>CM059600.1:128889016-138889016 GCA_030412105.1 Cyclura pinguis
ATATAATCCATTAATAACTTTTTAAAGTAAATTTTATTGAGCACTTTCCAATAAAATAAAAAGTCAAAATAAATAGGAAAAAAAAACAGAAAAACCAGCAAACAAAAAGAAGAAAAAACAGAGATAGTAAAGAAAAGTAAGGAAAAATAAAAAAGAATTTATGTTCGACTTCCAGCTTTCCAAACATAGATTATACATGATGATATAAAGTAACTTCTACTTCTCTAGTTGTAAATACCATTCGTATACTTCTGCTGCTTCTCCAGTAACTTCTCCAGTTGTAAATACCGTTCATATACTTCTGCTGCTTATTTTTCCAGATATATTAATTTTTAAAACCTATAGTTAACATATTATTCTCATTTTTGTGAAAAAAGCCTATTAAGGTTCCCAGGCTTTCAAAAAGAAAAAAAAATGAACCGATGATATTTCTCAAATCGATGTTGTTAATTTGTCAATTTCAGCTAAGTCTAACCATTTCCTTTGCCAGTTCTCATTCATTAGTATGGTTGTATTTTTCCATTTCTGTGCATATAATAATCTTGCTGCAGAGCTCATATATCATACTATCTTTCTCTACTACTTCTCCCATTGATCATACACTAACCCCAGCAAATATAATTCAAATTTCAACTGAACATTAACTTTCAGAAATTTTTGCGCCATGCAATGTATTTGATTCCAGAATTGTTTACCCTTTTCACAAGTCCACCACATGTGGCATAAAGATTTCACTTGCTCACATTTCCAACACACATTAGAAACATCTGTATGCATTTTGGCCAATTTTTTTGGTCTTAAATACCAATGATACACTATCTTGTAAAAGTTGCCTTTAAGATCATAACATAATCTAAATTTCATTCTCTTTGAGCTCATTTTCTCCCATTTTTCCAATTCTGTATTATGTCCAACATTTTGCACCCACTTTATCATAATCTTTGAACTGTTCCTCTTCTTCTCTGCTACAGTCATCCCTCCACATTCGCTAGGGTTAGGGACATAGGGGCACAGGACCCCCATGAAAGTGGAAAAACTATGGATAACTAACTCTAGGCCCTCCCAAACCATATTTAACATGCACAGAAAAAGTATGATCACCATATTCAACCCACCATGGATTCCTTTGAGGCGTCAGGGTTCCTTCACAAGGCAGGAGTGGATGGCTGTGAGGGGCTTACTGCTACCTCCAGTGCTGCCCCACCTCATTTTTAATAGGGACTTACAAGCCTTGTTCACAGTTTCTCAGTCTCATAAGGCTTGCAGTCCCTATTAAAAATGGCATAGGGAGGCAGCAGAGGTGACAGCAAATAATCCATGAATAATCGAATATGCAAAAGTGAGTCACTTGAGGGCACGTGCACACACACACACACACACACACACACCCATTATATGTAGACATCTCTATGCCTTGCAACAACTTCACTAAGGCAGCATAAGGGAATCTCTGATCCAGAGAGCTTCTTCTGTTCTTATCAATTATTAGAGATAACAGGGTATTTTAGGCCTGAGAAGACTTTGTATTTAAATGAGCTCTGGCTTAAAAATTTTTGTATTAAATGGAGGATCTAGTTTGCCATATAGGAAGGCTTTGCATGGGACAGGACAGGTTTGTAAATTGGGAAGGCTTTGACTAAAGTGACTAAAGTTATCAGTCAGCCTACCCACCAATGTTTAAGGCTACCCACATAATATGTAGATGTTCATAGTCAGAAGCAGAGAACCACCAGATCATTTCCAAGCTTCAGAAAGTTTCCTGACTTGTTACTTTTTACTTGGTACAGGTGTTCACAAAAGTGGGTATTGACATCAGATCTAGCTATAGTGACACCTGCCTTGATTACATCCCATTTAGACTATTGTAACACATCCTGTGTAGGGCTGCCTTTGGAAACTATTTGGAAACTTCTGTGGGTCCAAAATGCTGTGGCCAGAATGTTGACCAGGTCCAGTTACTGGGAGCATATAAGTCCCTTGGTAAAACAGCTTCATTGGCTACCAGTTCATTTCTGGGCACAATTCAAAGTGCTGGTCATGACCTACAAAGCCCTGTATGACTCAGATCCAAACTATCTGAAAGACTGTATTTCCCTATACAAAACTCCTAGAGTCTTAAGATCTACAGAGGAGGGCTTTCTCTCAGTCCCCAAACCATCATAAATCTATTTGATGAGGACACAGGAGAGAGCCTTCTCAGTGGCTGTTCCCACCCTCTGGAATTCCCTTCTGCAGGAGACTAGGCCAGCCCATTCCCAGCTCTCCTTTCACCCTCAAAGACTTTTTTGCCTAAGCAGGCCCTTAATGTGGAAACAGGGAGTTTTCTTATTGGGATGTGCACTATTTTTTTTTAACTTTTGTATGCTTTTTAAATATTTTACACTGTTTTAATGTGATGACTTAAAATTGTTTTTAAATTTTTCTCATTGTTTTTAATCGATTCTTTATGTGAGCTGCCTCCAAGAGAAAGGCAGCATACCAATTAAATAATTGAATAAATAAATACATAAATATTTGTAAGTCTGATACGTGTGTATAGTTCTGTATTTCAGTCTTTCCAAGTGCAAAATACTATGACCAGAATAACTTCTGCTCTGATTGTGTCCCATTTGCACTAGCTTCCAGTCCATTTCCAGGTGAAATTGAAAGAGCCTTCTCTTGGGACTACAATAGATGAAGGGTTGTCTCCTTCCATACAATCCTGCCTGCCGACTAAATAGAGCACCAGCAACCATGCTCTGTATCTAACATCCTCTAAGGTAGGGATGCTTGAGGAACAGAGTCTGTGTGGATTTCAATATATGGACTAGTCTGCAAATCAGAACACAATTGTCCTTTGTTATGTTTCATATCTCTGAATGTTGCAGTACAGTACGTGCCTCAAAAAAAACCCCATGTTTTAAAATACATATTTTACTATGAAATAGATTTAGAGATAGCATACATTTAGATAAAATATCATCAGAAAGGCATATTTTGTAGCAAAATAGGTTCAAAATGTATTTAAGTCTGCACTTACATACATCTCTGATATATTTATTTGTGTTTCCAATTATTATCCCACAGAGCATTAGGAAATGGTTTTCATATTGTTAGCAGCTCAGAGCTTCCCCTTGGGGAAAGGAAAGCATAAATTACCAATAGCATGTAAATTAAATATACCCATCCTGGCACACAAGAAGGGGCTTGCTTGTAAAACAAAGGGAAATGTAATAATGGGATCAGAATTTTGTGTGGGTAGGACGGGGATGGATTTCTTAAAAACCCTGAATCAGCATTATGCCAAGCCATAAACAAAGTGGGCACCTAAAGATTAAAGATGCATATGCATAGTTTACTCCTAAGTAAGACTGAAGTGAGCCCACCTACCCACATACAACATCAGTGGTCCCCTCACCTTTCTGAAGGTATTGGGATTTTAAAGACCTTTTGATTACCCATTTCTATGGCATCAGAGTTCTCTGCTGAAAACTGGGGGCTTTCTCTGTGACATACAGCAGCTATTAGGCTGCAAAAGCATTGATTTGTTTGGGTGTTTTGTAAATGGCTTGAAACTGTGATATGATTCTGCCTTAAAGCAAAAATCTAGCTCGTCTGTTTCATCATTGGGGGGGGGGGGCATGGGAGAGATTGTACAGGAGATTCCTGCAGAGATTATTGTATTTCTGAGAGCTTTCCCCTCCCCTCCTTCTTTGCACATGAACAGTCCATGTGAGCTTAAGTACCTTCCACGTGACTAGCTCATTCCCATGCTTGCAGTGTAGCCGGGCATTTAAAGCAACAGGCAAGGTTGGGGACTGTTTGTTGATATTACAGTGAGAACAAACATAACAGAAAAGATCAGAATTCAGAGATGGAAAGAGTCTTCCCTCTCAGCCTCCCATACCTATCCAGTCACCCACAGACATGGTGACTGTGTTTCTCTTAAGGAACACTAGCATCACAAAATACTTGCCCCTTCTTCCTCTCCCTAATGACACCAAACTGGAATTCCAGATTGGGAACCCCAAGGAGTACATATTCATTGAGTCAGAAGAAGGCATTTCTCCTCCATCACCTTTCTTGCACAGACACTGTACCTGCCGCAAGGGTTACCATAAGGCACAGTTAACCAGATTCTACCTGGATTCTAAGCATGCTACCTGACACCTGTTTGGACAATTTCCTGGCTCATATTCCAAGCTTTGTCTTCATTGTCCTCCTCCTCCTCCTCCTTTTAAAGTAAGTTGATGTTGTTGTCACCAACATCTCTATTTACTTCCTGCCTTTTTCTCAGAACTGGCACTCTTGCTTTTCTGGAAGGTGAGACAGAAGGGCAGGGAGATGGACAACTGCCAGGGATCGGTTGGAGGCCACTTTGGCATCTCACAGAACCTTGAGGAACCATGCTTTCTGCTCTCCATTCTTGCTCTCCTTTTTCCTCAAATTTTTAATTCAAAAATAAACTTCATTAATTTGCTCGTCAGCACTCCCCCACCCCCGCTTTTTTTGAGCCACTTCCTCTGTAATCCAGTGAGTACTCCCTCCATCCTGCCAGCCTTTCTCGTCCTTCTCATCCATCCCTGCTGGACGCGAGAGAATGAGGGCACAGATGCTCACTCTCTCCCTTACTCTTGCTGTCACTGCAATCGCAACTAGCAGCCAGGGCCAGCAGCTTCCTGGATGGATTCTCAGGACAAGATTTGTGGGAGGGCAAAGGGGTGGCACTATGTAGTGGTTTGAGTGTTAGACCAGGACACTGGGAGACCAGGGTTCGAGTCCCCACCCAGTCATGGAAACGTACTGGATGACCTTGGGCAAGTCATGCTCTTTTACCCTCAGAAGAAGGCAAGCGTAATCCTCCCCTGAACTAATTCCTCAAAGAAACCCCTGTAAGATGTTCACTTGAGGGTTGCCGTATGTAAAAAATGGCTTTAAGGCATTCAGTAACAACAAAAGGGGTAACAAGCTAAACTGCCTGCCTTGCAGCACAAGCAGCTTCCTCCCTCACACTGTTCCCCTTCCAAACAGCTGGGGCTAAATAGACAGGCATCCAAGAGGACGACAGCCACCTTGTTCCTTCCTTCATCTTTGGAAGCAGTGGGAGTGAAAGAGTGAGCAGTGAGAGAAAGAGGGTTCGCTCTGCCACATCGCTGTTGCAACAGCAGCCACTTATCTTCTCATAGCTGTTGCTGCTATTTTGCCTTTCTCCACTGATCTTCCTTTTCTTGCCAGGGAAGGTGAAGCTTCTGAGGGGTGGGGGCGAAGGCTGTAGGAGCAAAGTAGCACCAGCACTTTAAATGAATGCTCACCTCCCGCTGCCCCTGTTGCCACTGCCACACTTCCTTGCCTCCTCTCCTCTTTCTGTGATCAGGGAGGTGTGGAGGAGGAAGATGGAGAGGCGAGGAGCTATAGCTGTAGTTCTTCACTGTGATTTGCCATGACTTTTGGTGACAAACCACATGGCTATAATGTTGTGCCACCCAAGTTTGGTGGCCTTTTTTTCAATCCCCAGGGACTGTGGGAAGCTGCACAAAAGGCATTCCCATACCCTCTTACCCTGCCAATTTGGCAGGGCCAGTCCCAGTTAACCCTCTGTCATCCTACTTTTTCAGCTGCTATTAAAATGTCCCAGTTTTATTCTCCTCCTCTCATTTCTCTGTCATCCAATAAGGGGCATGTGGAGCTCTTAGTCATAATTTCAGTCAATAGATGGACAGCCCCTCTAATGAGCTTTGTTGCTAAGCAGAAATTTGAATTTTGGTGCCCCTGTTCAAAATCTAGCATTCTGCCACATACTGGCTTTCTCAGATCCATGCTTCCTGTTTGAACAGTGTCAAGGCTGAAACACAGTGCTAGAAAAATACTGAAACAATTAACATGCTTAATTTGCATAATATAAAAATATAAAATTTGCACAATGTACTTCATTTGCATATAATACAAATATGCATAATATGTTCCTTGGATTTGAGGAACTGGAATATGAAACCCTAGGCATCTGGAGACAAAGCGCTATCTATGCTGTAGCCTTCAAAACAGCCCACGTTCTCTGCAGATTGAAAGGCAAATTGTGATACTTTTTTCCCCTGCTGTGCTTCCAACTATCATCTGGCTTACACCCTGTTCTCTGGTTCTTCATCATGACTTTAATGCTAAGATGTGTGGCAGAGAGAGCAGTGCTGTTATTATTACAGCCTGTATATGCCCACTTTTCTGCCACTCAGTGGCCCTCGTGGCAGCCCACACTCCAGTAAAAACACACACACACAAATACAGATCATTCACAAGAAAGCAACAACTCAAGATTATGAATCTGAACAGGACAGCATTGAAGAAGAAAAGATGCGTTCTCTGCAACCTGTTGTGTACTGTTTTAACAATTCACTGCATTCTACACCGGGAGGGCGTGATTTTAAAAAAATCTACTTGTAAAAATTCACAAAATTGCTTAAGGGGATAACAGAAGCACCCAAGAACTATATTTGTCAGCATGGAAACGTTTACCCCCATTCTTGAGAAAGATATGCTGGAAAAAGATACAATATGAACCACAGCTTGCACCCAAAAACACATGTTCTCCAACATGTGAAGTAGAGGTATTAAAAAAAAATACAGAGATTGCTCTTGAACCACCTGCAGAGTGCATTTACTTCTTACTGCCTGGTCCAGTGCAAGGTTTCTAAAGGGCTGTACCACTTCAAGATGAAGGTAGGTAGGTGGAGAAATAATTAGCAGGCTTTGAGGTTTGAATGTTCCTCTGAGTAAAAAGAACCTCAGCAAGGCATGTACAAAATAAGTATGTTAGAGAGAAGGGGTGAGCAAACCTTTCTCCTGAAAGCCCATCCTTCTATATTTATGACCCCTCCTTTTTGGTGGGGGTTTGGAGAAATAGTCTAAATGCTACCCTATATCTGTAGCCAAAAATGGTGCAGTCCAGACAAAATGTCGTTCTGATTTTGCTGAATGTTTTCCCATTATGATATTGAAATAGTAACATACTGCTTCCTCTTTTATCATATTCGTGTGTGTGTTTGTATTTATAGGAAGCAATATGGTGTTCAAATTTTCTTCACCAGCCAGTATCCCAGTGACACAAAGAGAGCAATCAAACACCATAGCAACAACTGCTTGGTTTTAGTAGGCAAAAGTTTTGATTGTGTTGGCAGTCTGAGTAGAACAGCAGAATTGCTAAGGCTGCTATCCTACCCATACTTCCTACAGAACAAGTTCTATTTAATTCAAGGGCACTTACTTCAGAGTATATGTGCTTAAGGAGGGCCGTGTGCTGTGAAATTTCAGCCCTGATTACATTCTGACACTAAAGCAAAAAAGCTTGATCCAGCCAATTAAATGATCTCAGCTCATTCAGCTGTTGCTACATGATGACAACGCTGGAGTCAAAGGTTAGAGTAGCTATCAGGAGGTGCTTATTCACTTTTATTGTGCCCAGATCCAATATGATAACACTTGTTCCCTGAAAAGAGAGAGGAGGGAGATCGCATTTATTGTTACTGAGAAAGGATGTTTGGTTTCAAGCAAAGCAATTTGGCCAAATTTAAAGGCTAGTCCACACAATTCATGGAGAGGATTGTGGACTGACTTTTTAAAAAATGGAATGTTAACTTCCATATGATCAGATTTTGTGGAAATTGCAGCCATAAAATTGTACCATGATAGATAGACCTTTGCAAGAGCTACATGGCAGGTGTGTAGCAGGTTTCCCAGACAAGGTATAACTGCCATTCATTTGTTGTTGGGTGCTTTCCAGTCCTTTCTGACTTATGGTGACCCTAAGACCATAAGAGCTTATCATGGGGTTTTCTGGGGATGAAAGCAAAGGGCACCCAGCAGTTTCGCTCATACCCTCCAACATTTCACAATAGAAAATCAGAGTACTTTGACCAATCGATATCAAAGTGTGGTCAAGATGACAAATTGTATTAACAGAGAAGAACGCAGAAGCAGCTCTGGGAAGCTACAACAGTTTGCTTTTGCCTGAGCTTCCTGGGAAGGGACAGATTCGCCTCCCCCCCCACACACACACACACACAGGAACTCAGTTTGCAGCAATTGAAATCTGCTGAGTACAAATGGGGAGAGTCGAAGGAAGAGAATGAAACAGGAAGATTTTAAAAGCAGCTGAAAAAATGGGATGACAGAAAATTAATCAGGAATGTCCCTGCCAAACTGGGACAGTTGAAGGGTATGTTCGCCTTGAGTGGGAAGCCACTGGGAAAATAAAGAACCCCAACACACATTTATTGACTTTGACCTCATGGTTGCTTGTACAACTCTGCCAGGAGACACTTTGTCCTTGGTTTCATACCTCCCTGCCTGGCTCCTGGGTGACACAGGGAGGCAGCCTCAGGAGACGTGTGCCGTGCTTTGGGTAGCCCTGCATCACGAAGCAGGAGTGGAGACCAGATCTTGCTGTTGGAGATGTTCAGCACTGACCATGGTTAGGTCTTTCATCTCACCCTCAGCAGAGGACAGAGAAAGGAGACAAGAGGCTGATGTTCTGATCCTGCAAAGTAGATATCAGAGTGCTGGAGTTCAGCCCTTTCTGATTCTGTTCTCTTTGTCACAGCTGGTACTTCCAGGGGAAGGGCTCTTTTCACTCCCAGTTAAAAGGCCTAGTGTAGCCATTCCCTTGTTTTTCTTTAATAGATTTACTATTAAAGAAATCAACACACCAATCCCATTTTTTCAAAATAATTGTTTTGGGGAAAAATGGCCCCAGATGCCCTCTTCCACTATATTATACCCTCCAACACTTTACAGATGAAAAATGGGACACATGTAGTCAAGCAGCATCAGCATGTAGTCAAGACGGCAAAAGTTATCAATTAGGAGAGGATGCAGCAATTTGCATTTGCCTGAACCTACTGGGAAGGGCAGAATTCTACCTCTTCCCACTGCTGAGTTAACTGAGTGCAAAATATTTCAGTTTGCAGCAACTGATGTAAGTCAAGGACAAAGGGGGAAAGCTGGAGGAAGACAGAGAAACCAGGATGCTTTAAAAATAAATAGAAAAGTGGGACAACAGAAGGTTGATTAGAACTGTCCCTGCCAAATCGGGTCAGTTGGAGGGTATGTGCTACTTCTTTTCTCAAAGCCAGTGTTTTGCTCATATAACTATAAGAAGAGCTTCACTGGTTCATCAGACCATTTTATAGCTCTCAACTATTTGTCTCTAAGAAAACCACTGACAACTATAACTTTAAGGTGTTAATTTTTTAGCCAATTTAATTCAATAACGTTCTTGCTCAGTTTCTAGAAGATCTTGGTAGGTCACCCACTTTTCTTTCACTGTTGCCTCCTTCCTATGAAACACTTCTTGAGATGACATACACAGGGATGTTTTCAGATATAACTTTAATTTGTATCTATTCCATTTTCTTTTCTTTTTCTTTTCTTCCTTTTCTTACGTAGCGATTATTAAAATTCACATTCACTTTAGATTTTTCATACCACAAAGAACCATGCCACCCAAATTTCAGTTTCCCTTCTAATTCCAATACTCTTATTTGTTAGCATAATCCACTCCTTCAGCCACACCAAACAATATGCAGGGGAAAAAAATACAACTTCAAATCTGGCAATACCAGTCCTCTTCTTTCTTTAGCCTCTTGTAAAATATTTTACTTTATTCTAGGTTTCTTTCCTTGCCATATAATTTTCTATATGTCACTATGCCGTTGTTTAAATAAGAAGACAATATTGGTCAAAACAGGTACAGTTTGTAGCTAGTAGCCACTGACAGCCCTATTCCCCACTTAATTTGTCTACTACCTTCTTTAAAGCCATCTAAAGCCATCTGCAGTAATCAGGATGTGGGATGGCTTCTCCTTTTGCAACCCAGTGGTGAGCACTGTTCTTGAAACATGACTTCAGGCCCTGGGGGTGTAGGTTGGTATGCATTCATGTGCGCATACATGAAAGAGTTGTGGCTTTAGCAGTTTGTAGCTGCTTATTTGTGCTGAACAAATGTTGAGTAACAGAAAGAAAAAAAGAGAGAGGGTGGTCATGCAATAGGTTAAATTAATTGTAAAGGTTGGGACAAGCCTGTGTATCAGTTATTACCTGACTTGCGTGGTGACCCTGTACTGCTCTGCCTGTTGCTGTGGAAAATAGTAAAGCTGTTTCGCAAGCAGAAAAGAACAAATGGCAACAGGAAGGCGGGCATGGGATGCAAAGTAAACATTACAGTCTAATTAACACAGAGCTGGCTGTGCTCTGTTCAGCTCCCAGCTCCACAAGCAGAAAAGGTGAGAGATCAAAAGTGGCTCCATATTAGAATGAATAATAATTTAAGCCTCCAGCAGTCAGGATGGCGACAACAGGTCTCTGAATGTGTTTTATGCCACTGATGTATTGCCTCAAGACAAAGCTTAGGCAGAGGTAGGCACTGCGGCAACTCCCAGCATCCCTCACCATTGGCTTATGCTGGCAGGGGCATGATGGGAGTAAAGCAATATCTGAAGGGCAACACAGCCTACACCTAAGCTAGGATATAATCATATGCCACACCTTTTCAACTTGGAAGATGACGAGAAGACACATAGGAGCAGTGGAGGAAAATATTTGTAGATATGGTGAAGAGTATAGGAAGAAAGGAGGGTTTAATTTACCCGGGCATGCTCATCACACAATAACGTGTTTTCATGATGCCAATATGCAGTATGATCCATCACAGGTGTAACACTAGTGAAAGGCATATAATTTAATTCAGCCTCACAAGCCTCACAAAAAGCTTCAGGAGAGATAGAGGCCCTTCCAGCACTACACTGTTATGGTGCTATTATTCCACTTTCAGCATCTTGTGGAATCCTGGGGTTTGCAGCTTAGGGAGGGGCCTTTAGACTTCTCAGCCAGAGAGCTCTTTGGACTCAGTAAACGACAAACCCCAGAACTCCACAGGGTGTTGAAACTGGAATAATAGCACTATAACAGTGTAGGGCAGAAAGGCCCAGAAATGTTTTGTTGTGCACCACTGTAATTATCACAGAATTTGCTGCCTTGAGACGGGTAATGACCATTTCCTCATAGTCAAAATGTAGAAGCTGCTGCCCAAAATATAGTGACAGCAGTGGAGATCACCCTGGACAGCTTTAAATGGAGCTTACTGGAATTCATGGCATATAAGGCGACCAATGGCTACTGTTCTCAGGGGTTCCAGTGTCAGAGACAATATGCCTCCGAATACCAGTTGCTGAGGAACAGGTATGGAAAGGCACTGTTGTGTTCGGGTTTTCCTTGTGGGGTTCCCACAGGCTTCTGGCTGGCTAAAGAATGCTGAATGAGCTGTGCCTTTCCTCTGAACCATCACATCTCTTCTTAGGCTCTTATTATTTTAAATACTGAAGAGAAACTCGTTCATCATAACATTTAAAGAATTATGGGCACAACATAGAAATACCTAGGCTAAGTGAGTGAACATCAGTTATGGGAAGAGAGATGTTATATTTCTACCGTGCTTAAAGGACTCCCAGAGGCATTTGACCAGCAAGGGAATGGGGAGGAAGGCATGAACATCTGAGCTCTGGAGCTCCTCCCTCCCATTCTCTTGCCTTTGGCCCATGAGCCAGGGCAAAAGGCAAGGGAATGGGAGGGGGGAGCCCCAGAAAGGAACGTGAGAGGGAGTGTAGGGAGGGTTATTCACAGTTTTTCCACTTTTGTGAGGGTTCTGTGCCCTGAACCCTCATGGAAATGGAGGGGCCACTGTAGTTGAAAAGTCCAGATTAAAGAGATGCATTTTGATAGCTTTCTCAAATTCAGTGTGAACGGAGACTCTAACTCCAAAGTTATTATACACTGTAGCTTTGGAAAAAGCCCTCTCCCACATGCTTGTCAAACAAGCCTTTGCAGGCAGCAATACAGTGGCAGAGCTTGAAGTGGGGGGGCAGGCAGGAGTGGGTGGGGCTACGGCATGAGGGGTGGGGCCACTGTGTGCATGGCGTGGCTGTGGGGCATGGGGGCATGGCCAGGGCACAGGCGTAGTCAGGGCACGCGGGGGCGTAGCTACAGGCCAGGACACCCCAAAAACATTGCTGCCCAGAGCGAATCGCCTCCTCCGCCCCCACGTCCCTATGCGACTGCGGCAATATCCTCAATAGGATATAGATCTTAGCAAGCTGACATGAAGGTAATAAGAAAGGTAACCAATGACTCTACTTAAGCTGAGAAAACAACTGATAACCATGTTGTTTAGAATTAAGAGTAATGTGATCCTGGTACCATGCACTACTTATCAGCCTAGCTGATGTATTCAGCTGAACTGAAGCTTCCAGGTGTTCTTCAGGGGTAGCCCCAAGTAGAACATATTACAGTAGTCTAGATGAGATCTAATTAAGCCATGAAAAATGGATGCCAAGTCAGAGTGCCTTAGGAAAGGTCATAACTGACACATCAAATGAATTGTACAAAGGCGCTGCTCACCACTGCCAGCACCATCTGAAAATCCAACAGCAACAGAGAGTCAAGGAGTGTTCCCATGCTAGGACCTCCTACAACATGAAGCTAATGTTGCTTAAGATGATAATCCTGAAACACACCTATGGAAGTAATTTCCATGCACTCTGGCAAGACTCAAAGCCCACATGCTCCGGTAATATATAAAAGCTTTCTGGTCTTTTCCGCAATGATACTGAGCTCTTAGCAATCTAGTCAGCTGTAACACAAGCTGCATCCCTGCATTCTGCTACTCAACTCAGATGGTTTGTAGTCACATGTCAAATGGTGTCAGGGATTCCAGGCAGGGAACCCTGGGAAAATGATCGGCCCACTGCAAAGATGTTGCATCATGCCCCAGCTGTGGGTAATTGCAAGGTTGCATAAGAAACGGGGGTCGTGTGCAGATGGTAGAGGGAGGTGTGCAAACCTCTACCTGATCGGTTGTAGATATGTATATAACAAAGCAACGCCAGTATGTATTTGTCCGTTGACCAAACCTGGTGCCTGGTGCAAGCTTTTGTCCGTCTGTCCTATGTTTTGTATATAACGGAACTTTGCTGCAAGAT
Organism: Cyclura pinguis; assembly: GCA_030412105.1. Classification (NCBI taxonomy): domain Eukaryota; kingdom Metazoa; phylum Chordata; class Lepidosauria; order Squamata; family Iguanidae; genus Cyclura; species Cyclura pinguis. The sequence goes on from CM059600.1 coordinate 128,902,018, forward strand.
AAAGTGCCTCCTGTTTTGGAAGAAACTCCTCTGTGTGTGAGTATCCTTACTGGGGAATAAGGCTGCTGCTGTTGGCTCGCTGAACTCTGGTTTTTTCACTGCGTTTCTGTGGGGCTGAAACTCCTATCATCCCCAACAAATGGCCCTTGTGCTTGAGATGAAATAGTTCAAATCACTGGATTGCCATGACTAACATTCCCATCCTCTTTTACAGTCAGCTGTCAATTTGCTCTCATTGCCACACAGATAAATTAAGGAAGACTGAACTAAGGAACATCTCTTTTGACTTTCTCTTCCCTCCTTGTCTTTCAATTCACAAGCAGTTCACTGCCTGGATAGGACACTGTGCCATCTCCCTGCTTTGAAGCAGGGTCACGGCCTCTAAAAATAAACTGTTTTTATTGATTAACTCAGCTGTACTAGCAGGAGTGAGTCACTGATAAGAAATGGAACCTAAAGAAACTTCTATGGCACTTACAATTGCTAGATTAACCAAGTGGCATGTGGAAAATTAGACATCCTTTGTCTCTATTTGCAAACTATTAGTATAAGGACACAGTTAATAAGCTTCAAATCCAAGCACATATTATAAATCTTAAACCATACCTTGAAGTCTCTCAACTAACTAGAACAGATGAGATGAGTCTCTTTTTTTTTCTTTGCTGACCAGAGTATTTCTAATACAGTTACCCATTAATTGTTGATTATGTTCTGGTATAAACTGAGTCCATATAACCTTTCCAATGGATTTTTAGTGAAAAATCCTGTCATTTATTTTGAAGGTGTACATAAATGTACATATAATTATAGAATGCAATTAATTTTTCATCAGGACACAAACCTTTAAGGTCTGCTATTAGCTTTATTCTACTGGAGGACCCATCTGCAGATGCATCAGCATTCTTTACCTTTACATTTGTGAACCTTGTATTACTACGTCTAGCTTTTCCTGATTCATGTTTCTCACAGTGCATGTTCCTATAATATGTTGTGTGCAGCTTCAGATTTTTCTTTCACCTCTGAGTGCATCAACAACTGAACATCCTTTTGGCTCGAGTCCAGTTGTGTCATTAGCCAGGGCACTACTCGTAATTGTCCTCTGCTCTTCCCCAGTAGCCGATTGAGCATCATCTAACTTGGGAGTCTCATCTTCTGGCACCACCTCTTGTTTAATTTTGGATTGTCCCATTGCAAGTTTTCATGCTAAAAGACATTCAAAAGGGGGTTACCATGCCTTCTTCTGTGCAGTACTAACAAGTGCTAGCTATGCTTCCACTGCCGTTGTCTCTGAGAGATCCTCCACTAGTGTAAACACCTCTCTCAGCATCGCTGCTGCCCAGTAACTATTTGGCACATTTAATCTGGTTCCTCAGCAAAGGTCTGTCTGACCAAGGAGACCCTATTAGCAGCACTGCTGCCATCAGCATTGCTACCCCTTGCCTTACAGGAGCACACAACCGCACCACCACGGAAAGGTACCATGGTGAACTTATTTGGGAATTTTTACTTGGAGGAAGAAACAATAATGTCTGTGGACCCATCTACATATATACCGTTATACCTTTATACTTGGGAACCTAGATAAAAACAGAATGGAAATATTTTTGTTCCTCTTATTTTTGTTGTTCAAAATGCACAATCACATTCCTGAGGGTCTGAACTGATGGAAAATGCCCAGTCCTTGTTTCCATCAAAGACAGTTTCTTTTTTAGTAGATGAAAGGTGGCATCTTACCCTCAATGAGTGAAATGCAGATGCATTCACAGACATTCTTGTGTTACTGTAAGAAATCCAATTACAATAAGAGCAGAGAGATACTTATAATTATGGCAACCTCATGATGTCTTTTCCTCCCAGATCTCAAATAACTAGCAATAAAACTGTAATCAGCATATATAAACAACACATGAATGTTGATCTGTTATTATGACCTCTATCTTCAGGAGCAATCCCATCTCTCCTCATAAGGAAAGGTAATTGCTATATCAAGTTAGTAATCACGCACAGAGTTGCATATATCATCAAGGAGTCACTCCCCATTCCAACTGTCCTATAAAGACAAGCTGAAAATTTCCTGTGCAAAGAGAGGAAATTGGCAAAGTGCTACAAGTACAAAGAATTATTACAATAGTTGATTAATGGAAGATTCAAAGTCCAACAAGAATGCCAGGTAATATGAGTTCAGTGCTGCTTTTGAAAAATATTATCACGCCATAGACCACACCATGTGTCTCTGGACATGTACAAACCAGCTTCAGTAGAAATCTTTTTATAAACAGTTGTAAAATGAAGTAGTTCCTAGCTTGGGCAGAGCACATTTCCTAACAGAATCCACTTTTAAAAAATGGAATATAAGGATAATGTGTCATTGGAGAAAGGGGCACAATTGAGAGGCAGAGCACCTGTCGTGCGTGCAAAGGACCTGGGTTTAAATTACAAGTAGAGCTGACAAAGGGCCCGTTCACACTTCACAATTAAAGTGCTATTATTCCACTTTAACTGTCATGGTTCCATCCTGTGGAATCCTGGGGTTTGTAGTTTTGTCAGAGGAACTCCCTGGCTGAGAATTCTAAAGGCTCTTGCTTCAACTGTGAATCCCAGGATTCCACAGAATAGATCCACGGTAGTTAAAGTGTAATAATAGTGTAGCATAAATGGGCCCAAAGACCCCTGTCCAGTACCCTGGAAAGCTGTTGCTAGTCTCTTTAGAGGGGATGGACCAATAGTCTTCTACTAAATCAGTAAGGCTGTTTCATAAGTCCCTGTGCTGAGTACCAATTGTGAGATGTATCATCTCAAGTACAACATCACATCTTACAAAAAGTAGGGAGATAACAGCCTATATCCTATTGGTAGACCCAATGAGAGTAGGTTCATTGGATCAGTGAGATTTACATTAATGTTACCTCCTCATTCCACAAGAGATTCAATGGGTCTACTTTAATTGGTACTACCAGTAAGATTAAGGACAATAACTGTCTTTGCCAGAGCCTGGGGAAATAACTTTTTGGGAGTAGAACTCCCAGTATTCAGTAAGCAGTGTGGCCAGTGGTCACATTGCCTGGGGAATTATGTGAGTTGTTGTCCAAAGAAGGAACTTGTCTAAGCTCTGTTATTTGCAGATAAGAGGCATGGGAGAATGCTTTGTTCCTGTTATCTCTCCTGCAGCTGCAACCTGTGGCAAGCTGGTCAGGGGTACTAGCCACCATCAACTACAGCATTCTGTGACTCAGCAAATGTTGCAACCAGTGTTTGCCAACTGTCAGGTCCTGTGTGCATAGCAGTAGATGCAAACATATGGCTTGCTATGAGCCAAAGAGGCTCTTCCATGACAAAGCTTTTGCCATGGCCACCATCCTCACAGAAAAGAATGAGAGTCAGCCCTAAGAGAGACGAACAGCTTGTGTCATTCTCTCCTGTAGCGTAAACATTATGAAAGATGCACTTCTGTTCAATCGTCTCCTTAACAACAACCAGCATTGTTAACACACGAAATACAGAAGCTGGTGTTTTGATTATTCAAGAAGAATGGTAAGATGATTAAGGCAATCACTATGTTTTACTGTCTGGTAAAATTTGTAAATCCATAGATTATATATTAATTGTCCTTAATGTTGCTTTTATTCAACCCATTTGATCCCACACTTGTGGCTTACTGCTTTAATGCTTATGGTTTCAATCCACATAAAAATGCAAAGATTGAGTTTATCTTATCTCATATGGTGCTGCATTCAGGCAGATGTATGAGAGGATGGGTTAATATGAGCAACCAGTTTCACCGAAGCAAAGTGAAAACACATCATAGCTTACTTTTTCTAAGCACATTAGCTAGTTCATCATGGGGGGTAAAACCCAAACACCACAGTCATCCACTCGAGCTCTCTGTTTTTCATTAGCAGGCTACCTTTTTATGGTGTGAATCTCTTCTCACATCGGGCTAGCCAACAGAGTATTGAAGACAGCCATGTGCATTATTCCAGCCCTGTTGGGCCATCAACATTACCATGGTTACAAGTGTAGAACAGTATTGAGCCAACACATGCTGGCCATCATAATATTGCAAGTTGGCTGATACAGTCTCAGAAATTCAGAAGGAGACACATCTACCACTATACTGTTACCTTTTCAACTCGCAAGCTGCCTGTTTGTCTTTTGAGCCGCCCTAGGAAGAAAAAAAAATGGCTCATGTTTGGAGATCCATGCTGGGCGTTAGCAAAGTATAATAAATTGTTTTTATTGGAGGAAGTGACATTCAGGTTTGGATGGTTGAAAGGGGTTTCTTTTCTTCTTACTGCCTAGCATCAGCTGCCTTATGCCTGGTGTGATGTATAGGGGTCTCATACTGAGATTGCAGGCAATGAGGCAGCAGTACTTTATACCTCCTGCGCTACAAATATAGTACATTTCCTAGGGAAGGTTCCCCCCTGCCCCCCCTCCCCCAGGATGAACTATGCTACCCAACAGGTACCCAAAGGCAACATGAGATGCCTCAGCAGCCAACTCACCATCCAGGCAGCCACTGCAGTTCCACTGCAGCGGTAGAATCTGGGTCCCTTTTAGATTGCACAGTTTTAATTTTTTGCTAAATGCTTTTACTGAATTTTAATGGAACAGTAGACAAACATGCATTATATGACCATAAACACAGATCTATTTAACACTCTGACGTCTGTCTCCTTATGTACTGGATACTCTTGTAAGAAATTGCAGAATACTTTTGTTAGTTCTCTTTGCAGGGATTTGCACTTTAGGGAGTTTTCGGCCAGAAGGTTCTTCCATGCAGCCATAACTGTGTGGTGCGAATCAGCCGTTGAGCAACTTGTCACCTACAAAGAGATTTTGCCAGGCTCAGTGCTATCTCCCTCTGTCCCCTGAACCCGGCTGCCCAGGATTACACTGCTTGCTATGGCCCATGCTTGGTGTCTGACTGCTGCCTCTGGATAAATCTGCTCCATGGATGTATGGGTCCTTGTTTCCAGACCCCACTTGGTGAACAGTGTTGAGCCCTTCTGACTTTAGGGAGCCTTGACCCTGGGCTCATCCAGATTAGTGATCTTTGCCACATGGTACTGCACCATTTAATGTCATTTCTTGACCCCTGTTGCTTATGGTCTCCTGACTTTAAAAAAAATCAATAAAAAGGCGACACATTTTTATTCATCTGTGGCATCTTGCTTGTGACATGGTTGTGACATTAGATATGTCACAGCCTCCAAGTGCCCCAATTTGGCAAAAGCAGTCTCCATTAATCCTCTGTTGTTCCACTTCTTCAACTGCTTTTAAAATGTCCCAGTTTCTTTCTCTTCCTCCCACTTTTTCCCTTTGTCCTTAGCTTACTCTAGTGGCTGCAAACTGAATTCAAAATTCAAAAGTAGTTGGCACTCAATTAAATTAGTAAGAGTGACAGATGAGGAGGAAATGGAATCTGTCCCTTCCCAGTAGACTCAGGCAAAAGCAAACTACTGCAGCCTTTCCTAGCTTGAATGTTCTTCCTCCTTAATAACTTTTCTGTCTTGCCCACTCCTGGATGTTACTCAACCACACATGTCCCGATGTTTATTTGTGAAACATTGGGGGATATTTTGCTCTAACTGCATTCCTAGATGTGTTACCATCTTCTCATGGACTACTTCTGTTTCCTCAATGCTTCTTTTTTTCCCTCAGTTTTTAGGAAAGTATCTCTAGAACCTTAGAGTTATGCTATAAATTGTTGTGGTCGTATGGCTAAGCCTTTCTTCGCCTCCTGCAGCCTCTTCCTCTTTTTCCATTACCAGTCTCCTCCAGTACTTCATTTCATATAGGAATAGTGTGGAGGGGCATGACTGTGCTGAGGAAAAATACAGCAGTATCCTAACAGCAGTTTACAGCAACAGTGCTAAAGTTCTAGAGAGGTTTTTTAAAAAATAAAATAAAGTAGCCATTTTCTAGAATGATTACCAATTTCAATAGGGATGTATTAGGCAAAGGAAGAACTCGACAGATGGCTGGCAGCAGCACACTGCAAAAGCATGAAAACTAACACCCCACACCTCACATCATAAAGCACTGCCCCAAATGAAATGAAGCGCAAGAGTTGATGCGCACATGGATCTGGAAATCAAAACATACTGACAAAAATGTACGAACAGAAAAGTTATCGGCAAAACTAGTGTGTCTGGCTGAGGAGTAAAAAGTTATAGTAGTTGATGGGAATTACTAGGACTATGGAAATATTTCAGTCAAAAAAATTGAAGCAGTAAGTTCAGTACTGAAAAATAACACACCCCAACACATCTGGCCAGTATGGATGAGCCCAACACAAGATCCAAGGAGGATTTATTGTTCGTGTGTGTGTGTTGCATGATGGTGACTCCATGAATTTTACAGCGTTTTCTTAGGCAAAGAATACTCACAGATGGTTTTGCCAGTCCCTCTCTCTGAAATATAGCCTATAGCACCTGTTACTCTTTAGTCTCCCATCCAAGTACTAACTAGGGCTGACTCTGATTACCTTCCAAGATCAGGCAGGATCTGGTGCCCTTAGTGTATTTAGGCCCTCACTGCAAATACCATTACCCCTCCCAGGGTCATCAACAGTGCTTGAAATAAAAGAAGGATGTCCTTGCTTTCCTCGCCTCTGCAAGCCACAAGCAAATTTTGGCTGGGGGGGCAGGAGGTATAATAACACGTGGCCATCAATCTGCATGTCAAGGGAGTACCATGCCAAGGAATAAAGCGTTTCAGTTAACTTCCAGTAAGACCCTACTTGAACTCAATTGGTGTCTGTCATGAGTACACTGTGGCAACAGCTGCAACAAAATTAGAATAGTTCTTATTATGATTTTGAACACAAAGAAAGTAAACCAAAATATTTTTCAGAAATAAATGTAATAATGAAACATATTGGTCCTTTCTGCGCCTTACCTTTTTTTCGCCGCTGGGGTGTGGGGATCACGCAAGCAGCCTCCATCAAGAGGCTCTCGCGTCCCTGCTGCTTCAGCTCCGCACGAGCTGCCTGCTCCCAAGCAGGTAGCATGAGAGCCCCGCCTCTTACTTCCGCAGCGCAGCCTGGGAGTTTCCCAGGCTGCGCTGGGGCAAGAAGCACAACCAGTGCAGCTCCGGAGGCTCCGCATGCCAGGTATGTGTGCACGGGGCCCGGGAGCAATGCACAATCGCACACCATTTTCAGCTTCCAGATGAAAATGAAAAGGTGTGCGATCAGCACCTGCCGGTCCCTGGAGCATCGCTCGATTGTGAGTGCATCGTGCAGATCACTCCTCACAATCACGCGACACTCCAGGGGCCCTTTTGCATGGCAAATGCCGTGCGGAAAGGGCCATTGTTAGGAAACGTGGCATGTTAGACTGCAACCTAAATGAACTGCATTCAGATAGAATACAGGGCAATCCTGAAAAGTAAAGGCAACCTTCTTGACCATATTTTCTAAGACTGTATAAGGGTAATATCTTTTTAAAGCCAACTCATAGTCACAAAACAGTGTGAAAAGTTTAGAGTTCTCCAAAGCTCTTCATCAGACAAACAAAGCAAAACAAAATGGGGATGGGTGGAAATGCCTGATGTTCTCACCGTAGAGTCTGCATTTAATTACTGTGTAAGGATGGGATGTGGTAAGATGTGGCAGACATTCAAATTAGGTTCTATCAGATGCTAAGATGTTTACATATTTCAAGTACAGGTATATGCTACCCTAATATTACTGTTAAAACTTGCATAGATCTTCCCCTTCTCTTTCTCTCCCTGTCTGCCTGCCTCTCTACTACACAGATGTCTTGTCAACAATGCATATTTATGGCACTTTGATACCACTCTAACTTCCATGGCTCTATCCTACAGTTTTGTGAGCTATTTAGAATTCTAAGGCAGAGAGCTCCTGTGCCTGATCAAACAACAAATTCCAGTGTTCCATAGGATGCAGCCACAGCGCTTAAAGTGGAATCAAAGTGCTATAAATATGTAGTGCGAAAAGCTCCGGAGATAATGGCCAGGCTTTCATCTGAAGGCAAAATCTCTCAGTTCTCCTGTTTTTAATCTGTTTTGTACTGGTTTGGTGTTTCTAGGCAATCTCCACCCATGTTCCTGATAGTTATCCAGCAGCTATGATAGACCAGTCTGTAACAGAGAGCAGGTGCTTTGAACTTGTATTGGTATACAGCATTGCTTGTTCCAACCCTCTGCCATGTGCTCTGCTTATCTGGAGTGCAAATGTATATATGTGCAGATTCCATGACTGCAAACTTATGTAAAGCAAAAACACTCATGGCAGCAGGGTTACCCTGGACATGGGGCACCCAGATTCTTGTGTCAGCTTTCAAATCACAGGTTAAAATCTAACACAAAGCTAAGCATGCTTAAGCTCACTGATTTCACTGGACCTAAGCATACCTACTTGCATTGGATTTAGGTTATATAGAGTATTACATCAGTGACCTCATTTAGGCCTTCCCATAAGCCTCTGTTGTTTCCCTGCTTGAATTTTTTTAAATATTCCCAAGGAAAAATAAGGTTGCAAATCTATTTTCAGACTGTGCTCTAGGGAACATTTAGCCACTCTCCATTTCCTTGGACTCAACAACAACAAAAAACTGATGATGATGCAAGTGCCATTTTAGACCATTGAATTCATTTTCCCCCTTTACCAGCACTTATATTTTTTACTTATCTGTAGAAGAAACTGTGAAAATACCCAGGTTTGATCTATACCCCAAACTTTTAAATTCTTCACTCCCCCCCCCCACAAAAAAAAGATGTTGAACTTTCCTTTGGCCTGAATATGAAAACAGAACACTATGGGAGCTTAGAAAAGCTCATGTTTTTGGTTTGGTCAGAAGCCTATTTCCCCAAATATTTACAGTGGCTGCAATGGAGTCCATCAATTACATTTAGAGGGAACAGAGGATTATCAGCCATTTGATGTACTAGATAAAAAATGTCCATAATGATGGGACCCATTCCAGTTTGTTGCTAACTGAGTAAGCTGGAAGCAGCCTTTAATATGACTGAATTAAGAGCAGTCAGCAAAAACTGCCTGGCACCTTTTTTTGAAACAGTAGCCTGATTACACACACACAAAAAGCCTTCTTGTCCTTCTCAAGGATCTTTTAATCCATGGGCATCACCACGCTATAAATGCTACAATGGATGTGGGATTTCTCTCAGGCTCAGCTCCAATCTTGCAGCTCCTCAGAGAGATATGGGCAATGTGAACTCTGCTGTGCAGCACAAGGATCTTCTTGTTCTGATCCCCTGGGAAGGAAGAAAGCATGACTGGATTCCGTTCCTTCACCTTCCTCTGCCCAACAGGCAGTTTGCACTACAATGGATTATGAGAAAAGATTGAACATGACAAGGCCATTCCCCCTCCCTATTATAATGAATAACTTTTTAAGAGTAATTAATTACAATTACAATTCAAATACCACAAAAGAAGCAGGGTCATTTTAAAAGACAGTAATTATTTATAGTCCTGTTTCTCACAAGTAGTTGAAGAAAATAGCTGTTTAGTTTAGGGGTGGGCCCACGTACAGATATTTTCCCTGTTTCTGTGGGCCTTAACCCTTCCCGTCTCTCAAAAGTGGTGGGATACTGAAAAAAGGAAGAGTAGCCACTTCTGAAATCTTCTACCAGCAGCAATGGTCCTTTGGCAGAGCCAAAGGCAGAGCCCGTATACATGCATGCACCCACACACAAGTTTTATAAGTTATATAAGTTTTATAAAACTAGAAATATCCTTCCATCAACTTCTGGATTAATTGGGTGGACAAACAGATTTTAGCAGGTACGTGGTAGTAAAAACTAAGCCCTGGCCCACCAGACCTTGCTCAGCCTGGTTTTGACTGCTTTAAGGAAACAACAGCCATTTCCACACTAGACTGTTATAGTGCTATTATTCCACTTTCAACATCCTATGGAATCCTGGGGTTTGCAGTTGAATGAGGGGCCTTTGAATACGGACTCTGTGGGCGCTGCCTTTGAGGCTCCTCCCTAAACTGCAGACCCCAGGATTCCATAGGATGTTGATAGTCAAATAACAGCACTATAACAGTTTAATGTGGAAATGGCCAACAATTAACACCAGAATGCTACCAAGCATTGGCCTGGTGTAGAAAACACACTGTCCTGTCTATCAAGTAATGAGAAAAGTTATTGTTATAGCACAAAAGATGAAGCTTGTAACAAAATATTGTTATTATTGGGAAAGGGAATTAATTAGTGCAAATCAAGCCTGAACTAGAAGCCAAAATGATTAAACAGAGGTTATCATACTGTGGACATATCACGAGATGGCATGAGTCATGAGAAAAGATGATAATACTTGGTAAGGCAGTAGGAAAAGAGGAAGTCCACATGTGACTCAATTGTGGAAGCCACAGCCATGAGTTTGCAGGCCTTGAGCAGGACTGTTGCTGACAAGAAGACTTGGAAATCTCTTATTTATAAGATGACCATATGTTGAAGTCAGCTTGACAGCAATTAACAACAACTGTTATTTGTAATTATTTATTTCCAAGGTCGGCCTCCATCAGTTTCTTCAAAGGTGAAATGTACAATTAAAATCATTTTAAAGAGGATAGCAAGACACAATGTTCAACGGCAATGTTGTTGCAAATCTCCCGGAAAGCACAATAATTTACTCTGGAAAAGACCTCATAAGTTTCCGTCAACCAAGTTTGAAAGGTGCTGCAACTTATCTCCGGCTGGTAAAACTGAGGAAGTTGAGAAAATTGTTTTGCTTAAGCTTGAAATGCCCTGTCAGGAGGGCTACCAGCCAAATAATACACTCAGTGACTTGAAAGCACACAACAACATTACTTGCACATTGAAATTTTAGCCCTTTTATGGCTGTTTTTAGTCCAGAAAGTATTCCCACTTTTGGAAAACCTTTGGACCAGGACAAGTTAATTTTCAGTTGTGGACTGCTTCAGTGCCAAACTCCACTTCATATATAATTGGTGATGTTATTCTTTGTTTCAAGTTGGAGAAGAGAGTACACAAATCAGCAAAGTGGATATGACTTGCCTATCCTTTCTCATTCCTGTTTTTGCTAGGGCTGTACCAAAGGGAAGGAACTGGCAAAACCACATCTGAGTATTCCTGGCCTAAGAAAACCCATGAAATTCATGGAGTCGCCATAAATTAACAGACAACTTGAGGACACGCACATACATATACACACAGCAAATTACCAAGAGACATTTCTGTGCTATTTGGCTCTGGCTGCATTTGAGACATAAAGCAGAATTTGTTGGGTGTGGGACAATGAAGCAGATACTATTTTAGCTTCACAGCAACCCCTCTGCTGAGGTGCTTTTTGAATTTTGGAAAATTCAAAATGCCTGCTGCCATTTTTTTTTTTAATGAGTGTCTCCTTTGCCACTCAACCAGAGAATGCCATTCAAGTATTCAGCTTGGCTGTACAGCAGGAAAGCACAGTACTTTTGCACTTCATTTTATCTGAAGGTGCTGTTGTCAAATACTCATTCGAAGACAGGGCAGTGATCAAGGCTGTCATGTTTAAAATATAAAGTCGCAGCATGCCATTGCATGGTACTCGATTTTTAAAGTCTGAAATCTTGAAAGGAAAAAAAAATACTTTGTAAGAACTTTTTTAAAAATAACAAAACCCAAAACTGTATTATTGACAGCTTGCATTCTGTGTATATGAGAAGAGCGGACAACAGAGATTAACAGTTAAATCCTATGTACGCATATATAATCAGAAATAAGCCCCAATGAGTTAAAACATATTTATGCCCATGAAAACAGTCTGAAGAATCAATGAAATGGGAAAAGAATTTTAGGGGGAGGACCATGTCATGACAGTGTTTGTTCTCAAATTCTGGGGTCAATTGAGTGTCTGTGTCCCTGTGTAGAACCATTCTTAGATTCCTAGATTTTCTTGTCACACCAGCTGTCTAAGCAGAGTGCTACCAGAATCCCATCAAATGGTGGAACAGCAATTGCAGAATTATTTCACAAAAAAGAATCGAAGTGCCAGTACAGAAATTCCACATATATATCACAAACAATTCTTCAGTACCACCTTGCAATATTTGTGTTCTTGCTTTTTTTTTCCCAAATAGAAAAAGTTCCAGGAGAAAAAGAAAATAGATAATAGCATTTTTAGATTGTTTTTCTTAATGTTCAAGGGAACTTTAACAATGGCTGGGTTCCAATCAATACCAGGTTTGCTTGTCTGAATCCAACAAAATAGAATTGGCTCATCCTCCTGCCCCCGCTCCCATGCTCAGTGGGAAGTGTGGTGGAGGGAGCCATAGGGCAAGCAGGAGGCTGTCTATGCACTCTCCTTCTACAGTCCCTGCAATTGCAGCCCCAGCTAAAGGCATCTGATAAATATATACGCTACGTATTGCTCCGGATGGGTGTATTAAATGACTTGCAACAACTTAAGATGCTGCACTTTTTCCTTAATTCTTTTCTTTTCCTTGGGAAGCACAGCTGCAAAGCAAGAAAATCATGCCTACAAGAAATGGACACTCAAGCAGAGGATGCATTTGTTTACCCACTCTCCTCTCTGCTAGAGCGGCTGCAGATTTCCCAACCATCTTACTCGACTATTTGCATTTAAATCGTTTTCTCTGTCATTATGTAAATGCCTTTCAATACCCTCAAAGTACACATTTTTCATTAGGAGGTAGCTAGGTACTCAAATTACCCTACTCCACAACACCACCTAGAGTTTCCAGGCCTTCTATATTTTCTGAATCCAGGAGGAGTACACACCATTACGGAGGCTCTGGAGCCATCGTTCCATTTGCTCCCAGCATGAGAACATTATTATACAATTTTGAAAGAAATAAGTGACAAAAGTTCTGCTGACAACCAATCTGAAAAACAATAAAACCTTTTTATTATGTTAATAAAATTATGACTGTAACTTATTTCCTTTTCAGATTGGTGGCTATATTTGCACGATATAGTTTAATCAATTTAATCATTACTAGCACTGCCTGCTGTTACCCTGTGAACTGGGGGTCCCGGGAGGGACACCAAATGTTCTCCACTGAAGTTGGGGAAAATTAGCTCAGAGCACTGCTTAGCGTTATGAGAGGCAGGGTAACATAGCGAGATCTTGACCCCTATGTCTACGGGGTCGGGTGGAGTCAAGTAGCACACAGAAGTTGAAATAATAAATGATGTTTATTCAATACAAGCAAAACAGTGTATGCGACACACTCATACAAGATAACTAAAGAAAATAAAGGTTGGAGTGGTATAGAGGGATTTTTAGAGGGATCGCTGGTTTGGGTGATACTTCACCTGTCCTGAAGCCAGAAAAATAGAGAGCGAAGCTGGGGTGCGATGTAGCTCAGCACATGGAGCTGAGGGGAGGCTCGCCAAGCAAAGCGGCAGCAAGGCGGGATGAAACTCGGGAGCGATCCGAGGAAGGTCTCGGAATCAAGGGTGTTCATAAGGAGAATTGTGACTGCAGGCTATGCCGTACTTGGGGGAAAACAATAGATTTGGAGTTGGAGACAAAGCCTCCAAAGGTCAGAATCTGAATGACTGAGTTATCGTAGCGATTCACAATAGAGTAGCCAGTATGCAGACGCAGAGTACTTGGGTATTGTATAGTTTACCCATCAGCTGCCAGTGCGGGCAAAGGCTCTTTTGTAAGTGCTGTGCATACTTAATTAGAGTACTTGCCTGGAGGTCTCCTAAAGCAGTGAGTCAGCCGCTTCTGGCCTGCCTGGATTGTAATTTGAATATTACGGCTATTAACGGCCAAGCTTGTCCGGTGGCGTTGCAAGCACGTGGAAAGGAATAGAAAAGTGAAGCCGAATTGTGATATCAAGGGATATCTTTAATATCCCCAAAGCTCGGACTAGCCAGGGCAGTAACACTGCCCTACCCCTACCTTTATGCCATATGAATTAATAATTATTAATCTCATATGCAAACTGGGAGAACTTCTTTATTACCATGGATATGGCAAAAATGGGTTGGATATATATAAAAGTTTCCTGTAAACGTCATCTCCTAAAATTAATTTCAGGGATTAAAAAAATAGATCCAGAGATCAAGAATTTGTTCCTATTCTCTTATTTTATTCTCGATATTCCCATCAGGGATTTTTTTATTTGCTTTGGCCTTCTATTTCTAGTTTGGCTGCAAACTCAAATATAATACTGAATGTACATAATCAATGTGATTTGGCTTTACACCACAATCATTGGTCAGAATTTGAGAGCTGACTCTACAGATTAGATAATTTCACAAAAAGATTTTTGGATATCTCTGTTGCTTGGGATTCAGTCATATGCTTGATTATACATCTTGCATCATGAGAGTAATACTTAGGACTTTGTTTCATTAAAATCAGCGAGACACCTATATTATTATTTTATTTATTTATCAGTTAGTTAGATTTATATTCCACCTTTCATCCAATGAGCTCAAGATACATACACGACTATCCTAACCACAGATGCATAGAGACATACACCATTTTATCTTCAACAACCCTATGACAGTCAGAGTATGAGAGAGTAATATGCCCAAGCTGATCTAACGTTAGTTCTCAGCCTGGCTGCTCTTAGGCTGACCCTGCTACATACCAGTAATACCACTCATTGTTATTGTTGTTATTGTGTTCCTTCAAGTTGTTTCCAACCTATGTCAACCCTAAGGTGAACCTATCATGTGGGTTTCTGGGGCTGAGAGTGTGTGACGTGCCCAAGGTCACTCCGTGGGTTTTCATGGTCAAGCAGGGAATCGAACCCTGGTCTCCAGTGTCACAGTCAAACACTCAAACCACTACACCAAGGTGGCTCTCTAGTAATACCACTTTTGTCGTGTGCCTTCAAGTCATTTCCGACTTCTGTTGACTGTAAGGTGAACCTAGCATGGGACTTTCTCGGCAAGATGTGTTCAGACGGGGTTTGCCTTTGCTTGCCTGAAAAAATGTGACTTGTCTAAGGTCACCCAGTGGGTTTCCGTGCCTGAGCAGCTGGGAAAGAGGGATGGTAGAAGATTCAAGAGTGAGGATTCTCCAGAGTCGAAGTCCACTGCTCAAACCACTGCATCTCACTAGCTCACAACAATACCACTACCCACTCCAAAAACATTAGTTCAGAAGGCTATTCTTTTTCTTATGGATTATAAACATTGACTTACACAGCTTACTAGCATCTCAGTACTAGACAAGAAGGGTGGAGTCAAGCTGTTAAATCTTTTCCTTGTCTTGAGAAAGCCAGCATGGTGTAGTGGTTTGAGCATTGGATCATGACCCTGGAGACCAGCGTTCAGTTCCACACATGGCCATAGAAACCCACCGGGTGACCATGAGCATGGCACACACCTTCAGCCCTAGAAAATGCTGTGATAGGTTCACCTTAGGGTCTCAATAAATCAGAAATGACTTGAGGGCACCCAACAACAACAACAACAACAACAACAAAATAAATCAAGTGCTGGTATATCCCATCTTTTGCTGCAGTGGGCTGGGTCTGGATCTGAAGCCTATCATATAGGTCACCACTGTGCCTTTCTGCCAACACTGAGAACTACATGTTCTGACCTGAATGGCATTCTTTCACACTGTCCCAGTTTTTGAGATACAATGCTGGTTAATCCTCTACCATCCCTCTTCACCACCTGCTTTTAAAATGTCTCTGTTTCTCTCTCCTCCTCCCTCTTTCCCCCTTGGTTGTCAGCTTCCTCCAGTTGTTGCAAACTGAATTAAAAGTGCAGAATTAGTTTGCATGCAATTAGTTCAACAGGAGAAAAAGAAGAGGAGGCAGAGTCTTGTCCTTGCTGAATTCAGAATATCAATTTCAGGGTCTCTCTTCTTCAAATAGTTTTAGTAGTAGTAGTAATAGTAGTAGTAACTTTTTTCTTCCCTCTTTCTCTCTATTTGAATTCCTAAATGACTTCCTAGATGGTAGAAATCTGGTAGCTCTTTCTCTCACTCTTTCTTCCTTCCTTCTTTCCTTCCTTGAAAAAGTTGACCTACATGATAGAATCACCCAAAATTGGGGGTGGATCCTGGTAAGAGAGTAACAATATCCACAGAAGGAATATTTCTCATCTTTTCCTCCCCAGACAGTCCCAATATACTAGCAGTTCCTAAGATACATTGTCCAGGAATGCCAGTCAGACATCATCCTATCCTGCCACAGACCCATATAAGCTTCCCCGGGGTGGGGAGGGATTCCAAACCACAATCTTTTTCTTTAAGAGAGGAAAAAAAGGGCCTGTTCCTGAAAGACCAACAAAATGCAAGATTTTTGGTTCCACAACAGCAGCAGCAGCAGCTGAATTGTTGTTCAGCAGACTGAATATTTGTATTGTTTCAACAACATGTCTATGGGTTTGAATCCTTACTTTTTCCAGTTGCTTGTCCCTTTTATTCCACATTTAATCTAATGCACAAACTCAATTCCTTTCATAAATAAAGAGATCCACTTGAATAATTTTGCCTTTGTCCAGACAAAAATTAATGAAGCCGGAGGATATACAAGGGCTATAATCTTCCCTCTCATGAAACAAAAAGGAG
The DNA here is from genome assembly GCA_030412105.1 of Cyclura pinguis. Taxonomy (NCBI): domain Eukaryota; kingdom Metazoa; phylum Chordata; class Lepidosauria; order Squamata; family Iguanidae; genus Cyclura; species Cyclura pinguis. The sequence continues at coordinate 128,918,534 of CM059600.1, forward strand.
GGAAAGAAGAACCACGCTGGAAATCTGGCAGGCAGCAGAGGTAGGCTGTGTGTATGCGTGACTCATGACTGCCTGCTGATGAGCCTGATTCAGAGCTGCAAGAACAATAATACTCCACTGTACTAACTATAATCTTCAAGCCTAGCTGCAGTTGCACACACATCAGTGCAATCATGGAATGTTACAGCTTGTAACAATGCCCTCTTTTCTCCTGGTAGGTTTAACCAGAACATGGAAGTAACTAGGTATGAATAACTAGTTGCTTGTTGTGAATTCAATTTTTTTCCAATAAAAGGGCTGCAAGGCTTTACACAAGGGATGGGGAATGTGTGACCTTTCAAATGTTACTGGACTGTAATCCCCAAGATCCCTTATCACTGGCTATGCTAGTTAAGGATGATGGGAATTGTAGTCCAGCACCACTTAAAAGGGCACATGTTCATCACTCCTGCTGCAGGACTATGCAACTTTAGCAGAAGCTGCACATTTGTACCATCACCTTTCTGGAGGGACAACAGCAGGAAACTGGTAGGTAGGGGTCTGCAGCAATTTCTCCATGCTAGATTGGATCTGAGGGATGGGAGGGAAGGCAATTCCATTGGACTTCCTCTTCAAAAGCAGTGTCGAAGGGATCTGGCTGTCCAGTGCTCAGTTGCTGGCTGTATTAGGTCTGAATCAGTGCTTGGAAAGTTACTTCTGTAAAGTATTTTGTCACAATTATAGTTCCATGTAAAAAAAGAAAATGAAGACCAGTTAGTTACAGTTTTGTGTCACTGTCATTTATAAAAAGAAAAGAAGGCAATCACTTTTTCTCTGAATGCTGAAAACCATTAACCTGCGGTACATGACATACTTTCTCCCATTCACTTCTTCACCATCTCACTACCCACAACACAGCACAGCAGGAGGCACAGCACAAGCTAGCACTTTAACCATGCGATACTCCTCCTGTACCATTTAGTGAAGTCCCATTCCTGAAACCATAAACTGGTTATGCTTTTTAAAAAATAACATTAAGTATGAGGTCGGTATGATATATCATATGTGGTGGACATGTCCTAAAGCTAAGAAATATTGGACTGAAATGCATAACAAAATATGTGCACTGATGAGAGTACAGTTTGCTAAGTTATCAGAATTGTATTTGTTAAATATGACTGATGTATTAGAAGGTAAAGAAGTACTGGAGAATATTACTGTACATGATAACAACAGCTCGTATTGAATATGCAAAGATGTGGAAAACTCAGCAAATACCCACATTAGAACAATGGTGGGGTACACTGATTGAAAACAAAAATGCTGATATGGTCTTTCAGAGATTAAAAGGGAAATCAGATGAAGAGATACAAAAAGAATGGCAAATTATAATGGGTAATTGCTGGGTACCATCAGGTGGAAATCTGTGATCCATGATTTAAGATAAATTATGAGGGGGCTACAGGATATATATCATGAAGCGGGAATATGGAGATGGAAATGCAAGAATCAACTAGTAATAATAGCATTAAAATGTAGTACAATATTTTAAGCATGTTAAGAAATATTGATAATGAAATCTAGATCAGTGTGGAAGATCAGAAATATTTCAAATAAGTTGACAGTTATAATTGTTTGTTTTATATTTGAATTTGAATAAAATGATTAAATAAAAAAAATAACATTATGGAAAACTTCCAGTTCTTCTGCAGAAAAAGTGAATTTATCCATGGTAAAATTGCAATTGTAATGTAATGTTATAATGTTACATTCTGGGTTCTATGTAATATAAAAAGTAATAAATTACAAATAATTTGTTAGTGTAACTAGTTCCTTCCAAGCTCTGGGACAAAGGAATGAGTGTGAAATAATTCGATGTGTCTAAAGGAAGCCCCCATCTCTGGATGATCCATTATCTGACAACTTGGTCCTTTGATACTTCCAGATTAAGGACAGGCTCCATTAATTCAACAGGGGTTCCACTCTTTCATCAGTTCTTCTTGCCTATGGAGGTTCATTTTGAACCACTTGCACACATGCACTGCTTGCAGAGTGAACTGTGAGGGGGACGGAAAGGGTACTAAGCCTGCTGGGAGACTTTGCAAGCAGCATATGAGTGATTGGGAACAAGTGAGCCTCCATAAATCCTTCATGCTCCCTACAGGACCATACCTGGGTTCTTCTTTGCAGCCAGTTCCGTTTTCTGACAGTGTTCCAGTCCTTAACCTACCAGATAAATGGAGGAAGCCTGTATCTATGCCCTACAAGAAAGGGTAAATTGAGTTCCACTTTGTAGAGTAAATTGTTTGGAGGCTGAAAAATATATAGCCTTTTAAAAAGAGTTTTAAAAAAGCAGCTTTTAGGAGATGGGAGGAGAATAGCCTTGCCCCTTGCTCTCTCAGCAACAAAGTCCTTCCTTCATTTGTTTTTGTAGAATTGCGGCCCTAGTTCAACAGGACTAACGCCTAAGCACATGCCGAGAGGATTGTGGCTTTTGGCATATTTCTACTTTCATTAAGCATCAACTTCAAGGGTTGATTGGTGCTTTGGCCACGTGGTGAAACAATCAAATGACAGCTTCAGCACAGATTGAATTATTCAAAGCTCACCATATGCCGGTCAGCCACAGTACACTGCAGGGAAAAAATGTTGCATAAATCATCCCTCTGTTTGAAATTTCCAAACTAGGTGGAAAGGTTCATATTGTTGTGCCCTCTCTCATTTTACCGAGGTTGCACAGATAGTTGTAGTTTGCTTTTTTCAGTGAAGAACATTTGAAAGCCGGATTGCTGTTCATAGTACATTGTGTATGCTCAGCCCACATTTCCCTTTGGTAAACAAGTTTTGCAAGTTTTAGTGCTATTTTTTTAAAAAAACAATCTGAAAGGTTTGCTAGACTGGAGGCAAGAGTGAAACAGAAGAAACACCTTGGGAAATGTGTGGATTCTTTCAAGCCACTTTCATCTTTCACAAAAACAATGGCCTCCATCTAGTCTAGGTGATAAGTGTAGCACTTGGTTTCTTAGTGTTTACTGCAGGATCTAAACGCTCATCTCCAGGTTGGTCCTTGGGCTCCTGTCACTCACTTTGCCTTTTACCATTCAAATCCCTTCCTGGATGTGATACTCAGGCCTTAAGGTGACCACTGTGCTGTGTTGATCCGTAGGTTCAGTGTGGTAAAAGAATCACCTATCTTCTTTGTAAATCACTGAATTAAAACATCTAAATGAAGATAGAGAAAATAAAAGATATTGACGAGTAGCGTAACAGATAAACATCTAGCATTATGCTGTTTCCAGACACAGACCATGATAACACCTCAGTTTCAAATAAAGAACACTTGTCTGTGAAACCTTGCCATGCTCTACCCTACCAAAAACCCTTTCCAGATCTCATCCATTTCCTTCCTCCTATTTGGGCCTCACACTATTTCTGGCTGCCCTAATTAGCTGTTTAACAGACAAGCCTCTAGATTATATCCTTTGCCCCATAGCCCCCTCGTCCCACAAAATTCCATGAGCTATCCCCAGGTTTGCCGAATTTCTTGCTTCATACCCATCATCCTTTACACTGTCTGTGCTGACTGGAGCTGATGGAAGTTGCAATTCAACAACACCTGAATTTTCTGCTAATGCAACCCCTATTTCTTGCTAAATTTCTAACCAATACCAGAATATATCAACCAACTTTTGTCATCTATCTGATACATACTCTCTCTCTCTCTCTCTCTCTCACACACACACGTAGTTCATAAACATAAAAAGATGCACACTTGTGACAGTATGTATGCGTTCAGATATTACTGTATTTGCCGGCATATGAGATGTACCAGCATAGAAGACGCACTCCATTTACATGCTGGCAAATACTATTTGCCAGTGAATGAGATGCACTGGCAGATAAGACACACCCCATTTTCAAACACTATTTTTCAGGGAAAAAAGTCAGTCTTATATGCCAGCAAATAGGGTATGTTTTTGAAACAAAGATGTAGCATTTTTGAACTATTCTTGACCAGGGAATTCCAGATGCATTTGAACTTTTTTATCTATGAAAAATGGCTGTGTAGGCTAATGGATAAGACTTGTAGATACGTTTTCATCTGTTCGGTCTTGAAACATATGGCTCTTCTAAACTGTGTACAAAAATGCTGGAACTGAATTCCACGTACTTTTTGTAGGAATATTTGGTATCTTTATTAAACAGAGTGCAGCGGGGATTGTATAACATAAGCTTGTGGTATAAACAGGCAAAATGACTCTGGATGCTCTCATAAGGTAAAAAAGAAACAAGTGCATTTTTTTCAGAAAATCTATCTTAGGATAGGAAAGGAGATACACAAAAGTAGTTAACCTATGCTTGGTTACAAGAGCCCCTAAAAGCTTGGTCTCATGTGTAGATGCTCTTTCCAGACAAAGGAAAACGAAAAGACTAACTTTTTGAGAGAAGGGGGTAGTGGTGTCTGCAGGTAAGAAGGAAGCAAAAGGCATGAGTACATAGAAAGATACAGAGAGGTGAAAACAAAGGGCCAGCATTGTCTAGACTCCTCATTCTCATTAATCACTTTATACAAGTGTTGATGTCTCTTTGCCTACAATACTTTATTTTATTTACAATATGAATGTGTGTGCATACCTAGGGTTCAAAATTTTAAAAAACATTGTTCTAGCTATGTTGTAGGAAAGCATCTTGGTAGACGGGCTATAGAGTTCAGTAATCTTATGAGCGGAGAACATCTGAACATCTTGCTAAGGTAGCAAGGAAAAAAAATGTGAGGAAATACACGTTCTTAGCCTTCATTTTCATTTGGGGGTGAGGATTAGGGATCAAGCAAGAAAAACCTTGAGAAGAGGTTTGAAGGACAAGGTAGGTGACAGCTTACAGAGATTCTGGATGTAAAAGAAAGGGAGAAGAAGAGGCAACAAAGGATAGACAGCCATTTAAGAGACCAGCAAAGACACAGACATCTGGTAGAGTAGGGGTGCAATAAGGTATTTATTAATTTAAAACATTTCTTAGTCATTTGACATTATTCTGCAGATATCAGGACAGAATGGAACAAAGTCAGAACGAAGTGGAAAGGTAAGGGCGGACTAAATGTGATGAAAGCCATGACTTACACATCTGTACGAAATGGGGTTGGTATGGGGATAATATTTTAAGCGTAAAGATTATGCATAGGTCAGAGGGCCTGGCCATTCCCTTTTCTTGCATCTTAACCTCTCCTGACCAGTTTTTCCAGGAATTCTTCTCTGTCTTCCTGGCCTTGGTATTCAAACATTGTTGGGAGCGAAGAAAAGTATCTAGGGGCCTTTCACACTACACAGTTATGGCACTGTGATTCTACTTTAACTGCCATGGCAACATCCTGAGATTTGGAGCTTATGGAAGGGTATTTAGAATTCTCTGTCAGAGAGCTCCTAGGATTTCATAGGACGTTGCCATGGCAGTTAAAATGGAATTACAGTACCATAACTATGTAGTGTGAAGGGGTCCTTAGATTCTGGCCCTCAGAGGTGTTCTCTAAGGAAAGAGATGGCCACAGGACTACGCAGGAAATTGAGGGGAAGTGTTGCATTATTTGAGCTCTAGGAGAAATGAACAATACTTCAGGTTTTGACACAGGGGGAGAGGCCTTCCTTCAGAAATTGTGCAGGGAAATTTCATGAGCTCTGCCTTTTACTCAATGATCTTTTTGTTAGCAAGGGAAAACTTATGAGGGCAGATTGTTGGTTGTCTTTGCTCACTTGACTCTTTGTTCTGGTAACAGCCTTAAACAACAAGCCTCAGCTTTCCAGCCTGATCTAGATTTTCATCTTAATCCAAACACTGTCTGCTGGACTCATTTCTAAAAACAATAAGGCATTGGGGGAAGGGGTTTCTGAATGGAAAAAAAAAAATTAAAAATGGAATTCTGTCTCCATGACTATCCAACCAGCAGCTCTCAACCCCAGCCAAATTTGTTTTAAAAACAAAGAATAAAAGACTGCTGAGATCAGGATAGGATATGTCCACACAAAGCCCAGAAGGCAATGTAACACTGAATCCATATTGGTGATCAGGAGAAAACAGGGGGAAGCATCCCCTGGGAAAGAACAACTGCTCAAATGGAATATCCCATTCTTGGCTGGCAATGTCATCTCCCTCCCCAGGGGAACGGGGAATGTACTGAACCGACCCTCCTCTTTCCTTCCCCCTCTCAGCAATTCTTACAGAAAAGCAAAATCTCTTAGCTGAGGGCTATTGCTTCCACTGACTCTGTTCAAAAGTGATTCTGCAAGTAAGGCTGCAAGGCAAAATGATCTGCATGTGGTACTCAGAAGCAGCCAAAATGGCTTTCAACACAGTGCCACAGTGCTTGTTGATTGGTTGTCTTAAATAATAAGAGATATAGTTGGCTGGCTGGCTCCAATAATGTAACTTTTCCAAATTCTGCCCAGCAACCTCAAAGGTGCTGCTTTCCCAGGTTTCTGTTTCCTATTGAGCCCCTCCGTCCAACTACATATGTGTTTTAAAACTGTATGTTTTGAAACAATTTTTTGTTTACAAAATATTTGTTACAAGTTTTTGTTTTTTAAAAACTGTTGTGTCTGTCTGTCCGTCCGTCCGTCCCTCCCTCCCTCCTTTCTTGATCAAATACTATTTATGGCAAAGATGCAAAACCTTTGCCATCCTTTGGAAGTGGATGGAGATCTAGATACTATTAGCAGGGAAGGGAACAGGGCTCCAGTGTGGAACAGTTGTTTGAGCATTGGACTGGGAATCCAAGAGACCAGGGTTCACATCCCCAGTCAGCCATAGAAGGCCACTGGGTGTCCTAGAGCAAGTCATACTCTTCCAGCCTCAGAGGAAACAATGGCAAACCTCCCCTGAATAAATCTGGATATAGTTATCATAAGTCAGAGTCAGCTTCAAGGCCCATACCAACAAAGGGAATTGGGCCTCTGTCTTGTAGTCAGATGTGATAAAATCTTTGTGTGTGATAAGACTTTTTGGCAATCCATTTTATATTGTCCTGGTCCTGCTACATTACTAATAATTTCTTCTGCAGTAGGCAATTGGAATATACACTCACATACAAAATCTGTTGTTCTTTGCTCTTGGGGCCAAAAACATTTCTATCTAATCTCCAGCCAGCCTGCCTTTTAAGAGCAATATTATTAGAATGGCCTACACTTCTGTTTTTGATTATTACACTGAATTGTTTCATACAATTCAGCTCCTTGTGACCCTTATTTTGTAGTGCCACTGAATCTCATGACACACATGAATTATACATTTTTTATATTTTATTTTATTTTATTTTATTTTATTTTGGTAATATCAGTTCTTCCTCCATCTTGCAGGTCTGCCTTATACCAATTTACAGTGCTTTACTAAACTCAAATTTAATCATGGCCTTTCAAACTAGAGCAACTGGTGTATCAAAGTGGTTCAGCTTATCCATCACTGCAATCCAGTTACATCCTTTTTTTTCTATATGAAATATTAAAAACAACTAACAAACATCAAACAATAAAATAGAAAACACGAACCATGCTCAAATCGGTAATACTGAAACATGCAAACAGTGGTGAAAGAAAAACAAAAATATAATAAAAAGTATACAAATTCCCACAGATTGGAAACACTCAACGTACATTCCAGTCCCCAAGGAAGGAGACACCAGGTATTGTACTAATGATCAGACTACTGCATTGCCTTCTGTCTAAGCAAAGTGATGCTCAAGATTTTACAAGAAAGGCTTCACAAGAAAGAACAAGAAATGCCAGGTGTCCAAGTTGGGATCAGAAAAGGAAGAGAACTAGGGATCATATCACAAACATATACTGGATAATGGAAGGTACCAAAGAGTTTCAGAATAAAATCAACCTGTGCTTTATAGATTACAGCAAGGCCTTTGACTGTGTACTTCATGAGAAATTATGGTTAGTTCTAAGAAATAAGAGTGCCACAACATTAATTGTCCTGATACATAGCCTGTACTCGGGAGAAGAGGCCACTGTCAGGACAGAACAAGGAGAAACAAAATGGCTTCCCATCAACAAGGTGCTCAGGCAAGTCTGCATCTTATCACCGTATCTATGTAGTATATACGCAGAACAGAAGGCAAGATTGGACTAAGAGGAAGCAGGCATGAAAACTGGATGAAGGAACACCAGCAATGGCCACAGATGATTTACGTAACCTAAACTGGATGATGAAGACATTGGAATAGTCAAAGACTGTCTATACTTTGGCTCTGTTATTAAGCAAAATGGAGATTGTGGTCAAGAAACCAGAAGAAGAGTTGGAAAGACAGCCATGAAGCAACTAGATAAGATCCTCAAATGTAAAAGACATATCATTAAATACCAAGTCATATTCATTCAAGCTGTAGCATTTCCAGTTTCTAGATATGGCTGTGAAAGCTGGACAGTGCAGAAAGCTGACAGAAAGAAAATCAGCTCATTTGAAAAACAGTGCTAGAAAATGAGGCTGCCTGACTTACCGGGTGTCAATGTTGCGGCCTGGAGTGGTGGCGGGCTCCTGAGGCTGCTCCGGGTCCCTCGCTGCTCTTGGCGTCCTCCCCACGTTGGCTGGCCACATGGCTGGTGCTTCTCCCCCTTCTCAGCCGGCCTTTCAGCTGCATGGCTTTGGGGGATAGGACTGTTCAGCTCAGCCAATGAATATGAATGGCCAGTCCAAATTCATTGGCTGCCTCTCCTCCAGGTCAGAGTGAGGAAGTTTTCCTTCTGGTTCGGTGGAGGAGTATTTACCTGGATCCCCAGCTGGCGAAGGCTCATTCCTTCGCTGAGCTTCTACAAATAGTATGGACTGCTGAAGAGACCAGTGAACCTGCCTTAGAGCAAATCAAGCTTGAACTCTCCCTAGAAGTGAAAATAACTAAACTGAGGTTGTTGTACTTTGAACACGTCATGAGACAATGTGACTCATTGGAAAAGATGATAATGCTTGGTAAAGTGGAAGGCAGGAGAAGAAGAGAGAGATCGTACTGTGGGAAGACTGATTCAGTCAAGGAAGCCACAGCCCTGAATTGGCAGCGCCTGAGCCAGAGTCTTGATTGCTGGGCCTCCTGGAGTTTTTAAAATTCAGGTATGGGGAACATGTGGTCTCCTAGATGTTACTGGACCGCACCGTCCATTGACCTTAGCCAGCATAACCGAGGATACCTTGGATGATGGGAACTGTAATTCAGTGTCTGACCTACACACTTGACCACCTCCTTTCTATGAGAGGGTTCAAATACATTATTTGTGTTCCAGCGCTGGAAAATCGATGTTCGCATTTGTTTCTCAAAAACAAGTCATGCTAGACTAATCTCATTTCTTTTTACAATAGAGTTACAGCTTGATAGATGAAGGGAATGCTGTGGATGTATTATTTCTTGACTTCAGTAAGGCCTTTGACAAAGTTCCCCAGACATTCTTGCAAAGAAGCTAGTAAAATATGGGCTAGACAGAGCTACCGCTAGCTGGATTGGTAATTGGTTGACTGACTGAACCCAAAGGGTGCTCACCAATGGCTTCTCTTCATCCTGGAGAGAAATGAGTAGTGGGGCACCACAGGGTTCTGTCCTGGGCGCAGTGCTATTCAATATCTTTATCAATGACTTGGAAGAAGGAGTAGAGAGCATGACGATCAAATTTGCAGATGATATCAAATTGGGAGGGGTTGCTAATACCCCAGAGGACAGAATCAAAATTAAAAATGACCTTAACAGATAGGAAAGCTGGGCCAAAGCTAACAAAATGAGTTTCAACAGAGAGAAATGTAAGGTCCTACACCTAGGCAGAAAAAAGGAATGTACAAATATAGGATGGGAGACATCTGGCTGGACAACAGTATGTGTGAAAGGGATCTAGGAGTCTTGGTAGATCACAAGCTGAACATGAGTCAGCAGTGTGATGTAGCAGTCAAGAAAGCCAACGCAATTGTTGGTTTTAGGAGTATGGTGTCTAGATCAAGGGAGGCAATGGTACTATTCTATTCTGCTTTGGTCAGACCTCATCTGGAATACTGTGCCCAGTTCTGGGCACTTCATTTCAAGACGGATATTGACAAGCTGGAGCATGTCCAGAGTAGAGTGACCAAAATGGTAGAGGGTCTGGAAGCCATGCTGTATGAGAAGTGGCATAGGGGGCTGGGTATGTTTAGTCTGCAGAAAAGAAAGTTAAGGGGGGGACATGATAGCCATGTTTAAATATTTGAAAGGCAGTGATATCAAAGAGGAAATGGGATTATTTTCCACTGCTCCAAAAACTAGGACAAGGAGCAATGGATTCAAACTGCAGGAAAAGAGATTCCACCTGAACCTCAGGAAGAACTTCCTGACAGTCAGGGCTGTCTGGCAGTGGAATATGCTGCCCTGGAGTGTGGTGGAGTCTCCTTTATTTGGAGGTTTCTAAACAGAGGCTGGATGGCCATCTGTTGGGAGTGCTTTGAGTGTGTGTTCCTGCATAGCAGGGGGTTGGACTCAATGGCCCCGGTGGTCTCTTCCAACTCTAGGATTCTAGGATTCTGCCATCATAAATAGACCTTTTTCTTGAGATTTTTTCCTCTAGTTTTATGTATTTTAACAACGTTATTAAATCTACAAATTTTCAGCATGCTTATATGATGGGAATTTATAACTGATAAACAGAGGATGCAACTGGGGTCCCAGGAGGGCCAGATATGGCCACACACTGAGGCCATTTCCACACGACAAAGCTCTTCCGTGTTGTCTCACTGCACCTCCCACCCCTCACCCCACACCCATACACATACACACTATCTCCAAACAGTGCTAAAGGTTAAACAGGGTAAATCCCAACAATGACTTGTCAGACAGAATGGCGAGAAATCAAAGAAAGGTAAACTCCCCTATTGATCTGTCTGTCTGGGCCTGCCTTCAGCCCTCTCTTTCCCTCCCCAACCTCCATCTCTCCTCCCTCCCTCTCTCTCTCTCTCTCACATACACACACACACACAACACTTTCAAAAATATACTGAAATTCCAATAGAAGGGGCAAATGCTTCTTGCTTCATGACTCATTTATTTGCAGTCTTGTTCACCAGCATAGTCTTTGTAGATCAGCTGAAATTCTTTAAAGGTGTAATGCAGATCTCAAGGGAAAATGGTTGTGCCTTCCACTTCTAACACCCCAGTGATGTGCCTGCAAACAAAAACTGAAAAATCAAAACCGAGAGTTGATATCCCATGCTGGTCTTGCATGCTATACAGTGCTTCATGGCCTCTGTATGGCTCATTCAGCAGGCAAAGCCAAAAACACCCTGAAGTGCTTATGTAAATATTTTTATTCCTTCACGTTATATTCTGAAATGTGTGTAAAAGAAAAACCTTATGATGCTTCACAGGGTCATGCTTGAAGACATCACAATGGACTTAAAGCTTTGGTTCTGCCTGTAGCTTTTGACCTCAACAGTTTTTGCAAGAGTTGAGTCTTGAAGCCTATAGTAGTTCATCCATAGTTTCCTAAAACACATTGGTACTGCCCAGACAGACCTAGTTTAGCACTCTGAAAAAGGAAAAAAAGGTGTGTGTGTGGGGAGGGGAAATTTATATTAAAGGTGCTTGCTGATTTATATTTATAGGTGAAAATATAAAAAGAATTACTATGGCTTCAACTGAAACTTAGGCCATTTCCACACTAGACTGTTATAGTACTATTATTCCACTTTCAACAACCTATGGAGTCCTGGGGTTTGCAGTTTAGGGAAGGGCCTCAAAGGCTGCTCACTAAATTGCAAGCCCCAGGATTCCATAGGATGTTGAAAATGGAATAATAGCATTATAACAGTCTAGAGCGGAAATGACCTCAATAAATCTCATTATAGTAGAGGATATTGCCACAAAGAAGTTTACATGACTCTGTTCATCTACTGTCCAGTTCCCTGTTAAATGGCCACCTTCCAGGTCCCTGCACTCACTTCTTATGGCCTTTCATCTTGAAAACAGACATGAATTGAACAACCCTTCAAACAGAGTCTGTCTTCTTTAAAGTAGGACACCTGGCCACCCTAAATCCTGTGCTTGTTTACTATATTCAACTAGCATTAGGCACCCATAGGAGAGAGGGACTGTGCCTAGCATTGCTCAATCCTGGCAGAATTAAACCTTTGGCTAACTGGGAGTGCAGCCTTGCTTTGCAAGGTAGCAAACACTTCATATTCTTGAAAGATATTATGATTTGAAAGTGGAGCTTTCATTATTGGCAAAGTGTATTACTGTACTTCTACTATGGCATTATCTTTCTGTTGTCACCCCAAAACGTAGGTAAATCAGGGGTCCACCCATGATGCCAGTACCTCCATGTGACAATGAGGAATTAATCAGCTCAAAATTAGGAGGCCTGCAAAAGTGGAGTAACTTGACAAGATCTTTCCACCTATGTTTATGGGATCACACAGGAAAGAACTAGCTAGAGAGTATAAAATGTAAACTAAAAATGTGTCTTATTGAGAGAATCACATATACACTTAAAAGATCCAAACACTCAAGCAGTCACACAAGGACTAATCAAAAGTAAAGGGAGGAAAGTTGTGGATAGAGGAGTTTTAGGGTTCGGGTGATAATTACAGTCTGGAGAGAAGCAAAGAAAAGCTGCAATGTGGCTTGGGGGGCACCTAAGGACAGTTCTCATTCAGGAATCAAACTGACAGCATGGTGTTCAGAAAGTTGAGAGACTGCCCTAAACCACTCAAAACAAAACAAATCTTATACTTGAAAACTACAGGTATGGGCATGAATCACTCTCTCAGCTGAGTGGACAATGGGGTTGCAACGCAAACAAGTCCAGACAAAATTAATGGTCTTAGTGTTTAGGTGACAAATAGATTATGGCTGACATAATAGCTTAGTATTGTGGAGAGGCTGGGAAGACAAAGCAGGGAAACATCCAGACATCAGGGTTGAAACAATCACAATTTGGTGGAGACTTCCCTTTTCTGCTCCGAGATGTCCAGCTCTTAGCATCAGCCTATTGTCTCTAGAGTTGCCTTGCAATCTGCCTGACAATGACTTCAGTTTCACCTAGAAGGGAGTGTGGCTGACCTGTCTTGCCATGTCACATTTACAGTCAGTAATTGCCTCTTTCCAGCCTGACCTTCCAGTCACCTCAGGTTTCCATTTTATATCAATGCCAATTAACATGGTGCCAATTAAATAATATTGCCAATTAAACAAAATCAATCTTGGGGGGGCTGCATGGTGCTGTAACACTGTGGTGGTGGGATTGCATGCTCCTGTGAGGCAAGATTCAAGATTGTCCATAATTTGGCTCAGTCATTAATCAAAATGGAGACTGTAGGCAAGATATCAGAAGAAAACTAGAACTTAGAAGAGCAGCTGTGGAAGAACCAGACAAGATCATGAAGTGTAAAGAGATATAATTGAATATTAAAGTTAGGATTGTCACACCATCATATTTCCAGTTTCTATGTATGGTTTTGAAAGCTGAACAGTGAAGAAAGCTGATAGGAAAAGAAGCAATTCCTTTGAAATGTGCTGCTGGAGGAACGTTCTGGGAATACCCTGGACAGCCAAAAGGATAAATAAATGGGTCCTACAGCACAACAAGCCTGAGTTCTCCCTAGAAGCCAAGATGACCAAGCTGTGACTGCTGAACTTTGGGCGTAGCATGAGAAGATATGACTCACTAGAAAAGATAATAAGGGCAAGGGAGAAGACAGTAGGAAAAGAAGAAGACCATATCACAAATGGATAAACTCAATCAAAGAAGTCACAGCCCTGAGTCTGCAAGATCTGAGCAGGGCTGTCAAAGATAGAGAGAGTTGGAAGTCCTTCATTCATGGACTCGCCATAAATTGAAACTAACTTCACAGCAGTTAAGAACAAAGACAACACTTATGCTGCTCTGACCCACAGCAACCTAATAGTCAAAGTGCTTTAAAACAAAGGCTGAGATCCTGTACAAACATGGTGGAATATAAAGACACCCGCTGCCCCCAGTGCCCTTATACAGAGTTTGGGCTGTCAGAGCCAGACTGCTGAATGGTAATATGAGGAAACTTTCCCAGTACACCCCCATAGCCAATCAGTGACCATTTGTGAGGGGAGCTGTTCTTGGGTGCTGTCCAGCACTTATTGTGCTGGCAAGCAAACCTCTCGTATAAGGAGCTACTAGATACCTCCTTATGCAATGTCATAAAATGTAGATCAGCAAGCATACCTTACAGTCCACACAGATTTCTAGCCACAGTGGCTGTTTTGCTGAAAAGTGGGAAGCTTGGCTCTAGATGGTTGTAATGGCCACCTCTAATGTTTGAGAAGTAGAGATGCTGCCAAAATTTGTAATCTCGATGTCGAGTTACAAATGCTGTCAAATCCTCATATTAGCCTCAAGTATGGCAAATTATACAGCCCATCTTCCCCAAAGCCCTGAATCTAAAGCAAGACAAAGCTCAGTTTCTACTCCTGAGTTTACCTACTTATCTCACTGATCCTCCAGAAGTAAGAAGTCCCTCTCTTTCCTTTTCCCCTGACTGCCTGACAAACACTGGTGTAGCAGCAAAACAGGCACCCTTAGGTGTAGTGGAAATGTATGTTTGTCTCATGGATTGTCAATATGGGAAGCTACAAACTTATCCAGCTGGATCAAAATAAGCCATTCCCAATAGGGAGGAGAAACATCATTACTAGCAAACTTCTTGCCTCCCCTGTTCCAAGTTGAAGTTTGCTGATTAAATGGATCAAAACAATATGGGCAATCTAGGGAGCAGAAATCAAAATAATAACAGAGAACCTGCCTTTGCACCCCAACTAGAGTTCTGTGGTTTAGACAGAGCCACCTTGACTCCCAGTTTTGGGGATCTGGGGGGAAAGGCAAGGTATAAATAAAGCTAATAATAGTAACAAACAGCTGTGTGACATGCAAAAGGTCAAGAAGGACAACTTTTTCAAACAGGAAAAAAGGATGGCACAACTAAGTAATAGAAAGAGAGTACCATATTTTGCATTTGAAGGCTTTAAAATAAAAATGGGAAATTAAAGAAGGACTTAAATGTGTGTTTTAAAAAATTCAGAGCAACAAGTGACATGCCATATGATCTCTGGTTACATTCTACTCCTCAGGCTACAATGCCCCATTGTAAGAACAGTACAATGTCCTGTGGTTTCCTGACAATGGGGTGTTGTACAACTTTCAGTGAATACTCCAATGTGTGTAGTTGCATATCACACAGATTGACAAATATATAAATCTAGAAGAGCGCTTAGATTATTTCATAAATCAATGTGTAAGGATGTACAGACTGGGGACAGTCATTATCTTCAAGCCTTGGAGGAAAGCCTGCAATGTGAAGTGCCTAAAAACTGGCTCAGAGTCTTTCTACATGCAAAGCAAAGTGAGCTGCCTGTGACCGTCCTCCTCCATATAAAATCTGTAATATATCATTTAATATTTGGCTAAAAGAAAGCGTGAGTTGAAAACCCTGCCTCATGCTTCATTCTGGTGACCAAAAGCCCGCCAAAGCAGAAATAAGCTCTAACACCATTTTGTGATAACAACAGAACACATTCTTTGTACATTGTGTTTATGGAGATGTGCATCCTGCATTCATCTATTGAATTTCTCCTTTTTTCTCTCTCTCTGCACTTGAGTGACAAGCAACAATCTTCTAACAGTAGCACTGCTGAGACATGAAGTATTATATTTCCTTTATGTGCAGGACAGTTACAGCAACCCTTGGTTTAAATATCTCTTCTCAGTTACTCTGCTGTAACACATCAGAGTTACACTGGCCTCTCTTGATGCCTTTTGACAGTCCCTCAGCAGTCAATGCCACAAGAGACAAGAACAGCCAGAATTCTAATAACTTTACACTGGCTTGGATAAAGGGGAAAGGGGGGAGAGCAAAGGTCGTGTTGCCAAAGTCACATTCATTTCATGTTGTGAGTCAGTCCTTTCTGTTGACACAATGGTTAAGCAGCTAGGAGATTAACTATTTGCTCTGTCCCAAGGAGATGATCTCATCTGAGCTAGATCTTGCTATTGTTCTACAGAGGGATTGACTTCTTTCCAACAGAGAGCTTCAATGCGGCATGTGCTGCAGAGATAGGCAGGACAAAGTAGGCCCCTGGCAGTTCAAACAGAGCTGGGAATGCTCAGTGCTTTCACGCACAGCACTGTATGTTTTGGCCAACAGCCAGAGGGATAGAAAACACATAAAATTGCTTGAAAGAAAGAAGAGGGGTAGAGTAAAATCATATGCCTTGCAAATGTCCAGAGTTAAATGTGATGCTCTTTCCATGGCTGCTCAGATTAGCAGGGCAGATTGCAAAGAAAACAAACAGCTCCTCAGTTACCACAACAACCGAAAGGACCAAAGACCTGCACCAGCCTGGATGCATTCTTTTTTGCCACACTCAGCATGAGCCACTAGAGCACTCAGGCCAGGGACCCTGAGGAGACATTCCCAAAGGCAAGAAAGAAGGGTAAGTGCAGAAGGGGCTGTATATGTAAGTGCCCTCAGGTTGCCTGTCAACTTATGGAGCCCCATGAATTGCATATGGTTTTCTCTTGCAGGGAATACTCAAGAGGTGGTTTGTCTTTACCTTCCTCTTAAATTTAGCCTACAGCACCTGGTGTTACCCTGTGAACTGAGGGTCCCGGGAGCGACACCAAAATGTGCTCAACTAAAGTTGGGGGAAATTAGCTCAGAGCACTGCTTAGCATTATGAGAGGCAGGGTAACGTAGCGAGATCTTGAACCCTATGTCTACGGGGTCGGGTCGAGTCAAGGAGAACACAGAAGTTGAAATAATAAATGATGTTTATTCAATACAAGCAAAACAGTGTATGCGACACACTCATACAAGATAACTAAAGAAAATAAAGGTTGGAGTGGTATAGAGGGATTTTTAGAGGGATCGCTGGTTTGGGTGATACTTCAGCTGTCCTGAAGCCCCGGAAAAATAGAGAGCGAGGCTGGGGTGCAATGTAGCTCAGCACGTGGAGCTGAGGGGAGGCTCGCCAAGCAAAGCGGCAGCGAGGCGGGATGAAACTCGGGAGCGATCCGAGGAAGGTCTCGGAATCAAGGGTTTTTATAAGGAGAATTGTGACTGCAGGCTATGCCGTACTTGAGGGAAAACAATAGATTTGGAGTTGGAGACAAAGCCTCCAAAAGGTCAGAATCTGAATGATTGAGTTATTGTAGCAGTTCTCAATGGAGTAGCCAGTATGCAGACGCAGAGTACTTGGGTATTGTATAGTTAACCCATCAAGCTGCCAGCGCGGGGCAGAGGCTCTTTTGTAAGTGGCGTGCATACTTAATTAGAGTACTTGCCTGGAGGTCTCCTGAAGCAGTGAGTCAGCTATTTCTGGTCTGCCTGTATTGTAGTTCGAATCTTACGGCTATTAACGGCCGAGCTTGTTTACGTGCTTGTCCGGTGGCCTCGCAGGCACGTGGAGAGGAATAGAGAAGTGAAGCCGAATTATGATATCAAGAGGATATCTTTTAATATCCCCAAAGCTCGGACTAGCCAGGGCAGTAACACTGGCATTGCTTTGCAATCCCTCATCCAAGTGCTATCCCGGGCTGACTCTGCTTAGCTTCCAAGACCAAACTGGATCTGGAGCCTTCGCAGTATTTAGGCCTACAGCTTCTGGGTCCAGTGATTTCCTACCTGGTCTATCCCTGTCCTTCTTACTATTGCTCAGTGGGGAGGCTGCCATACAACTATATCTCATGCCTTAGACACAGTTTATTTTAGTGCACTGAGAAAAAACAGTATGATGAATATATCTAGAAGAAGAAGAATTGCTGAATCACCAAACAGAGGAAACTAGGCCAGGTAAGGGACCATGGTGTCTCTGGTCCAATATCAGGGCCTCTCCTAATATGTAAAGCCTGCTTCCTTATTTTGTCGATGTATGCCTTCATGTCATCTCCAACTTACGGTGACCCCAAGGCAAACCTATCTTGGGGTTTTCTTGGCAAGATTTGCTCAGAGAGGGGTTTGCCTTCGCCACCGCTTGAGGTGGAGAGAGTGTGACTTGCCCATGGTCACTCAGCCAATGGGTTTCCACGACTGAGTGGGGATTCAAACTCTGGTCTCCAGAGGCACAGTCCAGCGCTCAGACCTCTATGCCACACTGGCTCTGCCTGCTTCTTTATAGCCAACAATACATTTTACACATCCTTAGGCCCTGCTTAAGGTTGCCAGACTTGGCAAGGGCTTCTGTACCTTTAAT
The DNA here is from genome assembly GCA_030412105.1 of Cyclura pinguis. Classification (NCBI taxonomy): domain Eukaryota; kingdom Metazoa; phylum Chordata; class Lepidosauria; order Squamata; family Iguanidae; genus Cyclura; species Cyclura pinguis. The sequence goes on from CM059600.1 coordinate 128,936,730, forward strand.
GGTTGTAGAGAAGAGGGAATTTCTGCAGGCAGTGCTTGTGCCCTCTTCTACACAGCCATTAAAGGTACAAGAGCCTTGGCCAGTCTTCATTCCAGCAACCCTAGCCCTGCTAGGTCTCTCAAACATTTTCATCACCTGTCCTATGAATTTTTTATTTTTCCTCTGCTCCGGACTTGGGGAAAGTGCTGAGAAACAGGATGCATTTCACAACTTAAAAGCCTCCCTGGCTTGGCTCGCCTTCTGTAAAACTCCTCACACGGACATCCGTTACCGAGCAACAGGTGAGGTGAGAGGAAGAGTCAGTTACTTCATTTATTGTGAGTGTGTGTGTGTGTGTGTGTGTTTAAAGGCTTCTGGTGCCAGCAGGTGGAACAGGAAGGCGCAACTGAGACACTATCTGATGCCCAGTGTTCCTTAAGGGAGCCTTTGGCAGAGCAGGCTGTGGAAACCACATAATGGAGTGCATTCTCTCCTTGAGGCGCTGTGTAATGACTGATACTTTGCTGTACTGATTCCTGGACCCTTTTACACAGAAGCCCTTTAGTTCAAGGTATTCAAGGGAACTCTGTAATAGGCTCATCGACCACACCAGTGCCAGCGAGTATCCTAATCACTCCACTGCCTGCGAGTAAAAAAAAAAAAAATCAGTCCATCAGGATTTTACTGTCCTTTTTCTTTGAGGTGATGATGATGATTAAAATCAGAGAACAACCACTCTCTGTGTAAGAAAGGCCTCAGAAATACACAGTTGTCCTTACTTCTATGTCTTCCTTTTCCTCCTGTATTTTCTTTTCTATTTTTTTAAAAAATAGCAACGCAGACAATTGAACTTGTGATATAGTCTGCCATAACATCTTGAGTTTTGCTATTAGAGTCCAAAGAGTGTTCTCCTACTTTTACAACACATATTTCAGTCTTAGATTTTGCAGGTGTTTTTACTTTGAAGTACGGTTATCTTCGCCTGTGCAAGTACATCTGTTAGCCAGATACTGTCTGAATATTATGGATTCATTAAATGTTTTCGGCAAAGTTCATGTCTGTTTAGTTTAGCTAATTTAAATGGCTTCGTTCCAGAACTGAAGTTCTTTTTTGATCTTCCCTCCTCCCCCACTTTGTCAACAATGGTCTCGTGTATGTTTGTTTACTCATCAAAATGTCCAAATGTATGAGACAAATTAGCTGAATGAAATGGTTGAACAGCCAGTGACAAAGTACAGATTGTGATTTGATGGATCCTAAACTCAAGGCCAATCCCTATGATGTCATTGTGCCTCAAGTCACTAGGGCCATTTCCGCACTAGACTGTTATAGCACTATGATTCCAGCCGGCCCCTCCCTAAACTGCAAACTCCAGAATTCCATAGGATGTTGAAAGTAGAATAATCATGCTATAAGAATGTAGTGCTGAAACGGCCTAGGACATAAAGCAAGGCAAGCTATGAGGACAAAATACAGCAAAGAAATTAGTCAGAGTCGCAAAAGAGAAACACAGTTTGTAAATCTGCTTGTTCTAATTCTACCAAAAGTGACTTAAAAGTTTCTTGCTATAAAGAGAAGGCGGCTGATTTGCCCATGCCTGCCTGTCACTGAGCATTTCATCAGCCAGGTTCTCTCAGCTGGTACTGTGAAGTGCCTCAGTCATGCCTGAAGTGATGAGAGGTGATGCAAAATCACTATTTGTGATGGTTGTTTGATCTCAGATGGTCATTTCACACATGAGCCATGATGTGATGCTGCAGTCACTACGGGTGGAAAGGTCGAGTGTAAATTCTATTTAAGTCAGAGCAAACTTCAAGGATAATAATGATACTGCAGAAATATAGACTTATAACAGACCCCTACAGCCTTAGTTTCCTGTTTTGTTTCTGTCTGAGATTACTAAAGGTAAACCCTTAACTTAACAGAAGCTTGTGGCCACACATTTTGTATGGTGATTTATTAAAACAGTGAGCCAGTTGCCTTACTGCAGAACGAAGACAGACATTCTGGTTCAGTTTCATCTAATCCAGTGGCCCTCACCCTTTTTTCATGTGTGTACCCCTTAGCAGTCGATTTCCATAAACTGTACCCCTCATATTAGCAGAGTGTTTGTAATTAATGTAGCTGCTATCATTTCAAATTGATATGTTGCAACCATAAATAAATAGCCCAATAACAGGATTAAAAGGCAAGCAGTAGTTGTTATTATTCTTAAGAAGGGAAAAGGGGGTGGTCGTGAAAAAAATAAATCTTGCAGCCCTTTTAAAATTACCTGAGGCACTGAATATTATTATTATTATTATTATTATTACTACTACTACTACTACTACTACTATTACTATTATTACAATTATAATTATAATTACAATTATTATTATTATGAAAGAGAATTGGAGGGTGAAAGAAATATCTAACAGCACCTTTAAGATTTACTGATAAGAGATCAGATAAGATAGGACGGGGAAAGGTGGTGAGAGGAGAGTTGCTTGGGCAGGGCCGTGCCACTGTGCAGTCGGAAAGCCTCCAAGAGGCAGGCAGGGGGATTGGAAGGAATAGAGTGGGAAGGAAAGAGAGAGAGGAGGAGAGAAAGGTTGTCTCAGTGATGGCCGGCCAGCTGGCAGGGAGGAGTAAGGAAGAAGTGGAGCAAAGATTAACAGTCTCAGGCCTGTCCTTATCACGCATTTGCCTGGCACAAGCCCAGTGGCTGCAGAGACAGAGAAAAGTTCACTGTGGTGCACAGAGACAGTGATAGAGGGGTGTGTGTGCATAATGATGGTGCTTTCCCACCAATCTCATCAGAAAGGCTGGCCTTGCTTTCTGCAAAAAAAAGAAAAGAAAAGAAAAGAAAAGAAATGGTACCCTTATCATATTCTTTTTTAAAAGGACTTTTTTAGCCCTCATAAAAGCTGTTGTGGCTACCTCTCCTCCAAGAAGGAAGAAGGGTAGAGAAATTAGAGAGGCAAAGTATGCAGCACCTCTCTCTTTCTCTCCTCATCAGAAGCAGGAAGGGAGGGAAGACAAGAAGAAGATGGGGGAGAGAGAAGAAAGAAAGCCTAGGTGAAAAGAGAATGGTGGATTCCCCCATTTCCTTCCTGCTGTGCATCCATGCACGGGTGTCTGTGTCTTGTTCGTCTTACTGTTGACAAATGTTCCTTTTCCCACCATTACTCAATTTTTTCATGTACCTCTAAATGTTCTCCTGCATACCCCAGGAAGTATGTGTACCCCAGGTTTGGAACCACTGATCAAAACAAATGCCTGCATCTCAGGACTTTTGGGGGGGGGGGGCGCACAGGAAGGGTGTTTTGTTTTGTTTTTTTGCATCAATTCTATTCTTGGCTGTAATTCAATGGAAAAGAAACTGGGTTGCAACTAGCATATTCAGGCATGAACTCACTAAGTCAGTTGGTCATTTCCTACCAACAAAATGGGTGGATGGGTCTGTCTGTCTGTCTGTCTATCTATCTATCTATCTATCTATCTATCTATCTATCTATCTATCTATCTATCTATCATCTATCTATCAATCATCTAGCTATCTAGCCATCCATCCATCCATCCATCCATCCATCCATCCATCCATCCAGACATATATTGCCTTTATACTCTGAACTTCTGCCATAAAAGCCTCCTAAGTCGGCTGACAAGAAAGACAAAAACAACAGTCCTTCTCCTAAGTCTTACAGTCTAGGTCCTGTTCACACTGCACAATTGCAGCATTATGACTGTAATATGCCACTTCAATTTCCATGACAATGTCCTGTGGAATCCTGGGATTTGGAGCTCAGGGAGAGGCCTTTAGAATCTCCAGCCAGAGAGTTCCTCTGGCACCTCTGACCTCTGAACTACAAACCCCAGGATTCTGAAGGATGGAGCCATGGCGGTTAAAATGGAATAATAATGGTGTAGTATGGAAGGGCCTCTAAATAAGACATGCACAGGACATGACAAGGTATGAGGGAATGATTGGTGATTTCACTTTGACTGTCTCAGTGAAGAAGCCAGAGTTGTGGCCAGGCTGTGGCCCCAGGCTGAGACCAGGTTGTGCCAAAGTCTTGAAACTATGGGCCTACACAGCTCTGGTGATATTTTTACCAAATGAAATGGCCTTCACAGTTAAAGTGGCTCCCTCCTGCTGAAGAACCTTCCAGGCAAAGAGGGAGAAGGTTGGAAGGCTCAGTTCCCACCCCTGGCTCAGGTTTTCTGCCTGAAGGTAGAGCCACCAATAGAGTTGCTTTAATGATGATTCCAGCCAAGGAGGAACAGAGAATGTGGCAGGGCTCTGCCCAGTGACAGTGGTAGGTCTCTTACGTAAAATGGCCTACCTTAGGCATACCTTTGCAATATAAAACAGCAGGGATGGGAACCTTTGGCCTTTCAGTTGTTTAGGGACTCTGTCTCTCACGATCCCTTACTATTACATTTGTAGATGTACAAAACATTTGGAAGACAAAAAGTACCATTCCCCAAAACACAGTTTACATCAGTGGCAGACAAATTCTGTAGGGCTGGGGGGTTTAATATGAATTGGCTCATATATTGGCTATTGATTCAGTTGTGTAGGGATATGGGGGCAGGAGGGGGCAATTCGCCCTGGGTGGCAATGTTTTGGGGGCACCCTGGCCCATAGCCACGCACCCACGCACCCTGGCCACTCCCCTGCGCACCCTGGCCACGCCCCCACACTCTGGTCATGCCCCCCCCGCACCGCAGCCATGCCCTCGTGCACAGTGGCCACGCCCCTTGTACCATAGCCCCACCCCTCATCCCTCCTCCACACACTCCAAGCTCCACCACTATATTGATTGTCATACTGACCAGTCCATTAATTATAGTCCTTGGTATAGTCAGTATTATCCGTCTCCCTGCTGATTAAAGTATACTAAGGCCCTTTCCGCACGAGGCCAGGAATCGCTCCGTGCCGTTACTTACCGCTTCTTCTGGGCTCGAAACAACGCGGACTTTCCCTTAAGCCCTTCCGCAGGGCTCCTCTGTTTGTTCCAGGGTGATTCGGAGCAGTGCGAGGTCTTTAGATCCGCACTGGTGAGGCTGACAAAATGGCGGCTTCCTGTTGTTTGTGGGTCCGGACCAACCGCTGAAGCTGACCACACCCACAGCCCGCCCTCCGCTGATCATAGGCTCGCCTTGGTGTGAATCTGCACGTCTGCAGAATTGAGCAAGAACGAATTGGCATGCTCCGGAAAATTTAAAAACTGCTTTTTTCCGGTCTTCACATAGCACGCTGGAGGACCACTTGGGGGCATATTCAGTTAGACTTAGGTGTGGAACTAAGGTGAATTGTCCGAACCTAGTCCGATCCAAGGTGCAGATGACCTCCGTGCCAGGACGCATTGGCCCGTCTTAATTTCCTCGTGCGGAAAGGGCCTTAGTAGTGCCTTTAATTTCAATGTGAGCATGGTGTAGTGGCTTGAGCATTGGACTATGACTCTGGAGACCAGAGATCAAATCCCCACTCAGCCATGGAAGCCCCATGGCAAGACCTTGGGCAAGTCACACCCTGTCAGTCTCATTGGAAGCAAAGGCAACCCCCCTCTGAGCAAATCTTGCCAGGAAAATCCCATGATAGGCTTGTCTTATGTTTGAAGTTTGAAAGTTTGAATCAACTTGAAGGTGCACAATGCACACACACACACACACACACAATTTCACTGGCACAGTGCAATGCTGTTCTTTTTTTAAAAAAAATACAATACTGAGCACACTGGAGGGGGCAGAAATTCCATGGGATGCATTTTGCCCACCCATGGTTTATATGTGACTCATTTTACAGCAGAGGTGGGTACCTGTGGTCCTCCAGATGTTTTGGAGGGGTTACAACTCCTATCATCCCTAGCCATCACAGATAAGGGTAAGGGCTTACGGTAGTTGCAATCGAGAAATATCTGGACAGCCACAGTTGCCCAGCTTTGCCTTACCCCACAGCATACACAACTCCTGCCACCCAAGATCCTGAGATGTTTACAATTTGACAATATGGAGATAATACAAGGAAGATTTGGTAAAGACAAAGTTAATAAATGAGCCAGCTTGGTGTTGTGGTTTGAGCATTAGGTGGCGACTCTAAAGACCAGGCTTCAATTCCCTGGTTGGCTGTGGAAACCCACGGGGAAACCTTGTGCTCATCACATGCCCTCAGCAGTAGAAAACCCCGTGACAGGTCTGCCTTAGGTCAGAAAGGACTTGAAGGCACACAGCAACAACACAGCAAAGTTAATAAAACCGAGCAAATGCAGTGACACATTTTTGGGGCTTTGTGGGTGGGAGAATGAAGACTCAGACCTACCTCTGTCGGTTGTCATGAGCATTAACTCACTGACATAATTCATACTAATCACCATAATGTATAATTTATCTTAAACACTTTCTAGAAAATTGTGTCTGGTCTTCTTGCCCTGCACTCCCCTTAGAACCTTCATATTTAATAGTCATATAAAATCAAGAGTGAGAATCGTGCACCTCCCCAAGTGGAATTGCAGGGAATGACCTGCAGTTCCTAAAATTCCTAGCCATTGGTTAAGGTTGCTGGAATCTGTAGTTCAACAATATCTAGAAGGCTAAACAACTCCCACCCTGGTACAGATTTTTTCTAAATAAATGTGTATAGAGGGACTGGGATTTCATTTAAGGTTAGATTTCAGTTCTGAAAGACAGCTCTAAAAGGCATGAATTCACATGTTAAATCGTAACCGTCAGATGACAGGCTGTTATCAGTTCTTAGCTGGTAACTAGATGCAGTGACAAGAAGGAGGGATTTCTGACAACAACTCACACTACAGCAGTTTCCTGCACACAGAAGCACATATATTCAAGTGATGACCACAATATAATGACAACTAACACCTTTATTGGCCATCAGATCTCATGTTACATTTCTTTTACCAGTTGCCAGATTCACAACAAAGCTCCTGAAAGATGTAGGGAGGAAATGGACGCTTCATTTCCTTTTTTGTTAGCTCCTCTTGCACCATTCAGATGGGCTATCCTACTTCCCAAATGGGTCACCACTTTGAAAAGCAATGGTCTCTGCTGCTTGCTTCAGCATGGGAAGTCTAGGTGCACTCTCTGTGATACTAGAGGAGACAAGAATAAGAATCACAAAATCAAATTGTCATTAAATTACTAGCAGACTGCTTGTGTGCAATAAGCTAATGCCAAGAGACCTGAAGATCTGCAAGTCAGAGAGATCCCATAGGAAACCAAATATGCCTCACTATAATTAGCGATTACGGCCTTGTGAATCTATAATAGATTATGTGGCCATACATGATTTATGCAGCCTGGAGAAGGCTTTGTACGTGGCGGCAATGTGACGTCAGTGTCTCTTTATGTGCTTCTATCACAAGAGGCAGAAGCTTAATGAGGAGGTCTGTCTTGCTTGTCTGTTGTTTTAGGTGTATACATAGCCACATGCTCATTAATATGCCTTTCAAACACAAAAGCCTGCCTCTGTGACAAGCAAACCCAAGTGGCTTAATATTACTAACCCAAACTGAGAAAAGGCATGTGAAATGAGTGCCATCCTCTCTGACCTGGCATTCTTTAGGGGTTTTTTTTAGACTTCTACTCCCATCGGTCCCTGGCAGTGTGGACACTGGTCCAGAATGCTGGGAGTTATAGTCTAAAAATATGGGGAAGGGGTCATCCTATTGGTGAAAATTGGGGAATATCTGCTTCAATAATGGAAGGAAAAATGGAGCGGGGGAAGAAGTTGATGTGGCCAAGGGAAACTGATTTCTGGAATGTTGCTCAACTCACACAGATTCCTGGCTTACAAGAAATCCTGGCTTATTAGGAGCAAATTTTCATTTGGAGTTATAACCAAATGCTCAGCCACAATCATTTATGTATTGTATTTGTATCCCATCTTTCTTTTTCCAATGGACAGGCAACTGAAAGAAGAAATTCAGAATGGGTCCAAGCAAGCCAATGGAAGAGGATTTGCTGTGCCTCACCTGTCTTGCAGAGTGGCTAAGAGCTGATGAAATATGAATGCTGCGAAGCAACTATCTTTCTAGGGTTCTGGAAAAGTCCTTAAACTCTGGTGTCTGCTAAACAGTAGAGTGACTGGTTGCTGAAGGGGCCTAAGATGGGAGCAGTTAAGTGACATGCTTGGTAGATTCAATACTCTCATTCCCTCTCCTTCTGCTAAGATTCTCTACATTTGGCCCTTCACATGTTTTAACTTCAGCTCCCAGAAGCCCCTGCTAGCATGGCCAATGGCCTAGGTTTCTGGGGGTTCAAAACTAGGGCCATTTCCACACTACACTGCTATAGTGCTATTATTTCACTTTCAACATCCTGTGGAATTCTGGGGTTTGTAGTTTACTGAGGCCAAAGAGCTCTCTCGCTGAGAATTCTAAATGCCCTTCCCTAAACTGCAAATCCCAGAATTCCATAGGATGTTGAAAGTGGAATAATAGCACTATAGCAGTGTAGTGCGGAAATGGCCTAAAACATCTGGAGGACTAAAGGCTGAAAACCACTGTCCTGTACCATCAGACTTCTGAGGTGATCAAGCAGAGGTAGGAAGCATGTGACCTTCCAGGTTTTGTTGGCCTACAACTCCCATCAATCCTAGCAAGCATTGCCAATGGGAAAGAATACGGAGGGGTACAGTCCAACAATCTGCGGATGGCCTCACACTTCCTACCAGTGACAAACAATAGCAAAGCCAAACACCCCTATACATACATTTGTATACATAAACCCTGCCCTGCCTCCTCACTGTCACCTATTTACCACTGGGCACCTTCTGCTCCACCTGTTTGCCTCTTTGTAGTGTGTGCTGTCATGCTGTGACACCATCATGCATGTGGTTACTAGTCACGATTCCCATTCACCTCCTGTGCCAGTTATTTAGGAATTATCGTTTCAGGCAGTCCCAAGAAATTGATCCGTGTGCTTCTCTTACCTTTTCTTTGTGGAGATTGGGACATGGAAAATAGGGGAATGAAAGAACCTAGCAATGCTAAAGAGATGAAGAGAAGAAAGAGAGACAGAGTAAGGGATCTGTGCTGAGCAATCTCCAGACCAGATGCAACTAGTTAGAGGACTTCATTTCCTCTACCACCCACCCCAAGCTGCCAGTTATTAACCATTATAGCAGACTCTTAAGTCTTGATGATATGTTCCAGGCCATTGGTTCAGTGAGTGCATGTTTATCCTCAAAATCTAGTGTTTAGTGGTATACATGCATCTATACATGCAAGGTCCATTTAGATATCATAAATAACAGCTACTGATATAGTGGTCACAGTTATTTACCATGATCGCTGGCCCATAATCCATTCCAATAGGCCAGTTACTAATGCCCAGTTCATATTAACAAACCATGACTATTTCCAACATAGCCTCCAAAATGTAATAGACGAAAAATAGGACTTATTTGGCCGAATAATATCACAGTGTGGTCAAGATGGCTAAAGTTATTAATGAGAAAGAACACACAAGCTAGGAGAAGATGCAGCAGTTTGCTTTTGCTTGAGCATACTGGGAAGGACAAGATTCTGCCCACTTCTCTCCTCTTTGCCCTGGCGAGTTAACTTGACTACTTTTGCACATTGAATTCAGTTTGCAGCAACTAAAGTAACCAGAAGACAAAGAGAGAAAGCGGGAGGAGGAAAGAGAAACTATGACATTTTTAAAAGCAGCTGAGAAAGTGAGATGACAGAGAATTAATCAACATTCTCTCTGCCAAACTGGGACTGTTGGAGGGTATGCTATATGGAGGTTGCTTCGACCAGAGAAGCTGGAGTGATAGTGTGCAAGTGTGGCCTCACTTTAGGATTACACAGTTTACTTTCACCAATGGAGCCAAGTTGCAGAACAGGAAGGCAGATAATAGAATTGCAAAACAAAGTACCTCTGAGCATTTACCCAGCTTTGGATATGCAACAACAAAACAAATCAAACAACACCAAAACAACACACACAAATCTTTCCCCCCTTTCCCTCAACCTTTTTTAATTTCAGTACACTAATTTAGTGGGGGGAAAGAATTTTTGACATCACTATTATTAAATAATTAGGAGTCAGAAAGCCTTGCCGATTATTATACAGAAATCTACCAGCCAATCCTGAGGTGCCTTCTGATAGAAAGTGTGTGAAAAGCTAGCCTTTTCACATGAACAGTTTACCCTCTCCCTTGCCCTGAACAGTGATCATATGTTTGAAATGAGCCTGTGGGTATCAAATGGGACTAAAGAACTGAGTGTTACAGTGGGGCGGGGGGGCACCGTGAACCTTGCATAGACCCTCTCTGTAAATTTGTTCTGTTTTTACCTTAATCAAAGATATTTTTGAAAAAGATGTTGAAAAAAAAACATGGGAGAAAACATGAGAATAATAACTAGAACAGGAAAGGACACCCACTGACCGCCATCTGAACAGCTAGACTGAATGACAAGTAGCATAAAAGACTCTTGCACAAAATTGGGTTTTGCTGCCACCTTAGACACGATGTTGTTATGCACACTGGGCTGGTAAAGCAACCCTGAGAGTGACTCATGTAAGCAAGCCAGAAGCTTTAATTACAAATACCAAACCCTCTGCCTGCCCTTTGCAAAGCGGGGTGGTGATGGTGTTTGTTTTAATGTCAGCTGATGGCTGACAGTGCCAGCTTCCAGGGAGCTGTCTTCCTCTGCCTCCCACTCTCACATATAGTCACGCACCCTCCAGTGGAACAATAGTGGAATGCAGCATTCTTTCTGTGAGCTGATTTATTAGCTTCGCCTTAGAAAAAAAACAGATAAGATGACGAAGCCAAGGACAAGCCAGGGAAGGGTGGGGGACCTTGTTTGTTATTGGTTATATATATAGTACACACAGTTGAGGGTGGGATAATATACAAATATTCATAAATGCAGAAAGCGTCAACAGTGATAACAGCAGCTTCCTGCTCTAATTATTATGTTTTGTGTCTTTAAGCTGGCTGTTCAAATTCAAGCTCTGTTGTGATCGTGGAAAGACTGTCCAAAACACAGAAACTGGGCATGCTCATTAAGTTATCTTTGATGCAAATGCTCTAATTCAATGATGGGGAACATGTGGCTTGCCAGATGTTGTTAGACTACATATCCCATCAGCAGTCCCCCACTGGCTGTGCTGCCTAGATGGGGCTGATGGGAATTGCAGATCAAGAACATCTAGCAGGCCATCTCTTTTCCCATCCTGGCTCTAAATGTTTGATGCAGCTTGTCCAAATTGATCATCTTTTCACTATAAGAAATAATTCCACAGCATTCTTAAGAAAGGATCATCTGTCTGCATAGTTCGATTGTTCTTTATACTAGGCAGAGTTTAGGGAAATTATATTTTTGGATCACAACCCTTTAAAAATGCAGCATGGCCTGTGGCTTCTGGGAGCTGTAGTACCAGATATAACTTTTCCAATCTCTGATGTCAGGATGAAGTAAACTCCTTCTCCTTGAAGCCCGCACCAGCCAAATCTTCATCATCTGAACTGCATCTCCCCTCTCTTCCCTCTCCACTAGTATGCAGTAGCAGTGGCCCCTTCCAGGGCTTGACAGCTGCTTGTAGGCAGGAAGCTTTGGATGGGGTGCAAATAGCCACCTGCATCCCAACCAAAAAGATTTATGTGAGCACATAAGCTACACTTACATGTGTGAAACACAATCCTTCCCCGTGTGTCTGTTGTCCAAGATCCAGCCTAGCTATTTGCAGAGAGGGTGCATCACCAAGTGATCACCTGGCTATAGCAACTATGCACTGAATAATCTGCATCAGTACAATAAAATTTTGGGAAATTTTGAGGACCCAGGAAAAAAATCTGACTTTTTTTTTCTATTTCTTTTTTTTTCAGAAAAAGATAAACAGTTTGGGAAAACGGAATATTAGGATCCTTTACAATTGAAAGTCACTTTGTAAGTTTAGAAACATCAAATAAATTATGTCTAACTTGATTTGGAATAAAAATACCATATTTTGATGTATTAATAATCCATCTTTTCAGACAATAAATTGAAATTCAAATTACTTTTTTCAAGTTTCTTTTTTGTTACAAATCAAGTTACAAGGTCCTAAACTGTAAGGAACACTGGAACTATAAGGAATCTCTTTGCTTTTGCCATTTTATCAGGATCCAACAACAACAACAAAAAAAAGATTTCTTTTAAAGCAGATGAAAGAGGAATTTTACAGAAAGAAAATTATTTTGTTTCCTGTAGGCCTCTGTAGTGCCAAGAAGACAGGGACCACTCATTTCTATAGCAACTGAGCAAAGGAAATCAAGGTCAGGAATTGCTGTGATGTGAGACATTATACACAGTCTTACATAAAATTTTAGCTGCTATGTAGCTTCCAGTAATAATGTGGGGGCAGTAAATACATGAACAGCCTGTCTTAAATGTTTTATTCATAAATCTAAAAGAGAATGTCCAAAAATCCATTTTTTCCCCAATTTTTCTGAAAAATAGTTTAGGAAAAAAATCAGGAAAAACTTTTTTCCTCCCTGAATTTTATTGGTTTGTTTCCAAATCTTAACAGCCTTAGACAAAGGATCCCTGAACCTGCTGGAAATTAAGACACTTTACTCTGTCTTTACTGAAGCTTTCAAATGTTTTTCAAAGGATGTCCCCTGTGAAGTGCATTACCATAGATGAGCCTGAAGGTTATGAACGCACAAGCATCAAATGCTGGCTGTCCAGGTAGGGCCTGCTTTCAAAAACATAGAGCTGATAAAATATATTTCTTCACATTGTGGCTACCCACTTTGTTGTTGCTGTGGTGTGCCTTCAAGTTGTTTCTGACTTATGGTGATCCTAAGGCAAACCTATCACAGGGTTTTCTGGGTCTAAGAGTGTGTGATGAGCCCAAAGTCATCCAGTGGGTTTCCATGGTTAACAAGGTATCAAACCCTGGTATCCGGGGTTGTCATCCAAGGCTCAAACCACTCCACTATGCTAGCTCTCTGCATTACCAAGAGCAAATCCATGTCTAAGAGCCAGCTTGGACTTCAGACCAATTTAGCCAGTGATTGTAGACACAAGACACAAATACGGATTGCCTCTCTCTCCCTCTCTATTTTACTGGCCTGTCCCACTGCAATTCTACCCAAATGCTCTTTTTCAATCAGTGCCACTTTGGACTTGAAGTGCGGGTCAATATTTGGACACCAAAGAGGAATGACTAAACACTGTTGCCATGCGTTACTGAACATATATTTTTTGCACAGGCATGGGATGCTGACAGCCCCATGAGTGCACATTCAGGAAGCAAAACTGTGCTTCTTTACAAAAAGCTAACTTTTTGTAACTCAGAAGAGTGATTGTTTTGCTAAAGTTGTTTTGCATTAATTGGTCATCATTTGCTCCTATGTTAAAATTATATAAGGTATGCGGACACAGGTGAGTGAGCACTGAATGGCCACACAATCAGCAGAATTACTTTTACTGGATTCTAATTCTTCTGACAACAAGCAAAAAATAGAGGCCAAAGCAACAGATATAGTGAATGTGTTCTGCATTGTGATAGATTTGGCAACCCAGAAGTCATGGCTCATATCAAAACAATACTCCTTTAAAAAGACAGAAGGGTAGTACCTGGGCACTGATAGGGAAAAGACACATGAGTTCTGCAAACTGAAAAAGCATAACATCTCCCAAAAGTGTGACAACTCAAATTCAATTCTGCTTGAAGCTTAAAGCAGAAGAAATATGATATATTAGCACTTTAAACTGTAGGTCTAGAAGCACTACGGACTAGTGAGTGAGCAAAAAATTCTGTTATATTCCTGCCCCTCCTCTCAGAATGATCATTCTGAGAATGAAAGGTTGGGGAGAAAAAATTATGATCTGACATACAAATTTTCCCTGAGTCTTCTACAATTTTTTAAATAAATAGCCTTATTATGTTTCCCCTGAGCTGTTGTTCCTAATGCGGTGATTTGGGTTAAATCCAGTACTGGGTGTTTATTTCCTCATTGCCCTTGACCAAGTCAATTTTTTTTAAAATGGGTGTATTGAAAAGGTATATTATTTCATCAAGTAAGGGCTCTGTTTTTTTAAAAAAAAACCTGAAAACACATAAACAAGATTTTGGTCAGCATAATATAGACAATATCAGCTAATCCCAACTGAAATGTAAAATGAGTCTTGATTCCCTGCTTTATTGCTTCTCTGTTATTAAGTTTTGCAGAAATATTGTTCTTTCTCTTAGGCCATTTCTACACTATACTGTTATAGTGCTATTATTCCACTTCCTTCAACATTTTGTAGAATTCTAGGGTTTGTAGTCTACTGAAGCCGAAGAGCTCTCTGACTGAGAATTCTAAATGCCCCTCCCTAAATTGCAAACCCCAGGATTCCATAGGATGTTGAAAGTGGAATAATAGTACTATAACAGTTTAGTGCGGAAATGGCCTTAAAGAGTCATTCCCCAAACTAACACAGGATATGGGAGTAATGCATTACAAATAGGATATTACCTGTGCAACATCTTACTTTTGGGAGTACCCACAGACAACTTTTTTTTAGAAATACAATTTAATGACTTGTAATATTATCTCTTTTTAGCATAACGAGTAATAATCATTGCCTGAAATTCTTCATGGGAGACATAGCTATGATGATGTACTACAATCCGTTTCACAATGTGATTCTTCCCAACAAACCTTAAAATCCTGGCAGCCACAACAGCCAAAGGAATTCTGAAGCACTGGCAAATAGGGTACTGAAGGATAATGCCTCCAGCCACTCTCTTGCAAGCAAGCTGTGGTGTGAAAAGCAGGGACATCTGCTGCAAGTGTTTGTTGCACTGTGGCTCACTGGCAGTATGGGGCTGGACACGTCATCTTTCAGTGCCCTGCTTGCCAGCACCACAGAATTCTTTTAGTTGGTGCAGCTGCCTGATTTTTAATGTGAGTTTTAGAGACTATTTGCATTTGTGGCAATGGTGCCACAATTGTAACTGTGAATAGCAAAATTTATCAGATTGTAAGTCTAGCTTGTGACACTGTAAATACTGAACATGATACCAGCCATTATTTCTAAAACTTGGAGGCTGGTTTTATTTTATTTTTTTTTTAATGGATGTTTTTGTATTTTTCAATGTTTTTCTCAAGGTAAAAATAATGAAAATTATGTGAGCTGTATTTCAGAGGAAGCAACTGACAAAACACCTCTGAGTATTCCTTACCTAAGAAAACCCTATGAAATTCATGGGGTCTCCATAAGTTGACAGGCAACTTAAAGGTGCATGCACACACACGTTACTAACACACTACTAGTGTGATATTTGTAAAGTAATGTGGGACAAGTAACTCCCAGTGTGATACTTTAGAAAAGCTACAAGCAACACCAAACGCATTACTTTAAAAAATGCTTCTAGCATTGAAATTTCATGATTTGATGAGAACTGCAGTCAAGGCTAACCCAAGACATTTTTGCTCCTGAGGCGGAACATCTAATGACATATCTCCCATGGTTTGCACCTGGTCCTTCCCCAAACTAATGATGCACAAAAATCCATATGTTGTCATTAGAGTGACAAAATGCACTTTGTAAGCCTTTTGTTTATATTGCATTCCCTCTCCATCATCTTAACCTACTAAAAACGGTTTTATTGTAATTCCAAACTACACAGGCAAATGTAATGAGTAACAAGCAGTGTAATCCCAAACATATTTCTAAATTCAGAAGTAGATCCCACTGAGATCAGTGGCAGCACTTAATCCCCAAGAAGGACATTCACTAGGGTTGAAGCTCTTGCTTTAAAGTTTCAGAACTACATGGTAATCAGTTTTTAAGCTTTAAACATTGCTATTCAGAACAATCCCAGATGAAGCTGAATAATGTACAATCACATATTTTGCCTCTTTTAAAACAACCTCTTCACTTTCAGGTGCCGACCTGTGACTTGTAGATGAAAAATGGGGTCATCCTTCTTTGTATATTTCTGATTCTGCCCTAATCAAAGTTGTTGCTATTAACAATGATGATCTTTAATCCTTCTCTTCTGCTTTCATGTCATTTCCAGCCCAGTGTCCCCTCCAAGCATCTCTTTGTGTCCTCTGATTCTCATAGAAATTTCTTGATTGGTGAATCACAGCACTGCCTCTTCCCATTGTATATAAGGAGAGAACAGCATATTTCATGTAAGCTAAATAATAAATGCATCATATATGGTTCTTTAAAGAATTACATTATTAAAAGACAAGTCTCTGCCCGGAGGAGATTGCAACATACATTAGTATTTGCATCAATCTGTGCCCATATTTCTCAAGTTTGACCATACTTCCAGCTGGAACAAAAGGAAGTAAATTAGGGCATCAGGGCTATAAATATCCTACTCTTATCCCCATTGCAAACCTTCATAATTTTGTCCTCTCTTATCATGCCCTTGCATTATCACATCTTCACTTGGTATTTAGTCTTCTGAAGGGCAGCTTCCCCTTCAGTTTATCAATCTGCTGAGCTAAACAGAATGCCAAAGAGTTGCTTTAAATGGCCTTTTATGTTTAAAATAAGCATTAAATGCATATTTTGAATATTTAAAAATAATAATTAAGGACACAGTTCACAAATATTTCCACATTCTGACGGCCTTATGGTTTGGGTGAGCACGAGATACACTGTCCTCTTCAAGAAAAAAGGATGATCTCATAACTAGATGATGATCTAGAAGGATAAGAGGTAATAATGGCCCAACAGCTTGGTGTTCTACACCAGAAAACAAGGCAGCTGCTTTGCCAGCTCATAGCCATGAGCAGAGAACATTGGTGCATAACATTAGCATCTCAGCTTATCAGGAAATGTTAATGTGGGTGAGCCATGTGGACAGGGCACATCCAGACTGACTGAAAAATCCCAGATTTTCCAATTTTATACTGGATTAAAATAAACCAATATGGGAAGCTGGTATAAAAACTTTCTGATCATAGCGGGAGATGGCAAAAAATATTCTGGACATGTATGGGTCTTCAAAATAAAATAGGAAAGAATAGGAAGAAAATTTGGGATTTTCTATACTTTCTAATCTGTCTGGATACACTCCAAGATGTACAAAGTGAGTAATTAGGAGAGGAATGTGGTTTGAAGTCTGGCCCCACCCAGATCTCCCCCCTTTTTAAAACATGAACAACCAAGCAGGGTTGGGGGCTAAGTCCATATAGGGATGCCCTTCTACCATTTCATTTACAAAGCCAGGCTCATTTAGGGCTCCTCCAGAGAGATCAATAACACCAAAAAACGCTAGGCTATTCTGGATTTTTTTTTTTTTAATGTCACGCCTCTTCTGCTCCCACATGCAGTCATGCGCCAAATATACTGGAGTTTCACCCACTCTTTTTTCCTCTTTAAGGTGTGGTTAACTGTGGTGTGGGCAGGGTTTCTTTCCCTCTTCAACATTTCCCCTCCTAGGTTCCTCCCCAGTTATCTACATCTCTGGTCTGGCACATTAATTCATTCATTCATTCACTTAACACAGTGCAAAAAATTCCATAGTGTTAAAGCACTTTAGCACTATTACTGCAGGAAAATGAGAAAGAAAAGATCACACTGTGAAGGCAGCACAGCATAGAGGAATCATCCAACCTGGTAACCAGAAATGTAATGAGGGAAGGAAGGTCAGAGGAAGACCTCTCTGGCAAATGTCACCCCCTCATTCAACATGTCATCAGTGGGACTGCTTAGGAAGTACATAAGGAATCAAGACAATGCTTGCAGATGTGGGAATCTACCCTTGCCTGTAGTGGAAACTCTCTGGACAAAGGAAAAAAAGCCCACTCCCTGTCCTGGTTTCAAAAAGTCATGGCTCATCAAAGAAATTCATGAAAAATAGGCAAGGACACGAGGTACGTCATATGGATATTTTTTAAAAGTCCCAATAAGTACTGGCACAACTCCCACCAGATCCCTAGGCTTTTGCTCAGCCCAGATGAATCCTATGCAGCTGGCAAACAATCTGTGAGCTCTTTCCTTCTATTGATTTTTTTTCCTTTTCCTTTAAAATATAAAGAAACATGAGTCTGGAAGTGTTTCATTCTGCCCACTGGCATCCCTTTAATGGAGCAGCTTTCTCTGAAGAGCATGCAGTTATCTTCTTACTTTGTACCACATGTTTTGCAGCTCGCCCATGTATCAAAGTTTTTGTTTTCATCTGCTCACTTCAGCATCAGCAAAAATGGGGCAGGGGGGGGACTGCTACCTAAAAACCTGAAACAATTAAAAAAAAAGTTGTGGAACTTTGATAAAAGGATACTGGGATTTGAATTCCATTACCCCTTTTCTAGCCTCTTCTCCTCTTCCTCCTTTCACTGTGAACAACTACATAATGGCCATGAATTCATTCTAAATATACTAATTCTTATAAAATGAAATGAATGTCTAAAAATCCAATTACTGCTCCCAAGCCTATTGAATCAATGCTGGGTACTAAGTCAACATTGATGTAAATTGCACTGATTTAAAGAGACTTTTCTAGTGGAAACTACTAACTGGATATAGGCCTAAATAAATTAGTTCTTCAGAAAAGTACAAAAAATTCTGTACATGCGTACTGTGCAGAGGAGTGGGTTAGGAGCGAATGGCATTTCCCCAACCCCAACCCGGCCGGGTGATTTTCGCAGGTCTTGGGACCCTCTGGAGCCCCAATTCCATCTCCTCCGTATAGGGATGAAAATGACCTTCAAAACAGATTTTTCTACTCCTGAAGATTCTTTGCAGGGAGGGAGTTGCATGGTCCCCCAAACCTAATACAACCTATTTCACCTATCCACTCCCAATCAAATCCAGAAGTGGACAACCACTCACGTCTGGTTTGGGTCCTTCCCTGTATTTCGGAGCCTGTGAAGCCCATGCAGGACCAAATTAAGGTTTTTGTAGGCCCATGCACTCTTGTATTGGACTCCCTGCCTTGTCTCGATGTACCACTAAGAATGTTATTGCAGGCCCTAAGATCTTGTTTTTGTAGCCCTTAAAATTTTCATAGGCTGTAGGCACTGTCCCTAAAGTACCTAATGGATAAGGCAGCCCTGAGCCTACAGCTGATAGAGGAGGTAAAAACTTCACTCCTTAGCCACCGAAGTTGCCCAACACTGCTGTACAGTGCTGGAAGTGGGAATAATATCACAGGCAGTGACTGATACCCTCGGCAACACACACTCTCTCAGTAACAGTGCAGAAAACTGAGAGGGGGCAGGGACTGGAATGGTTTTATAAACTAAAAGTTGTAGACTTATTGATCAGCACAATCTGTAAAACTGTACACAATTTACGCAAAGTTAAACTTTATTATAGCCTAATGGTTTAAGTGGGAAAATACATATGCTTTATTGTTGTGTGTTCAAAGTTGTGGTGACTATAAATTTGTTTAACTTTGCTAGATCCTGCACTCTGTAGGGTTCCCCCCCCCCCCGCCCAGCTATCAGCCTAAAGACAAATGTCTGCTTCTGCAGTGAACAGCGAATACAGAAAGGCATGATAGCTTCCCCCGCCCCTGCTTTTGAAAACTTGCCTCTATAAATGGCATTTGCTTCTTCCAATAAAGTCAAAATCTAGTAAAATGTTGACAGGAGAAAACTGAGCAGCATCAGAGTGAACTAAACTGTTAGCCATTCATGCTGTGGGGAAAAAGGTAGATTTTGGAGGGGAGTTTCTTCCTCCCAGGCTAACCTCCCCAAATGTTAGTCCTTTTTAAAATAAATAATTAAGCATTTAAATAAATATGCACTCATTATACCAACTCATCTCCCCCCATAATAGCCTCTTTAAAACCTAAACATAATCTGCTAATGAACTAATTTCCACTACAAACACAGGATTCTCTTTTATCTATTCATTTCTCCAGAACATCAGCCACATGGTTCTTTTCCCAGGGCACCTGCCCCCTCCTTTCAGAAATCCCTCCTAACCATGTATGCTTCCTAACAGATTACAGAGGGCCCCGTTGATGGAAAACACAGCCCTGATCTAACACAGCACACACAAAGATATTTGGGGAATAAGCACCTCCTACTGCTATTAACCCTACTACTGCCACATTTTTGAAAAGTTATTTGGAAAGCCAGAACTCTTCTGTCATCCTTATTATTATTGGCTGGCATCCTGTTGTGGAGTTACAAATAAGTAAAGTAGAGTTACGCATTTGTAACTGTTTGGTATTTGTAATCCCTATCTATGCCCTGGTTTAGGATATACATAGGGGCTGTGAAAGTCCCTCAGTCCCCACTTACTGGGCAGCAGCCACTGGGACTGATGGGGTTCCATTCCCTTAGCACTGAGAAAGCAGCTGACATTCCCATACACGTCCTTGCAAGCGATCTCTAGAGCAAGGAGGAGTTGTGACTTCTGGATGTCACAATGGAGATTGCTCACAAGAGAAGGTGGGAACATCAGTCAGCTGCTTCTCAGCTGACAGTGGGGTCAGGTCAGGAGTCCCTGCACAGCTGTGTAAGTAAGGTGGTTACACATTCATAACTCCACAACAGGATTCTGGCAATACTACTACTACCAATACTACTAATAATAACATATTTAGTCACTGTGTCATTGAAAAGTCTTTTAACTGATACAGAACTAGAAGCTACTTTCTGTTGGTCCATCTAGTCTAATATTGTCTGATCTGACTGATACCAGCTCTTCAAGGACTTCCAAAAATTCTGTCCCTGCCTTGCCTAGACCTTTAGCATGCAGAGGTAGTACATGACCAACCAATGTGTAATGGCAGAAATGACTTAGGCCTACTTCAGATGGACAGACTGGGCTGGGAAATTTAGGCAGTCGTTGCTGTAGCTCTCCAGGTACACATACACACGTGTGCACACACACACACAACACTTCTGGCCCAAGCTGCGATATTTTATCTCCAGCCTTGAATGTGTTTCTTCTGGGGTACATCCAGAGTGATTCAAAAGAACAGAAAGTCCCAGATTTTGTTCCCGTTCTTTCCAATTTTATTTTGGAGATCCATACACCAGAATGTATTCTGTCAACTCTCCATACGATCAGAGACTTTTCATATCAGCTCCCCTGGTCAGTTCATTTTAACACTATAAAATTGGAAAGAACAGGTACAAAATCTGGGGCTTTTGAATCAATCTGGATGTGTTCTTAAACCCCAAGACATATTGAAAAAATATATTCCCTTTGCTTCTCCTCCTTTCTTTTAAAAGAGTTATAATGCTATATTACATTAGCGAAATGGTACTGTTGCACTATAACTAAAACTAAACATATATATAAAGTGAGACAGGAGAAATTTTCCCCTTCAAACCATTGCTCTGCCATAGCGAACCATGCCTCAGTTTTTTAAAAAATATCTTATAAGAGCCCTAGTATGGATCCAAGAAACTGCTCCAAATAGCACCCCAGAAGAATGGAACAAATAGGTGAGGAGGTGGTAACAACTGTCAAAACCCAAGGCACAATACTGCAGGGACTCACACTTCTTTTGACCAATGTGGAGGGGCCCTTAGATCTGCAAAAATAATGCTTGTACATCTACAGACCTTCTTTGTGATTTTCTGTGTGTAACAGGGCAATACACACACAATTTTTAAATGTCTCTGTGTTTTCCTTAGCACTTTATTTCTTAGAAGAGAATGGGAAGTTCCTTGCTAATTAGGACTATGTTGTGCCCAGGAAACATAAAATTATGGAATTAGCAACTATTCTGATCAGCCTTGGTCTAATACAGGAGAGTGCTGCCACTACCAGTCCTCTGCAGAGATAACTTCAGGTTATATTTGCTTCTTCAGCCCTGTTCTGAAAGATATAGGAGCCTGCCCTGAACAGCACACTTGAGTGGTTGTACATGGGAGGACAACTGAAGGATCTTTCTCTTGAAAGTTATCTGGCACAAGAGGGTTTGAATGAGGTCCTAATGAAACTTCTAAATTTTGCTGCTTTTTGTGACAAATCAGCATAGAGGAAATCAACAAATAAGAAAAATAACTGAGGTGTTTGGAAGCTTCGTTCGTTTTTGATAAATGGGGTTCCTTGGGTTGCCAGGGTGAAAACCAGATATGGCTCCTGTACGTTTAACAGTTGCACAGAAGAGGGAATTCAAGCAGGTGTTGCTTGTTACATGGTTGCATGACAAGCAACATCTGCTGAAATCCCCTTCTCTGTACAACCATTAAAGGTACAGGAACTGTCTCCAAGTTTTAATAGGACAACCCAATAAAATGTAATACAGTCAGCCCTCGACATTCATGGGTTTAACGTTCATGGATCTGAATATTTGTGAGGTTCTCCAACCCCTGCCCTTCTCCTCAAACACCTCTTTTCTGGGGGAACCATCTCTCTCAGCAGGTCCTCAGGCTGCACAGCCCGCTGAAAACCTGGCCCTGATCCTCCTCCTCTTCCACCAGCCACTGTCTAGCCAGCTAAGGACAGCCTGCACCTCAATTTCTCAGCACCATAAACCATTCCCGGACGCCCCCTCCGCACCCAAGAAAGGAGATAGGTGAAAGAGAGGCCGCATAGGGCCACCAAACCAATCCACCCCTTCTCCCTCTCCTTTCCTTGACCTGGTTTGGATCTTGGGTCCCCATGACTCACCCCGCTTCCCACAGACAGACCCATTGTGATATTTGCAGTTTTCCCAGTTTTGTGGGTGGACGGTCCTGAGCCTCTAAACCTAGGAAATGTAATGGGCCATCTGAACTTCTTAGCGAAAGTTGTTTGTATTTCTAAGTAAAACCAAAAGATTCCATTTCAGCTGGCTGGGGATCTTTTCTTAAAGCAGTGTGTGTTTTGCAAGGCAAACCTTAAACAGTCAGAAATAAGCACTGCTGAATTCAATGAACCTTGCTCACAGGTAACTATGTATAGGATTGCAGTGATATTGGTACTAATAAACTAGGAATTATGTACTGATGTTTTGAGGAGTTTATCTGCTTACACACTATAGCG
Organism: Cyclura pinguis; assembly: GCA_030412105.1. Classification (NCBI taxonomy): domain Eukaryota; kingdom Metazoa; phylum Chordata; class Lepidosauria; order Squamata; family Iguanidae; genus Cyclura; species Cyclura pinguis. The sequence continues at coordinate 128,959,601 of CM059600.1, forward strand.
ATGAGCTCCTACAGTTCAAAATTTCCCACTGCACCATTGCTGCAACATGGCATCAAAGAAAGGAAGCTAAGAGCTCCACGAATCTACTGCTAGGAAGCGCCACATTCCTTTGAGGTTGCCATAGCAACTTGCCTGAGTGGCCAAAGCCTAGAAGTAGGGCAGCTACTAATGGCGGACATTAATAGCTCCATCTTCTCAAAACTCGGATAGGCGCGTGCACTTTTATCATTTATAAGCATCTTTTTGTGCTCTCACTACTGTACAATTGGGCGCACATACTTAATTTTTTGTTGTTCTTCCAAAACTGTGCTCCTTTTGCATGGAGATCACATGATCTGAGTGCTAACATAAAAATTAAAAAGAAAAAATCTTGTGTATCAATTGATGAAGACAGAGCTGTTCCTAAACAGACTCTCCCACAAACACACCCCATTCTTATTTTCAAATGTAGCTTTGGAAATATTAGCTTTGACCTTCTGAAATTCATTAAAATTTCCAAAGCGTTTCTTCATGATATGAGGAAGTAGGTTCGAGCATTCAACCATTCTTTCATCATATTAATTGATCTACTTCATTCATATGCTACCTTTTCATATCCTCCAGCAATTTCAGAGTTGAAAACTGGGATGTGTGTCAACATCAGAATGTGGTCAAGATGGCAAAAGGTATTAATGAGGAAAAACAGACGCGTGAGGAGAAGGTGTTGCAGTTTTACAGGGACATTCCTGATTAATCCTCTGCCATCCCACTTTTTCAGCTGCTTTTAAAATGTCCCAATTTCTCTCTCCTCCTCCCTCTTTCCGCTTTGTCCTCAGCTTACTTCAATTTCTGCCAAGTGAGTTCAAAATGCAAAAGTAGTTTCCACTGAGTTAATTCAGGGATGGGAGAACAGGGGTGGAATCTTGCCCTTTCCAATGGGCTCAAGCAGATTGCTGCAGCTTCTTTTAGCTTGTATGTAAAAGCCCCCTCCCTGTTGTCCTTCCGGCAGCAGGCTAAAATGTTTTTATTCAGGCAGGCTTTTAATACAGGAAGGTTTAAAAGAACGGGCTAGGGGCCCGCTGTACTGTTCTAATTTTGTTTTATTAAGACCTTTTTAACTCTTTTAATTGCATTTCTGTTCCTTATTGAGCTGTTGTTTTAATTCTATAAACAGTTTGGTTTTATTTTAATATGCATTATTTATACGTTTTTAAATTTTGTTGTTGTGAGCTGTTTTGGGTCCCAGTTTTGAGGAAAAAGTGGAATACTACCAACAAACAACAACAACAACTTTTGCCATCTTGACCACACTCTGATGTTGTTTGGCCATATATGTGCTGGTTTTCATCTACGAAACGCTGGTAGGTATGCTATTGTGTGTTTGTATGCACTCTTTGTCCAGATAAAACCTTTAATTTAATGCAGAAAACAAACGATACAAAAACCCTAACATGTGGTCAGCACACTTATGATGCAGGGCTTTGGATATGACAGATGATCTGCTACCATGCCACTCTTCCCTCTTCCACATAGGAATGCTCTGCCCATTCCCTAGCGAGAGAAGAGCAATGGTGAGGAGGGGAAGGGCAGGAAGCTTGGATTGAGCCAAACTGGAATGTGGGGGGGAGTCATATAAATGTTTGAATTAGCCCTTAGGTTGTACACGGCCCTTTCCGCACCTTACCTCTTTGTGGCGCGGGGATCACGCGAGCAGCCTCCTGCAAGAGGCTCTCATGTCCCGGCTGCTTTGGCTCTGCAGCTGCTGCCTGCTGGCCGGCAGGCAGCGTGAGGGCTCCGCCTCTTCCTTCCACAGCGCAGCCGGGCATTTCCCCAGGCTGCGCTGGGGGAGGAAGCGCGAGGACCGCGTCTCCGGAGGCGCCGCATGCATGGTAAGCGCGTGGGGCCCTGGAGAGATGCGTGATCGCGCACCATTTTCGGCTACAAGCCAAAAATGAAATGGGGCGTGATCAGCACCTGCTGGCTCCGGCAGCATCGCGCAGTTGCGAGGACATCATCTGAAACACTCCTCACAATCGCACGATGCTCCAGAGACCCTTTCGCATGGCAAATGCCATGCAAAAAGGGCCTAAATCATTACATAGATGCATGAAGATTTCTCTCACTCACTCACTCACTCACTCACTGTCTGTCTGTCTCTCTCTCTCACACACACACACATACACACACAAATACAGAGAGAGAGAGAGAGAGCATACACATATAACAGTTCTTCCATATTGCTACACATTCACTGTCTTCCACTTCATCTTAAGAGAATAGATCACTGTGAATTGAGCTGATGGATTAATGAATGCCTTACCTAAAAGTTTCAGGCTTGGTTATTAAGAAAAGATCTGCAGTTTTGTTTATTAAGAACAGAAGACTAACTGAGCTGTCAAGTTTGCCTGCCATATCTTTCTGAGGTGGGGTAGGGGAAATGTAATGGTGATTGCTTATATAAATCTGTAATGTCACTGAAAGCATTAATTTTAAGATGAATTGTTGGTTAAGTCTTGAGAATAGGAAGGGAAGAGGAGGAGGGGGAATTGTAAGAATGAATCAGAACTGACCAAATGTCAGCTATATACTCAGTCACTGGCAGTTAGGACATGTTATCCTTAGAGATAAATTTGAGGAGAAGATGTAAATTTAAAGCTACAATCTTCAACATGCAACACTGGAAGTAAGTTCCACTCATTTCAGTGAATGAAGGGGGCATCATTCAAGATGACCAGATGCAGCAGTTTTTATCAGCTGTGTAGAACAAGGGCAGAGCAAGTATGCCCAATGGACTGCATATGGCCCCCACATCACCACAAGGACCCCAGCTACCAATTTGAAAAAAGGAAAATCAAGCAAAAACCATTCAAATTGCAAAATAAAATGTTTAAAAATGCAGCTTGGACTTGTCTTTACCTTGTATAAATCCAACCACCACATCCTCCATGCTGGGTTGTGGGTTTTGGAGGCAGGGACAGAAAATGGAAATACATTTCTGGTCACTTCTGGGGTTGATTTGTGGCTGACTTTCCACTGAAAGATGAAGTGAAGCAGCCTAAATGTAGAGGCTAAATTTGTCCCCTGCTGCAGTTGCTCACCCTTGGTGAAGAAGACTGTGGGGCTGAACAAGTTGTACCTTCTACAGTTATCTCAAAAAGGCAAAATGATTAAAAGATACACAAACAGTTTTCCACATACACACCTCTGTCAATCAGTCTCTGCCTTTGTTTGTCTTGTGTGAATAAACTTATTTGGTCTTTGGTAATTTTTTGTAAATGGCGGTGTCAACCAACAGTAAATTCTATGTCCAAAATGTACACATTAAGATGGGAAGGAACATTAATGACTCTGGAAACAAGGATTCTATTAACAATGCAGACAAAATGGAAGACTCAGCAATTAAACATGGCGAGCTTCATACAGAAGATGTAGAGTTAAGAAAGAACCAATAGTCTTTTGGCTTCCTCAGGGCTGCACAGACTATAAAATTGCCTAGGACTACAGGGAATGAGGGCTCTTGATTGCGCCATATGGCCTCGTGCTGGCCATTGTGATATTACTATTCTCTTTGTTCATTTGCAAGATATTAACATAATATCCCTTTGACACACCATTAAATGGAGTCACACATGCAGCAGAATGTAATTTTATGGCCAGATCCTGCTCGTAGGAGTGATGACGATCAAACTAGCTAATCAAATCAGCACAAATTTGCAAATACCATCTCAGCAGCTGTGACTGTAAATATCGGCAGCAGAATGTGAATAATCCTGTCCGCAGGATGACTTGAGTAATGGGTTCCCAATGGGCGTTCCAGCCATCAGTTTGCTGCCTGGCAACCCAAGGGGGCTTCTGATTATGATGAGCCTGAAAACAGCAGATGCCGTTATCATGATGTAGCAGCCATAGCAGGCTGCGTAGAAAAATAAACTTCTGTAGACAAATGGAAGGGGAGATGGAATGTATTGTATTCTGCCTTTGTGTCCTTTGATGTGTGCATCTTTAGCAGGCCAGCCTAAATGTGAGGATTCTGTATCTCTATAGTATTCCCTTTAGCATTTTCAGAGCAGCTGCAGCAGACTGCAGTTTCATGTTATCTTTCAAGTAGCAAGCCATCTGCATCCCTTGGACCAAAAAAGAATTTACATTTGCAAGCAAAATGCATTTTGCAAGATTTTGGTTCTCTGCTATGCCAGTTTTTCTATATATAAATAATGTCTAGAGCCTTCAAAAGCCCATAAGTTATGGACAGATTATGAAAGTATCAACTTCTCTTTCCCAAAGATCATGTGATATCACTGAACAATTAAAGAAGCCTCTCCCCACACGTGATGACCTTCAGATGTTTTGAAATGTGACTCTCATTGTCCCTGAACATTTGCTGTTTTGACCAGGACAGAAAGTATTCCAAAACTAAAACATCTAAAGAGTACTACTTTGGGAAAGGCAAGGTTAGAGATTGCTAGATATGGCCAGTGTTGTGGTGGAGATCAAGCTATTGAACAATTCCCTGCAAGTCTCCTGTCCATGCTCCAATCCTTTGGCTAAGGTAGTTGTTCTAGTTTAGATATTTTTAGAAGGAGCATATGGATTCCTGATTTTTAAAAAGTTTTAGCCCAGAAATCATAGATACCAGCCCAAGTATGAATGGTCCATCTATATAAATATCATGTCTCCCTAGACATGTCCAGAAACAACAAACCTTTTGAAACAGTGTTTGACTACTTCTCATGAATTCATAGGATTTGCCATAATAGCCATTTTAAAGCTAAGTTGAGTTAGGGCACTAGCAAATAAACTTAATCCAGTGGTGCCACAAACCTTGGGCAATGAGTATGTTGGCGCATACTTCAGAACACAACTTGGCACAGCTATATCTTAGCAGTGATACTTTTCCCTCTCCAGAAGAGAAACTCAAGCCATTATTAATGAGAGCCCCATTTAGTTCAATAATACTTACTTTGTATTAAATATACTTGGCACTGAAGCCTTGGACAGATTATTTTGCGTTGCCTGAAGATATTTAGGTATACTATGGATTTGGATGGACTTTGACCTGAATCCTATCAGGAGATTCAACTGAAGTAAAATTTGTCCTTCCTGTCTCCTTCAACTAGAGTAGACCCATTGAATCAATGGGAGTTGCATACATATTGACTCACCATTTCACAGTTGATTCAATGGACCTACTTTAGCTGAGACTTAGGTTTCAGGCCTCCGTTTTCCATGAATCTGTTTATACCATATCAGTACCGGTTTACTGGTATAGTGGTTTGAGCACTGGTTTATGATACTGGAGACCAGGGTATAATTCCTATGGCTATGGAAACCCACTGGGTGATCTTGGGCACATCACATACCCTCAATCCACAGAAAACCCCATGAAAAGTTTGCCTGGAAGGCACACAACATTAACAATACTGATACCAGTAGAAGTTTCTGCTGACCTCTCAAATTGAAATTTGGGACACTGACGAGTACATAATAAATGACTTCCATAAATATATTTCACACAAGTTTTAGCTTGGCACTTAAATGATTAGAGTGTTGGCACCAGTCAGGCCTTCAGGGGAAAGTATTCTACAGTTGGGGTGCCACAGCTTAGAAGGCCTTCTCCCATGTTGCAGCACAGTGTATTGACCTCTCTAGTGGGACACAGAAGACCCACACACACCTTGGAAGGGCACATATGGGGAGAGTCATTTCCTCAAGTAGCAAGGTCCCAAACTATTTAGGGCTTTAAATGTCACCACAACCATTTTAATTCAAACTGCAGTCATATTGGCAGCCAGTGCAATTCTTTCAAGACTGGCATTAAATGCTAACAATGCTCCTTTTTCCCACCAAGAAATCAGGCTTGAATGGGGGAGGGATCTTCTCCAAGACTCTCAGCTGCTGCAGCTAAAGGTGAAGAGGAGGCGTATCAGTTGCACATGTGATAACCTGGATATTTTTATTTCTTAGGCAAGCCACTGAACTTTGGCATAAAAGGAAAGACAGAGGAATAGGTGGAAAAATGACTTTAAAGCAGGATTTGGTTATGTAGTCATGTCTCTGTGATACTTAACATAAGCAACCTTTATTTATCATAAAGACTGCCTTTTTTGGACTAATTGTTGGTGCAAGCCAGGAATTTTCCATGATTTGAAAGCTAGAGAATAATAAGGCAGTCTTGCAATTCAGCTGTAGTCTCAAAATTCAAGCAGATCTTATTTTAAGTATCTATAAATGGGAGACTATTAGGCCAGGTTAAATGGAAGGAGTCACTGTGATCAGATACCGGTATCAGCCATAACTTTGAGAAAAGAAGGGGAATTGCAGTTCAGTTACAGAATTCAAACTGCCATGTCTTGATCTGAATGTTTGCAAATGGTAACCTCAAGAAATCAGTGGATCAAAAAGTAGTGGTTCAAAATTATCCCTTCCTTGACTACTGCATAATTTCTTTGAACCAATTGATGGAGATAAGGCTTTTTGCATATGAGGACAGAATGCCAAAGGTAGAACAATATCACCTCCCACTTACCATCTCTACTAGAAAGCCAAGTGCAAACTATCTACCATTACTCCTCTACTGACAAAAACACCCAGATAGAACACTGCTCTTGAAGGACCTTCTTGTAGCCACAGTGCCTGTTCCCTCATCAAAAAGGGAAGGGATTCATTAAAACTTAGACATGGCGTGTCCTAAGGAAACCAGTTTCACTGTCTTGAGTGTTCCTGACCCTGTGGAGGCCAAGGAAGCCACTACTTATCCATAAATGGAAAATGTTGTCATGGCCAGTAAGGGCCTTTATGTTGCAGCAGATAAGTATACAGGCTTCTGCACCATTGGTGGGTTAATCCATCAACTATGGAAATACTTTATGAAGCAGTACAGAGAATCTGATAACAAGTAACATGACTCATATCCTTGAACCTCCCTCTCCAGAGAGTAAGGCAATGGGGGCAAGCTTTGTGCAGCTCAATATGAAGAAAAGCAACATAAGCAGCCAAGATTTCAGATAATTAATGGGGAGCTCAGTTCACTGCCATCCATCTTCCAGGCATGTGACTCCTACTTAGGGTTGTGCTGTGGGTAGTAAAAACAATGTCACTTCACACAATGACATTTTGAGGGACTTTTTGCATGAATGCTTCATACATGGCCTTCAGAGTTCATAAGGTCATGAACCCAGGAAAAGTTTGGCTTGATTTGATGAAAGAGAGTAAAAGTCAAATCCTTGTTCTTCTGTGAAGCTTGCTGCAAGGCACTGGAAGATCTGGCAGACAGATACTAGCACTTTACCTCTTCTAGGAATGTAGATCTTTTCTTATTTTGTTCTCACATGTGGGAATAAGTAATTTCAACAGTTTTGTCCCCACCGCAGGAAGATATGAGCTTTCTGTGTGGTTTTCAATCAGTATTCATACATAAGAAATTGAAGGGGAGAGAAATTTGTGCAAATCCCCCTCATTTTTCACTGCACATGGATTTTCAAAAGAAAATTTGCAAAGAGTGGGGAATCCTAATGTATTCCCAAGTTTCTTGTTGGGGGCTCTTGAAAGTTGAGACATCCTTTTCTGTTGAGAAGAAGAAAACCTGCGCTTATTTTTCTTTTTAAAAAAAATAAATATCTTTGGCCCCTCTAGCACCAGAAGAGAAAGAAAACAAACCAAAAGACAGAGGGAACTTCTGGTTAGGTATCTGCTCTGCTTGGCTACCACCACTGCAACTAGCTATAAGGTAAGGAAGCTTGCTGAGTCAGCTGTCATCAAGTAATGCAAAAAAATATGTCAGTGTGGTTTCAGTTTACCTTGTAAGTCCTAAGTTTGTAACCTCACTTCTCAGTTTTGGCTTCAGAGAAAAAAAAATCAAGCTACTGGCAGGCAAAAAAAAAACTTTTTTGGATTACAACTCCAACTATTCTCTGTTCAAGGATTTCTGGAAATTGTTGCTCCAAAAGCACATTTTCTGAGCTCTGTTTTTTTTTTTTCCTTCCCAGTGCTTGCTCTTCTTCTCCCTCACAGATGTGCTACCGGTATGGACATTTGTTGTTCTGTGCCTTCAAGCTGACTCAGCTTGTGGCAACCCTACCATAGGGTTTTCTTGGCAAGATTTATTCAGAGGATGCTTGCCATTGGCCTCCTGTTAGGCTGAAGTGGATCTCCATGGCTGAACAAGGGTGTGAACTCTGATCTCTCAGAGTTCTAGTCCAATCCACAAGCCACTACACCACATATTAAGTTAGAATAAGTTTTCTGTATATTGGAGAATGTTAAAGAGATTATTAACAATTACAGTTGCTGAAAACATGCTAGTTGAGATGGAAGAAGGCTCTCTCCACTCACTGAGCTTTAGAAGAATTTATACTTTCCTAACTATGGACTTATTCTCAGCCTTCCAGTATGGCTCTATTATACCATCAATGTATGACCATGCCCATCAATAAGTAAACAAGCTAGAACCCACCCTAGTGATGTATGCATCCTCATATCTTCAACAACAATCCCAGAATACCACAGAAATGGTTCCCTGAGAACTACAGAAGTATCATCTGAACATTACTGAAGAATATATTAGTGGTTTTATGACCATATATGAATTTGCACATGTAACGTCTGTCACTATTCACGAAGAAATATATCCCTTTATTGCACTCCGCTGCTCTACATGAAAAGCATCTCTATTCATTGCTAATGTACACAGCCCAATCTATCCAGTTGCTGAAACTTATATAGGCTATATTCATCTGCTTACTTAATAAGAGGGTCCTTCCCTCAGGCATACAGCAAGAGGAGAACAAATGCTTTAATATGAAATAGATATCAAATGTCAACAATTCTGAATCTCTCATGAGAGGGTTCAGCCCTATATACAGCAGCTCAGAGTTACCTGGCTAACACTGTTGTTGTTGTTGTTGTGTGCACCTTCAAATCATTTCTGACTCACGGTGACCCTAAGGCAAACCTATCGCAGGGTTTTCTGGGGCTGAGATTGTGTGATGTGCACAAGGTCAACCATCGCTGACCAGGGAATTGAACTCTAGTCTCCAGGGTCATAGTCAAATGCTCAAACCACTACACCATGCTGGCCAACTTTACTGGAGGATTTTGATTATTGTTTTCATTGGTATAAAACTAGAAGGAAAAGAAAAATGTCATTTCAACTCAAGACTTTACAGTTAGTGTAGTGCAGTTAATGTAGTCTTATTGGTAAAAAATGAAAAATTCTGACTGGGCTCTAATATGGGTACCACAAAGGTCACCATCACCTCAACCCGAGGGTGACTCATTTACCATCATGAAATGGAGATGTCAGTCAAATGCTAGGGAAATGCTAATGTGTAGGAACAGCTCATGTCAAGTTGAGTATACACTGACTCTCCTGACTCTGAAGCATGATGGCACACAAATGACTAAGCAACACTGATACAGAGGCAATAGGCCAATGTCAATTCACTTTGATTAAACAGTCATTTTGGATTGGAGTCAAGGCTGTAAAAGGCAGGCTGTTCTTTTCTTCCTCCTCCAGACCCACTTCAGTACTGAAGCAACAACGCTAATACCTCATGAAATATTTTTGGCTATATAATATTTTCCAACTATATGTAACAATAGTAAAGAAGTAAGACCACTGGAAGTTGTTTATACTGAGTCAGACCACTGGTCTCTCTAAGCTAGTGTTGTCAGCCCTGACTGGAGCTGGCTGTCCAGGCTTTTAGGCCGGAATCTTTTCTCAGCCTTACCTGGAGATCTCTGATGTTCTCTGGTGGTCTCCCATAATACAAGTAATAACCAGGCCCAACCTGTTTAACCTCTGAAATCAAATGAGGACACCAGTGGCTACCTCTACTGCTAACTGCAAGGATAAGCTCTCTGGGTTGCCACATAGTGACCTTAGAAACAGCATCTATGAGGGGATTGAATAGGAACTAATTAGAAAGGGGAAACAAGACATTTTAGCATATTTAGGGTAAGAAGATGAGGGATCGCTGCAGTAATAATAGCTCGGACTGCCAGATATACAATGACAGATATATTTAAAAACTATAAGATTTTGGGGTATAAGTAATGGAGAGTTAAAAAAATAAATGAAGAGATAGTGGAATTTTAAAGTGATAAGAGAAACGAGAATATTTTGGAACAGGACGATTTGAGTAAAGCAGAAGGGCGTGATGAGCTGGGAACTGACTAGCTAGAACGACTGTATTATGATTGTGTAGAAGAGGGAAATGTCTGTTCGAACAGTTGAGAAAATCATTATATTGTGATGCATTAATGTAATAAGTGGAGTAAACTGCGGGAAATGTTGACCAGAACAGAGTGGAAGATCAGAAATAATTCATGTAATAAGTACAAGTTAAAGAATCCTTTTTTTATTTTGTGAAACCTAATAAAATTATATAAATAAAAAAAAAAAGAAACAGCATCTATGTGCTCTCTTTTTTTCAAAAAAAAACCTTTGTTATTCAACTGTACGAATTAGTAAGCAGTAAATTAAGAGAATTATTACTCCAAATGAAGAGTACAGATGACCCTCCACATTTGTGGGTTTCACTTTCATGGCTTTGAAAGTCTGCCCCCTCCCTCCCAACTTCAGGTACTTCCGTTCCAGGGCGAAACCTTCCCTCACAGCAGCTCTGATCAGGCCACACAGCCATTTAAAAATCCACCCCTGGTCCTGGTCGTGGTCCTGGTCCTCCTCCTCCTCCTCCTCCATCACCACCACCACCAACTACTTCTTGGCCAGCTGAGGATGGATCACATCCTGATTTCTCAGCACCACAATGTCCCCCACACCCAAGGGAGGAGCTGTGTAAGAGACAGCAAGTATAAGGCCACCTTGCTGATCCACACTTCCCTCTCCTGTCCCTGACCTGGTTTGGTCCCTGGGTGCCCACTTTCCTCATCATGCCTCAGCTCTCTCCTCACAGACAAACACACAGATTTTGATATTTGTGATTTTTCCACTTTTGCAAGGGTCCTGTGCCCCTAACCCTAGTGAATGTAGATGGCTAACTGCAATGAGGTTATTACAGTTAGTATATTGCCTGTGATTATCTTCGATGCTTGTATTTTAGATGTTCTTTCTTAGAGGTAAAGAATGCCATCCAAATGTCTTGGGCTGTGTTTATGGTATGCCCTGCTCTCCAGAGGCCTTCCTACATGACATATATGCAAAGCAATGTTCATACACTGACAACGGCATCAGGGAACACTCATTCTTATACAAACCTGCCGGTGTAGTCAGGTGATATTCTGGTCTGCATTTAGGTGGGGAGTGACCAGAGACAGCCTTCTTGGTAGAAGCATCCCATTGGTAGAATTTTGTCCTCACAGAGGCCTGCCTGGCATTAACAATGTTATCACCTAGATTCTAGCCAAGGACACTTTTATTCTCCAAGGTTTTTTTTAAAAAAAAAAAAAAATTATTGCTATTGTTTTAACATGTTTGTTATCTTCAGGTTTGGTTGTTTTGTTTTGTAAATTAGCCTGAAGATTTTGTGGAAAGACTGGACAAAAGGTGTTTGAATAGAATAGAACAGAACAGAACAGAACAGAACAGGATGGAAAAGGATGGGAAGGAAGGAGGGAAATGGCGTATTGACCATTTCCGTACGAGACTGTTATAGTGCTTTGATTCCACTTTCAACATCTTACGGAATCTTGGGGTTTGCAGTTTCTGGAGGGGCCAGGTGGCCCCTCCTGAAACTGCAAACCCCAGAATTCCATAGCACGTTGAAAGTAGAATCAAAGCGCTATAACAGTCTCATGTGGAAATGGCCCTTGTTTCAGCCAGAGACTAGAGCTCAGTCATAGAGCACCTGCTTTGCTTGGAAAGGGCCTGGGCTGAATCCCCGGCATCTCCTGCCTTCAGATCCTAGAGTGCTCCAGCCAGTCAATGTGAAGTGTGTGGGCAGAGGGAGCAAGGCACGTGAGTCCCCCCCCCACACTCCCTTTTGTGTCCCACTCACCTAAGGTTGTAGCTGTGGGGGAGCCAAGTGAGAGTGCTGCCCTCCCAAAAAGAATTTTGCCAGCCCAAAGGAAATTTTCCCTCAGTTCTCAAAGCATTTCAGTAATTTAACATTTCAGTTGGTCATTTGGAACTACAGTTTAAGCATCCGAAGAAAAGGGGCCGGCAAAGTCACCAAGAGAATATGAACACAGGAAATAGTCCTAAGTGTGGACAATGTTCAATGTCTCACTTTCTCCACAGCTAAAAATTTGAGGCCTGAAGGAAAATTCCATTTGGACTAGCAGAATCCTTATTGCAAGGGCAATGCTATCATTTTTCCACCCTCCCATAGTGTCTGCATGAGTAATTAGCAGTCCAGAAATCAACAAGTCAAGAATCAGTCAGTAGCCTAGAAAACTAGGATAGGCAGAAGGACGTGCAAAAGAATGTAAGAGTTCAGAAGGCAGGGCAGAGTCTCTGAACTGGACTGGGTGTCTCTCCCATGCAGTGGGAGCTAGATGTTGCTTCCAGTGGCTGATGAGTGTTTCCTGCCTGCCTCACGTAGAACTTATCCAGGCAGCCTGATTGTTCAGTGAGAAAGGCTGAGGCAGCACAACCTGAGCTGCAGTCACCCTCTAGGGTTTAGACATACAAAGAAAACGGGCAGTCAAAGTTGTCAAGGGGGAAAAAACACAGCAAATAGAAGAGTTGTAGGTGATTCACTCTCTGCAATGCAAGAAATTGGGGGACTGAAAGAAAATTTCTTTTGAGAGGAACCAAATTCTTACTTGGGAGGACAATATCCTCACCCCACCTGCCATAGCTGCAACCCCATCTCCACTGCTAATTGTTGCTTTGATGCCACTAATAACAGTGTGGAAGCAGCAACATGAAGCAGCCATGGCTGCTGCTTCTGCTATTCTCATAAAGGTTAACATGGGTTTATCCTCACCATCCCACAGCAACCGTAAAACACTCCCTTCACCTCAGCAGTCTGGAGAACAATCAGCAAGATTTCATCAAGGTTAAAACTTCCCTCATTCCAGCAAACCTGAGTTTCCCCTCCCACCTGTGTGTGGATGCATGCATGCATGCATGCATAGGCATGCTCATGGTAGTTAGGTGTGGTCCACGACTAGCACCTCATAGAGTCCTTTGGGCTGAAAAGATTTGTTCAGCCTCATACATAAGGTATAGACTTTCGAGAGCACAGGTTCCTAGAAACTGTAGTGCCTTCACCTAGGCAAATGTTATATAGTACTCACTGTTCAGAAGCAAAACAAATTAGGAACAGTTTCTCATCTCATGTTTGCAGACAACAGCCCCATGCTATCAGCACCTCTTTCATATAAAAGGGAAGCATAGTAGGCCATTTCTGCATGATGAGACTCCGGCAGATCCTTCTGTTGCAGCCCCAGCAAGGAGGGGAGTGCACCCAGGAATGCTCCCCTCCACACTGCGCCAGGTCGCTGCGGACGGGAGTGCACTGGCCCCACCTCTTCCCTTCCGCAGCGCAGCCAGGCACTTGCCATTGCTGTGCTGGGAAGGGAGGCATCACCAGTGTGCTTCCACCCTTCTGCATGGCTGGGAAAGGCAGCAGTGCAGCACGATGGTAGGTGTAAAACATATTTTTTCTTTTTTGCAAATACTGCACGCATGCATGTCACCTGGGGGCAAGATGGCAGTGGGCCAGTGACAACATCGTGCAGAGCATGACCAGCCAACCACTGCCATCCTCACCCCACAGAGGTGCAGCCCCCTCATGCGGAAAGGGTTGTAGAAGCATATGCAGTTCCCAGCGCAACAGAGCTTTTATACCATAACTGAACCTAATGGGTGGATATATTTACACTGTAAGGTTTGTGATTCTATACCAGTCTTTCTCCAAACCTTATTAATGAGGCTGCAGACAATCCCCTGTCAGAGATCACTAGCTTCCCATGTAGAACTATTGGTCACACAGTTGCTTTGATAAGGGAATTAACTCTTAACGCGGGATGTCAGGTCTGGCCTAAGACATCTTGTTGCTGCAGACAAATGACAAGATGGTGTCCCCCTCCCCCATTCTACATACAGAAACTGACTAGACCACAGCTGAATCTTCAGCACTGGTGATGAGGTCCCTTCCATTGCAATTGAGGGCACCAGGCTAGATTAAAGGACACAGGTCAGTCTACAGTTACACAGCAATACTTCCCACCCTTCAGTATGCACCCCCAGAAGTGGTTGCATTCTGCACATTTGCCTATTATAGAGATAGAAACACAGTTGACCCTCCACAGTCACTAGTGTTAGGGGCACAGAACCAATCACAAAAGTGGAAAAACTGCAAGTATCAAATTGTGTGCGTGTGTGTCTGTGGGAAGGGTGCCAAGGCATGGTGGGGAGAGTGGGCACCCAGGGTCCAAACCAGATTAGGGGTAGGACAGGGAAAGAGAGTGGGTCAGCATTGTGGCCCTATACTTCCTCTCTTGCCCACCTCTTTCCTTGGGTATGCGTGGGGCACTGGGAGAGGGTTTGTGGTGCTGAGAAATCAGGGTGCAATACATCCTTATCTGGCCAGGCAGCGGCTGGTGGAAGAGGACCACAGCCAGATTTTTAAAGGACTGTGTGGCCTGATTGGAGCCACCCGGAAGGAAGCTTCCCTGGAAAAGAAGTACTTCAGGTGGGGGTTAGGGGTGGGAGAAACTCTCAAATAATCAAATCCATGAAAATCAAACACTGCAAATATGGAGGGCCAACTTGTAAAGTCCTTGTGATTAGTGGTTTGAGTGTTGGAATAGGACTTTGGGAGATAAGCATTCCAGTCCCCACCCAGCCACAGAAACCCACTGGGTGACCTTGGGCAAGTCACACTTTCTCAGACTTAGAGGAAGGCAATAGCCTAAAAACCCCATGATATGGTAGTATGAGTCAGAGTTGACTTGAAGGCACGTAACAGCAACAAATACACCAAACGATATAGGGACACCATTTTTATAGCCTTGTTTTCCACATTTTGTACAAAACTACTCTATCAGTGTGTTTCTCTAAGACAGAGAAAGAGAAAAAATAGATAAAAATAAAGGCATAGCTAATAGCTCATTTGGAAGCCTAATGAAAACATCAGTCAGTCTTTTCTACACTACAGTATGCTGTAGATCATCTAAACTTCCCTATATTATTCCTTCCTGAAATCAGCCTCCCTTTTTATTATACATGACTTGGGCAGTCTTGGGTTTAAACAGGTCTGCCAGAGTCCAAATGTCATTGGAGCCACTATGTCTCCATCGTAATTGAGACTGCCAGCCTGTTTTCTGCTTTATTCCCCCAGAGAATATGCTGTTGCACCATTTTAGTTCCTGAATTGCATTTCCAAAAAGGACCCCTCCCAAATGATGATGTTAACTTGAGCAAACTGAGACTGTTGCCCATGAATAGGTACTTGTTTCTATCTTAGCCTTCAGTCAGTTGTGAAATCAAAAAGCTTCTTCAGGCTGCTTTCATAATTGGAGTTACAGTGCCAATGGAGGGGGGAATGTAATTACAGCAGCCAGGACTCCAGGATATGTTGGGAAATCAGTGTATGGAGTCAGAAGAGCAGAACGGCACATATAATGAAGGCATAACAGGAAAGGAAGATGCTGTGGTGGGTTTTTATATTGACAGTATAGTCCTAGTTCCTTCTAAGATCATGTTGGAGCATTTCTGTAAAATAATAGTTATAGTGGTAGCAGTATTGGGCCATTTCCACACGGGGTTTTTAAAACGGTGCAGAGCGTCCTCCACGGGGAGGACATCTGCACCTGGGAGCAGACTGGGTCGGACCTACTTAATGTGGATCCGCACCCCAGCCCACTCCGGAACAACTCCAAGTGGTCATCCAGCGTGCTTTTGAAAAACCTGTTTCTTGAGGTTTTTCAAAAGCACGGAGTGCACCAGTGCAAGCCTGCTCCCTTATGCAGATTCGCAGGCTCACATTGGTGCGAGCCTGCGATCTGCCGGGGGTGGGCTTTAGGCTGGCGAGCTTCAGCGGTTGGTCGAGAGCCTCGACCAACCGGAAGCCACCATTTTTGTCCCCAGAGCAGTGCGGAGTGGCGGCCACACACTGCTCCGGAGCAGCATGCACCGGACCGGGAAGCCCAAAAGTCTGGTGAGTAGCGTCACGGGGCGATTCCCTCGCCCCGTGCGGAAATGGCCTTAGTAGTCGTCGCTGTTATTGTTATTTCATGCCTGCCTCTCTCTATGGACTGAGGTGGGGGACACAAGATTAAAATACAGCAACAAATAGGCACATAATACAGTTAAAAACATGAACATCAATCAAAAATGTATAATCGGTTCAAAGAGCATAACATCAGCTTAAAAAGGATATATATTAAAAACAATTCATAACTGAAAAACTTGTAATTTAAGAATCATCTGGATAGGCCTTTAAACACAGGCCATTTCTGCACTGGACGCCATTAGCGCATTATATCCTGGCATTGGCACTCATGTGATGGTAGCAGGTTAGGAATGCTGTTTTCCGCATCCTGCCGCCTTTAGTGGATGAGTAGCACTGTTACGACTGCTGTTCCTTCCACACTACTACGTCCTTGGCCACTCCTTTTTCCCACCTTCACCCCTCCCCACCACCCCGATTGGGCTGGGGAGTTTTGCTTTTCTTTGGAAGCCGCATAGCGCGGCACTGTTGTAACTGCACCACAAGCCAGTACACTATTGAATTTATTTGGATTGCCTTTATTGTATTGCATCTATTGTATTTTAAAAAAATAAAAAGTTTTAACATGAATGAGAACTTTAAAATAAACATGGAGAGGTGATAGATTTCAAAATTAGCACTCCATGGGAGTCGGGGAGGAAAGGACAAGGTGGGCACGTCAATGCCCTGCCCACTCCCGGATCCATGACAACAGGAAGCATTATCAAGCACTATTGTGGTACTGCACAGAACCAACTGTTGGGATTGAAGTGCTAAAGGAGGTGCTTAACAGATTTTTTCTGGAAATAATATAAGTTGCTTTGGCAATGCTTGGGGATGGAATAGCAACTGGATAGCAATGACGTCATGTGGTGCCAGGGCTCCTGGACCAGTAACAACCCACTACTGTAGCGTTATAGCGACATTATGTGGAAATGGCCACAGGCAGTGTATCCAGCTGTTGAATCCCTTCCAGCAGGTCATTCTACAATTTGGGGGCAGCTAATGGAAAAGCCCTCTGGTTAACAGTTGCCAGCTTGGTCCTGGCTGACTGAAGTAAATGTTCCCCTTAGGACCTGAGTGTGTGCAACATGTAATCATATGCGAGAAGGTCAATAACCTTGACCCAAACCATGTAGGGTTTTAAATGTAACAACCAACACTTTGTAACTTGCCAAGAAACTAACTGGCAGTCAATGAACTGATTTTAATATAGGTGTAATATGATCACTCTTAGATACATTGGACTAATCTGGCTGCCATGTTTTGCACTAACTGAAGTTTCTGAACTTGGTACAGGAGTAGCCCAATCTACAGTGCATTGCAGAAGTTGAGCCTTTAGGTTATCAGTGCATGTGCTACCATCTGTAAGTCCTCGAGCTCTAGGAAGGGGAATATCCGCCAAAGCTGAGCTTGAGCATAAGCACTCCTGGCCATCATATCTCTGGGCTGTCATTTGAAGCAATGGACCCAGAAGCACCTCCAACCTGTGAACACAGCCTTTCAGGGGTAGTCTAACACCATCCACTACTGGTTGACATTACAATGCCAGATTAGGACCCTTAATAGTAGGCACTTCCATCTTATCCGGATTAACTCGCAGTTTGTTCTTCCTCATCTAGTCCATTCCCTCCTCCAGGTATTTGTTCAAAGAAGACACACTATCCTTAGCTGATGCTGTTTTTGAAGGCATGAAAAAGTGTATGTGGGTGTCATCAGCATACTGATAGCACTCTGCCCATGCTTCCGGATGATCTCTCCCAGTGGTTTTGTGAGATGCTTGTGGTAAGCCATATAACAGCTATTTTGAAGAGCAGCAATCCCCAAACACCACCATCTGGAACCTATCAAGAGATAGGACTGAAATTCTGAAGCACAGCACCCTCGTGTCCCAGGAGGCTACCATGGTTGATGGCATCAAATGCCCTTGACAGGTCCAAAAGCACCAACAGGGAAATACTCCCCTTGCCAATGCTCAGGCAAAGATCATCCACTAAGGCAAGCACAGAAGTCTAAATCCTGCTCTGAAGCTAGTTTCAAGTGAGTCTAGAGAACTTGTATCACCCAAGACAGTTGTGTCATTGTGACACTGTTGGTTATTCTGATTACTGAAGGTGTTATCATCAATATAGCTGAGGTTATCGCTAACAGCTATAATATTGCCATTATTTCCCAATATGACTTGTACCTTTTTTGCACATTGGATAGCTGTTTCAAGGGGTTCCACTGAGAACCCAATAGAGACTGCAGCTTGTTATTCTAGAAACATTACCTTCCCACTCTGTCACACCCACCCACTGGTTTCTCCATACTTTAAACCAAAATCCAAGA
This sequence comes from Cyclura pinguis, assembly GCA_030412105.1. Classification (NCBI taxonomy): domain Eukaryota; kingdom Metazoa; phylum Chordata; class Lepidosauria; order Squamata; family Iguanidae; genus Cyclura; species Cyclura pinguis. The sequence goes on from CM059600.1 coordinate 128,978,032, forward strand.
TGCCTAGGACATGAAATGCTTCTCCACAAGGCTAATAGTGCCCCAAGTAGCTTCCTAGGACAATAGATTTCCCAGAAGCAGTCTAGAGCAGTGTATCTCAAGCTATCTGATATGGGGCACCAGCATTTTTTCCCCCAGAATGCCAGAGATAGGTACTATATTTGTGCCTACTGACTACCATTATTTCTTTCTTTCCTGGAAACTCAGCAGTCACAAGCAGTCAATGACTCAGGGATCAGCACCAATCCAAGGACTGCCACTTAGAGTAACATTGCTCTAGAGTGAGAGTGCTAGACCACGCTGGCACCAAAGCACTCTGGTGGTAGGGGCTGCTCTAGCTCAGTGTTGCTCTTGGATTGAAAAGTAACAATGTTAACCTTCATTTCCCCCAAATTTCAATGTATTATGGGCAAGGTTGTGTGGTTTATGTAATTTCCAGCTTATGATGTCCCTAAGGAGAACATATCATGGGGTTTTCTTGGCAAGACTTGTTCAGAGGGGATTTTCCACTGACATCCTCTTAGACTAAGAGAGTATGACTTGCCCAGGTCACCCAATGGGTTTCCATAGCCAAACAGAGATCTGAACCCTGGTCTCCAGAGATCTAGTCCAACACCCACACCCCTACATCCTGCTGGCTCTCTAACATAGTTATTCATAATACATAATGCTTTGTTTACAGTGGGATTGGGGAGATCTGGGTTCTAGTCACAACTGAACCATAAAAGTCTTTCGATGACTAGACCAATCGCTCTCTGTCGGGTTTAAGAGAGTTAGCTCTAACTCTCTAACTTTATAGGGATGTTGTGAGAATAAAAGGGAGAGCAGAGCCGTATATACTGGTTTAAATTCATTACAGGAGATTGTGTCTGGGTTGTATTCCATTTGTGTCATTCCACATGACGAAATGATCCTTCATACAAAACTAAAACACCTTGGGTGTGAGCTCCACTGAAACTGATTTTGTATGCATAGGATTGCATAGCCCGGACATGTCAGAGAGAATGATTCTAGCCTAACTTGTTTCCACCATGTTAGTTTTCTGTGTAGGTATGTAAAGCGTAAAATGACATGAGATGGACTGATATACACAAGATGAGATGGATCACTGAATCACCTGCAGATTGTCTAAGAAAAAAAGTCAGTTGTGGAACTTCCAAATCAGATCAGGGCTGCACCAACAAGTATGAAGGGATAAATAACACTTTTTGCTCCACTGAAATGTTTCCCCAATCCACATTTTGCCTCTAAAGTTCCTGTTTGCCGCTGATAAACTATATTTTGGGCCAAAGTGGACGCAAGAGCAAGTGACAGATGACCCACTCTCCCAAAGTCTAAATTTGGCCAAGTCCTAGCAAATCTCCCAGTATCTTTTAAAAAACAAAATAGTGGAATGCAACAATGCATATGATTGAAGTGGGAGGGATGTTTAACCCTTTTCCTTGGGCTACTTTCAACTTCAGATCATATCCTACATTGCAAGCTGCTTTCATTTTGAGATGCCGAACCTTCTTCCTGCAGGGGGTTAAGCTGATGGGAACACCAATTCAAATCAGAAAAGTGACCTATGAAGAAGCCCTGTTTCCCTTCTCTACCTGGACTAATGCATTGCAGAGTTTAAACAGTGGATTATCAGACTGATCTTTGCATCTTGTCTTGTTCAACACTTGGAACTAGAAAAATCTTGCTTGTTGGTTTAGTGAGGTGGGTGTCATTCAGGAATGAAACAAATATTTACCTTACTTGTTTTCTGGCTAAAAAATGGGTTTCCAGACACTTGGGAAACTTGTCTGGGAACAATAATACAGTGACAAGAACTTTGCTGTGTTTTCACCGGATAAACCACAATTTTGCACAAAAATCCCATATGGGTTTCTGAAAAGTGCTTTTTCGTGGAACAGCTGTGGCAAGATTTTTGGTTGGGGGGGGCAGAAAACTTCATTTTCACATCAAAAAAATGCTATTTTCAGATAGACACATATTTAAGCAAAGTTAGTATTTCCTTGTGTAAAACTGCAATTTGCACCGCCCCCCAAAAAAAAAAATCTGGGAAGTGTTTTTGTGTGAAAATTGTCGGTTTTATGCCAAAAACACATTTTTGTGCAAAAAAACTATTTTTCAAGATATTCACATGTTTCTGTTAGGGGTAGTTGCACTGAAACATGGTTGTCAGGAAACAGTGGGGGTTTGCCTAGAAGAGTGTTTGTTTTTTGAGCACACCCTCCATTTATTGCAGGGGGAAAAAATCACTGTTTCAAGAAACCCACATCAAATTTTTTGTGCCAAAATCATGTTTTTTGCACAAAACTCACTAATTTTGAACCAAAAACAAAAAGTATGAAGAGGGTTTTTTGAGCAGATTTTTTTTCCCACCCAAAACTACCTTTTGTGCAAAAAGAGATTGTTTCCAGATAGTCATGTATTTTGGGGACACAAGATTTTTTTGAACACCAAAACCACTAATTTTTCACATGCTAAAAGGTGGCTATCTGCATACACAGTTTTTGTGTAAAAAAAAAAAAATGCTTTTTCACAAAATCATTGTTTGTGTGCAAAATATTCCCATGAGCATTTTTTTTCCTCTTTTTTATTTCTGAACAGAATAGTTCCCCAAAACATTTCAAGATGAGTGACTATCTGGCAAGAACTGTGCAGAAATATTCATTTTTCTCCCACAGTGAGGAGAAAAATGCAGAAACTATTTATCCTCTCACAAGCATGAATACCCAAATAAAGTACATTTTTTAAAATCAAGTTTGCTCCCATCACTCATCTCAGTGTTTAAAAGCGAATATATTGTTGCTACTCACAGTGCTATTTAAAAAGCAATTTGTTCTTTGAAAAGTTTGTTATTTTCTTGTTCCTTTTAGGAGGAAAGCCTAGGCTGGAATCCTGTATGGGATTTACATATGTGTAAGCACTGTAGTTACAGTGGTACACAGTAAATCTCACTCCAATCTCCCCAAACTCTTTTTACTAGGCAGCAGCTGCTGCAACTGATGGGGGTCTGTTCACCTGTCACTCAGAAGGCAGCTGCCATTCCCTCCCCCCCCCAAACACACACCCACCCACACCCATGTGAGCAGTCTTTGGTGCAACAGGCAGAATAAAAGCCCCTGTCGCAATTACCCCTTGTACGCTCTGGGTATGATCTTGAGTTAGGTTGCTAAAGAGGGCCCATGTTTAAAGAGGGAGCCAGGCTATACCATTAGATTTCAAGAGAGGGCTGTAAAACAGAGCTGCAAACAATTGTCTGATTCAGTAGAAGACATCTTCCTTTCCTACTATATAAACAAGGGAGAGTATGATTAAGGCAGCAGTGTGGCTCCCAGAAGGAGGAGCTGGCATGGTTTTCTGGAAGAAGACCCACAGACGCAATACAAATCCTTTCCTAATACAGGAGGATGAGAGGTGTCGATCTGGGTTCTAGTCAAAGGCTAGATTAAGACACACTGATTTGTTAACAGATTTCAGTAAGTGGGATGGGGTGGAGAAGATTCTGTCTTTTCCTTCTTATAGTGCTGCTCAGAATCATCTCTAATACAAAATATAATTAACACCAAAATACTTATCTAAATCTGCTTTACAAACAGGATCTTGACAAACTATGGGCATGAGGGCCAATCTTGAAACCTCCTCCTCTGTAAACAGCAATGGGTTTGGATTGTTGGATGGACAGATGGGCAGGTGTGGGCACAAAATGGCTTTCAGGAATTCATACAGCGTTCACATAGAACAGTTTCACTGGGAAGTTTCCACCAGCTGCCTCTTCCAGCTCTACCATCTCTCCATCACTGCCCTGCTCCTGCTCTGAATGCATGCAGTCACAACACACCCTTGTTTCCGAGCCGTACATTCAAATTCAGTGCTTCTTCCTGCTTGCTTCAGCAGTTTTAAGCAAAGTTCAATGGCATGCTCTGGCTTTGAAACATAATTGCCTGACTGCAGCAGTGACTCCAGTTTGTGGAAGCTGGAGGAGGGGGAGATAACCAAAGGGGTGGAGAAATGCAGCTTACACTGAAGGCACTCCTTTTTTTTTTCCTTGCAGGGATGGGAAATATCTATTTTTAGAACCTAGCAAGGTCTAAAAGGGAAATTAGGAAACAAACCAAAAAAGAGATTAGATAGCATTAAAATACATACACATACACAGGCTCACAGCCAGCGGAATGCTTCCATGCATCATTTATTCATTCATAATTCGATAAATAATTAAGATTTATATTCTGGCAGCCAAAAATTTGCTACTGGAGCTTCTGTGTTTGTGTGTGTGTGCATATGTGTAAAACAATTTAATTTCCTGTTTCCTTTTGTACTTGGTATTCATCTTAAAGGCAAGTCTGCTAGACTCAACGGAGATGCACCAGAGCTCCGAGGAAACAGATCCTGGGGCGTGGGGGGATTTCTCTTCCCCAAAGCAAATGCATCATATGAAGCAAATAGATATCTAGCTGTATGATTGGCCTGTCAGATGTGTCTGTTTGTCAGATTGCCTCTGTGCTCAAGTTTGCCAGCCATAATAACCCAATTTCCGAGAAAATCAAACTGTATGCTCCTTTCTGCTTTGTGTATATTACTGCTGTCAACAGCAGCTACTGTGGATAGAGAAGAAACAGCACTCCTAATTCCAGAGGGGATTACTGTCTATAGTTTCAAGAGGCAGCAGGATGTCTGGGAGACAAGGCTGATTTAATATTCAGTTGAGTTTTTCACAAACTTGTGTAGTGAAACTGACCAACCAGGATGTTAACTCCTGGATTAGGAGAGTCAGAACAGTGCCTCATGGAGAAAGGCATACCCTCCTACATTTCACAGCAGAAAACTGGAGCACATGTGGTCAATCAGTATCAGAGTGTGGCCAAGATGGCACAAGTTAATGAGGACAAAACAGATAAGCTAGGAAAGACTGCAGCAGTTTACTTTTGTCTAAGCCTATTAGGAAGGGCAGGATTTTGCACCCTCCTCTCCTGTCCCCCCTGCACCTGAGTTAATTGAATGCAAATAACCTTTGTGACTTTGAACTCAGTTTGCACCAATGGAAGTAAGCTGAGGACAAAGGCTGGGAGGAGATGCAAGAAACTGGAGCATTTTTAAAGCCACTGAAACACTGGGAGAATAGAGGTAAAAGTGGGACTGTTCCTACTGAATTGGGACAGTTGAAGAGTAGGGGAAGGTGCTTACATGCAAGTCTGGAAAAACATGGGCACAATACAATATCATGCACTTATAGGTGCAAGGACACAACTCAAGTATACAAGGAAGCCCCCTTGCAAAGCTAGTTAGGCTCGGGCGCAGGAGACCAACTGGGAAACCCATGTACCATTGCCTTGAATTCCAGGATCGGAGAAAAGCAGGACAGAAATATACTAGGGTCAAATGAACAAATTTCTTATTTTTATCCTGACTTCAAAGAGGTGTGGTATCTCACATACTTCCTTTCTCTACAGAAAAATACAAAGGAATCCCACAGTACCTTTCAAGCTGAGAGAAAGAAATTTGTAACATAAGCTTTTATAGACTCAGTCTACTTCATGACTGGCCAAATCAAAATCTGCTACCTTTCCTGTCTCATCATCTCTCTTTTTCCTTCTGATGCTATCTTGATCGTGCCTCTGTCCTAGCTCATCTCTATCTCATTCTATTCTCTATCAGTATCCTTCTTCTATCTTAACTGCCCCTACATTGATCATCTCCCATCCTGTTCTCTACCTGTCTCCTTCCTCTATCTTAGCTGACCTTTTCTGATAGTTAAATCATCAAACCTCCCAGTTTATATCCTCTTCACACTTCACAAGTGTTCCAAGGTCTGTGACCGGGTGGCTTTACTGAGGTCGGGAAGCCTTCTCTCTTCATAGGCTGGTCCACTGTGTTTGCATGAACAAAAGCACTAGTTCACAACAAGCAGTTTGGAACACTCTCACAAATCCAAGTTCTAGCCTTCTTACACTCAGGTTCAGCCCATAGGTGCTGGAGAAGACTAAACAGCTTTCACACAGTCACCTTGCTCAGGATGTAGCTGCTATCATTTTGTATATATAAGCAGGTAAGTTACAGTATCTGATAAATGGCTGAGTTGATGAAACCTATGCATGCTTTACTTCTTTATTCCAGCTTTCCTATCCATTCACCTATGTGGAATTATTTGATCAGTGTAAAATCAAACATGTTCATTATTATATGAGGTTAAGCCTGCGTTTTTGGATTCCCAAAGCAAAGGAATATTCTCAAACAGCCATGAGTAGGCAAAAAGCAATATATAAACTAAAAGGTAATCAACAATAAATAAAATGAAAATGCATTTTACTAGATGAGCAACTGAAACCTTAAAGACAGCACAAGAAGCATAGACTACATTTTTACCCCGCACATGACTTCTGTCCTCTTCAGTCCAGCCCTTGCCAACCTGGGCCACTTCTGATGTGCTGAATTACAATTCCTACCGTCTCTGCCATGTTGGCTATGCTAGCTGAGTCTGATGGGAAATGTCTGTAGGTCACCAGGTTGGAGAAGGTTGTGTTGCACCATGTCCATGGAAATCAAAGTGTATCTTAGCATATTGGAAAATTACCGCTCACAAAAGTGACAATAGAAATACATAGGTATGGGGTGCGGGGTGGATGGATAGATGGGGAGAATGCCTTTGCTTTAGAGTATTTTGAATAAAAGGAAATAAATGGATGAACAGATGTGGAACAGATCCATAGGTTCCTAAAATGCAATCCCAAATTCGGTATAGAATGAGAAATTGTCATATATCATTGTGTACATAGTTTAGGTCTGTCTTACTGACATTGTCTTGATCCTGCAACCTCAATCCTATTGGAACTAGGTAAGTACAATACAACTATATTTTAATGAGCAATGATGTACCTACAGAGGGCAGTAGGAGTAGAGAGGTGATTTCCCTAATAAATCTTTTCTTTTCACTTAAAACAGGCTTTGGTAAGGATCTCAAGCTGCCAGCTTCCAGTTAAAGCCAACAGAGCCTGCCTTAGTCACTTTATTGGATAAGATAAATGAATTCCCAAAACTGCTGTGTTATTCCAATGATAGTTCAGTCTGTCCACGTACAGATCCTGCTTCAACCTGACTGAAGCACACTTTAAACCAGTGCTTCTCAGGCTATCTGATGTGGAGATCCAGCAATTATTTTATTCCTATGTATCATTGACAGGCACCATATTCATGTCTGTTAGCTACAACTTGTGTTTATCTTTCATGGAAATTTAACAGGAACTGGCATCACGGACTGGCACCAGTCAAGAGACTACCACTTTGCAAGCTAGAAAGATAAGGAACTTGGCAGTTGTTTAATCCTAATGCAGGCTTTGTACCAACAGAAAACTAGTAGGGCCACATGACAAGAGGGAACAGAAAGCGCCATCAGTTCAGCAAACAATGCACTCAATTTCTATATCCCTTTTGCATAGGTAATAATGACCTGGATTTCAGGTGAGTTCTTGTCTAATTTGAATTGGACAATAGGACAAAGAGCTGCATGGAGTGTGCCATGGCAAGAACACAAAGGCTATCCTGCCAGGCCTCATTCAAGCAAGGAGTGTGAGGAAGGCACCAAGCAGCGTGTGCACGTAGTCTGTTCCACTTACTCTTAATGAAACAAAGGCCCTTTTCACATGTGGGGGGGAAACGGGTGAAAATGCCCAAAAATGGAGCTTACCTGAAACCCGGTAAGTCCGTCGCCACGTGGAGCAGTGCGAGCTCGCTGCTCCGCAGTCCTCCGGCATCCCAAATGGTGGCTTCCGGTTGGTGGAGGCTCTCCACCAACCAGAGAAGCTCACCAGCTGGAAGCCCGCCCCCGGCAGATCTGCAGGCACGCACTTGCGTACGCCTGCAAATCCACTTCGGAGCCGGGCGACGGAGCAGCGCAGGGCTGCGCGCTCCGTGCTTTTTAAAAACCTCGAAAAAGAGGCTTTTAAAAAACACACAGCGCAGCTAGTTCCGGCCACTCCTGAGTGGATTCTGGTGTGGAACTACAAAAAGTAGTCCACGCCAGTCCACTCTAGGGTGTAGAAGACCTCCGTGAGAGGTCTCTCTGCACCATTTCAGAAGCCCGGTATGGAAACGGCCAAAGTTGCTATCCACTGCCACCCCATTTTAGGGAGTGATGGAGCAAACTCCATTCAGATGGAATACAGGTTGTTGAAGGAAGATGTTACACTGTTTTACAGCAAAAAGAAAGTGTGCTCTTTCATTCTCTCTTTCTGCCTCTCATCCCCAATACACACAGAGGTGTATAAAGAGCATTGCTTAGGACACCTGAAGTTTTGCACATATGGCCACTCCACTGGGAACATATTATTTGCTGCAGGCATGTAAATCAGAGAGCTTGCATCTCATTATCAAGTCTGGGCAGGCATCGAGCCAAGCTGGAGTGTAATGGTTGAGCTTCCTATGGCACTGGTACACGGTGCCAGTTTGGCAGTACTACCAGAGCTACGCAAGTCCCCTTGGCCGCCGTCTTTTGCAGCTGTCACAGTGGTAAAAGCTTGGCCCTTTATTTTTTTATATATCCCGTGCAGCTTGAAGTGGCTGGGATTCAAACGCCATCAACACTAAAGCTGTAGCATAATTCAAAGCTCAGCTCTCTATACCAAGGAGGATTAACTGGATCGGAAACATTTGTGACATCATGTTTGACTAGTCTGTCTGAAAGACCTTCCACTAACAGAGGTCCCTTGAACTCTTCTGCTCACTTGTTCCACTGGCCAGCCACTCTCTAAATCAAAATTGATTCAGTAATTCAGATATTTAGATAGCCAGGCACTTGAATAAAAAGGGACCGATGCACACAGGATTGCAAAGGTATGAGACCAAATTTGTACCTTTAATTCAGTTTCCACCCCACCGCTTCCCTGAAGCCTGAACTGTATAAAAAGTTGAGTTAATAAAACAAACACAGAATCAAAACAAAATATCCACTTAAAATCAGCCCCTGCCTGCTTAACCTTCTCTGTAGAATGCTAACCCAAAGAGGATGGCTTCCAGAAGCATTCAAACTCAGTTGGGAGCACACAAAGCAAATTCAGACAACTGACTTTCAAAATTCATCCTTTCTGCAACTAATCTTATTGCTTTTTTTTGTCCCTCCTTTGGTGGTTATAGTGAAACATTGATCCTAGTCTCTTTTATTACACTATTTTATACATTTGGAATCTAATCTCATGTTCCCTAGGCCTTTTCTTTTCCAGATTAAATGTGCCTAGTTTATTCAATCTTTTCTCACAGGTTGTCCCTGCTTTATCACCCTTCCTCCTTCCCTTTATATCTTTCCAATATACTTTTCTTGAATAATATAAAGCACCCCTACCAAGATTTAATCTGTTCTGAGTAATGCAGAGTAAAACATTACATTTGCCTCTGTCTGGTCAGTTGAAAAATTCTTCTCAACCTCCAGAAATCCCACTGAGTTCAATGGGACTGACTCATTGTAGGTTTAGAATTGCAGCCTAATTTATCCAAAGTAACAATGTGATCCTACAAACATATCCTCTAAAGTAAGCCTTGTTGAATTCAGTGGGCTTAAGCGTGTGTAGGACTGCAACCTGAGTTTAACTGGAGCACTGGCCAGCAGACTAAAAGTCTTTCTGAAATCTGTAAGGAAGCACCATACAGAGCTCAGTGGAAGAGCACATGGTTTGCTTGTAGAAACTCCCATACTCAATCCCAGGCATCTCTAGTTTAAAGCATTAAGGTAACAGGTGATAGGAAAAGATTCTGGAGAGCTGCTGGCACTTGGAACAGACCATCTATTGTGCAAAAATGAAAGGCTGTCTAGTGTAATATAAGGGAATTTCCTATGTTCCAAAATATACTCTTAATTTCATGCAAAATGACTTTATCCTTTATATCAGTGTTACAATACCCTACCACCCTCCTATGAGGTATTCAATTTTCATAAACTGAACTTATTAATGAAAAGAGAAAGCAATCAGAGCCATGCTGGCTGGAGAACATGTTCAGGGTTATGCTGGCCAGAGACACATTTGGGTCATGAAAGTTCGGATAGGATTAAGCAGAAAACCTGATGCTGATGGCTTTGTGCTAAGCCCTTCACCACTTCAGGCTCTTGGCATTTTTTAATACAATGAAAGACAAACTGCCCAGAATGGTGAGCAATCAGAGACCATCCCTCAATCTTACTCTATGGAGATCTTCCCTATATACCCTACCTGACCAATCATTAAGAGATTGCCATGAGTCCCATCAATGTTTTGTCACTCTGGAGTTCAGCCCATTCCAGACCCTTTTGTCAACCCCGTGAGAAAGCCATTGTGGCTTTGTCAAGGCATCCCTTCAGAGTATGGAATAAGATATAAAAACTCTAGCTTTGACCCCAGCCAATTGTAGTACATAGTATGTAGTGTCCCAGACTGCCATTCTTCCATGCTATCTTCATATGCTGTTTAAGTCTCTTCACTGTGACCCCTTCAGGACTGGTAGCAAACTAGAGAAGCAACTGAAAACCCTATCAAGAGGTCTCCTTGCCGTCCATTTTGCAAAGGATCAATTGGTTTCAGACAACGTTCAGGAAAACCCTGTGGATCACAGGATTCTGTATCAGAGAGGTTGCCTGATCATCAGTAATTGAGGAGAAACTCCTCTGAAAGGTCTCTTCCTCACTGTTAACCGACTTCCCCATGACACACAACTTCATGGTGGGTTGGTGCTGCCTTCTAGAACTCATTCTCCAGTCACACAGGGCAGAGTTTGGGAAATTGCAGCCCTTAGGTTGCATGTGGCCTTTGGACCTCACTTTTGTGTTCCCTGAACCCAAACCAATCCCTCCACCCACCCAAACTTTTAAAATTTCAGTGTGATTTTTGGGCAATTTTTGCCCCAATATCCATAAAGCCCCTCAAATGTGAAAATATGTGAAAATACCCTCATTTGCACAAACACCCCAGAACCGCACACAACCCCACAAAAACACTTCTGTTTTCATCTTCAGTCTCCCAAAATGGTGATAAGAAATGTGGGGCATCAGAGAAAAATGAAGGTATTTAGGCTTGCTGTATGTGGGTAGTCGTAGCCCACAAGGAATTGTTGGGGGATGATAGGAATTTCAGCCCCACAGTAATGCAGCGGAAAAGCCAGAGGACAGCGAGCCAGCAGCAGCAGCCTTGTTCCCCAGTAAGGATACTCACACACAGAGGAGTTTCTTCCAAACAGGAGGCACTTTATCTTGTAGCAACGTTCCATTATATACACAACATGGAACAGACGGACAAAGGCTTGCGCCAGACACCGGTTTGGTCAACAGACAAATACATACTGGGGATTGCTTTCTTATATACATATTTACAACCAATCAGGTAGAGGTTTGCACACCTCCCTCTACCATCTGTACACGACCCCAGTTTCTTATGCAACCTTGCAGTTACCCACAGCTGGGGCATGATGCAACATCTTTGCAGTGGGCTGATCATTTTCCCAGGGTTCCCTGCCTGGAATCCCTGACAATCCCCTCCAAAATGGTCAGGCCACTGTGTAAGACATTTTCACTATCCATACATGTCATACAATACATATTATATGATACATACAGTACATACATTCAAGGGTACAAATCATCTTCCACCTTACACTCTGGTGGCAAGGCCCAGTTTACCTGCCAACTTCTCATGGCCTACTACTGGATGTGCCTTTGTGAGTAAATCCACAGACGGACAATACTGCAAGCACAAAATCCCATCCTGGATCATTTGCCTCACATTTTGATACTATACCCCAATGTGGTCCTACACTGTAAGTTTTCTGCTTCAGTCACACGGGACAACAAAATACCCTCCTCCTGCCCTTTTAGGGATAAGCATAACTTTGCTTCCTGACTCAGCAAGTTGGGTACTTCCTGACCCACTTTTACTGGAACCACTTCTGGAACTAGTGCTGGCCTCAGTGCGAGGCTCTTGCTTGACCGTAAACGCAGGTTCAGCACTAGGTGGCGGTGTTGAACTCTTTGGTGTGACGTCGAGTGAGACTTCTGGCTTCTCCTCCTCAGTACTTTCCTCAGTACTTTCTTCTTCAACATCAGCCATCACCACCCCTCCATCTTCAGAGCTTTCAAGTGTATCTGGGACACTGTCCTTTTCTTCATCAGACATTACTGCCCCTCCATTTTCAGGAATTTCGGGAACACTTTTCACACTTTTACCCAGGGGACTTAAAACCTCTTAGTTACAGTGCAATCTATCCCATCCTGAATGGATTTCAAACTTTGCACTCCTGGAATACACTATTTTGCCAGCATGGTATAGAAATCTATATTTGTTACCTTCATATCCCACAAAGCGTAACCGTCTAGATTTCTCCTCTCCAGACTTTCTAAAACTTGGGGGAACATACACACTAGCAAACTGACCCCAAACACGTAGATGCTTCAGGTTTGGCGCTCTACCATACAATAGGTAATATGGAGTTTGCTTCACACTTGAGCTCCACATTCTGTTTATGTGGTAGTTTGCTGTCACTATTGCTTCTCCCCAAAGTCCTGCTGGGGCTTGGGCATCCTCCATCATACAGTCCTTCATTTGTTTTAACAGCCCAATTCTTCTTTCTGCGAGAGCATCCTCCTCACGAGATGCGGGGTTGGTGATTTTATGTCTTATGCCTTTCTTACGCATCCAGGCTTGCAGGCTATTGGACAGGAATTCTCCCCCTCTGTCTGATACAAGACTGGCCACTTTATAAGGAAATTCCCTCTCAACAGCATTCACCCACTCTTGGAACTTTTCAGCTGCTTGACCTTTCTCTTTCAGTAGATAGACATAGGAATACCTGGTGTGTCTGTCTACAATTACCAGGACATACCTATTTTGCCCTTCAGTTGGCTTGAATGGCCCAGCCAAATCTGCATGTACAACCTCAAAAGGACGTTGGGTGACACACTTGCTTTTCTTGGCAATGGGGTAAGCCTTTACCTTAACCTTTTTGCATACAGAGCAATCTAGAAACTTAGGGCAATTTCTGACTTGTAACTCAGGGCATACCTTTGCCAACTCCTGCAAACTTTTGTAGCTGGCATGTCCCATCACTCTGTGGAGATAATGTACACACTTTTCATGTAGAGGTTTGTTACACAATGGGTTAAGGTTTGCCACTTTTCCTTTGGGCAACATGTGGTACAACCCCTGCTTTTTCACCCCTTTTGCGCAAAGCATACCATTTTCAGTTATTGTACATTTCTCCCCTTCAAACACCACTTTGTAACCCTCACTGGTCAGTTGGGAGACACTCAAAATACAATTCTGCAGGTTGGTAACACACAACACATTATTGAATGATTTACCAAAGCATGGCACATATGCAGTACCCATCTTCTGTACCTTGCTTGGTGCCCCATCTGCAAGGGAAATTGCTGTTATGTTTGCATTTGTAACATCATTCAACAGCTTTAAATTGTTCACCATGTGGTGAGTTGCACAACTGTCTAGCAACCACACACCACTCTCAGACTGTTCTTTTGCCACAAACACATGGCCTTCAGCCTGTGACGACACGCCCCTCCGTTTCTGGGCTGTCTTCTTCCCTCTGCTCGGCGCTGGCATTCTGCAGTCCTTCTGGAGATGGCCGACTCTCTTGCATCTGTAGCAGCGTCTGGCATAGCTCCACACTGCTCCTTCTTCTAGGTCAGATGCCTCCTCCTCTTGGCAGCTGGCCTTTCTCCCCTCCGACTGCAGTCTGGAATCGAACTGCTTACGTTGGACTTCCTCCAGGATCCTCCTGGCTTCCAGGTCTACAGTCAACTCTTCCTCACGCACACCCTGCAGGCTGTACATCAAAAAGTCCCACTCCTTAGTGAGGCTTCCCAGCAGAATAAAACTTTTCTGCATTTCTGGAATATTTACCCCCCTATCGGCTGTCTCTTGAAATAACTGTTTCATCAGCATGAGGTGCTCTCTCACACAGCCTCTGGGACATAACTTTGTGTTATACAGTCTTTTCGTCCATAGCATTTTGGACAAACACAAGGAAGGTTGATGCACACGCTTCAAAGCCTGCCGGAGCTGATATGCTGTGTCTGCAGCAGCAGCGTGAATCAACTGGGAAGGACTTAAAGTAAGCAAAATAACTCTGCTTTGGCTTTTTCGTCAGCAACCCTGAACGCTGCTATTTGAGCAGCAGTTGCTCCTTCTGGGGGCTGTCCCTCATTTTCCAAAACGTTCCACAAGTTCTCCTTCGTCAAAGCAGCTCTCACATAAATTTGCCAGCTTTGATAATTAGCATCGGTTAACTTTTCAAAACGCAGATAACCTCCTTCAGCCATGCTGCTGCCTTTGTAAGTAAAATTCAACAAACAAAGCAGCTGGCCGCAGTGACCTTGATGAGCTCCAGACTGAAGATTAACTGTCTCTCTGCCAAAACACAGACTCCCAAAGGCACCGGAGAGCCAGGCAAACAGTTAAAAACAGTCCCAGTATCCAGGGGAAAACAACTACAGGTGCGCTGTGGATGCTGTGCACTCTGGGTCTGGGCCCATAACCCCTGTTGGGGGATGATAGGAGCTTCAGCCCCACAGTAATGCAGCGGAAAAGCCAGAGGACAGCGAGCCAACAGCAGCAGCCTTGTTCTCCAGTAAGGATACTCACACACAGAGGAGTTTCTTCCAAACAGGAGGCACTTTATCTTGTAGCAATGTACCGTTACATACACAACATGGAACAGACGGACAAAGGCTTGCGCCAGACACCGGTTTGGTCAACAGACAAATACATACTGGGGATTGCTTTCTTATATACATATTTACAACCAATCAGGTAGAGGTTTGCACACCTCCCTCTAACATCTGCACACGACCCCAGTTTCTTATGCAACCTTGCAATTACCCACAGCTGGGGCATGATGCAACATCTTTGCAGTGGGCTGATCATTTTCCCAGGGTTCCCTGCCTGGAATCCCTGACAATCTGGTACGGAAGAAGTGGCCCCTGGTCCCCATGCAGTTGCTATACCTGACATAGGAAAATAATGAGAACTTCTAGATCTGACCTGTGAGTGTGTGTGCATGTGCACACACATGCACACAGTGCACTCTATCCTGAACATGTCTCAGATTCATGTGCAGTGCTTGCAGTATGGAGACACATCTGCCATTGTTCCCACACAGTGATGAAAGGCAGATCTGAAAGAACAGATTTGAAAACCCCTGTACCTCACCAACCACAGCAGTAGGGGATCATAGAAACTGTAGTCCAAAAAGATGTGGGAGTCTACATGTTCCTCAACCATGACTTACAGTGACATTGCACAAATTGTTATCAGCAGCAACATGATAGGCCACACCCCACATCAAGTGAAGACTTCCAAGACTGGATCACTGGGAAAGGCATAGCTTAGTGAAAAGCACGCCCTTTGCATGCGGATGGTCTTTTATTTAATCTCTAAGTAAATGATGAGGAAAACTAAACGAAATCATGGAGAATGGAAATTAGCCTTCCACTACCTGGCACTGTTCAAGATGGTTGGAATCAGGTGGCTGGAGATAATAGGAGCTACAGTCCAACACATCCCTATAAAACTGCTCCTTCTTCTCCTTCCAATAGGTTCAAATTTGATGGGAACTGCAGCACCGGAGGAGACAGAGACTAATCCCTCCCCCCGCATTTTTTCCTTAATCTACGGTGGGGCAGGGAAAGCTAGCTTGATGGGAGTTGGCAGCTCCCATCAAGCCTATATGGTTGTGAAGAAGTTAGGGAGCTGCAATATAATAATACCAAATAATTTGTTTTCTGATATATATGCTGCAATTTGAATTGTAATAGGCCAGCAACAAATTTATGTTGGTTTTGGTGCATGTTCTGGTACGTTCCGTTCAAAGCAGCGGTTTGGGAGTATGTAGCTATGTGAGTGGAGAAAGGCCAATTTCTCCCTCCCTTGGCCTCCTCTAATGCACTTGCAAGCTTTCTGGGGAAGTTCTGCTGTTTGTTTTAAAGAGGAAAACATTGCTTATAGAACAGGGATGGGGGCTGCCTTTCACCCTCTATGGGTTTCTGCTTTGATCTGTAGTTTTCTCCCTGCCCAGGCCTTATAGTAGCAGCTTATTCATACCTTTGTGCCTCCACTCATTGTTTTAAAACAAATGTGGGGCTGCCTATTCCCTCTCCCAATAGAAACCAGGGGTGTGTGGTCCAACAGCACACTTCTCAAAATAGCACACCACATTGCAGCTACAGAGGTGCTTTGCTTTCTCTGCACTTGTAACTTACCACATCTTTAAAAGGAAAAAAAACAAAACGGATGATGATGATAATGATGATGATGATGATGATGACAACGACGACAATGATGATGATTTTGGCTGTGAAGAAAGCTCCAGGGCAGAACCAGCTTAATTTCAGCTTGGAAAGAATTTCAGCCTGTAAACAAGTCAATGATGACGTCTTGTGAAGGCTGCATGAAAAACCAGTCCGCATAGCAAAACAAGAGCAGTATAAAAAGCCTCATCTGAAATTATGGTATGAAACACAAACACACACACACACACACTACTGCAAGCTGTTATCTTCACAGAAGGAAAAAAACATACAGGTACAAGAATCGAGAGTCCAGCTGCATTCTCTGCTCAGCTTCCTTCCATCATCCCAAAGTTAATGTATTGAGGATACTCAGAGCCTGACAGGATTTAGTCATTTCCCTTTATACCATTCCTTCCAAACAAATTGTGACTGAAAGTAGAGCACAGAATTAAGCTTGCCACCCATTCATAATTTGTACACATTATTCATATTTTAGAAGTTCTGCCTGCAATAAACCAGAATCATTATTATAGCTGGAATCTATCCATATATTTAAGAAGAAGACAGAATTATGTGTCTGAACAAACTTAAATTAGGGCTGCCTTCTGTTTCAAAAATATAGGTTTGCGGAATAAATATGGTTGCTAGAGAAAACAGCACACAAGGAAAAAAAAATATCCCCTTTGTTCAGTGTAAGTAGTTTCCAGAAATATAACAGTGTTGTTTTGTTAATCACATC
The DNA here is from genome assembly GCA_030412105.1 of Cyclura pinguis. Taxonomy (NCBI): domain Eukaryota; kingdom Metazoa; phylum Chordata; class Lepidosauria; order Squamata; family Iguanidae; genus Cyclura; species Cyclura pinguis. The sequence continues at coordinate 128,995,023 of CM059600.1, forward strand.
TACATCTACTGTAAGAAAGGAAAATTGCTGTGTAGGAAAATTTACATAAACTGCTGCTACTTGATAACCATGATTATTCTGTGGATGCAATCAGTCCCTTGATACGCCATTCATTTTGCCCCACCGGTGCAGCAAATGGCTGGATTGCCCTCAGCAGGACTGCTAAGGCTGCCAGTTTATGCACACCTCCTGGGACTAGGATTAAGTCTCACTGCGTTCAGTGAGACTTATTTCTGGTCTCCATCCACAGAATTATGCTATGAGGGAAAAGAAGGACACTAAGGCAGTGCTGTGGTACATAAATGGAAGTTTCTCCATTTAGAGACAAAGCAGAGGTAGATGTAATGCGGCAGGAATAAGGGAGAGAGGTGCAAGCATCCATGGATATAGAGAACTGAAGAGGCAAAGAGACAGAGGGATGGAATATTTCATAAAATGGATTAAGCTAGAAAAGCAGAAAGCATTAGAAAGAAGGGCTTGTGGGGGAAGGAGGGCACTCAAGGACACTGCAGCAGAACATTCAGAGACTGGGGATATCTACAGTGAACTTTACATTCCTTGCAGTATTTGCTAGGCTTTGCTTGTGGTCAAAGGGCCACTTGCTGAGGTAAAATGCGCCTTACGACTCTGCAATCTTTTTGTAGACATGTGAAGGTGGGGTCATGAGCTAAGGTATGGTCCCCATCACACATCCCACAGTTATATGGGCTTGAGAAGTTTTAATCTTAGTGCTGGAACACCACAGCACTTTGCACTATTATTCTTTTAGGACTTTGGGCTTCCTGATGTTCTGCCAAACGGTCTATCATGGGCCCTTTCACCCTGAAGGAAATTTAATTCCTTTCTTTTAATCTCCAGTGTAGTCCCACATTCTCAGCTTGTGTAGGGGGAAAGCATTAAAAGTCACTTGTTTACTAGCCTTGAGAGCACTGTTGCTGCTGCTTCTTTTTTTTTTTAAGCAGTTAGCCACTGACAATCTTGATTATTATCTACTGTGAACGATGGTATCAGTGACTGCTTAATTAAACAGCTATGTGACTCTGACAGATAATTAATTAAGCCCCTCTTCACATCAACGTGTGGCCTCTGAATAGCACCTGTACCATGAGAGTATCACATTCCAAAGGCCAGCAGGCCAAGAGAAAGTCCTTGTGAAAAGCCAACTCCTCAGGTGGCAATTAGAAGGTGAGTTTCACTACTGGTTGCCAGTAGATCAAAGGCCAACCTGCAAGCAACAGCTTGTTGAAAGAGAACAAATGAAAAGATAAAGCTGCCTTGGGAACCAGCATGGTGTAGTGGTTGGAGCACTGGACTTTGACTCTGGGGACCAGAGTTCGAATCTGCCCTCAGCCATGGCTAAGAGAGTGCGATCGTTGAAAGTCACACTCTCTGAGCCTCAGAGGAAGGCAAAGGCAAACTCCCTCTGAACACATCTTGCCAAGACAACACTGTTATAGTTTTGCGTGAGAGTCACCATAACCTGGAAACAACTTGAAAGCACGTAACAGCAAAGAACAACAGAGCTGCCTTACCTTCTATTGATTCTATCTCCATCTAGCTCAGAATTGTCTATTGCAAAGACAGGGGACATGTGGCCCTTTAGGTGTTACTGGACTGTAACTGCCATGTTCCCTCATCACTGACTTGAAATTATCCATCAGTACTTAGCACCTAGAAAGTACGCTAAGCAGGCACACTTGTCACATTCTTCCCTGCTACAGCATCCCCTCCAACATTTCAAACATGAAAACTGGAACACACATGGCCAGGCAACATCAGACTGTGGTTAAGATAGCAAGTATTATAAATAAGGAAGATCACACACGATAGGAGTGGCTGCAGCTGCTTGTTTTTACCTGAGCCCACTGAGAAGGGCAAGACTCTGTTACTGCGAGAGAGAAGCGCTATCCCAAGGTCTACAATTTTTAATATTAAAATATAACTCTGTATGCCAGAGAGGTCCCCCGAAAGGGCACGTAGGCAGGCACGGCCGAAAGACCAACAACAAGGTAAGACCAGTAAAATTCCCGTCACGTAGCCCCAGGAAAAGCTCGAGAAAAACAAACCCACAATGAACAAAAGGTTCTCAGCCCCGAGACACTGACTTGAGAGGATTAACGTGTGTGCCTCAAGTTGAGCAAATATCCCATCAGGTGGGGACCAGAATTCACACCACAACACCTCCAAAAATCCAGAGACTTTGGCAACACCTAATAATCCTATCATGCAAAGGAAATTACCAATGTGAAGCTTTGTGCCCACTGCAACTCCCATTGTTCTCCCTGGGAAAGGATTAGCCCTCCAGGTACTTTTTCCCCTATAAATAGTCCCGGCCTCTGAGCGTTTTTCGGATCACTCCCGGTCACCCCATCCGACCGTTGCTCCATTTGTTGAGCAATCCCCTCAGCCCTCTCCGTGCTGAGTCCCACTTCTCGGCTGCCTTCTCAGACCCAGGCTTCAGGACAAGGTGCAGTATTACCCCAACAACATCCCTTCAATACTCCCTCTGTCCAATTTCCTCTCTTTTTCTTCTTAATAGCTCTTGGGTGCATGTGTGCAAGAGTGCATTGCTGCGTGAGACTTACATTTAATAAAATCATTTATTGGACATTTGGTTTGGTTTTTGACTTGGCCTGACCCCATAAAAACTGGGTAAAAAGACCCCGCTAGGTTACCCTGCCTCTTGCAGTGCTATAACTTGTGCTGTGGCTAGTTTCCATTCCCCATCAAGTAGAGCACAGTGAGGTGTCCTCCAAGGGACCCCCAAAATTAGAGTAACAACTCTGCCACCTCTGCTCTCCTCTCCTCTCCTCATGCTGACCTAACTGAGTGCAAACTCCTTTTGCAATTTGATCTCTGTTTACAGCAACTGAAGTAAACTGGGGATAAAGAAGGAAAGTGAGAGGAGAAGAGAGCAACAGGAAATTATTTAAAAAACTGGAAAAGTGGGACAACAGAGGATTAATCAGAGTTGTCCTCCAAAACTGTGACAGTTGAAGGGCAGGTACAGTGAGAGCTACTGTATTTCTCCTTAAATGCCAATAAGTACTTCTAAATTTTCTGAGAAGTTACCCTTCACTGTTGGCTATGCTGGCTAAAACTGACAGGAGTTGCTGTCCAACAACAAGTGGAGGACTATACACTCTCCAACCTCTTTTCAACAGAAATGACATTTTGTTGAACCTGGGGCCTTACATTTGCTGCAGAGCATGTACTGGCCAGCTCATTGCTTCTTAAGCCAGACAGAACTCCAGGAAACGTTGCTCACAGATCAGACCAGTGATGGTTGTACCTACCATCTAACACTTAGAGCTCATAATTCCAACATGGATGCTCATCTAATAGTCACTGATGGACTCTGCCTCCAAAGAAATTCCTTTACCTTTCAAAACACAAACACACCCAAACACACATACAGTATGCTAGTGACCACCACAAAACTGAGTGGGAAGCAAGGAGATGGAGATTGAGATGGTACATTTTAAAGGAGATGGCACATTGTACAAATGAGTTCTTTGATCATCCTAAAGCAGCTGGCAATTTCTTAGGATAACACAAAGCTCTAACATTTTGCTAGTGTATAGTTTTTCCTTTCTAATTGTGGGACCAAGATTTGACAGGCACAGGGTTTTAAAAATATATTGGAAGAAGTCTGTTCACCTGGCAAGATGTATATACTCCCATTCCCACATTAATAAGATGTAATGGGTCTAAAGACAGGTTTTGTATCTTGAATGGCTTTTTCAAAGCACAATACTAACAATTCTGAAGCAACTTGAAAGTTAATTTTCTCAAATAAATCAATATTCCTAATAGTTAACCTTGACAGTGACCCATAGTAATGAAATATTTTCTGCTTTTATGGCTGTTTTATGATAGATTTACTGTATTTTGTTGGCTTTTATTACTAAGCCAGTGTGGTATAGCAGTTGAGTATTGGCCTAGGACTCTGGGAGACCAGGGTTCAGACTGCCACTGGGCCATGGAATCCCACGAGATGACCTTCAGTAAATCACAATGTCTCAGCCTAGGAAGGCAATACACACCCCCTCTGAACAAATCTTGCCAAGCAAACCCTAAGATAAATTTGCTTTGTTGTTAACTGCCATCAATTCAGCTTTGACTTAACGGCAATCCTACAAACGGGAGGCCTCCAAGTCACCCTGTCTTCAACAGCCCTGCTCAGGTTTTGCAGGGCCAAGGCTTTCTTGATTTAGTCTTTCCACCTGGAAATGTGGTCTTCCTTGTTTCCTACTGCCTTCTACCTTACCAAGCATTATTATCTTTTCTAGTGAGTCTTGGCTTCTCATGACATGGCCAAAGTATGACAGTTTCAGTTTAGTCTTCTTGGCTTCCAGGCTCAATTTGCTCTAGCACTCATTTGTGTTTTTGGCAGTCCATGGCAACTGCAGAATTGTCCATATTTCAAATGAGTGGATTTTCTTCTTGTTAGGTTTCTTAACCGTCCAACTTTTAAAACGATATGCAGAAATTGGAAATACAATGGTATGGACAATCCTGACTTTGGTATTCAAAGATATCTGTTACCCTGTATTCTGGGGGTCCCGGAAGGGACACCTAAATAACCTTGCAATTACACAAATTGGGGAAATTAGTCAAGAGCACTGGTTGGCAAAACGAGAGGCAGGGTAATGCAGCAGAATCTTGTAACCCAGTGTTCACAGGGTCAGGCCAAGTCAAGAAGCAGACCGGTTTGAAAGTAATGAATGATCTTTATTAAAGACAGGCACACAATGTAAGCAACACACGCACACAGATAACTAAGGAAAATAAAGGTGTGAGTAAGATAGCGGGATTTTCAGAGGGATAGTTGATTCGGGTGATATGAAACCTGTTCCTGAAGCCCGGAAGAAAATGGAGAGCGAGGCTGGGGTTCGATGTATCTCAGTACGTAGAGCTGAGGGGAAGCTCGCCAAGCGATGCGGCAGCAAGGCGGTCATACCTAATGGAGGTACTTGCCTTGAGGTCTCCTAAAGCTGCGAGTCGGCTATTTCTGGCCTGCCTGTATTGTTTTGGAATACTACGGCGATTATCGGCCGAGCCTTGTATGCGTGCTTGTCCGGGGGCCTCGCAAGCACGTGGAGGGGAATGGTTATGTAAGGCCGAATTATTGATATCAATAGATATCTTTTTATATCCCTCAAAGCTCGGGCTAGCCAGGGTAGTAACATATACTTTTATATTCAAAGATTTTATCTAATCCTTTCATAGCTGCCCTTCCAAGTCCTAGTCTTCTTCTGACTTCTTGACTGTCGTTTCCATTCTGATTAATGACTGAGCCAACATATAGGAAATATTCGATTATTTCATTATCTTCACGATCTACTTTAAAGTTACATAAATTATTTGTGGTCATTATTTTGTTTTCCCAATATTCAACTGTAACTCAACTATAACCCCGTTTTGCACTTTCTTCCTTGACTTTCTTCCACAGTCTTTGCTGTTTTGTCCCAGCAGTATGGTGTCATCTACATATCTTAAATGGTTGATATTCCTTCCTCCAATTTTCATACCTGCTTCCTCCAAGTCTAATCCAGCTTTACACATTATATGTTCAGCATACAGGATAAGGAGATAGAGTGATAAAATGGAGCCTTGCCTGACCTTGCCAATTGGAAACCACCCTGTTTCTTCATATTCTGTCCTGATGGGACTGTAATGTCTTGAGTATAGGTTATGCATCAGAACAATCAAATGTTGTGGCATACCCTTTTCTTTAAGAGCAAGTCATAGTTTTTCGTGATCTACACAATAAAAAGCTTTGCCATAATCTATAAAGCACAGACTGATTTTCTTTTCAAATTCTTTGGTGAGCTCAACTTATCAAATATTTGTCTGTAATATGATCCCTAGTGCCTCTTCCTTTCCTGAACCCAGCCTGGACATCTGGCATTTCTCACTCCATATATGGTAGAAATTTTTGTTGTAAAACTTTGAGCATCACTTTACTTGCATGGGAAATGAATGCAATTGTCCTCTGGTTAATGCAATCCCCAGTGTCTCCTTTCTTGGAGATTAGAATATATATCGAGTGTTTGCAGTCTGTGAGTCATTGTTTTTTCTTCCATATTTGTTGACAGATTTTTGACAGCATTTGAGTGGATTCTCTCTCTGTAGCTTGATGATATGATTTGAAGCCACACAACAACAATACAGCTTTGATTTTTTAAAAAAATGTAAAGTAGTATAAATTGTTCTAATTTTTTAAAACAAATCTGTATACTCAGTACAACTAATCCTAACAGTGCAGGAGCTATGCATCCTGCTCTTTACCCAGAGAGGCTTCATTGGTCTCTTTCTTTTTGGTTGAATATCAAAAGTTGTTTTTTTAACCAGGCTTTTGGACATTCTCCCCTGATGTCTTTTTTAAAAAAAACTGTGCTGCTGACCCACAATTTTTATTTTCATTTCATGCTTTCAGGATTTATTAATTTAGGTTCTATTATATATAATGTATAAATTAATATACAGCAAAGGAAATTGTGCGGAATGCTGAGAGTTGCAGTCCAACAATATCTGGAGGGCAGCACTTTGTCTAGCTTGGGTTGAAATGATTTTACAAACAAGTTTCACTTATGAAACTTTTTTTAACCTGTATATCAGGCTAGATGTTTGTCACCAACTGCTGTCTTCTGTTTCCCAACTGGCATCTATTCTTACAAAGAACACAATATTATTATCACCATTCATTCCATCAGGCTGCAGCAGAGTCAGAGGAGAAAGGCTGGCCCAGGTTCAGCCTTCATGAGAAAAGACAGGTCTTGCCTCTCCAACAGTTGTCATCCAGCAGTCATTCCATCAGATGGGACAGCACAGGGTTAAGACAGAAAGCAGGGCCCACTCTATCAGCTCAGCTTACAGATCAGATTTACAGAAGAGACAAAGTCTCAGGGTGTTAAAAAAGATGATTTCATTCTTCCGATTAGCCCAACACATTTCGGCCTAGTAATATCTAATGGCTTTCTTTCAAGAGTTGATAAAGTAAAAAAGAAAGAAAAGGGACAATATATAAACTACAAAAATCATACTTGGAAACAAGTTACAATTTGCTACATCAGTTATCTCAAGAACTGGACAGGATGTTGAGATTTTACAAGACTTTTCTAGGTGAGTCAGTTCCATAAATAACAACATTCAGTTCGATCTTTTAGGAAAGAAGGAACAAAACTATGTACTTCTCTCTATTAAAAAAAAACAAAAAAGAACACTGATCAAAATACTTATCTAAGATTGACAGTTCACACCCAAAATTTTTGAGAAATAATGTACCATATAGTCAGTTCTTGAGAATTAAAACAAACTATACAAGGATGGAAGACTTTTCAGATGAATCAAGGTCACTCAGCTGTCAGCAACAGGACAGAGGCTACCCCCAATCTGTAATTAATAACAGTTTCACGAGGGCTGCACAGACCACATGCATTGATCTTTTCAAAAATCAGGAAAGGAAAACCAGTTCCATAATAAACTGCAGTTTGACTTGTGATAGTATAACCCAAAGATTGGAGAGCAATACTAGAAAATATTGACACATCTTGCAGAACATATAAGAGTGCCAGGAAAAACCTTTTATTTCTTTTAAGAAGACTTCTAGCATTTGTGATATATTGATAAGAAGTGATCTCAGAATACATCAACCATCACCAACAGCCCTGAGAGGCCATCACCCATGAGGACATTGTCTATTGTACTTATTGTAAGCATATATTTAAGATACCAGAGTTTCATAATGGAAAAAAAAAACATACACTCTGAAACAATTTTTCACCTTATAGCACTCCATATGAGATTTATGCCATCAGGTGTCCCTGCAACAAAATATACATAGGAAAAGCACCTTAAAAATCCATATAAAGAAACACCTTAGTAATATAAGAAACAGAAGATCGGTGCCCCTTTGCTTGATCACTCTTTTCATGATCTGCACTTTGGGGTGCTTGAGAACTTTTTTCCCCCCAGATTGAGAGGACTCTGCTTAAAAAAATAAATTGATTAGATATTCAAGACTGCACCTTAGTTCTCTATAGTCTAACTGTAGGCCTAGGGTGCATCCATCAACTTTAAAACTTGAGTTTTCTCAGGTTTTTTTTAATTATTTTAATATTTTAAAATATATTTAAAATATATATTTTATATTTAAAATATATATTTTAATATTTAAAAAAAAACCCTGAGTTTTCTCACCTTCCCTAACTTTGCTGAAGACTTATTATGATAAGGACGTCCTTGCTAGATACTGGGGGGGAAAATGAAACAGTATAATGTTCGGCCTTCCACTTCTCAAGCTATAGGTTGCTAGGCATAAGCTCAGAAAACACTGTTTTTGGACTCCCTGCAGGCAATTTTGTTACATTGTAAGTTATATTTCATTTTTGTATAAGTTTATCTGGGTTAATGACTGGTTTTAAAACAGAGACATTTTACATGCATTTTTAAGTTAGACATGTATACATAATTAATATAGCAAATTGCCTCCTGTTATAATTTTTTTGTTTATATATTGTCCCTTTTCTTTTCTTTATTTTTTATCAGCCCCTGAAGAAGGCCATTAAATATTACTAGGCTGAAACACATAGAGCTTTAAGACTTAGAGAGCATCTATTTTTATTGATAGGTAAGTTACTCTGGCAGTCTTCCAGGCTACAGAGTGGGGTGAAAATGAGTAGAAAATATAATAAAGAAAATAAAAGTAGCATTTTGTCATTAGCTTGTCACTTGTGGAAAATCCTGTGATGTTATCACATGAGGTATCTTGCATTAGTAGCTGTTGCCAGGAGAGAAAGGAAGAGACCGACAGCTGCTGTGTTCTGGGTTGTCTAGCTCTGCTTTTAGAAAACTGGCTCTTTAACACAAACTGTAAGGGGAACAAAGAAGCCTCTTTTTAGCTAATGCAACAGAGAGGCAAGATGTTAAATACCACACACCAACCAATGAAAATGAGCCATATCATGCAAAACTGCCCACATGCCATTATGGTGGTTGTCTTGGAAATACAAATCATTCTTCACAACGGGTGAGATTCTACTCCATTTTCATGTGATGTGAGCGATCCATCGACAAAAACTCTCCATTTTCTGATACTGCAAAGCAGCCAGACATAGGAGGAAGGTCGTTTGAACTGAGGCTGCAGCATGGGGAACAGCTTGTTTCTTTTTATCCCTGCCTCCTCTTCTGTCCCATATTTTAAAGTGTAAGTGTATACCCCCAAATAAGCTACATGCCCTGTGGGGCAAAACAAGCCCATGCCACTTAGATATTTTTCCTGCACAGCAATAAAACACGGGTGGATAACTTGGACTCCTCCAGACATTGCTGGACTGAGGGATGAGCTAGAGTTAATCATCCGGAGAGTCACAAGTTTCTGAGCCCTGTGAAAACAGCTTGGTGAATGATTTAATAAATTGCCAAATCTAGTACACAAGAACACCTTAAGAGAGACTTATTCGTTCATCTGCAGGTTGTGCTGAAGTACCAGAAGCTCTTAGGGTTATTCCTTCTCCCTCCTGGTCATTAATTAATTAGCTTTTAGTGCTCATTAGCATTTCTTTGAGGGTATCAGTTTCCCGGCTCTGGTGTCACTGGAATCCAATGAATTAAAAATCCAGGAGGATCGGATTACTTATATGAAAGATCAAGAGCCTTACTCCATAGCAACAAGGGAAATGAAAAGAACATCAGTTTCCTAAAACCTACAAAGTAGCAACAACAAAACCTTGCTGCAACTGTAGTCTCTCACACAATGTACACTTCCCTCATTGGCTGAAAGAAACCAGAATTTACTAATGAAACTGAGGCGTGCCCTAACGGCCGGTTCCAAGCCTCACAGGCAAAGGCAACCATCTTGGTCATCTTTCTGCACTGAATTTGAAAAGCAGAGTTGCATATCGTGTGCAATGGCTGGAGCAGCCTGAAGCTCATGCAGGTGAAGCTTTTCCAGGCATGAAGTCTTGGGAATAGCTTCTCCTGATAAAAATTTTGCACAATAGCAATAGTAGAAATTAACACTGTATATGTTAGCTTGCAATTCTTTGCTCACGCTAGGGTACCCAAGTGTCCCTAATTATAAGGGACGTCCTTTATTTTAAAGGATGTTCCCTATTTGAGGGCTGGAAAAGTTTTCCTTTTTGTATAGACTGACTAAAATGCAAAAAAAAAACACCTGTAATTTTGGAGTGAGAGCCCTTCATGAAGACAGAGATATGTGCATCATATAATTTATGAATGTCGGCAGTATGTTGATTTTACAAAGAAATGCATGGCTAAGGTAACATAAATCAACACATTCATTTGGTATCTAGGTAGAACATATATTTATTAATATCTGCTTCCTGTCTGCCAACCTTGCACATCATGAATTTTCTTTGTCCCTTATTGCTATTTAGAAAACCTGTCAACACTGCCTCACACACATCCATGAACGTGCCTTGAGCTCCCTTCTTCTCTTCTATTAAGGTAGCTTCCCACAGTTTACTACTGCCTCAGCAGATGAGATGGCTGTTTTATGTTGTTTTTGTACCTGGCCTCTGCTCTCCCCATCTGTCAGCTGTTTTTTCAGCTGTGCCATCCTAGACTACAGATGACTTCTCCATGAGCAGCAGCAGCAACACCATCACCACTTGCTCAATAGAGGTAAAAGTCCTGACATAGTTATCAGTTAATCTTAAACCGCCACAGCCTCTTGGCTTCGTGGGGAAATATGCACTGCTCAGCACAACTGAATACTCAGGAATGCTGAGACAATAAGAATGCATTAAACTTTTATCTTGGGTCTTTTGGCTACAGTATGTAATCAAAGCAATTGCCGTGCTCCCAGGGCTCCAGGTTGCCTAAGGTTACTTCTTTGTGCCCTGTTTTAACCAAAAATAAATGATGATTACAACATGAAGTTTAGTAGGCAATTGTTTTTGGTGGTCTTGTGTCAAGTGAGTGAGGGGAAGAGGCGGGGCATATTTTGCATCCTGGCAATTTAATGATTAAATGTCTAATTTTCAAGCTGCAAATGTAAACTTCATCAGCACAGCAACAGGACACATCTTGCCATTTTGGTGAGAGCCATGCTGGAGAAAGTGAAAAACAACAATGCTCTTTCAACACAGGGAGTTTTTCAGGTAGGACATTCCTCTTGCATGAGCTTCATGTTTTGAACCCCATTATTAGAGTTGCCACCACTGACTCCAGGCAGATGCAGATGGCATCTCCAATGTCACTGGGGTGCTCAATCTACTCTAGGCTACAGTCCAAAGGGTCTTTGACAGACCCTTTAGGTTCAGACTAAAACACAGAGCAGATTCATTGCCCTACTGACGTCAGAGACACTCTCCTCCATGGGCTTCAGGTTTGCTAGGTATCAGTTGTAAAATCTCCCTTACCAGCCATGAGGGATAAGCTGTGTTAAATTATTGATTTCTATAAAGAGAGAACAAATACTTTAATCAATTTCCTCCCTGTTGCCAGGTCTCTTCAAAAGCTATGTAGGTTTTTAAGACGTCTGATGGTGGGGGGAGCCTGTAAGTGCAGAGATCCTTGGTGGGATCTTCTCCTCGCTTCCCAGCCACCCAGTCACCCCGCATGACATCAGAAGGAGAGGGAGGCAGGCAAGGATCAGCAGGCTGTAACCTTCCGGAATCTTTAATTGCCCCCCGATCCCACTTGCCACCCCATGCAACATCGGAAGTAGGGGAAAGGCAGGTGAGAAGTAGGGGGCCGTAGCCTCAACACCAGCTTTCTGTGAGCTGGTCACAAAAAATGCAGATGTCATCATCATGCACTGGCTGTCAGAACATAGCCTGCAACGACAATCCTCCTCACTGGCCTCCTCCCACACCCCTCCCAGCTTGGGGGTACAGGAAATAGGAAATGGAGTGGGAGTCGTCCTCAAGTCTATCTGAGGACTGTGGGGAAAAAGAAAACAAGAAAGGGCCTGAGAAGAATTCTCTTCATCGGGGTTTTCAGACACTCAAAAAACCCATTTCTTGTTTCTTTTCATTGAGCATTTGAATAGCCTTTCTATCTCTGGATTGTTTTCTGCTTTCAAATTGTGACTCTAAGATGAACTTATCAGAGTCTTCTTGGAAAAATTTCTTCAAAAGTGGTTTGTCATTGCCTTCCTTTGAGGCTGAGATAGTATGACTTGCCCAAGGTCTTCATGTCCAAGTGGGGATTTGAACTCTGGTCTCCCAGAGCCTTAGTCCAACACTCAACCCAATGTACCATGCTAGTTCTCTCTTCCCATCTCTACCTGTACAAATGGAAGAATTAGGGGAATCCGCCAGAGTGCAGTGGTCTGGCAGAGCACTGTCCATACTGGTAGAAAGACCTCAATTTAATCTGTGACAATGCCAGGAAAATTTGGCTAGGAAGCTTGAAACGCTTGAGATCTACTGTCAGTCCAGGATGTCAATACTGAGATCAATAAACCAATGATATCACTCAGAAGGCAGTTTCCTATATTTGGAACCAAGAATGGGAACAGCAGAGCAGAGACATATTTTGTCCTGAGGCTTTGTGTGGGGGCATGCAAGAGCATGTGTGTGTGTTCCTCAGGCCCATCCTAGAAAACCTCCTGCCAAAAAGAGAGGGGGGGGGAAGAATTCCTAGTTCTGCAGCCTCCAGTAGTAATGATTCTCTTGTTATATAAATTACATCCGACTAACATCTTTTTAAATGCTTAGAACAGTATCTTCCCAAAACTGGAAGTCGACTACTGAGTGGTGACGTCACCTTAGCAGGTCTCATGGTGGGAAGTTATCTCCTGGATGCCCCTTGCCCAGCCCCACTGCCATAGAACCAAAGGAAGAGCCGAGCAACATGACAAGCAGCAGAACAGCTTATACTTCTTGTTTTTCAGCCCTTTAACATTGTTCCTTGCTGGCAGGCGTTCCATGCCTTCAAAAGCAGTCTTACTGTGCATGTAGAGCTTTGCCACCTGACAATATTTCCCAACACAAAGCCAGGCAGAAGAGGGGAAAACATGTCTCTGGCCCAGAAGCCGAATTTATTCAAAAGTCAGGAATCCTAATTTACAGGCATTGATACAATATCTGGGCAGGGATCAAGCAATGCCACTGCCTGTTCATGTCAGAAAAAGTGGCCGTGCTGAACTTCTGTTAAACTGAGGTTGCTAATTGCTGTCACACAGAGCTTGTGAAAAGAGCAGGAAAGAAGTTGCCAAACCAGCTTTAGAAGCAAGACATTAGCTGAAAGCAGGCTGACCAACCACCAAATAGCTCCTTGTCAAGTTCTTTCAAAAAAGAAGTCAGGTCAAAATGGATGCTTAATAGAACAACAGCTTTCTTGCAAAGAACAGCCTAGAACAGCAGCATGGCTGACTGTCTCAGTTTGGACACAGCACCACCTATAGTTGAAATAGCAACACAGCAATAAAACTCCCCATTAAACAACCATTTGATCTGTTACGATATGAGAGACGATCAGGGTCGATCCCATTATTAGGGAGATTAGGGTTGCCAGGTTAGCAACAACCCATTCCCTGAGACTTCAGGGCCAGCTCCTGAGGCCATGGGGTTAGTCCTTGTGATGTGACCGGCCAGAGCACCTCCTGGGTTGTGTGAAGGCAATCCAAATGAGCCTTGAATCAGGGTAAAACCTGGCTAAGCAGGTAACATGGCAACCCGCAGCTTCCCTGCCATGCTCCAAATGGCACAAGCAGTCTAAGACTGACTGATCAGTTTAACTGTTTATTTCCTGCCTTCTACCTAAATAATAAAATCAATCTATAAACCATAAAAATGGCTTTAAACGGCTAAAGGCACAATAAGCAATTTAAATACATACGTCAGCCATATCTCTCCCCAGTCCTCTCTGCCTCACCTATGGATTTTTTATGCACCGATAATGCAAAAACACAACACATACATTGATACCGTTGTGCTGAACAACATCTGGAGGGCCAGGCAATTCCTACCCAACTGTTAGACTTTCAGTTTTCCATCCTGTATATCCCAAAAGACCTGTGACGACTGTGACCATGTAATATTCTTTCAATGTTTGTCTGAACTGACTTGTCAGCCCTTTTTGAAACCTATTTTCTTCAGCCAAGCTATCCTACTGCATGACTTTCCTGCTGAGTCAAACCCTTGACCGCCACTCTCTAACTGGTCAGTCTAAGGCCATTTCCACACTAGACTGTTGTAGTGCTATGATTCCACTTTCAATATCCTATGGAATCCTGGGGTTTGCAGTTTCGGGAGGGGCCATGGCAAACCCCAGGATTCCATAGGATGTTGAAAGTGGAATTATAGCGCTATAACAGTCTAGTGCAGAAATGGCCTAAGTTAGGCCAATAATCATCTTTATGGAAGGGACCTATATGGAACAATTATCCTTTACTGATTCCTCAGAGATTTCCAGAATTCTGATGTAATAGTTCTATAATTTGCCTCCCATGGGTCCCTCCCCACACCTGACCTTTTTTTTTTCCGCCTGAACTTTAAAAAAGTAGATAGGTTTAGTACCTTAAAAATGGAAATGCGTATGAAAGACAACTGCAATAAACAGCAATATTACTAGAATCATAATGAACTATTCTGTTTGACAGGAACAAGGGAAGGAAGGCCAAGGCAGATATTTGCCAAGGCAAATTAAAAATGAGATGAAAGGAGGCAAGACAGCAAAACCAACAGCTTCTTCTCACAATCCATCTTCCCCATTCAGAGCTTGAGGTGTAAATAATTTATGCTCCTAAAAGGTTAAGAACTGCAAAGCTGCGGGAAACAGAGGAAAACTGGGAGCTGTAAATTGAAATGGAGGATTATTTCTATAGGCTGCAGGCCAACTTAGGAGTTGCCACATCAAGATGAAGACGGCCTCTGCAATCTCTGCAGTCCAATGCTACCCACACAGACTCTGAAATATGCCTCACAGTTCAGTGGTATTTATTTCTAGGTAAGTGTGCAAAAGGCCTGGGCCTTAAGGCTGTAATACTCGTGCATGAATTTAACCAACAGCTCCTCCAGACAGCCAATAATCCTAGCGCATATTGGACTATTACAGTATATTGCTAGGCTCCATGCCTCAGTGGTTGTTCCTGCTCCCATATCTGGTATACCTCCAATATTTCACAGATATAAACTGGTACATGTATGGCCAAACAATAGCAGAGTGTGGTCAAGATGGCAAAAGGTACTAATGAGGATGAACACACAAGCCAGGAGAGACTCCAACAGTTTGCTTTTGCTTGAATCTACCAGGAACAGCAAGATTTCACACACCTCCTCTCCCCTCTGGCCTGCTCAACTGATACTTTCCCACTTCTCTCCATGTCTTCCCTCATGCAACATTTCATTAGTGGGATATCCACAGGCATAGAAGGAATGAGGCCAATGGACCTTGATGTGGGAAGTTCCCCTGCTGATAACTAGATCTCCTGGGATTTTTTTCCTTTTAAAAAAATCTCTAGCCCTTTCAAAAGCCTGACAAGCTACAAGGCTGCCTGAATGTGATGTTCTCCTACCTTCTACTCAAGCTTATTCTGATTTATGGCAAGCTTTTCTTAGGGTTGTTAATAAGCCTTACATCTCCACACTTTGATATGGTTTAATTGGCATAAATATTAACTATGCTATGGCTACATGGCCATGCTGGTTAAGAGGAAAAGTTGGCCAAACATGTGCATTGCAAAACCAGGTCAGGTAAAACCTCAAGGCATAGCCAGATCATAATCAGGAAACAATTAGGGAAATTCCAGCAATTAAGAACTTATAGTAAGCCTTCAATGATTCATCTCTTAGAGACAATAGTGTCTGTGATGTTCCCACAAGATGGCTGATTGTCTTGGTCTCTCTTCCTCTGACTACCGAACTTCCCTTTTGTCCCCCACCTGCCCAGCAATCAAAGAGCTATCAAGACTACCATTAGTCCTTTGTCACCTAATGCTAAGGCCATTAGTCCTTTCCGGACCCCACTGTCCACTTTCCAGACGCCATTGTTTATTCTGCCAGAGAGCCATTATCACCTTCCCCCTCCAGGCAGAAAAAGAGTACAGTATTTAAACCCCATTTTGGGCTAGCCAACTCACAGTATACTGGTTGCTGGTTGTCACTCTGCTACTCTGATTCCCGATTGTGTACTGTCCTTGGATTCCTAATCTAAACCACATCACTCTTTGCTTCTCTACTGGGTTGGTAAATATCACTCACTTCACCCTAAAAATCTCGCTATCCAAAACTTTCCTCCCTTTTCCTTCAGTTAGCCTTGTGTAATTGCGAGACTCCTTGGATCTTGTGTGTGTGATTGTAACTCCTTCAGTAAAACAAATAGAGTTACTTTTTGGATCTCCGGCTGGTTCTTCCCTGCACTAGTACTGGTAGACATGGTGTAAAAAATCTTGTAAGGTTACCTCTCTCACACAGGCCTCCTCTTTGACCTAATATTCCCCACTGTTTCCTGGAGGCACTGGCATCGTGGGTGGAACCCTGAGTCACCCACATTTTGGGTAACAGGGTTTCCTTGGCAAGATTTATTCACAGGGAATTTGCCCTTGCCTTTTTCTGATGCTGAGAGAAGGTGACTTGCCTAAGGTCACCCAGTTTCCAGGTGACTTGCCTAAGGTCACCCGGTTTCCATGTCTAAGCTGGGATTTGAACATTGGTCTCTCAGAGTGCTAGTCTAGCTCTCAAACCTCTGCACCACACTGGCTCTCTCATATCCAGTTCTGCATAAAGCCAGGCGGATGGGCGGGCAGGCAAGCAGGCGGGGGAGTCAACGAAAACTCTGCATTCTTAAAGAAAGAATGATGAACTGAGCAAACATTCCTTCAGTTTCTCAACTGTATACTGTAGTGGGTGATTTGCCACCTCTGTAACCAAGCTGTTAACTCTGTAAATCTCCTTGTTCTTTTTTTTTTTAAACCCTATTTTACTTTCCCCAGCTGCCAAACAAAAGCTGAGTAGGGCTTTGACCCCAACCTCACAGAACATGAAACACATGTTAACTTTAACTGGAGAGATACACAGCTTGAAGATTAAATAGCACTAGTACACCACAATGGATAAAAATGATGTCTGATGTGTGGGAGCAGGGGAGAGGGGGATGGCTTGCTGTCTTTTTGCCACAGTAGTGAAGTGCCAGCTACCAAATATTTGTTAATCCTGATCAGTCTGCAGATGTTAATGGATGCTATATAACTTCATCCTATGAAAAGGCTCACTTGCTCATTTCTGCATATCAAGCTGCATATCTTAACAGCGCAGGAACAGGCTAGGACAGGGTTTTGTTAGGAACCTTACTGGGTTCATGAGTGGTGGCAGCAGCGATACCTGGATGTAAAGCAGCCACTCACATGACTTTCTGCAAACTGTTGTTGTTGTTGTGTGCCTTCAAGTCATTTCCAACTTATGGAGACCCTAAATCAAACCTATCACAGGGTCTTCTGGGGCTGTGTGTGTGGGGGGGGGGGGAGACATGCACAAGGTTATCCAGTGGGTTTCCATGGGTGAATGGGGAATTGAACTCTGATCTCCAGGGTCATAGTCCAATGCTCAAAGCACTTCTGTTTAGTTATGTAGTAAATCTAGAAGTTAAAAGTCACTTTAAAGCCAGGGGTGAGAATCATGTGACTTTCCAAATGTTATCAAACTACAACTCCCAGCATTACTCACCACTGTCTATGCTGGTTAGGGCTGCTGGGAGCTGCAGTCCAACAACATCTGGAGGGCCACATGATTTCCCCTCCTGCTTCTACAAACAATTAGTTGCCATTATATTCCAAAGCTACAAAATAACTATCAATAACTACAGTCATGAAGAGTAACTCTTTACTTACTCCTTTCTAAAAAACAAAGTTTATTGTCTTATAAGATACATTTTTAAAAAAATCTGAATGCTACAAGCAACTAACCTGTGATAACAAAACATTCTTCCTCCCATCACTTTCACCATTGCCTCAATACCCACAGCAGAGCACAAAGTAGGGATGGGCCAACTGAGTCCTTGAATCCTTTGCAGGGATTTGAGATTCGGGAATCCGAATCCCTGTGCCAAAATAGGCAAACCAAATCTTTCCAATCCACCACCCAAACAGTTTGTTGGAGACTGGAACCCATGAAATTTGGGTGACCAGGGTGCCTGGAAACTTGGGAGACTAGACACACATGGGGAGATGGCAAGTAGGTGAATTTCTTCCTTGGAGTAATAATGGCCTTTGCTAACAATTTCACAAACTACATCTAGGGTTGTATTCTAAGATATTTAAATTGAATATTTCATATTTAAGTTCAGCACTTGACTGGAAGCTACAGGCTTGAGATTTCAAGGACAACTGAAACATTCCTTTGCATAGCTCACTTGCAAAGCTCTTTCAGACACAATTCTGGGGTTTGTAGTTTTACAAGGTGTCACAGCCTTCTCTGCCAAAGTGTGCTGCTGCATCAGCAAACTACAAATGCCAGGATGCCAGAAAGAGCTATGCAAAGAAGAGCCAGTTTTGACCTGGATTATCTCTGTACTGTAGTGGTCCTGTTTACACAGGCAGGAGAATGTGGGATTAATCCACATTTTCCTGCCTCTGTACAAAGGGCCTTCATGACATTTTCAGTCTGAGGAGATCCTGAGGCAAAACTATGACAATTGTCCTGGCCAGATTTCTTCAGAGGGAGGTTTGCCTTTGCCTAGGCTTTTGCTAAGGCTGAGAGAGCGTGTCTTGCCCACGACTATCCTTCTTTCCCTTGCATTTTAAACCCTTTTTTAAAAAAAGGATTCGAAAGATTTGAGATTTGTGAGATTCATGGATTCCCAGAACCTTCCAGGAATTTGGATCCGGATTCGGAAAATTCTGGATTCGTCTCATCCCTAGCACAAAGCAACAGCATTAACTAGTGCTCTCACCATTTGACACACTGCCTTTTACCATTTAGCAAGGCCACAACCTATAACTATCAAAAGAACTAAAATATTAGAAATACACTGCAAAAAGAAAGACATTATTCCTTGTTGAGTTATAACTATGAAGTTATAACTACAATGGCTATTGTGGAATTAATGATGTCTTGATAACTAGTTAGCTGCAACTAGTTACTTCTGAGCTCTGGAAATCCAGTGTCTGTGAACAGATTTCCAATTGTGCAACAAAACTGTCACACTCTTTTCATTCCCCTTCATGCTGCAGGTTTCTCACAAAGCACAGCCGACAGTTTTAGCTTGCTAAGCCCAAGGTTTGCAGACTTAGCACAAATACTTGGTTTGAATTCCTGTGTTTATTTAGTCATGTTAGTGCCAAATTAAGATTACCGCCGACAGGCTTCTCATTTATTACAATTTCAGTGTAATGTCCCTTCAAATCGTTTTTTTACTTATGGTGATCCTCAGGCAAACTTATCATGGGGTTTTCTTGTCAGGATTTGTTCAGAGTACCTTCTTCTGAGGCTGAGAATGTGTGACTTGCCCAGTGTTCAGTGGGTTTCCATGGACAAGCAGGGATTTGATCCCTGGTCTCCAAAGTTATAGTCAAGTGCTCAAACCACTACACCACACTGTCTTCTCTCCCTAGTGGAAATGCCACTCTCCCTAATGGAAATAGCTGTACCTGCTGAATTTGGCCAACACAAAAGGGTTGAGATTTTTTGTTCATTTCTGGCAAGAATTTGCTTCTAATCACAAATTTCTTCATTCCCTTGACAGAAAGAATTTGAGCTTTTAAAAAGTTCTTCAAATTTGACAGAAAGAGACAGATTCTTCATTAGGAAAAGCACTATGAATGATGCCATGTAGTAACCAATACAAGGCAAGTTGCTGCATGATCTCCCATGACTGTCAGAATTTATATGGGCTCCAGAAACAGTTTTCTTTAGCAGAAAGATTGGCTTGTCTGGATGGAGACGGTGTGTTTAGCAGACATTCTCATTCCTTGTAGATGAGTTTCTTGGTAAGGGGTTGAAGTTAGAACCTGTACAAATTTAGCTGCTGAATACTACACCTTTTAAATAACTTTAATGCTCAGAGTATAATGGAAAGGCAAAGTAAAAATCCAATAGCATAACAGATGAAGGGTGCACTCCAAAAATAGGTACACATTAGTTATGCCTCAATAACCACAGATAAGAGGATGGAAAAAACAAGTGATGCATCTGTTAAACTGATTTAACAGATAAAAGACAGGTACACTTGAAGAGTATACCAGAAATATGTAAATACTCTTGAACATGCCAAAAATTATTTGTTATGCAATAGCACCCTTAAGCCAAAGAAGGTAACTACTGCATACCACAACTGGCAGATAGACGTGAAATGATGCAGTATGATTCATACCATAGCTAGGTCTCATCCATGCTGTTGTGATTCAATTCATCTTTGTTAGAAGTCAGCTCTGAGGAAAACTGCAATTCTGAGTTCCCATGCAGAAGCAAAAGGCAACGCTTGGCTTGCAAACACTGTTCGCTTGTCAACAACAAAAAACCTCTCTGGAATGACCTCATTTGCACCCTTTCTTCCAAAGCCCCCATGAAGCTGTGCAGGGATGTATTATAACCAAGCAATACAAACACCTCAACAGTGGTCTCTCCCCATTTCCCTTCCTAAGCTCTCTAGTCTCACAGCCTCTGGACTTCCTCTTGAATACAGCTTTTAAAAAAAAGTGAGCAGTTCCTTTAACAGCCATGATTTCTTACTGAAGGCTTTTATCTCAGCTCTGGTTGTTCTGCAGGATTGCCTAGAGCTTGGGAAGTTATTTTTTAAAGGTAATTAATTGTAATTGTAGTTGAAAGCCCCCCCCCCAGCATTCATTTACATTATAGTTGCATTTTTAAGTAACCTCTTTCTTTTCTGTTTCACATTTATTTTAATTACATTTGGTTAAAAAAGCACCATAATGCTATGAGATGCTAGCCTGTGGTATAAAATATACTGTCCTCCTGTCCACCTTGTCATCACCTCAACACCCATAAGAGAGTGTGAAGCACAGCAGGAACCAGCATTTCAACCATGCCATATACCTCCTCTACCACTTACTCAGATCACATTTCTGCAACTATAAAAGCAACTTTAAAAATTAAAGTGGCACCACAGAAAGAAGTTATCGCTTAGAGACATGCCCTGGTGGCACAGCGGTTAAATGTTGGTACTGCAGCCACAACGCTGTGAGTTTGATCCTGCAGGGCTCCAGGTTGACTCAGTGTTCCATCCTTCCATAGGTCGGTAAAATGAGCACCCAGCTTGTTGGGGGCAGTTAGCTAAAATACATTGTAAACTGCTTAGGGAGTGCTTTGCACTGACAAGTGCTATAGAAATGTAACTGCTAACTGCTATAACTTTGCTATAGCTTTGTCAATGAAAAGAAATTAGTTATAAGTGTAATGATTTGACCGCGGTTGGACGACGACCTCAGAGACCAGTGTTCGATTCCCCGCTCTGCCATGGAAACCCACTGACCTTGGGCAAGTGTCACACTCTCTCCCCCATCCAAAAAACCCCTGATGGGTTTGCCATAGGGTCACTGTAAGTTGGAAACAACCTGAAGGCACACAACAGACACACAACTATGTGCAACTAATTAGTTTCAAGCTCGGAGTTGTGAGGTTTATTACAATACAGAGTTCTCTGCCTTTCATGTGTAACAAATGTGAAATAGAATTTCAGAAGATTTGGCTTTTCCCATTAGAACCATGCAACAATGGGAGAAAGTAAATCTACTAGAGTTTTCCATTATACTAAAAACTCTGAAGCTGCCTGCCCTGTAGCAGGAGTGAGAATTGTGTGGCCTTCCAGATGTTGTAAAACTGTAGCTGCCAGCATAATCAATGATGAAACATGCTGGAAGCTGCAGTTCAACAATAACTTGTTTAAATAAAGGGATTTTTTTCTTTATTTTTGAAATAATTTTGATTGTTTTTGTATGTTGTATGGATTTCCCTCCCCTTTCAGAAGTGAAACTTTGCAGTTTCAAAAAGTAGTGATCCATTTGGTTGTGTGGTGCTGGTTTAGCATAATCTAAATTTGTGGGTAACAAGGTAAAAATGCAAGCACTTCCTTAAAAAAAAAAGTTCTTCACTATTTCTTCCAAGGATGTATTTCAGTCTTTTACTCCAAGTCTCAAGTCAAGTCTCAAGTCTCTACCTTCAAGTCTCAAGTCGAGTCTCAAGTCCTTGTGAGATACTTTCAAGTCAAGTCACAAGTCTGAGAGCCAACTTTATACCCCAATCTGTATTCCAGAATTTCTGGACAGAGTCAAATAAAGTCAGTTTTAACAATTTAAGTAGAGTCAGCCCTCTACTTTTGTGATTTTCCCATCTGCAGCTTTGGAAGTGGGAAACAAGATCCTTTTTCTTCCCATTTGCAAAGCTGGAGGCTTTTTCAGAAGTGGAGAATAGGGTCCTTCTTATTCCCTGTTACTGAAGCTTCAAGAACTTTAGAAGGAAGAATCCTTCCTCCTTATTCCCATTGCCTAGCACATTTTCTGTTCCCCTCTGAGATATGCGCCCTGCACTCTGGCAATGAGTCTTGCCTTCTGCTCTTAGGAAAAGTTTTAGAAAGCTTCTCCTATAAGTAGCGGGGACAGGCTGCTGAGCAGACGTCAACTCCACCTCAAGCCTATTGCCTAACCCATTTGCTGTTCCCTCTGAGAAGCGTGTCCACACTTTGGGCTTGAGACAGATCGTCATGTGACCAGTAAATTGTCAGGTTTCTGGATGAATGTGTTATGTTAATGAGCCAAGGTCAGCAAATCAGTCACTAAAAATATGCAAGTCTCAAGTCAAGTCGAGTCAGTGTGTACTTTTTGATGAGTCAAGTCCAAATCAAGACACTGAAGTAACTTAAGTCTAGCTTGAGTCCGAGTCTATCGACTTGAGTCTACATCACTGATTTCTTCTTATGCATGCATCTATTGTGAAGGATCAAAAGTATCACAGAAAGAAAGGCATGGATTGGTCTTAACAGAAGATTGTCATGTGGTTGTGAAGGTAGCTGTTGTGGCAAGGGTTTGTTGTTATTTGCTGTCAAGTCCGCTTTGACTTTCAGTGACCCTATGAATGAGGAGAGACCTTCAAGAGCCCTGCCAACGTCTTCCAAATTCAGGGCTGTGGCTTCATTGGTTTTATTAATCCACCTGTAATGCAATCTTTCAATTTTTGCAATAGCTTCCACTTTACCAAGCACTGCTGTCTTTTCCAATGAGTCACATTGTTTTGCAGTATGTCCAAAGTACGACAACCTCAGTTTAGTCATCTTGGCTTCTAGGGAAAGTTCAACCTTGACTTGCTCCAGAACCCATTGGTTTGTCTTTTTAGTAGTCCACGGTAACCACATAACAAATATGGTCATTCTTTCCCTATCATCTTTCTTCACTGTCCAGCTGCCACAACCATACATAAAAACAGGAAATACTAGGCCTGGATGATTCTGACTTTAGTATTTTACATACCTTTACACTTGATTATATTACCTAGTTCCTTCATGGCTGTCTTTCCACGTCTCAGTGTTCTGATTTCTTGACTATAGTCTCCATTTTGATTTATGACTGAAGTCAATGTATCAGAAATCTATAAATATTTCAATGTCTTCAATACCCACTTTAAAGTTATGTAAATAATTTGTGGTCATTGTTTGTGACTTCTTAATATTCATCTGTAACCATGCTTTTGCACTTTCTTCCTTAACTTTCATCAGCTGTTGTTCTAAGTCTTTACTATTTTCTTCTAGTAGTAGAATGTCGCCTTAGTATTTTAAACTGTTGATGTTCCTTCCACCAATTTTCAACCCTCCTTTCTCTGAGTCTAATTCTCCTTTCCGTATTATATGTTCAGCATATACATTAAACAGATAGGATGATAAAATGCAGCCTTTACTTTGGGAAACCATTCTGTTTCTCCATTTTCTGTCCTGACAGTGGCCTCTTATTCCAAGTACAGGTTATGTATCAGGGCAATCAATGTTGGGGTACTCCCATTTCTTAGAGCTAACCGTAATTCCTCAAGATCTACACAGTCAAAGGCTTTTTTGTAATCTATAAAGCACAAGCTGATTTTCTTCTGACATTATTTGGTGCCTTTTGTTATCATATTATAAACATATGCTGGATCTTTAGTGTTTCTTCCTTTCCTTACCTTAGCCTGGACATCTGGCATTTCTTGCTCCATATATAGTAAAAGCCCTTCTTGTAAGTCCTTGAGCATTCCTTTGCTTGTATGGGAGGTTAGTCCAATAGTCTGATGATTACTGCAATCCCTGATACCTCCTTTCTTGGGGACTGGAATGTGTATTGAATGTTTCCAGTCTGTGGACCATTGTTTTGTTTTAATTTTTGGTTTTTTGGCAGATATATATGTGGGTGGGTGTGTGCGCATGTATTTACAGTTTGAATGGATTTCATTTCTACATCTTGAAACACCTCATTGGTATACCATCAGTTCCTGGTGATTTATTTCTCCCAAGTGCTGTGACAGCCTTTCTCATCTTGCTCTTTAAAATTGTGGTTTTATTTTCAAATTGTTTTTCCTTGAAGGAATCTGTCATAATTTCATCTCTTTTATATAGTTTTTCAGTATGCTGCTTCCATGGACTTTTTATATTGCATAATGTATTCCCCTCTTGCTCATACAGCAACCTTATTCTTGGTCTGAATTTCCCTTTAATTTCTCAGATCCTGTGGAAGAGGTCTCTTGTTCTACTATTTTTGTTGTCTTTCTCTATTTCTTTGCATTGATTATTACAGCAGTTCTCTCTGTTCCTATATCCAATTCACTGAATTGTTAAACTCAGGATTCCGGCCCTGTTTGTGTGACCTTTTATTTTTGCTTCTTCTCTGTTCTTAACCATTTTAGGTTTCATCTGTCAGCCTTTTCTTTCCTTTTGGCTACAAATAATGTCTTCTTTGCATCTTTCCCTGACAATGTCCTAACATGGGAAACTGCACCAGCACCAGTGCTAAGCACCAGCATAGCCTCTTGCCTCACAGGAGCATGAAGTCACACCGCCATCGAAAATAAAGGATATCTGGCAGCATTACATGGATTTGTTTTTCCTGTAACAGCTCCTCATGTATACATACACCTCAATTGCCTAACAGCAGCTGTGCAGAAACTCCCAAGAACTTGTACCCAGGGGTGATATCAATGCCAAACATCACATCTCTGGGCCTTAGGAAACTTGCAACTTGAGCTCTCCCATCTCTTCCAGATTGATTGGTGCCCTATTAGCTTTTTAAACTATTTATTACATTTATATCTCACTCTTCCTCCAAGAGCTCAGAACAGTGTATGTGTGTCTCACTTTCCTGTTTTTTCCCCTTTAAGGAATGTTAGGGGTGAATTGTCCCTTTAGGATTCATTAAATGGAAGCTTAGCAGACTGGCACACTAAGATGCAGCACTGGACAAAATTAATTGTTCCTAAACACTAACAAGAGAGAGAGATCTTTCTGATTGCTGTCAGGGCTTAGAGTCACTGCACTGCAATCGATGGCAGATTTTCCACAATAGTTCAGCACTAAATTATAAACATATTTTGAGCAACCTTTCATTTGGCCAATCTGTGTGAATTCAAGGTGAAATTCCTTGCCTCTTTTAATGAATGCTTGCAGTAGCATTTTGGTAATCCAGTGTTTTTCATTCATTTTATTTGTTATTTTATTATTAACCTGGAGTGTTCTCGCAATCATGAATACAAATTAGAACTGCCATTCCATATTGGGAACAGCGAAAAATGTCCACCCATTATCCCTCAACACACAACTACTTAACCACATTAACTGTAAGAACAGAAGTCTCATCATATGAGTAATTAATATCTATTTGAACTGAGTGATATTCAGAACAGTACATTTCATTGGCAGTATCTGCCTTTGCCATCTGGAAATAAATGGATGAACAAACAGCGATTCCTCACCTCATTGTAACATATCTTTGTGTGGAAACCAACATCTTAGGTCAGCTTACCCAGCACTGGGAGAGAACTGCCAATAGAAAGAGAAGGAGGTGATTGTCTGAAGACCTCAAATTGCATTGTGGTGGAAGCAGCCTTATACTGAGCCAGACTATTGGCCCATTTAGCTCAGCACTGGCTACTGATTGGCTACAGCTCTCCAAGGGTTTCAGGTAAGGTTCTTCCTCAGACCTATCTCAGGATACCAAGGATTACACCTCGGTCCTTCTGCATACAAAACAGGTGTACTTCTACTACAGTGCAGCCCTTCCCTGCTGATAAAAGATAAGGAATTTTAGGAGTTCTGGCCCCACAAAAGTAGAACTTCAAAGCTGAGCAGACCAAGGCCAAAAGCCACAGTGGATTCAGTTGCTAAAGTTACAGAAATGATCAGCAATTTGGCTGGTAGACATAAGAACAGTAATTGGACTCGGGACTGCTCAAAAACACTAAAATCAGTGGACAGAGTTTTCAGTGTATGCTTAAGATCAGCTGGGGCTGCTCTTTGATCAGCAGCTATGTGAAGCAGTAGGAAATGCTTCACTTCAGCTGGCATAGTGCACAGCACTAGTACACCAGTTGGGGAGGCAGGTATAAACATCTGCTCAGAGGCTTTATTCTGTTGCTCCCTCCACCCTGACATTGATTTAATATTGGGTAAACACAGGCTGGGGCAAAGGATAAAATATTGATACAGGACAGGGACTGGCAGCTGAGTTTTATTTGAACACTGTGGACAGAATAGCTTTGTGCATTGTATCTGCTAGCTTATGGACTGCAGGCCAGGCTGCATAATATAGACCACTGTGTCCCCCAACACCTTGACACTGTTCTCCATTCCACCCTCCTTCATCTGCTGCCTGAGGCATTTTCCCTCCTTGCCTAATGGTTGGCACTGACCATGAATGTAACCATAATTCTGGAGCTGCTCCAAGCTATTATAGATCAGGAAAAATCACCAATCCAGTTTAACATTTTCTTCACAGTTACATATTTTCAACTAACCTCCCCTCCCACCACTCTTTTTTGTTGGGGTTTTACTTTGACGACTGTGTGTCTCTTCAAGCCCTCTTTGGTTGAAAAGGTGATTGAGAAATAAATAATGCCAAAGGAAATAAATAATGCCTTTAGTGAAAGACAGGAAATGTGAAGACTGCAGGCAGATTTTAAAGCTTCACAGCTCCACCTGTCAGCAAAATCATCCATGCTGCTACAGCACCAAAGCAATGTGTCGATTAAAATTGCCAGGGTTCGATAATTGTGTGTGACTGAGTCTGTTTGTATGGGTACCTTATGGGCAGAATTGCAGACACAACCTCCCTCTTCCACAACGATTTCCTATTGACATTCAGCCTGCATTTCAGCAGATACTATGCCTAGCTAAAGCCACCTAGACCAGATTTCTCTGTTTAATCATTGGCAAGGACAAAGCCTTTTGAAAGTCAGTAAGTGGCTTTTCAATTTCATGACCAGAGGTTGTCAAGACAGTTTAGGAAAACCTGCCAATTATTTCCCCTGGGCAAGTGATTTTGCCATTGATTCAAGCAGTGATTCAAAACGCCTTTCCTTTTGTCTCAGTAACAATAGTATCTTCTTCCTCTAAAATAAAATAAAAATAAATGAATTGCATATTTAACAAGAAAATTTCCTCCATGCAATTTCAATCATGTTGCCTTTTTGTTTTCTAAAATCCTAACAAAAACAACAAACACAGTGTTGTACTCAGGAGAAACTAAACAGATGAGTGTCTCTGAGCATGTGAAGAGTATAATGAAATTCATAAAGGTAGGGAGAAAGGCATAGAAGGAAAGATATGGGATAGGGTGTCCTGATGTGAAGAGGAATGTGACTCATAGGAACCAAATGGAATGTAGGTGGCTACAAGCCATTCTCTTTTTGAACTCCCCCTACAAAGTCCGGGTGTCTAGTTGTTCAGCTACTCTGCCTGGCCATGCCGTTTTGTATTGCCAGGTCAATATGCAATACGATCAGTATCATCCATGCTTTAAATACAGATGAGAAAGTCAGTTTGCTTTGTATCACTGAAACCGAGTGGGTGAGCAGGATGACACTGATCTAACACAGGTGGGCCCACCTAGATACTTAGTACAGAATCAATCAGACAGGCTGGTGCGTGTATAGACTTGCCATGATCCTTAGAGACATCATCTTCCTCACCAGAAAAACTTTCTGTCCTACTTTCTGTCCTACAGCGTGCTTTGGGGGCCTGTACCAAAAGCAGGCAGCAAGTGAAATGCTGGAGAACCATCCAAGGAGGGCATTCGTACTGAGGCCAAACTGAACTCAGTGGACCGGCTTAGGATTTCAGGGGCTGCTTCAGTTGGTCATTGCCCCAAACTCAGTTGCTCAGTGGCACAGGATATCTGCTTCCATGTTTTTCCCCCCAGGTGATGGGATGAGAATCAGATATAGGATTGAGTGTGACAATCCCATTCTCAGATCCTTTCCTGTTAAAATTTGGTTTGTGTCATCCATTCACCCCTGTGGGGCTAGGAAAACTAATAAGATGGCTAACCTTTGGAGATGTGCAGAATGTTCTGGGGAATTGTCCAGATGGATGGAAATAATAGTAGGAAGCAGCCCCAGCACCATCACCTCTTTGCAAGGTGGTCAGGAGGATGGATAACTCACTTGCAAGGATTCTTGGGGGACAGTGATTCTCCAGGCCCATTCCACTCTAGATTCTAGCTTGGCTTGATCACCTTGATGGATGACCTCTTACTGGGAAAGGGACAGGAGAGTTACAGCTCTGTTACTCTTAGTTTCTCAGAAGCCTTTAATACCATTGACTGTGGTAACCCCCCAGAATGACACTGTGGATTGTGACTGCAGAAACTTTATTCTTTTGTAGTATTTCTGCTCCTATCTATAAAGCGGTTTCTAGCATTCAGGGACTATATATTGCTTTTGCCCCAGCCTCCAGGGGCAGTCTTGCTCTGGGGTACCCCAAGCTACCATCTTGTGTCCAGGTTTATTTGACATCCATAGGAAACCAGTGGCTGTGACCCTCCAGGGATTTCGAATGAGATGCCATCAGTATAAGCCAGCATGATGCAATTGGCTGAGTGCTGGACTAGGACTGTGGGAGACCAGGGTTGTTATTGTTATCATTTATTTATATAGCACTGTCCCTGACGATGGCAACGTACAAGTAACAGAACAACAAAACAGTTCCCTACCCTCAGGCTTACAACCTAATTAAGACATGACACAAAAAGAAAAAGGGGATGGCAGAGTGGGAGGGGAAACTGCCCTCTTCTTCTCTCCTTCCAAGGCCACAGCAAAGGCAGTTGCGATGGAAGGAGGCCCCTTCTGGGCCCAGGCATGATGGAGCTGTGCCTGCCTCTTCTTTTCTCCCTCCACGCAGTCACGTAGGGACGGGGTGTGGGGTGGCGGTTCACCCCAGGCAGCAATGTTTTTGAGGCATCCCAGCCTGTAGTCACACCCTCATGTGTCCTGGCCATGCCCCCACGCACTGTAGCCTCGCCCCCATGCACAGTGACCACGCCCCTTGCACCATAGCCCTGCCCCCTCCACACACTCCAAGCTCTGCCACTGCCTCCAGGGCCAGGGCACTGGCAGCTGGCATGGCGGGAGTGCCTCCATCAGAGATAGCACAGATGGAATAGAGAGAGAAGAGTCAGACAGAGGAAAGGACTGGCTATGGTTCTGGGAAGGTGTAAATGAGTTAGTAGTTCAAGTACTATGTGCGTGTGTCCTAATAAACTTCCCCCTTTGTTTTACCACAGTTTCCGTCTGTTCATATTAAGTTTGGTGGAGCACCTGGTCACACTTGCTACCTAGCACCCACCAAAATGCCACAGCCAATGGTCCACTATGGGAGGAAGGGTCACACTGAGGCCCAGGTGCCCAATCCACAAAGGGATTAAGGGGAAGAACAAGCAAGAGGAGTGACAAGAACCCATGGCTGGAACTGCCGGGTCAAGGGGAACTGGCAAGGGGATCCATCACGGGTGTGTGTGTGTGTGTGTGTGTGTGTGTGTGTGTGTGTGTGTTAAAATCCCTGCTCAGCCATGGAAATCTGCTGGGTGACCTTAGCCAAGTCACACACTGTCAGCCTTGAGGAAAGTAATGGAAAGCTCTTCTGAATAAATCTTGCCGAGAAAACTCTGAGAGGGTTGTCATAAGTCAGATTCTACTTAAAGGCACATAACAACAGGAAGCCATCAGTATGCTCATCTCTATTCCTCAATTCCATCTGGATTAGGACAGATGTCACTGCTTGAATGTAGTGGAAAGCTGGAGGAGACCCAGTTAGTCGAAACTGAATCCCAACAAGAGGGAAGAACTGAGAGTGAGGCTGTGGGTAAGTTGTGCTACGATCTTAAACTGGCATTTCAGTGGTATCTGCTCTTGGACAGTGATATTCTGGTCACCATGACCAACACACTGGTAATCTCAAGGCCAGATTTATTTAAGGGATAACACTGAGTGAAGCATTGCTATCCAGAGCTTTGGTCAAGAACCAGACTTTGGTTCCCCACTCCCTTCTTAACGTGGGGAAGAAGATAGGGAACTGATAATCTCTTAACAGGTATTTCTAGGGGCTCATAAAGTTTGAACTAACCACAAAGGCTCAGTTCAAACCCTTGCCATGTAGGAATACACAATACAGAATCATAGAGTTTGAACTGAAGTTTTGGCTGACAGCCCTTCACTAAGAACCCCCATTAATGTCTTGTACTCCTTGTTTTCCAAGAGTGCTCTGCTTAGGTCCCCTTATTCCTTCCCAACCCCTCACAATGGTGCCCCTTCCCATGCAGAGGATCAAAGTATCTTCAGAATGCACTTCCAGAAGGTGTGCAATCACTGCTGGCTGAGAGGCAAGCAGTTTTGCTTCCTTCTACATCCCCACATGAGGACAGAGGAATGAATATACGCTTCCAGGATGTGGCTCTGTCTCAGCAGCTGGGAGTAGGAGTTTTGGGGATGGGCCTCTGGTAGGTTAGATTTTTACTCACTCACAGGCCAGTTTAGGCCCATAGGTCAGGTGTTTCCCTCCCTTGCCCTATGCCAACTTCCCAGACTGCTATGATTTCCAGACGAAACCTACTTATCTGTGCTGTTGCATATGGACTTCCGTTCAATAAATTAAGGTGAAGGACTTTACCCGTGGTGGCACCCATCCAGTGGAATGATCTTGTCTCTGTGGTACATCAAGCCCTGAACACACTGGTGTATTCTAGGCATTTTTTAAAAAAAGTATTTTTACTGTAGCTTTCCCCCAGACATGAAATGTTTTCAGTGTTCTCATATGTTATAATATTGGGTTTTCATTAGGTTATTTTATTAGAAGTGATACAGAAATGAATAATAAACGTATGACAAAATAAAATAAATGATAAAATGCAAGCACACACCTCTCTTTTCACATTAAACCACTTTGCATTCAGATCAATCTACCTCTTCTCCTTCTTCTTCTTCTTCTTCTTTTTTTCCATATAGGTTTATGTCTTGAAACATGGGTATAATTTCTCCTCATCATTACCAGATGGTATTGGGTAAGTTGTCCTGCTTCTTGGGGCAGCTGAATTTTAATCAGGAACTGAGGACAGTGCTTGTATGCAGAATTTTGTCTCCTGCCACCTGTTTCCATCCTCAGAAGAGATGCTACACCTATAATTAAATGTATGCATTTGGCCTAATGATCCATCAGCCACAAGCTAAAATAGAAGTGACTCCCCCAAGGAGTTTAGGATGGCATTCCAGTGGTGTTTATGCTTGAATAGTGGTATTCTGGCCACCGTGATGATCAACACACACACAAATGCATAGCAACAAGCACACAGTACAAAATAGATGTGACTCCTGAAGTTACAGAAGGAAATTGTATTGGCATAATAGCAGAAATTGACACCAGGGAGCTATGACTCGGTCCACAGGCTGTTCTATATGATCCACCTGAATGAGCCGCAGGTAGGGCATATCATGTGGGGAAATGCTTTGAATCCCTGAGCTGGCCCACAGAGAGTACAGATGGCAGAAGTCAAACAGAGCAACTGCTCTTCTAGCTTGTCTTATGCAATTCAGGAAGAGTGGTAACTGAGGAAATATCCAAAGACTGGCTCAACATTGTTTGCTATCTGCAGAGGAGCATCAGCAGCTCAGTGTACCTTCCAGTTGTCCCAGTTTGGCAGGGACAATCCTGATTAATCCTCTGTCATCCCACTTTTTCAGCTGCTTTTAAAATGTTTCAGC
The DNA here is from genome assembly GCA_030412105.1 of Cyclura pinguis. Taxonomy (NCBI): domain Eukaryota; kingdom Metazoa; phylum Chordata; class Lepidosauria; order Squamata; family Iguanidae; genus Cyclura; species Cyclura pinguis. The sequence goes on from CM059600.1 coordinate 129,027,152, forward strand.
ATCTCTCTCCTCCTCCCACTTTTCCCTGTGTCCTCAGCTTACTTCAGTCACTACCAACTGAGTTCAAATTGCAAAGTAGTTTGCAGTCAATTATCTCAGTGGGCAGGGAGAGAGGAGAGGACACAATCTTGCCCTTTTCAGTAGGCTCAGGTGAAAGCAAACTACCACTAGCTACACTCATCTTCCAAGTGCTGCTGCCTAGGTGAGCAATCCAAGGCTGAACAATCCATATGGATTTCATTTTTGTCAACCTTGGTAAGAGCACTGGATTGGAGGTGGGTGGATAACTGTGGAATTTCCCAGGCAATGGAGAATACTGGTGCATCTGAAAGACAGAAGCTGTCATGGTCAAGGAGACGGCGAAGCAGACGTGGAGGCAGAAGCTGGATTTAATAGCTTTAGTAGTAATAACTCAAAGAGGTTACTTCACCAAATGTCAGCATAAACAAACAGCAAGTCCCCGGAATGGCAAACTCAAAGCAGCTATGTCCGACAGGAACCAAGAGCCCACAATACAGGGCGCGGATTCACGGTTGGTAGACGGTTGTTGCCCCGTGCCCGGCCCCCACAGCATCCGATTTAAATAATCAGTTGTAGCCCAGCTGAGGCCGATCACCTGTCCATTGGCCCAGCTCACAGCTGGAGCCCCTCAAGCCGTCGGGGCCGAGTCATCAATCGCTTTTCCCGTAGTCGCTGAGACCTCCGGACCGCCCCCTTCTCCAGTCGCCTCCGGAGGAACGTGGGGGGTGGGTCCACTGTAAACTCCAGTCTGGAGTCAGAAACGCCGGCCTCTGCCCCTGGAGCACAAACATCTGCAACAGGTGCTAGCCCGGGCTCCGCGCCAGGGACCGCTGTGGAGTCGCAGGCAGACTCTTCCCTAGGCTCTGAAGGAGAACCCCCTCCTGAGGGCCCCTCCAAGGGATCCTCCCCAGGCTCTGACGGAGCCCCCCTCTCCCGAGGGCCATTGGAGTCCAAGTCCAAATTGGGAGCGATATTAGCCTGGCTCATGACAGAAGCCTCTGTGTGAATAATCCATCCTTACTGGAGGTCCTTCTCTCTGCCGTAGAAATCATAGCTTATTATACAAATGAAAAGCTAATCAGCAAGGAGCAGCTTGATCTCTCATACACACACAGACACACCAGACCCTGCGATTTTCCGTCTCTCACCATAAACATCAGAAACAATTCATTTTCATAAAAAACTAAAACAAAATAGATATACCTTTTTTTTCTCAGTCCAAACAAAAGCTACTTGTGAAAATGAAAGGGGGAGTTGTGACTGCTTGAAAACATACCTAATTTCTTGTCACCTTTTGCTTTCATGCTCACTCATTCTTTGTTTGGTATGAAGGCAACTTTGAAAATATAGACTGTTACATATTTGTTGTTTACAAAACAGGGTAAAAATAATGAAATAACAAAAATTGTGATGACTTAACTCCGATAGTAGTTTTAAAATGCTTCTCCTTTATAAAAGTCACTGGCTAAAGGTATTGTTGTCCCATTCTGGCCCAGACAAACTAATATACGCCAGCATGGCATATGCAGAGACGGGTACCCTCCCAGGTGGGGGCCCTCCCTGCCTACTGCCATTCAGTTTGGCAACTACAGCAGTAATAGTCACTACCACAACACTTGCTGCCAAAATTCAGTGCCAACTGTGGCAGCTCGCTATTGTACATGAAGTGCCAGAGCATTCTCCTCCACCATAAAATCCTGCTGAAATGCAGGGTAGAACATCCCTCTCTATAACTGAAAGAAATACAAGAGAACCAATTTTTTGTGGCAGTGCCCCTGCTGATTTTGAATACTCCAGCTGGTATATGTATTTACTTGGCTTCTTCCTTCATTGTGATTGTGGCACCAGGGACCATTCTCCATTCTGATTTGCATCTACCTTCTGGCTAGAAGCAAGTAGGTTAGTTTAAAGGTTCCTTATCCTGTCTTCCCAAGTGAGAAGGAAGAATCCCCTTATTTCACCTTATTCTGAAAACAATCCTTTTAGCTAGGATTTTTGTCTTAATTTCTATCTTAATATCCAACCAGGAAAATGTATTCCTATATATTCTTATATATTTAAGAGAAACTTAAACTTATGAAACTTAGGAATAAGGAGAAATCAAAGAACCAGTCCTAAAATCAATTTCTTTCAGCACTCTTTAAGGCAAATAACATGTAGATGGAAAATCTGATTCCAGGCTGATTCTGCTTAGAAAGAAAACTGCACTGAGATCAACTTAAGATAATGCAGTACTAGTCAGCCTCTTGTCAGCCTGTATTTTCCTGGTTCTGATGTTTGCTCCTGAAAAAGAAGGCAGCGTCATTCTAAGCCAATGCACTTAAAGATTTTGTGGCAGTGCATGTTGAAGACCAATCAGTTTTATTACACAGATCTATATTTAGCAAGTTTATATTTACTTAGGTGTGGATCACAAATTGCAAGTACAGATGAGGTTTAATGGGAATGGGGCAAACACTGTATAATACTTTTTTTGGTACTACCTCTTTATTTGGTATTAATTCAACCTCATGCTGCGCTACCCTGTATCATGACCATCAGCATCACCCATATCACCCCATATCATGAGCATCAGCCCTTTGACTGAAATAAACGCTCAGTCTCAATAGTACAAATGTGCTAGTTTTGCACATACATCCTACAACTAAGGCATATTGTTTCAAGCACGACTTCACTGGCCATGAAAAGCGGGAGGGGAACAGGAAGAGAAGCTATTTTCTGATTATCATTTTGCTGGGCTGTCAGGCAGCATTAAGTGCTTTGGTGTTAGTCAGAGAACCAGCTTTGAGAATAGTGAGAGTGGTGCTGTCTTTTGTTTTAGACTTCCATCCCACTCCCTGCAGATTTTTGATCAATTATACCCTGACCAGATCTGCGGCAGAAATGTGCCACAGTGTTAGGAAAGTCAGGGTGCAATGTTTGTTGCCTGGTGGTGCTGCTAGCTTGATATTTCCATTTTAGGCCTCTTGTTCCTGCAACAGATTTGGACGATTTGTTCTCATAGATTAGTTGCCATGCAACAAGTGCACATTCACATGACTCATGATCATCTGGGTATGCCTACAATAACATGTGCACTACTATACATGCAAATTGCCCAAAAGGCAGAGTCAGGAGCTAATTGATCCAGTATTCTGCCAACACTGAAAAGTGTCCTTATTTGCTGCTTACCTTAGGGATGCTAGACAATGCAAGTAATTAAATTTTAACAGTTTTTTCAATCAATTTCAAAAGACAATTGAGAGTGATCCTACTTCCTTTTTCATTCTTCCTACTCACTTAAATGGCAGAGCTGCAGTACCCTCTCCTGGCCAGTTTGCATATTACAGGCAGTGCCCGATGCGTATTGAAGTTAATCTTTGGCTCCTACTGCAGTGATTCCCAGCCTGGAATATATGTACTCTCAGGAGTACAAGCAAGGACATTTAGGTGTACATTACAAAAACTGAATAATGGCAGAAAAAGGCACATAGGTCAACAGGGCAAGACAAGATACAAGTCAAAGGTTGTGAAATTAATTGAACGTTAAGAGTGGCAGTTTGGGTTTCCTTCCTTGTTTAACCTTGAGGAAAGTCCCGTTTCTTCGCTTTCTTGTTTTGGTGAATGGCAGGTAGTCCCTCCCTAAACAATATGCTGCAAACATGCCACTATAGTGTGCGTGCTCAGCAACACACCCCTCACAGGCTCCACCTTCATCTCTGCTTCGCAAATGTTCAGGTGCTGTCATGCCAGGACTAGTGTATATATAAGCAGTCAGTCCTGTGTGCAGTGTTCAATGTGTGAGTTCTTCCCAGTCTTCTCTATGTCTCTTCTCGTTGTCATTGTTTTAAGTTTTACATTAATTTTTTCAATTTGTATATTATCAGAGATGGATCTGTGGTTGAAAACCAGCACAGTAAAATAGGTGAAACGTACTGTGGATAGTGAGCAAACATCAACTATATTAATTACAAACATTTTGCTAATATGAAGGGTTCAGTTTATGGAGATAGGCTGACAAGGGATACACAAGTGAAAAAAGGTTGGGAACCACTGTTCTACTGAGTTCCATATATGTTTCTTATTAGAGTGGGTCCTCCTCTCTTGAAACCTCCATGTGCACAAATGGAAGTTTGCAAAAAGTATCGCATTCCGTTATAGTCAATGGATGTACCGTGCACGCGCCTGCACTGCTGCAGGCATGTGCATATTATATCCATTTACTATAATGAGATGGGATGTTCTGCATTTTTTGTTTTACAGTGGTTGCACTGTATATGCCTTATAGTCAACTCTGACAGATGGTGACTGCATCATTGAGTTTTCTTGGGGAGATTTGTTCAGAGGAGGTTTGCTATCACCTTTCTCTGAGTATTGTCTAAGATCATGTTACCCTGTATTCTGAGGGTCCCGGGAGGGACACCTAAATAACCTTGCAATTACATAAATTGGGGAAATTAGTCAGAGCACCGGTTGGCAAAACGAGAGGCAGAGCAACGTAGCGGAATCTTGTAACCCAGTGTCTACGGGGTCAGGCCAAGTCAAGAAGCAGACCGGTTTGAAAATAATGAATGATCTTTATTAAAGACAGGCACACAATGTAAGCAACACACGCACACAGATAACTAAGGAAAATAAAGGTGTGAGTAAGATAGCGGGATCTTCAGAGGGATAGTTGATTCGGGTGATACGAAACCTGTCCTGAAGTCCGGAAGAAGAAGAAGATGGAGAGCAAGGCTGGGATTTGATGTATCTCAGCATGTGGAGCTAAGGGGAAGCTCGCCAAGCGATGTAGCAGCAAGGAGGCCTGGAACTCAGGAGCGATCCAAGGAAGCGCTCAAAATCAGGGGTTTTTATAAGGAGAACTGTGACCGCAGGATAGGTCGGACTTTGGGAAAACAATAGATTTGGAGCTAGAGACAAAGCCTCCAAAAGGTCAGAATTTGAATGATTGAGTTACAGCCAAATTATCAATAGGATAGCCGGTATGCAAACGTGGAGTACTTGAGCGTTGTATAGTCAGATCATCAATCTGCCAGCGCTGGGCAGAGGATCCTTTTGAAAGTTGCTTGCATACCTAATGGAGATACTTGCCTTGAGGTCTCCTAAAGCGGCGAGTTGGCTGTTTCTGGCCTGCCTGTATTGTCTCGGAATATTACAGCGATTATCGGCCGAGCCTGTATGCGTGCTTGTCGGGGGGCCTCGCAAGCACGTGGAGGGGATATGTGAAGCCGAATTAGTGATATCAAAGATATCTTTTTATATCCCGAAAGCTCGGGCTAGCCAGGGCAGTAACAGTCATCCAGGGAGTTTCCAGGGGTGAGTGGTGATCCAGACCCTGATCTCCTGGAGTCCTAGTGCAGCATTCAGACTTTTATACTATGCTGGCTGTCATGGGGCCAATTCATTTTATCATCACATCAGTCACCAGCAAGACCGTTTAGCTGAGTAAGGGCATCACTGGCTAAAGGTTCCAGTTCAGATCCAACACTTTCCACAGTCAGCAGCGGCCATGTCGGGCAGCACGATAAAGGAACCTACTTCGGGCAACAGCACAAGGTTGGAATAAATCAGCCTTTCCTGACATAGTGTCCTAAAGATGTTTCGGAATGCAATGTCCATCAGCCGTACCTTAATATGACCAGTAACAAGAGATACTGGGAGAAAGAATCCAAAATATTTGGAAGACATCAAATCAGGAAAGGCTAAACTGAGTGTGCAGCAAGACTTTTGTGACTCTTGGCCCTAGTGGAGTAAAAGGGGAAGCACTGAGATTTTGCTTCAGATATCACAAAATGTGTGGGACCTGCACTGTACATTATCATCAGTCAAAGTATTTCAATCAGGGTATGGATGCAGGAGCAATTTAAAGAGAGGCATTTAAAACTAAATCATTTAAAAAGCAAGTCTTTTAATGTGAAAAACTGACAGGGGTGAAGCGACAGTGGGGGTAAAATGAGGATATTGCCCACCCAAGAATTCTGACCCCCCCCCCATTTAATTTTCCTTCATCCCTAAATTGCTAGTATTTGCAGAGAGTGAGACAATGAAAATTATTCATACCTAGAATTCCTTTACAGTAGGTTCCCCATAACTGCATGACTAGTATATGTGATTTCCTCAACAAGGTACAGTCCAAAAATACGTACTCGGAATTTAATAGAAATAAAATACAAATTAAGGTAATAAAGTGAAATAAAGCAAAATACAGTACTGTACATATAGTATTACATGGAAAATGGCAGGGTATGTAAAATGGAAGCAAATGGTGCTCCTTTTGCTTGTAGTATTGTGCTGTCTCGCATTGTCCATGCTGCTTGGCATGTCCTCCCTATATACAGTAAGTACCACATGTGCTCTAATGCTGCCCTGTCTCTCAGCAGGGCTCGCAGTTACTGTCTATGATCTGATCACAGTAGTGTCCTTCTCCAAAATTCTTGTGCTTACACAATAAAGTCCTCATCCTTATCCAGTACAATCCCTAGTAAAGTCCTTCTGCTTGAGTCCTTCTTCTGTTTGCAGCGGTCCCAAAGCACAAGAGTGGTGATGCTGCGATCCTGATAAGCCTAAGAGAACCTGCAAAATTCTTCCTTTAAGAAGGTATCTGCGCTTTCCACTATCCATAGTAAGTCCTGGAATATATTCCCTGCAGTGAGGGGGAACCTTCCGTATTTGCTCTGCTTCCATTCCCTTGGTCACTTTGGCTGCCCTTTTCTTTGAATGCAAACATTGCTATCATCTTTCTTTATACAATCTTCTTCCCAAGACTGAGGGTCAGAAAGTGTATTTCTGAAATCTCAACCGAAATTTTAAGTTACTGCAATGCTAGAAATTTAGGGATGGATGGAAAATTTCATAGGTTGAGGCAGAATTCTGATTGGAAGGGCTTTGCCGTAATTTTGCCACCCTGGGTGGGACAAGTGTCAGCACTGGTGGTTGCTGATGCTCAACCCACTTAAGCCCCACTATGGTTCACCCATGTTCAGAATTAGAAATTAGCTTTTATGAGGGAATAATAAGACTGTCTCTAAGCGCATGACAGAGTGCACATGAAGAGCAAATGAGCTTTATCACTAACAATCCAGAATCCTCAAACACACATCTAACTTTAGGGGCAGGGCAAATTTAAGCACATGCACCTCTTTTGCAGAAATGAATCCCTGGATAGCAATCCATTTTTTGCCATGCTTTCTACAGAATATTCCCCGCAACAACCTTAATTACCTTATAATTACAACTTGACAAGAGATAAACTTCACTCCTTTTGCACTGTAGCAGTAGCTGTTTAGTTACTGTCATAGTTATGGGAATATATGACCTCATTTAATCATGGAGGAATATGACATAGCCAAAGGTTTATACTGTAGCGTATGATCAGATGTGTGTGTTTAAACAATAAAGTTGTACCAAAAGTCAACAAATTTTAGCATTCAGGCATATTTGTAAAAAGTAACCAGCTTACCTTTCAGAAACTGGAAACCCTTCCAAAAGGAGAAACTCTAGTTGTAACTCTAACTAGGGGTGGGGGCTGGAACTATACCTGCTACTAAGCAGTTTTTAAAAATTAACTTTTCAGGCTCTATCAACATATCTAGAGGGCACCAGGTTGGGGGTGGGGGAAGCTGGTGTACTGATCTGTAACCGTAACGTTTAGCTCTGTCGGCATTCACAGGTAAGAGCACAAAATGCACGTAGGTCCACCTAGTCACACATCTCTCTTAGGCGATTTCGCATTACACTGTTATAGTGCTATTATTCCTCTTTCAACCTCCTAGGGAATCCTGGGGTCTGCAGTTTAGAGAGAGGCATTTAGAATTCTCAGCCAGAGAGCTCTTTGGCCTCAGTAAACTACAAACCCCAGGATTCCACAGAAGGTTGAAAGTGGAATCATAGCACTATAACAGTGTAGTGCGGAAATGCCCTTATTTAACGCTCAGAGCCCACAGACTGGGAGCAGATGAACCCTCAAAAATCATTCCTCTAGCAACTCATGCTCCCAATATTTTTAAAAAACATGACATCCCTCAAAGCAGAAAGGAGGATAAAACTACCACCGTGCTTTAGCAGGGGCCCACTCTTTCATGTCAACAAAGACATTTGCGCCTCTTCCGCACGAGACTGTTAAAGCGCTATGATTTCACTTTCAACATCCTATGGAATCCTAGGGTTTGCACTCTGCAAACCCCAGGATTCCATAGGATGTTGAAGGTGGAATCATAGCGCTATAACAGTCTCGTGTGGAAATGGCCTTCGTGTCCGTGGGGTTACTTCTGAGTAAACATGACGAGCCTCCACGCTGTGACTTAGGACTGCATTTCTCAACCTGTGTGGCAGCCCTGGCCAAGCTGTTCCCTCCTTCACAAAAGCTGCGTGACACACAAAATTGCCTCGGGCTTTCTTGTGCCTTTGTTCGCCCTCCTTGGTTAATTAAAGATCCCGCACAGTTCCAACCGCCTCCCCAAGAGTGCAGAAAGATTTCCCGACGTTCTCTCCCTCCCTCCCTCCCTCCGTCGCCGCGCCGATGAGTGCAATAAAGGACCCTGGGAGCGAGCCTCGCCTGAGCGGCGAGCGCCTCCGTTTCCCAGCATGCAGTGGGAAGGAGTGACGCAAAATGCTCTGCGACCGCCGCTTCCGCCGCAACAGCTGCGCCGCCACCATCACCTCCGCTTCCAGCGGCCGCCGCCACTTTCCCTTCCGCGCCGAACGGGAGCCGGAGCGGCGGCGGCGCCCTGGTGTCCCATCGGGCGGCACCGGGAGGGCCCCGGCGGGGCGATGGCGGAGCCAGGCGGCGCGTCCTCGGGCACGGGGGGAGCTGGGGGGAGCTCCGCTGGCTCCGGAGTCACCGACCCGGCCTCGCTGCCCCCCGGCGACGCGCAGCTCATTGCCCTGATCGTGGGGCAGCTGAAGAGCCGCGGCCTCTTCGACGCCTTCCGCAGGGACTGCCTGGCCGACGTCGATACCAAGGTGAGCACCTCTTCCGCTCCGCGGCGCGCTCACACCGGCCTGTCCCGGCGGATCCCCCCCCCCCCGCCTCCCGTTTCTCCTCTCTTCCTTCCCAGGCTGTTTCTGCACTAGACTGCTACAGTGCTACTATTCCGCTCTCAGCACCGTGTGGAATTCTGGGGTTTGCAGTTTAGGGAGAGGCCTTTGAGGATGTTGAAAGTGAAATAATAGCACTATAACAGTCTAGTGCGGAAACGGCTCCAGAGTCATGAGCTGGCCTTTCGCAGAGCCAGGTCTGAACTGACCATTTGCAGAGGGAAGGCTTCCCCCGGTAGGTCGGCCTCTCCCTCGGACTCCTCCTTATATGGGATTGGGCTGCGGGCTGGATCACTAGTTGATTCAGGTGACCCAGATTCCACTGTTTCGGGGTGGGGGCTCGAAAAAGAAATGGAAGGAATGATTGCTGGGCAGGGCAGCAACTGCTGGAAGTTGCCAGAGTTGTTTTCTCATCCCTGCTCCGCCACACGCTTCCTACCGTCTCTCAGTTAAACAGCCTGAATACTTTGAAAGAGGGTGGCAGCAACTCATCAGGTGGGAACAGGCCTTTCAATAAGAAAACAGTGAAAAAAGAAGGCAGGGAAAGCTTCTAAAGTAATATGGTTGCCTTGTCCCCATCCGCATTGGGCACCACTGGCTGACTGAGGGCTCATCTAGGGCGGGAGAGAGAAAGACCTTATCGTAGTCAAGAAAAGGCAGATCACAACAAAAACAAGAGGAAAAACACCGTGCTCAGCTTCTGGGCATCAGATTCTGTTTACCTGGGAAGTTCTGTTCACCTGAGACTTTCCCCTGGAGGGAAAAAAAACAGAAAAACCATCCTTGTTTTAGGTTAGATGCCATACCAGAGGTTTGGATAGTAGTGCAGGTAGTGGGATTCTATTCACCATCTTCGTACTCTACACCACCACTGATCTCAAGGCAACAGGAGAAACTGAAAAGAAAAAGGAATATAAATACATTTGGCCCTCCACATTTGCAGATTTGATTTTGATGGAGTTGATTATTTGTGAGTTTCTACAACTCCTGCCCCTCCACCTCAGGCATTTCTTTTGCAGAGGAACTCTCCCTTTCAGCAGCTCAGTCATCAGACCATGCAACCCTTTAAAAATCCACCCCCAGAACTACTCCTCCTCCACCAACAGCTGCCTGGCCAGCTAAGGACAGCTCACAGCCTGATTTTTCAGCACCACAAACCCTCTCCCAGTGTCATCGCCCTCCATCCAAGGAAGGAGATGGGTGAGAGAAAGGAAGTATAGGGCCACAATGCCAACCTACCCTACTTCCCTCTCCTTTTGCTGACCTGGTTTGAACCCTGAATGTGTGTTCCCATCATGTCTTGGCCCCCTTCACACAGATAGATACACACATCTTGATTTTTGTGATTTTTCCCGTTTTGGGGGGGTTCTGTGCCCCTAACCCTAATGAATGTGAAGAGCTGGCTGTAATGAAGTAGTCTTTAGATAATCTGGACTGGAGCTGTATAGGGCTCTACAGGGCACTTTGATTTGTGCCTAGAAGCAGCTGGTAGACAGTGAGATTGTTGGTAATAAAGGAGACATTTGATAAGAGCCAGTGGAGCTATTGTAATGTACTAGAGCCTTTTAATAAATTTGTGTTATTAAATATACAGTTCTGCTGTCTTTTTAAGAAATGGAATGGAAACAAACTGTGGCAATTTCTAGATCACAACTTTAGTATGTGTACATCCAGGACAAGTAGTAGTAGAGATACTTGCTGTTTCTATTTGTTAAATTTATCTCATACAAAATACAGGAACCTTTACAGATTTGCAGAAATAAGCTTTTCTATGTAACAAATCTGGTTTCAAACACAGTTGCTTCTGTGTATGTTTGCAGCTTACCCATGTGTACTGCTAGTTTAATTGCAAACACTGCTAAACTGCAAATTTTGTTCAACTGGTAAAGCTTGAGGCTCAGTAAAATACACATGCTTTGTCATGTTATAACTGGTTGATGTAACTGTGGATTATTTTTTAAATTTAGGCAAAAGAGATAATAATTCATATAGTTTAGTGCTTGTGTATGCAATATGTATGCAATGTATGCAATAAGAAAATCCATAGCTGAACATGCTTTGATTTTTACAAAATCAAAACTTGTCATATATATATTAAGAGCAAGTTACAGGCTTGTGTTGGCTTTAAAGCTAACACGTGTTGAGTCTGATCCTATGCGTGTTTATACAGGAGTAGGCTATGTGATCCCCCCATACATGGTGTATGGATTTCACCTCCTGCATTCTTTTACACTCATGGTCTTTCATAAGATTGCCATAAGTCAAAGTTTGACAGCAGTTAACAACAACCTTTTAAATGCGGTGTCAAAATTATCTGTTATCCCCATGCTTTTTAGTAATTTGTGGCTGGGATGAGAAGTGGTGACTCTGTGAAGTTCCTGTGCGTGGTTACCTAAAGACAATTGTAACTTAACTAAGTCAACAGATGAATCATAAATGTCAGATTTTACAGTCTTTCGTTTACATTTAATTTCTGCTTGCAAAAAGTGCAGATATTTGTCCTGGTTTATAAGCAGCCCCTAAGCCACAATTTCCTGGTTATGACTTAGTGGATATTGTTTAACCAACCATGATATCATTAAAGTAAATTGCATGAGGGTGGACAGAAGGGCAGGAGGCTGGTTCTAATCCCAGTAAATGAGAGGTAAGAATTGCATGATGGGCCTAAATGCCTAAAGACACCAGATCTTGTCTGATCTTGGAAACTAAGCAGAGTCAGCTCTGGTTAGTAATTGGATGGGAGACCACCAACAAATACCAGGTGTTGTGGACTCTGTTTGAGGGAAAAGAATTGGCAAAACCAGTTCTGAGTATTCCTTTCCCAAGAAAACCCTCTGAAATTCGTGGGGTCACCATAACTTGACAGGCGACTTACAGACACATGCATGCACACACAGAGGAATTGTGTGATCTACAGTGGCATGTGGCCTTTTGGACAGGTCCATTCAGGAAAACAAAATTGGCAACAGTTGGGGGCGGAGGGAATTGGCTGAAAATTGTTTCTCGGGTGCCTGTTTTGGCCCTACGTGGTAGGAGGGTGTAGGGCACTTGGAACCAGTGCAAAAGAAAGAAATCCAGAAAGAAGTGCGCCTGAAATGTCAGTTTTGAATGTACCAGTGCAGTTCACCAAAAGATCAAAGTAGTCAAAAATGGCCTTTTGCCCCTTGTAGTGTGTCAGGCCCTGCAATAAAGCACAGGGTGTTAGACTAATATCATTAGAGCCCATGCTTTCCAAGTAAAAACAACTGGAGTTCAGTCCCTAGTATCCTTAAGTAAGGCCAAAAAAGAGTTACTCATATATGAAACTCAGGTAAGTCTGGAGAACTCTGCCAGCCAATGCAATATACTGAGGCAAGTGTACCAGTGGTGTAGACTATTCATATTAGAAGCTTTCTTTGTCAAGTCTGACTTGGTTTGTTCTCCTTTGCATGATCGTATTGCAATATTTATTAATAAATGACACTATGATTCCAAAGGTGGCTTGTTGCTTCTTGTGTAGCCTTTTAAAAGGATTTGTATATGTCAGATTGTTGAGTAGGAAAGTTGCATCATTTCTTTTAATTTCCTACTGTAGCTTTCCGTCTGCTGCAGAATCAAATATCGGTTCCCTATTCTTGCCTTAGAAGTCCTCCATGGTTTTCTCTGTTCTTGCATGTATATATATATCCCTTTCTGTGATATTTGTTTCTCCAGCACCACTATCCCACAACATACTTAACCCTGTCTCCCTTGCTGCCCCATATACTTGGGACTATCACACAGAACATCTGTGTGGTTTTGTGTCCTACAGAGCTTTCCTCAAAGCCTACTTTTTCCATAAAGCCTAGTGCCATACTATACAGTAACAAAGCCTGTAACAAAGCCTAATTAAACATAAATGAAATAGTTGAATTTTGCTTCCTTGTTTGTCCTGTCTCCAGTTTGCTATCCCATTATTTTTTTTTTTCCTTGTAATGAATTTTAGAGTATAAGTTTCTTGGGATATGGGTTAGATTTTTTTCACTGATGGTACCACAGATATTGGATATAATTGATGTTTCTGGAGTGTGCAAGAAAAGTCAGTACTTTGTTTTCCCATAGAGTTCTTCCAGCAATCAATATCTTTGCTATTGATTGTTTCATTTGTATGTAATTTAAATATTCCAGTAGAACAATCCTAATTTTCAGTGGAATTTAATAGCCAATAATAGGTCAAACACATAACATTTTTTCTCAGCATCTCTGGTGTAAGATTTTCCATTTAATTTTATGCAATAAGCTTCAGCATCTATCCAGTCATACACTGTTTTTCCTAGTAAGGGTTTCATCAATTAGAAAATTGCATTTCAAAGAGATATCAAGAGAGGATTTCCCAAGAAACCTTTCAAGATTGTATTAACTGGGCTATTTTGTTCAGCCAGCCTACCAGAATTTGAGACAGAAAGTGGACAACTTTGTGTCTACCCACCTGGATAAGCAGGATTGGAATCCAGCAATGAACAAAAACCAGCTGCGGAATGGCCTCAGGCAGAGTGTAATTCAGTAAGTAAACACTGCTTAAATAATAGTGGCAATGATTCATCATTTTTGAATCCTTGAGGCTAAAATTTTGGCTTGGCATGGCACTGCTAAATTTAATGTGCTTTGTGTAAGAACAATTCTGGGTAGATTATAGCCCTTCATCTTTTAAAATGTTACCGTCCCATTGCTAGTCAGCATCATAGCTCTGTTTGTGTATTCAGTTCTCCTCTGAAATTAAAACTGTGGGAGAAAAGTCTGGGGACGTATTGGCTGGCTGCATGCCCTTTGCTGCATCCTTGTGCCTAGCCCCATTATCTCCACCTGTAGGAGTTAAAGTATTCAGCAGAGTACTCATGTTGGCTCCTCACATGATTTAGAATGGTCATGAGCAACTGTAAGTCTCCAGCAGATATATTTGGCTAGCTCACCCAGTGGTGAGGGATTCTGGGAGTTGTTGTGCAAAAGCACCAGGAGGCCCACTTTGCCCATCTCTGAATAAGAACCATGGTTCCAGATTTCATAGGGATCCTGCATAAATAAAGCATTCATCCATCAGCATGTGGCAGGTGGTCATATATGGGGAAATAATGGGTTATAATGGCCAGACCTATCTGGTGCATCCCTGCATTCATTCCCTTACACAATTGTAATGAAATGAGGTTGGGGGGCAGGGAGAGTGAATGCATACACAGGACCTGTATTTCTGCCAAAGTGGGACTTGTGTACACCCTTATAGGGGTGTACAAGCAGCCACAGTTTGGGGAAGGGCATCTTACGAACTTGCAATCTTGTAGGGCTCTTTGTTTTTACCCACCTCCAACATGAGGTACAATGACCCAAGTGGTTCAATATTATAAGTTATTTTTTTGTCCAGCAGAGTGCAGTGGTAACCAGTTTTTGGAATTTGGCTCCTTCAGCTGTTGCTGCAAATAATCCAGCTCACTCAACACAACACAGCATGTGCTCTCTTCAAATAGGTAGAGATCACTCCCACGTTTTGAAGAAGGCCAGGCTGGCCTAACTATTTATTTTTGTGTATTGTATAAAAATAATCACATTAATGTATAAAATATGATAACATGCCAGCTTCCCAACGCTGTGAGTTAACAGTCAGAGCATCACTGAAAACCATCTGTGGCAACAGGGTCCAAAGTTTCTACAAGTTTTTGATTTCATGTTAACGTGATTACTAGTCCAAAAGTTATCTTGGCCCTGGAGCTTGCAGCAAAAACTGTGGATTCCAGTTTATAGTCAGCAAGACACTAAATAAGCAAGATTGCCTTACTGATGAGTGTTGAGAGTTTGAGTGTCACATTTCTGTTGTTAAACTATGCAAAATAATCAATATTCCTTTATACTGCAGTGTTGCCAGGTAGTGATAAGAGCTGACAGTAAGAGGTTTCAAAAATAATGGTTGTTCCAATATGCCTATATCCTGTGAGCACCTGTGGGCCTGAAGTGTCCTGTGGAGATTCACCCTCTGAGCTATGGAGGTCTCTAGGCAAGCCTCCCACCCTAGTTCCATCCCATATCCCAATGGGCAGGGACTCCAGTCAGGGTGAGGTTAGCTCATTACCTGCAAACCCTGCCTTGACAGGGCTTTGTTCATTCTCTGTCTTCCCTGGAAAAAGGGAGAAGGAGTGAAGATGGCCACCTTCTCAGGTGGTGAATATAGATATCAGCAAATAGCACATCTTTCCTCCTCACCTTTTCCTGCCCAGAGATTGGGGAGGATGAGCTGAGTGGGTTCCTGCTGGCTCCTCCTACTTTTTGGATGGAAAAGTTCCGTCTAGTTATCCAGCCAGAAACCTAGTGATATTTGGACAGTGTGACTATGGCTTGCGGGGGTGGGGGTAGCCCCTCATTTGGTTCTAGTTTCCCATCTCAGCCTAGAATACACGTTGGATTCACTAACCCCCTAAGATTTTCAGAAGTGACCTGCAGTGTTTACTTAGAAGTAATTCTATTCTACCATAGGAGCACGCTCCTGCATTACTGTACATGGAATACTGTCCTCTGTGGTATGCACAGCCCTATGCGGTTGTGCCTTAAATGATTAATCTGTGACATGATGGCAAGATTTTGTGTTTTTTTTTGTTAATCTACAGCAGTGCTTTCCTTTTGGGGGCGGGGGGAGGTCACAGGCTCCTTGAAGAAGGTGAAAGAAGCTATAGAAGCCTTCCCAGGATAATACACATAAATAAATATACACAAAATTTTTCATACAAGTTTGTAGACAAAATAGAAAAACAGTTTTTACAAAGAATATTATCCCTTTTGTTTTTCCATGTGAAAATTGATTACTACTTTCTGAAAAAATATGAAATAAATGCTAGCTATGCACGTATCACAAAAAATAAACTGTAATTCTGCTCTGAAGTAGATTTCGATGAGAAGGCTTGAATAAGAAGTTGAAATTGTGGAAGGGTCCTTGACGTGGAAATGTGTATGTGATTACCACTTTCTGAAAAATATGAAATAAATGCTAGCTATGCACATATCACAAAAAATAAACTGTAATTCTGCTCTGAAGTAGATTTCGATGAGAAGGCTTGAATAAGAAGTTGAAATTGTGGAAGAGTCCTTGACATGGAAATGTGTATGTCATCTTTGACATCCAGTTGAATTTCACTTTTTGTTTGAATGGCAAGTCCCAAAGATATGTAGTAGCAGATGGAATCAGAGCTATAACATAATTAATACATTATTGTTTTCCCCACAGAGATCATTTGCAAAGTAACAGGAAGGAAATCAAAGAGGGAGAAACTGTTTCTTTTTTGTACCTGGTTCTCAGATCCTAACATGTTCATCAATGGATGCTTGAATTCCATGGGCCATTGGTTAAGAACTTCTGGTTTAGAAAATATGAGTCCTTATTTCCATTTATAAAAGTCCAAAGGCATCTTCCAACAAATAGCATTTATTTTCAGTCTAATAAAAATCATATCACAATAAAACACAGAAGAACTTACTGCTAAAAAACACAGCAACCTTGAATACCACTTGTATCAGTAGGTGCAAAGTTAATAGTTCCGCAGCCTGATCAGATAACAGTGTCTTGATCATGCAGTTTAAAGCTGAGAAAAGGAGCCAGCTGAGTTTTCAAAGGAAGGGCATCCCACAGCCTTTGTGCTAGCGCTAGAAAAACCCTGCCCTATATCCTGCTGCCTGAGTTTCTGAAAGTCAAGGGACACAGAATAAGGCCTTTGATCACTTGGTGCAGGGGGAGCCTCACAAGAGAAGACGTTCCTTCAGGCAGCCTGATGACAAATCTCCAGCACCTTAAAATAATTACCACAAGCAAATAAGTATCTGGTGCAACTTGCAGTTGTGGAGTAATATGTACCACAAAGTAGATCCCAAGCTAGATCCTTGCCACAGCCTTGCCTAAAAATGAAATGAAAACTCTAGGTGGGGCAGCCTACCTAGAGCTTGCTGCAGTTGTCCAATCCATATGTGATCAAGGCATGTGTGACTAGCCGGATCTGCTTTTTCTAGGAAAGGGTACAGTAGACACACAGGATGAAGCTGTGCAAAGGCATTCCTGAACATACCAGTAACCTGAGCATCCAGGATCAAAGTCTAAGCACACCCTCCCAATGCATAACCTAGTCCTCAGTAATACTAAGTGGGACTTGTAGTCCCTGATAAGCTTTCCAACTGATAAACAGCATCTTTTTCTTGGGAGGATTGCATCTCATTGATTCACTCACATCTCCTCCATCACTACTCATGCAGTGACTTTAAACGTCCGCAGCTCCTGACATTAAGGAGAGCTGGATGTCATCTATGTATCGGTGATGCTGCACCACAGATCTCTTGTTCTTCATGCCAGCTGGAGGTTTCTGGGTGTTCTAGTCCAGAAAAGTTACTTTTCCAAGCTATGATGATAAGCTTATGAGTGTTGTCCATCAGTATGGGCAGTAAACATGTTCATTTGTAAATATAGTGGCCCTTTCCCTTACCATGACCCCTACGCACATGAATGCGAGGTCATGCAAAGTGTTGTGTTCATTGACTATAATAGGACACAATGCTTCATGATTTTTTGTTGTACATTGGCCGGAGAGTTCCTGGAACAGAACCCCCACATATGCAGAGGAAACACTGTAATATGGTTGAGTATCTGTGGCCCTCATCTACTAAGCCTTTAGCTTATTCTTGATAGCAAGAAATCATCTATTCCATGATGCACTGTAAGCCATCTTACCAGTAATGCTTACGTTAATAATTCTGATTCTAACCTTTTTTTTTATCTTGATATGTTAATAGTAAGAGATTGCAATGCAAGATGTGAGTTTGTCCCATACATTCAAAATGCTATTTATGGATTGTTCCATTGGTTATAACAAGAATTTTTACTGCAAGCATTTTAGGTGAATCACAGACACTCCACTTGCCACATGCTTGCGAATATCCCTGCTTGATTTTTACATGGACTCACAATATAGGATGTGTGACTGTGATGGTTCTCCCCCCACCCCATTCTCTTAATCTCCTGTCTTAGAAATGAGACGAGAGGTGAGCCACTCCATGCAATCTCCTTTGTTAACCTTTGTGAATCCTCCAATGTTTTCTACATTGCTGCTTCTGGTGCTGAAAGATTAAGCAGAATCCTTTCGTGATAGTCATTCTGCTGCTGTAGAGAGCTAGCTCCCGCCGCTGATGATAGCAGGGTTAGCAGCCCACATCTGCATTGCACGTAGCTGCCACTTCTGTATGTGGCATAGTGCATAAACGGCAGGAGTTGGAAGGGCACCAGAGGAGATCCAGCCCCCTAATTTTTAGCCTGATGAGACGTGCCCTTCTGAAAGCTCATCAAGTCCAAGTGCTGAAGAATAGTGGTCTTTCTTAAGTGTCTGCATCACCTCAAAACACTGTGTTCTCTTAATTTCTATCCAGGCAGGGTCACCTTAGGCTTGCAGCTGCTTTTCCACATGCTAGTCAGTGTCTCTGTTTTTTGCCTCCCCTAGTCTGTTGCAGACATGACTTAACCCCGCCAGACAGCTGATGCCCTGCTCTCTTGATCCAACACAGCCTAGAAGCAATAAGTCATTTCTTAGTTTCTGACACTCTGTTCCCCCAAAAAGCTCTTTGTCGTGCGCTACGTGTGTTTGTTTTTGTTTGTCTTATAAAAAGTGTATGTGTCTAGACAGAGAGAAGTGGGGAGCAAGTGATGGTGGTGGGTACTGGGGCTACTGTAAGAGTACTGGCCAGAAAGATCACCTCCCCTTGTCCACTTATCTCTTCCTATGGACATGTTTTTTCCTCTTGTCTGTGCCAAGGTACTTTGTGTCTGCTGGTGTGTGTACCACAAACACTCTGTAGCAGCTCTTATCCAGCATGCCTTTTAAATGACTTGGGTGGCCAGGTGTCTGCTGTGAATCCTTTATGGGCCCCAGGAAGTGGCGGGCTCAAAGCCTCCTGGTGTTTCTTAGCAGTGGGTAGAGTGCCTCTCATGTGCAGAAGCTACCAAAAGAGCTGTCTCTTTGCACCATGTTAATGCTAATTGCAGCTGACATTGACGGCTGCGAAGAGCTGCTAGCTGGGGAAGGAGGGACAATTTTTGGGAGAAGCTGAATTACTCCTTTGTCTCTGCTGCAGGTCAGGGATGTTGGAAGCTGGAGTGGACAGAATTATTTCTCAGGTGGTGGATCCAAAATTAAACCACATCTTCAGGCCACAGATAGAGAAGGCAATTCATGATTTCCTGGCTGCACAGAAGAAAAAGGAATCAGTGCCAGCTCCTCCTCCTCCTGAGCCTGAGAGTCAGGAGCCTTCGGCTCCATCACAAGATGCCTCGTAAGGTCTGGTATTGCTCTACCTCCTCCTTTTTTACACACTTCAAGCTCTTTTGCACCATCACCCATGAAAGGAGTGTATTTCACACTAGCCAGCAGGCCAGGACAGTCAGAGGAGAAAGAACAATCTGTGATCTTAGAGTTTGGAGGCCTACTGTAGTGTTAAGTATGTTTGCCGTTAGCAACCTAGCTGTATTCTGCTTAGCTTTCGTAGCTGTTATGACCTTTTTAATAGGCTAGACACCATTTTGATTATTGAGTACCTGCTGAGGTGCAGAAGAGCAATGCATACAGAACAGAAGCTAGCCCATTGTATGAGTAGAGGTTGACTCCTGTGGGAGTCCATTAATTCTGCAGAGAGCAGGCAAAGCTGTTGTTAGACAATGTAGAGAACTAGGCTGATTCATTTGCAGAGATCTGCTGCTTCATTTGAGTTAAAACAACACACTGAGAACCAGTGTGGTGTAGTGGTTTGAGTGCATGGACTCCAGGAGACAAGGGTTTAAATGCTTGCTCAACCACGGAAGCCCACTATGTGGCCTTGGGCAAGTCACACACTCTCAGTCTCAGAGGAAGGCAGTGGCAAATCCTTTCTGAACAAATCTTACCAAGAAAACCCTGTGCTAGGTTCACTTCAGAGTTGCCATAAGTTTAAACAACGTGAAGGCACAAAACACATACAAATGCACACCTCTGGTTGATCAAGTGACTGTATGGTTAATGAAAGGTGCCAATGGCTCCTTGTCCTAAAATCCTGCACTTCTGACTCTCCTATAATCTCATAACAACCAAGAAAGATGTTTTTCCTCCTTGAGGCAGTGGATTATTACCAGTGCTGTACTTAGATGGGGAACTTCTGACCGGTGGATCTGTCTGTTAGAAAGGGGGCAGGATTGTTGCGAACCTGCTCCGTCACTTTGGTCATCATTCACTTTTTCCTTTGTGTAGAAAAGACAGGTAAAAGATTAGCAACACCAGACACACTCAGCCAGCAGTTAAGGAGCCAGAGTCAGAATGTGGCCAGCTCTTGAAGCATTGGCTGAACATACTTTACTCCTGATGTGCCTTCCTTGTAATTGGCCATTGGAGGAGGAGAAAAGCAAAGGCCCCATCCAAAGTGCTAGCCAGCACATAATGATTTCAGGGTCTTTAGCCCTACTTCTTGATGCTATCTAATCTGCAAAGACAGTCAAGAAAAGAGGAGGACGTGCTCTGTCACACAAAGATTCCCCCACTGTATATGAAAAATGTTGAGTTTTGTCATCAAGAAATGCTGGGTTCTGCGGTGAATTCTGTTTCATGTTGAATTGTGTTGAATCATCTCTTGTCTACATTAGGGATTGTGGTTCTGTTTGCATTTCTGTGAAGATGCATAACCCCACAAGAAGCCCAACATGAGCAAGGAACAGAACAGTTAGTTTTCCCTCACCTGTCTAACCGCCTATCAACAGGTGTCCCTTGATCCTCACACCCAGCTGACTACTCTGTAGGTAATCATGAAGTCAGTAGGTCTTGTCATTCTGCCTTTTTTTTTTTTTGCAAGGATGCAGAAATAGCAATAGAATGGTAGTGAGTTTGCTCTGACACCGTGCAATGTTTTTCTCTGAAGTCCAACGTGGGGCTTTTAAGTAAGTGTTGCCAAGGACACCCCTTAACATCACACTGCATAGTGGAGGCACTCCAAAGCAGTAATTTCTGCTGCTGTTGAGTGTCTCCCAAGCTCAGAACAATGTTGGAGGGTAGGCTCTGCCTCCAGTGATGGGCCAAACCCTTGGAAGGGGTACCAAGTCTGCAGATCTGTGCAGCAGTGAAAAGTCCATTGCTCAGTCTGTGCCTTTGCTATCAGTGTATAATGATAATGATCAAGCTGCAAACTGAACAACCAGATTTAAGACTCAAACCCCTTGTTCTTTCTGATTTTTTGTTTTTTTAGAATTGACTTTGCTTTGCTAGATGAGGCTTTGATGAACTAAAATCACAAAGGTCATCGGTTTTACAAATTGAGTTAAGCAATGAAATAACCAACATTAAGTCTGACTTTTATCTTTTTTTTTTTTCAGTGCATTTCTGGCTTTAAGGAGGCTGCAGTTGCAAAACACAGGCTGAATCCAGCAGTGGGCTGAATGTCTGCAGGAGTGCAGTTTGTCAGCTAATACCAACTACAATTGAGTGAAAATGTTGGGCAGAAATCACAAATGGTTTCTGTGTGGTGTGGAGGATTAGGCTAAACGTGAAATTGTATTGATATGGGCAGAGATAGCATCTGTGTTTGCTAATTGCGTATTTGTGGGTGGATTGTCCCTTTGGGAGGAACTGCTAAGGGAAAATGGGATTCTGGTGTGATATTAGTGAAAGTGGTGGTATTTGGGGTGTAGCAGATAGGAGGGAAAGGACATTCTGGGCATGCTTGGTTTCCTGGGAGGCTACTGTGTGTTAGAAAGCCTTCTAGGGAGGTCTGGGGAAAGAAACATTCAGCACACGAGCATGAAGCCGATCATTTACCAGCAAGGGATCACTGAAGACTAGATGCTTATTCAAATTCAGTCATAGCTCACTTACAGTGCCTGACCATGTCTGATACAGCTGCAAAGGACTGCTTTCCAGGTGTATCCAGAAACGGATTTCTGGAGGAAATGGTGTGTCTGACAAACCTTGCAGCTTGGCTCACTTTCCAGGCTGATCAAGAAAGTGGGTGTGAGCAGGAGTCTTCGCCTGTGAGCCTTGCAGTCAAAGAAAGTTCTTTTGTCTGTAAAATTCTTTAGGTGCCTGTTAGAAGCTGCTTGAGAGCCACATAAGCTCTCAAGTAGGCATTTGGGCTCAACTATTTGGCTAGCAAATATCCAGATTTTTTTTCTAATAAACTGTTAGAAAAATTATTTGTTGTTTCAGAAATTTTCTTTTAATATATTTGTTATTCTCATCTTTACCCCCATTGATATCCACTGAAAGGTGCTGTTCTTTCTGTGTTTTATAGAAATTTGTCAGGGAGGAAAGCTTCAGAAACCTCATTCGTCACATCTGAATTCCTAATCCAAACTTTTTGTTCTTAAAAACAGCCTTCACTTTAGATACAGCGAAGTACTCTTAGTTTTACTCTGTATACAAAATAGAACATGAGTGTTTCCAAGAGAAGTTGAAGAGAGAATTTCTCTTCAGGGAAGAAGGAAGCTATTAAGTGTGCCCAGATCACAGTTGGCATTTACTAGGGTTGTTTCAGATGCAGTGCCAACCTGTTAGTTGATAGTACATGAAAGAACCTAGAATGAGGATTTAGCTTACTCCCGCCATGGTTTGTTCCAAATCATGGTACATATTGCATCCAAACTGGCAAACCATGACATGTTTGTCAACTAGTACTGCTGAGGAAGACCCATTGAGTTGAAATTTGTTTGATATTTTATCACAAGTCTTTATGAATTCATTATATAAATTCATTGTCATTGGCATATTATACTGTTGGACCGTACAGTTTATTATTACTATTGATATATAAAATATAGTTTGTTATTTTTAGTAATTTTAGCATTTCAGTTTTATATTACAAAGTTCTGTTTGGGGGTTTTATAGTTCTTTCCTTAACATGTTTTTGTTTACTGTATAATTGTAGGGGGAGGGGGTAGAGGGTATTAAAAGCATCTCCTTTCACATACATTTCAAGCTTGACTTGGAAACCAGCCTTCCTGCCAGCTGGTTGGCTGAGATGCACCAATAGCTGTTTTGGGGCAAAGAAGCATGAAACTTATTCTTGCAGTGCCAGACCATGGTGTTACTTCTGAACTGTGTCTAAATTAATGCCAGCCATCCCCAATCTAGCACTGTTAAAGTGTATTGTATTATCATTTCCACTGTTAACTAGTACAGCCAGTGGGGATTATGGCAGTTGTTTTCCAGTATATGTAAGGGACTGGGGAATAACTGATTTATGTCATGCTTATCATAGGCTGGTATTTAGAATGTTTGATCTAAAAAAAAAATCAATTTTTCCATAACGTTAGCCTGCATACAGAACTCAGTGTAGAATTACATTAGAGGCCTGTAGATTCAGTTTAGGAATGGAAATGTATAACTATGTTCATTCTAAAGTATGTTTTTTTAAAAAAAATGCTATAACAGAAGTGCAATAAAATTCACTTCAGCATTTTAAAAGGTCCTTCTTATTCTGTCATACATTTTTAATCCATCTGGTTGTTCTGCCAGATTTAAATCTGTGCTTAGGCAACTGTGAATTTACACTTGATGAAGTCTGTTTCAGCTGTAAAGCTCAGCTGTGTGAACACATTCTGTATGCTCTTGGCTAACTTGGCAGGTTGTAAAGCACCCCAATACCTTGCCAGACCCTTTTACTGGATGCAGTTTGGCCTCAGTTCTCAATATAATCCCCAAACATGGCCCCTTTCCCATCTCTCCAAAATCTGTCTTTCTCCTCCTCCATGCATGGCTACCGTTCTATCTCATTTTTAGCTCTTGGCCCTTGATAGTTCTGCCATTCACCTTTGGCAGTCCTGTGGGGACTGACAGTACCTGTCAAAAGAGTTCCTGCCAGTGTACTGACTCCTGTGTGACATTCTTGACTTTGTGCATAGTCTTTCAGTAGGGTGATTGGGCTGGCAAAGCATGGACTCCAGATGTTGGACTGCCCTAATCAGCATAGCCAGTAAGCAAGAGCACTGGGAGTGGTAGTTCAACATCTGGAAGGCTGCTCTTTGCCTATCACTATGCTAGGGAGATTGGTTGTAGTTACAGAGATCACTCATTATCTTCATGCACTTCTCTTGATACTTTGGCTTCATATCCTGACTTTCTCAGGCTCTCCTCAACTTATGCAGGAGACAGTGCTCTTCAAAGGTTTTAGAAAACTACCATATAAGGTTTTTTTTAAATTGCTCCATCTTTCTCAAGATTGTCAACACCAAGAACCTTCCTTCCCTCAGGTGTTTTGGTGTTCAGTTCCCAGAAGCCCATATTACCATGACTAATGGCAAGGAACTGGGGGAAGTCAAGTCCAAAATATCTAGAGGACCAAAGGTTCCTGATAGGCAAAGTATCTCCAGGGTTTCAGACAGGAGTCTTTCTATCCTAACTGGAGGTTATCTGTCGGTCATTAATGGGAGTTATTTATTTCAATTCTTAACTGGCAAGATGATATAATCTAAAATGGGTGAGACAGAGCAAACATCCAGATATTGTAGAACAGCAACCTCCAGCATCCTAACTGCTGCCTGTGCTGGCTGGGGCTGCTGCAATTTGCAATCAAAAGAATACCTGGAGGATCACATGATTCCCATTGTTGTTAGCTGTTGTCAAATTTACTAATGGCAACCCTCCAGCTTATAATTCCCATCCTGTCTAAAATGTGTGATTCTACATAGGCCATTCCCACACTAGACTGTTATAGCACTATTATTCCACTTTCAACATCCTATGGAATCCTGGGGTTTGCAGTTTCGGGAGGGGCCACTGCAAACCCCAGGATTCCATAGGATGTTGACAGTGGAATAATAGCACTATAACAGTCTAGTGGGGAAGTGGCTATAGTTTCTCTCTAAAAAAATATACAAACTGTACAAAGTATGTTTTTTCCAATATTGGAAGAAAAATAACCAAAAGAGTTGTATTGCATGCTTCTGCCTCAGCATATCTAAGTAGAAATCAAGTTTCCTGAATTTTTGGTTCTACACTGTGAATTCAGAATAGCTAGATGGAGGAACTTTCAGTAACAGCTAATATTTATGTACTCCTAGCTTACTATTAATACTCCCCAAGTCAGCTCTTCTGAATTTGCAATATGGAACAAAAATTCAGAAAACTAGTTACCAGTGATGTATTTAAGTCTTTTGCTCCAAGTCTCAAGTCTCTACCTTCAACTCTCAAGTCGAGTCTCAAGTCCTTGCAAGATATTTTCAAGTCAAGTCTCGAGTCAAGTCTCAAGTCTGGGAGCCAACTTTATACCCCAATCTGTATTCCAGAATTTCTGGACAGAGTCGAATAAAGTCAGTTTTAAAAATTTAAGTAGAGTCAGCCCTCTACTTTTGTGATTTTCCCATCTGCAGCTTTGGAAGTGGGGAATAGGATCCTTCTTCCCCATTACTGAAGCTTCAGGAACTTTAGAAGGAAGGATCCTTCCTCCTCAAGCCCATTGCCTAACACATTTTCTGTTCCCCTCTGAGATATACGCCCTGCACTCTGGACACAAGTCTTACCTTGTGCTCTTAGGAAAAGTTTTAGAAAGCTCTCCCTGTATTTAGTGGGGACAGGCTGCTGAGCAGACCTCAAGCCCATTGCCTAACCCATTTGCTGTTCCCTCTGAGAAATGTGTCCACAGTTTGGACTGGAGACACATCATCATGTGACCAGTAAGTCGTAAGGTTTCTGGATGATTGTGTTGTGTTACTGAACCAAGTGCAGTAAGTCGGTCACTAAAAATATGCAAGTCTCAAGTCAAGTCAGTGTGTAATTTTTGCCAAGTCAAATCCGAGTCGAGTCACTGAAGTGACTGAAGTCTGACTTGAGTCCAAGTCAGTTGACTCGAGTCTACATCACTGCTAGTTAGCCAGTATTTATGTTCTCTGGAGAGCTAGCATGGTGTAGTAGTTTGAGTGTCAGGCTAGGATTCTGATAGAACAGGATTTAAATCCCCACCCAGCAATGGAAACCCAGTGGGAGACCTTAGGCACCTCTTGTCCTTAGTGGAAGGCCATCGGGAACCCCCTCTGAATAAATCTTGCCAAGAAAACCCTGTAATAGGGTCACCATAAGTCCAAGTCAATTTGAAGACATAGCAACAATTTACATACTCCAAAGTGGCTATGCCACTTCTCACTAAAGTTTTAATAGTTTTTAAAATCTGGTTCTCAACAGCAGTCTGTTCGGTGAGGAATGAGTGACTTCACACAATGAGCGTTCCTGCAAACACCCCATTATACTGTTTGCAACAGTGTTTAAAGATGGACAGCAAACATCCTTAACACTTATGTACAGTTTTGGGGGGAGTCTGGCTTCACACTATTAGCAGATGAGTTAAGTTTCCCCCAAGATGGTCTCATACTTGGAACAGCCATACTATCTTTTGAGAGCTGAATCCAACCTACCCCAAGCATGAAGGCTTTGTATTGCTCCAAGGCAAAACCAGCTTGAACAGCTACATGTGGTGGAGCCTCTTTGTGCCCTGTTCTCCTTTTGCCACCCTATTCTCTGGTTTTTGGGCTGGCAGTCTGTTTTCTGTTGCGTGGGTCACTCATGTACAGTCTCAGTGTTACAAGGTATTTACCGGGTTTGTTGACACAGCCCTGCTGCCTATAACTTCAAATGTTTCCAAGAGGTGCCACTGTAAACAAGTTTTAAGACACAGCCAATTAATAAAACAACTGTCTGGGTAAGGTGGAGATTACGTTATGTGGTGGGCTAACTCTTCAGGTTACCATGTAGCTGGATAATATATATGTTGATCTTTCAGCAGACATAGAAACATTGTAGGAGGTCTCACTCTGTACATGGATGACATCGTTTTTCTGGCATGTCTGGGAGAAAGTGATGCTTGAGTGGTTTTTCAGCTTGCCAAAGAAAACATGAATACAAATTGATGAAGCTTGAGGCTTAAATTAGATGTATCCTTGAAGAACAAAGTGCTTGGAATTGAGCAGTTATCATTAAAGTTCCTGAAGTCTTCCTCACTCAGGAGACTTCCAAAATTTGAATCCCGAGTTACAAAAGAATTTCAGATTTATGAGTGTCTTCAATGACATGAAAGGTGTTGGTTGCCTCAAAGGTTTTCCTCCATCAGCCCACCAAGCCTCTTGGCATAAACATTTCTTGTCTGAATGCAGTGGCTTCTTCAATAGAAAAGTTTCAAGAGTTTTTCAGTGTGATATTTTAATAGTTTGTCTGAACTGGGCATTTAACCATACACCAGTGTGTTAAATCATGTATCCAAATTGGCAACCATGATATGCTTGTCAGCAAGTACTGCTGAAGAAGACTGGTAACCAGAACTCATGCCAAATGAATTTTAACTCAAACTATGCAAATTTGACTGGAAATTAGTCTAGAGGTATAGCTATGGAGGGGGGAGGGCAAAATGAGGGCATTGTCCCCAGTAAGAATTCTGCCCCACCAATGAAATTTTCATTCAATTCCCAAATTTCTAGCATTGCATAGAGTGAGATATTTAAAACCATTCACACCTAGAACTCTTTATGTTCACATTCCTGTATTAACATTGCCTGTCCTTTTTTTGAATGCATGAGCTATTCAACTGTGGTTTTAAGTTACTGCACTGCTAGAAATTTAGAAAGTGAAAGAAAATTTCATTGAGGGTTTTTTTTTAATTTGAGGGCAATATTCTCATTTTGCCCACTGTCACCACACCCCGTGCTTAGCACATCCATAAATTTTAGTTGGATTTCCAAGTAAGCAGTCTGTAATTGTGTGTGTGCATGGGTGTTTGTGCAGAATCATTTGTTATTGTGTGCCTTCAAGTCATTTTCAATTTATGGCAATGCCAAGGCAACCTTATGGGGTTTTCTGTAGGTTGAGAGTGTGTGACACATCCAAGGTTATCCAGTGGGTTTCCATGGTTGAACGGAGAATCAGACCCTGGTCTCCTGGGTCAATCCAACATACAAAGCGCTGTACCACCGTGGCTGTCTATAGAATCACTGCTTACACAATATTTCTAGGGCAGCAGATGCATGCTGATGAAGCAATTGAAACTATAACAGGGTGAAGATTGCCAGGTTTATAAACATCTGTCATATCCTACACATTTTTGTCTTTTCAACCTAGAACTCCAGAGTTGGGAAGGGTTCTCTTTCCTGGAGCATTACTTGGGGAACTGGTGAATCTGCCACTTACAGTGTGAGTCTGGCTTTCAGTAGTGGCCTGTATTCATGTGAACAAGCAGTGCAAGGACTACAGCGGTCTGTGAGGATGAATGAATCTTATCAAAGGTGCAATTTAAGCAGTAATTGGTTGCTTTCCTTGGAAAAGGTGTCAGGGGAACAGGCAGATGTATTAAGGAGATGTAGGCTGACAAGATCAAATGAGCCTTTGCTTCCCAGAATATTTTATAGGTTCTAATTGAAACTGTTCCTGTTTCTTCGAACGGTCATTTAATACCTTGAATGTACTCGCTCGGAAGAGTACGCTAATGCCTTTAATAGGCCTCAGGAAATTGCTGCATTTTTTCATCTGATACATTCATAATGTGAAAGGGCTTAAAAGATTTTCTGCCTTCTCAGCTTTCTCCTATCCTGGCCATATGTATTAACCTGCCAAGTCACAGGAAACCAGCTGGGATATATATATTTATATATTTAAAGTTCTGGCCAGGGAATGGGAATTTATATTTTTGAAAACCAGCAGAATTCCTTCAATGGGTTTATCTGTACTCAAAGAATGGTTGATTATATGCCTTGTAGGCCATCTTCTTGTACATATTGCTGGAAACTTCTCAGTAAATCAGGCAGAAAATGCAGTGCCTTTGAAATTATTTCTTTTCCCTTCCCACCTTCATTCTTTTAGGAAATAATGTTGGTCTTTTGTCTCTTTTTTCCCTCTCTCATGCGTTTAATATGGCAAGTGATACAAACGTAAATTTGAAAGTTGTGGGAATAATAAATATATAAGATACTTCTGTGTCCTCAGTTAAATTCTGCTGCTTTCCATTTGCAAGACTTAAATATTTTTGTTTCAGAAAAGGAATGTGTTGAAAGATCTACATTCCAAACTGTCATAATGCTGCGATCCAACTGACAAGCAAAGCATCCCAAATATTAAGATATATAACTATTTGGAATAATTTTTGTGGATAGTGGTATCCTTCTCTTAACTGAAAAAATAATAATAATGGAAGTAGATTCTACGGACTGAAGATTCCTGTGTTTTATAATACAAGAATAGCTACAAAATCATATAGGCTTTAGTCTGAGGTATGGAAGCAGAAATCAGCATCTAGACTTGAAAATATACTTGCAAAGCTATTCATGTTTTCTTTCCTTCCTTCCTTCCTTCCTTCCTTCCTTCCTTGAAAAGCTACATGTGTGTCACAGGTATTGGTACAATTAATGGAAGAAACAAAGATTGGGATTAAATTAACCTGGGAGTTCAGAAAAACACGATGAGCTTAGATGACGAAGGTATTCTGGCCTAGATTATCTGTATACACCTATCCACAGAGAACCAAACAGGGAGCTAGAACTGCATTGATAGCCAGCCAGCAGTTTCAGGATTTGTCACAGATTTTGTTGATGAAAGAGGAAAATCAAAAGTTTAATGTTTGCCATACGCAGTTTCAGTTTTGTCTAAGTAGTGTGCTTTAAAGCAAGGTGGGAAGGAGGGTTGATCCAAGTTCAGCAGTGTCATCTAAAACAGATTGATAAAGATTTCTGATTCCTAATTATTTAACACAAGCAGGAAGAAAATGACCCCTTCCTTGGCAAGCCCTTGACCCTTGCTTACCAAGGATCCAGTTTGTGCCCTGGGGTTGTGACACCTCTGAGGAAGTGGGAATCTGGCTGTATCTGGTCACTTCCTCCTCTGTTGCTTGGGTCACTCGGAGCAGCTCTTTCAAAGCAGCTAATCAGCTGGCTTGGTTGATCTGAAGAGTGAGCTCAATGCAGTGAGCTATAGACTTGTACAGTCCACCCAGAGTACAACAAGTGTCATGTCTCAGAAAGACCAGGCAGCTAATTAGCAAACTGACAGGGCAGAACTTACTCACAGAGGTGAGAGCACGAGTAGTCCAAAAGAAGTTCAGGTCAAGAATGCAAGTCCCAAAGCAACCAAATCCACAAGGGGACAAATCTGAATCAGCATCAAACAAGCAGAGGTCCAAGAGAATCAGGATTCAGGAAACCACAGTACAGAGCTTCAAACACCAGAAAGATCAGCTGTGAACCCTGAAGAGAAAAGTCAGCTTTTGCCTTTTGTAAGCTAATGATGTTGCCACAGGTGTTCCCTTGTTAAAACTCTTTTGTTACTTAAACAAGTTGAATGCCTGGGACCTTCTTTCTGATGTCATCTCTCCAACAAGGTAGGAGTCTGTGTTGTTTTGTCTTCTGATACTTGTTCCCCCTGCTCAGGCCCCTGCTGTTGGTTGTTAGTTTCTGTTGAGTAAACTTCTGGGCCAACTTCTGCCTCAGATTCAGAATGCTCTTCCTCACTGTCAGGGTCTTCAAGGCAGGGCATGACAGCAGGTTCCTAGAACAGTCCATTTTAGACATTCCGTACTACCCTTTCTTCATAAATAGTTGGTTTACCCCATTAAAGAAATCTGGGAGATATTGCCATG
The DNA here is from genome assembly GCA_030412105.1 of Cyclura pinguis. Lineage (NCBI taxonomy): Eukaryota > Metazoa > Chordata > Lepidosauria > Squamata > Iguanidae > Cyclura > Cyclura pinguis. The sequence goes on from CM059600.1 coordinate 129,057,779, forward strand.
GCTGTAGGCAACCACCAGTTGATGGGGCTGAGGAGGAGTTCCTACAGGTTTTTACTTTCTTCATGGCAGCACATGGCTTCTTCAGACTGAATCATTCTTATTGCACAACTTTAATGAAATAGGGTTGGGCATTAGCCCAGCTCCAGTTTCAGGGTGCTCCATCCGAAAATGGAGAGGGCTCCCTTAAAGGATTGTGAGGTGAGTTCTTGAGGCACCAGTTCAGTTTGAGGACTGCACAGACAGCCTGTTGGGTGGCAAGAAGAGGTGTCACTCAATAGTTCAAACTGTCTGTTATCCCTGCCATTCCCGTGGTTCTTCCCAGTAGGCAGTCTGAGTATAGTGTTGGATGACAGGGAAATCAGCCATTTTCTGGAATCTGTTCCTATGAAGAGTCAAAACTTCACTGGAGTTGTAACCAATAAAATTGTGGCATTTTCAACTCAACAATGCATGTGATGTTTTTCTTGTTTGTTGTTTTTACAAGCACACCATGGGCCACAATTCACTGCTGGGGTACAAATTATACTTATGACATTAAGGTGTGGGGAAGCAGGCATGAATGCTGAGGTGAAAGGACTGTGAGTTCATTTCAGTTGTGATATTCAGAATAAATCCTGGTCTTAAGAATGTTTTAATCCTAAATCTTTTTTGAGCCACGTTATTATGGTTGATGAATCTCAAGATTCATGTAAAAAGTAAAAACAGAATACAGTGGATTCTACCAAGACTGAAGTCTACACAGCTTTGATTTTATGCACTTTAAACAGGAAGCCCACCTGTGAGAGTGAAGAAACAAAATGTCTTTGGGTTTTCAACAGGATAGCTATGTTCACCTATGTTCACTGAACAGTTCTGTGGCATCAACATATTTATTAGGCCAGGACATTTTGTGTGGCTTACAGTCCACAAAAACCCATGTCATAATAAACTGGTTAGTCTTTAAGGTTTGAGACTGTCAACAGGATTGAGACTTTAGTCTTTTTGTTAAAAAGTAAATACTCCTTATTTTGAAATTTTCTTCTTACATTTTAAATGGATGGTAAAATTTGTAATGAGAGCCAGCATGATGTAGTTAGTGGTTTGGGTGTTGGGCTAGGACTCTGGAGACCTGACTTTGAATCCCCGCTCAGCCGTGGAAACCCACTGGGTGATCTTAGGCAAGTCACATTTTCTCAGCCTCAGAGGAAGGCAACAGCAACAGCCCCCCCTCCCCGAACAAATCTAGGGTCGCCATAAGTGAGAAAGGACTTGAAGGCACACAACAATAAAGTGTATAAAGTAATATTACATTATTATATTATAATATTATATTATTTTTATTATATATATTATATTATTTTATATTATATATTATATTATATTATTATTGTATTAGACAGTCATGTTCAGTGTGCAGCCAAGGTTAGACCCCAGGAGTGAAGTCTAATACTCCATGGCCTAGAAGTCCTCAAATGACCAACCAGAAGATGGGGACAACCAGCACAAATAGGCCAGGTGTCTCTTAGGTTGACATAGATCACGATGCAACATGCTTTAAATCTAAAAACAAGGCATGTTGCAATTCAAAGTGTTCAATTTATTATTTTTACTTTTAAAATGCATTAGCCCTTTCCACAACAAAATTCTGATTATTCCCAAGTAAATGTGTTTCACATGAGGGTAGCAAAAGCCAACTCTATTTTATAGTTCTGATGGTGCTATGATCTGAATTTGAAATGAGAATCTGCTTGTACTCAGACTGTTTCTTCAGCTGTATTTTGTTTGTTACAATATATGATGAATGTAGGAACAGTTAGTTATAAAGCATGCAATGGATTGAGAAGGATCGTTTTATGCATTACAAATGAAAGTGATGCACTTGACCATCTAAAGGGGACCCCTTTTAAAACCACTGTACACAGAGGTGGAACTGTGTTGATTTCAGGATGTTGTTGAATGGCAACTCTCAACATTGGCTATGCTGGCCAGGGATGATGGAAGTTGCAATTTGACAACATCTGGAAGGCTGCACGATTTCCACCCCTCACATAGGTCATGTTATTTAGGAAGGACATAACACATACTGTTGGCACCTCTGATGTCTGCTTGATACAAGGCTTTCTGTAATAGTTTTACAACACAAGGAAGACTTCTTATTCTTCTGTCACTGAAGTTGTGAGCTGTGAGCGTGCATTGCATCCCCAGCTCAAACTTCGCCTCATGCAAAAGAAAACCTGAGGCCATTTCTGCACTACTCTGTTATTGTGTAATTATTCCATTTTCAACATCCTATGGAATCCTGGGGTTTGCAGTTTAAGGAAAGGCATTTAGAATTCTCAGCCAGAGAGCTCTTTGGCCTCAAGAAATTACAAACCCCAGAATTCCACAGGATGTTGAAAGTGGAATCATAGCACTATGACAGTGTAGTGCGGAAATGGCCCCAATCTCAGCATGTTTTTAAAAAGGTTTTATTCCACATATTAGCCTGATGCATTTGGACCAAGAAATATTTGAATGTCCTTCTTCCAGGGAAAACAGTTTGAAAATGAATCTGCAGGGATTTCAAACAGGGCTTGCACTGCACAGTATTTCCTTATCCACAAAGCCACCAGGCAGAGCTTTAGGCAAACCTCTCTTTGTGTCAAACCAGCATCTGCAATTGAGGGATAATATTGATGTTGTTGAAATGAATACTGTGATCATGGATGTGTGAAGTCTTTAGACCACCGCAGAAATATCTTTATTAGCATATGGATTAAATTATTAAAGATGGCTAGAGTCAAAATGTCACCAGGGGAGAGGTGGCTGAGTTTTCTTCTTTTTCCCCCAGTACATCAACTTGTGTGTGTAGGAGGCTGCTGAGGTATCTAACCACAGAGCTGGCACTGTGCTACCTCATGTTCTTGAGGTCTTTCCAAAGGTGTGGCAGTGGCCTTATTCCAGAAGCAATTTGATCCCTGAAGGAAAATGTCAGTGACCAGACTCTCTCATCCGCTTTTATTTATTGATAGACACAATATACAGCCCAGAGGCAGGGAACCAGTAGCCTGTCTGGAATCTGCCTGAAGCAACTGTTTCCTGTTACTTTAGGATAAAGCTGGCCCTGGATAAGGGCAGGATATTGTCCATTGGATTTCATTTAGCTCTAGGGCTGAGCTAGGAAGTGTGTGTGCATGTGCCTTTTTTGTCAGCTAAGGAGAAAAAAAGTCCTTATAGAAGCATGTGCTGACTCAGCTGCAGCACCGGCTCAGCTGGTGGGAGACACATTCTGACATCCCACAGTGGGTCACAATTTGGTCAAGGGTGTCACAGTGATAGCTAGTGGGTTATGCTAATTAACTTTCTCCAGCTGGCTCTGCTGGCAAGCGTATCGCCTTAAGAAATGAGTCAGCTGGACTCCAAGCATTTGACCCACATTTTTGTGGCTTTCTTGCTGTGCTGGGTATCCAGAAGTTGGTAGTCAGTCCCCCGTTCCCACCCCGATAATATATGTCTCCTAGTTTTTCAGACTTCAATTAATTCAAGATCACTTAATCCCTGGAGGGCATTTCAGTTGTCAACTATACTGTGCAGCTGAGTGCAGCCTATCATGGATCGGTGAATGCAGCAACTAACTTGACAGCTAGCCAAAACAAATATGAAAAACCCACAGCGAGCAAATGTGTTGCAAAGAAAGCTTTAAAAACACAGATCCTGGAAAGAAGGGAAACACTATTGAGGTTGTAATCATCAGAGTACCTCAGGAGGTTAACTGACTGTAAATGATGGCCTATATTCAACTGTTAGTCCCAGATGGAGAGGATGGCCTGAATAAGTGGGAACTTGGTCCATCAGTGTTTAAGTTTCATTGATACCATGAGTCTAGTCTAGTTAGGACTAAGTAAGATTCAGACTGCTGTCAGGATAAACCTAGAACCTTAGTTAGACAGTGAACTTGGTGTTTGGGGAGTGTCACTTTTATTGCAAAAAGCCGGATCTGCTTTAACAACAGAAGAGTCCAAGATATTTTGTTGCCTGAAGCACTGCGCAGCCCCAGGACATAAAGATCCACATGCCCCTTTTCCTGACCCTAAAAAAAATGTGATAATAAATTCTAGAAATTTGCGGCCCTATAATGACACCAAAAATCTAGTGCCTGAGTAGAGTTGCCAGCCAGGTCAGCAGCTTCCCTTTCCCTGAGATTTCAGGTCCAAAATCTGAGACTGTGGGGAAGCCCTTGTTTAGCACAACTGTTGTCTAAGACAACTGATGGACTTCACAGAGGTGGAGAGAAAAATGCTCCGTTCCAGCAAAAGCAGCTCTCCAAAGGACAAGATCTTTCCCATCGTCTGCTATCAGATCTCTTTTCACTTGAGATACCAGGGGTTTAACCTGGGACCTTTTGCATGCAATATGTGGGCTCTACCAGCATTCTGCAGTCCCTCCCCAGTGTGCTGCAGAAGATTCTGAAGCAGGTCCCAGGGGAAACCATCAATTAATCCAGACTTTTATTTTTGCCTTACATAAACTAACCATGTACTGTCTAGATCATGTGATCCTGTAACTGCATTTTACAGGCAAAGATTGCTCACAGTGATCTTCAGTAAGAAGGTCTGTAATGATGCACAAGCTTTCCTGAAAAATTAACTGATAAAACGTATGGGGAGCCCTGGGCTTCTCCACGACATAACTTGGTAATCACTGTGCTAGGAATATTTTGTGAAGATTTCCGAAGGGCTTTTGTGAACATTTGCAGCATGAAATATGATAGCTGCACTGGTGATTCATTTTACATTTAGGATGTTAAATCACGAAAAGTTAAGTCAGAAATCTAGTGGGCAGCCATAGGCACCCAACTCACATGCTGTGGTGAGCCTTTGAGCAGCAGTTGCCATGTAGCTCCATTAATCTATTTATTTATCCTTCCTTCCTTCTTTCCTTCCTTCTACCCTTCTGTCCATCTGTCCTTCTCTCCCGCCCTCTTTTTCTCATCAGTTAGTTAGTGCTCTCCACAGTTGATGTTGTACTTTAGTTCCTAGATCAAGAACAGATACCGAAAAGCATGCATTGTGAATCAGCAGAAAAAGGAAGTGGTAGTCCCCACATGCTTATTGATGGTCAAAATTTGTTCTTTAAAAAAGCCCAATGAGTTTCAGCCTGTATATGAAATGCCTGGCTTTCTTCAGGGGCTACATTACAAATAAGTACAAGTATATATAATATACAAGTATATTATCTTAAAATTTTTACCAAAAGAACAACACATGAATATTTACAAATTTATAAATATTATATTTATAAATTACCATGGTAAAATGTACTAGTTTAGTGTTAGATTATATGCAGACCATTAATTAAATTAACTACAGAAGTTTCTGGAGTTGCAAATATACTCTCTCCATTAGCTAGACTGATAAGCAACAAAAGACAATGTCTATTACTGTTGTTGTTCTTATTTTTCAACAAATAGTCAAATAAGGGAGGGTCTAGGGAATGTGGTGTAACCAGTTTCAAGCACATCTGATCGTCTGATGCAATATGGCTGGAAAGTCACCATGCTTTTTTGGTTTTTATCTGTGGGGTGGAGTGGCCTTACATGAATGAAAGGAGGGCTAGATCTTCATTGAGACCTCCTGGTATCAAAGATTTCAACTTTAAAATCTATTCCATTTCCTTTCTCATCAGCACTTTTTCATTGTTAACTATGGCCATTTCCGCACTTCACTGTCATAGTGCTATTATTCCGCTTTCAACATCCTGTGGAATCCTGGGGATTGCAGTTTAGGGAGGGGCATTTAGAATTCTCAGCCAGGCAGCTCTTGGGCGTTAGTAAACTCCAAGCCCCAGAATTCCACAAGTTGTTGAAAGTGGAATAATAGCACTCTAACACTGTAGTGTGGAAATGGCCAGCACCCAAAACCTGAGATCTATTGCAGAGTGTTATATTTCCTCAAAATGACTCACCCCTTATTCTATTGCTTAAATTAGAGGGATGTTCTCCTATTTGTTTTTTTTAGGGGTCTTGATGTCCTCCCCACATACCCTTTATTACACTCGCACTGGGTGGTATATATTACAAAACTGCTACAAGTACTAAAGTGAGTCAAGATATATCACTGTTGATCATTATAAATTCAGTCATTTTGGATGTGTGTTTGCAATATATGCAATGACCATAGGGGTAGTGTCTTGTGGGACTAGCTGCATCCATTATAGTGTTTTTGGTGTTTGTTTAGACTTCCTGAAGTCAGTATTTACCACAATGTCTCTGGTGTTTCCTGTTCTTTTGAAGGAGATCTGTGGTTTTTCCTTATACCCTGGGGCATTTTCTGTTATAAACCAATGTTTTTTGATGAATATCTGTGTATTTTTAGTTATGTTACTGAATGTAAGAGAGCAGCAAAGATGGTTGGTCTATGGACTGCGCTGTTTTTGTAACAATTGTTAACAGAATTCACTAGCTGCCTTAACAAATCCAAGGGATATCGCATTCCATGAATATCCTCTTTCAATAAGTTGTTTGGAGATTATGTAGGACTCCTTTTTGAATTATTCGTCTCTGAAACAGTTCCATTTTAACCTGAGGAACTAGCCATAGGGGAAGTTGTGTCTCATTGTTCTGGGATGTCTGCTACCAAATTTGTTGGCGTCAGTGGGCTTTCTATATAGGGAGGTAATGAGATGACCCCTTTCTTTTTTAAAAGTCAGATCCAAAAAAAAATCATTCTTATTTTAATCATTTGTATTTGTTTATTTTTCATCAACATGTTCACTGTTCAGTTTAAATATGTTCTTACATGACTAGAGAATTTATGGATTTGCAGCAATCTAATCAAGACACAGCACTGCCCTTTAATAACACTTCAGATCAGAGAACACAAAGAATAATGATGTATTATATTGCAAAATTTACAAGTCCAAAAGTTAACAAATCAATTGTCTCAAGAAACCTGTTTTCAAACATTTGATTTTCTCTAGCTTTTGTTTAATAAGTTATCATTAGTGCAACATCTCAGATCTTGAAGAACCACTGTCAAAATGAAGCGAATCAAACAACTGTTCAACTCAAAGTCCATCTGTCTATGCTATCATTTAAGTAAAGACAGTGCCCCTGATGTCAACAGGGAAGTGAATCCAATCCAATTTAAATTAGTCTGAAATTTAATTGACTTTTCCAAAGTGCTGAACTCTCTGACCAGTCACCACTAAAGAGAGATCCAAAAAGCAGCCATCAGGAACTTACACCCTGGTATCTATTTAGTATAAAATAAAACCACATTCCAGTCTGGTCTGGGTTTGGGGCAGCAACAAGGTCAAAATATACTTGTATAACCAGCACTTTGAGAACTCCATCTCCAGCATCAGCCACGTTCTAAATGACAGATCAAAAAGAACTTCTTCAATTATGTCCTCTTTCCTGCCTCACTATCTTATGAAGGACTCTCCAGCCTTCCCCCACAAGTAATTCCTGGGGCAAAGATCAGTGGATAGGGGCAGTGTCCAAGAGCTTACTAGAGAAAAATATGCAAGCACATAAAAAAGAACATTCTGGTGACGGAGAGGAAGGACTGAAGGAGGAGAAACTTTCCCTTTATCTTGCCCTTCCCAATTTCATCACATGTTTCTAATCCCATACATTTGTTCTGAATATTTATTTATCTAGCATTTTCACAGAAGGCAGGATACAGGAGACAGAACTGATGTGATCATGATGGTGTAGCACCAGTGGCGGAGCTTGGAGTGTGTGGAGGAAGGGCGGGAGGGAGCATGGCTACAGCGCAAGAGGCATGGCCACTGTGCATGGGGGCATGGCCAGGGTGCGTGGGGGCACGGCTACGGGCCGGGACGCCCCAAAAACATTGCCCACCTGGGTGACTCCCCCCCGTCCCTCCGTGATTGTGTAACACGTGTCTCCCACACACCTTGCTTATGCTGTCACCAGCATAATAGCAGACATGGATATTCTGAGGGAGGACATTTGAGAGCATTGGATTTATGAGCATCTCTAACCATCTGTCTTTCCCACCTGTTTGGAAGTTATGGTCCTGGGCATTATGCAGTATCCTTTCTCCTGCAATCTTTATACTGAAGCACAGGCCAATCTCTGCAACAAAGAGTGGGAAATTAGTTTCAGAGCACTTCGTGATGAAAAAAGTGCCAATGAAGTATTATGGATTCATTTATATTAATGACTAGAAAATAAAGCCAACAATTATTCCTCAAAGAATTTCACTCCAGCTGGTATCCATTCTCTTGGCTGTATTGTTCTTGGGTGGCTTGCTATATCCTCACACTGCTGGGGGAATTAGGGCCATTTCAGCTGTTCCACGATTTATATAGGGAAACCACCTTAATGTTGTTTAATCAGTGGTAACCATTTTGAGACAGTTGATGAACTAGGTTGTTCTTTGAGGCTACTGTCATCCTGCTTTGTCAAAAAAAAAAGTAAACAGAAAATAGTTGAGAAAGTATAGCTGTTTGCTTACTAAATTGTAGGTTATTTCAGAGTTTCCTAGAGGAGCTTTTGTCCTGAAAGGTGGGATAGAAATACTTGAATAAGATAAAAAGAGTCATGGGGCTAGGAAGGGCATTGGAGGTTATTTATTTGTTGCAACGACAACATCTCTGGCAGATGGTCATTCAGTCTTTACTGAAGAAAACCCCATTAACTTCTGAAGCAGTCTATCCCACTGTTTAGCCAAAACTGGTTATCCTGCAATTTCCACCCAATGTTTCTAACCCCATCTTTAAGAGCTACAGAGAACACATTGACTCACCTGCTGCATGACAGACCTTCAGACAGTTGAAGGTGGTTCTCAGGTGTCTCTTGAATCATCCTTTCTTCAGCTAAATATTCCTAATTCATTCAAGCATTCCATATTGGGCTTGGGTTCCTTTTCAGATCCTTCACCATCTAGGCTATTCAAAGTGGTGGTCACTGGACTAGTGCTGGTCCCTGAGCAATTGGCTGCCAGATCCTGGTGAACTTCCAGGAAAGAAAGAAAGAATTGTGCCCAATAAGCACAAATATAGTGCTGGTCCCTGGCATATTGGAGAAAAATAATTGCCATATCCTGAGAAGCACTGCTCTAGGCCACCTTCTTCTAAACACACTCCAGTTTGCCGATGTCCTTTTTGGACTCTGATGACCACAACTGGAACTGGCACTCTAGAGAGATATTGTCAAGTACAAAATTCAGGGGAACTACTACTTTTTATTGGAATTTAGAAATTCTTTTTGGACCACAGCCCCCAAAATCATGTAGTCAGTGTGGCCACTAGTTAAACTTAATGAGATTTTCTGAAAGTTATAGTACCAAAAAAGTGCCTGGTGCAAATTTGACTTCTTGTCATCTGAGCAGAGATGGTCAGAACAGTCTGTCTCTGATCTGTGTCAGTTTTTTGTTTGTTCATTCTGCTCTAATTCTCAAATACTTTTTTCAAAAAATATTTAATTTTCCAACATTCTCTCACAGAGCATGCCTTTCTAAATGTACTGTAACCCCAAACATGCATTTTATATATAATCTGGTCCAAAAGGGTCAAAGGCAACTAAGTGGGAGTTTTGTCAGGAGAGTTTTGTCACCCTCGTTTGGCAGGGTGAAATTACCTCTGCAGCTTGTCTTGAGTTCCCTGCATGGGCCATTCTGTTGGAGGACCTCCAAGTGTTTTCCTTTATATGCCAAATGGCCTCTTCCAAGACCCCTAAACCACTCTTGTGCATTGGACGTATTATAGAGTGCCACCCCATCAAGTGGCAGTCCAATAATCTCCTTTGGTGGGAAAGGTTTGCCATCTTCTCTTTTACCTTAGGAAGCAAAATGACTTGGACTGCCCCTAAATTCTAATGACTGGTGTACGTAGTTTAGGCCTCTGTTGAGCTGGATCCATAAATGGATGATCTGTTCACATTTGCCTAGACTGAAACATTGCCAAAAGAATTCCTAATGATGAATGGGTAGAGGGTTTCCAGTCCTAAATCATATCAATCAATATCCTATCTACAGATAGACATCAGATTTCAAAGCCTGTCAGCAGAAGTCATGTCTTTTCCAAAAGCAAATATTATTAACGCTTTTGGAATTTACACACTCATTATCATCAATCAGGACAGATTTATATTCTTCTTCTCTGTTAATGAAAGTAGCCAGGAACAGTCATAAAGTTTCACAAAGTCCTTAAGGTTCTAAAGACTGTGGGGATTTTATGAGATGAAAATGTTATTTCTCCATTCAAAATAGCATTGCATTTCACTGGGAATGATTTTTTTTCCACTATTAAAATGTTCTTTTTTCTTCAGGGAGTGGCAGATAATGTCTGTAAAGTTTTATGATCTACTTGTACCAAAAAGGAGGCCTCCCGAATTGGCTAAGGCTGAAGTCTTGTCCAGTCTTAGTTGGGAGTAAATCTTACTGCTGTCATAGGACTGCTGAATAAACATACTTCAGTTTGGACTGCAAATAATTTAACTTGGAGTTGACTGTGACATCACATTTGACTATGCAATACAAGCCTCAGGCTAGCCTCGCTTTCCCCATCCTGGTGCCATCTGACTGTGCTGGCTTCCAGCTCCCAGAATTCTTTAGCTAGCACAGCATCTGGAGGGCACCATGTCTGGGGAGGTTAAGTTAGTGGAATATTGAACCACGGCAATGTTTTAGTGCTTAACACTTTTGGCCTCCACATAAGTCGGAGGGAAAGCTATTTTTATTTTTTTAATGCTGGAAATTGAGCTTGCCACAGAGAACAATTTAACATGATTCCCAAACTTTGGAAACAAAATGTGGTCTTGGAAATTATTGGTAGGTAGAGATTGTTTTTCTGGGTGGAGGGACTGGCTATTTTACATTCTTGGTGCAGAATCAATCCTTTGTAGTAGAATCATTTGTTTGTTACTTTGAAATCCAGGAATATACTTTTTTCCAATCCAGATATAGCTGTTTAATGAGCTTTAATTCCAGGACTTGACACTGGAAAGGTAAAAGTTCTTTTCTATTCTATTTGTGCCCACTTCTTACAATCTTTCTTTCCTGGAAACTCGCCAGGCACTTGCAGCCAATGGCTTGTGGACTGGTACCAGTTCTTACTTTGAATAGCACTATTACAGGTTACCAGGTAGAGGGTGCCATGGAGTTCTGGCAAGACATTTGGTGCTTGTTAATAACTCATCACAGAATGTTGATATGAAGCGGTAGATTAAGGGAATTATAAAATCCACTTCAGTCCTCGTAGCCTATTGGCTTTCTAAGAGCTGATTAAAGAAATCAATTCCAGATCAGTTCCAGATCAGTTCTAGATCTAGGTGTCCCCAACTAAAAACCAGGAATCTCTTCCATGTCTAATACCATTCCTTTGGGAAAGAGTTTTTGGAATTGTTCCACAGCAAACTGTAATATGGCATCTAGTAGTTCTATCTTGTTAGCTTCAAGGGTTAAGGAGAGCTAGTTGCTATAGTGCACAAAAATCCATTCTGTGTGTGTGTGTACATGTATTTATTTTCCCCAGAGCAGGCTTCCTATCTGTTCAAGTATCAATCTGGAGTGTCTGTATCCTGTGCTGGGCATTTCGGACATACTATATTGGTGTACCATCCATTCTCCAGCAGAGACGCTGATGGACAGTAGAATGAATAGGCAATCTAAAGATGGAAATGGTGGTGCGTGACTGATGGAAGTAATCTAAGTTCATCCACGCTGATGGAACTGGTGGAACTGGTCTCAGGTCTGGCGCTAAGGATATTCATAAGGAGAAAGAGCTTTACAGTTAGAGACAACACTTAAAGGTGCATCACTTTTGCTAGTTACTACCCAATCCTGGCAGCATCTTCTGAGGCCAGGCTCCCAGTACCCTTGCAGGCTAAGATATGGCAATTTACTACTTGGAAGAGGAGATTTTCTGTAACATCCCCAGCTAAGGAATATTTTTCCCAGGGAAGTCTACCTAGTGCCAATATCTCCCCATATGAACACATTCTGGCCCTGAGATCTTCAGGAGATGCCCTTTGTTCAATCCCACCACCTTTGCAAATAAAGTTGGTTAGTATACAAAACAAGGTCTTCTCAGTGGCTGCCCCTTGGATAGTGAACTTCCTCCTTAAAAAGGCTGGAATCGCTCCCTCTTACCATCCTTCCTTCAGTAGGTGAAGACTTTTTTATCATTATTCTGATAGGCTTTTAGAATAGAAGGCTTTTCAGGAAAGGGCTTTTAAGAGGCTGCTGTGTTGTTTTAAATTATATTGCTTTTAACTGCTTTTTGTCACTTTTAAGTGTTATGTTTTAATGTTTTAAAATGGTTAATAGTTTAGTTTTATTTTAGTGCTTAATTTTTAACATTTTTAACTATATTGTAATCAATTTAATATGTAAACTGCCCTGAGTCTCAATCTCAGAGAAAAGTAGGGGATAAATAAAGTGAGTACCAGCAAGAACAACAACAACAATTTTGTTACCTTTTTGGTGCCATGCAAAGGCCCTTTTATTCTCTCAGGGCCTTTTCATCCTGTTATAAGGTAATTTTATTTTGATATTTTCAGACCTTCTTATGATGTCTGGTTTTGCTTCTGCTGCTTTTCATTGACCACTGCTATGAACGGATTCTTTTATTATCCTGTTTCTGTTTTTACGTGGATTCTGGATTTTGTTTGTGTTTTTATTTTATGCTCCCTGAGAGCTATTGACACCAGGACAAAACTGGAGGAGAGGAGACTTGGAGGTGAAGACATCTTGGAATGTAGAGGTCACAGAATTATAGGATCATAAAACTGCAGATCTGGAAAGCAGTTCCAAGGGTGAAATAGGAAACCCACAGGTAAAGCACCCTTAACAAATGGTCTAGTTAACTTCTGTTTAAATGTTCTCAATGAAGGGAAGGCCACTGAGCTGTTCCACAGTCTGTACCTGGTTTTGTGTATATACTATGTGAATTATAGGGTAATGTTCTCCACTGTTGTTAGTGTGTACATAAGCATATGAAGTAGTTTTAAAGTAAGTGGTTTGTTGGGATCTGGGAAGAGATGGCTAGTGACTAGTTGAGAGTTTTAAAACTGGTGGGTGACAGCTGAGAGCAGCTGAGTGGGGAATTGTACTGTGTTTGCTGCAGGACCGCAGTTAGCAACTCTGAAGGTTGCCATTTTTCATTCTCCCCTCACTCCACGGCCACAGCATCACTCAGCCTATATGAAAATGCTTAACTGAAATCATGTTTCCATACATTGAATAATCTTAAACTCTTTCTTTCACTTTTGTTAATAGTAGGGTTTCACTTCTTTTACTATGTTGCCGATAATTTTTTATAGGCTGTTTCTGCACTAGACTGTTATAGTGCTATTATTCCACTTTTAACATCCTATGGAATCCTGGGGTTTGCAGTTTAGGAAACCGCAAACCCCTAAACTAAACTGCAAACTCCAGGATTCCATAGGATGTTGAAAGTGGAATAATAGCACTATAAGAAGCTAGTATGGAAATAGCCTCAGATACAATTGTATCTGTGGTGGCAGCAATACTACAGGAGTATGCAAACCACTGAGCTAACTCATAGCTGTGTAAACTTCTAAGAGAAAGAAAGCGTTCCAGAAGCACTGAGGTTAGTCTTGAGGTTTGCTCCAGAATACCTATTAGATAAAGGAAAGAAGAATCCTAGGAAAATGGTGATATACTGGCTGCTGTTAAGTAGTGAAAATAAAGTGAAAAATTAAAGATATAAATAAAATCTTCTCCTGCCCTTCCTCTCCTTTGCATGCCTCTACTTCTGCTGACATGAAAGGGCCTGTTGGTGAGGGTGTGATCCTTTGACAGATTCCCTTTCTCAGCTGTTCCTGCAGTTCCAAACCTTTGGGCTCCTGTCACTCATCTGATCCCTTTTCCCCGGAAGATCCCTCCCTGGACTGGGCACTTGGACCTCAAGTTGATCCCTATATGGACCAGCGGACATGTTGTTCAGTGAGTTCAGTGCAGTGAGCATGACCAGCCTCTCTATCAAAACTTTAATAGGAACAGCCAGACATAGTTGTGAAGAAAAATAAAGTTTATTAATACACAATTAGATTACACATTAACCCTGGAACAATTTAATCTTTCACAGCACCACAAAACCCTATGCAGCTCTTCCCACTGGCTGGCTGTTCTAAGTCTATTACAGCTTCTTTGTAGCTCTACGCCATTTTTCTCTTATCTCTCTGCAGTCCTTTCCCTTTCTAGGCAATCTTTTCCCTACCTGCTTTCTGTCAGAGACAAGCCTCAGTTTTATAACCTTTCTCCCCTATAGGCACCGCTTCACAGTGTTTCCTGAGTTCTGATTGGCTGGCACCAACTAGGCATGCCCAGCTCCTCCTTTCACTGACACCAAGAAAGGAAGGTGGGGCTGTCTAATGTGGAGCAGTTGGTCTCCTATTTGCTAGAAGAGTTTATTCTGCTGGTGTTCTGCTCATATATTTTTAAATAAATTAAATATTCAAAAGTACCATAATCTTAAGGAACTTCACCTCCAAAAGGAAGTGAACTCTTAGCACTACTGTCCCTGGAATTTCTTACTACTTGAGGGAGTAGTGAGCATGAAAAGCAGTTATTTTTGGTTCAGGCACTTCAGTATATTACTAGTATCATGACAGCAGGTTACTAAGGATAGATTTTCTGTCCCATGAATTCACAAGTGAAGTTTCAGAATATACTCTGTGCTCAGATTTGAGGATACAGGGTAATGTGATGCTTCTCAGTTACAAGAAAGCATCCACGTGTTTCCCAGGAAAAGTTTGAATGCAGCTATCTGTGTGAACTGTAGTACCTCTCTGGGTGATTGTTTGGAAATGGGAAGCACAAAGAGTGCTTCAAAAATAAATCTTGCGAGATTCAGATGCTGTTGGTTGTTAGACGATAGATAGAAGAACACATGACAAAGATCTCTGGAAAGTTTTAGGGTGAATATTATGTTGTTAAGGGGCAGCAAAACCGTAACGTGGGTGACATCATGTTTGCCCTGTGCTGGTTTCCAAAACCATGAGGTAAGTATAAAGTCTGGAGCATTTGTGGGCCAAATTGGCTCATCAGCCTGTCCTTGGCTCCCACTCATCAGCTGTCCTGCTCTGATCTTGTGGAACTGATATAGTTAACAGCTTAGTTTGGCCCACTCTGAGGATCTGCTGAACATACCAAGTCTGTCAGTGCAGGGGGATGTTAGCTCCATGTTGTGAGCACCACTTGATCCCTCTCAATATTGAGTTTCATCACGAGGATCTCAACTATGTAGCCCAAAATATTTGGCCTGATGTCAGTACTCAGAAGGGAGCTGGGCCTATGGAGCTGTTCGACTGAGACTCCCTGGCCTCCTGTTGCTACTGGAACCTGATTCACTTAATGGAACGTGTGAGAATTTTCAGCTGTCCCAGTTCCATAAGAAACAGTAAGATCAGGACCTTGGCTGTACTATATGCATATAATAGAAAAGGATACAACCTTCAATCCTAGCTCCTTCTCTTTGTGGCCAAAATTCTGTTCACTTTTAACAGTGTAAATGTACGCCAGCATTGTTACACTGGATCCTATAGTTATACAACTGATTATATAATGGATGCCAAAACTTTCAGCTCACCTGTTTCACAACAATGGATTAGCTTCTCAACCACAAAATCCAAAGTGAGAGGTCTGTCTGTATGCTAGTGGAACACTAGCTGTAAAAGGAACAACACTTACGCAAACCTTGAACAACTTTTATGCTAACGTTGTACCCCAACAAGATTCTGGTCCAAATTTCCAAGAAACCCTTGCAGATTTACTAGCACAGTGATCCAACTGCTATCAATAATCAACTTTCCTGGTGTGGTTCTAAAGCATTTTAGAAACACACAACATAAATCTGATGAGAGCAATGAGAAACTAATGCTGGAACAGTTGGTGGCTCTTTGGCTAATGTGATCTTCCCCCGCAGTCCTATCCATGAAGATGATGGCTGAAGAGGAGTAAAACTGATACTTTAACCCTGTAAGCTCAGAGGCAGCAGCCAATGTGTAGAAAATAAAAACTTTCCAGAAAATCTGGAAATGGGCACTGCTGTTATAGGGTGAAATGATGGCCCTTTCTGCACCCTTATCCCGGTAGTGTCCTGTGGGGATCCCAGCAGCACTCTACTGGGAGGGGAGTGCAACGGGGGTGCTCCTTTCCATACCGGGTGCCTCCATGATGCAGAAAGCATGATGGCCCCGGCTCTTCCTGTCTCAGTGCAGCCGGGTACTTTCCCAGGCTGTGCTGGAACAGGAAGTGTAGCCATCACTTTTCCGGACCCTCTGCACACCACATAAGTGCAGGATGGCAGCATGATTGCGGGTCATTGATAGGGAAAACCTGACAATGATTTGCTCCATGATTGCACCACCTGGGGATGGGAGAAAGACGGGAGCGCGATGACGTCATGCATAACCACCGTTGCAGTCCCGTCCTTCTCCCGTCCCCATTCCCCAAAAATGGAATACAGAAATATAGGATGGGGGACACGTGGCTGGATAGCAGTACGTGTGAAAGGGATCTAGGAGTCTTAATAGACCACAAGCTGAACATGAGTCAGCAGTGTGATGCGGCAGCCAAGAAAGCCAATGCAATTCTCGGCTGCGTCAGTAGGAGTATGGTGTCTAGATCGAGGGAGGAGTGATGGTACCACTCTACTCTGCTTTGGTTAGACCTCATCTTGAATACTGCGTCCAGCTCTGGGCACCCCAATTCAAGAAGGACATGGTCAGGCTGGAGCAGGTCTAGAGGAGGGCAACCAAAATGGTGAGGGGCCTGGAAGCCATGCCCTATGAGGATAGACTTAGAGAGCTAGGTATGTTTAGTCTGCAGAAGAGAAGGTTAAGAGGGGACATGATAGCCATGTTTAAATATTTGAAGGGATGCCATCTAGAGGAAGGAGAGGGCTTGTTTTCTGCTGCTCCAGAGACCAGGACAAGGAGCAATGGATTCAAGCTGCAGGAAAGGAGATTCCAACTGAACCTCAGGAAGAACTTCCTGATGGTCAGGGCTGTCCGGCAGTGGAATATGCTGCCTCGGAGTGTGGTGGAGTCTCCTTCTTTGGAGGTTTTTAAGCAGAGGCTGGATGGCCATCTGTCGGGAGTGCTTTGAGGGTGTTCCTGCATGGCAGGGGGTTGGACTGGATGGCCTGTGTGGTCTCTTCCAACTCTACATTTCCATGATTCTATGACTGCAGGACAATAACATCCTGTGGAAAGAGCCAAAGTCTCTTGTACTCATGAGTAGTTTTTTCACCCATGTTTCTTCCAATACAGGTTCACTATTCCTTATCTGAAGTACTTGAGAACAGAAGTGTTTCGTATTTCAATTTTTGTTCAGATTTTGGAATACCTGTATTTGCATGTACATAAAATACTGTACTGTGCAAGAGATCTCTGAGGAGCTTGCGAACAAATGAGCAGGAGTGCTCCAGCCACCATTTCATTCTGAGCACAATGCTTGAATTTGTGCCATTTTGCAGATCCTTGTGTCTCCTTCCAGCCTCGCATCTCTCTCCAGCTTTGCATCTTGTTTGTTCACTATTTGTGTTACGTGTGAGACACAAGGCTGGAGAGAGACTGAGGATCTGAGAGACAAACAATCAGGAGTGACACAGCCACTGCTTTGATGTCAGAAGTGGGCAGCCAGTGGCAAAATGTTTTGGATTTTGGAGTTTTTGGATTTCCAAATGAGGGATACTCAACCTGTAGAATACATCATCAATTGTTGGGTCTCCCTCAGAGATACTAGCAGAGCAGGAGTATTTAAGGAAAGGCTCAACATACCTGCAGCTCAGTTAGCGCAGCCACAGCTAGTTGCACTGAGCAATCAGCCTCTCTAGATATGTCAGGAAGCAAAGGTTCTACAGTCATTGGAAACAACATCAGTTGCCCTCCCCATAAGGGACATCCAAGCCAGTTCAGAGACTCCTGAATGCAGACTGTGCTTCTGCACACATCTCTGATAGTTTTTGGCTTCTGACTGATACTCTGGCTCTTGGCCTGTGGGCTAGCAATCAACCACCCAGCTTCTCATTTCCTCAAGTGAACTATGACACCACCACTGCCAAAAGTGCTATGCTATCAACTGCTAATCAGAAGCCAGTGTGCTCTCAGCTGAAATCCTGTTGGGGATTTACATAAGTGTAAACACCATAGTTATGGTACTACATCATGAAACCCATCCTGATCCCCAAATCCCCACTTACTGAGAAGAAGCAGCTATGATTAATGGGGATCTGTTCCCCTGTTGACCAGGAAGCAGATGACTGATGGTCTCAACCTCTCCCATGAATTATCTCTGGTGTGACAGGCAAAAGCAGGACCCCTGTCACAATTCCCCCTTGCAACCAAAATTACTTGTGCAAGTGGGGTTGGCAACATTAGTCAGTTGCTTCCCAGGTGACAGGGAAAAGGACCCCCATTGATTGCAGTAGCTGCTTGCTGGTAAGTGGAGACTGGAGGATTTTCACAGTCCCCACATAGCCCCTAAACTAAAGGCTATGTAGGGATCATGAATAAAAAACAGTCATGAGTGCATACATCTAGGTTATACATTCATAATTGCCCAAGAAATTTTCTTAGAGTTCCTTAATTTGGACCAGGCAGCAATTCAAATAAATAAAGAACTCTTCTCTGATAGTCCTTCAAGTAGAGGACTGTACTCTGTAAAGCAGGACACATGGGTTACCTACTTCTGAGTATGTATATCACCAAGTCACCCAGAAGATATTCAGAAACTAGGCAGGGTCAAGCCTGATGAGTTCCGGGATAGGAGCCTACCAAGGGAAAGCAGATATCTGCAGATTGTGCTGGGGAAAAAAAATCTTTCCTGACACCTTGGAGAGCCAATGCCAATTACAGTGGACAGTGCCAGACTAGATGGACCACTAGTATGACCAATGGTATGGTATAAGACAACTTCTTATGTTCCTATCTATATGGGCACAAACTAGACAGCAAAAAGTTACCTTGAATAAAATGATTAGGTTAGCAACTTAGTATTCTCTAGCAGAAGGTTGGTGGTGGCGGTGTGTGCCTTGAAGTCATTTTTGACTTACAGCAACTCTAAGGCAAGCTATCATGGGGTTTTCTTGGCAAGATCTGTTCTGGTGCTGAGAGAATGTGACTTACACAAAGTCACCCAGTGGGTCTCCATGGCCAAGTAAGGATTTGAACTCTCGTCTCCAGAGTCATAGTCCAACACTCAAACCACTACATAACACTAACTCTTTGCAACAGAAAGTTATCATTTTGTAAAATGCATGTAAAATGTTTGTTTTTAGTATTAATTTTATATTAATATTATAATGAACATTTTTAAAAATTAAAGTCAGTTACATTTTTCTGGAAAATATTCATTGGGTAGGGGAATCCAAGATTTGGCAGGAAGGAGAACTGCTGATCCAGTTGGTGTCCAAACAATCATTCATTCTTATCTCAAATTATTCTGCTAAAATTTTTGTTATTGTCTAGCCAATATTTAATTTTACTTAAAAAAAATCAGTGTAGACAGAATGTATGAAACCTCATTGTACATAACAGGAGAAGGGCCAGTTGAGAATGATGCTGTAGTATTAGAATTCACTGACAGATTTGACACCATGTTCACTTGGATTAGGTTTGGCTATGGTACATCAAACAATAACTTCTTCTTCTTCTTCTCCTTCTTCTTCTTCTTCTTCTCATCATCATCATCATCATCATCATTTTTATCCTGCTTTTCTCCCCGAAGGGACTCAAAGTGGCTATATGCCCCTATATAGCATTGTGCAAATTGAACATGAGCTCATAAAGACTGAAGGGATGGGTAAGTCTGTGAATGTCTATAACATCTCTGATGCCTGCTGACTGATGTAAATGTAAACATACCAATGCATATATCAAAAATGTAACATTTAATTTCACTTCACATAAATCTCTCCCACCAATTACCTATGTGTACATCCCACAGACTGTCCACTTCATGCACTGGATGTAATTCTTGCCTATGAAAGCTTGTGCCATAATAAATTGTAGGTTTTAAAATGCAACTTCAGTTATTTATAAAACCAATCTTCCTAATGATGCTGCCAGCCCAAGGACTTTATTGTATGAAAAGTAGATGGATCCAAGTGTGCATTCAGTCCTGAAAAAAAGGAGAATTTGATGGCAATTTTCAAAAGAGATGGTCAAGCTACAAAAGGAGACCATGGAAAGATGATGAATTTTAGTTATGAAGAAGGGAAACTGTGTAAATGCTCACAATCACTAATCCTGCATATAAACAGGAACATAAAAAGAACCATGCTGGACAAATCCAAAAGTCTATCTCAGGTAACATTCTCACAGTAGCCAACTAGCTCCCTCTAGGAAGCTCAGAAACAGGAGATGGGAGTTCACAGCACTCTTTCCCACTTGTGTCCCTGAGCAACTGATACAGAAAGGTATATTACATCTGATGCTAGAGATAAGTAACCATCATGGATAATTATATCTCACTTGACTTGTAGCCACAGATAGCCTCATCCTCCATGAATTTGCTTACTCCTTTTTCAAACCCATCCAAGTTGGCAGCCATTGCTATATCCCGTGGTAGCA
The DNA here is from genome assembly GCA_030412105.1 of Cyclura pinguis. NCBI lineage: Eukaryota > Metazoa > Chordata > Lepidosauria > Squamata > Iguanidae > Cyclura > Cyclura pinguis. The sequence goes on from CM059600.1 coordinate 129,078,309, forward strand.
AGTCCTATAGTTTAACAGCTTAAATATATGTTCATGGGTCCCTGTCTGTGTGCGTAAGAAGGAAACCCGCTATGATTTACTCATGTCAGGACATACTAGAACTTTATCTTTTTAGACTACGAATAAAAATATAAACTAGACACTATGTGATTTGGGTTACACACACACACACACACACACACACACTTGTACGTCCTGTGTTCTGAAACCCCCTCACCCTTCTTATTTTGTTCACTTGCTGGGCATGCAGGATTCTGTTGTTGCTGGACAGAGAGCTGAAACAATCTGATCAGCTTTGAGGTACTGATGTACTGGAAGCAACAGCCCTTTGAAAGGAAATCTATGCACATCTTTGAGAGCTGGATTCAAAGAAACATGAGTATAGTTCCCCAGGAAACAGGCAATGCGTATACAAGCCTGATAAATATATGCTTGCACTTTGGAATGGCCTGCTTTGGAGGCCTCAGACTTCAGTGAAAACTCAGGTTGGTTTGTAGGAACAGTCTGCCAAATAGGATCCAAAAAAGTAAAGCATTTTTAGTTGCTTTAAAAAAAAACACCAGAATATCGGTACTTCCAGATGGGCAGCTCATACAACTTCTCTTCAATTCTTTTAAAAAGATTGCTTTCTGCTATAATAGGACTAGGGAATTTTTGTCCTTCCGGATATTTTGAACTGCAGTTCCCATGTAGTCAGTCATCATGGCAAATATTTAAGGATTATGGGAGCTGTAATACAAAATGCCTTTTAGAACCCAACCTACTTCTGTCTATATGTATTTAAATGGTTTAAAAATGTTCTTCACATACATTAAGCTGGATCCAGGCTGAAATCAGTGGGACTTGATCAACTTTACACACTAATTTCAGTGAGACTTAAGCCATTTCCACACTAGACTGTTATAGTGCTATTGTTCCACTTTCAACATCCTATGGAATCCTGGGGTTTGCAGTTTAGGGAGGGGCCGGCCAGCCGGCCCCTCCCTAAACTGCAAACCCCAGGATTCCATAGGTTGTTGAAACTGGAACGATAGCGCTATAACAGTCTAGTGTGGAAATGGCCTTAAATTCTACTAATTAAGTTTGGATTCCACATCCATAAGTCCTTGTTTGCCTAGAGCAATAAATGGATTCAAAGCAGAGGCAAGATTCAATCTAGGGCCTTCCTCATGTAAAACACAGTGTCTTATTTGCTATGTTACTCCAAGGTGGGAACCTCTTCCCCTAAAACTCTCTTCATGCCTCACCTTTGACTAGGCTAGTTGCAGCAGATGGAAGCTGTAGCCCGACAACATATGGAGGGCAGCACATTTCCCATCCTTATGCTACATAGGCATTAGCAGGACTATGATTAGCCATTAAGTCATACCTAGCATGACTGGCCATTTAACTACCGTATTTTTAATCAATGTGATGTGATGTTTTCAGCCCTTAGTGGCTTTTCTTAGAACTAGTGAGAAGCAGACAAACATATTATTTGTATAAATAGTACATTGGCGTAAATAAGCACATGTCACCCTAAAGAGCACCACAAGTTGGTGATATCATTTAAAAACAACAACATGATGGAGTCAGTGCTAATTAAAGAACACAGGACAATCTCTAGGCTATAAAAATCACTCTCTTGGAAGAGTTCATCACAGCAAAGGCCAGCCAATTTCAAGGCATACCCCTTGAGGCAGATTTGTGGTGGATTAAGCCCTGACAAATTCCTTTGTGGGAGGTGTTCAAGAGGACTGGAATACAATTTCCCTGCACGTAATCCAAGGCAGTTGAGGGATCCATCTACAAGATCTCATAAGCTCTGTGAAAACAGTGTTTTACAGGAAGGAAGGGACAAATTCTTTCCAAGCCAAAGAAACATCTTTCAGGCCATAATTATATCTAGCCTCTTATGTCATCAGAGTTGCTACATCTCTTGTTCTTTGCCTGGAAGGCTTCCAGAGGTGAAACTGGGGTGGAACATTACATCAGCAGTGCCAAAAGATGACAGTCCTACCATGTCCTGATATAGGCTGTGCGTTGCTTCAGAAAGGGCAGAATGGAAGGGACCATCTTGCCATCAGTATTAGGTGTCTGACTTCATTTGATTTCATGTAGGAAATGAACTTTGGGTTCAACTTAGTCCATCACTCATTCGCTGTAATTGGACCCCAAAGAGCACTTTCTAGTGTTCTCATACACATGTGATTTCTGTCATGCTCATGCAAGAACATCTCACATTACAAACTTTGATAATACAGACCTTTCCTTATTTTAAACTGGCTATATAGACTCTCTTAGTTTATTTGATACTTTTTACATTTTTGGTACCATTAACTTTCAGCATTGCACAAATTGTGTTCTGAAAGATGCATCATTATAGTGCTTCTTAAACCCAGAGAGGTATTTTGCTTGTGTTTAAAATATTTAATTCTGCGTTACACTATGAAAATCCAGAGAGACTTAATGTGGACACCATTTTTCTGCAAGTGTTAGATAATTTATATGTAATAAAGCTTTCTATTTCTGAGCATTTAATCTAGGTCAGTAGTTGCCAATGTTCAGTTCCCAGAAGTTGACTTTCAAATCCCAGAAGCCCCAGCCAGCACAGCTAAAGGGAACTGTAATCCCAGATATTCTCAAGCCCCCCAGGTTGGTAACCACTGAGCTAAGCTATAAAGATGATACCTCTGTTGATGGTGGACAGCCAAGTTCTCTTCCTGTCCCCATGTGAGCATAGCATGTACAGATATAATGGGAAATTTCCAATGATTGTCATTAATAATGGCAAAAGGTGCCCTAAGGATGTGACGAAATCTCAGAGAACTTTTTAAAAATTCTTTAATATTATCCAAACCATCCTAGGGTTACCAGTGGGTAGATTATAATATCTCAGATTGGCTCCTTATAGATGGTAATGGGATAGCTGTAGTGATGACACTGCTCCATTAAAATAAAGAACTTTAGTGCTGAAACACGGTGTACAAGAGGCCAGCAATCACAGATCCCGGTACACTGAATCAGGATGGTTACATTTGCTAAACCACACTGAGCAACAGTAAAAATCTGCTGCTGTGCTTGTCAAATACACATTCCACTGGTATAGGATAAACTCTGGATGCAATCCATAATATTTTTTTTCTATCATATTGCATCTGGATCAAACTAATAATCTACCTAGACCAGGTTGTTTGTTCATTTATTTCTTGTTAACCTCATTATTCTTCATTTTTATTACTAGGATTTCTCATCTCTTTTTTCTTCTATTAGCCAAGTCTTCAGACACTGCCTCCTGCTGCCCACTGGAGGGCACCCACATCTGGTTTTATGGCAGAGATTGTGACAAATGCTTTGATCCAAGAGAAAGCAAGAAGCCAAACTGAGAGGGTGATAATGACTTTGGTTGATCTTACTTTTGCTAGTTAGAATGCATGAGCTTTTAAACCTTCAAAGGGGAGCAGTTTGGTAGTTTTAGACTCTGGATTTCATGGCTTTACCAGGATGCACTTGAGATGGTGATGTGTATTGCTTCACTTACTTTGAAATGAATTATGTCAGATATGCTACCACCAATGGCACTACCTTTCTGTGTTGATGGGATTATGTGCTCCTGTGAGGCAAGAGGCTATGCTGATGGTAGCCGTGCTGCTGATAGGGTCCCCCACATCAGACAGGCTTTTGCTAAAGAGCCAAACTAAATGTGCCAAACAGCTACTGGGCAACAGCAGTAGTGCCATGGGATGACACTGGCAGAGGATCTCTCAGAGATTATGGCAGCGGCACCATAGCAAATGCTTCTTAGTACTGTGCAGAAAGAGGCAAGTTAAAACCCTTTCCAATGTCCTTTACCACAAAAAGCTTATGATAAGACAATCTAAAATGAAACAAGAGATAGCATCTGAAGGTGACACTCCAAGGTTGGATGGTACTCAACAAGATATTGGGGTACAGCACAGGAAAACTATGGCCATTTCCACACTAGCCTGTTACAGTGCTATTATTCCACTTTCAACATCCTATGGAATCCTGGGGTTTGCAGTTTAGGGAGGGGCCTCAAAGAGCCCTCTCTAAACTACAAACCCCAGGATTCCATAGGATGTTGAAAATGGAATAATAGCACTGTAACAGGCTAGTGTGGAAATGGCCTATGAGTAATGCTGTGGGCAATAACACAAGGGGATTCAAGCTGAAAGGATGTTCAGCTGTTGACGTGCACATAGGTGAAAGAAAAGTCCAAAGCTGCACAACACATATTATAAGAACACAGAATGAGAAATATTAATCAGAATAAAAATAAAACAAGAAATGGAACGCATAAAAATTTCAATACCTGAAGTGAGCAAGCAAAAGTGGACAGAAATGGAACATTTTGAGTCAGGTAACACAGTGTTTTAGAAATGAAAATCTAAAAAAAGGGGGGGTGGCAATTAAAAGTGAGTGGAGATGTAGCAAAAGCAGTCAAAAGATACAATGCAAAGTTTAATCAAATCATATCAATAAGAATTTAGGGAAAACCCATCAATATAACCATAATCCAAGTTTATGCTCCAGCTGCAGAGGCAGAATAAGAAGAAACTGAAAGATTCTTTGCTGGAGCCCAGGAGGAAATTGATCACACACTGTAACAGAATTTCTTGTTAATCACAGATGACTGGAATGCGAAAGTAGGAAACAGAGCAGAATCAAAGATAGTAGGAAAATTTAGCCTAGGATCAATAAATGAAGCAGGAGAATGACTGATAGAATTGTGTAAGGCCAATAGTTTGTGATGAACAAACACATTCTTCAAGCAACCTAAGAAGTGACTGTATACACGAATATCACCTGATGACCAATATAGAAATCAAATAGCTTACATAATTGAAAGCAGAAGCTGGAGAAGCTCCATTCTCTCTGCAGAAACATGACCAGGAGCAGACTGTGGCAAAGGCATTTGAAATGCTGCTATCAAAAATCAGAGCATCATGCCAAAATACAACCTAAAGAGCAACACCATAGAATTTAAATATAATGTAAAAAATAGGTTTGCAAAATAGATTAGATTGACCAGAACCCAGAAGAACTCTGGACTGAAGCCAGAGACATTGTCAAGGAGGAATGCAAAAAGACACAATGGCAGCAAAAAGGAAGAGAAGCTTCAATGGATGACAGATGAAACTTTTCAAGCATTTACGTACAGATGAAAAGCAAAAGTAAAAAGTGACAGAAATGGGGTCAGAACCCTGAATGCAATTCTTCAGCAACTTGTTCTCAGGGAGAAGGAGAACTACTACAATAAATGCAGAGAAATAGAAAATGACAACAAAAAAGAAAAAACACAAGACCTCTTCCACAAGATTTGAGAAGTAAATCAAGAGTGGGGATACTATGGCCCTTTCCGCACGAGGCGAGGTAATTGCTCCATGCTGTTACCTACTGCTTCTTTTGGGGTCTGAAGCAATGCCGACTGTCCCTGAAGCCCTTCTGCAGGGCTCCTCCTTGGCCCAGGGCAAATTGGAGCAATGCGAGGTCTGTAGATCCGCACTGCTCCGGCTTCCAAAATGGCGGTTTCCGGCTTCCAAAATGGCGGCTCCCGGTTTCCAAAATGGCGGCTTCCGGTTGGTTGTGGGTCCCAACCAACCGCTGAAGCTCACCACGCCTAAAGCCCACCCTCCGCAGATCGCAGGCTCGCATTGGTGCGAGCCTGCGAATCTGCACAAGGGAGCAGGAACGCAATGGCCTGTTCCAGGAAAATAAAGACCTGTTTTTTGCCGTCTTTAGAAAACACGCTGGAGGACCACTTGGGGTCATTTTGGAGCGGGCTGAGGTGTGGATCTCTAGTAAGTAGTCCGCTCCTAGTCCGCTCTAAGGTGCAGACGACCTCCGTGAGAGGACGCACTGCCCCGTTCTAATTGCCTGGTGTGGAAAGGGCCCATAAGACCAGCAGGAACTACATGACATGACCAAGTACAAATAAAAAGCTAATGGAAACAATATACAGAAGAACGATATAAAAGAGATGAAAGAATGATAACTTCATTCAAGGAAGAACCATTTGAAGATCAACCTACAGTTTTAGAAAGTGACGTGGAAGCTACACTCAGAGCGTTTGGAAGAAATAAATTACCGGGAACAGATGGCATATCACAGTAGAGCTGCTTCATGCTACAGAGACAGAATCTACTCTAGTTCCAGCTGAAATCTGTCAACAAATATGGGGAAAAAAAGACTGGCCCATAGATTGGAAATGTTCAATATGCATTTCAATGCCCAAGAAAGGAGACACTAGTGATTGCAGTCACCACATGACCATTGCCTTAATCTCCCATGCAAAGTGATGCTTAAAATTCTACAACAAAGACTTTTACCACATATGGAGCAAGAAATGCCAGGTGTCCAAGCTGGATTCAGGAAAGGAAGAGGCACAAGAGATCATATTACAAACATACTTTGGATAATGGAGCACACCAAAGGATTTCAGAAGAAAATGAGTCTGTACTTTATAGGTCACAATCTTTGATTCTGTCCTTGTGGACATTTCCAATTTAGGTACATTCTCTCACAAACATTACAGAGCCTAAGCAAATACCTTCTATAAGGAAGGTTGGAATGTTTCTCATTACTGATAATGCATATTACAATTGTAATACATTCCAGTAGTAAAAAAAAATCAATTCGCACAATATTTATGGCATATGAGTATCATATATCTCATATTTCATCTGTTGAGAAAATTTATATATTTTCTATATTCCATATACATACATTTCAGGTTTTGGTAGCATTTTAGGAATCCCAGTACATTGCATTAATTCACCATAACTATAATCTCTCTTTCAGATAATGTTTCCAACTCCAGCTATGCACTAGAATTTTAATCACAGTACCATCAATTCAAAGGCTATTCACCCATTCTGAGTATTAAATACAGCATGCAGGATATAAGACAGTTTCTTCTGGTTTAGTTGTGAGACTGACCCCTAACTGCTGTGGTTTGAAAACTTTCGCAGTTGTTACAGACTTCTTTTTATCCAGTTCTCATCCAATCACCTGTTAGAATCTTTGCCTCTGAAACAAGACTGTTTCAAGAGATCCAAAATACCCAGCCTGGTTTCTTGCGAAAGCTTCTTACTACCATTATATGGTAGTACTAATTGCTATTGTTTGCTCAGTTGTGTTTGCCCAGAACCTCTAAAACACACATTAACAGCACTGACTTCTTAGAGAAACAGTTTCGGATCCTGTCTTTTATACAGTCAGGTAATTTTTTTAACACATCTGCTTTCTAAAATAAAGAACCTGAAAATACAACATAATTGGCTAATTGTAACAGGTTTCCCCATTGCACACTGTGCCTGTTTAATTCTGTTCATTACATATTTGGTATATATCATATTGTTCATAGCCTACAGTAGAGTTCCTATAGCTATTATACTAATTCCCCAGAATGGCTATTGTGTATATTTATAATTCTTGTATGCTGAATAAAATTCCCCAGAGAAATGGAAAAAATATGGATGAATTATTTGGGGCAATCTGCTAAGATATGCTACTGACTGCATTAAAAGATCATAGAATCATAGAATCATAGAGTTGGAAGAGACCCCAGGGGCCATTGAGTGCAACCTCCTGCTCTGCAGAAACACCCATCAAAGCATTCCCAACAGATGGCCATCCAGTCTCTGCTTAAAAACCTCCAAAGAAGGAGACTCCACCACACTCCGAAGCAGCATATTCCACTGCCGGAGAGCTCCGACCGTCAGGGAGTTCTTCCTGAGGTTCAAGTGGAATCTCCTTTCCTGCAGCTTGAATCCGTTGCTCCTTGTCCTAGTCTCTGAAGCAGCAGAAAACAAGCCCGCTCCCTCCTCGACATGACATCCCTTCAAATATTTAAGCATGGCTATCATGTCCCCTCTTAACCTTCTCTTCTGCAGACTAAACATACCCAGCTCCCTAAGCCATTCCTCATAGGGCATGGCTTCCAGACCCTTCACCATTTTGGTTGCCCTCCTCTGGACACACTCCAGCTTGTCGATATCCTTCTTGAATTGAGGTGCCCAGAACTGGACACAGTATTCCAAACAAGGCCTAACAAATGCAGAATAGAGTGGTACCATTACCTCCCTCGATCTAGACACCATACTCCTATTGATGCAACCAAGAATTGCACTGGCTTTCTTGGCTGCCGCATCACACTGCTGACTCATGTTCAGTTTGTGGTCCACCAACACTCTTAGATCCCTTTCACATGTACTGTTATCCAGCCACATGTTCCCCATCCTATATTTGTGCATTCTACTTTTTCTGCCTAAGTGTAGGACTTTACATTTCTCTCTGTTGAAATTCATTTTGTTAGCTTTGGCCCAGCTCTCCAATCTGTCACAGTGATTTTGAAATTTGATCCTGTTCTCTGGTGTATTAGCAACCCCTCCCAATTGGGTGTCATCTGCAAATTTGATCAGCATGTCCTCTACTCCTTCATCGAAGTCATTGATGAAAATGTTGAATAGCACGGGGCCCAGGACAGAACCCTGTGGCACCCCACTAGTCACTTCTCCAGGATGAAAAGCAGCCATTGGTGAGCACCCTTTGGGTTCAGTCAGTCAACCAATTACTTTTAGTGATTACGGCATTGTTTTCTAAGTAATTGCAAACTGACTGTTTAATGATTTGCTCTAGGATCTTTCCTGGTATTGATGTCAGGCTGACTGGGCGATAATTATTTGGGTCCTCTTTTTTCCCGTTCTTGAAGATGGGGACGACCTTTGCCCTCTTCCAATCTTCTGGGACTTCTCTTCTTCTCCTAGAGTTCTCAAATATTATTGCAAGTGGTTCAGAAATGACTTCTGCCAGTTCTTTTAATATCCTTGGATGTAATTCATCTAGCCCTGGAGACTTGAATTCATCTAGTTTAGCCAAATATTCCTGTACTACTACTCTACTTATTCTATGCTGCATCCCCCCCGCCTTCCTCACCTGCTCCCCATCTCCCAGGTTGAATACTTCTATCCTTTTGGGAGAAAACTGAGGCAAAGAAGGTGTTGAGTAGTTCTGCCTTCTGTCTTCCCTCCGTTATTAATTGGCCATCTTATCTTCTCCACGCAGAGACCCTATCATTTCCTTGTTTTTCCTTTTGCTGCGGGCATCTAAAAAAGCCCTTTTTATTGTTTTTCATGTCTCTGGCAAGCCTGAGTTCATTCTGCACTTTAGCTTTTCTAACCTTCTCCCTACATATCCTGGCTATTTGCTTGAATTCCTCTTTGGTGGTTTCACCATTTTTCTATTTCCTATACATGTTTCTTTTAACACTTAGCTCAGCTGAGAGTTTTTTAGTCAACCATTCCGGTTTCTTTAGACACCTGCCATTTTCCCTCCTTACTGGCACAGTTTTCAATTGTACCTTCAGTATCTCACTTTTAAGAAACTTCCATCCGTCATGAACTCCTTTCTCTTTCAGTATTCTTGACCATGGGATTTCAGCAAGTAACCCCCTAAGTTTACAGAAATCAGATTTCTTAAAGTTTAGGATGCATGTCTGGCTACACTTGGCTTCTCCTTCCCACTGAAAGACAAACTCCAAAAGAGCATGGTCACTCCCCCCTAAGGATCCCACCACCTCCACCTCATCAACTAGGTCTTCCCTGTTGGTCAGGATCAGATCTAAAATAGCTGATCCCCTTGTTGCCTCTTCCACCTTCTGGACCATGAAATTGCCTGCAAGGCAAGTGAGGAACCTGTTGGACCTTGTGGTCTTGGCAGAGTTTGATTGCCAACAAATATCAGGATAATTGAAATCTCCCATTAACACTGCATCTCTCCTTTTTGAATGTGTGGTCATCTGCTCCAGGAAGGCCTCATCCAAGTCCTCAGACTGGCCTGGAGGCCTGTAGCAAACCCCCACAATCAATTCCCTATTGTTTCTCACTCCCTTAATTCTTACCCAGATGCTCTCGATTTGGCTTCCCAGATTTAAGTCATGGATCTCTTCACAGGTGAAAACATCCTTGACATATAAGGCTACTCCTCCTCCTTTCTTGTTTGGTCCATTTCTGCGAAATAGGTTATGCTCCCCTATTCCTACATTCCAATCATGAGATTCATCCTACCAGGTTTCAGTGATGCTTATTAAATCATATTTATTTTGTTGTACTAAGAGTTGGAGTTCATCTTGCTTATTTCCCATGCTCTGTGCATTAGTGTAGAGATACTTGAGACCATGTACCCTTCCTGGAATTCCTGTACTAAAGTTACTTTCCCTCCCCCTGTTGGTCTCTAGTTCTACTTGGCCTGCCCTATCTATATCATTTGGGCTATTTTTCGCAGCACTCTCTGAATCCTTGCCCAGAATAACACTGTCTCCCTCCCCAGTCAAACTCAGTTTAAAGACCTCCTGATCCGTTTTGCAAGACAGTTAGCAAAAACGTTCCTGCTGACGGTTGTGAGGTGCAGGCCATCCCTTGCCAGAAGAGGCCATCCCTTGCCAGAAGAATAAGATCCCTCCATACATGTGTATTTTGTGTAATGAGATCCCTCATTACAGGTGTATTTCATAGAATACAGCTTTCTACCCGTATCTGCGGAGCGTATTTGTTAAAGGTGTTAAGACTCATGGATTTAAACAGAAGCATTGTTAAAATTATTTGTTAAAATTATTCTCTCATTGATTTAAGGAGAGCTTGCACATCCACATTATAGCCTTCAACTAGTCTAATCATCATTGACTCATCTTAGGATGCCCTGAAAACCTTAGTTCTGTGAGAACTAAGAGACAGTTTTTGGACTTCATGCCAGAGATGTAATTCTTTGCTAATTTTCTTCTCAAAGGAAGCAATGAGTAATTTTAGCAATGTTCTTCCTGCTGTGAGAAAGTCTCTGACAACTGCAGTTTTCAGATACTACTCCCAGTTCAAGAATTATTCTATGCAAAATTTGCACATAGCATTTTTGTGCAGAAAGCAGGATTTTCTGTGTGGTATCTGGAGCAGAAGATGTCATTTTATATATAGAAAGTGAAAAAAAGAAGTGTGGATTTTGTGCAGAATAAATCCAAAACTGCAAGGATTTATCAGTCCATGAGTCTCCTCATCAGGGTTTCTTGACACTTAAAACATGCTTTGCAACCATTTTTTAAAAAAAACAATATATTTTCAATTATAATTTCCATCCCTACTTCCAGGGCTACCAGAATGAAAACTGGAGACGGCTTCTGTACCTTTACTCATTGTGTAGAAAAATAAATCGCACCAGGTGTAGCTTGTTACCTGGTTGCTGAAATTCTCTCTTCTACACAAGCACACACTGTCTGCAGGAGCTGTCTCACTCTAGCAAACCTACCTGACAGAATTCCCAGGATTTGGTGAGAAAGGGAAACCATGAGAGTTAAAATGGAGTAAACCCAATATATTGTTGTAGTGTTTCTGTAGATCAAGATGTGGGCAGAATACAGCCTCTACAGCTATTTTTGAGGCCGTCAGCACCCCCAGATTCCCTGAACCATCTTTTTTTTCTGGCCAAAAACTGGTGAATTGCTTTTTCTAGATGCCTCCAAGAACAGTTATTCTCCTTCCGTGCAATTTAATATGAGGGGAAACCCCAATTTTTTTTAACATCCAAAGCAGACTTCTAGTTACTTCCTGTTTTGTTCTGTTCTGTTTTGCTTTGTTGTAGGGGTGTTCATGAGCCAGTGGAGTGGAGTGGTTTGATCATTGGACTACGACCCTGGAGACCAGGGTTTGATTCCCTGCTTGGCTATAAAAATGCACTGGAAGACCTTGGGCATGTCACACTCTCTCAGCCCCAGAAAACCCCATGATAGGGTTGCCTTAGGGTTGCCATAAGCTGGAAATGCCTTGAAGGCACACAACAACACTTAGGGGTGTTGGTATTTTTGGCAGTCCATGAAGATCATGGTGTGTTTCTGGAACAGACAATTGGCCCTCAAGACTCACTGTACTTCCCCAGTTCTGATACAGAGAGTACCTCTAATGTATTCTCCTTGCTCAGACTGAAGACAGTCCTGCCACTTTAGCTGGCCACCTCAGAAAATGTAATCTTAGATGGAAAACATGGCTGAAACTGTCACTGAAGCCCACAGGAGTTTTTCGTTAATTAAAAAACATTGAGTTTGGCGTCCGAAAAACAAAGCAGTCCCCTAATCTCTCCAACTCTGTGGTTTGTCTGACATAAAATACATGCTGTACTTTTTTTGGTGCCAAGGCACAATGCTTAAGTCCTTATTATGTGATAAACTTCTTGGAAAAGGCCTTCAGAAGGAATATTTTGGTTTGAGTGAAATAGTCCCTTCCTTCTGTGTACTGCTGTTGCTTCTGCAGAGGTAGATGTACTGCTCAGGTGACTAGCCCAGCAAGGCGGTGGGCAGCTGAACAGCATTTTGGGGTAGTTTGGGCAAAGCCATAAATTAGGAACAGCTGTGCGTAAATTCTGCTCACTGATGCCGCTGCATTAGGCTGCTGTTACAGTTTCTCCTCCCTGCTATCTGATCTCAGGAGTATTACTTTTTACATGCATTTTTCAGGGACAAAGAATGCAGAAGAATGCCGTGTGTGCATCCTGTAGTTACAAGCTGTGCATCCTCTCCTACAGCTGTCTGGGACCATGTGCGAGACTGGGAGTGGCCATAGGGGAATTTATTTCAGGACTCTGAGGATCCTGGTTTTCTCCCATATGCTGTGGCAAGGTATTCCAAAAGCACAGCCAGGAAAGCTCAGTCGTGCAGTCTCAATGCATTGCCCTCAGATCAACAAGCTTGGAAAAGTTACTTGTTTGAACTAAAACTTTCAGAATCCTTTAAGCAGCAGCCACACTGACTGGAATATTGTGAGACATGTTGCCTAACATGTTACTTTTCCAGGCTCTTGCTCTTTATTTACTTATATCCCACCTCAAAACTGGGACTCAAGGCAACATACAATTTAAAAACAATTTGTAAAAAGATGGAAAAAGAGAACATTCATGGTATTAAACCTTGGCCTCCAGTTTCAAAGTTGAGCCCTGGTGTATCCCCAAACTGCAAACCTGCATCTTCAGAGCAAGGTTTAATCCCATCTAACATAGAATGACTCCCTATTACCTGATCCTATATATTACAGAGAGCTGCTATGTTGCTGTTTGTATGAGGCTGTGACTTAGAAGAGGTCACTGCAAAGTACTATTTCCTCATGATAAGCTGTAGATGCCATGGCTTGCTTCAGTGCTTGGTGTACCTTAACTAGAGTTAGGAAAGTTAATAGAAAAGGGTTGATGTGTTTAGTTAATAATTAATAATTCAAATACATTTACATGTGGAGGGAGAAGAACTTCACTATTAAGTTTATGTTAAATTGCCATTTGAACTTAAGTAAAATACTTGCACTAAACCAGAATGCCTGCACAAACCAGAATGAAGCTGAAAAATGCCATCTATGATTCTTACTGATTTATTACTATACTATTGATTTCCATTTGCATCCCAGGAAAAGTTCTAGGGTTTTTAGCTTCCAAATTCTGTTTCCATGTACAGATAAAGAGCATCTATGCAGGGTCTGGTACAGAAAACCACTTATATGCACTCCCTTCTAAGATTACTTTATTACTTGTCAGTTTAAAATATTTTTACTTTGGAATTAACTAAACTGTCATAAAAATTTGTGGGCACTTTGGTCTCTCATTTAATTGAATAATAACTTAATAATCCTAGAATTAAGTGAATGCTGAAATTCCAACTTAAATCAATCACTTTGGTTAAAAATAAACAATAAGTTGCTCGTCTCCATAAGAAACACTCCAGTTTAATTGATAACACAGTTGAAGTTAAGGCATTACTTTCCGTCTCCTGTAATAACATGAAAGCACCATTACTCACTGTGACTTCTTCTAGCCCTAAGATTTAAACTATAATCCATGCATATCTGAAGTGTGACAACCACATATCTTGGTACTGTTACCCTGTTTACTGGGGGTCCCGTGAGAGACACCAAAATGTGCTCAACAATAGGTGGGGAAAATTAGCTCTGAGCACTGCTTTAGCGTTACAAGAGGCAGGGTAACTTAGCAGGATCTTGAGCCCTATGTCTACGGGGTCAGGCCGAGTCAAGGAGCACACAGAAGTTGAAATAATACACGATGTTTTATTAAAACACAAGCAAAACAGTGTATGCTGCACACTCACACAAGATAACTAAAGAAATAAAGGTTGGAGTGGGATAGAGGGGTTTTTAGAGGAGTTGTTGGTTTGGGTGATACTTCACCTGTCCTGAAGCCCGGTTGGAAGCGGAGAAGCCGGGGAGCGTGGATCTCAGCACGTGGAGCTGAGGGGAAGGCTCGCTGGACAAAACGACAGCAAGGTGGGATGGAAGCCAAGAGCGATCCAAGGAAGCGCTCAAAGTCAGGGGTTTTTATAAGCAGAATAGTGACCGCAGGCTAGGTCGGACTTGGGGAAACAATAGATTTGGGGCTGGAGACAAAGCCTCCGAAAAGTCAGAATTTGAATGATTGAGTTACAGCCAAATTGTCAATAGGATAGCCAGTATGCAAACGTGGAGTACTTGAGCGTTGTATAGTCAGATCATCAAGCTGCCAGCACGGGGCAGAGGATCTTTTGAAAGCTGCGTGCATACTTAATGAAGATATTTGCCTTGAGGTCTCCTAAAGCTGCGAGTCGGCTACTTCTGGCCTGCCTGTATTGTGTTGGAATATTACGGCGATTATCGGCCAAGCCTGTGTGCGTGCTTGACCAGGGACCTTGCAATCACGTGGAAGGAAATGGGTAGGTGAGGCCGAATTATCGATATCAATAGATATCTTTTTATATTCCCAAAGCTCGGGCTAGCCAGGGCAGTAACAGTACACTTAAAGTAAAGGGAATGGGGCACAAATGGATTGTGAACAGGAGAACATGAGGCCATATAGTGTGCAAGTAGCTCTTATCACTAAATGTTTTGCTCACTGTATTATATCTATTTATGATTTAATTAGACCATTTATACCCTGCCCTTCAGCCATAAAGGCTTCCAGAATGGCTTACAAATTGTTAATTTGACAATTCCCTCCCCCAAGGCTTGTTATCTTCTGAAATGTAAATATTTGTAGATGTTGATAATTCCATCCCATGCTCAGAGGTGGAGTCATTTGTACCTAAAGGATCATGTCAAACATTATTTCCCTACAACTTCTAACAGGATTTATTATTTGTTTATTGTGAATATTTCTCGTCTGCCCTTCAAACAATTTCTAAGGATGATTTACTATATATCAAAATATATAATGAAAATGTTTATTTAAAAGAACCTATCCACACTAACACACAATATAAAACCAAACTAATATCACCAGCAGACATAAAACATATTAAGTTACAAAAAAATATATAAATATCAGTTTGGAAACACAAAACATCTTCATGGTAGATGCTGCCGCATCCCACCTGGATGCATTCCATAATCAGGCAGCTATCACTGAAGACCCCTTCTTCTACCAAATCACCTCAAACTGGAAAGGTACATAGAGAAGGTCTCAGATGCCTTGTATGCCTTAGCATACAAACAGGGACAGCTGGAGAGTGAAATTTACCTCTCCATGACTGTTTGTGTTACACTGACATAGAAGGGGTGAGGCTAAAGCACTCCCCTCTCTGCATATTGATTGAACACACTTTGTAAACAAGCAAGCAGGACTTCTTAGTTAGTACGCAAGTTGTCATCTTTCAATATATAAGCTAGAACACCACCTCGGACTAGGACCAGAGGTATATTGGTAAACCTGCTGTGCGCAGCCTAGAGCAGTAAAGAATTTGGGTTCTGAGTTTCCTTTCCAAAAAAAAAAAAAAGGATCATTTCTAGGCGCTGTAGAATGAAAGATATTAAACAATAATTTGGGCTCTCAGTTCCCTTATAGAAAAAGTATCATTTTTAGAGGCTATGGAATGAAAGATACTAAGCAAGATGTGGAGACAGCATTCCAACCAATCATTTTGTCAGAAATGAGTCTACACCCACCTTTCAGTCTTTCCAGCCAATAAGTGACTGGTATATAGGGAAGTCGTCTTCATAGACAAAAATCACACACACACACACACACACACACACACACACAGTCTGCAAAAGAGACTTCTGTATTTGTTTTGAAGCTGCTTGTCAGTCCTCTCTGCTGGAAAAGTGATTATTACCCCAGTACATTCATGGGGAGCCAGTGTGGTGTATTGGTTTGAGTGCCGAACTATGACTCTGGAAACCGAGGTTTGAATTCGCACTCAGCCATGGAAACGCACCGGGTGACCTTGAGCAAGTCACACTCGCAGACTCAAAGGAAGGCAAAGGCAAACCTCCCTCTGAACAAACCTTGCCAAGAAAACCCCACGATAGGTTTGCCCTTAGTTCACCATAGGTCAAAAATTATGTGAAGCCACACCACCATCACCACCACCACATTGTTGTTGTTGTTGTTGTTGTTGTTATTGCTAATTTGACCACTCAGTCAGATTATGGCAAGGCATTTTCTATGAAACTGCCCATAAGAAATGTTTGGAGGTAACAGCCAGTGCGGAATGTGACAGCCAGGCTGTTGTATGAGGGCGGCATACACATTGCAGGTTTTGCACCAACTCAACTGGCTCCAGTTTGTTTCTGGATTCACTCCAAGCTTCAGGATTTGACGTACAAAGCCTTAAATGGCTTATGGCAGGATGATATCTGCATCCTTCTGTTTGAGTTTCTTTGGAATCTGATGGGCGCACTGGAGAGGAGAGGATACCGCCTGAGAGGCTAAGTTGCTGAGTAAATGTGACAGGCCATTCTTGGTAGCCAACAGCCAAGTCGTGCGACTCCCTCCCAGGGGAAGCCAAGCCGGCTCCAACCCTGCTGAGCTTCCAGTTGGGGCGAGGGGCCTGCATTGTTTCTTATGGCCTACAATCTGTAAAATCAAGGTTGGTTTTGTGGAGTGATTTAACTTCTTAAAACATTTTTTCACAAATTGTTTTTAAAGAATGCTTTTAGCTGCTTTTTTCAGGTGTGCTTCCCCTTAGGAGTTATGGAGGCCTGAGAGGTGATAAACAAATGCTATAAATAAATAAATTCAATTCAATTCAGTTCACTTGTTGGATGCAAAGGTAGGCGGGTTGAGCATGAATAATATTTGAGAACCGTGCATAGTCATTCTCCAGTTTCTTGACATGCTCTTTTAAAGAAATGTGGGGAGGGACAGCTGTTAAATTGATTGCAGCAGCAATATGACTGATGACAACTGATTATTAATTGTTTTCCCAACCATGGATATCTTCATGTCAAAGGTTCCTACAATTTGGCTTTAAAAAGGTGAGGGAAAGAAAAGAGAGGAATGACTATTTGAGCTGTGCTGATAACATTGCTGTAGATATAAGATACAAATAAATAAGTACAGGGATTGCTCTTAAAATACATTGCTTGCATTTTAACAACTCAGTCTTCAATTTATCCTAGTTTAAGCACTGAAACTTGTGTGTGTACACACCTTCAAATTGCCTCTAAACTTATGGTGGCCTCATGAATTTCATAGGAGTTTTTGGAGGGGCAAGGAATAATACTCAGAGGTGGTTTTGCCAGTTCCTTCCCCTGAAATACAGTCTACAGCATATGGTATTTGCTGGCAATCTCCCATCCAAGTTCTAACCAGAGCTGACCCTCCTTATCGTCCAAGATCAGATGCAATCTAATACCTTTAGGGTATTTAGGACTATTGGAATTCAGTTTTTTGTAAATATTCCATCTCTTTTGATCCTGCCTGGTCCTCCACCCCACCCCACCCCATGAAATATCATGCTTGGTCTTTCACAGAATGTAGCATTACCAGCCTGAGATCCACTGATGAGAGACCCAGAGCATCTTAACTCACAGCATTCTTCTCATGGTTTAGGGTTGGTGCTAGTGAGGAGAGCAGGGCTCTTGTGCCTTACCATCTAGGTGTAGCAGGCAGAAATTCAACAGGTCAAAGCAGTTCTAGGATGGAAACATAACTCCAGGGGAAAGTTTTGCCTGTGCACATTCCTTCTTTCAGGTGCCTCACTACTTGGGGATGGCCTCCTCAAAGTATTTTTCTTTGGACTACAGCCCAGAAGAAACTGCAGATTTCCTCCTCCTTAGAGACTGAAATCCATTTGCCTTAAATTTTCAAAACCAGAGAAAGAGACTGACCAACCTCAGTTGCACGCTTGCATACCAGGGTGAGAGGTAGTGTCCTTCTGTTTAAAATACAGCTCTCCCTCCACATTCACAGGTTTCACTTTCTCAAATTTGATTATTCACAAGGTGCCTGCTTAGCCCCCCATTCTCCCTCTCCCGCTCCCTGGCCTGGGGCAGCGGCAGGAGGGTGCAGGGAGGGCAATTGCCCCTTCCCCGCGCTCCTTCTGCTGCTGCCAAGAACTTCCCCACTGGCTTTCTCCTCACCTCCACCCACGTGATCCCGATTCCACAGGTGGGGTGGGCAGAGGAGACAGCCAGTGGGGAAAGAGCATCCCCATTGGATTTCTCCTCACCCCTGCCCACCCTGATCGTGATCGTGTGGGTGGGGGTGAGGAGAAAGCCGGTGGAGAAGCTCTTTCCCTACTGACTGTCTCCTGTGCCCACCTCACCCACACAATTGCACTGGTGGGGTCCATGGCTATTTGTGTTTTTTTCACTTTCACGAGGGTTCTCTTCCCTATCCTTCACAAACGTGAAGGACCCACTGTATAGGAATTCACATCATTTATTTATTTGTTTAAATATTTCCACCTCACTCTCTAACATGAAATCCCAACGGCATGCAATTAACATAAATAAAACAATTCAAAGGTTAAAAAACAGATTTATTAAGGAACAAAAAAAGCATATTCAATAAATCACCGAGTTAAAACAGCAGAAAAGGCTAAAGCAGTTAAAACAATGTGCACGTACACTTTCAGAACTAATAAAACTAGGCTGCAAAAAGGTTTTAGAAAAGTCATGTTTTAACTTGACACCTAAAGGAGATTAATGTTGGTGTCAATTGGGCCTCCATAGGGAGGACATACATGTACCTTCTTGTGTTACCCTTTCGTTTCAGTGCAAATTTGTGTTCCCTTTTCTATATGAGGTGTGACACCACATCCATAGACAGTATATTGGGCCCCCAAAATCCCATTGACACCCCTGAACAATACTAAAAAAAAAAACTAATAAAAGATAGCTTGTACTGGGCCAGAATGAAGAAACTGATCTCTCTGCAAAGAAGAAGAGACAGATCTATAAAAGCCATGGCATAAACCAGAATCTCTCCAAGTGTTGGCAATGGGTCTGCTTAAATATAAAACTGGCTTGATGGAGGAGAAACACAGCAGTCCTGTTACTGACAGAAATGCTTGAAAAAAATTGGAAGTCCTCACAGAAAATTCCAGTGTTGTGGTACAAATTCTTAGCAGACGTGGAAATCTAATGTAGCAACAGCTTTATGATTTTACATCTCAGGTCTTACATAGTACAGACTTAAACTAGGGACATCTTTAGATGTAGTTATAAACACCTAAGACCTACATCCATTTGTGTCAACTGTGAAATAAAAAATGACAATGAAGAAGATGATCACTAAAGTCAAGCAAAGGCCCTGAAATACTAGCTAAGCTTCACGAAGAGCCTGTCCATGTATCATTAGGCTAAAGAATGTCTCCACTAGGCAACACATCCGTGGAAACACATGGAATGTGTTTGGAGCACTTCCTGATGAGGCTTTTATTGGGCAATCATACCATCTCCCCAACTTTTACAAGAAGTCCAAACATCATAGCTATCCCATTTTCCCCACTGCTTCTACCACCTTTCCTTAGTAAAAAAAATAATCACACCTACTTTAGGCAAGTCTTCCTAAAAGTGCTTCCCCACTTCATGCTGGAAAAGATCTTTGTGCTTCTTTCAATATTTGACTGTTTGACTAAGCGGAGATTTCCAGAAAGGGACCTTCTCATACTAGCAATTTAGAAGGCACTCCAAAGTTATTCAATTTTTTTTTTCTCCTTAACAGATTCTCTGCAGTAAGAAAAACGGTGAAGAACTGGTTGCAGGGGGAAGGAAGATTACAAGTGGAGGAAGATATTGTCTGGATCCCCTCTAAAATGCAGTAAATGAGGGTCAGATTAGACATTAAAGGGGATTTGCATTCCTTTCAATTAAGTTGCACATTGGGGTCTTTGAAAAGTGACATGCTTCCGCAAGCAGATTTGCAAATTATGCCAGTGTTTACTTCCAATGACTGATCATGAATCAAAGTATGCTAAATGCAAGATACAGAGGTGAGGAAAATCACATGCTGTAATAGATGTGTTTCATCTCCTGGGGGAGTGCATCCGCAAAAAAAAAAAAGGTAAACTGTCATCTAGTTCACGAGTGGGCAGCTCAGCAGCATCTGGGGATGCATCTACACAGTTTTCATCACCCTGAGCCTTCAGTGCCCTGCACCCATTCCTTTTTTTTCCCCTTTCATTGGCAGTAGGCTGGGCAACAACAACATGGTGGAGAAGAGTCAAACCCTGTATTTTTAGACAGAGATTGTAAACACCTGTGTGTGTGTGTCTCAAAGAGGAGGTGGGGTAAATATAATTTGCTGATAGCAAAGGAGGAACAAAGTAACAGACCAAAAGCTTCTCTCCCATGGTGATTTGGAAATTTATATTGGCTCATAACTCTTTGAGAATAAGTGCCCTAAGCAAGTTGGCACCACATGAAAAACAACACTGATAGCGCAGTGCCCTTTTGCATTTCAGAGCAGGATCACTATGTACTTAGGGAACTGTGCCACCAATCACCAATTAATCATGCTTTAAAAGCATCAGTACCAAGAAGGTTTAGCTCAACAGGTTCTTCTTTCTTAAAGAGACAGAAAAACATGGATGAGCAGACATTGTGGGCAGGTAGGAAGAGAGAAAAACAGAAAAGAGCCACCAAAGCAAGACTATCCAAAGTTTGCATGGTATTTCAAAGCTCCTTGTTCTGTGTATTGTTTTGATAACTGGTGGGGGAAAAGTGGTACAAGAATGCAAGAGGCTGGCAGATATGGTTTCAGTGAGCTGTGGTGCGAGTACAGCAGTCCCTTCTGCAGATGTGTATGCCCTCTTCATTTTGATATACAGCCTTGGCTGCCTTCCGAAATCTGATAAAGCTCTACAGTTTTGACCTGTAACTACCTTCACCCAGGCCACTGTGTGGCTTCCTCACTATCAAATCTATCTCTTATTGCACCTTTAGTTTATCAGTGTTTTCCCACAATGTGAACTCTGCACTATAATAAGCATCTTAAATTGAACAGAGAACCCTGACAGTCTCTTTCTACCACCCCCTTTTCCTCTTTCCACTGCCTCTCCACCCCCGCAGAGCAGTTTTGCAAAACAGTGGAGGAGGGGTAGAGGGATGCCCCCCCCCCGTTCTCTTGTCTTCTCTGCTCCGCTGATGCAGGCATATGTGGATGAGTATATACACACACATGCACACACACAGAGTACTGCAGATCCAAATTAAAGCATGCAGGAAAGAGCTAAGGCAGTGGTTCTCAGACTTTTAACCCCTGTGACTCCCCTTTACATCTATATGGGGACACTATGCCCCTCCTGCTTCTCTCTCCTCTCTCTCATAGGTTTCTCATGCCGCATGCACCCTCCCTGTTAATACTGGGCTCTTGCACTTTTCACCTCTTCACTTCCCTTCTTGCTCACCTGAGAAACGTCCTCAGCGTCACTAAGGGCCATGTGCCTGCCGGGCCAACAATGGAATGTTCGGAGAAGCTGGGTGGGAAAAGCAGTAAAAAAGGGAAGCCAATTTTTGCTATGTGTGAGTTGAAGGAAGGCATAACAGTGGAAGACCCTTTGTATCACTCTTTTGCAGATATCAGTCCTCAACGGTGCACACATACACAGAGTCCTGCCCTTTATTTTCATATTTGCTGTACTCGCAGGCTGATTTTTCTTCTACCCTCCCCCTTGAGCAACTATTGTGCTCTCCCTTTAGGGCCCACAGGGGAATGAAAAGGAGGAGGCTGGTGAGCTAGAAATTACTGTTTATACAAAACAAAACACCTTACTCATAGGGGGGGGGGGAAAACTTAGGAAAGGAATGTGGGGGCCTGAAAAGTCCTGGAATTTCCAACAGGTCATCTGAATCTTAGTAAGGAAAGAGGTAATAACAGAGCAAAAATCATGCTCTCCCAATATATTTGGCCAATCTGAATAAGCTCAGTGTCATTTTTTCCATTTTGGGAGAAAAAACAAAAAACAAAATATGGATATAATCTTTCTAAATTTATTACATTTGACAGCTGAAGCTGTATGTTACCTGCCAGTAACAGTTTGGAAAACATAGTGCCTACAAAAGGGGTGGGCAAAGTACAACCCACAGATTGCATGTGGCCCTCTGAGGCCATATTTGCAGGCCCCAAGCCCCCCATACCCAAACTTGGCAGCCTGAAAAAAAATGGGATGCTACCGGCCATTTTGGCACATTTTGGGCAGTCTCTTGCCTCTTTTCCAGCTCTAGAGTCCTTTCCTCAAGCCAAGAAATTATCATGCTTCCTGCTCTGATCATTTCTTACTTTGGAAGAAAGGCCGGTATGGGAAAGGAGCAATGCAAAACTGACTCTGGCAGACTGTGAATGAATCTACACTTCAAAGCTATAACAGTCTGATACCACTTTAACTACCATGGCTTCAATCTATGGTATCCTGGGATCTATCATCTGGTGAGGTACTTAGAATTCTTATGTGCTAGAGAGCTCTATTAGCATCTTCCTGAAGTACAGCGCTGGAGATCCCTAGCAGAATATTCCAAGTACCTCACCAAATTACAGACCACAGGATTCTGTAAGATGGAGCCGGGACAGTTAAAGTGATACCAAGCTGCTTCTGAAAAGGCTCAGCCATTTAAACCTTTCTTTGTTTGGGAGATGATCCCTTTCCTTCATCATTTTAAATGTCCTGCCTGTGGCAGCAGAGTGGTGGTTATTATTAAAGGACAGCAAATGATCAAATGTTTAGTTTCTTCTGTTACAGAGAATGGCACTGTTTGTGTTCTCTGCCTCAGAGAGCAAAACACCTCAGGCCGTCTCCTGCTTCTACAGGCCAGACTTTATGCCAGGGCATTGACCCCTCTAACTCTGAAAAGATACGCCTGCTCTCATCTGGCAGAGGAAACCTGGGTGATATTTTTAACTTTTCAGTGGACCTTCACAGATCTTAGTTCTTCTCCAAGAACATGAGTATAATTGGGATGCATCAGCTACTCAGACAGCTTTCCTGGGAACACATGCAGAGTACCCACACAGACTGTGCATTCAAGGAAAAATACGCCGTGTACCTCTCTACATCCATGAATGGCACTCTTCAGGAATAGTCTGGGCGTTCTTCCTGCCAGGAGGCCGTTGCCTCAATTGCAGCACTGAACTTCACCAGCAAAATGTGACAAATAAAGCAAACAGGGAAAAACAGCTCATCTTCACTGGGTATCATATCACTTCATAGCAGGGAAAGAGACTGGCAGATAGAAAAACAGATGGGGAGGGTTCTTTCAGCAATCAACAATGCAGGAACAAAGAGAAATAATCCATGAATTAATGCCTCCCCTTCCCACTTACAAAGAAAATCCCCCCATTAAACCAGCTATTTGTATTAGAATGGAACCTCCAAGGAGCATCACTTGCCAAGAAATAGATTTCTTCCCTTCTGTCAATTTTTTACAATGCATTTTTTAAAAAGCATACCTCAAAGTGGCTAATAATAATAAAAAGCGCATTAAAAATCTTAATTGCTACATAAAAATAAGTTAAAAACACAATTACAGGAACATTGAAAGATGTTGGCCAAGATCCTGCATTGTCAAATGTAAATATGATGATGGAGCTCCTTCACTCTAGTTACGTCTGATGATGCCACCCTCTCAACACATACATAAAAAAACCCTACAGTGTAAACCTGGCAGCCACCCCACTAAAGCATTTCTGAGGTGCTGCAGGTCAAGGTGCTGGGAAATGATCTCCGCAGGGTCCTCTCAGTCGTGGAGCATATATCAACAATAGGCAGCTGAAGAGATCCCTCAAGGCCTTGCCACAACTACTTGTCTCAAGATGCCCTGTGACCGGGAAAGTGCTGCAGATGCCATTTCCTGGCACTCTTATCTGCAGCATTTTGGTAACACTTCCGTTGGGGTATGGGCAGGCTGACGAAGTCAGTTTTGGGGTTCACATTTGGTCATTAACAACCATAAACATGAATCCCCAGCAGTTATGAGATTATAAGTTCAGTTTATGATCTGGTAACTGCTGAACAGGATGCCAGCCATCACCGGCACCCAACTGGTTAGAGACCCTCCAGCCACTAACCAGCTTACAAGCCAGAAAACTGTCTAAATAAAAACATCTTATAGAACTATTATTCGAGTTTAATTGCCATGGCTGCCTCCCATGGAATCCTAGAGTCTGTAGTTTGGTCAGAGGCATTGGAGGAGCTCTCTGGCTGAGGATTCTGAAGGCTTCTCCCCCAAAACTGCCAATCTCGGGATTCCATAGGATGGAACCGTGTCAGTCAAAGTGCAAAAATGGCATGATGTGAAAAAGATCAAGGGCACTTACTCAGTTAATGCTTATCCATATGAAGTTTCTGCTTCCAACCCACACAACCAGTCATTAGCTGTCCTGAGCACTGTTTCTTAGTGGAAAGATGGGATAAAAAAAGTAATAAAGTAAATAAGCATATATCAAATAAGTAAACACAAATAAATATAATTAAAATTGTCCTTATGGGGGAAAAAAGCAGACGGTGCAGCCATTCTCCCCTACCAGGACCCTAGAATTGTACTATACAATATCATCACCTACAATATCATTCTTTGAACTATTTTGCTGAGTCATGGGAGCTGAAGTGCAAAGTCATCCCCAACATGGCATTAAGTGTCTCCCATCCCTGTAAAAGAGAAAAACTAAAATTCCCTGCAAAACCTCATCAAATGGTGATGACAACTACCCCATGGGGTGTGACATTCCACCTCCACTCACTGAAGGATATTGCTGTTTTTATTGTTATTGCTGTGTGCCCTGAAGTCATTTCCAACTTATGGTGATCCTATGGGAACCTACTATGGAGTTTTCTTGGCAAGATTTATTCACAGGGAGTTTGCCTTTGCCTTCCTCTGAAGCTGAGAGAGTGTGACTGGTCCAAGGTCACCCAGTGGGTTTCCATGGTTGAACAGAGATTCAGACTCTGGTCTAGAGAGCCATAGTGCAATGCTCAGACCACTATACCACAATTATTGAATCTTATTTAAGCTTCACCCCCATTCTCCAAGTTGGGCTGAATATTTCAACACAGCGCTGCCTGTTGCTGTCTGGAGATACCAGAGCTGTGCTAGAACAACAGCAAGAACTACCAGCCCACAGAAGTAGAATAACAACAAGGACAACAACTGGGCTGGTCAATGTTGCTTCTGTTGCCACCACGACCACCATGATGATGATGATGATATTCCACTTTTCTCCCATACAGGACCCATGTGTACAATCCACATAAACTTGGTGATGGAGAACATCTTTATTTTCATGCACGTGAGGAAAAAGGGTCATGGATGGCAGCAGCAACAGACAGCTTCTGTAGTTTGCAAAGTTATTTTTTTGGACTACTGTTCCCAGAATGTCCCAGCTAGCATGGAATGTATCCATGCTGACTGAAGGATCCCAGGATTTCTAATCCCTAGAAACACTTTCCTAAGCTTTGGTGATTTGTTAGGTGCTCTGAATTTTCTACTCAGGAAACAGGACTGCTATCTGCATTTTCTGTTCTGCAAGTCTAGCTCCCCACATTCCACTTGAAGTCATCTGGCCATTTGAGGACTCCTGTATCTTCATGTACAATGGCAGCTCCCTTCTTGTGCAAAGCTGTTGGTGGGGCAGGGGATAGGTGTGCTCGGTGAAATAAAGGACAGGGCTCCTGTATCTTTAATGGTCATGCAGAAGAAGAAATTTCAGCAGGTGAAGCCTATGTGACAAGCAACACCTGCTGAAATTCCCTCTTTTGTACAGCTATTAAAGGTACAGAAGCCCTGCTCACCTGGAAACCTGGGGTGGGGGAATCAGACTTTCATTAAAACCCTTGCCTTTACTGCAATCCTGCTTGGTTTGCCTCTCCTTTAGCTGCCTGTCACATCTTTTAAAAGAATCATGCAGCTCTAAGCTACTAACAAATTTAATGCAACATATACTTTGTTCCTTAGAGAGTCATTTTCACTCTGAAAAATGACACAGCAAATGTTAAGCTCTCGGAATTGCTTACACTTTTTGCTGGCTCATGCTCATTT
Organism: Cyclura pinguis; assembly: GCA_030412105.1. NCBI lineage: Eukaryota > Metazoa > Chordata > Lepidosauria > Squamata > Iguanidae > Cyclura > Cyclura pinguis. The sequence goes on from CM059600.1 coordinate 129,104,576, forward strand.
TTAACAGCATCTGCACCAAGGCCTTATGAATATTCATTCCTTGTTCACTGTCATCACCTAGTGAGTGAAGAAAGGCCAGCCAGAAGTAAAGTCTCAAAACATATATAACAAGAACAAATGATTATACAAAAATAAACATTAGGAATATCAGACCATTTAGTTCCCATCTGTTCAGTGGAAACCTCAGCTTGCTAGCAAGAAGGGTTTACCAGTCTTCCAAATATGCCAGGAAACGGATTTTTAAACACACACACACACACTTCCATACTGGAAAGCACCATAGAAATTATTGATCCTGATGCACAGGAATGAAAACCTTGCATTGAATGAGTTATGGGGCATTTTCTAGCCCCATTGACATGGATTCCAGACGGGGGGCATGAGCCATCCCAAAGAGGAGGCTAAGCTGTCCTTGAAAGGACCTGGCAAAATTGGATCACCAAGACTCCCATGTATTTGAGCCTCCACAGTCAGAAACTTACGAAATGATTAAGCACTACGGAATATTAAGCCAACTATTGTCATTGAGCACTCCAAGGAATAATAAAGCCTGTTTGCAATCTATTCTGTGCACACTTACATGAGAGTAATCTGTACAGAACACACAGAGGCAACTTCTACATACACACGGTGCCTGTAAGAATCTTCACATTTAAGGATATTTGAATGATAATGGATGGGGAAAGTAATTTGCCCTCCCTCTGTAGCTACCTTCAAGTAAGCAAAATTAATAGCCTGCCTGCCAATGTTGACCTCCTCCCTTAAAAACAGATCTGGAGTCACTGCCCATGGGAATTCAAAAATAATGAGGTTGACCAATCAGGTTAGTGCAGTGGTTAGGAAGAGGGTTAGTGTTCATTTCTGGCATTTTTTGAACTTAACAAGAATTTCCCATTGCCATGAATAGGGCCAGCCTACTGACAACTAGAGTGTTTAATTTCTGTTTCTCAATGTCATGGTTCTTTTTAAAATGGCATGTGACTTTTTCTTTTCTTTTCTTTTTTTGGTCCAAGTATGTCACATTGGCCACTGTAATATTCATTTATACATTAGCTATCAATATTATCAAGCACAAAACACCATCATGTGTGTCAGCTAATGCAAAGTATTAGGAACTTGATACAACTGGGCATCAATTTCAGATTTCCTATTCAGGGAACTTCTTGCAACTCTTCAAATACTTAAAGACTATGGAGAATACTGGATACAAAAATTAATAATTTGAAAATTTAAGAAGCCCATTTGTTATAGCAAATGTTTGCCCCTCCATTTACTTTTCAAAAAAGTCTAGGTCTTCAGATTTCTAATTATGCTATCAGATGATTGTAGTTGGTAAGTCTGGCAAAATTAAAGGTTAAAAGATGCAAGTAGAAAGGGCAATTTGGTTGTACTAATGGTAAGAGAGAACAAAAAGGAACAAGGGTTAAGTCTTCAAACTGTTGATTGATTCATTAAGATTTAATGATCTTCTCTTCCCTCCGGCTCCCTCCCCTGTGAGCCTCTGCTAACATGTGGCTGAGTCAGACACTCAGCCCCAGTTCCACAGGGAAATTTACAGTTTGTGTTTGACAGTGACCATCCATTACACTTCTGTGCAGCTGTTCAAGCGAAGACAACTTTAAACTCTTCCAGAAATGGTTTGCATTCATCTGCAGACATTCCTTGCTGGGATGAGGAATGTGGGGAAGCAGACTGCCTCATTTTCCCTAGCAAAGAGTAGCAGGCTTCTATCACTTGTATTATTGCTCTGTGGATAGTTCTTTAAGAGGCATAGATGTAGAGTGGGAAATATTCTTGTCAGCCTATGTTCTGCACCCTTCATCCAAGTCCCAACTGGCTTTTTTAACACTTGAGATCATCTTGTCTGCAGTTCATAGCTAGTGCACAGCAATTCCTATGGCATTCACACATATACTTGAATTTGCTCTGTGACGAAAGCAACATTTCAACAACTGAAAATAGTGGAGCAATTTTTGAAGTAGTTCGCCTTGTCATCCATGTCTATGAAAACCTGTGCGAGCATCTTAAATTGGTGTTTGGGAGCCCAGTTTCATTCTTAGTTTCTTGCAGCAGTAACAACAAAATTCTGCAGTGCAACAGTGTAATTCTGCAGTATAACAAAGGTTTAAATGCTAACCAATTTGGTATTGAGAGAGCTTGAATAAGGTAGAATTGCTGAGCAAGAATCATGAATTTAAAGTGTCAGAATCATCAATATCAGATTTTTTTCAGGCTAATCATTAAGCTAATACATTTTTTTACTCTGCCCGCAAAGGTAAGGGAACTGTTTCCTAGCTGGATATAGGCTCTTACCGCATCACTCCTCAGTAGCGCATTGTCCTATTTCAATTCCAGCATTGCCATTTCGGTGTTGTTTCTGGGTTCCGAATGTTCTCTACCACACAGGAAGCACCATCAAGCACAAATGAGGAACTGTACTCACCCAGGTGACAAACTTGTGGCAGGAAAGGAAAGGAGGCCATTACCAGATTTTTTCTGGTAATGAAAAAGCACTGATTAGCAATGGAAAGAGATGAGAAAGCAGCTGGTTAGGGATGACATCATGCAGCAGGACAAGTCCTGGATTGGAAACAACCTGTGGCTTTGTCATGATAACGTCTTTATGCAGTAAGAGCCATATTTCTAATTCTGCAGTGATGGTGCTCACCAGAAAGGGGTCTAAGCAATTGTGCTCAATCCCATTGGAGGAGGACATTGCTAACAACTCTAACAAGGATTTGTGGCTCTCATCAGATAAATGAGGTTAGTAGGCCCTAATTTATATACATGAGGGGGAAGTGGAATCAATGGGGCCAATTATGAAATGAAAAAATGTAAACAAAGTCTGTGATAATTATATGTAAAGCTAGGAATGTTTATAAGAGGAGGTGACCCAACACTGGCAGGCAGGATTACTTCGCCCATGCATTATTCCTGAGACATGCCTCATAATGAAGATTCTTACAACCATAATATGTACCTAGAAGTACACTCCATGTGCTCAGTATTTGTTACTCCCAAATAAGTCTGCATAAGATAGATAGCAGACAGTCTTCAGTATTTCTGAGAGAGCTCAACAACAGCTGTCTTAATATTTCTTAGTGCTTAATCATTTAGTACAGACAATATCTAAAGAGGTTCAATAACATATGAATCTTGGTGGTCCAATTTTGCCAGGTACTGGGGAGGGGGGGTCAGCCTCCCCTAGCCTAATCTTGGATGGGCCTGAGTCCCACCTGCCTCCTCTCTTCTGGAGTTGTCATTAAAGACGAAACCCAAATGAATCAAACTTCCTGATATATTATAATTTAGCAATTTCCTGTAGGAGTTTCCTATTGAAATCCCTCTGTGGGAGAAAGACAACATTCAGGTCAGCTGACAGTGCACTGGGAAAATGAACCAGTCTCCTACCGGTTTTTGAATCTTGCCATTTCTGACATCAGCTACATGTCCATTTGGCTGCTGGTTTCTGGTATGGTACTGTGGCAGAGTGCCAGGCAGACATCAAGCTTTCAGGGTCTACCTTTTTTTTAATTGAACCCCAAAGGCAATCAAGAGCCAAGTGAAAAATAGTGGCTTAGTTGGCAGGCATACTCCTCAAAAGAAATAACAGTACCAAGGAAATTCTTTTCAGTTTCAGAACTGAACTCAGTCTCATCAACCAAAACTCCTAATTTTCCTTCAAGCTGTCATGACTTCAGCATCTTAATTTGGAAGATTCTTACAAGTCTTTTGATGGATATTGTTGTTAAATAGTGTGGGTGTATCTGTGCCTTCAAGTTGCCTGTCAACTTATGGAGAATCCATGAATTTCAAAGGATTTTCTTGGGCAAAGAATACTCGGAAATGGTTTTGCCAGCTCTTTCTTAACTATAGCCTACAGCACCTGGTATTCATTGGCAATCTCCCATCCAAATACTAATCAGGGCTGCCCCTGCATAGCTTCCAAGATCAGACAGGATCTGGTGCCTTTAGGATATTTAGGTCCTATATAGTAGTGAACTAGAAACTCTTGCTTGACCTATTACAGATCACCTGGAGATCTACTAGTAGATCCCCATTTACTTTCAGAACAAATTCCTCTGTAGGATATAACTAAGAGCACAGGAAAAGGCAGCTCTCTTTTCCTATGAAGAACAACCATTTCCATGAATGGTAAAACCTCATGCTGACCCCACACTGATTTGTGTCATCAGCTTCATGCAACCTTAAGGCTCTGCCGTGGAAGCAGACACTAAAGTTGACCTTAATGGTTTGGCCTCTGGTGCACCCACATCTGTCTGTTCCATGTCTTTCAGCTTGACACCTCCCTCTAGTTGGCGAATGGGCCTTGAATACAGCCAATGGGCACAGGGCTGGCTACACTGTTAAAGTGAGGCAATCACCTCAGGCAACAGGTAGAGCGTAATCCTGAAAAAGTCAGTAAATTGTTATTAATTTATTGTTGCTTTATTTTTCCTCCAAGGAAACAGAGAGGGGCTTGTGGAATTTTCTGCCTCAGGTTCCAAACTAATATGGCCAACTTTGGGAACTTTGTACCATATCTTCGTAGGATATGGTACGGGAGGGGTTCCTCAGGCAAGCAAAATATCTTAGGTTGGGCCTGACCAGGTAGCTCACCCTCTCCCCCATTCTTAAGCTAGAATTTAAAAAAAAGGCTGAGAGAGAATGGGATCTGCAGCATTAGAAGCTCCTATGGCTGTTGAGAAATAGAGAGAGACTTGATAGTTAAGTCTCAATACCAGCTTCAGTTTCATAGCATAAACCTTCCTGACTGACCAGCATCTGGGATGGCAACCTCAGGTAACAGATGGAGCCATTGGAAGGCAACCACCCTCAAAAACGTGTGTGAGCTATAAATGCTTGGTACTATCTTAGAGACTGTAGTGCCCCTTCCTCCAACTGTCAAAGGCCGCAGCTGGTGGAATGAAGGCCTATGGAGAGATACAATGAAAACATTTGTTCAAAATGTGTTGACCCTCCTACATGTCATCCAACTTGCCTTTTTGGAACGCACAAGTGCCATCCAATTTGCCCTTCAACCACCATACCATCTCCCTGCTCTTCCACACTTGCATACGCAGCAGGATTGGGAAACACTGAAATGACCCCATCAATCCCCCTAAAAAGAGCCATCTGTCTGCCCTCTATTTTTTTACGCTGTCTGAATAAGCAAAATGAAAAAGAATCACACGCAGCTCCCCCCCCCTCTCTCTCTCTCATTCTCTCTCTCTCTCTCTGAAAAAGGCATGATCTGCAAAGTTCTTCTCCCAGACACAGCCTTCCAAATCCCAGTCGCATTCCAGAGCAGGCAAGAGCAGCTAAGGTGGCTGCCGTTTGTACAGCTGTGAGGAGGATGTGAAGGGCCTTTTTATTGCAATGGTTCCCAAGGGGAGCCCCGGCCTGACCTGAGGCCAAAAAACCCGCGTATGACGAAATCAGTGTCGACAAGCACTTGCTAGCCAGACACCAGGCATGACGGTGGCAGCTGCTCAGGCCCTGCCAGCGCAGGTGATAAGCATCAACTGGTGCAAATGAGCATTGAGAAGGCACCTGAAAAGCAGCAGGCAAAGGTTATCAGACAGACCAGCCATTCATCCCAAGCTGCTTTAATTAGATTTGGTTGACCCCTCGTTCCTCCCTTCCCCTTATAGAAAAATAGCCAAGTGCAACTTTTAGAATGTGCCAAAAAGGAGAGGGAGAAGCATCATTTTTCCCTGCTGGAAAAGGAAGCTGCTAGCGTTACGTCTCTCCTTTTGCCAACACTTGCAAATGTTCCCAGGCTCCTCCAAACGAAGGCAAGACGCTTCTCTGGAGTTCTCACGTGTTCTCACAGGCACAAGGGATGGTTGATAAACTCTGACCCAGTTTAAGTTAGGTTGAAAATACACACATTCTGCTTTTATTACATAACTGTTATGTTTTTAAGATCTTCAAGGGAGTTTTAAGATCCTCTGGGGAGGCTTTCTCTTCATCCTGCCACCATCACAGGTACATTCGATGACGATACAAGAGAGAGCCATGGCTGCTTCCAGGCTATGGAACTCCCTTCCACAGGCAGTCTGATTAGCCCCCTTCCTGCTTTATTTCTGCCAGCAGGCAAAGACCTTTTTTTTTAATTCAGGCAAGCCTCTGATTCTTAAATCAGGTGGCAGAACAGTGTTTGAAAGTGCTGTGTTCCACTTTTATCTCTTATGTTTTTAATTGTATGATATGTTTTAAACTGTTTTTAACCATGTGCCTTTCTAAAAAGAATTGTTTAATTGTTTTTTTTTAATTTTGCAAAATAAGATTATTTTTGTTCTAAACTATTGTAAGCTGCTTTCAGTCCCATGTTGGGGTGCCTGTAGGCCACATTTTCTCCATCCTTGCTCTAGGAGCCATAGTCACTTAGTTCAGATGAATAGGCTGATCACAATAACATAGACAAATAATGGAAATGAATCTAGTGGCACCTCTGAAGACTGAGAGAGAGAAGTTTGTGGCCGAAGCTTTCATAGACTGGGTGTGCTTCATCAGATGCCTTAGTCTCAAAGGTGCTACAATATCCCTCTACATGCTTATCTAGACTGATACAGCTATGTCTTTGAATTCATTGACAAATAATATATACTATATAGATATATGCTGTTATACAGATGGGATCCCAGATGAGCAAGGCTATGTAAGATGGTCAAGGATAAGATTAATAAGGAGATGAAGTTAGAGACTATAACAGGTGGTTGAGTAGCTACATGGAGAACTTGTACCACCTGAAAGGCAGAACAAGCCAGTGTGTATCCTAGGGTGGCCTGCTTTGCAGAAAATGTATTACTTTCTCTGAAAAGCTATGTAGTCCAAGTCCATTTTCAAGGCTGAGAACTAGAAGAAGGTACAACAGGAGAGGCATCTGCCAGCAGTCAGCAGCAGCACAGCAGACTAAAGAGCAAGCACTTGGCTCACCTGAAGAAAGTCTTCCTAGTTATTGTGAGATGTATTCTGTTTCTGTTTAAACTGTTGTAATTATATTGACATTTGTAGCTCTGTATTTGCATACAGTGCAAGTCTGTGTATGCTTTTTCCCTCTTCTTTAGTGATATGATTCTCTTGTCTTGGTGAGCCACCAGTGGCAGCCTGAAAATGTTTAAGGCTATGAAATTACTGTGAGATTGTCTGGAATCCCATTGGCTTCAGTGGGTCCACTCTAAGCATGACTATCTGTCTCCACCTCACTATAAAAAAGTAAGCCCTTATTTATTAAAATGGTTAAGCATCGCAGAGGTACCACTATAGATTTCATGCACTACCTAAAGAAGTTGATGGCAGTAGTGGTGGTGGTTAAATGATTTTTGAAGCTTTAAATACAAAATACAAGTAAAAGCAGAAGAGCCAGCCTCTTGAAACTCAAGTTCTTTGCTCAAGATGTAAATATAAATAGTGCGAGAGCTAGTGTGGTATAGTTGTTTGAGTATCGGATTAGGATTCTGGGAAACCAGGGTTCAAATCCCCACTTGACCATGGAAACCCACTTGGATGACCTTGGGCAACTAACAGTCATTGTCAGAGGAAGGCAAACGCAAAGCCCCTCTGAACAAATCTTGCCAAGAAAACCCTGTGATAGGGTCACCTTAGGGTCACCGTAAGTGAGAATCAACTGCAGGCACACAAGAACAGTGAACTGTTTGCGGATCCACTTTCTGCTAAAAATGCTAATTTCCCTTTTGGAAGAATTTTAATATTCAAATCATAACAGGGCCAGCCAGCTGTTGCTCAGCATGACTGCCTTTATTAGTCAAAGCGTTCATCCCCTTTAATGAGTTCAGCATGGCAAATTGTCTCATGTGGCATTTTTGACGGGGGGATCATTATGCAACAATGTGCTTGTCCAACAAAAACGATGAGTAAACTGACGTTAAAATGATTTGTTAAAGTCCAGATTCACAAAGGGCAGTCAACCCTCACAATTTTATTGTGATATCGGGCGTCACTCCGAAAACCTCAATTCCTGGATTCATGACTAACCCAGTTTCATTTCAGGAAAAAAGAAAAAGAAAAAAGCTGGGGGAAACTTCTAGCCATTATGACGACTATGAAGAAAAAGCTGAGAAATACAACAGAAAAATTATCAGTCCAGAAAATAACAAAAACACAAAATGTGCACTGACTTTCTTTGAGGAATTCAGTTATTTTATCTCAACATTCTGTTGTTTGAGCGCTTAACGCTGGCCTTGTAGAGTGGCCTGGATCCAAAGAAAGATCTTGCGTGTGCATGGAAGGACCATCCCTACAGCCAACACTTTGCTGGCACACTTGCCATAGACATTTCCATTGCAGAAGAAATAAGCTGTTTTTAAAAGTGAGCCATGGCTTCTGTCACTGGCAGTCAATACTTTGCTTGCTCCTAAGAAAAAAGCCAAGAACCACGCATGTGTCCCTTGTTTAAATGCTGTTCTGGTTTAGGACTACATGTAGAACACAAAGTATTCCTAATGTTAGGTATTTTTCAAGTTTTCTGTTCTGTAATTGTGCAGCTGCCCATGAGTTTTCCCAATTTCTAGGCATACTCATTACAAGGCACCCAGTCAACACAGCATCCAATTAACTCCAATTGAGACTTCTGTGACCTTGTTCTACTTTAGTATATTGGGTGTGTTCAATGGCACTTTCCTCTTTGAAGCAAGCAGACCATTATATAATTTTCAGGTACAAGGTGAGAGGGTAGGTAGCAGTCAAAACTGTTCATCAACAAAGTAAAGGATGAGAAGCCAACAAAGAAGAAGGTTTTGCCTTCTAGAAATGAGACAAATCAGTATTCTATGAACACCAAGTTCATACCACTGCAACAGCAGAGTAACAGCAGTGTTCTATGAACACCAAGTTCACACCACTTCAGTTGGAAGGGGTAGACTGTCAGATACAGTTCCTGTGTAAACAACAACAAAAATGTTGTGGCACCTTAAAAGCTAACAAATTTTATTTGGGATAAGCTTTTGTCAAATACAGCCCACCTTTTTATGTTTCAGTGTATAATTAGTGGAGAGACAAGGGAATGAAATGCAAAATATATCAACTATGATCGTTGCTTTAACAGTGATCATTGACAAAGCAATAGATGTGATGGTAACACAGCCTATGGTGTAATGTTTCTTTAAAGCAAATCTGCTTTTACTGCAGCCATAGAGTATTTAATGGGCTGAGGCTCCTGTGTTTGCTAGGTCTGGTCCACAATGTTCTGCTACAGTTTGAGACGAATAAATCTTAACTCTACTGCCTTATGAGCCTGCCTTACTTTAATTGCAACAGCAGACATGGTGTGAGAAGTTGGTGTAGAATTTTCTTTATTGAAGTTGGGAGTGTGCTTATTATAACTGAAGATATAGATCCATTCTGGCCTCCACCTACTCTTGTTTTGCGTGGTAATTTGGCTGAGAACTGGAGGTACTGGGAATAAGCTTTTTGGTTATATCTTACTGCAAGTGGACTTGAAAATGTCTTATTACATTGTTTGGGGGAAGAAGTAATTTCTTTATATAACACTTTTGTTTTCACTGAGGAAGATCTGGAAATTCTAGTAAAAATTAGAAATTATGTTTTGCCCCATAAGACTGACAGATTTTGGTTCTGGAACCATTCACAGAGTGTAAGAGTCACTATGGAGCAAGTTGTTGGTGAGCTTAAATTGAAAGCTGCTAGGTGGTACCTCAAGTAATGACATGGTGAGTGATAAAAGCGTTCAGCATGAAGGAAGAGAAACTGAGGCCATTCCCTCATGAGAGGAGAGGAGCGGTTCACCACATGTCAAGAGTGCTGTTTTTATACTCTGATTCAGAAACTGAGCTGTCTGCACCCCCCGCCCCCATTTACATCGCACCATGGTGAAGAACAGCAGTTGCTGCATCCGCAACAGCAAGTCCCCGGCAGCTCCCATTCCCCTCCCTCACCCTGCCCCGCCATTGCTGATTGGTCTGTTTTTTAAAAAAAACCACACACACACATTTTAAACACATTTCTGCATTGCTATGTTTGTGCATAGGTATGCATATTCGTTGATACGTGGAAAAAAAACATGTTTTAACAGTCCATTATCAGATCCACTCTTTTCCTACTGTCCGTTTAACTATGCTGACACAAGCAATGCTCAAGAACGCTTTTAAGGTTCCCATCTTAGGAACATTTCACGTAGAGATCTGGTTTAATTCTCTGAGATTTACTTCCGTACAGACCTGCAAGTGCTCTGTTACTGCCAGGTGTGAGTAGACGGGGGAGGCGCTCTGCACTCTCTCATTTCTACTCTTGGGAATCAGGTTCTTCTAGGGGAGATTTAGCCCTGACGCAAATGGAGCTCTGATTTGTTGCAACCCTTGCCCCCTGAAGAATTAAGCCAAACCAGCTCTCCACTCATCAGTTGGCGGCGGCACCAAAGTGCAGGGAAAAGGTACAATTTGGTGCGGGGCCTCTGCTGCGCAGCAGTCGCTAAGTCTGAATTCGGGCAAAGGGGGGAGATTGGGAGAGGAGGGGATGAGGATGGGCTCTCCCTTGTTGCCAGACTGGTGTGTGCCAAGGCAAAGAGGTGCCACCTCTGGTGCTCAACCAGCCAACAACCCACCATCCCCTTCCACTTTCTCCCTTTTTCCTTCCCTGGGGAGGCTGATGAATTCAGATCAAGCCCAGCTGATCGATCCTGGCCACATGGCTGCAAGCCAAGGGCAAAAAAGTGCAATGCAAAACCGCAACTGCAGCAGCTGGCAAGCCTGTGGTGACCTTTGTCGCAGTAGGATACAAGATCTGACTGGGAGGCTGAGCAAAAAGCCGGCCAAAGTAGAGAAAAAGGTGCGTGGGTAAGAGAGGGGAAAGACGCATAAAGACAATAATGATGGCAGCCTGTCCTTTGATGGGCAGAGAGAGATAGGGACGAAAATGATGGAAGGGATGGCCTGGGAAGGCCCATAACTGGCCACTTCTGTGCTGTGAATTGATACTATGGTTCTGCATGTAGGTGAAAAACAAAGCAGAACCGATTTGAGAGATTTACATTGGAGTTTTTCTGATTTTTGGATATAGCGTTTTCATCACAGTGAACCATTCCAGAAGTTTAAAATGTGCAGAAAACTCCAACATTAAAATGCTACAATGTGCAGGTTGGAGAGTAAGAATTTGACGCTACTACGATGTATCAACCTCGTGTGGAAATGGCCTGAAAGACTTTTGAAAGAATCTGACCTTATTCTTGAAAAGGCTGTTGAAAGATGCCATGCTGATAATAATCGTTCAGGAGCTATAGGAGATTCATACAGATAGCAAAACCATTTCAGTTTAGAGAGCTAAAGAGATTCAGCAGGAGCACAAACATGACTGGGTAAAAGATAACACGTGTTTTGTTTCTGGTACCACCATACTGTGGTACAGTTCACAAACCTTGAAGATACCCAGCATTTGGAGAGACTTGCAACAAGTATGGCAAGCAAAATCATTATGCCAAATTATCGTAAAGTAACATTGTTAAATCCTGAAAGTGTACAGCACAGTCAACAGTCAACAGATTGGTGAGCTTAGTGTAAGCAGTTTAATGATAGGAAAGTTGGCTCAGGAGATGAATTGTGCAGCTGTAGGTAAAAGTGCTGGATGGTATGCTGGTACTACTATATGAGTATTTTCAATTAAGTTTGAGTTAGATATGGGAGCTGAAGCAAATGTCTTGTCATTTAGTGTATTTTGTAAGATATCAGGCAAGAATATGATGATTGAGAATGAGGTAGTTCTTGTGGATTATGTGAGGCAAGAATACAACCATTGGGAGCCATAGTGTTTGAGTGTTACACTTCAAAAGAGATGGTTAAATTATTGTTTTATGTGACAGATTATTCAATAATTTCATTACTAGGTAGATCAGCTTGTAAGATGGTGGATTCAGTTCATCAGATTGATAACATACACATCTCGGAAACTCTTAACACTGGAAAAACTATTTAGCCTGTATCCTAAGATATTTCAAGGTTTAGGTTACTTTCAGGATCATCGTCACGTACATACCGATCCAGCAGTTGCTCCTGTTATGCAGGGATATCGGAGTCTGCCTTTTGCAACATATGATAAATTAAAGGATATTTTGGGTCAGATGGAAAATGAAGGAGTTATATTTAAAGTAGTGAGCACTACTGACTGTGTGAGCAGTCTTGTCATTACAGAAAAAAGGGGACTTCAGTGTATGGCAGTTCAGAGACAACATTATACGGTTCTTACAGTAGAGGAAGTTTTAAGTCACTTAGCTAGAAAGAAAATCTTTACAATTATAGATGAGAAAGATGGTTGTTGGCAGGTGAAACTGGATAAACCCTCATCAAGATTATGTACTTTCAATACACTGTGGGGAAGGTATTGTTTTAATTGTCTACTACTTGGAATAAAGTCCTTAAGTAAAGTTTTTCAACAACAACAACAAAAATCAGGAAACTTTTGGTCATATAAAAGGTGCGTGTATGACTATATGATTACAGCAGCAGAGACAGTGGAACAACATGATGTACTGATAAGCTGATTGGTACACCACTCATGTACAAACAAATGTGGCAGAAGTGTGTACAGGAGGAAGCAGAAGTCTCCCCCAGCTGTTCCCTTCTGTTGGGTGCTGCACTGCTGAGCTTGAACTTCTAGAACTAGCCTGGCAAAGGATATCAGTTGCTGTTCTGTTTGGAGCTGGACGTAGCCAGGATTAGATCTACATCTGATGAAGTAGACAGAGTCTACAAAAACCTATGTTACAAATGTCTTTCTCTCAGTCTCAAAGGAGCTACACGATTCCTTTGTATGCTTAATTTCTGTCAGTTTGGTTGCCTAAGGCCAGAATCCTGTTGGACTTACTTTTTTTGGATAATGCAGAATGGGTGTATCCAGCTGATGGTGGCAGGAGTTGAGTTCCACATATGGAATTGTTGCAAATGCCCAATAATGCATCTGAAGTAAGGTTATCAATGTGCACTGGGGACTGTGTACTGCCTCTGTGCATTACTCATTGTGCAATAAAGTGACAACTCTGCACATTCACCATTTTTCTTACATCTTTTTCATACATTTTTCATACATTGCACTATGATGGTATTCAGCAGAGGGACGGTATAGTGCTAGCATAGTGTAAACTCTGTTAGCAGATATTTGTGCTACATTGAAACAATTTAGAATCTTGGCCCATGTCTGTTATATGAACCATGGAATGTTTGCCAGGGGTGGGGTAATATTGTGTCCTTCAACTCAGGATCAAAACTTCTTGGACCAGCTCGGGTTTTCTCTCTCTCTCTCTCAACCCCACTCCCTCCCTCCCCCAACCGTGTGTATGTTTCAGAGCTTGGAAATGTTATGGTTTTGGATTGTAATCTCCAGATTCTCTGAACTAATATGGCCATTGGCCATGCTGTTTGGAAGTTTCTGGGAGTTGCTCACAATTTAAAAATCTACAGAACTATGCATGCACATGTTTGCCACAAATCAACAAATAACCCCAACTCTGCCTGAAGCTTGATACGATGACCCTCAACCATATCTGGACTGATCTGGAAAGTCTCAGATTTTGTTCCTGTTCTTTCCAATTTTATATTGTGTTATACCAGCTTGGGAAGGTGGTATAAAAAGTCTCTGATCATACCAGGAGCTGACAGGAAATATTCTGGGGTTAACAAAAATGTGCATGGATCATCTATCAGATTATTTGCTCACCAGGTAGTTGCTCATAGGTTCTGCTGACTTTGCCAGCCAGCTTCTCACTTAGTAAGCAGTAGTGTAATCTGTGTGTGTGTGTGTGCGCACACACACGAGCACGTATGCAATTTTTCCATACTCTCTATCTGTCCTGATTAATCCTCTGCCATCCCACTTTAGCAACTTTTTTCAAAATGTCCCAGTTTCTCTCTCCTTCTCCCACTTTCCCCTTTGTCCTCAGCATACTTCAGCTGCTTCAAACTGAGTTCAAAGTACAAAAGTAATTTGCACTCAGTTAATTCAGCTGGAGGGGGGAGGTGGCAGAATCTTGCCTTTGCCAATAGGCTCAGGAAAATGCAAACTACTGTAGCTTCTCCTACTTTGTCCGTTCTTCTTCGTTAGTAACGTTTGCCATCTTGACCATACTCTGCTGTTGCTTGGTCACATGTGTCCCAGTTTTCATCTGTGAAATGTTGAGGGGTGTGCTTTTCTATGTGAGAGCCAGTGTGGTGTAGTGGTTTGAGCACTGGACTACGACTCCAGAGACCAGGGTTTGATTCCTAGCTCAGTCATGGAAACTCACTGAGTGACCTTGAGCATGTCATACACTCTCAGTCCCAAAAACACTCATGATAGATTCACCTTAGGGTCACCATAAGATGGAAATAGCTTGAAGGCACACAATGACAACACTGTTTTTCTATTAGTTTCCTCCTAATTTCCCAAGAAAAACCTACAACCTAGGTCAGACTGAGAAATTGTGCGTTTTGGGACTCAATAGCGACTTAAACCTTGATCTCCTGAGTCACAGCATTACAATTGTATCACATATTGGCTCAAGAAGCCATCATACTTCCCTGCAGAAGGGTTTGTAACCTAAAGAAGGTACGTAAACTCTATTCCAGCCAACACAAGTAAAAAGTCTTTTTTGCACACTGGAATCCTCAGACTTCTTTCCATCAGAATCATCTTCTGTCCCTCAGCCTCACCTTATGGATCTTTTGCTGCAGGCTGTATACTCTGGCTACCCTTATGATGGACAGAGGAATAGGTAGCATGACCTGAGCTCACTAAATCCATAACAAATTCTGAGTGTCTCTGAAGAAACACTTAATAAAGAGTTTCACAGTTCAGACAGCAGCTAATCATTACAATTTTGGAAGTCAGGAGGCTGCATGGAAACTGTGCTTGCAGACGGGTTGCTCTCAGATGACAGCATGATCAGAGAGCAATGGGAGTTTTGTCATCATGGACGAACTTTGTTTTCCTTTTCAATCATATGCCCTCTCCACCCCTTTCACTGGAAATTGTACAGCGTGTGTTCTAGTGAAGGATGTTTAAACCCAAAGAAGGGAAAAAATTATATCACTGGGGATGAGTGCATTCATTGACTATCCTTTGCCAAAAGAAGATTTTTTTAAAAAAAAAGCCTGAATATAAGTCACTTCTAACACCTAGCTCTATTGGACCAACACTCTCTGATTTTGCCCTGTCTGTTACCTCTAACACACAGTGATTACAGATGCATCAGCAACACTTCCACAAATAGGTTACCTTCCTTTGTTAACTGATAACATCCCAATATATCAGTTGTTTGAGAATCTGCTTACCTCTCCTATGTATTGGTGAGTTCAATAAGGCTTGCTTCATTCATGCAGAATTGCAGGCTAAAGGCACATGACACAACATGCTTCCTTCCTATCTGTTTGTGGTCCCTTTATTCTTCTAAGATAGACTGTTTGTTTCCTTCATTGAAGAAGCAGGGCAGCCTTGTAAGGTCCGATGCACAGTTATGGCTGTTAGTGTACTCTACCGCAACCTGCATAGGACTCAGATTTAAGGACACTGTTATCAAATCTAGTTTTAATTCTTTTTCTTCTCTCTTTTTCTATATTTGGATGGAATTCCTGCAACTTCTTTTTTTTCTTTTTACTTCATTATGATCATCCCATGTTTGTCATAAAATCACTTTGCATTATTTCAATACACCCTGCTGGCGTAAATCTACATTTTAAAAAAAGAATCTGCACTTTTCACCACATGATGTGGAAATGACTGGATAGTGTTCACAAAATGTGAAGAGTGTGTTTGGAACGTCTCACTTAAAATACAGGCTGTGCAACATATGTGAAAATCACTTTCAGAAGGGCTGGAAGGCATCCCAATTACTTTTTCACCCGTATAGAATAGTGTGGCATATCACTTGAAATATCGCAACAAGCTGAGGGTTTTTTTAATCACCTTTTAAAAAGTTGTTATAACTATTTAAATAAAATTAAGCTTCTGTCTGTCTGTTACTGCATCACATGTAATGCCTGGATGAATTTTCACCAAATCTCAGGGTTTTGTGATATGGTCTCACTTAACATATGAGTTATGTGGTTTATATGAAATTCACTTTAGGGAAACCCTGGCAGGCTACCCCAATTATTTTTTTCATTCACAGAGAGCAGTATGCATGATGGCCAACTGAAAGATGCATGCTCTCTCAAAGAGAAAAGCATCTGGTTTGCACTGTAAGTGCCAAAGAAGTTAGGCAATCAGTCTCCAAACCAGTTTGAAATGAAATTATCGTTAACAGTGGTGAAAGATTCTCCCAAATGACACTGAATACCACAACTAGTACTATGTATTCTTACACATTCCTTGCAGCCAATCTGAGCATGAAGGCATTTTTATTGGTTGGATTTCGGTAAAAGTTCATATGATATTTTCGGTGTTTCTCCTTTGCTTTGAATCTTCCTTTTCAAAAAAAGGAATATATATAATAAGACTGAGTTGGTTCCCTTACAGACAATTAACAGAAAGGTTTCATATGGACATAAAAACTTATGGAATTGAACCAAAAGAGAAATTTGGAGTAATTAAATGGCTTTTTGAAAATCCGCCTCACCTTCTTGCTCAAATCCATCAAGAGATATTACCGCAGCAGAGACAAGAAGAAACAGTAAAGGAAATAATGATTTTATGGGCTCAAAATATTGGACATTCAATTCAATTAGAGTCTTGGGAGCAGAGTTGGAAGAAAACGCAGAAATTTACAGTAGCCCAGAATTTGAGAGAGAACTATTACAAACTATTTCACAGATGGTATATGACACCAGATAAACTGAAAAGGATTTATAATACAGGTACCGGACAGTGCTGGAAATGTCAGAAGGAGGTCGGTACGATATATCATATGTGGTGGACATGTTCAAAAGCTAAGAAGTATTGGAATGGAGTACATAATGTAATTTGTACATTAGTGAAAGGCCAGTTTGCTAAGACACCTGAATTGTATTTGTTAAATATGACTGATATACTAGAGGGTATTGGTATAAAGAAGCATTGGAGAATATTATTGTACATGATAACAACAGCTCGTATCGAATATGCAAAGTTATGGACAACTCAGCAAATACCCACAATAGAACAATGGTGGGTTACACTTATTGAAAATAAAAATGCGGACATGGTCTCCCAGAGATTAAAGGGGAAATCAGACGATGAGATACATAAAGGATGGCAAATTGTAACGGGTAATTGCTGGGTTTTAACAGCTGGAAATATGTAATTCATGATCAAAGTTATATTACGTGGGGGCGACAGGATATATATCATGAAGCGGAAATATGAAGAATGAAATGTAAGAACTATCAGATAAACTAACAGTAAAATGTTGTACAGTACCTAAAGCTTGTAGAAATCTGGAAAATGAAATCTAGATCAATGTGGAAGATCAGATATATTTCAATGAAGCTGACAATCAAATATGTATGTTTTATAATGAGAATTTTGAATAAAATGATTTTTTTAAAAAAAAAAAGAAATATATACAATGGCATGTTTAAGCCATCCATAACTAACTAGGAACAGGACATCTGCATTGTCCTGCACTTTCCTGAGGATTCCAGCAGCTAGAGAAGCCTGCATGCCTACCAATCTTCAAGCATATTAGACATCCATTGTATTGTTCAGATGGCAGGGCTGAAGGAAATCATGCGTTATTGGTGGTGGTGGGGAAATCACAGATTCAGTCTGTGAATTTGGCTTCTAGTGCTCCTTCATTTGAGTAAATACTGAAGAGACTGATATTTTCCTTCAAAAATATTGAAGCTGTGATTGGATGCAATCTTTTTCTTTCAATTAGCTTCAATTTACTTATGTATCTTGTTGATAAACTCAAAAAGAATTAGATGAATGAAGTGTGGAAATCTAAAGCCCAAACTCTGTCGGCTATTTGGTGAGTGTCAAACTTACTAAGCTCTGCAGGTCATAGGCACATTTGCCCCACCTCCATACACATCCTTGCACTTTTCCTTCTGCAGATTCTGTCCTTTTGTCTTCTGTACTCTCTAGTGTTTCTGGACCTCTCCTTTATTCCAAGTCTGTGCCATATCCTCCATAAAGAAAACCAGGGCATGCGTGGCTTAATAGTATCAAGAGTGGGGCACAGTTCTAGGCGTGTTATAATTCATAGGAGATCTCCTCAAGGGAGCTTCCTCTTAGTTGTCAACGCTTCCCCTGCTGCTAACAATGTGTGTTCAGTCCTTTTGCTTACCACAGGAAGCAATCTGAGGTCACACAGCAGAATTTGTTTTTTTCCCCAAAGCTTTACTGCAGAAGGCAGGTAAATCACACTTACAGAAGGATAACGGTGTCTTCGTCTGGGACTTATCACGTTACCTTGTTCCTCTTCTGCTGTTCTTCCAGTAGGAGACCATTTGGAAAGTGTCTTTTTATGAAGAATTCCACTACTCCACTAATGACCGTCTTTACTGCCTCATGTGATAAAGCCATTAGAGAAGCTACAGCAGAACCTGCTTTTCCTTTTGCTCCTGTTCTTGTCCTGAACATTTTGGAAAAGGCAAAATCCACCCTCAACTCTCCTTTTCTCCTTCCTGAGTTGAATGCAGTTTGATGTCAACGTGCAGCCTCTAGTAAGCAACACAATGCCTAAGAAAGAAAACAGGACTTTTTGGCACCAGATGAGAAGCTGAGAATGCAGAGGATTAACCATGGCCATGCTGGCAGATCTGGAAAATACACTGTGTTCGTAGGATCCTGCTTCCTGTACCTTTCACTGTCTAGGTCAGGAGTGGGAAATTTTGACAGTCTTTATGGGCTAATTTTCTGTTCTTGGGACCCTCTGGCCTGCATAGATTGCTGCACTGACTACCAAAAGATGGCTAAAAAAAAGAATATAAAATAAAACTTAGCTAGAAGCCCATTTCTGGTTTTGAAAAGTGGGCATTTTTGATGCCAAGAATGGTAAGCAGAGGGCCTGATACGTTAGGAAATATTCAGAATTTATCTCTCCACATTTCTGTAGAGTCATTTGTCAACAGTCAGTGAATTTTAGAGAACATATACGTGTCAATTGACTGGGTGCACAGAGGGGCAACCAAACTCTGCCAACAGCAAAAAGATAGGTTGACTCTTGGCTGAATTGGTGCAACTAATTTGGTGGGCACAGACTTGCCAGCCTATCTCCCCTCTCCACAGCAGCCCCTCCAGGGCTCCCTTCCACTACACAGAGGGTTGGGGGACCCTGCTGAACTGGATAAAGTTGTGCAGTGGAGAGAAGGGGGATCTCTGAAAATCAGGCAGACACACCTTATGTGAAATAGTATTCCATTCCCCCCAGGTTTTGTAGATCTCACGTTCCCTCTGCACTTTAGCCATTCAAGGCAAGGTCTCCAGACACCATATATTGGGGATGATGGGGGGACTGGAGGTTGGAGGGGCCACGAGGAGCTTCTGAAGGGCAGAGAGAGCAGAGAAGCCGCTTCTATCAGTGCAGTGGCATGCACCAACATCTGATTCAAATAAAATATCAAACAACCCAGTTAGTCATACTGCAAAATTGGGTACAAATCCTAAAAGTGTATTAAGAATCATAATCTCCTTACTGGCCATTTCTATAGCAAGAGTCCAGACTTAGAATTCTCTGAATTAGAACTGGTTACATGAAATAAACTAAAATCTCCATGGACCTTGTCTAAACAAGCCACTTACCTGCTTTTTGAACATTCCTGGTACTTCATGTCAAACAAGGAACAATTACACTCTTGAGTGAACAGAAAAACAAACCTTGCATAATACAGGGTTGTACTCAGAGCAAAAGGACATTCCTAAATGCAGCAGCAAATAGCATACTGACTGCCCCTTCTCATTTCTGATTGTTGATTAAGGCTTGCCATGGGGTCTGTGCTCAAGCCCATTGCTCCAAAACAGTCTTGCCCCACAAGACTGGGAGGAAGGGGGTGTTATTAAATGGATTGTGCAAACAGATCCCAGGAGGTAAAATTAAGGAAGCAAAATATGCAAAAAGGAAGGTGGCTTTGGATTCCACTACCTCTCAGTCTTTCTGCAGTATATGTGAAAGCCATACACAGGTGGCTGAATCTGAAAAACACACAAGGCATGTAAGTTGAAAGTGACTACTGTTACCAGAGTAAAAGAGGCCATATCTAAGAGCAATGGAATATAGTCTCAGCCTCTCTATCAGGATAAAATGGAGCAGTTGAGGATTACAAGAATATTTGTGCAGGCAGACACATAAACACTACATTGTTCTGGTTCTATATTAACTATGCAGGGTTACATCCTCCATCTGTTCTGTTTGGCAAGTTTTGTTGTAGCATGGGAAGCCAGCACTGAGGCTCTGTGTCTTTGACAACTATTACATATTTATTAAAATATTTCTACATTTCGTGTTTGACAGAGTTTTGTAACAATTCACAAAATTTAACAACAATAATTGAATAACAGAATAACAGAAGTAATGATGATAACATAATATGCCACAAATGAAAAGAAACAGCACAGGGAAGCAGGGCAGATCACTGGTCAATTCTCAAAGGTGCCAAAAGAAACAAAAGATGTTTTCACTTGCTTAGGGAAAGCCAGAAAGTAGTCTGTTCAAATTTCCTTCAGAATAGAGTTCCATAATATTGGAGTTGTAAGAATGTTTATTTCTTATTTTTGCTAGCAGAATGCAGGGGCTTCATGCTTTGAGCTCATGGTGAAAAAGTAGGAATAGCTACTGCGGGTGCTCATAGTAGAGACAAACACATACTTTTTAGGGTATCAGGAACTCCACCAAAAATGGGCCAGGAAAGGGAAAAGAACGTAGGTGGTTACAGAAGCCCCTATGTGTGCTATAACATCTCATGTGTGACCACCCCTTTCTAACAAAGGGAGGGCATTCTGCTCCACCGCATTTTTTTGAATAACGTTCAAAACCAGCCCCATATAAAAGATATTATGTATAATCTCAAAGTTTTCAAAGAATGATTGACATTAACCAGGGGCCCATTCACCCTCCAGAAATATAGCATTGTATTGTACTTTTAACTGCCATGTTTCCGTCTTGTGAAAGGTTTGTAATTTAGTTGTAGGCAGTAGAGAAGGCAATAGAGAACGTATCTGGCTGAGACTTCTAAATGCCTCTCCCTAAACTCCTAGTCCCAGGATTCCATAGGATATTACCATGCCAGTAAAATGGAATAAAGCATTATAACTGTGTAGTTTGAAAGGAGCCTCATATCTCTTTCTTGGAACCAAATTGTCCCCTGCCTCACTCCACAATGACATTTATGCAGCACAATCGGCTCTTTAAACAATAATGGAAGCCCATGGAGGCTGATGGAGGCAAAGCCTAGTTTCTGCTGAAGTAGAAAACTGAGCTTTTAAAATCTTAATTGGTACCCTGGCAGAACTGGCCTATCTATTTGAATTTCTCCCTCTGTACACAGGAGCCCATCTTGCCCCAGGCTGGATTTTTTGCTCAACTAATGCTGACACAAAAGGTATGATCAAATTGAAAAGATCAGCAAAAATCAATTAGAAGCAGAAACTATGTGCTGAAACCAGCAGCTCTTGTCACTGCGTCCTGCTGGGATTTGCTTCTTGCCAACCCTGCTAAAGGCACTTCTTTGTTTCATTCTCCCCTCCCTCTTTTTTTTTTTTTTTTTTTTGCAAGAATCTGTAATTGCTGTTGTTCATTATTTACAGATGTACAGCCCTGCCCAAAGTATACTGGAACACATGTCCCTGAAGCCAAGAACTAGGTTCACAAGTGGCTCCAGTAAGTTAAACACTGGCCTCAGAGCCTTGGGCAGGTTTGGGGTTCGGGTGTTCAATGGAAGCCATTCTCTGGCTAGAAAGCCACCTGCTTACATCTCTCCTTGCACTCTCATCAAGGCAGTGGGGGTCAATTTCATGCTACTCTTTATCTTCCTCATCTGGTTTAAGTTTCCCACTGCATGTTTCCCTATGGCTGGTCACATCTGGGAAGAAGGGATGCAGCAGCCACATATGGGAATCACATGCTGCAAAAATTTTCATTAACTATTTGTAGTCTCTTGAAGCAATTAGCACAGAGTGAACAGAGGGGAAGCCTAAATAAACCTACTGACATCTTGAGCCTCTGCCCATTCCTTATTATGATAACAAGTGAGAACCTGTCTTCTTGTCCATCTTGAGTGTTTAAAGATCTAGGTTTATTGATACACCATGCAGCAACCATGGATATCATGTTCTCTTCCAAAGAGCTCTAGTTTGCTTTCTGTTTTGTCTAAATGTGGCATTCTTTGGGACCACAATAGATCAATTATTCCACCATGCTGAGAAGAGGGCACAGCTCAGGGGTAGTGCTTACCCTTTGCGTATCTCCAGTTGAAGGATTAAGTAACAGATGATGGGAAAGGTCTACTCCTTGAAATCCAGAAGAGCAACTGGCTTCCTTATGGGTCTTCAAAAGCATAGGCTTTTACATTTAAAGTATGTGTTTGTCTTCCTGGGTCTTATGTGACACCAAACTACATGCTTGATCAAAGAATCATTAAACGAGTCTAGGGACCAACACAAGGACCATAGTAAGATTTGGTGTCTGTTCTGTCAAGTACTTTGGATATATATGTATTTTTTGCTCCTGAATTTACGCACTGATTTTGACCAAACTTGATAGGTGTATGTAGGCTGACATTCAAAATATTTTTGTGGGAGTTTGGGACTAATCAGCTAAATTGGTCTTTCCCAAAACTGCTAGATTTGATCCATTTTGGATTGAACTCAAGGTGAAACAAATTTTGGGTCTTGCAGGTGCTATCACTCAAAACTTTGTTTCATTCAAATCATAAGCAAAGTCATCAGCATCAATCTCAACAAGGCCAGATAAATTTCCTAATTCTTTGGTCATTGTATTTCTGGGTTATAGGTTTCCAAGTTTCTTGACTATCAGCAGAGTTCTTCTGTACCAAAAACAGGAAAAAACACATTAAAGGCCAATAAATTTACTATGGCGTAGCAACTACAATCCATGAAAGTTGCTGAAAATCAGCATTTGAAAATTTTGTGTTTTCTGGCTCACAGATGATAAGAGAGCCCTGTAATGGTAGAGACACAAATTGCCTAGAAGGTAAGAGAGCCCTATAAAGGTAGCGTTCTGAACTGACGAGAAAAAAAACAATCCCCTTGCCTGTCTGAAATGTATTTTGTGCAAAGAAAATGAAGACTGAATATAGAAGAGCTGGGCAAAAAAAAATAAGTATTAAATATGTGAACTATTTATTATTTCATTGTTGGTTCTTTGGAGGGCAGAGAGGAAAGTCTGCAGAGCTTTTCCTTTGATCAGGGACACAAAGGTCTGCTCCAACAGCTGTAAGAACAGAAGTGAAGGACATTATGATGCACATCAGGGATGAAACATCCAGGTCAATCAAGCAGGCCAAAAGCCACGCCTATGCCTTCTGCCCTAAACAATGTGAACCTGGCAGGGTTTAGGAGATGGTCCAGAGGATTGCTCTGTAAATAGAGGGGTGGGGGGAGAGAGAATATGTGCATATTTTCTTGTTCTTGGGGAAAACTGAGGTCTTGAATAACTGATGAAACCTTGCCTGCTGCTGCAAGAGTTTTCATCCTCCAGCAAAAGGCCACCATTTTTCATTTCTGGTAATTTTGTGCAAAACCTTTTTTTCTGCATAGAAACTATTTTTATCCAGAATATTGTATTTTGTGCCAAAAAACATTTTTTTTTAAGGCCATCACTTTTCTTGCTGGACCAAGAATCAAATATGCATAAATGAAGGTCCTTGTGTACAAGAACAAAATAAATGAATATTTGCATTCCCAGTAAAGATATTTTTCTCACACTCTTCTCTTTCCCGAGGCAGCTGACAAAGCAATTAGTAAAGTAACAATATAATGAATTTAAACTATTAAAACAATAAAACAGGGGAAAAAAACCCAGCAAAATAACAGCAAGAGCCCAAACTATTATGAAAACAAAGTATCCATAAAAATCATCCAAAAGCAGGCTGTTTTTAAAAAACAATTTTTAGGATTTTTATTAAAGCCACAAAAAACTTTTCACTTCCATATTCTGAACATTTTGAATAAAGTGATCCATGTTATATTCATTTGGCTAGATTCTACAGTTAAATTTCACTTTTGGTTATTGAGATGCCAGACGAGTATGGTATGTCTGATACAGAATGAATTCAATTATTGGCTTCATGTACTTCTTGCACCATTAGTTCTATAGCATTTAGGAGTCTGTGGAATGCACATAATGGAAAACTAAGATGTAGCATTTTTTAGAAAGAAGTCAGTGCTCTGGAAATGCAGTTCTTGTAAATGTAAGCGTATGTTAGGAAGCTAATGTCAAATTCAATATTTTAGCTTTTTTAAACAAAAATCCTTCTTTGCAAAACAAAACAAAGAGCAAGGAATATGCGGGAGAGGTATAACTGTTCAAAGACATGGTGAATTTCTTCTGCTGTAATGGTAATTATTAGGTGCAATCCACATCCATGAGCATTGTTTATGCAACCTAAAGTTCCTTGTATAACAATATTCAGGAACTTGGATTTCTTGAGTTTCTTGCTTGCTTTGCAAGCACTGATGAAAATGTCAAAAAAGATTCCATTTTAATAACACCAGGAAGTGGGAACTGGATTTTTTGCTTTTGAATTTTTAGTCTGACCATCCTTTGGTACTTTCTCCATGACTTAGGAGGTGCCCTTTGTTTGATGCTTCACCTCAGGCAGCAAGATCTCTGGGACAAGCCCTGTGCGTCAGTAGAGGCACTCAGGTTGAAGATCAAAATCAGAAGGCACGATATTAGACAGAATGTGTTATTCTAAGAAACAAGCTGAAGTACCACTCTGTTCCTTCTCTTAAAATAGCAATACACTAGTACTTTTCAAACTGTGGATGATCCGTCTCTGGTGAGCATGGTGCATCTACAAAGCTTGGAAAAGCTACCTGTTTAGATTACAGCTCCCAGAATCTGACAGTCATCATGACCACTGGATGGATGGATTGCTTTCTGAGAAAATCTTCTTCGACCCATATGGGATTTTGGAATTTCATTGCATCATCCTGGGACTTTCTTGCATCATCCTTTCATACATGATTTAAAAATAAGTGCACTCAGATTGTGGCTGCTTTCCTCTTCTGTTGTTTCTATGTTAACAGTTTGATTGGGAAGCCAATAGCCTTTGTTCTGTTCCTTGTCTAAAGCCACTAGTTTACAGATCCTTGCTCCACAGCAGCAGACTGTAAGCAAAAGACACCAAAGATCTCTGCACAGTTTGTTGTCAACAGATGTTTTGGTGCTTTAAAGCTCAGACAGCTCAGAACAGACCTTTAGATCTTTTTTTTTTCTTTTTTACTAAAACCCTTAGATTCACAAAACTGAGCCAGGTGCAAATAGCGGCTCAAGAAGGCAGGTGTAGAACAAGATGCTCAGCTCAGGATTTGTTTTCCTGCTCCCATCCCACAATTGGAGCTCACGCACAAATTCATTTATGTACAAGCCTGCTCACCCAATACACGCTCATTTACTTGACTTCAGTATCCTAATTTAGGAAAGGGGCTAGGTTTGTGGTTGTCTGATCTCCTCCAGATGAAGCAAATATGCCAAGATGTTGTGCTATTTCTTGCAGTAGTTCTCAGAATTTTGTTTTTAAATCCAAGCAACATTCCTGTTGTCCTAGACTAATTTCTTGCAATTTCTGGCACCAGCTGCAATATTTTACTTCCATCTTCAAGTGGGTTTCTTTTTAATTCCAAGACATATTGGAATAAAAAAAGTATCCACTCCTTTCTCCTTTTTTATAGTGTATCAGTGCCTACAGTACTCTAATTCTAAATTAATTTTAAAAATCAGAGAGGAGAACATTTGCACTTCAAACCATAGGACCATCTCAGCAAATAACACCCTGATTTTAACACAACTTTGGAAGAGCTGTAGCACAGGTCCAAAAATCGCTACCAAAACCACACACGCATGCACACCCAAAAAAAGTATGGAACAGGTGGACACAGGGGTAGCAAAACCCTAAGGAGCTCTATTATGAGAAGTCACACTCCTTTAGGCCCATCTGGAAGCACCCATTCTTGTTTAACTGTTGGGATTCAGAAATGCTTGCTTATCTTCTGCTTGTCCCTAGTGATTCATCAGTAGGTCCCAAAGTGCCTTCTGCTCACACCAGCTTTATTGCCCTGAGTGATTTATGGCCAGGATATCAGGAGGACCTCCTGCTCTCCATGTGAGCTTGTCTCTCTATTGGGATCATCTTCACAGGCTCTTTTGAATCTTCCAACAACTCCTCAAATACTCCTAGTGTTAAGAGAAGGCCCTTTCATTGGCTGCACCCAGGCTCTGTAACTTTCTTCCAGTGGAGACCCTTTTCTTCTCCTCATTGCTGAGCTTTCAGCAGCTGGTAAACACTTTCCTTTTAGGTATGCATTTAGTATGTAACCTTGATTAGCTGTTAATCTTTCTTTTTATTTCAAATATCTCATTTGCTACTGCAATGTTTCCCGCTGCTTTCCTCCTTTTTTTTTTTAACATTTACTGCTTATGTTGTATATTGAAAGCTGGTTTTTAATTATTAAAAAACTTGGACCATTTCCACACTACACTGTTATAGTGCTATTATTTCACTTTCAACATCCTATGGAATCCTGGGAATTGCATTTTAGGAAGGGGCATCTTTAGCCACAGTACAAAGCCCAGAATTCCACAGGATGTGGAAAGTAGAATAATAGCACTATGAGAGTGTAGTGCAGAAATGGCCTTAGTTTTTGGCCTTACTTCTTTCAGCGCTTTGGAGACAAGGTGAGAGTATACCTGTTTATGAGTTAATAATGAGATGAGGTATCCTTTGGTAGAGTGCATTTAGAAGATAGGCCTACGTTCAAATATGGTAAGAAAACCTGCCATAATGTGCAGTGTGAAATGTTGTGTCATTCCCCCCACCTTGCCAACACCAATGTATGATGTTAGAAACAAGGAATGGACTATGACAGTGCAAAAGTGTTCTGTCAGGCTTTTTTACTCTACATTACCCAGAAGAGGGAAGAAAGAGAGATGGCATGGCAACACTTATTCCAGCCTTAAAGTATAGTACAAAGTGCACTTTGAAGCAACTGGAAGGTGTTAAGGTTGGTGACCCCAGGGAAAGAAAGCTAGTCAGATTGATTCAGAGGCCCCAACATACCACAGACCACAGAAGTGGGGCTGGTTTCCCTGATACCTGCCCACAGATTCTGCCTTTGGCAGCCTCTAAATTTAGATTGATCCCCAACACAAATGGACTTGAAATACAACACTGAGATTCTAAGCAGTGTCGATTTTAGAATCTCATCCATAGCCACCAGATGCTTAGGCATGTTCCTGTCTATAGGCCATCCTCACAGCTGGAGTATTGACCTAATGCACTGCAGAGAAAATGTGACACTTCAAATTTTCGGGGGGGGGGGCCAACATTATATGTTACATGATCCGGGGAGGGTAATTGAGGTTTTCACGGCTCTCACTGTTATTTGACCTGACCTCTCTAGCAATGACTGCTGCTTGCCAATAGTGAGAGAGTCCCAGATGCACACCTGTGCCTCTTATGAGTCATGCTATGGTTTTCCTAGTCTCCTTCTGTGACATATTATCATCTGGTTAGATCATCGACCATATTCTTTCATTGTCAGGGATGATCCATAGCAGTAGAAGGACAGGGTGGATCTTGATTTGGTAAAGACTGTCAGACTGAAGGATTTTTTAAGACTGAGTTACCCCTCACACCTATACTTCTATGTAATAATTCCTTTTTTCCATAAACAGTATACCTCCAGTATGTTACAGTACATATTTTATATATAATACATTAAATAAAATATATACATTATATATACAATACAAAACCAATACAGCTACAATATATTATGACTGTAACATAATGTGGAAATTTTTCTTTTCTGATGCAACAATTACTTTTTAGTAACTTAGGCCATTTCCGCCCTACACTGTTATAGTGCTATTATTCCACTGTCAACGCCCTGTGGAATTCTGGGGTTTGTAGTTTACTGAGGCCCAAGTGCTGAGAACTCTAAGTGCCTCTTTCTAAAATGCAAACCTCAGGATTCCACAGGATGTTGAAAGTGGAATAATAGCACTATAACAATGTAGTACAGATATGGCCTTAGTGTTGCCTTGAGAGAAATGTCATGCGGTTTAACTACTAGATCTTGCCAGAGCCTTGTGCTCTGTTGTGGGACAATAAAAAGGATGGAGGAGAGATTAGTGGCTTATAGCATTTGAGTGGCTTTTTTATTCCAATAACAAAAAGTGACTACTTAGTTCATTTTGGGAAATTTTTTAAAGCAGTAACTCTAACTGTGACTAACTACTCAGTGGGCTTGAAGTGACAGCAACTATCCTGATTTGGCAGTCCTGACTAATTCTCTGCTGTCCCACTTTTCCAGCCGTTTTCAGAATGTCCCAGTTTTTCTCTCCTCCTCCCACTTTTCCCCTTTGTCCTCAGCTTACTTCAATTGCTGCAAACTTAGTTCAAAGCACAAAAGTAGTTCATGCTCAATTCAGCAAGGGGGAAAAGAGAGAAAGGTGTGGAATCTTGCCCTTCCCAGTAGGACCAGACAAAAGCAAGCTGCTGCCACCTTTCCTAGCTTGTATGTTCTCCCTCGTTAATAACTTTTGCCGTCTTAACTATGCTCTGATGTTTCTTGGTCACATATGTCCCAGTTTTCATCTGCAAATTGTTGGAAGCTATGTGATAGCGGTTACTAAGTACCTTTCAAGAGAAATTTTCAAAGCTGTACATGGGACCTAAGAGGGTCAAAGGAAGTGTGTGGGCTTCAATTTTGGTGGGGCAGACCAATATCCAGTAGGAAAAGCAGTATTAGTGTTGGGCTCTATAATGCCATATCTCTTCTCATGAAGCGATAAGGTTTTTTCCCACAGTGCAGCTCCTAGCTCCATAAAGTTAATGGCAAAAGGGCTTTTATCCAGATGTCAGACAAGAAGCACAAAGGCATGTCCCTACTGTGTAAGATCTGGAAGGCCCTGTTTTAGAAACAATCACAATATGATAGCTAGGAATAGGGGATAGAGATTTTTCAGAAAGGATGGGCTTTTCATTGGATGAGGGAAAGGGGCAGAAGGAAAGACATTTACTCAGCCTCACCAATAACAACAACCACAGCCCCAACAATGACACTATTATGTGAAATAGAGGGCAATACTGATGTCCTCTAGTTCACAAAAAGTGAACACTCATGGGTTGAGCAGGAGACAAAGTCAGAGGGAATGTCTCATCTGTTCCATCTTGACATGAAGCCCATCAGGCAAAATGCAGTCTGCTCAAAACAGAAGTACTTGCTTAAGGGATAATACCTCAACCCAGCACAGTCCCTCAGCAACAGCTGCATATTTGTTGCACAATCTAAGCAATCTTATCTTCTGGGAAAACCCTGTCTAAAATGGCATTGCATAGATCAGGAAGAACACAAAGCATTTTGTCTGCCTGGTTGCTATGGGCTGGCCTATATTTCCAGGGAGAGAGAGATGGCAAAGGGTCCTGGGATTGTAATCTAGTCCCTAAAAACTGTGCTGCTGTCCCTTATTATTTTTGTCTGCAAAACCCACTGAAGTAAATACCAAGTAATTATGGTGTTCTGAAGTGACCTTACAGAGCATGTGCTCAGTTCCATGGATCTCAGCCAAAGCTACTATTGTTGATCTGATGCCAAGACTTGGGAGAACCCTGGCTCCCACTCACTGTTTTCTTTGGCTGAGCTCTATGGATTCTCAGCCTGGCAAGAAAGATCCATTTTAAAAGTACTGGCAAAGGCTGCACAGTTTGTCACACCACAGCTCATGATTTAGGACCTTGATTTAGGCTCAACACTGGAGCCTTTTGTTTAGCTGTGTTTATACCTCATTTGCAACTTTGTATTAGTTAATAAAAGTCAGTTTGCTAAGAGCATGGCACAGCCAGTAAGTAGTAAAGGCAGGGGCTTTCCCCTTGCAAATATACAACTCACAGCGAAAATAACTGAGTGAATTTGGAAATGATGTACTTATCAGGTAAAGGTACAAAACTGACATAAATAAGGCTTTTTAATACAATGGCCAGTTTAGCAGTAAATCTAAAATAATTGGGTACTTAGCTGAAGCAAGAGGGTTTCTCAGTGGTGCCAGGTATTTCTGCAAAATGAAAACACGTACAGGTGCTGATTAAGTGCATGACTGCAAACTTAGCTCAGCTGATAGCATGCCTTAGGGATAAGTCTATCTATACAAGAGCAGTATAAGAGGTTGTCCCAGATTCTGCACCTTTGTTAATGAAGTTGGAAAGCTGGGGAGGAAAAGCCAGAGACTTTTCTTGGAACATCAAAGGGATGACTAGAATATGCACTTCCAACAGAGTTTACCCCTGTCCACAAGACGGGATTCCCCATGGGCATTCTGGGAAACAGGATGCTGGAAGGGATAGGCCTTTGATCTGGTCCAGCAGGAAAGGGAAGGTATTGTCATGGCAAGTTCTCTGAATTCTGAATGCTTTGACATTCATATTTGTTTTAAATAAGCCACATCTTTCAGGAATCAATTTATCTCTCTTTTTTGTTGTTGACTTTTGAAAACCAAAATTATCTCTCTTGAGTTTGTTGACAGATTGGACTATCTCACGATAAGCTGTTAAAGTTAAAGTACCATGAAAACCCCGGCTGTAACTTACCACATCACCAATATAACCACAAATTGCTCACATGAGCTACCACAAGGGGAATGTGAGCATGCAGAAAAACTGAAAGCTTCATTAAGAGATACTTACTCTCTCACTACCATAAATGTAGCAGATAGAGTTGCCAAGTCTCAGGATGTTGGTTGAAGTCTCAGGGGATTGCTGTGTTCGCCAACTCCAGGTCTCCAG
The DNA here is from genome assembly GCA_030412105.1 of Cyclura pinguis. Taxonomy (NCBI): domain Eukaryota; kingdom Metazoa; phylum Chordata; class Lepidosauria; order Squamata; family Iguanidae; genus Cyclura; species Cyclura pinguis. The sequence continues at coordinate 129,135,466 of CM059600.1, forward strand.
GTAGGAAGACATATCTCGGGGCAAGTGGTGCTGGCAAGAACAGAAAGTTTTGTATGTGTTTGTGAACTGACTATAAATCCTAGGCACCCATCTCTTCCTTGTTGCCAACTGGCAGCAGGCCTAACTGGCTCAATGCAAAGATGTTTGTATATGTATTAAGAGTTTGCTTTAGCCATGTATATAACTGCACATTCCTTATTTGTTTAAGAGGTGGTGGAGAAACCCATGTTGCCTATCACACACTGCTTTGCAGTTGTTAATCCAAGAGACCATGCCTGTGATCTCATAGGGGGACATCCCTCTGACATCACAAGAGTCCACCCTGTGACATAACATACACCTACCTTCTGCTTTCAGCTTTTGGTCCTAACATCTCAGGAAATAGGTGAGCCTGGCAACCTTAGCAGTGTTTGATCACAACTGTAGCTCTGTGCAAACAAAGTGACTATGGAGCAACAAATGACAGTTGATATATTAACAACATAAGAAGATTTTGAAATAACATGTTGGCACACTACCAGAGATGCTGAGGATGCTTTACTGCTTACATAAAACAGTAGGGGACTAGAACTAGCACTTGCCATAGCATACAGCACAATCCTGTAGTGTCTCAGAGCTAATGGAAACAGACTGTTTGCACTGACTGTGACCTTGACTGGAACTCAAATCCATCTTGCAGAAAAGGCAGAGTATAAATAAAGTGATTGATTATTTAATCACAGTAGTATCCATTACCTGAAGCATAAGCAATACCATTCTGTCTAAGTAGGGAGAAACAATCAATAAATGTACCCCTAGTAACACTACAGTATCTCTGCTAATCCTAGTAACTCTACCACCACCACCTATTGTACAGTTACTTGTTAATGATGCCTGTTACTGCCCTGGCTAGCCCAAGCTTTGGGGATATAAAAAGATATCTTTGATATCAATAATTCGGCTTCACATATCCCTTCTACGTGCTTGCGAGGACCCCAGACAAGCACGCATACAGGCTCGGCCGATAATCACCGTAATATTCCGAAACAATACAGGCAGGCCAGAAACAGCCCACTAGCCGCTTTAGGAGACCTCAAGGCAAGTACCTCCATTAGGTATGCACGCAACTTTCAAAAGATCCTCTGCCTAGCGCTGGCAGCTTGATGATCTGACTATACAACGCTCAAGTACTCTGCGTTTGCATACCGGCTATCCTATTGATAATTTGGCTGTAACTCAATCATTCAAATTCTGACCTTTTGGAGGCTTTGTCTCCAGCCCCAAATCTATTGTTTTCCCCAAGTCCGACCTAGCCTGCGGTCACAATTCTCCTTATAAAAACCTCTGGCTTTGAGCGCTTCCTCGGATCGCTCCCGAGTTCCAGACCACCTTGCTGCCGCATTGCTTGGCGAGCTTCCCCTCAGCTCCACGTGCTGAGATACATCGAACCCCAGCCTCGCTCTCCATCTTCTTCCGGACTTCAGGACAGGTTTTGTATCACCCGAATCAACTATCCCTCTGAAAATCCTGCTATCTTACTCACACCTTTATTTTCCTTAGTTCTCTGCATGCGTGTGTTGCCTACATTGTGTGCCTGTCTTTAATAAAGATCATTCATTATTTTCCCACTGGTCTGCTTCTTGACTTGGCCTGACCCCGTAAACACTGGGTTACAAGATTCCACTACGTTGCCCTGCCTCTCATTCTGTCAACAAGTGCTCTTCACTAATTTCCCCAATTTGTGTAATTGCAAGGTTATTTAGGTATTCCTCCCGGGACCCCCAGAATACAGGGTAACAGACTGGTGGAGCAATGCGGGCAACTCCGGTACCCCTAATTTGAGGAGTCACGAACCTCCTCAAATCAGGCTGGTACTGACTTAGGGAACGGCCAGTCAGGTCGCAAGAGATTCAGTCAGGCAGGAACACGTATGTGTGTGAGAATTCTGTGTGGGTGAGCTCTAGGAGCTACTCTATCGGGATTGGAAATCTTTCCCCCTTTCTTGCTTGGTTTGTGTATGTCAGCCGCCCTGGCGTGGTCACTGCTGGCCCTTGGGCAGTGAATCATTGTCCGATTGCAAGGGGTGTGCACAAGCTGACCCGGGAATCACATCCCTAACTTGGGGTCTATCGTGGGCTGGGATCCAAAATCTTAGGGCGTTAGCACCGTAGGAACAATCTACACCCATCCAACACCATAGCAGTAAGGCACAAAAAGCACTTAAGAAAAGAGATCCTCCTCTTTTCTCTCCCCCCCCCAGAGTTGAGAACGGGGGTGCGTCCCGTTCCTTGTTGTGGTAGTTGTGGAGAAAGCGCAGGTGCGTCCCGCTGTGTGATTTCGGGTGCGTCCCGAGTGGCTAGCCGACTAGGTGCAGGTGGTGATTCCCGACCTAGCCTAGGGTTTAGAGGTTTGGCCCGTGGTAGAGGAAGGTACCCCTCACCCAGAAAACCAGTTAGGGATGGTTCGGTTTTTGGTTCCTTGCCCTTTTTTCCCAGTGCTTGGCCAGGCGGCATAGTAAGTTCCTTGGCGTTCGTTTCCCCCCTTCAGGCAGGTGGAGTACTCCTGAGGGTTCCCTGGGTCTAGGTGACCTCCCTGTCCCTGAACCTTTTCTTCATCCTTTGGTCCCCAATGCTGTCGAGGCAGAAAACCAGGCTTGGGTGTACCACAGCGACTTTGTTTGGGCAGGCTGGAGATAGGTTCCCATCCCTCTTTCCTAGAGTAGTTCTGCTGTGTTCGTTTCCCTTCAGTTCCCCCAGGGGTCTAGGTGATCCTTCCCGTCACTCCAGGTCCCGGTCCTGCTCTCGTGTTAGAGAATTTGGCAGGATAATTGTAGTCTGGGTAAAATGGCTGAGAATAGTAAGGTCACCATCAAGGACCTCATGTTGGAGGAAGAGGTCCGAGAAAAGTTAGAGAGATGGGTATTAAGTAAAGGGAAATGCCCCTGGAAGGACTCCATCTTCCAGACGGCCGATCCTTTTGCTACACTCCGTGAAGCGTACACCCTGGCACGGAAATCAAAGAACCCATTCGGGCCGTCTAAGGATGCTTTGGCCGCTTGGGGACTTTGCCTCACGGCCAGAGACGCTAGTAGTGCCCTTGTAGAGACCCAAGGGAAGCTAGCTGAAACTGAGAAAGAAAATGCCCGGCTTCATGCCGAGATCGAGGCACTTCGCGCGGACAAGGTAACTTTCGCGTCCGTAGCGCAGGCCTCCACCCAGAAGCTTAGTAACATCACGTTAGTGGTGCAAACTTGGGAAGAGAAAGCCCACGCCTTAGAGGCTGAGCTGGATCATGCCCGGTCTGCGGCCAAATTCATGGTGGGGTAAGTGAGAAAACAGCAGGAGGCTGTTAGTCATGCAGCTTGCCATAAGCAGATCGCTGGGCTGGAGAGTCAGCTCCATACCCGTAAGGCTTTGATTTTGGCTGCGTGCCCGGAGCTGCTCCCAACGTTCACAGAGGACTTTTCTGGGGAGCCGCTGCCGGAGGATGCTCGGGCAACCATTCCCCACAATCCTGACTGGAGTGACCCTAAGGTCCCAATCAACCCAGTAGAGATCCGGTCCATGACCAGGCGGACCACCCCCATTGGCGAAGGCAATGTAGATAGGCCAGAGACACAGGAGACGCAGGTCACCGAGACTAGAGTCCCCTGGCGAGCTACTGAGGCCAAAGCAATAGCGGACCAGCTGGGTCCATTGAATAAGTCCACGGGAATAATGTGGCTGAATGCAGTCATACATTCCCATCCCACAGCCAACGGCCAAGACCTGACCCAGCTGGTTCGGCTTTGTATGTCCCCCTCTGAGCTTCTGACTCTCGAATCGGCCGTGGCGGCTCGAGCCTTGGTTAGGCTCGAGGCCCACGACTGGATGAGAGAGGTAGTTTGGATTTTGTGGCCCAGACAGAGTGCGAGTGTGCTTTATGTCATGGAGCAGCAGGGTCCTCGTGAGAACCCTGAGGCTTATGTGGCGCGGAAGCAGCTTCTCGCCATTCTGGCTGTGAAGGTCCCCTTGACACCCCACAGTTACGGCTTTAACGGTCTTGAGTTTAAGACGCTTCTTTATGGAGGTCTTAATCACGAGACAAAGATGGCTCTCGGTTTGATGGATCCAGCTACCACCAACTGGGAAGAGTTTGGGAATAAGCTCCGGCAGGTCGCTGACCTGCTGCGCGAGGCAGGTTCTCTCAAACCTCCCACCAAGACACACAGGAAGGACCCCGGGAATTGGGAACCCATAGCCGAGGTAACATACTCGAATTATGGGCCCCATTCCCAGCACAGGAAAACGGTGCCAAATTCAGTTCCTAAAGGAAACTGGAACCAGCACCCGCCACCCAGACAGGACAACAGGCAGTGGCAGGGACAGGACCTCCGCAGCCAGCCCGGCAAGGCAGGGAGTCCCCCACAGCAGCCAACTGCCCCCAAACAGCCCTTTGACTCAGGCTCTCCCAGGGAGACGTCTGGTGGGTATGTTCCCATGGCCCAGACGTATTCCTTAGACAGAGTGAGAATCTGGGGCATGCTCAGGAAGTTCAGGCTGGACATGAGAGAGTTCGATAAACGCCCCATTTCCGAACTGATTGAGGCTCTGGAGAAGCAGCTTCAGGCAGGAAGTAAACAGCCAGTCAGCGCCGTGACCAACGGCCCTCCTCCGACTGGATACTACCCTAACCTGGATCTGCAAGAATAGGGGTGCCCTCGGTCCAGGAAGCTTCCCCACAACATTGTGGTTAGGTTGAAGCCGGACAGGTGGGGAAGGTTCTGGGTGAAGGCAGGCATTGGGACCGAGAGGGAAAAGACTCCTGCCACTCTGCTTGTAGACTCGGATGCGGTACTGAACGTGCTGCACCCCAAACTTGTGAAACACGGTGAACCTATGCCCAAGCATGTCCAGCTTTCTGGATATGGTGGGGGGGCCCACCAAGCCTGAGCTTGGACCAACATCCAGATGTCCATAGAGACGTTCCGGTTCCAGTTGTGGGCTTGCGAGAACCAGGGCGAAGACGACGGCCTTTTGGGCATCGGCTTCCTCCGGGGAAACAAGCTCACAGTGGACTACGCGAATGGGTTTCTATGGCAGTTAGATCAGGGATCAGCAGAAATTTCGGCAGTGCACCGTTGTGCCGCCATTAAAGCTCCCGCCCCTGTGCATTGCGTGACTAGCAGCCCATGAGTGAAGGCTTTCCCAGAGGTCTGGGTAAAGGACAAAATAGAGTGTGGGACTGTAAAGGGAGCCTGCATCTTGATAGAAGGCCAGGACCCCCCACCTCAGAAACAATATAAATACCCAGCTGAAGCACAGGAAGGCATAGGGAAAACAATTGAGGGACTTGTCAAGTGGGATGTAGTCACTCCTATGCAATCCATCTGCAATGTGCCCTTATGGCCAGTACTGAAATCTGACGGCAAAACGTGGAGGATGACTGTAGATTTTAGAGCTTTGAACACTGTCACCCCTCCTGTTGCACCGGTTTTGGCCAAATATAATGAAATTCTGTCCGCCATCGCAGCAGGAGCCAAATATTATAGCATTTTGGATCTGGCAAATGCGTTCCATTTGATCCCATTACACGAGGCGTGTTGGTATAAATTTGCCTTTATGTTCCGGGGACAGCAGTATGTGTTTAAACGCATGCCCCAGGGCTTTCATTCCAGCCCGAGCATTTGCCATGCCCATGTAGTCAAGATGTGGAACAAGCTGCAGCCAGCTTCAAGGTCCCATGTCTTGTCCTATGTGGACGATATTTTAGTATATTCTAATTCAGAGGAGAAGACCAGGGAAATCACCCATGAGGTGTTAGAGATCCTCTGTGACACCGGGTTTAAAGCTAACAGGGATAAGGCCCAATTTGTGTCCACCGAGGTCAAATACCTAGGGTTTTGTCTAGGCACCGAAGGTCGCACTCCCAATGCGCAGCGGGTAGAAGTGATCTCCAAGCTACCAGCCCCCACGGACGTGCACTCTCTGCGCTCCCTTCTTGGAACATTCAACTTTTCTAGGGACTTTATAGAGTCTTTCACTGCCAAGGCAAGGCCTCTGTATGCCCTACTAAAGAAGAATGCCCAATGGGACTGGGGACCAGCACAACAGCAGGCATTTGCCCAACTTAAAGAGGATTTGATGAAGGCACCAGCCCTTGCGCACCCGAATATGGCCAAGCCATTCCTTATACAACTAGCCACCTTGGATAGGAGTATAGAAGCAGTTTTGTCTCAACAACTTAACGGCACTCAGCATGTGATGGCATACGCCTCCAGGAATCTGGACCCACATGAGACCAAATTTACTCCCTGCGAGAAAACCTGCCTCGCATTAATCTGGGCTTTAACCCATTGGGAATTTATGATTGGAGGTGCCCGTGTGATTGTCCAGACCCCCCCACACACACCACTTAAGTATATTCTGTCTGGAAAGATTCAGAATGGCCAGGTGTCCAACGCCAGGATTGCCAAATGGACCGTTTCCTTGGTGTTGCGTGGGGTGGATTTTCAGAAGCAACCACAGGACCCACCAGCTCCCTATGGTCTAGTTGTGACCGGAGCCATGCATGAGTGCCCTTTACCACCTTTGAATACTAGTCAATGGCCAGTGGAATGGGGAGCCTCCCTTGAGGAAGCTCAGTTACAGGGCTTTGTTTGTTGGTTCTGTGATGGATCATCCATGCACGTGGACGGTAGCCCACGGACAGGCTATGGAACGATACCTCCTTCACCCTAAAGGGGAAGGCCCGACTACACTCCAGCCAAGCGGCGGAAGTAGAAGCTCTAAAGGCTATTAAGAGCACGAACTGCTTGACTGCCCCCTGGCCATCTATACAGATTCTGACCGGACTACTAAGGCTGCCAGCGACTGGTTACCGATCTGGCTTCAAAATGACCTAAAAACATCTGATGGGAAGCCCATAGCCCATCTAGAGAAATGGGTCCGAATCGCAGCCCAGATTGAAGAACGGACTGCCCTTACGTGGGTTGCTCACGTCCGAGGACACCAGAAAAAGAACACGGCTACCTGTATTTGGAACACCAGGGCAGACGCCATAGCCCGGGATGCCGCTTTGCTGGACGATGGGGCCCCCATCGCTGCTATTAATGTTAACCAGAAGGAACAGTTAGTCCCTCCCACGTTCGACCTGGGAGTGTTGCAGAAGGGTGATTCCGAGATCTTGGAATTGGCCAGGAAAGGCTCAGACGAGTCTGGCCAGTTCAAGATCTCCCAGCTAGAGGGAGTGTATTGGGCTATTGATGCCAATGGCCAGCGCCACTGGATCGTACCCAAGGACCTCCACAGTGACATCATTCAGTTCGTGCACGAGCAGGGACACCGAGGGCGAAGTGTGACCCTGGACAGGGTTCGGGAAACTGGGTGGTGGCCGCAAATCAGACAGGATATAGACCAGTGGGTCCACAACTGCTTGGCTTGCACCATGGTCAACGCTGACACCTCCAGCCCCATGGTGCCCATCCAGCACCAACGCATCGAGGGTCCCTGGTCGCGCATTCAGATAGACTTTATAGGCCCCCTGCCTACCACCCCGCATGGGAACAAATATTATCTTACAGTCATTGATCCATTCAGCAAATGGATCAAGGCTTTTCCTTGTAGAGACAACACGGCAAGCACGGCAGCACGCTTGCTCTTTAACAATGTCTGGGCATGGTGGGGAGTGTCACGTGACCTTGACTCGGACTTAGGGGTACACTTCACTGGTGGAGTTACCCAGGAGTTGTGCAAGGCACTGGGCATTCGCCAATGCTTTCACATCGCCCACCATCCTCAGAGTTCAGGACAGATCGAGAGGGTGAACCGCTCTTTGAAGGAAGCCCTTCGGAAGGTGGTGCATTCCTCTGGCAAAGACTGGGATACCAAGCTGCCGATCATTTTGATGGCCTTCAGAGGCATGGTGGCGTCCCACGGCTTCACGCCGCACATGGGGATGACTGGGCGGAAGATGATGCTGCCCGAGGCATTTTGGATAGACACCAGCCTCCCCTCCAATTTGGAACCGGTGGTTCTAAATAACGAGTGGGTGAGGAGCCTTATTCAGCACATAGGGCAAGTTCACCGCCAAGTGGCCACCCAGTTGGGGAAGAACTTGCAAAAGATGGATAGGAGACTGGGGTGGGTGCATCACCCTTGCCAGTGGGAGGAAGGGCAATTGGTCCTGTATAGAAATTTCTATAAGGACAAGCACTCCCTCGCTGCCAAGTGGGTTGGCCCCGTCCCCACTGTGAACCAGATTTCCCCCGCTGTGTACCAGATGAGGATTCCTAGAAGGAAGGGAGACTGGCTGAAATTTTTCCACATCTCTCAGCTGAAAGAGTGGAAGGGCAAGCCAGTCGATCCAAAGGGCATTGCTGACCCCGACCCGTTTGAGGAGACTGGCGGGAAGGCTCCCGTGCATGTGAGTGCTCCTCAAGTGTCTTTAAATTACACTAACTTACCAGAGATTGACTTCTCGGAGACGTTTGTCTCAATCTACGAGGCATTCGACACTGGTTGAACGGCCATTGTCTGAAGGGAATAGAGGTGGAGTGGCGACCCCTCTGTGCTCCCAGTTATTGTAAATAGTTCCGCCATGTAAATAGTTTTGGTAGTTTTGGTGTGGTTTAAGTAGTTAGTTCTTTCCTTGTACAGTTTTGGGAAAGACCCACGGGATGGCTGTCCTGAGGTCTTCCGATCCTCTGAGGTAGATCGGGCCTCCAGAGTCAGCCCGGGCACCCTGAGGAAGGGACACGAGTCAGACCGGAATGCCGGCATTCTCTCACTCTGAGGGATTGCCTTGTGCAATGGCGTCCTGGGACGATAGGGCGAGACAAGGGGGCCTCACGACCCTCTCAGCGGAACCAGGTCTGACTCTGGACTCCCAGTCTACTGCCCAGAATGACCCCCGCCTTTCAGAGACCTCTCTCCTTGTTCCATCAGCGAGCCCGGATTCTTAGGGTGAGAACAATCTGCGCCGCAACCTCGCTTGTTACTCAATTCAGTTTTGAATTCACAAATTTAGAACTGCTATCCGACGCCCCATAAGGGCCGGAGACCCACACAACTGGCTCGACGCCCAGCCCCAGTGCATTGTGTCTGATTTGCATATGCTATTAGCACATTTGCATAACCATCCTGACCAATCACCAAGAGAGTCAGCGTCCGCTCTGGCAATGAGCAAGCGTACACTCGCTTGTCTCTGAGCAAGGGAGTACCGCGGCCATTGCAAACGGGGTTTCAGCAGGGGCAACTTACGTGTGACTGTTTGAAACAAAGCACCCCGCTCATGTGGTCCATATGATCCCTGAACTTTGCAGGCCCGGTCTAACCCAGTGGTATAATGTGAACGGAGGGCCGACATCTCCTGGTGTCTGGTCAGACCAACCGACACCTTAGGGCGACCATGGTCTGTTGCAGTAACCCCTGCACCCTCCTATGATAGAACCTCTGCCCTGGCACCTTCGGCTGTAAACAGCTCGCTCCCACCAACCCTTCCAGAGCACAATTTCCAGTTTCAGCTCGAACTCCCAGTAGGCTTTGAGCCGGCAATTTGCATTTATGGTATGCATTGGCTACTAATCATGTCAGTTCTTCTGTTAAAACTCTAATAGGTTAATTGTTCCAGAGGACTGGGAAGATCCCGAGGTCATACCATCGCCCGCGAGTACCGTGGGGGGGGGGGTTGAAGAAAAGTTGCCGCTCCATCTGATGGCCGATACTTGGAGATTCCTGGTTCCTTGACGACACCTGAAACCTTGAGGGAAGGTGACCACGCAGCCTTCCGATTGCAAAAATGGACTTTTTGCCACTCCCGCAACCGTTCACTAACCCGAGAAGCCCAATGGACTGTTCCAGGCTCCTAACTCTGCAAAGCCTCACCGTTCCTGAACTTGCAGCAAGCCAGCTAAGCTGCACTGACTTGGACATTTTGTTGCTGTTCCTGTTCCGGTGCCCGGATGGACTTATGTTTTGCTCACTCATTCAAGCTACAAGACTTTTCTGCTGCAAGGGGGGGTTCAGAGACTTTTGCTTGCACCTCACCTCCCCCGGACTACGAACTCTCATCCCATCATCCACATTGAACTGATTGCTCATTAGATTGCCTTTATTGCCAGACCATGCATTGGATTTACAGTATTCCATTACTATTTCATTGATTACATTTGCTATTTTACTAATTATTGATTGTTGTTTAATTGTCATTTGTGTGTGTGTGTTTAGGTTTAGGTTTTAGTTAGGAATGTTATAAGCTAGAAAACCCTTTGCTTTTCCCAAAAATTCCCTTTCCTGTGGAGTGATACGGCTAACCTACCTGCAAGCCCCTATTCGGCTCTAAAATGATTTTTGATTTTATTTGGAAAATGTCCGATATTGTCCCCAACACCGCCCATTTTCGGGGGGGGGGGATTGTTACTGCCCTGACTAGCCCAAGCTTGGGGATATAAAAAGATATCTTTGATATCAATATTTCGGCTTCACATATCCCTTCTACGTGCTTGCCAGGACCCCGGACAAGCACGCATACAGGCTCGGCCGATAATGGCCGTAATATTCCGAAACAATACAGGCAGGCCAGAAACAGCCCACTAGCCGCTTTAGGAGACATCAAGGCAAGTACCTCCATTAGGTATGCACGCAACTTTCAAAAGATCCTCTGCCTAGCGCTGGCAGCTTGATGATCTGACTATACAATGCTCAAGTACTCCGCGTTTGCATACCGGCTATCCTACTGATAATTTGGCTGTAACTCAATCATTCAAATTCTGACCTTTCGGAGGCTTTGTCTCCAGCCCCAAATCTATTGTTTTCCCCAAGTCCGACCTAGCCTGCAGTCACAATTCTCCTTATAAAAACCCCTGGCTTTGAGCGCTTCCTCGGATCGCTCCCGAGTTCCAGACCACCTTGCTGCTGCATTGCTTGGCGAGCTTCCCCTCAGCTCCACGTGCTGAGATACATCGAACCCCAGCCTCGCTCTCCATCTTCTTCCGGACTTCAGGACAGGTTTCATACCACCCGAATCAACTATCCCTCTGAAAATCCCGCTATCTTACTCACACCTTTATTTTCCTTAGTTCTCTGCGTGCATGTGTTGCCTACATTGTGTGCCTGTCTTTAATAAAGATCATTCTTTATTTTCAAACTGGTCTGCTTCTTGACTTGGCCTGACCCTGTAAACACTGGGTTATAAGATTCCGCTATGTTGCCCTGCCTCTCATTCTGCCAACAAGTGCTCTTCACTAATTTCCCCAATTTGTGTAATTGCAGGGTTATTTAGGCATTCCTCCCGGGACCCCCAGAATACAGGGTAACAGTGCCCTTTCTATTAGTCGTACAGGAAAAATACCAATCAGCACACAGTAGTGACCAAACACTTCCTGCTATCACTCTGTCCAAAAAAGCCTTCACAAAACAGAGAGAGAAAGAGAGAGAGATTGATCACAACTCCTTCCCCATTGTAGACCATACTGTGAACGCTAAAGGACTCTTACAGCCACAAACCTCAGAGCTCCCTACAGACATGGCTTTCAATCCTCTGCAGAGTACACCCAGGAGGCTTGTGAACAACCACTGTTTTGCCACCCAAAAGTCAATCTACAAAAGAAAGAAAGAAAGAAAGAAAGAAAGAAAGAAAGAAAGAAAGAAAGAAAGAAAGAAAGCTCTACTTCAAGCATTGCTTCAGATAAGCCACAGAGTAAAAGAGGGAAAGTGAATTTTATGAGCTATCTCTACTGTTATTTGACTTCTGTAACTTGAAAAACCAACAGTCTGCCATAGTATTAACTGCAAGTAGCTAGTTATTTGTGAAAAGTTATTTCTAACTTTGCCTAATATTAAAGACAGCTGTAAACTACAAGAAGAGCAGAAGAATCAGCACCAGCAGCTGCCTGGCAGTTCACTGGGAAAGAGGAGATGAGAGAGTAAGTTGTGCCTTGGGCAGAGATGCTATAGTGCTGACAACTATAAAGTAAAACACTTTTAGAGTATTTTACCAGCGATAATGATTTTTGATGCAGCAGGGGGACAGGAAGACTCCAGACTATCACTTAACTGAGCAATGCCTATGTTGCAGGGCAACAGGAGTAGCCAGATGCAAGATTTTTGATGCTGCTGCTGTAGTCTTCCAAAACCCACTATTAGAACCGTAGAATCATAGAGTTGGAAGGTGCCTCCTGGGCCAGCAAGTCCAACTCCCTGCTCAAAGAAGGATCTCCAGCTGAAGCATCCCCAACTGGCAGCTCTCCAGCCTTTTTTGAAGACGTCCAGAGAAGGAGACCCCACCACCTCTCTAGGTGTTTGGTTCCACTGCATAACCACTCTCACTGTCCAGAAGTTCCTTCTCAAGTTCAGCTGAAATCTTTCTTCCTGTAACTTAAAACCATTAGACCAAGTCCTACACTTTGGGGCAGAAGGGAACAGGCCTGTTCCCTTCTGTCTGTTTAAACAGTGCAATCCTGTCACCTCTCAGTCTTCTCTTCACCAAGCTGAGCAAGCCCAGCTCTGTCAACCTTTAGCAATAGCAATGGCACATGTATTTCCATACTGCTTATCAGCTAAATGCTTTTTAAGCGGTTTACAATGTGTTAGCTAATTGCCCCCAACAAGCTGGTTACTCATTTTACCGACCTGCAGAAGGATGGAAGGCTGAGTCAACCTGGAGCCCGGCAAGATCGAACTCACAACCTTGTGGCTGCAGTGCCAGCATTTAACCACTGTGCCACCAGGGCTTTCCTTTCCTCATACATTTCGTTCTCCATACCTCTTATCATCATTGTTGCGTACTCCAACCTGTCTGTATCCTTTTAAAAAAGAGGTGCCCAGAACTGAACACAGTCATCCAGATGAGGCCTGACCAGTGCAGAATATAGTGGGATTATTACTTCTCTTGAGTTGGAAACTATGTTTCTATTAATGCAGGATGAAAATAACATTTGCTGCAGCTGTAGCATGACACTACTAGCTCATGCCCAACTTAAAATAAACAATAATCTCAAGGTCCTTTTCTAGGTATCCTCCATCCCATAGCTGTGCATTTGGTTTTTGTGACCTAAATGTGAAATTTTATATTTGTCTCTACTGAATTTTATTTTATTAATTTCTGTTCAATTTTCTAGTTTATCATGGTCCTTTTGAATTTTGGTCCTATCTTCTAGTGTGTTAGCTACCCCTCCCAGTTTTGTATCATCTGCAAAGCTGAATGGTATTTACCTCCACCCTCTCATACAAGTTATTGACAAAAACTGTTAACAAGTAATGGCCCCTGGACTGAACCCTGAGGGCACTCCACTTGAGGCCACCTTCCAGTATGAAGCATAGCTATTGATGACAACACTGTGAGCAAGGTTTTCCAAGCAGTTATGGATCCATGTGACTGTACTTCCATCTGTTCCACATTTAATCAGTTTGCTAATCAAAATATCATGGGGGACTTTATCAAATGGTTTGCTAAAATCCAGATAAAGGACATTCACAGCATTCCCACCATCTACTAAACTAGTAACCTGATCAGAAAAAGATGTAAGATTCATTTAGCAGAATTTGCTCTTGACAAACCGATGTTGCCTCTAACTGATCACTCCATTGCCATCAAGATACTTGCAGACAGACACCTATATAAGCTGTTCTAATTATTTTTTTTCCAAGGCGACTGATCTCTAGTTTGCTGGATCTTCTTTTTTGCCTTCTTTGAAGAGAGGGACAATGTTTGTTCTTCTCCAGTCCTCTGGTCCCTCATGCATTCTCCAAGATTTCTCCAAAATGACGGGAAGTCATTCTATGAGGGCATCAGCAAGTTCCTTCAATTCTCCAGCGTGCAGTTCATCTAGCCCTGCAGATCTGAATTTATCTAGCTTAACTAGGTGATTTCTGACTCCTTATCAATCTTGATTTGCAATCGGGATTCCTTACCAAGGTCTCTGCTGCTACTGCATGGAAGCACACAGATACCTCTTTGGGGGAAAAAATTGAAGCAAAATCAGTATTGAGCAGTTCTACCTCTTCATTATGATCTTTTAACATTTTACCATCCTTGCTAAGAAGCTGTCCCACCATTTTCTTAGTCATTCGCTTGCTCCACAAATATTTGAAAATCTCCCCCTCATTTTTTTAATTCCTTCTTCGCTAGCCAGTCTCATTTTGAGTTTCTTTTTTTTCCCCTTCTTTAATAGCTGTTGCATTTAGACAGAGTAGTTGTAAGTTCTTGTAAGAACTGGGAGATTCCTTTAGGCAACCCTACAGTAGAAAAAACTGAAGGTGGTCAAGATGACTCCCTATCCTTGATGATTTCCCTGCAACTCCCCAACTCTGTGTATGATTGTTGATGGCTAGATAGGGCCACTTCCTTGTAGCTCTCCAGGAGGACAGGGAAGGTTCTCTGAACAGCAAGCAAGGTTGAGCGTGTGGGCGTGCATGTATACTTTGCCTCCTATTCCCTTTTGGGAAACAGAGTGATGAGTAAATTGAAGCAAACCCACCTTTCTTTTTCCCTCGTTGGGGAAAAATTCGGCCCGTGTGAGAAGTCAAAGGGTTTAACAGAGAGGTACATGAAGGAAATTTTAAATTCTAAATAAGGAAGAGTGAGTCAGGCTAGCAAATTGTCACAATGTCTAAGCATACAGCTGCATATGGACTGGGGGAGATTATGTGCCAAGCCCTAAATGTTGCCCATTGAAACTTTTGTTTGGCCTCTCTGTGCTTCACAGAATGTTGTCCAATGTTTTAAGAACATCTCCATAGCACCATCATTGCTATTTAAATAAATATAAATGATCATCAAGGTTCACCCAACATTCAGTTTTGTGCCAGCTTTCAAACTCTTCACTTGCAAGAATTTTACTATTTCCTGACACCTTTGGAATTCAGATGTGCTATCTATAATTTCTGAGCAGAAAAAAATTGCAAATACTCCTACTGAAATATTTCTCAGCCTGATTACCTTATCCCAGCCCTATACCTTTTCTTGATTAGGCATGTTGAAATAGACATTTCCTCCCTTGTCCACTGCAAATGACCAAAGGTGGCTAGAAATACCCATATAATTGAAAATCATGTTTAAGAGTGCACAAGAGAGGAAAATGTTTTTATGCCTTCAAAAAGCTGAAAATGTTAGTTGCTTGCTTTGTTTTCTTCTTTTCCTTTTACACTCAGTTCCTTTCCCTTTATGACTTCCTAGTCAAATGGGAATGGATATGGCATATCCTCAGCAGATCAGTATCTTACTTTAATCTCCATTTCTTTCACTCATTTCTGGAAGCTCTGGCTTGCCTATTTCAGAGCATCCTCATGAGAACTCTATGCTTGTGACGCTCACAAAAGCAGAGAGGACTTTCTCTCTAGGGCTTGGGCCTTTCAGACAAGTTAACCTTGGCGATAAACTCAGTTCAGCTATGGCTTGGATGACAGAGGTTGATATTTATTTTTGCTAAGAGGGAAAGAATGATACACTAATGCCAAGTGACTGGGGAGCGACCCGAATCTGACTTTGACATATGAAGCACAGAATAAAGTTGGGAACTCTGAGAGCAGTTCTGAGGCATCCCAAGGAGAGCCCAGAATAAGTAGCTGTGGTACTTCAGGGAGTGCAGATTCTTGAAGCAAGTTAGCATTTAAGCTTATAAGCATATAAGAATGGGCTGCTTTTTTCAGTTCGACATTGTTGTTGTTTGAATAAACTTGTTATAACTATAGTATGCCTTCAAGTCATTTCCAGCTTAAGGCAACCCTATGGCAAACCTGTCATGGGATTTTCTTGGCAAGATTTGTTCAGAGTCATTGCCTTCCTCTGAGGCTGAGAGCGTGTGACTTGCCCACAGTCACCTAGTAAAACTAAGCAGGGATATAAACCCCAGACTCCTGGAGTACTAGTCCAACATTCAAACCACTACACTGCCCTAAGTCTAAATAAAATACCTGTGCGTTAATTACCCTGTACACCTTGGCCCATAGTAATTATAATGAAGCTACCATGAGTGTCTCCTTGCTCTCTACTGCACAGCTGCTTTTGAAGGGTATTTGGAAACTCCAGTTGGTACAAAGAGCTGCAGCCAGAGTATTAACTGGGGATGGTTACAGGGATCATACATCTCCTTTGCTCCAACAGCTCCACTGGCTGCAAGTGTGTTTCCAAGCACAATTCAAAGTGCTGGTTATGACACATAAAGCCCTATCCAGCTTAGGTCCAGGCTCTAAACTATTTCTCCCCTAAGAGCCTGCCCAGACCCTGAAATCTACAGGAGAGGCCCTTCTTTCAGTCCCACCATTTTCGCAGGTACTGTTGGAGGGATACAAGACACGGCCTTCTCAGTGGCTGCCCCAAGACTCTGGAACTCCCTCCCTAGGAAGGCTAGAATGGCTTCCTCGTCGATGGCCTATCAGCAGGCAAAAACTTTTATATTCAAACAGGCTTTTAGAATTGAAGGTTTTTAAGGAAACGGATTTAATGAGCGTGCTGTATTGTTTTAAACTGTACTATTTTAACTGTTTTCTTAGTATTTTAAAAGTGTATGTTTTAAATTGTTTTAATATGGCTAATAGTTCTGTTTTAATGTTGACTTTTTGTCTGTGTTTTCATTATATTATAATCATTATAATTTGTAAGCCATTTTGACTCCAAATCTTGGGGTGAGGAGAGTGGGATATAAATGGAGGAGGAGGAGGAGGTTGTGAATAATAGAATTGTCTTTATACATCCTGAGGCCCTATCTCTCTCTTACATCTGAGGTTTAAACGTCCCCATTTCCATGTGCTGAAATCGGAGGGGACACTGAATGCTCGACACACACACCTGCACGCATGTGTTTTTTACCTATGTGCTTGCTTGTATGAGAAGCGTGTGTCTGCTAGCATGAGGAGAAAAGTGTGACTGCCAGCTCAGAGATGCTTTCACACATATTGGCCGCAAGTCCCTCTTCACCTATAGACATCCACACCGCTAGAAAGGAAGCCCATCTTTGGCCTAGATAATCAACAAACCGTTTCTCATGTTGCTGAGAAGAGGAATCCAGCCACTTATAGTCAAGAGTCAAAACCAGCACATTCACAAGGTGTCAAATGCCCACTGCCTGACAGAACCACAGAGAAATAAGAGAGGACAGGTATCAGCTGAGCAGGGAAACCCTCAGATTTACAGAATTACAAAAACTGGCTGGAAGAGAAGACGGTAGATAAATTTGAGAAAGGCTGGGATATGGTTGTATCTTACTTGAAGAACGAATAAGATGAATTGGTGAAAGCAAATTTAAAGAATGAAGATAAATATGAGATACAAATACTATGGAAGAAAAAGGACTATAATGTTATAAAACTAGACTGTCCATAAATATAAGTTAACACTAGACTATCCATAAATATAAGTTAACACTAAAATGGGATTCGTATATAAGATAAGAATCTCTTCAACATACAGGCAATAAGGTCAATGCATTAAATATGAAAAAATAGATATAACATTCATAGATGGGCCTAGGGTTTTCCTAGGCAAGGAATATTCAGTGGCAGTTTGCCATTGCCTGCTTCTGAAATATAGCCTATATAACCTGGTATTTGATGGTCTCCCATCCAAGTACCTGCCAAGGCTGACCCTACTTAGCTTCCAAGATCAGACAGGCTCTGATGCCTTTAGGGTGTTTAGGCTGCAAAAAGAATTACCCTACATTATTTTGGATATGAGATGGGCCAGTGCAGTCTGCTTCATTATCTTTTTGAGATTTCAAGAGCAATTTGTGTGTCTTCCATGCTGATGGGCTGCATCACTAGGGCCTCTGCCATAGCTGAGGCTCCGAACTCACTTCAGTTAGCCTCTGCAGATCATAAAATGGGGCAACATTTTTAATGGGAGCATTAGAATGATGTCTGCACAGGATGCTGTAATTCTTATCCCTAAATTGCATAGAAGAATCTATATATCTTGTTTGCTCTCCCTGCTGAAAAATATTACAGTCTGAGAGTCCCCAAAAGACACTAGGGATTCACTTCCCAGTAAGGAATGGAGATGCTGCAGATTGCCCTCCTCCAGCCCGTATATGATCTCACTGCAAATCTACTGCTAGTTGAGTGACATTGGCATAAACAGAAAGTCACATCTAGGGCAGGAATGGAATTGCATGCAGCAGGGTTTGGATGATATAGGAGAGAAGCTTCTTACCATGTAAGGAATGTACATGTTTGATATAAGGGAGGTTATTCAAGAAGGCAAAACAGCCTGTTCTTAGAAAAACCTAGTGATGAGTGTCAAAGAGTATTCTAGGAAAGAGCTGGCAGTTTCTGATACAACAAGCTGATAGCTGAAGGTAAAACAAACACAAATCATTTCTGTGTCTGTTATCTGCTTCATACAGTTTGAATCTGGTGCAGGAGGCACTCTAAGTATTATCTCTTCATTACAGTCAGGGAAGAAATATAAAATGGTGCTGATCAATACATGTTCACAATGGACAAGGAGCATCACAAATCCACTTTGTAGGGGCAGTTTTATATAGGGGTAGATTGGCATTCACCATCTTAAACAGTTCAGCTTTTATGCCTGCCAGCAATTATGGTGTGACATGCCAATAAACCATTAAGCACAGCATTTAGATTTATGATGCTCAGAGTGGAGTGCTGATGCTTTAACTAGCATGCACCATATTAAAGCCTTGCTTGCAGCACCAGTGGCCAC
The DNA here is from genome assembly GCA_030412105.1 of Cyclura pinguis. Classification (NCBI taxonomy): domain Eukaryota; kingdom Metazoa; phylum Chordata; class Lepidosauria; order Squamata; family Iguanidae; genus Cyclura; species Cyclura pinguis. The sequence continues at coordinate 129,154,081 of CM059600.1, forward strand.
TGTGATAGGACCTGGGTTGCCACAAGACTTGGGGTAATGATGACCCCTCCATGATCCGTCTCACAGCCAGACAAATTTTATTTAACGTAATAATGTTACCATGCCATACATCCCCACTCCATGGCACAGTCTAATTGGCAAGAACTATTGTTCAGTTAGTGACAGATATTACTTCCAATATAAAAATTGTACACTTATGGCTGAAAGGCCTGTGGACAAGGACTCTAGTTGGAAACCGTGTGCTAAGACAGATGACTTCAGGTCATAAATTCAAAAGGATGAGTTGGGAAGGCCCTGGCATTGATGGGCTTGTGATAATCCTCTCAGTGACCCAAACTCCAAATGCAATAGTGAACAAAACTGTTCCAGTGAAGCAACAGATGGTCATCAACCTGTAACCTCTTCTCACAGAAACTCTCCTTTGTTCCCTCACCTGCCCAGACATTAAGAGACTGTCACAACTCACAACTCACATATGTGGTTCGTCACCTGAAGGCTAAAATCATTAGTGTGTTTGGGACCCCTTGTGTTTGCTCTGGCAGAGAACACTTAACACATACCCCTTCAGGGTGGGAAACAGCATACTTAAACCCTGGCTCCAAGCTCCACAATTCTTAGTATCTTGGATGCACGTAGGCATGTCTTTCTTGTCCGTTAACTCCCTGATTCTCATTTCCCATGCTACCCTCAAACTCTTGTTTGAGCTATCTCACTTCAGCCTTCTGTTTCTGGAATGGTAATTATCACCCATTTCACCCAAACATCCCTTGCTATCCAGATCTTCTCTCCTTTATCTCTGCTAGCCTTGTATGGTTCATGAGACTGCTTGCTTGCGTGTGTCTGTGAATGCCCCCAATAAAAACATTCTTTTGACTCTCAACTGGTGTCCTGCAGTCAGTACTGGCATACACAGGTGAAAAGTTCCCATGATTATCCTCTTCTCATAGGCCTCCTTTGAACTATAATTCCCTGCCTTTCTAAGAAGACCCTAGCATTGCTGGAGGGCCACCTTTTGGGGTAACAAGAAGCAAGTGGCTGAAAAATGAATGATAACATGCATGTGTATGCAAGTTATTCCAGATCAATTATCACAATAGTACATTTCTGCTGGACTCCCGCTGTTTCTGCCAGACTTGGCAATATCTCCCCCCTCCTACAGTTTCCTATGCACCTAAAAACCTATCCTGGAGAGCTGGAAAGCCATCTAGAGCAGCATTTTTGGCACCATGGAGGACTGCAGCAAGAGGTGGGACCTGAAAATCCTAATTTCAGTGACCTGAGATATTTAAGTACACGACTTGATCTTGGTCATACTTCTGACCGAAACAAGCCTCACCTACTTCCTGTCTCTTTCTTTGCTCCTCTAGGCTTCTTTTCTCAAGTGAAAGTTATGGAAAGTCAGTTCTTGTGGAGGCAACACACGTTTGCTGACTTTCTGTTATTTGGTTACCTCAGGGCAGACAACAGAAACTTCAAGACTCTTGAGAGCAACCTCACTCTGTACATACTGTGGCCATCACGAGGGACTGCATCTCTTCCTGCCCCTTGAACCTTTTCTCAGCCATCAGACAAACTTCTGAGGAGTTCTTAACTTACCAGCTTAACAGCCATAAATTAATAATTAACTCCTAAAGCAATAATCCAGAACCCAGTGCAAAAGTACGTTGTTTTGTGCCTTCAAATTATTTCCTACTCATGGTAGCCCTATCATGGGGTTGTCTTTGCAAGATTTATTGGGGGGATGCCTTTTGCTTTCCTCTAAGGAGAGGAGAATGTGACTTGCCCAAAATCACCCAATGGGTTTCCATGGCTAAGTGGGGATTTGAAATCCTGATCTCCAGAGTCATAGTCCAATGCTCAAACCACTACACCACCCTGGCTCTCACAAAAGTACATGAACATGTATAAATAAATGATATTTGGTGCACATAACACATCACAAATGAAATTTCACAGGGAGTCTTTCAAACCTTCTGGCAGGAAAGAAGTGTGACTATTCTTAAGTCAATGGCATCAGGCAGCATCCTTGCCCAGACCATGTGTAAAGGAGATGAGCGAAGCCAAAACGGAAGCCAGCTTTCTGAGGGTACATGAGCATTAGCCTTTTCTCCATTATTTACACACTCCATAATTTGCACACTGAATTTTTTAAAGAGTATTTTCTGTAGTTCTGCATTTCCATGCTCCCCTTTAAAACATCAGTGTATAGCGATTGTTAGAGTTTTGATTGTAATACCAATCTTCAAGGTGCAGCCTGACATACCACTACTGGGGTCCAGAGATGTGGCTTTCAGTGTGGTCAGGAACAGCATATACCTTCTTTTCTTCATTCCCAACCTGACACTATGGCATTACAGTGTCACCAGAGGAGAACTTGTGACCTTTCAAATATTATTTAATATGCTTTATCAATGGTCTTAGCAGCATGGCCAATGACCCATGGTGAGTCATGGTTTAAGGCGACTGAGGCAGATTGTTAATAAAGATCACCATCATCATCATCATCATCAAGCATGATGAAAACTGTAATTCAGTAACAACTGGAGGGCCAACAGTTTTCAGTTCAGGTATTGCAGCTAACAACATGTCCTTGTATTTTTCAGCACACATAACCCAGTTCTATGAACCTTTCTACTTTAATCCTCCCCTCATATAATGCACACTCACTCTTTCTCTGTTTCTCTTCCCCTCTCTCACTCTCCCTCTCTCCTCCACCCTGTGCTTGTATGGATGTGTTAGCACAGCAAGAACATCTCCTGGATTTACCTCCATCTAAAGGCACCTTTTTCCTTTAAGGGCATCTAAAGGCACTCTCTTCTTTTAGATGCTCTCTTGGAAAAGTAGATTGGGTCAAAGGGTCAGGAAGGATTGGACAGTTCCCAGCAGCAGCAGTGCCTGGCTGGGGTAATGCCATCCTGGGGTCCAGTTCCCATTCTGAAGACTCAGCAGCAACAGCAACAGCTGGAATTCGTAGTTGACTGCACATTCAAGATGCTTTCTACATCACCAAGATGCCACCTGCCTCCTCCTTTCAGCTGAATCAGCTTCTGCTAACACTCTTTCTTGCCCTCAGAGTCCTCTAACTCTCCTGATGCTTCTGTGTACCCTAAGAGACCAACCAAGAGCCAGGTGGAACTACCTGGGGGAGAGATGTCAAGGGAAGGGTGAACATGTGAACCTGGTATGATGAAATTAGGGAGAAGCAAAGCCTCCCTCCCTCCAAGTCATGTGCCCCCCTCACTCCAAACTACCGTAACTTCACAGCTAGATTTATATTGAAACGCTGGGAGCTGTAGTCCTGCCTCTGACGGGCTATACTTTGCTCATCCCTAATATAGGTACTGCACATGTTTTAAAAGGTTCTAGTCTGACTCGCTGACTGCTAGATTTATTTTTCTTTTTGTTTGTGAAGGTCACACTGTTCTTTTTGTCCAGACTCCTCTCTCTGGTGGGAACACATGGAAAAGAAAAGTTATGTGAGGGAAAGAGAGGTTCCGGTGGAACAAGGGCTATTAGAAGCCTGGAAACTGACTATATTTTTCTTTTTTTAGCTACCAGAGAAACCAAATGGTAGTGCCATCTCTATTCATTTTTTCTTTTCTTTTTTCCTCCCCCCCCCTTTTCTTTCTCCTTTTTAAAAATCTGTTACTGAAAAGGTTAAGTAAGGCCTGACATAGAAAATACATAAAAATTATGTCGCCAAAGCTTGATTTCCCATTCCTTTGTTTCTATCATGTGCCAGCAATAGTGATTTGCCTTGCATGAGGAAATAATATGCCACTGAGCACACAAAATGAGTGGCTCCTACTAAACCAAAAAATGAATGTTTTTCAGCTTAGTGGGATACTAATGCAAAATACAATGCCCTCAGATGCTGCTATTTGTGTCTGCCAAGCCTCTTTGTCTGCCCCAATGTACATATATGGGGCGGGGGGGGGGTTGAGCATTGGGCTAGGACTCTAGGGGACCAAAGTTTGATTCCCCACTCAGCCATGGAAACCCATTGCGTGACCATGAGCAAGTCCTACTCTCTCAGCCTAAGAGGAAGGTAATGGCAAATTTCCTTTGAACAAATCTTACCAAGATTTGATAAGAAGGCTGGCATAAACTGAACTCTTCCTGAAGGCATATTTTTTAAAAAAATCTATCTGCACACACACACACACACACACACACACATCTATCTGTCTGTATGTCTGTCTAGTTATCTATCATTTTTAAAATTACCCTTCTCTTATTCCATCTGGTCCCAGATCATTCTACAGAAGAAAGGAAGGAGGTAGGATGGCTTTCCAGCCACACATAAAATATAAAGAAAATTACATTAAAAACTTTTGTTAAGCAGCAGGGAGAGAGGTATTAGTCTTTGGAGATCAGCAGGAAATGGCCTGTGGGGAGGGAATCAGGGAAGATAACAGGTAGTGCTAGAGAGCAACCAGTGCAAGGATTGTATACCTTCCAACCGTCCTGACTGGATAGGAACAGTCCCAATTAAGCTTTTGTTATCCCACTTTTCAGATGCTTTTAGCACATCCCAGTTTTTCTTTCCCTCTCCTTGAGGGCTAGTTGTGAAGGGTGTTGCTTTTCTGTTTGTTGGTATTTTGGAATTGTGTGGCCAAAATCCAATTGCTAATCCCAACAAGAGTAGAATTGACTTAAGTGTTGCATTACCATTCAGCAACTGATTATTTAGGTCCATTCTACTTGGGACTAGCGGAGAGATATAGGCCTGTGTGTTTGAGGTGAAGTGATTTAGGAAGTTGTCTTCTTCTTTGCATGAATCGTTGAAACCCCCATTTCTTACCCACAGAACCACTGACCCTCCATTCAATTTTTCTTTCTTTCTCCCTCATAACCACATGTCATTGGTTGCCAGCAAAACCCCAGGGCTGAAGGCATCAAAAGTAAATTTCCTGGGACAGATAAGGCACCTCTATGTCGTTTCCAGCGTAGAAGATAGCAAGGCCATCTGGCTGCAAATAAGACAACCCTTTTCCAGCTGGCCTTGGTTTAAAATGTTTTCATCTTGAAATTAACTAACATATTCCATAAGGGAAATGAAACAAACCAAGATTCCTGCAGTCATTTGCACTTATTAAAACATCCCATGATGAAATTAACAATTAGGCACACAACCATGTACTATTTCTTGAATTGGATCCATAGTAATTTTAATCCTCATTTACACCAAGTGGGCTACCCTTGCAATTATTATTGTGCTGGAATCCTCCTCAACTTGTTTTATGGGAGAAAAATGCATCTTTTGAGAAAGGTACAGTTACATAGTTATATTCATGGTTTAACATTCTATTAATGAGCTCAAGGCAGCAGGAAAGGCTCTCTTCCTCCTGACTTTATCATCACAACAACCCAGCACACTGGCTCAAACTGAGATATAGTAAGTAAACCAAGGCCACCCAGTGACAGAAACTAAGTGGGGCATATGGGTGCTGTCTAGCTGTCCTTGTGCACTAGGGGGAGGAGAAGCAGTCCCTCTCCCCAACAGGAGCAGAAGCTGCTTCTCTGACCATTTCCACACTAGACTGTTATAGTGCTATTATTCCGGTTTTAACATCCCATGGAATTCTGGGGTTTGTAGTTTACTAAGGCCAAAGAGCTCTCTGACTGAGAATTCTAAATGCCCCTCCCTAAACTGCAAATCTCAGGGTTCCATAAGAGGTTGAAAGTGGAATAACAGCACTATAGCAACATAGGGCGGAAATGGCCTCTGCGTCTGGCTGTACAAGGGCAGTGAGACAGCTCCTCGATGGATCCCCATGGCCAATCAGTACCTGACAAACAGAGGAACCCCCAGCTCTCCTTGCACTCCCAGGAAGCACAAAGGCATTGAGCAAGAGGAGAATGCCTACTTTCAGAACATCTTTAAAATTATTCACACTGGCATCACAAAGGATTATGCCAGCATAAGCAATCTACCATATTCTGGCCTGAAAGTGCTGCCTCACTCTAAGGGTAAGATCAGTTTTGGGAAAATACAGTTTCCAGTGTTCTTTGGTGGAACTCATGTCAGACAAATGAAATACAGCCTATGTAAGTTCACGATACATACGTGACTTGAGTATTTTTGAATCTGAACCTATCTGTCTGTTTACATTTCTCATCAGGAGAAGCAATGGCATTTCAAATTTTATTTCTTAAGATGGGAAATTTTCAGACTGCTTGGTAACAAAGCTAAGTAGTACACTTTCTTTGCCCCAGAGAACTGAAGCAATTTTTAACACTGCTCCAAAAAACAAAAAAAACAAAACAAAAAAACCCTTGGAGGTTTGAAAAGTTTTGACACAGTCCATCTCTGCAAATGTGCTTTCTGAAAATAATTTATTTAACCATCCTAAGGGAATTTATATTTACTGGCTATATTTCCCAAAGACAGGTTACAAGAAAGTCAAGAAAAAAAATTCACTTTTAGGAGGAACTTCCTTCTGTGAGATATCAGACAAGCTTTAATTAAGTTTATGACTTCTCTATTAATGTCTTTCTGAAAATTCCAGTGACTGCTACTGCATTTAAGGTGGCAGCCAGGTTTACTCTGCTGTAGTCTAAACTGTTGAGCTGGATTTTAACTGACATTTACCAAGTCTCTTCCTAACTATGTTTAGAAATAGAGGCATAGGCATGTATACATTTAGATTCCAGTCTTCAGATTGTGTAGTCCATACTGGCACCCTAGCATTCATCACAGCAAATCCAAAATAAGTAGTAGAGGAATTTCAAAAGCACAGAGAGGACATTGCATGCAGAAAGCATCTTTGAAGCAGTGCCCCATGACCAGTCATTGCTGACTTGCTGTGTCTCAAAAAAGTAATGTTTTCCCACAAGGCAAAGGTTGTCCCCCTTCTGCTCACATGTATACTTAGTAGTACATTATGTTCCAGTGCACTTGCTAGGAGAGAATTATGGAGCTGCTGGCCCTAAGGGATGATCATTAAAATGCCTGGGTATTGAAATGTTCTCAGCCGCTTTGACGTCTGTGAAAAGCCACATGGGAAGGGTCACACTTCCCTGTGAAACGATTTCACCTTAGGAATACAAGACAAGCAGGCTTGGCTTTTCCTGTAGTCACTTCCTCAATATTATTAACTACCTTCTCCTTACAAAAATACCTCTGCCACTGGGCCCGTCAAACATCTTATTCTTGTATTTTACTGATCTGTTATTTTGAAGTATACCAAAATTCTCCTAATGGGAAGTACAAAGATCAAAACAAATCATAAACAGGTTGGGCCAAGATATTCAAATCCATCAGAAAGACCGGCAGAGCCAAAAAAGAAATGGAATAAATTAGCTAAGAGGAAGTTCTGAAATCCAAGGAAATACACTCCAACTGGAAACAGAAGAAAAGGGTTGTTTTGTACTTTTATCAGTCTCTCCTTCCATACCTAAGCACTCAAATAGTCTATACCAAGGCCAAACTAGATGTGCTATCCTTCAACCATATCCTTCAACATTTCAGAGAGGTGGTCAAGCAACATTCAAATGTGGTCACAATGGCAGAAGTTACTGATGAGGAAGATCGCACAAGCAAGAAGAGGCTGCAACAGTTTGCTTTTGTCTGAGCATACTGGGAAGGAGAAGATTTGATCCGCTTCTCTTCTCTCTTTCCCTCCGTCCCTCTTGAGTTAATTGAGTATAAACTATTTTTGAACTCAGTAGGATGACAGAGAATTAATCAGGACTATCCCTGCCAAATGGGGACAGCTGGACAGTATGCAATCTTCATCTTATAGAGGACCCACTTACATATAAAGTGTGGAACAGATGGACCTCTCTGTAGTATTAGAAAAAGGAGGTAGAGAGGATGCTCTGCAGAGGATCACCTACTACACCCATCCACCCCAGTCTCTAACCTCCCTTTAGCCTGGTGCTCCAAGAAACTTTCTAAGATCTTGAATATGAGAGTGGACATGAGTCCAAAACAAACAAACAAACAAACTAACACAGTACTTGAAGCAACAAACTAAGAGAGATAAGAGTTACGAGGGAGGGAGGCTTCATGGCCTGTCTTGCACACATTCCTTTTACTGTTAAAACACACCTGCAGTTGACATGTAAATGGCTTTGACCTTCACACATTGCTTCTATTTTATGAAAAGGGCTGCAAAACCAAGACAGGCACCATTTTTTTTTTTTTAACAAAAGACTACTTTCAGAAACCGATCCACACTTCACAGAATGGGCCTATCGTTTCCTGGATGCCAAAGACTGGCTCTTATCTTTGGAATTAATAGTAAATATTGCTGAGGCAAACGTTGTAGTGGGACTAGGATGAAGGAAGACACAAATACTATTTGTTGTGATTTTCACTTAATAAACTGTGTTCCATGCATTGCTTTGGAAAGTGTCCTTAGCAAGCAGAGGCAAAATATGAAGGAGCTGGTACACTCTTCAGACCCCGCAGTCAGAAGGATGACTCCAGTGGCTAAACACCGCCCTCCCATGGCTGAATTTCACAGACACTGTCAGTAATTGCAGACAAGGTCTCATCTTCAACAGGGATGCTGATTTAACTGTCAGCAAAATGGGTCTTCTTGTGAAGAAGGAAAAGCCTTCAGAGAGACATGTTAAAAGAGATGTTGAAACTAAATTACTGCTGCTGAAAGTCAAAGAAACTGGATGGTCCTTCTTCAAGTATGGTTTCCTACAGTAGTAAATGGCCAGGACAACCAGCAACTCAGATGCAGTTAAGGTGCTTTATGTGAGCATTGTTTTAAGAGATGAGGGGCTTTTTCTTACCACACAAATATAGTGCTATGATTCCACTTTAACCACCATGGTTGCATCCTATGGAATCCTGTGGTTTGCAGTTTGGTCAGAGGCACTAGAGGAGCTGTCTTGCTGATAGTTTGGAATACTCATGAAACAAAAAACAAAAATCCAAAATTCCATAGGATGTTGCCATGACAGTTGAAGTACAATATTGTATAGTATGCAAGGGCCTAAGATTTCCATGAGACTTTGGTCAAAGCAAGATTACCAGGATCTTTCCTGGAAACAGTGCTTAAGACTTTAAATATGTCAGTATTCTAGGCAAGCAGCTTGTTTCTCCACCAGTTTCTCTGTCGGTTTTCTCATTTAACTTCCTCCCCCTCCAATGTTGGGACCAAGTACAACAAGAAAGTAGGCAGAAGAACCAGGAGAGCAACAAGGCAAAAGGCATAGGCAGCTACAGAAGCATTTAAAGAGGAAAGCAATATTCCTCTTTAGACCTCATCTTGTTAGACCTCATCTTGAATACTGTGTCCAGTTCTAGGCACCCCAATTCAAGAAGGACATGGTCAAGCTGGAGCAAGTCCAGAGGAGGGCGACCAAAATGGTGAGGGGCCTGGAAGCCATGCCCTATGAAGATAGACTTAGAGAGCTAGGTATGTTTAGTCTGCAAAAGAGAAGGTTAAGAGGGGACATGATAGCCATGTTTAAATATTTGAAGGGATGCCATGTAGAGGAGGGAGAGGGCTTGTTTTCTGCTGCTCCAGAGACCAGGACAAGGAACAATGGATTCAAGCTGCAGGAAAAGAGATTCTACCTGAACCTCAGGAAGAACTTCCTGACGATCAGGGCTGTCCGGCAGTGGAATATGCTGCCTCGGAGTGTAGTGGAGTCTCCTTCTTTGAAGGTTTTTAAGCAGCAGCTGGATGACCATCTGTCGGGAGTGCTTTGAGGGTGTTCCTGCATGGCAGGGGGTTGGACTGGATGGCCCCTGTCTCTTCCAACTCTACATTTCTATGATTCTATGATTCTATGATTCTATCCTCTGTAGCTCAACTCTATTAAGCTAAGGCAACCAGTTTCTGCTAAGTCAGTGAAGTGGAGTCAAAAAGAAATCCTTAAGACATTAAGTTAAAAAGATCCATATAGGCCTCTCATATTTTGTGACCTGAATGGATCCTCACCATTCAGGCTGCCCATGGACCAAATGGCTCATGTCAAATTACTGATGTTCTAATTTGCCTGTCTTCCAGATCAGTGTGCAATGAGTTGAGATAAAAGGTTTGCACATTTTGCTGCATTCTAGACCTAGATAAATTGTGTCAAGACCTGACATATTTAAAAATCTTTGCCCCTGCTTTCTCTTCTTGGATCAGAGAGAAAGAGAAGCTAGCTTCCATTTGAAATATTGGTCATGACATAAGCGGGGATTTTAAAGGAAATATAAAATGAATAACAACCTAACCTTAATGTTATAAAAAAATGTTTTAGGTTAGGAATTCTGAATAATTAGCAACTAATATGACTGAGACTATAATCTTATCCATATTTCACCTGGATACAAGCTAAACATGAGTGGGTGTCATTATAAGGAGATGGTCATGATGCAGGGCTTTTACTGAAGCTAAGCAGGCTTGGGAAAATAGCTAGGAATCCGATGCCACCATGAATCTCTTCAAGGAAAGGAAGGGTTTGAATCAATAAATAGTGCTGTTCTAGAACCATCAGCCAACTTATGGGTGTATTTACTCTGTCTACATCTGATTGTTTGCCAAAGGTCACAAGAATCAGTGCAACTTCAAGTATTTTGGCTAGCCAGAACTGGGGAGCAGACTATAAAGGGCTAATCCATGCAATATTCTCCATAACATTATGACTGCAGTTCTTTATGTTAATTTGCTGAAACTGATGAGCTTAGTGGCAGAAATAATGTATCAGGACTTCCATTCTCAACAGACGTCTAACAAAAGTTATATTTCCTATAGACTGATTCTGCTGGCCTATCATCTCATTCTGTTTGGCCTGCTTATGCTGATAGAAAATAGAAAAAGTTTCACAGAATTCTCCTTTAAGCAGATTAGTAAGAAACTCAGTATCCACCCATCATCAACCTCCTTCATTCTACGCTGACCAATATTTTGCCCAAACAGATGTGCAAAAAGCACCCTTAAAAAGATTAGGGTTTAATGTTACATGTGAATGCATCCAGATTGCATAGACAAGGCAATGCCAGTTGCAGGAAATCAGCTGCGTGGATTGCACCATCTAGTTGTACAATCATCCCTTTCAGACATCTGAATGGATCATGGACCGACATGAGTTGAAGAAGAACTGGTACAAATTAACTGCAGGAATCAGATGCATGGCATGAGCACATCCAGTCCCTAAAATGCTATGTATATATCCCCCTAAGTAATGCCCTGTGTAGGAAGGAGGCGTGGAACATTCCCTAGTGTATATTTTTGCCAATTAGTGTTGTGGCCAAGTTACCAAATTGTCCTATATTTAACAAGCTGACCTTATATTGTGTGTTTGGAGCTTGTGTTTCTGAAATCTGTGCAGATGTTTTTATCACCATCTCTGTTTTAAACATTTCCCAAAATACCCTGATTACAGATCTGCATCTTCTCCTGATCATTTTGCTCTGCAATGTGGCAGGGAGTGGCCCTGTTTTCAGCAGGGTAGGTCTGGCTGGCACTGCTCACCATGCCACCTAAGATGTTGACTTCAGTTCCCAGCACTTGGGACTCAGCTTCTTGGAATCTGTCTGCCTCTTTGGTTTCATATGTTTGGTGGTGACCAAACTTCCTCACTTTGATTTCTGTACCAAGACAGAAGTGCTAGAAATACCCACCACTTTTTTTTTTTACATGACGCAGGTAGCTCTATTCTTAGATACAATTGCACAAGTCTGCTTGGCTGACTTTGTTCTACTAACATCCTTGTCCCCACCCACCCTCGTAACTTTGTGACTTGGCTTGCTGTTTCCTAAATGAAACCATTCAAAACTTATTAAAGTGCAGCTCTCAATGAAAAGACAGCATCATTAAAAATTTGCCAGTTTAATTCCTTTTTTCCAACTATTAGGATGGTGGGGCCAGTTTCTTAGTCTTTATTACTAATCCTTTGAAGTAAGCAAAGAAGTTGCATTGCTATAAATATAGAATTAAAACTGGGTCTCTGTTAATACATACAAACCCCCAAAGTAACGGATATGAGGCAATTATTGCTCAGAAAGAAAATTATCCCATCTTACTCCCCCACACTAACATTTAACATATAATATTTCCTTAACAGTGGAATATTTATTTACCCTTAGGGTTCTAGGTAAATTTCTAAAAACCAAGTACATGACTTAATGCCTCCCACACTTCCTTTTACACAAAGACTTTAAAAAAAATCTACCCACCTTCCTGTCCTTCTGAGCATCCAAAAAGTTCAGACAATATACAACAAAAAGCAATTATAGGAAAAGAAGACATTGCTGAATCAGGTTAGTGGTCCATCTAGCTCAGTAGAGTGTAACAACATTTCTCCAGTTCCATATCAGCGGTTTTCCTAACTCTATAGGCCTTTCCTCACTAGCTTGTTATAGTCCTGCTATTCCACTTTCAACATCCTGTGGAATTCTGGGGTTTGTAGTTTACTGAGGCCAAAGAACTCTCTGGCTGAGAATTCTGAATGCCCCTCCCTAAACTGCAAACCCCAGGATTCCATAGGATGTTGAAAGTGGAATAACAGCACTATAATAGTGTAATGTGGAAAGGTCCTATGTGAAGGAGCTATACATTTTACCTGGGACCTTTTGCTTGCTACTTAGCAATGACCTGAGGAAGAAAAGGCATATGAGAGCATCGTGAAGTACTACAACATAAATGGATGTATCTTTTACATTCACCAGCTGAGTATAAGCATTATAACTTGAAAAATATAGTATTTTAAAGACAAGTTATGGCAATCTCTACTAAAGCAGGAAGAGCTGTAGCTTGCAAGCCATCTGAGTATGTACAGCATCATTTACAAGTTTTGAACAACCCCTGACACAGCTCTAGAACTAAATAAATAGCAGCCAGAATTGCAGAAACTCAGAGAGTATACAATTAGCCTTACCCAACCTGGAGTCCATTCAGATTCCAGAATTACAGTGATATTATTCCACTTTAAGTGCCATGGTACCATCCTATGGAATCCTGGGACTAATAGCCTGGCTAGCCATTGGAGCTCTCTGGCTGAAAATTCTAATGCTCTCTCCTGAATCACCCATCCCAGGATTTTATAGGATGTAACCATGGCAGTTAAAGTGAAATAATAGCACTATAATTCTGGAGTCTGAATAGGCCTCTAGCCCTCTTCTCTCTGATCAACTCCAACTAGCCTGGCCCAGTGTCAAGAATGTAGAGAACGTTAGTCCAAAACCATCTGGATATATCAAATTGAGGAAGGCTGGCAATGTATATTTGAGGGATTTTACATAAAAAGATGTATATTTTTTGGTGATAACAAAGAGGTAACAGTGCTGCAGATAGGGGAGAATATGAAAAGCAACATTAAAATGCACGTCATCTTTCAGTGGATGAAGCTGCTGGCCAGTTATTGCCTTGAAGATTCTTTTCTACCTTAACTCTGTTCCAGGCAGTACAAACATATAACTGGGTGGTCTATATATAGCAAGCTAAAACATTAACTAGTGACACCACTGAACTTCCGTTTAAGCTTTTGCACTAAGACAGAGGCTGGACACCAGGTTGTGGGTTCAATGGAATGGCCAAACTTTAATGATACATACTAGTATGCTGCATTCAATACATAGTACCCCTCTGGATTCCATGGTTTCCAGTCCAAACCATGCTCAGTAGAGCCTTATGTAAGAGGTGTCTGGTAATCAAGTGGCAAAACTTGCTGTAATTTCCAATCGGGGAGGGGGGGGCAAAGGGACCCCACAGATGCCCAAACTTCAGATTAGCCTCCCCCTTTTCTAACATGTCCAGCAGCCCAGGGCATCCCTCCTCCCAATTTAACTTGTGCCGGATGTCCCCTTTTCCTTTTCATACCTGTCAGAAGATGGAGCCGGACTAGCTTGGCACCGCTCTCCCCTTTGCAAGTCCTTTGACTGAATTGCCAGAGCTGATGAGACAGCAAGTTCAAGTATAGGTCACAATATTAAAAGAACTGGCAGAGGTCATTTCAGAACCGCTTGCTATAATCTTTGAGAAATCTTGGAGGACAGGAGAAGTTCTGGCAGACTGGAAGAGGGCAAATGTTGTCCTCATCTTCAAGAAGGGAAAAAAAGAGCACCCAAATAATTATTGCCCAGTCAGCCTGACGTCAGTACCCGGAAAGATCCTGGAGCAGATCATTAAGCAGTGAGTTTCTAATCACTTAGAAAGCAATGCAGTAATCACGAGAAGTCAACATGGATTTCTCAAAAATAAGTCATGCCAGATGAATCTTATCTCTTTTTATGATAGAGTTACTAGCTTGATAGATGAAGGAAATGCTGTGGATGTAGCATATCTTGATTTCAGTAAGGCTTTTGACAAAGTTCCCCACGACATTCTTGCAAAGAAGCTAGTAAAATGTGGGCTGGACAGGGCTACTGTCAGGTGGATCTGTAACTGGTTGACTGACCATTCCCAAAGGGTGCTCACCAATGGCTGCTTTTCATCCTGGAGAGAAGTGACTAGCTGGGTGCCACAGGGTTCTGTCCTGGGCCCAGTGCTGTTCAATATCTTCATCAACGACTTGGATGAAGGAATAGAGGGCATGCTCATCAAATTTGCAGATGACACCAAATTGGGAGGGGTTGCTAATACGCCAGAGGACAGGATCAAAATTCAAAATGACCTGGACAGATTGGAGAGCTGGGCCAAGGCTAACAAAATGAAATTCAACAGAGAGAAGTGTAAGGTCCTACACTTAGGTAGAAAAAATGGAATACAGAAACATAGGATGGGGGACACGTGGCTGGATGGCAGTACATGTGAAAGGGATCTAGGAGTCTTAATAGACCACAAGCTGAACATGAGTCAGCAGTGTGATGCGGCAGCCAAGAAAGCCAATGCAATTCTCGGCTGCATCAATAGGAGTATGGTGTCTAGATCGAGGGAGGTACTGGTACCACTCTACTCTGCTTTGGTTAGACCTCATCTTGAATACTGTGTCCAGTTCTGGGCACCTCAATTCAAGAAGAACATGGTCAAGCTGGAGCAGGTCCAGAGAAGGGCGACCAAAATGGTGAGGGGCCTGGAAGCCATGCCCTATGAGGATAGACTTAGAGAGCTGGGTATGTTTAGTCTGCAGAAGAGAAGGTTAAGAGGGGACATGATAGCCATGTTTAAATATTTGAAGGGATGCCATGTAGAGGAGGGAGAGGGTTTGTTTTCTGCTGCTCCAGAGACCAGGACAAGGAGCAATGGATTCAAGCTGCAGGAAAGGAGATTCCACCTGGATCTCAGGAAGAACTTCCTGACAGTCAGGGCTGTCCGGCAGTGGAATATGCTGCCTCGGAGTGTAGTGGAGTCTCCTTCTTTGGAGGTTTTTAAGCAGAGGCTGGATGGCCATCTGTCGGGAGTGCTTTGAGGGTGTTCCTGCATGGCAGGGGGTTGGACTGGATGGCCCGTGTGGTCTCTTCCAACTGTACGTTTCTATGATTCTATGATTCTATGACAACCCTCCAGGAAAAAGTGAATCCTGTTGCCGATGGACAACTGTGCTAAATTTGCACATATGCCTGGGTGGGAGATGGGGGTGCTGCCCATCCAGTGGAAGTTATAGGTGATGTCACAGTTAGCATGGCACCAGGCAGCACTAATGGCTGAGTTACTACATGCATCCTGCCACACCCATCTAGGTAGCTTCTTAGTCTACAGAAGGTGGATACCTGGAAATAGGTGATGGATGTTACGGAGGTCTGCCATCACCATACCAATGAGTTGAAGACTGGCCATCCAGACTAGATTGTTCTCACTCAGATGGAGGCTGATGACATGAGGCAGGGTTTCAGTGGAAACCAATTCCATAAGGTGAGGAAAAAGAGTGCCATTTCTCTTTGGCCCCAACATTGGATAGTGGCTATGTGAGCCATCCCAAGATCTCAGCCTCTTCCTGAGAAGGCTGCATGCTTCTCGACCCAGAAAACCAAACTGTGACCAACTATTCAGAACCGTAATGAGAAGGCCTCCTTAAAAAACAGACAAAGAAGTGGGGGGAGGTGGAGACTTGCCCCAAAAGTGTGTGGCCAGCTGTTGGCCGGCCCAAGTACTTACATAACACCTGAAGGTACTAGAGGACCAGAGTCCAACCTTGCAAACGTTAGGCAATCACCATTCTGCAGTGGCTATGGCAGCTTCTATGTAGAAGGAATGGACTGAGAATTGGTGAGGCAGGATTCCAACTGCTGTGATGCCTTTTTTCAAGACAGAGCCAAACTGCTATTGGTTGAGAAGGAGACCAGAATTATGTCAAAATGAGATCCCAGATACCCATGGGTGTAACCATAAGTAGTCTAACATTACCTTGACCAGGCACAGCTGGCCCAGTGGGGCCATTGCCAAAGGAATATCCTAGTCCTTCCCCAATTGGTCTGTCTTAGATTGCCTGAAATGAATATACAAGCCATTTTACGCTGGTGACAATGCAGACTGGACATTAGCAGGAGCATCCTCACATGTTCCATTTTGATTTAAAGAGTAGCTCACTGATCCAAATAGCCACAAAGAAAGTTAAGGTGAAGTAAGCATTGAATAGTATGACTTCATCAGGTAATGAAGAGAAACTGAAAAGGGTACCACAAAGGCATGGGAGGACAATATCTGATATGGGGAGGCAAGCATCTAAGAGTTGTGGGATCTCCCTTGCCCAGCCCTCCAGAACACCACAGACTCTGAAGTTGGCTGTAGGGTCCTGGAGGCCTGCAGCCTCAGAGTAAAAGGCCAGGGCTGCCAAGTGACCTCTAACAGTTGCAGCAGCCAGGCCAGATCCCTGGAGGTAAACAGCATACTGAAGCACATCCTCAGGCCATTTCTGCAAGACGACGCTCTTCTGCATCGTCTCACTGCAGTCCCGGGTCCAGAAGGGAGTGCATCAGCAATGCTCCCCTCTGCACCAGTCGGTCCATGCAGAAGAGAACGCAGTGGCGCCATGTCTGCTTTCCGCAGTGCAGCCAGGCTTTTTCCATTGCTGCGCTATGGAAGGACGTGTTGCCAAGGCATTTCTGCAGCTTCTGCATGGCCAGAAGTGACAGGAGCACTGTGCAATCACAGACGCGAAACGGATTGTTTCCATTTTGCGAAAATTGTGCAACAGTAACACTCTGCGACGGGATGGCGACTACTTCATGTAGAAGCGCAACCTGCTGACCGCTGTCATTCTGTGGCAGAAACGAGACAGCGATGTCATGCAGAAAGGGCCTCAGTTCCTATAGACAATCATCCTGTAACTTCCCTCACCTCCTGGAAGGTCTGAAAGACTTGAAGGCTCTGCTGGTCGGATATGCAAACTGAAGGAGCTAAGGAAAGGAGTATTGTATGATTGACCTCTATCTGCCAAGGATCCAAAGGTGTGACAGGACCTCCCAAGGATGCTGAGAAATTCCTGGTGCCAATTCCCGGAATCTACAGAACTGAAAATGGGAGGGGGGATCTGCTAGGGTATTTTGGATGCCAGGAACATGATGGGCCTGAAAGAGTATGTTATGCCTCATGCACTGTAAAACAAGACACCTAACCAATTTCATCTCAGTCTCTCACTTGAGGGGACTTTGATGTCTGAGCATTCACCACTTGCACCACTGCAGTGCTGTCACACCAAGATGTGACAGTCTTGATAACAAAGTCATGAGTCCAAATGTATACTACTACTAAAATGAGGAAGTGCTCAAGAAATGTTAGGTCTTTAATATTATTCACACAGTCTCCTGACAGAGTTCTGCATACCAATGACCTTGCCAGAATAGGCTGAACATTGAGGTTCCTGCTGCATCAGAATGCACCTGAAGATCAGTCTTAAGCAGCAGGGTGCTCCTCCCGAATGACATCTCACTGTGCTCCTGTAGAATGTTGTCTCACAATCCCAAGTCCTCACATACCTCCTTAGTAACTCAAATGTTAGGATGAGGGATGAACATCTCCCTGATGGCCTCATAGACACAAGCACTGAATGCTCACCTTGGTATAACTACTTTGCATGCAAAGTTAAGATGGCCTGCCAAGATGTGGAAATCATGCAGTGTGACCTTCTTTTTGTTTCTCATATGATTTACCTGATCCATGAGAAATGTCAAGTTGTCCCCTAGGAGGCAAGAGATGCCCTGTATTTTGTCTAGCTCAATATTGAGAAAGATAAGGATGATGGAAGTGTGGAGGGAAGGTGGATGTCTGAGCAGACCTGACTTAGGCAGACCGCACTAAATCCTCCCTCATACCACTGCGCTCTGACCAACATGGCTCAGAGGTAAGCAAAACAAACATACAGCAGAGTTGAAAACACAGCCACAAGAAGTGTGTGCAGCAGAGTGTGATATGCAGCACTGCTCTGACCCCAAAAAGCTACCCACTAAGAACACTAGCACACAGTGTTGTCATCCAAAAATATACCTTGAGGCTCTTTATTCTTCAGTTCCAATATATACATCTGTACAGGATTCCAGATCCTTCAACAAAGGTTCAGCATTCCATCATCACATCAGATTGAGGTATGCTTGGACAGAGCTCCAGCAAGAGTCAGGGAGACCGAGAAAAAGCCTGTCAGAGCCCACCTCTTTATATACACAGGGACTAGCTAATGTAACCCCAGCCAGGATTTCATGTCACCATGGCTGATGAAACCCCTTGCCCAGGTTTCATATCACTATGACTCAGCCTTCTGGTCCCATGGGTATTACCTCATGCTAGCACAGTCATCCCCAGGTGCTTTCCCACATGACACATCAAAAGTAGTTTAATTTTAACAAAGGTCACAGCAATCCTTTTCCAACAGGAAGGGCCCTCAATCTTTTCATAAGCAAGGGGAATTCCTGTTTCTAGGGCAAGATCCTGAAAAGCCTAAGGGTGATGGTGCATATGGAAGAAGAGGCTCTCCCAGAAAATAAAAAGTCATTGAGGTAATAAGTTATTTCATGGGTTCTGGACTTTCATATGGCACACCACTTGAGAAATGTGCTAAATTGTTCAAACATGTAGCACAATATAGTGTACCCCATAGGCATGACCTTATCATAATAGAAGGTGCCCTTGAAGGATGGACTGGGAATAAATGGAGTGCTGATTTTGTTGCACTCTGCAAGTAGTGCTCCTGGCCCTATTTCCAGATTCATACTAACAACTGCATCAAAAGATGCATATTTGAGAAAACACAGCAGGATCAATAGCACTGTTTACAGATGCACGCTTTGGGAAAGAAAGATCACGTATGAGGTGGTACTTATCTGAGGCCTTCTTAGGGATGACACCCAAAGATAACAGTCTCAAGCTGACTAGTGGTGGTGTATCATGAAGGCCCGGTACTCATCCCACACTAATTTTGTTTGCTAGTTTTTCTCATATTATATGATGCAGATTGGTGACAGATCAAGAGTTAGGTACAGAGGAATAGGAACACTTATCAGCATGGGAGATCCTGAAGCCGTACATGAAACCATCAAGAATGTACTTGATGCTGTTCCTCCTATGATAAAGTGCTAACTTGTCCACCAGGACCAAGACCTTAATTGGAGCCGGGGTCTTTCCATCCCTGTTGTCTCCCTAGGAGGAACTGTTGTTGGACCCAGCTGGATCCCCTGAGTGCTTATCTTGCCAACAGGAGGAGCTGGAATGAAAACCTCATTGTGTCACACATTGGTGATTGTACTTACACATTTGTAGCTTGAACTTACCATTGTTAAAATCCTGGTAAATTGGAGAGCCCTTTTTCTAGGCAGTACTAGGCCTTGCATGTGTCCCTTTCAACTTGTTGCCCATTGATATAAAGCCATTGCCACAACAATTATAAGGGGACACCTGAGAACCAGCCACAAAGTCAGACCACAATTCCCCTTGCTTGTGGTCCCAAGGAAAGCAGGGGGGGATCTAAAGCTGACCTCATACAGAACTGTTCACCATATTGTAACTATGCAGATCCCTTAGAACCAGTGTAGGTCCTCAGTATTATACCTTGATACTTTGCCAGGACAGAGCTCTTATGCGGTTGTGTCTCAAATACAACCCCATGTATTGTCAAAACTACCAGCCAGTTAATAAAAGTTCCTAGGCTCGGGGTAACAGAAGAGCAGAGAAAACAGGTCCATGTAACCACACTTCCAAATGTGCTCCTTGATGGCCAGCAAGAGGTACGTGGCAATGACATAGGCCTTAAGGGTTGCATTGAGAGGAATGTTCAGGGGTAGACTCTATGGAATTGGGGGTGGCGCTGAAGAATGTGATGTCAAGAAATGCTGCAGCCACTGAGAGCTGGGTGATATTGATAGGGGGAAAACACAGGCAGGGGCTTGTGAAGGCATCATGTCACTGCCTCTCCATTCCAGATTTGTGGTCTCTCTCAGGACACCCGCTACCCACACATTTGTGTGCCAAAGAACCTAGGAACTTCTGCCTCCCACAACTCTATGTCCCCTGAGGTACCTAAAGGAGCCACCAGCATCACAGATGTGTTAGTTGTTATGGTGATTGCCTGTGACACCACTGCCCAGATGGGTGCAGTTGAGGTTTCGATCAGAGGGGTAGATAAGGTTGGCAACATGGATACTTTCAGGGGAGGGATATCTAGAGGCAGAGTGACCAGCATAGATGGGACAGGCTGCGCAACCTGCTAGAGGGAAGGAGCCCACATCCTTGTTCATAAGAAGAAGAAGGACCTGTGCATCAGGTGATGGCATGACCCCTGCAGACCCTACTAGTTGTGGTGGTATGGTTATTGCTGAGAGAGCAGTGGGGCTTAATTGCTTTTTTTCAAGCCCTGAACCAGCAGGTAAAGATCAGCTAGGCCAGGCTGGGTGGGTGGTATATGTTTTCCAGCAGCTAAAGGAGCAGAGGAGGTAGTAGATATTGTCTCCTGGTGTTGCAGATTCTCTGCCGAGCTGGGAGGAGCAGATGTATGGGAGTTGTGCTTGCAGGCTGCACCCTGGTATCCAGTTGCTTCAACCGGGCAGACATAGCTTGGGTTCCTCTGGCAATGTCATCCATGCAACTGACCCTGCCAAAGGATTGGGCCAGTCTTTTAGTGACTGTTTGAACATTGACATCAGAATCAAGATGAGGCCTTATCTGGATGTTCCATGATCTTATGCTTGAACTGTAGGATGTGAATGCAACAGCATTATCAGCATGGCTTGCCGACATAACTTCCATAAGGAGGTGGACAAAAAATGGCTACATGCAGCAGAATAAATAACAAGAATGATCTAAAGGTTGTGCCTGCATAGGGCTGAGGCATGAGGAACAGCAAGCAGTAATCCAAATACCACATGGAATCAGGCAATACACCAAGCAGTCAGAAGACATGTGAGCCAATATGGGTGGGATCTGAAGATGCCCAAGACAGCAGAGGTGGATGGAGGGAAAGCAGTCCAGCAAATGAGCAGAGCAAGAAAAAGCAGGGAAAAGGATGAAGGGCAGTGAGTAGACAGAAGGGAGAGAAAAGAGAACAATAACAATTATAGGGATAAGAATAATAGAAGACATACAAAGGAGAATAGTAAGAAAGCAATGTGACCTGCTCACGTGGAAGATCCAGCTGAAAATGGCCAATCAACCAGCACACAAATCGACATATAGGCCTGCTTGAGATCCTGTGTGATTTTGCAAGATCCGAAGTCAGGGCAAAATTAGTACCAGAACCAAGTCTCCAAGCCAGAGTATGGTATCGCCACAGTGAAACTTCACCCCAGGCCTATGCCGACCAGCTGCTCAGCAAGGGCTGGGAATGATGTAACCTGCTCCACAAAGGCACTGGAGGTGAGCCTTCCTCTACTCCATCTGATTTTAAGAGTTGTAACCATTGAAACAGAAGATATTACCCATATTTTCTTGCTGAGGGAGAATAACAATTCAGAAAAGAGAGAGAGAGAGGAAGGAAGGAAGGAAGGAAGGAAGGAAGGAAGGAAGGAAGGAAGGAAGGAAGCTAGCTGTTTACAAACCAGATAGATTGCTAGCATGATATCTTGCGATCCTGATAGTTTGGACCCAGTATTCCTAGGGAAAACATTTGAAATGCATAGAAAGAAGAAGAAAGGCTTGTTGATCATCCTCCAAAGCATGTTGGATTTCATCCAGAGTTCACTGGCCTATGTGTCTCCTTTATTTGAGTGGATCAGCTTTAAGTATGACTAAGTCTGGATTCAATACATTCACACCTGACAAACTAGCACCTTACATACACACAACCTGACAGCAGCTGCCCAAATGTCCCACAGGGCTTCTTTGAATCTAGCTTTGTTCAGGATAAATGCTGCTCCATTGGTATTCAAGAGACTTGAATATATACCCTACCCCTCTTCTTCCAAGAAAATCAGAAGAGTGTGGTACCATTCTCTCCTCATAAATGCCCTAAGAAACTACATGCTTGCAAGGTTTTCAGTAGATCTTTCCAAAGTGTTAACCTTGTGCACCACACATCACCAACTTGTTGAGGAAGACATTTGGAACTCTTTGGGGGCCTTCATACACCCCCTAAATACCGTTTATCTAAATACCTTCTAACTGTCCCAATTTGGCAGGGACAGTCCTGATTAATCCTTTGTCATTCTACTTTTTCAGCTACTTTTAAAATGTCCCAGTTTCTCTCTTCTTTCCCTCCTTTCCCTCTGTTACTGTCACAGTTATGTACCAAAAAAAAAAAAAACACCTGATGGCAAAAAACTAAAATAACACCACGAGAAGTTCTTGTGGATGACAAAATGCTATGATCACCACTACCTCTCTTGCAATTGAATTTACCTCCTTGATACTTGTATGGTAAGTTTGCCTTGTAGTTGGTAACTTCCCACAGATGCTCTGTAAACTGCAAGTCAGGAAACTGTGGCCCATGAGCCACATGCAGCTTCCCAAGGCCATTTTTGAGGTACCCAAGAGTGCCACATCCTTCCAAAACAGTTGAATTTTTGGAATCTCACCATACTGCCCCACAGAATCTAGGGAATGTGGGGGTTAATTCTACAGTGTTTTTGCCCCACACCACTGCTGTTTTAGCCTTTCCTCTCCAGATAAACTGGATGTGACTTCCATATTCCTTCCTGTTTGAAGGAAGACTTTCTTTGGCCTAAAATGAGCATTTTTTTTCCTAATGTGTCAGGCACATGTACCCTATTGGTCTCAGTAGCTACAGTGGTTTCTGTCTTCCTGGAGACTTACCATGGACTGGCAGCTGATTGCTCACAGACTGGCACCACCAGTTTGTGTAGCACTACCTTAGAGGACGCAAGGACATTTGAGGTTTTTTTAAATTAAAAAGTTAACATGGAGGGTGTTTCTGTAGGAAGCATATTGGGGAATACCATTGTCAATGGTACATTGAGGGGTTGGTGCATCACCTAAACCTTTAGTACTTGCCTACCCTGATAGAAGCTTTGTGACCAAGCAGGAATTAGACATTTGGTCTCTTTGTTCCAGATCTAGCACTCTTAACTGTTAAACTGTATTAGCTCTCTTACATCAATGCTTACTATATAAATGTTGTCAAGGGTAATAGAAAAACAATCTAACAATGAAATTATTTGCATAATATTAAAATTCCCATAACGTATTTCATTTGCACATTATACAAAATTGCAAATTATGATACCTGGATCAGGGAAACTGGAATATGGCAACCCTACATAGAGCTCCTATAATATAAAATGATTTGTACACATCTTTAGAGTGGCTGTTAACCCCTTCTTCACAAACTGAGCAGGCAAATTGATTATATTCCACCCACCAAGCAGCAATTCACATAATAATTGCTGAAATGCTTTAAATAACCTAAAACACCTTAACTTCACAATGTATGGATGTACACTTCCATCCTGATCCAAAGGTATAATATTTTGATTTTACCAGCCTAGTCCATTGATTTCAGATAGACTATAGCCAAACTTTAACTGGCTTATGATCTCAGGTTTTGTTTTGTTTTTCACTCTTTATTTAAGTACTTTAGTGCTGTTTCAAAAAACCTTGTTACTTCTCCACATGTTGATATGAATCTATAATATGTGCAAATTCTTAAATCACTACTAACGAACATCCTCAGATGACCTGCCATCACAATATGCTTTGGAGCTAAAAAAAAAAAAGCCATAAAATGGGAAACTGCATGGTTAGATGAGATTTCCTAAAACAGATTCCCTTTGTAGATCTTCATGGGCCCTTTATCCCTTTAGATATGTATGTGCCCTTCAAAAAGCATGAGTATCTGGTGTAAATGCCAGCCTCTTCTGTCATATTTAGAGCAGGGCTCAAGAGAAGAAAACATCTGTTTTCCCCTGTTAAACATCTAGATTCTTTTACAAAATAGTATATAAAGCAATTTGTTCTGGTTTCACCAGGGCTTACCATCATAGGGGAACCTAACATCTTGAACGTATTAAAAATGGGTCTATGGATTTCTGCAAACAGATGCACCAAAAAGCCAAAATGACCAGCTGCCAGATATGCATGTCCTTTCAAAACAGTCAAGAATAGTCTGTTCCTTGAACCTGGACAAGCTGTTGCAAAGTCCAAGACTGCCCATGGGAACCAGACATATTTGAAGACCTTTGCCCTTGTTGTCCCTTTCCAGATTCAGAGAGAGATAGATGAGCCGGCTTCCCTGTGAAACATCAGACTTGAGTAAGTGTGGATGCTTAATGTTTAAGGAAAATGAACACAAAGGATATGAATAATCCAACAGAAAATGAACAATAACATAGCCATAGCATTCTAAAACAATATTTTATGTTGAAAAAAATCTAAACAAATGACAACTAGTGTGGCTGACATCCCAATCCTACACACATGTTCCTGGAGCAAAATAGGACTTAGTCCTGAATAGGCTGTAAATTACTACAGTAGGTTGAAATCAAGAAACTAAATAAGAACACATTTATTTGGAAGATTTCTATCCTATGTCTTAGTTGCAAGGGTCTCCAAAATGGCTTACAACATAGATTAAAAATAGGTATAAATATATACAAGAAAATCACAATAATCTCACAATGTAAAATCAAAGAACAGAGTTAAAAACCAGCTCACAACTCAGAGCAGCTCAAAAATCAGTGTGTTCTTAGTATATTCTGCAAAGGTTGCAAAGTTAATTTTCATGCATTGAGATTTAAAAAAAAACTTGCATTCTGTGAATAATACAATGGTTTCTGGCCTCAGTGAAAATTTCAATGCACTGCAAGATCTGTAAAAGTCCATTGTCCAAAGCTGTTTTTGTATATGCAGAGTTAAGTCTGTTCCACCCAAACTCTTAAAGGAAAACAAAAAGCGAAAAGCTCCTACAATTCCACAATCCACCTCAACTGGGAAAAAACTGATTTCATTCAAATCAGGCCAGCCTATTGACAACCAGAGCATTTTTCTTCCGCTTTGCTGCCTCACAGTTTCCTGGAAAAAAAATAGTATAGGATATTTAATTTATTATTTATCCATTGATAAATAAATCCTTTTATGATGAGATCTCAGGGCAAGAAACAGATCAAATAATAAAAATAATTTAAGCAATTCTAAATTAAAATCAATGAATAAATTTAAAGAAGAGTTAAACAATTCAAACAACTTAAAATAACTTTACAAGGCTAAATGAGTTTTAAAAATCATGCACATGCTCAAAAGAAAAGTAGACCCCCAAAGCCCTTAATAGAAAGCCAGGTCTTGATCTGATGCCATTCAGACTTTCAAGGGGAGGGCATTCCACAAGTGGGATGCCACAGCCAAGAAACCCCTCTCGTGTGTCCTCCACCATTGTATGGGACACAAAGGAGGACCCCTCCATCAAAACTAAATCCCCAGGCAGGCATATACAGGGAAAAGCAATCCTACAGATATCTAGGTCCCAAAACTTTTAGCTGTGTGTTGCATTGGCAGCGGGGGTAGGAAACTGACTGTGAAAGTCCCCTTATGTATCCCAACCAATTTTGGTTTGCGGGGGGGATACAGTTTCTGTGGCAAGTGGCTGAAACTTAAGTAGATCATTTACCGTGCCAAAATGAAAACTGGAGGGGGACTCCTCTAGTTTTAATGTGTGACAGACGGAATTTCAGAAGGTCTTGCTTGTTATACAGTTACATGACAAGCAGCACTTGCAGAAATCTCCTCTTCCATACAACCACTGAAGGCACAGGAGCCCTCACCAGCTTTCAGTCTGGCAACCTCAGTTTTAGGTAACAATGTTGTAGAACACCTAAACTGTAGGTCTACCCCTGTGTGGATTCGGCAACAAAACAAAATACTTAAATGACCTATTCTAGATCATGAGGACAAAAATAACCCCAAACTCGGGTGCAATAAGAATGTCTTGTCCAGCCCCCAAAATCTAAAACAGAGCTTCCAGGGAAAGGGCACCCCATGGCATAATGGCCACAAGTGAAAAAGGTCGTCTCCTGCATCCCTGGCAACCATAACCTCTGATGAAGTGTGGGCAGAAGATGGGTCTTCACATTTACCTAGTAGAAGACTGAATTAGTCTTTGTGGGAGGGAAGAAGATTCTAGGGCAAGAAGGGCAGATTTCTATTTTGTTTCCCCCCTTTCCTTCACTTCAAAAAAAAGCTAGCTTTGTGGTTACGTCAAGCGGTGGCCTGGCTACCCTCAGTCCAGCAGAATTCCTGGGAAAGAATGCCCCATGGGAACAATGCTACTTCATGACGTAGTATCATTCCCAGGAGTATTCTTGGGGCTGGGGGGAAGGTTGGCTGCCCTGTGGGTTTCCCATGGGAGCAGCCATCTTCCCTCCCTGTCCCACCCCAAAAATGTCCCTGGGAATGGTACTCCAACATGATGCGGCATCCTTCCCATGGGGCAGCCTGTCCTCACCCAGAAAGGCTGCCAAGCGACAGAGGTGATTGGGGGAGGGAGTGAAATAACATCCACACAGACCCACGTTTAAAGCAGAAATGCAATTAACTACTCACTCTCCAGGGGCTAGGAATAATTCCTTCCAGGGAGTAGCTTGTTACCCTGACAGAGTTAATGATAGAGGAGCAGCTAGGAGGTTGTGATATGTTGGCTTTCCATGGAAAGACCTCACCACAACTCTGCACAGAAGTCCACAAATGCAGAGAGAGAATCACATAGGATGGGGGAAATGGGAGTGACTTCTCTGCCCTGCTCCCTCCTGCATACCTCATCAAACATCTGTTATGGGCCTGCATGAACTGAGCAACCTCTGCTGCAGGAACTCTTCTAAATGAGGCCATGTGCTGATTTAGAACCCTGAATATGCAGCCAGGGTCCTAACTCACACAGGAAGTTAGCACGAGTAGTAACATTTCCATACTGCAGAAACTAGGAGGGCTGTGAGGAAGGTATGGTCCAAGGGCTTGACTCGCTAACACTATTCTAATCATGGGACAGGTGGGTTCTGAATGTGGCTAAGGTGTCACACTAAATTTATTTGGAGAACAAAGGCCAAATGTAGGAAGAAGAACAAAGGAAAACTCACAAGAAAGTGGGCTTGTTGCTTTCTGCAAGTTGTGCGTGTTCAGCCTATATTTCTGCCTCTACCCACCCACCCACCCGTTTTGCAGAAAGAGAACTGCTCAGAATATCATAGACAACAAGCTGAAAAGAAAACCTTTTGTCAGATTGAAGTATTCAAGGTCTAAAAGCGGACCACATAGTTTTGTTGAATCAGTTATATAAACTATTTGGTAGTTACATCATATTTTCCTAAAAGGCCTGAATGGTGCACACAGGCACACTGCTTGAAAAAGTGCATGTCACACACACGGCAGGTCAAGAAAAATCAGAACATGTTGTAGGTAGAAAGGAGCTTCCCCTTATGATATACATTAAACTAGCAAGCAGATGTAGTAGCCTGCAAGGTGTTTATACAATACTGGAACTGTATGCTGGAATACTGGAAAGAATTCTTTTCCTTTAGCATTGAATATAGCCATACTACACAGTTATAACCCTTTGATACCACTTTAACTGTCATTTCTCCATCCTATGGAATCCTCAAATTTGTAGTTTGCTACTGCACAGAGAATTCTGATACATAGTTCAGGACAGAACATTAGAGACGTCTTGTAGAGAACTTTTAAGTATTTCCTCAGACTACAAATCCCATGAAACCATAGGAGGGAGCCATGACAGTTAAAGTGGTATCAGATTGCTGTAACTGTGAAGCGGGAGACACTGTGTGCATGCACACCTTCAAGTCAACTGTTGACTTTTGGCAACCTCATGAATTTCATAATGATTTCTTGGGCAAGGAATACTCAGAAGTGGTTTTGCCAGTTCCTTCCTCTAAAATATAGCCTACAGCACCTGGTATTCATTGGCAGTCTGCCACCCAAGTACTAATCAGGACTTACCTTGCTTAGCTTCCAAGATCAGACGGGACCTGGTGCCTTTAGGGTATTTAGAACATGAATCAATTCCAGCAACTAATTTACTCCGGTCTATTTTCATGTTCTATTAGCCATGTTGATCCATACTCTCTGCCCTCCCCTGCCACCCAGCAAAAAATACCTCTAACATCACAAAAAAGCTTGCAAGTTTTTGAGTTCTCTAGGTTGTTTTCATACAAAGGCTCTGGTTTGACTTTATTTTAGCCTCAGTTGGCTGCCAAGTGAAGAAGAATGAAAATAAAGTGAACTTTACAGGCCATTGCTTCAGTAGTAACCCTCAGGAGTTATAACCTCCAGGCTATGAGAACAAGCCATAAACTGTCTTCAGCTGATTAATCCTCTGAAAAGTGTATGATCTTGTTTTGCACTAGGACTGTTTCTTTCGTCACTTGGCTGAGGTCATAATTTTTTATGCAATCATTAACCAAAGGCAAGCAAATTAATTATGTAGTATCGTAACAGATCTGCCCATTCTTGACTTTTGTCAAACTTCCAGGACTACAGCCTGTGTTTATTTTATTTTTTGCACAAACATCTAGCGGCTGGTCTAATCAGTTTCCCAACATGGTTACCAAGCCTCTTTGAGCACTAAAACGGAATACATATGCTGGTCACTGCTGCACTGTGAAATAAAGATCTGTAAAATGTGTTAGGCGCCTTTTTTTTCTCCTTTTTTTTCTTTTTTCTTTTTTTGCATACTGTTTACAATAACTAAGTTAGTAACTGTTCCTAAAATGTCTTGTGTACTCTATATTTCTCTACACTGCAGTCTTTGAGACTGATAGTGTCTTCCACATGATAACATCTGTTCCAGTTTCAGTGCAAAATTCACCCAAAGAGAAGTTTGTGCTGGCCACTCCATTGTGCTTCTCAAGAAAGTGGAGCCTTGCTCATTTATGGGGAGTGACGCAAAACATTTTTTGCTTACAAACAATACATTTGTATTTGTAAATGCAAGCTGAGGCTGTTTATTTCATTCATTCATTCATTCATTCATTCATTTATTCCTCCTTTCTCCCAACATGGCTTAAAACAAGATAAAAAGGTTAAAAACTTTTATTCATTTACATCCTTTTAGTCATTTATATCCTGCTTTTTTCACAATAATGGGATTTGAGGCAGTATACAAATTCTTAAAACTAAGGCCATTTCTGCACTACATTGTTGTTGTGCTATTATTCCACTTTCAACATCCTATGGAATCCTGGGGTTTGCAGTTTAGGGAGGGGCCTTGAGAATTCTCAGCCAGGGAGCTCTTTGGCCTCAGGAAACTACAAACCCCAGAATTCCACGGGACATTAAAAATGGAATAATAGCACTATAACAGTGTAGTGTGGCAATGGCCTAGGACTCTGGAGACCTGGGTTCGAACCCCTGCTCAGCCATGGAAACCCACTGGGAGACCTTGGGCAAGTCACACACTCTCAGCCTCAGAGGAAGGCAAAGGCAAGCCGCCTCTGACTAAATCTTGCCAAGACAACCCACTGGTAGGTTGCCCTTAGGGTTGCTATGAAATGACTTGAAGGCACACAACAAGAACATGCTGAAATGTCTTTAATTTTTAAAAAATTATAAAACCACTGAAATATTTAAGAAGTGCTAAGGCAATAGCAAATGTCCTTTAGCCACTTCTTGCTCATCTTCTGTCTATGCACTACAGTGGCATGGGCAGAAGTGAGAAGAGGAAAAAGGCAGCAGGGCCACGGGCCATGAAGTCAGAAAGGCCCTGAGCAGGGGTGTACCAAGAAAATTTTCACTGGGGACTGGGGAAGAGAGAAAAATTGGAAGAGCGGAACAGTTTGGGCCTCAGTCACTATAAAAGAGGTTTATGGGGGGGAGGAGTTTTTATAGGTAATGACAAAAATAACCCTCAATTAATGTGTTAAGTTAGAAAGTATGTTGTGAGGCTACCCCCCGCAAAAAAATCGGTTTAAAATAACAATGTTTTCCACATGTCAAGTAATTACATAAAATAAAGAACGGCGAATAGAAATAAACTGAGAGCTAGCTTCATGTACTGCTTTGAGTGTTGGATGAAGGCTCTGGGCGACCAGGGTTTGAATCCCCACTTGCCCAGGGGAAACCCACTGGGTGATCTTGTGCAAGTCACACTATCTCAGCCTTAGGAAAAGGCCAAACCCACCCCCTCTGAACAACTTTTGCCAAGAAAGCCCTGTGATAATTTTCCTTAGGGTGACCATAAGTCAGAATCGAGGTGAAGGTAGACAGCAGCAGCAGCAACGACAACAATAACAACAGCAGCAGGAAGTAAATTAATATTGTGTGAGTCGTCCTGCTATAATGATTTGAACTGCTAGTAAAGTGTCATGAACAAGGATTTCTCTTCAAATTGGTGGAGAAACTGTTCACTTGAAATTCTTTCAAATGTAATACTTTCAAAAGCCAAGATTACTAAAGTCCTTTCTGCATGAGGGGGCTATGCCGCTGTGGGGCCAGGATGGCAGTAGTCAGCTGGTCGTGCTTCTACGTGACATCATTGCCAGCCCACCGCCATCTTGCCCCCAAGCAGCGACCATGCGCTGCTGCCGCCCTTCCCAGCCGTGCAGAAGGGCAGAAGTGTGCTGGCGAAGCCTCCCTCCCCAGCGCAGCAATGGCGAGCTGCGCTGGCCCAGCTGCACTGCAGAAGGGAAGAGGTGGGGCCAGCATGCTCCCCTCCAGAGTCACCCACCAAGGTGTGGAGGGGAGCATTCCTGGAGCGCTTCCCTCCCTGCTGCGGCTGCAACAGAAGGACTTGCTGGAGCCCTGTCGTGTGGAAATGGCCTAACTTTATTTTTCTCCAATGAAGCACTGGAGGCCTGTTTGGTGTCAGGGCATGTCAAACTGTGAAAATGAATTTTCACACTCAGCTGTAAATGCGCCAAAAATGAGTTTTGCAGCAAACAAATTGCAGTGTACATGCATAGGAAGACTTCCCTGTACATGGATAATGCTTTAGCAAATTTGTGAAGTGCTAATACTGAAGTTCTGAGGAATTCTACCATAGCCTTTTCTCTGGATGCTTTAAGTGTACTCCTAAAGGTTCAGTTGCAATGCTAAAAATTTAGAGAATGAAGGAAAATGTCATCTCAGGCAGCAGACTTCTTACTTCTGGGGCAATACTCTCAGCTCCCTCACTTCCCATTGCTATATTGCGGGATCTGGAGAAATAGGCTACTCAGAACTAGCAGAGTTTAGACTCTTTCACACTATCCAATTATAGCACTTTGATACCACTTTAACTGCCTGGTCCTAAATACCTTAAAGCACCACATCGCTTCTGAACTTGGAAGCTAGGCAGGGTCAGACTTGGTTTGTACTTAGATGGGAGACCACCAACGAATACCAGATGCTGTAGGCTGTTTTTCAGAGGAAGAGACTTACAAAAACACCTATGAGTATTCCTTGCCTAAGAAAATCATATGAAATTCAGGAGGTTACCATAAGTCAATAGGCAACTTGAAGGCACAGGCACGTACACACACTCTTTCTCATGGAATCCTGGGATTTGCAGTTTCGTGACGTATTTAGAATTCGTTTCTACAATTTCTACTGCCTCACCAAACTAAAAATACCAGATTCTGTAGGGTGCAACTATGGCAGTTAAAGCAGAACCAAAATTCTGTAACTAGGTAGTATGAAGGAGATTGTCTACTTTTCTTCACCACCACTGTGCAACCTTAGAAAAAGTGCAGCTGGTGATGCAGGGCAGTGGAGCAAATTTCATACAGCTTAAGAGTGGGGGGGATTTGAAGTGGAAGTTTGCAGAACTGGTATGGGGGAAGCGTAATGGTCATGCTTAAGGAATTCCCTATAGACCTGCTAGGAAGAAAAATTTATGAAGAGCCTGCAAGTACAATCTCTGAGCAGCCAAGGAAGGGTCCTCCCGAAACTGCAAACCCCAGGATTCCATAGGATGTTGAAAGTGGAATCATAGCGCTATAACAGCCTCA
The DNA here is from genome assembly GCA_030412105.1 of Cyclura pinguis. Taxonomy (NCBI): domain Eukaryota; kingdom Metazoa; phylum Chordata; class Lepidosauria; order Squamata; family Iguanidae; genus Cyclura; species Cyclura pinguis. The sequence continues at coordinate 129,186,281 of CM059600.1, forward strand.
TGCGGAAATGGCCCCGGTCTCCAGAGTCATAATCCAAAGCTCAAACACTACCTTACACTGGCTCTTGGGCCATTTCCGCCCTACACTGTTATAGTGCTATTCTTCCACTTTCAACATTCTGTGGAATTCTGGGATTTGTAGTTCCCTGGATGAGAAGTTCGAAGGCGTGTCCCTAAACTGCAAACCCCAGGAATAGGGGAATAATAGCACTATAACAGCATAGCTCAGAAAGGCCCATAAAGCTGCAGAGGTATCCAAGGAACAATATACTAGCATCACTGGCATATGTGCCTGTACAAACATAATCAGGATGTTAATATTTCATTAATAAAAATAAAATATACTGTCTCTTTTACACTACTGGGAAATTCAGTCATAAAAAGAACTCTATAAAGTCACTAAAAAGTCAGATCTTAATTTTTTTTAAAAAATTATGGGAGGGCCCATACTTTATGAAGTAATCAACATCCAGTCAAATTAGTGGCCCATTTTTGCCAGAGGATCTCCATTTAATTTGTAATGGGCTGTTCTGTTCATTTTGTCAAAGTTCCCATTTCGCTTAGAATAAATGATGATGAGGAAACAGAAAGTATTTTTGTTCATTTCTGATATTTTAGAATCCTTGTAAAATTTCTTCTTTTAAGATAGGAGGCATCTTTCAAATATTCATGATTATTATTGTTATTCATGATTATTATTGTCTGATGAAATCTGTTATAGCAATCATACATATCGTGTAGAGGAGGAGGAGGTATTGTATAGGAAATACTAGGAAAAGAATTTTACCGTTGAATTTCTTTTTTCATTAATAGTCCATGGGTATGTTTTAAAAGCATCGCTACCTGATCAGAATGTCTCAAAAGAGTTTCAAATGAACCATTTCAGAAAAAAAAATTCTAAAATATTGCACTAAAATCCCCAAAATTCTGGCACCAAAACCATCAGTTAGATGATAGAAATAAGTTGTGACTTTTGCAGTGCTTCAGCTGGCTGCACACATTTGTGTGTTGATTCACAAATTTTAATTTTCACAGTTACTGGAGATAACATTTTATTTATGTCAAATTTGTTAACAGCCAGTTGTACTAAGACACTTTCCAATCACAGCAATCCAATTTTGATTATAGGATTATAATTGTGACCTCTGCAGGAATTAATATCAGTGTTCATGTTTGTGTCCAAGATAATACAGTCTGAAAAGAGCCACCCATTTTATGTCATTTTATTTCCTGGAGTCTATACAAGGGGGTATGTACTGATCGTTACCAGGGAAAACAAACTACAGAGATACAAAATGGAATTAAAGATAGTGATAGCACAGGGTTTGTCATTCTGTCTTTTCTACATTTTACATCAGAGTTTTATGAGATTTGCTTATCTCAAAAAGGTTTTAGATTTGCATCCCGACTCTATTCTTTGTTTGATGTTTGCTAGTGGCCAGTTTTACTGAGCATTTAATTTCCCACTGAAATGCATCAGAGCCTTTAATTTTATTTCCCCTTCTGATGCAATATGTTCTTACCAACAGCAAAGAGAGTGCGCAAGCCGAGAGAATAATAAACCATGCTACATCTTAAAGGCTGCACAACCCGTTCAAACATGCTGGAGGGAGCAGTACAGGCTGCCCTAAAATGCATGGCTTTCCATGGGCGACAGCCCATTTTATGAGTCATGAAATATAATGGAGTATTGTTGAAAGTTTTGGGTCCATGAGAAATTGTCTATGGCTGGACATGGGGAATGGTATAAACTGGCAAGAGACTAGAATTACATTCTTGTTCAGAAATGAAATCAGACAGCCCTGGCCCTGTTTCCAGTATGCAGTGCTACAAATCAGACAGCTCTGCTTTCAATTAAAGGCCATTTATTTTTAAAGAGTGGCCACCAAGTTTAGAGCAGGTAGAGACAACTAGTTTTCTCTATTGTGAGATGAGGTTATGTGGTGATAGCTGCAGGTAGGAAAAGAGGAACCTAAGATAGATTTCTCCTGCATTTGCATTGCAAGTGGATTGCCTTTAAGATAGTACCCATATTAATTTGGGGAGAAAAGCTTATACTGATAGGAATACATTTCCAAGTGCCCCTCACCTGTCAACAATATATAAAGATTTTTCAGTCCCCGGACTGAAACAAGAAGAGGTGAGCCTGCATAAGATCTAACATGGCAAATCAGCTAGATGCTAACACAGAATAAGGAATGCCAAAGCCAGGCAGCTGTTAACATTTTTCCTTTGTTTGTTCGTGTTTCAATTAATATCCAAGATGGGATATCACAGAAGATTCCATAATCTGTCATTTTAAAAAAGAACATATCAACCATGGAAAATAATAAGTGCGGGTTTCCAGGAAATCTCACTTGAGGTATTATTCTGCTCATAGAAACACAAGATTTGGTGCTGGGCAGAGTTCTGTGGATACCCTGGACCACCACAAAGACAAATAAAGGGATCCGAGAGCAAATCAGACCTGAATTCTCCCCAGAAGCCAAGATGACTAAACTGAGACTGTTGTAATTGGCCATATCATGAGAAGACATGACTCGCTAGAAGAGACAATAATTTGGTAAGGTGGAAGGCAGTAGGTAAAGAGGAAGACTGCATTACAGATTGACAGATTCAATCAAGGAAGCCATGGCCCTGAATGGGCAAGACCTGAGCAGGGCTGTTGATGACAAAGTGACCTGGAGGTATTGTATTCATAGGGTTGCCATAAGTTGAAGCTAACTTGGCAGCAGTTAACAACAACAACAAACAAGCACACTGCTGCCATGGGCTGTTATTTGCAGACACTGGCCAGCTGTGGTGAGCATCTATTCTGCTCTTTGAGACAGGACCTGCTAAAACGGAAATTGGTGGTGGCTACACTGTATTCTTTTTGAGATCTATGGAGCTGTGGCACTGTGAAATAGGAGTATCTGAGGGATCATATCATCCACAAATAAGGGGCCGTCTGACTGTATTTGCCTTGATGAGTTCACATGTACCGTACTGAAACAGCAGCAACCCCATCAGCTGAATCATACATTCTTAGCCTTGGTCATTTTTTGTGAGGATTACATGCTTGCTTCTTCTTGGTTTAGGCCAATTTTTGTCACGCTCTTCTCAGTGTCTTTAGCATCAGTGGGACAGTGAAGCCATTCCAGATTTTAGGTGGAGCTCAAAGGTACTGAAGCTGTTTCAGAATAACGTTTAGTACTCTGGATAGCTTTTTTAAAGTTCAGATTAAAACTGGAGCAAATTTGAAATCCCAAGTTGTGGATGGAGGGAGACCAGTTTCTGCCCAGCAGTGTAGCAAAAGGCCTGTTAATTTGCTGTGTCATTCATTCAGCCAAGCTGTCAGAAAATAGGGCTGGCCTAAAGTAGGTTCCTGCTTGAGGTGAAGGGTAAAATCCCCATTTCCCCCACTTTCTTTCTTATAAACCCCTACCTGCATGGAAACAAATCAGAACAGCAACTGAATCATACTTCAGCCCTACTAATAACGGCAACTTCCTCCACTGCACCAACCTAGCATAGGAAGGGCAGAGCAGCAGCAGGGCACACATAGGTGCACCATCAAACACCTTGCTGCCATGTCCCACCCCCACCCCTGCACTTGTGACCTAAGACAACTGCTCACTCTTGTGTGTGTGTTTGTGTGTGTTAGTTAGGTGCATTTCCCTTTGCCTACTGGCTGCCTGGTTACCAAATGAATGACAAGAGTGGTCGGGAGAACAGTTTCAATAAGGAGTCACTCAGCCCCGATCTCTGTCTCTGCAAAGCGTTCCACTCAGTAACAATGGATGAAGTTCTCACTTCCGGACTACATTACAGACTTCACACAGATATGTGGAACTTCTCAAAAAGTTTTCTGTAGTAAACAGACATGCTGTGGCTTTTAGTAGAGGAAGATAGATGGAGGGTCTCTTTTACCTGTTTTCCCACTCCCCCTCCCTACAGCTTTTTGCCCCACATCAGATACAAGATGCATGTAGAATGCCATTTGGCCGAAGGGCGGAATGATAATATTGTGTTACTTGAAATGATCAAATAAAGAAAGCAGGTCTGCCAGATCTCAGGGCCTGATTCTCCAGTTTTTGTGGGTCTTCTCCAGCCAGAAAACAAGGGGGGAAATTCTCCAGTTTTGGAGGGCTCAGCTCTGGGCAAAAGAAAATGTCTTTGCACAAATCTGCAGCTCAGCTAGGAGAACAGCAGCTTACTACAATTTGCAATGCTCAACTGATTTGTTGCTGCAACTCGCCAAGACCCTTAACTTCCTCCTTCCCTCCCTGTTCTTTTGGCACCAGGGCTCACCCTGCACTCTGCTCTGCATCCATCTTCTGGCTAGAAATAAATGGGCTAAACTAAAATGTTCCTTATCTCCACCTAAATGAGGAGGAAGGATCCCCTTATTTCACCTTGATCTGAGAATAGCCCTTTCAGATAACACTTCTGTCTTAATTTCCAGACAGGAAAATATATTTTCTCTCCCTCTACCCCAGCCTCTGTGTGTGTGTGTGTGTGTTTTGAATGAAAAGATATGAGCAAATGTGGTTGGCACTTGACACATACTGCTTAATGACATCACCATGGGCCATACCCAGCTTTCAAGTTTTGGCCCATAAACCTCAGGGTCTGGGATGATCCTGAACTGACCCTAAAAGAGAGGTTCTTATCATGCATCCAACACAGAAATTTAAAGTAAGAATCTGGCAGGCCAGAGATGGTGATGTGGTAGAAGCTGAAGAGAGGATGGGCCTGTGTGGCATCACCAGCATTGGTGTGAAGAACAAAGAAGATTTCATTACAATAAATTACCTACATGCTATTTTGAAATGGTGACAGCTTTTCCTTCACTTTAATTATTATTGTTTATTTGAGGTTTTCATTTTCTGAATGGATTCAAATTTCTGTATTCTTTGAGAAAAAAAAGTGCATTTTCAGAAGGCTGAATGAAGAGCCAAAAGCAATCATAACAAGGCTGTGAATGTTCCTGGAATTTCTGAATGAATTAGTTCTGGCTATGATCAGGCTCCACCAAGATTCACTTGCAATGAACATTTGAGTGATCAGGTTTTACTGGCACAGATGTTTGCCAATAGTACATTTTTACCATTTTATTTACTCTAGGAAGGCTGGTTTTCAACCAACCCTTAAGCAGCTTGTTATCCCATCTCCGGTAGCTTGTACAGCTATGATATTAAATGATGAGAACCACGCATTCAGTTCAGAAAGTAGGGGAAAAAAGGTTCACACAGATTCACATAGGACTTTTGGAAAGAGCCAAGGAATAAGATTCACAACCTAGTTGGAGATACCAATTTTCTCACATCATAATAGGCAGCCCAATTTAAGCCATTGCTTGCAATGCTACTTTACAATCCCTCTGCTTGGTTCCTGAATGTTCCAAGTGAGAGTGCCAGTTGTCCATATGAGAAATAGTGAATATCGGAATCTAACCATTTGTATTTAAATGCTGGACAGCTAAACATGAAAACAACAACAATAATAACACAAGATGACCTTTTTCAGTGGTAGTTCTCCTTACATGCAATTTGACCTACAAAGATAAGGTCTTGTTCTTTTCCGTCTTATCATTTCATAGTTGCATGAAGTTTGGATTATGGCTGTCAAGTTGAAGCACAAATATTTCCAAGGGCTTGGAAAAATTGCTTTTGAGAACTAGAATTCCCAGAATCCCCATAGCTAGTGGCACATAGTGACACATCTAGAACACTATACAGTTTCTACTTTTGAGTGTTGTATCAGCACACAAGGAGAGGAACACCATAACCTCAATCCCCTCCATCCCAGGTTTGGTTGCTCTCCAGTGTGTGAAGGGCAACAAGCCTGCATCAGAAAGCCTCTGCTCTCTGTGAACATTTTCTGTGCAAGGTGGACCCCTAATTTTCCAGGATACTGATTAACATGAAGAGCCCACATGATGGCAAGGTTTGACCTTTTGAGATTCATCACTCCCTGCACATAGATGGCACTGGAAGTGATAATTAAAAAAAAAAAGTTTGGATTCATGACACTCCCTTACATGTTGATAAATGCACAAAAGTGACTGAAGTGAGCATATGTGCCCTGGTGGCACAATGGTTAAATACTGGTACTTCAGCCACAGTTCGATCCTGCTGGGCTCCAGGTTGACTCAGCCTTCCATCCTTCTACAGGTTGACGAGTGCCCAGCTTGTTGGGGGCAATTAGATAAAACATATTGTAAACCGCTTAGAGAGCACTTAGCTGATAAGTTGTATAGAAATATACCTGCTATTGCTATAAGACTAGTCACTATCATGATCTCACAAGGAGCTTCCCTCTCATCCTAACCTGCTTTCCACATCTTTAGGTTAAGGTACATTTTACAGTGTTATATAAGGATAACAAGAAGACAATGAATGTGAATTGCTTTGAATACTATAAAAATGCTACATAAAATTCTAATTGTTATTATTAAAATATTCACAGAGAGATTGCTTTCTGTTCAATGGCAGCCAGGTGACTTCCATGTCATGGGGCAGTAAATCTACTCTTGAGCTTTAGTCTAAACTTTAAAGGAACCATCCCAGGTGCTCATAACCTTTCCTCAAAATGGATTCAGCACGTGGGATATCTCATTTATAGTTCATACTAAAAGAGAAAGAGAGAGAGAGAGAGAGAGAGAGAATGAGAACGGATTCACCACTCTACTGATATGAGGAACACTTACCAAGTGAGCAATGGGCTCAAGCTGCAGGAAAGGAGATTCCACCTGAATCTTAGGAAGAACTTCCTGAAGGTCAGAGCTGTCTGGCAGTGGAATATGCTGTCTTAGAGTCTCTTTCTTTGGAGGTTTTTAAACAGAGGCTTGATGGCCATCTGTTGGGAGTGCATCAATGTATATTCCCGGGTAGCAGGGGGTTGGCCTGGGTTGCCCCTGTGGTTTTTCCAACTCTATGATTCTATGGTATGCCATCCAGACATGAGTTACAGAAAGGATACTTATTCTCACTGCTTATTCTCTCTCTCTCTCTCTCTCTCTCTCTCTCTCTCACACACACACACACACACACACACACAGAGGCCAGACTGACCTTTATTTTGTATCTTCTATTTAGGCAGTCTTTATATCAGTGTCCCTCAGACTGTGATTATTGTTGTTTGTGAAAGCCAAGGAATCAATCAGAGACGATAAGGGAAACAAAAGAAACAAGAGTGTGTAAGTCAGAGGAAAGACTTCCCTCCATTGGCCCTTCACCTCTTTGGAAAACTGTAGTCTTCCTGTAGTTTAAGAAAGGAGAATGAACGAAAGAGTGCCTAAAGTACTCACGGGATTACCACATGAGGGCCATATAACTCCCAAGTATGAGTTTGCATGCTCTTTATCGAGGAAACAGAGCTGTATAAACACTGCTGTTCTTCTCAGACCACTTAGCTGATGAGAAAGTAGAGTTGTTCCCAACTGGCCAAGGCTGTTCCCGGAAAATAAGATGTCACCTTCATTGTTTTTTATACGGCCGTAGACCTCCTCCTTGCCATATCTCCCCTTCATTCTCTATCCTTTCAAGCCATGATTACAGTTACTCCTCTGAGACAACTGTTTCAAGCCTTCAGCATTTTAATTGAGTTTATATGTAACATGTTCTCTTGCAAAAGGCCTCTCCCAAAAGACGTGTTCCCTTATCTGACATTTGGGCACAAATTAGTTGGTCAGGGGCTGTTAATGCGATCAAAAGCATCCCGCCTTCCTTCCTGCTTTTGGCTGCTATTTCTATTGCAGGCATTTCAGAGGTTACAATTTAGAGTTAACCAAGCAGCATCTCCCAGTTTTGCTTGGCTTTTTTTTAAAATGCAAAAGTACTGGAGAAGCCCTGGATTTAAGAATACCAAATTGACTGGCTCAAAAATACAGTGTCCTCTAACTCAGTAGATTTCATGAATTCAGATAATGCTGGCCAAAGTAAGCAATGAAGATGAAGTTGGAATTCAAAGCAAACATTCTCCTTTATTCCTAGAAGAATTTTAATTTTTTACAAAAAAGCAAACAAGAGCACGATGGGCGCGGGGGAGGGGGGAGTTCTGCAGCAATCAGGAAAGAAATGTGGCAAGCATTGTGGAACAAAGACATTTTATCTTAGTAGCACAAAATTAGTACCCACCCACCAATTTTATGGTTTCTTGAAGATTTCGTTTTGAAATATTATTATTAATATGAAGGGCTGTCTGTACTGGAGGTTTTTAGTTTGTTCTCCCTTCCCCCCGCCCCCTGTGTCTGCCTTTCCTCCAGCTGTTTGAGCTACTGAGCGTGCCTGGAACCAAACCTGCTGAATTAGAGGACTTTTGTGAGTTATGTAAGATATAAAAAAGAAGCCTTTACTTCAGGTTGAGACAGACATTGCCAACAAGTCTGTCTCCCATTCAGCCTCATTTCTGTGTGGTGCCCTGGAATAGGCTGGATTCTATACACTGCTGGCACTGATGCATTCCAGCCACCCAGGCATTGAGCAATCCCTGGCACCCTCCAGCAAGTGTCAGATGATGTCCTTCAAACTTAATAAACCACGAGATTAAGAAGAAAAAGGGAATCACTAGCAGCATGCATCCCACTCCCCCAAGCTGCATCCGTTGCCATTTCTGGGGGGTTTAAAACTGCAGAAACTTGAGTCCATACCCTCCAGCATTTCACACAGGAAGACTGGACACATGCGGCCAAGCAACATCAGACTGCAGTCAAGATGGCAGAAGCTGTTAATGAGAAAGAACAGACAAACGAGGAGGGGCTGCAGTAGTTTGCTTTTGCCTCAGGATCCTGCCACAGCTGCTTGTCTCAACATCCCCTGAGACCAGGAGAATGCTGTAGTCATCATTTCCCAGCACACCAATCTGCAGCACCCCGGAAATCTTTCAGTTGGGCATTGAAGGTAGACTTTGGGGATCATTAACAACCACAAATGTGAATTCCAGAAATTTACAATCTCGTAAATAATTAACAGGATGCAAGCCATCACTTAACACTGCAACAACAATTACATAACAATTTCTTGAAAGCAATGAAATGTCAGTTAGGCAACTGGCCTATCTATTGGTCAGTATTAGCCATTTTGTTATTGATTGTTTTACATTTATTTTACATTTTTGGTATTGGTTATTTTATTTTGTAGACTGGCTGGTATGTGACTATTTTGTTCCCTGCTTTATTGACTATACAGTAATTTATGCATGCAGACGGACACACTTATCTGTTTTGCGACAGATCTCATCACAGGGGTGATAACCTATGTACAGTAATACTGGATAGCTTCTTCATCCCAGGATCCTCTTAGAGTATACTTCTGGAACTATTGAATGAACCCTTCATCAGACCAAACTGGTTGAGCTTCCTAAAACAAGAGATGTTCATAGACAGGAAACCAGCATTTAGACACAGTTTCAGCATGTGCTGGCCTGTTGTTGAGCTTAATATATGCTAACTCTTGAGACCACCATGGGACATTCTAGCCCTTCTGACTGTACACTATAGTTGAGGGACAATGAATGCAGATAGCAGTTTTCTGAAGACTTTATTCTCATCACACCATTTTGATGGTTATTTTAACCCTTTCTGCAACACTTTGGGTGTTTCTAACATAAAAGTAATATAATACTATGTTGTAACACTGTAATGGAGCATTTAATGGCTCTTTTCTACTTAGGACTAACAATAGCATTGAAATCACTAGATCTGGCCAGTATCTGCCAGTTCTGTCAATGTCCAAATTGTGTTGTTTTGCCTATCATAATCATGTGTGGGAAGTTAAGTTTGAGCACCATATGCCAATCATACCTCTGGGTGTGATATATACAGGGTCTAAATATCTACAGTGTATATGTTATTTCAAATGTCTCCTTTCTTTAGGTTACTGGCTTAAAGATCTAAATTAGTCAAAACATAATTGACTCAGGTTTTCTGAGAATGAACCACTGCAGATTTCTTATCCATAGGTAAAATCTATGCCATCATGGGAAAGTCACACTGTCTCAGCTTCAGAGGAAGACAAGCACAAACCCCCTCTGAGCAAATTTTGCCAAGAAAACTCTATGATGAGTTTGACTTAGAGTTTATGTAAGTTGGACTGGAAAGCACACAACAATAAAAAAAAAAATGCTTATCTCCTACATTAATAGCTAATTTTTTAAAAGTATGATAGAAAACCCTATGAAATTTATGGGGTCACCATAACTGGACACAATCACACATGATAGAATAAGCACTAGATGCTCATTCTTAGTCCATCAATATTACAGCAAAATGGTCTTTATAGAGTCTTTCACTTTGGAGACACATCAGACCAAACAATGACAGAAGCACATTGCAAGGCTAAAGAAAAGAAAAACAGTGCAGAAATCTCCTTCAGACTTTCCCTGTTTCAAACAAACTTGATAGTTGTTGAATTCTTTTAGCTGTATGCATTTCAGTGGCATGCATCAGACTGTCTGGAGGTGGGAGTGACCTTGCAGATTCTTCCTGATAACTTTCTGAAGGCTGCTCCGCATGTCTTCACAGGAGAAGCAAAAAAAGGTTGCATGGTATTTAATAGTGTTAGGGAGCAGCAAGTTGTATATAAATTGATGCATTACGACGAAATTATGCCAGATGCCAAAATGCTATAGTTTCCTCTGCTGGATCAATTGAAGAAATCATTCCCCACCACCACCAGCTCTAGCTGTCAACCTGTCCACTTGGTACCCTTGTATTCCCGCAATGCTGTGCAAACCAGGTGCCAATGACCCCACATCATACATGATTGCTACCTATGCTTAGTTTGTTTTCTGTCTTCAGCTGTCAGAATCATTGCTAGTGACAATTCAAACTGTAGGCTAGTTGTTAGATGAGGGTAGCTTTACAAGCAAACTTAAGTTCTTGCTGTAACAGGAATCTGTCGTGTGAAAACCATACATAAAGTCTAAGGAAACCCTGTAGTTTTACAGTCTTTCAACAAATGCAGCCTCCATAGTCTCTATTTATTTCCCTTGAGAATCAGTGTAGTGTGTCATTTATTTATTAGTTACATTTATATCCCACTTTTCTTCCAGTTTGCTGGAGGCAGAATGCATGACTCTCCTCCCTGTTTTATTCTCACAAAATAACCCTGTGAAGTCCATCGGAGTCGGTGAGAGAGAGAGTCTGGCCCAAAGTCTTCTACTGAGCTACATGGCTCAGCAGGCAGTTGAACAAGTATCACGCAGGTCCCAGTCTAGGCATTACCTCACACTGATTCAAATCCCCACTTACCCATGAAGCTCACTGAGTGACTCTGAGCTGGGTATGTAAGGAATATTCAAAATAATATTGTCTATAAATTTGGCTGCTTGACTTTGCCAAGAGACCTCACCAGGAAAATCCATGCTTCCTTGAAAGCTCCCACCAAAGGTACAAGAACAAGAAACAGTTTTTCCCCCCTCAGGGGGATTCATAATGTACACAAATTTAGAGGAAGTCTGCACATAATCTTAGAAATCCCGTGTGAATGCCTTTGTCATTTGCACTGATTTTAACGAATGGCTGGTGCTGTACCAACTGCGAAATTTGCAGCAGAGTACAAAAAGTATGTTAAAAAAAGCTTTTTGTGAAGACACTTGTTCGCTTGTGCAATCTGATTTTCTGTACTGTTTTTCTCCAATAAATTTCAGGTTTTCTTCAAGGCAATTTTTTAAAAATAATATCAATTTTTGCATCACATAGAGATGAATTAATGGATTAATCATTTCCATCAGTGTCAGGAATATGAGGAATAACATTTACATCCTGACCTTTAGCTAGTTCTTATCTGTATGACTTAGCTCACAGAACTAAGAGAACACAACAACAGCAACAACAACTATAACAACAACTACAACAATGAATGATGTATCCTGCTTTGAGCTCCTTGGATGGAAGTTGGGATATAACTGTAATAAAATCAATAAATAAAACCAGTGTTTACCCTTTCAAGTCATGGATCTGACCCACAATGAGTCATGCAACCTATATGACTAACGCTAGGGCTATGGACATGATTGCTCCCAAATGTTCTCTCCAACCCATTACTAATAAGGCTTCTTGGTATACAGAGGACTTCAGGAAGCTGCAACAGGAAGGATGATGACTGGAGCACTGATGGCAGAAAACTCAAGTTATATTCAACAAGACACGATACAGAGAATATCTTTGTTCCCATATGGTGCTAATACATGCAGTGAAGAAAACCTTCTTCTTTGCACGCGTTGTGTGTGCAAATTCATGTCCAACTGAACTATTCAGGGTGGTTGGGGTTTAACTCAGGGGCTTTCCCCCTTGAATCCGGTTCTAGAACCTTCTGCAGGTCACTGTGAACCTTTTAATGATCATTTCACAGATAAAATCTCAATGATAAAAGCTGACTTAGATGCTGTCATACAGAAGCTGATAGTGGGGTGTCCAGTAACTCCGTAGGTAGGATTACACTGAATCAGTTTCAGCTGGTGAGTACCACAGATATGGACAAGCTTCCTTATAGGACATATAAGGAAGACAACCTGTCCTTTCAATCCCTGTCCTTCTTGGCTGATCATCTAGGGAGGAGATGCAGTCAGATCTCAGCTGCAATGCATCATTAACACATCTCTCAGAGAGGGAAGTTTTCTATTTTGTTTAAAAGAAGCAGTGGTATGGCTGCTTCTAGAAGAGCCCACCCTGGACTCCTTAGAGTTCAACAACTATAGACCAGTATCAAATCTTCCTTTTGGGGCAAGTTGATAGAGAGGGCAGTTGCTATCCAGTGTTACTGCCCTGGCTAGCCCGCACTTGGGGGATATAAAAAGATATCTCTTGATATCGATAATTCGGCTTCACATACCCATTCCCCTCCATGTGCTTGCGAGGCCCCCGGACAAGCACGCATACAGGCTCTGCCGATAATCGCCATAATATTCCAAAACAATACAGGTAGGCCAGAAATAGCCGACTCGCAGCTTTAGGAGACCTCCAAGGCAAGTACCATCATTCAGTATGCACGCAACCTTCAAAAGATCCCCTGCCCCACACTGGCAGCTTGATGATCTGACTATACACCACTCAAGTACTCCGCATTTGCATACTGGCTACCCTATTGACAATTTGGCTATAACTCAATCATTCAAATTCTGACCTTTCGGAGGCTTTGTCTCCAGCCCCAAATCCGTTGTTTTCCCAAAGTCCAACCTAGCCTGCGGTCACAATTCTCCTTATAAAAACCCCTGACTTTGAGCGCTTCCTTGGATCACTCTTGGCTTTCATCCCGCCTTGCTGTCACTTTGTCCAGCGAGGCTTCCCCTCAGCCCCACGTGCTGAGATCCACACTCCCCAGCTTCTCTACTTCCAACCGGGCTTCAGGACAGGTGAAGTATCACCCAAACCAACTCCTCTAAAAACCCCTCTATCCCACTCCAACCTCTATTTCTTTAGTTATCTTGTGTGAGTGTGCAGCATACACTGTTTGCTTGTGTTTTAATAAAATATCATTTATTATTTCAACTTCTGTGTGCTCCTTGACTCGGCCTGACCCTGTAAACATAGGGTTCAAGATCTCGCTACGTTACCCTGCCTCTCGTATTGCTAGGCAGTGCTCTTGACTAATTTCCCCAACTTAAATTGAGAGCGCATTTAGGTGTCCCTCCCAGGACCCCCAGGAATCAGGGTAACACCAGTGTAGGCAGTCTTGGGTGATACTAGTTTTCTACCTGCATTTCAAACTAGCTTCAGAGCAAGATACAAATTTGAGACTGCTATAATCACTGTAGCAGATTATTTTCAGCTGAGCATTGACAGGGGAAGTGAGTCCTTGCTGGTGCTTTTGGACTGGCATTTGATACCACTGACCGTGATATCCTTCTGGAATACCTGAAGGGCTTGAGAGTTGGTGACACTGTGCTTCAGTGGTTCCAGTCCTATTTCTCTGGTATCTCCCAGATGGCGATGCTAAGGGATAGTTGTTCCTCAAAAAGGGAGCTGTTATATGGCATAGCACAAGGTGCCCAGTGGTCTTTAATATCTACATGAAGCCACTGAGAGAGATCATCTGGAGGCATGGGGTGGGGTTCTATCAATATGTCAATGGCACCCAAATACACTTCTCCAAACCTTCAAGAATAGCATCAGCTAAAAATAGTGAGTCTCTTCTGAATGAGTACCTGGAGGAGGTAAAGGATGTGGGTAAGGAAAAACAAACTGAAACTGAATCCAGACAAGACAGAGGTGCTTCCTGTCAAGGATCCTAACCTGGCATTGGAAGCACGTCAGCCTGTCTTGGATGGGATTACACTCCCCCTGAAAGACTGTGCTTGCAGTTTTTGGGGGGTGATTCTGAATCCATCCCTCCAAATGACAACCCAGACAGATACAACAGACAGGACTGCTTACTATCAGCTTCAGCTGTTACACCAGCTGTACCTTCCTAGAGCTGGAGGACCTAAAGATGGTAGTGCACGTGCTGGTAACCTGAGGCTGAATTTCTACAATGTACTTTACATTGGTCTACCTCTGGACCAAGTTTGGAAACTTCAGTTAGCAGAAAACATGGCAACCAGATTGTCAGAATTTAAAATAGCACTAATCTCTTCCAGCAGGCCTATCCAGATGATTTTTAAATTATGAGTTTTTAAATTATGAACTGAACTGTTTTAATATATATGTCTCTTAACTGATTTTATGCTCTTTTAACTAGTTACGTATTTTAATTAGTGTTCTGTGTTTTAGCTAGTATTTATCTGTTGCTATATTTTAATGTGTTGTTCCCTGCTTTGATCCACAGGAATACACAGGTAAATAAAATAATAATAATAATAATAATAATAATAATAGCAGCAACAACAACAGCAACAGCAACAACAACTTATTATCATCGTCGCCGTCACCGTCGTCATCATCGGAACCTGGTTTCCCCCTCTTTTCACACACTACATAGGAAGCACAAAATGGAAAAAAATGTCTGGAAGAGCAAAACAAAATCCTAAATCCACAAGCAAGCAATAACTTTCTTAGGAACAATTACAATTCCGTGATATTGTTAAAGCTTTCAAGTTCTCCATAAATCTTCATCAGACAAGACAGCACAGCCCTTTCGAAAAGAGGAGGAGGAAGAGGATGGAGCATGAAGTCCAAAGGTTTGGCTAGGTATGTTAAGCCACAAGATCTGCCATTAAATTTTGCCCTACGATAGAGGGTGCAGGCTTGAAGGGATGAAGCAGCTGGCACCCAAGCTGGTCTGAGTGACTGTGCAGTGTTATCTCACAATGGCCTTGTCGAATCATTTCTCAAATGGATTTTCATAGCAAAGTTTTATATGAAGATCAGGCTGGTGCCAAAGTGCTGTTGCATACCTATGAATATATAGTCCATCAAGTCTTTTCTTTATGTTCTGGCTGGGTCTCCAGAGAATCTCTCCAAGGAGTCAAGCAGGGTCTTTACTATCAAGTCATCCTTTTTACCTGAAGAACATGTAATATGAGTCTTTTGGCAGGCAAAGCATGTGTTCTACCAGTGATTGAGGAAAGGCATCTCCTTCAATACTAGCTAGAACTGCTGATAACTGATGTACCACAAACAAGAGACAAAGATATGCTTTCCACTCTAAGACTGGTATTGTTCTTAAATTCCTCTGATCAAATATGCCTTCTCTTAAATCTGTTTGTTTATATCAAGAAGATAATTCCACCTACTCCTACCACAGGACATTGTTCTAGATATATTCCTGATGACCAAAAAATAATCCAAGTAATGGGCAAGTAATAGTACCTGAGGTTTCTGATACCTGAGACATGGTGATGAAAAGACTTTGGATGCAGAAAGCTTGTGGATGGGCCATAGGAAATGGAGTAAGTGGTGCTACTCTAGCAAAGATATAGATACTATGGCAGGTTTGTTAAAAATCAAAAATATAAATGCTGCAGGAAGTAATTGGAAGTGAGTGGTGACAAATAATATGTGTTGGGCATCTTGCTCCTTCTTGACATTTCTGAATAAACCCACTTTTGACATGTAGGTGGTTGTTCTCAGTCTGTTTACTGTTTGTTTGCCACACATGCAGTTTTCTCAGCATAGAGCTACCAGCACAGTAGAATGCAAAAATCCTACCTTTAGAGGCTTCTGTAACCATATCTAGAGCCTAAATTTAGTTGTTCTATTGAACTACTAAACTACTATAAATGAACACTTGTGAACACTTCCAATTAAATCAGTGGGCTTTCTCAGGCTTGGATTCATAATTGGATTTAGGCCTGACTGTCTATGTTCCTCATTCTTCACTGGTTTAAAAGTTATTGTTTTCTAAAGGAAGTGTTTTACCTGTCTAATGCATATATCGAAGAAACATTTGTGTAGTGACTCTGTCATGTGCAAAAGCGTAACTTGAATTTACATGTTTTATATACTTTTTAAAAAAAACTGCCTAAATTAATCAATATTTATTATTTATTTATTTATTTATTTCACAGAAAACTTGTTTAGGATGGCAGTTTGGACATGAAATCTACACATATTTTTCTTTCAGAGAGTTTCACAAGTGAGACACACCTCATCTATACTTACAAATATACTTTACCCCAATTTTTGTTTCTGGCATTGCCACTGCAATGCCTTCTGATTCTTACTTTGAGAAGCCCTAGAGATCAAAAGGCGGTGGCGAGGGGGAGTGTGGAATCCTAGGCTTTTAAATGGAATGGAAAAAAGCCAGGCTCCCATATCTCCTAGTGGTCTGAAGGAGCTGCCTTATCTGAAGAAGAAGGAAAAGGAGATGGGGAGCATCTAGTGGTCACATGCAACCTGCACATACAATAAACAGGCATTATATAACTCAGCCATTTCACTTTGTCTCCCTCAACCTGCCTTAGGTCATGAACCAGGTGGGGCACTTTTTTCCATTGGTTTTATGATCAGCAGATTATATTTGACACCTGCCTTTTTTGTTTGGATGATGGGGTGGGGGATGAGAGGGGTGAGTTAATGAAGCAATGGCTGATTAGCTTACTTTGTTATGCAAGACCTTTGTCTGTTACCTCAGTTGCTCTCTATTTAAAGATATATTAGAGGCAAAGTCAAGGTGGTCATATGACTGTCTGTGTACAAAATAGTAGTACATGATCTTTAGAAGCAGAATTCCTTGCCTGGCATTTATTAACATCCATGTTCATGCCACACAAAACTTTGGAGGAGAGGAATGCATAGGAGGGCTTTTTCCAGCTTGCATTTGTTTAGGATCATATTTTATTTTATTTTGTTTTGTTTTATTTTAATTTTTTATCCAGATGATCAGTGTAGAATGCCAGATTATTCTGTGCTACATTTTAGCCTTTACCAAACCATTCTCCATGTCCTGATACAAAGGCAATTGTACAACAATCCATTCACAGGTTAATGGACAGAAAGGACTGGAGATATATCCTTGCTATGTGGGGAAAGGATAAAGCTGTGCTGATGCTTCATTACTTCCCCATCCTTTATTGGCCCCATTCCTCCCTAAGCTTTTACAAAGGTTTGCTCTATCTCTTCCAGCCTGGCACATTCTTTTGGAGTTGGACTGGCATCCTTAGCCAGCCTGGTATGGCCCCATATGTGCCACTAAATACTGTGTAACCAAATTCTTCTCTTCCTTATCACATTCTAAATGGGCAGCAACATATGTCTGGCAGCTGGGCAGGGAACAAGTTTCCCCTTATATTTACTCTGAGAACTGGGAAAATGAAAGGTCCCCAAAACAGAAGTATGTCTTCAAAGGAAGTGGTCCAGATTTTGCACAATAAATTGGGGGCGGGGGCGGGGAACTGTGCATCTGCTACACTATACACTGAACATCTCAGAATGCTCCTGTTGTGTTTCTTCTTCGAACCTACATTTCTTTTGCATAATTAGGTGGCAGGCTCTTCGTGGCATGGACTTTTGTTTTTCATCTCATGATTGTCTTTTCATAAGCTTTAGTTATTTTTCCTTTAGACTACTGCAGGCTCATTTTTTCCATCGTTTAATATCATCACTCATCTCTCCATTTCATCAAAATGTTTCTGAATTGTTCAATCTTTCACCTCTGACACTTTGATCATATCCCCCTTGTCTTTAAATCCATATACAGTCAGTCCTCCACATTTAAGTCTTGACATCTAGATGGCCACATGATTCCCATCTCTGGTCTAGACGAAGAGAGAGACTGAGATAGAGAAAGAGAGAGAGAGATAATAGGTAGGCACGTAGACAGACAAACAGATAGATACCATATATCTCATGCAGATGTGTGTGTGTGTGTGTGTGTGTGCATAAGAGAGAGATCCCTCTCCACTTATAAGGAAAGATGTATGGGAAGTAACCCAGCAAAAGGAAATACATGAGATTTTTTATCCAGATCAGTCATGCAGCACAGGCACAGTGGAAGAGAATGATTCCAAACAATTACCTGGAGAGATATCATCTGCAAAAAAGAGGAGACAAGAAAACGGAATTTTAAGAAATGCCCTTTAGGCATGTCAGTGATTTTGGAAGGATTCCCATCTTGAACCTAAACAGTTCTGGCAAAATTGACTGGACAGAAGGCTACCTGAAACCAGAAACTAGTCATATCAAACAATAATTTTCATACAAGATTGTGACTATCACCCACCCTCTTTGGTTTCATACATGGTAGCTATCCTAAGCATTCATTATTTATTAGCTCACAAGGACCAGAATGCTCACTATTGAAACGATTCTGCTTTAGTTTTCCATGTTGTTTCTTGTTCTAAAGCTTCTGAAAAGGTTTTTAAGGACACTCAACCAAGGCCCATAAACTTTTACAAGGCAATGGTAAGCCCATTAGTACTGGCACATTGTGCACATTTGACAATAATCAACATCTCAGCTCAGCTACTTTGTCCTACATCAAATAGCATCTCTTTTCCTATCCCAGGCCAGTCCTTTGCTGTAAAAGTACATGAGTGACATTAGCAGTTCTTTGTCCTCTGTGTTTGGAAGCTATTTCAAAAGCCTTTAAAGGCTTCTGAAATCTATTTTCAAAGAAATTGAAATTTTGAATAAGACACCTATGAAGTGTTGCTACACACTGTCTCCCCAGGCTGGGATGGGGAAGAGTGGAGATGGAACAGGGGTAGATACAGAGTATGGGAGATAATCTGGACTACAACTCCCTGAAATTCCTGGCCAACATATAATAAGACAGAATTAAAATTCTCATATATGTGATTTTGGAATGGGGAAATACAGAGAAGTATTTCCAGGAAATAATTGAAGATTACTACTGAATTGGCAACAGGCAGACACTTGAATGAAGTGTACTGAAATTTAACAAGATTAAGAGAATAAGTAATCTGACAGTTTGTCAAGTGCCTCAAAAGTATTTAACTTTGCTA
Organism: Cyclura pinguis; assembly: GCA_030412105.1. Classification (NCBI taxonomy): domain Eukaryota; kingdom Metazoa; phylum Chordata; class Lepidosauria; order Squamata; family Iguanidae; genus Cyclura; species Cyclura pinguis. The sequence continues at coordinate 129,205,609 of CM059600.1, forward strand.
AAATATATTTCACAGTTGTACGGAAATGAAATGGCTGCTGTCTCTATTTCTTATGAGTATACTCATGGTTAGTAGCAAATCCTGCAACTGCAAAGTGGTCTTCAACTCATGATCCAGCTAGACTTTCATCCCAGCAGCATAATTTATGGATGTGTACCAAACTACACGTTACAGAATCTGATCCACAGCCAAGAATATGCAAATTAATTCCTTTGCTGCCAGGTCATACTGGATTTGTTGTTAACACCCTTCATTTCCTTCCCTGTCACCACCAGGGTTTTCTCACAAGAACAGAAGCTTCCTGTATGAGTTGAATGTCAGCAGAAAACTTAGCTGCTTAGCTGCTAAAATATTTTTAGAAAGACATACAAGACATTAAACAAAATTCCCTTCTTATTTTTTTAAAGTACGAAAAGCTTCTGATGAACTTAAGAGATGAAAAAAGTTTAGGTGTTGATCTGTTCAACAGCTAAAAATACCACTTTTTAAAAAAAAGATTACATGAAATAAATACTTCTAATGTTTAAAAGACTCTCTGACTGGAAAAAGCAACTTTTGTTACCTTTTGGGATTTACAGCCGCTGAAGGATCAACTTTTCTTAAAACTTATTTCCTTTTAAAAGCCACTTAACAGCCAGACGGTCAACTTCTTAAATATTTAACATTTATAGATAGTCATTCCCTAGAAATGCAACAGCCTATAAAAAGAGCCTTGATAGATATAGCCTTTCAAGACCTCAAGCATGGCTTTAGTATTAGTCTCAGGTCACCTTCTCTGTTATTAAACAACCAGGTATATAATTGGTCATGACTCAGTGCCCAAGGTCATGCATCAAATGAGATGACTGATCATGATGCGAAGCAGAATTCTTCAAACTATGGTCTAAAGAGTTCTGGATTTTTAACAGAAGGCTGCCAGGAATTCTGTAGTGAGATTTGTTATAATGTACTATTTCTGTAAAAGACATAGCAGCTTGAAGCTTGCACTGCCACCAAATGTAAAGACTTCCACAAATCTAACAATCTTGTGGAACCACCAAGACTGAGAGTCTTCCCTTATGCCCACCTCTGTCACCAACATAAGGACCTCCTCTTGCCCTACTGCTGTGGTCAGCAACTGAAATCAAGCAATCACTAACTTCAGGCCTACTGATTTCAATGGGTCTGCTCTAAGCATGACTATGTATGCCTCCAGTCAAGTGTCTGCTATTACCTATCTTCCTCTAAGTTGCACAGTCAGAGAAATGAGCTGGCTGACTCCTCTGCTGTCTCACGTGTACTGCTAGTGCCTTATAGAACAGGGTAGAACATAGATCGGGATATACCATTAGATGTCTATATGATGCACAGAGGGTCCCATGGCAGACAGGTTGTTGTGAGAAGGGTTCTCTGAGAATGCAGTGATGGAATAACCACTGATGTAGAAATCCATTCCAAAGCAATTCAAATAAATGTTTTATATTGTTGGCTGTGAAACCCATGGCAAAATAAGTCCAGTACTTTGGATAGCTCCTTTAAAGTTCAGACTTAACCCTACAGTGATTGATGTCCCCATAGGGCCACTGCATGGAGAAGATGGCAAGACGCTAACAAGGGATTGAGAAAAGGCAAAGCAACTCAACATCTACTTTGCCTCACCCTTCTCCAAAAAGAAAACAGTGCTCCAGCTGGGGAAAGTGGAGGAGATGATGTAGTGAGGGAAATGCAACACAGTATAGGTAAAAAGGTAGTATAGGAATAGCTGGCTAATTAGATGAATTCAAGTCTCCAGAGCCAGATGAACTACAACCAAGGGTAGTAAAATAACTGGCAGAAGTAATCTCAGGACCACTGGCAATAACCTTTGAGAATTTCTGGAGGACAAGAGATGTCCTAGAAGACTGGGGGAGGGCAAATATTGTCCCCATCTTCAAAAAAGGGGAAAAAGAAAGATCCAATCATTGCCTGCCTGCCAACCAGCCTGATGTCAATACTGGGAAAGAGCAGATCATTAAGCAGACAGTACGTAAACACTTAGAAAGGAATGCCAAGATCACTAAAAATCAACATGGCTTTCTCAAAAACATGCCATTAAGTCATGCCAGACTAATCTTATCTCTTTTTATGTCAGAGTTACAAGCCTAGTCAATGAGGGGAATGCTGTGGATGTAGCATATCTTGATTTCAGTAAGGCCTTTGGCCTGATATTCTTGCAAACAAGCTAATAAAATGTGAGTTAGACAATCCTACTGTTAGGTAGATTCGTAGTAGGCTGACCAATCAAACCCAAAGTATGTTCATCCATGGTTCCTCTTCATCCTGGTGGGATGGCAAAGAGTTCTGTCCTAGGCCCAGAGCTATTCAACATCTTTATCAGTGATTTAGATGATGGAATAGGGTACATTCTTATCAAATTTGCAGATGGCCCCAAATTAGGGGTAACTAATATCCCAGAAGACAGGATCAGAATTCAAAATGAGTTTAACAGACTGGAGATCTGTGACAAAACTAACAGAATGAATTTCAATAGGGAGAAATATAAGGTACTATACTCAAGCAGAAATATGAAAGAGATCTAGGAGTCTTAGTAAACCACAGGTTGAACATGAGTCAACAATGTGATACAGCAGCTAAAACAGCCAGTGAGATTCTAGGCTGCATGAATAGGAGTACACTGTTTAGGCCAAAGTAAGTAATAGTACCTCTCTATTATGCTTTGGTCAGACCTCCCCTGGAATACTACGTCCATTTCTAGATACCACAGTACAAAAAGGATGTTGACAAGCTAGAGTGTGTCCAGAGGAGGGTGTCCAAAATGGTAAGAGGCCTGGAAACCATGCCCTGTGAGAAGTAGCTTAGGGAATTGGGTATGTTTAACCTGGAGAAGAGAAGTTAAGAGGTGACGTGATAGCTGTGTTTAAATATTTGAAGGGATCTCATATGGAAGATGGATCAAGCTTGTTTTCTGTTGACCCAGAGATTAGGACATGGAGTAATGGATTTAAACTATAGCAAAACAGATCCCACCTACACATTAGAAAGAACTTCCTGATGGCAAGAGCAGTTCGACAGTGAAATACACTGCCTCAGAATGTGGTGGAGCCTCCTTCCTTGGAGGCTTTGAATCTATATGGCCATCAGTCAGGAGTGTTTTGATTGTGTATGCCTGCATGGCAGGAGGTTGGATTTGATGGCCCTGTGGTCTCTTCCAGTTCTGTGATTCCAACCAGGTGTGCTCTGCTACTGAGCTATGGTCTTTCCCAAGGAAGCAACAGTTGACAATATACTTCTTGCATCATGGAAGGACACCACCACATCAGTAATTTATCTGTCCTTCCTTTCCTCGCTCCTTCCATGCCCCTGTGTTTTCTTGGGTTTTATGAACAATGCGTAAATTCTCTGGCCTGCTATGCCAAATGACAAGCTGTGCTACTCTTTCATAAGTAGATCTGTGGTTGCGCTGGTTCAATTACATACCTAGTGCACTGATGACCATGACACCGAAGTTGGGGCTGTGGGGGTGACATTAGAAGGAATTACGTTGTTTTTGTATATGAGCTGTTACTGGCACGGTATGCTGCAAGAAAAGCCCAGTTATTGAAACTGGTAAAATAGTTTTCTGAAGGCAGCATGACAGGGCAAAGAGAACTGAACGTTCTTTGTACTCCAACACTGGGTGGCCTCGACCCAGGTGGTAACACAATCCACATGCTGAAACAGATTCCTCAAGGTGCTTCTACTGTTTTCAGGACAGTTGGAAGATAAATCTGACTGGTGGTGCAAGTTCCTATCTTCAGTATCTGCAGAAAGGCTTTAAATCCATTTCCAAGGACTGCATAATAAGACATGTCTATATAGGCTGTTGATGGACAGTCACACAGTGGTGCCAGAAGATCTACAGTTACCCTGCTCTGAATATTTTGAACATGGATCATGTTGCCCATTGAATTTTAACTAGTCATGCCCTTGATGAAGATTTTGATAGAGGCATGAGGCTGGCGTAGCTGAAGGTTTTGAAGCTGTACTGACAGTGTCTGTAGCCTTTTATTGCCCATGTCTGGTTTTAGGACAGATGATTGATGATAACTGACTTAATACATTGTGGACTGGAGCTCAGAAATGTTACAGTTTTGGACTACAACTCCCACAACCCACAGCCAGACCAGTTTGCATGCTGCTATGAATCAACTACAAAACTTGACCCATTAGGATGGGCAGAAAGCAGAAACTGCATAATACACAAACTCCATCAGTGGCTCTTGTCCTATTCACAGCTCATCCTCCCATCCAACACAACCATGTGTTTGAGGTAGTGCTTTATATGGAGGTATGTCACATGGATGCTCTCTCCTCTGGTCTCCGCATCGAAGTTAGTTTTTGAGTTTTCCTTCTGCATTCCCTGCTTAGCCTTACTGTGTAATGGATCCCTGTAGACAGTAGGTTCAAAAGTCCATGTTTACATCAAGGGCATCACTTTAGACTCAATAATTCAACGAGACACCATGGTTAAAAGAAAACAAATAGGCACTTGGGTCACTTTCGAGGCTGTCAGATGGTGTTATCAATTTATATCATGTCATAAACTAGCAAATGACCTTTAAAAAAAGAGAAAAGAGCAAGCAGGAGAGATAAAATATCACCAGCCCATCATCCTAACATTGTGGAATTGCAATTTACAACGGCATGCTTCAGGGATAGTTAACTCTTTAACTTTTGCCTGATTTCACACTAGAAAAATGTCTAACTCTCTGCAGCATGTGGATTTAAGGTCTGGAACTAGTTCTTATTAAAAACAAATTAAGTGGTTGGGTGAAAGATGTAATTCTTTCACTGCCCCTTACTGTTTTCTCTCCAGTTCATTTCCAGATAAGCTAGTCACACTTTTCTTCACCTTTTGCTTTCTCCATCCTTTTAACTTGCAGAAACCATCCAAGATGGATGGTTAGTATATATGGCGAAACAGTGTCGCTGAGAGAATTAGTGCAATGTAGAGGTCTGTGTATTAGGACTCTAGCAGGCCAGATCCCATTCATATTGCAGAATTATAGCACTATTATTCCACTTTAACTGCCATGGTCCCATCCTGTGGAATCTTGGGGTTTGTAATTTGATGAAGCACTGGAGCTCTCAAGCTAAGAATTCTAAAGGTTCCTTCCTCTAAATTGAAAACCCCAAGATTTCATAAGTTGAAGTGGAATAGTAACACTATAATTCTGTAGGCCATTTCCACACTAGACTGTTATAGTGCTATTATTCCGCTTTCAACATCCTATGGAATCCTGGGGTTTGCAGTTTACAGAGGGCCCCAGGATTCCAAAGGATGTTGAAAGCGGAATAATAGCACTGTAACAGTCTAGTGCAAAAATGGCCATAGTGTGAATGGGCTCCAGAATTCAAATCCCCACTCAGCCATGAATTGGATATACCTAGGCAAGTCACACTCTCTCAACATCTTAAGAGAAAGTATATGGCAAATTCACTCTGAACAATTCTTGCTGAGAAAGCCTAGTGGAAACAACTTGGAGGGGCACAATCACAACAGCAGCAGCAACAGCAATGATAACAACAATGTGTATTGCTGAACAAGCAGGAGAACCTTTCTGATATCTCCCCATTACTTTTTAAAAAACACTTTATACAGCCTGGGATCCAAGTACATTAGGAGTCATTTCCTCTGCCCTTTGAATCTGTTTGTTCCTTTCTTGTTTGTATGCATGTGTATTTAATCATGGGCACATTTATTTAGTTATCCATTTATAAAAGGTACACCTGTCTTTCTATTCAAATGCACACACAAGGCATTTGACAACCTTGTAACACAGAAATATGCTGATATTCTACATCGGCTACTTAGTTAAATCTGTGCACCTAAGTAATATCTCTTAGCCCCACCCTCTCAAACCCACCTTAACAACCAGCAATTACATCAAACTAAGGAGGTCTGTTCAGCTGCTCATCCGAACACTGAGCAGTTAAGGATCCATAACTCCAGGTTACAAATCTGTAAGTACAACACTGAATGACAGCCATAATCAGTTAAACTGCAGTGAAACCAGAACATAGCAAAACAGAAATAAATATATAAAGAAAACATTCAAAAGTCTTTTACTTAAAACAACATTTCCCAGTGAAATATAAAAAAAAATTAACTACTGGGTCCCAACTCCATCTTCTTCCACCATCTTGGTTGTGGTAGGCAGGCATTAGGGATAGTATCCTTTTTGTGGTGATGCCAGCAAAATAGAACTGCCTGGTGATGGAAGTTGGCTTCATCTTATCAGTGCTCACTTTTTGATACGGAGCAAAGGCATACTCCTTCACTCCCCAGACTCCTAGTGTTTCTCTTGATATTCTTTATCCTATTGTTGACATGTTTTTATTCCATTGTTTTCATGACTTCACCTGCCAGCTAGGATTTCTTTAACAGAAAGACAGGAGAAAATGCTTAAATAAATAAATAAGACTGCTATAAGATGGATAGAAATTTTGCTATCATTTTTTTTTATTAACCCATTACCAAATGCCATTCTTTATTGCCTAATACTTTTACTAAAGATAGTAGTCTTTGACATCTCTTCTTAGAATATAAATATGGTGCCAATTCTGAGAATCTTATGAGAATCTTTGAGCTATTGATATTACAGTGAGACGATGGCTGCAACCCTACACTTGCCTGGGAGTGAGTCTTGCCAACCTTGAGGAGAGTGACTTCTCAGAGGAACATGAGGATTCCCCTGTGCATTCTAAACTGGGACAAGTAATTTAATAATGATAGTTTGTCCAGATGTGCTAGATCCCAACAACATAAGGACACATCCAAGCAATATATTTACCATGTGAAACTAATGTCACAAAATACTGAAAACTGGTGCTTTAGATGCTGGGACTGAAGTCAACTGCATTTACTCTGCAGCTCCTCCAAGATAAAATTTCATGGACTCCTAGCATAAATCTATTCATTTGGTACTCCCCACTAGTCCTGTAATATCCAAAGTTATGTCAGAAGAAGGAACAAAGTATCATTTTAGTAATGGACAATACTACTGAGCCCTGACTAAGGTTCCAGGTTAAAAACTATGCAACACCCTTTATGGAACTCAATAAATCATGCTCAATATTAGTTCTGTTTCTGTATTAAAGCAATGTTTGTATCAAGGGCTCTTTTTTCTGCTTCTCTCTCTCTTTCTGTTGTCTCATCCTGTGAGACAGACAGAAAATCTTTCCACTGTGAAATGTTAAATGTTAAAGGCTTTTGCAGTAAAGAAGAAGATTGCCATCTCTCTCTCTCTCTCTCTCTCTCTCTCTCTCGCTAACAAACAATTTCTTCTTAGTTTTGATACATCCACAAACGATGACTTCAGAAGCATTTTGCAATTCATGCTATCATATCTGCCTGGGCAGCACGTTGAATGTTTGTTTTGCTTCTTTGCCTCTCAGTAAAAACATTTTCCCAGTGGGCATCATGTTGACAACTGACATATTACAATTTTGGTTGTCTGCTGAATTAACTGGTCAAGTCAGGGCAAACCCACAAAGCTGAAGAACAAAGACTGGTTTGTGGAAGTCTTGGATCCCAGGACAATCAAGCAGTAGTACTGTGTGTATTTGATCTTACTGTACAGCCACTCTACCTGCTGCTCTTGCATTTTTGTTTTATTTTGTAAGATAGATATTTACCAGATTAGTTTCTCAGTGAATACTACTGTTAGTAACCATCATTTGAAATGGTGCAGCATCTTCAAGAATTCAGTATCAAGCCAACAATCCTAATGGATATCTGGGTGGATATCATAGGTGATCCTCTACATTCCTTTGACATACATAAGCAATGGGACATACCAAGAAGTAAGCTTGCATATGACTTTGATATGTACCATGGGCTAGGATAAGGTGAAAGGCGAAATGAGGATGATAAAGGTTGAATAGCATTTAGCTCTTGTGAAGGATAATGTTTTCCTGGAACTATACTTCTTAGGAGGCCTCAGTGCTATTATTAAATCACACTGATACATTAGATATAAAGCCTCATTACCTTATAGGAGAAGATAAACAAGTCTACTGCATCGTCCATGTCTAGAGTTTCAAAATTTTCTGTGATCCAGTGCTGGATTAAAGGACGTCAAGCTCTGTGCTTAACTGTGCTGTGAGGCACCACAGGTGTCTAATTTGCCACACTTTCTCCTTTACCCACCCTTAGAGTGAACTCACACAGCCTTTTTTGAGACAGAAAATTCATGAGGTGACATTCGTCTGAATTTTAGCACAGTAGAGTGCTACACAGTGAGCTGTCTATATCTGTGGATTCTGTGGATTCCACGGATTCAACCAACCACAGCTGGAAAATATTTTTTTAAAAAATTCAAAAAGCAAACTTAGGTTTTGCCATTTTGTATATGGGACACCATTTTACTATGCCACCGTACATAATGAGACTTAAGCATCCACTAATTTTGGTATCCACAGGGGATCCTGGAACCAAACCCTAGCACATACCCGGGGCCCCCTATAGAGCAATCTGCAAACTGCAAATCATAATGCACAGGACAATACTGAAGAGTAATTGCCGTAAAACAAACAAACAAACAAAAAGTAATTGCTATCAAGCAAAAAAAGAGAAAGTTATGAACAACTAATTAAAAAGGTATATTGGAGGCACATATCTCACATCATCCTAATCCCATAGTTTAGTATGATATTCACAGCCAGCCTACTTCCTATGTCAGAGAGACTACAATCTTTTAAATTTTCTGCATTGGAAAACAGGGCTATGTTATTCTTCTGGCATGAAATATGAAGGGAACAGCTGTCAGGGAGGGAGTCTGCCACTGACAGTAGCGCAATGTTACCCTGTTTTCTGGGGGTCCCGGGAGGGACACTAAATTGCTATAAGTTGGGGAAATTAGTTCAGAGCACAAGTTGGCAAAACGAGAGGCAGGATAACGTAGCAGGATCTTGCAACCCAGTGTCTACGGGGTCAGGCCAAGTCAAGAAGCAAACCGGTTGGAAAATAATGAATGATCTTTATTAAATACAGGCACACAATGTATGCCACACAAACACAGAGATAACTAAGGAAAATAAAGGTGTGAGTAAGATAGCGGGATTTTTAGAGGGATAGTTGGTTCGGGTGATACGAAACCTGTCCTGAAGTCCTGAAGAAAATGGAGAGCGAAGCTGGGGTTCGATGTATCTCAGCACGTGGAGCTGAGGGGAAGCTTGCCAAGCGATGCGGCAGCAAGGCGGTCTGGAACTCGGGAGCGATCCGAGGAAGGTCTCGGAATCAAGAGTTTTTGTAAGGAGAATTGTGACTGCAGGCTAGGTCGGACTTAGAGGAAAACAATAGATTTGGAGTTGGAGACAAAGCCTCCAAAAGGTCAGAATTTGAATGACTGAATTAGTGCCGAATTTATCAATAGAGTAGCCGGTATGCAAACGCGGAATACTTGAGCGTTGTATAGCTCGATCATCAAGTTGCCAGTGCGGGGCAGAGAATCCTTTGTGGGTTGCGTGCATACCTAATGGAGTACTTGCCTTGAGGTCTCCTAAAGTGGCGAGTCGGCTATTTTCTGGCCTGCCTGTATTGTCTAGGAATATTACGGCGATAACAGGCCGAGCCTGTATGCGTGCTTGTCCGGGGGCCTCACAAGCACGTGGAAGGGATATGTGAAGCCGAATTTGAGATATCAAAGGATATCTTTTTATATCCCCAAAGCTCGGGCTAGCCAGGGCAGTAACAGCAATTTCTAAGTTCATTGTGTCACTATAGAAGGGATCCATTTTATCACAATGGAATACACAATGTAGCAACACATTGGCCTCAGTCCTGATGTTGTTAGCCTTGACTAGAGTAGACCTATTAAATCAATGGATTTCACTATGTGTTGAGTCACCATTCACTGACTGACTGAATGTGTCTAGTCCAGGTGGAATTAGCCAACAAGATGCCAGCCATTGTTTGATAGGTCAGTATTTGAGCCATACATTCTTATGCCTTATTTCTGCCATTGAAAATGCTATGGCCACCAAGACAAGGGTAATAAGGGACACAACCCACAGGGAAGTTGTATTACAGATGTTCAGCTGAAATGAAGACTTCTTCGTAATGGGATCTGTGCAGCAGAACTTTTCCAAAGTTTGCACCCAAAGTGTGTAAAGAAAGAAAGATGTCTTCAGGGCAGACATACGGTCATACATGCATCAGAATGTAAATATAAGGATTCCTCTAAAGGGTTCCTCAAAAATGAGAAATACTAGGGATCAACATGAAATGTTTTCAGTGTCATGGCTGAAACCTAAACCATATGAAGATGAATATTCTCTACTCTTTCTTTCTTTCTTTTTTTAAAACACGCTATTCTTCCTCCATATATCTATGGACGTCTAAGCAGTACAATGAAGCTATCAAAACATGATTGAATTGAATGACATTCATGCTAAAAATGAAAAGCACTACTGGTAATTTCAAGTATATAGCTATAGGAATAGACATAGATACAGATAAGTGTCTATTCTTTAACATCCTTTCTGCATGTGATCTGCTGTTAAGCAAGTGGCTTCCACAGCTACAGAGGAGCCTTCCCTGATCTAGTACTTTCTTGGTGGTGTGGGAGTACAAACCCCATCTTCCTCATCCAGCCTGGCTCCTCATTTAGCAGGCATCCAGTTGGGGAAGGCTGCCATAGACCTTGACACATTCCACTAACTTTGCTTTGCTTTGCAAATGAACATTCAAGTGGGATGGTGTTTGTAACTTTACTGCTCTCCTTGGCAGATCACCACTGAAGAATGTGTATCTCTTGGAGCTCTCCCTTTTGCCCACTCCGGAGTGTTTCTTTTGCTAACACTCTAAGCAGGCAAGCATAACATAAGCCCCCAGGAATTCATAACTATCCCAGTGCTTTGGGGCTGGGAAGCATCTCTCCAGCCATCTGTTTCCAGTCATTTTGAAATGAGTTCTGAAGAGTCAATTGTTTTCTTCGAGGAAAAATAAATGGGCAAGCTGCTGCCCTCCTGATTTCCAGCAATTTTCTGCTGAGAGAAGATACAGGAGAAGATTTTAAAATGTGGATGCTGGAGTTGTCCAAAATGTTTGGTAACATAATTACTTCAATTTTACTAATTAACTCCCTTTGGTGAGGAAGCTGCACAGCTGTAGCAGGGATGGTGGGAACTCTGTTCTCTGTGGGCTATAACTGGCCATTGGAGAATCTCAAGTAGACCCTGGGATCCCCGAGAACCTTGCTGACCTTCCCAGTCCCTTCAATTCACGTTTTAAGAATCAGCCTTCTAAAATGCCATTTTTGACTTAAGAATTGTTCCAAAATGGCCACATATTGATGCAGATTCTGTCCAAACAACTACCCATTTTGTTTCAAAAAGTGAGGAGAAACTATTGCATATGATCAATCTTATAATATTACATACAAATTATAGTATTAATTATAATCTGTCTTAGATTAGTGGCCTTACGAGAATCCTGTGGGGAACCTTGGATCTTTTCCCACCCCCTCCCCATTCAAATTCCCAGAAACACTAGTTTTTTTAAAAAAAAAAAAACAGCTGAAAAAAATTCTTCTTGCAGTCTAAATAATAATACTAAAAAAAATCCCTCAAGGGCTGACATTTTGTGACTAAATGTTGTCTTGCAGAGGCCTACTCTGACACAGCAAAATATTCACCTCTAAAATGACCAGAAGTCACCAGGATGCCATTCAGATTTGTACAAAATGGCAGCTGCAATGGTGTACTGCAACTTGCATGGGGATTGGAGGTGCCCAAAATGGCCTTCTTGCCCCCAGCATAAGCCCACCCCTGCCTTAGATTCTAGATTTCTGTTGGTTAAAATATTAGACAAATAATCAGATTTCAATAGCTGTTTGTAATTTCTGGCAGATCCATCAGTGGTAGTAATAATTGTTGTTGTTGTTGGATTTCCCACCACTACTACCCTGATGTACCTGCTTGAAAGCACACTCTGAAAACCATGCATGTTGAATAAGGTTGCTCCTTGCAAGCCTAGATGTTGAATATGTGGCTCTCCAGATGTTGTTCGACTACAGCTCCCATCACTCTAAGCTGATGAGAAATGCACTTCAGCCATGCCTAGAGAACCACACATTCCCTATGAGACACTGTGTTCAATCCCATTTGGGTCTGGCATAAGGGTCCTACCAACCAAATGAAAGGAAGACTAAACCTTTGTAAATATGTTAGGACCTGGAAACCATTCACACTTCACAGTTATGGTGCTATTATTCCACTTTAACTGCCATAGCTCCATCCTTTGGAATCCTGGGCTTTATAGTTTGGTCAGAGGCACCAAAGGAGCTCCCAGGCTGAGAGTTCTGAAGCCCTCTTTCTAAACTGCCAATCCCAGAATTCCAGATGACATTGCCATGGCAGTTAGAGTCATAGTACTATCATTGTATAGTGTGAAAGGGCCCCTAGATCTACTTCAGCAGCTGTTCCAAAAATTTCTGTGGTAAAGCCTTCTTCTCAATCCCCAAATTATACCACTGTAGTACCCAAAAGAGCCTTTTGATTACCTGGTAGAGTCAGGCATGAAGAGAAGCAGGATTCCTTTTCAGTCATCTACAGAGTCTGGAAACATTACTTTCAGGACTATAACTCCAAGGGTCCCACCAGCTATCCACACTCAGAACATTGCAGCCAGCATGATCTGTGACCAGGATAGTTGGGGAAATCTGGGAGTTGAGGTCCAAAAAAGTGACCTTTCCAAGTTCTGGCCCCTTTGTATGTATTCAGTGGGCCTTTTTAACATGGCATGAACCATATTAGTGTAAAGGAGATCAAATTCCTCAAATCATCTTCGTTCTGGAGAATACCAAGAAATGCACTCAGTGAGTGAGAGGTTGAGAACACCGTGAAGAGGAGGTATTAAACAGCCTGGCTAGCTCTGGCCCTCACCTTGTCTGTTCAGAATAAGTTAGATTTCATGCAAATGATTTCATCCCAAAGTGAATTTATTTAGGATCTTGGTGTTACTTTCCAACATGCTAAATTACAATTGCTTTACAGGGAGGATGAACATTTTAAAGGAAAAATGTAGCTGTTCATATACCATAAACACATGCTTTATTTTGTTAATTTGTTGTTATGTACCTTCAGATCAACTCCAACCTATGAAGACTCTATCCTGGGGGTGGGGAGGGTTGGGGAGGGTTGGCAAAATTCATTCAGAAAAGGTTTGCCATGTCCTTCCTCTGAGATTGAGAGAGTGTAACTTCCCTACAGTCACACAGTGAGTTTCCAAGGCTAAAGCAGGGATTCAAACTCTGGAACACTGGAGTCCTAGTTCAACACTTAAACCACTACACTATACTGGCTCTTATTTTGTTAACTGTTGTTGACATGTGCCTTCAAGTTGTTTCCAACTTAGGGTGGCACTGAGGTGAACCTATCACAGGGTTTTCTAGGGCTGAGAGTATGTGACATGTCAGTGGTCGCTCACTGGGTTTCCATGGCTGGCCAGGGAACCACACGCTGGTTTCCAGGGTTGTAGTCCTATGATCCAATCACTACACCACACTGGCTCTCTGTTTTGTTCATACTCTCACCAAAATCAAAATTGTCCCCAGAATAGCATACTCTTCACTTCATGTGCAAAGAAAAGAAATTTGTTTTTAAGGAAATAGAGAAATGAAACAGAACTCAGACAGAAACAGAAGCCTTTGAATTTATTACCCTAGACGTTCTTTTCCTTGATTTATTTGATCCCAAGGGAGACTAAAAGCAGTCTGCTTTGGGCCTCTCTTCTTTCCCTGGTTTTCTGAGAGTCAGCATTTGGGCCATGAGCAAAGTCTCACACTGCTTGCCATAGCCTGTCAGCAGAAGTAATTTATGGGCACTGTCTCTATTTCCGATATCTTGGAATCAATCAAAGGAGCAGGCATGTGAGCAGGTCTGATCATCCATCTCACCTCCATTTTCTGTTTCTAGCAGTGCCTAGGAAAAGAATTCCCTCAAGTAAGATATTTACTTCAAGTTGGATCCATGTGGGAAGAACTGGACAGTCTCCAAGATCCTGCACCTGGTTGGTTGAGCAATGTCACAGCACAATTGGTCCAAATTGTGCAACCATCTACCAACAAAAATTATAGTTCAATCTCTTTATCACATGAGCTACTGATGGGCTTACTCTGTGTGTATGTGTGAGTGTGTGCGCGTGTGCGCGCGCGCATTTGTGCGGGTATGTTTGCCCTGAAGCATTAAGACTGGGTAGTGCAACCCAAAATAAAATGTTTTCTTAAGGATCACCTGCTGTTTCTGGCAGCCATCCCAGCTCTGCTAGGTGATTATTAGGTCTCATGTGCCCAAAGAGCCTCTTGCCAAGCCAGTGAAAGAGCAGCCAGCCGCAGCCATCTCATAGGCATGTCCAAACAACACCCACTCATTGGTGGAAGAAGGGGAAAGCGCTACAGCTAGCAAACCCACAACAGCTTCTGATTATACACTACGAAAACAAGACCTAACAGTCATGATGTATGTTTGGGTTGATTGGATAGTTTATTTAATTAGCTAGCTAGCTGGCCATCTAGTGAAATATCCTTCCTTGCCCCAGGTGAATTCATTTCCCAAGAAATGAATTCACTGCTCTATTATTAAATGTCATTATTTCAGCTGCCAATGTATATTTGGACATGAATTTCCAAGCTCATCAGTGAGAGATTGGCCCATCCCAGTTGTTGTACTGTTGTAATGTTGTAATCCCAAAGAAATAGAAAAAGCGTCCTTTGCTGTGGAGAGTGGATTGCTGGCAATGAAACAAAACATAGAATGAAGCAACAGTATTGTTTGCAGCAATAGGTCAATCTTGGAAGAAAAAGCAAATGAAATCCAAACATGGAATCCATTTGGTGGGATTCAGACTACCTCAGACACGCCTTCTTCCCATTGAAACCAATGGAACTTACACGCGCCATGTCAACTTTTTGTTGGCTTTTTTCCTATGTTTATTCCACCGATTTCAACAGGATTAAAACATGACTAACTCTGAATTCAATCTCTGATATTAGGGCAAAAGCATTCCCAGTGGAAGAAGCTGGCATTATCTAGGGACACACCTCCACTAAACACTTTTATAGCAGTTTGGCTGTCATGGCATTTCCCTGAGAATTTGACCCCGTGGCAGTTTTGGCCACAGAACACAGACCATCTTAATGTGATGTCTGGTGCAATGTGCCACAACATCAGATGTCTTGGGGTTGGAATTATATGAGCTAATCAAGCTCACTCGGCCCTCATTTCCCTTTTTAGGTTCCTTGCTTTGGCTTGGAAAGGGTCACTGGAGTGGGGCTTTTTGGCTGCTCAGGTGATGTGGTACTGCCCTAAACTGGCCATTGTCTGCAGCATTAGATTATGGCCTTGGTCATGATCAAAGTTTGGGGGTGCCATACTATGGCATGGAGACAACACCACAGTTTTGCTGCCTCATATTGCTAGATCTTGATCTGGTTTTTTTAGGTCATGGATAAAAGTCTTGGAGCTCCACACCATGTCAGGATCCAGAGGGCAGGAGATCAGAAGTAGGGTGGCATATAGCTGCAAGGCACTTTGAATTTACTTCAGTAGGCTATTTGGGAGGGCACTTTTGGATGTAAAGGAAGCTGGACTGATTATCTAGGAAAAAATACTGTTTCCATTTTTTTTAATTAAAAAAGTGTTGTCCTGGTGACTTATATATAACCATTCCTACCTGTGGTGCAAGCAAGTGTGCTGTACTGGTTTGAGTGTTAGGCTATGACTCTGGAGACCAGGATTTGAATCTCTGCCTAGCCATGGAAACCGACTGGATGACTTTGGGCAAGTCGTACTCTCTCAGCCTCAGAGGAAGGCAAGTGCAAATCAGCTTTGTACAAATCTTGCCAAGAAAACTCCATGATAAGTTTGCCTAAGGGTTGTCATAAGTAAGAAATAACTTGAAGGGACACAGCAACAAACAAACATGTGGTACAATGAGAGAGAAAAAGAGAAGGGGGGAGGAGAGAGAGAGATTTAAATTCTTCTTAAAGAATCCTGTTAAGAATCAGCAAGTAGAATACAGAACTGGGTTTTCTGCAGAAACCCACACTGATGGACTGTGGCAGGAACACATACTGTGAACTACAGCTGGGGACTAAGGAGGGCAGGGGGTGCCAAGGGGAAGGATCTGCTAAAAAGGATCCCAGCAGAGTGCCTCTGTGCCACCATCCTCAACTTCTGATGATGAGAGAGATACATTCCTGGCAACAATCTAGAAGTTTGGGTAACCATAGTGTCTCTGGTTGTTGTGGTAGCTGAGAAGGGAGACTGTGAGATCATATACCACATGTCTCATTGCTAAAAGTCTTTTTCATCTGAGAGCTCTCATGAAGTCAGGAATTGTGTCTATAGGGACTGGAGCCAAGATACTGACAGCTGATGTACCAGACAGACATCACCCCATCAAGCAGTTCCTGGCGCCCATTGTTTCTGTGCTGGAGGTTCAGGAGGCAGGCAAGTCCACACTTGCACCAGGCAGACAGAAGGACATGCTGGGTTGGCCATGGAGGCCCTGGAGTTAGCCTGCCATGTCACCTGCTGCTGATCACCCAGAGCTCATGGTTTGCCCCCTCAGGCCCTGGGACAATGGCAGACAAAAGGTAGTCAATGGGATGCTCCCCTTATTTCAGGGATTTCAAGGTACCTTGTGGTAAGGCAAATTATAAAAGGGACAAGTCAGCTCACAGCTGGGATTCAGCAAATGGGCTATCCTGGAGTGGCTTGTCCATAGGGGGATTGTGCTTGAGCATTTGTTCCCATTGCCATGTGATGAGCACAGCGGCCTACCTCCACACATTCTCAATATTCATTTGCAGGGGAAATTATTTCAGCCTCCTTATGGGAGCGGGCCTTACGTTGCATGCTGTGGCTGGTATTCTTACCCTATTGGACTAATGCCCTGGGATGCTAGTGATTTAACCTGCCATACTGTTTCAGAGGTTACAGAATAGAGAAGTTATGTCCATTGCTTGAACAGGACCCATTTTAAAGTGAACAGGGATGTTAAGATTGTGCTGGTTTCAGGTTAAGGAAGGGTCCTGGTACACCCACTTGTAGTTTTTGAGAAAGTGGAGGTCTGGAGGTCTGATACTGTGCTAATGATGGAAGAGGGGTACTTTGTTTTGGGGAGCACGACAATGGGCTTGGTTGATCAGTGGGGAAAACAAACTCAGCAGATGCTTCTCTCTTCACTGTGGCAGACAGTGCAAAGGAAAAGGATTTGAAGTGAAGTTGGCACCTAGTGGGTAAAAGAGATATCTCCAGACAGGTTGAGAAGCTCAGCAGGAATGAAACAGAGTTGGGACTGGCTCTGGGCATGTCCCCTGGAAAAGCCTTCCCTGCTTATTTAACCTGGTCATTTGCAAGGCTATTTAGTATAGATTGTGGTTGAGAGTGGAATAACTAACCTTTGGCTGAATGAAAAGGAAGCCCACCCAGTAAGAGCCCATGTGGGGCTGTTGCCTCTGCAGATCTCACCTTAAGTAATTAAATCAAGTGGCTCTAATAAAAGCCACACCTGTGTCTGGTCTGGTCTTGTTACTTCCTTTTCAGCAGTCACAGGAACTGGAGTTTAGAGGAGGTGCTAAGAAATTTCTGCTAAGAATCCCTGCCTTCCTGTGTAGAATGACAATTCCTTAGGTTGCCTAGAATGAAAATTTCACCTTGTCAGGTCTGTGGTATAAACATGCACATGATGCCCTAAGTCAACTGTGGAACAGAAAACAAGCGATCAAAAGTTGGCATGAAATTTGAGTCTGCATTCCTCAGTCTGTTTTGCTTTGAGAGCAAAAATTCAGGAACTCCAGTGACTTGTTTTGAGCCTTGTCTGAGCTGGTGTACACAAAACACTTTGTAAGAAGCATTTTGCAAAATCTCAGCTCTTGCCTCTTTCTTGTACATTTTCTCCAGAGGTGAGGAAGCTTTTGTGTCTTCTAGAGAATAATAATTTATAATTTCAGATGCATCTCCCTCTCTCTCTCTCTATCTCTCTCTTTTTTCATTTTGATACTATATTCATATATATCCATTGATGTTTTCTTGGTCACAGAATATCATGCGCAGATAGACTGGCTTCCTGAAGCTTATTATGTTACAGCAAGACAAAATAATATTACTAGAAACTATAAGGTTCTGGAATGAAATATTCTGAGTTGTTTTCCCATGATTTTCATCTTTATGACATTAATATGTCATGCCAAACTGTGGAAAACAACTCATTCAAATACAGATGCAACCAAATTACAAAAACCTGACCAATTACCCTCCAAATGGTTTTCGAACGCTGATAGTAAGAATGTTTGTGAACATTCTATGACAGCTACAATAGCTCAGTCAAAGACTAGAGGAGGCTCTGAGTTTCCATCCATTCAGTTTCTGTCTGCTTATTATGCATTACCCTATAGGGGCCCACAGGAACGACGAAGATGATTTGCAAATCAGCAGCATTTGTTAGTAAACCATATGGATAAAGTACTTACGGGAACTCAGTTTGGTGAAGAAACTGGTCCTATTAAAACAAAGATGAAACAGGAGAAAGAATATGTGTGTGTTTTTGTATGTAAAAGAAATGCAAATAAACTGCAAGAAGAAATGTCTGTCCTCTGTGTTTATAAAAATCAACCATTTTCTGCAAGATAACAAAATTCTGCATGGATGAAAATTGAATTCTGTGATCCATATTATATTCATTTACATCTATGTCTCACCTCAAGAAGCTCAGGGTAACATACATGGTGCTCTGCTCCCCCTGTCTGCAATTTTATCTGCACAGTGTTTTCAGGTAAGCAAGGCTGAGGAAGGATGAAGTGATTTTCATAGAGGAATCTGCGGTTCCCGTCTTCCCATGGACACTGGTGCCTCTAATGTTAGTGTGCTAGTGAATCTGTTCCAGGTTTCGGTCTGTTTTGGGGGGCTAGTGTTCATAATTTTTGAAAGCTCCTTTAAAGTTGAGCCTGCACTGATCTCGTCTCTTAACTATAGGAATATTTAGCGTCTACTTTAAGCATTAGTAGAGGTAGTACAGTCTGAGCTTCTGAAAAAGGGGAGAAGTAACTCAGGATGTTTGTGTAAAAAGGAAACTACATTTATTGTCTCATAAATCCATTTTGGTATAGGAAAGAAGTTGATGTATACTTGGTTACATAAGCCTTCAAAAGCTAGCTCCCATTTGTCTGTCTGTGTAAGCCAGCAGCCATTACTAGGGCGGGGGCTCCTGGATACTCCCCTCCCAGCAAAGAGAACAAAGAGACTAACTTCTTGAAGATGACGGATGTGACCTCAACAGATAAAGAAAGAAGCAAAAGGCTTGAGTGCAGAGACCAAAGAAAGATACAAGGAGGAGAAATAAAGGGCAAGCATTCTCCAGGTTCCCTTCTCCCATTCATTATTTTAAATAAGAGTACTCAGGCACAGCTCCATCATATCTTGGTCCCAATGGCTGATGCAAGGCCCTCCCTTCCATGTTCCAGTTGCCATTGCTCTGGCCTCTGGGGGAGAGAAGAGCAACCAGAGACAGCTCTGTTGTGCCTTGGCCTCACGAACCGATGAAAGGCCCTCCCTTCATTCCAGGTGCCACTGCTGTGGCCTCTTAGGGAGAGAAGTGCAGCCAGCATCTGCTGGACTTAATCCCATCTTCCATTGCTGTTCTCTTTCACTTGTGTGTCTTATTTAGATTGTAAGCCCGAAGGCAGGGAACAGTTAAATTAATGGTTTGTAAGCCACTCTGGGAGCACTTTTGGCTGAGGGAGGGGATGTAAAATAAATAAATGCATTGATGCCTCTTTGCTTCCAACATTAACTCCAGCACCACTCTGACTCTCAAAGAGATAACTCATTTCTGCTTTTTCTAATAGTGGAAAGAGACAAAGAACTGTTCGGGACACAACTATTTCATACCACGACTACTAGAAAGTTTGCATTTTCTCTCTCTCTCTCTGGCTTTAGAGTTTCCATGGGGTCAACTGCACATAAACTTAAAGCTTTGTTTTAAAGGTAAAATACAGCCAGAGTGGTGTGAGCTCTCCAGATGTTTTGGACTACAATTCCCAGAGGTCCCACCCGGCATAGCAAACGGTCAAGAATTATGAGAGCTATATATAATTTTAATGTACTGAGAGAGTACCAGCTTGCCTAAACCTATGTGTAATATCAGGTTTGTGCATCTCCTGAATACACACACAAGCCCTGACTGTGGAGGACTTGAATGCAGTATGTGACCTTGTTCTCCACAAGGTGCAGAAACAGAAGATGGAAAAGTTACTTCTTTGGGATGCAGCTTTCAGAAACTATGATTCTGGAAGTTGTAATAAAGTGGCCTGGAAGCTGTAATGAAAGAAAGAAAGAAAGGAAGAAAGGAAGAAAGGAAGGAAGAAAGGAAGAAAGGAAGGAAGAAAGGCAGGCAGGCAGGCAGGCAGAGACAGACAGACAGACAGACAGACTCACTCACTCACTCACTCACTCACTCACTCTTCCAAGTTCTCTGAGGAAAGACAACAAGCAAAAATATGTTCCACTTCTTTCTGTTACCTCATTTTTAGTGTACAAAACAGTATGCAGTGCATCAACAAAACTTATGCACAGCTCAAGGTGAGGAACATGTGACCTTCCAGACATCAGTGGACTGTAGTCTTCATCACTCCACTTCATTGGCTATCTTGGCTAGGACTGTTGGGAGTTGTAGTTCAACAGCATCTAGAACCCCACACATTCCTCACTATAGTCATAGAGGTCACCTATGTACAGATGGCACAGAAGAGCGGCCCGTTACAGGTGCTATAAACCTCCATGAACTAACAAAACAGCAAGCAATGAAGGCAGGCAAAGTGTGAAGCTCACGTCCTGGACACCCTACCCATACAGTTTCAGTTTGCACATTGAGAGAAAAAAAGAGACAGAAAGAGAGAGCATAAGCAGGGTGTTGAAGGGAAAACTGCTGTCTTTTATGGGCCCAATGGAAAATGCAAAAAACATTGGCTCAGGTTCCAATCCTTTCTGTGCCCCTTTGGGCTCTCTGCAGAAAGTGAAGCCTGTGTGTCCAGGAGGTGACGAAATCCCTAATGCCGTGTGGCACATGGAGAATGTGGAGGATTGCAAAACAGGATGTTTCATGGAGGAAGCACAGTCCCAAGGAGGAAGAGGCTAAAGAACAGTTCATCTCACAGTGATGTAAGGTCTCGGTTATGCATCCTATTGAAAGCCTGGATTAGGGTGTTCAGTTCGAGTAGAACTAATGGGCAACACCTGCTGTGATGAAAACAATTTCCGCCCCACAAGTCCAACAGAAGTGTTTATCTTTTGAATTAGAAAACGTTCCACTAAATGTCTGAACAAGACTCCAGGGATGTGAACATATGCCCAGAACTGACGTTTCCACGCATTAGATAGCTTATAAAAATGAGAACTGAGAAGGGGGGAGAAAAATCTGGAATGGTCAGACAGATCCTCCGGTAAAAAGCTATTAAATACAGATTACAGCAATGTCCCACTAAAGCGCTCATTTCCCGTTGCTTATTGCCTATGGCTCATCTTTTTTTGGTCCTCCATCTCATTCTGAAGGCCAGCCTTATCGGGAAAAGATTCCTAGAGACAAGAGGGTGTTGAGCCTCCAGGCCTCTGTTATTCCTCACCTCCATTAGGAGAAAGGCCAGCTGACACCAGCAAGGGCCTTGCCCGAGAAGCAAGAAGAGCCTCAGGATAGTTGGAGCTTTTGAATTTATTCACTAATTTGTTTTGTCAAAGATATAATTGAGCTGTTGAACAAATAGGCTGCCTTCATGCGTAAGCAACTTTGATATTCAAAGTGATAGGCTATTACAGGTACAACACATTATTTTTTTAAAAAAAAAAGGATTAGTGTGACTCTGAAGTGCCTTGGAGGCTAATCTTGCAGGTTTGACTTCATCTGCTGGATGAAAAGGCACTGCTAAGAATAATTCCATGTTTCACCAGAACTTCCCTAAGCTTTTGTTGGTGGGAGGCAGCATGGTACGGTGGTTCACATATTGGACAAGGATTCAAGAGACCCAGATTCCAATCTCCAGTTAGTCATGAAATTCACTGGGTGATCCTGAACAAATGCTTCCCTCTCTTTCAGCCAAGGCCACCTCACAGCAGTGTTGTAAGTACATATAAGGGAGGACAAAACATATATGCCATCTTTAAGCACCTTGGAGGAAAGGTGGCATGTGAAGATAGAAGCAGCCTTGTGAGGCCCATTATCCTAACTGGAAGGGTTTAAGTATGTTTGCTAATATCCAGTTGGGTATGTCCACTTCTGCCAGCAACTTCCATGACAGGACTCAGGAGAGGGGGCATCCCACCCCTTTCCTTGAAGCCCCATCCCCACTGTCAGTGCCCCAAAAACCTTGCTTTAGTGAACAAGGAAACCATTTGGAGCAAATGGTACCATAGAGGACTGCAGCTGGAAGGAGAATCAGGAAAAAGTCAGGATGTGTCCCCTTTTACCTCACTAAATTCTAAAGTAGTGTGCCATTTATTTATGACTTCATAGATGTTCTTAACCGTACTTGTATAAACTTTTTATGCTGCCATGAATCACAGTTTTGGAGAAAGCATGGGATATAAATGAATAAATAAGCATACTCATTAAGTCAATAAGGAATGTGAGTGCAATCTTCTGCAGGGATTGTTCTTAACCTTTCTCAGAGATCCTATTGAAACAAATTGGTTAGTGTGAAATAGGGAGAAAGTGATTCTCACCATTTTCTCACACTGTATCTGTAAGGTTGTTGGATCCATAAGAATTCCCAAGAGCTTGTTTCATACTTGCACACCCTGACACACCACTCATCATGTTTCAAACTGGCAGGGATGGGGCTTGTGGTCCAGGCACTGCTTTAAAATGATGTCTGACCTTCCTGGAGGAGTAGTTCTGGATGGTGACCCTGAGGTGCCTCCTTTTTTTGAGGCCTTGGCGATTGACCAATGGTGACTGGGATGATGGGTTAGAAATTTCCACTCAGCCCACAGTTTGTGTTTGCAGGTGAATGCTTTGACTGCAGTGACTGTTTTTAAAATTTGTTACCAAATGGCTTAGAAGACATGAGGATCTATGACACTTTGCTGAGCCATCTAGGATTGCAGGTTATGTCAAACAGGCCAAAATCTTAATTTTATTTCAGTATGTCTGTGTGATGGTGGTGGTAAAGGGGAAAAAAAACCAAAATAAATTAAATAAAAATGCAAAGACAATTATGTAGAGGATGCTGAACAATGTCATGCAGTTGCTTGCAACAAAAACTGTGAATGCAAGCCCAGAGCACTATCATCAATCTCCTGAGGAACTATACTATGCTGAGCCATTTACCACTACCCAGACCTACCACAGAACCACTTAACCCCCTCATAGCCATTTGGGGTCTGGTGGAGAGTGGGGGAATCACAGATGTATCCGGCCTATGTTCTCCGAGCCAGAAGCAAAGGGATTACATAATTCTTTGAAGTTCACCAGAGGTCTCAGTGGTTGACAGAATCCTTTCACATCTGGCTATAAAGGCACAGCCAGACATTGCTGTGATCTCCTCCCCACTCTCCACTAGGCACAGAATGGCCAGGGATGAGCTTTCATGGCTCTACAGTAGCTCATAGGGCAGGGCTTTGGTTACTGTAGAGGGAGGAAGAGAATACCAACTGCCAGGTTGTTGTTGTGTGCCTTCAAGTTCTTTATGGGTTATGGTGCCCCTAAGGTGCCCCCATTACAGGGTTTTCTGGGGCTGAGAGTGCATGACGCAGCCAAGGTCTCCCAAGGGGTCTCCACAGCCAAGAAGGGAACTGAACTCTAGTCTCCAAGACTGTAGTTCAACATTCAAACCACTAGACCACACTGGCTCTCACCAACTGCCATAGCAACCACAAATAAACATACACAGGTATGAAGTTAGCTTATGCCTGCGTATGCCGCTAACAAGATTCCCCCCCTCCAACTTGTTCCAGTGTAAACCGATCTGGGGTAAGCATGCCTTTGTTCATGCTTCATGTTCAACACACTATATGTACATTGTGATTGTGAACTTGTTTCTAGCCGATGAAAGTTTATGGTAGAAAAGTGGGTTTGTTGTTAAGGAGCTGTGGGATTACTGCTTATTGGTGCATTTTGTTCGTGACACTGTGCCAATGAGGTATCAGCCCTTTCTGTTATCATGCTCCAGCATGGAACTACAAGAATACTGTAGCATGCTGTGCATATGCTTAAAAATGCAAAATGCATCAGATAGAACAGCTGCTAATTAATGAGATCAGAGGAGACTCAGGAAGGGATTTTAAACTTTTCTTCCCCTAGCTGCTGTCCCAAAGGAAATCCCTCTTCCCTGGGTTTTTTGTTTTGTTTTGTTTTGGAGTAGCAATTCCCCATTGACACCCACAAGGAGTGCAATTTCCATTTTAAAATAAATGCACACAGTGTCTGCACCTTGAATGTAAGAATACATCTGAAATCACATATAATCTTGAGGAGCAACAAATCTTCTGAGAGTATACAGGCGGGTGCTATAAGGTTGCTCTCCCCTCCCTCCCTCCCTCCCTCTGCTCCTATCCTCTGTGCAAAAAGGGAAAAGTAATTTTCAAATACAGAACTGTCAAGAGTGACTAAATATAGGTATAAACCCAATGTATGATTTAGCTGACCTGAATACCAACCAAAGTTAACATAATACACAAACACTGATTTTTGCTGAGAAGCAGATTAGGTCCTAAGGAGTTCTACTACACACTCCTAGAGATGACTCAAATATTTATTTTAGGTCTGCTGAAGTGACCACACCACCTCATTTTCACACAGGAGGGTGTATGTCTGAACCATTCCTCACTTGAAACTGTTTTGATTACCATTTCAAGGAACATGCTTAAAAAGCTACTCATATTTTATTTGATGTTATAACTTTGAAGAGCTACACATGGAAACTAACACAGGGAAATATTATTGAGTTTTCATATGGACTTTTCCACTTCAAGAAAGAGCATATGAACAGGTTCTTAGAAAATATGAACTAATCAGGACATTCCTCTGCCTTGTGAAATCCATGCTTCTGTCTGCTCAAAATGTTGGCAGTACTCCAAGGTACAGATACATTCCCCCTCTTCTCCCCCAAATATGCTTTCTAGGAATCCACACATCATCTGATTTCTTCTTCCTCTTGTAGACAAAAGATCACAAGCAAGGTCTTTTGGCAACTGAATCCTCGCTGCCACCGCCCTGCTTCATTTCAAAATACAAAATACCTAATCTTCCATGATACTGGAGTTCTGATTGTCTGCAGAAGAGAATGAAGCCCATTTCACTGCTCATGAAATCAAGTGAATGTAGTTTGTCTAACCACTACCACTCCTAAAAATGCTTGTGATTCACACTGGGTTAGTTGTATAAACTGCCGCTTCACACAATGAATATACTGTGCTAGAAGCATAATCTTGAAAATTTGCTAAAGCTGGCTGCAGATAATGAAACAAATTCAGTAAACAGTGCAGAGAAGGTCATGCTGTAGCGTAAGTAGCACAAGTGGTACAGGGAGTTTGCAGCATTCCTGGATATAGTCAAGGTCCCTGCAGGCAGAAGTACAGAATACAAAGCCAGCCAGGCCCATGCTTTCTTGTCTCCATGCCCATGCTTCTGCCTTCTCCAAAACACCTAGAAGTGCATACGTACTATTAGGCCTGGGCTCTAGTGTGACACTATTTCCTATATTGGCCATTTCCATACCGGGCTTCTGAAATGGTGCAGAGCGACCTCTCACGGAGGTCTTCTACACCCTAGAGTGGACTGGCGTGGACTACTTTTTGTAGTTCCACACCAGAATCCACTCAGGAGCGGCCGGAACTAGCCGTGCTGCGTGTTTTTTAAAAACCTCTTTTTCGAGGTTTTTAAAAAGCACGGAGCACGCAGCCCCGTGCCGCTCCGTCGCCCGGCTCCGAAGTGGATTTGCAGGCGCGCACAAGTGCATGCCTGCAGATCTGCCAGGGGCGGGCTTCCAGATGGCGAGCTTCTCCGATTGGTGGAGAGCCTCCACCAACCGGAAGCCGCCATTTGGGA
The DNA here is from genome assembly GCA_030412105.1 of Cyclura pinguis. Taxonomy (NCBI): domain Eukaryota; kingdom Metazoa; phylum Chordata; class Lepidosauria; order Squamata; family Iguanidae; genus Cyclura; species Cyclura pinguis. The sequence goes on from CM059600.1 coordinate 129,231,671, forward strand.
CGCCGGAGGACCGCGGAGCAGCGAGCTCGCGCTGCTCCACGTGGCGATGGACTTACTCGGTTTCAGGTAAGCTCCGTTTTTGGGCGTTTTCGCTCATCCCCCCCCACACACATGTGAAAAGGGACATTGTTGGACTTTCATACTTGAGATTAATTGTGCAGAGAAACTGTTTTCGGTGCAGAAAAAAAATTGTTTTCTATGCAAATCACCCACATGTGAGTCTTGTACAGAACAAATCCCCAGGTGCAGAAAACACTTTCTGTGTAGGAAATATTTCTGCATAGAAATATCATTTATTGCACAAAAAGTGCTGTTTCCTGCACAAAGCAATCTCATGCAAGTTTTGCACAGAATTAGTCCTGAAGAGTGAAGATACTTATCAGTTCAGGATTCTTCTCATCAGGGATTCTCGACATTTAACAAACACGTTTTTCAATATTTTTTGAATATTTTCCAATGTTCTTTGCATTTCTACCCAAGATACATCACACAATTTGGAGACATTGGTGATATCTGGCAAACCTTTGCCACTTTGTCTAGACATGCCAGTTATCTAACAGAACCTAAAGTTGTTGCTGGAGAATTAAGTTATGCCAAGAAAGTAAGGGGCCCAGTGAATACTTAAGGAGAGAAGATGGACTTTGACAGGTGAGCAGTTGTGTTTCAAAAATTTTACAGGCTGCAACCAACCTCTACTTCATACTCTTTTCTTCTCTCAGTCTTTCATTTCTTTGTTTTGTTTGTTATTTGCCATCAAGTCAACTTCAGCTTATGGTAACCTTATGAAAGAGAGACTTCCAGGAGGCCCAGTCATCGGCTGGCCTGCTCAGGTCTCGGAGACTTAGGATTCCTGGACTGAATCAATGCACCTGCAGTGCAGTCTTCCACTTTTCTTACTGTGTTCCACTTTACTGAGCATGGTCGTCTTTTCCAGTGAGTCACATCATATTACAATACGTCCAAAGTATGACGGCCTTAATTTAGCCACCTAGCTTATACTGAGAATTGAGGCCTGATTTGCTCTAGCATGCATTTGTTTGTTTCTTTTATAGTAGTCCAGAACTCTCCTCCAGCACCCTATTTCAAATGAGCTGATCTTCCTCTCAGCCCTTCCAGCTTTCACACCCATACACTGAAATCAGAAATACTATGACATCAGTGATTCTGACTTTGTTATTTAATGATGCATCTTTACACTTGATAATTTTATCTAGTTCCCTCACAGCTGCTTTGCCAAATTTTAGTCTTCTTTTTACTTTTTGACTCCCATTCTGATTAATGAGTGAGCCATGGTACAGAAAATCTTTATCTATTTCAATGTCTTTGCTACCTACTTTAAAGTTACATAAGCCATACGTGGATATTATTTGTGTCTTCTATTTTCTGTCTTTATTTTCCCTGTAACATTTCTCCTTGTCTTGTTGCAGTCTTTGACTGGATGTCTTCTCAACTTGAACTTAATTTGCCCAAAATTCTGTTAGCAATTACTTTCTCTTTCACTTATTTTCCCTCTTGCCCTAGCTAACGTCACTGCCACCACCTCCTCCTCCTCCTTTAATGCTTCTCTTTTCCCCCTTCTCCTTATCTGGAACTACTTGTCATTTTAAGCCTTGTTGAAATCAGTTAAATCATCCTCTTCTTCTGCAGAAAGCCTGGGTTATAGCTTTGCACTAGTAACTACCACTGCCATCTTTCTGATTTGCCTTTTCTTCAGTTTCACCTGCTTTCCCCTTGTCTTAATTCTGCTGCTTATTCCACCCCATCTAATTTTGACCCCATTTGTCCTTTGTTACCTTCTCTTTATTGGCTTCTCTCCCGCCTCTGGATCTCATTTAACTTACTGTTTATCTTGTTTTTAAATCTCTTCCCTCCTGGCATCCTCACATCCCTCCCCACACCTTCACTCTGCCAATACTTTCCTCCTTGCTGAACCTCAGGTTGCTTCAATTTCATGCCTTCATCCTTTCTCTTTTGCTGCCTCTTTTCTCTGGCACTGGCTGCCTCTCAGCATCCACACCACTCCCTCCCTGCAGCTGTTAAAACAGCATTTGAAAATATGTCTTCTCTTGGCCTCCCTTTCACCTTCCTTGTAGTCTTTATTTCTTTTCAGCTGTAAGCTGGTGGGAAAGATTTGTTCTTCTTATCTGCCTTGCCCTTCAAAGTTTACTACTACACCACCCAAGGCATGATAAAAGCACCTCAGATGTAAGGTCCTATACAGTGACGATATGCATTTGCACAATATTAGTACTAAAAGAAAAGTGCAAGGGTGGGTTTTGTTTCATTTTATTTCCTTATGTGAAAAAGCTGTACTGATCTGCCCACTACTGTATCACTGCATTTTAATCTTGGAGACTGCACGCAACCTTTTTATTGCCATTTGTTTGTTTTCTGTTATATTGCATTTCTCCTTATAAGAGATAATTAGTGGTACATTTGGCAAACAACCAAACAGACTCCTACTCAACAAAAAGAGAAATGACTCACCAGTAGCCCCCCCAGTGCTGCAGGTTTTTCCTACAGCCCAACTATTTTTTCTTTGTGTGATCTGGAATACAAAGACCTCACCATTTACCTTTTTTGAAATGGCTGTTTCACATGTTTCAGTGATGACTCCAACCGGGTCTTCCCAGTGTTTGGTTGAGAAGAGAAGAGAGATCCAAAGATTCACATCAGCACTGACAGGATGTCGCGCTTTGATATACTGGAGGTTAAAAACTGCAACACAGGGAGAGAAAGAGAGAAGCAGTGCATTTTAAAAGCATTTACCTTGGCTTTTTTTGAAATAATAGTAGTTGCTCCCAAGAGGGAACAGATATGGTCCCTCGAATAGAACACCCAGAGACAATTTTAAAAAAAGAATCTGTGTCACCTTAAAGTCCTAACATTTATTATAGTAGCAAGAGCTCTCTTGCACTAATGTGTCAAGTTTTACTCAGAGGTTCAGCACACAAAGTTGGGTGCAGGGGGGTTTTAAGGGGGTTTTTGTTACCACGGGCGAACCCAACACCCCCTTCAGAAATTGTCCGGGAAGGGAGCAAGGGCCTGCTCCCTGCCTCTGCCCCACTTCGCCCGCAGCACACCGCGGGACTGGCACAGAGGCGGAAGGCGGGAGATCGCCCTTTTCGGAACAATAGGCCGGGCCGCCGGGCCGGGCGTGGCCCGGGCCCCCCGCCGGCGCCTCCGCAGGCTGCTCTGCGTGGTTCTCTTTTCCCTTTCCGCAGCCCTGAGGAGTGCCAGCTGCGCTATCACCATCATCGCCACTGCGAGCCCGGCCTTTTCTCCCTTTCCCAAAGCGCGGGCTGGGCAGGGAGCGGGCTCCCACCGGGCTCCGCTGCTCCCCTCCGGCGCACATGGCTCGGCAAGAAACGCCGCCGCGCAGCGGGGCGGGCGGGCGGGCGGGCGCCCATCCGCTTCTCCCGACAGCTGCCGCGCCTCCCCCCTCCCCGCGCTCAACCGCGTCGCGCCACGAAAGAGGGTGGCATTGTGTAGCAGGGCCGCGGCACGTCCTCGCGTCCTCATTGGCTCGGCCCGAGGGGTGTGTCGCCACGGGGGCGTGGCCAGAAGACCGGGGAAGAATGAATCGCGGGGATGGGCGCGCGGGCGGGGTGAGAGGAGGAGGAGGAGAAGAAGCAGAAGAAGAAGCAGAAGCAGAAGCGGGGGGGGGAGGAGGCGGGGTTGCGGAGGCGGCGGCGGGCGCGCACGTGCTCGCGCCATTGTGTTAGCCGGCTTTGACTGACAGACAGACAGCGGGAGACCCCCGGCCGCCGGTCGCTGCCGGCCCCCTTCTCTGCCCTTGGCGGCCGCACGTGCGCTACGTGCTCTGCCAAAGCCGAGCGGCTTCCAGGGGAGCCCAGATGGGGGAGGAGGGGGTGGTCCCTGCTGGGAGAGGAACGCTCCCCCCTCCCCCCTCCCCCCTCCTGGGCAAATGAATGGCCTGGTTAGAGGAGGCGAGGGGGGGGGCTGCTCCGCTGTCTCTCTCCGGGCCCGTGTGTGCGTACGTGCGGGAGAGCGCTGGGCGGGTGAAAGGTCTCGCAGCCCGAAACGGGAACGCGAGGCGTGGAGGGGCAGGGTGCAACTACCGCTTGAAGCATCCGCGGGAAGCCTCGGCGAGGACCGCGAAGGCGATCGCCTTTTCTTTTGCTCGGCTGACAGCTGAAGTCGGCTCCTTGCTCGCTCGCCCGTCTCGCCCGACTCTTCCCAAGCGCTTTGGTCAGCTCCAGGCGCGTCAAACATGCTTACTTTTAAAACGCTATGATTTGGAAATATAGGTGACCTATGTCATCCGGCCAACTGTTTGGGGCTGTGTTTTAAAACAACAGAAAACCATACGGACGTCAGGAGACGGGAGAAACAAACGTGTAGCAAAAGGCCGCTCGGTCAATCTAGACAAGAGTCACCAGCCTCGGATGCAGCAGTAGAAATCGCCAACGACACTATGAAACCCCCCTCCAGAAAAGGTGCATTGAAAAGTGGACAGTCAACCGTCCAGCTTTCGAAGGGATGCTCAAAATGTTTCGTTCAGAGGCAGTAGGAGAGCCGGAGAGCCTGAGTTCGCTGAGCTGAGAGGCACAAAATCACGGTGCATGTATGCATGCGGAGGCAGACCTGTACCTATGGGGGAGGCATTACCCCCTCAAATGAGAAAGAACTCTGCTCTCAAATAAAATCTCTACTCTCCCCCATGAAATTTTCCTTCAGCGTCCCCCTCCATGTCTAGAGTTGCAGTAATTTAAAACTTCAGTTGAGCATTCAGAAATACAGCTTAGGCATCCAAGGAAAAGGGGCAGGAAAAGTGATCAAAGGAAAGCAAACACAGCAAAGATGAGAGTTGTAGCTGTGAACAGGTTTCAATGTCTCGCTGTTCGCAAGACTAGAAATTTGGTGACCGAAGGAACATTTCATTTTGGGTGTCAGAACTCTTATTTGGGGGATGATGCCCTCATTCCCCCCACAGCTACACCCCTAAGGTGATTCCCCCCACTTTGAATTGATAGGAAAATGTGAGGGGTTAGCATGGATTAATTCATCTCAAATAAACGTTTGAATTTACATGTGCTACTCATGAGAGGCGATATGACAGCCATTTTTAAATATCTGAAAGGATATCATGTTGAAGAGGGAGCAAGCTTGTTTCCTGCTTCTCCAGAACTAGGAATGAACCAACTGATTTCATTTATCAGAAAAGAGATTTCATCTAAGCATTGTGTGTGCACGCAAATGCACCTGCCTTCAAGTCACTGCTGACTCATGGCAACCCCAAAGTGAATCTATCACAGGGCTTTCTTGGCAAGATTTGTTCAGAAGCAGTTTATCATTGCCTTCCTTTAACACTGAGAGAGTGTGACTTGCCCAAGGTCACCCAGTTGGGAAGAGCAAATAGACTGGAACAGATTGCCTCAAATGGTAGTAGACGCTCCATCTTTGGAGATCTTTATGCAGGCTGGATGGCCATCTCTCAGCAGTGCTTTACAGTTCTGCACAGCAAGGGCTTGGACTAGATGGCCCTTCCAATTCTGTGATTTTGTGATTCTGTGCGCTATCATGAGTTAAGAGAGAATGCTCCCTCCCCCATCTTTGACAAATATTACTATTCAGTCTAAAGTGGGACATTTCTACATTGGGCACATTTTAGGAAGCGGTGTTTTATGGTCGCCAATTGTCTCTATACTTAAGAATAAACATGATTTGCAGGATAAGAAAATTAGATAACAAATCAAATAGGGTACTAGCTTTTCAAGGGAAACAAACTGGGTTCCCACATCTGTATTGAACCATTAGTAATGCAAAATCAGAAGAGTGAGTGTGGTGTGGTGTGGTGTGCTTTGAATGTTGGCTCAGTACTCTGGGAGAGCACTGATTGATTCCTTGCTTGGCCTTGGAAACCCACTGGGTGACCTTGAGCAAGTCGTATTCCCTCAGCCTCAGAGGAAGGCAAAGGCAAAGAAACCCCTTTGAACAAATCTTGCCAGGGAAACCCCATGAGAGAATCACCTTACAGTCACCCCAAGTCTAAAATGACTTGAAGGCACAAAACAACATCAACAAAACCAGAAGCACAGCAAAACCTTATTGGAAGCTTCCATCTTTTGACACCCCAGTATCTGACAATTTGGTCTTTTCATGCTTCCAAATTAAGGACAAGTTCCATTAATTCAACAGGGGTAGCCCTCTTTTATTAGTTCTTCTTGTCTATGGAGGCTTGCCGACAACCACTCACACGCAGATGCTGTTTACAAAGAGGGCTGGGGTGGGGGGAAGGCTCCAAGATGGTTGAGAGATTTTGCAAGCAGCCTGTGCACAGCTGGTCCCAAGTGAGCCTCTTAATGGAGTTCATGCTCCCTACAGTGCAGTACGTGGGTTCTGCTTTTCAACCATTTCCGTTTTCTAACAGTGCTCCCGTCTCTAACCTGTTAGATAAGTGGAAGAAGCCTGTATTACTTTCTGTTTGGGTAAAATCATCCCAAGAGGTGCTAGATAATGTCAAAACATTTCCAAGAATCTTTTCAGGGAATAACATATTCAAGAGGGTGTTATACCCTAACATAATTCACAGGAAATCCTCCCACTATTCCTAACCTTAGTACATATGTCGCCACATCAGTTTCCAAGTTGTTTTAAATTATAATAATTGAAACAAAAACATGAAAAGGTGAGATTTCTGCAGTCACACTTTCAGAAGGCCAATGGTTGCACACTGAGAACTAGTGTGCTGAATATTCACCTACTGATATAAAATAGTTTGGCACTATAAAGATGCCAGTATAAGCCACCAGCAGGACAAAAGCAAGAACCTGAAGGCTGTTAGAGAAAGGATTTTCATGAGGACCTACTCTGGAAGAGAGACCAAGGTAGCAGGGCCCAGTGGTCTCCTCTATAAAAAGAGGAGTATGTTTTCTGATGATACCGCATGCTGACAAGGGAAGTAGATGGGCATATTTCATTTCTAAAAAAAAAAAAAAAAAATTCACTAGCGTGTAAACTGTACTATCTGCCCTGGACTTTAGGTTGTTGCATACTGTAAAGGGGAATGCACTCTGCATGTTCACAGAGGCATTTCAAATATTGTAAGATTCAGTCTTAGTACCAGAAAATTGTTGCCTGTTCTGCATCCTGAAGCCCTGAACAGGACACCAGATTCTTCTGTAATTAAAGGTGGCGCAATGGTTAAATGCTGGTATTGCAGCCACAATGTTGTGAGTTCAGTCCTGCAGGGCTCCAGGCTGACTCAGCCTTCCATTGTTCCACAGGTCAGTAAAATGAGTACCCAGCTTGTTGGGGGGCAATTAGGTAAAATATAAGTAAACTACTTAGGGAGTGCTTTGCACTGATAAGTGGTACAGAAATGTAACTGCTGTTGCTATAAAGGTTGTTCATTGCGGGGCGAAATGTTGATATGACTAATGTTAAAAACAGAAGGGCCACCAGTCTATGGCCACGATTTGCCCTAGTCCATCTAATTGTCCTTCTGTAATGAAGTGGCAGTTTGGGTGTATCACACTTTGCTCTTGCAGTTGTCTCATAGGAATTATTCTTATAGGTCTAGATTGGCCCATAACAGAACTTGAAAGTAAACTAATTACAAATAATATATTTGCCTGCAATGACTTCATTTTTTCCCTTTTTCTTTTCTTTTCTTCTTTTGCTACCAGGGTACAGCAAGGCCGTAATTAGAAACTAATGTAATGAGTAGGAACTAAGTTACTTCATTGGTAGGATTTTTTTTAGTTAGTTACTTTTTAGTGGCATTTTAAGGCATTTTGACAGGAATTTTTCAAATCTTATGCTATTCTCCTTACTAATCTTAAACTGCCAGTTTGTATTTAAGTAACCAAAGAAGAAAAAGCAACACAATGGCTGAGACCCAAGAGACAGTGTAGAGCTATGTCAAGGAGTCATACCATAAACTTCTGCCAGGTAGAACTACAACTTGTGTCCTGTTCATCTCCCCTCAACCCAGTTTTTATTGGCTGCACCCACCCACACAGCCTTCCAATAAGATCAGACCTGCTGTTGCAGGGATCACTTTGCCATCCAAATACACAGCGGTAGAAACTAACTTATTGGAGATTGGACCTGCTGTAGCAGGGAGCCTAGGCAAAAACCCCTCTAGAGCAGTCACACAGAAGTGACATACCTCAACAAAATGATTATTCTGGAAAGAATGAAGACTTGAGAAAGGTCAGGGGGGAAAGTCTGGAAAACCAAACAGCCTGTTTCGTCCACTTTCTTTCCTTAAATTTCACATGCACCCCAGCTCACCTCTCTCCTGAACCATCTGTCAAGAGTTCAGTTTACTCCTCGGGATTAAGAGAAACATGATGCCTGTGAAAAGATACACTGAAAGTACAGCTAAGATCTGTCATACCAATTATCCTACCTCTCCAGTTTATTTTATTTTTACTGCCAGATAGGACCAGCTGAGATTTTACATTTTTTTAAATCGACACTCCATAAGTAGCCATAATCACTAAGATATACAATATATATCGAGGTGTACAGAATTCAGGCTTATGAATTCTACTCAGGTATGGTGTTTTAAAAAAAGACTACACACCTAAAATCTTGAGACCTACCAACCAGAGCCAGGTTGCCATTAGTGATTCTGGTACGTAGACATGTGCTAAAAAATAAAGAACAAACGAATCTCTGAGCACGTGCTCAGTTCAGAAATTTATAATTTGCTCTGGAACAAAGTTCTGAAGTCCTTTCACAAAAAAATTCCTTACTAGTTCCTCGCAATCCCAAACCACCTCCTGTCAACTATTCTTTTTCAGTAACCCAGCCCATTTCCACCCTACACTGTTAGAATGCTATTATTCCACTTTCAATAGACTGTGGAGTTCTGGGGTTTGCAGTTTCCTGAGCCCAAAGAGTTCCCTGGCTGAGAATTCTAAAGGCCCCTCCCTATACTGCACACCCCAGGATTCCATAGGATGTTGAAAGTGGAATAACAGCAACCATAACAGTGTAGGGTGGAAATGGGCCCAATTTGGTGGGAGGGTAGATTTTTTTAGTTGCTATTGTGTTGTTGGGAGAAAGCAGCCTTCTGCAAAAACCTAGAAATCTACCAGTGGATCCCCAGTCTAGGTTCTGCCTGCCTTCACATACATGGAAGATTGAACACACAATGAAATCTATGGTCTTTTTGTACTTGGCAATGAAGTGGTTCCAGTACAGGACATTTCAATCATCTGGATGTTTTGACACAATCACAGTGTGTCCCAACTTCATTTTATTCTTTGCACAGTAATTCTGCTGTTCTCTCTCTAAAACATAAGCCAGTGATAGACATTTAATGTGGCAGATAACATAACAGACAAGGAAGAGAAGCTGTTGTTTCTCTTCACCTGGTATTCCAGGTGAATACCTTTGCCGTTGTTCTCTCTTCACGTGGTATTCCAAGACAGCAAAAGAGTGAGACTGTGGCCACTAGAGAATTTATTTGATATATGAATGTCTGTGGGGAGGAAGTTGAGAAAATGGACCTAGCATGGAGAGGTTGAGTTGCTGATCACTGTTTACATCACAAGGAATATCTAGCAGGTATCACTATAAGGCTCACCAACCCACATTTTTCACAGCAAGAGATAGGGATAGGTGAAATTCTCATTTTAGTTCATGCTTGATACAAATTTACTAAAAACTCTCCGGCTCCTTCAAATTTGAGAAGGAAAGAATACACAATTTGAAAAATCTGATTGTGGGAGAACACACCAACTAAATCACAGGTGGGAATCATGCAGCCTGTGCATTGTCCTCGGTACGATTAACACTGGATTTTGCCCCACAGTATATATTTAGACCTGTGGCTTTGAGTGCTTAACTCTCTAGAGTCTAGTTTAACACCCTGCACTGTTAAACTGCTATTATTACTTTCAAAATCCTATGGAATCCTGGAGTTTGCAGTTTAGGGGGAAGCATTTAGAATTCTCAGCCAGAGAGCTCTTTGGCCTCAGGAAACTACAAGCTCCAGGATTCTACAGGATGTTGCAAGTGGAATAATACCATGAAAATGGTGTTGTGTGGAAAGGGCTTGGTCTGAACTCTTCTGTATTCAACCATCTTAGTATGGAATTAGTTTGCCTCCTAGTTTATCTTAGCAGCTCTTCATCTTTAACACCTAAATAGTACCTAGATATAATCATCTTCATGCTATGAAACAGGCATACCTATTAAATTTGGCCAGTGCAAAATGGCGTGGTTTTTAATTTTGGTTCTATTTTGAGGGGAAAATGATAAAATTTGTGAACCTAGGACAACCCACTGAGTTGTAACTCTGGCCAGAGGAAAAAAAAACCAGATTCTATTCAGGAAAATGACCTCATCCCTAGGAATGGCCATCCTCTCCTCTCCTACTCCCCCAGCACTCCCTAGTGACAGGAATGGGTTTCTCTGCTGCCTCCCCCAGCTATTGCAACATGCTGCTCCAAAAACTACCTTGCCCTGGTGTAAACAACCATTACACTGAAATGTCACCAACAGGACTCCAGGTCCTATCAGATAACTACTTTGGACCAGTCCAGAAGACCTTAAAGGCTGTAGCACAGACAAACCTTTCTCCTCTCTCCTCAACAAAGGAAGGTTTGATCCAGGTTCCATCCATCCATCTGCTTTCCTCTGCTCTCCTCCTCCAGGGTGAAATGACAGCCTTTGCAGGTACCACAGTGGAAATTCTGCTGGGATTTACAAATCTGCAACTGTAAGGCAAACAGTATCCCTTGCATGTACCTGAGGGGATGATCCAAGTAAAGAAACTCTGTGTGAAGATAATTCTTCATGGGCTGAACAAATCCCTACATTCACAATCGCATTCACATTCACAGGTATGGCCTTTTTATTTCTTGGCGTGTTCTCATTAGTATCTCTTTTTAAAAAAATCAAAACATAAAGAATCCTCAGGGTGTATATTTGTATAGGATAAAGACTTAACATTGTTACCATTTTACAAACGTCATCATCAGAAAACATTCCTGATGTTTTCATTTCAGTTTCTCTCTCTTACTAATCCACTCTTTGCTAAATTTCACAAGACAGATCCTCTGAGTCTATAGTTGGCAAGATTAAAATTGTATGTTAAAATCTAGATTATAAAATATATCTGCTCCTTACAAACAGTACCGTTCCTCACTGTGCCCCTTCTCATTCCTCCACTGTGGCCATTTCCAAACTACATTGGCCATTTCTGCACTAGACTGTTAATAATGCTATTATTCTACTTTCAAGATCCTGTGGAATCCTGGGGTTTGCAGTTTAGGGAGGGGCATTTAGAATTCTCAGCCAGAGAGCTCTTTGGCCCCAGGAAACTACAAACCCCAGGATTCCACATGATGTTGAAAGTATAAAAATAGCACTATAACAGTGCAGTGTGGAAATGGCTTCTATCATCGACCAACATCCTCAAAACCATACACATCCTCTTATACAATTAACATCTTATCCATATGTTATATCCAACTTCATTGTAAAAGTCTGTGGCTATTTTAAATGCACAAAAATAATTAAGGTTATTTTATAATTTCTAATGAGAACACCGAACTCTCGCTTATAAAACAAATGCTGAAAGCAATCATTTCCTACACATTCCTAACTGTTGTCTAGTGTAACTCAAACCTCCAACTTTATTGATTCAGTGGTACCCCTCAACACAATAATAGCTTATTTGTCAGTACAGAAGCACGTACAACTTTGAATGCCAAACCAGTTCAAATGGTCCTTCAGTTCTGCCATAGCATTCAACAGACCATCCAAAGGATTACCTATCTCTTTCAAGAATGTGTTTTCGTTGGCATTTTATCCTATCGAAAGCCAGAAGGCACATTTGTTCCCTGCTCCTGCCATTGCAGTGGCAACATTTAATCAGTACAAGGTGCCAATGTTATGGATTTTCTATCAGCTTTCAGTGAATGGATTTTCTATTAGCAAGGGTTGCCCAAGGCCATACCTGATGAGAGACAGCAACTTTATTTAAAAAAAAAAAACAACATTGTTGATAGCCATATTATCTAAGTGATGTGTGTCCATGGTAACTAAGATTTCCAGCCAGCCCAGGCAGATTTCCTCTAGCCAGCAGGATGGGATAAGATATCTTTGTGCAGGGCTTTATCACACCAGGCTCTTCTCCCATTAAAATACCGTTATTGTAAAAACACTACTGAATCGGGATTGGTTTGTTTGGTCTTGCACCTTCAGAACCACCCTAGGATTACAGCATTTGTACTAAAAGCTAACCACACACAGCACTGGGACTCCCCACCACCACTATTTCATCTGAGACATCATCTCCACCCTCTTTCCTAGTTTGTCACATTTGCAAGCATACCCACAGGGACAGATTCCCCCATGTATAAATGAAAACATTCTTACATTTTAAAAGATTCCGGGCACAGGAGGTTCCTGATTGGCAAAATAGCAGAAGATACAGATTTAACTAATCACTGGCAGATGAAAGCCAACAGCTACTGATCTATCTGTTTCACTGATGCCAGCTTTGATCTGCAAGCAATTATTTAAGCCTGAAAGTAGAAGAAGAATTAACAGATTTTTTAAAAAAATGCCTTCTTGAACTGCAAAACTCTTATCCACTTACATTACCAGGCATGTGTGAGTAGGGTGTGTGTGAGATAGAGAGAGAGAGAGAGAATGACAGACTCTAGAAGGGGGCTGGAAAAGGAGACGGGGTGGGAAACAGTGAACAAAATCAGCATAAAAGCACAATTTAACTTTAAGGAAATCATAGCACAACAGAAGTGGTCATTAACAGCTTTTTGGTGTTAATAAAAAGAAGTGCTTTCCAAATAGTCTCCCATGGGACAACTGTTTGGAGTTAGAATTTCCCAGGGTGTTAGCCCTTTTTGGGAAACTCGGTGAAAGCTAAAACCGTTAAGAATCAGACTTCTTTTAACAGAGTAGCAAAAAAAGCATGCCCCAACCTCCATGTTGCTTCCCTGAATTGAAACTAAGAAAACAAAGCAAAGCAGGCAGTCTCAGGATATAAACTTAGAAAAACTGACTAATGGATTTTATAATTATATATACACTGGGGAGCCTGGATCCTAACTAGCTAACAGATAGGTAAGGTAAAACAGTAGCTTCATTCTTAACTAACCCAATTCTTGGTGGAGATGCAAGGCATGGTCAGAGAGAAGGAAGTGAAAGCAAAATGGCAAAGAAGAAAAAGGTCTGAGAAGTGGGGTCTTTTATAAGGCCAATGACCCTAGGAACTGCCACATGATCTGGCTACCTGGATACCAAAGGTATTTATAGCCATGCATTTAAACAACATAAGAGCAAGTGGTGAGACTTTAGGTGAGAAAGGAGAATGCTTTGTCATGCAAAGAAAAATGAAACTCTATGCTATCTAAGCCCCACTTGTCCTAGAAAAAGAGGGGAAGGAGGAGAAAGAATGCTGGAATTTTCCAACAAGAACAATGACATCATGTCATAAGCTCCCCCCCCCCCCCAATGCTATTATCCAGCTGTAAGTGTGATTTCCTGCCTTATGTAATAAAGCCCATAAAAAAGAAGACTGTGGATTTGGGAAGAAAAAGCTCTGAATATCCCTTTGTCCCTACTGTAAGGCATCTCCTAACTAGAATCCCTCCGGTTAGTAGAAACTGCTTGCATAATGAGGTGAGAACAGGTATATAGCATTCTCAAAGTCTCAACTGAATTCCTGGGAGATTATATAGACTCTCATGATATTTCAATAAATGTATCAAGATCTTGTCTCAACACTACCCTGTTTTCTTGCAGCATTTGGACCAGAATTAAAACTCCCACTGGTGCCAATGAAAGAACTTAGGAAAAGCAGCAGAGGAAAGAAGGGCTGGCCTCCCCTAATTTTATTATATTTTATTTATTTTATGTCTCATCTTTCTGACAGATAGGATTGAAAACAGCTTCCCTATACGATGTGCTTCCTCACTACCACGAGAAAAAAAATCTCAACCAAGCTTGGGGTGGAAAGTTTGATCAGTATCAGTGCAAGCATTTTTTTTTTCCTAAGCTAAATCACCGTTTTTATGGGAATTTGCAGCAGTAGGAAGTGTTAACTCCCCCTCACCCCACGCATGGCAATTAGCAAAAACATCTTCATTGGTGCTTGTACAAGCTCTTTGTCTAAGACTATATCCATGGGTTGGGTACAAATTTTCTTCATGAGGAAGAGAAAGGAGGGGAAAAGACACAAGTGTGTCTACATTACACAGTTATATCAGCTTGATACCTCCTTAACTGCCACAGCTTCATTGAAAAGAAGCCTAGGATTTGTCATTTAGTGAGGTACTTAGAATTCTCTGCTACAAAGTGCTAGTATGCTCTCCTGACTGACTGTTCCCAAAACACCATAATATATTAGATTGGTGAATGTGTACGTTAATTGCTATCAGATGAGCATATGACTGTACTGACACACTGATTATATGTACCCATGTTTAACTTTTAGATTAAATAAATCAATAAAGTTTTTAAAAATTCCAGGATTCTGTAAGGAGCCATGATAGTTGAATCAAAATGATATAACTATGTAGTACAAATATACCTACAAGACTGCTGAAGAAACCTGAAGAAGAGAGAGGGAGGAGGTAGAGAGAGAAATGAACAGATATTCATTGCCTTCTAAAAGGTCAAATAATTCTGGCAGATAGTCCTTCTAAAGAAATCCACCATGTTTATCATTTCCAGGTCTTTTTTGCATGTCTTTCTGTCCTTCCTGTTTGAATGTGTGCTGGCATTTGGGGAAAGGCCACAAATTGTCCATTTTCCCACGGGGAGAGAAAACTCCAGGAACTGCAGGAGAAAGAAAGGGAGTAATTCTCTTTCTTCTGCTCACTTTCTCTATCAGGCTTCCTCAGTCCTCCATGCTACCTTCACTTGTGCTCCTTCCTCTTCAGACACACAGTCTCCAATCCCCACTCCCACATCTGCCCTTTTCTCCCAACTTTTCCCTCTGTTCATCTCCCTAATCTTCCTGCCCTTTTCTCCCAATTTCTCCATCTGTTCATCTCCCTAATCTTTCTCTCTCTTTAGCCCCACTCCCCAGCCTTCACTCCTCTTCTCACTTAACACCTAGTATCACCAGAATTGTGCATCATTTTATTTTATTATGAATTTAACATTTAGGGATAATCATTACTGATGAATAATCAATTGAGGGGAATTGGTTTGATTTTGGAGCAGGGTTTGGGTGGGAATTGGAAGAACACCCTGGTTTGCTCTCAACTTACTTTTGGCCCAGTGCTCTGTCAAATGTTTGAAATTCCATTTTGGTGCACAAGCTGCCATTTTTAAGTATCAAGAGCTCACTGGCCAGGGAACTTGTCCTTGTTATTTTGTACAGTGTTTCAAACCTACTGAACTACTGATTTGGCATCCTTTGGGTTAGGGCACCAATTAATTGAAATGTATTTTATCTGGAGCATTTTGGATAAAAATAAGCGGTCAGATTAGCATGTGCACACATAAGCAAATCCTTGCACTGAACTTCCAAAGCTAGAGAGCTTTCATTTTGATGCATAGATAAGGATTTTGTTTTCCACTGTAATTATTTATGTCTGACATACTTGATTTGGACTTGGGTGCTTGAAATGGGATCCCATCTCTGGTCCAGCCACCAGCTCAGTATAAAATCTGATCAAATCACTGGGCAGTGGGTCCAACAGGAGTGGGCTGCGGAGAGATTTTAAAGAGACAACCTGAGGATGGGGCATAATTTGGCAGCTACCTTTGTTTGAGCAGATGTATTTCATTTTGCTTATTCCTCACAGGCTTACCTACGTTTGGAGCTACATATAAGGAACAAACAAACCAAAAACAACAAGAAGCTTTGCTAAGACAGGTGGGTCCTTCGCAAAACATTGCAAAGTGAATGCTCCTTTTCACTGTTCCAGTCAGTCAGCTGTGCCTTCCTACACATGTCAGTCCATTTTCCTTGGTCTTCCATTTTGTCCGCCTGCCCCCCAGTCAATCAACATTCCACTGCTGCTGAGTGCGACCACTTATCATTCACTTGCTTTTAACAAGCCATGCCACACACTTTAGATTCTTCCCCCACCATCAGCCCCCAAGTTATTTGTACTTTTACAAATGACAGTGTATTCCTGAACTTGCTGCTATCTCTTTCTGTCTCTCTTGCACACAGATTAACCATTTTTGCTACAAGAGGCAACAGCACTCACAGCTTAACCTTCAAGAACTAAATAAATGATAATAGTGAAGCAGTCTAACACAGGGAATGCAACGATTTCTAGCTAGACTGCAGAACACCCATGGGAACGTCATACACTGAACACTATGCAACCAGTAAAGAGAAAGACCAGATGGACCTATGAGTCTTGTGCCATCTACAACCTTAGTAAGGTTTTATCAGGCTAGCTACTAAGTAGTGGTTCAAACAATGACTATCACTCTGATCATATTAAAAGAGGGCTGCACCAAAAGAAATGGTTTACATTTGCCTGGTGTCAGTGGTGTGATAATTTATGCTGTTATTATTCCACTAAGAAATACACTTCCAAACTGCTCCTGACACAGAGAAAGAGCCACATCTTAGTATTGTGGAAAAGCTCTGAGCAGCTTTTACAATATATATATATCATCTGATGGCTGCTAATTTTTCTGCTGGTGGTTTTTAACAGCATAAGTGTTCTCATGGAAATTTTCATCTGTATGGCACGTAAGATCTTTTTTTCAAAGTCTACACACTTCCAGGGGAAGTTTTGTCTGCCTGTTTTTGCAATTTTATGTGCCTAGAAGCAGCAGCAAATGCCACGTGCTAAAGCTAGACTGTAATCCCATTTTAACAACTGAACTACGATTCTCTGGAACACTTTAGGCTAAAGGTAAGGGACAGTCATTGTACACTGTAGGATCATCACTTGAAGCTACAATGCAGCACTACTTATCACCGGAGTTCTACAATCTGGTGCCCTGTATGTGAGTTGGGCAATACTGCCTTTAATCCCCAACCGACATAATCATAGCCAGCAGCCTGGGAGTGATGGGATTTCCAGACCAACACATCTACGCATACCTGGTTCAGAAGGCTGCTCTCTAGCATTAGCTGGTTCTGACATGTGAAAACTATGGACTGGATTCTATTGTCAGTCCCAGCCTGAGTATACTCAATGATTCCATAGGATTTACACAGATGATGAGTCATCATTCAACAGCTGGTTCAGTGGATATGCTCTTCTTGGATCTAACCAACAGGAGTCAGGCCCAGGTAGAATAACTTTAGTCCTGCTGGAAACACACCTCTACTAAGTCATTAGGGTAGGGAATTTTTTTTCGCCCAAGGATCATGTTGACTTCAAGTAAGCATCTCAGGGGCCCTGCATATCTATGCAGGGCAGACCACACAACTTAAAAGGGCGAAACCACCACTACTGATCATGCAGACCCCTACATGCTTCCCTAAGGCACAGCCACTCCTTCTTCGGCAATGTAGCTTTTCCCAAAGGGTTCAGCATTTTTGTCAACTGAAAGCTGTTTCCGTGTGTGTGTGTGAGAGAGAGAGGGGGGGAGGGGGGGCGAAGGAGGAAAAAATTGTTGTTTTTGCTGCTGTTGATGATACCACAGGACAGGCAGCCACTCAGAGTTCTGTACAACTGGCTTCAGCCTAGAAAGCAAAGGTGCATTTGTCTTGAGCAGAGTCAGGGCACTCAGTGGTCTGAAAATTAGACATTAACCTTCACCCATATTCCCCACGTACTGTGTCTGTGCCTCATTGGTCTATAGCAAATACACAGCAGATGCTTCATACAGTTAGCAATCATTTCTATCTACCCTCTATCATTCAAAGGTAAATATTTATTTCTCACCCTGTGCCAAGCTGGAGAGCTGATAATTTGCTAAGATTGAACTTTCTATGAGCTGGATCCTTAAAAGCATCTTCTTTATAGGTTATTTAATGATTGGGACATGTTATAAACCTTCCAAATGTCTTTCCCCCTGTTTCTAAGGTCAGGAATGTGGAACCTTTTGAGTTTCAAGGGTCACATTTCCTTTTGGCAACCCTTCCAGGGGCCACACAGTAGAGGTAGGTACCACCTGCAGAAGTGGGCAGGGCTATCCCATACTCTGTACATATAGCCACTAGGCATCTACTCTCACATACAAGATACAGTCACTCACTCACACACATCTTCCTACTGAAAACACACACATTATGTAGACCTAAGCACTATAGCCCTTCCTATGTAAAGCTAGCTTCTGTTGTCTTTGAAGACTAGGACACAGTTCTAGTGAATCTCAGTACTGCTTTCAGGGAACAATGACTAATGAGATTCTTAGAAATGTCTTCTTCTAGGCAGCCACGTTTTGAAGCCTTTTTCATGACAGACAATCCTCAGTGAGCAAAAAGAACTGCAGTTTTCCTCAGCTAAGACAGCAGTTAGTGAAATCATGCCTGTTTGTCATTATCTGACTTATATTAGCTGTAATCGCATCACATTTTTTTTGTTTAGATCTACAAGTAATGCAAACCATGCATAACTTTGACTCAAAAGATTAAAGTAGATACATAATTCTGGCAAATTGCTTGGAATTGTGGTTTAAGAGCATCTGGTTCTGATATTCTGTAGTAAATTGCTGGAAGCAGTGCTGTGTCCCTAATTTTTTTCCTCTCTCCTCTTCTAACCGAACCAAAAATGTATTAAGAAACACGTGTCTTCCATCCATTTTCCATGTAATAGCTGTATAAACCCACAAGCTTACGAGACCTTTGAGAGAAGGAGGTTGAGATGAAAGGTTCTGAACTGGTCCAACTTCATGGATTCAAGCCATGCGTGGCCCAGAGCTTGGGAAAGTTACTTTTTTTAACTGATATACACTGAATGGTAGTGGCCCTCCAATTTCCTGTGAGGCTTTTGAACCTGGGACCTTATGCACAGAAGGCATGTGATCTGCCACTGAGCCACTGTCCTCTCCTATAGAGTGGCACAGCCAGAGGGGGCATGTAAACAACAACAGAATAAATTATTGTAAAACAAGCAATTAAACAAATAAGAAAGGCAACTGGAATACTACAAGGAATGACAAGAAATGTCCCAGGGAATTAGCCATCTTGACCTGGAAAAAGATTTCATGGTTCTGTATCATGTCGTGGATTAAAGCTCAGTGACTCATTGCATAAGTATTTGTGACTCTGAATATGAGTACAGAGCATCTCCAGAGTCTTCCATAAGAAATTTGGCTATACCCACACAGTCCAATGTCCTATAACTGCTCTTCACATTGAAAGGAAAAAAGGCTTCTTAGCCCCAGTAAGCCACAACCACCACACCAGAACAGATCCACCAGTACTTCTACGTAGTCATTCATCTGGCAGATTTCAGCATGCAAAAATCTTCCTCTGTGGAGGAGCACTAAGACCAATGGAGCAGTGAATCCATTCTGGGTTTCAGTCCAAACTTTATAAAGCTATCCAAGATATTGAGCCCTACTCCCCCTCAAATAGATTCAGCCTCTTTCTTCAAAGTTCAGACTAAAACTTGGAGCAAACTCACCACTTCTATGGCATAGGAGCCTCTAGGTTTTGCTGATGGGGGCTAGAGACATAGGCCATTTCCACACTAGAAGCCATTAGCACGTTATACCGTTATAATGGCGGCATCATCATTCACACAATGCCATTGGATTAGGGACACTCTTGTTCCGCACCCTCCCCCCTTAAGCAGATGGGCAGCGCTATTGCCACCAGTGTTCCTTCTGCATTGCAGTGTCCTTGGCCACTCTGGTGCCCTGCCTTCCCCCTGCCCCACCTCCTCTGATTGGACGGTGATTTTGTTTGTTTGTTTTATTTGGAAGCTGTACTAACGCAGCAATGTTGGAACAGCATGACATGCCAGTACACTATTGCACTTTTGCCCTATACTGTTTAAAAATGTATTTAAAAAATAAAAAGTTTTGACTCAAAGGAGACATTTGAAAGAAACAGGGAGAGGTGATATAAAGTTACCACACCGTGGGAGTCATTGAGGGAGGAATAAGCTGGACATGCTCACACCTCACCCACGGCTGGATCCATCATAACAGGAAGCGCTATCAAGCGCTATAACAATACTACACTATGACAGCTGATGGGAATGAAGCGCTGTAAGAGGCTCTTAACAGATCTTTTCTGGAAATGCAAAAGTGCACTTCAGCAATGCTTGGGGACAGGATAGCAACTGGATAGCGACAACGTTGTGCGGAAGCACAGCTCCTGGACCATTAACAACCCGCTGCTATAGCATTATAGCAACATTGTGCCGAAATGGCCACAGAGTCTTTGCTGTGTGAACTCTAAATTTGAAATTATCAGGAATGGCTTCAGGTAAAGAGCTAGGCCAGGTTAGCACTAAGTTGTAAACTAAGCCAGATCAAACAAATAAAATGGAGATCAGCTGAGGCAGGGGAAACAGCCAAGGCAAATACATCAAGTAGAAGCAAAAGAGACAAGACTGCTTCAGCCAAATAGCACACCAGTGGAATAGAGGAGAAATAAATTCTCCCAGCTAGTCAAAGTCCAAAGTTGCATATTGCTTCTATGGCAATATGCAAGAGCTATGCCTGCATCCAGAAAGCAAACATTTAATTGCACAGGAGATACACAAGTTGCCACTTTGGACAGTAAGTACAGCAGAAATGCAAGAAAAGGAAGCGTTTCCTCCCATCTGCTTTGGAGTAACCTCTAGTACTTCCCTCAGAAGTTCCCAGTTGGTCATGCCTAGCAATCACGTTCTTCCTTTTTCTAAGAGCTGCTAATAGATGGTACAAGTCATAGCAGGAAACAGCTGGGGGATTTTTTAATTATTATTAATTTTTTTTTTTGTATGTGTGTCAAAAAAAAAAGCCCAATTCTTTGTAGCAGGGAGGGCACAGCTGGGTAGAAAAACTTCTCAAATATATTTATGTCTGTAATACTCAGACCTTACAAAGACAGTTCTGATTTGTCAGTACTTTTTGTAATCACAAGGTGATGATATCTGTGTGGTACTGAAAGACGTGAGAAAAGTGCTGCTACTACATGCTAAACACACAATTGTCATGGAGTTGATGTCATCCTCATGGATCCACAAGGATGAGGAACTGAGTCATTGGAAAGCACAGAAATGGCACTTCCACAAGGTGAAGAAGCCATGGTGAGTTTCCGTGCACTCAAACCAACTCTAGCACAGAAATGTTCCCAGGCTCAGGAACAATATTCTAGGCCTGCCCTGCTTAGATCAGTGGCCTTCATCCCCTCCAAAGAGTGACATCATTTGGCATCCCTTCCAAATTAAAATGCAGCTGATTCTCGACCTAAGACATCCTTTCTGCAGAATAATCATAAGGATACCTCATTATACAATCCACACAAGGAAATCCTTTGGCCATTTGTTTCAGTCCTCTTCTCTTCCTCAAACCCCAGTCCTTGCGTAAATATACCCACTCTCTTCTGTACCCATCATGTACCTCAGAAAGAGAAGCTTTCCTACAAAAGCTAATGTCACAATTAATTGGTTGGTCTTTAATGTCCCTCAGACATTTCCTTATTTCTCATCAAGTACATTGAATATAGCTAATAATTGTTTGGGTTCAGGTTGTCTATTGTCTGCCCCAATGGCAAGTAGCTTCCAACTTCAATCACCTGTGGGAAAAAACTGCAGCTTAACACTTTTTTTAGCATTACTCGGTATTGCTCTAGTTATTGTCTGAGGAGTCAAGAGGAGGGTGTCATGCATAAAGATGGTTTTTGCTTCTTTCGAACCACTCAGCTTAAAACACCTGCGGTACAAAACATACATTCCATTAATGCCCTTATCTCCCTCTTTTGTGACAAGAGCAAGTAGTTACACTAAGCAGTTGCATCCCACATAAAAAGTAACTGATTATGTGAATAAATAACCTTGGAGTTGCTTTTTTTTAAAATTCACAGCTTGGCTTCCTGCTGTCCTAAATATAAAAAATGCTAAGCAGGATTTCTGACCCTTATAAATCTTTCAAACAGTTCATATTTTATCAACTGAATAGGCCTTTCCATAAACTCAGAAAATAACTCCTCACCAAGACAATTTTTTAAATTCTTGACCTTTACATAAAATGAGAGGGGGGAAAAGAGGTTTGAGCCATTTCAAATATCATTTCCTTCTGCTTTTTCTTCCACAGCATTCATTTTATTTTCTTCTCTTTATAGATGTCTAAAAATAAGGTGTTCCGCCAATTTATTGTAATGAACAATTTTCAAATACTAAAGAACAAAGAAAAAAAACTAACCACAAAAAACAATTTAGTCAAAGATGAAGCATGAAGGTAACACCCAGCAACTTTAAGACTACAGTAGCACTTCAGGCTGGGAGGCCAAGCTATTTAGACCCTAAGGTCTAAAATTCAACCCCCACAGGTGCCTCGACCTACCACAGCAGGATCCCTGTGTGGCATATATTACACATGAAAGTGCACACAGCCCCTAGCCCCATGTCAGGTTGCTAGGTCAGGACTAAAACAGCCTTGAGATGTCAGGGCAAAAACCTGAGACCTAGGAACAAGCTCCTGTGATGTCACCAGGGGCATGCCTTGGTGATGTTACAAGGGGCATCCATCAGAGGTGTCATTAAGCATAATATATTAAACATAAGCCATAGGTGCACAGAGTAAGCCATTGGGAGGGTGAGAGAACAAATAAGGAAAAGTTATACATCCATATGTTTTTCAAGAGAGAGAGCTTCCCTTGAGAGTCCTCTTCCTCACCCTGACGGCCAGAAAAGAAAAGCCAGGACTTGAGACTCACAGCCAGGCCCTGAGATCTGATAGCCCTACCCCTGCCCTGTCAACATTACATGAAGCCCCCAGGTCCAAAAAAGATTATGCATCCCTGCCATCAGGCTTGACAACACCCTGCAAAAACTTACTGACTCAGTTTTTATTATTCCAGCAACGATACAGAGCTTTGAAGGGGAGCACTGGACACAGCTATTTCATACCCACTGCAGTCCATGTTTTCCAAGTATTAACACTTTTAAATCCATCTGCACTGATGCCCATAATCTCCCCTTGCAGGAGTAAGTGCCATAGTTTAACTATGTTGCTATGCAGACAAGGAAAACATTTGATAGCACCGTTTGGTCTTTTTCAGCACATGTATAGTCAGCATCATACAGCTCACATTTGCCAGAAATTAACTGAGGATCAGCATTTACTAAAGGTCCCTGCCTCAAAAATCAAGCCACCAGTTACTAAAAACACCTTGAAGCATGTCACAAGAGAAGCAACCCAGAGAACGAGCAGAATTCTGTGAGGAATCAAAGCACATTATATGCTGCATTCACTACAGAAAGGAGAAACAGTATGGTTTAGAAGAGAGAGCATTCATACTTGCTAATTTCTAACGAGTAGTATTGAATTTAGTTTTGGAACAGAAATTACCATAGTTGGCCCAATGCACGGCTGATACTAGGAGGGGCATATGACCCCACAAATTCCTCTGGTCTTTTTGGACACTTGCAGTACCATTGACCATGGTAACATCCAAGGTAGCATTTTATGATGGGCCTCCAGTTCCTTCTCAACTGAAGTTCCAAAAGGCATTGCTGTGAGACTGCTGCTCCACCCAGTGGCTTCTGGATTATACAGCTTTATATGGTACCACAAAATCCATCTTGCTTTCCAAATTGTTTTAAATCTGCATGCAGCTGATGATGCATACCACAGCATCATCAGCATATGGATGACACTCAATTCCAGTTCTTAATTCTATAATCTCTGTCCTGTCCTAGGGCCTTTCCATACTACACTGTTATGGTGCTATTATTCCACTTGCAACATCCTGTGGAATCCTGGGGTTTGCAGTTTAGGGAAAGGCCTTTAGAATTCTCAGCCAGAGAGCTCTTTGGCCTCAGAATTCCACAGGATGAAGAAAGTTGAATAATAGCACTATACCAATGTAGTGAGGAAAGGCCCCTAGAGACGCAATAGAAGTTCTAATAGGAGTTTTGAATCTGACAAGGGCAAGGAAACTAAGATTTAATCCAGAGAAGACAAAAGTAGCATTAACTGAAGGACTGTTGGATGGAGCTGCACTCCCAAGGCAACAGGTTCACAGATTTCAGCTACTCCTGGAATGAGCCCTGGTCCCGGACATTCAGATAGGAGTGGTGGCTAGGACTCCCACTGACAAGATTTTTATTGTATGTCAGGAATACTCTTTCCTGGAAGAAAGTGGATCAGACCTTACTCATCTATGTTCTAGTCACTTCCTATTTTAATATGCTCTGCATCAGCATTTTACTTGATGCTACCGGACTGGCTCATTTTGTACCAGTCCTTTCCCAACCTCACTCGTTGTCCATTTGTTTGTTGGCTCCTTTCAAGACTGTGACACTGAACCTCTGAAATCCTAAACAGTCTGGGACCAAGGTAATGACCTCACCCCTAGACACAGCTGTTTGAGAACTTAATTTGACTTCTGAGGCTGTTTTCCAGGAACCCGTTCACACTCCACAATAATTATAGCACTAAGATTCTACTTTAATTCCCATGGCTGCATCCAGTAGAATCCTGGGGTTTGCAGTTTAGGGAAGGGCATTTAGAATCCTCAGCCAAAGAGCTCTCGTACCTCAATAAATTGCAAGCACATGTTAAAATGCAATATAACACTACATTTGTGTAGTGTGAATGGACCATAGATCTGGTGAGTGGACATTAGAGAGTTCATTGGCGGGGTGCTCTTTTGTTTCAGGGGGTTCTACAATTCTGGAATCATTATTGGAGCAGGGTACATTTTTCAGACGTGTGGAAGTGTGGTTTCTTGTAAGCTTCTTGTAGGCATCTTGTTGGCCTCTATGGGAACAGAATGCTGGACTCAATGGACCTTAAGTCTGATGCAGCAGCCTCGCAAGAAGGAGAACTTAATCTCATTTCTGTTCTTCTTTACATGGGAATTCTATTTGAGCAAGTATTCTTGAATTATCACTTTTCTTCAACCTTTTGGTGCTATTATTGTTTAAATTGTGTGTCTGTGTAAAAAATGTTTTAATTTTTATTTTATTATCACTGATTGCTGACATTGTCTTGAATCCTATTGGCTAGTCCCCACCAAACAATTGTTAAATGGTGAGTCCAGACCTATCTAAATCCCTTTCATTCAATGAGTCTACTCTAGTTGAAATTACCAGTAGGTATTAGAGCATTATCCGTAACTTATTAAATTTTACAGACAAATAGGTAGTAATGCTAGAAAAGAAGCAACCTCCTCTTTTTTAAAAAAAAAACAAACCCAAAAATATTGATTTCAGGGGAGCTACATTAAGATTTCAAAAGAGGGATGAGGCAGGGTTCAAGTTTTTCAGAAAGATTTGAACATACACTTTTGGACACATTCAAAATTAATTGTAGTTATTCAGTTGCAACTATTACTAATGCCTACAAAAAAAAACACATGTATTTTGTGACAGTTATTTCTAATGACTCCTAATAACTATAGCAGTTTTAACATCACAGGGCAGACCCTGCCTTTCAACATGCCATTATCTGATGACTCATCTTTTGACACTTCCAAATTAAGGACAAGTTCCATTAATTTGGCAGGGGCTCTGCTCTTTCATCAGTTCTTCTTGCCTATGGAGGCTCACTTGGGATTCTTTGTGCACCCACATGCTGCTTGCAAAGCAAGCTGAGAGGGGAAAAAAGGTGCCAAGCCAGCTGAGAGACTTTGCAAGCAGCACAGGCACAGTCAGCTCCAGGTGAGCCTCCTTAAGTCCTTCATGCTCCCTACAGTACTATGAATAGGTTCTGCTTTTCAACCAATTCTGTTTTCTGACACTGCTCTGGTCCTTATCCTGTCAGATTAGTGGGAGAAGGCTGTACCATGTGCTTGCTTGCATTAGCAAAGTGTTGTGTGCTCTTGGCATGCATCCTAGTACCTGGGCATCCATAATGTTTAATAACAAGCATGCTTGGTCATGCCAAACACCTTGCCAGGAAGTATAGACAGAGACACCTAACAAATAATATGCATAGTCTGAGTTACATCAAGGAAAAGAAGGAGCATCTTTCTCTCTCACTCTCTGTCTCTCTTTCACACAGCGGGAGCCTTTCCGCACTACACTGTTATAGCACTATTATTCCACTTTCAACATCCTATGGAATCCTGGGGTTTGCAGTTACCTCCTGTAACTGCAAACCCCAGGATTCCATAGGATGTTGAAAGTGGAATAACAACGCTATAGCAGTGTAGTGCAGAGAGGCTCAGAGAGAGAGAGACAGAGAGACAGAGAGAGAATTTTGCCCCTCTCTAAATGGTAGCCCCACAGACCTCCAAATTTACTCCTTTCTGTGCTATTTGCAAATAGTGGATCCTTAAGAAACAGTGGGGCCTGCTTCTCTTTTCATGGACACTTAACACTAGGTAACTTCTTATCCTATGAAAAGCAAACGAAAGTAGAAGACAAAAAGAGTGAGGATGATGAAAAGAATGCTCTAGCTTTGATGCCTGAACTATGTGGTCTGTACTGCTAGAATGTCTATACTGATGATGAAGCACAAAAGCACCCTGGGGAACACTAACTAGCTGGGACATCATGCACTCCTGTAGAGTATTTTCAGCTCTCATTTAGGACCAGAAATGTCAAGTCTCCAGGTCCCAATACATCACCAAAAGCAGATCAGAAATGTCATGTGAATTTGAAGAACATTGTAACTAGCTAGAGTCTGGGATTTGTTAATAAGTCCAAAACATGTCTCCAGTACAAACTGGCATGTTTCTCCTCCTGACTGAATTGGCATCTCCACATACCTTGCAATACCCGACTGCTCCTTCCCATGCCTCTCAGGTAATCAGTAGATAAGGGCCTGTCCACTCTGTAAGAGATTTTCAGCAGATTTGGATGCCTCAAAGATTAGAAGAGAGCCCAATTCAAACAGGCAAAAATAGCAAATACACATGCACACATACACACACACACACACTCCTGAATGTGGAACATTATTAAGTCCAGAAAGCTATGGTGGAATTCTTTTCTCCGGCATGTTAACTTTCCACATACAGGAATTAAAGTGGCTTTTTGTTTGCTTTTTTTTTAACATGGGAGAACATTTCAAACAAAGGAGAGTTAACCTGCATTTTGTAGTGGCATAATCCTTAGGCCATGGGCAAATATTTCTACAAATCTGTGTCAGCTCTGAATTACCCAAACATTTTGAACCAAACACCTATTTCAGCAGCAGAAAGAGAAAGAGGATGGAGGAGAAACAGAAATTCTTCATTCGCTGCCCTAGATTAATAACACAACAAAAAGGTGATAGTAGAGACTGAGGCTTCAGAAATTATCTGATTCCAAAAAGCAAAGTGCTGTGGTGCATCCTAGTTCCAGTCAGGCCTGATACATGTCTTCCCCTTTAAAACATTGGCATCTTACTTTCTGTTACGCAGGACCAATCCAGCATTTCTTCTTTACTACCCTAAGCAGGATGTTACAGAACCCATGCCCTCATATGACTGGAGTGGGCTCCAGAACCCCTTTGCCATATTTCAAAGGATTCTGTGACACATCTATGTTGCATGTTAAACATCAGCCATGCTTACAAGCAAGACAAAAGACTTCTGGGATAGTGGCTGTCTCCTGAATTGTGGTGAACCTGACAGATGCCTAATGTGCTTATGTGATCAATTTAATCCTTCCTGAAAAAGTAAAAAGAGAGTCCAGAGGCTGCTTCAGTCAGTTTGGTTTAGAGCAGTCTCCTGTTGGAGAGACACTTTCAGCAGTCACATAGCAATGGGGGGGGGGGGCAATGGGGGCAGTTCGTCCCCGGCAGCAATGTTTTTGGTGTCCTGGCTCGTAGCCATACCCCATGCACAGTGGTCATGCCCCTGTGCACCATGGCCACACCCCTTCCCACATATCATTCCCCTCTTACTTCAAGATGAGCAAGGCATAACATTTTTATCTATTAGTTATCATAGATTACAGCCTTCTCTAATGGTACCATAGATGATGGTATAACAGTGCCATCCATATGTCAGACAACAATTCCCATCATCTCCATCTAAGATAGCCATTGGTCTACACGGGATATGCTTGCATGCCTCACATCAAGAGCTATCATACTGGTGAGCACAAAAAGCAGGGAATCTGAGATAGGCTTGTGTGTGCATTATGTGCCTTCAAGTTGCCTGTGGACTTATGGCAACCCACTTCATAGAAAGTGAACTACAAGCTGCAGTCAGTGCATTTGGGAGAAATAAATCACCAGAAACAGATGGCATACCAGTAGAGCTCCTTCAAGTTACAGAGACAGAATCTACTCTAGTATTAACTAAAATCTTTCAACCAGTACAGAGAAGACAACAATGGCCCACAGATTGGAAATGCTCAATATACATTCCAATCTCCAAGAAAGGGGACACCAGGGATTGCATTAACTGGAGGACCATTGCATTAATCTGCCATTAAGTAAAGAGATGTTCAAAATTCTACAACAAAGGTTTTATTCATATATGGAGCAAGAAATGCCAAATGTCCACGCTGGAGTCAAGAAAGGAAGAGGCACAAGGGGTCGTATTGCAAACATACATTGGATAATGGAGCACACCAAAGAATTTCAGAAGAAAATCAGCCCACGCTTCAAAGATTATAGCAAAGCCTTTGATTGTGTAGATCATGAAAAACTATGAACTGCTCTTAAAGAAATGGGTGTGCCATAACATTTCATTGTCCTCACCTGTTACTTGTACTCAGCGACAAGAGGCTACCATGAGGAGAGAACACAGAGAAACAGAATGGTTTCCCATTGGCAAAGGAGTCAAGCAAGGCTACATTTTATCATCCTATCTGTTTAAGCTGTACGCTGAACAAGTCATATGTAAAGCAGGATTAGACTTGGAGCAAAGAGGCATAAAAATTGGAGGAAAAAATATCAGCAGTTTAAGATATGTAGATATGCAGCTTAAGATATGCAGAAAGCAAGTTTGCAGTTGAACATGAAAACAAAAATAATGACCACAGATGATTTATATAACTTTAAAGTAGATGATGAAGACATTGAAATAGCTCAAGATTTCCCATACCTTGGCTCAGTTATTAATCAAAAGTAAATAGTTCAAGATTTCCCATGCTTTGGCTCAGTAATTAATCAGAATGGAGACTGCAGTCAATAAATTAGAAGAAGGCTAGGATCTGGAATGGCAGCTATGAAAGAACTAGACAAGATCCTAAAGTGTAAAGATATATCATTGAATACTACAGTTAGAATGGTCCGTGCCATCGTATTTCCACTTTCGATATACGGTTGTGAAAGCCGGACAGTGAAGAAAGCTGATAGGAAGAAAATCAACTCATCTGAAATGTGGTCCTGAGTTCTACAGATACCCTGGAGTGCTAAAAAGACAAATAAATGGGTCCTAAAATAAATCAAGCCCAAACTCTCCCTATAAGCCAAGATGACTAAGTGAGACTGTCATGCTTTGGACATATCATGGGAAGACATGACTCACTAGAAGAGATAATAACATTTGGTAAGGAGGAAGACAGTAGGCAGAGAGGAAGACTGCATTAAGGATGGATAGACTCAATCAAAGAAGCCATGGCTGTGAGTCTGCAAGACTGGAGCAGGGCTGTTGAAGATGGGGTGACTTGGAGGTCTCCCATTTGTAGGGTCATCATAATTGAAGCTGATTTGATGGTAGTTAATAATAACAGAGTACAGTAATCCAGGTAGGAGGTAACTAAAGTATGTTTCACCATCAGAACATGAGATGTAACTTTTAAGGAAGGATCTACTTACTTTACTCAGAACTCTGATCATTCAAAAGATCATTATTTGTTTCTGCAGTCAAAAATGGTAACTTGCTGAGTTACTTATCATGAGCAATTGATAAACACAGAAACATGTTCTCTGGTTCCCCTAAGTGGCCAATTCAGACACTGCACCACGGAAATTCTGAGAAAAACATAAAAGACATTATAAAGCAATCCTACCCAGTTGCATCACGGTGCAGCCACCTATGGTATTCTTCCTCCTCCTCCCATTCCCCAAATGGAATCAGCATTCATCTACTATATAAAAGTCAATGTTTGCCTGCGCGTTTGTCTGCGTCAGCTTATGATTGGCTGTGTGAGGCAAGAAGACCTCCTATGATTGGCTGGCTGTGAAGATTCCATGGAATCCTGGGGTGGGCAATTTTGGGAGGGGCCTTTAGAATTCTCAGCCTAGAGCTCTTGGGCCTTAGGCTGGTTGCTATGGAGATGAGGCCTACCATCAATAAGGATGCCAGAAAACTTTTGGGAGGCAAATGTGAGAAAAATGAAAGTGACATACACAACATAGTTACAAGGTCTTCTCGCCTCACACAGTAGATTGTATGGGTTCCATACGTGAGGAATCTTTGTGTTGTAGTTCAAAACAAAAAATGCTTCCAGAAAAATGTAAAGCCATTGCACAAATTCAACAGAAAGAAAAAAAATCAAAAGCCAGTACATTAATGTCACCAGAGAACACAGACTGGGTTGGGGACTATGGGGAAAAGTTACAGGTACTGGAATAGGCCGGTTGCTATGGAGACAATGCCTAGCAGCAAGGAGGAGGACAGTTTACTCCCTCAGGAACCCAACCTCTGTATGTTAACAACTTTGAATACAGATTGGATTGCGGAATATGGGGAAAAGTTACAGGTACTGGAACAGGTCCGTTGCTATGGAGATGAGGCCTAGCAGCAAGGAGGAAGACAGTATGTTCCTGCAGGAACCCAACCTCTGACTGTTAACATCTCTGAATAAAGATAGGATTGAGGAATAGGGGGAAAATCTATAGGTACAGGAATAGGCCAGTTGCTATGGACACCAGACCTAGCAACAAGGAGGAGGACAATGTATTCTCCCAGGAACCCAAACTGTGTATGTAAATAACTCTGAATACAGATTGCATTGGGAAATTTAGAGCAGTTACAGGAAATGGAGAAGACAGTTTGGTGAGTTCTTAAGAGGAAAATAAAAACCCCAGGCAATGCTGGCTAAATATGCTAGTACTCACTAATGAGTAACTAACAGACAACCTGTTCCTTTTCCACTGAAAAATATGACAGTCATGGACATTACTGGTCCCCCAAAAGGTAATTCAATTCCAGCTTATTACTGCAATAGGCAACTAGCTACCAGAGCAAGCCATCAGAAAAATCAGTTATTTCCCAGCTCTGATCAGCATGGCCAAATCAGCCACCTCCAGGGTCTCTTTGATACCATTTTAACTGAAGTGGTGGCTCCATCTTATGGCATTTGTGGTCCATAGTGGTGGTTCCATCTCATGGCATTTGTAGTTTTGTGAGATATTTAGCATTCTGTGCCAGAGCACCATGAATTGTCAGGTATAGACAGAAACTGGCTGGAAATTATCTAGTACAGTGGAGCTCTTGAGAGTCCTTTTTTTTCGCCCCCTCTCAACATAGGTCTTACCATTGCATCTTAGACACTAAGGACACCATTTTATTGGAAAACGTGTTGTTCAATGCCCTTTACCCACTGAACTCCACCCTGACACTTTTATAAGTCAGGTAGGGTAAGGGTCAAGCCCACAAATGGTCACTTTTCCAAGGACCTTGGTCACATTCTGGTGCTTTACAAATTGAAAAGTACCTATTATCAATGGACATGCAGAGACCAAAGTTATGTCCATCGGACCTGTATCAACTACAGCTTCCAAGTCAAAATGCACGGTTTAGTTCTCAAAGCAAATTGGTCATAGTTGGCTATTGAGTGGTCTATTCTCTTTTCAGGCATATTAGAAAAGTATATTAGGCCTTTGGTCACCCAAGGCAGCTTCACTGGATGCTACGGTGTCAGAGAATTTCTTGGCTGCCCGCACTATCATACATTATCATACATTAGATAATCTCTAGCCCACAATGAGTCAAAATTGTTCTGTTTTCTGCCAGCACCCCATTTGTTTCATCACTGCCTGCTTCTTACTCACCACCCATCCCTAAAAAGCAGGGATCTACTTTGGTCCCATTCTCTGGGAGATAACATTTGGGTGTATTCATGAACATGAACTGGGTCATTTCCCCGTTCTCCTATTGCTGTTAAGGTGACAGAAAATTCCCCAAGAGTCACCCGGAAATCTTTCAGATCCATCAGTCTCTTGAGGCAGACCATCTTAATTCCCCTACTTCCAAGACTCCAAATTCCAGTGAATCCGAACCCTATCAAGTATAATAACTGAACTACAGAAAACTCTTTTCATATCAGCATCATGCAAAGCAGCATGAAATACCAGGTCCAAAGAGAAAAGCCACTCAGCAGTATGGACAGACTCAAGTGCCAGGACGTTCTGAGCCATTTCTAACAGGCCTCTTGCATAGGTGCTGAAGTCTGTCACGCTGAGCAGACTCTCTTCCTCAGATTATCCCATCCAGCTCAGGAAGGGAGACTACTGAGTAGGGAGATGAGTGGTATACAAAAAGAATCCCTGTGCTGTCCTGGGCACCCCCCAACAGATACACTCAAAACTGACAGACTGGAGAATGGACCACCTGATGAAAAACATGAAATCATGACAGACTGCCATAACTCCATCTCTGTGCCACTCTCTGGTCTTGCTAGCTGATGCACCAAGAGTAATGGAGGGAGGGTAGATTTGGGAAAGACAATCCCATCCCACTTTTTCATCCAGCCAGGTCTCTGTGATACAACTCAGCTTGGCATGTTCACTTGGGATCATGTCCTGGACATGATTCATCCAGTGCTGTTCACCAGGCATTCAGTCCCAGGCCCTCTGACCTGAGGACAGTATGGCCAAAATCTATTGTTAGTCCTCACTAGACTAGTCCCTGCTGTTACAGGTAGGGCTAACCAAGAGAATTCAAGCTTATGGGTGAAACCTACACCCTGCTCCACTCTCTCTATTACACTCCAGTCTCTACCCTTACAATAGCTACAATTTCTTTCCATCTCCCTCCTTAAAACACACACACACACACACATCCCCTCAGTAGGCAGCAACCCTCCTCCCCTGATCAGCCAAGGAAAACGATGAAACCATGTAGGCTGATTATTTCTTCTGCACCCACAGAAGGCAGTGCGAGTTCTCCTCCGGCCCTTCCCACCAGGAGGGCCCCGCATGCTCACCTCCCTGCCCCAAGGGGCTTTGGTGTCCTCTCTTTCATTGGGGAACCCCTCACCCTGCAGCTCAACTTTTAGGTCCCACTCCCAGCAAGAGGGGGGGTCCCCAAAGCACTTGGCTGCCAAGTGCTGACTCACGGGGCCCACTGAGGTGAGGCAGCAGCGGGCAGCCAGGCGGCAGGGCCCCCCTCGCTTTTCAGCTGGGGGAGCGAGCCTGGAGGTGCACCCTCTCCCAGGACGGGCGCTGGTTTCTTTCTTTCTTTCTTTCTTTCTTTCTTTCTTTCTTTCTTTCTTTCTTTCTTTCTTATAGTCTCGGGAGGGCTGAGCCTTTTAAGGGGCGGCCTATAAATATCAGAATGAATGAGGTGAATTCGCACTGGGGACGGAGAGCCAGTAAACTCCGCCAAATGAATGACACCACCACCAACTGCCCTGCGATGATGCTCCCCCCCCGCAACCGGCCGCCACGCACCCTCCCGAAAACCTTCGCGGGGGGTGGGGTGGGGAGCCTGAAAAGGAAGCGAAGGCGAAAGCCGTGGGGGTGGGGGTGGGGGTGCTGGCTGGCGGAAGCAGGGTCCTCCCCCTCCTCCATGGCCCTGCACGGGAGCGTCACGTCGTCTTCCTCCCAGGGGCACCCTTGGCTTCGGGAGGTGTGAGTGGATTTTTTCAAGCGCATTTTGACAGCTGGGAGCAAGCGGAGCGCAGCCGCTGCCGCAGCAGCAGCCGGAGACATTCCTGGCGCTGCTGCACGCCCCCCCCCCGTCCGTCCGTCCGTCCGTCCCTCCGTCCCCAGCGATGCCGGCTGTCCCCAACCCGGAGCGTCTGGACCGCCCCCCGCCCCTCCCGGCCGCCTCCTCGGCTCCCCGCATTACAACGGCGAGACAGGACCGGGGACTCCGAGTCGCCGGCGACGCTCCGCTTTTCCTCCCGCGCGCTCAAGGCTGGAGAAATAAGTTGGCGGCGCGCGTCTGACGAAACGCCTCGAGCCGGTTGCAGCAGTGGGGGAGGGAGGGCTGAAGGAGCAGCCCCCTTCGTTCTAAACCGCCCCCCCCCCAACCAACCAACCAGGCTCATCATCTGGTTAAGGTTTCCACAGCCTTTTTCAGGCAAAAACGGGAGAAGGAGGGCGGGAAAGAGAGGGAGGGTGAAAAGCAGCTGCCGCCGGAAGGCTATAGGTGCGAATCCCGAAGCCTCCCCCCCCACCCCATAGTTGGAAGGGGAGGGTGCCACTGTCTAATCCGTGCCTCCGGACAGAGGGGAGGCAAGAAGACAGAATGCAGCGTATAGGGCCGTGGGGTGGTTTCATTTTAGTTTTTTCTTTTTCTTTTTTTTAAAGGCAGATCCGTAAATATAATCCAGAGATGATGCAACTACTGCAGAGGGTTTACACAAGACTCACACACATCCTAACAAAAAAAACAAAAAAAAAATTCTGCAGGACCAGAAACTGAAACCCTCGTGAACGAGGGGGCGGGGCGGGAGGATAGTAGATGAAGCCGGTTCAGGGAGGAGAGCGGCTGGGTGGAAAGGAGTAGAAAGCCAGCCTTTCCTTTTTCCATCTGAATTTTCTCCATGGCCAAGAGGAGTCGTATATCCCCGCCACAGTCCATTCCTTTTCAAATAGTAGGAGAAGGCAGTATGAGTTCCAGTTTAAAAATATTTATTTATTTATAAATTGGCAATAGTAAAGTTGCACAAAAATTAAGCCAAGAATAAACAGAATACGCGTCATCTGGCAATGCAAACGACCCCGGCTTGCCGGCTTTCTGTATGTGAGGTGTTCTTTCCCAAAGGTAAAGCAGGAAGTTTGCTCGAAATCGGCAAACCGGTTATAAGCTCCCTTCCTCTTGACGCCGCCCAACCCTCTCCCCATCGTTGCCTTCACGGCAGCCCGGTAGACTGTAAATGCCTTGGCTCCCTAGCAAGCACATGCCTCTTGCTGGGACGCCGGCTGGAAATGCGATCTTCACGGCCCCCTCTGTCTGCCGCCACGCTGTAGCCGTGTGTGCAATACCTACCGGCTCGGACGTGCTTCCTACTTGGTATGCGTGCGGCAGGGAGGAAGAAAGAGCATCTTTGGGGCACTTAGCGAAAGAACATATCCGCTTAAAACTTATATCTGGTCTGATCCCCCCCCCCCCGCTACACACATCCACGTTCCAAAGGGCTGCAAGCAGCCACAGTATTATGGGATTCCAGTATGTGTGTGTATGTGTATAAATAGACCGGGAGCAAAAGCCGTGAGCTGTGCAATGCAAGCAGGCTCGCCTTTTGCTCTGCCGCCCTCTCTGCTTTTAAGGAAGCGCGCGCGCGAAGGCCCCGCTTTTCCCGGGAGCCGCTCGCCCGGGCCACGACCGCTCTTTGCAACCTGCTGCTCCCCGCCGCCGCGACTTCGCGC
Organism: Cyclura pinguis; assembly: GCA_030412105.1. Taxonomy (NCBI): domain Eukaryota; kingdom Metazoa; phylum Chordata; class Lepidosauria; order Squamata; family Iguanidae; genus Cyclura; species Cyclura pinguis. The sequence goes on from CM059600.1 coordinate 129,267,140, forward strand.
CCGAGATTGCGATCGCGTGGCCGCGGGCGGGCGTGTTGTGTAGTAGCCGAGGGCGAGGCCACGCCCCCGAGCGTGGTGTCAGAGCGAGACGGCGACTCCGGTTGGTCGGCTCGGCGGGCCAACATCTGCTGGACTCCTTCATTCAAGTGACACCGGAGCTTTGAGGGATATTTGAGGCGCCGTCCGCTCCCTCGCCCGGCCACTTCGCTCGCACTTGTCCCAGAGCTGACCGCACGCTCGGTGCGTGGCTGGAAAGCGCAAGGGGATCTCCGCTGGCCACTGATTGCCACCTCTCGGGCCTTTTTTTTTTTTTTAATTTTCTTGCAAAGTATAGTAAACCGGCGAGGCAGCGTCCCGACCGCGTTGTGAGTTAAGACACCAGGACCATGTGGGCTCAGTGGTTAGGGAAACTGGTGACCCTGGTGTTGGTCTTTGCAAACGTTGATCCGGTGCTGGGCACGGAAGCCACTAACCCTCCGGAAGGTGCCCAAGACAGAGGGCCTCACAAAGGGCGACTGTCTTTGCAAAATACAGGTATGTCTTGATCTCTTTGAAAATGTATTTAAAAAAAAAAAAAGGCTATGCGGCGTTATGTATAGGTCCAAACTCGGAGGCACGTTGAGTTCGGCGCTACTCGTTTGTAGCGTGCCCTCTGAGGGTTATACTTACTTCAGTACAGCTCGTATTGGAGGAGAAGAGGTAGCACACTGTGCTTGGAGAGGGAGTGACGCGCAGAAATCGTGGCAAAAATGTTTCCTGCAGCTTCGGAAAGCTGCCTCAGCCCAGCACGTGTTTTCTGCCCTTGGAGGCAGATGCCTTGCTGCGCCTGCGAGCCGAACGTCCCCCCTCCCGAACTGGACCCCAGGAAAGGTAGCTATGTTTAGACCAGGTACTGATTATAATCTCAGAGGGGAGCAGGCATTCCACTCCCCCCTCCGCTTTACTTAAAGAAGGGGCGGATTCAGAACTAGTAGCACTGCAGTGCCAGCGCGTGCCTTTGCATCGCCCGAAGCGGCCAGCTCTGATCCTTTCATTTTAACCGGAATTCTGGAGACAGAAGTCCTAAAACGCGGGCGGAGCGGGTAGGAATGGAGACAGACGGGAAACGCGGGGGGGGGGGCATTACTGGATTTAAGGATGCTGCTTTAAGCGCAAAGATTTTGCGTTAGAATCAGGGCGAAAAAGAGCGCTTGAAATGTGCAAAAAGGGTAAGTGGGAGCAAGCAGAACTCCCGGGTCTGTTTCTCAGTCTGACCTGCAACTAGCCGGGGCGCGAGACCTGTTCTTCCTCGTGCCCACGTCTTTGTAGGAGACCTCCTCCATGCGTACCTTGGTGCGCTTTTCTTGCAGGAAAAGCCATCGAGAAAGAGAACCCCGATCTTAAAACTTCCCAGGATTGCCTGTCGGGGGCGGATAGCCAGGAACGGAGGGAGAGAGCTGTTCCTTCCGACGCTGTCGTTCCCCCCCCCCCTTTTTTTAACCTAGTGGCGCTATTGGCGCATGTAAGAGTGTGGCTTGAACCCGGGCGCGGGAAGGCATGAAAGCTCACGCAGCGAGAGAAGGGCCGCCTCATGTGAATCTCAGCCCGATGCCATTCCGTGCACGCTGGGGTCCGGGACATGTGATCGGAAGCGTTTGCATCGTACCCGACGCCAGCACAAGCCCTTGGAGCTGGATCCTGGAACATACCCCCCCCCCTGCGCTACAAGTCCAAGCTGCACACTTACACAACCCGGGACAAAAGCTCCTTTTTTTTCCGCCCCCGGTCTCTGTGTGCTGCTTCCTTTGGCGTGTGTGTGAAACACAATGCAGCGAGCCTGGAGGACAGAACTGCAAGTTCCCGCCCTGGCTTTTCCAGAGCCTTGTCCAATCAGGGTTTTACAAAAGGAAAATCCCTACTCGCGTATTTCTTTTGCATAAGTGAAATCTCTCTCTCTCTCTCTCTCTCTCTCTCTCTCTCGGTTACGTGGTGCTTAAACCCAAGCCTGACTTGGTAATTGGTCTTTTTCAGAAACTCCTATTGAAAGGATTAAAAGGGAAACCTAAAGGTTTTCTGTAGCTTGCACCAACATGCCAGAGGAGAAAGCCTGGAAATGCCTTGGAGAGGCTCTTGTGTGTGCGCTAGATTATACAGAGCGCTGAGAATTGTTTGGCTTTTGTTTAATTTCCTTCCATGCTGTTTGGCTTGGTTTTTTTAGGTTTTTTGGCATCTGCTCCCTTTTTTATTTATGAATGTTGAGTTAGGAAACTGTTTTATGAGGTATGCGTGATTTTTTTAAATAAAAAGTCTATTTAAAATTATATCCAGAAAAGGTATTTCCAATGTGATGTTTCCAGTGGATGTGACTAACTTATAAAGGCACAAGGAGTACTGGGAAGAGGAAGCAGCATAACAGAAATAGCCTGTAACAAAATGCCTGTCTTACACAGATGTATTGTCAGTTTTTCTCACTGACTTTAGTGATTTGAAAGTGTGCTTATATGGGATATGCCTGCAGCTGTAAATCAATCCTCAAGCATTTCTTCACATTAGAAGACCCAAGGGATCATTATCTAAGTATTCTCAGATGCACTTTCCCTTGAACCTTATACTGAGTTGTGTTTCTTAAGGAGAATATTTGTTTCACAAGTAGAAATTGGATTTACTGCATTGTTTGTTTCAGGTATACCCTACCTTTCCTCCCAGAAGCTACCACACACACACACACACACACACACAGTTTTATATTTACAGTAACAGCAGTCCTATGAGGTAAATAAGTAGGCTATGGCGATTTCCTCCCTACACTGTTGTAGTGCTATTATTCCACTTTCAACCTCCTATGGAATCCTGGAGTTTGTAGTTGAGGGAGGAGCACTTAGAATTCTCAGCCAGAGAGCTCTTTGGCCTCAGTAAACTACAAACCCCAGAATTCCACAGGGTGTTGACAGTGGAATAATAGTACTATAACAGTATAGTGTGGAAATGGCCTGTATTTGGTAACTGGCCTAAAGTCACTCAGCTGAATTTGGGTCTCCCCAGCCCTTTTCCTCTGACTGCTAGACCATGTTGGCTCTAACTATTAAAAATAGCTCTGAGAAAGAATGGATTTTTCACTGGCTTTTTGTTTCTTGGATCTGATTTCAGTGCAGAGTACACAGACGAGCTCCTCCTAAGTCCCTTTTTTAAAAATGAAGGGGTTGTAAGCAAAATAACCATTTGCCTTCCAATTTATGTTGCAGTTTTACCATACTGATAGTGATGGCTGTTCATTTTCAGCTGAAATCCAGCACTGCTTGGTCAGTGCTGGCGACGTGGGGTGCAGTGTGTTTGAGTGCTTTGAAAACAACTCCTGTGAGATTCGAGGCTTACATGAGATCTGTATGACGTTCCTCCACAATGCTGGAAAATTTGATGCCCAGGTAAGCATAACCAAACCTGCAAGTACAACAGGGAGATAACAGAGACAAGTAGGCCTAGAAGCTGCTAATGCTATATGCTGTAGTATTTGAAGTTCTTGTTAGATTTATGTTCCTTTGGTTTAATCCAGCTTCAGAGCTAGCAAAAGCAAAAGAGTTCTGAACACCATGGAACTGAGGATGATCATAATCTAATATGTTAATTTACATTATTTTAACTGTCCATCTCACCTGCTTCACCCATAGATGTCTCCTTTCTAGTGCCCCAGTATTAATACTGCAGGCTGTCCACAAGAAGAGGCACCATTCTGGGAGCAGGCAGTTCCCTGAGTGAAGCCATAATTGGAAAGTAGGGTATAGGGCTAATTTAAAGGGAAGCTTATGTTAAATAGATTCCTATCACTGAGATTCCACTGTATAGAGCAAGAGTGAGCAAAGGGAGACCCTTCAACTGTTTTTGACTGCAGTGCCCCCATTGGCCGTAGGCATTATAGGCACCGGTGAGGAATGCTGGAACTTGCAGTCCAGCAACGTCTGGTGGAGCACATTTGGTGCACCTTAGCGGGTGGCAAACCTTTGGCCCCTTGAGATGTCACCCGAGTTGTTTCTTCAGACAAGAGCTTTCCCATCTCACATGGAAATGGTCCCCATGCCAGTTGCTTGTAAGGTTTTACTCCTGAGGGGAAATGTTGGTTGATATCCCTGAGAACTGTGGAGCCTTCTCAAGTATAGATACTCTGTTAAGGAAAAATAGTGTCTTTATTCTAAATACCTAAATCCAAGGATGTCATGCTTTGTATTTTTGGGCACTTAGGTTTTACTCAGACTTCTTTCTGCCACACTTTGTATAATCAGCCACTAATTTTCAGCAGATGTATATTGGGCCACACAGTGCCATTGGAAATGACCGTCTTTGCTGCTGTCTTATTCAGAGGATCCTTTGGCAACCCACCAGTGTCAAACTGCATTCCTTAGTATATGCATGATATTAAATCTGCCTCATTTGTTTTTTCCCCATCTGGTTTGTTCATCTTCAAAGTTCATCTTTTTATGCCTTGTACAGCATTTTTCCCATGCCAGGGAAAGGGAACATTATGATGCGCTGGAGGCATTTGATTTGACAGGGCAGTTCCCAGAATTTATGGGTATTTACTCAAGATTTCAGTCACAGCCAGTGGCACTTAGGGTAGTAGGAAGAAAAGCTGTCTTGCAGACAAACATGTTCTGTTGCATTGAGTCACAAGATGATCACTTTGCCCCCTACCCCAGCCCACCCCCAGAAATCACAAAAATATTTCTAGATATTTTTAAGCTGCCTTTTTCATACATATGAGATGTCTTCTTTGCTTTCAGATTAATGGACCTTTGCTATCCTTTTCCCTACTTTTCAAACATCTTTTTAAGAGTCTGTTTTTTTCCCCTCCCCCTTAAGAAACACCAGAAATGTTCACTCTTTGATATTTGATACATTTTATATAATGACATTTCCTGGCTGTCCACAACATTTTTCTTCCACAATTCCTCTTTTCAGGGCAATGCCAAGTAACTGTAATTCCATATATTCAAATATCACCTTATTTTTAAAAAACATATGCTTACACAGGCTGCTCTGGCAAAAGAGAAAAATAAATTACAGGTATCCCTCAGTTAATAAAGCAGATGTGTTCCTGGGCATTACTTCTTTAACAGAAACTTTAGTACCATAGGAAGAAATAAAAGAGAAAGGACAGGAATAGGATCCTACTCTCTCCAAAAAGAGCAGTTCAGCAGATTGCAAAAAACTTCTTATTTAAAACTAACACTGTGTATGTACGAAATAGAAAAAGCAGGTCAGGTAAGCCTTGCATAAATAAACAGAAGGGTTTTGAATGTTCCAGAGACCACCTGAAGGCTTCTTCCAAAATGCATCCAGGGATGAGTTTTTCTTTCACTAGTCCCTCCTTTTCTTATGATTTCCATTTTGAAGGCCAGACTTATAGATCTGTACTTTTTAAAACATACTGAAGGTTGCAGGTGAGGCAAGCTTATCTGCTTTCCCCTTTTCTCTTTGTTTCACTGTTCGCACATGTAAGGGATTCTGGAGATAGCTACTATTTACCTTGCCTGTTGTATATAGGCACACACAGCTACAGAAGGATTGGGTAGAGTAAAATGCCACTTTTTCCCAGATCAAGCTTTGTTTATTTCATTGTTTCCTGTGAACATACTGCTATAACCTGACTGCAAAAGTCTGTGTTTCTGCAGCTCCCCTTTACCATTCTCTGTAAGCCAATGCTGCTGAAGACTTCCAACTAGACAAAAGATGAGGAAGGAGTGGGCAGACATAAAAAAGCTTTTGTAAAAAGGAGCTTCATGGCCAGAGGCTTTGTTAACTGAGGCATGTCTGTACTATTAAAGCTTCAGTATGCAAATGGAAACTAACTGCATGTTAGTATTTGCGTGCTAGGTAGCAAATAATATCCCCCCCACCATGCATTCCAATCTTTAAGAGAAATATAGGTTTCATCATAACGGGCATGCCTGGGAGCATCAGTGCAGACCCCAAAGGTTCCACATTCCACATCTGCTGTGTCCCCAGAGGCTTGCAGGGGGGTCATTTGCCTTTTGAGAGACTCAGAATGATTTTTCTCAGGGTCAAGCAGGTCAGAGGAGGGTGAAGCCCACAGAGGTCCAGGAGGAGGCAGAATGGCCCCTGAGTCTTCAGACATTGCCCTCCCCATCTAGTTTGTTTCTGTTGCAAAGAAAAGGCCAAACAAAAGGAGTCCAAATTCTCCCACCCATTGCTACGATTCTGCTACCATAACACTGGAGGAGGGAGAACAGTGCACTGATCATTAAATACTCATTAGCTAGGATGACCTGAAAGGGAGGCATGGAAGGAATGCCACAACATTGCCAGCTGCCTGTCATTCAGCAAGCAGAAGAGCTGTCCAGAGAATTGGACCACATCACTGACGCATGACTTGCTTTCCAACCTAATGGCAGAATAAAGGAAGAATAAGGATAAGGGATTGCTTAGGTTGTTCCTTGCCCATGTGATCTGTGGTATAGGAGCACAGATCACAAGACATAGCTGGAGGCTCATCCAGCACTTTACGTCCCCTTTAACTGGAAGTTAGACACTGCTGCTGGAAAGCTATTGCAGTCTTGTGTTGGAGACTGAATTTTTAACATTGGCAGAAGGTCACTTTTGATTGAAATGGGTACATAAAGAAACAGACACAGAGAAAGTAAAAATCCTTAGAGTGCATAGAGAGAGATTAAAGCTGCTGTCCTGTATATGCCTACCTGGGAGTAAATCGTGTTGAAGTTAGTGGGACTTACTTCTGAGTTGATGAGATTGCACTCTGCAATTGCCGTCCTTTGTACTCCGGAGTAAGCGTCACTGAATTCAATTGGGCTTACTTGCAAGTGAACATATGATTTAAATCAGACATAGCTTCATTTTACTATTCCTATCCCCTGGCAGCTAGAAAACCTGCTTAACTGCCTCCTCCACCCCAGCTTTATGATATCTCTACTTACTGACACATACTTTAAACCACTATAGAATAACATTTTTCAAAACAAAACAGAGTCTAAGGTTGCAGAATTCTTCATCCAGAACCAACCATTTTCTGCTGTTATACAAGATGATCTCAGATATTGTCACAGCATAACTGATGGCTTAAAAAATGACAAAACCTGATAGAATAAATGTTTCCTGTCATTATTTTTCTATATGATTGATTATTTATTCATTATTCCTCAATACTGCCTTTTCTCCAGTGAGCTAAAGGCAGCCTACCTGATTTTCCTCCTCATTAGACCTCCCAAGTCACAGGTCAGCACTGGCTATTTCCACACTACACTACTATAGTGCTATTATTCCACTTTCAACATCGTCTGGAATTCTGGGGTTAAATTACTGAGGCCAAAGAGCTCTCTGGCTGAGAATTCTAAATACTTCTCTCTAAACTGCCTACCCCAGGATTCCATAGGATGTTGGCAGGGAAATAATAGCAGTGTAGTGTGAAACTGTGTAGTGTGGAAATGGTCACTATAACCACTGCAGCACTATTGAGTTGTAGAACTGGATGCCAGCAATCAAGAGACAGCAGAGTATTATAGCCCTTCTGTGCATAGCTTATCTTTTAGTGACATCTTCCGGTATATTGGCTACCCTTCAGGAATACATGGAGGCACATACTTCTATATGAACACATTGGTATTTATAGTTCTTAGGAACTATATACTGTCTACAAAATAAAATGGATATGAACAAGGGATCAACCTATTTTGGGCAGCCTTTCTGGTATTTTGTTTTTTCCAGTACTCCTTAGCTTACACAAGGGACAGGATCTTTTGACTGTGTGTGCGCACACATGCACATATGCACCTTCAAGTTGCCTGTCAACTTAAGGCAACCCCATGAATTTCATAGGATATTCTTAGTCAAGGAGTACCTAGAGGTGGTTTTGCCAGTTCCTTCCTCTGAAATACGGCCTACGGTACTTGATATTCCTTGGTAGTCTTCCATCTCAGTACTAACCAGGGCTGACCCTGTTTAGCCTCCAAGATCAGACAGGAACTGGTGCCTTTAAGTTTTGGCCCTTCTTTTGCACATAACTAGTTCTCAGAGTTGATGGGGGGGGGGGCAGAAAGCAGACTGCTCCACAAGGATTTGGTGCTGAAATATAGAGAAACATCTCCATGCTCTACCACTGTACCTGTTGAGCATTCTGGCCTTGAGCTGTGACTAAGACCAGAGACCCAGCCACATCTGGACCTCACAGCTCCACTTTAGAGATTTGTTATGGGTCAGAGCTTGTGCACAGAGCCAAAATAAGTTCCAGGCTTCAGCCAAACTCAGGACTCTAAGCCCAAGCCCTCTGTGTAAGACAAGGGGGATAGGGTTCATCCTTTTTCCTGTTTAGGCCCAAACTTGAATGATGCGTGAGACTCATCTTGCCCGGCTCACCGTAGAGGGGAAAGAAGGTTTGGTCAAATGGCATCACTAAACCTGAGGTTGGATGAATAACTGGAAAGCACATACTGTACAGAGAGCCTGCGTGAACAAGTGGATTGTTAAAATGTCTATCTTCATTGCCAGCTAAGGGCCTTTTCAGGGACAGATTGACTTCTCAGGCGGCTCCTTAACAAAGGGCCCTGTGTTGGGTCTCACTGGACTTTGCCTGGCAGTGGCAGATGGCAACAAGGCTGGGAATTTCCCATGATGGCCATACAAGCATCACTCCAGGACACTGGGGGAAATCTAAACAGCAGTTCCAAGACTCTTGGTATGGGATAGGACAGAGCAGGAGTCAGTGCAGTGGCAAGGTATCCTGAACATGGGCAACTGCCCATGGATCCTGTATATTGATGCTTAGCTGGCTGAGCATGATGAACCCCACCTTCAGCTGGGTTGTACTCTATAGTCCCCATCACCTTCTTTGGGCAGTTTCCCATCCATGTGTAATTTGTGCAATCTCTAAAGCAGGAGTGTGCTCCTGCAGCTATTTTTCACTTGAATCCCCATCGGTTCTATCCAGGCTAGCCAATGGTGAAGAATTGTGGGAGCTGTAATCCAAAAACATCTGAAGAGCCATAGTTGTCCTCCTTTGCATTATCCAGAATGCTTCCACATGGCATGTCAGTAACTAGAGGGGTAACCATGTTTAATATGTTGTTGAAAAAAGTTATACCACAAGAGTCTTTTGAGAAATTGATGTCTCCCTGCAGAGACTTCCTACAGAGTTCACCCAGTCCCATGGAATACCTCTAGACTGGCATCATCTATTTATAGGCAACTTTCATAATATACAATTATAATACTATCATTCCACTTTAACTGCTATAGCTATATCCTATGGAATACTGGGGTTTGTTGTTTGGCCAAAAGCACCAGAGAATCCTCTGGATGAGAATTGTAAGTGCCCCTCCCTTAGCTTTTTATCCCAGGATTCCATAGAAGGGAACTATGACAGTTAAAGTAGAACCGTAGTACTACAATTCTGTAGTGCGAATAGACCCCTTGTGTCCACGCTCTATAATGCCATGAGGGCAACCGGCAGAGTCACATCACTGGCCTCTGCTACTAGAATATTATAAAACCAACCATCGCACCCATACCCAGGCATATCCCATAGAGTTCTTAGTATATGCAAGCATTTCCATTAGTTCATCTCTCCTCCCTTTCTCCGTCCCTCCCTCCCTCTCTCTCTCTCTCTCTCCCCCTCTCCTTGAATTAAGATGGCTGTTCACCTGTGAATTATTCTCTATAGAGATGAGTACATTGGGTTTTTTTTCTTTTGGTTTTGCTTTTGCCGTTCTTCAGGGAAAATCTTTCATTAAGGATGCTCTGAGATGCAAAGCACATGCCTTACGCCACAAGTTCAGCTGCATCAGTCGCAAGTGCCCAGCCATCAAGGAGATGGTGTTCCAGCTGCAGCGTGAATGCTATCAGAAGCACGACCTCTGCTCTGCAGCCAAAGAGAATGTTCGGGTCATTGTGGAGATGATTCACTTCAAGGACCTGCTCCAGCATGAGTAAGTGAGAGGATTGCACTCTGGGACTGCATTGGGAGAGCATCTTGGAGCAGGAACCTGCCCTGTCCTCCAGCAGTGGGCTCCCCCATAAGCACCAGCAGCATTCCAGGGTTGCTAACTTTCCTGCTGTTTGTCCAGGTGGACTTGAAATCCCTGGGACTTTACTGAGTAGTACAAGTATACCTCAGGTAGCAAAGTATGTCTGTTCCCAAGCATTACTTAAACAGGAAAAGTGGTACCAGAGGCAGAAGTAACACGGAGAAAATAGGGATAAGTGCTTATGTTGCAAAAGCAGTACAAAATATTTCTGCAAACTTTTTATTCAAAACTAAACAAAATGCAAGCATAAAATAGAACAACCTGATCAGGTAAGCCTTGCATAAGTAAACAAAAACATTTTGAACCCTCTAAATGCTTCCAGAAGATTTCTTCCACAAGGTATCCATAGATTACTTACTGTTTCTTCAGCTTCCAGTTTTCCTATGATTTCCATCTTGTTGGCCAAATTTATATAGTTCAGTGCATTATTTAACATGCTGGAGGAGAGGAGCTGGGGAAGCAGGCTAACCTTCTTTCCTCTTTTCTATCTGTGTTCCTGTTCCCACATATTCAGTAAAGGATTCTGGAGGCAATTGCTGGTTCTCTTGTCTGCTGTAAGTAGGAAATGTGGTGCCTTAGGATCAGCTACAGCAGAATCCCACTTTCTCTAGCTCAAGATACATTGCATTATTTCCTACAGACATGCTGCTGCTACCTGGCACTGAAAGTCTGTTTTTCTCCCGGCCCACTCTCCATCGCCATCCTCCTAATGTTGATGCTGCTAAAAAAAGTACCAGCTAGGCAAAGAGGAAAAGGGGCTAGGCAGGTGTAAAAAGACTTTGTAAAAATAAGCTTCTTTGTCAGAGACTTTGTTAACTGAGGTATAATTACATTGAGTAATGGAAGTGAATCACAGAGAGTATACTGTGCACAAGTAGGATAGTCCAGTCTTTGTTTGGATACTAGGGCCAGGAGGTCTGATAGGCTGTTGTTCCCAGCTCTTAAGAACTGTTCCACATAAAACAGACATAGCATGGCAAAAGTTTGCCAGCTGTCTTTCTCTCTTCTTTTGAGTGCTTTTGAACCTGCCATTCCCAACTTTACCCTTTCTGTCTCCTTGGATGTGTTTCTGAGGAATCAGTGTTAGATGTTCCAATGAAAGTAGATATGAGGAAGGTTTTAGCATCTCTGTATGAAATGGTGAAATGACTATACATTTATACTTTAATACACTGCAGAAGGCTTACTCTGCTTTCCAAAATGGAATTTCATGCTGATTGGTAAATGGAAGAGAAAGATGTGTGGCTATTTCTCAAACTGCAGAATAGAAATGAAAACATACTAGTATTTGACTGTTTCCTTGGCTTCTACTGAAATGTGGGCTTCATGTCACACTTTCAGTGCCTTAACCCACCATAGAATTCCTAACTGATATTGTCCAGTTGCTCTGTGGCATGTGCAGGGGAACCTTAGGCCATCTTTGCACTAGACTGTGATAGCACTATTATTGCACATTCAACATCCTATGGAATCCTGGGGTTTGCAGTTTAGGGAGGGGCTGGCCAACCCCTCCCTAAACTGCAAATCCCAGGATTCCATAGGATGTTGACAGTGGAATAATAGTGCTATCACAATCTAGTGCAGAAATGGCCTTAGTCAGGTAAGAGGCAATATTTTCTCCTGACCAACTTTCCAGGGACTGCATGCCATTGGTGGACAGGACCAGATCCAAAAGTGGGCAGGATCATAATGCATACACACTCACACCCTCTTGTCCACACACTCACTCATACACATTCATTAACACACAAAGAGGCTTCTTTGCCCCCTGTGCATAGCAGGGACAGGGAGTGATGGCAAGGAGGGGAAGTTGAAACCCAAATGCATAGGGCATGATGCGCTAACCAAGATCAGAAGCATTATAAGGTCACCATAAGGTATGATTAACTGTCCCAAAGAAGACTGTGTGAATGTGTGTATGGCTGATTTTAATCTTGGGAGGGTAGTGTGTGAGCAATAGCATTTTTCTTTACATAGTCAGGTTTGGTTACTGTGAATCTCATTACCACATTTCTAACCAGCAACCATTTCACAGAGCTGAAGCTACACAGGCAGCAAAGATAGCAGATGGTCTGCTCCACAGTCCCTGAGGGGTCATGCTCATTGTCCTGTGCAAACCATCAACTTGGAAGGTTAGTTAGAAACTGGGGATGAGTATGCAGATATTTTTAATGGTATATTTAATATGTCAAATTAGACTACAAGGCGCAAGCTTGTATCTTCAAAATTTTGTTTTTGTTTTTCTTCTAGTACTCAAAAGCAGGAAACAAAGCGATGGTAAGGGAGAGATGGTGACAGCATGTTGAAAGAGGCTTATTTTTTTTTTTTTCCATACAGATGCCACTTGATGGCACTTCACATCATTATACAGTTGGCTTGTATATCAGGGCGGAAAATGCCAGTCCTGACAAACACATAGATCCTCAGTACTTTCTCAAACTTAACAGAAGTAGAATCATAGTGAAGCCAACCTCTTTTGAATGGTTGGCAGAGACCCTACTGTTCATGTCTGAGCTGCCAAGGTATACGTACAAATATATTTCAGTTAAACCTTTTTACTCTCTTTAAAGGGCTCCTTTTTTCCCACTCCCAAATGACAGATGCTCTCCTAGAACCTGTCATTGATGCTCCTTTAAACTGAATGTCCATGAAGTCAGGTTTAGCATCTCTACTTATTTATTACAATCAAAGTACTATTTTTAAAAAGGATAGTTTTGACACCGGTTTAACCCTAAAATGTGGAAATATTGGTTAGCACTTTCCAAAACTGGCCATGAAAGGCTTGCTTTCCCCTCAGTCTTTCCTTGGATTCACTGAATGATTTAGGCTTCTGTGTTGCTTGGAACTGAGGGTGCTACGAAAGTAGTAGGAGGCTTTCAAATGGAGAGCATCATGGTGTAGAACAATTAGCTAATCAAGTGACTAAATGAATGTTGGAGAGCCCAAACAGCCCTTTAAAACTGTGGATCTCTGTTACATGCCACAGGGAAAGGCTCCATTCTCATCTGTGTTGGAGACTGTTCGACACATGGATCCCTTTAGTACAAGCCAACTATGTTTTAGTGCTGCAAGGAATGGGGTGGTCCCATTCATAGAAGGTTCTAGCTGGTGCATTTGCCTGTGAAATTCCTCCTTTCACTGAAAGGCACATCTTCTAAACTAAGAAAGCAATATTGTCCCAGTTGTTACAGGATCAAGAGACTTTAAGGCCCTTGTCGCACGGCATTTTCCATGCGAAAGGGCGCCTGGAGCATCGCGCGATTGTGAGGAGCGATCTGCACGATTCACTCACAATTGCGCAAAGTTCCAGGGGCCGGCAGGTGCCGATCGCACACCTTTTCATTTTTGGCTAGAAGCCAAAAATGGTGTGCGATCGCACATTGCTTCTGGGCCCCGCGCGCACTTACCTAGTGTGCGGAGCCTTCAGAGCCGGTGCGGTCACGCTTCCTGCCCCAGCACAGCCTGGGAAAGTCCCAGGCTGCACTGCGGAAGGAAGAGGTGGGGCTCTCGCGCAAGCAGGCAGCTCGTGCGGAGCTGAAGCAGCAGGGACGCAAGAGCTTCTTGCCGGAGGCTGCTTGCGCTTTCCCTGCACCCCAGCGCCGGAAAAAGGTAAGGTGTGGAAAGGGTCTCAGAAGCAAAGGAGCTTATTCTAAAGAGACAGACCTCTTTCCATAGCTGCATATAACTTTGGTGATGGGTTTTCTGGAAGACCCTTCGTCATATAGTCTATGATACTCTGCTAAGAAACACTTATAAAGTGGCAGTGGTACAGTACCCAAAAGAGAACACCATCTTTTCTGTCCTCATGGCTAAATTTCTGTCCTCATGGCTAACCGGAAGTTGTAGGGGGTAGTTGTTTCCTGTGAAGAAAGTGTGAGTTTCTCAGCAAACCAAAGTACAGGTATTAGAAGCCTGTCCTTTTAAAATTCTACCTGCATGGCATTGGCAAAAGAACACTTATGTTCCTACCTGGGAAGCTACTTTATACTGAGTCAATTAATCCATACAGGGTTTTAAGCAAAAGTCTTTCTTAGACCTACCCAGAGACAGCAGAAACTGAATGAGGGACATGATGCACATATAACATGAAGTCAACCAGATAGCTTTCAGCTTTTCTCCAGTCTTGAGGGTGCCTGATATTTGGCCCTGTGTAACATTTGCATTATGTTCAGTAGAATGGCGGTTAAGAGGCCTACGCTTTCAGTGCCATAAATGAAACAGGCACATACCCATATATATTTCTTACGAGGACAAGCAAAGTAGCATCCACTGCTGGGCTGTTTTGCTTCCTGCCTCATCTTCAGTGCAAGATATGGCTCAAATCATTCAGGAAGGCCGCAGGGAATGGTCTGTTGGTCCAAAAGTGGACTGGTGCCAGGTGTGATAAAAGTTCTGTCAGTGTCTGATTAAAGCAAAATACCAAATACTCTTTTGATGTATCTGCCTTAAAATGGCAAATTTGAATCTTGTTGCTTTCTGGGTGAAACAAGTCTGACAATCAACTTTCATATTAAATCTGGGGTCTCTTAGATCAGTGGCCATTTCTGCACTAGATGCCATTAGCGCAATATACTGATACAATCCCGGCATTGCCACTAGCACAATGGTAGCAGATTAAGAATGCTGTTTTCTGCACCCTTCCACCTTAAGCGGATGAGTAGCAGTATTGCCACCAATGTTCCTTCTGCAGTACAGTATCCTTGGTCACTCTCTTCCCCCGCCTTCACCCCACCCTGCCACTCCTGATTGGTCGGGGGGGTGTTTGTTTTTCTTTGGAAGCCATACTAAACACACTAGTACACTGTTTCATTTTCACATTATAATGCCTAAAAATGTATTTTAAAAAAATGAAAAGTTTTAATTCAAAGGAGAACTTTAAAATAAACAGGGAGAGGTGATAGCTTTCAAAGTTACCATGCCTGGGAGTCACTGAGGGAAAGACAAGCTGGGCATACTCACAGCCGACCCACTACTGGATCTGTAACAACGAGAGGTGCTATGATGCGCTTTTATGGTTCCACAGTGAGCTGGCTGATGGGATTGAAGCACTAAAGGAGGTGCTTAACGGATTTTTTTCCGGAAATGGTATATGGCACTTTTGCAATGCTTGGGGACGGGACAGCAGCTGGATAGTGACAACGTCATGTGGTAGCACAGCTCCTGAACCGGAAACAACCTGCTGCTGTTGCAGGATAGCAACGTAATGCAGAAATGGCCAGTGGCTTGCAGAAATCCTTGTAGTTCTTCAGAAGCTGGTCAGAGACTCTTTGGTGGGAAGAGGGGGAATGTTTAGACGCCTTAACCACTTTTGCTGGCCTTGTCCCTGCAGTGTGTGGCTACAGTGTGTGTTGGAGCTATTTTTTCTCATTGCTTTTCATACAGTGGGCTGGTGAGATACAAGAAGCCCAGCCAGAAGCCCACATAACCTGAGAGTGCACAAATTAGAACATGTTTCACAGGATTCTTGGTAAGGCGTTGGCATTCTATAGCAGGTGCACTCTTGTTCCTTGGCAAACAAGTCAGTATGGGAAATATTTCCTGAAGGTAGAAAGCTGAAAACCACTGTCCTAGATAGAAAACTACATAGGGCTGGAGAAGAATGGTCCCCATTCACGGGCGTTGCAAGTTGGGGACAGTGTGTTTTTCCTTTGTGAGGCAGGGCACAAAATTCTCTTGCACTCCTTCCAGCTCACCACAATCAGCAACTACACTTTCCATCTTTAAATGCTTGGCCTGGGGAATAAAATAATTGTGTAGTCATAACTTGCACTTCCTTTTTTTCACTATAATATATGCTGCTAGGGAGAGCCAGCATGGTGTAATGGTTTAAGCGTTGGACTATGAATCTGGAGACCAGGGCTGGCTTCCCACTCAGCCATGGAAACTGACTGGGTGACTTCTCAGCTGCGGAAAACCCCATGATAGGTTTTCCTTCGGGTCACCATAAGTCAGAAACCACTTGAAGGCACCCATCAATAATATGCTGCTACGTTTTAACGTACTGTATTGTACATGGCCCATTTTTCCAAGCTACCTTCTCCCCAGGGAGCTACATTTAAGCCACTGAAGTTGCTTGGAACTATTATGCTAACAGATAGCATAACTTGCAGTTTAATGTTTTGTCCTGTGAGGTTTGCCAGATTGAAAGCAGGAGAAGGCTGCTATACATTTGATTGCGTAGAAGAGGGAATTTCAGCAGATGTTGTTTGTTAATTGGTTGCATGACAAGCAAGAGCTGCTGAAATTCCCTTTTCTACATAACCAATAAAGATAGAGGAGCTGTTTCCAGTTTTAAAATCTGGCAACCTCTTCCCCTGCAGTACTGAGAACTAAATGCCTGGTCGAGAATGGGGTGGACAATCCCTTCCCCACCATAATGCAAACCCTTTAACTTTTTTTTTTTTTATTGCCCCTAGATGCCATGTAGGGCATTGTTTATATTTGGCCCTGGGACCATTTTAGGCCCAAGAGAGCCCTAAAGGAAGTAACCAGAAGTTATTTCCTGCTCACTTCCTGTATTAGAAAAAGGCTCCTCCTGGGACTAAAATGGCCTGTGTCACAAAAATATGGTGAAAATGCTCTCATGCCCCCTAGAGTGCAAAAGCTTATTCCTCCCCCCCAAAAGAAAATCTGGGGGCCATATTTTGGCCTGATCTAAAACAAACGAAAAACAAGATTCTTAAACTTCTACTAGCATTCTTCTAGATAGAAAAATAAGTTTTGGATAACTAAACTGTAGATCCATCTGTATGTTAGATTTTTGGGCTGTCCAGAGCCGACAGTGAGCTTTTAATCTAGGGGTTGAGATTAGATTAGATTAGATTAGATTAGATTAGATTAGATTAGATTAGATTAGATTAGATGCGGCGGCCAGGAGTGCCTGTTATCAGCTTCGGCTGATACGCCAGCTGCGCCCCTTCCTGGAGCTGGAACACCTAAAAACAGTGGTACATGCGCTGGTAACTTCACAGCTTGACTTCTGCAATGCGCTCTACATAGGGCTACCCTTGTGCTTAGTCCGGAAGCTTCAATTAGTTCAGAATATGGCAGCCAGGTTGGTCACCGGAAGACCTAAAACTGACCATATAACACCAATTCTAAAGTCTCTCCATTGGCTGCCTATTAGTTTCCGGGCACAGTACAAGGTGTTGGTCATTACCTTTAAAGCCCTACATGGCTTGGGGCCAGCCTACCTGCGGGATCGCCTTCTCCAATACAATCCACCCCGCACACTAAGGTCCTCTGGGAGGAATTTACTGCAGCCAGTCAGAACTAGGCTGGCTGCAGTTACCCAGAGGACCTTCTGTTCTATCGCTCCCAAGTTATGGAATGGGCTGCCGGAGGAGACCCGGCACATTACCAGTCTTGACTGCTTTAAAAGAGCAGTCAAGACTGATCTCTTCTGAGAGACCTTCCAAGACTAGCATTTCCATCGCCTCCCATCAATTGTCTTGCTGTTCTTTTAATAGTTGATTGATTGTAGTGTGCTTTAGGGGGTTGGTCTTAGGTGGATTGGTGGGTGGGGAGGATTAGGTATGTTTTTTAATGTTTTTAATGTATTAATATATTTAATGCTCGCCGCCTCGGTCCAGGTGGAGAGGCGGGATAAAAATTATTATTATTATTATTATTATTATTATTATCATCATCATCATCATCATCATCATCATCGATACCAAAGCATGAGTTAACTATAAGCATATGTAACATATCCAAACAGGAGTCCATGCATAGTAACACTCTCCCACGACTCCAGTAAACAGTCATACTTGTATCCCTTATCTTCTTCATAAATACAAGAAAATGTTAGAAATAGGAGAAGATACAAGCCTTGGAACCACAAAATGTGATGCACAGCAATATAATAGCAGTACCATTCAAATCTTCCAGTAGTCATTTCCCTATACTGTGTAGTGACATATTGCAAGTGATCCTTACAAATAAATTTTATCCACACACCCAGTTATAAGTAGTACTGTCTAGCATGTGAGGTACAGCACTGTGCATAAATGTGAAATTTTGAGACAATACTTTCTATATGCCAACAGTTGCAACTGTAAACAAAATGGCTTAGCTAACAACTGTCCAATGGACATTAATAGCTTGGATTACTAATAGATGCATTCTTACACTGATTACTCAGGGATCTACTGGCATGTATTGTTTGGTGGAGAAGAAAAGTTTATACATAATCAGCAAGATCCATGAACCCCAGGTGTATGCTATAATTGTGTCCATGGGTCAAAAATCAGAAAGAGTTCAGATGTTGTTGTGTGCCTTCAAATCATTTCCAACTTTTGGAACCTATCATGGGGTTTTCTGGAGGCTTGCACCTGAGGTCATCTAGTAGGTTTCCATAGCTGAGTGGGGAATTGAATCCAGGGTCATAGACCAGTGCTCAAACCACTACTCCATGCTGGCTCTCTTCACTCGTTCTTTCCTCCTATTTTTTTTCCCTGGAACAATAGCCACTGTCTTGAGTCCTGGTGTTGGGGATAGGGTGGTGGTAGTGGAGATAACTTCTATCCTTGCATCACAGGTATTAAGAAGGAAACATTTAGACCAGCTCTTGGGCTGGATGAGCATACTGCATGTCAAGAGCTACATGACTTTGAACACATCATGCCTCCAATTTATTCCGGTGGTTATGATGCTGTCAGGAAAAGGAAAAAATCTCTAGAACCACAGGTCTGTATATATGCTATTGGAATTCAGATACCAAAGGAATAGCATTAGGGGGGGTTTTCCCACCTGACAAGGCTTCATATTAGTAATCACAGTAGAAAATTGCTGTTGTGAGGTACCCAAAGAGAAGGAGGAAAAGAAATACTGCCACTATTACCTCACCGCCTATGATATTTTGTCAAGCTGTGATCAAAACCGTCCTTCCCTCTCAGATCCTTTTTCTAGAAAAACTATGTTGTGGCCCCTAACAACTCTACAGTTTAGTGCAGGAGCTAGCTACAGTCCTTAAAACTATTATGCTCCATGGAACTATGAGTGGAGCAACACAGTGAATTTTTCCTTTCTTTTCTGTGTAGTTCGGTTTACTCACATTCTGAGATAATTCCTCCAGGTATTTCACTTCTATTAACAGCAGTAGACGTGTATAATGCTTAAGGAGCGCAGGGAAATGCACTGTCATTATATACATATAATGATAACACAGAAATCGTAGGGGAAGGAATATTTATTCTTTGACATTTTGCTTGCTGGAAATGGAAACAAACCTCAGTTGTTTTATGAAAGAAGCCATTTCATGGAAAGTCTTCCATTTTCTCAGAAATGGCGTACGTTGTAATAGATGCTGCAACTAGCTGTCTAGTAACAGTTAGTGGACAGAGTTCTCAAAGATGGAATGCTTCCAACAACTGATACAGACCAAGAGAATCATAACACTGGGAAAACGGGTACTTACAAGGGTAGAATCATAGAGCTGGAAGAGACCACAAGGGCCATCAAGTCCAGGCAGGAATACACCATCAGAGTGTTCCCAACAGATGGTCATCCAACCTCTGTTTAAAAACCTTCAAAGAAGACTTCACCACACTCAAAGGCACAGTATTCCACTGCTCTTACTCTCAGCAGGTTCTTCCAAACATTTAGGTGGAATGTCTTTTCCTCTAGCTTCAAATCATTGCTCCATGTCCTAGTCTCCGGATCAGTAGAAAACAGGCTTGCTCCACCTTCCATATGACATCCCTTCAAATATTTAAACATGACTATCATGTCACCTCTTAACTTTCTCTTCTCCTAGCTAAACATACCCAGCTCTCTAAACCACTTCTCTTAGGGATGGTTTCCAGGCCTTTTACCATTTTGGTCACCCTCCTCTGGAAACGTTCTAGCTTATCAATATCCTACTTGAATTGTGATGCCCAGAATTGGACACAGTATTCCAGGTGAGGTCTGACCAAGGCAGAATGGAACTGTACTATTACTTCCCTCGATTTATATACTATACTTCTATTGATGCAGCTGTTTTAGATGCCTCATCACACTGTTGACTCATGTTCAGCTTGTGGTCTACTAAGATTCCAAAATCTCTTTCACATGTACTGTGGTCAAGCCAGGTACCACCCATTCTATATTTATGTAAATCCTCAATCTGGCTTGGGGGTCTGTAGTAGACCCCCACAATGACATGGTTGTTTTTCTTTCCCTTCATTTTTACCCTGATGCTCTCAACCAGACTTCCAGGATTTACATCATGGATCTCTTCACAGGTGTAAGGCCCTCTTCGCACACAGTTTCTTTTGCGAGAGGGCCTCTTGAGCGTCGCATAAATGGGAGCAGTGGTACGTACGACACACTCCCATTTACATGACACTCATGAGCCTAACGCAAACCGCGCACGCATTTTTTTTAATTTTCGGCTTCAAGCCGAAAATGCTGCACGGTCGCGCAAGGCTCCCGGGGCCCGCGCACACCTACCTGCCCTGTGGTACGTCGTCCCAGGCGCGCCGGTCGCACTTCCTCTTCCAGCGCAGCCTACAGCTTCCAGGCTGCACTGCGGAAGGAAGGAGCGGGGCGCTCGCACGACAGTTGTGCAACCAGGAAGCCAGCTGCGGGACAAAAGAGCAGTGAAGAGAGCGCCTCGCGCAAGAGCCTGCTTCCGCGAACGGCACCCCCCACCTCCATGATAAGGTAACGTGCGGGAAGGGACTAAGTGTCGCTGACATGTAGTGCTATTCCCCCTTTGTTCCTGCTTGGTCTATTTCTCTGAAATAGGTTATACCCCTCTATTGCTACGTTGCAGTCATGAGACTCATCCCACCAGGTTTCAGTGATGCCTATTGTATCACATTTGCTTTTGATGTGTTAAGAGTTCAAGTTCATCTTGTTTATTTCCCATGCTCCGTACATTAGTGTAAAGATATCTAAGAGCATGGATCATTCCCCTTGCTGCTTTAACATATGAACTAATACTTAGAAAACAGATTAGAGCCTTTCTTTTTAAAGTGATAGGTTAGTTGCTAATACTGGAAAAGAGACATTACACAAGGGTGACAAACCTTTTTCTCTCTTTTCGAAGGGCAGAGGGCAGGGCTTGTGCCTCTCTAAGCCTAGGCTATTTCCCGCTTCACAATCACTAAGCAAAATTAGAGAGCAAGACTCCTGTGTAGTCGAGCTACCTCAGAAGTGAACTAAATAACAGGCACAAAAATACTTGGACACCTGTTGTAGCTGAATCGACAATAAGGCTATACCTCTACTTCCTCCTATGTAAATTTACTTGGAAGTTTGCTACACTGAACAAATGGAGGGAGCATTTACGTACACATTGTTTTTCTAAGAGTGTTTATAATCAAGACTTGCAAAATGATAAAGGAATGGGAGAAATAGTTTGCTCTCTTCCGTGTAAGTTGTTAGGATCGCCTGACTAGAGATTACAGATCACAGCAGGAAGTAGCCTGTCCTGCCCTCAGGGACCCTTGGAGACATCTATGTTCTTTGGTTATTTCACATAGTAAATGATGGGCCCACTTCCTGGAGTAGGAAGCCCTTTCCGCAGAATGTTGTCATCCTGCATTGGGGATGGGAGAAAGACGGGACCCAGACGACAGTTCTGCGTGATGTCATCCAGGTCCCATCTTCCTCCTGTCCCCAAGCAGCGCAATCATGCTGCATATCGTTGATTCTCCCTATCAATGACTGGTGATTGTGCCACCCTCCCACCCACACTTAGCTGCAGAGGGCCAGGAAGTGTAATGGTTGTGCTTCCTGCCCCAGCGCAGCCTGGGACAGTAGCCGGCTGCACTGTGGAAACAAGAGGTGTGGCCATCATGCCTCCTGCATTCATACAGGCAGCTAGTGCAGAGGGGAGTGCTCCTGTCCTGCTCCCCTCCCTACTGAGATCCCCACAGGATGCCTCTGGGATCAGGTAGGGTGTGGAAAGGGACAGAGAATGAAGTGGGCGGACCTCCAGCAACCATTTTTATTCCACGTAATGGATAAAAATCTGAAGAAGTAAGTTCTACAGCTAAAGTATCCCAAAGAAGTGGCCATTCAGCCTCTGATTAAAAACTTCATTAAGGAGGGTCCCCTGCCCTCTAAGTCAGCCCTTTGGTTGACCTTGTTGTGCGTGAATAGGTAGAAGACAACTGTATTCCAGATGAAGATGATATGCAAAAGCCTTTATACATCAGCGTAAGTCTCTGTGAAACATAAAATTCATTTTTTGTTCTGTAGTCATAGTGACAGCATGATCAACACAGAAACAGTTTTCAACTAGGATAAATACTGCATACCAAATTAGATTACTAAAAGAAAACTCTGAACACTGGTTTTATATTAAGGAGGAACCCTAATATAGATGTGCCTTTTTTCCTTTCTTGATTGGTCTGTTCACAGATGTTCATTTGCTCCCAGAAAGAAGTCCATCTTTTGCTGCCCTTTGCTTAGAGCAGGAAGATGCCCTCACCCCTGCCAAAATTGTGCTTCAGCATAATTCAAACACAGTTTGGCAAGAGTTTCTGTATCTTTGATTTTTCTGTTTGGTTTTGAGAGTTCTCTTATAACCCTACATAAATTTTCCTGATGTGCTCTTCAGGGTTGATTTACAAACATGGAACAGCCATGCTGGATCATCAGATCAAAGACTGTCTGGTCCAATATTCAGTTCACACAGTGGCCAACTAGTCGTTAATCTGAAGCCTACCAACAGGACATGAGTACAACCACACCTTCCATCTTGTGCTCCCCAGCAGCTGATACTCAGGCATACTGCCCCTTATACTGAAGCGATCTTTAGCTATCCTGGCTGATGGGTCATTCTCCTTGTATTTGTCCATTCCTCTTTTAAGCCAATCAAGTTGGCAGCTATCAGTGTATCTTGTGACATAAATTTTCTCTGTTTAACTATGGAAGAAGAAGAGGAAGAATTAAGAAGTACTTCCCTTTTTTATCTGTCCTGAATTTCCCACCATTCAGGATCAATGGATGGCCCTGGCTTCTTGTACTGTGAGAAATGCATAATTTTACACATCTCCTATCATGTCTCAGCTTGCCTTCTTTTCCTTGTGCTAAACAACCACAAAAATTGCAAGCTCTCCACCTAGGTAGCTCCAGACTCTTGATTATTTTGGTTTTACTTTTCTGCATCTTTTCCAACACTTTCCAACAGTATACTTTATAGGTGATGTGGTGAGTAGAACTATAGAGTAGAACTATATGCAGTACTCCAGGTACAAACTATACATTGGATTTGTATAAGGGCAGTATGATATTGGCAGGTTTATTTCTGATTCCTTTTCTAATTATGCCCAATTTCCAAACTGTTTTTATAGCACCCATACACTAAGTTAACATTTTCATAGAAATATCACTCATGATTCCAAGATTGTCAGTTACTGCCAGTTTAAATCCCATCAAGTGTGTGTGTGAGAGAGAGAGAGGAGAGAGTTGGCATTTTTTTGCTCCAGTATATATCACTTCACACTTACTGAATTTTCATTTACTATTTTAAATGCCTGTTCTCAGGTCAGAGAGTTGCTTTAGAAACTCATCACAATTTTTTGTTTTTGTTTTCATGGTTCTAAATAATGTAGTGTCATCAGCAAAAATGACCACCCCATTATATACCCCAAACTCCAGGTTTACCACCAAGAGCTTCTCTACACTTCAGACTTGATAAACTGGTTTTGCCTTTTCTTGTGAGAGTATTTTCTCTCCAGACCTGTATATTCTAACCTGTCTTCACAGCTTTTGCTCTTAAAGTAGGATACCAGAGAGATGGTGTACTGGGGAAACCTTATAAGCAAATTTACATCCACTTAATGGGATCTTACACATTTCCCCCCCTTGCTTGATACATTATTTATTTGTTCTTATTTACTTCTTTTTTTAAAAAAAATTCATTTGTTATTTTTGCCATTGTTTTTATGGCACTCAGATTGTTACCTGCTTCAGTTGTTGTTGTTGCTACTTTTATTGAAATATGTTTGGGGGGGGGGGTGTTTTGTTTTGCTTTTTGGTTAAAGTACACCTGCAGATACACAAAATTTATAATACACCGCTTGCCAATGTTGCCTTCCCTCATACACACACTTAAAAAAAAGTCAGATATATGTCTTGGGTTAGAGCCAAGAATGCATCCATGAGCATCATTTTTGTATTGATTATTGTATTAATTCATTGTTACTAATTTGCTAGCAGATGCACCGACCTTCACAAGGGTTAGAAAACCATGGGCCCTCCTGCTACCTACTTAAATTTTTTTTATACACTGTCCCTCATGGTCTTCTCTCTCCTTAACCACCAGCCTACTCTGGTGTTCTTTCTATCCTCTTGCCCATCCAGATGATCCTCCTTTGTGGAGGGCTGGTGGATGATGGGAGCTATGCAAACCCACAATAGCACCTCCCTCCTGCCACTGAGCTCTGGCCAAAAAGCTGTACCAGAGTCAAGTGTATCAAAAACCAACATATAGCAGAGTATGTTGACACAGCTTCAAAAGCGTGCACAGCAAGAGTTTAAACTAGCAGCAAAACTCTGACCACAAAAACTCACCCACACAATGTTATCTTCCAACTTGGAGGCATTTAATCTTCAGTTACGATTTACAGGATTCTTCAAACAGAAAACCAGCATTCCTCTGACAGAGCAAGTGTAGATATGCTTTCTGGCATAGCTTTCGGCCAAATGCGATCAGGCAATCGTGAGCACAGTTGGCTAGAACTCAGATCCTTACATACAACCCTTGCTGATGCAACGTCTAGCCAACTTTGCATTTCCCATGTCTGATGCAACCCTCTGCCCCGGTTACATATCACAATGAGTCAGCTAGAGTCACATGGGATTACCTCATACACTGTCATCCCCAGGTGCAATCCACAATGTACATCATATGTATTTTATTGGACCAAAGGTTATGTCCAACCTTTCCTCACATCCTTGGCCCCCCTCCCCATGCTTTCCTTCGGCTCTTTCCTGTCTCCTTAATGTTTCTCACTGGTTTTTCCATCCTGCCACCACAGTTCTCGTTCAGATTTTCTGTCTGCTCTTTCATCTCCCCCAGTCTTCTCTTTTGCTCTCGGGCTGTTTCCACACCTTACCCTTTTCCATCATGGTCCTGGTGTCATCCCAGCAGCGCCTTTGCCAGCATGGGAACATGTCCCCAACACTCCCTTCTGACCCACCTGGCTGCTTGTGGATGGGAGTGCGAGCGACATGCACCTCCTTTCCACACTACAGCTGGCCTCTTTCCCATGCTGCAGTGGGGAAAGAAGTGCTTCAATCAAGCTTCCACCCATTCCGTATGGCTGCCAGCAACAGGAGCATTGCGCAGTCATGGGCCATTAACAGATTTTTTTTCTGTTAATGGAATATCCTGCAATCGCAACAGGTATAGACGCATTGGGAGCGGGGCCACAATGACATCACATGAAAGCACGACTCGCAGATCTCTGCCAGTGGATCCCCATCATGGGATAGTAACACCGTGCAGAAATGGCCTCAGTGTTTCAGTTGTTTGAAGAACTGCAGACCCTACAATGGGAAGGACTACTGGAAGTAGCCTACAGGCCTTTTGAGAAATTAATATAACAGGCCTGACTATATTTCTGTAGTCTCTGTTTTTATGGAAGTGGTATAGTATGGAAGAAGTATAATGTTTTGAAGATGGTCCTGCAGGCTACATATTTAAATTAGCTAACATTAATGAATTTACTAAGATTAATTAGTTAATTTTACAAACAAAATAACTTAAAGGTTAACATCTCTTGAGTCCCTGTAGTATTTATGCCATGTTTTAGATGTTTTAAATTTTCCAGTCTTTCAGCTGACAGGCACACATTCTCATCTATTATTATAGATTACAGTTAATGAGTTTTTAAAAACTGTATAGTAAACAGCACTGTATGTCCTGGAACTGAAAAGCAGTCCATTAAAAATGTAAATAAAGGTATACATGTATGGCACTGGACTGTACTAATCTTGTTGGTTGACAAGCTATACAGTCTTGAAGTAAAATGCCTATCCATCTATTGGTGGGCATGTAGGTTACCACTCTCCTATAATGTTCTTCCTTTCTTGCTTTTTTCCCCTTAGACCATATGTTGACTTGGTGAACATCTTGCTCACTTGTGGAGAGGAGGTTAAAGAGGCCATCACCCGGAGTGTCCAGGCCCAATGCGAACAGAATTGGGGGAGTCTCTGTTCCATCCTGAGCTTCTGTACCTCAGTCCCACATGGAGATTCTCAGCTGGAGCCTGAGAAGAAGCCCAATGAAGTCTCTAGCAGATCTTCCATTAGCCAAAGGGACATTGTGGTCCACCCAGAATCTGATACCAGAGAGAGCTCCCGAAATGCCAGAGGGGAAAGAGGTAGCAGACATCCTTCAAATGCACACGCTCGCGTTAAAGGTGGGAGCCACAGTCCCAAAATGGCTCATGGGATCATCGAACAGGAAGAGGAACTGTCTGATTTCTCTGACATCCGAAGGTGAAAGGAGGATACGGCCCTTCCTTCCTCCCCCATCAGAAACTTCCTCCATTGAGTTCATCTTCTTATCTAGGGGCATTCCAGAATATTTACAATATTGAGGGGTTGGTGTCAAGCAAAGGGCATTGTGGGATATGTGGCAGTGACAGTGTACGTATTATAAGTAACAGAGGAAAAGCAATGGCTTTTGGTTATTGATTGTATCCAGCAAATTCTATGTGTAGGTGCAGCAAAATATCTTCCTTTAAATATTTGCATCTCTTAAAAAGAGGTAAAGTAGGGATTAGATACTGATTTTGGTTGTTTTGTTCATTTTATCAGGTGTAGGTTGGTCCAAATTTCCATTCTCAGGCTTGGCATCTAGGCTAGGTTCAGCATTTCGTCTCTAGGCAGAAAATAGTCTGGTTTCCACTCTTCCAGAGGCAGTAAGGGCCTTGAATGGGCTGCTGTGGCTTTTGTTAAACACACAGGAAACACTGCAGCTACAAATTTAAAACAGTTTCTCTGAGCCATTGTCTTGTCTAGGTGACACCATCTCCCTTAAGTGTCCCTTGTATTGGTTGGAATGGCCCACTCTTGACTCCTTCTCCCTCTTTTTCCAGCATCCTTAGAAAGTTGGTGGATTACAGAACCAATTTCAGGACAAGACACTTGTTTTGTTTTTTTTTTAAGCAGGCCCACTGTCATGCCAACCTTCTGTTTCAAAAGTCTTCCTAGCTACCTGATTGAAGTAAGTTTCCTAACAGTACAGTACAGATGCCACATTAGATACCTGGCAGTTATTTGGAGGCTTGATTGGAAGAGGAAAAAAATTCCATCCTTCCTTCTTCTAAAATCTTGACCAGAAAGCAGAATTGTTCCAAGGCTGGCAGTGGCTAAGTTCACACATCACAATAAGCCTTAAGGTTTCTGGCTGGCTTTGCTTGTGCACACTGCCCGAGTGCTCCCGCAGCAAGTTGGGAAAGCTTGACAAACCACAGGCCTTCCATGGTTTGCTAACTGTAACACCTAAACCTAGCTCTCCTGCTTGTCTCCCCACAGCTCAGCAACCCAGGGAAGTAAACCAAAGACATACAAAAACCATCGGAGATATCTTTGGCTTATTAGGAGAGACAAAGCAGATTTCTGCATTTCAATTTCACAGTAAACAAAGATAAATGCAAGTTCTGTGACTTGTCGAATCAGCCCAGTTTGCACTGGGAGCAATGAGGGCAGCACACACCAACACTTTGCCTTGTTCAAAATAAGCCAGAATTCTTTTCAAGAATTCTCGAGTTCTGGCTTACTATGATATCAGAAATTGCTCAGTGTGCACAAAATGCCAAAGAAATGTTGAACAAACATAAGCCATGTTCTGCAAGTGATTGAATCAGGCCACTGGTTTGAAACAAGCTTAAAGTCTTCCCCACTGTGCAGCCGTGAACCACATGCTCTTGGAAATGAAATGAATCCTGTACATTTCAGTGGAAGTTACTTCTAGTAAGTGTGCACAGGATTGCAGTGTCAAAGGTCCACTATTATATCTTTACTTTTGAAAATATGTCTGTTTATCATTGGCTAGGATCACTCAGGATGCTACATTTTGAGACATCAGCCACTGCACTGGAATTACCCTTTTTTGGAAGGTAATACTGCTCCCGTAATGTTTTCAGGAAGTAGGAAGGCAGGTATCATAGGCAGAAACCTAAGTCTAGAGGTTTCTTGTACTCATCTTACTTCTGTGTATAAAGACTTCCCCAGCTACTGCAGTGTCAGAACAGCTTTATGTGTTCATATCCATTGTTCACACTCTGCATGGGTTCATATGTAGAGTCAACCCTGATACTGCAGTGACTGGGAAGCTCATCTTCATTTTAGATAGGAGAAGGCACAGCAACATAACACAGTTTTTTCATCCTTGACGGAGGTAGAGGTAGTAGAAGGCTTTAAAGAACAACATCCAACCAGAAGAGCATGTTATTTGCACAGTTTCTAGTAAGGATGGCTTCAGTGATTGTGCTGACTGGTGAATCCAATCACAGCTTCAAATAGACAAAAAATTAAATGAGGATACATGGTTCCCATACTAAAATATTTTTAAGTCATCTGGTTAAAGGAGTAATCATGACCACTTTGTCATAACATTATTCATCGATAAAACCCTCCAAAGATCTGCTACTAGAACCCCGTACAGTGTAGGTGAGTCTTAGTAAGTTCACTCTACAGGGATCTAATGTACCAATGGGAACCAAAACATACACATTGAATGTCTCTGTCAGCAGATCACCTCAGTGTGCATATATAGTTTTATCTTCATTCATTTTAAGGAGGTAGATATCTGTCCCCTTTTAGCTTATGCAAAGAAAATTCAGGATTTTTTTTTAATTATTTTGTGGGAGTGGGGTTATATAAGGCCTAATTTTTTTTCCTCTGCGTGAAAATTGGATGTATGTGTTCACCTACTGATTCCACATATTCTTTTATTGTAAATATTTATCATTTCTATTTATTATAGTTTTCTCCATTAAAAAAATAAATCTGAGCACTGCTGGCTAAGGTAATTTAAATATATGTCAGGACCTGTGTTGTATATATTCATGCCACTAGCACATTTTTGTTATTGTTTAAAGCAAGGAAAATATAATTTTATACACTCCATAATGTTGTTGACAGCTTAAATCATATATTTATTGTTAAATTTCATTTCTAACAGATACAAGTGCATTTAACCTGATAATTCTATTAAGACATCTTGTATAGCCTTACTTCTTTGGAAATTTTAAAATAAAAATGTCAGCTGTCCACTCAAGGAGCCCAATAGTATCTTAAGCATCGCACTTGCTGATTGCAAAACGATTCTTTCTTCAAAAGTCTAGTCAGAATACAACCAAAGTTAAACTCTTCCATGGTACAGTCCTATATATATATATATACATATATATATACATACATATATATACATGTATATATATGTATATATATGTATATGTGTATATATATGTGTGTGTGTATATATGTGTGTATATATATATGTGTGTATATATATATATGTATATATATGTGTGTGTGTATATATATGTATATATATGTGTGTATATATATATGTGTGTGTGTATATATATGTATATATGTATATATATGTGTGTATATATATATATATGTGTGTGTGTGTGTGTGTGTGTGTGTGTGTATTATTTTTTTTTTCCAGAAATAAGTCCCAGTGCATTCAGTAGAATGCATTCAGTGCATTCATTACTTGCAAGAAAGCCTTCAGCCTTAATCCTGTCAGTTTCAACTAAGAGTTAAGCATGTGCTTAAATTTAAAGCTTTGAAATTAGTGGAACTTAACTAGCTGAATTGTGTAGTAAGGGTAAAATATATCAATTCCTGCTACTTATAAGTGTTTTCAGTAGAGAATAGGAATCCTAGAGGTGGTGGTTGTGTGCTTTCAAGTTGTTTCTGACTTATGGTGACCCTAAGGCACATCTATCAAAGGTTTTCTGGAGATCTCCATAAATCCATTTGTCGAGGCAAAAGCCATCTTCCACATGTTGTGAAAAGGAGGAAACAATCCCTCTCCTCACCTGGGGAAGGAAAAGTGTCCTTCAGTGTGATAGGAAATTCCCCTTCCTTCTCTCACCTGGAAAAGACAGAAGGAGTTTCACATTGCTGGGTAAGAGCAATTTAGGAACCTCTTACATCTGCCCAAATGCTGTGCTTAAGAAATTCTTTTCCACCAGCACTGGAGGGGAATCTTATATTCCACTGGGAGTGGGAAAGAGGATGGAAGGAGTCAGATAGGAAGCAAGTAGAAAGTATTGTTGATCAGTTAGACAAGCAAAGACTAAAATGGAATATACCAAGTCAAAAATTGTGCAGCTCTTCAATAAATGTAACAGAGGTCCTGCAACAACGGTGCCTGAGACATTATAGAACACAGCTGTATCTTGGACCTTGTTTAATAACTATCTCTCCCCAGAGAATATTGGAGCCTAGAGAACTCTCACAAGATGTCTCAGCACCCTTGATAAACTGCAGTTCCAGGTGCTAAGGCATGATGAACTAACACAAATTAATAAATAGTTTAGACACACTCAGGTAAAAATTTCAGAAAGATATTAGTTCAGTATAAGAAGAAGAAACCAGTTGTGACACCTTAAAGACTCAATAATTTATTTCCATATATGCTTTTTTTTGGACTTCAGCTGATATCAACAGTTGCAAAGTCACAAAAGCTGTCATTAAGAAACTTATGCAGAAACACTGTCTCTCCTTGCAGGAACCTGAGTGAAACTGGTTATTTTAAAAAAAATAGACCAGAGGTCCTTGACATCTAACTTGATTATATTACGAATTCTGTGTGATGCATGAAGTGTTACCCAGATTTCAGGTATTTATGAAATACATATGATTGAAGGTGTGTTTATGGACAAAGTGAAACCAGAAACTAGGGATGTGGATAATTGAACTATTAACATCAACAATTCAAAATATGAAATATCCTGGCATTGGGTAATTAAGAAATAAAGAGCTCCTCACCTGAATGAAAATGGGGAGGGGTATTTTAGGTCATGCAGAAACAGTGGCCCTTTCCACACCTACCTGATCCTGGCGGTGTCCCACAGGAATCTCAGTAGAGGTTCTCCTGGGAGGGGAGTGTGACAGGAGCGCTCCCCTTTGCACCAGCTGCCTGCAGGAACGCAGGAGACGGCCACGCCTTTTGCTTCTGCAGCACAGCCAGGTACTATCTGCAGCTCACGTAAGTGCCACACCGCCTGGGGATGGGAGAACGAGGAGACCCAGACAATGTCATGCAGAGCCATTGTCTGGGTTCCATCCTTCTCCTGTCCCCAATGAAGGATGACGATGTCCTGCAGAAAGGGCCAATATGAGATTCCCATTTTCCTCAAGGAAAAAGCATTCCATTTGCCTGGGGAAACGACATTGCCATTGTCTTCTTCTGAAATACAATCTACAGCACCTGGTATTGCTTAGGAGTCTATCATTCAAATACAAGGACTGACCTTACTTTATAAAGCAGTAAAGTCCAAATTAGACAGGACTGTGACTCACCTGAGTGTTTGAATTGCGGTTGCTCTGGTGCCCCTATGAAGCAAGGGTGGGCAAAGTAGCCCTGCTGGCAATATAATTCTACCACTGGCACCTGTATTTTTAGTCTTCAGCTTTTCCAGACTCATTGGATTGCCTCTTTGTTGACACCCCCCCAAATTAGCACCTTCGCTGGAATACTTCCAACAGTAATGCTCATTTTAAATAAGTTACAGGTGCCTCTGTACTGCTTAACATTTTTTTTCCAAAATTGCAAGTGGATTTCCAGTCCCTTCGGTATTTGGGCATTCTTGTAGGCCTTGGAAGGCTCTGAGGGGAGAAAAGTAGTCTGCAAACCCACCATATTTGCTTACCTCTGCTGTCAAGCAATAACACAAAGCAAGAGAGCTTTTAAATAAAGGGAGAAAAATTGGAGAGTCAGCTGGACTTGCAATGAAAATAGATAAATTGTGTCTGATAGGAGGAGTTAAAAGTGTCTCTCAAACAGGCAGAAAAGAATACTGATTCCAGTGCCTGCACTTCCTTCTAAAACCCTCCACACGCAAAGTGCTCTCAGAACACAACAGGAGTGACTTCTGATCTTGGAGTTCTGTTGGTGTTAAGGAATTGCTGGTAGGCAAACAACTAAATGGCAGATGTAGGTATCATATTTCCACCTTGCACTGGTGCCCACAAAAGAGTGACAAGTCTACAACCACATACCCTCCAATTGTCTTTAAGCTGGTGCAAACTGATGTTTTTCGGCTACATGTGCCCCAGTTTTCATCTGTGAAATGTTACAGGGTTTGAGATTTCCCAGCAAACATCATGGCTGAGTAGAAATTTGAACCTTGGCCTCTGGGCCTAGCCCAGTGTGCAGAATATGACACACCATCTGCTCAGATGAAACACTGTTAAAAAAAACCCTGACATTCTAAATTTGCTATCACAAGGGATCACCAGGGGGGAAAAAGGGAATTCAAGGGTATCAGTGCCTACTGGTCACAATACCTACATGTCAGGATCCGAAGCAGCATGGCTCTGAATATACCAGTTCTTGGAGAATAACAGTTGAAGAGGATGATTGCCTGTTTGGCCTTTGCAGAGGCATCTGGTTGATCACAGTGGGAAACAGGCTGATTGACAAGATGAGTCTTTGATATAATCCCACAGGGGTCTCCTTATGATTTTATGTTATCCTGGACTTGAACTTGGTCCCATTCCACAAACAGCCTTTGGCTCCTGAGAGTGTCTAGTGGAATTTCTATTGGATCAGATTCTACCAACCATTTGGTAAAGCTGCATTTCTGCATTTTAGCTTTAGACCAAAGTTCCAAAAATGCAGGTATTTTTTTAAATATAATCATTAAAATCCACATACTGGAAGAAGAATAGTGTAGCCTTGTAGGCTTTCCCCAACCCAGTAGTTCAGACACCTACAAATAATTGTATATGTGTTTCTCCTGATCCTATCTTAAGCTGGTTGGTAGAGTGAGCTGGTTTTTCTTACTTGAATAAGTAACTTTGGCATGAATGTGCACACCACATTTCAAGGTTCTCAATTTAGAAGGAAGATAATTGCATGGCAATTGTGAAGGCACTAAACATAGGTGTTAAACTGAAGTCCAGAAACTTGGTCTTGAGTACCAGCCATGAGTTGGCAGTGGTCTGGGCTAAACGGTATCTCAAAGATAATCCCACGTGACATGGTTTCAAGCACTGAATTACCAAAATGCCCTAAGGCAAAAAGAGCTGAGTTGAAGTCCATGCCATCTTGAACCTCCTGAAATGTTATTGCTTTCAGCCTATCTATAAGGATCTTTTTAAGGAGCTATAGGCTGCTGCAGTGAGGTGGTCATTATGTGCCTTCAAATTGGCTTATGGAGACCCTATCTAGGGTTGTCTTGGCAAGACTTATTCAGAGGAGGTTTGGCACTGCCTTCCTCTTAGGCTGTGAGAGTATGACTCGCTCAAAGATCACACAGTTGTTTTCCACGGAGATTTGAACCCTGGTATCTGGGAGTCCTAGTTCAACATTCAAGCCACTATATTATGCTGGCTCAGAGAGAGTGTGATTCTCACTGAAATCTGACAGAACAGTAAATCCTGGGGTTGTGGAACAAAGCAAATCCCAATAGATAGGGAAAATCACACACTCAAAATTAAATACTGAATTTTCTTTGAACAACCAGGAGAGGCAATCAGAGGGCCTGCTGCTGTGCCTAGCACATTACTTTCTGTCTTGTCACTTGGGTTATTTAAAGGGAAAGGGATATGGAAAGGAACTTTGGACAGAATAGCCCATGCCCTACAGAAGGAATTCCTTATGGCTGCTTGAAAAGCACATTTTAATGCCTCTTCTGTGAGGTTTAAAAATAACTAATCCAATTTAAACCCTCAGATGAGATGAGACTTTGCAAGCTTAAGTTTGATTTGCAGGAATCTATGACCTCCAATATTCTTGCTTAAGGTGCCTTGCCATCTACAGCTTGTGCATAATCCTGCTGTGGATTAGTTTTAGCCACTGGGTAAAGAGGAAAAGGAATGTTTCCTGCCAGATATGTGGTGACAGAACTTAGTAGGAAACAGTCTCTAGCCAAGTGACAAAAGTTTCTGAAATGAGATGCAAACCTGACCTACTTGCCATGCATAGCTACTTGGACTCCGGTGTTTGTTTTTTGGCAAGCATTGGCCTAGCATCCTAGGGCCAAACTATTTGTTATAACAGACAAGAAGTGACTCACTACTTGTGTCTCCTTCCTCTTTCCTTCTGAAGAGTAATGTGTGGTGAGATGCTTCACTGGGCTGCAGATCTCCCCCATACAGCTTCTCATATCTTTGACCAGTGGTGTGGGGGGCAGGAAGCTGCAATGAGTGATGACGGGATACCATGTGGTGTTTGCCTCAGAGGTTACAAAGGAGAGAGGGGAAAGAGGCTTCGATGGGCAGCAGCTCTTTGACTCTTGGCCAAAAGCCAGTCTGTAGAATTAGATTCTGCCAGCTCAGATGGTTCCTTCAGATTGAAGCATCCTACCTCATAAATGGCTGCATTTCAATAAAGAGAGCCGCCCATTCTTTCCAAAGGACCAGTCTATAAATACAAAACCAATGGCTGTGTCAAAAGAAAAATACCTGTGTTTCAACTCAGTGGGGCTCCAACAAGTAAAATGTACTAGCTTTTACTCAGTTTTTGAGAATGATTCAAAAGAATTATTTTTTTTTAAAACCTCTAAATACGAAAACATTGTGGGGCCAATCTACCTGATGGAATCCCACACCACAAAGTACCTCCATGGTTTAGTCGTCCTACAAGTCCCTGATCCAAATGCTTCACAAAGTTAGGCCATTTCCACACTACACTGCTATAGTGCTGTTATTCCACTTTCAACATCCTATGGAATCCTGGGGTTTGCTGTTTAGAGAGGGGCATTTAGAATTCTCAGCCAGAGAGCTCTTTGGCCTCAGTAAACTACAAACCCCAGAATTCCACAGGGTGTTGAAAGTGGAATAATAGCACTATAACAGTATAGTGTGGAAATGGCCTTAGTGACAACTGCTGTGAGGAGCAGGGCCTCTAGTGGTAAGTGCTCTATAGCACTTTTTTTAAAAAGAAATTTTTACCCATTTCTGAAAAACCGCAAGTTGATTGATTGATTTAAATTTTTGTTTATTGCTCTTAAGCCTCTTAGAACCTTTCAGACAATATTCAACAAGTAAAAACAGGCAATAGTGTTATTTAAAAACAAAGCAAAACTATTTTCTTTAAAACCATTTTTAAAATACATACACACTTGCAAAATTAACATAGGTCAATTCTAGTTTTAAGGACCAAAGGTCATGTAAAAGAATACAATCTTAGCTGTGGTATAGGAAGTCCTAGAACGAAAACATCACCATCTTGGGTATTCACCAACTTTACTAAGGTCTTTCAGATGCAACACTGCTAGCAAAAATCTTCTGTGTAAGACAGATGTTTGTCTTTAAATTTAGTTTTTGATAATGTAACATAGTATTTAGAATTTTCGAGGCACTTCACACACATTATCATAGCCATTCCACATATAACAACCAAGGAAGCTCAGGGCAGAAAGAAGATGAAAACTGAGCACTACTTGATTTATAGTACTGTTTCTTCTTCATGGTCACTGTGCCCTCACACAGTGGGTTTTGCACCTCCAAGGAGACTCCAACGGAATGTTCTAGAGCTCAGTAGCTTCGTGGAAAGCCCCATCCCCTCCCATGTACTGTGCATCCTCAAGCCCGCCAAGCTACTCTCTCCTCAGTTTCTTTTCGTCTGCCATCCGAGTCATTCCTATCATGCTTGTTCTGAAGCTTTAGTAATGTTTTTCATTTCTTTTTCTTCCTGTTTTCTCTTTGTCCTATCACTTTCCTACAAAAGGAAAATTCTTTTTCTTCACTTCCCCCCTTCCCTCCCTCTCTCCCTTCCTCCGTCCCTCCCTCCTTCCTTCCTTCCTTTCTCTCATTCTTTCAGTGGCCTCCACGTCTCTTTTCAAACACTGTTCCACCTGCAATCAGAGAATCTCTCTCTCTGAGGCGCATGACCAGTGCCTTTTTTGCCTATGGGAGGAAAATAATGTTAGTCATTGCAAAATCTGCAGATAGTTCACCTCCCAGACCCTCAAGAACTGGGCATCCAGGCTTTGCTCTTATTGCTGGGAAGAGTCTGTAAAAGTCCTGGAGAAAGCAGCACAAAACGTTGCTCTCTTCACCACATTGACAATGATATCGAGAGTTCTGACCACATGTTTGGTTACTGGTATCAGTACCATCGACATCCCAACCCTTGACTTCTACTTTAATGCTGCCACCCTCAGCTTCAACCATGGCCTCGGTGTCGACCTTGACTCCTACTACTACTTTGGCTACAACCTCAGCTTCGTCTTCAGCACCGAGGTCCCTATCAACAACAACATCAATCCCTTTGACTGCACTGGGTCCCTTGGTATCAATGGCTATGGTCGACCTCAACATCAATGACACCTCCTTTTGTACCTCACAAGGGCAAGACCTTTAAAAAGAAATGCCCGGCGGATTCCAACAACCCTCTACTCACCAGTTCCATCGCCTCCTGCTCTCGCCTTGGAACGCATCTTGGTACCAGAGTTTGCGCAGGTTGAATCCAACCGGTCGATCATCCTTTCTAACCAGCACTTACTTGCTGTGCAGCTTGCTGTTATCCCAGCTTAACTGGCTGTTTCCAGACCATTACACTGTCCTTCCAAGTCCCGTTGCTCCAGGTCTCAGTCCTGATTCTCCAGGTCTCAGTTCACTCTGCTCTTTCACCCCATAGCGTGGAGGATAACCCTTTGAACTCCACAGCTCTTTGTGCTTTCTTGAGGCCTCTTGCAAACCCTGTACCAATAAATCTTACCACTACAAATGGAAAAGATTCTGTGACTTTGCAACCTCTTGCTTGGAACCCTGCAATCCAGTGTCCATCTCAATTGTTTTAGATTTTCTTCTTGCCTTAAAAGACCAAGGCCTTGTCTTTTCATCCTCAAAGGTCTATCTGGCTGCCACTGTAGCCCATCAGACCGCCAACAACTCCAGTAAATCCTTCTTTACCAATCCTATGGTTAAGCAGTTCCTCAAGGGACTTCCCCATCTGTACCCACCAGTAGCCATGCCTTCCACACTTTGGTCACTGTCCTTGGTTCTGTCACAACTCCTTCATAATCCATGCGAACCTCTTGCAACAATTGGTGAGAGGTTCCTTACTCTAAAGACAAATTTTCTTGTGGCCATTACTTCAGCTTGCTGCCCTTCTGAACTGGCAGCACTCTGTGCAGATGAACCCTTCTTAGTCTTTCATAGGGACAAGATTGTCCTTCACCCAGATACCTCGTTCCTACCAAAGGTGATTTCAGAGTTCTATCTTACTCAAGACATAGTCCTACCTACCTTTTATCTGGACCTGACCACTTCATTGGAGAAATCCCTACACACGTTAGATGTTTGCTGCACCCTTGCCTTCTACAAGCAAAAGTCTGCCTCTTATCATTGCTCCTCTGCTCTCTTTATCTGCTATGGTGGTAAGCGTAAGGGTGAGAAGGTTTCCACGCATCAGATTTCAACATGGGTTGTGGAAACCATGCGCATCACTTATGAGCTGACAAAGCACCCAGTGCCTGATAACCTTCAAGCTCAGTCCACGAGAGTGGTGTCGTTTCTGTGGCTGCCCTTTGAGGACTCTCCTTGTTATGCTGCGACTTGGTCCCAACCATCAACATTCATCTGTCATTACTGCCTAGCCTTCAGAGGCCAGGAGAAATGCTCACTTTGGCAGGGTTGTCCTATCTTCTATATCACAATAACTTGGCCCTCCTTCTTCTGGTAAGCTTTTTAGCCACCCACTATGTGAGGCACAGAGACCACAAAGAAGAAGAACAGGTTGCTTACCTGTAATTGTGGTTCTCTGAGTGGCCATCTGAACCTTCGCACATACCCGCCCTACCTCCCCTCTTTTCCAGGTCCCTGCTTGGTGTACTTGAAACTGATCAGAGAGTAGCTTGGCAGGCTCAAGCATGCGCACTATGTGGGAGGGGCAGGGCTTCCTGCCCAGCTACTAAGCTCTGGAACATTCCATTGGAGTCTCTGCGCAGGCACAAAACTCATTGTGTGAGGGCACAGAAGACCACTCGAAGAGCCACAGTTACAGGAAACAACCTGTTCTTCTTCCTCCTTCAGAGATATCAGCTAATGAGTTAGCTACTTAGTTAACTTTTTATTAAATTTTAATACCACCCACTTCCTTGAGAACCTATTTATCAGTTTCAAAATGAGGCATATGGATGTTTATTTTTTTAGATGAATAAACAGACAGCTGCAGAAGAAAGCACCTGTGTTACTCTTCCCAAGCAAGGATTTTGTATTGCATTTTTATCCCAGAGCCCAGAACAATGACAACTTAACTGATATCACTATTGTAGTCACTCCACTCTTGCAAACAAGTACACCCCAGATGAGGCTGTTAATTGTACTTCATTGTCATAGTATAGCACCAGTCTAAGGCACCTACAACATGCCTCTATTTTCCCCACTTACAGTGATACAGCAATTTGCCTGGTGTCAAGTACTTAGCAGCCACCTTGAGAAAATAATAAGATACCTGTAAGAGTATGTGTGGTATTCTGAAGCTTCTGTATGATTGAAGAGTGGTGTTTTACCACCCTGTTTCACAATTTTTTAAATACTGAAGTCTCAGTGTGGTCATTCTTATCTATTCCCTGGTGGTCCCAAATCTTAAAATGTCCAGGAAGGTGGTTACAATCTCAAGCTATAGCTATGCACTACCTACAACAGTACATTCCCAGAATAATCCACTCACCCGGACACCTCTAATACAAATATTAGAAGGAGTAGGGACAAGATCAAATACCCTTCTCATCAAGTGGCATGAACTCAATGAACCAACAGCATACCATACAAAAACTGCTTTTCTCTACAATCCAGACAATGCCTCAGAACCTTCCCCTACCTCTCTGCTTTTTTTAGTCCATTCTCATTCTTCTTTTCAGTTCTCTTCTACTGGGCTCTTCCTGGAATTCAAACAAGGCCATGACATGAATGAATGCACAAATGGCTCTCTGGTGAGCAGAACTGGAAAATGATAGGAAAACATTAATATCTTAAAAATACCACCAAGGGGCAGGATGAACATGTGCCTTCTCTATTTCCCTGCAGTTAGGCCAGGGAAAGATAGACACCAGATTAAAAATAAAGATGTGTATGTGAGAGAGTGCACATACAACACACAGGTTAAATATCAGGGACAAAAGTGAGCATGAGTTGGCTAAACTGGTCCTTGATATATAAGCACTGGGACCACTAGGAAAGGAGGTTATTGTTAGAAGGAAAGAACCATGTCCTCCAATTTCCTGGTCTGGCAGGAATGCCCAAATTAATCTTCTGCTGTCCCACTTTCTCAGCTGTCTTTAAAATGTCCCAGTTTCTCTCTCCTTCTCCTATCTTATTTCTTCATCTGCAGCTTACATGAATTTCTGCAAGCTGACTTCAAAGTGCAAAAGTAGTTTGTACGCAGACCAGCAGGAAGGAGAGGAGAGGTGAAGTCTTGCCCTTTCCAGTAGGCTCAGGCAAAAGCAAACTGTTGCAGCCTTTCCTGGCTTTGGAACAGAACATCCTGGGATGTGGGACACCAAACTGCTTCCTGGTGGTAGACAAAAACAATAAACACATCATGTAATAAGCAGGAGAAGGGGAGAGCCCTGCCAGTTAAGATGGGCTTAAGGAAAGGAGATTCCCTTTGAATTTAAACCTTCCCAGAACTGTGCAGCAGGTGTTCTTTCATTCCCTTTTTCACAGACACACAGATTTCCCCCACACTTCTACTTCCCAAGGTTGTTCTTAGAAAACAAATAGGATGGAGGTGGAAATAATGTGCAATAGTTTAACTCCAAAATATAAGTAGAATGTAACTTGTTAAGAAAGATATAGCTGGCAAAAGCATGATCGCATTCCAGTGGCCTTTTAGAATGTATCTACAGTCCTGTACATATTTTCCTGTGAGTAAGTCACACTGAACTTACTTGGACTTACTTCTGAGCAGGTATGTGCATGATTGCATTGTCAATATATATGGAGCATTGCTCTGCTCCCCCCCCCCCCCGGGCAAAAGGAGGCTAATCTACTGACAGAGATTTACCTGCAGACTAGGGTTGCCAAAGTGAAAACTGGAGAGGGCTCCTCTACTTTTAATGATTGTGTAGAAAAGAGAATTTCAACAGGTGTTGCTTGTCACTTGGTGGTCAATTTCTCTGTAGACTCCACAACTGATTGTCTAAAATCTGTGTGTTTAGAAGGAAAAATGTCTGTTGCTCTGCCCCAGTTGTTTGAATGCTTTGGCAGATATACAATGTGAATGTGTGCAAAAAAAAAATGTTGCAAGGAAGGGAGAGGTATGTGGTTGTCTTCCTCCAATGGAGTTCTCAGGAGGACTAATGGTGAGTCAACTTGAGAAGTCCACTGGCAAAGGAGCCTACTGGTTTAGCACTAGAGCTCTTGAGGGAGTTATAAATATTAGAAACATTTAAAGAAGACATTTTGAAAAGACAGAGAAAGGAAGTAGGGCAGAGAGGGGCAACCTCCTGGAAGCAGGCCTTAGAGATTGGAGAGACATTAGGGATTGGACAGACTCACTTTGCTTGTGACAAGCAAAATTAATATTTAAAAAAAAAAAGTACCTTTTTGGATGAGAAAAAATACTTTAGAATATTGTAGAAAAACAAGGGAAATAGCTTAAAACTTCACATGATTAATAAAATGTCATTTGGCTCTTTTTAAAAAACAGGGAGTACAGCAACAAATATTACCTTCTGACAGTTTTGATCTATGTGGAAGAGATACACTTTCTGACTCTCCCTACTGTCATTGTCTTTTATTCCACACCTAGCCTGCCATCTTTCATGCCTAACAGAGGAAAGAGATGGCCTCCAGTTGCTCAGCAACCACAAAATACCGCCTCCTAAATTCCCATGGATGCCATCAGGAACTAAAGCCTGGGAGAGTAAAGAGTTCCCCCACACTAAAAAAGTAACAT
Organism: Cyclura pinguis; assembly: GCA_030412105.1. Taxonomy (NCBI): domain Eukaryota; kingdom Metazoa; phylum Chordata; class Lepidosauria; order Squamata; family Iguanidae; genus Cyclura; species Cyclura pinguis. The sequence goes on from CM059600.1 coordinate 129,308,213, forward strand.
TCTGATTTTGACACACACACACACACACACACACACATTATACACATACATAACACACGCTATATATTATTCATTACTGTAAAAACTCATGTGTTTGCATAAGCCGTGTTGTGCAAATCCCAACTTCATGGCCAAGAACTGAAAACCATGACTCAGGAATTTGAAGATGAGACATTATGGAGAAGCCACAAAGAAATCCTACCTCCGTCAAAGCCTGAATTACAACATTTTCTTCAAATACCAAAGTTTCTTACTAAAGAAATTGTGGCTTGAAACTGAACTGGAAAGTCAATTAAAAACAGAGCCTTGCCTGCCTTGCATGGACCTATTGCTCTTTTCATTTTTTCAGTACAAAAGAGGGGGGGGGACTCCAGAACAACACAGATTAGGGAAACCACAGTACTCTTGATTAATTGAAAAAGTGTGGTGCTTTAATCCACCTTAATATGGAAAATGTAGGCATTTCAATATAACATGTTGGGTATGCCTTTGAACTGGACCTCGCTCCCTACCTCAGTATCAGGTGTACTTTCAGGCATCTCCAAGGGTTCTTTTGATGCTGAACACTGTGACACGCTACTGCTACAGCATAAGCGTTATTGGTGATAAACAATGCAGGAGATGGTACGCAGCAGAGAAGCATTGCAGCCCTTTCATTGGTGAGATGCTGTGTCCCCTTACAGCCAATGGTACAACTGGATCCCCAAATAAATTCTACCCACGCTTAATTCAAATTCCCATTGACGGACATATGTGAAGCACTTGGGCTGTGCGGTAAACTCCAGTGGACATAGATATGATACTGATCACTAGTACATTAGGGGGAAAAATGCCAGTCCCCCATATCAGATAGCCAGAGAAGCCCAATCCTATGCTGCCACATTTATAATAAACTAGCGTACATACCTGGTGTTGCCTGGGATTTTATTTTCTCATAGGTAATACTTGTTAGAAAGAGTTGAGATCCTGTGTCTTTAATTCTCCAAACTGTCTTGCCCAGTACCTCTAACTTTCCCCCATATTCCCCAATCCAATCTGTGTTCAGAGTTATTAACATACAGAGGTTGGGTTCCTGAGGGAATACACTGCCCTCCTCCTTCTTGCTGCTACGCCTTGGCTCCACAGCAACCAGCCTGTTCAAGACACACAATCGACTGAGGCCCAAGAGCTCTCTGGTTGAGAATTCAAAAGGCCCTTCCCTAAACTACAAACCCCAGGATTCTATAGAATCTTCTTAGGCAGCCAATCATATGAGGTCTTTGCTTGACACAGACAAACAAACTCCGATTTTTATATATTAGCTAAAATACAAATTATATCTAAATGATACAGATGTAGATACAGAGAGAGAGAGAGAGATGTTAATTGATGAGGAACCTGCTTGGCACACACTTTCCTGCATCCAAGATTGCGAATCAGCAGAGCTGGGAGCAAGCCCTCCAGCCATCTGCTAATACCTTGCGAAGGAACCCCACCACCTCAAAGACAGAATCAGGTGGCTGGTGTGCTCCCAAGCTGTATTGTGTACTATACATTTGAATTCACAGAGGGTTGAATCCACTCCCCTCTCCTTTTTTGTGTCTGCTAAATATGGTTTGGGGAGGGACTATAAATATTCATTTTTTTTCCACTTTTGAATGTGTAGGTCAACTGTATTTAGCTTGCCATTGCAACCACATTTGTGGCTCTTGATTATCTCCTCTTGGGTCTAACCTCTACCAATTAAAATTTTTGTGGACTTTCTATCTTCTTCAGATTGTTCACTCCACACTGTTGGTCTTTCTGAACAGATATTGCATTTACTTCATTACTAGCAAGAGAAGTAGACTTTCCTTCATCAACCTCAACCTAGACTTCCTGCTTACCTTGGATGCCTTTCTTTGAGGCTGTAATGACTCCCCTGTCAATTGCTAAGGGTCAACAGGTATATATGAAAATAGGCATGTGTGTAAACTTACTTCGGCCGACTATTTTTCACAAATAACCTTTGCTTCCTTTTCTCCTTCACAATGGAATTGTTCAAGGCAGATAATTTCAATCAACATAGCTTCCCACCAACAAATGAGGTAGTAAAGGCCCAGGACTCTTTGCTACCTGGCCCTTTCAACACTACAAAATTGTTGTGCTATGATTCCATTATGATCCACTCTATGGAATCCTTGGAACTGTAGTTTAGAGAGGATCCTTTAGAATTCTCAGCCAGAGACCTCATCTGATGCCTCGACTAAACAACAAACCCCAGGATTCAATAGGATGCCACAACAGTGAAAGTGGAAGGATAATACTATCATTGTGTAGTTTGAAATGACCTCAGTTCTTAGAATTGGGGCTTTCAGTCCAATCTCAGAATATCGTTTTTAGTGTTTTTATGATTTTACATCCTTTTAATGTTTTTTAACTGTTTTAAATGTTTTTAATGTGTTTAATGTTTTTAATCTGTTTTGATGTGTATTTATTGTTGGAAGCCACCTTCGGTTCCAGTTCTGGGAGAAGGGCAGCCTACAAATACAATAAATAAATCTCTTATCGTTTGTGTGGCACCATTCTACAGCTTCATGGTTGGATGTCCTGGGCAGAGCTGCAAGATAGCCCCAATGAGTGGTTCCCAAATCATCAGCACTTCTCTCACTTAGTTAAGAACCCAGATCAATACCATAAATGAGCCTGTTTGTAACCTCACTGAGTATCAGATGCAGCCTATTCCTGAAGTAGACTGGGATGGACCCTCACTTTCTGGAACAGCTTAATTAATGAATAAATGAAAGGAAGCCCTTAAGTGTGTTTTTACCCTGCTACATCCTGTAATCCCATAAATCCTACATTTCTATGCCTACAGGCAGCAAGTACCCAGAGGGACAGATTATCCTAGGGAAAGCAGCTACAGGTAAGATTATGTCAGGTAATCCAGGAAGTCTATGGAAGATGAACATAGGTGCAAGGCAAGGATTCGACTGGTCCAGAAGTTGTTACATGAAGCCAGTAGTCTGGATAGCCAAGGCCAAAAAATAGGTAAGAAAGAGTTGTTGAACACAGCCAGTCCAGAGGTCAAGAATCTCAAGCAGCACACAAGCATCAAGAGCACACAAGCACCAAGAATCAAGGATAACTAATGGTTGCAAGCAACATGGACCCCCAATAGCTGCCTGGAAGACTTATAGGTGGGTGAGCCTAGACACCAGACGCTTGATTAGTCAGAGTTTCCTATTTAACAAACACTGAATCTACAAAGTTGGTCCCTCTCTCTTTGCTAAACTTCAAAGGATGGGGGTGTCTTTTCAGTGTCCATCACATCCTGCTGAGGAACGTGCCCCTCAGCTGCTTCAGTTACTAGTTTCTCAAATTCAGAGAGGAAAAAGTCATCTGGAGCAGGAGCTCCTCACAATCCAACACCTCTCTATCAGATTCCAGAGGGTGAGTTCTGACACCTATAACAAGGTATTAGTTCACTGCAACAACTGTATTTGTAATCACTGCATGGTGATCCCATTAGTTTTATTTTCCAGGCTTCTCTTCTTGACAGATAATATTTTCATCTCTAGTAATTATTCCAGTTTCCAGGCTGAGTCCTCCATCATAACGCCTACACATTGAATCAAAATGAATGACAAGTCCAGTTTGCCAGAAGAAACTGATGGAGGCTTTTAGGATATGCATAACCCTTGTAACAAGAAATAATTCTGGAAAAGGACTATGTTCAGTGACCTTGTTTCATGTTCTATGCAGACTATTTTGCATTGTTTTATCTTTAAAAGGCACCGTAATCTGAACCCATCTGTTCAATGATGCAACTACAATTCAGGCTGACTTGGCTCATAACACTAACTTGTCTAGTTCATTGTATTTGACTGCATTATTAAGAGAGCCTCATGTCCTGACTGAGATAATTCTTCAGGCTAAATGAGAGGCTGAGACTCCCTTTTTCACTTCTTTCCTTTCTTAAAAAATGGGTGCTACAATAAGGGCTCTATAAATATAAATTTTGATTTGTTAGCATGAGCATCAAGGCTCCACTAGAAACTAAATGGCTCAGGGCTTCTTCTGCTGGGCTACTGCTCAGCAATGAAGGCAGAAGGAACCACCCCGTTTCTCCATTGTATGCATTAGATCATAGTGTAGTGCTTGACAAAATGTAATCCCACAACATATCATGCTGAGTTTTTCAGTAATGCATTCCATACTTTCAGTCTGACCACTATCATATCACACACACACACACACACACACACACACACACACACAACATTTCACAGGTGAAAACAGAGAGACGTGGCAAAGCAACATCAGAGTGTGGTCAAAATGGCAAAAATTATTAATGTGGAAAAATGCACAAGCTAGTAACAGCTGGAGGAGTTTGTTTTTGCCTGAGTATTCTAGAATAGGCAAGATTTCTATCCCTTCTCCTTTTTCCCCTGCTGTGAATTGAGTGCAAACTACTATTGTGCTTTGTACTCAGTTTGAAGCAATTGAAGTCAGCTGAGAACAAAGGCGGAAAGTGGGAGGAGGAAAGAGTAAGTGGGCAGCTGAAAAAGCAGAGAATTTATTGAGAGTGTCCTTGCCAAATTGGGACAGTTGAAGCCTATGCACTTTGAAAGCCAAGGACCTGTCTCTAAAGGAGCAAGACAAGGGTGTCTGCTTGCTTCCCTTCTTTTCAACTTATTTATAAATGATGTAGTTGAGTTCTTGAAAGGTGACCAATTTTTCCCAGTTAAAATTGGAAATAGGAAATATTAGATCCTATTGTATGCAGATGATGCTATTCTGATTTCCTATACTCAAGTAGGCCTGTGTAGATTGTTGAATCAGTTTAGTTTACACTGTAAGAATGAACAACTTTCCATCAACTATCAAAAAACAAAAGTGATGGTATTCGGTAAATCCAAAAAAGTTTATAACTTGCTACTTGACGGGAATAAATTGGAACAAGTCCCCTCCTTTAAATATCTTGGTGTGGTTTTCCACTGAACTGGTAAATGGTCCTCACAGGTTCAATCAAGTACCCTGTTAGCTGAAAGAACATTAAATGGTTTATTAAGATTCTATCGCACAAAAGGGGGCAATATGATTCAACCAACTTTAGAACTCTATAAGCTCAGAGTCCTGCCAAAACTGCTGTTTGGAGCACCACTGTGGGCTCTGGCCAATTTAGATACATTAGAGAGAACACAAAATAAATTTCTGCGCAGACTTGTGGCAGTTCCCACTTCCATAAAGTTAGCATTGCTCCGTGCAGAGTTAGGTATAATGCCAATTAAAACAGAGGCTCTTAGATTAGCCCTCCTTTCTTGGTTAAAAATTATTTTTAAGCAGGTATCTGAGCTCCTTCTGATGTCCTTTGAAGAACCTGGTCCAAATTCATGGATGCATAAAATGCAATTGGTTGTCATGAATTTGGGGTTCTCTGTTCCTTTTTTCCTGACTCAAGGGTATGACAAAGCAAAATTACTTATACTTCAAAGACTCAAGGATATAGCGATGCAATCCCAGATGACGGAGATTAAGTCCTGCCAATCTAATACATTTTTTGTTTCCTTCACTCCGCTGAACTTATCCCTTCCTCATTATCTGGTTGGTCTTCCAACTTTTAAAATGAAGTTAGCCTTTCTGCATGCTAGATTGAATGTTCTCCCACTGGCAATTCGGATGGGCAGGTACAAGAAGGTGCCTATGAAGGACAGAGTATGTGTTTGCAACTCTGTTTCAATAGAAGATTTAATTCATGTTCTGCTTGAGTGCCCTATTTATAATGATCTTAGGAGCAAGTATATTTTTCCTTTATTGAAATCTTTTAAGGGAAATTCCTCCTTTGTGAAGGTTTGTTTTCTGCTATCTGATACTGTGAAATATGTGTCTTTTAGAACATCTAAATTTCTTGTTAGGGCCTTACAATTACGTGCTATAAAGAACAAGGAGGGGTATGGAAAGTGATTTATCTATTGTTGATTATATATTACATGTAAATTGGCTGGATTATCGTTTCTCATTTCATTTTCTTTTCTTCTTTTTTTGTGCAATGGCTGGCTGCTAAAATGCAATAAACTTGACTTGACTTGACTTGACTTGAAAGCCAAGGAGAAGACACCCTTAGAGAAATAGTATGGTATTCCTAAACTCCTTAGAAGCTGGAACTCTGCCATTAGCACAAAAGATGGCCAATGAGTTAGTCCAAAGTATTCTCAAACTGTCACATCTTGGATTTTCTTTGTGATAGTGCTGGTGGTGCATTAAGCTGCAGAAGAATGATGCCGCTTGTGAGACTTTTGAACATCTCTTCAATCCATGGAAGAATAGCTCATCCTTTCTGAACTGAGTAAGACTGATTTAAGCTGGAAGTTCATTTTCTATGAATTGCATTTCCCAGGTGTCAGGGGATAGGGTTCGAGATGGAGAAGGGACAGTGCAAGCACAACAGAAGAAGGTTGGGTGTTGATAGGACCAGGCGCTTGTGAAGTGGGCAGGCCCAGGGTTCAGGCAGCAGGCATCCCTGAGTTTTAAAGGAAATGAGGGTATTTTTAGCTGTTCTTTGCTGACAGATCCAGTTCCTGAGGACAGGAAAGAAGCTGAATATAACACCATCCCTCAGGCAGTGGTGATTTGAGAGATACAGACCAGTGGCTGCAGCTGAGCATTAGCTTGGAGAAATATTAGAAAGCAAAGTGGGGGCTGGGAGACGTCAACAGCATGACTTAAAAGTCATTTAGAGGAGCTCCTTTTCTTTAGGCCCAGTTCCAGAAACCAGGCTCCTCTTCATTAAAAATATGGTTCAGAGACTTGCTTTCTACTCAGCAAGCAATTAGGTAAAAATAACCACTGCAACACCCCCCTCCTTCACTGACACAGACGCACACAGAGGGAGAACTTCTATGTATAGTCTGACCAAGATTTCCTCAGTCAATCTGAGCAAAAGTTATTTGCTGCTTCATTTCCCTCAGACTTGTAGCAGCCACACAGCCCTAAGAAAGGGCAATGAATTCTCATCTGCATCATTACATTAACAGTGTACTCATAACAAAATTCCAACTGCATGTCTAATGGCCATAGACTTCTTTGATCTGGAATGCCAACAAGAGTTTTAAAAAGCAGCTAAACATGTTTTGTTTTCAATTACATTTATTGCACATGCATTACAGTTGTTTGCATTGAACTGCACAGCTCCCAATAAGGTATTTAGAAATGTATCCTATATAGACAGCAGACCTGAGACCTGTAAGAGACCTGAGATTCACAGAGCTAGAGGCCCTGGGAGTTTTTGATTAGTAGCTGGGCGTCAGCCAGGTGTGGAGAGCCGTCCGTCTTGGGAGCGGAATGCAGCCAGAAGGGGGCCGCCTCTCGCCCATAGCACAACGCACTTCCCGGGGAACCCAGCACTAAATCATTCGTAGACGACCTGATTCTGGGTCGGGGTTTCGTACATAGCAGAGCAGCTCTCTCACTGTGATCTATTGAAAGTCAGCCCTCGACACAAGATTTTGATTAGTAGCAGTGATGCCCTTTACCACCCCCTTCAGGATTCTCTTGGGGATATATGGATTTTTCCAGAAACACTATGCAAAGCAAAACATTTTGGGTTGATTAGGATTTTCTGAATGTGAAATTAAGACCTTTTAGCTTCATGAAAGGTCTTTTTCTGATGAAAAGGAAAGTTGCAAGAACTGATGTGTTGATAACAGCCAACATGGGTGCCCATACTTTTCCACACACACAAACACACACACATGCACATCCTTGAAACATGGCTATGCAGGCTTTCATAGCAGGTACCCACACTTCAGAATTTACCATGGTCATTGACAGAGGTACAACTCAGCTTACATTCCAGGTGCATTTGCTTGCATAGGTAAAAAAAAAAAGACTTCCTCAGATCGGCAAATTGTCCTGCTTCTGCTCAACCTATGCTGACCTTCCTTTTGAACCAGACTTACGTCATCTTTTCTCTTCTCAAGTTTTGTTTGATCCTCCAAGGAGAAGAAGAAATTCTGGCTTTGTTCTAAGAAACAGGGATGAGTATGACTTCAGGTCTCATTCAGCTAGTTAACTGGTTAGAATTAGCTCTATCTTACCTTTCTTGTCTCAGTGTATTTATTTTAATGAATATTAGCTTTTGTCCTTCCAGTTGCATGGCCGGCGCGAGTGGCAGCTCGGATTGAAGCTGTGCAATGGCGCGGCTCCAAGCAGCCACCAGCTGGACTCCAGCCGCCTCTTTTGCCACCATAGAGATGGCAGAACACCCCTCCGGTACGAGGGGTGCGGAATGGGTCTGACGGGGACCCCAAAACTGGCGTTTGCTCTGCCCGACTGGGAGAGCGGAAAGCGCCAGGGGGGTCGAAGGACCAAGACGGAGCCAGCGGGATCGCCGCCTGAGCGGCACAACCGCCGCCATCAACTTTTAAAAGAAGACTTCAAACAACATGTAAGAATTTAATAAGAGTCATTTAACCTGTTCTGATCGCATTTCTGTTAATATCGCAGCAGTTCTGGCATGCAACGGTGGGCAGAAGCGAAAGAATGGAGGGGACCCTGAGCCTGAGTGAGTTCGTTATGGCTGGGAGTTTTTCTTAAAGGGGCGGCTGGAATTTTAAGAAAAAAGAAAGACTTAAGAATCATAATTGGGACTTAAAGTATAAGATGGTGTATAATTGATCATTTGGACTGATGGATTACAAATGAGTTATAATCTTCATTTGGACACTAAATTTTTTATAGTATAATACTTCGACATTTTGGCTGGACTGAGAAGATCTGGAATTTGATTCATGGATTAGGGGTTTGGATTTTGGATTTTGGAGGAATATTTCGGGATTGAAAGCTATTGAGCTGCACGTCTCCCTTTTTTTTTATTCCTGTGGAGTGATTCTTGTTTCTTGATTCTTTTGGACTGTTGAGACTATGAGACTGTGCTGAAGGTTATCTAACTCAAAACATCCTCTTTCCCAAGGATGGAGCAGCCTGGAACTTAAGCGACAATGAAAATGCAATGAATCTTCTGAAATGAATTCTGGGCAGCTTCAAGAGGGGAGGAGGGAATATAAAGTGGATAAAGGCACAGGGTGCTGGATTTGAGAAGGGGCAATGTATTTCAGCAATGTCAAACAAGTTTACTATAAGTGATATACTCTCAGTAATATAAACAATGTGATGTCAAGGGTTAAGACTGTGAAACCTGTGATGGAAGAGACTTGATTGGAAGATCCTTCCTCCCATGGACTAAGCTGCTTGGAATTTAAGCGACAAAGAAACTACAGATAATCTTCAGAAATGAATTTTGGGTGGCGAAGTCCAAGATGGGAGGGGGGAAAGGGGAGATTGTGATGGAAGTTAGTCAAGTAAAGACCCTCACTCTCCTGGACGGAACTTAGGAGTAGGAGAATACAGTAAAAATTCAGAAATAGACTCCGGACCGCAAAGTCCAGGAAGGGAGGGGGGGAAGGAGTGGATATAGTCACAGGATTCTGATTTGATAAGTGGAGTAAAATACCCTCTCTCTTAGGTGCGGTGCAGCTTGGAATATAAGCGACTTTAAGAGTACAGAGAATTTGCAAATGAATATCCGGGCTGCAGGGCACCAGATGAGAGAGGGGAATGGGAAGATGACGATTGCACAGGCTTCTGAATTACACAAATGGATTTTTATTTTGACATTGTTAATTAAGCTTGTAATTGATGATATATCGATATACTTCACGAATATGAACATTGTGATATTGCTGAATGGGAGAAGGGGTTTAAAAAGTACTTAAGGAGAAACAAGACATTTTAGTACAATGGAATTTAGGGTAAGAAGATGGGGGACTGTTGCAGTAATAAATGCTCAGACTGCCAGATACACAATGACAGAAATAATTAAAAATCTTAAGATTTTGGGATGTAGGTAATGGAGAGTTAAAGGGGGGGGGGAGATATATATAAGGAGAAAACAGAAGCTTCAAGAGAGTGATATGGAAATATTTTGGAACAGGACGATTTGAGTGAAGCAGAAGAGAGTGACGGTTGGGAACTGTCTAGCCAGAACGACTATATTATGATTGTTAGGAGAAGGAAATGTGTGTTCGAACAGATGAGATAATCAATTTATTGTGATGCACTAATGTAACAAGTGGACTAAGCTGCGGGAAATGTTGACCAGAACAGCGTGGAAGAACAGAAGAAAATTCATGTAACAAGTACAAGTCAAATAATCCTTTTTTTATATTTGTAAAATGTAATAAAATTGTTTTAAAAAAAATTAGCTTTTGTACATAATAAAGCAGATTCAGGGTGATTGCTTTCCTGGGAAATGGGCAAGCTTTTTAACTAGTCTGGTATTCAAAAGAGCTTTGTTCCAACACACACATCCTATGAACCCACAGTCTGCTGTCAACCACTACACTGGTGTATATAGAATTTTGCCCTGCAGTAGATTTATATCCACACAAGTCCCCTTTGTAGTCATGAATCTGAGAAAAGCAAATGAACTGAAGGGATCAAGCTTATAGGACAGTATGGGATTTAATTATGAGAAGTACAGATGGCTGTGTGTTCCTGTTTTCTGCTATAGCTCCAAGATGTGAAACCTAAATGCTTAAAACTTCACAAGGATACCAAAGGGATCCTAAGAGTGTACATCTCAAGATTATTCTTTTTTCTTAGTGGATTGATTGATTTTAATTTACTGAAAAAAGTCTGTACCCTGCAATATCATCATCAATCCTACAAGGGCAGGTTAGAACACTGGGGGCTGTTTAGGTGGGGAGAAAGATGAGTAGGAGGAAGTATGGTAGAGGGGTGTAAAGTAATGCACAATATGGGGAAAAAAACAGAGAGATGTTTTTCTCTCTCTTACGGTACTAAAACCCTTGATCGTCCACTGAAGCTAAAGGGTGGGAGATTCAGGGCAGGTCAAAGGAAGTCCTACTTTCCACAGTACATAGTTTGTGAAATTCACTGCCACAAGACATAGAGTTGCCAGCTTGGGTGGCTTGAAAAAGAGTCTGCATGGATTTGTGGAGGACAGAGCCATCAGTAGAACTAGGCATGATGATTCCAGTTGCCTCTGATATCAAAGGCAAGATGTCTCTGTGTATCAGTTGCCATCCTGGGGCTCTTTCACACTGCACAGTCATGGCATTATGTATCCACTTTGATTGTCATGCTTATGTCATATGGAATCCTGTGATTTGCAGTTTATGGAGGAGTTTTTAGAATTCTCAGCCAGAGAACTCCTCTGTTGCATCGCCAAATTCCACCTCCCAAGATTCCAGAAAAAAGCAGCCATAACAATTTGAAGTGGAAACACGGTGCTATAAGCATAGTGTGGAAAACCCCCGGAGGCTGCAGTTGCACTAGTGCCCTGCTTGGGTTGTGGGCTTCCCACAGGCAGCTGGATGGCCATGGTTCAAACAGATTGTAGGAAAGGCCTTTAGTCAGATTCATCATGGCTGTTTTTACATTCATGCACTAGGTGGCAGACTTCTCTAATCCAGGAGACGCAATGAGGCCTGGCATGTTCATTTCTTAGTGATTCTCTAGGCAGCTCTGCCAAAACAAAGCTACAGCAGTGGAAAAATGCTGTCTGTCACTGCTACTTCCCTTTGTAAGGATCCCCCAAATCTTTAAAAGGTTGCAAGACAGAAAGAGAAAGAAGGTTCTGTTGCTTGCTCAGTGGAGGAATACCCTCCAAATCTCCCAAATAGGCAGGGACAGTCCCAATTAATCTTTTGTCATCCCACTTTTTCACTTGCTTTTAAAATGTCCCAGTTTCTCTCTCCTCCTTCCACTTTTCCCCTTTGTCCTGAACTACTTCAATTGCTGCAAATTGAATGTAAAATACAAAAATAGCTTTCCCTCAGTTACCTCAGAATGGGAAAGGACAGGAGGGGACAGAATCTTGCCCTTTCCTGTAGACTCAGAGGGAAAAAAAAAAAACGACTGCAGCCTCTCCTAGATTGTCTGTCCTTCCTCATTAATTTAACCATCTTGACCACATTCTGATGTTGTTTGGCCACAAGTGCCCAGGCTTTCATTGGTGAAATGCTGGAAATTGTGGGGATGGGAGGAGACTGACAGAACTGCTAAGTGGGTATGTGGAGGAAGACAGTGGAGGTGGGAGAAGAGAAAGAGCATGTGGAATGATAAAGTACACTGTGTGGGAAAGATCACTGGATGGTATGAGAAAAATGAAGGACACTTGGATGGACAAGACAAGACAGCACCACAGCTGACAGGTGAGCATGGGCATAGGAAGTCTACTTCGGTGGGTGTGTGAGGGGCAGAAAGGAAAGACCACTAGAGTGAGGTGGAGACTAAGTTGTTTCTAACCCACCCAAAGCTAGGTGCTTCTCATCACCAAAATAAAATACAATGAAAGCTGTTAAACAGGAAACTATTTGTGAGACAATGCAACAGGGGAAAGTGGAACAGGGGAACAGGAGTGCTATCTTAACAGCACTCGTCTTTAAAGAAAAGCTCAGTGTGCATTTTCATGTTGGAGTGGTAGGTCACTACAACACCCAGTTAATTAAAAAAAGAGTTTGTTAATAACGCAGAGCAGTCATGGGAGGGAGAGGTTACTGCTCATCACTAGTAACTGGCAAGGCCATTTTTCCCCAACCAGGTGTCCTCCAGGTGTCTTCAAGCACAATTCCCACCGTCTCCAGCCAAGATGATATTTGTAGTCCAGTATATCTGGCAAGCCCCAGCTTGAGGAGGACCAGCTTAGTCATCATCCAGTAGGTGCCTGTAGTACTCACACAACCACCATGCACCTGCAGTGGCAATGATCATACTAGCTGGGGAAAGAATAGCAAACCATTACTGCTTGCTCCAAGAACAAAATGTGGTTGTGGTTTACTAGCCACGTGGGTGGCTCAGTCTGAGTTTCAGATCCTGAATGTTCATAGTGATGCTCCCACTTTAAGGTTTTCAGCGGTGTGTAAAATTATAGTCTATGAACATAAGAAGAGCTCAGCTGGATCAGTCCCAGGGCCCAGCTAGTTTAGAATCCTTTTTCCAGAAATGGCTATGCAGATATTCCTAGGAAGCCCACAGTCAGAACATGAGGCCACAGCCTTCCTTATTGCTTCTCCCACAACATCTAGGATTCAAAAATATGCTACTACAAAACCTAGAAGTCCCAATCATTGAATGAGCTCGTAGTCTGAACATCTGAGATCATTGTGTGTCCCTCACATAATCTGGTTTCTCATAAGCAGCTTTTGAGCCCAGACTGAAAAGAAGCCAAGCTTTTGCAAGAAAAGAGTTATGTGGCAGGGCTGGCCCCCAACTTCATGCTACCCGAGGCAATGTACAAAATGTCAGCTGTTCCCATTCCACATAACAGAAGGTTATTGGGCTGGGTACTGAATTTTACTCAGCACTGGGGATGTACTGAACCTGAGGCACCAGCGTAGTTGAGAAAGCCTAGGACAAGTTGAGAAAGTCCTATAACACAGCATCATGCCTGAGGATGAACATTTATCATACCTTGCCTAAAGATAGGGCCAGCCCTGTTGTCTGAATAGGTTCTTCTTTCTGTATCAGGGCAAGCAGGAGTTTGGAACAGAGGTGAAAGAGAGGTTTCATAAGAAATGACCCTGAGGGTGCATGCTATATTAACTTTAAAGAAAAATACAGAAGAAGATTTTGATCGTAGATCTCTTGCCAGGGATACGACTTTTTTGTCCCTGAGCTGGTATGCTGTGCTTATTTCATTTTACATTCTCTGGAAGACAAAAAATGGGTTTTATTACAGGACAGCTGGTCCCTGGCCAAGTCCGTTCCTTGCCTACTCTAATGTGGTTTCCTTATTCTCCATTGCCATCTTGCTGCAATGTAGAGAACAGCAGCTGTTGAGCTGGGATACTCAGAGCACTGAAAATGACAGTGGAGCATCTTTTTCAATCTTTTTTTTTATAATCATTTTATTCAAATTCACATATAAAACAAACAATTATAACTGTCAGCTTAATTGAAATATTTCTCATCTTCCACACTGATCTAGATTTCATTATCAATATTTCTTAGCATGCTTATATTATTGTACTACATTTTACTGCTAATACTACTTGTTGATTCTTGCATTTCCATCTCTATATTCACGCTTCATGATATATATCCTGTAGCCCCCTCATAATTTATCTTAAACCATGAATTACAGATTTCCATCTGATAGTACCCAGCAATTACCCATTACAGTTTGCCATTCTTTTTGTATCTCATCATCTGATTTCCCTTTTAATCTCTGAGAGACCATGTCAGCATTTTTGTTTTCAATAAGTGTACCCCACCATTGTTCTATTGTGGGTATTTGCTGAGTTTTCCACAGCTTTGCATATTCAATACGAGCTGTTGTTATCATGTACAGTAATATTCTCCAATACTTCTTTATACCAGTACCTTCTAAGACATCACTCATATTTAATAAATACAATTCCGGTATCTTAGCAAACTGAACTTTCATTAACGCACAAATTTTGTTATGTATTTCACTCCAGTATTTCTTAGCTTTTGGACATGTCCACCACATGTGGTATATCGTACCGACCTCTTTCTGACATTTCCAACAAAGTCCAGTACCTGTATTATAAATCTTTTTTAATTTGTCTGGTGTCATGTACCATCTATGAAATAGTTTATAATAGTTCTCTTTCAGATTCTGGGCTACTGTAAATTTTTGTATTTTTTTCCAGCTCTGTTCCCAAGACTCTAGTTGAATTGAATGTCCGATATTTTGAGCCCATGAAATCATTGTTGCCTTTACTGTTTCTTCTTGCCTCTCCTGGTGTAGTATTTCTTGATGTATGTGGGCTAGTAGATGAGGCGGATTTTCAAACAGCCATTTAATTACTCCAGTTTTCTCTTTTAGTTCAATTCCATATGTTTTTAAGTCCATCTGAAACCTTTCTGCTAACTGTCTGTAAGGGAACCAGCTTAATGTTATTTCCTTTTGTTCTAATTTTTCTCTTGTTTTAATCTTAAGATTGTTGGATGTTGATCTCTCAATTATATCATCGTATCGCAACCATTTATCTGTTTCTGTCCATCTTCCAAAAAATGCCTCTTGCAGTGAGACCCAAGTGGGGAGCTGCCGTATGTTTTTAGTTTTATAATCATCCCAGATTTTCAAAAGCGATTTTCTGATATAATGATGTATAAAGTCTTTATCTATTTTTGCTTTATCATAAAACATATAGGTGTGCCACCCCATCCTCAGGTCTACTCCATCCAGTGCCGAAATTCTCGTATCTTGTAGGTCTACCCAGTCTTTTATCCACATAAAGGCTGCTGCCTTATAATATGTCTGAAAGTCTGGTAGTCCCATTCCTCCTCTACTTTTCAGGTCTGTCATAGTACTCCATTTTATCCTAGGTTTTTTCCCTTGCCATATAAACTTGGTTAGTTCTCTCTTCCATTGTATAAAATGTTTCATGTTCGTTATAATCGGAAGATTTTGGAACAAAAAGTTCATTTCTGGCAGAACGTTCATCTTTATTGCAGCTATCCTCCCGATCATTGACAAACGCATAGAAGTCCAACTTTCCAAGTCTTTTGTTATTTCTTTCCATTTTTTTTCATAATTATTTTGAAATAACTCATTGTTTCTTTTAGCTATCCAAATACCCAGATATTTTACCTTTTGTCCTCTATTAAATCCTGTTTTTTGTACTAATTCCATCTCTTCTCTTTCGGTCATATTTTTGGTTAAGAAGACTGTTTTTTCCTTATTAACTTTAAAACCAGAGAATTCTCCATATTCTTGAACTATAGTAATCAATTCTTCGATACATCTCCCTGGATCATCCAATAATAAGACCAAATCATCAGCGAAAGCTTTTAACTTGTATTGATATTTCTTAATTTGGACTCCTCTTATATCTTTATTTTCTCTTATAGCATTGTTAAGTATTTCCATTGTCATAATAAACAGCAGAGGAGACAAGGGACACCCTTGTCTTGTCCCTCTGTGCACTTCTATCGTTTCTGTTCTTTCACCGTTTATGACCAATCGAGCTTGCTGTTGGCTATAAATTGCTTCAGTCCATGAAACAAATTTTTCTCCTGCCTGCATCTGTTTAACCACCGTCTTCATAAATGGTCAGCTGATCATGTCAAAAGCTTTCTCCGCATCTACAAATATCATAGCCATTTTCCATTCATTATGCATTTCATAGTATTCAATTATATTTAAGACCGTTCTAATATTGTTTCTCAAAGATCTTTTCAGTAGAAAGCCATTCTGGTCCTCATCAATTACCTCTAACAGCACTTTTTTAAGCCTCACTGCTAGGACTGAAGCAAAAATCTTGTAGTCTGTGTTCAAAAGTGATATTGGTCTATAATTCTTTACATCTTTCAGATCTCTTCCTTCTTTCGGGATCGGCACAGCATTAGCTTCTTTCCAGGTATCTGGTATTCCCTTCCTTTATTATTTCATTTATAGTACTTTGCAAAGGTATTGAAATCTCATGTTCCATAATCTTATAATATCTTGCAGTAAAGCCGTCAGGTCCTGGAGCTTTGTCATTCTTCAAATTTCTAATGGCCTCAACTACTTCCATCATAGAAATAGATTTGTTCAAAATTGATCTTTGGTCTTCGTTAAATCTCATTTTGTTCATTTTCTCCAAATATTCTTCCACTTCTTGTTGTTTTTTCACCTTTGAGATCTTGCTCATCAGCTTCACATAGTAATTATAAAAAGCTTGTGTTATTCCCTCTTGTTTTGTAATTCTTTCTTCTCCTGTTCTAATCTCAGATATGATATTTCTGGCCCTTCTTTTACGCAGCAAACCAGCCAAAAACTTTGAAGGTTTATTAGCTTGTTCAAAGAAATTATATTTCGCTCTCCTTATCTGTTGCTCTATTTCTTCCAAATGGATTTAATTCAGCTTGCTGTACCTTCATCTGTAATCTAATCTGTTTATCCGATGGGTTTTGTCTCATCTGTCTTTCAATTTCTTTCATCTTTTCCAAAATTTGCTGCTCAGTATTTCTCTTTTCTTTTCCAATCTCTGCGGACCATCTGATAAAGTTACCAAGCATCACAGCTTTACTTGTGTACCAAATGGTTTTCATCGACAGCTCTGACGTCAAGTTCTCGTTAAAATAGTTAATTATCTCTGTTTTTGCTTTCGCTATATACTTCTCCTTGTTCCAGATCTCATCATTCATTCTCCAAGTTCTTTCTCTGTCTTTGATCTTTATCTTTAGTTGTGTCGGATTATGATCAGAGCACAAATTGGGAAGAATGTCCATGTCTGTAATTTTCAACAATAGTTGTTTGGATACCAACATCATATCTATCCTTGACATTGACTTTTGTCGATCCAAATAAAATGTATGTCCATCCAATTGCCCATTCTTGTATTTCCAAGTGTCATATAAATTTAGATTGTCCATCATATTAAAGAAACTCTTAGGAAGTTTACCGTTGTTTCGGAGGATTAACTTTTGCATTGTCCTGTCCACTTGGGGATTGATTACTCCATTAAAATCCCCCAAAACCATAATGTTAGAATTTCCTGTTTCATTAAGATATCTCAATACCTCTTCCTGTATTATACGGAAGAATTCACCTTTAGCTCCGTTTGGTGCATATATTCCAACTATTAGTATTTTATCCTGTTTCAAAGTAACTCCTATATAACGCCCGTTGCTGTCCTGAAAAATTTGCTGTGCACTAAATTTTGAATTTACATATATCAAAACTCCCCTCTTCTTTTTGTCAGTCGCAGCTGCGAAACAGCTACCTAGTTTCAAGTTCCTAAAATATCTCAGATCTTGAGTTCTAATGTGAACTTCTTGCAGACATATTATATCTAAATTCTGTTTCTCTAAATAATGAAAAATTTGTCTTCTTTTGTATTCAGAGTTAAACCCCTTAATGTTCCAAGAATAAATCTTCAAATCCATTTTGATAGGTTATATTAATATTTTATTTCTGAAGTTTGGCTTACTCCTTCAGTATATCTCCTTCTAACTCCCCTTCTTCTTGTTCCAAAGTCCCTTGTACTGTTTCTGTCTTCTTTTTCAATCTTTTACGTGAAAAACATATACAAACCAATGTTACATAACAAGCCAAATGAACTCTCCTAAGTGGAACAGGAATTTTGTTTTAATTCAGTTACTTACTATGTAAGACACATGCTTCGGATCACAATTCAAGGCTGATGAACTTTTCAAGATTTTCCACTTATCTCCAAAAAGTAAGAGGGGAGTCTGTAAGTTGATTACCAAGCCATCAGTTAGTTTTCCATTTCAATGCAGTGACATGGTGCAACAAAACATAATATGTATAGTACATCATGCTGGGATTTCAGGAATGGAAGCTGGGTGAACAATTTTGAGTCCTGAAGTAACCAGGGAAATAAGATGAGACTTCAAGGAAGACTTGCTTTGCTGCATTATCCAAACCAAGTTAGGTAAAGACAACTCTTATATGAGAATGAAGTAGATACTCTAGGTCTAGGTGTTATATCTGGAAGAAGCCCCAAACCCCTGGTTCTCATTATGCATACAGTGTCATTGATTGTCATCATTTTCACATTTGTATATCATCCTTTCTTCTAGGAGAGGGACTGTGACTTGTTGACAGAGCATGTGCTTTTCTTGCGCCTTTACTCTTCTCATCTTTGCATGCTCATTTGAGGCTGATGCTGCTATAACAGTGAATGAGGCAGCAGTTGCTGGGAGGCACTAACAAGGTCCTAGAAGAGAGAGGCAGGTGTGGCAGGCGGCCTGCCCTGTACCTTCTAAACTAGATTGCTTCTCCCAAGTATGATGGAGGATGCTGTCTTATTGCCTATGTTGAAGAAAGATTCAACCGCCAGTCCAGTCGGCATTTGCACATAGAATGGGCATTTGTTTTTTGCTTCCAGCAGCACAATGTCTTGGGGCAGCCTTGGGATAGATTTGTTTAAGGCCATTTCCGCACTACACTCTTATAGCGTGATTATTCCACTTTCAACATCCTATGGAATCCTGGGGTTTGCAGTTTCAGGAGGGGCCAGACCGCCCCTCCCAAAACTGCAAACCCCAGGATTCCATAGGATGTTGAAAGTGGAATAATCAAGCTATAAGAGTGTAGTGCTGAAATGGCCTAAGATATCAAGAGATTGTTGTTCATGAGTCCTAAATGGATCAAGTTAGGGGCAAGATTTATATTTGAATCATAATTTGGGTATGTAAACAATGTTTAGCAAGTCACATACTCTCAGCCTCAGAGGAAAACAAGAGCAAACCCCCTCTGAACAAATTCTGCCAAGAAAACCCTGCAATAGGGTTGCCTTAAGGTTGCCATAAGTCAGAAATGATTTGAAGGCACATGGCAACAAGCACAACAAAAACTCCTGTGAGCTCAATTCAGTTGAAGCATTATGGTTGGCCAAGGGCACGCAATATGCTTCACAAATGAATGGGGATTTCAGCATTGCTTTTCTACAGCTAAGCAGAATTTCAGCCACAGAATACTTGCATCAATATTTATCCCTGTCTCAGGGATCAGCCCTACCATTAGGCAAAGTGAGATGAGTCCCTCAGGTGGTAAATTTTAGAGTGCTGTGCAAAAGTACCAATTACGTTACTGAAGAACAATATTGCCAGAAATAGGGAAAGGTGTTTGTGGATTACCCTGCCTCATGCACCACAATAATTTCCTTGTTTTTAAGTATTATGAATTTTGACTTGAGCACAGCATCAGTTGGACATTAGTTGCTATTGCGCTTTGGGCAGCAAGATGTCTTGACCCATCTATCCCTTGGCTTTAACTGGAGCCTCAACAAGGAGCTAGATTAAAAACAAGAGCTATAGGTTGGATCTTGAATATTTAGGTCCATGCGGTGGATCTCATTAATGCCCCTCAACTGTAGTGCCTCTTCAGTAATAACTAGAAAGCTTAAGTTGTAGCTTAGGTATATATCTCTATAGTTAGAAGACCAGCCTAAATCCCAAGTTATTAGGTCTTGCTTGGGTGTCAGGAGGGTTCAGATGGTGCTAGAGGAAAAGACTGAGCGAGATAAATTGAGGAACCAGGATCATGGCAGGTAAGGCTGAGTGAGACATCCGTGAGACTGGTGCTTAAAATAAAGAGTATGTGGCCCTCCAGTTGTTTTTTGGAGTGCAGCTCCTATCCCCATAGGCAATAATGGAGGATCATGACAGCTGCAGCCCAATAACATCTGCAGAGACACAAATTGCCCACCCTAGTATAAAATCTAAATGTTGTTTTTGTCGGATATACAAGTGGGGCTTTGTAGGGGTTTCTTGTGGTTGGAAACCAAGGGCAGATCATGGCAGAGTCCCCCTCTACAGAGAGATTGAGAGAGAGAGAGAGAGGTGGGAAAAGAGAATGAGATTGGGCTCTTAGGGCAACAGCCACTATTGCATGCAGGTTTCCAGTTCTAGAAATCAGGACTGCTTTCACATGATGCAGTTAGGGCTCTATGAATCCACTTTAACAGCCATGGCTGCATCCTATGAAATCCTAGGACTACTATATTAGTGAGGTATGAGAGAAGCTCCCTGGCAGAGAATTCTAAACAACCTTCTCTAAATTGCAAATCCACAATTCCATAGAATGTTGCTATGGCAGTTAAAGTGCAATATACATTGCTGTAATTGTGTAGTGCAAAAGGGCCCAGGACAAGAAAGAGGAGACCTGCAGAACAAAGACTAACTCTATGCACTAACTTTGGGGTTAGACCTACTGAACTTTTCTTCTGAGTAGATGCACATGGGCTTGTGCTGTAAGGCTGCAATCATATCCTCTAGATGTGGTCAAAGTGCAACTCTCCAGATGTTGCTGGACTGCAGCTGCCAACATTCCCTACCATTGGTTATATTGGGAACGACTTTTGGGAGCTGTAGTTCAACTGGAGAGTCACATTTCACCTGCCCCTTGTACCAATTTAACCAAGAATAAGCCCCACTGAATTCAACAGGATTTTTCAATAACTATGCATAGAATTGGTCTGTAGCTGAAGTAAAGCTGGTTGATAATGAGAAGCAGAATAAAACAGACAGCAAGGTCATAAGTGACCTTGTAGGTAAGCAAACAGTTTTTGCATAAATCAGGAAGATGGGAAGCCATTTGGTTGTATTCAAAGCAGTGTTGGGATTGACGTGGGGAACAAAGTAAATTATAAGGAATGAAAGAAATCACCAAAAAGAAACAAATAGAAATACAGTCTGGGAAATCTGGAATGCAGGTTCAATCCCACTGGATAGAAATCTACTTTTGCATTAGAAAATCTCCATGGCTATGGACAAATTGTGAAACATTGCTCTGGTGTATTCTAGAGTTTCAAAAACTAAAAATAAACTTGTAATGTATTTTAAACCAGTTGTGTGTGTGTGCGCGTGTGTGTGTGCGTGTGTGTGTGTGCATGTTTAAATTTAGGTGTCACAATTTGGTTTAAGTATGACAATTTGAGAATATCACTGATTTTTGCAGTGCAGTAATCAGTTGCCTTGGTAACTAAAAACAGGCAGTTGAATTTGCCACAAGGTTTGCCTCTAGGTGAAATAGTACCATGACATTTCCTGTAAAGGCAAATTAGGCGTGGAACAATTGGCTTATCAAAAACTGCACACCCTAGTAGTGTACAAGTCCTTACCTCTACTTTATTTCCTTCTCTCCACTTGCAGATCTCTCTGATTTCCACTTGAAGGCACCACTGCACCATGTAATTCTCTAGTCTGGTGGAGAAGAAGGAGGCAAACTGGACCCACAAGGCAAAGTCATCCTGGATTATTGCTCCAGAGCCATCGTTCTCTGAGTTCAACCGGTGTACTTGAAAGACAACAAAAAGACTGAAATTGGTCCAGTCCAGAACTAAGAGCCTAAAACCTAATCAGGTCTAGCACCCAAGCAGAGAGCAACCTGTGTGTCTTCCCATGCTCAGACGTCAGGGTGAGGATGGGCAACTCTCAGGCCATTTTCACACTACACTGTTATAGTGCTATTATTCCCCCTTCAGCATCCTCTGGAATCGTGGGGTTTGCAGTTTAGGGAGGAGCCTTTAGAATTCTCCGCCAGAGAGCTCTTTGGCTTCAATAAACTACAAACCCCAGAATTCCACAGGATGTTGGAAGTGGAATAATAGTACTATAACATAGTAGTGCAGAAATGGCCACTGAATCCCCCAGGAACTTCAGAGGGCCACAGTCATCCGCAGTACCTCTTATACAACCCCCAAGATTGTTTTAGTTTTGAAAAAGACCCCTCACATTGCTGAATGGGTTCAGGGGAACCACCACATTTTCTACTCCCTTCCTTCTCATAACTGTTCCAGGCCTAGGACAGTTTTTTTCAACACTAGAAGTAACATCTGATTTGTTTGCTTTAAAGGTCCTCCAGAGGCTTAAAGCAGTTTGAAAGGGGTAGTTGATATGCTGAATTGCCTCCTCTACTGAGTAGAGCAGAGACAGGCAACTGTGACAGATCCAGGGACCACTTTTGTGCCTTGTGACCCTTCCAGGGGCCACACGGACTATCAAAAAATAAAACAAAAAAGGAGCCCAAAGTCCACCTCTCATTCTCAAAAAAGGGTATTTTGATGTTAAACAGTACAGGGAGGCCTGAAAACTCTTTAAAAAGTAAATTATTGCACCTGGAGGCTTCCAGGAGCAGTAATAGACACTTTTCTTTGGCCAGAAAAGAGGTGGGCAGGGAATTCTGGTGGTATTGAGGGCCACAAAAAAATCAGTGGGGGCCACACATAGGTCCAGGGCCACCCTGTGCCCACTCCAGGTGTAAAACGTCTGAGGGGGCCTTTTAAAGTAAAAAAGAAAAGAAAAGAAACTGGGGTATCAGGACCAGGGGAATGGAGGGGGTCTGTATGAAGCTCAAGGGCCACACTTTGCCTACAAAAAAGAGAATGCTGTTACAGCAGGAGTCGGATCCTGCCAAGTCCTGTTCATAGATACAGTTCTGAAGAAAGTTGGTCATTCCCAAGTAAATTGCACAGCTTGTTTGTTTTAATCTTTCCTTGGGGTCCAAAGGTTATGCCAGAAATAGCCGTCCAGGTGATGCAGATATTTTTTTTTAAAAAAAAAACTTTTTGTAAAATCTATCAACCTTATTACAGCTTCCCCCATTTATCTGATAGATTAGGAACAGGTACACTGTCATAAAACAGAACTGGTTGAAAAGTAGAAGCCATGTGCTGTTCTGTAGGGAGTCTGAAGGACTTACAGAGGCTTACTTGGGACTGACCACATACACCCTGCTTGCAAAGTCTTTCAGCTGGCTTAATGCCTTTTCGCCCATCTTGGCAGGCTTTACATCCACACAAGAGCAGTTCCAAGCAAGCCTCTCTAGGCAAAAGAACTGATGAAAGAGTGGAAACCCCTCAGACTAATGGAACTTGTCCTTATTTGGAAGCATCAAAAGAGTGAGTCATCAGAGAAAGAGGTATCAAAAGGTGGGGGCTTCCTGTATGGTTATTCTGGACTCCTCCAGATTGATTTAAAGAAGCGTGAGTTCTCACGACATTGTGCCTTGGCTTTTGCGGGTTGTTGTCACCTCTGTATCTGTTCATTCCATTCTGTAGGGGGGAGCTGTTTGGATTTCTTGGAGCTGCAGTAGGACTCTTCCAAAGATTTTTATTTTTGTTTTTTTTAATGAGGATGTGTTTTGGCAAGGTGGTCCTATGGTATGGAGGACTATTTTCTCCTTTCTTTTTATTTTTATTTTTTAAATTCTTGTTGTTAAAGTGGCATGCAGTAGTCCAAAAAATACCATTTCAGTGATGCATGATAGCACTGTAATTCTATTAATCTATTTTTTTTAACAAGAAAAGAAAAAGAGGAAGAGGAAGAAAGAAGAAGACTTTATTGCTGCCATATGTCTTGGAATTAAAAAGAAACCCACTTGAGGGTGGGAATAAAATGTTGCAATTGGTGCTGGGAACTGCCAGAAAATAATCTGGGGCAACATAGATGTTGTTTCGATATTTTGAAAATTGAGAACTACAGCAACAAACAGCTCAACCTCTGGAAACATTTTTTCTGTTTAGAAAAGTCCAAAATCTTTCAATTCAGTACTATCCTAACACAGTTTATTGCATACACTCAAACATTTCACAAATGAAAACTAGGGCCATTTTGACACTACACTGTTATAGTGCTATTATTCCACTTTCAACATCCTATGGAGTCCTGGGGTTTGCAGTTTAGGAAGCAGCCTTTAGAATTCTCAGCCAGAGAGTTCTTTGACCTCTGTAAACTACAAACCCCAGGGTAGCACAGGGTGTTGAAAATGGAATAATAGCACTATAACAGTGTAGTGCAGAAATGACCTAGAACATATGTGTTCAAGCAACCTCAGAATGTGGTAAGGATAGCAGAAGTTATTAGCCAAGAAGAAAACACAAACTAGGAGAGACTGCAGCTGATTTGCTTTTGCCTGAGTCTACAGGGAAGGGCAAGACTCCATCCCTTCCACTGCTTTTCCTCTGCTGAGTTTAATTGCAAACTCCTCTTGCACTTTGCACCCAGTTTGCAGCCACTGCAGTAAGCTGCCAAAGAGGAAAAGTGGGTTACCCGAACTGTCCCTGCAAAATCAAGGCATTTAGAGGGCATGTTGTTGCCTGAAGCAGAGAACCAAGTTTCCTTGCTGTCCAGCCAACACTTCCAAAACTCTCAGTGCCTCATTCAAACATCCATTCCTCCTGCTTTCATTTATCTCCCTTTATTCTGCCACCTAGAGGAGTGGGCTGCAGCTTGGTCCACAATAGGGCCAGTCCTCAATTTCTCATGTTTCATCTATGTCCTGTCTCTCTAACCTAAATTGACTATTTGTGATGGCATTCTGAGTGTGCCTGTGTCTAAAGAGATGGATTTAACCCCTTGCATAAATAAGCTGAATATGCTAACAGAGGGGTCTGCTGTGGAAGCTCCCTTTGTTGCTCCCTCACCATCACTGCCCTGCTCTTGCTGCTCCAAAAGTGGTGGGGGGTGACAAGAAATATGGTGGAGGAGGCTATGGATCTGCTGATCACAAACCTCTTCTGGTCTCCCACTAGTCCTGTTTTCACAACCTTCCCTCCCACTAAAACTAGTGGTAAAGAAAATGTTTAAAAGAGAACCAAAAGCCTTCAAAGGCAGGTTGTGGACCCGACTAAGATCTCATCATTTGCCTGGGTGATTACTGTCACACACTAAGATGTGGTGATGCTTCTGTTATGGAGCCTACATACACGCACACACATGGGGAGAGAGAGAGAGAGAGAGAGACCCCCTTTCTGTATTCCCATGCACCTGGTCTGTTCATTAGCCTGCCTTATTCTCAGTATGTATTAAAAACTTTGGCTTACCAGCTTCTACCCAAGGAAGGCTGTTTTACTTTCATTAAATGAGCAATGGAGACAAATTTGGGGAAAAAAGACTGCTGTCAGAGGGCAATAAGAGCCAGTATGGTATAGTGGTTTGAGCATTGGTCTACAACACTGGAGAAAAGGGTGTGATTCCCCTCTCAGCCATGGAAACCCATGGCCTTGGGTTTACCACATACCCCCAGCCCCAGAAAACCCTGTGATAAGTTTGCCTTAGGGTCTCCATAAATAGGAAACAACTTGAAGGCGCACAACAACAGCAATGGGAGGCCTTAGTACTTGGTTAAACTTTCAACATACTTGAGTTCTAGGGAAGACTAGAGAGCATACTGGCACATTCTGCAAGCAAAACAAATTGTCAGGAGATTCCAGCAAAAAATATGAGCACAAAAACCAGAGTGAGACCTACTTTTAAAAAAAAAATGCAAGTGGCAAAGTTGACCAGAAAGGATAAAAAATAAAATTTATTGTAACTTCACTATCTTGCTTTCAAAACTTTCTAGAAATGATCAAATATTAGGTTTAATTGTTTGTGTTAGAGCCAAGCCTATTTGTATTTTTAAAACACAGTCTCTGTTTTTAAAAAAAGACACAACTACAACATGGGCATTCTTGTTAGTCATAAGTACTCAGCACACATATAAATTAAATCAAGATTATATATGGTTGCATGTACAGGTCTGCTATCCAGGGTTGGTGCCAAGTTCTGCAATACAAGAGTAAGGCCAAAATTGATAATTCTGTCAAATCAGAGAACCAAATTCAATTTTAGTCCCAGCTAGAGTAGACCCACTGAAATGAATTAGACTTGTTCATCAACACTTGTGTAAATCCCATTTATTTCAGTGGGCCTGCACTATTTGGGACTAAAATTGGATTGGCCCAGAATTCTTTTTACCCAGAAAATGTAGGCAGAAGATGCTGACCTGGAATGTTCTCTGTCTATCGCCACAATAAAAAACATTTTTTCTTAAGTCGCCTCATGTAATTTTAATCAATTATTCAATATCTTATTTTCACATATTATTTTCAAGATCATTTCTATTCTGCTCCACATCAGAATGGAAACTATAAGACTATAGACAGCTTTGCTACCAAGTGACATGAAGCAAGTTAATTCATTTGGCAATATCTGCAGGCACATGGGGGGGGGGGGGTATTTCAAACTCTGTTTTTTGCAAGCTAATAAAAATGCACAAGAGTAGAAGACTGTCATAACAATGTATATTTTCCAGACATTAAAATGTTTAAGGCTACAGTGATACACATTGCTTTTGAAGATTGTACAAAATATGTACAAAATATTCAAATGCATGACAGTTTGAAATTCATAGCGCAAAATAAACATACGCATGTATTCAGGTCAATATCTTTGCAATGCTGAGCATACAAAATCCAAGATGCAATGCAACTGCCAGTAAAAAGACATGTATCACAGTGTCCAGGGCCTATATTCAGTCAAAGCATTAAGAAAACAATGAATGATAGAAATACATAGAGAACCAAGCAAATCTGAATCAAGTCAGTGGAGTTTCTGGAGAAAAATTTTTGTGCAGCAACCACATGGTTCACTGTGCTTTTCTTTTGCCAGCAAAAACATATAATTAAGGGATTTCTGTGTGTGTGTATGTGCGTGCGCGTGCGCAAGCGTTCGTGTGTATGTGTGTGTTTTCAAGTTGCCTTTCCACTTATAGCAACCCCATGAATTTAAAAGTATTTTCTTAGGCATGGAATACTCAGGGGAAACACTCCAGAAATATAAAAACCTAATAATACAAAAACATTATGTGAAATCCCATTTATTCTCTAGATGAACGTGCATCGTGGGATCTTGCCCTGTACCCTCTTCTCTAACTCACTTGTGATCAAAATGGCCAAGGACTCATATCACAATACATGGAGTGAACTGGTCCTGACCAGAACTTGGAAAAGTTCCTTTCAGGGAGGAGACAATTCCCAGAATACCCCAGCCAGCAAGATGTTGCCACCCCCCAAAAGCTAACTTTTTAAACCTCTGGCCCCAACAAGCAGCATCTGAATCCTTATGCCGCCATCTTCAGCACAGACTACATGGCACTTGACACCACAGGACAGCAACAGCTGTTTCTTAAAATGATGCTGAAAACTGACCCAAAGCTATGATGCTTTTTGCCAGAATACCCCAGAGTCAATTTTAGGGGGGACTGCTTAATAGGCAGCATTTCAGTCTGTCTAGCCAACCGTGCAAAGAGAACATGTGCAGGCAGGTTGCGCCCTGTGTCCGGATGCGTGGGCTGACAGTTGACTGAGGTGGTGGGAGAGCCATTGATTCTAGACTTTGGGACTACAGAGGATTAGAGAGAGGACAGGCAGCATGTCTCCAGGGAACGAGACCACCATCCCAAGCCAACACAAAGCTATGTCTTCGAAGCAGTTCAGTGAAACACCATTAAATTTCAAACCCCAGATTCAGAATATAGACTATTTTCAGTGATCGGGGCAAAGGGCTGCTTTCCCACCACATTGCCATACAGCTTGCTTGTCCACTCAGTGTGTGCCTCTGTCATTTACTGAGGCTAGTCTTCCAGTCTGAGAGGCACTGTGATCCATGACCTCTGGTCCACCCCAGCAGCTCAAGGCAAGTAACGGTGGATTATACAGGAAGCAGAAATGAAACAGATCTCTTTTAAAAGCTGTGCCCTCTCTCTGCTAGACACACAAAGAGCACAAGAGAAAAAAAATGCAATGGGATGCAAATGGGAAAGCAATGAAATTGAAACATGTACTTGAAACAAGGTGAAGCCCTGCCCAGTCACTTTGCAAGATAAATGTTGCTTGTTCTTAAAAATTTTAAAAAAGAAAAACCTCTGATACCTGGGTTACAAGTGGAGCAGAAGCTGAGCTAAACAAATATACATGGGTTTCAGGAATTATAGGGTTACCATATATCCTCCGTTTCCAGGACACATCATCTTTTTCAGAGGCAAAATTTCTATCTGGACAGATTTTTAAACTGTTGGGTGGTATTTAAAATATCCACTGCTGCTTCATCTCCTGCTCTCCAAGGTCACCTGAGAGTCATCGTAGCAATCAGTGGTTTGAAGTAAATGAATCCGCTTTTTTGCTTTGCAAAATGTGGTAACTCTAGGAATGGAGGCTGTGGCAAAATCTAGCTCATCACCTATTCCCTGTTCTTACTGTACATTTGTATTTATTGAGTCTGATTTTATGGCTTCCTATGTTTTAAAGCTGTATGGCACTTCTGTTTAAAGAGTCCTTGTGGCTGGGACATGCTTTAAAGTTGTTTGCCGCTCCCACAACTGGAGAAAACGGCTGCTTTGGACTGCTGTTCCTAGAATTTTCCAACCTCAGGGACTTTTAGTCCAGGGAAAAAAATCACTTTTCCAAGTTCTGGTCCCCTTTTACTGTCCGCATGTGCTTTGTGATCAGAGAGCCAGCTCAGAGGATATCTCACTTGAACTGACTAAAGGATCTCAGAAAACAGTCAGAGTGGGGCTGGAGGTTTGTTTTGTTTTTAATTTTGTGTCACCTCTGCCCTCTGAAGGAAGTAACTCCTCTGTGTCAGAAAGAAAGTTGAGGGGACAAGACAAATGGCCCTCCTTGGTCAACTCAAGTGGGGGCTGAAAACAGCAGCAGGAAGCAACCGGCTAATCACCACTCAAGATCTTGCTGTCTGATTTCTTTTTTCAGTATGCTTAAGGAAGGCCACTCTTCCATTTGCCTAATGGATTGACATGTGAGTGTATGTTGATTGGAGAGAGGAGAAAGAGCATCTTTGCACATCCATTGTTTCCCAGCCCAGAGATCAACCATTCCTAAGTTTTGGTAGAGTCCAATTGGGTGGGCAAGTGAGACAAGAGGATGATATAATTGTTGACAAACTAGGAGGGGGGAGGCTTGGGGGAGGGAGCATCCCTGAACCCTTGGCTGGCCAGATTGGGCCTGCAAGTGGAACAATGTAAGCCCATGGCCAGACATTCTCCTTCCTCACTGTAGACCCTGTGGTACAGAGAGAGCAAAAATATGGGCCAGGATCCTGTATCACAGGCACAAATATATAATCTGGAATTAAGCACTGGTGACAGTTGCATATTGACAGTCTCTAGATAGCCCGTAGTTTAGGGGCTATGTAAGGGCCATGAAAGTCCTCCAATCCCCACTTATCAATCAGAAGCCACTGTGGTCAATGGGGGTCCATTCCCCTGTCACTTTAGAAGCAGCTGGCTGCCATTCCCACCCACCCACCCACACGGAGGAGGAATTGCAATAGGGATCCTGTTTCTGCTTGTTGCAATGTGGATCACTCATGGGAGTGGGTGGAAGTGGCAGCCAGCTGCTTCCCAAACAACTGGGGAACAGATGCCCATTGATCACAGTGACTGCTACCTGGTAAGTGGGGGATTGTGGGGGTCATGCTGGAATTCAGTGCTTAGCACCATAAATGCAGTGCTTATGCCTATGTAAAGACCATATAGGTTTCTGGCTATGGTTATTATTGATTTTGAGGGGAGGAAAGCCCCTCTCTACATTCTCTAAGGTATCTTGTTCTGGACTACAATTCATCACATGCTTTCTTAACTACAAGCCATTCCTTGAAATTAAAGTGTGCAGAAACTGACTTGTCATGGTTACTGACAACTAATGAATGTGGACTCCACGTGTAGTTGAATGTACTACTCATTTTTACTGGAGTTCCTGATACCGGGAACAGACCTGATGGTTATTGTAACATTAAGAAATAGCACGTCCATTTTTTGTTGCATCTATTTTTGATTACTGCAATACCTTTTATGTGGGTGGCTTTTAAAAAGTGTCTAGAAACTTCAACAGGTTCACAATGCTGTGGCTGAACTGTTAACAAGGATCAGTAACAGGAAGGGGGCAACTTCCATGTAAAGAGGTGGCCACAATTCAAAGTGCTAGTTATGGATCTATAAAGCCCTAGATGGCTGGGGTGCAAGCTAACTGAAGGAGTGAATTTTGCCAAATTAGCCTCCTTTGGCTTTAAGATCCACAAGGGAAGTCCTTCTTTCTGTTCCACCAACCTGAGAAGCATGTCTGGTGAAGACACAGGAGAGGTCCCTCCTTGGCTTTTCACTAGCAGGCAAAGACCTTTTCTGTGCAGGTGGACATTTGACAACTGACTGGCTCACTGAGACATGGGCCTTTCATGGGATGTGGAATGTTGGAGAAGGTTTAATGATGTGCTTTCAAGATAGCTTTTTTTTGTGCTTTAGTAGTAAAAGTTGCTTAATTGTATTTTAATATTATTGGCCTGAATCCTGTATGGGATTTAAGTATGCATAATCACCATAGTTACAGTGCTATATAGTGAATCCCAGCCAGACCCCCAACCCTCACTTACTGAAAAACAGCCACTGCGACCAACAGGGACCTGTTCCCCTGTTGTTTGGTAATTCCTCCTTGTAGATTGCTCATGTGAAGGAAGAGATGGGGCTGTCACCCAGCTGCTTCCTAGGTGATATGGAAACAACACACACACACACACACACACACACACACACACACAGAGTTGATCACTGCCCAGTAAGTGAAGATTGAGAGATTATCTAAACTAGGAGCTATGTAGGGATTGAGACTTGTGACAATCATGAGTGCATAAATCTAGGATGTGCATTTGTAACTGCCATAGAGGAATCTGGCCATAGTTTTAATTGTGCTTCTACAACTACACTGAATCCATGGCCATTTCCCCACTAGACTGTTATAGTGCTATTATTTCACTTTCAACATCCTATGGAATCCTAGAGTTTGCAGTTTAGGAAGGGTCCTCAGAGGCCCCTCCTTCAACTGCAGACCCCAGGATTCCATAGGATGTTGAAAGTGGAATAGTAGCACTATAACAGTCTAGTGCTCCGGTTTTGAAAGAAAGGGGCTGTAAATGAGATAAATAAGTATATTGTGACAGAAGAATAATTGTATAAAGTTTAGAGGTAAACAACTTTTAAGCAAATTTCCAGTTCAACTGATCAGTGTTACAGAAGTTACATATTTATCCTTTTTGGTTTCTTGTGTGAGCTTTCAAAGAACAGGTGAATGCAATTGCCTGCATGTCTCTCTTGGCTTCTTTCCTTCTGCAGCTCATACAGGCTAGAAACATACACTAATGAAACAGTGAGTTGTGCTATAACTCATGTGGAGCACAACAAGGGAAAGGCTAGAAATACTGAAACTCGGGGGAAAAAACACAAGAACAGTACCCATTTATACACACAAAGACACACGTGGAGTGACTATCAACTAGCGCTCAGTTTCCAGACAGTAGGAAAATTGCTGTAAGCTTTCTGTATTTGATGCTAGAGATGACATTATCCACTGCTGCTAAGGAGTATACAAAAGCAGCCCCCTTCACCCCTGAAATTAATAGCAGCCTGGTTTGTTTTCCCCGTCTCTGCCAGCTCAACTGTAATCTAATCACACTGCTTTAGCAGCCATCACTTTTCCTCCCACACTGTCCCATATGCCATCACATTGCATCACAGATTCCAAAAGCATGCCCAATAGGTGTAACCTGCCTGGGACCTTCTCTGCGACACATCCACAGATTTGCAGGGCTTGCCTTTGTTCTACGTATTTTAGAGAGACCAAAATAACAGAAGCAGACCTGCTGATGAACATACCAAGAGCGAGGGCATGAATGCATGCAGCTCCACTTCCTCTGGTTACTTACACCTTGCCAACAAGCCAGATTGTGTGCCTATTAGAACGCAGTTTTCCCTGAGTTGTATCTTATCAGTGTCATGATATGGCCCTGTGATGTTATGAATCACTCTAGTATTACAGATTCCAATCATCTATGTTGCACCTCCTATTGTCTTGAATAAGTCCCCATCCTTTTCTCCTGAATGTAAGCAAACTCCCCTGGTTCTTCCCATGTTTTATTTGTTACTTAGGTCCCTATCACACTACACTGTTATAGCACTGTTATTCCACTTTCACTGTCTTGGATGCACCCTGTGGAACTCTGGGCTTTGTCATTTGGTGAGGCATTGGAACTTTCTGGCTAAGAATGCTAAATGCCTGTCCGTAAACTGCAGACCCCATGATCCCATGCGATATTGTCATGGCAGTTAAAGTGGAATAATAGAGCTATTAAAATGTAGTGTGATAAGGCTGTTAGTTGGTTCAATTTGTAATATGTCCACCAACGAGCTCAAGGCAGTACACATAGTTCTCCTCTTTCTCATTTTGTCCTCCTAACAACCCTGTGAGATGGATCAGGCAGCAAGAGAGAGCAACCGATCTGAGGTGAGTTTCATGGATCATTAGGGGCTTGAACCAGGATCTTCCACATCCTTAAGTATGGGTTGGGTTATTTTTATTATCGCATTTCTATGTCACTTAGAGTACCTTGGTAAATTATAAAATCATTAATACATCACAATATTGAAACAGACCTCTCCTTAACCCAAGGTTTTTGAGATGCACAAGAAGAAGCAGGGAAAGGTCTCCTACCCCCATACAGTCATCAGTACAAGAAAGTCAGTCAGCTTGTTGGACGTGTTGATTGGGGTTCCTAGTCCCCATATCTGCAAGGCATTAGGCTAGGATAGGCTGGCCTGGAGGCAACAGCTCTTTGCTGCATGAATGTGGACATGAGAAATGTAACTGCAGCTATAACTCCCTTCCCCCCTGCTGCAGAAACAACCGCAGGCATCATTGTCAACCTTTAGCTGAACAGCTTCCAACATCCATCTGAGAGATGACAGACTCCCATCAGTCTCAGGCAGCAATGAATTATAAATACACTGCCAGCCCTCCACCACCTGACAGAGTAGCCCTTGAGTCTTACGACCTGTGAGGGAAGGAGCTGTCAACTCTAAATTTGCACAGAGGCACGTGTTACATAGAATTGCATTAATCTTTGACCCCTTGATAGATCGCCCCAATTGCCACACAGCCAGGCCAAACCAGCTTGAAGGAACACCTACAGTCTCCGTGTTGTCCCAAAAATCTTACAACACACACAGTCTTAAATCACTCTGCATTATAACACATGGGGATTCTCCTGTGGATTTCAGTGGGAAGTGGTTGGTATAACTCGGCTTTAATAGATTCATTTCAACAATCTGACAGGAAGAGGTTTGCATTGAGCACCTAAGCATTAGAGTGGGCAGAGGGTAGTGGGTTAGGAGGAAGTAGTGCCTGGTTTCAAATGTTCAAGTGCTTTGTTGTTGTTGTTGTGAACCAGCCTGTATCTGATGCTTCTTTTAAATACTTGGATTGGACTGAATTTTCAGTGGAAGAGATAAATAACTCCATATAAGCAAGTCTAATACCTAGTCACTGAACTACTGGATAGATGTATTGAAAACATTCACTGATGTATTCTACTTCAGCTACTTAGTTACGTCTGTGTAACAGCATTTTCTGGCCCAACGCCTCCTCTCCTAGCCCACCTTATGAGCCAGCTCCCAGAGCAGGTGAAGGAGGTCCATTCAGCTTCTGATGAGGGCACAAGGAGCAAGATGTCCACCACTTTCCTGCCAGCAAATGAGGCTGCAGCAATGCATTGCAGCAAAGAATTGTGCAGGGCCCTGCTTCTAATTGTTTCAGCCTCATTCACTGGTGGGAAGGGTTGGAAACATCCTCCTTCTATTTCTATATAGGTATGAGTGCCTAAGTACCCTAAAGGTACCAGATCCCCTGTGATCTTGGAAGGTAAGTAGGGTCAGCCCTATTAGTACTTGGGTGGAAGATCACCAACAAATACCAGGTACTGCTAGACTTTATATCAGAGGAAAGAACTGGCAAAACTGAGAATTCCTTGCCTAAGAAAACCCTATGAAATTCATGAGGCTGCCACAAATCTACAGGTGCTCTTAAGGCACACACACACAGATGAGGGAAGCCCCATTGATCTGCTCCTTTGTAGCTACCACAAGATCAAGATGATGATGATGATGATGATTTAATTGCATTATAATGTTCTTTTGTAAACTACCTTCAGAGCATTGGCTGAAAGGAAATCTACAAGTTGTGTTCAGAAATAAATGTGTTGCAAATATATACATATTATCCTGACTCAATATGAAGTAGGGGAATAGGCTTCAAATGAACAAATAAGGCAAAGACTGGAAATGGGATATAAATCATATTTGACACAAACATGTAGATTATCATCAACTGGACAGCAGTACTTCAAACCCTGTTAATGGGCAGAAGGTGAATGACATTGTTTATAGTCGGAGCCAAGGAAGTCCAGCTCTAACCAGTGCATGGTGGGAGAGTCAACATAAGTTGCTCTGGGGCTGAAAGAAGAATGAGATCCAGATATATTAAACTGGTACAGATTCAGCCTAGAAAAGAGTTTGTCTTTTAGAACAGGAGAGACAACTGCAGTAAGTTTCAGTCATAATACAAAAAGTTTCCAAATTGCTCTTATATATGAGTCTTTATTAAAGTATAGAATAACAAACATTTCTTGAATCCAACAGCTCTGGATCCTCTAGAATCTAAATAGAAAGTTTGCTAGAACCATGGTGATTATTACACAGACTCACTCTCAGGTTTCCACCAAGGTGTCCTGGTACAACAAACTGGCTCTGTTGGCATGCTCTGCACCTTCTTCTGACCCATAAATAACCTCCTTGCCTGCAGAATGCTGAGATGGTAGGCCAATGGAGATCTATAGCCAAGGCTCTGTCTTATCATTGGCTGGATAACGCTGTTGGTAGGCTTGCAAGATGTCAGACTGGTGTGCACAGCACAGGAAAATGCTACCATATAGAGTGTCTGGGACAACTATGATGTCCAAGAATAAACTGGTACACAGTTCTGAAACCTTTTCATAGCTGTCAGTCACAGGATTTCCCAGCTTTCATCTGTTGCTGTTCTTCCTTGACTGTGAAGCTGAAGTTAGTTCCTAATTGCTAGCTTTTTGTACGACAAAAGGATGAAGAAGTCTGGAATAAGAATTTGTGCTTATAAGCCTCAGCTTCTGCAAATAATCTTTGGAGCAATCCTGGTCCTCCTCTGAGGCAGAGTGAGACTGCTGTGCCAGTCTGTCATGAATTTTGAATGTCATGAATAGGCACCAAATTGTTATCATTCAGTTTGTCATTGCTGCTTTTTACTGGCGAGGATGGAGAGAAGTGCTTGTGGGATTTTCTGGTTCATGTTCTATAACAATTTGGTTAATTTAAACACCCCCTTGAGTGTGTGCATGGCTTTGTTGCTCTGCTTCAGGCAGTGCAATAGCAGGGGTTGATCCTAATTTGAACCACCTTCAAACCACATGCTCTTTCTATCGCTTCAAGATATCCTAGTGTTGCATCCAGCCCAAACTTTCATTTTTGATCTTTCAACATTCAGGCATGATGCTTCCATGTCAGCTGTGTTATTAATAAATGAGTTATTCCTAATAAGTGAGCTATTCCAAAAGAACCTTGAAAACTGCTGCCTAGAAAGCTATCTTCCATCCTGCCCATCCTGAGCAAAGCAAGAGCCTACTAGTGTTTGCTTCTGGAGGGACTGATTACATTTGGACTGAGGAAATGCAAGGTGAATCAATTTTCATAGAATCATAGAACTGGAAAGTTTCCCCCATGGCCATCTAATTTGATCCAATCTAGTTGGATTCACTGAATCCACTGCTAAAGGATCCTAACAAGTAGCTATCTAACTTTTTGGGGAAAACATCCAACCAAGGAGAACATGCTTTCTTCTGAAGTAGTCTGTTCCACTGACAGGTAGTTCTTCCTAACGTTTAGTTGGAATCTCCTTTCTTGTAATTCAAATGCTTTTGTTTGGATC
The DNA here is from genome assembly GCA_030412105.1 of Cyclura pinguis. Taxonomy (NCBI): domain Eukaryota; kingdom Metazoa; phylum Chordata; class Lepidosauria; order Squamata; family Iguanidae; genus Cyclura; species Cyclura pinguis. Next base: position 129,344,293 of record CM059600.1, read on the forward strand.
CCAGCTCTTGGAACAGTAACAAAAGGATGGAATAAAAAAGACAGGAAAGGAAGGAGGAAAAGGTTATTCGGTAATTAAATGGTTGGACATAACAATTATTAAATTATTGATGTGAGCACCTTTATAACAATAGTTAGACAGACAGATGCCAGCAGCACATGATACCTAAATTAATTCACCTAACTTCAGATATTCAGATATTTAAAGATAGCTACCATATTTCCTTTTTATTTTCTTTTCACAAGGCTAAACACATCTAGGGCCTTTCTGCACTACATAACTATTGCACTATGATTTCACTTTAACTGCTATAGTTTTGTTCTATGGAATCATGGGATTTGCAGTTTAGGGAGGTGTATTTAGAATTCTCAGCCAGAGAGCTCCAGTACCTCCCAAGACTACAAACCCTAGGACTCCATAGGAGGCAACCATAGTAGTTAAAGTGGAATCATAGTGCAACGTAGTGTGGAAAGGCCCCTAGTTTGTTTAACTATTCCTCATAGGGCTTGGTTTCCAGAACTTTTACTCCATCTTGGTCACTCTCCAATGAATATGTTCCACCTTGTCAATATCCTTCTTAAACTCTAGCGCCCAAAACTGAAAACAGTACTCCAAGTGAGGTCAGACCAAATAACTTAGGACTCTTTCACACTACAGAATTGTAGCACTGTCATTCCAATTTAACTGCCATGCTTGCATCTTATGGAATTCTGGACTTTGAAGTTTACTGAGGCACCAGTGTTCTCTGCATGAGAATTCTAAATATCCCTCCCTGAACTACAAATCCCAGGATTCCATAGGACAGAACTATGGTGATTAAAGCGGAATCCTACTGCTCTAATTCTATAATGTGAATGGGCACATAGCCCAGAAAAAAATATTTTGCTGATGTGTACCCAGAATCCTTTTTTCTAACAGTGACACAGAGGGGTACTAGTATACAACTCTAGTTCCTTGTGGCATTGTAAGAGATCCCTCCAGTCAGTGCCACTCTCTTCCCCACCCCATCAGTTTGCAGCTTGTCCAAGCAGGCTGGTCCTGCATTTAAACCCTCTGGTTGGTATCCACAACACCCACTTGAATCTGCAGTTCTCACAGCTGGGACCAACACAGACCCAGCGTATGTTCTTTTGAGGGTAAAGTGAGGAGGGAGAAGAGCCAGGTATGTAACCTTGAGCTTCTTGGAGAAAAGGGAGGATAGGAAGGAAGGTAAGAAGCATGGAAGGAAGGAAGGAAGGAAGGAAGGAAGGAAGGAAGGAAGGAAGGAAGGAAGGAAGGAAGGTTGGTTCATTCTTCGACTAAAGAGAAAGTCTGTTCAAAGTGAATAATTCGACAGTCATTAAATTGTTTGTGTGAGCACCACTGTAATAAGAGACAGACAGATGCCAATAGCAGATGACTGCATGTAAAATTCCTTAACTAATGTACCTAACCTAGGTGGGGAAATTAGTGTAAGGTGAATAGATTTTAACATCTGTTTTATTATCAACACACTTAGGAATTGTGTTAGTGGCCTCAGTCCAGGTTCTAGCAGGCAGCTGTCCTCATCACAATAATGCATCACCCCAATTGACACTACTAAGTAGTGCTTGAGTGGTATTCTAGCAGGCTACTTACATAGCTAATGCCGAAACCAGCAGTGATGTTTAAGCATGTTTCTTTTTTCTAACAACATGGCAGGCATCACTGCCACCCGTGAGATATGTCACTCTGCTCTCCATGACTGCTTAGGCTGGTAGTTCAGTTTTATAACATAAAATTTGGGTTGGCTTTCTGAAAGTGAAATGCCCCAGTGCTTGGAAACGTGAGAAGTAAAGTTAATTCATTAGTGTTAACGATAATTCACAAAAATAATTCATTAACACTACTCACTTCAGTGAAAATTATAAATCAGTTTGTTACATTAATTGTTCAGAATGCATTAGTAGCACATCAGTTTTAGATTTAATAAATTAATTAGAATTACTAAAAATGGCCACCATCAGTTTCCCTCAAATAGTATTTCAATCAATATGTAATGTTAATCATTACTCAACTGTTAACACCACTGACATCGAAACATTTAAATAAATTTTTAAATTGTTGTTTAAACTTTAATGAATGGAAATAGTTCATGTTTAATTAGTTATTTCCATGCTCTGAAATCTCCTCAGCTGATCAAAGAGCTGCACTTGAGCTAATAGTTTTAAAGAAAAGAGGGAAAAGTGCTTCCAATCTTTGTTTTGTGTCATGTTAATACAGGCCAAAAGGCCAAATCAACAGAATAAAAAATAATTTTGAACCTCCAAATAAAATGCAGCGCACATTCCAGCAGCTTGCTAGATAACAAGAGCAAACAAAGGAGGTCGCCACCTCTAGCAAGTTGTTCACTGATCAGTTGCTTTCAATGTCCCTTTTGCTGAATGTTGCTGTTTTAATAAAACAAAGGAAGCCCCTGCCACAGAAACTCTTCTTACTCTTATGCCCATAAGCAATATTCTTGTATATGGTACGATGTTCATAGAGAAGCAACAAGGCTGTCTCAGAACCCTCAAGATGAGAGCAATAAGCCATTGGGGAAACTGTCTCAGATGCACAACCACACACATACATACACACACACACAGAATATTTGGTGGGACGAGGTATCCCAGTGAGACTTGACATCACCTGAAATCTCAGGAAGGTAAAGGATGTGATGTGATCATACACACAGTTTTCTCTATAGGTACTGGGGGGGGCGGTAGCTGTGGGGAAAATGAGGCAGATTTATTGCTCTTACATCAAGTTGAGATTCAATATCCCGTAGTCTATTCTGAAAAGCAGTGAGGGCAAGCCCACTCAGGCTCAAAATCCTTTCATTTTTGGCCTTCATAGGACCCTCTTTCAATTTTTCTTCCAAAGGACCAAATCATTATTTTGCTAATCCACACTTTCCAGCTGGTCACAGATTTCTGGGGTGTAGTGCATGTTTGCATTTATTTGCAAATACACAGTCTCAACTTAGGTGGAGGCATCCTTTCTATTCCTGGCTATTCTAATTCTTTTGCAATCATTTATATTCTCTTTTATTCTAAATTGCATCCCACATTGACGGGGGAGAATTTTATCTATTTGATTGACAATGTAATGAAACATTTCCAAAATAATGTTTGAAAAGGAAACTGCAAGACTTCAACAGCTAAAATTCAGTGCTCTGATTTTAGATTTTTAAGGAAAGAGAGAAAGCTGCACCTCAGGATGTTTAATAGTTCCAGAACATAGTGCCTCATCTCTTTGTGCATTTGAGCGTACAGACAGACACCAAAGAAACTTTGTCTGTTTCTTTCAAAAGAGCAAAGGGAGAAGACAATGCTACAGATAGTCGATTGCTGCTGACATTTAAGGTTGCAACTCTGTAGAGGAAGGAAGGAAGGAAGGAAGGAAGGAAGGAAGGAAGGAAGGAAGGAAGGAAGGAAGGAAGGAAGGAAGATGCAAGCTTCGGTTACCACATTGTTAAGTATAGTCTTCTCAGGGTGCTAAGGCTACCACCTACCCTCAGAGTCAACAATATTCTTTCCACCCCACACCAATTTCACAGGAGATGAATAGTCCCACTGAGGCAGTAATGGGAAATCTACCCAGCCCTGAGAATGTATCATCCTTAGCTATTGGATTGGAAGAGAAAATGTTGCCCTTCCTTGAAAAGACCAGCTCTACCATTAGATGGGGGTCAGGAAGCAATAATGTGGTATTGGAGGCCAGAGTCATAAATGCCACACACAGCTTACCCTCTACCTGCTGAAATGATCCACTGCTCTCAGGTCGGCAAGAACACAAGTCCTGTTTGCACTGCTGATTCAACTGCTTGTCTGTTTGGCTTCTACACATGGAAGTAAAGGAGAGTAGTGTAAAATTGTACTTTGACTTAGGCATTAAAATATCTGGGGCCATACCCTTCAGAAAAAAAGCCATGTTAATGTATTTTGGTATAAAAAGTGGGAAGACAAAAGATGTCTTGGGGTGCTTTGAACCAATGGACTGTAATTAATGAACATTTATGCTGAAATACATTATTTTGTTTATTTGTTTAATTTATACCTCTACTTCTCCCAGTATGGGGCTCATGTTAAAGTTAGCACAAGTCCCCTGTTACCTTCCTCCTTTTTTGGCCCACAATGGCTCTCACTTTCCAGGGAATTCTCCAACCATTTTCTTATTATTGTTGGATACTTATCTGCAAATTCCCTAACAAAAAGATAAACGAATTCAAAGATGTAGCCAAGTTGAATGGATGTAAATCAGACATTTCGGAAGGGAATACACAAAAACCAGTTGCAGAATACTCCAGTCTTCCCGGACATTCCATCTCAGGCCTCAGAACAATAGTCCTTGAGCAAAAAAAAAAAAAAAACTACAAAGGAAGATTGGAAAGAGAAATAGCAAAATTGGAATATATCCACAAACTCCAGTCCACTGACAGTAGACTAAGGCCCTTTCCACACTTTACCTTTTTTCGGTGCTGGGGTGCGGGGATCGTGCGAGCAGCCTGCAGCGAGAGGCTCTTGCGTCCCCGCTGCTTCAACTCCACACAAGCTGCCTGCTCCCGAGCAGGTAGCGTGAGAGCCCCGCCTCTTCCTTCCGCAGCGCAGCCTGGGACTTTCCCAGGCTGCACTGGGTCAGGAAGTGTGACCACTGTGGCTCTGGAGGCTCTGCATGCCAAGTAAGTGTGCACGGGGCCTGGAAGCAATGCGTGATCGCGCACCATTTTCGACTTCCAGCTGAAAATGAAAATGTGCACAATCGGTGCCTGCCAGCCCCTGGAGTGTCACGCGATTGTGAGTGCGTCGTGCAGATCACTCCTCACAATCGCGTGATGCTCCAGCTGCCCTTTCACATGGCAAATGCCATGCGGAAAGGGCCAATAATTTCCTGGCACACTATACATATTATAACACTAGTTTACCCCAGCTTCATGAGGTCTTTCTTGGCCATCTTATCATATCGCTTTTCTGGTTCCCAGTAAGCATCACACTACATTCCAATAACTCTTTCCACCAGTCATTTGGTTACCTACTCACCTTGGCCTTAGGTAACATGTTGCAGCTGGCCTTTGTCCCCAGTGAGCGTCAAACTGAACATCACCTCATCAGTGTCTCCACAAGTTTTGCATTTCTATTGCTATTCACACATACAACTTGCTCATTCATAGCTATAGAGGTCTGTTCCTAGGCACTTCCCTCCATGGATCTGATGAAGCAGACTTAAGTTTGCAAAAGCTTATGCTACCAACTTCTTTCTCTCAGTTAGTCTGAAAGGTGCCACAAGATCCTTATGCAAGAGATAAATGATCACCTTCCCAAAGTCATTAAAGCAGTGCCCATTTACAGCTTTGACGCTATTAACACTCTCCTGCCCAGCACACATATCCCTCCCAAACTTGCAACCTAGAATGGATCCGTAAAAGAGATTTTTCACAAATAAAGACTGGTTTTATGTTTCCTGTAACAACAGTGAGTGTTTACTCACTCCTGTTACCAAGGTCTATTACCAAGCTCCACTAGAAAACCTAGATATGTCAGTTACAATATTAAGTGCTGGTGTCTAAGAAATGCTTGGCTCCTAGATTGTGCTCAGAATAGGCAGCGTTAGATGCAGCAGAGATATCATACACCAATAATTGGAAATGTTGAAGTCCTGCCAGGCCACAGCTGTGCCAGCAGCCCTTCATGTGTTCCTGCCAGGCATGCATACCTTGGGAACAATCCAGGCAAAATTAAGCACTTTTAAGTCATGAAGATTTCAACAGGAGACTTAGACATGTGCTTATATCTCTCCTGGTGCAATCAATAGCACTTAAAAGTGCTTAACTTTGGCTGGACTGTGTCCCAGCTGTATCCTTCACATGCTTCATTAATTCCCAGTGCACCCAGCCCCCCTCCCTTTTCCATAAAAATAAAAAAAATGGTTGAGAAATGTGGTTCAATTTTTTTTCTCTAAAGGCACATAGTTTATTTGCCATTTACTTTGTTTATATCATCCAAACTAAAATCCCATTTTAAAAAGTTGGCCTGTGCCCCATCTCCTGACCTCAAAACTCACAAAACTATTTCTTCTTCTGTATACTGAAAAGCCAAAGATATTCAGATAAATGCAGCTGGAGTTCCTCCAACAGTAGCAGCAGGCAGCCAACCAACTTGCAAGGAAGAACACATCTTGACTTGGATGTTCATCACAAAAACAAAACAGAAAACAGGGGGGAAATGCGAATGTAGTAAAGTTGTTTATTTACTCTTGTTAGTAAGATTATTTTCTTTTTTAGTGGTGAAATAGCATTGTTTCCATACATATATTTAAAATTATGAGAGTAAACCTATAGAAATAACCATGAGTCAATTAAGAGATGTGGATATGAAATCTTAGTGGTTCCAGAGCTTAGTTACCATATGGAGTCATTATATCCGTTCTTATATGTAACATTCAAAGCTCTGCTCAGAAATACACTTTAAAAAAATCAATAATTCCTGTGTCTGCATTCTTTAGTAAGCAATCCAATAGGATCAAATTATGAACAGGAAGTGTTTAATTCAAGACATAGGAGCTCTTCAGGTGTGTTGGATTCCAAACCTCATAATTCACAATCAGTATTGTCACATTGTCTGAGAATGGTGGGGGTTGTAGTCCAACACATCTGGAGGCTGCCAGAGTGGGGCAAGCTGGTAGAATATATCCTGTCATTTCTAGGAATTGCAAAGTTGCTTGGAAATATGTTGCTTTTCAAGACCTTCTGCCTCCGTAAAAGACTTTGGATTCAGTGTTCCCAAAGTTTCAGACTTTCCAAAAATTCTCCAGCTTGTCCTCCAGTTGGGTAAGAGCAAAGCTATACACAAATGAAGAGGTTTTTAAAACTCCCTCCCTCCTCAGCATTTCATGTGCAAGTGGCCACAGCAATCAGGCATGAGGCAGAGATGACCCTCGGGGGCACATCAGCAAGACTGATGGAAGAAATAAAATCTTATTTGGCTGATTATCTTTTCTGAGTGACAGGACGAGAGGATGTGGGAGTGGGGAGCGGAGAGCTGATGGGAATGGGAGCAATGGTGGAGGGCAAGGGAGTCTCTAGGACATGACATCCAGAAATCACTGCAGATGTTTTCATGGTTGTGGGAAAACATTTGTTGGTGCCTCTTTGACCAGAGAAGCAGCCAGAGAGGAAATACCCTCTTCGGTTCTCATTACCACTGGACATTGACCATGAAAGATGACAACAATGCTAAAAGGATAAGAAGACTACAGGCTGTTATTTTCCTTTTCCTAATTAACTCTTTGTGTCATCACAGATTCTATGTATTTGTAGATATGTATATAAAACAGTGTATCAAAGAAATAAACAAAGATGGCTATAAAAACCGTGGTAGGATGAACCACATTGGGAAGGCTTGCAAAAAAATGGAGAAGTCTTCAAGGAGCTCCTGGAAGCAAGAAATGATTATCACAGTAAGTTTAATTTCAGGGAAGAGTGTTCCACAAAAGTGGAGATCTAGATTCCGGTCAGCACAGTGCCGACCTACCTACAACCACAGCAGCAATTGTGGAAATATTCTTAAGATCTCCTAACCCATGCATTGAATTATCCCTTCAAGTTCCGCTCCCTTGTTTCCAGTAAATAGGCTGAATTTGTCCATTTGATAGGTGGGATGGGAATTTCACTTCCAGAAAGAGTGATTACACATATTGGGCTGGATCCGGATTTCAGTGCATCCCACTGGCCTGGCTAGGAAACAGATTCCCCTCCTCGCTCCACCCCACAGCAGTCTCTGCCTACACACCTAAGCGCTAGACAGGGCCCTGTGGATGGAATAAGCTGTGCTGTAGGTAGAAGGAGCCATCCGTTTTTAAATAAACCAAAGGGAGGCACTTGCTGCTCTTGCGTTTTATGGGCTGAAGGAGCTGCTGTGGGGAAACACCTAGCATTTTCTGCTTCAGAGCATGGGAAAGTTACTCTTTTGGACCACAATTCACAGTGATCATGGTGGCTATAGGACTCTGGGAGGTGTAGTCTTGAAAAGCAATTTTTTTTCCCAAGCTCTTGTATAGACAATATACCTTCAGGCTCCTAGACAGGAATGGGAATGAAACTTCTGAATTCTTAGAAAGGGCCATGCTGCAGGAGGAAGTGTTTTAGCTCCATGCTTTTCCTGATGTACTGGTTTAGTAAGTCTGAGAACATTTCACATGGAGGAGCACCTAAAAACACATTCAGCGCGCGCGCGCACACACACACGCACACACACACACTTCTGGCTATCTGAAGACCAAAACTCTACCACCTAGCTCTGCATAATGTATACAAAGGATTTGAGGAATTTCTTTGTTGCATTGTGTTACATACATGGCTGTCCTCCCCTCTTTTATCCTCACAACAACCTTGTCCGGTAGGTCAGGCAGAGAAAGAATGTCAGGTCCAAAGGCACCCACTGAATTTCATGGCTCAGTAGGGACTAGTACATTGCTCTTTCAAGACCCAGTCCAGTACTTTAAACACTATATCAAGCTGGTTCTTCTACTAATTGTTAGGATACTACTGTAGTCCATTCTGATTACAGTAATTTGTGTTCAGAACCTGGAAATACTCATTGCTAATTAATGGGAATTAATATGATTATTAATTATTTTTATCAGCTAAGTAGTAACTAAACTGTATTATGGTTGCCGTGTAACAAAGGATAACTTCACTCCTTTTTATGCTGTAAATATAATTGGTTTTATTTAGTTTTAGAGCGATAGAAGGTGGCCATTTCTGCACTACATTGTTATAGTGCTATTATTCCATTCTCAGTATCCTATGGAATCCTGGGGCTTGCAGTGTAGGGAGGGGCATTTAGAATTCTCAGCCAGAGAGCTCTTTGGCCTCAGTAAACTACAAGCCCCAGGATTCCACAGGATGTTGAAAGTAGAATAATAGCACTATAACAATGTAGTGCAGAAACAGCCAGTGTGTCTTCACTGTTTAAAATCTCTTTTGTACCACAGCCAATAGCATTCTGCCTAAAGATTAACAAAAATGTAATTGTTTCAGATATCTTTGAATAATGAGAAAGTAAACATATTCTAAAACACAACTATAAAGCTAACTATTCAGGCACCCTTGGAACTGCAACTACTTGGTTTTTAGAAGTAAATTCCCAAGCTCTGTTCATGCTAAATAAAATGTTACACACTTGTGACTGTGACCTAGCCTCAAACATTTCACAGATGAAAACAAGGACACGGGTGGCCAAGCAGCATCAGAGTGTGGTCAAGATGGCTGAAGTTATAAATGAGAAAGGACAGAAAACAGGGGATTAGTAGGGACTATCCCTTCCAAATTGAGACAGTTGGGGGGTGTGATGTAAGACAATGCCATGCTGCAAAGCTGCCTTTTTGCTTCCCCTTAGGGCCAAATCTACCCCACTCAAGATGGACAGAGGCACTCCAATAAAGGAAACATTTGCATTCAATCAGACCATGACAAGTTAAAAACAGTCATTCTGTTGTTTGTTTGTTTTCCAAGCCTACAAAAGCCCTGAGTCTTGGGGAAGACCAAAATCCAATGTGACTAAAACTACCGCCTAAGCTGAGGCCTGCCATGATTCGTGCGCCTGCAGAGGAGAACACCACCCTAAAGCACCCACAGAGAAGCAAGGGAGGTGGACGGGAAGGGAAATGTTTCTGACTCTTCCCACTTCAAGAGCGCAGCTGCTGCAAGCCAGGATGATTGGGTATCTCTTATCGACCACCTCTAACCCCTAATTACCACAGGCCTGATAAGGCAGGACGGCTGCAGATAGCCCTGACAGACCCCAGGCCTGGATGGCACAGCCAGCCTGGAAATGGAAACCAAAGGAGGCCGAGCACCCACAAAGCCCTTTGCAAATCTGTCTTGGGGTGGAGGAAGCGTCCAGTAAGGTTTGCTTTTAATCAGAGCTTGGAAAAGGTACTTTGGAGTAAGGACAACGAGATCCTGTGACTTCTAGAACAGTTTAAAGCTCCACTAGCATACTTACACTGATGATCCAGAGGGTGAAAGCTGTCCTTTCTTCTTCAGCTGCGCAACAGCAGCAGGATGGCAGCCAAGCCCAGTGGCTGAGGGACTGTCACTTTTCGTTTGAGGAGAAGTACACCCCTTATACTACTATTGCCCATTAATATAAAATGATCGTGTTTCCAGAAACATTTTTTCTTCAAGTTGGCATTTATAAAATGCACATGCATGAGGGACTGGGTTGCCCCCACCACCGCCACCCTTCTTCCACTGGCAGCTAGAGACCTTTTTATTTGAACAGGCATTTGTGGGCTACGCAGAAAAGTCTTTTAATGGGGTATGTGCACTGCAGTTTGTTATTGCCTTGTTTTCAAATGATTTCATATTGCATTAAAGCACTGGCGTTTTACTACTTGCTGCTTTATTTTTTTAACCTTTTTTATTACAAGGTGTTAATCCAAGTATCTCATTTAATTCTTGTTGTGAGCTGCCTTTGGTCTGACTTGGAAGAAAGGCAAGATATAAATGATGATCAAGATCCTGTATTGTCAGACATAACCACATTGAGTTCCATCAACCGTAGTTATGTCTGATGATGCCAATTGCTACCTGCCAGAAAACTACCACTTCAGCCAGCCAGTGCCCCAGCTGAAGGGTCTCCAAGGTGTGAGAGATCAGGATGGTGCAAGATGACATCTGTAGCAATATCTTGGTCACAAGCACATTGAGACAAGCAGTTATGGCAGGATCCCAAGGGTTTCTCCATCTGTCTTTTCTCAGATTACCATATGACCAGAAGAGAACTGCAGACATTATTTCCCAGCCCTGTTATCTGCAGCACCTCAGAAACCCTCCAACTGGAGCACTGGAGGCAGAAAAAGTAGACTTGAGGGCCACATTCTGTTGCTAGCTACTGTAAATATGAATCCCCAGCAGCCTAGCTTACAACCTTATAATTACTGAGCAGGAGGCCAGCCTAAATAAATAAATAAAGCAGTAAGCACTTCTGACCGCTTGAAACGCAGATTGCCAGCATTTCTCTTTCTGTCCTTAGACTCTAAGTCTTTCAGCAACAGTAAAAGCATACAAGATCCAACTGTGCTGGTCATTAATTTCCACTTTTAAAAGATATCATTTCAAAGAAGATGCCAAAGATTTTTCCTAGAAAAAAATATATATATTTCAATACACCCAACCAACAAGAAAGCAAGCCCACATCACCTGTTGCAGGGAAGCATGACCTATATCACATTTAGCTGAACTAGACAATTTCTGTGCCTTCTTTAAAAGGAATTTAAACCTCAGAAATTAAACAGGATACTGCCTGGAAGGTTCCTCGGCCCAACAATGGAGAAACGCTCATCTGCTTCTTTGCTCTGTATGCCAGGGCAAATGGCTCAAGAAAAGCAAAACAGGGTTGGTGGAGAAGAACCCTGGTGCTTCTGGGAGAGGGTTTAGGTGGAGAGATCCAGGGTTCCACTTGTCAGAATGAGCAGGAGGACCCCCAGGTGTAATGGTACGTATTTCTGTCTTAAGTCGGTAGGTGGGCCCCTCTGAGATCATTACATGCTTTAGAAATGGGCCTTCACTTGTGCTCATGCTCAGAAGCTTAGTTTTTTTCTGTGTATTCATTCTAGAGAACTTCATTTGCTTTCAGGCTAGACTGAGAGTGTGTGAAGGAGAACCCTAGTTGTATTTAATGTGAACATAAACAGACACTTTCTTTTTAATGGTTTTTTAAGCATGCAAGTACCTACTGATATTTCTCATCAGGAAATTGAGTTGAGAGGGTCAGTGGTACAAAAAGGGGGGTACATAAATATAATAACAATAGTAACCATCACTTCTTGTTGTTATGTACCTTCAGGTTGAGTCCAATTTATAAATGCCCTATGTTCTTTTGGCAAGATGCATTCAAATGAGGAGAAGGTTTGCCTTTGCCTTCCTCCTAGGCTTAAAGAGTGTGACTTGCCTGGGGTGACCCAGTGAGTTTCCATAACTGAGTGAAGATTAGAACCCTGTTCTCCTGGAGTTATTGTCCAATGTGCAGACCTCTATGTCACACTAGCCCTCACCACCACCACCACCACCACTATGATTACTATATAATTATATGGTGGTACTGGTGGGTAGGGGTGCCTAAATACCCTAAAGGCACCAGATCTTGTCTGATCTTGGAAGCTAGGCAGGGTCAACCCTAGTTAGTACTCAGTCAGGAGACCACCAATAAATATCAGGTGCTGTAGGCTATATTTCAGAGGAAGGAATTGGCAAAGTCACCTCTGAGTATTTCTTGCCTAAGTAACAGGTAACTTGGAGGTGTACACACACACACACACACACACACACACAAACACACACACACACACACACACACACACACTGGTGGTGAGATTCTCATGAAATAGAAGTGTCCACAAAGATTCCAAATTCAGTCAGATCTTAGGGAAAAAATTAGAATGTACTGGTTTCATTGGGAGAACAATTGGTTCTATCCCATTACTGAAACTGAGGCTCATCATGCTAAGACTGAGGGTCTTGAAAAGAATATGAATGCAGTAGCTGTGAACAGCGCATATCCTTTGTCTTGTTTCAATTTTTTTTCAGGCTGGTAGTATGTAGTATACTATGTCTAAAGTTTGAAATATTTTTGTATCTTTTTTAAAAAAATTAGCCCCTAGCCCTTTTTTAGGTCACTGCCAGTTGAGTAGATCTTCTCTGCTCTGGAAGTAAGACTGAAGACAAGCTGAATTCAAACACATTTCTTTTAATGAAGTGCCTGAAACAAAGGAAAGACCCACCATTATTAAGGCTTCTCTTTGGACTGTATTAATATTTGTTTTTATTTCCATGAGATTATGGGAACCTCTGGACCAAACACAAACTTCTTTCACGTCTCTCACTACCCCCACCAAAAAATTTCTGGATTTGCATCATTACTTGGAAAAGAAAAACATTTTTTGCATATAAAAAGACCTTCAAATAATACCATCCAGGTAGGTCAGAGATGGGGAAAGTCATAATACACTTTCTCCCAGCTCCCCACCTCCCACACCAGCTTTTTAATTTTTATTAACTGATTTTGGTGATCCACAAACCAATCTGGACACAGCACATCTAGGAATACCCTGCAAGAGCAAAAACTACAACAAGTGTTTGAGCCTTGTGTCTGTACCTGTTAATGTGTCTCCCTTCTACCAAGTGGTGCTCCAGGCAGATATATCCAAATAGAGCCCATTAACACCACTTCATGGGAAGGGAAACTATTTTCAGCTGAATATGTTAAGTTCAGAAGATGATTCAAAGGAGACCTGAGTTCCCTTGGTAAGGAGACACACAACCTGATCCCAAAGGAGTTCTCCAGCCTTTTTGGATTTGGCTATATGCTTTAAATCTGTTTGCCTAAATGTAAATGAGAAGAATGGTCCCACTTTTAAGCTGGAACCAGAGAGAAAGGGAAAGAGAGAAAGCTCATATATGTTTCTATATATGCAGGTTTATGATAGATAGATAGATAGATAGATAGATAGATAGATAGATAGATAGATAATTAAATTAAATCACTTTCTTTGCATCTAAGCAATAAAAGCAAGCAAGCTGTTATCAGCTGGTAATTGAAAAGCACTCCTACAGCCATTCCCAAGGCTATAGCTTTGGGGGTGGTACTCAAATGGGGGCATTGCCCCCAATAAGAATTCTCCTCCCCCATGGAAATTATCCTTCAGTTCCCAAATTTCTAGCACTGCAGAAACTGAGACACTGAAAACTATCCACAGCTAGAACTCTACTATTTGCTTTGTTTTCGAAGAAGTAGCCATGTTTGCTCTTGCAGCAAAAAGAGGAGGAAGGAAAAGGAAGAAAAAAAGAAATGTGACTGCACCTTTATGACTAACTGGTTTTTATTTTTGCATGAGCATTCATGGATGTAAACCTTTTTCCTCAGATACAGTAAGAAGTGGCATTAAGCCTCAGGTATAAAGCATATTTATATAGTTGTGGGTGTGGGGTAGGATGTAATAGGATCCAGAAAGATGCAAAGAACTACAACCAATTCTGAAGAATAATACAGCCATCTCATAAGCTCTGGGAGGCTATAGCGGCCTATAGACATCCTCCGAATTGTAAAATACTCACAACAGGATGCATTACATATATGGTAATACAGGGACAAGACCCTGCCACAAACCCAGATGTCAAATCTATCCCCATATCTACTCTGGGAACAATATTACAGGGGCCTCCAACATCACCCGCAACATCAGAGGTGCATTTACTTGCTCTTCCTCCAATGTGATATGAGCCATCCATTACCATCTATACTCTACATTGGAGACACAGGACAGTCTCTGTGCAAGAGGATTAAAGGACACAATATGACATTAGAAACAGCCATACTCAACAAGAAGTTTCAGAACATTTCAATTTTCCTGGACACACAGTAAGGGATTCACAGGTTGTAGTCCCTTGAACAAGTAAATTGCAAAGGAAGGCTAGAAAGGGAAACGGCTACACTGAATTCTACCCACAAATTCCAGTCCATTAGCAGAGGTATGACAATGACTTCTTGGCACACTACATATATTAGTGTGCATGTAAAACAAAAGGAATCTTCTCAGAGAGAGTTTGGAACCCAAGGAAATTGAATTTTTGTAAGCAGATTATTCCTTTCATACATCAAAACTAACTGACCACTGCAAAGATATGAAAAACCTGTGTCACCTTACACAGCCCTTTGAAAATGTAGGGCAAGGGACATGATTTGCATCTTTCTGGATCCAGTTACATTCTACCCCACTCACACAACTGTATAAATGTGCTTTATGCCTGAGGGGTTAGTACCACTGGATACTGCATTCAAAGAAGTGTGTCTGTATCCACAAAAGTTCATGCAAAAAACAAAAACAAAAACAGATCGTCTCAAAGATGCTGCCGCATTGCTTTTTTTTCCTCTCCCCCCCCCCCCTTCTATTTGTTGTGTTCTCCTTACCCTGGTCACTTTGCCTGCCCTTTTACTGTGGACACTTAAACTGTATTTCTAAATGCTCAGCTGACATTTGTAATTAGTGCAGTGCTAGAAATTTGGGGACTGAGAAAATTTTATTTGGAAGGGGAAGAATTCTTATTGGGGATCAATGCTTTCATTTCAGTTACACCGCGGATCATTACTATGAATACTAACAATGATGTCTTCCTTACCAGGTATGTCAAAGCTAATCTCCTGTCCATAGTAACTCCATCTCATCGCAATAACTGGAACACTAACCAAGGCTGTAATTTTGTATTACTCAAAGTTCTCCGCAAATATGTGCCCCTGGATATCTCCTGCTCCTGCCCAGTTTTGCAATAATTTAGACACAAAGAGGACATCTTAATTATGCGGGAGGGAAGCGATTTCTCCCCGCCGCCCCCCATCCGGGCGCACAAAAATAGGGAAGGAGGCTCCCATACAACTGACGTGTGCGGACCACGCCCTGTAAACGGCCCCTATTTCCCCTCATCGAACTCTCTGCTGCTTCCACATAGAGGGATTTCGCTTCGAGCGCTTGTCTTTAAACGGGGCCGGTCCCAAACACTTCCTTTTTACAGAATAAAAAGGAAAATGGGTGGAAGAAAGTGATAACCTCTTGACAGGGTTGCGTCCGAGGACTCTGGCGACAATTATTCTGCCCTAAAGGAAAGAGCTAAAGAGCTCTAGAGGAAGGAGAAAATGTGTGGATAAGACAAATGAGAGTTAGACAGTCCCCCCCTGTATATAGGCAGGCAGGCAGGCAGGCAGGGAGGGAGAGAGTTTTAAATTTATATTAATTTATTTCATAGGCTGTTTGGAAAAAAATAATCAAATTGTTCGGGGCTTCGTTTCCCCCCGAGATCCTCTCCGCCCTCTTGAAGGAGAACGCTGCTGGCCGCCCGCCCTCGCAACAGCCTCCCCGGTTCTCCAGCCAGTTCCTTGCGGCAGTTCCCAAAGGGTTAAATCCTCCTGGTATTTTCAACTATTTTATTTATTTAAAATATCTATTTCCCACACTACACCCGCAACTCTCAGGACGGCCTGCAACAAAATCAGCTTAAAATAATAATATCATTTTAAAAGTCTAACATATATTAAAATCATTTAACAATTAAAAAGAAGATGATTTAAAATCGGATTTAAACTATTTAAAATATCGCAAGTATAGCACATGCACAGCCTGGATAAACTCAATTAGGCCCCAAGGGTTTAACAAAAAGCCAGGTTTTGACTTGGCGCCCAAATAATCCCGACGTTGGTGCAATTCCGTCCCCTAAGGGAAGGGTATGCCACAACTAGGGCGCCAAAGCACAGAAGGCCCTCTCCCAAGTCCCTCTGCAATTTGGTGGGACAAAGAAGAGGGACCCCCCCCCCCATAGTCCACGATTCTCGGGCAGAAATAGAGAGAGAGAGTCGGTCTCTAAAGTATGGAGGTCCCAGGCCGTTTACGGTTTTAAATGGCATTACCAGCACCTTGAATTCAGACCAATCAACAAGAGCAGACCCGTGGAATCGAGGGGATTTTCACAAGTGTTAACTTGCCCTTCGACAAATGGTTGGGTGTGCCTAATCTAGGGCCATTTCCGCACTAGCCGGTTATAGCGCGATGATTCCACTTTCAACATCCTCTGGAATCCTGGGGTTTGCAGTTTCGGGAGGGGCCGGCCGGGCCCGAAACCCCAGAAAACTGCAAACCCCAGGATTCCAGAGGATGTTGAAAGTGGAATCATCGCGCTATAACCGGCTAGTGCGGAAATGGCCTCGGTCGGGCTAGCAACGGGATTCGGGCCTCTGCCTGGCCAGTTTCTCGTTTTCACCCACCCCTAACGCAGACACCTGTGTTGGAAATGGTAAGAAGTGAGGGAGGCAGTCCGTGTGTACGGCTTAGCAATCGTTTCTCCCTCCTCCTCGCGAAGAGAGGGAGAGTTGGGAGCCACACTTTCCCTGAAGGCACGGCTTTTGTGGCGGGAGGGAGCTTCCCTTCCCAGAGTGTCCAGAAGGCGGTGGGTCGGCGCTACTCACTCCGAAGCGCTGCTCTAATCGGGTACGCTTGAGCCGGGATCCCTGAATTCCCCAGAAGCCACCAAGCCCTGTAGGCAGGTGGTGTAGGTGCCAAGGAGGAAGAGCGAATTTAAATATTTGCAACGCTTTAAAATTAAAATTTAAAAATTCACTCAGCTGTTTTAAAAAATGCCCCTATAATGACAAGATCCAAGGCTGCGAAATTCCCTCCTTTCTCTGTAGCGACTTCTGTACCGAGAAGGAGTGATTCAGTGTTATCGTTTCTCCCGTTTCTTTCCCCTGTGGCTTCTCTCCGCCCCCCTCTTCCCGTTCCCCCGTGCCTGCTTTGATCTACCTGGATTGAAGAGAAGGATCTCGTCTTTATTTGGGGATAACAAAATTAGCCGAGTTCAACGGGATTTATTTCCGAGTTAACGCGGGCAGTCAGGTTCTACGATCCCAGTGGCATTTGGCCGCGAAGATACCAAAACATCCTATTGTTTTTGGTACCCTTAAGGTCCAATAGGGAGTTGGGTTTTCGGAGGAAAGTAGCTCTTTCTCGTTCATCTTCCTTCCAAGGAAGTCACGGGCAACTCTTTCCTCCGAAACTGCTTTCAGTTGGCGTGGAGTACAATCTGCCACCACCTGCGCTCTCTTTCTCTACCCACTGCCAGGCTGCTGTAAAGGAGGGGGGACAACCTGGAAACAGCCTGGATCTGTTAAGGTTGCCCAGCTATAAATCGGAACGCAAACAAGTTGCGCCCGCCTTCCACGCCTTCCTTCCCTGCCATTTGGGCTCCTGGAATAAAGGAAAGGGCGCTGTCTTATCCGGAGTCCTCCCTTCCTCTCCCTAAAGGAGAAACATCGCAGAATTTGGAGGGGGGGTGTTTCCTCATAATTATTTTGGGGGTGTAGATAGGAGGAGGCATTTCTCGCATTGTAAAGGGTGAGACATTGAAAAGTATCCAAATAGGAGCACTGCCCCCAGTAAGAATTCTATCCCCTCAATTAAGTTTTATTACTACCCTAATACCGTAAGGCAGCAGATTCCCTCGGATCTTAGAAGCTAAGCAGGGTCAGCTCGGGTTAGTACTCAGATGGGAGGCCAGTAATGAATACCAGGTGCTGTAAGCTGTATTTCAAAGGAAGGGACTGGCAAAACCACCTCTGAATATCCCTAAGAAAGCCCTATGGGGTCATGGGGTCGCCGTAAGTCTACAGGCGACTTGAAGGCGCGCGCGCGCACACACACACACAATCAAATTTTATTTCAGCCCTCAAATTTCTAGCACTGCAGTGAGCGAGCCACTGAAAATCCTTCCCACCAAAAATTCTCCTACTTGCTGATGTCCACATTCCCTTGGTCACTTCGGCTGCCCCTTTCCTTTGGGTGCCTAAACTATTTCTCAACGCATAACTGAAGTTTTAAGGTACTGGAGACTGAAGGGGAAAAATCATAGGGAGGGCAAAACCCTTGCCTTCATTTCGCCCTCTCCCAGTAAACCTCTGATTAATTTCCTCCCTTTCATATTGATTTTCTTCCTGAAAATGAAGCGAGGAAGGCGTTTTGTTTCTGGCATTAAGAGTCAATCGTGGAAGATCGGAATCAGGAATTCGGCAGCAGCAGAGAATTCAATAGAAACTATTGTTTCCTGAATCTAAGGCGAGTTTTCGTTTTGTATCAACACCAGGGAGTGTCTTACAAGGCGAAAGCATCGCATGCTGGGGGGGGGGGGCGTTACAGAAACGAATTAAAGGAGAAATATCTTAACTCAAATCAGGCATCCCTACATCAGATCGACGGATTTGTACCAGTCGGGTAGTGACCCCTCCACGCTGCTTTACTCTTGAATTCCGTAGAGGAAATCTTGATCTGGCCTTTGTTGGAAGAGCCATTTATCGGGAACGAAGTCCCACTGGGTTTACCCCTGAGGCTTTGAATCTGGGAGACAGCTTTTAATCTCCCCTCCCCCAATAAATAAAACTGTAGGTTATAACCCCAGCAGATGATCTTTGGAAGGCTTAAAAAACCCTGGCCCGTCCTTGAATTAGACTTAAAAAGGAAAAGTATTTAAGCACGGCCAGTTGCACCAGAATGAGGACTTGGGTGTCCATTTAGATACGGCCTTCATTGAAAGCAAGGGCGTGCGGGTCGGCGGCATCCACGCTGGGAGCCAAGCTAAGATGCGACCCTCTCCCAAACTTCTCCATCTTTCAAGAGACAGGGCGGCGGAAGGTCTGCTTCCTCCACTATCTCGATTCGCCTTCGTGCCCCTTTGATTTAGGCGAGACGGACTTCACCGTGTCCGAGTGTCTTAATTGGTGGCGATCGGAGGAAGCCAAGCCTGTTGACCACAACATTCCTCAGTGCACCTTACTTTAGTCTACATCGAAAGAAAACTGTGAATTGAGAACGTCCCTGTTTAGATTTGCAGAAGTCTTCTAACTGTTATACCATCCAAGCTTTGTTTTCGATATTCCATGAATATCCCCTGTGCTGGAATACTCTAAACATAAAGGTTTATTTAGTTAATTAAACCTTTGTTTTCAATAGCCCATAAATATCCCCTGTGCTGGAAGAATCTAAGCATAAAGGTTTAGAATAGTAATAGCAATTATAACAGCTAGTAAAAACTAGTTACTACTACTAGTAGTAGTTTCGGAGGAAAGCAGAACCACGGACGCCGAGCCTCAGCCACCGTCGCTTAGAACTGCCGAACAGGCGGTCCCGTTCAAGCAGTGAAACGTCACGTCGGAGATTTTTAATCAACCTCTTCATTAAGAAGTTGCTGTATTATTTTAATTTGTACTGTTTTAGCTGCTTTATATTCCTTTTAAATATGTAGTTTTAAATTGTTTCAATATTGTTAACAGTTTAATTCGATTTTAATGTTGACTTTTTGTATGTTTTTTGTCACATTTGAATTTGCAACCCGCTTT
Organism: Cyclura pinguis; assembly: GCA_030412105.1. NCBI lineage: Eukaryota > Metazoa > Chordata > Lepidosauria > Squamata > Iguanidae > Cyclura > Cyclura pinguis. Next base: position 129,364,224 of record CM059600.1, read on the forward strand.
GAGACCCAATTTGGGAAAAAGAGATATAAATAAAGATGACTAACAGAGGACTTAAACACCCTAAAGGCACCATATCCTATTTGATCTTGGAAGCGAAGGAGGATCAGCCCTGGTTAGTACCGGGATGGCAGATGGCTAACAAATAGGTGCCCTAGGCTCTGTTTCAGAGGAAGGGACTGCAAAACCACCTCTGAGTATTCGTTGCCTAAAAAAACCCGGCGGGATTCGTGGGGTCGCTGTATGTCGACAGGCACACACACACACACACACACACACACACACACACACACACAATGGTGCCAATGTATAGGGAAACGGCGCCCATAGGTGACAAGGCGGGACTTTGCTTCGTCCGCGGAGTTCAGAAAGTTTCCCTATTTTCAGCCACTGTTACAGGAAACTTCTCTCGCCCCGCGGGTCAACCAGGGTAAAAGAAAGGCTTGCTCAGAGTGGTAGGGGCACCTCTGGTTCCACGGGGACGTCTAAGACTCCGGCCCTGGGTTGCACGTTTCGCTTTTAACAGACGGGCCGGCTAGCGACCCCCGTGCCGCGGAATCTCAGCGCGTTCCTCCTGGGCGCGTCTTCTGCGTCCCCGTTGCCTTCCCTCTAACGAAGCCCTCCCGTCTGACTTGAGCTACCCCGCTTTCGATTCCCCGGCCCCTCTCACGGCTTAGAGGCCCGCTTTTTCCAGCGGATTCAACGCAGGAGAGAGGAAGATGGTCGACACCAAAGTACCCCGGAGCTCCCTCTTTCGCGCACGCGGGAGGGAAGGCGGGAGGGGGAGACCTCGGCTGGCTCAGCCCGGCCCCTCCCCTCGCCAGCCCCCTTCCCTTCCCTCCTCGGAGCGCCGGAGCCGGCCTAAGACTCCTGGGAAAGAGCTGCGATCGGCGGCGGCGGGTTCCGGGGAATTGCCACCGCGGGGGGGGGGGTGCGATTTGGTGAGTGACTGAGGACGGAAGGAGTCCAGTCTGGGTCCTAATGCGGGTGGCGTCTCCCCTGACAAGGCGGCGTTTGGGGACTGCAGCCAAGAGAAGAGATAACAGGGCCCGGCCCTGCCCGGCAGCACTCTCGCCCCCCTGATAAGGCCGGGAGAGGGGAGCGGGACGGCTATTTCAGACACCCTATCGCCGTCTTTATCTGCCGCGGTGGGAAGTCATTTTTAGCGAGGCCGCGGCGAGGAGGGAGGAGGGAGGGAGAGGGGTTCGAAACTAATGGCCCTTCTTCGTCCCTTTCTGGCATCTTAGATAGAGAGATTCCGCAGATTCTGGAGAGAACCCCTCTGCGTGTGTGTGAGAGAGAGAGAGAGAGAGAGAAAGAGAGGAGGGGGGTAGGAAGAATGAATCTGCTTTGCTTTGTCGTTTTCACCCTTCCTTCCATCTCCCCTCCGCAATCGTTTCCGTACGGATTGGGTTTCTGTCAGGCACGTCCATTTCTTTCTCTACACCTCCTGTGGGTCTGCACATTCTCAAGCCGTAATCAATCAAGCAATTTTTTTAAAAAAAATTAAAAATCAGTGGATGTTTCTCTTCACCACATATGATGGTGGGACGATACTGACTTCTCTGGATGCAACCTGCCCTTACCGGAGGAGAGGGAGGGGGGAAAGATCCTGATAAAGGTTTCTTACTGCCCCCTGACAGAAAGCAGGCGAGGCAAAAAAAAAAGAAGAAGATTAAAATTAAACAAATTAAAATTAAAAAAAATCTAAATTTCCTCCGGGAACCATCGTGTGCGGGCGGCAGACAGTAAATGCCCTGACATCCTGATCGCCGTAGCTAAAGGCCTCTTCTGATTTTCTCAGCGAAATCTCCCGAAATATGTGCTGCGCAGGGACAACCCGCATTCCACATTGGCTTGGCAGAAAGACAGCGAGAGATCCTCTTAAAAAAACAAAATTGTGGGAACTTCAGGTTGCTCTTTCGTAGGCGGTCTGCCCAATAAGGGTAAGGTATGCCTGTGTGCGCGCCTGCCTTCAAGTTTGCTGTGACTTATAGCGACCCCATGAATTTCATAGAGTTTTCTTTAGGTAAGGAAGACTCGGAGGTGGTTTTGCCAGTTCTTTTCTCTGAAATACAGCCTCCAGCACCTGGTATTCATTGGCGGTGCCCTATGTAAGTATTAGCTAGGGATGACCCTACTTAGCTTTCAAGATCAGACGGGATCTGGTGCCTTTATGGTATTTACCCCACGTTAATTTGTGGGGGTGGCCTTTCTTTGTCCCTGCAGCCCCGGATACAAAAGCTACAGCCCTGCTCTATCTGGACAGCCACTAGAATAGAAACAACACCGTTGTTGTTGTGTGTCTTCAAGTCGTTTCCATCTTAGAGTAAATTTAAGTTATCTCTATCCTAAAATTTTCTTGACAAGATTTATTCAAAGGGGGGTTTGTCATTGCCTTTCTCCGAGGCTGAGAAAGTGCGACTTGTCCCAGGTCACCCAGTGGGTTTACATGACCGAGCAGAGATTTGAAATCTGGCCTCATGAAGTCTTAGACCAACGCTCAAACTGCTACCCTACGCCAGCTCTCAGACACAACACTGAATAGGTTTGATTTTGTTGTACTCCCCACCCTTCCCTCGAAGGACCGGCCATGGTGAAATATATTCCTTAAGTCCCATTGCTAGGCCGCACTAGAGTCAGCCCATCGACTCAACAGGAACTTGGTTAGTCAACACTTGCATAAGCGCCATTGATTCATTGGCTTGCTCTAATGAGAGTTAGCACTTGGCTTTGACCATCTATTCAAGTTAAGTAGAACACCAAACAATTTCTCTCACGTATTTTATTTTCATGATTCCAGAAGGAACATGACTACAAACGTCAGCTCTGAACCTCTGATCTAAGCAGAAGTTAACTCTATTGTCCTTTAATGCTGAAGACTTCATGTTAAAGGAGATTCTTCCGACCCAGATAAGCAAACGTACTTTGATTTAAGCAATTTTTAAAAATCTCCCTTATCTTTTCTCCGTCTCTCCCTCCCTCCTTCTCTCGCGCACTCCCACCCTTCACTTCGAAATAAGTCCCAGTTCATCAATTTATCTTTCTCATGATCAGGATAGGGCGATAAGCTGCTTCAGTTCATATACCGCGGGTTGTAAATGGCGTAGTGGTGATAACGATTTATTTTAATATTTATTTGTTAGAATACTTACATGTCACAAGATCTCAAAGCAGAGTCCAAATAAAACCTATTTAAAACCCTTTAAACGAGAAACATCGAAGAATATTACAAACAGTGTAAAACCATACTCAGCAATTAAACCATGTACTTGTAAGGGAGTTTGACAAAAATCGTCAGACCTCGAGGGCTCTGCTAGGAAGCCTCCTTTCAAGCTGCCACCGAATGAAGGCAGCGCTGGGGAGGGCGTTGAAGGCGCACAAACAACAACAGTGTTGTAACTATTCCAGTGGCTTTCCAGATAGTGCTGGCCAGGAGGCCATCCCAACGAAGGCCTTCTCCCCCATGTTGGTGGGATGCAAAGGTCGAGAAGTGGCCGCGAGAGATGCCTTCCCTCAAGGAGGGAAGCCCCAAGCCCCCTTTTTAGGGCTCCAAATGTTACCACCCGCCCCTCGAATTGAGCCCGGAAGTGCAGTGGTGGCCAGCGCAGTTCCTTTCGGAATAGGGTCACCTGGTGCTATCTGGTCCTATGAGCCCTATCCGTTTTCGGAGTTGTATTGTTTCTACTGTTATTCGTTAGAAAAATATTCGGTAAACATACCTTTGTTCCTTAAGTTTTTAAGGCTAGCTCTTATCTTCCTTTCCATTATACTGATTTTTGGAACGTTACCTTGAATACTTTTTTTTTTTTTTTTTGGTAAAAAGTCGAGAATCATGATAATGATGCTGTTAACGACACCCATCAGATCCAAGCAATTAGCAAAGGACTGGTTTCGAGAATGACCGACCTCTGTGTCATCGCCTTGTAACGGTGTTATCTTACCTTTAAAAAACAGTATAGTATTCTGGATTCAGAGATTTGGCGATTCGGTGTCTTTGCAATGCAAGGGCCTTTAGAATTCGAAGTCTCGGTTTCAGTGTATTTTCCAACAACAACCAAGTGCATCTAAAATTGTGCTAGTCCTCCTATTTGTTGTTTTCCGGTAGACCCCAGGACTGCCAACAGACGCCCGCCCTCCTCTTTTACAGACGCGGCCAAGCAGAAAGTCAAGAAGAGGAGTTGTCTTCCTCTTGGCCCAAGAAACGTTATATGTTTCTTCTGCTGAATTTCTGCTTGAACCTAGGCAACAAGAATTCTGTCAAGAAAAACGGCGGGGGGGCAACCCACAGACACCGCCATTTCAGAATTCCCACCCAACCATGAAGTGTATCCGAGCACGATTTAGTCTTCCTACATTATAACAGTGCCATATTTCATGCTTATGTTGAAGCCACGCTCTCATCTGATTTTCGGATGCTTTACAAAAGTCGTGAATAAAAATTTTCTCTATCAACAGAAAAGCCTATTGTCTTCTTTCGTTCTGTTTAGTCTTTGTTTTTCATGGGGAACTTCAGAGTCTCCAAAATGCTTCAGAATTGAGAGAGAAGGTTAGGAAAGATCTCTGAGAAGGATTCCAGATAGGCCTGCAATTTAGAATAGTTTCGGATTCTCCTACCACGCAATATGCTATGAACTCACCTCTCTCCAGTCCACGTAGATGCGCTCCTCTGTGCAAAATATTTGCCAGTGCATTTTGACAGACATAAACTGTCTGTAAACAGTGAGCAGGTACGGCGCAGGAGGCGCACCCAGTGAATTTGAACTGGCGCCTAATGTCCCCTGAAGTGTTAAGAAGCCAGCAGAAATGTCAACAAAACCATTTTCTCCAGTAGCTTCTGCAGTCAAGAAGCCGGGGAGAGATGGAGGAAGTAGGAGAAAATCTGCAAAGATTTACTCAAGGAACTGCTAATAGCCTGTTGCTGGAATCCTAGCTCTTAATACACCCACAACACTTGAAGTGCTGCCGTTCAATTAGTGCCAAGGTATCAGAAAGTCAGTGTTTATAAACAGAGACCTCGAGCAGATTGCAAGCAGTCCCAGAACAGAGCTCGCAATTTTTCCCCAGGGGGAATTAAATTAACTTTCTAAAAATAAGATGTGTCTATAACCTTTCCTCCTCCCCAGTGCGCTTTCAAAAAAAAAAAGTAAAATATTTTCGACAGTGTACCTAAAACTGCAATCCTATTCACACTCAATCCAAGTTAGCCTCTCTGAATTCAATGGAACCTACTTTTGGATAAAGATGTTTAGGGCCGGGCTGTATACGCTGTCTACATTTGCCGATCTCCGAGCCGAAACTAGGGCTGCAATCTAATTTTAAAAAAAAATCACGAATGTTACTTGATTCATCAATCAGTTAGATTTACACAGATTTTCACAGAAATAAACGAATATCTCTGATGCAGGAAGCTCATATTGAATAATGTGTGCGTACCCTCGCAGGCATGGTAGAAGATATATTCTCTTCTAACTGACAGAAATAAAATATTTTTCAGACGGTGGTCAGCGCCCACGTTTTTTAAAAGGTGAATTAAAACAATCAGTGAACCAAACATCATTTCCTGGGTTAATCAAAGTAGTTCATCGGTTCAGCTTTGTAGCCTTTGATGTTGTTAGGTACTTTCAAGTAATGACTCTAAAACATCACTATCTCGAAATTTTTTTGGCAAAATCTGTTCAGAGAGGTTGGCCTTTGCCTTCCTCTGAGGCTGAGAGAGTGTGACTTGCCCCGTTGGTCTCCTACTCCAACACTCAAACACTATACTATGCCAACTCTCTGAAATTAATTTATTTACCTGAAACTTGAGTTTTAAGTTGTGAAAGAATTTGTACTTTCTTACGAAAATTTGGTTTTCAGCTCTTGGGGGAACATTTGAATGTTTCAGTCAACATCAAGCAATGAATGAATTCTGAAACAAAATGAGTTTTAACCAACTGATGCCACATGCTTTTGCAGTGAATTTTTATGTACATGTGATGCATCTGATAAGGTGAGCTCATGAAAGTCCATGACACAATAAATGTATTAGGCCATTTCCACCCTAGACTGTTATAGTGCTATTATTCCACATTCAACATCCCATGGAATGTTGAGGCCCCTCCCTAAACTGCAAACCTCAGGATTCCATAGGGTGTTGAAAATGGAATAATAGGACTCTAACAGTCTAGGGTGGAAATGGCCTTAGTTTCAAGGTGTCACAGGGATCTTTGTGATTTCCCAGATATTCCAACAGTACAAACTAGCGTCAAAACAAATGTCGAATCATTTATTTCTGCTGCATTATGAAACAATCTGTAAAATGAATGCAAAATCTATAAAAATTAAACGTAAATTTGACTTCAAAATTATCTTTTCCCATGTTGTATTCCACATTAACAATATTCTCTCACCATAAGTCATATACAACAAGAGGCCCAAGACCACATTTTGTCTTCAGCAGCTGATCAACTTCCTTTAGTAGGGCTGCTTGTAGGCCTTCAGCCAGTGCTGTTTACATCAAAAATAGTAACTGAACAGATTTCTCCCTCCTGGATATGTGTGTAGTTTTACCCATCCCCTACAGGAAGATTGCATCTAAAGACCTGGTCATTCCACCCCATGAACCCCACTTCCAGACAACTGGAATAAAGACATAATCTAATACAGATTTAGTTCCCATCTTCTGCATCACCATTAATGCCCCCCTGCACTTGAAACTGCTCCATAGTGTTCCCATGTGCAGTTGTCAGAGGGCAGGATGCCATCAGTTGACAAACCTTCTAACAAAGAAACTCTTTTTTACAGTCTTTTATGCCTGTCCAGCCCCTCTTTCCCTCCTTATCCTCTTTCTACCTGTTTTTCAGCAGCATCAGAATTGGGAGGATGGGGAAGGAGGGTTAGAGAAACACACACTTTCCCTATTGTAACAGAGCATCTGCAATAAACAATGCAATAAGGTTTGCCATGGGAAAGAATGGGATTCTGCTGTAGTCCATCCTACTGCAGCCCTGTCCCCCGGCAAGGTAAAGAGCAGCTGCTTCCAGAAGCTTGCATGAATAGTAAAACAGAGGCAAAGGAGGGAAAGCGGAAAGCCTGCCTCAGCAGCTACCCCCCCAAATCATGTTTGGCCACCCAAATGGGGGAAATCTAAGGAAAGTAGAAGGTAGGAGAAGGAAGGAAGGAAGGAAGGAAGGAAGGAAGGAAGGAAGGAAGGAAGGAAGGAAGGAAGGAAGGAAGGAAGGAAGGAAGGGGATCATCCCTTGGCACATTTTGGAAGAAGTTTTAAGTGGTCTCCAAAAGATTCACAATGTCTTTTTTTTTTTTTTTTTTAGTTATGAAAGGCTTACTGGACCTGCTTGTTTCATTCCACACGTAAATATCGTTAGTTTTGAATAAAACGTTTGCTGAAATAGATTATTTCTCCCTCTGGTACCTAGTTGTCAGTTTCGGAAGTAGTTAATACCCAGGATCACATCTACTTCGTCAACCTGTATCTCACTCACCTCTTTTCAGGTATAATCCTCTCACTTCCTCTCCCGGCTCCATTGTGAATCTATTCCCATTCCCGGCATTACCCCCCACGTGCCCCTATGGCACAGCTCGCCTTTCGGCCCCTTCCCGGAGACCTTCGGGTGCCCTGCAACAGTAGCAAGTTTTTCCAAAACTTTCAGCTTCCGCCCCCTTCAGCGGTTACTTTCGGAAGCACCCCACAGCAGAAAGAAACCGAGCAGGCCAAGTTTCTCTCGCCTTGGAGACGAAGCAAGGGCGGGGGCGGCGGGAGAGAGAAAGAGATGTTTTTGGCAACTGTCAAAAGCCAAGCAGCCCTGGCCCGGGGGAGCAAGGGCAACCCTGTGGAGTGTACGGCCATTTCCGCGCTAGACTGTTATAGCGCTATTATTCCGCTTTCAATCTCCCGTGGAATTCTGGGGTTTGTACTTTACTGAGGCCAAAGAGCCCTCGGGCTGAGAATTCGAAAGGGCCCTCCCTGAACTGCAAACCCCAGGATTCCATAGGATGTTGAAAGCGGAATAATAGCACTATAACAGTCTGGTGCGGGAATGGCCAAGAACCGCTGCACGACCAGCTCCGAGGACCCCGAGGCGGAGCGTGGCCTCCTCCGCGGTGAATTTTCCCGGCCACCCCTCCGCGGCGGGAGGCTCCCTATCCGCGAGCGGGGGCTGCCTCCTCCTCCTCCTCCGCCTCCCCGCCGGTGTGTTTGGGCCGCGCTGCTGCCAGGCGGCTGCCGGGGCCGGCCTGGGCCGGGAAGCCCCCTGGCCGCGGCCTGTCAGGCTCGGCTCATCCATCAGGCGGACACAGAGCAGACGCGCCCGATCTGGCCGGGCGAGTGTTTGCTTTTCCCGCCATTATTGCGGCCCTGCAGCTCTTTTTGTTGATACAGTAGTGCGAAAAAGTGCTAATGTCCATTCATCAGGGGGGCGTCCGCCGAAGGGGGCTGTAAACAGGGCGAGGCGAGAGCGCCCATTTGGAGTATTAGCAGGGAGACCTCGCCGGGAGATAAAGGCCCGGATAACGCTCTTCGGCTCCCGGCTGCATTAAGCGAAAGGCGAGGAGCGAGGGAGCCGCCTGGCCCGCTCGGGCCGCCGATTAATCACCAATGCCCGGGCCCCGCCCGCGAGCCCCGGCGGGGGAATCCCGGCGACGCCTCCGACCATTAATAACGCTTTATGGGCGCGCGCCCGCGGGGCTCCAGGGAGGGCGGGGAGCCGCCGCCAGCGCGTGAAGGGGCCGGGGCTGCGCACCCCGGGGTGCGTCTCTGCCCGCGATTTCAGCACCACCGGAGAAGTGCATGATTTATTGCTATGCCTTGGCATTTCCCTCTCCGCCGGTTGGTGCTGTTTAATTAACCTCACTCCTTTCTTCCTCCCGCTGTTTCCTATGATGCGCTCGCACTGTGCCCTGCTTGGCGGATGGTAGGCTTTTTTTTTTTCATTTTATTTTTTATCTTATTTTTTGCAGATTCAGCCGGGTAAATTTATTAAAGCTTATTTAGATTCTCTGCATATTTGAACATTAAAAATATTTTATACTAGCGTATATACCCAGCATTGCCTGGGATTTTATTTTCTCATAGGTAATACTTGTTAGAAAGATTTGAGATCCTGTGTCTTTAATTCTCCAAAGTGTCTTGTTAGGTACCTGCAACTTTTCCCCCATATTCCCCAATCCAATCTGTATCCAGAGTTGTTAGCATACAGAGGTTGGGTTCCAGAGGCAATGCACTGCCCTCCTCCTTGCTGCTAGGCCTCATCTCCACAGCAACCAGCCTATTCAAGACAGACACAGTTGACTGAGGCCCAAGAGCTCTCTGGCTGAGAATTCTAAAGGCCCTTCCCTAAACTGTAAAGCCCAGGATTCTATAGAACCTTCTTAGACAGCCAATCATATGAAGTCTTCACCTGACACAGACAAACTTTGGCTTTTATATATTAGATTACATCTCATCCACAGGGTTTAGCTTTATTACAATACATTGATATTTCTATCTACTGGAAAACAAAACCCAGACAATTCATTCTGCTTTTCTTTTAGAACATACGTGGAAGTCATTCTGAAGTCATCAGGGAAGATGCATCTTGCCAGTTAGTGCTTAAATCAAGTTTGCAGGGACAAATTCCATGACAGTTAACACCACCTGTAGCCTGGGAAAGGGCTGACGGCAGAAGTCAAACAATTTTGTCTTTTTACTTCATGTGAAGTTGTAGGCTGGATTTTTTAAAAGCCTGCTCAGCTAGGAATGAGTGCTGACGTGGTGTAGTACTTTGAGCCTTGAACTCCTACTCTGGAGACCAGGGTTGGAATCCCTGTTCAGCCATGGGAAACCATCTCTGTGACCTTGGGCAAGTTGCGCTCTCTCTTTTCCTTTAGAGAGAGGCAAAGACAAAACCCCTGTGAACAAATTTTGCCAAGAAAACCCCAGGATAGCTCTAGTGTCTTCAGAGACATGCTTCTGTGTAGCCCTGAGAGCCCTGCCTCCTGAGAGAATCTGAAAATGCTGGCAGCTGGGTGCCTCCATAATGTCAACAAACCAATTCTAGCCCTTTGCAACCCAGCCGGAGCAGGCTCTTTGTAAAGCTAATGGGTATTGATTTCTCTTTCAATACCAAATCACCCTAATAGACTTACAAAAATTATAGCTAACATAATGATATATTCTTGCTGAGAGAGTTCATTCCAACACGCTCCTTAACAAGTACTCAAAGACTATTATGCGAAATGATCTTGTAGCACCTTTATAACTCAGCTCAAAGCAACAAGGAGACCTGATGGGGGTGGTTCCAATGTGATTGTGTCTGCTAATCAAAAAGTGCTGAGGTTCCTAACCTGTGACCCTGACTCCAGTAAATTGTTTCTTTGGAACAAACTGTTGCTTCTATTTAAAACAAACAAAAAATTACAGTCCGCCCTCCACATTTGCAGGTTTTGCTTTCACAGGTTTGATTATTTGCGAGTTTCTCCAACCCTTGCACCTTTAGGTCCTTCTTTTTCTGAGGGAACCATCTCTCTTGGCAGCTCAGTCCTTTAAAAACTGACCTCTGGTCATCATCGTCCTCCTCCTCCTCCACCAGCTGCTGCCTGGCCAGCTAAGGACCACTTGTAGCCTGATTTCTCAGCTGTACAAACCCTCTTCCATTGCCCCCCACACATCCAAGGACGGAGATGGGCAAGAGGACGTATAGGGCCACTATGCCAACCTACTCCATTTCCCTGACCTGCTTTCAATCCTGGGTGCCTGTTTCCCCTACCATGCCTTCCCCCCTTTCCACAGACAGACATACACATTTTGATATTTGTGATTTTTCCACGTTTGCAGGGGTCCTACACCCCTAACCCTAGCCAATGGGATGACTGTACTTCTAAGCAAACATAAGATCTCCCAGCCAGTTGATCCCAGTGTACCAAGAGGTTTTTTTAAGAAAAGAAATACATGATTTTTCTCTAAAGCTTGGGAGGTAGATTTTGTTTCAGTCAGGGCCAGTGATAGTGAACCCATAGCCTTGTAGCTTAAACACTGTTATCTAGCAAAAGGGAAGAGACTAAGAGTTATTTTAAAAAGTCAGATTCCACAGTAATTTTTTTTAGGGACCATCCAAAATGTTGAAAGACGATGCGCAAGTTTTTGAGTTCCCCAGAGCTCTACATCAGACTGGATGTTAACAAAGGATTGGGAATGGTCTGACTTGGTGCTGCAGCCAAGAAGGCTAAATTTGGCCACAGTGTTTTTTAAAAAAATGGACTACCTTGTCAAATATCAAATACACTCCATGAGTGACTAGGAACCTGAGAGGAGCTCTGCCAGGTCCTAGTTAAGAGGAATTATGATGAAGAAAAGATCAGTAGCATAGTGGGTCTACACTAATTGGGACTAACCAACTGGATTCAGGCTTCAGCTGGCAAATGTTCAGAAACAAAGAAAATGTTAGAGGACAGGATTGTGTGCCCCTGAAACTAGCCTGCTGTCCTCAGGTGCAATTGAGAATGCATTCCTATCACCCAGCATCCAGCAGTTGACTTCTGTGTATTGAAAAAAAGAGGGAACCATTTTGCTCTTTGCTTTAGGCAGTAAAATGTCTTGGGCTGGCCCTGCTTTACAGGCATTGACCTGTATGTGTGAGTTGACTCCAGGGAAAAATGCAAACCCACACAGGTGCACTTAAGCTTATTGAAATGAAAGGGCAACTGCAAGCTAGAGTGTAGACAATGTGGCTGAAGTGATACTGGATGGTATGAAAACTCAGCCCATTCACTTATTCAGGTGATGCTACAAGGAGTGTTCATGCACTACACTGAATGTGGGTTCACACTGTAGTCCCACTGCCACTTTTACAAAATAAGTTCAATCAGTACACAAAGGGAGGAGTGCATTTTCCTCACCTGCTCCATCTCCAGTTACTTCATTTTCCTCACAAGGACAGAAGGAAACCATTACAGGAGAACTCTCCCTCCACATGGGTACTCTTCACTCAACTGAGAACCCTTTCAAAAACCTGGGGTTCTCAGTTCACAAATAGGAAAAACTTTCCATTCCTGACTCTTCACTCAGCCATCAATCAGCAGAGTGATGGAAACTGAGATGGAGGGAGCAGGGCTAGTACTGTCCTCTCCTTGACTGTTGATTAAATAAATTGATAAAAACTACTTCACATTTGTGACCCATACTAGAAGCTTGTTTCACCCAGGTGCAGATCCTGACTTCAGCCATACCTGAATGGAAGGGACACAGATATTGTTGGGTGAGCTAACAGATGTCCAGTCTGTTTATGGAACTGCGTAGGGTAATCCCTTTGCAGCATGTCTGGGGTTCGACCTTGCTTGCTTCTGAAAAGTTGCCTTTGCAGATCCTGAGGAAGAAATTTGTCTGATAGGATGCTGGACTCCAAGCATGGAAGGGGACCAGGGAGATCACAATAGAAAACACCAGATAAAGAAAAGACCATGGAGGACAGAAGAACAGACAATGCCCTCATATAGTGTTAATCCAACAGCAACTTGGAGGCTGGAGAGAGACAAGCTGGGACCTACAGTTGCATGCAAATATATAGCTGTGCAGTAACAGACGGGCTCCAGAAAAGATCCTAAGTTCTGGTGACTTCTGGCAACCTTAGCAGGCCCAGAGGCTGTTTTGCTCCCCTTCTGAAGGCCACATGGATGCCAAAAAATGCCACAGAGAGAGAATGAACAAAGGTTGCCAGAAGTTCACTTCTGATTTTGAACAGATCTTAATCTGTTCAGCTTCTGAAATCAAAGGAGGGCAGGTATGCTCAGGATGTTAAGGCCAAGTGTTTTCTCTTGTGTTCCCTTCCACATAAGAGAAGGGAAGAGTGCTTGATGCTAGTCATCAGTTTTAAAAATATTTTTTGAAAGTTCATAGTCAAATATTTTAATGGACTGCAGGTCACAGCCCTGTTCAAAATACACACTGATTCTATTTTTTTTCGACCTACATTTGGGTCAACCAAGAATGTAAACAATGCTTACAATAGTCATCCTTTGGCAGACAGCATGGCCAATAGCTGATGCAGTGTGGGAGCTAAAGCCCCCAAAAGTAACTTTTCCAAGCTAGGTTTGAAATGTGATGTTAAGTTTATCAATCCAGATTAGGTCTGTTCTGCTTAATACATGGTACTGGTGCCAAGCGAAAGAAAATAAACCTAACTAAACCATTTAAAATCTCTCTGTAACTTTTTTTTTTTAAATAGCGTTGCTTGGACAAAAAGAATGGAATTATCGGGGGGGGGCAGTGGACCCGTTCTAGCGCCCCTTCATTTCCTCCTCGCCCCACCCCATGTTCTCCCAACTATTTAGATATTTTGAGCCTCTCTGTATACTGTAATCTCGCAAACTGTCAACGCAAAGTTGGGATCCGATAGGCCATCCTAAAAAAAAAAAAACCTCCTAGGGCAAGAATCTCAATTGAGTCGGATGTTGCTGCTTCCATTTTCCTGAGAGATAAAGCGAATTCCATGCTCTCAGAGAAGGAGAAAGGGGGTTTTTGCCACTGGGCGACCTACAGCCCAGCGGAGCAGTAAGGGAGGCGCGGCCAGCGAGAAAGGACTTGAGAAAACGTCGATCGGCTGCTACTACGGCTATTAAATCCAACAGAGAGAAAAGCGGCGGATTGGAGGAGGGAATGTGTCTGTGTGGGGTGCGTGCGTGTTGTAAAAGGCGATGCCATTAAGGAGTCGTCCGAAGCCATAAGCCTAATGGAAGCAATTAGTCTCCGATAAGCCCTCAAGTATTTCTGCTCGCGAGCACTCTAGGCGCTCTGCAGACAGCCAACCTCTCTCCCTCCCCTGGTCCGCAGGAGGAGAAGGCAGGGCCCTTGGGTTAGTAGGTAGGCCAGAAGAGATCGGCGTGTTTACAAAGGAAGGCCCTTCGGTGGTGGTGGTTGCTGTTGTTTTCGAAGGAAAACCAGAAGATAGTGTCCATAAATCGCCCGAAATGAGAAGCGAGGGTAGATTTCTTTGCAAGACATTAATCCAAACCATTAGACAGAATATTGAGTTGATGCGTAGGATGCATCACAAGAAATAATTGACAATTATTATAATTAATAATTAATTAAAATTATTAATTGCATAGCTGTCATCGCCATCAGCATCATCACCAGCACCACCTTCTGGCTGTTTCGCAGTCCCCGCCAAGCTTCCCAAAGACTCCTTAAAATACCCAGCTCGTTAAACGTCTCCTCTCTACCGTGCTGAATTGCGGGATCTGCCTTGTGAGTACGACGTTCAAACCCAAAGGCGGAGAACTCTCCCCTAAAGGGAGCGCGAAGGAACTAACGAGTCCCATCCCAACCATCCGCTCCGATTTAGGCACCGAAGTCCGAATTTTGTGAGTTAAAATTATAGACGTGGGGGGTGGGACTAACGATGCTGAAGCTGGTTGCTGTAGTTCCGCTTATTTAGGCGAAAATTTGGAACAGAGCTCTGTCGGTAAAACTGAATAAAGAGTGAACGTTTACGCAGCCCAAGGGAATGTCAGCTGGTGAAGGACAGGCTCCTAAACTTGTGCATTTCAGGTAGCCCAAAACTGGCTGTGGGAGGCAGAACCCCAGTTCCATATTCCTTTGTAGCCATCTTGGCTGCTATTGGCAAGATGCGCCTCACTTGGACAGTGTCCTCCTGTGGTCACAGAAAGGCATGGACCAGCCTCAACACAGAATTGCCGAGTAAAAGGCTCTCTCTGGAACTGGCAGTGTTTCACACCGGGTAGGTTTGTTGTAGAGTTCACACTTCCATTTCCTTTGACGTCACCGTGATCTGGGAAGTCTTCCTGTAATTACCGCTTATCTCAAAATGAACTGCTTCCTCATTAGGGAGGAATGAGATAGACTAGAAGGGTCTTTCTGAGGGTAGGTTTGAGGCTCAGATTCATCTGTCCTCGTTTTGGGCCTTTTTCGGCTTAGTCACTGAGATTCGTTTCGAACTTTGGTTCCAACAACGAACTGGGAAAGGGTATTCCTTCAGCAGCTTCTTGTATACTTTTAGGGGTCCGAGTTGAGGGAAAGCATCTCATTTGGAAGTAGGTCCCATTGGAGCCCAATGGGCTCTCCAGGCACATATTATGCGTGCGTATAGAGGGTATTTCGGCCTGACTTCCGAATCGTGATGCCTCCTTGGAAGAAAGGAGACTCGATTTCGAGTAAACAAGCATCTACTCCAAGCCCAAGTAGACTCACGAATAAGGCCATGAGTCCAGTTAAACTCAATGTCAGTACTACTAAGCTCAAGGGGACTTGTCCCCGAGTAAGTCCATTAGGAACGCGCAACTTTAGTAGGAAGGAAATCTCCTTAAAGGAAGAAGACCTTTTCTACGCTCAGCGGGAACTAAACAGGTACAGCGTGAGAAGGTGCGGACAGTCCATAATTCACTGCTCACACTTTTCAGAAGACGTTTTCCTTGACTCCCTCCACTGCCGAAATGACTGCACTGTGGTGGGTATGAAGGTCGAGGAGAAGATATTCAACCGCAGGATCAAGATTGCTCTCTGGTTCACGTTTCCATGGAAAACGCAGCTTGTCTATGAGGACTCAAAGCTCAAGTAGGTACACTGAAGACTACCGGAGCCCTAACTCCGGATTAAGCTTATGGAGGCAAGGAGGGCCTCCCTCAAACCAGATACTTGCTAACACCTGCAAGCTGAAGCAAGCGTTCAGCCTTATGTCCAGCAGGGCGCTTCCTCGTAAGTATGTGCAGCAGCAGCAGAGGCGCCACTGTAAAGAAGGACGCAGACCGGGGAGTTTACGTGCCGCGCAGCCATCCGCTCCCGATCACACGTGATTATTTTTCGGGAGCGCAAAGGCCTGGGATTATTTCGCTACACATTGCTTTTCTTTAAGGAGCAAGAAATGCTCTTTAATACGCTTGCGGTTCATGTTTTGTTTTTGTTTTTTTGGCAATTGAATTTACCCCAAAGGAGCTTTTAGACCTTTAAAAGCAATCCCCTCCTCAGCTGAAATGCCCCCGTAGAGAAATCCTGAGACATTGGCTTTACCAGGTCCCGCCCAGCCCCGCGCCGCATTCCTCCAGCAACCAAACGGCCCGCTGTGCCACCCCCTCCGGGCCTTGGAAGGGGGCGCCCAAAGGGTAGAGGCCGCCTCGCCCGCGGAAGAAACCTCCGCTCTCCATCTCTGCCTTCCCACGGGGGTCGCCACAGCTCCCCTTCTCCTCTGGCTGTTCTGCCTGAACACATTGTCCTTAGGAACAAGGGGGCGGGCTGGATGAAGTCTCTCTCTCCCTCCCACCCTTCCTTCCTTCCTTCCTTCCTTCCTTCCTTCCTTCCTTCCTTCCTTCCTTCCTTCCCAGTCTCCGGCTTCCTTCCTTCCTCCAAGCTGAGTGGGCTTCCGACTAACGATCTCCTCCTCCGCGATGACTGTGGCTCGCGTTTCACTCCAAAAACCGCCGAAGGGCTTCCCTGTGGAGGTCGCCCCAGTCCAGTCCGCAGGCTCCGGCTGAAGTCGGGAGAAGTCCACGGGTTCTGGCGGCCAGGGCTACACTTGACCCCCGGCCAGGCTTCTTTAGGATCTTGGGAAGGCTTGCCTTTGGTGACCCTGCGTTGCTCCATGATACCAAGGGCAGCCCGGTCTGGCCAATGGAGGATGCCGGGTTTTGCTGCTGACTGCGGTTGCCTCCTCCCCTCTCCTTATTATCTCAATTACTCCTCTTTACCACTATTTCTCCTTAGAAGCCAGAAAGCCAGAGACCGTAAGCTGGGCCAGAGTGTGTGTCGGGGGGAGAGGGTAATCGAGGAAGGACTTTCAAATCGTTGATTTGCCTTCGTCTGGACAGAGACAGCATCTCTCCACCTGGACATCTGGGGGGCATTGTCGAGGGCAGTTCAAAAAGTATAATATACTAAGTGTGTACTCTGTGTGTTTAAGGAACAGCCTGTTGGATAGACCAAGTGACCATACCTTTGATGAGGGATGGAACAGAAATGAGGAGGATCTCTCCCTCCCGTGAAAGGCAAGAGGGCTACTACGAGGCCGCCTTTTCGGAGCGGTTCCAAACAGGCTATGTAGAAATTCCCTGGAAAATCGCCCCACCGCCACCAAGATAGAACCCGGATCAACGGCCGAAAGGAATCCTTGGAAAGTTCGCGGAATAATCAAAAGCCTTCATCGGAGTGGTCAACCCCGGCTAGAGGTAGACCCATTGAATCCACTGTGGGATGGTGAGTCAACATGAAGGCAAGCCCCAATGATTCAAGGGTCTACTCGGCGTCATCGTGTGACTTCAAGTAGTTTTGGATTTATGGGGACCCTACCTTGGCAAGATCTGTTCAGAGAGGGCTTGCTTTTGCCTTCGTTTAAGGTGGAGAGAATGTGTCTTGTCCAAGGTCACCCAGTGGGTTTCTAGATGGCCTAGCAGAGAGGGATTCGAACCGCGGTCTCCAAAGCCACAGTCCCACGCTGGCTCTCATCTGCTCCGGCCTCCCTGACTGTTTTGTTGTTTTTTTAAACGGAGATGACATAAACCTGGACGTTCTCTCCTCCGCTGACTGAGATCTCTTCCCGCTCCCCGGCCAAACTCTTGTCCTCCTTCTCTGCGCCCTCTCTCCTCTTCCCAAGCTGATTTCGGGGACGGGATGGGGGCAAATATAGACGATTCCCACCTGCCCCCTCCCCCCAGCAGCCCTCTTGACACCGCCTTCAGGTCGCCGCCTTGGCCCGACGCTTTCCCCGCGGCTTGTTTATTCCATCTGCCTGCGTGATAGATGGCCGCGCGCAGAGCGCTTGGACGCAGCGCCCGGGCCCCTCGGCCAGAGCCCGGGGGCCGGGAGCGGGGAGGGACACACAGAGAGGCGGCACCAACGCCCCGGCCGCCTTCCTCCGTCCCTTGCCGCCGGGTCCAGCTCTGACTATATTAGGCGGGCCCCGGCGCGGCGCCCCCGGGGCGCCCTGCTCGGCCCCGGAGAAAGCCCCTCCCGCTCCGTTCCCGGGGGCTCTCGGCCCCGCCTCCCGCTCCCCTTTGGCCCCGCCTCCCTACCTGCCTCCCGCGTTACAAGGCCGGGCGCGGGGTTTGGCCCGGCTCTGCGCCTTCGGGGACGCGGCGCGCACGGCCGGGGCAGCGGAGCCTCTTCGCTTCCATGAGGCCGGGCGCCGGCTCGCTGCCGCCCTTGCCGCCGCCTTCCTCTCCGCGGCGCTCACGATGTTCCCCAGCCCCGTGACCACGACGACGCCTTTCTCCGTCAAGGATATTTTGAGTCTGGAGCAGCAGCAGCAGCAGCCCCCGCCCGGCGGTGGCTTGGCTCCGCTGGAGCTCTCGGCTCTGGGGTCGCCCTCGTCCTGCATGCTGGCGGCCTTCAAGCAGGAGAGCTACGCGGACGAGGAAGCCCCGCTCCCGGACGCAGAGGCGGCCGTCGCGACGCTTTCCAAGAGCGGCGGCGGCGGCGGCGGCGGCGCTTTCCCCGGCCCCTTTTACGCCAAAAATTACCCGGAAATGGACCCCGCCAAGGAGCCCAAAGTGGACAAGAAAGGTAAACGGCCGTCGTCGGAATGGAGCCTCGCAGGATCTCGGCTGGAGCGGAGGAGGGGGGCGAGAGGAAGGGAGGAGGGCCAGCCCGCTTCGGAGGTGGGGGCCGTGGGGAGGCTCGGCGGGCTTCGTGGAACCCAGAAACGGGGGCGGCGGCGGTGGCCTGGTTCGCAGACTTCCTGCCTGAGCCGTGCAGAGTGAAGTTAAAGCCCAGGGGAGAAACTTCCCCGAGAACCCGGGCTCCGGTTTGCTCGCTTAGATCATAGAATTGGAAGAGACCACAGGGGCCATCCAGTCCAACCCCCTGCTATGCAGGAACATCCATCAAAGCATTCCCGGTCGCCGGCACACTCCGGGATTCTGTTGGACTAGGGCGATCAGATTGGGATGGTCGACTTCACGTCGAGCGTAGGGGAAAATGTAGCTCCCTCGCAGGAAAATAGATGGGCCCAGCGGGCCTTGCCGTGCTTGGGTGATCGCTGTACCTTCTTGGCTCGGCTCCAGCGGGAGGGGCCCAGGGCAGGTAACCCCTTGAACGCTGCCCGCGTAGGTGTTCCTGCAGATTTGTTCCTCCGTGTCTCAGCATCATTGCCACCACCTTCAGTGGCAGCGTTTCTGGGGCGCTGGAAGGTGTTCGCGACGTTTCCCAGCCATTATTTTTCTAATATTTACAAAAACTACTTGGGGTCGTTCCATGTTACTACAGCAGTTAAAAATCCAGTCCCTTTTGTCCTCTTATTCCGAGCCCAAGAATATATCAATAGTGTCCATTCGTGTCAACAATCATACTAGTGAAACCTATTTAATTGCATCTAATGTACCATTTAAATTAAAGACCATCCTAGTTAAGTTTTCTTGTTTTTAAACTCAGGTTACTGCGGTTTTAGAAGGACTGAAAATTAACTTTAGTGTCCTAGTTTTAAACTCAGGTGTCTGAGGTAGTAGAAACTTTTAAAAATTATTAACTTTAGTGTTGTGGTTACCAAAATTTTCATTGATCATCTCTCCCATTATTACACATATATAGACATGAACTCTCCAAAGGGGGGGGGGGTAAAGGACTAGATTCCCAGCGACCCCCCTCCCAAAAAAAATTCTTCAAAGACTCAAATGTTCTTGCAGAATTGAACCAGCAAGACTCCTATGTAGTTAAGCCTCCTGGGCATTATCAGCCAGAAGTGTATGAAATCTTCGAAGTGCTAAGAAATATTAAGATAGCTATTGCTGTTGACCCGTGCCAGGAGTAATAAATGTTGTTCGCCTCTTGTTCTATGCACACTTAAAGCAAGCTAACCTGAATACACGGAGGGTACTTCTAAGAACACTTTGTGTTTATAGCAGGCTTGATCTTTAAGGATCTTTCAGCGATAATGGATGGAAAAAGTAATTTACCTTCCCCCTGCAAATAGGCCAAATTAATCAGCCAATACTGAGAACGCTCCACTTTAAAAGCACAAAACATTTGCAGGGCCCTCGCTTGTAGACCCAGGCTGCAGAAGGAATCCTCATAAAGCCTCTTCGCGTCTACACAGAAATACATCCCTCCGAGTTCAGCTAAACGGGTACAAGATTGCAGCCTAAGGCTCTTTGTATAATCCTGCACCCGTGCCTTCAAGTCACCTGTCAATTTATGGGGACCCCGTGAATTTCATCCGCTTACCTAGAAGTAAATCGCATTAATCTCGGTGGAGTTTAGGTCTGCGTAGACGCCTGTAGGAACCTTCTGCACATCAGGACTTCAAAACTAGCGATGAGCCTCCCCGAGACGCCTCCGGCCGCCTTCCTTATTCCAAGGGAAGAAATACACGGAGGAGCACAATCTCATTCCTTCTCCCATCCTTCCCGGAAGGAAGGCCTACGATGGCTGTGCTTCGGTCCTCCCCTCTAGATTTGTTTTCAAGTCAGTCGCTTTGATATTCACTGGACTAATTTCCAGCTAAAGCCGTCTTAAGTCCCGGTTCCGATCGGGAAGGCAGGATAACAATAAGCAAAATAACACCAAGTCAGTCTCATAAAGTATATATGTTCCATGGAATACGTCGCTTACTCCTTGAACTTTCGACGAACGATAATTTCATTAATTGCAGTCATGCTTCCTTAAACAGATTCTGGTTCACTAATGCTTCCAAGGTTGCCATCGCTAGGCACATGGTTTACCACCCGATTTTCGTCCCTCGGGGGTGGGGGCTGCCATTCGATTCACGCTTACTTGGAAAAATGCCATGGACTGCGAGTAACGACGCCTAAGATTGTCCCGTAGGGTTTTTTGTTTGTTTGTTTTTGTTTTTTTGTTGCTGTCTATTTTTCGGTAGAGACGTTACCGAAAAGTAGGAGCACTTCCTAGGTTGTTAATTCATCAACACCGTCCGAACCTCCCTGGAGAACAGAAAAATCCCTACAGTTTAGGGAGTGGAGGGAAAGTTTTCAACTTAAAGGTCTTGCGGGAGAGAACAGTCAGTCAACCAGTGTTGGGTTTTGTACTCTGAGCAGGTTCTTCCCTGGTGACCTGGGACTTTATCCACAATTATAGCATCCTGAGGCTATTTTAACTGCCAGTGCTCCATCCTGGGATTTATAGTTTGATGAGGTATTTAGAATTTTCTAATACACTCTCCTGCGGTACACCGTTAGAACTCTCTGGCAGAGAATTCCAAATCTGACAGGAAATTACAAATTCCCTGTAAGGATGGAACCTGTGATCGTTAAAAGTGGTGTTAAAGTGCTATAATGATGTCGTGTGGATACTTCCCGCAAATGGAGGCTGCTCTCGGTCACTTCATCCTCAAACCAGGGGACAGTAGACCGAAATGCCAGGCGTGGAAACAAGCCGGGGAAGGGAGGGCTTCCCAAGGATTGTGAAAATGAATATTTCTTCTTCTTCTACCTTAATTTCCCCGGCGGAGGAAGGTGAAATAGAAAGTCATCCATCTCTCTGGGTTTCTGAAGGAGTAGAGCCAGTGTAGTGTAGTGGTTTGGGTGCTGGACTAGGACTCAGAGAGATCAATTCGAATCCCTGTTTGGCCATGGAAACCTACTGGGTGACCTTGGGCAAGCGCCATCTCTCAGCTCAGAGGAAGGCAATGGCAGACTCCCCCGGGTAGGTCCTGCCAAGGAAGTCTCGTAACAGGCTCAGCATAAATTGGAGTCGACCTCAGTGAGTATACTTGCATGAGCGGGAATCCGCTAGGGCTGGTCTCTGTCTCTAGGGCCTGATTCTGTGCTTACTCAGAGGTACGCGGGAGACGTAATTCCCTCCCAAGTCTATGTTGCTTAGAGTCACATCCTTTAAGCCCCGCGGGAAGCGTTTGAAACGGTGTAGGAACAAGGCTTGCGTTCACAGAGCGCCGACGTTCTCCCACGGAATGACCAGGTCTCCCGGGCCCTTTGCATGTTCGTGCCGCCGATTTCCAAGGGGGTTTCTGCCCAGTAATAAAAAGGAGGAACGGAAGAGAAGAAAAAAATGGCAGCTCCTTTAAGACTTAACTGCTTTTTATTTTAGCATGAGCTTTACATCCACTTCTTCATATGCAGTATCAAGTGGTGTTAAGGCCTAAATGTGTTTGTATCCACCAAAGGTCAAGGAAAAATAAAAACCAGTTACCATAGTCTTAAAGGTGCTGCCACATCTCTCTCTCTCTCTCTCTTTTTTTTTTTTCCCTTTCTTTATCTCCCTCTCACTTCCTTCTTTTTATGCTGCAGAGACGAACTCGGCTACATCTTTGAAATCTGCCCAGTAAATCTCCGCAAGAGCGGAGCCTTCAGAGGGCTTTAAATGTGTCCGGATTTGTCTCGTATAGTAAACTTAGCAAGAGTATGAAATGGAAGAGAGATCTATCCGTTTCAGGGGAGCTGGTCCTTCGCAAAAGTGAGGTTTACCCTCATATACAGTGAGATTTATCAAAACAAATGCGTGTACATCGTTCAGTATGATCGTCTACAAAACAAGCCCTTGAGTGAATGCATCGTTCACTCAAGACGAAAAGACACCGACGAAGTTTCAGTGTAAGAGGCTTGTTGAACTAAAACCTGGTAACGATAACCACGCGTTACTCTGCAGGAAAAGACCGTCAAGTCTGAACCCGTTTCTTTGGAAGGAATTGTTTAGAAACTTTGCTTGGAAATAAATAAACCTATATATACCCTACAAACTTGATCGGTAATTTTTTCTTGAACGACGCGGTCTTTCAGATTCCGGAGGTATTTCTAAGTCACTTCTGAGTAAACACGGGTTCTCTTTTGAATCGGTATGGGGGTGGCCGAGCTTTCATAAGTGTGCAGCAAACTGAAGAACAGGTCAGCCTTCTCTGCTTTTGACCCTCGTGGGTTTCAGTAGAAGGAGGGAAGGGTATACCTCAGCTCGCCCATTGAAATAAATGCGATTACGCCTGAAGTCCAAATGTTTGATTGATCTCTTGCGTTAGCCTTGGCTGTCTGTAGAGGTGTATGTGGTAAATATCTAGGGAGTAGAGATCGAAAGACACAAGACAGGGAGCGGGAATTTAGGGATCTTCGAATGATAACGAAGTTATATAAACAAGGAAGAACGTTAATGGATTTGTTACTGAAGCTGTAGAATCGGAGACGTCGGACTCTCATTTTAAAGACGACTCTTTCCTAGGGCCTTGGGGAGAAGGAGTGGGTAATCCTTCCTGTGTTTTAATTAATGCAAATAGGTTCGTTCCTATTCCCGTTCATCGCAAAGTGAGTCCTGCTGGTTTGATGGGATCTATTCCTCTCTAGTGTTTCGATTGCAACAGGCGGGTGCCGGTAGCATTTATTCGAGGAACGAATCCCATCGAGCTGAGCTGGAATCACTCCTCATCTAGTTTGGAAAACTGGACGGTTGGGGGGGGGGCGGCGCAATGAAAGTAGGACTTAAAGCGCTCAGAGGGATCGGTACCCCACAGAGATCTGTTTTGAAACCTTCAGTACTGAGGTCGAGGGAGGATCAGTTTTAGTGACTCGTCCAAACGAGAGCCGTTGATTTGGGGCGAGAACGGTTGGCTTCTTTCTTGTTCCAAACAGAGACCACGGCTCACATCCAGTTGGTTAGTTCCCACTAGAGCTGACCCATTCATCAATTGCCCAGTCAACACATAGGTAACTCTTATGGATTCAGTGGATCTGTTCTAGTCGCGGCTAAAAACAGCATTTACACTCACGTGTGTCAGTGTGAAGGTGTCCGTGTGTTCCATGGGGCCCAGTGGGCTGCTAAGAACCAGCAGGTACGGAACTAGAGCGCCCGGCTGAAATCCTCCCTCCTTCCTGAAGTCCACTATGCCAGCCTGACCTACCTCACAGGGTTGTCGTGAGGATACAATAGGGGAGGGGTTTTTGTTCGGCTGCCTCGCCCTCCAGGGAGAAGGCAAAGAAAAGGGACCGTTTTAGGGGAAAGGCGAGGCACAAATGAATCATTACTAATCAACAGGGCCGTAGATGTAGTGAAATAACTGCTGTTGGGAAGGTTGGGATCCCTCGTGAGACCCCACAAAGGTTCGCCTCTCTTTAACACCAGTCCACAGGGCGAGGAGGCTGACTGATTCAATGAGCGCTGGGTTCTGACGGTCCGCTGGGCCTTTGTTTCTGTTTGCTTCCCCGCAGCAGAGCTGTGCGCCCTCCAGAAAGCCCTGGAGCAGGAGAAACGGGCCGCCGCCGCCGCCGCCGCCGCCGAGGACCCGGAGCGGCCGAGGCCGAGGAAGCGTCGGAAGCCGCGCGTCCTCTTCTCGCAGGCGCAGGTCTACGAGCTGGAGCGCCGCTTCAAGCAGCAGAAGTACCTCTCGGCGCCGGAGCGGGACCACTTGGCCAATGTGCTGAAGCTCACCTCCACGCAGGTCAAGATCTGGTTCCAGAACAGGCGCTACAAATGCAAACGGCAGCGGCAGGACCAAAGCTTGGAGATGGTGGGCATCCCGCCTCCCCCTCCGCCGCGCCGGATCGCCGTGCCCGTCCTGGTCCGGGACGGGAAGCCCTGTCTGGGGGAATCCTCGCCCTACAGCTCGCCGTACAACGCCGTCACCCTCAACCCCTACAGCTACAACGCCTACCCGGCGGCGGCGGCGGCAGCGGCGGCCTACACCAACTACGGCAGCGCCGCTTGCAACGCCGCCAGCTACAGCTGCAGCTACCCGGCCGTCCAAAGCGTCCAGCCCTCGCCGGCCGGTGGCAACTTCGTGAACTTCGGCGTGGCGGACTTGAACACCGTGCAGACGTCCATCCCGCAAGGGAACGGCGGCCTCTCCACCTTGCATGGCATCCGAGCCTGGTAGGAGTCCCCCAGCCGTCTCCCCCGGCCGCAGGGCCCTCACCTTACCCAGAGGATGGTGTCCGGCAGGATGGAGAAGCACTGGACGCCGTGGACGGGGTGGTTCGGGCGAAGGGCCTCTGCTGGGAATGGGCTCCCGAGCCTTCGCCTCCGAGGACCTCCTGGAGAGAGGCTGTCCACAGGGATCGGCCGGTACTCGAGGCTCCGAGGGAGAACCCGACGGGCCCAACCGCCCAGCCCGGGGCTTCGACGGCGCCTCCGGGCCTTCCTCTGTCCAGCGGACGGGAAGGACGCCCCGGGAGGACAGAGTGCGCGGCGTCTCCCTGAGCTGCCAGTTTCTCTTCCAGCTTGTGCGTGCGTGTCTGTGTTTAAAAATGGCTAAAACCACACAGATCAAGCCTGCTTTATAGAATAATCTATGGATCCCACCAACCTAAGCGAAATAAGACGGCCCGGCCGGTACACCCAATGGCGCCTTATTCAACTGTAGCCATATAGCAAATTTCCAAAGGGTAGGGGGCGATCGGGGTCTCTTGTTCACTCTCAGGCGCGCCTCCCCCCCCCCTCCCCGTTACAGAAACGTGGTGCAAAGAGATAGTCAGGTTGATCCGTGTGCTTTTCAGTCCACCCAGAAACACACACTGCTCCTTTAGAAAGATCCCGAGAGACTCGGTGGAGTTTGCGGCTAGGTCACTCAGGTTTTTGGAACAGGGTTTGCTTTTTTGCTAGGTTATTCCATAAATTATTGTGTTTCTTTTGTTTTGTTGCAATTGGACATATCTGGGCTTTCTTTTACAAGAGAGTCGTGTGTGGAAGTGGGGATAGAGGCTCGTCCATTCTTTAGTCAAACTCCCAGCAGAGGCAAGGAGATCCGGGACAACTTTCATGCCAGATCCCACAGGGGGACCTGGCATGAAACTGGTAGTTGATTTGATACTAAATGGTCCCGCCATAGCCGCTTGGTTTTGATGTACTGTATGTGGTTCCCTTCTTTTTCTTTTTTTCTGTACAAAAGTACCGATGGAACTGGGTGTTTTGTAATTAAAGAGAGTGGCTTATGTTTGCGTATTTTATATGTTTTCTTTCCTTCTTTCAACCGAAAATGAGTCTTCCATTGTTTCAAACAGGCTTCAGGGTGTCAGGTCGGCAAAGAAAGGCAGCTTTACGGATTCAACGCCCAGCTCATAGCGGAAAGGACGCTTTCCTTGGAGCGCTGGAGAAAAAGTTCCGTGGACTGAGAGCCCAGATCCAACTCAAAGCTCAGCATTTTAACATCACTTTGAATTCATCAGGAAATGTGTGAACCCGTTCGTGGTGTTTTACTTTATGCATGCATGTGTGTGTGTTTGTGCAAGTAACAATCGGCGGGGGGGATTCAGAAATCAGGTCAAAACAGCATTGTTTTAAAAGCCATCTCTTTAGGAGTTTAGCTGGCTGAACTGTACCTCTCATTTGAGAGAGTGTGTTTCGATATCGTTGTGGATCCATATACTTCCAGATCAGTATCTCTATAGATGCATATGCACTACGTTCGTGTTAGCTCGGCTTTGTAGGAAAAGAATCTTTCCCACCTAGCATTCTAGCTAAATATTCAAACTCCTCAGTATATTTAATTTGATTTGTTCGATATACTTATATGCCGCTTTTGAGCCATAGTGCCTCATGAAGCGCCTGTCCTTGAAAGCTCTTGAGCCCAATGAGCTCTGATCTCATTTCCTCGGAATCACCTTTATACGCAGTTAAATAGGGCTCCGGAGTTAGCAGAGTCTCGAACAATAAACAACAACAACAAATTAGGAATGTGCAGTTCGGTCCTACACATTCATCCAGTGAGGCTGATCGCTCTGCTTAAGTGGCTTCAGGCCTTCGGTGGAAGCCTCTGTCCCACGAGGGAACTGAACTTAAGGCGGTGTCAGCGTGCAACCGTCTGCGGTGGTTTCACGTCTGCATGGGGAGGTGTCGGCTCCCGGCCGCCTCGCTCTGGAGCCCAGGCGACTTGGCTCGTCCATTGAGCCGAACCCCGGAGGGCAGCAAGCGAGCGCCCCCGGCTGGGAAGGGAGACAGGCTTGGGGCCCCGGACAGGCAGGCACTCCATCGGAGAAGGGCTTCAAGGGGGACGAGGGGAGCCCTCGACGTCTCCCGCCTTTGGCTTAGGTGGGCGTTGCGATCGGAGGCTGTCCCCCGTTCCAGTCCCGGCTCCCGCCCTGCCAGTCCCTTCCCTTCTCCCCAGCTGCACGCACCGTCGCGCTGGTCGGCACCAACGAGCTCTCGCCGGAGCGAAGTACCACCCGGCGTGGAAGGCAGCCCGATCCCTGCGATGAGTCCCATAAGCAGACCTGTGGGAAAACATCCTCATTTCCGGCCCCTTTCCTCGTCTTCTGCGCGCTCGGAAATGACTCCTGGTTGAGACTCCCTGAGAGCCAGCACGATATAGTGGTTTGAGTGCTGGGCTGCGACCCTGGAAACCAGGGTTCGATTCCCCTTCGGCCACGGAAAGCCACTGGGTGACCTCGGGCATGTCACACACTCTCAGCCCCAGGGAAAAAAAAAACCCTGATAGGTTCGCCTGAGGGTCACCCTGAGTCCGAAACGACTTGAAGACGTACAAGAAGAGACTCCCTACGGCCTAAACGCCCTAAACATACCAGATCCTGTCGGATCTTGGAAGCTAAGCAGGGTCAGCCCTGATTACTACTTGGATGAGAAACCGCCAATGACTACCAGGTGCTGTGTAGGCTATATTTAGGGCAATCGCCCTAAGTGGATAGGCGACTTGAAGGCATCCCTGCGCACACACCGACTCCCTTCCTTTCTCGCTCACTCACCACCAAGCTCTTCCGAGACACCTGGAGGGGAGATAAGTCGCACCCGGAGCAAAGCGAGGGGGCCGTTCATCCCAGCGGAAAAGGGGCGCTATGTGGAAAAAAGTAAAAGTCCGATCCCAGGACATCAAAAAACGGATCCTCTTGATTTCACCCGATTTTCCCAAAGGATGACACTCAAACCACCCTCGCTTACATTTACATTGCCATTGGGCAGACAATACAGAGAGAGAGGCCATTTCCACACTAGACTGTTATAGGGGTCTGCAGTTTAAGGAGGGGCCTCAGGGCAGAAGAAAAGAAGCTATTTTCCCGAAAGGGCGCACAAACGCGCGCGCCCAGGTTCCCCTGGCCTCAAGGAGCTGTCACCGCCACTGACAGGCGACTCCTCCGCGAATTAGCTCACTCTCCTTTTAAATTCCCCCGTCACCGCACCTCGCGGAAGCCAGTCCCCCGTATCTCTCTGCGTTTTAGGCGAACAGGTGGAGGGGAGGGCTTGCTACCCACAGCCTCTGGTCCCACCGCTTCTACGGTCGGTACCTCCGTTCTCAGAGGCAGGAGGCCTCGCGGTACCGACGGCGGGGGGGGGACGCGCGTGGGGGCCCGCCGTTGCCCTCCTGTCCTGCTTGGGGGCCCCCCTGAGGCATTTGGTTGCCCACTGGCGGGAACAGGACGCCTCGGGCCGGATTCCGAGGCGGGGGTGGGGCCTCCTCTCACTTTCTTAGGCGCTCCGTGAAGAATTTTCTGTGGCCTGTCCCCCTCCGGATGATCTCTGATTCTCCTATGGTGAGAGAAGAAGGTGAACCATCCAACCTGTCCATTTTCTTCCCATCGTGAACTGTGATATACGCCGACATCCTGTCTCCTCTCATCCTCCCCCGCCCCCCGGCTGCCAGAAAGCTTTCGGGTAGGATTGTTAACAGAAGGGCACCATGACATTATATCTAACTCCATTTCGTCCCAGTCGAGGAAAGAGTTACACTTGCCTCGCAAGCTGAACCTAATAAAAGTGAAATTTCTCCCGTTCACATTTTCATTCCTCGAGTTTAACGCGTCCCCTCCTGTGCGAACCGCCTTTGCCGGCCGAGGTGATCCCTGCCCTCGAGAAGGCTGATTCTGAACGGCCCGCGGCCGGCAGAGCCAGACTTCACGGCACAAACGTCCGCCAGAGAGAAGCGGGGCGATGCAAGTCCCTGCCTGACCCTGTCCCCAAACTCAGTTAACCCGAGTGATACTGACCTTTGGCCATTTCCGCCCTATGGTGTTCTAGTGCTATCATTCCGCTTTCAGCATCCTATGGAATCCTGGGGTTTGCAGTTTAGGGCGGGGCACTTAGAATTCTCAACCAGAGAGCTCTTTAGCCCCAGTAAACTACAAACCCCAGAATTCCACAGGATGGTGAAAAGGGAATAATAGTGCTATAACAGTGTAGGGCGGAAATGGCCTTTGATACGCCCCCGTACACGGGCTGCAAGTACTTTTCCGCAAGTACTTGAAGTTTTAGCTCGGATCTCCACCAGTCAAGGAAAAAAAAAACTCTGACAGCCCCAAGTTTTGTTTCTCTACAAACCGATGTTATTTTGGCGACCCACGTGAGGTTTTCCTCGTTCCGAAGTATTTCCTAGGAACTCCTGGCATTATAGCAGCATCTATTTTTCATTCCTGCTTCCCGGGTCTATTTGGATTCACTCAGATAGATCCAGCTTAAATAAGGGGCCTGACAAGGGTTGTTGCTGTCGTGTTTCCGACTTATGGCGATCCTAAGGCGATCCTATCGTGGGGTTTTCTGGGTCTAAGAGTATGTGACGCACCCACAGTCACCCAGGGGCTTTCCACGGAGGAGCGGGGAACAGGCCCTGGTCTCCAAGGTCGTTGTCCAACGCTCAAACCCCTACACCAGGCTGACAGGAGAGGCCCCCTGTTTCGATTCTCTCTGGCACAGGGCGCTTCGTGTGAACGTCCGAACGACTTTTGGACACGAAGTCATCCCCATGTGTGTGAGGCTGGCAGGGCTGCCCTGGGGATCCCGAGAGTCGTCGTTCCTCGAAGGTGACCTGCCCGCCCCCTGTTCCCTGCGTGGGATGCTGGAGTGACCGAGGGAAGCTGGCAGGAGGAAGGCGCGGTGGGGCTCGCCGATCCGGCGCTCTGCGAAGAGAGGCCCCGATCGGATGTCAGCGAGAGGCGGGAGCGACAACAAACAGCGGGATCGGGCGCAGTCAAAACATCCTGGGCGGCCCGGGGGGCCGGGAATGCCATTAGCGGAGGGAGGGCGGCCGCCCCCCCCCCCGGCTCCCTATCGGACCCATCTGTAAACACCGATGGAGACAAGCGGCCGAGAAGGGCGAAGGGAAGCCGAGGCGGCGGCGGAGGAGGCCGGCTCCTCTCGGGGCTCAGTTCTCCCTCCGCTCCTTTGTTTCGGGAAGATGCCTTTTAATTTAGCAAGTCATTTTTTAAAAAAAAAAATATTCCTCGCCTTTCTCTCAGTAGGGACCCAAGGCGGTTCACTATGCAGGTTAAAACAGAATGCAATTTATCAGTCGCTGTATTTCTGTTCTGCCTTTTTCTCTACAGTGAGACTCACAGGCCGTTTCTACCCTATGCTGTTAATAGTGTTATTATTCTATTTCCAACCTCCTATGGAATCCCAGGGTTTGCAGCTTAGGGAGGGGCCTTTAGACTTCTCAGCCACAGAGCTCTTTGGCCTCAGGAAACTACAAACCCCAGAATTCCACAGGATGTTGAAAGGGGAATAATAGCACTGTAACAGTGTAGTGTGGAAATGGCCTCAGTCAAATACAGTTAAAACCCTGGCTAAAGCAGAAGTTAACAACTATTAGACAAATACTCACATTAAAGGTATGACACAGAAGTCCCCCTTCTGGTGCCGGGAAGTAGGCAGAACCCTTCTCTATCCTGCCACCCCTCCTCCAGCAGCAGCCCACTGCAGCACCTCCTATTTCTGATTTCATAGAATGGTAGAGCTGGAAGAGATGGCAAGGTCCATCCAGTCCAACCCCTTGGCAGGCAAAAATACACCACTGAAGCACTTCCATCAGATGACCATCCAACCTCTGCTTAAAAACCTCCAAAGAAGGAGATTCCACCACACACTGAGGCAGCGGATTCCACTGCCGGACAGCTCTGATCGTCAGGAAGTTCTTCCTGAGGTTTAGGTGGAATCTCCTTTCCTGCACTTTGAATCCATTGCTCCTTGTCCTAGTCTCTGGAGCAGCAGAAAACAAGCCCGCTCCCTCCTCGACATGACATCCCTTCAAATATTTAAACATGGCTATCATGTCCCCTCTTAACCTTCTCTTCTGCAGACTAAACATACCCAGCTCCCTAAGCCGTTCGTCATAGGGCATGGCTTCCAGTCCCTTCACTGTTTTGCTTGCCCTCCTCTGGACACGCTCCAGCCTGTCAATATCCTTCATGAATGGTGGTGCTCAGAACTGGATACAGTATTCTAGGTGGGGACTGACCAAAGCATGGTACCATCGCTTCCCTTGACCTAGACACTATACTCCTTAATCTTTGCATGAACAACTTCTAAAAGGGGGGGGCAATATTTGATGCTCAGAGGGCTTCAGATGGTGATGAAGTGTTGGTGGGGACATGAAAAACTGAGAGTGACAATGTGGGAATAAGCTACACTGACTACTATGTATGAATTATTTCCTAGTAAACAATGAAAAGCCACAGTGGGATAGTGGTCTGTGCCCCGGAATACAATTCTGGAGAGCAGATTTCAAATCTCCACTTGGCCATGCCTTGGGCAAGTCACACTCTCTCAGCCTCAGAGGAAGTCAAACGCCCTCTGAACAAATCTTGCCAAGAAAACTATGTGTTAAGTTCACTTTAGGGTGGCCATAAGTCAGAAAGGACTTAAAGGCACAGAACAACAACAAAAAGAACGAGCTGCACAAAATCCCTAGCATTGCGAAAAGGAATTCTGTTTTCCCCTCCCATTTGCAAGCTATGTGCATGTTCCTAGAGCCTGTTGCAAGGTGGCCAGCTGGGGAGGATAAGTGTGTCTGTCTGTACTCTTACTTGCTATCTCACTTGCTCTTGTGTGCCCACCACCCCTGCCCTTCCCCACACAAAGACAGGACTCTTTTGCTCCCCTAGGGGAATTCCAAAATGAAACAGGAGCACCAAGGAGGAAGAGCCTCAGGAAAGGAGCTATGAAAGCACTGGAGGCTACTCAGGAATGGACCACTGCAACTGGCTAGAAAAAGCAGTGCCAACCAGGCAGTGGATCCAGGATCTGGAGATAAGGAGTTTCATATGCCAGTGCTTGGAGACAGAAGCAAGTGGAATGTGTACAGGGGCATTAGCCAGGCTCCAGAGACAAAAAGGCTGTCTGGCCTGGCGGTTGCCAGCTTACTAGCTTTTCCCCTGTGCCAGCCCAAGATATTTTGCTGCCTGAGGCAGAGCCGCAAATGGCTGTTCCTCATCCACTAACGTTCCCAGTCAATGTGGCCTTAACAATGTTTAGCCAAGTTCTGTTGCAGTCACTTGGACTTATTAACATGTAAGTGTGCAGAAGCTTGCTTCTGTGAAGTCTTTGGCCTGCAGATTTCAATAGCATTCGCCTGCTCTTACCTGCCAATATTTACAGGAGATATCAGCCAAAAAGTTTCTATCATCCACCCACAAGATGGAGGTAATAACAGCAGGATCAGGAAAATTCAAAGTGTGCAGAAGTACAGTTGGCGCTCTACACTCATGGATTCTGTATCTATGAATTCAACCAACCACAGCTGGTAATATTTTAAAAAATCCAAAAAGCAAAGTTTGATTTTGCTATTTTATATGAGGGATGCCATTTTACTACACCATTGTACGTAATAGGACTTGAGCAGCTATGACTTTTGTTACCCATGAGGATCCTGTAATCAAACCCTAGCAGACATGGAGGGCCCAAGGTATACAACGTTGAAGGAGGGAGATATAAAAGAAGAACAGAACATCCAAATAACCCAACAAAAACTGGCTGTGCTCAGTGGCCAAAGAATACTGACAGTGTTCAGTACTGGGGTAAGAAAATCGTATAGGAATGAAATGGCTAAGGGCATGTGGCTGCTTGAAACAAGTATACACCATTCTGCAACATTTTCTTGCAGGTTCCATTTGGTTCCCCCTCTCCCATATTTTGAAAGCAGACAGTGGCAAAGCTCATTAATTTAGGCAAAATAAATCAAAGGGAGCTTGAGTATCTTTTACCACTTGTTTCCTAAAAGTGCTTGTCTCTGTTTTTGTAAATCAGCCAGTAAAAAGCCCTTTCATGTCAGGCTATCTTCATTAGTGTGTACTCTAATTGCCAGCCACACATTAGACAGACAAGGACAAAAGAGATGATGGATGTTTGGCACATAATGCACAGAGACTACATGCTGAATATTATAGGACACAAGTAATTGCATGAAGTGAAAGGTGATGGACTGCCATTTAAGAAGAAGATGCCTTTACACCTAAAAATCCAATTTAAACTGCATAATAACTGTTGTGGCCAAGTGAAAACTTTATTCAAGTAGCATCCATTCTGTGAATTACACTGCATATGATTTCAGCTTCAGTATATTGATGTGACTTCATGGGATCAGAATGTATACAAAGACCTGGTGCATGTTTGACAGATGAATAGAATGTCCTCAGTCAGATTTCTTCACTGATTAATGTTGCTCTCTGGGGGAAAAAAACCATGTTGCATATTCATGTCATGCTAACTCCCAACATTTGTTAGAACATGTGATCTTGAGAGATGCAACTTTGCACCATCAATATCTTCAGTTACCAATATTCAGCTTCTCTGCTAAGTGTTAAATTTCCACTACAAGCTATGCAGAAATCTCATTCAGCACCTGGCAACATCTGTTGACATATCAAGGAACAGCTGAGCTTTTTATTTCAAGGCATTCCTGCTTCTGCTTCTTTCTTTTTTAAATTTTATTTTAAGGCAATATGCCCCAGTGAAGTAGTTCCTTTGGCATCCAGGGGCTAATTCTGGAAAAAGCAATGTACCACGTTCTCCAGAAGAGCAGCCACTGAAATTAAATGGCTGCAGCTTTTAGAAACATTTCTGATACCCGGATCACTGTTGCTGCTACATTCAGAGTCAGCCTGAGATGGCACAGCAAACGGCAGCAACACACGTGTCATTTACGCAAGTAACGTGCCAGCCACCTTATTTTGGCAATGCTCTTTGAGGCAGAAAGTCTGATAAGCACCTCTCTACGCCTCTCACAGTTTTTAAAGAAAGATAAGAAGATAATAAGCAAGAAGTTGCTACTCTTTTATGACATCTGGAGTCCAGATCTTGAACTGGCTGCCTCACTGTCAGCCCTGAGTAGATTCTTTGTCCAGAATTCTGAGACCCTGCCTTCTCCATCTTTTAGGAGTCAGTTCTTTTGCACACCGTTCATTATTTATTTATGTGTCCCATTAACAACGATCTTAGAAGACAGGACATGTGTGCCTTTGGGCATAAGCGTCCCTTCCCACTGAGTTGCTCGTGCCAGAGACCTGTCCCTTTTATGTCTCTTCCAAACAGCTGTTCCAAACTGTATGCTGAGATGGAACTGTTGGTGCTCTGTTGCCATTCAAAAGTCAACTCTGTCATCCAGAGATCAGGGGTCAAGTTTAAACTGAGGGGCAGGTGTCAAGGGCTAGAGAGTCCACAATTAGTTCCCACTTACACCATCATGTTCCATTTTATATTCATCTGAAGCATCTGCAGCAGAAACATTGCGATTTCAATGTATGTGCCATTTGAAGAACATCACCCTCTTAAGAATGCATTAGGCTGGCAGATCTTTTCAAACTGGTGCTTTCCTCTGAGAGAGTTTTCCCCTTGATGTTCTATCAACAAAGATACCAAGATACCCTATGGACACAGGGAACAAATTAATGCTAATAATTCAGGAACTCACACAACCAGAAACATCCCTGTCATTAGCTTTGTTAACAAATAAGAACATCTCCTTTGTGAAATATCCTCTGTTTAAGACAATGGATTGTTACCAGCTCTGTTTAATTTCCTATACTTCAGAGATTGCAACAAACTTTTTAGGAAAACATGTAATTTTGCGACACATATGCCCAAAGGCACACAAGTTTTGGATACATGTGCTACACTTATCCTGTAGTACATAGTAAGTGTTATTTTCCTTTTAAGTACCATCATAAAAGCATAATTTCTTTGAAGTCGCAGTAGCATGCATTAAAGCTGTTCTTATTCACTTAAAATCTCAACTAGAAAAAGGTATCTCCAAGGGTGCACATCTTCTCCCTTTAAGGTGTTTGGAGGTTTGTCTGATCATGTAACAGTAAAAACAAATAAAAATTTCAGCATTGTCTCAGTTGGATAAACAATGATCCATTCATGAACTTGGAAGAGAAGGGGAAAGAGAAAATAGAAAACAGGTGTATTTGTTTAAAAACAAAGATACGGTTAACGAGGTAAATACATTTTGCTTCAGGTTTTGGGGAGAAAAAAGGGCATAAGGACCAGTAATACTTTTATTAACATAGCAAATATAGCCCAAAAGAGTCTTTTACCTTTTAATTAAAAATGCATTTACTCAGAACAAGATGCCATTGATTTTCGTAGTATTTACTTCTCAGTAATTATACCTAAAATTACAGGAAATTCCAAGTCAATGTGTGGAAAAACAACAACACAATGATGGACCTCTTTCACTCTGTACAATTATAGCACATTTATATCATTTTTAAATGCTGCGGCTGCATCCTATGGATTGCTGAGATTTATACTTTGATTAGGTACTAATTGCTCCCTGGCAGAGAACCTCATGAAAAGACGAATTACAAGTTTCCACAGGATGGAGCTGTGGCGGTTAAAGTGGTAGCAAAGTGACATTAATGGAGAGTATGAAAGAGAGTGTGTCTGGCATCCTGTTGGTTAGTCTCAACTAAAATAGACAGTAAATTATTGAATGATGGTCACCACATAGATAAATATAGTGGATTCACTGGGTCTACTTTAATCAGGACTAAAATAGAATTTAGGCCCATGATTTTAAATCACACCATGTACCAAGTGTAGAATGTAGAATTAGTGGATTGTATCCTAGAACCAGCTACACTATTACTGATCATTTGAAAAGTATAGAAATACCAGGGAGACAGGTGCAGCCACCTGAAGCAGCAGATTCCTGCCCTCCTAATAATAATAAAACCCTGACACTTAAAAAACAATTTTTCAAAGCAGATGGTTGTATTGTTTTGTCACTCTGACATTGCCCTTTAGCTGCTTTTGCCAGGGCAACTTTCTTATCCTTCAAAGCAATCCCTCAGCTTCCCTACCCTTCAAAGCAGTCCTCCTGAAGACAGATCCTCTGAGACTAGAGGTCAAGTTTGTGTTCATCTACAGGTGTCAGGGATTTATTGATCTAATAATTCAATCCTGCCGAAGGTCACCACAGTGACTCAGAGAAGTGCAAACAGCAAGTACTTCCTAGCAGATGTTACATAAATAACCTGAATGAAATGAACTCCTTGTAACACAAAGTGCAAATCGACAAATTTAAAGCCGTCGGTGACTGCTGGTGCTACAATTCCATTTTGCTGGTGTGGTGAACAGTAGTATTTTTCAGCAAAAGTTTTGTCCCCTCCCCATAGCAGAATGAGCATGTGGTCCTCCCAAAAGCAGCAGGGCTAACTAACCACATTTTGAAATAATATTGACAGAGCATCCCCTCTCTTTTAGATCATTCAGAGTCTAAAATTCCCCAGCTATATCACTGGTGATGGGGAAATAATTCATACAATATTACAGGGAAATAATTCACACAATATTATGGAGGAGAGAAACAGCATGCCTATCAGGTTAACACTGAAAATAATTTTAAAAGGAAAAAAATGCCATAAGAATACAAAAGACATGCATATAAAATTGTGGCCCTTCTGGGGCATCTAGTTAATGCAGACAGTAGAATAGCAAACCAGGCATTACCTTGTGAGGCCTGACAGGAGTCCGGTGTTTAGATAAACCTTTTTAAAAAGCCACAAGAGGTTCACAGGAGGTTCAGGGTTTTTTTTAAAGAAATGTTGTAACTTTATTTCTGAGTGTTTTGTATACTGGCCCTGATCAAACCCTATTCACATGTAGTGAGCCATACAGCGATGCACGTCTTGTTCTCTAGCCAGTTTAATGAGAGTTTGATGATATAATGGAACAGAGTACTCAGTTGTGCACCCACATCAGTTGTGTATGAGAAGAACAAAAATCTCCCTTGAGAGGGAATAGCACTTTACTTTGTAGACACATATTAAATGTGATTAAAATGATTTGTGAATCACTTTTTCAGGTGAGAGGAATCGAACTGGACATTTCCAGATCCAAGACCTTAGGAGGATTGACAGTACTGTACACCTTCTTTTCTGACATATTTGTACCATTATAACTCATGCCACAGACCGATCCTAAGCCTCTGTATGTGTCTGTGTGTAAGCAAGTTACCTGCTGACTTCTGTTGACCCCATGAATTTCATAAGGTTTTCTTAGGTAAGCAGTACTGAGAAGTGGTTTTGCCAGTTCCTTCCTCTGAAATATAGCCTACAGCACCTGGTATTTGCTTGGTGGTCTCCCATCCAAGCACTAACTGAGGCTGATCCCACTTAGCTTCCAAGATCATGTGGGATCTGGTGCCCTTAAGGTATTTAAGCCTTTGTTTTGTACCTTCAACTCGTTTCCAACCTATGGTGATGCAAAGGCAAACTTGTCCTGGGGTTTTCTGAGGCTGATGCATCCCAAGTCACCCAGGAGGTTTCCACAGCCGAGGAGGAAATGAACTCTGGGTTGTAGTCCAGTGCTCAAACAGCTACACCATGCTAGCTCTTATTTAGGCCCTTACCTACAAATAAATCCTGAATAGAAGGTCAAACTAGATATTAAGGGAATACATAGTCGGGAATATCACGCTTTTCCTTCAACAAAACGATTGCTTCAGAGATGCATGCTTCAGACATTCGATTTGTGAAGCAAGTCCATATTTGCCTTCTAAGGACCATATCAAAACAAAACAAGGTAAGGCTATTTGCAAGCACATACAATCGCAAACAGACGTCTTCCAATACCTGAAAGAAAACTGTTTCCAAATACAAACTACGAACATTAGTTAGTTTATCTCTGAGTTCTGTGGGACTTGTAGGAGTGATTAGAAGGAAACGCAGCTCCAGAAACCCTGTAACATTTCTTTAAGTTGGTCTGGCCAATGCTTAACAATTCTTTAGCCTTGGCATTATCATTATGATTAAATAACAAAATAAAGAGCAACCATCTGGCAAGTATATGAAAATGGAAAACATTGCATTAGTATCTGTATAACTACTGGTGGACATACGTTGCATATTGATATATACTGTAATAAGTAACTAATGCTTTTAATCCTTCTCTTTTCTCTTTGCAATTGATTGCATATTTCCAAAATGAAACGTGGACTGCTGGTGGACTTACATCTGAAGACTCCTTGTTTGCATAATAAATAAAGGAAACAAAACTCCCTTGGGTACATCACTGTGTCTCTATCTGTGTAATCTGATTTGATGTGTCAGTTCATGGCACAGGTTTTGATCTTTATATTGGCCTGCCACCTAGTGACTGGAAACATGTGAACCACATTTGGTAGATATTAATTATCCTCTGTCACCCTTGTGTCTGCTCCCAGGGTTCTCACAAGAAAGTGACTGGCTACTGTATGAGCAGAAAGCTGGACCAAATAAGAAGTCGGTCTGATTCAAGAGGGCTCTTCATGTAGCCTCATGGCATGATGCAGGGTCTGAAGGCACCTGCTGGAACAATTTTTCTGAAATTGACTAGGTCTTCTTGAGCTGGTAGGTGCCTGCATGGGAACTTACCCAAGAAGCAGAAACTCCTTACGTACTGCCCCGAGCCTCTCAGGCAAAAGAAGAATATAAATATAATAAATAAATTTGAAAATAAAACTAGAAAATTGTAATCCCGGATATGGAATGGCTGTCTTTTGGTTACCATGAAATCCTACGCATTTGTGTTTGGTAGGATTTCTTTCTATATAACGGAGTTGGTAGATCTAAACGAAGCATAATACTTCTATTTCCATTTTTACACATTTGCTAGAAGTCCAGTTTTCTAAATTTGTCTTGTTTCTTTTGAAAAAGGTAAATCAAAACAAAAATTGCTGCCAGATGAAGTTTTCCGTCTGAGTCATTCATTTTGACTGGGATCCAGAAGTTGAAATATTGCAGTTGTAACATTATCCAGTTTTATTATTACTGTTGCTACGGTGTGCCTTCAAGTCATTTCCAATTTATGGTGACCCTAAGGTGAACCTATCACAGGGTTTTCTGGGGCTGAGACAGTGTGATGTGCCCATGGTCACCCAGTGAGTTTCCATGGCTAAGTGAGGAATCAAACCCTTGTCTTTTTAGTGGCTGCCCCCAGGCTCTGGAACTCCCTTCTTAGAGAACTCAGACTGGCACCCTCCCTACCTTCTTTCTGTAGACAAGCAAAGACATTTTTATTTCAGCAGGCATTTAGTACGTGATGACGGCCAGGCTGATGAAAGGTGCTGGCTATTCTTAACTATTAGCATTTGTGAATGTTTGTGGTTTAATTATGTATTTTAACTTTGTTATAATTATTGTCTGACTGTTTATTCTGTGTTTTTTGTATTTAATGATTTTTAACTATAGCAATAGCATGTGTATTTCTATACTGCTTATCAGCTAAGTGCTCTCTAAGCAGTTTACAATGTGTTAGCTAATTGCCCCCAACAAGCTGGGTACTCATTTTACCGACTTGCGGAAGGATGGAAGGCTGAGTCAACCTGGAGCCCGGCAGGATCAAACTGATAACCTTGTGGCTGCAGTACCAGCATTTTACCAGGGGCTCCTATGGAAACTATGATTATTTTTTTTAAGTTACTGTAAGCCGCTTTGAATCCTTACCAGGAAAAAAAGCAGGATATAAATAAAGATAATAAGAATACCAACAACAACAAAAACCCTGGTCTTCAGGGTCATAGTCCAATGCTTAAACCACTACAACATGCTGGCTCTCTTTTATTGTCATTACTTCTATCTTTTCTTTTAGCAAAAATGTTCAAAAATAATAAAAAAAAATTCCTTGAATAGGGAAAGACAAAACACAATGACTTTTTGATTGGCACTGTGAGGAATTAACATCTTTGGAACGATTTGATGCAGCCATCCAGCTGAAAAAGTAGAGATGGGACAAATCCAGAATTTTCTGAATCCAAATCCTTGGAAGGTTCTGGAAATCCACGAATCTCATGAATTTCAAATCTTTCGAATCCCCTTTTTTACAAAAAGGTTTAAAAAGCAAGAGAAACAAAGCACTTCTACTGAAAAGTGTTTTGAAGCAGAATTTGACATCTTTGTTTAATGAAAAACAAATTAAATAATAGTTTTCACTTTCAGGAAAACATACCCATATACTTCTTATTAAGAATTACATGTAATTTGGAAGTAACTCCAGATTCTGGAGGATGCTCAAGATGATGCCATCTCCTGGGTTGACAAAAAAAAAGGGGGCAGGGATAATCTTGGGAAAGACACACTCTCTCAGCCTTAGCAAAAGCCTAGGTAAAGGCAAACCTCCCTCTGAAGAAATCTGGCCAGGACAGTTATCATCGTTTTGCCTCAGGATCTCACCAGATTGAAAATGACATGAAGGCCCTTTCTACACAAGCAGGAAAATGTGGATTATTAATTAACAATTAATTATTAATCCCACATTTTCCTGCCTGTGTAAACAGGGCCACATACTATAGTACAGAGATAATCCAGGTCAAAACTGGATTTTCTTTGCATAGCTCCTTCTGGCATCCTGGGGTTTGTAGTTCGATGATGCACCAGCACACTTTGACAGAAAAGGCTCTGACACCCTGTCCAACTACAAACCCCAGAATTGTGTATGAAAGAGCTTTGCAAGGGAGTCATGCA
Organism: Cyclura pinguis; assembly: GCA_030412105.1. Lineage (NCBI taxonomy): Eukaryota > Metazoa > Chordata > Lepidosauria > Squamata > Iguanidae > Cyclura > Cyclura pinguis. Next base: position 129,404,754 of record CM059600.1, read on the forward strand.
AAGGAATCTTCTTCCGCTGTCCTTGAAATCTCAAGAACACTGTACTTTCCAGTCAAGTCTCAAGTCCTGCAACAAGGAAGGCACTTAAAAAAAACAAAAAAACAAAAACACCAGCCTCTAGCCCAGTCTCAATTCTCTACCCTGATATTCAGTCTCAAATCCTAAAACAAGGAAGGCACTTAACAAAAACAAACACCAGCCTCTAGTCCAGTCCCAATCCCTACTCTCCAGTCTCAAGTCAAAAGAATAGGAAGAACAGAATAATTACCTTGCAGAGGGAGGCAGCCACAGGGGCAGGCAGCAGGAGCGAGCTTGATCCGGGGCTCTTGCTCAGGCTCAGGCCTCCTGGCATGCAGGAAAGCGGCTCTCGCTGGCCCTGCGCGCCTGCGTGGGCCTGATCCAGGGCTCTCTTGCTGGCTCAGGCCTCCGGGCATGCAGGAAAGTGGATCTCACTGGCACTGCACACCCACACGAGCCTGATCCGGGGCGCTCAGGCCCCGGGACGTGCAGGAATTTGAAAGATTCAATTCGCTGTTTTGGCCCAGGGATTTAGATTTGCGAATCTTGAATCCTTCGCAAGGATTCGTGGATTTGGTTGACCCATCCCTATGAAAAAGCAAATTCTTTCTGCACAGGGCCCTGGTTTAACCTTTCTTAAAAATGCAATGGAATCCAATGCTGGCAAGATCCCAAAACTAGGATGTATTTTTTCCCATTTTTTGCAGGGGAAGGATCATTTCTTCCTTTACTCTATCATTCAAAGCATACTGAGCCACAGGTAAACTCTGAATTACCTACCTACAAGGAGAATTTCTTAAAAAAATCAAGTCAGATGGCTCAGGCAAGTGAGCCAAGTCACAGATGATAGAGGATGGTTAAAAAAAAACCCAAACCTCCTCTACCATCAAAATGACTAAACATGGGAGTAGAGAACATGAGTCTTCCCAGATGTTGTTGAAGTATAGCTCCCAGCACATTCCAGCACAAAAGTAGAATGATCAGAAGTGGAAAAAAATTTGTGGTGCAACAGCAATGAGAAGATTTGCTACCTCTGGGGTAGCAGATAAGATTCCTCACTATTTCCCTTTTATTAAGATTCTTGCACATATAATAGCTTCATGATTGACAGAAATTCACCACCAGCAGAAAGCAAAACAGGTGAAATGAGGGAGGAGGCATCACACTGATTCCTACTTGTCATGCAGCTACCTATGGGCCCCTTTTACACTACCCGGTTACAGGCCCTTTCCGCATGCGGTTATTAAGGCGGGCCAATGTGTCTTGCCACGGAGGTCTTCTGCACATTGGAGCGGACTAGCTTCGGCTTATTTACCTTCGTTCCGAATGTAATTCTGACTAAATGCACCCCCATATGGTGGTAAAGCGCACTATTTGAAAACCAGAAGAAATTGGTTTTCCAATTTTCCAGATCGATCCGACCCGTACTTTCACAGTGGTGCAGACACGTACATTCGCACCAATGCAAATTAGTGGTCAGGAGAGGGCTCATGGGAGGGGCCAGGGGGTAGTACAGGCTTTCGCACATACGCAATGACGTACTAAACCATGCAAAAAAAAAAAAAAAGGCCAATCACAGCCAACGGGGTGGAGTGAGGGCAGTAGCGGGAGTGGCCACAGCAGAGGCAGTGTGGATTCATGAACTCACACTCCTCTGAATCAGAATGGAACATACGCAGTAGCTGTGCGAAAGGAAATGAGGGAAAGTCCGTCTTGTTTGAAGCCCAGAAAATCCGGTAAGAAACGGCACGAACCAGTTCACCAGCCTCATACGGAAAGGGCCTCAGTGTTATGATTCTGCTTCGACTGCCATAGCAACACCCTGTGGAATCCTGGGATTTCCTGTTTAGGGAACGGCATTTAAAATTTGCAACCAGAGAGTTCCTCTTGTGCCTCTCACCAAACTGCAAAAATCAAGAGTCCATAGGATGCAGTCATGGCAGTTAAGAGAGGACTCACAGTGCTTGAACTAGGCAGTGTGAATGGGCCCCACGTTACTCCGCCTATTGAGATGAGCTCCTTGGTTAGGAAGCTGCAGCTGTGCATGTGCGTGCCAGGAAATCAGCATCCACACTGACATCCATGGGGCTTGACTTTCAAAAGAACATTCCTAGCTTTGGCCTACATACAGACTCCCACCTTTATGCTCTCCAGAGCCTCCCTTTTAGCTTCAAATGTTTATCAGTCAGTGGCCACATAAGTATAACATTTTCTTTGCTGCCCTGAATTACAGGGCACGCACACAAACACACATGACTCCATGCTGCCAACCAGCCAGACATCTGTAGTCCAGGCGAGCCCACAAATGGGACTGAGCATAGAATGTCTGGACAGCACAGCGACCATGCCAAATGTAAAGCAGCTCTGTTTATTTAGAGGAACTTTCTTCCCCTTTTGAGTCCCAGACAAGGTATCTACGAGGAGGAGCCACATTCCAATATTTCAATGAGCAATAAACATGTCTGGTTATTGTTATAGTGACACTTGAAAAATAACCAATACGTCAGGATGGAGGATCGTGGGCCCAATGGAGAAAGGATTGTTAATGTCTCCTGGCTTTTGGCTGCAAAGGAAGAGGAGGAAAATAGGCTAGCCGCTTTCTCTTGCCTCAACAGTGACAGAATATCATTAATAGTTTAATATTTGGCTGGGAGATTTTGGCATCTGTTTTCACCATTGTTTATACTGGAATGCTCTTAGAGAAGTAATTTCTACTTGTCCACAGGGATTAAAAGCCCCAATAACTTGTATTAGAATCAATCGAAAACCACAACACAGTTCGCCAGCTTTGATTCAGCAGAACTCTTATGAAGCCTGGACAGTGAGGTGACAAAAACAAAAACAAAAACAAAACAAGGGCAAGTAAGAGAAAAAGGCTTCAGCTGGGCATAATAAAAAACACCAGAAGGCCTTTTGTAACAGTGTTAAAACAGAACAAAGAAAACACTTTACAGGTTTGCAGCAGATTGCACACATAAGTCTTCTGAATCTATAATGAAAACTATACACTCTCATTTTGCACATGATCTTTGTTACACCCCATTGTCTTCATGCCTGTATAGTGATTTATCACTCTTTAGCTGAGGCTGTGTCTCCCCAACACTCATTTGATCCAAAACGATGGCAGTCCAAAGATTAAAGGTTACAGTTCTTCTAGGCATTGATGGCATTGCCTGAAGGACAGTCTGTACAAATGTGAGGCTCGTGTCTTCCGTACAATGAGATCCAGGGTGCTGGGGAAACCTCAGACTGGCCTCATCTCCAGCTAGCTAGTCTCAAATTAGCAAAGAGGCCTAATGTCATTGGTCCTCCTTCCCACAAGCATCCAAACAGCTCAGAGGCCGGGTGATGCTTAAGAGAGACTGACAGGGCGGAAAGCCAATAAATGGGATATTTTGGCTGGTATCAGGCTTTCCTCTTTCCTAGGATCCCACCCCTTAAAGCACATGGCTGGTGTAGGTGGCCTTTTTACTTTAATCTCCCTTTTACTAGGGTGAGTGTGAGCACTGTCATGTAAGCTATCTCTGATTTATCTTGTTTATGCTTCCAAGGCCCATATTTATTTATCTTTGCCTCTGGAAGGTACATTTATGAATAACAAATACTTAAACGTCTCGAATTGAGAAAAAGAAAAGAAAAAAAACCCTCCTCCCAGCCTTCAGTGTAAGCATTTCCACTTGCCATTTCTGACAACTGAACTGTTACAACGGATTGTACAGTGTCTGGTCTCCATTCATAGACTATGTTAATCGTAACACCAGTACAATACTGCCTTCCCCAGTACATCTCAATTTGTAGAGGGATATTGTTATTTACTAATTTGTCTCCCCACCTTCTTTTTTAAAATTCTCCCATTTTTAATTGTAAAAGATATACTGAATCAGCCCATCACTAGATCTGTATTTCATTAGAAATTGTTAATGAATTGGTTATACTGGATGCTTCATACAGTAAAGGTGTAAAAGTTTTTTTACAGATAAATTTTTAACACACACACACACAGCCAAATGTTACACATCCAAGGGCTTGTAGTCTTGGGTCCAGGTTAGTGCTGAGTCCATTCTAGAAGTAGGTAACAGAGTAGTAAAATGCAAAGGAAAGCAAAGGGCCACCAGGATCTGCCATAGACTCATCAAGGGAAACTACACTCTTGCATGAATAAAGCAGAATGGATCTAACTGCAAGGTATAGACCTGGGCAATCTGAAAAGGATCTTTCTGTCAGCCTGCCTGCTGGTAGTGACAGGCCTTATTTTCATATGTAGAGTGTGGGACATTAAAGTGAGGTGTTAGGGTTAGCCATTATTTTGATGCATGTGGGATAATGTCTTACTACTTAAAGAGTTTAGTGTAAATAACCCATTATTCTTAGGGTTCTTTAACTCTCTCTCTCTCTCTCTCTCTCTCTGCACACACACTTGTCCCCCAAAATGCAAATAGCTCCAAGTACCTTCAAACCCTCTCAACAACATTTTAAAAGCAACACACATACATTGTTACATTTTTTGAAAAATAACAACATCACTAGTCATTCCATTACTTTATAAAAGGGTTGTTAAACCTTTATGCCCTGTGGTAATATCATTACACACAAGAGGTTACTTCTAGCTCTTTTGAGACATCTGAGGCATCCTTGCAAATACAGCACCTTTTGCGTACTCATGTGCAAATATGCAAATATACAAGAAGAAGTTAGGATTCTCCAATGAAGCAGTGTTAGGATGGATAAACAGACCATGCTTTACCATACCTCAGATGGACACAGAGACAATACGAACCCCCAAACACAAAGTAGGAAGGTAGAAAAGAGAAAGAAAAACAGACACAAACACACTTAAGTACTTTGGTCAACAGCAGTACTGCTTAGGACGGCATGGGGAGCAGTTCCAACTGTGGGCAGCAAAACTTAAGTATGTGTGAGAGAGAGCACTGGGACCCAACCAGAGACCCCAGCATCTTGATGGAGTTCAGTTCCCAGAAACACTGTGCAGCATGATTAATGGCAAGGGATTCTGGGAGTTGTTGTCTGACATTTGGGGACAAATGTGCCTGCTAGACACATGGGGGGGGGGGGTAATAGGAAAAAAAAAGCAGGTTTTTCTGTCCTTCTAATCAAAAAAGAATTCTCATTGTGGATTTCCTTCTCCAGTAGTGATTGCTAAGGACTACTAAGGGTGGAGTGGGCAGATGTTAGAAAACATGCTTTGTTTTATACTAAAAAAACTCCAAAACCCTCTAACCTTAGCTAGGTGAAAATGGTGGAAGGGGAAAATAGAGACAAACGCAAAATGCTGATTTAGGGAGTAAAAGGAATTGCTTATAGCATTCAGGTAGCCATACACTGATTGGCATTTGTTAACTACAAAGCCGGAGTTGCCGTGGTTCAGGAATTCTAACAACCTCACTTGGTGGAAGGGTAAGTGGATAAAAGTCTTTGTGTTTTTGTTGTTGTCTCAATCAACTGTAAATGTGGCAACATATACTCTACCTTTTGCTGACTGTTATTTGAGGGATGTTGGACTGATGTTGTTTGGGAGCAGCTACTGGGTTCATGAGAGGTTGCAATTGATCTGCCCAGACAGTATGTTTGAAAATCAATCTTTGATTTCAAAAATCACCATATACTTCTGTAAAACAAGAGCAGGGAACTTGTGATCCTTCAGATGTTTTTGGCCTACATACTGAATCACTGCCCTGACCGTTCACCAGGCAGGTTGGGGCAAATGGGAGTTGGAGTCCAATATGATCTGACAGCCTGCCTCTGTGAAAGCTTCTGATATAATAAGTGCGTTAAGTCTACAAGAAGCCAAAAGAATCATTGTTATTCCTGGATGTCTTTCAAACAACACACTTAGAACACTTTGATGCCCCTCTTCAAATGCCATGACTTCATCCTATGGAATCCTGGGATTTGTGATCCCACGAGCTTTTAGAATTCTCTGCCAGTGAGCACTAGTGCCTCCCAAATATAAATCCAAGGATTCCACATGGTGCAGCCATGACAGTTAAAGTGGAACTGTAGTGCTATAATTGTTCAGTCTGAAAGAAACGTAGAAAGAAACATCTTTGATGCAAAAGTCTGCTTTGGGATTCAATGTCAAAGTACAGGAAAGTGAAGAGAGGGAAAATACATTACCTACTGGCACTAGTCATGCTGGCTAGATGCTTCTAGGAATTGTCATCTGAAAAAGTAATTTTTCCAAGCTCTGATTTATAGTAAGATTTCTGTTGCTCATTGGTGATAACGTTTTGTAAATATGGCAAGTTAGGAACCCTTTAACACTTTACATTTATAACACTTTGGTACCACTTTAACTGCTGTGTCTTCCTCTTATGTAACCTTGGGATCTACAGTTTCATAAGGTAGTTAGAATGCTCTGCTAGAGCTCTAGTGTGTCTCACCACACTAAACTCCCAGAACTCCATAAGATGCAGCCATAGCAATTAAAATGGTATCAAAATGTTATAACTGTGCCCTGTAAAAGAAGCCCTAAATCCAGTTGTCACACATCAGTTCCATTTTCATGATTCCTTCCTTTTCTCCTCTCAGTTTGGATTAGAGTGTGGAGCAGCAGAGTTTAGGGCACAGAAAGGCCAGGCGCCTTCAAAGGATCAGGTTAAAACATCCTTGTTTGTGATACAGTTATAAAAGAGGAAGGGGAACTGCTTTGATCTCCTTCTATATAGATATATTCCCCATGGGCCTATCTGTGGAGGCTGGTGTGCTCTGATCCCTGCAGGGCCTGTCTCCTTTTCTGCCTGCCCTCTGTGCACTTATCACAGGAACTGGGGGACACATGTAGCATTATCACCTTGAAAGGCTCAGGACAGCATTTTCCTTTCATGCCGAAAGTGACACCGAAGGCAGAACAAAATGACATACTCCCAGCACGACAAGATGGCCTGGCAAGGGTTTAAAAAGTAGAGATAACTGTGATGGGAATGGGCTTTTGGTGCACCATTAGAAAAGCTGACAAGAGTCTGGCTTGATCAGTATCACATCCTGCCTCTAAAAATAAAGAGAGTGGGGGGCCCGGAGTCAGAGACAGGAGACGTCTCACCTGCATTACCAAGGAAGGCATTGGGCAATCCCACACAGGCCATTCTCATTGCCTCCCTCACAGCAGATCTTCCTAACATGTTGCCCCAGCGAGAGAGTAAAAAAAAAATATCTTCCATGGGAACAAATGGAACAGTTTCTAGTAACCTTTTCTGAGCTGTACTGGCTCAATCCAGCATCCCATCTGAAGGGGATTCAAAGCAAAAATGCAGAGGTTATGATTTGGATAGTGAGGTTTGGTGTGTTGTATGCCAGTGGTTAAGTTCATTCTTGAAGAAGGGTCTACACTCAGCCTTCTACAACTTGGCACCCTCCAGATATGTGAGGACTGGAGCTCCATCATTGTAGTCACCATGGCCATGCTGGGATAGGGTGATGGGAGCTGTAGTTCAACAAAACACCTGGTGATTGTGACACTTGGTCAAATGATCAGTCTTCTATGCCTCCCCTGCCCATTCTTTTCTTTCTTTTTAGCCACCTAGCTTGATAAGGAGTTCTGAAGAACTCAAAATTTGGACCACTCTTATGTGGATTTTTAATTGGTCCCTAATAAAAATGTTTGATTTGGGGTTTTGATTTGTCCTCACAGGCCAATGTGTCTATCTTTGTTTTTATATTAGTTTACAAAGGGAGAGTACAGATAATCCCAATATCCAGATGTGAGAACATTCTTCTATTCTTAAGTCATTGCTATGAGAAAGAAGAAATTACACTATTGCCCCAAGAGCATTTGTTGCCTAAAGCAGACCTCAGATCCCGCCTCACAAATAGGGCTACTGCCAATCCCATTGCTGCTTATATTTATCCTGCCCACATTCTCCTTCTATGGGGATCTCACATGGCAGGTCCTCTGCTAAGAAACGAGTCAGCACTGCCACAGTATGACAGCCTCTCTCAATTTTGGGTCCACAGGTGATGTTGAATTATGCTTCATATCATCCCTAGTCATAGGCTGTGCTGGCTGGAGATGATGGGAATTTCAACCCATCATCATCTCTGGATGCAAAGCTGAGAATGTCTTTGGCATGGCAGCTGATCATTGACCCGTATGGCTGGAGGAGATATTGATGGTCTCCCAGTCAGCCCTCTGCTATGCAGAAATGGTAATGCAGGTGCCAGTCACAGCATACCAGGCACATGGCAGTCCATCCTCTGCTTAAAGGAGAGTCCACCATCTCCCAAGGCTGTTTTCTTAACCATTATTAAATAATTGGGGCTATAAAAAAACAAAAATTTCTCCCTCCACCCTCCACTGTTCAACCAAAGTTCACTTCCATGAGACCTCCCCCATCAGTTCTAGTCCTGCCTTCTGGGGCAGCAAGAAACAAGTAGTCTGAGCCATCTTCCGAGAAAAGCAGATCAGCAACATGCTGCAGCAGGTTCAACTGGGTTTAGTCCAAGGCTATATATGTTACTGCCCTGGCTAGCCCGAGCTTTGGGGGATATAAAAAGATATCTATTGATATCAATAATTCGGCTTCACATACCCATTCCCCTCCACGTGCTTGTGAGGCCCCCAGACAAGCACGCACACAGGCTCGGCCAATAATTGCCGTAATATTCCAAAACAATATAGGCAGGCCAGAAATAGCCAACTCGCACCTTTAGGAGACCTCGAGGCAAGTACCTTCATTAGGTATGCACGCAGCCTTCAAAAGATCCTCTGCCCCGTGCTGGCAGCTTGATGATCTGACTATACAACGCTCAAGTACTCCGCGTTTGCATACTGGCTGCCCTATTGACAATTTGGCTATAACTCAATCATTCAAATTCTAACCTTTTGGAGGCTTTGTCTCCAGCCCCACATCTATTGTTTTCCCCAAGTCCGACCTAGCCTGCGGTCACAATTCTCCTTATAAAAACCCCTGACTTTGAGCGCTTCCTTGAATCGCTCTTGGCTTCCATCCTGACTATGCTGACTATGCAAACTGTGGTTGGATTTTGGCAGCTTCTTTTATTGAAATGCTAACACAAGTTCTTCCCAAAGCACTTGCTTGATCAGAAAGTGTCACTGTCTCTCTATGTTAAGGGAAAGATCTTGTAAGGAAGGTGTTCTTTGATTTATAATTTGGTTGCTACCCTGTCGAGGACATTATGCCCACACTTAAATATGTGGGGACACAAATAGAGTGCGCCCATTGTATATGTGGAGATTCCATTTCAGGAACCCCTGTGTAAAACAAAAAATGCAAAGCATTGTGTCCCATTATAGTCAATGGACACACATGCCTGCGGCAGTATGAGTTCATGCTCAGTGCATCAACTGACTATAACAAGGCACAATATTTTATGCGACCTCACATTTATGCATGTAGAGGTCACGGTAAGGGAGGGCTCAGTGTACAGACGCAATTACACTGGTGTATTATATAGTAACACTCTCTCCTAACATACCATCATGCCACTTTGAACACAATCTTGTCCTATTTTGGAAGCCAAGAAGTGTTGGGCCTTGCTTCTACTTTATTGAAGGACTACCAGGTAGTTCCAGAGATCTCCAGACTATGAAAATCATACTGGTTGAAAACCTAGGGGAGCAGCTGCAGGCTAGAGTTGAAAATACTGGGCTTGATGGAACAATATAGTGGATCGTCCAGATCTCTGGGGGTTTAGTTCCAAGACCCCCTCACAGATGTCAAAAAAATAGTGTCTCACACTATTTAATGGTGGCAATGTGCACATAAATGCTCCAGCATATGCATTTATGTCACTGCCGTTTTATGTATAGGATGTGGCAATCTGCAGTCAGTAGAAATCACAGATCCAGAGCCTGCAGATCTGGAGGGTCCACTGTATTCTGTATGCTCCTTTGTACAAACAGAATGCACTTCACCCAGTTATGGCCAGTGATCCATCAGGTATTTGGGTCTCAAGCCGTTCAGTGCTTTAAAAGCAAGCATCAGCACCTTTATTCTGACTTGGTAATAAATACACAGCCAGTGTCACTCAGCAACATGTGCTATAATATGACTCCACTTAATTAAACTAGTCAGAATTCTAGCAAACTTCCCAGTCATTTTTAAAAGGTTCTTTATACTGGCCTTATAGAAGACAAGCATATGTGGTTTCATTTATCCACATGCCTTTATTGGCCTCTACATCACATGGATAAATTAATTCATAGTGGGACTAGTTCCGGCTTTCCCCGTGTGCAACACAGAGTATATTGTTGTAAAAATTATGAGTTCTGCAAATGCAAAATCACACAATCCTTGTCTTCACGTGATATTCACCTTAACAAGTTCTGCATCCTAAATGAACTACCATAATGAACTCAAACTGAAATTTTCTTTCACCAGCGGTTTGAATGGAACACTTTCTACCAATATTAAGGAGAGCTGAAATGTTTATGGAAAATTTGATTGAAAAAGTCAGTTCTAAATTAGTTTTTCCAGTTTGCACAAATATGTGTGGATGTTTTTCCATTAACCTTATTCTGTTAATTCCCTGAGAAATGACAGTGAGTAGGAAAATCATGGATGAAAGCCAGCAAACAAGAACTTTGTTTTATAACATTGTTGAGCAAACACGGGTGATGGTTTAGAAGCATGAAAAAAATATTTAAATGTAATGTGAACTCTGGGGTCAAAAGAAAGAGCTAAGTGTTGGTTCAAAGCTTTCATTACATTAACAAAACCCTTCCTTTGCTTTTTTTACCAAAGTGTGTACATCTCATAATGAGTTCAAAACTTTGCACTTTTGAGAGCACTTTACTGCAAATTACCAAATCTAAGACTTATGCCCTGTGATGAAAGCTCCACTGAATTATTGAAAGGCTGAACGCTGTACAACAAGGCAGGGGAGCACTTAGGACAGAACATGTTTTGTGTGCTTTAAATTAAATGCTAATTCTAGTAAGGTCAGCTGGAATCTGCTTTTAATCAGCTGGGCACATACACAAACACACATTGTGTCATTTTTATGTACAGTGGGCGCTCCTTACATATGGTCTCTGGATGTGTGAGTCTGACTGTCCACGAATGCTTTGTGTCCTATATCTGAAATGGCAGTGATATACACACAGAAACACTGAGACATCCATGCTCGCATCACTGCTATTGAACACAATGGGATTCAATCATTCATGAATTTCACGATTTGCAACAGTTCTTGGAACAGAATTTTCACGTGTACGGAGGGTTCACTGTATATTCTTATTGTTCTAAATGCAGCGTCCATGGAACTGCCTTAGTATCAGTTTAACATATTTGTTATTTTGTTCCAAATATGGAAAGAGTAGAGTGTATTGTTTGTTTTTATTGTTGTTGCTATTTGCTGTCAAGTCAGCTTCGGCTTCTGGAGATCCTATGAGAGACCTCCAAGAGCCCCCATCCTCCTCAGGCCTTGCAAACTCAGGGAAACCATGGCTTCTTTGATTGAATCGATCCACCCATAGTGTTCTCCCTCTTTTCCTAAGGCATTCCACTTTACCAACCCTTATACTTTTTTTCCAGTGAACCGCATCTTCTCAAGATACATACAAAGTATGACAGCCTCGGTTTAGCCATCTTTGCTTCCAATGAGAGTTCAGGCTTGATTTGCTCTCAGAACCATTCATTTGTCTTTTTAGCAGTCCAGAGTGTCCATAAAACTCTTCCCCACCACCGTATTTCAGAATAGTTTATTTTTTTTCCTGTCAGTTTTCTTCACTGTCCAGCTTTTCACCCTCATATATACATACATACAGGTATCCCACTTCTTTAGAGTAACTCCCATATGCACAGCCAAGTTCTGCATGAGGATTTACCATTAGAAACAGAGGTGAGCAACTACAACTCTGTTTTTCAATGACAGCTCCCATAATCCCTCACTCTTGACCATGTTAGGTACAGCAGACAGAGGTTGCAGACCACAGACAACTAGAAGGCCATAGTTGCCTACCCCTGCTGTACAATCACACATGAGCACCATTACCAATACCATCATAGATAGGCAAGTGGCTGGCAAAAGTCATGGTGGCAGGCCTAGTCTAACAACATTAGCCAAGAATAGCCTACAGGACAGGGATTCATGGATTCTTTCACATGGGCAAGAACATATCACATAACAGAGGGGGTTGAAGCATGTGTTTTGGGGAATCCAACTCCCATCAGCTCCAAGCAACACAACCAATGGTCAGGGAAGATGGGAGTTGTAACCTAACAACATCTCAAGGGCCACAGGTTCCTTACTTCTGCAATAGCATGGAACAACAGTGTTCAGCTCCTGGGCCTGTATGAACCACTTCACAGATGGTCAGTGCTGCACGCTACCTCTTCCAGAACCAATCACTTGGGAGGGATTACAATCTTTCCTCCCTCCCACAGACTACAAGCACTATCGCAGGAGACAGAGTTGTAAGTACCTTCTCCTCGGTCCCTGTGCAGGAGCAGAGTCTTCTATGCATCAGGTTTCACACAGCCTACTGCCACCCCAATGGATCCATGGATCAAGTCTACAAGTTATCTATAAAACTAAAACAGCAGCTGTTATTTATCTCTTAGCATTAAAATGAACTACAGTCAAGCCTTTATGGAACCTACTCAAATGGAAACAGAAGAGGTGAACCAATTAGTTTTGTCATTTGGCACAAATCAGCCAAAGATAAGTATTTTAAAGTCCTAATGATTTCAATGGTGTGCATGTATTTCTCCCATGGAAATTAATGCAGCATTCTGGTTCTTCATGAAGTACATAAATATTCCACCATCTTCTAAGGCAGTGGTGAGCAAACTAAAGTCATTTTGCAATCTCCTCCAGGGTCTCTGCTCCCACAAACTGATCACAGTGACATAGATCACCTCTTTGTAATATTGAAAAAAGTTGCATAGTGTCTAATTTATACTTAAAGAAGTGGCATTTTTTGCCAATAAATTCATTGCTGCTGGGATGGTGACAGTACATTTACCTAAATTTAAGCAGGGGAGAAGGGCTGAGGGCTCTTTCATGCTTTGCTTATATTTAGAAAAGCAGCAATCTTACCAATTCAGCAATGACAGGATGGGGGGTAAACTCTAGCTTGTTTTCCTAGAGTCTCCAGTGTAGCCCCCAGATGTTTGAAGATGTCTACAACAGCTTTGCATGAAATGAGAACAGATACAGATGTTTTAGATCTGTTTTAATTAATGAAAAGCTATTTTAGGCTTGTGGGATGTTTGTACATCCTCTTTGTTAATACCGGCTTGCACAAAAGATTTGTGTCTGTAGCAATTCACACAAAGCTGACTTGGACTTACAAAATATTTATATGTTTCACATCGTAATATGGGCCAGGTAAGCCTTGGAACAATATGTATATATGTTTAGCCTTTCCAGTCTAGGGAAGTGCCATTGGGAGTTATGCTAATTTTTTATGTCAAGTTATTTTTTATGCTTTATTGATAAATACTGTTTTACTATTTACACTTCTGCTTTCCTGGCTTTCTTTATTTTGTTGGCTGTTAGATTTAGAGTCACGTTTTAATCTGGTTTCATCATCTTAGACTTCTTTCTAAGTCAGCATGCAGAGATCAAGTTGCAAAACAGATGAAATGTAACAAATGCTAAAACCTGAACACACCACCATTTTAATGCCAGATGCCAGAACCAGTTCAAAGGCAGAGGTTCAGATAATATTGGATTGAAAACCTGAGGAACCCTCTCCTTGTTCTCTGGCCAGCAAAGCTAATAATTGTCCCAAAAAATTGTTCTCGGAAGTGCTTTCCAAAGAAAATGACAGTCCAAAACTTTGTGAAAAAATGCACTGCAAAAACGCGTGGTAGCAACAAAATGAAAGCAGTATCAAGAATTATGGGTTGCTTACCTGTAACCACAGTTGAGTGGTCATTCGCGAACTCGCACAAATGGGGTTTACTGTGTCTGCACAGTGCATTATTCAAAACCTTCTAGACCTATTATGTAAGCATTTTGGTACCCAATTTATTTCTTCAAGTGGTCATCTGTGAACTCAGACAACTTGTGCCCTACCCTAGCTCCTTGGCTACTGCCATAGCATCCAAGAAACTGAGAGTCTGAGTGGGAATCAGGCTGGTCACATGGGCCAAGGGATGCAAGGCTAGCCTTGCATCCCTTGGCCCATGTGACCAGCCTGATTCCCACTCAGACTCTCAGTTTCTTGGATGCTATGGCAGTAGCCAAGGAGCTAGGGAAGGGCAGAAGTTGTCTGAGTTCACAGATGACCACTTGAAGAAATAAATTACTTCCATCCTTTTGGTGCTCAGATTGGTAATAGTGTCAATGATATGGTGGGGACCTAGACCAGGGACTACCAAATCAAGAGTTGGACAATTCTGTTCTCCTCAACATATTGGAAGCTGGCAAAGAAGTCAAGCGATCACCTTGAACAGACCAAAAAGGCAGAAGTGGCGGAGAAGGGTCTTTCTCTGAAGGAGACAGCAGCAAGAGAGAACAGACACTGGGATCCAAATACAGTGGTTCAGGAGACCCATGCAGTGCTGCAGAAAGAGCTTCAACTATGTCCCTTTCAGAAGCAGAACCAACTTGCATCACCTGTGGTGTTTCATCCCAGGAAGGCCTTGCTCATTCCTCCTGATGGGGAGATGAGTGATAGGAATCCACTCAGATCAGTTGTCAACACTTTCCTCTCCTGTACTGACTCCAGATGAGGAAGCTGGACAGAGCCGTTGGAGGCATGTGGTAGGGTAGAGAGCGATCTTGGCCGAGAAGCTTCTACATGCCACCTCTTCTTTGATCTTGGAAGTTGATAGACGGACCCAGTGTCAAGGGAAAGCAAGTCTCTATACTGACAGAATGAAGCAGTATCAAAGACTCCTTAGACTGAATGGGAGAGTTGGACGCAGGCAGCTTTGCTCCATCTTCAGTCTTCTCCAGTTGGACTTCAGAGTCTTGTAAGGACCTCTTGAAAGCTACAGGGACTGAGGAACTGTAGGCACTTGGGACTGAAGATGATCAAAGTGGTAGGGATCCACACTCCAAATTAGAAGGCTTAACAGGGGCTGATAAGGCTTGCTCATACAAGAGTGCCTTGAGCCTGGATGAGCAGTTTTTGTACGCTTGTGGGGTAAACATCTGACAGTGGGCACATACCCTCCTATTGTGGCCCTCTCCAAGGTGCAACAAACAGCACATATGTCCATCTCTCCTGGGAATTTAAGCTCTGCAGGAGGTACATTTTTGAAATGACCCAGAGGAAGCTATAGTAGGCTGTGGAAGGAAAACCACTGAACTGGGAAACTGCTAAGCTGAAAACATTACTAAACTCAGGCAGTCCAAATCAAGACAAAGAACCAAGTCCAGAACAAGCTAAATCATAATTCAAAAAGTAAAGCCAAAATGCAGACCAAGAAGTCAAAAGCACCCCCCCCCCAAAAGTGTATAAGTATTTTGAAAGACAAGCGATCAGTTCACAGACAGTTCCTTTGATGATGCTGCTGTGGCAGACAAAAAGGAACTGAGGATTTGAGCAGGAATCAGGCTGCTCACATAGACCAGGGAAGGAAGCATTACCACCAAAACACTTACATAACAGCTCTAAAAGTTTCCAAACAATGCACTGTGCAAGTGTAGTCCACCTCATTTGTGTGAGTCACAGATACCACAAAGAAGAATCTGTTAATCATAACTATGAGCAGGCCATTGAAATTAGACAATTCATAGACTGAAAGTCAGCTGAAAAACAAATGTTTTCCCTTCATGCAGACATGAATACACACAGAGCTGCCATCCTGGTGGCATGTAATTGGCCATGGTTGGCTGGGCCATCCTGGGAGGTACATAACTTTCCCAAGTTCTGGTCAAAAGTAACCTTCTTATAATGCTGCCAGTGCCGCTGCCAAAACATGCATTATGCTTTGGGCAAGTCTCCAGAGGATATGCCCCTCTGTCTCTGCTTGGCCTTTGGATGTGGTGATGATAGTGACCAAAAATAGCAGAGGCAACCGGGTGGCCCACCTAGCTTCTCTGCTGTTTTCAAGAGAAGCTCTGCATACTTAGCAGGCAAGCTTGCAGCTGCAGCTCTACTATTCTCAGCCTCTGACGGAATCCAGCCAGCCGTGCCCAAGCCTCTCCCAGCTGGCAGGCATGCCTGGGCCACTTTGGCAGGCGACAGCCACGATGTGCATCTGACGATAGATGGTGGCATTTTTAGAAACTCAGCCTCCTGTTTAGAGGGAGTTTCCTCATGTGGAAAGCATGTCTCTCCATCAAGTACATTCTTCCCCTTAATTCTTTTTTAGTGTTATTGATGTTCTTTACTCTCAACATGCAAATGTTTATATTGTCTTGAAACTAGTGTAACCAGATGGCAACACTGCTTTGGGTACAATAGGGCCACACCCCACTATCCCACTGCTATGCCTAATATGGTGTCAACAGAGTTTTTTTTTCAAAGGGGTAAACTACACTTGTAACAGTTCTGGTTATCTGTGTAAAGTCTTTTCCAGGATTTGCTCAGTCATCTGTAGGCAAGCCCCAATTCTCCACCTGTCACTTGCAGATCCAACAGAGCAGTAATTGTACATCATTCCAGCCAGAGCCCTCAGAAATGGACCGCCAGCAGTCTGGCTGGCTGACTCTAGCACATACATTGCCAAAAACTAAGTTTCCCAAGCTCTGGTCTAGATAATTAAGAAAAGAGAGGGATATAATTACATTACTGCTATAATAATAACTAAATTGAATAGCAAATTGAGTGGATAACAGATTTGTACAAAGCAGAAGCATAAATCATGTGGCCCTCTAGATGCTGTTGTTGACGAATTGCAACTCCTGTGAATACTAGAGAACATAATCAGTTATAAGAAATGTTGGTAAATTTGCAGTTCAGCAACATCTGGAGGGCCACATGATTTTCACTGCTGGTATAGAGAACTGAGTATTCTCAGACCTTTGAGAAATAGGTTCACACAGCAGATGCACAATGAATTCTTGCGCCATGTTACCACAGTTCTGCATTCTGCCATATCTTAAGAGACTGGCATAAATGATTCCAATTAAAGGAATTAGGGATTCTGTCACCACCAGTGGGTTCACACATGTAGCAAAGGAATTGCTCTAATTACTGAAATTCCATTCAATCCTCATACCCCTACCTTATGAGATTTTTTAGAAAGCTAGGTATTATTTATGCATTTGCTGCACTGGTCTCATGCTGTGAAATCCTCAAGATTATAGCAAAGGTAGGTTCATCTGGAGCAGTTGTTTGCTCCAAGCCACTTCCAGTGTCTTTGCTAGGCAAATTAGGCTTGGAGCATATACACCTGACATTCAACTCTTTCCGTTCTTTTTTTAAAGGAAAAAAAAATAATTCAAGGTGGTTCACAAGATTAAAAACGAGATACATATAGAAACACAAGCAATTAGAATATTAAATCACAAATCAATACATTACATTAAAATATAGTGGAATTAACAGGAAAGTACAGCACACACACCCCAACTAAAAACCCCTTCTCGCCAGCAACAAGCATGCCTGAATTGGATAAAAGGGTCTTGCCCTGCTAATGGAAAGGTAACAGGGAGGGGACTAACTGAGCTTCCCTTAATCTACTAAGGGCAGTCACCTGAAAGGCTTTCTCTTGTGTCCCCACAATATGTGCTTGTAAGAGTAGCGGGACCAAGAAAAGAGCCTCCTCAGGCAGGTTCATATGATTAGATATGATCTTTCAAATAGCTTGGATCCAATAACTGGGCTCTTAAAAAATCATGAAAACTAACCAGATAATGAATTCTGTGTGGCACTGCACAATGCACATAACTCTTTATGAAACTGTTGACTTCAGTTCCCTTGCCTATAACATGAAATTAACAAATGCCTCTTTAATAGAACAGTTGGTGAAGACAAGTTAGATGAAAAGGTAGAACAGTCAAAAGCACCGCACAAGTCCTGGGTAGATAACATTTAAAAATCATAGCTGCAATGGGTTTGTCCTCACAGAGGAATTTTACTTTGGGGCACACTCATTTGCTTTCTATAAAGAAAGAACTTACTCAGCTGCGGAAAAAAATGTTAATACTACACTGCCACCTTGTGGTATATATACCAAATCACACCCTTGGGGTTCAGGTCAAGATTATAGCAATCCCATGAATTTCATAGCCATTTTCTTAGGCAAGAAATACTCAAGAGGTGGATTTGCCCATTCTTTCCCCTGAAATACAGCCTACTGCACCTGATCTACATTGGTGGTCTCCTATCCAAGTACTAATAAAAGCTGACCCTATGCAGCTTCCAATATCAGATAGGTTCTAGTATCTTTAGAGTATTTAAGTACAGATCCTAAATTAATTAATCCTGTCCCTACACAATTTCCAATTCTTTGGAAACTTTGTTCCATCCTTTCAATAATGGAAATGTAAAAAAAAATACACTTCACAGTCTTTCAGTTCCCTGATATTAAAGAACAAATAATTCATGTTAAGTGACTGTTGTGTTGGCTACTTGGAAGTCATTCTGGAAGCATATTTGGCTGAAAGGTGGGGCATAAACAATTTTTAAATAAATAAATAAATAAATGCCCGCCCTCTTGACATTTCTCCATTAAATTGCCTTGAATATAGGCTGGGAGTTATGTGATCCCCTAGACCTTGTTGAAGTACAACAACCAAATGAGGAAAAATAAAATGAGGAAAAATAAAATTAAACTAAACTATAAACCACCAACCATGCTTCAATAGAGATTGTCTCTGGTAGATCACAAATGGATGCTTGATTTAATACAGGCTGCTAAGTGTCTCTTACTTACAACCAGACCAAAGGAACAGATGAATAAAAATTCTAACTCTTGGGCTGTATAGGCAATTTGCTTTTATATCAGAATATGATTAATCAGAATATATCAGAACCATGATTAATCACTGACATGGATCACAGTGGAATAGTCTGCAGGTAATTGAGCATGTCTGTCCACTTATGCTTGGTTCTTCTTTTTAACAGCTTAGAGCAGCTTACCTATCGTTCACAGATGGTCTTCCAACATACAGAATTGCTTGTACTCATCCATTGTGTTTTTCATTCATTCAAATATCATTCTTTAGGCCAACCTTTCTTAGCCTTGAAATAATTTTCAGGCCTCAGGGAACCCCTGGCATAAGAATAATGAGTTGTTGTGTGTATTCATTTCCAACTTATGGTGACCCTAAGGCAACCCTGTCACAAGGTTTTCTTGTCAAGATTTGTCCAAAGAAGATTTGCTTTTGCCTTCCTCCAAGGCTGAAAGAGTGTGACTTTCTCCAGGTCAGCCAATGAGTTTCCACAGCCAAGCAGGGTTTGAACCCTGGTCTGTAAACTTATATTCCAGCATTCAAACCACTACACCACACTGTCTCTTAGAGTTATTATTGTGTTATGTGCCTTCAAGTTGTTTTCATCTTATGGCGACCCTAAGACGAGCTTATCATGGGGTATCCTGGGGGCTGAGTATGTGACATGCCCAAGGTCACTCAGTGGGTTTCCATGGCTGAGTGGGGAACTGAACCCTGATCTTCAGGGTCATAGTCCAATGCTCAAGCCATCACACCATGCTGGCTCTCAGAATTATCGTATCTATAGCTAAACAAACATTTTTTTCCCCAATCATGATTTCTCGTGGAACTCTTAGTGACCTCTCACAGAACCCTAGAGTTCCAGGGAACCTTGGTTGAGATACCCTGCTTTAGACTGACCACCATTGCTTTGGGAAGAAAAACTTTTAAAGACAGAGCTAAAGTTATTCTTCCAAGAGGTAGCCACTGCTGCAATTTCTTCCCTCAACACCTGCCACATGGAACTTAATGAGAGACTATCTTAACAACAGCCCTGCAGTTAACATACACAAAAGACTGCTATGCAACTGGGTGTATTTACTTAATTCAGAATATTTAATTTTAATATTTCAGTATAAAACAGTAACTCAATTTAGACATCAAACAACCCAGGTCCAATTTGTGACAAATATAAAGAAGTATAATTCAGTTACAGCAGATGTAAGAAGCAATGCTGGGAAATACTTTGGAATGAAAACTCTTTATCTTTTCAAAACAATAGCATTTCATGTTACACTGTAGTTTTTCTACTTGCCTTTGTTGTTGCCAACCCTAAATACTGCAACACAATCAAAATTCATCATCTTCCATGGGTACAGAGCTCTGCATGCGGAAGGGACATCACAAAACACTGAACCTTCCTTCCCCCACCTCTTCTTGAAGCAACTCTTAGCTGGGGACACACATTGATGCAGAAGCACAGCAGAAACCAGAAGTTCTTTCATCTTCCTTAGGAACTATTTGCTCTATTCTACCAGTGTTCAAACTACTCATATTCCATGATTACTCTGCATGCATATCTTTGATTCTAGAAAATGGCCATATGCATGACTGTGTTTTGAAAGCCAACAGGGAAGAGAGGGGAGGCAGGCTCTATAATGCCTTATTAGGAACTCTCTCTCTCTCTCTCTCTCTCTCTCTGACCTGCAGTGACACAGTTGTACCACAGGAAAAAAAAACCTGCTCATGCTTACTGGTTTGTAATTTTACAGTACATCTCTGTATCTTTGACATTAAACACATAGCACCAAGGAAATGAGGAAATTTTAGCAACTGCCAGTCCAAACCTTCCTTTTTACTTAGCAATATATTAAGCCTCCAGACCAAAAATCAGAATGAAGAAAAGGAACCTGCCTGAACCATACTCTTAAGCAGGACTAAAACATGGCAATAATGGCAAAGACAGAGATGTTGGAACTTACCTTGTTGCTCATCCTGCCTCTGGAAATAATGGAAGTAAAGGCCATTTTTATAATTCAAAAGGAGGTATAACAAGAAAACCACTAAGCTTGTATACACATTGCTCCTTCAATTTAAGGCATGCTTAATAAATAAGACTCCTTGCTCTATGTGTATTCAAATACACTTTATTAAAGGAATGTATTGAAACACATTTTCCACTGCATCTTCCCATTCTTCTCATGACTCCTTCTGAACTGATCTCTGATGAAGGAAGTTTCATGTTACAGGTGGGAGACTGCTGAATACGTCTCACACTGCAGAACTCAAAACCTGCCATTTTCAGAGTGACAGGGTACATTTTTTCTGCCAGTTCCATCATTCCTTGTCCCATCCTACACCTCAGTTGCTTACTCAGAAGTAGCTTACATGTTCGCCAACAGCTGTTTGTCTTCTAGAGGCCTTTGTGTCAGAACAATGTCAGGTTCGTGTAATAAATCCTCTGTTTCTCTTTCCTCACAGTTGTGCTCCTTCTCCTCATTGGATAATTTCATAAAAAAGGAAACAGTCTCTTCTTCAGGATGTAAAGCACAGTGGCTAAAAACAAGGCAAGGGCAAGAAAGATAAGCAGTTTATCAGTTAGCTCCCGACGGTTGTACTTCGTAATGAGCTTTCGTCCTAGCTGTATCGTCCCAGACATAGATTTGAATTCTTCATTGGCATCCATAATGGTCCGTGAAGAATTGACTGGAATTAAAACAAAATATTTCAGGACATGTAGCAAAATTACAAATATTGTGAGAATTCCACTTAGGTTCTGAAAAAAAGGATGCAGTATACAACACACTAAAGTAGGTTGGCTTAAAGCCCAGTAGTAGACTGTAGAACTTTTCAGTCTAAGGAAAACTGAGGACAAGTTAGGCAGAGAAAATATTTGCAGTTATTTAAGGGTCATCTGACACTCCTAATGACATTGATTGTCTTGTGAAGCCCCATTCTCAGAAGAAAATACAATAAGAATCAGGGTTGTTGAGTTGGAGTCAGAGTACGAAGCAATTTTGGATGGAGTCAGAGCTGGAGTCAGTAGAAAAGTAACAATGCCAACTCTGCCCTCAAAGTAAAAACCTATAATAGTAAATGTCCAGTTTGTTGCATATTTACTTTCATAGGAATTTTCTTGTTCAGAATTTTTAATAAAAATATACTTTACATTCTGTCAATCTTGTTGGTGATTAAATGATTTGTGCTACTAGTTCACCACAGTAAATTTGTTATCCCTAATTAATATACATTTGCTATTTATGAAGGAGTCAGAATCAGACAGTAGAAAAGTTGTAGTTCATAAATAATAAAAATATTTATAAACAACTGAAGCATCAGCATACAAAATTTATAGTATTTTTTTTAAAAAAATGTTCAAGCTGAAGCTACTGAAAGTAGATTGCGATGTATAGGTCTTTAAAGTTCATTTAAAAATAGTGAGGAAAAGAACCAATGAGTTAATACAATCTCACGCTAAACACCCACTAGTACACTACTTTTCTTCTCCTTTTCTCCACTCTGTCCCAGCAGCCCCACAAAAAAAACAATTCTGGAAAGTTTCCCAGCACACAGGAGCAGATCTTAAGGGCACATGGTAGACTGTCAAGAGGAGGAAATGTCCCCTCCTAGTTCCAGTGAATGAAGTGGTTCTGTTAGATCAAGGATCCTACTGGCTCCAACCAGTGGAAGCCAGATGGAAACAGACCAAGTGGAAAAACAGAGAAGACACAATTTGCAAAAAAAGCAAATGCAGAGTAAGGGTCAACAGTACAAGACTGGCTGCACAAGCCTAGTAACAGGCTTGGTGATATTTAGTAATATGATGCATTAAACACACAAGAATGTCAGTTGTCACTGCTTTTTAAGTTAGAATGGAACTGAAGATATGCAGACAAAAAGGTAAAATCCAGGTTACTGTGCTCCTATCTCAGCCCATTTGTAAGCAAACTTGGGAAATAAAGTTAGCATGTGGATCTTTCTTTCGTTCTTTAAAAAATATTAATATACAAAAAGCATCTACAGTTGCAGAACAAAACCACACACTTTTCCCAGCACAGGCAAGCTGGCCAGATTTTCAGGACTTTTTCTCTGAAATACCTTTGTCCCTAGCTGCATCCTGCCCTCTCCCTCTCATTTTCTTTCTGGCAAAAGTAACAACAGAGACACATATAGCCATAATAAATACTGTCAGCACTGATGTATTAATAACCAACAATAACCATGCTACTTGCACTGGGCAAAAAATATCTTGTGAAAAGTATCCCTAAAATTGAGTTTCTTGAGGACTTCAGTTTCAGATCTCTGAAGCAAGTGAAAAACGAATGCATATGCACTTTTACCAAAATCTTCAAAAGTGAGCAGTATGGTAAATTTCTGTACAAACGGCCTGGAAAACATCTTTTGGTGTGGATATACTGTTTTCTTGGAATAGAATTTCATTATACCCAGCAGTATTATTGAGCAATTTTATCTTTGATCAACAGAAAAGGATTTGTCATCCATGCCATACATGAAAAATGGAGGCTGCTTTCCCCAGTAAGTGACAGCACTATGTTGCTTGACCTCAAAGTCAGATTATTTATTGCTTACTGCAGTAAGGAATGCTCCAACTTTTTCTGGAGCAGTAACATCTTAATGGTAGATTAAGCACAGCTGGCTTTTCCATACAATTGACCTTTACTAGCTCTGCCCCAGCTAAACAGGACAGACTCTTTAGCCAGATGCTAGAGGACAGAGTCACTGCCAAGGCTGTCAGCAGGAGAGGAAGCACACACTGAGCAGCTGTAAGGAGAGAGAAAAGATGAGGAGAAAGTTGTATTTAAGTCATCCCATCCATCTCTCCCAGAAGACCAAAGGTAGAAAGTTCAGCTGATCCACATCAGATTTCAAAACGGCCTGCTACTAACTGTCAGTTTGACAACAGTTGTGATGTAATTTTAAAGGCTAATGGAACAGGCCAAGGGAAAATCAGGCCAAGTTCTGACTTTCTAGTCTAATGCCTGAGATGCTTTTAGAAGTGCACTGAGAGCTTATGTGGACTGGAGTTCTGACAGAAGTTAATGTATGTGCAATGTTGATACTTTGTATATTGTTTTATTTTGCTAATTGTACCTTGACCACTGCATATGCTTTAAATATATTTGTACCTCCACAGAGCTTCCAGGACTGGGTGACTAAAAATAAATGCAATAAAATAAAGTGCATTACCGCTCAGGGAGGATGAATCTTTTGGTTTGCTATTCATAATGTAGCCAGCAAGAGACACATACAAAAAAATTCTGAGTTTTTAAAAACATAGTTGTCCTCATGTTCTCATGATATCTCATATACACATATTTAAAATCCATATTTTACTTTGTTCTTTACCAGTACTGTTCAAAGTGGTGGTCTGTGGACCACTGCTGGTCCACATGCAATCAGCTGCCAGTCCCTGGCAAGTTTCCAGGAAAGAAAGAAACAACTGTAGCCAATGAGCACAAATATGGTACCCTGGCATGTAAGGGGGGAAAAAAAACCTTCCAGTCCTCCACATCAGATAGCCTGAGAAGTACTGTGCCATACAACAAAAGCTAGAACATATCAGTCGTACAGGCCCATCTACAGCCCATCCAAAGCCATATTTATGTTTTCAAAATGGAGTACATGAACAACCAAATGCTCTTTTAAAAGCAGCTTCTTATTCCTTTGTATCAATACATTTTATATTATGTTATAAGAAATCCAGGAAGGAAGCTCAGGAAGAAAACCCCAATGGGAGAAACAGTTAGGGTACTTTACCCAGCAATACTGGTATTTCTTGTAATAGTTGAAAGGGACTGTGAAATATGTTCTACAGTGCATCTTTAGCCTGATTATGGTGCAGCTTAATAGGCCTGGACAGCTTTCCCATGTTAACAAAATGTCCCAGAATCTTTTACATGGTAGCTGGGGGTCCTTAGTTGAAAGCAAGCTAAGGGTATCAGGAGGTAAATCTGGGAAGTTTTCTGAGACATCCAGAAGTTTTTGGCAAGTGAAGTACAAAGGCAAATTGATGAACCTGTTTTCTGCTGGTCTCTTTAGCCCAGCAGAAGACAGATTCATATACAGAAAGCCCCTTCCTTTTGATGCCTCATTTGATGACTCGCTCTTTCAATACTTCCAAACTAAGGACAAGTTTGATTAATTCAACAGGGGTCCAGTTCTTTCATCAGTAATTCTTGCCTATGGAGGCTTGCTTGGGACTGCTCACAGGCACACACTGCTTGCAATGTGAGCTGAGAGTGGGGGGAAAGGCACCAAGTTGGCTGAGAGACTTTGAAAGCTGTGCATGCATGGTCAGTCCAAGTGAATCTCCTTAAGTCCTTCATGTAGTATGCCAGTTCTGCTTTTCAACAAATTCCATTTTCTGACAGTGCTCAGCTCCCTAACCTGACAAATAAGTAGGGGAAGCCTGTATTTGTATGTGTTCCCTTTAACATAACTCTTCCTCCACCATCACCTTTGTGAATTTGAAAGAGAAAAGACATATTTGAAACACATGCGTATCCTTCCTAATTCGTACTAGTACTGCATTTTTCCTGCGGGCATCAACACCCAAGTTTATTTTTTTTAATAGCTTCAAATATTACATGCCTACACTCAGCTACATATGTTGTACTTTAAAACAGTATCAATATTTGATATAGTTAGAAATACTATTTAGTTCCTGCTGGGAGCATAACATTCCGAATGTAACAAAATATCAAAATGGGATTAATCCTGTTCAAGTTATGGGGTCAACAGCTAATCAAACATGAGAGGGCACAGGAGAAAGGCCTGGGTAAAGCACAAAGACAGTTGCTCACTCAGCTGAGCCACTATACAAGCTTTCAAAATATTACTTTTTTCAACAGCAACAAAGTTTAAGTCAGTGCTACTCAAGGTGGTGGTCCCTGGATCAGTGCCAGTCCCTGAGCAGTCCCTGCTGGTCCCTGCTAAATTTCCAGGAGAGAAGGAAACAAACGTAACAGGCACAAACTTAACGCCAGTCTCTGGCACACTGGAAAACAATAGTTGCTGGTTTTCCACATCAGATAGGCCAAGAAGCACTAGTTTAGGGCACCCTCTGGGCTTTCTGGTTCCTAATCGTAACCATACGTACAGTTCTACTTTCAGTGTTTTCCATACAATGAGAGCTAATAGAAAAGCCCAGTACAAAGCTGCTACTGGCACTGAACAAGCTCCTTTCGTTACAGTTAGGCTTACACAGGCCAAAGAAAAGCTGGGAAATTTGCCCTCATTTTTTTTTTTTTTTTAGGAATACTTGTAAGATAAAACTTTTAACTTCAATCTGAAATACATTCACTTTTGAGCACAACTAATGCTGGGATTTTATTTATAAAACCATGCCAGGAATGGTAAGAAGTATAATGCACAGACTCCCATGCCACCTCATGCTTCTTGCAAGTGACTTTCCTCCTTTCATATTTGAAGAAACAACCATTAAAAACTAATCTGCTTAACTGACAGATTTTGCTGCCATGTGCCTTCAAGTTGTTTGTGACCTACGGTGACCCTATCACAGGCTTTTCTTGGCAAGATTAGTTCAGAGGAGGTTTACCATTGCCCTCCATTAAGGCTGGGAGAGTGTGACTCCATGGCAGGCTTTTATGTGCACTTCCATGGCGAAGCAGGAATTCAAACTCTGGTCTCCCAGCATTCTTATCCAATACTCAAATCACTACACCATGCTGGTTCTATAACTGACAGACTGTACAAGACTTTTTAGCAATGTGGCAACAACTACATGCAGAGTACTGTGTGGTCCACAGATGTCTGGGTGACTGAGAGAAAAAACAACTTCAACTTTCCCAAAGCAGCCTTTCCAGATTCTTCCAGTTTCCCCAGTCTGCTGCATGTACCTATCCATCATCAAATGCCAATCCAGAGGGTATGGTGGTAGGTAGGATGATGTTCATGAAACTACACCACAAGGAAGATGTCAAAAAATGCACATTGCACAGAGTTCTACCTGCCTATCTCTGGATCCAACCTCATTCTTTACTTACCCAAGGTTTGCATGGTTTCTTCACTCTGGCGGACCTGCTGAGACATCATCCTGCTAATTCCCATCAGGCTCTCTGTGATGTTGCTAGCTCCCTCCGCTAAGCTTTCCTTTGTTGTTTTTCTTTAAAAAGAGAAGAGAAAAGTAATGTTCGCTTAAAAATGCAACTATATTCTATGTTAATTAAAATGCTTAAAAAGAGTTGGAAGATGGTATCAAGAAGAGCAACATTCATATATGCATAGAAATGCAAAGATGTATTTTTATCCTTTGGTTTCAAAATAAGGTATTAGAGGTTTGAAGAACATTTTTAAAAAAAATTCCTTCCAAAACTGGCTGCAGTGAAGGGATTAAATTCAAATGGAATCAAATATCAGTATATACATTGAATTCTGTAGATCAACAAAAAGACAGTTACAATACAGGATCCTCCGTCTGCAACACTACTTAGCTGAACTCGATATTTAAGTAGAAATTTCCCATTCTTCATCTGACATGGAGATCATAGGCTGAGTTGTACTTTATATCTTGTAACATTCTTAGTATCATCTAACTGAAAATCAACACTCAAACTGGGAAAAAAATCTTAATTCTTGCTGTTCTCAATATTATACATGAAAAAATGAAATATTCAAGAGTATATTATGAACTGGGCATAATGTAATACAATATATGAACAGCAGCTAAGGAGGACTTTTTTAATGCTGCAATTTTGTAGAAATTTACCAGGGATCTGCTGAAAGCAAGACTGACTTTTCAGGAAACAAGCACCTTCAAAGACCCTCACAAAAATGTAGGCCATCTACAAAGGTATTTATTACTAGATACATTCCCCAAAGACAACCAGCATGTTGTAGTGGTCTAAGCATTGGACTATGACTCAGGAGACCAGGGTTGGAATCCCCACTCAGCCATGGAAACCTGCTGGGTGACCTTGGGCAAATCACACTCTCTCAGTCTCAGAGGAAAGCAAAGGCAAGCCCACTCTCAACAAATCTTGCAAAGAAAACTCCAAGACAGGTTCACCACAGCAGTAAGTTGGAAACAACCTGAAGGCATACAACAACACCTCCCAAGGTAGACTACATGATCCTTCTCAGGATACGATGATACCAGGGAAGAAATGCAATAGTGAGAGGCTGGAAGCAGTAAGAAGAATTCCATCTTCTTTAATACTTCTCAAAATTGGCTGTGAAGGATGATGGGAAGTCAGAGGTGAATTTAAGTGGCTGAGTTCAAAAGCAGTAGTGTAGGTTAGCATGGTCTGGAAAGTGGCTTTTCTGAGATAAAGCTTAACAGAAGCAGCTTAGGAACTCCTCTAACAACATTTGTTGATTGAATGTCACAAAAGAACTCTCTACCTTTGTCGTAAAGGATCTCCCCCTCGCAGCAGTTCATCTTTCTCAGCATTGTCAATAGCAATTTTGCAAGCTAGGTTTGCCTTTCTCCAAGCTGTCTGATTGCTGAAATTAATAGATTGACATTAATAATAGTAACAACAATGGTGACTGTGATGACAAAGACAGAAATGTCTTTGACTGTATCATGCACAAAGCAATTAAAGTACAGAATACCTAACAATGTCACACTCCATTCTTCTTCTTCATAATAAACAGCAATCATTAATATATAGACTATATTGGCAGTCTATTAACAGCCAGACCTCTTGATCTATATGTAGATCTACTACCTTTACAACAAAAGAATGTTTCTTATACAATTGAAAAGAAAAGGCCTAGATACCTGAAGAAGTCAATCATAGCTAGTTCTATTCTCTGGAACAGAAATAGGGAATTTAGAGCTCCCTAGGTGTTGTTCACCTCCAACTCTCATTAGCCTTAGCAAACATGGCCAATGGTTCAATATGAAATTGCTATCTGAAGAGATGCACTTGAGAGTCTGCATCTAAACAAACAGAGCATCAGTTACCTAAAATGTTAAGTGCTTTTGAGCATCACAAATTGCAATCAGAGAATGAAGGATACACATAACTCTCCCATTGAAAACATAATATAGTAAAGATCCTACATTTTCTTCATACACATAATCAAAGTTTACTTTAGGAATAGGGCAATGTACAACACGCACTCTCACATCTCCTGATGCTGCAGATGCAGCTGGGTTTAGCCACTGTACACTTATACAGATCAACTGATAATTTTTTAAAAAAACAGTCTTCATCCTTACAAAATTAAGTCTATGATGTATATACAAGTGAAAATTACTTGTCACCTTTGAAAAGAAGTTACAGTTGCCTTCAGAAAAGGGAGATATGATAGCCAGTCCTACAGACCATACATGGAGGGATAGCTGTGGTGCCTCCTATGTTCCTAAATTCCTGATCTGCCACATGGAGTCAGAAAATCAGTTTGTTTGGTCTCAACAGCCTGATATGGGAAAAAAAACCCTAACAGATCAAAAAAGTATTATGATCAGAATTTCTATTCAAATATAGGAGTCTTTGGGAGAGAGAATTACAGACGGGATGTTGGAGTATGGACATAGTTTTGACACCGGCTTGCATGAATAATAGCATTACTGGGGACCATATTTTATTGAGACTGAATTGTTTGCCTGTTTTTATGAATGACTTTCAGGTGAAAAGATTATTTAAATGTTTACTTGAAACACAGTATCTATTTATGTTTACAGTTTTACTGACCTGAGCATTTGCTTCTTATGGTTCTCTACTTCTTGGAGCAAAGCTTGCTTTTCTGATTCTTTATCTTGTTCCTTAGCCATCTGTTCAAGCTCCTAAACAGATCCACAAACAGTAACTTTTAATCATTAATTTGCCTGTGATTTTTTTTTAAAAAAAGATGTGATGTATATATACACTTATTTATTCTTGTTTGTGTGCCCTCATCCAGGAGAGGAAAAAGGATAATACTACTGCATTGGATTTATCAATCCAGCCTGGTTCCTAATCAGTCACATGTTTATATACAGACTAATTTTCATTATCCCCCTCTTCACCTAGGCCTTTAGGAGGATATATTACATACAATTCAGCTTCTTAGTGGTAGAATCCTAGGATCTTAAATTATTAGTGTAGCCTGGCCCTCAGAGCAGGCAGGACATCTTGTCTCCTTTGTTTGGTGAACTTGCTGTCCTAGTAAGCAAATAAGATCTGGATCCCAGACAACTATGCCACTGTCCTCCATACCATGGTATTATTTCTAAATATGACCAAGTTTAAGGGACCTTCATGACACTTCTGAGATAGTCTGATGACACTGATGAAAGTGAGGAACATAGACATGTTTCCCATAAAAATAACAGTCCAGTAGCCAAGAGTTAAAAGGAACTGCACATCAGCAAGTGAGCTGGCTGGCACAGGAACAATGGAGTACCCCGTACTTCCTCTGCATCCAGCACAGAAACCAAGAGAGCTGCAAGTGGAGGGAAGCCGTCAACTCCTCCTCTGTGCCCAGCACAGAAATGTAGCACAGTGGGCCCTCAGTATCCACTAGGGTTTGGTTCCATGACCCTTCCTGCCCCAGGGATATCAAAATTTGTGGATGCCCAAGTCCCATTATGTACCATCATGTAACAAAATGATGTCCCCTTTATAAGATGGTAAAATCAAACTTCGCTTTTTAGATTTTTTAAAATATTATCAAGCCATGGTTAGTTGAATCTGTGGATACAGAATCTGCGGCCAGGAAGGGCCAACTGTATGCTTCTGCAGGAGTGATGGATGTCTCCATCCTCCTCTGCCAGCACCCAGCAGGCTAGTAAAAACTTCAGTGGCTTACAAGGTTCATTTACACATTTGTTATGGTCTGTCAACATTCCCCACCTGTATTCTAAGCCGCAGTTGCTGAAATTTTTCCTTCACTTTGGCATTGAGTTCCGTAAGTGTACTTATAGGCCCCAGGCAATCTCGGATATCCTAAAAGGAACAACATTCAATGTAAAGAACCATCATATCTTTGTTCTCTTCCATCATATTGTTACATATCGGATTATTTGGTTCTCATCTTTGCACCCTGCTCATATAATTTTAAAAGGACAAAATTCAACCCAAAATTACCTTTAGAGGATAAAATATGGCATATTTCAGGCAATTAGAACTGTGAGAGTGAGAGCCTGCATCGGCAGCGAAGTAGCTACAGCTTAAACCCAGGAAGAATTCCAGATGTTCTGGAATCTAAAGCAAAACACATGTGCACTTGAAGCACATGTAAATGTATTTAAGAAGGGAGGACAACAGCAGATTTTAGAAAGAAGAAAAACAGTGATATGTACCCTAACTGAGTCAGACAGGATAATAATGACACCTACTTACCTCAAATCTCTTTTCAGTTGGGTAACAGCTAGCCTATACCTCAGTTGTGAGGTATTTTGATTGATCAACTACTTTGGTGAGTTGGTGTAAGGAGAGAATAAAAATAAACCAAAAAGTAGCTCTTATCAGGCTGTTTTCCACATGCTTCCAATGCACAAGACATTGTTTGATAAACAGAGATGAGCATTCCTGATAATTTGACGTGCTGTCCTAAAATGCTGATTTATGCTGATACTGGTAAGGCTATCCTAAATGATACAAAATAGAGATATGTCCCAATATGCTTGTAATGGATGCCTATTAACTATTGTAACAGATCCTGCTAAGAACTAACAATGCTCAGGGACATTAACCCTTGAATGTCAACAGATGAGATTGCATCCTGTTACAGATAATTGGCTAAGTTATGTTATTCAGATGATTATGTATCTGATATAAGAAACAGAACTCTGTACATTTACACGAACCTTTATGAAATGTCCATATAACTGCTCAGCAGATACCATGGGAAACAGCAAACTTATGAAAGAACTTGATGACAATGATGATATTTATGATCAATAAA
This sequence comes from Cyclura pinguis, assembly GCA_030412105.1. Taxonomy (NCBI): domain Eukaryota; kingdom Metazoa; phylum Chordata; class Lepidosauria; order Squamata; family Iguanidae; genus Cyclura; species Cyclura pinguis. The sequence continues at coordinate 129,436,410 of CM059600.1, forward strand.
ATATTATGTTAAATCATTTGAAGGATTGTGTTCTTATATGTATTAATCATTACCAAGCCTGTTAAAGAGATGCAGAGAGATCAAATTTCAATTCTTATGAAAGTCCCTACGAAAGTGTCACATTCCAATTGTCATATCCAGTAATGCAGTGGTTCTCCACTTTTTCTTTACCTGGGACCCCCTGTAAACATAATTTGTTGTCAGGGCCCCCCAAGAATAACTCAAGATTTAAACATTCAAATTTAGATTTAAATACTCATATATTTATTTAAAGAAGTCTCATCAGAGGTCTTCAAATGAGAGAGCAGTTTGGGCACACGTGCACACGCACACACACCTGCCATTGTCCCTTTCATCAGGGACGCGGCAGTGGGTGCACGCGGGCACCGAAAGTGTTCTCTTGTTTGCAAACAAGGGAGCAGTTTGGGTGCATGCACATGCCTGCCACCATGTCCCTCCACATCCACACCCCCTGCTGACGTGTAGAACAGACAATAAAAGAAGGCATCCCAAGGAGGAGCAGCAGCACCCTTACAAAATGAAAAATTAGTCCATTACTCATTCAGATTGCTCTCTGGCATGTGTGGAGAGCCCAGAGAAAGGAGGGAGGGAAGGACAGGGATAGAGAGAGAAAGCAGAGGCAGCAGGAAGGCAGAAAGGCAGCAGTCAATGAGTGTCTCCCATCTGTAGGTGATGAATGAGTGTCCTCCTTTGAACTCTTTCACCCAGCCTGGCACTCAAAGCAGAGTTCCCTCTCTCTCCCTTCTCAAGGAGCATGACTAAGCCAAGTGCACAAGCACACTTCTTTTCCTGTTTTTCTCTCTTTTTTGAAAAGAGCCAGTCATTGGAAGGGAGGTGTTGCAGCCATCGCAGTTGGTGTCCAGCAGCAGGGTTCTGTGGACCTCCAGGGGCCCACAAACTGCAAGTTAAGAACCATTGCTGTAATGTAATGATGCTTTATATGCAATGTAATGTTATATAATGAAGCTAAGCACTCAGACATTCTGTGTTTCTCTCTAAGGGGAATGAATGTATGCATGTGTGTGTATATATGTGTGTGTGTGTGTATACATATATATATATACACATACACACACACACACATATACATACATACATATATACATGCACACATACATACACACACATATATACATGAAATATATGAATATGTGTAATAAATAACCTAAAGGAGTACCAAAAAAGCCTTCTCAATTTTCCTATAAACATCCTGAGATTCCAAAACTTAAATACACTTACGTGGAGTGTTTAACCACCATCATGATTGGACACTATCCATGTTTTCCACAGACATTGTGAAAACTAGTCCTAAACTATTAAGAAAATCCTTTCATGGAAACAGTAACATACTAACACCATATAAATCACTGTATTTAACTAGGAAACAGGCAACCAATCATGATCAGCAGTATGCGAACACCCAGTGGACTTCATGGATGCAGGGCCATGACTCAGTCCAGTCTGAATCCACCCCTGGAAGCTACGGCGGCAATCTTATGTTCTTGTTTGCTGGCAGTGAAAATGAACGAGAACCATATTGTCTCGAAAAAGAGCCACGATTACCCAGAAAGTGGAGAAACGGAATACCATCCTTGACTACCCTGCCTCCCACGATTTGTGCAGAAAAGCCTTTTACAATCAGAGTAACATGCAGAGAGAGGAACTTTTAACACTGGCACAAACGAGAAGCGTTTCAAACAGGCTGTCACTGTCCTAATCGCAGCACAGCACTCTCAGACGAAGCTTAGCAAGAACTTCCCTTCTTTGCAGCTTTTTGCAGGACACAGAAGCCCCTTTCCAGCCAAGGGCTAACAACCCCCCTGCCAAAGTCCGCGCCAGAACAGCCAGCCAGGGCTACGCTGATCCCCGGACTGACGCCCGTTTCCGGGAAGTTGCCAGGAAAGAAGCAGTTTTAGCCACTGAGCGCGGATATGGCACAACGGGAAAAGGGAAAAGCGAAGCTCTGCCGGTCCCCGAAATCAGGGGAGCGCAGCACGAAGCCGCCTTAACCCCTTGCACCGAGGACAACAGAGGGCCGGGCGGGGTCCTCAACGTGCTCCAGAGCAAGTCTTCGTGGGGGGGGGAGCCCACCCGATCCCACGCAGTCCCGCCCTGCCGAGACCCCACAGCCCGCTCTGCAGGTTTCAGCGTCCGCACAGGTGCGGCGCTACAGGAACGAACCCCCCGCAGCATCATAACTAAGGGGCGGGACGGTGCCTCTGCATAAAAATACGCAGATGCGACACTCCCTCGACTTATTGGGGTGTGTGTGTGTGTGTGAAGATTTTACCTGCACCGCCGCTTTAATCGCCAGGTCGAATTTGACAATCTCCTGGTGGCAGACCCGGACCGGCACGTCATCGGCTGCCGCCATCTTTGGCCCAACTACGGCGAGCGAAAGGGAAGACGGTCCAATTTCGAAACGCGCTTTCTCTGGCCCGCCCCCGAGGGCGGCACCGGGAGCGGGGCTTGCGAGAAAAGCCTGGTGGGCGGGAGGGGCGCGCCCCGCCGTGTCTTCCTCGGGCCTCTCGTGAGCTGGGGCCGGAGCGGCGTTGTGCGGCGCCTTGAAATCTGTCACATTTGGCTCAGGGTTTACCGTTCGTCCCTCGCACTCCTAGGGTATGCCGTCCAATCGAGAGCAGAGTCCAGTCCTCGAAAGCCAATGCCATAATAGATCCAGTGGCCATTTCCGCACGAGGCTGTTATAGCGCTATGATTCCACTTGCAACCTCCTATGGAATCCTGGGGTTTGCAGTTTCGGGAGGGGCCGACTGGCCCCTCCCGAAACTGCAAACCCCAGGATTCCATAGGAGGTTGCAAGTGGAATCATAGCGCTATAACAGCCTCGTGCGGAAATGGCCAGTAAGGCCATTTCCGCACTAGACCGTTACGGTGCTATTATTCCACTTTCAACCTCCTATGGAATCCTGGGGTCTGCAGTTTAGGGAGGGACCTTTGAGGCCTTCGCGGCCCCTCCCTATTCTGCAAACCCCAGGCTTCCATAGGAGGTTGAAAGTGGAATGATAGCACCGTGACGGTCTAGTGCGGAAATGGCCGCTGTGCAAGGTGTTGAGAGACGTTGCCGCTCTTGCAGCCGCGCTCTTCTAGCAATTAAAGGATGAACTGGTTTGGATGCTTTCAAAGCCGAAAAGAAGGCGTGGGACTGTATGAGCAATCCCAGGGCAGGCAGTTTGTGGGCAGAGCCTGCAAAGTTACGGTTTATGGTATTGTTCTGTTTGTTCTGTTATATTGTTATGTACTTTCTGAGGAGGAATACCCATTTAGGATTCTCAAGAGAATGGCGCAAAATACTTCCAAAACCATTCTCAAAAAGTGACTTCTGAAAGTAACTAGGAACTGTTGCTTGTTATACCATTAAGGCTGCTTTGTTCTTAATCTTTATTTATTTGTTTAGTAAGACATCTTGTGTTTATTAAGACATCTTATGTCCCACTTTATATCACAAGATTTTAGGAGGTAAGGATAAAATTAATTCAAAATGAAGAAAAACTTAAACTGTAACAATTAGAACAGTTTAAAACCATGTATACCTATACAGAGAACCAGCCAGGGTAGAGTAGTGGTTTGAGTGTTGGACCATGACACAAGACCAGGGTTCAATTCCTTGCTTGACCATGATCATTTCCACGCTAGACTGTTATAGCACTATTATTCCACTTGCGACATCCTATGGAATCCTGCAAACCCCAGGATTCCATAGGATATTGCAAGTGGAATAATAGTGCTATAACAGTCTAGTGTGGAAATGGCCCATGGAAAACCACTGGATGACCTTGGGTGTGTCACATACTCTCAGCTCCCCAAAAGCCCCGTTCTAGGTTCTCCTTAGGTTTGCCAAGTCAAAAACGATTTGAAGATACAACAACAATAGCTATACCGATTTGGACAAAATCCTCAAAGACCTTCAATAAAGTACTGGCCACTGAATGAAGCTGGTGGTGGCACCCGTAGGGATTCCAGTGGAAGGAGCGCTCCCCGACCAGGGTGCCACTGCTAAGAAGGCCCACTCCCAACTTCTCACACAGTGTGTTTCTCCATATGGTGGGATGCAGAGGAGGACCTGCCCTGCAGGCCTTAATCAGTCGTATACAGGGAAGAAGGTGCTCCTTCAGATACTGAGGTCTCAAAACTTTTAGGGCTTTGAATGCCATCATCAGCATCTTGATTTCATACTGGAAGTGTATCAGCAGCTAGTGCAACTGCTTTGCAGCCACTGTAATACTTTGCTATGTAGTGTTCTGCCCCACAATTTAGCTGTTATTGTTTGCCCTAGCTTCAGTTTCTGAGTCACCTTCATAAACTGCCTTACATAGAGCACATTGTTGCTGCTATGTGCCTTCAAGTTGTTTCTGACTTAAAGCATCCCTGAGACATACTTACCGTGGGGTTGTCTGGGGCTGAAAGTGTATGACGCAGAGCACAGAGCAGTAGCCTAATGAGAATGTTAGCAGTGCATGAAGTACGGTGGCTAAGTTAGCCTTGTTCAAGAAAGGTCATAGCTGACAGACCAGCCAAAGTTGACCCCAAGCACTCAGAGCCATGAAGTTGACCCAGGCCTTCACTGATAAATATGGAATACTCCCAAGTTATGCACCTGCTCTTTCAAAGAAAGTATAACCATATCCAGAGCAGGTAACATAACAGTTTCCTGGATCAAAGAACCATCAATCCACAGAGCCTCCATCTTATCAGGATTCAGTTTCAATTTATTGGTCCTTGTCCAGCCCATTATAGCATCTAGGTACTGGTCCAGCCACTGCAAAGGCCCAACTGATTCTAATGACAAGGAAAAAATAGAGCTGAGTGTTTTCATCACACTCAGGAAACCCAATCCCCAAATTATTAATAACTGCACATAACAGTTTAGTATAGATCATAGACAGTACAGGAGACAATACAGAGCTCTGTGGCCCTCTACAGTGAAAGATCCTGCTTAGAGTGTTCAGGCTACAACAATGGTACGGCTCCTAAGAGAGGAAGCATAGAATGGGAAATACTTTTTTGCCTTCCTCAAAAACTGGATGGACAAGTGTTAAATGAAGTAAAGCACAAGACCCAGTAAATCACTTTTTATCTGAAAATCCAGCCTGTTACTGTGGAAGAAAACACCTCTGAAGTGAATAAGCAGGCACATCCTTGGAGACAACTTCTTGGAGTGGCAACTGTTCTAAGGTTACAATCCTATCATCACTTATTTGGGAACAAAGCTGCAATTCTGTGAATACTCAAAAATAAGTCCTACTGAACTGAATGGGCAATCTGAATTGAATGGGCAATCCAGGTAAGTGCATTGTGTTATATCGTAAGGATATTTGAACAAAAGGATCTTACTTCCACATGAACAATCCAAAAAAATAAGCTGTAAGATTCCACTATCTGAGGCATTCTTAAAATGTGTTTGTTTATTTTAATCTCTAAGTGCTGGAAGTTCTAGAGAAATGGAATGGGAAAAGCAGATTCAGACTCATGTTTAGTTTTCTGGTTTCCCTTGGTATTGCTGTGATGAGGCAGATAAAACCTTGTTTTCATTTTGTATGATACTTAAATTTGCTTACTTTGCCTTAAACTATTATATATTATAACTGGAAGTTATGAGAATTGTAGGTAGCTCTCTCAAACTGTTATCTAAAAAATAAACTCCAAAGCCAATAACCTCAAAGCCAAAGTCTAAATGGGATTATATTTCCAAGTATTAATATTTAGAATTAAGGAGCTAAGTTGTAGAGACCCTCAGTTTTAAGAGCTCCCTTTTGTAATGCTGATTTATGAAGTAAGTAAATAAGCAAGTAAATAAAAAAATAAATAAATACCATTGCCTGGGCAGCATAATTCCTCTTCTTTGCTTTCTCACTCCCTCCTTCCACTGTGACAGTGTTTGGCAGTCTGCATCATAAGAGTCAGCAAAATGCTTTCCTTCTTAACTATTATGACACATAGCTCAACAAAAATCTGAGCCTTTGGCATCTGTTTAGACTCACCATTCTTTCCAAAGCTACTTCCTCCTGCCCCCACTTTAATCTTACTGAATACAGTATTGGTTTTGAATCAGAGCCATCCCACAGAGAGCTAGCACTGGTGCACGTTCATTCATTCTTTCACTAATGCAAGCTAGCTCCTAAAGATTTATACAGTACCAAAGGTGCCACAGGGAAGCATACAAATGAACAGATGCTAGATGCCATTTGGACTGTATTCCACAGGCCACTTAGGGGTGGCACTCTTTTTTGCATGGTCCACGCTTGAGCAGGGCTATCTTTCAGTGCAACCTTGTTGGCTTCCCTTTCATCCTTAGAATTCCAAATGTTCTGCTTTTTTAAGAAACTGACCAATTACATTAAATAAAAGTAAATCATCTTGTGTTTCATGAGCTTCTACATTACCTCCTTCACTGAAAAAAACCCAAATTAAATAGGTGTGGTGAGGAAGGAAGCCCAGAGCAGCCTTGGGAATTGCTTTGAGGCCCAGTGTTGGGCAAAAAGTGGGATACAAATAAAGATGGTGGTGGTGATGATGATGATGATGATGTTGCTGTTGTTTTTAGTGTGAGGATTTCAAGGACTACTTTCACTCACATGAGCCAAATCATTTAATAACATGCTAATCAGAGAAACTTTTTTACTCATTCCGTCTGAAATAAAGCAGATGGTGATCTGCAAGAGGGATATATTATGATGTGCAGCTCAACAAAAACCTGTGCCTTTTGCTTCTGTCCAGCAGCATGTAGTTCTGCTATAGCCTTGTCTCATAAAGTAAAAATTAATTTAGCTCACTTCTAGTACCATAGAGTGAGTAAAGGTGGCTAATCCATACAGCCAAAGGCCCTGGATCTTTCACTGCCCCCTCCATAAAAACCTGCTGCTGCTCAGCCAGGAAAGAGGATCTCTATTATCTTTGATCGGCAAATACAAATATCATGGCCCTTTTTTTCCTGCTGTCAGCAGTTGCTTCCAGAAGTTTCTGGAAGTGTCTCCCCTCCATATTCCTCTCAAGTCAAGGGTGGGGGATGGGGAAATTAAAAACCCTGAATGGTAATCCCTTGGGCAAATGCCATAACCTTTGAAACAGAGGACTCTAGGCGGGAGGAGTCTGCCCTCCCCCAAAATCTGTTCCTTACCCCACCATAAAAGCATGTGTGTGAAACAATTTCTCTTACAATGGACACATTGACATCTTGTTAAATGACTTGTCTTTCCTTGGATGCGTCTCCAGTTCTGCAAATATAATCTAGTTATCTAATCTCAAAGTTTTGAACTAAAATGTAATCTAGGTATCCCAGTACTATTTTTCTGAAATAAACAAAAAAATTGGAAATGGCCATAAGAACATGGGGGCAAAGAATGTTGAATTATCAGAGGTCCACTCACATAATCCTAAATCCTATTAATTGTCCCCATTAGCGTTGACTCATAGAATCAATTCATTGGACATATTCTGGGGCAGAGATGGGCATAGTTCAGCCCATGAGCAATGTGAGGCCCTTTGGACTCCAAGTATGGCCTTTGGGAGCCATAGAGGACCATCAAAGGCCCCAGAACCCCAACATTTTAGTGTGTCGCGTGCAGCGTGTAGGTGTGTTGTGCAAATGTAACGGCTGCTTCTGCCACTGCTCCAGGCTGAGAAAGACCCCAGCAAGCGTGGCAGCAGCGGTGGGCCAGGCTCTGTTGGAGCGGCTGCCTCCACTTACTGAATTCCTGCTGAATTACTGTGTTGCAAAATGATTCATGTCTAAAAAGTGTGTCACCAATATGAAAAGTCTGGAAAGCTCTGGGCTGCAGTGTGCAGGCCTGCCTCATTGTACAGCCTCTATAGGCCAGCTTGAACCAGTCCTTGCTGTATTTTTTCTTCACTATGGTATTACATGGCACTCAAGTCGACTCCCCTTTCTCTTTTCTTTGCATTTCCTTCTGTCTTGTCATCATTTTCAGGCTGAAACTTTCAGTTAACTGGATTTGCTTAGACAGATTTTAATGCAGAGTGAAATTTCTACTGCATTTATGTCATAGCATTTATGTCATTTATGTCAAACAGGATTGCATATTCCATTGTTGTATTATCATTGGTAAATCAGAAACAGTGTATGAGCATTTTGCGAGAACAGTATGCTTACCTGGTTCCCCCATCCACCCTCATTTTATTGAGTGTTATCTAATTGATAACATAGAGAAACATATTTCCAAGTGTCTAACAGAAAGGAAAATAGGAGAAACTGTGATAGTGAAAATTTTGTTTTGTACAGGCATTTTTCAAGCATTCTGCAACTGATCACTAATTATAGGGCCTTTACAGAGGATTTTTCTGCTGTCCCAGTAGTCTCATAAGAGTAAAGCTCACAAGTCTTTTGATGCTTTTCGTGGACAATTTGGTGGTATCACATCCTGTTAGGATGTGGGTCTTTATAAGAAACTTGCAAATTGTAATCCTCTTGTTTCTTACCCACAGTGTGAAGGAGAATTAACTATGGTGTGTGTGTGTGTGTGTGTGTGTGTGCGCGCGCGCGCATTTTCCCTGAGTCTGTCTCAGTCAGAAGGTTAGTCTTATTTCAAACAATTGAAACAAATATAGGAGTGGGAAGATAAAACATATGTAGCATCACATAGTACTCTGACATGTGTGACAGTTGATGATACTGCATCAAATAAGTGGATGATCAAACAACCACCAGCTTCCTTTAGATGGATAGTAAAGTGATTTTATTTTATTATTTATTTAATTTATATCTGCCTTTCTCCCAGGGAGTGGCCCAAGGCAAGTTCACAAAAGGAATTTTATTCTTAAACTTCATGATCAGCAGCTAAGGCAGCATTTCTGTCACCTGCAATCACAGTTTAAGTTCAAATCTTTTGCTTTCTTACAGATGTATTCATTGGGTGGTGGTCCAATAATTTATTTGTTTAGGAATCTCAAAAGTTAGCCTCATAGAGTTCCCCCATCTTGCCTTATAAGTTTTATCAATTTACCAAATTTAATCTCCATTTCATGCACCTACAAAGATTGTTCCATAGAGCTGTCAAATCACAAAAACTATAAAGTTAGCACAGACTTAAGGCTTTATCACACAAGGCAGGTAGACTGCAGTCGCAGCTGTGTAAAAGCGTCTTTGGCTGGGACTTATCACATGGTGTTATTTCTCTTCTGTTGTTCTCCTGAAACCTTTTGAGAAGTGTTTATTTTATTAACACACACATACAAACTCCATTAATGGCCTCCTTTGTAAAAGAAACACTTTCCAAATGGTGTCCCACCAGGAGAACATCAGAAGAGGATAGAGATAATGTGATAAGCCACAGCCAACGATGTTATTATTCTGCTGTAATTGTGATTTACTTGCTTCGTGTAATAAAGCCCTTAAAATTGATCCTGTTAAATAGGATCTACTTTAAATAGTTCTCCAAAGGATAGGAGCAGGGCTTTTGGAGCGGTAAGGTTTCTTATGTGTTGACTTTTTTTTTCTGTCTTATAAATGCAGCTAGGATACCAAGTAGGTAAGGGTAACAATATTTATTTGCAAACCTCTTTGCAAGAAGGTATGCTATCATGACAAAAAAAAGTCAGTGATGAAATCTCCTGTTTCTTTTTCTAACCCCCCCCCCCAAACCATCATATTTAATAATTTTCAATCACTCTGTAGTGATGGGGGGGGTGGGGGTGGAGATGAGGAGGTGGAGTCGCAGTCACAGTGGTCTATTGGGATTCCATCTCCCTCACCAGGTGTCCCATACCGTTGTCTGCTGGTCAGGGCAGTGGGCCCAATTGCCCCTAAACATCTCCTCCTACAAAATGGAGTCAAGCAAGCCCCCTGGTTTACTAGGGAGCTGGTGGCAGTGAAACAAATAGGACAGGGACTAGAGCAATATTGGCGGAAGACTTGGACTGAGTCCAACAGACACAGGCAAGAGCATTGGAAGGCCTGTGCTGTGAAAATGGTGGCAGTGAAGAAATCATATTTCTGTACCACCATTGCATCTGCACAGTGTCATCCAGTGGAGCTGTCTTGAGTAGTCAGGGGACATTTACACCCTGACCCACAAGAAGAACGTAAAGACTACTTGACAACCCGCTATGATGAATTTGTGAGACAGTTTGCAGACAAAATTGCTTGGATTCACTCTGACTTGGATGCTGTAGTTGGGACATGTCCAGTGGATGTAATCTTGGCACCATCTTGTCCTGTATTATTGGATACATTTCAATTTGTGCAGCCTGAGGACATGGACAGGATCCTTGGACAGCTGCCACATGAATACCTGGATCCTTGCCCCTCCTGACTTCTGAAAGCTGCTAGAGGGGAATAGCTGAGTGGGTGAGGGGAGTGGTGAATGCCTCACTGCAGCAAGGGATGTCTCCATCTTGCCTAAAAGGGTGTGTGATGAGGCCATTACTAAAAAAAAGGCCTCCCTGGATCCCACCATTGTGACTAATTATCAAATCTCTCATATTCCATTTTTGAGCAGGGTTCTGGAGTGTGTGGTGACCTCCCAGCTCCAAAGGTTTCTGGATGAAACAGATTATCCAGATCCATTTCAATCTGGCTTCAGGTTTGGCTATGGGAAGGAGATAGCTTTGGTCTCCTTGGTGGATGACCTATGCAGGGAACTGGACAGGAGGAATGTCTCCCTGTTGGTTCTGCTGGACCTCTTAGTGGCTTTCAGTACCATTGGCCATGGTCTCCTTCTGGGCTGACTTTCTGGGATGGGACTTGGAAGCACTGTTACACAGTAGTTCTAGTAATTTCTGGAGGGACAAACTCAGAAGGCAGTGCTGAGAGACTCCTGTTTGATGCCCTGACCATCGGCTTGTGGGGTCCCTCAGGGTTCCATTTTGTCCCCAATTGTGATGCTGGCTCTAAACTGTTGTCCAGGGTGAATACTTAGAATGTGGAAACACACATGAAGAGATGCATTCTTTATTATGGGGAGTACAGATTGATACCAAACATTACTTCAGTTGCTGAAACTGAGGATCATCAGTCCGATAAAGCGTGTGTAGATTCAACTGATAATTATTCAGCACGCATTACATTGATTGGTGGAATTCACATGTCACATTAATTCATCAGCCACCCTGATCCTGCCCATGTGTGCTTTGCTTGTTTACATTCCTGCTTTGCTACCTGCTCTCTTTTTTATTGCCCTTTCTTCCTGCCTGGCTTGATACCCTAGCCCAGCATCCTGTTCCTCTTTGATCTTGGCTGATATACAAGTGCTCCACTGGCCATCTCTGATGTTATGCTAGATAATAAAACAATCCTTGAAAGCTAGTTTGGCATCTGGTAACCCATCAAAGCACCTCCAGGGAACTGTTTTGTTTATTGCCTTTAGTTTCCCAGCTTATCCCATTATCGTTTACAACATAGCCTTGTTTTCTCTATTGTTCATATCCCGTTATCCCTTCACAGCACATCACACTTTCATTGCATGACCTTTGTTTCCCAGGAACATGTACAAATCATACATTAGCAATTTACAATATCAAACTACCTGCCTTGGTAGAATATATCAAGGCACTACTTATACTCTGGGTTTTATACCAGCAGTAATACATATAGATAATACAATATGCATGCAGTCAATCAAGATATATAATAACCCCACTAAACAAGGTTAACAGCAAGTATTAACTAGACCTGCTTAATATATAGCAGGGCCTACTACACTGGCATACAGCAAAAGACAAGACATTATAACATAAGACTAAGTATTGCCAATTAAACTCCAGTACAGTACATATACCTACAACTATATGTATTGTTTATTTATTTGTTTATTGCCTACATTATTAGAAAGCATAACATAATCAACAAGCCTTCATCATTATTAACCATGGAGCATGCTGACATGACACCTATGCTGTTTAACATCTACATGAAATTCTTGGGAGAGGTCATGTGGAGTTTTGGGGTTTGGTGTCACTGATACGCTGATGACATCCAACTCTACCTTTTCTTTCCATCTGATTCCAAGGAAGCTGTCTTGGTGTTGAACCAATGTGTGTTGTTAGTAATGGACTAGATGAGGGCAAACAAATTGAAGCTTAATCCGGACAAGACAGAGGTGCTCCTGGTCAGTCATAAGGCAGATCAGGGAAAAGGGGCTCTACCTTTGCTCGATGGGGTTACACTTCTCCTAAAATCTCAGGCGTGCAGTTTGAGTGTTCTGGATTCAACTCTGAGCCCGGATGCCCAGATTTCAGCAGTGGCTAGTAGTGCATTTACCCAGCTAAAACTTGGGTGCCAACTGCACCCATTCCTTAAGATGTCAGATCTGGCTACAGTGATACATGCCTTGATTATATCTTTCTTGGGCTACTGTAAACACACTCAATGCTGGGCTGCCTTTGGAAACTGTTTGGAAACTTCAGCGGGTTCAAAATGCAGCAGCGAGAATGCTGACCAGGGCCAGTTGTAGGAAGCACATAAACTCCCTTGTAAAACAACTTCACTGGCTACCTGTTCATTTCCAGGCACATTTCAAAGCGCTGGTCATGACCTATAAAGCCCTATATGGCTTAGACTGTTTGAAAGACCATATCTCCCTATATGAACATGCCAGAGGTTTAAGATCTGCAGAGGGAGGCTTTCTCTCAGTCCTGCTGCTGTCCAAGGTTCGCTTGGTGAGGACACTTGAGACATCCTTCTCAGTGGCTGCTCTCACCCTGTGGAACTCTTTTCCATGAGAAAAATAGGCTGGTTTCCTCCCTGTTTTCCTTTTGCTGGCAGGCAAAAACATTTCTTTTCAAGCAGGCTTTTAATGTATGAGCAGGGGAGCTTTTAATTTATCTTTTTATCAGGATTTTCTAATTATTTTTAAACGTTTGCATGGTTTTATAATGGTTTTATGCTGTTTTATATGGTTGATTTTAATTGTTTAAAATTTTATTGTAATTGTTCTGGCAGCTGCCTTGGATCCTATTCTGGGAGAAAGGCAGAATATAAATTAAATAAATAAGAAAAGGCTCTAGGGAATGCAGTGAAATCTCAACTTCAGGGATTCTGGGTGAAATGGATTATTCAGATCCATTTCAGTTGGCCTCACATCTGGTTATGAGACCAAGAATGCTTTGGTTGTATTGGTGAACAATCCTGGCAGGTACTAGATAGGAAGAATATGTTCCTGTTGGCTTTGTTGGGCCTCTTGGCAGTTTTCAGTACCATGGGTGATGATATCCTTTTGGGTTGCAGGTTAGAGATGTGAATTGGAGGCACCATTTTATAGTAGCTGCAGTTCTTCCTGAAGGGATAGATTCAGAAGGTAGTGTGAAGAACTCCTTACCACTGGCCACTGAAATGAGGGGGCATCTGGTCTCCTGTGCAATTTAACATGAAATTAGCAGATGTTGTTCAGTGATTGGTGCCCCCAGCTGTGTATGACTTTCTTTTTCAAAAGCTGTGTTCTCGAGGGATAAAGTTCCTTCTTCAGTGGCCACATTTTTTGAACATGCCTCTGACATCAGATTATGAAAGGTGCTTGAAAGCATTTTTCATTGATTTGAAATCTGCTATATGAATTGAGATGTTGTGTTGGAGTCATAGGGTGGCTGTTAAGAATTTAGCTATCAGCTCAGTTTGTAGCATATGTTTCTGATGGGCACAAATTACACAAAGCTGGTGTGCTAGAGATTTTGATGAAGCAATAGTGTATTTGGCTGCACTGAAGGTTGCAATATCGCCTCTACAGAACACTTGCCAGGTGACGTGACATAACTCTTTCTCATGTATGACCAGTGAGATTAAGCTTTTGCTTTAATGCAGAGATGGGCAATTTCTGTGCCTCCAGATGCTGAGGACCCCATCCTAGCCACTAGTAAGGGATAACACCTGGAAGGCCATAACTCTGTATATTTTCTCATGGTGGTGGCTCCAGGGATCTCAGACACCTATGATTAGATACATAGATTATGTTTCTATCATTTCTCAGGAAGGGAGATAAGGTACAGGACAATATAAAACATTACAGTTGAACAAGGGACTTACCTATGTTTTTTCCCTACTTTTTTTATATGTGTTTTCTGTGATGCAAATACTTAACTAAATTTTTTTTGTCTTTGCTGCTGGAGATGGGTACAGTGGCAGCTTTAGTGAGGTGAATATTATCGTATGCTGACTTGGGATTCATTTTGCTCGTAATGTTCCTCACACTGGAGCTGAAAAAACCTTTTCATTAGCCCAGCAATTTTCATTTGTTCCGTTTTTATTAAATTTATCTAGTGTTTAGTTTTTCACCCCCCCCAGCTTTTTGTTGTTGTTGTTGTTTTGCACTTTTGCAGATTTGCCCATTCTAAATTGCCAAATAAATCACTGTGAAAGGTCTTCAATTAAGGCGAAATCTATAATGTGCAGGAATTCTGACTTTGCAGCGGCAGGGAGCAGTCTCATTGAAGGGATCACTCCATGAAGCAGGACCAAAGACTCTAATCTCTCTCACTGCAGAGAGCACAGAGGCTAGTTTGAAAGAAGCATGGGCAGAGCAGTATACCAGGAATGCAGAAGGCACCTCCTGGGCCAAGGATCAGCACAGTAAATTCACAGGAGCCTTTAATCTGTTGCTACATAATAGAATACAACAGAACTCCAGCCCACCATTTGGAAATTACTGATAGAATCCATTTATACTTCCTAAGGGAAGATACTAAAGTTGTGAGAATCATCATTTTCCCTGTGCTTATAACTCTACTCATTGGTTGTTTAAAAACTGCAGTAGCCCACCATATTGCACATCGCTGTAGCTTATCTGAATGCTACTGTTTCGCAGAACAAGCTTATATGATCCCTTTGGACTTTCACTGTTACCCTACTTTCCTCCTTCCTCACCTCAGCAAAACAGCAACACTTTCCTAAGTAGAAAATCCCAGGCTGTCCCTAATATTTTCAGTTAAAAGGATTTCAGGAACCAGGGCTGAGCGAAACAATTGTTTGATGCCTTGGAAAACAGTGTAGACAGTCTAGAACCAGGGTAGGTTTATATACTCCCATATTTCCAGTACCTTGTCTTAGAGCTGGTGTTGGGAGTATTGCATTGCCCCCATCCATTGCTACAGCCCTTTCAGGCTGGAATACACGCTTCTGCTGCCACCATTCAGTGGCAATGGCTTTATGGGGCATAAGGGAGCCAATGCCTCCTGCATCATGGAGGCCTGTGAGACCACAGAGCACAGCACTTTCCCTCACCTTGCTGCTGACGGAAAAGGAAACAGAAAATATTATGCTGTTTGGTCTGCTATTTTTGGCAGCTTCAACCGTGATGCTGGTGCAGGGAGATACTAGTGGGCCAGCAAATATGGGGTTCAATGGTCATATGTCGTTCTTGTGCTGGGGGTTCAGCACCCATTTTTTTAAAAAAAATAGCAGGATGTTTGGGGAGATGCTGAGGCGGAGCTGATGTGCAAAGTATTCTGAAGGTACACAACAGCAATTCTTGCATAGCTGTGTGATGTGATCCAGGTTGTCATTCTTCACTTTCCCATTTGTGTCATAATTAGATACAAGGTAACAAAACACTTTCATATCAAGGATCCAAGGTTTTCTTGTTATATAATGATTAGACATCCCAGTTGAAGGACTCTTGAATAATATGGCCTACTCAGTCAGCCTTCCACGTTCACTAGGGTTGGGGTGTAGGACCCCCACAGAAGTGGGAAAAAAACAAATATCAAAGTGGAGGGGGGGCTGAGGCATGGTGGGGAGACTGGGCACCCAGAGACCATACCACGTAAAGGGAAAGGAGTGGGAAAGAGTATTGGATTAGCATGGTGGTCCTGTACTTCCTCTCTGTTGACCATCTCCTTCCTTGGGTGCATGTGGAGCATTGGGAGAGCATTTGTAATGCTAAGAAGTTGGGCTGCAATCTGTCCCAAGCTAGCCAGGCAGCAGTTGGTGGAGGAGGAGTGGGGCCAGAGGTGGGTTTTTAAATGACTGCATGGCCTGCTCAGAGCCACCAAGAGGGAAGAGAAGAAAGGGGCTAGAGTTGCGGGGGGTCAAAGGCTGGAGAAACTCGCAAATAATCAAATCCATGAAAGTTAAACCTGCAAATATGGAGGGTTGACTGTACTTCTTAATGAAAGAGACATCTGAATAATTAGAGTTGATACTTAGGTTATTTCTTGTACATTTTTTGTGACAAATGCATTTACTTCATGATTTATGAACTAAGTATTTCAAACAGAAAACACACAGAAGTCACTATAATGTCAGAACTTCTCTTCACAATTTATTTTCAATTACAAAGGATGTTGCATACATTGATGAGTTTGTATCTGAATAGAAGTGCTTGGGCTCAAGGGTGACAGAGTAAACAAATCATTGTTTTAATTGTGCCTCTTTTTTTTAAAAAAAAAAGGAAAAATTACACAACATTAAACATTATAAAAGTTGCAAACAGATCATGCTTTTAAAACAGGATTTTTTTCTAAACAAGACAAGATCATCAATACATTTCTCTGAGCTCCAGTTGGAAATGGACTACAGAATGTTAACAGCATTACAAACATGATCCCGAGCATACAAGCTTCACCATAGCTGTTAATATATGTTTTTCTTTGCCTTTCAGTATTTTGCTGCATTTTGTAATTGTTATCAGCCTTGTATCCCAATCCTAAATCTATCATTTTGGAGCATCTCACATTTATTTGGTGGGGCCCACTTCCAGGTTAGTATGCTTAGGATTGTAGCCTCAGTTCACTCTTAGAACACAAGTACACTAAGAAGCATTTTCAGCCTGTTTAAGACAGGGCAAGAGGTTGAAAGTTCAAAGTGCGGAATAGATTCCAGTAACACTGGCTGGACATTACATTGTTCTCCATTTCACAGAGGCAATGAAGTTGCTATTATTCTAAAAGCCCAAACCAGTTTTGATTCCTTCATTATTATTTTTTTAAAGAATTGTGTGTGTTTGGCTAACACATGTGGTCAGATCTCTCATGTTCTCTCATGCTTTAGTAGAGCCAGATACCAACCTGTTAAAGCAAGATTTAACTTCAGCTGCTCTTTAACTCTTTAAATAATACATACTTAAACCTAGTATAGCTAATTATGCCACTGCAAGGGCACTGCACTTAAAGGAAATATATGTTTAAAATTCAAAGCCAAAAGTCTAACTCCAGTTGCTGCTCCCAGCTAAAATAAGCCCACTGAATCAAGCAGATTTATACAGGTGCTGACAAGCAATGGCTATTAACTACAGCAGTTAACAAAAGCCCCCATATTCGGAATCACTTTAAGACGCTGCAATAAACAGGGGATATCCATCACCATCAGAGAATATCCATTGCTACCAGAAGTATCTGACTGAAGACAATGATTACCTAGGTCTAGTTTTGACTTAAGAGTTTGGCTTACTGCTTTCCTGAAAAGGCTGAGGCTACAATCCTGGATGCATTTAACATGGAAGTAAGATCCATCCAGATAAAATTGGCTTTTTTTATTTTTTAAAAAGCATGTTTAGGATTAGGGAGAAAAGTTCAGCATGCCCTTGTGGAAATTTGTGAACATCTTGGAGGCAGCACTGCTTGAACATCTTTCTACCACACCAAATCAGTTAGGGGAAACTGAGATATTGAGAACACTGTGATTGATGAGATCCAATCAAGTTTAGAATGCTGTGAAGGAAGTATATGCTAAAGTGCCATTTCTGCGATGTAGACAAATCATTCCATTTATACTGGAAATATCCCTAAGTATTGTTCTCTCAATGTGGTAATGCCCTTAAATGCATTTTAAAGGAAAGAATCAGCTTTCAGATTAGTAATTGATTGAAATGTATTTTGCACAATCCCTCAGGTAAAACAAAATACAAGCAAACAAACAAACAAACCCTGCACATATGTGCAGGATTCAACTACACCAAAATGTAGGCTTCCATCTGGTAGCAGATTAAACTAGATGATTCCACAGCTAGAGCCTTACCTTCAAAAAAAGAAATCATGATTAGACATGAGTAAAATTCAGGTCTGAAGCCCTGAACTTCTGTATTATGTACTTTGACTGTGCCTCAACAGAATTCCAGGAAGACTGCTAAAATAAGTCAAGGAACAGACTGGCTATGCTATTCTGCTGAAGGCAACTTGTAATAAAACCCATCAAAAACAGATAGGAGGCTATTACCATTTTAAAACTAGCTATATTTAAAAGACTTACATAAGAGAAACAATATATCAGTTATTGACATTTGTGAATAAACAAGCAGATTTATTAATGAAGGCAAACATCAGAAAAATGGTACAGACTTAAGTGAAACCCACACTGACAGTACGGTATTTGAGAAATGTCTGTTGCTTTAAGATTATTCAAGAGACCTTTAATAGGATATAGAAATAGTTTTTGCTCTTTCCCACTACACTTCAGTCTAAGTTAAAAATAAATTACTGACCCAACTAGTGAACTTGTTATATCGGTGCCCGATTCCTACAAAAGTGTCACTGTTTGCATTGATGCTGGACAAGAGTGGAAAGAGCAAGTCCTTAACTAGCCAGAAGACTAGTACTAATGAGCCCCAGAAAGTTAAATATCAAGATGTGCTTGATAAATTCAAGAAAAGGCAGAGAAGCTTTTGTAAAATGTAGTGGAATTACTATAAAAAAATCCTATCTTCCAAGACCACTGAAAAATTGGTCACCCTATGCCAGTACAAACTATCAATACAACTTTAAATCAGATCAGATCTATTTGAAGTTCCTTCATGATGCTTTATTGTAGTTTGCTTCCAAAAGGGTTCAAGGGTTTAAGGAGTCCTGGGGAATGAAAAATAAACTTGGTTCTAATATACAAGTAAGGCACAATATAAAGCCACATCATAATCTGTCAATGGAGAACATGGGTAGAGGACAAGAACTATACATAGTACAGAGCTAGTAGTTCATCATTTCTGTTCAAAAATAGAGGTGTGGCACTCAATTTTTAGACTGACAATTTTTTAGCAAGAGCATGCTTTAATATGGAAACAAACTCTAAAGAATCCAGTGTATGAAAGAGTTTAGTACTTCTTTTAAAAATAAAGTGTATAATTGCTTTTGGATGACATTAGAATATTCACAATGCCTACACTCAGAAAGTGACCAAAGACTTCAATAAGATCCACATACCATGTATGAACACTGAAAACCTTTAGAGAGCTCCTCTAAAGATAATCATCCAAAAATGCATGCCACAATTTTTCCAAACAAAACATGAACATTTGGTTTTTTAAAAATCTTTGTGATAATTATACACTAAACGTATATTTAATGACACTAGAGGAAGCAGATTGTTACTGGCATTAAAAGTACAACCATTTCTAGACTGTTTTAAATGCCACAGAGTCCCCTGGTTAAAATGTAAAGCTGCACAGCTTGCCTATGTCATCTTTACAATAAGGTTAAACCAGCAAAGATCTTAATTTTACTCTACATTTTACTGCCAGGTTTTATTTAGATCAAGTATCGCTGCAGCATTCTGACCAGCCCAGAGTTAGCAGCAAATGGCAGGAATCATATAAAATGCAATATATTTTTTTTCTTTTTTAAACAAAGTGCTTTTCTAAGATATACACACATATATAAATAGATACAAAATAAAGTGTCACCATTAAAAAGCTCAACTATTTAAAAGCTTTTCGACTATAACTTAATACATAGAAAACACTGAAATGCAAGGGTATGGAATCCACTAAAGATTCAAGGTCTGTTTTTCAATGCTAGATCAAAATCATATTCTGGTTTTCAGACATGCACACACAAAAAAGCTGCAAAAGTAGTTTTAGCTCAGAGAAGCCTGAACTACTGCAAAGGGGATATAATATCTTACTGTCAGTTAAGCTTGATACACAAGTCCAGATTGCCAAACAGCTGTATCAAGTTTTAGAATATATCCTTTCTATGCTGTTCTGATCCAGTGTCAGGATCACAGCCATGAACAGTATTTAAACACCTTTTACAGTGAAATGCAACACTATGTCAAATAGGTGTATGTAAAATACTCAGAAGACATTAACTCTACAACTTGAAGCCAGATACATCTCTTGATACGCCAGCATTATTCCAGGCTTGTAGGCACATCATTACATTTTTAAAAGATCTTTATGCTGTCCTGACAGGCAAATTTCTGCTGACATTTTGCAAATATTTGAGATATTTTTTAAAAAAAGGTAGAGAGCAATAGGCAGTAATATGAAAGAGGGGGAGAAAAGGTTTGGGGTGACAGAACTCTGTAGTGGTAAATTGGCCTTCCCAAAACATGGCTTGCGCACCACAGCAATGACACAGATTCCACTCAGGTGCAAGGAATCACACTACACTTATCTAAAGAATTGTGGGAAAACCTTCACAAACTTTTTGGATTTGCATGGAGCTACATCTAAATTATTTGGTATGCTTAGTAAACAGTGTTATAGAGTCATCTATGTATCAAGCAAAGGGGAAGAAAGGCATTAATGAAACCAGATAATGATCCTGTCTTGACATAAACAACTTTCTCATCAAGAGATAAAGCTTTTCATTGGTACTTTAACACTGACTAAAAGCAGACTCTCATGAGCCAAACTGCACATACATTTGTATTCCCCCCATCATAGAAACTACGAGTTAACAATAAGTCACATAGAAGTTTGAAGAAGCCAGTTGAAATATCTGTACAAAAATATAAAATCTATAAATTCTTCTTCTTTTTTAAGCCTGTGTTGATTCTTGGAAACATCACATGCACAATAATACAACAACTGGAAAAAGTGGCAACTAAGGAATTAGGTATTTGCAGCTCTTCTTTCTTTACATATATACACATTACAATAAAAATAATTTTATTTTGGTTGTTTGGTGGAAGTATAGTACAAGCTAAATTTTTAATTCCCAAAGTTGAACTCTATTTTACCAGTAGCTTACTAAAATCCAAATATATTAAAATTTCTACTGTAAGTGCAGAAAACAAGGATTTATAGACTTCTAGATGCCCATCTTATCTACTATGAAGCCAACTAGAGGAACAGCAAAATAATAGTTATGTATGAACGCTCCTTCTGTAGATAATTGGACCCAAAGAGAAAGAAAGAAATTCACAGTTCAGTAAGATCCCTAACCCTGACCTTTTAAGTTTTTTTTTCTTTTTATACATTCAGTACAGTATCATGTAAGCTGTGCAAAACTTTACTTAAACTGGCAGTTTGCCATATCAGTTGCATTTGTCTTTGGTACAAAAATAAACAATCGCAATAATGTGCAAGTATTTGTTTTCTTCCGGCCAAGTACCGAAAATGAGTTTTCTAGAGCCATCTTTTTATACAATACATAGACTCTGTGGCATATCTACATTTTCAACATATTCCTATATACATTCAAACATTTGTAACAGCTGGAACAAATACATTAAAATCCATGAGGCCCTCTATACATCTTTTGCCCCAACAAAGATTTCTCATCATACAAAATCTTTATCATTTTATGGTTATACTTGTCCTCCCTCTCCGCAATACAAGGCACAAAGAGTATACATTTTTTTCTTACTTGCACAGACATTTAAATACCGTATCAAGCTCAGAAAATTATATATATTTTTATATGGCACACTAGCTTTATGCCCGGTGTGCTATGTACAAGTTATGGTTGCAAAGAAAACTTACTGTTTTAATTTAGAACAAAAGAGCAATAATTCTTGGGAAAAAAACATGAGTTTACACTTTTATTTTATTTGGAGCATAAACCTGCCTTAATGTTTGGCATTTTGCAAGATTTTTACTTGCAAAAATTTGTTTTGCTCATACACAAGTTACATAATCTGGTCCTAGATAAACTTAATTTTAAAATGAATATGTAGCCACCACATTTATGCCAGAAGCAGATTTAAAACTATAAGGTTTATGCTCCAAAATGCATTAAGCATTTTATATCATGCTTTCACCTACCTTACTACATTGTTATAAAAAGAAGAAGAAAAATGATGGAACTTAAAACTGTGTTTTACAGAATGCTAAACTCGCATGCAGACCAGAATTAAGTTTACAATGTAGTACATGACACAGGCAGAGTGCTGTCCAAAGTGAATGGATAATGTGATGTCTACTAAACTTTTGATGTTGGTATTCGTAATCCTACAAGACCTCCTGTAGGATCTCCTTCTGCTGTTTTTTCTAAGACCTGGTTGACAAATTCCGATGTTTGTCCAGACACTGGTGGCCCTGGAAGAATGAAAAAAGATTATTTCTTCAGAATGCTACTGAGAATATATATGTTTTATTTGGCATATTGAATCTCAGGGTACTTTCAGGTGACTGCAGGAGCCACCAATCAAAAGATGTTATGCAACTATTAAACAGAAAGGGAAAAAAAAGATGGAAGAAGCTAGGGTTATAAGCAGAAGACAATGTCCTCTATGATTCCTGCTTCCTCTCCCCCTCCGCATGAATGAAGTCGGGAAGTTGAGCAATAAAAGCCTGGTCTGGAACCTGAATCTGAAATCTCAGGACAGTAGAAATTCTTGTGGAAGAAATGGTGTTTGGAAGGTGCTCACCAAATTAATAAAGGCTACATACTCCTCACCTGAAAACATCTGGAATGCCCTTTTGCTGTTGTGATATTAGAATGTGTTAACAAAAAGGTGATACCAGACATTTTATTAGAAAACAAATTATTTGGTGGTACTGTATATAATGGTAGGCTAGTCAGTGGACAGATAAAAGAGGATATTAACCTACTGGAAAGGATTCAGGGGATAGAAAAAAGAATGGTGAAAGAATTCACAGGGTGAATTAAGCAAGTCTCTTGAAGAGGAAGGATCACATAAGGGGAAATGCGCAATCATCAAGTTGTTGAAGTGGTAAAAATACAGAAAGACAGTTTCTTCTACTAGGTGTTAAAGACAAGATGAGTAACAAATTTCAGCTACGTCACAGAAAAATGTAGGCATGTGACCAGAAACAAAAGAAAACAAAACTCTCCCAACTAGAGGAGCCATCAGCAAAGGAGGAAGCTTCCTCCTGAGGCTGTTTGATATTTCCTTTAAGATTATCAAGATAAGATTGGACAGGTGCCAGTCAGAAGTAGGGGGCTGAATTAGATCCTTCCAATAATAATCCCAGTGTTCATTAAGAACAAGAGAGTTTGTTTAAAGTCATGTGATATGAACGAGCATTATTTCCAGATTTGGCAATGCTAAAATGAAAGGAATCCTCTCATATGTCCTGCTCATGAATAGCACTACATGTGATATTTACTTACCAAGAGTGTCTTTAATAAGCACATCAAGCTTCTGACCCATATTGGATGCTCTGTCATCTTTAGGATTCTGAACTCTATTCACAATTTCTTGTTTGATAGAGTTGATCACAAATAGTAAGTTATCTACAGAAGAAATCAAGCAACATACAACATACAACATATTAGAAGCTAATACAATGCGGGCTGGACAGGGCTACTGTCAGGTGGATCTGTAACTGGTTGACTGACCGTTCCCAAAGGGTGCTCACCAATGGCTGCTTTTCATCCTGGAGAAAAGTGACTAGCGGGGTGCCACAGGGTTCTGTCCTGGGCCCAGTGCTCTTCAATATTTTCATCAACGACTTGGATGAAGGAATAGAGGGCATGCTCATCAAATTTGCAGATGACACCAAATTGGGAGGGGTTGCTAATACACCAGAGGACAGGATCAGAATTCAAAATGACCTGGATGGATTGGAGAGCTGGGCCAAAGCTAACAAAATGAAATTCAACAGAGAGAAGTGTAAGGTCCTACACTTAGGTAGAAAAAATGGAATGCAGAAATATAGGATGGGGGACACGTGGCTGGATGGCAGTACGTGTGAAAGGGATCTAGGAGTCTTAATAGACCACAAGCTGAACATGAGTCAGCAATGTGATGCGGCAGCCAAGAAAGCCAATGCAATTCTTGGCTGCATCAATAGGAGTATGGTGTCTAGATCGAGGGAGGTACTGGTACCACTCTACTCTGCTTTGGTTAGACCTCATCTTGAATACTGTGTCCAGTTCTGGGCACCCCAATTCAAGAAGGACATGGTCAAGCTGGAGCAGGTCCAGAGGAGGGCGACCAAAATGGTGAAGGGCCTGGAAGCCATGCCCTATGAGGATAGACTTAGAGAGCTGGGTATGTTCAGTCTGCAGAAGAGAAGGTTAAGAGGGGACATGATAGCTATGTTTAAATATTTGAAGGGGTGCCATGTAGAGGAAGGAGAGGGCTTGTTTTCTGCTGCTTCAGAGACCAGAACAAGGAGCAATGGATTCAAGCTGCGGGAAAGGAGATTCCACCTGAACCTCAGAAAGAACTTCCTGACGGTCAGGGCTGTCCGGCAGTGGAATATGCTGCCTCGGAGTGTGGTGGAATCTCCTTCTTTGGAGGTTTTTAAGCAGAGGCTGGATGGCCATCTGTCGGGAGTGCTTTGAGGGTGTTCCTGCATGGCAGGGGGTTGGACTGGATGGCCCGTGTGGTCTCTTCCAACTCTACATTTCTGTGATTCTGTGATTCTGTGAACATTGTAAGCCTACCATAATACAACACTTTTGGGAAAGAGGACTACACTTCTCTATTACTGCCTTTTAATCCAAAATTTCCAGGGCAATTTACAGTAACAATGGCAACACAGTGGAACTGTAACAGATAGAGCCAAAAATAACCAGAACAGAAAAAATACGCCATGGACTGCAAACTTGGGAAGGTGAAAAGGTCTTTTGGTTGGCACCTACAAGGCATTCATATAGGAACCAAGCGAGCTTCTTTGGAGGGGGTTCTAAAAGAGAGGCACCTATAAGACCCTCTCCTACATTCCCACCTGGCAGTAGCCATAACAAAAGTCTTTGGTCGTAATTAAATCTTTAATGCTGCTGCTACAAAACCCATGATGCTATCTTCTGTAGACAGACAAATCAGCCAATTAAGCATTGAGATCTGCGGCTTTCAAACCTCTTGATCAAAGGTCATGATTAGATCTTGATGACTTACTGTGACAAGACAGCATGCTTACAGGAAGCAACCGGGCTTCAGAATTTTATTAAATTGACAGAAAACTCATGGTTCTTTCAGGACACAGGATTACAAATTTAGGGTTTTAAAAGCTTACCATATTCAGTATTGAGACCCCATAGTTTTACTTTGTTGGCTTCATACTGAGCTTTCTTCTTCAATCGGCAAGCCCTGTCAGGTTGAGAAACAGAGTGAAAAAGGAAGTAAAGATATCCATCTAGTTGCTTTAGAGCATTTCTAATGTAAGCACCCTAAAAGCCATGACTGCTATAATTTAGTAGACAATATTCTCTACGGTAACTCCTACTTTGCCTTTTATTTTCCCCTTTGCTGACAAAATTAACACTCATCTGCAAGTATTTATGGCAACCATGCCATCGTTATTTTTTTGCCAACAAAAAAAAATGCGCTAAGCTAGGCCATTAAAATCTTTCATACAAGTTGCACAAACCATATTGGCATAATCAGAGAAAACTGACCAAATTCCAAATGTGACATGGTGTGGGAAGAAGAACTGGCAACCACTGGCACAATTATGCAAACCATTCTGAGTAGGTCCATCTTCCTAGGTATAAAGATCAGACTCATATGATGGACAAATTAGATGCTTTGATTTCTTCCTGATACATCAGCCCAAAAAGATTTGCCAAATCCCTCATTCAGACAGGGCATAATCTCGCAATTTCATTATTTTTAAATTTATTTTAGAACCTTTGTTACCTGGAAGCTAGCTTGTTTTTCTCTTTCCTTGACCTTGGTCTAGCTGTTAATGGAAGTTCGCTGACTGGGGTCAAATCACTGATCACTTTATTCAACTTCCTCAGTTCATTCCCAATCTGTAGTAGTTTTTTAGGGTTAGGTGTCAGATCTTCCACATCAGTCCTCCTTGACTTCTTTACAGCATATTTGCCTTTGTAAATACATAAACAAGCAGGTTATCTAATAGGCTGCAAAGATTCATTCAGGCTGTAAAAATACTTTTGTGGTCTTAAAGCCTCCCATGCTGCTTTCACAGTTCAATACCCAGCCTAATTCAGCTGGGAGGCTTGTATGGACAGCAATGGCATTGTGCAAAGGAGGGAAAAAAAGCAGAATGTAAGATGGACAGCCAGAGAAAATGATCACTACACCTTTGTACTTTATGTGATACTGGTCTTCTTTTAAAATATGTCACAGTGTGCTGCTGATGCAACCTCAGCAAACATGAATGTGAGGTTGTGCATAGCCTTGTGTCTGATTACTCTCAATAAATGTGCCAGGCACACGCTGACACAGGTACACACATGTTCCATCCATTGAAGATAACTGGATGGAGCATTTTTGTTTTTTGGTTTATGTGAGAGTTCCTAGAATGGAAGCCTTGCAGATATGGAGGGCACATTGTATACACTTTTTTAAAATACAGCTGTTTACAACTAGAAATGACCACCATCATAATAGAAATATATAAAAACAAAGGTAAAACATTTGGCCTATATCCCCACCAAAATCAGTGGCCAGAAAGGCAGACTTTTAGTAATAGTTACAAAGACAGTGATACTTTCAGCAAACAGCAAAGGATAAACAAGAAATGCGAGGACCTTTTGCCACAAATAGCATGAACTATCTTCAATGTAGCTTTTTCTGACAAACAAAAATCATTCACACCCCACCTTCTCAATAAACAACCAAGCTGTGAAACAAATGGATGCTGTATGGGAAATGGCTTTAAAATACTGGGAAAAGCTTCAGAAAATATATTTCTTGGTGTCTCTGTTTCTCTTTAAAACAGTCCACATGATCTTCTTGACTATACAACATATCCAAACTGGAGATTGAGGTATATTGAAGAAGATGTTCCACAAGCAGTTCAAACAAAACAAGGAGTTCATACAAGCTTCAGAAAGGGTACACACACATCTACAAACAACAGATTCTACCAGGGAATTGTTCTTACCATGATGTAATCCATTCTTCTGATACATGTTACTTGGTAATGTATCTCGATTCCATTCTGAAGGCCTCAACATTCTCTCTTGCTGTGATGGTGTCAGCTGCTCACTGTATTCCCAAAAGTATCTTCGCTTGCCTCTTTTTCGACAAGATACTGCAGTCATTTCTTTCAAGTCCTCTACAGAATCATTTTCATACCCTAAAAATGTATAAAATTTTAGTTCTACCACTTTTTTCCAAAGCAAAAATATGAAGCCTGGAGGAAAGAGACTACACTTATCAGTAAGATGAAAGAGTAGAGAGAAAAATGAAGGAGGATAGGACTTTGAACACTGGAAGACACAGGCTACTCCCAACCCTTCTTCAAGCTCACTCCTGTTGGAGAACTGTCATAGTTTTTATCTGGCAACCTTCTTTCAGATGCACAGCGGGGGGAGGGTGTCTTTTCAAAAGCCACTCTTGGCCCTCCACTTCCTAAGTGGAAACTGACACCAACTTCAATTCCCCAGCTTCTCTGCTCCCTACTCAACTAGTGCTCACTTCAGCAAGCTCTTCAGAAGACGCAAATGCTGTTTTATAGGATGGGGCATGCAGTGCACAAACAGGTACAGAGAAAAGTGTGACGTTGAATCACAGTGTAGATCCTTCAATGATACTCATTCCCTTAATCTCCATACTGCAGAACCTGCAGTGGCATTCAGTCTTGAAAAACTAAGCTCCCAGCTTAATATATCCAAAGCATCCTAAAACTCTCATTTTCTAGTTCCATATTGAAATACTTCACAGAAGATGTACAATATGCATTTGTGACTGACACAAATCATGCAAAATATAAATTAAATTAAATGAGGTACACAAATTTTTGTTAGAGGACTCATTAATGATTTTCATTAGGCCTAAGTCTTGCTTCATATCTATGGCACAAAATAAAGAGTCAAACATTTTAAATGTTAACATCAGCTGGCCTTAACCCTAAAGAAAAGGCAATGGCATTTAGATATGACAATAAGAAGCAATAATTTCTTGAAGGATTCTGTTGTTCTGCCCTTTAGCAAGATGTATTCTCCTGTCAGTTACCTGGAAAAGCTTTGTGATGAACACTTCATCTCTCTGTACTGTGAGAATGACAACTATGGCCAGCAACTGCTAGGATGAACCAAATTTCATAATGCATAAGAGCCCTCTTTCCAGAAGGACAAGAACTAATTAATGCACAGCATACCAAGTGACAGCATCCTAGTTAATTTTAGGTAATATACTAAATGTAGAGGAGAAGATTGTAAATTTCAGGCTCTACATCTTCCAATCGCTTTAGATAAGAATAAAAGCTATCCTATTTAGTTGAAAAACAGATGCTCACATGAGAATAGTGTTGAGTGTTCATATGTAACTGCAAAGTTATTTAAAACTCTTGTACAAACAGTGCTGTGTGGGTCATTGTTCAAAATTCATCCTCCCCCCATAAGCCTGGCTGTAGACCATGATATGCCTAATTACCTGGTTCAGAGAAAGTATCACTGATGTCGTCATCTTTGTCATCTTCATAATCTTCTTCCTCCTCCTCATTTTCAGACAGTTCGTGCTCACTTCCGAAGCCTTCATCATGGTCTTCATCCTCTACTTCCTCCTCTTCATCTTCCTCTTCATCAGCATCAGCTTTGCCTGCTTGCTCACCCAAACCATCAGTGACAAAGAGAGAATAATTATGTTCTTCTTTTTTCTGTGAAGGATCTGAAACAGAGGTACTGGCAGAGAGGCTGCTGTCCTCTGCAACACGTCCTGGAGTTGCTTGGGGTGGAGTGAGGAGCAGAGCTTGAGTCTCTTTAAAAGGCAACACAGGAGCGGTGGGACTCTGAAGGGAGTCATTCACTTTCCGCTCTTGCTTCTTTGCTACAGCTCCACAGTAGCAAGTGTTTTCTTTTGCAGCATCAGAATTTGCCTGGCTCATGGCTGACCTGCTCTGGTGTACTGGGTTTATCTTTACTTTTGCCTTTTTAACATAGTCTTTACATTCAACATGAATGTTCACCTTCTCATTACTGTACACATTGGTCTTCACCATGATTTGTGTGCTTGAATTAGGCTTGCTTGCTTTCTGGGGAAATTCTGATAAAGGTGTCTCAGCCTGAGCAGTCTTAGATGAACAAACTGGGGCTGCTGCTCTGGTTGCAATTTTCTTCATTGGCAGAGAAGTCAACTGAGTTTGTTTTACACTGAACAGCAATTCTGGGTAGCACAATGGATCTGAGACAGGCTGTGAGTCCTCACTGTTGAGCTGGGCCAGTGTTGGAGTTTTGCTTATCACCTCTTCATCCTGGTACGGGCTTGAAAAGTCATCAAGACCCAAATAGTCCACCTCTTTTGTTCCCCAAATGTCACAGCTGGTTAACTTGGTATACTTTGTCAAATCCTCAGAGTAAGTGTCCCACTGTTCCCAGTTTGCAGGGAAAGATGGTTCAGTGTCCAGTATATCTGTGAAAGACTCCAAGTTCTCGAGATCTTTGCAGTCCTCCACAGAAAACAGGTTGTCCCTGGAACTTGGCTGGTAATCCATTCCTCTGTCCTATACAGACACATTAAGGAAGGCAATTAACCAATGGTAACCTTATTTTCACTTCAGTTTCTCCCACTACCCTACCCTCCAGCTACAACTGCACTTCTCAAAGGCTAATTTAGCAGTGAAGTGTATCACACATACCTTCAAATTCTATAAATATTTATCAAGAGGAACAGTGCAAAGGTGGCAATAAAAAAGAAAATTGTGATGCGGTAAGCCCTCCCCCCAAGACACTCCAGGTAAACATACAAGATCATTCTGTCTATTAATTATGAATCAAAACTCTTTAAGTGATAGAATTTCTGTTTCTGATTCAATTTATGATTCTGATTTGTCAATTTTAACTACCTGTATACTTTCAAATTATACAAACCATTTCATTATCAATGCCTATCACTGAAATTGTTACAGGAAACAAGACTAAAGAGCCTCACATTCATATAACCATGTTTTAACTACATATCACAGAATATTTTGTATTTCCATTAGTTCCTAAGGAACAAGAGATTCTACAGAAGTCAAATTTGATGATTCACTAGGTAGCTTCCAACACTTACTCTCTTTCCGTAACTTATTTTTTCTTTAAATAATGAATGTCTCTTCTAATAGCTAACCAGTTCTCCTGAACGTAGCACTGCAAGAAAGCAATGTTTTGAAGTCTGCTCAGCAGTGCCTCACAAAAGAGTATATCAAAAGGTTCTTCTTTTTTTCATCAGCTCTGTCAGCTTTTCATCATCAAGAGGCCTTTGTTACTAGGCTGATGAGCTGGCCTTCCTCAACCAATGATTAAATTTAACAGAAAAGGAAAGCATACTGTACTGGATCTTGAGAAAGGGAAAGCTATGCTAAAAGAAAATAAAAGTAGCTTACCAATTCATACATGAAATCTGGATCAGAACTGTTAGCCAAGAGATCTGTGCTCATCAGAGTCTGTTCTGAAAACATGTGGCTTCGAAAGGCATCCCCAAAAGGAGGGTCCATTCCACTCACACTAGGCTAGAACAAATCGTCAACCGTTTGTAATACAAACAACCCCAGTTTTTTAGAACAAAAAATATCAGTGATAGTACTTCTTCCTAATACTATATACATATATTCACAGTATTTGTGAAGATAAGCATAGAATTCAGCTATTGTTCTTCTTTGTGGTCTCTATGTCTCACACAAACGGGGTTTACTGTGCCTACGCAGTGCATCATTCACAACCTTCTAGAGCCGTTATACAAACATTTTGTATAGTGTCAACAATAGTACTCTTTCCTCAGAGGAAATGTAAAAAGCTTTAACAACCTCTGGCTGGCTAAAAGAAATGCAGGTAGGCCTGAATGAATTATCCGGTTCTTCTGTCATATTCTCTCCATGTCAGGTCAAACTAGATAATGAATTTAACATGTATTCAGAAGTCGTTTTTCATCACAGTTTGTTGGGTTATTCATTATCAAAATGTAAACATGGGTTGAATTGCTAAGTCTGTTTGCTGTGATACACATCTGTAAAGAAATTCCACTGCAAAAACATGCTAATTACTGGGAATATGCAATACCTTTAATGCCAGCTTTGACCCTCTACCTCCTTGCTATCACTTTTCCTGCTACCTGTTTATTCAGCAATACTTTGGTAACAGTAGTATGGAGGACCACATTTGATATTTCTTCTATTTCTACTTTTCCTAGCATCCTGAATCTCCTAGGCACCTGCTATTTTCTGGTTCAACATCTTAAAAGGGAGTGACACTTAATTACTGAATAAGAAGTTTCACTTTAAAAAAAAGTAGCATAATTTTATGTATATCATGTCCTGCTTTTCATGTTTCCATTCCAAGTCACTCAAACCAATCCTAAATAATAATGTACTAAGTTCTGGCTATATGAATAGTGGGGACTTACCTGAGGCATTTCCAGACCCAAATCCACCAAGTCCAATTCCAAATGCTTTGTTTTGTTTGCTTGCAAATTCCGTTCCAGCTTTTCTTCAGGGTAAACAGGCAGCATATAATTCATGCAATGGAGCGTCACAGGTTTTTTTCTAGAAAAAGCTTCACTTTGACTACATGGAACTCTTCTTGCTCTGGAGACTTTCTGCATGAAAAGAAACCAAAATTTTCATGTAGATGAAATAAGGATTATTTGTATGGCACAATCATTGCCTTAAGCAGCTTGCAATCAAAAAAATCAAAGCAAGGGAGACAGAGAAAAATGAGAGAAATTGTGGACAAATGGGAGCAAAACAGGAAAGAATATGTGCTTCGGTTACATGTTAAGTGTGATTACTGTATATATTCATGCATAAATCTAAAACTTCTAGTAAAAAAAAAATGACCCAAAAAACTGGGCCAGCTTAGCCATGGGTCAGTGTTAGTGCTGTATCCTAACTCTTATCAAAAAAGTAACTATCTCCTTTGAGTAGAATGGCAAAATGCAAGACCTCAGTCTGTCCTGAAAGAACCCAAAAGAAGCACCAACTCCCTCTACTCTCTGCTGTGGTGCTGCTTCTGGCCTTTTTGACTGGCTAGGTGGGAAAATGGGACTTCCTGTCAATGGAGCACCAAGAGAGTAGAGAGAGAGGGTGCACCTTTAGGTCCTCCCTGGATGGACTAAGTTCTCATGTTTTGCCATGCTACTCAGGGAACAGGATGGTTCTTTTTTGATAGAAGTTAATACTATGCCTTAACTTTTATCAGAAAAAGGAACCACCCCCTTCTCTGAGCAAAAGGCCGTTCTGAATGTCTGGACAGGAAAATGGTGGCAGCAGCTGGCTCCTGAGAGGGTGCTGGTGCTTTCCTCTCTCTGCAGAATGACCCTTAACCTATCCATGGGTCATATCAAAATCCATAATTTTGGCCCCAAAATGTACCCTCAACTTATACATGAGGTCAGCTTATGCACGAGCATATATACAGTAGCATGTGAACTAGAGGGCTGTACCAGAGGCTTTACAGCAAGGTTGGGCAAAGCTCCAGAGCCCAGCAGGCTATCCCATAACACCGTTGACTACTATTGTGGGTGATTGCAGGTGATGTCTTTTTGGGTGAGAGGTCCTTTAGGACTGTTTTAGGCTGAAGGGTTTTAAAGAACTGTTAAAACACATTTTAAAGTTCCTGGAATGGAAGAGAATATTTTCCAGTTTAAAAAGTTGGGGGCTGAGAAGAAGTCCGTGGAGGCCCAAAAGGCCACACTGGACCCCCACGGACCACATGATTTTAATTCCCGCTTTACAGAGAAGATGACTTTTGAGGAGAGATGTGAAGGAAATAAGAGACATGGTATCATGGCAGTGGTCTGGGAGGCTGCTCAAGGGAGGAGGACACAATCTTACAATGAGCTGGGTAGTACTAGAAAAGCAAAGGTCATTTTATTGCTCTTTTAAACTGCCTACTAAACAGAGTTCTTTGAGCAATATACAGTATATTAAAATATGAACTATAGTAATACAACAGTAATACAATAAAACCATGATTGCAGGTGTATCCAGCCATTAACAGAACAGCAAAGGATGGCTTTAAATGTAAAAGCACAGGCTTTGAATGTAAAAATGGAGGTGCTTACACTGGATCTTAGGACAGCCAGGAAACCAGTGCAGGGATTTAGTGACGGAACATGTGACCAAAGCAATCAGACAAGTAGCAGAATGTTGGACAGAGGTGAAAGAGCTGAAACAAGGGAATGTTTTGGAATTTCTGGTCTTTAAAGGCAGCACTGCAGTTATCTAACTACAACGCCATCAGGAGGCAGCCAGGGCATGACTGCTCAAGACACAACAGTCACACAGCCATAGCAGCATCCCTTTAATAGTCTAGAGCACATTCTAGGATGGGTCCAAACATCTGTGCTCCCTCAAATAGTACTCTCTAACTCCAGTCATATGTATCCCTACTCCCCCTGCTCACACAATTCTTTAATCCTATTTAGAATGACCGAAGGTTACAATTAATTACCAAATGGTATACCACAAAAAAAGTAAGTGTTCCTGTGAGCCTCAAACTACCTACTCACTGGCATTGTCTGTGGTTGACCTACACAAATGGTGAGAATCATTCAGCCTTCCAGATGTTGTTAAAGTGCAATTCTCAGCATTCCTCACCATTGGATATGCTGGCCGTAGAAGCTGCAGTTCAACAACATCTGGAGGACTTCACAAGTCCTGCCCCAGTTCTACACAAGCAACTGCTCTGGGCTGGTTTCCTGACAGAGACTGGTAATTCTGCCACATATATAACAACTAATTAATTTGGATATAGCAGATTTAACTATCCCAGAGAAAACATATCTGGAGCTATACAGAACCGCAACTGTATGGACAGTTCTTTTGATTGTATGTTGTAAAGACAAAACCTGTTGAACTGTGTGAGTAAAAGTGGGCCTCCAGATTTAATTTATTTTAAAATGCATGTCATGGACTTCAAATGTGCTACCCTAAATGTATATCTCATTGCCATATAGTCTAAAGGTGTCTTAGTGAGTTACAACGCTCCAGGGGTTTTACCTGCTTAAGATATTTCAATGTTTCATCTGCTGATGAATTTTAATTATTTGATCTGAACAAGCTGTTGCTGTTACTTTAATATATTAATGTTCATGTCTGCGTAGTCTCCTCAATTGCAATTTGATTCATACACTCACATTAAATTGACTTTATGGGGAATCTAGATGTGAAAACTGGTAAGATACTATTTTTATGGAAGGTATGGGACAACAGTGGGACTGTTACCTTAAATCAGATACTTGGTGATGAATTTTTGCCTTTTTCAATTTTGCAAGAGCACTTTAATCTACCTCTATCAGCTAAATGGCAGTATTTACAACTGAAACATTTGTTGCAATCCAGATTTGGCCATGCAGCTTTAAATATATCCCAGATTCTCTTAGTATCAGAGAAATTAATGAAGCCAACCAAGCAGACTTGTATCTAGGGTGGGGCAACTGGGGCACATACCCCCACCGCCGTTCACCCCCCTTCTGCCACCATTTGCCCCCCCACCTGCTGTCGCCCTGCCCCTGCCAGGGTCCTTCCTGGCCCAGTGTGGTGGTGGGGGCAGCAGCAGCAGCACTTCAGTGCTTGCCCTGAGCGCTGTTGAGCTTCGGTACACCACTGCAACCAAGTATCCAAACCAGTAATTTATATATATAAATTTCTGTTATCTAGAAATAAATATGATGTGCACAGTTTACAACAAGAATGGAATAGAGAATTGGGATATCCAGTTCTGACTTATCAGTGGCCATTGGTTTTAACATCCATAATGAGTTAGAAGTCTATAACTAGTATAGTTATAGATCTCCAACACTATCTTATACAGCAGAAGTTGCTCTTTTGGTATACTGGTTTCCACAAAGTCTAGTCAAGAAAGGTCTTTCTAAATCACCAAACTGTTGGGAGATGTAATACTACTAATGTTTCTTAATGCATATGTTTTGGAGTTGTCCCATAGTAGATACCTTTTGGTAGGAAGTAACCACACAAATAAATTTGGTTTTGGAAAGTTCATTAATATTCAGATACATGCATGTTCTTTTGACTTATTTGCCTGTTTCTTGGAAGTTAACAAATGGCTAACAGAAGTGGATTTTTCATGCCCTTTTGACTGCTAAAATTCATTACCAGAAAGATAATTTTTCTCCACCTGTGATTTAATAGATAGAAGATCTAACAACACTTGCAACATTTGAAAGAATGATTTACAAACAAAATTTACAAACAGACTTGTATTTCAACATTTCGTCAGCTCTTAGAGAAACTTACAACAAATGTGGTTATTTTTCCTCCTTCCCTGTTTTTATTTTGCTGTTCTTGGTACACTGAAACATTACTGTATGTAACAGATCCCTTCTGAATGTAAATGAAAAATTAAAATAAAAAATTTTAAAACATTTGTGTAGTCTTTATCATTATGATTACCTATTATAAAAAACCTTGAGAGAATAATTTAGCCTGAAAGGTGTTTGAAACCTTAGGCCTACAGAAAGAAAGAATGGCTTTGCACTACTGCAAGAACAGTTTTTCAGTACAAAAAGCTCAATAAGCACCCCAAAAGCCACATCACAATACAATAATCACTGATCAAGAAAGAATCTCAATTACAGTGTGTTTTGAATATCCTGTTTTGGAGCCAATGTGAGAAATCAACCACTTAAAGTTAAGTAATAAATCTTTGTCCTAGAATTTCCAGCTAGTGCAATTTTATTCTGGCAAACCTGATCTCTAGGGTTTCTGGCAGGTTGCTTCAAAGAACCAATTATGCAGGGAACCTTCAATATACCACAAACAGCAAGATTATACAAAGGAACGTCTATAGAATAACCCACTCAGTGTTGTGGCATTTCACATTAATTTGCAGAACTGGGTTTGCTCATTAACTACTCCAAAAGCAGAAGTTCTCCATTAAACAGATTGACTGAAGTAAGTACTCTTAGTTTCTTTGCTTTTCACACAAGGAGGTAGAGAGAATGATTGTTGTAGAATTGCACAGATCATCTGCTAGAATAAAGACTGCATATGCTGAAAAACAAAAGTTCGCATGCCTACTATTCTGGAGTAAATCCAGTGGTTAGTCCTAACTAGAGCAGACCCACTCGTTCAATGGGATAAAGTGTTGACAATAAAAGTCACACTGATTCAATGGCTCCACTCCACTAGCAACTGGACTTCATCCTTTGTTTCCATTTAAAAACACATGCTCGCCATGCGTCACAAAGCCTGGTTTTCCAAAAAAAAGGATAAAAGGAATTATCAGAGTTAAAGGATGCTGCGTATCAGCCTGAGAGTTCACGTGACAGCACTGTAGAATTACATTTGGGTCCAAAATCTGAGCACAACTCATACCACAGAAGGTAGGCACAAAGAGTTGCAGAGGTAATATGCCTGAGTCTGACAACTTCACAGAATCCTAGAATTAGAGTTGGATGGGACCTCATGGGCCATCAAGTCCAACCCCCTAATTAATGCAAGATTTCCACAGAGCATCCTCAGCAGGTAGTGGTCCAGCCTCTTTTTGGAGACATCCAAGAAAGGAGACCACACCAGCTTGCTAGGCATTTGGTTCTGCTGCTAAAGCACTCTTACTGTCAGAACATTCCTTCTAATGTTCAATGGAATATACTCTACTGTAACATCCAACCATTAGACCTGGTGCTACCCTCTGGGGCAGCAGAGAACAGGTCTGGACCCTCCTCTCTATAACAGCTCTTGAGGTATTTAAAGAATGCCAGCCTGACACCCCTCAGTGTTCTCTTCGCCAAGCTGAGCAAGCCCAGCTGCTTCTGTCTTTCACTTAAATGTTTTGTTCTCCATGCCTCTTATCATCCTTGCTGCCTTCTCTGAACGTGCTCCAAACTTGTCTAAATCTTTCTTTAAAACAAGGTGCCCAGGGCTGAATGCAGTACTCCACATGACGCCTGGCAAGTGCAGAATTATTGTGGGAGTATTACTTCCCTAAGCTTGAAAACTATGTTTCAATTAATACAGGCTAAAATAGCATTGACCTTTGTTGCAGCATCACACTGCTGGCTCATGTTCAACTAATAATGATCAACAATAACCCCAACGTACTTTTCACATGTAGTACTCCTCAGTCATGTATCCCCATCCTATACCTGTGCCTTTGGTTTTTGCAGGCTAAATATAAAATTTTGCATTTGTCTCTACTGAATTTCATTTCATTAATTTCTGCCCAATTTTCTAGTCTATCCAGGTCCTTTTGAATCCTGTTCCTATCTTCCAATGTGCTAACCATCTCTCCCAGTTTTGTGTCATTCAAATTCGATAAGGATTATCTTCACTCCATCTTTGAGTAACTGAAAAAAAAAGTTGAAGAGTAATGGCCCTAGAACAGAACTCAGAGACACTCCACTCAAGACCTTCTTCTAGTTTGATGTGCAGCCACTGATGATGACTCTTTGAGTACAGTTTTCCAACCAATTATGGGTGCACTTGACAGTATTCCCATCTATTCCACATTTGCTAATCAAAACATTATTGAGGAACTTAAGAAATGCTTTGCTGAAATCCAGATATATGACATCCACAGCATTCACATCATCTACTAAACTAGTGACCCAATCAAAAAAAAGATAGTCAGTTTGCCTTTGGGCTGATGTTTGAGCTATCACTGCCAACCCCCTAAGGATGTAGTTTAAAGCCCTTCTGATCAGACTTGACATGCCACTACCAAAGACATTCTTCCCAATTTTTGTGAGGTGCAGCCCATCTCTAGCTAGTAGTCGTCTGTTTAAGAAATGAAAACAGTGGTCCCAGAAGCCAAACGTCTGCCATCTATACCATATCTATGTAGTCAGCCTTCATTTTTAGTATTTTGCTTCAGTTCTATTAATTCCATAGAAATGCTAAGTGAGGTTTATTGGTTAATGGGTTTACAGCATCTCCATCATTCAAAGAAAAGATGACTCAGCTGGATTATTTTATCCATGCACCAGTAATGTGATCACAAACCTCAAAACTATAAATACGTGTAAATCTATTAAGGCTATACCCTTATGCAAACCTAACTTTAGAAAACTACAGGTGTTTTGCTGCCCCATTTGGAGCTGTTAACTTTCACTTATTAAGCAATACTGCCTCAGGCTGATGCTTTGAGGAGATGCTTGCCTATGGAGAATGCCTAGCATGATGTAGTAATCTGAAGGCATGAGAAGTGGTATTCTGGCTGGGATTAATGGAACGATTTCCACTGTGAAATTCAGAATTTGTTCAGACCCACAAGACCAGCAGCTCTGGAAAGCATTCTGAATAAAACTACAGAGAATTCTATTACGTTTAACTCTTTCAACTAGAAACATGAGAAAATACTACAGTTTTATGCAGCAAATTTGCCACAGGGTCCTAATCAGCACAGAACTAGAAAATAACCTGCCTGCAAACAAAT
Source organism: Cyclura pinguis (assembly GCA_030412105.1). Lineage (NCBI taxonomy): Eukaryota > Metazoa > Chordata > Lepidosauria > Squamata > Iguanidae > Cyclura > Cyclura pinguis. Next base: position 129,474,747 of record CM059600.1, read on the forward strand.
GAATCCCCTAGTACTTCTTGGTAGTGTTCTTGTTAATACTTCCACAACAATTAATACTACCTTTAAACCATACAGCTTCTGTTCTGAAATAGTAGTATTAGTGTTCTCTCACCACATATAACTAGAACGGCAGAATCAGACTATTGATCTGTAGATTCCATCTATTGCCTAGAACTAGTGATATCTTGCTTTCAGAGAAAGACAGCCCAAAAAGAGGTACTGGGCATATTTTTTGCCCAAACACTTGACCCAGAGAATTCTTCCAGGATGAGTAACACATATGTGCCATTTCCCATGGTCTTCATAGCCTATAGTGACAAAATCTATAAGAGACAACCAACTACAGCCTACTTCTCAGCATTTGACAGGGTTTATCTTTCCTATCTTTCTACTGAATCTTTCCTGAGGGTAGTGAAAACAGAATATACGTTTCAAACATGTATATCATCTTCTAAAAGCAATTTGCTACAACAAAGCTGAAGAGAAAAAAAAAAAGAGCATGTCTATAAGAGAGAAAAAGGGACTGAGAATAAATACTGAGAATCAACTGAACTTTTTTTTACAAATTTACAGACTAAAGCCAAAATATAGAGGACAAAGCATGCCCACTAATTATTTCAAGGTCTTCCTTCCTTCCTTCCTTCCTTCCTTCCTTCCTTCCTTCCTTCCCTCCCTCCCTCCCTCCCTCCCTGCTGTCCTAAATGTGGCTGGACCACAGATTTGTTTGATGTGAAATCTGGACATATGTTACATGTACATGTTTCATCTAAAACAGGCAGCTGGTAGCTGGAAGTGCACTGTTTTGGGGAAAAAGTACTTGTATGCCAGGAGAAGGCACTTCCTGAAGGAATGTGAGATACTAAATCTTATCATGCAGGTAGGAAAGAATTGGAACTGGAGAAAACTCATTTGCCCAATTACAGAAGATACAAGTGATTCACTCTCCTTTGCATCTGTTCGCTCTAACTGTCCCCAGTACAGGTCCACATTTTCTTGCCATTTGTCTGTGTCTGCAGCATAGATGCAGCCTTAAATAGTATGTCATATCCCTCTGCTCTAAATGTTCCCATTACTCTGTTCTATGTCACCAGCAAGTGAACACAGCAGCACCACTGAATCCAGCAATTCCTCAATTTACTTTCCCTTTCTATCTTGAAAGAATAGCAACAACCACAAATCACACTCAGCTGATTTATTCTTGGAAGATTTCATTTTCTTGTTTTTGAAGACACAGAGGACCCTGAAGATTTGTTGCTTAAAGTTACAAATATTCTAACAGATCAGTCAAGTTCTAGGCTCTCTGGCCACTATCTGTTAGCTCATACTCCCACAACGTTTTTTATTGGCTTCCATGAGGTGGCTTTTCAAACTCTGGGAGTGGTATTTATAGAAAGATCTTTTTTTCTATCCTCTGCTTGTACAGAACACTTTAGAGTCAAGGCAAACTTCAGATGTGCAAAAGAATCATCTGCTCTATTAATAGCTTTGACAAACAACTTTGGCATTTAAGACCATGGTGCCAGATTATGAAAACTGTTTCATGTTATGAACGTGTGTCCTTATGCAAGAATTTATACAAAGTAACTCAATGGTTACATAGTTATACTTTGCTTCCGAACATCAATTTAGCATTCTGGCCTGTAACATTGCCTTTGCCAAGACTATTTAAAACCAGAGTTCCCTATTCCCAATCCTACAGTTACCAGAATCAACAATGACCGTATAATTATAATGTCCATGGCATCATTTCTAATATTTATTTGTTTATTTAATTTACATCCCACCCTTCTTCCAGTAGGAGGCCCAAGGCAGCATACAACATCTGAAAAAATAATATAATTTAAAAAAAATTCATACAAAGTTAAAATACCATTAAATGGAAATTTGTTTTAAAAACACAAGTTAAAAAGAGCTTTTAAAAGATACTTAAAACATCATTAAAAAAAGCCCTAGACCCTCTTTGACTAAAAGCTCTATCTGCTGTCACCAAATGCATCTTCAAATAAAAAGGTCTTTACCCACCAGCAGAAAGATAGCACGGAGGGGGCCAACTGGGCCTCCCAGGGAAAGGAGTTCCACAACTTGGGAGCAGTCACCAAGAACGTGCTCTCTCTTGTGTCCTCACCAAACATGCCTGGGGTGGTGGTAGGACTGAAAGAAAACTTTCCTCTGCAGATCTTAGAGCACGGGCAGGCTCATATAGGCAGATATAGTTTTTGCAAATAGTCTGGACCCAAGCTATATACAGCTCTACAACGTTAAAGCGAGCACTCTTGAATTCTGCACAGAAATGAATCGGCAGCCAGTACAGCTGTTTTAGCTGGGAGGTTATGAGCTCCCTGTAACCTGCCCTAGGCAGCAACCTGGCTTCAGCATTTTGGAGCCGCTGAAGTTTCTGAACAGTTTCCAAAGGCAACCCCACATGGAGTGCATTACAGTAATCCAAATGGGAAGTAATAAAGGTATGTCTCACTGTAGCCAGATCTGATGTCTTAAGGAATGGGTAGGGCTGGTGCACAAGTTTTAGCTGTGCAAACTCACTCTTGGCGACCACTGAAACCTGCATATCCAGGCTCAGATCTGAGTTTAAGAGCATGCCCAAACTGCGAACTTAAGATTTCAGGGGGAGTGTAACCCCCATCCAACAAAGGCTGAATCCCTATTTCCTGATCTGCCGTACAACTGACCAGGAACATTTCTGTCTTCACTTAAAGTCTACCCTCATCCATTAATGGCAGTAGACATTGGTCTAGTATGGAGACAGCTTCCTTGGAAATGATGGAAAGGGGGGAGAGAGTTGAATATCATCAGCATACCTGGTAACATTCAACTCCAAAACTCCAGATAGCCTCTCCCAGTGGCTTAATGCAGATGTTACATAGCACAGGGAACAAAACTGAGTCTTGAGAGACCTCACAGGCCAATGGCCATGGGATTGATTAGGAATCCCCTAGGACCACCTGCTGAATTTGCCCCTCAAAGAGGACTGGAACCACTGCAGAACAGTGCTTCCAGGTCCCAACTCAGAGAGGCAGATCAGAAAGATACCATAGTCAATGGGACTGAACGCCACTGAGAGGTCCAGCAGAACCAATAGAGATATACTCCCCCTGTCCAGTTCCCTGTGTAGGTCATCCACCAAGGTGACCAAAGCTATCTCTGTCCTACAGCCAGGCCTGACGCCAGATCTAAATAATCCAGGATCTAGATAACTCATTTCATCCAGGAACCCCTGGAGCTTGGAGGCCGCTACACATCCCAGAACCTTACCTAGTAAAGGAGTATTGGAGACTTGCCAATAGTTATCCAGCGTAGTCAGGTTCTCTACTTTTATTATGAAAGCACCCATAACTGTAGAGAACATTCTGTAAGACCCATCAACTCCAGCCCGTATTACCAATGGTCAGTGAAGATGAGAGTTGTCTAGAACATCTGAAGGACAACTTAGAATCACAGAGGTTATAAGTGACCTCACAGGCCATCCAGTCCAATCCCCTGCTCAATGCAAGAAATCTAGTTATCATCTTTTTCAAGACTTCCAGAAAAAGAGACTTCAGTAGGCAATTGGTTCTACTGCTGAACCACTCTTACTGTCAAGAAGTTCCTTCCAATGTTCATTTGGAATCTACCCCTTTGTAACTCAAAACCGTTAGACTTGGTTCAACTCCTGGGATAGCAGAGAACAAACCTGCACCCTCCTCTCTGTGACAGCACTTTAGGTATTTAATGAGTGCAATCATGCTACCCCTCAGTCTTTTACTGACCAGGCTGAATATGCCCAGTTCTCTCAACCTTACTTAACATTTTGTTCTCCATAGCTCTTATCATCCATGTTACCATTCTCTGAACCCACTATATCCTTCCTAAAATGAGGTGCCCCAAACTGAATGCAGTACTCCAGATGAGTCCTGACTAGTACAGAATATAGTGAGAATATTACTTCCCTTGTCTGAGAAACTACAGTTCTATTAATGCAAGCTAAATATTAGTTGCCTTCATGCTGCAGCATCACTGCTGGCTCATGTTCAACTTATGATCAACAATAATCCCAAGGTCCTTTATGCATGTAGTACTACTCAGCCATGTATCCTCCATCCAATACCCGAGCATTTGGTTTTTGTGGCCTAAATGTAGAATTCTGCATTTGTCTCTCTTGAATTTCATTCCATTAGTTTCAGACCAATTTTCTAGTTTACCAAGTCCTCTTGAATTCTGTGCCTATCTTCCAGTGTATTAGCTACCCGCCCCCCCCAGCTTTGCCTCATCCACAAACTTGGTAAGAATTCCCTCTAATCTATTATCTAAGTCACTGAGAAAAACATTAAAGTGTGTTGGCCTCAAGACAGAAGCCTGTGGCACTCTACTCAAGACTTCCCTCCAGTTTGAAGCACAGACATTGATGATAACACTTTAAACATTGTTTTCCAGCCAATTCTGATAGTGTTCCTATCTATTACACATTTAATGTTTGCTAATCAAAATATAAGTGGGGACTTTATTTATTGCTTTGATGAAATCCAGATAAACAGCATCTATACGACTCACACTATCTCCTGGACTAGTGACCTGATTAAAAAAAAAGATGCAAGATCAGTTTGGCAGAATTTGTTCCTGACAAACCCATGCTGGCTCCTACTAATCATTTCAGCATTGATTCACAGCTGCACTCAGTAGCTCAGAAACTACCATGTCTTCTGCTGTGAGAACTAAGTCTAATTTCCCATTATGATCATTTATAAAACCTACCAATCAGGTGTCAGTAGCTGACTTATTTCTAAAAATATGATTGCATAAAGCATAGCTCTAGTTCCCATAGGCAGTTATAGACCCAACAGGTAACATAAGTCATATTCCTCGAACATGACCACTATAGCAGCATACAGTATCAGTCAAGAACATTCAGGTTCGAAAGATAACCCAGGACTGAAATCATCCCAATGTGCACATAAAAGTCTTATGGGATTTTAGAAACTGAATAAAAATGCTAATGCAACTGATAAATAATTGCAGACAAGAGTTTATTTACTAAGAAGGGGAGAATGCATTACGGGCAATTCAAGTAAATACACAATTCAAGTCTCAAAACAAAGCAAAAAATGGGATAGGATGAAGTTTAGTAAATCAGATATCCACTTAGCATCTTAGCCCTAGGTCACGATTCAGTGCTAGGCTTCATCCTGCTGTTCTGTGGTGTTCAAGCAGCTGTTGGATGAAAGCTGTACTGAGGGCATCAGCTTCAGTTCCACTCTCCCAGCTTTTCTAGATCAACAGTGCTCAAACTGGTGGTTCATGGATTGATGCTGCACTATGATCCCTCAGCAGCCGATCCTTAGTTTCCAAGAAAGAGTTGTAGCCAATGGGCACAAATATGGTAGTGGTCCTTTGCTGAGAAAAAGAACTGCAAGCCCCCCCCCATCACATAGCTTAAGTAGTAGTGCTCTAAATCAGTGGTTCTTATCCTTTTCTTTACCAGGGACCCCCTGAAAATATAATTTGTTGCTGGGGACCCCCAAGACTTAACTCAAGATAAGTATTTAAATTTTGATTTAAATATTCAAATATTTATTTATTAAAGGCTTCCGGATCCCTGCTCAGACACTGGATGACCTTGGGCAAGTCACATTCTCTCTGTCTCAGAGGAAGGCAAAAGCCCCCCCCCCCCAAAAAAAAACCCACCATGTGATAGGTTCACCTTAGGGTTGCCATAAGTCAAAAGTGACTTGAAAACACACATTATTTATTGACTACTTTCAGTACAGAACAATAACTTTGTCAGCAGTTACAGTGTGATAAATTCCATTTATCAAAGACAGCATGTGTTTGCTGCTGCAAGAATTGCTGTACAGCATTCTGAATAGTAGAAACACTATAGAAATGAAACCACTGAAACAATTTGAACTTTCAATGTATGCTTGGTCTAACAGGAAACTTGGTCATTAAAAATATTTGAAACTAAACTGAAATGAAAGTGAAACAGCTAAACAATTATGCAAGTGGGACATCATTCAGAAATATTTTAAGGGCTAGAGATCATTCTAATAAACTTAAACAAGACACACTTTAGAAAGAAGTAATCTTCAGAGATCAAGTTGACTTCAGTTTGTGCTTCAATTTTGTTATTTTTTTTAAAAAAAACTTGCATTTTAACTGCTTTCATTTGCTACTGCTACTTGGGCCATGATGTATCAAGGAAATTTAATATTTATCAGTCTGGAAAAACTGAGTGCCTCATTCCTGTTATTACAGGCAAGAAGAAACTTATAACTGGGGCAGGGGGACTGATTGTGTGTGACAAGTGGTGAAAAGCAAAGCCAAAAGTTTCCTTGCTCATTCATCTGCCCATTGCCCACTCACTGACCTTCTAAAGAAACCCAAGCTGCTGTACCCTTGGATCTAAGGGTGTTGCTATTTAATGCTTAATAAAATTAATAACGTGATTACGGATGGCCATTTTGGTGTGCATCACCAAGAGCTGGATGGACAAATTGGGAGGAACGGAGACCTCATCACATTAAATTAAAAAAAGGCAGTAGTAATGAGAGACTTCAAATGATCTCACAGCTACTGATAAATTCTATCAAGAATGTAAAGTTCAGTAGATCCTTGTCTTGTTGACAACTACATCTTCCAGAAGATAGAAGTTAAAAGGGGATTTTTTCACCAACTGAGAACTAGTCAACAACAGGGAAGTTATGGGAATCCTGGGTGGAAGTGACCACACCCCTTCTGGGACTCATGATATTGAGGAAAGTGAAAGTCAATTATATTTGGACTGGACTTTTAGGAAAGCTGGCTATGTTTGGAGCAAGAGGAAGAACAAAGAAGTGATAGGTTTATTGCACAGAACTTAAATTTCATTATTGTTGTTGTCCTATGATTTTATCTCGTATTTGTTTTTACATATGAGCTGCCCTGGGAACATCTGGATTGAAAAGTAACCTGCAGTTTGAAATGGACAGTGCAATTTTATTATACAGTTGTGTGATTACTGATTTAGCACAGTATTACACAGGCATAATTCAGCAGTTATTTCTATGTAACAATTCTAGATACCATTTGAGTTATATCAGCAGCAGTAAATATAACTGTTAAAAAAGGATTGTTGGGAATGTTTTCTAAAGCTGACATGAAGTCTTAACTAATCTGCCTTTCTGTTACGTGCATTACAGCTCTCTAACTTCTAAAGAAACAGCCTTCTCTTCCACTGCAGAAAAAACATGGGAGCAATTGTTTGTACATATTTGTATGAGAAAGCAGTAGAAGTAGAAGTTGGTCTTGTAGGCATGTTATAGTATAAACATTCAGTTTAGTGTAGGAATGTTATAGTGTGGCAGATTTCAGCTCCCAAATTCCCCTTTTTGATTTTTAAAAGTAACCAATCTCCAGACAATTATTTCAGCCAAATTAGAACCCCCTCTTCATTACATAGAACCTCATCATATTAAGAGAATTTCCACATCCCAACAGCTTTAGTTTCTTCCCCAATATAGCTACAATTTGCAATGTACACACCAAGTTTAGACATGTGGGGAGACTCCCTAAGTCTGCATATAGTATCCTCACCACATTTAATGTACATGGATGTTGGATCAATATGGCTGCACAAATCATCTACCACTGAAATGATCGGCTAGTGTGTGAAGACAACCCTCATCTTTCCAAGTTAAAGACATCACTTGAAGTTCAGAGACTCAATGTAATACATGTGTGTCAAATCAAGTCATCTTGTATTTCACCACAAAATCTGACCGAACAAATGCCCAGTTGCATTCCTAATCTGGCAGTGAGAGTATTCACCACTGGTTCTCAGTACTGTTATTATTATTTATTTATATGGCATCATCAGTGTGCATGGTGGTTTACTAAAACAACAAAGAACAGCCAGCCCTGCCAAAGGTGTACAATCCAATATAAACACACACATATAGGGGAAGGAAGGAGTAATACAAATATAAAACTGTACAATACAACTGTAAAACAAGTTACCGAGACAGAAATGCAAAAACCATTGGAATATAATATAAAGCAAACTGACTAATACTTATAACCAAAATATACAATATAACAAAACTATATTAAACTAACATTCTAAAACCTTTGTAAACAAACATTCAAATTGAGATGTAAAAACAATGGGGGAAGAAGCAGTCCTCAGATGTTCAGGGAGACAATTCCAGCGGTATGCATCAGCAGGTAAAAAAGGATGAGGTCAAGACCTGGAAGTGAAACCCTTTTTTGAGTGAGAAGCCTAGAATTTCTAGAACACAGATTCTGAGCGGGCTGTAAAAAGATATGAGGGCTGAAAAATGGGGGGGGGGGCCTAGGTGGTGTACCACTTTAAAAGTTAAACAAGAAGTCTGCACTGAATAAGTGGAGTGATGTGATCAAAACGATGGTCCAAAAAGATAATCCCAGCAGAATGTTGAATGGAAACCAAAGGAGTAACATGAGATGATGGAAGACTAGTAATCAAGGTGGAAAATGACCAAGCCATGAACCAAAGTCTTTGCAGAGGAAGCAGATAAGAAAGGCCTAGCTTTGGTAAAGCAGTATTATAAAGAAAAAGTGATATGGCTTCACTACAGCTTCAGTGTGAGGAACAAAAGACCAAGAAGAGTTAAAAAAAAAATAAAACCAAGACTATGTGCTTCCTTCACAGGATAAATGGGAACATTATCAACAGTGATGAACAATGCACGACATAAAGATGGTTCTGGAAGAAAAATAAGTAATTCTGTCTTTGCCATATTATGCTTCAAGTGAGAATGAAGCATCCACATTGAAATAGCTGAAACACTTGCTGCAATACAACGTCCAGTATCAGAAGAAAGTTCTGAGTGTCAGCTGAGTGTTATCAGCATAATGATATTGACAACCATATGAACCAACAAGAAGCCCAAGTAGGAAGACACAGGAAAATCTTTGCTCACTATTCCTCAATGAACAAACCAGATTTGTTCTTCAGTGATTCTATATCCTGGAAATCTAAATCTTCCACCCTCCTAAAACTACAGTGCCAGATGCATAGACTAGTTTTCTACTACACTGCCTCAGATATGTAGCTGCCCCATTCCCAAACCAGGAATAATATAGTTTGCTATGCCATGCCTAAAAATGAAAACCAGAAGGGAAAGATTTTTTGCAGTTACATTTGGGACACATTTCCTACGAAACTATCCCTTCTTCCCACAGCCCTGTAATGCGCATGGTACAAGGAAATCCTTAGATGAACTGGTGAGCAGCTAGGGAGACTGCGGTCCCTTGGTTCTACTATACAAGCCCCTAACAAATTTCTCCTATTTCATGCTTAAGTCGTTACTGCAGGCCAGCAAAACTTCTGACTTACTCTAATAACAGGCATTTTACAGATTTAAGAAGTCATCAAAAATGTGGGGGTGATCAATTCATGGCTGACAGACTATGTTTGCACTCTTAGGTCACAAATTTTGTAGTCTCGTGCTTGACAAAAGAACCCTATATTTCTTTGATGCTCAAACAGTTTCTGGCCAATGGACACAAAACAATCTTAATTAAAAAGCTTCAGATGACAAGTTAAAAATGTTATTAATCAAATTGTTTCAGTGAGAGGGACAGTAATACAAGTGATAAATAATCCCGGTTTCCTAGCTGGGAAATCAAAACAAAAAAGAGCAAATAGCATAGTATGTGACTCCACAAAAAGTTGCTGGCAAATATTAAAAATAAAAGCAGGGAGAGAAAAAGATAGAGTACATAATATTAAGAGTTTGACTTTTAACCTCCCATTTTTGATTTAGGAGCTCTAGTTCCGTGTGCAATAATGGTCTTTGACCGTGTGGAAAGGAAGAAGGCAAGAGGATCAATACAGCAGATGCTAAGAAAGCGAATAACTCAATTCATAAAGAACATAAGACTCTGGCATATAAAGTCCCATATGACAAGATACTCTTCAGATCACCCTACCTATTAGAAAAAGAACAGATTTTATTTGGAAGAACGTAGCACATGCTGGATAAAGAGACCACAAGATGAACTAGAGATCAATGGGAAACTCCAACAAGCTAAAAACCACCAGCAGCAGTCTAGTGAGACCAGCGGATACTGTCTGCTGCTCTTTACTTGCTTGTATGGAGCAGAAAAGTGAACAGTCTACATCACCATAGAAAACTGGGGCAAGCTTTTCAGTTAGCACCTTGTAAATCACTAAACTGTAACAATTATGCACATTAATCATTTCTTCTGATTATACTCCTTTTATTTAGTTTCTAGGCTCGGTTATATACTGCTGTAATTATATATAAGTGTGAACAATTCACCCTGTGCAATATTTTGCTTTTAAAATCAATTGTCACAGCTTACAACTGGATCAAATAAACTTACTTTACACAGGCAATAAATTTTCAGAAGCAGAGTGAACTGAAAGATAAAACTCATACAGATATGCAGTCCTGTTGGGGATGAAGGGAACCTATGACTATGAACCCAGAACTCTTGACCACAATTTATTTAAATTGCTTCTTCTACATAACGAGTGTCTAAGGGTGATAGTCTACTAAAAATAAATTGAAAACGCATGAACACGACCTACATTTTTTTTAAAGGCTCAGGAACGACAATTAAAATTAAAATTATAGACCAAGAAAAAATGCCAGGCCTTACTAAAAGTCTGAAGGTTGTTACCACCCATCTAACATGTAGTAATGAGGGAGGTAATAATCGCCTCCTCTGGAAGGGACTGCCACAATCAGAGTCCTTCTCTAAATCCCACCATACAATAATGTTCAGAATAATGCAGAGCTCCAACACTTCAGGCAGTTGCCTGCACTACATATTTTTTTCTTTGAGCAAAAGACAAACCAAGGCAAGCTCCTCACACCTCCAAACAGATGCAAGGAGATCCATCAAATTCAAGACAGGGAAGAGATTTGCTACAACAACTCTGACGAGAAAGGGTGAAATAAAAACAATAGTTTTTCATGTTCCTACCCACACACTAGAAATTAAAATGGATAGTTTACGTAATTCAAGTGAATCCTACAAGCTTTCACTTGAAAAGCTGTTGCTACTAGCACTGAGAGAATAGCAACAGATAGGAAACTGACACTGGATTAGGAACGTGCTCTCTGCACCCAGGGGAGGAAACAAGGAAGGCACTCCTGCCAAGTGCCCCCGTTTCTTGCTCAGAGTCCCGACACGCCTGCCCTTTCACACTTGGGCACGGCAAGCGAGCTGCCATGATTGTACACATCTCAACTGTATTCGTTCCCCCACGCTAGCAGGAAGGCGTTAACCTTCCCGGGAAAGACGAGGGAGACTTTTCCTTCAGGCTCTTACTAACCTACCAAACTCTTAAAATCCAATATTATTTTTAAAAAAAAGCCAAACGCCCCATCCCTTAGACTACGTTAAGCCCCTCGACTAAAGCTGACCCACTAACACACCTCCCATCCAACATGGCCGACCCACAAACAGACCTGAAACCTCAAGGACCCAGTTGACACTAAAACCCGCCCCCTCCGAATCTCATTGGTCCGCCTAAGCTAAGCCTCGCTGCTATTGGGCTTTCCCGCAATCACTCTTGCTACCCAGCGGCCCCCTCTCAAGCTAGATTGAAGTGACATGTAAACAAATCACTTTCTGGAGGTTCCGAACTGGTCGGGAGTACGCCGGCCCACGCCCACTGCCCGAGCCGAGCGCAGGGAAGGCGGCGAAGCCCTCCGCATCTGATCCGAGAGGACGGAGACATTTTTAATGCCCGAGATTACTTTGAAACGAGAGGCGGGGAGGGAGGCGAACGAAAACAGAAAGCGGTGGTCACCTGCCTTTCTGGGCGGGATGGAGAGGAGGGAAGGGGGGGAACAGCCCCGAGGGAATGCGGGGGATCGGAAGGAACGCGAATAACAATAATCAAAAAGGGGGAGGGGGTGGGGAGTATCCGGTCCCGCCCCCTCGGAGTTCACTCGCTTTCGCCGCTGGGATCAACTCCTGGCACTGGCAAGGAATGTAAGGACTCGCCCCGCGCCCCAGCCGCCCCAGGGAATCACAGCACCGACACGGACCATCCTTCCTCCATCCCTGCCAGCGCCCTTCCCGACTGAACCACATGCCTTAGGCCACTCGGTTGGCCCGCCCTCCCCCGCCCCCCCCACTGCTTTGGGCTTGCTGGGCAGGGTCAAGGCCACCGGGACCCACATCTAGAGCTCCCACCTCCCTTTCGTGCAACCGAAGGAGTCACTTAAAAACGGCAGCACGTGTAACCTCTGGATATTAACGTGATTTGAAGCAACCCAGGCTCTTTGAAAGTTCTTTCCAGCGATTCAGCAGTAAGTCTTTTCACAAGGGGGAGCGTCTGGCAACACTGTCATCCGTAAGTAAGAGACAGGGTGCAAAAATCTGATCGACACAGCTGCACGACACCAAAACACTCGCTCCCGTCTATCTATCACACGGCATATCCCTCCCCCTTCCGCCCATGCAGCTCGAAAACGAAACGGCACCTACAGAAAACGGAGCGAGTACCTGTTTATTTCTCATGCACCTCCCAATTCTGTTACACATACACAAGCGCATCTTTTCTGAGGCACTAGATCAACTTGAGATTCTAAAGATGCAGACAGAAATACCTACGGTACGGCCACACCTACCATCAGCTACATCCTACACCTTACAAGGAAAAGGGTTTTTTTTTTTAAAGCTCCCCCTCCCTGCCGCCTCCCATGCTCCTCTGCAGTCCTAGAAGAAATGAAACCTTCTCGGGCAGACATGCAAGCACACACCCCTTTCTTCCATATCCTTTTTTTTTTAACCTAAGGACGAACAGCCAAAAGACAGCAGAATTCTCTCGCGGCACCCACCCTGCACTTCACTGCTGGGATGAAAGGCACGCTCTCTGACAAACTCGCACCTTTTACAGACACCGGTGCAGCTTATCTGAACTAACCCTTCCGTGCCAGGAGTTCCCACTGCGGCTGCCTCCACGCCCCCTTTTCGAGCAAACACCGCGGCAGGAAGAAGAAGAACTTTCTCTCTCACGCCCTCCGCTTCACACGATCTCCCTTCCCTTCGTCCCGGAGGGTTCTCCTCCCCGCCGTTTCTGCAGGGAGGCGACTCCCGCCACCCCGACACACCCCAGAAGAAACTTGCGGCGGCCCCCTCGACGGGACGGCCCCGGCTCCAACTCTTCTCGGCGAACTGCTGGGACTCTCGCTCTCCCTCCTTCTCCCCCCTCCCCCGCCGTCTCCCAAATCGTGGCATGTGACACCCCCCCCGCCGAGTTTCTTCTTCCTCCCCTCCTCCCTCCCGCTCGGAGAGACCCGGCAGCCCCCGCCCCGCCCCTCGGTCCCTTACCTGACGCCCCGGCCCAGCGGGGGGAGAGTGGGGTGTCTCAGTTCGGGGCCCCGCGCCTGCTGAGCCTGTAGCCCTGGCCCGGCCCCTCCATGCCGCTCTGGGGTTTGTTTTGTTTATGTCCCTTCCTGACGGGTTCCCGGAAATCGCGTGACTCGCCCCCATCACGTGGGCTTTAAAAAGCGGAGGGAGGGAGCGAGGGAGGGGCAGGGAAGGCCCAAGCCGAGAGACGGCGGAAAGTGAGGAAGCGAAAGCCGCCAATCCGAAGGCCGAGGCGAGGACCAATCAGCGCCCGCGGAATCTCTCTTCTCCCCTCTCACGTGATAGCTCGGAGGCGGGGGGGTGGAGAGGAGGAAGAGAACGTTCTGTTCTCCGCCGATTGTGGCGGCGGCGTCGGGAATTCAAGGGGGGCGGGGGGGGCGGGGGGGAGAGACAGCCGCTGGCGTGGCGCCGCAGCCGCTGCCTCCCGAGGGGCCAGAAACGGGCCGTGGGCGCGCCGCGGAAAGAAGAGGGGCTGAAGTCTCCTTTCGAATCCGGCCCAAGCTCGCTTGGTACCCTTTGCTAAGTTGCCGCTTCAGATTCTTAACCAGCCAGACCCGCTTAGCTCATTAGTTTACCAGGAGAGTAACCGTGCGTGCAGCTGGCTTTAAAAAAAATATTCCGGGGCGCGGAGCTGCTCCTGAGCGCCCCGCCAGTTGCTTCGCCAGGCTTCGCGGCGGGCGCCACACGCCGCCCCCGCGCCACTCTGCCGGTGGCGGAAAGGCTTGGGTCAGCCGTGGGCAGCGCTGGCACGTCCAGGGGCAGTGGCTTTGCCTGACACCGCAAGGGCTGCGAGAAGGCGGGGAAACGAAACAGGCTCCGTCGGACTTGGAAGAGAGGGGGGGCATTTTGTCTGTGCAGCGGAGCTACTATTACTTTCTTTAAAGGAAGAATTTCTGCTCTTGGAGTGGCCCCGGAAAGGCAACATAACTTTTCTACCAGAAAAAGGGTGGTCCAGGGAAATCTGGACCACAGGGAGTCCCAGGGCTCCGCTCTGCCCTTCTCTAATGTAGTGCTTGTGTTTCTTCTGACTACATGGCTATTCAGACTATTAAAAGCGTTGCCTTCTTACTGGCTGGAATGCTTATACATATGACCACAGCACATTACTTGCTGTTTCTTACTTCCCTAAGCAGACAAGGCCTGTGGCTCTTGAGAAGAGGGCGCTCATTAACAGAACACACCCTCTCACAATCATCCATCTGACTTTTGTAGAGTGGCAGTTGTTGAAGCAGAGCTTACAGCACTCTAAAGACAGGTTTTATAGATACATACGCATCACTTGGTGATTTACCTGTGCAAATGAGCCTTACTACATCAAGACATCTTGCACAGAACTATTCTGTGAGCTCAAACCATGCTTTTCTGCAGAGCTTGTTCGCACAAGTAGTTGCAAATAATAGTTTAAAAATATGCACATATAAACTAATCCTAGGGATTTTGTTCATGAACAAATATAGCAGATACAACAACTCCCAAAATACCGATTTTATATTTGAGGAACAGCAAGGTAAGCACAATGTTCTATTCCGATTACCCATTTACTTGTATCATTTCAAACACAATTTAAATTCTATCCCGAACTTTAAACAACTGTGCTAGAACTTACAATGGGCTTAACTTTGCATTCAGAATAAAATATTTTGAGCAAACCATTTGAACACTAAATTAAATGATTTCCACTAATTTAAACTTATACCCCACTTGATCTTAACCACTCATTTTGTGATCTACAAAGTTAGGGCACAGTTTTATTAATTCTGTTTTTCTTTTATGCAGAAACATAATGGAGCCCGTGCAAGTTTCTATACTTTCATTTAAGCAAGTGGTATCTATAAACAAAAACAACCTCTTTCTCTCTCTCTCTGAAAAAAAAAAGGGGGGTGTCAATTAACAAGCCTGGAAAAAAAAAAGGTTGAGATGTTGGAATCATAGTACCAGGTGTCTCCCATAGTACACAGACTTCCTGAAGGAAAGAACTCTGGCTACATCCCTTCAATCCCTACATCCCTACCAAACCACCCCATGTAGAGGCATTCAAACAACTCCACAGTGTACCAAGAGTCACACATGAATTATCACATATATAGTGCACATAACATAGTCTAAAGAAAGCCAAAAAACACAACATTAAACAGAGTAGAATTTTATTCCAGAGTTTAGAAACACAATAAACTTCATTTAAGTTCTCAGATAACATTTAGAAAATACTTGAAATAATTACTAGGCTGTCTGTTATGAAAAATGTAAGGCAAAGAAATGTTCAGAGATAGGCAGTGTTTGGTTCCATTCAGCCACTGTAGTAAGGGGGCAAGTAGAGACAGAATATTTTGCAACACTTAACACTGAAACACAAAGTTATACTGAAGAGGCACAGTATATCCAACAGGCACTTTAAATAGGAAAAAACCCACAGAAAATGTTTTAGATATGCATTCTCATGACAGACAAAACAGTAAGGCATTAAAGTAGACTTGGTTGAATTCAAAATACGTTAAGGGCATCTTTGGATCAAGTTCCATAGAGAAAACCTCTTCATACCCTGGAAAGTAAAAAGCAGTTTAGTCTTTCTCAGAGGCATTTAATTCACAAGTCAACTACTGAAATACTAGATTCCTGGGGATATTACAAAAGGCATCACTGTTGTTTTAGATAAAGGTTTGCATTAACCATTACAGGAGACCATTTGGATCTTGAAAGGTTGTGTGCTTTTAAGCAATCATAAAGACTAGTCAAACTGTGCTAAATGCTGTAATAAATCAATACAAACCTACAGTCAGCTACAGTCCACAGGCATTTGCTGTATTCATATATTTATTTTAAGAGTGAGAAGTAGGAAAAGAGGACCTTGTTATCAAAATTATGTCTCCTGACTAGCAAGACTAAGATCTTGTTTTTCTGAATTAATTCCAGTCACCTGGTAGATACATGCCAGCACTTCAATTTCCAAGTCAAGACTGCTGCTTGATAGGGAGCAGTATACTGTACCAAACACACAGTCTACTACCACGGCTTTGCAAAACAGAATTACAGGTTACTTGTTAAAGGAAGTAAGGCGTCCCATGCTCACCGCAGCCTGATACTACTCCCAATTCATTTCAAACCTGATCTGCAAACACTGGAGCTTTGCCTCAAGGAAGCTTAGTGGCAAATAATTAAAATGCATATCAGCTGTTGTTTGTTCTTTGTCATTGAGATTTTTCTAGCAAAGAAAATTACACTGTGAAGAGGAACTAGAACTTAAAGATAGAAAGAGAAACATTTCTGAATTGGTTGAGATTTGTCATTTTAGAAACCAAATTCATGGATCTGATCTTCGGCATAAGCCTCTGGGTAATAAAATCCTAAGTTTCAGTTCCAATACACTGAAAAGGAACAAGCATTTTTATTCAAAAAACCAACAATGCTGTCAAGCCTTAGCATTCCCATAGCAAAACTCAATTGCTGAATTAGATCAGATAGACTGTTTATATCCTTATAAAACACATTCCAAGTACGAAAGGTTTTGATGTACATCTGTTGTGTCAATATCAAAATAGCAGAAAAGAGGAACATCATAGCAGGGTTTATGCTAACCTTCTTCTCCCCCTATGGCACAAGAGGCCAGAAGTTGGATACCAAGGAGACGCTTCTTGATCCAGCTGGCACCATGTATTATTTTGTATGACCATGTTGCCGTTTTTTGCACACAGTAACAAAGATAGCTTTACTGAGGTAATGACTGAAGATACAGTAGGACTGTCCCTAAGACACGATGGCACTTAGGGACTGAGCAAGAACTGACGAAATTTATGTAACAGTTTAAGACTTTACAAAACCTGGTGACACACACCAGCACTTTCTAGCTAACAGCAACTCCTGTAGCTGTGATACAGATCAGTTAAAAACAAACAACACAGTTGAATCCAAAGCAGCTGCATATATATTCTCCTTTGTCATAGATGGAGAAGTCAGCTTGTTGCTTTATAACCTTACATTCTATTAAAATAATGTTATAAAGAATGAAAGACAGAAAATTAAAGACTACTGCTATCTTTATCTTTTTCTTATGTACTTGTTTTAAGGAACAACCTTGTTCCTTACTGAAAGCCATATTATCAATTGTAGGAAAACTTATTTCCTACTGCAAATTTTATTTTCCTGCTGCACAAAATGTGTCCAGTTACACATTAGAATAATGTCTGTACCACTGTCTAAATTAGAGCCCCAAACAGACAGGATACCTTTTTGATTCCAACAAATAATTTGGGGGGGTTGGCAGCACCATGTGTCTGCTCATCTAGAAATGATTGATACTTACCCCAATAAGCAACCTAATGGTATTTCTGGACAAAAGTTTGTTCCTTGTTAGTTTTAGCTGGTAGATTTTGTGTTCAAAGTCCTCCACAACAATTTAAACTTAAGTTTAAACCAGTTTACACAGGATCCCTGGCAGTCACTGGGAGATTTGTGTAAATAAACCCATTCTTCTTCTTTAAAGTGTGTGTGTGTGTGTGTGTGTGTGTGTGTGTACGTGTACACATACATACATACATACATACATATATATGTGTGTGTGTGTGTGTTTATTATATATATATTTATTATACATACAAAGTAAGCCGGAATCAAAAAATGGCATAGCATCAAAACATGAAAATCACTATAAACATGCAGAACATGGTAGTGACAAAAATCTGGCGGTACACGTCATATCCACTGATCCAAAAATTCATTTTAGAGAGAATGGTAACAATGAAAGAAAAAAATTTTCGCAAGCTGCCTATGTATTAATCTCACTGTCCACCCTTTCTCTTGCTTTTCAACTCCAACTTTTCCCATTGTTCCCAGCCTGTTCACCAGATCTCTTTCAGTTAGTAACCAAGCTCTTTGAGCATTTAGGCTAAATAGCCAAAGTACCACAATCAAATTCTAAAGGATAGGGTCAGGAATGCAAGAACTACACTCACACAAAGTTATATTTATGGCAAAGATATGTTTTGCTGTCACAATCAACATTGCTTATTATTTCCAGAAAAGCAAATTGTTTTCTTTTTGTGAGAACCATTTTGAATTAAATAAAGTACCACTCTCTGAGTTGCCAGTTTAAGTTTTGTGTCGGGGGTGGGGTGGAGTGGAGCTGTTTTGACAGGATTGTTAGGAGGATAAAAGAAAGGAGAAGGGAAAACCACATCCACCATTTTGAGCTCCTTGGACAAAAGGTGAAAAATAAAATAAAAAAACATAATTAAAAATAGAAGTCAACAATATTTACCTAGTCCGCAAGGCACGATAGAAGAAGGCATCATTATGGCCAGTGCTCTTTTAGATATAAGATTATATCACTTTTTAACTGAGGTCCAAAGAGTGGGTTCAACTGAGCCAGGATTGCAATTAGCCAGCTGCAAGACAAGAAGAGAGTGTTAAGGGAATTTATAATGTATGTGTGGCTAGTGCATAACAAAGAATTTTAGGAGGAAGAGGTAGAATAATCACAGCTAAAAGATTTGATATCTAATCAAAATACTACTCAAAGAAGAAACAGAAAAATTTAAGCAGCCATCGAGAAGGCATGTCTCAACCAGAAATTGTCCTGTTCCATTTCAAGTGATGTCCATACTTAATCCTGGCCATCTCTTTTCCATTTACGATATTCTTCTAAGTGTTGATTTCTTAAACATCTTAAACAACATCATCATCCCCACCCCCTTCCAAAATTTTCAGTGTGATTGTTTTGAGTTTTGTTCCATACTGGGAGCCACAAATACCACTCACTCAGAGAAGGGAGGAGAGGGAACCCAGCTTGCAGAACTACTGAAAAAACTTTAGGATAATCCTGATGAAAATACAAAATGCAGCTCAATAGAAATTGAGCATGCTCAGTAGCCACAAAATGCTGACAACTGTTGGGAGGGAAATAATGGAAACTGGAGGGCAGAGGAACACGGGACATGAAACAATATCATGGTGGAGGTATGGCTGATGAGAACAGTAAACAGAAGCATTACGTACTACAACATTTTATTGCAGCTCCTTCTTACTCCTTCCAATATGAAAGACTCTTATAAAAGGGGATGTAAGTCTTTAATGTAGCTAACTTGGCAACCCTATTTGTTTGTACCATAAGTTACCTTGTCCTAGCATAGGTTTTTTTCCAGGTTATGCTTCCTGCTTTAAGGGGGTACACATGCAAATCTGATACTGACACTTGCTGCAGTTTCACGCTTCTTTAGGCATGAGAGGTAACTGCTACAGAAATGTTTGGTCAGACATTAGTCTCTTATACAGAAAAGCTAAGTCTTCAGAAGCCCACGTAGCTTTTCATGACAGCCTCATGCAGAAGAATTACTAATTATCTTTGAAAGTGTTAGCAATGGCTAAGTAATGGAATACACAAAGGACTCTGCCAAAGAGGGATCATATTAAGCAAGTCAAAGCTACAGCTAGGAAAAAATACATTTTACAGTATGGAATATGCTGTACTCAGGAAAATGCAACATACTTATTTTGCAGTTACAAACTCAGTTTGTCAACAACTGTAAATAAAAAAAGTATTCTAATCCCTTTAATTTATATAGAATTATAGCAGAGTTAAATACCTTGTATACAAAACATTTTGTTAACACAAAGGCACATTTAACAGCTATTTCTAGAATGCTTTGGAAGGAGGAGGAGAAAGAGCAAAGCGGCTTTGTAATGGGAGCTGCTATAAACGCAGAGTGCTAAGCAGTCATGGAAAATTCCACACAAACCTGGATGCTCGGACCAGAGAATAAAACGCAGGTCAGCTGGAAAAAGAAAAGCCATAGCAGTCACAGACAAGAGATACAGGATTAATCCTCTTTAGATTTTGTCTGTCATAATTCACTATGACAACTAATATTCTCCATTGTTCATAATTAAAGAAAGTAATAGCTATAGCAAAATGAGTACAGACCTCTAATACTAATAGTTTTATATGCCTTTCACTGAAAACCAGCATTTTCAACATGGATTACTACAGATACAGAATGGCATCCCCCTAAGAGTGAAGGACAGTTTTCCTTGGAATGATTCTACAAATACCATGACTTATATTTGGAGTCCAGCTGCCAAATGTGGACCAGAAAGGAATTGTTACCCAGACCAGTACCTTGGGAAAGTGTTAGTGTTGTTGTCCTCTACAGCTAAAGGGCATCTTCACCTGTTCAGCTGCCACCTGCTCTCCTAGTAACACTAACTGGTGCAAAGATCTTCCCAGGACTTCCTGTTTGCTAGCAGTTTTAAAACTGCATTCTAGAAAACCTCCGGGGTTTCTTGGAAGCCATAAGGGTATCCTGAAAGGCAATTTCTCAAATATTCTCTACATTACCCCAAAATAGGCAGCTGCAAGGATTTTTAAATGACAACTCACTCAGCTTGCAAGGGGCAATGGTGAAGCTCAACAGATTTGTCCAGTTACAGTTCCTTTGTTCAAGCCAAACATGGAATGTGTTCTCTGCAAAACCCAGGAAAACTATGACAAACACAGCACTGTGGTAAGGACTCCCCAAAGCTGACCTTTTGAAAACAAAGGAAGACGCACTCCTCTAGATTTGCTGAGGTGGTGGGGCCTCAATTAGCTTGAAACAGATAGCCACTGCAAGAAAGGATATTTTGTCTCTTCAAATCAGATTAATATCTAGTCTTGATTAGTTACTATAAAATGCCCAAACAGATATTCACTTCCAGGGAGACTGCTCACTCTAAGACAGGAGCAGGAATCATCCAAACCTCTAGATGTTCTGGACTGCAGCCTCCTCACCATTTAGGTGTGCCATATAGGGCTAATGGAACTTACATTCCAACATCATCTAGAGGACTGAATGATTTTCATTCCTATTCTAAAAAGTCAATTTATAGAGCTACCACACTGAAACTCTCCAATAACACAGGGTCCTGCTCCGTTGTTCTACGACAGCTCAACCTGTTTGCAGCATAATTTTAGTGATCCTACTGATCCTGGACCCTGTAAGGCAGAGCTAGTATCCCAGGTAGAGCCAAAGATATCCCCAGTATGAAAGTGTCTCCATACTAAGGTCCAAGGTTAGTTGCTTGCATCTGGAAACCACAGACGCTAGATTCAAGTAACGAAAACACTGACTCCTGCAAACTGCAGGTAAGCTTGCCACAATGCGTATGTGTTTGTGCTTTTAAGTCGCTGGTTAACTTATAGGAACTTCATACATTTCATAGGATTTCCTTAAGCAGTGAATACTCAGAGGTCATTTTACCAGTTCCTTCCTCTGACACATTGTCTATGACACCAGACATTCCCTGGCAGTCTCCAATCCAAGTACTAACCAAAGGTGATACTGCTTAGCTTCCAAGATCAGAAGGGAACTGGTGCCTTTGATATTTAAGCTCAACATAATACATTGCAACAATACTCTCACCATTACTTAAGCACATCAGAGTATCAGCAGTGATAGCTCCCTAGATGAACAGAAGCAAGCATTCTAGACACATTTAGAAACACATGATTTGCTGAAATACAAATAAAGATGGGCTTTGAGTTTTGTCCGTACTCACAAAATGTTTGTTTTTCTCCTAGTCTGCAGAACACTGTGCTGATACCTGTCAGAAGTGCACCTCTGAAGACAAAATTCACCTGCCCACAACTCTGCTGCCAGGTACAAGATAAATGCTGTGCCAGTTTCAAAAGCCATATTGCTGAAACATTTAATACAGAACATACAAGGCTGCCAGAAAAATCTGCACTGAGGTTCCAATGTGGTTACTTATATGTAGGCCTGAAGCCCCAGAAACCAAACACAGAATAACAAGAGGACAATCACAAATTTGTGTTCTTTGCAAGACTTATTGACAACTTCATGCATCTGCACACACAGAGGTTACACAGTGTAGTAATTAAAATATCAAAATAGCAGCAATGAAATTATATTCAGAATGCAAAGCCTGCATCAGTACTCTCATAACACTCTCAAAAGTGCCAACACGGAAAACTACCCAATGCTCTGCAGCACGACACTGAGATTATTTAGAACAGAGAAAATATGTAGGGGTCATTACAAAATAGCCTTTTATTGATTCGCTATTTGATAGTGCTAGGGGAACATACGTACAACAATCATAACTGCATCTTAAAACTGATATTAAAATCACTCCACTGGCTGCTAGTTAGTCTCTGGGCAACGTACAAAGTGTTTGTTACTACCTTTAAACCTCTACATGGTTTAGGTCCAAGTTACCTACAGGATCACCTCCTCCCATACAATCTGCCCCATACACTCAGGTCCTCTGCAGACCATTTACTTAACTGGCCACGGCTAGACTGGCAATGGTTACCCACAGGACTTTCTTGTTGGCCACCCCTAGACTGTGGGAATGACTTGCCAGAAGAGATTCAACAGCAAAATATGCTATCTGAATTCAAAAAAGTATTAAAGATCTACCTCTTCTGCCAGGCCTACCCAGTCTACTTTTAATTGTACTTTTAATTATGATAGATTTTAATTATGGTATATTTGTATTTTAGTGTATTTTAGCTATTATTTGTCTTTAATAGTATTTATGTTGTACCCTGCCGCAAGACTTGGGGAAAGGCAGGTAACAAATAAATTTCTACTACTACTACTACTACTACTACTACTACTACTACTACTACTACTACTACTACTGTCTTAAAAAACAGAGTAATTTTTTTGATAAGACTATAATGCAGCTGGACAGGAAACAAGGGAAAACACCAAGCTGACTAGGGGAAGCCAATATTGTACTATTTTTGCTTGAAAAGCAGATGCAAAGAGACAGAACTTTTCATAGACCCCAAGATTCCACCACAAATGTGGCATAGTATCCTAAATTCTTCATTACGCTGATGCTGTCTTCATAACATCTGAGTGCTCCCCTCGGCTGGGGAAAAACAGAATTGGAAGAAGCCTTGATACCAGCAGAAGTTTTAGATTTAAGAACTTACTTTCACCTTACTTTACTGAAGCAGACTGTAAAGTGGACATTCATCATCCCTCTCTGTCCCTAACATGTATGTCATGTTTCAAATTCAGACTGTAAGCCTGAAAGGGAAGGGACTGTCATATTACCTATGTGGGGAGACTTCTGGACTAAAAGGTGGAGTAGAAATTATTTAAATGAATGTTATAGTGATAATACGTCCTCCATCAATCTACACTGATATTCCTAGGTTTACAAAAGATAATAGTTTACCTGGACAAACTCTTGACTATGCCTTATTGTGTGTGTTCATGCCATTTCTGGCTTACAGTGACCCTATGGGGTTTTCTTAGCAAGATTTGTTCAGAGGGGGTTTGCCTTTGCCTTCCTCTTAGGCTGAGAGTGTGTGAGTTGCCCAAAGTCACCCAGTGGGTTTCCATGGCATAGTGGGGGTCTGAATCCTGGTGTCATGCTCAAATCACCACGCTACAATGGTTCTCTACTATACCCTGTGAACTAATTACAATAAACTGGCATGCTGCTTATGCAAGACTATAATGTGATCCATTTAAAA
The DNA here is from genome assembly GCA_030412105.1 of Cyclura pinguis. Classification (NCBI taxonomy): domain Eukaryota; kingdom Metazoa; phylum Chordata; class Lepidosauria; order Squamata; family Iguanidae; genus Cyclura; species Cyclura pinguis. Next base: position 129,498,595 of record CM059600.1, read on the forward strand.
ATAATTTGGTTTTGTTTGGGACTATCAGTTTGTTTTACAGGTATTCATACACGTGACACAGAACTGTTACTGAAGGTGGATTTAACAATATTCAATCTTGTCCAGGTTTGTAGATGAATGACTGTGCTAGTAATCAGGTTCATGAAATTGCACACAACAACTCTACCAAGTGAGACAATCTAAAGATAAGTGAGGGCCATGTTGAACTATGTTCTATAGAAAATCTATCCCACAATTGGAGTATCAGCTATAATCCTGCCTCATGCTGCATCTTTCCATTTGGCACTGCTCTCATTCATATATTATGTATATCCTCTCTTTCCCCACCCCCTTCTTTATATATTTTAAAAACCGAATGAAAAGATCTTGTGCTTTTGTTGCTCTATACAAGGGGTGGCTTACCTGTAGCCATCAAGATGTTGCTGAGCTCTATTCCTATCAGTACCTGCCAGTCTGAGCCCCTCCACTGCAACCTTTTTCTTCAAGAGTGATAACTATCGTCCTTTCCACCCCAATCTCTCTCAATCCAACCCGTCCCGTCTCACTTTATGACAGCCGTGTATGGTTCTTAAAGCTGTCTGATTTCTTGTATTATTGTCAATTCAAATAAAATACTTTAACTTTAACTGGAGTCGTCTCTACAGTTAGTACTTACTGATATACATAGGTGAAAAGATCCTGCCACTACCCTCCTTTCACAGGCCTCCTTTTAACTATAACCCCAAATTCTAAGGAGATGCTGGCATTGCGAGTGGACCTCAACATCTCCTACCTCTTAGGGCAACACTATCTTGTAGATGTGTCTATCTTCTACTCAGATTCAAGTTACCGAAAGCCTTTCCTACTGCCAAATATGTTTATGCTATCTAAGGCAAGTGTTCTGAGCTACTCCTTTAACAATCCTCCTTCAGAAAATCAAATCAAATTTTAAATAAACTCTAGTGCATACACCCAGCTTTGCCCAAGATTTGAGATCCTGTGTCTCTAATTTCCCAAACTGTCTTATCCATTACCTGTAATTTCCCCCCATATTCACCAATCCAATCCATATTCAGAGTTAAAATACACAGGTTGGGTTTCTGAAGGAATGTACTGTCCTCCTCCTTGCTGCTAGGCCTCATCTCCATAGCAACCGGCCTATTCAAGACAGTCACAGTTGATTGAGGCCCAAGAGCTCTCTGGCTGAGAACTCTAAAGGCCCCTCCCTTAACTACAAACCCCAGAATTCCATAGAATCTTCTTAGGCAGCCAATCATATGAAGTCTTCACCTGACACAGACAAACACACTTTGACTTTTATACATTAAATGAAAGCATTAGTTTATTATCTGACAGAGTTGCACTCCACAGGTAGAGGTCTGAAGTACTCTGAAATGAGGCCCTGTGCAAAGGTACCATGAGCAAATTTTGCTCTATATCTCTGTATGAGCCATGGTCATGGTATCCCCCTACAGTTGCAGTGAAACTGCTGCAGCCTGAAGCCTCACCCTTTCACAGTCTTTTCCTCCTTGCACTACCACCACTGCCACATAAGTCTGATCACTTGTGTGACAGGAGTAGGCAGACATGAAGCTTCCCTCTTGTGCAGCCTTACCGCAAATTACTGGTAGAATACACGGAGCTGTCACCCTTAGTTAGACCCTTGGTCAAACTAGCTCCATACTATGGCTTTCCAGAATTTCAGGTAGTACTCTTTTGTAACCCTACCTGGAAATCTGTGGTGTTTCCTGTGACTCTCCCATTCAAATATTCACCAGGCCAAATCATGTTTAGCCTCAAGTGAAATCAGGTATGTTCTGGGTGGCATGAGCACTGGCTAGGAAATGAGTAGCTGCTTTGTTTTGGTCCCATTAACAGTGACACAGCTCTGGATATATCCATTTGCCATTGAGCATGGGGGCCAGTAACTGTGGAAACACCACTGCCAGAGTACTCCAGTGTTGACAGAGGCTGGAGACATGCAAGGTGTTAGCTCTGCTACGTCCTGTCAGGATAGGTGGGCCCTGGAAAATGCCCTAGGATGACCCTGGTAGACTGAATCCCCACAAAGCCATGAAAACCTACTAGGTGACCTTGGCAAGTTATACTCTCTCTGCCTTAGAGGAAGGCAATGGCAAGCCCCTTCAGAACAAATCTTGTCAAGAAAACCCCTTGACAGATTAGTCATGTAACTTGAAGGCAAACAACAACAGGTTGCTTATACCAGGTACTTGTGTATCCACCACCAAAATGTTTTTCCTTCCCAATCATTTTTTTCTGGTTTAGCCTCAACCTCTTCTCTTATTTCCAGGATAACACAGCACCAATATGACACATGCCCTCCAAAGCATTATATTTCTGGAAGCCTGTGCTAAACGAACACTTAAATATCATCTATTTAACTGGATTTTGAGTAACAGTGAAAAATACAGCTCTCCATTTTCTTTAGTTAGAAAAATAGAAAGAAAAAATTTCCATGTTTATAAAATCTTGTTGTTGTTGTTGTGTGTCATCAAGTTGCTTTTGACTCACAGCAATCCTAAGGTTCACCTTTCATGGGGTTTTCTGGGGCTGAGTGTGTGTGATGAGCCCAAGGTCGCCCAGTGGGTTTCCATGGCTGAGGAGGGAATCAAACACTGGCCTCCAGGGTTGTAATCTAATACTCAAACCACTACACCATGCTGGCTATTACCAGAATTTTAAGTTGTCAGAACACTAACTTCTTACATAGCATTGTGTTTTCATTAAAACTAAGGGCAAAACAAAGACATCCCAATCTGGTGTTTTGAAAGTCATCCAGGTTGCAGCTTCACAATGATGAGTCGTAGTTTGTTGAGCCACAAACAAGCAAGAAGAACTGTACAAAACCTGTTTGTCCTAGCACTACACCAAACACAAGCACGCTCATGCTTTTGACTAGTCCAGATACAACAAGGCACATCTAGTTTGAAGCATGCTGACTGTAAACTGTGCAAGAACATCAAAACTGACTTTATACAGGCCACAGGTAAGGCAGTACTGCTGGCATCCAACTCCCAACAGCCTCAGCCAGCACAACCTACAGTCAGGAATAACGGGAGTTGTTTGAATCAGTTTTCAGGGACACAGGTCCCCCAAACTCTGATACAGGAAAAAGTGGACGGAAATTCAGAGAAAACCAGCAATGTAGAACTGAACTCCAGGTTACTAAGACTATTTCTATTATTATAGGTTACACCAGATGCAGTAAGTTCAAACACTGCCATGTCTGCACTGCAAAAAACACATGCAATTCAATTACAGAAATGAGAAAGTCTTAACACAGTAACTCAAAGCAATCATGCTAACAGGGAATAACAACTACTTTTTAAATAATTTTTTTAAATTAAAATTTTAAATGAAAAACAATAAAAAAAACCCTCCCCGCTTCCAGATATCCATTTTCCCAGTTGAATCTGAGTTTAACATTCCATTCCGTTCATACTTTCCATTCCATACATTATCTCTATTTTACAACAATCGTAAACTATTACTTTTAGCTTATATTTAACTATTTACATTTTATCTTTTACCATCTCCTTTTGTCTTCCATCTTTCTCATAGCCTCTCTTTCTTTTCCCCTATTTCATTATTTTATCCAATTCAATACCTCTCGCCATTCTCTTTCAAAGCCCTGGGTTGGCTTATTTTTAAGTGAAAAAATTAGCTTTTCTGTCGCTACCATATCCAGGACTTTGAATTTCCATTCTCTTATATCAATATATTTTCTTTCTTTCCAATGTTGAGCATAAGTCAGTCTTGCTGCAGTTATTATATATAACAATGTCTTTTGATGAGATCTTATTTCTCTTTGTTGCCCTAACATATTCAGGGAATAACAACTAAAGCAGCAAGTATAAGAGGTTTGCGTTCCAATTCTAGATGTATACTGTTCCCATTATTTTTGTTTAGGAGTACTCTAAGCATTTTAATGTAGGAGTTAAAATTATTTACAGTAAGTACATGCTTTAAGAATTAAAAAATCCTACAGCCCACACAACTCATTCACATTTATTTTTATAAACCATTATATCACCACCTCCCATCCAAATTACAAAATCAAAATGCCTCGTAATTTCACAGATATATCTGTGACTGGACAAAGTGGAGAACTATTGATACTTACAAGAGATAGCAGCAGACAGCACATGTCACCAGCATTGTGTTGATAACACTGAAGAGAAAAAAGAAAAGAAGATTGATAAAATGGAAGCAACACTTACAGACTGACACTGGCCAGAAAAGATTTACAGAAAAGATTTTCAAATTTTACCACATGTAGATTGAAAATGATCCAATACAAACTTCAATAACACTTAAAATATAAGTAACCATTACAACCACCTTGTAAGTTAGATCAATATTATTCCCATGCTGCAGAGAGGAAGCTGGGAGAGAGCAGATAGCCCAATGACAATGGCCTCTAGTCAGTAAATGCAAGATCTAAACTAGCAATATCTAAATTCATACCTCAGTCGCTCAGCCACTACAGTATGTAGCTGGGCTTTTTCCAAACTGGTTTCAAACTATGGAATAAGCAGAACACAAGGAACTGATTCAGAATGGTTACACTTGAGGTTTAAGAAACTACACAGTTGCAGTGTGTTGAATTTTAATTTATTGTACATACTGTAGTGGCTGAGAGACTGAGGTATGAATCTAGAATCCCTGAGAATCCCTGATCCAGCATGGTTAGTTGCTATACTTGCTGGGGAACTGGGGATCTGTCGTGCAAGAACACACTTTGAGAGATCTTCAGCAGTCTCAGGAGTCAGGGTAAGGAAAAAGGGCATTTGTACCCTATACAACTCCTTACATCTTCCAGCTTACAATAAAAAACTTGTCCAAAAAATGAGAAAATATAATTTATCAAAACCATCTATTTCAGATGTCCTCTTTTTTTTCCTTTTTAAAGCATGCAGTATTCAGCTCTAGTCCTGTTGGTAAACCAGAAAAAGTACATGTGTTGACTGTATAAGACAATTACTTGCAAGCTTAAAAAACAGACTTTTTGAAGAACAAAAGGCACCAAAGTATGGCCAGGAAACCACATCTAGTCTGCTAGAGCCACTGCCCAGGCCTATGCAGATGTGACTCAACATTTTGACAACAGGAGGTAAAAAACATCTTTCTAGACATAATATTTTGAAGAATTAATACAATCCTATGTAGGTCATAAGTTGTCTATGCAGATTTAGTGTTAAAGCGATTTTTCCCCAGAGATAAGAATTAAACTATAAATCACTATTTTTCAGTATATTTGCACCTAAGCTACTTACCATTTCTCCTTCTCTATCCCCACACAGTAAATTCTGACCTAACAAAAATTTGGGCAATCATACATGTGAAGCCTTGTACTGCTGTATTATATTCAGAGAAGTCAGCATTAATCTTCAGACGAGACAGTGACACCTGTGGGTGAATCAAGCTAAAATTCTGTTGACATTCTACCAAAAATGTTTGGGAGCCACTGTGTAAGCGTTACTCTTGTTCTCTCTTTTTATGAAAGAAAAATACTTTGCTCTGGCACATCCACTTGATATTTATAAAATCATTCTAACACACAATACTGACTCGCAACCAATACAGCTCATTTTTCACCAAATCTTACAACTAAATAACCAATTCACGACAAAAAGAGAATGCAGTGAAACAAATTACTCACAACTTTAAATATATGAACATTTAAAAAATTGTATTTATTGAATACTGTGAAGCCAGGAATAGGAAAGTGGTTTCAAAAAATGCTTTATCACATCACTTCAATTTGTTTAGAGCAGTAAATATCCTGAGTGACAGTTTTTGAAGTTAATTTCAGCCTTAGTACAAGAAGCCATTTTCTCTGCCAGAAACAGAAACACTATTCAGATCTGCTTTCTTACTTTCATTATGATACCTCCCATAACACAGCTTAGATTACACATAGAATAATGACTGACTTTCTTACACCCTCCCTGAAAAAAGAGTCCAGCCACAGTATGCGTACACAGCCAACAGACCACCAAATGTCTAAGGAGCTCTCCCAAGACAAATGACCAAATATCACATCCAATAACTATTCTAGGGACTCAGGGAGAACAAACACCAGTTAGCAAGAACAAGGCAATTGGAAGCATTAACCTTAAATGAAATGTAAATTATTTGGAGTATTTTATTCAGTTCCTAAGTAAAATAAATGAATGAGGCCAGGAGCCCTCGCACAGTCTTTGACCCATGCACTAGATGAGGCCTCTCCTTGAAACAGCAGATCTTTCTACTGAAGAAAGCTTGGCGGCAATGTCACTATTTGGATTTGTGTTGCTGCCTTTGAAGAGTGTTCAGGAACTGCATCCAGGGGACATACCTTCTTTACTCTTCGTTCCACATTGGCTTTGAGCTGGTCTAATTAAGACGGCAACTTATTACCTTTAAAATCCTGTATAGCTTGTGCCCTGAATATTTTACAAAGTAACTGTTTCCATAGGATCTTATTCATTCTCTGAGAAAGGCCAAGGAGGACTTGCTTGCCATCCTTCCTTCCTCTAAATGCAGTTGGTGGTCAGATGGACAAGGCTTTCTCATTTGTGACACTCAGCTTTTAGAATTACTCCCACTAGGAGTTCCATCTACTGTCTTTTCCTCAGTCTTTCATGAGAACTTGCAATGGGTCTTAAATTTCCACTAACTAACCTACCTTGACTGTTTGACCCTATTTGAATCTACTACGAATAATTCTGCTCTTGCTGCAGAAGGCAGCAACTTCTGTAGATCAATTTTTTGTCCCCTGAGACTGGTTAGCAGCTTGGCAAAAATCCTTGGTTAAAACGCACACACACTTCCTTTTAAGAACAAGACACATAGGAGTGGACATCTTATTTTCAAGCATAGCTGTGCTTCCTGGAGGCTTCCAGGTGTATCCTTTCAAGCACCTTGTTTTTAACAGAAAATCCTTCTGTGTAGGATGTGTGGCCCACCGTTGTTTTATTGTATTTTAATCATGTTTAATCACTTTGAGTCCTCAATACTTGGAAAGAGAGGGGATAAATATTCTCCTCCTACTACATGAAGTAAACTATTTTGGAGCTACTGCTGAAAAGCAGCTATAAAATAAATTAAATAAAAATAAATTTAAAAGAAATAAAAGAAAACCACTCCTAATGCTAAGAATATTTTGACATTTAGCACTTGTACTGCAAAAACAGAATGAAATACCAGAAGAGGTCATCATGTTTGAGCAAGGGGTGATAAGAACTGGAACGTATCTTAAAAGTATACAGAAAACCACAAAGACTAATAACCAAAATACTCTTAGGAATATCAGTTATTACCCTAACAAATTATAGTCACAGACCAGCGTGAACCACCCATCTCGTAGCCCTGTGATTATGAGGAAGTCGTTACACACCCGGCAGACAGATGGGACAAATTGTCACAAGACCGTGAGAGGGCTCACTCCCTCCGGTCTCCTTTCTCTTAAGGGGAAGGAAACATCCTAAGGGTGCCACAAACACGACGCCCATCGAGCACCCACACCTCATGGAGCGCTGATCACTGCGGCTCTGGATCGAAAGCCGAGAGCTCAAACCACCAAGGCGGTTACGAAACAGGTCCGCGGAGGGCCCTCAGGAAAACCAAGGGAGCAGCAAGCATTTAATAGGATTGCCACCTCGGATTAACACGCAACCCCGAGGTGCTAGGTGCTGCGCATGAACGCAGGGCGGGCAGGGAACGCCGCCGTTGCTCAAGAAAAGAGAAGATAAAGGAAAAGCGGGCGGAAGCTGACTACTGCGAAGGCAGAGAATAAAGGAACTTAAACTGAAAAAAGGAGGAAAGAGCAAAAAGCCTTTGTGTTCCCGAGGAAACTTGCGAGCCGTCTCTTCCCAAGCGCGCTGAGCAATAGGTCGCTAAATGCGCAAAGCAGGCCTGGAGCCGTTTCCAAGGACCCGCGTCGCCTGGAGGCAGCACCCCCCACAAGCCTTCCGCAGCGGTGCCGCTCCCAGCAGGAGGAGGGGGAGGAGGAGCGGGGGCCATTCGGGGCTTCCGCGCCAACGAGGAGGCCGGGAGGGGGCGAGACGCAAGGCCCCTCACCGTCCTCCCGAGCAACAGCGTCCCCGGGCACAGCCTCCGCCCCCTCCCGGTTCCCCGCCGCTTCCTCCTCAGTCACTTACCCCCGGTTAGGCCCCTTGGGGACCAGCCACGGCAGGACGCCGCCGACCACCCCCCAGAAAACGCTCATGACGATGATGGGCACCACGAGGCCCCCGTACGCCATGGCCGCCTCCTCCGCTACTCGGCCGCCAGTCAAGGCAGGTTGCTATTCCACCTTGTCGACCACGCCCGCTTGGGAAGCCCGTCCAATCAGAGCCCCCGCCGTAGGGGCGCGTGGCCGACTTCTCCCTCCCAACCTTCAGAGGACGAACTCGCAGGGGAATTGGAAGCGCGGAGGACGCATGCGCCTCCCTTAAAGACGGCGTTTCTGTTTCTGCTACAGGAGGCAGTGGCTCTTCTTTGCGCATGCGTTACCAGCTCCACCCTGACTTTCTTCCTTATGTCATCTCTCCTGGGCGGAAAGATCCCGGTTTTTATTTGGCGGCTGCGTTGCCTTCTTTGCTCCTTGGGTTGTAGGACAGTGCTGGGAACCAGAAATATGGTGTTGTGCCTCGTTACAAGGGCGCCTATCGTTTTATTTTACTCGGTAGCTGCTTCTTTCTCACATCCTTTTTTTTCTGCTCACTGGCAGCGATGTCGTGGTACATTTTGAAGTGCACATCTTCACTGGCACATGGGGTTGCTGCTTCAGGGTTGTCACAGGCCCTGTGGTTTCCAACACAAAAGCTGAGATCTTGGGACCGCCGACTTGCTTCTATGCATAAAAGAGATGCATAGCAAAGCGAGGGTGATCCAGTGGCAGCTGCACAGGAGAAACCTCAAGCTTGGGCACAGAAAGAATAAAGTGCATTTCAGGATGGATGTAGCAGCTTTGTCCCCCTTTCACGTTTCTGTGCAGACGGTATATTTCACACCATCACTCCCATCATAAATAATTTTTTGCAGAAGGCTTAATCACTTCTTGGTAGAGCTAAATTTCCAGTAAGCATCCCCAGGGGCACCATTTTATTTTAATTTCTGTTTTGTTATGAAGCATTGTTTGTCCAGTTAGGCAAAGGAATCTATTAAGGATGAATCAGGGATGGGCATTCACCACACCTCTAGCGTGGTTTCCTGTGTGGCGTACAATTGGCCATAAAATTGGCTTCTAGAATTCTGCTTCATCTAGGAAGAACAAACATATTGGAGGCATAATTCATGCCAAAAATGAATCCCAAAGAATCAGAAAAACATCAAGATAATTTACTTTTCCTAGATGAACTCCACTTAAGACAAGGAGCTATTTCACCTTTTGGGGCTGTATGTAAATACCTTGGGGCAATGTGCCCCCAATGTCCTTAGTTGGTATTTTGGCTTCACAAAATTTATCCTCAATTGCCATCAGTTAATTGGAGGCCTAAGCAAAACATTCTCACCTTTAATTCCATCTTGTCCTCTGCAGTGAAGACAAGAGTTTATTATTCTGCAGTTAATACATTGTTACACTGAGCAATTCCTCCTGTGGAATCTTGGGGTTTGTAGTTTCCTGAGGCCAAAAAGCTCCCTAGCTGACAATTCTAAATGCCCCTTCCTGAACTGCAAACCCCAGGATTCCATACAAGTTTGAAAGTGGAATAGCACTATAACAGTATGGTGTGGAAAGGCCCTTAGCTGAAGCTTGGAATCATGCTGCCTTCCTATTTCTGGATTGCAAGTCCCAGCAGGTCTATCCACCACAGTGAATGGTAAGGAATGCTGATAGTTACATACTACTAACATCTAGAGATATACAAGATTCCTATCTGTGACTTAAAGGCTTGGGTAAAACTAAAACTGTGCATGTGTGCACTGGGATAGAAAACCAATGCAGAAGGAGCAGGCAACATCTTGCCTCCAGATGTTGGACTGCAGATCCCATACCACTGACAGAAGTTGCACTTGAACGGCCACAAGCTATTTATTCCTTACACTGCAAAATTCCAAACGAAAGTGATATCAGCTTTTATATTAACTCCATTTTCTAGTATGTACACTGAATCCTTTTTTACTCTCCTATTCACATGTACCAGTGATTCTGAATTTTAATTGAGCTATCCACCATGATTAGTATTTTTTTCCTGATCTACTGCAACCAATACAGATTCAACAAGCACATACTGGGTGGTGTGTTTTCCTCACTCCAACATCTTTTAATTTCAGAGCTTGGATACATCCTGGCAAAAGCTCCCAGAAGTCATCATCCAGCATGACCGCTGGCCATGCTGGCTCTAATACTGTGACTTCCTGTGATTTTTCTTTTACACTCAATTCACTGAATTAGTCCCTTTCCAGCCTGGTTGAAACGATTGGAGCTCTTAATTTGTTCAGGCTCTCATTTTTAATAATTAGGAATTTTAGGAAGTCTTTACTAGTCTTAGAGCTGCTTCTTTACCCAAAGTGATTTCTGCAAAACTTTTTGCTTTTGTTTTTTTCCGGTTCCTTCACAGTGACAAATTGGGTGTTCAGGTCACATGATCCAAGCCATTTTAGTTCCTGATTAGAGTATGATAGTTAATTCTAAAGTTTTTAAACTAGCAAGTAGCAAATCAGCTAGGAAGGGGTGATCTTTGCACTGAATATTCCTGTGTTGTACACAACACCATGTAGAAGGTCCTTATCCATCCCAAAAAACAGGCTCATGGGACTTTTGCTGGGATCCACATGAGAACCATGGGAGGTGAATGTGTGTAAGACCATGGATGGTATTTTTCAGATTCACTTTAGTGAGACTCCTAGTCTCACTTAAAATTGGGTGGCAATTTTACATAAACTTCCATTCTGAAATAAACACAATGGGGGGGGGGTTAATTATTAACTGACCACATTAGCTCCTTTTCTATATTTGCACCTCACTCCAACTCCAGGCCATGTATGAATTCGTTAAATACTACAAGTCTCAGTAAAGGCCATCTGGGGGATGCCACTGCTTACACTCTTTGTAAGAACTATTTTTTTGCCTTAGCTTCCTACTTTTATTATATGCTGTCAAATCAACTTTTGACTTATGGCAACCCAATCAATGAGAGATCTCCAAGAGGCCTGTTATTAAAAGCCCTGTTCAGTCTTGCAGACTCACACCCTTAAATTTCCCTGATCCACATGCAAGGTGGTATTTTTTCTACTATCTTCAATTTTACTAACCCTTATCTTCTTTTTAAATGAGTCATGTCATGAGATGTCCAAAATACAACAGCCTCACCTTAGTAATTTTGGATTATAATCAGAGTTCAGGTATCATTTGTTTTCTGACTCATGGAATTTTAGTAGTCCCTGGTATCAGAAGAACTTTCCTCTATAGCGAGTTTAAATCTGGGTTGGTTTTTTTTTTTTACTCTCTTCATTGTCCAGCTTTAAAACCCATAGAGTATTGAGTGATATTATCTTTACATTTGAAGATGTTACCTAGTTCTTTCATAGCTGCCCTTCAGAGTCTTCTAATTTCTTGATTAGTCTCCATAATGTAACCAAAGTATCAAAATTAACAATTTCCATATCTTTATCACTCACTTCTGTAGTCATTATTTTTGTTTTCTTAATATTCAGCTGTAACCTCTGCTTTTGTACTTCCTTCCGAAGTTTTATCAGAAGTCATTTGCTATTTTCTGCTATACAGATCAGTAAAAGTGCTCTCATTACATAGCTGTTAAATTTAGGAGACTTTAGTAACACTTTGTGGCCCTGTAGAAGTTGTTGGGCTAAAACTCCCATCCAGTTGACTAGGGATATTAGAGGGCCACATATTCTCATTCCAACAGCATACTGATCCTTCCTCCACAAGGATAGTATTTTTTTCCAATATGCAGTGAATCTTTAACAATGCTTCCAACTTATGTACCCAAGACAGATATTAGGTTAATAAGCAAGCAATTTCCTATCTCCTGCCTACAGTGGCTCATGGAACTTGTGTTGATTCTTCATAGAGATCTTAGTAATATGCTATACATTTTTATTAAATTAACAAATATGAATCTAATCATTTGAACGGTTAAAATTTTACATGCCAATTAGATCCAAAATGAACATCTGACTGCATCATTTGATTTAGAGGCATGTTAAATATTTTGTACGGTTTAGAGTTCTGTTTAGAAACAAGATGAAGACAAGCACTGAGTAAGGCTTGAACAACCTGCCAGCAGGACCTCCTAGACATGTCTGCGTATCTCATAAATCCTTCTTAAAGAGCAGAAACTTCAAGTTACTTGGGCTGCTGTTTTTTTCACATTATGTTCAGATACAAAAACTGGCACACTCATTTACATTTCACTAGCATTTTAATGGGTTTCTCAAAGGAGTCCATATTATTCTTGCATCTTTTCAATTGTTTCTTCCTTGTACTTTCCTTTCTCTTTGCCAACTTGGCGAGACTTTGCTTTGCGTTCCAAAATCTTTTTGCGATCCTTGTCCAGCTTTAGTCTTGTGATCACCACCTAGAGAATAAAAGTAGTGTTTAAAAACATTTATATTCTACCTCTATGTTTTGAAATTTTAAAAAATGTTAAAAATGTTATTTTAAAGGCAACTCACAAGAAAAGCTATTTTAAACATGGGGGGGGAATGTGCCAAAAATCTACTAAGACCCTATATTAAACCAGAATAAAGAGCAGTTTTTTAAACAAGTATCAGCCATCGAATGCTTGGCAAAATGAAAATATTTTATGTCATTTTCTACAGGCAATGAAGTTAGGGTGCTGGGAAAACTTTTCACAAAAAGGGCACCACCACAAAGAGGGCTGTCTCTAGCACTTTTTTAAAACAGTGATTTACTGAATGGCATTAATGGCCTGCTGTACTCTGCCCCAGCTGAAACCTGTAATAGCATTACCAAGCTGCAAATATAATCCTGAAGGAGCAATGCAGCGCCTTCCAGAGGAGACTGACCACTTACTCCCCATACAGAGGAACCAGCAGCACCAATTGATCTTCGTTTTTATGAGTCCTCAACCCATCCTATTGTCAACACCAGACAAGTAAGAGAGATATCTCTTACAACAATTTCACCCAGGCTTAATCAAGTTGCCAGGAGTGAGAGAGAAAAAAATGGTGAGGAAACCAGGGACAATCACCTCAATTTGGCAGTCTGAATTAAATGCAGTAAGTAAAGCACCAAGTATTTTTAATCATATCTCCACACAATAAGTGCTCAGAGTGATTTGCAACAGAACATGAAAAGAGTTTCAAAACCACAGACTACATACATTACAATAAGCAGCAATGATTACTAAAAACTCAGAAAACCAAGTAATAAGGGGGTTCATGTTAATGCTGGGACAGGAGAAAGACTATGAATCAAATTCTCATTCAGCCATGACACTCACTGGATACAGTGTGCCAGTCACTAATCTCTCAGCCTAACCTTACAGGGCTGTTATGTGGATAAAAATGTGGAGGAGAATCCTGGAGCTTCATGGGAGAAAGGTGGAATACATCTATCAAAAACAACAACAGTTTGTTTAGGTTCTTCTCGATCCCTGTGGTTCAACACTGATGTCATGTAGTCTGTATTATGGTTCTCAATCTTAGTTCTTCAATCCACAGAGGCCCCAGTCAGCTTGGCCAATGGTCAAGGATTCTGGGAGCTGAAGTCCAAAACATCTAGAGCACCAAAGACTGAGTACCACAAGTCTACGTAAATATACACACAAAACAAATATGTGGCCATCATGTTTTGCTTTAGCTGTTGTCTCTCAACACTATTCAGGAATTCTCACAGATCTACATTTGCCTCCCACAGGAAGGGAAATAACCACCAACCGATCATTTGGGAGCAGCACAGGATGCAAAACCATCCCAGAGTTGTGTATTCGATCCTTCAGAGAGAGTACAACCTCATCTCTGGCAGGTTGTACTTTCACTGCACTCAGCACAGTGGTTCATTGTTTCCACTGTCTTCCTGCAAAAACAGAAATAGAGCCGGGGTACCCTGCTCAGCAGGAATAGGTAGTTCTGGACTCTACCTAAAAGTCGTAATATCAAAGCAGACTTTGTTGTTCAATATGAGGTAATAACATTTATAGAACTGGTTTTGGCTCTGAGCAAGATAGAATTCTGAAGCACTAACAAACCACTCTTGGACTTAGCTGACAATGTAGAACAAATACCACAAAATAAAACATGCTCAATTAACACAAGCTGTAACAGCACAAGTTCACTCAGATGCAATATCAAACCATAACTGCTCTTAGCTAAAATGCTATCACTGGGAGCTTGTAAAAGTTTTGGAGAGCTAATATAGACCCTGGATCACTAATTTATGCTCCCAGCTACCTACCTTATGAAAGCGCCAAGGATCATGAACATTAATAATCCCCAAGGTGATATGACCTTGCCAACCATCACTTTCTCAATCTTCTTTGAAAGCAAAGTCAACACACTAGGTAGAATCCAGGGATTTTTAAACCACAGAGTTCAGATTAATGATAGTAATGCACAAGTTTGGTGTTGTTATGCAGCACTTTGGAAGAAAATGTTCTGGGAAACTGATTTAACAACTTACAATAAATTCCTTCATGACTTCAAAATATGGGGAGGAAGGGAAGAATCAGTGAGGACATCCCAGGATGGAAACATTTGAATAAATGGCTGGGGCCTACCAACTGCATACACAAGATCCAGGAGACCTTCTCTCATTAAGACATGGAGCAGACTAGACTTGGCAATGCTAAATGCTATGCAAAGTCTGCTTTCTGCCTCAGGTGCAATCTGTTTGTGCTAACCTCCAATACTCCTGCTGGCTGGGACAATTAATGGTATGGACCAACCAATACTAAGAAAGCACCCACAGTTACCCTCACCTTCAGCAGTAAAGGTTTCATCCTTTGCTTTTTTCTAAATATATTCAACACATGAACAAAAACAGAAGCTAAACAGACAGCAAGCCTTAATTTTAGAACTTCAAGAAAGACAGGTATGGCCACACTCATCTTAACCAGAGTCATCCTACTTTCCCAATTACAGAAGTTGTGTCAGTATTTATTTCTGCAGCTATCAGGGTTTGGTTTCAACAAATTACTTCTGAAAATGTGAGATTCCACCATAGAAATATCACCATAAGCACCAAAATTACCTTGCTGGGATGAATGCCAACATGTACAGTTGTGCCATTGGCTTTCTCACGTTGTACACGTTCAATGTAGATGACATATTTCTTTCTGTACACCTGGACTACTTTGCCAATTTGCTGCCCTTTGTAATGGCCCCGGACAACCTAAGGATGCAGAAATCATTCAGGGTTTTCAGATACCAATGTTTCATTTTCAGTATCCTTATCTGTTTCACAACTGAAGTATAAGCTGAAGAAGGATGACCTTCTGTAAATACATCATAAGAGAAGATCATACACTCTATGTCATATTAAGAACAATATATGATACCACAGAAGAGACTCTCTCCCAGACAGCAGTTAGAGAAACTCAATTACTACACTAATAGTTAAAACAGTATTTACACAACTGTTTTAAACAGTATCCAGAATTTACATTAATGTTTAAACAGTAATTAATCTACACATCAAACTTCCAATTCCCAGTTAGGTAAAAGAAAACTATTTTAACACCCAAATCACTTCATTGAGCTTTCTTTCCAATACTCTAGCGCCTGCTCCTACTCCTACAGAAAGTAAATTGCCATAAGACACCTCCTCACTTTTCAGGGAGGTAAAGGAGCCTGAAAAATTAGATACCTTTAATACTGTGTTTTTCCCCTACAGTACATTAATAATTGTACCTGCTTGCTTTTCTTCCTCTTGCTCAATTAAGACTAACTACCCCCAAAATTGACTATTAAGAAGGCACCACAGCAGTATAGGCTCCTCCCTCCTCTCAGCATGTCATCTAAATCAAGCAAACTATGATCAATGCAAATCATAAATGTCTCCATATGGTTTTTACATCCATTTCAAAACAAACCCAGCTTCTGCTTTCAATCATTGTAATTTTTCCTGAAAGGCGCACAATACAAAGGTATTAGCAATTACAAGCTAGGAAACAAAAAACACAAGAAAGCAGCACAGAAAAGGTGTCCTTGTGATATGATTTCTATGTAACTAATGATTTGAACTACAAACTGGAAATACATACTGAAAAATACCACAGTGGCATGATATCGGATAAAACAGAAATCCTTGATCCAAATTATACAGATACTAACAATATAACAAGTGTGTAACAAGTTTACAGCCGTAAAAACCTCTGTAGACCAGTCTATGAAAGGCAAGGAAATACAGAGGGAACTAAAGGAGTTCATTAGTTTTGAAATGCTAGACACATTTTTAGTTTTTGCTTCAGCAGACAGATGCAAGTCTCTTTCACACTATGCAATTATAGTACTGCAATGGCTGCATCCTGTGGAACTCTGGAATTTATAGTTTAGTGAAACATTAGAGTAATCTGGCAGATAATTCTAAACACTTCACAGTACTATAAATCCTAGGATTTGACAGAACAGCACCATGATAGTCAAAGGGCTTTACCTGCATAGTGTAAGAGACCAGAGCAACCCTCCTAGAATTACAACAGCTTCTAATACAGCACCCACACCACTGTGCTATACATACTCACTCAAAATTGTTATTTTAGTTAACTGGACTATACTATCTTGTAACTTAGTATTCATATGCCTGATGCCTAAGAACTCAGGATGTTTCAAAAACTAAGCATCCATCTTAATTACTTCTATAGTCATTGGGCTGGAAGCAAAGATAGCCTATTTTTCTCTACACAGGAGATACTTAAAAGCACCTACTTGTACTTCATCATCCTTTCGGATGGGCATGGAACGGACATTGTATTTCTGCCTCAGCTCCTTGGAGAGAGGAGAAGACATGATCTTCCTGCGAATGTGAGATGGTGCATTGAAGTGCCGCTTGCGATTCTTGCTGCGATCGGAGGTCACAAACGGATTGAATTTCATTTTGGCTGGAGAAAACAACACCAAATTGTTATATATTCATTGACAAAAACACTCACATTCCATACATCTGACAACACAACAGCCCTATTCAACAATTACGAATGTAAGGAAAATAAGCACATAAGGGAAAGAGCACAAGCCCAGGGCCCCCGCTCCCCTCTGTTGACAAGAGCAGTCTCTAAAGAAGAGAGCCTCCTACATCTGTGGGGGCTCCCAGTGATCCAAAATGCCAGAAAAATGAGCCGGTGATCAGCCTCTGGACTACATGTTGAGCCTCCAGCAGAAAGGTGCCCATTGTGACAAAGGAGAGACAGTGAAAGAGAAAAGTCAGCACATTCCCCTTCCTTGTATGTTTATTTTCCTTACATTCACAGTACCCAAATCAGGCTTACTAGAATCAATCTTTTAAGAAAAACATTTATAACACTTCTCATTTACAACTTGATCCCACTCAAATATTGCATTCTTCTGCACATAAAGAGGCTAATAGTTTTCACCCTAAACTATAACAAGGAAAAAACAAATACTATCAAATTGCTCCCTAAACTAAACTTCAACTGTACCATTACTATAACAGCTCATGAAAACAAAACAGTTACACTGCTGTGCAAAAAAAATGAAAGCTACACATGGTTAAACTACACATGGTTATTGTCAGGTCTGGATTACCACTGCAAATTATGAAACTTTAAGAAACTAATTTTCTGATTTGTACAGATGGGGTAAGAAGTCACAGCAGCGGAATGCCAGGCTTACAAGAACCACAAAACTCGGTGGGTGGGTGGGTGGAATTCTAACGATGCTCCCTACACAGTATTAAGATAACATAGTGTTCCCAAAGGCCAATATAATCAGTAACTAAACAGAAGTAATTTTCTGGCTTAGCCAGGATAATCATACTCTGGCCACAATACAACTTAAATGTGTTCCTAAATTTGTGTTCTCAATTACTTCCCTTACAAAATGTTCAGTCTGCTCAGTTGTGAATTTACCATTAGGAACAACGTACTGATCAGTTCTGCAGCAAAATCCCATTCGTAAATGTTCAGCACGCCAGAACCCTAATTAAGCACGCAAGGGAGTGTAATCTTCATTTAATGCTTCCAGGCTCACTGCTAGAATTGTTTCAAAAGAAGCTGCAATGCTACAGTGACAATCAAGAGGAGCAGCCCACTATAAAAGGCAGGACGAGACCAAACTCAAAAATAACTCATCAATTCCCCAGCAGAAGCGTCCAGTGGGGCGACGGATGGAGGGAAAGCCATTCTCTCAGGCACCGACGTGGAGCCTCGGGAAGGCACGAGTGCCCGCGCATAAGTCACTGCTGGGCAGCAAGTCGCACACCGCCGCCTGCGAGGAAGCACTCGACCCGGCACCTTCACGTCCCGCATTTTCATTCCAACCCAGCCGTAGCCCCCGGACGGCTTCCGCGGTCCGGGCTTCGTTTGCTGCCTCCTCCAGCCTCTCCTCGGACAGCGGTCCCACCAGAGCCCCTTGAGAGGGGCCAGGCCTTGCAGCTGTCCGCCACCCACAGGCCCAAAACCCACCGGGGCGGCGGCGGCGGTACCGGCTACTTCCCTCCCGCCTCCAACACAGGCGCCTCCGCCGAAAGCCTCTCCCGCCCTTTAGGTTTTCCCCGTCAGCTATAACCGACTACCGGCCTGCTACGAACGGATGACGATGGATTAAAAAAGACATTCTCCCCCCACCGGCTCTTACCCGCTGCTACCTTGGGTATGGCCGCCCGGAAAGAGAGCTCCGCCGCACATCCGGCCCTCCTAGTGAGATCTCTGCTCTCGCGAGAACGGCCTCCTAATGGCTCGAAGGAGCAGGTCGGGGAGTGCCCGCTGGCGCCACCACGCGTCTATCGGGTGGAACAGCAGCACCACCTGCAGCTGGCGGAGAGCGTCCCGGGCTTGCTGTCCAGGGACGTCGCGCTAGTTTGGGAGCAAGTTTGGCTGGACAGGGGCGTGGGAGCGAGTGCGGATGTCAAGCGCTGTCGAGAACGAGGGACCTCCTTCTGCTCGTCTCTCTGTACAAAGGCCCCTCCCTAAACTGTAAACCTCAGGATTCCGTAGGATGTTGAAAGTGGAATAATAGCACTATAACAATCTGGAGCGGAAATGGACCTCGGTCCCATTCAGTTCACTCTCAGTTTGGAGTGAACGGGATTTCCCCTGCCTTAACCTGAAAGCTTGGAAAATCTACTTTTCGAATCACAATTGGCAGTGCTAGCCAGAGTGGTCTAGTGATGTGGGTGGACGCTGAAGACCAGGCTTCAACTTCTCAGTCAGCCATGGAAACCCACTGGGCAACCCTGGGCGAGGCACGCAGTCCCTGAGCCTCCCTCGGAGGAAGGCAAAGGCAGCCGCCCCCCAACAAATCATGACGAGGAAAAGCGGCGATAGGGTACCCGTAAATCAGGAACAACCTGAAGGTGCACAACAGCAAAACAACACTGGCTGAGGGATTCAGGCAACTGTGGTCCAAAGAAGCAGTTTTGCCAAGTTCTGCTTTGAGTTTACTGTTATGTGGCTGTGTAAGAGGTTATCTCACAAAAAATTAAGCGGTGTCCTCTTCTCCCACCCTTCCCACGCTTTCCACAGAAAACAAACCCAAACTAAGGTATTGGCCCCCTTTGTAGTGGGGCTGCTGTATTCGTTGTGATTTCTGAATGTTTTACGAAGTGGTGGAGTGGAGGCAGGGCCCTGCGTTTCTTGATGAGCAGGGAATATCACATCAGCTGCCACATGCTTGGGACTCGCCTGTGGCTGCTCCGTTTGGCTGCAAGCACCACTGTAGTTGGAGAACTTAATTTTCTCAGCTTCACCACCACACTATTGGTTCAACAGCCTCACTATTTTAACATTTGAAGCAGACTTTTTCTCTTTCTTTCTCCCTCCCTCCCTCCCTCCCTCCCTTTCTTATAAAGCTCAAACTTGGCTGCAAGAGCTGGGTGTTAACACTTATTTGGGCAGATGTGGCATAGATGGAACTGAGACCTGACTAGTGGGAGAGTGTGAGTGGGACCAGCAGACTCTGCCACTCTTGAGTTAAAAGCACCTTATGTTGGGCAATACACACACTTGTCCCAGCTTAATTGGACTGTGAACGCTTGATGGCAGTTGTTAAAAGAATGAGGACTCGTCATTGGCATCTCCTGTGGAGGTTAGTATGGGAATGGAAAGTTCTTCTCCACATGAACAAATCAGAAATCTAAACAAACTCCTCACTATCATAATACATCAGTTCTTTGGCTATATGATACCAACACAAATTAGTCCAAGCACAAAACACTGTTAATCTGAAATTCAGCAAAACTGCCAACAAAACTCAGTTGGTGGCCACATTAGTTAGAAAAGAAACTTAGAAAAATTTCAAAGTGAGTATGCTCTTCAAGATGTTTGATAAAAATTTCAATTAGAGGCTTTTCAAATACTTGTGTGGTCTACTTTCTTCTAAACTATAATCAGAAGAACCTGTCCTTATTTCAATATGAGAACGGTACTGCCATCCAGAATACAAATGCCTAAAGAAGTAACATACTAATATCCAAATAACACACAACACACAAGTAACACAAATGTATTATTTTCAATCTGATCTTTGCAAATGAGAAATGTATAAAATCCATCCAAATATTAAACAAGTACAGGAATTTATAAGATCCAGTTTTACACCAAGACAGCAAGTCATTTCATAAGAAAAATAGGGGAGAAATCTAAAGATGTACAGGTATCACTGTAAAAGAACTGAATAAAATCAAGAAAGAAAGGGATAGTGAGAAAATCCACACTCCTTTTACTAGACAAAAAGTAACTATCTTCCCTACACCAAAACACAGTGAAATCGTCAACAGACATACTAGGCAGATTGAGACTGCAATCTGATATTTCTTTGTCTAACGGTAATCCCCACTGAACTTAGTGGGATTTACTTCCAAATAAACATACACAGAATTTTACTTTGAAATACTTCTGGACCAAAGTCACTTAGTCACAGTGTATTGATCTGACACTTTCATTTTTTTAAAAGGAAATCCTTATAGGACCACACACTGTTCTAACTACATACTAATGCCTCTTCCCAAACTGTAACATGGAGATTCTTAGTGTTTGTTTTAAGAAGTGCAGGACAACCTAGAAAACACACAGCAGATGTGTATGCAGTCCTAGGTAATATAAAACATACAAAGCATGCAATATTATCTCTTTGTTCATATAACAAAGGGCTATTTGAGGTCCATGAAAATTAACTGGTGGATCCTATTCTAGTTCCTTATGAACCAATGTCAACAGTGTATTAAAAAAAAATATTCCAGGCATTATTTCTGCCTTCCCACTGCTCCGTGTGGGCTTGGACAATCATTGTATTATAACTGAGACTGAAATATATCAGCAGGAAAATCTTTGTGCAGCAACTTTGTCCTGCTCCTCAAAGTACTGGGGCAATATCCTCGGCATCAGTAAATAATATGCCCTTGCCTTTGTGGCGGTCAGTTTGGCAAATGTTAGCAATCTAAAATAATTTTAAAAGATAAGCAAACCACTGAAGGTGGTGTACAAGTATTTCAATTCCTCATTGCGAGGGCTACATCCTGTCTCTTCTACATCTATGGAATACACGTGTCTTTCCTGTCCAGGTTACTTGAATTCTGTGTGCTTTCTCTTTCTCTTCCTCAGATCAAAAGTTTTGACCTGAACAGATAGCTACTCTTTTATACAAAGACAACCTCTTACATTCTCACTTCATTTATTATGTTCATGTTTTCTGTTACTTTATGCTATCTGTAAACACTCAGACTGGATAGTCAGTTGCTGGAAAGAAACAATAATATTTTAATATCTCCAAAGTGTCAAATAAAAGCAACATCCTTTAATTTTTGCTGGGGAAGCAGATACTGTTAATATTTATTCTATTTAACAGTATTACTCTGTGAGAACATCTATTCAAAGAGGAGCTTTTCAGACACCTCCCCAAATATTTGTATATCATTGCCCCCAATGTGTTTGTATTTTCCTTGAGAACAAATCCTTCACAACAGATCTACATTTTCTGAATTCATACTCATTTGGTTTTTTTTCTTTTTTGCACAATTTAATACAATGTGACTGTTCAATTAGAGAATGTTCCAAGAAAGTATGATTTGCATAATTAACCATAACTTTTTGCCATGGCTTCAGCACCTGTGAGGTTTTTAAGACAGTTTTTACTAGCCACATCCATAGGATTTAAAGGATTTAAAGAGACTGAGGTGACTAACCTCCAAAATCATTTCCAGAGGATGGGAAACAGAGAATTACATCCCTTTCTGCAAAAGACATGGAATAGGGGAAGTGCACTGTACTTGGAAGACTAACAGGTTTAATTTTATTTATTACAATCCTCAGGGGCATTGACTGAGTACTGTGCATAAAATGTAGCACTCCATCAATGCATCTGAAAAAGTGGACTGTAACCCACAAAGGCTAATATTAAAATATGTTATTTATTTATTAATTTATATCCCGCCCTTCTCCCAATGCAGGACCCACATACTGTATGTTAGCCTTAGAAATACCACAAAACTCCTCTCTCTTCCCCCTCCCCCCTTTTATGGTGAAACAGACTAAAATGGTTCTCTCTCTCTCTTTTAAAAATTCCCTTTGTCAACCAGTGAACCTCTAGAGACTTAGGTTGGATTGGGTTGGTACAGGGGTCGTTTGTTTTTGTTTTGTTTACTGCTTTAAAAAGCTATCCAAGAGCTAACTCAAAGTGACATGTATCAACTTAAAAGAAAGAAAGGAAAAAAAAGATAGGCGTGAGCTTCTCATTCTTTGCTTCTTCCCACAGAACCTGGCTGGGAGTTGCCTTCCTACTGCATCTTCCCCAGCTGGATCTTCTTCCA
The DNA here is from genome assembly GCA_030412105.1 of Cyclura pinguis. Classification (NCBI taxonomy): domain Eukaryota; kingdom Metazoa; phylum Chordata; class Lepidosauria; order Squamata; family Iguanidae; genus Cyclura; species Cyclura pinguis. The sequence continues at coordinate 129,521,492 of CM059600.1, forward strand.
GGCTTCAGAAGCAGTGAAAATGCAGGAGTCAAGAATCCCAGCCACAGTGAAGGTCCCTCCAATGATGGCACAAATCTGAAATGTGAGGAAAGAAAGAAAGAAAGGATGACAAAAGAAATCCTCCTTATTCCCAACAGTGCTTCTTGGTTTTTGATTTCTAGTTAGCTAATTTTAGATGGAGTGTAGGCAAGGCTGAAATAAGGTCCCTGACAGAACCGAGTGGGGATCCGAACTTTGTTTTCCACATCCACGTCTAGCAATCTGAACCACTGCTTCATGAAAAGCCTTTTGTTAAAATGCATAGCATCTTATTTTTCTGCATGTTCTGCTAAAATACACTCTTGACCTAATTCCCCCACCTCTTGATCTTCCTCACTTTTCCAACCATTACCTTTGTCCTCCTCTCTGGTTTTGACTAGGAGCCCACTGGACCCACAGCACATAACTTCACTTGGTTCTCAGTATCTGAATGACAGCCATCACTTGGATTAAATCAACGTTCAATGATAACAGATACTACTGATGTTCCTTCTGTACTGATTTGTGTCCTCTCCTTTTCACAATTTGCTAAGCATGAGGAAGCCTCACACAACAAATAATTCCAACACCACTGACAAAGCTTCATAGAGTAAAGGGGCCAGGACAGCAGCTCCCTTTTGGTCCCAGTAGCCTAATTTTCAAAGTACACAAACCCTACAGAATACAGAAAGACAATGAGCAATGAACTGACATCCTCTCTTGATACCTGAACTGTCACACTGAGGACATACTTCTGGGGGCAGTGAGCAGTGAGCACTTAGCAGTGAGCTAAAAGGCTAGTACAGAGAGACTGGTCTGTACTTAGTGTGCTCACTTTCCTAACTGATGCAAAGGTTAAAGGTATCATGTGCCATTCAGACGGTCTTGGGGGAGGCATGCATCAGTGATCAAAGTGCACTTTGGCCAAATTTAAATTGCTGCGTTGGATCTTGAAATCCAAGATCTCCAAGAGCACATCTCAGAAGTCCTACCTGTTCACTTAAACAGTCAGCTAGGGAGGCAAAGCTGAGGGGACTCAAATGCACTGGTGATTTGTTAGGGACTGTGAAATACCATGGGATGGGACAAGGGAAATCTGCACAAGAGGGACAGGCTCCACTTGAACCAGTATGGAAAGAGATAGTTGATGCTTATTGTTAGGAGCAGCGCATACCTGGTTCAAGTCCAATCACCCTTAGAGGAGGAGGATAAAGTGAGGAACTTTTACAGAATTGCTTCCATTCATGAGAAGGTCATCAGAGAAGAATACCAGCAGTAGCAGGCAGGGCCAAAGGCAATGGTGGGTGGAGCTGGAGCTGAGGAGGTGCATGGGGAAACCTATTACTTTCCTCTCTATATTCTGCCCTCTGCTTACATGTGAATTCACACAAAACCTGTAGGTATTCATTTGTCACTTTTCTGTCCACCAAGATTCCCAAAATGATGTCCAACACAAACAGTATTTATTCAAAATATATAAAAAGCAACTTTTAAAAACCAATTTCAAAAGCCAACATAATTTTAAAAGAGAGCACAACTGTCCTCCCTTTTATAAATCCATCCATCTTTCCTTCCTTCTTTCCTTCCTCTTGTACTTTCTCACAAATACACACACTCATAGGCCATTTCCGCACGGGTTAAATAAAACGGTGCAGTGTGTCCTCCACAAAGGACGTCTGCACCTTGGAGCGGACTGGGTCTGGACCACTTAGTGTAGATCCACATGTCAGTCTGCTCCGGAACCACCCCAAGTGGCCCTCCAGCGTGTTTTTGAAAAAAAACTGATTTTTCAGGTTTTCAAAAAACCGGCACACACCATTGCGTGCCTGCTCTCCTATGCAGATTTGCAGGCTCGCACCAATGCGAGCCTGCGATCTGTGGAGGGCGGGCTTTAGCCTGGCAAGCTTCAGTGGTTGGTCGAGATCCACGACCAACCGGAAGCCGCCATTTTGGACACCGGAGCAGTGCGGAGCGATGGCCACGCACTGCTTCAGAGCAGCCTGGACTGGACTGGGGAGCCAGAAGATCCAGTAAGTAGCGGCACGGGGCGATTCCCTCGCCCCGTGCGGAAATGGCCATAATCTCTTCCTACTCTTTCACTCATCCTTCATCTGTTCATTGTCTCCCACATATATAAACTGTGTTCTTCTTTCTCTAAGGACAGCAGCAAGACTGAAGGCCCTTGGGGCCTGCAAAAGCGGAAGGCAAGTGCCTCAGGTTCCCTACCTTTTGTGTAAATGTTTGAGAGCATCCAGATGGGGAATGGGGTAGAATTCTATAAGTGGGGGTTCTCACGACATGAGAGCTGGGCATAGTGGAAAATGCATGTGTGCAGTTTCATTACAACTATTCAGAACAATGCTAAAAAGGCTGGCCTGCTGGCTGTGGGTGATGGGAGTTGTGATCCAATATATCTGGAGGGCACTAGATGAGAGGAAAAATCAGAAGTATATAGAAATATATATAGAAATATAATTAATGAAGTTGGGAGTGGGAAGCCCCAATAAAGTCTCAAAATTTCATGAAGGAACACAAGATTAAGGCTGGTACCATAGAACTATGCAAATGCTGACAGATGAGAACCAACTATGGAGTCAGTAAAGAAAAAAGCCTTTATGGCTGCAATACTGCACAAAAACCCGGGACAAAAACCCACTTGAGCTCAGTGGTGCCTTTTATTAGCCAGGCAGGCATAAGACTGCACTGGAAGGCTGCAACTGTATGCGGGTTGTTATGGTGGTGGTGTGCCTCCAAGTACTTTTTGACTTGTGGTGACCTTAAGGTGATCCTATCATGGGGCTTTCTCAGCATGTTTTGTTCAGAGGGTGTTTGCCTTTTCTTTGTGGATTGGGAACATGATGTCACTCAGTGGGTTTCCATGGCCAAATGGGAATTCGTATCCTGGTCTCCCAGAGTCCTGGTCCAACACTCAAACCACTGCACTATGCAGGTTCCTTATGCACATTATTTGGCATTAAATCTCAGTAGGACTTACTCCTCAGCATATAACATACAACCATATTTGTAAAGCAGTTTTTCTTAAAAAAGAGCACCATAAGTCTTCTGCAGAGGGTCACCAATTTTCCCTGCTCTTCTCCACATCAGTCTCTCTCCTGTGACACAGAGGTGGCTGCTTATGAGAAGTGCGGCTGAGTTGGAAAGAACACTGGGCAATATGAGTGGATAAGATTTTAACAGCAAATAGCAGAAGTAGCAACAAGGAAGGATTTGGTCATTTTGATGGGTATTTCTAACTCAGATATTTGTGTCCAGTGAGCTCAGTGAAACTGGAAGATGCTTGCATGACAGAAAGTCAAGGCAAATGGATCTTCTTCAAAGCAGAAATGACATTCTGGGAAATGGAGACCACAAAAAAGTGTAGCTAATCAACCCTTGTACATTTTTTTTAAAAAAAGAGATGGGTTATAAACTCCACCCTATCCTCTATCCACTCTTTATTCAAGAGTGATGTAAAGTTATTTCCAGGGAACATTATGGCAGAATGAGCTGGATAATCAACCTGTACAGATCAGCTGGCACAAGAGGTTTTATACCGCATGAAGGGGAAAAGAATATATTTTGTGCACTGAGGGAAGGAAAATGTGACTTCACAACAGCAAATACAAGAAGAAGAAAAATACGCAGAGCAAAAAATATATTTATTTGTACAGCTCTGTACCGCTGACTGCTTATGACTCACACGTACCTGGCATCTGCTCAGAGACTGCCTCCTCTGCATGCACTCAAATCCTTTTGATTTTGGTGTGAGCACAAACTAACGGTAGAACCATATGGTGAGGGGAAGTGTTGGGGCTTTTTATCCTTTTTTAAAAAGGAAATTAACTCTTGCTCAATGGGGTAGTAATGAGTTCTGATCTTCAGAAGCACACCACTCCTTCAAAATAACCCCCTGCAATCATGTTGGCCTCAGAAATAAGCGATACAAATCTTTTCATTTGGGACAGTCTTACTAATCAAAAGCAGAGCAATCCAATACGTGGCATCACTGTACCTCTTTTGGACCTGGCTCCACCTATACGTTAATGATGACAAGTGGAAACTGAAACTAGAATGCTACCATCATGTTGTAGTGGTTTGGGTGCAGGAAAAAAGATAAGGGTTCGAGTCCCTGCTCAGCCGTAGACACTCCACTGGGTGGCCCTGGACAAGTCACACTCGCTCAGCCTTAGAGGAAGGCAACAGCAAACCTCTTCTGAATACATCTTGCCAGGAAAATCCCATGACAGAGTTCCCATAAGTCAGCATTGACATGAAGGCATATCACAACAACCACCCCATCCCTACTCTCCCAAAGTGAATATTCCTTTCCTCAGGGTCTTAACCAAACTGGAATATAAATGTTGCAATGTTGTTCAAGCCACTCCACTGCAGGGGAGGAGGTTTTTGTTTAACGAAAAACAACACACACACCCCATCCAGTGCCTTACATAAGTGTCTGAATGTAGGTCAAAGAGAAGGAATGAATATACAGAGATGGGATGGCACCCATCCAGGCCCCCTTCTGCCTCTGCTACTGGCATGCAGTGCCCCAGTTCCATGTTACCCAAAGGGGATGTGGCTGTCTGTAGGAAAAATGTCCTTCATCTTTGGTTTATGTGCCTCTTCTCATTCTTTCTCCATCAGGTAGGAAATAAGACTTCTCAAAGAAAGTAAAGAATTTATCATTTTGTCATGGTTGTGACCCCACCCCAACCCCTGCAGCCCAGTAAGAGAGCACTAAGTCCAAGAGTTCCTGTCTTTAGTATCTAATGTGACCCTGGAAGTTTATCTCAATATAATGGAATAAATTGCTCTAGAATTTCATCTCTCTTGATCCCACTGCCATGCAAACTGTGAAAAGCCTGGAAGCTCGCAAGTCCTTATCAGCCTATTTTCTTTAAAAACAAAAATGTATTAATTTACAAAGGTATGCACTTTGGCAGCCCTCTCCCTCATACGAACAAACCATGAGAGTATTCTTCCATAGTTCCATTTTCTTTCTAAAACTAAAGAAAAACTCATTGGAACAGTCAGTCATTCCCCCATTGCCCAACAACAGTCCTGCCAGCTGGGTTAGGGTTCAGCGCTGCTCTGAGCTCCGTGCAACAAAAGCAGGCCACAAAAAATAAGTAGGTATCCTCTTCAAATCCAAAACCCTACCTCTTGTTTATCGCTACTGGATAAGTGGACGAAGAAATATTTATTTTTAATGGCATTAACACTTGCTCCATTGTTCAATTCTTCCGCAGGCCAAAACCAAACTTTTGCATGCACCTTAAAATTATCATGGAAATTGTATCCAAGGTGGGGAATCCATACATTTCTGTTGTTCCTCCTACAATCATATTAAGGTCCACCCAACTGACCGGACTTCTATTTCAGGATTACTCTTTCTGACAGCCATAGTTCAAGAAAAGCAACAGTCTCTTTAAGGTAATACTCAAAATATTTTACATTTCGAAACTGGTCCAAATATTTCACCGCCTAATAAGGTCTTTTCCCACCTGTGCTCATGACAACTCGCTTACAAAAACTTGTTTCTGTAACCGTTGCTTGGGTGCAGCCTGAGAAACAAACCGCTTAACAAAGGAGCAGCAGGTGCTCTTTCCATGGGTTTCTTTTGCAGCTTTTCAACCAAGCATCTGTTGCTTAACAAGATCGAGGGTGCTTCTCAGGCCTGCCTCACTTGACAATAACTCCAGCTGCCACAAGTGGATAATCTCTGTCTGAACTAGAAGGCTGTAGCCTCTTCACAGCAATGACGACTAGCCAGTCTCCAGGGCAACCGTGATGCAGAAGGGCACTGGAGATGCTAGCAAAGGCTGGGACAGCAGGGATGATGTTAAGTCTAGAGTTTCACTGCGCTGGGCTGGAAGGGTTTGAGACCAAGACATCCTGCTGTACAGCAGCTGTTATCTGACCCATTCTAGTTTTGATCCTAGCAAAGATCTTAATTTTATGACAAACAAATATCTAAAGAGGTCTTAACACTATATGTTGGGAAAGCAAGTATGTGCCTACTGCGTCTTAATGCAGTGGATTCAAAGAGGGTTAGGACAGAAAATAATAATGCAATAAAATAACTAAAGGGACAAACAAGGAAGCCCACGAGAAGGCATCAGTAACGACCTCTAAACTGAAACTGCAGACCAGCCTGCCAAAGGCCTCTTCCTGCTTCTTTCTAAAAGGGTTGCCAGGAGCCTGGAGCCAAAAAGGTTCACCTGGTCTCTAGTTAGCCTGCATTTCAAGACAAACAAGGCAGAGGACCAATGGGAGAAAGTGGAGGGTATGGCAGAGGGGTAGTCTGGTATAGGTTAAAATAATACATACAAACAAATGGTTCTGATATGGTTTAAAATGTTGTATTTGATTCTTCCTAGGAATTAAAATTTCTAGCAACCTTACCCCTCTACTCTGAAAGACAGAATTAAGTTGCCTTAGAATCTCTTAATTCCATAAGTAGCAAACATTCAAGTAGATGTTAGAACTGATGGGAATGTTGAAAGAATAGGTCTGTACCTACTGGCCTCATTTGCATAACCCAGCAGCCCCAGCTCCCTGCCACCCACACCTTGAGAGCGAGGCCTGCAAACATGGGAAGCCTGCTGAATGGGCCCTGTGATCTAGTACCCAGCACAATACAGTTTCCACTTCATGCAGAGAGTCTCAGTACATTCCTCAGGCTTCTCTGTTTACAGTCTTTTCACCTCGCTTGGCATGAACATGGACAGTGAGAGGGAGGGCCAGCAGCCATGGCCATCCTCTCCCCATTAGGCACGTAAATCATTTAAAGAAAGAACACCTGAACTGGGCTCTGTCTATTGTGCCCATGCTTCCTTACACACTTGTGGTTCCAAAGAGTAAAGCATGAGGGGAAGTAAGAATACAGAATTCTCCCGTCACTTGTGGTTTCTCATGACTCGTATAAACCATACACATCTAGAAACTCCTAAAATGAAGGAAGCAGCCAGAAAAAAGTAAGCATTTAAGAGATGCTCACACAAACCTTGGCCCTCCCAAGAGTACAGTGAAGATATAGAAAGAGTCAATGATTTAAATAGAGGTTTCCACTGAGATTCTCATGAATACTTAGAACATATAGTAGTTTCTCAAATATAAGTTATGACTATATTCTCTTTTAGTCTGGAAAACAACCTGGTTTTCTAAATGTAACTTATAGGCTTTATCCAGTGATAGTCTCAATTCTAATATATCGGGTTTACCTCTTCTGCTTGAATACTATATAATAGTTCTGAAAGAGAAAGGTACACTTGTTGAAAAATAAAGCCAGGCTCTTGTTTGCCATATTGCAGAATCCTGTAGTTCTGCCTTTTCTTGTATATGACCGTACAATGTCTGTCCAAACTGCAAAAGAGTTGATGGATGGCATTTATGTAGCCTTCTGTACAACACCACCTCAAAGAAAGTTGTCAAAAGCAGAGGGACAGCAGAAAGCAAGTCCGAGCCAGATTTAAAATCTGAACAAAAGGTGGCAAACTGTTTCATGGTCCTGTTTCAGTGAACTGGAAACTATTTCAAAGCATCCAACTTTGCTGGAAACCAACAACAGACAATTTTATCAATTTTACCTGCAGAAATCAGCCAAATGATCCCCCCATAATTCCTCATGGCCAGCACAGACAATTATCACATCCCCCTTTAGCAACTAGAGTGAGAGAGTGGTGTTAGGGAACCAAACAAATAAAGGGGAACCAGTGAGAACCCTAAGTTTCAGTAATTAGGTGGAACCACCAAGATCCCTTCCAGTTGCCTTGAGTTTCTTTTGGCTGCAAATGGGTGAGATTTCAGTATTATGGCTCTTTTCTCACACAGTTCTCACAAGTGCTCCACTGAATACACTTGGGAAAATATGAGACCAAGTTAAAAGTAGAGCAGAAAGATGACGGCAACTTACTGTTGTGATAAATCTGTACAAGGGCTGCCGCCTTTCTGTGTATTTCACTGTGATAGGACTCAAGTCATAGCGAAACCAGATAGCTGGAATGATCCGTCCTGTGTGGCTGTACGCTACATACTCCTGTAAAAAGAAAGCAGGACCAAGGGATTAAAGGCATCAGTTGTGAATGTCAGACACGTAAGAAGACTCCCTTCAAGTACATTCCCCTTCATGCACCTTCTTCTTACCCTTCAAGACAATAGTTTGGATCTGGACTTATGCATACTTAGAGCGGACTCACTGAAATCCACAAGAGTCAAGTTAGCCATGAGCTAGGTATAACAAAGTCTTGGATCCTGTCCAATGATTTGGTGTTTTAAGTGCCATTTTCCTCTTCAGAAAAATAATACTAATAAGCTTGGGAAAGCTTTAGGAAATAAGCTTAGGAAATAAAGGCTTAGGGAAGAGAACAGAGAAAAGGTCAGGCAGCCCTGTGATATATGCATCCTAAAGTAGCTCTGATTTTCCTCTCTCCTTGAAGTTTCAGTGGCTAGAAGTGATAGAGGTGTCCAGAACTTGTACTCAACCAGAATAATTTCACAGCCAAGCAATTGGGGAATGATTAAGAAAGAGTTCTTGAAAAATCTTTAAAAATGCTAAGAAGATGAAGGTACAGTTTTTGGTACTCTTGTCCTGGGAGATCTGCAATAGATTATTCAACCGATGTCAATTTTTAGCATGAAATATTAGGACTGAAGGATATTACAGGGGTTTAAAACATTCTAATTTAAAAACAGAAAGCAAGAAAGAAAACAGAAAAGCAAGCCTTTTAGTCATAGGGGTGAACAATCTTTGAAATCCTAACCTATTTTTCTTTCTTTCTGTCTCACTTGGATTCTTGGGTAACTGCTGTATTTACAACTTTACCCTGTGAAGCATTAGGTGTGGGGGCTTGCCTTTCTAGGTTTTTCACAGAACCTGTGTTTCAACCCTATAAGTAGTTCACTGGATCTTCAGATTAGAGAACAGTTCACTTTGGGAGATGTTGATTTGTTTTATTTATTTTAGAGCAGTTAACCTTCTGACACATTGTAAAGCGTTTAATGTACTTTTAGATACTGCATGTGGTTTATCTACCCCAAGTTGCTCACACTGGACTAATGAAAGAATGACTATAACAAAACGTACAATTTACTTCCTCCCTCTCTACTATTTACTTCCTCTGTACCAGTCAAGCCATTCTGCTCCACACACTCATAATTACATTTCTCTTTATAGAGATGGTAACCAACAAGAGGTTAAGTCACAAGAGTAGAAAATGCACAAATATCCTCATACACAGTAACCCAGTCATGTTTTTACTACACAATGTTGCAGAAAAGGACAATGCAGATGAATATTCTGTTTCTAGTTTGTATCATTTTCCTACTTCACCTATACTATTTCATCCTGGTTCTGCTTAGTGCAGTTATTCTGCATTAAAATCTACATAAAAATTACATGGCTAAACATAATTTATTTCAAAATGGGCATGGGAAAACACATTTTTCTATATATTTTTATTTTTCTAAGCAGAGCACCGGATTGGAAAATATGCAAAGAGTGAAGGCTGATCGATAGATCCAATATGGAAAGATCCAGTGTGCACAATACTGCAGGACAGTAGGTGCTTGAATTTGTGAAAAGAAAAGAAAAACACATTCCCAAGCAGGCCTAGCAAGCAGCTATCGAACCTCCATTTTATCTCCATTTCTCCACTTCTCCACCAGGGGCTGCTATTGCACTCAGTGTGAGCACAGCAAGTACCGTGGAAGAGAAACAGTGGAAATGAGCTTGCAAAGGAAGGCCTCTCTAGTTAAGGTTTCTTAAATCGAATGGAGTTTTTCTAGAAAAGGATATGGCTATCCTTACCTTATTAGCTACAGTATACTGGTATGAGTATCGCTGTTTGCCACTCATGTCTTCATACACAGTGGGGACAATCTTCAATATATAATCATGGGATGCAAGGGCTGTGTAAACAGAGAGGAAAAAAAGTAGGATATGTCCACATTCAAAAAATAAAAAAACACAACACAGAAACATGATCGGGAATATTTACCCAAAATAGATGAATCTGGCAACACAAGTCTTGAATCCAAATTGGTCTACTCTGCCCTGTGCTACCCTCATCCTTAGTAGGGCCCAATGCACTTTAACCTAGTTGCATTTCCGTCAGTACAAGAACCCATATCTGACCTTTATTTTAAATGCTTCAGAGCTCCCCCAAACACAAATGGAAATTTTGGGAGGTGCTGCACCCTTTATTTGGAAGCTCCAGCTGTTCCACAACACTCATTGCACCTTCTCAGTGTTTTGTAAAAGGCTGCTTTGGACAGACACTGGAAGTACCACTGTGATCTATATCTCACACAACCCTACTTCAATTTACCAGAAAGTGCTTAACATTCATTCAGATGCCAACAGTGCACAATGAAGACAGGGCATTTGGATACCACACTGAAGGCAAAAGCCGAGGAGGGAGCTAGGGCATGTACTTGTCCAGTTTTGATGGGTGAGTTTCAGGTTGTTCAACAAGATAAAGTGGACAAGTTGCTTGAAGAGTTGAGATCGGCCACTTTTCTGTTAGAACCATGTTCATCCTCACAATTAAAGCTGCCAGAGGAGGACTAGCCAATTGTAAATGCTTCTTTGAAAAAAGGCTATGTTTCAACTTCTCTAAAAGAAGTAATATAAGATTTTTGTTGAAAAAACCTTCACTGGACCCCACATTCCTAGGTAATTTTCAGCCAGTCTTTAATCTCCCCTTTCTAAGTAAGGTCCTAGAGTGACTGATGGCAACACAAGACAACGCCAGGCTTTCTTAGATGAAATGGATTACTTGGACCCATTCCAATCTGGGTTCAGGCCTGGTTATAAGACAAAAACAACCTTGGTCATCTTGGTGGATGAACTACACTAGGAGTTGGTGATGGGGAGTGAATCCCTATTAGTCCTCCTGGATCTTTCACTGGCATTTCATGCCAATGACTATGGAATCCTTCTGGGTTGTCTGACTGGTAAGCGACTTGGCGGCATCACCCTGCAGCAGTTCTGGTCTTTTTTGGCTGAATGTTCCCAGAGACTGGTATTAGGGAACTATTGTTTAGCCTTTTGGCTATTGGTCCCAAGGGTAAATACACTTTTCAGCATCTACATGAAATCTCTGGGAATGGTCATTCAGAGCTCTGGGATTGGATGTCATCAGTATGCTGATGATACTCAGTTCTATCTCTCCTTCACAACTGATGCCAAGGTGGCTGTAATAGCACCGAATTGTTGTCTGGATGCAGTAAAGGACTGGATACAGGTGAATAGACTGAGGCTTAATCAAGACAAGTCAGAAGTTCTGTTTGTCAGTAGGAAAACCAACCTGGGAATGGGATCACAGACTGTTCTGGATGGAGTTACTCTCCCTCTGAAAGATCAGGTTCATAGCTAGGGGGTGCTCTTCGACTGAATGCTGCTCCTAGAAAGCCAGATTGTTGCAGGGAGCAAGAGTACCTTTACCTAGCTTCAGACTTTCTTGGCCACAGAGGTTCGTATTTCTCCATCAGACTACTGTAATACATTCTTCATGGGGCTGACCTTGAAAAGCATTCAAAAGCCGCAGCTAATGCAAAATGTAGCAGCCAGAGATAGTGTACGTTTTTAGAGACTGTATAACTATGGTCCTGGAGGAACTACTCTGGCTTCCAATTTGCTTCCAAGCTCAATTCAAGGCGCTGGTGGTGGCCTACAAAGCCCTGAACAACTTGGGGCCAAGATATCTGAAAGACTGCCTGCTCTCATATGAGCCTGCCAGAAATCTAAGATCTTCAGGAGAGGCCCTACTGCATGTCCCAACACCTTACAAAGTCAGGTTGCTGGATACATACAACAGGGCTTTCTCTGTAGCAGTGCCTCTACTGTGAAACTCCCTACCCAAGGAAGCTAGGCTGGCTCCATCTCTTTTAAACTTCTAGCAGGCAGCCAAAACAGTGCTGGTCTGCATAGCATTCCATGTTTGAAATTGCCATTTTAATTGTTTTAAAACTGGATTCTAGGACTGTTTTTTTTTAAAGATTGATTTTAGGAGTTTTTAAAGAGTATTTTAATCTGTTTTTAAAATGTTTGTATTGTTTTATTTGTTCATCATCTTGCAAGCCCTTTTGGGCTGGAAGGCAATACAATAATACTTTAACTAACTAACTAACTAACTAAGAATTTCTGGTAAAGGTCAAGTCTGGAGCAGAACCACCATTCACTGAACAACCTGTGACAGTGGTGTGCTGTTGACAATGTTCCTGGATAGAGGGGCCTTTGAAATAGATGCACACAGAGCAGAGAGGGGAAAGACTCTATCACAGTGAGGGAACAGTAGAACTAAAACAAGTATGCTGAATAAAGGTGCTACATGCCCAGATAAATCAAACCTATGACAATCAATAAGTGAACCCAGAGGAAGGAAATGCCAAGACTTAAGGTGCTGGCTCAGATCAGGCTTATGTCCTGGCTATGAAACAGAATACCTAAAAACCTTTGCAGTTCAGGTTCTTGCTGGCCTGATTGGTTCCTCTCTGTGTTCCTTTGATAATTTTCTCATACCCATGAGCTGTTTTCCTATTAGAAGCCTCCAAAGCAGTTAATAGTCAAATACAACCCAAATTGCAATGCTAAGTAACAGTTACAACAATGCAATTTTAAAAACCAATTAACACAAAAATAAAAAGGATCCAAGCAGAAAATAAAGTCAAGGAGCAGCAGACAGCAACACAAGCAAAACAGCAGGAGTGTAAATCAGGTGAACATAGAAGTCTTAACTTAGTACCTGAGTAACAGTGATGGTACCCCTCACAAATCTGACTAGTGAAGTTATTCCAGAATAAGGCGCTACCAGCTAACCGGCCTTCTCCTTACTTGCCAGTTCTCTGAGAGGCAGCCAAGCCTCTGAAGCTGATCTTAAAGATGGGGTGCACAGTATCCTGCAGTATGAACCCAGGTCTGCAAGTAGCTTAAACACATCACTAGGCAGGGAACACACAAACAGTACAGGACATTTGTTTCCCAAAACTTTAATTACAGACAAGTAAACTATAGATCTTTTGAACAAGACTTCTCTTATCACCAGGGAAAGGACTGAAATCCAATTAATATATGCCAAGTCCCTTTGGCTTCTGTTGCATTAGGATACAAAGAACTGCCTTATGCAGAGTAAGAGCACTGGTCCATCTAGTCCAATATTGCCAACCCTGACTGGTTGCAGCTCTCCAGAGGTTCTACTTGGAGATCCCTAGTGGTCTTCCATCCAAATTTTAACCAGCCCTGAGTGATCGACTTTTCCAAAACCAGAGATCAGGTTTATTCAAGGTGATGGATTATTTTATTATTACTAGTACTATCAGGTACTTCAAAATGACACAGAGAAGGCCAATTTAGCTTATACAGGTATCTCTAATCAAGTTTTTGTTGGTTTGCGTTTTAATGTAGTGGGCAAGAGCCTGAAAGGTACTTACGGTTTGAGCTGAGCTTGTCTGCTCCCTCCAGTGCATTGAAAGCGCCATGAATGTTCTGGACCTAGAGAAGGAAAGAGCACAGAACATACTTAAATCTGTACTTTGATGCTTCAAGGGTAAACCATCTTGAACACTGAATGCTGCTACATTGCTAATGGAAGCAGGAAGCAGGAGAGAGAAGGAATTTATTCAGTCCTCACTACACTGCAAATGTTATTCTGATGTTATCAGTCATCCTCACTAAGAGGAGATTATTTTCAGATTACTTTCTCACCCTGCTTCTGAAAGTTTAGATTGGATGATAGATAAAAATTAACACAAAGGTCAACCCTAGACAAACAATCAAAAAACTTCATTAAAATTCAGTGTCATTAAAAGTAAATTAAAATCCACAAAACACCATATCACTCAACAGGATTCATGCCATTACAGTTGGTCTCAGTTGCAAATCTTGTGTAATTACACCAATAGTACAAGAAACACAAGATGATAAACAAACAGAAGGCACAGCTGGTTCTTCTGTCTTACCATTCAACTTATTAGCAACTAAAGAGACCTTATCCTATACTAAAGTGATATAGTATCAACTGAAAGGTTATGCAGAGAGGTAACTGCAACTCTGTCCTTTTCAGAACCTCCTGGACAAATGTTCCTTGATTGGAAGCAGCATTTTTGCACAGAGCTCAGCTCAGTTCAATGGGCTAATGAAGTCCACTTTGGACTCACTCTATGCACCATCTTGTCTGGAATATGCCATTTGTCTTAATATACCAATGTTACTTCGGGATAGCATTAGATTCAAATCTGTGTAGCCTCAAATCTTCAAGCATGTCAAAAACAAAAACAAAAAAGGTTCTCTTTTCTTTCTGGTTCTCAGCAAAGCCAACTGTTTCAAGTGTGATCATCCAGGATTGAGATTGCACAATGCACTACCACCTATATCACTGAAGAAGTCATTCATTCTTTATGGCTATGAACATTTCAGGCTGCACCATCCCAAATGAAAACAGAAAGGCCATAGTTTAATATAAAGCACAAGTTCTGCAGGCAGAAACTCTCAGATTTAGTCCCAAACTTCTCCGCTTGAAAATATGGATGATATAGCAAATGATGTGATGCACTGGGAACTTAGAGAACCACTGCCATTTGCAACAGACATAGCAGCCCAGACAGACAAAAAGCCTGACAAATCATCATTGCAATAAGATGGCAGGACTGGCCTGTTGTTATTTTCTTTGTGTCATAATATTTCAAAGAGGGGAAAACAAACAAGGGACTGTGATTACTGGGAATGGGAGGGTAGATAAACAGGCATGAAACTTCAGGCTGGTTCAAATTCAGAATGTGTACCGGCAGTGCATGTTCTCTGAAACCAATTTGGAAGGTTAACACATTCAGGTCAACATCTGTTTCAGGGGTGTGTCTGAATATTACATAATGGGATCTTGGCTACTAACCATTTATTCTTGAGGCATGGAGGAAACAGAGACTTCCATATCTTGGATCTTGAAAGCTTCTGAATAATGCTGCTGGTTCAGTAATTACATTTGGGCCTGTTTTACCATTTCTAATCTATTGCACTACTAATGGTTATATTGTACATTTTTGTTATAGTGCAAGCTCCCATGAGGGGTGCAGTGTTGGCTACAAACTGTGAAAAATGAAATGACATGAATTTAAGCTGGAGTTTTATGACGGTAAGAAGAGAGGTTTCTGGGTTTAAAATAAGAAATTCTACAAAAATATTTTACACATTGGTCCTTATCCAAATTCTTAGTGGGCAGTGATAAATATCAGTTATCAAACTTTCAGATCCACGGAAAAGAAGGCCATATTGTTTACCTTGCTGCAACACCTGTGTTCTTACAGAACTCCAAGTATCAGTGAACACTTACTGAGCCTCAGAACAACCTAAAAAGAAACTTTTAAAATGCCAACCACAATGTCATAGGTGGGGAGAAGCCATTGATTCAAAACTGGGCTGTAAGTGTGCACAAGGAAAGAAGGAAGGGTTAAGCTTCTGAAAAAAATCACACTGAGAAAGGGCACACATTAGTAGTTTTGCACGCGGAAAGTCCAAAGTCCATTTCGTGACATGTCCAATTAAAAGGATCTCAGGTGGTAGGGACAGACAAATCTCTACCTGAGATCCTGAAAAGCTGCTGGCGATAGGAGTGAGCAGCATAGGGGTCACTGGACAACTGGGCCTGACTCTGAAGCTGCTCCTTATATCCTCATTATAAGAATGCAAGCATTTTGAAACTTGAGAATTTCAGGGAATTCTGCCTGTTAAGATCAACAACCCAATCAACATATGAACCCTCCAGGTGTGACCAAATAAGAATGTTTCCAAAAGTATATGATCACCACAGGATGGTGATAAAGTACACCAGTGGTCAGTACATAGTTTGTCCCAAGGACCAAATCTAGTAGTAATTTCTGGAGTGATGGGTCAGTTTTCCCCATGCTCCCTGCAACACTGTATTACTTGTCCCATGCAAAACAATACCAATCTCTTTCTAACAAAGAAGGGTATAACTATACAATACACATGGAATGCTCTCCCTTTGCATCTTGACAATGTAACCTCATAGAAAAGATTGCCTGTGACTACTTTTACTCCTTCCTCTCTAAAAAGATGACACTGGCAAGTCCCAGATAGAGAGAGATATTAGGTAATGGAAAAGAAAAAGAAGCGACATGCAAATGATGTGCAAATGATGCTTGTGTATGATTTTATGTAAAAAATGTCATTATGTGCCTTCTACCCCCAGGCACAAAGAATTATATTCCATTAGGAAATTCTTTTTCCAAATCCAGATCTCAGAAGCTCACAATGAATTGCTTAGTCAAATCCTTTTTGTTCTTCCTTTGTGAGGGACAGAAGGTTCAGGAGGAAGCTAGTAGAAAAAAGAAGTCTAATAAAAGCACACTTGCCACAGAGAAATCCAAATAAGCAAACACTTAGCTGCATGGGATTGGTGAAACTAGAACCCATAGTTACAAGGTGCTTTTGTTGTTTACTTGTTTGTTTGATGTAGTGAGGCAAATAGCATTAGCAGATCCCCTTAGCTTTACGGATCTCCATCTCTCCACACTTTCTGGGGGGAGGGGGCGAAGTTTGGAGATTACTTTCTTTGGTCTGAAGATTCTACAATTCTGCAGTCAGCATGGCCCACAGCTGTGCCAACTGGGGGATTCTGGGAGCAGAAATCCAGAAAAGTATGTTGCTAAGCTCTGGAGAAAACAGAAGGAGTTGTCAGCTCTCTTATATTCAAGTCTTCATTTCAAGTATTAGGCTGTGAAATAGAAAAGATGGAGAACAGCAGCTATGATTCTTGCAAAGGTGGAAAGATGGGATGGGCAGCAACACTTGTCCCTCATTTTATGTTCCCGCATAATTAGGCTGGCTCCAGAGTTTCCCTTTTGTCTACAAAGGCTAGACAGTAAGTCCTAGCAAGCTGTGTGGTGGGAAGAAAGGCATGCATTTGCAGTTTCTGCTAACACTCTCATACTGAAACAACAAAGCATCCTCTACACATGTGGCACGGGACTCCCTGAAATTGTTAATAGTCTTTTTCATTTCCTAATCCCATCAAAAGAAGATTATGTCACATTTTGTAGACTACTGGGAGATAGACAATTTGAGCATCCTTACTACAAGCCATACATTAATAAACAAGCATCCTTTCCTAAGCAAAGACAAATTAATTTCGCTTTGCTTCATTTGGAAATCACCAACACTCTTATGGGAATATTTCTTATCTATAAATGCTTTGATATCAGATATTAACACTGGTACTGGTTGAATATTGCCCATGAACAGCTCTTCCATGAACAGCCCTGCTGGGATGCACTCAGCCTAGCTGACCCCTTAACTCCAGGATTAGGTACCTCTTGTACTTCTGAATGCTTGAATTCTAGACGATTCCAGAAGAGATTCAGCTGGAAAGGGCATACCCTGAAGGAGCCTAGAGTCTGGGCAGTAGGTGCCTCCTTCTGTGCATACCCACACCCAGTGTTCTCCACTCAGAAATGCCTGGCTATGGTCTCCTTTTTCTGCTTCTTATTTTGAATTTATTCTCATGCTAAGGTTCTCACCCTACTTCCCTGTGTTTCAGATACTGCATGAAGAAGGAAAGGTGTAACACTTTCTCCCCTTCCTCTTTCCCAACAGCTTCTCAACTTCACCTCTACAACTTCCTCTGCTTTTTTGCTTTTCGTTTTCAAACACAGAAGTAGCACTGACCAGCTTCCCTAATCCATGGCAGCTTCACTTCCTACCGCCCTCATTTTTCTGGAACAACCTTCAACTGTCAACCACTAAGTTGCCATTTGCTTAATCTCAGCTCAGCTCTACTTCTGAAAATGCTGTACTTCCATGTTGTTTGATCCTTCTTCAAGTAATTTAGAGGAGCATTGTATAGCCTCGTTTACATGTGACCATTTCTGGAACAGCTGCTCTGGATAGATACATCAGTCCTCTGATGAAATACAGTCAGGGGCAAAGGTGACAAGTGTTCTCCCAGCACACTTAAGCTATATCCCTGCCTCCTCACTCCAGTTATTTGTTTTTGAGAGTGGCTGATTTCCTAGAAATGCAGAAGTAGTTTCAAGATACAGATTTTTCTCAAGCTAGAGTGGTAAGTGGAATGTAGGAGGAATAATGAATTTCTTGTGTTTCAGCAGCCACAGTTAATTGAAGTCACACACTAGCAGTTTTCTCTGGCTCAAGTATATATTCAACTGAATTTTAGCACATGAGACAAGAGATCTGGACATGAATTTTCATAGGGATACCACCTGTAGATATTAAAACGATGCAATATAAATCTCAATATACAGCGAAATGAAGTACCTATTGTTCTCTCTTACTTCATATAAGGAAAAAAATTACCAACCCTCATTGCATTTTTTAAAATTTATTTAAATACTTTGAGATATTTCTTCTACCAGATGTCCGCTAACACATGCCATTTTTAAGACAGCAACACATGTGGGAGGATAAACTTGCACAAGTGTGCTGGAAGAACATCAAGGCGAAGAAGACATAGTGATGCCCAAGTGATATACTTTGTCTGAAGATCTGAGAACTAAGGTGTGTTCTGAAATGACACCTACAGTCACTATGACACAGTGCATTCATATTGATGTTTGAAGACAGTCTCTTCCAAGTCTTCAGTTGATTTAGAGTTTCCAACTTGTTTGTGAAGAAAACGTAGTACACCTCCCCTATCCCTTTGGTTTAGACTCTCCATCCACTAGGAGGTACAGTTTCCTCACTAATACACAACCCAAGTGCTTTCACCCTAATATTTAGAAGTGTTGAAATGCAATGAATATGCTAATATATTAATACCTCTCAAGGAATCCAAGAGCTATCAGAATAGACTACAAGCTTTAGAAAGAATTTTTTTTGTGGGGGGGGAGAACAGGCGTCTATGGAAGCAGGATCAAGTGTAATGACAATTATGGTCTAAGAAGCATAGCTAACATGCATGATGAGTAGGTGTGCAGAGAAAAAGTATTACTCCAATTGCATGAAGTCTCTGAAAGTAGGTTACAGCAGGTGGAGTGCGATAATCCATCCCCACAGAGAAACCAGGAGTTATGTAATGTTACGTGGTTCTCCAGATGACACCAATTACAAGGCAGGCACATGCCTTTCCTCAGCTGTCCTGACCTGAGTGAGGAGACACGCCAAATAAAACCTCTTTTCTACTTTGTTCTCCCAAAGAGGAGTAGGGATAGAGAAGGACGAGCAGTAGCCTTCCCTAATCTGGTATTCTCTAGCTGCGTTATACAACCTCTCCCAGTATGAACAGCTAAGCATGGTCAAGGAGGACTAGACTGGCAAATGAGATGGTAAAGCACACAATGGCCAAATCTTTGTTATCCTAACCTGCACCAGTGAAAACATCTAGATTTGGGGCAGTGCAGGTATGGAAGCCATCCAGTTGGCTATGTTGGCTCCTCCAACCTTTGACTGAAATATTCCTCTTCTACATACACTAAAGGTAAAGAGGGTCCCTCTGGAACTCCACATGCCCACGGATACTATTTTCACAAGTGGTACTAAGGCAACACACACACACATTTATCACTGGCTTTGCATTGTCAGGTAAGCTCAGAGATTCAGACAGAGGGCCTTTCTATACTACACAGTTATAACACTGTGACTCCACTCTAACTTCCATGGCTTTATCTAATGGAATCCTGGGGTCTGTAGTTTGGTCAGAGGCACCAGAGGAGCCCATTGGCTGAGGATTCTGAACTCCCCACCTCAAACTGCAAACCCCAGGATTCCACAGGATGTTGCCATGGCAGTTAAAGTGGTATCAAAGCATGTAGCATGAAAGGGCCCAAAATCTCTACTGGGATAAATTCTGAACAGAGATAAATCATGCTAGAATAACAGAACATTATGTTACACCTGTTCTAGAAGGGATATATAGATTTCTATTCTCTCTTCCCACTTGACCATTTCCATGCCAAGCACAAGCACTGAGGCAGAAATGAAGAGGGGTCCACCCCACAAAAAGGGCAAATGGGAGCAGGCTGCCTTAACATACCTGGAATGTGTCACCCATTAGCACCTACTCTTTTCAGGAAAGCCCACAGCTCCATTCATTCCCTAAATCCACAACTGATTAGCAAAAAGTGTTATAAATGTCACCACGCATTCCGACAAAGAGAGTGTGGTCGCAGGTCGGAGAGACGCGGACAGCTGAGAAGAAGCCATGGAGGAGGTATAAAAGGCGGTGTTGGACGCCGCCTGCTCCTTAATCTTAAGGGCTTGTTCCCAACAACAGGACTTGAACCAAGAGGCCCTGTTCTTTAATGTCTGGGATGTAAAGTCCTTACAAATAGGACAAACCCGGATGTTGTGGGCCTCACCGAGGCAAAAAAGGCACTTGGAGTGACCATCTGATAACGCGACTTTGCGACTACAGGACGCACAACACTTGAACAAAGCAGACATAGAAGAGAAAAAGGGGGAAGAGTTCTTACAAAAAATCTCGAAGAAGAACACCAAATGAGGAAAGCAAGCGAAGCAAACTGCTTGACTAGGAGAAACGTTCCCGAGCTGCTAACAGGTCGGCTGACGAAAAGAAACTGAAAAGAGACTGTTGGCTTGGCGGGACTGAGCATGTTCAGTACCGGATGGGAGAGGGGTTCCCACCAAGCTGCTCAGCTCTGGAACTTTCCGAAAAGCTACTGCGCATGCGCAAAGATCCCATCGTGTGAGGCACAGAGACCACGAAGAAGAAAATTAAGATACAGGATACATTTTTCAAATGAGGAGATTCCATTTTCTTCAACATGTTTCAATATGTGTGCTTTTTTTAGAATGCAGTCCCCTGCATGACATAATTCTCTCCCAGATGAGGCAGCCTATTTAGTTTTCATCTGGATCCACCCTTGCCTCTTTTCAGCTGTAAACCAGCATCCCAAATTGCACTTAATTGCATAATTACCTATTTCAAGCAGCTGTATCTAACAGACAAGAGGGACACTCACAAATGTGCTCATTCTAAAGCAGACGCGTTGTGCAAGTCACAAAGCCTGCACAAATCTATCCACTTACAAGTTGATTCCCAACTTATAATATATGTGTGCATGTATGTGCTAATCAAACAAATTATCAGGTTCAATATGCAACACAGTAGAACTTTGCCCAATGCTTACACCTCACATAGTAGTTATTTAAATATCAAGCTGAAAATGTAGCCTCTTTCTATTCTGCCACATTTCTTGCCACATAAAGCAATTCAGCAAAAGACAGCCAAGCGTATTTTAGCAACCATGGCTTGTCTTATGCCCTCTTAAGCTGTATCTCCGAAGACTCACCTGTAACCTGTCACCAAACGAGAGTTTGTGGATGACGTGTGTCATGTCAGGATTCTGCGGCTGTGCAGTGGCACTGTGTGTTGAAACATGAAAGTTACCCGGAACCTAAAAACAGGCAAGAGTTCAGCGTCTGTTAGAATTAAAGTTCTCCATACTGACTGAACTGTAAAATGGGAAACATACAGCTAAGACTGAAGACTTACATCTTTTGGGCCTTCTACATCTAGCGCCAGCTAATAGTTGATGTGTAAGGTAAGGACTAAAAAAAATTATGATGCCTGAAAAATGCGTGAAAGACTAAACCACATGGTTATGGGGGGGAAAAGCCTGCAGCAGACTATTATAGCTGGGTGCTCAGAGAAGGGCCAGGAAAGAAAGCCAGTTTTAAATGAACGAATGAACTAACGGCTATGCACAAACAATCAGACTCCAAATTTTATGTGTTACAGATAAAAGTGCATCATGAAGTATTTTAATACAAATGCTAACAGGCAAGGGAGAAGGAGCAAGAGAGTGAGAGTGTATAACTCTGTATCTGTATGTGTAGGGAAAATGATTTCAAGGTATTTGGCTTCTGACACAGCACTGAAATGCTAGTGTTCGCATGGTCCTGCAAAAGACAAAGCAAAAATATACTGAAGGTGGCCACAATTAGCATCTATCAGCCCAAATCATTAAAGCTGATTTCATATGCCTCATTTCATATATTTTATTAGTAGTACTCGTATTCCTGCTGATTACAGTCTACTGTTTTATGATTATACTGCATGCTGCTCTGAATCTTCTTTAAAGAAAAGTAGTACATACAGAATGTATCATTATTATTATTAACAACAACAACAACAACAACAAATATAGCTCATTCCAGTGATTTCCTAGGTGGTAAGAGCAAGTAGTCTTCCTCACCAACCATCATAGTCAAGTCCAAAGAATTAGATCTGCTCACAGCAGGGATGGGCAACTGCATGGGGAGTGGAGGCCATTTCCTGGCAGACTGCACTGGCATGTTTCAGTGCAACTGAGTGAAGCAGCATCACTTTGCCACACCATGTTGGCCAATTTTTGTCTTGATTTTTTCTTTTGGGGGAGGTTTCAGGGCTATGGAGAGGGGAGAGGAAGCAAACTGCTATGTTTTAGGAAGTTTTGATGGCTTTTGGCTTGTTTTTAGGCACAAAAGTTCCAAAATCAGCCTGAATTTTTTTTTAAAAAAAATATTTCAGGTCTGGGTGCTTGGGTGGCTTCAGAGTGCACTAAGGGGTCCCAAAGGCTGCCCATGAGCCACAATTTGCCTACTCCCAGCTTAAAGACCCCTCATTTCTGCTCATCCTACCCTCATCCAGTATTTCAGCTCCTGATCGCAGTTAGCTCTCGTGCATTTCTTTTCATGTCTAAAGTTTATGCACTTGACAGAATGTGGTGCAATGGCTACCTTGTAAACACTCTATCCTGTCATTGTTTCTAGCAAATAGCTCATTGGAATCCACATTCCTCCCAATATGTATCTACTTCCACTTTACAATGTCTGGAAGTGAATTGGAGAGGATTGTTTTAATCCAAGATAGAAGCACATGAACTGAAGGCCTGTTCGGGCAAATAATGTGTTTAACTGTATGACTGAACCAAGGCAAGGCTTCAACTTTTCCCATCATAATGCAAGATACTTCCCCAACCATGCCTCTGTACACAAACCCAAACTGTAGGGAACTTTTTATCTCAAAGGAGCTTTTAGTAAACCTTTCACAATTTAAGGATAAATTTCTCTCTCTTCCCCCTCTGTGTGTGTGTGTATGTGTGTGTGTGTCTGTGCACCTTCAAATCACCTGTGGACTTATGGTACCCCATGAATTTCATAGGGTTTTCTTAGGCAAGGAATACTCAGAGGCAATTTTGCCAACTCCTTCCTCTGAAATATGGCCTATAGAACTTAGTGTTCCCATCCAGGCCTGACCATGCTGAGTTTCCAAGATCAGATGGGATCTGCCTGCCTTCAGGGTATTTAGGCCCGTCCTCACCAACCCCACTAACCCTGGAGTTAGTCACCAGCTGCACTAGTTAAGACAAAAAGCAGTCAAAAAGGGAGGTGGATGGGAATCAAATATCGTACAGCATGAGACAGCCACAAATGTATTTACACAGCAGAATGAACATGGGTGGGTCCAATGTGTTATTTTTAGGTATGCTCTAACATGAGTTAGTAGGAAGAGGAAGCAACACAATTTTGTAGCCTGTGGTGTGAAAATGAGGTGTGAATTAGGGTTACATCTTTATTATGCCAGCAGCATTCCACACACTCCCTCTCCCCCACCCTGTGGAGTCATAGGTTGCCTTACACGGTCTGACTAGGCAAAACCAGACACACCCATCCCACAAATCGCCCTCCTCCAGCCCAGTTTTAGTTCACTTCTGGGAGAGAAACTTAGGCTCTCTTGCAAGGTAGAAGTGAAGACATTCCTCTTCAACATTAAGACATTTTCTCTCTGTCAAGCTGACATTTCCTAATGGCTAAGTAGCTCCTGGAAAAGAAGGCAGCCTGGTGCAGTTGGGACCTGGCCCTGTTGTACTGCAGAGACTCATGAGCTGGAGGCACAATACTTTGGGAGGAGAGCAGAAAGCAACACACAATTCTGTGCTCATCCACCAAGCCACAAAGAACTCTGAGGTGCTTTCACGTTTCATGTTTATTCATGTTCCTGGCATTCACAGTACAAGGGGAACACCAACATGTCAGTCAAATGCAACTTTCCTCTTTTACTGCATGCCTTTTGCCTCAGAAAATATCCACCCCTCTTTGCTGCATTCTCTTCTAACTAAGATTGCTGCAAGTATTTACTCAGTTAAATAGTGAGAATAACTGATGAAAAGGTGACCCAACTACTCAATTGTTGTTGTTATGTGCCTCCAAGTCCCTTCCACCTGAAGATGACACTAAGGTGAACCTATCATGGGAGTTCGTTGCAAGATTTATCCAGAAGAAGTTTGTTTTTATCTTCCTCTGAGGCTGAGAGAGAGTAACTTGCTCAGGGTTACCCAGCGGCTTTTCATGGCCAAACATGGACTTGAACCCTGGTCTCCAGAGTTGTAGTCCAACACTCAAACCACTACAGCAGGGTAACAAATACTTAGATGTCTAAAACGTGTGAATTACTTTAATGTATGTCCTTATAAAACATCAGGCAGCAGGGGACAAAATAGAACAGATATTTCCTCTTCTCATGAAGAAGAAGGGATGCACTTATAGTGGGGTTTACTTGGAAGAGGAGGGCTTTTTTTTTTCAAGACAACTGTTCTTTATATGCAATTCATGCAAGTTTACTAGATCAATAATTGGCTGGGTAACAAACCAGCCACCAATACACATGACATGTCTCCTAAACAGTTCTTTCTGTTGCTATACGAATTATATCAAGAAACTACAGATCATTCAAGTAACTTACACAATGATAATAACAGTCTCTCTGTGTATCTGCACATATGCATTTGCAGTTGTTTCTAGCACACTTCTATCTACATCTAGAAAGATAAGTAATGTCTGAGGCCTTGCCAACACTATTACTTCTTGTCATATTTCTCTAGTCTCCCTCAGCACATGTACACACAAACACACAGAACTAAAAAGAGGCTATTTCTGCAGGTGGTTACAATATCAATGCCCCAGCAATATGGGTGTGTCCAATTCATAGGTCCTTATCACCTCATCACTGACTAGTGAAAAGAGAAAACACTTTCATATAAATTAATTGACCAGTTACACATGAATCATCCACATGGTCATGCTATTCACACCAACAGCAGAACCACAGGAGACAGTGTCAGGTAGACACAGGGCCCACTGTACAGGGGAGAGGTATGGTGTATTTTGGCAAGGGTGGAAAAAATTCAGACTCACAAGATTACTTTTTAATAGCATGCTGAGGGCCACTAGCTGGAGCCCGGTACAAATGCATATGTAAATATAATGACAGTCTTCTGAGCCTAAGAACTGAGTAGCAGAACTGAGCTCATCTCACAGCCCTTCCACACATTAATTTACTCATTCCCTAAACCATCCCCAGCTTTCTTAATTTCACAAATATAATTTAGAGTTTGTGAGGAGGAGAGTCACACTGCTCAAACTTAAGAATCAGAAATCCTTTCCAGCCTAGAGTAAATGACCGCAAGATCTGTCTTTAGATCCAGATCTACCTTTTGGTGGGTGGGGGTGCTTTCATTTTATTTCATTTCTGTTTCCCCTTTGTTATGCTAGCACTGCTCCTGTGTTACTCTTTATTATGTCTGTAAAATACACAGGCAAGGAACAATATAAGAATGATATTTAATAAAGCATGGGTACACCAACCTGCCATTAAAAGACAAAAGAAAGGGCCACTGTCTCTCTAGTGGGTGCATCAACATGCAGTCTCAAGGTCAGAATGACAAGTTTATTTATGATCAGATTTACTCATGGGTAGGCATCACAGGTAGGCACCCTCAATGGCTGCCTGAAACAGTAAGTTCTACTCACATGTACTATGTACCCATTACCATAATACAGTAGGAAATACTGAAAGGAAAGTCTGATGATGTTCTGATTTCTTGGAACAAAACTAACTATTTCAAACCCAGAATTTAACTGCTATGGGTCCCAGATTGTGAGGAAAGATGGGATATTAATATATATTTTATATATTTTGATTAGATCATCAGTTTATATTTTATTGCATTGGTTCCTGTATTTCTATCTGGATAGTTTGCTCTACAATTTTATTTCATTAGTTTTATATTTGTACTACTCCTTTCTTCCTATATGTGCTCCTGTCTGTCTGTCTGTCTGTCTCTCTCCCTCCTCTCTCTTTCTCTCTCCATCCATCCATCCACCCACCCACCCACTCAAGCACACATAAAGAAGGAATACATATATAAAATTCATATATGTGTGTATGTGTTAGACTGCACTTCTTTAATGGGGCTGGCTGTTTTCATTGTTTTTGTTTGTCGTATTGTTGTTTACTTTGTAAAGTACCATGCACATTGATGACACTATATAAGCAAATATGATGATGATAACTATTAATAATATAAATGAATGAATAAAAAAACAGGCCAGAAAGTATCTATCAAGAAGTGCATACTAATTTCAGCTATTTCTAGAATATTCCAGGATATGTTCTGGTTAAGAAACTGCTCACACAGACATGCTTTTAGACCATGAAGTGCTGGTCCCAGCAGCAATCCTGTTTTCTTCTGCTTAAATTAGATCTTCTCTTTGAATTTTCTTCTCAATAGTCTGAGGAGCTAATTAAATTTCTTTCTCCCACAACAACGTAGCCTAAGAAGTGGAATCAGAGCCTCAGGAGAAATTGACTCCAACTCCCCAAATCCCCCAGTCTGCACGGGCCAGGGGATTCTGAGAGCTGTAGTTTTAAAAAAGAAATCACTTTCCAAGTTCTGGAACCCTTTCGCACTACACACTTATAGCACTGTGATTCCACTTTAGCTGCCATGCCTACCTCTTATAAAATCCTGGGATGCAGTTTAGGGAGCAATATTTAGAATTCTCTGCCAGAGAATTCCCAGTCTATAAAGCCCAGGACTCCTTAGGATGCAGCCATGGCAGTCAAAGTTGAGTTACAGCGCTCTCAAATGAAAGCACCACTGGGTGGAACACATTTCTGGCCACCTGTTAAACTGTACAGATCCCCAGCAGTTTCTCATTAAAGCATGCAAATACTTCTCCCAGGATAAGGTGAATATGATTGCAACTGGCCTTGTTGATGCTGAAGTGGCCTTCGAACCTGCATCCATCCCCATTATTCAGGGGAATTTTCATTGAGTTGTCAATGTGGCCAACCTCATGTCTTCCCATTTCATCTTGAATATCCAGTCCAATCACTGCAGGGTCAGATCAGAGACAAACAGGGGGAAAAAAGTATGTGTGTTAAAAAGCATCCTACTAGAAGGGAGAATCATGAAAAAACCCTCCAGAAGTATTTGTGAGTTGTGTTTTCCCCTTTTCAGGACAAAAATGAAGTAATTTCATTAAAACTACAGTTTTGCTAGTCAGACAAAATCAACTTCATCAAGTTTTTCCCTCCTCTTTGAAGTCTAAAACTAAGTTACATGGTCTCTATTAGCTGCCCTCCTAATCTGGATTCATATAATTCAAAATGATTTTGTGAATTCAGTCCCTTTTCTCCTGTCCAGTCACAGCAATTTTATTCAAGAGAGAAGCTAAAAGAGACCATGTCTCAAGAAGGCAAAAATACATATATTTTATCAATGAGAATGTATATGATGCATTTCAGCCCAGTATGTATTCTTGGACTTCCCTAAAGGAGTGAAATATTTGCAGAGATCTTTAGTCATTTGTTTGCAAAATATTGTTTGGAGATTTTATTTTTTACTCCTTTGAGGAAGGTCTCAGACTCCACACTGGGCCAAAACATGTTGAGTATTTCTGTTGCCAGCATCCTGCAATCTAGTGTCACTTCTTTCCTTCTATTGGTGGATGCTTCCCAGTATTCTTCCTCCCTCAGCAATTTTATTTACACAGCATCTTCAACAAAAGTATCCCCAGAGCAATTTAAAGATTACAGTCACTTTAACAACAATTTAAACAATAGAGTAATCAATCAAGAGGAAAAGCAGGGAGTAAAAGAGCAGAAAAGACTAAGATATAGGAGCATAACAGGATCAAGTTAATATGGTGCAGCTGATAACTAAAACGGCTTGGGAAAATTAAGAAAGCGTCTGCCTTACGCCAC
The DNA here is from genome assembly GCA_030412105.1 of Cyclura pinguis. Lineage (NCBI taxonomy): Eukaryota > Metazoa > Chordata > Lepidosauria > Squamata > Iguanidae > Cyclura > Cyclura pinguis. The sequence continues at coordinate 129,549,532 of CM059600.1, forward strand.
AAAAAGACACAAGAGTAGGCATCAGGCAGCCCCTGCTCCCAGTCTGTGGGGGAAGAGCATTCCACAAGTGCTTCACTTTTATGTTATGGACTACGCCACTTTAGTACAGCACCCAGCACACCATTGTCTAAGTAAGTGTTTAGCACTGGCAGAAAAAAAGCCATTCATAAAAGCCACAAGAATGCACACCAAACAAGGCACCTTCCTTTTTTCCTAGAAAATAATGGGAATTACTCAAAGCAATCTGAACGTGAAATATGAAGCCAAGGGGGTGGTCAGTTACTCAACCACTATTGCAACACCATCCCCCCAGGAGGAGTACTCACATTCACAGTGCAGATTCGGCAAACTGATGTTCAAATTTACTTCTATTTTGCCACCACTGTCTTTGTCTGGATCGTCAACGTAGAGCTCGTTAACGCTGCAGGGGAGAGGAAGATAGGAGACTTCCTTTTAAAAGGAACAAAACCATCATTTGAAAGGGATAGAGATGGGGAAAGGAAATTGCTATAGAAAGAGAACAAAAACAGTTTCTCTCTAACATTGCTCTCAAATGCTTGCAAAAAACCCACAATTTTTTTCAAAAAAAAAAAAAGGACATGTTAACCAACTCCTCTCCAGAAGAGATGGCATGATGTAGAACCACACATGTAAAAGTAGTTTAAAATCTGTGTTGGTCTCATTTGAGCTGTGAGGAAAACCGGCCCAAATATGACTATCGTTGTTGCTGTGTGCCCTCAAGTAATTTTGGATTTAGGACAACCCTATGGCAAACCTATCACAGGGTTTTCTGGGGCTGGGAGTGTGTGATGCACCCAAGGTTGCCCTGCGAGTTTCTGAGGCCAAGCGGGGAGCTGAACCCTGATCTCCAGAGTCGTAGTCCAATAATCAAACCACCATAGCAGGATGGTTCTCAAATATGATTACATTAATACTAAACAACTGAAATCATTAAGGCCGTCCTATTAGCACAAGGAAAACTGGATTCTTTAAAATGAAATAATACATAGAAATGGAGCATCTTTTCTATCTAAAGTCAGAGGATGCTGCAAGTAGAAGTTTCAAGCTTAGGATATCAGTTTTTGGTTTAAAAGAGCCAATACAGTTTGAATGTTGGAACAGAACTCCAGGGGACCAGGGTTCAAATGCCACTGAGTGACCATGGGCAAGTCACACTCCCTCAGCCTCACAGGAAAGCAATGAGACCCTCTTCTGAATAAATCTTGCCAAGAAATTCTTATGATATGGTTGCCATAGATTGGAGTTCACACAAAGGCACAGAACAACAACAACAACAACGAAAAAAAAAGCTTAAACATGTTATCAACTGAACCAAAAGGTCAAACTGGCACACTTTCCCTGGCTCTCTCTTAAAAGTTACATCTAAAGTAGCTGTAGCACACCTCCTTGTGGCAAGATAACCTGCTCCGAGCAGCCTCCCCAGTGTTAGTTTTGGTATCACTTTGGGGAAATTATTGTAGGATTTCGGTCAGCCAGTTTTACACAAGGACAGTCCTGTAAATGGCTTTTACTGTTTAAATGTTCACAGGACAGGCAATCTTAATCATTTCCCAACAAAACCCTGTGCACTTGTCATATCCAAATGTCAAGTACACAAGAAACATTCCCATTCAGATGGGAATATCTCCCATCTAAGTGGAGGAGTGGGGGAGAGAGCAGAGAGACTCTATAGGCTGCCCTGTTGCTCTCTTCATAACCACAACGAACAGGACCAACCACAGATAAGACAGAGCTAACCCACGAACAACGAGGTGGCGCTCAGGGGCGCACATCTAGACCTTCATATGCTCAGGTGTTACATGAACAGGACTAATACGATGTTCCAAGCACTGGATGTCATGTAAATCTCTCCTTTTAGCCAAGACGCAGGCTTTATGTTAGGTCACAAGCCTACTATATAAGTAAAAAATTATTTTTGATTTTAAAATACAGGCATCCATCAGCATTAAACAATGATATGAATAACCCCCAACAACACATTTAAATGTACATAATACATTAAACACAGGGATCTAGATTTAGAATGTTAACGATAATATATAGTATATATATTCCCACAGTATTCCTGGGACCTATAAAAAAGAATAAAAGGAGAACCACAGAACGTAACAAAACAGAGTTGGAGACTAAGATGAAGTACATAGAAATTAATGAGTAAGAACCAATTAGCATACAAGTAAAGATCTAAGTGACAGCACTCAGTTCCCATTGCACTCATCCTGGTCACACCTATTTTCCAGTAATTCTTTCGCCACTTCACTTCTGCTGATTGTTCCTTCTCCCTCCTTCTCTCAGGACAATTACATTTTTTTTTCTTCTGACAACTTAGACCTTTTTTTCTCTGTTCCTTCCACACTCTCTTCTGACAAAACCTTCTGTTCGTAACAGAGGTTTCCACATAGAGAACCTTCAAGAATGAATATTCAGACCAACATAATCATAACTAACCAAGGGGAATGAATTCTCCTAAAATGAATCCTCTTTCTTCAGGCAAATCCATGTGGAGAGAAGCTGGGACTATATGAGTTGCAGGGAAATTTCAGTCACTCAATCATTCAATCAGAATATTAATTTGGGGAAGCTGGTTTTCAAGGACACTTCACATTTTACATTAGTTTCCACCATTGACCACCAACATGAGAAACGTCGACTGGAGCTGACATGTGAAACATCAATTTCCCAACTCAAGTAAAATTCAGTGAGAAAAATCAGGAAGAAGTTCAGACTTCTCTGGAAAATTTTCATACCTACTGAGAAGGTCCAATGAACACTTCCAAAAATATTACCTCCCATGTGTTTGAGTATGTGCCTTCAAGCTGCCGGTCGACTTACAGTGACCTCATGAATTTCATAGGGTTTTCTTAGGCAAGGAATACTCAGAGATGGTTTGCCAGTTCCTTCCTCTGAAATATAGCCTACTGGACCTGGTATTTGCTGGTAGTCTCTCATCCAAGTACTAACCAGCAGCAACACTCCTCAGATTCCAAGATCAGATAGGATCTGGTGCCTTTAGGATATGTTAGGCCTGAATGGCAAAATTCTTTGTTACCAAAATTTTCAAAATCGCATCTGCTAACTGTATAACCAAGGCAGATTTACCATGGAACATTGACTTGCTCCTTGTCAATATGTTGGGAGCTTTTTTGATAAATTGCTTTCAGCTAATGGATAACCTATCATTCCTCTTATTCCAGAGGAGGGACAGAGACTCTGATGGAGTAACAGAGGTTGCTACAAATTGTGTCAGCAAGATCATGAGCACCAGATGGGTGAGTTCAGGCAGGACTCATTTCAAAGCAACACGCCACTCTTACTCCTCTTGCTTGCTTGAACTTCACCACTATCTCTCTTTAAAAAGTCCCCAAGACCTATTGGTAAGCATTGCTCAACACATTTTTGAGGTGATTAATAAACATGACACAGAGGGCAGGGACATGTCTACTCATGGATGACCTGGTTTGATGTTCCCTCACTGCAGCTGTTGCTTTCTGATAAGTAGAATTAAGCCTTCTGTATAGTTACCACTGGCTGATTATGTAGTCTTTAGGATTAAGTAATATAGTCCTCCCAGCTCCCAGGAGTGACCTTAGCCAGGAGAAGCATTAATCGTCATAAGCAGTGTACTACCTGCACTCAAATAGTGCTTCCTGCTGGATGCCAGTTTGCAAGACAGCCTGTTTCATAACAATGCCTTGCTGCCCTCCTTCCCATCTCTTCCTGGATCTATGAGTGAAGAACCACACCCATCCTGTTAGTTACATTCTGTTAACACACACACATATATACACAACCATATCAAAACTTGATTTCAGATGGTCAAGCATTTGTATGCTTTACACACACAGTTAGTGAACACAGATGGTCAACTACCACAGCTATTCTCAATGGGGGCCATAGCGCCCCCCAAGGGGGGCACTGGCACATTTGAAAATAGTCAAAGGCTGAAAACTGTGAGAAGGGGAGTTCTAAAGATTTATGGGGGCTCTGGTAACTGAACTAATGAAATACCCAAGCAGCAACTTTAATTGGAGTCAATAGTTTCCCTCTTATTTATAATATCTTTCCAGCACACCATTTGAATTCAGCAATATATTTGAATATGGCGATATATTTTCATACCACACATCACCCATGCAGGGGTGTCTCCTACAGCCTCACTTCAGAGCCAGTTGCAAATCAGAATGCACTGGGTCATTGTATTCAATCACGTGTTCTTGAAGCCATTATGATTTCCTGCCTACCTGTTTGTGTTGTATCCCTGTTTGATAGGGGGACCTGAAACCAGAGAAGAACTCCTAAGGGAGCCATGGGGGCAAAAAAAGCTGAAAATGGTTTAATTAAGATAAGTGAAAAATTTATACTGATTAATTCTCAAGTGTTATTTTGTGACTAGGTTCACCTCTTCCCACTTGTACTTTTAAAAGTCTACTGGAACAATGATTCAACCCCACTGCAGTTTGGTCTTTTACTGCAGGATTCTAGCCTGTCCTGCCCCCCTCCCATCCTCATGCCTTTATCCTGGTAGTCTGTGGTATTACTAGTTCAGAGGGTTTCTCTTGTCCAGGTGCCTTCCAGCCTGCTTCTCCTGCTGTTGCACCAGCTCCCTAGCTTTCTTTCTGTCCTCTGCTACTCTGGTCACTGTTGCTCCCTGTGCACACAGATACACCAATCTACAAAGATAATACCAAGCTAGATGGCTGCATGACTCACTGTAACCCATCTTTCTATCTTTCACTTCCTAAAGTGAAAAAAGGAGGATCACCTCTAAGTACAGTGCAAGCCCCTCCGCTAGTTTCTTTCGGAGAATCAGAGCAAACAAATGCTGCTATTTGATGGGGTGTCATGATTGCTCCTGATTACATCTGCTCCTTTCCTCTGACTGGTGGAAAGGCACTGGTATAGAGGTTGCCTTGCCTGAGTTTGGTCCACGCCTGATCCCTGACCCAGAGAGAGAAATGGTCTAAGAGAAAATGGGCTTTGAATGTTCATTATGTATAACCAAGGTCATACATTGGGGAGAACAGAAGAAAGCAAGCATTGTCTCATGAGCAGATACCCTGCTAGGATCAGAAACAAATTCACCAGAGATCTGGTTTACATACATCTTAGACCTACGTTGTCCGAACAGTGAATAGACCAGAATGGAGGAGCCAGGTAGCATAGTCTTAGAGGGCCCCCACCAAGCTCAACTGCAAATAGCCAACTCTCAAGACTTCCTCCACTGGAAGTACCCCCCAACTCTTGATTAGCCCTGTTCAGTCCCAGGAGCCCTCTTAGTACTAAAGAGGCTTGTTTCTTTCAGCATTAAGATATGTACTTCAGCAAAAGGATGTAACCTGCAAGAGTATCCTCCAGCACTGATGCTTTTTAGGACTGGGTGATAATTTAGCCTCTTCCTTCAACGCTAGAAGCAACTTAGGTTCCTCAGGAGCCTATCCAAGAACGCTTTAAGGTCCACTGTTGTCAAAGGACCTACTGCCTAGCTTCTCTTGGAGTGTAGGAGGTTCTGATGGGAGTGCTGGAGGCAGGGGATTTCATGGGGCTTTTGTCCTCTGACTTTTAGAGGAGATGACTGTCTAGTCTCAATCTAGATCAGACATGAGAGAGAGACAAACTCTGAGACACATGATGTTGATATACTATTTGCATATATAGATTATAGAGGAAGCAAATATAATCCCACAGGAAAGCTCTGCAGTCTGTCTCTCTAGGTTATAAGAATTTGCCATTTCTATAGACAGTGTCCTGTAGTAGTGTGAGCACTGGACTACAACTCTGGGGACCAGGATTCAAATCCCCAATCAACCATGGAAACTCATGTTTGAAAGACAGGGGTTATGACTTTCCCAGCCATCAAAGAACATTTAAAACCATGCTTTCAATATATATATATATATATAATATTAAAAAAAACCCACACACAACACTGGTAGATCTATGCTATGCTGCTAAGACAGCCCAGATTTAGAGTAGCATTCTTGGGCTATCTGATGTGGAGGACTAGCAGTTTATTTCCAATGTACCAGAGACCAGTACTATATTTTTGACCATTGGTTACCACTGTAAACTCTCCCTCCAGGGACCACCACTGACTAGCACTGATCTAGAAGGCTGTCTGATACCCACAACACTTTCTAGTGATTAATCAAACCAGTCTGCCACCTCTGTTTTGCAACTGAGTCTACATTGGAGACTTTAGCACCACAACATCTGATCTAAGTTGGGGAGTCTTTTCTTCTTCCTCCCTCCTGTGCTTTGTGTATCGTCTGGTCTTATGAAGGGTTCTGGAAAACTCAAAAGTTTACTCACTTCTGTGGTACTTTGGCTGATCCTAATAAAAGTATTGCTCACAGCTGTTTGGGAGATATTATAAAAACTGTTTTAGGGCATCATTTCCAGTCAGTACACCAATACTAAGCACCTACAGGTCCTTCAAAGGAAGGAAGAAGAGAAGCCATAAGGAATAAATAAGCTTCACTCTTCCCCAGAACCTTCAGTCAGTACCTTAAATAAATGAGGCAAATCTTCCTGTATTGTACAAACTTCTAAAAAAATATAAATACTTAAGATTCCTAGGCAGGCTTGAGCAAGGCTGGAAAGGGAGCTTTCCAGGATAGTCTGGCTAGATCTACAAATTACATAAGCAGCAGCTGCAGAGAGAGGTTTAGGTAAGGAGAGAGTTCCGATCACCATCTCACGAATTTGCCCCAAGAAGGAGAGGCTGGCTCCTTAACTGAGGCCTTTTACATAAACATTTTGGGACATCAGTCAACCGCACAGAATTTGCACATATTTTTCTTCATCAGTCATATTAAACTGTTTCAACACATCTAAATGTTGTTATCTTGCAGTGTCTGGAGGGGAAAAAAAGAAAGTCAGACAAATGTCTTATATTTTTACTGTTACAAACACATTCACAGCACATCACTGTTTAGTTACTTTCTAATTATACTCATCAAACAACTCATAACTTTTCTTTCCTTTATTCATGCTTGAAGAGATGCAGTGTGTATTTCCCTCCCTATAAAACAGAGGTATTGGCTAAAAATGTTTCCATTTACCAATGCTTAAAATAACTGACCAATATAAAATAGCTTCCATGAAGTTCTTTTGAAAATAAATTCTTTTGGGGAAAAAATGGTTTATTTCACTTGCTTCAGAATCCAGCCTCATCAGACATCATATTATCACTGATTTCCAAAACACTGAAACCTGCCTCATACGTGCTTTTCCATACAAAATGGTCCAACTGCTTTGCCTTGTTTGTTTTTTCTTGCATTACAAACCCTCTACAAGTATGTTGTGAACAGTTAAAATGTCTCTTGACTCAAAACTGCTTCCAAAAACCCTATCTGGACAACTATCCATGGGTGTGTTTTTCTTCATTTTTCTCTCTTAAGGTCAATATTTTAGAAAACATTTCATTAGAAACAACACTTCCAACAAATGCTTAGGCTCCTCCTTTTGAAAGCTACTGTAAACTGCATTGTGAACTCTCTTCTCCATCCAAGGAGAGGGAAGTCCACAGGTGGTGAAGAACCACCATCACTGGAAGCCTTGCTGCCATGATGGAAAGCTCCACTGCCACTTCTTGTTCTCTGGGGTTGTTCTGACAAAAAGAAAAGGAGTAAACTAATGCTTACCCTGCAGCCATCACAGTTATTTCACTCCATTCTCAATCAAAGTTCAAGCCAGGGGCAGACACAATAAAACCCACTGCCCATGTACTGCCCTTGGGACCACAAAGTACAGCCCCTGAAGCACTCCAGAATCCCCCACATTTCCAGTCCCTCCAATTAAAAAAAAATCGCACCAATTTTTGGCCTCAAAACTGGTCAATGGATAGCCAAACTTTTAAGGTGTGGCCTTCTGACATCCTGCAACGACCAAATGCTCTTAAAAAAAACAAATTTGGGGGCAGGGTGCTCAACCTTTGGCAGTTGTCTACCAATGGAAAGAGAAAATTTTTAAAAGGCAACCAATGATAAGGCAAGGAGACAGATAAAAAAGAAGGAATGGCACCTTCTTTTCTTGTTGGCACAAGCCCACAGATCCATTCAACAAGCCCTACAGGATTGTTCTGTTAGTGTCTTAAATACATTTCCCATCCCACATAGTTATGACATAGGCCTTAAGGTTCCATATTATCCCTGTGCATCCCTGCTCTCAACAGTATAAAAGATGTAACCCTAACACAAGGCAGGGTCTTAGTTTCCAAATTTATGTTTGGAATCAAACAAGTAAAATGGAAGTACAACAGGGCCTGGAGTTGCTTGCTGTTTTAAGATTTATGATGAGCTCAGCCTCTGGGCCATTTCCACTCTGCTTAGATCAAGAATGTTCAAAACAGACTGGCCAGCTAAGGAAGGAACTATAGTTCCCAGACTAGTATAAAAGAAAATGGAGGTTAGAGGTGTCAACATTCCTTTGAGTCAGCCATTGTAATTGGCACACTTGTAATGCACCGAACCTTCTCCTTCCTGTTAACCCACACATCTTGATTATGAGGATGAATGGCATAACCCGCTGCTTTGACAATCTTGCAACACCTTTCATTAAAATATCTCAGAAGTGTTGAGCAAGCATTAATTAAGCTGAGGAAGTAGACAGAGAGATACAACTTATTCTCATTCTAAAGCTCGGCATAATAAGAAACAGAAGCAAAGTTACACGTCCAAGGTTTGCCAGTCATAATATTAAGAAAGCAATTTCGGAAGCAAGTGCATTGTTTTGTTTAAGCTATTAAATCACACTCCTTCTATTATAACAATTAACAGTTGCTCTAAGGCTGTGGTTTTCAAATCATGTCCCTGGGAACTCTAGGATTCTTCATAAGCTTCTCAGGGCTTCTGCAATCAAAAGACCAGCACCAGTGGATATGCTCTTTAAAAGGCCATTCTTTTTCTTTCCGTGGCAATAGAATCTATTACAGAGGGTCTATTTGCAACACCAGCATTTCTGAATAATGTGCTCTTATCCCAGGCAAAAGAGGCAGTGACAGGAACACTTGGACTATGAGATTTTGGTCCCATAGTCAACACACTATTTGAAAAATGCTCTCAGTATCATAAGCTTGGATGCTCACAGAAGAGCAGGAAACTCTCTCAAAGAAAGAAATAAACAAACCTACTTAGTAGTGAAAGAAAAGACGGAAGAAAAGAGGAAAAGATGTAGGCTCAGGTATCGCATGAAATAAAACCAAAACTGGCGAAGTAGTTTAGATGAAAAGTAACCAAGAGAGAGGGCAGGAATCCTGCCTAAACATGTGGAATGCAGTAGGGGTGGGATACCCACCACAAGCCTTGCTCAGCTCTACAAGTTTCTGAGCACCTCTGAACAGGTGCAGAACTACCCATATGTGTGAAACACAGAAGCCACAAAGGAGGTGAAACTGGAAGCTGGTTGACAGCCTACGTAGCATAATACTTCGCTGGCACGTTTCTGCAAGACTCCAGAAGAAACGAACATTTCTAGACTTGTAAGGGGAAGGGTATAACAAATTCCAGAACTCACTGGACTCATTCTTTCGTATGTAGCCTAAAATTATATCACAAAAGTATCACATGTCAGACCAACAGGAGTTCTTTGAAAACTTATGCCATAATAAATGTGTTAGCCTCTAATGTGCCACAAGTCTCTTTTGCTGTTTTTACTACTGTAACATCCACCAATTTATAAGGGTGCATTTATATCATCTGCTACTAACAGTCTTGCAAAAAAAAAAAGATAAAAAAGAAAGGGCAGTTCTCAGTTCATTCCATGATCTAAAAACTGCCTGGATTCTTGCTTTTAATTGTGCAAAAGTACAAATTCATGAAACATGATGGATTTGAAAAGTAGACAGATTGACTTGGTTCCTGCATATCACTTCCTATACACAAACCAACCACACAAGCCTGTGTCTCTCTACCACCATCACCCTGTGAAACTAAAGAGTGAATCTGCACCTGTGTACCCACTCATTTCAGACATCTTGTTAATGTTTTATCTTCTAATTTCTTTTCACAAAAACCAAACCTATTTCCTGATTATATAAACTTAGTTACTCCATAATTTTGTCCCATGTTTCTCTCTCTCTCTCTCTCTCTCTCTCTCTCACACTCACACACACACAAACACACAAGTTACTGTACACACATAAGTATCTGCCTAGTGGATCTTTGACATTTATTCAGGAAACTAAAAACCACAAAACTAAAATTCTAGGAAGGAATATCTTGTGTACAGGATATGCAGAGGTCAGTACAAGGATAGAGAAGAGTAAAAGTGAAATGAAATATGATAACCGAGTTGGAAATACCATAAATCTTAGCGATGTGGAATTAACAGAACTGCTGCATCATCATTTTATCTTAGGGGAAAAAATTAAGGCTAAGGAGCCTGTATCTTCATGTATCCTTTTAAACCATTGAGAACTACATTACGGGATTTTTAAAACTATTACAAGGTGTACAAGTATCATATCCTTGAAACAGATCTAAAAAAGATACGCAAAGACCTTCCTGTTCCTCTTCTATACTGTTATAATCCTGGACTGAATGACATACTTACTGCTATTCATCTTCATTTTGTTCTCACTTAAGCAAACTGACTTAGAGAGTATCATTGCATTTTAGGGTTGGTTTGTTTTTTAAATTACTGTTGCAAATGCCAGATAGCTCAGAATTACATAAGAGTAGCAAGAAGTTGCTCCTAACATTAAAAAACGATTGCAGCACTATTCAGGTCTTTGCAACCTTTATGGCCACTCTGCAAATTTACCACATCCTCACTGTGTAGCTATTAATTAGCTGTGGCATCAACCAGGCTAATTACTTCATTCCGCCTTAATTGAAGAATATACAGAAAGGTTTTTAACATCACTTCTTCAGAATATTAATTAGGTCAGAAGGGACATGACTATCACCTCACCAGTTAGACTATTACAATAACAGCAGCCATCAGTTAAGCTAGAGATCTGGGTTAACTATGAAAGAGGTTATTTGATTTATGATGTATCAGCAAGATGAGGTAGGGAAGGTGGTTAAAAAATTACAGTGAGTGACTTCTGATGGATCTTAACCTGCCACCACTCCTGCCCAGGAAATACCAAAGGCATTTAACACTTGCAGCATTATTTTCTTAACCACTTGAGTCACTCACTTAGTGGAACAGGGTACCTGTTTGTGACTGTCAAGTTTGCAGAAATATGGAACACTGACCTCATTTCCTTTAGCCATCCCTTGAGGAGCCAGAGCTCTCTGCATCCCCTTTCATGGGCTCTTTTACATATGAATAGAAAATGAGCTGTGAAGGATGAAGGTTACTTAGAAACATGTTCATCAACAAGCGTTTATTCTCCACCTTGATTGTTTATTCTCCACCATCATTTTTTGTTTTTCTGTTTTTTTCAAACTGTATATTGCATCTCAGTTGGGGGGGGATCTCATTCCACCCTAGACCAAGAAAGAAAGAAAGAAAGAAAGAAAGAAAGAAGGAAAGAAAGAAAGAAGGAAAGAAAGAAGGAAAGAAAGAAGGAAAGAAAATAGGCACATGATGCACCTTGCTGAAGTTTAAATAGCCTTGAATCTGTTATTACTCTAAAAGCACCAGATCCTGTCTGATCTTGGGAGCTATGCAGGTTCAGTCATGGTTAGCACTTGGATGGAAGACACCAATGACTGCCAGGTCTGTAGGCTACTTGTCAGAGGAAGGAACTGGCAAAACTCTCTTGAGTATTCTTTGTCTAAGAAAACCCTATGAAATTCATGAAGTCATCATAAATTATAAGGCAACTGGAAGCACATGGACACACACACATGGAAGACTACTTGTGAATCCTACGGGTACTACATCTGACTTTCCTGGAAGGAAAAATGATCTCTGAAGGATGAGATACAGTAATAAGTAAATAATAATTAAAAATACACTAAGACCCATTTTTGAAATGGACATCAATTTCTGTTTCACCTGAATCAGCCACAACGACTACGATTTCAGGGATTCTTTCTCATTAGTACGTAAGTATGCTTCTTCTGTATAGATGCAAATCTTCTGCTGTCTACCCCAAAAGGGCTTGACTCCTTGTATATACTAGAAGCAAGCACATGGAAAATACTAATGGGTGCTCTTACTGCTAGCTATTGTACACTTTTCTTCCCAGTTCCCCCACATGCCTACCTGCAACTGGGAAAGGAGAAGGCCCATCAAGCATACACACAGGCATGCATATGGGTACACACACACACACACACACAAACACACACACACTCACTGAGAAAGAAAGGGAAATGAGTTGGTACCGTGTGAGGCCCTTTTGCAGGCCCTGCAAAGCACTGATCCCCCTGCCCCCCCCCAAAAAAAACCTCTCAAACCTGGGCCCCAAATGCAATTTTCCATTTTTGGGAGCCTCCATGAGTAGTAGTTTTGCATGAAAATAGGGAGCAAGAACCCCACAAACCTATCTCCAAAACTCACCTTGCCGAGGAAACCATGTTGGGCCCGAGGCCCTCTGGGTAGGCCTTGTGTTGTACGCTCACACATTTTAGTTCAGCTTGCCTTCACATTAACGAGCGTATTTGGGGGGTTAGCTCATGCTATTGCGTTGCTAGGTCAGGCTGCCCTGTGTGCTGCAGACCTGTGAGAATAGTCATGGAATGTTAACGAGGGGTACTTCACTCCCCGCGCTGTCCAGTATGGGGAGGGGAGAGCGAAGCCTGATTAGGGACCGTCCGCGGCCGTCTCCGGCAGGTACTGTGATTGGCAGATGAGGGGGGATAGGCCCCCCCACCCATCTCGGCGCAGCGGGTTGATGGATGGGCAGCCTGTTTTGCCACTCGCCTACGAAAAGCCTATATAATCTGTTGAAACAAAGAGAACGCTGCTCCGTTGCCTGCTTTGCCTTTCTGACAGAGTCAGAGTGTATGTATGCTTGTGTGCCTTTCGTTTTTCTTTTTGCTTCTTGGCTTAATAAACTGCATCCTCAAAGACCAGAACTGGCTTTGTTCTTGCCTCCCAGCATCTCGTACTTCGAACCTTGCCCGGCCACCCAATCCAGGGAGGGTCATGTGTGCTACAAACCGCAAGTGACTTCCAGCCACTTCCAGGTTTGAATTTTAGAGGGAGTTATACTCTCACATTCTCAGGGTTTGTGCTGCCTGCAGTGAATCCCGAAAGAGGAAAATTAGCCCCTGGGCCTTCCAAAGCTGCCCATCCATGCTTTACTGCAACAAGATATAATGGCCACTGATAGGTAACAACAAATGGAATGATGTGCAGATCCCCCCCCCCTTCTCTCTCTCTGCTGCAACCTGATGGAATGGCTGCAACTGCAGGAGAGCCAATGGGCAGCTGATGGCATAGCCTTCCTTTCCTTTTCAATGTCCGCTGCAGCTTAATAAAATGCCTACTTCTAGGAGAAAGAATAATCCAGAGGGCTTACTTCTTTTTAAGGGGTAGCCTCATAACTTCCTGCTTCATGTATCTGGCACACTGCAAACTCACCTTGGATCACCAAGTTTTTCCTGTTTTGTTATTTACATTAGCAGGCATTATACATTTGCACCTTTCCCTACCTGCATTTCAACAACACCTTTAAATCATCTTTGCAAGCTTCTCATCTCTATCAAACTCCTTTTGGGGATTGTGGGCACTGTAGCCCCCATAAAGAAAGTTTTCCAAGTTCTACACACAAGTGAGAGCACTATATTCTATTCCGACACACCACTGGCTGGCTGTCATTCCTGTTCATGAGCTAAGGACCACAGCAACAGGCTCAGCTGACGGCTGCTGAGAAACCATCACTGAATCCCTATTTGTTTGTTGTTAATAGACATCAGGTTGACTTTGACTTACGGGGACCCTATGAATGAGAGCTCACTCTGTCACCAACCCTCCTGATCAGGTCTTGCAGACTCAGGGATGTGTCTTCTTCAATTGATCTGTGATGTGGCCTTCCTCTTTTCCAACCTCCTTCTACCCTACCAGGCATTATTGTCTTTTCTAGTGAGTCATGTTTTCCCATGATACGGCCAAAGTATAACAGCCTCAGTTCACTCATCTTGGCTTCTAGGGAGAGTTCAGGCTTGATTTGCTCTAGGACCCATTCATTTGTCTCTTTAGCAGTCTAGGATATCTGTATGCTCTACTACTAGTACATCAGAGCATATGATTGTACCACACATCTCACGTTTTACTAACTTTCAGTAGGATGACTATTTAGTATCACAAGTTGTCTTTTATATTTATATTAATTGATAGCTTAGAAAGAAATGCGTTTTTGTCTAATGTGAAAAAAAAGATGGAGGAGGCTTAGTTAGGATTTAGTTATAGCAGTTGCGGATAAGGCTGGAAGTCACTTTTATTTTTCTCTCTACTTCTTTTTTCTTTTTCTTCTTTATCTTTTTCTCTTTTCATTTTTTTCCTGTATTTTTCTGTTTAGTTATGTAGATTGCTTTCTTTGTATATTTTCATTCTGTATCATATAATTCTAATAAAAATATTCCAAAACAAACAAACAAACCAAAATCCCAAACCAAAATGGTACCACGGGATGAGATTGCTGGACTTTTTGCCAGCCAGTTCTTCAAGCAGTTGCAACACCGCTAAGATAGGGCCCTGTTGCTGATAATTATATGGATGCAGCAACTATCAGTGTTCCATGGGCCTTTCCTGACACTGTGACTTACCAAGGGGAATCTGTACCACTTATCCACCCACATGACACTTCAGCAGATGCTTCTGCTACGGCAGAAATTACCGGTTAACAGATAACGAAATGTTTTGCCTCCACTGTGCCATAGACAATTCATTTATAGCAAGTATTAAATCAGGAAATGCTTCCTCTATCTGTAACAAATGCACCTACTTTAGTGCCAGACAACATGCAGTCTTAGTCATGTAGCTCTACGCTTAAGTTTGGTGGCCAGGATAATTTTTTAAACAGTCAAAATGTGGGTGGAAGCTGATATGCATGCGGACCCTAATCTGTGGGAGGGAGCTTTAACACCGTTCCCACCAAACTGCCTACAATCTGGACTAAAGAAAGGTCTGGACTGAAGCAAATGGTACCCTTTTCCTTTAATGGAAATTGGAGGTACAAGCTTCCTAATCTGGATCAAGCCCACAGAGTGTGGAAAGAGTTAAAGCCCCTAAATACCATAAACACACCAAATCCTGTCTGTTCTTGGAAGCTAAGCAGAGTCAGCCCTGGTTAGTACTTGGATGGGAGACCACCAACAAATACCAAGAAGGAACTGGCAAAACCACCTCTGAATATTGCTAGCCTAAGAAAACCCTATGAAATGCATGAGGTACACCATAAGTTGACAGGTGACTAGAAGGCACACGCACGCAAACACACCCTATGTTAGGCCCCAGTCTGGATTAGTGTGCCTCACTGCCTATTTGTCAGAAAAAGACACCTGCATTTAAGGGCAGAACTATGTAAGGGACTAACATCGTCTGCAGTTTGGTCTTCAGTTGTGTCCTTTATATGTTTTTCTTTTGCACCTTGGATTTCAAGGGGAAAGCAAAAAACAAACAGAAACTTTTAATTTCTTACCTATGGATAGATACAGTTATCAAGATAAACAGAATAATAATAAGAAAAAGATTTTACGGAACACACACTATTTAAAATAATTCCTTGAACTTGCACTCAAAGAAATCACTTCTTTTAGACTATAAAATGGGTTTATTCTGACATGCTTTAATGAAAGCAAAATTTAAAGCAACTTAATTTTGTCTTTTCAGTAACTACGCATTTACTTATGTTCCTGTGAATTTATGGCATGAAGAATAATAAAAATTCTGAAGAAGAGGGGAAATAAATACAAGGTTGGTATGGAAATAAAAGCCAAGAAAAGGCAAAAGGGAGTATCGTCTCCAAAATGTACTGTAAAACCAAAACAATTCAAGGCAGCAGTTCAAAGCCAGAAGGCACAGGCAGTGCCTTTTCTGCTGCTGTGTACTTCAACCTTCTTGACCTTTCATGGTGATTAGAATCTCTTAGTGGTTTGACATCACAGTTTATTCATTCAAGCGCCCTCTTCTAAGAAAAAACATCCATCCCTAATACTCAAAGAATTGTATGTCAAGGACAACATGCTGAGCTCATCATGATACAGACAGGATGCCAATGAGTAACCTGTTAACCAGGATGAATTTGTTCATATTAAGTGTCAGTAATTGAAGCTGATTTCTGTTTAATGGTAGGAAGAGAACCTCAAGAAGGACATTAAAATTGGTTGTCCCCTGGGAATTCACATATGTGGTTTCAAGTTTTGAACAATACATTTCAAACAATTTATCCCCCACTGATAATATTGGTAACAACCACATTTATTTACTTAAATCCATTTCTATCTGTAAGGATAAAGTCCTCAAAAAAAAAATTAAAATGCTGTAAAATTCCCAAAACAGATCAATGTATTACAACACTTCAAATCCAAGGACCAGCTTGAAGGTAAAACTACAAAAAGCTCACAGCTGATCCAAAGGCCTTCATCATCATCATCAGAGCCAGACTGATTAGCCTCCACTAGGAAACAATCCTAATGGAGGTTCTTCAGGCTCCCCACCAAACCAAAAAGACTCTCTGCTCCTCATAACTACTAGCTGGTAGTATGTATTTTATTACAACCATTTGTGTCTGACTTAATTTGTATTCCCCAAAAAACAATAATGAAACTTCAGCTTTACTGCAGAATTGGGAAATCATCACAAAAAAAGCAAGCATTAGGTCTTAATCCTTTGGTTCTAAAACTGGAAGAAATCTCAGTTCCCAAGAGTACTATTTCTGCCAGTTAAATGCTGCTGCCAGTCAATGGTATTAATCAGATAGTGCACTGAAGTCACAACTGCACAAGCTAGCAAGCAGCAAGGAGAACCACTGAACCATTTGCCATTCCTGGAAGACCAGAAAATCTCAGTAAGTATGACTAGATGATGCCTTAATAAATCTGGACTTCCCTGAAAGACAACGGATGCTTCTTTCTTATGCACTATTCTATTTATTGTATATAAAGATGACAACAAGTAAGACAACAAGTAAGATGACAACAAGTAAGTAAGAACAAGTAAAACTCCAACAAGTAGGAGTTTTAGGGTAATCCTATATGTACAATGATGACTTACACTTACTTCCTTACCATATGCTCCTAAGCTTTGGGACTCTCTCCCTAGAAAGGCCAGGATGGTCTGTCTTGTCCGGCAAATGAAGACATTTCTATTCCGATAGGCTTCCATGGGCTTTTAATAATACGCTATTTTGTTGGTTTTTACATTCTGTCATTTAACGACTTTTAAAATGGTTTCAATTTGATAGATTGTTTAAAAGTCAGTGTGTTATTTCTAAACAATATGTTAAAAAAGTTTGAAAATTCACGTAAACACCAACAAAATATACATTTTACTGATTCTTTTGTGTGTGTTTTCAGTCTGCATTGGCGTTAATATTTTGTAAGCTGCCTTGAGTCTTAGGATTGAGGGAAAGGAACGATGTAAATTAAGAAAATCAAGGAATGGATAAAAATAATTCTCACACCTTTCACCATTATCTTTAGGGACTAACAAAGAAGGCAACCAATTAAAATGAGATCCATGCAGCAAGGAAATAATAATGCCAGGGAGACCTTGGGAAGGAAGAGCTGTAATGAGAAGACTCACCACCTATGAGACTCCACCACATTTATCTGCCCAACTTAGTAGCCCTAAAGTGTTCTTCACACATTGCCAAGACTGGAACTCCAGATTGCACCAACTAAAAAGCAGTAAGACTTGACACCCAATTTATTATACCAAATTCAGGTTAGATTTCTTTTAGCTATAGGCTGTGGCTAGCTTTGCACACTGGCAACAAAACCTACAATGTGGAGCAATTCAGAGGGGCAAGCAGCAACAACCACCACTTTTCATAGCAGCAATTTGGTGGTGGAGTCGGATAATACCTTGAGGCTCAGAAAAGGCCTGGAGGTAGCATGCCGCCCAGGGACTAGAGATTGTTTAACTCTGTGGTCCAAGGTACTCAGTATTTCAGGCTCTTATCCTTCCCTTTAACTAAGACCACTGTGTAGACAACTGCTGAAATATTTTGGACAGTCTGCAAAAAATGGTATACAGAGTACATTTTAATGAAAAGCAGGAGTTCAATCTGTACAGGATAACTATTAAGGTAGATGACCTATACTCTATTCTGTAACTATAATATTCCCGTCCCCTCAAGACTGATAAAGAATGTTCTTTTGTATTTGCAATCTGACAGCTAAGTCCAAACTAGCACACTCTATGGCTATACTAGCAGACTTACTTGCTTCAGGATTGTGGAACAGTGGCAAGAAAAAGTAGACAAAATCTTCCAGCTCTAAACCACCAACTTCTCCAATGCCTTATTTGTTCAAGGCCACTACATCTTCTCACTTCTGTACCTTTTCCCTCCTACCACCACCTCCTACTCCTGCAAAGTCACACTAGTATAATGAACCAATATAATTCCAGCTTATGCTTTAAAGCTAAGTAACAGATCTTAGTTCAGTGTGCATTTCACGTTCTTCACCTTCAACAGGAACTGCATTCATGGACCCTCACATCTGCAAAAAGCTAGACCAAACAAACAAACAAAAAAACCCAACAACCCCATATACTAGACATGAACAAAGAGAATAAGTCTCACACATGGTTATGAAGGGTTCCAGTAATATCGCTTATTTAGGCCAGCTCTGTAGGACATTTGGTATTTGTTATGACGAGGTAACAAATTGTAGGTTGTTGTGGGTTTCCCGGGTTTTGAGGCTGTGTTCTATTAGTATTTTCTCCTGACGTTTCGCCTGCATCTATGGCTGGCATCTTCAGAGGAAGATGTCAGCCACAGATGCAGGCGAAACATCAGAAAATACTAATAGAACACGGCCTCAAAACCCGGAAAAACCACAACAACCTATGGATTCCAGCCGTGAAAGCCTTCGACTTTACACCGTAACAAACTGTACTGAATCCAAAAGAGTTCCCTTTGGTGGCGCAGACCAAAGGGCAATATCATCTCTTCCTTGCATACTGCAACATGTAAACACCAATACAGAAACATATGGGCTGTACTTGTAGCTGCCCACTCTCACCTCCCCTGCAACTAGGTAAAATGTTTCCTTTTCCTCTGTCCTTCTTACGGACATTGTCAAATTCAGGTTTACAGAGATACAAATGACACAATTTGTCATTTGTACAAGATACAAATGGGAATTTGCCACTTGAAAAAAGAGTTTACCTATTTATTTGGGAAAGGGGTAGGGAGAAGCCACCAAACTAAACATAAATCCAGATTTTTATACTCACAGAAATTGCAGAATTAGAGGCACAAAAAAAAATCTTGAAATTGCCATCAATAATGGTTTATACTTACACTTCAGTGGCTATGAATCCAGTAAGCTCAGACAGGAAGAGAAACAGTATGAAGAAGCAGCAGCAGACAGAGACTAGAAAAGACACAAGCAGATGAAGCTTAGTTCCAGCCTGTTGATATAAAAATTCTGAAGATATTCCTACCTCACCCCTACACTTCACAGTGACTCCACAGTTGCTCTGCCATCCTCCAACTACTCTTGGATATTTTGAGGAGAGTACGAATCCAGTAAGACCCTCTCCTCTGAAATACCCTTCCTGTCACCTTGCCTTCTAAAACCAGGGCCCCTATAACACTACACAGTTATAGCAATATGATTCCACTTTAACTGCCATGGCTGCATCCTACAGAATCCTGGGGTTTGTAGCCTGTTGAGGCACTAGAGTTTTCCAGCTCAAAACTGTAAATATCTACCTCTGATCTGCAATTCCCAGGATATTATAGGATGGAACCGTAGTACTTAAATGGAATCATAGTGCTATAACTACACGGTGTGAATAGGCCCCAGGTTTGCGTTCTCTGTTTTCATGTGGTTATGATGGGTGAAAAGAAAGAGAAATATCATACAAGAGAGATACATCCATTTGAAATTTCCAAAGGCTCTTTGTAAATTTCATTCTTCTTCCTTGCTTTTTGGAGAGTCCATGCTGCAGTTGCAAAACAGCTGCCCTTCCAGTAGTAGCAATGGTGGTGGTCAGGTGGTGGTTGCTGCTGCTGCTGTTGTATGCCTTCAAGTTGTTTCCAACTTATGGCAACTCAATCACGGGGTTTTCTGGGGGTTGAGAGTATGTGACACACCCAAGGTCACCCAGTGGGTTTACATGGCTAAGTGGAGAATCAAAACCTATCTACCTGCTGCGAACATGCCAAATCTACTACAGAAGGTTCCCTAGCTACCTGTCACTGCGCTACTGGAGCTCTAAGAGTTTAGCTCATAACATAGCCCTGATGCATTAAAAGTACTTTTCAAATTGCTACCTGGAAAACTACCATTATCATCTGCTGGAGCTGCAAAGGAAGAGCAGGTGAGAAATCTCTGCCCCTCTCCAAAAAAGATTAGGCATAGCACATTCATCAAAATCATCTGAGGATATTTTACAACAATATAATAAAAACAACAAACATACCTCAACTGAACAGTGCTCTGCTTTCTCCCTCCCATGTGTCTAAAATGAATCTGTTTATGAAATGTTACTGTTTTAACTTACTGCTTTTTAGCAGTAGTATCTGGTTTTTAAATAATGTTTTGAACCACTTTGCTTTACAGTATTGGGAGAATGGCAGGAAAGAATTTTTTAAAAATAAAAAAATGGAACAATATGGAAGCAAAGACATCACAAATCACTAAGTATTTAAAGTAATTTAAAGCCTACACAAATTTTTAAAAAGGCACAGGAAAATAAGCGTTTGCCTGGCACCTAAAAAATAACTGAGTAAGTGCCAAGTGAAATGTGGGGGGAATCCACAGATGGGGCTCCACAGCTACAAAAAAAAAGCCCCCACTCTCTTCTAGGTCACTACCTGCCTCACTCTAACAACCAGAGCACCCAAAGGAAAGGCTGAGGAGATTATGTAGCTATACAATATGGAGATAGTATTTCTTTCACGTACCAATCTCAAGTTACAAAAAACATAAGAATGACAATTAGCCCAAAGGCCTAATTAGACCAGTAATCATTTCTTACAATGGCCATGGGTTTTAGGGAGCCCACAAGCAGGGCTTGGGCACAATAACTCCCCTCCAGTTTGTACTCAGAAGCACACTGCTGTTAGTCAAGGCAACACACAGCCATCACAACTAGCAGCCACTGATACAGGGCTCAACAAATTAATACCAGCACTTTAAAATGGGTTTACGTGGAAGGCATTTTTATTCTAATCAATATTTTCTTGAAGTCCCATGCTTGAAGAACATGTGTGGGTCTATACACGCTTACACTTGCCTCTGCAAATAGCCAAGGTGCAAATTTGCTTTTTTTTTTCCTTGTAAAATGAAGAATAAAAATAGCCACAAAGAAAGTCTTTTTGAAACTCTTTCCCGTATTACAGTAACCAAAGGCTATACAACATGAAGGTCACTGTAATTCTGCACATTGTATTAATGTAGTATCTCTCTCCAGATTTGGATTTAGTCATGCTTTGCTGAGGGAGACAGTATACCTTCTGCTTTCCTGATTGGCCTTGGTATATTATTTGGTTTATACAAACATCCTTGCAAGAAAGCTTTAAATGTATTTCAAATATCATCACCAAAGCAATGATCTGCTGTGTGTGAAGGATTAGAATTGGATGGAGGGTGGGGCAAAACAGTAAGAGATACCATCATGAACAAAAGGGGCAGGATTGGTATTTACTGACAAATTAAAGCAAACATTCTCTGCATTCTGACTGCATGCTGAATCACCAACATACAGGCAGGAAAAAAATCACAAACTAACAGTATGGGGAGTGGGTAAGGGCTAAGAAGCACATGCTCCTCTTTGTTCTTCAGTCATGATGACAGGACGTTCTAACATCCCTCCTGCCATCAGAATTATAGACTCCCTCCCTGAACTTTATCCTCTGTTTCATCACAGCAGTGCGTTTTTTTCCTTTTGTTTGCTTTACAGAATAAGCTTGGAAGAAATTATGGACACAGCTATTCACTTCAGTGGATCACGTTAAGATTTTTTCTAAGGACGCCAATCCATAGGACAGGATGAGAGTTTCCCTAAAGATGCAGAAAGCTGGAGTGGCACCCTGTCTATCTGTTACCACCGCACAATTTGGGAAGAAAGGATTTAGAGCATGAGCGGGCAACTGTTCTATGCCTTCAAGTCAACTTTGACTCATGGCAACATATCATGGATTTGTTGGCAAGATTTATTCACAGGAAGTTTGCCACTGCCTTCCTCAGAAGCTGAAAGAATGTGGTTTTCCCACTATCACCTTGTAGGTTTCCATGATTGACTGTGGATTTGATCCCTGGTTTCTCAGAGTCCTAGTCCAACATTCAAATCCTGGCTCATATAGCTGTAGCCCTCTAGATGTTGATGGAGTGCAACTCCCAGCAGTCCTAGCTGGCATAGCCAACTGTGGGAGATCATGAGAGCTATAGGCCAACAAAATCTGGATGCCCACAGTTGCCTGATCTACAATCAGTGCCTGGAGCAACTTGTGACCTTGGATGCCATTTTACTGCCACCTGACTCACTCATAGCTGTGCTGATGCTTATGATACTCATCTCTGTCGGAAATCTAACAGATGGCTAAAGGAAGAGGAAGTGCATTTTTAAAAAGCTGAACCTCCCTTCCCTACCATATCCCTCTTCATGCAAGATAGGTTCATGCTTATTTAGCTTGTCCTGCGGCCACAGAAAGAGGAACCATAGTAGTATAAACCTGGATGTGTGATGTATGAGTGAGGAAGGCTAACGAGAGGGCAAAACCTGTCAAAACCAATCTATTCCCTTTCCTTAGCCACTTCAATTCTTCCCTTAGAGCTGGTTGCAGAGTGCCCACACTGGAGAGTATAATAAATAATAGTGTTCTAAATGAGATGGATTATCTTGATCCATTTCAATCTAGTTCTAGATCTAGTTATGGGATGGGGACAGCTTTGGTGACTTTGGTGGATGACTCTCACTGGACTGGGGGAATGTGTCTTTGTTGTTTTTGCTTGACATCTCATTGATTTCGATATCATCAACCACTGAGATCTTTCCAGGCAGTTTTGCTGGGATGAGACCTGGATGCATGATTTTTACAGTGGATCCATTACTTTCTGGAAGAGTGACCTGAGAAAGTGGTGCTGGGAGATTCAACATCTTGGCCATTCACCCATGGACTCCTTCAGTGGTTTGTTTCATCCTTGAGATATTTGACATACACATGAAGCTACTGGGAAGGGTCTTCCAAAGGTCTGAAATTCAGTGCCAGCCGTATAGTGATGACACCAATATCTGTTCCCCTTTTCCACCAAACGCCAGAGAACATTTTTTTTCTTAAACCAGTGTTGGCATCAGTAATGGATTGACTTGGGCCCTGGCCAAAATACCTTGAAGGCACTAGATCCTTTCTGATCTTGGAAGCTAAGCAGGATCAGCCCTAGTTAGTACTTGAATGGAAGACTGCCAATGAATACCAGGTGCTATGGACTATATTTCAGAGGAAGAAACTGGTAAAACCAGGTATGTGTATTCCTTGCTTATGAGATTCATGGGATCGCCATTAATGAACAGGCAACGTGAAGGCACATACACACAAAACAAATTGAAAATACTGAAATCGAACAACTTAATACAAACAAAGTAAGGATGTTCCTACTCAGTCAAAAGGCAGATCTGGAAATAGGGATTCAGCCTGTGCTGAATAGGTAATGTAGGTTACCTACCCTATGTAGGTAAACTGCTGGAATGAACCCCAAACTTGGAAGCTCAGACTCCACAGTGGGTAGATGTGTGTTTACAAAATTAAAGCAACTGCACCAGCTGCACCAATCCTTGGAGATTTCAGATTTGGTTACAGAGACACATCCCTTAGTTACATCCTGTTTGGATCACTGTAATACACTCTGTGTGGGGCTGCCCTTGAAGAAACTTTGGTGGCCCAAAGAGTTGCCGCCAGACTTTTGAGTGGGGCTGGTTACAGGGAGTACATAACTCTTGTTAATGTAGCTCCACTAGCTGGTAGTTTATTTCCAGGCACCATTCAAAGTGTGAGTTTTGACCTGTAATGCCCTATAAGGCCTGGGTCCAGGTACTTCTAAAACCCACAAACCTGTCCAGCCCCACAAGAGGCCCTTCACTCAGTCCCACCACCTGAACAGACACATTTGGTGAGGGCACAAGACTGGGCGTTCTTGGTGATCACTCCTAGAAGTTAGAAATCCCTTCCTAACCAGGCTGAATGGCCTCCTACTTCCTGTCCTTCCCTTGGCAGGCAAGGACATTTTTTTTTAGATTCTAACAAGATTTCAGGAACTAGCTGGTTTTAGAGAAGGGACTGTTATAGTAAGGTACTGCATTGTTTTTTAAAAATTGCTTTCTTCTTTTTAATGTCTGTTTTAAATGGTTTAATATTATTGATAGTTTTATTACATTTAATGATAAATTGTTTGTATGTTTTTATTCACGCAGGATCTGTTTTAATATCTAAGCATCCCTGAATACTAGTACAGGGCAAAAACAGATTAATAATGACCGATGATGATGATGATGACAATGATCATGATGATGGTGATTAGTTATTTGTTTTAAATTGTGTATATAAAAAATTAAAGGCATGACACAGTTTTGTCCTTCCCAGCCGCAGTAGGAGGGCATATTGCCTATCCGTGTAGACAAGAAGTTCAAGCTGAGGGGTAGGTGGGGAAAACTGGAAATGATTTTGATCTCAGGAAGTTCTCTCTCTTCTTCACTTCCACATATCCCAGAACTCACATTCACGTAGCATCACCCTCATACTGATTATCACAGCTGGGCTCAGGCAGGGAGAAAGAGGAAAGTTCCTGTACTGTCTAATACCTCACATTTTCTACATTTTCTCTCTGTCCCAAGCTATACCATCACTCTTTGCTTGCCACTGTCTGTTCATTCTCCCCCTGTGCAGGCAAATGAATGTGGGCGATTCTCACAGTTTAAGGTTGAATGCTCTGATCTGTTCTAGTTGCACTTTAAAAAATTATTTGCATGTGACTCTGTCAGAATGTGGGAGGGATGAACATTTAAATGTGCATTAGAAGGCACATCCAAAAAAGAAGAAATTCCAAGAACGCATCTTTTGTTCTGACAATTTACCTTTGAATGCTTGGTTTTATAAAACTGTATTGCTCATTTATTGATGACACTACTATTGTATCTTTCTTTTACAACCTCAATAAAGTGTATGTGAGATTCCTAGATCTTCCACCTAGGCACCAATTAGATTCCAAACTACTTAGCTCTAGCAAGATATCAGTGTCACATATAGGACCTGTTCTATTAATATTCTAGGAAAAACAGCTATTACTGTAATAGCAACCCAACAAGTATCTTAAACCAACAAATAGTCTAGTGCAGGATTAGGCAACTATTATCTCTCCATATGTTTCTGATAGTAACTTCCCTTATCCCTCACCATTGGGAATGCTTATGGGAGCTGTAGGCCAAAACGTGTGGAGTTTTTAAGTAATGTGTGGAAGGCCAAAAAGTTACCCATCCCTGTTTTACTGGAATCTTAAAGACTAACCTTTTTTATTTGGCATAAACTTCTGTGGATTGATGGCATGCTGCCTCAACTGGCAAATATATACACACATGTTTGGGTAGGAGGATTATGGAGGAACTTAAATGCAATGAGTATAAACACAGTGATTATCCTAACAGTTGCCATTAACCAACAGTATTTGAGAGGTAACATGGACAGCCCTCTCACACCCAAGCATGTGTATAAATATCTTGCCACTGAGAAAACACTCCATGAACCTGAAGAAGTTGCAGCAGTCTACAAACCTTATGCCAAGCAACACTTGTTAGTCTTTGAGGTGCCATTAGATTTGGTTTTGCTGCAATTGACTAACATGGCTCAACCTCCTAGAAATTTTCATTTATGCTTTAGACGTAGTAAATTGAAGCCAGAACTCTAGCAACTCTTCCATTTTCTATGACATTTCATTCATCAAACATGGACTAAGTCAAGTTTTTATGTAACTGCCAGTCTGTGTTACATCCATTTTTACTTACCTTCATATTCTTCTAATCTTTTTAGCCAAACTGACAAGACTACTGTTTTCTGGAACATCTGTAAGCTATGTACTTTAATGTGACATTTCCCTCATGTACCATCATCAGATATATAAAAGTCAAAGTTTGTGAGTTTGCGAGTTTGTCTGTGTTAGGCAGGCGAAAATCTCATATGACTGGCTGCCTGTGAAGATTCTCTGGAATCTGGGGGTGGCAGTTCAGGGAGAGGCCTTTAGAATTCTCAGCCAGAGAGCTCTTGGGCCTGGCTGGTTGCTATGGAGACAAGGCCTAGCAGCAAGGAGAGGGTCAGTGTATTCCCTCAGAAACCAAACCTCTGTATGATAACAACTCTGAATACAGACTGGATTGGGGACTATGGGGAAAAGTTACATATACTGGACAAGGCAGTTTGGGGAATTACAGAAACAGGATCTCAAATCTGTGTATTTCAATCGCATCTAATTCCTAAGGTAAGGTAAGGTAATTCCTAAGGTATTTCTAACAAGTATTACTTATGAGAAAATAAAATCCTGGGCAACGCTAGTATTTAATATGTGCCCCAAACAGAACTCAAGTTAAAGCACAGAGACAGGTGCTACTCTTGTGTAATGCTGGTAGCACACACCAAAATATACCACAAGGAATATGAAAAGGTGTTGTTGCCTGGCAATCTAATAGCCTTCACAAGTCACACAGCACATAAGAGTCTGGATTTATTAGTCTCACACTCTGGTATTCCACAGAAAGTAAACCTCAGGAAAATATGCCTCAGGTACTACCTGCCTGAGGGAATGGACCCTCAGTGCTCCTCATTGCAACAACCAGAATTCACTGTGAATGTCCTTTAAAAGGAACCTACTGAATAATATTAATGTGTCAGAACTTTAAGTTGAAGAAACACTTCATCCATAATATTAGAATTTGTGGTAGCTTTTTTTCTCCCAGAGGGCAACGATATAATGAGCATGAGGAGAGATGTCAAATGCCCTCACAGTGTAAAGGGATGCATGAGTAAAGAAAAGTTGTTTTACAGTGGCCAACCCTCATAAATCCATAGAAGGAAGAAATGAAGAGGCATATAGTGACATTCTTCTAAGACTTCATCTGTATACCTAACTGAATACAAGATTTGTTTGAGGCTGGTTAGAAGCAAAACATACCAGTTCAAAGCAGCACAAACTGGTTCATCAGGATCCTTGCAACTCACAACTGGCAAGATCAGAAAGATTGGGTCTCCAATCTTGGCAGCAATAAAGCATGAAAAAAAGATTGACATACTTTCTTGAAAAAAAAGACATGGCTAGCCCCAATACCATCTGCTTGATTATGCTTGACAACATATCATTCTCCGCTTGAGTCTGCTTTCACTGCGTATCTACTACCATGTCCACCATTCAATTTCATCTTAAGGCTCCTTCTCCTTAGAATGCCATACCAGCCTGTGTCGGAGTTTGTTTTCCCAGGACTGAACAAACTATCCTCACTTTTTCGCTTTCACCTTCACATCACCTCTCCATCCTGGAAGAATCTTACTTCCATTGTTCAAGGATATGTTTTAGTGCATCTCTTTTCTCTTGGGACCAAACTAGATGAGATGGGGCTGCTGTCCCTACATCTACATCATTCCCATCTGAATCTATTTTTCTGAGGGAGGGTCTATTTTTTACATGAAAAGGAGCACGTGCGAGAGGGCTAAAAGAAATTATTCAGAACAAGGGAAGCAGAGGTAGTAAATTCAGTTGGTGGTGCAGATAAGGTTTGCTCCCTGTGAAAAAAGGGTGTTTTTTTTTTCATTTTAGGGACTGACCTTCCCTCACAATACATACACATCCCTACTTCATGTGTGAAATGGGCAGGAAAATAGCTAAAACATATGTAGGTCCCCCATCACATCTAGCATGAGTGCAAGAATAAAATTCTACTGACCTAAGCCTTAAGGTCACTTAACAAAGCCTTTGATTTAGTGTTGAGATGAATTTGGGGAGAAACAGCTGAACACAGACTCTATAATAGTAAATTAGCTATCACAGGGTGCCACAACCAGCCTAATAGAACTTTTGGCTAAAGAAACACTTCATCCATAACAAGGAGAGATGAGAGAGAAGAAGTCATATGTTCCTAAGTTAAGGGACAACATTATTAGACAGTTATTTTGGTCATCTCATAGGAAAGGACATTTCTTCTTTTTCAAAGCAAAAGCTAGTTAGAGGCAGTGCACCTGACAACTTCTTGGAGACAGATCTTTCTAAGGAAAAGGTGAGATGATGAAAAACTTATGTACATGAATGTTTGTTCCTTCTAGTCCAGGACAACAGCTCCAGGAAAAGAGCACAAGTTCTGGTCCAGCAGACACAGACAGCACATAATGCACAGCTCCCTTCAGTTGGCCATTTCATATGAACAAACGTTGTCTACCTCTGTAAATAAACATGTTGTTCCTTCAGCAGCGCCTCCATACCATGCTCTAGAGCAGAAGTGAAAAGCTAAAGACAACCTATGAAGATAAGCATATTGTTGCAATACTTAATATCACTGTAGGAGCAGGCATGCTGCAGTGCTCCCACAAGGACCGTAAGCACCAGCTCACACCAGTTTTAGATATATCTGCCTACATAGCATTACCACAATTTATCACACTTTACAGAGGCTATAATAAATCACTTGTGGATCAGGGATCCTAAGGGCACAGCATGTTTAGCAAGCTACACAGGTTGTAAGAGGCAGCTCTTCTCCTACACATCTTACAAATGGTTTTGTAATGCGGAAGCGCCTTATCATACTGCCTTTACACATCTCTGTGGTAAGCTACACTTTGCAACTTTGGCACAGTAATAGGACTGAGCCCTACTAATAACCCCAACCACGGTAGACCCACTGAATCAATGGGATTTACAAAAATGCTGACTCATCAGTCAACATTGATTGAATGGGTCTACTCTAGCGGGGACTAGCAACAGAGTCAGGCTGTAGTCACTACATAGAGAAAGCAAAGAAACTGCAGATCTGAAAAAGGGGCAGGAAAGGACAACACAAAAGACTGAAGGGTTAGAGGAAGTTCCCTACGAGAAAAGGTTACAACATTTGGAGTTGTTCAGCTTTTGGAAAAAAGCAAGTAAAGGGCAACAGAATAGAATTGTAAAGAATTATGCACACTGTGGAAAAAATAAATAGGGATGAGGGCCTTTTTTTAACCTCTTATAATACTAAAAATGTAAATCAACTGATGAAGCTAAGTAATTGGCTATCAAGGAGAAACAAAGCAAAGTACTTCTTCACACAGCACAGAGTTAAATTATGGAGTTCACTTGCACAAGATGTACTATGGCTATTAACTTAAACTGCTTTAAGAATGGACTAGGCAAATTTGTTGAGGAGAAGGGTTACTACTCCAATGATCCATTGGGTTTTTCTTATATTCTTAAAGTAGTCGTGAGCAGGAAAACCTTCAACTGCCAATAGATACAAGGGATTAAGGGAAGCCATAGTCCTTAACAAGCTAAAGTAAACAAAAATGACACTGGAGCCATTACTGAAGGCACTGAAGGAGATCAATTTCATTGAGTGAAAACTACCCAGTACATAAGACCTATGGATGCAAACCTTAAGGTTCACTTGAAGGCTGTGCGCACCCAAAAATCTTTCTGAGCAGCTGAGACACCTAAATACAGTGGAAATAAAAATAAAGTTTTATAGAGACAAAATTTAGCACTGTTTTTTTATTAAGAAGCTCTGGTGTTTTCTTTTTTAAATGGCCAATCCCATACCTAAGAGAATGTTCTACTCTCTGTAGTGGAAAAGTAAGGGATGTAACAGGGTAGAACACATGGTGCCTTGTGTCTTGTGTCAATGATCACCACCATCTCACTGATTGGAAAGAAAGATCTATACATAGTATTTGTTAAAATACTTGATGAAGAGGATCAATGGCCTGTGGCCGCACTGGCTGGAGTTGTATGGGAGCTGTAGTCAAAGCAACCTTTCCAAGCTCTGCATATTAATATTTCAGTGCAGAATACAAGAATACAAGTAGCTCCACATCTTTAGCAGCACTTGCCTGACTGTAGCCTCCTTTACCATTCAATAAGGAGCTGCTGGAATTTATGGTACTCTGGGACTGGCCTCTGACTCATTGGAACAGGCTGAAATCTAGCCGGAAAGGCAAAGTAAACTGAGGCAGTCCTGGTGCTTTGCAGAAGGATTCTGCCTGAATCAATGCAAGGGTACTTTCAAGAGTCACCCACAGGAATTATCTATCTTAATAGTGAATTGTGTTAATTTGCTTCTTTTATTGTAAAATCACCTTGGGGAGAGGATGGTAGTAAGTGTTTCAGATAAAACGTATTTGATACAATACATCTAGACCTAGGTGCCTCCACTGCTTGAAGGTATTTTTGCAAAATGTTGTCATGGGTATGCACAACACATCCGCATGAACTAATTATTACACTGTGGGACTGACAGAACAGCTGTCTGGACAGCTTGCCCTTGTCAATATGTCATATAGCTCATGCTGTTGGGATGCTAACTTTATCACATGCCAGGGCATATGTCATTGCAACCTTCATACCCAAACATGGGCAGCTTGGTACAGTGATACCCAGCAATCTTAGAACAGTTACTAGGAGGAACTAAACAGTATAGCATAAAACCTGGAAGGCGTTCAGCAGCTGACATGCGTAAGATAATAAAACAGAGGAGATCATTAGTGCCAATGATTTCCTGACTCAGGACATGCCAGAAAGCAGTACCAAAATTGCACAGTGTTGCTTCAACAGTTACATGGAAACCATTCAACTACATTATAGGTGAGGGCTCTTTTGAACCACACTGATAGGTCTGTGGTGAGTGGAAAAGCTGCTCCTTCTTTAATATTGCATCACAGCAACTGGGTATCTCTTGGACAAAATGTCCCTCTTGAATACCAATTGGCCATAGGGATACTCCAGGGCATTGTCCAGTTGTCACTGCATAACAGGGGAAGAAAGAACAGCCTTCAGCCTCTGGTTGAAATGGAAGGCTATTCTTTTTTCTACAGATGTTCAGTGGCAGCTACCAGCAACGAGGGACACCACCAGAGCCAAACACTGAATAAGGACCCTTACCTGGACAATGCCTCTTTTGAAAGTGTCCAGTCCAATCTTTCCAAGGACAAAAGATAATGCACAATGTCTCTGTTCATCCTGCCTCTTTGCTGAACAGTCCCAACAGCAAGGACACCTTTTCTAACAGCCCAGTTTCCTCATAACTGAATCAACAATTACCACCCCTCTTTATTCAGGTGTCCTTCTGGACATCTGAAGACTATAAGAATGTACCACTTCAACTCCCTTCTTTATAGGATTCGTTTTTCAAAACCCTTTATGTTCTGCTAGCCTTCTTCTTTGCATTTGTCTTTACCTTCTTTGAATTGTTCTTCTAAAACTGAATGCAGAACTCCAAGCTCACTCTTATCTTTGCAGAGCAGAATGAGGCAACAGCTTTCTAAATACTAAAAGTAGCACTTCAGTTAAGAATCTAAAACTGCATTAACTATTGCTACTTTACATTTCACTCCTCCGCCACAACAAACCAGAAAATGTGTCTCTTTAATTCTTCAGCTTGTCTAACTCTCTGTTCCTGAATCTTATACATGTACATCTGGCCTCCTTGAGCTGCAACAGTACATCCTATACAACGTATTCCACTTTTGTTTTAATTTTTTTTTTGCCAGCTCCCCAGCTGTCCAGTTTATTACAGACAGATCAAATGCTTAGTCTTGAGTTTTAGCACTTTCTCCCCATTTTGTTATCTGTCAATGTAGTAAGTATGCTGTCCGCAATCTCATTCAACACAGAATATATCACAGGAGGAGGAGTGACAGAGCTGGCTTTACGAAGGAACTTGAGTGTGATGTGTATATTTGTACTTCTACATGTACGCAAACCCTGTAATTTTTGTAATCCAGCCATTTTGTAATCCTACAATTGGAGAAGGCAATTATGTCATTGTGCAAGAGGGAATCACAACAGGATTGGTTCAGAATTTCAGGCGCTGGTGCTGCTGGACTCCTGTTTGACACCACAGCCATTAGCCTACAGTATCCCTTAGGCTTTTTTATTCTCTCCTATGTGACCCCACATACGCACCAAATTGCTGGGAGAGGTTGTTTAGAGTTTGAGGGTTTGGTATTGCGAGTATGTTGATGGTACCCACCTCCATCTATCTTTTCTGCCTAAATCCAAGGAAACTCTGCTGGTTCTGAACCAGTATAATGATGTAGATGAAAGTAAACAAACTGAAACTTAATCCAGACAAGCCAGAGGCGCTCCTGGGCTATGGAAAGAAAGTTCAGGGAACAGTGATTCAACCTGCATTGGATAGCATTACACTCCCCTTCAAAGCTGAGGGTCACTATTTGGACATAATCCTAGACATCACTCCGAATTTGGATGCCCAGGAATCAGGGATGGCCAAAAGTCTAGTTTCAGATTTAAGACCAGACAGTCCACAAAGATGTCTGATCTAGCCTCAGTGACATACACCTGAACTGCATCCCATTTGGACTGTGCTCTGTGTGTCGGTCACTCCTCAAAAAGTCCAGAGATGTCAGCTGGTCCAGAAGGCTGTGGCCAGTTCCAGAGGGGGGTGTTACAAGGGAATCACTGGCTACTGATGTTCTTCCAGGCACAAGGTTCAAGTACCATTTATGACTTATAAAGCCCCATTATGTCTCTGAAAGACTGAATTCTTCCATACAAGATTTCCCAGGTGTGAAGACTTTCAGGGGAAGCCGTTTTCTCACTCTTGCTGACATGAATGGCATGCTTGGTGGGCACAGAAGAGAAGCCTTTCTCAGTGGCTGCTCCCAGGCTCTAAGATTCCCTCATAAGAGGCAAGACTGGCCCCATTTCTTTTGTACTTCCATTATCAGGTTTTGGGTCTTTCAGCTATTGTGCTGGCTGAAGGGAGGATTGACTGACTGGGTGCTCTTATGACTATCAATCTGTTTGTAATCTATTCTCATATTTCATTGCATTTCTGTTTTTATTTGAATTTTATTGAGAATACCCTGAATGCCTTCTTGAGGACAAAGGTAAGATAAAAAGATATAAAGTTCATATGCAAATAAAACAACAACAGCAACAGCAACAGTAACAACAACAACAACAGGACAAGTACTTTTTCTTATTGCTGACTTACCTGGGGAAAAAGTACCAAACACTCAGGATTTTGAAATTTTAAACTGCACAAATCAGAGGGATCCTCAGCAAGATATCTGTCTTGCAAACAGTCAACAGACTAAGAAGCACTAACACAGTTGAGCAAAGTTATCATTTTCAGTGCTTTCAACAGGCAAAGACACCACAGAATCAAAACTGCCTCCTACAATCAGGATGAAATGTGGGATTTCCCTTTCCTTCAGCACAGAAAAGTCCAAATAGTAGAGTCAGAAAGTTGAGGATCTTGTCCTTTAAACAGTCCTGTTATGGCAAAAACAGGCACTGGTAATAATTCTTGTATTTGCATTTGCAACCCAAAGTGGGCAGGTTAAGGGAAAGTTGACACTTCTTGTGCTGCTTCCTTCTCCTACTCATCGTGACTAATATGAATAACTGTAGCAGAGTGACAGCAGTAATCTGAAGACTAGATGATCAAAATGGGGAAAGGGAATAGGTAGTGACAATCTAAAGTAAAACAGTTTATCACCACTTGAATGTTTGGTAGGACATCTCATCTCCGATCAACTGTCTCCTCTCAGTTACTTTGTATTGGATCCTAAGTGATTCAGGACTCAATTAGAATTCTAGGGATGTGACACTGCCTGCATCAGCAAGGATATACAAGACCAGCGACCAAGACTAAACAGGGGTTCCCTTGCTCAAAGAAAACCAGCATGCAACAAGACAGGAAAGCACTATTAGACATCTAATTACAGGGCTGGCAGGATCTACCCAACGACTCTGTGGAGCACACTCACTAGAAGTGACGGTGTGAAATTGCATTACTCAGCCAACCAACGTCAGCGTTGAAAAGAAGAATGGCAGGAAGGAAGGAGATGAGGTACCAAGTGAAAAGATGATATCAACTACAAACTATGCCAACATGCTAACAAAGTAGACTGAGGATAAAGATGGCCTTTGTTCACCACTTTTAAGTGATAAGCAAGAAGGTGATCTTCTACTTTGAGTTTAATCTCCTGGAAGCAACTATCTATGCTTTCACCACTGTACCCACTGCCATAGCCAGGAAGAGACTTACCAAAAGCAACCAGCATGGCATCACCTGGCAGGGTCTCCCAGGTCAGAGATCAAGATGTTCTCTGGGACCCCCAGACTGGTGCTTCCCTTCATCTTTAAAATCATTTGGTACAAACCATGGCAAGCTGTTGTATTATAGCCCCATCCTTTTGAACAGGGGTAGGAAAAAATCTATCAATCTTATTTTCTCCCACATTTTACTTTTTGAAATCATCATATCCTTTCTGTCTTTTCAAATGTCTTTTCCATTTAGACATTTATTCATATTGTGAAGTTATTATTAAAGTGGAATAAACAAAGTCCTCCACCACCTGAACTTGACAGAGTTAACAAGTACAGCTATTCCAAGCAGGGACAAGAGAGATTTGTACCTATCTATTATTTACCTGTTTAACATGATGAGCCCCTCTGAAAAAAGGGCAACTCTAATTAAGCACTAATGTGACTGAATACACAAGGACTCAAACCCAGGGCTAAGCACGCAACTCCCTGAGCAAATCTGTACATTTTGATTTCATTCACATTCCACTTTAAAAAAAAAAAATCTCAAGTTCTTTTCAATGCATATGGATGAAGAAATTTTCAAATTTTGGAAAGCCTATCCAAAATGAAATGAATCAAATATTTTCATCCATATCTACTTCTGAAACAAAACCACATTGTTATAAAATAAGGAGTCAAAAGGATCCTCACTTTAGACTGAAATATGCAAAGGGAAAGCTGCATATACAGATACTTACTAATTGCTCCTGTAAAGGTTGGCTGCGTAAGGTCTTTTGGCACCTTCCTGTAGATGTCAAACCTGAAAAACACACCAAAAAAGAAACCACAAATGCTATAAAACAAGTGGAGAGATTTCACTCTTTCGAGTCCATAGAGCTAAATGATGCTGTGGATTTTTCCATTAAGGTTGCCAACAACATCATTTTTCATTTTACACCGGAGTGCAAAAAACATCATTTTCATTCAGTTATGTAAGTGAACTAGTTTTCTTTATGATTACTCCTAGCTAAAAGGCCAGTCAAGTCTGACAGGTGGGTTAAGGACAGGAAAGGAAGGAAGGGAAAATTCTGGTTCTTTTCTCTGCTACTCTACTCTAATTCACCAGAAATCTCTGAATCTCTGGTCCATGACTAAATCTCATTCACTTTTGTCCTACAGAACTCAAAGGAACTAACAGAGTTCTCAATGTCAGCCTCACTCTGAACAGTCCCCACTCTATTTTAAGCACCCTGACCAGAGTCTTATTTCTTTGCTGCCTGCATGGAGGTAAAACTTTCTAGTCTCTACTACCTCAAGGGCAGATTTACACGGCTGAACGTGTCTCAATACCAATAAATAAATAAACCCACATGTACAAAATGCCAGCATAGTTTTTACCCTGACACACTAGCTTTCTATGTAGATTATGTAGCAAGGAATATTCAGATATGTAAGCCCATGTACTCTAAAATGGTATGGATTGAACATTTCATCTGGAATGCGTGAAAACTAGACTTTAATTAGCCAAACAGGACTGCGACAAAGAAAATAACAAAATGGTGAGACCTGGCTAAAGTGTTTAGGAGTTACAGTATTATTAATACAGCACCCCTGGCATATATAGCATCTTGAAGAATAAAAAGCCAAAAAAGGGAAAAAAAGTCTCCAGTTTGAAAATTTTATAACTTAAATTTCACCTCTGTAAGGATACCAAACACAGTATGAGAGGCCAGTGGAGTAAAAGGAAAACAAAATATGCATACGTGGACTTAAGCTTCATTTTCAATTGCATCTGAAGTTAAGTCAAAAGCGTTATAGATTTCAAGGAGGTCGTATCACATAAATGTTCTCAATGGGTGTTATTTAAAATACTCTCATGGGAGTAAAAGAGTAAAGCTCTGCTTTTCGCCACCCTCCCAACCCCTTCTGCTCTTAAGTTGCCTTCTTTTTCATAGCTTTCCACAATGCACTAAATGTAATAAACAGAAGAAAACAACACACTGCTGTATTATCTATAGAGGGCTTTGAAATAGTAACGATCACAAAGGTGCCTTTTAGTTTACTGTGGCCAACTTGGCAGTTTACATCTCTGCACCAGATCTAAGCTTCATATAACCTGGCCATTCAACCTTAAGGATCTTCAAAATCATACCCCCCCCCTTTTTTAAATGACAAATCAATGAAGTAAAATCTGGAGCTTTTTCCAGGTTAGTAAGAACATTTCTAAAATTTAGCCTTACCACCAAACTTAGTTGCAGTAGTTGCTGGACATCTAACTTAGGCTTGCAGTTAGCTGCTGGCCTGTGAGTAATAGTAAGACAGCTGTTATGTTAGACAGCTGTCAGGCAAATCCCATTTTCCCCTTCCGAACTGGAAGGGTGCACACTACAGTATGCAGCCTCTTTTAATGCAAAGATGAGATTGTGCACCCTGCCTCTAGAATGCAGGCCTATGTTCATATAAAGCTATTTTCTGAGGACTGTACACAAGTCTCTTTCTACTTTCCTTCAGCCTAAAGACACTAAAGCCACAAGAAAGAAACACCTTCGTGCAGTCTCTTCAGAACAAAGCCCACTGCAACACCCTATCAGTCTACTCTGCCTGCTGTTTGTCCTTTTCTCATACTTAGAGATCCGAGTCTGGAAAGAAACCCACAAGTGAATCTTCCAGAACACAGAGACCTGCTGCAAATACAGCATAACACCAGTACTACATCTTAGCAATTTCTCTGTTGCAATGGACAAAGTGAGGGTAGTGGATCAACCTACAAAAACCAAGTAAAAACACCCTCATGCTAACATAAAACTTAAGTATTTCTGGAGAGCAGAATATAACTTAAACTGTAGCTTACCCCTTTCTTTCTCCCCATAATCACATTTCAGAAGGAAAGTTTCTCCTATCTTTAACAGGAACAAAATGGCTCCAGGGAAAAAGAAGTTAAGCTTGTGGTGGAGTTCAAGTTGGAACAAGACCCACTGGATTCAGTGAAGTGGCAGATGAGAACTAGAACCCAATAACATCTAGAGGGCTACAGGATCCCCAGACACAGCTCAAAAACTGACTCTCCCTTTATCATATCCTATGCTAATCCCATTCATCAAACCAGACGCTGTTCTGCTTTCCATCAGTAATGGAAGCCATGGACTAAGGACAGAACCTTTAGAGTGGTGAGCCTTAAGGCTGTGTAAAAATCTCTTCCTTTCCCATCCTCTCTCCCAAGATATGAGGCTGCCTTTATTTATTTGACTGGTTGGATGGCTGGTTAGTTGCTTTTAAGAAAACTTGCAAGACATTCCTAGCTTGCCCAGCTTTTAACCTGTCTTGTTAAAGTCAAGCAATTAACTTCTGTTAATTCTGAATAGGTCTTGCATGTTTGGGATTTATTCCGTTTTTAGTAGTACAGTATTTATTCCACTGTAAGCTACAGAGCTTGTGGGAAAGCAGCCATCAGACAAGAGAACAAAACAGCAAAATGGACATCTAGAGAGACTGCCCCCACTTAACAGTGGCCTTGAACACAGGAGCTCCTTTGAGAGGTCTAATGTGGGAGGGGGCTGTCCTTAAAGGGTACAACGTGATAAAAGAAAGCTTTCGGGATTTGAATATGACACAATTTCCAGGGAGACAGAGGTACAGTTATAAACCATTCACGCATATCCAAAACCCAGCATCCTTTGCCACCAGAACAAAGCCTGCTACAGCATTTGGTCTTTTCAGAATTATACTTCTCTTACAGCTTGATTCATCTTTCCCCTCGTTTTAAATAATATTCCTGAACAGAATGGCCCATTTATGGACCCGCAGCTTCCCTGGGAACATCTGGAAAGCACTGTTTACATTCTTTCCACATCAACCACAGCAACGGCAGCATATGATAAAGAGCCCCATAGCAGATGATGACATCATGGCCTCACAGGCAGAGGAAATAGCTAAACTTCCTGCTCACAGCCCATTAAAACCTCAGCACTGGCGTCGTCTCACTGAAATGACAATAATGCCTTGGCAAACCTGGCAAGGAAGCCAGGAGAGAAAGAGAGGGGCTTTGGAGTGCAACTAAATAATTGGAAACAGGAAATAGCTTTAGGCTGAAGGCAGTAAAAATAACACCATGTGGATACTATAAAAGGAAGCATGTTCTTGGAGGGTAAAAACAAGCCATTGCAGGATTTTCAAATGTGTTGTCAACATTTGGGGGCTTGTGGTTTTCAAGAAAAAGGGACGTAGTCTTCTCTGGAAAGAAATCTGCTTCATCTCAGTGAGTGTGTACGTATGTGTCTTCAAGCTGCCTGTTGACTTATGATGATCCCATTAATTGCACAGGGTTTTCTTAGAGAAGGAATATTCAGAGATGGCTTGACATTGCCCTCTTCTGAAATACAGCCTACAGCACCTGGTACTCCTTGGCAGTCCCACAGCCAAATATTAACCCTGCTTAGTTTCCAAGATGAGACGGGATATGGTGCCTTCAACGCATTTAGGCTTCTTCAGTATTTCTCATTTAAATGGTCTTGAATGACTGACATCTGTGGAATAGTATAAAGAGGGAAAAAAACTGGGGAAGAGCAGACAGGGGAATATACACATATGAATTCTCTTAACATTACCAACGAGAAAGGTTTTCTTTTTAAATATAAGGTAACTAAAGTGATCCTTAACTTACCAGATGCATTCCTCTTCTGTTCATAATGGTTCCTTTCAAAAGTTTGCTAAATATATTGCTGAATTCTGATACTCTGCTTCAATCACCTAGCTTTAAAACAGATTTGTTTTAAAATCTGAGAGTCCAAAACCTCCGATAATGTTTAGGTTTTAAGGTCCAACTTTCAAGACTTTATTGAACTAGCAAATAATCAAATAGACTCCAAAAACTTAGGTTTTAATCCTAAATTACAAAGCAAGCATCACTGACCCACTTCCTTCCAAGCTCCCTTCCAAGGAAAGTTGTCTCACAAGAACAGTTTAATACAAAAGACAGACGCATACAAAATAAACAATTCTGAAAATTTACTGTATTGAGGAACATTTCACTGGTTTGCTTGTTCTGTGTGTTCTAACACATTCCCCTGCATTACTATTTCATATGGGAAGCTGCCTGAAAGACCCCCGCATTTAAAATGCAATTCATCCCCCACACTAATACACCCGTATTTAATCTGTGATAGAGGGATGTGGGAAGTGTTGCTGCATGGTGCACCTTGGGAAATATATGTTCCACCAAAAAAAAAAAAAAAAAAAAGATTGTCCTGGTAAAGAACACTACTGACATAGAGAATATGCAGCACTAAGCAACATTTCTTTCCTCTCACAATGCAACTGTTTTGAATCTCCAGAACAGCCATGCTTTCATCTACCATTACAGTCAGCCCTCCACATTTGCAGGTTTCACTTTTGCATATTTGATTATTCACGGATTATTTGCCGTCACCTCTGCTGCCTCCCTATGCCATTTTTAATAGGGACTGCAAGCCTCATGAGACTGAGAAACTGTGAAGGAGGCTTGTAAATCCCTATTAAAAATGGTGTGGGGCAGCAGTGGAGGTGGCAGTAACCTCCACCACCCACCCACATCTGCCTTGTGAAGGAACCCCGGTGCCTCAAAGGAATCCACAGTGGATTGAATATGGTAGCCATACTTCTTTGTGTGTTAAATATGGTTTGGGAGGGCCTAGAGTTATTCACAGTTTTTCCATTTTCACGAGGGTCCTAGAGGTCCTAGAGGTGCCCCTAACCCTAGTGAATGTGGAGGGATGACTGTATTTGCCCTGGGAAAGCTGACCGTGTTTTCCTCTATTATCACATTGTAGCTACAGGGATGACCAACCAGACAAAAACAAACACTTGAAATCTGAAAAGCAATATTCAAAGATCACACTACAGACACCATGGACTGCTAAATACACAAACAAATTGTTGTTAGAGCAAATCAGGCCTGAACTCTTCTTAGAAGCCAAGATAACTAAACTAAAGCTGTTATACTTTGGACATATCATGAGAAGACATGATTCACTGGAGGAGATGATAATGCTTAGCAGAATGGAAGGCAGTAGGAACAGAAGGAGATTGTATTACAGGTGGATTGATTCTATCAAGGAAGCCATGGCCCTGAGTACCCAAGACCTGAGCAGGGCAGTTGATGGTCAGAGAGCCTGAAAGTCTCTCATTCACAAGGTCACCATAAGTCAATGCAAGCAGCAAATAACAACAGCAAATGGTGGTTGAAATCCAAAAACATCTGGAGGATCACAATTTCACATTCCTGCACTAAACAACAGAAATATAACATGATGAGAATGAGTTGCACAATCATGGGATTGGCATATTACCAACTTCATTACCCTGGCAAGGCCACCAGGAGATCAGAAGATTCTGTTAATCGTTTACTGGTATGTTTCAAATCTACATGCTGCTTTACCTTAACTAGCTGTTAACTTAACAGCTAGTGGAAACAAACAAGCTTCAAAAACCATGATTTGAAAATACTTTCCTTCTACTAATCATAGGTGCAGTTAACTACAGTTTCTTGGGGACAGATGACATGGCAAACTGTAGTTCATGTGAACTCCTCTTCATAGCCACATCTGAAGAGGACGGCAAAGTAGGTAAGCCTAAGGTTCTTATATTTCATTCTTACTAAGTTAAATAAGCAGTTCTTACATTGTGTCCCCCCGGTATCATTTCAGCTGTGACTTACTTTTTTTCTTCTGAGTCAGTTCCCTCATATTCTAGTGTAATTCTAAAACTTGGAAATAGGACTTGGAACCAGCAATCAGCCACAAGAAATAAAGAAATACAGGGATTCAGTATCACAAGCCCATTGCAGGCACTCAACGCAGATTGTGCCTTGCAATTACCCAGGCACTGCCTCCTTCCAATCAGCCTTTGGAAGCCTTTGCATCTCTGTAACAGTCTGATCATATCAGAAGTGACTGTAGCTTACAGAGGCACAGCAAAAATACTTCACGGAGACTCTTCATCGCATTATTGGTCTGGCTTTTACTTCCTTCCAATCAGAAGGAATGCTCAGAAGAGTCACTCACAAAGAAACAAAAGGTACTGGTTTCTTCCAAGTAAATCTTTCTTTTCTTTTTAATATTCAGCTAGTAGAAACTACAACAACATACTGCAGCATGAAATCGTCCTGCTCAAGACTTTTCCTAGCTAGCCATGATCTTAGCCAGAATATGTCATTCCACTCCTGCCTCTCTCCCCATCTTGTAATCAGGTTCAAATCATCAGTCAGCGTTCCACACCCACTAAGAATGCTCCATCGAGAATAGGTTGGTTGGGGTTGTCTCCATCCTCATCCCTGAGAGTTTCCTAAATCGGGGGGGGGCAAGGAAGAGCACTCTACAAAACTTGGGGTTCTCTTATGGTTGGATAGAGCATTTTGCCAACTAGAAGATCTCCACTCATAATAGAACTTGCTATGATACACTAAGTAAACAAGTTTAAGTAGAGGAATGAATATCATTTTTCTCATCAAAAGTTTGGAAGCTGGTAAGCTAATCACTAAGGGTAAATGCTTCCTTCTCACCTTAAGTAGAGATGGATAAACCCCTTTTCTTCACCATTTACATGCAATACATGATACAGTCAATCACTAAGTTACTATGGCTGAGATGAGGCAAGTAGGCTACATTAAGCTTTTGAATGAATTTGTGATCCCACAAGAGAGAAAAAGAGAGAATCCTTTGAGATGGATGGAAGATGGCTGAGTTGCCTCTGGTGAAGAACAGACTATCCAGGTCTGGGAAAAGCCAATAGTCAACACCACAGCTTAAATTTTCGTAAAATACTGCATCCATTCAACAACATGATTCTGGAAGCTACACACAATCTCCTCTTGTTAACGAACGTGGCAGCATAACTCACGACCCATTCATTAAGGCATTCTTCCCCCACACAGGTAGATGTGCAAAGAGGTGGGATCGACAGCTGTCAGCAATGAAAGCCCCCCTGGGACCGTGAGTCTGCCACCCAGTCTTGGCATTCAGAACACAACATACCACTTAACGTCCTCCCAATGTCATTTTTCTCCTCTCTCTCCACATACAAGTGATTCATCCTGGTGAGTCATTGAAGAGACATAAAATTCCTTCACCACCTACACTCCACAAGTTCTCAGACAAAGTTGAGGTGCAGGGGGCAGGGAGAAAAACAAGGAGGATTTTACAGACAAATCTACAAAAATGCAGACTTGTGTGCCAAATTCTGGAGGAGAGAGAAAGTCATTCAACCAAATTTATTCAGGCTACTCATTTGAGCCCACAGTTTACTCCCATTGCAGATTTTTAATAAACAAACACCCTCAAATAAGACAGGGTTTAGGCACAAAATGCTGTTCAACATGGCACCAAAGGGATGAAAAAAGCGCATTAACAGAACAAACTGAATGAATATTATTTTTACATGATCTTTGCATAAAGAATCTGATATTTAAGTTCTTTCTTCATTTGCTTCTGGAAGCCACCCAGGGTTCTGACACTCTCTGGAGGGTCTATCACTACTTTTTATGCTTGGAAACCCATACCCACAATTGCCACCTGAGCAATGGTGTCCTCACTGTTTTGACTCAAAATACGTACAAACCAGGAAAACAGCTAGGTCACAGAGACTGTATTCACACACAGCAGTGATAAACCAAACCTAGGATCTTCCCTTTAAACAAGAATTGCAAATCAGCAACAAGTCAGGATTCTGGGAAGAGACCCTCAGCTACACATTCATTTACTTATCTACTTCTCTGAAAAGCAGTAGTAAATATACTATATGCACCAGTTTGTAAAAACAAAATACTGACTTCTTGTTGCATGCAAATACTTTCTAAGTCAGAGGAAGACATTCTTTTAACTCCACCACTACCAAATCTGTCAGCAAAGTGAGGAAGGCTTCACCTAATGTCAACTAGTCAACCTCGCCTCCCATTTATCATTAAGGCAGATGAGATAGTAAGCCTGTTTTTGGGTAGCATCACTTCAGACTACAGGGAGAGGCTTACATAGTGGCATGCTGTCTGGTCAAAAGAAAGAAAGAAAGAGAGAAAACTAGCATGCCAGGGAGACGGTAAGGCTAGAACTCTCCTTTAGCACATCCTGTATTCTATGTGCTACATGCTGCTCACTATATGGCACGGCATTTATTCATGTGAATAAATCATGCAAGTCCAGTCGAACTTACCCAGCTGTTTCTGAGAACTAGGACTAAATCTGAGGACAGCTTGGAAGTAAAATGGTGCAACCAACTACTTTGTTGCTGTTGTTGTTGTTGTTCTGTTCCTTCAAGTCATTTACAACTTACGATGACCCTATCATGCGGTTTTCTGGGGCTGAGAGTGTATGATACACCCAAGGTCACCCATGGTTTCCATGGCCAAGCAGGGAAATCGAACCCTATTCTCCAGAGTTTTAGTCCAACACCCAAGCCACTACAAA
Organism: Cyclura pinguis; assembly: GCA_030412105.1. Lineage (NCBI taxonomy): Eukaryota > Metazoa > Chordata > Lepidosauria > Squamata > Iguanidae > Cyclura > Cyclura pinguis. The sequence goes on from CM059600.1 coordinate 129,593,276, forward strand.
ATGCTGGCTCTTACCAACTGCTTTACTTGTAGAATATTAGTTTGGAGGATAACAAGTGTTCGATGAAGTTCTTTTTGCAATGATTGGTGAAGGTATACTTTGTCAAAGTTGGTATTTCTAACAGCAGTTTGTCCTGAAACAGCCCATAAATGGATATATCTGGATGGACTTTCAACTGACAGCTGGAGGAACACAATTTAGACAATTCCTCTCATTGAAAAGCTAACACACAAAAACAGATGCATTTATGGATTAGATGAAACAGCATGCATTTATTCTACCTAGCAGCCATTTACTCCCTTTTTAAAAAAGGGCCCAGCACAGAATTAGACTCTTTGGTGATAAAAAAGCATTGGAGGATATTATCATATCTAACAACCGTGGCAAGAGTAATATTTGGTATACATTGGAAAAAGAATGAAGTCCCAATACTAGAAGAACAGGTTATCCTAGAGGTAAAAAATATGGATATATTAACACAAATCCTCAGAGGTAAAAATGAAGAAAAAATTAAAAAGGAATGGGCACTGGTGATCGAAAATGTTTTGCAAAAGTAGAAGAATCTTTTGACAAACAAAAACAATTTTTGAAACTCACATACTAGTGTATATGTAAAATGAAATCTCACAGTACTAGAACAGGTCCTTAAACAGTAATACAAACGAGACTTAGCAGTGCTGTTTATGAGCTAGGTGATAAATACAAAGAGTAAATGGGCAGGAAAAGATTAATCAATTAAAAACACAGATGGGTACACAGTCAATTAAATGTGGGTATGTTAGAATATGACGGTTAATGGTTTTGTTCTTTTTTTGTTTTGTTTTTTACTGTTTGTCACCTTCCCTCTTATTTTCTGCTGAACAAGATTTTAAATGGATTTAGATCCCAGAAAGGCAGGTTTAGAGAAATTGATACCGAGAGTAGGTACTATTTAAGGTGCAGGATAAGGAAATACAGTAATCCACAATAAGAAATTAGGAAGGATCTTCTTTTTCTTTTTATGGTATTTATACTTTATTTAGTTTACTAATCTAGACTTCTATTACTTGCTTCTTGTGTTTTATATATATAAAAATATATCTATACATACTTGTGTTTTGGAAGTACCGTAATGTAAAAATTTGCTAAGCAGTTTCTTTGTCACTTTTTGCTACAGTTCACATTTTGCAAAAGTAATAAAAAATATATTTTTAAAAAAAGGGCCCAGCACTGGAAGATCCCATCGCAAATGGCTAGGTCTTAGAGATACACCTTTAATTAAGTCCAGCCAAAACAGCACTGATATGCTCTTGCCAGATTAACGGTTCAGTTGTAGTTATGATTCTATGTTTTTTTAATTTGCTAATGTTCCAATATCAGTTAAAGTATTTTTTTAAAAGACTAGTGAAGGTTTTTTTTGCTAGCACAAAATTCTGTGGTAGGTCATTTGGGGAACTTCGGACCATATTTGTGTTTTTAAATGTTACAAAATTAATTAAAAGGTAATTGAAAAGTAACACAGTAAGAGCACATCACTCTTCAATTAACTAATAATCACAAGGATTTAATTTTTGAAAAAAATAGAAAACAATGAAAAAATCTCAGTTCTCAGGCTGAACAATGACCCAGAATTATGGCTGAAAGAGCATGAAGACCAGTCATCACACACACACACATTTATCCTTATGAACACAGCAAAGCATCTTCTACATATAAATTCTTTATCCTTAGAAACTACCTTAGAAATTGCTCAAAAACACAAAATTATCTCTAACAATATAATTTTAAAACACCCTCTAGGATAACATCTAGAAGTCAGTAACATCCTTTTCAGCTTTACTCTTAGTAATGCAAGAAACCTGAGAAATGGAATGACTGCCATATACCTAAATAGGCAGCCCCAATATTATACAGTAGCTCCTATAGCAGTACAAGTGAACACAATTTGCAAGATTCAAAATATGCATGTATACACATAAGTAAGCTTCACTGAGTTCATGGGAACTTGATCCTACACAGGTATATACAGATTTCAGGCTAAGGCCCTCCTCAACAAACCGACCAATGATGGTAGGAGGAAACCACAAAGCCAGTAGCATCTAGTGCCTTTTACTGGAGGGGATTTGGAGCTGTCATGGCTGATTTCATACAATAGCTGGTTAGACACACAAATATACCACGTTGATCCCTGGCAGTATAGTTGATCTGGTAGCCTTCTGTATGTCCATACACAACCAATTCTGGCTTGCAAGCACTTGACCTATCAGCATGGCACAACAGTAAAACACTTGCTAGAGAAAGCTAATGTCACGATTCTGAATCATCATCATCAAGAACTAAGTGTGAAGGGTTATTTCAGAATTTGCCGTCTTTGGAGCCATGTATCTGGGATAGTACAAAGTAGAACATCACACAGAACACGTACCATGCAACTGGCACATGTTTTCAAATCTAAGATTATGGAGGTTATATTGGTCCTGAAGAGACTCAATAATGTAGGACAGCAGAGAAGAGCTCTAGCTATTTTCTACATCATTGCTGGAATCAACTCAAGTTCAGACAAAAAATGCAGTGGGTTAGTTGGCACATCTATCTAAATATCACCTACGTGCTGGTATTTAAAAAAGCAGCAACAACAAAAGAATACACACACTGCTACAGAAGGAAATGTAATTTTGTCAGCTCCTGGATCAAAACACAGAAGCTGAGTCATGCAGCATTATTGGGTCTGCAAATACCTTTGTGCAGTCCACCTGCTCCCAACATAATGTGCTTAGGTTTGTGTGGGCTGATATGGGGGAGAATGATGAATGAATGGCCATGCATTGTTCCATATGTATGTGATGAAGGGGTGGTGTTTGGATATTTTCTGTTCTTATGATTCTATGAAAAGATCCTTTCAAACAAGGTAAATTCAGCTTTAATAAACTCCAAAGAGCAAATTGAGCTTGCTAAAATCCGAAGCCATCTATTTATTTTCAATCACTAATTAAACTAATTATTTGAAGATAAAGTAATCAAGAGGCTTCAAAAAGCACTATCAATAGGCACATGACAGAGCAAGAAAGACAAGGGGCGCAGAAAGCTCTTGTGCCTATTTTTCTACATCCTTTCCCTAGTTCTCAGAAGGCAAGTAAGTGCTCCTGCCTTCCCACTACAGTTCAACACAAAGGCTGGCATCCTCTTTGGGTGCTGAACTGGCATAGCTAAGCTGGCATAGACAGTGGTAACAGAAGACAAAAGGCCATGGGTGTGGCAGCCAAGAAAGAGGAAAGACACTAAAGAAAAAGGCTGATGAGGTTTGGGAGATTTTGTCTGCCATTCTTCATCTCAAAAACAGCACAACTTGGAAAAAGTGCAACCAATACAGCTGCACACCAACAGGATTCTAGCCATAATCTTTTAACTTATTAGCTTCATTATTTAAAGCAGCTCATGGTGAACACTGCTTCTAGAAAGAATAGGTTGCTTACCTGTAACTGTGGTTCTTCAAGTGGTCATCTGTGCCCTCACACACTGGGAGTTTTCGCGCATGCGCGGTAGCATTCGGAAGATTCTAGAGCTAAGCAGCTTGGCAGGAACCCCTTCCCCATGCCCGTACTGAGCATGCTCAGCCCGCCAAGCCAACGGTCTCTCCTCAGTTCTAGAGTCCGCCAGTGCAGGACCTGAAAGAGGGGACGGCTGGGCGGGTGTGTGTGAGGGCACAGATGACCACTCGAAGAACCACAGTTACAGGTAAGCAACCTGTTCTTCTTCTTCGTGGTCTCTGTGCCTCACACACTGGGAGATTTTGTAGCTTACCAGTGGACGGTGGGTCAGGTTCTAGAGAACAGAAGACAACACCGCACGTCCAAAACAGGCATCTTGCCTGGAACGGCAGTCCAGTCTGTAGTGGTGCACAAAGGTCAAAGGTCGAGACCAGGTCGCCACCCGGCACAGCTCCTGCAGGTCGACTCCTCGAAGGAGAGCTGCTGAAGAGGCAACAGCTCTAGTGGAGTGGGCACAGAGCAAAGCTGGCGGAGGTTGCTTGGCAAGTTCATATGCCAGCAGAATGGTCTGGGCCACCCATTTGGAGAACCTCTGGGTGGACACCTTGTGGCCCTTCCAGCGGCTGCCGTAGCAGACAAACAGGTGAGGAGTCTGACGAAAGGATGAAGTCCGATGGGTGTAGAAGGCCAAAGCCCGATGAGCATCTAGGGAGTGGAGAGAGCGCTCCAGAGGCGTAGTCGGTTCTGGATAAAAAGTAGGCAGGATGACATCTTGGTTTAGGTGAAAATCAGAGACCACCTTAGGCAAGAACGAGATGTCCGGTCGAAGGACCATTTTGTCCCGGTGGAAGACCAAGGGCTCATCCAACCGTAACGCTGTCAACTCGCTCACTCGTCTGGCCGAGGTGACAGCCACGAGGAAGGCAGTCTTCATGGTCAGGAGCCTGTCATCAGCAGTAGCCATGGGCTCGAAAGGCGGTCGCGTCAGCTGGGATAGCACCAAGGATAGTGACCAGGGTGGTAGTGGCGGCGACACCGGTGGATGAAGGTGTTGCAGGCCTTTCATGAACTGCTTCAGGGTAGCATCCCTGAAGAGAGCTGCCAAGGAGGACCCTCGTGGTTGGTAAGCAACGATAGCAGCAAGGTAGACCTTCAAAGATGGAAAGGCCAGTCCCTGTTCCCGCAGGTGAAGCAGGAAATGAAGCATGGTAGATAGAGCGACGGGTGATACCGGTTCACGGCGCACTTCTGCAAAGGCGGTGAATCTTTGTCACTTTTAGCGGTACGAACGGAGCGTCAACTCCTTCCTGGCTGCGGTGAGGACATCCCGTATGGCCAGGGTATCTAAAGGGTTATCCTCCACGCATGGAGAGCCAGGAGTGGCAGGTCTGGGTGCAGCACAAGATGGTCCAAGTGTGACAGGAGATCCGGTACCATCGGAAGCTTGAGGAGTCAGCCGCGAGCAGCCTCGAAGAGGGGCCCGAACCAGTGCTGTCTCGGCCAGTATGGGGCTACGAGGATGACGTTGGCACGATCTGCAAGGATCTTGATGACCACTCAGCCCAGGAGAGGAAACGGCGGGAACGTGTAAAGGAGACTGTTGCTCCACTGGAACCGGAAGGCATCGCCGAGAGAGCCCCGGCCCAGGCCGGCTCGCGAGCAGTATCGGGGACACTTCCTGTTCCTGTTGCTGGCGAAAAGATCGAAGGATGGATCTCCCCACCGGGCTAGTATCACCTGGAACGCGGTATCGGAGAGGGACCATTCATGGTAGCACGAGGTGTCTCTGCTGAGGGCGTCTGCTGTGGTGTTCTCGTGGCCCGCCAGATGCACCGCAACTGGGTGAATTCGGAGCGGTACACACAAGTCCCAGAGTCGAAGAGCTATGGTGAGGAGGGCGGTCGATCGGGTCCCTCCTTGCCTGTTCACATAAGAGATGGCCGTTGTGTTGTCCGACAGGATCTGCACCGTGTGCCGGCAACCAGGTTGCGGAAGGCCCTCAGAGCCTTCAGGATGGCAAGCAGTTCTAGGGCACTGATGTGCAGGTGGGTCTCTGGACCGATCCAGCGTCCCTGCACCCTGAGATCACAGCAATGCGCTCCCCATCTGTAAAGGGAGGCGTCCGTCGTTACCGTGACCCGAGGGTTTAGTTCTCGGAATGGCATTCTGGAGAGCAGGTGCCGGTAGGAGAGCCACCAGAGAAGGGAGCGATGCACCTGTCGAGGGATCTGCAGCAAGCAGCACTGGTCGTCCAGGAGAGGATCGAAGGCCCTGATGAACCAGTGCTGGAGCGGCCTAGCGTGAAACCGGGAGAGGTAGGTGACCGATGTAGTCGCCGCCATGTAGCCAAGGAGCTGCTGGATCCGTCTTGCCGAAACAACAGGGGTGTCGAGGACAGCGAAAGCAGCTCGACGCAGAGTGTGAGCCCACTCTGTCGGAAGATAGACCTTGGCCGAGACCAAGTCCAGGGTTGCTCTGATGAAGTCCAGGACCCTGGTCGGCTCGAGGTGCGATTTCCTTGGGTTCACCCTGAGGCCAAGGCGAGACAGAAGGGAGAGCGTGAGGTAAATGTTCTCGTATAACTTTTGTTTGCAGGATGCCACCAACAGCCAGTCGTCGAGGTAGGGATATATCATAACGCCCTTTGTGCGGAGGTACGATACCACAGGGGCCATGCATTTGGTAAAGACCCTGGGAGCACTAGAGAGCCCGAACGGTAGCACCTTGTATAGGTAGCAGGTACCGTCGACCGCGAAATGCAGGTACCTCCTGTGCTGTGACCGAATTGCGATATGAAAGTAGGCGTCTCGTAGGTCAATAGAGGCGAACCAGTCCCGTCGTCGCAGGAAGGGCAGGATGGAAGAAAGAGTGACCATCTTGAATCTCTTGGGGAGGATGTAGGAGTTCACCCCTCTGAGGTCCAGGATTGGTCAAAGGGTACCGTCTGATTTTGGTGCCGTGAAGTACCGGGAGAAGAAGCCAGTGGTACTGGCTGAGGACGGAAGTTGTTCCGTGGCCCCTTTGTGCAGTAGGGACTGGATCTCCTCTAGCAGAGCCGAGCTGGCCGGGGTGGAGTAGTAGACGTCTCGCGGTGCTATATCTTGAAACTCGGTGTAATCAAGACGGACGATGGAGAGGACCCAAGAGTCCGTCGTGATGTGATGCCATTCGGTGTGATGTTGGGCCAAGCTCGGGCGATCGACGAAGTTGGTGGGCAGGCTGAAGAGTAGATGCGGTGGCAACCTGCATAACCGGTCAAAAACGAGATTTTGTCATGGACGAAGACTTCTTCGAAGATGATTGGCGTCTTTGAAGAGATCTCCGGGCAGAGGACAATGTCGAAGGCCGAGACAGAGCCCAGCGCGGGGAGTGGGGCTGGTATGTTGAAGAGGAAGAGCGGCGCCAGGAGGAGCAGGAGCCGAAGCTGCAGCGAGACTGGGGTGGCTGTTGGATCCCCATCCGCTTCGCAGTAAGGTGTGTCTTCACCAGATGGTCCATGGCATCGTCGGTGGTAGCGTGGAAAAGACCTTGCCCATCAAATGGCAAGTCTTCGATGCGCTTCCTACTGTCCTCCTGGAGGCCTGCAGATCTCAACCAGGCGAAGCGTCGAAGAACGATGGAGCCGACCATCACTCGGGCTGCCACCTCGACTGAATGCCTCGAGGACAGGATCTGCTGGTTGGAGATTGCTACCGATTCGTTGAAGAACTGGATAGCAGTCGTCCGATGGTCTTCTGGGAGGTGGGCCAGCAGAGGGTAGAACCTGTCCAGGAGGCTCCGCTGGTACGCGGCAAGCCAGGCCTGCATATTGGAGACCATTGCAATAAGGGAGGAGGCGGAGTAGAAATGCCTGCCAAAGGTATCCAGGCGACGGCCTTCGTGGTCAGGTGGGGTGGTGTGTGCCCTCTTGCCACCCTTGGTCTGGGAGGACTCAACCACAATGGAGTTGGGCACTGGATGATTGAACAGGAACTTGACATCCTTCCTCTGAGTTCTGTAAAGGTGTTCCAGGCGATGCGGTATCAGCTGCGAGGATGCAGGCTGGGCCCAGGGATGTTTCAGGACCTCTTGCAGCGCCAGCAAGAATGGTAACGGAGCCGCAGATGGAGGGCGGGTGTCCACATAGTGGAACACAGGGTCCTGTACTGTTGGAGTCGGGTCTGAGACATCAAGTCCGAGGGCATTCGCCATATGAAGGAGGATGTCGGAGAACTGCTTCACATCCTCCGGTGCCGAATCCGGTGTGGGGTCCCCGAAGGCCAAGGGCGGAGACTCATGAGAGCCTGACATCGTGTCATCCGAGTCAGAGTCGGTCTCGTAAGACTGGGATGAACGAGACGGCGACCTCTGTGCCAAGGGCTGTTGTGTCAGCAGTGATATGGTTACCATAAGAGTGGTTACCATCGATGGTAGCGAGGACGGTACTGGTGGAGTGGGCGCCGGCTGGGATACCGTGGTGGTAGCTATTGGCAACACAGCAGGAACCGGATGCTGGATAGCCTGAGTAGAGGTCAGACCTGCGGCCGAGGTCTGCACCGGGAGGACCTCCGAGACTGGGTGTGACACGGTCGCAGTCACTCTAGGCGGAGGTGATACAGGCTGGTAGCGCGGAGAGCGGTCCCGGGATCTTTCGTAATACGGAGACCTCGAGCGGGAACGCAATGGCGAACGTCGGTACCGATGGTGGTATCTGGAACCACGTGATGGTGATCGCGACGGACAACGGTACGGAGACCAGCACCTCACATCCGAGTGGTACCTATCCCTGTACGCGAGAAAATAGGAGCGATAGGATCCCAGCTGCTCCCACCACAGGTGTTCGTGCCCATACCTCGCTATATACGACGCCGAAGAAAACGGCAAGTCGATCTGAGGTCAAGAAGAGCCCCATTCAGGGTAGACATCTCGGCGCTGTGGGGATCGATGTCTTTCCAATCGGCCTGGAGAGCGGGTCTCACTCCTACGAGCACGGTCATGCGAGGGGGCCCGATGACAGGACAGGGCCCGTGGTGTGACCGTGGAAGGCTCCGGGCGGTCCACCCCATACTCCAGGTGACCGAGCAGAATAACCGCCGCTGAGAAAGCAGGCGGGCCTGAGGGCGCAGAAGAGCCGGTGGTCGGATCCTCCTTGTACACTGCCGATATCTCAGGCAGGCCGACTTCCTCGACGAGATCCTCCAGAGGCTGAGTCAGAGGAGGTGTCGGAGGGCAGGTCCTCCTTGAAGAGGCCAAACCTCGCTTTTCCTTCTTCTTCTTCCGCCTCTTCTCCTTCTCCTTGGATGGTTCCAGAGAAGGAGGCCGCTTGCATTGCGCAGCGGTGAGAGGCTTCAATGCCTTTGCTACCTGCGAGCCCGCAGGAGCATCTCTCAACACGGAAGCACCCGACGGTCGTTTCAGGATGCAAGGCAGTGACGAGATCGGAGGCAGCGAGGATGGTACCAAGGCCGGTACCGTCGTCATCGTCAGTACGGCAGCCGCCGATACCGACAAGGGTGTGGTCGATGGTCGTGCTGTTGAGGAAGGGCATGAAGACATGGCTGGGTACAGGGCCGTATTCTCAGCGGCCTGTTCCTTGATCCTCAAGGACTCCTCCCAGCAATGGGACTTAAGTCTAGAGGAGCGGTTCCTCATCGTCTGGGCCATAAACTCTTTACAAATAAAGCAGGTCCACACGTTGTGGGTCTCCCCGAGGCAAAAAAGGCACTCGGAGTGCCCGTCCGAAAGAGCGACCTTCCAACCACACGAACTGCAGTGTTTAAAGAGAGCAGACATAGAAGAAGAAAATACAGAAGATGAAAGTCCAGGAGGAAAAAACTCACAGGAGAAGTCCGAAGAGAAGAGGGGTTCGAAGAAGTCTGAGAAATCCACAAGAAATGCCAAGAAAGTAGCCGCAAAGCCAAGGACCTTCCGTTCGCTAAGGCGGACGAAAAAGAACTGAGGAGAGACCATTGGCTTGGCGGGCTGAGCATGCTCAGTAGGGGCATGGGGGAGGGGTTCCCGCCGAGCTGCTTAGCTCTAGAATCTTCCGAACGCTACCGCACATGCGTGAAAACTCCCAGTGTGTGAGGCACAGAGACCATGAAGAAGAACCTGATACTTGCACACTTCCTTCCTTCAAAGTTAGTATCTTTAGTTATAGGAGGCAACAAAAGTTATAATGTACAGCTTCACAGGACGTACGGGGAAAGGCCAAGAATTTCAAACGTTCAACTTCAGACAACGCATAAATGATAGGGTCATGAAAATGCTCCATAAACATGCAAGAAGCAATTCCAGGTGCTTTGTTTATAGAATAAGAGATACTTATCCAGAAGTTTATATTGTTTGACCTCTAAGTCCATCCCCTCAATGACAAAAATGTGCAGCAGTGGTTCTTTGCACTACATAGTCACTATTTTGTATGTTCTATTGCCAAAAACAACCACTAAAAAAGATTCCAAAACTAAGCAAATTAAGCTCACACAATCCTATCAAACATTTAAGAAAATGGAACATTTAATTGCATCTAACATTACACAGGCTTAGAAACAAGTTATTTAATAACTAATAAGTTCCAGCATTTCTCTTTATCATTGCTGAGAAACAATGGCTGTGAGATATTTTATTGTTCCTTCAAAAGTCAACAGGACTCACTTCCTGAACTGTTAGAACAACCAGAAACAGTATGAAGTAACAAGAAAGATCACCATGTTCTGCCACAGAGATGGCTTAAAATTACACAAACTTAAAATAAAACCAATTAAAACACCTTTGTACACTTTGTTGCACTGCCTAGTCTTTGCTCTCCCAGGCTAAGAACTTCACAAGGGCTAGATATGATCAACTATTTACCATACGATAGCTGGCAGTGCTCCTACCGATTGGGTGTGGGTGAGACAGTAGGGCCATCCTATCAAATGAAACAGTATACGAGTTCCCTGGTACATACATGCACAACAGGCAAGTTCACCTGGAGCAACAAGAGCAGCTGTTGGTCTTTGCCTGACTTTGGAGAATCCCTTTGGATGATTTGGGTTCCTTTAAATCAGCACTTCACAGGATACTGGGGAGTGACAATTACTGTTTTCCAATATTCCAGGGACTGACACTAAAATTGCTCATTACATACAACTGTTTCTTTCTTTCTTACTGGGGACTGACACCATGCCAAAGACCCACCACTCGGAGTAGAACTATTTTAAATTACTGTATACTTCTTCTGGGGTAGAAGATACTATCCCTGCAGTACCTTGCCAAGCATGCACACTTGATAGGTACTGAGAATAATGGCATCTCTCACATTTTCCTGGGAATTTAGGAGCTATCATACTACAAGGAACAGTGGTTCCCAAACTTGGGTCCTCCAGGGGTTTTAGACTTCAACCAGCAGGGCCATCAGTCAGGAATTCTGGGAGATGAAATCCAAAACATCTGAAGGAACAAAGTTTGGGAATTACTTATCTTGAACATGGATGAGGAATCTGTGGCCTTCCAGATGTGGCTGAACTACATATCCCACCACACCTCATGATTGGTTACAGTGGCTAGGACTCATGGGAGTTAAGGTTCAACATTGGGGAAGGCCACAGATTTCTTCTCCCTGACCTCTGTGATACCATCTGTCCTATTCCTCAAGGATTTTCACTCTCTGAAAGCCAAAGCCTCTCAAGTCATAGTTACAAACCATATTTTCATTCATCTTGTATCCCATGTGCTTTTTCAAGCTCATGGGACCCCCCTCTCTCTGTAGAAAAGGAAAAAAAGCTCTGAAGTTTGGACTAACCTAAGTTTTTGGGTCTGGTGATTTTAACATGCTGACAAAAGCCAAGGATGCAACTTCTGAACATGCTGAATTTCTTCTTCTGCCATCTGTAAGAGTAATACCATGATATAGTCATAGAGCCTTAGAGCTGGAAAGGCTGCCAGGACCATCAAAACCAACCCCCCGCCATGCATCCAACCTCTGTTTTAAGATCTCCAAAAAATGAGAGACCATTTCCCTCCAAGGCAGCATATTCCACTACTGAACAGCTCTTACCATCAAGTTCTTCCTAATGTTTAGATAGGATCTCCTTTCTTGTAATTTGAATCCATTGGTTCACATTCTAGTCTCTGGAGCAGTAGAAAACAAGCTTGCTCCACCTTCTATATAACATCTCCAGATATTTAAAGATGGCTATCATGCCACCTCAGTCTTCTCCAAACTAAATCTACCCAATTCCCTAAGTCATTCCTCTTAAGCCTTGGTTTCCAGACTTTTGACCATCTTGGCTTCCCTTCTGTGGACATATTTCAGCTTATCAACTTCCTTGTTGAACTGTGGTGCTCAGAAGTAGACACAATATTCCAGGTGATGTCTGACCAGAGAAGAGAGTGGCACTACTACTTCTTTTGGTCAAGACACTATGCTCCTGTTGATGCAGTCTAGAATTGCACTGGCTGTGTTGGCTGCTGCATCAGTTTTGGCTCATGGTTAGCTTATGGTCTACTAAACCCCTAGATCCTTTTCACATGTACTGCTTTCAAGCCAGATTTCACCCATCCTATATTTGTGCATTTCATTTATCTTGTCTAGATGTAGTACCTTACATTCATCCCTATTGAAATTCATTTTGTTGGCTTTGGCACAGCTCTCCAATCTGTCAAGGTCATTTTGAATTCTGATCTTGTCCCCTGGGGTATTCACTACCCCCACTAATTTGGTGTTATGTGCAAATTTGATAAACATGCCTTCTGTTCCGTCATCTAAGTCATTTATAAAGATGTTGAACAACATCAGGCTTAAGTCAGAACATTCTGGTACCTCTCTAGTCATTTCTCTCCAGGATGAAGAACAACCACTGGTGAGCACTGCCTGGGTTCAGTCAGCCAACCAATTCCAAATCCACCTAACAGTAGCACCGTCCAGCCCACTGCAATGAGCTTGCCTGCAAGAACATCATGGGAGATTTCAGCCTTACTGTAACTGAAATATACTACATCTGCAGCATTTTCCTAAAGCAGTACACCCTGTAACTCTGTCATGTCATCATCAAAAATCCTTCTCTGTTTGAATTTGTTCATATTTGTACATCCGCATAAACGAGTGGGCAGCCATAATAGGATTTTGAGACTAGTGGAAGACCTTTGCCTGTTAACATCTGTGAAACTAGCACCTTGTCAAATCATTAATTTATCTTCTTCTTTAAAGGAGGGGGGAGGGACACATTTTCTCATGATTTTGTTAATCATGTGTTTCCTTGTAGAGTGGGAAACATGTGGGCCTCCAGATGTTGGCAAATCCTAGCACTTCTCACCTCATCATGACTGTGCTGGCGAGGGATACTTGGCACGTAATCCAATATCTGCACGATCCCCACACCCGCACCATTAAGAAGTCAAAACACCACATGCTTTTTTCAGAGGACTGGCATGGCCAGCACAGCCACACCATTGGTGAAGTCAGATGGCATTAAAAGCACATAGAAGCCTGGGGCCAAAGAGGTAATGGTATTTTTTTATTCTTCCACCATGTGGCTCCAGCTTTAAATAAAACATGGTATAGACAAGCTACCACAGCCCCCTCTAGAAAAAGATATACTTTCTAGCACTTCACGGATGAAAACTGGGGCACATGCGGCCAAGCGAAATTAGTGTGCTGCAACCAGGAAAGCAAGAGTTGAGGAAGAACACACAAGCCAGGAGAGGCTGGAAGCAGTTTACTTTTGCCTGAGCCTCCTGGGAAGCGCAATATTCTGCCCCCTCCTCTCTTCTCTTCTCCCCCCTGCTGACTTAATGGAGTGCAAACTACTTTTCCACATTGGACTCAATTTGCAGCAGCTGAAATAAGCTGAGGACAAAGAGAGGAACTGGGAGTAAGAGAAGAGAAATAAACTGGTATATTTTAAAAGCAGCTGAAAAAGTGGGGTCAACGGAGAATTAATTGAGACAGTTGAAGGGTATGGGCTGACTCAATATGCAAGTCTATCAATATATTTTACTGTAGTAGCAGGGGCATTAATGAGTACTGTAATGAGATACATTTCTTAACTCAAACTTAACCATGTAATAACAATGCACAGTTATTTCGGTGGCCATCAGCTTAAACAGTTTTCTTGATCTTGACCATGCCACCATAGCCCAGGTATTACTGACCATGAATTATCAACTGGTCTTCCTAGAATCATAGAGTTGGAAGAGACCACAGGGGCCATCCAGTCCAACTCCCCGCCAAGCAGGAACACACATCAAAGCACCTCCAATAGATGGCCATCCAGCCTCTGCTTAAAAGCCTCCAAAGAAGGAGACTCCACCACACTCCGAGGCAGCATATTTCACTGCCAGACAGCACTGACCGTCAGGAAGTTCTTCCTGAGGTTCAGGTGGAATCTCCTTTCCTGCACTTTGAATCCATTGCTCCTTGTCCTAGTCTCTGGAGCAGCAGAAAACAAGCCCACTCCCTCTTTGACATGACATTCCTTCAAACATTTAAACATGGTTGTCATGTCCCCTGTTAACATTCTCTTCTTCAGACTAAACATATCCAGCTCCCTAAGCCACTCTTCACAGGGCATTGGCTTCCAGACCCTTCACCATTTTGGTCACATTCCTCTGGACATGCTCCAGCTTGTCGATATCCTTCTTGAATTGAGGTGCCCCGAACTGGACAATTCCAAATGAGGTCTAACCAAAGCAGAATAGAGTGGTACCATTACCCCTCTTGATCGAGACACCATACTCCTATTGATGCAACCAAGAATTGCGTTGGCTTTCTTGGCTGCCGCATCACATTGCCGACTCATGTTCAGCTTGTTCCTGTTGCACTAAAACTGCCAACATTAAACTAGTCATATCTCCACAGACAGATTACTGTAAAATTGAACTTCCCCTAAGATACTGAACAAAGTTGGAATATACATTCTGACAGTTACTGCATTAAATTATGAAGATAATCCCATTCTCACAGTTAAGCTATGGAATTTACCTCCACAAGATGCAGTGATGTCCACTTGGACAATTTAGAAGAGAAGAGACAAATTCATAGAAAATAAAGCTATCAAGGGTTATTTGTCTTGATGGCTACATATCAGAACCAGTACCAGAAGTGGTATGCCTTTCCATACCCGCTGCTGGAAAATTTCAGTGGGAAATTGCTACTGAGCTCCAGCTCATCATTGTGGGAAGAGAATGCTAAACTAAAGATGCTTCAAGTGAGACCCAACAAGGTCATTTTTATGTTAAAATTAGTTTCCCAACTTGGTATATCATTTGCCAGAAAGCCTATATCCCCCTGTGATACTCATCAGCATTCTTACCACAATAATAGAGGGTCAGAGTTATGTCAGAACAGGGGTGGGAAATCATATGACCATCCAAATGCTCCAAATTCCCATCATTCCTCATTACTGGCTATGCTGACTTGGGCTCCTGGGAGTTGCAACCGAATAGTATTTGGAGGACCATGAAATTTCCACTCCTGCCCTAGTCTTATGGTACTGGCATACACTTTTGTGAACTAAAGCTAACTTCATCAGATGCAGGTTATGCTAGCTTTTGCTTCCCCTATAACTCTACTATGAATGTTAGTTTTTGCAGCTCACAGATCATCAATCAGCGCTGCTTTGAGGACATGCTCAGTCATTCAGACATCTTCAGCCATTCTAAGACAAGCTGACTTGACAACCTAGCACCCCAGTTTAAACATTTTACAAGTTTGGGTTATTTTTATCAGCAGCTACCAAAAAGGATGAATTATTTCATCCCACACAAAGACAGGAGAGACTAGGCTAATTTAATATCCTTCCCACCAGCATTACCCACAGCAGTAGTATAACTTCCACCCCCCACTCTAAAGCAGCAACATTTGTTACCAGTACCTAAAACACATTATATTATTCATGATCTTAAAATATCCACTTTATTTTTCACATTTCTCTACAATGACTTTCTAGACTGACTCACAAAGGAGAAATAAAAAGTGCGGGGTTAAGCTTCAGCAAAATAACCCAATTCCCAAACACAATGCTATTTGAATAAACAGGCATTGCCAACTTCTGTCCTACTATTGTTATAAACAGTGTGTAGCCTTACAATAACTACCATCAATAAACAAAAAGGTTCCAAAACTCCTCTTCATGACCACTCTGCATCAGAATGGGCAGGAAAGAGGGTGTGATGAAGCACAGGGGAAGGCTAAGCTCCTGCTTGCAACCATACTTCGGCATTTTTTCTGAACCAGCTGTTGGTCTTGCAAAGTTCACTCCTGTCTTGTGATCCCCTGCTTTCACATCCCCCAAAATGAACAGAAGTATTAAAAAGGCAGTGATAAGAAAGAATATAGTGCTGAGTATAGAAGGAGGAAAAAAGGAAAAGGGGAAAATAGTGGGCCCTTGGTATCTGTTAGGGTAGATTCTAGGACCCCCTGTGGATACCAAGGCCTTGTCCGCACAAGGGCAATACATCATCCTGGCACTGTATTCTTGCTTTTACGTCTACACATTAAACTGGTTAGTATCAATGTTTCCTCTGTGGATTCACATGACTTGAGCTCTCGGCGCAATTACTATCAACATAAAACCGATGTATTATAAAACTGGAAACTCTGATGTAAAGCACAAAAACCAGTTTGGCTGCGCTTCCGACAACATGTGGAAGGTGTACATGCAGAGGTGGCTCTCTGTGGGCATTCCCACCTTTCCCTGGCGTCTTTTCTGTCTGCTCCTGTCTTCACCCCTCAAATGCAGGGCAGGCGCTAGAATACAATGAAATATGTCGGGATCCTCAGGATAGTTGCTTTTCAATTTCTGGCTATCTAGACCAGAGCTTTCCAAACTTTTCATGTTGGCCACACACTTTTTAGACATGCATCATTTCGCGACACAGTAATTTTACCAGCAATTTTACTAGCAAACCGGAGGTGTGGGCTTGTCTTCTGTAAGAACGAACTAAAGTACCTCTGCTGATACATAGCAATGGGGTTTAAAAAAAAACTGACCAATCAGAGGCAGCGGTGTGGAGCAAGGGAGGGAGTGGGAGGAGGATGGGAGTTTCACGAGAATTGACAGAGCGAAAGCAGCAAACGATTGTCACTGCTTTACTTCAACAGAAACCGGAGGGCGTGCAGATACCAATCCGGTAAAATCGGAGTAAGTCAGGTTAAAAAACACCGCTCACAACACGCAGTGAAACACTCCTTCACTCTGGTGTGGAAATGGCCCAAAATTTGTGGATGCCAAAGTCCCATTATGTACAATGGTGTAATAAAATGGTACCCCTTATATAAAACGGCAAAATCAAAGTTTGCTTTGGGGATTTTTTTTTATTTTTTTTGAAGGAGGGGAATATTTTCAAGCTATGGTTGGTTGAATCTGTGAATACAGATTTAACTGGGCCAACTGTATACAGAAACAACAGACAATTTGATCTTTTTTTTAAAATATAAATGCATTCATGGTTTCTCATGGACCAGAGGAAAAAGAGAGAGTATCTTAATGTTTTGCAAGCTGCCTTGAGTCTCACTATTGGAAGAAAAGTGGGATATAAATGAGTAAAGCAAATAATAATAACAATATGCTTCCCTTAGCCCTTAACATGATGCTGGCAGCCTGCTTTGTCTGGAAAATACAGATCAGTATTTGTGGAACACGCAGCACCTTTCTGACTTTTGTTGAACTCCCTCTCTCTAATTAAAAAGGGAGGCATTAAAAACAAGGCATCTTTCATCTTCTAGAAGGAAAAGCTGCCTCTTTCAAAACTCACCACTGGCAACCACTCCGGAAGGTACAGCAGGGTTACAGGGCCCTCCCACCAGCCCTGCTGAAGATTACTTTTTTTACAAAATATTTTTTAAAAATAGCGTGTTGCACTCTGGGGCAACAAACTGATTATATGCTCTTGTGCATAGCTTCAAAGTAAAAACATGTATGTGCGCATGTATACTGTATGCAGGGATCTGATAAAAAATTATATAAATCTATATATCAGATTAAATTAAAATATGCAAAGAGTCCTGGTTGACACAACAAACAGCACCAAAGACAGAGAAGAGAAAGTTAAGTAGGGAGCATTACTGAAATACCATTACTATGAAATACAACTTTGCATTTGTTATAATTTCCAGCTGTACTTTATCTAATCATATATTCAATACTGCATAAGTTCAATACGAGTGGGGCAACTTGTGGACAAATGCACCAAAGCAGAGAAAAAGTAACATGAAGACACTTCCAAGCAGCAGAGTGAAGGTTCCATGTAGCTGTCATGGGTTCATGTACATGCATACATATCTTCAAGTTGTCTGTCGACCCCATGAATTTCATAGGGTTTTCTTAGACAATACGCATAGATGGTTTTGCCACTTCCTTCCTCTGAAATATAGCCTACAGCAACTGGTATTTGTTGGCCGTCTCCCATCCAAGTACAAACCAGAGCTGACCCTGCTTAGCTTCCAAGATCAGATAAGACCTGGTACCTTTAGGGTATTCACAGCCATAAATAAATTCACCTTCCATGATGTTGTTTTGTTTAAATCCGCCCAAACATGTGGTCAGCAGCACAGCAGGAGTAATAAGTTCTGTAATCGGGTGATATAGCATGTGAAGAATATTCAGGGGCTTTATCAGCCGGGCTACTGAGTGGGGAAGGAAGGAGGGGACGTTGCTTTCCAGCTCCCGAGATCACTGGGGAATGGGAGTGGCTCTCTTCTCCAGAGATGCCCAGATCCCAGTCTCAGAGAGGGGAGGTTTAAACATACCTCTGCACTGATGTGCGTGTTTGTACTCCCCCCTCCAACTAACATCAGCTGTGCTTGTCCAAACCAAAAAGACTATGAGCCTTTATGAGGCAATCCTTAGAACAACACTGTAAGACAAGCCCATATTATAATCTGGACCACTGCAGATAGGGCAGTGGGTGGTGGTGAGGAAAGAGTGTGGCTTGCCACCTAGTCAATTCATGGCAGAAATGAGATTCAAAATCGAAGCATCCTCCTTCATACTCTGGTCTCTTAGCCACTAAACTGCACTAAAAATGTGACCTGATTTAAGCAGTTTCACCTTTCATGCGCAGGCAAGTACCCCAAGTTGCAAACTTTATCACAGGTTTGACTTGCTTAAGAATGAAAACAAACATAGGAAGTTGTTCTTTGAAAGTTTGACCACACATCTAGATGAAGCTAAGCAAATACATATCCAAAGCAGGATGAATAACGTGTTTGTTATACATGCCAACTAATTATTAAGTGACTAAGGAATTAACATCCGTCCAACAGTCAGAATAAAAAAAAATGAGAACCCTTTCAGTATGCCTACCTCCCTCAGTTTTTTACTAAGAGGATGGCCTTCCTATGAATTCCAGTATGAAGGAACCAGAAGACCTTTCTGCTCCACCCTCTTAATTCCAGATCCAAAAGCAGACTGAAATTAATAGGGGAAGTTTCTCAGGCAAGGAAGAGTGCTGATTATGGGTCAACAAGACTATAAAGCTACAAGGAATGCCACATACTGCTGAGAAAAGCTGCTGAGAAAAACAAAACTCATCAAATAGGTAGACTAAAGTCAAATCAAGAAACAGCAGGTAGGAGAGTTAGAAGCTAGGAAACCACTCCTCTTTTAGACTACAGTTCCTAGAATTCCACAGCCAGAAGTGTTCATCAACCAACAGAAAGCCTTTGGGAAATTTCACAAAGATAAGCAGCATTGAAGCAGACTGTCTCCACCTGCAAACCCTGAAGCAACCTCACTCACCCAATGAAATGCAACTTCCATATATATATCAAGTGCACATTTGTTGCTGTAACAGGACAACCCCATTGCAAAGGAGGCCTCTGCAGTCCTGATTCTGCACTCAGAACCTAGAAATGAGCAGCCCCCAGCTTTTGATCTCCAAAGAGGCAATGTTACATTAATGTCCCTGCTTCCATACTCAGTGCTAACCAAAGTGCACATCCTGAACCTTCAGCCTCACAAGCTTACAGTGCAAAGAAGTGGCCATATCAATGTAGACAAGGCATAAGTACTACGCTACTTAAAAAACAGGTGTGCCGAAAAGCTCAATAGGAATGGGCTCTAAAGCAGTCCTGCACCAAGGGATGGTCCATGGACCAGTGGCAGTCCATGAACCATTGGCTGCTGGTCCCTAGAATTTCCAAGAAAGAAAGAAATAACTGTAGCCAATGGGCATAAATATGGTACTAATCCCTGGCACACTAGAAAATTATAATGGCCAATCTCACACATCAGATAGCTTGGGAGGCACTGATCTATGGCATGAAAGCCAGCATGTTGTAGTGGTTGGAGTACTGGACAAGGAGACTGGGAGACCAGGATTTGAAACCCCACTCAGCCATGGAAGCCTACAGGGTGACCATGGGCAAATTACATTCTCTCAGCCTCAGAGGAAGGCAAGGGTAAGCTTCCTCTGAACAAATTCTGCCAAGAAAACCTTGTGACAGGCTTGCCTTAGGGTCACCATAAGTTGGAAGCAACCTGAAGGCACACAACAACAAAAGTAGAAATGTAGGCTATTAGCATCTCTTTCAAAGAGAGTTCAGTATTTAGGAGGGACATGTGTCCTACTTTAAATAAGACATTCTCTTTCTAAAGCTTTGTCCAATCCAAGTCCAGTTTAAAGTTGCTGTTGTTGTTGGCCTTCAAATCATTTCCAACTTACAGCAATCCTAAGGTGAAGCTCTCACAGGGTTTTTTGGGCAAAGTTTGTTCAGAGGGGGTTTGCTTTTGCCTCCCTTTGAGGGTAAGAGAGTGTGACTTGGCCAACGTCACCCCGTGGATTTCCACAGCCAAGCAGGGATTTGAGCTCTGGTCTCCAGAGTCCTACTCCAACATTCAGACCACTACATTACACTGGTTGACCAGTTTAAAGAACCATAATTAGGGAGAGCAGTATTCCTGAAGTTGACCATCCACAGCATCTGGAGAGAGGAGGGAGCAGGCAAGCGTGTCACATGGACATGGCAAAGTCTTCCTCAAGCTCGTAAATCATTTTTTGTTTACACTATAGTCATTATTGCTAACTTGTGCCCATAAGTATGCATGTGCAAATTTGTGTCCTTTGCGGGAAGCGGTGATAGGTAAATGCTGTCATCTTGGCGTTCCAGTAAAAAGCAAGCTAAACTATGAGCAGGCTGGAGCGTATGGAGTGTCTTTTACACCATAGAGCCAATTAAATCAGCACGAAACTTATGACTGGGGAGGGACGCCACAAAAAGCAGCTTGCAGATGAAAATCTGCAGTGTTTTAGTGTCTTTGTAAGTCGAAGTACATTGGATCATAAGTCAGCTCGAAGGGGTGAAACTGAGTTCAAAAACTGCAGATATTTATAAAAGAATACTAATAAAATGCTAGATTTTTAAATCATAACTTCACATTTTTAAATAGGATTGTTAACATACATACTTTTCATCTATTTTTAAAAATGGTTCAAAATGAAGGCTGAATTTAATGCCAAGTACTTCATAGTCTAATTTGTAACGACTTAAAATTGAATCAGTGGGTCTTAAACACATTGATTTAAATCCTGCTTTTCTGTGCAAAGTCTCCAGAGTCTCAATGGGGAAAATACTTGACTTGGTCCAGTATTGTAAAAAAGAAAAGAAAATATACAGTACTAGTTTATGTCCCAAATTTCCTTTACAGCACTGAAATACTACTGAGTCCAGGGAGGACGGCAGATTTTATTTGTTTCAGCCTGTAGCCTCAAAACTTCAACCTTCCAAAGCAGATTTTCTCCAAAAGCACAAAAGACTGTCATGGGAAGAAAAATCCATAAAAATTGCCTCTTATCCCCTAGCCTACTGGTAGAATCTCATACATGAGATCACAGGATGGGATCACAGGATCACTGATGGGATCACACGATCCAAGGTCACTTAGCAAATGAAGAATACCAACAAGACAGAATAGGTATTTATTTTCCATTCCATGCAGAATACAGATTTGTCTAATGCTTGTTTATCCCCACTAGACTTCACTGGCCACTGGATCCTACAGACCCCAAAAAAGCCATTATGGATTAAAATGGATGACAATGATGGAACAATCCAGTTTTACACCAAGTCATTTACCCTTGCTTAGGAAAAATCCTGGACCTTATCCAATATGGGGGGGGGGAATCCTCCTTTTTCTGTATTCCTGTGATCCTTGTTGCCCTTAAGTGAAACTCAAGCTCATTTTATAGCCATCAGAACTTCCTTCTTCTTTTTCCTCTGACTGTTAGTTACCTTAATTAAAAAAAAAAAATAACCACATGAGCTGTAGCCAGAACAGGTGGCTTTGTTTCAATTTCACTATTGCATGAACACTAATGGTGTGACAACACTGAAATACAAGAGTAGTAATACTCTGGGGATGTCAAGTTGGTATAGTAGGATGCTGGTGAGCTGTCTTGCTTATTGCTTTGCAATCATTATTTTTAAGAGCCAGCTGGGAGTGATTCTCGTTTGTTGTATTCATGCACCGCTTCGGTTGCAATGACGTTTTCAGCTTTTGGTCCAAAAATGAGTTGGTCTGTTTGAATGCCACTCCCGTTAATTGAACATATTTTCTTGCTGATGATGTAACCAAGTGGCTGTCTGGCTTTAAAGGAGGAAAAAATCTATCATCATGCATATATTATTTATTTGCTCTTACACTCTTGCTGCCTAAATGAAAGGACAGAGTTTTGGCACTGAGTGCAAACTGAAGCAGCAAACTTCCTTTAGAAAGTCAAATATGTCTACTCCATTTTTTCCCTTTAAACAAATAGCCCTGCTTTTCTCAAGCTGGCTTTAAATTCATAGTGAGTTTAGAAGATGCCCAGATAAGGCAAAGGAAGAAACTGATTTGACGTGGCTAAGAAACACTATGAGCAAGACTTATGTCTAGGAGTATGTGTGATAAAAGACTAGTGTCCTCAAGTCTTTACCTAAGTGAAGCTGTATGAATGCCAGAGAAAGTGTAATGACAGTTTACATGTCACTCTGAAAGCATGAATACCTACATCTTTGTTGCATGTACTTAACCCTGAGATCCTCAGTGCCAGCCTTTTGGACTGTTCTGCAACCTATGGAATACTGTTGGGTGGTATCATAAAAGCAGAATTGCTTGACACCCGCATTCTCTAACGTTTCTCCTCCACAGGACTGGAGAGGCAGAAGCCATGCTAAGCTTTAAACACCTACTGAAAACTTGCTAGCTTCCACAGGCCTGCCCTGGTTGGTGAAGATTAAGACTGTTTCATTTCTTTCCTGGTTGTTGGAGAGTATTGTGTTAAAAGAGTGTTAAAACCATTATGGACTTTGTTCTTATATTGAATTGCCCATACATTTTAGTGTAAAACACTTAGATATTTTATTATTATTATCAAGTTATGCATGAATACCACAAATTAATTTCTCTTTTGATTGTGAAAATATGGTATGACTGTACAATATGATCCATGCATATGTCTAAAAACAATGTTGTACCAGTATTTGTAGATCAGCTGGTTTAGTTTCTCTGGAAAAAATGGCAAGTGGTTCTTAAATTATACACATACTAGTGTACTTACCCGACATTGTCCAGGATTTTTATTTTCCTCTTAACAACTCACCAAACTGTCTTCTCCAATACCTGTAACTTTGCTCCATATTTCCCAATGCAATCTCTATTCAGAGTCATTTACATACACAGTTTGTATGTCCTCTTCCTTGCTGCTAAGCCTCGTGTCCACAGCAACTGGCCTATTTCTGTAGCTGTAAATTTCCCCCATATTCCCCAATCCAATCTTTTTTCAGAGTTGTTAACATTCAGAGGTTGGGTTCCTGAGGGAATACACTGTCTTACTCCTTGCTGCTAGGCCTCATCGCCATAGCAAGCAGCCTACTGCAGTACCTATAACTTATCCCCATATTCCACAATCCAATCTGCATTCATAGCTGCTAACATACAGAGGCTGGGTTCCTGAGGGAATATGCTGTCCTCCTCCTTGCTGCTAGGCATCGTCTCCATAACAACCAGCCTATTCCAATACCTATAACTTTTCCCCATAGTCCCCAATCCAATCTGTGTTGTCTGGTGATGCTGATGTACTGGTTTTTGAGGGGTTCTTTGTTTGTTTTTTTTGCTTTCTGTTGAATTTGTGCAATGGCTTTATGTTTTTCTGGAAGCATTTTTTGTTTTCAATTTCAACTTTAAGATTCCTCACATATGAAACCCATACTGTCTACTGTATGAGGTGAGAAGACCTATAGCCATTTCTGCGCTACACTGTTACAGTGCTATTATTCCACTTTCAACATCCTGTGGAATTCTGGGGTTTGTAGTTTACTAAGGCCAAAGATCTCTCTGGCTGAGAATTCTTAAATTCCCCTCCTTAAACTACAAATCCCAGGATTCCATAGGATGTTGAAAGTGGAATAATAGCACTATGACAGTGTAGTGTGGAAAGGGGCTATGTTGTGTATGTCACTTTAATTCTTCTCACATATGCCTCCCAAAAGTTTTCTGGCATCCTTATTGATGGTAGGCCTCATCTCCATAGCAACCAGCCTGAGGCCCAAGGGTTCTCTGGCTGAGAATTCTAAAGGCCCCTCCCTAAACTGCCAATCCCAAGATTCCACAGACTCTTCACAGCCAGCCAATCATATGAGGTCTTCTTGCCTCACTCAGCCAATTGTATGAGGTCTTCGCCTGCCTGACGCAGACAAACAGACAAACTCACAAATTCACAGACAAACACTGACTTTTATATAGTAGATGTTGCTGCTGTTGCTGTGTACACTGAAATCATTTCCAAGTTACAGCAACCCCAAGGCATATCTATTATGGGATCTTCTTGGCAAAAATTGTTCAAAGGAGGTTTGCCCTTGCCTTCCTCTGAAGCTGAGAGAATGTTACTTGTCCCATGTAACCCAGTGGGTTTCTGTTGCCAAGCGGGGTTTCAAACCCTGGTCTCCAGAGTGGTGGATCAACACTCAAACCACCACACCACACCACACTATTATCAGACTTAAAATATATTCCATTATGAGGGTTTGGTAGTTAAGAAAGATTTATTGGATTATGTATGTGTTCGATTTCAGCTTTCTATCTGAAGGAGAGATCCCCTAACAGTTGTGATATTCTTGTGAGCCTGTCCCAAATATCTTATATTTTCTTGCCTTGTGTACGCCTTTCACACTACACAGTTATAGCACTATGATGCCACTTTAACAGCTGTGGTTACCTCCTAAAAAATTCTGAGGTTTGAAGCTTGGTCAAAAGCACAAGAGGAGCTCTCTGGCCAAGAATTCTAAATGTCCCTCCCTAAACTGCAAATTCCAGGAATGTGTATGATGTAGCTATGGCAGTTAAAGCGGAATCACAGCACTATAACTCTGTGACGTGTAAGGGTCCAATATCTCCATGCCTCTGATGAAACAGAACCAAAACCTAAAAAACAGAGTCACAGAAATAAGGTTAATCTTATTTATGGACCCTGGTAGTGGAATATCATTTGTGCTTAAAAGATCTGTGATCTGCAAAGATACTTCAGACACTAACAGAAGAGAACTAGGCATGGCAAGTGAGAAGTGAGTTCAATGGTCCTTACTATTATAGTGGCTATAAAATTAACACCTAAGGCAGTGGTATACAGCAAGGGACAGGAAATGCAGGTCCCCTGGGGTCCTGCTCCAGCTTCTTGGGGTTCCCCAGATGGCCAGACACCCCACTGAACCATTCTTGGATGTTTCCTAGCATTTACACAAGGTTTTTCCTGTTCTCAGAGTTTCATGTGGTTTTCTACCAGTTAGATACTTCCAGTAAGTAAGTAACTTAGTAGTATTCTTGGCCCTATCTTTTTTGCCTTTGCCCTGCCCATCATCAAAATACAGCCTCTGAGGAATTCTCTGAAGCTCAGTTGAAAGAGGCTTCCCTCCTTTGCTATACAGGATCCAACATGGGGTTCTCCTTCCACATGGGCTAATACAGAGCTTTCCAAACTGTGTGTTGCGACACATTAATGTGTTGGTTGCAGCATGTGTGTCGCACAAATGCAACAGGTGGAGGGTCTGCCTCTCCCGCCTCCACCGCAGCTGCCCCGGGCCTAGGAAGACCCCGGTGAGGGTGGCGGCAGTGGCAGACCAGGTTCAGGTGGAGGTGCTGCCTCTCCAACTGCTGCTGCCCTGGGCCAAGGAAGACCCCAGCAAGGGTGGTGACAGACCAGGCCAGGGTGGAAGAGCTGCCTCTGCTTATTGAATTACTTACTGAATTAACGTGTCAAGAAGTGATGCATATCTAAAAAGTGCGTCACTAACATGAAAAGTTTGGAAAGGGCTGGGCTAATAGTTAATATCTTGCTTAGGATAAGATAACAATGAGATGCTGAGCTACGCAGTATCATTCAGGGATGTACTATCTCAGAAAGAGCAGCTACAGAAGTTTGTCTTTATCAATGGCAGATGTTTATTATTGTGTGCATTTTTGTGTAGTGTGTATCTGTGTGCCTTCAAGACACCTGTTACTTCATGGTGACCCCATGAATTTCATAGGCTTTTCTTGGGCAAGGAATACTCAGAGGTAGTTTTGCCAATTCTTCCCTTTGAAATGTACTACTATGGTTGAAATAAGATTTGCGACAATCAATTTAGGCATCGATGTTGCCCACATGGAAAAGAGTAATGGGAAATTCCTTTAAATATATATACATTGCAGTACATAAGGTCAACCACAAGATCTGGCTTTCAGATCAATCTTTAAACTTGATGTTGCCCGCATAGCACACAACCAAAGATGGAAAACGATCAACATTTTCTTCAGCTCTCATCAACCAATAATGAAAATGTTACTCCATAATTTAGTTCATTTGTCTTTCATTACAAAGAAGTTTCTACCAAATTAACACCCCCAACGTATGAGAATCTAGTCTACAATTCAAGACTGAATAGGAAGCCTGGTTAATCTCATAGTTACATTCCCAAAGTAAAACAGTATTTTTAGAAAGCATGTGCCATCCCAGTTTCAAAGTACTTGTCTCTAGCCTATGGTAAGGAAAACAAATTCAAAGCAGACGATTCTTCAAAAACAAGCATGTAGGAGGGAAAATATGAGATGGTGCTGCTTGTCATGAATCACAGTAATACTGTTAGGATAATGTAAATGCGGAGAGGTTTACAGAGCCCATTCAAAGAATCAAGTGGTTTCTCACTCACTGCACTATTTCTTAGAAACAAACCAACATATATTTTGCTCAGAAAATCTTTCCTCACACACTTCAGCAATCAGATTAAAAGATTCAACACATCATCATCCCAACTAGTACCTTTGTAACAAATTTCTAGATTTTACTGACAAGCCCTATCAGGCCAAAAGCTTACTCATCAGCATTAAAGGATCAATCCCCAACCAAAGCGACTGTTTATAAGCAAAGTAAAATCAACAACATAGTCACTAAGATATTATTCTAATGCATCACTGTTGTTTATTATCAGATATCACCATTATTAACTGAGGTTTTGCTATTTTCCACAAGCAATCTCACATCCCAACATATAACACAGATAATCTCTTATACGCTCACAACCTTTCTACAACTCTTCACTAAATCCAAGAGATGTATTTATTTATCTAATTTATATCCCATCTTTTTCCCAACATGGAACTCAACGCCACTTACAACAAATTAAAACAAAGTTCAACTAAGATCTTATATACAAAAGTTAAACAATTAAATAAATTCTATTAAAAGCAAAAATTTAAAATAGTTTCAAGTATTTAATTTAAAAAAAGATGAAAGCATAGCATACCACATTAAAAGGATCCTTTTCGCAGACAAGTTAAGAGCCAAAGGCCTGCCTAAATAAAAAGGTACTGGTCTGCTGGTGAAAGAAAGCAGAGAGAGTATCAAACAAGCCTCTTGTGGAATGGGATTCCAAAGCCTGGGACAGCCACTGAGAAGGCTCTCTCCTATGTTTGTGATGGTGTTGTCTGTGGTGTGATATGAAAGCGAGCCTTTGCCTGAGGTTTCTTAATATGCAAATAGGCTTGTACAGGGAGATACGGGCTTTCAGGCAGCTTGGACCCAAGCCACATAGGACCAGCACTCTGAATTCTGCTCAGAAATAGATTAGTAGCCAGAGAAGCTGTTTCTACAAAGTAATGATACATTCCCTATAACCAGCCTTGGTCAGCAGCTTAGCTCCAGCATTTTGCACTGAAGCTTCCAAACAGCCTCCAAAGGCAGACACATGTAACATGCATTATAGTAATCTAAATGGCATGTGATCAAAGTATATGTCACTGTAGCCAGATCTGGCATCTCCAGGAACAGGTATAGCTGGCACACTAGTTTTAGCTGCACAAACGTATTCCTGCCCACTGCTGAAACCTGAGCATCCTGGCTCTGATCTGAGTCCAGGAGTGATCCCAAGCTGCAAACCTAAAATTTTAGGGGAAATATAATTTCATACAGCACATACTGAATCCCTATTCCCTGATCTGTCTGTTCATTGACAAGTAGCACCTCTTTCTTGTCTGGATTAAGTTTCAATTTGTCTAACCCATCCAGTCCATTATTGACAGTAAACACTGGTTTAGTACCGGAACAACTTCCTCAGAGTTAGGTGGAAAAGAGAGATTGGACTCGGCCTCATCAACATACCAGTTACCCTGGGTGTTGGCCAGATTCCCAATAATCTCTCCCACTGGTTTCATGTAGACATTCAATGGGGAAACTAAACCCTGAAGGCACTTACTGGCCAACACCCAAGGTGTCAAACTGACATCCCACAGCATCATCTTCTGAGTCCACCCCTCCAAGGAATGGAACTACTATAAAACAGTGCCTCCAAGTCTTACCCCAGAAAGAGACTTGTGTATTTAATAATTCATTCAAACGCAATATACTCTGTGGGTTAATTCACCAATACAATTATTTGATTCATATCCACTGCATAAGTGAATACAAACACACATATCATAAAGGCAATTAGCCACAACTCCATGTTGAGTATACACTTGGGCCTTAATCTACTTTTTAGTCTAGAGCAGACCTGCTGAATAAATGGAAACTTTATAAGTCAACATTAAGGTAAAATTAAATTGTTCCACTACAGACCAGATTTAAACCTTGATTCCAAACCTGAATTTGTTTCTGAATAATGTGTGAAAAGCTATTTAAAACCAGACATGGATCTAATTGTTCAAAAATAAAAGAAAAAAACACATCAGGAACATATATGCTCTCTATCTCTCTCTTTTCCCAGATGAAAACTGGAAAGTCTTTTAGGATACTTGATTTCTTTCTGCTATATCCCAGCAATTACGTAAGACACCATCAATATAAGGAAAACCCTTTTGGACTATAATACCAATAATCCCCTAAGAAGCATGGCCACTTTTCCAAGCTCTGATCAGAACACTTTCCCACTTAAGTTGTAACAATTTGACAGGCTCCAGTATTTGCTTCATGCACGCAATATTAACAATTCCACAGCTTGGTTAAAATTAAACTTTGATATAACTTGAACAGAATCAACAAAGATATAGTAATTCAGACTAAGGAGCTTGTCTGTCATTCTGTCTCAACAATATAATGCATTTGTTTCTTGCTCCAGCCCAAAGGCATCTGCATTTTTATAAAAGGTTTATATAGTCTCTTCATTATCCAGTGATGACATATAAGCATCCATCACCTCCTCAGCAAATGAGGAAAAAGTTATTTCCTCTAGCTATTACATGCAACAATGGTAGTGTTGCTGTTTACAATTTTAAAAATGTAATGCAAAGAATAAGTGTTTAACATTCAAGGAGGTCTCATTAAGACCATAAGACCACCCTGCCATACCAGACTAAAAGTCTAACTAATCAAGCATCCAGTTTTCCATAGTGGTAAAGTATTGAAAGCCCAAGAATGGAACATGACGACAACTGTCTCCTCCCACTGTTTTTTTGATACCAAGAGGCATATCAGCTCTGTACAGAGAGGCTCCATAAAGCCATTATGACTTAACCCATTCAGGGGCTTTTCCTCAGTATTATTTACCTCAACCTCTTTTATTTAACTTTTTACATTTTTTATTAAAATATTATGTTACATGATTCAAGATAACAAAGAAAGGGAAAGAAGAAAGAAAAACAAACAATAGACAAAATTAGCTACATAATGACTAAATTTGATTTTGAAACACATTTAAACACATTTAAAAATTTTATTCTTCTTTCTCTGCAGCTGTGAGCAGAATGCTAACTCAGTTGCCAGATAGCTATCCAGGTGGAGAAGACTGTGATAATTTCGACTGATCCCACCACTATAGCTACCAAATGCAATTTGCACTAATCCTGCCGCTGCCACCAAATGTGTGTCCTACCACTATGGCTACCAACTACTGTGATCTCCTAGATGGTTCCTCATGATCCCTGTGCAAGACTTTATTCATTTTATCTCCCCACTGAACATCACCATCCTGTTAATAGGCCGAACACCCCACACACTTTAATATGGTTTAATTGGCAAATATTAACTGGCATAAATATAAATTATATTCTGCTATGGCTGCATGGCCATGCTGGCTAAGAGGAAAAGCTGCCTGAACAACCAGGTCAGGAAAGACCACAAGGCATAGCCAGGTCATAGTCAGGAAATCACCAGGAAACTCCAGCAGTAATGAACTTGCAGTTAGCCTTCAATGACTCAACCTTTAGAGACCACAGTGTCTGCGATGTTCCCACAGGATGGCTGATCGTCTTTCCTCCCCTTCCTCTGATCAACAATCTTCCCCTTTGTTCCCACACCTGTCCAGCAATTAAAGAACTATAAAGGCTACCATTAGCCCTTCGTCACCTAACTTTAAGATCATTAGTCCATCTCAGACACCATTATCCATTTTCTGGATCCTGTCAGAGAGCAATTAGCACCTTCTCCCTCTTGGCAGAAATAGAGTATTTAAGCCCCAGTTTCTGGCTAGCCAACTCACAGTACATTGGTTACTAGTCATCACTCTGCTGCTCTGATTCCCCTATGTGTATTGTTCCTGGATTCCTAG
This sequence comes from Cyclura pinguis, assembly GCA_030412105.1. Taxonomy (NCBI): domain Eukaryota; kingdom Metazoa; phylum Chordata; class Lepidosauria; order Squamata; family Iguanidae; genus Cyclura; species Cyclura pinguis. The sequence continues at coordinate 129,623,696 of CM059600.1, forward strand.
TCTAAGCCACATTGCTCTTCGTGTCTCCCTGGATTGGTAAATATCACCCACTTCACCCCGGATTCTTGCTATCCAAACTTTTCCTCCCTTTTCCTTTAGTTAGCCTTGTGTGATTGCATGGATCTTGTGTGTGTGGCTACAATTCCCCCAATAAGACAAATAAGCTTACTTTTGGATCTCTAGCTGGTTCTTCTCTGCATTAGTACCAGTAGACATAGGTTATCCCCTCTTTGAGCTAATATCCCCCAATGTTTAACAGAGGCACTGGTATTGTGGGCAGACCCCTGAGTCACCCACATTTCAGAGTAACAATCCTGTATTAACTATTGCCACCACAGACACTGCATCTGAACTCAAGCTTTCCAACACATAGTATTCTCAGAGGCTCAAGTCTATAATACAAAAATGATTTATTAAAAAGAAATTGAGCATCACAAAATTACTTATTTAATACCTAGAAATCCTGGCTCACATCAGCTGTAGCACACCCTCTCTCACTCACATCCTAACTCTAACCCTAACTCCAACTCTCCTCTGTCTCTGACCTTGACTAACTCTAACCACTCAAACTCCTCAATCCCATTAACTAATCCTTAAAACTCAGTTCCTTCTGTTCCTGACCAACTGTCAGACAGCCTTATTCCAATCCCCTCTGACATTCCACCAATCACCACTCACTCCTAGCATTCCATTCTCTCACCCTACCCACAGTCTTTACCTTATAATATCTACTACACAGTGCAAACATGAATATACTTTATCTAATAAATACAACAACATTTTCAGCGTAAGTCCAGAATGACACAGAGGTCAATACAGAATCTAACACCAAGTAATACTAACATTCATCACCAAGGAAAAATTTATCTACCTGCTTGAAGAATATGAGAACTGTAAGCCCAAGCACATCACCAATGAAGAACTTGCAACTTACATCCCAGCATTGCCAATATAGAGATTCTACTCCTAATGTCTGCAAATCTGTTCCTTTTTCTTAGTACATATGCAGAAGGGTTATCACATGGGGAAAATTTTGCAGTGAATGCTCACCATTTATATTGCTCCTGGAACAACAACATTCGTGGTATGTGAGGTCTTGAACACGCGCACAGTATTTTGCATTAAATGTATTTCACAAGTATAAAGACAAAACTCAATCCTGACACTACAGATATGATGCTAACCAATATCACCAATCCTGCAGTCTCCCTACACTGCATACTTTGCTGTTGAACAGTATCATCTGTCTAACCTTCAATCATTTGAAATTATGCTAAGTAGTCAAGGGCTACACCAATAAAAGTCAGCAGCTACCAAGGTGGTATGGATTCAAGTGCTCCTAAAATGGGATCAGGTACCATTTTTGTACTCCTTGCCAGAGAACAAGGGGGACTATTTAGGCTTACAAATATCAAAATCTTACTGCTCATTTTGATCATTCTGGACAACATACAAGAAAACAGAAAACACCAGAATCCCCATAGTAGCTTAATATATCACCTCCCAAATAACCCAGCAAGGAAAAGAAACTAGCTGCATGTTGTCACCCCAAAATGTACACTCACAAAACCCACAAAACTAAGTGGGGCAAGGGGAAAGGAAAGGACAAGGGAGATATGCCAGCTCATTCAACAGCCCTGCCACACCCCATATCTAAGGCAGAGGATGCGGGAGGGTGTAATATTTATTTATTGCTTCCTGATTGGTGTAGCTGAGAGGCTCACCTTTAGAGCTGGATCCATCAGCTCTAAAGCCATGTCCTGCCCTGTTCAGAGACTGTTGGCTACCACCAGTGGGAGCTTTCCACCTAGGTGAAAGAGGTAGTACTAGAGCAACAGATGCCCTGCACAGCTGGAATTTCTCCTCACAGGCAAACACTGGTAGAGGACTACCTCAGTTACATCCAATTCCCTTCTAGCCCTAAGCAAAGGGAGGGAAAACAGGATTGCTTTCTAAAGCGGTTATTCTATGCACACATTCATAGAAGCAAGCCAACTGAACAGAGCCTGGCATCCTCTGAAAGAAACAAATACAGGATTGTGAAGACGCAGCAAGCCCTTGCTCGGTACAGACTAAAGGAATATTGTTGACAGAAGGGAGAAAACTAGTATGGGGTGCAGGTCATCCAATAATTATCCTTATTTAGTCCAGCACCAGAAATTGGTTAAGATCAAGGGCCTTTTCACACAACACAATTATAGTGCTATGATTCCACTTTAACTGCAATGTTTCTGTCTTCTGGAATCCTGGATTAACAGTTTAGGGAAAGGTATTTAGAATTATCAGCCAAATTGATCTACTGTCTCACTAAACTATACACCCCAGAATTCCACAGGATGCAACCATGACAGCTAAAGCGGAATCATAGTGCTATAATTGTGTTGTGTAAAAGGACTCTAAAAGACAAGTCAGCTCAACAGTGCCTTCCATGAAGAGTAGCCACAGAAATGCATTCAGAGGTTTAATTAGGTAGACAGTGCAGCACCCTGTCTGTTTTCAGGGAATGGCCAACATGAAATACAGAAGGGTTGCAGGTCACTGGAAGAAAGTATGTGCTTTGCAGGCAGACTGAACCTGGGACGATCTCCAGTATTTTCAAAGAGTGCTGGACAAGATTCCTATCTGAAATCCTGGAGAGCTGCTGCAAAGGCAGTGTGGAGCAGCACTGAATGTGTTGGACAAATGGTCTGGTTTGGTGTAAGTCACCTTCCTGTCTTCTTAGAACGTAAAAGTGCTTTAACTGTATGGATTACCTATCCTCTTCAGATTCTAGTTCAGAAGAGCTCTATGTAAAAGTATTATTCTTCTGAAGTTAGAGGGTACTGGATATCCCACACCTTCTGTCTCCCACTCTTGAAACAGGGAACGATGCAAATGCAATTGGCAGACAAAATACTATTTGAAATTAAGAAATAAAGATGAATGTTCAGGAAAGGCAGCAAGATTATTTCTGCAATCCCAGCCACGCATCAGTTCCACAGAGTACAGCCTATTTCAGTTGCACAAAGGGCACACAAAATGTTGCATTGTGCTCCTTAGCATTATTGTCTTTCAACAGGGGCAAAACCCTTCTGGATCACTAAAGACTAACACTTTGGTGCACTGCTTCTTCCTTGAAAGAAACTGCACCAGCATTCATGTGCAACATTTGTAACACAAAGGCACACTACACCTGGACTGCTTTCCAAATAGATCTTAGTACAGTACTTGGTGATCAAATGACCCAGAGTTTAGGTAATATGTACTCTGCCAACTGAGAAGAAAAACATCCTCTGCCATTGCTTCCTTGTTACTGTTCGTCTTATGGAAAATAGTGTTTCCCTGCCTTCAATTTATTTAAGGAAATATGAATTATTAAGCAGAACCCTCTGGCTTCCTTCTCCAACACACCCTCATACCCTGAAGTATCTGCTACAGAAGAGTTAACATAACATTATATAATAATAATGATAGGTTTGAAACAGCCTCCAGAATTTCTGCACACCTCCTACTCCACCACCTAAATGTACACCCTCTTTCTAAGCATCCTTCTCGTACACTAATGACATAACTTAGTATGTCATAAGTTAGGGCTTCGGGCAAGGACCTTTGGAAGTACCTGGTATGTCTGAGATGTTATATAATAATAACAGCAGCACGTTTTCCTTCATAAGGACAACATCCCCATTGGGGTTCCTCCCATCGGCATCACCCCAGAAGAGATGTGAACACCCCATGCAAATGAATGAGGAGGTGGGCCCATCACCCCTCTCCAGGTGCAAGTTGGAAGAAGTATCCAGGAAACCACATTACCTCACTGTTCGGAGACAAATGAGGCTTCAAAGGCTGGCTGTGAAACTACTTGAATCAAGCAGTCTCAGGATTAATTAAACTGGTCACTCATGTAGGGAAGCAATGCTGTCTTTAAAAAAAAAAAGAACTAAAAAGTTAGTGCACAGGGACTTCTTCAGGTTCCAGAACACCATGAGTGGGTACAACAGTTTTAATCTGCCCCCTCCTGTGCCATTTCCCCTTTTAAATTAATCCCTCTTATTACAGAGAGAGAGGGAGAGAGAGAATGGAAAAGACAAAAATTTATTTAGTTTAATCCTGCAACAAGAAACTGTTGTCTCTAGAATGACTATCAGTGGACTCGCTGGGGAACTTGAATCACGCATCTCACTCTGTTATAGTAAGAGAACATCAGGGCAATACTAGCAAATGAAACTGTTTCAATAAAGAAAAAGAGTTCTGTTCAACCCAGAAACTTGCAACATAGTTTGCAATAATACATTTCAACTGATTCATTTAGGAGCTTTCATATGGAAATGGACTGATAGTTGGAAGATTAGAAGGATGAAGGACAATACCATTTTGTCATAACAGGTGTTTTTTAAAAAGAGCACTAAGAAATTGCCTTGCATAACAGAAGTGATACATCGGTTGGAATGAGAGATGAAGCAAGAACAGCAGAGGGAAATGTGCAAGGAATAGAAGAAATGGCAGTAGGCTGTAAAAATAAAAATAAAGGGAGCCTCCAAGGCTCAGAAAGCAGCATGGACTGACAAGACAGATATGGAAGAAAGACATAATGACAGCACATAGTCTTCTGAGAATGGGAATGACAGAACTTTGCCAAAAAATATACAGCACCTCTCCGATATCACAGGCACTACAACAGCAAGAATTACTTTGGCAAACAGCTAGTTAACAGCTAATTTAAACACACCATTTAAGAAAATGTAACTGTAAAGCTTCTCAGCCTCTCTCCCACACACATCTCTCTTTTACACACAGAAATGTGCATACACACCACAGAGTCATTGTGCTTTCTTCACACCTGCCTCTCCCCTTAACTACCTCACACTGCCCTATGACCTCAGGACAAACTTCCCATTATTGTGAGGCGCTCTTTGGGGTGCAAAGAAGCTTACGTCAAGCTCCCAACAGCCAGCTGGCATTCCCTTTTATTTCTGCTCCTTTGGGCTATAACCCTAAGGGAAGATCCCACTGAGCTCTGTTCTGGTCAGAAAGTTTGCAGAATTCTCTTGCGAGACATGAATCTCAGCACATCCTCTAGGACTCAGCTCTGCAAAAGCTTGGTAGAAGCTTTCCAAAGCTCTGGGTCATTCTGAAGAATAAATGGGCCAGCTGCAAAGCCTTCCAATACAGTACTAGCCCAATCGGTCTTTCTTCTCCAAAAATCCCTCCACCACCTTATCTTGGAGTTGGTCAACAGGGATCCAGGCAGCACCCTCTTTCAAGCCCCCTCTGGCCCAAAGACTACCAATTCTTTACTTTTGCCTGAAGACCGTGTTTCAAGAAGCAGAAACCAATATTTATCGGAAGGAGCTTTAAAAAAAAAAATCTGAAATGTGAGCTTCTCCCTCCCAACCCTTGTGTGTCTGTACGCGTTTACTGTCCTCTGCAGGGCAAGGTACCCATCTAGCCGTGACCAGCACTGCTGCGCTGCCCAAACCGGTTCCCTCTTCCCCATCCTGCTGCGGACCACAGAGGGGCTCTGGCTTTTGGCCCTCCCTCCCACGAGAGAAAGCTGACACTTTCCAAAGCCAGCGTGCGACGGGGACGGGGGGGGGTGGGTAGGTGGGGCGCGGAGGTCCCCGCGTCGCGGCACCCGGGGCGCTGGAGCACCTCCGCTATTCCGCCCATGCGCGCCGGGGCGCCCTCCGTTCCTTCCCGCGCGCACCCCTTTTCCTGGGGTCGCCGCACTCACCTCCTGAAATCAAAGGGCATGTTGGTGGCGGACGCAGCGCGACCTGCCCGCCCCCTCCACCCCAGGCGCTCCCCCTCAGTCGTGCCGGCTGCCGGGGCAGGAAGTGACGGCCCCCGCCCGGCCAGGCCGGAGGACGCGCAGCACAAACTCATTGGGCGGCGGAGAGCGGCCGCCGCGCCGCTTCCGCCGACGAGTTAAAGGGGGCGGGCGCGGGGCCGGGGGAGCGGGGGGCGGCAAGGCTGGGGGACGCGGGGAGGGAGCCGGGGTGCCAGCAGCCGCCATGCGCCGTAGCGTTACGCTTTAGCGTCCCAAAAATGTAACTGTAGAGAGATAAAAGAAAGTCCTTGGCCGCTTGGCCCTGGTCAGTTTTCGAGGCGTCCTGCAAAAGGAGTGCTTCTCAGGCTATCTGATGCGGAGGGGCTGGCAATGATTCCCCCCCCCCCAGTGTGGCAGGAACTGCCCCCGTATTTGTGCCTCATTATCTACCACAGTATTAGTCTTTCCTAGGAATTCTCCAGGGACCGCTACCCGAAGGCTTAGGGACCGGCAACTGGACCAGCGACCACCACTTTGAGTAGCACTGCTATAAAGGACCCAGATGGATGCATCTGCAGAGCGATTATAGAGAGCGATCTGCGCCTGTTTAGGCCTAAAATTAAATAATGAAAGAAAGGCGATCTTTAGTGCATTTTATTATAAATAAATAAATAAATAATCTGGGTTATTTTGCTTTTTTTGATGGTAAGGAATTCGATTATAATATTTAGATTTTGGTGGCTTTTTTAAAAAAATGAATTTCATAAGTTTTGATTAGGTAAAATGGGAGTGGTGGCGCATTTAAGGTACTTTAATTTTTGAGCACCTAGAAATGTAATTTAAAAATATATAGATGGATATTTTTGCTGTTGTTTTGCCCCAGTAATGCCTCCTGCAGAGATGTTTTTAAAAGCTAAAGACAAAAAGTGCAGCCATAGGATGCTTGCCAGATCTGAAAAGTGGCCATGGCCTTGCAGCAGTTGCCCAGCCCTGATTTCAGTCTTCAATCCTGCACTCATTACAAGGCATAAGACCCATGGAATGCAGAGGGCTTTAGTAAACTGTAAAGCAAAGCAAAGCAAACTGGCATAGGCTTAACATGGTAAAGCTGCAGTGCTATACAACTTCTTGGGAATAAGACTACAGTTCTATGAACACCTGGAAGTAACTTAAGTTCCATGGAATTCAATGGATCATACTTCTCAATAGGCATATAAATGGCCCTGTAAATCCCACTAAAATCAGTATAACTTGCTTCTGAGCAAACATAAGAACAAGAGATGTGTGTATTACATGCCTCCAGTACATACATCTGGTCACAATTCTTATTCCACATCAGTGTTCATTTGGAATGATCAGGACAGGCAGTACACATCCAAATGCAGAAACACATGAAGTAAAAAAAAGTGGGAAAGATTTTCTTCACTCTGGCTGCAGTCCTAGACACAACTGGAGAGAAGTAAAGCCAGTTAGACTCAGAAGGGCTTGTTTCCAGTAACTTATGCAAAGAACTGTGCTGAATGGATTCTTTCATAAACACTCTTCTAGGAACAAAGCCTCACTGAACACAAGGGGATTCACTTTGAAGTAAATATTGAAGAAAGTGTACAAAACTGCATTTACTGATAATTATAAGTGGTCTTATAATAAAACTGACATGAAATTAGTAATAATATTGGACCTTGACCTGATTTGGAGGTTCTGGCAGGAGAGCACAGCTATTGTATACCCTTGACCAAAGAACAGTACACTCCTATCTGGGATGGTCATCCTCTTCCACTGCGGCTGTTCTAGGCATGAACATTAACATTGGCTTTGCATTTAGTATGTTCACATAAAAAAAAATAGCAGAGGCAGCATGGTGTAGTGGTTTGAGCACTGGACTATGATCCTGGAGCCCCAGGTTTGATTCTCTGTTTAGTGCCCACTAGATGACCTTGGGTACATTGCACGCTCTCAGCCCCCAGAAAACGCTGTGAAAGGGTTGTTTTAGGGTCGCTGTAACTCAGAAATTACTTGAAGGCACACAACAACAGGGGTTTTGTGTGTCAGCAACCCTTAAGAGTGCAAATAGCTTCAAAAGAGCACTTTTGACAGGACCAAGCCAGGGGAAGACAGGGTTAAACTCCCCCTCCCTCACTAAGATCCCAATAATTATCATATAACACCTGACTCCTATATGTATTTTTAAAGAATGTATGCTAAATGCAAAGATATGTCATCTCATGAGAAATACGAAGAACTTTTCTGGATCACACAAAAGACCATTCATTCCACCATTCAGTTCACACAGTGACCATGACAATGCAGTGACCATGCAGATGTCCCCAGAAAACTAATTGAGGACATGAATTCAATAGCATCTACTTCTAAGAGGACTTGGCTGAGGCCAGTTTACTTGATCGTAAGCAAAGCTACCTAACCCCAGTGGAAACTGCCTTATTCTACATAGGATTCAGCTGCATTAGACTTCTTGGCTCACACACAGAGGAAATAATTTCCATAACACTCTGTCTTCAAAGAGGAAAAAGATAAGAAAAGCTTTTACATTTTTAAATATCACAGCTTAAAGCTTTTGAAAAAGTATTGTTTGACCAAAGCATGTCACAACTATTTTCAAGTACATATCAAATTTTAGATGGCTTGAAATTAGATAACGCTGCTGTATCACAGGTAATAGCCTATATCATACTTTGCACTCCTGTGTTCAATCCTGTATGTGTCTACATAGAAGTAAGTCCTTCTCTGTTCAATGGGCTTTACTATCAAGTTACTACGCATAGAAATGCAGCCTTAGTCACAATATTATATTTACATTAATATCAGTGATGTGGGTAGCCTTGCTGGGATTTGTTAAAAAACAAAACAATGTCATTTATGAGACATGAGTAATTCTGTCAGGGGACATTCTATCTATCACCATCCATGTTCTCTGCCTCTCTCAGACTCATCAACCTTTGGTAAAAGAAGGATGTTGCAGTTTCAAATGTTCCGACTAAGGACAATTATATCAGTCTTGCTATAAAGTGTAAGTTCTAGCACTTGTGAGAATAATTAGTGCAGAGGAAAGGTAGAACTTTAATTCTAAAAACATTTGTGTATGCCATTTTTTTTAACTTTAGAAGGTGTATTTCATGCACCGAAATCCAGTAGAGTAGCCATTAGGCCACACTGGATCAAAATGAAATGAAATGAAATGTTTTACATCAGAAACTTGAACCTCAATACAGTTGCTGTTGAAGTTGTTTCCGACTTATGCCAACCCTAAGCTCGAACCTATCAGTGTTTTCTGGGGCTAAGAGTGTGGGACATGCCCAAGATCACCCACTGGGATTCCATGGCAAGGTAGGGAATCAAACTCTGGTCTCCAGGGTTGTGGTCCAATGCTCAAATACTCCACCCTGGTTCATCTGAGTGCTACAAGCAGATATATTCAACACTACACCAGAGAGGAACATATTGTCCACAATCCATCTTTTAATAAGATAAATGTGATAATTCTTTATTTGTTCCAACCATAGGTCATCACAAAATAAAACTTATGCAAGCAGGCTGTGAACAGGTGAACACAAAAAAGAATCAGTTACCACAGCAATCTACTCATGAAACAGGTACATTATTTTTGAAAAACACTCTTGTAGCCACCCAGCAAAAGAAGCCACTTTTCAACAATAGTTCTGTTACTGAATAAAAGCTAATTAAAAAGGGCTGATTCATACACTTAAAAGTTGTGACTCTCCTGTATCTTGCTCCCATTTAACACTATTCCAAAAATATTTGTATCACAGGTCAGATCATGTAGGTACTTTATCCATTCTAATGTTTTCCCCACAAGGGACCACTCCTATGAGCTGTATCACCATTGTCACCTATTGACTTACGGCAAACCCATTAATTTTATAGGATTTTCTTAGGCAAGGAATACTTAAAGAAGTGATTTTGCCAGTTCCTTCCTCTGAAATATAGCCTACAGCACTTGGTATTCACTGGCAGTCTCCCATCCAAGTATTTTTCCACTTTTTCAGAGATAGCATTTCCATGGAGAAGACTGTTAACCAGGTTTTAGTACTTTTGAATAAAAGTTCACTGAAAACTTACGCCATCTTTGTAATACCAGTTTTATTTCCAAATAAAGAAACAGAGCATAAGCAAGCAAACAGATGCTTGTATAATGTAACATATCCAACACAGTTGGGCCCTGTACATCTCAAGATGTCTACAGGCAACTCTGAGCTGCAGTGGCCACATCAAAGGAAAAAAAGGCAGACTGACTGAATCAATGTGAAAAAAGGACACAGATTTCCACAAAAATTGCATGAGATAATTTATACATATAAATGCACATTTAGAAACAAGTAACATCAAATGAAAGACTGTCTTCTGTAAGGTCAGATACATTGCTACAGCTAGCATTCACTGTCTGCTTGCACCCCCTCCCTCCCTCTCTCTCTCTCATAAACACACATACATTCATACAATCATAAATAACACCAGCTTTGTCTCCTTAACTAAAGGTAGGAAGTCACCTTCTCAAGCTCTTCTACCTCTGTCCTGAGTATATCTTTCAAGCACAAAGATTTCCTAGCAAGAAATCATCTTTTAACCTGTGCAGATAGATCATCAACTGACCATCTACAGCATCCATCTTTTCTTGGACTAAAGGGTCAGTTGGCTCCAGGAAACCATGTGAGGGGTTCCTAACCTTGAATCCAGTGCTGGGAAAAAGGGTGGCATATAAATGAAATAAATAAGTAAACAGCATGTTGCCCCTCAGTATGATTGCCCCAACTGATTCTTTCTCTCTCTCTCTCTCATACACAAACCACATACACATCAAGCACTTGTCCTATTGATAATGCATTCCCCTCACAGCAGCTTGTCTTTTTAAATGCTCTTCTTCCACTAACTGTAGTGGAGGAAGAACAGGAAAAGTTGAGCATGAAAGATTTTCTTCTGAATTGTAGCCCTGGGGGAGAAACTAGCTCTATCTGGCCTGATGGCTGCAGGTTCCTGATTCCTCATGTATATTTATTTTAAAAACAAAATAAAATTAAAGACTATGAACCAGAGTCTGATTCCAAATTTTTTTTAAAAAAAAAAATTAAAGCAGGACTTTGCATTTTTTAATTTACAAATTTTATTAGTACTCTGAAAAAAGTGAATAAAAAGCAATAACTATTATTCAAATGTTTGAGTTTACAACCAAAGGATAGAAGCCAAAATTGAGCAAGAAGAAGCCCACTTACACCATGAATCTTTAGCTCCTCTTGGTTCTTTTGTAAGAAACAGATTCATCCATAGAAAATATGCACTGAATTTCAATTAGAGGGCTGTTCTATTTTTTCTTTCTTTCTGGGCTGTTGTATCTTACGTTTCACATATCAAGACAAACATATCTATCAGATCAGAGACTCAATTGTCACCTATCTTGCACATCTACAGTCACACAAGTGGCCAGTATTTGATTTTCTTTTAAGCTATAGTAACTAACATTACATCTTCCAGCATAAATCAATTGAGTCAATTCAGATAGTGCCTGGAAAAATATGAACATCTCTCCAGGCAGCAGATGACATCTGTTCTGTTCAAAAAAATCCTTCATGTGATAAGCATGTTAACTGTGTAACAAATGCTTTTAAAAATGATTTTTCTTTATTTTCCAAGTGTTGTTCATAAAACTATTTGATGGATATATGGTCTAAATATTTCTGTAATGAGATAGCTGGCACTCAACATTACTACTCAAAATTAAAATCACAAAAATAAATTGATTTTGCAGTCAACATTTTTACCTTTCTACCCAATCATGGATTTCAGAAAGAAAGAAAACTGAACTATAGGTCAATACCGGTGGATCTGAAGTTAAAGTGAAACATGTACTTAATAGAGCACCCCGGCATTCGAAATTTTCTGCTTAAGGGACAATACCAGATGTTGATGGACTGCAGTTACTGTTAGCCCTAGTCAGCATACGCAGTGATGAATGATGATGGAAGCTACAACCCAGCAATATCTCGAGGGCTGTGACTTTCCCACTTCTGGGCTATCGGATTTGTCATGCCAGTAGAATGCAGGATTTGCCATTGCTCTGATAGGTAAGCCATCGGAGTATCTCAGATACACTCAAGGAACAATGCTGATATATCCGTTGTGTGGCAAAAATACACCATCAAGATAAAGTGGGGCAGCGGGCTGTGGAAGGATGAGAAAGCACAGAGGGGAAATATATATTCAATACAGCTCATGAGGACTCCAACCCCATGGAAAGTGCAGCCTTCCAGTAGCTCTGGACTTGGCTAGAGAAATTTCCATCTCATTTATGCCAATGGGGAGAGATGTGTGGAATAGCTCTGTGTCAATTGCTACCAAAGTGACATTTCTCTGAAAAGCCACCACATATACATGCACATATGCATACAGAGAGGGAGTGAGAGAAGGGGAGGGAGAGCGAGAGGGAGAGGTTCATGCTGCATACCTTATCATATGAGTTGCAATCTCTGGTTGTACATGTGTGCACACATGCATATACATACAAACACACCAGATAGGGAGATTACAGCTCCACCCAGGATGGGTGCTTTTGCCATAGTGTATGAGGAAGCTGGAGTGGGGATAGGGTAAGGCACCCTGCAGGCATATTAGGCTAGACTGATGGCAAAGAGTTAGTTTCTCTGGTTTTTATGCCTGACATTTTGCTAGGTGTGTGAAACATGAGTGAGGCCATATTCTTCCCATCAGCCAAGTATCATGTCACCTGCTTCCTGACCCCTTTCTCTGGAGAGTGAACCCATTGAAGTTGCTATTATCAGTGTGTGTCTGTGGCTTCTCTTGCTGTATGTCCTCACCCACCACTGGGAGGCTTGGCCAGAGAGTATTTCTTCCTACAGAGGGAGAGGGCCTTTCTGCACTACACCGTTATAGTGCTATTATTCCACTTTCAACATCCTGTGGAATCCTGGGCTTTGTAGTTTAGGGAGGAGCATTCAGAATTATCAGCCAGAGAGCTATTAGCCCATGGGACTGATAGACTGTGGGTGAGGTGATATAATTATGTGAACTGTGTTAACTGTCAGGGTGTGTGCTGAGAGTGCTTCTTCACCATGAATTTATTGGGGGTCTGTATGGGTGGGTCACTAGTGGGTGTCATTTTCTACACACTGATTCTTGGACTTGATTGTGTTTCCTGGGATACTGACATCTTTTTGCCATTTTTATACTGCTTTGAGATTTTGCCAGATGTTTTTCTCCCACAAACAGGTTGGGCAGGTATAGGATATGCTGGCCATTCTACCAGTTTACCATTGGCATCTCTCCCACTGTTTCAAACACTTACCCGCCCACGGGCATTCAACAGTCAGTGGTATGTAGAATCGTTCTGCTGCACTCTCTCATTTAAATCAATGTCATTATTAACCCCGACTGGGCAATATATTAAATTAATTAAAATGTAGTTAGGAAAATTTTACTTGTAAAAATAATGATACATATCTTTGCATGTTATTCTGTCCATTTAATTATCTGGGATATATTTCATGACGTATAAAAGAACTATTTTTAAAAACTTCATGTTCTCAGAAAACAGATAAACCCACAAAAGGGCTCCTAGAACACTGACCCAACTCCATGTTCTATCCTGCCAAAGCTTTAAGACATTAATGCCCTGAGATAAGACCACTCGTCATTACATTGTTTGATAACATGAGTCATCTAGGAAGTATAAGATAAGAAACAGGAATCTGACTGCATTCTAGCTGGGTGCAGTTCCTTAGACCATTACTGAGTGTGCCAGAAGGAGCGCTCAAAACAAGAGTTTAAAGGAGGTGAAGGTAACGTGATCAGTATGTTGGAATAGCTGACGTTGGTGATTGGAGATGAAATTAACAATATATTTTGCTTCTAAATAACAAAAGACAGTAGGCAGTAATCTCAGTAATAGAGTCTATTAAAGGGGCATTACTAAATAGCCCCCTCAGAATTACTTGGAAAGTGCCATTTTCAGATGGAGAAGATGAGGCAGCAAAGTGAGTCAACCAAAGCCACCGAAGGGCTAGTTTGCAGAGTCAGAATTAGTAATATGAAGTTTCTGTTTTCCTGGTTTTTGTTCATTCTGTTCTTGAAGAAAAGGAACACATTTCAGATTGCTGATCGCTTTCTATATTTAAACAGATGATATGTGACTGTACCTGAATTCCAAACCTATGCCTCATGTTCAAAAGACTCAGAAACATCAGAGGCTAATACATATGACTAAGACTGAATTACTACCTTTTCTTATCTAGAGTCAGGGTACTTTCAAGGAACTAGCTTTGATTTATGACTGGTGTAAAAGTTACCTTCCTCTTGCTCAATTCTGGCATTCCAAAATGCTAAACCCAATGTACACATTACACAGACCAATGTGATTGAATGCTGTAGCATACCACTGCAAATTGCAGACCCAAGATAGGGAATGAGTTGCATTTTTAAACACTTACTCATGGTAAAATCTTCCAGCACGTGTCAAACTAGAACTTCAGAACGAAAGGTGAAGTGAAGCTCAGTGTGCTGGTTTACTACCTGCTGGGACTTTCTTTTGAGTTGAAGAGAATTTAAAATATAATATCCTACCTGCAGTATGCACTGGTAGAACTCACAGTTTTACTATCTTCGTCTGTCACCTCATTCTGTGGGGGATTATCTGAGATAACAGTTACTATTTAGGCTATCAAATATGATCAGAATCATGTAATCATAGAGTTGAATGGGACCACAAGGGTCGCCTCATCCAAGCCACTGCCATGCAGGAATAGACAACTAAAGCATTCCTGAAAGATGGCTATCCATCATCTGTTTTAAAACCTCCAAAGAAGAGTCTACCTGTCACCAAGGCAGCCTACTGTCAAACACCTGACAGTCTTACAGTCAAGATGATTCATGTTGTGGTCACCAGAGCAGCAGAACACAAGCTCACTCCATCTTCCACATCTTTCAGATGTTTAAAGAGGGCACATCTCAAGCTTGTTTTCCCTAAATTAAACATGCCTAGCTTCCTAAGCCAGTTCTGATAGGGCTTGGTTTCCAGACCTTTTTACCATTTGGGCACTTTCCTCTTATTTCAACTTATCACTCTCCTTCTTGAAGTGTGCTGCCTATAGCTGGACACAATATTCCAGGTGAGATCTGACTAAAGCCAAATAGAATGGTACTATTACTTCCCTTGATTTGGACATTATCCTGTCGATGCAGCCTAGAACTGGATTCAGTTTTTGGGCTGCCACATGACACTGTTGACTCAAGTTTAACTTGCAGTCTACTAAGACCTCTAGGTCTTTTTCACTTACACCTTTTTCTCATCTGCGGCTTATCATTATCACTACTCCCTCTTCCCTGGAATCAAGAATCCTCTAAGACTAGAGGAGGCAATATCAGGGATTATCAAGCAGGCTTCAAGAAGACGAAGAATGTTCCAGTGGGGAAACAGGGCACTAAATCTAGAAGTTAGTTGTGGAAGAAGCAGTGTATGACGAAGCTCCTTTTTTGAATTCCTAGAATCTCTCAGCCAGCACAGCAATGATAGCTGCGAGATTCTGGGGTGTTATTTCAAAAATGTAACTTTCCCAAACTCTGGGAAGAAGTGATAAGCAGTGTGAACAAGCTGTCATGTGAGATGGAAAAATGATAGAAAGAACAAAGTAGGCTGGGGCTATGTGAGGAGGAGAAGGATCAGTATGGCATAGTTGTTTGGGTATTGGATTCTGGGAGACCAGGGTTTGAATTCCTGCTCAGCCATGGAAACCCAGTGGTTGACCTTGGGCTTGTCACACGCTATCAACTTCAGAAGAAAGCAATGGCAAATCTCCTCCGATTTAATCTTTCCAAGAAAACTCTGTGATAGGTTCACATTAGGGTTGCCGTAAGTCAGAAACAACTTTGAGTCACACCTGCAACAAATGTGGGGAGAGAGGTTGAGAAGATGTAGTTTAATTCTTCCATATCTTCTTTGCTTATTGTCAAGCTGCAGACAAGGAACTGTGACAGAGACAGAGAGAAGTCTGCTTAATGCACCTAATGAGTTTGTGGCTGAAGTGAGATTTTAACTGAATGTAACAATTTATGGAAGCTCAGCTGAGTCAGATCAAATGCCTGTCTAGCCCAAGACATTGCTTGCCATGGTATCTAGCAGGATATTCTTAGAAAGTACAGACACAAGAATTTGGGGAACTGCAATCAAAAAAAAGGGGGGGGAGGAAAGGTTATGTTTCTAGACTCAACAAAGTTTATGACAAAGTCCATGGTGTCAGGACTCCCATCCTGACCAGCAGCCACCTAAGCTTACACTAGCTAATTCAGGGACAATAACATCCAGCTCACCAGTGGCACTAGAAGCAGACATGTCAGAAATTGATTGACTCATCAGCAGCCATCAGTTTAGGGGCCATTTAGACAGAGATACTGAAATCTGTGCTACCACCATCTGCAATCCTCTCAGATTCTTATATTATATTATAAGAATCTGAATATTAGAATCTGGGGATATCCAATGAGCCTGAATGATAGGAGACTGAGGGCTTATAAAAAGAAGTGTGTCTTCATACAACCCATGTTATGTATATACACCTCTGGACTAAAGAGCCACAAACATTGCAACCTTTCCTCATAGGAAAGTTATTCCAGCCCTTTAGTAGTTTTGATTGCCCTTTTCAGTCAGTATTTCTTGGTCCAGCTGTATAATATTCTTTTTTGGGGGGAGAGGTGATGATTAAAATTACACACAGTGCCTGGTATACAGAAACAAGGATGGAAGAAAAGGTGATAACCCTATACTGTGTGTCAGTTGGATTTTTTTATAGGTTGGATATGCGGCAATGCCTTGGAGAGAAGAAGCACCATTGTGGCCATGATGTTTGACGTCATGCTCCAGATGAACTTAAGCAAACATTGAATAATTTTCCAGATATGCATCATTTTGTTTTTCTTTCAGTTTTCTCAACTGTAGCTTTCTGACCTTGGAGTATGTGTCATGGAACCTTGCATTCACATTGATTTTTAGGGCATATGAGTTTGCCTATTAGTTTTACATATTACATGATATTCTTCAGAGTATGTCATTGCAAACTACATTTCACAAATTACATTCTAGAAAAAAAATCAAGGAAGCAAAAAGAAGAGGCAAATGTTCTAACATTTGTTCGTTCATAACTAATTCAAAATGAATTAGTCAGTACTCCTGATGGGACTGAATTATCCCCTCAAATAATCATTCATGTAAGAGAGTTAGATTCTCCTTCAGGTGAAGATTGCAGCATTACAATACGGATGTAATTGCCACAATTTTCTTACAGCATGTGAGCAGTCTTCAAGGCTTCTTGACACACTCAAGGATCTTAGTTTTGTTTCAGAAGGAAGTGTTAATTCAGAATTGTTTTATGAATAACCTCAGGCCAGCTTTATTAAGAAAAACTTGGATTATCTCAGGATGACATGGCAACAGTCTGGGAAACAATTCAGCAGTCAAATCATATACGGGCATGCTTATTTTGTTAATTAACCTGTGGTAAGATTAATTGGTCCTTTTAAATCATCTGATCAGTTTATATAGAGTTTAATTGAATGTTACAGTAAATTGAAAAAGTCAACAATTCATAGCAAGGTAAGAGAACCTTCCATACCTCCATTTCATCTGCAGATATAAATGAATAGAGCTGGTTCTTTCTTGAAATTTGAATTAATTTCATTTTCAAAGCCAAAGGACTCTGGTTGAGGAAACAAATCAAGACTGATGTGAATTAAAGTAATGATATATCATTCTTGATGACTGTGGTATTTTAAAAAAAATATTGACTGATGGTGAAGTCTTTATGGAATATTGAGTGACACAGAACTAAAGCCTCAATGTTTAATCCACAAGACTTCTCCCCTGACTGATGTAAAGTTCATCCACTCACATAACTCCATCCAGAGCAATTTTATGACAGTTTTACAAGTTATGTTTGAATTGGGATTTTTGGCATTTCCCACATCAGTAAATCACATGAATCAGCTACACTGATAAGAATAAGTATTTGATTTTTCAAGGGTACTTTGTGCTGCAATTAATAACCTTCATAAGTGACATTTTCTGGACTGAAATGCATTCTTACTATCACTTGAAACTAAAGGCACTACTCCCTTAGCAGTGGCAGTGACGTTTGTGTCACTTTCTAAGAGTAATGGGTCCTTTCTGTTGGCTGGACACTTCACTTCCACTGTCAGATGAAGGTCTTCTGACTCAGTTCAAGAGTGAAAAACAGACTCCTACAGTTTCCTCACTTCCTGGTTACTTCCACTACCTGCCCCATAGAATTTTCCAAGTGTACACGGGTGACACTTGTCATTATTTTCCAAATGAGGAACAACACCCCCCTTTCACGTGCTTCGCCTTCTTTTATAGATAATTAAGGGAAGATCATCTCATCAAGATTTCTTTCCAGCACATCTCAGTCAACAGAAAGCTGGAAAAAAGCTTAAGAAGGAATATTCCAGATGCAGTGTAATGGAAATACTGTTGCTGTCTTACATGTTCTGTCCCAAGAAACCTGCTCAAAACATAAATCTGCATCAAAACCCACAACAGCTTTCATATTTACATTAAATATAAGTAGGACTCACCCTTTTTGTAATGGACTGAAAATATCAGTTTATTGCTTGTGACCAAATGCCAGTTCAAAACAGATAAAATAAAGATACAAAAGCACAAGCAGATGAAAATTAAAATATGTGCAACATACATACAGAGTATAAAAGTATTTACTAGTGTTGCCATCTGCAGCCCCAAAAACACCACCTGCCCAAACTATTAAACAGCCCAAAGGATTATTGTGAATATGTACCAATACATTGAGATGAAATAGATCAAAAGGTGCAGTTAAGCTAGTGAGGGTTTCCAAAGCTCATTCAAATTGCCCTTGCTGCAAGGGCAACACATGTTACCTTGTAAGACGCCCTAACGTCAACATCTCAGTAAAAATCTTTCCTCTCCCTACAAACAAACAAACAAATATCCACCAAAACTGGGAACGTGTGAGACAAAAACCTCTCTCTGGGCGAATAGCATAATTGACAATGAAAGAAATAGCGAGGGAGTTCTGTTCCACACCCACATTCTCCGTGGGCCATAGGAGTTTCTCACATACCTCCAGTCAAAACGGCTGATGGTTTTGTCAGAAAAAACAGTTCAGTAAATGCTTTCACAATCTATGGAGCAGTTATTGTTCACAGATAACATAGTGTACCATGATTTTCCATAAGGCCATACCAAATGGAAAAATGCCTAGACTGGATTAAGATGTTATCAGTGGTTTTCTTATGACTGAAAACTTGATCTCCTGAGTATTCCCTGGACCTAAGACTCAACTTATCTAATGTGAGCTGTCCATCCGGATCCATATATGCCTCACAGGCCATTTCCGCACTAGCTTATTAATAGTGCTATTATTCCACTCTTATCTTTCCATATCCTCCCTAAAGTGCAAACCCTAGGATTCCACAGGATGTTGAAAGTGGAATAATAGCACTATAACAGACTAGTGCGGAAACAGCCTGACACTTTCTACTACCTTTGACTTTGAATAGCTAATCTTAAAATATTCTTGCTTATGGAACTGGCCAAATTGTGGTAACGTTTATTTACAGCCAGTCTGAGAGACTGACATCAGCACTATGTCATTAGTGCACAATAATGCATAGTTTTCTATCCCTAATTGTTGGTGCATGGAAAATTTTACTGGAATAAGTCTGAACAATATCAGTGTAAAAACTGAACAGAAAAGGCACCACAATGTACCCTTGTCTAATTCCATTATAATTGCTGTCTTCTTTTGTTCAGGTTCTGTTGTACCTAATTCTAATATGCATGCTGTGTTAGTCATGTAGTTTCTGAATTAACCAAAGAAGATGCTTATCAGAGTTGGTGTACCAGGTTTATCCTAAAGGCACTGACGACTGACAAAATCAAAAAGAACTGAAAGATCCACAAAAGCTGTAAAAAGAATTTTTGTGGGTCCTTTAATAATCTTTGTTATCCCATGGGGGAGGAGAAAGCATTGTTCTAATGTGAAAGCCTCCTACTAAAACCTGCTGCTCTGCATTTATGATTTTAATGAATGCTTCCCAGTCTTCCAGTTTAGAGAGACAGTTATGTGTGTACTGTTTTGATGCCATATCTAAGAGGCTTATTGGTCTATAATTCCATGGGTCATTTCTATCCCCCTTTTAACTGAATGGGCCCTATTAGGCTGGAGGCAAGAGCCAGTGTGGTATAGTGGTTGGAGCATTGAAGCAAAACTCTAGAGAGCAGGGTTTGAATACCCACTTGGCCATGGAAACCCACTCGGTGATCTTGGACAAGTCACACTCTCTCAGCTTTAGAGGAAGGCAAAGGCAAACTGCCTCTGAACAATCTTGCCAAGAAACCTCCATGACAGAGTTACCTTAGGTTCACCATAAGTCAGAAACGACTTAAAGGTACACCACAACCACCACAGTGGTAGAGGACCAACCTAAAGGTACCTTCCCTTTGTTGTTTATATCTGTAAACAATTTGGATAGACTAGGTACCAAGCATTCCATATTATCTTTATTTCTCGAAATAACATTTCCTGTCAAGGTGTCTTATAGGTGTAAGCATTTTAATCAATGATTCATTGGCCATTTCTGCACAAGGCGAGGGAATCACTCTGTGCCGTTACTGACCGCATTTTCTGGCTCCTCGGTCCGGTCCAGGGTTAATTGGAGCAGCGCGTGGTCTAGATCCGCACTGCTCCAGCTTCCAAAATGGCGGCTTCCGGTTGGTCGTGGGTCCCGACCAACCGCTGAAGCTCGCCACGCCTAAAGCCCGCCCCCACAGATCGTAGGCTCGCATTGGTGCAAGCCTGCGAATCTGCAAAAGGGAGCAGGCATGCCGTGGCACGCTCTGGTACTTTGAAAGACCTGATTTTTCTGGTCTTTCAAAAACACGCTGGAGGATCATGTGGGGTCGTTTCGGAGTGGACTGAAGTATGGATCTCCAGTAAGTAGTCCGAACTCAGTCCACTCCAAGGTGCAGACGTCCTCCAAGATGCAGACATGCACCATTTTAATTACCCTGTGTGGAAATGGTCATTGTCTTGTGGGGCCAAACAGGTCATTCTTGTTCATGCTTTATATTCATTGGTAAATTATTTGTAGTCTTCTCCCTCAAAATGTTCCCAAAATAAGATATCCAAGTGATACCAGCTATTTCTGACTTTACATAAAGTCTCTGTTCCTAAGGCCCTCTAGAAATAAAGGCCCCAATTTTCATTGGGTTCTGCCATTTCTTGATTTAGTTCCTTCCAGTTGTTAAGAAATTTTGTAGTTATATGCCATCAAATCTCCTCTGATTTATGGCACCTATATATAGGGTTGTATTTTTTTGGCAAGGTTATCCAGAAGAGGCTTGGCATTGCCTTCCTGTAAACGTGAGAGTGTGACTTGCCCAAGGTCATTCAGTGGGTTTCATGGCAAAATGAGAACTTGAACCCCGGTCTCCCAAATATTGTTTTTCTTCTGAGTAGGGATACACATCCATTTTGCATCTGAAGTACTCTGAATATCCTTCTTTCTTTTTTAAAATTTGCCAACATGTTCTTCATTTCCTAAAGTTCTGTTCAAACCACCAATAAATATCATAAGGAACCACGTAATCAGAAGACTTGCCTAGCAAACGTGTAGAATCTTCTGTGTATTCATGTTGGTACTGACTAGGATTTGTTTATTTTGTCGAATCAGTATCTTTGTGAATCTGATATTGATTCACATCTTTTGAGTAGAAACCACTTCCTGACAATACAGTTAAACAGTAAATAACAACTGTTTGATAAATCTCAAGAACTGTCATGTCCCTTTGACCAATGACACTCTTTCTTCTTTCTTTTACAAGTAAATGATTACATTTACTAAGAAACTGCACACTCTTATCTTGCTAGATAATACATTTTTAGGTGGATCTTAGAAATTAGAAGTTGAACCATTCATTCAAAGCACTTGAATGCACATGAGATTCACTTCTTTTTCTCAGAACTGATTATGGCATCAAGCTTAGCGAGGGCATCTAAATATCTCCCCTTGGTAAAAGTCAACATTTATCTGTAAATGAAAATACATTCCATCCCAGTCAGGCTGACAGCAAATATGAGAACTGACCTTGTTGTGGTTGGCAAAGAGAACGAATGAATAAGGAAAGAACAAAATACCCAACTCTAACAGAGAACTGAAATCACAGAGAACAAGAAACAGCATTAAACAGGACAACAGAGTTTGAGCTATTTGATTGGCAGCCATAATCAGGGAAGGAGGAAATAATGGCAGAGGATGTAGGTAGAGGCTTTCTAGCAATTAGTGACTATATTTATGATTCTGAAGTACCCTAGAATGTTAATAATGGGTATCATATTAAACTACTTCCTAGATTGGTCTTCTCAGTCTGAATGGAATTTACAAGTATGGCCAGATATGGTCCAGGAGATGTGTTTTCTTTAATCTAGTTCTGAGGTAGATTAGAATAATCTTTTTAATTTATCTCAGACTTACAATGGTTCTTTAGCACAGGCGGTTCTTAAAAGTTAAGGCATTGGCTGAATATATCTTTCCCTAATACATATCTTGGAGGTTACTGCAGAAGTTTGAGGAACAAAGTGAGGGACAACGAAATGAGCTAGAGGAAATCTGCAAGTTATCCAAGATGCTGGTTTCCAAGGTTAGCCATTCGATATACAATGGAACTTTTGGTAAGGCTGACTCTTAAGACAGCAAAATAAGGTGTTCTCCAAAACAAAATATAAAACTATGTATAGAGTACTACTGTCAGGATACAGAGAACTTTCTATAGCGTTTCCTCCAACCCACTGGTCTCAAGCCAATCAGAGCTGTATGCACATGCACATGCATACACATGCTCACAAACTGTTTTTTTTTTTTAAGGTTTTAAAATAGTGCAGTATATAGCCCTAGATGGGGGATAGGCAACTGCAGCTATGGAGATACATCTGGCTTCCAACTTCCATTGGTATAACCAGTGGTGAAGATTTGTGTGGGGTTCAGTTTAAAAAAAAGTGAATGTTACAGTTGTCCCCAGGTTTACCATTCCTGTACTCACATTTCAGAGCCCTAAACACAAAACAGGAAGAAAACAGCCCCTCTAACAGCAAAGAAAGAAAATGGAGTGTGTGGAGAAAGGTGCCTATCACTTTGATTTGTGTCTGGAGAGCAATATAACCAGTGGTGGTCCAACTATTACACTGTTCTTGGTAATCTGGTAATGGACAGCCTACTTTGTGCTTTCTTTTAATTAAGATTTTTGAATTACAATGAGTATGACCATATGACAAGAACACACGTACAGAATAAAAAGAAGTGCTGCGTCAGTCAGTAAAATCAATAAATTGGTGTCATTCTTTCTCAGGCCAAGCACATCCCAAGACAGGATACCACTAACAGCAGAACAGGGTTAGAAAGATTTCCAGAATTTCATCAGGACAGTTTGCTTTATAGTAGTCATTGCCTCAGCAATAATTCTGAAGTTCCCAGCTATAGCATAGGAGCCATTCTGGCACGCCTAATCCCTTACCACGCTCAAGATTGTTTGAAGCTATTTGTTTGGTATGGGTTTTGGAGCAGGCCAGAAAAGCAATGTCACCCTGCTCTTTTAAATTAAAACTGGTTTTAAGTCTATTTGGAGAATTACAAGAGCAATGGAGCTGAGAAACAACAAAAATCACAGCAACTATACATATTTTCCCCCAATCATGGGGAAATGTTAACTTCAAAGCGCTCGTTTATTTTCCTGATGTAACTACTGAGGTTAGATGGCTGCCATGAAAATGCATGAGTAACTCATCACCCAAAAGCTTCTAATGGCAGCAAAAATACATAAAATGAAAGGAAGTGGCAAAAAATCTATATAGAGAGAAGAAATGTTTACTGACACTTTGTATTTTCTCTTCTTGTCTGGATGTCAGTTGAATTTCACTGTGCCGTACTATGCTTTTCCCTATAATGGTAATGAATCCTTGTTCTTCAGCTACACAGTTATACGAAAGGAACTGAGCAGATAACGCAGTGACAAAAACTCTGACAGCATATCCCTCGTGATGCCCAGAATTAATAATGCTAATCTGCTAGGTGAGGCCTAACAGATTAGGAGTCAAATTGCAAAATACACAAAACGTAAAAACACAGACGTTGAGCTGGGGTTATGAAAAGGGAAGTTGTAGATTGTGGTCATACTGTTCTGTACAGTGGGAACCAATTGCTCTGGGGTCATGTTAAAGGTTTGCAAAAGTCTTCATACCCTTTGCACTGCACAAAGCTCAAGTTCAAAGCTGAAGCATAGTTCAACATTGTGTGCCACCTTATAAGAATCCTGGCACAAGCAACTTAGCCAAGGCAGCAAGCAACTGAAACAGCTGAATCTAAAGAGGAGTGAAACATGTAGCCATGAGTCTGCCCTAAGCGATATCATTCTAGACAGAAGGTCCAACTCTCATTCATCCAGCAGAAGTAAAACTTCCCATTTGCTCATATTTGGATTTATATTTATATTGCATATAGAAGCAACAGACAAATGGAGCTCGAAGACTTTGACCCTCCTGGCTGCCCTTGTTTCTCCTTATGCATCATCACAGTGACTCATGCTTGATGCATCTTGCCTGAAGATACGGAGGAGAAGCTAAACCTCTTGTGGGTCACTAAACTTTAAAGAGCCAGAAGGCATGATAAACTCTTGGAAAACTGGAACACAGTCACCTCTTAAAATCTGAATTAGCTGTAGAATTAGGGAAGTGGGATATAGAAATGTTCAGAGCACAGTGCTTCCGCGTTCTTGTTTTTTTTAATCAGTTAAAAGTATGTTTATGATTGGCATTCACCCCCTGGAAGTGTGATATGACAGTACTACAATTCTCTTACAGATTAAAGAGTTGTATTAAGGTGGTTTCAGGTATTACATATTCTTCATTTTACTTTTCTTTCCAAAGTGCAATCTCAAGTCACAGAGTACAAGTATAGCGTTTGAAGAGCTTGTCCTATTATTAGCTATTAACTTCAAGGAACTTGCCTCAAAGGTTTATAACCTGTTGTCCCCTCACAAAAACTAGACTTACGTTGAAAAACAAGTCTGGGGAAGGGATTTACAGGCAATAATTTCAGATAACAAGTGGAGCAAGCCAAGGTCTAATGTTTTCATGGATGTGGGTTCAACTAGTCAGAGTATGTTATCACATTGATCAAGAGATGGTGTCTGGCTCTGGTTCCATTGAATCTTACAGTTACAAAAAAGGTCAGCCATACGTCAGCTCAGTGATGGTGAAGCTGGTTCTTAACCCATCATCCATGGCATCTTATTTTACCAATTCTGGCCAGAAGTTTTTGAAGATGTAAATTGAGTAACAAATCAAGAGGCGAAAATCTCACCAGAACTTGGACTTCTGTCTTTATTTTCAGGAGATTATGTACAATTTCCACCTGATCTTTTACTTAATTTGCTAGAAGAACTTACTAGTTAGGAACCAATATCACACAGAATTTGTGCTGTTTGGAATTTGTTTATTTTATTTCTTAACAGGAACAGTAAACTGTTCTCCCCCAATACAAATTTAGATCTATGGAAAGATTCACTGTCATAAGTACTTGCTTTTGCTGTTTGCATATATGAATTTATGGTTTGAGAGTTGGACTACAACTTTGGACACCTGGGTTTGAATCCCTGCTTAGCCATGGAAATTCACTGGGTGACCTTGTACAACTCACACCAGGCCAAGTTGACAGTACTGGGCTAGAGGAACTAATGGTCTGACTCTTTATGAGCAGCTTCCTGTGTTTCTATGTAACAGTGATAATCTGTGAGGAGCAAAACAATCAAGAAAACCTTGTCCCTAACCACAATAGAGGACACCACATCTAAGGAATGGCTGTCTGCAGCAGCACCTTTCCTAGTGATTTTTAATGTATGAAGAAACTCAGAGACAGAGAGGTGCTTTCTGAGTTGGTTTGTGTCCAGGTTGTTTAGTGTCTCCACATCTGAGGGCAAGGGAAAGTTCAACATGCTGCTAACACCTGTCAAACTTAAAGATGTGTCCAAAGTAACCTCATCCTCTTTGTGAATTCCTGTGTCTAGCTTGTATAATTTCACATACTCCAATTGTACTTATTAGGAAAAACATGGATATTAAGAGATCCTACCAATTAGATGAGAGTGGGTGGCGGTGAGGAGTCAGTTAGACTTTGAAGGGCTGGCCTCCATGCTTTTATGGAAAATGCAAGCTTAAGCAAGACTATATCCAGACAGATGTTCTCTGGAAAGTTTTAACAGAGAAAGACTAAGGGTGGCAATTCAGGGATGGAGGGGGACAAAAGCTATGTGTAGATTATTATTCATAAATAATACATATATGCATGTACTACACTCCAAATTTAGGCCCTTTCCACATGTGGGGGGAGAAACAGGCGAAAACGCCCAAAAACGGAGCTTACCGGCAGCCGGGTAAGTCTGTCGCTACACGGAGCAGCGCGAGCTCGCTGCTCCGCAGTCCTCCGACATCCCAAATGGTGGCTTCTGGTTGGTGGAGGCTCTCCACCAACCGGAGAAGCTCGCCAGCTGGAAGCCCGCCCCTGGCAGATCTGCAGGCACGCACTTGCGCGCGCCTGCAAATCCACTTCGCAGCTGGGCGACGGAGCAGCGCGGGGTTGCACGCTCCGTGCTTTTTAAAAACCTCGAAAAAGAGGTTTTTAAAAAACACGTGGTGCGGTTTGTTCCGGCCACTCCTGAGTGGATTCTGGTGTGGAACTATACAAAGTAGTCCACGCCAGTCCACTCTACGGTGTAGAAGACCTCCGTGAGAGGTCGCTCTGCACCATTTCAGAAGCCCGGTATGGAAATGGCCTTAGTAAGAAGCCATGACTGGCCATGAGTTATCAGCAGAATACATGCCTATGATTGTCAGGAGTAATGACATCATATAATTCATAGGACATCCTCATTTTACTGTAAAAGCAGCCCGCATCCTATGTGGCTTGTTTTGTAGGACATTATAAAGCCACCTCAACATCAGCACCTGAAAGCTATAGATTGCTAAAGGAAGGTCAGCGCCATGATAATCTTGAACCAATCTATGTAAAATTGCATCAGTATGTGGACATGGAGACATTACAACACTGTGACATACTTTGTATGCTATTACATAAGGGAGAAAGAGTATGTGCAAAACATTGGCCAACTTGTTCCACTGATAACCTGGTACGCCTTGTACTACTTCCTGCAGAGCTCAGGGAAGCTTCCAAAATATGTCTTAAGGAAAACAAAAGTTCAAAGGTTAGTTGTATTCTTACTGTCAAGATATTACTGCTGTGAAGTCTTTCAACTCGCAGTATTTTTTAGTTGTTATTGGTTGGTACGCAGGCAGATGAGGGGGGGACAGTTTCACAGGCATGTTGTCCCAACTGTCTCTCTATAACCAGTGTTGTGGCTCTGCTTGATTTTTGTTCTTCTAAATCAAATTGTGTTATTTCAACATAATTCTCCTTGTCTGCATAGAATTTGCTTTTGTTCTAGAAAAAAGGAACCAAGGGGGGGAAAAATAATTTTTTGTAACTATTCAAAAACATGAATAAGGAGTAGACTTAATTCAAGAAATTTTGCTACCAAAGGTAACACTCCCCTAAATCAAAGTGCCTTTCCTAAGTCAGGTGAAGCCAAATTATTTTGACACCTGAGGGGGAAAGAATCTACAATTTCTCCCCTTTCAATTAAAAACACAGTAATCATTGAAATAACTGACAATTTATTGTTCTGTTCTGATACCCCAAATCCACTGCCTCATTCTGCATAATGGTAGGGCCAGTCCCGTTAAGGGGAGGTTGCATGATCTTTGACCTTTCTGCTTTTGTACTAAAAGAGAATATGCATGCCACTTTGAAAATACAAAACTTGGAATCAAAATCCTAAGTGTTTGCTTTCAGGCCCAAGGATTAAACACAGACCTTGAGCTTCTGAGTCACTATGACAGACAGAAACCACTACTCCATGCCTCCAGTGAACTACCATATTCTTGTGTATGACATCAAGGGCAGGTCTTGGGGCTAAAATAAAGGATTTTGATATGACCCATGGATAAGTCAATGGTCATTCTGTGGAGAGGAGGGAAACCCCAGGGGGTCAGCTGCCCCTGGCCATTGCTGCCACCATTTTCCCACCCAAGCATTCAAAAAGGCCAGAAGTGGTGCCATGGCAGAGAGAATAGAGGGGGTCAGTGCTTCTTCTAGGTTCTCCTAGGACAGAGTAAGCCCTCATCTTTTGCCACTTTACTCAGAGAAGGGGTTGGTTTCCTGTTTGATAAGAGTTAAGGTGCAGTACTTACACTGACCTGTGGATAAGTCGACCCAATTTTGGGGGGTCAATTTTTTTGACTAAAATTTCCAGGCTTATACATGAATATGTAAAGTAAGAACTATAATAGTCTATATGCTTTAGTTGACCTGCAGTAACTAACTGGGTGCACGGTTAGTCAAACCACGGTTTCAGTTTATATGCCCAGGCTCTATTCAGATCTCTCTTTCTTGCTGAAGATGATCTTATGAGAATCCCAATGTATGTTTGCTCTCACCTATCTAAACGATCCAATAAATGTTAATACATGTGTTGAGCTACCGTGCCTGCTTTAACAAAAAGTGTGTAAAATTCCAAAACCAAAGCACAGAGCAGCAACTCAGAGCAGCCAGTCCTATACTTGTAACAGCAGGGCTTAAATGTGGGGAAGGGGAAAAGCAATGTTGTTGTATCCCTTCAAGTCATGTCCAATTTATGGTGACTCTAAGGCAAACTTATTCTTGGGGGTTTTTTTGCAAGATTTGTTCAGAGGGGGTTTGCCACTATTTTCCTCTGAGGCTGAGATAGCATGACCTGCCCAAGGTCACCCAGTGGGTTTCCATGGCTTCGAATCTTAGTCTCCAGAGTCTTAGTTCAACACCCAAACCACTACGTCACCCTGGGTCCGGGAAAAACAAAGGGCACACTTTATTGAGGCCTGGAGATCCTGCCCCCTCCCACTTCCTGTGTCTCAGCCCAGGCTGCCACTCCATTACCATGAGAAATAATGAGGCTAATGGCAAGTCATTTTTGAGGACACTTAGGGCTAAGTCCAGTTGCTAGTCCCAACTGCAACAGACCTAATGGAGGAACCCTGAAGTCTGTTTATTTATCTGTTAATGTGTTTAATATCCCACCATTCTCCCAGTGCAGGCCCTACGGAGACTCACAACTTAAATTAAAACAAGATATAACTAAAAAACGTAAGCATAATATTAAGGAGAAGCATTTGTTCTTGTTGCTGCATGGTTTCCAGTTGTTTCTGACATATGGTGATCATAAGGTGACTCTATCATGGGTTGTATGTGTGCGTGTGTGCGTGTGTGTGCGTGTTTATAAGATCTGTTCAGAAGTTTGCCTCTCCCTTCCTCAGAGGCTGAGACAGTGTGACAAGTCCTAGGATACTCAGTGGGTTTCCATGGGCAAACCCTGGTCTGCCAAAGTCCTAGTCCAACATTCAAACAACCACACCTTGCTGGCTCCAGATCCTTGGCTGCCTCCCCGCCCCCACCAAGTTGCAAAGGACAGTTATTGGAATGATTACTGTATTTTTAACGGAAAGAAGAAAACTCTTTCCCCCTCAGGTGTCAAAAAAAATAACTTAGCTTCCCTTCACTCAGAGCACCTTGACTAAGGGAAGAGGGTTCCATTAATTAAATAAAATTAAAAAAAAATAGCTATTCTGCCAGAATAAGGTATGGAGTTAAATGATTTAAAACATTTTAACAGCATAACAAGAATGGGAAACCGTGCAACAGTTCCCAGTAAAAGCCCCTTCCATAGCAGTTGTTTAGTGGCAAAAGCATCTCTGAATGGAAAAATCTTGGCATGCAGGTAGAAGGAAACAGCGAGGGAGGCAACCTAATCTCTGTGGAGTGACATTCCATAGCCTGGGAGCAATCCCCAGAGAAGCCCTCTCTCATGTTTTCACCAGACATGGCTGTGAAGGTAGTGGAACCAAGACAAAGCTTTCCTGCATATATATGAAAATTCAGGCAGGCTAATATGGGAGAGATACAGTCTGATAGTCTAGACCCAAGCTGTACAGGGCTTGGTAGGTCATAACTATATGACTTTCAATTGCACCTCGAAACAGATCAGTAGTGAGGGAAGTTGTTACAACAAAGAATTTCTTTTCTTCTTGTAACTGGTTCTGCTCAGCAGTCTGGCTGCTGCATCTCAGACCCACTGAAATTTCTGAACAATTTCCAATGGCAGCCCCATGTAGAACATATTATCTTGTAATCCCAATGGGATATAACCAAGGCATGTGTCACTGTAGGACAATGGAATTTAATGGGTCTGACTTAGTGGAACTTGGTAGGTCTGCACTAGTTGGGATTAATAACTAGACTTATCCTTTAGGACTGGGTGTAGATTATACAGCTCTCAAGATGTTGTTTTAACTACAGCTCCCAGAATTCTTCACCACTTCTAGGCTAGATAGGGCTATCAAGAGTTACAGGTCAACAACATCTGGAGAGCTGCAAAATTCTCATCACTGCCATAGGGAACTGTTATTTGTTTTTATTTGTTTTCCTTATTCTTTATTTTATTTTGTCTTCCCTTATCTTCCTTGTCTTTTATGGCTTGCTGGAGCCAATCAGAAACAATGTTAGCGCAAAGTAAGAACTACTGTATACCAAACAATGAATTTCTAGCCCAAGATCCCCCCTAGAAAACTGGGATTGTACTTGTGCCATCAGATTAGGGCCCTTTCCGCATGACGTCGCTGCTGCGTTTTTGCCACAGGATGGCAGCGGTTGGCAGGTCGCGCTTCCGCATGACTTTGTCGCCGTCCTGCTGCCATCCTGTTGCGGAGTGTTGCGCTTGCGCAGTTTTCGCAAAATGGAAAAAATCTGTTTCGCATCTGCAATCGCGCGGTGCTCCCTTCACTTCTGGCCATGCAGAAGATGCCAAAGCGCATTGGCGACGCTTCCTTCCATAGCGCAGCAATGAAAAAAGCCCAGCTGTGCTGCAGAAGGAAGACGTGGTGCCATTGTGTTCTCTTCCGCATGGACCGAGCGGGTGCAGAGGGGAACATTGCTGACTCACTTCCTTCTGGACCTGGGACTGCAGCGAGACAACGTGGAAGAGCTTTGTTGTGCGGAAATGGCCTAGGACTTGTCATTGGAGACAGAGATTTGGGTCATATATTTAACATCTATTTTACTTCTAACAGAATTACCTGTGCTTTGACTGGAGTGTTGGCAGGTTGAAGGGAGAGATAATACACAAACATGAAATGATAATAAAGCTTTAAAGTGACTTATCTATCTGTGACATGCTTGGAGCCACATTATTCAACTAGAATAAAAGGGAAATCAAAACTCTAGTATAATAATACCTTCATTAGGAGTAATCAACTGATTAAGTTACAAAACAGTCCGTAGTTTTCAAAGAAGTGGCTGTGTTAGTCTCTTGCAATGTAAAAAGGAGGAAAGGAATGGGAGAAAAAAAAGAAAGAAAGGTGGCAGCACCTTTAAGGCGAACTGAAGAAGAGTCACATTTAGTATATTTAGCTACCAAATGGTACTTGGACATGGTGCAAGAAGTGTTTAAGAGAGATGGGATAATATAAGAAAATATTAAAAATATGATCTTGGAATGAAATAGAAAGTGTTGTTTCATCAATCAGAAGACTCTATAGAAAACTGGGACTGTCGCATGTCTGGTGGTGGATGGATGGTAAGAAGCCCATTTTACAGTTTTGTAGTAACCCACTCCCCAACCCATCCCTGTTGCTTAGAAAACAGTATAATAGAAATTTTGGGATTTGGGAAGTTTTCTGAGGTGTTAGGTTTGTGGCCGTTTCAGGTAAAAGGCAGTCTCCAGAGTTAACAGAAAAATGCGCTGAATCTGAGACTAACTTTAGTAAAACAAAAGGCAAACAGGCAGCGTTCAAACTATAGAATTAAAAAGTTTGCTATCTGCACAGAAACATACATTCTGAGCATATATTCCAGCTGCTTAAGTCCTAACTGAGCGAAAGTTTCAAGTACAGAAAGGGCTCAGTAGATCTCTAACTCACCGTGCCGGCAGAAGGAAGGAAAGACGAAAAGAGGGGAGGAGTCTCTATGTGACCTTAGCCACCTAGGAGTTTCTATGGTCACATGATCTGGTTGTCTAGATACGCTGATTATAGATGACCATGCATTCAGTGTGAAGTTATGCAAATGCGGAAAGCTGGAGGACGGTATGAAACGCAAGAGAGGAAGCAGGAAAGCCCTATACTGCCTAAAGCTCCTGTTTCTGTAACAGCAAACAAACAGGAAAGAGGGCTGTGAAGAGAATATTTGGTTGGAGCAGTATTTTCCAGGAAAAGTCATCAAGGCTCAATACCAAAGGCAATATCTGAAGGCAGCACAAGCACACAGTTACCTGAGGAACACAAGAGTGGCATCAAAAGTTTTTTAAAATAATATTAATAAACAAAACCAACAGATTCCCCCCCTAACCCTCTGCCTGAAATTGACTGCCTTTAAGCCTAAAGATTTCAGAGGTACAGCTGCAGTCCACTAGTCACCCAGTAAAAGATCTGTTCATGGGAAGAGTTTTAGTCATAAGTAACTCTTCACTCCCAAGGAGTGTTATCTGCAATCCCTCAAACCAGGCTTCCACCTCTGAACCAGAAAGGATGCTCTTCGCATTTTGAAGCAATGGTTCAAATGGGGCCCCTCCTGAGGGGCCAGGATGCCTTGATCAGTCTGATGGTCCCTTGAGGCAGGCTCTTCTTCTAAGATGACTGGTGTGGGGCCACCAGGTCATCCTTCGTACAAGGGGCAAGGCGAAGCAGTCCAAATCACCCGAAACCACAAGGAAAAGATGATGAAACTCCAACTGTAAAACTTAGCTGTCCAAAACAACACTGTACTTCCTTCACGAAGTACACAGTACAGGATGTGCAAAACTGGGCGCAGAACAGCCACTTCTGAGGATGGAGAGTTATTTTTATAATGGGCCGCTGTTTTGCTGGCACTGACAGCTGGATGAAGGTGACAATCTGTTCCAAGAGTGCTGGTGTGTTTGACTTTTTTTCTGCCACTTCCTGGACACTTGTCGAGGAAAGAGGGTTGGCATGATTTCATACAGGAACACCAAATGACCTTAGGTGTGCATGATTTTAGCTATTATATTGTTGGGAGGAACTGGTACCCATTAAGCTTATGCTGGTGGGCTACTCAATTGATCAGTTTGCCAAAGATGACCAGAGAAGTGGTACTAAAATCATTAATTTATTTCTCATTCTTCATTCAGGGACGGCACTGACTTAAGTTTTCAAGCAAAGTCAAAGTATAGGAGGAGTGAAAGGCTTTATTCCTATTTGATTGAAAATGTTCCAAGAAAGTGTTTTTCTTGTTTTCATTAAGAGTAAGCACATGCAGAACAACTGAGGTTGAAAATAAAAGATCATCTGTTCTCTCTCTACAACAACCTTCTTTAGAGAGGGTTAGTTTTAGGTGATTCAAAGCACAGGAAAACGATGACTACCTACTGTATGAACTGGACCAGGTGTTGCTGACATGGGACATGTCACGTAACACATGAGTAGTGAAGCAGAGAAAAGTTCACAGCAGATGCAGATGATGTCATTTGGATAAGAACTCTGCTCGGCTTTCTTTGCTTCTTGTAGAACAAACAAGAGGACGTGTTTATTGTGTACAATCCAAAGTCCACTCAAGCAACCCTTCAGCACTACCAGCTTTAAATCCTGCTTCACTGTCCCATTTCAGATGATTAGTACAAAACAGATAGGCACTAGTCTGTCAAGACAAGGGTAAATGATGTGTAATGTCTACAGCAAAACACTTCTGTGATGTGTCTAAGGGCTGGAATAAACATGGTGTGGGGGGGTTGTCATCTGTGTCCTCACTGCTTTTTCATTTTACAGTAGACAGCTGGAAGCACAGCTGGATCAAGACCATGACATGGAGGGGTCAACCCTTTTCTCCCTGTGTGGCTTAACAAAATGAAAGCTGACCCAACTTTCCCCAGACTATTTGACTTGAGGTAAAATACAGCTCATTATATTATGACTTACTGTATTTGCTGGCATCTAAGACTCACTTTTTCCCCCAAAAAAATACTGTTTGAAAATGAAATGCATCTTATACGCCGGTGCATCTTATACGCTGGCAAATATGGTATATCACAGTCTAAAATACTACATTGATTTAAATAGAATTGAGATGAACCTAATAGAGCCACACTGAATGGAACTGAGGTAGACCTAACGGAGCCAAACCATTCTTTATGTTTTTTGCTATTAACTGTTCCCACCCGATCTCAGACACCCAACTCATTTTGGCTGATCAAAAATCAAACTGCTTTTTTGGTGACTAGAAAAGGGGCAAACAAACATAATGTCATCCTCAGTCATTCAGGAAAAGCTGCAGCAGTATGTGTGTTGTGTAGAGGGTTCCTGTGGTTTGCATGATATTGATTCTCTGCGCTAAGATCATCCTTAGCAGTTTAATGAGAGCATTGGGAAGTACTTTTTAAGGTTCTGTGCAAATAATTGTAGGAGAGAGAAGGAAAGATGAACAATTTCAGGTGGCCTGACTGCTCAGTAGACGTTACTTTTCTATGTAGTTTTGTGGTGGTTATGTGCCTTCAAGTTGTTTCTAACTTACAATGACTCTAAGACAAATCTATCCTGGGATTTTTTTTGGCAACCTTTGATCAGAGGGAGGGTTGCCACTTCCCTCCTCTGGGACTGAGAGAGTATGATTTGCCCAAGGCTACCTAGAAGGTTTCTGTGGCTGAGCAGGGATTGGAATCCTGGTCTCTCAGGCCATTTCTGCACTACACTTTTATAGTGTTATTATTCCACTGTCAACATCCTGTGGAATCCTGGGGTTTGCAGTTTAAGGAGGGGCCTTTAGAATTCCCAGCCAGAGAGTTCTTTGGCCTCAGTAAACTACAAACCCCAGAATTCCACAGGAGGTTGAAAATGGAATAATAGAACTTTACGTGTTGTGCAGAAATGACCTCAGAGCCCCAGTCCAACCTTCAAACCACAACATCACACTGGGGCTCTTTTCGTACACCACCTCCAACCTGCAATGGCCACAGGCTCACCGTGGGACCACGACGATGGTTCTGCATGACGTCCTCACCATCCCGTGGCAATCCTGTGGCAACCTGTCGCAATCATGGATTAAATGATTGTCGAGTTTCTCCCGACAATGACATGTGGTTGCACAGTCCTCCCACCTCCCTCCCACACTTACCTGTCATGCGGAATGGCAGGAAGCGCAATGGCTCTGCTTCCTCCCCTAGCACAGCCTGGGAGGGGCGGAGCCATTGCACTTCCTCCCGTCCAGCAGGCAGCTGGTGCGGAGAGGGAGCATGACAGAAGTGCTCTGCTCCCGGAAAAGGCTTTCCCTGGATCCCCACACGATGGCTTTGAAAAAAGATAAGTTGTGGAAAGGGCCTGGCTCTCTACACAGTTTAAGAGACCAATATTAATGTTGTTAATTGTTTTATTTCTTTTTATAATAGTGGGAGGGTAACAAGGAATTTTTTTAAAAAAAATCATTCTGGTTGTAGCTATCCAGCACTGTGTGAATAGTAACACCTTACATGTTAGAACAAGGGCCTAAATTCTACTGTTGATTCCAGCTGGAGAAGCCCTTTTGAATCCAATTGCATTTATCTACATGTTGATTTATCATACAGCACTTGACTCAATGGGTCTGCTGCAGCTGAGATGAACTGATAGTATTCCAGCCCAAATATGTCCAAGAATGCTTATATGTTGTAAGATCAATAAACATGGAAAAATAACTTTTCAGCATTGCCTGTCTCTATATGTGTAAATGTTCATTAGCATTTCCCCAGGGAAATGGGAAATGAGATGGGGAAAAGAATGTAGGCAAATGAGGAGGGAGGCTGTATTCCTTCCTTTCAAAATATACGCTACAAAGTTTTCTTGGTCAAAATAGTAGAGTACACAGGCAATTGCACAGCAAGCTATCTCCTACCCAGGCCTTGAAACCACACTACACAAAGAATTCCACTAAGTTATTTTGTTGGATTTAGGGGCTTAGTCTTACTCAAAGTAGACCCAGTGATCATTGCAAGTAAGGGAAACATAGGCCCTTCCCGCAGCTTACCTGATTAAGGCATGGGTGTGTGGGAATCACGCGAGCAGCCTCTTGTGAGAGGCACTCGTGTCCCCACTGCTCCTGCTTCACAGCAGCTGGCCTGCAGGAAGTGTGAGGGCTCCACTTCTTCCTTCCGCAGCACAGCCAGGTACTTTCCCAGGCTGCACTGGGGGAGGAAGCACAAGGGCCACGTCTCCAGAGGCTCCGCATGGACAGTAAGTGCATGTGGGGCCCCGGAGCGACGTGCGATCACACATCATTTTCGGCAAGAAGCCGAAAATGATATATTGCGTGATCGGCGCCTGCTGGCCCCAGCAGTGTCGTGCAATTGCGAGGACGTCATGTGGAATGGTCCTCGCAATTGCGCAATGCTCCGGAGGTCCTTTCGCATGAGAAATGGCATGTGAAAAGGACCATATTTGGGGGTAGCCATATTGGCCATGTAGCACGATACAACAAAATATGAAATTCACAAAAGAGTGATACCATGGCTTCTTCATCAGGCAAAAGATATTTTAAAAATCATAGTTTTAAAATATGATAAACTTCTTTTACCTGTTGAAGAAGACAGTAAAGCTTCAACAACTTGCATGATGTATTTTATGCATTTTGGTTTGCCAATAAAGGTATCACCCTTTAGTGGATATAGGATTTTGTTGTACATTGCAACTAACATTAGTCACGATTAACTTAAGTCCCCCTGATTTCAGCAGACGTATTTCAAGTATCACTAAAGTCTCTGCATCCAAACCCTTGTCTTGATGCTATGCTGAACAAATTAATGGAGCACTGCTCATGAGAAGTGATATGTAAATAAATTCCCCCACTTTGCTATCTTGGCTGTTATGCAAGCTGTAAGGTGAGCTCATGGAGAGTATTGAAATGTGATGTGTGGAAAGAGAAGAGAATACTTCCGTTCAGCTGCTGTTAAATCATACCCATTTTTTAAAAGAGAAAGTATCAAACATTCTTGTGGTTCTTGCAAGATAGCAAAGGATGCAAAGAAGCAAATGTACACTATGTACTAGGACAATGGCATTGCTGGAGCAAGTTTCCCTAATAGGATGACTAAGAGCTGTTCATGGGACACTATTTGCATGTTTTTCAAATTCTTTCACAAGGCATAATACATTTGGCTCTGTACTTGTGCACGCTGAGAATGGTTGCCCATTTGTTAAACTGACAGCATACTTCAGAAAACCATGTACTTTGGGGGCAGGGATGACATTTATATTGCTTCACTAGGAAGAGTAACTTAAAAGGATTTGGGCTCTGTTGTCTGATTTAGTGCCAATCTGAGCACACACAGCGTCTGTGTGAAATACACTGACTCCAGTGTAAAAATATAAGACCTGGAAATACTTCTCTATCCACACCACCCTTAAGTAAAACAGTGTAGACATGGCACTTTTTCTATGGAGGCTTCTGGTATTGAGCTACAAGGCCCATTGTGAAGTGGGAAGTTGGGCAAGCCTGGTTAGAGCCAGTCAATTACAGCTCATGGAATGTTGTGAAGGGGGCCCTGTGGGGAAAAGTATATAACCCTGAGACCCTGTTAAGTCAGATAGGAGCAGGATGAAACAGCGTTAAGGAGTCAGAAATAGAATGTGAGTGCTGGTTAGAAGCAGGGAAATGGAGAAAATCTAAATGCGAGTTTGGGAGCTGCAAATGTGGAAAGAGTTCAGGGAGTTCATGTGTAATCTGATTGTTATACAATAAATCTTTACTGTCCTTACTTTCTACATCTCTTGTCTGGATGTTTTAATAATTGATAAAGTCAAGTTCTACCACACTGAGCCCACTGATAAACACATCCAGTTGGTCATCTTGAGGCCCAAGTAGCCCAGTTGCGTAGGGCCGGGGGACGATGGGGGCGATTCATCCCCAGCAGCAATTTTTGGGGGGCATCCTGGCTCGTAGCTATGCCCCTGCGTGCCACAGCTCTGCTCCATGCACTGTGGCCATGCTCCCACGCACCATAGCCCTGTCCCATGCCACAGTTCCACCCCCACCCCCCTCCATGCACTCCAAGCTCAGCCGCTGAAGAAGCCAATGCAAGGAAAGATCTTGAGGACGAAAGAGCACAGCGAGTGACAGGAGCTGAAGATCTGGAACTGCAGGGCCAGCCTGGAGAAGGATTCTGTCACACCCATAATGCCCTGGAGGATATGCATCCTTTACAGCATCCTTGCAACAAGTGAGACTCTCCCTGCACTTGCGGAGTCATTGATGGAGAAAGAAGAAGAAGAAGAAAAAATCTATCCTGCCATCTATCATGAGATCTCAGGGTGTCATACAATTTAAACAATATAAGCAGTTTTGAACAATTCCCAATTAAAAAACAGTACAATAATTTAAACAGGATAAAAGCATATTAAATAAATTGCCACATTAAAATATCAGAAAAGACTAAAACAGTTGAATCCACGTACATGTATACTTTAAGCAGCAATAAGATTAGGCTTTAATAAAAAGCCATGTTTTAACTTGGTGCGCAAAAAAGACCAGTGTTGGCACTTCTAAGGGGAAGGCATTTCATAAACTAGGTGCCACAGTAGAGAAGGCCCTCCCCCATGTCCCTGACTGTTTATATTCCCACAGTGGGACGCCATGCAGGGTCCTACCAGCAGATCTCAGTTCTTGGTTAGGTATGTACAGGGAGAGGTGCTCCTTTATGTTCAAGGTCCCAAGCTATTTAGAATTTTTAATGTTATCATCAGCACCTTGTTATAAAACAAAAAGGGAATTAGCAGGGATGAGCCAACCGAATCCTCAAATCCTTGAATCCTGGGGAAGGATTCAAGATTCGTGAATCTGAATCCCTGTGCCCAAATAGGCAAACCAAATCTTTCGAATCCACTAACCAAATAGTTTGTTGGAGACCGGGACACGGCAACCAGACACGCAAGGGGAGATGGCAAGTAGGTGAGTTTTCCCCTTGGTGTAATAATGGCCTTTGCTAACAATTTCAGAAATTACATTTGGGGTTGTATTCTAATACATTTAAATTGAACATTTAATATTTAAGTTCAGCACTTGACTGGAAGCTACAGGCTTGGGATTTCAAGGACAGTTGAAAGATTCCTTTGCATAGCTCCCTTGCAAAGCTCTTTCAGACACAATTCTGGGGTTTGTAGTTTTACAAGGGGTCACAGCCTTCTCTGCCAAAGTGTGCTGGTGTATCATCAAACTACAAACCCCAGGATGCCATAAGGAGCTATGCAAAGAAAATCCAGTTTTGCCCTGGATTATGTCTGTACTGTAGTATGTGGCCCTGTTTGCACAGGCAGGAAAATGTGGGATTAATCCACATTTTCCTGCCTATGTAGAAAGGACCTTTATGCCATTCTCAATCTGGGGAAATCCTGAGGCAAAACTATGACAATTGTCGTGGCCAGATTTCTTCAGAGGGAGGTTTGTCTTTGCCTAGGCTTTTGTTAAGGCTGAGAGAGTGTGTCTTGCCCAAGATTATCCTTCTTTCCCTCGCTTTTTAAATGCTTTTTTAAAAAAGGATTCAAAAGATTCAAGATTCATGAAATTCGTGGATTCCCACAACCTTCCAGAGATTCGGATCTGGATTCGGAAAATTCTGGATTCATCCCATCACTATGAATTAGAACGCTAGTTCAGCTCCTTTAAGACTGGTGTTATGTGTTGTCTATATGATATTCTAGTGAAGAATATGCTGAAGTGGACTTACCTGTTTCCTCCTTTTCTCTCTGTTTTGCTGTTCAAACATGCCTAGTAAAGGATTCTGGGGGCGAGGGGAGCAGTGCAGTTTATCTTCCATGTGGTACCCACGCACATACAGCTACAGAAGTATTGGCTGTAGCAGAATATCATTCTTTCCCAGTTCAAGTTTTATTGTGTTGCTTAATACAGATGCACTGCTGCAATCCATTATTGAAAGTCTGTATTTCTTGAGCCCTCTTTTATCCTTCTCCCCATGCCAACGCTGCTAAAAAAGCATCCAGCTAGACAGAAGACAAGAAGGAAAGGGGCTAGAAAGGCATAAAAAGACTTTATATACATGAGCGTCTTTGTCAGAGGCTTTGTTAACTGAGATATTCCTGTATCCATCCTTTATCCGGCCATTTTTAAGTACCTCTACCTCTGTCTTCTTGATAACCTCTACCTAATCACCTCTACCAGCATAAGGCTTTAAATACTCTTTAGACTTAGTTCATTTCCGCCCTACACTGTTATAGTGCTACAACTCCACTTTAAACATCCTGTGGAATTCTGGGGTTTGTAGTTTACAGAGGCTAAAGAGCTCTCTGGCTGAGAATTCTAAATGCCCCTCCCTAAACCCCAGGATTCCATAGGATGTGGGAAGTGGACTAATAGCACTGTAACAGTGTAGGGCAGAAACTTCCAGCCATTCAATGTATTAGTGACTAATTCTACTTACATCTTTCCACACACAATGGGGCGAATAAATAGAGGGCCAGCAGAAACCTTTAGATTTGATTTCTTGCATCTGTATAGAAGCTAGAAACTTCTGTTGCCTATAGCTAGCACAAGTTACAAAATGGCACTTAGATTGCTGCAATGAAGTCTCTCATCATGGCATTTAAACATTTCAGATCCAGGTGTGCTGCAAAAGATATAGTTCTTCTGCTAATTACACTGCTAACAATCAACTGTTATTAAACACAACTTAAGATGTGGATATTAAAATCACCCTCTTTTTGCTTTTAGGAATCCTCCTTTCTGAGATGTTAACTTTAAACTGGGCACTGTAACTTGGATAACAATAAAAAACACTCTTGTCAAATTTTGGGCCACCTCCTTTTTATTGTTTCTTAAGCCATTATCACACAACGGTGCCATCCTGGCATGAGGATGCATTGCTGCTGCTCTGCGACGTGTGCTGTCTCACGACATTGTTGCGGTCCCTCTGCTGTCGCATCCCCAGCCATTGTGATTGTGCCATATATCATTACCAGAAAAAATCCGGTAATGGCCTCTCTTCATACAGTGATCCTGTTGGCTGCAGGCGTGTGGGAAAGGTGGAAGTGCTGCTGAGTGCTTCCTTCCACACTACAGCATGGGAATAGGCCAGCTGTACTGCAGAAGGAAGGAGAATGTCCTGAAATGCTACCCGTCCGTCAGTAGCCAGCTGGTGCGGTGGGGAGCGTTCAGATCCTGATCCCCTGGGATTGCAACAGTACAATGCGGGATCGCGGCATAGTGTGGTAAGAGTCAGAAGCCCTTTCCACATGTGGGGGGGGAACGGGTGAAAACGCCCAAAAACTGAGCTTACCGGCAGCCCGGTAAGTCTGTCGCGATGCAGAGCAGCGTGAGCTCGCTGCTCCGCAGTCCTCCGGTGTCCCAAATGGCGGCTTCCGGTTGGTGGAGGCTCTCCACCAACCGGAGAAGCTCGCCAGCTGGAAGCCCGCCCCCCGCAGATCTGCAGGCACGCACTTGCGCACGCCTGCAAATCCACATCAGAGCCGGGCGATGGAGCGGCACTGGGCTGCGCGCTCCGTGCTTTTTAAAAACCTCGAAAAAGAGGTTTTTAAAAAACACGCAGCGCGGCTAGTTCCGGCCGCTCCTGAGTGGATTCTGGTGTGGAACTACAAAAAGTAGTCCACGCCAGTCCATTCTACAGCACCATTACAGAAGCCCGGTGTGGAAATGGCCAGAATTACAGCTGCCCCCCACCTGGAATTTCATTGTGGGACTCAAATGACAACCAAAACAGAGAATCACATTTAACTTAACTTTCTGCTCAGGAAACAATGAGATCTTCACAGGCTGTTTACAAGGTTCTAACCAAAGCAGTACTGCCCCTCTTCGCTCCACACTCCTTGCCCTGTCTCTGCTGTCCTGGCTGGTGCTTTGCACTCTCTTTTGCTGTGGGCATCAAGCTCCTAAATTATTATTCCCCTTAAGCATGGAAAACAGAGCCTCGATTGATGGATACCGATGGTAGCTTGCTTAAGCAATGCCAGGTCCGAAGAGGAAATTGAATTTTTTTTCCTCCAGACTGAGGTTCTCCCACCACTGCTGTGAAATCTGCTTTCTATATGGTTGTCAGTGATGTCACCCTGAAACATGCTTCCATGGGGAGTGCTACCTCCTTTAATTATTTCCTGCTAAAAATGGAGGCCTTTTGGAGTTACAGAGGCTGGAGTGAACCCGTGTGAGGCTTCTAAGTCAGGGGCTAAGCTATGCCACAAATTTCAGCTTCACACCTTGATCTGGAAGCCTCATATCCTTCAAGGTAAGCCTTTTGTGGCCTCTTGCGCCCCAGTGGCAGGAAAGGTCAAGAAGAGGATGCAAATAAAACCAGTTAATGCAGTTTCCTTGTGTCACTGGAAAAATTGCATATGAGATCATTTTAAAATATGCCCTGAGCTTTAAAGTATTTCATTCCAAGGTGTAAAAAATCTAAAGCCAAAATTAATATGGCCATTTAATACTGTGCCCCTGTAAAAATAAATCAAATGTCAGCCTGCAAATACTTGTATGAATAATCCTTGGTGGCTGACAGGCTAAAACAGAAAAAAATAATATGGTAGCTGAGCCAGCCATGATATTCCATACTTAGCACTCTGTGTGTGTGTGAGAGAGAGAGAAAAAGAGAGAGAAAGAGAGAGAGAGAGAGATCTTAAGGGCAGAACACCCCTAAGGCAGTGTACAATTTTAAAAAAATACAGAACAAATGAATACAATTAAAATTAAATAAGAACACTCAGCATAGACTGTGGATTAGAACAACAGAACAAAGCAACATCAGTCTTACTATAGACTTCTCATCGAAAGTAGCTGCTACTAGACGTAGAAGGAAGGACCAGAACTTGGGAAAATTAGCATTGGTAGTATCAAATTCCCCTTGTGACCAGATGTACGAGCTGGGGGAGACTCAGCTCTGGCATTTAGGGTGAGGAAGGGAAAGAGGATTTGATCTATGGTTGAAAGAGAGTACTGTTAGAAAGCCAGCATTGTATAGAAGTATTGTTACTGCCCTGGCCAGCCCAAGCTGTGGGGATATAAAAAGATATCTCTTGATATCACTAATTCGGCCTCACATACCTATTCCCCTCCACGTGCTTGCGAGGCCCCTGGACAAGCATGCATACAGGCTCGGCCGATAATCGCCGTAATATTCCTAAACAATACAGGCAGGCCAGAAATAGCCGACTCGCAGCTTCAGGAGACCTCAAAGGCAAGTACCTTCATTCAGTATGCACGCAACTTTCAAAAGATCCTCTGCCCCGTGCTGGCAGCTTGACAATCGAGCTATACAACGCTCAAGTACTCCGCGTTTGCATACTGGCTATCCTATTGACAATTTGGCTATAACTCAATCATTCAAATTCTGACCTTTCGGAGGCTTTGTCTCTAGCCCCAAATCCATTGTTTTCCCCAAGTACGAACTAGCCTGTGGTCACAATTCTCCTTATAAAAGCCCCTGACTTTGAGCGCTTCCTTGGATCGCTCTTGGCTTTCATCCCGCCTTGCTGTCGCTTTGTCCAGCAAGGCTTCCCCTCAGCCCCACATGCTGAGATCCACGCTCCCCAGCTTCTCCGCTTCCAACCAGGCTTCAGGACAGGTGAAGTATCACCCAAACCAACAACTCCTCTAAAAATCCCTCTATCCCATTCCAACCTTTATTTCTCTAGTTATCTTGTGTGAGTGTGCCGCATACATTGTTTGATTGTGTTTTATTAAAACATCATTTATTATTTCAACTTCTGTGTGCTCCTTGACTCGGCCTGACCCCGTAAACATAGGGTTCAAGATCTCGCTACGTTACCCTGCCTCTCGTATTGCTAGGCTGTGCTCTTGGCTAATTTCCCCAACTTATAACACTGAGAGCACATTTAGGTGTCCCTCCCGGGACCCCCAGGAATCAGGGTAACAGTTTGAGTGTTGGACGAGGACTCAAGAAATCAGAGTCTGAATCTCTCCTTGGCTCTGGAAGTCCACTGGGCAAGCCTAGCAAATCACATTCCCTCAGACTCAGAGGTAGGCAATGACAAACCTCTTCTGAACAAACCTTCGTCATTTCTGCACTACGCTCTTATAGTCAGCCGGCCCCTCCCTAAGCTGCAAACCCCAGGATTCCATAGGATGTTGAAAGTGGAATAATCTCACTATAAGAGCGTAGTGCAGAAATGGCCCTTGTCAGGAAAACTCTGTGATAGGTTTGCCTTAAGGTTGCCATAAGTTGGAAGTGACTTGAAGGTACGCAACAACACAACAAATGTTGATGGCAAGGGTGATGTGGTCATAGGCATAAATCCAATTGTAAGTCTCAACTTGAGTAGATCCACTGAATCACTGGAACATATTTAAGTGTTGACTAACCTAAATCCCATTGATTAAATGGATCTACTAAAGTTGAGACTAACAACTGGATTTAGGTCACAGTGCCAAATCTTCCCACTAAGACAGTTAAGTTG
Source organism: Cyclura pinguis (assembly GCA_030412105.1). Taxonomy (NCBI): domain Eukaryota; kingdom Metazoa; phylum Chordata; class Lepidosauria; order Squamata; family Iguanidae; genus Cyclura; species Cyclura pinguis. The sequence continues at coordinate 129,668,084 of CM059600.1, forward strand.
CTAAGGCATTGCTGCAATTGACAATGTAGAAAGGTGCAAAGATAATAATGAGATGGATATAAATTTTTAGGAATTGGGAGAAAGACTATAAAGTGTTCCAATAAGCCTAGAGAATATACCTGTGCTCCAGTCCCTGGCACTCTTAGGTTTGGGTTTTTAATTTTTAATTAATTTTTTTAAATTTAACAATTCTTTTTAATATGTTCTCCTTCAGGCATTTTCTGGGTCATAGCTCCATTGGAACAGGTAACACCAGGAGCTATTGGTCAAGTAGATATTGCTTTCAGGCCATTTCCGCCCTACACTGTTATAGTGCTATTGTTCCACTTTCAACATCCTGTGGAATTCTGGGGTTTGTAGTTTCCTGAGGCCAAAGAGCTCTCTGGCTGAGAATTCTAAATGCCCCTCCCTAAACTGCAAACCCCAGGATTCCACAGGATGTTGAAAGTGGAATAATAGCTCTACAATGTAGTGTGGAAATGGCCTCAGTATTTTTGCTCATTCTGTTTATTTGGTATATGTAGCATGCTTGTCAGTATTCCTTCTTTTACTGCTTAAATGCTCCATATGAATAATGGGTAGGTTTCATGGAATGGCAGAGTGCACATGTTTTCCATAAATAAGACAACGCATGATGCCAATTGCACGAATATTCTGAAATCATTAGGGAGGGAATGAACTCAACGGCGCTATGGCTGTGGAGTAAGGGCTGGGATCATTCGAACCACTATTCAAGAGACATGCCAAGCAGCTGACATTTATAAGTGAGAAATCCATGAGAGGCAGATATTTTTAAGGAAGCAAAATAGAAACTTAACTCCAGTTCTTTCAAAGCACAGTGCTGAAATATTTTTAGGTTTAGTGGTCTTCTGACCACTAATAAGAACCTTCTGCATCTTGGGATGGGCTGACATTCCTTATAAATGACATCATTGCAATGTGTTCAAGCACTGAGGCAGTCATTGAGAAGACAGTCTTGTTCTCTGTTCCTCCCTTCCCTTTTCTACTTCCCTAACCCACAATAGCATCTGTGGCACTCATTTTTCTCATCATAAATATCAAATTCCTTTGTCTGTGTGACCCCCACCCCACCGATGATTGTACATGTTTTCAGCTGGTTTGGCTTGGAAGATCTACATTCCATTGTTCTTAAGTGATGTGGGCCAAAGAGTTACTTAAGAGCACTGGGTCAAGAAATTCCTGTCAAATTCACTTGGTGTCCCAGTCCTAAACATTCTTATTCCTCCTCTTTTCTTGACTTTTGCCTCCATGTTTTTATTACACTATGCATGGAGCAGCGTTGCAGCTGAAACCTATTTTATCAGTCAGAAACGTGCTCACTTTGATGGAAGCAGAGTGCTTATTATACAATAGGCATAGTAAGCCGGGTCCACATTTTGATACCTGAGGTGAAGGACAAGATATCATGCACATGCACACATTTGGACTGGCTGTCAAAACTTACTTTCTCACGTAGTAATGGAACAGCATCTTCCACAACAGCAGTATCTTCCAGTACAGTTGGGAGAAACAGAACATTTTTAGGGCAGGAATTGGCGAAGCACAACTCTCTAGATGTTATTGGGCTGCAACTCCCCGAGTTCCTCACTGTGCTGGCTAGGGCTGCTGGGAGTGTAAAATCAGGGATCCTAGCATACATATGCCTCAATTCTGTTGATAGTTCTGACTAAGGCCGTTTCTGTACTACGTTGTTATAGTGCTATTATTCCACTTTCAACTTCTCATGGAATCCTGGGGTTTGCCGTTAAGGGAGGGGCCTTTGGAATTCTCAGCCAGGGAGCTCTTTGGTCTCAGTAAATTGCAAACTCCAGAATTCCACAGAATGTTGAAAGTGGAACAATAACACTGTAATAGTGTAGGGTGGAAATGGCCTAGAATAGACAGATTCAGTCAGTGGAATTTACCTTTGTGTTGACTCACTATTCAGCAACTGTTTGAATAAGTCTACTGTAGTTGAGACTAACCAACAGCATATTATCTATAGTTTTGTCCTTGAACACCTTGCCACTCTCCCTCTGACATCCGACATCTTCGAATATCAGTCCTGGTTTTTTATTAAAGTGAACTATTACTTACATATCCACCTGTAAAACTGGCATAATATCCGATGAGGGTTCTAGAAATATTAATCAACCCAAGTCAAACAGCTACCCTTTAATTAAGCAATATGGTGTATATCTTGGGAAGGAAAAAATAACTGGGATCTTAAACATCCACCAATTCCTGCACCTAACATCCACTCACACAGACTATTTTTTTAAAAAAAATGTGACATGAATAATGTCCTAATTTATGACAACACATTGGCACAACAGTTAGGACACCCACTGCCAGTAAGAGCACAGAAACGATGGGAAACTTTGCTGGGCCTCTCTTACCAGCCAAGCATCATACAGCTACCATGCACTGGCTAGGAAAGCAGACTGTTGCACAGGCAAAGAAAAAGGGCTAGGAAGCAGTTGTAAAGTCTGGTGGTCGTATAATAGTGACAGGGCAAACAAACCATCACTCTTTGTTTGAGAGGTGTCTGTGTTTTGAGTATAGATGGAGATAATGCCCAGTATTGAAAATTATTTCTCTTTCCGTTTGAATTAAGTATGTTGAATGAAAGAATGAATGTGGAAGGAGCAAGGGGGAAATTTTAAGCAAACATAGATCAGCAGGAGAACAGAAGTAGCAAAAATGAGTCACACGCTCACCAGTTCAGTTCCTTCAAGAAGAGTTAACTAGCAAGCTGGAAACACGGCATCAACTGCCTGGACATAGGCCACCGTTCCTCTTGCTAGCCGGGAAGAAACAAGAAAACATCTTCCACCCATCTGTTACCCTCCCTGACTCATTTTTGAGTCAGACTTCTTCTTTCTCCTACCGTTTTCTTCATAGCAGTCATAGGACAGAAAGACCACAGCGATCCAGCAAAATGTAATCATGCTTGAAATCAGTCAGACAAGTTAGTAACAACTAGCTCAACTCCTTTAAATTTAGTGGGACCTGGTAACATTTTCTCTGGAGGGAGAACAAGAAATAATAATACACCTAGTTTATACTAATTAAAATCCAGGACCGTGATGTCAAAAGTTGTTATCTTAAGGGAAGGATGAGGAACATGTGGTCTTCTAGTCTTTGTTGGACTTTAATGCCCATACTCCTTCACGATTGGTTATGCTGAGTAACCTAGGGCTGATGGGAACTGCACTCCAATGACATCTGAAAGGTCACACATTCCTTGATTCCCTTCTAAAGTAGTAATTCACACATTGTGTTCTCATTTGGTTGGTTGATCATAATACATTCTTGACCCTGACATTCTGTCTCTTTCTGTCAAAATTATTGGGAATTCCTTTCACAGAAGATAACAAATGTGCTGGAGTTTTTATTTTATAATACAATATAACTTTTATATTATCCATTATCCAAGTAATGAAAGAAAGATAAATCAAAATCATCCAATCTCAAGAATGGTTGATTTTAAAAATAAAAAAAAGAACAATGTATTTTTCATGCTCTACAACTCTAGAACTTAAAGCGAGTTCAGGAACTGTTATCCTAAAACATGCGAATGTTATATTGCTATTTGCTTTTCTTACTGTTAGCTGCCCTGAACAGGTACCGGGGAAATTTAAACGCTCTTAATGGGCACATAGAATAATGCTTCATAGCCCAGAGTACGGTTGGAAGCAACTCATCTCTAGGGACCCATGTTAGGCTGAGAATATAAGCTCCTCTTTTCTCTCATGCCCTGACGAGGGTGTTTGGGCTGCTGAAGAAAAGTGAAACTGGCTTCTACTTGCTTCACTTGTGAGCTGTTAAAATTAAAAAGACATATTTGTCCAGTAAAACATAAAGGCATTTTCTATACAGAAATGACATAATACACAAAAATGACAACTTTTAGTATATGTTCAGCATACCCTCCAAAATACCTATTTAAATACAGGTTTCTATCAGAGCATAGAAGAAACCACAAGCTTCCTGACATTATTTGTTTATGTATTTATTTACAGTATAAATCATTACTATAGTGACATAATATATCTTAATGTCTCTCCTTTTCTGGAGTACCTGGATTTTTGAAGTTACTTTTATACTTACAGGGGTTGTGGTCTTACTGTTTTTATACCACAGGCCAGCAACTTGTAGCATTCTAATGTCTGTTTTCAAAATGTAACTAAAACTATGTAATTTAGCTACTTTGGGATAATGAGAAAATAATTTGATTTTTTAAAAAACCTGGAACTATAGTGGCGACTAACTTCATTTTGCCTCAGAGCTATAATGATTTTTTTAAAAGTAATATTCTAGATCACGGATACCTTTGTACTAAAATGCTGATCATTTTCCCCCACAATTGTTGTTGTTCTTGTGTGCCTTCAAACCACTTCTGACTTACGGTGACCCCAAAATGAACCTATCATGGGGTTTTCTGGGATTGTTAGTGTGTGACGTGCCCAAGATCACCCACTGGGTTTCCATGGCCAAGTGGGCAATTGAACCCTGGTCACAATACTGTTTTATTATTGCACACTCATGTCTTCCTATATTTGCTACATGGTTATTTTGCACAATAACCAGATAGTACACCATGTTTTGGAAAGTGGTCACACCTTCCACTAGGTTTGTTTCATAACAAGTAGGGTTTTCTTTGCTTGGGACTTTTCTGTGCTTTGTGCTGGTAATCTGATTGTGATATTCTGATGAATCATTCTAAATGCTGCTGGTTAGAACAAGGCTTTTCATATTGTGAAGTGCTATCTTTTTTGGCCTTACTCGTCATTTCTGGACAAGGATGATTCATACACTTCTTTTATTTACAGTTTCAGAATCAGCTTGGGCCTTTTGTAAATGTTCACTTCTTCCTCCTTTTTCCACACACACGCACACTCACACACCCCAACTCAGAGGGAAGAAAACGGTCTGTCGTGCTGTGACATAAAATGAGAATAGCAACAGGACAAAAACAGAATGAGCAGATGAGAATCGAGAAATAAATCTTTTGAGGATTGCTAAGATCTGTTTCACATGTGAAGTTCAAGCTACCTTAGTGTCATTCTCTTGTTTTTATACAAAGATCTCAGCATAGTTCCTGTGAAAGAAAAAAGATCCATTTATCATTAATTTTATTAATTTAATTTAATTTAATTTTAATTTAATTTATTTACACCTCATCTTTGTACCAAAACAAGCACTCAAGGTGAATAACAATAGTAAAATATACTATTTTAATATAAATTAAAAACAAAGCAAAATTGTTTCCACACAGATTGTTGTTAAGAAAGAGCTATTCTAAGCTTTGTAATGCATGCAACTGCCCAAAAATTCATATTCTTGATTTTGTGACAGATAGTGTGTGAAAAGAAGCCTTCTTTGAACATCTTAAATTGAGAAATCTGTTTCTAGTAATAAGTAAAAGATCATACATCTAGAATCAGCATTTCCAAGGAGTCAACCATGGTAGTCTACATCAGCGAAAGACAGAATCTTGTGACATGATAGGTGAACAATTGTATTATTGGTATAAACTATTAATTAGACATACCAAAGTCTTACGCTAAGTTGCAGATATATGTTCAGTACACATGGGAGAGGATGAGAGCATTGGCAGTGAGGTCAGGGGAAAATTAAATGCAAGAAGGCACTGGAAGTTACCATTCCAAGCCATTCACAAAGGCCATTTCCACATGACGTTGCTGTCCCACACTGGAGACGCATTGCTGGCTGTCCGTGAATCATGCTTTTGCACAATGTCATCACGGTCCCACTGCCAACACATCCCCACCTGTCACGATCATGGAATATTCCATTAACGGAAAAAGTCTGTTAATGGCCCACAATCACACAATGCTCCCGGTGGCCCTGCAGAATGGATGGAAGCGCGATCTAGTTGCTTCCTTTGCCAGTGCAGCACTGGAAAAAAGTTAGCTGCACTGCGGAAGGAAGGTACGTGTTGCTCACACTCCCATTCGCAGGCAGCCAGTTGGGTGCAGAAGGGAGCATTGGGGACATGCTCCCATCCTGGCAAAGGTGCTGCCGGGACAACGCCAGAATGACAACGGAAAAGGTAAGGTGCAGAAATGGCCAATATTGTTGCTAACACAGACATGTGCTGGAAAAGACCCACCTCCCCCCTCTTACTCTTTTTGCAACAGGTAAATAGTATCTAGAGTAGATGCCTACACACTGTGGACGGTTGGGTATTCGAAACATGAAAGCCTAACATACGTTGCCCATGGACATCTAAAAACTCTTGGAGTGGTTTATCGCATCACCACCTTTCCTTATTCACAACATTTTTACATGGGCTTCAGTTGACATCATACTCCTCTAATAATCTTCGCTATATTTTCCAATAGTTTCCTAATCTTTTCCCCTACTTCACAAAAAAATATAATGATAATTATTTAAAAATCAAGGAGAAAAATTCAGAATAGCTAAATTGTGGCTGGAATCCTTTTGGTCAGACTCAACTAGAACAGACTCATTTAATCAATTGTTCAATGGTGAGTCAATACATAGGTGAATCAAATAGATTCAGTGGTTCTGTTAGCTAAAATGGGAAGGTTTCCCTGGAGTGCAAGGCCCTTTTCACACGGCATTTGCCATGCGAAAGGGCCTCTGGAGCGTTGCGCGATTGAGAGGAACATTTCAGACAATGTCCTCAGAATTGTGCAATGCTGCTGGGGCTGGCAGGTGCCGATCGAGCACTATTTCATTTTTGGCTTGTAGCCGAAAATGGTGTGCTATCGCGCATTGCTCCGGGGCCCCACGTGCATTTACCTTGCATGCAGAGCTCCAGAGCCGCAGCCCTCGCGCTTCCTCCCCCAGCGCAGCCTGGGAAAATACCTGGCTGTGCTGCGGAAGGAAGGGGTGGAGCCATCAAGCTGCCGGCCAGCCGGCCAGCAGCTCCTGTGGAGCCGAAGCAACAGGGATGCGAGAACCTCTTGCAATAGGCTGCTCGCGTGATCCCTGTGCCCCTGTGCCTGACAAAGGTAAGGTGCAGAAAGGGCCTGACACAGGCTTCTCAGCAGTCCTATTCAATATGATTTAGGTCTGTGACTTCTGCTGCCTACATAAAGAGCTTTCTGTCTGGCAGTACTCTGAGAATCCTCCTTTTTGGCCTAGTGGGTACTCAAACTCTATTTTTAACTCCAGCTTAATACAGTTTTCCTGACTGTGTTTTGATAAATTGCTTTGAAAACTTATGTTAAAACAGAAATGGACAACTTGTGGTCCCCCAGTAGTTGTTAAACTTCATCCTGCACCACTGATGAGGCTGGCTAGGATTGGTTGTAGTTATACTTCTGCAACATCTGGATGAGAAGAAGTTGTGTGTGGAATTAAGCTTCCTCCTACTACGTGGTGTTACTGTGATGGATAAGCCTGAGCCCAGGCTCTACAATTTAATATAAATTGGCTATTAAAAATATACCCCTCCACGTGCTTGAGAGGCCCCCGGACAAGCATGCACACGGGCACAGCCGAACGGCTGAAAAATATAAAGAAAAATCCTGGTCAGGCCAGTAACTTTCCGTCGCGCCACTTCAGGAGATCTCCAGGCAAGTACCCATCAAAACACAATTAAGTAGGCACCAAGCACACAACAGATTCTCAGCCCCGAACTGTCAGCTTGACAGGATTAGCGCTTCTGACTACACAAGCCGTCAAGCCCAGCCCATTAGCACACTGACAGGGCTATTGACAACCCTGACGAAACCCCATCAAGTCAAGCACTGACCTTTCGGAGGCTTTGTCTCCACTTGAGAACCTATTGTTCTCCTCAGGAACTGTCTACCCTCCGGGCATATTTCCCCCTATAACCACCCCCGGTTTTTGAGCGCTTCCTCAGATTGCTCTTCGCTTCCTTCCCGCCTTGCTGCTGCTCCGTTTGCCAAGCCTTCCCCTCAGCCTTCACATGCCGAGCTTTACCGCTCCCGACTCTCTGGCTCCATTTCGGCTTCCCAGACATCTGGATCAGGTGTAGTATTCCCTTGATACCCCTCTTCAAATCTCCTATCAATTTTTCTCTCTTTATTTTTCTTAGGTCTGCGTGAGTGGGTGCGTAAGTGCACAGTGACGTAGGTTTTAAATAAAGAAAATAATTATAAATTAATTTTGTCTGGGTCTTGACTTGGCCTGACCCCATAAAAGTTGGGTACAAGGTCTCACGGGGTTACCCTACCTCTCGTGTGTGCTGGGCACGTGCTTGGTGCAAGTTGGAAATCCCCTTAAAATCGGGGTCAGATTAGGTGTCCTCTGAGGGACCCCTGAACTCAAAATAACTGATTCGGTGACTGGGACCCCCGGAACAGAAAATAACTGATTTGGTGACCGGGACCCCCGGAACTCAAAATAACTGATTTGATGACCGGGACCCCTCTGAACTCAAAATAACTGATTTGGTGACCGGGACCCCCAGGACCTCCAGAATATTAGGGTAACAGTGGCCTCTGTCTAAAGAGATTTTCGTGGATCCAGTAAGTAAAAAACATGAAATAATGTTATCAAATTAGTTCCAGAAGCTCAGAAGTTTGGAATATGTCTCTGGCCAAAAGTTCCTTGAAAAGGCCATCTTTTGTCAATTCTGTTCAGCCAGATCTCTTTAAATGACTTCATTACTTACTCATCCTCACTAGGAAACAGTTTGTCATAGCACAGGAGGGTAAAAAAAAGGCAGAAGATTAAAAAAAAATTGGAAAGTATTTTTGCAACAAAAAGGGCCCAGATGGGAGTGGTTTACTTAAGGCAGGTTAAAAATCATGACTTTGGAGGGTTCCATAAAATTCAAACCTCAGAAAGTTGCTTTTAAAAGTAATTAATCCCAGTTGTATTTCCAAAATAATTATACAATAGAAAAACCCAGTTTTCAGTTACATTCTGAAGGAAGTGAAATTACCCTCTTCTTGTAACACTAACGTAATTTGGTTCCATCTCATTCTTGAAAGGCTCACTATGGCACTGTCTTTCATGCCAAAAGTCCACTTGATACACACAATGTTATCCTCAGTCAGCAGTTTTTACGCACACACACACTGCTTCTACACAAACTTTTTACAGTTATGATCACCACGCCTCAAGCGTGCAATTTTACAGGGATGCCTGGATATCCAAATACCATTGTCTGCCACTTCTGCTTTTCCTTACCATGAAAAAAAAACTATCAAAGAAGAAAACATAGGATAGCTCCATAAGACCTTTTGATTAATAGTGCTAAGAACTGTCTGTCTGAAAGCAATCTTAGGTGTATACATGTAGAGAAGTGTGGGGTCCAATGTCAAGAAATGCAAGAAATACCGCTTCTAATAACACAATTTAAATTTATTCAAATTCAAATGTGTGCAAGGCACAATCAGTAGTGACCATTCACAATAGTAGTACTTAACAATAACAATAAAGCTTATTCTACAGTAAATCTATTTAGCTTTATGATGCCACCAGGCCCTTTCTTGAAATATAATGTGTGAATAGTGCCAAAGTGATTTGGTGCCACTAACAAAGAGATCAGTAAAAGGACAGTGGAACAGGAGATGGAAGGAAAACTTTGCTAGTGTATCACATGAGCAAAGCATAATGTCAAAATGCACACTTCATAGGGAGGTACTACACTGTTCCAGTATACACAACATCATACTGTATGAGTCAATCAGTTAGTATACATTTTGATGTACTTCTGGAACTGACACAGTGGGAGAAGGTTTAAATTTCCACAACCTAAGGGCTTTTAGATTCAGAACAGCCTGGTGTTGTTCCCTTTTTATGACTAATGCTATATTTTCACTAGCTTCTCATTATGAAACACAACCATCACCTCACACAGTCACATGAGACAGTCATGCCCTCTTGCAAAGATTTTAACATATTTAACCCACAGAGAAAATGATTAAGCGTCTCTATTACTGATAGTGATGTATCTTTAAATATAAACAACAAGAAGGTATTTCCAAGTCATGTCTTTATAGGAATGTGGGTGCCAGTTTCTGCGAAAAGTGGATTAAATCTCAGTAGTTGAGGTGTTGTCCATGGCTTCTTTAGAAGTTGCTTTCCCATAAACATCTTAAATCAAAGAAAAGCTATATTAATTTCCTAAAACCTAAATCAAATTGTTTGTGCCAACTAGATTAGACCCATTCAATCAGTGAAATTGACATATATTTGGACTTAACAAGTTCTCATTGATTCAGTGGGTCTACCCAAGAGATGTCTTAACAATTGGATTTAGATATAACTTCTTTCTCAGACTAGAGACTCAAAGACTAAAAAATGCTCAAATGTGCTTTCGATGGTTGTGTATGAAGACATTCTTCATCTTTGGTTGTTTCCAGCTTTTATTATGAACACATCCCGGTTTTAGCACAGAATTTTATGGTGGCAATATCATCTTCCATTCGTAATCCCCATGAATTTTCCTACTCCTTCTCCTGTCTTTTAGCACAGAAAATCAGCTGGTGAGGCAAATATGCTATGGTTATACAATACCTTTGGATATGTACTGCTAAAAACCATAAGTCTGGAAGTAGCCTATGTTAAATGACCCAACATAATTTTATTTAACCATTGTAAAAGAATTCAGTGCCCATTTATCATCAGTGTTATCTGTTCTTATATTCTCAGTTCTCTCTTCTCAGTCATTAGTTTTTCTGATATGCAAAGGCAAAGACTGGAGGTGGAATACAAAATACATTAATGTTGGAATGGGGAAACCAACACAATAAATTTGGCAAACAAATACAAATGGATTTAGCTTATGTTTGAGCCTTAATGTATTTTAGGGTTCACTCAAGTTTACCAGAGATTTTGTGCAACAGAAAGATAAGATCTGGTCCATATCAGGGCCAACTAAATTTAAAACAAGAACTCTCTCATGAGATCCCCCAGGGAATTTTCCTTTGGCTAAAAGTGGCTGCAGAAGACAAGTTAATTGGGATCAGGGTGCTCAGTGCTATGGTGAGGAAACTTAACCATTTCCCTTTGTACTTCATCTCCAATTAAAACACCTTCCTTTATTATTATTAGTCAACAAGAAACAAAAGAAGTTGAAATATACTTTTCTCTCCCACAACCTTGTTGGTTATTACAGCTTTGGGTGTCTGTGTGGACATGTGTATGCACATGTATGCATGTCCAAAGTTGGGGAAATGATTAATCCCCCTTTCCTAGTTCTGTGACTCTCTCTGGTCCAAAATGTCTGTGCGTCCAGCTATTTTTAGCCAAAGTCAAAGATATCAGGAAATGTGATCGTTGGTCAGGCATATCAGCTTTAGTTTGGCTCTTTAAAAGTCAAATATAAGTAGTGTGAATTTTGAATAAAAGTACTGCTCCCCTTCTGCCCTATGCCCTTACAGAGAAGAAATAATAAGTACATCATCATACTGTGGTTTCCTAACTGACTCTTTCTTTCCGAGTGCAGCAGCAGCAGCCGCTGTAGATAGAAAATAAACAGGAGTAGACAGAGCATGTGAGGCTCTTGCCTTCTTTTTCCAGAAGCCAGATTTCCAAAACCTGGAGGATTCTTGAATTGTGACAGACCAGTGCAAGGCAACTAAACTAGAGAATGGTCTCTCCTTCAGATTTGTCTCCTTACAAGAGGTGGCACAGAATGTAAAGCTACTTCAGTATAAATAGACTTCATTCTCCTGTAGCAGCCTTTTGATGCCTTTGCTCAAGATCACTTAATAGAAGTATGTTATTATTTAACGTTATCTAGATATCCCATTCTAGAAAATGAGATTTCTAACATACTCACACCCACATATCAGTGTCATTCTGACTGAAATTGTAATTATTTTTGTTATTAAATACAATCACAGTGCAGGGAAGCAATGACTATTCTAAATTAATTCATATTAAATATGAGGGTTACTTTGGTGCATAGACTTTGGATTAAATACATACTTTGAATGTAACATTCAGTTTGAATCTGAGGCTTAGTTTGATGAAAGATGAATGAAGCAGAAAGTATCTAGTGGAAAAATAAATTTAAAAAAAGTAATTTCTTCTGTTTCATTTAATTAGACTCGCCCCTAACGCTTTTTATTACCCTACACACTTGCAGCTGTGAGTGTAATAATCAAACAATCATTATAAAAAGGGAGAAAATTCTCTGAGAGCCATTTTTTGCTTCCATGCCCTGAAGGAAAGCTTTCATGGAACCGATCTTATTTCCACTGTTTAGGAACTCATGAACAAAAGCTGCACCCACAGGACATGTCAGGTGACTAAAACAACATAGACCCTCTCCATGACTCATATTTCTGTGTCACGTAGATGCTACTCTCAGTGCTACCTGATTACACAGGGAACATGCCTGATTTGTATTCAGCCTGACTCTCCCCGCCCCAAAGTCCAGCCTTACCACATGGTTCATGTCATGCTGGACTTGAGTACAGATACACAGCTATAGAGGAATGAGTTTTATAACCTGGTTAGGAAATAAAGCATGTGCATTTACAGGCTACATTAAATAATAGGCTGATTAGAAATTCTGGCTTTGGGTGAAATAAATGGTAAGCTCCAGGTATCTGACAGCTTTGGCTATATTGTGAAATCTGAACATAGAGTCTGGGAGCTGTTATCCTCCATCAGAGACATGCAATGCCTATATGCTGTCTTAAAGACTGGACATGTTGTTGCTGAGTTTGTAAAATACAATAAAATAACAATAAATTTCCTTCCTTGGGAAAACAACAAAAACACACTATATACTATATACCGATGTAATAGGTTTAAAAAATCAGTCTAGCAATATCATTGCACAAGAATGACAACATTAGGTCTTCGAGTTTTGGGCCTTTTGAAGGGATGAATGAAGGGATGATTTGTTAGAATCCTACGCTCGCTCAGAGGTCATCCCCATCCTCAAAAGCAAGTGTAACGTCATGCCTACAAATTAGATGGTATGTATCTGGGGGAAACCCCTCCCATTTAAGTCAGTGAGTATTGGGAAGTTCCAGAAGATTATCCTCCTCTCTTTTCATCCTGTACTGACACAGCCACAGAGAGCCAAGCCTTCCGGAGCCCAGACTGCAGCAGTGCCCTGGCAGCATACCCTCTAACTGTCCCAGTTTGGCAGGGACAGTCCCGATTAATCCCCTGTTGTCTGTCTTTTTCAGCTGCTTTTAAAATGTCTGTTTCTTTGTCCTCCTACCACATGGTTGTTAGCCTGCTTCGATTGCTCCAAACTGAGTTAAAGTGCAAAAGTATTTTGTACTTAATTGATTCAGTAGGAGGGACAGGAGTGGGCAAAATCCTGCCTATCTTATTAAGCTCAGGTGAAAGCAAGCAGCTGCAGCCTCTTTTAGGTGTTTGTTCTTCCTCATTAATAACTTCTGCCATTTTCACCACGCTTTGATGTTGCTTGGCCACACCTGTTTCGTTTTCATGTGTGAAATGTTATGGCAGTAGATTGCACTTTCTAGAGATGTTTGCCTAGTGCTTACGTCAATCTCACTTTGGCACTAGGTAATTGTAAGTGTTTAGGTGTGCTGCTGTACAAACATCTCTGTTGCTAGAGTGCTTATGCAGGTTTGACGGGATATATGTAGAACTTTTGTTTTTAGAAATGGCATCTCCTCTCCTAGTGAGCCCTTCCTTGCCTCCTTGGGCAGACTGTTTTGTCATTGTAGGGCCAGTTGCAGTAGTGAAGCTAGGATTTTTGGTGGTACTACAGTAGTTTGTTGTTATTGTTTTTGAAGGGGCAGCCATATTATCCTGCTGCTACAAAAAGAACAGAGTCTTGTGGTACCTTAAAGATTAATAAATGTATTAGGCATAAACTTTTGTGGACTAGAGTCTGCTTTATCACATACTTCTGTCTGGAGTGTTAGGGAAGGGTACCTGTGAAAGATTCTGAGAAGACAAGTGTTACTCATTCCCATACCTGTTTTTAGATGTCGCTGCTTGCTGTTAGGCAAAGTGAGGCTCTTCCTGCAGGAGCCTCCCATCCCAGCATGGGGATGGGAGAAGAGCAAGACTGCAACAACACTTCTGCATGACATCATCACGGTCCCGTCCCCCCCATTGTCAGGCAGTACAACTGCAGATTAAATAACTGATGGGTTTTCCCCATAAATGACTCACAATCGCACAACCATCCTATACTTCCCTGTCCTGCAGAAGCCCCAGAAGCGTGATGGCTGTGCTTCCTGCCCCAGTGCAGCCTGGGAAAGTGCCCAGCTGCGCTGAGGAAGGAAGAGGCATGTTCATCGCACTTCCTTTGGCAGGGAGCCAGCTGGTGTGGAGGGGAACATTCCAGTCGCCCTCCCTTCCCAGCAGAGCCACTGCTGGGATCACCACTGGAGGATGACGATATAAGGTAGGGTGCGGAAAGGACCTGGCCGTGCACTTGCCAAGAGTCCCTGGCATTCAAAGTTCCAATTTGATATATTCTTCATTAGATAGGAGGACAGGATGATGCAAGTAGTCTTCTGCTGTGCACCTTGATGAATACAAGTGTATATTTACTAAGTGAGGGGGCATATATTTTGCTTATCGTGTGCAATGAATGGTTGCAAGGTTAGATAGTCTGCTTCAATTGATTGATGTTTTTATAGGCCATCCTATAAAAAAATGTTGTAAGAGCCAATGTGGTATAGGGGTTTAAGCACTGGGCTACAACTCTGGAAACCAGGGCTTGAATCCTCACTTGGCCATGGCAATGCACTGGGTAACTCTGGGCAAATCACACCCTCTCGGACTCATAAGAAAACAAAGGCATCCCCTTCTGAACAAATCTTGCCAAGAAAACCCCATGATAAGGTCACCTTATTGTGCTCGTAAGTTGGAAAAAACTTGAAGATGCACAGCAATAACAAAAAGTTACTTGGCAGCTGACAATAATCAAATATAATTTAAGAATAAAATGTAACACAGTACATACAATAAAGATGTAACATTAAAACAAAGTCAGGCAAGATCAGGAACAACCCAAGAAAACAAACATCAGAAGAGAGAGGAAAAAAACTAGCAAAGCTATTTCTTTTAAAGGTAAGAACTACAAGATCACTGATAATTTTGGGGAAATAGAGAAAGGTTTTGGCTTGTTCTCTCTTCACCTATCCCACTGCAATGTGGGGAAGTTCTGTACTGGCTTAACAACCCTGTTCTACTCATGAAGTAAGAACAGAGTCTCCCACAGAGAATACGGGACAGATTTACAGTAAGAGAGGATCTGTTGGACATGAAAACCCAGATTTAAATGAATTCCCGCCAGTGGTTATGGTGATAAACTATGAACTGCCAGGCACTCATGACATCCCAACGGGCAATTCCCTAAAGAGAGTCTAAATGTGGGCAGCTGTGTTGATAAACTTCAGCAAAGCAGTTTCTAGCAGTTTTCATGTCCACCAAGATGAAGTCGTTTGTAAAACTGCTGAGCTTTAATTGCTCTTCAAGCTCTGTCAAAATACTCTGCACTATAGCAGTGGTAACTCACAGCAATATATTGTGGCTGGGCAAAGTTATTACTCAGATACAACTAATTGGTGGGATGACTGATGTGACATACTATAGTAACTATAAAAATCTGGTATTTGCAGGGAACCACTCTGGAAGACCACCAATGAATATCAGGTGCTGTAAGCTATATTTCAGAAGAAGGAACTGGCAAAACCGGCTCTGATCATTCCTTGCCTAGGAATTCTCTAGAAATTCATAGGGTCACCAAAAGTCAACAGGTGACTTGAAGGTACACACAGGGCCTTTCCACACTACACTGTTATAGTGTTATTCTTCGACTTTCAACATTCTGTGGAATTCTAAAAGCCACTCCCTAAACTGCAAACCCCAGAGTTCCACACGATGTTGAAAGTGGAATAGTAGCACTATAACAATGTAGGGCGAAAGGCCCACCCAGCCACCCACAGCTCTGTGCCTTCCCATCTCAGCTGAAGGACTGCTGCCCATGGTCCTGAATTCTAGCCACTAGATCCTTGCTCCTTGTTCAAGGCCCTGGTCTGGACTCAAAGCCAGCTCTGAAACATCCCCCTCCATTCTCCAATTTTTTGGGGCCCCTTTTTTCCCCAGTAGCAGAAATTGTGACAGGTCTGGATATCAAGCCCATGAAAAAGAATGCAGGCCTTGTGAATGAATACGTTGTTAACAATGTCTTTTATGACTTCTCCTGTGACTACCTTTCTCCTCTAGAGTGGAAGATGTGGATTCTAATCCAGCTGCTTCCCTTCTTTTCCATCTAAGGAGATTATGGCCAGCCAGAGACACCCCTCTCTGAATTCAGGCCTGATCTCATGGCAACAGTGTCTCTGTATTACTTGAAGAGGGTTCATAAGAGCACTATCTTGTTTCCCTCAATAATATTTTATGTGCCTAGTGGTTACCATTGCTTATGGAGCCAACAGAATCAAGTGCCCTACCACCTTGGGTGATCCATGCAGACGTCATTTGAGCCAGTGGATTATGGTGCTAGCCATCTGGAATGGCAGCCCATCCTTCCCTGGGTGGTCCTGGCTGTCTCCACGGGAAAAGGGCTGGTCTGCTTGTGTTTGTGTCTGTGCTCTCTCAAGATTTAGAATCCTGCTTCAGACTTGTGCCTTGCTGTTCCTCTTAAACCTTGAGCAACGGTATTAGCTATTCTGGGCAATGTGCTATGAGGACATCCCCAAGCCACATCCTAATATGCATTCCCTTGGAGGGACATGTGTTTAAGTGACATCATGAGGGCATGTGGGCTGCCAGAGTGTATAGATTGGTGCTTTTCATTCACAGCAAATAGGGGACTTTGTCTGGAGCAACAGTGTCATTGATGGGTAGCCACAGAGTTTTGGACTTGACTGCCATTGTTGCTTGGGCTGTCACTTCCTTCCTTCCTTCCTTGCTCTGCTTCTGGGAGTGTCCTGAGGCCCAGCTAGTCACACTGGAGTCACAACAGCCTTTTAGGAGACCAGCAGCTTCAACCACAAGTTGGTGACCGAGGAGGGCTCTGAAAAGGGCCATTGTTTCTTTCACAATCTGCCCTTACTAAATAATAAATAAATGCTATCTAAAAAGATTCTTGTCACTTGATATTGAGAGGTTCTTGTCACTTAAAAATCATTCCCTATCCCTGCTCCACCAAAACAGGATGGTAGAGAGGTGTGCCTGCATGTGGGGGGGTTAATTGCCTGAAACAAAGGCCATTTCCACAGGGGGTAAATAAAATGGTGCAGTGTGTCCTCCACGGAGGATGTCCGCACCTTGGAGCGGACTGGGTCCGGACTACTTACTGTAGATCCGCACCTCAGTCTGCTCTGGAGCAACCCCAAGTGGTCCTCCATCGTGTTTTTGAAAGACCTGATTTTTGCGTGCCTACTCTCCGATGCAGATTCGCAGGATCGCACCAATGCTGGTGACCTTCAGCGGTTGGTCGAGACCCACGACCAACTGGAAACCGCCATTTTGGACACCGGAGCACTGCAGATCTACGATCACGCACTGCTCCTCCTCACTCTGGACCGGACCAGACCCACAGAAGATCCCGTGAGTAGCGGCAGGGCGCGATTCCCTCGCCGCGTGCGGAAATGGCCAAAGATGGCTTTTATAAGGCAGTGGGCCTATTCTGACAGGGGTGTAATCTGGTCCTCAGACTGGATAGCATGCTGCACCCCAGATGTCAAATATGGCAAGGATAGTTGCAGAGATGTGACAGAGAGAGCAGGGCCAAATAAACATGAGCCCCATTTATATGAC
The DNA here is from genome assembly GCA_030412105.1 of Cyclura pinguis. Classification (NCBI taxonomy): domain Eukaryota; kingdom Metazoa; phylum Chordata; class Lepidosauria; order Squamata; family Iguanidae; genus Cyclura; species Cyclura pinguis. The sequence continues at coordinate 129,685,778 of CM059600.1, forward strand.
TGTAACTTCCTAAAGAGGAAAGACTCAAACAATATCTTTACATTTATTTCCAATTTCCTTTTTTGTTATATGTTTGATATTGCATTGCCTCATCTCCGGGCCAAGCTTGACATTCCTTAAACTGCTGGTTTAGCAATCAATTAAACCAGAGAGTTAGGAGACACAATTTCACCCCTAAATAGTATTGGGACTTCCTTCTTCTTTTCCCAGCCCTTCCTTACCAATCTGCTCGTATAACATACAGTTTGATCCTAAATATGGGGCTAAGCACTCTCGCATGAGCAGGGCCAGCCCTACCTTTAGGGAGAATGAGGGTGTTGCCTCAGGTAGTGCAGGACAGGTGTTGCAGGAGAGGGCATCAAAAGAAGCTTTCTGGCTGTTTCCTCTCCACAAGGAAAATAGAATTGTGTGTTCCATGAGGCCTGGCCTGATGTGTCTGTCTACCTCACTCCAGTCCTCTTGTCCTGGAGATGCACAATGGTTCCCCCTCCTCGATCCAATTACCAATGTTGCAGTAAAATTGCAGTGGCCTCTAGCTTCTATAGGTGAAATGGGGTGGGGGCGCATCTTGTCCTTTTCTTCAAGCTGACTCATAGATTGAGTCCTAAGTTTGACCCTGGCTGCAGTTTTTAGAAGTTGATATCCATGTTTTGGAATAAAAGTCATACCTGTGGGAAGGATAAAGTTTGGACAAGTAAGGAGAAGTCAGGCCAGAGGTTATCTGTAAACGTCACTAGTTTCTTAAGCAAATGAGTACAGAAGTTGGCCATTGCACTGGCTTTCCATTACCAGTTAATTATTACACACATCTATAAATGACACAGTGGCCTTTGAAACCTCTCCCCTCCCTACGTTGAAATAATAAAAAAGCAAAGAGAATAACAGGCCCTTTCTTCTCTGCTCCACTACTGATTTGTATAGAAAAAAATCCAGACATGAAAAAAGCACAGTAAACGTGGCTATGAAATCATCATGAGGTGGTGGGAGATGAGTCTGCTTCCCTATGAGCATGATGAGGAATTACTCTCATGTGGTTTTCATGTCACCATGAACTTGTTAATAATGTGTTGTGGAAGAACCACAAAGCCATAGGTTCTTCGCCCTCTGATTTTTCAGAGTAATATGAAACTCCAAATAATGCAATTTAAACTCTGAGACCGTTGAGGAACAACACTTACCACACTAGGATTAGACTTTAAAATCTTTCCTTCCAGAACACATTCAAGAGAAACAGCTTTTCTTTGTTTACATCAGAGGTCAGCTGAGCATGCCACTGATCGGAGAGGGGACTGCTGAAGTTGTTGAAAACCAACTCCCTTTCCACGGCCATTTTTGGGATGTTTTAAAGACAAGCAATCCTCTAATCCTCGGAGTGTGTCCCAGGAGCCATAGGATATAGCAGACATCTTCCCGCAAGGGGAAGAAGATACACTTGGCCTCAGAGAAGAAGACCTATCTCAACTTCCCCTCTTAGCCACTGTCAAAATCTCTGTAGTGCCTTCCTTTTTCAGAACACCACCTTCAGGAAGGGAAGAAAATAGGGAAGTTAGCGTGTGCCAATGGACAGGAGCGAGCAGTTGTGGATCTCTTAGGTCCACAGTCCTTCCAACCCTCTACCCCGTAGCCCTGCCCTGGCAGAAGATGGAAGCTATGCCAGCCTTCAATCCAGTGTAGCCCATTTCCCATTCACCGCAGACAAAATGTTTTCAGTAACACATAATCCAAAATGAGAAGAGCTCTGCTCACCCAGTGACTCCTTCCTCACTTCTTCTTGACAGTAAATGCCTAGCAGTACACAATATAAAGCAGAGGATCTAATTTTGGACGACTCTGACCTGGAATATAGAATTGCACTCTTAAAAAAATACTTTTTAAAGGGGAAGGATACGTTTCTAGTTTTTAAAAAATATAAATTTTAATGTGCTTTTATGCATTATGTGTAACACACACACACACACCCATACACACACACACACCATGATTAGGTTTATAATTTATGTATGTATGTGTGTGTGTATATGTGTGTGTATATGGGGTAAACTAAAAAAACGTAATCATGGTACTGGAAGTAAAGGATGGGAGAAGATAAAAACAGACAATTGAATCCAATGGCAGTTGGTGGCTATCATTTTATTAGGGCGATAGGTTTATTCTGAGTTGTAGCCTGAACTTTTAAGGAGGTGTGGGATCTGTTTGGGGGATAGGGTTTAGCACCTCAGATAGCTCCTTTGAAGCTCAGAGTTAAACCCAGAGTGGATTCACCAGCCCACTGCCATCAAAGCCACTAGTTAACCATGACTAAATCAGCATAAGATTTACTGGTCAATATGCCTGTCAAATGTTTTGGGACAGCAGGGGAAGCAAGGTTGAAAATGAAACATGAGGAAGGAGAGAGAGGGAAAGAGAAAGAGACAGACAGTGTCTCCTGATTCACATATAAATCTATACCAAATTCTAAAAATGCCCCATATGCTCAGAATAAACAGACACTACTCTGGCTCCTACATCTTTCCTGTTTTTCATTGCAACTCTTGTACAATTGTGCTGCTAATTTTAATATCTTTTTTTAAGGGTTGATCATTTGAGAAACAGCAAATCAACTTTGAATTTCCTGGCTTTCGTTCAGCCAGGAAGGAAATCCAGCCCAAACCTAAGTCATTAGAGTTTTTTAAATGTTACTTTAACATTAAAATCTGGGGGTTTTTTTTACATCTTTTCTTTTTTTCTCTGTCTAAATGACCTTTAAAAAGAAGTAATAACAAAGAGATAAAGTGAAGCATTATTGTAAGAATGTTGCTGCCTTCCTCTCATTTCAACTTACTTTCCTCTTTCCATTTCCATGGTCTGATGGATAGTAGAATCATGGAGCTGGAAGGCAACTCACAGGGCATCTAATCTCCTCCCCTGCTGGTATAGAGAATCTGCCACTACAGCATCTCTCATCAATCTTCATGTAGCCTCTGACTTGAAAACTTGCAACTCAGGATGCTTCACCAAATTCAGAGGCAGGTTGTTCCAAACTACAAACACTGTTAGGAGGGCCTTCCTAACATTTAGTTAAATCCCTCTTTCTTGTACATGTTTGAATCCCTTGGTTTGGGTCTTACCCTCTAGGATGTGAGATCAGAAGTTCTCGTTGTTACCATGTGCCTTCAAGTCATTTCTGACTTATGGCAAACCTATTACAGGGTTTTCTGGGGCTGAGAGTGTGTGACACACCCCAGATCACCCAATGGGTTTTGGCTGGCTCAAACAAACTAAAAGTGGGGATGCCTGTCTCTTTTGCTCCCCGAACCCAGTCTTTCCCATATTGAGAAAGGAGGTATGAAGGGAGCAGGGGCGTCTTCTTGCTTTTGCTTAGACACAAATTGGGTCCTCCTATTTGTGCTTTATTGTGGTTTCCAGGCACATGGAGGCTTTGTTCTAGCTACTTTCAAGTGTATGGGAGCAGAGGTCCCCTTCAGACTTTCTTCCTCAAAACAGCAAATGAAGTATTCAAGAGGCTTAAGAAATATGCCACATCATTGCATTCTGCCTTCTGGGGATTCAAAACACCAGTAATCTGTTAATAAGTCAATGCTTTTACAGAAATATGCGTGATAACAACAATATGAGCAACAGACAAAAGCACCACCACTAAGGCCATTTCCACACAACACTCTTATAGCGTGATGATTCCACTTTCAACTTCCTATGGAATCCTGGGGTTTGCAGTTCCGGGAGGGGCCAGCCGGCCCCTCCCAGAACTGCAAACCCCAGGATTCCATAGGAGGTTGAAAGTGGAATCATCACGCTATAAGAGTGTCATGCGGAAATGTTCTAAGTTTGGCCCCGACCTAGAGCTGGTGGAGTGGCAGTTCTGAATCACATCTGAAAGTTGGCATTATATCTCCCTTCATAAAGAATTATGGCAAGGATGAAAAAAAAAATACCCATTTCCCCACACTGTACCAATTCAGAATAAAGGTGGGAGTATTATTTATATTGATTGATTAATTAGTTAATATGTTACATTTTTATCCAGCCTTTTCTTCTAAGAAACTCCAACATGGCATGGGGTGAGCAAAGTGTGGCCCATAGGCCAGATGAACGCTCCAAAGTACAGCCTCTTGACCCCGCAAACCCCAAGGCCAAATTTTTAAAACAAAATTTATGCTGATTTTTGAGGGGCTTTTTCTGTTTTGTTCCAAAACTACTCCAGAGCATCCCAAACCAGCTGCAAATGTGGCAGTTTATATATCCCACCCCATAGTCTATCCACCATTAGAAGAAAAAAAAACCTGAAAAAAAATTAAAAGGCCAAAGTCAGACAAAATGATGGTTGGAAATGATGTTCTATGACTTCCAGTATATTGAAATGTGACTATGTAGGTTGCTGGCGGGGGGTGGGGGTGGTTCAGAGATAAAATAGTTCCACTCCTTTTCAGTTGCTCAGCCCTGGCTCAAATGATCCTCTTCCTCCCCATGTTTATCCTCACAATTTCTTTGTCAATTGGGTTAGGCTGAAAGAGAATGACTGGCTCACCAATAGCCAGTGAGCTGCATGGGTCAGTGTATACAGGGTTAGTCCTCAGTGCTAGCCTAATCCTCTAACTCAGGAGTGACTAGTGGATCTGCTGCCACAAGGGGGGAAATCCATTCTGGATCTTACTGCTGCTTCCCCTGCAGCTATTCCACACTGAGTGGGAATTCTCCCAGCCCATATCCTAGTTCCGCAACAGCAGGGCTCCGAATTCAGCTGGGTGGATCTACTGTCCACCCTGATCTAACCGTTATTCTACACTGGTACATCTCTTGCTTGAATGGCCCTCCATATTTCAGAAAGAACAGCTGCACATAAACACCGTGGCAAAGGTTTCTGTCCCAACCCACACTCTTACACAGTAATTTTCCAAGTATAGCGGTCCTCCTTGCCCAGTGCCACAAATAAGGGAGTATCTAAATCTGAGATCACCACCATTGCTACTTGCAATCTAAATGATACAGTCCAAAAACACTTCTGACCCATCACCTGTCATATCTCCAGATGTTAGACTACAATGTCCATCATCCACAACCATTGTACTGGTTGAGAATGATGGTAGGTTTTAGTCCAAAACATCTGATGGGCCCTCAATTGGGAAAGCTTATTCTAGCCTAGGCTTGTGGGCTGCACTGTGGATGCTGAGCAGCAGTTTGCCCTTATGAATGCTCTGCTAAGGAGTTACTTTGCCCTGTCTATGCCTGCTTCCATCTGAGCTGTTGGCCTGAACTGAAAATAATTTGGCCATTTTCCCAAGGGTTACGTAAACTGGCCTTCATTTAGAGTCAGTATGTGGGAGGCTTTCCAGAGTGAAGACAATAAACTATGTGTAGCAACCTCAGGATTATGCCTACTGTTTAAAATTGGTTTTGGATTCAGTTCTTCACTAGTGGTTGGCTAATAATCCCTGCAATTGTTAATGCTTTTCTAAAAGACATCTATGTAGGCATGGTTAATACAAGAGAATTCTAGATGTTCAAGCTTTACAACAACAGCCTTCTTGATGAAAATACTATTTGCAGTATGTGGGAAAGTCAAAGAGTTTCACCCACTCTAATTCATAATGAGCAGAGTGATTTCAAAAGCATGGTTAATGAACATTCATCATCTCCCTTCCTAAAAAGAACTATTCTTTTAGCTGTTGTCCCAATTGGGTTCCTTAAGTACCCAGACTCATTAGATTGGTTTAAATTCATGAACTTTCCATGAAAATAACATTTGAATTGCAGGTTCATACTTTGCCTTCAGTTGCATAATATCAAAACAAATACTGCTCCTTGATCTCTTTTCTAAAATAAATGAATATATTATCATGATTTTATTCTTAGGCCATGTCCACACTAGACTGTTATAGTGCTATCATTCCACTTTCAACATCCTACAGAATCCTGGGGTTTGCAGTTTAGGGAGGGGCCTCAAAAAAAACCTTCAAAGGCCCCTCCCTAAACTGCAAACCCTAGATTTCCATAGGATATTGAAAGTGGAATGATAGCACTATAACAGTCTAGTGTGGAAATGGCCTTAGTTTTGTGATTTTAGATTTCACAAAGCTCCTAAAAACATGCTGACTGGGGGACACTGCTCTCATTGTTCTCTCCTTTCATGAGGTCTGATGGTGTGATTAGGAGAAGTAACCTGCTTGCTAAGAACTTTAATTTTAAAATGGCCAACACTGCTTTCATAAACATTTGGGGAGGGATTATGTGTAAAATTCATTCTCAGAACATATGATGTTTTTAGTTCACAGTCTGTCACTAACTCCTGGTGTGGTTATAACAACAGTAACAACAGTAAAAAAAAATGCATAAATAAATAGAAATGAAAAAGTGTAAGCATGGCCATGTTTATTTCTAAGAAAACAAAATCTGTATTGGCTTTGAATCTAGAATCTTGGGACTGAATCTGCTGAATGGAGACAATTGCACAATCAGTTACAGAAGGCTGCCAATTTGCGTGTTAGGAGGTAAGCCTGCTTGAAGTTTATAGTGAATGAAGCCTTACAATAAATTCTGAAATATATTAGAATTGTTGAAATAAAAAGTACATCCTTAGTCCCCATGATTCAGCACACATTTATGATTCAGTATATTATAAGACTTGCAAAGCAATAATAAAGTGAACATTATCAAATAAATAGAAGAGTCTGGATGTTTGTGGTGCTTTTGATAAGATTAAAACTGGAAAGAAGCCATACTGATGTTTGCTTATGCCAGGAGGAGAGTGTTATCAAAGTTCTCAAACAGACAGTTGTCTGCTATTAATGGAAAGGAAAGAAACACCAAGAAAGTGGAGAATATTCTGGAATGTTCTAAAAAAGTGTGGCAACTTGCTTGAAGGGAATCTAAACTAACTTGTGAATGTTTCAGTGAATGAAAGACACTCTTGGGTGGGAAACAGTGGAACAGAAAGTGACATGTGAATAGATGGCAGATAAAAAGGTGAAAACAAAATAATAAGAAGAAAAAAAATGAGAAGATTCATGCAAGATGTTACAAAGCAGACGGAAGTAATTAATCACCAAAAAGGAAGGACGGACAGAAGGACGGAAGGAAGGAAGACAGATCAGGAGAAAAAGACCACTTAATTTCCCCATGACCAGCTTCAATGAGGCGGTGATGATCCCAGCAGTGGACAAGGACAAAGCCAAAAGTAAGTGGAACTGTCATATGCATCTCTCTGAGACATTCCCCATGCATCTATGTATAAGTGTGTGCCTTCAAGTTGCTTGTGAACTTAATGGCGACCTCGTGGATTTCATAGGGTTTTCTTAGGCAAGGAATTCTCAGAAGTGATTTTGCCAGTTGCTTCCTCTAAAATATAGCCTACAACACCTGGCATTCACTGGTGGTTTCCCATCCAAGTATTAACCAGGGCTGACTCTGCTTAGCTCCCAAGATCAGACAGGATCTGGTGCCTTTAGGGTATTTAGGTCCTACACAACGCATTCATGCACCTCCACACAGCATCCAATTTTTTGTGTAGGGTAACAGTAAACAAGGAGAAGACTGATCTGTCCTTCTGTAGGCTGCAGTCCCAGCCCCAGCCCCAGGCCAATGCTACTTGTGCTACACTTGTATTTGGAGAAATCCTGCCACAATAAGAGGCTTTCTCCCCTCTATCACTAATATGCATATAGTGGATAACTTTGGGGGAAGACTGCAGCTCTCTCAAATGCTCCTAAGGGTGTATGGCAGAATTAATTCTTGAAAATGTCTCCCCCCGCCCCCACCACTGCCCACAACACTATTAACATTTAAAAATCTTGTTGAAACTACTGCAGCACAGGAAGAGGGCTTAGGTCAGCACTAGCTGGTCAAAATGCAGTGGACAATCTATATCCATGCCATCTTCTTAACAAACTGAAAACTCCTCTCTTCCTCCAGTGTCAAAGGGCCTTAAAAGATAATGAACAGTTTTCTTTCTGAGCTCTTTCAAACTTTACAATTATAGCATCGTGCATCCACCGTAACTGTCATGGTTGCATCCTAAGGAATCCCGGAAGCCTGGAAAGTAGAATCAAAGTGACATAATCATGTGGTGTGAAAAGTCCCTCTGTCACAGAAGTCCTTGAATAATATTTTTGTTCTTTTAAAGGAAACAAACAAAATCCAAACTGTTACATTTTTTAGAAAAAGCAAAGAGAATGAACAATACCCATATTCAGTAATAAGAGTATTAAGGTAAGCTAAAGTCTAGAAAACAGTTGCCAGATGCTTCCTGCCTCTAAGATGTGTATTGGATCGGTGCTTCTCAGGGTATCCAATGTGGAAAACCAGCAGTCTTCTTTTCCCCAGTGTGCCAGGGACTAGGACTAAATTTGTGCCGTTGGGTACAATTGTTTTTTCCTTTCCTGGAAACTTGCCAGGGACCAGCAGTCAGTGGCTCAGGGATTGCTGCTGGTCCAGGGACCATCACTTTGAGCAGTACTGTCTTAGATGAACTCCAACATGGCAAGTTTTTTCCTTCTAACTAAGGGAGGACAAAATTCAGCCCTGGAAACACTTGTACAGGTAGTCTCCAAGTCTTTTCTTGTGATCCCAAATTACCCTCAAAGATCCAGCCCAGCCTTTTCCTAACAAAAAATGAATTGCTCTCCACAATGACGATTCACCTTTTAAATAAGTTGCAGGATTCTCCTCTCACTGTTTAACACTAAAACAACCACCACCACCACCACCTTCATTTCAAAGTCTTTCCATCTACTTCTTTTTTTTCACCCTATGTGTTCCCTGGAGGGGTCCTGGGCAGAAAACAGCCCCCTTTCATTTGTCACATTTGCCTACTTCTGTTCTTATGTGTGTTAATAAGGAAGGAATCCCACAGAGGAACATAACATGGTCGGGGTGGGGGTGCAGGTGGGCGAGAGGATTAGCGTCATAACAACTTTTTTTTTTTTACCAAGTTTGGATTTCTTCAAGACTTCAGATGTGTTGTGTATGGTTACATTTGTGGAGCCACTTAACACAGAAGAAATTATGTTCCACATTCAGTATTCCCCAAGGCTATTTATACTGAGGCTTTTTCCATTACAGGGAATTCAAGAAATATCATGTCTCCATTCCAGATAGTTAGTTCTGCTTACCTTCGGTTTTAGAACCCTTCCATAGTCACAGCACTCTGATTCTACTTTAACTGCCATGGCTGCGTCCTGTGGAATTCTGGGGTCTGTAGTTTGGTCAGAGGCACCAGAAATGCTCTCTGGCTGAGAATCCTAAATAATGTTGTTGTTGCGTGCCTTTAAGTCATTTACAACTTATGGGGACCCTAAGGTGAACCTAATCATAGGCTTTTCTGGGGCTGAGTGTGTGTGATGCGCCCAGTGTCACCCAGTGGGTTACCATGGTTGAGCAGGGAATCGAACACTAGTCTCCAAGGCCATAGTCCAATGCTCAAACAACTACACTACACTGGATCTTAATACCCCTCCTGAAACTGCCAATCCTAGGGTTCTATAGCATGGAACTATGACTGTTAATGTGGTATCATAGTGCCATAATTCTGTAGTATGACAGGGCCTTTAAGTGAACGGGCCATGGATGAGTCACAGCTGTCTTGACTCAATGATATCTTACTTTACTTTATTTTGTGTTAATCTTACTTGCCTCTGGTTTGTGGCCCTTGAGAACAACCTCAAAATATCCTAACCCTGAGAAGAATTAATCTGATTCTAAATGCTACCAACAAATGCTGTTGGATATAAACCAGAGCAGGTTGTGATAGGTGTAATTAATAGTTTCATCAAACCTCAGACATACTGTTTGGGGTATGGGGAATGATGCTTCTATTCTTCCTTTTCCAGATTGTTTGTTCCCTTTGGCACTCTCCAAGAGCACAAAATGAATGTGTTATATGCACACAATATGTAATATATGTTTATGTTTCCCAAAGATGGCCCAACCCTATTGAAATGGAGAATGGTGTTTTAGTGTGTCCAAACAGCATGTAAAACGGTGTTCATGTTTTCTGTCAAATGGAGCTGTTGAGACATCTGTGCTAATTTGCCTCAGAAACATATAAAACATCCCATTCCCAGCAATGGCTAAGCTAGATTTCTTTTCTTTTTAAAATGCAGTTCACTTAAAAGAAAAAGTGAAGAGCTTATGGTAAATTAGTGTTTAATTATGTAGCAGTGTCTGTTAGAACTTTTGATACCTGCTGTTAAATTTTCACTATGTGGCTGGCTTAAAATGCACACATCTACATCAGCTTTTTGCAGGAATCAGAGAACTACTGTTCATACTGTGGATTCTTAAAAGAAAAACAACTAAAGAGTTTTCTGTTTTGTAACTATCCAAGATGAACAAATGAATGGACAATGGAGGCAACCTCAATTTTTATATGAATATATTCATATTTGTTTCAGTTTTTCCCATGGACATGGATGATGAACACCAATAGTGAAAGAGCAATTATCAAGGGAGTTGTGATGTGGTCTGTGGCAACAAAAGTAAGAGTTCAATGGAACTATAAGACTAACAAACAAAAAAATTTAAAATCCACTGCAGAAAGTAATGGTGGTATATGACATCTCCCCTGGCAAGAGTATACAGTTGCCATCCAAACTCTGAGTTTAACCTGGAAACAGTGGTACTATTACAGCAGGACTTTGTGGTGTGAATCCAGAGTCCCACTCAAAACAGAATGAGCAAGAGGGGCCCAAAATGCAACAGGCTAGGCATCCAGTGGTTTGAGCGTTGGACTAGGACCCTGGAGACCAGAGCCGGGTTGCTCACTCAGCCATGGAAACTCACTGAGTGACCCTGGGTGCCTCACACACTCTCAGCCCCAGCAAGCCCCGAGATAGGGTCGCGGTAGGTTGGAAAAGACTTGAAGGCACACAAAACCAACAGGCATCTAAAGAAGCCTTCCCCGCATCATACCCAGGGTCCAAAAGCGCTTAAGTGCATCCGTGCATGGAGGGCCACAGCCTTGGCAAACCCTTCTCCGCGCTTTTCCCATAGCCCTTCCGCAGAGCAACACCAAAGGTGCTTACTTACGCTCCGGAGAAAACCTCCAGCATGTTTCACAGAGATATGGCAATTAAGTGATTTAACTCCAACCAACAGGGGGCAGCGTCGAGACCCAGAGCGGGCAGTTTTCGCGAACCCTTGTCTACGGAGAGGTCAGTACACAAAAGAAGACCGGACAAGGTCTTCTGTACGTTCTGTACGTGAGGGCGCGTCCGACTGTTTTTTATGCGGGTGGTGGTGGTGGTGGTGCATCGTGTGCCCTTTAATCACCGCCAAAAGGCCAGGCCGGGGTACGGGCGGCGGGCGCCCCGGCGGGGCGAGAGCTCTCGAACACGGGCTTGCATCAGCTGGTTTCCTGCAGGAGGGGCGGGCTGTTCTTGCGGTTTTGTGCCTCCGAAGTGACTTCGCTCTTCGGGCCGCGCGATGACGCGAGCGCTCTCGGGCTGGGAGTGTCTGTCTGGCTCCCCGCCAAGTGACGTCTTCCGAGCGAGGGGGGTCACGTGACCGGGCTCCATTCACAAAAAAAAAAAAAGGGACGCCAAGCCAAAGCGGACTATATAAGGCGAGGTTGCGCCTCTGTGCCGGTAAGGAAATTGTAACAGCCAAGCGAGAGGGCAGCGTTCCCACGAGGCGGACGGCGACGCGTAATCAAGGCAAGCGAAAGCCGTCCGAGCGCCATAGCCAACCCGCTCCACTGTTGGGGACCCAGAAATCGGAGGCAGTAACCAATTAACGGGGCTTTGTTTGGCAAGACAGGAGGCGAAGCGCCCACCTTCGGTTTGAAAAATCGCAGAACTTCCCAGCCGCCGCGCCGAACAAAGAGGCGCCGGGTGGAAGGAGGGAAAAAGAAGCAGCGCAGGCCGGAGGACTTCGCCCGCCCAGGTCCTGGAGGGAGGCTCTGGTGCCGCCGCCGCCGCCCCGCGCCGCGCGATGGTCAACATGCAGGTGTGCGCCCTGGACTGCGAGACGCTGCGCGACCTGCTCCGGGACAGCGCCGTGCCGTGCCTGGTGCTGGACTGCCGCTCCTTCTTCTCCTTCAACTCCTCGCACATCGGCGGCTCCTGCAACGTCCGCCTGAGCACCATCGTCCGGCGGCGGGCCAAGGGCGCCATGGGCCTGGAGCACATTCTGCCCAACGAGGAAGTCCGCGCCCGGCTCCGCCAGGGCCTCTACCGAGCCGTGGTGCTCCTGGACGAGCGGAGCGCCGACCTCGAGGCGCCCAAGCGGGACAGCACCCTCCTGCTGGCCCTCCACACGCTCAGCCGGGAAGCCCGCGACGCCCGCCTCTGCTTCCTCAAGGGTGAGCAGCCCCCGCCGCCGCCGGGGCCGAGGGGGGCCGTTTCCGCCCCAGCCTCCCGTTGCAGCGCTATCGTTCCGCTTTCGATAGCCTACGGACTCCTGGGGTTTGCAGTTTAGCGAGGGGCAAACCCCGGGCTTCCATAGGATGTTGAAAGCGGAATAATAGCGCTATAACAGACTCGCGCGGAAATGGCCGAGGTCTCCCTCTTCCCCGGGAAAGTCGCCTTCCCTTCTTCGAGGTTATATCCAGAAAACAGAGGCCCACGAGGAACAAAAATTAAGACAAGAATACTGAACGGGGAGGGGGGAGAAATCTCTTTACTGGCTGGATCTGAGTGGCCCCAGCGAAACCTGGTCAAGAAAGGAGCAGCTGGTAGAGTGGGAACAAGATCTTTGTGATTTGAGGGAGGGTCTGTGTGGGTCTGGTAGCTACCTGGGGATAGGCAGTCCTCTCCTGCCTCTGAAAACAGCCCTGAATCCACTGAAAATAATACTAACTGTCATTTTTTTCTTCTTCTTCCTCTTTCTGGGACCTTCTTTCAGGAGGATACGATGCCTTCTCTTCCCTTTGCCCTGAGCTCTGCACAAAGCCCTCAGCTCCCAAGGGCCTGACGCTGCCGCTCAGCACCAACAACGCCCCTGGCAGCGCGGATTCAAACTGCAGCTCCTGCGGGACCCCGCTCTATGATCAGGTCAGTTAAAAAACAACCCTGGAGTCCAGGAATATTTTTCCTCTTCACCTCCTCCCTATCCGCCAGCCGTTAGCCCTGAAAACGGGGGTGCGGATGAAAATAACTGTTCCAGCCGGGAAGTTAAGATATTTAAGACACAACAAATTCTTGATATAAAAAGTCAGCAATCGTGTGGAAACTGCGTAGAGGGAATCTATTTTTGGCCAGAAGGGATTAACAGATCATGTTCTTTTCTCCCCTATTTTAGGGTGGTCCTGTGGAAATCTTACCTTTCCTGTATTTAGGCAGTGCCTATCATGCTTCCAGGAAAGATATGCTGGATGCTTTGGGAATCACAGCATTGATCAACGTTTCTGCCAACTGCCCGAACCATTTTGAAGGCCATTATCAGTACAAAAGCATCCCTGTGGAGGACAATCACAAAGCCGACATCAGCTGCTGGTTTAACGAAGCTATCGATTTCATAGGTAAAGGAGGTTTTTTTGGTTTGTTTTCTTCCTGCAGTTTACATGTTGCAAGTGAACAACTTGGTAGTACCTTTCACTGCCTGCCTCATAATAGACACCTCCGGCCACCTTTATAGTTGAATTGAAGAGTGTTTCTTTAGAGATTCAGAACAGCAACATGTGAAATCAGCCTGTAGCCATATTGAAGCTTGTGCTCCCTTGGAGTTTAGACTTCATAAAGAGGGACATTGAATCCCAATGGCTTGAGTGTAGCAGGCATTGACTAGTAATATGAGCCAGTCTTGTGCAGGCAGCACTTTTTAAAATGCTAACTTTTGAGCAGATACTGATAGAGCAGAGTGCCATTGTCTTCAATCTTCAAGAGCAGAGTGCCATTATCTTCAATGTGAAATGAAGAATCTGTATTCAATTTTGCCATTTTGCGTTGGTCTCTGCTTCCAGCCAAGTGGTTTGCTACCTTAGATGATTAGGAAAGAAACCCCTTCTAGCAGAGTAGGTTAAATTCAGTTTTTTAAAAAGCTTCACAAGAAAGTTCTTGCTAACAGTAGTGTTTTACTTGTTGGTTTCAGACTCTGTTAAAAATGATGGTGGGCGAGTGTTTGTTCACTGCCAAGCTGGCATTTCCCGTTCTGCAACAATCTGTCTTGCTTACCTTATGAGGACCAATCGTGTCAAACTGGATGAAGCCTTTGAGTTTGTGAAACAGAGAAGAAGCATAATCTCTCCCAACTTCAGCTTCATGGGGCAGTTGCTGCAGTTTGAGTCCCAGGTCCTGGCTCCAAATTGCTCTGCAGAGGCAGGAAGCCCTGCTATGTCTGCCTTGGACAGAGGAGCATCCACTACGACTGTCTTTAACTTCCCAGTCTCCATCCCCGTCCACACTTCCACCAGTGCACTAAGCTACCTTCAGAGCCCCATCACCACATCTCCCAGCTGCTGAAAGGGCAGGTGCAAGCTGGCTCTCTGCACAAAGACATGGCCCTCTTGCTGTTACCTGAGAAGTGCAATAACTGTGGGAGCAGGTAAATTAGCTTGCAGGAGTTTTCTCTCACTGCAGCTACAGAGCAATATAGAATCACCAGCACAGGTCAGCCTGTCCGACTCCAGAAAGCAAGGTTCTTTCTGCTAGATGATCCTGCTGAGAGATGCAGTGTTTTGACCAATGTTTGGATGCCTACAAAGGAGACAAAGCTCGCAGGACAATGCTTTCTACTCCTGAAATATTCCTCTGTAACAGTTTTCTGTCTGTCTGTCAGTCTGTTTCAATAGCAAATCCAACAGTATTCTCAATTGCCTGGGTGAGCTAGGCTACAGTACTAGTGACATTGTGTCCCCTGTGCAAAGAAGTGTTGGTATTTATTTATTTTTTAAACCGTGTAATTTCCATTGTGTGTTCCGCCTTTTCAAGTCTGAAGTTTCATTTCTTTTTTCAAGAAACAAATATACCTCAGTATTTTTTGGGTACTGTAAACCTGTAAATACATCTTAAAACTGTTTCTGAAGCACTGACATTTAAAGCACAAAAGAAGTGTTTGTGTCTTTTGGTTGCCAATGGTTGTATGTTTGTGGATTTTATTTATGATGTGGAAATAATATATTTCTTCTAGAGAGAAGATACTGGTTTTGTTATGATTATGTCTTTTTATACAAACTGAATAAATTATGACATTTCTATTGAAGAAAAATAATTCATTTCTTTAAATATTTCTCTCCCCTCCCACCTTTTTCTTGCTATCCTGAGAAACTCTGATAGCACAGTCAGAAAGCAGGAATCTCCTATATGGTACCTGGCTCATTCTTTTAATGGCTGCCCACGTCTAATTAGAATGTGCATATTTATATACCCAAAGCAGTGGTGCAGAAACAGGATCCCCCCCTCTCCCCACAAGTACTGTGCAAATGGCTATGGGGGTAATGGGGTGAACCTACCCCCACATATTGAGGGGCATTTGCATTACAAAGCAAGATATAACAATTGAACTGCAGGCAAGGCGGGTAGGGGGACAGTGGGAAACGCAGGTTCCTAGATGGTATTTAGTGCATGAGAGATTTATGAGATCACTCAGCTAGACCATTCGAAAAAGGTGAAAATTGGTAGGAGAGAGATGGAAGATTGTTGAGTGCAGCAAAGGGTGTGTAGTTTTTTGTTTCCCTCACTCAAGACAGCTCTGGGTTAGTGCCTTGTTCTCCTGCAACGCGTTGTAAGAAAGCACCCAGGCACACTGTTTATGACATTAGACAGCTAGATAAATGTTAGTGAATGAGACCAAATAGGAATACTTTATATGGTAGAAAGAGGGTTGCTTGTCATTGGTTAACTTCTTGGTCACCAAAGGAGGGTCAAAATGACCTTGTGATCAAACAAGCTTTGCCGATCTGCATCCATTTTCTCTGAGTCCTGCTTAGTGATCGATTGCACAGGGCACTGCAAGGCGACTTTGTTCTCTACTTTCCAGCCTAAGGCTAGAGCTCCAATGAAAGGAAAGCAGGAGAAGACAGAAACAGACAGAAGCTTATTGTGAGCATTGGATCTTGGAAACCAGAATTTGGAAAAGTTTATTTTTGGACTGTAGCTGCCAGAAACTCCCTGCCACCACTGCTGCTGCATCATTCTTACTGGCTGGGGAGTTCTGGGATCTGTAGTCCAGAATACAAACTTTTCCATGCTTTGGAATGTGGCTCAGACAATTCAAAGTGTGGTTAAGCTGGCAAAATTTAGAAGACTGTGTAGGCTATTATCTGCGTAAGGGGCTATACTCGTTTTCTACCAAATGTCGCCCTTTCTCTTGGTGCTATTTGCTCCTGACAGCACTACTGATCACAAATACTAATAGTGGCTATGTATTCTCTTCCTGTCTTGTGGGATCATAGGGTCTGTGGTCACAGGGGGCTGGGAAGGGGCAGGGATGAGTGCATCAGGAAAGATCAAAAATGGAAAGCCGCCTGGCTGCCTGCTCCCCACATCATGTGAGCCAAGTCAGTACTGTTACTTCCATTTCATGGATGAGATGGCAAGGAATTGTGATTTATCTTAAAGTCACAGATGAGGCTGAGATTTGATGCCAATATTAATCACTTCCAAACAACTTTTAAAGTATTAGAATCACATCACTGAATCACTTTGGTGCATACAAGGGTAATACAATGTGGACCCATTTGCGGATCTGGCTGATCTAACTAGACAGAGGCGTATTGGGGAGGTTTTTAGGCCCTTTATGCAGGATGACAGTGTCTCAGCAGGGGGATGTGAGAGGAGCAGGACTGTGACAATGCTTCCATATGATGTCATTGTGGTCCCACCTGCTCACATCACCAGTCAGCAGGACTGCAGGATATATTATTGATGGAAAAACTCCATCAATGGCCCCTGATTGCGCAAGCCTTCCATTGCAGCCAGCCATGCAGAATGCAGAAGCGCAATCATGCACTTCTTTTCCCACTGCAGCATGAGAAAACAGCTGGCCGCGGTGCAGAAGGAAGAGGCATGTCCTTCGCGCTCCCTTCTGCAAGCAGCTGGATGGGTGCAGAGGGGAGTGTTGGGGACCCACTCCCATCCTGGCAGAGGTGCTGCTGGGATGATGCCTGGACAATGACAGAGGTAAGGTGTAGAAAGGCCACCCCCATCTCCCACATATATAGTAATTAGTGTCTGCAGAGCTGTGTAGCATTGTAGTCAAAGTGCCCATAATAACATTCTCCATTAATTTTTACCATGTATCCAAATATCTTTTTCAGAGAGGTATTTTTAGTCTTCTTGATTATTCCCGTTTTACAGATAAGCAACTGAGGTTAAACAATAATAACTTTGCTAAAGTCAGACAGTGAGAATTTAGCTAATCTAGGATTTGATCCTACACAAATTTTAATCGTGAGGTAAGTGACTTTATAATAGGACTGTGTGTGTGATCCACCCTAGATATCTGGAAAACTGTTACATGAGACTCACTTTTTCCATAAAAAGAAAATGCATAGCCAGCCATTTTAGCTCTATGACTTCAAAGTCTGATGGCTCAAATTCTGCTTTTCTCTGCCTTTGCAGGCCATTACAGACAGCTCACAAGCAGAATTAAGAGAACTTCAAGTCCCAGTGATTTCTTCTGAAAGTTACCAATCATTAACTCAAAGCCTTGGCCCAAGGTGATATGTGACCACTAGTTAAATCTTTATATACATGTGGGGAAATGATCATCCAGATATCCTACAGTGATTTACTGTTCATTGTATAAATCTGGTTTCTTGTCAAAACTGTGTCCCCAGTTAAAAATATTGTGCATGAACATTTCCAGGTATTCTGATTTGCATAGTTCATGACATCCCACTGTATATCAAGAGCCAAGAAGCAGCATGAAACAAAAGAAAAGTCCCTAACATTTAGTGGTACATGACAATTTGGCCATAACATTCACAAGTTAGCTTTTCTAAAGCCTTTTCTCATGTCTAGACTTGGTAACGTTCCTTTGTAGATTGGGGGGACTTGGGCTTAAATTCAATGGCTACTCCCAACTAGTGTAGACCCACTACACCAACTGCTGAATGCGAATTGGATTTAGGCCATAGGTTTCAATGCCCACTTATCTATCAAGTCCCTGGATGAGCTTCCTTATCACTCAGTGTACCCTGAGAGAAGACTGGTATAGCCTGAGCAATTTGGAGGAAAAGTAAGATAAACACACCCTTGGGTTACCTTAAACAAAATTTGGGAATTGCCACTGGTACAAATGTACAAAATGCGATGCACTGTGGTTAAGTCATATGTCATTTCTCCAGCATCAGTTGCATTGGTTACCACTTTGGTTCTGTGTTCTAATAAAATTCTGATTATAACCAGGTCCTAGAGCTTTAACTGTTGTCTTGGCTTTTGCTGAAACAACTCTACTGGCTACCGATCCATTTCTGAGGCAGAATTCAAAATGCTGTCTATGACCTTTAAAGCCCTACATGGCTTGTGTCCAGATTATTTGAAAAACCATGTTTCCCTATATGAACCTACCTGTGCTCTACGATCTCTATAGGAAGGCTTTCTCTTGGTTCCACCAGGCACGTCTGGTAAAGACACAAGAGAGACTGTTCCCGGTGGCTGCTCCCAAGCTGTGGCACCCCCTTCCCTGGAAGATCTGGTTGGCCCCCTCCTTGCTGTCTTTCCATCAGCAGGTAAAGACTTTTCTATTTAAGGAAGCTTTTGGTTTTTAGTGTATTGAGGTAAATAAGGCTTTTAATGGAGAGGAGTGTAGTGTTTTCATTTAATCATGTTTTAAGCATCTTTTAATGGTGTTTTAAACTTGTTTCTAATGCTGTTTTTAACTTAACTTGTGTTTTTAAAATAGAAATGTAATTTAATTATGTTTCAATTTTTGTAGTAAGAGTTTTTAAACTGCATTGTGATTTTAAAACATTGTATGCTGCCTTGGATCTTGTGCTGAGAGAAAGGCAGGATATAAACTGAAAAAAAATATCTTGGATCCACAATTGTCCACAAACCAATCTAAGTCCACAAATCAGCCTCAAAGGCCCTTGTGTCTGGCTCATGTTTAGCAAAGATTTCACTAGTTGATACCAAGAATAGAACTTTCTCAGTCATGACATCGTATTCAGAGCTGGGGGGGGGGGTGCTACATTTTTGAATATAGTTCCCAGAATCTCTTACCCAGGGATTTTGGAAGTTGTATTCCAACCTTCCCCCACCCCCCAAACCTCTGCCTTCAATTCTGACCCTGAAGAGGTCAGACAACCTTCCTCCCTTCCCATTTTTAGATGGTGCATGCAGATGGAAAACATTTTATTGATTCAGCTGTTTTTACTGTGGTATGCTGATTTTTCATTCAGCTATGTATTTTAATGTTTTGTTTGTTTTTTTAGTATTGTTGTTGATATATGTTTCTTTTAAGATAAACACCTTTGGGAAATCAGTTTGAAAAGTGGAAAATAAATAAATTAGGCAGGAAATAGAGAAGTCCATTGTAGGGTTTATTCTTTCACAGTATTGTTTCCTTTCCGGCTGTACCCCTTCCCCCATGGTTCTTATGTAACAGATATTTTTGCTTGGAGTGCATCTAGTACAATGAGATTTAAACCAAAGCTCATTCAGTGGAAAAATACAACCTTGGCAACCCCAATCCTATCTCTGATTTTTTTTAAAAAAAAAAATCCACCAGGAGTTCCATTCCACTACAAGCTGCAAAAACTTGTTTTTGTGTTTTCCACGTGCAGTCATTTAAGCAGATACCTTGCTAGGGGAGATAAATGAGTAGCTTGAGGCCCAGTTGATGTTCCCGAGCTACCCTATTCCAGCTGGTTGCAACTTGTGCTGTTTGAGGCACAAGGCCACAGAGTTATTTTTGAAGAGGTTACAGTTATTTGCGTGGAGTGATTTATTACGGCAGAGGAAGCCAGGGTTATTTTGAGCAGAGTTCTTTTTCCATGGCTATAAGGGTTCCATAACTTATCAAGTAGAAAAACTGTATACAGTTAGTCCCCGCTTCCTCCCTCCTTCCTTCCCTCCCTCATCTCCTGACATGCGCACAACTATAGACCAATCTGCTTACTATACCTTCTAGCTGTTGTTGGACTGCAACTCCCATCAACCCCAACCAGCAGTGCCAATGGGGGGGGGGAGAGTGAGAGCTGTGGTCCACCACCTGAAGGGCCACAATGTGCCGAACTCTACTATACCAGAACACAGTTTTTACCTAAAATTACAATGTAGACCTACCAGCCCGCTCTTTAACATTCTCTTTGATCAGGGTGTTCAAAGCCTCTCAGAGTTAAAAGTTTTTTTTTTAATTATTATTTTCCCGTTTGCCTGCATTCGTGTTTGTGTGTATCTGTGTGCAACTTTAAGGTTATATAAGTTTGTAATTACACAGTTGCCCATTCCCATGGAAACAACTAGGAGTTTCCCTTTTGTGAGGAAGGCAATAACATCACTTCCTGTTGCTGACAGAACAGTTTGTCATGAAGAAGTGGTTTAAAAAAAAAAAAAAGGGCCCGCTCAGTGTTGACAGGAACTCGCTTCTGGATTTGCTGGTTGCCATGCAGTTCTACTAATACATGCACTCTGAACAATAAAGCACAGTAGTCACTGTCAGAAAGGAGGGGCCTGGGGGAAAAAAGAAAAATTGAGTGTAAATGAGCGAGCTATGATTTAATCACGCAGAGATACATGTTACCCATCCCCAATAAAGAACGGGTCATTACGATTACCCAGGAATTATAGCATTATCAATGCCAACGTGTAGCCCACACACAGGCTTCACAAAGAGTTCGAATTGTATATGCCTGCACACAAACACATGTGGCCGGAGGGCAACTTTAACTTTTTGTCTTTTTATTGGAAACCCTCTGCATGCCTTAAACATTTGGGAGAACTTTCTGATGGTCAGAGGTGTTCAGCCGCAGAATAGGCTGCCTCAGAGGGGGTGACCTCTCCTCCTGCGAGGTCTTTCAACAGAGGCTGGACACCCATCTCCCGGGAGCGCATGATGCTGTGCACTCCCGTGCGGCAGGGGGCTGGGCCAGATGGTCCCTCCAACGCTGGCTTTATGATTCTGCATCATAAACTGCCTCACCTCATTCACACCTTGGAATCCACCTCGTAAAGTACCTAACATTATCCTCCTATGATGCACCAGCAACTGGCGGGAAGTAAAATACATCACCGTCACAAAGGAGGTGAGCTAGGCTTATTTAGTTGCTGTGGATCCTCTCCCCGCACTTAGTGCTTTAGTGCCCCAGGGCAAGGTTGAAAGCAAATTTTATCACTGTTTATCTGACTTGCTAGTCATTCAACACAGCTCTGGCTTAGCCAGTCAAACTGTTTTCACCCCACTCTCCGCTGTTGGTAGTGCGAACAATTAGATTATCTGTATTAGGTTTATTGGGAGCCAGAAGAGAAATTGGTCGCAGAGGAGTTTTGACATTCGTGAGCACCCCTTCCCAGTCCTTGGGGAAAGGGCTATAACTCAGCAATAGGGCACACGCTTTACATGAAAAAGGTTCCTTGTTCCATCCCTGGCATCTTCAGTTAAAAGGATCACATGAGTGATGAAGAGGAATACACACATTCCGTCTAAGACCCTAGATGGTCTCTGTAAACCAGAATAAATTATGTGGACTAGATGAACTAACAGAGCCAATGTGGTAGTGGTTTGAGCATTGGACTACAACCGTGGAGATCGGGATTGACTCAGCCATAGAAACCCACTGGGTCACATACTCTCAGCCCCAGAAAACCCAATGATAAGGTTGTCTTCAGGTCTCCATAAGTCGGAAATGACTTGAAGGCACGTGACAACAACAGCATGAACCAAGGGTCTGACTCACTATCAGAACTTGGAAAAGTTACTTTCTGAGACTATAGTACCCAGAATCCAACACAATGGCAGGGAGATTCTGAAAGATGTTCTCCCCAAACTTTCCCAGGCTCTGCTCATTATGGGCAGCACAATATATCCATATAAAACTGGCACCCTTGAAAATGTGCTTGAAGGACAAAGTAAAAATCCCCACCATGAATAACAACAATAGTTCACTGATTTCATAATGGCATTTCCCTGGTTATCTAGCCAACCTATGAACTTCTGTGTGTTTTCTGAAAAATAGGGAACTGGTAAGTAATGGACTTTCCCCTTTTAAAAGTCTGCTAATAAAGGAAAGTGACATGGATTGTAATCGTGGGTATTCTGACCCAACTCCAACCAAGGTGTATGGCCCACTGAGGTCCAATGCAGAGAAAGGAATTGGTTTTGAGCCATGATCCACCCAGTTAGGCACAGGGGGAGAAGTGTTGTATTCCCTGTTGTTTGCAGCAAGCAAGCAAGCAAGAGTCTTATGGTCCCTTAATGACAAAAAGATGTACTACGCATATGAATTCAGAAGGAAATCAGATTGAGTGCAATGAGCCTTATGCCCAAATAAGTGTATTCATGGGTCACCGTGTTGACCATATAGCAGAATAAAATAAAATCCAAAATCCACAAAACAGCTGTACATTTATTGGCCAAACCAAAATGCACAAAACATATCATGCAAGCTTTAGAAGCTCTACTTGCTTCTTCATCGGGCAAAAGATGTTAAGAACCATACAGAACAAAAGTAACTGTGCTGGAGTCAATTTTGTACCAGATGTTGTTTCTGCTGTAATTCAACTGGTAATTCATGTGGGGACCAAGACAAAAAACAGCAAAATTTAAACTCCATTAGCAGCAGTAAAGCAACTCCTCTTGGGATCCAGGGTGTCTCTGTCTTCTATGAAGACAAATAAACATGAATAGGAGCAATCCTCAGCCTACTTTCCTGGATGTAAGCTGCATTAAGCACAGTGAAGCTTGCACATGGACTGTGCTATTAATTATAAAAGACATATCTATGGGTTAAAAAGCTAATTTCATCCTAAAGTGAAATTATTTTCAGTTGGCGGACACATAATATAGCTGTATTTAAATCAGAATTATTATACATCCCACTTCTCCAAGACTGAAATAAATTTCCAAAGCTGCTAACAAAGGAAATATCAAATATATTTCAAAGCAGCCATAAAAGAATCAGAAAGAGTAGGAACAGCTGATACAAATGGTCATTGTAGATTAGCTTCACACAGCAGACATTTCACAGCCCTCAGAGTTGAAGCAACAGTCTCAGACACTGGAAAGTTTGTTCATTTTGGACTATACTGCTGCAAATCCTCCCATGCTGGCTGTGGCATTCTAGAACTTGTAGTCCAAAAAAGTTAGTTGTATAATGTCTGTCTTGGTGCTTAGCTACTGAGTAATAAGATCATAGCCATATGAGAACCAGACTGTAGCTAATGGGTCCATGCCAGTGTAGACCTAGAGTACTCCACTCAAGAGCAGACCTATTATAGAACTTTTTATGCATAGCTAAGATGGGTAAAAACAAATCTTAGGAATTATTGACACTTTCCAATTTTTTGTTTTGTTTTGTTTTGATCCTACTTGCATATTAATAGGTTTGCATCCAGTCCCTTCCTTGAAATATCCCAAGTTGCTTTTTCTCCCTCCCTCTGATTACATGGTAAATCCAGTCTCGTGCCACATTTCAGAAATTGATTTTCACAAATTACCATTAAGACTTTTATTTTCTAAAAAATCAGGAGTTATAGTCAAAATGCTAAAGTGCTTTAGCAATAGTATACTAGTTAAGTATTAAGATTCTTGTGTTTTAGTACTAATATCTCTCTTTTCCTCCCTTGATTTCAGTTGAATCTGTGTCCTGCAAACAATAGCTTTATTTATTTAGTGGCAGCCATTTTTACTGCTTTTGAGATAATAGCAGCACACACACCAGTACAGATACGTTTCATTATGGAATGTACTGGGTCAATTTAAATCAACATGGGGAATGGGAATACAAAGTCTTTGTTACTGCCAGGAGCTCCCAGGAAATACTTCAGGATGAAGAAAACATTATGTGGGTCTCCAAAATAAACTGGTTTGTTCAAGAACAAAATGTGGGTCTTCCAGAGACTTTTTCCTCATCTGGAGGTGTTTTAAGTCCCATTTATTTCTGGGTAGAACTAGCAACTTCATTTAGCCCTGTGTGATTAAGATGGAAATGCACCCATGTACTGAAGATGTATTTTGCCAGGCTGTTCTGCAGCAAGGAGAGATGTGGCTTTTTCTAGGTTTGTTTTTCTATAGTTTTTGTGGCTTTTTTCTAGGAATGTTGTGTTCACTGATGAGACACAATGGATTCTAATGGACAGTTGCCTGCTCCAAGCATCTGGAATATGAGTCACGTACATCTCTTGAGGGCTGTCATTCATTTTCCTGAGCTGAATCTGACAGTGGTGGTGTTGCTGTGGCTGCCGGACCGGCAAGCCAGGGAACACTTCCTCACTACATGACCACCTCTGGGTGTTTTGCTGATGCAGAAAACAGCAAACAGGCTCACTGTCATCATCTAGGCTCTCTGTGGCACGCCGGGGCCTAGCAGGGCTGACTATGCTCACTGCAGCATTCTCTCTTTCTTCCTATTTGTAAAGACATTTTATAGTCCAAGGAATATCTGAGGAGACGTGTGCTTTGGCCCAGATGCTGATTTCCAAATAAATGTGTTTGGTACTGGGGCAGTAGAAGCAATCTCTATTTTCAGTAGCAGCCAAAGTTCTCTCACCAGCTGAGGAGGAGGAGATACACTGCACAGTCACAACGTCAACATCGTCAATTGTCATCACCATCACCATCATCCTCATCATTGCCTGCCTCCTGTTTCACTCTCAGAGCAAGACAGAGGGTGGGAGGCTCTGTGGACAACAGCACTGGATACACAGGGGGGCCTGTGTTTTCTCCAAAGAGCCAGCCAGGCATAAATGCTTGGCTCACTGAGGTGTTCTTTCTGTGAGCCAGGCATTGTGGATGAGCTGCTTTGGATCTATATGAGCACAGTGCCCAGAAACTAAAACCATCTAGCTGTGCCATAGTCTGCCAGAGCATGGGCAAGTATCATGAGAATAAAGGCATAGTATGGGATTTGGATTTGAGAGGACTGGACTACTGAGCTTTGGTAACAAAAGAACAGATTTGATATCATTTCTTGTTGTTCCTTGTTGTCAAGCTGGCTTTGACTTATAGTGACCCCATGAATGACAGATTTCCAAAAGCTCTGATCATCAACAGACCTGTTCAGGTTGTGCAAATTTCCTTTATTGGACCAATCCACTTGTAATGTGGTTTCCCTCTTTTCGTACTGGCTTCCACTTTGTTGTCGTTGTTGCTGTTGTTAACTGCTGTCCAGGCAATTTTGATTTATGGTGATCCTATGAATGCACAACTTCCAAATCACCCAGACATCAACAACCCTACTCAGGTGTTACAGATTCAGGGCTGTGGCTTCCATGATCGAGTCTACCCACTGGGAATGAGGTCTTCCTCTTTTCCTACTACCTTGTCCCTTGCCAAGCATTACTGTCTTTTCTAGTGAGTTATGCCTTCTTATGATATGTCCAAAGTATGACAGTCTCACTTTAGTTATCTTGGCTTCAGGCTTGATTTGCTCTAGGACTCATTTATTTGTCTTTTTAGCAGTCCATGGTATCTGATTATCATTATATTGATGGTTTTTTTTTCCCTGAAGTCTTATTGATATTAATCAGCTAAACTTTGTGTTATATCCCTTGACTGCTTTTGCTGCATCTCTCCTCAGCATTAATGCCACCCAATTTCTTCTTCGTTTTTCATTTCCTGAGTAAGACACAGTGTAATTACCTGACTGAAAATGCCATTCCTGTTTACTTTAGCTTACTTACCCCAAGCATTGCAATGTTCATACTTCTATGTCTTCTTGTACAAAATCTAGATTCCTTGATTCGTGCTTCTCATAGTCTACATTTCTATACTATGTGTTGTGCAGCTTCAGATTTTTCTTTTACCTTTGAGCAGGTCAGCAGCCAAACACTCTTTTGGCTTGAAACTACTTGTGTCATTAGCCACAGCTGTATTCCAGCAGCTTGTTGAATGGCTACCAAACTGGGAGCATCATGTTCTGGCACAATCTCTTGTTTCATTTTGGATTGTCTTGTCATACAATTTTCATGGTAAGGTTTACCATGCCTCCTTCTGCACAGTACTCACAAGTGTTAGCTATGGTGCCATTGCTATTGTCTATGAGAGATCCCCCACCAGTGTCACCCCAGTACTGCTGCTGCCCAGTAGCTGCTTGGCCCATTTAGTCAGGTTCCAATAGCAAAAGCCCGTCTGACATGGGAGACCCTCGTAGCAACACTGCTACCATCATCATAGCCTCTTGCCTTTTAGGAGCATGCAACCCCACCACTGCCATGTGAGGGCTTCCACTTTATTGAGTATGATTATCTTTTCAAGTAAGTCATTTTGTCTCATGATGTGTCCAAGATATAATAGCCTCAGTTTAGTCATGTTTTCTTCTAGTGAGATTTCAGGTCTGATTTGGTCTAGGACTCATTTATTTGTCCTTTCGGCAGTCCATTGTATCTGTAAAACTCTTCTCCAGCACAACATTTCAAATGAGTTGATCTTCCTGTGAAGTCTAACACATCTTGACAAATACCTGTAATCTATGATTGGCCTGCTTTCCTCCAAAGTAATTGATGGAAAAGAGGGGAAAAGCTTCTTCAAAACAGAATCTGTAAAGTAACATGGACAAGCTCAAGAGTGTTTTCAGCTGAAAACGTCAAAATTTTCAGCACATAAACATAATTATCCAGTTCCTAAGGCATATGATTTACGGTCCAGTGGCTTCTTCTCTGAAAAACAGATGAGATCAGACAGACAAGGTGATTCAACTGCAGTTTCCATACCTCCTTACCAAGGAAAAAAGAAAGGCAAGCATGAAGCCTGAACACAGGAACAGTTTTTCTGCACTGATTTCTAGTAGTTTCTGCTCTTCTCTAGCAACCGGTGGCCACTTTGGCAGAGAAAGAAACCCAGCAGCCTCCATCACCTTTTGTGTCTGTGCGTGTCTAATATGTGTCCATGGAAGCCAAAGCATATGGTCTTTATAACTTCCTTTCACCCTTCTGTTTATAGCTTCTCTTCCAAACTCCAGGGATGGTTGACGTCAGGGTTATACATCTGAGTTTGTTGTACTTTTATCCAGGACTAATGCATTCCATAAACTCTTGGAATGTAAAATGTGATGTGAGCTGTTTTTGTGGAGGGTAGTAGTGTGAATAAGGAAGGGTGGGCATGGGAATGGAGGTGGGCAGTTAAACTGGCAAAGTTACAGCTCCACACGTCGTTCTCCTTGTGCCACTGGCCAATTGGAGCAGCAGAGAGCATTCTGGTCATTTATGGCATTGTGTATGAGACAGACCCACATGTTGAGGGACTGCTCCATCCATCTGTTCCAGACATCAGGACAGATACATGGCATTGAGAGTTACACACTGAGCTATTTTAAGTTGGCCTCGGCTGTATCCCAATTACAGTTTGCTCTATTCCTGGTATGAAATGATCTTCCTGGAGGCTATGGAAATGTTTTCATGTGAAACACATAGCTTTTCAGTTTCAAATTAGCTAGGGAGGAAAAACACCAAGATAAGATTGGAAGAGAGACATAATACCAGGCTAGGGGTGACACATGTGGGGTGAGAGTGAGAGAGAGGGTACTAATAGGTGCCCAGGGGACTGGTTCATGCTTGAAAATGTTTGTGCCCTCTGCTTTGGCTACAGTGTAGTGGAACAGGAGGTAGAAACATTTCTAGCAGCTAAACAACCATTATCTAGATGAATATGCCTTAGTGTATTCAAAAGTTTGCACTCAAACATTCTTCTGTCAACAAAGCTGGTCCAGTCAAAGATATCACTTTACCAGTTTGTAGCCCATGAAGCCTCCTGTGTCATACTTTTCTGTGAGGTAGAAAGCTGCATATATTGGTAACTTTGCCACCTAATTTTAACGTGCAGAGGAGCTGTTCATTTGACAGACCTGCATACACAGGAAACAAGTCCAAATGACAGCGTTAGAGAAGAGTCTTCAAATGACCTCTGAGGTCCTCAGTTAGCCTAGAAGTTAAGGGTGCAGGCAGATTTAACAAAAACTAAGAGTCACTCACAGGGTATTTTCCCCAAAGCAGACTGAGATTCACTTCCTTTGCATTAGGAATGTGAAGCCTATTTGAGTTAAGATCTTCTGGAAAGGCCCTTCTTTCTCTCCCATCACCTTCTCAAGCTCATTTGATGGAAACAAAAGAGAGGGTATTCGTGGTGGCTGCATCCATTTTTTAGAACTCCTTCCTAAAGAGGCCAGGATGGCTCCCTGCTTGTTCTCCTAATATTGGCAACTGGAAACATTCTTGTGCCAGCAGAAACTGAATGGGGTGGGCTTTTAATAATGTATTATGCTGTTTTATGGTTTGTATAGTCTTGTCATGAATTTTAATATTTTCGATGTTTAATGCCTTAACTTCATAAATTGTTTAATTGTTTTTAGGTAACTTTTCTATTTATACTTTTATCAACATTTTGTGTAGTTTTAATCTGTATTTTTTAAAATACATTCTTAGCTGCCTTGAGTCCTATTATTGGGAGAGAAGCAGGATATTGATGATGATGATGATGATGATGATGATGATGATGATGATGATGATAGGGAATGCAAAAGAGAGATGTACTAGTCAGTAGCTTGGGCACTGGTTCTTAGACTGAACCTCAGCTTTCTTTCCATAGCTTGGGAACACGGTTTGTTTTTTAAAAAACCCTGATGCATGTATATTTATTAAATTAAATACGTTTCTATTTACTTCTTTTAGAAGTACAATACACTTAAAATAGCTGAAAAGCTGCTCTTGAGAGGGTTTTTTTTTTAATGATATCACTGGATCCAGCCAGAGTGGGCCATAGTTAGATTCTGCTAGAATCACACAGAACTGGTTTTTCTTGAGTTCCGTCCAGCAAAGACAATGGTAGATTTAAGCAAAATATGGTGAGTGCACTTCCTTAGTGGAACCACTGCTCAAGTGGGTGTATAAAGTTGGAGGGGGAAGGAATATGAACTAGAGGGGTGTGCTGGAAATACAACAAGGGCAAATCTCTGAGAATCAGTTTCCCTCAGAATTCTCTTCCTCACATGCAGATCTACTCTAGGTGGGGGAATATACCACCCTCTGTCTTACTGAACATCCTCTGTTTGTGGCCATTACATGTCTTGTGGGGAGGAGCAGGGTCACAGAAGAGTCTGGCTATATCCACATGGCCTGGTGTGAAACGACTATAGCAGTGTTGAGACCTCTGGAGGACACCAGTAGATCTCAATGCTGATGCCATCGTTTCACATTTGGCTGTAGGGATTTTGCTGTCAGTTCCGTGATGCTGCCTGCTCTCCTGAAGGCAAAGAATGGCCATGGGGGGGGGGAGGGCTTGGAGGCTGTTCAGGAAGTCTATGTGGGGGGACTTTGGGTGCTGCAGAGGGCGGAAGGAAATACCAACCCCCCATGGCACCCCCAAAAGGACACACACATATGTAAAGAAAACATAAGTGTGCATATTTCATAACAGGATACCAGCCAGTGAGTGTTTCCTGATACTCTTGTTTACCTGTACAGCACTTTCAGTGCTGGCAGCACTGCAGTATCTTCTGGTTTACGTACTTGAGGGCCAATGGTACTGCCTTCTGCTTGCTCTCCCATTCTTCCAGTTTCCTCAGTCTAGCTCATGTTCTTCCACTAGTAGTCCCCCTAAAGAAAAAGAGAGCAAATGTGGTCCCCCAGATTTTCTTGACCTACAACACTTCATAACAGCTCTAGCCAGCATAACCAATAGCAAAGAATCTTGGTCATTGCTATCTAACAACATCTGGAGGGTGATAGTTGGTCATCCCTGCCCATCAGTTGGTTATCAGTTGCTGGGGGAAGCCAAGGTAGTTGGGACTAGAGCCAGATGTAAATAGTCCCTTGAAAAAATTGTCTTCAGTGGGCCCAAACCTCCTGAACACACCCACTGACTTGCCCTTTCCCTCTCAGCAAAAGTCACATGGTTGCCCAAAGGGAGTGTGAAGCAACCAGAAGCTGCTGCTCCTTCTTCTCCCTTCTCTCTTCATTACTGTTACAGTTTGATCACTCAGAGAACATGTGAACAAGCAGTGACAGAAAGATGGAGGAGGGTCAGGACCAGTGGTTGCTTGTGGTTGTTCCAGGCCTACCTTATGTTGCCCTGGGAGAACGAGACAGTTCTCTGAGCAAGCAAATAGTTTAGGCTAATGCCTACTCTTCCCTGTAACACAACACAAACTTCTTCATTCTTTTGCCCCTTGCACCAGTAGCATTATGCTGAGATAGGCCGTTTCTACACTACACTGTTGTAGTGCTATTATTCCGCTTTCAACATCCTATGGAATTCTGGGGTTTGCTGTTTAGAGAGGGGCATTTAGAATTCTCAGCCAGAGAACAGTTTGGCCTCAGTAAACTACAAACCCCAGAATTCCACAGGATGTTGAAAGTAGAATAATAGCACTATAACAGTATAGTGCAGAAATGGCCATAGTGGTTACATGTCAGAGTAATTTATGATGCTAATCCTACAATGGTTCAACCAGTATAAATCCAGTATGCTACTGGTTGGAGCATTTATACAGATCTGGCTCTACCATTAGGTAGGATGAAACAACTGTCCCTAGTAACAATGCAGAGGACAGCAGATAAACCTCTGTGTGTGCCATGTGGCCTGCAGTGCCCTCCTTAAGCTAACCAGCTGCTCTCAGGAGCAATAGAGTATGCCATTCCATCCTCAGTGTTTACATAAGATTCAGCAGCTAGGGCAATTGTGTTTTCTGTACTGCAGTGGTATAGGCACACACACCAAGCAGCAAAATATCTTGGATCATAACTGACCATCTGTCTTAACAAGACTTACTAGCAATCTTATATATTTTTGTAGTTCAGTAAATTTTAGAAACAATTAATTTAAAAATTAACGAAATTATATTTATATATATTTTAAAAAATTAAATCTCACAATTTGTAAGCAACTTCAAAGACTGGGAGGCCCTGATTTACAGTTTTTATTCTCTGCGGATGGCATATTTGATTTCAGTCCAACATATCACTGCAAGCCCTTTAATAAAATCTAAGGAAGGATCTGCAGTGGAAACATTTGGTATTTCTTACTAAAGGATCCATCTGAGCAAATCACTGATAGGCAATTTCCCTTTCATTCTTCTGCTCATTTGGAGAAGAATTAGACCTTATGAAATCACAGGAAATTTTTCCACTGATGACTGAAGAATATGGCGTTTAGTAAAGACTGGTAATAAATAGCTGGTTCTTGCGTTAATACAAAATACTTTTTTTCCACCCTAATCCTTACCGCCTGAGAAAGTAATAGACGACTAAGGTTTAAAAGAATTAATCTGCCCCCATATAGCATTTTTGAATATGGTGGCCTTATGCTGTTGATTTTTCTTGTTTCTCAGGAATGTACAGTGAACACTCCCAACAGATTTGTAGGCTTTTGTAAGACCAATGAACAATTACATTTCATGGACGCTATGATAATCCTTCTGTTACATCAGCACTACAGTTCCATTGCTTTTGTAAAGGCCAGAAGGCCTAAGCGGCACAGCCAATAGTGAGGAATGCTGGGAGCTCCAAAAACATCTGGAGGGCTGCGTGACTGTAATCTCTTGTTAGGTTTATGTAGGCAAATTCAACACAAAATCAGGACTCTTGTTTTTAAAATACATTGTGTAGAAATGGGGGTTTTCAGAGGGGCATTGCAATGTTGAAAGAAGGGGGCACTTACCAATTCCCCCCTTTCTATTAAACACTCCAAGGTACAGAAGTTTCCCACTCTTTATCAAAGTTAGTGATTCCACAGGACTGACATTCCTGACAATACTCCAATTGGTTTCTCTTCTGAGAGAGCATCCCGATAAGGCCTTGGACCCTTAAAATCGCTATATGGCAAGTACAGGCAGAGCATATGAAATTGCTTGTAGCCTTTCACGAAACATCATTCTTAATTTTGCAATCATGTGTGAGTAAGACATGCTACCCTATCAAGAGACTCAATTATTACCAGACTTACCGTTTTAAAAAAATTCTTCAGAAATGCCTGTCAACTGCAATAAATAAGCTCTGGCATTTTCTCACTGTGTCTTATTAGCATTTACTCCCATGGAAATTAGTACAATTTTTGTGGAACATGTCTTGTGAACAGGATGGAAACCTCTTACATTCCATTTTCCTCTTTCTGTGGATCTGTAAAAGAAGTTTGAACACAGGAACCCTGTGAAAATCGTTCTGGTGCTTGGGTTTTAAATACTTTTTTTTTTTTTTTTTTGAGTATGCTTTTCTCCCTCTGAAGGAGGCAGTTAAGGGGGAAAATTCTCACTTCTAAGATAGTAAAAGAATTATCATGTCATGGATCTCTGGGCAAGAAAACAGCAATCTGGATGCCTCTCTGCGCCACATTCATAGGAGGCCCACAGCCAACACTGCAGTCACTTGTCAGGAATGAGGAGGTTGTGGTTTGTTTACAGCTGCGCTCTGTTGTTTGCCCCGTTGCCTAGTAGAAGCAGTGGTATTTTTGTCCCCTTCCCAAACTGTGTGAACCACCAATGCAGAGTTCAAGCAGGGTCTGGGATGGAGAAGCCCTTTGCTTCTCTCATGTCTGGGCTTCAGTCACACACTCTCTATAAAAAGCCACAGCTGTGCTCCTTGGTCAAAGTAGAGCAAGATAACTAGTGGGTCTGCTTGGCAGTGGCAGATGGAGAGGGCCAGGGTGGAGAAGCAGCTGAGTATCTGAAGCAAGGGAGTGAGAATGAATGACGTGAGAGGTTGTAGCATCTCTATGATGTGGAAGATACTTCCAAAGGAGTCATCGTTTTAATCTTCTCAGGCAAAAACAGCTACAAATCCTAGCATACCTTAAAGACTAGCCAATTTAGCACAACATATGTTCTTGTGGACTACAGTCAACTGCAGTCTTTTAAGGTGCTGGTGATATATTTCTTCCTGGGGCAAAGGACAAGATGGAGCATATAACTAGCTGTTGAATTGTATTGCATCACTGTTTCCACTGAATCTGGGAGCATCAGGATAGGGGATCCAGAGCTGGAGCCCATTCACACTGCACAATTACAGTGCAGTTATGCCACTTGAACTGTTATGGTTCCATCTTATGAAATACTGGGGTTTGTAGTTTGGTCAGTGGCAGCAGAGAATTCTAAATACCTCTCTCCCTACTGTAGCTCCCAGCATTCCATAGGACAGAACCATAGCAGTTAAAGTAGAACTATAGTGCTATATTTCTGTAGTGTGAATGGGCCTCAGGTCATACAGGACACACCACTTTCTCCTTTCCACACCCTTTGACATCTGCTGCCAAAGATAGCTGCTTCATAATAGGGTCAACCGTGCCTGCAGAACTCTTGTTTTCATCAGATGGCAAAGATCTAAATGGAAGCATCTGCAGCCAAGAGAGGGCTAGAGCCGTGCTTAAGTGTATTTGCACCAATGGGACACCCAGGGGACCAAGGTCCAAGACAAGTAAGGACCTCAGCGTGTGGGAACCAGGAGATAATGCTGTGGGATTAGGAAGTTAAATCCTTTTAGTCAGTAATCGGCCTACACTGGCCAACCAGCTACCATTGTTCCATTCATTTCCCCTACCTCCTGCTTATGAAAGGGAGGGATTGTTTATATTAGGTCAAAGAAGGAAAAAAAAACCAAGCCCCACTAGAATCAAGGAAAAAGGAGGGTGGGAACCTAAAGGCAGCTTTGAGCCTTCCTGCCTGGCCTTCTTTCTTGGAGATGGTGACGTCCATATCACAGGAAGGAACACAGTGTTCCTGAAAGGAGCTACAGACATTCCACTCATAACTGAATGGAGATTTGGCATCTTGCCCCCCTCTCCTCATCTATAAGCCAGTCTCCAGGAGAGTCCCACAGGGAGATCAGGCTATTCTTGAAGTCCCTTTCTGTGGCAGAGATCCAGATCTATATTTCTTTTTGCATGCGATGGTGAAAACAAACTCCTCCTGAATGTAGCAGTTTGGTGATCTCATATACTTGTTGTATTTTTCCAGAAAGGTGTAGAACCAGCAGTGGCATAAAAACAGTGATACTGAGCACGCGGGTACCCACTCCATTGGCAGGCATACAAATAATGAAGAATGTTCTGTTGCTTTCCTTCCTCACCAGGGTGAGGATGATGAAGTAAGGCTATCAATTTGCAGGTGTGGGCTCATAATATCACTCTAGTCCAGCAGTAGAGCACATAATTAAACTGAAATTTCTGTTGCAGTAGTCAAGGAACTGTATTTATCAGTTTCTGTCACTGGCTCTTCGCAACAGCCCTTCTCATATCGTTTTACTGCTGTCATTTTTTTTAACAAATAATATATGTGTAGTTACTTCAAAGAGCTAACATGAGAAACTGCAGCTGGTATAGAATGCTCCAGCTAGGCCTGCTGAATGAGGTACCCTACTAGCAGCATATACCACCTGTGCCAAAGGAACGACCCAGCTGCCTGTTTGTTCTGGGGCCAGGTTTAAGATTTTGTGGCTGGTATATAAAGCTCAGAACCTGGTGAGCTAAGGGACCAATGAATGGAACCCTTTGGTTCTTGAGAACATTTCGTGAAGCCCTGCCGGTGGTAGCACACAGTCCTGAAGCCTCTGTCATAGTTTTTCTGATGAGGGCATTTAGCATGGTGGTGCCAACTATGTAGAATAATATTTACATTGATATTAGACATGAGGCAACATTTCTTACTTGTGGGTACATGTTGTACATAGAGATGGAAAGAATATGAATTTTTATTCATTTCCAGGTCAAAAAATGAGCTTCCCGTCAGTTTAAGAAACCCTGTTGAGAAGAATGATAGACTACTGAGAAGTGCTTGTACAATTTCCTCCCTCTGTTTTTAACATCCTGAAGGATTGCAGAGGAATTATTCTGCAGAGAAAAACACACTTTTTTGTGGAAAAATAAAAACATGAAACACTGTTTCTTGTACAGGAAACTTTTCTTTTACACAGAAAATAGGTTTTTGAGGAGAAAACACATTTGTCTAAACGGAATAATTCCTCTGCATCATTTTAGGATGTTGAAAAATGGAGAGAATACTGCAGAGTAATATTTGTTTTTTCTTGCAAGTGGAAGAAAACTACCTTAGCTATTTGGCCTCACACAAAAAGATAAAAAAGTCAAGAATTTACATCCC
The DNA here is from genome assembly GCA_030412105.1 of Cyclura pinguis. Taxonomy (NCBI): domain Eukaryota; kingdom Metazoa; phylum Chordata; class Lepidosauria; order Squamata; family Iguanidae; genus Cyclura; species Cyclura pinguis. The sequence continues at coordinate 129,720,885 of CM059600.1, forward strand.
TAGTTAAAGACATATTTCTTTTTGCAAGCTCTCCCAGTGCCCTTTAGGCTTCCCATTCACTTTACTCTGATTGATAACATAGATATCATATTTTTATTTTATATATTATTTTAATATTTATTATTTGGTTATGCAATGTTTTGAAGCCTTTAGAAAAAAACAGTTTATAAACAGTCTATAAATAAAGCCTATTAAATACAGGCCACTGTGAAAGAAATCTTAGTAGGAGTGGAGGCATGTAATCCATTTCACTTTCTCAACCATGGAAGACCTTAAAAACAAGCAAAAGAATATTTGCAAAATGGCACCGCCCTGCCTTTGAGAATAACTGGCACTTTTTCTTCCTTATATGATTCTTAGGTTTGTTTGAGAGATGCAGCTGAAATGGTAGAAAGTGAAAGCAAGGGAAGAATTACACTGAGTCCTTTAGTAGCCCATCAGCGCACAGAAGAGGCACTCCAGACACAGGAGAGGTCCTTTCTGCAGGATCCTGGATCCCAGTGGTGTTCCGCAGGGATCCCGGGAGAGCCTGTCCCAGGAGAGGAGTGTGACAGGAGCACTCCCCTCTGCACTGGCTGCCTGCTGGAATGGAGGAGGCGCAACAGCCATGCCTTTTCCTTCTACAGTGCAGTTGGGCACTGTCCCAGACTGCACTGGGGCAAGAAGCACAGCCATTGTGCTTCCCAACTCTCTGCAGCACAGGTAAGTGTGGGAGGATGGCATGATCACTGCTCATTGGTGGGAAAAACCTGTCAATGATTTGCGGTGCAGTCACACCACCTGAGGATGGGAGAAGTACAGGACACAGATAATGTTATGCATAAATGTTGTCCTGCTCCCGTATTTCTCCCGTCCCTGATGCAGAACACCTACGTTCTGCAGAAAAGCCAGAGCTGTGGCCTTGTACAACCCCAGGGCTAGTGAGGGGGTAAGAGTGTAGCCACTTGCACCTGTTCTTTTAAAGAAATCTTGCATGGATGGGGTGAGGCATGGCAGAGTGAAGTGTGGTGGGAAAGGGAGATAAATAAAGTTTCATATATTACTTTTATTACATTTTAATAATTTTGCTCTCCCAAGTAGCTCTGGGCACTGTTTTTGGTTCTTTTCTGTCCCTTAACCTATTCTGCTCACAAAAACCCCATGAGATAATAATTATTCCTAGTTCAGTCAGCAAGCCTCTCCTTGGTCCTAGTCAGAGTACCTAGATATTGGTACTGTAAGTGGGCAATACATGTCTGTCTACAATTTTTTCAGCACATTTCAGAGTGAAAGAAGTACTAAAGTGGTAAAAAAAGGAGGGGGGGGCTGACACACAGCTGAGAGCACACCACCTCTTCCTCTAAGATGCTGCTGTCTTCTTTATTTCCCAGTTCCTAACACCAGCAATTAATAGATCAACCCAGCCTATATTAACATCACACAACTTGTGTCTTTCAGTGAAGGACAGGATACGACATGATATTACCCACAAAAATGAGAACCCATGTGGGATGTTTCCTATTGCTTCTGCCAGATACAGTAGTAATGCTTTCTGACCAATTAGTTATTCAATATATGTTCCTTCTCCAATGAAAAAGGTATATAACTTAATACATCACAGTTGTAAAAACAATGAACAACTTCTTTTGCACTGTAACTACAGTATATATATTTTTGGTTATTTTTGCACACACAGAATGGGAGTGTGGCCTCATCAAATGGCACAGGAGGAACATCCCAAGAGCTGACTGGTGATATGCTTTGTGCTGCCACTGTCCACCTTACCTTTTTCCAGTGCTGGGGTGTGAGGATCGCACGAGCAACCTCCAGCAGGAGGGTCTCACATCCCTGCTGCTTCAGCTCCACACGAGCTGCCTGCTTGCTCAAGAGCCCCGCCTCTTCCTTCTGCACCTTCCCAGGCTGCGCTGGGGCAGGAAGCGTGACCAGCACAGCTCCGGAGGCTCCGCACACCAAGTAAGTGTGCGCGGGGCCCGGGAACAATGCACGATCGTGCACCATTTTCGGCTTCCAGCTGAAAATAAAAAGGTGCGTGATTGGTGCCTGTCGGCCCCTGGAGCGTCACACAATTGTGAGTGCGTTGTGCAGATCGCTCCTCACAATTGCGCAGTGCTCCAGGCGCCCTTTCGCATGGCAAATGCTGTATGGAAAGGGCCTGTGTGTTCTGTTGTGGGTATTGATAAAGACTACAGTTTGCAGGGGGAGAGTGTGGTTTGTACCACAGGCCAGTGTTCTGTCACATCCTAATATCTTTTTAAAAGTTACTGTTGCCTCTTTTAGTTACTTTTTAGAAATGTCGAAGAGTCAACTTTTGAAAAACTGTAACAGTAACAAACTTCAGTGGCTTAAGTAGACAAGAGTAACAAATTACTTTTTAAAAATAATATCCCAAGCTCTATCGTCGTCGTCGTCGTCGTCGTCGTCGTCGTCATCACATCATTGTCATCATCAATTTGAAAAGCCGGTCTGGATAAAAAAGGCTTTTCCTCTTATGGAGTGACAGCAAGAAGGGGGACATCCTATCGTCCTTACAGAGGGAGTTCTAAAGGCTAGGGGAGGCCACTGTGAAGGCCCTCTCTCACATCCCCACCAACTGTACCTGTAGAGGAGGTGAAACTGAGAGAACAGCCTCTCTCATGGATCTCAGGGTCTGGGCAGGCTCATACAAGGAGATACCATCTGTCAGACAGCCTGGACTTAAGGCGTATATGCCTTCATGTGGTGTATATGTGCCTTCAAGTCACCTGTTGATTTATGGTGACCCCATGAGTTCCACAGAGGTTTTCTTAGGCAAGGAATACTCAGAGGTGGCTCTGCCAGTTCCTTCCTCTTAAATATAGTCTACAGCACCTAGTATTTCTTGGTGGTCTCCCATCCAAGTACTAACCAAGGCTGATCCTCCTGAGCTTCCAAGATCAGATACGCATCCATCCAGTCTGAAAAATACAAATACTTCATGCCAGCCTGCTTCCAACTAATTCTCATGAACCAGTTTCTAAACTAGCAGTGGGCTGAACTCAATGCCAAGGCAATGCCAGGGCAATATACACATATAGAAGAGTAAGCCAGTCCTGACCAGAAAGGTTTTGACGGTCCTTTCTCTTTCTTACAAAGCTTGGAACTGGACAGCCATTCCCCTAAATCAGAATCACTTCTCAGTCTGAATGAGCTACTCTGCTTTCCAACGCTGTACTCAACTTAGCCTTGCTAAGCAGGCAATGCTTAATATAATAGATTGCGGCATACGCAGAGCTCATTGGCCCAAGTAGGAACTCTGGAATGCTGTGGGCTAATGTATAACCACTTCCAGATTTGCACAGCTCACGTCAGTGCTTGAAATGAGAAATGGGTCCTGCTTAGTCACTACCAAACATAGCAACTGTGTCGGCACAGCAGGGTTTTGTGGAAGCACAAGAACTGGTTTTTCTAGGTGCCCTGGGCTCCCCAGTTCTGTACAGGACAAGGCTTCTGGGGACTGGAAACATGCCCATATTGGCAGGAAACACATCTCTGGCAACCAGATTCAAAACTGATGATGGCTGCTCATCTTTGGGATTTTGAATGAGACTGCCCATTCAGAGATGATAAAGAAACACAAGGCAAACACAAAGGAACCTTTGCATCAAACTGCATCTGAAGATACATATTACTAGCCAGACTGATGTAGAACAAGGAAGACCAGCCACTTAATTCTCAATCAGCAAGACCACTCTATTTCCAGAAAGGGATCCAGCGGACAAAAGTTGTATTTGCCACAAAACCAGACATCCTCAGTCTCTGTGATAAAGATGGTATCACAGTTTGTCACAGTTCTCTTTGCTAAAGATGGCATCACACATATTTATAGTGCCATGATTCTACTTTAATTGCTATATTCTAACATATGGAATCCTGAGATTGGCAGTTTAGGGAGGGCATTTAGAAATCTCAGCTAGAAAATTCCACTGCCTCATGAAACCACAAACCCCAAAATTTCCTAGGTTGCAGCCATGGCAGTTAAAGAGGAATCATAGTGCTTTAATTGTGCAGGATGAAAGGACCTGTGGGCATTGGCATATATTAACTGAATAGAGACCTAACACTTGTGCCTGGAATGTCTCCTCCCTCCCTCCCTCTTTTTCTTTCTTGCCCAGATTCTGTCACAGTTTTTGAAAAACAATGTTATTATTCTTGAAAGTCAAAGTAGAAGGAGTTTGAAAAAACATATCTTTAATATGATTTGGTAGGGCTGCCAAGAGCAGATAAAACTATTTTCTGGGATCATGTAGGCCACTGCCCATGTGTGCAATAGAAAATATGATTTATATTTCTATAGTCAGACTTGCTGATTACGCAGGCTATCACACATTATATTATTCAGCACATTGGTGGGGAGGCAGTTTAGAAAGAGTGCTAATTTTCTCCCTGCTGAAAAACAGGATTCCTACCGTACTTCTATTTGGTAGTGTTAAGGCTTTAAACTTAAGAGCCAAATTTTGACAAACATTGTAGGAACATTGGCTGTATTTGTAAACCACAGGTGGCTCCTTGGTTCTCTAGAAAGCAAACCACATCCTTACATCAGAACTTCCTGAGCTGAAACAGTTTAGATAATCTGGATCGGCTTAGACCATTCTGTAAATGACTACAGGCTACGTTTCTTCCATCTGTCAGATATGTGTATATGTGTGTCTGTGTCTTCTCCCATTCTTATAATTATTCATTATTCTAAGACTTCATTGCCTCAGTTCCATTTGCTCTATTAGTTTGTGAAATGGAGCTGAGATGCAGGAAAAGGATGTAATATTCTTAATCAAGGCCTGATTGAGGGATGGATAATGGATTAGATTCCAGTAGGGGAAACTGGGACTTTGTACATAGCAAGTTCATGAGTAATTTACTCTCCATTTGAGCTGCAGCAACTGTCCATTATCCTCTGGCCATCAAAGACATTTAAAAACAACCTTCTGCTCTGTCTGTCTGGTTGTTCCCCTGCCTATATTACCATGAGACGCAACTGGCAACACTATGGCAGCAGTGTTCAAAATTTCTTGTCCTCAGGAAATCCTTCCCACAACAATTTGCACATGAAAGACTCTTTCTGAGTTTCAGATGACCCTAGACACCCATCAGTGGGCAAAGTCACTTAATACCAGATATTGCCTAAGCTTGTAAGTCCTATAATATGTATGGTATTGTTGTTTTCTCAAACCAGTTAAAGCAATGAAATGCTACTGCATTCTACACTATCTTGCAGCTACACACTGGAGATGAAGAATGGTGATAGTGGTCCTGCAGAGAAGCTTGTTCACCACGGAACTGTAGAAGCATAGAGTTGGAAGGGGGCTTAGGGGTCGTCAGTTTCAGCCCCCTGCTCAGTGCAGGATCTCCAGCTAGAACATCCCCAGCAGGTGGCTGTCCAGTCTCTTTTTGAAGATATTCAGAGAAAGAGACCTCATCATCTCTCCAAGCAATTGGTTCCATTGCCAAACTGCTTTCACTCTCAAAAAGTTCCCTGTAATGTTCAATCAAAATTTACCCTCGCAATTTCAGACCATTAGACCTAGCTCTATCTTCTGAGGCAGCAGAGAACAAGCCTGTACCCTCCTCTATGTGGCAGCTGTTGAGGTATTTAAATAGTGCCATCATGTCACCCCTCAGTCTTCTCTTCATCAAGCTGAACATGTCCAGCTCCTTCAACCTTGCATCACATGCAGTTGCCTTCTTTGCTGCAGCATCATATTGCTGGCTCATGTTCAACTTATCATCAACAATAATCCCAAGGTCCTTTTCATGTGTAGTACTGTTGAGCCAAGTATCCTCTATCCTATACCTCTACAGTTGTGGCCTAAATGCAGAATTCTGCATTCATCTCTGTTGAATTTCATTTTATTAATTTCAGTCCAGTTCTTTGGTCTATCATAGTCCTTTTGAATTCTGTTCCTATACTCCAATGCATTAGCTACTCCTCCCAGTTTTCTATCATCTGCAAATTTGCCGGGGATTCCTTTCACCCCATTATCTAAATCATTGATAAAAATATTGAAGATCGAAGGCTATGTTACTGTAGTTTCTAGTCCGAACTTGAGGTATATTAGATATCATTTGATATCAAGAATTTGGCCTTCACTACCCATTCCTCTCCATGTGCTTGTGAGGCCCCCGGACAAGCACGCACACGGGCATGGCCGAAAATAGCCGAAATATTCAAAACAAATCCAGGCAGGCCAGTAATTGCCGAACTGCAGCTTTAGGAGACCTCCAGGCAAGTACCCTCTTAAGATCACATTATGTATGCACACCATTTGCAAAAGATCCCCTGCCCCGAGCAGGCAGCTTGACGAGCGGAATATCCAACTGTCAAGCACTCCACGTTTGCATACTGTCTACGCTATTGACAATGCTGTCATAATTCAATCATCTAACGTACTGACCTTTCTGAGGCTTTGTCTCCAGCCCAAAACCCATTGTTTTCCCCGGGAACGGACTAGCCTACAGGCACATTTTCCCCTATAAGACCCCCTGATTTATAGCGTCTCTTCGGATCACTCTGACTTCCATCTCGCCTTGCTGTCGCTCCGTTCAACGAGCCTTCCCCTCAGCTCCCATGTGCTGAGAATCTCTGATACCACGGACTTTTCTTCTGATAAACCGGGCTTCAGGATCAGGTGTAGTATTTCCCCTGAACAATCCCTCTTAAACTCCTCTATCCAACTCCTACCTTTCTTTCATTAGGTCTGTGTGAGTGGTTGCATACATATGTACTGACTGTGTTTTAAAATAAAGGAAAACAATTATTATTTACTTCTGTTTGATTATTGACTTGGCCTGACCCCGTAAACACTGGGTTCAGGATCTCGCTAGGTTGCCCTGCCTCTTGCATTGCTTAGTTTGTGCTCTTGCTAATTCCCATTCCCCAGTATTTTGACCACATTGAGGTGTCCCTCATGGGACCCCCAGAAATCGGGGTAACAGCTATTATTAGTCTTCTCACTGAAAGACTAGGCTTTGAGGTTCCTTAGGTTTCATGGAAATGCAGTTGACAAATTATTACTCTGTAGGATGTGAATGTGTGGAGGTTGCTTTGACATTCCTATCATGTTGCATATGTTTGACTGATGCAAACTAATCAGCCAACCGTACACAACCAGTATTTAGACCTTGTATGATTTCAACACTACCCATATGACTTGTTAATACTGAAACAAAGCTTCCTTTTCTGGTCTTATGGCCCCTACTATGTACCTAGAAAAGTAAGAACATAGAAAGAGCCCTGTTGGAGGAAATACATATCTAGGCCAGGGTCCTATACCCCTAGGATAGTCCTCTAGAAGGCTGTGATGGCAACATACTTCTCCCATGGATTTCCCCTTGCAATTTGCATCAGGTGACTTCTGCATCTGACACAAGATTAAAAACACTGTCATCCTGACTAGTAGTAATTGGTAGCCTTATCTTCCTTAACTTTATCTTCCCTCTTAAAAAGCTATCTAGATTTTACACCTTGTTGCTGTTCATCCTATACTTTAACTATGAATTAAGTCAATTTCCTGTCCTGACAGTCTCCCACCATTCAGCTTCATTGGGTGATCCTGAGTTTCAGCATTACAAAGAGCAGAGAACTCTCTTTTTCTCAACCCCATGCATAATTTTATACATTTCTAGCATGCCTCCCTTTAATTGTTTTTGTTCAAAACTGAAAAAAAGAAGAAAAGATTCAAACATAAACTTTCCCTATAGGGGAGTTGTTCCAATCTCCCTGCCATTTTGTTTGTCCCTTTCTGCTCCATTTCTGCAATATATACATACTTTAGTTAACAACCCCTCTGACACAGAAGCTCCTTTTAACAAAATCTTTTGCACCTCCCCATGCCCAGTTGCATAGGGACATGGGGGTGAGGAGGTGATTCGCCCCGGGTGGCAATGTTTTGGGGGTGTCCCAGCCCATAGCCATGCCCCCACACACTGCAGCCACCCCAAGCACAGTGGCGCCACCCCTTACACTGTAGCCCCGCCCTCTCTCACCACCCCTCCACACACTCCAAGCTCCGCCACTGCCCATGCCCCTTTTCTCCTCAACTTCTCTCTAGCTGGAAGGGTTATTTTTAGCAACATCAGCATGAAGAGATGATGAAGGAGGATTGGAGAAACACTGATTTTCAGTGTTGGGTTTGCAGCAGCATGTCTATAGTAAACATGGCAATAAATCTTGAGCTGGGAAAGAATGAGGTTCTGCTCCAGCTGATCCCACTACAGCTGTGTGCGTCTGCCTACAACAGGCGAGGTAAACAACAGCTAACTCCAGACTCCTTTACTGAGGATGTATGGAAATCAAAAGAGAGAGAAAATAGAAGATTAGATAAACCTGCCTCACTTGCTACTCCAGCACAATAAAAAGCATATTGTCTATAAGTTTAGCCACCAAAATGCAAATTGTAAGCAAAGCGGAAGCTGGTAATATAAAATATAATCGCTGGATGCATTTTGGAAGAAACTTTAAAGGGCTCTTTACAAAGTTCAAAATGTTTTCATTTATGAAAACCTTACTTAACCTACTTGCTTCATTTCACATGTAGATATTGTTAATTTGGTGAAAAATTTTTTGCTGAAACATGTTGAGGTGTTCTTTTTTTCTTGTGTTATAGGAATCTATCTCTATTTCTTTCCATGTTATTATTGCCTCTTGCATGAAATTTTATATTAAAGAAGTAATACCCAGGAACACACCCACCTCATTAACTGAGGTAGGCCAGTATTTTAAGTGCAGCCACATTAAAGATTTAAAAGACATTACTTAATGGAAGGTTTATTTTTAAACCTTAATGATGCCTACTATGAAATTTGCTCCATATGCTTAGTATGCTTGGTTTTCATACAGTTATTCACCATGACTCCAGGATCCTTTTCCTGATCAAGCCATTAGTTCTCACTCAGTCCTATCAATATATATCAGAAAGGCCAGAAGTGAAGCTTTGAGTAGTTTGCCCCTCTGGAGTACTTCCTGACTCTATCAGCAAGCATTTAGACCAAACCTCAAGGATTTCTGAATTTGAGAAGACCCCTAATCTTGAGAAACCTCTCTTTCCCAAGCAGCCTGGTATCTGCTAATCAGTGGTTCACTGTTGTAATGCAGGCTATAGACAGATTTTGATTAACTAAAGTTAATTAATCCTTTTGAAAAAATAAAATAATCCTGAAATGCACATCCTCTGGGACTCCTCAGTATTCATTTCAGTCTGAGAGTCTGATGGAGATAGGTATGGACACAAACATAGGGCCTTTCCGCCCTGCACTGTTATAGCGCTATTATTCCAGTTTCAGCATCCTGTGGAGTCCTGGGGTGTGTAGTTTCCTGAGGCCAAAGAGCTCTCTGGCTGAGAATCCTAAATGCCCCTCCCTAAGCTGCAAACCCCAGGATTCCACAGAATGTTGAAAGTGGAATGATAACACTATAACAGCGTAGGGCAGAAATGGCCCTTAGTCACACACAGACGCCGACGTACAGAGACATATGTGCACATAATTATTGTAGAAAGATGCAGCTCTTTGCAATCCACTTTTGTTTTTACGACCTTGAATTATCTGGTGTTATTGGCAAATGTTACTACTCCTAATTCTAGATGATTTATGAACAAATTTAGAAAGCACTGATTCTAATGCAGAATGCCAGGGGACCCAGTACTTAACATTTCTCCATTATGAGAAGTGCTGGTTTATTACTATTCTCTGTTTTCTGTTCTTTTAATGTGAAAATTTCTTCCATGGTTATTATGTTTACTCAGGAACCTTTTTTTTTTGTGTAGGATTTTATTGAAAACTTTGGAAGTCCAAGCAGATCTCTGCCAGATCAGCCCCTATCCACACCTCTTGTTTCTCAGTGTTCACCCTACATCTGTTTCCTTTTACTTGCTCAAAAGCAACTGGCCACAACAATGAGTAACCTCATTCTTTGGAATAGTCCTGATGGCAGAAGGGAAGGATGGAGGAATGGGTGGATGCATGAATGGATATTTCACTCCCCGTACTTAAACCTCCCCACCCCCACAATCGTTTTGGCTCGCCCCTTTGGCAGGCTGACAAGCCAGTCATTTTATCTCACCTCTCTCTTGCTGCTGCTGTTGTTTTTATGATTATTACATAATTCCACAGTGTGTGGCTGATCGCCTTTGTTGACCATTGCTGGACTTTGCCATGCCCTGATTATTATAAAGGACACACCTCTCTATAGAGACTTATGTAATTTCAGGGTGCACTGTAAATTCCAGGAGAGGCTAGTGTCAGTAAGGTCCTTCTGGCACCCAGCAGTCTCACCCTAATATATGGAACAAACAAACACCCCCCCAGGCACCAGGAAAGGCAAAGATGAAGAAGCTAGCAACCATATCCAATTTCTCTCTCAGCAGAGACAACAGATAACGGGGAAAAAAGGGCATTTACATTTCTTTTCGCCAGCAGGGGGAGAGCGGCAGAGACCCTGCATCGTGCAACATTATTTTCTGTTGTACAAAGACTGACCTGTTGCATGATTTTATAGAGAACAGTGAAGGCTTGTGGGCAAGAGGTCAAGGTTATGCTGGCTAACACCTTTTTGTGACCTGTCAATCAAGGTTGCAAAGCTGCTGGATTGGAGGGGTTTTTTTTGTTTTTTGTTTTAGCACAGCAAGGGGTTAATTGTGCAGCAGAGAATCCAATAAATTCTCCATGTGCTTCCCAAATAATACTAATAAAGCTGCTTTCCGGGAATAAGATAGACAGTATCACCCATGTAGATCTTTTCGGTAGTCTAAAAATGGGATGCAGCTTAAAGGCTCTGGCAGCCTTTGTCCTTGTAAAAGCTGTCTTTGAAGGAAGACAGGCATATATGCAAAGAGGCTCTTGGGATTCTGTGACGGTGCTGCTTTGAGCTTTCTTTTTCAAACTTGTGCACCCACTGTACCAGAGCTGTGAGCCGATCATTGGCGTATGCCTCCACAGCTGGGTGGCTGCTCCACTGTGTCTCCCCTCCTGTCTCTCTCCCCATTCCTCATTAGATATATACACACACAAACGCTAGTCCTCTCTCTTGTTCGGAAACGAAGTTGCTTTTCCTTCAGCCTTGTCACTGTGGAATGTTTTTGGAAGGTGTGGGGGGGGAGGGAGGAGGAGAGACCACGAGGGAGCCAGTGATCAAACAAGGAAAGCAAGCACCCTGCTGTGGAATGCCTGCTTTGTTTTGATATCACTGCTCCTTACACCACCTTCCTCTTTCTTTTTCTGGGAAGCAGTCCGCAGCCGAGCACTTGAGATGAACTTTACCAGCTGTGGCAACATATTTGTTTCCCAACAAAAGGAGAAGTCTGAGGAAGAACTAGTGGCAATGGTGATGGGGCTAGCCAGTGGTTATGCAGCAGCATATAGCAGGATCTTTACTCCATCTTTTTAACACATGCATGATTCTACTCTCTGATGTTTGAGTCTAAACACAGGAAACTTATTAGTAACTTCTTCTGCCCCCAATGTTCTTATAATGTATCTAACTCTCATATCCAATAGTAGTTGTGGTTCTGTCATATGTGTGAAGAACACAATGTGAAGATCATGTTCCATGAACTATTGAGGAGGTTACTTATGAGGAACAGTAAGAGAGATGCCCCAATCCAGCATGGAAAACATAAAAAGAGAGCCTTTCCTGAATATAGTTGGTGTGGGAGCTGGTAGGCACCTGAGTGTGCATCCTCATGAGAATGTTCATCTAGGTTTGGCTGAGGGACCTGGCTGTGGCCTTCTGATGTGCAAAGGGATGGGCATTCCTACGTTGGCTCCTCAGAGTACAACTGCTGATGTCCTGTAAGAAGTAACAGTGAAATGATTTGCATGTTACAGAGAACTGGGCTGGTGCCAACAGTAACTTGAGAGGGGATAGAAGATGTGGTGTGTGCGCACACAAGTGTTCAGATTCAACCTCATGCATCTTCAGATAAAAGCAGCTGGTAGAGAAGGCCCTTTTGCTAGAGGCCACAGAGGGTTCCTAGTAGCTGGACTAGACAATACTGGGCTAACATGAACAAAAAGTAAACTCTGGCAAAAGGCTGTTTCCTGTTTTCCTGTAACAGCTCCTTTAACAGCTACACAAAAATTGTTTTATGGAGGCCAGTCAAGAAAGTCATTGAATTCCTCACAGCCATCCAAACCCCACATTGCCATCATCATCACGAATTAAGCATGTTTTAAGATGTGAGTAAACATATACCTCTCCCGTAATAGATGAAAGCTGTAGAATAATTGATAGCAGTTGCTCACTTTTTGCCATACTTTAATCTGAAACATCTGAACATCTGCCTGGCAAGCTTTCATCTAGTGGCGAAAAAAAAAAAGCTGTTCCAGCCCAATATTGCAGTGGTCAAGGCCTCATTGTTTTATGAAGACTTTTGGAAAATCAGCAGCTATCAAAATTTAATTTGCATGATGTTAACAGTGCATTTGAATTCAAAATATGTAAAACAGCCTTCCTTCAACTTGACCCCCTCCATTTTTGTGTGACTATAAATCCGGTTATTACCGCCAGCATGAATATGTGGGTGGGATGACAAAGGTTGTAATCCTACACACTGAGAGGGTAACAGGTTCAAAAGACAACTTATACTGGGTTCTTCTCCCAGATCCACCATCACCACCAAGTTTTTCTACTTATGACCAAAATTGCTAGGCATTCCTCCCTGCTCAGTGGACCTATTCTAAGTCTGACCTTCCTTTCTACACAGAACATTCTTTTTCTAAATTCCATCCAAGTACATGACAAATTTTATGCTCCAAGTCATACAGTAGGTTCCAGAAATGTAGGAATGTCCCATGGCTCAATATAATGGATTGAACACTAATCTTCTCAGCTTCAGCTGAGGGTTTAGAGTCAACAATTCACTTCATTATTCATGTGGTCTATATGGGAGTGTCACAATATATTTGCACTTCCTGCCACAAGAACTCCCATTGCGGATTTCAGCCAGTAGACCATGCCCTCCTCCAGCAGTGCATCTATCCCTTCTCTAGATTTCTTTTTTCATTTTTAAATGGATGTTCATAACCTGGGGCCACTGGGCACGATCAGTTATCCTCATCATCGAGCTGTTCCAGGGTTGTCCATTACAATATCCCACCCCCTGAACCTTCGGATATTTTTTTTCCTCCAAGCTTCAAGACTCAGTGTTACAATCTGTCAACACCCACCAATGAGTTTGCTATAACAGGAATGATTGATCTTGCGACAAATTCGGAGCCTTCTCTCCCCAGCGCCATGTGTTTGGGAATGGATATTGATTACTGGAAGCCACTTAGGCCATTTCTGCGTTACACTGTTATAGTGCTGTTATTCCACATTCAACATCCCATGGAATCCTGGGGTTTGCAGTTCAGGGAGGGGCATTTAGAATTCTCAGCCAGAGAGCTCCTTGTCCTCAGTAAACTATAACCCCCAGAATTCCACAGGATGTTGAAAGTGAAATGATAGCACTATAACAGTGTAGTGCAGAAATGGCCTTAGTGTTTGAAAGCACATCACACAGTGCTAGTAGGTGTGGAGAGGTGATTACCTGTATCTTTCCATTATGTACCTAAGTCCAGTGTTACTACCCTTTTGCTTCCATGATTCCCAAATGGTTCTAGTGAGTTAGCAACACCATCTACAGAGAAAACAGTGCTGTATTTTTTCAATTAGATTTTTGTTTCACCTTTCCTACAAAGAGCCGAAGGTTCTCCCCCCAGTTTTCTCCTCTCAGCAATCCCATAAAAGCACATTAGCCCAAGAAGTCAGCCAATGAGCCTCACGTCTAAGTGGTGACTCTTCTGTTTAATCCAGAAATTCCACCACGACGTTACCTTCCTACAGAGCTATAGGTCACAAAACTCTGAGCTTTCAAGCAGCTATAGCGTGGTTCCTTCTCACTTTTAATCCATTCTATTTCATGAATGATGGGGAAGGAAATATAGGCCCTCTAAAACCCATGGTTGTTGTTGTTGCCACTGTGTGCCTCCAAGTTGACCGTAAGTTGAAACTACAGCAAGGTTTTCTGGGGCTGAGAGTATGCGATATGCCTAAGCTTACCCAGGGGGTTTCCATGGCCGAGAGGGAAATTGAACCCAGGTATCCTGGGTTATAGTCCAACACTCAAATTGCTACACTACACTGGCTCTCTGGTACTATAAGAAAAATATGAATGTATAAGCTCACACATGCACAACACATACTATATTTTCTTGTTCAGCAGTAATTGGAGTGCGCTGTGGCATTCATTAAGGCTCAAATACCTAGATGTGAGGGCATGGCTTGTTTGCTGTGGCAATGGTGGCTCAACGGAAGCCCAATATCCTCATGGATAAACTGTCATTGGTATGGATTTCGGGTGACAGTAGGACCAAAAGAGATGTAGCCCCATCCCACCCCTTCTCCATGTGTTACTGTATTTTATGGCATTAATAGAAGAGTCACTTCAATATTGTTACATAACGAAGCTAATATATCATTGTTCTGGAAGTGCAGAGCAATCAACACATCTGGATTATACTGCTAATGAACTAATCGATAGTTCAAACTAGAAAAGAAAGAAGGTAGGCAGAAATAATCAATTGTGAGAAGGGAAATAAATAAGCCACCATACAGCCACTTGAAGACAAAACCACACCTCTGTAGTACCTGAGATCTGTGGGGTTTTATCATTTTCTGAAACGTTGCCACTTCATTGTTTATTTGACTTGTTAGGCCATTGGCAAACTGGAAAGTCAGGTAAGAGTGAGATGGTAAAGTTTCAGAAGTTGTACCTTTACTCCAGATAGTTAATAGCATCCTGGGCTTAGTTACAAAATGATTCAAAATACACAGAACATAAGAGAACACACTGCAGGTAAACATGAGTGTTATGAGAAAAATAATTTTCACTGTAATTGTATTATACCAAATTGTGAATTAGCCATTTCCTCTCAAGTAAGAGTTCTCACAATCACATTACAATGAACTTGCTGAAATATCCAGTTAGTGTTAAGCATCAGTCTCAGGGATGATAAAGAAAGCAATAGAAAATAACCCTGAACATTTGATGCTATCCGCACATAGAATTAAAAAAGATGTAGCTTCATTCTAGGCATTTTGTGTAATTTGCTGTCATGTAACAGAGGCAGGAGGCTGAGAAAAGATAATGGTGTAAGAGCCAGAAAAATAACTAGGGAATACTGAAGTAATGGATAAAAAAATTACTTCCACGTAAGTATTAGATAAAAAAAAATTACTTCCACATAGGTATTGGATTAAAAAAAACAGGGCACATAATGTTACAGAGTTAGAATTATACGCATAGTGTTTCTAAGAATAAGTGCAGGACAGCCTTTTATTTTTTTACATTGAAGAATTATCTCCCACCACCACCCCTTGAGGTAACAATTGAGGTTTGTAATATTATTATTATTATTATTATTACTACTACTACTACTACTGCTACTATTATTGCAGTTATCATTATTATTATCCTGCCCTTTTCCTAGCCCTGGGACTCAAGGTGGCATACAAAGGTTGATACAGATACTGCTAGGAATGCTCACCACACTAAAGACCTCATTTGGAATACTGTGTCCAGTTCTGGGCACCTCAATTCAAGAAGGATATCGACTAGCTAGAGCATGTCCAGAGGAGGGCAACCAAAATGGTGAAGGGTCTGGAAGCCATGCCCTATGAAGAGCGGCTTAGGGAGCTGGATATGTTTAGTCTGCAGAAGAGAAGGTTAAGAGGGGACATGATAGCCATGTTTAAATGTTTGAAGGGATGTCATGTCGAGGAGGGAGCGGGTTTGTTTTCCACTGCTCCAGAGACTAGGACAAGGAGCAATGGATTCAAACTGCAAGAAAGGAGATTCCACCTGCACCTCAGGAAGAACTTCCTGACGGTCAGAGCTGTCCGGCAGTGGAATATGCTGCCTGGGAGTGTGGTGGAGTCTCCTTCTTTGGAAATTTTTAAACAGAGGCTGGATGGCCATCTGATGGAAGTGCTTTGATGTGGGTTCTTGTTTAGCAGAGTGTTGGACTGGATGGCCCCTGGGGTCTCTTCCAACTGTATGATTCTATGATTCTAAAGTTAAAATATTATTAAACTATCAAGAGAATTAAAAGCAATGAAAAAGAATGCCCTTTAAAACAGGAACACAACAGATATAGACAATACAGTACATGATTACAGGCCCTTTTCTTATGGGTAACCAGTCCTCAGCAACCTGTCAAAACCTGCCTACAGAAGGACAGCAAGGAGGGCACCTGTTTTGCCTCTTTAGGGAGAGAGTTCCTATTGCTGCAGAGAAATGGCTGTAACAACAGCATAATGCAAGGGGTGGGGAACTAGGCTGAATTCAGTTTAAGAAGAAATTCTCAGAGGTTGCACCGCAGTGGTGGACTGGAAAAGGAGGGAGGTGCCAAAGAATTCCATCTTTTAGAAGAGGGGAAAAACTTGTACAACAGATGGGAAACCAACAAATGAGGGTATCCACAAAAAGAAGGACATGACCTTGTGGGGAACTCCATGAGCTTGCATTTCCCATTTTTCATATAACGAGTTAAAACAAAGATAAACCACTACTCAAAAACAAAAATATCAATGGGCATTACCTGCAGGTATATATAGCTACATGGAAGCTTCTTCTATTTCCGTTTGGCAGTTTAGCACTTAAAGAAGTGTCAGAAGAAGGACTGCCAAAAGAAGGAGATCCAGTATGCTGTTGTTTTCTCTTCCATTTTCTCCATGAGCTCCATGCTCGCTTATGGTCACACCCTGGCCACAACACAGATGACAGAGCCTGTGAATGTTACTTTTGCAGGGGCTAGAAATTCCAGAACCCATCACTACTAAGTAGTTGTGTTGCCCAGTGGATTTGGCAAGTATTGTTCCAAACGTAACTTTCCCAAGCTGTGCTATACGTACTGAGGTGAGGGGCTGGAGAATTATGGCTTGACTTTAAGTGAGTATAGTATACACACAGTGCACTACCACAGTGACAGAGGATATTAGGCAATTCACACAGGCTAAGGAAGGGGATGTAATTTAATGAGGATCAAAGGTAATGTAGGAAGAGACCTTGACATTCCTCGTGTGCTCTATCACCACCAAAGCACAGCATTCCCATATCCTGGATGCAGCTCAAGTTTGGTGGCTGGAAGCAAGGAGTAAACAAGGAGACCTACATAATTACAATTGCCCATTAATGTTGTGCACTTTTTCCTGCCACATTCAGCACCGTCTAACACTGATGACAGGATACTGAGCTAGACTGACCGCTGTCTTGACCCAGTTTGCTAATTCTTATGTCACCTTCATCCTACATACTGGTAGACAACATTCCTACGTTTCCTCATGGAGCTTCAATTACCCCCAAGGAAGATAGTCATTGCATCATCTTATTTACTCTGAAATTGCTGCAGATGTTTTGGTTCTGCCTTCTAGGTAACATCAGAAGTGTCAGTCACCCAGCAGGCTCTTTGTTTTTCTCTGTTTGTGCTGTGGCGTTTTATTTTAAAAAACACTTTTTGTAGCACTCTGCTGCAGTAATCCTATACAAGTCTGCTCAGAGATAAGTTCCATTAAGTTCAGTGAGGCATACTCCCAAGTCCGTGTGGATGGAGTCGTAACCTTCATGATAACCTTCACAAGCCCAGTGAGATAAATAGTAAATATACCCGGTTTAACAGACCGGAGAACTGAGGCTCCAGAACTGAGTGGAGCACCAGTGAGTGCAGGAATTCAGAATCAAAATCCAGATTCATCATTGTGCCTGCCAAACCAGACTGGGAGATGAACTCCCTAACCTTATATACTTGTTTCTTATGTTTTGTTTCCAGTGGCTTCCTCTGCGCTAGTACTGTTTTCTCCACTTTCCTATAGAAAAAGCTTTATATGATCACATATAACTTACAAGGTTTTTTTGTACCATATTTCTAATATCTTACCATGAAATGCAATATGTCCTCCTTTACAGCAGTACGCCTCTGTGGCTCAGTTGCTGGGGAGCATGAAGTGGAAGGTGCTCTTGTTTTTGTGTCCATTGGGTGGTATTCCCATGAGCAATTGGTTGGCTGCTGTGGGAATGGAAGCCAGCTAAGCCTCCATTCTGATCCAGCAAGGCTCTTTTTACGTCCTTGTGACTACCTGTCTTGCCATACAGTCTGTTAGTCTTCTCATCTAGCAGAAGCATCAGGATAACATGGATCACAGACACACACACACAAATGTTAAAAAAAAAAAATCCTGAAAGGTCTTAATAACACAGACTAGGAATTATGTACCTTGGGTTATCATGTTGGGCAACATGGCCAATTGTTGGATGAGATTTGGTCAGTGAAAGTAGACATGGTGAAGCACTCTTGAATTCATGGTAATAAGTGTAATAGTTTGTCAAGTCTTCAGTAAACATTATATAACCTAATTCTTTGGTGTGTTTCCATCATTCCCTCTATTCTGAATTCCTGGTTTTCAGATTCTGAACTAATTAACATTAAAATGAGATACTAAGTGTAATGCAATATTGAAGAAAGCACTGTGGAAGGGTTTAAAACGATTCCTCTTAGCCATAGGCTGTTCCCGCTCCCCCTCCCTCTCCTCTTCCTGCTCCTATCACACCTTTTCAGGAAACAGCAAACTGCTGCAGCCTCTTCTGGTTTGTCTTTCCCTTTTCTTTCAGCATCCTGAGCTAACTCTGGTGTGGCTTGGCCACGCATGTCCTGGTTTTCATCTGTGAAATGTTGGAGGGTACGTATGAGGTGGGTCAAGCTGGAATAGAGTGACTAGTCCAAGGTCACCCAATGAGTTTCATGGTTCCTTGGGTCTGCATCTTCCCAAGTCCCAGCCCAGCACACTTAATCATTATGCCATCTAAGCTCTCCAGTGTGCTTAGGCTGTTGTCTAGGGTCCAGGCACAATAGGTGCAGAAGCAGCTATGGATGGACACATAGGGCTGGCACATGATAAAAATGCCAGCCCAAATCAGCAGCCCTTCTATTCATCCTCAGAGACAAAAGGTCAACTTTGGATAGTAAGAACAAACAAGGTACATTAAAGGTACATGCCAATAATATAATTAAGAGAATAAAAAGAAGTCCCAATGGATGGAAAAACAAATGAACCAAAAGTAAAACCTAAGCAGTGCAGGTGGTTAATCCAGTGTGTAAATACATAGACCCATACTGATAGAGAAAGCAGGAGGCAACATGTAACTGATCAATAAAGCTGTAATCTCTCTGAGTCAACACCTGCTATCCTTCAGCCGCCCAGCTTATGATCCTAGTTGGTTACACTAACTTGATCTATCAATAGTGTACACACTGATATTGCTTCCCTAGAACTGGATGCATATTGACTCAGATGGAAGTCCCAGCTAAGTATGGGCTTTCAACCTAGTTCCCAGGCAAGTGACTGCAGCCTTTGTTTGTTTTTCCTTTAAAGATCAAAGGTCTTTCAGTTTATAGTGTAGACTCTTCACAGAATGAATAAAAGTGCTCACTTTTTCCTACTCAAGATCATCTCATTTGTTCGTAATAATTTCCTATAAACATATACTCTGTCAAAATCAACATGTAGCCATATGTACATTGTCACGTTTGATGCCTGTACGTTGTCTCATGTAGCACAGGGCACCTTTGGAAGCTGCTTCAGCTTCCCAATATTTATTTATTTGTAATATTTCTATTTCTCCACATATCATAGGATCTCTGGGTAGCTTACAACAAAACCAACTGGACATGACATTTAAAACAATAAAAATACTGTAAACATTCTAAAGCATATTATAACAGTTGCATAGTTTAACAAGATGTGTCGCCGTTGGGTGAACTCCTTAGGCTCCAAAGGCTTTTAGAAGGAGGAGGAAGAGGAGGAGGAGAGGAAGAAGCAGAAGCACTAGTAGTAGTAGTTTCAGCTTGGTATCAAAATTAGACCAATATCAGCATTGATTGGGTTTCTAAGGGGAAGATATTCCACAACCATGGTATCCCAGCTGAAAAAGCCCTTTCCCATGTGGTCCCACTGCTGGAAACAGAGGAGGTGATCTCAGGAAATCTCAGCCCACAGCCAGGTATATATGGAGAGAGGCACTCCTTCAGTGCAGAAAAGCTATAAGGACACATGCCAACCATCCGTACACTCCTTACATGACTGTGCATAGAGGCTCTGCACCTAGATTCCCTTCATAGAAGTGACATCTGTGCAAGAAACACCTATTTGCAGTGTCCTTTACAGGTCTCATAGGACAAAATGTCCAGCAAGAAAGCAGTAAGAAAGTGTCACGCAGGATTCAGCTTGGACATAATGTGTCTCATTTCGCCATCTTCTGGACAAAGGGGGAAATTGCTGGGATGAGGGTCAAGAAATAGGCTCTGCTTGATTTAGACATTAATTTTATCTCATTTTTAATTTTGCCTCTTTCTGGCCTTAAATAATAATTACTTTGTATTCATCTACTTTCACTTGAGGAATTACATATATATTCTTTTCATTTTAAAAATGTGTTTAAATATTACACATACACAGTGAAATCTGCACTCAGTGGAAGAAATCTGGAGTCTCTTCATGAAGTTTTTGTTTTCTAGATTGCCTATTTAGGCATTCCTCACCCCCATACAAATGTCATCTGGTGGAATGGGACAGGAAGAGGCCACACTCACTGACTGAATTCATCCATCTCAGCAATGGAAAAACATCTGACCTTATAACTGGGATACTACCACCATTACCACACCACCATTTCACAATGTTGTGATGGAAAAGTATAGCCTGGGGAGGGGAAGGAATTTACCAGAAGCAGGGTCCCCTTAACAGCACTTGCCTCAGACATATGTACAGTAGTAGGTAATGTCAAAAGAGTTGTGATGGCAGGGAGAAGGGAAGCATAAACCTGCTGTTATCACAATTGGTTTAGCAGTTGCATGGAGGGAACACCTAAGCAAAGTTGGAACAGAGCATGGAAAAGTGCCATTTGGACTACAGCTCTCACGATCCCAAACCCTCATGACCAGTGGCTATGCAGGTGGGAAATTCCAGGAGCTATCATTTTTTAAAAAGTTACATTTCCTAAACCCTGGGCTACAATGGGAAATGTGTCTAGATTCACAAAAGAACGCATACTACACAAGAGTAGTTTCAGTAATGAATAGGAAGTGGCAAGTAATGGACAGGGAGAAACATAGGGCAAGATTCAATCTTTTATCAGTTATGCCAACAGCAATAATCTCTTGAACCTGGTTAATGAAATATATGGTTTTATTTGCCCTTTGCTTCTAAATAGCACTCCCGCCCTCTTTTGGCTAGCAGCAGGATGCATTCAAAAATCACAGGCACAGACTTGGGTTGATCTGTTTATATTTATACGAACTTTACATTTAACAGATAGCGTCAGTGTGGTTTGGTGGCCTGAGAATCAACCTAAGACCGTGAAGATTCAGATTCCAGTCAATGCTGAGCCACAAAGTGGGCCAGTCACTGTCTTTCTCAGCCTTACCTACCCCATAGGCTTGTTGTCATGATAAATTGGCAATAGGATGGGGGTGGGGAAAAACTTGTCAGTTCTTTGGTGGGGTAAAAGATATAATAAATAAATAAATTAAAACTTGGGAGTGTCTATCTGGGAACATGAGAGGTACTTCTCATCAAACGTGAAGTGTGTAATATGTAAAATTTGGCACATGTCTCTTCAAAGTCTTTAGAAATGAGGGGCTAAAATGGAGGTCACTGCTCCATTATTTTAAAGATCCTACATTGAACTTTACCAAAATGTACTCCTCAGACTTGATAGAAGAGATGTGTCATTCCTGAGCACCAAAATATAATATAATTTGTACAAACTCAGCTTCTCGGGGGGCCAATTTTTTTTCTGTACAAGTGGAGGTGATAACATATTTCTGTCTTGTTCACAAGTTCTTCTGTGGTGAACTAGATTAGGACTAAACGTGACAATAAAGTACACCATTCAAGACAGGATTAAGGGTTTGCTGTACCATCAAGCAGAGTAAGATGGTCATCTCAGTGGCAGACCTGAGGAGATAGATAAGAAGGTGCTGGAATGCAGAGCTGTGTACCACAGTACTTGACTAAGAAGTCTTGCTTCCTCCGGAGGCCCTTTTATACTACATACTTATGGCACTATGATCCCATTTTACCTGCCATGGCAACACCTTGTGGAATCCTGGGATTTGCAATTTGGTCAGTGGCATTAGAGCTCTCTGACATAGAATGCTAAATACCCTTTCCTAACCAGCAAACCCTGGAATGTTGCCATGGCAGTGAAAGTGGAGTCATAGTGCCATAATTATGTAGTGCAAAAAGGTACCAAGTTTGCCAGAGGATGTTCTCCCGTCACCAGTATTGAGGAAAAATCCAATAACCCATCCATTTTACCTTTGTACCTGAAATATAAAGGGAAGCCATTTCTTTCTTCACTTCAGGCTGCAAAACATATTGATCTGGCCCTAACATAGCTGCTTTATTTTTCTGTTGCTTGAAACTAGTTAACACAATGGCCAATGCTCCCCCAGTGGGTACTTTTTTCCTCCTTTGTGCCCTAACAAGTTCTTGAAATGTGTGGCACTGACACAGCAAAAAAGCTCATATGCTAAGCAGTGAACTGTTTGGCACAAATGGCATGTTGGATAAAGCTGCCTTTTCTAACCTGGTGCCAGGTGTATTGGGCCACAATTACCATCATCCCCAGCCCAACATGTCTGAAGAGCACTGACCTAGGAAAGGCTGGTGTAGAGCCACCATGGAAGCAGAAACATTGTTTTCCAGGTGGATGCCAGGCACATTATGAGAAGTGGGCACAATGGTATCTCTTAGAGGCAACATTTGCAATAGCCTTCAAGCTTTCAAAGGTACTAAAAAGCAGAGGTTGGAAAAGTTTTTTCTTTGGAGTACAGCTCCCAGGATTCCAGTGGCTGTGTTGCCCAGGGGATTCTAGGGATTGCTGTTCGAAGAGTAACTTTCTAAAGTTCTAATAATAAAAGGTAGTGAAATAAGTGAGGTCCTTCTCTGATCAGTCTTATATCCCATTTTGTGGGATTAGTGACCTGGCAGAAGAGAGTCAGATGATTGTTGATAAAATTTAGTGATGATACCAAGCAATGAGGTAGTATTGGTACATAGCAGAATCAGGAAATTGTGTGGTATGAATTGAATGACCTCATGAGTTGGAGCAACTGAAATGGAATGAAATGCAATAGCACCAAGAATAAGGTCATGCATCTTAGCTCAAACAATTCGTTTATTTGTTATTTCCTTGGAGGCTCATAATTTGGAAACGACTAAATGCTGAGTGTTGTGCGGCTATGAGCTGTCCTTAGGGTGCTGTGGCACAAAGAGGATAAACCCAGATTATAAGGGTTATTAGGTCAGTGAGACATTTTGAGTGGAAAAGAAATGCAGTGGCCTGTTGTTCTTGTGTGCTTTCAAGTTGTTTCCAACTTACAGTGACCCTAAAGCGAACCTATCAGGGGTTTTCTTGGCTAGATTTGTTCAGTGAGGAGAAGAAGCCCTTGCCTTTCTCTGAGCCCGAAAAGGTGTGACTCACCCAAGGTCATCCTGTGGGTTTCCATAGCAGAGTGGGGATCTGAACCTTGCTCTCCAGCGGCCAATCCACAGTACCACGCTAGCTCTAAGAACAGTGGCACGGTTAGGTAATTTTTGACTGTAGACTTAGGCCATTTCCATACTGGACTGTGATAGCGCTATTATTCCACTTGCAACATCCCATGGAATCCTGGGGTTTGCAGTTTCGGGAGCCCGAAACTGCAAACCCCAGGATTCCATAGGATGTTGCAAGTGGAACAATAGCACTATCACAGTCCAGTGTGGAATGGGTCCAAGTGGTGTCCTTCCTGTCCCTTTCAGATGCAATGAACACTAAGGCAATTTCCACACTACACTCTTATAGCGTGATTATTCCACTTTCAACATCCTATGGAATCCAGTTTACTGCAAACCCCAGGATTCCATAGGCTTTTGAAAGTGGAATAATTGCACTATAAGAGTGTAGTGCAGAAATGGCCTATGACACACAGTTCAAAAAGTGGCAAACTAGCTCTGGTGCATTTTGAGGCTCTCCTGCTCAACTTCTGGTTGGATCACTGCCCCCAGTTCTTGCCTTGATTGCTCCATTGATCAAGAATATGGGTACCCTT
Organism: Cyclura pinguis; assembly: GCA_030412105.1. Lineage (NCBI taxonomy): Eukaryota > Metazoa > Chordata > Lepidosauria > Squamata > Iguanidae > Cyclura > Cyclura pinguis. The sequence goes on from CM059600.1 coordinate 129,745,029, forward strand.
GTAGAAATTAATTGTTTCGCCCGATTTACCAGGTTGTGACCACTTTTGACCTTCATTTTTCAGGAAAAATGGATTCAAAATGGAAAAAGGAGCAAATAACTGTTTCTGTTTTATGAAAACATGCTTCTTCATTACGGAGAAGTTCTTACATGGAAAAAAATATGTGAAAATTATGTGTCCCTGGTTTGGGGATCAGTGTTAAGCCTCCTGTACCAAACAGCCAATGAAGAAAACTAAATCCATCAGAAGCAGCTTTGTATTTTGGATTGTTTGCATAGCACTTTTACATAAGCCTCTTAGAATGGAGCTCTCAAGGAAAGAAAACCCATCAGAAAAGAAACGAAGTTGGTGATACCGAGTTATGCCATGAGAATCCATATGGCCATCTCAGCTGAAACTGAAACAAAGCTTTCTTTTCTTTCTGATGGTCAAAAAGTGCAGAGCTTGAAGTACAAAAATCTGCAAGGCCAGGAATACTGCATAATGGGAAAAGATATCACTTGAGATACTGTGGGGCCATGCTGAATAAAAACAAAATGGTGAGGGTGACAGTGCTGGGCACTTGGCCTGGATGCTGAAGGGCAGCAACGCAGTTTATGGAGTTGGGGGAAAGTATCATAAGATGTAAACCAGTAGTGGGCTGCCTCCACAGGTCTGAGGGTCAATTTTCATACACTTAGAACCTGTTATGAGCTTCACATACCACAAAATAAAACCAGAAACTATTGGGAGTTCAGTTATGCAAAGACTCTTTCGGGGTGAAGGAGATGAGCTGCATGTGAATCATGTCCTTTGATGAAGAAAATTGCTAGGAGTTCTAATACTGTGAACACTCATCTTATGCTCAGTTTAATATTTGTGTATGTCATCACACACTTCAAATGTTCCAGTTTGGTGGAGACTGTCCTAATTAATCCTCTGTCTTCCCATTTTTCAGTTGCTTTTAAAACATCCCAGTTTCTCTTTCGTCCTCTGACTTTCCTCCATTTGTCCTCAGCTTACTTCAATTGCTGTGAACTCAATTCAAAGTGAAAATAAAAAAGTAGTTTTGCTCAGTTAATAGGGTGGACTGGAGAGGAAGGATACAAATCTTACCCATCCCAGTAGACTCAGGCAAAAGTAAAGTCAGACAGACTCTCCTAGCTTGTGTGCTCTTCCTCATTAACAGCTTTTGCAATCTTGACCATACTCTCATGTTGCTTGGCCACATATGTCCCAGTTTTGTTCTGTGAAACATTGGAGGATACATGTCACATAGGGCCATTTTCATGGCTCCCGCCCCCCATGGCAAACACCCCAGGGGGGTGCAAATTTGGCATATATTTGGTCCCCCTTCCAGTCATTTTAGGCCAAAGAGAGGCCTGTTTCCCCGAAATGAGAGATTCATTGCTGCATGTCCTTGGCATGCCCGGTGGCTAATTGCTTGGTGTTTCCTGCTTAAGTCTTTGCAACAGGCACTGGCTGTCTCTATGCTTCTGTTTGTTTTGCCATAATAGTGCAAGTAGTGGCATTTCCTTGGCTTCTCTCTGTTCTGGCTGTAGCTGCTGTAGCTCCCTGGGTTCTAGGGAGGAATGAATATCCATAGTTAGCTGTGAATCTTCTGAATCTGAATCTGATCCCTCATGGTGGATTATGACATCACCTGGGAAACCAGCATGATGCAGCAGGGAGAGTTAGATTATGCCACTTTCTGCACTAGACTGTTATAGTGCTATCATTCCACTTTCAGCATCCTATGGAATCCTCGGGTTTGGCCCCTCCATAAACTGCAAACCTGAGGATTCCATAAGATGTTGAAAGTGAAATAATAGCACTATAACAATGTAGTGCAGAAATGGCCTATGCTTGGAGAAATCCAGATTTAAATCCCTGCTCCCTTTACTGGGTGACTTTGGTTCTGTTAGACTCGGGTACTTTCACAGGATTGTTATGAGGATAAAATAAGAAGAGAGAGAACCATGTACTTGAAGCCCAAACTGTCTGCAGAAGTTAGGATTTTTAAAAATGTAAAAATAACAACTCAATAATATATTTCAAATAGAGATCTGCAAAGCCCATTATTTTTCCCAGTCATATAGCTAATTAACTCATTTGTATAGAGTAGATTTTGACATAAAACATACATATGTAGATATGTTTATTTAATACCCTGCCTTTCTTCTGGTTTGGGACTTATAGAGCCTTACAGTAATTTAAAAAACAAAGTTCATCTAAAATCTTATTTTACAAAAGTTAAAAAGCAGTTAACAAGCAATTCTATTAATTCTTCTTAACCACATGGTTTAAAACAGTTTAAACACTTTAAAACAGAATTATAAAGTTTAAAGCACATCACACCACATTCAAAACATCCTTCTGCTACATGATTTAAGAATCAAAGTCCTGTCTAAATAAAAAGGTTCTTTGCTTGCTAATGGAAAGAGACCAGAGAGACAGGCACCTGGACTCCCATAGAAGAGAATCCCACAGCCTAGAAGCAGCTACTGAGAAGGCTCCCTCTCATATCCTCAGCAAATATGCGTGTAATGGTGGTAGTACTGAGAGAAAGCCCTCCACAAAGATCTTAAAACTCAGAACATCTCATATAGAGAGATATGGGCTTTTAGAGAGGCTTGACCCAAGCCATGTAGGGTTTTCTTGTTCATCTTCAGCACTTGGAATTCTGCCAGAAAAGGACTAGTGGCCAGTTAAGCTGTTTCAATAGAGGGGTTATATGCTGCACACAGAAGCAAAACAAAACCAAAAGACAAAAACATTTTCAGAAAATGAAGTTTGAAAATCTACCCCCCGTTTTAGCTGAATGGAATGTCTTTCAGAAAGGCTGTGTCCAATCAGTCAGCCAGTGTGCATTTGTTTTACAAATAGGATGAAATCTCTGGAAAATACAAAAACACCCCTCCCAAGGGCTGATCATACAAGAAAATCTTTCCCACAACCAGTGCCTTAATATTATGCATTGCTACATTTTATTTCATTTTATCTGCCTTCAATTGTTTTCCTCTCATGCAGCTACAACCAATGGGCTGTGCTCACTGACCCAGCTGCACACACATCCCTGACTACTGCCATCTATGCACTGGGGCTGCCAATCTGTAGTGGGGTACCTGTTTAATATAAGACTCTCACATACTTTCAACCCCCTGATGAGCATGACTGAATCTGAGCTTCACTCCTCACTTTTTAAATCACACTTCTTGTACCAAGTTTTGTTGTGTTTTTTTCCTCCTGTGATCAGCAGACCTTTAAAATGTCAGTTTTAAATGAGAGGACAGACTTTGCTGTGGTTGGTGGCAAAGATCAAATCACATTGGATAAGTTTACACACTGGAGCTTTGTCTGAAGAGAAAGTATTTCTGGGCAAGCCCCTGCATCAAGTTTCTGTCTCACCCTGTCATCGTTTCCATCACACCGCTGATCCTCCACAGGCAGTGTCAGGCCTTGCTCATGCAAGCTGGTCTGAGAGGGCTCCCTGTGCATCAGTGAATACCAGTGTGTGCACCACAGTCACATGGATATTTGTTATGTGTGTTTGTTACTTTGATTCCTGTAGTGCATCCTCTAGAGAAGAGAAGGGAAGAGGCTTTACCTGGTGGAAGAGAATGCTCTTTAACTGAGGGACAGTGTCCATACCTAACTGGAATTCCTTAGTGGTGCTCCAGCGGCTGTCCTTCCAAAAAACAGGATTTTGTTGTTGTTGTGTGCCTTCAAGTTGTTTCTGACCTATGGCAACCCTAAAGAAAACCTATCACAGGGGTTTCTGGGGGGCTGAGAGTGTGTGAATACCCATGGGGAATGAAATCCTGTTCTCCAGGGTCATAATCCAAGCTTAAACCACTACACCATGCTGGCTTTCTAAACAGAATTTGACCATCACAAATGCACAACGTGCAGCACACAAGTGTCCAAGTACAGTCTCCTTCTTTAATTTTTGTAAAGCAGACTCTTCTTTGCTAATAGAGGTGTGCATTTTGACCTGGTTAGGTAAACCTGATCAGTAAGGCTACCGCTTCTGTGTCTCATCTTCTTCTCATCTAGATTTGCCAAACAAGATAGTTTATTATGCTAATCCCGACAATGGTTTTATTTTACTTAAGCCTAAGCAATTCCCTTGGGAGGAAGTCCTGCTGATCCTAACCCCAACTCTCCCAGTTTGGTCCTGATTAATCCTCTGTCCTCCCACTTTTTCAGTTGCTTCTAAAATGCCCTGTTTCTCTCTGCTCCTCCTCCCACTTTCCTCCTTTGTCCTCTTCTTACTTCCATTGGTGCAAACTGAGTTCAAAGTGCAAAAATAATTTGTACTCAGTTATCTCAGCATCAGGGAGAGAAGAGGAGGGAACAAAAGCCTTCTGCACTACACTGTTCTAATGCTATTATTCCACTTTCAACATCCTGTGGAATCCTGGGGTTGCAGTTTAGGGAGCAGCCTTTAGAATTCTCAGCCTGAAAGCTCTTCGGCTTCAGGAAACTACACCCCAGCATTCCATAGGATGTTGAAAGTGGAATAATAGCACTATAACAGTGTAGGGCAGAAACAGCCAAAGTCTTGCCCTTCTTCTTAGGTTCAGACAAAAGCAAACTGTTGTTGCCTCTCCTAGTCATTAATAACTTTTACCATCCTGACCACACTCTGACATTGCTTGGACACATGTGTCCTGGTTTCCATCTATGGAATATTGGAGGGTATGCGATCAGCAGTCAGTATTGCTTGCAAAATTTTGGTGCTGGTGGTTCTGAGCTCTATCCTTTCACATGTGCTGGTGCTGTCTGTAATGTCTATACAGAGAAGATGCTTATATTCTGGTTAGAGCCTAGCTCTGTGCAGGGTTGCAGTACTATGTTTTGCTAGAGTACCAAAAATAAACCTCATAGTAACTTCTAGTGGAGAAGATAGGAAATGCATTAGTAGAGAGATAAGTAGCAACCAGATGTCACAATCATTCCAGTGTTTATGCTGTGCAAACCCATTATCAAAATTCACTTAAATACTATATTCATGACAGCATAAATTGAGAAGAGAGAAAAATACATCTCTGCAAGCAAACACATTGCTACAGTCCTTTTTTGCCCTGAAAAACACATTGCGCCATCCAAATAAATTAATTACTTGTTTGAATTTTCAGAAGAAGCTGTATGAACGGCAATGTTTGGAACATGCATACTTTTGGCTCTCTGTTCATTTTCTCACTGTCATTTTTGTGAACATAAAATACATGCAGTTATTTCTTCCCATATAACTCAGCAGATGTTGCCCCACCACTGAGAAAAACAAAAAGACTGTCACCAGAAAGTGTGTGTGTGCATGCACGTGTGTGTTTCAGTGGAGACTAAGAAGAGATGGGAGCACTTGTTCCATAGTTCATAAAAATGCCATAAAGGAGAATACTATGTTTACTCTAGCCTAAAACAAAGAAAAGAAGGAAGGAGGTAAAACAGCCTCCACCCAGAACTACAATGTGAGTACAATGTGACAAAAATAAGGCAACATTTTTAGTTAATTTCTATTTATAGGTATTCATATGTGTGTCAGGTTGGGTAGCTGTGGCTCTCCAGGTATTTTTGAACTGCAGCTTCTACAGTTCTTTACCTCTAACTAATCTGTGGCCATTTCTGCACGACGTTGCTATAATGCTACAGCAACGGGTTGTTACTGGTCCACGAGCTGTGCTACCGCATGTTGTCATCACTAACCAGCTGCCATCCCATCCCCAAGTGTTACCAACATGCCTTATGCTGTTTCCAGAAAAAATCCGTTAAGCGCCTCCTCGAGCACTTCAATCCCATCAGCTGGGTCAGTGCGGTACCGTAATAGCACTTGATAGCACTTCCTGTTGGTGCAGAGACAAGGTGGGTGCCCACCTTGTCTTCCCTTTCCAACTCCCATTGCACGGTAACTTCAAAATCTATCACCTCTCCATGTTTATTTTAAAGTTCTCCTTTGTGTTAAAACTTTTAATTTTTTTTAAATACATTTTTAAGCATTAGAGCACGAAAATGCAATAGTGTGTCAGCTAGTAGAGCAGTTACAACAGTGTTGCGCTAGTACTGTGTCCTAAGGAAAAACCCCTGCCCAGTCAGGATGGTGGGGCAGGGTGAAGGTGGGGAAACAGAATGGCCAAGGAAAGAAAACCAGTGGCAATACTGCTAATCATCTGCTGACGGCAGAAGGCTGCGGAAAATAGCATTTCTAACCTGCTACCATCATGGAAGTGCCAATGCCAGGATTGTAATGGTACAATACACTAATGGCATCTAATGTGGAAATGGCCTGTGCGAAATTAGTTAAATTTGCCTTACTTTTCAGTCCTTTCTCCCCTACATGGTTTAGTGTTATGATTCCACTTTCAACATCCTGTGGAATTCTGGGGTTTGTAGTTTACTGAGGCCAAGGAGCTCTCTGGCTGAGAATTCTAAATGCTCGTCCATAAACTGCAAACCCCAGGGTTCCATAGGATGTTGAATCATAGAATCATAGAAATGTAGGGTTGGAAGAGACCACACGGGCCATCCAGTCCAACCCCCTGCCATGCAGGAACACCCTCAAAGCACTCCCCACAGATGGCCATCCAGCCTGAAAGTGGAATCATAGCACTATAACAGTGCAGTGCAGAAATGCCCTTTGTTAATTTACAACCATTGCTTTTGTTCATTGTTACTATACCGTGGCCCCTTCAAGGAAAAAAATAATCCCTTGAACAGATCTTGAAGAAAAGGGATGACAAAACTGAACTCTGTTCAGTTGTCCTGTGTTTCACCATATACTGAGGTCAGCTTGATGGCAAATAATGCAGTTGGACAGAAAATACGCAACTGGATAAAAAGTGTGCAGTTTTAAAACTGATAAGGTACAGCTGTAGAACTGGAAGGGAAACCAACCATGTTAAGTGCTTATTAAGCACTTCAATGACACAGTTTATCAGGCAGTCTTGGTGAAACCAGGAACCGTTTTGGAGAGGTAGTCAGCCTAGTGAAGTGGTTTGGGCACTGGACTGCCACGGAAACCCACTGGGGAGGCCTTGGGCGCATCACACACTCTCAGCCCCAGAAAACCCCGTGATAGGTTCGCCGTAGGGTAGCCTTAAGTCGGAAACGACGCAACAAGCACTTTTAGCACCACAAATTTGATTCGGCCTGATGTGTCACCAAGTTCGAATTTACAGGTCAACAAGTGACTTCAGCTAGAGATCTCCCAGGCCCGCTGAGCTCCGCTGGGTCGGCCCGATGATTTCCTTTCCACCAACCTCCAGACAGCCGTGGCTTGCTCGCCCCTTTTTTAGACCCAGATCCGCCGCTTCACTTTTTTTTTTTTTGAGGACGGAGGGGAGGAAGAATAGAGGCAAAGACTACTGGAGTCACCAACCACGGAGGCCGTTTCCGCACTAGACTGCTATAGCGCTATTATTCCACTTTCAAGATCCCATGGAATCCTCGGGTTTGCAGTTTCGGGAGGGGCCGGCAGGCTCCTCGCCCATTGGTTGCCTGCCGCGTTTGAACTCCAGCTCCGGCCCTTCCAAGGCTGCCGCGGCGGCTTTTCTTGGCCCGAGCCACGCCCGGGACGTGCGGGGTTTCCGCCCCCCGACGCCCCTTTGGCCGCCTCGCAGCGCCTCCCGCGGCAGCGCGGCGACGCCTCCGCCGTGTGGGGCCTCCCGGCTCCCAGCGGCGGGGCGGGATCCCCCGGCCCCGGCCCTCCCAGGAGCGCCGGGAAGGGAGCCAGCCGCCCGCCCCTTTGGCAGGTGCTCCGCGCCCTCGCCCATTGGTTGCCTGCCGCGTTTGAACTCGGGATCCGGCGGGAGAAGTCGCGGCCGCCGGAGACGAAGTCCGAGGAGTCCCTCGCCCGCCAGAGCTCGCGCCAGGCGACCACCTGCCCTCGCCCCGCGTCCAAGCAAGGAGACCACCGTAGCGGCCGCCATGGGCAATACCGAGTCTGTCCCACTGGCGGTGGCGGTGCGCGTCAGCGTCAGCAGCAGCGCCGGAGGCGGCGGCGGTTGGCTTCCAGACGCCTTGCCGCGGGGTAAGTGCGCGGACCGCCCGTGATTTCAAGCGGTGCCCACCCGTCAGCGCGTAAGTCCCACGGCGCCGTTCTGGGCTCAGCCTTCGTGCCTTACGGTCCGTTGAAGAGAGAAGCGTGGGGCGTAAACGCCGCGTTGGCAGGTGTTCGTGGAAGAGAGTGAACAGTCTTGGAGGAGCCAAATGGCCTCGAATGGAGCGAGGCTGGGCCAAGACATGTTGCTGCGTGAGGGTAAGATGGGCCCTTTCCGCACTACGCTGTTATAGCGCTATTATTCCACTTTCAACCTCCTGTGGAATTCTGGGGCTTGTCGTGCACCGAGGCCAAAGAGCTCTCTGGCTGAGAATTCTCAGGGCCCTTCCCTGAACTGCAAACCCCAGGATTCCACAGGATGTTGCAAGTGGAATAATTGCGCTATTAACAGCGTAGTGCAAGAAATGGCCGTGGTTTCTGCAGCCCCCAGTTGTACCACATAGGGCTACCAGAGTGAAGAGTAAAGATGGCTTCAGTATATTTAATGGTTGTGTCGAAGAGGGAATTTCAGTAGAAGTAGCTTGTCATGCAGCTGGGTGATCTGCTAAAACGCCCTCTTCAAAACAGCATTAAACATAGAGAAACTTCCTCCAATTTTCACTCTGGCAACCCTAAGAGCATATGCAGAAGCTGCCCAGACTGGCAGCTGAATCTAACTTTAACAGGTACCTGTTCTGGTTACCAGACAGCATCTTTCAGTGCCTCAGGTTAGCTGAGGCAGGCCTTCCAACAGAGGTGAAAGACTGAGCGGAGGAGGAGCTGCTTCCTCTGTCCTGAGGAGACGGCCTCACTCCACCAAATGTTAGAGCTGGTCCTATATGTGAGGAATGGTTCGTGGTGGATATATTCTTCTTAGATATATTCAGGATAAACATAACTTGATGTAACAGAATTGGTGTAACAGAACAATGGTGGGATGATTGTGTTCATGCACACTTGTGGAGGGTCATCCGCAACATACCGAATCAGCGTAGTCACCTTATCATAAAATAGAAATGGAAGTGCCCGAAGGGTCCGTGCAGCAGAAACCTTGGCTTCCAGAAAGGCTTTGGTCCGTGGATGTACCTTGCGGAAGTGAAACCCTGTGAGCCGATAGAGAGAACCAGAAGCTGTTAGTTGAGAGAGCCTTTATTACAGGCTGGGAATCATGGAGCCCTTCCAATGGGCCATAGTTTCAACCGTTCCTCACCACAGTCTATGCTGGCTAGGGCTGCTGGGAGTTGCAGTTCAATAATGTCTGGAAGGCCACAACATTCCAACCCGGCTTTCGTGGGTACGTTGAGTAGCTATTTCAAGAAATATGAAAGACTCTTGAGACATTCTTTTACAAATTATTGTGACAGAAGCTCTTGCATACCAAAGCCTGCTTTGCCGGATGTACAGTACGGTCACAATGGACAATGGGTATATACACGCTGATGCTCCTCCACCCTTTATTTCAAAAGGAGCCAAAAATATCAAATAATGCAAGGCAGAGTAGCAATATGTATGATGCTATGCAGAACAGTAAGGAATCCAGAATCCAGTCAGTGTTGTTGGGATTTGCGCACATTGGAGATGAAAAGTCATGCCAAAAACCAATCCTATCAATAGGATAACTAAATAAGTGTAAGTAGATAGTGTTTTCTGCAGTGAGGTAATAACTCTCAACACTTTTAAAGACCAAACTGAGTGCTGTTTGACCCTCTTGAATGTGGTCTTCACGAAGCTTTTGAATGGCCAGAACACTATAGAAGCAAAACAGAGGGTTGAGTTAATATACTTACAGCAAGGTTGTGAATTGCGTGGACTTCCAGATGTTGCTTAGCTGTATCTCCTAGCATTCTTCACCAATGACTATGCTGGTTAGCCTAGTTATAGTCCAAGAACATCTGGAGGGCTACACAATTCTATTCCTGCTGTACTGGCTTTCTAAAATATTACAGATAAGAGCTGTCTCATTCTCCCATAACTGTTCATCAGTCTCTGAGGAAGATGTCTCTTAAGGTGATAACTTCTATGCTTTTTTTTTTGTTATTGAATCTGCAGTCTGCATCTCGCAGGTCAGGCTTCTTGATCAGAAAAGGGCCTCAATAGCTATCCAGATGCAGCTTTAGACATACATTGTTGTTATGTGACTTCAAGTCATTTCAGACATGTTGACCCTAAGGCAAGCCTATCATGGAATTTTCTTGGCAAGGTTTGTATAGAGGGGAGTTTGCCGTTGGCTTCCTCTGAAGCTACCAGAGAGTGATTTGCCCAAGGTCACTCAGCAGGTTTAAATGGCTGAGCAGGGATTCAAACTCAGGTGTTCTAGAGTCCAAGTCCAGCACTCCAACCACTACACAACACTGGCAGAAAGGTCACACACTTGCAAAGGTTAAATTGCCAAGGGCAGCTCTTGAGACTTATCTTGAAATTCCCCTCTCCCATAATTTTTATACCATCATGTCTGATTAAGAGTTCTGGGAGAACCTGAAAACTTGCCATGTTTGTGACATTTTAGTGATCTAGTAAAAGCATTATTCAGTCCTGATTTTTGTTTCTGTTCATGGATCATATGGTAATTTTTTTCTCAGTTTGCTGCCCAAAATAATTCTTCAGGTGTTTGCTTACCCTCTTGCTATCTATCTCCTATGCCTGTGAGTCAGCTGTGCATCACAACTATGTTGTGTTAATCTTGCTTTCATTTGATTAGATTTCATATACATTTTTGCTCTTTATAGGACTGCTATATTGCTACAATGCTTTAAAAGCAATAGCTTTCCTTCTCTTTGTAGTTCAGGGCATATATTCATATACACATAGGTGATTACTTAATTCATCTGATGAAAGAGGCTATAGCAGAAGAAAGCATGTTTCACAGTAAATTTCTCCTTCTTCACAAAGTGTCAAAATTGTTTTGCTTTCTGCTGCAACAAATTAAGATGCTGTTCTCCCGTATAAGTTTCCCCGGGGTTTAAGGTCTTCAGGATCTCAGTACCATCCCTTTCAGAGGTATATCTGATGCAGATACAAGAGAGGACCTTCTTGGGGTTTGTTCACAGGTTATCAAAGGGGCTAGGATATAAAAAGCCAGCATGGTTGTAGTGGTTTGAGCCGTGGACTATGACCCTGGTGACTGGAGTTTGATTCTTAGCTCAGTCATGGAAAACCACTGGGTGACCTTGGATGCATCACACACTCTCGGCCCCAAAAAACTCTGTGATAGGTTCATCTTAGGGTTGCCATAAACTAGAAATAACATGAAGGTACACAGCAACATAATAGGATGTACCTTCCCTGTTGTCCTTCTGCTGGCATGCAAAGACTTTTCTTTTCAAGCACACTTTCAGCAACTGACTCTGTTACAGTCAGAGGTTTTAAAACAGGTGTTAACACTTCTTTTCTTTAACATTTCTTCCTGTTCTTGCCATGTGCCTTCCAGTTAATTCAGACTTACGGTGGCCCTATCACAACATTTTCTCAACAAGATATTTTTCAGAGGTGGTTTGCCATTGCCTTCTTATGAGGCTGAGAGAGTATGACTTGCTCAAGGTTGCCCAGTGGATTTTTATGGCCAAGCGGGGATTTGAACCTTAATCTCCCAAAATCTTAAATCCATCACATCATACTGGCTCAAATATTATATCACACAAATTTTTGTTTTTATGTGCCTTCTAATTGGTGCATACTTATGGTGACAGTATCCTAGATTTTCCTGGCAAGATTTGTTCAGAGTATGTTTGCCATGACCTTCCTTTGAGGCTGAGAGAATGTGACTTGCATTTTGAGGGCTGGACTCCACTATTGAAACCACTACACCATGTGGACTCAGCTTACTTATTATTAGTGTGGTGTTTTTAAATTGTTTAAATTACTGTATTACTGCAGTTAATTTAAATCATATTTTAGTAGGCATAATTTATTGTGTTTTAATTGGAAACGTTTAAATTATGTTGGAAACTACCTTGCGTCCCAGCCTTGGGAGAAAGGCATGGTATAAATCAGCAAATCAATTAATAAAATACAGCCGTTCTCTTTGAGCTCTGTACAAATATAATTAGAAGGTATGGTAGTGTGTGAGGAGACGAGAGAGGGCCTTTATGCCGAGACACCTTAATTACAGAACACCTTCCACTCAGAGGCCCAGCTGGCTCCAATGCCAAGTCAAAACATGTAAGCCTTTGGGGGGCCTAACTGATTTTATCCCATCAGTACATGTGCTATGGCCTCATTATTTTAGATTATTTTAACTGGTTTTAAACTGTCTTTTAAAAAAGACGGGCATGTAAAGAAGAGACAAAATCTGAGGGTGTTAAAAATGATGATTTTATTCTTCCAATTAGCTCAGCACATTTTGGCTTAGTAATATTTAATGGCGTTCTTCAGGGAATGCAACTTTAAAACCACCTAAAGTGTACCTGGAAACAAAGGTAAATCACGGAACTATTTTGGATTACCACTGTATGAGCTCTACCTAATTCTTTACTGCCCTCACAGACCCACCATCCCTTTGTTTTTTGGCATCTGATTCACACAACCAGTTTCCCATATGTATACATTGACTGGAAAAGAGGTCCCAAATGATGATGCAAGTACCTCACTTCTAAGTTATATGATTCATTGGTGAGCAGTTTAATTCCTGCTCCAGGAACTCAGGAACAAGTGACAAAATCTTGCTGTTTACTTATTTATGCATTTTTAAAAACCTATTTGGATGTTACAAGTTCAAAGCAATGTACAAGAATTATAAATCATATGATACAACAAAACACAAAATTAGAATCAAGTTGGTGTGTCCCCCCTGAAATAGATGGGAGGTTGTATGCTATCTCAGTTCCAGCAGCACAGCTGATAATTCAAACAAAACAAATTGAATATCTCCCAGCTGATTGCTTTCTTTTATTCATTAAGCACAAGGTAAAAAATAAAGTCGAACAGAATTTGAAGGCAAGCGAGTTCAAAGTTGGTCAGAGTAATCTAAAGTCAGGCACAAAGTTCAGCAAGGCTTCCAACAAACAGAGAAGTCATGATCTCTGACAACTCTTGGAAGGAAAGGGCGGTAGCTATATAGATCAGCCACCTAACACAGCTGTTACCTGATTAATTGTTGCCAATTATAAATCTCTGGGATCAGCATGAGCTCTTTTTTTGTTATCTGCACTCAGCAAAGGTAGGTACAGGTAAGTGTTCTTCTGTGTCTGAGAGGCAGGACTCTGCTGGAGCTGGCATCGCCCCCTGTTCTGTTGTGGGCACTGTACAGCAGGTCCTGGCATGCGCCCTGTTTCAGACTTTGGGTCAGAGTCCATGTTCTGGAAGCAAGGAATGAGAGGTTGGACTATACAGGGTTTTCGATGTTATGTGCAAAAAACAACAATTTTTGAAGCATATTGGGTGGAAGAGTATTCCACAAAGTAGATGCCAGTGTATCTCATGCCCTGCTCCAACCAACTGCTAGTGGTGTTTCCTAATAGCATCTGATACGTCCAGTTCATTCCCTTTCATAAACCAGGCATCTGGCAACCACTGTTGGTAACCTTAAAGACTAACTGCTGGTACAACTTGTTCTGAGTGGCATGGCTCCTCCTATACCTCCCCTGGACTGAAAAGTGAGTGGAATGAGACATGTGTTTATCGCACAGTCTTCCTAGAATGATGATTTGAAATCTGCATCCCCCTAAACTGACCCCTTATAACTGGTGGCTTGAGACAGAGTCCTTCACCACAACTACTATCTCTCTTGGTCTTGGAACATGACACCAAGAGCACATAAGGCTGGTGTTCTGTCAGTGGCACTAGCCAAGTATTACCTACTTTCTGGAAACAAATGAAAAAAAGAGCTGGGTATATTTTTCAAAAAATCCTTCACAACCTGCTGCTAATATATACATACTGGAAAGGGCCTTCACCCATAGAATCCCTCCATGCTCTTTTAGATTTGCAAAATCAGCTTTACACAAAGTGATATTTATTAGTTACAGAATTTTTAGAAAAGAATATTCAGTGAGGGTTTCTTTTTTTTTTTTTAAAGGAAGGAGTTATAATGTCAAAACTGTGGAAATGTCTAATAATAGTAGTAGTAGTAGTAGTAGTAGTAATAATAATATAATATTTGTTACCTGCCATACGTATGTTTCTGTGTGTGTGTGTGTGTGCATTTTTAAAGGTTTTTTTTTAGTGGAAACTTCTTGTTGTTATGTATTTCCTTTTTCTATTTTACTGTACAGTTTCATTGTCTTGTCACACAAATTTACTCATAAGTTGTAGGCCTGTCAGAGTTTCTTATTTTGAACAGAAAAGCAAGGTATAAAATGTCAAAATAAACAAAAAATAATGCATAAACAAGTAATCATGCCTGCTTCCAAATGTCTCTGATGCTGAGGATTGGGTTAATCCTATTGACAATGTAACATTCAGCAACCTAAGGTGAGACTAAAGTGGCTGTGGCACAGATTCTTGAAAGACACAAAAGTGGTGAAACCCATGCAGCTGACTTTCAAGTAAACATGTTTACATTTAGAGTGAAAACGTATTTTATTGTATATATTCATGCCAATACTGTTGTAACCTTAGTGTTCCACTGTTGCTTTTTCTTTTTCCTGTATCACAGTCAATATTTAATTTTAAATCTCTGTATTATTTATGGGGTCCACCACATTTTACTATTAAAATGTTTAATAGTGCAGGACAGGGACTATGTAAAGTTCTGTTTCTGAAAGCTTTCAGGAGAGGCAGTTCACTTTTCCTCCTCAGAACTCTGTTGCCCTCTCTTACTCTGAGAGAGAGAGAGAGACAGAGAGAGACAGAGAGAGACAGAGAGAGAGAGACTGGCTGTGACTATCTGTGACTAGGTGAACAATTCCAGGATGTCACTCAACCCAGTAGCTTGCCACTCTGGGTATGGGAAGGTATGGAAACAAAGCAGTATATAAAATAAACAAAGAAATAATTTTACTTCCTGCTCTCCTGTCCACTCTCCTCAGGCCACAGTGCCATTCTGGAAGGTGCCCTACTCATGGATGTGTAAGTCCTGGCCTACATTGCTCAGTGGAAAGAGTATTTGCAAGGGGAGGCAGGATACATAGGCTTGAGCAGCTCAGGATGATGCACAGTCAGCTTTCCTAAGGTAAAAGTCCACTTTCTACAAGTCTTTATGACAACAACACTTTCATATGAAAAGGAAGAAATACAGCAAGGCTCTGTTCCCCTCTTCCAGAAATCATTGGAAATGCCCATGCAGGTCATATCTTGTGTATCTCTCTTTCTCTCTGTCTCTCTCTCTTTTTTTTTTTGCAATGAGTCTACCCTCCTCCCTTATGATGTTTTATCTCGTGAAGTTCCACCTGCTTCCTATACTGCCAGAGTTCCAGTTGTCTTAATTTTTAATATAACGTGAAAACTCTTTCTCTAGGTATCTTAAAAGACACTTCAGCTAAACAGCCTTTCCTTTCTTGAAAGTTCTTACAGGTACTTTTCAGGTAGTTTCTTTGTTGACATTGCACTGTCAGCCTTGCGCTCTCTGAATCTTCCTTGGTTCCCTTCAGCCTTTCCCAAGACTCTCTGAGTGCCCGTACAGAAGCCTTGGCCTTCCCCTTCTGTGACTACGGACACCCTCCTTTTTAAAGATGTGAAGGCCCAATGCCCACCAAATTCAGAAATAAAAATCTGTGTTTTTCCCAAAGCCATATTCCCTCCCCCACAAAAACGAAACATGGATTATATGATACTTACTTTCAGAATGATGAATGAGAAATTTAAGAGAAGATATTCTGATACTTACTCCATGCACATCTTTTTTAGATACTATGTGGCAGGTAGACTTTTAGGTAAGACTATTACAGAATCTCACAGCATTGCAGTTGCTGATTTCCTTTTCTCAGCTTTTTTTTATAGGAATGGGTGGTTTATATTTGCTTAGCACTATGGTAGATTAAAAGAGACAAAATAATTTTCTTTGCTTTATCTTCTGCTTTTCTTGGTTTTTTATTTTTTGTCCTGCTTATCATTAAATTGACAAAACTAAAGATGTTCCTTATAGTCCAGGTGTTTCTTACAGTTCAAAACCTTATAGCTCCATTTTAACAAACAAACAAATAAAAAGAATTTAAAAGAGTAAATTATTTTCTGAATAAACTATATTTTAAACCTATCAACTATGATAACTGTATGGCAAACCAAGTTACACCTATTTCATGTTTCTAAAATAATAAAGTGACTTCAGTTTGTAAAATGTATTAGTATGACATTTTTGAGGGGGGGCATATCCATTTTTTCTCCTGAAAAAAATCTGGAAAAAAAATGCCACATCTTCAAAATTTCCAGAAATTTTACATCTCTACATCCTATTTCTCTTCTGGCCTTGCTGGCTGCTTACTTCTAATTTTGAACTGGCATTTGTAAGGAAGCACTGCATGTAGGAGTGGATTGTACAGGAGAAGTAACAGGTGTATGAAACAGATAACTATCTTAGGGCTATATATGTTCAGCAGAGATTATGTTCAACTAAAATGATAATGTAATAGGGCTTTTATGCTTTTTTGCCTTCTAGGCCTAATGATCCTGCCTTTCTGCCTGGCTTCAGTTTAAAAAGTCTTCACTGACTCTTCCACTGCCAGGGGTATTTTTCTGAACATTTGTGCGGTTTTCAATCACTGGCTTTCAAAGGGTTTTCCGCTCTCAGCCAGTAAGGGGCAGCATCCTACCATAATCAGCGGTTTCTCTCTTTTGCTGTTCTGGTTGTAACACACCCTTTCTTTGCTTTCTTGTTTGCATCCCCAAATGCTGCCTTGTCTGAAAGTGAGAAGCCAATAGCAGCTGCATTTCAGCAGTTCATACTGAACAGAAAGGGTTTGCTTTTCAGCCCCTTACAAATTTGTCTCTCCCCCGCCTCCAGCTAGCAGTAATAGGTTTGCCCCACTAGAGGGCAGCCTGCATTCATGACGCTTAACTGCCTTGCCACCTAACCCTATTGAGCTATGATTAAGAGCTAAGCTGGATGTACAGATCAGTCTTCAAATCACTCCTACCCATAAAATGAGGAGAATGGAAACTAAACTGCAAAATATTGTTTTTGTGCTAATGCAATACAGATTTTCCAGGGTTATGCGTCGTGGCATTGCATGAAAAGTCTTAACTGAGTGATGTTGCATGGCCAGCGTTCACAGTACTAAACCTTTTGATGAGCAGTGGTCTAATTTTATAAAAGTCAGTGAATAAACCTTGTGTTTACTCAGCAGTAAGGGCCCTTCTGGGTTCTGTGTGCTTACTCTTAAGTAAGTGTGCACAGGATTGCAGCCTTGTAAGAGGAATCATTGCAGCCAGAGCTGTAGTATTTTTGTAATGCAACAGCAAGCCCAATGGTACACAGGTGCAGGAAGAAGTGCTTATGAAGGCATACTTATTAACATGTGGATGTGTGCAGAGCATTCCTAGCAATACAGGCTCCACCCAGCAATCATGTTGTTGTGCGCTGATGGCATTTCACATCAGTCATGCATAGTAGCCAGCAATCAACATTTGGCAAAGGCTAAGTGCCATCACCCAGCCCATATAGACACCCTCCCTCCGACAACAGCCAGAATGGGACCACCGTATGCTAAGGAGCACTGGCCACAAATGCCAGGGCTTTCTGCAGATAAGGACTCAGGCATTCCTGAGAGGACGCATAAAGACCGCCTGCAAACAGACAGATTACATGGGAAGGGAAAGGCTGGCATTCCAGTCACATCAGCCAGCCAGCTTCTAGCCCAGAGGGCATGAATGGGACCCCCTGAGGGCCCCCATGAGAACAGTCCATGTCCTACTGTGGAACAAATGGTCCCACACATAGAATCAGTAGAACGCTCTTTCAACAGTACCCTTGTATCACTGCCCAGTGATGTGGGCAAGCATTTTTGCAAGGCCGAAGGGAGGCCACGTACTCAAAGAAGAGCCAGACTCAAAAGATACCCATTGGGAAACAGTACTAGGACCTTCTTGATAGCTCAATGAAAGAGAGAGATAAAGAGTGAGCGAGCGAGCAAGCACAGAGTGGCAGGAAAAGGAGGACGTGAATTTGAGTCCTATAATGTAACCTGTGTTCTTCACTTATGTGGGAGAAGCTGCTGCTGCTGGTGGAGTAATAGGGTGCTGGAAAAGTACCACAGTTGGCCCTTCGCATTTGCAGGTTTGCCTTTCACAGACCTGATTGGAAGTTTCTTCAACCCCTACCCCACCCCCAGACACTTCTTTTCTTGGGGAACCTTCTGTCTCAGTGGCTCCAGTCAGGCTACACAGCCCTTTAAAAACGTGCCTCTGGTCCTCCTCCTCCTCCTTCTCCTCCACCAGTCACTGCCTGACCAGCTAAGGATGGCTCACAGCCCAATTTCACAGTAGCACAAACCTTCTCCCAATGCCCCCAGCACGCCCAAGGGTGAGAGAGGGTCACCATGCTGACCCATGCCTTTCCCTCTCCTTTCTCTGACCTGGTTTCGGCTCTGGTTCTCCCCACCATGCCTTAGACCCCTTCCAACACACACACACACACTTTTCCACTTTTGCTAGGGTCTTACACCCCTAAGCCTAGCAAATGTGGAGGGCCAACTGTACATGTTTCTTCATATTAGTAGGTAGGGCTGGGAGATTCTGTGGCCGAGTGAGCACAAGTGCTTTGAATATATCAGAACAAGAGACAGGAGGGAGTTTGGATGACCCATTTGGAAGTATGGGATGTCCTGTCACAATGAATACTCACAGTGTGAACAGTATGTTCTTCCCACTCTTGTGAGTTTTGTCTGGTATCACTGGCATAAGGCACCAGTGCAGGAAGGTATTATTTCTTATAAGCATAAGGCTGCATTTGAGTGCAGGTGAACTTAAAAGTGAATGTTTACAGGGTTAAAAAAAGTTACTTTTTAACACTACAAACCCAGGGTCATGCTGGCTGGGGATTCCGGGAGTTGTAGTCCGAAAGAGTAAACTTTCTAGGCTCTGAATTCCTGTCCTGTTCACTAGGCATAACACTTATAGAGCTGATTACTTATTTGAATTTTTTTGTTGATACATAATTATTTTGGAACCATGGTAAATGTTCAGGAAAAAAGTCAGAACTACTCTGAAAAAAACAAAGACAGAAGAAAAAATTATACTGACAGTGCAGAGACCAGCAGTGCCTCACAGTGAAGAGTTTTGAACTCTTAAACCAGTGGCAATCCATAGTAATATGTACAATATAAATACTTTAAAGAATTCTCTAAATCCAATTTTAAATTCCAAAAAGAATAGCCTTACTGAATTAGACTTGCCATTCAGCCCTTGGTTCAATGGATTTACTCTAGTTGAGGCTAGCAATTGGATTTAGATCAGTATTTGCTGGTTTAGCTAAGCTTTTTTTCATGGCCTTAGACCAGCGCCGCCCACCCCCAGCTGCCTTTCTGTAGGAAATGGCTATAAGGAGTGCTAACAGTATCTATAAGTTGCCATCACTGCCAAAAATAAGCAGAGAGTTATTTAGTCTGCCTTTTCTGTCAAACTCCTTTTTCAGAAACAAGATAATTTAATTATCCCTAGAGGAATATATCTGGAGTGAAAAGGATGGATGGCTCTGGGGAAACAGCGGAAGCCTGCTCAACCTTAAAGGCTAACCAGATACTTACACTAAGAGCTTTTGTGCACGGTAGCCCGTTTCATCAGATGCTATAGACCACAAAAGTAAGGTGCTTAACAACCCTTTGTTTTTGCAGCAACAGACTAACATGATTATTCCTTTGTAAACTGTACTGGGAAAGGTTCATTTTTGTACTGCTGGCAGATTACAATTACTTTTCATAAAGTTGGAGAGGAACTCATAAAAGAAGGCCAGAGTTTTAGCTATGATGAGACCTCCAGGTCAAATTAGGCCCGGAAATGGAGACCCTCTTTGAGAAGCCTATTAAAATAGTTTGCAGAATGTCCCTTAAGGCCCTTAAGCAGTCCCACTGCTAAGGTGAGGATGGGGTGGAGCCCTGAGCATTGTCTTTGATGGGAAGTGGCTTGGCAACCAAACATAAACCCCTACTATGATGACTTCTTTGGGGGAAAGAATAATTGCAAGTTTAATAATGTTCTGAGACTTGTTGCAGTTTATCAAATAATGTTCTGAGATTCTATTGTAATGCATAGGGTATTGGTTTACAAGAAAAGAAATATAAGGTCAAATTCTGCTTGGTCAAGAAGTTCACTCAGTAGCCTTGGCCAGGTAACAAGCTCCTAGCGCACTGTTCCTTTTAGGGCATGTGTGATGCTGAGGTGCCTCTGTGAATTCCTTGGAGGAAGGTTGGGATACCACTGTAATGAATAAACAGACTGGTCAAACTCAGAAGAAGAAAATAATAGTGAGTTGTGGGTGAGGTTAAATGAAGAAGGTCAAGCAAGAAAGTTTAATTCACAGCTGATAAGAGGTGGCTGTAAGCCAGGACTTGTTAATTACTGTGCCTTCTATAAAGATTCAAGTCATTGGGAATATCAAGGTTTAACAAGCAAGAGGACATTATCCTGTTACAACTGCATGTCTGATTTATATGGAAAAGTTAACACAAGCAGCAGGCAGAAGCAGTGAGGTTGTGACCTGTAAACCCTTAATGAGAGAACTGAAAGAAAGTACAAAGGGGATAAAGTCATCTTTTGAGGCTACGTCTTCACATCACTTATTTTGAGTTAGTAAATGTGCTCCTTAGTTTGTTTGATTCCCACAGTTCACACACATTGCCTAGTTCCTTGTTCATTCGTGTAGGTGATGTGATAGAGGACTGTCTTGATACAGGAGCAGCCAGGACTTTGAATTTTGCACAGCGGGCTTCCCACTGCCAGATTAGTCCAGGAGAACATGGCACCTACTTTTTCTGATGGGACTCTTCAGGACTTTTGTCCTGGTATTGCTAGGTCAGGTGCGTAGGGGTGAGTGGCAGAATTAGTTTGTAGTACTTTAGAGGCAAGAGATACTGTTTCTAAGGCGGCTTATGTCTGTTTTCTCTGCCAAAGCAGCAGGCAGGCCGCTGTTTGATTTGTGGCATGTGGTGGAGTGGGAGTGATTTTTTTCTTGCCAGCACGTTGGCTGTTGGAACGTGTTCCCTTCCTCAGCTCAGCGCAGAAGTTCAGGAAGAGAAACTGAGTGTTTGTGTCTGCTGTCTATGTTGCAGGTCTTACTTTGATGAGAGTCAGAGTGTTCTCTTCAGATTCCAGAGTGGAATGCGTAGGTGGGTGGTGGGGCTGTTGTGAGTCTTTGTAATAGTTATTCATCTTTTCAAAACTTGAGCTTTGCCTGGGATGAACAGGAAGAAGCAGAAGAGACTCTCTCATATACAGCATAACCTCAAGGGTTTTTAAAAAATCTCTTTTTGGCTTTAAATCATCTTTCTAAGCAATGAGACGAATCCAGCATCTCACTTGCCTTTGTCAGTGGATGCAAACACAGCTCGGTCTAACTAAGAAAAGCCCACCTGCTTCTGAGTAGTGCTTTCAAAACTGAGAAGACAGTACAAGTAGGAATTCCAGATAATGACAGAGTGGGGTTGGGTGTTATTATGTCTGAAGTCATTGTGGAGCAGGATAAGTTCAGCCCAAGAGACTAGAAATTCAAGACTTGGAAATATATCTCAGTTTTCTTTTCCCCATCTTTACCAGGTTATTTTCAAGATGGCAAAGTGGTTAACCCACTGTGCTGTTTGCAATACAGTGATAATCTGAAATAATACATACAGAGGTCAGAACACCAATACTCTCTTATACTTTATGGATATTTCTTTACTTGTTCTTCTGGAGGTAATTCTTGTGTGCCACAGTCAAGCAAATTTACAGAGGATAGGGCACTATGAAAAGTTATTAGCTATGATAGCTATATTTTGTGTTCTTGGCCATACAGATTTTGGGGCAAAGCACATTTGGTGTGGGTGATTAATTGTCCTAACTCCTGACTTCCTCCCTCTTCATATTGAAGCAGCATTGGGGGACTCCAGTTTTGATCAGAGCTGTGGAAATGAGAACTGGTACTTAATCCTTTCCCTTATTTTTAAATATATATCCTAACTTTCTACCAAGAATGATGTGCCCTCCATGAACTGTTATGTTCTCAGTGGGGAAAAATATATCTGCCTCTTTTCCCACTAAGTGGCATAGGAGAATCATGGGGAGAAGAGTAAATCCTTCCCCTCTTCTAATGCCGCTGCACTAATAAAATATTCTGCATGGTTACTTTACAACAATGAATACCCTTCACCAAGAAAGTATATTGGGAGATCTGATAACAGGTCTCTTACCTGATGTCTGTTTTGGCCTTGTGTTCAAGATACTATTGAAGGTCAGTAGAAGGAAGGCCATTACTTATGTGTGTTTTGTGTCACTTATCAGCTTCTAGAGATAATGTTTGTGACACCTGCTGAAAAGAAAACACTGCCCCAAATGGGCTTTTGGTGTGATTTGATGAATAGCTGGCCAGGCTAGGCCAGCAGCTATTCAGAAGTTTACTTTAGGGTCACCCGGATGTACCATTATTGAATATAAATTGCTGTTCTGGCATTGGAAAAGAGGGGAACAGTTTGAATTCTAAAAAAAAGTACCTAGCAGGGCTCTTGCAAGAAAATGATCAATACAGTTTTCACTTTGCCACTTTTGTGATTGTATAGATGACTTAAATGTGTAGACAGTTTTCACAGTGCAAGAGGAAAAGTTGAGCTTCAGTAACACAGGGCTGACCAGATGACAGATTTTGAGTGATACCAGAAGAAGTCAGAATGGCTCTTTTCTCGTTTTGGAGGAACAGAGCATCACAAGCCCTTAGTTCTAATAAACATCACAGTGTTTGTCCAAACCAAGTGTGACATGGGAGATTTCTAATTGAAACATTTGACAGTTTGGTGTTAAAGGCATGAGAGCCATGTTCAAATTTCACCAGAACAACAAACCTGAATCAGGAAGATGAAGCTTTCCTCCCTGTCTTTTTCCTGATCTCAGTTAGTTCCAAACTGATGCTGGATGAACTGCGGTTGGGGCTCAGCAGCTTTATAGAAACTGTCATCAAAAAGCCCCTGCTCCAGTCCTATCAAAGTGCATATTCATGCTCTCTAAAGTAGAACTTAAAAAGTTTGGGACAGTCCTTCACTGTGTCATCTACAGTTTGGCCCTCACACATTTGAAAAGGAGCCAGATGTGGAATGAGCACAGCATGTGCTCACGTGTTTCAGAAAGGCCTGAATGAGGGGAAAGGCAACAACTCTGTATCCCAAGGAAATGATCCCCCCACTCAGAATTTCTCTCTCATGTGGTCATCATTAGCCAATGTAAAAATCACTTTCTCAAGTTCTAGAATGAGTGGCACATTTATCCCTCCCAAGAGGACATGGAATTCCACTGAATTAGTGTTTCTTTTCATCCTTTATGGGGGGATTCTGGTAGCCACTGCCTATAAGGAAAACACTAGCAAGCCCTGTATGGAAACAGCAAGCCTGCAAGAACAGGAGAATATGATGAGACTAATAGCCAAAAAGGCCTTTGGGAATCTGACTGGTAGAAGCAAATTAATAATCCCAGTGAACACTCCAAGGATAGTCCTGGGGTGAATCTGACCTCCTTCTAAAGACACATGGCATTCTGCACTGATTTTGATTAGCACTTTTAGAAAGGCTAAAGTCTGTTAAAACAGCTGTCTTTCCTTCTCAGTGTATTCCAATTGTTGCTGTCCCTGGAACTAATTACTTAGGAGTCACAGGAAAAAATACTACATCATCTCAACGTATTTAGCCATTGTTCTGTCACTTGAAGCCAGCATGGTTTCCTTAGCAATGTCTTCCTCCCACAGTTTCCTGTCCCCACATGCTGCACTAGACAGAGGCACTATGTACAGCAATATGAGTATCCAAATGCATAAGCAGATCTACAATCTCTGAAGTCAGTTATATGTATTCCAAATTTAAAATAAGGCAAGCAGGAGAAAGCAGCTCACATCTGAGAAACTGTTAAGATTCCTACAGGGTTTGTAAAGCCAACAGATCCATGCAAAGAGAATAGAATAAATTAAATTCTGGTCATAGCACCAATTTCAAAATGTTCTATTTCTCCACCAGTACTGTTTTAACTTGTTAACTCTTTGGACTGGAGCACCAGTTTGCGAAAGTGTGAGAGAACCAAATAGATGCTATCATTGCTTGCACAGTTTGATCTCTCCCAAACACAGTAGCCTTTAATTGTAGCCTACAAACATCAGACTTGTTTTCAGCCTCCATGTGCCATCCCAAAACAGACAAATTTCATGGAGAATCTAAACTAACCACCTACCATTGCACAAATCTACAACTAATACAACCCTGGGAAGTGGCCCTCCAAATTCTGTTTAAAAACCTCCAAGGAAAGAAACTCCACTACTTTCCAAGACTGCCTATTCCATGGTCAAACAGGTCTTCACATTAGGAGTTCCTCCTAATGCTTAACTGGAATCTCCTTTCTTGTAATTTGCATCTAGTAGTTTGGATTCTACCTGGGGAGCAGCAAAAACCAAGACTGCTCTTATCTTTCACATGATAGGCCCCCCAGATATTTAAAGATAGTTATCCTCTTTAAATGTCTGAGAAATTCAGATAAATGGCTTCCATCTATGCATTTGTTGACATCACCTTAGAACTTTGTCTCATATGTTTATTGTTCTGGGAAACTGCACCAGGAGTAAAAAGATCCTGATGTTAACATGCAAACTATATATCTAAAGTCTGTGATCTGTGTTTTTTACTATAATGAAATTAATAGAGGTTGTCCCATCTGTGAACAAACAATGGAGGCTCCAGAGAAATGAAAATGGGTTCCTGACTTCCAAATCAGCATCCTAGAACAAGCAATCTGTGAAGGGTAATTTAATTCAGCCGGATTAAACCTGTGAATAGAAATATGGCCGAATCCTGAAGCAACCTCGCTTCAAGACATATCAGCAGGTTTAAGCAGCACCAGGCACTTCTCACAACCTCTTTTGTTCTGGCAGTGTGATTTGCCCTCAGATGCCTGGCTTTCATAATGCTTCATCAATCACCCCAAAGTCATTAAAAAAGCCAGGAATCTACAAGAAAGATTCTATTTATGCTTAGAGCCAAACTTCCTAATTTCTTGTTTAATGTCAACCAAAGTAAACCAAAACTCACTGTGTCTTTTGTGTTCTTTACCTGTACCCTGTAACTGCCTCCCTTTTTTTAGCCCTTTCTCAAGAAGCATCCTTCATGTAAACTTTGCAGACAGATACTCTGTTGCATCACCCAAAGAGTCTCCAGGGTTCACCAGGCACGCTGACCATTTCTTACAGTCCACTTCCATATCCCATCCTTTCTTCTGGGGCCAGGTCCTTATTTCTAGGCCCAGAACGTTCCTCTCTTCTTGTGCTATCCTACTGCCTGGTCTCCCAGGGAGATCTTCACACTCCTTGAAGCACCCAATGCAACATTTAGGCAACTGCCATTCCAGTGGTACTGCCAATCTGCACTCCACGCATTGCGAGAGACCACAGTATTGGGGCTGTGAACATTTTGTGTGTCACCTGGAGAAGTTGTGCCTCACAGCTGAAGCAAACAATAGAACTGCTAGGGGTATTAGTTTTAAACTCAGGGGTTTACCTTTCCTACAAGCTAATAGTCAAGGATGTTGGTCTAGGTTTCTGCAAATCTGAAGGTAAATTGTATTTATTTATTTATTTGGAATATTTATAACTCACCCTTCAGCCAAAAGGGCTCCCAAAGCAACTTACAAATTCATCTAACATTTAGCTTCCTTCTTTTATTTTCTACCCCAAAGTTTCCTCACTTCTGCCCATGTTTACCTTCTTCCTTGCACTTGTCAGGTTCCAGCACAGACACTGCTACTGCTTCACCACTACCCATTCTAAGTTCTGTTTTTGCAAGAGCATTCTGCACCATGTAGGGCTCAGAGATCCCCTACTGTCACTTTTATCAGACTTGGCCTCTTGGGACAAAACCCATTGCGGGTTTGAGGTCAGAAGGATGAACTTTTATTGAATACAAATAATTATTCTAGTATTGGACAAGAGCAATGAATTGAGTGGTTTAAAACTAAGGCCATTTCCACACTATACTGTTATAGTGCTGTTGTTTCACTTTTAACATCCTATGGAATCTTGGGATTTGCAGTTTAGGGAGGGATGTTTAGAATTCTTAGCCAGAGAGATCTTTAGCCTCAGTAAACTACAAGCCTCAGAATTCCACAGGATGTTGAAAGTGCAATAATAGCACTATAAGGGTGTAGGGCAGAAATGGTCCTAGAAAAAAGTGCCTGTCAGGGCCATCTGGTCTGCGTTCATATCCAGACTTAGATGTTGCTTCGTTGTGTCTTCATGACCCAAGTCTTGCAGAAGCCAAGGTAGCCCCTCATCTCTACAAATTTCCAAGTGATCACAAACTGCTGCCTTTCTCCCCAGCCAGAGGGAACTGCAGAATATCTTCCTCCATTTTCTCCCTTTTCTTTTTATTTTATTAATTTATTGACATCTTTATATGTTGCTTTTCCTTCCAAAAGAGCAGTCAGTTAAAGCTGTCTACAAAATTTCTATGTGAGGAGTCACTCAAAGCTGCCTTCAAAATATCGAAACAATTAAATAATCATTGATCTTCTGTAATGGACCAGTACCTCTGGAGGGAGCCATGTTGTGGAAGGGAGGCATACGTTTTTCATGAACAAGAGCCCACTAAGTCTGGTCTGTTACAGCAAAAACAAGAAAAAAAATTGGCTACCCTTCTAGAAATGGCTTTGAAATTGGTTGTTTCTCAGTTTTGTGTCTCCAAAAAAAAAATTCCCCTCTTGTGGTTTAAGGTCTTGAATCCTCTGCAAGGAATGCCATATCTCTCTCTGATCCTAATTAAGTTTAACAGACACAGGAATGTCAAAACAAAACAAAACACCCATCTAGCCAAGGCTGTGTGTATGTGTATGAATGTGTGTGTGAGAAAGAGAGGGATTAAGTTGGGAATGAAATCCTTTAGAAACATATTCTCAGGCCTTGAAAGTATATGTGGTCAAGCCGTCCTATTAGTTATTCATTGAAAATGTAGTTGCTGGCCAGAACTTCGATCCCATGGGAGTGATGGGAAGGGAGGAAGGGGGACTACCAATGGTAGAAACACTGAAAATGTCCATTTCTGTGACTCTTGCTTTCCTGCTTAATATTCCAAATAAATTCTGCATACAGTTGAGATAAGAAAGATCTTCTCATTATGCCCTACAGGCTGGTTCTGTGGATTTTGTTGGCATTTTTCAGATAAAATGAGCAAGCGTTTTCTGTGTCCTGTGACAGCTTTGATAAGGGCTATGGCTCCAGACGTACAATAATGGCACTCTCTTTCCAGCCTTTTTTAACTGTATGAATAAAGCAACCCCCCTTCTTTATTGTGCAGGAAGGAAATCAATTAAAATGTCAGAGCTGTAATCAGTGTGACTGGTAACCCAGAGTGCCCTTTCTCTCCCTTCATTCACAGATCCCCTAGAGCACTTGTTAGTTTGATATCAGCCATCACGGAAAGTTAAAATGGTATGGTCGGCTAGCTTTTTGGCTGAAACTTGTGTTTAAAAATACATGCATCAATAATGAGGCCTTTGCCTAAATTACTCAAACTGGAATTCTGCTCTCCTTTTGCCCCTCCCTGCCCGCTTTTAAACTTGGCAGAAATTTAGATTCCTGCCTTCTGCATATGCTAGATTGAACTTAAGAATTTAAGAATCATAATTTAAAATGAAGGAAGAGAGCTGACCTTTCAATGTTCATATGCTGAGAAATGCAAGGATATACAAAAAGTCATAATGGATAAAGTGTAGCTCAGCTTTTTAAAAGCTGTGACATGATAAATACCATTGAAGAACAAAGATCTCCTTCACTTGATGCTGCAGTATTTTTTTGTTTGTTTGTTTGTTTACATGATATGAGTTTGGGGATTGAAATCCTCAAAGTGGATAGTGCTTTGTTACTTCAAAAGATGCCTTAGATACCTTATCATTAAGTAATTTTTAGGGCAATCTAAAGACCAATCAACTTTAAATGGGGCGATGCAATATCATTTATACATGAATATGGTAAAATTGTTTCTATATTACATTTACATTTCTGACTGTTCCATGCTGATATCATTATTGAAGAGGGTAGAATTTAGGAATGAAGTGATTAATCCGTATAGAGCCAGCACGGTGTGGTAGTTTGAGTGTTGGACTATGACTGGAGACCCGGGTTCAAATCCCCACTCAGCCAGCAGAAACCCACTGGGTGACACTGGGCAAGTCACAACCTCCCAGCCTCAGAGGATGGCAAAGACAAAGCCTGTCTGAGCAAATCTAGCCAGGAAAACCTCATGATAGGTTTGCCTTTGGGTCGCCATAAGTTGGAAACTATTTGAAGGTATACAGCAACAACAATGATTAATCCACAGAACCTCGGCTAGACCATATTTATTTCCTCCTGAAGGAAATAGCATGGTGCATGCATAATCAGTTTTGTGCTCTTTCTGATGAAAGCTTGTATGCTGGAGTATATGGAAGTGGTGAGAGCCCGGAGCTTTCAGGAGTTGTATTTTAAGCAACTACAATCTTCACCAGGAAGGGGAGCTATTTGTAAGACCATTTCTATTAGATTGTTTTCCCAA
This sequence comes from Cyclura pinguis, assembly GCA_030412105.1. Taxonomy (NCBI): domain Eukaryota; kingdom Metazoa; phylum Chordata; class Lepidosauria; order Squamata; family Iguanidae; genus Cyclura; species Cyclura pinguis. Next base: position 129,773,655 of record CM059600.1, read on the forward strand.
CTTCTGTGTTACATGAAGAGTGAATCCTATCATTTGTCCTAACTAAAATGTAATGATTTACTGAAGTGTTGACCTATTTATTCAAGAGTGGACTCAATGACTCTACCTAGGACTACCAGTGGAATTCTGACTGAAATCTCTTTTGTTGAGTCAGATCTGGTGATCTGAAATCTGTACATGTGTTTGTCTTTTGATGCCACTTTAGTTGGATCTGAAATGTTTTAGATTAGGAAGATCCATTGTCTCAAAGCTCCATTTTAAGCATGGAGCTAATGGTGTCACGTTTGACTCAATTATGCCCTCCTCTCCCAATCTAACTTATCTTGTCCAGATGTAATCATAAATTGAGATATCCCCAGATGTACTATATACAGAATATATCATATAGAAAGTAGGATTGGATGTAGAGGAGGCAAATGTGAAAACTGGAGGAAGGACTGTCAACAATTTAAGATGTGCACGTGGTACCATATCCCTAGAAGAAAATAGTGAGGGCTTGGATCAATTTTTGAGCAATATCGGAGAAGAAACTGCAAAAGCAGGGTTACATTTGAACATCAGGAAAATAAAAATAATGACTTCAGTTAATTTGCATAATTTTAAATGGGTGATCAAGATATTGAAATAGCTAATGATTTTTTTATAACTTAGCTCAGTCAAACAGAGCTTTTAATGATGGAATCAGAAGATGACTTAGACTTGGAAGAGCAGCTATGAAGGAATTAGATAAGACCCTCAAGTGTAAAGATGTATAATTGAAAATCAAAGGCAGGATCGTCCATGCGATAGTAGTTCCAATTTCTATATGTGGTTGTGAAAGCTGGACAATGAAGAAAGCTGACAGGAAGAGAATTATCTGAAATGTGGTGCTGGGGGAGCACCACAAAGACAAATGGGTTGAAAAGCAAATCAGTTTTCACTAGAAGCTGAAATGATTAATCCGAGGCTATCATACTTTGGTGATACCGCGAGATGATATGACTTAGTGGAAAAAGCAATAATAGTAAAACTAAAGACAGTAGGAAAAGGGAAAGTCCACATTACAAGTAGATTGACTCAGTCAATGAAGTCATGGCTCTGAGTCTGCGAGACCTGAGCAGAGCTGCTAACAGGGTCTTCTCTGAGTCTCTCATTTACAGATTCACTATAATCCTTTGATAGCATGTGAAACAACAGCTAACATAATCATCTAGAAGGAATGTCATGATACAAATACGAGTCCTCTGTTTTGTAAAAAGAAAAATCTGTGTTTGTTCTTTTCTTCCCCTATAGTTCCAGACTAGTGAAACATTTTTTAATGGCTTTCTTTCAGAATGTTGACTTTTTAAAGAAACGATTAGCAGTTTGTGCCATGCCGAATGTAACAGTGGAAGCATATAAAGGAACCTTATAGTATCTATGAGACTAAGTGAAAGAAAGAGGTTGCGATGTAAGCTTTTGTAGACTCAGGCCGCTTCCGCATTAGCCTGTTACAGTACGACCCCCATATCCTTGGAGGATTGGTTCCAGACCACCCCGCGGATATGGAAATCTGTGGATATTACTGAATCCCCCGGGGCCAATCGCGGTGGGCCCTGGGCCTGTGCCAGGAGGCGAGATCCCGCGCTGCCTGCTGTTTTCCTGCTGGGTGCCACGGCAATTGGGCCGAGGGCCCGCAGGTGTCGCAGCGGTGATCGGGCCCTGGGCCTGCGGCTGCCACGACAATCGGGCCCTGGGCCTGTGGCCACAGTGGCAGTTGGGCCCTGGGCGTACGGCTACCACAGCGATCGGATCAAGGGCCTGTGGGCGCCTCGGTGATTGGATTGAGGGCCTGCGGGCGCTGCGGCAGTCAGACTGAGGGCCTGCAGATGCTGCAGCTATTGGACTGAGGGCCTGCAGCGATTGGAGCGAGGGCCTGCGGCTGCCACAACAACCAGGCCCAGGTCTGCGGGTGGTGTGGTGATTGGGCTCTGGGCCTGCAGGCGCCACGGTGATTGGGCCGAGGGCCTGTGGGTGCCGTGGCGATCGGGCCCTGGGCCCGCGCCTGGAGGCAGGAAAACAGCGGGCAGCACGATTTCACACTACCCACTATTTTTTTGCCAGGCACCGCAGCTGTTGGGCCCTGGGCCTGCGGTTGCGGGCCCTGGGCCCGCGGACACAGTGACGATCGGGCTCTGGGCCTGTGGCTGTTTTCAACCGCGGATAACTGAATCTGTGGATTATGAATCTGCGGGTATGGGGGTCGTACTGTATAGTGCTATTATTTCGCTTTCAACATCCTATGGAATCCTGGGCCAAAGGCCTCTCCCTAAACTGCAAACCCCAGTATTCCATCAGATGTTGAAAGCGGAATAATAGCACTATAACAGGCTAGTGTGGAAATGGCCTCAGTCTACAAACAGGGAGGGGAGCGTGAATACAGTTGGCCCTCCACTTTCACGGGTTCAACTTTTGCAAATTCGCCTGTCTGCAAGTTTTTAAGGTGTGGCTTAACTAGCAGTGTTGCTATAGGTGGAGGTGGTGATAGTACTGTACTGTAATGAAAAGGAGTGGCTCCCAAAGGCTGCTAGCTCTGTCTTCCTCCCTCCTCCTCCTCCTCCTCCTCCTCTGCTGTTTCCGCACTCCCCCTACTACCCTATCTCATGTTGGCTCCACCAGACTCCACTTGGCACTTGCCTCTCTGCAGTCTGCTCTGCAGGAGTGGAGATCATGAAGTACTGTCCAAAAAGGGACTTGTGCACATGGAAGTCAATAACTGTGCTCCCCAGAAACAGGGATCATGAAGCACTATCCAAAATGGGAGTTTAGCACATGGATGTCAGTATTTCTGCTCCTTGGAAGTGGGAATCATGAAGAACTGTCATGAAGAAAAAGGGACTTGTGCACACGGAAATCAATAACTCTGCTCCCCAGAAGTGGAGGATTATGAAACAATGTCCAAAAGAGACTTGTATACATGGAAGTCAATAACTCTGCTCCCCAGAACTGGAAGACCATGAAATACTGTCCAAAAAGGGACTTGTGCACATGGAAGTCAACAACTCTGCCTCCCAGAAGCTGGGATCACAAAGCACTGTCCAAACAGATTTTTTTTTTGAAATACTTTCATGTTTGGCAGGAAGGGAGAATGAGCTGCTATTGCCATCAGCAGCCTGTCCCTGCAAGGATCTAGGGTCTTATTTTCTAAGGAAAGGTTTAGAGGCCAGTGGAGATGACAAAGGTCTGGGAGAGGGGCTCACAGAGTGAGGCAGAGGCATTGTTATGCCAACAACAGCTGCTACAAAAATCTTCTTAAGTGTCACCATCCTTCTCTTCCTTCTTCTCAAGAAAGCTGAAGATACTGAAAGAGATTTTTGCAGCGGCAGTCTTTAGTATGCATGTTTGGGGTACCTAGAGATTTCTGCTTTTTTTTTTTACTTTGACTGGGATTCTGTGCCTCTACCTTTGCAAAAGTAGAGTGATAAACATACAAAATGTGTGTAAGGTGATGGAGACAACTACAGTTGAAACTGAACTTGTCACCCCCATAACCATACCCACATGTTTTGCATTTTTATTACTGTTCCCACTCCCCACCACATTGGTTGATATAAAAATCTGTGCACAGGTGACTCACTCCATGCCTCTGATGAAACTGATTGAGTCTACAAAAGCTTATGCTACAAACTTGTTTCTCCCAGTTATTCTCAAAAGTGCTACAAGATCCCTTTGTATACTGACACAGGTTAACATGGCTGTGTCTTTGAATGTAACAGCGTAAGACCGACCATAGAGTTTAGAAAAATGCAGATGCCAGCAGTTGGACTCAATCTAGTTCCTGCAGGGATCCCTTTCTCTTAATTGCTAGTCCTTGCTGTGGCAGTGTTGAGTCAGCTTGTGAAATTCATCAGCACAAACCAGGCCAATTGTAACTGTAGTCTTAGCTTTGTGGGACATACTTTTCCATTGGTTAGGGTATGAATACAATCCTATGGACACTTACTTGGCAAATAACACTTTCACCCTAAGCCCCATGATGTTCATTTTAAGCATGGGGGGTCTCATCACTGTGCTGTTTTTCTGAGCTGAGATATTGGTACCTTAAAGGAGGTTTGTAATGTTCTTGCTCGTTGTCCTTTGTAACCACAGGCAGTTATGTAATGTTCTTGGTCATTTTCTTGTCTAGCGAGTTGTAAACTAAGTGGGATGCTTTGAGGCATAGTACTTCTCTGAAAAATATTTTAGACTAAATTAAATTATATCTTTAGCAAAAAGCTGCTTTTTGGCAACAGTGCCCCCCTTTCCTCTTGCTTCCTTGGGCCTCTTATTTGGGGGCTCTTGCTCAACAGTGCCACTTAGTTTCAGCTCCAAGGAAAACAGAGGGGTTTTGGAAAAGATGACATTGTACCGAAGGAAGAATGCTCTTTTCCAGCTGTCTCGGAAATAATCTCAAACAATAGAAAAGAGGTTGCAGTCCAGGCTGGAACATTGTCTCCAGCAATCAACTTTTTTTTGTGAAGCTTGTCTAATCTCTCACAGCCATCCGGCGTCATGATCTTCCTCTTCTCCCCACCAAGCTCATCATTTCCTATTTGTGTAATGGGGGTCATGTGTTTTGTGTTGTGGCCTTCAAGCATCTTTCATTGAGATGAAACTCTATCAAGTGAGCAAATGTTAATTCATTGTGACAGCTTTACCTCTCACTCCAGCTTTTTGGTGGCATGCACTGAATGGCTCCAATGAGGGCTCTTAAGAATTGTTATCTCTAGGCTTTGCCTGCAAATTAATCAGTTTGGTTAGCAACAGTAATCATATTGTATGTACAAGTTCTTAAACTCAGCATTATCAGGTTCTATAGATGATGATATTTCTCTGGGGCTGGGAGAATCAAAGACCTCAGTGTGTTTCACTTTCCAAAAATTCTGGAAATCCATGGGGCAGCCTGTAGTGGAAAACGGTCTTTCCAACTCCACCACAAATCTCTGTTCTAGAACCTGGTAATGCTGAGTTTAAGAACTTGTACGTACAATATGATTGCTGTTGCTATAACTTGTCTCCATACTCACTTCATGTACACCAACTTGTTACACAGATCAGACAGATGGATGTCACAACAGGCGTCTTGCTGTTGCAGTGGTGGCTTTGAGGTTACATGAAGAAAACTATCTGCTTGAGATGGCAGATTGGTATGCAGGAAGGATTTGTCATATGTGAAAAGCTATCATAAGGCATGATTTGAAAATCTATTAGGTGTGGACACTTTTGCTCCAGACATTATTACTTTGTAGAAATACTTTTGAGCTAAATGCTTGGGGTTTAGTTTTTGACAATAGAATGATGTATCCTTTGTCATGTCTCTTGTAGACCAGTCTTACGATTGCTCATTGAGAGAAAAAGAACATGTAACATGAATAGCTGTTCTGATACAGTTTTCTGGTTGCTCTGTTGTATTAGTGCAATGCACATTTGTAAACTACTACTTTGGTACCACGTCCTGTGTATACGATAGCTTCTGCTTCTTACTATGTAGAACAAAGAGTAGAAGTGGACTCTCCCATTTCTGTGTTATGTGTTGAGTTTTTTTTTAAGCAAATGTCATCTAAGAAATATGGATGGTGATGGACTTTTGTCAAAGCATTTTGGAAGACAATGCTAACAATCTCTAACATATATGCCCTATTTATTTGCTTATTGACACTTTCAAATAGCAATAGAATGTCAGTGAAATGGGACTTACCTTTGCAGGATCCTGGAGACAAGTGACTAGTGGGGTGCCACAGGGTTCTGTCCTGGGCCCAGTGCTATTCAACATCTTCATCATTGACTTGGATGAAGGAGCGGAGGGCATGCTGATCAAATCTGCAGATGACACCAAATTGGGTGGGGTTGCTAATATGCCAGAGGACAGGATCAAAATTCAAAATGACGTTGACAGCTTGGAGAGCTGGGCCAAAGCTAACAAAATGAATTTCAACACAGAGAAATGTAAGGTCCTACACTTCAGCATCAAAAATGGAATGCACAAATATAGGATAGGGACATGTGGCTGGATAACAGTACGTGTGAAAGGAATCTAGGAGTCTTGGTGGACCACAAGCTGAATTTGAGTCAGCAGTGTGATGCAGCAGCCAAGAAAGCTAATGTGATTCTTGGTTGCATCAGTAGGAGTATAGTGTCTAGATCAAGGGAAGTAATAGTACCACTCTATTCTGCTTTGGTTAGACTTCATCTGGAATACTGTGTCCAATTCTGGGTACCTCATTTCAAGAAGGATATTGACAAACTGGAGTGTGTCCAGAGGAAGGTGACCAAAATGGTGAAGGGTCTGGAAGCCATGCCCTATGAAGAGCGGCTTAGGGAGCTGGATATGTTTAGTCTGCAGAAGAGAAGGTTAAGAGGGGACATGATAGCCATGTTTAAATATTTGAAGGGATGTCATGTCGAGGAGGGAGCGGGCTTGTTTTCTGCCGCTCCAGAGATTAGGACAAGGAGCAATGGATTCAAGCTGTAGGAAAGGAGATTCCACCTGAACTTCAGGAAGAACTTCCTGATGGTCAGAGCTGTCCAGCAGTGGAATATGGTGGAGTCTCCTTCTTTGGAGGTTTTTAAGCAGAGGCTGGATGGCCATCTGTTGGGAGTGCTTTGATATGTGTTCCTGCATGGCAGGGAGTTGGACTCGATGGCCCCTGTGGTCTCTTCCAGTTCTGTGATTCTATGATTCTAGGACTTGCCACTCAGTATGCCTAATATTTTTTCTTTAGGAACACTTTCCATCAACTAATCCAAAAGAGGTATTAGATAAACTACCCTGTAATTTGCTGAATCCTCTAGTATCCATTTTTATTTTTGCCAGAAGAACTTCTCTCCTTGTAGACCATTGACACCTCTTGGATGGATACACCTTGAGTCCTGTTCATGAGAAAAAAGTGAGGTATAAATAAAATGATTGATTGATACCAGCTGTACCTAGTGACCGCATGTTTTTAATTTGTCAGTTACTTCTCTAGAGCTTCTCGCCAACACAATTTGCCTCCTCTACTCAGACTCTCAATTTTGCTTTATGTTCTAATAATTATGTCAACCAAATACAAATGGAAGTTGACTGAGGCTGCTATCAGGTTTACTTCAGCTGTGCATGATGTGAGGCCTTTTGCATGGATGAAATGGAATTGCAGCGCTTTTCTCCCAACTAACGCTAACCTGAAGGATTTAAAAAAAGGGGGAGCACATCTTTTTGTTCACTTACTGGTGCTGGCTTCTGTTTCCAATGTCACAAACATAACTCAGGTAGAGAAGGAGAGGGTTCTGGATTTTGCTTTATGCACCATATAATAATATTACTGTCGTTTCAGTATGTAAACTGAGAGCTTAAAAGTCATGTGCCTACTGGTCACTTGCCTTCATGTCATTTTACATACTTGGACCTATAGTTCCTTTTCCTATTTTCCATTTTGATTTGTGATTTGGTTTTACTTTCCTTATCAGGTGTGTGTGTGCGCGTGGCACAGGTATGCACATGTGTGATTCATATGCTGCACATAGCCCCTGAGTGCTTTTTGCAACCCTTAGGCTTCCCTGCACCACAAAAAGTGATAAACAGATTACTATCAAATTATCATCCCCAAATGATAGAGAACAGTCAGGCCTGGACCGATAGTTTACCCATATACAAACGCACTAGCCCAGGCATCAAAATATGGACAACAGCCTTTAGTGAAATCAGAAGTATAAACAAGAAGTCACTTATGGTTTTGTTTTCATCCAAAGATTGGCAAAAATGGAGCCTGGTGTGGGGGTGAAAATTGGCCTCTGAACACACTGCGGTTGCCCACCCTGCCTAATGTAACATGCTGAACTTTCCCATTCACCGTACGTACTTATGCAGGTATTCATGCAATCTGCTGCAGAAAGGAAGAACAGATGCTGAGCTGCCATTTGTTCCTTAGAAATTGCCAGTTGCTACAGCAGGAGTTTTTGTATATAAAGAATTCAGTTTAATCTGATCTGGACTTCAGCCCAGAGTGAACAAATGCAAGAGGAAACTTGAGTGTTCCTCCAGCAATTATGAGAACAACTGAAGATGAAATACGGTTTCCGTAAACCTCAGTGTGGATTTTGTCTTGTTCATAGTGAAGAAGGACAGCCAATAGAAAACGTGCTGGCTAGATAAAGTGTCTTTCTCCTATGTGTCCCATATAAGATGGAACTGCATCTTTTTCTTTCCCTTTCTTCTGTTCTTTGACTGTAGATAAGCAAATGAAGTAAAGTGGCGTGTGTGGATTGTTCAGGGCATTTTTCTGACTGAGGCAAAGGACAAGGTAACACTCTTTTCCATTTACAGAAGTTGATCTGGACCAGCAATTGCCATGCCTTCATCTTTTGGCTGGCATGCTCAAGTGGAATGGCCAAGTGTGTGTTGCGTGTGACCTTAATGTCTGCCCTGAAGCAGTTGCATCACTTTGCCTATTGGTAGGGCCATCACTGGTTTTCTCGTTACCAAGCACTTTTTCAGAAATTGCTGTGCAATCTTTGAACAACTGGGACTATTACACTAGCCCAAAATTAAATAATGTTCTTGATCCTTATTTGGATAGCATGTTTCAATGGGTACTTGACCAGTTATTTATTTTAGCACAGTTGCAAACTCTTGAGAAGGCTGGATGTAGTCAACTGTTCTTCCATTTGTCTTTACTAAGTGGAAATGAGCGAGAAAATGTTTCAAGCCCAGTTTGTATCAGTTTTGCCCTATCTACTGTGTGTGTGTGTGTGTGTGCGCGCACACGCATGTTACAGAGATAGGTATACAGAGATAAGTGCCTAATTTATAGGTGTGCCTAATCACACCTTTTCACAGTTCCATCCTCTGAGATTGCTTAGAAGCATTTATTGTTGGCACACTTATTTCTGCAGAGTGGTATTGATATTCAGCTGGAATATTTTTACAGTTGAATGTAGCAAAGGGAGTAAAAATTAGTCAGAAGGGAGGTACTGCAACATTTAAACATGAATTTATTAGTAGTATATATTGACAAACATAGTGCTGTGCCCCCTGATGTGAACAGTGTCTGTCTGTTCAGCATTAAATATATGGGGGAAGCATTTCTTTTTTTTAAACAAAGCCAGTGATGGACCTCTAATCTGGAGAGTTTACAACATATGCTGAAAAAGTATGGTCTTTGCAAATTCTGAAGCAAATTGACCTCCTGGACTGTTGTGAGGATTGGAACTTAATTAGTCATTGTTTGACTTCATCAATATTTCAGTCCTGTTTTTGACCTGCAGAAGTATCAAAATACTTGAAATGATTTTTCTGAGGAGGAGAGAAGAAGGAACAGAGGGAGGGAGCATTTAGAAATGAGTATTTAATGCCATATTTTCTTGAGGTGTAAAAGCAAATGTCACGTTCATGTTGAAACAGGGTGAGACAGACTTAGAAGTGATGTACAAGTAATGTGGACTAGAAATAGACTGCTTTGTCCATGTGTACTAGGGCCAAAAGTTAAATCCTGCATTGCTGGATATGTAATTTAGCACCTAAATGGAAGCAACAGTCTTGGTATCTGTGCTTTTTCCCTGTTTTCACCTGACAGGATTCTGTGCAGCATTAGTTGGGTAAAATCCTATTCAAACTAAATGTCTCAAACTAAATCTCCTCTCTCAGAAAAAGATAATGATTTTGCTCATTTTAAACATTGATATATTTACATGCATTTCAAATTTTAAAGGACCGGTAGCCTGCATTTGGCACTCTGTGGTTGGGCTGAGAGGTAAAGATTTTGGGCCAATTAAATTATGGGTTATTGAAGTGACAATGAACTATATATCTATGTGCTACCTTCTTGTCCTGCCATTTCCTACTTCCGTGCCCAGCTTTAGGGGTTGTTAAACCACAGTTTCCCAGTATATACATGGAAGGAATTTGGTGCTATCGGCACTATGATTGAACAAAAACCAAAACTGGATGTGTGAGTGGAAGAGAGGGAGTGGTCAGATATACAGCGTGAGTGGTTGGTTTGACGTCATTTTATCTGATCTGGTCTTCTGTGGGAGAGCTACTGTGTTTGTAAGTGTTGACAATACATACGCATAATGACCAGATGAAAAGTGTACTAATTTTTCACCAAGAGGAGTATGTGCAGTGGGTTTCCATTCAAGAATGCATTGGCTGTGGCAATTTCTACAAGGCAGTTTAAAATTTTGGTGGAGGTCAACATAGTTTCAGATGTAATTGTAGCTAGTAATACAAAGGATGCAAATTACATCACTTTGTAAGGAATGATACAAAAAATATCAGGGTTGACTAAAAACAGCTCTGTATTTTAACTTTCCAAAATGGTTATGTGATGCACTCCTTTTAAATGTACTTGTTTTTGATAGACAGCTTTGACAGACCATTTTGCCTAGTGTGTATAGTTTTAAATGTTAAATACAGGTGCCTGAAATATGTTTCTCTTGGGGACATAGTGTAGGAGTAAAAATGTTTCTGAGTAACATTGTTTCATGCTGTAAAACAAAGCCAAAAAAAAAAAAAAAGACTCTCATGCCATAGGGATGATTAGAGAATTCTATTAAACAGCTTTATGACTCAAAGCATGGCTTGATAGAATATTCCTGTCTTATGTTCAAGTTTAACCTGCTTTCTTTGCAATGCCAAAGAACATAATTAACAGCACTGATTAAAACTGAACCCCCTCCTTGACTTTGCATACAGAGGAACAGTCCATCCATTTATTTATATCCTGCCTTTTTTCCACACTGGAATTAAAGGCAACTTAAAAACACAGAAAGGGACAGTAAAAACGCGTATGGTTAAAAACTTACGAAAGTTGAGATTAAGACTGTATTAATCGAACAACAGAATCAAACCCATTTAAGGGATTACTTTAAAACAAAGTTGTTTTTTTTTAAAAAAAAGCATGGTAGAAGCCTTTGTCTTATTAACAATCTTTTGTACAAATCTGTGAGCTTCCTTTGCCTTCCCTGTACTTAGAACTGTTACACGGAGAGCACCTTCTGCCAAACATTGATTGCTGAATGTATCTCTTAAGGAACTTGCAGTGTTTGAAATCTTTTTGCAGTCCTGAATATGCACTATATTTGCTTGGTCTGAGGCTAGAGAATGTAATCTAGGGATGGACCAGCCGAATCCTTGAATCCTGGGTAAGGATTCGAGATTCCCGAATCCGAATCCCTGTGCCAAAATAGGCAAACAGAATCTTTTGAATTTGCCAACCAAATAGATTGTTGGAGACTGGGAAACCAGAGAGACCGGGACACCTGAAAACTTGGGAGGCCAGACATACAAGGAAAGATAGTAAGTAGATGAGTAATAATTGGAGTAATAATGGAGTAATTGGAGTAATAATGGCCTTTGCTAACAATTTCAGAAATTACACCTGGGGTTTATTGTAAGATATTTAAACTGAACATTTAATATTTAAGTTCAGTACTTGACTGCAAGCTACAGGCTTGAGATTTCAAGGACAACTGAAACATTCCTTTGCATAGCTCCCTCGCAAACCTCTTTCAGACACAATTCTGGAGTTTGGAATTTTACAAGGTGTCACAGCCTTCTCTGCCAATGTGTGCTGGTGCATCATCAAACTACAAACTCCAGGATGCCAGAAGGAGCTATGCAAAGAAAAGCCAGTTTTGACCTGGATTATCTCTATACTTTTCCTGCCTTTGTAGAAAGGGCCTTTATGTCATTTTCAATCTGGGGAGATTCTGAGGCAAAACTATGAAAATTTTCTCTCAGCCAGATTTCTTCAGAGGGAGATTTGCCTTTGCCTAGGCTTTTGCTAAGGTTGAGAGAGTGTATCTTGCCCAAGATGATCCTTTCCCTTCCTTTTTAAACTCTTTTTTAAAAAAGGATTTGAAAGATTTAAGATTCGTGAGATTCGTGGATTCCCAGAACCTTCCAGGGATTCGGATCCGGATTTGGATTCAGAAAATTCTGGATTCGTCCCATCCTTAGTGTAATCCAAGCAACTCAGAATAATGTGTGCAGTTGGGAAGCCCTGCACATCCAGTCAAAACTGCTTGAACAGCTGAGATTTGGTGCTAAATGACTCTATACTGTATTGTAATGCTCTTTGTTAATTCCAAATTGTATTTTCGGGAGATGGCTGTAGCAGTATCTGTGAACTGGACAAGCAGAAAATCTTTCACTCATCAGGCTTCTAGTATACTGTTACTACTATCCTGGTACTATAGGTTTTCCACGTAATTATTAGAAAACTATTAAATCTCTTTCCTCTCCTGCTTTCCTTAAAGCCAGACCATACCAGCATGAGAGAGCGTTTCAGTAAAGGTAAAGCTCTATCCCACTAACATGGATTAGTGTTATCATTTTTCTTATAATTTTGTTTTTGCCAAGTAATCACAGATATTGGGGAGAAGGAAGTCACAAGACCATTGTTTACTCATTTGTATTTTTTAAAAATATTGCTAATGAGCTAGTGAGTCTTTATCAGGGAATGGCAATGTGTGGCCTCAAGACATTGTTGGGTTGTATCTCTTAGCATTCTTCGCCACTGGCTATACTTGGTTGTATTGATGGGAGTTGTAGTACAACACTATCTAGAAGGTAACACTCCTGGTCAATGTCATGTGTGACCTAAGTGGCAGCACCAACAGGGGCTTCTGGCTTGCCCGTCCTGGAGCTCTGGCGGGGGGGCTATATGTCTGGATGTGGCTTATGGTCAGACCTGAATTCCACTGCTGACTGCTCTAAGGAGATGACAAAGGCTCTTTCCGCACTCAGCTATTATAGTGGAATCCTGGGGTTTGCAGTTTAGGAAGAGGCCTCCCTCTCCCTAAACTGCAAACGCCAGGATTCCGTAGGATGTTGAAAGTGGAATAATAGCACTATAATAGGCTAGTGCGGAAATGGCTGAAGTACTTTGTTGTTGTGTACTTTGAATTGTTTCCAACTTATGGCAATGCTAAGGTGAACCTATTACGGTGTTTTCTTGGCAAGATTTGCTCAGAGGGCGTTTGCTATTGCCTTATTTTAGGAGGGTGAGTGCATCTTGCACAAGGTCACCCTGCGGACCTCCAGCTGGCTTGCAACAAAGTGCTAGAGGGACCCTATTTAATACATAGGACTTGATTCATGAAAGTCCGTGAAAGCTTAGCTACTGGTATTTGATGTCATTGTGCTTAGTTCCTTATTTCTAAATTAGTGTATATGGTAACTATAACGTATATGGTAACTGTAAATTAAAAATAGTGGTGATAGTGTTTGATCACATCGTTGATTAATGAGGCTACTCCCATCATATTACAAGCCACCTGAAACAGAAGGAGGACATCTCAGATCTGGAGAGCTGAGAAGTTCACTCTGTAGAAATGGCTGTACTAAGCTATCATAGCTTGGAAAAGTTGCCTTTTTTTTGGACTGCAACTCCAAAGTCACTCACCATGGTCACCAGATTATTTGTAGTTCCCCAAAATCACTTTCCCAAGGTCTGGAAACCACAATAGGGTAATAGTTCAAACTGCCAGATCAACACTTGAGATTTTGAACTGGAAAGCAGTACTGGATGCTCCACCCTGTCTTGCTTGTGGCAGTCTAGAAGACTAAGCAGCTGGAGCACCTCGGAGCTATTTAAATTCTTCCAAACCAGGAGCAGGTTTATGCACTTTTGGCTGGTATCTGAAGATCTGCTCACAGTCATCTGGTTTTGCCAACATTTGCTGTGAAGAACATTAGATGCATTTTTATAAGCTCAGATCATGTGTATTACATTTTCTGTGATTAAGCAGACCCACAAAGGGGCATGGGTACATTTGTTTATTCTGGTTTTTTTTTTAACAAACTCTGTAGCCAGTGGGGAATCTCTAAGTTCTTCTAAATGTATTTGGTAACTATAAATTTGATTGTAGGATACCACAGGCACAATTATATATCCCAGGATGTAGCAAGATCATTTATTTTATGAGGATGGGAGGAGATTCTAATCATAGCTGAAGAAAAAGACTGGACAAAGCCAACATTCTAGCTGTTAAAATATGTTGCTTCTTCCAAAATTTGAGTCTACATTTTACAGTTCTAAGGCTGTAGTGTTAAGCATTCTTGCCAAGAAGCAATTTCCACAGAAAGAGAGCTTAGAAATGTTACTTTTTGGACTACAGGTATATCTTACCTAAAAGAGTAAATTTGTTCCCAGGCATACTTTCTTAGACAGAAAACAGTGTCCTGAGGTAGATAGGGAAACATAATACAGGACACACCCACCACCAGAAACCTATAATGGCGTGGACAAGATAAAGTCCATAAGCTATAATCACCCCACCAAGGCTTCTCCAGCCCAGCCCCTGGACAGCTCTGGAAGTGAGGAGGTATGTAGAGGAACCATTGGAAGACCAAACTGAGACTCTACCTCAAGTTAGCTACTCCTGCAAATTATCAGGACTTCTATGCAAAGAGAGAATGGTAGTGGGTGGTATTCATGATCCAAACTGTTAATCAGCTGAACCTTTTTTGCGAATAGGGTTTAGCAGCTTGCACAATGCCTTTAAAGTCTGGACTAAAACCCAGCAAGAATCCACCTGCCCACTGGCATTGAAGCCACCAACTTTTACTGTTCTTAACTCTTCTAGAACAGGCAGTGGTATCTGCAACTGTCTCTGGTAGAATTCTCTACAGTTCAATCCTAAATAAAATGCAACATCTCTCTCCTTTTGAAATGGATAGGACCTGCTCCAGGAATTATTTCCAGTGATGGTGACAAATAGAGTAAAATATTCCTAATGTTGCCTGTCAATAAGTGTAAATACTGCTGTACTGAAGCGTATTTCTTTGCCCTCTATTTGGCCACATCATACTGTGTATAGGATCACAGTTTGCCCACCAGAGGACAGCATTTCCAAATATGCTCCATGTTGGGGTAGGCGGACATAAACCAAATCTAGGAGCAATGTTTCCCAATGCTAGGTCATTAGATGTTGGACTTCACCTCCCAGAAGCCCCACAGAGCCTGGCCAATGGTCAGGGATTCTGGTTGTTGTAGTCTAATGGCATCTGGGGACTCAGGTTTGGGAGCCATTCCCTAGGATGGAACATTGAGAAATTTATCCTGTTAAAGTGATCTTTGATCATATACTGGCTAGTTTATCATCAAATTTGAGGCTTTTGGATGGGCTACACTGAATTTTGTGCCATTTTGTTCCTATCATTTGTTATTGGTAGTCTAGCAGCTCCCTTGATCTTGTGGTATGTCTCAGCTGTTCACGTAAAGAATAGTATATGAACTCAGACATCTGTCTAGCCCTGGAGATAGCCCTGTCTGTTGATAGGATGAGGATTAGTGTTACAGTGCTCTCTTTCTATGTTATATGGTGATTATATAGCTGTGTATCAGAGAGGCAGGCTTCTTGAGCTGGACTGGAATTAGTTTTGAATTAAGCACTAGAAGAGAGGTTTTTTTCTTTTTTTGGTAGCGCTGCATAGCTCGTGTGTGCCTTTCTACAAAGCTGCTGGTGTCCTTTTAAGCTTGTCAAGGCTGCTGTACAGCTTTATGACATTTATAGCTATTTAAGCTCCATTAGATTTTCATCTGATGAATGTCACATTTAGCAGAGGGTCTTCATGATTCAAGGAGCTCAAGGACAGAGAGGCAGATTCTCAGTGCGTTTTGCCAAAATGTAATGTATGATACATAGTCCAAACATTATTAGTTGCATATTGAAAATTCTGTTAAAATGATGAATAGTGCTGTATTAGTCATCTTCTGGGAACATTTCTGCAACTATTAAAGCAGATGAAGAAATGATATTGAGCCTGTAACTTGCACAGAGCCATGCAAGTTGCTCCTAGGCTCGACTCCATCTACTGAATAAAGGAGAATGTCACATGGCTTGAAAGGGGGAATACAGCTTGTTTCCAACAACCTCTATACCTCTATATATCTCTTCCTAATAGATAGAGCCTTATTATTCCAGATTTCCCAACTGCATTCCCACATTCAGACTTGTATCCAAGCCTTCGGCGTAGTTCTTGAAATTAAGCTGGTAGAATGCAAATACAAATGCATGACCTCAGTGAAAAGAGACTTCATGAGATAAACATACCACTGCTGCCTCGTATTTAGAGACATTATTGTAATATAATGACCTTACCACTTAAACTGCAACCAAATCAAGTGGGGCAGAGTATTTTATTCATGCTAGCTTGGAGCTGGTTCATTAAACAAGGAGTGTTGTCATCTCTCCATTCTCCTTTCCCTGTTCTGTATATTAGCCCTGTCTTCAGCAGATTTTATCACTGCTGGAATTGACAGAACCAAAGCAAAGAAACCTTCATGGTAAGAAAGAGATTGTTCACAATTATTGTATCAGACTGATCACTTATATAGACCTTCCATGATCTTTAACCCTCTCTGTCACTGCATTTTAAGTTTGGGGCCTTCTGAATGTAAATGGTCTCAGAAGAAACTACAGTATCTTCCTTATGCATAGCTACAGATAGAGATGCTATAGGTAATCTGGCATATAATTAAAATTTCTCACAGTGGCTTAAAGAAATAATTAAAGCTAATGCATTTACCCGCACTTTAAAATACAAGTGCACAAGAATTGTAAATTGTAACACTGTAAACAAAGGTGCATCTACAAAGCCACAACATTCGCATACCAAAGAAAAAGGTCTTGGCACAGTGTCTAAAATTTCTTAGATGATGCAGTAAGTGAACAACCTTGGAGAGACTTTGTGGAATCAGATAAGAACATGAGCCTTAAGAAGGGATGCCTTTTTCTCAGCCAGGCTGTTCATCTGATGGAAAGAACATCTGGAAAAGGTCCTCTGATGGAGACCTTAAGGGGTTAAGATATCCCTGGGAAAACAGCTAGCCCTTTTGATCCTAAGGGCTTGAAAGGTTAACCACTGCTTAAATTGTCTCTGGAAATGGAAGCCAGTGAAGCTGCTTTGGAACTGGCAGGATGTGTTTTCCAGCCTGCTGTTTGCTGTCAGTAAACTAGCTGCTCTGACCATCTGTGGCACAAAGCAGTGTCCATCAACAAAGGCTGGTGCACCATATAACCTGACAACTGTGAACCGTCTTCTGGTAACATCCACCTCGGACTATTCACATGCATGTTGTGGGAGTGGGGTGGGGTTGACTTTGGACGCTACTCTGAAGACTGCTTTTGCCTTTTCTCTTGCCTGAAACTCCTACACAACCCCAAAGACTCCCTTAAAAATTGCAGGCAAAAGAACTCCTGAAAGACCTGAACTCCTAAATCCTTTAATTCTGCCACTCCAAACCCAGAAATCACAACTGGAGCTTTCTTCCTGTTGCAGTTTCTGACCCCAGATAGGCAGGACATTCTGCTTTGAGTGCAAAAATTAGCCTCTGCCACAGTTGTCCGTTTTTCCTTTGAACACATCTATGGTGTTGCAATATCTGAAATACTGCGTACAGTTCTGGTTGCCACATCTCAAAGATATTGTAGAGCTGTTGAAGATGTAACTAAGGGCAAGTAAAATGATCAGAGATCTGGAGCCAACTTTGCTGTGAGGAAAGATTCATCTGGGCCTTTTTAAAAAGATGAGTAATAACAGCCAGAGTGTATAGTGGTTCGAGTGTTGGACTACAGCCCTGGAGACCAGAGTTTGATTCCTCGTTCAGTCATGGAAACCCACAAAGTGACATCACACATTCTTACGCCCAGATAGGTTCCCTTTAGGGTCACCAGAAGACAGAAATGATTGGAAGGCACACAACAACAAAAGGGAAACATAACACTGGTTCATGGGGAGGTTTGTCTCCTTCGTTCATAGTAATAGAACTTTGAATCATCCATTGAAGCTAAATGGAGGAGATTTACCACACTCAAAAAATAACTTCTTCATTCAGCAGTTAGCCATGTCTTGTGCTACCGTAGTTAAATAAGCACAAGATATGATGATGGCCATCAATTTAAGAGATCTTTTAAAAGGGAGATTAGAAAAGTCAGTGGAGAAGTCTATCAAAGACACCAACATATTTTAAGTTATTATTAGATTTATATCCCACTTTTCCTTCAAAGTGTGTTGGTGTTTAATGGAAATTTACTGGATAGACTTTTGTTTAAGATGAAAACTTTTGATGAAATGCCGCCATCAAAGATGCTTCCTTGAAGTGTTTGAAGTCTGGTGTAGTACACCATCTTCAAAATCCTGCTAGTAAAAACTGTATTGTAAGTTTGTAGCACAGCCTTTTTTAAATAAATAAAGTCCATATTCTCTTGGGTTCTCTGATTTTTCTACATTTTCTGTGTCCTCAGGGCATTCTGTGATATTCCAGCACTGCACCTTGTTCTGTAATCATGCAAATCTGGAAGTTGCTCTTTATGGATTCACAGTATTCTTACTAAAACCAGAGGGTGTTGTGATTTCATTGGGAGCTGCATGTTCAATACAATGAGCACAAATCCCAAGGAAATCCCAAGGCCTGAAATCTCTTTTTTCTACAGAAAGACAAAATACAACACCATGGGCATAAAGATTCTGCAGTGCGGGGGTTCTTTTTGACTGGGCATGTTTGCCAGTGTCCGCTGTTCTTATTATACCTCATGATATGGTACCTTTTATTTTTTTAAAAAAATATGTCATCCCACATTGCTAAAGTCATAGGAATGGGGGAAACACTTAGGCAAGGCAGGGACATGGCTTCCCCCACTCCCCATAGGGGACTACTTTGTTTGTGTAGCTTTTCCTGGCCCTGGGTTTCCTGCCTCCACTGAAAATGCTCTCCTTCATGGCAGAGCCGAACAAACAAAAGCGCCTGGGGACCTGAGCTTTGTAGCGCCCACACCATAGCTAATGGCTCTTGATTGTAGAGAGCAGCATGTGGGTGTGAGTGGGGAAAGTTAAAACATTTCCACAATGCTTTTTTGCCTTTTTATTTTCAGCCACCTACATGCTAATTGAAAAAGAAGCAACTTTGGATAGAAATCATAATGCTAATGAGTTGCCCTGAGCTGGATGGAACATGGAACAAGTTCTATAATTAGCCAGATGACAAGTGAATAATTACAGGAGGTTTAAGAGGAGGGGAAGCATTGCAATACTGTTGTAAACAAATGTTATCCTAACATAAATTGAAGAATAAACTGGGGGCATTTCTGTGCTCCTGAAACAGGCCAAACAAGAAAATACCTTATTGATAATTTTCATGCTGGGTATATAGGCACATCTCAGTTTACAAAGGCTCTAACAAAGAAACTCCTTTTTACAAAGTCTTTTTATGATTGCCTGGTTCTTCTTTTCCCCCCTTTTTTTTCCTCCTTCTTTTTTCATTTTCTGTCTAGCTGGAAGGCTTTTAGCAGCAGCAGTGTTGGGAGCATGGTGAAGGAGGGTTGGAGAAGCACAGATTTTCAGTGTCAGGTTGCAGCAGTATGTCTGCAGTAACCAATACACTGAAGTTTAAGGTGGGAAAAACATGGATTTTACTCTAGCTAATCCTAATGTACCTGTATGGGGCTACCTATAACAGGCAAGATAAATAGCAGCTCTCTCCAGAATACCGTTATAAGCACGCATAAAATAAAAAAAGGGGGAGAATAGAAAAGCCTGCTTTACCAGCTTGCCCTCCCTATATGTTAAAAAAGAGCATAGATCTATAGGTTTGCCACCAAAACAGCAATCATAAGAAAACTAATGAAAGAAAAAAACTGTCTCTGGCTGCATTTTGGAAGAAAGTTTCAACTGGTCTCTAGAAGGCTGAAAATAATTTTGTTTACTTGGGCAAGGTTTAAGCTGGTTGTTTCATTTCACATGTGCTTATTGTTAGCTTGGATAAAAAGTTTGTTGAAACTCATTGAATTGCTCCTCTTTTTTGTGATGCAGGAACCTATCACTATTCTTTTCATGTTACTTCTGCCTTTGGTATCAAAGTTTCTGTTAAAGAACTAATGCCCAGAAGCACATCCAGTTTGTTAACTGAGTTATACTTGTATTTTAAAACACATTCCAAGGTAAGTTTGATGCTGAAGAAGCACGGGTATGATTGAAGTCATGTTTAAAAAAATAACAGCCTTGATGCTTCCAGCATGCGGGATGCATTGTGCATTTCTTGTGAAACTGCATGTGAACGTTTTATATGATTGTTTACGTGTAGGCGTTTGTTACCTCGTCCATCTACTGATTGCTCAAAGTTGATAATTTGCGTGCAATCAGGTGGCTGCTTCTTTCACATTAGTAAGTGAGCAGCTGAGAGGTTTTACCATTCAAAAGCAGCAGCGTGTCACAGAAATGTGTCTTCTGACAATTTCAAGTGTTCTGAGCAATTCAAGGAACAGGCAGTTTAAGATGAAGATTATCCCTGGCTTTGACTTCAGCGGCTTTGCTTAGGCATTACCATATTGACGGACAGTGATGAAGCCTTTGGATACTGTGGAAGCTGTAAGAATAGCATAGATTATAGTATCTTTTTGTCATGAGGATATTTAGGGGCGTTTCTGACAAGATCATTAATGCTTTAGCATGGCCAATATTTAAACTCGAAGAGGAGGAAACAAACCTAGAAGTGAGCACAATATAAGCAGAACAACCATGCATACAGTCTGGCAACCTTATACCCATTGCACAATTATAAGAATGTATGGATGTTGGATGAGACTAAAGACCTACTCAGTTCAATGTTCTGTTCACTAAGTGGCCAATCAGAGGCTTTTGGAAAGCCCCCCGCAAGTAAGATGGAAGTGCGACAGCACCTTCTGGCTTATGTTCCTCAGTAAGTGATTTGCTGTGTACCATCAAGTTTTGACTATGTTGACCCTATCTATGAGAGACTTCTAAGAACCCCAGCCATCAACTGCTCATGTCTTACAAATTCAAGGCCGTGTATTCTTTTATTGAATCAATCCATCTGTGATATGGTCTTCACCTTTCCTACTGCCTTCCACTTTTCCCATACTATTATCTTTTCTGATTAATCAGATCATCACATGATATGTCTAGAGGAGCCTCAGTGAAATCATTTTGGCTTCTATTGAGAGTTCAGATCCATTTGTTTGTGCTTTTGGTGGTCTCTGGTGTCTGCAGAGCCCTCTTTTAGTACCAAATTTTAAATGAGCTGCTTTTTTCTCCTGTCAGTTTTCTTTTCTGTCCACATAGTGTTCAAATATAGAAATTGGATTTTTAATTATGTATCTTTACACTTGGGGGATCTTGTCGAGTTCATTCATAGATGTCACAGCTTTTTTCAGATTTCTTGACTATAGTCTCCACTTTGATTAAGACTGAGCCAAGGTATAAGGTATCTTTAACTGTTTCAGTGTTTTCCTCATCACCTAACTTAGGTAAATGTTCCTCATTTTGTTTTCTTAATAATCATCTGTAACCCTGTTTTGTTCTTTCTTTTTTAACTTTCACCAGTTGTAATTTCAAGTTTTTGCTGTTTTCTGCAAGTACTGTAACATAGTTTCATTTCAATATCTGTGATTTTTGATGATCCTTTCTCTATTTTTCACACCTCCTTGCTCTGTGGCAAATTCTGCTTTCCATGTTATGTGCTCTGTGTTTAAGTAATACAGATAGGATGATACAATGCAGCCTTGTTTGACCCTATTGTCTACTGGATACTATTCTGTTTTTCCAGATTCTGTCCAGACAGTGACTTCTGTTCCTGAGTGTAAGTTCAAGTCATCCTTGTATAGATATAGTATAGACTTCATGCAATTTCCTGTCCTTGTCCTGATTACAAGTCAGCAAGTGCCCAAAGCAGCGAGTTCTTGGTGTCAGAAGTGGTTGAGTACTCTGTTCAGTCCAGGTCAGTCATGGGTTACCTGAGCAAGATGAAGGGAGAAGCACAGTTGTGATGCAGAAGTTGTATTGGCAGGTCAGAAGTCCGGTTACATGAGCCAGCAAAGAGTAAAAAGAATAGCCCATGGTCAAGTCAACCAGATAAGACAGTTGTTTGCACTAAGGCTGAGAGAAAACTACTGGGATATTTATCAGCAGCTTCTTCAAAGCCACAGCTGCCTCATTAGTGCCTAATTGGGTCAGTGTTTGTTATTTAGCTCTCCGGGTCTAGATATGGCAACTCTTGTCCTTTGGCTCCCAAGCTTGTACTCACCAAGACTTTAGTATTACTTTTTCTGTCTTGTCCTTTCTTAATGAAAAGTTACCACAAAGAAGAAAGTGATTATGAAAAATTTAAGTAGCTATTTATATTTCTAGCCCTTTAAACTCAAAAGCATGGTAAATCTGGAGGTGTTTGGAGAGTGGTAGTGGATGTGAATGTGAATCTGGAGTCTATGGTGTGTGTGTGTGTGTGTGTGTGTGTGTGTGGTCTCTCTCACATGAACTGGTCTCCCCTGGCTACACCACAAATCCTTATAGCTATAGGACTGTGCAGTCTCTAAAATGGAGCATACAGTTGTTGGGAGGCACTCTCCTGTGCTGCATTTGTACTTAAGGACACTTTCAGTTTATTTCCACAGTGCTTGAGAAACAATGTGGAGGAGAAAAAGCAAGAATACACTTTTTTTTTTTGCTTTTGCCATACAGAAGTAAACATATAATAGAAAGAAAAGTATTTGACTTCTATCTGTTTCAGCTATTAGATCCCTCCCCTTTCCCTTCAGATGTCTTTATTCCATTGTGCCCATAGTGCAGATGTGGCATTTTTAGACAGCTGTTAATTCTGAACAGAAAGACACTGAGAACTGTAGAAGCTTGTCAAAGACTGTCAGTGTAAGGATGGGAAATGTTGCTGTTTTTCTGTACAAAAAGTGTCAGACGACCCCTTCAGACCATGGGTGAATGGAGTGCTGATTTCCTATGGGAAAGTAAAGACTTATTCCATTTTTAACCCTTGCTAATTGAAGCCAGGGTGAAATTCGACCCAGGGTTACATAGCTCTAATGTTTTTGCTCTGGGTTGGTTTGGGGGTGGGGAAACTTTATGGAAGGAGTGGGGGAGGATGACAAGAGTGAACTGGGATGGGGATAAGGAGGATGGAACAGCAGTTTGATGTTTTTGGCTTTGCTGAGCAGAAAAGTGTTGCTGTTTTTAACAGCAGCTATATGTTGGGAAATTGGGAGGCAGGAAACGGAGATTGCCAACATAAAAGACCACAGTCTTTGCGGAGGCAGACAGATTCTGGAAACTGTATGTCATGAGCACCACACATGGGATAGATGGTGCCTTTTTGCAAATAGTTTTGCAGGGAACATGGCCAAAGTCCATGAATATAAATATATTCCCCTTAAGGAATGTATGCTAGTAAAAAAGGAAAGATTTCAGACTATTAAGACAAGAGGGGTTGGGATCGAAAGATCAGGCAGAGGAAGGACTGAGAAGATAAATGAGAGGTGGTTGAATCAAGAAAGAGGCAGCAGTGAAGGTACAAAAACGTAGCCTTATGATGGTGATCGAGAAAAGGAACAGAGAATGCCCACCAGTCCAAACAATTTATTTTCATTTATTTATTCAATTTATGTCCCACCTTCCTCAAGACATTAAGTGGATTCTGGCATTCTTGAGTTTCTTTTTTAAGAGAGTCAGGGATAAAGTTTTAAGAAGAGGTTTTAGGTAGTAAGAGATTGCTGGGATTTACAGTGTAGAGCTTGGACTAGAAAGATGCTGATTCTTTCTGTGCTGAAGGAACTGTAGAACAAGCTGTTTTTGAAAAGCTAGCATTCTCTTTGGAGAGATGTTCTTAAACTCATGTCACAAATGGGTCACATAACAGGTAATAATTATATTGTGCTATAGTAGATCTGTGGTCATAGCCAGCAGGAAAACTTTCTCACAGCGTGCTGAAGGTGACATGGTAGGACTATTACTGGAATATTCCAAGCTATCTCCCCTGTGTCTTAGCGCAGACTCACCATAGAACGGAAAGCTGGCATCAGGCCCAGGACAAGATGCATGATCAAGCACCCTCCTAAAATTTAGTAACAGACATTATTGCCACTCTTTGGTCCACTGATTTTTCACTGTCCAGACCTGCAAAGACTCAAACACTGGGGATTTTGCCCCCTCCCCTTGCAACCAGGGTTATCCTTTAACTGGATGGATAGCACTATTCATCACTCTTGCCATTTGGAACAAAGACCCTATAGCTTTGCTAGTACTGTGTCTCAGCATATATTGCATACAAAAAGGGCTAGGTGCTGCCCCTGGCTTCTTCTGGTAGCATTGAGAAAGACTCCTGTCTGAAATCCTGGAGAGCTTCCCATCCACACATTCAGCTCTGAGATAGACAGGCCAACACTACAGTCCAGCGCATGCCAATTTTCTGTTTCTAGTTGATCTTGCTTCTGGGTGGAAATGACTATATTATATGAGTAAAGTTGCCTATAGCCCAAGATTGCATCAGAATTCCCACACACGTTCTGATTTTCTGTGTATTATCACTATTATGTTGTGTAGTTAACTATCTATATAACCTTGAAAACAACTGGATTTGTTTGAAAGGTTAACTGAAAAGTATGTGCAGTTTTTAGAAAAAAGTCAGTGTATGCCAATGGCTGCTTTACTGTTGGAAAGGGCAAAGAGAGGTTAGAGTAAATTTGCATCCTTCCATAAATCGACCCAAACAAGTTGGTACTTACAAATAAAGACTAGTTTATTTTAAATAGTAAGTAGAGCAGCACTGAAGGAAGGCTTAGGTTAAGGGTGTGTCGAAAGATTTCTTCAAGAAAAGTATGTCATTTTCTAATCAGGCAGCTTGATGGGAAGGGAGTGTTCAAAACAGCAGTGTGTAGTGGGTTGCATGGTTATGAAGCAACATGACAATTTGACAAAATGACAGTTTTTTGTTTGTGATTTTTATTGTTGTTGTCTCCCTTCCCAGGCTTTTCTAAAGATATTTCTGCTAATGAGCCAAATAATTCCTGAGTGTTTCTAGCTAGCATCACTGTATTTTCTAATAATAAATTGGAAGCCGGAAGTGAGTTCTCATACCTTTGGCCTCTCAGCTGACCCACTGCAGTATTTCTTATTGCTGCTATTTCAGGTTTTGGTGATCATTATCCAGCAATGATCCTACCATTTTATGCCACAATGTGCATGGGATAATGAGTTTGAAAAGAAATCTGTATTTCTGGTAGAAATAATTCTAGGACCTCTATTAATAACTCTAGAAAATATTGAGTAGATTGGGAAGGGAAATCATCCTCTGATACACAGGTGGATAGTTGTTGCCCTCCAGATGTTGTTGGGACTGCAGGTTTCGTTGTCCTTAGCCAGCATGGCCAGTGGTAAGAGATTATTGGAGTTGTGGTCTAACCACATTGGAAAGGAAAACATGTTTCTCATGTCTGCTCTAGAACACAGACATGGAAGCTGGTCTGTATGTCATGTCATCCATTTTACTGTTCCTTCTGTGTGCTCATTTTTTACCCTCAGTGATAGCTGTGTTTCATGCCACTTACCAAAGGACTCCTCCCTACCACAAGGTGGTTCAGTTTCTTCATCAGACCATCTCTGGTACGAGCAATTGGTACTTGCATGGAAACAGGCTGTATGATGGGGAGCATCATTTATAACAGGGGTAGAAACTGTACAGCCCTCCCAGAATTTCTCACCATTGGCTATGCTAGCTAGGGCTGCTATAAAGTGAAGTTCAATAATATCTGGAGGGCTGCACAATTTCCCATCCTGATATCTAATAATAAAAGAGAATGTGCATCTGTCTATCAGAGTCATAGTTTCAAGACCATGAGATCTAGATGCTTGGCATGCATACTGAGGGGAACCTATGGGTATTGTAATTAATTACCTGGACTAATTTTAATATATCTGTTTTTGAGGCCTGCAGTACAGTGTTCACCCACTGATGGTAGGCTTCTGTAATCAGTATATCATTTTTTACTCAATAAGGTATGGTTGGGGGGACAGGAGTGTCCCAAGAGTTACCTCTCTCCTCTGTGCTTCAGGTTTGTAACTAGAGTTAGATTTTACAGCTGCTGAGAGTGTGCAGAGGTGGGTGGTAGAGTGAAAATCACTAAATTGGATCCAGATTGAGTCATTCAGAGTAAAAATCCCTGAAATTGTGATACTTACGTTGGTCATGACTAATCTATTTCAGCGGGTTTATTCTAAGCATTTTATTTTTATTCTTAAAAGTTCTGCAAAAATTTCTTCAGTGCTTCACAACAAATTGAGACCAATATATGGCAGTGACTGAGGAGTGGGTAAGGTCTAGGCTGTCCTTCAGTGGAACTTTCCTTCATGCCAAATAAAAGCCATTATGTGCTTGGGTGAGGGCCAGAACAGAATGTTTTAGAGGTGGCCCGAGAAATGTCTATGTGTTTTTGAATACTTTTGTTGCATGCTAGAATCGTGATGAAGAGGAGATTCCTAATGTAGCATTCTGTCACCTTTTCTGCTTCTGGGAAGTCTAGTAAACACTTGTTTTTAAGCAAAACATTTCGTTGTTGTGTACCTTATGGTGACCCTAAGACAGTGGTTCTTAACCTGGAGTCTGTGGACCCCTGGGGATTCACAAGCCATCACGGGGGGCCCACAAACCCTTGTTTCTGAACAGCAGCAGCAGCAGCAGCAGCAGCAGCAGCAGGGACATGACAGTGGGTGGGGGGCGTGCAGGTGCCAGAACTGTTCCCTTGTTTGCAAATGAGAGAGAGCAGTTTGGGCTTTTGCCACTGTGCCCTTTGGCATTCACACCCCCTGCTGTTGTGTTCCTGATGAAAGGAACACGACAGCAGGTATGTGCACACATCCAAACTACTCCCTTGTTTGAAAACAAGGGAGCAGTTTCAGCACGTGCGCACGCGCACACACACACACACACACACACACACACGTGGTCGCGTCACTAACAAAAGAGATATGGCAGCAGGCATGTGTGCATGCCCAAACTATGACTCTAGAGGCCAGGGTATGAATTCTTTCCTGACTTGGCCATGGAAACCTGTTGGACAACCGCAGGGAAGTCACATTCTCTTAGCTTCAGAGAAAGATGAAGATGACGACAAGAAAGCTTGCCCCCCCCCCCAAAAAAATTAGGTTTGCCTTAAGGAGAGACAGGATGGCTAGAAAGAACCTCCCCCTGTCAGTAGCAATTTGTTGTTGTGTGCCTTCAAGTCACTTCCTACTTATGGCAACCCTAAGGTGAGCTTATCACAGCATGGTTTTTTGGGGGGCAAGATTTGCTCAGAGGGGATTTGCCTTTGCTTTCCTCTGAGACTGAGAGAATGTGACTTGCCCAAGGTCACTCAGTGTCTAAGTGAGGATTTGAATCCTTGTCTCCAGAAGACTTTTATAAATAAATAAATAGTTGAATATTTAAATCTAAATTTAAACATTTAAATCTTGAGTTAAGTCTTGGGGGTCTCCAATATTTGCAGGGGGTCCCCAGTAGATAAAAGGTTAAGAACCACTAGCCTAAAGTGAAACTGTTACAGAGTTGTTTTGGCGAGATTTTTTCAGAGGGGTTTGCCTTTGCCTTTCTCTGAGGCTGAGGGAGTGATTTGCCCAATATCACCAAGTGGGCTTCTGTGGCCGAGTGGGGACTTGAACCCTGGTCTGCAGAGTTGTAATCTAATGTTCAAGCCACTATACCATGCTGGCTCCCTAAGCAAAATATTTTTGAAATAGAAATACAGTCCTCCCTCCACATTACAGGTTTGACCTTTGCAAATTTGATTATTCACAAGGTGCCCGCTTGCCTCCTCCCAATTTCCCCCTCCTATTCCCTTGCCTTTCGCCCAGGTGTGCTGTGCCTTCCTTTTCTGCACCCAGGCAAAAAGCAAGCAAATGAGCGTTAGGGAACCTTGTGCATGGAGAAGGAAGGTGCAGATGAGCCTTCTTCCTCATTCTCTCCCTCCCATTCACTGGTCTGTAGCTCAGGTGCGTGGAAGGAAGGCACACGCACCTGGGGAAGAGGCAAGGGAATGAGGAGAAGGGACCGCACCCTCCCATTTGCTCACCTTTTGCCCAGGCTCGTGGAAGGAAGGTAGACATGACTGGGCAAAAGGAATGGGAATGGGGAGAAGGTACGCATGCCTGGGGAAGTGGCAAGAGAATTGAAGGTGGAGAATGAGGGAATGGGGAGGGAGAGCCCCAGAAGGGAATGGAAGGGGGAGCTCTCATTTGGGCAGGGATGGTTATTCGTATTTTTTGACTTTCATGAGGGTTCTGTGACCCCAGCTGGCAAAAGTAAAGGGGCCACTGTAACAATTTTTTGCCACATGTGCTCTTTCTCTTGTTCTTTTGAGTATTAATCTCGGAAGAAGGCACTGGTTGTTAGATTTGGGTTTCATTATTTACGCAAGTCAGCAGGAACCAAACTTGAATATCTTAATAGAAATAAAACAGCTGAAACATCTGCATAGAAAAAAGCCATCCAACTTCCAGATGTTTAAGAGATAGGGATAACATGGGCTGTGAGATAGTAAGGCCAATTGGTATGTGAAACAGGAGGGAAAACCATCCGGTGACCCTGTTTGTCTATGGAATTGCATGACTTGAGTCAAGTAGAGCTGTGTATGACTTGCAGCATCTTTAAATGTTGGCAAAGGCATGAATGCATTTAAATTATTTGTAGGAAAAAGATACTTTTGCATTTCTGGTTCCATTGACCTAGTAGGATCTATTTCCTAAAACTAAGATAGGCAAGTGTGGCCTTCCACATGTTTTTGGTTCACAGCTCCTATTAGCTGTACCTGACATAGACCGTGTTGTGGTGTTATGGGAGATGAATTCCAAAAACATATGGAAGGCCACAGTTGCACACTCCTGCCCTAGAAGATTGCATGCTATGAATGGCTTCTTTTTGCATTGTACTGATAGGTTTATATTTGCTGAAATTGCAGAGATGCAAAAGTTGTTCCTGCAGTGGTAGCTTATGCATCTCCTTTCTAGGGAAGCATGGAGAATGAGGACCACCGATCTGCTGTGCTTGCTTCCTCCCTCTCTGGTTATCCTTATGTATGAAATGGTTCTTAGTTATGTGGTACCAAAGCTACTGTGGTCAATGGTGGCAATTTTAAATTCATTCACAAGTCAATGCGTTTGTTTCAGTGAAGTACTTACATGAGCTAACTGTTTGTTCCTTTCCATATTAGAGTAAAGCTTATGATTTTTAGTACTCAACTTAAGTAATAATCCTCTCAGAATTAGGAACAAACAAAAACAAAAAAACCCAAGACACTGAATTGCTTGGAGAATTACTGAAGATCATGTAAAATAAGTCATTTTCTTTTTATTGCCCTTTCCGGCAATCCATATTCCGGTCAGATCATCACTTACCCTTCCAGCTGTGCAAATTTTGCTTAATGCTCCAAGAGAAGCTGGTAGAACTCCAGTGGGGGAAATTATTTCCTATCTCCAACTACAAATTCTGCTCAAATTGTTGCTTGTTGTGTGATTTGGAAGAGTCATCATTAAGCAAGATTGATTTAGTTGCTTATGACTTTGACTTGGGAATAAACCCAAAGTTACTGTGAGGTGCCCAAAAGTCTAATAGCAACCATTTATAAAAGCATGATTGTCATTTTCTTCCAAACAGTAATATTGTTTTAATATTTCCGGTGACTGTGTGACTGGTCTTGCAGGCCTTTTTAGGAGATACCCAATCAAATTACTTGTGAGCAGACTGCTGACTGCTAATTTTATTAGGCATTTTTCAATATTTTAAAAAGCCACAAGATTTTTGTTTTCACACAGCACTTTGATTTCTTGCCACTGTATACTCTGGTGACCAATAGCATAACTGTGGGTTTACAGAGTGAGAAATACATAGACATTATGCAGGAGACAGATTCACACCAGTGATGAGTAATCGAAGAACTAGGGAATGCAAGCCTCAGGAAAATTGTTGTTGTTGAGTATCAGGCTGCCGAAAATTGGAAATGAATGCCAGATTATGGGCCATTTCTTTGTTTCTCAGAGACTTGGAACACATTCTTCTCTGTGGTGTCTCATTTGCTGTAACATAATAAGTAGCATCTTGGATTTGGACTGGAAAGACCTAAATTCATTCAGCCACAAGACTCTTTGGTGACCTTGAGCCATGTACTCTCACTCTCATCTACCAGACAATGGGGTGATCTTCTTGCAGAATGTGTGAAAAATAAATAATTATTCCTTATTATTATGTGGCAGGGAGGGCATTTGTGAGTTTGAGAGGTACATTTGCCTGTGGACAAGCTCTTAGAGTCACATTTATTTTCCCCACAGTAACAGTTCTCAAAGTAACAGGAAGGAAGTCTCAGAAAAACAGATTAGTTTTGTACATGGTTCATGGACCTTTTGAAGCCCTTGCATGGACTCCCAGTTAAGAACACCTGCCCCAAATGTTCTGTGGGCTTTTCCCTTGCATAATATAGTGTGTGAAAATGCATATTCCTCCCTGTGTTTATGAACATTTTCCCCATGGAAGTGTTTCCCTCATGTCTGCAGAGATGACACTAGCATGTTCTCAAAGCTCTTTATTCAATGAATGTATACCCTGCTTTAATGTATACTTTTAGGGTGGTTTACAGAAAATAGGATAGCTAAAATAATTTTAAAACATTTTAAACAAAAAACAATATGACAGACCAGAGAGAAAAATATGTCACGTTGATTACACTGTTCTGGTAGGAAATCCTCAACATTATGAAGTTGCCAGCTAGAGCTGCAGACTATCTCTGCTCTGGAGAGGTCACAGCTGGTGCACAATGGGGGTCTTGAGAACTTGGGAAAGACCCTTCATGCTCTGGATGTCATTTGACTAGTTAGAATTAAGGCTGGACCAACAGGTACCTCCAGAGGTACTGAACGTGGTCCTTCGTGAGGAAAACAACTTCATCTAGTTCTGAATGAACACCACTTCACCAGAATAATGAATGCTCTACCAAGAGTACTTCTGCCTTGCCTAGGCTGGACGAGGGCTAGGCTAGGCAGTTTCTCTGCTTTCATCCAGTTCATTACCTATCCTACTCACCGCTTTGGTATTTTTGCCACTTCAGCTGAAGTAAGTGAAAACAAGTAGAGCAGGATTTCACAACATAATGATGACATCTCAGTCTAGAACAGGGATTGTAAAATTTAGATACCCAACTGTTTTTGGACTTCATTTCCCAGAATTCCTGACTATTGACCATGGTGGAATGCAAGTTTGGGAACCACTCACCCATGAATCCAGGAACTTGGAAGATCTCCAAGTTTCAACAATTAAATGTAGGTGCTAAACAGCTTCTGAGGATGACTTTCCAGGTCAGATTGAAACCACTGTCTGGTGCACTGTGTTTCTTTTCCCCATTCCAGGCACCTGATCAAGAGGAATAGTCAATAACAATGAATGCTGCTAAGAGGTCCTGAAGAAGCAGTCTTCCTTTCCTTGGTCTTCTCCCAGAACAGGCTATCCTGTTAATTTCTTTCTACTGGGACTTCACATCGTGACTTTGAGCTCTTAAGAGTGTTGTTGCCTCAGTGCTGGAGCAGTTCAGGCTGAGTATTTACATAGGAAGGGGAGGTTCCATCCCCTCCTAGGTGGTTTCCAGGCCTTGCTTCAGGCAAGCGTGTGCATGCTCAGTCCTTTGCTACATTTGATGAGTTCACAGACAGGACAGCCAAAAGTCTCCTTAGCAATGTGTCACACCCTCCAAATAAATCAGATTGAAATGAATCCAGGTAATCATTGTTCTTGAACAATGCCTCTCCCACCTGAGCACCTTTCCTGAACATGGAATGTTTGCAATTACTTGATAACTTGACGAGTCTCCTGGCTCCATAATTGAGCAGGTGGATAATGACTCCATCTGTAAAGTTTTAAACAAGTCCCTCTTTTTAAAAATAGCATAGTATTTGTAGCACAGCCTCACTAATACTAGAAGAGGGTCTGAAGCACACCTCTTTGCTTGAGGCCTTTCTGATCCAAGGGATATTTGAAAAACCATTTTTGTCAACGAAGTGTGCTTATTTGTTTAACATGCTCCTTCCTGCGCTTTTTTTCAGTGCTACTTAAAATTGTATATGGAAATGAATTAGCTTTACAGAAAAAAGAAAGAACTTGTGCAAATGGCTACAGAAGGGGACCCTCAAAAGTGGTCACTGTCAAGGAAGTTGATATTGGACTGTGGCAATCCCTGCCTCTCTGCAAGGGGAGGCGGGACGAGCTGATCCTCCTGTGGATGCCCTTTTAAAACACATCCAGAATACTTGTTTTGGTTTTAAGTCTTTCCACCACAGTGCCTTCTAGACCCTAATAAATGTGTTAGCAAGATTCTTTCTTGCCTAGAACAGATACAGAGCCACAGGTTGCCCATGCATGTGTGTCTATCTGTTTGTCAATCTGTACATTTTTTTTTGCATTTTACTAACAGCTACCTTTAAAAGTAGAATATTTTTATTATTTAAAAGCTGTTTGTTTAAAGCACTTGCTGATTTGGAAACAAAGTGACTATCAGTGCTACTTTGAATGCATCTCTACAATGTTCCCTCTTGTCCTCGTTTCTCTTCTCAGTTGTATGTGTATTCTTTATGCCCTTTGGTCAAAGAAATAAACCCTTTATCAGTACTCCACATCTGTAGCAACTTAGAAGACATAAACAGACATGTAGGACAAACAGAATCTTTGGCCTGCTGCTTGGGGTTGCAAGGCGGGGAAAGGTACATTCCATTGCTGACCTGATGTTTTCATTTGGCTTCTCCTAAAATGATCCAACTTGATAACGTAACCTTGTGTAAAATGGGCAACAGAATGTAGAAGCTGTTAGGGAAGCGATTCTGAATCTCAGGAAACTGGAGCATCATGAATAATATCTAGAAGGAAAACAAAAGTAAGTGGCTGCTTGTTTACTTTCCCTGACCATTTTGGGAAAATTGAGCAAACAACTCTCCAGCTGAATGGAAAAACTGTTCGTTTCTAATGCTTTAGTTTCATTGTCTAACTCATTAGTCTGTCGGTGTCTTAGCAAGTAGTTGATTTTACATGCTTCTTGCTATTTATTTAAAAGCTGTCCTCACTATCTCAGTTTAAAGGGTATGCTTCCTTCATTATAAGCAATAGGTTTAGAAAAACTAGAATGGCCATATAGGCTTAAAAATAATCCTAAAACCCTCATGCAATTTTCCAAAAACTTTCTGCAAGAACTCTGGGTTCCTTTTAGCAAATGACGGAGTCTTCCTTCATTCTTTCTTTGTTTCTACCCTTCATATAATGCCCTCAGAGCGAGGTACAATCTAAAATTGTTATTGCTTTCTTGTAAAATAATCAGGTAGATCTTAAAACTCTTAAGCAAAGCTAAAAAGAACAGAAAAGTAAAATCCTCTGGGGAGACAGATTTTTTTAAAAAATTTCTGAGCAGAAGTACAAATGGAATAAAGAGCTTCTCTTTTACTAACTCATGAGTGGAATGCATTTGGTGTTCAGAGGGCTGTGGAGGAACTTCAGCCAACCAGGTCCAAGAGTCTTTCTGTCACTTCACCATCTTTAGCTAAGAGAAGCCTCTATCTCTGTGTGACTCCCTTAACTTCTTTGGGTCTCCATTTCTGTTCTTACAAGGGTTGCCGGTGGCTGGTGAAATCTTACGGTTTCAGTGAACTCACAGTGGCTTTCAATTCAGACTTATAGGACACCTCCAAGGTGCTGAACTGTAGACTCAAATACTCAAAATAATTTCAGCCACTCAGATACCTACTCTGTAGTCTGGATTCAGTGTATTCCTGACACAGAAATATAGGTGCCTATATATTTCTCAACAAACGATGCTGATGATGAGCTGTCTGTCTGTCTGTCTCTGTCTGTCTGTCTGTCTGTCTGTCTCTCTTTTGACCAGAGCAAAATTGATTGTAGTACTACTCTTTTACCAATGAGGAATTTTGGAGCTGCATTTCCCACTTTTAAAATTAAAGTGTGAGATCATCCTTTTAAAGGGGCATCTCTCCCCCACCCTAGGACATGAGCAAATGTGTTCTGAAAATCCAGAGGTCATCTTTGTTTGCCAGCGCTTTGTCTCGGGGTAATGGATATTCACTCTTCGGTGGATTTTTTACCAGGGAAATCTTTTCCATAAAAGGTATTGTCTCCCTGCTACTTTCTCATATAATAAAAAACACAAAGCAAAACAGCCACAATGCATTCCTCCTTATCTGATCTAAATCTTTTAAGGAGAAAATATTGTACACTGGTTTAGTGGAAGGAGGGAAGACTTAACAGCCTCCAAGATAGTGAGGCCTTGTGTGTAATGGAACTAAGAACTCCTAAACGTTTTTCCTTTTTATGCAGATATGGAGTTAGAAATGAATTGCCTCAACATAATGTATATTCTCCAACCTACTTGCAGCTTTTCCTGTGGATGGAAGCAGTGATTACTTCTCCTCCTCTTTCTTCTATATTCTACCTTTTCCCCAGTTTGGAACTCAAGGTGGCTTATAACAGTTAAAACAAACATAGTTAAATTGATAGCTAATTGCCTTAAACATAGTTAAATTGTTAGCTAATTGCCTTATGTTACTGCCAAAGAATGTTTGGAAAATCAAAGAATACTGTTACAGTTACAGCTTACATTAATGGCTTAAAACAGAATCAAACCCCTCACGAAACCTCACGTGAGGTAACAAAAATCTGCCTCTGAGATAATCAACTTGTGCAGCCAAACAACTTCATTTGGGTCCCCTGATGGTTTTATCAAATTCTAATCCAGGTTTTAGTAAAATGGTTTTTCTCAATAGTTTAATTTTTAGATTGACTTCAACTCCTCATGTAGTAAATATGATCATTATTGTATTGTTATTCTGAATGCGTGTTTTGGAAATGTGAAAGGTCATTTCTAATCTGTGTCTTGAGATTTCCTTTCCTTTTCTTTTTTTTTTTTTAAAGGAGCATGTTTGGTCTCCCCACTCATCTGAACACCTTTCCCCACCTCATGGGAAGGACCGCACAGTTTCTCAGATGATTCCTGACCTCCACAGACACTTCTGTATCTATAAGCTTGTGTGTATTGGGAATTAACATTTAAAAATGGATTTAGCATTTTTTCTGTCACCACCACACTCTTTCAGAATAAATGCTTATAATGTGCTTTTTCATATGTTCTGAGGTTTGTTCATCTGTACTCCTATTTATCAGACAGGTGGACATTTTGAACAAACACGTTTCTAATGAGTAAATTCAGAGTACATACTTTGGTTGAGGCTCATCATTGTAGAGATTGGTGATGCTTTTGTTGGTTAACTATTCTTGAACATCACCCTTAGCCTGTCTACAGCACTTCATCTACCCTATGAGTGGAAAATACAGTAATATGGCTTATCTATCCAAGGAGTCCTTTTAAAGTTTAATTGTTTAATGCTTTGAGAGGGCCATGAGTGGAAGGTGCTAAGAAGAGCATCAGGAAGGAGCACAGTGGCTCCATTAAGATCAGGGTGATTATTAGAGGCTAAGTGTTACATACCATCACCTGAAAATCTCTTAGTATCTCCAAGAAGGTGGTGATATGGAGCCTCTATACATTTGTGTTATCAGTTTGAGTTCCTTTCTCTATCTGCAATAATACCAGGGACAAGTGGTGTCTTGTGAGTCCCTAGCCCTAATGGCACTTGCAGCAGCTTAGCTGATGCTGACAGTACTAGCTTGAGCTACAGTAAGGCAAGTCTGAAGGCATGGGAGCTTACATGGCTTTTTATTAATCTGGGCAATCTAGCAAAATGCACATCAACATGCTATTAACACCAGCTTTGCTTCAGAGAAGGGGAAGGAAGCAAACGCCTGCCAGTGAGGCCTTTGCTATTTTTTGTGGGGATGCAGTTTGATACCTGTGATGAATCTAAATGAGCAGTTTTTACTTATGTGTGTTTCATCTGTTGAAATGCAGGCATTTTATAAATAAATGGAAGAAATAAATATAGAAGACAGGGTGTTTAATGCCTTGGTGTCATTTATAGGTTTGCTGTATACATTGCTGTAGAAACTGCTGTTCATGTACTCTAATAAAAAAAAATAGAATGAAATAAATTGTCTGCAGCCAAAGGACTAGCTAGTTTCCATAATCCTCCTGCTTCTCAGCTGTCATGGTCCCTCCATCAGTTAGCAGATCACGACACTGCAGTAGAAGCTGCAGCTGACAAAATTCTTCTTCTGTGCAACTATTATAGGAAGAGCCCTATCAAAGTCTTAGGTCTTGATAAGAGATTCCCAACCTTTGGTCATCCAGATGTTTTGTACTTCACTTCCCGAACCTCTTGGCCAGCATGGCCAGTGGCAAGGGAGTCTGAGAACTGAAGTCCAGAACAACATGGAGGGCCAAAGGCTGAGAACCAGTTTTAGATTCTACACATAGCATCCTGTGCTCCCTGTTCTGGAGAAGACTCCATCCTGTCCGGTCCCTGCCCATCTTTTCTTTTCTATGTACTTCTTTCCTGCCAGGAATGCACAACACTTCTTGTTCATTGACTTTATGTGGGAATTTCCTTCTGGTGGACAGGGAAAAAGAAAATGGTTGTTTTGTGTAAGAAACAGAGGTTAAAGCTGGTTGTTTGAGCTGTTTGAAGTCCCACAGGGTTCTTTCTTGGACTAGGTGTTGCTCAAAATCTTCGTATATGACTTTTACGATGCAATAGGGGGCATGCGTATCAAATGTGCAGATGACACCAAGGGGAGGGAGTAGTTAATACTCCAGAGTACAGATAAAGAATTCAGTATGACTTTATCAGATTGGAAAGCTGGGCTAAAAACTAATAAAATGAATTTTAACAAGGATAAATGTAAGGTAACATACTTAGGCAGGAAAAGCAAAATGCAAAAATATATCATGATTGACACTTAGCTTGACAATAGCACATGTGGGTAGGATCTAGGAATCTTAGTAGAGCTCAGGCTAACCATGAGTTAAAAGTGTGATGCAGCAGTCAAAAAGGCTAATGCATGTCTAGGCACCATTAATATCAGCATAATGTTTAGACTGAAGGAAATAATAGTGCTACTTTATTCTGCTTCAGTCAGACCATAGTTGGAATACTGTGTCCAGTTCTGGGCACCACGTTTCAAGAAAGATATTAACAGGTTGAAATGGCTGATCAGGATGGCAAAAGATCTAGAGTCTGTGCCATTATGAGGAACAGTTTAGGGAGGTGGGCATGTTTAGCTTGGAGAAGAGAAGACTGAGAGGTGATATGGCCTGAGCATTGGACTATGACCCCAGAGACCAGGGTTCGATTCCCTGCTCAGCCATGGAAACCCACTGGGTGACCTCGGGCATGTCAAACACTCTCAGCCCAAGGAAACCCTATGAGGAGTTGCCTTAGGTTTGTTGTAAGTTGGAAAGAACTTGAAGATACACAACAATAATGATATCCATATTTAAATATCTGAAGGGATGTCATGTAGAAGATGGAGGGAGCTTGTTTTCTGCTGCTCCAGAGTCTAGAACATGAACCAAAGGATTCATATTATAAGAAAAAAGATTCTGCCTAGATGTTAGGAAGAACTTCTTTACTTTAAGAACTGTCCAGTAGTGGAATGGATTGGCTCAGAATGTTGTGGATCCTCCCTCCTTGGAGATTTTTAAGTAGGGTTGGATGGTTAGTTGTGAATTCCTGCAGGGTAGAAGGTTAGACTTGATGGCCTTGTGGTCTCTCCTGACTCTGTGATCTTGCGTTTTCCATGACTCCATGTCTGTTATCTTTCTGGTGTCTGTTTTTCACCTGGCTATGTATCTCTTTCCTTTACTATAATATTTTCAACATTATAATACCATAAACAAAAGTATTTATTGATGGATTTTAATATGCAATGGTTAACTGATGTTGTGTGCTGTGCTATTTGTTCTTGCTCCATAGAGAGAGGTGGGTAAGTAAGAAATATGATATTATTGTTGTGGTTATTGCTGTTGCTGTATAGAACCCTTCATGAGCTCAAACACTATGAGGCTTCTCTTTGCCTTTGTACCCTGTTTGTTCTGCAGACATTCTGATGTATTTTTTGCCCCCTTGGGCATTGGAATGTTGGTAAGTAGGATTTTTTTTAGTAATCCAATCAATCAGTGTTAATGGCCATCATAGCTGGAATGCCATTACCAATATGTGTGTTTATTCAGGAGACCCAGTGTGTGTCTGTTAATCCTCATTTGTGGGAAGTGTGCCTAGGACTACAGCCTTACAGTACTGATTTGTTCACACTCATCTGGAGGTAAGTCCTGTTGAACTTGCTTCTGGGAAGACATGTGTGTGATTGTGCTGTCGGCATTTATGCACATGTTTCCAGAAGTGCTTCACATATGCTAGGGATAATTCCAACAACCATGTTAAGATAGACCAGGATTTTTAGGTGGGAGGCCTAACAATATGCAATACTTGCTTGCATAAAACTCTCAGTCCATTGTAAGTAGAATAAAGTCCATCCTTAGGACACATAAAAGGAAATCAACTGAATGGTTATTATACCTGGAATTAGGTTTGTGGCAGCAGCAGCAAAAGCAGTAACCATTTCATGGTTTCTTTTTTCTTTTTCTAAGGAGGTTGGAAGAAGAATACAGCAAAGCTACTCCTTTCTGTTCTGGTCCTCAATAATAGTTTGCCTCTCTTGGTTATTTGATTTGATGTGACTGATTTATTTTGCTCTCTTTTTTTCCTCCATCTCTCCCTGGAAATCACACTTGAGGGTGGTACCAATAAAATCAAGCAAAATAAACAGATGCTTTGTAGACTGTCAGATAGCCTGCTTCCTATTTCAGTGCTGAGTTCTTATAGAAAAAAATCTGTCAGGTTTGGGGAAAGAATAGATCTTTCCAACATTCCTGATGACCTCAACTGTATGTAAAATCCAGTTCTGTAGACAAGCAGCAGAGATACTGAGTCTCTCATCATTCATGAGATCTTCTCAGAAGGTGGCAACTTTCCGTTTGTAATTTCAATAAGTACTGTGTGGATGATAGTAGCTCATGATGTTCACTGATAAATTTTAATGGCATAAATTCACCAGTTGTTCTTTCTCAGGTGGGACCTGTTACTGTGTATTCACATCTCTGTAAGGAGCTGACTGATAGAGAGCTGGTGCCTCCATTCTGGCAGCAGGAGATATTCATTGTTTTGTAAGTGCTGTTATCGTTGGTGTAGGTGAAAGAAACAGGCAGAGAGAGAGAAAGCAGCAATGGAAGGAGGCAAAAATTTCTTTTAAAACTCAGGTGTCCCCCCGCCAAATATTTCTTAGCAAGGTCTGGAATGCATAGAAGAGATTCCTTCATGCAGAGTTTCTTTTCTACTTATATGGATCTTAGCACAGTTAATTTCAGTATCTAATGTAGACCAGTGAGCCATGAATATCACTTCATGATATGTCTAATATGTGCATAACTGCAGTCTGACAATCCTTTCTGAAAAAGCAGTGAGAAAAGCTCAACTGCTTCCTAGTATTCAGTTTTCTCACTCCAGAAAAGGCCCTGGGCAGCTTGTGGATACAGGTTTGCTGTAGAGGTGACATGTACGGACCTAACATATACAATTTCTTTTACACTGGTTGCAATCCAGGTTTTACAAAGAGAAAGCTGGTATATTCCTAAATGCTGCTATTTTGTTAGTCCTATTGTCAACTATTTAAAATCCCTCCAGTAGGATAATGGGATGGAAAGTGAAACGTGTGTGAGGTGTTTCAGTTGGCATTGCTCTATGGATGTTTACATTATTAATAATGATCTCCTGGTGTAGTATTCTGTCTATAGTCATTAGACCTGTTGCAACTGTGTAATGAATACATAGTCTCCTGATGCAGCTGTAATGGATCCTTTATGTCCCATATGGTGGATGAGTCCCATTACTCTAGTCTGGTAATTTGAAACATCTCTTGCTCTTGAATTAAATTTCTCTAAGGGGAACTCCAGTAACTCTCATGTGGAACTCACCAGGTGCATTGCTGGGTTACAATGTGGACAGACAGAAGGCAGTATTCTGGCGGCCTGAATCAGAAGCTGTCCCATAGCACTCTGCCACTAGAGTGAACAAACTTGGTGCTAGGATGGAGGGGTATACTGAAAGGCTCAGTGGCCCTGGAGCATGCACAGATTCTTATGAATCGATGTCATCGAGAGATGAGGTGAAGAATGGAAATTGCAGCCGTTCTAAAGGTAGGAAATAGACCTGACCTCACCAGGATACTGCATCAGCAATTACCAAGAGGTTTGATACATTGTGGATGAGGCTTCTGTCAGTCCATTCACTTCCTCCTCTTTATGTAAGTCCATCTAGCAAATTGTAAGTAAAGATGTTCCAAGTTTGCATATGGATATATTTCACAGTAGTCTGTAGATATTCAGATTTAGGGGTATTGTCTTCAACTTTCTACTCATATTGCTGTTACCTGCCTTCCAAAAGGTTTATTGTACTATCAGTTCACTGATTTATGTTGTTTGTTGTATATCGTGTAATAACTGGCAAAATACATTATCCTTTCATTGCCAGGTTAAAAATGATAGTGTAAAAGTGTAGAAAAATATTGTTAGAATTTCTGTGATAGATGGAGTAGAAACAATGTAGTATGGTTAATATTTCAGTCTTGTCATATGCTTAGGAAAGAATGAGTACTGGGGAAAAACCAGTGTTTGTATATATATCTTTATTGCATAATTTAGATGCTTATATTGAGCTGATGGGAATGGAAAGATGACTTGACTTTGCTTGATACATGTAAATAGGAATAAAATAAAATAAAAAAAAAACAGTTCTCTCCACCTGAGCTGAATACTTAAGTGAAACTGTGTACTCAGTGAGTTTATGTTGTGTGAATGTATGCTTTATTTCCTCTTAAAATGCACAAACAGCTTTCACTCTTTGGAAATGCCTAGAAGATGCTTGAGGTTTGCTTTGGCTCTGGGTGTTTTGGGAGTGCAGACTGTCTAGTAGTTGCAAAGCCAAAACCCATCTCCAACTCTGAATTGGAGGCAGAGAAGTTTCTTGTTTTGGCTTTGCATTTTCCAGATGTTCTTGAGTGTCCAGCAAGTGCAAAGACCACATATTCTCTTTAGCTTCTTATTTTCTTATTGCCTGGAATTCTGTACCCTCATCCCTAGCTTGAAACTCAGAACCAGAGAAGGGAGAATGGGGTTTTCACTGCCCTCTAGTGGTGTTTTGCACCAGCACAGTACAAAGGAGAAGGGCCACAGACACAATATTTAGTTAGCAACCCAAAAATTTGTGGGTCTCTACTCGTAAATAGAGAGCCAGCATGGTGTAGTAGTGTGAATGTGCACCTATGACCATAGAGACCATGGTTCAATTCCCCATTTGACCATGGAAACCCACTGGGTGACCTTGGGCATGTCACATACTCTCAGCCCCAGAAAACCATGTGATAAGTTTGCCTTAGGGTCTCCATAAGTTGAAAACAACTTGAAGGCACACAACAACAACGACAACTCATAAATGGACCTGGAGTCTTGTGTGTAGGGTGGAGTGCAGCAGTTGTGAGAGGGTAGAATTCTGGGGGGAAACTTTTAGTAGGGGATAAGAGGATCCTTCTGCTGTTTGTCACTGCACATTGACTTCTCATGCATATGCATTGGCAGGGAAGAACAAGTATCATATTTATGTTACTTTATGAGAATAAATGTGGCATAACAGTTATTTGGCCCTTATAAACCAGGCACATATGAAATTGTACTATGCATTCTATTGTCATACTGTGCAGGTTTTAATTACCAATATTATGAAAGCAATACTATAGGCCTTTCCCCACTAGCCTGTTACGGTGCTATTATTCCACTTTCAGCATCCTGTGGAATCCTGGGGCTTGCAGTTTAGGGAGGGGCCTTTAGAATTCCCAGCCAGAGAGCTCTTTGGCCTCAGTAAACTACAAACTCCAGAATTCCACAGGATGTTGAAAGTGAAATGATAGCACTATAATACTGTAGTGCAGAAAGGCCTTATATATATTCTAAGAATATATTGAAGTAGATAGCGCAAGAATATGGTGATAAATATTATCAAGTGCATTGGATCCTTTCCAGCCTTTTAGAATAGGGAAAATCAAAACAAATGGCCAGATATTTTAGTTATGGGCTCCCCCCCCCCCCATTTAGGGACTAGAAGCCATTGGATGACATGAAACATGATCTGAACAATGAACAGGAAATGCTGAATTTATCTTTCCCTGATCAAGGATAATCTTAATTTGAAAAAAAAATATGGTCAGAAAAGTCATCTGGATTATTAAAACTTTGTTCCAAGCTGAATGAGGCTGAAAGATGTTCTTCTCTAGAAAATTTATTTGATATCAGATGTCGAAAGGAAGCTTGCATACCTGTGCAGAGATACTGATCAGGGTACTAATGGAATTGGGCTGAGGCTGTCTGACAAGGATTTTGATGCAGGCAGGACATGTGAATAACTGCTTCAGCAGCAGGCCATTAAAATGTGGTTCAGAGGCTGTTAAGTGCCAATCCTTCCAGCTCTCATAATTTGAGGCAGAACATGCTTGCTACTTTGACATTAAATGAATCTCTTTTGGCATCATTTTGCAGACTTCTGGAAGGCTGCAGTAAAACAAAAGCCCATTTCAAATCCAACGGTGACAGACTATATTAACAGCACTGTGACTCTGATAGAACACAGCTGCTGTCATTCCCTGCTCACAGCTGGAACTGTGTCCTCAGAATTGATACTGGGGAGTCCGGGGCATGCCAGCCTCCTTGAATTTGTCTCAAATTGGACTGAGATGATGTATTCCCTTCAGAAGATCTTGCACAGTTTTGTCCAAAATGCCATCTGATCCTGTTTTAAGATCACAGTTCATAAGCTGACATGAAAACCAGTTTCCCATTTTCAGACATAACACTGAACTCTGGTTTATACAAATGGGGATCATGGTGCTAAAGCTGAGGAAGGGAGGGGTGTATGGGCCTGACACTCATTCTGGCGCATTCTATGGTTTAGGAAGCCAGTGAATGCTTCATTGAAACCAGTTCTCTGATTTGCCAAGTAAACTTGGGAGCCAAGGAGGCGCCATTTATATTTGGGTGTTCCATATCTTAATCTCCAAATCCGGCCGTTGCATCATGTTGGCTCCACAACATTGCAACTTAACGATTTTTTGGATCTTTAAAAAAAAAAAATCCTCTGAGGTTACGATAAACAGTTATCCAAATTTTATGACAAATTAAATATCATTCCAGCACTTAATAGGGTAGGAGACAAAGATTTACACTGCAAACTTTATAGGGAAAGTGTTAACAAAACTGATTGGGAAATGGTTCCTCATGCTGGGAGAACTAACCATTAGATTCTAACCAACAAAGTAATGTTTTCCTAGCCTTCTATAAACTGTTACCATTCTTAATTTTTTTTTAAAAAAAATCATTATTTAATAGATCAAAATACAATCCTTCAACAAAGCAAGTCCAAGACATTTTGCTACCTGAGGCAAATGGCAAACCCATCCCCATATACGTAACTTGACAAGAGTGACAATTGAAGTTCAAGTCAACACTGCGGTGAGACTACAGCTTCAGCATATCTGAGGACAGCAAGATAGTTCAGGGAGTATAAGGCTGGCTGAATAGTAACTATGGCATCTTCTGTCCTCCAGCATCACACTGCTGTTCCATCAGCAGCTGCCCCGGAGGAAAGTGTGACTGCTTAATAGTTACTGAAGACTGAATCAGCTCTTAGGGCATCACATTAATTTTGCCAGATTGGTGGCAAAGTTAAGAATGGAAATCTGGGTCCCATTTCTCAGTGGCTAGGATGCACACCCTGTGCAGATACAACTGTCAAAATTCTAAAAATGTCAAAGTAGAATCCAGTACAAAATAAGCAGAATAGAGATTCAAGTAGAGTGAAATAAGATCACCCACAGTTCTGGTCTCTAAAAGAAGAGAGATGCCTGGCCTTCTGCCTGTATTTTTATATACATGTAATATATAAGTTCTTTTCTTCCTGTCATTTCAATGAACTATCTTCATCACATTGTTCTCCTCTGCCGCCCCCCAAGGCAGTTTAGAAATGTTCAAGATTAAATCAATAACAGCACAGCACGTTCTGTGGCTTAATGACTAGACAAGATGGAAGATGCATAAAATATTTCCCATGTCTAATTTATCTGGTTTCCCTGGGACATTTACCAGGTTTCAGCCAGTAAAGATTAGCGAGATGTAGCATGCCATGATATGTGACTAAGTTGTACGTAAAAGCTGCAGTCCACCATCTGACGTAATGGAGCATGCTTAAGCCTATTAACAAGGGCAGGCTGAAGTGCACTTAAAGCTTCACTGGATAGGACTGTAGTTGTTGAAGCCTCTTCTCTGCCTGCCCACACGTGTTTCCATGATAGGATGGGTTTGGTAAGATGATTATGTATTTTTTGACAGATAAATGGCTTCAAATGAAGAACATGTAAAACACCGCTCTGTCACCTGGTTACAGAAATCTTAGTTTGTTCTTCGTGAGTTTTGGTTGATGTTACCAATTAGAACTGCACACAGTAGCGGAAGAAAAGAACAACATTTCTACAGAAAACGACATAGTTACTTTGCTTTTAAATGTCACATAATCACAGCAACTATCTCTCAGTCTTTTTCTGTGTCTGAAAGAGAGAGACAAAGGGAAACGCCTCATCTAAGATGCCTGCAATTCAAAATTTTTGCAGAGTCTTGTACAGAAAATTACTTTAAAAATAATAATAAAATCTGTTGCTTGGTGAATTAGTGTCATCTTTGATCAAAAGATTTTTAATTAATACATCTAACTAATTAGAGAAATGAACACTGCTGATCTAATTTAAATGGAATTTCCAGATCCCATCTGATCTTTGAAGCTAAGCAGGGT
Source organism: Cyclura pinguis (assembly GCA_030412105.1). Taxonomy (NCBI): domain Eukaryota; kingdom Metazoa; phylum Chordata; class Lepidosauria; order Squamata; family Iguanidae; genus Cyclura; species Cyclura pinguis. The sequence continues at coordinate 129,818,308 of CM059600.1, forward strand.
ACTTGGATGGGAGACCGCCAACAACTGCCAGGTGCTGTAAGCTATATTTCAGAGGAAAGAACTGGTAAAACCATCCCTGAATATTTCTTGCCTAAGACAACCCTATGAACTTCATGGGGTAACCATGTTGACAGATGACTTGAAAGCACATACTGTTTTGTGTGCAAATGTATATATTTCATTCTTAATTTTTTTGTAATTATGAGATCTTCCCATTGTTTTCCTTTTCTTCTGAAGCATTGTAGATTGACATTGGTATGTCATGTAGAAATGAATGGATGCCACAGGTGATTAGAATAAGTGAACTGCACACCGTGGACCCTTAAAATAGAGCCTCCAGATCTGCCCTGCCAAATAGTATCCCATTTACTTCACAAATAGACATTCCTGGAACAACAACAACAACAACAACAACAACAACAATAATATAGGCTGCTGCTGACATATTTCAAAAGATAGAAATGTTCTTCTCCCTTCTTGTTGAAATTAAAGCTCTGTGTTGACAAGTGTGTTCTCTCCTGTTGACTTTGTCTGCCATTAGAAATGGTGCAAACCATCTACTGTTACACTGTGCATATGTCTGTCCTGTAAATCAAAACAATGGGGAACCAATAGCCTTCTAGATGTTGACCTCCAACTCCCAAGCCAGTGGTCGGCATGTCAATAGGCAAAGATGCTGGGAACTGTAGTCCAGAAACATTTAAACAAGGACAGGTTTCTGGCTTATGTGCTATAGATTAGTAATTGTCTTGTTAAAGTTATCTAAATTGTTTCCATTCTGCAAAAGTATTACCACGAACTGTTTTGATAGAGTAGGTGTACTAGTGTAGATCTATCAAATAGTATCCTTCATCTGTAATAGAGTCCAGTCTAGATTCTACATCATGATCATCTGTATATCATTGATAGCTGTGGGCTAATACAGTACTAATAAGTACTGGAAAGCATGTGTAATAAATCAGCAGAAAAAAAAAGGAAACTAGGCTCCATGTGCTTATGAATGGTCCAAGTTTATTTTTTAGAAAGCCCAACATGTTTCAGCCTGTTTATGATTCAATTGGCCTTCAGGAGCGTAAATCCAATCTACAACAGAAATTTCTGGAGTTGCTGCTGCACTCTCTTTAAGAACTGGACCAATATGCAAGAAATATTCAAGATTCATGAGATTCAGGACAGAAAAAAATGGTCTGTTTAGACTGTACTAGACCCAGTGTTGATCTATTTTTCAAGGTCAAATGGAATGCAACCTATTTACTTGTGGGTTATCTATAGTAAAGCTCATTGCAGCAAAAATTTCACTCTTACTTTGCAGGACCTCTTTGTCCTGGACCACCTGGTTTTGAAGCCAGCTGCAGAATTCAGTAGGTTGGTCATATGTGCATGCCTCATTGTATAAGTTTAAAAAAATTAAATCACATCAGCCACGAGGAGAGACAATGTCAAAATGCACAAAAACAGGCTTAAATGTTACAACAAAATATAAAAGGTTTGGGAAAATTAAAACAGAAGATGTTAGGGTAGGTGTTGAAGTGATCTCCCTGAGTACAGTTTTGCTTTTGCATAACTGGAAGTATTGCAAATACCCTTTCAGTTGTAGTCGTTTGCCATACCTTCCTTGGCATGGCCATGTGAAGAAAGGCCTCATATGAAGATCTCAAAGTCCTTGTAGTCCATATGAGAAGAAATAATGTGTACCAAAATCTCAGGTTAAGAAGGACTCTAAAGATCAATTCAGGCACTTTGATTTGGCCTCAAGGTGGACTGGGAGCCGGTGGATATGATAAAATGCCAAAGTAACATGTTCACAACATTCAGTTCAAGTTAGCTGCTTCCCAGTCATATTCTGTATCCTATCATGAAGAGGCTGAACACCAGTCCCCCAGGCAAACAAAGCACCCAGGATGGGGGTGGCTCTCTGTTTTTTCTGAACTGAGTCTCATGTTATTGGTGTTCATCCAGTCCATTGCCATAACAAGACCCTGATTTAGTGCTTCCCTGCCTGAGAATTTGGTGGTCTAATGAAGTACAGAGGCATTTGGATAAGTTGGTCTCACTATAGATGTTGAAGATCTCATAGGAAAATCACCCAGGGAGTTCTCAGCACTGAGCTGACAGATAAAACTTTGGTCATCTCAGGCAGAGAAAACTGTTGGGCAGTGGGATGGTCAGCATACAGCAAAATTCCTTATCTGTCCTTAGCTCTCAATGCAGGTGCAAATAACTCAGGGTTGGCATTCAAATGGACAAGAAGTCCATTACTGTGTTTGCCTACTGATGGATGTCTCTTGTACCTAGTGCTGGAAGGAGAAGTTGCAAGAAATGGTTATGTTTCTCTTTCCATAAACATATTTTTTGAAAGCTTTTGCATTGTAAATTTTGTAACATTGCCATCTTTTGTTGCAGACTGAAATAATGCCACCAGACACATACAAATATGTTTTCTGTAATGTGGCATTAGTCTTGGTGAATTCATAATGCAGTTAAACTTTTCATTTGTGCCAGCTTCTGTTTCTTACCAGTCTTCCGGGTTACATAAGGAATCTGGAAAGATTAAAAGAGACGGAGGGATTGATAAAATTAACCTTTGTTTCTTTAGTATTATATTTCTTTATAACTCTTCATTTGAGTTCAGCCTTTTACAATCTGACTTCCTGATAGTTCAGAGGACTTCTGTGAGAAATATGCAGATACCATATCCTTGATTTGTTTATTCACACAGCTGGTTTGGTAATCATATATACACATTCAAACATTAGTCTCAAAAGTAACATTCTTTTGATAAAGTGCTATTACTTATGTCCCCATCATATCAGGCTTGGCTTTTGAGAGGATAAGATTTAGGATTGAGACGTTCCTCCTCACCACATTTTTTTTTTTATTATACTTGGCTCTTGGAAATCTTTAGAGAAAGTCTCCTTTTACATTATGAAGTCTCACAGGGATATACTTGTGTAACATACCTGATCAAGTTGATAAACGCAGGTGAAGGTAAGCGCATCACTTCCCATTTTTAGGGGCATCTTGGGCAGCTGATAACTGCTTCTCCTGAGTACATTGGAAATAGCTATTGGAGAGGCATGTTTCTGGAGCACTGGTTCCACACTACTTTTTAACCTGGTTATACTACTAGTATTTTTGGACGTGGGCTAACCCTTGGCTAGTATATGTAGACATGTCCAAAGTTGTTTCATTGCAGAATTGAATAATTTTTAGGGAGAGAGGGCTCAGAGAGAGTAGTTACTCCCGTATCATCTAATGAATTTCATGATTGAGCTAGGATTTGAAGCTAGGCCTATTGACTTCTGGTCAGATGCAATAATAAGACAGGATTCTAAGAATCTTGGCTTGTGGTGAATGAGATGCAAGCTGGGCTACACAAGCTGATAGCTTCTGCTTTGCATCTGTTTATTAGCATGATTATGGCTTGTTACTCAAAACAATCCAGGATTCATTAGCAAAAAACAAATGCTGGTATATGATTCTGCCTTTTAAGTGGTACAAACATCCCAGGAAGCCTCAGTATGGATGATTTGCAAAGCAAGTTTGAATGGGATGTGTGCCCTGGGAAGGAGCAAGTTTGTGTTCAGTAATGATTCTCTGGAAAACTGGCTTGTGTCTGACGAAGATCTCTGACCATTACACCAAACTGAGGTTCAACTCTCCCCTTCTTCCCTCCCTCTCTCTTTTTCTCGGCATCTATATCTAGATCTATCTATCTATCTATATGTGTGTGTATGTGTGTATGTGTGTGTACATATTGCGCACTTTATATTTTTTAGTCCTCCTTGTTATTTACTTCAAAATATGTGTGTGTTTGTTGTCTACACACACACACACACACACACACATATACACATTTTGAAATTATATCACCCCTTTCTACATGAATATACTCAAATGCCATTTCCGCACTATTATTGCACAATTGTTTCACTTTCAACATCCTATGGACTCCTGGGGTTTGCAGTCTGGCTGTCCCCTCCCTAAACTGCAAACCCCAGGAGTCCATAGGATGTTGAAAGTGGAATAATCGTTTTACAGAACGTACAGAGTGTAGTGCGGAAATGGCCAAAGTAGCAGATGAAATGGAATAAAAATGAAACAATCACAGGATCACCAAACAACAGAATAAAAGGTATAGACTTGTATCCTACTGAGTTTAGCTGAAGCATTTATGCTTTTGGCACTTGCTATTTGATAGTTGTCCCTTCAAACTGCAGAGAATACGGAAGTATTGGACTCTTGTTGCATATGGGCCTGGAGGCTGTTGAAATGCAATATGGCATGTTTATATGTGACACTTTTCTTTGCTAGTAAGGATGGATTAGAACAGCAGAGTGAGTAGATGTCTTCTATGAACTGTTTGATTCCTAAAGCAGAAATGTTGCCAAGCCTGAGCCAGACAAATTAGTGGAGCTGGTGTGTTTTTCATTACACAGACATGGAAACTTCGGCCTCACTGCTAATGTAGACCAGGACTCACAGCAAAGAAAACTGCTAGGGGATAGTGGTGGTCATTTGTGGTGTATTCAACAAACAGCACTGACAGTCTGACATCACTGGCATCACTCTTGATAGTCTTTGTAACAGAGAGCATAAGATTTCTATGGTATATAGCATTCATGTTATTGTTGATGTTGTTGCTGCTGCTGCTGTTACTGTGTGTCTTCAAGTTGTTTCCCCCTTATGGCAACCCTAAGATGGGCTATGATAGGGCTTTCACGGGGTTTTCTGGGGCTGAGAATATGTGATACACCCAAGGTCACCCATTTAGCATTCTTCCATAAAAAACAAATTCCATTGTTAGCACTTCATAGTAGGAATGAGGACCATTTCCAGACAGAGGTCTCCTTGTGCTAGTAGTTAGAAGGCACTACAACTATTTTGTTTTCCTCTTCTTAACAGATTTTCTGTGGTTAATGAAAAAGACAGAAGAAGTGGTGGAGAAAAAACAAGAGGGGATATTGTGGGAGGGTGAGGAAGTCTGGAGCCTCTGTAAAATTCAGTGAATGTGACAGGGCTGTTGTGTGATAAAAGTCTTGTCTGCAACTGTCTACATCTATTCCTCTGAAATTTCTTTCCCAAAAATCTTAATGAGGCTTGGATCTATCTTATGAAAAACTGGCTTAACAAAAACAAACAAAATCAATAACTCTTTCCTCATATCATGGCTTGACTTTGTCTACATCCTGTTGTGTGTCTTCAGCCATATCTTTACTAGATTAACTTCCCAAACTCTCTAAATAAGTTTATTGCCATTTTAATTTTTTAATTTCTTTGGAAAAATGGGAATAGTTGATTAGAATGGAATGTCCTTAATTTATATAGCAAATGCCAAGTTCTCTGAATAATGGAGGTGGGAATAATATGTCCTTCAAGATGTTCCTGAACTGCAGCTCTCAGCAGCCCCAGCCAAGATAGTTAATGGCAAGCAACTCTTGGATGTGCAGTATAACATCTGGAGTGCCACACAGTTTCTAACGCTGTTGTGTAATAATAGCCTGAATAGCCTAAATCCAGTTGCTTTTCCCAGCTAGAGTTTTGAGGGCTTTGGGATTTGGGGAGTCATGCGTGGACAGGGGGTACACTTTGTTCACCCTGATAGAGATGATGAATATTTATTTCCTTTTTGCTGATGGAGTTCCTACTTTATATAGCAGTTTAAACTGCAAGACTTCTTTGAAATCTTGTTTGCATTATTAATTGGATGTTAAAGGCTTTTTTCCTGCTGAATATATCTTTTATTAAAGCTCAGTGTATTTTATAAGGTGAACTTGCATAGTGAGATAAAAACACCACTGAGTATGGTGGAGATAATTTCTGAGTAACTATGTGTAAGATTGCAATCATTCCCTGTGAATTTAATTGAGAGATTTTATCAGCGATTTCTTTGTTTTGGATCTCTTTATTTTATGATGGAGTTATTAACACGATTATTATATGACCTGAAGATTCTCCTTATAAGCATGGCTGTTGTGATGAGCCCTGTAACTGAAAATCTACAACAGTATCACTGTGTAAATAATGTAGAAAATGAGTATGAAGACATTCTGGGTAGCTTTTGCTTCTGAGGGAAAAAAATTCAAGGTTTCTAAAGAGGAAGGTTCTTGTCAAAGATTAACCCTCCTTTCAGCCATATCAAAGTGGCATTTAGTCTTTATCTTGTGAAAATCTAGCTATGTTTCCATAAAGCCTGCATTTTCAGAAAGGAAATATCTTGTCCTGTCTTCTTCAAGAAACTGCTCTCTCATCACCACTGGATTTATGTGTCCATTAAATAGATCACGGACCTGGGTAAATGGCGTTCTATAGACCTGCATTCAACCATCAGGGGGGCTGAGGGAGTTCAAAGTAGCAGTTTCCTCGGATCTCCAGGTTTGATACTCAGCTGTGCAAGACTAGGTAAAACATTAGGTCAGTCTTCTGTGAACAAAGGGAAACTTAAACTTAACTTGGCCACAGTGAAGAAGACTTGAGGTAAGGATTTATACATTACATTTTTTGTAACATTTGTTAGGGGAGGGATGGGCAACTGTAGAAGGCTAGGGGAACACAGGAATCCCCCCCAGGAAACATTGGAGGGCTGCATCCCATGTTGCACCCCTCCTGCAAATAAGTAAGTGAATAAATAAATATCAAAATTAATCCCCTCTCATATGCCCTCTGAGAGACACAGGAGGAATTCTCACCATGTTTTAGGCTCAGGAGAGTTCTCTTTTTCCCCAGTGGGAAAGGAGTAGAAATCATTGTCTAGTCCAAAAAAGATCTTTCCAGGGCGTAAATTGTTTCCCCCGACAGCCAAAACACACCCCCTAGAGGGCGTTTGGGGGGAAATCTTTTTTGAACAATTTTTCAGAAGAAAAAATGACCTCTGTGAATCCCAGGGAGCCTCCAAACGTGATGGAAATGCCCTCCGTGTCCCTTAGAAGTATTTTTTTTGAGTCCTGGGAAGCTCTGAAAGACACAGTAATGGTCATGAGAGCTGTGTGTGGTCTGGGTGATCCGCTTGGCCTGTCCCCATATTACACTAAGTCTAGTTAAAATTGTTTTGATAAAATTTAATAAATCACTGTTTTAGCAGGCAGAAGGTACTTGGTGGTGATTTTTTTCTTACTTCTAGCTTTCTTACTTCTCTAGTTCCTGATTGTGCATATGCTTGCAGCTGCCTGATGGCAAATGATAAATTTGCTGCTTAATAAACCAACCGCAAAGTAAGTTGTAACAGGCACCTAACCTGGGGCAGACTTTCTCTGGAAAAGATTTCTTTTTGACTCAACATACTCTATTCAGGCTTTTTTATGTGTGTTTTAAATGGTATTTGTATTAGCCTTATTGCAGAAATAACAATTTCATGCAGTATGGTAGTGGTTTATCATGATTGGGGATGTGGAAGATGAAAGGTTATTTTTTTAAAAAAAATATATTATTGTAGTCCTGATCCTTTCCTCCTCCTGCTATTTCTTAAAAAATGCAACTGAAAGAAGCACACTTAGAATCATGCTGATTTTGTTCTGGAGGTGTGCAGTATTTTAGAAAACCAATGCCTTTGTAAGACAGAAGATGATGTGTCACAAGCATGCATTCTGGGCTGTATACTGCTTGCAGAACATATGGTGTTGATTGAGAAGAATACCATCTGCACTGCTGTGAAATAACAGCAAATGGAAACTTCAGTTGTAGCCAGAGAGACTGCAAGAGAAAGATTTGTGTCTTGGTGCTGTCAGGAGCAATTTTGCTGTCTTCACTGGTCCTTGCTGACCTCACTTTCCTCAACTTCATGTTTATTTGCACACATATATGCATGTCCACTACCTGTTTACCTATCTCCTCCAATAATATGAACACAATAGTTGATGAAACAATGACAGTATTTGGTAACACAGCAACAGGGAAATATTTTCCAGTTAAGAGTTATGACATTAAATATGGCATTTGCTTAAAACATGGCAATTTAAATTGGGAAGAAGGTCAAGGTACAAGTCCTGCATTGGCTCTGGAAGGATTGAGTTGGACAAATTTTGTAGTTTTTTCAGCAGCCACTTAAATTATTACTAAACAAAACCTGTTGCTTGCCATACATTGATTAAGTTTGTATGAGGAGAGTTATGGTCTTCATCATAAATTTTATGGCACAAAATGTTGTTCCTTGTTACTGAAAGCTGATGGGTTTGGTGTGTTACTAGAACTTTAATAGCTTTAATAGGTATTTTAATAGCTATAGTGAACATGGAGAATATTTTGATCCCAAGAATTCAGTCTTTTCTATCATTATTCTAACGAGGCAACATTTTCCAGTATCATATTATTGCTGCCCCCTTTTCTCTCAGCAATATCCCTCTCTGTCCTGCAATGAGACTCAGTGACAAGCAGAAGTACCTGGCTTAAGGCATTGATGTAAAGGTTGAATTCGGTCCTCTAGAACCCCCCCGCTCAACACATTTGTAGGCTGTTTAAAAGAAGCAGACAAGGGTGGGGTAGCTTGTGTAATTTATCTTCCTTATCCCATGTATGGTGTGTGTGTTCAATGTTGAGCTTCCTTGTGCACCTCTGGGATACTTCTAGAGGCACATGACAGCCAGTAAAGTTGCAGACAGGAAAACTTAGTTTTTGGATTATACCCTGCCCCTTGCTGTCGTGCCCACTGGTCTTACTGCCTGGTGATTCTGAGAGCTATAGCCCCAAAAGTAACTTTGCTGAACTCTGTAAGCTACTAAGACTTTGCTAGTCACTTGGCTCCTGTCCATTAACCGTGCTGATTCTGAAGTAGAAGGGCACTGACTCATAGATAAGACTCCACGTGTTGTAGATGCCCATTGCCTTAAAAAGTAGGGAATTTATTCACAGACTATCTAGAAAAACAGAAATTTCCAAGTTTCATTGGATTTTAGTGGTGGACAAAAAGATAACACGGTAGTTTTTTTTTTTTTTTTTTTTGAGTTTGTGTTCTATCAGCCAAAAAACCTGATAAAATCCAGATGGAAAGACACATTTTCTGGCTGTAAAGATAACTTGCTACACAGGAAGTACTGGGTATAGTGGAGAAAAAAGCTGCAGTTTAAGAGTGGGGGGAATATCAAATCTTACATGAGAAGATGATCAAGCCTATGAGCATCTATCAATCCAAGGTCCCATTTATAGGCATTTATAGGCAATTTGTGCAGAATCTGAATCCTTCAAAACCCGACTGTAGAGATCATGTCCAGGGTACTTCTCCATGCATGACCATGGTCAAAAATAATTGCCTACTTGGAAGATGGAGTGTGTGGAAAGATCTTGACATTTTTTCTTTTTTTTGCATGGGTTTTGATGTGGAGGTGGAGGTTGTTGTAACTTCTGTACTCACATGCCAGATGAAAGTGCAGCAGGGATGCAGTTGTACAGAGAACCCAAAGGAATTCTCCTTCCTCTACAAAAGCTCACTTTTAAAGTAAGATTATTTAATAAATCAGGCCTAAAAATCACTTTTGGAAAATTGTACCCCATGTAGTTGTTCAAGTTTACTCTTATTGGATTTGAAACACATTCTGCTACTTCTTACTAAGACATGCACGCTGGCATCAATTCCTGGGGCCTCGATATGTGTGGGACATTCAAGGTCAATGAAGAATAAATATTATTTTTTTAAAAAAGACAGTCAGTAATCACAGAAACAATCCATGCTGCAGGGAACTACAAGCAAAAGTGGGCAGGAGCTGTAGCAGGGGATACAAGGAATATGGTGGAAGTGTAGAAGGCAGAGGAACTTCTAACAGGAACAGCTGGTACTGTAGATGAGTAATCAGAAATCTTGGCGCTGTGTGTTGGCCTAAACCAGAAAGTTCAAAATTGCAATTTTATTCTCAGTTGCCTGGAGGTAAATCCCAATGAACTCAGTATAAGTTTGCTTTTGAATAGGAACATATAGAATTGTGTGGCAAGTGACTTTTTGGCCAGTCAGAGAAGGCTGTGCTGGAGAGCCATAAGCCTAGGAAGAATGCTTGGGTAAGATAACTGAATGAGGGGTTGCAAAGTAAAAGCCTCCTCTTGTTCATATGAAGGACTATATTTTGGTCATGGCTGGGAAGTCCGGTGTTTGAAAACAGGAAGTTTATCAAAAGTGACTTGGGGTCAGTTTCTTAAAAAAAAAAATTTCTCCTAGGCCTAAAATTACCTGGGGGAGGGGTAGAGAAAATGCCCCCTATGCATGCTATTTTAAGGACATTTGGGGAAAAAAATATTTTGGAAATTTTGGGGAGGGTGCAGTGGGGAGTGTGACTCTCCAATGTCTCGATGAGAGGCCCGTGCAGCTCCCTAGCCCTCAGCAATTTCTCACCACTGTCTTATAGTGACTTTTGATAAAAAAGTTGTGTGTTCTGTTTTATTGGTGGTATACCTTGCATCAGCTGAAATCACATCTAGCTCATGAGGGCCTGGAGCAGTAAACTCATTTTTGCTATCCCAAGGACTGTTCATATACTGAAGCTACAGAAATGTCCCTTGGGATGTTTGAGAAAGAAGCAGGCATGAGAATGAGGGGTTCTCAGAGTCTGTAATATAAATGTCTATGTTAAGCTTTCCAGTCATTTTGTAGCCCCCCCCACCCCCGCCTCAGAGAAGGAAATGTTTTTCTTAGAGCCAGCAATGATTATGTTGTTTTTGGCTGCGGAGCATGGAGGAAAGGAATGGTGCTGAGAACTGCTGTCTGTGTTATTTATAGGCATTTTTCATGGCCTTATCCATACATGTTGAATGGAGATTGACTACGGTTTAGGATGAAACAGCTGCACAAATACAGAAGGATGTAGAGGAACAGGAAGAATGGAAAAGATGGAAGAAGTAAGTCAAGGAGAAGAGACATCCCAAGACAAAGATATTGTCCAATGATCTGCAATGAAATCTGTATTCCATTAAGTTTACATTATGTAGATAAAGGCAACTCTGTATCACAATGTTATACTCCTTTCTTCCTGTAGAATTCCTCTTTCCTCTATAGTCCAAGTGTTTTTTTTTTTAAAAAATCCGGTTGTTTGTTGTTGTTGTTGTTGTTGTTGTATGCCTTCAGGTCACTTCTGTCTTATGAAAACTAAGGCAAACCTATCGTGGAGCTTTCTGGGGTTGAGAGTATGTGACATGCCCAAAGTCTCCAGTGAGTTTCCATGGCTAACTGGGGAATTGAACCTTGGTTTCCATTGTCAGAGACCAGTGCTCAAACCACTGTACCACGCTGGCTCAGTGTTTGGGGGGTGAAAAATTAGTTTCGCACGAAGCAACCTTACACTTGTAAAATAAAAAACATATTTACATAACTTCTAAATGTGCTCCCTTAAATATCTTGGACCAAGGATACATAGAGATTTGAAAGTTAAAATCATCATCTTGAATATTAGTCTGGAAACAAAACTGTTAACCAATGAAATTCTCAAAGAAAATGTCCAATCTCTGTGGCTGCCATCGCACAAGAGATGTGTCCCTGTGTTCTGGATCAGCTGATGTTTGTAAACCCTTTTCAAGTGAAGAGTTTCATTCAGTCATTTGTGTTTGTTGATTTTATTGTTGCCTAAGAAATTCTAAGTACTCTACACAAAATAGGCTGGTGACATGGCTCACAGACATAGAAGGGAAAACATGTGGGGAAAGAAGAGGAAAACAGTCACATTGAAGTATCAAAGCTTTCCAGTCGTATCATGAGCTGGAAAAATGGCCAGTAAGGAAATGGTTTGAGGGGGTGAAGGAATTATACAAATAGAATAGAATCTATTATGGTCACAGACCAGCACAGGTAAAAAGGGGCACAGAAACGGATAAAAGGATAAAAACACAGGTTAAAGACAGGTTAAAAACAGGTTAAAGACAGCACTGAAATTCTCCTTCAGGTTGCACAGCTCCCATATAACAAGACCAGCTTGGAGCTAGTCTACTGCAGAAGTCAGTGCCTGATGAATTTTAACCGCTGCTGCCCAGAATCCGGCAACATTAGATGTTATATGGGGGTTGATGTCTGAAAGTAACAAAGAAGTGTAGAATTCTCCAGTGCGTCCTTGGTAAGGAATTATACGATCCTTGGTCCCAGCTGAGCTCTGCTGTTTTGCTTTTCCCGAAAAGATTCATGGGGCTCATATCAGATGTGAAAGGACCTTGAGTAAGATGTCCTCCACATGCACCCAGAACAAGCCTGAGTAAGATGTCCTCCACACCCTGAGTAAGATGTCTTACCCAGAACAACCCTGATACCTTCACCCAGCAGAGTGAAGATGCAGTTCCTGCTACTGCATGCATCTTCCTCTTCTCTCCAGAATTTTACTAAGTCAGGTAGTAGCAGGAAACAGCAGCAGATATGGCTGGTAGTTTCCAGCTTGACTGTTGGCTAAGCAGAAAAGTGCTGAGCAGACTGATGGAAGCTACAGTTGCCATTTCTGTTACTCCAGAATGCCTCAGGTCAACAAGCATTCTAGAGTCAAAGAAATGGCAGCAGCTTCTGCTCCATGCAGTGCTTCTCATGAATTTTTTTTAAAAAGTGGCTGTATATATGTATATGTATTTTAAGGCAGAGATTATGGAATCAGCCCTTACAGCATTCCTGAGGGCCACAGCTCCTTCTGTTTGCTCTCTGCTATTCAGAGTTGACACAGGTCAGGATATGACCATGTGAACATGGCTGCTCCTGGGACGATGTTTTAGAAGAGAAGAGAAAACATAACACTTAATCCCAGCCACATTAAGAGAAGAGGTCTTCTGTGTCTTTCCTTCCCTGCCCCCCTCAAAAGGCAGAGATTAAAGCAGTTAAGTCAAAAAGTTTACTAAGCATGTTGCTGCATTACAAAGGGTGCAGTTACAAGGGCTGTAACATTGTATGTTAGTTCTGCTTTGGAGTGGTGAGGATTGTAGAAGATGATGATTCCTGAATAATAAGGGAGTTGCATTTGGGCAGAAGGACTGTGACATGGCTTTGGAGTTTGCCATCTGCTTTGCTTTTATGATGGATAAGTTTTCTGGGGCTTGGAACCACGAGGCTATATTGTAGAGCAGCATAATACTTTGTTTTCTCAAGAAAGAGAGAGAGAAATCATGCTAGGCCTGACCTAGCAGTGCCAGCTGAGTTCATATAACTGTGTGGTGGCATTCATTGGTGGAGGCCTGTTTGTGGTTTAGAGGGCTTGGCATGAGCTTGTGTCAGTTGGCATGTCTCCATGTCACTCTTATGATTTGATCCAGATGGTGCCTGTAAGCTGCCCTGGCTGGCATTAGATCTTCTGCCTCTTAGCAGAGGGTTTTGTTGTCTCTGTTTACTATGGAACCATTCACAAACTCCTCTGCCACGCCCTGTGATTCACAGCTGAGTGGAGAAACTTAATTATCTGCTGGGTTGTATCTTCCAAACCAATTTCTCTTTTCTGTCATATTTTATTACAACATGAACCATGAAATGTGGGTCATGTAACTGATAACAAAATAGGAGGAAAGGTCTGCCAGTGAAGTTCACAGTTTGAGTAGACAAGTGGCAGATGAAAGGCAGGGGTAATTATCAGTTAATTAGAACGGGAACACACACACACACACAGAGACTATATAGGTGACACTTTCTTAGACTTCTAGCTACACTATTGTCACTTCCAATTTTGTCTTTCAGAGTTATCCCCTAAAACATTGAGGAGAGTTGCGTACAAAAACATCTGTGATATATCATTAAAAGTTATTTTAAAGTGCAATTAAACTATATAATTAAAAGCATTTAAAAATCCACTAAAAACAGAAGATAAAAATCAAGAAGAGAGGTTACCATTCAAAGCTCATTGTGGTCAATTCCTAAAAGCCTGTTGGAATAGAATTTTTTCTCACTTGCTGGCATAAGGACAGGAAAGGAGGAGCCATCCAAGGCCTCCTAGTGAGGGAGGTCCAAAGTCTAGGAGCTGCCACGGATAAGATCCTCTCACTTGTTCCTACCAAAGGTGCCTAGGAAGGTGGTGAGACTGAGAGAAGGGCCTCCGCAAAACTTTTATTGCTCAGGCAAGCTCAGAAGTAGTGGCTGCTTGGATGATTAAAAAAAAAAATGAATGCAAGTACAGCAGCTTGAGAGCCAGCGTGGTGTATTTGTTTGAACATTGGACTATGACTCTCGTGACCAGGGTTCGATTCTACACTCGGCCGTGGAAAACCACTGGGTGACTCTGAGTGCATCACACCCATGATCGTTTCACTTTAGAGTTGCCGTACATCAGAAATTACTTGAAGGCACACAACAGCAGCAGCAGCAACAACAATGCAGCAGCCCAAGGCAAACCATGAGAGAAATCCTGCCTGAGATTTATACCACTGGCATGTAATTTAGTGTGTACATTTTTATGTACGCCCAGAAAAAAATTCAGCAATATGAACTCAATTGTGTTGGCTGTTTTTTCAGCTTTCTGTTGTTGTTGTGTGCCTTCAAGCTGTTTCTGACTTATGGTGACCCTAGGGCAATCCTGTCAAGGGGTTTTCTTGGCAGGATTTGTTCAAAGGGGGGTTGCCTTTGCCTTCCTCTGAGGATGAGAGAGTGTAATGGCCCAAAGTCACCTAAAAGTACTGTCTTGTTGTTGTCATATATAGTTCCTTATTCCTTAGTGGGAAAAGGTGAAAACTCCGCACACAAGAAGCAAACTGGCCAACTGAATAATCTTGTAGTGAAGAACCTATGATACTTCAGGTACTGTTGGACTCCTGACAGGCTGTGACCTAAAATGGTGGATGCTGTTGTCCTACATCCTCTGGAGGAACTCAGGTTCCACACTCTCGCTGTCGTTTTTTTCCTAATCTATGTCCACTATGCAGCAGGAGGATTGCTACTTAATATCATTTTTCCAGCGGAAAGAAATTTAATGTTAGGGAACTTTGGTGAAAGAAAACAATCTACATAAAGCAAGTTGTCTGTACATCTATATCACAAACAGCCGAGATCAAGAACCAGAATAGGAAGTGCCAATTATTAATCTTTATCTTCTCAGAATCCTTGAAAATAACCTTTCCCAGACCTTCAGGTACACAAACACATTAGAACTCTCAACTCTGTTGTGGCAATTGCAAAACCAAGGTGCTTCACACAGGTAATGAAAGAGTGGGCCCCATCTGGGAAGGAGACCCCATACCTCAGGGTATGACTCCTGGCCATGTGGTGTGTCCACCTCAAGCAATAAAAGTGTGCAGAACAACCAAACATATAAAGCCACATGCTTCTGCAAACTTCTATATGATGAAACTATGTGCTGGTAGAGGAGCTGGCACCCGTCAGATGGACTGGACTATGCTTTTTATTACTCCTAGCCAGCAAACACTGGGCACGCTGAATGGGAATGGTGGAATTGTTGCGGGAAGATGCCGAGTTACAGAAAGTTGTGCGTCAGTTTCACTGCTCATCTTAAAATATGTTTTGTTTATAAGTAAAGCTCAATGTAAACAGAGGATGTAGATTCTAGCTGGATGGTTTTAGTTAAGATCTTCCCACGGCCAAAGGGTAATCAGCTAGTTTTTCAGTTCCTGGGTTGCTGCCAAGCACACCAGAATTTAAGGGCAGTACCTCTAGTCTGGGTAAACAGAAGTATGGCTGTCAGAAAATAAAATACAAGCTACATGTTTGAACTCTCCCATTCCAGATTGCAAAAAGCTGTTCACAAGGGTTCTGGAAGAGGATATCTTTGTTGCTCAATGCGTATATGTGGATGAGTTTGCATTTGTGTATATAGGACTTTTGTTGTTGTTGTTGCTATTTTTATTTAGAAATCTTGAGAAGAAGAATCCATCCTCTGGTATTTTAGTCTGAAAGACTGGAGGAAACTGCAGAATCTTTCAGCTCCAGTACATGCTGTGTTTGGCCAACTCCCTCCCCTCTAAAATGCCCAAGCACTCTTTTTAACTATTTTCTGGATGTTGGGGGAGGGAACTCTCTTACATAGCGTTCTCCCTACCCTATTCCTACATTATTGTTTTCTTTCTTGAGTCTCTTATGAAGAAAGGACAATAAGTCCTGGGCATGAAGCTTAAACAGTCTGCTCACAGTGAAGCTGGGTCTGCTTTACCACGTCCCCTGTAATACCCTAACTACATTCCATTATAAAGAACCTCTAGTTTATTTTTATTACTATCTGACCATTCCACATAAGTTGGGCTGTGCAACAGGAGAATGAAAACAAAAATGAGTATTTGATACTTAACATGACCCTTTGTGATGACAAGGTCCAAAGCCCTTATCTACCCATTCACTATCAGTTGCTTTCCAACCAATCAGAGAACCACATAAGCGCAGTTGATGGTCAAAACAGCATCATGCCCATGCTTTGCATTGCAAATATTTTCAGTGGTAGTCCCTTTAAGAGTTCATTAAGGTAGTCTAGTTGCCAGGAGAAAAAGAGCCATAGAAGTCTGAGCTTGAATCAAAATGCTTGTCATTACCAGATGAGCTTTAAGAGGGATACGGTTGTCTATTCTTGCAGCTTGATGGACCAAGGGCAACAGTATATCCAGGACTACTCTGAATGACCAGGCCAAATGTGCAAAGTTAGCACATCAGGGGAAAAGAAGTCTTTTACTCTACTGTCCTCACTGATGGGCCAACTTTACAAACACAGTGAGGAGTTATAGTGGGGACACACTCAAATCAACTGATTCTCAGCATTGTAGAGTCTACAACTGTTTAGAGGCCCTCTCAGTCCCCAGGTCTGCTTTTAATTGGAAGCAGCTGGGGGAAATTCTACTCTAGTAGATTTGGGGACAGAGTTGCCCTTTAAAAAGATGTATTTCAAGAAAATGAAGTTCATTCCTTTTTATAGTGGGACTTGTTGTGGGTTCCCTGAATGAATTGGATAGTATTTAGGTTAGAGATGCAGATGGGCCTGATCTTGCTCTTGACTTTGTGGGTTGTGAGCTGCATCAGCCTCTTGCCTATCAGAAAAACCACAGTTAGGATTGTGGTGTTCTAGCTGACGTTGCAGAAGAAATTCCTTAGGCATGGTCTCCACAGAGATCAGAGAGTGAACATGCCTATTGGACAATCAGGGCCTGAGCAGTGATGAGGGGTTGCAGAGCCAAGAATTCCTGGGTCAGCCCTGCTCCAGTGGCCTTTCTTGCCTACGTAAGACTTTTATCTTGCACTTCCATATGGTCTGTGTTCTTGAAACAGCATCCATGCACAGCAATTCATTCTTTGCAGTTGACTTGAGTGGTAGGGATTTTAACGCTTATTCTTTACCATGTTACAAGTTCTCTTTCAGGTCAGACGATATAATTCCTCCATTAGGCTTCTCTCCCCATTCCTACTCCCATCCCAGATTATGCTCTCCATTTTTGTATGAACAAAAATCAGGCTTTTTCCTCACCAGCTACTTTTTCTTGTGAAAAAGTAGCTGGTGAAGGAAGGCAAGGTGGGCTTTTCTGCACTGGATGGAGTATGCCACTGTTTTGTTCTTACATTTATTGGTTTTCTTTAGTGTAATTTAGGCATGATCTGACGCACACCAAAATCTTGTGCTGTAGCTTCCCAGCCAATCATTCTTCCCCACTTCTGCTTTTTGCAGAGCCTTGTTTTTATTTATATAATTTGAGTTATTGCACCTTCCTTATTTTGCCTGTTCACAGGGTCTGTAACATTTTATCTAAAAACCCCTCAAGTTTCATTAAACCCTGAAACCAGCTGCTACACTATCTTGTCTCAAAGTTTCCTAGTCATTTTGTAAACATTGTGTCAAAAGTATTAGAGCACATATGCGCGTACAAGTACAATTGGTTAATCGCAGTTCTTATTATGAAAAATAACTTAATTCCTGAGCATTCATTTCTGGGAGTAGTTTCTGTATACATACGTACGTACATACATACATACATACGTACGTACATACATACATACATACATACATATATATATATTTAAAAAAACTATCTAGGATGCATACGAAGAAGTAAAATGAAATACTGACAAAAAGTGTTGGTGTGAGCAGAGTTTAATGGGGCAACAAAGACAGTTCATGCATATGCATAAATGCAGACAGCATTTATGAAAAATGTGAGCAGGGATTTGTTCCAAGTAAGATCTGCATGTTTCTGTTTATAATCTACTGGAGAGACTTTTTAAATTTCCTTTTTGGAATGTATTTATTGTTGTTTCTAATAAATGCCATGAACAGAAAATAGTCAACTAAATGTAAACTTTTTTTAAGAGGGGGGAGATTAGACTAGGAATTTAAAGTATAGCCTCAGTACACTCCATATTTTGTAAAGTTTTCATTTTGGCAAAATGCTTTGTCATTCTGCCAGCCGAGGGGGGATTTTTAAAAATGGTTTTGGGATTGCAGCATGGGCACTAAGTGATGCTTTGTGTACTGATGCCATGGATAAAGTAGCAGAACATAACAGCTTTGAAATGATAAAGTTCAGATTAGAAGAGTGCTATGGCAGGGGATGCTATATATGTATCTATATCTGTTATTGGAACAACTGTGAAAGTCACTTATCAAATGTATCCTTAAGCAATCCAACAGTCTCTACAGCTGATGGCATTCAATATACCAGTTACACACATACCATGCTCTCCAACAGAGTCTTCTATTGGATCTAGCAGCCAGTGTGTATGTTCAAGTGAATCAATTACCACACATAAGTTTACTGCACAAGTGTACACACATACACACATACAGGAAAAAGATATGCACTCTTTAATATTCCAAAATATAAAACACTAAATACAAGCCAGATGTAACAAAAAGAAAACAAAGGCCTCATGTAGAAAGAAGAAAAAAGTTCATGAAATACAACCAGTTTAATTAGAAAGGACAATGGACAGAACCACACAAGCTTGCACAATGGTTGTTTTCATTTAGTGGGTCAGCAAGATCTAAGAATAATCAAAAATGGGTTTTGGATACAAGATGCTTGTTCAACAATTTGTAAGCTGCTCTGAGAGACTTGTGGCTGAGGAGCGGGGTATAAATACTCTAAACAAACGTATTTCCCCACTTCAAAGTGTCAGAGTGGATATTATATTTAACAACTTTCATGAACAACTTTGGCACCATGTATTCATCAATAAATGGCCCCAAAACCTTTGAAATCAAGTCGTGATAGATAGATCTGTTGAAAATTCCACTAATTTTTTGATCTTTTTTCTGCTAAAGCAGGGGTAAGGATAGTTCAGCTTGTGGGCTGCATGTGACTTCCAACTCCCACTTTTGCCACTCCTGAAGCCCCCTGGTAGTCTGCCAAAGCCCTCTGAACTTCTCAGTCTTTTAAAAAAAATTTTTCAGGAAATTTTCTGGCCAAAAAACATCTGAAACAGACCAAAACTGCATCTAGATACCAGAGTTTGCCTTTCCTTCAACTTTCCTCAAACCTTTCATTATGGCAAAACAAAACAGAACCCATGGCCAAAACAGCAACTAGAAGCCATGTAGGCTATGCCGCAAAACACAAAAAACTCCAAAATTCACAGGACAGTGATACCCTTATTGGACCAGCTAAAATCCACAAAATACATCGTGCAAACTTTCGAAGCTTCATTGCCTTTGTTTTCAGGCAAAGATGTTAAAATCATACAGGGGAAGAAAAGTTATGATGTTAGAGCTGCAGGCCTACATTTTGTGTCAGAAGTTATTTCTGTTGTCTGTTAAAGTGGTCTGGGGGGATTTCAATGCAGGCAGAGGCTACTCCTCTTCTTGGCCATGTGGGGACCAGGAACAAAGGGCAGTGAAAGAAAGATAATAATATTTCAAATCCATTGGCAGCAGCAAAGTAAATTCCATTGAGATCCAGGCAAACTCTGTCCCGTGCAAAGCTAACTGCCCCTTTCTTGGGCAGAGAACATTGAATTTCTTAAGAAGTCTTTGCATTATTACATCTGGATAAACTTTTAAGTGCTGTACATGTAAAATTTTCCAAATATAGTACAAAGGAAAGAGTTTTACCTTTGCTGGAAGTAGAAATCTCAAAAGAGTTAAGCCCTAATCCATTAGCTCCCTCATGTTAATGTTTCCCTTGTTGCAATAATATGATGTGACATTCCTCCTGGTGCCAGGAGTATGCCATTGTGGCCTGCAGGGGTAAAAATTGCTTCTAGCTTCCCCCTCCAGTTGCCCATCACTGTGCTACAAAGTGTAAAACAGGTAACTGATAGCTTTTGTCTAGTTTTACCCACTGTTTATGTAGGATGTCCTGAGTATTCAAAGCACGGTATAGCCTTATCCTAACAGCCCTTCCAGCATCTCTTATCAGTGGCACTATCTCTGTACTGCAGGTAGGCCAGGACACTGAGACGGAGAGAGAATGACTTCTCTAAAGGCAAATTTGCTGAGGCAGGGTTTGAGTCAACAATTTCTCAACTCCAGTTAGCAATGCTTCATTAGCTTCAGGATACAGATAAATTAATGCTAAGTGTTACCCTGATTTCTGGGGGTCCCGGGAGGGACACCTAAATGTGCTCACACGATGGGGAGGGAATTAGCCAAGAGCACAAGTTGGCAATGCAAGAGGCAGGGTAACGTAGCGAGATCTTGAACCCTATGTCTATGGGGTCAGGCCGAGTCAAGGATGAGGCAGATGTTGCAATAATAATAATAATTTTATTGAAATACAATCACACAAGTGTGTGCAACACACTCACACAAGAAGCTATAGAAATAAAGGTAGGAGTGGGATAGAGGGATTTTTAGAGGAGGTTTGGTATGGGAAATACTATACCTGTCCTGAAGCCCGGTTAGAAGCAAAGAAGCTGGGGAGTGTGGATTCCCAGCGTGTGGGGCTGAGGGGAAGGCTCGCTGGACAAAGCGACAGCAAGGCGGGATGGAAGCCAAGAGCAATCTGAGGAAGCGCTCAAAGTCAGGGGTTCTTATAGGGAAAATTGTGGCCACAGGCTAGTCCGTACTTGGGGAAAACAATGAGTTTGGGGCTGGAGACAAAGCCTCTGAAAGGTCAGTATTTTAGATGATTGAGTTATAGCCAGATTGTCAATAGAGTAGCCAGTATGCAAACACGGAGTGCTTGAGCATTGTATAGTCGGCTCATCAAGCTGCCTGCGTGGGGCAGGGGATCTTTTTGTAAGTAGCGTGCATACATAATGTGGTACTTGCCTTGAGATCTCCTGAAGCTGCATTCGGCAATGACTGGCCTGCCTAGATCGGGATGTGAATGGTTCGGCTATTGTTGGCTGCGCCTGTGTGCGTGCTTGTCCGGGGGCCTCGCAAGCACCTGGAGAGGAATGGGTACAGAAGGCCGAATTATTGATATCAAATGATATCTTAATATCCCACAAGCTCAGGCTAGCAATGGCGGTAACATAAGGAAATACACATGCTCACATTCGCACCTTCCATAATAGTGGTTACAATATGCTAACCTGGTTGATCCTGGCAAATGCATTTTATTGAGATGTTAAGCACTCCAGTATCCTGAACAGGGAGTTCCCGTCTAACAACTTTTACTGCTGAAAGACAGGTGATTAGTTAAGCATCTGGATTTTTCTTCTTGTTGGCAATATTTCAGAAAATGTGCTACCTTGATGTAGAATGGAAGATCTCTAGATTTCTAGGGTAGCTGAAACTGACCATAATACGTAATGCATGTTACAAAGGACTTGGTTTGACAGGTTGTCAGATAAGAAGGACTGCTCTGGAACAAAGGCACAGTTGGCGCGTAATCAAAAATGAACATACGTCTAACTAGACCATTTTTCATGACATTGAATATGATTCACTTTGATGAAGTATAGGCAAAGCAGACCATTGAATGCCAAGGGAGGAACATTATACCTTATCCTTTATGTGAACTAGTTCCCTCTTAGAATCAGAATTCCGCCTCTTAAATGTAATTTGTACATCAAACTTAACATACTTCTGCAGATCTTGGAAGTTGCGCTTGTTCCTGTTAATGGCCACATTTGACCTATCCAGTCAGGGTGGCCATTCCAAAAATGAGAAGCAACAGTTATGGGCAGATGAAGCCAAGGTTGTGAAACAGCTGCTGGCAGATGAGTATTCCGTCCTCCCATCGGAGCAAACATGGCAGTAATCCAAGGGAAGATGGGGCCCCTTTGCTGTAATACATATTGTCTTGTCAAGCCTAAGGAGACTGTACTCTCTGTTCTCCGGGAATAAAATTTTCTACTATGGGGACAGTTCTTTCTGCTTTTGGGCCTGGCTCAAAAGGCTGTTTACTTTCTTTTGGACAGCCAAGATGGTCAGCCTCAGAATTTGCTCATCATGAAATGGTGATGTTCTCTGGCCAATCAAGAATGAGATGCTCTGTCCTGCATGAACACAAAGATAGGTTTTCATTTAGACACCCATTATAAATTTATAATGTTTAGACACCCATGGTTTATAAATTCAATTCTTTCTTAGTATGTGGATGTCATTTATAATGATTCAAATTCTAGAACAACATTAGAGAAGCAGGCTTAGTTATGTGGATGTGTTGGTAGCCTAGGAGCCAGTGTGGTGTAGTGATCTGAGTGTTGGACTACAACCCTGAAGACCAGGTTTTGATTTTCCACGCAGCCATGGAAACCCACTGGGTGACCTTGGGCACGTCACACACTCTCAGCCCCCAGAAAACCCTGTGATAGGTTCACCTTAGGGTTGCCGTAAGTCAGAAACAACTTGAAGGCAAACAGCAACAACAATTGGTAGCCTAGCAGAGCTTCTGTGTCATAGGAATCCCAGCATGTCCTACAGTCAGGCTAATTCTGGGAGAAGTGTTTATTACAGCAGAACAATTTCCTACAGGAGCAGGGAGAAATGCTAACAGGGCATTAATGAAATACAATGTGTGAGAAACAAAGGTTAGTGAAATGCTGCAATTATAGCCCCAAATATATATGTATATATATGTATCTTTAAAAAGATTTGCCACTCTTTATCATTTAATAAAATGACATTTAAATTTGGCAGGGCCCTCTAGATATTGTAGGACTGCAGCTCCCAGCATTCCTCATCATTTGTTATACCTGGTAGAGTAGAGAGTGATCCATCTTACGTGCAAGCGCTTTGCTTGCCCAAGTGGAGGTGCATAAGAGGAGTGCAGGTGCCTGTAGCTCAATCCCAGGAAGCTTTTTTGTAATGACACATGCCGCATCTTGACCTCCTTTTAGGATTGCGTGTGTGTGTGTGATGTCCAGTTGCCTGTTGACTTGTGGTGACCCCATGAATTTCATAGAGTTTTCATAAGCAAGGAATACTCAGAAGTGGTATGGCCAGTTCCTTCCTCTGAAATATTGTCTGCAGTATCTGGAATTTGTTGGTGGTCTCCCATCCAAGTACTAATTAGAGCTGACCCTGCTTAGCTTCCAAAACCAGGTGGTGCCTTTAGGATAGTTAGGCCACTTCCATTTTAGGATTGGCTGTTACTAAGCAATGCTCAAATGCTGTCTACTGACTGTATCATCCCTGTAGGCATGCTTTCTGAGAAGACTAGACACTTTCCTTTCCATATGCCATCTAATGCTATTTAATCTCTGTGGTGAGAATCACTGATTAGCCAGCAAACTAAAAGGGAAATATAGTGAAAGGTCTACAGAGCTCCTAGAGAAAATGTGTGGTTTAATTATAGCAGTGTGCACATTGCAGGCAGGTCTTTTAGGTCATAGCCCAGGATATCCAGGGATTAAGTTAAGTAGGATACCAATTACTTGAGTTGAGTGAGGTCACCAACTGTAGTAAGATCACATGCACAGCTGGCTGAGCTCCTGCTTCTTTCAAAACTTGCAATCAAAGGCTTGCAAGAATGTTACACGGTTGTCACTATCTTGTCAACAAGATGCTAAGCTCATTGGCCCTATAGGTCAGCCTTGAAAGTCCTTCTTTAGGAAAAGACTGAGCAGTCTCACAATTTCAATATATTGCTTTGAAAAATTAACTAATTGTTGCAAAGCCAACCTGTTCGCAATCAAACTACACAGTGAGCAATGCATATTCCCTGTAATTAAACGCTTTCTCCTCCCACAACAGGATTTTCTGAAAGGTATGTGGCTCCCGCTATCAGACTTACAAATTACTATCAGTGTTTTGCACCCAATGACCAGTTTCCAAATACACAGGATATGGTGGTAAGGAAAATTGCATGCTATGGTAAGCAGTCAATCATCATTTGGGATAACACTTTTGCAAAACAATACAATACAATACTTGTACCGATCTTATTTGACTCTGAAGAGGGGTCATGAAGTAGGAGAAAAGAGAATGATGTATGTGGAGGGTTACATTTTGTAGTTTGCTTTTGAAAAAGTTATAAAATCTTAAACAAAGACTGGATTTTTAAAGATGCCCTGTACAAATTCATTAGTAATATCAAGTGTTACGGACTGCTTGGGCTTAATAATGTAACAAATGTCCCTCAGTATACAGTTAGCAGCAGCTCTAGACAATAATGCAAGGTTTGCAGAAGGAGCAAGCGCTGAAGCCTGATAAAAGAGCTAGGATCCACTACATTTAAAGTAATTAGGACAATGGGTCACTGTGGCTTTACTTTCATGTGCATGATCCCTTCCTGCATTTGCCACTCAGCTGCAATAATTAATATTCAGATCTGTGGGACCAAATGTGTATGTATCTCCAGCCCCCACTCACTCCTTGGCAGCAGCCAAGAATATGGAGGAGGGTCAGAGGAGCCCGTGACAGCAGGAAATGGTCAGCAGAGTGATTGTCATTGCATGCTATAGAGGGAAAGAACTCAGAATGAAGGGGCTGCCCTTTTTTATCTACTTCTGCCTTCAGTGTCTTAGCACTGGAAAATGTTGAGTTTGTAACTTGCTTGAAGTAGGGCAAACATTGGCATTCATAGGATGTTAGCTTCTTCCTTACTCATCAGTGTTTTCATCTTTAAGAAGTGCCTGAAGCTCTCCAATGAACGCTTTATTGGAATGGATTTCACCCTTCATCTACAAAAACTTTCTATTAATTAATTCACTTTTATGTTTTAATTAGAAAAATATTCTGTCACCTGAGGGAGCTGTGAAATGCATAGAAACCAAGAAGGTGCCAACCACTCACAAACCTAAATGCTCTGTATTGTGCACTGCAGAGAACCAAAGGGGTTCCTCTGGTATGTGTCGCTGAGGGAGACATAAGGCCAAGATCCATTAAGCCTGCTGGTAGAGTGTTAAGTCTCCATCAGTGTACTTGCACCATCATCTAGGGGTAGCAACTATTCCTTCTGTGCTTCCTCTTCAAATGAGAACAAGGAGTGGTAGTGGAGGTTCCCAGACACAGTTTTGTGCTCCTAGCCACAGTGACTGGCTGTGGGAGGTGCACTTTATTATATTCCAGCCGCATTTTAGCTCCTGGGGAAGGAATATCAATTGGGTATGGTTGATTAGTGGCAAGGGGGACAGAGCTGTAATGTGGAGTTCCCCCAACTGCTATTGCATGGTAGGGGCAAAGAGCATTGTGCAAGGAGGTTTTACATAGCTCCTTCTGCATTGCCTCCAGAAATACATGTGCAGGTGTAACAAATGTATGCAACCAACTGGCAGCACCTTTCCTGGATCTCTAGCAGTGAGCTTGCATATTCCATGTTACCTGAGGTGTTTTTAACTGGAGATGCCAGGGATTGATTCTGGGAATCTTTGCTTGCAAAGCACATGCTTGACCTCTGAACTAGGGTTCCACCTCCACTGAAGAGCTGATTAGAAGCTCCTATGTTGCTGGGTCCAACTAATGATCTGTCTGTGTCACTCTCTCATTGGCAGCAAATCATGAATTTAGCTTTCCAAGGATGCAGGCACGCTTGCTGTTTGGGGCTGAAATCCTTTAACTGGTGATATCAGTGCCCAGCCCCTGAAGTCTTATGTGAACAATATGTGCCACTAAAACATTTCTCTGTTTTCGGTTGGTTACTTGCCTGTGGGCTTCTGTGGTTAAGTTCTGAAATAAAATTGCACTTGAACATCTGTGGACCTCACAGACAGCGACTGCATAATTGGCAGGCACACCCTTAGGAGGGGCTTCCATAATATTAAGATAATGTCATATATGCTTACATATGTGTAGCAATTACAAGTGGGAGGTGCTCAGGCTCAGTGGTTAGTTGATCAGGATAGCAAGTAACCATGGCCAAGATCCTACTGGCTGGCATACTATGCTGGTAGAGGAGAAGGAGAGGCAACAGCATCACAGCAGAGGGATAGTAGCCGTGAGTGCTGTGACAAGTGTGAGGAGGGGAAGGCAGCAGCAAGGAAAACCACCTTGGTCAGCTGCCCTGCTATCTCAGGAATGGCAGGACAGCTTGTTCTCCCAACAGAGATAGCTTTGCTCATGTCCTCCCGCTACCTCTACACCCAACTCGAAAAAGTGATGTACACTGGTATAAAGGATCCATATACCCACTTAAGTCACCAAAAAGATTCTAACAAATTTCAAGTACAGATGGTGGTGAACTTATCTGATCAGTGTGAGGATGCCCAGGAATCATTCCTTTGACCTGTTTTGAGGGTAGCCAAACAGTTGTGGGTGTTGTCTTCCAACATATTCTTCAAAAGGAAACAAGAGGAGGTTGCAAATTAGGTGGTGCAAGCTCTACATGTTGCAGGATCTTTACTCTGCTTCTTGATCCCAGGACCTTGATCCTTTTTGCTTTGACTCCAGCTATGGAAATAATCCTTCAAAAACTCCTGTTGGAACCTACTTCTCAGATGATGCTTTTAGCTGATCCCTATCAAATTTGCCTGCAATATGGGTTTGCTGTTAGGATCCTGGAATCTATAGACTTCAGACCATAGGCATATGGCATGACTGAATAAGGAGCTTTGGCTGTTCCTAAAGATTTTCGTTATTAACCAGTAATAAAATATATCAAAGGGAAAATGGGAGGTAATTTTCATTGTCTGTCATTGTCTTTTTGCATAAGGGGTGACCCAGATCAAAGGGAGTGTTGACTGTCAGAGAAACATGGAAATTGTACTGAAATATCCAGAGACTGGGGAAGTTACTTTTCGACTGTAACTCCCAGAATCCTCTGTTCTTCAGGGCCTAAGTGCATGCTGGCTGTGGGAGAATTTCTGGGAGTTGTAGTACAGAAGATGACGTTCCCAGGCTTTGTAAATATCTCTGTATATAAACAAATGAAGATGCTTTCTTGTCTCACGTGGGTTTGGATGAACAACATGGGGCTTTATCAATAATTTTAGCAGGGAACACCTAATATGTTCCTGAGCAGCACCCTGCTGGATTTGAAAAGTGTACCAAAAAATCCCTGCTGAAAATCTTGAATTTTAACATCTTGTGGAGCTTTTAATTTCTTTTTGTGAATGTGAGGCATATAATCATATTCAGAAAAACAGTTATTGTCAGATTTTTACAAAAAAACTGTGAAAGAAAAACTGGCAGGCGTGAAAGGTTCCATATGGTGGTAACAGCAGCAGCAGTAAGAGGTTGAACTGCATTCAATCAAGGCTGTTGCAGGTTGTTACAATTCATTTCTTTCCTGTCCGAAAATAGCTCTGAAATGAAGGTTTTTGCAGTGTAGTGTGCAGGGATGTGTTGAGTGGAGTGGCTGTAAAAATCAGTTTTAGCACTCAAATCCATCCTCGAACAGGCAGAAACCTACTTATGCTGACTCTAAATCCAATGGCCAGAATTAGTCACTGCATCTAGGAGAACAATAGGATGGTCCTCCAGCTTTTGCTGGACTGCAACTTCCATGATCTATCACTAATAGCTATGCCAGACAGGGAAGATGGGAGTTGTTTTCTAACAGCATCTGGAAAGCAAGAGTCATTCCTCTCACATATTCCCCTACTCCGTTCTGGAATACTGTGCAAAAGAACAATTCTATGACCAGCAATTTCAGGTTTTACAGATAGTAATTAAATATTCAGATATCCAATTATTTAAATGTGTGTGGTATACATTATTTGTCCTGGATAAAGGTAGCATTTTCTTTAAGTAAATAATTGGGGCTTGGCAGTGTAATTGCTGTGTATGAGGAGGGAGTTGCAGGCTGGAATTTTTATTAAAAAGGGTGGAAAATGCCCGAGCAGGTTGAATTTTAATTTGAGATTCAAAATATGCACAGCCTTGCACGTTCTTTAGATAAAGGGTTTGGGATTCTGAAAACTCTTCATCAGGTTATGATCTAAAGCAGTGGCTCTCAGTCTTTGGGTGCCTAGATGTTTAAACTTCCACTCTGTTGCCCATGCTGACTAGGGTTCAGGGGAGCTAAAGTCTAAAACATCTGAAGGACCAAAGGTTGGGAACTACTGGTCTAAAGGGTAGGTTCTCTTTGTTTCTTCAGAGATTTTCTAAATAGCCCAGATGTTAGACCAGTTGTACTTTTAATGAGATTTGTGGCACATGACTAAATAATTCTCTCTCCCTCTCTCTTGCTCTCACTCTCAGTTTGTAGTATTTTGCAATTGGCTTTGTCCAGTCATGTTAATAAGGAGAAGAAACTGCAACTTTCAATAAATACAGGCATTTTGGAGTTAGTTGTCTCCATGAAGCAAGGAACCTTATACTGGACATACACCTAGATATGTCTGAGGCAAGGCATCTGTCTGCTTACTGAAATACTTGGTCACTGATACCTTCTGTCTTCTTCTTAGGCATGTTCTGATTCCTGTGAACTGCCACCCTCTCCTCTCTTCTTTGCAACCTGTCCTGTTAAATGTTCCCAGTCCCCAGGTAAAGCTGCAGCCAATGAGCCACCATTCACTCCACACTTCTTGTAGAACAAAAGAAGAAAAAGTTCTGCTGGCCAAAGCATGAGGGACAGAGAGGGATGAAAGGGTTGATTAAAGGAATTGGGCAGATAGATTTGAAGACCCATGTTATCCCTTTCTAGATACTTTCTCCAACCAAAGACCTGACAACTTTGTGACCTGCTAGAATGTGTGTGTGTACGTTCCTTCAAGTTGCCTGTCAGCTTTTGGCAACCCCGTGAATTTCATAGGGTTTTCTTAGTCAAGGAAGCTCAGATGTGGTTTTGCCAGTTCCTTTTTCTAAAATACAGCTTACAGCATTTGGTATTTGTTGGTTGTCTCCCATCCAAATACTAACCAGGGCTGACTCTGCTTAATTTCCAAGATCAGACAGCATCTCTTATCTTTAGGCTATTTAGGTAGGACCTGCTGTTACTCTGAAAATTGGGGGTATCTCGAGGACACCCAAACAGGCTTCAAACTAGGGGAATTAACAGAGCAACTTAAGGCTTGCGAGAGGTCAGGGCGAGGGATCTTTAACCCTATGTCTATGGGTTCAGAACCACGCAGGAGTCAGAGAAATAGTCTAAAGTAATTTTATTAAAAAAAAATAACAACGAAGGTCAACACATACTAGCAAATAATAAAACAATCACACAAGGGCTACAGAAATAAAGTTGGAAAAACAAGAGGCAATTGGGAGAGAGGGCATACGGACCTTAGTCTAGGCTTCCTGGAGAGTAAGAAGATCAGCGAAGACTCGGTGTAAAGCACCAAGGGGAGGCTGGATCCCGGGGCTGGAAGGCTGGCCGCAGCGGAGTTCGAGAAGGATCGGAGACGCAAGTCGCATTTAGCTCTCAGCAGCGTCTGAGAGGCTTGAGTGGGACACCTCGATAGCAGCGAAACGGGCCCTTGTCCGGTCTGGGAGGCACTCCGAAGAGGCTCAAAAAGTGAGGATTTTTATAGCCAATTTCTGTCCTCAGGCCAGGTATCCGCTAGCAAAGTGGCGTTAATGGGCGATGATTGCGGAATATAATGTTAGGCAAATATCACGACCCTTCCTCGGTATTGTTTCTCCTGGGAATGTCCAGGGGATTGATAGGCTTAAAATTCCGAATTGATAGATGTTGTTTGTTTGGCTATGCACAGGGCTTGGGGTGTGACAGTGTTCAGGAGTGAATCTATTGTCTGCCTAGAGATACGTGACTCGGAACAATAGGTCAGTCTTTTAACCTAAAGGCTACCGTCTACATTCCCATTCAGCAGAGGGAGACGGTATAGTGTTAAGCATATTGCATTCAACACCAAGGCTGTTTTAACTGTGACTGACCTTTGCTAACCAATATCCAATATGGGGGTAGTCATGCCAATTCAGGGGCCATCTCTTAGGCTTACTTTGGGGTGTAACACTGCCACAATACAGACTCTCAAAAGAAATAGCATACTGGCCCATTGTAGGCTAGATCTTTTGTTTGTCTTCAGTGCCATGTCTTGAGTGTGCCCCCTCGCCGTGTGACAGTGCTTCCTGTTTTTTCTCAGTCAGCATCCCCCTCCCTCTGCCCTGAGCCCATAGCAGAAAGGACCATCCTTGTACTGGAGGCTTAGCAGGCGTGCTAAACCTTTGAGACACCAAGAAGCTGAAACTTTCAGAAGCTGAGGGATGGAGAGATGAGTCAAGAGAGGGAAAGAGACAGAGGCCCCGTGTTTGCCATTTGGCTATGGCTGTTGCCACCAGCTTTGCCCTAACCCTAGCAGCCTTTATGCAGGAGTTCCTATTGCTTTTTGGTGTGTGTGTGTGTGTGTGTGTGTGTGAGAGAGAGAGAGAGAGAGAGAGTTTGTGTTAGCACCATACTCTCCGTCTACTCAGGGAGAAGCCTTTTTTTCTGGTGCTCCACAGAGGCAGCTGGGAGGTGAATTGCCACTAGACTAAGTTTGTCCTTATGGCTCAGGACATGAGGCTCTGCTGAGCAAAATGTTTTGTCTGTTAGTTGAAGATGCACTGTCTGCAGTGGCTTGTGGTTTGGTTTTCTGGCTCCCCATTTTGCTGTTCCCCCTTTTTTGCTATGAGTTTGATTTCAGACAAGGTATCTTATTGTTGAATCTCTTTATCTGAGATGCTTGGTGAATCACTTAATGTGAGTGCAATTATGTTATGTACTTCATATTGCTGACTGACCTGTTAGCATACCTAATACTCATTTGAATGTTTTACATCTTTTTAAATGAACTGTAATTGAGTTGTTAATACTGTGTTGTAATGTATTATGATAATAGCTTCCACATTTTTTAAAAATGAGTTTCATTGAGCACAATGTACCATGGAAAACACAGCATGCAGATAAATTAACTATAGCTGTGACTATTCACTCGAAGAACCTGAAGACCAGGGATGTCTTAGAAATACAGTGGGCCTTCAGTATTGCTGGGTTTTATTCTAGGACCCCCCCCCCCATGGATACCAAAATCTGTGGATGCTCAAGTCCCATTATATACAATGGCGTATTAAAATGGTACCTGTTATATAAAATGGTGAACTACTCAAACAAGTGACAGAGAGAACCTGAGGATCTGCAAGATGGTGGCAGGCTACAGTAGGGTATGCCCACACATCAGCATAGTACTTGGTGCCCAGCAAAATCCAGGTTTACTTTTTGGATTTTTCCCCCCAAATATTTGCAAGGCATAATTCCTTGAATCTGTGGGTACAGGACCCATGGATACAGAGAGCTGACCATACTTTAAATTAGAAAATAGATAAATAAACTAAAAGATCAAGTGGAACACCCCCCTTCATGAGATTATAGATATGCTGCAGCAGACTTCTTTTTCATGTATATATAAGTAATGAAAAGGAAGCAAGGGCTATATTGGGCTGGAGAACCTGTAGCCCTACAGGTATTGTTGGACTTTGGTTCCCGTAACCTCCGGTCAACATGGCCAAAGATGAGGAATGAAAGGGAGTAGTAGGTAATCAGCATCCAGATGTCCACAGATTCTTTACTTCTGGGCTACATGTGCCTGATGTTGACTTCTAATTGCATCAATTTCCAGACGGGCAATCAAATTAGTCTGTTGCAGGAAAACAAAAATGGGGTGTTGTGGGACCCTCACAGGCTTTTGTTTCTAACTACCTTCATCCTGTAGTATAGTCAGGCAGGGACAGTCTGTTTATTTGAAGCTCTTACAGTATCTGTTTTATTTATCATAGACTGCTGGGTTCCTGTCACTCAAGAGTTTTATACCCCTTTTGTGGGGATTGTCTAGGCTGATGCTTGTATTGATTCTTTGCCATTTTGGATCTGAAAGTGATGAGCATATGAAAAAAAAATAAGGTGTGGAAATTAGAGCTTGCCTTTGGAAAACTTTTAGGTGCTTCTTTATTGGGGCAACTGCAGCAGTGCAAGAACAGTCAGATGGCTGATACAATAAAGTCAAGGTCTCCTCTTTTTTTTTTGGCAGCAGTAGATGAGCTGCTGATGTGCCATTTCCCAATTTTCCTTCATCAGCCCTCCTTTGTCCAATGCCATTGTGATAGCCTACATCTGCACAGATGGCCTTCAATAGCAGTCCTTTGAGTGTCATTAATTAACAGCTAATGCCTTCACAAGATACTGGTAGGAGACTCAGTTTCCATATGCAGTTCCTTTTGCTTTGCTTTGTTTTATTTTCAGGAGATGGATATAAACACATCCCTACTGCCTGATGGTAGAGCCCACTCCCCAGCAGTTTTCTCTTTGGCTTTGGGCTGTATCATTAGAATAAGTAAGAAATGCCACAAAGAACACACTCTCTACAAGTACATGATTGGCGGGAGGGCGGGTTAGATTCAGCCTTCCTCTTCCAGACTCATGATGGGCTTGCTAATGTTAAAACATGATGAATTCTAAAAATAATCCTCAGGTTTCTATAGTAACCTGCACTGTTGCTATGTGCGAATCTGGAGAGGATATTACCCTCTTGATACCTGCTATTCCAATCCTTTCAGCAACAGGCTTGTGTACACCCCTGGGAGGGCTTTGACAACAGCCAGATCAAACTGCTGCTTCTCCTTTAAATAGCCTCCATGTGAATTGACTTCCTTTGTTCTGTTGCATAGGGCATTAACAGGCTGAGGAGCGTCTCTCCCTCTACACACAGAGCCATGTATTCTTCCTTTCTTTAGCGAAGTTTGTGTGTCTTTTACTGCTTGTTCCCCCACCCCTGCCGCCAATTCTCACTGGCTATACAGCTTTCCTTGCTGCTATGATCCAGAGATGATTTCAAAGACTGGGAGCAGGGGAGACATACTTCTGATTCAGGTGATCTTTTTCTGAAAATGAGAGAGAAGTGGTGCTAAGTAGAGGAAATTGCACCTATCCAAGTATGTTCTGGCAGGAGTGTGCATGCAATGTCCATGTTGCATGTTCAGTTTTGCTGCTCCTAGATTCCCAGTTGGAATGAGAGGCTGAATCAGCCCACAGATTACCCGAAATTTTGTCCTAAAGGTTTAAAGAGAAACTGTGAAAACCAAAATACATCCTCAAGAAAACCATGAAATGCAACCTTCCTCTGATTGTAGTACATCAGAATGTAAGCAGCAGATCATCTGTTTGAGGAATGGGCTCGGTTAGAACCTTGCCTGAGATAAGGGTGGTGGTATGGAGGTATTTGCCAGGGGCAACCACTCAAATGGCCCTTGCATCTATACCCTGAAGTGGCATAGTCCTAGGAAAAGTTTGTGTAGCTTACTGGTTTTATGTAACTTTATGTTGTTACGTACTTTTAATTCATTTCTGACTTACAGTGACTATAAGGCAAGCCTATCATAGGGTTGACTTGGCAAGTTTTGTTCAGAGGGGGTTTGTTTTTGCCTTCCACTGAGGCTGAGAGTGTGTGCCTTGCCTAAGGTCACCCAGTGGATTTCTGTGGCTGAGTGGATATTTGAATCCTGGCCTCCAGAGTCGTGTTCCAGCTCTCAAACCACTACATCACACTGGCTCTCTATGTAACTTTATAGTGTAGTACATATGCTCAGAACAATGAATGAAACAATCAATGAAACCTTATCAACAATGCCTAACACAAACGCTCCCAACAGATTTCCCATTTTACTTATTCCAGATAGTACTCTGTACTATGAGAAATCCCTTGCATACAAAGCCAATTCTGCTTACTGCACTTGGGTATGATAAAGGACATCACACTTGGCAAGAAATGGTGGTAGCAGGACAGGTAGGCCTGTATGTAGATGTGAAGGAGCCAAGGAACAGACACATCAGTCATGCACACCTTGGCAGCTTCCTGTCCCCTTTCAACCACCCAGTGTTTGTCATCTCAGGGCTCTAATATTAGAAACAAAGACAGTATTTAAAAGCACCAAAGAGGACAATTTTTGTTTTAGTTAAGAAGGGCTTTTTAGAGAAAGCTGTCCACACTAGCACATGTTAGACCACATGTTAGACCACAGCACCATAATAAGGGCCTGGCCTTTGCAGGGCTTGCATCAGTCTCATGCTGCACAATTAAAGTGGCTTCGGCATATCCTTATATTTATTTTTCTCAAAAGTAGCTTTCCAGGCTCTGACTTTAAGCAGGCATGGTTCAGCATATGAACAATAACTTCTGAGGATCAAACTAGATGCTAAAGGAAATGTGTATTTCCTGCTATTAGCACACCTTTCTTTCTAATAACAGGTTTCCCTCAGAGCAATGTATCTCAGCAATCAGATCTGAAAACTTAAGCTGGTGTTTAACTTCCAGTAACTCTGGAAGTAACTTTGTTTAACTCAAAGCACATATCTTTGCAAGACATGGAACTATGGAAAAGCACATACTCAGACAAACAGATATACATATTGTACCACTTTTGGGGAGCATCACTTTCAAATGTAGACTAAAATTTCTTGAGTCTTTTTGTTCATTTTCTTTGAATATATGCACATTTTGGCTTTGTCTCTGCTGAATTTTTGCTATAATCTTTAATGGAAGCTGGATATGTAGAGCCTCTCTGGAAATCAAGTGAAGGAACTAGGACTAGCCTTAGTGGTGGAATGTAGACAGTTGGCATACGGTATTGTGCTAGACATTATGTCCTCCCAATCTAGAAGGATCCCACATTTCTATCAGCACAGAAGAGTACAGCAGTTCTAATCTTTGAACTTCCCATGCCAGGTTACAAACTAACATACAAACTGGTGCAACATATTAAGCCCATGCTAGGATTAAGAAATTATTCGAAGGGCTTTCCTAGCAGGGTTTGGTTGATTTTGTATACATGTGCTCTGGTTAAAGGCAAAAGTTATAGCAACATTGTTTTCTAAGCAAACAAGGGCATTGCCAAAAGGAATCAATAACAATGAATATCAAGCAGGACATATAACTGGAAGTTTATTGAGAGACAGCCTGACAAGCGCTAGTTGAGAAACACTTTTAAGGATTAGACATACTCACTGAGCTATTTCAGTGACTACTAGCTGTGACAATTAAGTGTATCTTCCATGGAGATAAACAATATGCATCTGTTTGTCAGAAGCTAGTATTCCTATGCAGATATTTACCCTCCTACAAAGGCTAAAACTGTGATGCAGGGCAGGGACGCACATGCAAATCCTGGCTCCAGTGTCAGTCTGCGTGCATTTAGCGCTGTAGTCTGAAGTAAGCTCATAAGCATATTAGACTGAACTCAGTTAATCCTATCAAACTTTAGTTCATGAAGATCTTTAGAAGAGCACAGACATCTAGGAATGTTGTAGGTGGGACTCACACATACATCTACAAGCCCCTACACAGCCTTAGCCCTCACATGTGCAAGGCAAATGCTGCATAGGGTTGATGACAATCAAAATGGTGAATTTCATCACATGCAGTGTGTGTAAACTTCCCAGAGGCATCTAAGTGGCTACTGTTAGCAGCAGAATTGTCTCTTCGTCTGACATATCAAAAGAATTTTCCTGATTTTGCATTTCTAAATTTCTCCCTGTGTGGTTTGCATTGGCCCCAGCCTTGACTCAGATGAATCCATTTTCACATAGACCCTGTTGGAAAGAAAGGAACATGGGAAGGAACCAACATAAGAAGAACCCGGAGTTCTCTTCTCCAGCATTCTCTTCACACAGTAGCTAACCAACTGTCTCTGGGAAGCCCCCCAGCAGGAGGTGGAGGCAGTCACCTTTTCCTGCTGTTGTTTCTCAGCAACTGGTATTCAGAGGCAAGCTTTCATAATTTTTCCAAGGCTGCCTTGCCACATTGTTTGTCTACTATTAACGACCCAATTAGTGGCTATTGTTGAGTGACACGAGCCAAATGACCTTCACGCCAAATATTCAAGAAGGCATCCATGTGGGCAACTTCCTAGCTGTTGTTTGGGAGCACTGGAAACATTAATATTACTATAAATAAAAACAGACTTTGCCTTTCTAAAAAAAAAAAAATCATTGTCACTTTTCTTTTGCATAAATCCAATTCAAATGTTGCTTTGCTATTGCAAGAAGACTAAGGTTTGGCACGACAATTGATCTAAATCCAGGAATGCATTCTGAAAGGAAAGAATGACTAAAGTATACAAAGAAGGTATAAAGGTTCGAGATGGGGCAGATATTGAAGAATATTGAATAATTTTTTTTATGCCTACAAAGGCATGCCATTTAGCAGACAAACAGAACGATTATTTATGTCAGAGGTGGGCAGCCTGTGACTCTTCTGATGTTAGACTACATCTCCTATCATCCCTCACCACTGACTGTGCTGGCTTGAGCTGGTGGAAATTGCAGTCCAGCAACATGTGGGGAGGGTATAAGTTGTCCACCCCTATTTTATGCTGTTGTACCGCCACTAATGCAGAAATCTGGTAACTTGGCAGGTGTATCCTTTGGGAGCTTTATGTGCTCTGAAGCAGTGGCTTTGAATGAAAACTGTGGACAGCTTCCCATAATTCCTGGGACTAGTTACTTCAGAATCCATTTAAGCAGGGTGCCCTGTGGCTGCTGCATCAGTTTGTGAGAATGCATGCTGCAACCATCTACCTAGCCAGGCCCGACTGATAAGGAAAATTCAACAAGGACTTCTCTGTGTGGTGGGTCACTGACACTACAAGGACTAAGCAGAAAGATCCAGTGGAGGTGTTGCCAAGCATCACCAGTACTTTGGGTTGGTGTGAGAAAACTGGTAGTGTTCTGACTCTTACCAAGCCTATGCAAACAGTGGAACTAATAAGCCTATGCTTCTTTTTCTTAGACTGTGTTATGCTTTGCAAGGAAAAACTTACAAAGTTGATTCAGTTGCAGAAATCCGCTATGTTAAGTGCGCTTTTCACGGCCCAGCTATAATGACTGTTGATGCAGTGCATTTTAGAAAATTAAACCTTTTTGATTAAAAGTCACTCTCTGAATTGTGAATTTCTTTCATGTATTTTCCCATGATCAATAGAAGCCCTTTTTGGGGAGAATAAATGCTTCCTATGTTATAAATGCTTATATTTTTAATCTAACTTTCATACTTTCTGTTCATAGTACAGAGATTGTCTCCTGTTAAAAAGGTATGTGAAAACCTGTTTAAGGAACAGATGAAAAACATATATAGGCTGGGTAGGCATTGTTATTACCCTGCTCCAGTTGTTCCACTTCTCTGATTTTATCAAAATGTATAACAGAAATATTTGATATTTGGTTTAGTTTTGACAAGTGGCTTGAAATCTTTGGGTGAAAATTGGTATGTAAGAACTCCAATAGTGTCTCCAAATGACACACATTTATGGCAGTTTTAAATAGTGCCTGGTGACAGGTAACTTAAATGCAAAAGAGCCCTTTAGGAAGTTTAAATAATCAAAGCAGACTAGCAGAATAATCAAAATCATGAAGCGAGGTGAGGAACCAATAGAAAAAAAAGCAGACATGCATCATTCTATATGACAGGGAGATAGATCCACTCAAGATTTTTTTAAACTAAAAGTAGTGGTGGTGGTGGTGGTGGTGGTGGTGTAGGAATAGAATAGATTTTGACGTATTCATTTTTCTGTCATCTAATTAAAAGCAGTCACTGACAGCCACATATTAGTGCCAGACAATGAGGAAACTAAATATAGAGGGAAAATGTCAGCATCATCTTCTGACTGTGGACTAATTGTGAGCAAGGTTTTTTTCCCCTCTACCTGCAGTATAGAACGCCAGTCCATTTTTGAGATTTTCTGATTTTGAGCTTCAGGAATAGTTGTGTTGATTTGGGATATCTACTTGATGAGCTTTCTGTAGCTTAGCTGTACATTTTCTTCCTTGGTTTGACACATTTTGTGAAGCACCGGTGGCTCTCTCTCAGCATGCCATCCTCTAGCATGCCATCTTCTAGACAAATGATTTAAAAGGTGTAAACTTGAGAATCCCTTCACAAGGCATATTTTTACTTGTTAAAATAAACAAAGCCTTTTCATAGTGTGAGTGGAAAGGAGGTTTCTTGGCTCCCTGAGAATGAAGTGGAAAAAAGCTCAGGTTGGAGTTTTCCACAGGTTGTAATGCCAGAATATAGGTCCCCCCCCCCCACCTCCGGAAGGCACTGAAGAAATCCGCCAGCATGTAGTTTGTAACTACAGGGCTGGACAAAGTACAGCTCTGCTTTTTTGTTTTGGTCCTTGACCCCACCCCACTCCACATTCCCCCAAACCAGCACTTTTTTAAGCAAGAAGGGGTAAATGGAAGCCCCTAGGAACAGCTGTTTACCTTTTATATAGAATATGGGGCCCATCTGCACTGTTTAACCTCCAAAAATACACTTTCTCAAAACCACAGATGGACTTTTGGCCAATTCTGGTTCAATATTGTTTTAATTTGGGGGCATTTTTAACAATCCGTGTGCCTGCTCAAGAATGTCCAAGAGCAGAAAATAAGCCTCCACATCCACTGACATTCTCCTCCAGTGCTTGAGGTGCTGATGTTTCTCCAGAGGCACCCAGTTTGGGCCTCAGCCTTGGCTTTAGCTTCTTTTCTTCCATCCTTGATACTATGAAATGTCGGTATTATTGATACTTAAGATAGCAGTACTGCAAAAGTAGTGCTTTTATGGACTGGATTATTATGGACAATCCATTATGATTTGCCAATAATTTGCTATTTATGCCCTGCATGTTAGAAATCAGAAGATTATACAGCTGTATAAGAGACAGGATAGGGAACTGTTTTCTTTTCCAACTCTGTTCCCAAGAATCTAGTTGGATTGAATGTCCGATATTCTGAGCCCACAAAATCATTACTGACTTTATTGTTTCTTCTTGCCTTTCCTGGTATAGTATTTCTTGATATAAACACACTAATAGATGAGGAGGGTTTTCAAAACAGCTGTTTAATCACTCCAGTTTTGTCTTTTTCTTCTATTCCATATATTTTTAAGTCCATCCGAAATCTTTCAGTTAACTGTCTGTAAGGGAACCAACTTAATGTAATTCCTTCTTGTTCCAGTTTTTCTCTTGTTTTAATCTTCAAATTATTTAAAGCTGTCTTCTCTAATATATCTTCGTATCTCAGCCATTTATCTGTTTCAGTCCATCTACCAAAAAACACTTCTTGAGGGGACACCCAGGTGGGGAGCTGCCGTATGTTTTTAATCTTGTATTCATTCCAAATTTTCAAAAGCAATTTCCTGATATAATGATGTGTAAAATCTTTATCTATTTTTGCTTTATCGTAAAACATATAGGCATGCCACCCCATCCTCAAATTGGCACCTTCCAATGCCAGTGTTCTCGCATCTTGTAAATCAACCCAATCTTTTATCCACATGAACGCCGCTGCTTTGTAATATATCTGGAAATCAGGTAGTCCCATTCCACCTCTGTTTTTCTGATCTGTCATAATATTCCATTTTATCCTAGGTTTTTTCCCTTGCCATATAAATTTAGTTAGTTTTCTTTTCCATTGTAAAAAAGGTTTGTTGTTTGTTATAATAGGAAGATTTTGGAATAAAAAATTCGTTTTTGGAAGTACATTCATTTTTATTACAGCTATCCTCCCCATCATCGATAGACGCATAGAGGTCCAACTTTCCAGATCCTTTGTTATTTCTTTCCATTTTTTCCCATAGTTATTTTGAAATAACTCATTGTTCCTTTTTGTTATCCAGACACCTAGATATTTTGCCTTTTTCCCTCTATTAAATCCCGATAAGTGTGCTAATTCCATCTCTTCTCTTTCAGTCATATTTTTTGTTATTAAAACTGTTTTTTCCTTGTTAACTTTAAATCCGGAGAACTCTCCGTATTCTTGAAGTGTTCTAATCAGATCTTTAATACCGCTCCCTGGATAATCCAGAAATAAAACCAAATCGTCGGCGAAGGCTTTTAACTTGTATTGATATTTCTTAATTTGAACTCCTTTTATACCTTTGTCTTCTTTTATAACACTATTTAGTATTTCCATTGTCATAATAAACAAAAGAGGAGCCAAGGGACAACCTTGTCTTGTCCCTCTATGCAGATCTATCAATTGTGTCCTTCCACCATTAATAACCAATTGAGCTTGTTGTTGACTGTAAATTGCTTCAATCCATGAGACAAATTTGTCTCCCACCTGCATCTGTTTAATCGCCGTCTTCATAAATGGCCAACTGATCATATCAAAAGCTTTTTCTGCATCTACAAATATCATAGCCATTTTCCATTCATTATGCTTTTCATAATATTCAGTTGTGTTCAGAACTGTTCTGATGTTATTTCTTAAAGATCTTTTTGGTAAAAAACCATTCTGATCTTCATCAATGATCTCTGTCAGTACTTTTTTAAGTCTCATTGCTAGGACTGAAGCAAAAATCTTGTAATCTATATTCAAAAGTGATATTGGTCTATAATTATTTACATCAGTTAAATCTCTGCCTTCTTTTGGAATCAGCACCACATTAGCTTCTTTCCATGTGTCTGGTACTCCTTCCTTTATTATCTCATTTATAGTACTTTGCAAAGGTATTGAAATCTCATGTTCCATGATTTTGTAAGATTTTGCAGTAAAACCGTCCGGTCCTTTAGCTTTGTCATTTTTCAAGTTTCTAATAGCCTCAA
Organism: Cyclura pinguis; assembly: GCA_030412105.1. Classification (NCBI taxonomy): domain Eukaryota; kingdom Metazoa; phylum Chordata; class Lepidosauria; order Squamata; family Iguanidae; genus Cyclura; species Cyclura pinguis. Next base: position 129,858,942 of record CM059600.1, read on the forward strand.
CCACTTCCATCATAGAAATAGATTTATTCATTATCTGTCTTTGGTCTTCATTAAATCTCATTTTATTCATTTTCTCCAAATATTCTTCCCATTCTTGTTGCTTTTTAAGTTCTGTAACTTTACTCATCAACTTCACATAATATTTATGGAAAGCTTGTTTTATTCCATCTTGCTTTGTGATTCTTTCTTCTGCAATTCTAATCTCCGTTATCATATTTCGAGCCCTTCTTTTGTGCAGCAGGCCAGACAAAAGCTTTGAGGGTTTGTTGGCTTGTTCAAAAAAGTTATATTTCATTCTCCGTATCTGTTGTTTTATTTCATTTAAATTAAGTTGATTTAATTCCGCTTGATGTAACTTCATCTGTAATCTGATCTTATTATCCGAAGGATTTTGTCTCATCTGTTTCTTAATCTCCTTCATCTTTATCAAAATTTGTTGTTCAGTATGTCTCCTTTCTTTATTAATCTCCGCTGCCCATCTGATAAAGTTTCCACACGTGACAGCTTTGCTTGCATCCCAAATAGTCTTCATCGACATCTCCGGCATCATGTTTTCACTGAAATAATTAATTATCTCCTTTTTTGCTTTCTCTATGTAAATCTCCTTATTCAAAATCTCATCATTCATTCTCCATGTTCTTTCTCTGTCCTTGATATTTATCTTTAATTGTAGTGGATTATGATCAGAACACAAGTTAGGAAGAATATCCATATCTGTAGCTTTCAACAATAGTTGCTTAGATACCAACATCATATCTATCCTTGACATTGACTTATGACGGTCAGAGTAAAACGTATATCCATCCAATTGTCCATTCTTATATCTCCATGTGTCATATAAGTTTAATTCATCCATCATTTTAAAGAAGCTCTTAGGAAGGTTGCCGTTGTTCCTGGGGGTTAATTTCTGTATTGTTCTATCCACTTTTGGATTGATAACTCCGTTGAAATCCCCCAAAACAACAATGTTTGTGTTCCCTGTTTCATTAAGATAGTTCAAAATCTCTTTATGTATTGTGGGGAAAAATTCACCTTTAGCTCCATTAGGTGCATATATTCCAACTACTAATATTTTATCCTGTTTCAGAATAACTTCTACTCCTATATACCGACCGTTACTGTCCTGAAACATTTGCTGTGCACCATATTTTGAATTTACATATATCAGAACTCCCCTTTTCTTTTTTTCAATCGTGGTTGGAAAACAGCTACCCAGTTTTGGATTTCGAACATATCTCAGATCTTGAGTCCTGATTCGGGCTTCTTGCAGACATATTATATCCAGATTTTGTTTTTCCAGGTAATGAAAAATTTGTCGTCTTTTGTATTCAGAGTTAAACCCCTTAATGTTCCAAGAGTATATCTTCAAATCCATCTTGATAGATTATATTAAAATCTTATTTCTGAAAATTGACTTAGTCCTTCAATATTTCTCCTTCTAACGCCCCTTCTTCCTGTTCCAGAGCTCCTTGTTCATCTTCTACTTCTACCTCTGCTTCTCCATTGTCTTCTTCTTGTAGAAGCTGTTGTTTTTCCTCCACTGGAAATTCTTGTTCCTAGTCTTTCTCCCCCTCAGGGACGGCATTTTGTAAATCTTTCTTCAGTCTTTCCATCATTTCTTTCACTTTGTATACTGAATTAATCCTGTATCTCTGCTGTTTATACGTAAAAGAAATGCCCTCAATTTTTTCCCATCGGTAACTGATCTGGTACTTCATCAAAAGATTTGCCAGTGGTTTGTACTCTTGTCTCTTCTTTAAAATTTGGTAAGGTATATCTTTAAAAATCTTGATATCTTTGTCTTCAATTGTCAATGATCCATCGTAGCTTCATTGTAATATTTTGTCTCTTATCATTGTCCGTGTAAACGTTATAATAATATCTCTTGGTAATTTCCTCTCTCTCGCTACCCTGGAGGAAACTCTGAACATTCTGTCAGTGTATATTTCCATCTTGTCCTCTTCAATGTCAATGAATTCTGCCAAGGCCGGTACAATCTTTCATACAGATTCTCCACTGTAGTCTCAGGAACACCTCTGAAACGAAGACATCTTTCTCGGTATCGTAATTCCTGCAGCATGATTTGCGCCTCATCTTCCTGTTGCTACCCTTTCACCTCCACCATCTCTTTTTCAACATTTTTAACTTGTTGTTTTATTTCCTTAGTGTCTGATTTCAACTTGGTCACATCCTTTACTATGTTTTCTAATTTCTTCCCCAGTTTGTCCATTTCTTGTTTCATGTCCATTCTCATCTCTTATCTTGTTTCTTTTAAATCCTGCCGAATATTTTTCTCTCATACTTTTAAACTCTTCCATCATCTGCAATGTAACATCTTGAGATTTCTGGGGTATATCTGTTGATGTTCGCCTTACTGTGGGTAGTCGTCGTTGCTGCTGCAGCTGCCGCTCATCTTCTTGTTCTTTGATCCATGTTATATCAACCTCCCAGTGACTAATCTTTCTTGTGAAACTGAAGGTTTTTCTTCCTCCCCTCTTCCTCCTCACAGCTTTACAGAACTTATTGTTTGGATATAAGTGATCTTATAAAAAACTCCAGTTAATACAACAGTATTTTATAATTCTTAATTCTTAATGCATATACTTAATGCCATAGGAATATAAAATTCAATTCATTGTAAATGTAATTCCTCAAAGTAAGGCTTAAAAAATTATAGGAACATATAATTCAATTCAATTCATTATATTTACAGCTTCTTCACAGGTCACAAGACACTCAAATCCCTTCCTTAAAATTTAATCACTTATGTCCCCAACCCAAATTGATTTGCCTTGTCTTGCCTTAAAATTCCCAAAACACATTCATTACTTAAGATGAAAAGGAAAGGTTAACAGTCAGTTTCTGCCTTGTAGTAAAATGTAATAAATATCAACTATATCAGTAAAATATAAGTATATTTAGTCTATGCACTTATGTATATATTCAACTAAAAGCAGTAATATGAATATTAATAATATGAAATCAATTATATTATATTCAGTTCATTCAATAAACTCAAGGCTGCGCCTAGGCCCAGACCTCTTCAGTTCCCCCTCCCAACCAGTATTATAATTCCTCCCTCCTTTGGAGCTCTTTCTAGACCTTGAATGTAGAGAATTCTTCCTCACTGTTGATAACAAGAGTCCAAACCACTCCACTGCGTAGGGGTAGGAACCAGCCTTCCAGCTCAGTCTCAAAGTCCAGTATCAGTTTGCAGAGACGGAAAAATGAAGTCTCAACTACGCTGATTCAAACAGTCCAAATTTTACGAGTCCCTTTAAACGCTCAGCCCACAATCCGAATTCAAACTGTCCAAGTCTTTCAAGTCACTTTAAATGCTCAGTCCACAATCCAAATGCAGTTCCAAAACTCACAATCCAAACATCAGCGCATAATTCCAACTCGTCACAAAGTTCAGGAAGAAGAAAAGAGAGGAAAAAAACCCACTTCAATTCCAAAGTTACATAGTCCCTTTGTTCCCAAGAAAGTGACGAATTAGGAATCCGAAAATCCTCTATTTACAATTGTAAAGTCCGAGTTCCAGGAGAAAAAAAAAGAAAAAATCCAGAAAGGCATAGAACAAACACGTAGTCTCTGTCTCTCCACTTAAAACTCTCCACTACTGTCCGATTATATTCAATTTTCAATTACCCAAAACAGCTGGGGAAGTCTATTACAGTTCACCGAAAAACAATCTGTCTTCAAACTGTAAATGTCTTCCTTATCAAATATTGGCCATTGCATACTCACGATTGGCTGGGTCACTGCACATTCCCGTTCCTGCTCACTGTTGCAAGTCCAAAGTTGTTGCGGTTTCCATATAAAAAAGAAAAAACTAGATCAGGTTGCTTATTGATTCTAAATGTGTCTTCTTAGTTTAAAAGTTGTCGGCAGCACTTGTGCCGCTTATGTGACAATCCAGCTGGGTCCGTCGTGGCCCTTTGGCCCCCTAGTGCCTCCCGCTCTTTCTTCCTCAGAAAGAGCTCGATGTCAGTTGCGGGACCCCCTTCAGGCCTCTTCCGCACCCCCTTTACCGGGGGGGGTGTGTCTAGCCGCTTTAGTGATTGAAAAAAATGGCTGGTTAAAAGAACTGGCAGAGGTCATTTCGGAACCGCTTGCTATAATCTTTGAGAAATTTTGGAGGACAGGAGAACTTCCAGCAGACCGGAAGAGGGCAAATGTTGTCCCCATCTTCAAGAAGGGGAAAAAAGAGGACCCAAATAATTATCGCCCGGTCAGCCTGACGTCAGTACCCGGAAAGATTCTGGAGCAGATCATTAAGCAGTCAGTTTCTAATCACTTAGAAAGCAACGCGGTAATCACGAGAAGTCAACATGGATTTCTCAAAAATAAGTCATGCCAGACTAATCTTATCTCTTTTTATGATAGAGTTACTAGCTTGATAGATGAAGGGAATGCTGTGGATGTAGTATTTCTCGATTTCAGTAAGGCCTTTGACAAAGTTCCAGATGACATTCTTGCAAAGAAGCTAGTAAAATGCGGGCTGGACAGGGCTACTGTTAGTTGGATTTGTAATTGGTTGACTGACCGAACCCAAAGGGTGATCATGAATGGCTGCTTTTCATCCTGGAGAGAAGCGACTAGCGGGGTGCCACAGGGTTCTGTCCTGGGTCCAGTGCTGTTCAATATCTTCATCAACAACTTGGATGAAGGAATAGAGGGCATGCTCATCAAATTTGCAGATGACACCAAATTGGGAGGGGTTGCTAATACGCCAGAGGACAGGATCAAAATTCAAAATGACCTGGATAGATTGGAGAGCTGGGCCAAGGCTAACAAAATGAAATTCAACAGAGAGAAGTGTAAGGTCCTACACTTAGGTATAAAAAATGGAATACAGAAATGTAGGATGGGGGACACGTGGCTGGATAGCAGTACATGTGAAAGGGATCTAGGAGTTTTAATAGACCACAAGCTGAACATGAGTCAGCAGTGTGATGCGGCAGCCAAGAAAGCCAATGCAATTCTCGGCTGCATCAATAGGAGTATGGTGTCTAGATTGAGGGAGGTACTGGTACCACTCTGCTTTGGTTAGACCTCATTTGGAATACTGTGTCCAGTTCTGGGCACCCCAATTCAAGAAGGACATGGTCAGGCTGGAGCAGGTCCAGAGGAGGGCGACCAAAATGGTGAGAGGCCTGGAAGCCATGCCCTATGAGGATAGACTTAGAGAGCTGGGTATGTTTAGTCTGCAGAAGAGAAGGTTAAGAGGCGACAAGATAGCCATGTTTAAATATTTGAAGGGATGCCATGTAGAGGAAGGAGAGGGCTTATTTTCTGCTGCTCCAGAGACCAGAACAAGGAGCAACGGATTCAAGCTGCAGGAAAGGAGATTCCACCTGAACCTCAGGAAGAACTTCCTGATGGTCAGGGCTGTCCGGCAGTGGAATATGCTGCCTCGGAGTGTGGTTGAATCTCCTTCTTTGGAGGTTTTTAAGCAGAGGCTGGATGGCCATCTGTTGGGAGTGCTTTGAGGGTGTTCCTGCATGGCAGGGGGTTGGACTGGATGGCCCGTGTGGTCTCTTCCAACGCTACATTTCTATGATGCTATGATTCCAGCTGGTGGTAGCACGGAAATACGAAGCTTCACTCCGTGCGACCGCTCACGCACGCCATGCGACCGGAAGCCGGGACTTAGGAACTGTTTTCCTAAGGAAGGTCTGAGAGACAAGGCAGTGCCATTAATGTGAGCCTGTCAGTCTTGGTCTTTCTGAACAAGTGACAGGGAGAAGGAGAAGCAGAGCTAGCCTCTCCAGGAGAAGCTATCCACAAAATCCTATCTGGGATGTCACCTGAAAGAGGCATGGATCCTTCACCCCAGCATACTACAAGTACCACATACCTTATAGGTATAAGGAATGCTCCTTGTGAGAAGAAATGTGTCTAGATTATGTAACAGATTATGAAGCAGTGTGCATAAGCTATGTAATGTCTATGTGATACAATGTCAGAAGGCCCACCAAGTTAAGGTTCCTTTGCCGTGCTAGTTAGATTGCTGACTGCTCTGTTAAAAAAAATAAACACTGGAACCTCCCTCAAAATTGATACTAAGAGTAGTCACTTGGATTAGAAGACAGTTGAAATAATGAAATACTCTAGTTAGTAGATGATGTATTTCATTAATTTGTTGTAAATATTAATTCATAAGTCTGTTTCATGAACGTTTGATTGTTACTCATATGTAACTACAAACAACTATAGGATGTGCACAAAGTTTATAGATATATATCATTATGACACACTTTCAGTTGTTTTCTAGCCTAAGTGACTACGCTTAGCTGCTCTGCTGTCATATTCTCCAGTCGCTTTGCTGTTTGGGCACTGGGGGAGTAGACCAGTCAGAGCCTTTCTGTGTGAACATCTGCACAGTGTATGTAACTACATAAGCTAGTTGTTTTTTTTTAACTTAATAATTATATGAAAAGAATGATAAAGTTACATGTTTGTCCTGCTATAATATACATTTCCTGAATGTGCAAAGCTCAAGGGAAATGCTGATGTTTTCTGCCCACTAGTAAACAGTGTTGTTTAAAACCTTGAGAGCTCAAGTAACCAAAATGGTGAACTCTTGCTATATCCAGATTGACAAACACAGGGCAAAGAACCATCAATCCCTCTACAAAGAAATAGGAGTGGAGGAAACAGGTCTGTTTCAAGGTAGCCATATTAAGTCACAATGGGGTGCAGAGGAGGAGGGCTGGTTGTACAACAGATAAACTTCATTGCACCAGAGTAATCCTGAATTGTAGATTGGCATGTCTGTGGTTTTTTCCAAAATATTAGTTTTGCAAAGCAAAGTGGTGCCTTTTAGAGAGGAATATTACATACGAAAAGCAGAGCACAGAAACATTGTGATCTTTATTTTCCGTTTTGTTTTTATTTTGCTAAAGAACAGAGTGTAGAATTCCAATTACTTGCTTAAAGGGTCTTCCTTGCAACTTGGGGATTTATCTTGCTTATGGGGTAGAGGATGGAATTTCACCAGCTTGCATGAAGCAATCAAATCCATGTGTGTTTGCAGAGTCTGCACGCTCACCATAACAAATGCTAAAATAAAAGCACTGCAGGAGGCTTTATTATGGGAAGAAATGCAAAGGATAAAAGCCTCCCTCCCAAAAAATGGAGTTACATATTGTATTGGGCAAAAATTCCCATCATTAACTTTTGGCAATTGAGTAATTTTGATATTGGTCACACTAGCCTTGTGTCCTTACTCTCTGCATTAGTAGTACTTCTCCAGTAGTGCTAGTGAAAGATGTGCCTGCTTCCCAGTTGAGCTAGATATCACCTATACCCTCCAGTCAGGTTTAATTTAGTTACAAATCTGCATGTCCTATCACCTCATCACTTCGCCATACTGGAAAATACATGTCAGCTTCACCCTCATTCAAGAGCTTGGAGTTCTGCTGCAAATGACACGTTTGATCCCTTGCTCCAGAAGCAACTGAAGAAAGTTGCAGTAGGCTGAGTCATAGGATGGGATGGTGATATATGTCTAAGATTTGATGCCCTTGAGCGTCATGGAAACTGAACCACAGAAAGATAGCATTAAAGGCTTATAGACTGTCACCCACGCTTAAGCCATTGTAAGTTGCATGAAACACAGCAAGGCTGTATGAGTTTTTATAGCATGCATGTCACGAAGGATTTTTTTTTTGGTGGTGGTGGTAGGGAACAGTTAAAAAGATAATTCTGGAAGAAAATGACATCAAGAGAATAAATCCATCTTGAACTTTATGACCTTGGTTGTGCCTGCATTCACATTCTTTCTGTAAAATCTGCTATAGAAACCGTGAGTGGCTGTTCTTCATGTTTCATCCAGTTTCATTGGAATTTTTTTTTTAAAAAAATAGGGGATTGAATATTTGAGATATTTTACCAATGGGAATTGTTGTGCAGCTAGAGCAAAGTGATCAACAACTATTGAAAGGTTGGGGGCCACATTAGCCCCTAGAAGACCTTTGAGGGCTGTAGCCCCCGGCATACTTGCTGTCATAAAGAAAAAAATAATTGCCCCCCACATGTCCTGTAGCAGACAAGAGGGTCATTTTCACCATGTTTTGGGGGGCCTTCTTGGGGCATTTTAGGCCCAGGATGGACCTGTTTTTGTCAGCGAGGGGTGAGCAGAAGTCACTTCCTATTCACTTCCTTTAAAAAGGGGGGGGGCTAAATTACCGAGAGCAGAAATGCCCTCCCATAGCCACCAGAGGCTTTTGGGGGCAAAACAGTTGAAAAATGTTGCTTTTTTTTGTTTGTTTTGATCCCCTGGGAGTGACAAAAATGGCTATGGGAGGCTGCCTGCAGACTGCACTTGGCTCACCCTTGATCTAGACAATAACACTCCAGCTGTTTTATTCCTAACTTCAGTTGTGAAGCTAGCTGGTTGTTTCTGGGAAGCAGAGTTGAAGAAAGTAAGACTGCATGTCATTGTGTAGTAAATAGCAGGATTCAAGTTTCAATTTTTTCTTAACACAAAATAAACAGTAGTGTGTGCTTGGACCCTGGAATGGGGAAGCAGGGGGCTCCAGCCCTCCTTAAGCCGAGGCTTGAGTGGACTGATATTCACCAGAAATCGTCTGGCAAAATTGGACCACCAAAACTCCTACATTGTTAGCTTCCACAGGCATTATCAATCTGAAGTACTTAAAGATCCGTCACTAAGGAATATTAAGGCAGCGATTGTCACTGAATCCTCCAATGGATAATAAAAGCTATCTGCCAGCTATTCTATGCAGACCTACCTGAGAGTAAGCTATATTGAACACACTGAAGACACTTCTAAGTACACGTTGTCCTTATAAGCGTGTTCATTTTTAAGGATGATATTGAATTGGAGGAGTAATTTGCCCTACCCTTGTAAGTAGGCAAAATTAAGAACGGCCTGCAGGCAAGTGTTGACCCCTGCACATTTTAAAAAACATTTCTGGGTCCCTTGGGTGGTAGAGGTGCTCATCTGCTGTCTCCTCAGCACTTCTGGTTGGGTAGGCGGATGAGGAGAGCAAGCGTTGTGCAGTGATTTGAGCGTTGAGTGCTGGATAACCTTAGGCATGTCACACACTATCAGATCCAGGAAGCCCCATGATAGGGTCACCATAAGTCAGAAATGATGTGAAGTCTCAGAACAACAAAAGATGGATGCATGTGCACCATACTTGCACTGTCTGGGATATAGGTGGAGCTGTTGCTTTCTGTATGCATTTGGACGGCAATTTCCGTCAGCTCTAGCCCAACATAGTTGATAGGACAATGGGGGGTTGCAATCCTACAAATATCTGGAGGCTCACAGGGCAGCAGGTGGGAGACTCTCCCACCATTGCTGTTTCTGAAGCAACAAATTTAGGCCTGAAATTGTGGAAGACATCAAGCTGACTACACAGGATAACTGAGGGGAGCTGGGATTGTAATATAGCTCGTTATGGATAATGAAGAACCTTCAGAACCTGACAATATGAAAATAGTTTGTTTTTACTGGTTTTGCATCAATGCTCTTAACAGTTTGAGCTGCTTTCCCATTGGCATTGTTCACAGCATAACCGATAGCAAAACAACAGGGTAATTTATAGAACAAGATTTTGCAATGAGTGATAAAAGAGGACTGTGTTTCGTCAGGATTGAATGATAGTCATGAGGGTCCATGATTTCTGGGAGCATGAGTCAGTGGATACTTTGCTCTTGCTCTTCCTATTAACGTTTGTCTTTTGAAGTTCTTGACAAGAAAAAGATCCTTCCGTTCTTTCTCTCTACGTTTTTTTTTTTTTTGGCAGGGGGGAATGCTAGCTAGAAGGGAAAAAGGACAGATGGACAGATTTTTAAATGAAGCTCCACATTATAGCTGGGCATACATCTTATATTCAGGGGAAGCTGGTGGTTTCCATACCAGTGAAGTCATGAATCTGCTCTGAGTTTTAGTGTAGTAGTTTAGTATGGAAATTGTACATTCTTTTAAGTTTCTTAATCAAGGTAACAGATTACCAATTAGCTTTACAAAGCTGAACAGAAATCTGCATAGAAGATCCCTAAAAGAGGTTCAGCATCTTGGATATCTCCTCTAAAGTTTGGACTCAGCTGCAGTTTAACATCTATATCCATCTCACAAAGGCTCTGGAGTAAATTCACCACCCCACTGAGATACAAGTTACCACTGAGCAACTTTTTAAAGCTATAAGGGAGCATAGAAGCTTACCTGCTTTTCTGAGGGTAATTCTTAATTGTCGTTTTAAAAAAATGTGATAGACTGCAATTTAACTATCAATAAGTGTATTAATTTTAAAAAATCTCGTGATTTGGAGACTAATAGAAAAATATACATCAAATTGTTTGTAGCTATTGCTGATGTCCCACTTACAATATATACTTGATTACAAGTTAATCTTGTGGATAAGTCGAAGACAGGTTTTGGGCCCAAAATTACAGAATTTGCTATGACCTGTGGATAAATTGAGGGTAAAACTTAGAGGCATGTAACAAAGGATGTAAAGGATGATGCAAAGAAAGCTCGCAGCTGCTGGGACTTGCAGTTCAATAAAATTTGGAGGGCTTCATTGCTCCCATACCCTGCTATTTATTTATGTATTTATTTATTTAATGTCTTACCTTTCTTACAGTATGGGACATGAGGCAGCTTACAACAGAAACAGACCTAAAAGCCACAGTCCAACTGGGAAATCCCATATTATTGACAGAAAACCCAACAGCTACCCATTGCTCTTAACTGAACACATTTTCATTAACAGACCAATCCCTATTTTGCCATTCTTGCAAGGGTCTCCACACTTCTTCTTCGTGGTCTCTGTGCCTCACACAATGGGAATCTTCATGCATGCGCAGTAGTGTTTTGGAAAGTTCCAGAGCTGAGCAGCTTGGTGGGAACCCCTCCCCCATCCGGTACTGAGCATGCTCAGTGCCGCCAAGCTAACGGTCTCTCCTCAGTTTCTTTTCGTCCCCTGACCTGTTAGCAGCTCGGAAGGTTTTCTCTCTGAGCAGTTCTTCTCTTCTTTGGATTTTGGTTCTTTTGTTTGTTTTCTGTTGATTTGGTTTCCTCCAGATAAGAAAACTGTAAGAACTCTTCCCCCTTCTTATGTCTTCTTTGTTTAAATTGTGCGTTACCTGTGGCTGCAAGGTTTCGCGATCTGACGCCCACCCCAAGTGCTTGTTCTGCCTCGGGGAAGGCCATAACGTTCAGGCCTGTTCCATCTGTAAAGAGTTTACATCGCAGACGCTGAAGAACAGGGCCTCCCATTTAAAATCTTATTGTTGGGAGCAAGCTCTTTGTCTAAAGGAGCAGGCGCATCGAGTACAGCCCTCTTTACTGCTTCGGTTCCACTGCGTCCTTTGTGAGGCCCCTCGGCATCGAAGCCCTCTACTGCGACTTCCTTGTTGACTATGATGTTGACAGTATTGACAGCATTCTCGGTACCGACAACTTCCGTATCGGTACTGACATCGATCTCGTCAGCTTTACCACTGATTTCATCTCTACCAAGGATTCCAAAGCTCTTGAGGATACCTGTTGTTCCGTCTTCTAGTTCTGGAGATGCCTCCTCCAACTTGTAGCAGGCCTCGGTTCAGCAGCCCTGCAAGGTCCCTACCTTGGCAGAGTGCAAGAGAGCATCCTCACGCCACTCTTCTGTGTCTTCAAAGAAGAAAAAGAAGGAGAAGCATTGCTCTCCTTCCCCCGCTACCTGTCCATTGGCTACTCAACTGTCTTCTCTGAGTCCTCTTCTGACGCCTCCTCTGACACAGCCTCCGAAATCCACTGTGGAGAAGGTTAAGGCTCCCACTCTTTCACCGGTGCACGATTCCACCCAGCTCCCGGTGCTATGTTCTGGTTACCATCAACATTGCGTCTGACTTGGACCATCGGCCTACGCCGCCTGCCTCCCCGACCATGACGTCAGGCCAGCCCGGGGATGGATCCTCTCAGACTCTACTTCCTCCGGCTATCTCTTTTGGCCGCCCAGAGACAGACCGTCCACCTAGATCAGACTCTCCTCGGGCTCTCTCCCGAGACTGGTCTCGAGTCAGCATGACCCGCTCTCCAGGATGTGGTGAAATGGGTAGATCCCCATGTCACTGGGATTATGGCTACCGTGGCGCTCATGAGCTTTCGTCAGCGAGAGTTGACTCACCTTTCTCATCAGCTTCTTACATAGCTCAATACGAACACGAGCATCTCTGGAGAGAGCAACCGGGCTTATATCACTCATACTCACCTGCATATCGCAACTGGTACCGTCCTGACATACGTCACTGGTCTCTGTATCGCGCTTGGTGTTTGTGCTCTCCATTGCAATCTCCTCCTGGATCCCACTACCGACACTCTCCTCAGTACCGCCACTCAAGGTCCTGGTCTCGGTCTAGATCATTCTATTACCGGCATTCTCCATCTCGCATTCGTTGTTGGTCCCATGATCGATCGCCTCACCACGGGTGTCAAGGTCAGAGACCTGGGTGGCAAGCCAGCCCAGAGAAGGGAGTGTGAGAGCCAGCAAAGTCCAGCCGGGAGGAGACAAGCAAGTACTTTACGCAAAGGAGTTCATTTACCAGAGCGTCAAGCGAAAGCCATAGTCAGAGTTCCAAAAACCAAGGGTCAAGAGTCCAGAGATCAATTCAAGGTAGCAGGAACCGGGTGCAAGGAACAGGCAAGAGGAGGGCTTGAAAGAAGTTTGCCACAAGCAAAGGAAAGCTTCCAGGCAGGCAGGCATATAGCCCAAGACACAGGTGTGGCTAGTCACTGCTTCTTGAACTTAATCAAGGAAGCCTCCCTTTGCTCAGCTCTCTTGAGTCTCCGCCTTGTTTGTGGGCTGATTGGCACAGGCTCCAAACCATCTTCAGACTCGGATCCCTGTTGCCCTAAAGGAGCAGGCAGAGGAACGTCCAAGCCTGCTTGGTCCATGGCAGCAGGGGGAGCTCTTGAGCTGCAGGACTTATCTCCAGCGAGAGCCACAGGGACCAACAGCTGCTGCTCGTCATCTCCACCCTGAGCAACAGGGACCAACAGCTGCTGCTCGTCATCAGCAGCTCTGACAGGGGCTTCAGTTATCACACTGGGGCTGTTTCACCACCTCCTTGAGTGACAGCAACAGTGCCCCAGCCCCTGCCAGACACCCAAGCAGCATCACTTCTGCCAACTACTTTGTCTGCCCCGTTACTGATGCAGTCTGTCATTGCACCGATCCTGACGGTTCTACCTATATCGTCAGTACCGGCCCCAGTACCAGTCCTGGTACTGACCTCAGTACCGACTCCGTCTGTTTTACCAATCTTGGCCCCTGTTCCGATTGTCCTCACCGCACCTCTGATTACTCAAGCTCACCACTCTTGATCGCCTCTATCATCTTCTCCTTCTTCTGGCTCTTATGATTCCGATGGTGATTCATCGGATTCGACACCTCAATCTCATACTTCTCCTCCACTCGCTTTTGGGGATCCAATCCCTGATTCGGCCCCGGAGGATGTCAAGCAGTTTTCGGACATCTTGGTTAGAATGGCCAATGCCTTGGCCCTTGATATCTCTGGTCCTGCTCCGACCGTACAGGACCCGGTATTTCACTACGTTGACACTCGACCTGCGTCAACTGTTCCCATTCCCTTTCTCCCAGTCTTGCAGGGGGTACTGAAACATCCATTGGCCCAATCGGCTTCCCTTCAACCGATCTCTCACCGTTTGGAGCACCTTTACCGTACCCAAAGGAAGGATGTCGACTTCCTGTTCAATCATCCGACTCCGAATTCTCTGAATTGAGTCTTCCCAAACAAAAGGGGGTAAGAGAGCGCATACGACTCCCCCGATCATGAGGGTTGTCGCTTAGATATCTTCGGTCACCGCTTTTATTCGGCCTCTTTGTTGTTCGCCAGGATCTCCAACACTCAGGCTTGCCTGGCTGCTTATCAATGGAATATTTGGGTTAGGTTCTTCCCTCTGCTTTCCCATCTGCCAGATGACCACAAGATGACTGCCATCCAATTCTATAACGAGTCTGTGGCTCTTTCAAATCAGCAAATCCTATCTTCCCGACGTGCTGTTGAGGGTGCAGCACAGGTGATGGTGGGTGCGATCGCCCTTTGCCGTTTTGCATGGCTTTGGTCCACCGGTTTGACCGAAGACAGCAAGAAGAGGATCAAAGACCTACCCTTTGATGATCAAGGACTCTTCCATGCCATCACAGATGATGCCATGGATCATCTGATGAAAGCTCGTTTGACAGCAAAAAAGATGGTTCTTCACCCGGCGGCTCAGCCTAGAAGACCATCTTCATCCTGCTCCTTGTGGAGGTGCCCTTCCTACCCCTATAGGTCGCGTTTTCCATGTCACACATCTCACCAACCTTCTCTGCTGGCTTCCTCATCTCGCCGCTCCTTCAGGCACCGTCAACCATCATTGAAGAAGTCTTCTTCGACCACCAAGTCACATTTTTGACTTCTCTCACAGTTCGCCACCTCTACCACTCTTCCATCTTCAAAGTCACCTGTCCAAAACCCCAGGGCTGGCTCATCACTTCAACACCTGGTGCACCATCACTTCGGACTCTTGGGTATTGACCATCGTCCATCTTGGTTACACCATTGAGTTTTCAAATACTCCTCCTCTTGGTGTCTTCTATTCCACGCCTACCAGTCTTGCTCTTCTCAAGGAGATCGAGACCCTCCTTCTCAAAGGGGTCATAGAGCAACTGCTGTCCTTGGCCAAATCCACCGGCTTCTTCTCCCGGTATTTCACGATACTGAAGACGGGTGGCACTCTTCGACCCATTCTCGACCTTCGGGGAGTCAACTCTTACATTTCCCCCCGGAAGTTCGAGATGGTCACTCTATCATCCATCCTGCCTTTCCTCAGGCATTGGGACTGCTTCGCGTACACCTACAAGACGTCTACTTCCACATCACCATTCATCCCCAGCACAGGAGGTACCTCCGGTTTGCAGTCGATGGCTCGTGCTACCAATACAAGGCCTGTCCACTGCCCACAGGGTCTTTACCAAATGCCTCGCACCTGTGGTGTCTTACCTCCGTATGAAACATGTCATGGTGTACTTCTATCTGGACAATTGGTTACTGGTCAGCTTATGCGTCATCTGTTTGAACCCATGGCTACGTCTGACTACTGTCTCCTTACCATGAAAACGGCATTCTTGGTTGCTGTTACGTCAGCCAGAAGGGCAGGCGAACTGACTGCGCTATGTTCAGATGAACCCTTCCTGGTGTTTCATTGAGACAAGGTGGTCTTGTGTCCGGACCTTTTATTTCTTCCTAAAGTTGTCTCCAGCTTCCATCTGAATCAGGATATTGTTTTGCCTACTTTCTACCCTGACCTGGCTTTGCCTCTCGAGCGCTCTCTCCACTCACTTGATGTGCGTCGTGCCCTAGCTTTCTACTTGCAACGGACTTCGACCTTCTGCCATACTCCCCACCTCTTTGTCTGCCATGGTGGATGCTGGAAAGGTCACAAAGTGTCCACTCAGTGCTTCTCTAAATGGGTTGTTCAGACAATTCACCTGGCCTACGAACTTGCTGGACAACCACCGCCATCTCCGCTTCATGCCCATTCTACCAGGGTGATGGCCTCCTCGGCGGCCCTTCTCAAGGGAGTTGACCTACAGGAGCGTTGTCATGTGGCTACGTGGTTGTGGCCTTCGACCTTCGTCTGCTACTATCACCTTGATTGCAGGGCCCGGTGCGATGGCCGCTTTGGTCATGTGGTGCTGTCTTCTATCATCTAGGACCTGACCTGCCATCCAGTGGTAAGCTACTCAATCTCCCATTGCGTGAGGCACAGAGACCACGAAGAAGAAGAACAGGTTGCTTACCTGTAACTGTGGTTCTTCAAGTGGTCATCTGTGCCCTCACACGCACTTGCCCAGCCTCCCGTCTTTCAGGTCTTTGCTTCAGCAGACTTCGAAACTGAGGAGAGACCATTAACTTGGCGGGACTGAACATGCTCAGTACCGTATGGGGGAGGGGTTCCCGCCAAGCTGCTCAGCACTGGAACTTTCCAAAACGCTACTGCACATGTGCGAAGATTCCCATTGTGTAAGGGCACAGATGACCACTTGGAGAACCACAGTTACCGGTAAGCAACCTGTTCTTCCCACATTCAGCAGGCAGGGATCCTCATCACTGTTCACTCACTGAGACCTCCCAAAGTGAAAAACCGGCAGTGGCGCAGCTAGCAGGAGAAGGAGAAGAGAGGGGAAGGCGACCATATCCATGGCAGCAGCACCAGCTGCCGCGGCGTTGGAGAGCAGATGACTCCTTCCAGTGGTGAGCAAGAGGGGGAGAATGGCAGGTCAAGGGAAGAAGGAAGAGTTGGAGCTGCAAAGAGACCTGCCCTGCTTTTCTCTCTCATGCTTTCCTTTTCATTAGCTCACTCCACAGGCCTTCCCACTCTCTCTCCAGCAGCAGCCTGACATCCAGTCTGGACCTCCAAGGAACCTGTGTGGCTTGGGGCCCAGGAGTTGACAGAGCAGACCATTGTAAAGTCCTGCCGGCTTGAGGCAAGTACAGAGCCTGGGCACCTAGCTTGGGAGAGAAGCAAAAAGGCCCTAGAGCTCATCAAGCCAGGAAGAATTTGTGGCAGTCTGCTCCCTCAACTCTCCCCACAGCAACATGGGCTCCTTGGACATCTGGATGGTTTTTCAGAGACCTCTTGAAACTCTCTCTTTTTTTTTAATCAAGTTGAGCTCCTATGGAGCAGCATTGACTTGTGGATAAGTGAACCCAGGTTTTCAGGCTTGATTTTTTTTTAACTTATAGTCAACTATGTATGGTACTCCAAGAAGAGAGACATTGATTAGTGCAAAGAAGTCCAGATGAACTACAGTGAATATCTCCATAGTAATGGGATTGCATATTTATTTAGTTATTTATTTAAAGTATTTCTGTATACATGCTAAAGGCAAGAATTTCAGCAAGATAACAAGGGTTGTTCTCCTGCAGGACTCGTATTTAGTACATATACTGCATTCTGAAACACGTCCAGGATTTAAGATTTCTTAACTAGAAATGGAAAAAGCATTGTTTCTAAATTAAGAACATTTGCCACAATTTCCTCGGTGACAGGATGATCACGTAGGGTGGCCCCAAACTTTTCTGGTCAAAAGGGTGTACCTGCATAAGCTCATTTTCATTCCTAAGGCCAAGGGAACTCCTTAAACAAGAGGTTGGATTGTTACCAACTAGGCTAATTACTCTTCCTTTTCACATCTTCCTGTTGAGGTACCAAAGTCTCCTTCTAGAAGGTTCTGGAAACATTCCCGTTCAGTAAAGAGGCTGTTTAGGTACTGTTTTTCCTTTGGGCGGAAGTTTCTTTTATGCATCGTCCCTTACTAAGGGCGGTTGCACAGAAAAGGATGTCCAGATTTTTTTTTTTGTCTTTTTGTCATTTCTGCTGCCTGAGGTTGTAGACTTATATCCTAATTACCTTCATTATATGTTAAGGGTGCTTACCCCTCCCCCCTTACATGCTCTAACCTGTTTACAACAAATGAGGCACAAAATGCACATTTTGAATATGAAGATAAAACTCTTACAAACTAAGTTTCATTGGACATCGCTTTGAGTACATGGCTTGGGGACACGCTCCTTTCCTTTAAATCTGAGGATCATCAAACCATATGAAGATCTTTCGAAAATGGAAATTCTTTCCTTTCTACTGCTGATCATGGTAGCTTTTCCTTTATTTTTCAGTAGTAGTTTGCTACAGAAAAAATTGCTCACCACTTGAAAATGGGATGGGAAAATTACCATATGAGGCCTGACCCCAATGAAAATAAATTTGTGAAGTGGACCTTCAGTTTGACTCTCCTACTTACTTTTGTCTTAGATTCTTTCTTTCTTTCTTTCTTAACCAATTGGAAATTGCTGCTGTAATCTGGAAGGTTTTTATAGTGTACTGAATTTATTCTGGATGTGTTTGTGCAGGCTTACTTTGTTTCCTATAAGGAATTGACACATAAAGAGAAAGCATGTATCCATCACCATCTATTGAAAATGATTATTAGATGTGATGGTTGTAAAGAGCTGTATGCAACAGGCAAGACTGGAGTGCATTCTATTGCTTGTTCTATGTGGGAAATGTAATAATTGTAAATTCCTTTAAGTTTATTCATTGAGGAGACAGATTACATTTGCCAGGGTGAACGAAAATCTGGATAGGAGGTTCTGAGAGAATAATGACTAAGAACATTGCACTGAATAAACAACAATACTGCTGGGAATAGTACTGCTGCTCAAGCAGGAGTGAAATGGCAAGGGCACAGAATCTGGCCAAACTTTAAGAGAGACGTCCTAATAGCGAGAACTGTGTGAATGTGAAACAAACCTGTGAGTCTATCAAAGATGCTGTAGTTGCATCCTGCACTGCAGATCCTACTCTGAGCAGGGTGCTGTGACAACCAATTACCTTGAATTTGTGCAGTGTCCCTGACTTGAAAATTCGATGTATACTCATGTGCAAGCAGATGCCAACAATTCTGCAGAGTCAAACACAGCATTATTTTAAACGTTGCAGCAGAGGTACACAAAGAGATAATAAAATATCCTGCATCATAAATCTTTTAACCAGCTAAAGTGATGCAAAGTAAGCCTCATTTGGTATGTATTGCTGTACATATTTGGATTCTGTTTGGATACAGATTGGATACTGCCACTCAAGAGAGGGGTGACAATCTGTAGCATGATAAATTGAAGCCCTGTCCCCTAGAATTCTGGCACATGTCTCCCTTCTTATTACCACCACCAATTGTACCTTTCAGCTACAGATCTTCCTCCCCTTGACATATGTTGTATACATTGTGTGATCAGAGAATTTATCCATTTAGGCATATATGTGTCTCTGTATATAGGTCTTCAGTTTGCCTTTCTTAGGGTCTTCTTAGGCAAGGAATACTCTGAAGGCAGTTTTTCCAGTTTCTTTCTCTGAAATATAGCCTACAGCATGTGGTATTCGTTGGCAGGCTGCCATCCAAGTACTAACTAGGGCTGACCCTGCTTAGCTTCCAAGATCACACAAGATCTCATGCTGTTAGTGTATTTACAAGTTCTGTATCCAGTGTGGTCTCTTCCAGTTTTTTTCGGGAGGACTGCCTGTTTTTGTCTTTGTTTTTTTAAGAGTCTGCTCTAAAAATGTTAAGGCCAGCCAGGCAGCAACTAGTATGGCTTTTGCTGAAATGCAGTAGGACGTTTTCCCCTCGAATTCAGGGTCTGTCCACACTGTACTGTTATAGAGCTATTATTCCACTTTTAACATCCTATGGAATCCTGGGGCTTGCAGTTTAGGGAGGGGCATTTAGAATTCTCAGCCAGAGAGATCTTTAGCCTCAGTAAACTACACACCCCAGAATTCCACAGGATGCTGAAAGTGGAATAATAGCACCATAACAGCTAATGTGGAAAGGTCCTCAGTCCTACAGGAAAAGTTTTTATGTCTCTCCAGGATATAGTGAGCTTGCTTCCACAGCACAGTCAGCATCTAAAACTGTGTGCGCCACTGAAATCATGCAGTTCACAGTTCTGAATTATCCCTGACATTATATGGCTCTTTTAATCAGTGCAGGGATGTGTCACAGTAGAAAGTCATATGCTTTTCCATTACTGCTGATTTCCTGTATAGAGAGGGTTTTTTTTTTAATGTCTTGTGAGTCTCATCTCTAGGGTGAGATCTAGATCTATCAAGATAGAATTGCCCATTGTGCTGTAGCACAAGAATTTAATATGAGCACAGACTTTATTTTACAGCTGTTTTGCAGTCCTAGGGGATTTTTACCCAAGGTCAGTGGGAATTCATCTTGTGACAGGAAAAAAAGGCAGCCACCAATCCTGCTGTGTTTTTAGTGCAGGGCTGTTAAGTTACTTTCCCAACATTCATACCAAGTCCATTACCAATAGAGAGTGACCTAGATTAGTCACTCTGTCTGCCAGTGGTAGAGATATTTTAACAAAAGAACGGAGAAAGAGAGATACTCACTTATGGGCCTTCAGGGAGGCCAACAGTTTCAGACTCATTTCCCTGGGCTGGCTTGTTTTGTTTTTGCCATTTTGAACATGATTACAATCAAACCCACCCATGTCTGATACAAAAGACTAATGTAAATGTTTGCTCAACCTCAGCTATATAAAGAACCTCGAGTCCAATGACTGTCATTAACAGCCTTTGTCTGGTAGTGACTAAGATCATCATTATGAAAGAGTTAGCCCTACTTTGTGAGGTTACAAAGTTACTAATAACTCCCACACAGGCCAATGAGTCAGAGCAACTGCCAAAACTGGAGGGAGATGGGGAGAGTGTCTCTGGCTTATGTTAGCAGAAATCTAGCCCCACGGTTGAGCTTCAGACAACATCTATTTATAATGCCCTTTTCACCAAAGGGCAGAACATCAGCATATACAGTCAGGGACAAAGACAATAAACATAATACTATAGCAACACGTGGAATGAAGTCCCCAGCACTCCCCCAATTGCTACGCATCTCAGCACCTTAAACACAAGTCAGTGGCAGTCATTACCCACCCAACTGACTGAAAAGGTGACAAGAAGTATGGTACCACTTTAAATCAGATCCTTACAAGGCACATGGGGCTGGTGCTAACAGATACTGGTGCTACAAGATCCTCAGGCTATGGCAATCCTAAGGCAAATCACTATTGGACAGTAAGCCCGTGGCTGAAATGTACAAATTCAAATATGGACCAAATGCACTGCTAATAATGTGGTGTTCTCCATGTGCTTCCGTCTTGTGCCACTGCATGGCCAGGTGACAAGATTTCTACATAATTTCATAGGTACTGTAGTTAGGAGTAGGACCTTTTCAAAGGCATTGGGTGGAGGGACCACACCTTCACGATGCAGCTATTCATGCAGAAAGCTAGATGTTTGCTGGCATCAGTAATTAAGTGATCTTGATTAACGTGGTTGGTAAATATCTCTAAGTCTTTCTTGGAATTTCACTCCCTCTCAGAGTACAGAATTGACCACTTGTCAAATTGCAGAAAATTTTGAAGCCATGGGGAAAATGCAGGGGGGTTTGGGGAGGGGAGGATGGGGGAAAGAAATGAAATTTTCAGAAAATTGACAATGTGGTATTACTACCCTTTACAGATTGTAAGTCACTTTGCTGCTTTTATAGCATCGAGTAGTTTAGCTATTATTTTGTTTTGCATCAAATTATCCTGTTTGGTATATTAAAAGAACAGTTTATTCAGAATATAATTACAAGTTGAATGTTTCTTTTTTATAAAAAAAAAAGTTTATTTTGTTGTTGATGGTGTTGTTATGAATGGAGCTGTAAGGTCCTGAACATCTAAGGAACTTCTTTGAGCAGGCAAGAAATAATAAGAGAAGTAACCATCAGCATTATTAAAACAGAGAAAATTATTCACTACTTCTCCATAGTGTCAAGCAGACATAAAGGACTGATTCCTACAAAAAGAACAGAGAAAAGGAACCAATAGCAGGAACTGCAATGATTACATACTGTGCATTATCTTACATAAAAGTCTTCCTGTTGCTCAATCTTTAGAAGCAATTTTCAGAGCCTAAAAATACAAACACCCTGTCTTAAACATTTTATGCATTGCTCTAAAAGAAAATGTTCCATAATTAGGTTTTTTTTTCCAGGTTTTTTTTTTCAAGTTTCATTCTTTCTGGAGAAAAAGAAACCTTTTTTCTTAATTTTTTCAAGTTTTCCCTCCAGGCTTTCTTATGTATAATTTAGAGCTTAGAAGTAACTGTTCACATATAAGTATGAGTAATGATTTCTTTTCTCGGTTAAAAGCAAATAAGTGCGCTCCTTTCACAATGCAACTCTAACGTTCTATATACTTTTTATAGTCATTGTGGGGTACTGACAGCTAGTGGCTCGCATGACATGGGAACTGTGAATCTGCTCTGAGTTTTAATGTGGACTTTAAAGAAGCTATCCAAGGTGCTGAATCTATTTTTGGGATAAGGATCAACATCTTGTATAGCTCATTTAAAGCACACAAAACCCAAAGGAGAGTCAATATCTCCCTAATAAAGGAGTAACTGACTACCACTGCAAGGGGGTATGGACAGGGAGAACTAAATGCTGGTTTTGATCTATTAATCTCTATATTATAATAATAATAATAATAATAATAATAATAATAATAATAAAATAAAATAAAATTTATTTCTATCCCGCGTCTCCACATGGATCGAGGTGGCGAACAACATTAAATACATTAATACATTAAAACATTAAAAAACATACCCAATCCTCCCCACCCACCAATCCACCTAAAACCAACCCCCTAAAACACACAACAATCAATCAACTATTAAAGGAACAGCAAGACAATTGATGGGAGGCGATGGAAATGCTAGTCTTGGAAGGCCTGTCGGAAGAGATCAGTCTTGACTGCTCTTTTAAAGCAGTCAAGACTGGTAATGTGCCGGGTCTCCTCCGGCAGCCCATTCCATAACTTGGGAGCGATAGAAGAGAAGGTCCTCTGGGTAACCGCAGCCAGCCTAGTTCTGACTGGCTGCAGTAAATTCCTCCCGGAGGACCTCAGTGTGCGGGGCGGATTGTATGGGAGAAGGCGATCCCGCAGGTAGGCTGGCCCCAAGCCATGTAGGGCTTTAAAGGTAATGACCAACACCTTGTACTGTGCCCGGAAACTAATAGGCAGCCAATGGAGAGACTTTAGAATTGGTGTTATATGGTCAGTTTTAGGTCTTCCGGTGACCATCCTGGCTGCCATATTCTGAACTAATTGAAGCTTCCGGACTAAGTGCAAGGGTAACCCTATGTAGAGCGCATTGCAGAAATCAAGCCGTGAAGTTACAAGCGCGTGTACCACTGTTTTTAGGTGTTCCAGCTCCAGAAAGGGGCGCAGCTGGCGTATCAGCCAAAGCTGATAACAGGCACTCCTGGCCGCCGCATCTATTTGAGCTGTCATCTGAAGTGACGAGTCCAGGAGCACCCCCAAGCTGCGAACACAGTCTTTCAGGGGAAGTGTGAACCCGTCTAGAACTGGTTGACAGACCTACATACCTGGGCTAGGGCCCTTAACAGCGAGTACCTCCGTCTTATCTGGATTCAGCTTCAGTCTGTTTTTCCTCGTCCAGTCCATTACTGCTTCAAGACATTCATTCAGAGGTGAGATGCGACCCTTAGTTGGTGCTGTTATCTGAGGCGTGGAGAGATATATCTGGGTGTCATCAGCGTACTGATAGCACCTTGCTCCATGCCTCCTGATGATCTCTCCCAGCGGTTTCATGTAGATGTTAAATAGCATTGGGGTCTTGTCTTGGGGTCTAGGTTATTTGAAGGGCCATATCTCCCTCTATGAGCGTATTAGAGCTCTAAGATTGTCTGAAGAAGGCCTTCTCTCTCTCCCAGCACCTTCCCAGACTCTCATGGCAGGAACAAGGGAGAGGGCCTTCTCAGTGGCTGCTCCCAGACCTTGGAACTCCCTCCCTAGAGAGGCCCTGTCCTTGTTCTCCTTCCATCGGCTGGTCAAAACATATTTGTGCCATCAGACTTTTATACAGTAACCAGGCTTTGGTTTTTAATGCTGTGCAATTCTGTTTTTAAAGTTTGTATATAGACTTTTAATGTATTTTAATATTTTTAATATTTAATGTTTTAACTTCATAAGACAAAAAAGAAAATGATGATGATGATGATGGTGATGATGATGATACATGGTTTGAGTATTGACCTGTTCTGTGTCTTGCCTCTATACTGGATGCTGAGGTGACAGCAATGTAGATTGAAGAAGAATGCATTTTGTACCACAAATCGGAGACTTGCAGCATTCAGATTTAGGTAATGAAAAATAAACATTTTGTTACTTTTGTCAGAGGAAATACTTTTAAAGATTTGTAGCTCTGGAGGTAAGTAATTTCTTTTGGGGGTCTTGAAACTATACCTTTTTTTTAAAAAAAGAACCCTCTGATCAGTGTAGGTCAGCTCAATATGTGAAACACATCACATACTATGAAAGACTCTACAGGTGTTGTACTCAGAAAGATTCACGTTTCCTAATTCTTGATGCTTTTTTTTTAATAGACTTTGAAAGGAGGGCTAGAGAGACTTTAGCTTTTTGAGATCAGGTTCATGACATTTAAAAAAATACAACCTGATACCTTGATTGAATGCATATAGCCTCTGGGCCAAACTGGATGAAGGCCAGATCACCTGGAGCCCTCTGAAAAGGGCTGTTTAAAATACTGGGCAAAAGACACAGTAACATTTTCTCCTGTAAGAGAAAACAGAATTTTCAGGAAGGTGATTTCAACTGAGAAAAAAATGCAGTGCTTCTCCTGCAGTGCTTCGGTCTTGATCTAGAATCATAGAATCATAGAAATGTAGAGTTGGAAGAGACCACACGGGCCATCCAGTCCAACCCCCTGCCATGCAGGAACACCCTCAAAGCACTACCGGCAGATGGCCATCCAGCCTCTGCTTAAAAACCTCCAAAGAAGGAGACTCCACCACACTCCGAGGCAGCATATTCCACTGCCGGACAGCCCTGACCGTCAGGAAGTTCTTCCTGAGGTTCAGGTGGATCTAGTTTGGTCCCTGTTGGCTTCATTAAGGGGGGGGGGGGAGGAATAGGGTCCGGTCACAGATATCCCCTCCCACACCTTGTCTAGCTGGATCTTCAGTTAGTGAACTATTGTGAATATGTAGCTTCCTCAGAGTTAGTAGAAATCCTCCCCATATTTCTCTGCATATGTTTGTCACAGTATGTCAAATCATTTCTTAAATTTAACTTACCTAAAGATATAGAGAGTCTACACATGTAAGAGTAAATATTTGCAAGAGGATTATGGAGGAAAAGAGCAAGGGAAGGAGATATGAACATTTCAACAGTTGTTTTAAATATATTTCTAAAGTTATTGTTATGTTAGGGTATTGTATGTATATTATGGCTGTATTAGGGTAGCTGCTGTATTATGTAGTATTGTGTAACAAATGTGGGTCTATTTATTAGCTAAAATCTCAGTGACTCCACAAAGGGCATTGTGATGAATGGCTTTTCCACAGTGTTGAAAAAAGGAGCTGAAATGAATCCAACACAAGTAGATCAGATAGAAGAATCCTGGCACCAAGGACAAGCAATTAATTCATTGAAACCCATTTTTAAAGTGTTTTGATGAAGCACAGAACTTAACAACTTCCAGTCAAAAACACTGAACATTATCTACAGCCACACAGCCTCACCAGCACCAGTTAGTTCAGGAGCATTGATACCGGCATGGTGTAGTGGTTTGGGTGTTGGGCTAGGACTCTGGAGACGTCCCCACTTGGCCATGGAAACCCACTGAGTGACCTTGGGCAAATCACACTCCCTCAGCCTCAGAGGACAGCAATGCCAAAGCTCCTCTGAAGAAATCTTGCAAAGAAAACCCTGTGATGGAGTCATGATAAGTTGGAAACAACTGGAATGCAATTGATGCTTCAGGACATCACTTGATTGCAAGGTAGGACTGGCAAGATAAATTCTGCTTGTCAGTCAGTATTACACTGCTATAATATGTAGAGTCATAGAATCATAGAGCTGGAAGACCAGAAGAGCCATCAAGTCCAACCCCCCATCCCTTGCAGGAATACACAATTAAAGTATTCCTGACAGATGGCCATTTAGCCTCTGTTTAAAAACCTCCAAAGAAGGAGATTCTACTACACTCTGAGGCAGCACATTCCACTGTCAAGCTGCTCTTAATATCAGGAAGTTCTTCCTAATTTTTAGATGGAATCCCTTTTCCTGAAGTTTGAAGCCACTGCTCCATGTCCTAGAAATTGTGCCTTCAGTATCTCACTTGTAAGAAACTCCCATCCATCATTAACTCCCTTCTCTTTTAGTATTTCTGACCATGAGATCACTCCTAGTATTTCCCTAAGTTTACTGAAATCAGCTTTCTTAAAATCTAGAATGCATGTCTGACTATGCTTGGCTTCCCCTTTCGGCTGTGTAATAAACTCCAGGACAACATGGCCACTTTCACCTACGGATCCAGCTACTTCCACCACATTAGCCAGGTCATTATTGTTGGTTAGGATCAGGTCTAAAATAGCTGTTCCAGGAATGCATCATCATCTGGCTTGGGGTCTGTAGTAGACTCCTACAGTGACATCACTGTTGTTTCTCTCCCCCTTAATTTTTACCCAGATGCTGTCAACCTGGCTTCCGGGATTTAAGCCATGGATCTCCTCACAGGTGTAAAATGCCCCTCTATTGCTAAATTCTGATCATGATGCCTATTATATCATATTTGCTTTGCCGTGCTACAAGTTCAAGTTCATTCTGTTTGTTTCCCATGTTCTGTGCATTAGTGTAGAGGCATCTCAAACTGTGGGTCATTCCCACAGCTGCTTATTTAAAGTTTCTCTCCTCCTACAGTCAGGCTGTTGCACTATTCACTCAGTTCCTCAATAACGTTTAGATTATTATCTCCAGCACTTGATGAACTCCTTCCTTAAAAAATACTGTCTCCCTCCCCCTCCCCCGCCATAACTCAGTTTAAAGCCCTTCTTATTAGGTTTGTGAGACTCTTGGCAAAATCCTTCCTGCCAACTGCTGGAAAGTGCAACCCATCACTTGCCAGAAGTCCATCTTCATGAAACCATAGACCATGGTCCAAGAAGCCAAACCATTCCTGATGACACCATCTGTAGAGCAAGCATTCACCTCTGCTATTTTATTCTCCCTTCCTGGGTTGTGTCCTTCAACTGGGAGAAGAACCGAAATGACAACCAAGGTCTTTCAGCTTCCTCCTCAGACCCTTGTAATCCCTCATGATCTCTTGAAGGCTGTGCCTTGCAATTTCATTAGTTCCCATGTGGATGAAAAGGAAGTGGTAATGGTCTGTGGGCTTGACCAGTTTTGTCAGCTGCTGTGCTACTTCACACATTTTTCCCAGGGAGAAAACACATCTCACAAGACATCCTGTCAGGCCCACAAACCACTGCTTTTGTTCCCCTCAGCAGGGAATCCCCTGCTACCACCCCATGCCTCCTTTGGGGATTGGCAGGGGTCAATCCATGCACTGAATCTTCCAAAGTTCCCTGCATATTTTCTGAGGACTGTTGCTCTTGCTCATCCTTACTCATAAAGGAGAGAGCTTCAAATCCATTATGTAGCTCCAAACTAACAGAAAGATCCCTGGTCCATCTACTTCTGTGTATCATACTCCTCAAATGTCTACCTCCTGTTTTGGGGAACTGACCGACCTCCTCTTCAGGAACCTCTGCTGTGTGTTCCTCATCCAGGACAGTCTGTTCTGCTCTGTCCAAGAAAACCTCATACTCCCTAATATGCTGGAGAGTTGACAAATGGGCCTCAAATTGCTGGACCTTCTCTTCCAACAGGGCAACCAATTAGCACTTGCTGCAAGTGTAGCTACCCACATCTTCTGACAAGAACACAAACATACCACAGCTGTTGTAGATGACTGCTGCAGCTCCTTCAACATCCATATCCAATAGTCCTAAGTAGACACTGAAACAGCGCCCCAGGCCTCCCCTGCCAAACTCCCCCGCTAAATGCCCATGTGAAATACCTGTTGGCCTTGTGGCCTGTTAGCCAATAATGTATCATATACAATGAAGTAAAGCTCTTACAGGCTCCCAACTCCCTGGCTTTTATACCTCCCAAGTTGCTATGTTCAGCCTTTCCCAACTTAGGACCCCCCAGGTGTGCTGACTGTGAACTCCATCATCTCCCACAAGGTGATGGGTTGAAGGTAGTGCCATTTGTAGTCTGGTGCCTCTGTAGGGCATCAGGTTGGAAGAAAAGGGTATGGAAAAGTACTGTTTTGAACCACCGCTCCCAGAATTGCTGAGATGGCGCTGATATATTTTGTAAGATCTTGCAGAATCTGAGAAAAACTTAGAAATATAACGTGCATGATCCTAAGGGCTGGTGCACAGTACGGCCCTGGCATGTAGCAGACTGTGGAAACGTTACTTGTTTATTTTATTTTTAGCTTCCAGGGTAGTTTACAAACTGAACGTGGAAACTGTCAGATAAGTATCTATCTGAAATTATGCCTTTGGGTGCTCCGCTGTGCTTCTGCCTTTCTGTGTTGATTCTCAGTGTATAGACCAAAAAAAAAAGAAAGAAAGAAAGAAAAAGTGAGATATTCTGGAAACATAGTAGCACTCCAGATGAAAGCAGCCTGAGGAGGAGTTTCTTATGCTTCTTTTTGACCGTCATAAGCAGAAGCAGTCCAGCCCTGCCTGCAAGATGTTCGCCGCCCTAAACAGGTGATAGATACCAAACAATTATATGCATTACAAGATTGTCATGTAAAACCGGCAAATTTCTTCTGGTGTCTGTACAAGAGAACATGGCACAAAACCATTCCATTGGTATCTGTGACTCTGCACTGTTTTTTCCTTTTAGCTCTCGTTGAGCCAGCCAGCAGAGGGTGTCAAAGCTAATTAAGAAATCATGCTTCCAAAGCCATGGAAAGTAAATTGATGTTAGAGCAGAGTGTTTTGACTAATTGTCACAAGACCAGGAAGCAAGAGAATCCCGAATTTTCCAGATTATAGAAAACAAATCTGACAGGGAAAAACATCCAGTTTCTAAGACTAAACTCCATTTAAAAAAATGGCACTTACGATGTTTGTGATTGTTTTTCAGTCTTTGAACTGGGAGGAGAAAAACTTATATGTCATACCCTAGGCTAGAAATCTGTAAATAAACTTTATTTAAGCCAGTTGTGGAGAACATCCTATCTTGATATTTTAGAGTACAGTTCCCACCATCCGTAGACCATGCCAGCTAGGGTTGATGGAAGTTGTGAACCAAAACATCTGGAGGGCCAAAGGTTCACTACCATTGATTGAGCTTGTAGTCCTGTGCAGACATACTTGGATATAATCCCATTGAACTCTCTTTCTGAGCTTGCATGGATAGGATTGCACAGAGTTCTTTGGGGCAGTGGAGTAATTAACTTCTTTTTGAGGTGCTGTTCTTTTTTCTTCTGTTTTGTTTTGTATATACCATTATTCTCAGCCGGGAAAAAATGGGGGAGGTGGATTCTTAAGCCCATATGTCTGTTTCCTGCAGGTTTCTATTTCAGAGGCCGTTTGAATAAGCCTAGTTTTAGCTTCTGTGTAGTTCAAAGCTTCTCAGAGCAAACAAACCCTAAAGTTGTTCAGATAAAGAAAAGCACTAGATTTATACTTCTCTACTTATGAGGCTTCAGCAAAAATCTCGCTTAAAAATATGCAACTGCACTCTTCATGTTAGCCAGTGCAATATGATAGTTATAGTCTTGTTGACTAGCATTGAGGAAACCAATGTCCAAATTTCCATTCAGCCATGATGCTTGATGAGTAACAATGGACCAGGTACTATTTTTCATTCTAATCCTAGTTCAAGATCAAACTAGATGTAATGCTGAAGTGAGGAGCCAGGAATTGGATCAGGGCAGCAGTGCAAGAAGAACAAAGGTTTAAAACTCTCTACTCCAGGTGGAATGTCTTGAATCTAGATAAAACCTAGCCTCCCAGAGCAATCTGGCAACCCTTATCTCCTGTATCTTGTCCAGTTTGGCCTAGATTCATGTAGGCCAAAAATTAGCTTGGGTAGTTGTAATTGCTCTGCTTGACCTATATTTTTGTGCACCAGAATTTATTTTTTTTTATATACATACATACATACATACATACATACATACATACATACATATGTGTGTGTATTTATGTGTGTGTGTGTGTGTCATATTTAGTCTTCACCAGAGCACCTGATAGCTGGCTTGGAGCCTGTATCTGAGCAATGAGTCTTGCATGGAAAATAGAAGTTATTTGAAGTGATATCTTCAATCTGTTTCCCATAGCTGAACTAAAAGTTTACCTTAAATATAATGATAGATAGGAGGAAATGGAACACACAGAAACAGAAATTAGATTTTATCTTATTATTTATTTTATCTATTTTATTATATATATTATCTTTGTCTCCTGGCTACTTATCCCTGATTTTTTTCTGAAATGCTTTAATTCCAGCTTTTATATATAGACAAGTGTTTTGTATTATTTTGCATTTACTATTTTTTGAAAACTGAACATGCTATATTCTGCTTTTCTGTTTCCCAAACAATCAGTGTTACAAGATGAGAGTCTACTATAATTGAACATCGCATTAAATTAATTGTAATACAAGGAACAAAATTAGAATAACTAAAAAAATAGAAACAAATTCCCCATTTTTTGGTTATTAGCTCCTAGAATTCATGCTGGTTAGGGGGATCCTGCAAGTTTAAATCCCAGAAAGGAACTGTTCCAAGTATTCCCTCTGAAGCATTCTGTTCCCTTGTCTTTGCTTTGAAAGAATGTAGCCATTGAAGAAAAGGCATTCCTAGGCACATAGGAAATTACCTTGTATGAAGTCAGGACTTTGGTCCATATAACCCAGTATTATCAATTCTGACTAGCAGCAATGGATTTATAGATTTATTTAAGGCAGGACCTGAAGATCCCTGGTGTTATTGAGGCTCATTTATACAACAAAGTTATAGCATAGTGTTTCTTATCCTGGGGTCCGCGGACCACTGGAGGTCCATGGAGATCCACAAAGCCCTGCTGCTGGACACTAACAGCAGCAGCAGTTGACAGGGGGTGCAGATGCTGAAACTGCTACCTTGTTTGCCAATGAAGGAGCAGTTTGGGCACACACACATGCCTTCTTCCATGTTCTTCTGCACCCACACTCCCTGCTACCATGTCCCTGACAGCAGGCATGTGCACGTATCCAAACTGCTCTCTTGTTTGCCAACAAGGGAAGAGTTTAGGTGTATACGCATGCCTTCCACTGTATTCCTCTGCATTCACACCCCCTGCTGCCACTTCTCTGATGAAAGGGATGTGGCAGCGGGTGTGTGCACACACCCAAACTGTGACTCTGGAGACCAGGGTTTGAATCCCCACTCGGCTATGGAAATCCATTAGGTGACTTCAGGCAAGTCACGTTCAGCCTCAGAGCAAGGCAGTGGCAACAAATCTTGCCAAGAAAACCCCCATCATAGATTTGCCTTAGGGTTGCCATAAATCATTTTTCAGAGGGGAGAGACACGATGGCTGGAAGGAACCTCTCCCTCTCAGTGGCACTTTATTGTTGTGTGCCTTCGAGTCACTTCTGACTTATGGCAACCCTAAGGTGAGCCTATCACAGTAGGGGTTTTTTGGGCAAGATTTGTTCAGAGGGGATTTCCCTTTGCTTTCCTCTGAGGCTGAGAGATTGTGACTTGCCCAAGATTACCCAGTGTCTGAACAGGGATTTGAATGTTAGTCTCCAAAAACCTTTAAGAAATAAATAAATATTTAAATTTAAATATTTAAATCTTAAGTCTTGGGAGTCCCCAGCAACAAATTATATTTACAGGGGGTCCCTGATAAAGAAAAGGTTAAGAACCACTGTTATAGCACTATAATTCCAAGTAATCTGCTGTGGCTGCACCCCATGGAATACTTGGGTATATAGTTTGGTCAAAGGCGCTAGAAAAACTCTCTGGCAAAGAATTCTAAGTATCCCTCCATAAGCTACAAATCCCAGAATTCCTTAGAATGGAACCATATCAGCTAAAGTGGAATAATAGCGCTGTAATTGAAGGGTGTGAATGGGCCCCAGGTGGTCTTCCATTCAAGTACTAACCAAGTTTGACCTTCCTTAGCATTTCATGATTCATTTCTGGAGAAGCACAGATGGTAATTGTGAATTCTAGCCTTTCATTATCTGTCTTCTGTGCATTTTCGATGAGAAACAGGAACTGCTACTGTCAGGAACTGAATCCACACACACAAATAGTGCAGTGCATAAACACTATTTTGAGTGAGATACATCATGCAGGACTTCAGTGAAGGAACTAAAGGCAATTAGCAAATTCAAAAGCATAAAATACCAAGACGTTTCCCTCCCACTCGCAAGAGACCTTGAAGCAGTGAAAGCCTGGCAGCGCTTATCAGTACATTCCTAGCCTTTTGTTTACCTAATGGTCTCTGGTTCCCATACCTTTGTTACAAGCAAGCTGCTAATTCAAAACCTACTACATATCCCATTACTGTAATATGGAGGGCACCCCAACAGCTATCACCTGATTTATGGAGTAATGTCCATGCCATTATGCAACAACATCAATTGCCCATAGAGCCTGAAATGCTATTTAGGTCACCTGTCCCATAAGCAAGATATGACCAATGAATTCACCATGGGTGCTGATCTCAGTTTGTTGGGCAAAGTGAGAACTGACATTTGGAAGAAAATGTGTGTGTGTGTGTGTGTGTGTGTGTATGTGAGTGTGAGAAAGAGAGAGAGAGAGAGAATAAAATGATAGCAATAGTGATGAAGCACATGCGTTGCATACAGAAGGTCCCATTTGTCCCCAAATGTCTAAGTAGAGCTAGAAAAGACTCCAGTGTCTGAAACCCTGGAGAACCTCTTCCATTCAGTACAGAACAACCTTCCCCAACTGAGTTCCAGATATATTTTGACTACACTGGTGTGGAATGATGAAAAGTATAGTCCAAAAGACCTGGAGGCAGCCAATCAGTAAACAACAGGATTTTCTTATCAGGATTTGTTCAGAGGGAGTTTGCCCTTGCCTTGATTTGCAGCTGGAAGAGTGCGACTTGCCATGGTTACCCAATGGTTTTCCATGGCCAAGTGAGGATTTGAACTCTGGTCTCCAGAGTCACAATCCAATGCTCAAACCACTACACAAAGTCGAGGTACTTCTTACCTACTGGAGGTTCTTCCTGCCAAGGATGATGTAGAGTCTGACAGTTTTTTCAGCCATGGATTTATTTGTCTAGATGAGATATGAATGGGTATCTGCAGTATAAAATGTATGGGAGATATTAAATAGGAATAGGCATATCGTGAACCTTCATATGTGGGGCTGCAATTCTTATCAACCCTATCCAGTATAGCCAATGGTAAACAATGGGGAGAGTTGCAGCCCTACAACCTCTGCAGGACCACAGATTGCTCACCCTGACAGAAAGGAATTTACCAGTCTCATTTTATTTTGGACTTGATCCTTCCCATGTACAACCAATGCTATAGTACAATAGACCATTTTAACATCAGTGCTACCCTGAGCTTCTATGGGGAACTTCAGGATAGAAATACCATAAATAACAAAAGCCGTAGCAATAGTTTCACAAGCTTAGATTGTGATTCCAAATACAGTTGGCCCTCCACATTTGCTAGGGTTAAGAGCACAAGACCCTCCCAAAAGTGGAAAAATTGCAAATATAAAAATGTGGGGGGCGAGGGGCTGAGGCATGGTGGGGAGAATGGGCAGCTAGGCTCCAAACCAGGTCAGGGAAAGGGAAGAGAAGGAGGAGTTGGAATGATGGCCCTGGTACTTTGTCTCTCTTTCTCATCTTCTTCCTTAGATGTGTATGGGAGGTGGGACAATGGGAAAGGATTTATGGTGCGGACGGATTGGACTGTAAGCCATCCTTAAATGGCCAGACACCGGCTGGTGAAGGAGGAGGAGGAGGAGGACCAAAGGTAGATTTTGAAAGGGTTGTGTCCCCACTGCAAATGAAGGTTTTCCCAGAAAAGTACCTGAGGTGCAGGGGTTGAAGAAACTCACAAATAATCAAATCTGTGAAAGTGAAACCCACAAACATGAAGGATTGACTATGCTCTAACAAGGGGGATAAGTCCCCCTGATCACATTAGAATTTACTTCCATGTAAACAAGCGCAGCACTGCATTGTATATCTTTCTGTTGCAAGGATTGCACCAGGACACCTATGAAGTGTGCTTTACACTTACTACTCAACTTGTTTTAACCCAGAGACCATATCTGCAATGTTCCTGGCACACCACAAATGGCCCAGTGCCAGCTGGAACTTGGTGTGGCAGCTGTAGCAATCCATCCTGATGAGGAAATTGGGAGCAGGTCATGTGCCCTGTGCAATGTACAAATCACCACAGAAGCTGTGGTGCATACGTGTCCTTCAACTTGGCTGTTCCCAGCTTCTGCACCATGTTTGAATTTTGGAGAAAAGTGTCCTTTCAGGTCTCAGATGGATGCCCGTATTTCCTCACATTCTGAGGTAAAATAAATTTAGGCATGTATTAATTCATCTGGTAATTGTATATATTCTTTTTTTTTTAATTTTTTTTTATTAAAAATAAAATTTTATTGAATTCTTGTTTAAAACATTGACATACTACAACAACACACCACCACCACCACAACAACCTACATATATTATACAATTGAACTGTAAACTATATAGACAAACTGATATATATCTAATGTATGTTTTCTGTACATCTACATTCCCCTCATTATCTATTATCTTTGTTACTTTATTCTTATATCTAATAATATCTATTAATACAAATCATTAACAATTCATTAAGTCATTTAATTACTATAGCTTATACCTTATACTTTATACTATTTATATTACTGTTTATGCTATTCATCAGTGTCTATAACCATTTTTCCTAGCTTCTATATGTACGTGTCAAAACATTTAATAATTGACAATAAACAAACAATTTGACAAACAATAAATAGTAAACAACAGACATTACAACAGTTATTATGTAATAACTACTTACATACTTACTTTCGTACTAACTCTTCCTCTTCATACATCTGCTTACATTCACCTCACATATACATTCTTTCATTTTCACCATTAGGTAAATCACTTAACTATTTTTATCATCCTGCTATTTAGATATAATTTCCCCTAATCCTTATAGCAATTTCTATACTCTAATCTATATATTTTACATTACAATATCATCTACCTATTATTCTCTTATAATGAACTTAAATTATTATCTTATCTTGTTATCTTATACTCAAAAACCTCTTTTACTTCACTCCTTGTTATTTCCCTGTTATCTCCTCTCTTTCCTTTAAATTATGAATGATAAACAAGCATACCATGTTTTACTGAAATCAGTCATACAGTCCTAGTAATGCGTGGTTTCCTCAATATTCTTCCCATATAGGGTTTAAAATTTCCCATTCTCTTTTAAATGTGCTATTATTTTTATTTTCTAATCTTAGTGTCAATTTATCCATTTCAGCTAATTCGTATAACTTAGTTATCCAATCATCTAATGTTGGTGTATTCATATCTTTCCATTTTTTAGCAAACACAATTCTCACAGCGTATGTCATATAACATATGATTCTTAAATATTTCTTTCTTACTGTCTTATCTATCTTTTCAAACATATTTAATAAGTATGTTTCTGGTTGCATTGGAAACTTGGTTTTTAAATATTTCATTATCTGCTCGTGTATTTGTGACCAATAGGTTCTCGCCTTATTACATCTCCACCAGCAATGAAAAAATGAACCAGTTTTTTGACATTTCCAGCAATTAGCTGCTGACTTTGTCTTCTTCATCTTGGCAATTTGTACTGGTGTTAAGTACCATCTATAAAATATTTTTAAAAAATTTTCCTTCAAGTTCTGGCTTCTTGTAAACTCCTGATTTATTCTCCATGCACTCTCCCATTGTTGTAGAGTTATTGAGTGCCCTAAATCTTGCGCCCATTTTATCATATTGTCCTTTATCATCTCCTTTTCCAATTCTAGATTTAATAATAATCTATAAATTTTACTTAGGGGGCATTTTATACCTACTCTCATCAATTTGTCCATTTCCGTTTCCTCCAATGATATTCCCCACGTTTTATTATCTACTTTGTATTTTTCCACCAATTGTCTATAAAGAAGCCAATGCGATTTATATCCCTCTTCAATTAATTCTTCCCTATTTTTAAGTTTTGTATTACTCCCTTCTTTTTTTAATATATCCTTATATGTTATCCATTCCTTCATTTGGGTCTTTTCTAATCGGTAGAAGGCTTCATGTGGTGACACCCAACCAGGTAATTTTATATACATTTTATTTCTAACTTTTAGCCAAATTTTTAAAATTGACTTCCTAATATAATGGTCCATAAACTCTTTATTGATTTTATATTTATCATACCAGAGGTATGCGTGCCATCCAAAATATAAATTAAACCCCTCTAAATTCAATAATTTTGAATTTTTCAAAGTGATCCATTCATTTATCCAAACTAATGTAGAGGCTTCATAGTAAAGTTTTAAGTCTGGTAACATTAATCCTCCTCTCTCTTTAGTATCTTTTAAATATTTTATTTTAATTCTTGGTTTCCTCCCATTTCAAATAAATCTACTCAGTTCCTGATCCCAATTCTTAAATGGTTTCTCATTATATATTATGGGTAAATTCTGAAATAAGAATATCATTTTTGGTAAAACATTCATCTTAATTGCTGATATTCTACCTAATATAGAGAGATGTAACTTATTCCATTTTTTCATTTCTCTTGTTATCTCGCTCCATATTTTTTTATAGTTATTATCAAACAATTCCGAATTATTTTTGGTTATTATTATCCCTAAATATCTTACTTTCTTAGTTATTTTGACCCCTGAAATTTCTATTAATTCATTCTTTTGTTTTGGTGTGGTATTTTTGGTCATCATCAATGATTTCTCCTTGTTAATTTTAAATCCGGCTACTTCTCCAAATTGTTTTAATACTTCTGTAACTTTTTTGATACTATTTAGGGGTTCCTCTAATATTATTACCAAATCATCCGCATATGCTTGTATTTTAATTTCTTGTTCCCTTATTCTAATTCCTCTTATTATCTTCTCATTTCTTATGTTACTATTTAAGGCCTCTAGACAAATCATAAAAAGCAAAGGTGAGAGTGGACACGCTTGTCGTATGCCCCTGTGTATTTCAAATTGTTTCGTTTTCTCCCCATTTACGATTAGACACGCCTTTTAGTCATTATATATTGCCTTTATCCGTTCCATGAATCTATTTCCCATTCCCATCCTGTATATTGTTGCAAACATGAAAGACCAACTTACATTATCAAACGCTTTTTCAGCATCTAGGAATATTAATGCCAATTATTTTTGGTTATGTTTCTGATAATATTCTATTGTGTCTAAAATTATTCTTGTATTATTTTTCAAGTGTCTTCCGGGAAGAAACCCGTTCTGATCCTCGTGTACCCATGTTTCCAGTATCTTCTTTAATCGATCTGCTAAGATTTGTGCGTATATTTTATAATCAATATTCAGTAGCGAAATTGGTCTATATTTTTTTTTGTCCATTAAATCTTTCCCCTCTTTTGCAATCAAGGTTATGTTTGATTCTTTCCATGTATTTGGGAATGTTTTATGATTAATCGAATTTAATACTTGAACTAGTACCAGCGTTAACTCTTCCTGAAAGGTTTTGTAATATAATGCCGTAAAACCATCAGGGCCAGGGGCTTTCTCTACTTTCATTTTCTTAATCGCGCTCGTGACTTCCTGTAGTGTTATTGATCTATCTAAGTCTTCTCTTTGACTGTCCGACAGTCTGGTGATCTCTGTCTGTTCTAAATATTTCATCATCTTATTTTTTTGTTCTTGTGCTTGTACCTTTTTTTAAAACAATTCTTCAAAGTAATTAACAAAAGTGTTTTTAATCTTTACTTGTTGGTAGTGAATGTCTTGACCTTCTCTTATCCCTTTAATTTAACGTTTTTCCTTTTCTTTTTTTAATCTGAATGACAACCATCTCCCTGTCTTATTCGCATATTCGAACTGTCTTTGTTTTGTGAACTTCATTTTATTTTCTATTTCCTTTGTCATTAATAATGACAATTGTTTCTTTAATATTTGAAGTTCCTTTAGTATGTCACGTCGCCTCCACCGGAAGTCTCATAATTGTATATATTCTGGGGTGAAATAAACCCAAGTACTGTATCTGCATCCCTTCCATGCTGTAGATTCCAAGGGGTCTACAGCATGATGGACAGATAACATTGTTTGGTGTTCATTGTCTTTTAAAATAAGTTTAGTGCATCCTCTGGTCCAGGGATTGGAATCATTCAGCCCTCCAGATGTTATCAAATTGCTCTCCATAAGTGTAGCTGGCATAGCCAGTGATGAGGAATGCTGAGAATTGCAGTTCAACAACATCTGGAGAGCTATACTATTTCCACTCTTCCTCTAGTCAGTACTGCAGGGGATGGGGACCCTAAAGTACCACATATCATGGCCAGTGGCTGGGAATTATCTGAGCCGTTGTCCATAATATAGTGGCTACCTTTAATGGCAACATTAGCTATCATCTTAAAACTCAGCACTTAACAGTGGAAGTTAACCAGTTGCTGGTTTTAGATTATCTGGCTATTCTTTTTCACCAAAGGAACTGAATTTACTTACATTGTAGGAGACAGATACTTTGGCTACCTAAGCTTATTAGTTACCTCACTTCAGTCAAAAATTCAGTGTGGCCTTCACTCAACAAATCTGATTTTTGTTTCAAGTTAGTCAAGGCTTAGATTTTTTTCCCCAATTTTCTTGTCACATCTTTTGGTACAGTTACACCAAGCAACTTTTTAAGGTAAGTACCAAAACTGAGAAATCCTCTGGAATCTCAACAAAAGTAGAATTATACTCTATATTCAGTGATATCACTATTCATTACTATTCAGTAACATAGATATTTGTAAAGTAAATTGTGGTCTCAAGATGGATTTCAGAGACATATATTAAGGTAAAGGCCTGCTTGTTTAACAGCTGGCTTAAAGTATCACAGCAAATTAGGTATGCAATAACTAATAAAATTCACTTGGACAAACACATAATTTGGATCCTGCCACTGTAATTTAACATATCGCTTGTGAAAAGATCACACAGAAACCAAAACAAGTTTTGTGGTATGGTGTGTGTCTGGGTGGGCAATGTAAAAATATTGTAGAGCAGGCATTGAGAGAGTTGTAATATGCCACAAAAACTATAATGATGCAATATGATCCCGAGACGTAGAACAGCTCTGCCTGGGTACAAACAAATCTCCACCCAGTATAGTCAGGATAAACTGGACTACCAAATTCATCTCTGAGCAGCAGCCATTAAATACTGGTTTAATTCCTGCAAGGTCTGGATAAGCTAAGTATGGGCCACTTCTGCGTTACAATATCCATGGAAGGCAGGGAAGGGATGGTCCCCTGGTTGTCATGGGGAAGAAGAAGAAACCTGAGTTACATGACTACATAGCACAGATAATCATTGTTTGGATAAGAAAGTAATAAATTGTACAAATGCCTATGCTTGTAGATTTAAAAAATGGTGTGGGATTCAGTTTTGACCTCTGGAACTGTTTAGCAATCACAGAGACATTCCCGGCCAGTGCAACCAATAATGAATAGTAGAGAGACAGACATACAGAAGGGCCCTTGGAGCTCCTAAGCTGATGACAATAAGGATTAGTAGTAGCATATTTTATTTTAGTTCATCAGCATGATGTTGGCTACAGATGTATCATAGAAACTTTTGGGCAGAGCAGCAGTCAGTTGGAACTGTGGCCATTTCCGCACTAGACTGTTATAGTGCTATTATTCCACTTTCAACATCCTATGGAATCTTCAGGTTTGCAGTTTAGAGAGGGGCCAGCTGGCCCCTCCTGAAACTGCAAACCCCAGGATTCCATAGGATGTGGAAAGTAGAATAATAGCACTATAACAATCTAGTGCGGAAATGGCTTGTGACAGAAATCATTATTTTTTTGATGAAAGATAGTTTTCATTTTCTTAAGGAAAGTCTGTTATGGAAACAGCTCTTCAGCATCTAATAACCGACTCCCATTTTCTTTGAAGGGCAAGATAGGATAAAAGTCTACCTTTCCTCCACCTATTAATGACATCATTGAGTAAACCTAGGAATAACATAACCCAGTGAAAGAGAATCTAAAATGAAGTGTAGCAGAGGAAGGAAACATTTCTCCATGTTTCTGCCATAGAATCATAGAATCAGAGGGTTGGAAGGGACCACGAGGGACATCGAGTCCCATCCCATCCCATGCAGGAATATACCATCAAAGCAGAAGGCCATCCAGACTCTGTTTAAAAACCTCCAGAGAAGGGGACTCCACCACACTGTGAGGTAGTGCGTTCCACTGTCAAATTGCTCTTACTGTCAGGAAGTTCTTCCTAATGTTTAGATGGAATCTATTTTCCTGAAGTTTGAAGCCATTGCTTTGTGTCCTACTCCCTGCAGCAGCAGAAAAAAGGCTTGTTCCATCTTCCATATGACATCCCTGCCAATATTTAAACATAGTTTTTATGCCGCCTCTTAACCTTCTCTTCTCTAGGCTAAACATACCCAGCTTCCTAAGCCTCTACTCATAGGTCATGGTTTCCAGACCCTTCACCATTTCGGTCACCCTCCTCTGGACATGTTCCAGCTTGTCAATATGCTTCCTGAACTGTGACGCCCAGAACTGGACACAGTATTCCAGGCAGGGTCTGACCAAAGCAATGTCTGTCTCCTTCTGGGGGAAAAAATGGCTTTTGCTTTCTTTTTAAAGCAGGTTTCAGAAATGAAGTGCTGGTGGGACTGGCTAAGGTTCTCTCTTATTCTATTGACCCTTCCTGCTGAAGTCTCCCCCACATGATGTTTTCTAGAGATTCAGTGGAGACCTAATCTGGAAGCTTGGCTCTGTGGGCGCTGCGCCTGGTTTTGTCCTTCCTCAGAAGAATCTGTTCTGTTTCAGAACTTAATATCTTGCAAATATAATCTGTGAGTCCTAAGGCTCACAGTTGGTTTATTTCCTCTCACCCACCTGTACTGAATTGTACTGAAAATCTCTGGTTAAAGGTATTATTTTCCTCACCTCTTGTGGATTATGTTTTTGAGTGATTCTTTCATGT
The DNA here is from genome assembly GCA_030412105.1 of Cyclura pinguis. Lineage (NCBI taxonomy): Eukaryota > Metazoa > Chordata > Lepidosauria > Squamata > Iguanidae > Cyclura > Cyclura pinguis. The sequence continues at coordinate 129,899,685 of CM059600.1, forward strand.
TAGCTTGTGAACAAGCATTAGATCAAAAGGACTGTCCTGTATCAACCACGCTCAATGTAGGAACAGAGATTGGTAAGGAGAAGGAGAAAGTGCAGGCTCTGCTTCTTTAATTAGCTAACATGACAGATGCACAAGGGATCAGAACTCCAAGAGCATAAGGTATCTTTCAGCCACCAGACACTGATAGCCACTGAGTGAGATCATCTACAATAATTCTTTCCCAGAGTGAAGGTTAAGGAGTCCTCCTCCGCCCAGTTCCCAAAATAGATTTTCTGTTGAAAACCCAGCTAGTTGCACTATTTCGGTATCACACAGACACTCCTTGCCATTAGAAGACGAGATTTAGTGACCTCATTGGCACATCTTATCCAGGCACTTTGGAGTTCCTGTAGGCAATCTGGTCTGACGAGGGAATGTGGAATCTTGCTGGTTGTGCAAGTATCCACCTCAGTACACCTCCCTCAGTGGAGTATGTAGCTGGTTACTTACAGGAGTGAGGGTGCTCTGAGTTAATCATAAGGCAAATTCCCTTGTTTACACCTGCAAATGCATAATTTGTACGAAGTAGAAATCTTCAAGAAAGCGTCAGTCCTAGTTCTTTTTAATTCTTCAGAAGAGTTGAGATGTTGAACTTTATTGACAGGTGAGGAAGGATGGGGCAAAGTTCCCATGGGTGTGAAATGCTAACATTTCATAAGGAGTGTGTTGATGCTTTTATTTTAAATCTGTAGCTAGCTTATGACTTCAGGGAGCAAAGACTAAAGGTGGAACTAAGTTGCCAGGGTGTTTCCTTGAGATTAAATAGACCAGATGGTAGGACCTATGCTTCCTAGCCACTTAGATTCTTCTCACATTGCAGAAACACTTTTTGTATACATTTTCAAATTATTCACATACTTTGCATAGTGTAAGCGGTTTCAAGCAGTTGCCTTGATATAGTCTCTTTAGTAAAAGTTGGTAATTGCAAGGGCATCGTGATGGTGCCATAAATATTTATTTGGGAGTCTGTGGTATGCTTTTGAAACAAAACCTTAAAGCCAATTCTCACACACTGCTAGAGATTCTGACAGTTGTGACTATTCTTCTCTAGTAAAGGGAAGAATGTGTGAGTGTCCAGGAAAGTCTGAGAGTTTTCTATATCAGTGTGGAAGCTAGACAAAAACTATCTTCTCTATCTGACAAGAGAAAAACTTTAACGGGAAATTCTTGGTGCCAGATTGAACCAAGTTTAATGTCATCTATTGACTCAACTGTGTAATGACGCTATCCACATAATCAAGTTTCATCCTTTTTATATAGATTTAATTCATCATATATTAAATGCTCTGTGAGACAGGACCTCTGCGAGACAGGATCTATATCTGGAGGCCTCATTAATGCAGCTTGTACAGAATGTAGAGATGCTCATATAGTTTCACCACAGAATAACTGTCCTTTCCTAGATGTGCTTTGAACAATGCTTTTGAACAACATTGGCAGTGATACATCAGTAGTCTATGGCAGCCTTTCCTAACCTGGTATGTTCAACATGTTTTGATCTACTGCTGTAAGTTTTAGCCAGCATGACTGATGGTCAGAGATGATGGAAATTGTGGTGTGAAATATCTGGAGAGCACTGAGTTGGAAAAGACTGCTCCAGGGTAAATTCACTTTGTCTATAGTTTTAATATAATGAGGGGATGGAAAAGCTATTTACATTTAAGTATTTGCAACACAGTGTAAGCAGTGGGGACTATTTATGCAGTGTGGCACTTTCAAACAGCCTGGAACTTCACTTTAGGAAAATAATTTGTTACTTCTTATAGTTTTTTAAGAAAAGAGGTAGCTTGTTGCTTTTTATTAACTAAAAAAACCCTTTAAATTAAAAAAAAAGCTGAAAATCTTCCAAAATGAGCTCTTCTGGATGTTAATGACATTACCAGTTGTTATATTGCTTTTAAAAAGTAACAATATTAGTAATATCCACATGCCAAAACTGAGGTGTTATGGGTAATATTATTTGTTATAATGTTGTTGTTTGTAACACTTCCATGGTCCGCTTTTAATAATTTTTCTTGCTGTATGGAGCACTATCTCTGGGAGAGGTAGTATTAAGCCTATGCTGAGAAGACAGCCAGGCAATGAGAAAGAAAATCAGAAAGTCAGAAGTCAAACATCATAATTCCAAGTACCTCTTCTTTTTTTTCTGTATTTTTTTTTAAAGGAATGAGGGAGAAAGTGGAGAGGACAAACAAACAGAGGCAGCTGGTAGATTACATGTCATAGTGTAGGGAATCAACTCTGGGTTTTGCTCCAAACATGAAGCTAAACAAGATGCTGAACTCTATGCATAAAATTGGTCAAGCACTATGAATGAACAATTCAAATTCAAAAACAATTGAAAGTTTTTACTAAAACCTGGAGAGGTTTTATTGTCCTGGTGACTTGAAAGCCCCCAACTACCACTGGAAATAACTCCCATGTCTCATTAGTTTGTTAAACAAACAATCACACTCCATCCTCCCCAAACAGGAATAGATTTTTATTGGTCTTTAAATGTGCTTTAACTATTTTTTAACATTTCATAATGCCCTTGAATGAGTGGAGTTCTGTGCAGTAAGTACATAGTCAAGAGCTGTTTGGTACTCACAATCCATACATTTTTTAATGAGGTTCTGCTTCTTTTGAAGAGATACCACATTTTCCTAGCACCCTGAGTAGGAAAACATGATTCTTTTGCTGATAGGACAGATCTTTTGGTTTCTTTGTCAAATGTGTGTACGTGTGTCACAGATGCTTATTGGAAATTTTCTGTGATAGGGAGAGTGACAAGTGTTTTCATTTAATAGTGAAGGGAAAACAACACACTTGAAAGAGATGACAAATGGTAAAAACATGGACTGACAAAAGGGCAGCATTGTGGTCTAAAAGGCTATTTTTGAAGAAAACAACGCTGAAGATCTATGTCTCCAATATTCTTGTCTGAGCCAAGTGTCAGCAATTATATCCTTTTATATTGTGCCTTTTAAAGGTTCTAGGCATAAAGGGAGGTCAGGTACAATCCAGCAAATTTAATCCAGAGTGTCTTCTATCAGTTCCTTGTCTTTATTCCATGTGAGTTTATAAGGATCCTTGTTATGAGTTAAGAATTGTGTCATAACTTTTCAGCTTCTTTTTGAATTTGACAACTGAATCTAAAAGTTCCTCAGAATGAAGTTCCTGTTCTAAAAGGGTAGCTTTGAGACTGACTATCCATCTTCATATATCGGTACCAGAGATTGGAAAATTACTTTTAAAAAGTAATTAGCTTTTCATTCTAAAACCTGCCAAAGTAGTTAGTTACCGATCTAGGCCTAAATCCAAGTGTTAATTCTGAGTAGAATAGATCCATTGAATCAATGGGAATTTGGTAAGTCAACACTTATGTGACTTTCACTGATTGATCGAGTCTGCATTAGGACTACCAATTGGATGTAAGCCAAAGCAGCACTTTTTTTAAAAAAAATTATTCTCTTTGCTGCTCTCTCAAAAGCATTTATTTATTTTACATTGTATTAATAAAACTATTTATATCCTGCTATATATCCAAAGATCTCAGAGTAGCTTACAACCAAATCAATTTAAAATAATAAATAATAATAATTTTAAAAGACTAGAAATATATTAAATCATTTTTCAGTTAAAAGCAGGTAGAATATTTGATATTTGGTTCTAAACCATTATAATGTGCACCTGGTTTCTCCTAGCATATTTCATCTCCTGTGGCCATGTATATGTTAGTGTACATGCATAGGTAGACTGCTACATTGGGTTCTGTATATGAAGAATTCAAATCATAGCCATTTTAGTCTGGATCAATATGTAAAGGGATCTTGTAGCACTTTTTCATAGAATCATGGAATCATAGAGTTGGAAGAAACCCCTGGGGGCATCCAGTCCAACTCCCTGCTATGCAGGAACACACATCAAAGCATTCCCAACAGATGGCCATCCAGCCTCTGCTTAAAAACCTCCAAAGAAGGCGACTCTAGCACACTCCGAGGCAGCATATTCCACTGCCAGACAGCTCTGACCATCAGGAAGTTCTTCCTGAGGTTCAGGTAGAATCTCCTTTCCTGCAGCTTGAATCCATTGCTTCTTGTCCTAGTCTCTGGAGCAGTGGAAAACAAGCCCACTCCCTCCTCGACATGACATCCCTTCAAATATTTAAACATGGCTATCATGTCGCCTCTTAACCTTCTCTTCTGCAGACTAAACATACGCAACTCTTTAAGCCGCTCCTCATAGGGCATGGCTTCCAGACCCTTCACCATTTTGGTCGCCCTCCTCTGGACACATTCCAGCTTGTCAATATCCTTCTTGAAATGAGGTACCCAGAACTGGACACAGTATTCCAAATGAAGTTTAACCAATGCAGAATGGAATGGTACTATCACCTCCCTCGATCTAGATACCATACTCCTGTTGATGCAACCAAGAATTGCATTGGTTTTTGAGACTAACAATAAAATATATTGCAAATATATTGATGCTTCTGAGCTGGAAGACGTGCAAATTAAACAGAAATATTTTCACTAACTGGCCATGCTGTCCTCTACAAGTTTACTCAAACGTAAGTCCTGTTCAGTTCAGTAGCGCTTGTTCATAAGTAAGTGGGTACTGGATTGCAACCTGAAGGGCTTTCTTATCCTGGGAGGAAACAAGTTAGAGCAGAGGGGCCCACCTCGTAATTAAAGGCCTGAAGGAATGTGTGCTCATATAACAAGAACATTGCTAATTATCAGTTTGGTGTTTAGGTGTCATTTCATTTCCTTCTCTGGTGGCAAGAGAAAGGGTATAAACAAGCCTATCAAACAGAAAGAACATCAGCACAAAGTGTGAGGGAAATAAACTATTTTAATATTTCTACTGATCAAAAGGTGATTTTTTAAACAAGTTTGCACAAAACTGACAGAAAGAAGTTCAAAGCCATGTGTAATGGGAAAGTGAGAGAATAATGGATTGTTAAGTGAAACTCCTTTTTTTTCCTTAACACCTATCTCATTGAGTACAGGTAAACATTCCCATTCACCTGTACTCCCATGAATATACTGGAAATTTTTCACAGCGATCACTTAACACTAATGAGGCAAGATGTCAAAATGCCTATAGGTCAATGACTCATTCTAAGGTAGGCTTTCTTTTCCCACCCTCCAGCATAGCTAGGCCATCTGCCATTCCTTTTACAGGCTTTCCCATAGGTTCATCCACAATGTCTTCATAACATTTAGAAATCTGCAAGTGTGTGATTGTGTGGCCAGTTAGCCTGTGGCGATTCTAGAACTGCTCTGCCATAGCGGGTATCGTGGGCTTTTAAATATTATAAACACACCATGGAATGAATACATAGGGGAACAGTTCTTACAGTGGGCACATAAGATATAAAGTCAACTTTATCATCCTGTTATGTGGTAGTTAGAATTTTACCATACACCAGTTGCAGATGACTGATAATATGGTCAACACCTTCTGTCTCTGTAGCTTAGATTCTGTTCATTTTGAGATGCAACAGGGTCATAAAACAACACATATTTCTCTTCTTTGCAGGAACGAGTGTGCTCCTGTATGCCTTTTGAAGTGAACGTATCTTCTTTGTTCCACTTTGGTTTCCTTTTCTTTAACATTTGAGACCTGGCTGGTCTTTGGAGGAGAATGGGACTATTCTTGGATATCATCCTCATCCTAGAAATCATGAACCTGGCAGCTTTTGTGATCTTCAATATTTGACCTCATCTCTATAGGAAATGCTTACCACATATTACAGCAACCATCAGGGAGTCTGCTATCTATAAAGGTCTCATGTACCCTGTCTTTGTACATCTCAGTTTCATCCTGCTCCTCCTGTTTTCTGTAGAGCTCTATCTCTTTTTGTTACTGCCACTCTTACTATCACCCCTTGAGCTCAATGCTTGCCCAAGCCAGTGTCTATCTTTAAAAAGGGAAATATTTGACAAACAATACCAGGCTAGAATAAATCATAGGTAACAACAGTAATAAGTAAGTAATCCAAAATAGAACAAGTGGAACATGGTGTCAGAAAAGACATGGGTGACCTTTCAGAGACACTTTGCAGTTTGAGACTCAGGCTAAAACAAGAGGCTAAGTTTAAAGTGAAATAAATATATCTTGTTAAAGGCTGTAATCTAAGAGAGGTGGGCACCTTTGACCCTGCTGGAATAAATAGACTCAAGAGTAACTGAGTGCTTAATTCTTGTTGAATTGTGGACAATGTGTCTACAGTACCATATGTTTGCATTTTCCTAGAAAGAAGATAGTTTTACCAGTTCTTCTGGAGTTTCTCAATGCTAAGCGTCATGTTTAATGTATTAGCATCAAACAAGATTGATTCCCCCACCCCAGATTTTGTCATATTGGAATACTTTTGTGAGGGTTTGATGCTTTGCTTTACCGTGGTATTACATACAATTAGATAAAATCCTTAATGCTTACCTGGGGCATATTAATCACATTATGAAAATGTCATTGCATTCACAAGACTGACTCATCAAAAAATACATGAGGAAAGTATAATTTGTGTTGATTGCATTGTAGAACATATTAAAGGCTGAATTTACTCTGGTTCTAAGACTATAAGAGTGTGTTTGCAGTACTGTAGGACTGAGAGTTTGATTGAACTTTCAGCCTGAAATTCTTCTGGGAGCCATTTTCAGGTCCGCAGTATCATAGAATCCTCATCGTTGAGAGTTATGTGTGTATTTTAGAAATTTCCCATAGACCCTTAATTTATTCTTGGCTACCGAGATGTCTGAACATGGTGAAGCAGGAAGGTTTCTAGAGTAATATAGAAATAAAACCACATCCACGTATTCATAGGAACAACCTAGCATAGGCTGGAACATGAAAGATGCATGATATTTTCCTGGCACATGAACAACTGAAGAAGAAAATATAAATTCAGTTAAACTGGAGATAGCACAACTCAGTGCTGTGTAGTGTCTCTCAACACCACCACGGCATTTTGTTTCATGCCCACAAGAGCTGTTTATTCACCTGCTTTCACAGAGGTTGTTGCTGAAAGTGCTCTGAATCGTTATTACCTTGGAATCATGCTTAAACATCAAAAGATGACTAAGAGCAAAAATGAATGAATTATTTATTGGTTGATCAGGAGTTTCTCAAGATACACAGTTCTGTTGTAGTCTTAACGTGTTAGCTTTTGCAGTAAAAAGGGAAGAATTTTGTGGCTGCTTAAAGACAAGCACATTTATGATGGCATAAACCTTCTTGGATTAAAGTTCACTTCGTGAGATGAATGATGTATTATCTTGAGCTGCAAAGGAATAGACACATGGGAGGGGGAGGAAGTAAACAGCAAGAGCAAATTGGAATGAAATTCAGAAAATGAGGATAGTAACAATTATGTTATTACCAGTGGCCTCTTTCTCTTTCTCTCTCCCTCCCTCCCTCTCTCTCTCTCTCTGTGACACACACACACACACCCAAAAGACTTGTTGTTAATAGTACAAACATGCTGGTGTTGGATAAGTGAATTAGAACATGTAGTGTAATTAAAAATTCCTATCTCAATTGAAGCTGCAGCAGCTGGAGTGGATCCTCTTGATGAGCTACAACCAGATAGTTCCTCATTTTCTTCTCACTTGGAAATTCCTTTGCTCAAGAATGGCCACATTGAGGTCAGTAAATGTTTCCTGAGAGGCTGAAATGTTCCCTTAGCAGTTTCTGAATATTGCCATTTCCGATGTCAGTTTTGTGTCTCTTTATTCTTTTCTTGTGGAAACAGTTGGTCTCATGTAGAATGCAGAAGGGCGTTTTTCTGGGTAATGGCGTCTATCATGCTGGAAGATGACAGAGGTATATAAGCCTTTCTGTTGTGGGTGAGGTTTATCAAATAGAGATGCTAGATCAAATATGGGGACACAGCTGGCATCTTCAGGAAGCTATTGGTCACTGGTGACTTTTAAGAAGTGATTGTGACTTTAATTTCTGTGAACTGTCTGCATGCTTGCTAAAATATGTTGGATATTTGCTTAGGATTGTAAAATCAGTGAAAAGCCTATGATCTGGTATAGACTGGCTTTTCTTTTTGTTCTTTATTGGTAGCCCATTTTTGTCAAGATAAGCATGAGACACTGCTTGGAAACTACAAGCAGTGACTGTTATACAACTGAATTTCACAGAGTATGCATCAGCCTCCAGAGCTGTCAGTCTGGAACCATTCACCAGTATACGCACCACAAACAAAGGCTTGAATTGTCTTTTAAAGAAAGGATTCTGCCTACAGGGTGCATTTTATACCAAAGGTGTTTGACAGGCTTTAGTGCACCAGGAAGCCATAGTACAATGAATGCACAGCAGTCTGGTGAGTCATTCCAGATAGGAAAGCTAGCAAAATGCACCTTAATAACCTTAATCACCGCTGAGATACGGTAATTACAACTCCTGTACTGTGCATGTATTGGCTGTGTCTTAAAAAGGAATAAGGGTAATGTTATTCACAGAAAACTTTGCATTCACCTCACTGGCAAGCCTTTAACTGCTAACTCCATCCCCAAAGAAAAAGATAAAACTAAGATCAAGAATCATAGAGTTCTTTCTTAACTGCTGCTACAGGCTTGTTACTGCCCTGGCTAGCCCGAGCTTGGGGGATATTAAAAAGTTATCTTTTGATATCAATAATTTGGCCTTCTATCCCCTCCACGTGCTTGCGAGGCCCCCGGACAAGCACGCATACAGGCTCGGCCGATAATTGCTGTAATATTCCAACACAATACAGGCAGGCCAGAAATAGCCGACTTGCAGCTTCAGGAGACCTCAAGGCAAGTACTCAATTATGTATGCACGCAACTTTCAAAAGATCCTCTGCCCCACGCCGGCAGCTTGATGATCTGACTATACAACGCTCAAGTACTCCACGTTTGCATACTGGCTATCGTATTGACAATTTGGCTATAATTCAATCATTCAAATTATGACCTTTCGGAGCCTTTGTCTCCAGCCCCAAATCCATTGTTTTCCCCAAGTCCGAACTAGCCTGCGGTCACAATTCTCCTTATAAAAACCCCTGATTTTGAGCGCTTCTTCGGATCGCTCTTGGCTTCCATCCCGCCTTGCTGTCACTTTGTCAAGTGAGCCTTCCCCTCAGCTCCACGTGCTGAGATCCACGCTCCCCAGCTTCTCCGTTTCTGACCGGGCTTCAGGACAGGTGAAGTATCACCCAAACCAACAACTCCTCTAAAAATCCCTCTATCCCACTCCAACCTTTATTTCTATAGTTTCTCTGTGTGTTTGTGTTGCATACACTGATTGATTGTATTTTTAATAAAATTCACATTTGTTATTTCACTCCTGTGTGCTCCTTGACTCGGCCTGACCCCGTAGACATTGGGTTCAAGATCTCGCTACGTTACCCTGCCTCTCGCAGTGCTAACTTGTGCTCTTTGACTAATTTCCCCCAACCTGTATAACTTTGAGAGCAATTTGGTGTCCCTCCCGGGACCCCCAGAAAACAGAGTAACAGGCTGAATAGAAAATATATGGGTACCATCCTACAGTGAATGATACCACGAAACCCAAATGGAACCCTCTGTGCACTTTCAAACTGTGGATATGCAGCAGAATATTTTAATAGTCTGCTTTGTGGCTTGAGTTCAAGTTGTTTAAAGCTTATTTATGTCACATCAAGATTTTCTCATGCTTCTGTATTGAAAATGTTTAATTTTGCTTTGTGTTGCATCATTTTCAGGTGCCTGGAATTAAGTGTGGGGTTTGCTTCTTTTCCTTCTTAATCTTTTTCTAAAAAAGCGGTTAGGATACTCTTGTATATTCACATGATACTCAAAAAGCAAAATCAAGTAGAATGGGTTACAAAGAGGAAAGGCGTGTATTATGTACATTTTAATAGGATGGTCAATTCAAGCTGTAAACGTGGATCTTCTCCAATCTGTAATAGTTTAAAGTTGAATAATTCAGACTGTGCAGATATTTCCCACTCTGTGTTCTGTAAATATCACAGGTAAGATGTGCACTAATTTAAATACGAATGAAAAATAATGCTTTGCAGGATGAGAAGGCAGAGGACCTATCAACAGTTAACATTTTAAGCTGCTAAAGTTATTTTTAAAACCACAGGATAATTTTTCAGCTTAGTGTAAACAAATGGTAAAGACTTTGCTGAGTTTTGCAATTTGAATTTTATCCCTGGCTGGCCATTGTGAAAACCTCCTAGAGGAAGATTATTATGTATCTTTCATCTTTATCCCTAAGCAAAAATTAGTGTCTCTGTGACATATCAGACTGTGCAGTCTGTTCTCCCTTCCTTTTCATGGTGGCTTACCAATGATTATTTAGATATATGAGGCTGATCTACCTTCAGATGTACGCATTTCATTGTGCAGTAGCCAATTCACTTGAACTATTTAAAACCCAACCAATTAAACTCAGCCCACAAGGGACATGCCATTAGTCAAGTTTGCGTATATTCTTAACAGCCATGTACTTTTTGTTGTCATGCTGCAATAGCCAACAAAATCCTCCAGTAAAGTGAAGGGGGCAAGAAGAATCTTTCCTGTTTCTAAATAATTAAAATGTGTTTTCTTATTCCGTTCCTCTCCTTTCCTTTCTGTCTCTTTCTTTCCTTGGTCATTTGAAAAAAATAGGCCATGCTGTAGCTCATTCGTAATGATTTTAGGTTAACAAGATTGTACTAGACAGACAAGGAGCCTTTATTGATTGGTCAGGACTCAGAAATAGTGTGACAGGGATGTGAAATCATCTTGGCTTTGATAACCATGAAGGAAATTGGTTAATTAAGTAAGTAGCACTGCAGGAAAGTTATCTTTTAGAAGGATTTGTTCTCCATATTGGAGAGGTTCCCAGTTATGCTTTTATCACACCTTGCCTCATTCACCTACTTTCATGAGGGCTCCAGATAATTTCTTCTCCCATTTGTAATCCCCCCATGACATTTTTGCATTTTTTTCTTCTCACAGAAAATCTGCTTAAAAGAGAAGGATGGCAGAGCTCTCTGGGACCTTCTAATTACTAGCATGAGGAGTTTTCCATTGGTTTGTTGTTATGTGTCTTCAAGTCATTGCTGATTTATGGAGACCCATGGGATTTTCTTAGCACGATTTGTTTAGAGGGGTTTTGTCATTGCCTTCCACCTAGGTTGAGAGAGTGTTGACTTGCCCCAGATTGCCCAGTGGGCTTCCATGGCTGAGCAGGGATTTGAACTCTGATCTCCCTGAATCCTAGTCCAACATTCCAACCACTACACCACAGTGGCTCTTCACACTCGCTCTCCTCCATTGCTACATGCCCTTTATTTTCCTCTTGTGTTGATTAGGACAAATCTCTCCCTCTCTTAATGCTTGTGTGAGGGAAATGATGGCAAATACATTCCTTAGCCTTTGAACACAGTGAGCCACAGAGAAGACTTGGACCACAGCCTACATTTCATGGAATTCTCCCATTATTTTAACTTCGTTTTCTTTCTGGGGCCAAAAACTTGGTGCGTGCGTGAGTGTGTGTGTGTGTGTGAGCTTCTATTCTTAGAAAGGCCATTTCCTAAGAAGAAGGGTAATGGGGAAGAAAACTGTTACAATGGAATGGTCAAGCCTTTTTGCAGGAATCATCACATGTCTTGATGGTTAAAGATTCCACATTAGTAGGATTGTTTTTAGCAGCAGCTGGTGTTTCCTTTATTCTCCTTTGTTTCAGCTGCTCCGGTAAGCAGTCACTCAAGACTACCGCCATTGGACTGAGCTGATATGGCAACAGAAAAAGCACATCAGTGAGCTCAGCATATGCCCTACTTCCAAGTCCCACTTGGATTTATCTGCATATTTGGGACATGACACTTTCCAACTTATGACTGTATTTCAAAGGGGGCTCCTTAAATTGCCATCACATATGTAGTCAAGATTCTTGCAAGAAACAAAGGGTTCTTCACTCATGATGGACTTCCTGTGTGGCTATTTTTTTATGTAGAAAAGCACGTGTGTACTATAGATGAGGATGGGAATAATGCACCCCTGTACATGTTTTTGAACTGCAACTCCCAGCATTTCTCACTATTGTCCATGTTGGCTCAGCCACTGCTGGGAGTTGAAGACCAATAATATCTGGAGGCTTACGTGGTCCACTTTGTTATAGGCCACTAGCATGTACAGCTTGCATATTCAGCTATCCAAGAGTATTTAAATATGGGATAAACACATGAAGACACAACCAGCCAAGGTCTAATGACTGCAAATATTCACATGTAATTTCAGAATATATATATATCTAATAACTACATTGGACCATCTACATCCTTGTAGGAAATTTTTCACAATTCAGCTGGATATGACTCATGAGCAGGTTGGTTAGTTTTTACTTCAAGTTCATCTACCCTCACTGAGGAGAGGTCCATCAGTTAGGGAGGAACAGAGAAATGGCCTAGTTCCAAATTTTTGTACCTCTATGCACTCTAATAGAATGGTAACAGGGAGAGCTCGGGGCCCTTTCACACTGCATAATTATAGTGCTATGATTCCACTTTCCCTGCCATGGCAACATTTTATGGAATCCTGAGGTTTGTAGTTTGGTGAGACATTAGAGCTCCCTGGCAGAGAATTCTAAATGCCCCTCCCTAAATTGCAAATCCAAGGATTCCCTATGATGTTGCCAGTAGAAGCATAGTGCTATAAACTTCCAGAGAAATTTAGAAGTTTCCCTAGGAGGTGCCCTCACTATTTTCTGAATAACTCTTCAGAAGAAGATATACCACAAATGGGCTCTGAGATGAATGACCAACCCATGAACCTAAAGTGGTACTAACTCCTTCATGACATTTATTAATGAATGCAAATAAGCACAAGTAGAACTGTGTCTTGAGCAGATGGCTACTCAGAATCCATTCCTAAGCTAATTTCAACTTACAGTAGAACTGTTCTTGCATTTTTGCACATTCTTGAAAATTTCCTTAGGATGATGCCAAGAACTTGAAATGAAGCAGACACTGGCTCAGAAGAGAAATGCTAACAAAGTTGTGTACAAGTCAGAAATGGCATAAAGGTGCTGACAAACTGCAATTTGCCAGAGGAGTACAGAGCAGTGTGGTGGTGATGGTGTTGAGTGCACAGGTACTCTTCCAGGGACAATCTAGGGGAGACTCCCTGGAAAACTCTGGAAGCACCATTTAGGAAATAGGCTTTCCTTCTGATGGCAAGGCAAGTTGAATTATAGACAAAATTGTAGGTTGTGAACTGTGCCTAGGACAGTAAGTTAACAGAATAGAGTGTAAGGGAATTAATATTATTTCTCAATTGTACTTAGGGAGGCAGGTAACTTTTTTATTCTAAACATTACAGATTTTACAGCGTAAAATCTCTTTTTAATTTTTGAACAAACTTTGGGAATTTCTATATACCTTATCTACACATATGTATGGGATACAGGTTACTTAGCTCATCTGCATCTACACCAGAGAACATGTTCTAGCCCTTCGTTCTTTCCCCTTCTGTTACTTAATGGGAAATACCACAGATCTTTTCTCAGATTGGGGTCAAGGTCTGTTGGAATTTCCACCAACATTGTAGCTGAAGGTCTTGAGAGAAGGGATCTTATTTTCTCCTCTCCCTGAGCAGGCTAATGGAGTCTGGGTATCTTGAGTATAGATCAGCTGACTAGTTTTGAAGCCTTTCACTAGAAATTGGCAAATGCCACTAACTGCTCAACAGGTGGGGTATGGAAAGCTAATCAGCCTGCTCAGATAGAAGGTTCCACTTCTGTTTGATTTGAGGGTCTTTGCTCCTAATTAAACTACATATGAGGTATCTGAACCTGTTGCTGGATCCTGCCCTTTGGATCTGTCCTGGGTTCTCCCCACATCTGCTTCCCATGACATTCTATCTCAGCTTTCTTCATGCTCCACATTCATGTAGTCCTATCATACTTCTTCCATAGATACACACAGCATCTGTCCCTCATCTTTCTTTTGATTGCCTCCCATTTAGCTTTAGCTTTACTATACTGGCTTCTTTCTCCAGTTTGAACTCTGCGTTCCCTTTGGACTTACCGTACTTTCATTTAAATAGCATTTCATATTTATATATGCCAGAGAGGTTCACTAGCATCTTTGCTCTCTGACTGAACTTTGCAACAATGTTTGAGCAGAAGGGCTAGAACAGAGTCGGCAGATATTTGAAAAGGTGTGGTGGGTCATTATTTGCTCCCATGTCTTCTCAGTGGGCCACAAGCTTACATTTTGGGTGGACCAGACATAATGTGACATCATTTCCTGTTTCAGTATCTTGCGTGTCTATGAGAATGAATAAGAATCAAACAACTGCTTTCAGTGACTTCTGTATCTCACACTAAGTTCCATCCAAATGGCGTGAGGAATATATCTGGCAATTTTGTCCTTCATTGGTTTGAACAATTATAGGACAATCCATATTCTTCTTCCAAAAATTACAATAGGCAATCTGTAAGTATGAGAGAAAGTTGGAGTGAAAATGAATAGAAGTTTTTGGAGTTATTCACTAGCTTTTGCTCTGCCTAAAGCCCTTCTTTAACATGGGGTGGGCAGCTATGAAAGGTTAGGGGTTACATCAATCCACCAAGACACCTTAGAAGACTGCACCCTCCCCACTGCACTTGCTAAAAATAAAAATAAGTCAGAAAACATTTTTGCCCTCAAAGGCCTTCTGGGGGTAAGGCTCAGGAAGGACCCATTTTGACAACAGGAAGTGAATAGAAGTTGTTTCCTGTTTACTCCCTGTTTGTTTTTAAAGCAGAGACTGGTAAAAACATGCAGAAATGCCCTAATACCCTCTAGAAGGCATTTGGGGGCATTTTTTGGGGAGGGGGAAATATTTCAATAAATGCAAGTATGAATGCAGGAACATGTTCTAGCCCTATCATCCCCAAACAGCTGTAGCCCAACAACAGCTGGATGGCCACTTGTTGCTCAGCCATGCATTACCCATATGTAGCATTTTCCCCATTGCAGAGGCAACCATAATTTTCTCACAGCTCATATTTTTATCTGCCTCCCATTGAATTGTTACAAGAATGACTTTAGATGGGTGTGTAGAAGCCTAGTAACAAGGGCCTAGTAACACTTTTGTTTATTGGTCAGTTCTGACTCTTATAGCTATTGGTGTTCTGGCAGCTGAAAACTTCTACTGCATTCCCACTGCTGGCAGCATATGTGAGGATGGTTGGATGCAGGCCTCTGGTACACCCAGAATCTGATATGCATTGATTTTTGGCATGCTACCACAAGCAGATCTTGCATGGCACTCTCAAGGGTGTGATTAAAATCTGTGTACGCTGAAAACCAGCCTATTCATCCTACCTCTGTGTGGCTTGAAATCAGCACAAACAACCACAGATATTGTAAGATCATGTAGAGAATCAGACCTAAGTTTTTTCAAGATTGCAGTATTGTTCGTTTGTGCAGAAAAAAAGATACATCTCATTTTCCTTAAGGAGCTGCTTAAGGTAAGTATGGTCTAAGGAAATCTGCAAAGACTTTGGTGTCAAGCTCAGTTGTAGATGTCCTTCTCCCACACATGCAAATACATATTTCCCCAAATTTGAGACTTATTTTTGGAAGGTTGGTTTAAGTGTGTTCCACAGCTGCAGGGCTCGTGTCTTCATCCATAAGCTGCTGATTCTTGGGTTTTGTTGTGGTTTCTTTTAATATCCTGTCTTTATTTAACAGCTGAGATAGCAGGTTCAGGCCCATGTGCCCTTAGGGAAGATTTTAACATTAGCAGCTATGAAAATGTCTCAGTTTAGCTGAGAAACAGTCTGAGGCATAGGGGAGATAGCCAATGATTGAATTTAGAGAAGTTTTTCGACACTGCAGAAACTCTCTTTGTCACAACCACTGTTCAGCAATGATAATTCCATGAAATCCTGTCTGCTACTTATAGGTTCTCTTCTTACACTAGTATAGGTTCCCTTCTCACATTTTACCTGATGTGTCAGTTTAGCCAAAAATTTGGCAAGCTGATGCAAATTTAACCAAAATGTCAGCAAAGGTGATCATCTGCTTTTATGAGAGCTGTTGTCCAGCATCTGGAGGGCCACATATTTCTCCAACCCTGTTGTAGAGATAGGCTGCAAGGTCCTTCATCTCCTTTGTATATTATTGACAACTGTTTTGCATGTATGGTGTTTACCTGTGGTGAAACTCCACTGATACCAATAAAGAGTGCTCTGAAGGCAGGGATGACCCAGTGATGAAATTTTTCATAAAACTCATGTGCCTTGTTAAAACCAGTTGCACATGTTTTTCAGAGTTGCAAAACTTCATGAATAGGGTTAATTCATAATGCAAAAATTTTTACAACTCTGAAAAGCCTCATCCTCCTCTTTGTCCAGCAGACTTCCTATCCAATGTCCCTGCTGCCTGACTTCCTCATTCATTTAGTATCTTCTCATTTCCGGCTCCTAACAGCAGCCTGATACATCTTGATGTCCTGGTAAACTGTTTGTGGCTATGCCACTTCAGAGTAGCAGGGGGAAGTCACTGTTTCCTCTTGAATTAAAGGTTTCCTCCTTGTAAAAAATCAAATGTTGGGGAAGAAGAGGTAATGCAGATTTTTTTCCCCATGACATGCTAGATTTGTGTGTGTGTCTGTGTGGTTTTGTGTGTGTGCGCAGAAGGATTAAAATATATAATCAGTACCATACACAGTCTAAAGTGGCATGATCCTGAACAAGTTTTGCTGCTTTCTTTGTTGTCTGTGTAGATAGATCATTCCAGTGTCTTTCCTCTCTAAGATCCAGAATGGCCTTTTAAACCTGGTTCGGCTGTTCACCCTTTATGGGACAACTAAATAAATGGGAAATTTGATTTTTTTTTTTTTTTTTGCCAAGTCTTGATGGAAAAGTCTGAAGCACACTGCCACTTGTAGACATTGATGAAAAGTATTTCCAACCATTGTTAAAGGGGGAGGAAGGTATCTAGCCATATCCTACAGCCATATGTGGGATACCAGATCCCATCTGATCTTGGGAACTGAGCAGGGTCAGCCCTGGTTAGTACTTGGATGGGAGACTGCAAGGAATACCAGGTGCTATAGGCTGTATTTCAGAGGATGGTACTGACAAAACCACCTGTGAGTATTCCTTGCCCAAGAAAAGTCTATGAAATTCATGGGGTCACCATAAGTGGACAGGTTATTTGAAGGCACAGGCACACACACACAGAGTAATATATACCGTAACTCCCCTTTTGGAGAGCTGGTTGGCCAGACTAGCAGTGACAGCAGGAGGGAATGGAAAATAGGTCACAGGGACATCTTTCTCCCCCTTTCTTTTCAGTAGCAAGAGCTAAAATTGAGCTGTGAGAGAGCCTATCCCACCAAACACCCACTGAGTACATTTTTGAAATCTGATTTCTTGGTCTCTGGAGGAAAACAGAAGCAAGATCTCTCTGTCTTTTCCTTGCCTCCTGGAACTGGGCCTTATTTCATGGAATTAAGAGGGGTAGGGAAGAAAATTCAACAAAGAGAACAGTATATGCAGCCGCTTCTGCAGCATTCCTACAACATGATGTCTTTCCTTGCTGGCTTTTATTTAGGGGCAGATTGTTAGACCAGAAAATGATGTAGTTCAGAAAGCCTGCTTAAGCCGACTGTTCGCTAGAAAGATGAAAGACGCACTCCTAGGCTATAAATCATGGCTTGCAAAATGTGCCCCCAATAAGGAGGCACATGGTGGATTTGGATCCTTTGTCATTTGTCTGAGGATAAGGGCGGCTGCATGTCAGACGCACCCAAGGATGCTGAATGCTGGCTGCCTGAATACTAGAAGAACATGCTCAGGAAGATAGGGGTTTAAGTTTAATTATATCAGGCGCCCAAGTGGGTGCAAAGTACTTGGCAAAGCAAGCAAGGGTGTATTCTGTTCTCAGAATGGCCTTTCAATTGGATGACTTCATTCTCAAAATCTCTACTTACTGAGGTGGGGTTGGGGGGAGGGTTTCATAGCCATCAAGATAGTTCTGTGTGTAGCAACAAATAAGTTGGGCAGATTCTTGTTCTTTCATGTATGTCAGTTTTATTTGCATTTTAAGAATTGCAATATATCATGCTGAGCTTACTCCTTGGATTAGAAATCCCAGAATACCTCAGCCAACATGTTCAATGCCTTCTGGTGGTTTATGGAAATTGCTATCCCAATTTTCATCATCATCGTCGTCGTCATCATCATCATCATTATTATTACTATTATTATAACAGAGCTCTGCTTAGCAGAGAGATTGATTTAAAAATATACAGCCACCTGCGGCCCCTACCTTCCCCGTATGAAAATGTTGTCTTCTCTTGGACCATTTCTGCCCTACACTGTTATCGTGCTGTTATTCCACTTTCAAGCTCCTGTGGAATTCTGGGGTTTGTAGTTTACTGAGGCCAAAGAGCTCCCTGGCTGAGAATTCTAAATGCCCCTCCCTAAACTGCAAACCCCAGGATTCTACAGGATGTTGAAAGTGGAATAATAGCACTGTAACAGTGCAGGGTGGAAACAGCCTTGGTTTTCACTACTCCTCTCGGTCTTAAAAAAAAAAAAAGATCGGTGCATGCTGTTCTCTCTCAAGAAGCCACATGAATAGATGTTTACTGTCACCTCAGTGTTAAACAGAGGAGTCAAACAAATCAAAGCTCAGAGCTCAAATTTTTCTTGTAGGAGGAGAGGAGAGGGGTGGCCAAAAAGGAATCAGCGCCAGAATTTGCTGTCTTTTCGGTACAACAGGTATGAATATTTCAGGAGATCAGTAAGGGACAAAAACCTACCATACTACGCAGTGTTCTCCCCTATGCTTCAGATAAGGTCTCTTTGTGTGCCTCGTCCTCTTTCTCTCTGGAAAGCAGATGGCATTGCTATTCCCATATTTGGGAATGTAGCTCCAGGGTTGTTCCATCTTGCACAGGCATTATCGTGATCACACCAGTTCAAGGATAGATTATTTTGAGGCATCACAGATCTATACCATATTGGTTCCCTCTGCTGATTTTATTATATGTATTTGCCAGGGGCAGATCATTTTCACAGAGCTGTGTTATCGGATATGACTAATCAGTCTAGGAGAACAGGAGGAAAGTGAAGGATCTGAAATGTTATAATCTGATGACTTGTACCTCTTTACTGGTATTTAATCAAGTATTTTTTCACCACACATTTTAATGTGCTAAGAAATTTCTCATTTTAATCCTCTTAAGAAATGTGCGATTGCCACTCATTAGTCTACTGTCAAGTTTTCATGTTGGGTGTAACGTGGACACAGATATAATGAACTGTTCTCCTACTGGCCTGGCTACCTAACTATGATACATCAGCAGTGAAAAAAAATCTGCTTTCCAGTCTTTGACTCTCAGTTGATGTTACTAGCAAAAGCAATGGTTGTCTAAAGTTGAACATAAGAATTGATGGATCAGTGCTAAGCTCCTTGTAGTTCAAGGGTAGGAATGGTGCCCTTCCCAGATGTTGGACTGTAGCTCCCAGCATTCTCTACCATTGACCGTACTGGTTAGGGATGGGATGGGAGTTGGAGTTCCACAACTTCTGAAGGGCTGCAAAGTTCCTGTTCCTGCTCTGCACTAAAACTTTCTGTCTTCAAAGGTCAGACTTGAAAACATTTGTGTTAGCATGTTAACATGTTAATGTTAAATTGTTAGAAGCCTATTCATTCATTAATATTAAATTATGAAGGAAAACTTACTAAATCAAGTAGTTAATTGATTTATGAAACTATTAAAGTGCTAAAAAACATTCAATATTATTAGCATGGCCCATAATGAATTCAAATGATGAGATATGTTCATCACTGAGAAATAATACTGTTGGTGTTTTAACAGTTAAAACAATGGATTTTAATTTTTTTTAAAAAATGAATTGCAGGTAACAATTTTTTTAAATAAATTATTTCCAGACTCTTCAAAAAGTGGCCAGTTTTATGCCTCTTGGAAGCTTAAAAGCGGAGCCTGGAAGCAACTCTGGCATCCTTACTGTTCGTCCTCAGCACTTATAATGCTTGGAGTGTTATACAGGGACTTGGGAGACTCAGGTTCAAGCCCCCATTGAGCTATGAAATTCACTAGGTGACCTTGGGCCAGATGCTGTCTTTCTCTTGGCCTCATAGAGCCGATGTAAAGACAAGTAGGGGAAGAGGAAAAGTTATTGTCATGAACCTCTGGTTCCCTGTGGCAATGTATGCAGCCTGAACTGTCTGAGAGATTCCCATACCTGATAAAGGGCTTCAGATCACAGTATCCTCTTTTATAAAGCTTTGTAACATTTCTGTTAGCAAGCTATCTCACGCACACATACACAGCAAGCCCATCAATTGGCTAGCTAACCAGTTATAGCTGTGTCAAAGAGCATGAAACAGACAGATGAGATGGTGTCTCAGTAGATGGGATAGCATACAAAATCTGTACAGCATCTTGAGTTCGTTAGAGGGAAGACAAGTTGTAAATGTAACTGACGAATAGTATATAAATGTACTGGTGTTTATCACTGAGGTGCATAGCTTTTGACAGATCTAACTGCCTTAAACATATTTAGCCTTTTTAAACAGGCATCTGAGATTGTCACCATTGACACATTTTGTTGTGGTAAATTCCATGATTTAATCATGTGTTATGTCAGCGTGCAGAAGAAATATTTTCTCTTGCCCTGGGGTGATCTCCCAAGTTTTAGTGATAATAACATACAAAGAGTCTTGCAATGCAATGAAAGAGAAGACCCCTGAAGCTTTAGATGCAGTTTCTAGCTGTAGCAAATCTCCATGTGTAAACTCTCAGTCTACCTGTGTAAAATAAAGACCTTACTTTCCCTATCTCCTAAAGCATTGGTTTTCAGACTGTGGGGTGGGACTCTAAAGGGGTATGTGATAGTTGCTCAAGGGGTGGGAGTGCAAGAAGAGTCAGCCTGCAAGTACAGCAAATGTGAAAAAGGACAAGCTCTATGTGTGTGTGTGTGTGTGTGTGTGCGTGTGCGCGCGCGCATGCTGGTTGAGGATTGACTAGTCTGGGCAAATGTGCAGTACAAAACATCTTCCACCATTATGCTTTCCTCCAACTCAAGTATAGTAAAAATTGGCTAACCTCTTTATGCTTTTCCCACCCGGCTTCTCTGAACATTCTGTTGTTGGCATAGCAGGTGCACAGCCCTAAGTGACCATGAGGACTAAGCATTAAGACAGAGGGCATGTATGGCATAAGGGGCCTTTAAGAGAGAGGGAAAGAGAGGTGTAGGATGGGATGTAGGAGGGCATGACATGGAGCAGGGGAGGCGCAATGTCCTCATGTAGATGTAAAGGGGGGTCGCAGGGGTAAAAAGTTTGAGAATCACTGTCCTACAGGTAATGAAATACAAGTAAGTTAAAACAGAATAAAATGCAAAAGCTGTGTGGCTGGGATGAGCTAGTATTGCCCAAATGCCTTTTACAGTGACCAGAACAGGGCACTTCAAAGCCATAAGTACAGAATACAATAGTTACAGAATGATCTAAACCTCTACCGCTAATCCCCCTTTTAAAAAGCTGTGTAATATAAGAGTGGCTCTGTTACCCAACCATGCTGGTTAATGCATATATTCATTTGACTTTGTGTTATTGGTGTTTCCAACTATTGGACAGTGAAAAAAATACAGATTACTGGAGGCAGACTGTTGAAGAACCCCAACCTGAATTTCACTCCCTACACACACACACACACACACACACACACACACAATCTAGCACCACTAGCAAAAAATTTGTCAAGTTAACCAGCTTCAGTTGTCTGTAAGCATTTGTGTTGCTTAAGAACAAAAGAAGACCCTTGCTCTTCTTTTTCGGCATACACCTCATTTCAATCTGGTATGTGCCTGAATCTCTGGCCTTTCTACCCAGTGAGGAATAGCAGTCTGCAAAACATCCTTGGTTGGTAGGACAGATTGCAAGGCACACTTTGTTGCATATTAGAGGTGGAGCCGCCACTACTCCCATGATTATTTATAGCAATTCTTAGCCTGAACTCCTGAATATGCAGCTCATGGCAAATACCCTATGGAGAAGGACAGTCAACCTCTCCAGAGATCCTTATAGTCTAATAAGCTTTTAAGTATTGGAACTAAGGTAAAATGCAACAAGTAGTCTATGCATTGGTAAGCCAAAACTCAGGGGGCAGGGGGAAACCCTAAATCAGATTAGGTTTCCAACTGGGATTTTCAGATTTCCAGTTGACCATATTTATTAATGATTCAGGTTCAGAGAAATTCAGAAATAGAGGTATACTTCAGTTAATCAAGTTGAAGTGATCTTGGGCATTATAGTACTTCTTTAACAGAAAATTTGGTACCAGAGGCAGAAATAAGAGGGAGAGAATAGGGATAGGTTCCTACATCACATCAGCAAACATTTTATCCAAAATTGTGAAATGAAACAAGTAAGTCAGGTGAGTCTTGCATAGGGAAACAAAAACATTTTTGAACCTTATAGAGATCACTTGAAGGTTTCTGCTGAAAGACATTGAGGCATGACTTCTGTTCATCAACCTCCACTTTTCTTATGATTTTGATTTTGGTGACCAGATATCTAGACCTATGCTATTTTGAAACCTGCTTGGGACAGCTGGTGAGGCAGCTTTCCCACCCTACCTTTTTTTCTCTGTTTTCTCTCTGTTCCTGCATGTTCTCTCTCTTTTCTCTCTGTTCATTCATATATAGTAAGGAGTTCTGAAGGCAGCTGCTGTTTACCTTGCATGCTGCAGACAGGTATACATGGCTACAGTCAGATTGTCTATAGCAGAATTCCACTTTTTCCCAGCTGAAGTTTTATTGCACTGTGTGGTGGAGATTACACTGCTGCGACCTGACATTGAAAGTGTATCTCCAGTGTATCTTCACCATCCTGGCAATGATGACAGTGTTTAAAAAAACCCTTCCAGCTAGTCAGAGGATGAAACAATAAAGGAAAGGACTGAGCAAGCATAAAAAGACTTTATAAAAAGGAGTTTCACTGTGAGAGCCTTTGCTAACTGAAGTTTGTATGTATTTAACCAGATCCATTTGTTCTAAGAATAACCCACCAAAGGGGCATGGGGGTGGGTCAGTGGCTGCATCTATCTCTGCTGCATTGGCACATATATTGACACTTTGTCAGCCTGCTGAAGACAAAGGAAGGTTTCGCAAACAAGGGCATCTTGGAGTGGGGAAAGGGGGAGCAACTTCCAGAAAGACATTGGAAATTCAAACTGATCAAGAAAAGGCCTAAGATGACCTTATAATGTGTCATCCAGGTGATGCCTGCATGTACCTATTTAATGTAAGTCTGGGTTGTGGGACAGAAAATAATGCAATCTTCAGCAGTGTACCTCTAGGTGGGTATGCCCTTTGTTCAGGAACATGTTCTAGTAAAAAGAGAGAAAAGATTGGACTTGTCACATGCTCTAGTGTGATTCACTGTATACTTAACTACATTGACCAAGAGGGAAAAGAGAAAGAAGACATGAAATACAGGTCATATGGAAAGAACCATATAGCTTTCAGGATTAAAAGACTGATGTGAAGACAAATCCTTGAAAGTGTCTCCATATCTACTGGGAAATACTACAGGACTGAGCAACCAATTTTGTATGCTTTACTAAAGTAGTCAGTATATGCTGTCTCCGGAACCAGCCAAAGGTGCCAGATGCTGGTGGCATGGAAATGCATTTGTCTCACCTCTCCAGTTTCTGGAATGAGTTAATTAATCCCTCACTTTCAGTTGCTAGTTCTGAGGGCTAAATCCAGTATTAATTTCAATGGGTCTACTTTAGGTATAACTAATGTGGCTTATTTGTTACAATTAAATTAAGTCTTATTGATTCCATTGAGGCCTGCTCTGGGTAAGACTAACATTGGATTTAATCCCTGAATATTAGATGCAGACTCACCTTAGTTGGGTTCCTTCTTCCCTAAGCCTGTTTCATATTGGTAGTCATGGGCAAGGTTGAGATACTAGTTAAGAATTGCTTGTAGCTGACCACAGCTAGCAAGCATAGCTCTGGAAAGATATTTTTATTTTATTTATTTTTATCTGTACTCTAACTTTCTCCCCAAAATTGGGTGATTGTGGCTGATCAGCGACACATTCTGAGGTACCATTATGGTAAAGGTTGTTTAACATATTTTATTGTTACTATTGTAATTGTTTTTATCTTGTGGTCCTCTGCTCTTTTTTGTTCTTGTGATACTTTATATTATGGTTCTTGTTTGCCAGCTGTCTTGAACTTTTACATGGGAAGGCAGGATCTAGATATTTTAAGGAATAATAAAATAAAGCAATAACTAGACTAGTGCTCAAGGGTGGCTGGCATGAGGCGTGAGAGAGAGGGGCCTTCCAAGGGCACAAGTAACAGAGTTTGGCCAGCTTGAGGGGAAGCTACTTCTGCCGCTTCCTGGATCTTCCTCAGTTGTGTTAGAGGATTCCCTGGGAGAAGTGGAGTTGTAAAGTGGCTGATATGAGGCTAGGGGGACAGTGTCAACCTCCCTGTAGGGCCAGCACAAGACAATCTGCTGTCTGAGGTAGAACAGCTAATGGCAGTTCTCCATTTACTGAAGTTAAAAAGTGGTTTGTTACCCTGAAACATGGGTGACACAGGATTCCATCTGTGATGCCAGTACTTCCAGAAACAGTAGGGAATTATTAGCTCAAAGAGGAGGACTGCAAGAGGGAGGTAACCTAACAAGATCTGTTACACCTATGTTTACTAGTACTTCTGCAGAGAAGAACTGGCCAGAGATCCAAAAAGTAAGCTTAATTGTGTTTTATTGGGGGAATTAATCACATACCCAAGATCCAAGCAGTCATGAAATCACACAAGGCTAACTGAAGGAAAAGGGAGAAAAGTTCTGGATAGCAAGAATTCAGGGTGAAGCGGGTGAGATTTACCAATCCAGAAGAGCAGCAAAGAGATGATGTGGCTCAGACTTGCATCTAAGGACAGTACACAATTGGCAATTGGAACAGCAGAGTGGCAATCAGCAATCAGTGTGCCGCAAGTTGACTGGTCAAAAACAGGGCTTTAAATACCCAATTTCTGTCTGGAGGGCAAGGGTGTCAATAGCTTTCTGGCCAAGTAAACAGTGGAGTTTGCAAAGTGGACAATGAGGTCTTGAATGGGCTAATGGTCTTAGCTTTCATTTTTCATTCATTCATTTTATTTTATTACGGTCAACAGACCATTAAAACAGCATGTTAAAACATTTTAAAACAATACAAATATAAATAAATATAGTGGCTTACATTTACCGGAGGAAATACAATCAAGATGATAATGGTAACATACAATGTAAGTAAGCAGATATTTCATTTACATAGACAAGGAGGATCTAGTTAAAATAGCTAAGTTTAAAAATTTTGCCACTTGGAGAGTAATCTCTTTGTCAGAACCTTGCAGTAAGATAACCATTAGAGACTCTATGGGATGCCCAGGGAAGTGTTGTGTGATGGGGTGTAATAAATCTTCCCTAGCCCCTTGGTAGAAACTACAACGAAAAGTACATGTGATATAAATTCAATTTCCTGATTATCACAGGGGCAGCATAATGGTCTTAGCATTAGGTGACAAAGGGCTGATGGCTGTTCTGATAGCTTGGTACTTGTTGAATGGTTTTGAGAAGAAAGGAGAGATTTGCTTGGTCAGAGGAAAAGAAGTTAAGGTAATTCAACAGTCTTGTGGGAATCTTTCAGATGCTATTGTCTAAAAGCCTGAGCAGGTAAGGCTAACTGCAAGCCTATTATCTCGGAAGTTTCCTGGTGATTTCCTGACTATAACCTGGCTATGCCTGGAGGTTCCTTCTGACTTAAATCATAGTTCACGTGTTCAGCCAGCCTCTTCCTCTTATCTAGCCTAGCCCTACAGCCATAGTAGGGTGTATTTTATGTTTATGCCAATTAATATATTTTGCCAATTAAGTCATATTTCGCCAATTAAATCATATCAAAGTGTGGGGATGTACAGCCTGGTAACAGCTTAGTATCAAAAGCCAACCAAGTAATTTTGGGACATGAGGCAGCAATTCCCATATCTACCTGGTCTCACCCCTGGGGCAGTAAGAATACAATAACAACAAATTAAATAACTAATGAGTTGCTGTCCTTGCACAATACCCAAAATCTGCTACCTGAGGGGTCCACCTTGCTATGCAGGGATGGGAACTCTGTGGTCCTCCAGATGTTGTTGGACTGCAGCTTCCAACAGCCCTAGTCAGCATAGCGAAGATTGTAAAATGGTGGGAATTGTAGTCCAGCAATATCTAGAGAGCAGTATAGTTCCCCCCCACCCTGCTCTTATGGTAGGAATGGCCCTGATGGGAGGATGTAGCCACCCTGGCGTTCCTTTTTAAGAGCGGAAACTGCATTTAGAGGGGTGGGTAAATGAGACAGTAGAGGAGTGCTTAAATCTGTAGCAGATAAGTTATAATAATGAAGTGGTAGTGTTGGTTCATTCTACGCATTGCTTGTGTCTCCTTCTAAGTGTGGGAACAAAACACTGAACTGGCACGCACAGACCTTGACTTTTATTTTAATACAACCCTGTTCCAAGATCTGTGAAGAGATCTCCAAACAACTAGAATTCCTCACAGGGACCCTCCCTCTTTCTGTATGTACGTGACTTCTGAGATATTTAACAGCGGACCATTTATTGCAACCAGCGACCCAAGCAGAGCCAAGCTGTAGAGATTCATTTTGGGGGCAGGCAGCTGACCCGAGGACAACATGTGTTAGCTTTCAGAATGTGTATCAGAGCTTCGCAATGTCTAAGGACACTTTACCAAATATGGGCCTGTTTATTTTTAACAAAAACATGGTGAATAAATGGCTTAAGGGGATTGGTAATAGCATTTACAGATGTGCGGTTCAAGATTGCTGGTTTCAGTCCACCTAACAAAGCTGGGTTAAAAGAAAAAACTCACTTCATTGTTAGTGGCTAATTTAAAACCAGTTCTTTAAGCCTACTTTCCTGTAAGCACACCTTCATCTGTTTCTCTGTATTCAATCACACAAATCTGTCTTAAGTTCTCAATTATCTCCTCATTAAAGTTAGAATAACCATTTTAAAAAAAAGTATTCTGTTTCTGAGTCTTTAACAGAGGCCCTTGTACATGGAGCTGAAAGAATGGCCTAATACTCTGAAGGCACCAGATCTTGTCTGACCTTGAAGCTGAACAGGGTCAACTCTGGTTAGTATTTAGGTGGAAGACTGCAAATGAATACCAGGTACTGCAGGCTATGACCATTTTCACACTACACTGCTATAGTGTTATTCCACTTTCAACCTCCTATGGAATCCCAGGGTTTGCAGTTTAGGGAGGGGCATTTAGAATTCTCAGCCAGAGAGCTCTTTGGCCTCAGTGAACTACAAACCCCAGAATTCCACAGGATGTTGAAAGTGGAATAATAGCACTATAACAGTGTAGGCAGAAATAGCCTAAACTTCAGAGGAAGGAAATGGCAAAACCACCACTGAGTCTTCCTTGCCTAAGAAAACCCTATGAAATTGATAGGGTTGCCCTAAGTTGACAGGCAACTTGAAGGCACATACTCACACATAGCTAAAAGGGAAGAGAGATTTACCTGGTAAGTATCTGGCTTCTGCTAAATGCACAGGTGCAAGAACACCGTTAAGAGTGGGAATTCTATGCACAGTGACTGGCAGTGATTCTCCAGGATCCTAGGCTAGGTCTCATCTGCCTCTGCTACTGAAAACTTCTCCTCCTTTCCCCACTTCTCCCCCAGGTGGAGACACTGTCCAGTTATTATTTTGTTTCCCACACAAGAGCTGGGACCTAAGTGGCTTACAATTAAAAAAAAATACAGATAAAAGTACATATCAGTAAAAACATACAACCAAAACATACATCAAGTACCAATAGAATTAACATTTAAAAATATAATCCACTAGAAAGCAAAAGAATAAAAACAGTACAACACAGTATTAAAAGTTCTTCCCTTTCAAACAGTTTGTTCCAAAAGTCCTGTCAAAAGAAAAAAGTTGCCTTCCATTCACAGAAAGAGGGGACAGTCAAGCTCCTCTAGAAAGTGAGTTCCATAGCTTGGGAGAAGCCACCAAGAAAGGCTTCTCCTGTGTGACCACCAGCTGTGTGTGAGAGGGTGGGTGGGACCAAAGGAAGAGCCACTGTGAAAATCTCAAAAGTCTGGGCAGGCTCATGCGGGAAGAATTCATTCGTTCAGATAACCTGGACCCAAGCCATATTGGGTTTCATAGGTCATAACCAGCACTTTGAATTGTGCTTGGTAGCCAGTGGAGCTGTTCTAACAAGGAAGTTGTATATTCTTTATAACCAGCCCTGGAACAGTAGACTTAGAAAGTAAATGTTTGGCCACTGAGCAATAGCCTGTTACATAGCTATAAAGAGCACTGCCTATTACGTCTAATGTTACTTTATGTTGTCGTTGTATGCCTTCAAGTTGTTTCTGACTTATGGCAACACTAGGGTAAACCTATCATGAGGTTTTCTAGGGGCTGAGCAGGTGTAGTGTGCCTAAGGTCGTCCAGTTGGTTTCCTTGGCCAAGTGGGGAATTGAACCCTCCAGGTCTCCAGGGTCATAGTTCAACACTCAAACGACTACACTACACTGGCTCTATATTATCTTACACTAAAGGTTATTTGTCTAGCCCAGGAATGGAGAATATATTTCCTATGAAGGACCATTAGCTCACCAGAAAAATCCATTAAAAGATGCAGCCACTGGTGGAGGAAGCCCAAGATTGTGGGGCTGGCAGCACTGTAGGATTGCATGGTTTGTTCATTGTGTGCTATTCCAACCTAACCCCTCTTTCTCTTTTTCTTTCCTGCTCTCTCACTTCCTTTCTTTTTGTTTTCCCTTTTTTTTTTGGACTACAGCTCATCCTGTCGCTCAGCCAGCTTAAGACATTTGCCATGTTGTAGGGCTAAAGCCTATCATTTCCAAGCTTTCTATGCACACAGAATCAGTTGCGTAGGGACGGGGGACAATGGGGGCGGCGTGCCCCCGGTGGCAATTTTTGGAGGGCGCCGCAGCTCCTTGCTTGCCCTCCCTGTGCGTTGTAGTCCCGCCTATGCCCCCATACCATAGCCCTGCCCTCTGCACCATAGCCACAGCCCTGCGTGCCGTAGCCCCACCCCTCTGCCCCCCGTCCGCCCGCCCCCTCCATGCGCTCCAGGCTCCGCCACTGCACAGAATTAGTAGTATAGAAAGTCATTCCCAAAGAACTGGAGTAGGGTCACATCATCTGAAGGGACAGATGATGCTAAGAGCAGCATGAACTTAGACCGCAGGCTGCATGCAGTCCACAGGTGTGCCACCCCAGGTAGGCCTGCATTATCTGTACTAATTGGCAGCAGCTGTCCAAGGAATCAGACCAAGGGGCTGAGTGGTCAGGACTGATAGCAAATGAATGCAAAGCATTTATAGACCTTGTCCATTCTATGTATCCTATCAGGCTGATTTCACTGCCATCAAGCCAAGCAGAAACAAAACATTAGATAAGGAACATGGGCACTGACACAACATCTTGCCCACATTGCCAGGATTTATACATTACTGGAGAAAGTGTATTGCCACCTGCTTGTCCAACCGCAAGTGGTGCATGGCTGCAGAGGGAAAAAGACAACCATGAAACTTGAACTTATGCTACAGCATTTACATGGGCAACTGTGTGTGTATTTTTAACTGTAGGCCTCTGCAATGGAGTACAGGCAGTATTCAGGTTTCACATACTATGTTGCCTGGGCAACATGAAGCTTAATTGCTACGGCAACGTTCAGCAGCAGTGCTTTAGGGGTGGGAGTCCAAAAAAAAAAAAATACATTTTTTCTATTTGAATAATTTCACGATTGAACAAAGCCTGCAGTGCTGAATTCATATAGCCTCAGGAGACAAAATTCTCTTTCTTCTATCATACATGTATTCCTCTATTTTTAAAAGAGATGTGTTTCTCCCATGCTTTCCAACCCACATATGCGTATGTGCACAAAAGGAATTAGGTGATTTATTATGGTAACACATTCAGCAAAATCTGTTTGCCAGGGCACATGTTGCCATTTAGGCTAGTCCTGGAAACTGCCTGGGTTACAGTAAGGGCTCCTTGAATCTTCCATCTAGAAATGGCTGCTAGCCTGTTGGCATTTTGCATTCTCTACCTGCTGCCGGAAAAAGCTAGTCTGTAACTCTTTTTCAACAAGCCTTCCTGGCACACCATAACAAAAAGACAAGACTGCATTACTCTGAGTCACACATTCTCTGAAGAATAGCAGGAGTCATCTGTGGAAAAGTTCCTTCTGCCAGCTTTCACTAGGAAAATTGCATTGCTTATTGCACCTCTGGTCTGGGAGACAAAGCTTGGTTATTGGACCCATTTTGGTGTACTTTGAACAGCATCACATTGTTACATGGCTGTACACCCCTATGCTTTATATGATTTAATTGGCCAGAAATATATTAATTGGCAGATATGTTTAAAATATAAATTATAAAATATAACTTATAAAATATAAATTATATCACTTATGGCTGAAAGGCCATGTGGAGAAGGGACACTAGCTGGAAAGCAGGTCAAAAGTAACCTTAGCATGGCCAGGTCATAAGTTTATTGAGAATTATCCAGGAAAGCCTGACTTAATGTCTCTAAGCTTCTGGAATGCCAACTATAACCCCTAAACTGCAAGCCCCAGGATTCCATAGGATGTTGAAAATGGAATAATTGGACTATAAGAGTGTAGTGCGGAAATGGCCGAAGACATTGAGACAATCAGTCCATTCCAGATCTCTTTTGTTTATACTTCCAGAAAGCAATTAACTCATACCCCTTCAGGGGGAGAAATAAGAGTATATAAACCCTTGGCTTTAAGCAGTCAGATGCAGTATTTCGCTTGCTGGTGGCCATGCTATTACTCTGATTTCTGGTTGTGTGCTGCCCTTAGACACACAAGTCTAAGCCACTCCACTGCTTCTTCACTACTCTTCTGGAATCCCAATTACAACCCTAAAACTTCAGCCTCACTATCCATAATTTTTCCTCCCTTTATCCTCTGGGTTAGTTCTTGTGTGAATGTGTGACTATTTGTATCTTGTGTGCATGTGTGAGTGAATTCCCCTCAGTAAAACACATTTTAGTTTACTTTTGAATCTCTGGCTTGTTCTTTCCTGCATGACCGCATAAATGCTGGTTGAAAGATCTTGTTAAGTTACCCCCATCTCGTGTGTCTCCTGATTTTGAGCTAATTAATTCCCCTCTATCACACTGAAGGACTGGCATCACGGGTGGACCCCTGAGTCACTCATGTTTTAGAGTAACAACATTATGCAGAAAATAAGCAGGTGAAGCTTCATACTCACCCATCCCTCTCCATGCCAAACCTTTCTGTGCCAAATTGTCATTAAAGGCAAAGAAGAGAGCTCATTACTCTTTTTTTCTCCTATATTGGGTGAGAGAAAGGTGGGGTAGAAATTAAAAATAAATAAATATACTTTGTTTTTTCCAAGTGTCAGTGCTGCAGGGGATGGAGAACACAAGCTGTTCTTTTTCAGAGAGCCTTTTGCTTGCCAGAATTGCAAATATTGGATCAGTGTTACTGGAGTGTTTATTAATTGGTAATTAAATGCCATTGATGAATGTGATTTATACATATATTTTGTGATTTACTAATGCTAACATAACAAGTCATTAGAAAGCTTTTGTTAAGTAGAAGTACACAGATTAGTAAACCACCAAACAAATCCAGAACATTCTGTGGTGACCCTGCCAGAGAGTGATTGATAAGCTATATCCAGTGTATACTTCATTGCTTGTAAAAAAATATCTTACTGCTCTCTTGTTTTGCTAGGGAGATAGATGAATTTACTCTGTGTCACTATGTTTAACCCATTGTTTGCCTGTATCACATACCCGTTGTAGATCAGCTCTGTGGAAGCAAGTGCATTTTCTCGTATATTTTCTGGGTTCTTGTTTCACAAAAATGAAACAAATCCCACTTACCTCAAAAATAGTTTTTGCTTCTATCTGTGTGCTTGCCGTCGTGTACAACAATTCCACAGTATACAGCTTAATTGTGGGTTGCAACTTACATAGCCTAGCAGGAAACAATCTCTGGTTCTTAGTTAATGGTTGTCTTAGGTGTCTCCTGCAGGGCTCCCTTTCAGGTGCTTAGCTGAAAGCCATTTTGCATATTCCCCATTGGGTGAGTATCTGATGGGGGTGGGCAGGCATGGGTTAATGCATTTTGTAAAGCCACTGCTTGGTTACTGCAGGGGGATCTGTCAGTCCATTTAAGACAAGAGGGGGGAAAATCCAAATGCAACAGGAATGTTTGTTTGGCTTAAATTAGGCTACCTTCTGATAAGTGCCAAATCAAATTAATCAATGGGATAAAGAACCTGTTGCCCATTACTGGAACTGCTTTGTTCTAAAAGGGAACTTGAGGAACTGAAGTAAGTAGGGGGTGACGAAAGATAAAGTTCTAGACCTGGGGAAAACCACAGTGAGCCCAAGTAAACATGCAGGGGATTCCAAATAGGCATATATAGGACAGTGCTATATCCTGCTTCATTATGCTTATCCAACTGATTTCAATAAACTTCAGGCATGATTTCTTCAGAGCTGAATTTCGTATAGGACTTTCATTTAGTTTATAGTTATAATTTGCTTGTTAAGAAGATATATCAACAATCTGACATGTTAACATGCCATTCAATCTCCCTTACAGTTTCTTCAGTGCTGGCAGTGTGTCCTCCTGACAATAGTACAGTATTGCACATACTTAGAATCATAGAATCAGAGTTGGAAGAGACCCCAGGGGCCATCGAGTCCAACCCCCTGCTATGCAGGAACACCCATCAAAGCATTCCCAAGAGATGGCCATCCAGCCTCTGCTTAAAAACCTCCAAAGAAGGAGACTCAACCACACTCTGAGGCAGCATATTCTACTGCCGGACAGCTCTGACCGCCAGGAAGTTCTTCCTGAGGTTCAAGTGGAATCTCCTTTCCTGCAGCTTAAATCCATTGCTCCTTGTCCTAGTGTCTGGAGCGGTAGACAACAAGCCTGCTCCCTCCTCAACATGACATCCCTTCAAATATTTAAACATGGCTATCATGTCCCCTCTTAACCTTCTCTTCTGCAGACTAAACATACCCAGCTCCCTCAGGCGTTCTTCATAGAGCATGGCTTCCAGACCCTTCACCATATTGGTTGCCCTCTTCTGGACATGTTCCAGCTTGTCAATATCCTTCTTGAATTGAGGTACCCAGAACTGGACACAGTATTCCAAATAAGGCCTAACCAAAGCAGAATACAGTGGTACCATTACCTCCCTTGATCTAGACACCATATTCCTATTGATGCAACCAAGAATCGCGTTGGCTTTCTTGGCTGCTGCGTCACACTGCTGACTCATGTTCAGCTTGTGATCTACCAAGACTCCTAGATCCTTTTCACACGTACTGCTATCCAGCCACACATCCCCCATCCTGTACTTGTGACTTTCATTTTTTCTGCCCAAATACAGGACCCTACATTTCTCTCTGTTGAAATTCATTTTGTTAGCTTTGGCCCAGCTCTCCAATCTGTCAAGATCGTATTGAAATTTGATCCTATCCTCTGGTGTGTTAGCAACGTCTCCCAGTTTGGTATCATCTGCAAATTTGATCAGCATGCCCTCCACTCCTTCATCCAAATCATTGATGAAGATGTTGAATAGCACTGGGCCCAGGACAGAACCCTGTGGCACCCCACTAGTCACTTCTCTCCAGGATGAAAAGCGGCCATTGTTGAGCACCCTTTGGGTGCGGTCAGTCAACCAATTACAAATCCACCTAATAGTAGCCCTGTCCAGCCCACATTTTACTAGCTTCCTTGCAAGAATGTCATGTGGAACTCTGTCAAAGGCCTTACTGAAATTAAGATATGCTACGTCTACAGCATTCCCTTCATCTATCAAACTTGTAACCCTATCATAAAAAGAGATAAGATTAGTCTGGCATGACTTATTTCTGAGAAATCCATGCTGGCTTTTAGTGATTACAGCATTGCTTTCTAAGTAATTACAAACTGACTGTTTAATGATTTGCTCTAGGATCTTTCCTAGAATTGATGTCAGGCTTACCAGGTGATAATTATTAGGGTCCTCTTTTTTCCCCTTTTTGAAGATGGGGATGACATTTGCCCTTCTGCAGTCTGCTGAGACCTCTCCTGTTTTCCAAGAGTTCTGAAAGATTATTGCAAGTGGTTCAGAAATGACTTCTGCCAGTTCTTTTAATATCCTTGGATGTAGTTCATCTGGCCCTGGGGACTTGAATTCATCTAGTTTAGCCAGATATTCCTGTACTACTTCCCTACTTATTCTGTGCTGCATTTCCCCCCCTTCCTCACCTGCTCCCCACACCCCAGGTTGGGTAGTTCTATCCTTTTGGGAGAAAACTGAGGCAAAGAAGGTATTAAGTAGTTCTTCCTTCTCACTCCCCCTCGTTATTAATTGGTCACCTTCTCCATGTAGTGATCCTATCATTTCCTTGTTTTTCCTTTTGCTGCGGACATATCTAAAAAAAGCCCTTTTTATTATTTTTGATGTCTCTGGCAAGCCTGAGTTCATTCTGCGCTTTAGCTTCTCTGACTTTCTCCCTACATCTCCTGGCTATTTGCTTGAATTCCCCTTTGGTGGTTTCACCATTCTTCCATTTCCTGTACACGTTTCTTTTAACTCTTAGCTCAGCTGAGAGTTCTTCAGTCAACCATTCCAGTTTCTTTAGACACCTACCATTTTTCCTCTGTATAGGCACAGTTTTCAATTGTGCCTTCAATATCTCACTTTTAAGAAACTCCCATCCATCATGCACTCCTTTCTCTTTTAGTATTCTTGTCCATGGGATTTCAGCAAGTAACTCCCTCAGTTTGGAGAAATCAGCTTTCTTAAAGTTTAGGATGCGTATCTGGCTACACTTGGCTTCTCCTTCCCACTGGATGTCAAACTCCAAGAGAACATGGTCACTCCCTCCTAAGGATCCCACCACCTCCACGTCATCAACTAGGTCATCCCTGTTGGTCAGGATCAGATCTAAAATAGCTGATCCCCTTGTCACCTCTTGCATCTTCTGGACCATGAAATCGTCTGCAAGGCAAGCAAGGAATCTGTTGGACCTTGCGGTCTTTGCAGAATTTGACTGCCAATAAATATCAGGAATATACTTGCTTAAATACCTGTGCACATGTATAGATAAGAACACAAGAAGACCCCTACTGGGTCAGACTAATGACCTACCTAGTCCAATGTTCTGTTTCCACACCAACCAGCCAATCAACCAACCAAGCAGATGCCTTTGGCAAGCCTGCAGTCAGGACCTGAGTGCAATAGCACCCTCCCACCCATGTTTGCCAGCATATTGCGTCTGATCCTGGAAGTAGCATATAGCCATGATGACTAATAGACATTGATGGCCTCATCTTCCTGTAGACTTTTACATCACTGACATGTCAAAAAAAGCATTCGTAGTTTAGCATTTACTAGATTTTTTTAAAAATCTGCCTTTTAAATGCAAAGTAGTTAGCTGTGGGTTGAAATTCACAATGAGTAATAATGTAAGACAGATAGGTATGATTCATTTTGGCTTGCTAATATAATATACATATAAGATCCCATTTTTAAAAAAACATTTTGCACAATGCCTTAACCTTGCGACGTGACCTTCTGGGTTATGCTGGACTACTGGATAATGCTTGTCTATGCTGGACAAGCAATTCCTAGCTTGTTACCACTGTTTGCCCCAGTCCAGCTCAGGCATGAGTCTCATGACCCTCTGGAGATTAAATTACAATGCCCATCGTTCCTGAACACTAGCTGTGCTGGTGGGAGTTACAGTCCAACATCTGGAGAGCTGCACATTCCCAATCCTTTCTCTCATATTTCATTTTGTTATAGATTATACCTTTTAACACTAATACGTACAATCTAGCAGGCACCTATCAGAATGCAGAGGAGGTCAATTTTAACTTTTGGGAGAGAACATTTCTAGCCATTATGATTATCAAGCAGATATATTTATTGAAATAGTTTTATTGATTGCAACAGGACACACATGCAACAGGCCATGTATGAGGCTCAAAATTTAGCAAAAAAACACAATGAGTTCCAGGCAGATTATAATTCAAGGCAGGCATGTAACGTTTGCAAATATTGGTAGGAAGTTTATATTGTAAGTTGCCTGTCAACTTGTGGAGAATCCGTGAATTTTATAGCGTTTTCTTAGGCAAGGAAGTTTTCCCACTTCCCTGCTATGAAATATAACCTACAGCACCTGGTATTCATTCCCACCCAAGTACTAACCAGGGATGACCCTGCTTATCTTCCAAGAACAGACAGGATCTGGTATCTTTAGGGTATTTATTGTGTATCC
Organism: Cyclura pinguis; assembly: GCA_030412105.1. Lineage (NCBI taxonomy): Eukaryota > Metazoa > Chordata > Lepidosauria > Squamata > Iguanidae > Cyclura > Cyclura pinguis. Next base: position 129,936,101 of record CM059600.1, read on the forward strand.
CACAGTAAAAGAAATTATTTCTTGAAAACTGATACATAACACATAAAGGTCAAGGCAAGGGCTCATGGAATTTCACAGATATAGTTGTGAACCACTCTATGAGTTCGTGACATATGCAGCTATTGCAAATGTATGTGTATAAATATTTCAAATTGCATACAACTCCCTATCCAGTTCATGGTAATTTCCTCCACTGCTCCTCTATCTCAGTCTTACTGGTGAAGATGTGTTATAATTTTTATTTGATGTAGTGCAATTTAGTGGACATTTTACTTACTTTTAATTTTATCCTATGCCAGAAGTAAATACAGTCTTAGTCTATCAAATTTAGAGTGTCCAAGTTGCATGAGTGACACACTAGCCGTGTTCTGCACTTCACCAATGCTTCTAATTCTCCTTTTTGCCAGTTGTCTGAGGAGTGCTTCAAACACTGGACAAACACTCTAGGTGATTGGCGTGCCCTTCTGCAGCCTTGAGGATTGTGAATTTACAGCCATTTTTAATAGGACTAGGAAGAATAGAATTCCCTATTAAGATAAAGAGACTGCCTGTTGAAGTTTTACAGCAGATCTTCAAGCCACTTGGAGCAGTTCTTGGGCTTTCACTATTACTTATTCTGAGAAATGTTGGTTGGAAGATGGCAGCTTCTGTGCCACACCTTGACTTCTGTGAAGATGAGTCACACACCGACTTGACACTTGAATAAACAAACACATCCATAATTTCAGCTTCCTACAAGGCTTTGTAGAGAGACTCCAGCAGGAAACACCTTTTCTTGCTCTGCAGCCAAGGGCAGTTCAAGATGTTCTGTGAAGGGTGTAGGTTTTCCTTTGGTTGTACTGGAAGCTCCAGCTTCCCTTGACATCCCCCTCCTGCACTCTAATGAAAACGGTTCCTTTAGGTGACCTGTGGAGACCCTGGGCATCCTGTTGCTTGTGTGAGGAGCAAGAGAAAGAAAACAATTGCTGTCAGCATCAAGGCTGTGTGGGTGGCATGATAGCTCTGTGCAGGAATTGAAGACATGGTGTACGCCAGTCCTTCCTAAACAAAGAGCTCTTGGACGCATGTTATGAAAATTAATCAGTTTGCTTGCTTGGGTAATTATTAGTATTATGCTCTGCTTAACAGCACTGAGGCAACCAAATCACAAGACAAAGGAATATTGAAAGGTCTCCAGCCAAGCCTTGGTTTGCTCTCTTTGCTAGTCCTTTGTGTGATACTCAAGCCAATGGCCCTTTCTTAAACGAATCTTTCTGTTTGCTGGAGGGAGCACAAAAGACATGATTTCTCTTACTGTTCCTTACTGGACTAGGAAAAACTTTCAGCTCCAAAATAGCGATTCCCATTATGCTGCAAGGAGTATGAGTGTACTTTTGTTGTATTAGATGAGCCATCTTTAACTTGAGTATGTCCATGAGTGTGTGTCATGCATGAGGAAAGGGCAAAATTGGAGGAGCTGAGTGCATGTTAGTTCATTACTACCCAGTTGTAATTCCCCCCCTGCATCACCATCAGCCTGCAGGCAGCCTCAGCTGACATAGTGGAAACTTCTGGAGGGTATCAGGTTGAGGAAGACTGTGGTAGATCGGTTATGTACTTCATGGCATATTTCTCAGCTTTCCCCTTTCCTCTTTGCTTATTGTAAATTAGAATTAGAATTACTCCTTCTCTCCTCTGAAAGTTCAGTGGAGTAGCATTCTATTGCTGTTATGAAAAGGAGAGTGTTTCAAGTCTCACAGGGAGGCAGTGGGGAAGTTAGAGAAGTCAATACTCAAGGAAACAGAAGATTCTGGATAAACGGGTCTGCAAAATATGAGGTTAATGCTTATGTGAATGTTAGGCTGATTTAACTGAATGTGTGACTCTCCTTTCGGGAGACCCTTTTCAGTTTAAGTAAGGCAGGCTCAACAAGAACAGTGACTGCTGTTTAAATTTTATCAATTCTGCTTTGAGACCTGTTGATATTTTCCTGGCATGATCATTAAACAATATGTAGCACCAGAACTATATATATATGTATAGTTAGATATTCATTGAAGTAAATGTGATTATCCTAGCAGTATGCATGAAAAGAAATTGGAAGGATGGGACACAGGATGGGAAAGCTAGCTCAGAAAGACTCAACTTGGGAGTATCTGAAAGCTGGATGGATGAAATGGAAATAAATGTCACAATGGGTTTAGTGTTACTTTAGCTGCACTTCTGGCAGTAGAATGATCTGGGTCCCCTTGCCATTGAGGAAGATTATTTTAAAGAGCTAGAATGGAAATGGAATGATGGTTTTATGCTGCTAAGTTTCTGCTCATGTGATACAAAAATGAAGATGGTATTTGGATTTGTAATCCATTTTATCTCTAGCTCAGGGTTTCAACTTATATATATCCATATCATTTCTATTTATGGTTTAATTTTGCAAAACCAAACATTTGTGAAGAATTAAAGAATTAGGACTTGGTATAATGTTGTAGTTATCAGTGTGTGTTGGGAAATCATTCTGATGTCACTTCAACCATAAACTTATCAGGTGATATCAGAAAAACCACTTCCTCTATTTAAACTACTGCTTGCTAATATGGAAATGATGATGATGCTGTCCTGCCTTATAAGGGTGTGGTAAAAGTAATAGAGATCGTGTGTGTGAAGATAACTTTTGAAAACTCAGAACCTTCTGTATGAGTGCCAAGCAGTATAATGCTAGATCAGTTAAGATCACATTGTTTTTATTGTTATAGCTGTTGTTATTATTGCTTTCATTGTCATCAACATCTTTATTTATACCTCACCTTTTCTCTCAAACCAGGACTTACTCTAACACAAACTATTTTGCACCTGTACGGAATGTTTTTGAGCGTCAGCAGTTGACTATTTATATGTTACCATAATCAATAATTAAATTCATAATAAACTTCTCTCACCATCATGGGACGTATTCTTGAGCAAAGAAATGTGGGTCAGGAATTCCCCCACCCACACTTGTATATTGAAGAAACTGTAATCAGTGCCATATGTAGACACATCCCTTGTTAATGGGCACTTCCAGAAGGAGCACAGGGCATCAGTTATATAATACGCATTAAACATGAGACTAATTGATAAAATGGCAACACTGAACAGTACTAAGGGAGTAACTATATCAAAGTAAGCAATTATAACAAACCCCAAGGCATTCAGCAGGAACAGGGACATAGCAATTGGCACTGATTTACCACCATACCAACCAGTTGAAGAACACTACAATTCCCTCCCTGCCGCCCATCACTTAGAAAATGAAACTGTCTGTAGCAATGTGATCTGTTAATAGGTTTCTATCATTATTTCATCATGGCTTCTACTGAAAGATGATCAGTCTATTGTTGTGTACAACCTCTCACTGTGAGATGCAAGAGTATGTGCTGATAGTACTGATCATACACCTTTTCCCCAAAAGAACCTGGCTCCCAAGGGGATTTATAGACCTACATCAGGGTAAGCAACTTGTAGCTTCAAGATACTGGGCCGCAACTCCCACTGTTCCTCACCATTGGCTATTCTGATTGGAACTAGTGGGATTTCCAACAACCTTTGGAGGACCACAGGGTGCCCACTTCTGGTCTACTTGCTGCCACAATAGCTGAATTTTCTTTTTCAGATCTGTACAAACAAATACAAATTATGACTTTCAACATGCTCCCAATCTCTTGAAGCAGTGTTCTCATTTGTCCAGAAAAAAAGAAAATTGGTGGCATCTCAAGACTTACTGTGGCATGAAACCCCATAGGAAAGACTATTTAACAGGTTAACCTAAACATGTTGACAATTTGTGCTTCATGTTGTCTGTTGGGGCATATAGCAAGGCCACTGATCATGAGTTAGTGTACTGTTTTTTTAACCCATGAAATCATGGGAACCTGTTGGGGTAGGTGAGTAGGCTGACTGATTAAGTGGTGGGAATAATAGTGTGAAAAAGGGGGAAAGCATGGGATATGTTATGTGAAGGAACACATGGCAAAAATAGAGAGGATATTCAACTATTCATCATGTGATAAGATTAGGAATAGGGCTGTTCCTGCCAAGCTCTCTGCTGATGGTTGTATAAGCGACACCTCTTTGCCAGCTGTGCATGTGGCAGCTGGACAGCGCAAGTTCCCAGAGTTTGAGAAAACTAGTTTCTGAGATGATAACTCCTAGAATTCCCTGGGAAGCACAGAAGGGGAGTTGGAGAGCTGTAGTCTGAAAAAAGCGATGTTCCCAGTCTCTGGTTCCCCTCCCCCATGAAGAAAGATTCTGGATCAGTCAACCTTTCAGGATGTGTATGTGCACAGAACCCTGTGGCCGGTGTGAGGCGTTGGCAGCAGAGTGGGGCTTACACAGCCCCCCCACCCCCCCGGTTAGGATATAGATCCTTGACTAGTTTGTGCTTTCATGTGAGGACAAATGATTACAACAGTTTTCTCCCAGCTATTGGAAAAAGCAAATATTTCACCACAGTATTCCCTCTGTGTTCTAACATCTTGAAGGGCTGGAGAAGAATTATTCTATAGGACCAAGAACAACAACACTTTTGTGTGTATGCAGAAAACAGGTTTCCAGCACAGGGAGCAGTATTTTCTATGTAGGAAACCCCAAGTGTTTTTCTCTACAAAGTGATCCCTCCACAACACTTTGGAACATTAGAATATGGCAAGGAAACTACAGAAAATTCTTGCTAATCTGTAATTTTCCCAGAAGGCTTTCCCCTTTTTTGACCTGGGAATGAATGATTACAAATTTTCTTTCTGTCTCTTCACCCACATGCATTCTTCCAACAGAAAGGGGTTTTGCTGAAACTCCTAGAACATTCTAAAATACTGTAAAAGGTGGTTAACACTCTTTGCTCTTAAAACAAATGCCTCAGAACATGGCAAATGGGTATTCAGACTACTTCCATGAGACTTTGGAATGTATCTTTGTGTTCTGTAACCATAAATGTTCTGGTGAAGAAGTCTGGGATTGTGAGTAGGTGGCAAGGTTGCAAAGGTGAGATATCATTGCAGAACTGTGAGAATGTATAACACTGTTAGCATAACAGTTAGTGCACTGCTGTTAGCAGAATGCTAAGGTTTTTTTCTGTATTTCCATAACTTCACTATTACTTTAAAACAAAAACTAAAAAACAAAACCTCCTTCTGGGGGTGAGTCTCATCTCCTAATTCTGACCCTTTTTTGTGCTGAAAGACAGGTTCCGTTCCAGCAGGGCTCACGCTGTATGTTATAAAACTGAACCTGTATTACTGCTGCGTCACTCTGGAACTCTGTCTCACCAGCGATTCTTCCTTCCATCTTCCTGTTCTTCCTGTCCTCTCAAAGTGGATCTCCCAGTCCTAGTGATTAGGTGGGTCTTCTTGTATCTGAGACCCACATAGGATGATTGCTAGGTTATTGTGGACTGGGTGCAGCAGATGGGGGTCTTTCTAGGTCAGTTTTATGGTCTGAGTTCTCATTGTAAACTGCTAGGGAATAACTGTACTTGCTGTTTTACTGTATATTAATCTGTCATGTCTTTGTTCTGTTTTGTACTTAGCAAGGACTCCTACTTTCAGCGGTAGATCTGTATTTCTTATGGTTTAATTCTAATGCACCTTTTTTCTGTCATCTATTTAACAATCAACATTATGTTTATTAAGGCTTTCCCTCATGTACACTAATAACAAACTCAGTCCTTCAAGTACCTGTTCTCATGTAGCCAAAATCACACCATCCATGTGGAAGAGGGTGGTATTAGGGTAGGTGGGGAGCCCTGCTGTTCAGAAATGCTGCAGTCAAAATGTGGAAAGCCTGCCTAGGGGGATGTTCAGCCCAGTTAGAACTGAGCATGCTTCATGGCTATGGAATGCTGGATGACTGTGGGAAGTATGGGGAATGGACAATGGGGATGAGTGAGAGAAAAAAATAGAATGGGATATTCTAGAAGGGCAGGCATGGCTGGCTGGCCAGCTGGCCAGCAAAACCCTTGAACTGGTCAGGAGCACTGTAGGTTGCAACACGTTGTAGATTCCATTTGTTACACATACCACTTAAGGCTGTGAGGATTTGTCTATGTAATATATTAACAGCAGAATGAACAGTTTTGACTCTTTCTTCCTTTTGACCAACAGCATTTAAATGGCATGTAACAAGTTTATCATTGGGAAGGGGGTATCTCCTTGTTTTTGTTTTTTTTAATAAGGCCCTGATGATTACTGCAGTGTCTTATTGCTTTCTGAATTTTGCATGGCTTACGATCATGTCGTTAGCCTTATATTTGTATAACTCTACTGGGAACATCAGAGATGCTAAAAGGATTCACAGGCATCCAAGCAAATATACAACATCTATCTCTTGCACCTGTTCTTTTTACAGCTAACATATTTTGAAGTAGCATAGCAAAGTCATGCTACTCCCTCCTCTGCCACATAACATTAAGGCCAACACATCTCTACCTGTTTCCTGAAACTACTGCTGCCTTACATTTATCCTTTTCTTCACACTTAGAACAGAGTAAAGACATCAGGAGGAGATGCTGTACTTCTTGTATGTGTTGCAGGTTCAAGGGAAGGTGAATGTTTAGAATTTACTCCCCAGAGCAGCAGTAGAAGACATCTGTGTGGATGAGTTAGCATAGAAGGATTTGGAACATAGGAAATTTTCTTAATCTTATACCATTGGTATATCTAACCTAGCATCTTATGTCCTTGCCAGCAGTCGCTAGAAATTGAACCTGGGCCCTTCTGCCTGCAAAACATGTGCTATGCTGCTGAATTATGCCCCCATCTTCCTTGTAGGAATCATGCCTAGGTCCAATTCCAGTTTCTTGTTCCACCTCAAGAATAAGAGCACAAGTAGATAATGATCTATTTTTGTATTGGTATAAAATTAAGCAGTTTAAAAGGAGCATTAGAGGAATTCAGATTTCTGCCCATTATATCTGAGTAGTTAGGAGAGTGAGCTGGATGGAGGTGTCATCTGCCAAAATAATCATCACTGATATAATAATGGGACTACACTTACTTTCTTCAGGGAAAGGATTAAGTAATCCTTTTGTCATACGCCCAGTGCAGCCCACGTCTCTTGTAGCATTGTTGTTGTTGTTGTTGTTTGGATTATGCTTGTTACCTACTGAAGCCAGCTTCAGTAACAACTTAATGACATCATATAAGCTTCTTTTGTCAAAATACGGAGACTAACCCTCCTTCTTTATGGGAGGGGCAGGAAAGAAAACCCTTTCTGAGCGGTTGTTTCTGATATGGCAAGCCATGAATTCTAAATAAATACTTTTTACAGGTGAAATAAGATGACTCCTTTAGCGTGTGGTAGACATTTGAGAGTAACATAACTCTTTCACTGTTTTATGCCCCTAAACGAAAAATGTGAAGCGGTAATGTAAGGTGTGTGGCACTTCCTCCTGCTCTTCATTGAAATAAATGAGGTTTGTGTGGGAACAGCTCTCTGTGCCACCATTCCTTTGAAAGGTAAAAGTGAGCTGCTTTTTAGAATATGAGAATCTCATGGCATACCACAACCCTTCAGTACTTTAGGGACTTACTAAGCCCTGTAATTATATTTGCCCTCAGAAGTGTGAACTAGTTGAAGGGAAATTTCCCTTCTGGAGAGCAACCCCTACCTGTGCTTTTTAATGAGTTGTATTTTCCTCTCTGGGTTTTTCTGTTCCATCCTACTACCTGAACACATTTTCCTTCTCAAAAGAGCATATTATATTTTAGTGAGATTTTCCATTTTTTTTCACAGGACAGTTTTTGCACTTGTTTTGCTGCCGGGGGCCACTCTGCCAATGACCCATATGCCTCTGTACTGAATAAGGTTGTCACTCAGTTGCTGTTGCAGCTGGAGGAGGCAATTCTCAGACATGTCAGGAAGGAGAATAAAAGCAGATTCCATCATCTTGTGATTTCAAGGGTGGGAGACTGCATGGATAAGTTGGGGGCTATTACTGAAATCTAGAACATTTTTAGGCCAGGCTAGGAAGGACGTAGGGATGCTACTAGAAGATGACAGGTGGCATTGGTACTGTACAGTACCAGAACTGTGTGTTTTTTTATGCCAAATGTCCTTCTTTCTTTGATTGGTCATGTAGCATGGTTTGGGATGGATCTCTCATTTTTTATGCTCAGGCAGAATCTATGGGTTCTCACCAAAAAAGATTCTGGGAATACATCCCGGGCAGAAAGCATAACTATTAACAACTTTTCTCTTCTGAAGCCTCTTCTGTGTTCATTTAGACAACCAGATGATAATCCTTTGATGCCTTTTTGTGCTATCCATGGTGTCATTTGTTGATTGTTTTTACTATGTTCCCCTTTAATGTTCTGGAAAAACTTGTTGCCTGTTCTGGGGGATCTGTAACACTAGCTCACAAGAGCCAGTTTGGTTAAGTGGCTTGAGTGTTAGACTCTGACCCTGGAGACCAGGGTTTGATTTTCTGCTTGGCCATGGAAACCCACTGGGTGACTTTGGGCACATCACACACTCTCAGCCCCTTGAAAATCCCTTATTTCACCATGAGTGAAAAATGAGTTGAGATTGCACAACAATGCTAGTTCATACTCTCTTTTTTATTTTTTTTCCCTCCCTAAACTATGCTTGATTTAAAAAGTTGTTTTGCCACACTGCCATGTTATTAATTTAATTTTAATTTGTTTTTATTTTTAAATAATCATCCGCTTTATACTTTAAAAATTCCTTGAACCAATGCTAATTTGTGTCAGGAAAGAGTTCTACCAATCCAAATATGCTCCCATGTGTGCAACACTAAATACACTTGGAAATGGTAAGCATGAGGTGCCTTTTCCCTGGCAAATTTTCCGTGCTGTGATGTAGTTGAATCAGTTGGATTAAATAAAATTAATGGGTAATCATGTTATTAGGTAACATGGTGTGATGCATATCTCTGTGTATCATTGCATGGTAGAAGTGAAAGATCTATGTCACCAAGAAGCGTCCTGATTTTGGGTGCTCTGCTATCTTTAGCAAGCACATGATATGAAATGTTATTGAATATCTAAGGCACATCTGCTAACACACCTATGTAATATTATCTAGTATCTCATGGTTATCTGATGACACATGTAGGCAAAACAAGTGCCTCAGTCATGCTAAAATTTAGCAGATAATGTCTGAAGCTAGTCTGATTTTCAGTAATTCTAACAAATGTATTCTCAGATGAAATAAGTAAGTCCATAAAGAACAATTTCTTACCGTGCAGAAGTTGCCTTCAGCCGAACCTTAGTCAGAACAAGAGGATGAAGACTGCAGCCTTAGACTTACATGGCAGTAAGCTCCCTTGAACACAGCAGGACATAGCAGAACACAGATTATTTACTTACAAGTAAATAAGTTTAGGATTACACTGCAAAGCTGCACTCCATGCACATATACCTGGGAGTAAGCCTACTGAACACAGCTAACTTTTGAGAAAACATGCAAAACAAGAATGTGCTGCATGTTGCACAAAATACTGAAAAACAGTTTCTAGTAGCCTTTTCGCTTTGGATGGCAAATGAACAATGGGAAGGATCCTAAAACAGGCATATCAGAAGGAGATTTTTCTTCATATGAACTTCCCTGATATGTGCATTTAGGCAGGCTTTGAACTTGTCTTGTTAAAAAGTGGTAGTGGGAGACTAATATAGATTTTGTCTTAACAGAGCAAATGTAGTTTTCAAGAAATTATTTTACACCTCAAAGCCAGTGTGCAGGAGAAAGGTATGAACAGGATAGCCTGCAGGTGAGTTATACCAAAAAGAGTGGGCTAATCTGAAGACTGTGATGGAATCAGCCTTGTGGGTCTAGAGTGCATTATGATGACCTGAAACTATGCATCTGGCAGTTCCATACAGTCAGAATACCTGAATATGGCAACTAACTACATATTTACACCGAATGGAAAATCTTCTCATAGGGAACTCCTAAAATCCACACATTTCAAGGATAAAGGATGGCCTTACTTGGAATAACTATAGAGAAAGATAGTGGGATAAAAGGATTTCAGCTGAACCAAGGAAACAGTAGCTTAAAAAAAATGCACATCCCCTATGTGGGATGTTAACTATAGTGATCGCCAGAATTTCATGGTTTATTAATACTCTGTAAATGTCTGGATTTTTTTTTCATGCAAAAATGAACTCTATGCAAGAAACACAGAGTTTCTTAGATTAAACTAATTAGAATGTGTTATAGAGAGAGTGGCACATGATAGAACAAAATGTCTTTCCAGTGTATATTTTTAAATGTTAATAGATTTGATTTTGAAGAATTATTAAATTATGAATATCTCATGTTTCACCAAATGGTTGTGTAGCATATACAGGCCACAGTTTTACATAATTGCACTTAGCTAAGAGTTCTGTATTTTAACTCTGCTACAGCTCCTCGTCACCAGCCCCGGGACTCATTGTGTTTCCGCAACAGCCATCCACCAATGGATAGTCTGTGGCTGGTAGAAAGCAGAGTGGTAATGGATCAGGGAAAGCTGAGGATATGTTCTGCCAAGAACCACAGGAGTTCTCTGGGGGTCTCAGCAGATCTAGTTATGGTCTGCATCTAGCTATCACAATACTGTACAGCCAGATGCTTCTCTGATATTCTCTGCTTTTCACGGGCAAAGGAAAGTGGGGGCGTCAGCTATAGGGTTACGAGCTTGGTAGATGAAGGGAATGCTGTGGATCTAGCATTTCTTGACTCCAGTAAGGCCTTTGACAAAGTTCCCCATGGTATTCTTGCAAAGAAGCTAGTAAAATGTGGGTTAGACAGTGCTACTGTTACGTGGATTTGTAATTGGTTGACTGACCGAACCCAAAGGGTGCTCACCAATGGCTTCTCTTCATCCTGGAGAGAAGTGACTAGTGGGGTGCCACAGGGTTCTGTCCTGGGCTCAGTGCTATTCAACATCTTTATCAAATGACTTGGATGAAGGAATAGAGAGCTTGCTGATTAAATTTGCAAATCATACAAAATTGGGAAGGGTTGCTAATGCCCCAGAGGACAGGATCAAAATTCAAAATGACATTGACAGATTAGAGAGCTGGGCCAAAGCTAACAAAATGAATTTCAACAGAGAGAAATGTAAGGTCCTACACCTAGGCAGAAAAAAATGAAAAGCACAAATATAGGATGGGAGACACCAGGCTGGACAATAGTACATGTGAAAGGGATCTAGGAATCTTAGTAGACCACAAGCTGAACATGAGTCAGCAGTGTGATACAGCAGTCAAGAAAGCCAACACAATTCTTGGTCGCATCAATAGGAGTATGGTGTCTAGATGGAGAAAAGTAATGGTACCAATAGTACCACTCTATTCTGCTTTGGTCAGACCTCATCTGAAATACTGTGTCCAGTTCTGAGCACCTCATTTCAAGAAGGATATTGACAAGCTAAAACGTGTCTAGAGGAGGGTGACCAAAATGGTGAAGGGTCTGGAAGCCATGCCCTATGAAGAACGTCTCAGGGAGCTGGGTATGTTTAGTCTGCAGAAGAGAAGGTTAAGAGGCGACATGATAGCCGTGTTTAAATATCTGAAGGGATGTCATGTTGAGCAGGGAATGGGCTTGTTTTCTGCTGCTCCAGAGATCAGGACAAGGAGCAATGGATTCAAACTACAGGAAAAGAGATTCCACTTGAACCTCAGGAAGAACTTCCTGACGGTCAGAGCTGTTTGGCAGTGGAATTTGCTGCCTCGGAGTGTGGTGGAATCGCCTTCTTTGGAGGTTTTTAAACAGAGGCTGGATGGCCATCTGTTGAGAGTGCTTTAATGTGTGTTCCTGCATAGCAGGGGGTTGGACTGGACAGCCCCTGTGGTTTCTTTCATTATTCTATGATTGTATCTCACCACCATGGTGAGTCCTAGAGGTACTTTGGTCACTGAGTGGGGAGGAAGGAAATGCCAACATCTACAACAAGCAACAAAATACATAACAGAAGCATAAGATGGAATTTTACTTGCATGTATCACTAAGAGGATGCCAGCCACTGTATTTAGTCTCTGAAATGTACTAAACACCCACTCAGCAAAAGAGCCAGAATCTCCTACCAGTAACTTCTAGACCATGATAAATCCAGACTCTTTTTTATTCTTTTCTATTATCTAAGTAAAACATCCTTCGTATACTTTGCATGTTGATAATTTTGCACAACTGGCTTGCGCAACAGGAATGGAACACAAATTCAATCCTTTTTATGACAATATTTTCAATGTGAGTCCACAAGCATATATAGCTGAAAACTGATTTATCTAACGTGTTGATATTAAATGTTAACATCTTAAAATTGATATGTTAATGCTTGAATATACTGCACATGTAAGGCACTTCAACTAGAAAAAGTGTATTCCAAAGACCTGAACCACTAGTACTTTGTACTCTTGGGTGCTATAGGCATATGGGCAACACAGCTTGAAAACCTCTTTTGAAATTGAATAAAGTTGAGAAATGGCATTTGGTTCTTCTGTTCAGACATTATACAGCAAGGAGGGAGAAAGATGTTGCCCTTCAGATGTTGAACTGGAGCCTGCATGAGCCTTAGCCCACATTACTGATGATGAGCAATGAAGGAAACTGTCATTTTACAGCAGGACGAGGATCACATGTTCCCTAGCCCTGATCTATGGGGTTTAGGCAAGAGGCTGATATTGGGTTTAGCCTCCAAAAATCTGGATCTAGTTGATTCAGATTTTGAGCAGCTTTGAATGTATTTGTCATAATTATTTAGGCCTACATCCAGTTTCTAGTGTCCCAACTAACATGGAGCCATTGAATTAATTGAATTTTTATCACTGTTAAATGAACAACTTTTCACTGATTCAATAGGTCTACTCTAATTAGACTAATGATTAGGTTTAAATTGTGGGTAGAAAAAGAATATTATCTGAATATTCTTTTGAATATTATCAAATCATCACTGAAAGTGTGTGCGCGTGGCTATGGTGATGATGATGACAACTGCTGCATAGAAATGAAAATACTATTTTTATATAATATTCTGAAGTGTATTTTAAAGTGGCAACATTTGCTCTTTTGCTTTTTGAATGCATCTTTTCATCCAACAGATGTTTATGGGCTGAGAAATAATTAACACAGTTTGACACCAACAGGCTAATCTATGCTTTGGTTTGAAAAGGTATCTTTCAATACGGATGCATTCTTTATTTTCCCACACCATGCAAGTTTAAAAAGACAAAAATGGATTCAGGACCATACAAATGTACCTAATCTCCAGCACGTTTTGCTAGGTTTGGCTGATTCCTGAGTGCACATTCAAGGTACACAAATTACATTTCTAAGCACCTACATGCTAAGCCATGAAGTGCCTTAACGTGTGGAAGAAACAACATCGGATGGGTGAACCTGGACCTAATCATTCAGTGACAGAGCAATCCACTTGTAAATAATCCACTCTGAGGTATGGGCAACCAGCCAGAAGGGTGAGGTTTATGGAAGTGTCTGGTTCCACACACCGGAAAACTATTCCTGTGTGCCTTGTGCTTCTTGAATACCCTGCCATGAAGGGAAGGAAGTAGGCAAGGGCACTACCCTGGGGGCTTGGGGGGGTCTAGGTGTGGTTAATGAAATAAATTAAACGAGGGCGGGGGCGGGGGCTCGACCTGTGATGAAGGCATCCTAAAACTGCCCATCTCCCCCCCCCCCCCCCGTTTTGGAAGCAAATGCGCTGAACGCAAGACTTCCTTCAGCGCGAATATGATTTGCGAGAACTGTGCCTTCCCCAGCGTTGCCGACGGATGAACTGCTCGATATCCCAGTTATATTTCCAGGCTCGCCATCTACCGGTCCTCACTGTCCTCTTCCTCGAATCCCAGACCCGGGAACACGGTTGTCTTTTCCCTTCGCGCCTTTCAGCTGCCTTCATGGCAGTCTCTGTGGGCGGACTTGTGGGTTTGTTTTTCTTTCAAGCCCAGGATTTAAATCCCCCTCCCCACCCCGCATAGATAAATAATCTCGTGGGCACGGGATTAGATTTCCACGATGCTTTTGAATTAAGCTGCACCTAATGGCAGGCACAGCCCCTTTAAAGGCACCCCACTCTCTGGCATGGGCTTCAGGTGGCATTGTGCGTAGGTGTGAGGGGGGGTCGCGTATATATATATATGCGTGTGCGTGACACTGGAGTATGTCCGCGCGCGCTCGCACGTCACCTGCATGTTTCCTTCTCCCCTCCACAAACATACATAGATACACACTCGTCCCCCCCCCCGCCGGGCAGCTGGCTCCCGCAGCCCACCTCCCACCGCGTGCATTGTGACGCCACAGACGCCTCCGCTTCTTCCCGCGCTTCAGGGGGACGGACACCTTTCCCCCTCCCCCTGCGTACGCCGAGCAGGCCGGCCGGCGGTTGCCAACTTTCAAACAATGCGTGCTCGGCGGGCTCCTCCCCAGCTGGGCGGGAAGAAGGGCTGGGCTCCGAGGCCTCGGCCAACCCTCTGGGAGGCGGCCCCGGCCGCGGGGAGCTCGCAGCGGCGGCGGAGGCTGCTCGTCCCGTTGCCGGGGCTGGTGCAGTGCTGCCGGTCCGGGCTGAGCGAGAGGAGGGGGTGGCGAGAGGGAGGAAACAGAAACGACCACCAGAGGCACCTCCGAGCGGGGCAGCCGAGGCCGGGCGCCCCCTCCTCCGCTCTCCGGGTGCCTGTCAATGGCCCTGACTCAGAGCGCTGGGCAGCGCCGGCGGGCTTCGAGAGCGGTGTGCCCTGAACCCCCCTGCGCGGCGTGAGCGGCTGAGGAGGAAGGGGAGCCGGAGTGATGGGCAACACGGCGCACAAGACCTTGGCAGGTAAGCGGGGCGGGCGGGCGAGCGTCGAAGGGGCGCTACCGCTGCTGCTCCCCCGGTCACCCCTCCACCAGCCTCTGCTGAGGCTCTGCCGGCCCCGGTCCGAGGAAAGGGGGCGACGCGGGTTCCCTGGCAGAGCCTCTTCGCCCGCCCCGGAGCTGTTACACAGGGAGGACCTCCGGTGTCTGCTCCGGCGTTGTTCTCGAGTGTAACGAGGCAAAGACGGGTGAGGGGAGAGAAGAGGGCTCTCCCTCCCTCCCTCCCTCCCTCTGCGACCACCTGCCTCTCCCGCTGCCTCCTTTCTCTGCAAAGAAGCCCGGACAATGGGGCGACACCCACGGAAGCGCCACATGCTGGGGCACACGAAGAGGCGGGAAGCCCCAGCATGTGGCATTTCCGTGGCTTTCGTCCCATTGTCCGGGCTGCTTTAGCAGCTCTTGCAGATGCTCACCGCACTTGCCCTGCGCATGCGTTTGTGTGTATCCACCTTTTTCCCCCTGCACGTGCTGTTTTCTGTCCCCTGCTCTTTTGGCTTCCCCGAAGGACAGGGGATCTCGACTATACGGTCCCTCTCCTGAGGGTAACAGGACGGTAAAAATGGTCCCTCTCCTGATGGTGACCTGCCTTTCTGCCCTACACTGTTAATAGTGTGATTATTTCACTTTCAGCACCTTATGAAATCCTGGGGTTTGCAGTTTAGGGAGGGACATTTAGAATTCTCAGCCAGGAAGCTCTTTGGCCTCAGTAAAGTACAAGCCCCAGAATTCCACAGGAGGTTGAAAGTGGAGTAATAGCAGTATAACAGTGTAGTG
The DNA here is from genome assembly GCA_030412105.1 of Cyclura pinguis. Taxonomy (NCBI): domain Eukaryota; kingdom Metazoa; phylum Chordata; class Lepidosauria; order Squamata; family Iguanidae; genus Cyclura; species Cyclura pinguis. Next base: position 129,951,698 of record CM059600.1, read on the forward strand.
GGGAAAGGTCCCTAAATGGCGTGGCTGGATATGGAGAACTCAGTTACAGGACATTTGTTAGTTCAGAGGGATAACTCCCCCTCCTTCTTTGAGGCTTGTTACAAGAAATATTTGGAGAAATCCATACCCCTTCCCAGAATTTGAATCTTATATACGCCATGGAACTGACCCAGATGTTCTTTGGTAGCATTTTAGTCCTCTGATATTAATGGTTCACGGAGTCCTCCCTCTTTTCTGCACCAGTTTGTTGCTGGTTGGTGAACAAAGGTAGCCATGAGATGTTCCCACCAGGTGCTTGAAACCCAACCTGCTGCCCCCTTATTTGGGATTTACTCTCATGTAAGCATCCAGCCATCTCCACACCCTCAGAAAGGGGGTGTGGCCATAGCACAGTAGAAGAGAACATGCTTTGCATGCATAAGATTCCAGGTTCAGCCCCCAGCATTTCTAATTAAAACCTTCTGTGGTTGCAGCAGCCAGGCAGGGGGAGATCCACCTGTGGGAGATTTTAAAGATCTGTGGTGAGTCAGTGCAGACAGTGCTAAGCAGGATGGGCTGGTGATCTATACTGTCTGCTTCGAGTGTAAGGCAGCTTCATAGGGAAGAAGGGAGTTAATGTACTTCTAGTGTCTGCTTTGACCTGAAAGGGATCATCACCCCTATATTTGATAAAAATTGAAGTGTCTGCATCCCAAACAATACAGTCTAAAATAGTGTATTAAAAGGGTGTTGTTGTTGTTGTGTGTCTTCAAGTGGTTTCCAGATTATGGTGACTCTAATCACAGGGGTTTCTAGGGCTGAGAGTGCGTGATGCACCCAAGGTCACCCTATGGATTTCCATGGCCAAACAGGGAATCGAACCCTGATCTCCAGGGTCATAGTGCAATGCTCAAACCACTACACCATGCTGGCTCTCATTAAAAGAATACTGAATGCTAAGTGCCTTTCAAAGGCTGTATCTCTGTGCACTTACTTGGAAGGAAGGTCTGGAGAAAATGTTGTGGCTTCCTTTCTAGTCAGTATGTTTGAGATTTGGGTGAGAAAGAACTTAAGCAAACAGGCTGGGGGCTAAAAGTATTGTTGTCTTTTTTTATGAATATGATTGGCAAATTAGACGTGTGTGAGGGGAGACATGGTACTATGCCTTTTGTTCACTAGCCAAGTAACATGGTGACACAAAAATGGTCAGTTTCTGAGGCAGATGGTTTTCTAGGGGAAGGTTTTTCTTTTCTTTTTTTCTCTCCTCTTCAAGTCTTGCTCCTGTAGAATAGAATGAATATGCTTTTAAAAATTAAGGACCTTTCAGTATCCAAGGTACTCCCCTCTTCCCAGTCTTGAATTGGAATAAAAGCAATGAACTTCAGCAGCAGGGATGTATCTTGATCCCCTGGAAACACAACAAAAAAAAGCAGAACTGGTGTTTCTGGCTGGGGAAAAAATGGCATTTATGCAGCTGAATTGGATAGATGCTGCCTTCCATTGTGTACAAAGGAGATTTAAAAAAAAAACTTTTGAAGACTTTGTATGTATCGTCCGCTCAGTAGCTCACAGGTTGAAAAAAATAATACTTTGGAAGCACACTTGAAATCAGTTTTGTTTTGATTTGAAATAAAGGTTCTCTCCTGCCTTCTTGCTGCCCCAGTCACCCAGCCTGTATTATTTTGAGATAATGGAAGGAAAAACCTCTCCTTTTTTACTTGCAAGTATGTAATGGGGACTCAGTGGTTCATCCTTGCTGTCCCTGAGTCAGTGGGCAAAGAGAACAGCTGTTTCATGAAGAATGAAAAGTACTGAATTGCTTCTTTGAGCTGCTATAAGCCTGTAGCTTCAGCTGTCTATCTCCTTCTCCGCCTGTTTTCTGCTTTTCTTTTGAGCAGCCTTATATGTCATGCTTAGTATACTTAGCTTACTAAAATTGCAAATACATTTCTCCAGACTGTGGCTTCTACATGGCATAATTATCAAACTCCCTTGTGATGTGGAATGGGGTGGAGGGAGAGGACCTCAAGTCTGAACTCTTCTTGGTATTGCAAAACCATTTTATGAGGTTTGGCTTTGCTAGCTGGAGTGAAAGAATTATACTATACTTTATTTAGCTTAATCCTTTTTTTTTCCCCTCAACATTTTAACTTATATTAATTGTCTCTCTTCTCGTTAGGATTGGGATGAGACATACAAATAAATTGATCCAGTTTGCCAGACAATCATTTGATTCTGTAAAGAAGATATTGCTGGAAGCAGTTCATACATACAAATAATTGGGCACCTGAACAGTGTTTCAGAGTCTAAAATTTAGACTCTTGAGACAAGCAATTAATCTTGCGGTACATGAGACACTTCAGGAGAAAGAAGCTTTTATTTCAAAACCTTACTTGTTGCTGCAGCCATACCACTATCTTATTTGGATTGTGGGCATAGATATAGCTTAGGCCAATCATGTTTTCTGGGCACAACCTACTTCACAGGGCTGTTGTGAAGACAGTATGAATAGTATGAGAATTGTTTGTGTCATCTTGAGATCCTTAGAGGAAGGGCAGGAGTTAAAGGTATATATAATATCCTGCATATGTATATTCTTGGTATGCTTAGTGCCAGAATTGATTTTTTTCCCCCTTATCCTACAAAGTGGAGTCCTCTAGAAAGGTTGAGTGAAATCTATTCTTGAAATAGCTTCATAGCAGATTCGAAGCCATAAGCTAAAAGACCCACTGATGACCCGGATCTAGGCACATTTAGGCATGTCCACTGAAAGCATGGGAATTGCAAAAAGCTCTTCGTAGTTTTGACATTGAAAATGTTATTTCCATAAGGAGGGATGTGATACCTATCAAATCTGTCTAAGAAGAATGGTGAGCAGGGAGAGCTTTACATCCTCTGATGTGGAAAGCGATGAGAAGATGCCTTATGCAATGCATGAAGGTTAAGATGTTATTGTGGCTCCTTCTGTCATTATGCTAGGCTTAGCTGCTTATCTCTACCAAGCCGGCTTTGGAACAAGGCAGCCTACACAAACATGAATGTTAATAGCTGAGACTTTAACATCCTTGCCTCGGGATGGACTTGCACTCTTATCTAGCACACAACTGTCTTAAAACACTTTATTTGAAGAACACATGACTTGGAGTTCATGAAAAGCAGTGCATTTGTTAAGATACAGGGTCCACAAAAGAATGTTCTTATTTTTTTGCATAGGTAATAGTCTGTAATACTCTGTTTTATGAAACAGGCTTTGTAGATTATAGTTATTTCTTCACATTTTTCAACAACAATTGCTGGAGAATAGAAATTCTTCTGGACATATTTAAATTCTTGTGCCAATTCCCATTTGAAAAATACCAAGGGTGTTTAGAATTATTGCCTTACTGCCTTGGTATGTCTTGGAGATTTTCATGAGAAATCTAAAGAACTGTTTCTTTTGCACTATGACAGCAGATGCTTTTCCTTATATAAAGAAAAGAAATTCTCTTGCCTTGTCATTGAAACAGCAGCAATTTGTACTAAAGCTAAGACAAGCCCACCTAATGTTAGCTCATCATTTTAGTTTTTTTTTTAATTGTTACTGTTTTCAGAGATCAATTTCTTGTGTTTATTTTATTTTCTTGAATTCAGCATTAAAAGGTTGGTTTTACTTTGTTTTTTAAATGAAGGAAACAGTTCTATTCTGATCCCAGACAAAATCCAGGTGGGGAATACTCACATCATGGAAAAAAACCCGAATAATCAACATACCTCTGAATTTGTTAGATCCTTTAGCCTTTAATGGGAAATATTGGGAGAAACTTAACATTTTTGAAATTCTCTTCCCACTGTCTTTTAGGCTATTTAGGCCACAGTCCTGTGCTCGCTTACCTGGGAGTAAACACCATTGAACTCATTGGAACCTAGACATACTCCAGTAACCACGCACAGGATTGTACAGTCAAGCATTAGTTTGAGCTGCTACATCCTTCCACTCTTACCATTTTTTAAAAAAATAAAACATTTTTTTTTTTTTTTTTGGAAAAGATCTTGGTTTTAACTTCTACTTGGCCAGTATTTTGATAATTAGCACACAGAAGATTGATATTGTTGTTGTTGGGTGCCTTCAGGTTGTTTCCAACTTACGGCTACCCTAAGGTGAACCTGTCACGCGGTTTTCTGGGCCTGAGAGTTTGTGACATGCCCAAGGTCACCTAGTGGGCTTCCACAGCTGAGCAGAGAATTGAACCCTGGTCTCTGTACTGGCTCTACACAGAAAATTATGACACATTAATGACAAGTACTGGAAAGAATAATAGCACAAAAATAATGAAATGGCATTTTTATACCGGGGGTAATACAGGTGCAAGTTAAAGTGCAAGAGATATATCTTTTTTTTTATACACTCTGGATGGTGAAAATTCTGATGTGGGTAAGTGTTAACAGAAGAATACAAGCTTCCTATTAAGCACAGTCCCTATCCCTAAATTGCATACGATTTAGTTGTAGTCACTGGGACTTTGCTGGATTAAGCTAGTCAAGGTTATAGGTCTAGTTTGGCTTTCTTTCCCCTGCTTTCTATCCCTGTGGTGGCTATTGAGTTCCTTGATAATCTGTGTGTACTTTTTAATTTTGTTATTAACCAGTCCATGCATGGAGGTTAGCAATGGAAGTGCTCTTCAGAGTCCTCTGCCATGAAGTACATGGCTATCAGAATAATAGTGTCCATTAAAGTTTGTAGTATCTTGCTTGTTTTTGGAATTTCCTCTCCAATGTGGCTACCCTCGGACCGCCACTGAGTTCAGATATCACAGTAAACCATGCTTTATCATGTTGAAAGCAGTGAGTCCTTCCCCTTCTTCTGTTGCAGCTGCAAGAAAAAAAATCAGAAGCCTTCATTCTGTTTTGGGATTAACTGCAGTTAATCTGGCTGCTACACTGGAATAGAAGATGGGTGTGTAAACCCACGTTCATAACATCCCACCTCTCTTACAACTATAGTTTGTCATGATGTCTGAGCCAGCTCAATTTTATCCCTTCAGTTCTTTGCTGTTGTGTGCCTTCAAGTCATTTCCGCTATATGACAACCATGAAATGAACCTGTCATGAGGTTTTCTTGAGTGTGACTTACCCAAGGTAAGCAGGCTTCCATAACTAAGTGGGGATCTGAACCCTGATCTTCCAGAACCTTTGTCCAACACTCAAACCACTATAGCACTCTGGCTTTCCGTTCTTCTACACCCTTTGTATTTTTAAATTGTCTAAAAGTTGCTTGATTGTATTTTAATGGTTTTAATTAGATTGCCTTTAATTTATTTGTTTTTTATGATTTTACGTATTTACACTTGCATTTACATTGATAAATTTGTTCCTAAGAATGTTGTCATAAGAAGCATAGTGTATACATTCGTTGAATAAATAAATGGAGAGCATAATGTGGGTACCTTGTGCAGAGCTTGGAAGAGTCATCTTTTGAGTAACAACTCTCAAAATTCCCCACCTAGCATAACTGTTAGCTTTGCCAGCTGGTGGAATTCTGGGAGCTGTAGTCCGAAAAAGTGACGTTTTTAAGCTCTTTGAGTCACTGTTTCTACATAGCTACTAAAGCTAATTTCAAGAAGATTTAGCTGCATTAGTCTCTTGCAGAAAAAACGATAGAGTCCTGAGGCATCTGTAAAAGCTAACAGATTTATTATAGCTTGAGCATTTGTAGAAGTGGGCTGTGGTCCACTAAAATTTATGCCATGATAAATATGTTCATTTTTAAAGTGCCTCTTTGTTGATTTAATAATGATTCTCTTTCACCAGGGAATGCTGGGAATTGTTACATTATAATTTGTGCCATCTGTTTGGGTTTAGCTGTTCCACTGTGTGGTGGCTTTCTGAGTATTTATGAGCAGCCAGCTTCAGTTGTTTGGTCTCCTGTGTGCAGCTGATCAGCTTTTGTCTGCAGCCTTGCAGTGAATGGGTAGGAATTGTTCTGATTTGAAAAACTGGCCAAAAGGCAAAGTTGCTGTTGCTGGATTATAAACAACATGCCAGTCTATAATTTTGTGACCTTTCTGTGGCTTAGTACTTAATGACACCTCTTTGTGGTCTGGAGCTGATTTCCCGTTATCTAAATTATTTGATAGCCTGTTCTTCATTCAAGGTAGATTTATAGTTGGTCACTCCCCTTTGATGTTCCTTTCACCTTTTCTTTCCCACAGTCACTTGTCTACGCGGATGTCTAATTATCACCTTTTAGCTGTACTCTGCCATTTATGAATGGGACTTACTATGGTTTATGACCAGACAGTAGAATATTTCTCTTTCAATCTCTGTCTGTGCTGGTATGTGACTGTGTGTATGAGAGAGAGAGCGTGAGAGAGCACTTCCTTAGAGATTGCTCCAGAAAGAGCAACAAAAATATGCAGACACCTTGTCTAATCCAGTCTTCATAATGGCTGGATTAGGTCATAAGTACACTGTATCCTTAAGTCATCAAAACAGAATTTTGGTACTTAAAATTTCTTTGTTTTTTAGTTTTTTTCAAAGTGGAAATTAAAAAATGTCAAAGTCCTTTCTGCAAACCAATCCCCAAACAAAGTAAAGGATATTGAGTAAAATCAGACAGAGTCTGCCTTCTGATCACAATTTGACATTTGATTGTATTTTTTCCCAACCACCTGTTCTTTCTTTCTGTTCTAGATCTTCACACCATCTACAGATCTTCCCTTCTCCCTTCTTCTTTATCCTTGGGTGCATATGGTATCCCATATACTTAGAGCTTGGAAAAAGTTACTTCATTGGATTACCACTCCCAGACTCCTCAAGCTACCATGGCCCATTGTGCTTAAAAAACAATCCTGCATGCTCTTTTTGGAGCTTAGAGTCCATTTCTCCCCATTCAGTCCAGTTGTTCCTCTTCTTTAGATTTTAAAAATCCAAAGCGTATTCTGGATTTCCAGGAAGAGCTGAAGGAGTTTCATAACTTGCCTGGGAGAAGTCTAGAGGCTTTCCCTACTACACTGTTATAGTGCTATTATTCCACTTTCAACATCCTGTGGAATTCTGGGATTTGCAGTTTAGGGAGGGGCATTTGGAATTCTCGGCCAGAGAGCTCTTTGACCTCCGTAAGCTACAAACTCTAGAATTCCACAGGATGTTGAAAGTGGAATAATAGTACTATATCAATCTAGTGCAGAAAGGCCCTAGGAAGGTATTTTTGAAATTCTACCTTGAATTGTAAGGGCATTAAGATAATACATATATAGACACATGTTTGGGAATGCTTTGTTCTGTACTGTTTGAAAAACCACAGGAAAGACAGGAAGCAGCAAATGGCAGGCAGTTAAGTCTGATGAGAGCATCTGGTCTGAGCAAGAACAGAAACAGAGCAATTGGCTGCTTTGCTGATATTTGGACCTAGGATTTTGTTTTGTGCTATCGTGTTTTGTGGTACAAATGCCAGAGGAGAAAAATGCAGATTAATGGGCATGACAGTATAGTTTCTTTCTGTCATCTGGATTAAGTTGTAATTTCACTGAGGGAAATGGCTGTGTAGGGAACACACACACATAGACCAGTTGAATTTACCTTGTGGTCTTTATGGGCAAAAGTTAAATATATGCTGTGTATTTTGAAAAGAAAGCCCTAACTTTTGTACAGACAGTTTGTGTACACAAATATTCACTTCCATTTCAACTGATGATGATGTGCAGCTTCTGTTTTTGTACTCTGGTCAGTAGAAGTTCTGATTTGGCTGTGATCTTGAATAAGCTACTTTATTTATTCAGTAAATAATCATAGCTTGTACAGAGTCATCTTCCATCATGCTTCATTGGTAGCAACTACGATATCTTTGTGTTCTTCTTTTTCCATGCAAATCAGTGCAATTGATACTTATTCCCATTTTCATTTTCATTTCCATACTTTCATTATGTGTGAATAGATTAGCTACAACTAAATCCAGAATTAATTCCTGTACACTGAAGTATCCAGAGCTTGCTGCTGTCCTTTTGGATTGTTAAGACCTGTGTGATTGCCTGTATGTTTTAAGCTATCCAGGTAGTTCAACTGCTGGTTTGATAATTCTGATATAAAGTATGCTGCTTACCAGAGCTAGAATTGACTGGTGAGACTTAGGTGTCTATGGCAGAATGTCCGAATGGATTTTCCCTTTTTCCTAGCCTTACTCATGAATATGGAAAGCACGTTCTCCCTTAGAGCATTCTTCTGTCACACTGAGTACTTGTATGACTCTTGTTCATTTCAATGAGAATTGCACAAGAAAACATCCTGGTGGGTTTTGCCCCATGGGTTGTATCTGTCTGTCTCCCATTCTGTGACCACTTAAAATAATGTCCCACGGGGCCTGAACTGACTGCTGTGACTTGCCTCATGCTAGGGCTGCCTCCCTGCATGGCTGAATGAAAAGTCCTTTATGCATCACAGGCTTGCCAATTGCAATTCATTTAGCTTTGCTTCAGTAGAGTATTAGTATTTACTCTTAATGTCCCAACTGATTTGATGCTCTCTCTTTCTCTCCCTACTTTTTTGCCAGTACTTAATAAAGCCCATTGGGTTATTCATTCATTGGCGTGCGCGTGTACACACAAACACACACACAAATTTCAAATCTCCATTGTTGCCTGAGTGCTCAAATGTATAGATAAAGTTAGAGCTTCTCACTCTTTTTATATGTGAATGCAAGCTTTGGTATGTGAGTGATGATGATGATTCATTTGCAAGGTTACATAACATCTCTATTCATATTCTAAAAATCTTTTTGCAAATCAGTTCCACTCTTGTTCTAATCAAAGATGAAAATAAACATCTCCCTCTTTGGCAACACCCAGAATATTTCTGTATAAGTAGGCCTGCTATATAGTTGCCTTAAAGGGAACTTCTGTTCCAAACTTCTTGTCCCGCAGTCCCATCTCTTCAGACTACAACTCTCATCATCCTTAGGGAGCATGGGGACACTGGTGAGGGAAGATGGGTATTGTATGCCAAGCACTGTTGGGTAGGGGAGGTGCCAGTGGGAGAAGGCTGCTCTGTTTGTTCAGTTTTCTGAGTGGAGTTGTGTAACTGGGAATCAGGTGGAAGTTGACAGGATCATGATGAGGTGCATGATGGGTGACAATCATGTGGTCTCAGAGGAAAGCTAAAGTGTGTTTCTAGGAGAGGCAAGAAGGGGGAGAGAGCGGCTGTTAACTGAACATTTTGTCATAATTGGTGACCTTTCTGGTTTGGGATTATTGAGCCGTACTATGCCATCACAATAAATCACTTTTAATTAACATCTCTCTCCCCAACTCACTATTTCTTTTTTAAAAAAACTTTTCAGAGACTTTGACACTGAGTGATAGGCAAGAAGATGCAGATGGGGACAGACTGCTGTACATTTTCAGGGTCTGGTAGAACCTGCTGAAATCTCTTCCTCCAACCAGAAAAGGCTACAGAGGATTCTGTCTTCCTTTGCATCTGCTTTCCTCCCAAAGATGCATGCCACTCACAGTCAAATGTCTCTGAAAGGCAAACAGGGAGAAAACTGGATTAACATGGTTAATTGTAAATGGCAGCCCTTTATCCTCCTCCCCAGAAGCATTCTCATGTTTTAAGGGAGGAGAAGCCCTCCTTACCGCAAGCTATATGCTGTAAATTTCATTTGAAAAATAGATTCAATCTGCCCTTGCAGCTTCTCCTCTGATAATATTTTTTTCACTTCCTTGTTCTTTGAAATGGCAGATTGTATACTCTTCCTCTTGTGAGATCCTAAAGACTAACCTGAACATGTCAATACCTTTTGCTGGACTGCTTGAAATTGGGTTTGCTTTACCCTAGAGGCAGGGAGTCAAACTGGTAAATGTTTTGGTTCATCCTCTGTTCAATTGCAGCAGTTCTGATTTAAGTCAGTAAAGATTCAGCAACCAGTTTCCCGTACTTTTTCTTTGCTTATCCTCTTTTGGGATGGTGCAGGTATATGGTGATGTGCAGTGGGTGGCTAGGGTGTGGTAGGGCAGAAGGGATGGCACCAATCTGGGAAGCTTCAATCCTTGATCTTGAGACTACGCTTTGACATTAATTCCTGTGAGACAAAGAGAAGGGACCTCTATATATAGCGACCATTTTCATACTGGGGTGGAGTAAGCTAAAATGCCTAAAACTTTTGCAGCTGTCAGCCTTAAGTACTCTAAAGTACCTATGAAACAAAACATGCATTTTAAGCATCTGACAGCTAAATGCTTATTATATTTTTACCATTTGATCTTAATTGTAAATCAGAAATATGTGGGATATGCAAAGAATGAACTGAATCAGTTTCCATGTTGTGACTTGCATGTTGACCAAACCCCACAAAGGGGAAGCTGGCCTTCAGTCCAATACTTCTGTAATGCTGTCCAAGCTGAGTCCTCAATGAAGGTAGAGCACAGATGCTTGTAAGAACCTCAAGTATATAAATGGTTCCAGAAGTTGATCTTATGTTACCTGCTCTGACTCTGCTAGAGCTCATAGGTGTTTGGGTGAGCCCTTGTTCTGAAATTGTATCCCCACCTACTCACTCATGCCTCCTCATTTGTTCTGATTCTGTTCTTGTTCACGAAATAGTTTCAGATAATGATTTCGCTTCTCTCTTGATCCAGAGGGGGGAAAAACAATTAAGGTTTGTTTTGAGTTTTGTTATGGATTTGGTTGGTCTCCCTGCAGAACTTCTTCCTTGTTTCCGCCCCACCCCGTCCATACCGTGGCAAGTTGCTGCAACCTGTTTTTGTAGAGTGGGTGAGATCCAACTTCATACATTGGATTAAACCACACACTCTTAATACAGAAACCTGGCTACGAAATTTCTCACAATTACCTCCATTGTCTGAAGCAAGAGCTTCTTCAATATGGTCATGGAATTTATTTACTCTTTTTGTTCTGCTTCTTTCTTCTGCGATTACGTAGATGTGGTTTTTATTGTATGTCTGCAAGGAGCAGAGTCTCCTAAATAGTTGTCCTCCTTCAGTTGTGGTGTTGCAATCGCTGTCTGTCAGGGAATGTCTACAAAAAGGCAGTTCTCTCCACTTCCAGACTCCTACTATACACTGTGTGCGCTCCTGCCTGCAGATTTGAAAACAAAAAACATTGTTTTTGTTAAAGTGCTACAAGATTCTTTATTGGATCCTTTAGTTACAAGAAAGTAACTTTTTGCTAGATAAATACTAGTATTCCATTTCCTATTTTATCATTTATCTGAAAACAATAAAAATGCTCATTGTATTATTTACCTAGCTCCCCCAAAATTTGTTTCTGTGATACTGATGAGTTCATATTTGTTTTGTAATATCTGAGGTGACATCGTAAGCCAACTCCTTTGACCACCACTCCAGATACTTACAAGAAATGCATACTGTATGTGTGCTGCAAGCGTCCTGAGACTGATCCTGCCATAATCTCCAGGAAGAATATTTTCCGTTGTCTCTCTGCTTTTTGGAAAGTTGCTTTACTACTTCTGTCTCTTGAGTCCCTGGTAAATGTTAACACTGCTCACCCTGCTTGACAAGTCAGAGATTAATGAAAAAATACCCAAGGTTTTAAACTAAGAAGGCAGGCAGAGTGAAGTAATTCTACCCATGTTTATCTTCTTTCTCTCAGTTAAAACAATGTGGTTACAAGGCTGTTTTTTTAAAAAAAGTTTATGTGATTTATATCTGTTTTGCGAGGAGGCCCTAACTTTAATCTCAATTGGTTCTTTGACCAACATGGAATAAATAAAGAGTTGCCCTTGATCTTCTCCTTTGCAGACTTTTTAAAGGGCACTTTCTTGTAGCACATATTAGCTTCATTGGTGGGAAGCTAAACATGGAGTCTTGGGCTTGGTGAGTTAAGATGGTGCAAGGTGGTGATTCAGTAGTTGGCAGGAACAAGGGGAATCTGTTTCACATCTTCCAGTAGGCATGATTAAAGAGTTATTATTTCACTCTACTGGCACAGAAGAGCAAGTAAATTGGGGACAAGGAGAGATCAGGGCTTGGAAAAGACACCATTTTGGATTCCAGTTTCTAGTGGCTGTGTTGGTCAGGGGATTCTGAGAGCTGAGTTCCAAAAAAGTAACTTTTCTGAGCTCTTGGAAAAGCACAGGACTGGAAATATGCTAGCTATGAGGAGTAGATGTCTCATGTTACTTAACTTTGCCATAAATGTTAGACCTCTGGAATAACCTGTTTGTTAAATGTAATCTCAGACACATTCTTGCTGACTGCTTTAACAGCCTGTTTTTCATATTGATGTACATTACAACTCAGTCAAGACATTTTTATGTTGCCGTTGGTCTTCTAGATGATTAGACCCTCAGTGCGCATGCATGCATGCACACACACACACCACACCACCCTATCCCTCATTTATAGACCTTCAATCCTTCTGATCAGATGAAAAAGCAGCTGAGGAGGTCCTGTGTTGAGCCTTAGAATATGAAAGGATGGGGAAGAAAAGCTGATTGTAGATGGAAATGAGACCACAAAAGCCCTGAAGCGAGTCTCTCTCTCTCTCTCTCTCTCTCTCTCTCTCTCTCTCTCTCTCTCTCTCTCTCTCTCTCTCCCCCACACACACACACACACATGTAAATATTACTGCCTTGTTTAGACCCATTTCTCACTCAATACACACGTTCAGACCCTTGTGCCCATTTGATTAATCTAAAATAATTCCCACATTTTGGTTCTGTACTGTATTCCACCTGTGTGGATTACAGTCCTTTCCATCTAAAAGCATGGAAGGAAAGCATTAAAAATGCTTGAGTCACTCTCTTTGTAGTGGATGCTAAGGAATAACTAATGCATGGTGAATGATTGTAATGGTTCCGTGTGGGTGAACAAAGGGAAATCATTCTCTCTCACTTTCTGAATATCAGTATTACATGTATTTGAAAAAAAAAAACAACAGCAAAAGTTTCTGGTGCCTAATCTAGTGGGTAGTGCTCTTTATACCAATTTGTAACCAGTTAGGGAATCACATTTGTTCCAATGATAACTATGTTTAATGCTAAATAGGCTCCCTTGTCAACAGGGCCATCTACCACATCAAGCTACAGTTACTTACTGTGGTGAATATTTGTGTTGGTTAAGTAGTGGTTAATTTTGTTTAAAATTGATGAGGAAAGATGAGGCAGGTTTGTATCAAGGTGTGGCTCTTTGTTGCCTCAGGAGACCTCTTAGGTTTCCAACGTCAGTCACCAAAGTAGATGTTTTCTTCACCATGGACAAGCAGTTGAGTAATTTGTGTTAACTGCACTTCTGCAAGGGGATGCTGGCAATACTTTTAAGAATTGTATGTGCGGCAGTAAAACCACGGCTTGAGAAAATTCTTTGGTCTGCACCTTCCAGAATGCCAAAGGCAGCGTGACCACTGCCCATGCAGGCTAGAGGTTTCTGACAGTTGCATTCCAACAAAGTGATTTTTTCAAACGGTGCATAAAATAAAACTTATCACATAAAATTTGAGACTTCACTGTGGTGGTTAGTTCTGTCAATGGGATGGTAGCATTAATTAAGTAGTCCCAGGAATTTAACTGAGGTAGCTGTCTGAACAAATTTAGGAAGGAATTTTTTAACAACATGGAGATAGATCACTATGTTTTGTGTAAAGTTCTTGTCTTGCTGGCCACAAAAAATATGACTTGTGGGGATTATTTTTATAATAATAATAATAATAATAATAATAATAATAATAATAATAATAGTAGTAGTAGTAGTAGTAGTAGTAGTAGTATAAAAAATGTTTCTCACCTCTTCTCAAAGTTCGAGGCAAGGTACAACTAAGGTTAAAATACAATTATTTTTAAACTCCACTTTCATAGGTTTTGAGGCACACGGCCCCCGCAAAAATGGAACAAACATGAATAAAAATAAAAATCACAATTTTTTTTTAACGTGATAACACTTCTCTTGGAATCTCTAGGTCTTCCAGCGTGATTCTGTGGTTACCTTTCGGAGGAAGTGGGCCATACAGTCACACTGGAGGACTTCACAGTACCCAGAGAAGTGTTATCTCTGGGAATCTCTAGGCCCTCCAGTGTGATTTTATGATCCACTTCCGGAACATATTTTTTTATTATGGCAGGGCAAATAGAGTAAGAATTTTTTTAAAATAAATTAAATTAACTGTGAATAATCAAATCTGCAAGTGCTGAACTCACAAAAGTAGAGGGCCTGCTGTAATTCTTAATTTGAAACAAGTACATATTAATGTTCATAATCATCTTATGTTTCTGTATGTATACCATTGAGACAAACTATTTTCATACGAAATTAACATCCTAGGACAGTGTGTCCTCAGTATCTGCTAAGAGTTTGTTTTCAGACCCCCCCCCATGGATTCCAAAATTCATGGATGCTCAAGTCCCATTATGTACAGTGGTGTAGCAGAATGCCATCCCTTATGTAAAATGGCAAAAATCAAAGTTTGTTTTTTGGTTTTTTTGGAGGAATATTTTCAAGTTGTGGTTGGTTGAATCAGTTAATACTAGGGATGGGCCAACCTAATCCTCGAATTTTCAAAATCTGAATCCCTGTGCCAAAATAGGCAAACGGAATTTTTCGAATCCGCCACTCAAACAGTTTGTTGGAGACTGGGACGCCTGGAAACCTGGGAGACCGGGATGCCTGGAAACCTGGGAGACCGGGATGCCTGAAAACTCGGGACCAGGATGGGATCCCGCTCCTCACGTGTTTCCCCACCCAACGTGGGCATGGGTGATTGGCGGGCAGACCAGCATAAAGCCTTGCATGCCCTGGAGGCCACCATTTCTCCCTCCTGCTGCCTGTGCCCCTAGTGCTGCTTCTCCCTGCTGCTGCCTCCCTTTGCAAGGTAATTTTGGGAGGTGAGGGACAGAGGAGCAAAACTGAGTTTGCGTGAGGGTCTAGGAGCTTGTGAGAATGTCTCAGGGGGTTCCAAAGACTGCAAAAAGGGGGTTCAGGAGTTCCATGCAAGCCATGCCAGCCATACTTTCCCCTTCACCAGCTTTCTTTGGTCAATTCTGGGATTAAGATTGTCACGATACCACTTCCTCTCTTAGTTTCTGTGTCTTGAATACATGAATACTTCAGTTAACCCGTTTTGAAGCTCCCTTTTAGAAAGTCTTTTTATGCTTCTCAACCCCTTTTTCTCTTTTTCCTCTGTCTAGCTGCAAGTTTATAAGCAGCGTTGCCATTGGAAAGGTTGCGAAGGAGAGCTGGAGAAACACAGACTTTTGGTCTTGCGTTGCAGCAGCATGTCTGTGGTAAACAATGAATGCCAAAAAACCTGAGCTGGGAAAGAATGGGATTCTACTCTAGCTGATTTTATAGGAGGAGTGTGTGTTGCCTACAACAAAAAAGGTGAACAGTAGCTGCCTCCAGAATCATTTATTGAGCATGCATTAATCTGTATTATTTTTTGATTTGAGACTGTAGGGTAGGGATTGAGAATTGTTGAGACAGGCCTAGAGAGTTGACTTGAGTGTCCCTTGCAGGACTTGAGGGAGGAGAATTGACTGGACTAGAGGCTTGTTTTTGTGTATGTGTGCGTGTATGTGTTTTTAAGTGCTTTCTTTGTTGCAGGACTTGAGACTTGACTGGAAGGTACAGTCTTCTTGAGATTTCAAGGACAGCTGAACATTTCTTTGCATCGCTCCCTTGCAAAGCTCTTTTAGACACAATTCTGGGGTTTGTAGTTTTACAAGGGGTCACAGCCTTCTCTGACAAAGTGTGCTGGCGCATGATCAAGCTACAAACTCCAGGATACCAGAAGGAGCTATGCAAAGAAAAGCTAGTTTTGACTTGAATTATCTCTGTACTGTAATATGTGGCCCTGTTTACACAGGCAGGCAAATGTGGGATTGATCCACATTTTTCTGCCTGTGTAGAAAGGGCCTTCATGTCATTTTCAGTCTGGGGAGATCCTGAGGCAAAACTATGACAATTGTCCTGGCCAGATTTCTTCAAAGGGAGGTTTGCCTTTGCCTAGGCTTTTGCTAAGGCTGAGAAAGTGTGTCTTGCCCAAGATTATCCTTCTTTCCCTTGTTTTTTAAACCCTTTTTAAAAAAAGGATTAGAAAGATTTGAGATTCATGAGATTCATGGATTCCTAGAACCTTCCAGGGATTCGGATTCGGATTTGGAAAGTTCTGGATTCATCCCATCCCTAGTTAATACAGAATTCATGGATATAAGGGCCAACTGTATTTCATGTTGCCACAAAATGGACAAGTTGTGATGTGGTGATGGGAAGGCTCAAGTAATGTACAATACATAGCCAGAGTGATTTCTGCCATCTCTGCTTAGATGTAGATACGTGATATGTACACTTTGGCCTAATTAGGAATGCCGCAAATAATTTTATGTTGTGAGGATACAACTCCTAATTATTTTGCTCTTCAGCCCTCCTTTGAAGAAAGCTTGTACCAAATTATAGTGTTCAACAGGAGCACTGTCATATTTTTTTTAAAAAAAAGCATTATGCCTTAAGCATTATGAAACCAGCCAACTGCTTTTGAGTAGGAGCTAGCGAACAATCACAGGATTTTCATATGCTTCTTGTTTGAGCTACAGTATGTTCCATTCATATCTTACATTGTGATGGATACTTGTGACCCTCCAGATGTTTTTGGACTACAGGCTTCCCCCATTTATCTGACAGGTTAAGGAGTGAATCACTGTCAGAAAATGGAATTGGTTGAAAAGTCTACTGTACTGTAGGGAGAATGAAGGAAGCTCATTTGCTTATTGAAGCTCATTTGGGACTGACTACATGCATGCTGTTTGCAAAGTCTTTCAGCTGGTTTAGTGTCTCCCCCTCCAGCTTGCTTTGCAAGCAGCATCTGTGTGTGAGCAGTTTCAAGTGACCTCTGTAGGCAAGAAGAACTGATGAAAGTGTGGAACCCCTATTGAATCAGTGGAATTTGTTCTTAATTTGGAAGTGTCAAAAGAGTGAGTTGTCAGATGATGCAGCATCAAAAGATGGGGACTTTCTGTATAATGCCACAGCCAACTTAACTAGTGGTGATTTGAGGGATGGGAGTTTCAGTCCAACAAATTTGAAAGGCCACAAATTGCTCATACTCTTGTTTTACATACTTATATGGAGTACAGAATCAGTTACCAAAGCTGTTGCTTGTGTATCATTTTATATTGTGGGAAAGAGACAGTTTCAAAATGTATTTCAGAGAAAGGCAAATCCAGCATCTGAAGTTGCCTTACCGTTGAACTGG
This sequence comes from Cyclura pinguis, assembly GCA_030412105.1. Classification (NCBI taxonomy): domain Eukaryota; kingdom Metazoa; phylum Chordata; class Lepidosauria; order Squamata; family Iguanidae; genus Cyclura; species Cyclura pinguis. The sequence goes on from CM059600.1 coordinate 129,968,870, forward strand.
AAATTTGGTCTATCTGTTTTTTTGTTTTTTTGTTTTTTTGTTTGTTTTGTTTCGGCTGTTGAAGGACTTTGGGCAAAATGGGCTAGATCTTATGTTTCTCAGTGTAGTGTAAGAGTTCTGCAGTTGGAGCTGTATTACAGCTTCCTGCTTACTACCCCCAGGACTCTCCGTTTGGCTGAAATACTCCCCTTGAAGGAGCCTCCCCTCCAGTGAGGCATCTGTGTATGCCCCATAGCCAGATGCAAGATGATGGCATCTTCCACTGAAATTTGCTGAACTGCTCGTAGATGATATCCTCAATCTGCCTCTTGCCATAGGGCTTGGCCAGATGTTCTGCTGATCTCCACCATTCATGGCATAACTACTCAGAGGGACTATTGCAGCAAAAACATGAGTTCTGCCTGCACTTTGGTTGTTGCGAAGAGTAAGAGAGAATATTAACAGCTGCAATGACCAAATAAAGATATACACAGGCATAAAGTGGACTTTATCTGGTATATTTCACAGGATCTCGGCCCATGACTGTGATATCAGCTGCTTCCTCCAATTCTTGTTAACTTCAGGTCATGGAGAACATGTGTGGTCTTGGACTGCCCCTTCTGCCATCCCTTGCCATTGGTTATAAATTCTGTGATGACTTAATGGGAACTGCAGCCCAACAACATCTGGAGGACAGTTCTTTCCCTTTCCTTGTGCTAGAGGAACGGATGACTTCTTAGTGTGGAAAGCATATTGCGTTGCTACTGAGCCATGGCTCTCCCAGAGTGGTGCACAAGTTTTACAGAGAAGTGAAAGAGAGTTTTCTGGGAGGAAGAGAAGCATTTGATTGTTCTCTTCTTTGAGTTCTGCATTTTCCAGTAGTCAGGCAGAAGCTTTACATCCATGCACACCAAATCTAGACATAAGATATGATAGGCATGGATGGAAGCAGGGCTACCAATTGTTCCTTAGCACCAGTATTTTAAGCCTTGTTTGTTAATGTTATTGTCAATTTGACTTTGGCTTCCAATGACCCTATGAATGAGAGATGCTGAAGAGCCCAGTTCATTAACAGTCCTGCTCAGGTCTTGCAAAAGCAGGGCCGTTGGCATCTGTGATTGATTCAGTTTGTCTGAATCCTCTTTTCCTACTGCCTCCCACTTTTCCCAGCACTATCATTTTTTTCCATTGAGTTGTGTCATCTCATTATATGTCTAAAGTATGATAGCTTCATTTTATTCATTTTTGCTTGTAGTGAGAATTCAGATGTGATTTCCTTTCAGTCCCATTCTGTTGTCTTTTTGGCAGTCTGTGCTATCCATAAAACTCTCTTCCAGCATCATATTTCAAATGGAGTGAATTTCTTCCTCTGCCCAGCTTTCACAACTATACATAGAAATCAGAAATACTATGGCATGGATTATTTTGACTTTGGAATCACTGATACACATTTACACCGTGTAGATACTGCATGTACTGTATACACTGTCTAAAAGCTGTACACTCGTCAGTTAGAGATTTTTTTTTATTTTTTTATTTTTTGAGGCTATTCACAACATTTGGAGAATGACGTCAATGAAATATGTTACTAGAACATTTCTTAGCCTCTGAAGTATATTCTGTTCCTTACATTTTCCTGTGCCTCTTGGGGAGCCTGCCAGATTCTCCCACATATCTTCTGTTTCTCTGTATCATCTAGCCTTGTAAATGCTTATCAGAGCTGTTGGTCTTTGAGGACAGTTTTATTAGGTTCTTGAGCAGTAAAGATAACTGTGGCCATAACGTTCAAAAATGAAGTGGCTGATTACTTCATTTAAGTCCTCAAACTACTTTCTCTGGGGAAGACATTTTGATTTTGAGTGATTTGTTGGAAGGAAGTGTCTTGAGGATTATAGGCAAAAGTATGCTAAGAATGGTACTTTTTCACACTGTCTGCAGCTGATCTTCACACAGGGGCGGGGAGCAGTCTGTACTGCATCTTGTGATCTGTCACTTCATGCTCTGCTTCCAGATTGTTGTGGGTTTTTTAAAGCAAAATCTTGAAATTTGATAACAAGTGCTAGATTTCTGTCTTGAAGAAAAATCTGCATTCTCCCCTAGCCAGGCAACTTACCTAGCCCTTGTCTTTTCTCTGCAGAGCCCTTTTCCTCTTTGTTTTCATTTACTTTAGAGACAATATTTTATGTCTTTCCATCCATTAGCCTTGCTGCCTTTGTTAATTTCAACAGAAGATAAGGACCCCTTCACATTTTACCATGATGCCGTGGCTTCCTCTCAGGCTATTGCAGTAACATTTGGAAACCTGGGGTGGGGGGAAACCACTTGTTTCCTTTCATCAGAGAGTTGTTCAGCTTTTTTGCTCTAATAAGGGAAGATACATTGGGCATCCCATGGTTTGGCTTCAAATGGGTTGAGCTTTTCTGGGCTTTCCAAACACTTGTAGAAGGCTCAAAAATGCTCACAAGCGTCTTTTCCTATTTCCTGCATCTGCCGCAGTGAGAACCCAAGAACATAACTTTGGGCAGCAGGTGGACGTAGTAGAGGCAATAACAAATGCTCCCTGATCCATCCAGGGGCACAGACAACCAGTCACAGGACCCCCAGTAGAAAAATGGCAGTAGGTGCCTATTTCTTTAGGTATTCTAGGGATATAGTCCCAGTTCATGACAAGAAAGGACACTGGGCTAGATTTTTGGTATAGAGTCTGGTGATGGAGGCTTATGGGCTCAAGTTGAGCACAGCTCTGCCTGCCCTGCTAAAAGCAGGATGTGAACATGTCTCAGTATATCATGAATTTCTCACAGGAAGGGATACTCACTTTTGTGATTTTTTTCCTCCTGAGATGTTTGTAATTTTCCTATTGGCTACAGTCAGGTGAGATGAATTCACATGGCTGCTTTATCTCGATTTGTTTCCAAAATCTACTGCAGTGATAGTGGATGCTACCATGGAGAAGTGGCTTCCAGACCCCTGTCATAACCAGCATGAGGGAGCACTGAACCTGCCTGTTGTATGGTCCCAATTCAAGGCCCAAGTGTGATCCTGTCTAAGGACTCTTGTGTCCTTAGAACTGAGAGCCACCAAAGTGTAGTCGTTTGAGCATTGGACTGCAACCCTGGAGACCAGAGGTTGATTTCTGGGTCAGCTGTGAAAACCCACTGGGTGACTTTTGGTGCACCGCATACTCCCAGCCCCCAGAAAACGTCATGACCTTAGGGTCACCTTAGGGTCACCGTAGGTCAGAAATAACTTGAAGGCACACAACAATAACCCTTAGAACCAGCCTGGTTTTAAATATGCTGTGCTTGTAGAATAAAACCAAAAGGATTTTCTTTGAAAAATATTTGAGAAAATACACAAAGTAGAAGCACATGCAGAAATACTTACAAGGATTTAGCACTGAAATCAGGAGAGACAAGAAGAAGTGTTCATGCTCTGATAAGTAACACATGTTCTACTGGATGTACTCCATAATAACTATGCCATCAACATGTCCCAGCAAGGTTCATTGTTGCTTCTGTTTTACAGACATCATTGTTAGTTATTAATGTTGTCATTTGTTCCTTCTCTATATAATCAAAATATTTACTGTCAGACTCATGTCACTCTCTTTCAACAGACCAGACGTCTATTTGCTAATATGTAGGTGACAGTTTTGAGAAACCTGTAATTCTCCACCTTTTGCAGCTGATGCCATATAGCCAGTCATAAAAACAGATGTTATATAAGTGAATGGAAAGCTGCTGCTCTTTCTTAAGTTGTCATCTTCTTGACTTAAGAACCCTTCCTTCTCTCATGTTTTCCTATTTGTGTTTACCCTTGCAAATACTTTGAGAACAATTAATTGTGTCTAGACTTGCAACTTAAAAAGGTTTGTAGTGTGATCCTATTAGTGTCTTCTCAGAAATAAGTACAACTGATTTCAGTGGGGTTTAGCCCAGAAAAGTGACATAGGATTCTAATCTTAAAATCCTGAACAGAAACCAAAAACAAAAAAGGGAATCTAAAAGTTTAAATGCTGGAAAGTTGTGGGAATGGTAGCCATTGGTATGAGACAGGTTACAAGTAAACATTTGGAAAGTAAAGGGCCTATGTTTACATCCTTACTTATATCACATGCATGAGTTATATTGCATACATGACTTACACTTCAAACTTCTGGTTGAATTCTAATCAAATGCATTCACACACATTTTTTTCTATGATTCAGCTCTCTTACAGCTTGGATATCCAAGCTTTCACAGTGGCTAAGTCAGGATCTTGTAAGAACTCTATGGAACTCTATGGAATTCTATGGAACTGCCACTTGCTTCAGCAGCTGTACAAGGAGGTTTCTGAAACATCTTTACACAGGCAGTCCCCCATGTGGTACAGCAGTACTCCTGATCTGATACTCAGGACCAGCTCCAAAGCTGCAGCTGGCTTCCTGTGTCCTTTCTGCACTATAGTGAAGTTACGCCAGTAGAGCTCTCTGATCCTCTAGTTCTGAGGAAGATGTGTGCCATTGTGAGCTTCTCTTTAGGCTGTTTAGTTCTTAACTGACCCACAAGCATTGTTGTTGTGTACCTTCAAGATTTTTTGGACTTTTGGAGACCCTAAGATGAATCTATCACAGGGGTTTCTGGGCCTGAGAGTGTGTGGTGTGCACAAGGTCACCCACAAGCATATACATGATATATTCAGTTAGCTATTGTAATGTGTGAATTTCCTTTAAGGGAAATAATTTTTAAGTGATCCAACAGTCTGCAAATGCCTGATCTTGTTTTTTTTTTTCCTGAGGTGTCTTGTTTGCTTTGTATTGTGCGTGTGGGAGTGTGATGCTTATGAAAACTGTCTTGCTGTACAGTGTGTGGGGATTTTGTAAGCGAAAAGATTTATCACTTTCATGTCTGTCAGGAGTCATCAGTCTCTGCTCATCTGTCAACTAGATTTCTGAGAAGTGAGTTCACAGTTGAATAGAATGTGGCAGGAATTTCTTGTGGCTCATTTCCTAAATGTGAATTGCCCTGCATGAAGTTAATTTCGATAATTTTCTGTTCATAGACTATCTCATAGTAGGTAATTTAAAATTAAACTATTGAGGATAGTAATCTGGAAATCTTGTTTTTCCATAAAATTCTTCGCATAACTAGAGTTACATATTATACACAGCAAATCATTCTGCATGTATTTTAATGGTTTGATGCATCATTTTGAACTGAAAGATGAACAGGCAGTTAAAAAGAAATAAAATTGAGGAAATAAAACCATTTTACAGGTTGGCTGCTGTAGATTACAAACCATACTGTTTCTGAGCAAACAGTGTGTATGTTTTAGATAATCAAGATTAAAAAGACTTTGAGAATAATGCCCTGATCAAGAAGAAAATTTTCATAGAAGACATCTACCCAAAGAAAAATGAAGATGTTTAGCTGGATCCAGAGTCAATCATACTTGGAAAAAAACTTTTGAAAGTAATGAGTCTTAAGTTTTGTTGTTGCATGCCTTCAAGTCGTTTCCGATTTATCGCTACCCTAAGGTGAATCTGTCAGGTTTTTTTAAAAATGTTGGAGGAGTTGCCTTTGCCTTCCAAAAGAGTGTGTGACTTGCCCAGTGGGTATGTCTTAGTAGTAACTAATTTTAAATTTCACTAATTTCAGTAGGTCTGTTCTAAATATGACTCGTTCCAGACCATTACAACAGCCACACAGAGGATATATGAAATAAGCTTTTTGTAGGGCTGCTGATTCCTACCTCAGCTGTAACATCTAGATTTGTTTACTCAGCACAGCTGTGGGAAGAGTTTCCATACTAGTTGTGGAGGATACCTGTAGAAGCTCCACATGCATTTGAGGAGATCTATTGAGTGTCTGGCCCCTGCTGAACCTCTACATGGAGAATCAGTAGTCTTGTAGAGTTATGTAGAGATAGTATCCCTTCTATTCTTTCTCCTTTCTCCCCTTTCTGTTCACCATGAAATCTTCATAGGTTGGAGAATAATCCATACGACTGTGTATTTATGTGAAAATTCAATAAAAAATATTAACTTAAAAGAAATCTTCTTAGCTTTTCCTTGTGCTTTAAACAGTAGTCACTATTTGCAGTACATTCTGCAGAATATGCCCACTTAGGTTCCGTGGCAGAAGGAAGAGGAAGGAAAACAAATGATCGAAGGCCTAGGGTTAAAGAATTTGAGGAGATGAAGAAAAATTACTACCACCTGAGAAAATAAATCTCTTATTGTGTATTTTTATTCATAGTAGCTAGAGTATATCTGAAATACCTGCTGAAATAAATAAGTCCAGTCCAGAAATGTAAGTTATAGCTTTAATGAGTTTGCAGATGCAAGCACATGTGTTTGGCACCAAGTTGAGGTTAAATTGATGGGCCTTTCTTCCACGCACAAATGGAGAGGTTAAGGGTATTAGACCAGAGTGCAAACAATTGGCGAGGGCTGCAGTAGCTGTCATCTTGTATTTGAATTTGTTTGGCTGTTTCCCCAACTGGCCAAACTTTGACAGTATACACAGAGCTAGTGTTGTGTGCCTTTTGCATCAGGAGGCAAGGGAGATGACAGGTCTCATTAAACCTTACAGGAAATGATATGTCTTAGCATATGTAGAAGTTTCAATTTTTTTCTCTGTAAAGCAAGAGTGAACAAACTGTGCTCCTCCAGATGTGGTTGGACTGCCAGCATTCTGCACCATTTGGTAAGCCGGGAACCACGAGGCACTCCCAATGGCTGGGACTTGCAACCCAACATCAGCTGGAAGGCTACACAACTCCCATCTAAAGGGAAAGGGAAATTAAAGGACTAAGGCTAGACCTGTACAACTTAGCAGTAGGCAAGGGCCAAAATTAAATAGACCATACTTCTTCGGGCCGTAGATAGGTTTTAGTGTCTCACTTTCCAAGTAAAGTTATAATAATGGTATAATAATGTTTTTTATTTGCAAAATAAGTTATAGTATAATTAATGATTAAGCTATTTTGAAAATAAAATAAACCATATTATAAAAAAGGAAAATTAGGGAAGTTTTTCCTCATGTTTAGGTGGAACTTCTTTTCCTGCAGTTTGAAGCCTCCTCCATATCCTAGGGCCTTTCCACACTACACTGTTATAGTGCTATTTATTCTACTTTCAACATCCCATGGAATTCTGGGGTTTGTAGTTTCCTGAGGCCAAAGAGCTCTTTGGCTGAGAATTCTAAAGGCCCCTCCCTAAACTGCAAACCCAAGGATTCCATAGCATGTTAAAAGTGGAATAAGAGCACTGTAACAGTATAGGGCAGAAATGGCCACTGTCCTACCCTTTTGACCTGTTGTTCGGATGACTGAGAGAATGCAGATGTGGCAAGTTGTGATTACACAAAACCAGTAAATAGGATTATTGGAAATACAAGAGAGCTATGTCTTAAGAAATATAGCAGTGTGTAATTTACAAAAGATCAAAGGGGAGGGGAACAATTTGAGGTGGCAGAAAAAAAGTATTATTTATAAAGAAAGAAGAAGAAAATAGATTTGGAGGATAAACAAAGGGAATTCCAGATGTTGGGGGGAGTGGAATTTATGAGAGTGCACACTGGAATAGACCTAAAATGCATTTTAAAATGCATTTTAAAATGCAATTTAATTTTTTCCAATCCAGTTTAGGAGGAATGGGGGTGAATGAGGACACTGACCTGTAATAAGCTGCTTCCCCCAGAGGGTCCCAGTTCGCCGTGTAACAGTCCATGTTGGCTTGCTCAGGAAGGAGGAGAAGACTACCTCCTTTCTTGCCTCCTCCAGCCCCAGCTGCTCTTCTCCTTTTCCCGGGCACTTCCGCCCTCACCGCCCATCCAAGGGAAACAGAAAAAGAAGAAGCAACTGCTGCCATCTTGCGCAAGGGCAAAAGGTAGCATCAGCTTACTCTCTGCTGCCCCCTGGAGGGAAAGAGGAGAGAATGGCCCAGCTGGCAACCTAATTGCTGCAACCTTTTTTGGCCTTTGCATTCAGTGATGCGGGCTACACAAAATCCTTTGGCAGGCTGTATGTTGTGCAGGCCTGGTTTAGGCAATACTTTGGGAGGAACTATCTCCTCTTGTTGATCAAGCAGTTTTAATGCCTTCTCAAGGGCTCCTAGGATATATTTTGCAACTATCTTTGGGTCTGCATAGTGGGTGTTGGTATTTTGCTGTCCTTGGATTCATTTTGCCTGGTCACAGATTCAGGCAAAATGAAGTGCAAACCATACACCTCCTAAGGCACCTCAAAATGACTGTGCAGACAAGTCCTCTGCCAAGGAGGTTGTGATTCTTCTCTTCCTGAGATTCTTCATTCATTTTGTTTTAAAAGCCCTGACACATTTTGTCTGAACAGCATAAATGTTTGTCGGCAGTTCATGTGTTGTTTTATTAACTCTGTGAGAGGGAACAGCCGAGATCTCACGTCCCAGAGGTGCAACAGCTGTACGCTATTGCCTAACAACCTTCCTCTGAAAATTGGCAGTTTCCACAAGGAACGCCTTTCCTTCAGGCAGTTATCTTTAGCCTCTCAAATGGGTAAAATATATGTTCAAAAGAAGCTTTGCTGTATTTGACTGATGTATAGTAAGACTGGCTGAAACCTAAAACGACCAGGTCATGTGTAGTGGTATAGCTTTAACTGTCATGCTGGCAAGGAATTCACACCCCAGCACTTGCCTGTTCATGAATATGCAGCTAAACTAAAATTTCACTTGGTCCTGTGTATGTGTGTGGCCTAGTTAAAGCAAGGAGCCTTGTGTCAGCAAGAGCAAAGAGTTCGCCCTACCCAAATGACACCTTCAGAGACAGCGCTTTGAACCTCCCAAGGTGTTGGCTTCTTTAGTCTTTTTCTCATATGTACCATGAACAACCTTTGTTCACTTGGAAATCAAACCTAGGAACTCAAGGCCTTGGATCCAGTGGAAGGAGGTTGATGGAAAATGGTTTTCCCACTCACACTTGCCCTTAGCCTCTCTGAAAAGTCATGGAGTCCTTTTGAATAAGGTAGATTATGGTGTGGTGGAAGGAATGCTCTTGGAAAAGTGAAATTGCTGAAAACCAGGCGGAGGCATCCTTTTTCCTCTCGTGATTTTTGATTCCTGATCTTCAGGAGAGGCTTTCTACAGGGAGGCTCGGAGAGGATTTGCTGGAAGTGGAGAAGCTGTAAAAGTCACCTGTCATCGACCTGTTCTTAGGATCCATGGCAGGCTGCCTAATCAGCAGGGAGCAGTAATGTTGAAGGCACACTTGAAATGAAAGGGACTGTAATCCAGTCAAGGAAGGAAGATTAGAAATCTTGATCATTAGTCCTTTTAAAGAAGATTTAAAAGAAAATGCTTGTCACTTTGAAAATAATCTTAGACTTTCCCCCATCTTAGATTGCCCAGGATTAAGACTAGCTATTATTGCTGAAATACGGTGGCTTGTCTAACGTCATCCAGAAAATTTGTATCTAAGCTAAGAGCTGTGCTTCAAGCTTTCTAGCTTATGATTTTCATTCTTACGGTATATCAGAGGTGTATGAAATATGTAAAAGATCTTAACCTTCTTTGGGGGGCGTTGGTCAAGTTTTGTTTGTTTATTTTAGGAAAAGAGAAGGAGAATATTCTTTAAATGGATCAGCTGTAATTAGCAGAGTGAAAGATGGGAGAACAATGTTTATGTGTGTGCTTCCTCAAGTCACCTGTCAATTTATGGAGATGTCATGAATTTCATAGTGTTTTCTTAGGCAAGGAATGCTCAGAGGTGGTTTTCCCAGTTCCTTCCTCTGAAATATAGCCTACAGCACCTGCTATTTGTTGGTGTTCTCTCATCTGATTACAAACCAGGGCTGACCCTGCTGATCTTCCAAGATCAGAGGGGACCTGGTACTTTTACGGTATGCAGTGCTGTGTTCATATTCCTTGGCACTGATTGCCCAAAATCTGAATGTGAAAAAGTGATCTTCTCAAAACTCTTACACAGGTCTTGTATTCTTCCCAGTGTAGCATGTCCAAGTGCAGTTTGTTATGCATTGATGTTCATTGCTACAACCTCTAAATGACCTTCAGGAGAGCAAAATGGCCCATAAAACATAGAATTGTCTGTCCCCTTCTATTTTTCCTCAGTGTTCTTTTTCAATTAAGCTTTAACCGAGTTCTAGTGTAAGATGAACCATATCCCTCTCCATTGGCAAAGTGGGCATACCTAATAGAATGTTTGTACAGGAGCCTTTGCAACAAACGGCTCTCTTTAGGGAAAGCACAGCCTGTGCCCAAAACTTTAGCAACTCTTGTATTTTTACTCTTTTTACAGCAACAAAGAGAGATTGTTTTTTTACTTTATAGGGATAGATTTCACCCCCGTGGTTTGGTAATACTGATTTTTTGTTCAATCTGAGTTCTCTTAGATATGTTTTATCCCTTCACTTCTCAACAAAAATCTTCCATTTGGAATAAGTAGAGCTTCATCCAGCCTCTGAAAATAAATGGACTTTGCATCATGCCCCAAAGACTGAAAGGTTTAAGTTATATAGAAGAAGATTCTAATGCTCCAGTCCTATGAATGCTTGAAAGGAAATGCCACTAAACACATTGGGACTTCCAATTAAGTTTGCCTAGGCCTATGCTGTAGAAGACCTATATCACCCAGCAAGTATGTATATCAGCAATGTGCAAATTGTCACCTTTTAGAAGTTAGACTACAACTCCAGTCTTAGCTGGCATAGCCACTGTTGAGGGATGATGGGAGATGCAATCTAAGAAGTTCTTGAAGGCCACAGGTTGCCCATCTCAGGTTTTTGTCTTACACATCTTGATTTACTGCTCCAGGGTAGCAAACTCCAAAAGGATATCTGTATGTGTCTGTAGCAAAAGAAGCAACTAAAAGAACCTTGTGGCACCTGGAATGACAAATATGTTGCTTGGGGTATAGGCTTTTGTGGACTAGAGCCCACTCCATCAGATTTGCCTTTACGAACTGCATGCAATAAGATTGGGCTATTATTCAAGCACTGAGACTTCCACTTCCTTTCCTCCTACTTGGAACTCCCAGTTCTTCACAGATGTGTCACCAACTCTCTGGAGTAGATTTGATGCACAGGAAGGAGAAGGCAGTTTCACTATTTCACCAGCGGTTTCCTTTTGCTTGCCATGGCCAGTGTTGGATATAACCCAAAGTGGTACAAGACTCTTTCTTTCGGAGGGTCAGGCAAATACACAGTAATTCTGTGTGTTTTCCTGCCTATATATTGTTTGTTTATCCTATATATTGTTTGTTTGTTTATCCTTTTTTTAAAAAAAGACAAAATCTCCATCTCTCACTTGCATATGAATTAATCTCATTTTGGCTAGGTCTAAAATGTGGCTGTCCATTCTTGAAATGCACGAATGTCTATTATAAACATTATGAAGGGAGCTGCAAGACAGCCCAGAGGGACAACACTTTCCTTTCCAATAGTGTGTGTGTGTGTGTGTGTGTGTGTGTGTTCAGTAACTCCGTTCTAGTCTCATATTCCATGTGTACCATGTGCTGTATGTATTGTATTATATTGTTAGTTTGTGAGCAGAGTGACTTGGTCTGAAGAGTAAGGGTTTTGTGGGGGGGGGTCTTTTGAACAAACCTGTTGAATTCATTACTAAATTGCATTTATTAAACTAAATCTGACCTTTATCCTGAACCCCAAAAAACCATAAACATTTTCCAGGAAAACAATCTCTTTCTGAACCACTGAGTGGTATGATAACATGATATGTTGCTAAGATATTGGACATTGCTGTCTTGATCTTTTGTAAGCTGTATTTTGTTGTTTGAATTTTGCATTTGTGATAACCTTTTGTGAGGCATGCTGGGACCTTTGACATTAAAAGGCAGCATAGAAATAAGGTCCCTATAATTACAATGTACTATATGTTGTAATAGTTGTAACATAGATATTGTAATGTTTATAATAAACAAAAACTCCCTTCTCTGAGTTAGCTATAAACAATTGCTGATTCCCCCCCCCCACTGCCCCTCCTCTGGACTCATTATATATCATTTTTGAAATGTATACTTGAGTTCTCAGTATCTGTGTAAAAGTAAAATGCATATTTTATGAAGAGCAGCCTGCTGATTATTTAGCTTCACCCATGCATTCTTACTCATTTTCCTTCTGCTTTGCCAGAACCTTGTTTAAGCCGTGTATAAATAAGAAGTAAAACAGCAGACCATAATCCAGCATCACACTGGGTCAAAGAGTGCTGGAAACAAAATTGTTCAAGAAACCTTTGTTCCATTATGGAATGTGTGGCGGTTCTCTAGAAAGAAGCCCTGTACATTTGCCTTTGTTGAGTCTACTGCTAATTTGATTGTCCATCTTGCCTACATGAATTGAAACAGTCCTATGATTTACTTCCCTTTTAAAGGTGTTTCTGTTCTTGGTAACTGGCTTGCTATTGGTATAAAGGAAACAGTTGTTCTTGGTATACAATAACTCTAATGACTCTGCGTAGAAGTGGCTAGATAAAAGAGAGTTTGCGCTCTTGTAACTATCAGGAAGAGACTTGTCGTAGGGGACATCATTGCTTGATTTAGCCTTTCCCATCCAAGGGCACTCAAAATACGTTAGTTTGCTCTCCCACCACATGGCCCCATGGGTTGTCCAATGCCTCTGGAGGGCATCTGGGTGTGGAAGGCTCTTTTATTTACAAAAACATGCATATTTCAAATTCTCATGCAGAAAAGCAGCTTAGATCCTGAATGAACATACACAAATATTCTCACTCTTTCTATCTCAAGCCTGAGACTGGCCCTACCATTAGGCAGAGTGAAGCAGCTCCCTCAGGCAATGGATGGTGGGAGGCATCAGTAAAGTACTGGAAGACAGTCATATGCCATGCAGTTTGCCTTGTGGTGAAAGATGGTCTTCCATCAACAGAGTTGAAAGAAGAATTATTTTCCGTACCAGTTGGCTTTTTTTTATATAAAATCAGAAGGGAAACCATGTGGTTCTTCACTTGAGGCAGCAAATGGCCTTGGGCTGGCCCTGTGGAATCAAGTATACATGTCTGCAGTAGAGTGATTGTTAAAAACTAATATTTATTCTGCAGTCCTTTGCATGTTTGCTTAGGAGTACATCCCACTAAGTTCACTAAGGTTTACTCACTAATAAATTGCTGTTTACTCACTGATAAATTGCCTATAGCAATTCTGTAAGCAAGTCCTGTTGGTCCATGGACCCCCACTGGCCCATGAAACAGCCATCAGCTGTTGATTTGCAAAGAGTTCCCAGAAAATTTTGCAAATATTGACAAAAATGTGGCACAAATATGGTATGGTTCCATGATACACAGGAAAAAAAGGGCAGACCACGACAACAAGACAGCTTGAGAAGTACTGGTCTGTACGATTACAACCAGTATTCTGTATCAGCTATCCTCTGTCCACCTCTGCTCTGATTGTCTATTCTGACTGTATGGACCTCTTTCTTCCCATCCAGCTGCTGCCCAGTGCAGTAGGTTATCTAGCTCTAACTGTTCTGTATTCAGAATCATTATTTGGTCCCTCTTGTGACACTGTTGCCAAAATTGTAACTCCCTCACCCACCCACAACCTACTTTTCTGGACATCAACTGTATGGAGGGAAGGAGGTCCATTCTGCCAGAGATCAGAACATGGGTGAAAGGTGTTTCTATCAGATTTGGGGAGGATCAGGTGAGGAGAAGTTACTTAGTTAAGTATTTTTAATTAGTTGATGTATAATTCTGGCCTGCAGTGCAGTCTTAATCTCTTGTGGTCTTTAGCTGAGTCCCTGTATTAGTTTCATGAAATGGATTACCAGTCTTCCTTCTATAATAGATGGGAGCTAGAATTGAGAGAGCTGGCACAATTACAGAGGTAAAAAAGCTTAAACTTTTTGATCCTTTGCAGGTTCTCTCCAGCAAACCACTGACAATACTGACCACCTTGGTAGGTGCTTAAAAGAAAGGTTTGTTGATGTTAGAAATGCCTTAAGCAGGAAGCTAATAAATATTCTACAATAGCAAGAATGTGTGTAGGAATTCCTAGCATTGCAACCCTATCATCATTTGTCACAGTATGCAAAGTGTTTCTTGGAGCTCACTGTAGAGGTGGTACCGTTTGGCTGCATAAAGATTCACACTCACTCTGAACTTTGAAAGCAGGAGGCCTGATGTGTATTGTGCCATAAATGTAAATGAAACTTTAAGGGTAGTTCATTCCTTCCAAAGGATTTTGTCCCTAAGAGCTTACAAATTTGAAATGCTAACAGTGATGAGAGATTGGTGGCAGATGGGGCAGGGGGGGGGTAGAATGCATTAGTCTGGGGTGACAAGAGGTGAATGTTCTCAGTTATCAGTACAAAACCACATGAGTGCATGGTTCAAATCTCACCCCTGCATTAACTCAGTGGGTGGCTTTAAGCAAGCCTCTCAGGCCTTTGCCTACAGTATGGGAATCATGCTGGCTTAATTTATCATGGATATTACTAACTTAACTTACAGCAGTGTTATAAGGATTATATGTATGTATGACGAGCACTTGCTACAGAAATGCTAAATATTCTATATTGTTCTCATTAACTGGCTCATCATGTAGAGTTAGAACAGAGGTGGAGAACCTTTAGTCCTCCAAATATTTTAGATTGTAACTCCTCAAAGTCCCAGGTGGCGTGATAAGCAGCAAGGGAGTATGGCAGTCCAAAACACTGGGATTTCCAAAGTAGCCTGGCTGGGCCTTTTCAAGAAATCCATAATTACAGTACAATATGAACCCATGCCTTCTAGCTTTGAGTCTTCATGTTCTTTGGCCATGCTGTGTCTCCTTTGTTTTCAAGTTTTATCCTCCCCTGCCCCCATCGACATTATTTTACAATTAATACTTAACAGTTAATCACTGTAATGCAGTCACAATTTAGGTCTATAGGGGATGGGGTGGATTTCCTGCCTCCTATAGACAACAAAATTCTTTCCTTGTTCCTGCCTAGGTAGAAAACATATCAGCATATGAAATGTTGTACAAGTGAGCACACCCTTTCCGTGGCCTGCTGCATCTGGTTGATGGAAGAGAATGGAACATGAAGTTACAACATCATTTGAGATGGGGGTGGGAGCTTCACTGAAGGCCCTTGTGACTAATCTAAAATAAAATCTGTAGATGCTCCCATAAATGTGGAGTGACACAAGCGCTATTTTTGTTCTGGTTTCTATATTATTTATTAGAACCTTAAAATGTTGTGTTATCATCATTCTGGACTTTTGAAAATGCATTTTTCAATTATATTAGATACCCTTGGATTGAAAGTCAGAATATTAATATTTTGATCAATATAATTTATCATTATAAAACATAATTAATATACAGTAATAGAAATGTAGTAAAGCATTTGGAGGTGATAACTAGCTGCTACAACTGACACTATTGCTTAGTAACTTTAGCTAAACTTTAAAATAAAGTTTAGTTGATACCTCTCTGAAAGAAGGGGAAAATTCATAAGCTAGATGTAAGGCAACAGCAGTAGAGCATTCGGAATTGGAGCCAAGGCCTGTCATGTGCTTTTGTCATGCAGTATCATAACACAGAGTGGGTATTTGTGAATGGTAATGTTGTTGTGTGCCTTCAAGTCATTTCCAACCTATGATGACTCTAAGGTGAACCTATCACTGGGTTTTCTCAGCAAGATTTATTCAAAAGTGGTTTTCCGTTGCCTTCCTCTGAGACTGAGAGTATGACTTGCCCATGGTCTTGCCATGCGGTTTTGAACTCTGAGTAGGGATTTGAACCTTAGTCTCCTGGAGTCACTTTCTGTAAGAATAACAGCTTCCTAAGTAGTCTTTCCTTCTTTCACTTTGTCCTACTGCAGATGTTTGCAAAAGGCAAAATGGCTCCCCTTCCCATAAAGTAGGGTGAATCCCATTCCTCTAAGCATCAGTGTAACAAGGACAGTGAATTGGAGTACCCTTTAATTGCAGGGAAGACCATCCACTGCTCCCTCACTGAGGAGGGGTACAGCCCGTGCTCTGGAGTGTCCTGCCAGCCTCATTCTTCTGCTGTGGCAAAAGAAGCCCGGGAGCATCTGCCTGCCTTCCAATTCATTGTGAGGATGGGGAGCAGGCAGGCTGGCTCTCGGGAGAGCTGTGCTAGCCATAAAAAGTCAACTATGCTGAGTGAGATCTCCAAGTGATTAAAGCCAACTCATTCTGTTTTGTTCTGAGGTGTTCTTCAGAACATGAACAGCAGTGGCAGCAACTGAAGGGGACTAGTAGTGGCAGGTATTGAGGTGATGGCACATGCCTCCAGTTGGCACTGTTTCTTAAAAGACTCATCGTGTTATATCTAAGATATAGCTCAGATATGGGAAACAATCAGCTGTTTCCTATGCTTACTGAATATCCTTACTCAAGGCCAAAGCAGACTTAGTTAGAAACTACACTTTTCGTTTTTCCTGTAGGGTAAGTCCAGAGCCCCCAGTCCAAATACTACTGTACCATACCAGAGGCAAATGGTATACTATGATCTTGATCTGAATTGGTGCTCTGGCACCAGCAACTTACATTGGAAACAGTGTGAAAACAAACAGAAGGCTCTAGCTGCTCATTATGTTTGCTGTGTCCTTCAGAATCAAGTCCACTGAGGTCAGTGGAACTTTTTCCTGAGTCAGTATTCATAGGATTACAGCCTGAATGTCAAGTGGCTGGTGCTGTTTATAACGTATTCAGATGCACATACATAATATAAAGAAGTAGGAGAGGGAACCCACCTTGAAATAAAATGCATATATTTTCTTTAACAATTAGAAACATTCAGATGAAAATCTGTACTTTTTAATAAGGAGAAGGGTGGATGAGGAAAAGACTATTGGTCAAATGTGCATGGTACCATGTGAGTTAACTTCTACTAGTTGACTTCAGTGGACCACAATGTTATAATGTATGCCAAATGTATTAATGAGTATAGTCTAGAAACTGACAGGCAGATTTAATTGTAGTAAGATTAATTGCCTGACTCAGTGACAGCATATTTTTCTTTAACTGCAGGCTGAAGGTTTTGTGTTCTTTATTTTCATATTTTCAGTTCCTTGCACATGGACAAATCTTCCTAAAAGCTCTCTTGTTGAAGTAAATATAAGGGGGAAAGAACTTGGGTGTCAAATGAATATGATCAATCACAACAAATTGAAACAGCTTCCAAGGCTCCCATCTGTCTATTGGGCAGCTGCTCTTATCTTATTTTGTAGAGGGCAGGCAGATTATTAGAACAGACTAAAAACCACTTAGATTCTGCCTCATCTCCATCTGTTTTTCTCCATTTCACTATTTAATTTTAGAAAGCTGCATGAAAGAGGGAGGCTTGCTGCCCTAAACTGGAGGTCATTTTGTGTACTCTTTAAATATGAACTTAGTATATATTCTTGAGAGTTAGGCAAGGGCCAATGTTCCCATAGGCATGTTCCTGTAGGCATCACCCAGTGCTCCAACATTAAGTGGAAAGCTATATGTATGAGAGAGGCACCAGAGATCAAGTGCCACAGATTTCATATGTGAAAAAAAATCCAGAATCTGGGAGGAAAATCTGAAATCCTTATTTAGCCATTTTTATAAATGCCAAAAAAGACCCTCAAGCACTTAAGGCCATTTCCACGCTACACTGTTATAATGCTCTTATTCCACTTTCAACATGCTATGGAATCCTGGGCTTCGCAGTTTAGGGAGGGGCCTTTAGAATTCTCAACCAGAGAGCTCTTTGGCTTCAGTAAACTACAAACTCCAGAATTCCACAGGATGTTAAAAGTGGGATAATATTACTGTAACAGTGTAGTGTGGAAACGGCCCAAGTTCTCCAGAACACTTCATTTCTAAATGGCTAAAAAGTGCATCATACCATTGTATGGTGATGCTTTACATGGCTCCCAATACAATGCTTTTCATCTCAGCGAGGTCACACATTTGGCTGTGAGCTATCAAGTGATGTACATGTCTGTGTGATCTGATACTTTGAGGATATGTGAAGACATAGAATTTGATCACTTGAACAAGCATGTTAGTATAACTCTAACAAAGCCCTGTGAATTCCAGATCCCCTTGGTGGTTTTGCCCTGAGCCATGCTGGAGACAATCAGTGTTCAAGAAGAGCATGTTACCAAGGAAGGGCAACTAAAGATGTCCCCATGGGTCTGAGCCCTCTTGCTAGTCCCTACTTAAAGTAGGCTGTGTTCCTCAACACCTCTTTTGTGTTTCTGCAGGAAGCCATTGTAGGCCATGATGAAAATCATCTGATTCAATGTGAAAAGACTTTCTTATAGCTGTAGCTCTGGTTTAAGTGGTGTTTTAACTTGCAGGTGAGGGAAGCAAAAGCTCCAGTTGAATTAAAAAGTGGTGTCCTAAGAGAACTTGAAGCTCATAATTAATGCATATTGCTGAGGCAAAGAGAGGTGGAAGCTCAAAAGAAAGATATATGCATTGGTTTGAATACAAAGAGGTATTGCACCACACAAGGCAACCTTCTGCTGCCCGTGGTGCCCACTGAATGTTGTTCCAGAGGGTCCCTCAACCACCAGGAATGGCTTTTAGGAAAATATGGGGGGAGGAAGTGCCAGGAAAGCCCTATTAATTGAGTTGAGGTTTGACAGTGCTTTTTGAATTCAACCCCTTCAGATTCAGTTAATTGTATTGCCTGTAGTCATAACATACTGTTTTAGTATTGTTCTGTGGGTGACTGGACCAGCTTAGAATCTCAATTCACACTGACCCCAATTCAACATCACCTCAGCATAGCATAAATATCAGCATGCAGACCTAAGCTACACTGAGCTATATACCACCACCCCGACCTACTGTAAAGCACCAAAGTTGCCTCACACAGCCATTCTATGCTTCAACATGTGCAGACAGGATCAGAGAAGCATCGCACTACCCACCATCCCCCATAGCCAGATCCAGAATGAAGACATCAGCTATGAGTTCTGCAAGCATCTTCTGGGGGTTGCAGCACTTCTGTATTCATTGTGCTTCTGGTGGTGGTAGGGATTGTGTTACCCTGTGAACTGGGGGTCCCGGAAGGGACACCAAAATGTGCTCAACTAAAGTTGGGGGAAGTTAGCTCAGAGCACTGCTTAGCGTTATGAGAGGCAGGGTAACTTAGCGAGATCTTGAACCCTATGTCTACAGGGTCGGGTCGAGTCAAGGAGAACACAGAAGTTGAAATAATAAATGATGTTTATTAAATACAAGCAAAACAGTATGTGCGACACACTCATACAAGATAACTAAAGAAAATAAAGGTTGGAGTGGTATAGAGGGATTTTTAGAGGGATCGCTGGTTTGGGTGATACTTCAGCTGTCCTGAAGCCCCGGAAAAATAGAGAGCGAAGCTGGGGTGCGATGTAGCTCAGCACATGGAGCTGAGGGGAGGCTCGCCAAGCAAAGCGCCAGCGAGGCGGGATGAAACTGGGGAGCGTTCCGAGGAAGGTCTCGGAATCAAGGGTTTTTATAAGGAGAATTGTGACTGCAGGCTATGCCGTACTTGGGGGAAAACAATAGATTTGGAGTTGGAGACAAAGCCTCCGAAAGGTTAGAATCTGAATGATTGAGTTATCGTAGCGGTTCTCAATAGAGTAGCCAGTATGCAGATGCAAAGTACTTGGGTATTGCATAGTTTACCCATCAAGCTGCCATCACGGGGCAGAGGCTCTTTTGTAAGTGGCGTGCATACTTAATTAGAGTACTTGCCTGGAGGTCTCCTGAAGCAGTGAGTCAGCTATTTCTGGCCTGCCTGTATTGTAGTTTGAATCTTATGGCTATTAATGGCCGAGCTTGTTTACGTGCTTGTCCGGTGGCCTCACAAGCACGTGGAGAGGAATAGAGAAGTGCAGCTGAATTGTGATATCAAGGGATATCTTTTAATATCCCCAAAGCTCTGACTAGCCAGGGCAGTAACAATTGCCAGATGTTTCTTCTATCTTGTCTGCTCACCTTGATGCATGGAGTGCCTGTGTGAGGTCACTTCAGGGCTTTACAGTAAATTGGGAAGAGGATTTTGGGTGCTGTGTAGAGAAGATGAGAACCCTTGCAGCCCCCACATGTGTAAGAGACATGTGCCAACTTAAGGTGCCGATAATATGGGTGCAGATCCCATCAGATAGGGTCTTATGTGACTACACACATGCACCAGGAAGTGGCCTACGCCTGGTTTAGCATTATCTCACAAATAGGCCTTTGTTGGCCCTGAGAACGCCTGGGAAAAGTATGTGCTGCCTTGGAATGAACAGAGCTTGGGAAACCCCAGAATAGCTATGCTGGTTGGGGAATTCTGAGAGTTTGGGGAATTCTGTTGTCCCAAAAGTAACTCTTCCAAATTCTTTCAGAGATCTGAACAGTAGTCATTTTATTATAAATATTCTGTGTTACTGCAAAGGAGGAATAAAGGAAGAAATAGAATATTTTGTCACTGTAATCACTTATAGTGTAGTGAAGAGTTTTTACTTGTGACCTTTTTATTTACTGATGAAATAAGGCATGCCTTGTTGTATATCTTATGTGTCAACTAGGAGTGTCTGAAATTAGCTCAAGTAAGCCAATTGTTTGTTCTCAGCAGTTTGCATTGTGACATTAACAGAGCATCCCTTGGCCATATTAATGAGGATAACATGGCCCTGAGGTAATTTTCCCTTTCAAGGTAACAGTTCCTTTGTTTGTGGATTCTTAACAATATGACTGATCCCTGCCTTTGTAGGAACTTTCCTATTGCAGAGAATGAGATATTTTTATATTTAGAGGAACTGCAGTCACAATGTTTCATTGATCTAGGTCATGTCATGAGATAGATGATTAATTTGGTGGGAGAAGAAAATTAAGTCACAAGTGAAACTCATGAAATTTGCTTGGAGAACAACATCGTTTACTGTTTTGCAAATATGAAAGCAAGTCCTTGCAAGATGAAGCTACAAAGAGGAAACTGGTGGCTGTGTCTTGTTATTGCAGACCGATAATGAATTAGTAATAACGTTAGTGAGAGCCAATATGGTGTAGTGGTCTGAGTGCCGGACTCTGGGAGACTAGGTTTTGAATTCCCACTCAGCTAAGGAAACCCACTGGATGACTTAGGCAGGTCATACCCTCTCAGCCTTAGAGGAAGACAATGGCAAACCTCTGAATAACTCTTGCCAAAAAATCTCTAGGAGGAGTTCACTGCAAATTACAGCTGACTTGAAGGAACATAACAAGAACACAAATGGTGTCAGTCCTAATATGATGATTGCCACAGAGCTTGGAAAAGTTACTTTTAGTGAGAAAATTCCTAGCCGCTATGGCCAGTGTTGTATTAGGAACTGCAATCCAAAAAAGTAATTTTCCTGTGCTCTCAGTTTCCAAGTGAAACAATGGGGTCAGTGTGATATGTGGACAGAATAAAGACTGTGTGTAATAGGAATCCTAGTGGAATTTCCCTGAACTTTATGCTGTTTGTAAAGTTTCATTTCCTACCACCCACATCCTCCCTTGGTTTCCTTGGCCTAGAAGCTAACCCCTAGGCCTTTCTTTAGAAATCTGGGTCATACAGAGCATTTCTCTGGTTGGTTAAAAAGAAGACTTTTCTTCTAGAGACACTTATAGTCAGTAAGCTCATGATAGACCAGTGAAGCTCCTTTCGTGACAAGTCAACACTCGCCGTCAGAGTTAGCTGAACTGTACATTTGCACATTTGGCAATAGTATGGATCAAAATCCAGAGTGTAAAAAGCAAAGCTGCCTCCTGCCTGCCCTCACTGCAAAAAATTGTCCCAGTGCCAGTCTCCCCTTTCTCAGGTCCTTACTCTTTTGGAGCAGCAGTGTACCCCTACCCTTCATGTGTACCTTACAAAATGTGGAAAGGAAATGATTGCATATGAATCTGTGGTAGTGCTAAAGCTACTTTGCCCATTCTTCATTCCAAAAATGGTTTGAAGTCTTAAGAGCATTCTAAATGGGGAGGAGGTCAGTCAGAAATACAGCAGTTACCCACCTTACCAGAGCTGAGTCACATCATTTGAACAATGGGATCTTAAAATAAGGTATGTGATACAGAGAGGTATAAAAAAATAAGGGGGAAACATAGTTTCCATTTTTGTTCCCAAAGGCTTCTTTTACTGAAAGATAGAGGGTATTGAATTATGGAATATTTTCTTTTAGAATGATAAATAAAATGTTTAAGAAAAGGTGCTTGTATAATTATTCCTTACACATTATTTCCAAAAAAAAAAAAAATAGATGAGATTCTAGATCAGTTACTTAGTTAAATGTGCTTTTGAAGAATACTAAGTTAAGTATACTTAGCTAAGTAGTGTCTCCTGGCCTGATCCCTTCAATCCTGACAGCAGCTGTTGTGAGTGATGATGGTCTGTTCTGTTAATTGGGATGCAGCAGGCTCATGTTTTCACCCTATTTTCCTGGAGTGGAATAATAGCACTATAACAGTGTAATGTGGAAACAGCTTTAGTCCAGCACTCAAAGCACTACACTACACTGGCTCCTACCTCTAGGTTACTCCTTCATAACTGTGATCATGAATTCCAGCTTATGTAGCAGGTAAACTTTTATGTAAGACCATGTACAGCAGTGATACTCAAAAGTTATCTATAATCTGATACCGGTGTGTGAGCCATTGGTTATCATTCTAAGGTGAATTTCTAGGAAAGAGATAAACAGTTGTTACTGATGGGCTCAAATATGGTACTGGTCCATAGCATGTTAGGGGAAAAAAACAGTTTCCACACATTAGATAGCCTAAGAAGCACAGTAATTCCTGGTCTTGATTTCCTTTTCCAAATTCTTTTATGTCTGCTTAACACATTGGAGGTTTAGATGAGAGGAGATAAGATTCTTTGTTTTACTAATGTCAGTTGTTTCCTTTGTTCTTTATGTTGCTTGCTTCTGATGAACTTGGAAAAGCAAAGATGTCCCTTCCAGTTCAGGTATTCCATATAGTTTAGAACCTTGTAGCCCCAATTACCAATTTTTTTTAAAATAAGCGAATTCAGTTTATGACTATTTTCGAAATAAACTTTACTTTGAATATGCCAAGCATGATTGCTGGAATCCTACGTGACCTGTTTCATAACTTTCCATATACTTAGCTACATAGCAGAGGTGCTGAGGAACCTCTTTATTGAATTGTGAAGATACCTAACGGACATCAACAAAAGTACCCGATGCAGTATGCATCAGGACTGACGCAGTGTGCATTGGTACCAATGCACATGGGTCCCATTGTGCATTAGTCCTATTGTGTACCAGGCATCAGTCAGGCACTTTGCTGACTGTGCTACATAGTAATGCAACAGCAGTCCTCTGCGGGATAGGGATGTTACCCATTTGTACAATTCTAATTCTTGCTTATCTGAGTCCACTTAATGAAGATGCAAGTCCCCAAGAGGATTCCAGTCATTACTTTTAAACCAAGCCAAGTTATACACAACACATTCCTAAAGTGACAAAGTGACTTCCTATCTACATAAGACGCTCATAGTGCATTTTTAAAAATTATTCCAAAAATTCCCGTTTTATTTTTTTAGATAGTGTCAATTTTTTTGGAAGTGTTACATCTGTATTTATATATAAGAGAAAGACCCATGTGAAGGCTTCCCCCCTCCTTATTTCTGTAACATCTAAGCAGCACATACACAATTATGCCAAAGAATGCATCCTTTGGGCTTTAGAAAAGATAATAGAGTAAAATCAACATGTAAAATATTCCAGGTTTTTATTGTGTTTATTTGCTGAGTATTTACTACATTTTAAAGGCACATGGTTTAAGAAAGCAACCGTTCTTCCTCCTTCATAAAACTTACACCAGTCTTTGTTCTTTCACCTAGCACGTGCGGAGCATACCAGCCCCATACTTCCAAGTCTTTTTTTACAATATAAAATATAATATTTATATTTACTTAATGCAGGCTGAACCACCCTTATCCAAAATGCTTGGGACCTGAAGTGTTCCATAGTTCAGATTTTTGGGGGTTTTGGAATAGCCTTATGTCTCATTAATTTGTTACTTATGTTGTCTATGAGATGTGAGGCTGGAGAGAGACACAGGATCTGTGAAATGGCAGGAATCCAAGCACGGTACTCTGCACAAAGCTATGCCTCCCATTATTTCACAGGTCCTCACTCTCTCTCTATCACCAGCTGCCTGCTCCTGCATTCAAGGTGGTGGCTGCAACACTCCTCAGATCTGAGAGATAAATGAGCAGGAGCACTGCAGCCACCCTTTCAAAGGTGGAAGTAAGTGGCTGGCAGCAAAAAGAGAGAGACTGAGGATCTGAGAAATAAACAAACAATAGTGCAGCAGCTGTCACCTTGCAGATTGCTAGCCTCAAAATGTTTTAGTTTTTCAAGGTTTTCAAATTTTGGATGTCCGCATAAGGGAGGCTCAACATGTGTAAAATTAAATACAATCTTCTTTGGCCAGTGCCTTAGGCATTGTCCTTAATAGTCCATTTGCTCCCTGGACCTTCAAATGTTGTTGTATAGTAATTTCCATCATATGTAACCATCCTGGCCAATTGTGAGAGAGTGGTGTTCATCAGTATCTGGGAGTCAGATTGTTCCTCACCGCTGGCCTTAGAGGTGAGAACAAATTCTCACTGCACCTCAGGCTCTTGAGGTTTCAGCCCACAAAAGAACTGTGCTGTCAGAGATACTCCATAACCCTGGTCAGTCACATTCCACTCAGAACAGTTCTTTAACACTGCTGCTTTTTAAGCACCTGCTTCACAATTGTATCTTCGCTGCAGGGTATATGTTATTGAGAGCACTTTTGTAATGCTCAGGTAGTAGGTACACATTATGCATCTGTTGTTTGCTCCAGCAGAATCTGGGAACTCTTGCCATTAACAGATTTGGTCCTCATAAATTTGTCTTTCTGGGAGTAGACCTGGAGCAGCTGTTACCAGAATACCACCCTTCAGCTGCTTTGTTCAACATGTGTTTTATTTTTCTTGTTGATTTGTCCCCAAATTATTTCAATCTGTGCTTTCAAAGTCCATATGGATTCATCATGGGTGGAATAATACATGTATGCAGTGTTGTGCCATGGGGAAGAAGGAGCTTTTGGGAAAACAGATCCTGTGGAGGTGAGGAGATGCTGAACAAACACTCTTTTCCAGAGAGACTCCATAAATGATAGCCTTACTTGTTGTCAGCGCTTGCTCTCCTATATTCTCACTTAATTAAAACCTCTACAGAATATTCACAAAGGGAATAGAGGACTCTGCTTGAAATACAGTTTTAAACACCCAAGAGAGAACAAAGTCAGGTGAAAAAGCTCTAAACAGTAATTGATTTGTAAGAACAAGCTGTGAGACTTGCTGGGGGTTCTTGTCTCACGTGCTTTAGGAAGAGAGTTTGGTGAAATTGTTCCTGCTGTCCACCTGTGTAAATGAGACTGGGCGTTTGTGTCTTAGAGCTGTAAGAAGGCATTGATTCATCAAGCATTTAGGTTATGGTTCTTTTGACTTAGATAGGAGGCAAGAACTGATTTTGACAACATTTTTTATGATGCAACATTCTAGGAAGTCCTCAGGGTTGTACATAAAGCTGAATTTTATTTTATTTTTTTAGAGTGTGAGCCAGGAGTGCTGCTACAGGGGAGTCATTACCCCCCCATAAGAATTCTGCTTCTTCTAAATTACGTTTCCTTCAGCCCCCAAATTTCAAGCATTGGTGGAGCTTAAAAATTCAACTGAGCATTTAAGAAATACAGTTCATTCATCCACAGAAAAGGACAGGCAGAGTTAAACACAGCCAATATAGAGTTCTAGATGCGAACAGTCTTCAATGTCTCACTTTCTACAATGCTAAAAATCTGAGACTGAAGGAAAATTTCACTGGGAGGCAAATTCCTTGTTTGGAGGGCAGTGTCCTTGTTGCGCTCCTCTCCATAGCTACACCTCTGGAGTTACACATGAGAAGTATACAGATGTGGCAAAGTTCATGGCTATAGTACCCCCACTTTTTTTGTGTTTGATCAGAAAACTCAAAATGCTTTTTTCCATGTTAGCTTATTAGGATTCTGTTGATGTTTGAAGACAGTAAACAATGGCGATACTGTCTCGTGCCTTTTTGTCAGAAACCAAGGTAACACAACCACAAAATCCGGTTATCTTTGTGGTATGAGAGTGGCCCAAGTAATTACAGTACTAAATCTGAAAAAAGAAAAAACAATTGCAGTCCTTATATGAATTTGGCATGATGTTTCTTCTAGGATAGTGAAGTATTTTTATTTACATGTAAGGCATTGATAAAGTTTTGTTTTGAACATTGTTTCCATGCTGTTAAATAATCCCTTTTGCAGAAGAATGTATATAAAATTTAACAAGTGCTAGCAGAGCCTCTAGTAAAATTGTTGGAATGTGGATCTTACCTCAAACTTCTTTTTAACATGGGTAGGAAAATGTGGACATATGCTTTCAGCTATTATTCTCATTTTCATGGTCTACCATGTGTTACTGACTGGCATTTTGGACCAGGACTGACTCAGATTCTGTTCAAGAATCTAGGAATCAGTGAGACAGTATTGTCCAAATATTGTCCTTTTTGGTAATTGTCTATTGTGCTCCTATCTGGAGTGATTTAATTCAGCTGTTTTATCAGTTTGTTTGGAATTGCTCTCAGAACACCCATCAGCACTGTAATCATAGTTGTTTACTTTTCCTGGTGGCACTGAATCTCCATTTGTAAGCCATGATATTTTCTCTTCTTTTAGTCTTCTCTTCTGCTATTGTCAGGAATCGTTGTATCTGTAATTCAAACTTACTGTTTCTCAACCATAGTTATGCCTGGAATATTATATTCTAATTTTTTATTAGCTTGAATCTTAAAGTCCTGTGAGATTTTTACTTCACCTTTTTCAACATTTTTTTTCAGACTTTTGTTCCTACTAGTTGTTTCCAAATGAAAAAGTATACTGTTTGCATAGATTCCAGTCTACCAATGCAGCCATTTTATTCAGATACTTGATCTGTGCATTCTGGCAATAATGAACTAATAATGTAGTTAACAGTTTCATCTTTTTCTTCTCATGGACATCATTTACTCGTCCCACGTCCTCCTCCCCCACCCCTGATATTCCTCTTCTAAGGTTTTCCTTCTGCACTATTAATATATTGACCATGTATATCTTGCCAGGCGTCAGTGCAGTTCTCCTTTACCTTTATATAGCCATCTTTTGTTTCTTCAGTGTTCAGTAAAGTCTCTCTGTGTACATCTGTAAACATTTTATCTTTGTTTTCTTTGATATATTTGCTGGAAAAAGTCTCTTTTTCACCAGTTTGTTTCACTGGTATTAATTCCTGGGCATACCTATTGTAGGGTAGAAACTGCTGATCAAAATCACTTTGAAGGTATAAAGCATGTCCCCCCCCCAGGTTTTTCAATCTAGTGTACGTAATTGTACTTAAGTACACTCAATAGTTCCAATACTATATTGGATAACTGGATAATCCAACTTATGTTGGATATCGTCAACTTGCAGTATTCTCAAATATTTATGATTTCTATCCTGATTGACACGTCTAATGATGTTTCCGTCTTGGATATTTATTTTTTTAATACTACTTCCTGATAATGTAGGACATTTAATTCCACATTTAATTCATACAGGATTCAGTAGGTGCTGGAGACCTTCTATATATATATATATATATATATATATATATATATATATATATATGAATTTTTATTAATTTTCAAAATACATGAAAGCATATGTAAACACACACATATATATATCATTATTATAATCCTTCTGTTTTCCCCCCACTGCTTCTCTATATCAAAAATTATCCAGTTGAATCCTTCTTCTCCCTTATACATAATCTTTGTCAAATATCCCAACATACGTAATCCACAAACATTTACATGTTTAACCAAAGCACTACCCTTTTCCATTCTCTTTCAAAATTCTGAACCATTTTATTCTTAAGGAAGTATGCTAATTTTTCAGTCTCTACCATGTCTAACATTTTTAATTTCCATTCATCTAATTAAATATCTGTTTTATCTTTCCAATCTTGTGCATAGGTCAACTGTGCTGCTGTAATCAAATACAATAATATGTTCTGTTGTTTTGTAATCTCCCGGTTCTGACCTAATATATTCAATAAATAAAATTCTGGTACCATTTCAAAATTAACTTTACAAATTTTTTGAATTTCATCATGAATTCCCTTCCAAAATTTCTTAGCCTTGGGGCAGGTCCACCATATATGAAAAAAAGTCCCCACCTTTTCCCCACATTTCCAACACTTCACATCTCCATTTTTGGTTATTTTTTAAAGTCTTTCTGGAGTCATGTACCACCTATGTAACATTTTAGACTTTCAATATATTTTTAAATCATCCACATAAAATAAATTATTTTTTCCAACTTCTTTCCAGCTTCTTCTCTGGTTTTTCCCTGAAGATGTAATAGCAGGAGGAGGAGAGAGGGAGAGGGAAAAATACAAGAATGACTGACTCTGAAATTGCCATTAAAATGTTTAGGAAGAAATTGGCAGAAAGCATCCAAGAGTGGCTTTGGATGCTAGTAAGGAGCATCACAGGATGTTGAGGTGACGTTCTTTGTTCATGATTCCTGTGTAACATCTGCAGTGGGGATGTGGTGAAATGTGAGCTCCTCATACATCTGGGTATTCCACCACAAAGTAGTATGGTTTTCACCCTTCAAGTGTTAATGACTGAGGATGCATATGTGACTCTTCTGCTAGTTCTTCATAAGAACAGTCCTTCTAGATCATATCAGATGTCAAGCTAAGCTAGTATCTTGTTGCCCACAGCCAATATTTTTCCCCTTCTTCTCCTTTGGGATATTGAATCTGCCATAGCTTGGGACAGGATGCTGGATGTATTGGACCACTTAAAAATTATCTTTGACAGAAACTCAAGGGTTCGTTTACAACTTGCTGGAGGGCTAATACTACTATATTTGGATTTGGGAAGGAATAGTCCTCTAGTTCAAATGGACTGTTGGCTCAGATGGAAGCTGGGAAGGATTCATTTCCCTGTAATGTGTGACTTGTCTGTGATCTGGCAGTATCTGATCTCTAGGCAACTTGGCCAGTTCTCCTTGTTCTCTGATCATGGAACACTGCAGTCTGATTATTATGTTGGTTAATATTTTGTGGGCTGATACGTGGTAGTCCTGCTTTGATGCAGGGCTCTTGGCTATTATGAAGCTTGGTGAACTGATGCCTCCCAGATTTATTTATAGCCTACAAACCTCACCAGCCCTAGCCAACATCCCCAGTGGTATGACTATATGGGAGTTGCAATCCAAAAGTAACTGGGGGGTCCTGGCCATCTGCTGCACTTCTGGCCTCTTCTATCTTTATGATTCACTAAAGCCAGATATTCCCTTACTCTCCCTGCGCCTTTTTTCTTTGGTGGTGGTGGGGAGAAGTATGTTGTTTATAAGCGTGTCCTTCAGTTTCAGCCTTTCCTACAATTTGCTTGAATTATTGCCATGGCTGTCCAGAGACACCAAACAGCTTAAGCCGCTTGAGTGTTCAAGAGATGGACATTGTGCAAATGTGATGTCGATAAGTGTGGCTAAGAACCAAAGCAACACAGTACATTTCTCCTGTGGAAGAGAACATGCAAACTATATTTTGTGCATCTCAGGCAATCTTTTTTTGGTTTAAATATTGTTTACAGTAAAAGTTTTGTTCTAAAATGGAATTTTGAGAGCTGCAGGGAGGTTAGTGCAATTTGCATTTTTTTTTTTTAAAAAAAGGAGGTTTGCTTGTTCTGGTTTTCTCAGTTACACAGCCAAACAATACCAGAAATGTACCAAGTATAACTATTTTTTAGTTATTTCAGTGGTTTTCTTTTTTAGAAAAAAAATACAACCGAAAGCCAGGGTTTTCAGACACATCTTTTTTTCTAATGAAACAAATATAATAACAACAAAATCCTATGAGTATTGGCATCCAAGGGCTTTTCTGAATCCAGATGAGTGGGATACAACATCTGGCTCCCACATCCATACAGCCAGGCTCTTCCACTCCTCACGCATCTAGTTTAATTAGCTAAGTAAATCAAAAGAGATATGGATTATATGAATATGTATGACTAAGTTGGGCAGGGGCTATAACATGGCATAGAAGACTACTTAGAAATTTTGCAAAGTAGTCATCTGAAAGAGATAAAAATAGAACCACTGTGATCTTTCAGCATTTTTAAGGAACAGAAGCACATCAGTCAAATTCAGATTACTTGTAAATAAATCCATTACATTAGCCAATTTTCTCCCAACTGCCACCTCCCCACAATTCAAGGATGGACACATTACATGAAGCAAAACTTCCTCCCTTCCAAATGGCCGACATTCTCTTCCAGTTCCACCCTTCGTTCCCTGCAAGTTTTCCTTTCTTCCTTCAGTATTGCTGAGTACATTTCTGTAGTGACACATCCTAAGCATTACAGATAGAATGCCCTTTTCTGTTCAAAATATTAATGGTCATTGGGGTGTTTTGCATTATATGTCCATTTCTGTCTTTTGTGGGAAAACCCTGACATTCTTTATTACAAAAGAGCGGCCAAAATACAACATTTTTCATGCTGTATTTGATGTTAAGCCTCACCCAAAATTGATGTCACAAGTTCCCATATGATCAGCCATATTTGAAGTCGTTTAGATATGCCATAACATTGACTCCTGCTGCTTTCCCATATGTCTTGGAAAAGGAATAGATTAGAATTTAGTTTAACATTTGCAGATTCATGGCTTGCTACTTCATGAGAACCAGGCATGGTGGTTTAAAATAAATTCTTTGTCGATTGCTAAATGAACCAGCTTCAAATGCAAAATTATTTGTATGATTTGCTTAGCAAAATAGAATTTATTATCTCTGGCTCACATGTCGCAATAAAACAAACAAACAAAACCCAGGAGTGTGCTAATGTAACACTAAATTGTGGTTTGTTTCTCATTCCGGTCACATGGAAGGAAGAGGAAAGGAGAGAGGGAAGTGTGGCAGCCTTGCAAACTATGAAGCTCATTTCCTTATAATATATCAGGAAATTATAGTCCACAGTTGCATGCAAATGCAACCATTTCTTGTTAATGTTTTAGCTGTTATCACCAATTCACCAATTTGAGCCTATAGTACATAAGGTACCAAAATCTGGTGCTGGTTAACCATGTGATGCCACATTATGGCTGCCAGTTTCCTTTCAATGTGCTACTGAAAATAGTTGAGATTAAGGTATCCACTGGGTCAGAGCAAGTTGAAGGGCTGTGCTGGTTTAGAGTGTGTGGGGATTGTTTTTGACACTCTTTTCTCTTCATCTTCTACGGAAGGCACTGATTTTCAGCTTCCCAAGCTTTTAAAGTACGTTGACCCAAATGATGCTTGCTATCAGGGCAGCTATGTTTTCAGTGCTCTTTCATTTTCTTAATGCTTCTCCTGACACAAGCCAAGTGTTTTATTTTTTAAAGGGTTACTGACAGGTGTTCGTGCTAGTAAAGGATGGCATTATAAATAAATTATGCATTCATTTCCTTCTGGATAATTTCCTATTGTATAATCCCAATGTGCTTTCCTGTTTTGTTTTGTTTTTTTAAATAACCTCTGGCCAAAACTTCCCCTTTATCAGCTTGGAATGAAGGTGGTGTTTTGGCTATACAACTGCTTTTCCACCTCATTTGACATTACTGGCAAATCCTTTTAGCATTCTCTAGTTTTCCACATTGAATATATAAGCAAACAGAAAATTCTACATAATATATTTTTTTAAAAATGGTACTGCTTGGTATTCTCATCTATTCATATACCATCCTTCTTTCCTAGACCTTTGTGGAAGCATGGAATGGTATGTAATTTTTGTAAAACAGCAATGAAGATTGTTGTGTCTGTTTACCTTGATATCACTCTTGGCATATTTTGGAGCAACCAAAACATTGTACTGGCAGCTAATAAAACAGTTTTGCTGCTGTATAAAAGGACATAGTTACTGAAATACTATGCACCATGTCCCTTCCTTCAGTGGCCAGTCCTGTCAAGGTACTTGGACAGTGTAAAGTTTGGGCAAAAGTACTTTTTGGACTAGAGTTCCGAGAATCCTTCAGCCAGTGGTCATGCTGGCTGGGACATTATGAGAGCTGTAGTCCAGAAAGGATTTTTTCTGTGCTCTGAACAGTTGTCATCTCTAATTGGTCAGCTAAGAATGAAATGTGGGGGCAGGGGGGCTATTATAACAGAAGACTCAGCTCGAAAAATTTGAGACCAGATCCCAGCAGTTCTTTTCCTTGTAGTGAGAAGGATAAGTCCAATATTAGTTCTACCTAGTGCAGATCCATTGAAATCAATAGGCCTTAGCTTAGTTGTAATTATCAAGTCCCATTCATTTCAGTGGATCTCCCCTAGGCATCACTAACGTTGGAGTTAGACCAGTGACATACAAAGCTAGATCAGACTGCATAGAAACTATAGTATTGTAGTGAATGTAAGCAGATAGTTTTGCCATTCCCAAAGCAAATGCATTCTGTTCATGCCAACAGCAACAACTGGGAGAAGGTTGCAGTTCAGTTACACAAAAAGTATTTGTTAACGGCTGATATGTTTGTGTCTGCTTGTCTTTGTTTCTGAGTCTTTTGGTCTTATCTTAGTCTTATTGAAGTTTACAATAAATCTTCCGCTGTTCAGTAGAGTAAACGTTGCCCTGAATGCCTGAGAAATGTTTGCCTTTAAGCCTATCTCTGACTTGCTATTCATTAAGCAGTGAAGTGCGTACCACTGTTGCTGCTCTCAGACCATTCTTTTCCCATATCTCTTTGTCCTAAAGATAAATGTAATGAAAAGAAATATCTTATAAGTTCCATTTCTGTTTGTCATCTAAAGATAAAACTGTGTGTTTATACTATTCCCACTGCTGATTTCTTTTAAAGATCCTGAAAGGGCAGGTGTTTCTCACCTCTCCATGACTGCCTTAGTTAAATGTTAAGAGAGATATATATAAATATAGACACACACAGAGTGAAGTTCTCAGGGTGATGTGGCCAGAAACAGCAGATTTTTGCCTAAAGGAAGTTGTTAGTTGCGTTCAGGTCTCAGCTTTTCTACTTGTGCAGTAAAGCGGGAGGGTAGTTTATGGCCCATAAGCTTCTCATGGGAAGCTCAAAAACTCCTCTCCCATTTATTTATTTTGGTTTGCTGGTCATTTAGCTTCCCTTCTTTGGGAAAGTTTTTCTTAAAAAACATATTTGTCATCTTTGGCAGGATGTTTACATTTCAAGCATATCCTTGTAATGTCCTAAGAGGCACAACTGCTGTTACAGATTTGAGCTATTAAAGATATCACTCAAGAGATATTGCTGTGAGATTTACTTCTTTTTTTACTGGCTGTCTTCCTATGCCTTTAGAAACAGCCTCATCTACAGTCCTTAGCAGATAATGATACTTATCTGTATGCCATGAAATAATTCTTGTGCTGGTTTCTGTAGATCCAGTTGCTGTAAATGACCAGGAGCAGAGCTGTCTGTTTGGAATGGGCACTCTTAAGCTTGGGGTGGAGTGAGGGAGTTTAATGATATTTGTCTTGCTAAAATTGACTTGTTGCCCTATGCTCTATGTGCTAACTTGGAAATAGTTTACTGAACACAGTGGGGCTGTAGAAAGATTCTTTGTTGATTCAGTGTGAATAGACTGCACCATTGGCCTGGTTTTACATAAGGTTCTGAGAATCTACAACTGAGAAATCAGTCCTTACCTGGATATATTTATTTTGGAATATACAAACAAAACAATAGTGGAGAATGTTTGGGACAGGACTGAGAGTATGAGTGTGTATGCACACAGCAGGGGGTCTGACTTAATGGCCCAAGAGGCCTTTTCCAACTTTGTGATTCTATGACTGTGTACAACTGCGCATACACATGCATGCATGTAGTGTGCATGAGTGCACACAGAGAGAAAGAGAGGAATTTTATTCCTACTTGGAATGAATTCTTCTGGGTTGTTATTGTACATATACATTACTGTCAGGTAACTTTCCTTACAATTTCTTTTAAGGTGCCATATCTCCAATACATTGTTAGTTTTCTTCATGCTAATTTAGCGGCATTGAAATTCCTTACTGTTAATGTTAATTTTCAAAAACTATGGAAGCAAAACAAATTCCTCAAAGCATGAAGAGTGCCTCAATTCCCAAATATCAGCTGATTGAAAAATTCATTGTGTTGTGAATTTCTACTGAATCCTGCTGCCAACACTTTTCTCAGTGCCTGTGAATGAACTATAACTTTCATAAATTTTGTTTTCCTTGCTTGTCTTTTTAATATTATTTTTATATGGAGGTTGAGAGAATATAGAGAAAAGAGAATCTCTTTTACTCCTAAAACTCAGGACTAATCACACCATCTTCTTTTCTTCACTTTTCCCCATATGAACTCAGTAAGATAACTTCCATTCATTTTCACTTTAGAGATGAGGGGTTAAGGATAGCCCTAGAGTCAGCTATGTGCTTAAGAGCTAGGATGTGGCACAGCCCTTTTCAAACTTCACTGGTTCATATAAGATATTGTGAAAAGGACCAAATGCTTGAATGTTTTCCCATTTTTTTTAAAACTGCACCCAGAAAACTAGTACATAAGGGGGGGGGATGCAATTTTTCCACAAGCTACAGTTCTTTTTAAAGGAGTGAATATGAAGTCTTACTTGTCCAGTGCTGTTGTTCTGAACATGTAATTTCAGGTAGTTCAGAGAGTCTTATGTCTGAAATGAGATTTGACCTCTTAGTCTATTTCACTAAAAGATTTCTTCAAGTGAACCACACAAACAGACTTGGATTTTTCATAAATCTCAGTTTCTTGGTCCTTTACTGCTCCTGCCCGTCCAACTCTGCAAAACTGGAAAGAGGGATCAATAGAACTGTTAAATAAGCAGACAAACATATAAGGATATTTAAGAAGCGTCATTGTTTTGCCTTTCATATAGCTGCTATATGAACATTTTGGCAAGAGTTGTAGCCAATGGTTAGAAGATTAAAGCTGTTTTGACATTTGTGACTTGTGGTATGAAATTACAAAAGCTGTAATTGTGCCTTACTGAGGCTTTTATGTGTGCCTGTGTGTGTGTGTCATTCATTAAAAACAAGGGAAATCATTACTGAGTACTTGCCATTACACTGTTCCTGCCATAAGAAGTCATAGGTTAGACCTACAAAAACAGCTTTAAAGGAACCAATTATTTTTTCATAGATTGCATGTGCGTTGAAGTGCTTCAGATAGGTTCATTTATCTTTTGGGGTTTTTCCTTCCCTTTTTTTTTCTCCTGGCTGTGCAGTTCAGTTCTGGCATCATATAAAAACAAAATGTCTGGCATCACATAAGACAAAATATCTGAAATACAAGACAGGAATCAATATGCCCAAATGAATTTCCTACTCATTTTAGATGAGCCATACTCATCTAAAATGAGTAGGAATCATGTAGCTCTTCAGATGTCATTGGACTACAACTCCCAGCAATCCTGCTGGCATAGTCAGTGGTGAGGGGTGCTGGGAGTTGGAGTTCAGCAACATCTGGAGGGCTATATTATTCCCAACCCCATCTAAAATTAAGGTTATAAAGCTTGGAAATAACTGAAATTGAAAATCAGTTTTGAAAACTGCATGCTGTAGATTTAAAGTAGGAATGATGTAGCAACTACAGCCCAGAACATGGTGTCTTTTAGTTATTATAAAACACTTGCTTAGTTGGAGTGTTTTCAGTAGTTGCCATCATATGAGTTACTGATTGATGGATTTACTCTCCCAGTTGATATGACACTTTTCATCCAGCAGAAGAAAATCAACAGTACAAAGATAAAATGTGCCCCTTTAGATATGATAACATGCAGTGTTCCCAACCCACAAGCTGCCTTT
This sequence comes from Cyclura pinguis, assembly GCA_030412105.1. Classification (NCBI taxonomy): domain Eukaryota; kingdom Metazoa; phylum Chordata; class Lepidosauria; order Squamata; family Iguanidae; genus Cyclura; species Cyclura pinguis. The sequence continues at coordinate 130,004,702 of CM059600.1, forward strand.
CTACATGAGAAGTGAATAGTTTGAGGATGGCATGGGAGATTCAAGGAACTTCACAAAAGCAGGTGGCTTCCTCTAGACTGCCCCCATGTTTGTAGAGCAATGCATGGAGACCAAGGAGAGACAGCAAGTCACAACATCCCCATCAGTTACTTGGCCACAGTCTCCCCTCTCCAGAACATGGCTATGTTTTCTGCAGAACACACAGGCTGCTGATGTAGGAGGTCCCAGACTGGAGGCTTTATCTGTCTTCTGGATTGGGGTTGGATGGGGTGAAGTATTTGGTGCTTCATAGTGTAGAAGCCTTAGAATCAACTGCTAGTGTTTACCTCAAAGCCAGAAGAGTTGCCCAGTCAGGAGCAACTTTGGTACCAAACAAAGGGACAGAAGCAACATTTGGACATTTTACCTGTTTCTCCCTCTTTTTTTTTTAAACTTATGGAAGTTAAAACTGGAATGTTGTTGACAATGTAAGGGCTGTATTTAGAATTTTAGATTCTGGTTGACGACTGGCCCCAAGCAGTCCTCTTCTTCAGCTACAGAAAAGGTCTCTCATATCAAAATTTGAGAGGAAAAACTACTGAGTTTTGCCCAGGTGAAGGAGTGAGCTACTGCCAGGTTTGCCTGTCAAAATGTAGCAGACCAGAGGCTGCATATATCTTGATAGGTAGAAGGAAGCTGGGCCTCTAGCATTACTAAGATATAATGTTTTTTTGAGTGAGAAATTCCTATAAGACCTTTCTTTCCTCTTTTTGCAGATACCAGCCAACAACCCCGCTCAATATCCCACAGGCCTTACTACACATTGCCTAACGGTAGCCATGAGAGGCGCTCTGTCCTCACCATTACCGAACCCCCACGTTTCCACTTCCAGGCCAAAGGAAAAAACATCCGCCTGGATGCCCATTCTCGCAAGGCCACCCGGAGGAACAGTTTCTGCAATGGCATCACTTTCACTAACCGGCCCATTCACCTCTATGAGAAAGTGCGGCTCAAGCTGGTCTCTGTGCACCATGGGTGGAGTGGTGCATTGCGCTTTGGCTTCACCACTCATGATCCATCACTGATGGGTGCAGATGACATCCCAAAGTATGCCTGCCCAGACCTGGTAACAAGGCCTGGTTTCTGGGCCAAAGCTCTGCCAGAGAGGTTTGCACTAAGAGACAACATCCTGGCATTCTGGGTTGATCGTCATGGGAGAGTCTTCTACAGCATTAATGATGAAGAGCCAGTCCTGTTTCACTGTGGCGTCAAAGTCTCTGGGCCTCTCTGGGCGCTGATAGATGTCTATGGAATCACCCATGAAGTGCAAATACTAGGTAAGTGAATATAGCTATGTAACAAAATTTTTCTATCTATATGCTAATCTTTTCCACAAGCAGATCCATGCTCACAGAGAATGCAATTTTGAATCAGATATTTGGGTTTTATGATAAGACACTTCCAAGTTACTTGTCTTTGGCTTTGTTGTTTGCTTTCTGATTGCACTTAACTCTGTAGCATAAACCCGTAACAGAAAGCACCACTGATTGGGATGTCCACTGCATTCCAGTTCAGCCTAATCTTGTTTATTTTCCAGCAGTATCCTTTGTCTCTTCCATCTAAATTTCCTCTTTTATTACTGGTACTCAAATGGAACTGCTGCTTAGACTGGAACACATAAAATCCTAGTACTAAGCTTTTCATTTTCATTTAGTCAGGTCTGCTTAGTACTTTCACTACCATTAGGTGTATTCATTTTCCCTTGGCAGATGAGCTTCTTGCAAAATTAAGGAAGGTTGTTAATACCATAAGGAAAAAAGTCACATAAAATACAATTTTCATTTATCTTCCAGCTCTTTACACCCTTGAGAATGTTTCCTCTTATCTTTCACTTGGGGAGGGATATAATCTAAGTGTTATTTCAGGCTTTGAGCTTTTGTTCATTTCCACAGAATTACGCACATGGCAGCATTGCCCAGCCCTAGTGCCTTCCATATGTTTAGAGCTTCAGCTTCTACAATTCTTCCCTGTCAATTATGTTAGCAGAGTCTGATAAGAGCTGCAGTACAAAACATCTGGCAGGCATCAGGCTGGGATGGCCAGCAGGGAGTAGATGTTTACTTTAGTCAGTTTCTTATGCCATGGACAGTTATAGAGGATTGCAACTGGGTTCTTCCTGTTTCTTTGTATTTTACAGCACTAGAATTTACAGGAAAAAGGAAAAGTGAAAAAATGTTTGCATAAATAACCCCAAGAACTATGTCTTCTGCTTGGGTTAGGCTTTCTTTATACACAGAGAAATCTGAGGAGGTGAGATGATCTGGCACACAAGTGACCAATTTGAGAATCTCAACTTTCATTTCAAAACCAAACCCCTTTCTAGCTCTTAACACACTATGAAAATACATGTGTTCCCTTGAAAAGCTGACAGCACACTCTCTTGAACAAAACCTCTGCTTGAAAATGGGAAACCTGCAGTCAGGCTTTTGCCCTTTCATGGTTAAATGTACCAACTGACTGAAGTACAAAATAGTCCTCCCAACATCTCCATTATAAGCACTGTATGCCACAGAAGAGCATATGTCAGGCTTCCAGGATCTACTTTGTTTTCTCAAGGTACACTAACTGGAGCCAGGAGAAGAATGCTGGTGGGGTGGGAGAAGCCTTTTTCTTGGGCTGTTCAGTAATTGGGAGTCAGAAAACCTTGCAGAGTGATGGCAAATGACCCGGAGAGCTTTCAGTGAAATTGCAGTCTGCTGTCTGCCAGCCACCCCAACATAGCTCACAAGTTTGATCTGCAAAGCAAGTTTTTCCTGAAGCAACCAGATGGAGATCTGACTTTGCATTCTTTCTCGTGGTGCCAGTTTGGATTTTAGCATAACTGGGTTACTTTGTACATATACACTGGCAACAATTTTAAAAAATAAGGATGTCTAATATTGGTACATCGGCTTTGCCAGAAGCCGCTCTCCATGTGTCTTAATAGCACACATCTTTTGCGTGGACTCCCTCAGTAATTAGATCAGCTGTGCACATGTCCTTAGCATGAGACAGGGCTGAAGTTTTGGAACAATCTGCCCTAGAGATCAAGGAGCCAAAGTCAATGACCCAAGGCTTCTTCCACTTCTGCCTTGGCTCCACAAATTGCCAGCTGCCTTGTGTGCTCTGGTTCTGGGGAGCACTATGACTCATCCTCAAGGCGCGTCCTTTTTCTCCTGCTTCAGCTCAGGCTTTGGATCTCTTATCTCCTTGGAGGGCCACTTAGAGCCTCTCACATTACATTCCTGCCCTATCAGGGTTTTTTAGAAAGCACAGCACCTAGACACAAGAGAAACACCAGCTTCTTTGCTTATCAGAGAACTCAGTGAGGGGACAGCAATGTCGTAATGCTCTTTCCAAGAGTTTGAAAACTTTTCCAAACTTTTTCCTCTCCTCAAATCTATCCCATTTAGACAAGAAACATATTGCTCTTGAATTATCACCTTTGTCCCCCAGAGTTCAGGTGATAAACTTGGCTTCAGTGAGTCTTACCTATAAGTGCAGCTCAATGAGACATGATTGTGGACTTATTTTTGTCCTTTAGAAACAAGCCCCTTAACATGTGTTTATGAAGCACTAAGGCTCTTGGGCGGTGCTGCTGGTGCCTGTGATGTGTCTGCTGCGTTAGCTCTTCTCAGAACATACTCTTAATACGTGCCTCAGGGGTTATCGGAATAAAGCCAGCATAATCTACCCAGCTTAACCTTCCTGGTGTCAATTTACTGTGTACATCGGCTTTGGCTCCAGTGTTGACTTAAAAGGAAGGATTTAGCATGCCTTGTCATCTTATTGTAGGCATAATTGCAAAAGATAATTCAGCTGGAGAGCAATAATGTTAAGTGATGCTCTGTAAGTGACATAATGAATGCATTAATGGGACTTGTTTCAAATTATTTTTAAGGTGTGCATGGCTTAAATTAGCACAGATAAAAAGAGAGTTTCCAGTACAACATTCCCACCAACCCAACTTCCACATTTCCCAGTCTCTTTTCCGTACCATTCCCCACGATGAAATACGAGGTAATTTTTTGGCTGAAGAGTGGACAGACACTGAACAGTAGGGATACTGTTGGGAAAATGCAAATGTTCTAATGCAAGGATCCAGCTAAAACAGCCTGCCCACTTTTCATTTTCAGCTCTCAGTAAGAGTGAGTGGGACAGTTAATATAGCTCTATCTGTTTCTAGATTTTACGCCCTTTGGGCTGTCAGTTTTCTTGACATCTGATGCTATCAGATGGGACATGGTTCCAAGCGGGTGTATTGCTTGCTCACATGGCCTGTGAATAACAAAGAGGCTAGTATGCTCTGAAACATTTTTAAAAGGTCAGCATGGCTATTTTAGTATGCAGTATATTACACAATTTATTATTAATGGTCTCTAAAGTGATTGAATGCTTTCTCTTTCCAGTCCCTCTTACGTGAATTAAATTGGCAAGGACAAAGGGAGGAGGGATGAGGGATATGGGACCCAGGAAGGAATATTTTCTCTTCTTTGCAAGAAGATAGAGCGTGCAAATCTGTTCACTCCTTAATTCAGAGAGAGAGATGGGGGGGGTGATCAGAAGCAGACTGATTTCTCTACGTGGACTTCCATTTTTATGAAGGCAAAACAGAGGGAGGTAGCAAACAAGAACTCCTATGCAAAGCATTCAGAAGGTGGTTTCTGAGGATTCTAGAGGCATTAATAGAAAATTGACATGGTGGAGCTTTAATGGAAAAATTCTTCAGTGCTTTGTAAATTCTGCACAGTATTTCCAGACAATTTTTCTGGTCTTAAAGAACCAGAAAACAGCCTGACTGGGAAAGTGGCCTTCCCCAATGGGGAACTTCCCAGATGTTTTGGGCTGTAACTTCAGCCATCCCCTAATAGCCCTGGCCATGCTGGTGGTGACTGAACTGTAATCAAGGACATCTTGAAGGTGCCATGTTTTGGGGGAAAGAAGGCAGTTAAGAATTATTGGATCTGATACTGATACAGTGCAGGAGTAGCTAAGGGACAGCGCACCAATGAGAGCATGTTACTGTTTTCTGTTACTGTTACTGCTTTCAGTGTACTTCTAATACTGCTTTGCTTTTATCATTTTCTTACAGACAGCATGTTTGCTGAAACAATGACTTCTACCCGTCTCAGCAATGCACGACTCAGCACTTGCCTTCCACAAAGCAGCCATGATTCAGCCAACTTTAACAACAATGAACTGGAGAATAACCAAGTAGTGGCCAAAATTGCCAATCTGAACTTGAGTCGTATGCCTGGGCTGCCGACAGATAACCACACCATTCCTTGCTGCCCCAGCAGACGGCAGCTTGCCCAAGTGGTGCCTGCCTTTCTAGACAACGACCTGCGTTTTCACCCTACCCGCGGGCCTGACATCAACTTCTCTCAGGACCGGATGTCTGCCTGCACCAACTGGCAAGAGAGCAATAGAACTTTGGTGTTTTCTGACCGGCCACTGCACATTGGCGAAAACCTTTTTGTGGAAGTCGGGCATTTGGGACTGCCCTATTATGGAGCTCTCACATTTGGCATCACCTCATGTGATCCAGGTACTTTACGGACCAATGAGCTCCCAGCAGATCCAGATTTCCTTCTGGATCGCAAGGAGTACTGGGTGGTTTGCCGAGGATTCCCAGTCCTCAACAATGGTGACATCCTCAACTTTGTGGTTTTGCCAAATGGAGAAGTGCACCATGGAATAAATGGGATGAGTCGTGGGATGCTGATGTGCGTTGATACCTCACAGTCGCTGTGGGTATTCTTCACAATCCATGGTGTCATCAATCAGCTCAAAATATTAGGTAAGTGCAGCTCAAACGTAAATACAGTAGGACCCCATATCCGCGGGAGATTGGTTCTGGGGGCCTCTGCGGATACTGAAATCTGTGGATAGTAAGGAACGCCCTGTCCCACCACGGGGCGGTCAGCGGGAGTTGGTGAAGAGCACAATCCTGCGCTCCTCACTCTTTTCCTGCCACCCGCCGCTGAGATCGGGGCTGGGCCAGGCAGTGGGAGTTGGTGAGGGGTGTGATCCCATGGACCCCGCTCTTTTCCCACCACTCACTGCCAGGATCGGGGCTGGGGCAGGCAATGGGAGTTGGCAGGGGGCGCGGTCCCACGTTCCTCGCTCTTTTCCCACAGCCCACCACTGGGATTGGGCCTGGGGCACAGTTATCTATGGTTGGCCTGATGGTGGCCCGCCACAGATAACTTAATCAGCGGATAATGAATCTTGGATAGGAGGGTCCTACTGTACCTGGTATTAAGTGAAAAAAGGCTAGTGAAACATCAAGCACTCTTTACAGACATCTGGAATATTGTCTCCCTGTTGGGATCTGTGGGCCCTTGCCTATTTCTAAGTCTCCTAGGCAAAAACAGCAACTTGCCTTGGCACTGCTGAAGCATAAGCTTATACATGGGGAACTGGGCAGAGTCTACTGACTCTTGTTTGTCCTTGTTTTTTCAATAAGTTGAAATTCATGAAGCATTGTGCAAGTTTATGCCTAGAGGATATATGTAAAGGATAGGGGTGGAATGGAGGAGATTCTGCTCATGTCTGGACAGAGCATTCATAGGAGAGCTGTGGTCCCAGCACAGCAACAATGACACAAATTCTTCTTGAGCACCAGCACTGCAGTTTTATACATTTTTCATCCTCAAGGCATAGATCAGGTCATTTGAACTCTGTGTTTCTAGTTGAAAAGAGGACATTAGTTTGATGACTCTAAACTGGAGCATAACATCAGAATGGTCTGTGCACGATCAACCCAAGAAGCCCATCTTCTTTCCAAGAGCAGCTGATTAGCTGCTCAATCAGGACACAAGGTAGATAGCCATGCCTTGTTCTTTGTCCCCAACATCTAATGCTGAAATGCACTGCCTCTGGCCAGGGAGGCTCCATGTAGCTAGCAGGGCTGATCTGTTTTGATGGGGCCTTTCCTTTCATTTGGTAGCATTCATGTGACTAGAAAGAGGGAGGCTGCCGTATCTTCCATAGCGGGGCCTTCTGCATTTGCAGTGTATTATAAACATTTTAAACATGTCCCTCCTTCTAACTTTTTTTGTAGAACAGGGTGAGATTTTTTTGTTTTGTTTCTTTGAGTTAAGTAATTAGCAGGAGCATTTAGTAGATAAAATGCCAATTTATCCCAACAAAGGGGATCTCAGCTTTCAATCTAGGCAATATCTTGCTAAGATATTGCCAATCAGATTGTGTAGGCAATCTGTATTGGGAAGAGAGAGCGCTATAACAATGCAGTCATTTAAGGCAAGGTCGGGACCAGAGGAATCTAATTTTCTTTAAACAAACCAGCAATTGAGGAAAAGGAATAGGGTGCCCAGAGCTCTTTTGTAAAAACCCATTGCAGAGATGAAACAGATGTCTCAGTTGCCTCTCAGTTATACTCAGTTCATATCTGAGATATTCCTGTCCCAGTCCTGAAGCTGAGCTGAACCTGTATTTTGCATTTTCAGGCACAGTGCAGTCCAGCCCGGTGACGGTCTCCCCCTCAGGGTCCCCTGGAGGCTCCCAGTACGACAGTGATTCAGATATGGCTTTCAGTGTAAACAGATCTTCTTCTGCTTCTGAATCATCCCTAGGTAAGGGACCCTTTGCTTTTCTCCTCTGTGCCCTGCCAGCATACACATCCAATACTCTAAGAGGCAAACCTTACCACCACTTGAGTCTTGCATCTTCTGAAAGTACATATGTTGCAATAAATACTTGCTGTGTTTCCTGCGGAAAGAGGGGAGGGCTTCCATTTGCAAAGATGACTTGTTGGGCTTTAAAGCACACAGAAGGTAACTCAGAGAAACGTGGGAGAAGTGAAAGCACAGAGAAACTACCACAGGAATAAGCAATAGACTGCCCACTGCCTGTTTCTGTGGCCCTTGATCCTGTCTCTGACCCCTGAACTTCCTGGACCCTCTCACTGCCCCTCCCATTGAGTGATCAGGAAAAAAAGACTCCTGGTTCTTTAAAACAAGGTACAGCTACCCTTACACCAAACTCTACAAGGGGACAGGTTAAAAAACCAGAAGTGGAGTTCTCACCCCTTCCTGCTTTGGTTTTTGGAGTATTGCAGCCTATTGCAAATCCTGGGAAGAAAATCTGGTCCTTGGATCTCAGGCACTTGCCACCACCAACTGAAACAACAGAATTAAATTGGTCTTGTTTTCATGTGCTTTAAGGTCAACTCCAACTTATGGCAATCCTGTCATAGGGCTTCTTTGGCAAAGTTTGTTTAGAGGAGGTTTACCATTGTGCTACTCTCAGGCTGAGAGAGTGTGATTTGCCCAAGGCCACCCAATGGGTTTCTATAGGCAAGTGGGGATTCAGACCCTGGTCTCCCAAAATCCTAGTCCAACCCTCAAACCACTACAACACAATGCATCCTGTAAAATCTGTGGTTTAATAAATGATCACTAGAAGCTCCATACCTTGCCTAATCCTGGCCAGCAAAGCCAGTGAAAGTATTTTAGCGAAAGTGGAATAGGTGGCAGGGGTTCGTGGTTTCATGAACAGTGACTTCACCTCTCCCAAAGAGGTGTGCCATCTCAAACTGCCATCGCAATATCTTTACAATGCTTCAGTGAATTTGCCAGGTTTTTGTTGGTTTGTTGGTGGATGCTGTCTGATAGCATCAGTGCAGATCAAAGGTCTCATTCCTGTAACAAGTCTCAGAAGAAAATGCAAAAGAAAAAGGGAATTAGGTTTGTGGAAAGCAAAGTTCTGCTAGCAGTTGTTCTGTCAAGAACTAGTATCTGAGGATAAAGAGGAAGAGGAAGGGACTTAATGCAAACAGTGGCTATAGTAAACCTGCTGCCTCTTCCTGGTTTGTCATTTCTTCTGCCATTCTGCAATGTAAAAAAGAGAAGTATCTGGGATATTTTTATTCTTCTTACACATTTCTTAGATTTCCTTTCTTTCTTTTTTCTGTTTCTCACTAGCCCAGCATTAGTCAAGATTAGCACAAAATACACAAAATAAAACCTTTTCCCTTTAAAACAATTCCATAAGTAAAACCAGACAGTTAAAATCAGTTAAAACACTTCAAAACAATTTAACACCATTATGCATATGCAGATTTAGAAAAACGCTATTCGGCCCCGAAGACTTTAATAAAAAGCTTTACTTTTACTTGGCCCCAGTGTTGGGACCATTCAGGCCTCTAAGGGAAGGGTATGCCACAGTTAGAGTAACAGTGGACAGAAGGTCCTTTCTCATGTCCTCCCACAAAGTCTTGCCCCCACTAGTGAGACGAAAGACTTACAGACATCAGTCAAGTGTGTATATAGGGAGAGATGTGGCTTCGGGTATTGCGATCCCAAGGCCATTTATGGCTTTCATTGTCATCACCAACACTTTGAATTCACACTGGACGTCTATTAGCAGCCAGTGAAGCGCCTTTAAGGCTGGTGTTGTTTGGTTTCTATTTGATGTTCGGGTCAAAGTTCTAGCTGTTGCATTTTCAGTAGCTGCGGCTTTGGAGTTGCCGTCAAGGGAATCCTCAGTACATGACAGTGGTCTAATCTGAAAGGTACAGCCAGGATGGTATAGTGGTTTGAGTGATGGATTAGGACATGCATTCAATTCGTAACTCTGGCAAGGAAACCCACTGAGTGCGCTTGGGCAAGTCACACCCTCAGTCAGCCTCAGAGGAAGGCAACAGCAAACCATTTCTGAATAAATCCTGCCAAGAAAACCCAGTGATAGATTCTCCTTAATGTTACTGCAAGTTGAAAATGACTGGAAGGCACATGACAACAACAACAAAACTGAAAGCTACCTACACATGGACTACTATGGCACATATTATAAAAAACAGAAGATTAGTGAATATGCCCCCCCCCCAAGGAAGAACGTGCCCTCGCTGTGGCTGAAACTTGCAGCTTTCACCACCATTCTGGCAGCTGGTGAGGAGAATTTGTACCAAATAAAAATGGAGGAATGTGTAGGATGTGGGCAGTCCTGACTACTAATTTACAAAGACCCATCCTGAAAAAACATTAACACAAAATATAAAACAAGACAAATTATGATATGAAATCATTTGCATTCAAATTAATTAATGATTTAAGTGATCCAACACGTGTTAAAGAACAGTTCCAAAATTCACACAACAGTTGTCACTCTACTTGACATTACTGAAGTCCCCAAGAGATTGCAGTTCCTAATGATGAGTGAAAGACAGACTCTGTATGCCCTGAACCATGGCTGGAGGAGAGCCAGGGCCACTTAGTCTTTCATCGTGACCCCCTCTGCTCCAGAAATACTCACAGCTGGTCAGTGTCCTTAGCTACTTGAGACCAGATGTTGTAGAATTCTGTTAATGGAACTTTGGATTACAAAGTGGCCCCTGAACTGAACTGGGCCCCATGGAAGCCTGGCTCAGCTGTATCCGTTTCAACACACTTTCATAATCCTGAAAATGATAGAGAACAAGGAATGCAAACCTGCTATATCAAAACTAAGCTTTTTGTTTAAGTCTTCTTTCTAGGTAAATACATATATATTACTGCATAAAGCTCATCTGTCTCTTTTGTGATACGTTTGACTCTGTACTTCTGAGAAAAGTCCTCTTGCCAAGAATTACCATTCCCTAGGAGTGATTCCACTGGTGTGACTGCTCTCCATGACAGGCAGTGCAAAAAACGCAGTTGACAGTGTTTTGTTCTACAGCTGCAGCAGGGACAAATTGTTATGCAGAGGGCACAGAGCAGTTTCCCCTGGTGGAATCATATTGTGTGTTCTAGAGCTTTAAAAATCTCTTGGAAACAGAGAGCCGCTTTTAAGATTGCAGTGAGGGGTTTGATAAAGGGCATGGCTTCTTGCAGGAGGCACCCACGTTTCTTATATCCTATTGTAGCTTCTGTGACAAAATTTCTGGCGGTCTTTGAAACACTGCAGAAAAATCTCTTTGCTAACAATAAAAAAAATGGGCTGTGCATGCACACCGTGAAAATTGACACTTTCGTCTCTCTGAAAAAAGAAATATTGTCTGTTTCCTGCCTGAAGTAGAAGCCTAAAGGACAGAGAAATGGTTCTTCTGACCAAGGTTTCTTTGTTCTTGCTTCCCTGCAGTGACTGCTCCAAGTTCTCCTTTGAGTCCTCCAGTGTCCCCCGTGTTCCCACCTCCAGAGCCCTCCAGCAGCAAGAATGGGGAATGCACCGTTTGCTTTGACAATGAGGTAGATGTGGTGATTTATACCTGTGGACACATGTGCCTCTGCAACACCTGTGGTCTTAAGCTGAAGAAGCAACTCAATGCCTGCTGCCCCATCTGCCGAAGGGCCATCAAAGACATTATTAAAATCTACCGTCCTTAACCTCACTTCACCCCCACCTGGGTGTGAATGATGAGGGACAGGAAGAAGAATGTTGTTAACAGCTACCACACCTTACTGTCCCTGCTTATGGGTTATTGTGCTGGTCAGTGGTTCCTGAGTGGCTCTTTTGTCTCTATTTCCATGTGTTTGACCAGTAGAAACAAATCAGGGATAATTAAGTGAACTGGGCAACACTCTGGTCCTTGTGGAGGCTGAAGTTACAGCTGTGGAGTGGGTAGAGCTTTGTAGTGCTGCTGCTTGTAATGGGTGAAAAATAGGGCATGCTAGGGCCTGCAATCCAAATACAGTGTCTATTTCGAAAAGAAATAATTCTCTTGTGCAGTTGTTCTCACCAAGAAATACAGCTGTCCCCTCTCAGGAAGAGTGTTGAAATGAGCAATCATTTGACCAGTTTTTAAAATTCTCAGCACTTTATCCCAGTCTAAGAACATTAGCAAATTAGGAAGCTTCTCGGGCAGTTTCAAGCAGGAAGGAGGAGATTTTATTGACTATATGTTTTCTATAAAAGTCAGCAGACACATCAGGCTGTGAGGCTTCTCTGGTCACCTTCTAAAGAGTGTTATGAGGGCAGGAGACACTGGATGACATTGGCTCATTTTAAGACACCGCACCCCTTTCACAGACCAAGAGTGAGAATGTAAGGCATAGGAACCGAAATTACACTTCAAAACAACTGAAGGAAGAGGTGGTCTTTGCCAGTGTGACCTACTTATTCATGGTTTAGTGCCCCACATTTTCAGGGTGTATCTTGGTCTGTGAACCCAGACTAAGGACTGAGACACTTGTATGGATGAATAGGTCTGTCAGCAAGAGAAGCAAAAAGCTATAAATGTCCTCTGAGAACCAAAAGTAAACAACTTCTGGGCAGAGTATTTTCCTCCTCTCTTAGTCACCATTTGAAACTTCCAGCTGCTGTGCTGAGCAACTGCTAAACACATCTTGATGTGGAGAGATTTATTTACTGGAACCAGTAAGCCTCAGCCTGCAGAAAAAGAATACTAAATAACCCTGGAGATTATGAATTGACCATAATCAAGCAGCTGTGAACTGTGGCATGTGCAAGTTACCTTATAACCAGGCAGCAAAGAAGTAAGAATTTGGCATTTCAAGCTTCCACCATTTCTTTACTTGTGATTTGTAAATGCATTGATTGATGTTTTCCTCCATTCTTCCCTAGAGATTGTGTCAACAAAGTATGCAGCAATGTGGGAGCTCTCCTTTCTTCCTCTCCAGGGAGTTGTCTTCCATTCCACAATGGAGGCATCTTACTGAAATTAAAAAGCCTTTCCCTTGACATTGTTTGTTGGAAAATGAATTGGCACGCTATTATTAGATGCTTGGTTTTAAAATATAAATGAAGCTTTGGTTGTAATGTTAGGAAGCTCTGAACTGCTGTAGTCTGAACAGCATGTGAAACCAACTTGGAATTTTAGGAAAAGAGCAACGAAACCACTAGCCCATTAGCTAATTAATATTCTTTTCTTTTCTCAATGAGGCCTTGAGCTAAGACCCAACTCTTTATGGTATCATAGCTGCTTAGGTTGTTTCCTACAGCTTAAGCTTTGTGCTTTTGCTCTCAGGGAGATGGCAAGTTTCCATTCCCCTCCTTTTATGTGACATATTCTGAGACTGTGGGAGAGAGATATGAATGAGATCAAATTTTGACCATAACAGGTAAACCATATGGCTCTCTTGGTAGGCAGAGGATCACCGTGGAAGTGTAGGGGTACCATTGGCTTCAGTGAGGCTAGAAGAGTGTTTCCGCTATGCACTCCATGTTCAATGGTGTGTAGATTGGCTTCTTGTGGGTGGGTGCCTGGTGCCTAACCTGACTTTGGCAGCTGGCTCAGTCTTCAGCTTCTGGCAAGATGATACTTCCAAAGTGCTCACACTTATCATGGACTGTGGTAGAAGTTGAATACTGGTGAGGTACAATTCCTGGCTTTACATTGTAGTTGGGATACAGTAGGGAACTGAATACATAAAGATACTTCAAAGGCTTCATACTGGACAGATGTGCTTTCTTCTTGCCAATTCCTTCAAGTTGCAAATAGCGTCTTGCGTCAAGTTACCCTGAGATCTCCTAATATTGGGTAGGGTATAACTATTTTAATAAATTTAATAAACAAACAAAGCAGAAAAGCCCATTTATTGTAGAATGTTTGAGATAATGTTGTAGTGCATGATGCCTACTGGTAATTTCTTAATACTTTTGAGTGGCCTAATTAGCACATAGAGACTTGAGGAAATGGTAAGGTTAGTGTTAGAGTGCATTTTGGTTGTTATAGTCAACTGTTTGCTCAGATGGAATGCCAGCTGCCTTGTGAGATCAGTATAGCCTAGAATCACAAAATGTTCCCAAACACTAACATTTAATTTTGTTGTTTGCACTGAAACTATAACCCAGCAAACACACACCCATGGTTACCCACATGGGAAGAACTCTTAATTATGCTTAGAAAGTTTGACTTACAGAATGTGGAGGCACTGTGCAAGCAGTACTTTAAAGCAGGCAAGGCATAGAATCATAGAGTTGGAAGGGACTTCATGGGCCGTCAGGTCCAACCCCTGCCCAATGCAGGATCTCCAGCTAGAGCATGCCCAGCAGGTAGCTGTCCAGCCTCTTTTTGAAGATGTCTTGAGAAAGATACCCCATCACCTCTCTAGGCAGCTGGTTCTGTTGCCAAACTACTCTCACTCTCAAGAAGTTTCCTCTAATGTATAATCAAAAGACCATTAGACTTAGGTCTACCCTCTGAGGCAGCAGAAAACAAGCCTGCCCCTTCCTCTTTGTGGCAGCCCTTCAGATATCTAAAGGGTGTCATCATGTCACCCCTCAATCTCCTCTTCACCAAGCTGAATGTGCTCAGCTCCTTCCACTTCTCCTCATACATTATGTTCCCCATACCTCTTATAATCTTCATCACACTTCTCTGAATTCACTCAACAGGTCTATATCTTTCTTAAAATGAGGTGCCCAGAACTGAACACAGAACTCCAGATAAGGCCTGATCAGCATAGATTGTAGGGGGACTTTTACTGCCCCCAGCTTGGAAACTATACTTACATTAATGCAGGCTAAGATAGCATTTGCCTTCTTTGCTGCATGCTAGCACATGCTCCATTTATCATCAGCAATAATCCCAAGATCCTTTCACGTGTACTGCTGAGGCAAGTGTCCCCCAACCTATTCCTGTGTATTTGGTTTGTGTGGCCTAAGTTTAGAGTTTTGCATTTGTCTCTGTTGAATTTCATTTTATTAATTTCTGCCCAGTTTTCTAGTTTATCAAGGTACTTTTGATTTCCTTTTCTATCTTCCAGTGTGTTAGCTACCCCTCTAGCTTTGTATCATCTGCAGATTTGATAAGGTTTTCCTCCATCCCGTTATCTAAATCATTGATAAAACTCTTGAACAGTGCGGGTCCCAGGACAGAACCCAGCAGCACTCTGCTCAAGACCTCCTTCTAGTTTGAAGTGCACAGTTTAGTCTAGTTTGAAACCACAAATGACAGCTCTTTGAGCACAGTTTTCCAACCAATTAGAGATCCATCTGATGGTGTTTCCATCTATTCCATGCTTAGTAAGTTTGCTAATCAAAAATATCATGGGAGACCTTATCAAATGCTTTGCTGGAATGCAGGTAAATGACATCCTTGCATTCCCCCATCTACTAAAATATTGACCCAAGCAGAAAAAAGATATAATAGTAGTTTGGCAGGATTTGTTCTTGACAAACCCACATCGGCTGCTACTAATCACAGCATTATCATCAAGATACTTGCAGATGGACTTCTGTATAAACTAATATTTTTTCCTGGTCTTGAGGTCAGGCTGACTGGTTTATAATTTCTTTGATTTTTTTTTTTGGCCTTTTCGCTTTTTTTGGAGAGAGGGACAATGTTTATTCATCTCTAGTCCTCTGGCACCCCACTCATTCTCTTAATATTTCCCAAAATTGATGGCAAGTAATTCTGCGAGTATATCAGCAAATTCCTTCAATACTCTGGAATGCAGTTCATCTGGCCCTGCAGATTTGAACTCATTTAGGTTAATTGGTTGATTCCTGGCTCTTTATCAACCTTGATTTGCAACCCAGATTCCTTACCAAGATCTCTGCTGACGTATTGGAAGCACACAGTCCTCTTTTTTTTTGGGGGGGGGGGACAGAAATAAAATAGTTATACCTAGAAAGTCATATTTATCTTCTTGCACTAGGATTTCTAGCTTGTTTTGTTTTCCAAACTCTCTGCATTGGTGTATAGTTATCTAAAGCATTGCTTGTTATCATCTTTTATTCTAGTTTGAATTTTACTGTGGCTCCTGTTCTTTTCCTCAGCTTCTCTTCTAGATGTCACATCCTTGTGTTTAGAGCTTGCTTTTTAACAGAAGTTCAGTCTGTCAACTTCAGCCTCCCTAAAGATTTAGTTTAAAGCCCTCTTGATCAAGTTTGCTGTGCTTTTGCCAAAGGCATTCTTCTTGGTCTTTGTGTAGTCCATCCGTAGCCAATAGTCCTTCATTTAGGAAGTGAACACACTGGCCCCCCAGAGGCCAAACCTCTCACGTCAACACCATCTGCATAGCCAGTCATTTACCTGCAGTATTTTTGTGTCCCTTTATGCCCTCTATCTTTTACTGGTGGAATTGGTGGGAATATTGCCTGTGCTCTTCACTTTCCTACCCCAGGCTTCATAGTCTAGGGGAACTGCTCAAAAGTGGTTTTTGCAGCATCATTGGTGCCCACAGATATCATTAGATCATCTTCACATGATTGTCCTTTGCATTCCATAAGCTGCACAATATGCCCTTGCTGGCATTGACCACTGATTGGTAGGCATGTGAGCTGATTCACATATATGCTAATAGTGAGTAGCTGAACATGGATAAAGTTGAAAAGGAGAGGCACCATTTGGGGAGGGGATTTGACTGTATCATGAACAGATGTTAGATAATCAGTTGCAAAATGTCTATGGAAGCCATGTTTAAAGTCCAGTTAAGGGCCTTTCATATTTTTGAGGTGTATATTTATATATTTTTGCAATACATATTTATTGCATGATAGCCTTTAATACTCAATAGCACCATCCATGGAGATTATCTTACCTGAAAGCTCTCTACCTGAAAGCTGCTCTGCTGTAATATAATTAAGCTATTCTCAATAGCTGTAGTTATCATGTGGTCATTGTTTGAATCAAAAATCCATTTATTCAGGTATGGAGCTTTCCTGGTCAAGCCAACACCGCTTAGTTCCTTGAGCTATTGAAATGTAAAAGTTCTTGCTTGCCCAACTGACACTGAACAGTATGTTTCAAAGAGATTTCTTTGCTTGTAAGAGGATTCTAGTTCGCAATCACAAGTCCTCTTGTTTAATTCTACAGACGTGACAAGACAATTCCTCTAACATCTTAACTTTCTCCTGCTTACCTCGCATGGAACTAAACAACATTGACCACAAACTACAATGAATTTGAATGGAATTTCTTTGTGGCAACTGTAGTTATCATTTTAAGTCTCAAAAACCAGAAGTGGAGAAGTGGTTGGAGAAACTTAGCAGAAAGAAAGAGACAGGTTTACATTTTTGTAGATGTGACATAATTCTAAGCAAGCCTAGCCATCAAATAATTGGTCATTACCTCCTTTCTATTGCTAACGTTTTTTGGGGGGAGGGATTAGATATTATGGTGTATTTTTTTTCCCATAGCTCCCTACGTTTAATCCTGTCAGTTGCTATGTCCTATCAAAAGCTACATGAGTATTTGCCTGATCTCTTTGGCGTTAGGTGGTCTGGATCAGTGTGCCCTACAACTGCTTACTAGCTGCCACTGTGATTATATGTTAAGAAGAAATTTAAGCGTACACCTTTGTGCAGAGGTGGAAGGGATGTGTGTTGTCTTAATTCTTTGGTTGAAATTGATTTCCTTAAAGGAGCAGCATCTCACAGGGCTTTGGGCAGGTAAATGAGTCCATAGCTAGGGATTGTGAAGCTGATGGAGAAAGAGCAGCAATGGACACACAGCTTTACTTGACTCCAGCCTCACAAGGAATTCTCAAACTCTGGCAGATAAATTTTAAGAGATGGAGATTACTTAGCAATTTGTTCTTGTTCTTGCTGTTCTTCTTTTTAAAAAACCAATCTCTTTTCAGAAGATCTGTTTGTGCCTTATAAGGGTGTCTGTGCACTTTTTATCCTTTTTAATGCTACTTTAAATCAAACGGAGAGATAAAAAAGAGGAACTTCACCACAGATGGCTGGTAGTTTTCTAGAATTTTATGTGTTCACCAAGAACTCTGCTTTTTTTGATATTGGAGTGAAAATTGTATGTTTCATTGAATTTTTGCTGCCACCCTCCTCCCCATGTCCTCTTTGTATAAAAAGCTTTTTCAAAAGTTTCCAGATTTCTAATACTTCTTAATATTTTTCTGGTTCATGACTGTGGTCTGTACATCACGTTCTAAAATAAGCCAGATTTTATTCTCTCTGTGATAAGACTTTCAAAGCAAATTATTTGGGGAGGGAAGTTTGCACTTCTTTACATGTTAATACTCTCTAGCATTGTGATATGTAGTGTGTGTGTTTTTTTTATTTTGATCTGTTTTACATTAATATAAAATTTTACCTGTTTATGAAACAAATAAAATGTTGGCTTGTAAGTATTTCTTCTGGCCTAAAGTAGACAAAGGCAAAAGCAGAGAACATCAGAGCATAGCTGTCTTCTAAGTCCAGGACCAGACCTTGGAGTATTTTTCCAGACCACAGTTCCCAGAATTCTTCAGCCAGTATGCTGAATGACCATGCTTGCTGGGTTCTGGTGGTGATGGTCTGGGAGTTGTAGTTCTATACATTTTCTAAACTCTGCTGGGGATTTAGAAGCAGCTTATCACAGAAGTTCTTTGTGACTCCAGGTTTGCCTGGCCATATAGCACTATTACTACCTGTGGGGGAAAAATCTACTATGTACAGTGCAAGAAGTTTTAACTCACTCCTGTCCTGTTGCTATGATAACTGGGTAAGTCAACAGCGATAATAAGAGGAACAGCAACAGAATGCATGCAACCCTGAATGTATTGATATCTGTCACACTTTGAGGGGAATACAGTTGTAATCTGAGTGTGCAAACCAGTTTGGATTATCGTCACTTAACAAGCCAAGGCCCATTTCCCCTGAACTGGGAAACTATGGTTGCTATCTTTAGTACAGACCTCAGGATCTTAAATCATACTTTTAAGTTGGTTTAATGCACAAGCAAAAAATTAAATTATATCTCAATCAATACCTATGTCTGAACTACTTCAGTAGGTCTGCCCCAACACTAACATGAAGGTCAGAAAACTATATTTCTGTGGTCTGAGTTAAAGTTCATGCTTTAAATTGTCTGAATCAAGACAAGAACCCTTGATTTTGCCACCTAGAGCTAATAACAAATGCAAGACAGTCCTGTTTGTTTGGCTATTTGTTGTTGCCTAGCAGGACTCAATGTAATACATGGACTAGTGCAGGCAAGCCCTTTAAACAAAATCCATTCTTCGCTGGATTGTTGCTACAGTAGGTTGTTTAAACACACTTAAAATAAGATAAAGTTCACTACCTTTATGAACACCAATACTGTGAAATGAATGGTATATAGCTGAGCCAGGCTAGCTTTTCAGAATTCCAGCACAGAAGGAATCCAAAATTATTTCACTTGTTCTCAAAGACATTTATTTTAAGCACTGATATGCAGTGTGAGATAAAGAGAAGCAAACAACTAAAGTGAATTTCTACTTTGCCACCTTTTCTTAGAACAGAAACTCCCCCATATTCAGTGCCAAGTATGCTGAAGAAAATACTCTGCAATGTGTGTGGGCAGGGGGAGGCAAAACTGTCCTCCTACCACCAGCCCGTCTTTGCCTTCCTTCTCGTATCTGAGTCTAGGATGGTTTGTGGCAGAAGTTTCACCCTCTCCCCTTAACTATAGCTAAAGGATGGTTAGGAAACAGATGCTAACATGTAGGGCTAATGCTACGTACTGGTAATGACAGAAGACTTGGGAAGTCTTTGTGGCTTCCTTGATTGAATATGTTCTGGTATGTTGTCCCTCACAGTGCTTCTTCTTCACTTTACGAGGCCCTCCTGCCCACACAGGTTGAACCAGGGCTGTGGAGTTGGTATGCCAAACCTTCAACTCAGACTCTGACTCTTGCTTGGTTGGTTGGTTGGTTTACTCTCTGACTCTGCCTTCAGAAATGCAAGATGGATCTTAATTAGTACAATTGGCCCTCCACATGTGCCAAGGTTGGGGGTGCAGGACCCTTGCAAAAGTGGAAAAGTCACAAATATCAAAATATGTGTGTCTGTAGGAAGAGGATGGGAGGTTTGTTGGGGAAAACAGGCACCCAGAGTGCAAACCAGGGAAAGGAAGTGGTTTGGCATGGTGGCCCTATATTTCTTCTCTCGCCCATTTCCTTCCTTGGGTGTGCGAGGTGCATGGGGAGCGGATTTGTGGTGCTGAGAAATTGGACTGTGAGCTTTCCTTAGCTAGCCAGGTGGTGGCTGGTGGTGGAGGAGGAGGCGGAGGAAGAGGAGGGTTTTTAAAGGGCTGCATGGCCTGGTTGGAGCCACCAAGAAAAGGTACCCCAGAAAAGAAACGCTTGGGGTTTTAGAAACTTTTCTAAGTTCCTATGAAAGTAAATATACAACAAACTAGGCATTTGATAATTTTTTAAAAAATAGATATAGGTATAAAATGACATATTTGCTGTATAATGTTATAATAAAAGTTTTTATTTTGAAGCCAGAGTCAAAGTCAGTACACTTCTACCACATCCAACTCTGACTTGACCCAAAATTGTTTCCAACTCCACAGCCCTAATTTGAATTGTAACTCTACACTTCCCTCACATTCAAAAATAACACACCAAGCATCATGGGATGCAAGCAGTCCCTCTCACCCATGCCCAAGCAACTATCCCAGCTGAAGAACCTTGCTCTCCATCCTCAAGTTTTATGCCTCGCCTACTCGTAGCCCATGAGTAGGACTTTGATAGTAGAGATTACGACCCATTTGCCCCTCTGTTGGTTGCTTTCAGAAATGTGTTACTGTAATAACAAACTTGTACATTCATTCTGATAAAAGGGGAGGGAGAGAAAGGGCAGCCACTGAGGTTTGGAAGTTGCTTGCACGTGAACATCTGTAATGTGGTGCTGTAAAGAAGTGGCAGGCAAAATCTGTGCATAGAAGGAGTATTCCCCCCCCCCCAGACTGACCTAGATGTGAGCCATGGGCCACAGGTTGCCTATCCTTAGTATAATGAGTCTGCAGAAATGGATGTCACAACCTCTTCAGAGTAAACATATGGCAGTAAAACTTACAACTGAGCCCTGGGATAAGCAACATATTGGTGAAGAGTCAACCTCTTACCTGCAGTCTAATGGCTTAATTGCTAACATGACCACTTGTCATATGCAATTCCAA
Source organism: Cyclura pinguis (assembly GCA_030412105.1). Taxonomy (NCBI): domain Eukaryota; kingdom Metazoa; phylum Chordata; class Lepidosauria; order Squamata; family Iguanidae; genus Cyclura; species Cyclura pinguis. The sequence continues at coordinate 130,025,517 of CM059600.1, forward strand.
CTGCAATTGCACTCTCCACCCTGCCCCTGCCTGCCTGCCTGCCTCTCTCCTCTCATACACAAAACTTCTCTGTGATGTTCTGCCACTCTTCCAAACTGCATGATCCTCTTTATTGGAACAAGTTAAGCTGATGTGAGAGGTTTCAAGATGCACAGAACCTATTTTGTACCCAAAGCTCAGTAAATTCAGGATGGTGGTGGTGCTTTGTTGACTTCAAACATGCTTATGCTCTTTTGGGAACCATGAGACAGAGAGACCTGATTATCCCTTTTCCTTCCCTCCCTCTTTTCTGCACAAAATAGCATACTGAAGTGTGATATTCCACATCTTACCTCAGTGTCAGTTCCTTATGAGCCTCATTTTCTTTGGCCTGGTTAACAGTACCTCAAAATGCAAAACAGCTAAACACAAACACATGGTTTCGGTGTTTTCCATGGTAGGTTTTCTCTTATTTTTCTTTTAAAGTCAAAACTAAGTGTCAGTTCAGCTTCTCTGACTCTGACAGGAGTCAGGGTCCCTTGCCTGCTGGAGCAACCTGCCAATGCCCCCTGGATCACTTTTAAGCTAGGTTGTCATATCCCTTTCCATTTCACCATAGGTAGCTTGACAGACTGCACTGTCTTAAGCTTTCTGCTACCTAGCTGAGACTCCGCTCCTTATCCCCATATTACAGGCATTAAAAACAATTCTCAGGGCTCTTTCACTTGACTCTTGGTTGTTCCAATAAATGGGCATTGTCCCTTGAACAGCATCCTACTTGCTCAAATAACTATAGCAAGAATAATTTTAACATTGAGGTTATTGAACTGCATTTCCTGAAGCTGCCAAAAGATTTTGGTTTAATAAAATAGCTTTGATTGAAAACAAATAAACCAGCTGCCACATCACCCTGTTTCATACCAGGTGGGTAGTAGTACAAGGGAATGCTTGCTCATAAACAGTAACAGCAATCCTGTGTAGTTATGCTGCTTAGATCCCATCCCCATCAATGCAATTTAGGTAATGCAACCAAACAGAATTGCAACTGGGATGGCTACCTGCTCAAAAAATTTCCAACATGTTCACCACTCTGTGTTCTTGAATTTATGAAGTCTTCCTGGACTATCCTTTTCACAATTATGCTGCTCATGCAAGGAAAAAAGAGGCTCTTTGCTTAGATGCACAGCACTCATTTCAGCCATTTTTTTAAAGGATTGGAGAGCTGAATAAGAATATTGCATGCACTCTCTTTTAAGTTAGTTATTTACCATTATTAGTTTTCTCACTGAGAAACCCAGATTCCCCAGAAAAGAGTTTGAAAAACGCTGTCCATTATGTCCAGTCCTCTTATTCAGGAGCCTCTCTTAGCTGTATTATAACCTTTTCCTGATGAAGGCAATGCACAAAATGAGAGTCTGAAGGGGCCAATTGGAGGCACTGATGTCACTGCTATGACACTGCCTAACATGCAAGCCCAGCTATGCACCAGAGATCAGTCATGGAGGAGCATTCCTCCCTGCTACCATTCCCCCAAACTGGTGTGTGATGCAGCTGCTCCCCTAAGACATCTCTAGGCACAGCTGCATCATTTGCACACAATCTCTCCCACCAGAGACAGAGAGGGAGACCATTTGAACAGGACAACCATGCCTATGGCCTTCTGTGTCTCTTCAAATACATTTGAAAAGAACCACTCCTCCATCTTACAAAGCTTGCCATGGCAAGCAAACATTAAAACCCACAGCATAAACCACGGAGGAGGAACCTTTGGCCCTCTAGATGTCATTGGACTCTAGTTCCTGTCAGCGCAAGCCACTCTAGCTAATGGTAAAGGATGATGGAAGCAGTAACACTTCAACATCAGGCTCCCCACCCTTGACAAACAGTATTAAAAAAAATCACATCAATTGTCTGTCCCACTCGCAGCTCCTTATTGGTAAAGGAATGATGCTAAGAGCAGACATGGAAAGTGGTCTTTGGCAGACATGGACCAGAGCGAGGGGCAGCAACTCTGACAGGGAAAACAACAGTGGAAACACATATTTAGCATCCTTTCTAAGGCAAGTCCCCCTCCATTGTTTGGATGCAGTCCGAGACCAGTTTTTAATCCGAACAAGATCAGGCCTATTGAATAAATGGGATTTTATAGAAGTGTTGACTTATCATGCAGCATTTGATTTAGTGGATCTACTGCACTAAAATTGGATTTAGCCCATGAAACCAGGTGGATACACCTCTGGGGAAAAAGGGGGAGTAAGGGCAGGAAGCAGTGCGTGCTTTTTTATTTCATTCTAATTATTGGAAAAGTTCAAATGGTTGCCATGCCCCTTATTTCTGGGAGTGGTTCAATCTTCACCTGTCATTCACTGACAGTGAAGCCAGTGATGAGGCTTTATGTGTTAAGTTATGGGGTTAAGGGGAGTAAAGGGGAGCAGTAAGCTCGGCTGCTGGCCACACAGCAGGTTGGGCTCAGGTTGGCAGAGAACTGTAACTCCATCTTGTCAACTCCAGCCCACGGCAACTCCAGTAACAGAAACTAAATGTTCCAAAGAGACGTTTCTTTGCCATATAGCTTTGCTGTCATCTTGTCCAAGTGCCATTTAAGAACAAGGCAAAAATGGGGGACATTGGCCACAATGAAAGAAGTCATCCAGGTGCCTTGGACTGGAGAACCATGCTGGATTCAGCTGATGGGATGTGCTTGTAAGTTATCATCATGATTTTCATCTAAGACATTATGAGGAGAGTCTTTCACTTCATAAAAAGCAATATGGCCTCAGGTGAGAAAACACTAAAATATGCCTTAGAATTGTTAGACTAAAAGGATAATATGTCCATAAAGTGATACACGACCTGGCCTGTGCCAACGAGAGACCCGCAAAGCTGGACGGACTTCAAAAGCCAATTTTTGGGGGGGGGGTACTGTAATTGACTTTCATCTCATTTCTGTAGTTTTAGTTGTCTGTCTGTCTGTCTGTCTGTCTGTCTGTCTGTCTGTCTCTCTCGCTCGCTCGCTCGCTCTCGCTCTCGCTCGCTTTCTGTATCTGGAATAGAAAAGTCAGATTTTCCTTCCATCACACATCATTAAGGCACTTTTATCTTTCAGAAACCTCTCTCAATGTACCCAAAAGAGAAAGAAAAGATACAAAAGTTTCAGCCTCACTGTCAAAATAACCCCTCATGAGGCGCTCATTTTTTTTGTTTTTGCAATAACATGCCATTAAAAAAAAATTACTCCATAACAGAGCTAATCTGTCCTTCAGCTGTCCTGATATAAGTAGTTGTCCCAACCGCATGGGGACAGAATTATTGAAAGTTGCGCCCTACAGATCTACTCCAAAAACCAACTCTCCTATTTCCAAACAGTATTCTGTATTTCCATTATTGCTGCTTCAGCTTCAGTATGATTTCTCAAGGACTACTTCAAAGATCAAAGATGCTGCTAAATGTACAGAGCTTGCTTCCATGCTGCCTCCAGCTAACAGGTGTTGCTGAGCGGTTGGTTAGGTAGCAAGAAAAACAACAGCAGCTGCCTCAGCAAAACACTTGGTAACTGCATTAACAGCACCACTTAGTGGCTGCTTGACACTCAAAACAGTATGAATGTTAAGAAAGCGGGGGAGAAAATTCAGAGACCAGGATTCAATTCCCTGCTTGGCCATGGAAACCCCACTGGGTGACCCTGGGTGTGTCACACACTTCCAGCCCTAGAAAAACTGATATGTTCACCTTATGGAAACCATAAGTCAGAAACTACCTGAAGACACACAATAGCAACAATTATAAAAGGAACCAGACCTCCTATAACCTCTCCCAGAATTAATCATACTTACTCATCCGTTGCTATTGGAACTATAGATGGTTTGGTCCCAAGGTATGGGAGCGGATGTATGGGTGGGGAGAAAAAATGAGGGTATTGCTTCCCCAAGGTTAGAAATCTGAAATATTTCTTTAGACCCCAAAGGTTTAGTACTGCAGCAACTATAAACCTCAGTTAAGCATTTAGAAACATAGTTTTGGCATCCAAAGAAAAGGGGCAGGCAAAGGACCAAGGCAAACCAAACACCAGCAAATATGAATTGTAGGCGCAAATGATTTCCAGTGTCTCACTCTCTGCTGTGCTAGAAATTTGGGGACTGAAGGAAAATTTCATGTAGGGGCAGAATTCTTATCTAGGGGAAGAATATCCTCATTTTGCCCCTCCCCATGGTCGTAAAAGGCAAAACAGAGTAATTTCTCTTGGTAGTGTTATTGGGTTTTGATTTGCAGTCATTTCTGAAAAACTTTTAGAGATCTAACTTTCTGCAGAAGCATATAGACATCAGCAAAAGCAGGAAATCATTCCTTTAAGTAGCATGCAATGTAGTCCCTGGCCTTGACTATGGACTATGCTTTCTAAATGCCAGAAGGATGACCTGGAAGGGGTGAGTGAATGTGTCTGACATTTATTCCCTGGACTTTGCCCCAAGAGGAAAAGATGACATTTGAGGCTCTACCTATCCTTGCAAATCCTTCATTGACACTAGCCAGCTCCTATATCACCTTCCAGAATATTTCTCCATCAGCCATTCATCTGAATGCTGGAAAAGGCTTCTCTTTAGGACTGGGTGCCTAATACTTGCAGCCTGGATCAATGGCTTCAGCTTGTTCACACATCCAGAAAAAACACCACCAGAATGTCCAACAGCAGCGGCCTGACTGATTTTATTCATAATGACACCATCGCCACCCTACCAGCAATAGGATCTAATTAAAAAAAAAAAAAAGGTGGACAGGACTAGTTAAATAATGCCAGGGCTTGCTTCACAGGAGAATAGGAAAAAAGCCTGTTGCATCATACAAAACTTCCATTTGGTTTAACATCCTGCTTCTAGCAGAAAGCAGCCACTGTAAGCTGCCCTGGGAATGCCAACTGGCCATTGAAAGCTACAGTATGTAAACATCAGATAAATGATTAATATTTCTGGGAAGCCTGTCAACACCACATAAAGAAACATCCCTCTCACATGCTTTGTCCCCTGCCAAATTGCCCAAGGCACAAGTAGTACCTACAAGAAAACGTTCCTGCTCACGAAACTGTATTCCAGTCCTCCTCCAGTCCAAGTTCTCTATTCCTGCCCCTTTCTTTGCTTTTGGTGGCCACTGAGCAAAGCCTGTCCTCATTGGGTTATCATGGGGGAAACTACCCTGAGAGAGTTCTGTTGAAGACTTTTATTGAGATTTCTGCAAACCTTTACCACCAGTGTCACTCTTCCCAAATCTTGTGGATGGATGGATGGAGGGTTTACAGTCAAGAAAAATGAGACCACTACGACAATAATCTGGGAGGTTCCATATTAGTATTATGCTGAATAGAGCTATTCTCCTTGATTAGCTTCTTCAATTTGCTGCCCTCCAGATGTTATGGACTGAAACTCTCCTGACCGTTAGCTTTACTGACAAGTGAGTAAGGGGACCTGAAATCCAAAGCATCTGGATAGCATCAGGTTTGGGAAGGCTGCCCCACATGGATGGCCTAATGCTTTTAACACTATCTAAGGTAGTGGCCATCACATCTGATAACAATGAATTCCAATACATTTTGCAATAGTGTAAAACACACGCAGGCAGAATGTATCAGCTGTGTGCTTTAGAAACCACATAGCTACTGCGTTTTTGGTGCCATGTTTTGTACTGTTTTTTGGACCTTAAAACTAAGGCCATTTCTGCAGCTTCTGCATGAGCCCATGTTCTGAGCCTATGGAATGGGCGGAGGGGGGAAGAAACATTTCTTCCCCCCTTTCTCCACATGCCAAATAGTGTTCTATGATTCTTTCATGTCTCTATCCCAGATGCATTTTTCCCTGAACTAAAATGCCTCAGGACATTTTGTCTTTGCTTCAAGTTGAAGTACTACAACCCCATTAGAACTCTGATTCCCCTTTCCCAGACCCTTCCAGCTCTATAGTACCCTTTTGGAGGTGTGGCAACCATAACATACACAGTATGCAAAACAAAGATGCAGAATATGTACTAGACACTTAATGTTCAGCTCCTATCTTCCCCTTTTCACAAAGTCCACATACTAATCAAACGTACCATTTTGTTGCCCAATTATTCGGTTGGAGAGCTTTCTCAAAACTCTTTTGCATTCCATTTGAGATTTTAGCATCCTAAATATTCTGATGACATTCACAAACATGGCTATTTTGCAGCTAATCTCTAACTGCACATGATCTATGAATAAATTATAAAGTATGGAATCAAATACAGGTAGTTTATAACAACTCCACTGGTTATTACTCTCCATACTTAGAACTGCTCACTTATTCTGACTTTCCTTTTCTTTAACGAGTTTCCAGTTCATAAGAAGACTTGTCCTCTTGATCTGTGACTGATTAGATCTGGATTGAAGTTTCCAGAGAGACTTTGTCAAAAGATTCTTTGAAATTTAATTATCAAATGTGATCAGATCACCTTTATCAACTTGCTAATTGACACCCTAACAACCCCACAAAGGTTGATAAGACAGGATGAACCTTGGCTGAAGTGAGACTTCCTCTTCAGTGTGTTTAAGAATTCAAGATTTTATAATGGCTTCCCGCCAAGTTACCTCAGCAGGTATTTTAACAGAAGCAAGTACTGGAGCCTCTACATACATTCCAGGTTTGCTCAGGTAAGAGAGATTATGCTGCATGGGAAAGAGTGCTCTTGTTCTTTTGTACTTTCAAAACATCTCCAAATAACCACTTCTTCCAGTACTGTGGATTATGTTCGCTTGTATGCAGTAAAGGTTGTCACAGCACCAATTTTTGACTATCACCTGCAGAATGAATGGGTGGCTTTCTTTTAAAACAGCGGCAGAGTAAGCATTTCATTCCCTTGCAAATCTAGCCACAGATCCATTCATAATTGGTGAGTTAAGATGTAATTTATATGGTTTTCAGAAATACAAGAAGCAGCTCAACCACTTGATTGTGGACTTTGTACTTTTAAGACAAAACAAACTGGCAGACAGGACACAGAAAATGGAAGGGAAAAACACACAAGATGTTTAACAATTCTGCTTGAAACCAGTCAAGCTTATTTTTTTTATTTCTTTTAAAAAACAACAACCACCATCCTTTTAATGCCAGAAGTATACATGATCCCACCCCACCCCCTTCTCCACCCCACCCACCGGTTACGTACAGGTTGATACAAGTTTACATAATTATAGACTAAAGATTGCAGATGAGCGAAGGCCATTTATGCAGCCTTCCGCCTTGCCAGAAAAGTTCCAGGCAGACAGCTAAAAAGCTCCTGTTAGTAGGCAAGAGGCCGAATGTCCTTTAACCCCACACTGAACAACACTTACTCTCAAAGGTCACACTGAACAACCGTTACTCGCAAAGTTGCTGTTACAAAGGTCAGCGGGCTGGGTGGAAGGTAAACAGGCGGCAAGTGCTATGTTAACAGGCTGTCCAACGTAGAATGACTTCCCTGTTTCAGAACAGGATAGCAAAGCACTAAGGTCAATGTCAGCTCACATCTTCTCTTCCTCCCACAGCAAGGCAGCCCAGAATCACTGCGTGTTTCAGGTAATAATAAAAACTAGATACACCGATGCGTACCTGTGAGCTGTTTTCAGTCACAGTGCTGGAGCAGTCCAGAGAACAGAACAGAACAGGGCCCTTAGTCTGCAATCTGTCAAGATTTGCCAAGAGCAGAAAGAAGGAACACAGGAAAAAGTAGGCTTTTCAGAAGGAGAATCAGTGCACAGTGGGGAGAGGGGGGTGACAGAAGGAGACATTTATAACAATACCTGGTTTGGTATTAAGCTACTTGGAATGCATGCTGTAGAGCTGCTATCACACAGAGATCAAACAGGATAGGAAGGGAGGTACAGATCAGCTGTGCACTGAGTTGATATTATTGGGCAGCACATTGTTAAAGGATTACTTTGGTGGTATCAAGAAGACAGTGAAGATAACAGCTGTGAGAACTATGAGAAATGAAGAATGGATTCCATCTCTCCCACAGGCATGAAGGCCTCCAGAACAGACTCCTAACTATTCACCATATAGAGATCAAGGACTTAATTACTGAATGGGTAGAAAAAGCAACACAACAGCACTTAAAGTAACTGGCAAAGCAGTAGCCAAAAACATATGCCTTGGGGGAAAACGCAGCCACAAAAAATTCAAGTAATCAATTTCAGAGGCAAATTTAGTAGCTGGAACACATTTAAGAATCTCAAAATTCTTCTTAACCATCAGTCTACATAAAAAGAAAGAGTTCAGGTACTATGTAAGTTTAACTTCAGCAAGCCAGTGAAATTCAGCCCATGGAAATCCAAGCTAGGCAAAGCCATGACAAGGAAACATACATGTGTAGCTTTTGAAGCCAGAGTCTTCCACAGGGCTTCTCCTTATCAACACAAAGCATATGGCAAATTGTCTATATGCCAGGGCCTCAGCCACATCCTAGAAGTATGGTGAATCCATTCAGATTTGAATTGCTGAAAATCTTACGTTAAAATCTCCTTCATTGGGGATTGGTTTGAAAACATCCAGGACTGAAGACAGGAGATGGAATTTCTTGTGTTTTTAAACTCCACAGGTGAACACACTCACCATGCAAATGCATTTCTCTCAAGCTTGCCCCTAAATATACAGGAAGAATAATCAGGAAGGGATGGTTTTCCCACATAAATTTAAAAAGAACAAGAGCCAAACACACATTCACACATCTGATGCCTCGTTGTTTCGAAGCATAAATACATATTTAACATCCCTAACAGCAAAAGCTGCTCTTCAATTCAGCTCTCTTTCAGATGAAAATCAGTATCATGACATGACAGAAAATTGCCATGCTCCAGGGTTGAGAGATGAGGCTCCACACGTTTTCTGAGCAAGAGAAGCAGAACAGTTCACACCACTCTGAGAACTACTGCTTTAAGACGATCCAGGTTGGGAAGCCCTGCACTAGAAATTATTAGCACCCACCAGAGGGCTACCATCCTGGCAGCTGGCCACCAAGTATCTTGGGGAACTATGGCCGATCAGCAGAAGACAGCTACTTGCAGAGGCAGATAGAAAGACATGCAGTGTGGTATGGTAGTAAGCAACCAGCACCATGTTCTACCATTCAATTCCTCATGGCTGAACAGCATACGTTATCTTAAGCAATGTCTCATATAAGTTGGATCTAGATTTATATGTGAGCCACTAGACTGGCAAAAGTGAACCTGTTCCCTTCCCACCCCAACACCATCTCTGTCTTTCCAAAAATGCTAAGGACAGGCTGAGCAACCCTTTTGTACAGGATAATGTGTGGGACTGGGGAGGGAATCCCTGAAAATGTGGGTTGGGAAAAGGAGGCACTTTCCATGAATGAACAGACTCTTTCTGTCCAGAGAAGATGGATTACTGAAACAAGACTATAAGGCTGAAAAATATAAGCCCATACAAAGGCTGGTGCAGCAGACAGCACAAATAACTTCACTAGCACAAGTGTGCACATGACACCAAAAGTGTTAGATAACACCAGCTGGCACACAGCAGTCATCTATACTGGTAGAGGGATGATTCAAACAAGGGACAAACAACATGGACACAAGACTAGAAAGACTCTCTTATCCACTTGGATAGGCCCTTGCACCTAAGTATAATTAATTAATTCTTTCTTTCTTTCATTTCCTTTTTTCACTATGGACTCTCTCTCCTCCTGATTATCTTTAATGGTGAAATATGGCACATGATACAGGAAAACTCAGCCCAAACAGTGGGCCCTTCCCACTGTTACTTCCTTTATTTGGCTACTGGGACTGATTTTGTTTTCTTTTGCTTCTGTTTTCATCAGCAAGTCCTGTGATTGGTCACGTTGGCCTAAACCACACAGAAGCTGGGGAACAGATAGGGTTGCCTACCAAAAACTGGCCAGGCAAAGAACAAAAGCTAAGCCCTGCTATATAAAGGCCGTTTTCCTCTTACTAGTCTTTCTAGGAAAAGACACACATTGGAATGTACAGTATCCCAAGTTTTTTTTTAATTACAGAGCCAGCGTTATGAAAACTATAAATAAGCTAATTAAATATTTTGTTGCTAAAATGGGGAATGTTGAGCTGCTACCTAAAATGAAGACAATGAGTGGATTATGGCTTTTTTCTGAGATAATTGGAAGGAATCCAGCCTTCCCAGCACGGCCCACCAGCAAGAACCTTGCAAAACCACCAGCCACTGCTGTTCTTCTCACGGACTTCAAACAAGGTCCCTTCTTTAAAGCTGCTGGTTTCTTCATCTCCATCAAAATCAGCCACTGCCACATAGAGGGCTTCTTTGGAAACATCAGCACTGGTGATGGGGAGGGACACTCTCTCCCTTTCCAAGGGCTTAGGTGCTGCCTTTTGGCCTAAGCCGCTTTTCACTTTGGCATCCTCTTGGCATGGAGCTGGCAGGAAACCTTTGGCTTTTGGTGGGACCAACATTGGCCTGCCAGGCACAGGAGCAGCTCTGACTTCAGGCACTTCCCTCTGTGGAGCTTTATGTTCTGGAGAAGGAGCAGATGAAGAGGTAGGTGACGGAACAGAAGCTTTCTTAGGAGGCGGTGGCCTCCGGGGTGGTACTGTGGGCCGCTGAAGCGGTTCTCTGGAAACAGGAAAGGTGCTCTTTGGCTCACTCTCACCTGCCTTTGAGGAGCCAAAGGGAACTTTGGGTAAAGGAGCTTCCTTAAAGATTTGGCTATCTGGTCTGGACGGAGGCCTTGCCTCTGTATTGGGTCTTTCCTGAGATCTGACAGAAGATTCTATGGGAAGCACACTGCTATTGAAGGCACTCTCACTAGACAGGGGTTCCTGCTCAGAAGGTTTCTCTTGAGTCTTTGCAGGGCGCAGTTTGCTCCTCAGATTGCAAATATCTAGTTTATCATCTGCCTGAGGAGAGTCTGTCCTAGGGGCAGCTGCTGGCTTGGGTCTGATCTGAGGTTTCGACTTCAAGAACAGGTTTTGGGTAGCTGGCTCAGACTTGTTATCTTCTGGGGGCTCAACTTTTGGTTTAGCTGGTTTGACTATGGGCCGGAGATTTGGCTTCTTCACTTCCTTGGGTGAAACCTTGTGCCCACACTCTAATCCCATTTCATTTTTCAACTGGAACAATTTCCCCTTTTCTGTTTTGAGCTCTGGTTTCTTGTTGTCCCTTGGAGGGATGCTCTGCTTTGGGGGAATCACAGGCAAAATCATGCCAGGAGGCTTGGGAGGTGGCCTCTGCTCCAACCTCTGCCTTTCCATTAACTCTTCTTCAGACTTAATTATAGATTCCTTCCTAGGAGGAAGACTTGGTTTCTCCTCTGTATCCCGATCACAGATCTCCTCATACCCGACACACAGAGAGGCATCACTGCTGTCAGGTGTGACACTCTTGGAGGCCTCGTTCCCTTTCCATTTTGCTCCACAGTCTATACCATTGGGTGGTGCTTCAGGCAAAGGCCTGGACGGCCCAAGCTGTTCTCCATTAGGGCTGTTCTCTGCTGCACTATCGCCAAGCCGCAGCTGTGCCATTTCACTTGGCAGTGGGGCCAAGAAGTTTGGTCTAGATGCATTACTTGTTTTCTTGTATTTGTCAATAAAAGTAGCTGGTGCCCAGCCTTCCTTCTCCTCAATCTGAATGTACCACCAACCACTCATGTTCTTCTCAATTACCTGGAGAAAGAAACAGAACCACTGGGCCTTAGAATAATTAAAAGAAAAGTTTGGTAACATATTAAAGCACTGGTAATATATCCATTCTGTTGACTAAATGTAGTCAATCGTGTTTGTAGTAGATTGGCAGGGAGTTTTTAGTATTTGGCTTCTTGTCTGTCCATATACATTTGTTATAATATAATCCCATTTACATATGATAGAATGCACTGAAGCCCACATTTATTTGCCTCATAACCTTACTGTTCGGCTTACTCAGTAAGGAGGCCTGAAAGCCTAAAAGAGATGCAGCCAGGGTGATTACGCTAGTCTTGGCTCTGTTAAAAAGCTCTCTCCCTGTGAGAGAAGGAACCTTCCTCCTCCCCCAGTCTCAGGGGTTGGTGGGGGGACTACACTCTACCTGAGTACATGACTGTCATCTTGCAGCTTCTAGATTAAACTCTATAACCCCCACAGCAGAAGGTATCCTGGTCTTGGGAAGCGGCCTTGTCCAAGAACTTGAAGGCCCACACAGAGCCAAGAGAACAAACTAATGTCTAGCAATGCAGACCTGGAGACCAGCTGCACTGAGGCTGTGGCAGCATTTGGCTGAAGAGACGTAAGAACACTTTCTTGGTCTAACTTTGTCTCTGCATCTTTCTTCTATCTATCTGGTATCAACAAAGTTACGCTTTTCACTCTCAGAGGTTTAGTTTTACTTCAGTGTATCCTTTGAACTTGAATCCAGCAGCACCTGAATGGATCAGCCTCTCCACATCAAGATTCAGTTATGAAGGATACAAAACTGGAGGAGTTACTCCCATTTAAAGTGGAATTACTTGCTTCAGCTTCACAGCACCATGATGTTAGGGGGTGAAGGGTTCCCAGTGATATGCCATTACACTTTTTAAATATGAATAATTTATTTTAAGTTTTATAAACCACCTTGAGTCCCACAGCTAGAGAAAAGGTGGGATGTAAATAAAATAAAATAAAATAAATCCCTTTTTAAACTTTGTATTCTCAATTTTGTACAGCTCTTTATTTTTCTAGCACAGACTAGAGATGAAATGGAGGAACCGCTGGAGGTCGCATCTTTCATACCTTCAAAAACTGCCCTAACCTTATCTCTTTTAAGTCTGCAGTGTTTTGCTACAGAATTTCTTCTTATATTCAAAGAGTTAGAAAACCATTTCAAGCATGACACCATGTAGGTGCAGAATCAGACATGCTGTATGTTTTTGTTGTTGTTGTGTACCTTGAAGTCATTTCTGATTTATGGCAACCCTAAGACAACCCTATTATGGAGTTTTCTTGGTAAGATTTGTTCAGAAGAGGATTTGCCTTTGCCTCCTTCTGAGATCACCAAGTAGATTTCCAGAGTCATAATCCAGTGCTCAGACCAGTACACCATGCTAGCTGTCACGCTGCATGCACACATCCCAAAATGTAAAATGCAAAAAGTAATACAAATACCTTATGCAAATACACTGATTAGGAGCCATGGTTAGCTACAAGTCCCTGTTAAGTGAATACTCAGCACCCAATCCAGAATTGCATCTACGAAATTTATCAAATGGCTCAGACACCAATTTTGTAAACTATAATAAAACCTTTCCAGAAGATTTGTGCTACTATTAGGAGGTGCTGTATTGTACTGGAGTGTCTATGCATACACAAATGTACAGATGGCCAATCTTCTATGTCAACTGAATTCTGCACATAACCTGGCCCCAGAAAAAAAGAGATTGGCTATGAAAACAAGAATAGCGTGGCCACTAGATGTCACTATTGAGATGTCTATGGAGAAGCTGGCAAGACCCCCATCTCTTCAAACCACATTTCTGTATTTAAATGAATATATTAATCTGGGGGAATCTCACCAAAGAAAAATTCCAAGTGCAGGGTGAGGTGGGGGGCAGCAGATCATAGCTTAAGAATCCAAGTAGCAACTGTACCAAATCAGACCACAGACCTATCTATGCTGTTCCAACACTGACCAAATAAATACTTATAGAAGACTCTGGTACTACATACATTATGATACAGTTTCTCTCTTTGTACTGTACTGTAATAACATAAGTAAAGTATGGGGTATGTATGAAAGTGGAATGACACATCTGGAATTTTTGGAAAAAAATTAATTTGCATGTGGTTGGTGATTGACTAAAACAGTGAAAGGAAGAAGGTGCTGGTGGAATGATGTTGTGAGAGTGGGGATGAGAAGGAATTTAGACAGGAACTAGATTTTGAAGAAAATGGTTGCAGAAATCTTCAGACAGCAATGTTACGTTTATATCCTGCTCTGTATCTCAAGATTTATGGATGGCATACAATTACATCAGTTTAAACAATTATAAAACAATTTTAAAAAATTAAGACACTTAAAAAACATGCAAACAATTGAACAATTTGAAAAGTTAAAACAGTTTTAAAATGTGTGTGTGTGTGTGTGTGTGTGTGTGTGTGTCTATGTGCCTTCCAGTCACCTGTCAACTTTGGGCAACCCCATGAATTTCACAGGGTTTTATTTTAAAAAAAATTAAAAAAAATGAATTTCACAGGGTTTTCTTAGGCAAGGAATACTCAGAGGTGGTTTTGCCAGTGCCTTCCCCTGAAATATATCTTATAAGCACCTGGTATTCATTGGCAGTTTCCCATGCAAATACTAACCAGGGCTGACCCTGCTTAGCTTGCAAGATTAGAGAGGATCCATCGCCTTTAAAAGGGCAGCGGTCGCCAACCAGTGGTCCATGGACCACTGATGGTCCGCAAGAAAATTTTGGTGGTTCATGGAGAAATCTGGACATTATTTGATTTCCAACTTCCAGTTCGGATATGAGAGCTAGAGATACGGTCCTCAGCATGCTCTGCTGAAGACCTCCACTGTCATGGGTTGCTGATACTGGGGGGATCCCCATACTGGCTTGCCAAGTAGTCCTGAACTAAAGGGGTCTTGCCAAAGGTGGACTTGCAACCAGGAGCCAAGACAGGACCTGTACAATGAACCAGGAGGAGGTAGCCAAAGGGTCTCCCAAGAGGCTGTCGCCATCATTTTTTCATCTCGCCTGCAGCAGTTTAGAGGAGATGGGAGGGATTACCTCTCTCTCCATACACCTGGCCGCCGAATGTCTTCTGGCCAATTTTTTATATATACTATACTACACACACACACACACACACACACACACACACTATTGTTTATTTTTTCATTACGTGATAGAGCTGGAAGACCTGTGTTTGGGATAGAGCAATAAGATCTTCGGATAGGGCAATAAGATCTAATTCAGACTTTGAATTAACTTTCTACAGAGAACCTCCATGAGTTCAAGAGGATTTCCTCCCCTTCCCTCATACTTCTTTGGAATGGTGCATTTGTTGCTCTAAGAACGAGAAGAAGAAGGCCAGCACAAGATATTTAACAACTATCATACAACAGACAAACTAAACTCAACCTTGCTGCTTTCCCTACCGGACTGAAGGGTTTTTTTGGTTTGTTTGTTTCTGTGCCTAATACCTGGCATTTCCCTCTTTGTTTGCTAAGACACAACTGAAGACAATCCATCATTTCTTTTTTCCTTTTGCTCTAAACTCAAAATGAACTAACAGCCCAGAAGTACTTAGTTTAAACTTTCAGCGAGATCCATTTTGCAAAACTGATTTTTTCCCCTTTTTTTTAATTTTGGAGACCCCATGTGTGTGAAAATTGACGATGTGAAAGACTCTCCCACTCTATGTCAATTTGACTGCTTAAGATGCTGCGTTTGCTTGATTTATCCTCTGCTCCCCTGCTCCTTTCCAACTTGAGTGTGATTCTCCTGTTGTCTTCACCCAGGTTTGTTGGAGGGTCTTGTGTGTGAGCTCTATGACTGCAACTGTTACTGCTCCAACTTAGACCCATACTGTTAGACACTTGACGGCTATATCTGTTTACGCTCCAAACCAAAACCAAAACCAATTGCAACACAAAGAGAAAAGAACAACTCAGTGAGAAGTGAGCGGAACTGTGAGAAAACAATGGTAAAGGAGAAAGAGACAACGAGAGAGGGAGAAGAGGGGAGAGTGGAGAGAGGTCTGGAAAGGACAGTGAAAGATAAGGAACTCGTTTATTGAACTGCTTAATGAATTTATTTGATGAATCTCTTGAATCAATTTCTATATAGATTGGGAAACTAAAAGTCAGTGTATGACTTCTGTTAACACGCACAGTGCAGAAACACTATATATATATATATATATATATATATATATATATATATATATATAAAAAATAAACGTACAAACATCTATAAAATAACGATCATAAAATGGAACTTTTATGATCATTATTTTATAGATGTTTGTACGTTTTTTAAAAAAATTCAGGTTAGTGGCCCGTGGGATTCAAAATTGTGAGTTTAGTGGTCCGTGAGGTCCGAAAGGTTGGCAACTGCTGCTTTAGGGTATTTAGACCTATTTTAGGACCACAATATGTACAAATTTGGGTGAAATAATTACGTTTCAAAGGATTTAATTGAAAGACAAATGTTTTAACAGTGTTGAAATGAAATCAATATCAGCACCCACTGGACTTCATAGGGGAGAGCATTCCACAACTGGACTGCCACAGTGGAAAAAGTCCTATTTCACATCCTCCAACAGTAAACTGCTCCCACTGAACAGAACAGGGTATGCTGAGCAGACTTCAGTCCTCTGGCAGGCATACTGTATTTGCCGGCATAAAAGATGCACCGGCATATAAGACGCACCCCATTTATATGCTGGCAAATCCTATTTGCCAGAGTATAAGATGCACTGGCGTATAAGATGCACCTCACTTTCAAACAGTATTTTTCAGGAAAAAAGTGAGTCTTATATGTCAGCAAATAGGGTATATATGAAGAGCCACAGCTTCAAATATTGAGGTCCAAGACTTTTAGGGTTTTAGAGCATCATGGATTCAGACCAGAAACATACTAGAGGTCAGTGCAATTCTTTGAAAATTTCTCCATTGTTATATGGTTTCTACAAGTTATTCTGGTCATCAAACTTGCTACTAGCTATAGCCTGGGCATCATCTTCAAGGCCAGTCCCAGACAGAGCACACTGCAACAGTCTAATCAGGAGCTTACAAGTTGTACTAACTGTCCAGGAAAGTCTATAGCTGACAGACCAGTAGAAACTCGCCTCAAACATTCTGCGCTACAGAATCTCTTTGGACTTCCAGCAACAGAAATGGATCTAGGACTACTCCCATGCTATATATCTGCTCCTGCAGGGGGAGCACAACTCTATACAGGTGAGCCTGTTTACCTAATTCCTGGACCAGAGACACACCAGTTCACAGAGACTCCCTCTCCTCAGTTTTTTTTTTAATTGGCCCTCAGTTAGCCAATTGTTGCATCCAGGCACTGATCCAGCACCTTCAGAACCTCAGCTGACTCCAATGACAAGGAGAAGCTAAGGTGATTCTCACTACAGTGAAGATGGGATTTGGGGAAGACAGAAATATGTCTGGGGAAGATTATGTTCATGGAAGGGACAGAGTTTCTCTGAGTGAAGAATGTGTTCATGTGGTCAGAATGGTATTATTATACTAATAATAAAGGAAAGTAAAAAGATTAAGCACTGGTGTGCTGGAGAGTAATCAGGAATGAATTATAAGTAATATTGTGAGTTGTATTTAATATATTAATTATATCAGTGACTTCCATCTCACCACTATTACCAGAGTAATAGTGAAGTAGCACAGTAAAAGCCTAGAAGACTGGCCCTTATACAGAAATCATAGATCTAGAAAAGATCCTGTCGTAGCAGTACCCTAGAGAACAGTGTGTAGAGGTGTCTGACTAAAACAGCAGAATTAAAAGGCATAGATGTGTTAGTCTGGACCAGTATACAAAGGGATCTTGTAGCACCTTTGAGACTAACTGTAACACCTCTGAGACTGAATCAGAGAAAGAAGCTGGTAGCATAAGTTTTTGTAGATTTAAATTTACTTACATCTGATGAAGCAGACTGATGTCTATGAGAGCTTACGCTTCCAACTTCTTTCTCTTAGTTAGTCTCAAAGTTGCTACAAGTTCCCTTTGCATAAAAGGGCAGAAAATCAGACTAAAGTCAGTCAGACTAAAATAGTAGAAGATTCCTAGCAATGCACACAAAGAATATTCTTTCCTGCTTACTTAGATCTAGACAGAAGCATAGTCCTCATTCTTGAGCAGGATCAGCTGAGAGAAGCAGATACCTCTTCCCTCCCAACTGGAATGAACCTCAAGCTCATTTAACAAATTTGTAAAAAGTTCCCATTCATCAAGCTGTTTTATCAAAGTATTACCACAAAACACAAAGGTTTTCCATATATAATATTAAAACATTTTTTTTCTTCTGGCAAGGATATACTGCCAATCCTTGTAGAAAAAGAGGACTTCTTTTAGATAATAAGCTGTCATGGGCCCCTTAAGAGTGAACCCTTTGGAAAATCCTGAGAGGTACAGGCAAAGAAAGACAGTCTCACCTCTACTTTCAGCCCTGCCTGGAAGCTGATGCCATCAGGAATAGTGGTCTGGAAGTCAGCAATGGTGTAATATTCCTCTTCCACTTGGGGAGGCACAGGAGGCTTAGGCAAATTCAGGCCACGCGGCTGTTGCAGCAAAATACACAGACACAAAAATGCACACATCAGTTTCATCTCACCTAAAGAACAAGGCACGCTAGCCCCACTGTTGCCACCCTCAGCACACAGAAGGAAGGCAGTGCTTATCAAGTGAAGGAACCCCCCTACTCTCAGATCCTTCATCCTACTGGGATTTTGTTTCTCAGCAGCATTCTCCCCAAAGCCTGCTCTTCAATGCACACTCTACACACAAACATGTGATCTAAAACAAAATGAAGAACCTTTGGGACAAAAAACCCAACACACCCTTCTCCACATGAACAGACTTCTGGTCCCCTCTTCCAGTTATCTCTGTGAGCAACCCTTCAAAATGGACCCCTAGGCAAAACATTGTCTCTTTGTCTTCACTTTGTCTTCTAGGAGCTAGCCCAGAAGAAATCCAGTAGCGAAGGCAAATAATCCACCTGCCTCCCTGGGGGGATCTTGGGATTAGAGGCATTTGTATAGTTTATTCCAGTTTCTGAGCCATGTATTTCTAAACTAATCCAAGGTGAGAATGGGCAAACTCACCTGTCTCATAGCAAGAGGGGTGCAATGTTTCCTTGGTGAATTTCTGTACATGCTTAGAACCACACTCTCTGTGCAGTATACGTTGTCAAAATTGACAGTCTTATTTCACAAAACCTGCCATGGCAACTGGCATGTCAGAAATGGTATATTGTTGATGACTGAATCCTCATCTAAACATAACAGAAGAGATCTCAAAAGCCATTGAACCGTGATGTGTATGTGGTCATCTGTGAGTTTAGGTCCCCTTTGTTGAATTAAAAGAGAAATGAGATCATGTGTCCTAAAGCCTGATTCCTGCATCAACTGTACATGGTGCAGCCGCTATACACAGGGATCCTAAGCAAGAGCATTAAGGGGACGCTTCTCACACTTAGGATAAGATCCAAACCAACAATCCAACCAAATTCAAATTTCAAGAAAAGAGATTTCAACTAAACATTTGGAAGAACTTCCTGATGGTAGGAGCTGTTTAACAGCAGAATGGATGGCCTCAGACAATGACAGACTCTATTTTGTTGAAAGATTTTAAAGCAAGGGTTGGATAAACACCTCTTAGCTATGAGGTCCTGCACTGGCATGGTGTTGGACTAAATGGCCCTTGGGATCCCTTCCAGCTCTACTATGAATGTTGATACAAATACCAGGTTTACAAAAGGCCTAAGGTATTTTGTGTCAGGGCACCATATACCAAGTGCCATTTCCTGGTTTACGAATATTAAGTACATAGGGGCAGTGGGCACCTCCTTTCCAGAGCAATAAAAGCATTATTTACTTCTGTGTATTTCTAAAAAGGGAACAGCAGCAAGTTATACATACAGAAGCCTCAACTCTAGGTACAGGATGTTCTGAACACAGAGCTAAATTCAGTTGTAAGAACCCACGCGAACCTGGTAAATCAACAGGTAAGAAAGTTGCACTGTTACAGTGGGTCTACTCTAGTTGGTACCAGCAACCTGATTCAGGCCATGGGAATCTGTGCTAAAGTACAAAATGTAGGAAGGCAAGTATCTCTTTCTAATGCTTGACAGCTCTAGTAATTTTAAATCCCAAGGCTAGAAATGCACCAACACTCCCCAGTTACATAGTTACTTACTATAGTTACTTACTATTGTGAGGTCTCGACGAGGAGGGGGTCTCTGCCTCATCTTTGGTGATTCTGTCAAGAAAATATTTCATTGCAATTCACAGATATCAAAATGTGCTTCAGAAAGCAAGAGGCACTAAAAAGACCTCATCATCTCACTCCAGGGACTACAGTGATTTCCAAGACTGCTTCTCTGTGTGTTGAAACTAGGCTGCTATCCTGATGCTTCAGAAACTCCCAAAATCAATCCATATAAAATCACTGCCAATTCTATTTAATAGCTAGAAATATTGGACAACTTCAAAATATCTAGTCAGATGTAGTGGATAAAAGAAATTCTACTAAGCAACAAGGGAGAAGGAGAGAGACAGGTGGCAGATCTATTTATGTGAGAGTGCCTGCAGATAGTGGCTTTCTCTACATAAAACTATGTAATTTTGGATAATTTGGAATCCTA
Source organism: Cyclura pinguis (assembly GCA_030412105.1). Lineage (NCBI taxonomy): Eukaryota > Metazoa > Chordata > Lepidosauria > Squamata > Iguanidae > Cyclura > Cyclura pinguis. The sequence continues at coordinate 130,045,837 of CM059600.1, forward strand.
CAGCCAAAGGTCTGCTATCCAGACATCTACCGCTAAAATTAACAAATGTCTTGTTCAAGCAGTTGTAGATATTAGCATGAAAGAACATGTATAGGATGAGCCATGCAACGCTACTATTTGCAAGCTAGAGGAACTATCGTTTACTCTTCTACCCAGTCCTCCACTGGACAGAAAAGTGGGCAGGGAAGGGTAAAAATGAAGCATGCAACCCAAATATCTGAGAGTCAAGTCCATTGCCAGTGCTGGTGAACTGTCTGAACTCCTAAATATACAGGCCACACTCACCCAACTGCACACTAGAGAGACCACAATGCTCTGGAGCCCTATAGGCTTTCCTGCCTACTGGCCAACTAGTTTTGCCCACAAAGCACCCCAAACCTTGGTAACTTACTTCTCCTAAGGTCCACATTTGGCAATGGGCGACCATCAAATCTTCCATCTCTTTGGTTGTTTGGCCCATCCTTGTCCCGACCTGCTAAGTTCTGCTGCCGAGAAACCCCATCCAGATCCAGTGCATATGAGTGGGCAGATGCAGATCCCAGTTTTGGTGTAAACATGTCTGCACTCCCCTTTTTCAGGTATGATGCTGGGGCCCAGCCCTCCTGACCTTGATACCTGAAAGAAATCCATATAATTTATCAGTCAAATCATTTGAAGTTGTGCCTTGTTGTTGTTGTTGTTGTCGTTGTTCTGGTCACAGACTCCTAGGAACAGCCAAGGCTAACTGAGTGCATGAGAGCTGCCATCTATGAGGTTACAGAATAAACAAAAGAGTCAGACTAGCAAAAGAACCATTTTTTATTTCAGCCTTTTGAGTATCTACAGATGATTTCTCAAGCTACTGGATATTCTTGCTAAAATTTACACTTTCACAGATATGTTTATTATTGATTAGACTAACCGATCTCTTAACTTTCTATACAAAATGGCCACAAGCAGAAGTTCCCCATTTTTAGATAAATCTGCAAAGCACACCATAAATGATGGTATGCAATCATCAGCCACAAGATGAAGAATGGCTGATAACATACAACAATGGAGTATGCCCTATGGCAACCTGAAGCTGGACATACTTCTCTCCATTTTCCCTGCAAACTAGCTCATATTCTGGGTTGTGGTGATTAGGTGTAAAAAAGACTGTTCTCTGATTTCTAAGATCATGATTTTCATACCAGTGGTAACTAGTAGTAACAGAAAATCATCAGGCTTGGCAAAGGCCGCTCCCACCCTCCCAACAATTTCACTTTCACAACTGTTGTTTTTTTACCACTAGCAGTGTCATAAAAATCTTGGTAGTGCACATTGGGAGAAGGGAGAGGGCTTCACTCCAAAACCATCAATGCTTCTCTGATTCCTAGAGCTTAGTGAGCAAGGAGAGGAGTTTTAAATCTTTCTGTTTTTCCTAAACATGTGTGATGTAGCAGGTAGTCAGACATAAGCATCTGTGCGTGGAAAGAGAGAAGGAAATGTGTGTGCTGGAGGTTGAGTGTGGGTCTGTCAACTGCAGTTGCCCAGCTAAAACCAGATAAGGACCACAAAGCTCAGAAAGTTGTACATCCTTGGCATATAGGTACTATAAAACTAACTCAAGATTAGCTCATTCCTGGATGGATTGTAGGTAACAAGGAAGAAGATCCTCAGATAATATTATTATTCATATGTGGGGAAGTACCACATATTCCCTGATAACTTTGCAGCACCCAAGGCAGAACTTCTAGTTGATTTATCAGATCCATATTTACGCAGACTACGAATATTTGCAGACTACAATTGAGGCACAAACTCCTTTTTTTTTTAACCATGTATATAAAATGTATCTATGTTGCAAAGATCCAGGGCCAATCACACCTCTTCATGGCATATAACAAAACGGGGTGGGTGATGGGGAGTTCCACAGATATCACAGGAAACAAAATGGAACACTTGGCATAAAGAGATGAATTCACCTTTTTCTAGCATGCAAACTGAACTTTTACAATTATAATTTTATACCTATTTCCTGGATAATGGAGAGAACTCCAGCTGCTTTGCTTCAATCGTTTGCTTTCTTTTCTTATACAAAAACTGCTAAATCATCCCTGTCTTATAAAAGCATTCACACAAAAATCAAGCAAGCCACCCAGCATCTTCTAAGGTTTAGCCTTTGCAGTGACTCAGAAACCGTATCCTCCAAGAACATCTGCCATAGATCAGGGACCGATGTCTACTATAGGGCAATGCCATCTACCTCACTGGACAGAGGCGAAAATGTGAGGGTCAAATGATGTCAGCTGCTATACGTTTAACTGACTTGGTCTCTCTCTCTCTTTTTCTTTCTGAAGCAGATTTTTTCCACCCTCTGCTGCAATGGCTGCCAATGCTACAGGTTCAGTGGAAGGTTAAGGAAATCAGAGTTTGCTTCCTGCTATACTTGATGTCTAAAGACAGACCAGTGTCAGAGTTAAAACCAATGCAGCCAGAAGAGACCTCTAGCTGATTAACTGAGGCACTCCTTTATAGATACCAAGGTAAACCTTGTAAAAGAAAGAGAGAAAGAATCATACAGCCACTGTTCTGCAAAGCAAAGCTAAAGAAACATTTTACAACTTCTCCAGATATGAATAGCTTGTCTCATAAATGTTTTTCCTTGATAAACCACAGTCACAGCAGACACACATACCATGTGTGTGTGTGAGGGGCTTTTACATCCCCCCCCTTTTTTTTGGCTGAAAAAAAAATCACAGAAACCTAACCTACTTTTTCCCTTGGGGCACAGAAAGGGAAATCTAAAATCTTTAGAATCTATCTAGCTGAATAATACTGAAATCACAAATCTTAAATTCAACAATATTGACTTCATAAAGTCTGTTGTCTCCTGCATATGCCATAAAATTTCCTATTTTTTTTTAAATAATTTTGCTTTTACTATGGCACACATAAAAGTTTGACATTCTTCTTTTAAAAAAATGTAACACTGTAATACTTGTAATCTCATCTTCAGTTTCAGGTAAGTTTACAGGTATTCAGTGGAAGACTTCTTGCTGTTCTTGGTCTCTCAGTCTTTCTACCCTTACTAAGAATTAGGGATGTACTTCAGATCTGATCAAATCAAGTTGATTTAGAGAGATTTAGCAGCTGTCTGAATCAAAGCAGGGCTCCTTTAAAACAGATTGAATTTAACTCCATACCCTCTGAAAGCTTCATCTGCAAATCGCATTTGGGCAGAAAGAAGAACCTGTAAAAAATAGGTATACTTTCCCCTGTCTTTCTACATAAAAATGTTAGAGTAGCAAAAGTGAGGAAGGAAAGGAGAGAATGAAAATTTGTGGCCAATTGCTCTAGGTAGTAACTACAATCTAGATTGCTTTATTAGGGTTCTTTAATCCTGATCAGAGTGCAAGGATGTTTGCTAGTTTTTTTCCCCAAGGACCACGGATGTTAACGTTTTTCTGGAATGTGAGACCTGGGAAGGTGTAGTACTGAGCCCTTGAATGAAAAATGCTGAATGCTTTAAGTTCTTCTGCTTCTGCCTGAATGTTCCACACCCATCATCCATTCTTCCCCCACTGATCTTCCGGTGACTTTGATGGAAGCAGAAAAGAAAGGAAGGAAGGAAGGAAGGAAGGAAGGAAGGAAGGAAGGAAGGAAGGAAGGAAGGAAGGAAGGACGGAAGGACGGACGGACGGAAGGACGGACGGACGGAAGGACGGAAGGAAGGAAGGAAGGAAGGAAGGATGGACGGACGGAAGGAGTTCCTAAAAATGTTTGTTGCTCATTATAATTTTCTAGCTAATGCATCCATACTTCTGAAATTTTGCTGATTTCTTATTTCAGAAGACCTCTATGATTTATGCCATCTCAATATAATTTTTTTTTAAAAAAAAATCACATAGGGGAAGAAAGGGGAAGAGAATCCAAAACTTCCTCTCCCTCCTAAAAGTGAAGCCTTCCTTCCATAAACTGCTGCACTTATTCTGAAATTTTACAGGTTTTTTCCCTGGACACATCTTGATGCTGTACATAATTTTTGTAACAATTACTCACAATAATTAATAGGGGACATGTACATCCTTTTTTGGAAATCCACAAATTGCAAAGGAAGATGTTGCTCAAAACCTCTGAACATATTCACATAAAAATTGGCAGGCCAAGGGATCAACCATCCCTGAAAATTTCATTTTTAACTCAGAGCAATACAAAGGTGATAGAAATTCCTTTTAGAAAAAATTAAAGGCCCAGAATGTCAAAACTCCTGCACCTACTTATTTGAAATATGGCAGTCACCAGACCTTCACTATGCTTAGAAATTTCATCCACTTGGTAAACAGAAGTATTATAGGTGTTTGTTAATTTTTAGTGATGGCCAATACCAAGTATGAAGACCTCAATTTCCAAATTGAGACTCAGACCAAATTAAACTGGAAGATCTTTACATCAGTACAAGGTGAATTGGGCTGCTTCCTTAACCAGGATATAAACCAGATTTTTTGGCTGGTGCTCATCACTACTAAGAACAAGATCAGACGCAAGAGTTAACCTGTCCAGCTTCCTGTTTCCCATAGCGGCCACCCAGATGGCTACAGTAAGTTCACAATCAGACCAAGGCCACCCTTCTTATTGGACAGAACACACAGCCAACATGATTAGCAGCCAATGATAGCCTTAACTCCCACAAATTTGTCTATCTACTTCTTAAAGTCATCCAAGTAGGTGACCATCACTACATCTTGTGGTAGTATCAGACGTATGCCTTCCAACTGCCCACTTATTCATCGCTGAACAATGCAACATCCAAATTTTGCACTTAACACAAGATTAGATTGTATCACATGAACTAACTGTATTTTTATTTTACACATTGCTGTGTTTGGGTTCAGTTCACTATCTCACAGCCAATTACACCACTCTGACAAATGAATTATGGTTCATTTTTGCAAGACAAAGAGAAGAGTATAGAGAAGTGTGCTTTATTCAATTCATGTGATATGCTAGAAACCACTGAGAAAGAGAGTTCAAAGCCCTAATATAAAGTACTAAAAAAAATCATCCATATTGATTAGGTCCATAACAGAACTACAGCACATACGATGCGGAGACAAAATACAAGGAAAAGGCATGACATGGGCAACCTAATGCACCATCTCAACGTTTTCCCCTGGAAATTGAGCTCAAGGGATCTAGCCTTTTCGAAATAAAACAATTCTTTTCTTTTTCCACAGTAACGACTGTGAAATAAAACATTTTAGCACTAAACCAAAATAAATTTCCTATGTTATGCAACTAGACTGTGGAGACTACTGTAGAAGGATGTGGTTTAAGTCATAAATTGAGCAGGATGTGAGACACTACCCCTCTCTCTGAACTATTCATCAATTTGTGCCACCAGTGTGTCTGAGAGTGTTAGCCATCTTGAATGGTAATATCTATTTTTCTTTCTTTTAAAAGAATTCATTGTATTTGAGCTTTTGTGGGGAGGAGCAGTTTGCACTGCTGAAAATAAGAAACTTTTCATTTCCTTTCCTCCTCCATTCCCAAATCCACAGATGCAATGCCTCCCCAAAAAGGAGAATGATGTCTAAGGTGTTTGTGCAAAATCATCCCTTTGAATATGTAGATTCTTATGGCACGCCATGCTTTGCACCCTAAATCTGCTGACATTTGTATAATTACTCCAAGCGTGTACATGTTCGTGTTGTGATTGTAATTATTCGAGTATTTGCCCAGGTTTGAGCCACAGATAACTTTGCTGCTCACATATTGTTGTAAAAGGGGTTTATTTTAACATACATTATGAAATAATAAACACAGTTTCAGGGGAATGTTGTGCCCTGTTCGTTTGGGAACCATTTCTTTACCCTGCTTCCAAAACACCTGGATGGATCATGACACATACAAAAATGTGCCTTTCCCCTCCATATTTTCCAGAATAACCCCACTGCTTTTACAGTAATAATAAAGCTATACTCAGGCAATATATTGTCTGCTCACATTGTCTTGAACAATTATTTTTAACAAGGCACTTAGAGATACGTGGCCAAAGTGAATTGTCCCTCTGTGTCTACTTTTCTAAAACATCTTGTCTTATCTATACTTTATCTCTCCGAAACAGAATGAAATGCCACAGAATGCATTCTTTTACATCTAGATACTGTCAGAGCTGTGTGTAAAGTAACTCAGACATCTTTCCTCCTGTTCCTTCCTTTAGAAAACATGCCTACCTCCTAATGGTTATTCACACAAGATAAAAAGTCACTGAAGTTTTGGTACACAACTAAAATCAAGGGAAAAATATGTAGCCAGTTTCTTATATTCCAAAGTCTGTGCCTCCTATTAATTGTTCCTGAACTCCAAGAGAAAAGGTACCTGATTTTCCACCATCCTTCCAAGTTTTTCTGGATGACCTCCACTACAGCCCCTTTCTCCAGATTCATTTCATCTTGGTCACGAGCAGTGTAGGGATAAATTACCATATACTTCTCTTCTGTTCAAAGCAAAATACAACAACAAAAAGGGTCTAAGTTTGTTAAAAGACAGACCTAGCTTGAAAACTGTTTCTACTTTATTTAACTGAGCACTGTATATTGGACAGCATGGGACAGAAAAATTTGTGACTCTAGGCAAAAGTCAGTCAGTTGAGGATGCTTCTGTCTATCCAGGCCAACAAAAGTCTAGCACAACCTCATATAATCAGACAAATAGAACTTCTGATGCTTGCTTCCACAGGCTTAACACAGTTCTTCAGTCCCTGGAGGAGACTTAACAACCTCTTGCTTTTTTTCCCCATCACCAGAGAGTCAGCAAGATAAGGAATTTATAGAATTATAGTGTACTGCAACACACAGCTAGTGGGCTGTGGTTGTCGGGGGGGGGGGTCCACATGTTGTGCAACATCTCCTACATGGTTCAAACTTTCATAATAATCTTATTAACATCAACCACCAAACAGCTTAAGTATATGTACAAGTTGTTTCAGCATGTTTCAAGAGTAAATAACAATTTTAATGGTCTACTCACTGGAGACCCAGAAGCTGCTTCTTTTTGTGATTAGGAAAAGCAAGACTTTCTTTAAATCTCATCTTCCACTTTTATGCTGCTAATGGAAGTTGCCTGCTCACATAAGCAGTTATCTTACTGTGGGGTTGGGGCTCACAAGTCTCTCCAGGTGCTGTTCGAATGCAACAGCATCTGGAGGCCTGCATCATTCACATGCCATCTTACAAGAAAGGCAGGTTTGGTTAACAGCAACATTGGTTCTAAGACTGCTTTCCCATTCACCTCCTTTTATTTTTCCTTGCACAGCTCCACATCATGACAGTCATCTTTCCAATAAAAATAGGTTTACTACCCACCTGCCCCGCTCCCAACTTGACCATTTATCATCTTTTATTTCCCTCTCAAATCTTATAGCTACTCAGCAGGGAACATAGCATAGCACTTAGCATTACATCAACAATGGAGAGATAAAGTGTTTAACAGATTTATATCCTGGCTACACAGGTTGTTCTCTATGGCATCTCCCTCCAGTTAGGAGAAAACAGAGTCCCCACCTATGTTCATGCAGAAGAACATCAATACTAGTGACAGGATAAAGTGTGATAGCAAGAAACACACACACATACACACAAAACACACACACAGAACTTCCACACTGCCACTACAAAACAAACGGCTGCTTGTTAGTTTTTTTTAAATGCAGACCCAACAAACTGATGAAACTGAAGACAACATATTTTGTCAACAATACCTAGTATTCATTTGCATTCTATACCACTTTTCCATTTTTAGACACACTGATATGAAAATTTCACTATCAACTTGCTGGTTTTGGCATGGAGCAGAGGAAGGAGGGGGGCTCTTTTTCTTTGGAAAGCACCACATTTATCCATTCAAGATAAAATATATCACCAGAGGACAAAGAATTTCTACTGCCTGAAAACAGACTTTTGCACTGAGTTCCATTCCTTTCTGTCTCTAGTGGTAATGATTTGTCTTAAGTTTACTTTTTTTTTTAACCTAAGGCACCATTTAAAAGTTATTCTCCAGTTTTGTTTATATAAATACTGTCATGTTTCTCAATATTTTGTCCTATGACAACTCAGGAACCTCTTGTTTTTTGCCCAAAGCAAAAGAAAGGTACAGTTACTGAGCTTTCAGGGACAGACTGGTTCCTGCTCCATTGTCTCGCTATGCATTGCTAGGTGCAACCTGAGATACAAAAACCCACCATTAACTTATTCATTCAATCAGCCACACCCATTTTGAGGCTGTTCTAAACTGCAGAATTCATGTCCAAACCATCTTTTGGGAGCTTTGGAATATTTAGGCTTTTCTGTTTGTTCTCTCAGTGCCTGCTTTTTTTTTTTTGGATCACAAGCTTCTGCAGAACTCAAAATTTGCACATTTCTGTGGCATTCTAATTGGTCTCAATGCAGTTTTTTTTAATAATTGCTTTTTCTTTTTCTTTTTTTAATTAAAAATCAGTTTTGTAACAGATTAATGATCTCCCAAGCAGAAAGAACAGAAAAATAGGCCCCTTCAAAATCTTTGCCATCTTTAGCATTGCAACTTGGCAGAGTCATATGGACAGCAATCCTGAATAATCATTTCAGTCTTCAGTGTAAAAAATATATTCAAGTTACTCAACGCAAATCAATATCTTTTGTGCCATACTGAGCTATAACAACTCTTTTCATTTTAAGATTATAACAAGCTAGAAGCTTTATCAGCTGCAATAAATATCTGAGCACATTAAGCAGATATTATGGCATCAAGATGCAGTGAGAATTAAATGGAATATGAGAGAGGCACGACAGCTTCCAAGCATCCCAGTGCAGCCAGCAATTCTATACTGGCATTTCTCTTCCTTCTAGATCCACTGTGAAATTATTTCTAAACAGAGTACAAAAAGCCAACACCTAAGCTAGTCACACACTGAAGGGTAAAATATGTGGGACAGTATTTTTTAAAATAATGAATACTTAGCCAGCTGGGTAGGAGGAGAAGGGAAGCTGGTATGTATTGGGGTTATGGGAAGCACAGAAAGGAAATGCAGCCTTTTCCTTTCTTGTTGCAGCTTGAAAGTTCTTTTGGGACACAGACATAAGATTTCTTTTGGTACAGAAACCTAAAGAGTTTCTTCTAGTATTTTCTAGTATTCTAGAAGTAATTCCTTCTGGAGATGGGGTCTTCTTATTCCTACAGCAGAATAACAGAGGACTAATTTTCTAGCCTATGTCTGCTGGAATCCCAGTAAGCATCACTCCAATGGTGCAATTTTCCCCCAACACAAAAGCTTTAAAAAAAATGCAAAGATGTATTTTGCAGATTCACATTTAGTATGGCCCTGAGTGATGCAGTGAAGAGCAAAAGTTCTAATCTTGAAACGTTTAGTTTGTAAATATTAAGACTAGGACAGATGGGTGAGGAGGGGGAAAATCACTACACAAATTGCACATAAACTTGGTGTTTATGATCAGCAACACATACAACAAAAAACAGACGGTAGAATACAGTGAATATATATTATAGATCACATGCAACAAGGCATGCATACACCACAATGGGTAGCACATGCAAAAACAGAGGCAGGCAGACCAAAGCACAAAATAAGGCCAAGAGAAGAAATCTCCACAGAATCCACCTTGACCCCATCCATTGTTGTACAAGTCCCCAAGGGTCCGACGGCGGCCCACATGTCTGGGAAGAGACCAGTATCTCCATGAGACTGGGAGAAGCATGTTGGGGAAGTAGGAGAGGGACAAAACAAGGTGTAAGTAGAAAACTCTTCAAATCTTGAACTAGCAGCCTTGTTTAAAAGAGTGGACAATTTCATATAGTACCTCTTACTTCCTTATCAGTCCATGTTTTCAGGACTGAATGGCTCATTTAACAAAGGAATTACACTAAGTGATAACATTTTTACAGCACACAAGTGGAAAGTTTCCTCATAAACATGTGCGGTACTTCAGAGTCTGAGTACTTCTTGAGAAGGCTTTTGTACAACTTTGCAGGGGAGGGGGATCTAGGTGGTGTCCTCTTCAGTTTGTAACCCCCATTTTCTAACTGTTTCTTTTTAAATCTTTTAAAAATCTACACAGAAAAATCTGTTAAGGAAAGCAGGATGGAACAGCTGCACAATACTTTTGACTGGCAGTGCTAAGACCCATCCTTCTGGAAGTACCTGCTGTCTTAAAAGTATAAAGACCTGTTGTCCCTATGTCTGTCTCTGTAACTTTCCTTCCACTACAACACAAGAGTTTATCAGCAGTCCAGCAGTCTAGGGGTACATCACCTAATAATAATGAATTGCTATAGGTATGTGGGTATGAACTGGTTCTAAGGCAGGTAAGAAGACATCATCGTCATCATAATCTCCTGCAAAAAAACTATTCTTTCCTTTCTAGTGTTACAATAGATACCACTGAGGTACTATTGCACTGGAAGAAGTACTACCTGTTCTGTTTCTATTCAAGACAAGCATCTATATAGAGTTCTTTATTTGGAGCCTGCATTCCTCACATCAAAGGCTGGTGTGGTTTGTGGCTCATGGACAGAAGGACATTTGTGTGCTGATGCTGAGGAATGATAAGGCACCCAAGAACAAGAGGATCAGCACCACCTTCTTTGCCAATGACAACAGGTAATGCAGTTTGAAGTCTTCACAAGAGCTTGCTAATGAGAAGGAAGTGCTGTCACCATGATCCACATGAAAATGTTCTCTGGCCTCCAAATCAGTGTGAGATTTTTTCCTTCCTGGATACTACCTCAAATATTTTAGCTGGGCTAAAATAGTTCAAAGGGAGGAAAAACTCCTAGGAACAATTTGAGTTACTGGGGAGTGGTGTGCCCCAAGCTATTTTCTCACCTTCTTCAGGTTGCATTGAAAATTCATCCTGGACTCCATCCTGGGCTTCTAGGCATGTTGCTGGGACCCACCCTTGCTCATCCAACGTGCTCACAAACCACCAGCCTAAAATTAAAAGAAAATAATGTTAACTGAAGTTGGTGCTTTGTACAATCAACCATCCATCAGCTTCCAATGAATCTGATCTTGTTAAAGGTGCTATGTGAAAAAATGTCTCAGAACAAATCACCACTCATTGTAGCATTTCGGGTACTTGAAGAGAGGTCTAGTATCTCTCAGTTGCTCCCATTTCACTATTCCAGAAGCGGGCAACTTCTAGAAGTCCAGATGTTATACACCTCTCCCAGATGTCAATGGAGTACCTCTGGGCCAATTCCTCATGTGCCCCTGAAAAATGGTTTTAAAAGGGCCCTCATGCCTGCTAAAGGGGCATGGGGGCAATTTCAGCCTGTAGCGTACACCCTCAAACTTGTCAACCTTTTTTAGGCTCATGGAGAACCTTTTTTCAAAACCAGAAGTGACTGGAAGGTCCTCAAAGCCTGAAGTCATAGAGAATTCTTTCAATACAGAAACATGGCAAAATCGCCTCTCACACCAACTAGACAGTACCAGGTGTCTTTAAGTAAACCAGCAAAGCAAAGAAACTCAGGTGTTGGGAGTTTATGAGAAACACATTGCCCACCCTAGCACTATACACTTCTAAATCTGCGAGGGTCAGAAAATTGTTTCAAGCCCCTGTTGGGAAGCTGTGGCAGATCAGAGTGTGGGGCAAGCGGGGAAGGGGCCTTCTGAAGCCACCTAGTGATTAATGAGTTTTCCACAATGTTTTCCACAATGTTTTCTTCAAGTATGTTAGTTCTACTCGTACGCATGAGAATGAATAGAAGCCATTTGCTCACATGAATGAAAAGAATAAGGTAAGCACCCAGAGGCAGTTTAATCTGCTGCTGTCTCTGGAGATCTGTATGTTTGGAGAAGGAAACAGGTTCTGTCTCCTCTCATACTGTATCCCTTAATACCCCACAGAACTAGACTGGAGCCCTCCAGGAATCAAAATAAAGCCCTATTTTTGTAGCTCTGTCTTGGCAGACTATCTTATTTGCACGAAAGCACAACAAAATGTTGGGAATTAAGCTTTACATAAACAGATAATTGTATTTTTTTTAGACCTTACCCTGGCCTTTTTTGAGCTTGAAACCAAGCTTAATTAAAAATGCATTTCCGTTTATTATGCACTTTTTATGTAACTTCAGAATTCGTAAGAAAAATTATCTGAATGGAAGTTAGTCAGTGCACAGCTATGAAGTGATCTGATCTCTGTATGACATACAAGGAAATCAAGATGGGTAATTTATATAAAAGCTATTCAGGGAGAGAACAATAAAAAGTTTTAAATTATCCACAAAAATTCAGCACATTATACTTCAAGACAGTAACAGTGTTTGTGTCACTGCTTTACAAAGGGGAGGCTTGTGGATGAAAAATGCACTACTATACTGCACAGTCTTATTTAAAGTCACATCTGGAACAGCAACTAATTTGTTCCATTTTGTTGCAGAAAATGAATGGCTTACTACCACAATCATACAGCAGAAGTTCCCTTACTGTTCAAATGCAAATCTAAAGTTATTTTCAGAACCTACTTCTCTTTACTCACATAAGGAAGACAATGTATATATATGTTTGTGTGCATGTGTGTTTAATGGGATTTTCTTTGTAAAACAAAGTTTAATTCAATTTTAAGCACAGTTCCCTCTAAACGAATTAGAGCAACTGTGGTAAGATAAGTTTTCAAAGAAGTAGCTGTGTTAGTTTCTTGCAGAGGAAGGCAGGGGAAGAGTGGAAGAAAGGAATGCAGCAGCACCTTTAAGACTAATGGGTTTTTGCATGAGCTTTTGTGGATATATACCTACTTCTTCAGATGCAGCACAAAGTGATAATATAAAAGCATAGTTACACAGCTGGGAGATGGGGATGGAATATAATACATTCTAGAAGGATGCAAATTATGACCCTTGCACTAAATTTTCAAAAAGGTACATTATGCAAGGTGAGTAAATTACTTGTCCAAGCAAGAAGACGGGAAGGCCATCTTCTTCTTTTTATTAATCTAATAGGGAGTCTATGTACCTCTCTAACAAGGGCAAGGCAATGTAAAGTACATGAGCAAGTAGTGTGTGGAATCAAGTACTAGGATAAATGCTTAGTAGCCCTTAAAGAACCTAGGAAGAATAGGAAGTCTTTCTTACAAGTTCTTTTGTCTTGGTTCATGTTTACCAGCCAAGCACTCCTTACCAGATTCATTCTTCTCAATTATGTCCACCACTTGTCCTGCACACAAGCTGATCTCAGAGCTCTCTTGTTTCTGGTAATCTGCTACCACCACATATTGTTCCAGAACCATAGGATCAGCAGATGCCAAATCTCCGCCTATGTTATAGAGAACAATACACATATTTTAGTCACCATGCACAATAAATCTCACTGTATTCTTTTCCTAGTTATCTCATATCCATAGCCATAGGACACACCTTAGAGCTGGATGTGAATTGTAAGAGGCAAAGTGACAGGAATCAGAAACAGGCAACAACTGAAATTTGTGTAGCTAGGTCCTTCAGCTTGATAACTGTGCATTGTCCATCCTATAATGTATATAAGCAACTCATTAAATTCACCTTCCCAATCCTCGCACCATACTAATTCTGTACTCAGATGTGATATGATATCCTCTCACTTCAACTTCCAGCTACTATTTTATTTTCCCTCCCATTGTTTGGAAGACTGGGGAAATTCACACAGCAATGACGTAACGCTGGGCATTTCAATTAGTGGAACCACTAAAGAAAGCATTTCTGGTTTATTTAGCAGCTTGTATTAGCAGAAGGTGCCACCCAGGAATAGACTGCTTATACAAACACACAGTTCTCCTACTGTAAGATTACTGTTCAATCCAAGTGCAGGCAGTGAGGAATACTGTCAAGTCTTTGAACATGACTTTAATGCCAAACTCTCAGAAAATTCTCTTCAGGCTGAAGCTGATATTTTACGTTACAGATTTCAGGAGGATCACCAAAATCAGGAGTCCACATCTCTTTCTGCTGCTTCCCCAGTGATGTATACTGAAGTAAAACATATGACAGGATACCACCAGGTGGTATGTTTCCTCTCAGGTAGTAAAATGGGAAATGAAACTTACAGTGTTAAGATATTGCACTCACATTTTAATTGACCCATATTATGACATACAGGAAGTGAGGGGGACTCAGTAATCTTCAGTAATACACTAAAATGTGGATTTTGATGTCTTAATCCTATTAATAGCTTTAATGTGTTAATGGCACCATGAAGCCCTAATTTCTGATCAATGAATACATGGCAGGTAGCTTGAAATCTAAGAAGCCCTTCTAAGAAGGTGATGGAGGTCTTGCCCCTCTTAACCATGTCCCAGATTAAGCATCCAGTAATGTCACACAGAACTAATGGGAAGTGAGGGAAAACCAACCAAGACCTTATTTGCCCAGCTCTGTCTTGCAGTGTCTTGAATACTGGAAAATGACAGCAATGTTTATGAAGTGTTGCTCAATTTATCATAATACCTGCAATTTAAAAATCACCCTGGTGATCGCAGCTCATTAGTGTAGCCTTGAATAATCCACTTAAACCAAAATCTACAGTTGGTCTAGTCTGGAGAAGCATGCTTATGTTGACCTGTCCTGATCACAGAACTGAACTGGGCACAGAGTCATGCTCAAACGATATGGAAACCAACAGCTGAGGGACAGATGTAGCAACTTTTCTAGCCATTCTTAAGGGTGGGCTCTTTTACGTCATCCTTTCCTTCCAATCTATTTTACTGACCTTTTCATACTCTTGACAGGGGCATGCAAGCAAAAATGACTGGAGCAGGCAAAATGAGGTAAAGGAGCAAGAACTGTTAATTTAAATGCAGGGGCCCTGAGCAAGGATTTTTTGCATAATTTCCACTGACTCAAGGCTTTCCAGGATTAGGCTACACTATATGGCTTCTGAAACTGAAATCCTGTTAACCTTATAAGTTTGCAAAACCACATTCCTAGCTACGATTGTAAAAGAATAATAAAGAAAATGCTTTTTAAAAGGAGGGCAATAATTCAGACACCCTTTTAAACATATGTAGCAACTGGGATATTTCCAAGATCATTATCCTATCATGAGAACTTAATCAGTGAGGAATTCTGTATTAATGCCACTGGAGCCTAATTTTCTCCTTATATTAGGACACTGCACGGCTCTTTGTCAAAGATGACTATCTGGAGCCATTTCCTGTGGTCACTCCATCTGGCTCAGCAAGAACTATAGATTTGTACTTCCGGAGGATGTGGTTTTGGGATCCAGTGACCACAGCCCTCCAGAATTCAGCTAGCCTTCACAGTTTTAACACAATTCTTCCTTTTGCATTGTAAATAATTGCTCTGGCTGCTGTTTCTGCAGCAAACACATAGAGGAAAAGGAAAAGGAAAATCTGTAAGGTCTAGAAAATGCTTTTAGTGCATCTGTACAGACAGAGAAGCTACAGGTATCATGTCTTAAGAGATCTAACATACGCTTTACAAAAGCTAAACTAAACTAAAAATTAGTGCCACTATGAAGCAGTATAGGTTTCCCTGAATCCCAGTATTATGAGGAACGAAGGAACCACAAAAAGAAATGGAAAAGTAATGTAGTATATCATGATACTGGGGCATTACACCAATGGAGCTCCAGACTGCACCAGCGGTTGTACTTTTTACACAACTGTGCATGGAGGTATCCAGTATCCCCTGATATAAGCAGATCCCTAGTTGCCTACAGTGTAGTGGTCCAACTTACAGGCCAATCAGGTGCATAGCTACATTTCTGCTCTCATGACTTCAAACAATCACCAGTATTTCTCCACAAACGGTCTCCAGAACATGCCCAGACTGTTAGAAAGTTTACCTGCACTGAACAGGATCTCAGCTTTAACAATGAAAAATAATCTAAGGACCATTCCTATGTGGCCTTCGGTTCTTGCTTTTCTTAAATAAGTAAATTACATACACAAAGAATTTTCATCTCCTGGGGGGATCTAGGTTATTACCCGGCCTCGCTGGTAGCTCACTCTTTTGCATGTTTCTTCAGAAATAAGTCCCCATCTTTGACTAAAAACAAAATCCTTTAACCAGAATTAAGTAGTTTTAGCAAATACGTTAAAAGAAACAGAGCAATATCAACCTAGATGAGTTTGGTGTGAGGATAAGTAAAGACAAGGTAACTGGCCCAAGTGACAGAAACAAGTTGGTTCTGAATGTAAGATCTGGCAAGACAAATTAATTCAACTGGAGTAAAAGCACCTCCAGCTACTTAAGAAATCACATTATAGAACTACAAAGAACAATCTGGTGGTGTGGCACAGCCAAAGGATATGAAAATTGCTTGACAGGAATTTAATAGCTTTTAAGTTTATTAAATTCTAATCTTGCCAAGCAGCTCAGTTTTTGAAAAGGTCGGTTTTGCTGAATGCAAAGAACGAAAAACAGTCTCGCTGGAAGAAACAAAAGACCGTTTTCCATGACCAACAATTCTCCCCAATGTTCCAAGCGAGCAGCGCACAGGCCTGGTTACTTCTAATTACAGTATCCATCCAGTCAAGATGACTGGAAAGAGCTGAAAGAGAAACAAATGTAACTCTTGGAAAAAGATGCCTGTACTTTAAAATTAGGCCCTATTGCCTGTCTGATGCCAACTGCCACTTTGACTAGGCCAGAATGGTCATCTAACCAACAAAAAGCAACAGCAACAGGAAAGGAAAAGAGAACCTTTTTCCTGCCCCCAGCTCTCCACATAATTACTCATAGTTCTCTGGGGCTATTTGCAGCTTCAGTACACAGCTCTGGCATTTCCAAAGTACCTATTAAACCAGAAACACAAAGCAGTAAACAGCACCAAGAGGAAAGGCAGGGAATTATTTTCAGCAGCTCTTTCTTTCAAGACAATAATTTCCAGCCTCTAAGCTGGGAAGTAGAATTGACAAGAAAAAGTGGCCTTCTCTGAGATAAGTATGGGACTTTTGAAAGTAGTACCAACTTTTCACTTTTCAAGAGAAGGTAACGGGAATTAGGATTCTGAAAGGAGTTTACACATGCACATTTATCACAGCAGTTTATGTGCTAACTTGCCATCACAGATTAATCATAACATATGGGACTCCCGGCCACTCACGACTGACTCGCTCATAATTTCCATTTTTGGCTTCCACAATTCAGACATATGGTTGAGAATCACCAAGTGATTAAATACCAACTGATGAACATGCATGGCTGTAGTTGTCATAAGGTGACCACCATAGATAAATTGATTCTATGAAGGGATGCAGCACCCCAATGAAAGCCACCAGCGCACTTGGAACCAATCGCATTTTTTCCGAATGATTTTAATTAATCCAACGCCTTTCAAATAGTATCACCATGCTTATTAAAGTTAGCGAAATAGCTAACCGTAAGGAGTAACTGAGTATTCCCCATAAGGACAATTGGACCAGACAGATTGTCCCACATTGTTAAAGGTTCAAGCAATGTGTCTGTCACACTACACTCTCACACACTTTATCACGTTAAGAGATAAAAGAAAATGAGAACGGAGAGAAAAATCTAACCTTTGCGTCTACCAACAAAATAAAATAACCGAGGACAAAGTTATTTTTCATGTCTGTTTCTGAATTTCGTAGATTCTTTCAAAGTCCGCCATGCAGTAGGTCAGATTTAGTTTGAGTGAAGAGTGATGCCCTCTCCCACTTTAAAAACAAAGTTTGATTCTCTCTATCCTTTCCTCCCCAATACAAGTTCATAGCTATGGAAGTGCCAGCTTAAGAATTCCCACAGAAATACTAAGGCGGGGAGTATCCCTTCTCCAAGATATCTTTATGCGCCCATCTTTATACGTCAAATGATAATATGGTTGGAGAAGGTACCGTAATAAAGATACCTTCTCCAAGCGCATTATCATTTGACATATCTATCTAGTTCACAACCCAGTGAAGATGCTTTTGCAGAGAACTGTAGTAATCTTTCACATGAACTCATTAAAGAAGTCCCTTACCCCACAGCACATTAATATCTATGGAAGTATTTGTGATTAGCCATTTTACATGCAAGTTTAAAATATTCTTCAATGTGTAAACAAATTACATCAATGGCCAAATCAGAACTCAAAAATAATGCATGCATTTGTGTGTGCATGTACATTATGTACATATATGTACATAAACTAAGACCAAAACAAACCCTCACCCGCTACCCACCTTGCACCTTAGAGATTCATATACAGACTTTCAGCAACTGGGGACTTCAACTATTCCCTTCAAAGAAGCCTATTCATATAGACATTTCATGTGACTTCTCAGTCCATTGAAAAGAAGGTAGGTGGCAGAGCTGCCATATCATTATGTTCCAACATTTGTAAAGTTGTATTTTTTTAAATCATTTAAGTTCTTCACTGATTATTACCAATCATAATTAGAATTCAAAAAAGAAACAGTAATAATAATAATAATAATAATAATAATAATAATAATAATAATAAAAACGCCAGTAACCTTGGGAAACTTTTTGGCTGAAGGGTAAGGTATCAATACTCTAAATAAATAAATACTAGTATGCTTAGCTTTAAACTGGCCCATTTTTGTACTCTCATATACATGGAAATGGACAAATGCTCAGAGGTAGGTTTCCCGCTGTTTAAATGTTTTGGGTTCTGTTTAATAAAATGCTATATACTCCTATAGTGTTCAGCCACAGTGCCAGTCAATTGATCATTATCTTTTTGCCTATATTTAAGCGAATGATTGAAATGAACCATGGCTATTCATTCAACTCAGAGGTAGCAATATTACCAGTCATCTCAAGTTATCTTATGCGATATCCTTTCAAGCCACCACCACCAAAGCAGTAGAGCTGCCACCTAGGTAGCTGTAAACCAGCACAGCTGGATTTTCTTAGCTCATCTATAGGGCTATTAAATGGAACAGCTTTTTAAAACAAACCCTCCCCCTCCCTTTCCCAAAATTTCCTACCCAGAAGGGACCAGCAATTCCACAAAGCAGCAGCAAGACAGTGGCACCTAGACTGCCCAAGAAGAATAGTGCAAGTGGCCCGACAGAAAGGGAATGTGAAAGCAAGGCCCAAGCAATGAGTTGCTGTTACTACCTCTCTGAAGGAAAGAAGCCGTTCTCTGGATAAATCCTATTGAAGGAACAAAAAGGGTGGAGAAAGGGAATGAGGGAGATGCTTAAATATGGAGAAATGTGAAGGTGATGGGGAGATTAACCAAAGAAAACGGTGTCATTTTGATTCTTCAAGGTAAAAAGAGATTATATATGCTCATACAATCTGAATATGGATCCATACGAAGACAAAACAACAATATCCATGCATAAAACAGAACTACTAACAAGTTTGCTGATATACAACTTCCAAAAGAATCTGTTTATGGGGAAAAAGAATCCTAAACTCTTTCAGGAGAAACCCATTAGTAAAGTGTTTGCAGGCCCGGACAGCCCTGAAACAAATGGTTATTAATTCTACCTTTTCCATCGCAGTAATTCTGTTACATCACAAAATGAAGAATCTTCTGTTTACAATGACCCAAAGAACCTGTCCCCTTCCTCTCCTAGTTTGCTGTGACCACATGACTTATATGTATTTGCTGACTTTTGTCCTAGGAAGGAAGCAAAGAGACAGTCCTGCAGAAACTGTCTCAAAATCTTAATTACAAGAAGAGGTGGAAGTTCCAGTGGAGGATTTTCTATTTCTGCTACCTGCTGTTGTGGCTGCCTACCTTCAACTTGTTTCCAGCTTATGGCGACCTTAAGGTGGACCTATCACAGGCTTTTCTTGGCACGATTTGTCCAGAGGAAGTTTGCCTTTGCCTTCCTCTGAGATTGTGAGAATGTGATTTGCCCAAGGTCACCCAGTGGGTTTCCAAGGCTGAATAGGGATGCAAATCTTTGTCTCCACACTCACAGTCCAATGCTCAAATCTCTACACTATGGTGGTTCTTTCTACCCATGGTACATATAAATATTAGAATGATAGCCAATGATATTGTTCACAACATCTCTATCCACCATGACATCATCATCACCATCATCATCATCATATCATCATCATCATCATCATCATCTATTATTATTATTATTATTATTATTATTATTATTATTATTATTATTAAACAAGCTTTAACAAGAGTGACCCATCCAGGTTTTGCTGGGGGAAAAAAACCTGAATGGTCTAGCTGCACTGGAAATACACGCAGTTGCTCTGGAGCTTATAAGTTCGTGCTGCGTGAATCCAAAAGGTAGAAGAAATTGAAGCATGTAGGCTGGTCTAGTGGAATAATCTGGAACATAATTGCCCTTACAGGACTGGATTCCTGATGCATTGGTGTTTTGGAGTGTAAACAAATTAAATGGAGAGCTCCAGACCAAAAATGGAAGGATTCGCACATTGAGATACAAATTGCTAAATAAAGCAGGTATATGTGTGCTTGTTAACTGCACTCCTCTGATCAAATTTTAAACACCAAATTTGAGGAGAAATTATCAGAAATTCTGTCCTAAGAAGTATTCTGTTTGCAGAAATCAGCCCCAGGCACTAAAAGGTAAGCAAGCAAAGAATTTGGTCTGTCTGTTTTTTTAAAAATGCAATCAAATACAAGGGAAACAACATAGCTCTGAAAAGAGACTTCTGATAATTGCAATTATAAATGATCAATTTTGCGCTTGCTAAACAAAAGAGAAGACCATCTAAGATCTTGTTGCTTCTACACTCCGCTTCGTTTGCTCTCTACTGAACACATCCTATGGCCTTTCTTCATTTCCACTGCCTCTCTCACCAATCATTCGGCAGGCAGATGCCAGTGGTGGAGCAGATGGGCCATCCCATTGACATTGGAGTCACCAGCTGCCACTGGCAGAAGCAAACTGGTGGGTGCCAAGTGAAGACACAGCCTCATCCTGGATATTGCAACTGAATTAAATGTTGAAATGGCAGAAATGTGCATTGAGGAGCACGTAGGATTCGTCCCCAACTGTGCATGAATAGCACTGAGGACCAACTGCAGCAGTGTGACAGACAAGGCCATTGCTACAGTAAGTAGAGATATTAGCATCCAATTCTGCATTACATGAGTCCACCACTGATTTGTCAGAAAGTCTCTCTCTCACACGCACACCAACCCACCCAAAAATTCTCAAAGTTTGGCCAGGCTTCATTTTCCAAAGTCAGCTTCAAGCATGGGAAATGACATTTTAACTAAATAGCAATCTTTGCTGCAAACTGATTGGAAGTTATATTGCTAATGCTACCCATCAGCACAGCAATACAAAGTCTTTACGATTTTCATATAGTCTTAAGAACATTGAGTCTAGAACAAACGAAAATATATTCAAAGAACACACAAGAGGTAGTAACAGATAATTGTGCCAGACACACAACAGAAATCCTGTGTATGACACATGAACCTCAGCTGTGTGTTAGCCTGCCCTACAAAGCAGAAAGAAAATAAGAGCAAATGAAAAGGCAAAATAACCAATAGAAGTATCATTTCAGGACAGACTCCTCTGAACTGTGATTCTGCAGATGGTCTGTAGCATCATCTGCTTCAGTCAAGCTTCGTACTGGTTAACTCTGCAATCAAGTTCTAAACCAAAAATAAGCAAGAATACCTTACCAGATCTCTTCTTTCCAACTGGCTCCCTGAGGAGGAAAAAGAAAATTGATCAGGAACCCAGTATTACAGCCTGGTGTCTCTGCCTAAAACTAGGTTGTTAGACCTGAGAAACAAGTACCCAGATGTTGAATAATTTATGTTCCAGTTATTAATTTTTTGCATTACCTTGGGAAACTACCTTGCCAACAAAAGGCTGGAAGGTAATTCAGCTTTCCAAAGATACTCTTTTTCTTTCTTTCTGCAATTATATGACTGTAATGAAACGACACATGAAAACCAGTTGGTGCTCTTCCCCTTATCACCCTTTTGCTGTTTCCTCACTGTCTTCTATTGTTCATTTGCAAGGACTCTAACAGACATATAAGAGACTTTTTTCTCTAATGCTTTGAATTTCTTTGGGGGTTGTAAATCCAGAGAATAATTTCAAGTTAATTGAAGCAGAACAGTTTTCTAACACACTCTCAAGCCCAAAATAGTTTTTTTTATTTCTTTTGAGTTCAACAGAATTTCATTATACAATTTCTCAAAACACAATATTTGTCCCGGATTCATCCTATTCTTCCATGAAAACTGTGACAGAGAAGACCAGACTTTCATACAACCAAGATATACATGTGACACAATTGAGCATTCATCTGAGGTGTGCACCTGTTGATGTATCAATTTGCCACCCTAACAGTAATCCTTTCTTTCAGTATGAAAAGGGAGATTTAGTTGTAAGAGTCTCAAGTCCCAACAACAGTAATCTGAGACAGAATTATGCAATATATATGTGTGTTTGTGTGATTAATGTTACTAACAGTACTGTATTCTTACTGTACCCCATTTCATCTTTTATGCTCGTAAGAACATTCACAAGTTTATGATACATATGTGTCAACTTCCTTCCTTAATGCTTGAGATTTTAAAACAACTATTTATTGTACACTTATTTTACATCAGTTTACCTATTATCAGTTTACCTAAACATCCCAATGCATTTTATACAGTGATCTGACAAAGAACACAAACTGGGATTAAGGATCACAAAGTAAAACCATAAAGTACTTTTACTGGGGAGAGATTATTGTTGCTTATTATGAAGGTGTTATTTTAAGAAGATTAATATAAGTACACAAAAGGATATAATGCTGTCATATTTTTGTGGCAAATTACAAAATCTACCCATATTTCTTTAATGTAGTTTTGCACACAATCACATAAGTTAAGGGTACAAACTAACAGTTCATAGAATGTGATGCAGAGTAAAACCCGTTCTTCATGAATGCAAGCAACAATAAAAAACAGCTGCTGAGGACACAGCCAGAGACATCTTATGTTCCTGTAGAGCATAAGGATGAAACAACAAACCAAGGGGAATTACAGAAAGTCAGGAAAGCCTTCTGGATTTTCAAGTTTCTTGAACATGATGTTATATAAAACAATAGTGTGACCAAATCTGAAATGCTGTGTACAGTTCTGATCACGACAACTAAAAGAAGATATTCTAGGGCTAGAAAAGACGCAGAAAAAGGCAATCAAAATGATCAAGAGCCTGGTATAGCTGTCATATGAAGAAAGTTTACAATATTCAGGAACACTTAGCTTACACAAAAGGCAAAAACACTGTATATATACTCAACCTCTCCCTGTATCTCTCTCGCAATATATCCAACCTCTCCCTGTATCTCATGTATCAGATTCCTAACAGGAAAACAGATAAAGAAAAGAGAAAAAGAAAAGAAAAGAAAAAGAAAAGAAAAGAATGGATTTGCCTTAAGCATTTTCCCTTTGTTGGACAGTAAGGGTGGTGGAAGGGGACAGCTTCCAACGAGATCTAAAACAGTTCTTCCAGACTAGCACGCAAGTGCACACCCCTGAAGTTTAGTACCCTTCTTTATCCTTGCCTGGCAAACGTATTAAGCGTATCACATCACTCTCCATGTCTTTTCCACTATCCCTCCCATCTGGATAGAAAGGGGAGGAAGTGAAACTGTGCTCTTACTCTGTTATTGGGACCTTCCTAGGCTGAACAGATAGACCTTGAATCACAAGAGCTCAGACAAGACAGGAAACGGCAAATAAGCTTACAGCAGCCTGCAACTTCCTCCCTTCTGACTATCACCCTGCTCAGCAACTGGAGAAAGCAATGTGGAATGCACCCATAAAGACCTCTGGAAAAGGCTAGCAAGTGAAAGAACATGAGGACTCTGTATGTGTCTAGCTGCTTTGGGACTTAAGAATGTAAAAGCTTTAGGATGCATTTCAGTTTTCAGAGAGTGGGAGGGGAGACAAGAACTGAATCCCAAGAAATATGCTAATATGTGGCCATAAAAAAGAATGACAAAACCCAGGCATTTACTCAAAATGAGAAAACCTTGAAAGAAAACTAACAGGTTCCTGTGCATCTCATTAAACTAAGAAACAAGGATATACAGTGAAAGGAGGGTGGCCATAACACAGAAAGGGCCTGAAACAGAAGGAGAGTTCCCTCCTTGCTTTATCATTCTAGCCAAGCTTGGCTGATACTAAAAAGGAATAATCAGCACAGACATTCTGTTACCCTTGCTGGGTTTCCAGAAATTCCAGGGCATTTAGAGACTCATGGAAAAAAGGTCATTATGCATACAAAGGAAAGAAGAAACTTACATTTTAATTTTACAGTCTAAAAGAACTACATCTGACATCATTTTTTTTCTTAAGCAGATTTTTAAATACACTAAATACATACAACTTTGGAAAAAACTTTTGTCCCTTGCTGCTGATACAAAAGAAAAGAAAAAATAAAAAAAAACTTTCTACTGTAGGTTATCTAATGTCATGTTCAAAACCACCACAAGAATCAAGAACTAGATGTTTCAAATTTCAGTCCAGAAAGCATGTGCTCTACATTGCTGGTAGAATCTTTAAAAGATTGTTATCCTGAGACAAAGTGACAGTCAAGATGCTATGCAAGGAAATTCCAATTGTACAGGCCAGCATGGGTTCCCAAGCTTGAAATATAATCTCAGTTCTAGGAACAACACCAAAATATGTAATAAGAATATAAGAACCACCATGCCAGATCATCTACCCATGCTGCATGTCAGCCTATTTAGTCCAAAAAAATTCTGTTTCCACAGTGGCTCTGTAGCTGCTTATGGGAAGCCTGTCAGCAGAACACGACTAAAACAGCACTCTGTCTCACATTTCCCAACAACTGATATACAGAGACATCATGCCTCTGACATTAGAAGTGATACATAGCCATCCTGACTAATAGGCATTGATGGCTTGACTTCCATGAGTTTATTTAACACACTTTTAAAGTTGTCCAAGTTGGTAGCCATCACTACACCTTGTATCAATAAATTCCATATTAACTCTGTGTAGCATGAAGAAGTATTTCCCTTTATCTGCCCTCCATTCAGTTTCAGTGGATGCGCCTGGGCTTAAACATTATGAGAGAACAAGAAACCATCTCTTTATTTTCTAAGCCATGCACAATTTTATATGTTTTAAAATGTACAGATCATTTTATAGAAAAATTAAATGCTTTTTTGGCAACCTCCACATGGACACCTTAATGTTCAAAATTACCCCCAAGGAACTGCTTTAATTATACAGATTGGGAAAAAAATAAATCTATGGTTTGAATATAAAGCTCACATAAGCTAAATTCATTTTCTGGCCCAGCTTTCCCCTAGCTGTCTCACTCTGATTTACTGGAAGTGCTCTGAGAACTGCAGGACAGATGTGGAGAAGCAATGAGTTACTCCAACCAATAACTCCATGGTTCATAGAATCATAGAATTGGAACAGACCGCAGGGGCCATCCAGTCCAACCCCCTGCCATGCAGGAACACACATCAAAGCACTCCCAACAGATGGCCATCGAGCCTCTGCTTAAAAACCTCCAAAGAAGGAGACTCTACCACACTCCGAGGCAGCATATTCCACTGGTGGACAGCTCTGACCGTCAGGAAGTTCTTCCTGAGGTTCAAGTGGAATCTCTTTTCCTGCAATTTGAATCCACTGCTCCTTGTCCTAGTCTCTGGAGCAGCAGAAAACAAGCCCACTCCCTCTTCGACATGACATCCCTTCAAATATTTAAACATGGTTATCATGTCCCCTCTTAACCTTCTCTTCTGCAGACTAAACATACCCAACTCCCTCAGCTGCTCCTCATAGGGCACGGCTTCCAGACCCTTCACCATTTTGGTTGCCCTCCTCTGGACACGCTCCAGCCTGTCAATACTCTTCTTGAAATGAGATGTGTACAACTAGACACAGTATTCGAAATGAGGTCTAACCAAAGCAGAATACAATGGTACCATTACCTCCCTTGATCTGGACACCATGCTCCTATTGATGCAACCAAGAATTGCCTTGGCTTTTGTGGCTGCGGCATCACACTGCTGACTCTCGTTCAGCTTGTGGTCCACCAAGACTCCTAGATCCCTTTCACGTGTATTGTGTCCAGCTACGTGTCCCCCATCCTATATTTGTGCATTCCATTTTTTCTGCCTTAGTGTAGGACCTTACATTTCTCTGTTGAAATTCATTTTGTTAGCTTTGGCCCAGCTCTCTAACCTGTCAAGGTCCTTTTGAATTTTGATCCTATCCTCTAGAGTATTAGCAACCACTCCCAATTTGGTATCATCTGCAAATTTGATCAGTATGCTCTCTATTCCTTCATCCAAGTCATTAATTAACATATTGAACAGCAGTGGGCCCAGGACAGAATCCTGTGGCACCCCACTAGTCACTTCTCTCTAACTAAGCTTCTTCAAGTATCTTACATACTAACAGAATATTCATTCGTCTAAATGTTTATCCTTGTGGGCACTACTGGAAGATTATCAAAAGGCTTGGGAGAATCCCAAGGTTTACTTATACACAAGGTATATGCAGAAGTATCTTTACAGAACTGGAGAGAGTGGAGAATCCAAAACAGTCCATTAAGGACTGAGCATACAGAATGTTGACAAGACTGCAAGAAAAGACAACCTGGGAAAAATAGGTGAGGAAGAGGAATGTTTAAAAACAAGGAATGCAGCATTTTGAACACAGAAATATTTTGTAACAGGTTTTACCTATCTATATTGATATAATAAAGTGGAGGCCATTGAAATTACTGTAAGTTTAATGTTCTTAATGGAGTATGTCTTTTCCTTATTATGCAGGTCATGACATAATTTATTATCATGCTATATCATCAGCACTTTGTCTGTAAAATGTGGCATTTTCTTTCTTCCAGTAAGGTAATATAAAAAACACTCTCTATATTTTTTAATAGCTGAGAATTGTCTTTCCATGGGCATAATTGTTTAGAACTTCTACAGATGGTAAGCTCTTGCTGCACAGCGCTTTAGCTGGAGCACGATGTAGGGAGAAGAATGTATTGGCGCTCTATAAAACAGCCACAAAATGACTGAAGAGAGAAGACTGGGTCACACTACCTTGTTTGGATATAGAAACAACTTGTGTATACATAGTGTACATAGAGGCATGCAGGTTTATAACATGTACATATATTGTTTCAAAAATCGTGTATTTCGACAGAAAAACAGGTAGCCAAACAGTGCCTACATTTTGAAAGAAAAGGTTAAGAATCACTGTCCCACAGACAGTGGACTACAGCTGTCTTCATTCCTTAGAACTGGCTATGCTAAGGATGATGGGAGTTGCAACCCAACAACACGAGGGGGGCATACATTCTCTGTCCCAGACAGCAAATGTTTGAAATTCTTAACATCCACTCCAGAAGCAGAGTCTGGTGCTGTGCAGTCTAAATTTAGGTTTCATGTACATTCCCAGAGCCCTCCTACTTCATGTTCACCTAGATCTAAAGATAAGGCACTCAAGACAAGATAAAGCATTGAAAATGCTTGTCAGGCAAATTCCATCACAGCTGTGCCTTCTCCTTAAAAGGCATACAGTTGTAGATTTTTTTTTAAACAAAAAGAAACCTCTCTCCCGTTATCTAAGTCTTAAAGTTTAATAGAAATGAAATGTTACTGGGGCATAGATGACTATGATATATGGATGTCTGCAAGGCACTCTACTGGAATGAACAAGAAGCCAGCAGGGAGACTAATCTGCTCAGTCTGTTGCTTCTCTCTGGTTGAAGAGAGCAGATTGTTTTAATAACTACTTAGAACTTGTGCAATGATGGCTCAAGGTTCTTGGCACAAGACTATTAACAACTGAATCCCTTGACTCAGCAATGGCTTTTTTGTCCTGTTCACTGCAGGAGTTCTTTCTTGCCAGTCAGGGAAAAATAAGCCTCTTTCAAATTCAGGGAAGAAGCAGTAAGCATAAATGTTCTTTCAGGGCCCTGTTACTTCTACCGAATCCAAATGGTTTTTGTACTTTCCTAAATCAGTGAATTTTCATGGTGTCTCCCGGGCTCCTAGAAATATGGTTTTTTTGCCCTTCTTGTTTTGTATGTATGTATTAAGACAGATGTGGTGATGGTCAATCCACTTGTTTAAATCTGGTTCTACAACAATCAAACATACAGAGCAAAAGGAGAGCTTCTAAAATAGCTCTCTCAAAAACATTTTCACTGATCACTGATGGAATTAATAGCACACACTCTGTGGCTACTCTCACTTCCTCAGAGGTATCTCACAAAAAAAGATTAGTCTGCTCCCTGCCATTTATAAATGTGTTTACTTTAGGTGCCAAAAAAGTCATTTTTGTTTATTCAGCAACGGGCTACTACAGCTAAACCATCTAGAAGTGATGTGACTTGGAAAAATTACTCAAAACGTTTAATAAAATCAGGATTGACTCTTAAAAATAATGATCCAGAATGAATTAATGAAGAAGGGATAATAACCCATCTTGTCTCAACAGTGCATGCAGAAATCTAATATCACTGACAGTGTTATCAGAATGATTGCTGTATTCTGCTTTCAACATGATAAACTGTATTTCCTTCTCCATGTAGTTGCTACTTGACAAAAAAGCACTTTCCTATTATTGGAAGGTTTGGCTCTCTTTCAAGGTCCCTAAGAAAGTGTTTGTTTATCTCACCCATGAGTTATGACATCCGGTCATGCCTCAGATGCAGCAACGCAGGTCATATTATCATGAGTTTCATACTGTGACCGACTGGCTGGTTGGCAGTGTATCAAGCAGCACAAACACTGAACAACTGTTCGTACCAGTCCCACCAGAGGACCATCAAGGACTTGTATTAATTAACATTTTGAATTGCAGCTAATAAGTACCACTTGTGCACTTCAGCTGGGCCACGAAACACTACGGAGATGTCCTTGAGACACTGCAGCAGCAAAGAGAAGTCTGTTAAGCCACTCTTGGCTAAGTCACCTCTCTCACATTTCTCCTTCTTGCCAAAGGCAAGGCCCAGGGAGAAGAGCTCCTTCTATTAATACTATCTTCTTGCCTTGATGAACAACATCATTATCACACACTACTATAACATATATAATACCACAATCAAAGTTGCTCATGTGCATAATAACTGAAGAGTATTGCATACAAGCACGTAATATCAATCTCGTTTGATCAGAAATGTAAGAATTTAATCTATTCCTCAGAAAAGCAAGAACCTCATCTTAATTTTGACAGATCAAGAAATCTTGATATCTCAAGAAATATCCTTAAAAATCATGACTGCAATATATGCCCAAGAAACATATCTCCAAAGCAGACACTGTTTCTGCTGTCCTTACTAGAACAAACATAGCACAATACATAAAAGATTCTCTCATTTCATCCTTGTAAACAAGATTTTCCTGTTTTATCCTTACTATAACCTGAAGAATTGGGCTGGGGGAAGATGGGCCACTGAACAAAGAGCAGAAGGATAAACTAAACAGAAAATGGGCAACAAAAAGACACACATACAAGAAGGGGGGGGTAAAAGATGGGAGAAAGACAGACAATGCAAGCCATGGAATGGAGAGAGAGCAAAGGAGGCACAGTTAGCCAAGAGAAATGCTCTAAGAGACTTGTCATAATACAGAGCAGAAGGAGCACACAGACGCTATGGGTCAGAGAAAGAAAAAGGGACAGTTAACAAGGCAGCACCAAGTTAAAATTACTACGGGAGGGAGAGCTTTCTTTCACTTGATCACAACGGTACAACTCTTTTTTTGTGAAAGTTAGGGAAGTTGGGTCTTTGAGTGATTTGAATTGTGCAACTTTGCCTCAAAGATATGGAAAGAATCTTAAGCCAAGGAGAGCATTAAGGTAAGAAAAACATATAGTAACAACACAAATGTCCGGAGATTCAATTGGAATGTCTATGAATACATCTTTACCGTGAAAGTCCTATATACCTTGCAGTCACAACTAGAATTGCAAACACCTTAGTTTAATACCAGTCTTAAGTAAGAACTGCATTTGACTGAGGCTTTTCTGTTATCAAAGTAAACCTCATTTCAGGTCCAATTAAATCAACAGAGTGAAATCGAGCTGTAATTTTAAATTATTCCACTCACTTCGACATGTTTTCAAATTCTAAACACTATTTTCGTCAACTGAACAGAAAACTACGGTAATTAAAATAGGAGATCTTTAGGGGGAAACAACTAACATTTTTTCTCTATATAGTATGGGAAGATACCAACACACCTCGCTTTCTTTCTTTAAGCACACCATAGTTCTTAAAACACACCTGAACTACAGTTCTCTCCTATAGCTGCTGCAGACTTGTTTATTTATTTTAAAAACACACATTGCTGAAGTCTTGTAAGTCAAGGCATCTGAAAATTGTGCCTCAGAATTCGTTAGGAACTAAAAGAAAATTTTAAAAATTGCAAACTGAGTCTTCCATTTCAAGTTTATCCTAGATTAACTTTTGATTAAGACAGGATTCCATATGGTACACGGATCACATCAGAGTCAGAGAACTGACTCTGGAAGAGCCTTTGCAGTGTATATAGATGGTATATCTAAGGGCAGTACAGAACCATATCATAAAATTTGCCTAGTACGTTTGGGAGGGGGGCTCTTACGAGGGTATGGATGAAGCTACTGTGAGATCAGTGAAAAGAGACTTGAGTATGAAGTGAGGCTAAGCTAAATCCAAGCCATGTGGATTCAAAGAGAAGAGACTAGAAAGTTAACTGAGGAAGTGTCAAAGATGGAACACCCCAAAGGAATATGAGAGGATACAGGATGCACAGAACAGAATCCACAAAGCTGGAAGAAAGGAGCACCCTGGGTTGAAGCATGGAAACATCTGTATACCCATGAGATTTTTCAAGATCTCACACACTAAGGAATGCGACACAAGCCACTTTTATGGTAACAGACAGAAAGAAAGGAAATACATAACTGAGCCTCACTCCTGCTGTAACCACACTGATTCTCTCACAGTGAAGGCAAAGTCTGAGCACAATTTGAAACAATGCGTTTGCAATACCCCATTTCTCCCACCTGAGATTTGTATTACTCTAAAAACTATTTCAAAAGACTATTCCACCATAAGACCCTTCATGAGACTGCAAGGCCCAGATGCCCTAAGCACCATACCCAATAGTAAGGAAAGCTGGGAACTGTAGTCCAACACTATTTAGAGGACCATGAGGACCATGCGATTCCCATACCTACCATGAACTCACGTCCATAATGTTCAAGAAGCCATGCATGCAGATCTGTCTCTTCCTTATGTCTCTTATTGTCCTAGCTGAAGAACTGCCAAAGGCATTGTAGGTGAATGGACAAAGAAAGTTATAGGGAGGACGTCTGGGAACAAAACTTAATAATATCATGTTATTAATTAATGGGTTGCACCAAGGTGATCAAACGACATAAAACAGCACTTCTCAAACTTTGGTCCTCCAGTTGTTTGAAACTTTAATCCCTAGAATTTTTGACCACTGGCCATGCTGGCCAGGACTTTTGGGAGTTGATGTCCAGAACATCTGGAGCACTAAAGTCAGAGAAACACTGACCTAAAAGAAACTATGGGAAACAAGAAAATGAGAGTGTGCATGGGAGAGAGGCAGCACTTAACATCTAAAGCCATCTGCAGAGATAAAAACTGCCTGCATCAAATAAAAACATGGAGCTACAGAAAACATGGACGTCGAAGGGCTCTGTGTTCTAGCACAGAGAACAAAATAATCCCTTCCACCTAAAAATATAAACTGTTTCTCAATTTCCACTTGCACAATCAGTCTGTTTGCATAATTGTAG
Source organism: Cyclura pinguis (assembly GCA_030412105.1). Lineage (NCBI taxonomy): Eukaryota > Metazoa > Chordata > Lepidosauria > Squamata > Iguanidae > Cyclura > Cyclura pinguis. The sequence goes on from CM059600.1 coordinate 130,077,542, forward strand.
TGACATGATGGCTGGTGTTTTTATTTGCACTCTCAGTGTTCAACAAGAAGACAAGAAGCAGCTCATAGTCACAAGGTGAATATTGTGTCATGCAAGGAGGGAAAGAAATGGACTGCAGACTGTCCTAGATTTCAGTGGAAAACACAAGCACGTGGTTGCTGTTTGTCAGGATAAATTACTCAAGAAATTGGCAATAGAAAAGCGACGTTTGTTCTCAATTGTTTCTTGATAAAACCTGCACAGACTGTTAAGGCTCATGAAGTTCTATTTTGCTAGTTAATCCTAATACAAAAACTGAAGGATAGATGTTGATGACAAAAAACAGTACTGCTACTAGTAGCAACGGAGCACCTTGAACTGAAGGTTTCAGTGAGATACCACGTGCATGAGGGATAAAAGATGAAGTATGAAATTGCCACTTCATTTCTAGACACTGCTGAGACACAAGGAACAAGATACAGTTGCAGAGGCCATATTCTCTGATGGGAAAGAAGAATGATCTTATTCAGTTAGGTGGTTTAATTCATCCTAGAAGCAGCAGTATACTCACAAGGACAATGAGGAGCTAGATCAGCTGTACAGCTTCTTTGTGAAAGAGACAAGCTTAAAAGCAGAAAGCAAATACACAGAATTTCTTCCCAGCTTAACTGACAGGTAACAGATAAATCAAATAATGGCTTGAGTGGTCAGTTTGCTCCACAGCTCGGTCTCACCCTCTCCCTTCTGCCTGAACTTGCTTTCAGTTCTCGCTGAAGAAAGGTGAGATTAGCAGTTCCTAACAGCTCTCTGACAGCTTGGTTTTTGTGAAAATGTGTGTCCACAGCATGACCACCTTATACATTCATTTAAGACACAGCAATATTAGATCTGTCTGTTTCTGTAATGTTATGGTATTTACTCTTCTGCAGCAGATCTAGGTCTACACATTCAGCTGTTCTTTTCTTTTCTTTTCTTTTCTTTTCTTCTTTTCTTTTCTTTTCTTTTCTTTTCTTTCAGCAGTAGTGTTCTGAGGCAAAACAGATGGGGAACACCTCTCTCACTTGCCAGGAGAGGATGAAGTAGGTATGCTGATGAAGAAACTGACCTCACTGATATAAGAGGCCAAATTCCAAATTTGGAGTGAGACTCAGATATTTTCTCCCCCTTTTTTATGTAAAATATTCCCCAAAATACTTTCTAAATATTTAAATTCATCTCTATGTGTTCGAACCACACATAATACTAACACTTGGCAACTTGTTGCCTTTATGAACTTGTTGTACCTATTTGATGAACAAGCTTTGATTAATAGACTTTGAAACTTAATAGCTTGTTTTTGTAACTTGGATACACAATATAGATTGTATGTTTGATCTTCTAGTTATGTGATTTTAGTTGTTAACAATTTATCCTTTGTTTGGTTTATTTATTCTTTTTAATTGTTGTGTTTTATTAAATGTCTATTGCCTTGGTAAAATAAACATTAGGAGACCAGGTGCTTGGAATGAGTTGTTTTCGTAAGTTTGGAAATTTTAGATAGAGAGAATGCTGTTTGGCTGGTTTAAGAATAAGAGATTTCATTGTCAGCATATGTTGTTCTATTTCCCAAGTGCAGCTATGCAAGCTCCTTATGACCAACTTACTCTTTGGGAGGATTCAAATCTTCTGGTCTTGTCTCAAAGAACCGAAGAACTTCATCACATTGAGATATATATGGTGGCAGCTGGATCAGAGCCTGAAAAACAAAACATATGTGGTTGGAAAACGAAAAGCTGGTTATGTCAATTACTCTGTGTGTGAGTGAGAGACAGCTTGCATCTAGTTCAGCCCTGGACGGTCCACTGTCCACCCACAATGTTACTCATCATCCAAGATTTGCAACTGCAGTTCTGGAATCTTTATTCCCACAGAATGAATATTTGACCCTCCACTGAAAAGTCAAATGCTACAGTATACTGCCTGGAGCTCTTAAGGAGAGGTAAGAAGTTAAATAGCACTGTCCTCATAAGAGCACTTGGACAAATTATATAAAACAAAACACAATACAGTTCAAAGGCATTTAAAACACAACCTCCAAATTTCCTGTGGTAGGCTGTGAAATTCCAACCACAGCAGTGATCACAACCACAAGAAATACTGTACTTTGGGTGCTTGGAAAACATAATATCTCCAGATAAACAGAAGTGCTGTACTGAAGAAAGATGTTTGGACAGTAAATAACGTATGAGAAATGAAGATGAAATTATTTTTTTAAAAAACTGGTTCTACAGAAGAGCATTAATTTGACTGAGCACTTCATACTAAAAATGTAAAGAAATTTTTCAAAAGTTTATTATGCATCATTACAAGAGACAATCTGGAAAGCAAGAGCTAGGTGATATCCATCTCATATTTTCCCATACTCCTAGAGAAGATTCCCACAGCATGACAGGGTCTGGAGGTGCATTTTATACAAGAAAAGCTTGGCAAACAAGTTGTCTCAGTTGTCTCTGCAGGAAGTAAAGGAGAAGCATGTAAAATATCTAACTTTTCCTTTGGCCATAGTCCAAACCATTTGCCAGTGATGTATTGAAGTCTTTTACTTCAAGTCTCAAGTCTCTACCTTGAAATCTCAAGTCAAGTCTGAAGTCCTTGAGGAGACTTTCAAGTCAAGTCTCATGTCTGGGAGTCAATTTTATAACCCAACCTGTATTCCAGAATTTCTTGACAGAGTTGAATACAGTCAGTTTTAACAATTTAAGCAGAGTCAGCCCTCCATATTTGCAATTTTGCCATCTGCAGCTTCAGGGGCAAGATCCTTCTTACTCCCCCTTCCCAAAGCTGGAGGCTTTTGTGCCTAATGAGCATAAAAGAGCCTGCAGCTTCGGAAGTGAGGAATAGGATCCTTCTTACTCCCCATTACTGAAGCTTCAAAAGCTTGAGAAGGAAGGATCCTTCCCCCTCAAGCCTGTTGCTTAACACATTTGCTGTTTCTCCTCTGAGAAATGCACCCTGCACTCTGGGAGAGAGTCTTTTCTTCAGCTCTTAGGAAAAGCTTTGGAAAGCTCCTCCGATACGCAGCAGGGACAGGCTGCTGAGCAGACCTCAGTCCTGCCTCAATCCCATTGCCTAACTCATTTGCTGTTCCCCTCCGAGAAATGTACTGACACCTTGGGCTTGAGTCAGATTGTCATTGACCAGTAGGCAAAAAGAGATGAACGTGTTGTTCAAGGCTGTAAGGTCTCTGGACGAATGTGTTATATTACTGAACCAAGGGCAGCAAGTCAGTCACTAAAAATATACAGCTCTCAAGTTGAGTCAAGTCAGTGCATCATTCATTGCTGAGTCGAGTCCAAGTCGAGTCACTGAAGCATCTTAAGTCCAACCTGAGTCCAAGTCAGTTGACTCAAGTCTACATCACTGTCATTTGCTTTGTTTTGCTCACTTGTCTACAGGTACTGGCTAAATCAAGGAACACAGACAAGGCAGAATCTACAAAATATTTGAGGAAGTTATTCATAAGAGCATTTGTTGATTGAAAGGACAAAATAGAAGATGTTGATAAAAACAAAATCATCCCTGAAAAACAGCTCCCTGTCAAAACAAGGTAAATTTCCAAGCATAAATTACATTTTCTCAGGACTCCGCAATTTCTTTACCAAGAAAAGCGAAAAGGAGAAGACAAAAGAACCCAAAGGTCACTTGCTTATTTCCGGGGCCCGACCGTCATTTCTGAGGGCCTGATACAAATGTGTAACATATCTCTCTTTCCAAACCAATACCAACCCCCCATTCTATACATAAAATCTCATCACCTATTTAAAAAGATGTAATTCTGAAAATTACTTATCCACATTCTATATTTCTTAAAAATTTCCACCATTGTTACTTTTGTTTAACAGAAAAACCCAATTATAATTGTTTAATTATATCACCCTAACAATCCTAAAAACTGACTAACCATTTTGTAACTGTAGGCCATCAATAAAGGGATTATCATGTCAATGTACAGGGTTTATTTGTTTGGTTTTAATTCCAGTGGATCAAACTGACTGACATCTTAGGTGAACTACCTTTAAATCTTTATTTTTGGGACCTTTTGCATTGCTAAATCATGAACTGAACAATTTATCTTACAGTTTCATATTCAGCAGGCAAGTTGGCTAAGTGGCATGATCAGTCTTGCCCAAGTATACAATACCTGCCATTTATCATAGAATCAGACTCAGAGTTGGAAGAGATCACAAGGGCCATCAGTGCAGGAATACATCATCAGGGCATTCCTAATAGATGGCCATCCAACCTCTATCAAAAAACCTCCAAACAAAGAGATTCCATCACACTCTAAGGCACTGCATTCCATTGTTGAACTGCTCTTACCATCAGGAAGCTCTTCCTAATGTTAAGATGGAACCTCTTCTCCTAAAGTTTGAAGCCATTGCTTCCTGCCCTAGTATCTGGAGCAACAGCAAACAGACGTGCTCCATCTTCCACATGACATCCCTTCAATTATAGCTATCATGTTGCCTCTTAACCTTCTCTTCTCTAGGCTAAACATACCCAGCTCCTTAAGCTTCTTCTTATATGGCACAGTTTCCACAGATCTTCTACCATTTTGTTCACCCTCTTCTGGACACATTCCAGATTATTAGTATCTTTCCTGAACTGTGGTACCCAGAACTGGATACAGTATTCCAAGTGGGGTCTGACCAAAGCAGAACAGAGTGGTACTATCACTTCCCTTGACCCAGACACTGTACTCTTGTTGATGCTGCCAAGAATTACATGGGCTTTTTTAGCTGCCGCATCACACTGCTGACTCATGTTCAGCTTGTGCTCTAAGACTCCTAGAGCCTTTTCACATGTATTGTGGTCAAGCCATGTGTAACCCATCTTATATCTGTGCATTTCATTTTTTATGTCCAGATGTAGTATCTTACACTTCTCCCTGTTGAAATTCATACTGTTAGTTTTGCCCTAACTCTCTAATTGGTTAAGATCATTTTGAATTCTGATTCTGTCCTCTGGGGTGTAAGCTATATCTCCTAACTTGGTGTCATCTGCAAATCTGAAGAAGAGCCATTGGCTGGCAGTGTGACAGACGATGATGCTGTGACTGAGGAGTGACTGATTGCGCAAGGGGCCGAGCCAGTGAGTGAGCAAGTCAACCTGCAAACATCCCCTGCACTGGAAAGTCAAACAGAGACTGAGTTGCCCCAGCCAGCTCATGACGGAGAGGGAACCAGCAGTGATGCAGAGGAGTTGCAGCCAGCTGTGCCCATCAGCCCTCAATCACGCAGAAGGCTGAAATGGGTTGAGGAGAGGGAGGCTGCTTGGACTAGGCTGAGGAAACAATAACAAGCAGCACCTGCTCACAGGGTCTATTTAAGTCTGCCGGCGTGGCTGCTCCTTGCTTGCAGCAAATTATTAGCAAGCCCTCACAACTTTTGTGTCTCCTGCTCCCTGAAATCCTCCGGACAGATGTCTGCCTCCTGAACCTTTGGACTGGACCTTGACCTGGCTCGGCTTGTGTTTTCCTGGTGTTTGGTATATTCAGACTCCCCAAGTGTTCCTGACCTCTCTTCTCCCTTGCTGGCTGCAGCCCGGCAGGGAGAAATTCCTGACAGGCACCTTTTGGCTTCAGATGGTCAACCAGTTACAAATCCACCTAACAGTAGCATTGTCTAGCCCACATTTTACTATTTTGTTCACAAGAATATCATGGCAGACCTTGTCAGAAGCCTTACAGAAGTCAAGATATGCTATATCAACAACATTCCCTTCCTCTACCAAGATAGTAACTCTATCAAAAGAGAAGGGGGGGGGGGATTAATGTGGCATTACTTGTTTTTCAGAAACCCATAGACTTTTAGTGATCATAGCATTACTTTCGAAGTGCTTATAGACTATCTATTTAATTATCTGTTCTAGAATCTTTCCCAGTATTGATGTCAAGCTGACTAGGCAGTAACTGTTTGAGTCCCCCTTCTTCCCCGCTTTTGAAGATGGGGACAATACTTGCCCTCCTCCAGTCTGCTGGGACTTCTCTAGGAATTCTCAAAGATTATTACCAAGGGTTCAGAAATTACTTCTGCCAGTTCTTTTAATATCCTTGAATGTCGTTCATTTGGTCCTGGAGACTTGAATTCATTTAGAGTATTTAGGTATTATTGTATTACCTCTTTACCTATGCTGTGCTGCATTTCCTCTACAACATCATCCGCTCCATCTTCCCCAGGTAGAGCACTGTTTTCATTTTGAGAGAAGACTGACGCAAAGAAGACGTTGAGTAGTTCTGCCTTGTCTCTGTCCTGTTACCACTTTTCCATCTTGCAGCAGCCCTTCCATCTCCTTTTTTCCCCTTTTGCTACAGACATAACCTAAATAGCCCTTTTAATTGTTTTTAACCTCTCTAGCAAGCCTGAGCTCTTTCTGTGCTTTAGCTTTTCTGACCTTTCCCCTACATGTGCTGGCTATTTGTTTGAATTCCTCTTTCATGATTTCCCCTTTTTTCCATTTCTTGTACATGGCCCTTTTAAATCTTAATTCATCTGAAAGCTCTTTATTTTTTTTTTAAATCATTTTATTCCATTTCACATTATAAAAAAACATACATAGTAACTGACAGTATACTTGACATATTTCTGATCTTCCACAGAGATCTAGCTTTACAAACTATTTTTCAGATATATAATAATGTACTACATTTTACAGCTATTTTTTACTCGTTGATTCTTGCCTTTCCCTCCCATATTCCCGCATCATGATATATACCCTGCCGCCCATTCATATCTTATCTTACATCATGAATAACCAATTTCCATCTGTATACCCAGCAATTACCCACTTCCATTCACCATTTGCCATTCTCTTTGTATCTCTTCGTCTGATTTCCCTTTTAGTCTCTGAGAGACCATATCAGTATTTTTATTTTCTATAAGTGTACCCCACCATTGTTCCACTGTAGGTATTTGCTGAGTTTTCCACAACTTAGCATATTCAATCCAAGCAGTTGTTATCATATAGAGCAGTATTCTCCATTGTTTCTTAACATCAACATCTTCTATTATATCAGTCATATTTAACAAATACAATTCTGGTGTCTTGACAAATTGAATTTTCAATAATGCACAAATTTTATTATGTACTACATTCCAATACTTCTTAGCTTTTGGGCATGTCCACCACATGTGGTAGATTGTACCAGCTTCTTTCTGACACTTCCAACAATGCCCATTATCTGTTTTGTACATCTTTTTCAATTTGTCCGGTGTCATATACCATCTATAAAAAAGCTTATAATAGTTCTCTTTCAAGTTTTGAGCTGTTGTAAATTTCTGTGTTTTTTGCCAGCTCCTTTCCCAAGACTCTAATTGAATTGTATGTCCAATATTCTGAGCCCATAAAATCATTGTTGTCTTCACTGTTTCTTCCTGCCTCTCCTGTTGTAATATTTCTTGATACACTTGAGCTAGTAAGTGAGGAGGATTATCAAACAGCCATTTAACTACTCCAGTTTTCTCATTGTGTTCTATTCCATATATTTTAGTATCCACCTGGAACCTTTCAACTAATTGTCTATAGGGAAACCAATTCAGAACTATTCCCTCTTGTTCTAATTTTTCTCGTTTTTACCTTTAAATTATTAGACGCTGATCTCTCCGTTATGTCTTCATATCGCAGCCATTTATCAGAATCTGTCCATCATCCAAAAAAAGCCTCTTGAGGTGAAACCCAAGTGGGCAGCTGCCATATGTTTTTAGTTTTATAGTCTTCCCAAATTTTTAAAAGCGCTTTCCTGATATAGTGATGTGCAAAGTCTTTATCTATTTTTGCTTTATCATAAAACATGTAGGCATGCCAGCCCATTCTCAGGTCTGCACCCTCCAATGCCAGCGTTCTCTTATCTTGTAGGTCTACCCAGTCTTTTATCCACGTAAATGCCGCAGCCTTGTAATATATTTGAAAGTCTGGTAGTCCCATTCCTCCTCTATTTTTTAAGTCAGTCAGGTTGTTCCATTTTATCCTGGGTTTTTTCCCTTGCCATATAAACTTGGTTAAATCTCTCTTCCATTGTATGAAAGGCTTCATATTCAATATTATAGGAAGATTTTGGAACAGAAACATCATTTTTGGCAAAACATTCATCTTTATTACAGCTATCCTCCCCAACATTGAAAGTCACATCGAAGTCCAAGTTTCCAAATCTTTTTTTATTTCTAACCATTTTTTTCATAATTATTTGTAAATAATTCATTATTTCTTTTTGCTATCCAAATACCCAAATATTTAATCTTTTTCCCTTTATTAAATCCTGTTTTTTGCACCAGTTCCCTTTCTTCTCTTTCATTCATATTTTTAGTTAAGAAAACTGTTTTTTCCTTGTTAACTTTGAAGCCTGAGAAATCTACATATTCTTGCACTATAGTCATCAATTTCTCAATACATTTCCCTGGATCTTCCAGCAAGAAAACCAAGTCATCAGCGAAGGCTTTTAACTTATATTGATATTTCTTTATCTGTACTCCTCTTATTTCTTTATCTTTTCTTATAGCATTGTTAAGTATTTCCAGTGTCATAATGAACAGCAATGGGGAGAGTGGACATCCTTGTCTCGTTCCTCTTTGTAGTTCTATCTTTTGTGTTCTTTCCCCATTAATGACCAATCTTGCTTGTTGTTGGCTATATATAGCTTCAATCCATGCAGCAAATTTATCCCCTGCTTGCATCTGCTTAACAACAGTCTTCAAAAATGGCCAACTAATCATATCAAAAGCTTTCTCTGCATCCACAAATATCACGGCCATTTTCCTCTCATTATGCTTTTCATAATATTCTATTACATTTAAGACCGTTCTGATGTTATTTCTCAAAGATCTTTTAGGAAGAAAGCCGTTCTGGTCCTCATCTATCACCTCAGGCAGCACTTTTTTTAATCTTGCTGCTAGAATTGAAGCAAAAATCTTACAGTCAATATTCAAAAGTGAAATTGGCCTGTAATTCTTGACTTCCTTCTTTCGGAATCAGCACTATATTAGCCTCCTTCCATGTATCTGGAATTCCATCCTTTATTATTTCATTTAAAGTACTTTGCAACGGTATTGAAATCTCATGATCCATATTTTTGTAATAACTTGCTGTAAATCCATCGGGGCCTGGGGCTTTATCATTCTTCAAATTACGTATGGCTTCCATCACTTCCATCATAGCTATAGTTTGATTCAGAATTGTTCTTTGCTCTTCACTGAATCTCACTGTATTCACTTTATCCAGATATTCCTCCACTTCTTTACTTCTTTCCCCTTTTGGAATCTTACCCATCAAATCCACATAGTAGTTATAAAAAGCTTGTTTTATTCCTTCCTGTTTTGTAATTCTTTTTTCTCCTGTTTTTATCTCTGTTATTGTGTTTCTGGTCCTTCTTTTCCGCAGCATACTTGCCAAAAGCTTAGAAGGTTTATTAGCTTGTTCAAAAAAATTATATCTTATTCTCCTTATTTGTAGCTCTATTTCTTCCAAATTAAGTTGATTTAATTCCTCTTGCTTAACTTTCATTTGTAGTCTCAATTGTTTATCCAACGGATTATGCCTCATCTGTTGTTCGATTTCTTTCATCTTTTCCAAAATTCGTTGCTCCGATTTCCTCTTCTCTTTTTGAATCTCTGCATTCCATCTGATAAAATTTCCCCGCATAACAGCCTTACTTGCATCCCAAATGGTTTTCATCAACAGCTCCGACGTCATGTTCTCTTTAAAATAATTAGTTATCTCTGTTTTTGCTTTCACTATATACTTCTCCTTTTTCCAGATCTCATCATTCATTCTCCATGTTCTTTCTCTGCCTGGAATTTTCATCTTTAATTGAAGCGGATTATGATCAGAGCATAAATTGGGAAGAATATCCATATCTGTAGTTTTCAGCAGCAGCTGTTTGTTCACAAGAATCATATCTATTCTTGACATCGACCTACGTCTGCCCGAGTAATAAGTATGTCCATCGAGTTGTCCATTCTTATATCTCCAAGAGTCATATAGATTTAAACTGTCCATCATATTAAAGAAACTTTTGGGGAGTTTACCATTGTTCCGGGGAGTCAACTTTTGCTTAGTCCTATCAACTGAAGGACTAATTACACCATTAAAATCCCCCAAAACAATTATGTTAGAATTGCCTGTTTCATCAAGATATCTCACTATCTCTTCCTGTATTGTAGGGAAGAATTCTCCTTTGGTCCCATTTGGCGCATATACCCCTACTATCAATATTTTCTCCTGTTTCAAAGTAACTTCTACCCCTATATATCGTCCATTAACATCTTGAAATATTTGCTGCGCACCCAATTTTGCATTTACATATATCAAAACTCCCCTTTTCTTCTTATCTATTGTAGCTGCAAAACAGCTGCCTAATTTCAAATTGAAAGTTCTTCAGATATCCATCCTGCTTTCTTTAGACACCTCTTATTCTTTCTCCTCAATGGAACTGTTTGAAACGATGCCTTCAATATCTCACGATTAAGAAACTCCCATCCACCATAAACTCCTTTCTCTTTTAGTATGCCTGATCATGGGATGAAAACTAATATTTCCTTAAGTTTACTGAAATCAGCTTTCTTAAAGTCTAGAATGCAAATCTGACTACACCTGGCTTCCCCTTTCCACTGCATAACAAACTCCAGGAGAATATGGTCACTCCCACCTAAGAATCCTGCCACTTCCACCTCATCAACCAGGTCATCACTGTTGGTTAAGATCAGATGGTCAGAGCTGTCTCAGAGTGTGGTGGAGTCTCCTTCTTTGGAGGTTTTTAAGCAGAGGCTGGATGGCTATCTGTTGAGAGTGCTTTGATGTGGGTTCCTGCATGGCAGGGAGTTGGACTGGATGGCCCCTGCGGTCTCTTCCAACTCTATGACTCTATGTCCAAAATAGCTGATCCCCTTGTTGCTTTTTTCTACCTTCTGGACAATGAAATTGCCTGCAAGGCTAATGAGGAATTTCTTGGACCTGATATTCTTGACAAGAGTTTGAAATAGTTGAAATCTCCCATTATGACTAAATCTCTCCTTCCTGAATGTTTTGTCATCTGTTCCAGGAAGACATCATCCAAGTCCTCAGCCTGGCTTGGAGGTCTGTAGTAGATCCCCACAATGGCATCACTTTTGTTTCTCTCCTCCTTAATTTTTACCCAGATGTTGTCAACCTGGCTGCTAGGATTTAAGTCATGGATCTCTTCACAGATGTAAACGTCTCTGATATATAGTGCTACTCCTCCTCCTTCCCTGCTTGGCCTATTTCTCTGAAATAGGTTATACCCCTCTGTTGCTACATTCCAATCATGAGACTCATCCCACTAGGGGGATGCCTAGTGATGCCTATTATATCATATTTACTTTGCTGTGCTACACTTTCAAGTTCATCCTGTTGATCTCCCATGCTCTTTGCATTAGTGTAGAGGCATCTGTGATCATGGGTTTAGCTGCTTATTTAAGTTACTTTCCCTCCCACTGTTGGGTTCCTGCACTGTTTGCCTTGTTCTCCCTATATGGTTGGGACTATTATCTCCAACACTTGGTGAACTCCCGCTTTCAAGACTACTGTCTCCTTCCCCTCCACAACTCAGTTTAAAACCCTTCTAATTTAAGTTTCTATGATTCTTAGCAAAAACATTCCTGCCAGCTGCTATGAGGTGCAACCCATCACTTGCCAGAAGTCCATCTTCATGAAAATGTGGATCGTGGGTCCAAGAAGCCAAACTGTTCTTGGCACCACCATCTGTGGCGCCACTTGTTCACCTTGAAATTACAACCTGTGCATTAAGATCCTTCAGCTTCCTATGCAGAAATAGTGACAGCTAGTGACTAGTTTGCAGAAACTTTTTTCAGCTTCTGCCACAGTCACTAGCAGTGTATATAAATCTATAGGGTTATGCATGCTTCACTAAATATTTGTTAAAGTTCAACTTGCACTGAAAATTAGTTACCGTTGTTTCTTCTAAATTTCATTTAATAATATAACTTGGAGGGTATTTCATACTCTTTTCAAAAGGCAGACTTGAAGACTTCTTTCAGGTGCAATATCTCACAAGGAGAATTCAGAAAGATTTGCTGGATACTTACAAAGAGTGAACACTTACAAACTTCTCCAAGTCTCCCATGCCGTATTTTAGTATTGAACAGAATGTGCAAGATATGTTACTGGTTGCTCTGAATTTTTGTTCTAATGCAGCACTACTCAGAATGGTGATCTGTGGACAAGTACCAGTCTGCAAACTAGTGGCTGTTAGTCCATGGCAACTTTCCAGGAAAGAAAGAAACAGTTGTTGTCAGTGGGCACAAATACAATGCCCATCCCTGACTCATTTGCAAAAACAAAAACAAACAAACAAAAAAGTTGGCAGTCCTCCACATCAAACAGCTTAAGAAACACTACTCTAATGAACAAATGACATTGTCTGAAGTTTCATCAAAACTATAACAGGGAGTGAATTAAGCACTTACTCAGTCCTTGCTTCCACTGTCTTGGGTTTTGCTCTGCCTTTCCCCTAGGCTACTCCCCCTCTTGCCTACACATAGAGGGAACTTGAGATTTGTATTTCTTGAGATTATTGACTTTGTCAAACAACGGAAAATAAATCTCTTTCCCTCACAGTCTCAAACTGACTTCGTTTAATGGCACAAGCACACACTCTATTCTGTGATTCTTTTTTCTTTTTTTGTGTGTATTTTATTTCTTTTTTATATAAAAATATAAATAATAAAGGACCTTAGGCTGTGACCCAGCAATTCAGAATGTTGACTGAAATTACTCTGCTTCTGTGTGGCTTCAACAAATCTTACTAGATCTGGGCAACAGAAGCTTAGGTCCCAGAAAACAACTTTCTTTAACCATATCTCCAAGCAGGCTCTGCAGCAGTGGTGGGCAAGGTCTGGGCTCCAGAGGTTGCACCACCTCATCTTTGACTATTTCAGAGGGCTGCAGCATGCTACTATGGCCACCAGTAGGACATCCAGAACTTACACTGTGTCATTGCTGGGCACTTTCTGTGGCTATTTAAACTCATTTAATTCACTTGGACTTATTTAAACTGATCCATTTGTTGTGCCTTGATATAAATTATACAAATATATAAATTATAAACATATTGTTTAATATATTTAATAATTTATAGTTACATTAAATATATTTACAATTTATATACATTGTAAGTACATACATTATATAGGTATAGATAAACTATACATAATATACAGAGGTATGGCACATCTTATGTTTTGAAGGCTCAGCTTTCAAGATACAAAAACACTGAACACTCCCAAGTAAGGTCCTTAACTAATTAACAGTGACTCAATATCATTCCCAGGAGTCTGTATCTTGTTTTCTCAAACTATGTTCTTCCGGCAGAGCAAAGAAGAATGTCTGATGTACAGTCAGCCCTCCACATTTGTGGTTTTCACTTTTGCAGAGTTGATTATTCATGGATTATTTGCTGTCACCTCTGCTGCTGCCTATGTAATTTTTAATAGGAACTCCAAGCCCTGTGAGACTGAGAAGATGCGAATGAGGCTAGTAAGTCCCTATTAAAAATGGTGTGGGGACGCAGTGGAGGTGGCAGTAAGCTTCATCAGCTACCCACTTCTGCCTTATGAAGGAACCCTGATGCCTCAAAGGAACCCATGGTGAGTTGAATATGGTGATCATACATTTTTGTGTGTTAAATATGGTTTGGGAGAGCCTAGAGTTATTTACATTTTTTTTTCATTTTCATGGGGGTCCTGTGCCCCTAACCCTAGCAAATGTGGAGGAATGACTGTACTGTGCACCAAATACTCATAAAAATCCTGATGAAGAACACCAAGTCATATCAAGCCATATCTCTCCCCATATCTGACAAAGATTCAGGATAAGTGGTTGGGAAAGTCTAATTTTCATGTACATAGTATCTATTTCTATTATTCTAATTACAGTGTTACCAGATAATTATATTTTGTTAAAAGAGAGCTAGTCTAAATGATACTCGCATTTTAAGTAGTTAACTAATAACATGCAGCACAGAGTAAACTACTGTTTATGATTTCTACAAATCAGACATTTGTTTCTTTTATCAACAAATACAAAAAAGGGGGACAGGGATAACAGAGCATAAAATATTATTAATTTGGCTGTCATTGGGCTATGCTACATTAGTACTTCTAATCTTGGAAATCCATTTTTGATCTCTCAAATAATCGGGGGTAAAGAAGAGTAGTGGAAGGTTAATGAACTGAGCACTTCATTTCATTGAAAGCTTTAAGAAATATAATAGTACTCCTTTCTTCTGGATTTGCTATTTAAACATATTACAATCTTTTTTAAACATCTTATGTCCTTAAATTTTGAGATAATATTATAAGTTGGGTAAACAAGATTTCGGTTCCAATGAAACTTTATTACTTTTCCATTTTTGATGGTGCAAATTTGCCATATAAAGGTTTGATTTCCAAAATGACTGGAGTTAGAACACCATTAAATAAGCAGAGAACTAACATAAGTTTATCCTTTTGAAAAAGCACTTAGACAGAATGTATTAGAAAACTAAAAAAACAAAAACAAAACAACAACCTGACCTTTCAAGATCATCCTACTAGAGGAGAAATAACAGAAAATAATTTTGCAGTCATTTGGCCACTATTCCTCTTTTATATCTCAGACCATCAGCTCAAGGTCCTCCATCTGTTCATTGCCTTCAATGATGGTGACTGTTCTCAATTTATAGCAATCTGTTATGGCAGTGTGTGCATGCACGCATTGTTTTGTCCTGTCATAAAAAATTTAGCTCAATAAAGGTATTTTTAAAACTGCCCTACAAAAGGGTAGCTGCTTCCAGTGGTATATACCCCTATGTACCTCATTCCATGGGACAGAGTAGTAGTAGTGGTAGTTGTTGTTGTGTGTCTTCAAGTTGTTTCCAACTTATGGCAACCCTAAGGTGAGCCTATTACAGAGTTTGCTGGGCAAGATTTGAGGGATTCTGAAGCTGAGAGTGTGTGACTTGTCTAAGGTCACCCAGTGGGCTTCCACAGCTGAGCAGGATTCCAAATCTGGTTTCCAGAGTCATAGTCCAACACTTGAAGCCTACATCACACTGGCTCTTACAGAATATTTACCTTAGAAGAAAGGTTGAATCTGTTGCCAATTTTCAGAGATCATCTTCCTGCCTTATAATATAAAAGTGCCAATCTGGGCCAAATTCCAAATCATTCTATATAATGAGGTCAGTACCACAGCAGTTTCTATTTTAAGCACAGAACTGTATGTACTGAATAGCTGACATTCAAGTGAAGGGAATTTGTGCCTCTTCTTCTGGAGAGAACAGATTTCAGGAGCCATAGTATCATGCTGCTATCCCCATATTCCTAATTAGGTCACAGAACACATGCCAAGTGAGGGAAGGGACACAGCATTCTGGGAAAGACAAAGAGAAGATCAAATTAGGTTAAATGCTTATCCCTTTCCTACATGTTATATGAAACTTCCCTTTGCATTAACAGCTGTAAAAATTCATGAAATTGTTTTGGGGATAGGCTGCAAGTTGCTAAATGCCCAAAGCAGCTGATTATAAATCTGGTAGTTCTGCAGATGCCACAATTTTCCTAAGTTATTTAAGCAACCAAATATTTTATTTCTTATGAGTTCATTATCTCAGCATGCATTCTTGAACTATGATGTTGCCTGATTAGCAGAGTCTTTCCCTGGCCTTCATGCAACCATGATAACAAAGGTTCTGTGTCTATCTTTGGCAATAAGGCTTCATTCTCTTTCCCACGAAAGCAAAAAAAGAGAAGCAATTGTTGCTTACGTAGCTTTCAAAGAAGGACATGTTTAGAATATATTCCTGTAAGACTCAGCACTTGCTATATACCCACAAACCACAGCAATCCTTTTCTTTGTTTTGTTTTGCTTTGCTTATTTGGCATACAATTTTCCCATGCTTTTCAGAAAAGAAATCACTTCAAGAAGAAAAAGGGCCACAAGGAAAGTTGGCATGTTAAAATGGGATTGTACATATAAAGATTTCACCAGAGCCTGGAAAGGTTACTGTACTATGCTATGATTCCAGAATCCTTTAGCCAGCATGGTGTTTATAAAAACACGATTCATAGAATCACAAAATTGGAAGCGATCACAAAGGTCATCTAGTACAACCCACTGTCATGCAGGAATAGATAAGTTAGCATTCCTAAAAGATGCCCATCCAGCCTCTGGTGAAAGATCTCAAAAGGAGAGAAGGCTTCTATCACCTTCTGTGGTAGTCTATTCCATTGCAGAACAATTCTTACAGTCAGGAAGTTCTTCTTAATGTTTAGGTGGAATATCTGTTCTTGTAATTTGAATCCACCAGTTTGTGTTCTAGCCTCATGAGGAGCAGAAAACATGCTTTACATGACATTCCTTCAGATATTAAATTCGGCCATGTTGTCATCATTTCAGTCTTTTCTTCTCAAAGCTAAACATATCCAATTCCCTAAGTTTTTCCTCATTCCTTCCTGGCTTCCAGAACTTTCATTATCTTAGGCGCCCTTTTCTGGACACATTACACTTGTCAATATCCTGTTCAAAAGGGCTCTTAAGAGAATGTTGTATTGTTTTTAAATGTACTGTTTTTTAAATAGGTTTTAGTATTTAGACAGTTGATAGTATAAACTCATTTCATTTTTTATATTTTGTATGCTATTAACTATACTGTATTATCCTTCAATAACCCTGAAGTTTAGTAACAATATTAAGAAGGCCAGTGGAATGTGAGCTTTATTTCCTCGTAATCATTAACTAGACTAGAGGAATATTAAAAATGCCATGCCATATAACATCTACAGTTCTAGGGGCAATGCTCTCTCAAATGGATTTTTTGTATTTAATGCCCTTAATGGCATTATTCCGTAACAAACAGCTGCAGCCTCTTACTACTTAAGGATTTTCTCTCGTTTTAAAATTAACTTTTATACAGGTGTATTCACCAATGCCTACTTGATACAGTATTACCTATTCTGTGTATTTTCCTGAAAGAAATAAACAACCCAGAAACCAATTCTATAAGCAATTATATAAAGATTATTAACAGAAATTCAAAGAAAATCAAATTGAAAATAAGAGGAAAAAAAAGAAAGAGAAAATATTCTGGTTTTAGGTAAAACATAAGGAAATCATTAAATCTTACATCTTAACACATTATTTCATTTCTAACCTGAATGGTTTAAAAGAGAATAAAAATCAATATGAGAGACTACTATTAAGGAATTGACATTAGTGATATTCACACACATTGTAGCACATCTGAACTGTCTCTCTGGAATTTCATTGTACCACATCTCCCACACTTTACCTTATGAACATTGCCCACAATGCCTTTACCTAGTTCAACTGCCACTACAAGCATCACCATCAACATCTCCATCTAATGCTGAAGAAGACACTCACTGCTTGGCCATTCCAAATGCTGGCCCCACAGTGCCTTGCTCACAGGCACGCTTAGGCCTTTCTGGGGAGGGCAATATGGAAACAGAGGCAGGGAAGTGTGTGTGTAAACACTTCCCTGCCTCTAGTTGCAGATACATCATCCTCCATGACCATCAATCTGTTCAAAACCTTGATATGAATACATTCAGAACTGCATTTCTGACCTCTATACATGTACACTAAAGAACAGAAGAGTGGCTGTCAGTGGGGCCACCCACTCTCTGTGTATGAGTCCACTGTAAGTGACTCCCAGCATGAATCAGTCCAATTCCCATGTGCTTGCCACACTCCTCTATTAAGCTCTACAGAGGTAACTTGCTTTGGTCTCATTAAGCATTGTAGACTTCAGTTCATGTAGCCAGAGCTACACAACCTCCTGGTTATATCTCACATACTTATCAACAATTCCAGTTGGACTGCCACTGGAGCAGAAGATTACTCTCAGCTGAACTGAACACCATGGGAAGAGAAGGCAGTTCAGGATCTGACCCCTGGATATAGGCTCTGCAACCTTCTTTTTATGCCAGTATGCAGTTCCCCATATCTGGCATCCAAATGGGGCAAGTAGTTTCAGGGTCATGGTCCTACTGGTGTTACAGGTCCCTGGGGTCCAGCTTCTGATCTCAGTAAATTGTCCCTGGATCAGGCCCCTCATGCTTCTCAGTGACTGCAAAACTTGAGGATCAAATTGGATAAGATGTAGCAGAATTGTCCCTTTCTTGGTTACAGAAATACAGGCTTGTGGGCTTCTCCTGGCTCTGTCCTGGCTGCTGTCATTACACCCCTCTCAGTCCTCTCCTTGGGGAGACTTCCTGCCTGGGGTTGGGGCTGCAGTAGAAGAAGCTACTTGGCCTGGTCCAGAGACTTCTGCAGCTCCCTCTGAGCTTCCTTCCTTATTGTTCTGTTCCTGAGGCTTTTCTCTTTTCCCAGCCTCCTTCACTGAGCAATTGCAGCTGAGGCTCTGAGGTGTCGCCAGACAGCCCTCTATAGAAGTCTGTGCAGTTGAAGCACCTGTGATGATCTACACTGTCCTCCTACGGTGGGTCAAATGAAATAAATGTGAAATAATACTGGATTGTGCTAAGACATCAATGTGGGTGTTTGCTCAAGTGGTCATACCAGGAGAAAATGAGAGGATATCTGGAAACCTGAGTATCATTGGGGCCAGAATTTATTGCTCTAAAACAGAACAGAAGGAAGATTTTCCCTCAATGGTCTTCCCAAAGGCTCCAACCCTGCCCAACCTGCATACTAGTGACACCAAAAGGCAGTCACAGGAAGCTACAAGTGCGCCATCAATAGAGCCATGCAGCTTACCTGCTGCTGCCGCTCCCCCCTAGACTTAGGTGCAATGCAAGCTCACCAGCTGAAGTAGCGTCCATGCTTACCTTTGCACTGGCACCAAATCCTTTCCACTCTCATTACAAAATATGTCGAACTGTTTTAACACGCTAATCCTGAACGTCATAGTGTAATGGTACCAGGTAAAATCAATTAGGCACAACTTGAGCATCTCTTTCTTCTGGTCATACATTTCAGTCCAGTTCTTTCCCTCTCTATACTAAGTATCCATTTATAAGCTAAAGTCAATAACTGAAGAATTCAACCTTGCAAACCAGCTATCAGATCCCTATGCAGAGTTATTGCCACATCCTAGCCACAAAAAACCCCTATAACCATGTTATGATTCCATCTATAGAAGAAAGGGGAGGCCACAAAATAGTGGGACACACATGACTAACAGCTGCCCCAACTCCTACCTCAATGTCCCCCCCCCCCAAAAAAGCCCAAAGTATGAAACAGTCTCCATCAAGAACAAGAAAGCAATCTGTTCTTTTGCTGCACCAAAATGCAAACCAAAGCCATGAGTGGAGAAGAGACCAAGCAAGATTGTTCAAAGACTGTTAAGTCTGGACTGATATAAGACCAAAGACTACTGATGGACACTGCTGAGGGTTTTGGTGTTCTTTCCCTAGTATGCACGCCCAAGGAGAAAATTGCTATCATATGTTCTTTTATGTCATTCATAAACAATTCAACAAGATGTTCTGGCACAATTATTGGACTTTAATCAACTTTCTATCAACTAGAATGCCAGGTTATTTGCTGCAGTTACAGAAAAATACACTCTCTTAGTGATTTTAAAAGGACAGGCAATCTTTCTGCTGTTTGGGAAATTCCTACAGTGTTTCAAATGTAGACTGCATCTTAACTTATTATGGATTTTTATGCACCAAATTGTAATAATTTTTTGTCTCAAGAATGTCATCTTTGGTAAGAATATCAAGTACTACAGTAACAATTCCATCATTCTATACATATAGTAGGAGTATAAACTACTTCACTATTTTGGCCTACGTCAACCTTCCCAATGTCACATAGTGGTTTGGGTGTTAGACTAGGATGCCAGAGACCAGGGTTCAAATCCCCGCTTGGCCATGGAAACCCACTGGGTGACCCTGGGCAAAGTGCACTCTCTCAGCCTCAGGGGAAGGCAAAGGTAAACTTGTTTTAAACATAACTTGCCAAGAAAACTTCATGATAGGTTTGTCTTAAGGTCACCACAAGTCCAAAATT
This sequence comes from Cyclura pinguis, assembly GCA_030412105.1. NCBI lineage: Eukaryota > Metazoa > Chordata > Lepidosauria > Squamata > Iguanidae > Cyclura > Cyclura pinguis. The sequence goes on from CM059600.1 coordinate 130,097,570, forward strand.
ATTTGAAAGCAGCCAACACGCACAAAACCTTCCCCAACCTGGCACTTTACAGCTGGACTACAACTTTCAATCTCCCAATTACTGAGCCAATAGCCATTCTGACTAAGGATTAATGCAATTGTAATCCAACACCTCTGGGGGACAGCAGGCTGGGGTAGGCTGATACAGGTAATGGAAAGGGTAAACTATATTCAAGATCATAGGTGCTGAGACTCCAGGTCAAAGGAAGATGCACCTACACAAGCAACAATTAAGAATATATAATAACAGGTATCAACACAAAGGACCACAATACAGATACACAAAAACCAACAGTCTGTATCTTAATGATCAACAAAAAGTTAAAAAGAAAGTATTGCTCACCTTACAGTACTCATCAATGGGTATAAGACGCTTGATAGCAACATCTCGGATGTGACTTCGTCGGAAAAGGATCTTTCCTAAAGTAGAAGAGACAGGAATGAACAATGGTTTACACTGACTGATCAGAATTTCACTCATTAAAGTACTCTTAAGGGGTGACAATAATCTTCCATCAGCTGGTCATGCAGACTGTTGGAATTGGTCCTCTAAGTGTATTCACACACAGCAATACAAAGCATACATCTGAAGAGGTGAACTATGAGAACAATATCACAAGAATCATTTCATTCACATCTACTATTATTTAAATCACTGACTGTTCATTTCATCAGTGATGTTGGATGCTCTGGGAAGTTTAAGTTAGTCTTGTCCCCATTCTTTTTCACTTATTATATTATTCAACATATACATCTTTTCTGAGGTCTTTTTAAAATTAGTTACATGCTTTCTTCTTAGGGTATCATTTATATTTTAAAAAGAATCTATACTTATATTTCTGGTTTACCCAGGAAATCAACCATCTACTTAGGCTAATTATGTAGTATGTAGCTCCTTTCCTTTCTTTCCTTTATTTTAATGTAAGCAAATGCACCCCAGTATGGACTGGAACCACTGCATGTAGCTGCTGAGGTCTAAAATACTGCTGCTCCATTCTATACATAACTATTACAGGGGGAAAAAGTCTTCCCCCTCATTATTTAATTGCCACATAGAGAGAAATAAAGTTGGAAGACAAAAGCTTCTAGGGAGAGAAGAATTAATTTCTTTCTATGCAGTGGCTCTGGTCTAGATCAGGCTCTGTACACTCTGAAGCATGGGTGGAGAACATGTGAACATATAGATGTTGCAGGACTATAACTCGTATAATTTCTCACCACTGGCTAGGGCTGAGAGGAGTTGCAGTTTAGCAACATCTACTTTAGAGTAAACAAAACCAAAAAGGGGGCAGTTGAATGGTAAAAATTAAATATATTTATCATTTGATCATCAAAAAGAAGTTAAGAGGGTCTATGTTAAGGACTTAAGAATCTTAACTAGCTCTGTCAACATCAGCCAAGCAAATTTCCCCACAGAACCTAGCATTGAATATATATTTTATGTGTCCTATCTCAAAGTGGCACCCTCCAATACCGTGCTAGATGTGGCCATGCTAACTGGGGATGAAGAGAGTTTTAGTACAACTGAAGAGAGGGGGACCAGGTCAGGGAAGACTGCTTTACACAGTAAAACTGGATGCCAATTTCTGGAGGTCCTGCAGGCAACATCACCTGTTCCTCTCAGACACCAGCCTAGGAACAGAAGAGAAGCATGAACTCTGAACTCTTCACAGCAACAGGAGCTGGCTGTTTGGGAGGTGGGAATCAAAGACACCGAACCTCTATCCAAATTCCCTTGCAAAAGAGGTTTCATTCTAGGAAAGCTATTCACTAGCCACAATTCTTTCTGAAATAAAGAGGATGGAACTCATATCACACCACAAACCATAAACTTGATAACAAGATGCATTCACCATGCCCTGAAAAAATATGGATGGAAACAAATTAATGGAAAGCAGAGTTTTGTTTTTGACACTCTACTTGTACATCAATATTCAATTGACTAGGCTTATTGTATTTAGGTGTAACTGAAATAGGAAGAATTATTTAAGAGAATCTTGAAGTGATTAGAGATCAAGTCTAGGGATTCTCAAGGCCTGGGGAACACTTCAGCAAACCAGGGGTCCCAAATCTAGTCCTGTGGGATGCACCATAGAGCCAAGCTCTTTTCTTCATGATACCGTCACTGGATGGTTTCCTGTCTTTTCTGTAGGTCTCCCTCCTATTTTAAAAGGCTGTATTTCAGAGGAAGGAACTGGCAAAACCACCTCTGAGCATTGCTTCCCTAAGAAAACCCTATGAAATTCATGGGGCTACCAGTCAAGTGACTTGAGGGTGCGCACATGCGTGTGCACACACACAGTGCCTCTCCTAAGATTTGGTTACTTGTGGTAATCTCATGTATGTTGGTATTTCTGCCCTGTTCTTTTGCCTTTGGCTGCATCCATCACTAGAATAAGATCTCTTGGAGAAAATGTGAAATTTAATTTGACCCTTGGGAAACAAGATATTTGTCACTCTTGGTGTAGACCAAGCCAATGAATGCTACCAGAATAATTATAAGGCACATATACATCAAAATAAAAAAATTACAAGATTAGAAGAAATTAGTATCCAAGTGCAAAACAATTTTGGATTTTTGCAACCCAAACAGAACGGTTATCTAAAAGGCTTATTACATTAGTACCTACTTTGTAAAAATTCATCCTGTCTCAGCCTGCTACGAACATCTATTATACCCAAGGATTTAAGCAAGAAAAAATAACTGAAGGGATAGCTATTTCTAGCTACAAAAGAAAAAGGATACAATTATAAAACCTGCATAATTGCTCCTTTTTCTTCCCTGAGGCAAGGACACACCTCATTTAACAGATAGCAATACTGCAGAAATTGCTTTAGTTTTTACCTTACCGTTACCATGACAGGCTCATCTAACAGAAGCTGCTCCTTTATTTGCAAGAATTAGAAATGTGGAAACTGCAGCTCATTCAGTTAATGATCTCAATGCTACCATGTTCTCCTATTGTTTAAATCCACCATGGTAAGTAATGTCTTGGAGGTTAACTATAAAATGTAAGAGATCTCTCCAGCTTTTATTATTTGTATTTATGAGTAGCCTGTCAAATAAATGTCAGGGATTCCAGGCAGGGAACCCTGGGAAAATGATCAGCCCACTGCAAAGATGTTGCGTCATGCCCCAGCTGTGGGTAATTGCAAGGTTGCATAAGAAACTGGGGTCGTGTGCAGATGGTAGAGGGAGGTGTGCAAACCTCTACCTGATTGGTTGTAGATATGTATATAAGAAAGAAATCCCCAGTACGTATTTGTCTGTTGACCAAACTGGTGTCTGGGGCAAGCCTTTGTCCATCTGTTCCATGTTGTGTATATAATGAAACGCTGCTGCAAGATAAAGTGCCTCCTGTTTGGAAGAAACTCCTCCGTGTGTGAGTATCCTTACTGGAGAACAAGGCTGCTGCTGTTGGCTCACTGTCCTCTGGCTTTTCTGCTGCATTTCTGTGGGGCTGAAACTCCTATCATCCCCCAACAGTAAATTCCCTATCCATCCGACACTAATAACACCTGCTAAGAATACAATAAAATCTCTAAATAAATATTTAAAACAAATCCAGATAATGCAGGTACAGTACTCCTCCACATTTGTGAGGGTTGGGGACACAGAAATCTCACAGAAATGGAAAAATCGCAAATAATTCCCACCTCTGCATTTCTCCTCCAGAGCTTCCCCCACTCCATTCCTTTGCCCCTGGCTGCAGCATTGGGGGGAGGGGGAGAAAAAAAAGACAGTAAAGGGCTTACGAGTACTTTCCCCTCTAAGGGAGAATAGCACAGTTCTTGCCTTCTAGTTATTTCCAGCAGCCATCTTGAAAAAGGAGGGTTAGGAAGAAAGAGAGCACCTACCCAATCAGGTGCCATTACCCAGCAGGAAGTGCAGCCCTACAGGAGAGAGGATACACCTTTCTTCAAACAGAAAGGCATGAGGAGAACATAGGGGGAGATCTTTCCTCCCCTTCGCTCTCTTGCCCACTGCCAGGAGAACACGCAGGGGGGGCAAGTAGGCACCACAAATAATCAGACCTGTGAGAGTCAAACCTGCAAATGTGGGGGGAGAAATGTACTTCTGATTAGACTATTATATGGGACTACCTTTGGAAATTATTCAGAAGCTCCAGCTAGTCCAAAATGTAGTGGCTCACCTGCTGTCAGGAATACCATATAGACATCATGTAATGCCAGTCCTAAAACAATCGCATTGGCTGTCCGTTCAGTTTTCAGCACCAAATTCAGGGGGCTTGCTGATGACATTTACATCTCTAAAGAGCTTGGTGCCCAATACCAGAGGTTATGCCTCTCCCTATATGGGCCTTCCTATAAAATGAGGTCTGCTGAAGAGAGGGGCTCCTTTATGTTCCACCAGTGAGGTCAGTACATGTGAGGACATGGTGGGGGGCTTCTCAGTTGTGGTAACCCCATTGTTGAATGTCCTCCCCTTGGAAGTGCCAATGCTGGTTTCATTTAGATGCCAAGTAAAACCTTGGCTACTTACTAAAGCCTTTGGGCCTCACTGATTTATATCAAACACTGTGCTCAGGGTTTTTTTTTAACTATTTTAATATTTTAAATCTGTTTTAATTTTTAATATGTTTAATATGTTTTTAGTCTACTTAAAAATATTTGTTTTACATTGTTTAAATTATTGGTATTGCTTTTACTTGAACACTGCCTTGGGACCTTTTCATATTGGGCGGGACAGAAATATTTTAATAAATAAAAATCATATAAAGTATCAGCACTTAGCAGATCCTATCTGGTATCTTCTAAATGTAATTCTGCATAATTCTCACCATAAAAATAAATCATTTATAGTTACCTCCTTTTGATATGATTAAAATATTTGATAAGATAGAATTGGACTTAAATTGGACTTATTTAAAACATGCCGTAAATGGATTTTAGAGATGGGTTTTTAAAGGTATTGCACTTCTTTTACAATTCTCAACAGGCCAAAATACCCACAGTTGATGTCAACTCCAGACCAACAGATCTACAGTACATTCCCCGTTATTTTTTTATTTTGTTATTGAGCCATTGGCTATCTTACTTAGAGAAGATCCCGAATTAAGTGGAATCTAAATTAATAGCCAAAAAATATTACTCACACTAGTGGAGGGGCCACTGTACTGTTCTCAGTGGTAAGGGAGACCTGCGTGCTTGTCTTTGGAGTTTTTACCTTCTCCACCAGAGAAGCACTTGCCGCTTCCCAAGAAAAAGGAGACCAAACAACCCAGCTGCAACAGGCATATTTTGTAGAACCAGCTTCCACACATTTGCTTATCTGGCCAGGCAAGCAAGCATACAGGGAGCCAGTCACGGCCTCAAAGAGCAGCAGCTAAAGCTGCACCCAGGCCAGGATGAAAGTATAAAAAGGAGGACGCCCAGTTGTCTCATGGCAGTGACCTTTCATCGTACGCCACACCTGCGTTGCCCACTCCCAAACCCTGGCCCAGCCTCTTCACACATTCTAACAATCGTAATCCTTCATAAAGGAAGGCAAGACTTACTTAGGGTAAGCCTGGGAAAGCGGTAAGGTGGAGCTTGGGCCATTCTTCAGGAGGGTTTGATATCACTAACCATTAGTGAGTAATGAAGGCCATCTCTCAATATCCTTGGCACTCATTCATTGGCTGCTGCTACATCTGCTCCCTTCCCCAATTTGCAACTTTATTGGGCACTTTCAACCGAACAACTGTGGCTATGTTCCTATGACACGGAGGTTGATGGCAGTGGTTTTCCCCACTAACACAACTTAGAGCCAGGGTCCCTTGGTCACCTTGTCCTGTTGGGTAGGTGCCTCGGGTGCCTTTAGAGACATCCTTGATCTTTCCCATCAGTTCTCATGTCTGGTCCCATGTCGGGGAGGTGTTGCTGCCACTGCTGTTAGTGTCAACCAGCAGGGCTTTGCAGATCCCAGGTTAAGAACCACTGGCTTATATAATCTCCTTTTTGTTTTCTTTTGAATCTAAATGCATTGAGGTATTACTGTTGCTACTGGTTTTGTATGACTATCCAAACAAAAGGACAATTTAAAGAAATTGTTGAGGATGCTCATATCTTTTATTTCCAAGTCCACTAAACATTCTGGCATTCCTCTTCTGCCCAAATCTTCAGTCCTTAAGGAACAAGCAATTAAAAAAAGCCCATCAAAACAAATACAATTGTATGGGAGGAGAGATTAAGATAATTTCTCCTCCTTTCCTAAACAGGACAAATCCAATTTTCTGAATAGGAAGACAGGATCTGACTTTATTCTCAGTAATTGGTTATCAACATGTTTACATGAGCTTTTACCAATCTGGTACCCTATAGATGCTTTGGCCAACACATCCCAAAATCCCACAGCCATCTACGTGGGAAATTACAGCCCGTTACATTTGGAAGTCACCAGGATGGAGAAGGCTGCCCCACATCAATGAAAATCTCAAGGAATTTTCAATTCATTTTTCCAGTTGGTAGAACTGGATATTCTAGTAACTAAGGACAGCACTGCTTCTTTCTATATTTAGAACTCAAACAGCAATTGGTTGGCTTATTTCCAAGATTCACTCAACTTTAAGACTTAAAACAAAATTTATAACCCACATTTTCTTATTGATGTGCACATAAAACATCCAGGCAATCAAAGTAAATGGCTGGTTAATCTCTCTTGCCATTTGCACAGGCAATCACAGTAATGCATGCCTACTTCTTCACCACATTTATGGGCATTAGGCATTTTCTTTTTGATCCAAAGATATTGCTTTCTTTAAACTTTATGTGATCTTTAAAAGCAGCAGACAATAGAATATAAATGCACAAGTGCTCTTCAGCGGCACACGGAAAGAAGGGCACAGCTCCTTTCATACTTTTCCCCCTTGTGATAGACATGCTGATGCTCCTTCCTGTATCTCAATTTATCTGGCCTGAAGACAGTTTAAACAAAATCAGTGTGACATATACCACTGTGGTATGCCCCATAAGAGCAAAATTAGTTTGCTTCCTTTAGTAAAAGATACTTTGTTCGTTTGTAAGTGAAAATCATTAAGAATGCATAACACACACACATTAATGCTTAGAATTTCCAATAAATAAATTAGTGGAATTTTACAGTCTTATGAACGTCCTAATCGATGAATGTGCACACAGAGTAGTGCTAAACTATGCCATACTTTAACTTGATAGATTAAGGCATATTACAGAGATGGCAGGATGCCAAATAGCTGGCTGGGGTGTAAAAGAAGAGGTCCTCTCTTTGTGGCTGTCAGTGTGTGAGCAACGGCTATAAGAGCTCTGATAGCATCACAAAAATGCAGACATGCTCCCCAGGCCTTATAGAAGGAGAGGTCTGGAAACTAAGCTTTACAAACTAGGAAGCTGGGCACATACAGTTGGGGGAAGAGAAGATCGAGAGGAGACATGATAGCTATTGTTAAATATCTGAAGCAATGTCATATAGAAGATGGAACCAACCGGGTTTCTGTTTCTCCAGAGACTGGAATACAAATCGATACATTCAAATTATGAGAAACAAAATTGCATCTACATATTAGGAAGAGCTTCTTTACTGTGAGAACTGTTTGACAGTGGAAATGATTGCCTTGGAGGTCACTAGACTCCCCACCTTTGGATGGGCCTTGTTTAGGAGGGATTTATATGCATATTCCTGCATGGCAGGGGTTGGACTAGATGGCCGTTGTGGTCCCTTCTCTTCTTTGATTCTAGACTTCTGGAGCCTGGAGTTGGTATGCTCCATAAGGGATTTTTAATTAGGTGGGTTGTACACTTTGCTTCTTTGCTATGTGCTTCTGTTGGATGGTTTTAATTACAACTTTATTACTTACAGTATCCCTTCCAGATTCACAAAGCTTAGGGGTACAGAACCCTTGCAAAAGTGGAAAAATCACAAATAACTCCCACCCCTGCCATTCTCCTCCCGAGCTCCCCCCTCTCATTCCTTTCTTTCTGGCTGCAGCACTGGGGGGGGCACAGTGCAGGGCTTACCAATACCTTCCCCTCAAAGGGAGAAGAGCACTGTTTACATTAAGGAAGGAAGGAAGGAAGGAAGGAAGGAAGGAAGGAAGTCGGTCATACACTGATCTCAAAGAGCACATGTCTTTTTTAAGTTGAAGACAAGATTGAAGTAATGATGCAAAAGTTGGAGTTGGCGGCATCATCACCTTTTGAACTGAAACTATGAGGCATTTCCAAACCTTACAAATGTTCTTGGTTCTGCCAATGAAGGATCATCTGAGGGGGACACATACTTACCACACGACCTTTGAAAGGTTTGCCGTCTTGTTTCCATGAATATTTTCCTGTTCCTGATGCAAGCACAAACTGGATTAGAGACCCATTTTCAGTTAATGTGAATAAACTAGAGGGGCTCACAGCATCAGACGAAGACAAGCTAACAGAAATATCCATGGATGGTGCTCTGAAACTGTAGTTCAAAAACAGCCCTTCCAAATCCCTGGGCTCACTTACAGATTTTCCAGAACTATCAAAGAGGGCTAAGAAAGCATTAACAGCTTTCATAAGAACAAACTTGTGTGAAAAATCATTCTCTGCTCTCATTTATCTTCATCTAAGTACAGAAACCATTTGAAAAACACAATCAGAACTCGGAATACAAGTTTGAGCTATTAAGTCTGATATAACAAGCCTTATAAGTGAAATGCAACATAAGCCTTCTCATGGATTAATTAATTAAAATTAACAAGTAATATTAAGCCATGGTTTGATGTTCTGGTATCATTATCTTTATCATCATCATCATCATCATCATCATTATTTGTATGGAATCATTATAATAAAAATATAATAGCAGAGTGTGCATTCACTCATTTTTCCCTTTTCTCCAAGTATGAAGACCTTTGATGAGCAACTTTAAATAAATATTTGATGCATCATACGGTTTAGATCTTGAGTTAAGTCTTGGTGAGCTGCAGCAACAAAAGATATTTGAAGAGGGTCTATGGTAAAGAAACAGTTAAGAACCACCAGTCTAGAGAGATGTCAATGTGGGCAGAGGCCACTCCCCTTTCTGACCACGTGAGGACCAGGAAGAAAGGGCAGTAAAAGACAGGTAATAAAATTTCAATTGCATTAGCAATAGAAAAGTAACTTCCCTTGAGATCTGGGCTGCCCTGTCCTGTGAGAAGGTAACTGTCCCTTTTTTAAGCAGAGAACATGAAATTTCTCAAGAAGTCCCAAAATCATCACAATACTCCCTCTCCTGGCTTTATACTCCTCTTTTCCACAAGTGAAGTACTGACTTGTCCTAATTCTTTAATCACAAATATTCAGAATAACCTTACACAGGCATAAGCAATACCATGTACACGTGAAAGAGTTGTGAGTCTCCAACTACTTATGTATATCTAGACAAACCTGCCCACCATGATACTATCTGTTCACGATGGTGGGATTGTGTGCACTTGTGAGGCAAGAAGCTCTGGTGCTTCTAGCACTGCTAATGGTAGAGTCTCCCAATCCATAAAGGTTTTCAAAGTGGAGCCAGACTATACTGTCAGCAGTAGCAGCATGTGTGTGTGTGGGGGGGGCGGGTAACATTGGAGGAGGATCTCTTAGAGACAGTGGTAGTGGTACTTTCGCTAATTCTTGTTAGCACTGCACAGAATGAGGCACAAGTAAAGCAATTCTGAATGTATGATTCCATGAAAATCCAATAATCAGACAATCTAAAATAAAGCAAGAGATAGTGACAGAAAATAAGACTTTCAGGTTGGAAGGCACTCAACAAGCTACTGGCAGACAAGTATGAGCAGCAACATGTTCAGTAACACAACTGAACCGTGGGGAAATTCATTACAAACAAAAGGGAGACACGAGATAGCTGTATGGTTGAGACCAACAGTTTGTTTACTGCAAACATATTCTTCTCACAACCAAAGAGGGAAAAGCTCTATTCTCTTTGCAAAAACAAGTCCAGGAGCAGATTGCAGCACAGACCATTAACTGCTAATATCAAACATGAGAGTAAAACTAAAGAAGCACACTAAATCAATTACTGTGCCAAAATAAAACCTAAGGAACATCTCACTAAATTCAAAGGCCATGTAAAGAATAGATTTGCACTATTAAGCTTAACTGATAGAGAGCCAGAAGAGATCTGGACTGAAACCAGGGACATTCTCAAGAAAGAATGCAAAAAGACACAATCTGCAGCCAAAAAATTAGGAAAAGTCTCACTGATGACAGATGAAACTCTTCAAACAGTTAAGGCAGATTAGCAAAAGGAAAAAGTCACAGAAATAGGATCAGAATCCTCAATGCATGGGGGATGCATGGGGATGATAGGAGTTTCAGCCCCACGGAAACGCAGCGGAAAAACCAGAGTTCAGCGAGCCAACAGCAGCAGCCTTGTTCCCCAGTAAGGATACTCACACACGGAGGAGTTTCTTCCAAAACAGGAGGCACTTTATCTTGCAGCAAAGTTCCGTTATATACAAAACATAGGACAGATGGACAAAAGCTTGCGCCAGGCACCAGGTTTGGTCAACAGACAAATACATACTGGTATTGCTTTGTTATATACATATCTACAACCAATCAGGTAGAGGTTTGCACACCTCCCTCTACCATCTGCACATGACCCCAGTTTCTTATGCAACCTTGCAATTACCCACAGCTGGGGCATGATGCAACATCTTTGCAATGGGCTGATCATTTTCCCATGGTTCCCTGCCTGGGATCCCTGACAATCCCCTCCAAAATGGTCAGGCCACTGTGTAGGACATTTTCATAATCCATACATGTCATACATGTTACATAATACATACAGTACGTACATTCAAGGGTACAACTCATCTTCCACCTTACACCCTGGTGGCAAGGCCCAGTTCACCTGCCAACTTCTCATGGCCTACTACTGGAAGTGCCTTTGTGAGCAGATCCGCAGATGGACAATACCGCAAGCACAAAATCCCATCTTGGACCATTTGCCTCACATTTTGATACCATACCCTAATGTAGTCCTACACTCAAATTTTCTGCCTCAGTCACACGGGACAACAAAATACCCTCCTCCTGATCTTTTAGGGATAAGCATGACTTTACTTCCTGACTCAGCAAGTTGAGTACTTCCTGACCCACTTTCACTGGAACCACTGCTGGAACTGACCTCAGTGCGAGGCTCTCTCTTGACCGTAAATGCAGGTTCAGCACTAGGTGGCGGTGTTGAACTCTTTGGTGTGACGTTGAGTGAGATTTTTGGCTTCTCCTCCTCAGTACTTTCTTCTTCATCATCAGCCATCACTGCCCCTCCATCTTCAGAGCTTTCAAGTGTATCCGGGACACTGTCCTTTTCCTCATCAGACATCACTGCCCCTCCATTCTCAGCAATTTCGGGAATACTTTTCACACTTTTACCCAGGGGAATCAAAACCTCTTGATCACAGTGCAGTCTTTTCCCACTTTTCACACTTTTACCCAGGGGAATCAAAACCTCTTGGTTACAGTGCAGTCTATCCCATCCTGAATGGATTTCAAAGTTTGCACTCCTGGAATACACTATTTTGCCAGCATGGTGTAGAAATCTGTATTTGTTACCTTCATATCCCACAAAGCGTAACCGTCTAGATTTCTCCTCTCCAGGCTTTCTGAAACTTGGGGGAACATACACACTAGCAAACTGACCCCAAACATGTAGATGCTGCAGGTTTGGTGCTCTACCATATGGAGTTTGCTTCACACTTGAACACCACATCCTGTTTAAATGGTAGTTTGCTGTCACTATTGCTTCTCCCCAAAGTCCTGCTGGGGCTTGGGCATCCTCCATCATACAGTCCTTCATTTGTTTCAACAGCCCAATTCTTCTTTCTGCAAGACCATCCTCCCCGGGAGATGCGGGCTTGGTGGTTTTATGCCTTATGCCTTTCTTACGCATCCAGGCTTGCAGGCTATTAGACAGGACTTCTCCCCCTCGATCTGACACAAGACTGGCCACTTGATAAGGAAATTCCCTCTCAACAGCATTCACCCACTTTTGGAACTTTTCAGCTGCTTGACTTTTCTCTTTCAGCAGATAGACATAGGAGTACCTGGGTGTGTCTGTCTACAATTACCAGGAAAAACCTATTTTGCCCTTCATTCAGTTGGCTTGAATGGCCCAGCCAAATCTGCATGTACAACCTCAAAAGGCCGTTGGGTGACACACTTGCTTTTCTTGGCAATGGGGTAAGCCTTTACCTTAACCTTTTTGCACACAGAGCACTCTAGGAACTTAGGACAATTTTGGACCTGTAACCCAGGGCATACTTTTGCCAACTCTTGCAAACCTTTGTAGCTGGCATGTCCCATCATTCTGTGGAGGTAATGTACACACTTTTCATGTAGAGGTTTGTTACACAAAGGGTTAACGTTTGCCACTTTTCCTTTGGGCAACATGTGGTACAACCCCTGCTTTTTCACCCCTTTTGCACAAAAAACAACATTCGCAGTAATTATACATTTCTCCCCTTCAAACACCACTTTGTAACCCTCACTGGCCAGTTGGGAGACACTCAAAATACAGTTCTGCAAATTTGTCATGCACAATACATTATTAAACGATTTCCCAAAACATGGCACATACGCAGTACCCATCTTCTGCACCTTGCTTGGTGCCCCATCTGCAAGGGAAATTGCTGTTATATTGGCATTTGTAACATCATTCAACAGCTTTAAATTGTTCACCATGTGGTGAGTTGCACCACTGTCTAGCAACCACACACCACTCTCAGACTGTTCTTTTGCCACAACCACATGGCCTTCAGCCTGTGACGACACGCCCCTCCGCTTCTGGGCTGTCTTCTTCCCTCTGCTCGGCGCTGGCATTCTGCAGTCCTTCTGGAGATGGCCGACTCTCTTACATCTGTAGCAGCGTCTGGCAAAGCTGCACACTGCTCCTTCTTCCAGGTCAGATGCCTCCTTGGGAGCTGCCTCTCCCTCCTGGTGACTGGCTGTTCTCCCCTCCGACTGCAGTCTGGAATCAAACTGCTTACTTTGGACTTCCTCCAAAATCCTCCCGGCTACCAAGTCTACAGTCAGCTCTTCCTCACGCACACCCTGCAGGCTGTACATCAAAAAGTCCCACTCCTTAGTGAGGCTTCCCAGCAGAATAAAACTCTTCTGCATTTCTGGGATATTTACCCGTCTGTTGGTTGCCTCTTGAAATAACTGCTTCATCAGCATGAGGTGCTCTCTTACACAGCTTCCGGGACATAACTTTGTGTTATACAGTCTTTTCGTCCATAGCATTTTGGACAAACACGAGGAAGGTTGACGCACACGCTTCAGAGCCTCCCAGAGGTGATATGCTGTGTCCGCAGCAGCAGCGTGAATCAACTGGGAAGGACTTAGAGTAAGCAAAATAACTGCTTTGGTTTTTTCGTCAGCAACCCTGAACGCTGCTATTTGAGCAGCAGTTGCTCCTTCTGGGGGCTGTCCCTCATTTTCCAAAACGTTCCACAAGTTTTCCTTCGTCAAAGCGGCTCTCACATAAATTTGCCAGCTTTGATAATTAGCGTCGGTCAACTTTTCAAAACGCAGATAACCTCCTTCAGCCATGCTGCTGCCTTTGTAAGGAAAATTCAACAAACAAAGCAGCGGGCCGCAGTGACTTTGATGAGCTCCGAACTGAAGATTAACTGTCTCCCTGCCAAAACACAGACTCCCGAAGCACCGGAGAGCCAGGCAAACAGTCAAAAACAGTTCCAGTATCCAGGGGAAAAATAACTACGGGTGCGCTGTGGATGCTGTGCACTCTGGGTCTGGGCCCATAACCACTGTTGGGGATGATAGGAGTTTCAGCCCCACGGAAACACAGAGTTCAGCGAGCCAACAGCAGCAGCCTTATTCCCCAGTAAGGATACTCACACATGGAGGAGTTTCTTCCAAACAGGAGGCACTTTATCTTGCAGCAAAGTTCCGTTATATACAAAACATAGGACAGATGGACAAAAGCTTGCGCCAGGCACCAGGTTTGGTCAACAGACAAATACATACTGGCGTTGCTTTGTTATATACATATCGACAACCAATCAGGTAGAGGTTTGCACACCTCCCTCTACCATCTGCACACGACCCCAGATTCTTATGCAACCTTGCAATTACCCACAGCTGGGGCATGATGCAACATCTTTGCAGTGGGCTGATCATTTTCCCAGGGTTCCCTGCCTGGAATCCCTGACAAAAAGTCACAGAAATAGGATCAGAATCCTCAATGCAACCATTTAGCAACTTCTGTGTAGGGACAAAGAGAACTGTTGCAATAATCCATGCAAAGAAACAGGAGAAGACAAGCAGTTAGATCAAGAAACCTCTTCCAGAGGATCCAAGAAATTAAATTCAAACTAAGAGTGAGGATGTCATATGACCCACAGGGGAGCACACTATATGATCAAGAAAAATAAAAAAGACTAAAAAACAATACTGAAGAACCATGTAAAACAGATGAAAAGCTGACTGATTCATTCAAAGAGTAACATTTTGACAATGAATATACAATTTCAAACGATGCCCTCAAATCACTTCACCAAAATAAATCACAAGGAGCAGGTGGCATACCAATTGAGCTCTTTCAAGCTACAGAGATAGAACCCATTGAAATGAATATGCAAAAGCAGAGTTACAAATGAATATTAAGAAAACAAAAATGTCCACAGATGACTTACTTTAACTTTTGAAGTGGGTAATGAAGACACTGAAATAATAAAGATTTCCTGTATCATGGGTCAGTCATAAATCAAAATGGAAATGATAGCCAAGAAATGAGACATCGATTAGGACTTGAAAGGGCAGCTATATACAAACTTGAAAAGATCCTCAAGCAAAACGTGTGTGTGTGTATGTGTGTATCACTGAATACCAAAATCAGGATACTCCAGGATAATCCATGTCCCTAGAAGCCAAGATGACTGAGACTGTTGTACCTTGGGTATATCATGAGAAGATATCATGAGAAGATATGACTCATTAGAAAAGATAATGATGCTTGGTAAGGTGGAAGGCAGTAGGAATCAAGGTGGATAGACTCAATCAAGGAAGCCATGGCCCTGGGTCCACAAGTCCGCAAGACCTGAGCAAGGTTGTTGGAAACAGACTGACTTAGAGGTCTCTCAGATTAAAAGTATCTGCATTCCACAATAAGGGATTTTTATGACCATGAACCTGTTTAGTTAAAAGGGCTAAGTTAAACGTCCAAGCTTTGAAACTACAGTTGAAGGACAGTGTGCCAAAGTTTATAAATCTATCACAAAAGGCACCAGATAGTATGCAGGAGTAACTTTTAAATGGCCACAAGTGACTTACTTTTCTAGGGAGAAGCAGAGAGATGAGCCAGAATGCAACCATAGCCTCTTGTCTCTCAATTATTAATACTCTCTTGTCAATTTCATGGACAGTTTCATATCTGGCCCTTCTGCTAGTGAGAGCAAGTGCGAAACATGCAGGCAGATAGTATGAACCATAATACTGCTAATAATAAAGAAACACAGTCCCCAGAACTCCCTACCCTACTGTCTTACCGGTACCAGTGTATTTCAGTTGCTGAGACCAACTTGTGGAAGAGAGCATCCACAATCTGAATTTTACCTCTGCCATGTACTGACTGGGTGTGTGGAGATAATCCACATTTAGTCTCTCAGTTTCAGCACTATCTCCCAAAATAATATCAGCTTTACCTTATAGGCTACAAGAGGTATAACATGTACAAAGCATTCTGAACATCTCAAAGCTTCACAGAAATCCCAGTTCTTACTGCTGCTATTCTTGTTAATAACAAGAAGCAGCAAAATCACTAACTTTCTTGGACAAATGAGGTGAGATCCAGGAGCGATGGTGGCCTTGCCCTGCAAAATACTGCACAAGAGACTCAGTACAAGTGTACAGTTCTCCCCCCACATTTGTGGGTTTCACTTTCGTGGATTTGATTATTCATCCAATTCTCCCCCTCCCATTCCCCTTTGGCTAGCGGCAGGGAGGGGGGAAGATCATCCCTTCCCTGCACTCCCTCGTCTCTGTTCTCATGGCTGCTCCAGCAGCAGCAGGATCATGCAGGGCTGGCGATTTTCCCTTCCCTGCATGCCATGGGACCTCTGCCTGCGTAGGCTCTCTGGAAGAGGCCTGCAGGATCATCCAGGGTAGGTGACTGTCCGTTCCCTGCACACCCTGGGGCCTCCACCCATGCGGGCACTCCGGCGGCTGCAGGATCATGCATGGAGGGCAATTGCGCCATCCCTGCATGCCTTGGGGCTTCGGCCCACAGGATCATACAGGGCTGGTGATTGCCCCTTCCCTGCAAGCCCTAGGGCCTCCGCTCATGCGGGCGCTCTGGCAGTGGTGGTAGAATTGTGCAGGGCAGGCGATTGCCCCTTCTCTGCACACCCGGGGGGGGAGGGCCGGGCAGGCTGGCAGCCAGCAGGAGCCTCGGGGAGGGCGGTGGCCACAGAAATTATCCACTATTTTTTGACATTCGCAAGCATTCTCTGTTCCTATCCCTTATGAATGTGAATGGCCTACTGTATACAAAATATCTAAACAAACACAACAGAAACTAACAAGGAAACAAAACTAAACAAGAAATACAATATGTATTACAATACAAATAACCTAATTACAATAACAGAAAAAAAGAGAACTTCCTCCCTCAATGAAGTGACAGCCTTATTTAATTATCAAAAATGAAAATATATAAAATGAATTTTTACCTCCTCAGTATTGAAAAAGAGAGGGAGAGGGTAACAATTAACAATAACCCTAATAAAATTTACCATATATATTACCATTCTTAACATTTAAAAAAATTAAACATGCTAATTTAACCTTACCATTATTACTGTTTATTATTACTTATTATCAAAATTTGAGCTATTTTATACAGTAATAGTAATAATAGTATCTCTTCTCCACTCACCAAAATACCACTGGGCATGAAATTAATTTTAGAAAAAAGACAACAACTTCCTTTTGTCTCATTCATCCTGCCTTTAAGTATCCAGGGAATTCCAATACCACACTTAATATCAGTATCAATATCACTATGCGTGGCTTTGATTGTTAACTTACTAACATTTCTTTGTGTACATTTTGGGGGGGGGGGTTCTTTTTTCCTCCAAACCAAACAAGGATAAGTACAAGTGTGCATCTTGAAATGTCCAGAGTCATACCATATTCTAACACAAGTATACAACAAATTCTTAGTTAGCATTTTGATGCAAAGATGTTATGCTAAGTAGGAAAAACTTCTTCCAACTGGGTAAGGCTATCTCTAGGTCCAAGGCAGCTAGTATAATGAACAAAGAAAAACAATATTTATACAAGAGAAGACAGAATGCCTCATTGTGACACAGCTCAGATTCAACCTTTCTCACTCATCTCAGAGACATTTAATTTCTACCTTTGGTGTTACCCAGGCAAAACAGGAATGCAAGTAAATGCCCACCCATAAGCTTCTCAAGTTTTATGGGAGGATTTAGATCAGAAACACTAACAGGTTCTCAGCTTGCATAGCTTGGAACAGAGGCAGAAAGTGAACAAATATCTAAACTGCACTTTTCAAATATACTTTAAACCTCCTTTTTCCTTGGGATACTGCCATGATCCTCAGTTTAATTTTCCACAAAAGCAGTTTTGCGGCCAAAACGTAAAACTTCAGCTTTGGGCAAGGTTTTCTTTCCATATCATTTTATCTAGCCTTTCCAGGGAAAAACTGATGGCAATGGGCTCTAGAGCAACATGGATATATAGAGTTTGGAAGACTCAGTTCTACTTACAAAAACAGTTTCCTGAATGATTTGGCAGATCATGTGCATAGCTATTCTAGAGGAATCCCATCTGTTTTTTTCCGGCCCTTTCTTTCTTGGGGTTTCCATCATCATATTTCCCTTCCAGCATACCCCTCCATCCTCAAAGGATTTTTGCACAGTTGCTTGCACAAATTTTGAAAATTGCACAGCCTTTCCATTTTACCTCATCTTGTGGGATCCAGGATGCATCTGACTCATAGTAATATCTCATGTTTGTTCACAATGCCCAAAAGCAAGCATAACAATGACAACATTAATGATCAGATGCATGGGCAAGTGATGCTGCCACAGAACCAATGAAGAGAGAAGCATATTTCCAGTCCGTGCTAGGCATTTGAGTGTTCTAGGGTTCAAAGAATGAACAACCATCTCCACTGACACCACTACGACTGTCCTCCCCATGCTGAGGGTAAATGGCTGCCACAGGGATTTATTTTATTTTATTCTGTATCTGTGTAAGTTCCCTATTCAGCTTTCCTCAAATTCAATGTCACAGGTAGAGCAATACAGATAAAAAAGCTTCCCAGCTGTAGGCATTCATCTTCAACATATAGAGGACAATGAGGACGGCAAATGGGGGCTTAGAGGTAATGTCTTCCTCTGCTCCTCTATGTTTTTCATTAATACCTAAAACAGACCATATCAATAAGGCTCATTTTTAGCCAAACACCATTTGGGATGTGAAAGAAGTTTCAGGAGCATGTATGGTTTCTCATCCTTGCTTTACCATAACTATTAATTATTTATTATCTCTTAGTTTCACAGTCTACCAGGTACAGACTGGTATTCTGGACCATCAGTGATTGAGGTTCTCTGCATGAATTTAGGAATCAGTGAGCTATTGAAGGATAATGTGGCACATGCCCAGTACTGTCAATTTTTTTTTAATTGTGCTATTGTGATCCTATCAAAGCAGTTTCACTGAGACATTTTGTCACTTTGTTTCAAACTGCTTCAAATATATCTATCACAACTAGAACCATAGCAGTTTATTTCTCCCAGGTCCAATGAATCTCCATTTATAGGTCTCTACATTTCATAATCTTTTCTCTCTCTTTTTCTTTCATTTTGCTACTAATGCTACTGTTGTTGTTGTTATTTTCATATCATACCCTTTTCCGATCCATGGAACTTGAGGAGGCATTAGAGCCGGGATGGGAACTGTGTGTGGTGTTGCTAGACTGCAACTCTCAGCATTCCACACCAGTAGCTGTGTTGGCTGAGACTGCTGTGACTTGCTACATCTAGAAAGCCACAAAACTGCTACCCTGCCACAGGCATTTTGTTCACTGCAAAGGCCAAATTCAGGTGCTGAATTCCCAGCTATTAATTCATACTTTAGCAGCCAGGACTAGGTTTCCATTGGAGGGGAGGGGGAGACAAATCCTCTCCTGGCTATTAACATTGTCCCATTTTACTACTCAATACTTCAAACAGTACAGCCATTAAATCTTTTTTTTTCAAAAATAAAAAAAGATTATACAAATTACAACATAACACAAACAACATCTATTTGTAGGATCTTACAAGTATTCAGAAGACCACTACTAAGCAGTTTCACTCTCAGTCTGTGTGTGTATGTGTATGTGCACACACTTGCAAATTGCCTTTTGACTTACGGTGACACCATGAATTTCATAGGGTTTTCTTAGGCAAGGAATATTCAGAGATGGCTCAGCCAGTTCCTTCCTTATTTGTTAGTGGCTTCCCATCCAGGTACTAACCAGGGCTGATTCTGCTAATCTTCCAAAAGTCAGATGGGTTGGTTCCTTTAGAGTATTTAGGCCTTCATGTTGTTAATAAACACCACTACAAACACAGTACAGAAGGAAAACTCAGGGATGACCATCCATATGAAAGTACAAAGTATTTTTTAAAACCATATGTTAAAGATATTTCTAAATTCACATGTTTAAAATAGATGGCAATTAGGAAAATAACAAAGAATGATTTCTAATGGGGAAAAAAATCTGGTAGGATTTAGATGACTGCTTTAAACCATAAGAACACAATTTTTAAACAACACCAAAACATCATTTAAAAGGACAGAGAGGGATGAGTAAACTCACTAGGTTGTTGCTACTAAAAAAAATGAACCAAGGCCAAGACAATTTGCTTCAGACAGAAATTTGTCCAGAACACTGAAGAGAAAGCCCCTCCTTGGCTGATACCAAAGGCCAGAGTTCTGAATGTGTTAGAGGTTTGTGAAGAATGCTAAAGGCGGCTGGGTGGACAGGATAACTGGAAACATTCTTCGGACGTCAGAAACCACAATGTATAATGTTACCAATCAGGGCTTCCCAGAAAGCAGCATATTTGAAACAGAAAGCAGGAGCCAAAATCCCCACACTGCACATAAAATACAAGCATTAGCATGCTATCTGAGAGGACTAAGCAGATTTTTGGAGTGTGTGTGTGTGGGGAGCAGGATAGGCTATTTGGAAAAGGTGGAAACACAGACAAGCCTAATTTCTCTGTAACAGGGATTAGCTACTAGCACAACACACACACACACTTAGTCTCACCCTGAGAAGTACTGAGTAGCTCCTCCCATTCCATTCAGTTGGTAACACTTTCTCCCCAAATTTCTTGCTCAGGAAGAATCTGAGTCAGGGGATACCTGAGAAGATAGTTCTATTCTATGCTTGCCTGCTTGTCCCTCCTCTCTCAAATTTACAAGCCATTTGGGCTTGGAATCAAAAGGCAACTGCTCAACCAGATCGAGAAGGGAGAATTTAAGAAGCTGCGGCAAGGACTTGCTCCTCTGTGGTGAGTGGGCTTCTCAGTTTTTCTCCCTAAGACAGTGCCGACAAAGTAACTAGTCCAGTTTCAGACTGCTGTCAAGGCTGAGCTGAGACTTGTTGCTTTAGAGAGTGATGGAGGCACACCAACAAGACTAGCAAAGCAGCTGAGAATTCAGCTGCCAATGCCTCCATGACCCCTGGCTGACAAAGACTTTGCTTGGCCAGAAGAGATCTCTTTTCTCCCAGTGGAGAAAAACATTTTTCAGCTGGGGAAACTGGTAATGCTTCTCCAGCTCCAGATTTGAGTATTTAAGCCAAAGAAGAATTCAGGGACTTGTAAAGCTCATTTTGCCTTTGAGATGGACTTTTATGAGCCTGTCTAGCTCTGCTATGAGCCCAGCTTGAGAGAACTTTCACACCCATCTGCACTTTTTAGTGTAATTTTTCCCCACTGAGCGTGCGCGCGCACACACACACACAGAGTGTTCTAGGGGTTGAGGAAGGCATATACCAAGCAAAAATGCAACAGCCAAAGCAACCTTTCTGGAAGTGAACCTTTCACTGTTTTCCAGAAATAGGTTACAATGCTTCAGAAACAGAACACAGCCAAACTGTAATTCCTGTTTGTTCAAGTCGTAGATGCTGGCAGCTGGCCTGATGTCTTATGCTCCTCCCATCCCACTCAGCTGGCATGAAAAATTGCACAGCAAACTCTTTTTCTTTGCATTCCAGCCAGAGTCGGCCTTGTTTTGCTGATACTACAATCCAGGGAACAGCTGGAAGCTGAAAGCACCTCCTTGAAGTAACCATGATGGTTACTAAACTGCAACCATGACCACAAGGAAACGGACAGCTGCAAAATTAAGTCTTTTAAAGGGCTTAACCAGAGGTAAGCAAAAAAGATTTTCTCCCATAAGCAGGATAAGCACTTTTTTGTAAGGAGGGGGGAGGAACAGTGGACAATTCTGAATTTTAGATTTCTAGTTCACTAGCTCTCTTGTAACCCCCAAGCCTATTTCCTCTCATAGGTTTTCTTTAAAAGTCTTTGTGTTTTCAGTCCTAGATGTTGTATCATTTCTGCAGACCAGCTTCTGCTGATCTCCTGTCTCCAGTCAGCAACTACGAGGACCAGCAGAGTAATTGAGGACAATGAGATTTCAAGGAAGAGACTAGGAAAATAGAGCTGCTCCTAAGACTGGGAATGCAGAAACCTCTTTATTTAGAGGGATTTATAACACTGCCTTTTAGAATGAAGCATTCCCCAACACACAAACTGAATTTAGTGTATTACAAGCATATCTAACTATTTAAGAGACACAAGAATTTTAAAAGAGATACAAAAACCAAGCTCAAAACTAAAAATGGCGGCATTTTAAAAATGCAACATGCAAATAACCTACAAAATATAGACAGGAACATAAGTCTTAAAGACCAGTTTGGAACCAATATAGATGGCAGCTTTGTAAAGCAGGCCTATTGAAGCTGACCTTATGGTTTAATCAGGTACAAGGTGGTCCTTCTAGTAATGCAGTCCCAAACCAGTTTGTGCTAACTTTGCTCAACTTGGATTCCTCCAGATGATCATGATGAGTTTAACTGTTCAACACTTTTTTGTATGCCTTTTTATTGTATGTCCTTTTCTTAAAAAAAAGATGAAGGAGAAGAGGAGGAAGAAGAAAAGAAGACGAAGAAGGATACCAGAGATAAAATATGCAGAAGTTAAAAATGATACAAGTAATGCATAGTATAAAGTAACACATTTCTACAACAAGCGCTAAGAATAGGACTAATTAACTGATGTACAGATGATATATTTAAAATCCAACCAATCCTATCCCATCAAATGCCAGGGGTAGAAAAATACCTTTTAACCTGGCCTCCTAAAGATGATAATGTTGGGGCCAAATAGGCCTCCCTGGGGAAAGCATTTCATGGGCAAGGAGTGATAACTAAAAATGCCACCTCTTTCATGACCCCTAATGATCCTCCCTCCAATCAGCATTGCCAGTGATCCAGAATGATGGGTTCTACAATGCAAAAATGTTGGCAGGGGCTGGTTTATAGCTTTGAAAGTCAAAATCAGCATTTTAAATTGACCCCAGAAATGAACAGGCAATCAATGGAAATGGTATACTATTGGCGTATTGTGTTCTAAGAATTTGGCCCTACAAATATCCTAGCAGCTCTATCCTGTACCAATATAAGCTTTCAAATCATCTTTAAATGCAGATCCCAAACAGATGCACTGTAGTAGTGTAACCTGGATGTAAACCAAGGAAGAATAACTAGGATGAGGTTTGTCTTCTCTGGATAGGTTTACAGATGCTGAACCCGTCTAACCTGGTTAAAGGTACCTGTTATCTAATGGTACCATATCCTTCCATAAATTGAGGAGAATCCTCAAGTTGAGTACTTGATTTCAGGAAGGGGAAATCAACTCTATTCAAAATCAGTTGCTAGCTTCCACTTAAACCCACAAGCTTTCCAGACCCCATAACTGTAAATTTGTCTGGATCAAGTTTTACTCGTTTCCTTTCAACCATCCAAAGACTCTTTCCAGACACCTGCAGAAATTCCATGGACCTAGCAGGCCAAAAAGAGCATGTCATATATATGGTACTTTAGCCCAAAACTCTAGATGATTTCTTTTAGCAACTTCATGCAGAAATGTGGGAGGAGGGGGAACAAGATGAAACCCAATGATGTTACAAAGACCAATGGCCACAAGGTAGAAAAGATGTCCCCCAGCATCACCTGCAGGGTCAGTCCTGCTCTGGAGGACTAAAGTCATCATGACATCATGCTGCTAATACCTCTTTTGAAAAGAAAGTCCAGGAGGATACTATCATCAATGCTGCTGAGGAATCTATAGGTTTAAATGCTTCTGTTCTCTCCTGATAGAAGCCATTCATCACAGTATCCAGGCTCATTTTGATTATAAAGTCAGGCCAAAAACTAGACCAAAACATATAAAATCTGGAAAACCAGCATCATCAAAGACTTTAAAATTACATACTTTAAACTGGTATGAACATGTATGAGGGGACTGTATCTCCTTGTAGGAAGCAGAATATCAAGCACCAGACAGTCACTTCCTATGATATGCTGACAATTACCTTTCACCAAACAGTGAATGACATGCTAAACTGTGGATGAGGTAGGAGGAAAAACAACAAATCATAGTTCAAATGCTGGGAGTAAATGCACAGATCTAGAACATAAATGACATCATAAGAAGAGAAAGCTGGAATTTAACAATTGCAGTAATCAATTGCTCTAATTCAATACATTTACTAATATCTGATTAAAATACAATCATCTTTTATCTCTAGGCACAAAAGATCTTTCCCCTTGACCTCTCCCGGTATTTTCAGCTCACTGAATGGAGCAAATTAAGCAAACCGAAATCTGAAGTACAAAAAATAAAGATCAAAGAAGGGGGAGAAGGGAAGTTTCTCAGAAGCTAGACCACCTAGTAGTATCAGCAAGGCTAAATCAATTCCAAAACTGATTCAGTTACAAAGACAATTGTTTTCTCTTAGACCACAGAGCACAATACCTCTGGAATAGGTTATTCAGATGACTCACCTCCCACAAACCTGTAATCACACCTGAAGTATGGATTGTGGTACCTGGATCTCCTCACACGTTCCCCACAAGCAATGCAAGGCAGGGGAGGAATCCTACTTCCCATCTCAGACCAGAGAGAGTTGTGGTGATTCTGACTCTCTGCCCATATTTCCTGACGTAGTATGCAGAATCCCACTGTTACTTCTGATCTCCTTCTACTTGGAGCTTCCTGGATGAGCTGCATGTGGTGGAAACTTTCCAATACAGAAGATAGTGGAGCTTAGGAACTAGAGCTTTGGAGAAAAGTGTCCCCAGATCCCTCATGGGTTGTATCTGAAATCTTTACAGGCCAGATCAAGGCTGCAGACAGGAGGCTGTGCTCCCCCTGAACTATGCCTTCTTCCCTGTTACTGACTGCCAAAGTATTCCCCTAAACTGTACAGTACAGTGCCTTTCAGATGTTCTTGAAATGCTGCCTGTCTTAACATATGCTGCAAGTCTGATTATTGGATGCACTTCTATTCAGTTCAACTACCATTTATAATATCCCTCCAAAACCTATTGAATAATTCTTGTCTTTCTTACTAGTCCAGAAGAACTCTAACATTCAGATTCATCATTTTAGAAGGTGTTGGTGTGAGGAGACCAGTGAATGTCCTATTTGACAATTGTATTATTCAATTTACAAACCTGGCAGAAAGGGAATGATCCTTTGCTTAGGGTCCTTCTGTCCCCCTTCCATTGGGAATTTGTCCAGCATTTGCATCTTTAAAAAGAAAAACAAACACAAGAGAGGCATATAATTAAAACAGCCAAAGCAGAAATAAACCTCATAGGTACAAAAACATTAAACCAACAAATAAACAGAACTGTAGCCAATATTTAATTTCATCCACCACAGTTTTAAGAAAACGGTAGTATGGGAAGAAGGCCAAACATGAGAAGGAGGAGAGAGGAATCACATACTGATGTTATTATTTTGTTTTGGTTTTGTCTTTTGTAACATCCAAGTTGATAACTGGTCCCTTCGTTATGTCAGTCTTATCAGTTTTCTTTGACCTCACACAGGGTTCAATAACTGCTTGCCTCACTCACTGTGGCAACTTCTCAACTATCTCACACAAGTGAGATGAGCCCAAGGCTTCTTCCCAGCATTCAGTCTGGAGAGGGGCAGGGATGATCCTTCCTCTTGCCTCAGCCAAAAAAATGAGCAAAGCCTTGGAATTATTTAAGCTCTGTTGTCAGCTTGATAAGAGGAGGAAGAGAAAACAAACTTCAGTTTCCCATGAACCCAATAACTGGTTTCCAGTATCTCCAGGGAAATATAAGAAGCTTTGGAGACAGAAATGTTTCAAAGTCAGCGGCAGACATAGAAAACACTGAAGTAGACTAGGCAGGGCAAACTGTGGGCCACATGAAGCCCAGGATCCTATTTTTGTGGCCCCAGAAGTCCTTCTTCCCAAACTCCCAATTTTATGAAAAAAAACCTGATACAATTTTTGCCATAAACAATGCAGAAATTCCCCCCAAAGCATGAAAACACTAGAAAAGCTCCCGATTCTACCCCGCACGCAAAATCCCACACTACTGCCAAATACCTTCATTCTCCTCTGTAGTCCATTTCAAACTGGCAACAGGAAGTGATGCAATTGCAGAGGAAAATGGAGGAATTTATGTTTGGTGGAAGAGTATGTGGTCTGCCAGGGGAAAACTGGCCCCTGATCACCACACAGTTGCCTCCCTTGGCTAGAGGAACAAATGGTCTGGTTCAGTGTAAGAGGCAGCTTATTACACTCAAGCTAACATTTACTGACAGCCTGATGAGCCTCCTAAGGAACTTTGGGCAGAAATGTGTGGGTCCTCTTCTCAGAAGAGTAGAAGCAGAACAGTAGACAAGAGAAATAAGACCACAAAGTGGCATCTCAAAACCCCACTTTGAAACTTAGGGACATCTTTAGAGGTTAAAGTGAAGAAACTCATCCCAGTTTAGGTTCTGCTTTCTCACATTACCCAAAATATTTGGCTTGAGCCAATCTTGCTGACAGACACCAAAAGCAATGTCCAGTTTTCAGGCTGGCTGCACAAACATAATTTTGATGAAATGACACTAACTAACTTTACTCAACAGGTCTTTCAAGAAGGTCATAATGCAAAAAATTTGCCAAGAAAACAATGAAACTTACATACAGAAATAAGAACAACAATCTCTGCTACAACTTGTCTTCACCAATTTAATAGCCTTCAGAGGGCCAACCTCAAAAGTATGAAGCTTACCAACTAGGGTGGCACTGCAAGAATAATAATTTAAAAAACCCTCGCCTTCAAACCACAGCCCTATTTAGCACTACACTACTTTCTGTACAACATTGCCTCTTGGACTTTTGGCTAAGATTGAATGTAGTCCTGTACAACATAGATTCATAGCTGTGACTCAGACAAATGCTAACCCCTCAAGAACTTACAGCTGTGGTCCAAAAAAAGTAAAAACTGGAGCAAGAAAAGTCTGCATCATGTAAGTTGCCTGGGAGTAACTTATAAATGAGGTCAAAATCCTTTTCCCTCATCAGCTTTAAGCAACCTGGAGTATGGGGACTTGGGGTACAGGAACCCCCACGGGTCCACAGTGTCCTCACAGAGGGTCTGCAAAAGGCTCAAAGGCTGCTCTCCACAACAGAATAGTGATGTGACAAGAACCAAGGAAAAACAAAGCAGGCAGGCAGTCTGCCTGGACCTATGTATTGCCTGTCACATGGCTGCTCTGCTGCAGCGAAGAGGTGGGCTCAGCAGCTGAGTGACAGCAGAACTGCCAGCCTGCCAGCTAGTGTTTGCCCTTCTCTCTCTCTCTCCCCCTCCTCTTTTTTCCCCAATGGATAGCAGTGTAGTCTACCATCAGCAACACTCAAAACACCCTGCCCTTTTGTTGCCTTCTTCACCAGGATGAGAAGAGACTGAGACGGGCAAAGGAGAGAGGGGCACTTGGGGTCTTTTATAGAGTGGTTGATTCAACCTCTGCTTTTTTGCCTTCAGCTCCACCCTTTTTTGCCCTTTTCCCTCCCTCCCTCCTTTTCTTGTCTCGGGCTCCTCTCTGCCTGATGAAGAAGGCAAAAAAGGGGGTGAGTGTTTCTGATAGACTGGAAGGCTAGAAAATGAGAGAGACAGAGAGAGAGAGTCAAATGTTGACTGGCTGGCTGGCTCTGTACATTGCTGTTCAATCCATTCCATACCGGTGGAAAGAAGAAGAAGAATCTTCCCTTCCACTTCAGTGCCTCTCAGGGAAGTGTGTATTTACCTATTTCTCCCTTCTCTCCCAATCTGAAGACCCCTGATGAGCAATTTTTAAATAAATAATTGATGCGCCTTAAAGTATTAAATCTTGAGTTAAGTCTTTAGGGTCCATAGCAACAAAAGATATTTAAAGAGGGTCCTTGGTAAAGAAAAGGTTAAGAATCATTGCTATGGATTATCCTCAAAGGTTTGACTCAATGCAGAAGTGGTTTTTTTTTTAATCAGAGGTGGGTTTGTTTGCTTGTTTGGCTAGTTTCACCATAGTACAGTGCAACAAAATCTTATTACCCAATTCACCTCCTTGAAATTATACAGAGTGATAACTTTCAAATGTCTGCCTCTGTCTGGAATAACTCAAGCATGACAACCCTGGATCAGGGAGTGACTGGTTTCTCAAAGAAGTGTGTATGAGGGGAACTACAGGTTTATCTTAGCAGGTGAGCAGGCTGAGCCCAAAGAAAATATTTCTTCATCTGTAAACACACATAGCAGTTGTAAAAGTCCTGTCACCCAGTAATGTTACCCACGTCAAACATTAGGACTTGCTCAGACAGAAACATCTGTGGTACAGTTAGAAATCATGAGATACCTTCAAATGAAACACAGCAGAAAAACCAGCACTCTACAGTCTAACATCACATATGACCTCATGAAGAAGAAAATTCCAACAGATAGTTGCTGGTGTTATGTGCCTTCAGGTCAACTCTGACTTATGCTGACTCTATCCTATAGTTTTCTTCACAAAATTTATTCAGAAGAGGTTTGCCATTGCCTTCCTCTGAAACTGAGACAGTATGATTCACCCAAAATTACCCAATAGGTTTCCATGATTGAGTGGACTGAGTGAGTCCTGGTCTCCTAGAGTCTTATCCAACACTAAACTAATCCACGTTTATTTGTTTTTTCCTGCTTTCAACTTAGCAGGGAACAAGCTGTGTACATGAAATGGAAGTCTGCTGCCACACAGAACACATGATCTAATTATCTAATTGCAAAGGTGGGCAACCAGGTCACTTCCAGATATTTTGGACTTACAAACTTCAGCCAGCATGTCCAATAGTCCAAGGTTACATGAGGTGAGAGCCTCTGTGGTATAGTGGCTTGAGCACTGGACTACAACCCTGGAGACCAGTTTTCCATTTTCAGCTCTTTCAAGGAAATCCATTGGGTGATCTCAGGCATGTCACACACACTCAGCCCCAGAAAACCCTGTGATAGGTATGCCTGAGGGTCACCGTAAGCTGGTAATGTTTTGAAGGCATACTACAACAACAGTCCAAAACATCTCCATTCCAATAATGGCATGACTGAAATGGAAATGCTCTCTAGTCTTTTATGGACTCACCACAGAAATATATTTATAACCGGTTTATTAAGAACATATTTGAATGTTTACGTGGTTGACAATCAGCACCTAGTCTCTGGTAGGCACTATTAAAAATGCAACTGAATATATATGCCACCCTTGCCAGCTCTGCTCAAGGGGCTGCTCAAACCAGTTGCATGAGTAGCTGCTAAATGAAGACAACTGCATACAATAATAATCAAAAGAGGATGACTCCTTGTTTTTCTACTACAGAGGGGCTGGTTGCTTCCTTGATACGCAGCCACTATTATCTTAATGATTATTAAGCTGGTAGTAAGCCCTGTTGCTCAATTTTTATGCAAGGGATTATTGAACTATACCATCGACTGCCCACATTAAAATCTCACTGGGCCACTATTTTATGTAGAAAAGATGTGAATAATTAGAGACGTGCTTCCTGTCTGTGAAGCCCATTAACATTTATGCCAGACACTGGGTACGTAATGCATCAACGGTCATCAATGCATTTGCCTAAAGACAACATGAGAAATTATATGTCTCCTGAACTGCAAGAGTGGCATGGGCGTTGGGGGTGGGAGAGATACTGAACTACCATTCATGGCTATGCACCACCAAGTTTTTGTGTAAAAGATGGAGGGAGACTATTTTGCCATTCATCATGAGTAACCCTCTTGCTTCTTCCTCTGCACACTAAATTTCTTGGAATAAAACTCTGACAGCAGACATTAGCAACTGTGAGTGATGTATCCCCATTATTCATCAGCACAATGAAAATGTCTAAACGTCCAACTGGTGGCAGCTTCAGTTGCACTTGGTCCTTACAAGGGAACATAACGAAGAGCAGACTTCTGCAATTCTGAATCATCAACAGTTAGGAATCTGAATGCAAAAATAATCACATGTTTGAACTGGGCCTTTTTCCTCTATAGACCATGTCTACCCATCAACTGTTACACTATCCATTCCTTAAAGAAGTCATGGGCAGTTTGCATGCTAGAGCTCCTGCTCCACGCAAAACGTTGCCCACCCTGCACACTGGAGCTTCTGATTCGCATAAATCCTTGCCAATCTACATACCAGACCTCCAGTCCCAGACAAAACCTTTGGGCCAGGCAGATCTCATTTCACTTGCAGACCTTCCTAGGTTTTCAACAGCTCCTTATCTCTAACCTGCAGTCACTGATCAGAGATATGCATAGAGGAATAATGAAATAAAAAGTCAAAACACACTAGTCATTATGCCAAAACAAATTAGTGGATGTGGGTCTCGTTAAGTTAAAAGACAAGTCTGAAGTAGTTTCTACTTTTTAAATTGAATTAACAAGATCAGTTATTCTTAACATTTTATTTCCAAGCTCTGGATGCCATTATGCACCTAGTGGTTGCTATGTGGCACATACAAAGTTAAGAGGGGACACGATACAGGCATCTAAGAGTATGCACAACAGGGAGAAACAGGATAGAGAGAAGCTTACCCCTCTTATGAAGGACTAGAACAGAGCTTTCCAAACTGTGTGTCGTGACACGTTAGCATGTCGGCTGCAGTGTGTAGGTGTGTTGTTGCCGCCCAGAGCTGAGAGGGACCCCAGTGAGGGTGGCAGTTAGTTAGTTTAACCTCTGGTTTGCTAGTAACTACGGACACATAACATAAATTGTAATAACAAAATGTATGGGGACACAACATATCTCAAGAAAATCTCTCATTCATATTTTTAAAAATATATAGATTTATGCTTCATGATTTATTTATTTATAATACCTAAAACTGAATTACTGTGTTGCAAAATGATGCATGTCTCAAGAGTGTGTCATCAACATGAAAAGTCTGGAAAGCTCTGGACTAGAAGAATAAAACTCATACAATGGAGCTCTGAAGGGATGTTCAGGACAGATAAAACAAAGTACTTTTTCATACTGTGCATAATTAAAACTATGTAATTTGTTAATCAAGCCAGCATGGTGTAGTGGTTTGAGTGCTGGATAACAACCCTGGAGACAAGGGTTTGATTTCCTGCTGGCCAAGGAAACACACTGGGTGACTCTGGGCACATCATATTTTCAGCCCTAGAAAACCCCATGATAGGTTCACCTTAGGATTGCCAGAAGGTGCAAATGACTTGAATGCACAAAACAACAATAATTTGTTTATATGAGAGGGCTGTCAACTGAGACAGCATTAAAAGGGCATTTGTCCAAGTCACACAGCATACTTCCTCTAGTATAACACGCAGTAAGCATCTGCGTATCACTTGCTGAGAAAAGTGCAAGCAGGAGAGTGTAGTTACATTCATGTCCTGCTTGTGGGCTTTCCATGGACAACTGGTTGGCCTCTGTGGGGCCAGACTGCAGGATGAAACAGGCCTTTGGTCTGACACAGCAGAGCTCTTGTTACCTTCTTACGTGGCAGGCAAGACCAGCCATAACAATACAGTGATGAGACCCAGCCACAAAACACAGTGGTTAACTTGTATGCTTGAGAGAAAGATTACAGATCTTCAGAGTGTTCTGATTCTCCCTCACCCGCTAACAATAACACAAAATGCAGCAAAACCTTTCCCAGTCCTTCTACTTTTCCCCCAGAAAGTCAAACAAGAAAACTTTCACCCCAACTTTTAGATTATCAAGAGTTGACTTCAGAACTGGGACAAAAGCAAGCTCCTCTCCTGCCAGCTGCGTAGTTTAATTTTACATGATTCCAAATCCTCTTCTAGTCCTCTCTTGGAGCTTGCAGACTATCTCATTAGAGAGAACCAGCCAATCTCTGACCCAAAGGCTGGAAACTCCAGTCATTCATCCTTGCCTCCTTATAACACAAAACACTTGTGGCAGCTAAGGCCAGCTGAGAGATTTATTTTGCTTGGACTGTATTATTAGGTTTTCTTCAGCCACAAGCTTACATTTTAAACTGCTGAATGGAGAGACTGCTGCTCCCCTCCTGCCCCACCACACCCAATGTGCTGTGATGTGGAGACACACCACCGACAGACTGGCTGAGTTTGACTCCAAAGTCCTCCTCTCTGGTTTACTCCATCCTTCTTCAAACAAACGGATCGAGAAAAAGGCCTTTCCTGGGCCTAATACACCCTGAGGGGAGCTAATAAAGGCAATAATAATAATAAAAAGTCACCTCCACAGCCCCTTGGAAGCACAGCAGGCTTATTGAATTTTTTTAAAAAAATTGGGGTATGGCCTTTTAAGTTCCTGCAGGAATTAACTGACCCCCACCTCTTGACAGTTGCCACCTCTACCTTACAAGCTCGTATGTTTTATTTTTGTTTTTATGTTCTTTAGTTATTTAACACTTAAACTTGGCCTTAGAGAAGCCCAGAACAAATTTCAGCATACAAAGCACAGCTCGGTATTTCATATTTAAATCTTAAATGGCTTCTTTTCTGAAGAGCTTTAGAATTTTTAAAGTAAAGAGCCGGGTATCTATAATTTAAATGCCTTTACACCGACCTTATCCGATCAAAGATAAGGATGGGTTTCTCTATTTAGCTCTGAAGAAAACCTCCCATCCCCATTCACTATCATCTGCAGAAGTACTGGTGTTTGCTCCCACACCTAGCTGATCAGCTAAGATGCAGGAAAAATGGGGAACATGTTGTTGTTGTCGCTGCTGTTGTTGTTGTTGTGTGCCTTCAAGTCATCAAGTCATTTCCAATTTACAGCAATCCTAAGGCAAATCCATCATAGGGTTTTCTGGAGCTGAGCAAGTGTGACACACTCAAGGTCACCCAGTGGCCACTAGTCTCCAGGGTTGTAGTCCGATGCTCAAACCAGTACACCATACTGGCTCTCACTTCCCATAATCTTGGACTATTGGAGATGCTGGCTGAAATTTCAAAGTCCACTAACATCAGGAGAAGACCAGGCTGCCCATCTTTGCAATTAGATAAATAGGTTATGTGTGCTATATGGCAGCAGGCTTTCACTTCATGTACACAGCCCGTGTCACCGCCATGTTGAGAGCAGGAAAAAACAATTAAGTTTTTGTGCTTATTGCGGCTCATAGCCACAGCCAAAGGATGCATGAGGACTGCAGACTATGGGATGGAGCACTCCTGCATAAGGTATAACGTATTCAAGTTATTGAATAAACAATCTACTATGTAGCAGAGAAATATGGGCAATTCTTTCTCCCAGATTCTGTAATGATTTATTCTTGTCAGCCACCAATTATGCGACAGTGTATATTCACATTCCTTGGAAGATCTGAAATTATTTTCTTAGACTCTTCTGTGACTAAAGCTAGAGATACACATGCTCTATAGGAACCATCTCACAATTATTATACAATCCTGCAACTGAGGTATGACTTCAGATGAAGAAAACTGGACGGTTATAGAATGCATAACTTTTTAAACCTAAGACTTTGTTGCTATAATGGAAATATTTTTTACAGGAAGAAAGATTTGGTCCAGCATTGCAACATGTCAGAATTTCAGATCAATCCCATCAGCAGAACAACTACAACTGTAAAACTAAGTTCAAGGGTCAAAGAACACCAATCCCACTGGTCCTACCACAACTGGGAAAACACTATAGACACATTAGTCAGAGTTATAACCATTTGAAAGCACGCATGGTCAAAGTAAGCAACTATCAGTGAAACCACAGGAAATGTTTTTCAACAGTAGCCCAGCTCTCTTTCAGAGAACAAAAAGCAGCAGTGCAGAGAAGTAAGAGAACAGGATGCAAGGACACCTACTTCTCAGCCTGCTCTGACACACTTTGCTGAAGTCCATCCCTAACAAGGTAAAGAGTAGGTTTGCACTTGTGATCTGTCTGTTCCTCTATTCCCAATCATACTTACACACACACACACACACACACACACACTCATAAATTTTATCTGTATATAATTTACATCATGATCCCCAAATTTCACTACTGAAATAAGCTCCCTTCAACAGTGACAGCCCTGGTGGACTTTCTGGTGACAGGAAGAACTGAGTATTTATAGAACAAGGCAGAGATTTATACATTAACACATTTGCAGTGTTAATCAGACTTACAGAATTAGCTCTGAATCTCTGTAAAGAAATACTGTACCCCAATGTACATATTTTAGGCTATGCAGAGCCTGGTAGACCAGGAATAACCTCTTGATGACCAACAGCTTTTATATCAAAACCTCCAAAAGCTTCATTTTCTCTTTATAGCCACTTCCAATTAACTCAAAAAATGGTATTCAACAATCTTTTTGGTCCAAGAAGCCTAACTCTTCCAAGCACCATAACTAGGACACTGTTATTTGATTTGTTTAAATGCATAAGTAATTAGACTCTAAAATTAAATCCAGTAACACTACAAATCCCTGCTAATCACACCATTATTTAAAAGGGTTAATCTCAACAAGAAGCAGAGATTGCACTGGTATTTGCGTTTTCACCTGCTCTTTTATAAGCAGGGATAGGCAGCCTTCCAGATGCTGTTGCACGACAACCCCCATAAACTCCAACCACAGACTTATGCTGGGTAAGGGTAATGGGAGTCAGGGTCCAACGACAATTGAAGAGCCACAGGTTCCTTATCAATGCCTTACAGACACTCTCTTTACAATACAAATCAAATACTGGCTTAAATTACAGGACATAAAAGCAGCAAGCACCCTTCATTTTCCAGAACAGCAGGAGAAAGGCAAATTGCACTTAGGTAGAACAGATCCAGCAAATGTTATCTGGAGTCCTTGAAAATAGGAATGCAGTTTAGTCATTCTCTTAAAACGTAGTTTTTCCTTCCCAGCCTATTTGTCATCAAGTACAAAGATTTTTTCCAAGGGCAGAATTAATGTGGATTTTTCAAATCACATCAGAATATCTTCAGTTGCAAATGTGTGTTTTGTGTGTGCCTTCAAGTTGCTTGTCAAGTTAGGGTGACCCCATGAATTTCATAGGGTTTTCTTAGCTAAGGAATACCTCAAGAAGTGGTTTGTCTTCCTCTGAAATATAACCTAAAGCACCTGGCCTTCCTTGGTGGTCTCTCATCCAAGTACTAACCAGGGCTGATCTTGGTTAACTTCCAAGATCAGAAAGGATCTGGTAGCTTTAGGGTATTTAGGCCCTACAAATTTCTGCACAGTTACTTACAAGTAAGCATTGTTGAATACAATTGGACATACGTCTGAATAAAATCAATAACTATTTGCAGCCTATAGCAAAATAATTTGCATCTCAGAGACAGACTGAATACTGGGTAATAGAAAAATCAGGAATAGAAGAAGGTATAAAGGATGGCAATACCACACACTGTAAGGAATTTCCTATTAATTCACTGGAAATCTCATATTATAAATTGCTCTAACTACCTTACAGATATCAAAAATTTAAAAGGCCGACAGCTGAAAGCAGCAACAATAAACAGCAAAAAGGCCATGCTCAGAAATGCTATGGCAAACACATTAAAGCTAGCCTTGAATATTATGCCATGCTGACCTCTGCTGTGACACCTTCCTAATTAAATCTATTAAAGAGAGAAGTAAATCAGCCTGAAGCCTTTATAATTCCCAGTGAGGATAGATGAACCTTTGTCTTTGAACAGCTATGGGTTGCACATTCCTATGTGCCCAAAGCAAAGCTTTCTGCCTAATTCAGTTCACCCCCGCACCTCACCCCTCAATTTAAAAAGCCTTCCAATCCATTAGCATTACACTTGATGTTGCTCTCCTTGTCTGCCCTGGTATACCTAGTTGGTGGACCACCAGGAAATCCAGTAGGAGTCTCAAAACCAAACTCTGATGGAAGAGTCTAGAAGGAGTCACTTTAAGTCTGGAGGTCTCTTCCCTTCCAAAATCCCACATCCTTTAAAGCTGCAGAGTTCTAGCCTCAACCAGTGGTGTTTCCCAGCTCCGGGAACTGGAGACATTTCAAAAAGCAAAGGGCAAACTATCAGAACTTTATTAATTTCTAGACAGCCACTCTTTTTTTTACTTTTAAAGTGTGTGTGTGTTTGTATTTGTGTTAAAAACACCTCAATGATTTCTAGCAGAATATGAAACCTATAGTGTTTGAGGAAGGGGAAAAAACAGTAACCCCTACCCCATCTCTTAGTATTTTACCAAGTTATTGGGAACTCCTTCTTTAAATTCATGTTTGCAATTCTTGTGTGTGCTTTCAATGGGCTTAGGATGACTTCTTTACAGACTGCTGCTTAGCTGGCTCTCCTCTTTGCCTCTCACCACTTGGCAGTTATTGCCATGTCCTGCCTTTGATATTTGGATTGGAAAAGAAAATTTCATGGCAAGTAGCAGAAGAGCATAAAAGTGGATTGTGCCAGGCATTCATTCCAGGAATTTTCAAATCTCTGGTTGTGGATGCCTTTGTGGTTAGAAAGGGTGTGGAGGAGAGGGGAGTAGTCCTTTTGATCATTTTGAAGGTGTAAAAAAAACATGTTATTTATGAGAAGGAGGTCTCCCTCTTCCTCTGGCATCCCCTGCTCTACCTTGCCAACACCATGAAAAGGATTCAGGATTAGCACGGATGACACAGAGATGTAAAGAATTCAGACAAATCATCTTCAGTGAAACACAGACACACCACTCTTGGGGGAAAAGGTCAACCACCATGAAATTTTTCATTCCCATGGGTGAAAACGACCAACGCCTTCCCCCTTTGGCAACATCAAAAGCAAAAAAAGTTGGGGTTTGTGCAAAAATGTTATATTTTGTGTAAAACACCATTTGTGCGCGCGCGCGCGCACACACACACACACACAAATCTTTTGCAACTTTTTCCTTAAGAAGTCCTCAACATGAGAATTCATTTTAAAAAGGCACTAAAAATGACTCATAATCTCACCAAGAAAGAAGAAAAGAACTGTTCTCACATCCAAGAATAAAATAAAGATTTATACCCCATGATAACGTTTAGGGATCATGATGCACCAAATAGAGTGGCATTGCTGGCTCTTCCTCCCATATGAGGAAGAGAAAGTAAATGTACCTCTGATACTCTGAGGGACATTATTGGCCCCTTTAATATCGGTCCCAGAGAGCCAGCATGTTGTAGTGGTTTGAATGTTGGATTCTACCCCTGGAGACCAGCATTTGATTCCCCGCTTGGCCAGGGAAACCCCCTGGCTGACCTGAGATGCATCACATACCCTCAGCCTTCAGAAAACCCCATGATAAGGTCACTGTAAATCAGAAACAACTTGAACACACACAACAGCAACAATATTGATCCCAGAGTATATGTGTGAGCAATATAACGGAGGCCAATGACATCACTTACACCATTACTTGCCTTCCCTTCAATAGCATATATGCTATCCTATGCTAGCAATGCCCCTCTACACTGTACATTGGACAAACAGGACAGTCTCTATTCAAGAGGATTAATAGGAAAGAAATCAGACATCAGAAATGGCAATACCCCAAAAGCAGTTGCAGAACACTTCAACCTTTTTGGAAACACAATAGATTAAGTGGTTTACAGGTTGTTGTCCTTGAACAAGGAAATTACAAAGGAAGGCTAGAAAGAGAAATTGAATTGAATTGAATTATATTCACAAATTCCAATCAATTAGCAAAGGTATGAATAAAGACAATGGCTTCATACACATATTAATACAAAAGTCCTTCCTATTGCATATATAACAAAAGGAATCTTCTCAGAGAAAGT
Organism: Cyclura pinguis; assembly: GCA_030412105.1. Classification (NCBI taxonomy): domain Eukaryota; kingdom Metazoa; phylum Chordata; class Lepidosauria; order Squamata; family Iguanidae; genus Cyclura; species Cyclura pinguis. The sequence goes on from CM059600.1 coordinate 130,134,941, forward strand.
TCTGAACCCTAGGAAACTGGCTTTTTGTAGGCAAATTCAGCACACAGGCTGCTTTTACTCTGAAACTCTCTCACTTAACATTTAAATCAGTATGTTCCCTTCACCAAAAAACTCTAGGCTAGTTCACACATTCCCATTCTCCCTCCCTCCCTCCCTCCCTCCCTCCCTCTCTCTCTCTCTCTCTCTCTCTCACACACACACACACACACACACACAGAGGAAGGGCGTAGAACTAAACCACTATTCCTGTTATACCTCACCACTGACTAAGCTAAATAATGCTGAACAGAACTGGAGTTCTGCAAAATCTGAAAGAACACGTATTCTCCAGTCCTGATCTACCAAATGTAGCTGTACGTTCGAAAAAGTTGAATTTTAATATACCGAGATTATTATGGTATTTGATCTACGGAACATGTGCAAATGAGACTGAAGTCACAAGCAACATAATTTGCTATAACTTGTTATGGGGGGGGTAAAGAGGTGGTCTCAAAGCTACTTTTTAAAAATAACAAGTAATAGTCAAGTTACTTTACTGTATAGTGAATAACAGTTTCTGGTTACTGCCAAATGTGACTTAGGGCATGTTTAGGAAGTTTTGACAGGAAATTTTCCAAGTTTCATGCCAGTGTCTTCTCCTGGCATAAGGGGTTTTTCTTCCTTCAAAAACTAACAAATTTTTTTTATTTCTTATCTGTCTCTCCTCCAGGCATGGTGCAACATAAATTAAAATACAATTAAAAATGCATAATAAGTTAAAATACACTAAAATACATAAAACCATTTACAATACAACTATATCATAATTAAAATACATCATAATTAAAAAGAGACTGGAAAAATAATTGCAAGTCACATAAGAAGTTATTTTTTCAAAATTATATCGAGCAATAGCGGCAGATCACTCTTCAAACACTGTAATCAATAACCAGATTAACTTACTTTTTTAAAAAAAAGGATTTTTTAAAGGAATTTCCTAAGCTGTGATAGGGAGAATAGTAGGGATCTGCTAATTCCCACTTTCCTTCTTCAAAGAACTATTTTACAGAAGCAATGCCTTTTTTTCATCTGTCTACAGCATGCCTGTGTGGGTGGTCAAAACTGCCACAAACTGAACTTCTGTTTCAATGTTTACAACAAGGTTCTTTTTTAAAAATTCCTAGCTAGGCAAAGCATCGGTTCAGCCACTGCAGTGTACATCCACACTGGAACACATCAACACTAGAAAATGTAATACTCATCTTCAAAAGCTGTGCTCAGTCAACTCTATTTAGTTCATAAAGGTTCAAGCCCCAATATATTTGTTATGAAAAAGGAGGCCACTACCGTACATTTTCAGCTCCCTACCTGACGCTCTCTGCTAAAACTGTGAATGCAGTCGAGTACTATAATTTCTAACTGCAGTTGCCTGCACACAGCAGCAAACATTTCAGTGTGTAAGGTTTAAGACGCAGTGGGAAACCGACAGGGATTGCAGCTGCACCGGCCAATCAGGGAGATCACTGAGGAACAGACTCCTCCGAGGGACAAATCTTTTTTTGTCCCCATGTCTCCCATCTTCCTCTAGGGGGTTGGCCCTCTCTGCACAAATGCTAGTCAGCTTCTTGGTCACCTTTGGTTGGAAAACAAAAACAAAAACAAAAACGTCTTTTCTGGGCCTGAAAATCTGGGGGGGAGGCAAAATAGTCAAAAATTGCTTCCTACACTCTTAGGGTGCATTTGGGGGAAAACAACTGGGGGCACCGGTGCACATATGGCCTGTGCCCCCCTTTTGCTCAGGTATGGTTTCAGAGAACCAAATCATTGGCCGCCTTCCAACATTACACTAAACTATGCACAGCATTTTCCTACCTGGAGTTATCCTGATTGTTGGGTTACAAGTCTTTATCACCAATAACCAGCAAAGCTAATTGAGGCTGTAGTTATAGTCAGTTTAAAAACTAGAGTTATTATTTCTGGAAGTGCAGGAAGAGGAATATACAAGTCTGGGGAGTGAGGAGCCTAAGGTTGCATGTGTACATGTGTATGTCTGTGCGCGCATGTGCTACAAGTCATTTCAGACCTATAGCAACTCTAAGGCAAACCTATCATGGGTTTTCTTGGCAAGATTTGTTCAGAGGGGTTTCTGCCTTTACTCTCCTCTGAGTGTGACTTGTCCAGGGTCACATCCACTGGGCTTTTATGGTGTAGTGGAGATTCACACCCTGTTCTCCAGAACCATAGTCCAGTTCTCAAACCACTGCACCACGCTGACTGTCAGGCTCACTTAAATTTCTCTAAAGGAGAGGTATAGAACCTTTTGAAGGTTTCAAATACCATGTATAGACCTGCTGGGGGCTTCAACAACATGTAAGCACAGGTTCGTTCACATGTATGTGCATATACACATCACCCTCCCCAATACACACACACACTGCCCTGTTCTGCCCCTAACTTTCCCATATCCTCTCAAAACACAGACACCAGCCTCCTGAGTGTTAGCTCCTAGAGTGTCTCCTGGGATGTTGCCCCCACTTAATGTTGATTCCTAGAGGGAACTCTGGGATGGTGCCATCCAACTACTCAATCCTAAACATCATGGGCAGCAAAATCAGGTGGTATTGTAGCAGCACAGATAAGGAGATCATGGAGGCCTACATATAACTTCTTGGGGGCTGCATACATATTATGAGACACAGTTGTGAGTCCCTGAGTTACAGTATAGTTTGGCAAGATAGCTGAACATGGTCATTGTATAAATGTAATATCCCAGAGGAGCTGGAATAAAAGGAGTAGCTAGTAAAACACATTTTACTCAAAGGCAAGGCAATATCAATCAACCTTGAAATTATTCATGACTTAATAACTGTGATCCAGATGTCTTCTTAAGAACAGGCAGAGATCAAGATAGCTAAAGTACACTAAGCAATCGCATCACACAAAAATGATTTTGTCACCTAAAAAGACATAGACAACAATCGCATGATAACAAGTCATAGTAATGAAATATAAATGGTAAAAGATGTTCTGCTAAAGCCAGAAGTGGGTTTCCCCTCACAATGTCAACTACAGCCTCTAGACCTGCAAACATTTTATTATGAGAATACTAAAATAATTTTAAAACATTTTAAAATATATATTAAAATTTTTTTAATAATGCTGTGAGTAAGGCAGAAAACCACTGTTATGTGTAATGTAGTTTATTATATTAAACTGGATAGGACTTCTCCAATTTACCAGTATCATGGAGCCAGGTGTCCTAGTAAAACACACTTACTTCTTTTATCAAATGGAATCAGAAAGGGGAATTAGACATCCAAGTTTAGTGCTATATCTGAACTCATTTAAACAAGTGTTGCCATTACTTACTAAGATTTTTAATATCCAGCTGAAGAATCAGACGACACAAGAGAACTAACAAGCACTCATGACTAAGTACAACCACTTCTCCTTTCAGATCTCCTCCTCCATTATTATTTCAATAATTTTCCATCTGTACTATGTCAATGAAAGCCAAAGGGCATTTGAATAGTAAAAAGCATCTCTGAAAATACTGCAAAGCAGATACTTTAATATTTATTTACCCCCCCCTTTTTTTTGCTCTATGAGACCAATGGGGTTACTTCAAAACATGTTGGAGACAGGTTTTTCCCCTTTGATGTCGTGGTAGCACATATAGAATATGGTGTTCTAACAATAATATTTCATGTACTGTTAGCAATATTATATATTATATAGTATTTACCCATCAAAATGACCTTTATGAACTGCAGTTCTTACAGTTGCTGCTAGTCACTCTTAAAATGCTTACAATAACTACCAGCATTTTTAAAAGATATACATAAGAATCTGATACATTAAGGCTAGTCAAAACACAATAATTACCCTTGAATTAAAAGAAGATACAATAGTCATGTTTAAATATTTGAAATGATGTTATATGGAAGACAGGGCAAGCTTCTTTTCTGCTTCTCCAGAGACTAGGACATGGAGCAATTGGCTTCAAACTTCAGAAAAAGAGATTCGACCTAAACATTAGGAAGAACATCCCCATGGTAAAAGCAGTTCAACAGTGGAATATGCTGCTTTAGAGTGTGGTGGAGTCTCCTTTGGCGGTTTCTAAACAGATTTGATGGCCGTCTTGTCCGGAGTGCTTGGATTGTGTATTCTGGGATGGCAGGGGGTTGGATTGAATGGCCTTTGTGGTCCCTTCCAACTTTATGATTCTATATGTTTCAATTAATTACTATATACAAATTATCCCTCATCACTGAAAGACTCTTAGCATTCTAGCTCCTCAGAGAATGAATTTCCTAGATTCAAGCAACACTGAGTTTAGCAAAAGTGTAGTCACAGTTCCAAAAATGGGAAGGGCAGCTTTCTGGAACCAATTTGAGGGAAACTCATCATGTTTTCCTTTCTCTGATATGTTTATTTAGCTTCCCCCTCACTTGCCTCCTTACTACCAGCTGAGTGGAATGCATGAATCAGAAGCAGCGCGCATGCATATATATATATATATATATATATATATATATATATATATATATATATATATTTTCTATCCTATATTTCCTAAAGATATTCAGACAGTCTAGCAATGGAGGCCATCTTCAGCAAGCACAAAGCAAAAGATAGGCAACTCAGCCAGACTGATAACAGACTCCTAAAGCAGCATTACATCCCAAAGAACCATATAACTAAACAGATATGCAGTTCTAATTTTCCAACCCAGTTCTATAGCTACAAGAAAAATAAAAAAGGAAGACAATCACATTTAGATGCAGCCTGCATCTCCTTCCTGGTGTAAGACCAAACAAAAACTGAGGTCTAGTTTTGATTTTTTTAGAACTAACCCACAACTAGATTCTGGATAAATACTCTTGTGATTTGCATGTATTTTTTTTTAAGTCAAATTCCCAGTTTTCTCTTTTCCCACAGAGCACACATACATACAGAAACCTGCATCACACACAGTTTAGGTAGACAGTTAATAGAATAAAATATTAAAATAAACTATAATACTTTGTAAATTAATTTAAAAGAAAATGAAAAACTTGAAGCCGTGAAACCTCATGTCTCCCTCTTTGAAAGCTGACTTATGATGACCTAAGGGGAACCTATCATCGGGATTTCCTTGGCAAGATTTGTTGCCTTTGCCGTTCTCTGAGGCTGAGAGAATGTGACTTGCATGAGGTCACCCAGTGGATTCCCATGGCTGAGTGGGAATTCAAACTCTTGTCTCCAGAGTCAGAGTTTGGGCATGTGCACACTTTTGCCACCATGTCTGTTTTGTCAGAAATGCAGCAGTGGAGGTGCGTGCATGGGTACTGAAACTGCTCCCTTGTTTGCAAATGAAGGAGCAGTTTGGACACACATATATGCCTGCTGCTGTGTCCCTTTTGTCAGGGACATAGCAGCAGCGGGTGTGGGCACAAAAGGATACAGAGGCGGGCATGTGCATGTACCCAAACTGCTCCCTCATTTGCAAACAAGGCAGCAGTTTCAGCTCCCACACTACCACTGCTGCTCCTGCTCCTGTTGGTGTAAAGCAGAAGAGTTCCATGGACCTCAGGTTAAGAACCACTCATATAAAGACCTGTCAAAGAGAGGAAGGTCCAGGTTTGTTTCTCTGCTGCCCCAACATGTCTACTGGTTTTAAATTACAGGAGGGCAGATTGTGACTGAACATTAGAAGGAACTTCTTGACATTAAGAGCTCTTCGACAATGAAGCCAATTACCTAGAGCAGGCCTGCATAACATAAACGGCATGGGGGCCACATGAGGCCCACCAAAGGATTTCACTTGTGAGCACGAGGGCCGAAAAAGGTTGTGGCAATTAGTTTGCTGATGGTTTTGAATGAACCTAGCTGGGCCATTCCTTCCTCCTTCCCTCCAAGGGGAGCAGAGAGCCAAGCTGATGCTACTTTTCGCCCTTGTGCAAGATGGTAGCAGTTGCTTCTTCTCCTTCTGTTTCCTTGGATGGGTGGTGAGGGCAGAAATGCCCAGGAAAAGGAAAAGACCAGCTGGGGCTGGAGGGGGTAAGAATTGGGGGATGGTCTCCTCCTCCCTGAGCAAGCCAACATAGACTGTTACACGGCAAACTGGGACCCTCTGGGGGAAGCAGCTTATTACAGGTCAGTTTCCTCGTTCACCCTCATCCCTCCTAAATTGCATTGGAAAAATTTAAATTGCATTTAAAGACTGCATTTTAAAATGCAATTTAGGTGTATTCTGGTGTGCACCCTCATAAATTCCACCACCACCCCGCACCATCTGGAATTTCCCTTGTTTATCCTCCAAATCTATTTTCTTCCACCTTCCTCGTAAATAATACTTTTTTTCTGCCACTCCAAATTTGTTCCTCTCCCCTTTAATTTGATCTTTTGCAAATCTATTGCAAATTACACACTGCTACATTTCTTAAGGCATAGGGCGAGGCAATGGGAATGGTCCATTTCAGGTAAAGGTAACAAAGGGGTGCACTGTTCCTAGGGAACTTAAAAACAGACTATGCCCCTTTTTTGTTCTTTGAGGCCTCTGGCCCTGCATCTGCATGAGTGCACCTGTGCTGGATACCACTGCACACCTCAGTAATAGCGACAGTTGCTGCCTGCTGCCCCCACCAGCCTTGCCCATTGAGAGACTCCAAGTGGAGAGAAAAGTAGACAAAGAAATGACATGTTGAGAGCTCCAATAATGCAAATAATGCAAAGTTCTGGTCTGAGGGAGGAATGGGCCTGTCAGCCAAGGCTTCATGGTTGCTGTCACCATCACCATCAGCCCATGAGCAGCTGTTTTAGCACAACCAGCTCTCTCCCCCACCACAGAGCACCCAGGTGAATTGCAACTCAAGCAATGACAAAAACAGCATGGCAGTATGCACCCAGGCTGACACCAGAGCAGGGGCTTTAGACCAGGCTCATGGCAGAGGGTGCACACCACTCCCATAACTCTTCAAGAACACCTCAATGGCGAGTTTGACACAAGCAACCTGGAGGAGGCCTGCATGGAGTGCTACCCCCTTCCCCTCTCTCAGGAGTGTTAAAATGGTCCACACTTGGCATCAAATACACTATGTATGCCACTGCTCTTTTCCAGTTGCCTTCACTTTCCCACTATGTCTCAACCTATCTGAAGTGAAGAACAACTGTTCTCCTTAAGTAACTTTCATCTCAGGCATCTCACCTAGCAGCAACAGAACTAATCTCCAAGCCTTGCAGCCATATTTTATGCCAAGCAGCAGCGTCAAGCCGAAAAGGTGAGAACTGACCTAAATCCAATCCAATTATATAGGTAACATAAGCATGCTTTCATGTGAAATACTCAAAGTTTCTGCCCTAATATATGGAACACTTTCCAGTAGTAAAGCTCCTGTTAGAGCAGCATCACACGATACCCAACATCTCTAGTAGCTAGTAACTTGACTTTACGCTGATAATCTGTTCTTTAACAAAGCCACAAATCAGCACATATACAATCTTTTTCTAAAATATTAATATCAACATTATTTATATTAATAAAAGCCTTGCAATTACCAAATACATGAATGAGCAGACTGGTGGTATCAATGTAGATATTTATTCCAGCAATGACCCAATCATTTGTTAAAAAAATCTAGTTGGTGAATAGGATGAAGGGTTTCAGGAAATCTTTGGCTAACAAAAGCTACATCTTCCCAGCCTGCTCCACCTCCTTTCAATTTCCTGGCACAGCACTACATCCAAACCGAGATCAAACAACTTACTTGCATCAGCAAAAAATGACTGCTCTTAAGTGTACTGCACAATTAATAACATCCCTAAAAGCCTCCTCACATTGTTGACTCCAACTAAATCCAAAAAGTCTTCTAACATGTCACAGCAGTGACCTGGAGATGTGTTTTTCCTCCTTTGCTTGAATTTCCTTACTTATTAACTACATAGCATGATTATGTAAGTATTCTTCAACATGCATTCTCTAGAAACAACCTGAAAGAAGATTCTTTGTGCTATTTAATTGCTTAGAACAGGTGGGATAAAAAAAATGAAAAGGTAGGCTAAGCCAATGCTCCATGCATCATGGTACATATGAGTCACCAAAGCCTGCTACAAAAAACAATGCTTAAGGTCAGTTTTCTTTGAACTGGTGCTCTCTAGACATGTTAGTCTACATTTCCCACCATCCACAGCCATGATGGAGAAGGCAGTCATCACAAAGAAGGCTGTCACAGACTGGTATGTCAATGAAACTTTTGCACTTTGTCTCAACATGTCATAGTTCACATATGTGAATACACATGCACACACACACAGCTCTTAACAAGCAAGAACTCTCCTTCAGTGACTGAAAATAGTTGGTTTGCTTAGACAATTTTGCAGATGGTTTCTGGGACAGAGGCTACTAGTCAACCCTCAACCACCACTTGGTAAGAAAGCCTTTTGTAGCATGACAGAATACACAGTAAGCCACCAAATTTGAGCCAGATCATGGTGAAAGGAGATAGGACACTTTTTGAAAATGACTCATGTTAAGTAGGCTTTACCTCCAGCCTGGCCAATTCTTGCTCACAATTAATAACTAGTTCTCCAGTTAGTACGAGACAATATGGTAGTGGCTTGGCTTGTCATGGTCTGAGATGCCAACAACAGGACACAAGATAAAGTCTTGCAGTCTCAGCCAGATTCCAACAATAATGAATTGGCTAAGTTTCTGTGCCGCAGCTTTTTATTAAGTGATTGCAGTGTGGTGGAACATTAGCTCATACTTCAAGCTTCCCCTTCAACTTGGGGCCAGAGAGGGAAAAACATCTATTACTGGGGCAGGGCAGATATGAAGTGTTCAAAATATATACTCCCAAATATACTATACATCACTACCCAAGGGAATAGGTAAGGAAAGGAAATACTAGATCACTACTGAAAGTCAAAAACCTCTTTAAAAATTATCCTATCTTGCAGTTGACTGCACGTGCATTTCAATATGCTCCTTCTTTCAGTGTATACCCATGGCAGGGAACAGCAATGGACTAAGCATCCATCACATCACCCAAAGGACAAAGAGACAAACATATAAACATCAACTTCTTCTGGCTTTCTGAATGAAGTCTGAAAGACTTCAGCAAGATGATCAATGGAGAAATTGACATAATGGTGTATTTTCTTTCAATGGACCAGGAATCAAAATGAAGTCATATTCAGAATGATCAGGCATATAGATCTTCTGGCACACTGAGGACTGAAACACTTCTGTCCCTTACAAATGACTCCCTGTATATAGAAGACTAGCACTGAGGAGAGAAACTTCTAATCTAGCCACCTCTGAGATGCTAGCGTTAAAGAAGCAGGGACTTACTTACATGAGGGAACATCCAGATATGCAGCATTCTCTCAGTATTTGCAAACCTAAAATCCTTCTAGTTCATGGGTTGTTCTTGCAGATATCAAACTCTAATGATCTGCTATATGTTTAAGCTTGATGCTGTCCTCCTGAATTTTCCAAAACCACAGGAGCATCAGTTCTGTGGCTATTTCCATGTCTCTGTTCATTTTGTGTTTGTGTGGCCAAATGGCTCAGCTTGGAGATCCTTGGGTCTCAAGTTTCTCATAAATAAAGAGGCATCAGTACTCACTGAATCATTCCCCCCCATGCTTCCCAACTTTGCATCTCTGTTTTCCAAACAGAAATTCATTTTTATGTCTAAGAGCTTTTTTAAAATTATACCAGTTAAAGGCCAAAAAAAAAAAAAAAAAGGCAGTGGTAAAGGCTATAAATCCACCTATCATGTATGTATATGTCACTTACTGTGAGAAAGAGACCTCTGCCCAGTAGTGTGCTGAGAACTGGATGTCACCTTCTATTATCTCATCTCCTATTAATGCTCAGTTCAGTTAGTAGTGAAATAGCAGATCATTTAGGATCTTGGATTGAAAAACCAGTGCCCCAAAGCCATGTATCTCTGATGAGTTTCTCTTATGTGCAAACCACTTACTGCTGGCTTTAGTTATTTGGCACAGTCATTTAGGGAAGAATTTCCCAAATAATTTCCAAAAGATAAGAATTGGATGGGATGCCATCCACTCTGCAGTATGTAAAAAGCAGCAGATAGTTAGCACGACTGTCAAAGCCAACTGCTAACCTGGCTGGCCTACTTTGGCATTAGAGTACTTGGCAGAATGAGCTCCCTGCTAGTTGCCAGTGCTATAAATGGATCACAACCAAGGAGCCAGCTTTCAACCTGATTTTATTACATCAGACCAGAACAGTGAGAATTCAGAAAAAAGATTTTTGAGATACAGTTGCTCCAAACTGACTTGGGCACACGAATTAATGGTCCTTATTAAAAAAAAAATGTAGACTTCTAATTAAAAAAAGGTTGCCTACTTTACAGAACTATCATGGCTATGCCATAGGTTACTAAATCCTTGATACTACACAGTGAGTATAACAGTATTAGTCATCCACTTAAGTTTGGATTAATTAAATAATATAACAGTAATTATAAGTGGAATACCACTACTGGTAAGCAGTACCACAAGCACCACTGAGGTATCATTCTGAGGCAGCAAAATGATTCACTGGTGGGGCAGGGGACGTGGGGGACTTATTATCAAGCAAGACAGGGCAATGCTTAAAGTACTTCACCAACTCCCCCAAGCTTGTGCCCTCCAGATGTTTTCAACATCAGCCCCCACGACTCCTCACTCCTATCATGTTAGCTGAAACTGACAGGAACTTTAGTACAAACATTTGAAGGGCTCCAAGCTGTGGAAGACTGGACCACACCAAAGAGGAAGAGTGAGATCTTGGGGTTGTGCAACACAAATTAACGTGAACTGAAAGAGTAACATCTGTAAGCAGGTAAGACAGTGACAACTTAAAGTTCCTGCTCACAAACGTAAAAGGAGAAACCCTACTATCTTGAGACAACATTGCTTAAGGTACCAAAGTATAACCTGCAGCTTAGAATTATTATGCATATATCCACCCTATCTGTTCCAACCCCAGGTTAGTAAGCAATAACAATGTAAGAACAAATTCTCAGCATACTCTATCACCTTTTTACTTTGGGCATAGCTACAGACATGAGAATGGAGTCTGAGTTCACAGGCAGAACACCTATATAAAAGAAAGATCAGCTAAGAAATCCAGGTATAGCTGAATGTGAAATTTTACACAATGTTTGGAAACAAGGTTTCCAATGTTCTGCTAAAAACTAGTAGGAGCTGTGAGATGCATGTCCATATACCTGCTCATGCCAGGAAGCTCATCAGGTTGAACTTGGAAGACAAACACTCTCTTCTCAGTTTCACTTATCTTATAGGTTACTGCAAAGGAAAAATGCAAGGGAGTCACCTTCTTCTTTGTCTTGAGCTTCATGAAGGATGAATAGGATCGTATTAACAACTTCCCACACTTAGGGCATCCACAGACTCGCATATCCAATGATATATCCCAGTCAGGTGGAAAACTTATCCATCAAGCTGCTACATATAGCCTCTAGCGTTTCAACCCTGCTTGTCACAGTTCCTTCTTCATAAGACTAAAGAACTTCTTCATAAGACTAAGGACTGCTGTGATGGTGTGCCTCAAGAGCTTTCTATTTCACGTTCTACAGAGCTTCTATAGGAAACATTGCTGCCTAAGCCGTGCTTAAAATCTTAAACTAGAATCCTATAGGGGTATATTGCTTGAAACAAACCGGCTGACACTCTCTGTAAGAGAGGAAGCAGTGGAAGCAATGGAAAAACAGGTCTGCCAGCTCCAACCTTCATATTTGTTGAAAGCCTGACTTATAAGGAAGGAAGAAACCATGGAACTGAGGTACTATGGGAGAGGGTGGCTCACACAACTGCTTGTGCCATGGGACAGGTGATTGTCCAAGCTACCTTTCCCAAATTGTCTTGTAATTATCAGCCCCCTTCTCCCACTGCTACCAGATTTGTTTCCCTTTCTTCACTGCCTCTGTCGTCACCGTCACTAAGTGTCACTAAACTCTCAGATCCAACAGAATATCAGCCTTAACCACCATGCATCCTGAAATTTTGTCATATTAATTGGACTCAAAAGGTATATATCATTCAAAGTGTAGACTCTTAATCTGTTTGCTCCAACAAGATATTTAATTTAGATAAAATAAAGAAGCAACAAACACCATATCAGGTTTATTCAGAGCCTTTCACTAGCCTTTTGGCTTGGACCAGATCCTTGCTATAACTAGCACTTTCCCATCTTTCATACATTTGGGGCCTTAAACTAATGACACAGAACTGGATTTGTAGGAACACTTAGCATCATTAACTTAGTCAGATAGAAAACAGAACTATGATTTTTGGAGGAAGAATCCTATATAAACTTTTGCAAGGCGAACAGAACAACTATGTAGTAGTAACTAAGCAAATAGGATGAGGTGTTTTTTTTTTCTGTTGCAGCACTGCCTAATTGTGACTCTTGTGCATTTATAAGTTTTAGAATCAACATGCAAATTTCATTTTGACATTTCAAAAGTATTCTTGCAACTTGTGAGCATGGACCTTCTGTGTGTTACTTCTATATTGTTGATGTTCTGTACCTTCAAGTCATTTTGGGCCTATGGAAACCCTAAGGCAAACCTATCATGGGGTTTTCTTGGCAGAATTTGTTCAGAAGGGGTTCACCCTTGCCTTCCTCTGAGGCTGAGAAAGTGTGACTCGCCCAAGGTCACTCAGTGGGCTTCCATGGCTGAGTGGGAATTCAGTGGTCAATAGTATGCACTGTCCTACTCTAATACACAAACCACCACACCAGTTTATCATATAGGCAACTATTATTTTAGCTACATTCATAGCAAATGCACTCTGTCTTCCTGAAATGTATTTAAACAATTTAAACAATTTAAAGCATAAAACAATAAAAACCTAAAATATTTTGAAAACATATTACTAAACTTCACAATTTAAAATTTGAATCATTTAAAAACTAAAACAGTGTGAGACCATAAATGTATACAGATTTAGATGGGCTTTAGGGTCCAAAGATTTAATAAAAAACCATGTTTTAACTTGGCACCTGAATGAAACCAGTATTGGTGCCAACTAGGCAACCAAGGAGAAAACATTCCACAACCAAGATAGCACAGTTGAGAAAGCCTTCTCTAACATCCTCTCACATGGTATTGCATCCATTCATGGGATGCCAGAAAGGGCTCCCCAGTCCATAGGTAGATGTATAGAGAGAGAGGCACTCCTTCAGATATGAAGGTCTCAAACCATTTGGGGCTTTTAAATGTCACTACCAGCATTTTGAACATTGACTGGAAATGTATTGGCAGCCTGTGGAATTCCTTTAAAGCCAGTGTGATATGGTTTCTATGAGCTGTTCCAGTCAGCAATATAGCTGCTGTATTTTGCATCAGCTGCAGCTTCCAAGTTGTTTTCACAGACAGTCCCATGCAGAAAGCATTGTAATAGTTTTGTGATGAGGTTACCACTGCATGAACTACCACAGTGAGGTTATCCCTGTTTTAGATGCAAATGAAGAGATGTTATAATTTGACCTTTTTTTTCCTGGTCTCCAACCAACCAACATGCTAAAATTTTACTTCTACGAACATGACAATAAGAAATAAGAACAATTATTAGTTCTCATGCCAGGTGGTTTCCATCTTATCTGCCAAATGGAGTAGCAGCCAAAATATCACCAGAATAATATATTACCACCTCCACTTTGATGGCAAAAGCATTTTGCTTCCCGAGAAATGACACCTACGACATATTACCTCACATGAGGTACCTCAACATGAGCTAATAGGAAAAATAGCCTGTTCCATGAAAACCATTCTTCCATCTCAAATAAACTTGGAGAGAATTTTAAGCTCAAGATTTATGATGACATATTAATCCAGACTCTTACTATACCATGAAAATGTGGCTTATTGATGCAGGTGTCCCCCATTTTTCAATGAACTCTTTCGACCCTTTTCAATTACAACCAGAACCCATATATTCAGTGTGTGGTCCGCTCTTTTGACCATGAGTTAAATACATACGGGTTCTGATTATAATTGAAAAGAGTAAAAGTGGACCATCAAAAAGTGACTGCACGCTGCTTTTTCTCTCAAGTGACTTGGAGCCATCTTTTTGTACAGACTGAACAAGAAGATGGCACCAAGTCAATTGAGAGAAAAGGCAAGGTATGGTCAAAAATACTGCATAAAGAGATATACTTTTATAGATTCACTGTGCATCTCTTAGAAACTGTGTGTAGTGCATCTCTTACACAATACTTGTAGCCACGTGTAGCACTTTCTCTCAATCAGCTGGGTACCACTTCTCAATGATTTCTGCTTTTTGACAGTGCTATGATCCCTATCAAACAAGTGGGGGATGTCTGTATACAGCCATGGGGCAAAATATAATTGGTAAAGGGCAGAACTGAAGAAAATGAGAATGGAACAGTACTGGAAGCCAAGCCAGCAAATATTGATTAAGCAACTATTACTTATCATAACCCATGAGATACTTTTACTTTCCACTGAAATCTGAGCTGTGATTTTGCAAACTCTTTCTATTTAGGCCACAGATTATATTCTCAGATACTTATCTAGCCCTCACAGCTGCAAAGAGAGTGACAGATGCAACCAAGGCAGCTTCCCCCCCCCCTTTTTTTGTATTATGTATCTGAATAGTTCAATTCTAAATCTAAGAATGTGGACAAATGCAAGTGAAGCTGGATGCATATGAATTGACTCCACTAAGAGGGTGTGCTTGCACATCATGTCAAATCATGGTTTAGTACACCATATATGAGCCCAAATGAGCTTCAGATAGCTTCAGGCATACTCACTCCTCCTTCTCCTCCCTATACACAGCCAAAAAAAAAAGCAGTTTTGAACTTCTTGCTTTTGTTTTTGCTGAACCACAGTTTTTGTTTTGTCCAAACTGACAAAAATGCAGCTTAAACAGTGGTTTATTTGAAATATACCAATCTGAAACTATAAACTACAGTTAAACAGAGTTTTCATGTTTAGCTGACAAAACTAATGCAGCTCATCAACGCTATGTACTTCTCAATTCCTTTTTCAAGATATAAAAGAAGAATGGAATTAGAACAGCACACTTCAGCAAATTACAGACCATTACAGACCATTCTGAAATAACTGCATTGGCTGACAGTGACCCGCTGGGCCCAGTTCAAGGTATTAACATACAAAGCCCTAAACACCTCAGGTACCCAGGCATCCAAAGGACTACCTGATTCAGTATTAACCCACCAGGCAAGCCTACTGGTGGTTCCCCAGAGTAGTGCGGCCCACAGGACTATCATGGGTGGCACTGCTTTCTTGTTGGGGGCACCCCACTTGTATAACTCCCTTCCTTTACTAACGTACTTGTTCCTGCAATTTTGCCATTTGGAGGAGATGGTATATGGAGACAGCTTTATAACAAAGGACAGATCGATTTATTCTATGCAGACAGCATGAGTAATAGTCGATGGTAAGCTGTCTACCTCATGTGAAATATGAAAAAGAACTAGACAAGAACATCCATTGTCACTATTGCTGTTTATCTTAGCACTTGAGGTTTTGAACAGAGACATTAGGCAAGATGAAAAGATTGCAGGCACTAAATAAAAAGGAAAATTACAAACTGAGGATTTTTGCAGATGATTTGGTGATTGCTTTGATAAACCCACTTAAAAGAATTTGGAGATATGGCAGGTTTTAAAATTAATAAACTACAGACTGTAATGTTGACCATAAATAAGAACACAAAGTATCAAACAGAACTAATCCTTATTTGCTGTCAAGTCGACTTTGACTAATGGCAACCTTATCAATAAGAGATCTCCAAGCTCCCCATTCATCACCTGCCCTGTTTAAATCTTCCAAACTCAGGGCCATGGCTTCCTTGATTTAATTAATCCATCGGTAGTGTAGTCTCCCTCATTTCCTACTGTCCTTCAAAAGCTAATGTGATATATTGTGCACTTTTTGATTGGCTTAATAAAGGTTTCAGTGTGGTGTGGATTTTAGATTTTATTGCATTTTGCTCTGTTTTCCAACATGACTACCTCTTCAAAAAATTTCTGGATTTGAAGATATCTCATTTAGCCTCCAGAAAAGAGACAGCCCAACCTAAAGGGAGCTAACTGACAAGGACTCATTCTCTGAGGTTTTTATCTCGAACATCAGGTAAAGCAATCTGAAATTGATTGTAATGGGCATGCTTTACCAATCACAACAGCTAAATTAATTGCCAGGACCAATGCAGAAGCTCCTTAGGAGATTCACTGTACTATGTCTGAGAAGTGGCTTTTGAACTCAAAAGGACATATACAGTTTTATATCTCAAGGGGAATCGAGTTGATCCTTTTAGTGGAGATTATAACTTTACTGCATTTCTTTTTCTGCCTTTGTTTTAAGTCTCCTATAGACCAATCAGGGCTGTGGGCTTTGTCTATATCACCTCTCCCTCAAGCTCACTGTAACCGTCATCTAAGGAAACATCTCAAGCAACATGCAGGTCCATGACTCCAACATCTCTTTTCCTCTCTTGTATGATTTCTAGCAACTTTGCCTGATGCAACAACCCATGAGCTTCAAAAGCTAGCATAATTATTTTGTGCCTTTTGGCTGGCCTAACAAAGTGATTGCAGTGATGTGCACTTTGAATTTTGTTGTTTTATGGGCAAAACAGAATGCGCATCTCTCCATACGCTGATAATGCAACTTCCTTAAGATATAAAGACTGGACATGCTAGCTGTGGCTGACAGGGGCCGGAAACCAGCAACATTCAGAGGTCCAGTCTCCTCACCTCTTCTGTGTGATTACATTGATCTTTCTGCACACAGAGGGGTGGGGCAGTGTTGAACTTAGAGGAAGTAGCCAAACACTAAAGTTCCTAGCAAAGATCAAATCTGATCAGGGATTTCTTGGCTCAGGATACCAGATCTAAGCCACAGGGCTATGCTAGTTCTTCAGCAAGTTAGCAGCAACCATTTAAAAAAAATTCTGAGGAAAAAAATGTACAGTAAGGATAACTAGCATTTCACTGTAATTGCAGGCAGCTATCTTAATCCCCTGGAATGTGGAACTCTCAATGTACACGCAAAATGCCAGGCAATTAAAGTCTACTTGAAATTATTCCTAATATTGAATAGTGGTTTAGGTGCTAAACTGGGACTCTGAAAGCCAGGGTTCAAATCTCTGCTCAGCCATGGAAACTCACTCAGCTTCAGAGGAAGGCAAGGGTAAAACCCCTCTGAACAAACCTTGCGGGAAAAAAAAAACAACTTATGATAGGGTTGTCTTAAGTTCATCACAATTCAAACACACACAACAACAACAACTTGCTCTGCTGTTATGTCACTGCAGATCATTTGACCTTGCATGAACATTCCTTAAATTTCCCATCAATATATGAAACTCTTCTCACAGGTGATTTTGGTACCAGAAAGGGTACAATGATACAAACGTAGAAAACCAGCTGCAGCAGAACTATTAGCAAAAGGAAGTAGATGCTTTTAGTTTTCCAACCAACATTTTCCAAAGGAACAGGTGAGAAACATTGAGAATCAAAGTAAATAGAAGATCCTTCTGCCCATGTGCACTTTGCTGAGCCCACTCCCTCGCAGGTTAAGCAATCCCCACAGCTGCAATTCAAGTTAGGGGTCCTGGATTAATTATTCAAGGAAGGATTAAAGTAAAACAGTTTGGGACTGCAAGGAAATGACCACACTGAGAATAAAAAGCAAGAAAGCAGAGTATGTCCCAGCTCTTGGCTCCACAACATATAACTTTTATTCTCCACCTACAACATCTGGAGCCTTAAATGTAGTACACATTTTAAATGTAGTTCTCAGGGAGGCTGCTATTCCTGGTTGAGGCATGTTCCCATCTCCTGTCAATGAAGTTAGCAAATGCAAGAAGTCTACAAAGCACTGTGGAACTAAAATGTTACAAATTTTATTCATATATGAGATTTGGGAAGGTACCTGACTCTGTCCAGCTACTATCTGTCTACTACTACAATACAAGGAACAGTGTATTGGTCTGACAAACCACAGCAAGGAATATGCCCTTATTATTTATTTATTAAATACATACATACATACATGAAAGGAGAAACAGAAGAATTAATCTACTCAAGAATTCTTGCTTGCTTCCTTTCCTGTCTCCATGATCCTGCAGAATAACTGCAACAGCTTACTCCCTTTTTACATTCACCAGCTGTTGCACATAGACAGGATCAGACCAAACCTAAATTTTGATTGAACTGAAATTTTCCTGTACATAGGGCCATACAATAGATTAGGTTACTTGAACGCCAAGGAAAAAGGCTGAACACCCTCTTTGCACCACCATTGTACCACTCAGTCACTCAGATTAATGAGATGATAGCTATAAAGCTACAGAAACATCTCTGCCACCCGTATGTATAAAGTCTACAAGATGACAGATTCTCTCAGCTGGACAGTGAGCTCTATTCTTCAACCAAGGGGCAGAAGAAATGAAATTTGGCTGTTTCCTGAGAAGCATGTAGCACTAAATAAAATCTTTGTTATTGCCATGTACCTTCAAGTCATTTTACAACTTATGGCAACCTTAAATCAACCCTAAGACAGGGCTTTCTTCATATGATCTGTTCAGAGGAGGTCTGCCATCACCTTCCTTCCACAGGAGTGTGTGGTTTGCCCAAGATCACTCATTGGACTTCTAGTCCAACACTCAAGTCACTATACCATGCTAGCTAGATCTGTGCTAGCCAAAACAGAAATAAGTCTAGTTAAAAAAACATGTGAGAGTTTCAGCTTTGTTGGTTTTCAAGCTGAACTTACTAATCAATGCTGGTAAGAAATCCATGCCAGCACACTAACCAAGCAGTCATCTGCTAGGTCTTGAACTTCCTAGCCCTGCCTCAGATACATGAGACACATCAAGGAGATACCACAGTCACAAGGATTTGAAACAAACTGAAACAGGTGCTCTGATTTTGTTCTCTCCTCTATGCAGAGCTTGCTGTCTCCATCAACTTTACTGGATTCATAAAGCACAGTTAGCTCCTTTGGCACACACATCCCTCTTTGGAAATATAACACCATTACATGTCCACAGCTAGAAAGATTTCTTTTGTGCTGCTTTGGACACTTTTGCCAATATCTACTTCATCTTGGCATTTTTCCACTAAGCTGCCTTGGCACATTCTCCACTCTGCTCTCTCCCTCCTTTCACACCAAAGCATCTCATCCCTTGCAATTCTGTCCAGGCTAAGGAGGTTTTAGTCTATCTTCTCCAAAATCATCAACTCCAAATGGAAGATATAAAATCATTGAACAAAAAGTTTGTGCATATTTTGAGGTAGTGCCAATACAAGAGTTCACAAGCTTAACATTCAGCCATTATGCACATTTCATCACATCTCATGGAAAATGTGCATGCACATAATTAATATAAAATTTATAATCAGGATGCCACATTTACATTACAGAAAAGTATGACAGATTCTGAAACAGTACAATGTATTCTCTTTCCATAAGCACACACTATATTGCCAATATGTTGTGCAGAAGTATCTAATTCCCTCTGTGTTGCTCAGTGAGAAACTGGAAGAAGAGTTGAATAACTTAATAACAGAGCTTGAAGGAAAGGAACCATTCCTAAATGCTGGACATTAACCCATCACATGGTCAAAGTAGTTTTGTGGCCCCCAGTATCCCATAAATTGATTCCACCCGCAATGACTAGGAGCTAAAGTGAAGTCAAATTGCGTTCAAAGATGAACCCAGGGAGCACATTCCATTCTCCCCGGCAAGGATGGGAATTGTGCAGTTCACCATACATGCAGCCCCCCAGGTTGGTTTCAGAGCCTACCCTATAGGCTCTCTCTCCTCCAAATCCAGATTTCAGAAAACTTTTTGACTTAAAAAATCCTGCCCATAGTGGTGGCAGAGGCATATCCTGTGTGGGTCTAGTGGGTCCCAAATGGTTCTCTGACACCCCCCCTCTCAGAAAGTGCCCTCACCTACTTTATGTCAGAGGGATGGTGGATGACAGGAGCTACACAAAAACCTCGGCAGCACCTCCCTCCAGCACTGAGCTCTGGCAGAAACAGCTTACCAGAGTCAAGTGTTTGAAAAATCACCATGTAGCAGAGTTTACTCACACAGCTTAGAAACATCCCAGCAGAGTAGCAGCAAAGCCCTGAAGCCAGGAAGAAAAAAATACTCCCACGCAACGTTCTCTTCCAACAGGAGGCTTTTACTTTCCAGTTACGATACATGCAGATATACAGTCCCCCAACGGAGTTTCACCACAGCATGCGAAGATATGCATCCAATATAGCCTCCGGCCGCTCTATCAGACATCGAGAGGGCTCAGTTGGCTAGAACACACCCCCTTATATACATACATTTCTGATGCAACTCTAGCCAACCTTGCTAGGTCCCGTGTATGATGCAACCTTCTTCCCTGGTTACACATCCCAATGACTCATGCAGGTATTACATGGGATTGCATCATCCACTGTCTTCCCAGATGCAAATCTTAATGTACATCATATATATTTTATTTGGACTCAGGTTCTGTCCAAACTTTTCTCACAGTCCCCTCCAAAATATATCATGATGTTCTTTGCAGCACTTAATCCATACCACCAAACTTTTCCAGCCCCAATTCCCGTACCATCTGCTCATGCTTGGCTGCTGGTAATGGCTTTGTGAGGATATCTGCAGTGTTTTGTGCTGACTCACAATATCACAGCCTAATTAGCCCCTCCTGAACTAATTGCCTCACATTCTGGTATCTCCCTGCAAGGTATTTGCTCCTGTTCCCGAGATTCTCCATTTCTGCCAAGGCGATGCACGCCTGAGAATCCTCATTGACAGTTATCAGGGTTTTGCAGGCTTCCCCAACATCCTGCAGCAGTTGTCTTAGCCACTGTAGCTCTCCAGCTACCTCAGACAACACAACAAATTCAACCTCTGTGGTGCTGAGAGCTACACACGTTTGCTTCCTAGCTCTCCAAGCAATGAGGCTTTATGCATACTTGATGACTAGACCAGTTACAGACTTCCTGTCTGTCTCTGAAGCAAAAGAGCTGTCCACGTGACACTCCATCCCTGCTTCACTGCCTGCCACCTTCAGGCACAAATCCCTGATACCCTTCAAGTACCTTACAACTCTTCAGTCTCCACTCTAGGCTTTGCAACTCTCCTGCTCAGCAAACTTCCTTTGCTACCAATCTAGCCTAGTGCTTTTTCCTGCCATCCTGCAAAGACATCCTTTTATACACCCAGCGGCAACCAATCACCTTTTGGTCCCTGGGTCTCTCCACCAGCTTAAAAACTTGTTTCTCAATCATGGATCCAAACTCGGCATCCATGGCCTCATTCCAGAGCTCCTCCTCCTCCTCTGAGCATCTAAGCATGGCCTCAAAGCTCTCTGGCTCCTCTCCAACTACCATGCAAGCTCTGGCTTCCTGAATCACAAACCTCTCAGGAGCTTTCCTCACTCTCCCCATCCTTCTAGGAATGATGATCTCAGCCCTAGAGAGCTCATCAGCACTAGAACCTCCAGCTGCCCCCTCTACCTCTGGCTCCAATTTTACCTGAACCTTTGGTGAGGGAATGTTGTGAGTCCTGAAAGCATCAGGGGAACTATCTTGTGAAGTTTTGGGTGTATGTGAAGTGGTATCAAGTGGTCTCACCCCTCCATTCTGGGGCTTTCACCTGGCTCCATCCCCAGTGGTTGTACAAACACTTCTTTATTACAGTGCAAATCCTCCCAACCACTGTGCGTCTTGAAGTTGGCACTCCTCAAGAACAGTAATTTCCCATGACCCAGATGGAATTTGTATTTATTCCCCAGATAGCCAACAAACCGCAGCCTCCTCCACTTTGGCTGCCCTTTGCGCCTCAGCTGGCTGGGAATAAGTACATTGGCAAATTGTCCAAAAACTCTCAGTATTTCAAAACAGGTGGACACCCATACAACATATAAAACAGTGTCTGCCAAACACTGGGACACCACATCCTGTTAAGCACATGGTTTACAGCAAGAATTGCTTCTGCCCATAAACCAGGTGGCAATTTCAAGTCCAGCAGCATGCAATCCTTCATCTGCTGTAGAACTCCAATTTGCCGCTCCGCCAGCCCATTCTCCGCTGGCGTGTAGGGATTGGTAGTTTTATGTTGTATGCCCCTCCTTGTGAGCCAGTTTTCGAACTTGGCGCTGCAGAATTCACCACCCCAGTCCATGTTGAGGCAAGCTACTTTGTGGGGAAATTCCCTCTCCACCATGTTGACCCAGTTCTTGAATCTATCAAATGCCTCATCTTTTGATTTTAACAAGAACACATACCCATTCCTCGTACGGCGGTCAACAAGCACAAAGATATATCTGGACCGTCCCTCACTCTCACGGAAAGGACCTGTCAAGTCCGCATGTACCACCTGGAAGGGCCTGTGGGTGGCAATCTTGCTCTCTTTCAGAATAGGGAAAGATTTTACCTTAACCCTTCTACAGACTGAACAGTCAAGAAACCTGGCACATT
Source organism: Cyclura pinguis (assembly GCA_030412105.1). NCBI lineage: Eukaryota > Metazoa > Chordata > Lepidosauria > Squamata > Iguanidae > Cyclura > Cyclura pinguis. The sequence goes on from CM059600.1 coordinate 130,157,430, forward strand.
TGTTGACTTTCAGATCTGGGCAGACCTTTGCCAATTGTTCCAACCCACCAAAATTTGCATGACCCATGACTCTATACAGAAAATGGCAACAATTTTCATGTAGGGGCACATCTGTCATCACATTGGACACATGAGAACCTTTTGCCTTTAGTAACACATGATACAGTCTGTCCTTTACACCCCTGGCACAGACTTTCCCACCAATGCTTAACGTGCAATCATTACCCCTGAATACTATTTCATACCCTTCATCAGTTAGGCATGAGATACTTAGTATACAGTGTTCCAGATTCTCTGCACATAATACATTCTCAAAATTTTTCCCTAGGTAGGGAACAAATGCAATCCCACGAGGCTGACTGAGCAGTGCTCCCCATCCACCATGCTCACACAACGCACAGGAGCCCTTTTAGCATTCCGCAACAGGCACTGACTGTTGACAATATGATGTGTCGCTCCACTATCCAGGAGCTAGTTGCAGCAAACAGCTCCCTCTGCAGCCGCAACGACAACACAAGTCACGGGCTTCTCCCTCCGGACTCTGCGCCTTCTGTTGTCCTTATCTCCGGACACTGTGGTTTTAAAGTCCTTCCTGAGATGACCAGGCTTGCCACACTTATAACAGCGCTTTACAAAGGCAGTCTCTGCAGTTTCCTCCCCCTCATGTAGAAGCTTCTCCCAGCGCTTACCAGGCTTGTCTCCAGAAGCACGCTGCAAATCACAGCTGGCTTCAAAGGTTCGTCTGTAACGTTCCTCAAGCACACGTGACATGACCATATCCAGAGTCAACTCCCTCTCTCTCAAACTCTGGAGACCATAGAGCAGGAAGTCCCAGTCTTTGCTCAGACTGCCCAGGAGGATATAACATTTCTGGGGCTCATCAAAAGTCATACCTCTGCTTTCTAGCTTCAGAAACAGAGACTTCATGAAGTCCAGATGAGCTTTCACATCTCCCCCTTCCTGCAGCTTGGTGTTGTAGAGCTTTTTAGTCCACAACATCTTTGAGAGACAGGAATCGCGCTGGTAAACTCCTCTGAGTGCATCCCACACCTCAACCACGGTGGGCTTATCACACACATGGACAAGCTGACTGGGCTCCAGACTCAGGATGATGGTGGCCCTCGCTCGCTGGTCTGCTGCTCTCCCAGCTGCACCTTCTGGAGGGTGCTCCACAGCAGTCCACAAATTCTTCCGGACCAACAAGCTTTGTCACATGAGACTCCATGTTTGATAATTGCTGTCATTTAGCTTATCAGACACAAGGGCTGTTGTAACAGCTGCCATTCTGCTCAATCAAAACAAAAGCAAAAACAAACTCCGGCAGCTCTGTCTGAATTCAAAACTTATGCAGCCTTGCGTGTAAAAACAAAACACTGGCCAGGCAAAAACAGCTGCTTTACTCTGCTGAGGAAAAATCCTCCCACATGGCTTTACCTCCCCAAGTACCGCAGCTTTTCCAGCCAGAGACCTGGACCGTCTCTCAGGCTGTATGCCACAAAAACAACAGGGTTAACTGGTCCAAACTGGTTAAGGCTGGCCAGAACTGGGCAAAGCTGGGCCCATAACCCCTGTCAGAGGGATGGTGGATGACGGGAGCTACACAAAAACCTCGGTGGCACCTCCCTCCAGCACTGAGCTCTGGCAGAAACAGCTTACCAGAGTCAAGTGTTTGAAAAATCACCATGTAGCAGAGTTTACTCACACAGCTTAGAAACATCCCAGCAGAGTAGCAGCAAAGCCCTGAAGCCAGGAAGAAAAAAATACTCCCACGCAACGTTCTCTTCCAACAGGAGGCTTTTACTTTCCAGTTACGATACATGCAGATATACAGTCCCCCAACGGAGTTTCACCACAGCATGCGAAGATATGCATCCAACATAGCCTCCGGCCGCTCTATCAGACACCGAGAGGGCTCAGTTGGCTAGAACACACCCCCTTATATACACACATTTCTGATGCAACTCTAGCCAACCTTGCTAGGTCCCGTGTATGGTGCAACCTTCTTCCCTGGTTACACATCCCAATGACTCATGCAGGTATTACATGGGATTGTATCATCCACTGTCTTCCCAGATGCAAATCTTAATGTATATCATATATATTTTATTTGGACTCAGGTTCTGTCCAACCTTTCCTCACACTTTATAGTTTTGAAAGCCAAATCCAGCATACTGGAGTAAAGTATTTTCCACTTAAACATACTGTTGGAAACTCTTGTGTCAATGGCCAAGCACAAGATGTAGTCTGAATCCTTTGGTCTAATATCAAACAAGATAATAATAAATAACAGAACTACCCCGAGTAAGTGAGAGAAACAATATATAATATTACAAAAAATGTATAAAACATGTAAACACTAACAGCCCATGCAGATATTAAGTAAGGAAAGATAAACAACCACAGAAAGGCAGTGTTGAATAAGATTTCAACAATTTATAACAGAGACCAGTGCTTTGACGGGCTGGCAATTTTTTTTTTCAATGTGCCCAGTAATGGTACCATAGTTGTGCCCATGGGCTACAATTCTCTCTTTCTCTTCTGGAAACTCATCAGGAACTGGCAGCCAGTGAATGCCACAGGGACTGGATATCATTCCAGGGATCACCACTCTTGAGTAGCATTGATATAGGCTATAAGCAACTACATCCACTCATAACATAACGAAAAAACACACAGAAAAAAGTCAGACCTATCCATATACAGTCTACATATGATGGCAGATGGAAAAGCAACCACTGCCAGAAATCATTCGGTAGCATCAGTTCTGTGTCAGCATGTTGAAAGTTTAGACAATTTTCAGCCAATACTCAAAAGCTCAAGAAGCAGAAATAAGTGATCAAGAATTCAACACCAATATTTTTTAATTAATCTGAGAAAAAAAATTCACATTTTCACTCAACACAGCAAAGCTATAAGAAACAGTGACCCTTTAAAAACGCATGTGCAACCACACAACCATGGAATATCAGTTCAAACTTACTGCTTTTTTAAAAACTGAAAGCTAACTCGCTTTGGTATACAGGAAAAAGACTAGTATGCAAAATTAGCTTTGAAAAGGCACTGTGTTATGAACTGTTGATTTGGCTATTAATCCTAGGGGCTCTCTTGACATGTAAATATTCATTCTATCCTCTTTGTAACTGCTGTTTTCTGAATCGTTGTTTCCCATTTGTAGATGTGTATGTATTTTTTTTTTACATATTGTATGGCATTTTATTTTTATAAGCCAACCAGAGTTCATCCTGGGGGAGGAAGGGGGTGAAAGTTAAAGAAAGGAAGGAGGGAAGAAAAAAATAGTTAGCTTAATATAGGCAAGGAACATCATGTAGATACATGAAAGGAGGACAACACAAAGGACTGCAGTGGTGTTATGCCTACCACTTTACAATAAAGTAATACTTCATCCAACAATTCATGCTGGCCAGGGGATTCTGGGAGCTGTCATCCATATATGTAACTTTCCCAAGTTCTGCCCTCTGCTTAATGTTAAAAGGCAAAAGACTACATGGGATACTGGTGGGGAGGCTGGAGAAGCAGAGCCCTCCGTTGCAGATGAAAATGCACTTGCTGGGTTCTGGCACCAGAAGAAAGAGGGTGATGACCAAACCTCAATCAGAAAAGCACTTCAGCTAACAACTGGGTTTGCAGTGTTTCAGAAACAGCACCCTCATCCTTCGTAACAAGATGGTTAAGATTTAAAGGACACTCTCCCAAGCTGAACATGGAACACCAATAGCAACCATGGAAAAGCTGCAAAGTAGCTTCCCTTCTACTTCACTTATTTATTGCCTTCATTTCTTCTCTTACTTTCAGCCAAACTGGCTCCAAAATAGCTCATAATATTAAAACCAATCCATGAAACTATCAATTAAAAGATGAAACAAGAGCGAACAGTTAAAAATTAAACCCCAAACACAAAAAGGGCAATAGCAATGATAAAACCTAACTCAACAAAACCCAATGTCAACATCTACAGCAATACTTTTTTTACAAAAACCCCTTCCCCCCCTCTTCCTCTGTAGAGGAAGCTCTCGATCTTGAAGTCTGACAGTCTCCATACATTCAAAAAATACCCCCATCCTGGTAACATTATCCTCCAAATTCCCTAGAACCAAGGTAGGATTATGGCTTAGTTTGTACCTCAAAAAAGTAGGAAGCGTACAACATGGGACAACATAACACTAGTATTTCCTGCAAGCATGCAGAACTCAGGAGAGAAGCCAGTCTAGGCAGTCAGCTCATCTGTTGTTTAGATCCTCTGGCTCACTGAAATTGGGAAGACTTTGCAGATTGGGCATGTAGACTGGCATAGTTGCCAGTGGACTGGCAACTCACTGACTTGTGAGTTTGTGCACAAGTACAAAACTGATGCTTGACAAAAAGAGCCAGTGTGACACAAAGTTAGCTACATTTTGTTATTGTCCCTTGCAGAGAAATTATTACTGTTGTTATGAACTTATTTCTGTTCTTATAAAACCAATCTCTCAATCTCCATGGTGCCCAAAGACCCATTTTTACCTTATTTCTTTTTATACTGAAATAGATTTTCTATTTGAAAATTATTGTTCTTTCCTATTATTAAACCTACTTATTAGACACCTTGCAAAAGTGGTATCTTACAGTACTAAAATACCAAAATATACAAAAGTTAAAAACAAAAATAAAAGCAATTTATCTATATTGTGGAATACACCTCCCTAAAAAAAGGATAATCAATGGTAATAAGTACCCATCTTTGAAAAAAAAATCAGCCAAACATATCCTATCAGATAATCATGAGACACCATCTTTTGAAGCCAACCATCCAACAGAAGTATCCTGCCACAAAGCAGTACCAACCCCCTAACTCAGGTAGTCACCTGCAAAGGACACCATGGCCAACAGTAGCAAATGCTGATGGGATTCCCATCTGTCTCCCAACACAGGTCTAAGTACAGGATGACCAAGAAACTTTCCACCCAAAATAGATCTAGAAAATCAGCTTCATCTAGGAGTGTCTGAAACTTGTTATGCACCACCTGCTGAAAGACATTGCCAATGAAGGGGGACATCTGCCACTCAAATCAGAAAACGGAGTAGAAACTAGGAAAAATCCTACCTGCAAGTCGAAGAACTTGCTGTACCGTCGATAGATAGCCTCTGTTGAGCCATTGGACCAGGTAACCTTGATAATGTATACCTAGAAAAGAGGGAAGATACTTTAGAGAAGTCAGATTATATCAAATGGCTCCCTCAAGATGCTCCCAAAAATCCAACTTTGTTGGTTGTTGTTGTTGTGTGGATTCAAATCATTTCTGATTTACGGCGAGCCTATCATGGGGCTTCCTTGGCAAGATTTGTTCAGAACAGGTTCGCCCTTATCATGCTCTTAGGCTGAAGAACTTTGACTTGCTCAAGCTCACACAATGGGTTCCCACGGCTCAGTGGGGATTTAAACCCTGCTCCCCCAGAATCACAGTTCAACATCCAAACCCCTGTACTACAGTGGCTTACTTTTTAAAAATTACTAGTATATTATCCCACAAGATGAGAGCCAGCATGGTGTAGTGGTCTGAGCACTGGATTATGACCCCGGAGACCAGGGTTCAATTCCCTGATTGACCATGGAAACCCAGAGTGACCCCGGGTGCCCCACACACTCTCAGCCCCAGAAAATCCCTTCACAGGTTTGCCTTAGGGTCACCGTAACGCAAAAATGACTTAAGGCATACAACAAATCCCACAAGATGTCAGAATACAATGGCAGGTTACACTCTCACACTGCTTTAGCTACATGATGATGTCATCTGCAGCCAATCAAAGGACAATATTTCCTGACCTCAGTTTGTATAGGTTTTTTGTTTTTTGAGCATACTGTAGCTGCAGGTGCTCAATCAGTCACTGCTGCGGTGTGTGATTAACAGTTTCTAGCTGATTTTTAAAATTTATTTACATTCAAAGGGATCTCAGCTACATACAATAATGTTCCAGTATAACAAATGCAGGAAAATAAAAACACAAAAGGAGCAAAAATAACTGCATTAGTCACATGCTTTTATAAAAGCTGACCCAATGTCCAAATGCAAGTCCATTTATATTTTTCCTTTATACATCGTTTTTCAAATGTTGCAAGCACTGTTTGATCTTCTACCCATTGGATCACAGGTGCAGAAAAATTATCTTTCCAGTAACAAAGTATCAATCTTTTAGCAGTCAAAAGGGCATGAAAAATCCACTTCTGTTAGCCATTTGTTAAATTCCAAGAAACAGGCATATCATTCAAAGGAACACACATATCCCTAAATATCAAGGAACTTTCCAAAATCAAATTTACTTGTGTGATTACTTCCCCTCAAAATGTAGCTGGAACAACACCAAAACATGTGTGTTAAGTATTAGCAGTACTACATCTCCAACAATTTGCTGATTTAAAAAGCCCTTTCTTGAATATATGTTGTGGTGACCAATACGACCAAAAGTGCAAATTCTACTGTATTAAGATGTAGCTGGGAGATCTATAGCCGTACTAGTCACAGATGTTAAAACCAATGGCCACTGATTAGTCAGAATTGGATATTCCAGTTTTCTATTCCACTCTAGCCAGCGGCAGAGCTTGGAGTGCGTGGGGGGTATGGCGGAGGTGTGGCCATGGTATGTGGGGGCATGGCTGTGGTGCATGGGGGCGTGGCCACAGCACGTGGGGTCACGGTTACGAGCCAGGATGCTCCAAAAACATTACCACTGGGGGCGAACCGCCCCCATCATCCCCCGTCCCTACACAACTGACTCTAGCTACAAACCTTGCACGTCATATTTAATAAACACACACACACACACACACACACACACACACACATTTCTGTCATCTGTAAATAAATTGTTGGTTTGGATACTTGGTTGGCCTCAATTAAAATCTAATATTAAGGGAACCCTGGATGCAGTTAAAGCTGCAGTGGCAAATCTGGACAGTGAGAAATGTTTCAGTTGCAGATATTACCATTTAGCAGACAAAGGTTGTTTAAACTGCCCTTGCAAAATTGACAAAGGCAAATAAATCATCAACACCAAATATCTGATTTAAGATAAGAATCCCACTGTTGGCCTACATCTTCCATAAAAATGGTTCCTACTGATTTTCAAATCTATATTCACCCACAAGGTCAATCTGGTGTGAGCACATGGGCCGAACTGCAGTTGACACGACTTCTCTTCTCTCTGCTCAAAGAGGCCACTCCTTCCTTCCCAAAAAATAAGAGTCATGATGTGCTGCTTTGGACTGGTATTAACTTCCTCCCCTCAAGCTGAAATTATACCCTCTGCTAAATTTTTCAATTTGAAAAAAGGACATCTTAAATTGTTGGGAGTGGGGATTTTTTTTCATACAGAGACAATATCTATAACTAGGTTAATAGTATTTATAGTCTAGCCTCAGATTGAAGTCATGGGAAAGGATGCCCCAGTTTGAAGACATGTGAATTTGGCTTCCACTTCCTTCCTGAGTGGAAGCCTGAGTTTATCACCACACACTATGATCCCAAGGGACGGGTAAAATAATGACACTGAGCAGATTATACCATCCCATACTGGGGGAAAAGAGATTAAAAGCAACATCATGAGTATGCCCACTAGGGAGGTTCTTAGCTAGTTCCCACTCCCTTGTAGAATCCGCTGGTCTGGGAAAACTAGTAAATATTTAGAGATCATAAGCTGTTGGTCTTGGCAGTTAGCCATGCCCTGTAATGGCTATATCCCCCCCCCCCCGGACTTCTCCTGCCTGTCTCCCTCCAGTTTGCTTACCTCTTGGGAAATGAATACGTATTATCCGAGATCTCTATTATAACTTAATGCTGGCTATTTAGAGGTGGGAAAATTTATCCCACAATATCATGAATCCACATCCTTGAGCAATGAAAAGAACTTCATTTACATGAGAGAGAGCACTGCACACTCTTAAGAGTCTTTAAAATCCATACTCTGTTTCAGATATAGAAGCAGGTAAGTACAAGCAGAAAAGAGACTCCTACAAGATGGAAACTGGACAACCGACCCACACAATGCTATAGAGGGTAAACTTCTTATTCCACCTTATTGTTCCACCTATCTTCCTCTGACTCTTCACAGCTACAGATCCTCCCTCACCTGAATACATAAACGAACATCACCCTTTCTAAGCCTAGATAGGTACATTCACACATACACACAGCTGTTTTCAACTATCAAGAAGTCATCTCCTGACGATTTGCTTCCACGGCACCAATGAAACATAACTGGTCACCCTGGATTATTAACAAGCAGTCCAAATCACAAAGTCATGTACCAGTGTTTCCTCTCCAGAATACTTCTCTCTCTGTGCTTTCTCAAAACAGAATCATTTTTCTGTTAGGGAAAGGTTGATATTATAAGTCAATGCACAGGCAGTAAAACAGCATACATTGTTGCTGGGAAATATGGATGTTTTTGCAAGACAGTTTGGTAGATGGCAGCAGCAACAGGTCAGATGCATAAGGCATGCAAGTCCTTTGTGGGGCAGACATTTATGCTTCCAGCTCAAGAAAGAAAAAGGGGGGGGGGACAAAGCCCACAGGTATGATCAATGGGGCTAAGTCAGTCTTCTGTTAACTGGAGCCTTCAGTCATGGGCTCTTGATGGCAAGAGTCCTTCCCCAAGTCACCAGAGTGTACCAGCTGTAATCCTTGCTGGTCCAACATCTCTGTTTGCATAGCTGACATCATTCAATCTCAAGGTTTCATAAGGACTTTGTGAACTCCAGCATGGGGGAAACTCACTTACACATCCCTCCCAGTCCAAGTAAAATAAAGCATGCTAGGGAGTTTCCTGCATCATCTATTCCTTCCTTTACTGCTGTAAGAGTAGTATGGAAACAGGTCTGGGGCAATTTCATTTACAGAGGGATCAGCAGCTGCTTCAGAACCAGGACTGTAAACACCACTTGGTCTCATAGTTCTTTACAGCTGGGAAGTTTAAAAAAACCCTCCTCACTTGGGTATCCTAATTGCATTAGGAGGATAGTCCATGTCCTCTTGACTAGCCAGCCTTTTGCTGTCTCCTCCATCAGTCCTTGCAATGTACAATTCTTCTGACATGCGTGTTGGGACATGTGCACAAACACGGACGCTTACTTCTGCTTTTTGCAAGTGGCCATTCTCCATCCTAGCTAAAGGAATTCATTTCTGACAGTTCTTTCTGTTGCTGCAACTTCAGTTTGTCATTTCTTCTACTATAATCAGGGCTCTCTCTCTCTAATTGTTCTTCGCCTATTTTCCAGTCATTCCAAGCAACAACTAAAGAACCCTTTCCTCTTTACTCACTGACAACATTTGACAAATATAACTAATTCCATGCTAATCTGTAATTTGGCAGCAGCAGTGTTTATATGTACACACATGTACATGCATACACACAAACTGGAAACGAGGAATGAGTCAAGCCCCATTTGAAAGGAAATGAGCTTTCCAGAACAATTATTAGCACTTTGCCTCCAGGCCCACTAGTAGCCTAGCAAGGCTACTGTCTGAAGCAGGAAGTCATAATCATCAATTTCACACACACATACACAAAAATCCATTTTCTCCTCCTCTGTTTTTTAATAATCTGTATTAAAACGTCTTATAAGCCCTTGTTTTCCTTAGGGTTCATTTTACTTCTCTGTTACCTCACCCCCACTACCCCGACCCATAAGTAGTTTCTGTAAATCTCATGAGAATATACGCTCAAAACGCAGACAGCATAAAGAAGGAAGCAACAACAAAGAGATACAGGCTTTTCCAGCCCCAGTGAAAGCCTCATTCTCCACCCACCCACCCACCCACCCACACACCACTCCCCCCTTCTTCCTAGGCTGGCTGCCAGAAGTGATCCATTACCGAAATGCTATAGAATGCTTAACAAGCCAAAACTTCTGGGGGCCAAAGACCAAAATGATGTCATGTTGGCTGCTTTGCGGCAAGCCCTTTTGGTGAACCAAGTGCATCTTGGGAGTCCTCTGGAGGAAATGGAACACTTTTTTAGCCAGAGATGGCCTCTGCTTTCTTGATCGTGCTGCAGAAGAGGACTGTGTGTCTGATTTTTACATTCTGGGGCGAGGGGGGGATAAGAAAAAACGAAAACCAGAGGGGTGGGAGTTCCAAGAAGGTTTTTATTACCGATACAGTGATCACCACGACTCATGCATACTGAAAACATAAGTCAACTGACTCATTTTGATAATTCTACATGCATGGTGGGGCACTGGAACCCAATGAGACATCCTGCCATCTGTTCAAATTAATATGTAGTGACAAGCAACATAAATACACATTTAACACATCACAAATTGTACCAGATACACAGAGGATGACTCTCTAGCCCATAGGAAACAGAGATTCAGATCCTTGGGTTGTAGGGCCAGGCCAAGACATTTAGCTGCCCTACTCCAAGGAAAAGGTGGCACTTCTTCCATTCTTTCATACAGAACCCAACAGAACTGGCAAGTGAACTGTGTTTGAAGGATGGTACACTCCTTTAAATACAGATGACAGAATAGCATGTGCCACTGCCCCTTGGGGCTAGAGGCTTGGTTAGGCAATACAGGGTAGGCTAAATGGTACATACAGCTCTGTCTTGTAACACTTTGCTACCATCCTTTGACTCCTCGGCATCTGCTGCCTGAGGCAACGTCTCACATTGCTCAGTGACAGGGCCAGTCTTGTCAGACCAACCAATGTGCGAACTGGTCCTACGATTTTTGGCTAGAAGGAAAAATCAGTTTGCTAGTCTGTTATCATCTTAATGGACACAATAAATACCTGCATAGTAATATTTGCTATCTTACAACTATGGTAAAAGCTCAAATGCTCTTTTCTGGGTCAAGTGTCAGGTACTCCTGAAGACAATAAGATGTGCTGCCATAAAGATGACTCAGAAGCTGCAGATGGCGCAAAACGCAGCAGTGAGATTGCTGGCTGGAGTACCAAACAGAAACCACATAATGGTCTTAAAAGGATTGTGCTAATATGCTTCTAATGTGGTTCTTACTTAAAATCAAGGTGCTAGCAATAACATTCAAAACCCTGAACAGCTTGAAATCTTGAAAAGAATGCCTCTCTGAGGTAGATATCAAGTTAACAATGCCTTTGGGAAAGGAGCTTCTTTTTCAAAAAGTCTTTTTATGCTTGTCGCATTCCCCGCTTTCTCTCTCTCCTACTGTCTAGCTAAGAAGTTTTTAGTACTGTAGGCATGGGGCAGATGGTGATGGAGGGGCAGAAAAAAAAACAACTTTTGTCAGTAACAAGCAATGCAATAAAGCTTGAATGGGGAAAGAACAGGATTCTACTTTAGCCATTTCAACTGTAGCTGTCTGTGCCTTTTTATCATAGGCAAGATAAACAGCAGCTGCTTTTGGAATCCCTTTCTGGACAAGAGTGAACAGCAAAACAGAGAGAAAAGGGGACAGAAGAAATGCCTCACCAGTATCCCCAACAACTAAAAATGGCATAAATGTGTACTTTTGGCCACGAAAATGGAAAAAGTAGAGGCTAGTGAAAGGGGTAAAAAAATCATCCCTTGATGAATTTTGAAAGATTCCTTGAAACGGTCTCTAGCAGATTCCAAATGTTTTGGTTTACTCATACAATGCTTACCTGACCTGGCTGTTTCATTTTCTGTATGCACACTTTAGTTTTGAAAAAAAAAGTGTGGTGAAACATGTTCTAATTGCTCTTCTTTTTTGTGGTGCAGGAACCTATCCCTATTCTTGCCTCTGATGCCAAAGTTTCTGTTGAAGAAATAATGCCTGGGAACACATCTACTTTGTTACCCCCCCCCCATACATATATGCACTTTCCTGAGGACTGAGATCTGCCGGAGGTGCCCTCCTTTGTCTCCCACCAGAGGATGGAGGTCTTGGGACAGGGCCCTCTATGTTGTGGTAACTTATCTGTGGAATGCCCTCCCCTGGGAAGCCCAACTGGTGCTGAGGACAGTTCCATTCTGGCACCAAGTTAAAACGTGGCTTTTTCTTAAAGTCTTTGGAGCCTGAATGGGTTTTCCTCTAAAAGGTACATATATACAGTTTTAAACTTTTTAAATTATTTAAAATTGTTTTAACATTTTTACTTGATCAAGTTGATCAATGTTTTTAATTTCTATTATTTTCATAGTTTAAAATTTTGAACGGTTTTAAATTAATTTAACCTGTACACCACCCTAAAATCCCTTGATGTAACGTGAGGATACAGATGTTTTAATAACTAAACAGCAAAAGAAGTATTCTCAACAATTCTCTTTTCTAACCTGCTATAATACACATAAATGGAAAAAAAAAAGGCTGAGGGAGTGGGAAAATAATTTCTCAGAAATTACCAAGTACCATACAGGTACCTCCTAGAAGTTTCTCAAAATAAAAAGAGAGGTTTAAAGAGTGCTGGATTTAGCAGACAATGGACATGATCCAAAGAGCTGTGCAACTAATTCTGATTGTGTAAGGTACACAATTTTAAAACAGACTCTTCCTTCCCAACCTTCTCTGATTTCTTAAAATGGAAGGGAGCATTCTGCTGCACAGAACCATTTTTTAAATAAGATTCACATGGCACACCATAGCCCTTGGGCATACTTAAAGTGGTCCTCTGGATTCCAGCCACCCTCTGTTCTCCGACAAATTGTTCTAACTAGATTCCTGGCTGGTACTGTAATTATTCATTTTATAAATTATTTCAGGAAATACAGCAAGCTTTTAGCCCAATTCCCTCTTCATATTTTACAATGCTTAAAGCAATGAGATAGACCTATAAAAAGTGATGAATGATATTATCATGGTTTCTGTATTTAGAGACCAAGCCAGGCAGGTAGAAGCTATTCTGCCTATTGCTTCAGTATTGCTAGATCCAGATTTTAATCATGGAAGCAAACAATTACGCACAATCTATAATGTAGCAAAGAGTAAGATTAAAAGTCCTATTTCCACTGACAGCAGAATATTTAAAACATGAGCTGCAACTAGCATCAGAGTTCTCTCAATTAAATGCAGTATGGTTCGAACATTCTGATGTATGTCAGTTGTAGAATGCATATGAGAAGGAAACAGAGGAAGGAGGATTGGCCAGGCTGAGTAAAACTTAGAGGCAGGCACTGGTAGGCATCAGAAATGGAACGTATGTTGCAAAAGATTACAAAATAAAAACTCCCCCTCTGGCACCTCTATAGGTAAGCAATAAAACAAAATGAATCCCATTTTTACTTACTTTTTATATAACAAAACTCGGAAGAGCCTAGGGTCAATTATCACACAAATAGCTCCCATATGAACACAGATAGTCTTGAAAACCTTGAAGCCTCACTCTTGCATGAATAGCTTATGAGAATACAAAGGTAGAAAAAAATGAAAAAAAATTTTGGAGCCATCTCTGGAAATACCTATATTTCTCTCTTAACAATTCTCCAAGTAAGAACATAACACGATTAGATGACTGTTCAACTATGCAAACAGGAGACGCTGTCTCCCAATAGCAATTTGATTAATCAGCAATCACATATTTAAAAAATAATTCTATATATTTGATTGCAAAATAAATAAAATAGGAAAAACACCGACATTTCACCAAGTTTGATTCTGAGATGTGTTTAACACATTAAGTTCAGCTCCTAACTGATTAAAACCTCACTGTATATGGGGAAGGAAAATAGAGGATAACTCTGGCTGCACAATTGTTCCTTACAGAGCCTTTTTTATATAACCTTATCTCTATAGTACAATTCCCTCACAATTATCTATGTCCCTTTAAAAAATGTAACGTAATCAACAGCTTTCCAGAGAAGGATGGCCTGGATAATGATAATGAGAAGCAGGAGTGTTTATATTTTCAGATTCTGAAAAAGCTTTTGATAAGCTGAATTGGGACTTTCTGTTTGGAGTTTCAGATAATATAAGCTTTGGTGACAACTTTATTGCATGCATTAAGGCAATTTAAATTGTGCAAAAAGCATGGATTTTGGCTAATGGTGAATTAAGCAAACCTTGCAACATTCAAAAAGGAACAGGACAGGGGTATTCACTCTACCCTTTCTTATCCTAGCTCTAGCACTTTTAAAGAGACAATAAGACATGAAGAATTGATTAAAGGTTTGAGCATAAAGAAGAAAGTATACAAGTTAACAGTATTTGCAGGTGGCGTAATGATTATTTTAGAGAATCCTATCGACCCTGTAGAAGTGTTATTGGAGACACTAAAAGAATTTGGAAGGATGGCTGGATTTAAAATAAGTGAACAAAAACAACAAAGAACATGAGAAAAGAGCAACAAGTTCACACTGATGGACAAGTTGGGATTAAAAATCAAGAAGAAAATGAAATACCTAGCACTATAACCAACAGGCACTGTGCACTGTTGAAAACTAACTATAGTAAGACATGGAACGATATTAAAACAGATTAGCAAAGATGAGAGAAATTTATCATTGTTGTGGAGAATTTCTGTAATCAAGATGAGTGTATTACTGAAAATGTTGCTTTTGTTTCAGACCATACCAATCTTGATTAACAATACCTTATTTAAATAATGACACTATGATTTATCAGAGTTTATCATGGCAAGGGAAGAAACCCAGAGTTAAATATAAAATTTTACAAGACTCTAAATAAAGAGATATATTGAGATTACCAGATTTGAAACTTTTTTCCACATGCAGTTCTGTTTAGCTGGAGGACTGGATCATGTTACAAGTAACAGATTATTCAATTTAGATGGGAATGTACTGAGCTTTGTGTGGCATAGTTATACGTGGTATTTAAAACCAAAATGAATACAGATTTTAATAATCACTACATGAGAAGTACTGTGTGGGATAGACATAAACCCCAGTTATGCCCCAAAACACCTTAGTAGATGTCATCACAAGAGGCTTTTTATAGGAAAGAGACAAAAGCAAAGGAAAAATGGGCAACTTATCAAAATTTCCTGAAATCTGAGCAAGAACGTCTTAGAATGAAATCAACTGAAAGATTAAAGTTAGAAGGTTATAGATGTCAATGGCTCTTTTACAGACAAATAGTAGAAAGGTTCAAAATAGACGAAAATTGTATGATTTTGAATCAACTAAATCAGAATTTGAGAAACAGTTGTGCTCAGATCATGAACCTTGACTGGTAAAATGTATACATTTTTGTTAAAAAAAGAGATGGAAGAAGAGTTGGTTAAAGATTGTATGATAAAATGGGCACAAAACATGGGACATAATATACAGTTGGAACAATGGGAGAAAATGTAGTCAATGGGAATTAAATTTACACTATATTCTGATCTCAAAGAGAATTTTTACAAGATGATGTATCATTGTGATTGGACACCCGAAGAATTGATCAAAATGCCTAAAGAGGTTTCTAATATACATTGGAAATGTGAACAAAAAGTGGGATCTTTTTATCACATGTGGTGGACTTACGAAAAGACTAAAAATTATGGAACTGAATACATTTTATGGGGTATAAAATTTTGAAAACTAATGGACAACTGAAACCAGAATTGTATTGGTTGGGATTAACTGAAGATCAACTGGAGAAGAAGTATGGGCTAGATACTATGATATCCAACCAATGCAGCACAATTATTAAATGCACAGTAGTGGAAGACTATAGAAATCCTGTTGAAAGAAGACTGCATGAAAAAATTAATGGACTTAGTTGAAATGGATAAACTGACAATATGATAAGAGAAAAATCAGTAGCAACATTTTTGAGGGACTGGGAACCCAATATACTTTTTGCAAGAAAAAGAGTACATGTTGATTGTAAGATCTGGTAATTAGCAGATTTGGAAATGTAACAGCCAAAGCATTTTGAGTACTGTTTATACTAAAGAAATTATTTTATTGAGCTATATATAATCTGCACTAGGAAAGCTGGAAACCAATGCACATTTCCTCTTTCTTAGTGTTCTTACTGTCTTTAATTATCTTTAGTATTTAGTTTTTTTTCTTTCCCTTTTTTCTGTTTTTGTTGTTAGTTTGTTCTTGTAATTTGTTGTGTTCTTTCTATTTTGTTGAAATCCATGTGTTTTGAAAATCTTTAATAAAACTTACCAAAAAAAATGTAATGGACACAGGATTCGGAAAAAACAGCCTAAGGAAAACTGATAGAATTGACAAGCCACTAGAGAAATGGAAATGGTATTTGCCCAACTCTAACCAAAGATAATTGGCAAATCACAAGCAAGAATACAAGACAAAACTCCAGTTTCAAAAACAAAGGATACTTCCAAGAGCAGCTGGTATAAGAGGAGAGGAAGCCCTCCTTAAGGAAACAGAGTTCAGAGATACACAGCCAAAGGTTTTCAAACAGAGGAATCCATCCTCCTAAGTCTTTTAAGCAACCTAGAGTCAACTTAATTTACAATGTAACATAACTTAATTATAATGTAACATAACAGAACTTAAGACAGACCACAACTGAAAAAAAGGAAGCACAGACAAGCAGCAAGACTAAGGAGTTTGACAAGAAGTGGATTTACATTTTGGAGCACTGTGAAGCTGCAGCTGTGCTATCATTTCTGAATTTTCACAACAGCAGCTGTATGGCTAGTACTCACCATCTAGGACTCACACTACACAGTTGTAGGACTCATGATATAATTCCATTTTAACTACCATGACAGCATTCTGTGGAATCCTGGGGTTTATGCAGAGATACCAGAGTGCTTTGGCTGAGAATTCAAAGCACCTCCTTAGAAGTGCAAATGCAATATTCCACAGACTGTTGCCAAAACAGTTATGTGGAATCAGTCCTCTACTTAAGTAATGTAAAAGGCCCCCTAATCTCATCATTAGATGAGAGTGTACATCATACCAGCCCTGTTAGAGGAAGCACTGTCTCACCTTTACATTGCCAAACAATAATCTAGATCATAGAATTGGAAAGGACCACAAAGGCCATCCAGTCCAACTTCCCTGTCATGCAGAAATACAAAATCAAAGCACTCCCAACAGATGTCCATCCATCTCATTCTTTAAAAACTTCCAAAGAAGGACACTTCACCAAATTCTGAGGCAGCACATTCCACTGTTGAACTTCTTTTACTGTCAGGAAGGTCTTCCTTATGTTTAGGTGGAATCTCTTTTTCTGAAGTTTGAAGTTCCATGTCCTAGTCTCTCGAACAGCAGAAAACAGGCTTGCTCCATCTTCCAGATGACATCCCTTCAAATATTTAAATATAGCTATCATGTTGCTTCTTAATCTTCTCTCCTCCAGGCTAAACATACCCAGCTCCCTAAGCCGTTCCTCATACAGCATAGTTTCCAGGCCTTACACCATTTTGGTTGTCCACCTCTGGACACATTCCAGCTTGTCAATATCCTTCCTGAACTGTGGTGTCCAGAACAGGACACAGAATAGAGTGGTACTATTATTTCCATTGACCTAAATACTATTCTTCTGCTGATGCAGCCTAGAATTTTTCAGCTGCTGCATTACTCTGCTGACTCATGTTCAGCTTGTTCTCCACTATGACTCCGTTCTCTTTCACATGTATTGGGTTAAGGTAGCTCTTGCCCATCCTATATCTGGGCATTTCACTTTTTATTCATTAAATATAGTACTTTACATTTCTCCCTATTGAAATTCATTGTGTTAGTTTTGGTCCAGCTCTCTTACCTATTAAGGTCATTTTGAATTCTGATCCTGTCCTCTGGGATATCAGTTACCCCTCCTAATTTGGTGTCACCTGCAAATTTGATAAGAATGCCCTCTATTCCCTCATCCAAATCATTCATAAAGATGCTGAAAAGCATCAGGCCAATGATAGCTGAATAGCATTCTGTGGCACTCCAATATTCACTTCTCTCCAGGATGAAGAGAAGCCATAGGTGAGTACCCTTTGGGTTTGGTCAGTCAATCAATTACAAATCAACCTAATAGTAGCCCTGTCTAGCCCATATTTTACTAGCTTGCATGCAAGAATACCATGGAGGATCTTGTCAAAGTCCTTATGAAATCAAGATAAGTTATGTCCACAGCATTCCCCTTCATCTACAAAACTAGTAACCCTATCAAAAAAAGAGATCAGATTAATCTGGCACGACTTGTTCTAGAGAAACCTATGTTGACTTTTGGTGATCATTGCATTCCTTTCTAAGCACTTACAATCTGTCCAATGATCTGCTCTAGAATCTTTCCTGGTATTAATGTCAGGCTGACTGAGTGGTCATTGTTTAGGACCTCTTTTTTTCCCCTTTTGAAGACAGGGACAACACTTGCTCTCCTCCAGTCTGCTGTGACTTCAACTATTCTCCAGAAATTTTCAAAGATTATTGCCAGTAGTTCTCAGATTGTGTCTGGCAGTTCTTTTAATACCCTTGGATGTAGTGCATCTGGCCCTGGAGACTTGAATTCATTAGAGTATCCAAGCATTCCTATACTACCTCTCCACCTATTCCATGCTGCATTTTCCCTACTGCACCATCTGCTCCATTTTCCTCAGACCAAGCAGCTTATTCTGTTTGGGAGAAGACTGAGGCAAGGAAGGTATTCAGCAGTTCTGCCTTTTCTCTGTCCCTCGTTAGCATTTCATCATTTCCTCCATGCAGTGGCCCTACCATTTCCTTATTCTCCCTTTTGCTATGGACATAACCCAAAAAGCCCTTTTTACTGTTTTTAATTTCTCTAGCAAGCCTGAGCTCATTCTACACTTCAGCTTTTCTGACTTTCTCCCTCCACAGACTGGCTATTTATTTGAATTCCTCTTTGGTGATTTCCCCCTTTTCCCAGTTCTTGTATGTGACACTTTTGCATCTTAGCTTAGTTGAAAGTTCCTTAGAGTATTCCTCTAAGTTTATTGAAATCAGTTTTATTAAAGTCTAACATGCATGGCTGACTATGCTTGGCTTCCCCTTTCCACAGTATAACAAACTCCAGGAGAACATGGTCACTCCAACTTAAGGATCCTGCCACTTCCACCTCATTAACCAGGTCATCATTGTTGGTTAGAATTATCTAAAACAGCTTATCCCCTTGTTGACTCTTCCATCTTCTGGACAATGAAATTGTTTGCAAGGCAAGTGAGGAATTTGTTCGATCTTATATTCTTAGCAGAGTTTAACTTCCAACAAAGATCAGGATAGGTAAAACCTCCTATTGCTACTCCATCTCTCCTTTTTGAAGGTTTGGTCACCTGTTCCAGGAAGGCATCATCTATGTCCTCAGTTTGGCTTGGAGGTCTGTAGTAACCCTCCCAAATGATCTCCCCTTTAATTTTTATCCAGATGCTCTCAACCTGGCTCCCAGGATTTAAGTCATGGATCTCTTCACACGTATAAACATGCTTGACTCTTCCTCCTTTCCTGTTTGGTCTATTTCTCTGAAAAGGGTTAGGCCCCTCTATTGCTACATTCCAATCATGAGACTCCTCTCCCCAGTATCATTAATGCCTATTGTATCAAATTTGCTTGGCTCTGTTGACAGCTCAAGTTCATCTTGCTTATTTCCCATGCTCTGTGCATTAGTGTAGAGAGATCTAAGAGCATGGGTCATTCCCCCAGATGCTTATTTAAGGGTTTTTTTCCCTCCCTCTCTTGGGTTTTTGTATTATTCGCTCAGTTCTCCCTATACCATTCAGGCTATTACCTCCAGCACTTGATGAACTTCTGCCCTCAAGAATACTGTCCTCTTGCCCTACATAACTCCATTTAAAGCCCTCCTGATCAGATTTGTGAGACTCCTAGCAAAAACATGCCTACTAACCACTATAAGGTACAACTTGCCACTGGCCAGAAGTCCATCTTCATGAAATTGCAAACCATGGTCTAAGAAGCCAAATCATTCTTGGTGGTACCATTTGTGGAGCCAGTTGTTCACTTCCACTATTCTTCTCTCTCTTCCTGGGCTGTGTCCCTTACCTGGCAAGGGAGATGAAATAACCATCTGTGCATCAAGGACCTACAGCTCTTACCCAGAACTTCACAATTGCTTGTGATCTCCTGAAGGCTATGCTTTGCAGTGTCACTGGTCTCCACATGGACAAAACAGAAGAGGTACTGGTCAGTGAGCTTGATGAGTTTTGTCAGCTTCTCTGTCACGGTTTTGGCCCTAGGGAGATAGCACACCTCTCAATACATCCCATCAGGCCCACCCAAACCACTGCTTCTGTTCTCCTCAGCAGGGAGTCATTCCAAGTGCCGAATCTTCCAAAGTCACCTGCACATTCTCAGAGGACTGACACTGTTGCTCTTGTTCCTGTTCCTTGTCCTCACTGATAAGGAAGAGAGTTTCATATTGATTCTATAGCTCCAAACTCACAGAATGATCCCTGGTCTTTCTAATTCTGTGTGTCATGTTCCTCCAAATGTCTATCTCCTGTGTTTGGGAACTGACCTCTTTCTCAGAGACATACCCTGTATTTTCTCACCCAGGCCAGTTTACTCCACTCTATTCAAGAAAACCTCATGGTTTTCATCATCAGGCCATGGTTTTACACTACAGGTAGGTATATATTTCTTGACAGTAAGAGTGGCTCAGCAATAGAACAAACTGCCTTTTGGGAGGTGGTGGGGTCTCCTTCTCTTGATGTCTTCAAAAAGAGTCTGGACAGTACCTGCTGGGGATTCTTAGTTAGAACTGAGCAGGGGGTTAGACTTGCTGGCCCATGAGGCCCCTTCCCATTCTATAAATCTATTCTGCTGGGTAGCAGTGACCTATCACCCAAGTTACATACTGAAAACCCCCTGTGTAATCAAACTGCCAGTGATCTGGGGGCTTTAGCTGATCTTATAGTCTTTTATCAAAAGTGCACAACAGACATTTCTGTACACACAGCAATTCAAAGGCCAACAGTCCTTCAGAGGGATACCTATTCACATCCAGCCTTATGAACTGCATCGTGGCTTAGCTGAACAGTGCATGAGACCTCAGGGCACAACTGAGATGTATCATGGTCAACCTTCTAGATGTTTTAGTGAATCAACAGATAAGTAAATCCCGTTGATTCAGTGGGTCTATTCAGACCTTAGTGTTCAAATCCAACTAAATCACAGTGTTGCTTCCTTCATGCAAGCTGCTGAACTCAACTATGAATGCTGGGCCTCTTATTATCCTGCTAGCTTTTCCTCCCAAGTTGCAAAGCTATTTTTATTCATCTGAAAATTTAATGTGGATGTAAGCAATTGAAATGCACATGATTACCCATCTAAGATACAGCTAAACTGCAGGCTACCCCAGTAAGTTTTGCATATCACACCATGCGTTATGGGGGCAACATCCTCTTCATCTTATAGGACAACATTTATTTATTATGGCTATCATTCTATAGTGCTGTTACGAATTTGTAACCTAGCACTACAAATCTATAACTGCTACCTATTCAGTGGGACTTGCCACAAACAATCGTTAAATGGGCTTGGGCTCGGGGATGTTACACACGGGTAACTAAGCAGTGAATGTAGGATACTGCTACATATTTATATTGCTACCACTAACACAGATTCTGTGGATAAATTATAATTCAACTACTATCATGCCCTGCCTTGAAGACCCTGACCGTCAGGAGGAGGGTTCTGAATCAGAGGCAGAAGTTTTTCCAGAAGTTTTCCCAAACGGGGGGGGGGGGGGAACAGCAGCAGGGGCCTGAGCAGGGGGAACAAATATCAGAAGGCAAATCAACACAGACTCCTACCTTGTTGGAAAGACAATGAGCGAAAGAAGGTCTCAGGCATTCAGCTCGTTTATGTAACAAACAAGATTTAATGAGGGAGCACCTGTGGCAACATCATTTGCCTATAAAAGGCAAAAGCTGACCTATCTCCTCAGGGTCAACAACTGATCTTCCCAGTGGTTGAAGCTTAGTGATGTGGCTACCAGCTCTCTTGGACTTCTGCTTGCTTGATGCTGATTTGGGTTTGTCCTTGTGGATTTGTCTGCTCTGGGGCTTTAAATTCCTAACCTGAACTTTGCTTGAATGACTCCCTCTCTTTGTGAGTAAAGCTCTACTCTGCTGGTCTGCTAGTTGGCTGCCTGGTTTGTCTGGGACACGATAACTACAATAATTTTTAAAGAAATCTATTAAAAACTAAAACACAGTTTGATCACAGATTTTAAACTGAGAAATCTAGCCTATTAAACCAAAAGTACTTTATATGTCAGAGTGAATAAAACGGTCTTTAAACTTTAAAAAAAATATGGTGGCAGGAGAAGCTCTCTGAGAAGCCTTTCTATCACTGGGAAGCCACTACAAAAAGGTTCTCCACTGTTAGATGACTGGCTCCACTTAATTTGGCAGGGGCACTCACTCTGAGTAGTCACTGGAAACATTTAAGTCAGGAGTCTTACACAGCTCCAAAATTCTGTAGGCTGCTAGTGAAGATGGCGCAGAGGAAAGCTGGAACAAAATGACTGGCTATCCTATCCTGAGCCTGGAAACTCAGAAAAAGCAACTGACTTGGGCAACATTGATTTTTTTTTCTTGCTGAAGACTGAATTTAAGGAAAGATTACTGAAACAGCATGCTGATTTACTGACAAGGTGGGCAGCAGGATAATTTGTTTCATACTTTAATTTGGCAGTGGCCTCCAAATGGCCAGTCTTTCTGCACAGTAAGTTGGATAAAGGATGAAAACATAACTATATCCTTGGAAGCAAACATTCTTTAGCAGGCAGACATTCTTGCAAAGAACCTAATAAAGCACAGGCTGGGCAGGGCTACTGTTAGGTGGATTTGTAATTGGTTGACTGATCGAACCCTAAGGGCGCTCACCAATGGCTGCTTTCATCCTGGAAAGAAGTGACTAATGGCGTGCCACAGGGTTCTGTCATGGGCCCAGTGCTATTCAACATCTTCATCAATGACTTGGATGAAGGAGTGGAGGGCATGCTGATCAAATTTGCAGATGACATCAAATTGGGAGGAGTCGCTAATACCCCAGAGGACAGCATCAAATTTCAAAATGACCTTGACAGATTGGAGAGCTGTGCCAAAGCTAACAAAATGAATTTCAACAGAGAGAAATGTAAGGTCCTACACTCAAGACAGAAAAAATGGAATGCACAAATACAGGATGGGGGATGCATGACTGGATAGCAGTACGTGTGAAAGGGATCTAGGAGTCTTGGTAGATCACAAGCTGAACATGAGTCAGCAGTGTGATGCGGCAGCCAAGAAAGCCAACGCAATTCTTGGTTGCATCAATAGGAGCAAGGTGTCTAGATCAAGGGAGGTAATGGTACCACTCTTTTCTGCTTTGGTTAAACCTCATCTAGAATACTGTGTCCAGTTTCCACTTATGACAACACACAGATTTGATGTCATGACTCCCTCTTAAGTCACCTCTATGAACAGGAGAAAAATCCCACAAAGAAGTCACGCTCTCATTTCCACTTGAAAGCATCGAGTTTTCTTTTTTCAATCTAGCTGTAGGCAAGTCAAGTCCACTTCTTATGCACCGTATGACCTGAATGGATTTTTTCCCACGGAAAGCACTTGTTTCTTCAGACTAAACAGTCAGTTCTTTCAGCTTTTTCTTCTAACATTCCAGTCATGCACCAAGTACATACTACCATTCTCTGGAAGGTTTCCAGAGTGCCCATAGCCCTTTTAAAGAAAAGCAGCCAATATTTTTCATCGAAAATCTAGCAAAGGATTCCTAGGATAAAGAAATATGCACGCTTTGCTACTACTGCCGAAACAGAGCCTGAAGTACTTAGCAAATCTGATATACTGCGCCTAAACTGTACCTTGTGATTCTGCTAGCTGCATATTCCAGCCAGAATGTTTGATTTACATTTGGATCCACAGCCATGGCAATTGCATTTGGTGATTAGAATCATGTAAGTAGAAGCACTTCAACCATACTGCAAAACTGGCTCTGACGTCTTTTCTCAGTGTATTGAGAAGAGACATGGACATGCCTTTTGACGACATGCACACACAGGTTTGCTCCATGTTCAGCAAGGCAGTCTTATGTCAACCAATAGCCAGCAGAAGAGGAGACTTTGGTGAGTGATGAAGCACGGTAAGATGCTTCCACTACCTTTTCAAAACTCTGCTGACTACAGTGTAGTTCCAGGGCTCTTACTGTTAACTATTTCACAGTGAATGATGAAAGAGGATAATGGAAGTACACTCAAGTCTGGTGAAATGTAACTGAAACTGAAATCTCACTGCAGGGGTTACCAACCTACTATATGACTACATGGACAGCAGCATTATGAAACGACAGATCAATGAAGTTAAAAACCCCAGTTACCGTGTGCTAGGCAAGAATATCCTGCAACTGCTATTTACTAATATCGAGAAAAATAAGAGCATTTTTTTTCAGTTTATAGTGAAGCCCATAATGATGGTCTCCCAAAAGTTACCACAGGGATGGAGGGGGGCCAATCAACTGATAGAAGCAGGTCAGTCTCTAGCACACCTGTCTCCTCAGCACGCCTAGAAGTCCTCTTAAAGTATCCAAGAAACGGAGCACAATCACATTGCTCTAAAAAGGAGGAGTCAACACATAGCCAATCTATTGGTAACGTCATCTGTTGATCCCAAATTTGCCATTCTGATAAAAATGGTGCATTAACAATTTCATTAATAGTTTCTGAAGCACAGAAATATAATCTGTTGCAGCAAAAACAAGAAGCAGGCTGGATCTAGATTTAGGCATGTGCCACCATGTTAGTGAAAGCTCACATCCTACTCCCTTGTTGCAGCTGCTCCAACCCCCCGAAAATACTGGAGGGGCAAGGGATTCCTGCTGAATGGTGTGAGCTATGGTAGAGGTAGGGGAGGATCTCACCTTTAATGGGGGACTTACCCTTAATGAGCAGAAGACTTCTATTCATGCAAACAAAATCCTGGATCCAAAGCAGAGCGCTGGAACACCGTGAAGGCAGCAAATTTATTCTGGCATAAACATTTGGGACTACCAGTCACTCCTTCAGATGCAAGTGATCAAGAAAACTGAAGTCTACTAAAGCTTGCTACATAATAAGCACCATCGCTTTTAAGATAACAATTTTTTTTTTGTTCTATTTACATTGGGAAAACATGTGAAAGCTTTGGAAGAAATGAGATAGAATTTACAATGCATAAGATACAAAGATGTTTCAATGGCTAAGATACAGTTGCTGCAATGCAACACGATCAAGAATAAGCTATCCAAAACACAGGCATCAAGATCTTCCTGTTTAAGAAGCCTAACATGAGAATCTAACTGAACATAAAGCAAACGGGCAGAGAAAATACTCCTTGCATAAACAGACACACACTAATGGAATTACTACACACAGCCCAGTTTGATCACTTCTGTACCTACATCCCCACTGACTAGAGGGCACAGGCTCGTGTAAAGCTTGTTTACTCCCAAGTTGAGGTACGTAATAATAGTTGTTGTTGTTGTTATCTTTATTTTTATCCCGCTTTTCTCCCTGAGGGGACTCAAAGCAGCTTACATTAAAAGAAACATAACTATAAACTGTCGTATACAAAAGTTAAAACAAAAATTAAACTACAATAATAATTTAAAAAGTTAAAATACATATAAAAACAGCATTAAAATATCAATTACATCACAATTAAAATGACCAGCACCAATAGAAATCACATATAAAATGCCTGCTGAAAGAGGAATGTGTTCAACTGTTTCCTGAAAGTAGGCAGGGAGGATGCCAGTCTAATTTCTTTGGGAAGGGAGTTCCAGAGCCTGGGAGCAGCCACTGAGAAGGTCCTCTCCCGTGTTCCCACCAAATGCACCTGTGAGGGTGGTGAGATCTGCAGAAGAGGCCCTTCTCTCAGTCCCAACACCTGGGCTGGTTCGTAAAGGGCAAGAAATGAGGTTAGCTGCCTTTGTCACCCTGCACTTCATTTGATCTAATTTCCACAGAGGAAAATGAACACTGTTCTACAGCTTAAGTACAAAAAGATTTTTCTACAACTCCACAAATGTGCTACAACAGTTATTGCAGACTGGATCTCCAACATCTTCTTCCAAAAAGCCAGCCTCCTCATGATTGTCACACAGCTAAAAAGGTAACTTTCACAAGGAAAAACATGTGAGTTTCAATCTGTCTGGAAAATAAAACAATCTTAAATGTTAAGAGGTCATTTCTAGGTCAGCATAGGGCACACTGAGAGTTTTCCAAGCTCACTGATGCTACACAACTGCCTTTGGGAAAAAGAGAAGCATGTTTATCCTCAGAATAACTGCAAAGACTTAACAGGCCTATTTATGGTTGGTTTCAATATTGCACCAGGTTCCTGTAGGTAATCAACAGCAAAATGACTCACCTTCCCACTCACCACTTATTGTTGCAAAAATAGATTTGGCGTGTATATAATTAACTGTCTCTGGGAGCGTGTCTTGTTCTTATGTACTGATTCATATGAAAACAGTATCCTCACTCATGTCAACGCTCATCTCATTCCCAGGATTTCAGGAAAAAGCACATGAGACACTGAGACAATAAAAATATTTTTTTAAACTATATTTTGAAAACACATTTTTACACCTCTAGTGGTATAGACTATTTTAATGTGTATTTTTTTTAAAAAAGCTAGGCCCTGTTTCTGAAATCCTGTAAATTATATGATTGTTGACACAAATGAGATCCACTGATGGTTCTGGGTCTTTCAGATTAATCTACCTCACAATGTAGTAGTTGTTAAGATAAAATAGTATCAGGAAAAGAACAACATCTGGTGCTTCGAAGGCAAGATGTGATATCAACTTTTTAAAATATTTTTCTTCCCCAAGTATCATACGTGGTTCTTCCTCCACTACTACTTTTATCCCAAAAACCTTAACAAGCAGGTTAGTCTGAGGGGCAGTGACAGACCCAAGACTACCCAGGGAGTTTCATGGAACAAGGGTACTGCAGCAAGATTTAACATGGAGAGACCCAAGGAGCAGTTTCCCAAGAAAAGCAAACGTACTTTATCCCACCAGTCAAACACAAAAAGAGCTGCCCTTGTGTGCCATTTGGTTCATTCCCCATGTGATCACGTATCTAGGTACGTGATCAAAAGAAAAAATCTGGACACACAGAACTGGCCCCATCATTCATTTCAACTCTGTCTCCCTGAACAAGTATTTGCCTTCACCAAATTATTGGGGGGAGTATAGCATTTGAACTTCAGAATCATTAGTGAAGAAACAGAGGAAGAACCTAAGGAGAGCTCTTAAGGCACAGAATCCTCCCAGCAAAGCTTCTTAGGATGAGAATATCTTTAAAGGTGTGCTATGCTTAGATTGGGGGGGGGGGGGCAAAAAAACAACAAAACAAAAGTAGATTTCTAGAGTTGTAAAGGGATTGCTAAATTGTTCATGACTTGAGCACAATCATCCTTCCGAGGCCAGCAGCATAAGGCAGATTTCAGAAAAGAAATACTAGGTTTCAAGATTTGAAAATGGACTGGAAGGCACAGTTCCATTATTAGAGAAAGAGCAAGTTTACCCTGAGAGGAGAGGTCTAATCAGTTGCACAAATCAGCTGTTCCTACACAGGCTCTCAAAGCTGAATTGCAGAAACTGAAACCTATTCTCCTTTTAAAAGTTAAAGAATCAACCAGGGAATGAAGTGCGGACAAATGTATTTGTGTTGGGTATTTTCCACTACTGCAAGAGGAGGAAGGCTTCAAGTTGCCACGGGAGAAGGCAACTTTTGATCCTTTACTTAGAACAGTAATTAGTTTTGTAGCAGAATTATGACACCAACAACCATTTTCAAAACCTATTCCAAGTGGGACAATTCAATTATTTTTCCTCCATAAATAAATGAAGGAAGAGCAAGACAGGAAAAATGACGGGTACATACCATCTTATCTGAATTTGCTCACCATATAATTAGGGCCAACAGAAATTCTTAAGATCCTGGTAACTGAAAAAAAATACATAACTATATTCTGCACCAGAGATGGTGAAGCTTTGGCCCTTCAGATGATTTGGACTACAACTCCCATAATATCTGCTTACTAGCCATGCTGGACATGGGTTCTGGGACCTGAATTTCAAATTATCTAGATGGCCGAAGATTCTCTACTCCTGAGCTACGCAGAGCTCTGGGAACTGCCTCCATCAATGTCCCAGTTGTCTTTGTTTCCCTATACCTCAGTTCCCCTTTCTATATGAACATTTTGCTGGTGACAGGGACAATGACAAGGGAGAGTGAGGAAGCAGAGGAAAGATGCTGAATTCCCTCCCTGCTCATCAATTCTCTCCTAAAATGCTTTGGTATCTTTTGTTTTTGTTCCATTTTTTCTTTCAGCAGACTACACAGTTGGAAGAAAGTGGGAATAGTTATTGGTAAGAATAAATGATCACAAGAAGAACACTCCTATTTACTCATGACAAAATACTGGTTTGAGAGCATATATTTAATCAGGTGAAGCGCAGTCCCCAGCCAACTCCTGACTATCAGTTTCAGCTCTTGCAATCTAGAACCACAGCTACTTCCATAGAGGCCTTTTTCTTGCAGGAAGCAAAATGCTAGACTAGATGGAACTGTGGTTTCATGTAACAGAACACTCCAAATGAAAGACATGACCCTTGACAGTATGCAATTAGTGTTTATAGGCTGTAAGAGCCAGCATGTTGTAGCAGCTTGGACATTGGATAAAAATTCTGGAGACTGGGGTTCAAATCCTCACCCAGTCATGGAAGCCCACTGGGTGGCCCTGGGCAAGTCACACTCTTTCAGCCTCAGAGGAAGGCAAAGGCAACCCTCTCAAAAATCTTGCCAAAAAAGCTCATGATAAATTCACCTTACAGTTGCCATGATTCATAAACAACTTGAAGGCACACAACAATGACAACAACAACTGTGAGAAACCCATGAACCTCCAATGTTAGAATACAAATCCCACCATCCCTGCCCACTGCTCATATTGGCAGGAGCTGATAAGAATTGGTGCTCAACTTCTCCCTTAGCACGATCCATAACATTTTGATAGAAAAGTCAATCCTGCTGTGTTCAAAGGCACTTACTCCCAAGAGCGCACGCACAACGTTTGCAACCAGATCCCTGACCTCACAGTTCTCCTTCTTGTGAAATAAGGCACAATCCACTCCTCACTCTCCAGATTCAAATTTCCAGAGCAAGAGTTTTTGTTAGGGGGCGGAGTCTAGCCAGCCTGGACAGCTGATGCACTCCAAGCACATCAGCTACTTATCACCAAAATCCCCAGGCTCAACCACTCACTTCCAAAGGAGGAGGGAAGGGCTAGGAGCTTTCTTCCTTTTTTAAACGGCAGGCCACCAAGGTGCTTAGAGTACCTTAACTACTCACTATGAAAACCGTCACACTATCCTCTTTCTACTTTAGAGATGAGAGGTTTTTCACATTTTTCTATTCAATTTCTCTCAAGATATCAATACAACTAGGGGATTACCTTCATCCCCTCCCCTTGCCTCCTCCAAAATGAACCCTGGGACTCCTATAGTCATTCTCAACAAAGGCTGGTGAAACAAGAGAAATGAGAACTGATGAGCCTCAGATTCGTATGTTGTTGGTTTTGTGCGCCTTCAAGGCATTTCTGACTTACGGTGATCCTAAGATGACCCTAGCACAGGGTTTTCTGGGGGGGGTGGGGATAAGACTTCGTGACACACCCAAGGTCACCCAATGGATTTCCATGGCCAAACAGGGAATCAAACCCTGGTCTCCAAGATTGCAGCCCAACACTCAAACCACTAACCATGCTACCTTCTCACGATGTACACAGAACCTTGACTATAACACATCTGTTGAAAAAAAGTTCATAGATAATAAAATCACATGGGAGTTTATGTAGTTCACATCCAACAAGGGAAGATACGCAGGCTGAAACTCATGTATGTGTACACCACCTTAGGCATTAAGGCCATGAGCAAAGCAACCTCAAGGCATACATCGCAAATGCAAGGAGCTGAAAACTAAGAATTATTTCAAGTGAACACCATGAGTCCTCTTCAGGCATTCTGAAATTATGAGTGTTCATGTGGGGAAGAAGAGGGAAGGAACACACAAGGGTTTTGCTGTCCATGTCCTTCTATATTGGAGCCCTGCCTGCTGTTCCTAGCCTTCTCAGACTGAGCAGCCATGTCTGCATGGTTTTCCATATGTCTATCCTTGAACATGAGTAGAACGTACCCTGCTATAAAACATATCCTGAGTGTTCTGCTTACATTTAAATGAATATGTACACACACAGCCCTCTCACATCCAACTGCTCAATGAGCGGGCGAGAACTAGCATGCACAAGAGCATGGGAAAGTAGAGACAGAGTACAAAAACATCTTTACACAGTTTTGATCCCTCACATGATGAGGAGAATGTCTGAAGAATACTATAACGAACTATGATTTGCTGTGATGGGTACAAACTCTACAATTATATGAAGTTCACAGTTTATCTTCCTCTTCTGCCCCACACCACAATATGTGGTTACATGGCAGATTGTATTTGATTTGGTGCACAGGAAGTTGGTAGTAGTGGAGCACAACTATGGTTTGTCCCATTTCAGCTACAGCAGTATTCTGTGGCTTGCTGCAAACCAGAAAGTTGCTCCACAAAACTCTCAAGGACAAGAAAAAGCAAAAAATCAGAAGATTTCTTCATGTAGGGCCAAGTATTTTTTTATATTCTGCATATTATGGTGTTCCAAATGGAACTAGACAATATCTGGTAGTGGCTTTATCTATAGTCACCGATTGATGTTTCCCCAAAACTTAAAACTATTTCTGTCAAGAAGAAACTGTATTTTAAAGTAGGAAGGTGGGCAGTTCTATACAGTAGATCCTCTGTATCTGCAGAGGTTTAGTTCCACAACTCCCTGCAAACAGCAAAAAAACGCAAATGATTGTATTCCATATTATTAAATGACAGCAATCTGCACACAGACACTTTACACATTCACATTGCAAGCATCTCACCTAAAGGACAGAACGCTCCATGATCGCTTGATTTCACAGATCTGGAGGTCACATATACGGAGGGTCCACTGTATATGCTTAAGAGCAAGATTTAACTCTAAGATCTAATTCCAGTCTAATAAGACATATAGGGAAATCCCACAATATCGGCAGCATGTTTTACAAAATGACTATAAAGAACAGCAGCCATAATCAAGGACCCTTTCACACAATACAATAATGGTACTTCAAATACACTTTAGCTGTCATGGCAAGCTCCTGTGGAACCTTGGGATGGACATTTTAGGGAGAGGCCTTTGAATGCTTAGCCAAAGAGCTCCTCTGGTACCTCTGACCAAACTACAAACCCTAGGATTTCATAGGATGAAGCCAGGGCAGTTCAAGTGGAATGACACACCTACAATTGTGCAATGCAAAAAGATCCCTGATTGCAACTGTTCTTCCTAATATTTACTTCATAAAACATATTGCTGATGGCATGAGATTTCCCTGTATGTCTCACATATTTCCCCTGATTGCATCAGGAGGGAAAAATCTTGCAATATGTAGTAATCATGTCTGCAGCAGAGTCCAAGTATATGTAACAGAATACAAGCTGCAACCTTAGTTAGGTCAAGAGAAAGCTTGGATGAACAGAGTGGAACTTGCCAAGCAAGCAAGCAAGCAAACATGCAGAAAATGCCACTCAGATACATCCAGTTGGTACTGTTACCCTGACTTCTGGGGGTCCCCTGGGGGACACCCTGATTCGCTCCAAAAATGCAAAGATTGGGGAAATTAGCGGAGCACTGGCCATAGCAAAATGAGGGGCAGGGTAACCCAGCAGGAACTTTTACCCAATTTTTATGGGGTCAGATCAAGCAAAAAGCCAGACAATTGTATCAATAAATGGATTTTATTCATAAATGTGTTCTCATGCACCAACGTAATCACTCACTCACACACACAAGGCCTATCGAGAAAGGAAAGAGGTGAAAATTGATAGGGGATATAGCGGAGAGGGTGTAAAAGCGGTGATACTGCACCTACCCAGAAGTCTTCAGTCCGGGAAGTGGTGAGAAGGACGGAGCTCAGCAAAGAGAGGTGGTTGAAGAGATCACTTGACTAACAGAGTGCCGGTCTGCTAGCATGGCG
Organism: Cyclura pinguis; assembly: GCA_030412105.1. Lineage (NCBI taxonomy): Eukaryota > Metazoa > Chordata > Lepidosauria > Squamata > Iguanidae > Cyclura > Cyclura pinguis. The sequence continues at coordinate 130,189,413 of CM059600.1, forward strand.
GGCAGTTCTCCAAAGAGACTCTCAAAAATGGGGACTACATTCTACTAGGACAGAATGTACCTCGAGGGCAGGCCCTCTTTCGAGAAGAACAATGGCCAAAATAGAAGAAAAAATGCCGCACAATAGCAACCTGATGGTTTGCATGATTGGTTCATGTAAATGGACCTCGCCCTCACAGGATTCTCCAAAGTCGGAGTGGCTCAACCTGGGGAAAACTCGGTAATCCCTTCAAGTTGGCTATTTGCGGTTGAGGACCCTTTTGTTCGTACAGGCGTGTCTAGCCTGAGGTCTCCTTGGGCAATGTGACTGGGGATTTTCCTGGCCTTGACCTAGTTTCAGTAGTTCGACCTATTTGTCTACACACCCACCCAGGCAACCTCTCTGGCATGGAGGGCATATTTGATATCAATTTTATATCCACCAGGACGGCGTCTGCCACTGAGGTAACAGTACACTTTGTTTCCTCCTTTACTTTGTTTAATCCATTATCAAAATTTACCAGACTTTGGACTCCCTCCCTAAAGAGGCCAGATGGCTCCCTCCTTGCTCTCCTCCCACTGGCAAGCTAAAATATTCTTGTGCAATCAGGCTTTTAGAAACTAAATGGGATAGGTTTTTAACAATGTTCTGTACTGTTTTATGGTTTGTATAGTCTAATTAATTTGAATGTTTTTAACTTTGCTAATTGTTTAAGTGTCCTCTAAATAACTTTTTTATATTGAAGTTTGTGTAGATTTTTAAATCTGTATTGTTTTAAAATATGTTGCTAAGCCCCCTTGAGTCCTCTTATAGGGAGAAAGGTGGGATACATATGATGATGATTAATTTAGCAGGATGTGCACTGCAGAGAATCAGCACGGTGCCAGTAGAGAGTACGACTGCACAATGGACACAAGTTCAAATCCCGACGCGGCCCTGAGGCATACTGGGTGACCTTGGGACAGCTGAATTCTCCCTTAGCCTAGTTCTCCTCACTGGGCTGTTGTGAAGATATAACTGCATGAGAAGCATCTTGTATGCCAGCCACCTCAAGCTTCTTGGAGAAGAGGTAGATGTAACTAAGTTGAAAAATAAGATTAAAACCTTCCTGAGAGGCACTTTGTGTCCAAAATTCTACAGCAGGTTGGGTTAATTATGGCCTTCTATATGTTGATGAATTGCAATTCCCAACATCCCTCATCACTGACTATGCCAGGTAGGGCTGCTGGGATTTGCAGTCTAACAACATCTGGAGGGCTACAGGTTGCCTACCCTGGCTATGCAGCTAAGCTCCTGACTCAACTATGGATACATGTTACAGACTAAATTCTATCACATGTACTTAGGCTCTGCTGCAGTTAGAGATGAGTACAGGCATACCTCACTAATACAGCAGATTAGGTTCCAGATCACTGCTGTAAAGTGAATATCACCTTAAAGCAAATCACAGCTTTTTTTCACTTGCCAGTGCATATGGAAGTCTAAAAATTTATTTACACTGTTGTCTATTGTGCACCATAGTGCTACGCCTAAAAAAACAAAGCACTGTATTAGTGAAGCATTCTAAAGTGAAGTGCCTTAAGGTGAGGTATGCTTATTCTACATAGTGCAGAATGCTTCTTCTTGCTACAGCCAGAGGCTGTTTCACATTTTGCTATTACACGGCTATATTTCACCCTGTCATGGCTGCATCCTGTACGATCCTTGGGTCTGTAGTTTGGTCAAATGCGTCAGAGTAGCTCCAAGGCTGAGTATTCTAAAGGCTAAACTGCCAATCCCTGAAGTCAGCACAAGACAGAGCAGAAACCACTGGTTGATCTACAGCAGATTTGCAGAGATTCTGTTACCAAGCGGTTTAAACAAACATAACTGCAAAAAGCTCCCCCATCTCACCCCACCCCAGTCTTCATGCCTTAAATTCAGATTCTGAAGCAAAGAAAGCCAGTGGAAAAGAGGAATAAGCTTGGATGTAGAAGGAACATGAGATCAATTCTGGTCTTGAAATAGTTTCATGGACTAAGCATATGCATATAAGGCATCATCTCACCATGTCACTAACCTTCCCACAGTGGTGGGATTGTGTGCAAGAGCACATAATGAAGCAAGGGGCTATGCTGACAGTAGCAGTGTTGCTAATAGGGTCTACCATGTCAGACAGGCTTTTGCTGTTAGAGCCATACTAAACAGGCTAAACAGCTACTGGACAGCAGCAGTTGAGGTGGTAGTTTGACACTAGTAGAGGACCTCTTAGAGAAAATGGCAGTGCCACATAGCTAACACTTGTTAATACTGTGAAGAAGGAGGTTTTTGAATGTCTTTTACCATGAAAACCCTATAAAAGACAATACAAAATGAAACAAGTGATAGTGCCAGAAGGCTAAACTCCCAGGTCGGAAGGCACTGAACAAGCTACTGGGGTATAGCAGAGGATAATTATGAGCAGTGCTACGACTAATGACGCAACTGGACTCAAGCTGAAAAGATCCTAAGTTGTTGACATGCTCAGAAGTGAAAGGAAAGTCCAAAGCTGCACAACACATGTTATAAGAACACGGAATGTGAGAAGCATGAATCAAGGGAAGCTAGACATAGTAAAACAAGAAATAGAACCTATAAATATTGCAATACTTGGTGAGTGAGCTAAAGTGGACAGGAATGGGACATTATGAGTCAGATAATTACACAACATTCTACTCAGGAAATGAAAATCTAAGAAGAAATGGGATGGCATTAATAGTGAGCAGAGATGCAGTAAAAGCAGACAAAGGCTATAACACAAAGTCTGACCAAATACTATCAGTAAGACTTCATGGAAAACCCATCAATATAACCATAACACAAGTTTATCCTCCAACCACAGATGCAGAAGAAGGCACTGAAAGAGTCCAGAAGGAAATCAATCACGCACCAAAACAGGACTTCTTGGTAATCACAGGTCATTGGAATTTAAAAGTAGGAAACAGAGCAGAATCAAAGATTGTAGGAAAATTTGGCATAGGATAAAGAAATAAAGCAGGAGGGCAACCGCCTAAATTCTCAAAGGCTAACAATTTGTTCATAGCAAACACAGCTAGAGACACAACTGTATACACAGACATCACCCATATAGAAATAAAAAAGATTACATAATTGAAAGCACAAGACGGAAAAGCTCCATTCTATCTGCCAAAACAAGACCAGAAACAGATTGTGGCACAGACCAGAACTGTTTATGTCAAAAATTAGAGTAAAGCTAAACAAAAACATTAAACCAGACCACTATGCCCAAATAAGACCCGAAGAACATCTCCATACAATCTAAAGATAATGTAAAAAACAAATTTGCACTATTAAGCTTAACTGACTGGGAGCCAGAAGAACTCTGCACTGAAATTAGGGACACTGTGAGGGAAGAATGTAAAAAGACAGTATCTCTAACCAAAGAGATATTGCTCAGTCATGAAACTCCTCCAGCAGTTAAAGACAGACAAAAAGTAAAAGGGGACAGAAATATGGTAAGAACCCTGAATGCAACTGTTCAGCAACTTGTATGCAGTAATCAATGCACAGAAATAGAAGATAACAAAAAAGGAAGAACATGAGATCTCTTACAAAAGATCCAAGAAATCAAAGAGAAATTTAAATTATGAGTGGAGGTGCTATACAATGTTGGTTGAACACACGACCAAGTAGAAATAAAAAGATAACAGAAACAATACACTGAAGAACTATATAAAAAGTATGAAAGGATGATAGATGCATTCAAAGAAGAACTATTTGTAGATGAACCTACAATTTTAGAAAGCGAAGTGGACACTACATTCAGAGCACTTGGGAGAAAGAAATCACCAGGAACAGATAGTACAGATAGCATTCCAATAGAGCTACTTCAAGCTACAGAGACAGAATCTATTCTAGTTCTACCTAAAATCTGTTAACAAATATGGAAAACAAAAGAATGGCCGATATACATTCCAATCCCTAAGAAAGAGGACACCAGGGATTACAGTAAACACACAACCATTGCATTAATCTCCCATGCAAGCAAAGTGATCCTCAAAATTCTACAACAGAGACTTTTACCATACATAGACTGAGATATGCCAAATGTCCAAGCTAGTTTCAGGAAAAGAAGAGGCACTAGGGATCATATTGCAAACATGCATTGGATAATGGATTGCATCAGAGGTGGCTGAAGAAAATCAGCCTGCACTTTATAGATTATGACAAAGCCTTTGAATGTGTGGATCATGAAAAACTATGGATCACTCTTAAGGAAATGGGTGTGCCACAATTTTTGATTATCCTGATGCATAACCTGTACACAGGATGAGAGGCTACTGTGAAAAAGGAATATGGAGAAACAGGATTGTTTCCAGTTGGCAAGGGGGTCAGGCAAAGGTGCATTTTATCACCCTGTTTGTTTAAATCGTAAACTGAATATATAATAAACAAAGCAGAATTAGAAGAAAGAGGCGTGCAAATTGGAAGAAGGAGCCTCAACAATTAGATAAGCAGATGATACCATACTACTGACAGAAAACAGAAAAGACTTGGAATGGTTATTGAAGAAACTTAAGGAAGAAAGTACAAAAGCAGGTTAACAGTTGGAAAACTAGGAGTACAAAAATGATGACCACAGATGGTTTACATCACTTTAAAGCACACAATGAAGATATAGAAATAGTTCAAGATTTTCCATGCAATGCTCATTCAGAAATAATCTGAATAGAAACTGCAGTCCAGAAATCAGAAGACTAGGGCTTAGAAAGGCAACTATGAAGGAACTAGACAAGATCCTGCAGTGTAAAAATTGAATACTAAAGTTAGGATTGTCCATGCCAATATATTTTCAATTTCAGGTATGGCTGTGAATCTTGGCTGTGAGTGAAGAAAGCTGATGGGAAGAAAATCAACTCATACAAAATGTGGTACTGGAGAAGAGTTTTATGAGGGATTACTAAAAAGACCAATAAATGGGTTCTACAGCAAATCAAACCTGAATTCTCCCTAAAAGGCAAGTTGATTAAACTGAGACTGTCATACTTTGGCCATATCATAAAAAGATATGACTCACAAGAAAAGACAATAATGCTTGGTTAGGTAGAAGGGCAATAGGAAATGATGAAGACCACATTAGAGAGGAATAGATATAATCAAGAAAGCCATGGCCTTGAGTGTGCAAGACCTGATCAGGGCTGTTGATGATGGGTGTCGTGGAGAACTTTCATTCATAGGGTCACCAAAAGTCAAAGTCAACTTGACAGCAAATAACAATCCTGTGCCTTAACTGTAAGTGTACAGAAGTCTTGAATTGTGCCCCCATTTCACATCTAGTCTTGGTTGGTGGACCTAAATGTCGTGAAAACAAAGTAGATCTCTTGAGCCTGGTCTCTCAAGCCTGCCCTTTATCACCATAGATGTCTGGACCCTCACAACTATTTAGCACAAAAAAGCAAAAGAAGTACCTTCACCATTAAGAAAATGTGCATCCCATTCCACACCCTTTGAAAGAGGTGCAGCAGAAGTTATCATATTAGTTATCTGCATTTCTTACACTCAATAACACAGCAAGAACCTACTGCATCACATGAAGATACAGGGTTACAAGATGTGTATTCTCACTCCCATGTCCCCCTACACTACCATTCACTCCTTGTTCTCCTCTGCATCCTAACTACCTCCCACTCAATCTGCACTATTCTCCCAAACAACCAGCTTCCTGTATGTCAAGCGCAAGCTTCAGTCTCCAAATCCCCATTAGCACAGTTCCTGTCCTGTTTCCCCCCATTTTCTGTGAATGAATTAAACACTGCTCTGGATTTATTTCACAGAATTAAGTTACCAGACAACTTTTTGGGCGATGGGGGTGGTAAAGAACATACCACACAATCTGCAATGTATAGCATATATTTACTATGCTGAAAGACTGATCATGGAACAGACAGGATATTTAGTGCGGGCAGACAGAACCATACAAGAAGAGGGGTGAGTTTTTATTATTCGGCAGACAATACCTGCTTTATCTGGAGTGACACAGTGCAGCATCCAACCTGCCAGGCATCAGCCCCAAAGGACACAACACTCCAGACAGAATCTCGCAGTTTTGACACGTGGCTGCCAGGTTCCCACCACACTACCAGCCTCCAAAACCAAAGTAGGCACAAAAAGCTGGGGCAGAGCCAAAGGTTTTATTGGGCTGAGTATACCAAAGGAAGCCTAAGCCAACTTTTGTCTCAAGACCCTCTCAGACATACAGTTGGGGGGCGCTTTGTCTATGAAACCCGGCCATTGAGTTCATAGCTGGAAACAGGAAGCTGGCATGAAAATTGCCACTTTCCTTTCTCAAAGAGTAGAGGGCCCTGTAGCTGATCTCTGCCAGGAGAGCAGCTGCTTTCCAGATCCCCCCTTCCAGCTTTTCTTTTTTTCCTTTTTGGTAAGATTGGAAGTAAACTTTTAAAACATGATGTAAACCTCCCCATTCCACGTTCAGCCCGATAGCGATTATGCCTGACGGGCTGCTCTACAGGTACAGCCCTGCTTTTGTCAAGCCAACACACATGTGAAAGGAGGAAAGGAGAGAAAGGCACAAGCAGCAAGGATTTCCTCCCCGGGTGGCTAAGAAGTTACAGCAGAGGCACAGGCAGCGGGTATTCCAATTACAACATTCCCTCGCGGTGGATCCAGGAGGAGAGGAAGGGACCACACACAGAAGCGACTACAGGGAGACAAGGGGGGGGGGCGCCCCCTTCGCGTCTTTGCTATTCACACCCACAGACGCCGTGCCCCCGGTCTACAGGGAGGAAGATCTCTTCGCCAGATCCCAGCAGTTGCCTCTAAGACGGTGGCCCCGGCGGCTACTCCCCCGAAGAAGCAATTTTATCGGAGAGTTCACAGAGCTTCTTCCCACCCAGCCTCCGACCATACGCGACACAGACACTTACATAGTGTTTGTTGGGAATCCGCCTCTTTTGCACGTCCAGCACCTTCACTTCCACGATACTCTTCCGGGGCATAGCGCTGGCCCTCCGTGCAACTCGAACCCCAGAAGCACCAGTTTTTTTTTTAAAAAAAGAAAATAGTGCAAAATCTTGAGCTAAAGGGGAGTGGATGGGACGCGAGGGAGAATATAGAAACGACAAGACCACTCGCCTCTTTTTTTTTCTTTTTTTTTTTTAAGGAAGCTTGTGACCAGCCACAGCTCCAGTCCAAAAAGGTGCAAACTTTGTTTGCAGGAGCAGCGATTCCAAAAGAGAAATCGCGCTCCTGGGCTGAGGCAAGCGCTCTCGCTCTCGCTCGCTCTCTGCGTCTGCTTCGGTTTCCTCTTCCTCCTCCTCCTCCTCCTTCTCCTCCTCCGCCCCCTCCTCAATTCTTCCCCCTTCTCTCTTTCCCTGCCAGAGTTTGCAGATGCGGGAGGACTCCTCCCAGCCCATCCCTGCCAAAGGCAGCCTATCCCACTCCAGCGCTGGCAGGGTGGTTATTATGCGCTCAGATCCAGCCCCGCTCTCCGGGCTCTTAAAGGGCCACGAGCACCGGCGGCTTGCGAACAAGACCCGCAGCCACACGTTCGCAGCGGCGCCGGAACAAAAGCCGAGCCGCCTCGACAGCCGCCGCTCGCGCCCGCGCGGGAAAACGGGGAGGCGCCCCTCTTGGGTCGTGGGCGGCACAGGGGAGCGCGCAAGGCTTGGCCCGCCGGAAAGCAACATGTTTCCGCGCTGTTACTCCTGGGGTGAGGCACTGGCGCGCACGCAAAGCAAAAAACGGGTTTTTTTTTTGACGTTTATGCACACATAACACCCAAATAAGATGCCCAGTCGTTGTACCGCAACCCCGGGTGTTCGTGTTTTCCTCCTCTTCCCCCTCACAGTAACTGCGGGGAACGTGAAATCACAAACGAAGGGGCAGGAGGGCGGGCGCGGGGGATAACGCGGGCCCGCGTCCACCGTCGGAGGGAGTCGGTATCCGGAGGTAGTTTCGACCTCCGCCTGACCCCCGACGTTCGCCCTCTTCGGAGCGGGGGGAAGGAGGGGCCGAGCTTGCATTGGCAGCAGCCGCGTTCAAAGCCAGACGTGGCCTTTTCCCTCCGAACGCGCTGATCCACCGTCGTTTGAAACCGTAATGGCGAAATGAGTTCCAAACGCCCCTGGAGTCCGCCGCAAAAGATTCACGGCCGAGGGCGGGGGCCACCTTCGTGCCGCGGCAGAAATAAAAGCACTTTCGAGCGCCGCCCCCCCTTCCCCCGCTCTGAAGAAGGGCGGGCGGGCGGCTCCCCTCCTCCACACCGCTGCCTTCTCCCGGTTCGTACGGAGGGGGCGGGCGACGGCGCGCAGCCTCTCGGCGCTGGACGCGGCCCTCTAGAGGCCTGCGGAAAGAACAGGAGGATTCGGCTCGCCCAGGCCGCCCCTTCCCACGTTACGGATTAAAAGGGGTTGGGGCGGCCGTGGGGGGTCGTTGCTGGTTCTTAACTCGCAGGGGCCCTCTCCTCGTGACAGAATGCGGACCGGTGGCCAAACGGGCGTTGACATTCCCTGTGGCAGCCCTCCCGCGTTTTCCCGTCCCGGCGGCCTTTCGACTGGGGAGAGTGCGAAGACTTTTGCATCCAGGATCTCACGCAAACCCCGCCGGGCCATGTCGGGTCACCTGACTCCTTTGCTTGTTCCCGGCATTTGTGTCCTGCCTTTCCTTCATTACATACCCTCAACCCGTTCAGATTTCTTTTCAGCTGCTTTGAAAATGTCCCAGCTTTTCCTCCTCCCACTTTTCCCTTTTGTCCTCCGCTTGCTTCAATTGCTGCAAGTGGAGATCAAAGTGCAAAATAGTTTCCACCCAATGCCTGGGGCAGGAGAAACAGAAGTGGGTGGAATCTAATCCTTCCCAGTAGACTCAGCAGTTACACTTCTATACTGCTTATCAGTGCTAACCACTGCCCAAGGGCTTTACAAGGTGTTTAGTTAACTGCTCTCAACAAGCTGGGTACTCATTTTACTGACCTGCTGAAGGATAGAAGGCTGAGTCAACTTGGAGCCCTGCAGGATCAAACTCACAAGATTGTGGCTGCAGTCCTGGCCTTTAACCACTGCCTCACCAGGGCTCCCTTAAGCTCAGGCAGAAGCAACCAGCTGCAGCCTGTCCTCGCTCACCTGTTCTTCTTTGTTAACACGATTTGCAGTGTTGACCACACACATGTTGCTTGGCCGCAGGTGTCCCAGGTCGCATCCGTGAAAGGTTGGAGGTTATGCATGGGCTTGAGTGGCATGGTTCTCATCCTCTCCACTTTGTCCCTATAACAACCCTGCAAAGTAGGTCAGGCATAAGGATGGGATAACTGACTTACAAGCTCACCCACTAAGTTTTGTGAGGGTTCAGCGGTAATGACAACCTGGCTCTCCCAGGCCCAGAGTCCAGTACTTTTGACTGCTACGACATATACAGCGAAGCAGAAGCATCTCCAGAGGATGAGGGTTTAGGAGTGGGGGAGTGCGTCACTGATCTCAGGGATATCCTAGGACCCTTCTCTGAAAGGGTCTCGCCATCCATTAAAAGTGGAGTTTCGGCCAGGAAACACAGCAGCGGAGGGCTACCTCTGTTCGGTATCTCAGCCGTTCCCGTCCTTCCCCGCCCAGTGCCCCGTTTCCCTTTCTTTGACCTGAACATGTGATAACTGTTCTGTGCTGTGAGCATGGGTGGTGTGGATGAGGCTACAAAAGTACATGCATGGAAAGATTCAAATTAGTGCTAGATGGAATGTTTAACTGTGTGGAGAAAGAACACCTGCCCATGACTAACAGGAACTGATTGTTCCTGGTTGTTAACAGTGGAACAACTGGGATGACTATAGCTTGTCACTTAAGTATAATTTGGCACTACATAGATGTAATTTTTCCATAATTTTAAATATTTTGAAAACAGTTGGTAGCATGCCATTTTTGTTTCACTTAGTATTTAAACAACATTCAGCATTTCAGACTACCCACGCTTAGGTTCTGTCTGTTCTCCACTGATGGCATTTGGTACAAGCCTCCCATTCCCCATAAAATTGATCACAGTGGAGGCTTCTACATGCAACTGCTCAACTACATATACATTTCTTACATTATCATGTCCTAAGCCAGCTATCCTCTCAACTGTGGACCCTTTAGCACTAGATAATTATTGCACTTTAATTCCATTTTAACTACCATGGTTGCCTCCTATGGAATCCTGGGGTTTGTAGTCTTGGGAGGTGCTGGAACTATCTGGCTGAGAATTCTAAATATCCCTCTCTAAACTGCAAATCCCATGATTCCATAGAACAGAACCATAGTGGTTGAAGTGGAACCATAGTGCAATAGTTATGTAGTGCAGAAAGGCCTTGTCTTTGCTTACCGTTGGACTGAGTCATGACTACCATGGGCCATTGGGACTTGGTGAAATGAGCAGTTGGTTCAGTTCCTCTGACTGTAGAGCCAGTGTTTTGCGAGTAGGATCAAAGAAAGGATTGAGGGAAGACCAGCTTTGTGCCACAACAGAAATAGAAGATGACTCTAGTGTTACACAACAATGGCACAAGACAACACAAATGCAGGAGGTAGGAGAAATCAGCTGGCAGGATAAATACCGGAAACATAGTAAATCAGCCATTAGTGGCAAATTTTAATATTGAAACTTAATAAACTTTTTTTCCCTTGTTCCTTTTTAACTTAGTAGTTATTTGCTTTTCTGATGTTCTTAAGCAGGGAGTTCAGATTTTATTTATTTGTGTGGGAGTTCTGTCATTAACCTAAGTAAAGTTTGGCTTCCTTTGTTAATTATACTGCAGTTCTCTTAGCAGTTAATGCCTTCCACAGACTATTACTTCTACCGACTGAGAATGATATATATAGTATGGACTATTTGCATATAGTATGATCACTTGCATTTTGTTCCTAGCACACATTTTCTTTTAAATTATTTTGCATTTCATCTGCAACCAACATTCTCCTTGTTCTCAGTTGAGAAAACATCCTTAATAAGGCAATAGGCACAGCTAACTTGAAACAGAAGCAACATGAAATATTATGAGACTGTGTTCAGTAAAACCAGAGCCAGCATGGTGTAGTGATTTGAATGTTGGACTAGAACTCCTGGAGACCAGGGTTTGAATCCCTGCTTAGCCATGGGAACCCACTGAGGGACCTTGGGCAAGAAACCTTCTCTCAGCTTCAGATGATGGTAAACCTCCTTGGAATAGATTTGACCAAGCCCATTTCTGCACAATAATGCTCATTGTGCTGCAATCCCATGTCTGGAAGGGAGGGTGTCAGCAACACTCCCCTCTGCACCTCACCAGCTCCCTGTGGAAGGGAGCATGATGGTGCCGCCTCTTCCTTCTGCAGCGCAGCCTGGCACCTTCCCATGCTGTGCTATGGAAGGAAGTGTAGCCCTTGCACTTCTATGGTTTCCACATGGCCGGGAAAGAGAGGAGCACCACACAATGGTAAGTGCAAAATGGGATTTTTTCTGTTTTGTGAAAAATGCGCCAGCACGACACTTGGTGATGCAATGGCAGCAGGCTGGCGACAACACTGTGTGGAAGCATGACCTGCTGACCGCTGCCATCCTGTCCCAAAAGCAGCTTAACCCTGTCGTGCAGAAATGGCCCAAGAAAACCCATTACAAGTTCCCCCTAGGGTTGCCATAAGTTGGAAACAACTTGAAAGCACATACTACCAACAAGTTCAGTAAAATAACCTGCAATTCATTATCTTAGTTTGCTTGAGTTATCACATAATGTTTTGAAAAAATGACATGAAATTAACCTGATGCTCTTGTTGTTGTGTGCCTTCAAGTCATTTCTGACTTATGGTGAACCTATCATAGGGTTTTCTGAGGCTGAGCGTGTCTGATGCACCAAGGTCACTTGGTGGGTTTCCATGGTCAAGGAGAAAATCAAACCCTGGTCTCCTGGGTCATAGTCTAGCATTCAAGCCACTATACCACACTGGCTCTTACCATGTCACATTTGAACCATTTTATTTCATAATCTACTGCACTGTTTTATCTCATGTTATAGTGAGAATGAACAATCCTCACTAATGAGGTCTGAGCTCCTATCAATCAATAGGAGAATGAGGAGTAACTCAAGACATTTGGTTGAGACCTTCAGAAGCTGACTGGACTGGCAGTTAATGGGATGACATAACATCCTCTACTACACCTGAAAAAGCAGGCTAGTAGGAGGAAGCACTTGGAAAGTTGTGGAGAACTGAGGCTGCTACCGTTGCCTCTCAGCTTCTGCTACTTGAGGTGGTGCCTTTATTCTGTCCATTGAGAGGGCTGGCCTTAAGTGAAGCTTTCACTGTTCCTTATTTTATAGGTTGAGTTTGGAACACCATTACATAGCCAGGGGGCTTGTGTTTTGGCCACACGCATAATGACAGATTCACTAGTCACCCCCAGTGTGGAGATGCAAATGTGGGGTTTATTTGGCAAAGTTTCCAGTAGTTTTTCTACCTTTCAACAGTCTCATATCCCCACATTACAAAATGCATACAAATTATAAGCACATTTCTGGTAACTTTCTGACTCATATTTTCAGATCAGGTATAGGGAAAAGTGTCATATCTTTTAATAGACATACATACATATTTCATATGCTAAGATCACCTCAAGAGCCAAAGCTTGCTGGAATATTCCTATGCCAAAACAAACAAACAAGTAATAAAAAAAACCCACCTGTATTGTGAGAATCAGACCTTAGCTGTGAGATTTCTGAGCTGCATTGTAAAATGAACTCAGTGCTGGCATATCACCGTCTTATGTATTAATTGGATTTCTGTATAAATATATCTTCTGTGTCCTTGACAACTTAAAACACACCGTAATGTTGGGTCAACAGCAATGAGCATCCCATACAAAACAGCATTTAATATTCAGGAGGGTTTTTTTTCCCTTGCCTAAACCATTTTGCTACTAAAATGTTGGGATGCTCCCAAGTCTGAGAGTACTCCTGTAGTAGTTGGACCTATGCCAACAGGCAGGTGGAGTAAAGAGTCCTTGTTAGTTTAATGGTCAAAAGTTGAGAGCTGTTCACTGGTACAGAGTAGGTCAATTTGTATTAGTGATATTTTTTGCATTAGCCTAGTAGTTTGAGGCTGGGAAGAGGTACAAAGGGCAAGGATGGACTGAGAGAGTTTTCCTCAGATACTGACCTGCTTCCCCAATCCTCATAGCTATATGGGTGAGATAGGGGTTATGCTTGTATATTTTGATTTTCTTTGTTTCCTTCTGAACAATATGACTCCTGGGAGTCAATTTTCCATTAGCCCTGCCCAGAGTGGTATACTCCCAAGCCTAGGGGCTCATATAGCCACCTATGGGAACTGAATTGCTGGCCAGAGGTAGTCTGGGTAGAAATAGTTTGGGGCCCTAATTCTACTATTGTTTGTGAGGGGGTGATGGACCCTATTAGCAAAAGATCTGGGATGGTTCTCTGCTGTAGACCCTCTGCTACATCTTTTACTATCAAGAAAGCTTAGCTTACAGCAGTAGTGTGTCAGTGTTTGGCACTGAACAAATTCTTGGGGAGTCCTGGAAGTACAGCCAGTTCCAGAACAGAACAACCTCCTCCCTTTTCTATAAATGATGCTCTTTTGTCAACAATACGAAGAGAAAGATATAGAGTACACTTTCAAAAGGGTCACCCATTGTCAGATGAATCGACATGGAAGTGACAACAACTACATGGTTTAGGGCTATCTGGTCAGATTCAGTGCTGCCACTGTGCATCTTACACTGTTGCTCCATCCGGTCTTGCTTTGTTGGAGGTGCAGAAAAAGAGGTGGGAAGGCAGTTGTGGGGGAGAAGGGCATTGTGGCTTTTTAAATCTCTCTTAAAGATTTAAGGGTGTGAGCACAGTGATGGGCATGATTTTCCAATGGCCTTGGTTTTCAGATGTAGCTGGCTTGACATGGGTGGCTTCCATTATGAAGAGAGAAAACTAAATTTTGGCAATAAGCAAAAGAATACTCCACAAGTATTATGTATATTACCATGACAGTCACCTAGGCAACAAAAAAGAGGCAGTCGATATACCACTTACAGCAAGGTGCATGGTACAAATTCAGTCTATCCTGGGACTCCCAACTCAATTGCTGAGATGCTTGTTGTTCAGTAAAACCATAATTACCTAGGACAGATATTTAATTGATGACATTCCTAGCTCTAATTGGCCAAGGCTGTTGGAGGCAAGAATGTAAGATGTTTTAATCACAGATGAATTTTCAGGACATTTTTGTCTTCTGTTTTGTGCTCGTTCTGTTTCAAATTTCATTTGGTACAAAGAGGTGCAGCCCGACTGTTAACTGGGACAGGTTACAGGGGTCATACATCTCCCTTGCTCTAACAGCTCCACTGGCTGCCAGCCCGTTTCTAGACACCAAGTGCTGGTTAGGACCTTTACAGCCCTATGCAGCCTAGATCCGGGCTATCTGGCAGACTGTCTCTACCCATGAGCCAGCCCAGACCTTCTTCAGCCTTCTCAGTGGCTACTGCTACTGCTAGACTTTGGAACGCCCTCCCTAGGGAGTTTAGAATGGCCCCCTCCTCACTCTCCTTCTGTGGACAGGCAGAGACTGTTTTATTCCGACAGGTTTCTAGAACTGAAGGTTTTTAGGGAGAGGGCTGTAAGAAGGTACTGTCTTGTTTTAAACTTTTTTTTATATGAGCGTGTGTTTTAATTTGTTTTAATAAAGTTAATCCTTTAATTCTGTTTTAATGTATACTTTTCTGTGTTTTTAGTTATATTGCATTCATTTTCATTTGTGAACTGCCATGAGCCCCTTGGGGAAAAGATGGGATGATGATGATAATCAACAACAATAATGAATTTGATAGATTCTTAAGCGAACAATGGACTGCTCTAAGGTCTAGAAAACTCAGACGTCATGCGGTCTTTGAAATACTTTAAGCTAGAAAATTTTGGAAACATGTAAGCAAGTTATTTAGCTTTGGGAAATGTTCCCATTGTAGTCAAACACAGAAGAGAGCCTGATGTCAAAATAATACAGTATATTGCTAGCCAGCTGTAGTATCGCATGTGGCTCAGTGGCAGTGATAGGGTGAGGGAAGAACAGCCAATGCTGCTAGTATGAAGAGCACACACTGGTTAGTGAAGTCCACCGTTTTGACCCAGCAATTGATTGTGGTAGTACATTATTTATGCTGCTTCGCACATGTGCTTTTTAGACACAGTATGGTATTTGGGTATCTGGCCTACAGTTACTGACAGCCATGTTGTGTGATTAATGTAGTAACATAAAACTTTGCCCTCACCCCCGTCTCACTTCCAAAGATTGCATGCTATCCTCCACCCTGGCCCATCTTTTCCTTCTCCATTTTGCATATTGTTAGTATTGGTATTTCAAAAGAAGAAATCTTTGAATTAAAAATACAGTATGGGTTGGAAAGAATGTTTTCCTCCCATGCAAATGCAATCAAGAATTTAGCAGCACAAGCAGATACATGTTTACTCATAAAGAAGTGCCATTGATTACAGTGCACTGCAGCATAAAGTGAAGTTAAAAAATGACCCCATTTACAGTCCCTGTCTCCAGGTGAGAAACTAGGAACTTTATCAGCTGATAATGCTGTAATATGAATTCCCACGTTGTGCAGCTCTTTTTGCAGGATATGGCACTATTATGCATGAAAATATGGTTTTCAGTAAAAGTCGACAACCATATATTTGGGCAATCACTCCCATTGGTCCAGCAGAAGATGAAGGATGTTCTTATGAAACAAAATATGCATAATATTGTTCAAGGTATTTTTAACTACCTCTCATTGCTCAGCATAGACAATAACCATATAACAATGTTTCTTATATTTCTACATTTCTATGGAAATGTAAAAATAGTTAAAACTTATTCAGCTCATACACAGAAACCAAATGCACAAAAGTCAGGTTTCATCTGATTATGGAAAAGAAAACTGATTTTGCTATCATTTCTATGGCGCTTCATCTAGAAATGAAGCAAACAAGACTGGCTGAAGCCTTTGGAGAGTCTAGTCTCCATAAGCACCTTATTCCATTAGTAAAGTGCTTCTAAGCATTAGGCAAAGAAATCCAAACTGAACATTAAAATCTGCTTCTCTCTGTGTGCTTTAAAGACCATACATACATACATTTTTGTCTGTCTGTCTCTCTCCCTCCTCCACTCTCTCCCACACACAGACACACTACCTTTTACCCTGCCTTTGGTGACCGACATGTAGTCAGCACTACCTTGGTTTATATTAACATTAATTGAGATTAATCATGTTTAGCCTCCTGGCAGCTTGTTAAAATAAACTGCCCTTGCCTATCTGTGAGCTCTGTCACAAAGCCACACTAGTGCTCCACTTACCAGAAAACTGGCAGGAGGCCAAGGGAGAGGCGAAGATCAATGGGAAGCACTTCAGTTGCAGAATGCCTCAGAGTGATTTGGAATGGGATTTTCTTTGTCAGGCTGACATCACTCTTGGTAAGGTGATGGAAAGCACTGGCACTTATTAGTATACTGCCTGCCTGCTGTGTTGACACATATGCACCTAGACCCCAGGGTAGGTGAAGATGGAGGCATGAGAATATTTTGCACCCCTTCTCTTAAAAAAAAAAAAATGAAAATAACATGCATTTGCTGTTTTTTTTGCATGTATTATAGATACATCAGATACTTGCTCTTGCCAAAGGGGTAGCTATGGGAGGGGGGGGCAAAAGGGGGCACACACATTCAAGGTTGAATTTTCTAAGTAAGATGCCAGCCTGCCCTCTTCCCTCTTTGTCCGATAAAATGTAGGTTATTCAGGATAACAACCCTGGGCAAACGAATTCAGCTAATGTTGGACATTCTGCTTTCTGTAAGTAAACCCTCCTGAAACTTTCCTTTCACAAACATCTGGCTAAGTATGTTATTTATTAATTTGGTATTACCTCTTGGTCTGCTGAGAAGCTAAACAGCCTTCTAATGTAACACTTTAGTTATTTAAACTAAATTCCAGAAACTAAAACAGACCAATGCTTCCTTCCTAGCAGAAGCGTCCCTGTGTCAGTGAGTGTCAGATCCTGTCATGGAGGCTACTTTCCAAACATATGAATGTGTGCAAACACACACTGTGTTTTCTAGTCTCCTATCAACTTCAGACTAGCATTCTTCTATGCCCAGCCAAGCCAAACAGGCCCCTACTAGCTCAGATGTGTTCTTTACAGTGCCTTTCCAATCCACTAGTTAAAAAGAGAGGGTGTTCAGAAAGAGGAGTGAAAAAGTGGGCTAGTCCACCAAAGTGTCTACTATAACAATTGTTTAGTCCTTAAGGTACCACTAGATTCCTTGTTGGGTTTGTTGCTGTAAACCAACACTACCACTCTGGCAATTTTTAAAATGGGAAAAGGGCATTTAAAGTGATTTACTCCAGAAGAAAATAAAAATTAATTTCGAAATACTCAAGTCCCATGCCATTAGACAAAAATTGACTTAATTTTCTTTCAGGAAGTGACCAAGGGAGTTAGGAGGCTAAAATCACGTTAGGAAATTCAGACATATCTTCCCAAATTCTGGGCGGGTTACCCGCTGCTCATATGCTCTGTTTCTCTCACACACCTTATAAGATCCTTACTCATACATAATTCTCCAGGTTAAGAACAAAATAAAAAGTTAAGCTTACTTAGATAGCCGTGGTCTAGTTTGAATTCCTGTCTTCGCTAGGTATTCTTGGTATTATCTTTACACCCATTTCTTTGTCTCTTTTATTTCCCCTTTGTGGTTTTCTCTGGACCTCAGACATGTGTTTGAGAGTACCAGCTCCAATGTATGCAGACTCTGGGTGACATAAACCACTGCAATGACCTCACTGCTGGCTTCAAAATGCAGGGTTGTGAAGAGGTTAGGATGGTGTCACAATACAGGAAGAATATCACTAGTTAATACTTTTATTGCAAAACACATAAAGGTTAAACGGAAGTACAGTAAATTTAGTTCTCATGCTATGTCCTTGATCCCTTCCTCAGACTCAGGCATCCTATGTGGACAAGTTCCTCAAAAAAACCCCCCACAATATATGGACTACAAACAAAATTCATGTCTATAAAGAACTAAATCTCAACCCAGCATGTTAATGTAGTGCCATCTAGTGGCAGTAGCAGAGAAATACGCTGTAGGAAAATAACTTCTTATGTAGCTTCAATTTGTTTCAGAGTTATGGGCCATTTCCACACAGGATTGTTACAGAGTTATTATTCCACTTTCAACATCCTATGGAATCCTGGAGTTTGCAGTTTAGGAGGATGTTCAAAGTGGAATAATAGCACTATAACAGTCCAGTGTGGAAACAGCCATGGTGATCCAAAGGCCAAACTATCACAGGGTTTTCTTGGTAAGATTTGTTGGGGAGGGGGTGTCTTTGCTGCCCTCTCAGGCTGAGATACTGTGGCTTGCCTAGTGTCATCCAGTGGACTTCTGTAGCTGAGCGAAGATTCGAACCCTGGTCTCCAGAGTTGTAGTCCAACATGCAAACCACTACAACCCCATGCTTGGCTCTCTAGGAAAGTGACTACTCTATTTAAATTCTTGGGTGACAATGGTAAACAGGAGGAGAAAGAAGTGGTCATCTCAGCAAATACTGAATTAAATGAGGGCATGGAGCTAGATAATATTTCATTCATCATAATTCCCAACAGGAGTTAGCCCAGCCACACCACCAGGGATCATCATTTTAAAATGAAACTTCATACCACAAGTGTTATGAATGCCTTGTTGTTGTTGCGATTTATCAAGTCATCTTTGACTTATGGTGACCCCATGACTGAGAGACCTCTGAAGATCCTACTCCATCAAGAATTCACACACTTTAGTCCTGAATTTCAGCTCAAGTTCTCCCATTCTGTTACCTGGACATGGAGGAAAGTCTCCTTTTCAAAGCAGAAGTAAGGGCAGTCAAGCTAAGAAACAGCTAAATTTTGCCCCAGAGGGCGGAAATGGATAGGTACGAATTCACAGTCCTCTCCATTCCTCCCCATAAGCCATCAAATTGTGCTTTAATTTCAGAGTCCGAAGAAGACGACTGCCAATTTGGTAAACGAATGGCTGGTCGGCAACCTGCTTCAGGTGTATGCAGGTCAGCAGTTCTCACAGTAAATGCTTACGTGAATTCAGTTTGATGGCTTTCTTTGGATGGAGGAGACAAGTACTGCAACAACAGCCTTCTATGAAACATGGGAGTCATAGTCCAACATATCTGGAAGGTAACTGGGAAGGCAGCGATAAGGATCTTTTTTTCTTTTTTCTTTTAATGTGGGTGGGTGCTCTGCACATACTCCTTTGAGTAGTGCCACCTAATTCACCACACAGTGGTAAATAAACATGACGCTTTCCAGTAAGGGAAAGCCGGAGTGGTGTTGCCTTGGTACTTAGAATTACTTATGGGTAAACTTGACTTTGTTGCATCTGATGAGACAGACTATGAAAGCTTATGCTACCAACTTCTTTCTCTCAGTCTCAAAGGTGCTACAAGATCCATTTGCATCCTGACCTAGGCTAACATGACTATATCTTTGATTTTATCACAGTTTGTAATGAGGCTGTTGATTTATATTTCTGACGCCCTAGGTACTCAGACAAATGTTCTCTGCTCTTAAAATATTTTGAAGTATCTCCAGATGTTTGCACATGTACATCACCAACGTGCATGTTGGCACTGTGGTGTGCATAACGTAGGGTCACTTTTCCCAGTCTAAGCGTCATGACACCTTCTTCTAGGATTGGCTGCTACCAAAGGCGATTTGTTTATGACATCAGATTCTTAGATATGGAGGGCACGTGTGCAAGTGGAAGGCATTATGGACGGGTAATTTAGCAACAAGAGAAATAATTCCCACTCATCATAGCACGCAGCAGGAGAGCAAGAGAGAACCCACACGCCTCCTTTCCCATCCAGTCATATGACTCACTCCCAACATCAGTGAACACATTCAACAGATGGATGAACACAAGAAGAAAACATTAGCTTTCCCACAGGCTTCTCAATGCTACCCAGATTCAAGCCAAAAGTTTTACCCACCAGAGATGAGAAAGGGAGGGGAAATGGGTTTGTTGTTGTTGTTGTATGCCTTGAAGTTATTTCCAAAAATGGGTTTACACCTGATTAAAAACACTAGATACACAAGTTGACCAAGAAGGTGACTAAATGCCCAAAGGTGAGAAAGAAACATGAAACAAGGGGTACTTCTCCCACTATGAATAATAAATATAGTATATTTTCAGAACCACACTTTAAAGATGATTGGCTCCTTTGGAAAAAAAAGAGAACTAAACAGCAAAAGTGGAGTCAGCTCACATGTGTGAACTGCAAACCACTTTCTTTTTTGTTAAAAAAAAAAGTGCTGTAATTGTTTCTCTCTCCAGAAACTGCAAACTGCACCTCCCATCATTCCTCACCATTGAGTCTGCTGAGTAGGGTAGTACTCCAACAGCATCTGGAGAGTTATGCAATTCACACTTCGTTTTTAAATTATCACCATCATCTAAAGGATCACAGCAGCTAAGATTTGCATAACATGCACAAATAGTGTTTGGCTGCATAGTTGCGCCAGCAGACCTTGCAAGCACAGAAAATGCAGGTAACTTGGAATGATTCTTTGTCTGAGTGATCAAAGTATCATAATTCATTGGAATCAAGCCTGGGCTCGTTATAAACTTGAGAATTACAACCATAGAGCCATTCCGTTTGCAGACCAACTAATTATGAATTTTGGTGGCATTGTTACTTATCGTAGGGTGGCAAAGAGTTCTTTGGTGCTTAACAGGAGTTCTGTCCTTAATTTGTAGCTGTCCCCCATCCTTCCCCATCAATCCATGCCAACTGAACTTGGGCTTAGTATCTCTCTCCCATTGCCCCTCTCCCTGTGTTTAGCTCCTTTCCTTCTCCTTTGGTGTCTTCTCTTACTAATTGCACCAAAGGATCATAGTTACCCTATTTTCCAGTATAGCTTTGCTTTTTATTTCTGCTCCATAATGCATACAAGCATCTGGTTTCCATTAAAGGATTATTTTCTGAACTGGTAGCAATACCTCCTTTTAAGGGCCAAACTTCAGGCACCAGGAAAGAGAGAGATAGAGAGAGAGAGACTAAATAAGCATCAAGAAAGAGTTAGGATTAAGTGGGTCCTAAGGCTAGGTTCTATCAGTGGCTTTATTATCCATGTTTGTCTCCAAGTAAGAACCCAGTACAGAATAACCAAAATCCACAAAAGCCTTGAGACATGAAGTAAATGGGATGATCATCTAGTTCTATGTATGTGTGTGTGCTGTGCATGACTGTTAGAAAAAGAACTGTGCCTCTCTGTTGCAATAAAGAGTCTTCAAAAAGCATTGCTTGTGCTGCTTTTCCCAGGATGCTTTGGTTCTACTTTACATGACTATCACAGCCCACAGCAGAAAAAAACTGCAGCTAGTTCATGCAAATTTTCAGCAGCATTCATTTATAGCAGGATGAGTAAAGTGTGGCCCTCTGAATACTGTTTGACTGCAGCTCCCAGCATGCTTCACCACTGCATGTAGTAGCCAGGGATGATGGGATTTACAGTCCAGCAACAGCTGAAGGGCTTCACTTTGTGCACCCCTGGTTTATGGCAAGGTGGTCCTGTGCATCCTGAGGTCAGGCACAGGTTTCAGCCTGCACTGGCTTTTAGCCAGTCGGTTTCATCAAAGGTGAGTAATAATTTTCAGCCTTTTTGGATCTTGTATTCAGTTTCTGTCTGCAGAAAAATGGGAATCCCTACAACAATTTTTCCTGCTCTTGTCTCCAGAATGAAACCATCTCCATGTGTCTTCTCGTCCACATACACACAAACTTATGAGATCATATATTTGATGGGAAACACATTCTACCCATGGAAATGTCTTCCACAATAAATGTATTAACCTGCAAGGTAGAAGACGACTCTGGAATTTGTCCCTTATAAATGTCACTTTTCTAGTAGCCATAGTGGTATTGCAAAAAAAAAAAGATCTATGCCAATTTCTGTCTTTAAAAATATGCTTTTACAAGCCACTCTAATGAAGCTGGAAACCAGCACAGGCTGCCTAGGAAAAATTGCCCCTTGGCCTGAAAAGACAGAGCCAGCATCAGAATTAAAGGGTACCTAGCAAAGTGTTATGTTGAGCCCACTGTATTTGTAGGCCCCTGCAGTGGCAGGCAGCCATATGTATTTCTCAGAATGCCATGGAACCATGCCATGTCTGTGCTATTAATAGAAATGGCTGCTTGTGCCTACCACGACCACAAGATACTGTTGGATTACAGGATTACAGCTCCCATCAGTCCTCATCATAAGCTATGCTGGCTAGGACAGATGGGAGTTACAGTTCAACATCTTGAAGGACACATGTTACCAAGCCATGTTCTAAACCAGGTAAGCAGACCCTGATTTGCATTCTCTTATATGAGGCAAGCAGAGCCATATTGTTGAAAGCAGAGCCATATTGTTGTTGTGCACCTTCAAGTCGTTTCTGACTTACAGTGACCCTAAGGCAAACCTATCATGGGGTTTTCTGGGGTTATGTGTGTGTGATACATCCAGTGGGTTTCCATGGCCACAGGGGGAATCAAACCCTGATCTCCAGGGTTGTAGTCTAATACTCAAACCACTACATCACACTGGATCTCTGCCATAAGCATACCCAACATATTACAGATGAAAACTGAAACATCTGTGGTTGAGCACTATAAAAGTGTGGTCAAGATGGCAAAATGTATTAATGAGGAAGAATTCACAAACCAGGAGTGGTTACAGTGTTTGCTTTTGCCTGACCCTACTGGGAAATGCAAGTTTCTGCATCCTCCCCTCTTCGCCCCTATTCCTGCTGAGTTAATATAGCGCAAACTACTTTTGCACTTGAAACTCAATTTGCAGTAAGTAAAGTAAGCTGAAGACAAAGGAAGGAAGTGGAAGGAGGAGAAAGAAACTGGGACATTTTAAATGCAGCTGAAAAGTGAGATGGCAGAAAATTAATTTGGACTGTCCCTGCCAAATCAAGACAGTTGGAAGGTATGCGTATGACCTCCAGAAACTCCAATTCATTGTAAGGATTATTCAAAATCCTGCTGAGCGAGGATGATTTACTTGCTAAGGACAACCATCTAGACAAATTTCCATCTGAAAACATTCTTCATCTCATTTACAGTGTAGGTTTGGGACTATCCCCTACTCAGCCATGAAACTTCCAGCGTGTGATCTTCAGCCAGCCTCTTTTACCCTTTCAGCCCATCTTACCTCACAGAGTTAATATGAGATTAAAGTAGGCACAAAGAGAGCCAAATATGGTATCCTGAGCTCATCAGAGGAAAGGTGGGATATCAAAGTAACCAATAAACATTACAGGAGACTCTTCAGCCTAGACCTTCAGATATACAAGCTATTACTGCTTCTGTTACAGTTCAGTCAAATGCATCTCAAAGAAGTGTCTGACACCTTCCATACAGCTGGTACTAAACTACTGATAATATCAAAATGGAAAGACAATAAAGTTAGAGCAAGAGACAGAATGAGAATGGATGGGAACTGCAGATCTCCTCTTTGCCAAAAAGGGTCACCCTTTAGCTATGTTCAGATATGCAGCAACAGAGAATTAAAAACAGCTTCAACTGGGCTCTCTTCAAGAATTAGTAATTTATTAGCAACACATTTCAGTACAGATGTGCTCAAATAAGACAATATATATTTTAGGAATATGTTTGGTCCAGAGCCTGAAAGCTGTTGATCAGGATGGTTTAAATTCCAACAAGCAGGATTCCATTACTCTCACACCAGGCTTATGTATAAATACAGCTGAAGTCAGCACTGCTGACTCTAAAACCATGCACAACAATTACACTGAGTTCTGGACAAGTATGTACAGGTTCACTGTGATCATGATTTTATTAAATTATTTACAGATAGTGGTTACTCAAAGAAAGCGTATCTTTTAGGAGGAAAAAAATGCAAAACCCTTATTTAGCCCACCATGTAAGAAAATTGGCACTCTGTCCCAACAGACAAAAAAGTACACATTTTACAGGATTAGAGAAAGTTTACTTAAAAGAGAATTTCTTGCCTTAAAAAGAGGGGAGAAGCTTCCTTGGAACACTGTGTGAGGAATATATTGCACTTCAGTGATGTCACAGTACCTCTTGGTATCAGTCAAAACCAGACTGGCAAGACAGAAAGATACTGCAACTGTGAATTTGTGTAATGTTCAAACTATCGACTGCAGTTTGATTTCCTGGACTAGAGATGGAGCAACATGTGGATTTGCGTGTCTGTGTCTGTATACATTTAAATTATGTAAAATTATCAGTAATTTGCAACAGAAAGCTAGCATAGAAAGTGCCTGAAAAAGTTTGGCTTTCTTTAATTTCCAAAAACATTTTGTAGACTCTGTTCAGTTTCTATCTCTGTTTTTCTCTCTTACACACACTAGTCTGATTCTCACATCAAAATAAGCAAATTCTGAATCTTACCAGCAACTCTATCAGGCTCAAGTAAAATGCTGTCGCCTACTGCTCAATTGCTCCTGCTTGGCTCTTTCAGCAAGTAAGACTGTCTAAACTAAGCATGAACTTTCTGTCTCAAGCTTGTTGGTTACAACTTTCAAACTAGGAATGCTGGCTTCTCTTTCCCCAGACAAGCTAGAGTTAAAAACAAACAATGCAAGAGACAAATCAGAATTCCTTCTTTATGTATCATAATAAACCATGGATGGAAGACGTGCCATTGTTTGAGCCATTTCTATTTGCAAGAGGAACCACATGGTAAAGACTTAACATTATGCGCCAGCACATTTGGCTCATTCATACTGAAGAATTCTGGCTGTGATGTTGAAATATGGCCTTGACAGTTTATATACAGAGACTTAGAAAAAAATACAGTTAGGGATTAAAGTGCTTCTCAGGTATACATTTTCTAGTTTCTAAAATCTCTAGCATCCAGAGTCCCCTAAAGATACATTTTGGTCACACACTAATTCTGGTTCCCACACATTTCATGGATTCTTGCCCTTTACTCTGCACTGCTGAGACTTCAAATCGCCAGCAGCCTTCAGTTTCACTTGCATCCCAGCACATTAACAGTGAGAAGAGAAATCATGTCCTCAGCAACATTGCTTCATAGGACGATACACCAGAAGAGAAACCAAAAACATCATTTCCTACATAGAAGGCAATGTGCTATTGCTGGAAAGGTCCTGGGCTGTAGATAAAAAGGGAAAACTGGACCATGTTGCCACTAGAACACATTCTGAGGTTAAAGATGGTACAATGACAAACAATGTAGACTTTGTCTGCATTTATTACCTGAATGAAGTAGCAAATTAAAAATTTACCTCAAATGGCTGGTTGGCTCAGATGGAGGACTATATGCAAAGCAACAAGATACCACTATATATTTGACTTAAAGGGAAATGCAATCTGATACAGTGGACAAAGTCTTCTGAAAAATATTCTTAATTAATCAAAACAAGCTGGGAGAATCATATATCTTCAGTTTAAAAAAGTATTTGCATAAATTTAAGGACCATGAAATGCTGAAAATTTTCACCATTTAAGACATGTAAATATCTTACTCTACTGTATGTAGCTCCCCTTACATAGTCCCTTCTGACTTTCTGAAGACTCAGAGCAACTGCAAAGATATAGACAATGACTGAAATCATTGCAGAGCAGCTCTCAGGCAGATAATAACTTATGTTAAAAGCATGCCTTCCAATCAAAGCATACCCGGTAGTTTAAGATTAGGACTACAAAGAACAAAACAACACTGGCATTTACTGTTCTATGGAAGTGACGCCTGTGAACTGATGCAAAACAAGGTACCTGTACCCTTAGGCCAGCCAGAAGTCTTGCAGCAGACACCTGTGCTTTTCCTGCTATTTAATTTATTTGAAGAGCAGCCATTCATTCTAGTTAGCCCCTGAGCATAGGCTCTTTCTTAGAAAGAATTGGAGTTAGGAAAGAGAACTCTCTATTCAACAGGAGAAAAAAAAATCTACACATACTGCCTTAAAAGTGAAAAGAAAAGCAATCAGCATCAATGGCTGTTGTGAAGCAGAGAGACTGGCCATTCTGCCCTTTTATAGACAGTACAGTGCCTAAGGGGGTAACAGGAACACTGACCTTGGCAGTTCTGTATAATAAGCAAGAATTGCTTAACTGTCTGGACTTCTGACAAATCCCATCACTGTCAGATCTGAACTGTGTGAGTCTTTGCTAGGTTTGCTCATTTAAAACTGTTTGCTGCATCTAAAACACATACTCCCGCCCCCCCACAATTGGACAGCAATCTCCACAGCCTCCAAGTATATATTTCATAATAATGAAAATCCTCCTCTCTAAGCTGGACTACAAACCCCTGAATACTGTGTTTATCAGCCCTGGGCTCGGGACTGACTTTGCATAGGAACACTTCACTTTCTCTGCTTCAGGCTCTTGGCATGTCTATCCCACACATCAGAAAAGGACAGAAGTTGTGCCACAAAGAGCCCCCAGGAGGAGTGCCAGGCCATTCGAGAACAAGGTGAACATGGATATTTCATCAAAGGAGAGGACCAGGAGGAGAAGATATCTCTTTACTACCTCAACAGAGATGGAGGCCAAAATTAAAGCAGATGATTTTTCATTGTCTTTTGTCACAGCTCAGCTTCTTGTGCTTTGATGAGGCCAAGTGCCCACCCATTCAGACAACAATCATGTTGTTAAATGAAGCCAGCTGCCTCACTATGCTGAAGAGTTAGTGAGGAAAATGAAACAGGTGAGTTTAACAGCAGCACAGAACAGGAACTGAACATCTGTTTGTTCTCTAACATTGATCTCTTCAGCAGGAAGTTAAAAAAAAAAAGAAAGCCATCCAATAGTTGGGCAATGGGTTCAACAGACTGCAAGAACTCTTAGGTCCCATACCTGAAGCACATTCACAGTTCTCCTAGCACAACTGGTAAGCCCCCGCTAGCACCAAATAAGTGCGTATCTGCCTCTTCCATAGTGGCTTTGATTTCACTGGTTGTTTTTCACAAATAGCTGAGCAGGTAATGCTGACTGGAGCTGACACAGAAGGAAAGGGAGCCCTGTAAGTTCTTTGGCTGGCTCCCCTTTCCCCCTGCCAGCAGATGAAGGCAAGTATTACAAGCGAACTGCACCCACTGATCCAAGGGTTAGGAAGCCTCTGCTGAACTGAATGGGACAAACTTGGCAGGCTTGGTTGGTGATACTGGAGACTGACCATCAGCCTCCTCACTGAGTTTGAAAAACATCTCTTGCTCTCGCTTCTTCTGATTCAGCTCATCTTCCAGCGCCTGAAAACATAAAGAGAGAAGAGCTCAATTAAAAAGATAATGCTCAGTTCAATTAAAGTTAATCCTTCAGCTGTAAAAACTTGGCTCCTCTCAGTCACCTGGATTCCTGCTAACTCACAGGCAGGAGAGGCTGTTGTTAAAGGGAAAATGAAATAGAAAGGTTAAAAAAAAACACCTCACAAGCTCTAACATGTCATTCAAACTTACCTTGCAAAAATTCAGATATAAGTTGTCTCTCTGCCCCCATTATTTGCAACTCATTAAAATATAACTGGTGGTACTATATTTTGGTGAATGCATTGGAAATTCAGGAGTTCAAATTACATTCTGCAGTTTCATCATTTCAGAAGGTGCTTTATTTCAGTGTTAGTTGTCACCTTTTTTCGTGGCCTCAACTTATCCCTCCAGTCCTTCAAGTTCAGATTGTGGTTTTCATCCAAGGCCTTTAGCTTCTGGGTCTCATGTTCCACCAAGAGATGACATTTTTCATTCTGTATAGATGTAACACAGGAAGGGAAGGAGGGAGAGACAAAGATGCGTGAGAAAATGTAAACAGGGCAAATAGAGTGGGCACAAACCCCATTATTCCTGCTGGCCTGATTGTAGTAAACCCAACATGAGTTCCCAGGTCTGGGGAAGAACAAGATGGAGACATCTTTCACACACAACGAAAGATCTTCTCCTTCGTACATCATGCTCTGTGTGTCTGCTTAATTCAGGTAGCGACTGAACTAGCCAGAGACACAAAGGTGTAAATCTCTGGGCTGCTACAAAGGTCACTGGGTAGCTTTGGAAAAATCTTTCTCTCTCAGACTAACACACAAGGGTGTTGCAGGGATTAAATGGGATAGCCCTGATATATATACTATTTTTTCCTCCTCCAGTGCTGCTCTTCATTTTCCTGCCGACATATGGCCTAGTTTTTCAGTATGGATGAAAAACTTCTGTATAGGCTAGGCTAGAGCCATACTACACTCTGACCCCAGAGGAACACGTGCATCTATACAGCTGATTGGTATTAAGTTACCTGTAACTGCTGGAGTTCATTCATGTTGCTCTCACACTGGGCAATCATATCCTTCATCTGCATCTCATGTTTCTGCTGCTGCTGCAGTCGCTCAGCTTTCTGTCTTTTTTCTTCCTGCTGTGCAAACTGCAATAGAAGGGAGCATCTGGAGTCAGTTTTGTTCTCATGTTTTTTTTTAAATGGCTTCCTACATCTTTCATATACCAGGATCTAGAACACTGCACAGAGATTTGCTCACCAGGGCCACTGGTGTAATTTCAGTAATAATTTCTTCTCAGTAGAAGTTGCCCTCAGTCATTCTTTGCACTAGCAGTAGGGCCTTCAAACCCATTTTTGATATCTCTCAATATGAACATCATTAACCTCTCAATATGATTGATTTCACTGGATTTTGTATTAGCTGCACCAGGTGCTGAAAACAGACTTTCTGACAATTTTGCAAAAACAAAAAAAATGTTGCAGGAAAGTTATTTGAGATTCTCAGTGTATGAAATTTCCTGGTGATATTAACTTGCCGTTTTATTTAACGCTGGAGTATAAATATCATTGTTAAGAGATGAAGCTGGATAAATGCCTGTCAACACTCTCAGGTCTAGTGGCTTCTGCTTGTGCCAGTAGTTGCATATGGGACTTTCCAAGTAGAGTTTATAACCCTTCCTCCCATTACCTCTTGCAGGAACCCTAGTCAACGCAAAGGAAGCTGTACAATCAAATTCTTTCCATAAGGTTGCCAGCTCTCCCCACCCCAGAAATATTCACCTGTTTTATCTTCTCTCTCTGTTCTGATGCAGTTCCACTGGAGTTAATATGGAGACTCTTCTTAAACATGGCCATGCGGGTCTTCCCTTCACTCCGCTGGATTTTGGGGAGACGGGCTTTCTCTTGTTGCTGCCGAATTTTCAGCTGCTCCATCATTCGCTGGTTATATCGTTGCATTTGTTCACGCTCCTGGAATCACAACAGTCACCCAGAGGAGAGGTGAGGGGAGACATGTCAGTGCTTTGATTCCACTTAAATAAGATTCTGTCTATTTGTCCAAAGGAGGAGTGATATTTGGAAGAGCACAAGAGGTAGAGAACACTAGTGTAGGCTTGCCTGAAGGAAGCAAAGCCAACTCAACCAGTTCTTATGAGGGTTCGTCACAGCTTACTCCAGGGAAAGTAAGCTTATATTTACAGAAAGAAGTATTATTAAGCGCTATTTCAAATACAGTGGTCACCAAACTTCCAAATAACGCTAGCGCACAGGGGCAATGCCACATGGAAGTCTTCATGTTTAATGTACTTACTGACAGAGTGAGGAACCAAAGCGCATAGTGAATTCTTCACCAATGTCAGTGGCCATTATGTGTTGCCCCACAAATAGCTTGGGAGCACTGCACATTGTAAGCCACCTACAAATCTGACAGCTTAGTTCCCACAAGAATCATGACACCACACTAAAGTGTGCATTTTAGAATTTCCAATATGCAAGCTGCAACACTTAATTCATCTTTAAAGAAAACAATAGTTAATCTTCATCTATGATATAAAATACAACAAAAGGTCAATAATCTCTAGAAAGAAACTATGCTAGTAGAAGAATGCTTGGGCCCTATACATACTGTTACATCCTTCTATGAAATTTCAGGTCAAAGTTCTATTAATTTCAGAGATCCTCCTTTAGCAAACTTGCTTATTGTTACCTTTCAAGAGGTTTGAGTCACTGAGTAAAGAATCTTACAGCTTCCCTAAAACAGCAGCACCTTGGTTATTCTCTGGAAGGCCCTCAGTGTGCTCACTGGTTTGAAGTCCAGAACTGTTCCTACTATTAATGTAAGATATATTCTATACACAATACAGAGTAAGCATGTAAATCCACAGTTGCCTTAGCCTCACATGGAAAGATGAGAAACTGCAAAGATTTTCTCCTTGACTGGATGAAGGAAAGATATTTTGTGTCAGCCTTGAGATTTTGCATTTGTACGAATGATTTTTGTGCAGACTGTGTGAGCTGCGCAAACTGCTTAGATGAACTATGGCAGCTGCTGCCTTGTTGCATGGACATTTAAAGATCAGAAGCATCAAATAAGTGTCTGTATCTTCTTAACGAATCATCTTGGTTTTTTTTCCTGCTTACTCTGTGTATGTGTGTTTAGTTTCACAAAAGTAAAATATGCTAGGTCCTACAGTGATATTTTACACAAATTGCAGAAACTTTCAGAGAGGAAAAAACTGGCTCTTGTCTCGCTATTGTGCTGGAGGCAACAAATCTTAAAGGGGTAATGAGCTCTCAACAGGTGTCTTGACAAGTTGGGACAACCTGTCTCATTCAGTAATTTAGTGAGATTTCTTCACATCCCTAGTGTAGAAAAGGTGCCTAGGCACCCAAGACACAGATCTGAATGTGACCAAATCAGTCATCATTCAAACGTTTTTTTCACCTAGGCATATCTGCTAGAAATTCACTCTTTTAATAAAAGCTGTTTTACTTCTAAGCTTTTGATTAGACCACTGAGTATTTTCCCTGGCTCCTGGGGCTTTAGCAAATGTTGGTTTTGTGTTACTCATTTTCAAAAAAATGGAATAAAACTAACAAAAAAATCCTAAAACTAACTCTTGCTTCTCTTCTTTCTGCCCTCATGCTAACTCTGTAGGGAAGAATTTCAGAGCTGATAGTGGGTGGACTCAACAGGTATACCAATACATCCATATATCTTATTGATATTTGTAGTCTTATTGACTTCTTGTATTACGTCAGCATAGAGCATTAGTCTGTTCTCCTGTAACTGACAGCAGTAGGGCTGTCTTGACACACTCCGCCTAATCCCATGCTAGAGTCTTCAGAATTATGGAACTGAAGTGCTCTTCCACATGGGCTCCCATTACAGTCTGATGTCGTTAACCTGTCACAGTACAACACCAAACTGACATATATTCACACAAGGCATAAGCAGGCAGTTTTGCGTAGCCATGTGCTACGATCATTTCCTTTACAGCTATTCTACATACTGCTCCTCTGTGGCAAGAATTAAAAGATAAAAAAAATTAAGTTCTGGTACCTTCTCGTGTTTTCGCACCAGCTCATGTCTCTGAAGAAAATATTGATCTTTTAGCTGCTGTTTAAGAAGCTGGTGTTTCTCCTGTAGGTGGTGCTCTTCTAGCTCCCAGATGGTGGCTTCCCGGTCTAAGGAAGACAAGGGAGAAAGGAATTAAAGGTCAGGAGTGAAAATTCCAAGAAAAAAGTATATAAAAAAATCTGTCTCAATATTGAAGAAGAAAAAGATGCACAGAACAAATTAAATCTGTCCTAAGGTTCAGTTTCCTACCCAGTTCCCTTTTCTTTTTATCCTTTTTATCTGTGCAGTCTGAGGATGTGGGCAGGATCCTTGGAGAGGCAAGAGCCACCCCATGTGTACTAAACTCCTGCCCTTCCTGGCTTATTAAACAAGTCAGAAGAGGTGTGGCTGACTGGATAATGATAGTGATTAATGCCTCTTTACAACAAGGCAGCACCCCTGACTGCATCCTATTATACTGGATAACTATAGGCCAGTCTCAGATGTTCCATTTTGGGCAAGGTACATGATAGCTTCCCAACTCCAGGGATTCCTGGAGGAGGCAGATTATCTAGCTCTATTTCAGTCTGGCTTTAGACCTTGCTATGGAAAAGAGACAGCTATGATCACCTCGGTGGATGGCAGGGAACTAGACAGGAAGAGTTTATCCTTGCTGGTTCTGCTGGATCTCTCAGTGGATTTTGATACCATCAATGATGGTATTCTTTTGAGTTGTCTCTCTGGAATGCGTCTTGGAGGTACTGTCCTACAGTGTCTCCATTCTTTCTTGGAGGAAAGCTCTCAGAGGGTGGTGCTGGAGGATTCCTGCCATTGGCCTGCATAGTCCATCAGGGGACTCTTGTCCCCTACGTATTTAACATCTAAGTGAAACTGCTGGAGAGGTTGTCTGGAGTTTTGGGGTCAGCTATCACCAGTATGCTGATGATACTCAGCTCAATTGCTCCTTTCTACCTAATTCCAAGGAAGCTGCTACTGTGCTAAACTGGTGCCTGGCATCTGTAATAGACTGGATGAGGGCAAACAAACTGAAACCTAATCCAAACAAGATCGAGAAGTTCCTGGTCAGTGGAAACATAGATCTGGCAATAGGGACTCAGTCTGTGTTAGATGGGGTTATACTCCACCTTAAAATGGAGGTTTGCAATTTAGGGGTACTCCTGGATTCAGCTCTGAACCTGGAGGCTCAGGTTTCAGCAGTGACCAGGAGTGCATTTCCACAGCTAAAGCTTGTCCGCCAACCGCACCTGTTCCTGGAAAAGCTGGGTCTGGCCATGGCAGTACATGCTTTGATTACATCCCACTTAGATTACTCTAATGTGCTCTATGTAGGGCTGCATTTGAAAAGTGCTTAGAAACTTCATCTGGGCCAAAGGGCTGCAGCGAGATTATTAACTGGGTCTGCCTACAAGAAGCATGCACCTTCCTCGTTGCGACAGCTCCACTGGCAGCCGGTCCTTTTCTGGGCACAATTCAAAGTGCTGGTTTTGACCTATAAAGCCCTGTAGGGCTTGGGTCCAGGCTATCTGAAGGACTGTCTTTTCCTTTTCCTTTCCCTTAGAGCTCTATGATAATCTGGAGATGCCCTTCTCTCTGTCTCACCACATTTGCAGGCTTACTTGGAGGCAATAAGGGAGAGGGTCTTCTCAGTGATTGATCTCAGACTTTGGAACTCCCTCCCAAGGGAAGCCAAGAAGCCCCCATCCTTGCTTTCCTTCCACCATCAGGTCAAAACATTTGTATGTTGTCAGGCTTTCAAAAACTGACCTAGCTGGGGTTTTAAGGCTGTGCGATGCTGTTTTTAAGGTTTGCATATGGTCTTTTAATGAATTTTAATGTTTTTATTGTTTAAGATTTTAACTGTATAGACTGACCACTTTTTAAATAATTGCTATATTTATATTTTTGTTAATGACTTCGTATAGTTTTAACCTCCGTTGTTTTTAAATATGTTTTTACAGTTGTCCTGAGTCCCATTATTGGGAGAAAGTTGGGATATAAATGAATGAAGTAAAGTAAACAAACATATACATGACACTCTGGTCTGTGCCTGACAGATGAAAGAATGAGAAGGTGGATTTATTTTGACAAGAGGTGCAGAAGGTAAAAATAAAAAGGTGGGAAGAATATGTGAAAGGAGAGAGCCAGCATGGTGTAGTGGTTTGAGCACTGGATTACAACTCTGGAGAGCAGGGTCTGAATCTCCACTTGACCAAGGAAACCTACTGGGTAGCCTTGGGCAAGTCACACTCTCTCTCCCTCAGAGGAGAAAAGGCAAACCAACTCTGGACAAATCTTGCCAAGAAAGCCCCGTGACTGGTTCACCTTAGGGTCACCATAAAGCACACACCACCACCACCACCAAACATGGGAAAGGCAGAAAGACACAGAATCCTTACAGCTGCAGCAGAGGCAAGGAACCTGTTGCTTTCCAGTTAATGTTTGACCCTGACTCCCATCAGCCCTAGCCAATAGGGCTGATGGTCTGGGATCCTAGAGCTTGGTGTTCAGCAAGACCTGGAACACCAGAAGTTCCTTACACAAATTAGAACCAAGCACTATACTTTTTTTGGTCACAAATGTGTTCTATAGCGCCAAGCTGCTGGAAAATTGTAACTTGAAACTACTTGGCTATACTCCCTAAAATCACCGACAAAATTAAACACTGTGTTTTTTTAAGATTAGAACTTGGACAGGACATGACATGCTTTTCATTACTCTTAGGCACTTTATACCCTATTCCCTTGTACCTATGCCAGCATCCTCTTGGAGGGAGATGCTGTTTTCCAATGAAAGTTGGCTCTTTCCACATTTGCTTTCTCTGTCCACTTCTTTCTAACCCATTAAGCCAAGCCAAGCCAAACCAAATCAAAGCAAGCCAAACCCTCTCACCTCTCATAAGTTGTTGTTTTTTGTTGAGGCACTCTCGCTCCTTGTCACAGATCTCCTTCCGATTCTGGGCTGTAATATTCTTTATGGCCTGTTCCATGTCCTCAGCCTGTTTGGCTATAAACTCTTGCTCCTAGAAGAGACAGTAACAAACTGAACACTTTTATTGGTATATTACGGACAGCCCCTTCGTGAGAGACAACTAGGAAGCAGGAAATTTAAACTGCCATCTGGGTCTCTTTCCTGCATTATGGACTTATTTGCCCAAAACCAATCATTGATCCCACCAAGAGCCAACTCACTGAATCAATGGGAACATGGCAAGTCAATACTTACGTGAGTTCCATTAATTAAATGAGTCTAATTCACTACTAACTATTGGATTAAATGTCTGTATATTGAGAACTTACCATGATTTGCTTCTTTTGTGCAAAATCCTCCATTTTCACCTTCATAGTCCCTTTGCGCTGTTGTCGTGGGAGCTTCTCAATGTCACCCTTGAGCTTAAAAAATGAGAAAGACAAAAGATCTTAATCTTCAGGAATTTTGGCTCTGTAGGTTTCTTGAAATGGCCACGCAGAAGAGATATCTCATGCTGGCTGCATCACTTGTTTTTTTTTGGACAGGTTATTTTGAGATAAATGTTGCCCAAGGATGGAGGGGTGAGGTCTGCATGTAGGTGGATCTTCCATACTCTGTCAACTGGTTCTCCTTAGGGCAGCTCTCCATCCTTCACCTCCATGAATAGAGAAATTGCTCCATTCATTTATGGAAGGCAAAAGACAGGCTCACAAGTGCCTCCTCTGGGCATAATGGTGCCAGCAGCTATGGTGCTGTGTTTTCAGTTCTAAGATACTTATGAATATTACAGGCCTTAAGATATTACTGAATCAGACTGCAATTGCCGTCTTAATATCTGTACAGTCCTTCCAAATGTTCAATATACATTATGAAACTGTAATCCTTAATTAGCTCTGTGAGTGCATCAGTATTATTATCCTCCATATTACATACAAGAGGGAGTTAGAGTGGCTTGACTAAGGCTATGCGGCACGATGCAAGCCATGAACTTCCTGATCGTTCTCTCAGACACCACACTATGCATTGGACTTTTCCCTAGCCTCTCTTTCTCTTGATTCCCGTGCCTCACTTTTATACTCTTCCTGTCCTAGGCCTTCCTTCTATGTTTCATTATATTACTTTTTTCTCCCTTATGCCTGTTCTTCTTCTTCCTCCTCCTTCCTCCTCACCATCACAGGCCTTCTCTTGTCACTGTTCCTTGTGTGTTCTGCTCCTGTTCTTCAGCCACCTTACCTTCATGCTCCCTGGCCTGAACCTCCCTTCCCTTGAGCTGCCTGTCTATGACTTAGGGTGACCAATTCAGGCAGAAGAAGGGTCAGGGGTCTTCAGACAGGTCAGCACCCAAAATGAGGGGCAAGAATAATGTGGTCCTCTAGATATTGTTGGACAGCAACTCCCAGTAATCTTAGCTAGCACAGCCAAATGGCGAGAAATTCTGGAAGTTATAGTCCAGCCATATCTGGAAAGCCATATGAATCCCACTCCTGCCCTAAGTTAATGGTAGGATTTCAAAGTGCAAAAGTCTGTTCCACTACCAGTCTTTACCTCTTTCTTCTTCTGCTTCAGCTGCTCTTGAAATTTGACAAGATCTCGTTCCTGCTCAGCACGGATACGCTTTGTCTCTTCCCGCCGGCGCAGTGCATGATCTTGCTCCATCTTCTCAATCTGCTGCTTCTGCTGACGTTCTAGATTTTCTAGTTCTGTGTCATAGAATTTCTTTTTTGTCTATATGAGACAGAAAGTACATCCAGACCTAAGACATTCAGTCAAGAGTCTTAAATGAATTAACCCTTTTGAAATTATTTGGTAGCAGAAACAAAGTTCACAAAAATATAGGTCCCAAATAAACAGCTCTTTGGATATATCTAAATCTTAATATGAAGCATCCCTCTTTTTCTGTCTCTGAGAATTAACAGTCCTCAGCACTGAGACCATACTTCCTTGGCCTGGTGTTACTTAGGAGTTCCCCTTCCCATATGAGTCCTTGCTTAGGACTTCTGTGATACATGAGGTTACAGTTGAAATGTATGAGAGGATTCTCTCAGATGAGGCCTCTTTCCTTTGGAACTCACTGCCTAGGGAAGTGTGCCTAGCCTTTCTGGAAGCAGTACTTTCTAAGCATTAAGGTCAAATGCCTTTAAATTGGCCAGTGGGTTGTTTATTTCTACAATGATGCAACAGTGTGCTTTATACTAAATTTTCCTGAAGTAACAGCACCATTCATTCTGGTTAAAGAGTATCTTTTTTCCTTTTCGGACTGCAGTACTTATATCACTATTTATGTTTCCTCCAGAACCATTCACATATGGTCTTCTTGCCAAAAGATGTTCACTTGCAGAAGCACTAAAAATGGAAATGTTTTTCAAATATTATGTGAGGTGAGTACAATAGGGATCAGCAAGGAGAACGGAAGTGCATTGTGTAGATTACGCATTGAATTGGAGCAGCCAGTGCTAACAGTATACTGAACTCCCCTTCAAAGGCAAGTTAGCTGTTCTTTGGGATTCCCTTTGCTGGAGCACCACATGCTTTGTTATGAGGAAAGCTTTTCACTTGCCTTGTGACCTCTAGGTGTGTCTGAGTGGTGCCATGGATCTTCAGAAGCTTTGTAATGACTTGCAACCTTCTCTACATTAACAGTATGATGTGGAAGCATAACGAGAGAGTGGGATCAGCTGGCTTTGAAGCTCACAACTGATATATGCAAAAAGTCACACATGATGGAAAAAATGGGAAGCATAACTCCATGCCTCCCAGCCCTCACTGTATATGCCAGCATAGACAACCATAAATGGACACTAGTGATGGCTGGTGCATTTTTAAGGTAAGTAAAGAATGGCTATGTGGGAGTACAGCATTAGCTTTCAATGTGCTATACTGAGAGTTCCATAGTTATTGCTTAACATTCCTCCACCCACAAAAATACTGAATTTTCAACATGTGAAGATGTTTGGGAATAGCCAGACAGAAACACTTCCAGAGTTAAAAGATGACAAACTTTGCCTTGTTTT
The DNA here is from genome assembly GCA_030412105.1 of Cyclura pinguis. Taxonomy (NCBI): domain Eukaryota; kingdom Metazoa; phylum Chordata; class Lepidosauria; order Squamata; family Iguanidae; genus Cyclura; species Cyclura pinguis. Next base: position 130,226,751 of record CM059600.1, read on the forward strand.
CTTGCCTTGTCAGGCCTAACACATTGAGAGTAATTATTCTTCCTAGGAACACCATAAACTGGTTTTCTGTGTTCTGAGATGTTATTTTTTTTTCTTGGCCAGCATTAGAAACAACATTTAAGTGACTCAGAGAGAGTGTCACAACAACACATTCTGTTCAGAGACTATAGAAGGTTAATAACTGCATATTTATTTCTGAGCAGAAAGAAATGGCTGAATAAAAGTTCATTTTCCTTTAAATGAGAGCAAGGAAAGGGATGTATATACAAAAGTCAAAGAAGAAGCTTCCCAAGGGATAGAAAGGTCTCCTCATTTTCACAGCATTTGTCACTGCTTCTTAAAATGCGTCACTTTAGTATGGTAGATCTATCTACATGTTGAGCCTCCCTTACTCAAAATGCTTGGGATCAGAAGTTCCTGTATTTCAGATTCTTTTGGATCTTGGAATACAGTACTTTTTTTGGAATAGCCTCATGTTTTGTATGTTTGCTATGAGTATTGTGTATGATATGTGAAACTGGAGAGAGACTGAGGATTTGTGAAATGGTGGGAATCCAAGCATAGTGCTCAATATAATTCCATGCCTCCTGCCATTTCACAAATCCTCAGTCTCTCTCTTTTTGTCACCAGCTGCCCACTTCTGCCTTTGAGGTAGTGGCTGCAGTGTTCATCAGATCTGAGAGAAACTGGAGCAGGAGCACCACAGCTGCTGCCTTAAAGGTGGAAGCTGGCAGCTGGGGCAAAAAATTTTGGGTTTTGGAGGTTTTTATATTTCCGATTTCCAGGATTATCCAAAGTGACCAGGCTTTCTTGTTAAAGGCACAAAGCTTTAAATACACAGCCACAAAAAGAGAGATTTTCTGCTTTGAGAACAGTGCCACAGCAGAAATGGCACCCTACATAAGGGGAAGCACCATTTAAAATGGCCTTGCTATTTGCCTCATAGCTTTTACAACAATCAGATCCTTTCACACAGAAGAGGGCAGCCTTCTTTATCATATTCCTTCAGGAAAGAAAAAACTGTTTTAAGCACCCAGTGCATACTATGCAGTCTTTCCTCTCCCTACCCTTCCAGCACCCTTTCTTTTTATACAGCTTGAATAAAAGGGAGGGAAAATCATTCAGCAACTCTTCCCCTATACATACATTCATTTCCTGTTCAAAGCGCTTCAGCATTTGTTCTAGTTGCAAGTGATGCTTGCTTGTCAGCTGGGTCTGGTTCCGGTGCTCTTCCTTTTGAAGCAGACGCAGCTCCCGCAGCTCTTGGCGCCTATGAGAGTGAAAGCACAGGAAAGATTCAGAAACTGAGCTTCTGCCTTCCCTGCATGGCTAGGACTAGATAAGTGACACTCAAAGGCCAGAAGAGAGGGCAGGAAGAACAGAGTCCATGCTAATACAAACACACAGGACCCACCCCAATATAGCTGTTTTTGTTTTAAGTTTGCTTTAGAGAATAGCTGATTCCTTAACTCACAGTCACATTTCACACCACTTATCCCTGTATGGCAGGATACTGGGAAGAGGCCATTTCCTCTATCCTTTCTGGCTGCTTATACACCTCTGGCCTTGAATTGTTCACCTTTCTCAAGGCAGACACTCTGAATAAATTGTAGCTTAATGTGAATCCAGATAGTTGCATCCAAGCAGACATCACTTACTGATGCCCAGCAGGCACAGAGGATTAGTAGTTTGTAGACACTATACAGATGTGTGTGGAGGTGATGGTTGTTTTGTTCTTATGGAGAGGTGACAGTTTTAAATCAAGTTGTACGAATTTGGTGAAGTGAGGCAGAGGTAAATTCTGAAGTGGCCTCATCATGACATTTCCTTTGGCAATACCATAAAGGAGAATCCAAAAAATGCAGGCAGCTGGGTTGATTGAAAACAAATAAGTTCAAATAGTTTCCATCTCTTCCAGGGAAGTTGTTTTGTAAAACTAATGAGTCTTCATTGCTCATTTAAGATCAAGTTATTTTGGATTACAAGAGGGACAACTCACAACTATACACTGTTGGTGAGAATATCAATTTCCCCTCTAGCTTTAGTGTGGACTGCAACTGAATTTAAAGGAGCAGGGCAGCAAAAAAAAGGTATGGTGGTGGCAGGTGATGTCACAGTCCCAGCAATGAAAAAGTTCTGGGGCTATGATCATGAAGGTGCTGACTTTACTACATCACTCATCACCTTGTCAAGACTTGCTTGGGCTGCAGAACTCACAACAAACCATTCTAAAGGGTTATGTTTTGTAGTTGTAGGAACAGAAATACATGAATTCAATGCCAGACAATAATCAGACATAGGTATAGGTAATCTCCTTACATACAACCAAACTGAAGAAATTCCCAGTCAATTCTCACTCCAATCCATATCTTCCCAATATCTAACAGCAATCCTGATTTGCTTTTACCTCAGTAAAGCTGCAAAATCTAGGGTAAAGTTACAGACTGCATGGTACAGAGGACTGAAGAATGCGATGTCCATGGTGTTGAGTGTTAGAGTATGAGCTTCAGTTATTAGTCTTTGCCTAAATCTAGCTGTGAGCCCCAACTCCATACATGTATTTAATCAAGTGAATTTATACAGGTAATGACTTAGCAAATTTCTATCGATTCAATGGGTCTGCTCTAGCTGGAACAAATTATTGGATTCAGACTTTTGCTCGATTAGCACAAAAGGAGAAATAAGATACTTTTGCATCTGATTCCTGAGATAAATTTTTATTGCTGGTGAACAGAAAGTTCATAGAAAGGCCTGTATCCTCCCCACCCATGATACAGTTGAAGTTTAATCCTGCACAACTTTACTCAGCTACTTCCCTTCATGAACACTGTAACCTCTCTGAGCTCTTTCTGCTGACACAGTCTTTTTAGGAAGAGAAGGACCATTGTCAAACCTTTCTCTTCTATTCCTTATTATTGTGTGGGCCAAGGAAGAAAGGAAACAGAGAGGGGAAAGGAAGACCTGCAACAACCCACCACTTCCACTGACCTTTCGGAGGCTCTACCTGGACACTATGACAGTCAACTCTGTCTAGACTGAAGATAATGAAACTATTTCCAGTTCATGTAAAGCTTTTTCATATTTTATGCAGAAGCTCTGATATTCAAGTAAACTCTCCAGGCTTTATCTCCACCCTCACAGGCCTGTTTGGTTGAAGACATGAGAGAAGACTTTCTCAATGGCTGCTTCAAGGCTGTGGAACAAAAACTGGAAGCTAGGCTGGCCCAATCTCTGCTCTCCCTCCATTATCAGACAAAGACTTTTTTTAATGAGGCAGGCTTTGGGTCATTAACTGGTTGCTAGAGAAAGGACTTTTAATGGAGGTGTTCTAATTTCTTCCTATCTGTTATGTTTTAAGGCATTTAATATTATTCTTAAGTCAGCGCTGTTCTCACATGAGTTATTTCATTGTTTTTAAACTGTTTTTTTTAAATGTTACAATTGATACTTAGTTGCTATCTGTTTCAATCTGCACTGCAAAATACCTTGAATCCTGCAAGAAAGCAAGGTGGGGTATAAATAAATAAAGCAAGCAAGCTTTTCAGATCTGAAAAGGGAGGTACATAGAGACTCATATGTAATTGGACCACCCAACAGCTACAACACAGTGGCAGACTCTAGTGAAACAACAGTGGAACTAGAGTGTTGCAGAAGCTGCCTAAAACCTCTAGTCTAAGCTAGAGGGATCAAGATTCCCTCCGCTCTCGCATTAGCTAAAGCTATCATTTCCAATACATGCATTCCCAATACCTAGTGCTCTAAAAAAAAGTGCCTGTGTTCCTTATCAAAAGAATGGGTCCAAAAGATTTATATGAATCCTTCTGTATACAAAACACAGTTGCTAGGGAGAGTCTCAGTGACCCATGAACTAGCCTTTATAAATGCAAAAGCAATAAAAGATGTGGTTCAAAAGCCTCTGACAGCCTCAGAAAATGTGTTACTCAAAGTTTTATAATCCTATCGTAGAATTTTGTTATTTTTAAAACTAACCAAGGAAATATAAAAAGCAGGAATTAAAAAAAACAGTTAGGAATGTCTCTGCCTTACTATTCCTTTATTAGTTTGCAATCTACTATATAAAGTCAAAGTTTGTTTGTGAGTTTGTCTGTTTGGCTGTGTAAGGCGAGAAGACCTCATCTGATTGGCTAGCTGTGAAGATTCTATGGAATCCTGGCATTGGCAGTTCAGGGAGGGGCCTTTAAAATTCTCAGCCAGATTGCTCAGGCCAGTTGCTATGGAGATGAGGCCTAGCAGCAAGGAGGAGGACAGTGTATTTCCTCAGAAACCCAAACTCTCTGTGTTAATAACTCTGAATACAGATTGGGTTGGGGAATATGGGGAAAAGTTACATGTACTGGACATGGCAGTTTGGGGAATTACAGACACAGAATCTCAAATCTGTGTATTTCAACCACATCTAACTCCTAAGGTAAGGTAAGGTAATTCCTAAGGTATTTCTAACAAGTGTACCAATGAGAAGATAAAATCCTGGGCAATGCCGGGTAGATACACTGGTAATCAAATATAAAAGTGGTGTGTGTGTGTGTGTGTACACACACACACAAACACACGGTAGCAATTATACACATGCGCACATTATCACACCTATGTAGGATTATATGAAGTGTACTCAGGTTTGGCCTTTACTAAATTCCCAATGAATACTACTGCTGCCTCTCAGGAACAAGGAGTGATATATGCTAGTTGTACAAATTAGTGGTAGACATCAGGAAGGTGCAGTTAAACTGCTCCTTCTATCCTCACAAAGCCCAAATTAACTTTTTTTTCCCCAGAAGGAACAATTTCCAGGTGACACAGGGAAAAATTTGTTTAAGAGTGTGGGAAGATGCTGCCAGTCACTGAAGACCACAGTGAACTGGGTGACTCAGTATAAGGCAGTTTCCTATGTCCCTATATTACCTCCTTCCAGGAAAGGCAACACTGCAGTTTTTAGATGTTGCTTTTCTGTCAGCTACCTGCATGCCAACAGCAGCAATAAAGTAAGAGGCGAGGAAAGAGGACCATGCTCCCATCCACTCTGGTCTGCTCTAAATGGGATTATTAGGCAATCAAATTGCTGACCATTTGCCATTAATTAAAACTGACCAAAAAGGTACCTAGTCAAGACCCAAAAGATACCTGGATGCTAAAATATTAGGAGCTGGCTTGACAATGATACCACCTTTTCCATTTCAGAAACTGTAAGGTTTAGTAAGGCCTTTAAGGCTGCATGGTAAGTTACACCTAGCTTTTTTTTAACATACTGTACAGCAACAAATACCCCAAAGGCACCAGATCCTGTCTGATCTTGGAAGCTAAGTAGGGTCAGCCCTGGTTAGTCCTTGGATGGGAGACTGCCAGTGTATACCAGGCTATAGGTTATATTTCACAGGAAGGAACTGGCAAAACTACATCTGAGTATTCCTTGCCTAAGAAAACCCTGTGAAAAATTCATGAGGTCATCTAAGTCAACAGGTTACTTGAAGACACATACATACATACATACATATATATATATATAGCAATAAAAGTTGACATGTTCTCTCAGATGTCTTACGCAACTTCTTGTTACGTGTACCTTCCTCATACAATGTTTTGGTGCACCCATGGCTTACTCTTTTTTAACGAACAATGAAATCAATGTGTAAGTGTCCCCAGATTAAATAGCACTGTCTATGTCTATCGGAAGACAGTATTTCTCTACCTTAATCATAGAAAGTTGGAAGGAGCTTCCACACAAGAAATCCACTTACAAAATTCCTGAAAGGTGGCCATCCAATCTCTTTGTTGTTGTGTGCCTACAGATTATTTCCAACTTATGGTGATCCTATCATGGGGATTTCTTGGAAAGATGTGTTCAAAGGAGGCTTGCCTTTGTGCCTTCTGAGGCTGAGAGAGTGTGACTTGCCCAAGGTCACCCAGTGGCTAAATGGGGATTCAAACCCTCGTCTCCGGAGTTGTAGTCCAATGGTAAAAACTGCTAATGAAGAAGAGTTCACATTCTCAGGCAATGTAGTCCACTGTCAAATAACATGTACCATCAGGAAGTCCTTCCTAATATTTAGCCACTTTCACTAAGCTCCTAAGAAACCAGGTTTATCCAAAACCCTATAAACAAAAGGCTTGCCTGAGAAATCTCATCTCTTCATCTTTCTTTTCATCCTCGCTGATGATTTTCGAGGTGGTGACACTCACTTCCACTCCGTCTACCACAAATCTCCTGGTCCGTTTCAGTGTCATCTTCTGCATTTTTGCATCCTATATATTAATGAAGCGAAAAGGAGTTAAATGGACTAAAAAGAGAGAGAAAAAATGTGGGAGATGATGTCATCATTAGATACACACTTAACTATCCTAGGGCTGTCAAGCAGATTTGAGAGAGAAAAGCGGAAGAAGGGAATTTCTCTACCAAGCAAACTCAAGATCTTGAGATGAATGTAGAAAATGCCAAGTGGGTTTTCTTAATGTATTCTTCACTGGAATAATTTCTGATGTCTGTATTTCCAAAATATGAGTTTTTGCTAATCCACAGTAATTTGGGGAATGATGAGTGGGTAATGAGGGGGTGAGGTTTTGGCAAGGAGCAGGCAGGGCTAACAGTCATTAAAGGTCAGCCAATTCTCTGAGCTTTCAAACAGAGTTTGAAACTTCCCTGAAATCATGAGTGCCCAAATGCCAACCTCCTCCCACCCAAGACGTTAGATTTATGGAAAAATCAAACTCTCCTCTGGAGATGACCTTTTCTGGTCTGCAGAACACAAGGAAGATGACAGTTATCACATTAAAGGAGATCTCCAGAGCATATTCTTTTGCCACAAGGCTACCCCACCTTCACAGTGACAAATGAGCGTATCCACTGAACAAACACTGCATGAAGACTCCATCAGAATTGGGCAGCTTGCTAATTCTTGAGGAAGAGGGAAAGAAGCAACATCACCATCTGCTCTGTTAGCCCTCTCTGCTAGAGCCAGTTCTTCCTCCATTGTTCTCCATCCACTATGTTGCTTGGGGAGCAGCAGCAGTGGAAACTGCCAGGCCTCCCAATAATGCTAATGACTGAACTGATGCATTGGGTGCTTTCCTGCCTGATCTAGAGGGCAAAGAAGCACTTGGCAGTGGCAAAGAGAGTTGCCCTTTAAAGGGGTAGAAAGGTCAGCTGCTGCTCTCCTCTCCAACCCTGGGCAAGTGGCCACTCCTATTTTCCCTTGCAGACCACCTACCAGCTCTGGCAGGCAAACAAGAGAGCAAGCAAGCAATCAAGGCAGCTGGACGCAGCCACCACCCAGAACAGCAAGAGGGAGGAAGTGTTGCTGCACTTTTCATTGATACCTAGTTCACTCATCTACCCAGGTGAGGGTCTGATTTTTGGGGGGCAGGCTGGGCAAGGTGGTACTGGGGATGGGGGAAGGAGCAGTTGCTGCCTCAGAAAAGGAAATGAAACATTGGTGACTAACGATGATTTTTTTTTGGCAGTTATGGGAAGACATTCTGTTCTTGGTTAACTCCTCCAAGAGCAGAATTCCCTCCTCTCCTGCTGGAAGTGGAACCACTGGTTACCTTGCCAGTCCTTTTCCAGCAATGGGCATCCTACTCTTGATGAGAGGAAGGAGTTAACCCAGACTACAATAGCTCTCTGTCCACTGGTGGAAAAGCAAGCAATCGCTTCTGCTTCTTCTCCTGGGCAGGCACTGCTTTGGGTTTCACTGATCCCCCCCACATACCTGCCCACCCTCAGGTGTAAGAGATCAACCAAGGGAGCTAGAAACTGCCCCTGCTCAGGAAAGCTGCTGGTAATGCAACAATGCTCTCCGTTTAGCAGAGTGAAAGATCTCTTAAGGAGGGCAGCAGTGACAGAGTTAAATAGCTTCCTGCAACCCAAAGCTGAGAGGGAGAAACTAGGGCTGCCCCTTGTGCTATTTATCGATCCTTGGCCACAGCTGTGATGCAAATGTGTGAGCCTTCCTAAAGTCACTCCACTGAGGTGCCTGGCTGACTGTTTCACTCCCATACACATCATCCTTCTCTGCTATTTCCTCTGTCTCTCTGATCTGAGTTAACAAATCTGTCTGAGGCGTATGGCTGCAGGGTACTTTCCTCATTTCCTCCAGTTGGAACTGGAAGTAGATGGGAGGGTGTAGTATGTGTGTGGTGAGACACACCATCATTCTTTTCACTGATGTGCTCATCTTCCAACTCAGTGGCAAAGTGGGATTGGAGCAATGTAAATCCTCCAGGAGCCCTCTTGATGTCATGTCTTCCCCCTCAATGTGGAAAATACAAGCGGCTTGAGGACCGCCTATTTTAATCATCAACCCTGCGTTCAAGTAATGTCACTGACTGGCATGTTAAACAAGGCCTCTGGAGGTAAAGACATGCACTGAACTATGTTTCTATAGCTCTCAGTGACAGTTCTTTATGAAACTCAGCTTAGCCTCCACCTGATAAAACTAATCACTGGGTATTGTAGACTGGCTTTAAGCTACCACTGCAAATCCTCTCCTGGCACTTGTGGTAGTTTAATCATCCTTAAAAGATGGTGGAGCAGGACTCTGTGTGCTAAACAAGGCTTTTCCCACTATTACAATGAACTGTTAGTGTGGAAGAGTGTTTGGAGAGAGTATGAATGGAGGACAATGCTTTGCCTTGACTTTTCTTTCAGAAGGGAAGAGATGCCTTGCAGGCCGGCAGGTCTGTACAGTGCTGAAGGACACTGCAGCACCTTGTTACATCATAGAGAGCCACCTCAGCAGCTACCAAATTTCAAAGGGAGTAGTGAGGCTCCTGGTGGAGGTGGGTAATGGAGCCCATCTCATACTTCTGGGAAGCCTCCTGTCCTTGCCTTACAGAACACTAACAGGATATTGAAGTTTCTTTGACAACTGAATCTCAGGATTTGCCCCCAAATGCTTACCTGCAGGGAGAGGGACCCACTGCCTTTGTTCAGGGACAGGTCAGCAGACAAAGAAATGCTGAGGTCCATGCTTTCTGAGGCAGAGGTACTACCTGAATCAGAGTCTCTCTTTGAGCTGCCATTCTCAAATGGAGAAGAAGAACTCAGGCTCCCATTAGGGAGTTTTTCTTCTGTAGGTGTTTCAAGGAGGCTGCTCACTGGCCGGCTCTCCACATTGGACTCATCTGTGCTGGCTGGTTCAGTGTCTTTATTCTGGTGATGGCTGAGGTCCTGATTCTCTGGTGTGTGAATATTTTCACTTAGAGGCAACAACTGGGGGCTGGCATCTGGCTTTCCTTTGGTGCTGGTGAGATCTACGCAGTCTTCTGTCCCTGACAAGTTGGAAACGTTGGCAGTTTTTGTTGGTTTTTCTTTATCATCAACCCCTTCATTGTAAAGTTTGTCACCATGCCCATTTGTAGCTTCTTTAACCTGTTCTAAAGGCGACTTGGGTCCATTAGCAACAAGGGATAAGTGGTTCTCTTGAGACTTCTCTCCTTCCAAGCTTAGTTCGCTTGCCACAGAGGAGTCCCGCTTGTGAACATCATGAGGCTGAGTAAAGAGAAAGGGAAAGGGTAGGAGAGATGAAGTTCATGGAACTTAGCTTTTTATTTTTATTAAGGGAAAAAATGTAATTTAGATGTGGAACACTGGCCATATGCTGCAGAATATTTGTAGGCAAGGAAACCACTAAAACATAAAAGTAGGCTAGTTCTTTGTCATGGGAATACTAATTTTCCCCACCAGCTTATCCAAATTTTTAAGTAGAATTTAAATATTCCTCCCCATCACCCTTACATTTTGGGAGGGGGGAACAAGTGGAGGGGGCAATCCATAAAAGTACTCAGAATTAAAAGGACACAACAACTTAGAAAACATTAAAGTCTGTTACATGCTTAGCTGCTTTTCATTCTTGTATCTGATTGCTTTGTAAGAAATATACATTGGTTCGTAAAGCTTTCCTCCGTTTTACAAATTGGCTAGAAAAGCTGCACAGTTACAGCTGGCTCTTCCCAAAAGCAGAACATCCTCTACTGTAGGAGTCAGGAGTCCTGTTTTAGGTCAATGGAGTCCTGACAGCTCTTTGGCAAACACTATCAGAAGGCCATGCTCCAGATTATTTTCTTGTTTTGTTTGTTTAACAGCACACTGGTAAAAAAAACTCTCTCACAACTTCTGACACATTGACAAAGGCCCACTTTCCCACTCCATACCACAGCAATTGGCTTTTATCTCCTTAGATTCTTATATTCCACTCGTCTCCTGACATGTACTTCACATCCTTTACTCTATTTTGTAATCTTTATCTTGAGCACACTAGTCATAGAGGGACAATGAGCTAAAAGTCATTCATGAATTATATTTTTGTCCTGTCTTGCCTTCAGTAAGCTCAGATACTTCTGCTACCACCCCATTTACCTTCAAAAGAAGCCTGGCAAATTGAGTCAACGACTGGGCCAAGTTCACCAAGAAAGCTTTGTGAGGAGGGAATCTGAGTCTGGATCTTAGAGACTGATACTTTAACCACTCTACCACACCGCTAGAAGAGAAATGAAACACCAGCCTCCATCCATATGATGGCTGGAAACATTACTTCTAAGATACAGTTAGCCAGCGGAGGAGCTTGGAGTATGCGGATGGGGGGCAGGAGGGGGTGTGGCTATGGCATGGGGGTGTGGCCATGATATTCTGGGGCGTGGCTACGAGCCAGGATGCCCCAAAAACATTGCCGCTGGGGGCAAACCACCCCTATTGCCCCCCCGTCCCTATGCGACTGTAGGCAGCAGTTATTTTTTTCCCCTTTTCCTTGGGGAAAAATTTGAATCAGGATCCTACATTTATATCACCAAACAAAGATCCCATTTTAATGAAGCAGGTACCTTCCACATATATACCACTTCTAAGAGGGAGCCAGGATGAATTCACTTGTCACCTCCTTCCCATGACATGCAGATGCCTGCTTGGTTCAAGAGCACAGCAGACAAAGTTGCAGATGTGTAGAAAGCAAAAATAATTCTATCACGGCCCTTCCCCATCCCTTTGTTAACTGCCATCATGTCAACTTTGAGTTATGGGGATCCTATGAATGAGAAACCTTTGAGTCAGCCTATCATCTAGAGCCCTGCTCTGACCCTGTAGATTCAGGACCTTAAATTCCTTGACCGAGTCTATCCATATGTAATGCAGTCTTCTTCTTTTCTTATACCAAGCATTATTGTCTTTTCAAGTGAGTCAGGTATGAAAGGTATGAAAGGGTCTCATTCTAGTCATGTTGGCTTCTAGGGAGAGTTCAGGTTTGATTTGCTCTAGGACCTATTTAATTTGTCTTTTTAGCAGTCCAGGGGATTCATAGCTCTCTTCTCTCTGGCACTACATTTCAAATGAGCTGATTTTCTTCCTATCAGCTTTCTTCACTGTCCAGCTTTCACTACCATACATGGAAATTGGAATTACGATGGCATGGACAATCCTAATTTTAGTATTCAGTGATGTATACTGACCCTTCAAGATCCTGTCTAGTTCCTTCATAACTACCCTTCCAACTCCTAGTCTTGACTGCAGTCCCATTCTGATTAATGACTGAGCAACGTATGGAAAAATTTCGAACTATTTCAATGTCTTCATTGTCTGCTTGAAAGTGATATAAATCATCTAAATCATTATTTTTGTTTTCTTAATGCTCAACTGTTAAGCAGCCTTTGCACTTTCTTCCTTGACATTCTTCAGTAATCGTTCTAAGTTTTTGCTTTTTTCTGCTAGTACTGTACTACAGATTCATCTCCATATCTTAAAGTATTAATGTTCCTTCCTCCAGTTTTCACACCTCCTTCCTCTGAGTCAAATCCTGTTTTACATATGATATGTTCAGCATACAAGTTAAACGGACAGGGTGATAAAATGCAGCCTTGCTTGATCTCCTTTCGCCAGTTGGAAACCATTCTGTTTCTACTGTCCTGACAGTAGCCTTTCATCCTGAATACAGATTAGGCATCAGAACAATCAAATATTGTGGCACATCCATTTCTTTAAAACTAGTTCATAGGTTTTCACGATCTACACAGCTGCACTCAATTATCCAACATATGTTTCCAATATGATCCCTAGTGCCTCTTCTTTTCCTAACCCAGCTTGGACATCTGGCATTTCTTGCTCTATATATGGTAAAAGTCTTTGTTGTAGAATTGTGAGCATCATTTTGCTTACATGGAAATTTAATGCAATTGTCTTGTGGTCACTACAACACTGGTGTCCCCTTTCTTGGGGACTGGAATGTATGTTGAGCATTTCCAATCTGTGGGCCATTTTTTTGTTTTCTGTATTTGTTGATAGATTCTAATTAGAACTAGAGTAGATTCTGTCTCTGTAGCTTGAAGTAGTTCTATCAATGTGTCACTTCATTTTCTGAAATTGTTCATCTTCATATAACTCTTCCTTAAACGAATCTGTCCTCCTTTTATCTTTATATAATTCTTCAGTGGATTGTTTCCATTGGCTTTTTATTTCTACTTGGTCATAAAATGTGGTCCCCTACTAGTCATATAGCATCTCCACTCTTGGCTTCAATTTCCTTTTGGTTTCTCAGATCTTGTTGAAGAGGTCTCTTGTTCTTCCTTGTTGTCACCTTCTATTTCTCTACATTGATTATTATAGTAATTCTCTTAGTTTCTGTGTGCAAATTGCAAAACACCTGCATTCAGATTCTCACTCTATTTCTGTCACCTTTTATTTTTGCTTCCCATATATCCTTAGCTGCTTGAAGATTTTCATCTGTCATCTGTTGAAGCTTCTCTCTCTTTTTGGCTGTAGATAGTGTATTTTTGCCCTCCTCCATGACAATATCCCTGGCTTAAGTCCAGAGTTCTTCTAGCTCCTGATCAATTAGGCTTACTCATGCAAATCTATTTTTACAGTATCATTTTACATTTTTGACATTTTCTTTAAATTTTATAGGGATGTTCATTAGGTTGTATTTTGGCATGATGGTTGATTTAGTGTTCTTATTACACATTATACTAAGTTTTGATCTAAGTAGTCCACCGTCTGTGCCACAATCTGCCCCTTGTCTTGTTTCTGCAGATAGAATTGAGCTTCTCCATCTTCTGCTTCCAATTATGTAGTCTAATTGATTTCTGTATTGGCCATCAGATGATGTTCATGTATACAGTCATGTATATAGTTGTGTACAGTCATGTGTCAATAAACAAACTCGGCCTTGGAAAATTCAGTCAATTGCTCTCCTGCTTCATTTCTTGATCCTAGGCCAAATTTATCTACAATCTTTGATTCTGCTTTGTTCCCTACTTTTGTATTCCAATTGCCTATGATTACCAAAAAGTCCTGTTTTGGTGTGTGATCAATTTCCCCCTGGACTCCCATCTAGAATCATTCAATTTCTTCTTCTCCTCCCTCTATAGTTAGACCATAAAGGTGGATTATGGTTATATTGATGGGGCTTTCCTGTAGTTTTAATGATATTACTCAGTCAGACTTGAAATTATATCCTTTGACTACTTTGGCTACATCTACTGCTTCTGCCCCATGACTACTGCTTTACTATCTGAACCTGGCCCAAACAATCATTTTAATTTTGTTAACATTTTAATCATTACTTTTTAAAAAAGCATTTATCTCGAAGCTTTCAGCTGCCCTCTTGAAATTTTTTCTCTTCCCCTGCATTGACATTCTGGACAAAACAGGAAATCAAAGGAAGTCCCCAAAATCTGCTTTATTAAGCCAAGCTAGCCCACATATGACAATCTACATACAATTTTCACTCCCTTCTCCACATTTCTTGTGTGGCTGAGAAACTCCAGAAATCCTCACTCTTGCCAAGTCTTTGCCTTAACCCAGGCACCAGCCACTGGCTGCAGATTTAATCTTGTCTGTTGATTCAGCACTGCTTTCATAAACGAATAAACTAACTAACAAACAGTATATCCAAGATCCCACGCTTCTAACCTGCCTTAGATGAGTCTGACATTAGGCAAAAGAATCCAGGGTAGAAGAATTCAAGGCATAATTATAAAACAGCCCCAATAATACTTTCCTCATGGCAAAGGAGCCAGAGGTTCTAATCATCCCTTGGGGTTACTTTGGCCGTACAGCGAGTTCCGTATGCTGACATCCATGTAAAAGTATTTACTCAGAAGCATATCTTAGAAGAGGAAAGGGGGGTCTGGCTTTGTGCCCAACTCATTGTTTCCAGAGTTCTTAGCTGCCGTGTGAAGAGTAAACACTACCCACACAAGGAGCCATTTTTACTGTCTACCTGCACAACACCAACAAAGCAGAAGGTGAATGGATCAAAGGCCATCCCTGGTCTGCCTTTAGCTAGCTTTGTTTGTGGAATCCATTTCAATAAAGCACTCCTAGTCTGTGTACTCATCTAAGTATGGGTGGGTGCATTTGCCCTGTGTCTTTAAGGAAGCATTTTCATAATGAAACAAGGTAGAAAGAATTAAACTTACAGATGCAGGTTCTGGTGAGTCATCCTCTTCAGCTTCCTCTCTATTGTCTTCAATTTCCTCCATCACTTCAGCCTTTGCCTCTGCCACAAGCTCACGGAGGGCTCTGTTAGAAGTGACCTTGCTCACAAACGGATGCTAAAAAGAAACAAGAGGGAACTGCCATATTAGAATGAGCAAAACTCCAAAGCAAGAGAGTACGAGGACGTAAAGTGGACTTTGGAATTGCTTGGAAATCGCTTTCACAGCTACTTCTCCCTTCATATAGCTCATAAAAGCAGATGCACAAGCAATGTACAACCTATCAGCTAGGAACCACGTGTAAGCTCCCAGACATCAATACAGTCTTTGCACAAGCACACTATTCCCAGTGAGCAACTCAAACAACTGAAACCAATGTATAAAATGGCCCTTAAGAGCCTCATCTGTTATCTATGAAGCAAACAGAAGTGCAGGCAAATGTTCAAACCTAAACACAAGAGAAGCAGTATACCACCTCAAGTCCTGTTCCCACATCCACATCATCTTCCTTTCACAGAGTAATGGGCACATGGGTGTCTCTGATAACAGACTTAACCAAGGCTGCAATCCTAAGCACACCTAACTGGGAGAAAACCCAAATGAACCCAAGGGGGCTTATGTCAGAGTAGACATCCAAAGAGAGCCATGTGGTATAGCTGTTTGAGTGTTGGACTATGACTCTGGAGATCAGGGTTTGATTCCCCACTTGGCCATGAAAACCCACTTCCTGATCTTGGGCGCCTCACGTACTTCCAGCCCCCAGAAAACCCCATGATAGGGTGATCCTAAGGCAATCCTAAGTCAGAATTTTTTTCAGAGCCAGACTGGTATAGTGGTATGAGCATTGGACTATGACTTTGGAGACCAGGGGTCAATTCTCCACTCAGCCATGGAAACCCACTGGATGACCTTTGGTACATCACATACTCTCAGCCCCAGAAAACCCGTGATAGGTTCACCTTAGAGTTGTCGTTAAATCAGAGACAACTTGAAGGCACACAACAACAAGACCTCTAAAGCATGTGCTCTTAATGCTCAATGTACCAGCCCAATTTCCATGTGCAATTCCTCTTCTTTTGGAGGAGACACAATGTGCAAATTGGGTCTCTGCATAAAGTGGCGGAGCCTCATGTTATTTTATCACATAGGTCATTCTGATTCAAGCACTACAGGAGGATCAACCCAACCAAGCAAGCACATAAATCAGCGCTATGTTTTACTAAGATATCATAACTCTTCCCAGGCCTGACAACACTAATCATCTCTTCTCCGTTAATAGAATCAACACACTTTGGTTCTCTGGACTCTTCTGCCAGGTCACACTACAGAGATCCTTCTTCTGCCCTTCACTAACTAGATGACTTTAATTTATGATAAGTTTACCAAAGGCCAAGGACTCACAGTGAAAAACAACGAGGAGAGCAGCTGAAAAAACATGTGAATGATATGCAAAATTTAAGGAAGCAACTAAGAATAGTGACTTATCATCTTTGTATTGCTAAGAAATTAGATCTATTTTTTCTCCACTGTAGTTGAGGTGAAGGGGCAGGTGAGTAGGACAGCCAATGGGAGAAGGAAAACTGAAATGTATAGTAAGTCTTGCCTAGAAGTTAACAGCTAGTCTGCACAGGCACAGCTCCGTCTTGAGGAAGCCCAGCCAGTCAAACGAGCAAGTTCTTATCTCCTGCTGAGAGTACAGGGAACACCTCTCCAGATGGGAACTACATCTATAGCACTGGGGCCCAGCTTTTCTTTCTATTAACCAACCAAAAGCAAATCTGCACTATTTTGCAAATTTATAACTGCTTGTAGACAACAGTCCTACACAGAGTTGTCTGAATGCATTGGTATGTCCTCAGAGAGGATTAGGCATTTATTAACTGGGGCTCATTCTTGAGGTGGTGCACTTACCTCCAGTAACTGCGCTGCACTTGGCCTTGTCTCAGGATGCTTGTCAAGGGCAATCTTCAGGAAGTCTTTGAAATGTGGAGACCTTTATGAATAAAGTAATAATGGTTTATTTTTTAAAAGCACTACAAAGATCATCAGCAAAAACTGCAAGGAGAAGCAAAACCCTTATATCTACCCCATAGCCAACATCACTTATATCTCCAATATTATAAGAAATAGCTTAAACCTAAATAGCTAGGAAGAGAAACAAGGGGAGGCAAAACAGCACAGACATGATAAAATAAAATTAAAACTTCTGAATAGATAGAAAAGACTGCCTGGTTAGTTACAGATTTCACACTTCCTTTTCAATCCAGGAGCAACAGCTGTTCAGAAGCATGTTACGTGCTGTCACTATACTCTCAATTCTCACTAAAGCCCAAAGGTTTGCAAGCTCACATGAGGACACCTATAAGCTTGAGCTTATGCTAATACAAAGCCTTCTGTCAGGCAAGTGATAATGCCACACTTCCACTCCCTCTGCACCTCTTTTTCAATACTGTCCCTATGTAATGGAAGGCCAAAGCACTGACCAGCAGTTTCTACAGACAATCACAGAAAATGTTATCACAAGCACATTTACCCATCAATGCCTGTGATCTTTTTTTTCATGAACAAATAGAATGCTATCTCATTTGCCTGTTACACATTTTGGGAACAGAAAACAGAAGAAAGAGCTATGCTGCTGTTCACTGCTTTCTTAATGAGGAGAAATCTGACTAGATATATTCTCCAACACAGGGTTCATGTATTCTGGAGGGTTACAGAGAAGCTGAAAAGAAGCTATGTAGGCTGGAGGTTTGCAAGATGGATGAGCTGGATTTGTGCCACTCATAACTAACATCATGAATGGACAAATTTCTGGGGTCTGTAGGAATATTGTGAGCTGTCTTATATCTCTTAAAACAGGGTGGGTAACAGTGGCTGTCAAGCTGTTTTTCAGCATAGCCAATGATGAGAAGATATGGGAGCTGCACTCCAAAAACATCTCTAGGGATGCAGTCATTCACCCATGCACTAGAACATTAGTTCCTTTTAGGCTAGCATTTCCACTATAACTAGCAGTTGTTTCCCAGGTTATCACGAGACAGAGAGTCTTTTCTATCACTTGTACCCAGATTTGTTTTAACTTGTGATGCCAGGGAGAGAACTTGAGATCTTCTTATTGAAAAGCAAATGCTTTGTCATTGAGCTGTCAAGCCTTCCCATGTGATATTCATGCAACCACATTCCACACACAATGCATAAGTAATGAATGCACAGAGAATACTTCACTTTGAGAGCAGAAGGGTAAAATGAGTCTGAATAAGAAATTGGAATATTTTCATTTCCTGTCCCCAAACCTGATTGTGCTGTCAGAAAAAGGGTGCACATAGGAAGATGGCTACACACACTTCAGTGGAAACCTTTAGCACTCAACAAGGAGTCTACATGGCTTTTCCCTCCTTTTCTTTGATCCCATCCGAAAAAAAGCAAAGAATTAAGAGCTACAATAAAGCAAAATTCAGAAGGAAAAATGGATCAATCATTGCTAGCCTGTTGAACCCAAACAAAAAAGAGATACTCTGCAAGATGGGATGCATCCTGCTGCCACTAAAGCAGAAAAACTGGTAACACAGTGAGCAGTCTGAAAAGTAGCCGCACTGCATGTTTGTTCAGAAAAATGCCTGGCCCATTTTTGTTGGTTTTAGGTGGTAAGATGCCCATTGCATTACTTTCTTGCATCTTCTCACAAGCACCTGGTAGTAGGCTAGGTTGAGGAAACATCTTGCCCAAGCTTCATGAACAAATGGGGCTTTGTATGTATCAAATACTAGTGTTTAGTAAGAGCAGTCAGTGTTATGTTCTTGAACAAGAGCAGGCTTCCCCAATGTGGCACTCTCTATATGTTGCTGGACTGCAGCTCTCACTAGCCCTACATGGCCTACGTGTCCATGTATCCTCTCTCCCTAACTTTCTTAATAGATAAGTTCCACACCCTAGAGGCAACATTTTACAACCAAATGAAAAACCCACAGTTCTCCATGTATCATTGGATTCCAACTCTTTATCATCCCAACTATGGGCCGTGCTGGCTAGGGCTGGTGGGAGCTGGAGTCCAACAATATCTGGAGGGTCATGGATTGTTCACACCTGTCTTGTAATCTCTTATTGTCTTCTCTGCAGTTTTTGCTCAAATTTATTATGGAATGCTATGTTGAATAATTTAGTACAAATCTCACTTGTTACCGCTCACTTTGGATAATCCAAAAGAAAAGTGGGGAGATCAACACACTCCCTGCACTCTCACATAAGCACATATTGCACACTAAAATATCATCTCACCACTTTGAGGGACAGCTAAGAGTGGGAGGGTCAGATTTGGCTATTTTGAGAAGGACCCTCATGGGATTGAGCTCATGATGAGGTGGCTCTATTTGAGCCATTTCTATCAGTGTTATGCCCAAGGACCAGATGTCAGCCTTGTAGTCATAAGGGGTGTCTTTCATGGTTTCACACATCACCACCTCAGGAGCCATCCTGAAAAAAAAGAAGAAGAAAGTAAAGAAGACCGAGTTTTACTGCAAATATAGTCTTGCTGGCCTTCTCCCACTCCAGCCCTTTAATTCAATTGGTCATTAGCCTAGAGCTGATCCTATGCCTCAAAGATACACATTTTCAGCTAGCTGTTGAATGAAGTGAGGACAAGTCTGTTCTCCTGCCACAGCTATGATCCTGCCAAAGCTGATCATTTCTAGACCCGGCCTGATACAGTCTAACAAATGCTGGACTAGGACTGGGGTAAGAGTGCAGCTTAGTGCCCAGAGGCCTGGAGCAAGAAGTACAAGTGGATCCCTCAGCCTGTCCAGGCAGGGACTGAAGCTGGAGCAAGTAGCAGCAGGAGACCCAGGCAATGCCACTGGTAGTTCAGTGGTAGCTATGTCTCTGGTCTGAGGAGATCCAGGCTCTTATCTCCACTTGGTCACAAATCTCACCAGCTGATCTTGGGCTGGTTACTGTCTCTTAGCCTAACCAATCTCACAGGGCTGTTGGGAAGATAAAAAGAGGGAGGAGGACCATGCATATCTTGGGAGTTCCTTGGGGGAAAGCTGGGATCCAAATGAAAAAAAGGAATAAATCAAATAAATACTTTTCTTTTGGGTAGATTAATTCTTCCATTGTCTTTTCTTCAAATATAATTAATGGGAGTTGAAAATGTCTCTCTGTCTTTGATTACAGGCAGTCCCCAGCTTGTTACCCTCAATCCATTCATCCTTCCATCCTCAGTTGGCCATGGCAACAAAAAACCAGCAGGCCAGTGACATCTGGCCTTGATGCTGCTTTAGACAGCAAATTAATGCTTACTGATCGCTTCCCCACAGAGAAGTGGTTGATTTAGAGATTAAATTCCTGGAGTGAATTGTTGCTTTCATGCACTTGGAGTTGCTTCAAATGGACATTCCACCAAGGAGCAGGGGGTGGGAGAGAGAAAGCGGGGAATGGCCCAGATTTCATCAACATCTCATTCCAGCAATTTGCAGCTTTTTCATTGCCCCTTTCCCCACAGAAAGGTGGTGGCTGAATTTGACCAAGAAAACATTGCTACAACAAAACCTTTTACTCCAGCCACATTTCCCCTTCAATGTCTTTTTCAATAAGCATTACGTTCTCCAAAAACTTTGAGATGTGAAAACAGTGAAAAACAATACTCAAAAGCAGCACTGATTTCTTGGATTGCAACTCCTCATATACTCTTTATGTTTTAATTTACTGAAATAACACAGAAACAGGCCACTGCTCAACACTGACATAAGAGGAAAATGACAAGCATGTGCCAAGCTCACATGGAAACAACATGTGCCCATTTATTTACGTGGACAGTTTAAAATTCAGCCAAGTAGCTGGCCAGGAGTGAGGAGTATGTGGCCCTCCAGGTGGTGTTGGGCTCCTACCCCCATCAGCCTTAGACAGTCTGGCCAGTACTGAAGTATGACCGGAGTAATGGTTCACCTGCACCTCAACACTGTGTTGGGCCATCTTTGCACAATGCAGCTAAGAGACACAAACTGATATCTAGGATGGCTCTTGCAACTGTGAATTCATTCACTTACCAATATGGTGTGCCAATGAAGGAATCTCGTTTTTGCAAGGTCTTTATGTTTTTGGCAGATACTCCAAAATCAGCTGGAAAAGAGTTTGAATCACATTAAATCTTCCAAAAGAACTGCAAAATGCTCACTCTTTGACATCGGAAGTTAAAAGATGAAGACTTTCCCCCTCCACAGCCCACCACCACTTAAAAGACTCTCCCTCAAAATAAGCAGAAAGATCCAAAGGAACAATATAATGCCCCTTCCCCCACCACCATTGGATCAGGACCCACTTCTTATCCTGCCTGGGGTTCATGGGAACTGGTGTCCAAAAACACTTGGAAGGCCACAGAATCCCCAGCCCAATCTAGCTGGATGTTTTCAAACATAACATTTACCCACTGATCATCAAAAATTCAAATCAATATATGACGTTGAGTAACTGCGCCCACCAGCAACTGAGTCATAATTATAATTAATTAACAGAGTCATAATTAATTATAATTATTTATAATTAATTATAATTAACAGAGTCATAATTATTGGCAGTTAAATCCACACACTACATTAAATCAGGGGTGGGTAAAATGTGGGCTGTGGGCTGTGTGTGTGTGTGCCCCATGGGGCCCCAAATTATGAACCCTCAAGTGTCTCAAAAACCCCAGACTATTTAATGATTAAATAGTGCAAGATCTTTGCTTAACTATGCACCTATCGAGCCCAGTTGTCCTTCCGTTTTCTATCGTCACACAGGAATAAGGAACACAGATTACAACTCTTCCATCTCTTGTCATTACAGCAGTGAAATAAGCAGGCAGCACAACCATCAGCAAAATCCTACTACACCAGCAATTGTTTTATTGTTTCTCTCTTTCCTGCTGTTGTTTGCACTTCCATTTCATGTAAAGGATCCCCTCCCTTCCAGAAAGTTCCACTGAAAAGTTGACGTAAAGCAGGAAATGTCAGCTCCCCCCACTGCTTCGCCACTGACCAAACAAACTACACTCTCTCCACCTCACAGAGAAAATATGTCAGTTCCTGCCAGGGCTCGAAAAGAATGGCATGAATTGATTTATACACCCCCATGCAGAGCAACAATGAAAATGCTGGCTTTAATTCTAGAACACCCTTACATTCCTGCACTTACCATCCCTGTTTCAGTTGATCTCCTTAAGATGTGAAACCAGTGTTGTATTCATGCCAGGACTCACCAGGACTTTTTACTGGCTGTGACAGTAATTTCATAGCAATTTAACTGCAATCGTTACAATAGCTGAAGGAGATGGACATTCCAAAGCACCCTATTCAGAACCATCATGGTATAGTGGTTTGAGCACTGGACTATGATGCTGGAGACGAAAGTTCAAATCCCCCCTTGGCCATAGAAATTCCCTGGGTGACCCTGGGCAATTCACACTCCCTCAGCCTCAGAGGAAGGCAAAGGCACCCCCCCCCAACAAATCTGGCAAGAAAACCCCACAATAGGTTTTGGTCTTAAGGTCACCAGTCAGAAACAATTTGAAGGTGCACAACAACAACCGTGACCTTATCCTTATTGTGAAGCAAACTACTTTGTGGAGGATTGGTTTCAAATGGATAAAACCCATTAGCCTTACCCACTGGACTTGCTCCTGGTGAAGATGAAATGGTTAGAATATGGTTTGCTGATATGGATCAACACAACTGTCTGCATTTTTTTGGGGGGGGGGCTTAGAAGTGTGGCTATGGGCACTGCTGTGATATGCTCCTCCACTTCAAAATGTCCCACTACACCACTAGGTGGGGCAGACATAATTTTAGCTCATCTACAATGAGCTGGGGCAAGATAGAAAGAAGAAGGTTAATGAACAGGAACACTAGGAAGGCAGTTCAAGAGGGAATGTCAGAACTATGATCAACAAAATCAACATAAAAAGGTTGCTCAGGACCAATAATCTGAATATCCTTTCCACTCCTAAAAGGTTCCTTCTGGTTTCCTAGAGAAAACTGACATAGCAGGCCCTTTTAGAGACCAGTCACATTAAACTTGCTCTGTACAGAGAGATTTATATTTGCCTCCAAGGTTATCTAGCACATCCTTTGGTTTATAAAGGAGGACATTTTGATGCATGTTCTGAACAAAAAATTGAAACTTCTGAAGTGTACTTTCTAGAAGCCTACAAGTTGTGGTGGAGTAAAAAGGTCATAATGTGACTAAGGAGAGATTAACCATCCTTGTGGTTTATGTGGGGAAGTGAAATAAGAATGGCCTTTGGACAAAGGAATACTGTAAAATGATGGAGGTGTTTGGGTATCAAGATGTAGGAGCAAAGAAAACCAGTTGGTGGTTGCTCTTTTATCACAGATGCCTTTGTTACCTTCCACAAAGTTCACAAATTGACAGAACTGAGCTGACCCTGAGAGTGCACACTCACACAATCTCTTGGAATAGTTTTGGAGGGGCGCAAAAAGCATCATGCCCTGAAGATATGCAACCTGTGAGGAGCTGTGCAACGACCTCCTCATAAGAAGAGACAGGAGATCTCTTTCCTATCTTCCCATCTTTGAAAAAGTCTCATTGACGCCATCATTTGATTCCACCAAAAATCTGAGCTACAAGGACATAAAAGCCAAAGTGGTTCTTTTCCTTGATCTCCCCGATATGCGATTATCCTTATTCACAGCAGCCGTGCACTTGTTTGGTGTTTTCATTGAGTTTACCCACCACTGTCCCAAGATCACTTTTCCTGCTCAGTCATCTTCCCCAGTTCAGTCAGCAAAAACAGCCTATATGTGAAGTTAGGGTTCTCTGTCCTCTCCCTGCTTCATGTGCATTACTTTACACTAGATTACACTGAATTGCATTTATTGTTTCAATGCCCACACATCTGGTTGTGGGTGGATTCTTACTTGGAGTTCTTCATTGTTCCTTCGTGTTTTTTTACCACCCTAAATAATTTGGTTGCCAGCAAACCTGGTGCCGTACTTCCTGTCCCTAATTTCAGTTCATTTACAAACTATGCATTAAACATTGAGCTGAGTACAGATCCTTGTGGGACCCCACGTTTATACTCCCTCATGTGGCAACACTCAGTGCATTCCAACTGTCTGCTTTGTGTTCTTTAACCAATTCCTGGTTTATAAGATGACTAGTATATTTACCCAGCGTTGCCCAGGATTTTATTTTCTCATAGGTAACACTTGTTAGAAATACCTTAGGAATTCTCTTACCTTACCTTAGGAATTAGATGTGGTTGAAATACACAGATTTGAGAGCCTGTGTCTCTAATTCCCCAAACTGTGTTGTTCAGTACCTGTAACTTTTGCCAATATTCCCCAATTCAGTCTGTATTCAGAGTTGTTAACATACAGAGGCTGGGTTTGTGAAGGGAGTTGCTGCTGGGCCTCATCTCCATAGCAACTGGCCTATTCAGAGCTCTCTGGCTGAGAATTCTAAAAGCCTCTCCCTGAACTACCAACCCCAGGATTCCACAGAATCTTCACAGCCAGCCAATCATATGAGGTCTTCTCACCTCTCACAGCCAATCATATGAGGTCTTTGCCTGCCCGATGCATACAGACAAGATCACTCACAAACTATGACTTTTGTATAGTAGAGATTGCTACGTTGCACAAAAGTCTCTATTGATAGACTTTGCCAAAAATAGGGATGGACAGAATATTAAAATTTATGTGAAAAATAATTGAAAATTGGGTTTCTCAGATGTTGAGAAGCCATGACTAGGAGAGCCAAAGATGAGCAGAAATCTTCACAGTTTGGGACTTTCTGTTTTTTGGAGTACTTTTTGCATAGGATGCGTCTGAAACTGCAAATGGTTTTTGAAGATGGTGTTGTTTTTGATTACTTTCTCACAGCAAGGAGAAAAAGTGTAAAATTATTCCTTCTCACCTGTGAGAACAAAATTTTCAAAACTTTACATTCCTAGTCAAAAAGCTTTCTGGCAGATCACCCCCATCTGCTTGCTTGTTGGCAGTCAATAAGGTCCATGAGATGGGATTTACCTAAGGAGAGGGCATGTTGAGTCACCTTCTGCAAGACTGGTTTTGCCATATACTTGATAATTTTATCTATAAAAATGATTTCCACTAATTTACCTAGAACAGATGTTAAACTAACTGGCCTCTCATTTCTGAGATTCCTTTTTGAAAAAGTAATGTTACAGTGGTTATTTTCCAGTCATTGTTATGGTACAGATGCTGATACAGGAAGCCCTCATCTTTTGACTCCCTGTTATGTGACAACTCACTCTTTTGATGCTTCCAAATTAAAGACAAGTTCCATTAATTCAGTGGGGGTTCCACTCTTTCATTAGTTCTTCTTGCATATGGAGTATTGCTTGGAACCACTTGCACAATACATTGCTTGCAAAGCCAGCTGAGTAGAGGAGAAAGGCACTAAGCTGGCTGAGAGACTGTTCAATCAGTGTGCTTGTGGTAGGTCCTGAGTGGCCCTCCATTAAGTCCTTCATGCTCCTAAAGTACAGTATATGGGTTCTGCTTTTCAACGAATTCTTATTTCTGACAGTGTTCCAGTCCCTAACCTGTCAAATGAGTGAGGGAAGCCTGTATTAGAGAAATGTCACATATTTTTGTTAGAAGGTCAGTGTTTTCACATTTGAATTCTTTAAACACTCTCAGATGGATACCATCTGGACCAGATGATCTGTTAGTTTTCAATTTGTCAATAAAGTCTAGAATTTCATGTTTTTTTCATCAGTGTACAACATGGATTAAGAGCAGCTTGTCAAAGTCAGTCTATTTTTTTTAAACTCCCAGGGCTTTATCACACCAGTCTGTTGTCTTGCAGCAATCATATTGTTTAAGTAAACAGAAAGATATAGGTATGAAAACAATCACTCTCATACCTCCCCTGCAATAATGCTATGGTGCCACTTTGCTGATGCATATTCCTGCAGTCAGACTTGTGCACTGCCTTGTTGAGTGTGCCTTCCTACCCATGCTCATGCTACCTAGTGCATGCAAGCTGTTTTTATCTCTTTTTTGCTGCAAGTGCACCATTTTGGTTCCCTGGTACTAATTTATTTATTTTGCTGCAATTGTGCAAGTGCAGCATGCTGGTGACCACCACAGCACTGCAATTGTGTAATTATGGCAAAACAAATAATAAAAAAAGAAATACTTACTGGGGAATGGAATAAAAGCAACTTTGTTTATGGTTTTTTTTTTTTAAAAAAAAATTCTGCAATTGTGCAATTTCCACTCCCTGGAACGTATTTTTTTTTAATCTGTTTTGCTGTAATCGCATAATTGCTATATGCTGGTGGTTGTCACAGCAGTGCAACTGTGCAATTACAGAAAAACAAATAATTAAAAAATATACTGGCGAGTAAAGTAAAAGCAACATTGTTCCTGTGCACCGTGATGTCCTCTTTGTCCAGACACCACAAGTGGATTGACTTCACTCCGCCTGGGGATAGAGAAGGGAAGAAGAGGAGAACCGTGCCCACTCATGTCACATGACTGCTGGAATATCAGAACTGCAGCAGAATTAAATGATTGCACCAAGAAGCAATATTTGAACAGCAGCAACATCGGAGTCATTAATGGATTTTTCTCATCAATGAAAAGATGTAATCCAGTAACAATGAAAATGCAGTGCAAAAATGGCAGTGTCACGACGTTATGTGATAAGGAAAGACTAAACACAGAACTAAGCCAGTGCAATCATGCAACAAACCCATTGTGTGATAAAATGCCTGGTCTATATCCATACCAAGCCCACAGGACAGAGAATTCTATCACCATTAACAACTTTCTCCTTACTAGTGTCTCTTGTCAAGTTGACAAAACCCGTTCAGTCTTCCATGACCTATCCCAAGATATTCATGATTAATGTTATTCCAGCAATTTCTCATGATGAATAAGGTTTAAAAAACAAAGCAAGACTGCGATTCTATTCATGATTTCCTGGGGGTAAGACACAATGAACAAACTGAGACATATTTCTGAGTAAATATATACAGACTTGTACTTTTAAGATCTTCCTCAACAATGGTTCATACTCCTCAACTGTGAAACTTCCTAAATGGCATTTAGAAAATCTCTCTCTCAGCAAAACAGAAACATTGCAAAGGAGCAATGTGGCTCCAAGTGTCTCAGAGGAAAAGGGTGGAGAGACATCAACCTAACAAAGTATTAGTATACCACAGTTAGACATGTATAATTGTGTCATACTCTGAAAAGAAAAGAATATATCTGTGTGTTTACAGAAAAACCCTGACCATTTTTAAAAAATATGCTACACCTACTATTTTTGGTTACCACACCCACTGTGCATAGGAAGCAAGTATCACATCCATCTGCTGTTTCTTAAGCCAGAGAGACCTACTCACCAAGCTTGATGTCTCCATCAATGGTCAGCAATACATTGCCTGCCTTGAGGTCTCGATGGATAATCTTCTTGCCATGGAGGTAGTTCAGGGCCTCTAACATCTGGCGGCAGACCACTTGGATCTGGGGTTCTGTCAAGCCTCGATCCAGTTCTGCAAAACAGAGGCCTTGAGAAAGGCTCCTAAACCGAGCTTCACTTTGCCTTGAGCTTATATAGTCTGACACCCGATAGAAGATTGTTCAGCTGATGAATTTAACATATACTTGAAAAGGACCAAAATGTCATTCAGATGCATAGTTTCCTTTAGGTGTGACATAATTTTTACATGAATAGACAAAGGATACCATGCATTGTTTAAAAAGGGAAATGCCACCTTTAATATCTGCTTGTTCCACCATTTTCAGAAGTTGGTATTTAGAATATCCCTTGCTACAATATCCTGAGCAAAAGTGACTTTAAGATGAACAAGTTCAAATACTAGTATTATGAAAAATACAGCTTTAAAAACTGAGAGCAGAAAGACTGCATTGCCTTTTCAGTTGCTGGCAGATAAATAAATAAAGCAAGCTCACAAATCAGCATATCAGAGTGCATTACCTTGAAATATACACTACCTGTTGGCTTTGGATTCAAAAACCCACAGTTAATCTGCAGTTTAAAATGCAATTGGTAGACCTCCCCTTCTATGATGAGGTCTATCTTTGATCATTCTCCTCTTTTTCTTTTTTTTTGCCCATCTTCTTCTTTCCTGTCCCTTTTTCTTCTTTTTCCCTCTTTCCCCCCCCTTTTCTTTTTCTCTTCTTTTCTTTTTCCTTTAGCTTCCCCTTTTCTTTAATATTCTTCCTATTCTTCCCTTTATATTGTCCATTAAATATGTAGGATTAAGTAATACCAATAATGTATAGTTTGGATACTTCCATAATTTACATATCTATATATTTTCTTTTTCCATACTTTTTTCCTTTGTTCAAACAATTTGTATTGTCAGATTTTTCTTTTCCCCTATGTAACTGGGGTTTCGTATTAAAAACTAACAATAGGCACATGTCAAATGAAACAAACAGGTTAGGCAAGCTTTGATTTAGTAAAGAAAATATTTTGA
The DNA here is from genome assembly GCA_030412105.1 of Cyclura pinguis. Taxonomy (NCBI): domain Eukaryota; kingdom Metazoa; phylum Chordata; class Lepidosauria; order Squamata; family Iguanidae; genus Cyclura; species Cyclura pinguis. The sequence goes on from CM059600.1 coordinate 130,254,661, forward strand.
ACTTGGAATAGACCATTTGAAAGCTTCTTACAAAATTCATCCAGATTTGATATTATTCTTTCACCAGCCTCCACTTTTCTTATGATTTCCCTTTTTGTGCCCAAATTTGATAGATGTATATTTTATTAACATGCTGTGGGGAGCTGGTTAGGCAGGGTGATTTGCTTTCCCCTTTTCTTTCTGTTCTTTTTTCCAAACATACTTAGCAAGGGATTTTGGAGGCAGCTGCTGATTATCTAGTCTATTGCAGGCAGGCACACACAGCTACAGTAAGATCGATTACAGTAGAATCCCATCTTTTCCCAATTCAAGTTTCATTGCAGTGTTTACTGTAGACATGTGCTGCAACCCAATACCAACAACCTGTGTCTTCCAGCCTTCTTTAACAATTCTCTCAATGCCCATCCTGGGGAAAAACAAACAAACAAAAAACTTCTAGCTAGACAGTGGACCATATGATTAGGCAGGAGCTTGGCAGAAGTAAAAATACTTTGGAAAAAAAAAAGAACTTTTTTGTCAGAGGCTTTGTTAACTGAGGTATACCTATACAGAATAAGTGGTGAAGGCCTCTTCTTCTTCATTCACACTTTTTTCTATCAAACATTTCTGCAAAGTTCACAAAGAAAACACATATGGAACAGATCATGCATTTTGGCATAAACTAGCCAATCTAGTGCAAGAGGGGCAATCTAAGAGTGAGTTGTTAGGAAGGACAACCATTCACTCCTAAGTAAAATATCTCAACCAAGAGGTCAGTGAAAAGCTCTCGTTTAAACATTTTTTTTTCTTTCTCATCTACTACCACAGGTAGTTTGATTTATTTTACTTTACTTCTAATTATTCCAGGCTAAATTGAGGTGATTTTTGGGGGGGGGCATCCTCATCACTCTATAGGCTCCCCAAAGATAATAAAACTTTGCTAAGATAAGAGACAATTTTCATGATCTGAATTCTGCAGTTTGTAAGAGTAGCAGTGACTGAGAGATAAATTAAACAGAAAAACATAGTGCACAGTTGGAATTCACTGAACAAGAGGATAAAATCTGACTTTCTGAATAATGTAATTATATACTTTATATGTCCCTCCTTTTTTTTCCTTGGAAGCCACAGTAGATCTGTGGCTTCTGAGCAATGTGTCCTCTAACAGGGTGCAGTTCTTGCCACCTGCTGCCTTTGCTTGAGCAAAGGGGCCAAACATTTGGGACTCAAAAAAAGATAGCTAGGTTCTTCCTCTAGCCCTCCCCCACTACTCTGAAAGCAAGCTCTCAGTCTGAGAGAGTATCTGTGAAATAGGAGATGCTGTGCCTGATCAAACCAGAAACAAAAAACCTGAGAACCGTGAAAGCTCCCTTTCTGCACTACCAGGAAGGGAAGACCGAAGCCACACCACCCCTGTTGCAGCAGCTGTTCACCTCAAAACTTCAGCTGCAGCAAATTCAGGCAACATTCCATCACTACAAAACAGTCTTTGTATGGGCTTGCCCTTCAAAAGCAGCGGCCGCTATAAATCTCTACCCACAAACATGGAGCCATCATTGCCAGCCAGGTCTTGGAGATAAAGTGCGACATCCCCCTGCCTATCAGCTAGTTCGTGTTTCAAGTAAAGCTGTAAAAAAAAATCCCTTCCCTAGTGGTAGATATCTTCTGTTTCCTTAATCCCATATCTGTACACATGGTCACCTTAAGGCTGTTATAGGCATACTTTGGGCACAGACCTGTGCTTAGCTTCCTGCAGGGTGGAGGGTACTATGGAGACAGAGGTCAGTGGCTCATTTATCTGTCAGCAGACCACAGACGGATTTCTTTACTAAGAGGCTTCATGGCACTTACCTAGCATAGTGGCATCCACTGCTCCACCTGGGCAAAACTCAATCATGATCTAATAAAAAAAGAAACAAGACAAAAAGACAGATTTTTACACAGGTGAAAAGAAGTTATATTTCAAAATATAATTTACATGCTATGAGAAAGAAAGACAACCAAATTATAACCTTTGGATCAAACTGGTTTGAATGAAGCCACATTCTTTACCTAGCTTTTTGTCCTACTGAATAGCTCTACTCACTAAGACATTGTGATGCAGTATTTGTGTACACACATGATGTGTCATGTAATATCAATACATTTCAATCAACACCTCTTCCCAACAGAAATAATCTTTGTGTGCTATTTCTTCATTTATATAAAAGGCTTTGAGTATTCAAGGCACTTTAATCTCAGAATTGTTACAACAGTCTTTTAAGATAGGCCATTGTTGTGATGCGGGTGGTGCTGGTGGTTGTTGCTGCTGTTATTCCCATACTGCAAGTGCAAGGAGCAAGGCTATGAGAGGATGGTTTGCCTAAAGCTACCTTAGGAATCCATGGCGGAGGTAGAATTTGAAAAAGAACTTCCCTGTTTGCAGTGCATCCTTTCAGCTATTATTGTCCTCTCTCTGGCATTTGTGTACCTTGAAGAACTGCCATCTGAACATGTCCCTCAAGGCCTCCCACAAAGAAAATAGAAAAAACCAATACCCAGGAAAACATCCTGCCAGTTCCTTGCTCTTTCTTGTAGGCACAAAAACAAATACAAAATCAAAACAAGCTCACCCTCTGTGTACCTGGAGGCCCATCCAAAGTGGTCTGAAGGCTCCCACTCCATTTATGTGTTTGTTTCCAAGCTTTGGCTGCAGCTGGAACAGAGGGCCGTTCCAGATACTTGAACTTGCCAACAGGATGACATAGCTGTCATACTTGAGGGCTGACGTAGAAATAGCTGCTCAGAAGTGTCCTAAAACTCGCGACACTCCTTAGCCTCCATTCTGCTTTAAGTTAATTGGTTAATTAGCCACTCCCTCTGGACTTTGTCCGTCAAATTGGAAACAGCGCCCCACTTAAGAAGATAAAGCAGAACTCAGCTTTCAGGCTTTGTCAACATTGTTGAAGATATCCCCTCCCTTTGACTACAAGAATATGGCTGCCTATCCTCGTTATGAGATTCTTCAAAACAAGTCCCAAGCTATCCTGTGATGTCATAACAACCAATCATTTTACTTGACTGGGCTTCAACACACCCAAAATATAAAGCGCTTGCTGCTAGGTACAGGAACAGCTATTGCAGCGTCTCAAAAATCCAATATTTTCATCATAGTTTTCATATTTACATTAAATTACTGTACTTGCTGGTGTATAAGATTCACCCCCCCCAAAAAAAATACTGTTTGAAAATGGGTTGCATCTTATACATGAGTGCGTCTTATACTCCGGCAAATACGGTACATACACACAGAGATTTACATGTATTTTGAAAAGAGAAATCTATGTTTCTGAGTGCAGTTGGGAATGCTCTCATCCCTAAACTGAAGTTCAAGGATACTAATCAACTTCTAAAACCCACCACTCTGTTCAATATTCAGTCTGTCTTCCTCTGTGCTAAAATGCAAAGTGTTACTATATGGAAAAGCCCCAGGTTTTGCCTATTAGGTGCATGCATCCTACTTGGAGATTACACTCCATGACCTCGAAACCTAAACCACAAAAATAAGAATTCTGTTATTTATCACAGTGGAAGGTGATACAATAGGGGGACTTAAATGGGTACTACAACCCACCAATAATGCAATTTTTCTTTTCAGTATAGTGGAATATCACATCCTTGTTTTTGAAATGGCAATATGCAAGAATTTGTGTGGCTTATGATAGAGCCCTATGCGCATTTAATATCATAGATTTATTACAGCATAAGCTTTGAAGGATTAGAATCCACTTCATCAGACAGAAATAGAGAAACATCTTTGGTAGAATATTTGTGGGTCTGGTGCAACTTTCACAGAACAAGGGATAAATCAGTGCCCAAGAAAAGCTTGTTACTTAAAATGTGACCTAGAACAGAGACAGAAGTCTCTCTACTTAGAGCCTTCTTCTAGAAGCAAAGAAAGACAAAGGTTAACAACACATTCCTTGTGTTTCTGTTTGGTTGCCTGAAAAACCAACAATGTTACCTGGCAGTTGTCCATCTACTTTACTTCAACATCCTGAATGTTCTCCTTTCAAGTTTTACATTATTTAATTTTTGCCCAGAGCTTAACCTGAAGAACTGTTCCCCTGGATTTAAAAACTTCTTGAATGTATTTGGCTGTACCTGTCTGCATTTTTTTTTGTGCAAAATGTTTCCCCCAGTCATCTTGGTCCTGTTGTCTTTCTCTCATGCCGCTTCAAATGTCTGGAGCTACAGCCACAAATACACTGGCACTCAAATGTTTGCCATCTAGGTGTGCCATTTTCTTTTCTGACAGAGGCCCTTGCCTTTAACAACCACATGGCAGTAATTCAGCATTCCATCTTGATAGAATGCCAGGGAGGTGACCAGGGAACCACAGAACCACCAACACCCCCCCCCCCAAAATCACTAGGACCTCCATAAGAAACCAATGTAGTACCTTAGAAACTTTGACTGAATTTTGAGGATAATTGCCAGAACTTCAATATGTTATATTTAGAACTATAATTCCCAGAATCCCTCAGTCAGCACGGCCAGGGCCAAGCCGGCTATATGAATCTCAAAGCTCTAGGCCAAAAACATGATCGTTTCCAAATTCTCATAGTGACAGTACAATCCCATAAATATTTATTCAGAAGTAAGTCCCTGTTATACTGAATGGCACTTACTCTCAGGCTATATTCTGTCTGCAAACACAGGAAAAGGATTCCATATGTGCAGAGATTCCAAGTTTCTAGTTCCTGTGACTGTGAAAGAAGATTTGAAGCAACCGCAGTGTCTGGTGAGATGGGACTTAGCCAAAGCTGCCATAATGTGCTAGGGCTTCAACGACTGGCAATATAGCTCTTATTCACTGGCCTTCTAACCGTTGCAAGTCCAAATATGTTTACATATTTCAGGCCTTCCATTGGTTGCTTGCACTGCCACTGGCACCCAATCATCATCATCATCATCACCACCACCACCACCACCACCACCACCATCACCACTGGCTTATTTTGCACAAGCTTCAAACACATTTGGGCCAGAGTTAATTATCTGATGCATTGGTCTGATTGTAGTATTTGCCCCTATTTAATGCAGAACACAGCAATTCCTGTGTGCCATGTTCAATCCATCACTTTCGGATAATGTCCCTTTTACCTACCTACATGCTTAAAATGAAAGTATATTGCAAATCATATCCTCAAACATGGAACACATTTATGCCAAAGAAAATATTTTAATGCAAGCCGATGGGCATACTGGATCCGCACTGATAAACTGTCTTCTCTGCAGTAGCAGCTTACTACCTCTCCAGCTTCTTTCCTAAAACACTTGGTCTTCTTTAGATCTCTCTCCACCCTCATCACTGTTGACACTCATGTGGCATATATTGGTGTATCTGCATTCTCATGTTAAAGTTCGTATTTAATTAATGATTAATTTCTACTTCCAAATGATTTGCCAGTGTTCCGTGCAATTGCCTCCTTTTCAAATTAACTTCTATTGTCTTCACTCCATGCTGAGAGCTAGAAATCTGTCCTAGAGACAATCTGAGATAAGCCTGTACAGGGTCTGACAAGATTAACCCCAATTTACCCCAGATCAATATTAGCTATCTTAAGATGTTTGCATTCCTTGCTGTAGTTTAAAAGAGGGAGCCTAAGAAAAGGATGGATTGAAAGGAGAGAACCAACACCTTTGGCACAAAAGAAAGAAGACAGAAAGGTTAGAGAAGATCCCAAGAAAAGATGTAAAAGGAGGCTGAACTGTCATGTAGAAAGAACCCGGGAGATTACAAATGATGCATTTTTAATTAAGACCAGAAATGTAAAGGAATAAGGGTGCAGACTGGTTACAAATGATGTATTTTTAATTAAGACCAGAAATGTAAAGGAATAAGGGTGCAGACTGGTTGTATCAAACTGCACATCGCCTCTTTGGAGCTCAGAAATCCAGTTCAAGCTGTAATATAAACTCAAATAGTCCCAGATGTATAAACCCCAATTATAATGTTTGTCTTCTAGCACCAAACACAATGGTCTATTTGTCCCATCCTATGGAACACAGTATTAACCAGTATTTTCTTTTATTTGTTAAAGTTTTGCCCATTGAACAGAGAAAGAAACAAGGTCTGGTCAATCTATAGAAAATAGAACAAATCCAAACTTAAAGCAGGGCTCAAGAACAAACAGACTTTCTGGTGGTCTTGCTTAAACAAAAACTCAGGAAAAAAGATCAGCAGTCTGGACATGCTTGATCCTGCAGCTCACCAAATCTTTGGAAATCATTAACCTTTTGACTTTCCTTTTTGCAATCCAGTTCTGATCTCTCAGATTATTCACGAAAACGTTGCTGGTTTGAACAGCAACTATATAAAACTGCAAAAACTATAGTAACATTACCAGGCTCTAATCCCAATTCATGTTCATCAAACCAATCCCTCCGCATGCTTGAGTGCTTTTAAAAAAGGGAGTCTACCAGATATGAAACTTTAGAACGAAAAACAAAGAACTTAACAAGTTTTTTGGATCATACCCACATCCAGCATTCTGTTTATATTAGTGATCCAATTATGCCTTTGGTTCTCACAAAGTATACTGACTTTAATATAATATTATACACAAAAGGAAGTCAAATGGGGAAGATGAGCATCAACAATTTATTCTGGCTTCCAGGCATACTCCTGACATCCAAGACTTTGTGGGCGCTAAAAAGACCAGTGAAGACATGCCACGTACTTCTCGCATGACTCCAGAGTCCATCCATTCACATCCTGTCATGGGCCAAGACTCAGCCTCCCCAGGTGAACAGCAGCCTTGAAGGAGGACACGCAGAAGCAAGTGCACCAGGAGCTAATCAGGCTGGGATGAGAGTCAGCTGGCTCCAGCCTTCTTAAGGAAGGTACAGGGCAGTAGCTCTGGACCAGAAACAACTCATGTGTTGCCAACCCTTGCCTTGTGTTCTCTGGATTCCCTGCCTGGATTTTCTGACCCTGGACTGTCTCATCATGTTGCCTGCTGGATTCCTGGACCTTTGAACTGTTTCTGGATGACACTTCTTTCCACCCTGAACAGGCAAGCTGTACTGACTATTAATGTCTCTGTTTGACTGTGAACGGCCTCCTCCTAGCCCTGTACTCTGTTGCCTGGCAACAGAAACTCAGTGTAAGTGACAATTGCCTTGTCACTAGTCCCTCTTTCTTGGGAAGAAGATAATTCAGAACATGCTAAGCATACACCCTATTGCTTTTGCAAAGCCAAGCTTTAAAAAGATCAACCCATCACCACCAGCTGTATAGTTGCAGTGATACCAACACATATGGTAACTGCATTCTATGAACATCTGCCTCAGCTGTACAGCAGCAATGATACCAAGACATGTGGTAACATCAGTCGTAAGAGCAGTGCTCCATGCACAAAGTCTACCCTGCTTTTAGAAACAATAGCATTGTTGCAGCAAATCCATAAAAAAAAAATCAAATATGCCTTCTCAACTGTCACTTCCTGCTGAGCCCCAGAAGACATCTGGAACTATTTTTTAGGGATATGGAAAGATGGACAAATAAATACACAAAGGCTTATGTAGCCTTTTTGAAGCAGAAGAGGGAGTTTTACTTAGGCTGCAAAGCTGACTAGGTTAGAAGCAGCTCTGTGAGCTCTGGGCTAGTCATTTTCACAAGCTTACTGGTCTGTGTAAGAGATGGAGAAAGGGAATTAGGAAAAATGAACTGACAGGCTCTGCTCAAACCTATCATGCTTGGAACACCTCTCACGCCATGCTGGCTCATGGCTAGCATCAGAAGTTATTCCCACTCCTGGAGAAAAACGAACATCTATATAATCAAAAACATCCCCTCATGGAATTCTGAAGATCAGCTTTCATTTAAAGAGGGAAACATTTGAAGAAAAAAAATTCTCCCATTATTGTGTAATCGAGTGCAAACACAGGACCTGAGAAAACTTTTGCAGCTCAGTAGTCAGGGAATACCTTTGAATTGATGTTTGATTAGCATATTTTTAAGACAGCTTTGCACCATCTAAGAAGAGAGATAAAAATCCATCCTTTCAACCTTTTTATACAATCTCCACTCCTTTTACCAAAGGGGATTTAAACTCTCTGGCAAGGCAATTTAGTTGCTGAGAAAGCAAAGATTAGTGTTGCAAACTTGGCACCACCCTTCCTACGTGAAGAATTCATGACCTTTGGTCGCTCCCTTTCACAAACTGGCAATTCACTCAACAATTAATCCTGCAGGGGGAAAAACACTAAGAAGCAGGACGTGTGCATGTGTGTGTACGAGAAAGATGTATATTGCTGAGTGTGTACCCTTTACTTCTCTGGAACTGTCCCCAAATGTACTACTACGTTCCCTGTGTAAACTTGTCTGACCTTCTGAAAATTCTGTTCCTCATGCTACAGATCTTTATTTAAGCGAATAGAACAAATTAGTGGGGCAGTGCTCAAATCCTGTGCAAAACTGGCATGTTGTAGCCAAACTGCGGAGGAAGAGGGGATATGGATCACTAATAATCTCTTTTTTTTAACTGTAAACAAACAAAATCACTGGTCAGAATACCAGAAATCAGCCCTGCAGATAGCCCTTGTGTGAGCTTTACTAAATCAGCAGTGAACCAGAGAAGACAGTGATCTCTTTTCTAGCCTCTATATACGTCTTACATGACACAACAAACACGAATCATCAGTACTGGTTGCCAGGAATGTTTATACTGAATCCAGACTTTCCCTTTTGGAAGTGTATAGACAGCTGATTTTTGATATGTCATAAAAACATGATACTTCTGTTTCACCTGTCTTAAAGACCCACAAGCTACATGGACAATCCAGGAAGGGTTAAGAGTCTCTATCATGTCCACAATTCTAGGGGATGGAATCATAAGAAGAAGCTAGGTCACACTCTGGAATGCAGGTCCACCTGCTTTTGACAATTCTTGCAATCTTGGGTTACTATCAGCCTTGTAAAGTACATAGAGATGAGAGAGAAAGTGAGAAAAGTGTCATTCTTTCCCACTTTCTGAACTATATGCACCCTTCCAGACTGAAATGAGCAGACTCCCTGTTTTATACATGTGCACACATGTGCATGCATGCATGCATGCATGGAAGGTCTTCCTTGTCAACCCACTCTGGATATATCTGTGATTTTCACACGTTCCCTGAGTGTGTGATTTCCATCTGTGCTTTTTTGTGTGTGGCCATTTTGTCACTGGCAACCATAACAGGACAACACTCAAAGCACTCTTGAAATTCCAAATGCATGCATGGAACCTCCAAATTAGCAATGCCTGAACTGTGTGCACATGCTAGGATGGATGGATAATGTACATCTGGGAGAGCAGAAAGATGTGCAAAATTCCATAATTTCAAGAGAGGTAATTGTCAGCGGTCATCCTATGGACCTTTACACTGAATCTTTTCAGCGGCATCTTGGCTTTTGGCTTTGCTTGCTTGTTCAAGCAGCAAAGAAACCTAATTGCTCTTGTGAACTACCACCCTGTCTTCCATGAACAGGACTCAACTTGGAAAGGAAAATATACAAACCAGAACAAGACTATCAAGACTGAAAGCTTCACCCATACTTCCTAGGCATGATCTCACAGAAGTGATAGCAGATTTCTGGTGACTTCACTGAACACAAAACAATCCTCATTGGGGGGAAAAAATACATCAAATGTCAACAGCTTGCCTGGCATGCAAGTATTCAGTAGGTGGAATTTCAATGACTAACACTCTGTAAAACAGATTGCATCCATTTTGCCATTATTCCCTTACAACACAACAGCTCTATTCACAAGGGGGCTCAGGAATAATACCTTATTTTTCTTGAACAAAATATCCTAGTGGGAAAATATTCAGGGAAGTCCCCCATCACCCACTATACATCAAGAAGAAAAAGAGGAGAACAGATGTGCCAGATAAACAAGAAATACATTTCAGGGCAAGCTTATGAACCTTTTGTTATAAGCAGAAACTGTAAATATGGTTTATTTTTTAATTATACACCCATATCTTTCTCTCACACGGTTTTCCTAATGATTTTTCATCAAAGATGCTACTTACTGAACTTCATATCCATCTAGTCCACCCACTCAGTGGGAATTCCCAGATGATTTACTCCATCTGTGTTGAGAACAGTTCCCATTTTACACATAGTAGGACAGAGGATCAGAGACTAGTTAGCTTAAGCGATGATCATGACAGAGGGAAAACCTGAATCCATCTTTCCTAGGTACAAGCACTATCGCTCGTTCTACTTCTTTAAGAGAAGCCAAGGATACAGATGCTGAAGGCCAGCATAGAAATGGATACTGAAAAGAACGCACAAAATGCAAGGTTGTGATAGCAATAGCTAACTTTGTGGGTCTTTTAGTGGTCTTAAGAATTATTAGTAACTATTGGAACTATGTATTGCGGGGGGGCCAGTTTCAACATGTCAGCAAAGTACTAAGTGCTTTTTTTCTGTTCCATATTTTCCATGATTTGTACAAAAAGTTTCTGCAGAATTAGGTAGTTAAGCACACATGCACATATGTATGCACGTACACACACACAAATACACATGCACAATAGGCCAGGAAGAGTGATAAAAAAAACCCCTCCAAAAGTACCTAATGTTTTAGTACTCCATGCAAAAAGTCAACATTCATTAGAATTTTAAATTTTGCACATTTACAGGAAGTTATATCAACCTAAAAAATGCACGAAAATTTTCCAGTACTGATAGGGAGGGAGAATCTCACAATGCTGTAGCAAGATTTTTTTAAAACTGCACTTCCCAAACCATATTAGGATTTGCATCCCCAACTGGTATGGGCTATAATTGATTTTCATTATTTTCTTACCTTTTAAGCTTTACATGACTGACATCTCTTCAAAATGGACACCGTGTTAAACCCAGATGTGCTTACATTTTAACCAAAAAGGACAGTTAAGCACTATTTTCAAAAGGATGTCAAGTCCTTTCTAGAAAACACTCACTAGTTTAATCAGCTTCCTTTAGAACACAATTCCATATTAATAAACCAATTCATAGGGGATTTGTTTTCATAAGGAGCTACATGCTTCTGCTTGTACGATGTTCCATTTTAACCTTAAAAATATTTTTGAGAGGACTGACAAGCTCTAAACGATTTTCTTCCTTCAGACATGCCTGCACTGGAGTTTCCAATCTTGACAATCTACAGAACAAAATCTAATGTAGAGGAAGTGGTAAAGGAAGTGTTACTGTGGTGCCATCGAGGTTCCTACTAGGTATAATATGTTACACTTGGCCGCATCTGCCATACGGAATATCAGAGTCTAGCAGCCCCGGGATTATTAGCACAGGGGTGCAGCTACACACATAGATGGGATGTGCCAAAGAAGCAAATCTCAGACAGAAATTGAGCCTTACTAATAACATACCACTATGGATCTGAGCTGAGCTCAGTCCACGGGAGCTGAAAGGATATTAGAGCCATCTGCTCTTGGTCTCTCTTCATGAATCCTATCAAGGAATGGATGGGAGCAGGATCACAGGTGCTGCTCCCACCTTCATTCTATGTGTAAGGTTGCACAAGGCCTGTATGTGCAGTTAGGAGTCCAGCTGTCACTGAGGTTTCTGGTTCCTTATACAGTTGTATACGAATGAGCAGGGACTGTTCTTATGTTCTGCCAAAGGAACGGAAGCTGGAATCAAATTGGTGGTCTCACAGACTCAAATACCAATTGCAGTCCTGTTATCCCAATAAATGTTGACTGAAAGAATAGACTAGGAAAGAAAACTAGGACAACAGCAGAAGACTAAATATGCTGTTGTGGGTGACAGAGACAAGTGCCTAGTGCACACCGATGGCTCTTGCAACACACAAAACTGTACATTCCAACATTTCACAGATGAAAACCAGGTCATATGTGGCCAAACAATTTCAGAGTGCAATCAAGACAGCAAAAGTTATTAATGAGAAAGAACATGTTAATTAGCAAAGGCTGCAGCAGTTTGCTTTTGTCTTAGCCTATCGGGAAAGGCAAGACTCCACCCATTCCACTCCTTTACCTCTTCCCAAGTTAACTGAGTGTAAGCTGCTTGTGTACTTTGAAGTCAGTTTGCAGCAACTGAAGTAAGCTGAGAGGAAGGGGAGAAGTGGAACATCTTGAAAGCAGATGAAAAAGTGGGATGACAAAGTATTAATTGGGGCTGTCCCTGCCTCCTATTCCAGTAGAAGGGTATGCAATTCATGTCGTGGTTTGCCACTAAACATACTGAGAAATGAACCAAATAGAAATATCATATTTGCATTTGGTAATGTGTGAATGCCCCCCATGTCCCAGAGGAGTGAGCAGAGGGGGAGCTGGGTCTGTGAAGACATCCTAGACCAGGTGTGTTTACAGGCTTGTGGGGCTGTGCTTGTTTGTCTGTTTGTTTGCTTGTTTTTGTTTAGTCTCCTTGTGCTGGCCGTGTGCTCTCCCTGAGCACACGGTCTGACTAACGAGGGGGAAGAGCCAGCTAGGGGGGAGGAGTCTTATTAGGAGCTCCTAGCGGCACGCGCCTTTAGCGCGCACTGTTGAAGTCCTCTACTTCAATCCTTCAAGTTTAACCCTTGGCAATCAGTAGAGCAGACATAGCTTATACAGCTGAGTTTCAGAAAGAAAGCCCAGTTATTCTTTCTAGAACTACTTCCTTTACTACTCTCTGTAGTATCTAGGATGGAAGGTGAGGGAGCTGCCACGGTCACCTGTAGCACTTGTGGGATGTTCCTTTTCTTGCCACAAGATGTTGTCGGGTACACCTGCACCAAGTGCAAGCTGGTGACCTTCTTGGAGGAGAAGGTTCACCAGCTGGAGGAACGAGTTTCTAATCTTCATCTTATTAGGGAAGGGGAGGAGTTTTTGGATAGGGCAGAGAAGACCTACCGGAAGACCGAATGCATGGAGGAGCTGCCAGATCAGGAAGTCAACACACTGGGCCAGGAAACGGAGGCTTGGAGGAATGTCACACGTAGGAGTAGAAGGTCCAGGAAGGTAACAGAGACTCTCAACCTACACCATCGCTTCAAAGTTCTTGGCCTTACGAACGATGAGGAGCATCAGGAAGAGGGAACAGAATGTCCACGAGAAGGAATCCAACTTCGGCAACAGGAACTAGATCAACGCTCCCAGTCTCAACAGAATGCCCAGGCAGTCCTAGAAGAACATGCTCGTCAAGGAGCCTTGGTCAAGCCTCAGAGGAGGCGAGTTCTGGTTGTTGGGGACTCCTTGCTCAGAGGAACCGAAACGGCAATTTGCAAACCGGACAAGCTCAATCGAGAGGTCTGCTGTCTTCCTGGGGCCAAGATCAACCACATAACGGAGAGGCTAACCAGGCTGGTCAAGCCCACTGACCATAAGCCCCTCATTTTGGTTCATGTCGGAACCAATGACACTGCGAGGAGCAGCTTTTACCACATCGCAAAGGACTATGAGCTTACGGGGATGAAGCTTAAGGAACTTGGTGCGCAGGTGGTCATTTCGTCTCTCCTCCCTGTTCAAGGATATGGCGCACGTAGGGAAAGGGCAATAGCAGAGGTCAACAACTGGCTCCGCACATGGTGCCGCCAGCAACGGTTTGAGTTTTTGGAACACGGCCTGAATTTCTATGAACGTGGGCTTCTGGCAAGGGATGGGCTGCACCTCACGAAACTTGGCAGGAATGTTTTTGCAAACAGTCTCGCAAGGAGAATTAAGAGGTCTTTAAACTAAGTTCTGCTGGGGAGGGAGAAAATATTATTCAGGGCAAGGACTCAGTGAGCGCAGGGGGAAAAGGCCCAAATGATATTGGGCAAATAGTACAAGCGGCCAGTTGCGAGAGGAGTAGAAACTATAGTACAGGACTTGCAGGAAGGGCCTGGGGACTTAAGTGTCTCTACACTAATGCACGAAGTATGGGAAACAAGCAAGATGAACTTGAACTCCTAGTACAACAAAATAAATACGATTTGATAGGCATCACTGAGACCTGGTGGGATGAGTCTCAGGATTGGAATGTAGGAATAGAGGGGTATAGCCTATTTTGTAAAAATAGCCCAAACAAGAAAGGAGGAGGAGTAGCCTTGTATGTCAAGGATGTTTTCACCTGTGAAGAGATCCGCGACTTAAACCCAGAAAGCCAGGTTGAGAGCATCTGGGTAAGAATTAAGGGAGCGAGAAACAATAGGGATATTCTGGTGGAGGTTTACTACAGACCTCCAACCCAGACTGAGGACTTTGATGACGCCTTCCTCAACCAAATGACTGCACATTCAAAAAGGAAAGATACAGTAATAATGGGAGATTTCAATTACCCGGATATATGTTGGCAGTCAAACTCTGCCAAGACAGCAAGGCCCAGCAAGTTTCTTGCTTGTCTTGCAGACAATTTCATGGTCCAGAAGGTGGAAGAGGCCACAAGGGGATCAAATATTCTAGATCTGATCCTGACCAACAGGGATGACCTTGTTAATGAGGTAGAAGTGCTTGGATCTTTAGGGGGGAGTGACCATGCCCTATTGGAATTTGGCATTCAGTGGAACGGAGAAGATAAGTGTAGCCAGACATTCATCTTAGATTTTAAAAAAGCGGACTTCTGTAAACTTAGGGAGCTGCTGGCTGGAATTCCCTGGTCAAGAATAGTGAAAGGGAAAGTAGTTCAGGAGGCATGGGAGTTCCTTAAAAGGGAGATACTGAAGGCACAGTCTAAAACTGTGCCAATAAGGAGGAAAAATGGAAGGCATCTGAAGAAACCAGAATGGTTGACTAAAGAACTCTCAGTTGAGCTAAGTGTTAAGAGAAACACGTACAGGAAATGGAAGAAGGGGGAAACCACCAAAGAAGAATTTAAGCAAGTAGCTAGGACATGTAGGGAGGAGGTCAGAAAGGCTAAAGCACAGAACGAACTTAGGTTGGCCAGAGAAATCAAAAACAATAAAAAGGGCTTTTTTAAATATGTCCGTAGCAAAAGGAAAAAGAAGGAGACGATAGGGTCGCTGCGCAGAGAAGATGGCGAATTACTAACAGGGGGAAGAGAAAAGGCAGAACTACTTAATACCTTCTTTGCCTCAGTTTTTTCCCAGAAGGATACAAGCACTCAACCTGGCGGTTGGGGAGCAAGTGAGGAAGCAGGGGAAATGAGGTACATAATAGGTAGGGAGGTGGTACAGGAATACCTGGCCACACTGGATGAATTCAAGTCTCCAGGGCCAGATGAATTGCATCCTAGGATATTAAAAGAACTGGCAGAGGTCATTTCGGAACTGCTTGCTATAATCTTTGAGAAATCTTGGAGGACAGGAGAAGTTCCAGCAGACTGGAAGAGGGCAAATGTTGTCCCCATCTTCAAGAAGGGAAAAAAAGAGGACCCAAATAATTATCGTCCAGTCAGCCTGACATCAGTACCCGGAAAGATTCTGGAGCAGATCATTAAGCAGTCAGTTTCTAATCGCTTAGAAAGCAACGCGGTAATCACGAGAAGTCAGCATGGATTTCTCAAAAATAAGTCATGCCAGACTAATCTTATCTCTTTTTATGATAGAGCTACTAGCTTGATAGATGAAGGGAATGCTGTGGATGTAGCATTTCTCGATTTCAGTAAGGCCTTTGACAAAGTTCCACATGACATTCTTGCAAAGAAGCTAGTAAAATGCGGGCTGGACAGGGCTACTGTTAGTTGGATTTGTAATTGGTTGACCGACCTCACCCAAAGGGTGATCACCAATGGCTGCTTTTCATCCTGGAGAGAAGTGACTAGCGGGGTGCCACAGGGTTCTGTCCTGGGCCCAGTGCTGTTCAATATTTTTGTCAATGACTTGGATGAAAGAATAGGGGGCATGCTCATCAAATTTGCAGATGACACCAAATTGGGAGGGGTTGCTAATACGCCAGAGGACAGGATCAAAATTCAAAATGACCTGGAGAGATTGGAGAGCTGGGCCAAAGCTAACAAAATGAAATTCAACAGAGAGAAATGTAAGGTCCTACACTTAGGTATAAAAAATGGAATACAGAAATATAGGATGGGGGACACATGGCTGGACAGCAGTACGTGTGAAAGGGATCTAGGAGTCCTAATAGACCACAAGCTGAACATGAGTCAGCAGTGTGATGCGGCAGCCAAGAAAGTCAATGCAATTCTCGGCTGCATCAATAGGAGTATGGTGTCCAGATCGAGGGAGGTACTGGTACCACTCTACTCTGCTTTGGTTAGACCTCATTTGGAATACTGTGTCCAGTTCTGGGCACCCCAATTCAAGAAGGACATGGTCAAGCTGGAGCAGGTCCAGAGGAGGGTGACCAAAATGGTGAGAGGCCTGGAAACCAAGCCCTATGAGGATAGACTTAGAGAGCTGGGTATGTTTAGTCTGCAGAAGAGAAGGTTAAGAGGGGACATGATAGCCATGTTTAAATATTTGAAGAGATGCCATGTAGAGGAGGCAGTGGGCTTGTTTTCTGCTGCTCCAGAGACCAGGACAAGGAGCAATGGATTCAAGCTGCAGGAAAGGAGATTCCACCTGAACCTCAGGAAGAACTTCCTGACGGCCAGGGCTGTCCGGCAGTGGAATAGGCTGCCTCGGAGTGTAGTGGAGTCTCCTTCTTTGGAGGTTTTTAAGCAGAGGCTGGATGGCCATCTGTCGGGAGTGCTTTGAGGGTGTTCCTGCATGGCAGGGGGTTGGACTGGATGGCCCGTGTGGTCTCTTCCAACTCTACATTTCTATGATTCTATGATTGTATGTCCAGAGTATCAAGATTAATTTAAGAAAAAAACTGAGGGAAAGCTTGTATACATGTAAAAAATACATTTTAAAGAATCTGGGGCTTATTTTTCAAAACAATGATTCTGATATAAATAAGAAGGAACATCTTGTTATATGCACATTCTACTTTCATGGAAAGTTTGAACACTTTAAAAAATTGCATAAGTTGGCAATTCACACCCTTTTAACAAACAACACTAAAAGGGGGTTCTGCTGGACCTCCAGTGTCAACATAAAACATGTGTAGGTCAGAACACATACTGAATTTTAAAATGTTTCTTTCTAGTTTTCTGTGCCAATATTAATAACATTCACAGGTGCAGCAAAAGAGAAGCTGAAAAGCATTTTAGGGTTATGTGTGAAAAAATGGTTATGCAAAGCTGATCAAAGGCTTGAAGAACTAAGAAAGGTGAAGACCACAACAGCTTGTGAGTAGGAGTCAGAGACACAGGCAGTCTCCATTTCAGAAATGGAGCAAAGCCATTCAGCTGCTAGTATTTTACTTAAAACATGGAAGCCATTATGCATAACAGTTCCGGTGTTAAGACTAAGGTAACACACAGTGAATGAGAAAGGGAATGGGCAAGAAGCTACCTGTCCCTCCCCACTAGCATCTTCTTCTGAATCACTTTTTGTGTAATTCCTAAGCATCTAGGAGCTCAGAATGTCAGCCAATTCAAATATCTTCTTAACTTTTAAGAAACAGTCAACCATGGCAGCACATGTTTAAACAAATGAGTCTTCTTTCCAAGAAATGACTGGCTGTTGTAAACAGAGGTAGGGGTGGCTAGTATATGAATCATCTCCATTGCCCAGGATCCCACTTTAATTCTATTCTTCCACTACCTGCTTCCCCAAATCCTTAAACGACTAACTGCTACTCAAACACTTCAATATTTTCAATCATAATTATTTAAAGAAGAATAATTTTCTTCATATCTTTCATATTCCTCTTACTTAAAGAAGAAAAGTAGGGAAATAGATAATTTAAAATAACAAACTTTCTGATTGAACATAGTCAGTCTTGTCTTTCGTATTCTTTGGTTTCATAGTCTGTCATGTGTATTCTGATTCCACTCTCAGTTTTGTTACAAGAAATGCATTTAAAATAATTGCTTTGGTAACTCAATGCCAAAAGAGATAATTTCACAAAGACAGCTGGCTACAGAATGAGAAGAGTACTAAAACATAACTGAAAATACTAACTTCTTCTTGAATGTTTACATTGGGTCCTAGGCAGATTAAAAGTTGGTCAAGCAAAATGAAGACTTTGTTTTTAACAAACTGCAGTGGTGGAGGGCCAACAGTAATATGCCAATTGTACAATGACCTACTGGGAGTAAATTTGCTACAGGACACAGTTCACATTCAACTACCAACTTGACAACCTAACCCATTATGCAAAAAGAAGTGAAAAATACAAAATATACTACAATATTTACTTTACAGTCTGAGGCATCAGAATAAAAGCTAATTATAGCCAGTATTCATGAAATCCATGCTTTCCACTCAGGCAACGTTAATGTGGTGTTTGTGGTTTTTTGCCTTTTTTTCTTTTTGTGCACCATAACAAAATGCTTGGTCACACTACTTTTGAGGCACGATTCTCCACTGCAATTAACACACAGGCTTTTGCTGAGGAGCCAGACTAAATGTGCCAAACAGCTACTGGGCAGCAGCAATAAGCGGGGAGTGGTTTGACACTGGCAGAGGATCTCTCAAAGACAGTGGCAGTGGCAACATAGCTAACACTTGTTAGTACTACACACAAGGAGGTATAGTAAATCCCTTTTGAATGTCTTTTATGATGAAAATCTTACATTGAGACAATCCAAAATGAAAGAAGAGATGGTGCCAGAAGATGACACTCCCAGGTTGGAAGGCACTGAACAAGCTATTGGGGTACAGCAGAGGACAACTACAAGTAGCCCTGTGACTAATGACACAACTAGACTAAAACCAAAAGAATGTTCAGCTATTGATGTGTTTAGAGGTGAAAGGGAAGTCCAAAGCTGTACAACATATATTATAGGAACATGGAATGTGAGAAGCATGAGTCAGGGGCAGCTAGACACAGTAAAACAGGATATGGAACCTATGAACATTGCAATACTTGGGATGACTGGGTTACAGTGGACAGGAATAAGACATCTTGAGTCAGATAACTGCACAGTGTTTTACTCTGAAAGTCAAAATCTAAGAAGAAAAGAGGTAGCATTAATAGTGAGGAGAGATATAGAAAAAGCAGTCAAAGGATATAATGCCAACTCTGATCAAATAATAAGAACATGCTATTTTCTGCTGCTTCAGAGACTAGGATGTGGAGCCACAGCTTTGATTTACAGGAAAAGAGATTTCACCTAAAGCGATTTGATTTACAGGCAAAGGGATTCCACCCTTAGGAAGAACTTACTGATGGTAAGACCAGTTTGACAGTGGAATGTGCTGCCTCAACATGTGATGGAATCTCCTTTGAAGGTTTTAAACAGAGACTGGATGGCCATCTGTTGAGAGTGCTTTGATTGTGTACTGCTTCATGGCAGGAGGTTGGACTAGATTGCCCTTGTGGTTTCTTCCAACACTATGATTCTAAGACTTCGGGAAAGCCCTATTAATGTAACCATAATCTAAGCTTATGTTCCATCCAGATGGTAATGGATCACAACCAAAACAGGACTTTTTGTTAATCATAGGCAATTGGAATTCAAAATTAGGAAACAGAGAAGAATCAAAGATTGTAGGAAAATTTGGCCTAGGATCAAGAAATGAAGCAGGACAGCAACTGATTAAATGTTGTGAGTCCAACAGTTTGTTAACCACAGACACATCCTTGAAACAACAAAAAAGTTTACTGTGTATATAGACATCACCTGATGGCCAATATAGAAGCCAAATAGACTACATGGCTAGAAACAGAAGATGAGAAGCTCCTGCAAAAACAAAACCAGGAACAGAATGTGGCACACACTATGGACCGCTGATATCAAAGTTAGAGTAAAGCTAAAGAAGAACATTAGATCAACCATCACGCCAAAATAAAACTTGAAGAACAACCCCATAGAATCTAAAGATGTAAAAAATAGATTTGCACTATTAAGCTTAATTGACCAGGAGCCAGAATTGCTCTGAACTGAAGCCAGGGACATTGTTACAAAGGAATACAAAAATACATTATTTGCAGCCTCAATGGATGAAGATGAAACTCTTCCAGCAGTTAAGGACAGACAAGAAGCAAAAGTAAAAGTGGACAGAAATAGGGTCAGAACTCTGAATGCAACTGTTCAGTGACTTGTACACAGGGGCAAAGAGAACTGCTATAATAATCAATACACAGAAACAGAAGATGACAATAAAAACAGGAAGAACAAGAGACCTTTTCCAGAAGTTCCAAGAAATCAAAAGGCATTTTAAATTACAAGTGAGAATGCTATATGAACACATTACCTGACCAAGTAGCAATAAAAAGATGATGAAAACAATACACTGAGGAACTATATAAAAGAGATGAAAGGATGACAGGCCCATTCAAGGAAGAACCATTTGAATATGAACCTACCACTTTAGAAAGTAAAGTGGTAGCTGCACTCAGAGCACTTGAGAAAAATAAATAACCATGAACAGATGGCATACCAACAGAGCTGCTTCAACCTACAGACACAGAATCTACTCTAATTCTAATTAAAACTTGTCAAATAATATGGAAAACAAACAAATGTTCCACAGATTGGAAATACTCAGTATATATTCCAGTCCCCCTGAAAATAAGACACTAGAGATTACAGTAACCACATGACCATTGTACTAACCTTCTGTGCAAGCAAGGTAATGCTCAAAATTCTACAAAAAAGGCTTTTACCATATATAAAGTGAGAAATGGCAGATGTTCAAGCTGGGTTCAGGCAAGGAAGAGGTACAAGGGATCATACTGCAAACATACACTGGACTGGAAAGCATCAAAGAATTTCAGAAGAAAATTAACCTGTCCTTCACAGACTATAGTAAAGCTTTTGTGTAGATCATAAAAAACAATGATTGTTTTTAAAGAAATCAGTAGGCCACAACATTTGATCGTCCTGATGCATAACCTGTACTAAGGACAAGAGGCCACCCTCTGGACAGAATACAGGGAAATGGAATGGTTTCCAATTGACAACGGGGTCAGGCAAGGCTCTATTTTATCACCCTATCTGTTTAACTTGTATGGTAAACACATCATACATAAAGCAGGATTAGATTTGGAGGAAGGAGATGTGAAAACTGGAGGAAGGAACATCAGCAATTTAAGATATGAAGATGACCCCATACTACCAGCAGAAAACAGCAAAGACTTGGAATGATTACTATAAAAAGTCAAGGGAGAAAGGGCAAATGCAGGGTTACAGCTGAATATTAAGAAAACAAAATAATGACCACAGGTGATTTATATGTCTTTAAAGTAGCCAATGTAGACATTGAAATAGTTCAAGATTCCCCATACCTTTGCTCATTCATTAGTCAGAATGGAGACTGCAGTCAAGAAATCAGAAGAAGACTAAGACTTGGAAGGGCAGCTGTGAAGGAATAAGACAAGATCTTGAAGTGTAAAGATATAGCATTGAATCCTAAAGTTAGGATTGTCCATGCCATCGTATTTCTAATTTCTATGTACAATTGTGAAAGCTGGACAATGAAGAAAGCTGACAGGGAGAAAATCAACTCTGAAACCTGGTGCTGGAGAAGAGTTCTACTGATACCACGGACTTCTAAAAAAGCCAATAAATGGTTCCTAGAGCAAATCAAGCTTGAACTCCCCCTAGAAGCCAAGATGACAAAACTAAGACTGTCATACTTTGGACGTATCATGAGAAGACATAGAATCATAGAATCATGGAATCATAGCGTTGGAAGAGACCCCAGGGGCCATCGAGTCCAACCCCCTGCTATGCAGGAACACCTCTCAAAGCATTCCCAACAGATGACCATCCAGTCTCTGCTTAAAAACCTCCAAAGAACGAGATTCAACCACACTCCAAGGCAGCATATTCCACTGCCGGACAGCTCTGATCGTCAGGAAGTTCTTCCTGAGGTTCAAGTGGAATCTCCTTTCCTGCAGCTTGAATCCATTGCTCCTTGTCCTAGTCTCTGGAGCGGTAGAGAACAAGCCTGCTCCCTCCTCAACATGACATCCCTTCAAACATGTAAACATGGCTATCATGTCTCCTCTTAACCTTCTCTTCTGCAGACTAAACGTATCCAGCTCCCTAAGGCTTTCTTCATTGGGCATGATTTCCAGACCCTTCACCATTTTGGTCGCCCTCCTCTGGACACGTTCCAGTTTATCGACATCCTTCTTAAACTGAGGTGCCCAGAACTGGACACAGTATTCCAAACGAGGCCTAACCAAAGCAGAATAGAGTGGTACCATTACCTCCCTCGATCTAGACACCATACTCCTATTGATGCAGCCATGAATCGCGTTGGCTTTCTTGGCTGCTGCATCACACTGCTGACTCATGTTCAGCTTGTGATCTACCAAGACTCCTAGATCCTTTTCACACGTACTACTATCCAGCCACACGTCCCTCCTCCTATACTTGTGACTTTCATTTTTTCTGCCCAAGTGCAGGACTCTACATTTCTCTCTGTTGAAATTCATTTTGTTAGCTTTGGCCCAGCTCTCCAATCTGTCAAGGTCTTTTACAAATTTGAGCCTATCCTCTGGCGTATTAGCAACCCCTCCCAGTTCGGTATCATCTGCAAATTTGATCAGCATGCCCTCCACTCCTTCATCCAAGTCATTGATGAAGATGTTGAATAGCACTGGGCCCAGGACAGAACCCTATGGCACCCCGCTAGTCACTTCTCTCCAGGATGAAAAGCAGCCATTGGTGATCACCCTTTGGGTGCGGTCGGTCAACCAATTACAAATCCAACTAACAGTAGCCCTGTCCAGCCCGCATTTTACTAGCTTCTTTGCAAGAATGTCATATGGAACTTTGTCAAAGGCCTTACTGAGGTCAAGATATTCTACATCTACAGCATTCCCTTCATCTATCAAGCTTGTAACCCTATCATAAAAAGAGATAAGATTAGTCTGGCATGACTTATTTCTGAGAAATCTATGCTGGCTTTTAGTGATTACGGCATTGCTTTCTAAGTAATTGCAAACTGACTGTTTAATGATTTGCTCTAGGATCTTTCCTGGAATTGATGTCAGGCTCACCAGGTGATAATTATTAGGGTCCTCTTTTTTCCCCTTCTTGAAGATGGGGAAGACATTTGCTCTCCTTCAGTCTGCTGGGACTTCTCCTGTTCCCCAAGAGTTCTGAAAGATTATTGCAAGTGGTTCAGAAATGACTTCTGCCAGTTCTTTTAATATCCTTGGATGTAATTCATCTGGCCCTGGGGACTTAAATTCATCTAGTTTAGCCAAATATTCCTGTACTACTTCTCTACTTATTCTGTGCTGTGTTTCCCTCACTTCCTCACCTGCTCCCCCACATCCCAGGTTGGGTAGTTCTATCCTTTTGGGAGAAAACTGAGGCAAAGAAGGTATTAAGTAGTTCTGCCTGCTCACTTCCCCCTGTTATTAATTGGTCACCTTCTCCACGTAGTGATCCTATCATTTCCTTGTTTTTCCTTTTGCTGCGGACATATCTGAAAAAGCCCTTTTCATTGTTTTTGATGTCTCTGGCAAGCCTGAGTTTATTCTGTGCTTTAGCTTCTCTGACTTTCTCCCTACATCTCCTGGCTATTTGCTTGAACTCCTCTTTGGTGGTTTCACCATTCTTCCATTTCCTGTACATGTTTCTTTTAACACTTAGCTCAGCTGAGAGTTCTTCAGTCAACCATTCCAGTTTCTTTAGACACTTGCCATTTTTCCTCTGTATAGGCACAGTTTTCAACTGTGCCTTCAGTATCTCACTTTTAAGAAACTCCCATCCATCATGAGCTCCTTTCTCTTTTAGTATTCTTGACCATGGGGTTTCAGCAGGTAACTCCCTAAGTTTACAGAAATCAGCTTTCTTAAAGTTTACGATGTGTGTCTGGTTATACTTGGCTTCTCCTTCCCACTGGATGACAAACTCCAAGAGAGATAGTCACTCCCTCCTAAGGACCCCACCACCTCCACCTCCTCAACTAGGTCATCCCTGTTGGTCAGGATCAGATCTAAAATAGCTGATCCCCTTGTTGCCTGTTCTACCTTCTGGACCATGAAATTGTCTGCACGGCAAGCAAGGAACCAGTTGGACCTTGTGGTCTTTACAGAATTTGACTGCCAACAAATGTCAGTATAATTGAAATCTCCCATTAACACGGCACCTCTCCTTTTTGAATGTGTGGTCATCTGCTCCAGGAAGGCCTCATCCAAGTCCTCAGGCTGGCCCGAAGGCCTGTAGCAAACCCCCACAATCACATCCCTATTGTTTCTCGCTCCCTTAATTCTTACCCAGATGCTCTCAACTTGGCTTCCCAGATTTAAGTCATGGATTTCTTCACAGGTGAAAACATCCTTGACGTATAAGGCTACTCTACCTCATTTCTTGTTTGGTCTATTTCTGCGAAATAAGTTATACCCCCTTATTCCTACATTCCAATCATGAGATTCATCCCACCAGGTTTCAGTGATGCCTATTACATCATTTTTTTTTGTTGTACTAGGAGTTCTTATTGCTTATTGCCCATGCTCTGTGCATTAGTGTAGAGACACTTGAGACCATGTGCCCTTCGTGGAATTCCTGTACTAAAGTTACTTTCCCTCTCCCTGTTGGTCTCTAGTTCTACTTGGCCTGCCCTATCTATATTATTTGGGCTATTTTTCGCAGCACTCACTGAATCCTTGCCCAGAATACTACTGTTTCCCTCCCCAGTCAAACTCAGTTTAAAGACCTCCTGATCCGTTTTGCAAGACTGTTTGCAGAAACATTCCGGTCGACGGTTGTAAGGTGCAGGCCATCCCTTGCCAGAAGACCAGCCTCGTGTAAATGGAGGTCATGATTCAAAAATTTGAATTGCTTCTGGCAGCACCATCTTTGGAGCCAATTGTTGATCTCCACTATTCCTCTTTCCCTTCGTGGGCCATGTCTTTCCACCAGGAGAAGAGATGAAATGACAACCTGTGCACGAAGGTCCTTCAGCTTCCTACCCATAAGCTCATAATCCTTTGTGATGTGGTGAAAGCTGTACCTCACTGTGTCATTGGTTCCGACATAAACCAAAAGGAGAGGGTCACGGTCAGTGGGCTTGACCAGTCTCGTTAGCCTCTCCGTTATGTCATTGATTTTGGCTCCACAGAGACAGCACACCTCACGATTTATTCTGTCCGGGTTGCAAATGATTGGTTCTGTTCCTCTCAGCAAAGGGTCCCCAACCACTATAACTTGTCTCTTCTGAGGCTTGTCGGGGGTTACTCAATGAGCAGATTCCCTCCCGGTTGCCTGAACTTTCTGTTCGTGCTGAGAGTGTTGGTGCTGCTGCTGCTGTCGGATGCTGCTCTACTGGTGTCGGGTTCCTGTTGCTGATGTTGGATTTCCTCTGGATGATGTTCCATGACCTCTTCCTGCTGTTCCATTTTGTCATTAATAAGAACTTGGAACTTGGAAGCGATTCTGTAGCTTGAGAGTCTCCGTGTGGCAACTTGTCTTTCTACTTCTGCATTTCACATTCCTCCAAGCATTTGTCTCCCTGTTTTGTGAACCGGCTTCTTCATCCTCTAGCTCCTCCATGCACTCCGTCTTCAAAAAGGTCCTCTCAGCCCTACCCAGGAACTCCTCTCCGTCCCTAATCTCTGACTCACTAGAAAAGACAGTAATGCTTGGGAAAGTAAAAGGCAGTAGGAAAAGAAGAAGACCAAATCATAGATGGATAGACTCACTCAAGGAAGCCACAGTCCTGAGTCTGCAAAACCTGAGTAGGGCTGTTGATCATGGGGTGACTTTAATACGATTGCCATCAGTTGAAGTTGACCTGACAGAAGTTAACAACACCAAAAATTCAACTGGTGGTGGGGAATTTCAAAATAAAGTGCAGTGCAGTATCTTAACTGCAGCTTCTCAAACATTGTGCTTGGCTGGTCAAAATTAAATGATGGCTGATATTTGAATATTCTAGCTTGTATTTTCTAATACTGGCTCAAAATGCTCTCCAAAAGGTTGACTCATGCATCTTGTTTGTCAACTGACTTGTTTAGAATTCAGAGAAATCTGTGCTTTATACCTGAAAGAGAAATACCACCCTGCCTTGTATACAAGGTATTGCCAAGCTCCTTTTGAACATTTTCCAGGGGCTGGGGATGTGAAATAAATGCTGCAGCATGCAATACTTTCAAGAGAGACACTAGCCATTTCCACTGATTCAGAAGACACTTTCTTCATAGAGCTATGCAGAAAAAATGTCATGTATGAAGTGGTCTGCTTCCACAGCAACATCCTAGTAACTACTTCTAACAAGAACATCTAGAAGTTTCTATTCCACCTGTTGTTTCTAATGCTCAGGCCAAACCACAGTATACAAGGAAATCCGTCCCATCTACTCAGACCATAGCAAAAGTAAATATAGAAGTCTGCCTTTCTCTCTAGCCTTTCTTCTGTCAATATTCTGATTGTGACCACACATCAAATTTGGATAATAACATGAAAAGTCTGTTCCAAACCATGTTTATTCAGATGTCAATGCTACACATTTCAATGGACCTTTCTCCAAATTACATTGCAGCAAAAGTCCAGAAAATCTAGTAATACCATGAAGATTTGTATTTGTGTTTTTGTGTTGCATTTGTGTTTCTAGTGCTTCAGAAGCAAAGGGAAGCTAAAAATCAGATGAACAGATTGATTAACCATAACAGATAAGGTAAATTTGGCTGGTCAATGCCTTGGTAATTTGTGTGGAGTTTCTCTAGCATGATAAATGCCTTTTCATGTTGAAGCTTTCAATCTCATAGGTAAATATTTAAGTAAATATAACAAAGAAATATATTTAACACAAGCTTCAGGTCATGTTAATCATCCCAGGAGAAGAACAATAGATATCAATAGACAATGGCCTGTTTTAGAGGCAACAGTATTCCATAGTTTAGCATTATGTGAATATGCTCAAATGAATCCTGGCTTCATGTGCTCTTTTCCTTTCCAGAAAAGCTCTGAGAGGATCAGAAGCATCCACTTCTATTTCAAATCAACTGGAGATTATCATTCTGCCCAAACAAAGGAAATTCTAAATTGTTTAAACCAGCTTAAACCTGAAGAAGTTTTGGCCTACCACTCCCAACAGAGCATGGGAGCATGGTCAGAGATGAACGGCTCTATAGACCAAAACATCTGGAGAGAGTCATGTTGAAGAAGTCTGGTTTAAACTATGTCTTATTGAAATCAGCCTGTTATCAAACTATGTTTTATAATCCAAGCTTGTTAGCAAACCCTAGTTTAAAGCAACAGAATTTCCTTATATTTTTGATGTTAGTATAAACTGCTAGCTTAGGTCAGGACGTGGGTGCTTTGGATCTCTTGCAGATGTAGTGGAGAAAAAGAAGGGAGAGGAGACCACATAATCCCAACACATACTTCTGCTCATCCACTTATTGCTAAACAATGGTTTAGGGTTGCATGTAAAATAGGTCACTGGCTGAGCAAGCAAAAACTTTCATCTAAATTTACCTTTTTAAAAAAGCTTTTAAAACAACAAACAGCAGAAAATAAAATTTAAAAAAATTGCTAGCTGTTGAGAAATACTAAATCTTGTATGATGAAGCTCCATTTTACTATGGAAACATGGCAGGCAGTACAGATAACACAATGAGATATATATTGATTACAGCAAGGAAAATGAAGAAGTTTTTCAGCTTGGACAAGTGAGAGCACTTTGGAACAGAGATCAGATAAATTTATTTTATCCTCATTTTTTCAAAATTAAGATTAGCGCTAGGCAAAGATATCACAAGCTAATATGAAGTCCACACACAATTATTATTGTAATGATGGAGAAAATCTCATAAGCAGTAAGAAGCTCTGAGATATCTGGTAAGTGGTATAAAAGAACTCAGAGGCAAAACTACTTGAATCCAACAGTGGCCCATTTGCAGTAATGCCTTATTCTCAAGCTCTTTACCTCTTTGAGGGGCTACTTGAACCTGAAAGAGAAAAGTGTGGCATGAGAATTATCTTACCCATAGTTTGCTGTCATGATAAAATGCTCCTAGTAGCTTTACAATGTAAGGGTGGTCACAAGTTGCAAGGATCTCAATCTCCACCATGTAGTCCTCCAGCTCATCTTCACTCTTGGTTTCAATGACTTTGGCAGCAGCTAATGCACCAGTCTCTCTGTTTTTGGCCTACAACATAAAAACAAAGAGATCACCAGTGACAAATGAAACAGTCTCAATAGCACATTAGGCATGGTGGTTGCACAGTGTGTATTTCTTTACATCTAGCAGAACATTGGGTGTTTTGAGGGGTAGTGGTTATACACCAACCAAGCAACCCTGACAGGATTCAGTCAACTGCACATGGTATACTAGCAATATTACCAAAATATCAAAATGGAATTGTGAATGCCCAAAGAGTCTTTCCCAACCTCACACATTCCAGATGTGTTCTTCCACAACTCTCAAAAACCATAGGTGGCGTGTCCCTTGGACACATTGGTTGGAGATGAAGGAAACTGCAGTCCCAACATATCCAGAAGGTACCAGGCTAAAAAACTGAATGATAAATTATTTCAATTCAAACAGACAAGACAGCAGATAGGATGCTTAAGGAAAAGCAGGAGGTTCAAACCAAGGACCCCCAACTGAGGCCTCCATCAAGGTGCTTCCTTGATGCCCTACGTCCTGCACTAGGACTACTCTGGTTTCCCAGCAAATTAGGCAGACTAACCCCTATAGGTTAAAGGACCCTTCAAGACTTCAATATTGATCTGACTAGAGCCAGTTCACACACTAAGTTAATCAAGAACCGCCAGCCCTTAGAAAACCTTAATCACTGGGTCAATTTCTCAGCTGAGGACCTACTCACTGGAAAAGGTGTAAAACAGCATGACCACTCCTGAAAAAGATCCATCCCAGACCGCAACATCTATTATTAGTGGGTTTTTGCTTCCTTGGTCTAGCTGAGCCAGACTGAGCCCCTCAGCTGCAAACATCTCTGAGCCAATACACCTCTCATATACTGGATGTGACATGATGGCAAGGCACAAGCCACAAGCTCTTATCAGGACCTTTTAGAATTTTGTCTGTGGAGATATCAATGCCTGAACTCCCAGCACATTGGATGCTGGGCCAGCTGACTCATCAGCCCTTTGTACATAATGCAGAGACAGTTGCTGTCACAAAAAAGAGACCATAAGCAGGGCTCTCAAAATGCATCTGCTAATCCAACTTGGAAAAAAGTTTATCATTCTGCCCAAACAAAGCTTACCTAGAACAAGATTTCACAAGATGAACAGAGGCATGCTCACATGTAAACACACAGATCAACAACTAAGAGCACTGAAGGCCTTATTAGGTAACCTTGACCAGTCTGCATAAATACAATGCAATTCTTCAGATCACTATCTGGTACTCTGTACACAGTAAACTCTCTCGATGTACCATATACTTTTGTGTTTTCACCGAGGGATGCAGTTTTGTTTCTCAAACAAATTATCAGATAAAGCACATATCAGGTGAATCAGAAGAATTTTGAGGGCCTCCTTTCAACATTATTGCTTTCTCTTTTTAGGTCTCTGTTTAGAATGTCTGTATAGAGAGTTTATAAAGAGATCCATTCCCAGTATAAACACTCAAGGTGCACTTGAATCAAACACATTTTATTAATGTACACACAGACACACAGACACACATGCAGAGGGGGAGAGAGAGAGAGATGAAGAGCAAAAGAGAGCTGCTAAAGCCAGCATAGCTTTAATGCAGTGCTTCCCAGACTTCTTCGCTTGTGTACCTGTTGGCAGCTCATTTCCACAGAACCTCCCCTTTGCCTGCCATGTCCTTTCTCTGAAGAGAAAAAAAAAAGCCCCATCAGAAAGCTTCTGTGAACTTTGAGGAGATGTCCCCAGACCCATGGAAGGAAAGGCAGGTTGTCAGGCCAGTCACCCTGCCTGGGCCTCTCCATCCCATCATGTCCCGTTATCTACCCAGATGCTCTCCACAGTCTCAGGATCTGCTTTGTTCCCAGCCAAAGGCACGAGGAGGAGCAACAGGGTTTGTGCATCCCTCCTTTAGATGGATTCGGGGTAGAATGCAATGTCTCCACCAGGAGTGCTCTCTTTGTGGAGAGAGGCACAAGGGAGGAGAGAAGAGTGTGTGTGTGTGTGCAAGGTTTGAGAAGTTACCTAGGGTGGGTGCGGCTAGGGTCATGGCAACTCAAATAGAAGACTGTGTGTGCATGTGCATGTGAGAAAGACTTTTTTTTTAAGTCTGTGGGCTAATGGCAGCCAGAAGTTTGGCTTGTGTGTCATTCTTCCCTTTATATCTATGATTCCCTCCTCCTACCATCCCTTAAGATTCCAGGATAGCAACACCAATTCCATGGGCAATCAAGAATGCATTGAGTTGTGACATCCTTCAGGAATGGTTTATGCTTTATACTTTTTCCACCATCATTCAATTTTTTTTCATGTACTCTTAAATGTCCTTGTTTGTATTCCTGGGGGGCATGCTCTAATGGATAACATTTTAGAGACTAATGTAGAGTGTTTGTGTCTCAACCAAGCTCTTCCCTTCCAGGAGAAAGAGAAAGGCAGCCTACTCCTTCTCCTTTCTTCTTCTTGCTGTAGTTTTTCTTGTGGTGCTCTTTGCAGGAGTGTACCAACAAAACAGCAGGATAAGAAATATTCTAAATAAAAATCTCCAGCCTGCAGTGAGAAACTAGAAATAAGAGATTCCTGATCTATCCCCTCAGGAAGAACTGCAGTCTTTGTTAGATTTTTTGCCCCTAGGGTACAGAGCTGTGAAAGTTTCTAATTGCCAAGTGACAGATTGGTGGCTTCCCAACTACTTTACCACTGGCAGATACACTCCCCATTTTGCATCCCAGGTTTGAGTGGTACGCCCTTCTCTCTCAGCTGCCAACTTTGGAGGAAGCAAGTGAAGGACCTTTTTTTCTTTTTAGATGCCCTTTTTAAAGCATCATGAAAAACTTCTTGAGAAAATACAGGTCTGCCTTTCAAGAGAGTTTCTCTTTCCAGCAACATCACACAGAAGCTAAGTACTAACCAGGGACTAGCACTGCATCAGAGGGGGTACAGCATATATCAGCTTCTTCTGTCTTACGTGGCAAGGTAGCAGCTCCCATAACTGCACATTCCATCTGCAATATGTGTGCCCCACTTCTGCTTCTACTGCAAAGTACCATCAACAACACAGCTTGAAAAAAGTTACTTTTTTTGGAATACAAACAACTTTTTCAAGCTCTTATCAAGAGGGAGAAGGGCCACAATCAGTAGCAGAAAAGCAACAGAGTCGAAGAAGAATTAATCCTCATCACATCCACTGTCTTTGTCCTCATACCCCATCCTGCTGCTTCTCTGCTCTTCTCACTGAGTCTGCCAAAGCTCATTTGCAACACATTTTGGACTCAAATGTTAGCCATTGTCTTTTTTTAAAAAAAGTACTTATGGATGAGAAAGTCAGTACAGATGAGGAATGGGCAGCTGATATCAAATGCGTGAACAGCCTGTATTTAAAGGTCTACTGAGATGAATGAGATAAGAAGAGCTTTTATACTACATTTCAATCATCAAATTTACAACACCGTAAGCCCCAGGAAATTCGGGGGGTGATGGGTCAATATAAGTCAACAGGCAACTTGAAGGCACATACACAAACTACTGAGGAATGGAATAGCTATTCTAGAATAGCTCAGTCAGGGAGGAAAGGAATAGAGAAAGGAATGTGTGAAAGCAAGTTTATAGTGAGCAATGGTTGTGGCCTCAGGAAGAGGTTTCAGTCCTTTTCAATTTAAGAAGGATTAAGAAGGGTGTTTCCATCACAATACATTATATTTTCCAAAACAAAGAGTGACAAGTGGAATGTAGACCACCGAAGATTTATGAAAGTCAGAAAATGCTTTCATGGGTCTACTCTCTAGACAAAATCTTATTGTTCTTAACATTATTCCTATTATACTTTCCAAATGCCAAGAGGTTTTACAAAAGCATCAATTATGTAGCTTCATCCTCCAAGTTATAATGATGTATCAGATTTTTATTATTTGGCAGCATATCAAATATGAAAGACAAGAAGGAAATCAGATGACAACTGTGCCATTTACAGAATTCTTTTTTTTAAAATCACTTTTAGGGTTTGTGTGCATATATGTACATATACCATGTTTCAGCTTTCTATCTGGTGTACGGAAATACTTTCAATAGTCAGCACCAGGAAACGAGGGGAGCCAGTGTGGTATACTGGTATGAGTGCTGGCTGAGGACTCTAGGAGATCAGGGCTCAAATCCCCACCCAGTCCTGGAAAACCACGGGGTGATCTCAGGCAAGTCACACTCTCTCACCCTCAGAGGGAGGTAATAGCAAACCTCTTCTGAAGAAATCCTGCCGAGCAAACCTGAGGAGAGTGTTGCCATAAGCTAGAGTCTACATAAAGGTATGCAACAACAACCAGAAGGCAAAGCCGAAGCATCTTTGAGAAGGGCAACCT
Source organism: Cyclura pinguis (assembly GCA_030412105.1). Classification (NCBI taxonomy): domain Eukaryota; kingdom Metazoa; phylum Chordata; class Lepidosauria; order Squamata; family Iguanidae; genus Cyclura; species Cyclura pinguis. The sequence goes on from CM059600.1 coordinate 130,287,014, forward strand.
CACAATTCAACATTCCATCTCATATATTTGCTTTGTGTTGGCCTTTGTTGTGAAATAAGCTTCCAGTCTTAAGTTGCAAAGGGAGAACAGTTGAAACATCCCATATTCAGGTTTTGCTAGAAATCTGAACTCTTTGAACTACTTTGACAAGCCATCTGTGAAAAGGTCTCAAAATATCTAAAAGAGTCCATTGGCATTTATCTGAAAAAGTGAGACCCAAAAGAAAATGTGGTAGTGTGGAGTACTCTCCTACTCAGGATGCGGCCAGCCTGCCAAACTTTCTATTTCCTAGGATATGCCATTCCACTCACCTTCCCCCCTCCCTCAGCATTTTGTAACCACTGAGCATGCTCAGTCCTTGTGGGTCTGGCAGTGGGAAGGCTGGCCCTTCAGAGCTTTCTTCCGTATGTTTCCTTTATTGAGCCTATATAGCTTGGTCGTGTTACTATTGTGGAATACAATTCCCAGAATTGTATGGGAATGGCCTCTAGGCCTGATGGCTAGATGTTCATGGGAATTGTTGTTGTTGTCCTTGTTGTTGTTGTGCGTCTTCAGGTTGTTTCCGACTTGTGGCGACCCTAAGGCGACCCTATGATGGGGTTTTCTGGGGCTGAGAGTATGTGATGCACCCAAGGCCACCCAGTGGGTTTCCATGGTTGAGCAGGGAATCAAACTTGGTCTCCAGGGTCGTAGTTCAATACGCAAACCACTACTCCATGCTGGTCCCCCCACAAAAGTAACTTGTCACTAGCCCCTAAAAAAGTAATCTTTCCACATTCTGCTTTATGCATTCCTTTTGCATGCCTTTTGGTGCCTTTAGTCTGCATAAGGGTCTCCATTTGAAGAATGCTGCTAATATGCAGAGTGGGCATGATCAGCCAGTGGACAAGGGTGTGGTATTTTACCACAAAATTGTTTAAGGGAAATTCCACTGCTATGAACCAGGTGCCCCTCCCCTCTGTACTTCTGCTGACATTCTGCAAGTTGGCAGCTATTAACAAAGTTTCACTTGTGAGGAACTGTGAGCCCCTTGCAAGAGCTCTGCCCTTCCTTCCGTGGTTTGCGCAGCTTGTTTTCAGAGAGGAGCCACTAAAAAGGTTTCTTTTTTGATTAAGCATGTTAGAAGTCTTCCACTGCACAGAGATCCCTTCAGAGCTAAGAGAGGAAGACGCAGCTCTGTGTGAACCTCAAGTTCCTCTTGAGTGGGGGCCTTTGGCGCAGCACACGGTCCACTATTCAAATTTATTATTAAATTGAAATAATCTCCACATCAGCAATTAGCAGGTCGTGGAGATACACAGGAACAAGTAGAAGTGATTCCCCTCTCCCCCATCACTTTAATTTTCATGTCATGGTTATTTCTAGAGATGGGTTTTCTCAGCAGTGCTGATCCTACATATGTGGATTAGCAACCACAGATGAGAGATGGTATTTTGTATGGTTAGAATGAACTAGCTTAAATACCCTAAAGGCTCCAGATCCCATCTGATCTTAGAAGCTAAGCAAGGTCAGCCCCGGTTTGTACTTGGATGGGAAACCACCAACAAATGCAAGATGCTGTAGGCTGTATTTCAGAGGAAGGAACTGGTACTTACTTGAACTTACTGGAACTTACTTGCCTAAGAAAACCCTATGAATTCATGGAGTTGCTAAGTTGACAGTCGATGGCACATACACAAAAAAAGAGTGCTAGATTGAGATTTGGAAGTTCCAGATTCATGTTCCAGTTCAGCTATGATGCTAATGGGATAACACTGCATCTCCAGAATCTGAGATGGTACATTTTTGCTGGGGAGACAGGCAGATACATAGGTACAGTGAAGTAATACTGCATCACACACAAGTCTTGGCTGCAAACACAGTACTGTTCTTTCACCAGTGACTTTCCTCCACAAATTCAAAAAACTTTAAGATGATTCAAAGCCAGCATGGTTTAGAAAATTTAGCAAAATTAAGATCAGCTCTGTCACCCAGAACTGAGCCTAAGTTCAAAACAAGGAACTGGATATGTAAAAGGGCCTGTTTTGCATGAGAACTGCACACATAGGCACCTGCTCTAGCAAGCTGTGTGTAACAGCAAGAGGAACACTACATGGAATGCACATTGGTTACTAGCAGCAATTCTGTGTCCAGTCCTTAACCAACACAACTATGGTTCTTAGGTGACCCATTTGACAGTAATCTAAGTATTTGATGCAACTCAAGATGTTTATCCCTGTTCTAATATTTCCAAAGCATTTACCACTGGCTGTATTGGACAGACACAATTATCTTTCCCACCTACTCATCTCCAGTGAGCACACATGCTCTCTCTCAGAACAGGCATTGTTCTTGCAGGTCACAGAATTGACAGCCTTTTCATATATACAGAGTCAGAGTGGACAACTATGGCAAGTTCAAGGTTCAATTTTCTGCTTATGAGGACCGGGGTTGGGTTAGGGTCACACTGACTGCCAAAAATGAAATGACCAAAAACGAAAAGTCCAATTCTGTGCAGAGAGCAGGGGATGGGTTTGCAGGAGAAGCAAGCCACCTTTTTAATGGGTAGAGCCAGTGTGGTGCTTGAGTGTTGGAGTAGGACTCTGGGAGACCAAGGTTTGAATCCCTGCTCAGCCAAGGAAATCCACTGAGGAAGGCAATGGCAAACTCCTTTGGATGAATCTTGCCAAGAAAACTTCACAGTAAGTTGGAGTCAACTTGAAGGAACATAACAGCAGTGAGTAGAAAAGGGATAATCCAAGGACTTTGGAGGGCTCAAGGGCCACAAAAACTGAATGGGGGCATGCATGCCCAGGGCTATACTTGTAGATACACATATCAGGTCTCAAACTTGGAGTATCAATTTCACAGTTGATACTTCAAGGCAGCATTGCCTTCTTGAGGCTCTAGGGCAGGAAAAGCTCTAAAGCTGCAGGCACACATCTGACATTAGTCAACAGCACTGAGCAACTACATTTTGGGCTGCCTTTTTTTTTCCTGCACTATAATAACAGCTCTTGGCATGTGTTCAGAGAGCACAGCAATCCAAATTCCAAAAGAACTGGGAGGAGGGAAACAAGGGGGAAAGAAACCCAGACCCTGCCCAAATTGTTTCTTCCTGCCTCTCCCTACAAAAAATGCTACAGTGGAAATTATAATGCTCTGCACATTACTGGAAAGGGTTACAAAATCATGTTTCCACCAGAGGCTTGTATGCAACGAGCCAGCTTATTGAGCCTACAGCCAGAACAGCCTTGCCGTTCTCATTTCAGAGGAAGTGAAACAATGACTTGGGAAAACAACCCTTTATTTAGAACATTTTGCTGACTTGTGGGATGGTAGAAATACTTCTTTCATGACCTCCTACTACCTAACACAATCCCCCTGGGGCCTAAAAAAATACACATCCCCAAAGAAGGCCAATAGCCTCATGGGGATTAAAGGGCAGATTAATAATTAGGGAGCTCCTGTGATTTTATGAGAATAATATTGAATTCTTGATGTGTCACATATGTGACCTTTGAAATACTGCAATCATTCAGTTGTCTCTAGAACTACAGCAGCTATCTCATTCAAGAAGGCGGAGACCTCCATAACTTTCTAATACACCTATTATAAATAAAGTATCTGAGCCACCTAGATACTATTTTAGTAGTGATCACACAACTGCTTACATCACTGAGCACATCCATGAGTTAAAAGAGCCTCTCCAAGTGATTTTCATCAGCGTTAAAACTTCTGTCAGCCCTGAGTTGGTGCCTGTAGCACTTTCCATTTTTTCATAGTGGGAGCAGAGAGTAGAATTAATATCACAGAGAGGAGACAGCCATACATTTTTAAAAAAAGGATGGCAGATAACTTTTGTTGCTTTTGAAAAATAAAGAAAACAACAGCATTTCACAAAGTTATGGGGAATTAACAAAGGTAAAGTGTAACTAGAGCTCCGGGGGAATGACCTCAAAATCTGGGCACTCAAAGTTGCATATGGAATGTAGAAGAAGCTGGGTCACTTCTAACCATGTCACTACAGACACTATCACATAATTGTCCATTATACAAAAACACATATACACATTCTAAGCAGCACTGATAATCTTAGGTAAATTGGGGGGAAAAGCAAAACAGTTGTTTCAGAAACCAAACGCTACAATTTCAGCACTGGGAGAGCAGATTTACTGTAACTGAAGTACTATATGGTGAATAAATATCTGACTATTCTGCAAAAAAGTGAACAGTAGTCTTTACTGCAACACAGTCACTGTGTTGGATTGACAAGTTCACAGCACACACGTCCTGTTGAAATCACCAGCAGTTTATTCATTCTGGATCAAGCCAAGAGTGCTTCTTTTATACTGGTTCCACAAATGCATTCTCTCAGTGAAATGAACAGCACTCTTTGCTTGAGAGGGTCTCACTGAAACCTCTTGGAATTTTGAATCAGAGAGAGAGAGGAAGACTCCCTCCCAACTATCCAGAGGAAATGTATTTATTATTTTTGTACCTTGCCCAATATCCCCGTGGTATGCTTTTGTGAGATGATGCAGCTGACAGCTGGGCCCCTGAGTAGCTCATTTCCAGTCAACCTCATCTCTTGTAGGGTGTTCATTTACATCTATCAAAGCCAGTTCCCAGAATTCTACACACTCTGCCAGCAATACTGAACATTCTAGTATAACCAACAAATAAAAATGGCACTATCCAAAATGGGAGTAGGCTTGATACTTAATTGCTGAAGTCATCAGAGACATAAGACAAGTTCTGTAAGTCCCCAAATGCACCCGTTTGCTTATTCCTATGTAAATACTGAGTGTCTGTAATTTCTTCCTATGTGAAACTACATGCCATTATATTTGCAAAACAGTTGTGGTGAATGCAAAATGTGTTGTCCACCAGAGCACTATGTGATATGACCTTGAAGGAGGAGGATCTATCATAGTGTGCCTATAAATAAAGGCAGAGATATCACAAACTCTCCTCTCAGGTCCTTCCAATATATATGTTCTTAGTATAAATGCACATGTTGCTTATCATAATGACAGGGCAGGGTTTCAGTGTAACAAGAGAAGTTTCACATGGCATTAAATTGTCCTAATGAAAGGGCAGCTTTTGTAACAAGCAGTAAGGTTTTCTCTTCCCAGACAGGTTCAGGCTCTTTTTAGCTAATCACACAGCTACCGCCTTGCCCCCTTTGTTAACACATGTGGACATCAAAAGGAACTACACATTTTGGGATGAATTTGGAGCTATAGCTGCACATGAGGCCGGTTTCTTTGGCCTCAGCTTGAGATGTTTCCATAACTATAAGTGAACAAACATATTTCATTTGATATTTGAATGAAAGCCAAAGCCTAAGCAGTAAATACATGTAAGGGATGTCAGCCATTTTGAATCACTAGCAATAGGCCAGAGGAACAGTTAAAAGGAGAGAAATCCAAAACTTTTAACAACATTAGAAAATAACAACATATGCCCTAAATCTACCCAGACAACAGTACACAATGGGCAACTGTAATGAAATATACAAGTAAATTATTAAATGAGCTAGATCTTTTGTGGCTCTATCTTTTTAAAGGGTTTTTTTAAGTATGTAGACATGACTTGAAAGTGATACCTTGTCAGCCTGGCAAGAGTTTTTGGTGTGGGCAGCAAACCAGGCAGGCAGTGGGCAGCCATGCAGTCTTTTGTGAGTCCTCTGTTGGTATGACATAATAAAACACAGGCAAGCATCAAGGACAGCTGTGTTTAAGAAGAAATCACACTGTCACTGTCTTTTTCAGATATGGGTATGATGAGTTCCAGAGACCAGAAATTCTTCTTAATTGATGGTGTCCAACTTGTGACAATTTCAAATAGAGAGTATCTATCTCCTCCTTGTGAATGTTTTGCGACATAAAGGCTTTTTAGAATGCTTTGGTATGAAACAGGGACAACTGCCTGAAGGGTTTTAAATGGACAGGGAATGAAAAGTGTAGCCAATATGATTAAATTGCTCTCAGTTACATTTTGCGTAACTTAAACTTCTTCTTACTATTTTTTTAAAGGACAATTTTATCTGATAGCAACATTCTCCCACTGTTGAAAATAAAGGAGTGCTTTATTCAGAAACTCATTCTTCAGTTCATGCCTATTGTGAATAGCCAGCCAGGAAAAATGCTGACATTCAGACTGGAAGATTAAGCCTTTCCTTTTCTCAATCCCCCCTCCCTGCTAGACAGCAAAAGTATCTTTAACGGTTCAGTACCAGTCCTGGAGAAGAACGTGTTCTTTTTTTTCCCCCTCACTGAAGCTCAAAGACCTAAAATCATACTGAGAACTCAGCAGGTGAATGCCCATATGCCAGAAATACAATGCTCAAGGCTGGGTGGATTATGAATCACAGCTGTTCCTTTTTGAGAAAACATTGGAACAGTCTAATATATGCTTTGCCTTCACATGAGGCAATAGTTAAATCTGAAACGCACATTTAAAAACAGAGTCCAAGGGAGCAACACTACAGGACAGCAATGGCATGTACTGTATCACCACTACAGTTTGGACAGCATCTAACCTCCTGACCTCCACAACTGTCTAGATGAGAGATTGGAAGTGTTATTTTTTGGACTGCAAAACCCAGAATCCCCCAGGCAGCAGCATCCAAAAAATATAACACTCATAAACCCTGGTGCAGACAAAGCTTGTCCCCATAACATCATACTATTAAGGAATACTGATAGCTATATACCAGCCTCCTCAGAAGGAACAGGTCAAGGATGTACTTTTCAATGCTGGTGAAGGAATCCAAAATAAGAGCAACATTTTTAAAAAAGTCAAGACATTGTTGCCAGGACAAGGTATACCTACCAGTGAACCCCCTTTAAGTATATGAACATCCTACCCTGGTGGAGACCAAGAGCATTTAGATCTACCCAGGAAGCCACGGAATGGTACAGTCTTGTGGAGATGCACCATTTATCAAGAATCACGTTATGGTCAATAAAGTTGTGGATGAACCACTCCCAATTTGACTGGAATTTGGCTGGCATCGACTCAAGAGGATTTGGGAGGGGGAAGAGGAAAATCTATGGCCTATTTTCAAACCTCTAGTTCATAATTCTTTGCATGAATAATTCTTCCGGGGATGCATGTATAGCATTGGCAAGGAACAGGATTGTCATGTCTAAGCAACCTTCTTTTTTACATGACAGGTAATGACATCTTGGCCCGTGTCCGGATACGGTTCTATGATTACAAACCTAGTCTATATGGAAACAGAAACTGTAGCTCCAGTACTGACAGCCAGTAGCAGCAGGTTAGCCCATGAACAAGTTGCTGATGAGGAACTTTTAAGTCACCATGCATTTAAGAGTGCTCAGTATTCTGCTACTATGTAAATTCTTTGAAACTTTTTGGTTCATGAGCTAAAATGATACAGGGCCAACCCCTCTTGCTTTTCACTCATGGTCAAATCAGAAGTGACCCAATATACCCCAGACAGAGCACTGAACTCTAAGGAGCAAGTGAAAACCATTTAGGGCAGGGGATCTCAGGCCATCCAGAGGTTTTGGCCCACAATTCCATACCTTGAAACATTTCACAGATGAAGACTAGGACACGTATGGCTTGAGCAGCCTAAGAATGTGGTCAAAAGGGAGTGGCCAGGCAACAAGAGGGCTAAAGTTCTTAATGAGGAAGAATACACAAAACCACTATTTTAAGCAGGAAACCTCTGAAATGCATACACAGAGTTTAGAAAAGCCGGGGGGGGGGGGTCCAAGTGCACCTATTGGGGAAGGCAAAATTTCCCTTTTTTTCTCCCTCCTGCTGAGTTAATTGAGTGCAAACTACTTTTATGCTTTGAACTCACTTTCCAGCAACTGAAGTACATGGAGTACAAAGGGGAAGAGGGATACTGGGATATTTTAAAGCAGCTGAGAAAGCAGGACAGCAGAAGATTAACTGGGTCTGTCCTTGACAAATTGGGACAGCTGGAGGATATGGAGTCCCCATGAGCCTCACTCAGAATGGCATGTGGTAAACAACTGTGGTAGTCCAAAGCATCTAGAGGACCTGAAATTTTCCCATCCCTGATCTAGTGTTTTTCCAACCAACCCATGAAATGAAGAGACCACACACAGAGCTTGGGTTGAACTAGGGCAATTTATTACATGCCTATTTAGCATGAACTTGAACTTGAACTTGAACTTGGGCCTTGAACTTTGTGACATGAGAGAAGGGGGTTCAACGCAACGGGAATTGTTAAGGCAAGGGGTCACCACCTGACCTCTCCCCCAACCTCCCTTGGGCGAGATACTGGGTCCCGAAGCGAACTTCAGCCAACCGCTTTTTCTGAAGGCGAGCCCCCTGCCACGCCCTCCTTGCCTCACGAGCCCCAAAGCGAGGGCCAACCATGGGCCCGCCCCAAGGACAACTTGATCATTGTCCTCCCCCCTTGTCTAGTGACAAGACGGGAGGGCTCCTGAGGCTTGTCCTACACCATAGGGTGCCATAGCCTTTAGATCCCCACTTTCCCGCCAATGTACCTATTTAAGTGACCTATTTAAGATGCCACCGTTTCCCTTGGCACAGTGTAGGGTAGGTGAAAAAACGCCTTGGTGGGGGAAAAAATTCCTACCTGGCCCCAAAGCGACCAGTAAGCTTACACTGAAACCAAAGGGGGGGAAGCTGGGTCACCACGAGTCCAAAGAGGCTGAGGAAGGGATGATGTGGCCTTAAAAGGAGGCCCACTGGCTCCACCCCCTCTCTACCTACGGTGCAATCCTTGTCACGCAGTTAACTGTGTGGTCTCCTCTTGTGGGAGGCCGGCAAACGCGTCTCCCCCCACCAGATGCGGCGTGGTGCAGTCGGAGGTGGGAAATGAATAGGCCTCAAAAGAAATGGTAGGAAAATACAGTGCAGTTAAATACACTAAGGGAGCAACCAGGGCAGCAGAATGTGCTCTTGAAACGAAAGCTGTGGTGGTCACTGCTCAGTATACAGATAAGGAATAGAAACTGTATATTCGTGAAGGGGGGGAAAGGGAAGAATTGCAATCCGCCGCCACCTCCTCCAAATTGCCCAAGGTTAAGGTCTTGTCTAGATTCCAGTAAAACAAGAAAAAGTTTTGAAGAATGAAGAAGTACCAATGCTAGATTGCACAAGGCTCCAGGTGCACAGTCAACAGATTGCTTTTCCCATTTTCAGTTCTGAATCACCACATGATTTACTGGGCAATCCAGAGGGAGGCAGGTCCATGCTCAGATGCAGAAAAATTCCCTTCCCACCCTGCCAAAACAATGCACCAGTTTAAAAAGAATGAGAAGTGGGGGCAAAGTTCATTATTGATTTATATATTTATTATACTTCTAGCCTAAAGTTAATGAATGGCAGTGTGCGTGGCTTTCCCTCTCCCCTTAGCAGCCTGTTTATTTACAACACCATTGCTTAGCCCACTCTGGGTTATTCTGCATGTGCTCCCTCACAATTATGCTTCAATTATTTAATAAATATGCTAATTAGCTTTTAACATTAATAAGCAAATAAACAACAGAAGAATAGGAAATTCTGCCTTGCTCTCTCTCTCTCATTTTCTACAATGGAGGCAAGTTAAAAAATTACTGCTTTCATATTTACAATTGTTCAAATATCTTTGCCCTCATTTGCTTATTATTCCTCAGAATATTTTCATCTAAGCATGTGCATTTTGAAAAAGCCACAACTCAACTGATATGTGTATTTATTCTGAATTAAAATTAAAAATCAAACACACACCAAGAGGCATGCTCGCTATTACAATACACTAATTCAAACTACCTCAGAAGGATGATAGGGTAGTTAATTGCTCTGTAATTAATTCAGTGCTTGACCTGTCTAGATCAATAATGCTCTACACAGAAGTGAGGGCTGATGCTGAAACATTATAGCCAGATCAGAGAGAGCTTAGATTTAGCTCCGTGCATAACCAATGTGGATACTTTTAAAATGATACTAAACAGAACAATCAGAGTAACCAACAGCATTCATGACCACTTTTCAACAGGAAATGTGTTTGCTACATGAGGCGGGAAAGACTCCTTCACATATTATAGATTATGCAGCCACACAACTTCCTATCATGGCTGTATTTATTAAATGCCATTAAATATGTCATCATATATGAATAAAGGAAGAACACATTGGTCACCCAGTGGTCACCCAATGGGCTTCCAAGGCCAAGTGGAGAACTAAACCCTGGTATCCAAGGCCCTAGTAAAATGCTCAGACCACCACACAACATTGGCTCCTCGGGACTGCCGCATAAATCAGGTTTTTTTCAATGGAATCTATGCAGGGAAAGGTGGCAGTGCACATAAATCCTGTTCAGGCAGATTTCTGATCAAAAGGTAATTGACAATGCAAGACTTCTGAGATCCTATGATAAGAACACTTGCAATCAATAACTGGGCCCCATCTGCACTTATACTTTCACTTACCACGAGTCCTCATTTAGGAGTGGTTGTGATTGTGAAACTGTGCTATTTTAAGTTATGTACCAAAATTGGAATGGTGGGACAGTTGGATGGTATCAGTAGTCCACTGACTAAATTCATGAAGTGATGGGCATTTGTTACTGCCAAAAGCAAATCTGAATATTTAAGAGTCAAAGGGATATGAAAGAGAAAAATGTACTGAACAAATCAAAGTTTTATTATCTAAAACAGAAAGATTGGTTAATCTTTAGATCTTGAAACATACAGTTTATAAGACAGCGCTTTTTTTAGTTTATTTATTTTATTGAGTTAGAAGTGGAATTGTGTCACTCAGTTGTGAAGTCAGCTGAAGATGTTAGCAAGAACAGGAGAATGCAAGTGGACTGGATAAATGAACTGTTATCTCTATGAAAGTGAAAATGACACATATAGAATCGATGAGACGTTGCTTAGACGAAGAGTGAGACTAAGGCAAAGAGGACTCGATGGAAAATGCTGGGCAACCTAATACATGATGGAAGGTAGAACTGGGCAAGTGACAGAAATGGAAAAGAAACAATTCAAAGATAAAAGCACCCTCCAAAATAAAACCAGTATCAAGGAGACAGTTTAACAGGGTCAATCCACAGTACTGAAAGCTGCAGATAACACAAAAACATTAGATTTTGGGTGTGGCATTGAGGACAGTTTTGGTAGAACAAAAGAGAGGAAAGTCAGATGGAAGGGGGGAGATTTCATTTGTGTGGCATATATACGTACACGTGCCTGTGTGCCTCTGTGCAATCCTAGAAAAGCTGCAGTGGTTTTTCTGAAACACCATATTTGCCTGGGTATTAGAAGCACCGGTGTATAAGATGTACCCTATTTTCAGACCGTATTTTTTAGGGAAAAAAAGTTATTACCCCACCAAGGCAAAATTCTCTCAGCCTCAAAAAAAGTAAAGGCAACAAATCTTGCCAAGAAAATCGCCATGACAGGTTCACCTGAGGGTTGCCATAAGTTAGTTTTCAAAGGGGAAAGACATGATGGCTACAGAGACCTCCTCCTGTTAGCAGCACTCTGCTGCTGTGTGCCTTCAAGTCACTTCTGACTTATGGCAACCCTAAAGTGAACCTATGACCACAGGGTTGTTGTTTTTTTGGCAAGATTTTGTTCACAGGGGCTTGCCTTTGCTTTCCTCTGAGGCTGAGAGAATGTGACTTGCCCAAGGTTACCCAGTATCTGAGCAGGGATTTGAATCCTAGTCTCCAGAAGACTTTATTTGAATATTTGAATGGTTAAGCAAATATTTGAATATTTAAATTTAAATATTTAGATCTTAAGTCTTGGGAGTCCCCGGAAACAAATCATATTTATAGGGGGTTCCCAGTAAGGAAAAGGTTAAAAACCACTGTGTGAAATGCTTCATTTGTATCAGTGCTACAATGGCATTTTCTTCTCAGAAATGTTTGCTAAAGCTTTGCCATTAATGTCATAACGCTCAGCCTGAGCTCTCCCTTAAAATGCAGACACCTACATAAATAGAATAAAAGTCTAGCAGCCAGGAATTAGTAGTCTAGGATGTATTTTCTAAGAAATTACCAAGATCTTGGGAAAGTTACTTTTTGGACTACAAATCCCAGACCACCTCAGTTCTCATTGTCACTGGCCAAGCTGACAGAGCACTCTTTTTTATTATTATTATTAATATAAAGTATATCCAAATATAGACCAACATGTACTCATTTCATTTTTTCACAAACATTTCCAATTACAGATACATAAAATAATTTTTCCTTCTTTATCTATCTCCTCCTCCCCCTCCCCCTTCTATCTTCCATTTTATTGCTGTCACTTGGATTTATAATATATGTCGAATGTTATTTGTCCCTACAAATTGTTCTCCTTATGTTAATCTAAACAATTTTCCATTATTTAATTATTCAATTATTTCAATTATTGATGGAGGAGTCTGGGAGTTGTAATCCCTAAAAACATTCTTCCTAAATTCTAGAATGTCCACTATTAGCTCTCTACAGTCCCTGTATGGACCAGTTCAAACCACAGCCACCCACAGAATAGCATTAACTTCCAAGGAGTTACTGCAGCCACAGGAATTCCTGTAGGGCAGCTTTCTTCATTGTACTCTTCATTGCTCAGGTCCAGTTGCAGGCAAGCTTCTCTCAACATTCCTATGAAAGCCCACACTGCATATGCATAAACCCATCGCTTCTTGCCTTTCCTTTACTATTCAATATTATTAAGGGATACGCTGTTTAATAAAACTGTTTTCTTTCTCCAATATCTCAAAAGCAAGCTGCGTAGGAGCAGCCATTTTAATGGGATGTAGGATGTCACTGAATTATTTAAAGCTTGGAAAGGTTCTTTTTTGGACTAATATTTCCAGAATCCACACCAATCATCATGGCCTATGGCCATGTTGGTTGGGGGACTCTGGAAATTGGAGTCCAAAAATGGTACTTGCTTCCACGTTGTGGGAGTGCCAGCAGGCTGAAATGGGGAGCCAGTGGAGTAGAAGACTGAGGGAAAAGAACTTGGCTCCTAGTGGATAACTGTATGAAATCATAATTAAAACTGGCGAATATTTCACTGATGTGACTGCTTCCGTAGACTGACGTTTCAAAATCAGCTAAATTTTCATCCTTGTAATTTGTGTGACTCCATCAATGAGTTTCTTACATGCAGTCTATTCATTTTCATGCAATTTCCATGCTTCTGATGGTTCTACCTCTTTAACATATATTCACTAGTTCATTCACCTCATCTGGTAGAAGTTGATTTTTTTTCTCACAACATCATATTTGATCCATTGATGTAAAGTACAAATGAACTGAAGAAGTTAAAGATGAATTTCTACTTCATTAATTTAAAAAATCCCAATTCTATACCTCTCCCCTCCACAACTGAGAACCACCCCTCCACATTTCACAAGATCTGAAAGAGCAATGCTTGGTGTTCAGAAGATTCAAGGGCTGGATACTCCCCTGAACATTTTTGTTTCAACACAGGAAAACTGCCATCTGAAATTAGGCAGGCACTGTTTTAGGAAACTGCAATATTAATACAACAAAACCCTTGAAGGGAAAAAAAATCAGCAGGAAGTTACTTCAGCACCTTGTTCGCTACAGAAACTAGCAGTCACAGACCGCACTAACAGAAGCACATCCTGTCCCCATCTTGCCACAGCCAACTTATCAAGGGCGTAGGTATCTTCCTGGTAGCCTCTGGAGCATCATGATAAGATTGCACAGGAGGCCCAGAGGCACCACATTCAGCTCTGCACTTTTCCCTCTGCAAGGGATCCAGGTAACATTTTCATGGACTGAATAAAAAATTAGAATTCAGGTCAGGAGCTACTTTGGAGGGGAAGGTAGCTTAACCAGATCGTTGAAGAAAGGCCTGATGGCTTGCAATCCAGTTAGCAAAACCCTTGTATAAAAGCCTATCTTCTCCTTTGTTTCAAAACACATAACATTAGCTCGTTATCAACATGGTGCACATGTAAGCCCTTCCAAACAGATTCCTTTGCCCTGAGGCTCTGTTGGTATAGAGGAGTTCTGTGAATTGTTCAAGCTCACCAAACTTTCTAGAGTATGAGTTGGCCCAGTAAAGCTATCCACAGCATTATTCTGCAGTTCACTCTCACAACAACAGACCTTTCTCTTGCTTGTTTTACTGACCCCAAAGCCCCACCCATGCAAGACTGTAGGAGTCAAGTTCATTTTTCTTGATGCTTCTTCTATTCATTGCTGGAGGAAGGAAAGAATAAAATTCTGGCATAAGCAAATAGAGTCAACCCCTGTGCAGCAGACTAAGGCTGCGATTGCAGACAGCAAAGAGTGTAGGGTCACTGTCTCCAAAACTGGTATCCCTTTGTTGAAGCTGTCCTTCCCTTGCTACATCCAGTTCAAATTACCTTGAATGCTTGATGGACATTTCTCTACTCAGACTAGAAACTGTCACTGAAGTGAAATGAGGGCAGGGAAAATTGGACCACAAGGCCATCACAAGAAAGAACAGGAGGGATCTGCCTTTCAGTCAAGGGCCTCATTCCCCCACAGAGCAATTCTATACTCTGTTTCCTTAGAAGAAATCTGTCAGGAGTTAGGCAAGAACTGGATGGTCCTGAAGCCAGTGGTGGATAGGGCCAGGTGAGGAGGGAATAGGACCACCTCTTTTCTCTCTCTGTTCCTACCACCCTCTGTCCCTTGTTTCTTCCTCTCTACCTAGCAGGCTGTTGAAGAAATGGACAGATGGCTTCTTCAGAGATCTGGGGACTGTTCAAATTACACAGGCTTCCTGATCTGCTTTTTGACTGGTCAAGAGCACTTCTGACTTGTCTGGATTAAGTTTCAATTTGTTTACCCTCATCCAGCCAATTACCAGTCACAGACATTGGTTCAGTTTACATAGAAACCCTCCTCAGAATTGGATGGAAAGGAGACATAGAGTTGGGTGTCATCAGTGTACTGGTGACATCCAACTCCGGACAGTTTCTGTCAGTGGTTTCATGTAGATGTTAAATAGCATGGGGGACACCAACTGTGCCCTAAGAGACCCCACAGACCAATGGCCATAGGGTCAAGCAGGAATCCCCTAGTACCACCTTCTGAATTCACCCCCACCCCCCGGAGGACTGGAACCCCTGCAGAACAGTGCCCCCAAGTCTCATACCAGAGAGGCAGCGCAGAAGGATACCATGTTTGGCAGTATCAAAAACTGCTGAAAGGTCCAGAAGAAGCAACAGGGACACCCTGCCCCAGTCCAATTCCCTGCATAGGTCATCCACCACAGCAACCAAAGCTGTCTCTGTCCCATAGCCCAGCTATCTGTTTTTTTGTTTTAAAGATTGTCCTAACTACTAAACATGGGTTGGATTTTAATACATCTGAGTACTTTTCAGGCTCTAAAGACTGTCTAATTATATTGGATTACCTACTGTAACTTCTAACTACTTGTTACATAAATTATAAATTGCTTTTGAGTGGATTTTGGATTGAACAAGCATAAATCCATTGTTAAGCTGACTTTGCTTCAGGATCCAAGAGCCTTATTTCTCACTGCTAAGTGCTGGTCCTATCATTAACACACTACTAAATGTCTGCGAAAGTATCTGGTCAATCTCCTTGTCACTGCCTGAGCCAACCACACTGGAGGAGGAGGAGGAGGAGGTTGTACTGGTTCAGTGATCAAACTGAATTTTAAAGAGGATTTTTTAAAGGGCTTCATGCTGACGCATCTTTTAGGAGTACCTACAGCGATCCTTAACCAATGAGTACTACTAAGCTGAGAGGATGAGACAGAGATAAAGAGAGAGATTGAAATTCATTAAAATGATTCTACATTGCAATGGCACTCAACAATGTAACCATTTCAGCAGTGATCCTCCCGCTTCCCTTTTAAAACAATTGTCTTTTTTGTACCCATTTTCTAGAGTCTGAACCTGAAGATGTACTTTTTTATCAAGTTGTCTACTGGGACACAGAGGTGTAGAAGAGAAGATGAAGTATGAAGCCTGAGACTCATATTAGCTAGGCAATATACATACTCTGAAGGCAATATGTAACTCACTAGTTTTCAAAAAGAGCATTATTGTTTTCAGAAACCCAGTGCATGCAGTCCAGCTTCCTCATATTAAAGGTGGTATATTCAGATTTTCTGAGCTAGAACTCAACCATTGTTTTCAGTACATTCTGGCAAACAGAAAGATGGGAATCTTGTCCCAAACAGCCAACATTTCCTTAAAACATGTTCAGTGAAGTGGAACAACTCCAGCAATTACCAAATCATCTATTAGATGTTATGAAATAAATCTCCTGGACTAACTGTTGGCTGAATTCTTGGCTCAGAGGTCTCTTATGGCCCAATCCAGGAGGCAAACAAAGCACATTAGTGTGGTGCTACTCAAAGTGATGGTCCTTGGATGGGTGCCAGTCGGCTACCCATCCCTAGTGAGTTTCCAGGAAAAAAAGAAATCATTGGAGCCAATGGGCATAGATATGCTGCAGGTTCCTGGTACACTGGAAGAAATGACTGCCAGTCCCCCATATCAGATGCCCTGAGAAGCACTGTTTTGGGGCTCAAAGCATTGGAATCTGCCTGGTATGGATTAGGCTGTCTCCACTACTATCAGTGAATTACCTGGGGCCTAGATAATTATCTAGGGCCTACGAGTAGAAGTGTAGCTCATGAACTTTGTGTTCTGGACCCACTTTTTGTGTCCCCTGAAATATCCCAGACACTTGCTAACCCCTCTCTCTAAGCTCCCTTTTTTCCTAGGTTATTTTTTCCCCCTCAAATTGCTGGAATGGTGAAAAAAGTCTGAAAACCTACAATAGTTTTCACAACTCCCTCTCCCCTGCAAATACCAAAAACTGAGATAAGCAACCAACCAGTGGGGTGTGTGGATGCAAAAATGAGTAACTAAATCTCACTGATATAATACATTATACAGTTTATATGCTATGCAAAATATGCAGCCTTCTGAATTCAAGCCTCTCTTTTTGTTTTAGGTAGCTCTCTCCTCTCCAGTCAGTTACTGGAGAACAAGTTGTATATGAGAACTGTTGTGACTCTAGGGGCATGGACTCCAGAGACAGATGCCACCCTTGCCATGTCATTCATTCAGAGGGCAAGGAGGAAGACCCAGTCCATAGCTTTGTGTTAGCACTCTTAATGGTTTCTAAGCTGTGGTCTACCATCAGTGAAATCAAAGGGGGAGGCTTGGGGGATTTCCTTCCTTCCCTTCTCCCACTCAGTTATCCAAGAGGACAGGTGAGGAGATCTTGGTCTACACTAGAAAAGGCATAGAGACCTTCCAAGTTCCAGGGCACATCCAAAGAGGACACTGTAAGGCACGCAGCTGAGAAAACAGTGGGTCCTTTGGCACCTTTCAGATCCATCCTAAAATTTCCAACAAGTGTCCCAAGTGGTGCTGAAATCTTGATTCTTTCCTCTGAATTTCATTCTCTCTCACTTATTCAGCAAACTACACTACACCTGGAAATTGCTGAAACTCAGAAAGGTGAGTTAGCTCTCTGAACACAGAATACCACTTTGCCATTTCAAGGATCTGGTTTAGAAAGAATATTGCTCCATATGGAGGGCTTAAATACCCTAATGGCACCAGAACCTGTCTGATCTTGGAAGCTAAGCAGGCTCAGCCCTGGTTAGAACTTGGATTGGAAACTGCCAAGGAATACGAGCTGCTGTGGGCTATATTTCAGAGGCAGGAACTGGCAAAACCACCTCTGAGTATTCCTTGCCTAAGGAAACCCTATGGGATTCACAGAGTTGCCAGTCAACAGGCAACACACATATAGCTAGCTCAATGTACAGCTGACAGGAAATGTCTGTAATCCTGTCTTGGGACCGGCAATCTGAAAAAGGGCTCACCTATATTCAGATGGAGGTTCTGTTTTTCTGAGCTAATGATACCTATTCGTACAGCTGGGACAAACAAATCTTCTTACAACTACTATAAGAGGCATTTTCATGACTCTGTTCTGTTTTTTTTTCCTGAAGTGGCAGCAACAGCTGCAATTTTTCATGACAAGGGTCTTCTTATACCAAAGGTGATAACGGCAATTAAGTTTGCTGGTTGACAATGAAATCACCTGGAGGACAACTGTATACAGATCCCAAACCAAAGATTAATTTACTTATGAACAAGAAACCTTCTCCCCCAAAGCTTTTAACAAATCTGTGGACCTTTTGGCAAACAAAAGACCAGGAGCTGGCAATTTAGAAGAGAGGCTTCAAGAAAAGATGAGAACAGAAACTCTCTTTGTGGGGCTGCCCTTGAATAACATCTGGGAAGTTCAGCTGGTGCAAAATGTTGTCATCAGATTGTTATCTAGGACTGGGTGCCTGGAAGATATTGAATTCAGTGTCATGTGATCTGCCCTGGCTGCTTATGTGCATCCAGCCTCAAAGTGAATTGTTGTTTTACCTATAAAATTTCAGTTGGGGGATTTAGGGACCCTTGGAAAGCCTTGGGGGCCACATGCGGCTTATTGGCTGCATTATGCCCACTGATCTGGAGACTGAGGTAGAGTCAATATATTCTTGGGCGTGACTTCTTTAAGGGAAAATTAGGTACCAGAAGCAGAAATAATACAGAAAGAATAGCAATAGGTTCCTATCCAACATAAAAAAGAGCATGTCAACATGTTTCAGCAAACTTTTTATTCAGCACTAAACAATGTATACTTGTGAAATGAAACAATCAGGTCAAGGAAGCCCTGTATAAGCAAACAAAAACATTTTGAACTTCTAGAGCCACCTGAAGGCTTCTTCCTAAATGTATCCAGGGATTACTTTTTCTTTTGCCAGCCTCTACTTTTCTTTTCATTCTCATTTTGGTGATCAAACATGTTGATTTATTTTTTCTAACATGACGGGGTGACTGGTGAGCCAGACTTCCTTACATTCCCCTTTTTCTCCCTCTGTTTGGCTGTTCACATGTGCTCAGTAAGGGTTTCTGAAGGCAGCTGCTGTTTATCTTGCCTGTGGCAGCCAGGAACTCACAGCTACAACAGTGATGGCTATACAGTGGGTTTGGTTCCAGGATCCTTTATGGATTCCAAATCCATGGATGCTCAGCTTCCATTATATGCAACGGTACAGTAAAATGGTGACCCTTACATAAACTGTGAACAATTCCAATGAATGCTTGAGAGAGCCTAAGGATCAGTGAAATGGTCAAAGGCTACAACAGGGTATGCCTACACATCAGCTTAGTTCTCGGTGCATGGTGAAATCAAGGTTTGCTTTTTTGGATTTTTTTTTAAATATTTTCAAGCCATGGTTGGTTAAATCCATGGATGTAAAACCCATGGATACGGAGGGCTGACTGTAGTAGAATTCCACTCCTTCCCAGCTCAAGGTTTATTGCACTGCAGATATGCTGCTGCAACATGACACAAATTTGTCTGTTTCTCCAGTTCCCCTTCACCATCCTTCCAATCTGGCAGCTAGACAGAAGATGAGGAGGAACGGGGAGTTAGGCAGGTATAAAAAGACTTTGTAAAAAGGAGCTTCACTCTAAAACGCTTTGTTAACTGAAGTATGCCTGTGCTTGAAAAGCCAGTTTTCCCCCAAATCTACTGCCTCATGAAGCCCTGCAGGAGTCCATCACAAATCCAGAGGCACCAACTCCCTAGAGTGTCGGGTAGCCCTCCATATTTTAGTTATGGTACATGTAGTAGGAGTTAAGTAGCAGCTTGCTTGTAACAAGGTATGAGAACCAGAGACCATTAGATAAACAAAGTTAGGAATGTAGTGATAAGCGCTGCCAGGCTAAACCAGAACTTCAAGGTCTCTTGTGGGTGGGATGAGAAACTCTTTGCTTTTATGCTTTGAATTTTGCTAATTACCTCCAGTTCACTCACTGAAGTCCCGTACTACGTATCACGCTCCTAATAAATAGTGTTTATGCACTGTTATATTTGTGTGTGTGAATTCAGTTCCTGACAGAGTGAGTGAACTCCTGTAAAAAACATTAACAATATGTATCAAAAAACTGAAGAAGAGCCTGAAGAAAAGGGAGCATCTGGCGGAGTTGTCGAAGCTCCAGGTGAGGGAATCACTGAAAGAGACGAGAAAGTCCCCAGCCGACCTCCTGATATGAGACCCAAGACACGGTCTTCGATTTCTCCATCCACCCTGACTGCAGGCCAAACCTGGGCCTGGGGAGAGATACCAGAAACTGCTCAGCGCCAACGTCGCTGGGCTACGAGATGGGACACATCGATTGCCGAGACCAGCTTGATGGAACAACTTTTAGCCAGAGACGAAGTAGAAAAGCAGCGAGAAGAAATTTCTAAACCGAGAGCTCAGCTGCATGACTGGAGACTCTTGGTGCCTCAGGTTGGATGCGTGCCACCCCAGGTTCCAGCAGCAGCAGCTGCTCTGGCAGGTGCAGCACCTGCACCTCCCGGTATACTGGCACTGCAAGTGGGGCCCTGGCCTTTTCAAGAGTTGAAAACCACTTACGATGGTGATGGAGCCACCCTGACATACTTTCTCAACATGGCCTCTAATTATATGATCGACTACGGGAACAGTTTCCCAGATGATGCCGCCAGAGTCAAATACCTGAGCCAGCACCTCAAAGGAGAAGCAGTGGAATGGGTCACCAACCTATTCGGCTCATGAGCCGAAGAAACAGCTGAGCTGCAGCTGTTCATGCATCGACTTGGAGAAAGGTTTGAGGATCCTTTCTTTCAAGAACAAGCCAGATACCAACTGAGAAAATTGCGCCAAGGAAAAGGAACCGTCGGCGAATACGCCCCAGAATTCAGAAAGCTAGCCACTAAGGTCCCAGAATGGAAAGATGACATCCTCAAGCAATTTTACCGAGACGGATTGAACCCCACCATCTTAGATCGCTGCCTGACCGAAGGGGATCCTGGCAGTCCCTTGGGATGGATGAAACTAGCCAGAGAAGTGGAAAGCATTATGGAGAGTGTCCAGCTTGCCCGGCAAAGACAAGTGCAAGAAAGCAGTTGCTGAAACCCAGCACCCCATAAAACTGCTTTCCTGAGCAGTGAGGAAAAGAAAAAATGACTCAAAGAAGGCACCTGTTTCCAATGTGGAAAAAAAAGGCCACACTGCCAGAGAATGCCAGGGATAGAAGAAACCCACTGAAGAAAAGTCAGGCACCCCCACCACCTGACCTGTATCCTGCAAAGCTGACACCCTGAAGCTGCCAACCAAACGTCCCACCGGCAGAACTGCTGCTGGAACTTGCGATGGCGAGGACAGCCCACTGACCACGTCCAACTCGAATAACGATGATTGGGATCCCGACCAGTCCGCGAATGTAAGTATAATCAAAACTCGTCATGTATATGTTACAGTAACCTTACAAGGAAATGCTGGAAAATTATGAATGAACAGGGCTTCAGTTGATTCAGGCTGCATAACAAGTGTACTGAATCCCACTGTGGCCAAAGAACTTGCAGTAAAGTTTGAACCCCTAAAAAAGGCTGTCAAGTTATCTGAAATGGATGGCTCACCCATGGCAGGGGGCCCTGTACGGGAAAGGACCAAACCCATCCCTGTTCAAGTGGGAAACTTACAGGGGCAATTACATTTCCTAGTGTCCACCAAAATCAGGTTTCAAGTAGTTCTTGGGTATGACTGGCTGAAAAAACACAATCCCCAAATTGACTAGACCCGAGGCTTACTCAAGCATAACCATGACATAAATCTAGTGCCCGTACCAAATTCTCCTGACTCGACACTTGCTTTGAGTCCCAAGGAACTGCAGAAAATCTCGTTAGAATACCGAGACCTGCAGAAAGCTTTTGAGGACCACGAAGCAGACAAACTGCCCCGACACAGAGACTTTGACTGCAAACTCAGACTGATAGATGGAGCTAAAATTCCCAATCCCAAGATATACCCTATGAACAACCAAGAAGTAGAGGCTCTAAACAGATTCCTGAACAAAAACTTACAATGTGGATTTATTAAACCCTCATCTGTTCCCACAGCCAGTCCAACATTTTTCCGCAATAAAAAGGATGGAGGAGAACCGACGCTCATTGTGAACTATAACTTAATTAATCAGGCAGTATTGCCTAATGTGTACCCAATTCCTTTAACCAAGGATATCCTAAATCAATTGGTTAAAGGCAAATTCTTTACCAAATTAGACCTCAAGGAGGCTTTCCACAGAATACGCATGGACCCTGAAAGTGAGTGGTTGACTACTTTCTCAACCCCCCTGGGAAACTACCAATGGACTGTTCTCTCTTTTGGATTACAAGCCAGTTCCACTGCCTTCCAAATGTTTCTCAATTCTGTATTACAAGACCTCCTCTACGAAGGTGTTGTTGTTTACATAGATGACATTTTGATCTACTCAGAAACCCTTGAACAACACATCAAACTCGTACGTACTGTGTTACAAAGACTCATAGACAATGAACTTGTTGTTAAACTCTCAAAATGCGAATGTCATGCTCAGACTTTTGACTACTTAGGGTACCGAGTTTGTCACAATACCCTAAACACAGACCCTGCCAAAATTGACACTATTTTGAACTGGCCTACCCCCAAAACTAGAAAGCAACTCCAACAATTCCTTGGCTTTGCAAACTTCTATAGTAACTTCATAGAGGGGATTGCCACAATTGCTCTCCCTCTTACCGACCTCTTGAAAAAAGCAACTGATAACAAAACTAACCGATGCAACCGCATCCTCTGGTCTGAAAAATGCCAGACAGCATTCGAGACTCTCAAACAAAAATTTACATCCAAACCACTTCTCTTATTCCCTGATACTACCAAAGAATTCATAATTCAAACCAATGCCTCTCTAAAATCGGCCTACCAAATGGACACCTGGCTACAAACACACGAAGACTCAATCACCTGGGTTAAAGAACTTCAAGGTCTCTTGCGGGTGGGATGAGAAACTCTTTGCCTTTTATGTTCTGAATTTTACTAATGGCCTCCAGTTCACTCACTGAAGTCCCATACTATGTACCACGCTCCTAATAAATAGTGTTTATGCACTGTTCTAGTTGTGTGTGTGAATTCAGTTCCTGACACCCTAGAGTGCTTTCTCCAAGAGGCTTGCCCATCTTTGACACTGTATGCCTTCAGGCACCACAGAGTGAAAACCAAGCTTTCAGGACTGCCTGATACTTTTCTCAGTGTCTTGCTTCTGTTGCAGGCTAGTATTCACTCTTTATTAATTGCTGCTGCAGTGTTGTATCTGCATTTTGCTTATTCGCTTCTGATTTTTTAAAAACTTATTTGGAATCCATCTCGGGGTTATTTTTAAAAATCACACTATGTTTTTATATAAAAAATAGAAAGCATGGATGGTAGAATGCTGTTCCCAGATCTGGTCACTGTTGACCTGGAAAAGACATCTCCACAACCAGCACCAAATTTTGCCACATGCGATCAGCAGCCCTGAGTGTAATTAAAACAACAACGACGACAACAATACTCCAATATTCTTCACAGCCCAATCTTATGCATGTTTATTCAGAAGCAAGCCTTCCTGTGTTCAGCAGAGTTTACCTCCAAGGAAGTATGCATTGGGCTATAGCTGTCCCATTTTTATACAATTATTTTAATCCCAACGTCTTCACAGGGGAAGTCTGTTTATCTTTCCAACTCCCCATGTCACACAAAGTAAGGGGGACGATTCAGTCAAACCTGAATTGCCTAAATCCTATTACTGTGGTAAGCAAATCAGGAACAGTTCCTAAGACTGGAATGTAGTATTTACTTATCTAGGAGCAAAGCCAATCACCAAATGGGGACTTATTTTTGAATCAACAGCTACAGACTGTGCTATATTCTGGTCCCACTTAAATCCTTAGAAGCTGTGGTAAGGTTGAGCAAGAATTCAAGCCAACTAAATTCAAGAACCAAGGGACTTTTTGACTAACAAGGATGGTGATGTTATTTGCCACTTCCTTCACAATTCCCTGATTTCTCTGAGAACTGCAACCCTCTCTGTAGCTATTTCTATTTTAATGCAAAGTAATTTGAGGTAGCTTGATTTTCACTACATGATTAAGATCCAACCAGAGCCAGTGTGGTGTACAGGTCTGAGTGCTAGATTATGACTCTGAAAACCAGGGTTCAGTTCCCCACCTGGCCATGGAAACCCACTGAGTGACCTTGGGTGTGTCACACGCTCTCAACCCCAAAAACCTCCCTGCTATCAGAAACAACTTGAAGGCATACAACAAGTTTTACAACACACCTGCTCTAGATGAAGATGAGATTTTTAAAGAAGTGCTAGAACTGGTGTGTTGTTATGGATAAACCCAGCAGCCTGCATTTTGTACTCTCCTTGGGGTTATGGGGTTATAGGGATGTGAGGGCATGGCTGCCCTTCAAAATGTATCGTTACATTACCACTTAGAAAGTGTTCAGCTTTGGATGGATTTCACAAGTGGTACTGCCTGGAGGTTAGATATAACAAGGAAGGAAAGAAGCAAGATGGAGAAAACATTTGATCACATACAATGTGAAAAGCGGAGGCTGAGATCATTTCTTAGCTTCTGCTTGAATAATAGAGCCCTGAACGAGAATCACATTAAAGAGACCATGAAGAGGTGTGAAAATAAGGATAAGACATTCATGCTGGATGTAAAACAAACACTGAAGAGAATACTAAGGAGAAGATGCTAGAGATCAAAACTGTTGGAAGATTCCAGACGAGCAAGTATGTCTACTGTTTTTATCTGTAACAGGCTGCAACCCTATACTCACTGAGCCTGGAGTAAGCCTCACTGAACTGATATTTATCGCTATGTAGATATGCATAGCCATATAGGATTGAGTTTTGAAAATTCTGTGGTATCTTGAAAGCTGATGAATATTTTGTCATAAGCTTTCAGCGATCAGAGATCACCATGTCAGATGCAAACAAAAGTAAGGGAAATGGGCAGTGCTGACAGCGAGAGATATAAATAGATTGAAATGGGAACAAAGAAGGCCAGGCAATAATAATCCAGATGGGAAATAAAATCCCAGCATGGTCTTTGGGCGTATTTGAATATCAATTCCATTTAAAAAGGCTTACCTTTCCAAACATGTCTGTTTAAGACTAAGCTATAGCCAAAGTTTGGACATTTTTGTTTTTGGACTATAACTCCCAGTACGGCCACTGGGATTTGTAGAAAAGAATTAATAACTTCTAGCAGAGTACTCTCAGACTGACATGGTACTCCAGCTAGTTTCAAAGAGGAGCTCAGCTACCTGTCCACATGCTCTTTCCATTATTTCATTTCTCTTTTTATTGCTCGGGGGCTTTTCAGGGAACAAAAGTAACTCCCTATACCGAAATGCATAAAGAACTCACAAATCTGGAATAAGAGAAGCATTTTTTCTTAGCAGGGGAAAATTTCTAGATACTGCCTTCTCCAATTTCTTTATTTCATTTGTATGCTGCTTTTCTCCTAGAGTGGGACCAAGGCAGCTCCCAGAGATAGTCAATTAAAAAATTTAAAAAAAACAATTAAAATCACCACATAAAGCAGAATAAAATCATTTTAACAACATACAAAATTTAAAAGAAGATAAATAAAACACCCCAGTGAGAAAGTTCCCTGCTTACCCATTAAAAACTTGCTTAAAGGGACTTCCGGTTTGGTTATGGCGTCGTGAGAAGGCTCCTCGTAAAGCTCCGTGCAAGGGGATCCTTTGGCAGATGGCAGAAGACAGCTGGCGATTCTAACAAGCCAGCCAAAAGATCTCTCTTGGAATAGAGAGATCGAAATGGGGCTCCGGAGATCGGGACGCGTCTCCTAGCTTCCATCCAGCGCGATCGTGCAGGAAGGTAGCGGACGGGACGGAGAAGATCAGAGCAGCCACGGCCATCTGCCAGCGCTTGGGCATACAAGCGACGCCTGCAAGCTGTTTTAAGACTCGGCAGAGGAGAGAACCTTAAGGTCTTTCAATTTCACCCTGAGAGAGATTTAAAACCGTCAAAGGTTTTCGTGGGTAAGGAATTCGGAGGAGTACTCTAATAGCAGCTAAACTGTTGGGATATCGATAGGTGGGTTGGATTTCATAAACGCTGACGGAGAGAACATGTGCTCAGGGAGCCATGTGCGCGGGGAGCTACTAATAGAGAGTCAGCTAGCAAGTAAAATCTTGGACTTTTAAAATACCCCACCAAAAATCAAGACTTAAAAGTTAAGTTTTTCATATTGAATCTCAGCTTCCCAGTGATTAAACCGGCATTTGGAAGATCTGAACCTCCGTAATCAGAATAGTATTTGGAGAGAGACTAAGACGGCGGGTGCTTAAGAAGCAAGGACGGGATATAGAGACTTTAATGGCGGCAGGGGAAACGAGACTCTGAGTAAACTGTAGCCAGTGGATTACAAATTTGAACTTTAAAATTAAGGGGATTCATCTATTTAGGACTGATAGAAGGCAAAAATAAGGAGAGAAAGAAGGAAAAGGAAAGCGCTGAATGTGAAAATAGAGGTGGACTGAAAACCGAGGTTGGAAGACGCGAAAGGAAAGACAGTACAGTACAGCACAAGAGAGAGAGACGGGGAAGAAACTGGCAAGGAGAGAGAGAAGTGAAGATCGACATTAATATCGAGTTAAGACTGCAGCAAAGCAAACAGTGCAATAACTAAGATTTAACATTGATTAATATTGTAAGATACAATAGTTTATATGTAGAATAAATTCAGATTATTGCTAATAAGGTTTATATCTCACTCTAATGACTTGATAGATTCAGATTGTTTAAGTGATTTGCTGAACTGATGTTTGTATAAGAGGTTTGATGAACTGCTATTTAATTTGATTTTGATGATTTGATATTTAATACTTGATGGTATAGATTGTTTATTTGAGTTTTTAGTATTGATAAGAATTTATTGCTTGAAAGATATTACTTGAAAAGATAAAGTAATTTGGATGAATTAATACTTGATTTAACACGGATATAAGGACTTAATTGGAATTACTTAAGTTATTACTGAAATATAAATTGATATTTTCGTCTATTTCAAGCTTCTAGGAGAGGCCATATCTTGGTTAAATTGATAATACTTGCATTTGGATAACATAGTAATTGGAGAAACTGATAAGTAATTATAAAAATAGATAAGATTATTGATAAAAAGGGGTATATAATATATTTTGAGTGAGTTAAGAGTTTGAAGTAAAAATAGCTGACCTCTTTAAGGTAGCGTGTAATTAATAATTTATGATTAAAGAATTGCTGAACCCCATCAAATTACCAATAACAGCTTTACCGACGTGGGAAAGCTTAATGAATACTAGGAAGACATCCAAGGTACCCAAGATGACAACTTCTATAGGACAACGGAAATTATCACTGGAACCAGTACTGAAGCCTGAACAGAGTAAAGCAGAGCAATACCAAATGACACTATTGGAAGAGATAAGAAATATCAAATTAGATATAAGGCAAGAAATGAAAGATTTGAGAAGTGAGATAAAACAAGACTTCAAAAATGAATTGAAAGGAATAAAGATGGCGTTAGGAGGTCTACAAGAAGACTTAAAGTCTACACAAAATAGGGTTGAACTTTTGGAACTGAAAACAAAGGAAGCAGAAGAAACAATGGAGAATTTGGGAAGACAACAAGAGCGAGTGTTAGATGAAAAAGCGTTGATGGAGTTGAAAGCAAGAGAAAATTTTATAAAAATAAGAGGATTGATAGAGCGGAGAGATGAAAACCTGTATGAGAGGCTGATTCCTCCAATAGCAGAATACCTGAACATCTCGGTGGAAAAGATGGAATGGGAGATTGATAAGATATATAGGATAGAGTCCAAGCTAGCAAAAGAGAGAAAACTCCCACGGGACGTGATGGTACAACTATTGCGGAAAAAAACGAGAGAAGAAATAATTCAGAAAAGTTTGGAGACAGATTTGATAATTGATAAAGCTAGAGTATCGATTTATAAAGACATACCGCCACGAATTCTCAGAAAAAGAAACGAGTACAGATTTCTTACAATTTTTTTGAAACACCAAAACATAACATACCGGTGGGGGAAATTAGAAGGCCTCAATTTTAGGTATCGGGGGAAGCAATTCAAGATTGAAACGGTACAGGAAGCTAAAATATTCATGAAGAGGTATGGTAAAGAACAATGGAGACAGAAATCACAACATGAGGAAGAAAGAGGAGAGCTTCAATCAGAAAACAAAAAGGAAGATATCCAAGAGCGAAAAGGGGCTGAAGAAGAGGAAGCTATAGGGAACGAGTCAGAAGGAGAGGAGAGTGTGGAGTCAGTGGAAGAGAATAATTAAGAGCAATTGAATTATAAATATGCAAAGCATGAATTTGAAAATTCTCTCTTGGAACATAAAAGGCATTGCAACCCCCCAGAAAAGAAGGAAAATTTTTCATTTTATTGAAAGGAAAAAATTAGATATAATTTGTCTTCAAGAAATTCGCATACAATCTGAGAAAACTCATCTGATTCGTAATAAGAAGTTGGGAAGTGAATATGTGTCTACATCGAGTACAAAAAAAAGAGGGGTAGTGTTATATGTAAGTTCAAAACTCTATTCTAAAGAAATACTAAAAGATGAAGCTGGGCGTTATGTGGCGGTTGAAATTAATTGGCAAAACCAAAGAATTTTAATAATTGGAATATATGGCCCGCATAGGAAACAAGAAAATTTCTATAAAGAACTGAATAGGAAAATTATAGACTTGGACTACAATTATTTTATATTTCTAGGTGATTGGAATGGGGTAATCAACCCAAAATTGGATAGGAAATCAAAGAAGAAAATAAAAGAAAAACAAGGGAAACTTCCTGGATCATTTGAGAATATGATGGTCAATTTAGATTTAATTGATACATGGAGATACAAATATGGGGCGATTAAAGATTTTACATTTTATTCGGAACCCCATGCTTCATTATCAAGAATTGACATGTTTTTGGTATCAAATTCCTTAGCCCATATGATTATTAAACAAGAGACACTACCCCGAAATTTCTCAGATCATAATCCAATCTTATTGTCATTAGGACATAGATCGGAGGAATTATTCCATTGGAAATTAAAAGAGAAACTATTGTTAGAAGAAGAATTTGTACAGAAAATTAAGAATCAGATTAAAATTTACTTTGATGAGAATCTCAATAAAGGAGTAAATTTAATGACGGTATGGGATGCGGCCAAAGTGGTGATTAGGGGGTATATTATACAATATAATGCGATAATAAATAAGAAGAAAAGAGAGAATTTTCAAAAGCTGAATGACGATCTTAAAAAGAAAGAAGAAAGCCTTAGCGATGATCCTGATAACAGGAGAATGCAAAGAGAAATTAAAATATTACGGAAGCAAATAGAGACACAAATAGAAATGGAAATTAATGAGAAAATGATTTACACTAGGCAGTACTACTTTGAATGGGCAAATAAATCAGGAAAATGGTTATCACTTAGATTAAAAAATAAGAAGGAAAAGACACTGATTAACAAACTCAAAAGCGGGGAGACAATATATACAGATTCCCAACAAATAAAGAAAATAGTGACAAATTTCTATAGAATGTTGTATAAAGGTCAAGAACTTCAAGAGGAGACGATAGAAGCATATTTAGCGAAACAAGATCTAATAAGATTAACAGAGGAACAGCGGGACAAATTAAATAAACCAATTTCATTAACAGAAGTAATAGAAGCAATTCAAAAAGCAAAAAAAGGGAAGGCACCAGGTCCAGATGGATTTACAAGTCTATTCTATAAAACTTTCCAAAATGAACTAGCTCCTATTCTTCAAACAATTATGAATGAAGCATTGAAAGGAAAGATCCCCGATACATGGAGAGAGGCTGACATAACCTTGTTACATAAAGAAGGGAAAGACCCGCTGGACATTAAAAATTATCGTCCAATTTCACTATTGAATTCTGACTATAAATTATTTACAGCCATACTAGCAAATAGATTAAAAGATGTATTAAGGGAAATAATTTCAGAGGACCAAGCGGGATTTCTCCCTGGTAGACAAATAAAAGATAATATGCGTAATATAATTAATATACTAGAATTATGTGAAAACCATCACCAGAAAAAATTGATAGCCTTATTTCTAGATATTGAAAAAGCTTTTGATACGGTGAATTGGGGATTTCTAATTAAGCTGTGTCAAAAGATGAGTTTGGGACTAAATTTTATAAACTGGATAAAATCTATTTACTCAATGCAATATGCACAAGTGATTATCAATGGTCAAAAAGCTGGAAAATTTAATATTCAAAGAGGAACACGTCAAGGCTGCCCATTGTCTCCATTACTATTTCTATTAGTCATTGAAGTTTTGATAAGAAAGATAAAAAGTCATGAGAGAATTAAAGGAATTAAGGTACGAGATAAAGAATATAAGATAAGAGCATTCGCAGACGATTTAGCGATCACATTAGAGTACCCAGAGGGAGATATAAATGTTTTGAAAAGTATTCTTAATAATTTTGGCAAAAATTCGGGTCTGAAAATCAATAAAGACAAAACCACGATTTTGACGAAAAATATGACAGAATCTGAAAGAAATATAGTAGCTCAAACCACAGGTTTTATGCTGGTTTCAAAGGTCAAATATCTTGGGATTACACTTACAAATAAGATTTCTGAACTATTTAAAAATAATTATTTGTACATATGGAAATCTATCTCAAAAGATTTAAAAAATTGGAATAATTTAAATCTATCCTGGTTGGGTAGGATTGCAACAGTTAAAATGGCTGTACTCCCAAAGATGTTATATTTATTTCAGACTATCCCCATTATTCAAAACGAGAAGGTAATTAAGGTTTGGCAAAAAGAGATAGTTAAATTTATATGGGGGGGTAAAAAACCGAGGGTTAAAATGAAATTGTTGGAGGATGCCAAAGAAAGAGGTGGTCTAACTGTACCAAATTTAATTTTATATTATCATGCTTCTGGATTGAATTGGATTCAGGAATGGATTAAATTAGATAATACGAAATTATTGAATATAGAAGGGGATGGATTAGGATCAGGTTGGCATTACTATTTATGGTTTAATAAAGGGAAAAATAATAGAGATTTTAATCGACACTATTTAAGATCAGCCTTAATGAAAATATGGAGAAAATACAGTAAAAGAGCTTGTATTAAAACCCCGAAATGGGTATCCCCGCATGAGGCTTTTTATAAAAAGGAAAACATTTTGTTTGATAAATGGATTAGATATGAGAATATGGTGGAAATACAACGAGAACAAATTGAAATCAAAACACAAGCAGAAATGGAGGAAAAGGGGATAAAATGTCATTGGCTCTTATTTAGGCAGATAAGAGAAAAATTAAAGAATGATATTAAGTTTAATGATTATCAAAAGAAAGAAGAGGAATTGAATATGATATTATGTTCGGATAAACCTAAAGTTATCTCCTCTATCTATAAGATTTTATTAAAATGGCATACAGAGGATGAAACTGTAAAAATACCAATGCTAAAATGGGCCCAGAATTTCTCCCATTCTATCTCGATGGAACAATGGGAAAAATTTTGGTTAAAAACTATAAAGTTTACAGCATGCCAGGATATCAGAGAAAATCTTTACAAAATGTATTTTCGGTGGTATTTTACTCCCCAAAAATTGGCGAAGATGACAAACGGATATTCTAACAAGTGTTGGAAATGTGGGGAAGAGATAGGCTCTTTTTATCATTTGTGGTGGACATGCAAAATAGTGAAGGGGTTTTGGAAAAAGGTTCATAATCGAATTGAAAAGATATTAGATATAAGATTCAGTATGACCCCGAAAGTATATTTGTTATCAATGTTGGAAAAAGATCTAGAAAAAAAAGTGGGTAGACAATTATTTTATATGACAGCTGCGGCAAGAATGGTTCTAGCGTATAGATGGAAAGGAAATAGAATGCCTTCAATAGAAGAATGGGAAATGAAATTATTTGATGTAATCCACATGGATAAACTAACATGTATCTTGAGTGGGGAAAGTAAAGAGAAATATATAAAACAATGGGAAAAAACATTACAATACTTTAGGAATTCATGGTATGACAATGACATGGTTAAGATAGAATTTTGAAAAGAATTAGGATGAAGAGATACAGAAGAATTGGTAAGACCAAGAATGGTAACTATAAAATAAATCAATCTCTAAGGCCGAAGTCTAAAGTATGTTGGAATAACAATAAAGAAAGAGCAAGGGAAAGCATTGTATGTATTAGGATGTGAAAGAGAGAGTTTTGTCTTGTATAAGTCATGATGATTTTTGTTAAGTGTTTGTACGTTACATTTTGTCTTTTTTTTATTTAATTTTTGTATTAGTATAAGGTTTTGTGTTGTAGTTGTTATTTTAAGAAAATAAAGTTTTTTTTATAAAAAAAAAAAAAAAAAACTTGCTTAAACAAAAATAAGTCTTTGCCTGGCAGTGAAAGGAAAACAGAGAGGAGGCCAGCCTAGCCTCTCACAGAAGGGAGTTCCAGAGGATTGGAACAGCCACCGAGAAGGCTCTCTCTTGTGTCCTCACCAAGTGATCCTGTGATGGTGGCGCAGTCAAGAGAAAGGCCTCCACAACACTGGCAGGTTTGTATGGGGAGATACAGTCTTTCAGATAGTCTGGACCTAAGCTATAAGGGGCTATATAAGTCATGACCAGCACTTTGAATTGTGTCTGCAAATTAATTGGTAACCAGTGGAGCTGTTTTAGCAAGGGAGTTATAAGTTCCCTGTAACTGGCCCTAGTCAGCATTCTGGCTGCAGCATTTTGGATCCGCTGAAGTTTCCAAACAGTTTCCAAACAAAGCCCCACACAGAGTGTGTTACAGTAGTCAAAAAAGGACAACTGTCCTCAAGTCAGCAGCAACTCCTAACATCCAGTGCTAGAATGTGCACTGCTGGTTGTTGAAGATGGGCGATGGAAGCATCCAAACTAGGAAGTCTACATACAGAAAGACCTTATTTTGCTCAATACATGCCATCTGTCCCTAAGTGCAACCTTTTACAAACAACAGACATTATATGTCAAAAATAAAGTTTTCATTAAATTTTCATTTAGCTGCAACATGACCTTGTCCCCACAATGGTATCTTTGGTGTAACCTCCACGAAACCTATGCAAGTTCATTGTCTTTCTTCACTGCAGCTGTCCAGTTATCAAACACTTCATTTGCAGTAATGGGAAATGCTGCTTATTACTGCAGATTATGAAACTCCTTTTGGTAGCTCAAGCAGCCATACAAATTCTTCAAAAGCAGCTGGAACATGCATTAACCATATGGCTCCATATAGTACGCATACATATCTAGGATCCATTTGTATCTGACCAAAAGAATTACAGATGAACGAAGAATAGACTGCACTGACAAAACTACTATATCAGCCCCCAGCAAAAGTTCCCTGTCCTCCATACACATATTAATCAAGACTTTTCTAACCCAGTATTCTCTGGACATGCTTGACTATAACTCCCAATATCCTCAGCCAGCTTGGCCACTAGAAACTACTCTGACACACCAGTTGAGGAAGACTTATTTAATGTTTTGGCAAACTGCATCCAGAGCTTTGCTTGCCCACTGCCACATCTTCCTGCCTGTGACTAAACTGAATGGAGTTGTAATCTCAGTCAAGCAGGATCTTTCCCCACGTAATCAGCCTAGCTGGCTTCTCCTTAGATGCCAGTCACAATTATTAATAACATCAGCAGAGCTGACAAAGGCTCCCCTCCCCAAGAATAGGGTTTGCTAGGCAAAAGCTGAAGACAGTTTAACAAATGCTGCTTTATTACCGTAATCCTGTTAATTATGTTGGAAGCTGCTTTACATCTCAGTGTTGAGAGAAAAGCAGGATAGTAATCAAAATACAGTCACTCTCCAAGTGCCTAAATTTTTCAGTTTGGTTATTCTTACCAGACTACCCATTTTTATAAAATTTTCTTTTACATCTAATGCTTATTGCTGTCATAAATACTGTACTGCTGTGTCTACTCATATGCTTTTTTAATTAAAATATGTGTAATTAACATGAAGAGTCACTGTGGTAGAGTGCTTTCAGTGTTGCAGTTCCAGGGACCCCCTGTAAATATAATTTGTTATCAGGGACGTCCAAGATTTAACTAAAGATTCAGATATTTAAATTTAGATTGAAATAGTCAAATATTTATTTATTAAAGGCTTCTGGAGCTTAGGACCATTTTTGCATTGCACTGTCATGGTGCTATTATTCCACTTTCAACATCCTGTGGAATTCTGGCGTTTGCAGTTTACTGAGGCCAAAGAGCTCTCTGGCTGAGAATTCTAAAGGCCTCTCCCTAAACTGCAAGCCCCAGGATTCCATGGGATGTTGAAAGTGGAATAAGAGCACTAGAACAGTATAGAACGGAAACGGCCTAGGATTCAAATCCCTGGTCAGACACTGAGTGAGCTTAGGTAAATCCTATTCTTTCAGCCTCAGAGGAAAGCAAAGGCAAATCCACTCTGAACAAACCTTGTTAAAAAAAAAACCTTGTGACAGGTTCACATCAGGGTTGTCATAACTCAGAAGTGACCTGAAGGCATACAACAACAAAATGCTGCTGACAGGGAAAGGTTCTTTCTTGCCATTATGTCTCTCCACTAAGATTTGTTGCCTTTGCCTTTCTCTGAAGCCGAGAGAATGTGACTTGCCTGAGGTCACCCAGTGAGTTTCCACAGCTGAGTGAGGATTCAAATCCTGGTCTCCAGAGTCATAGTTTGGATGTGTGCACACGCCTGCTGCCACGTCCCTTTCGTCAAGGATGTGGCAATGGGGGTAGCGCAGGTGCCGAAACTGCTGCCTCATTTGCAAATGAGAAAGAAGTTTGGGCATGTACACATGCCTGCTCCCACATCCCCTGGTGCTCATATCCCCTGCTGCCACATCCCTGACAAAAGGGACACAGCAGCAGACATGTGCATGTATCCCAACTACTCCCTTGTTTGCAAACAAGGGAGCAGCTTCAGCACCTGCTGACACCCCCACTGCCACATTCCTGCTGCTACTACTGCTTAGGGCCTTTGTGGACCCCCTCTGAGAACTCCGCGGATCCCCAGGTTAAAAACCACTGCTCTACACCACACTGGCTCTCTAATAAATGCTCAGGTATAAAACATATTTACACAGTTGTGGAAGTGGGATGGAATATAGGATCCAGAAGGATATTTTTGGACTACAACTGCCAGTATGAACACCGGGAATTGTGGCAAAAAACCCAATAACTTCTAGCAGAGTACACTCAGATTCCAGCTAGTTTCAAAGAGGAACTCAGCTACCTCTCCACCCATTCTTTCCATTATTTCATTTCTTCTTTTATTGCTTGGGGGCTTTTCAGGGAACAAAAGTGTACCAAAATGCATAAAGAATTCACAAACTGGGACTAAGAGAAGCATTTTTTCCCCCGGTATGGGAAAACTTCTAGATATAGGCTTCCCCAGTTCATGATAAAAATAAAAACTAATTAGTCTGAAAGGTACTGCTACATTCCCTTTTTCCCCCATCCCTCCCTTCCTCCTTTTTACGCTGCAGAAAACTAACACAACTACTTCTTTGGAAGTTTACCTGCTATCTGACATCTTATAAATACTGCTGTCCATTGCCATTACTTAGATCCAATGAGGTGGTGCAGAAGAGAGACTTTCTACTAGTCCTGCCCAAAGTACAGTCCTTCAGATGTGGGTGGGCTACAACTCCCATCCACTTAAGGAATGCTGGGGAGCTGTAGTCCAACACTTTGCTCAATCCTGGTCTATACGGTGAAGACTGCTGTCAAAACTAGCATCTAGAAAGTATTTATTAAAAGAAAGCAAGTCTTGCAGCAGCTTACTGAAGTATATCTTTCCTGGGGGCCCTGCTCTGAGGAGCTTGCTGTGCCAAAGGAAAGAGATGACTGATATTAAAATGTGACACTGAAGGACTGGCCTCCCCTGAATCTGTGGTGCTCCTTTAAGAGAAAATAAGTCCACTCATCCCTTGAAGAGGCACACAATCTACATGAGAGGCAAAGCAACACCAGCAGGCTCAGCAAGGCAGAAAAAAACTTCAGAACCATCCAGGGAGAGAAGGTACTTGATGGTCACCCCAACAGCCCAATTGTGTGTGGTAAACACCACGCATTTAGAAACAAGGGAGAGAAAAAATTAAAATCCATCAATAGCATAGGGTTTTCTCTCACACTCCCACATCCAACACCACTGCTATGTGGTACAAAAGCCAAGAAGTATTTGCTAGTGACTAAATGGAAGCAGGATATAATTCTCCGCTCCCCCTAATACCTCATCATCATCTCCCCAGGCTTTCCAGGTCAGATCAATTCAAATGCCATCACTTGACTATGATAGTAGCCATCAATGTCTATTAGCTGTGGTGGCTAAGTGTCTCATCCAGTATCAGAGACAGTGTGCCTCTCAATGCCCATTGCTGGGGGAACACAAGGAAAAAGGCACCGCCTTCCTCTCTTGTGTGTGAGATTCCCACAGGCATCTGGTTGGTTGGCCAGTGTGGCAAAGATGACGTTGGCTTAGATAAGAGGTCTGAGAAGAGCTCTGCTGGACCAGACCAAGGCTCCTGTACAGTCCTTAATGTTCATCTGCTCCACTACACACATCTGCAAGCCCCGGTGGTGACCTGAAGGCACACTACCACCACCACCACAACTGCAACTTGTAGACTTCCTGTGCACAGGTTGTGTAGCCCTTCGACATGTTGAGGCTGTAAAGTATGACTCTGGCACACACACACACACTGGGCTGAGTGTTGGCATAGATCTGTAAGATAAAAGGGTTAAAATTCCCACTCAGCCATGGAAACCCCCTGGGGGTGCTCCTGGGCAAGCTACACTCTTTCAGTTTCAAAGGAAGGCAATGGCAAACCACCTCTGAACAAATCTTGCCAAGAAAACCCTGCAATACACTCACTATAAGTCAGAATCACCTTGAAGGCACAGGACAACAGTGCACCAGGTTGTAGGATCTACATATCTATTACTACTACTACTACTACTACTACTACTACTAAAGTCAGCTGCTTAGTATTTAAAGTCAGGCCATACTGTCCGTTCAGATCTCTCCCTCTTTTCAGTTCAGAAGTTACCTTCGTGGTGTTTGAGTTTCACGTGTATGAATGGGTGAACAAATCCTGACAGACGTTCGAGGGAGGAAGGAAGAAAAAGAAGGGGTCCCCTTTAATAAGGACTACAGTTAACTACTTGTGAGAAGCACTGTTGGGGCACGTCGGAGCTCCTGCTGCCGCCAGGTACTTCTATTCACCGCGGGGCTGGAGGAGGGACGGAAAACCACGCCGAGAAGAACGTGTGATCATATACGCGCGCGCGCGATTGCAAAGCATCCCGTAGGCTAAAAGTTCTACTTTCTTCTCCTCTCGGGAGCGGAGGGTCGGTGCAGAAGCAGGAAGGCACGGTGCTTTTTAGATCGCAGTTCACGAGCCCCAGGTGGGATCGGTTTCAGTTCTACCGAGCCGCCAATTATGCCCTGTTGCCCGGGTTTTCTTCAGCCCGGCGCCTACCGGGCGACATTCGTCCCCACCCACGCCCCCACGCCCCTCGCTCACCTTGTACACCTTGCCGAAAGCGCCGTCGCCCAGCTCCCCGACGATCTCCCACACTTCATTGGGATCCAAGTCCCGCCGCACGTGCTCGTACTCCTTGGACCGCCGCTTGTCGAAGTGGGAGAGGCGCAAGATGCGGCGGAAATTGGCGAAGGCCATGTCGGCACAGCCCGGAGCAGGATTTCGGCTCGCCCACCATAAACCCCTCGGGAGAGTCAGAAAAGGCGCGGTGGCGTCGGGGTGGGGACGGAGGAGAACCGGCCCGGCGAGCCCTTCCGCAAGCCAAAGAAGGCGCGGAGGGGAATCAAGCGGCCGCTGGGATGGACAGCCGCCGACGGGCCGGTCCGTGGGAGCCCAGCCGAAAGGAAACGGCTAGTTGAGAAGCCCGGGGAAAACTCCCGCATCCAGCGCAGCGCCTCAGGAAAAGCGCGGAGAGTTGCAAAGTCCGCGCCTCGGCTGGGGAAGCGAAAGGGGCGACGGCACACTCGGGTGTTTCCCCGCTTCTCTCTCTCCTCCTCCTCCTCCTCCTCCTCTCTCTCGGCTTTCAGTGCCACAAACAGGGCGCCCCGGTCCACAGGACAGCTGGGAGGGCTGGGCTTACCACTCCAGCCGGCGGGACGGCGACGCCGGGACCGCTCCCTCGCCGGTGGGGCCGCGGAGCGGAAGGAAGCGCGCGAGGCGAGCACATGGGCCCCCTCAGAGGCGGCAGCGCCGGCCGCTTCACCTGCTGGGTCGGACGGGGGCCAACACCCTCCCGTCCCGGCTCTGCACGGGCGGCGGACCCGCCCCTCCCTGCCGGACCCGCCTTCCTGCTCCCTCCGGCCCCGCCCCGGCCCCGCAGGCAGCGGCCGTCCGCCTCAGACGCGGGCCGGGTCGGCGTGGTCGTGTGAGTCCGGCTCCGCGCCGCTCTCTCCTTCATTTCGCAGCACCCTTCTCAAGGGACCCGTGGTTTCCGTTTCCAGTCTCTCTTCGTCCCTGCCATTGTCTCGGACGGGAAGGTGAAGGGGAGTCGAGTCGGAAAAGGCGGGAGGGGGATCTGACCGATTGGGCTTTTTTTCGGGTTTCCGGTTCGCTTCCAAAGGGACCGTGAAGAACCTACTTTTGGATTTCACTCATTCTTCCCACTGAGGGTTATTTATTACTCGTGTGCCGGCGGAGTGCTTTCGGACAGGAAGGGAAAAAGTTAAATGTTTACTTCGGAAGTTGATTGTTAAAACGTCAGAGGCAGCTGCGAGAGAGCGTCTCTCGTCCGCGGGCAAGGGAATGGCCGGCCGGCGGCGCTCCTAGGCGAAGAGGCTGCGGCGCGTGAATTGTTGCGGTGCCCTTTGGCTCGCGCCGAGAACGCGAGGAGTGGGAGGGCGGCGTAAGAGCGGCTAAAGGTCGAAAGATCCCAGAAGCACCGAGTTTTGCTTTGCCTAGCAGGAGCTGTTGGTTCACGCCATCAGTGACTTGGCGGTAGCAATTCATATTCGACTTGAGTGCCTTCAACTCATTTCCGGCTTATGGTGACCCTAAAGCAAACCTATCTGAGGGCCGAGAGTGCGTGATGCGCCCAACGTCATCCGGTTGGTTTCCGTGGCCAAGTGGGAATCGAACCTGGTCTCCAGAGTTGTAGTCCAACACTCAAACCACCATACCACCCTGGCTCTGCATGCTCAACTAGCTCAGAATAATTTAAAATAAAATAATGTATGGAACAGGCCGTCTTTAGCTACTGCCAAGTAAGGCAAAATGTACCATAGAAGCTTACCTGGCAAAAATGTGTGTGTATGTACCTTCAGTTCACCTATGGACGTAGGGCAACTCCGTGAATTTCATAGGGATTTCTTAAGCAAAGAATATTCAGAGATGTTTTTGCCAGTTCCTTCCTCTGAAATATAGCCCTAACATGTCTGCCATTTGTTGGCATTTTTCCATCCAAGTACTAACCAGGGCTGATGCTGGCAAAAGTGTCACAGAGGAAAGATGGGGTTCAAGGAGTGTGTGCGCCAGCAGAATTCCTTGGTGAAGAAGTGTCAGAGTCAGCCGTAACTAGTCAAAGGTGATTTGCTGAATCTCTTTCTCGTCTGGAGCCTTGTCTTTTGATCTCCCTCTTACTACTTTCTCAGGCTGTCCATCTTCCCTTCTTGATGCAAGTGTCTGATTTGCTCCATGGGTAGCAGCATGAATCTCTGCTATCTGGCACATTGGTTTACAAACCTCATTGTGACCTCAGGGACCTGCTCCTGGCCTAAATTCTCCCTGGCTGCCGTTGGCTGAGCAGCTCTGATGTCACAGTGGGACTTGCAGCCATGTGGCTTACGACTATGTAGTTGAGATGATGTAGAAAGACCTGATTTTGCCACATGAACGGTACTTCATATAGACTGTAGGGTGGGCAGGCTCTCTGGAGACTTTGGATGACAACTACTGGAAGATTCAGCTATTGAATAGGAGTTGTAGCCCAAAACATTAGGCGGGCACCAGATCACCTTCCCCTTTGTAACAATACTGTACATCCAGATGTGTTCAGTGTAGTATTTCTCTTGCTTATACATTTGGAGGACAAACGCAAGTCAATAGGGACATCTAGAGGAATAAACCTGGAAGTGCATTACTGTTACTGCATAAGATTTATTGGTGGTAGATGATGCAGCAGACTACTACAACATGTTCTCCCCAGTCTTTGTGAGATGCGTCCCATCTGTAGCCAGTAGTCCTCTGTCTAAGAAATGAAGACCAAGTCAAGCCTCTCCTGTCTACACAGTCTACATAGCCAGTCATTCATTTTTAGTATCTTCCTGGTTCTGTGTAGTCCTCTATCCTTCCCTGGCAAAATGGATGAGAATACCACCTGTGCCTCAGATCCCTTCAACTTCCTGCCCAAAGCTTCATAGTCAGAGGCAATCTGCTCAAAGGTGTTCTTGGCCATGTCATCACGTGAATAAGCAAAAAGGAGTAGTGATCTGTGTTCTTGACAAATTGTGAGTGACGCCCTGGATGTGTGTTCCAGGAAGACAGCACACTTCTTGATTCTTCTTGTTTGTCTGGCACACAAATGCCTCTGTACCCTCGAGCAACAAGTCCCCAACAACCAGCACTTTTCTTTTCTTTTTGTTGTGGTTGGTGGTTACCTTAGCTCCTTCCTTTGCATGTGGTATCTGTAGTTGCTGTAGTTTCCTATTTTGAGCATCTTCACTGCTGCTGTTCTTCTGAACATTTAGGAAGTGATTGCCTAATTGGGGAGGTTCTGAATTCCTTCTGTCTGGTCTGCTCCTGATCGTGACTTTCCTCCAGGGTGATTCCTCACTGTTACAAGCATCTTCATTTTCATTGGCAGTTTCTTCCTGTTGGTTTTGTATGATCAATTCTCCATGTGTTCGGTCCAGGAAGTCCACCTGTTCTTTGATAAATTGAAGAGACATAACACATAGCTATAGTGTACTGACCTTCTCTTCCAAGAGAGCTACCAATCTGTACTTCCTACAGGTGTGGTTGGTGGTGTTTTCTGGGAAAAAGACAAACTTTGCACATACACTGCAGCAGACAGTTCTGGATCCTTCTGTCTCCATTTCTGCAGTTATTTCCCTTCCCTTGCTG
This sequence comes from Cyclura pinguis, assembly GCA_030412105.1. Lineage (NCBI taxonomy): Eukaryota > Metazoa > Chordata > Lepidosauria > Squamata > Iguanidae > Cyclura > Cyclura pinguis. The sequence continues at coordinate 130,328,086 of CM059600.1, forward strand.
TCTTCTTACCTAGTTCTACTTGAAAGATGTCAAAAGATCACCATTTTTACCTCAGTCAGAGAATTTGCAGTTTGGGAGAACTTCCCGGCATATTCATAGATAATGATTTTGTGTTTAAGATCTTCAGGTAATCCAACACTCCACCAACTTACACTGAGACTTGTTTTCTGTCTTTTAGAAATTTGGCCTTGAGAGACTACCCACGGTCTTTCCTGCTTCTGTTCCTGCTTGTAATCTTTTTGTGGGCAGGGGGCCAGAGCCCAAAGTAAGTAACTCCACCCTGTTTAGGTTTTCTTGTTTCTGCACTACCTGCTGTTCCCCAACACCTTCCTACCTTGTAGGCTGCTAATGAAGGGACAGATAACACAATGAGAGACCTTGTCTCCTCAGCTGCAGGGGGCTTTTGAAATTAGCTGATGTTCACATGCAGCCCTAGGGCCTAAGGTTCCCCACTCTCTCACACTCACCCATTTAAGGGATCAAATAGGGATCCAGAAGATTTACAGTAGAATTTTAAAAAATCCTTCTAAAAATTAAGTTTGAATATTTAATGTAGGGTTTAGTGAATCCCTGAAAACTGGAGTGAATATCTGAATAATGGAAGGAAACATGAAAGAATTAAAATCCAAATCACTCCCTCATGGAGCGGTAAAGTGCACAGATCAGTACTTATTCCCAGTGATTGATTTCAAGGTGACATTACGTCACAAATTTCTTGAGGTGGATCTTACCAATAGTATGCATAATAGGAATGCTTAAATCTTACCCATTTCTTTTGTGTATTATCCCATCCCTGCCCCATGCCAAATCTTTCATGGCAGACAAGTACTGTTTTGAACACATTCGGTGGATTACTAGAGAACTGCTGCATCTCCTTCTGTTATCATCCTGTTCCAGTTTTGTTTACCATTCTGTTCCAGTTCCACGATGGAACTCTGTGGACTGTGACACAAGCGTCACCTGGACTAATACTGAAGCTCCACAAGTGAACAGAATTCATTCTTGGCAAGATGAAACTGAGACCAAGATGTTTCATGCATTTCTTGTGCTTAGACAGAATATATTGCTTATTATCTGTCAGAAATGCTAGAGCCCTGGTACACTACTTTTCTCTCCTTGATGTTCATAATAAGAACGCTCTGAACAGTAAGTACTACACTGCAGGGCAGGGAAGGCCACAAAGACACAAACTACAGTTCCTGCATATTCTTCCTTAGTTGTTCCTGGTCAGATCTATTACAACTAGGTGTCTTGTTTTTCACCATAAGTGAGAGAAAGCAGCAGGATGGCGATGACAAAGCTCAGTTCATAACATTTGGAGAATATCTTTGGATGGCTGTGGATTGAAGAGTTTAATATCTAAAGAGAGCCCTGCCGGATTGATTTATATGTCCATCATCTTGGCTAGTATGACTGTTTCCAATGGTGGGCAGCCAGCATCATCAAGGAGATCTGTAGGAAGAGCATGAGGTCAACAGGCTCATTTTTGTTTATCCTCTGCATTTCTTATTCAGGGCCCAAAATGGATGTGCTGTTCTGATAATGACCAACACTCAATCCATCTAGGGTGATTAAAGTGCAGCATGGGCAGGCAGCATGAAGAACTGAAACTTTCCCTTGCTTGTGTTTCCATCCCCTGAAAATGCCTTTTTAAACTGGAGTGTTCTCATCTTTCAAAAAAGCAGTTGGGGATAGGAAAGCATTGATGATACAGAGTTCAGCTCCCTGTACTCATCTTACACTTTAAACTGTCTCTCTTTCACTTTAATATGACCAACAGGGACTCTGCCATTGTCAATATTGGTTGCAGCCTGAACTTTATCTTCCTGAATTATTGCACATAGAATCCATCCTGAACCAAAAGCAGAAGGTGGGAAAATCTATTCTGTATTCCCAAAGCTTTTATGTGGGTCCTTACTGTACTTCTGCTGTTTGTGTACAGCTGATCTTCCTGAAAATTTATTAGGGCTATATCAAGCAAAGTCCCATTCTCTTTCTCAATACAGCTATATCCTGAATGGTCAGATTTTTCATGCTGCAGATACCACCCCCACTTTTTTTCCCCCCAAGAAGAGTTTGTTTAAAGGGAAAGCTTTGAGACGACATAACATTTTGGCCCTTCTGCCTCATCATGACTTTTTTTTTATTTTTAATAAAGAACACTCTGTCACTGGTACAACCATTGTGTTATCCACCAGTACATGTGAAAGAAAAAAGCAACAGAGAAGCTGCTTTCAGAAAAATAATTGGAAGATATCTGTTTCAAGAGATTATTTTGTATCTCTTGCATCTGTTAATAGCAATCGTTCAGCCTGCCTGTTAATCAATGTTTCTCTCTGTACTATGAATTAGAATATATTTCATATATACCTGTCTAATGGATTCTATTACTTAAATATTTTGAATGGACTAAGGCCTAATGCAACATTGTTTTTCAGATCTACAGTTTTATCACTTTCTTCATTATGTAACTGACCTGACCAAGGCTCAGATCATGCTGGTGTTTGACTTGCTGGATTGGGATGGCAAAGGAGAGGTCAACTTTGATGAACTCTACATGTTGGTGTGCATCATCATGTCTCATGAGGCAAGTTGACCCAAGTTCCTGTAGGTGTGTTTGTATATAGAAAAAGTGGTCTGTCTGACAGTGGGCTGCACTGAACATCCCATGAGCAGACTTCCAGGGAATGCAAGAAGGCTACTCCCTGCTTTCCTGTCCTCTATGCACATACCAGAGTTGCCAGATTGAAAACTAGAGAGGACTCATATTTTTAATGGGTGTGTAGAAGAGGGACCTTTAGCAGGTGTTGCTTGTGAGACAACTAGGTAACAAGCAATACTTCAGGAGTTCGCCTCTGGTGAATGCACAGGAGAAGGAGGAATGCATTCCACTTGAGTGGAATTCTGTTTCCACTGGCAGACAATGCTGGCTGCAATCCTATATTCTAAATTGTGTTTAGCCCAATGTTTGTCCAGTTTGAATTGCGACATTAAATGGAATATGGGGGGGATATACTTGCAGGTAGAAAGAATGCAAATGCCCACCAAGCAAATAAAATGTTGTTTCTTTGTAATGGGCTGGTTCAGATGTAAAATTCTGATCTTTGTAAACCACGATTTATAAAACAAGGAACAAGTCTCAGGCCTGCATATTTATTCCTTGTCCTTTTACTCCCCTGGTACATACCTCATGCTCCAGCACAAAGATCCTGTATTGTTTAAACCAGAGAGTTCTTCAGTAATCTGTAATAGGTAACTCTTAACTCTGGTTTAATATCAGCTTCCTGAACAGAGCCAGGTCCTGGCTTAAGATTTTACTTAGCAAGCCAACTGTCACTGTATTAGAAGCTCTTTACTGAAGTTAGGATGAGACCTTGATTTCCACACTCATTTCCAGCTTCATGAGCCATGCTTGGTAAAGTCAAGAATACTGTGTCCAAACTTGCTGATTAACTTTAAGCAAAGAATTATGAAAGGGGAACCTGAAAGTGTTCTGGCACCCTGACATTTCTGCATCTGATTTCATGCAGGAGTGACAGGTACAACTGCTTTTACTGAAATCTCTGTTTTGCAAACTTGACAATGTTGTCAATAGCAAGAGAATCAGTCAACTTCAAAGTAAAACAAAATGCAAATACTTGGTGTGAAAGTGAAAGCATGTAAGATGATATACATGTTACTTTAAGCAAGTTTCCCTGTCAGGAGCATGCTGTTACTGCTCTGGCTAGCCCGAGCTTGGGGGATATAAAGATATCTCTTGATATCAATAATTCGGCCTTCTTTCCCCTCCATTCCCCTCCACGTGCTTGTGAGGCCCCTGGACAAGCACACACACAGGCTCGGCCAATAATCGCTGTAATATTCCAACACAATACCAGAAATAGCTGACTTGCAGCTTCAGGAGACCTCAAAGGCAAGTACCTCAATTATGTATGCACGCAACTTTCAAAAGATCCTCTGCCTCACGCTGGCAGCTTGACGATCGAACTATACAACGCTCAAGCACTCTGCGTTTGCATACTGGCTATCCTATTGACAATTTGGCTATAATTCAATCATTCAAATTCTGACCTTTCGGAGGCTTTGTCTCCAGCCCCAAATCCATTGTTTTCCCCAAGTCCGAACTAGCCTGCGGTCACAATTCACCTTATAAAAACCCCTGACTTTTAGCGCTTCCTTGGGTCGCTCTTGGCTTCCATCCCTCCTTGCTGTTGCTCTGTCCAGCAAGCCTTCCCCTCAGCCCCACGTGCTGAGATCCACGCTCCCCAGCCTCTCCGCTTCTAACCAGGCTTCAGGACAGGTGAAGTATCACCCAAACCAACAACTCCTCTAAAAATCCCTCTACCCCACTCCAACCTTTATTTCCTTAGTTATCTGTGTGAGTGTGCTGCATACACTGTTTGTGTTTTAATAAAACAACATTATTTCAACTTCTGTGTGCTCCTTGACTCAGCCTGACCCCGTAAACATAGGGTTCAAGATCTCGCTACGTTACCCTGCCTCTCGTATCGCTAGGCTGTGCTCTTGGCTAATTTTCCCGACTTATAAAATTGAGAGCGCATTTAGGTGTCCCTCCCGGGACCCCCACGAATCAGGGTAACAGTGCTGATCTGAAGGAGGTGAACTACTCTTTTTCTAGAGGATGTTGCTAGTTTGAGTAGACACACCTTGCCTGGATTTACCTCTTAACTTCTTTCATTGCCTTCAGGCCTTGTGTAGCAGCTCTCCCCAATGTGATGTTCTCCACGTGTGTTGGATTAGAATAGCAGTCATCCTCTGCCAGCACAGCTGGTGGCCATGCTCACTGGGGATGATGGAAGCTGTTATCTTACACATTGGGAAAGTATCAGGTTGGAGAATTCTGCTGGAGAAGTATATCAGTATGAAGATAGGAAGAAATTTGAAAAGACTAGCTGTGGGGTTGTCTTCTGAGTACAAAATCCCTTCCTTTGCTCACCTGCCATTCTGTCTGTGGAACAGGGTTTTTCCCAATCTCACTTAACTGTTCTGGAAGCCTGCAGTGTTGTAGAGTATTCAGGCATTATGGGTGTGTCCTTGAGCTTACAACAAACAATGACAAAGCTGTTTAAACCACTGAAGGAGTGGTTTAAACCAGAGGGAGAAAGTTGTTAGTGCTTACAGGCAGTTTAAGGGGAATAAAAAAATAGAACATACAACACAATGCTACTAACTTCTCATCTGCTTCGGGTTTGCATTGCTGGAAATTTGCCAATGCAATTTTATGAGCTGGAAAGTTACTAGCTTGGCTAACCAGTGCATTCACATCTCCACATGACTGATGCAACTAAAGAAAGCAGGAGAGCACAAGTGATGGGGGGGGGAGGGTTTCAATTCCAAGGCAGGGTGTGGCTAAGGACCTCTGCCTGACCCCACAGTAACTCTTTCCAGATCCTCTAAAGGTCATTGTAATTTAACAGTTCTCTTTTCTGAGTAAGGAGACTATTATGTTGTTATGTCTTCTCAGCATTTCCGGCTATCCAGCAAAATCAGATCAACTAGAATAGCCTCACATTTCAGTTTCAGTGGAGCCTATTGAGAACAAGAGTCATTCTGGTGTTGACTTTATCTATAGCAAACAAAATGTGGCCCTCCTGCTATAGTGGAATTGCAGCTCCCAGCATCCCTTACCATTATCTACACAGGCTAGGGCTGCTGGCTGTTGCAATCCAGTAACACCTGAAGGGTAGCACTTTGCCCACTCTGATCTGTAGGCAAGCAGTTTATTTTGGCACCTGGAGTGATCAGAATTGCACAAAGGTTTTGGAATCTTTTTTCATTACATGGAGATAACTTTGCTTGCTAGACATCCACCCCCTAGCAATTCATCTGTGTTGCTCTCTAATTTAAGAGTGAACATAAAAAGCTGGAAGAAGTACATGTACTGGGTAGCAGTGGTATGTGGCAAGAATGAGAGAGACAATGGATCGTGCAGAGCTCTTAAAGCATCACCAGGTACCTTCAGTTACATCTTTAATTAAACAGATCAGGAAAAGTCCAGAATTTAGATATCTAGGGAGTAAAGCCCCATGCTCACTGGTGAAGTTTCCCATGCTACGGCACCATGATAAAATGGTTCCACTACTATGGTGTAGTAGTGGTTTCAGCTTTGGACTATGAGTTTGGAGACCAGGGTTGGAATCCCCATTCAGCCATGGAAACCCATTGGGAGTGTGCATATAAGAAACACTAAAAACTTCTATTCCACATTACCACTGCTGCTACCACTAAACATAAAATAAAATAATAAAATAAAAATCAGAAGAACATCTCTGGCAATGCTTGGCTGCTTGATCCTTGAAAACAGGAATTCAAATCAGCAGGAAAAAAAGCTAATTTCATTCTTCTTTTCATTTCATTTTCATTTCTTGGACCAGAATCACCTTGAAAAGCAGTTTATGTACCGTCATTCTCATGCTGTTTTTGAGTTGCTGGACATTGATGGGGGTCACACAGTGGGCCCTGCAGAGTTCCAAGCCACCCGCTTCCTTTTCAATATTAAGAAGAGTGAACTGAGCCAAATATTCAAGGATTTTGACATCTCTGGTGATGAGGTAATCAAAGGATGGGTGGGTGAGAGGAGGCCCTGGGTCCACCCTATCTTACTCTCTCATCTGAATATGTGTTTGGCTTTTGTCAGCCTGAAAAAGACTCCTCTGGAATGAGCTTGCATTTCCTCATAGGGAAAAATGTGTTACACATCCCTATTCTTGTTCCTGTGTGGCTCATCTGCTTCCTAAGAAGGCACATCATCCTTTCTAACCAGGGGTGGGGTGGGTGAGGAGGTCCCTTGTATGCAGCCTGAAGATCAGCAAACAAAGGTTAGAAAGGCTGATAAAGTCCTGGGTAGTTCTTTTCATGGAAGTGAGCTCTGGCTTGCAGATTGGGATACTATTGCACTTGGATTTACACCTGAGTAGACACAACAGAACTGAGTTGTGCTTTGTATATGTGGTGAGAAAGTATCCACATCTGCACTTTTATTTATGAAGTAGCCCCCTCATTTCAGTTTTAGTCATATGCTCTGCAATCCATGAGACTTTTCCCAATTTGGAATTAAGCCACAGGACCAAACATAAAATAAAATCCCCACACCTCTTTTATTATCACACTCAAAACTACAGTCAGCTCTCCATATCCATGGATTTTGTATCCACAGATTCAACCAACCATGGTTTGAAAATATTACCCCTCCTGGGAAAAAAAAAAATTCCAAAAAGCAAACTTTAATTTTGCCATTTTATATAAGGGAATCTTCTTTATCACACCATTGTACATAATAGGACTTGAATATCCACAAATTTTGATATCCACGAGGGGCCCTGGAATCAAACTCTAGCAGATGCCAAAGGCCCACTGTACAGAATTTCCAGCAGTGAGAGGGGGATGAACCAGATGAGCCTTGGTCTCTCTTCTAACGCTAAGATTTTATAAACCCGCTGTGATTCTTTAATGTCAATGTGTGAACACTGCGCAAAACCCTTAGATCCCTGGTTCCTACTCTACTTTTTCAGCAAGGGTATTAGTGTCCAATAGAAGTGGAGGCTCTTCTCCTCAAACAGAAAGCAAACCACCATGCACGTGCAAGGCACTCTTTACCCAAAATTCATGATTAACTTTAGCAGGTGGTGAAAGACTGTGCAAATATAATCTCACTGGTCCATTTAATAAAGTTGGTTACAATATCTATGAAAATTCAAATTAGAATGAATTTAGGAGTCTATTGGGGATTTCACTGCCTTTCATCTTTTTGTAATAGCACTCTATGGCTGTCTGTGCACACAACTTCCAAATACAACAGAATTGTTCCATTCTTTGGGTTTGTGTGAGATTGCTTCTGAGGCACTAGCCTGAGGACAGGAGCCAGCTGTTGTGTCCATATGTGCAACTGAGGGACGGCATAAGGTGGGCAGGCAAAGCAGTCGGAAAGACCAGAGTTGGTCAGCAAAGTCTGGAAAAACTTTCTTTTTAATCATTTTATTCAAATTCAGATATAAAACAAACAATTATAACTGTCAACTTATCTGAAATGTTTCTGATCTTCCACACTGATCTAGATTTCATTATCAGTATTTCTTAACGTGCTTAAAATTGTACTACATTTTAGTGCTATTACTACTAGTTGATTCTTGCATTTCCATCTCCATATTCCCGCTTCATGATATATATCCTGTAGCCCCCTCATAATTTATCTTAAATCATGAATCACAGATTTCCATCCGATGATACCCAGCAATTACCCATTACAATTTGTCATTCTTTTTGTATCTCTTTGTCTGATTTCCCTTTTAATCTCTGAGAGACCATATCAGCATTTTTGTTTTCAATCAGTGTACCCCACCATTGTTCTAATGTGGGTATTTGCTGAGTTTTCCACATCTTTGCATATTCAATACGAGCTGTTGTTATCATGTAAAGTAATATTCTCCAGTACTTCTTTATACCAGTACCTTCTAATACATCAGTCACATTTAACAAATACAATTCTGGTAACTTAGCAAACTGTACTTTCATTAATGCACATATTTTGTTATGTATTTCAGTCCAATATTTCTTAGCTTTAGGACATGTCCACCACATATGATATATCGTACCGACCTCATTCTGACATTTCCAACATTGTCCAGTACCTGTATTATAAATCTTTTTTAATTTATCTGGTGTCATGTACCATCTATGAAATAGCTTGTAACAGTTCTCTTTCAAATTCTGTGCTACTGTAAATTTCTGTGTTTTTTTCCAGCTCTGCTCCCAAGACTCTAATTGTATTAAATGTCCGATATTTTGTGCCCACGAAATCATTGTTGCCTTTACTGTTTCTTCTTGCCTCTCCTGATGTAGTATTTCTTGTTATATTTGGGCAAGTAAATGAGGCGGATTTTCGAACAGCCATTTAATTACTCTAGGTTTCTTTTTAAGTTCAATTCCATATGTTTTTATATCCATCTGAAATCTTTCTGCTAACTGTCTGTAAGGAAACCAACTTAATGTTATTCCCTCTTGTTCTAGTTTTTCTCTTGTTTTAATCTTTAAGTTGTTGGACGTTGATCTCTCAATTATATCATCATATCGCAACCATTTATCTGTGTCCGTCCATCTGCCAAAAAAAGCCTCTTGCGGTGAGACCCAGGTGGGGAGCTGCTGTACGTTTTTAGTTTTATAACCCTCCCAAATTTTCAGAAGCGATTTTCTGATAAAGTGATGTGTGAAGTCTTTATCTATTTTTGCTTTATCATAAAACATGTAGGCATGCCAAAGTCTGGAAGAACTTTCTAGCAGAGAAGAAGTTTACTGTCCAAGATCTGCTGATGTTTGGAGATTAATATAGAAACTATAGCATGTTAACTAATTTAATTAATGCTAAGTTAACTCCTTGACCTCTCTCTCCCCTGAAATTGTTCCTGGGTGGAAAGGGTACATTTTCTTTCTGAAAGAAATCTGATGGTTACCACTGCAGATGATGGATGATTCCGGAGTACATTTCAAACTACAGCTGCGTGTGGCTAACATATCCTACATTCAGGAGAGCTTGCTCCTTTAGTTACGTGTATCACTTATATTCTAGTGACTACAATCCTGACTGGAGTTTCATGAGCACTTAGGAGGGTGGAAGAAAGGTTGAAAGGAGGGGTGGTGATGTTTAAAGAGTGGAAGCTAAGCTCCAACAGATCATTTCATAAAATAGTCACTAAATTGCTCTTGTTTCTCTCCCTTTTTTAGCAACTGAATTACAAGGAGTTCAGGATGTTTACAATTTTCTGCATTGACAGACAACAGAGGAAGGCCAAAGAGAAGCTGAAGAGGCAGTTGGCTAAGGCAGCAGCTGAAGCTGAGGATGAAGTTGAGACTGATGCTGGAGAAGAAGAGACTGAATTTGATTTCATTAAAGGTTAATCACATGTGTAAGAAAACATTTGTAAGCAGTATCCCTCCTGTAGCTAGAAAATTAAAGCACAAAGATAAAAAAAAACACACACACAATAAAGAGGATTTTGGTTTAAAAAAAAAGAAAGACTTGAAACTATTTAAATGTATCACAAGAGACCAGTGACAGTGCTGGATTAATACAAATATTAAAATCTTCTTTTTCCAGAAATCAACTTTCTCTGTTTATTTGGTAAAGAACGCCAGAGTAGACCAGACCTTTATTGATACAGTTTACTTGTATGCAGCACAGACAAATGTGTCTATGATCTTGGAAGTCTACCTCTCACATCTCCTTGTTACACATATATAACCATACACATGGATTTCCTAGCCATGGCCTCAGTCAGCTGGTACTTAGGGAGATTTTAAATTTTGAGGAATCCACAAGAAAACAAAGCCAATTAATGCCAGTGGCTTATAAACTCCTACCTAAAATACTAACATCAACAAAATAGCAGGTACTGCCAGTAGTATTTCATGTATATATGTTGCTTTTTTACAAGCTGTATGTAAGGTGCCTTACAGTAATGTTAGGATAGATACAACAATGCAGTCTAAAACAAAACACACCCAGTGGAGTAACTGAAACAGTTAAAAGCATCCCCAGAATATAGAGTAGAAAAAAAGACTGAAAGCAGATGGGGTGGGGGTAGACATACCTCAGAAGGCCTTCTTGTGTCCTAGGTACTGCTATGATCAAGAGAGTCCCTTCCTGTCTTTGTTTCTGATGGCTGTGAAACTCAAAGGTGAGCTTCCGGGTTTGTGTCTATGTATATGTGTGTGGAGGGGGCAGGGTATGTAGTTCTGGAGATAGTTTGTTCCCAAGCCATTTTGAGTGTTAAAGACCACAGAAAGCAGAAAACTACTGGGTGGCCTTGGAGCCTTTTAGAGGAAGGCAATAGAAAACCTCCCCTAAATAAATCTTGTTTTTTTTTTTTTAAATCCACAGTGAAATTGATGAAAGGTCACTGTGATGTGACAATTCCCATCAGACTCCTTGCATTTTCGATCAATTGCTGCTTCTGCCTTATGTTCCAGGACAGTAGCCATGACATATTGGTAAATGTTGAAGTTCAGATACAGTGGACCCTCCGTATCTGTGACCTCTGGATCTGTGATATCCAGCAATAGTGGAGAGTTGTGTCCTATATATAAAATGGTGGTGATGTGAATGCAGATGTACTGAAGCATCTGCATGCCTCTTGCTATTGAGTAATATGGGACACAATAATTCACATTTTTTGCCATTTTCAGGAGTTCCTGGAACTAAACCCTTGCGGACACGGAGGGTCCACTGTACTTATTATGACAGGTGCTACAATCATTACTCCAAAGAAAGTCCGTAGATGCATCCATGAGCATCTGGAAGGATTTTTTACTTGAAGGAGAAAGGCTTATATACATACAATGAAAACAGAAATATATTAAAATAGGAAGCATATGAAAAAGCTACAATATACTGAAAAGGTAATCGTACTGTTTTTAGTGTTATCTTCAAAATTCTGAAATTATTCTAGTAATTTTTTACATTAAAGATGAATTCTTCAAGAAGACCAGACCAAAAGATATAAACTTATATTACTTAGACATCTGTGGTGAAAACAACTTGTGCAGCATATTCAAAACAAAACAAACTATCCCTGCTGTTTCTTTTCACAAAGGCTGTTTCTGGTCCCCTCTTCCAGTGCCATCAAAGAAGGCTGGCAGAGATTTCACATTTACAAGGGAATTATTTACTAATTACTACCATTTTGGAGAGCATTATAGTCTTTTCCAATAAGCCATGTTATCTCATGATATCTTTACAGTAGTATAACTTCAGTTTAGTGGGGGGGAGGGCAGAAAAAGAAGAGCTCTCACATCAAAAAGCCAGATTTATTATTGGTTGGGACTTCATGGCATCTCTCCGGTCAGCAGGGAGGAGAGAAAGGATGAAGGAAGCTGGGTAAGCAGTTTTGCCAATAAACATTCAGATTTCATAATACTATACCACTGGTCAGTTACCAGATCTTTTCTGTATCTTTGCTTACTATTGGCTCTGGAGACGTGGATGGGCATGTCTTTTAAAGGTACCATGTTCCAAAATCTTACTACTCTAGTAAGGCCCTGTGTCCCCTGCCCTTACAGTAAAGAGTACCTTTTAATTTAACTTTTAATATAACTATGCAGTCCTGTACTGTATGACTATATGGTCCCTTTTTCCCCCTTGCTGAGATGTATCGTGGGATTTTGAAGAAACAGCCTCTCAGTAGGAATAAAGTGTTGCTTCTCAGGCTGAGAATTGCTACTGAATGCTCTGTGAGAAGGGCAATATCATCTGTTTTTAAAAAATCCAAGAACTACAGCAACAGATAGAGCAATCAACAGCAACACTTACCCCATGTGTTTCTCCCCCCAGTTTATAATAAACTTTTCAGTTTTCATTTGCTCTCAGATCAATTTGTTTATCTTTTTGGATGTCCATAGCACCGGTAGGAATCCCATTCTTCACATTTAAAATGAGTAGATCTTTCTCTTGTAAATATTACCTATCCTTTAACCACTTTAGAGGTATGCAAATCTTCTGCGGTCATCATATTTCTTTTCTTAATATGCAGCTGTAATACTGCTTTCTTTCACTCTTTAACCTTCACCTGTAGTCATTCCAAGTTTTTGCTATTTCCTGCTAGTAATGTGTCATCAGCATACCTTAAATTACTGATGTTTCTTCCAGTTTTCACACCTCCTTCCTAAGAGTCTAATATGGTCTGTTTAGAAATTACACAGAGGATGATAAAACACAAATTTGTCTGACCCCTTTGTCAATTGGAGCTATGTTTCTCCATATTCTGTCCTGATGGTGGTCTCTTGTCTTGAGTATAGGTTAGATGTCAGGACAATCAAATGTTGTGGTACTCCTATTTCTCTGTTTGCACAGAAGATGAATCCAATGGTCTAATGGTTACTACAATCTTTGGTGTATCCTTTTTTGGGGACTGGAATATATTCTGACCATCTTTGTTCTGTGAGTCATGATTTTCCATATTTGTTGGCAGAATTTTGATGAATTCTTTCTGTAGCTTGAAACAGCTCTAACAGTATGATATGGTATCTGTTTCTGGTGCTTTCAGAGTCTCTTCCACTTTCTAAAATTGTAGGTTCATCTTCAGAAGATCCTTTGCTGAAGGAATCTATTATACTTTCATCTCTGTTGTATAGTTCTTCACTCTCTTGGTTCCGTTGTCTTTTTGTCTTGGTCATATGTGTTCTTATGTTAATGATTCTGCATCTCTACTCTTCCAGTGTGATGTCGTGGTTTGATCATTGGACTATGACCTCAAAGGCCAGGGTTTGATTCTCTACTTGGCCACAGAAACTCCTTGGATGACCTTGGCCACATCACATACTCTCAGTCCAGAAAACCGCATGACAGGTTCACCTTAGAGTGACCATAAGTTGGAAATGACTTGAAGGCACACAAAAACTTCGCTTTAATTTCTAGGCTTTTGTAGGAGAGGCCACTTGTTCCACCTTTTTATGTCTTCTTCTATTTCTTTGCACTGATTATTATAATTGTTCCCTTTCTTCCTGCATACAAACTGCTGAGCTCAGGATTCTGATCCTGTTTCTATTACCTTTTAAATTGGCTTGTTTGTCCTTCAAAAATTTAATCGATCATCCAACGAGGATCTTCTTTCTTTTTGGCTCCAGATATTTTGCATTTTTCCCTGATAACATCCCTGGTTTCAGTCAACTGTTGTTCTGGCTCCTGTTCAGTTGGGTTTAATAGTACAAATTTATTACATACAAGGTCTTTAATTTTTACAGGGATGTTCTTCAGCTTCTATTTTGATATTATTGATTTAGCATACCTCTTTAGTCTTATAATCTGGATTTGCTCTAGTGCACACCCCCACCTTCTAGTGAAAAAATAAAGGAATTGTCAGGCTGGGGATTTTAACCTCAGTCTGGGGCTTCTGGTTTATGGCCTTCAATGCATCTGTTTTGTTCTAGGTTTCAAGACTTTAACAACACAAGAGGTTCCCCAAGCTTGCATATATGGTACATATGCAATACTGGAGGTGGGCTTAGGCTACTGTTTCAGACTGGGCATTTATACCCTTTGACCCAATGGGTTGAAAAAGTACACATTCTAAGTTACATTTACAAATTAGCATCCTAATTCAAGATATTTAATGCAGGAGTGGGGGAGAATACATAAGTAAGCTGATTTTCTACAAAGGCAAAAAAATGAGCCTTCCAATCCAAACTGAAAGCCAAGCAGCACATATGAGCAAGCTAACTTTCTGGTAAGCACCACCACTGTATACGATACCTGATAAAACTCCAACTCTTAGAAACACATATGTCTTTTTCTATGAAATAAATGTAGAGGGACTATGGCATGATTATTGCTTCCTAGTGTGTATTTTTGCTGTGTATTATTTTTTTTTAAGACAGACGTGTTTTGGGCATTATCATTTTACAGAGTGCACAATGCAGATATGTAACACACACCCATTGTCACTTGTGTAACAACTGTATCTTATCTTACCTTCTATGGAAAAAACCTTAAAGGGGAGTTGTTCTTCCAAATGGAAGATCAAAATACATATCTGGTCATGGCAGGAACATAACTTTATTTCACAAGAAGGGAAATAAGGGGACTGATGCATGGGACTTCATACAAGGAATCAATCCTTGCTCCAGTACATGCCTTTTGTATTTTTGGGTCTTCTGGACCATCAAGGGCCACACACATTGCTGTTTTTCTGAAACTGGAAGCAATATATTGGTCTCATCAAGTTCCCTTGAGATCTTCTATTTCAGAGTATAGGCACCACAAAACAGTGATTAAACCCTAAACTGTGTATCCTACAGGTCTCTTAACAAAAATTCTTTTCCTGCAATTTTTTTTAAAAAAATTGGGTGTGGGAATTGTCAAGGTAGTCCAGGGGCCCAGAGTGTATCACCAGCAAAGAATAATCATGTCAATTTCTTTGTACTGTATTTACTACCAGCCAGATAACTTGCATCCTGAAAAAAACATTAGTCATGTGGGAGGAAACTGATGTAGAAAATGTAAAGCATCCAGCTATAAAAGTATTGAAAGTGTGTCTTGGAAACGCTATCTCCGGAGCAAATGGCTGCAGGTTCTTCAGACTTCCATGCTCACATTGGCCCAAGCATGGCTAGCCATTTTGAAGGCTGAAAAGCACAATGATAGAAGGGGTGAGTGGTTTTCATATGATTTGATGCTAAACGACTACCAGCACTAAGAACTCTTTAAAAAGCCTTGAATGGATGCACTAAAGCATTTCTATAATAATACATTCGAGACCATTAACTGTTCTGTGGGCTGCAATTTAGCTCCAGGTTAAGGCAAAAATGACACAGAGCTTGTATTTTAAGGCAAGGCATTTTCAGAACCAATTTTATTTTTTAAAGCAGAAAAGTAACCAGAAGTTTTTTTTTCTTGTTTTTCTTTTGTGTTTAGTACAAGGAATTCTATACAACACATTTCTGGCTTTCAGGAAATCATGATGCTTCAGTTATAAAACTTCATCTAACTGTTCAAAAAGAACCTGGTTGTGCTTTGCTATAAATTTTTAAATGTGTGTATATACTACTGCAACATCAGCATTAACAGAGGTACAGTATAAATATACAGCGCACCTTGAGAAGGTTAACTTTTAACGTTCACTGTGTTTCCAAATAGGGTAAAGATCCATCCCTGGGCTGAAGGAGTCTGTAAAAAAGTTTTCACACAACCAGTGTGTACAACTAGAAGATTCTTTAATTTTATAAAAGTTACAGAAAAGAAAGTGTCACATCACTGTAATTCCTCTAATCTGACTTCACTCTGTAGTCACTGAATCTGTGTTTCTCTGTATCAGTACCAAATTGCCAATCAACTATGTCACAAGGTTGCTTCTTTGATACATGGCACACAACAAACACTGTACAAAAGAAGATTTACCAGAAAAGAGAAGATATTTTATTCAAGAATACAAATTGATGGTACCAGCCATCTTTGGAAGCCACTACCATGAGGCAAATAGGACATCAAGCCTTTGCTCATCACATTAGAAGAGAATGTCATTACACACTTCCAGCTGCCCTGTGCACAACTGCAGACATTGCTCAGAAGGCATTCTCCAGTTTCGAGAGGTTCCCAGGACATGGAGAAGATAGGCACCAGTAAGGCCCTTGAAAAAAGACCAGTTCATTATTTCAGTTAAAGCCCCAGAAAACTGTGTGTTTTCCCTTTGAGCTATCTCCCATTTTTGGCTATATTCAATTGCTGTGGAAAAGAGAATGTAATAGTCAATTATTTCCAGTGAAAATGGCCATGTTTGCGCTTTCTATTTGACAACACATTTCTGATCCATACATCATTTGTGCAGTGTCTAAAAATAATCAATACATGACCTCACCCAAAGGATGGAAACAGATTTCTTCATGGGTTGCCAATGCCAATGGATTAGGTTAGGGGGGTTCAAACCATAGTGGAGTTAACTGTATTTAGACAAAACTCACAAAACTCTGATCATCTTTATACTATTGATACTCTTGAAGATTGTTCATGTGTATCACAGTACACTCCTCTCTCAAAATATATGTTTTAGTCCTGGAGTTGGATATCCCAGACTTCCCATAATAAGGACTCAAGTTCACATAGCAAGTAAAGAGAGATGGATAGGGGGGGAAAAAGCCAAATCAAATTAAGATTAAATCTTGGACACAGAATTGTTTTAAGGAACTGGGTCAGTCTAGGATATATGTCTATTAGCCAAAAGAACAGATGAAGCTGTATGTCCTGTAGTTTCATATTCCCAAGCTTTGGAATAAGAAAAAGAAGGTGAAAAGGCAGTCTGTTTCCGTCTCAGTTCCATTCAATATCTGCCACTGACCGTACAGTGCACCCTCCATATACGTGTGGGTTCCATTCCAGGAACCCCTGAGAATGGTGGCATTTGTGCTTCTGTGGGTCCTATTATGTTTAATGGTAATGATGTGCACACAGATGCTTCAGTGTGTGCACACCACTGCCATTTTAGGTATAGGATGCAATGTGGTCGCAGATGCTCAAATTTATTCATCTGGAGACTGTGGGTAAGGACAACTCACTGTATTTCTTTAACCTATTTATGTAGTACTAATACAAACTGATTTTAAAAACACATGTGGGGAAAAGGTTGCAAGCAAAGCACACCAAAGGTGGAATATTACTGCCAGATAGCCAAAGAAACTGTACATCCCCTCAGCTCCATGCAGGTTTAAATTAACACTGCCTAGGTAATACGTAGGCAGACTCATGTAAAGAAAGCCAACAAAGCGGTCAGTCTGTATTAGAGAAGCAGAATTTTTCAGATATCTGATATGCATAACAGTAACAGATATACTTAAAAGAGGACGGAGACAAATTAAGAGATAATATTTCTATGCTTTCAATGCTAAAATGATTTTGCAAAACAGTCTAATTTGCATTGACCTAGCAGATATGTTTCTGTTACCCTATTTTCTGCATAAGGAGTAATGCACTTAATATGACAATCTTGCTAGTGACATTTATCATCTTGTTCTATCAAACACTGTGCCACAGCTGAATATATTAATCACATCAGTATGAATCCTGATGATTTTTGAAAAATGAATCATGAAGCTACAGTGTTAAGAAAAGCAGGGGATATTATCTTTGCCCATCAAGATGATCTTAAAACTCAGTTTTTAAATTGTAATTTTACATCACCTTATTTCTCCAAAATGTTTTCTTAGAGATCAAAGGAATTATAACATGGATTTTAACAGTAACATTTTCTTAACCTCATTGGCCATTCAGGTAATAAAATGGCAACACTACGCATCACATTTATGCTGCCAATGCAGTGAATTAAATCTCCAATGATGTTTCTTCTTCTGAATAAGATGAAGCACATTGAGCCCTTATCTCTTATTCATTCACTCCTCCTCCTCCTTCTTTTACACTATAAATAGTGTGACTGTCCTTTTGCCTTTCAAGCTATTCCAGGACAAACAGATTACAGAACAGTCCATTACTTCTGGGTCATGTACTAGTGACACTTTTGCAATAACAAGCTTGCAAATAAAGGCTCTTTGCTAAACAGACATGTCACTACCATATGTTTGTAGGTATAATTCTCTGGCAAAAGAGAGAATGCTAATCAGAAGTGACACATGAATTCACTGCAGCTGTAATGAAAACTGCCCTGTTTGTGTTTACTTGTTTGTTCTTGATAGCTCAAAGTCAAGTGTTCTGTCATTATAATACATAACGCCTTACAGGCATTGTAACTGAGGGAGAGGGAAGGAGAGAAGAAGAGAGAGGAGGCCCAGCTTCTAAACCAAGAGGTGGGTGAGCTGCCAGTGGAACTGAATCTGGTCTACATAGTGATGGGGTGTAGGTAATGATGGGTACACATGACAAGTGACAAGCATATCCACAACCAACAATCATGTTCTTCCTCAAAGTAAGTTCCTTCTAGAGCAGGAAGAGAGGAGGAAGAAATAATGTACAGATTTCCACTTTGTTTTGAGATGCATGCACTTTCCACCCCAAGTAAAAACTACTCATGATACCTGAGGAGATATATTTCTTTAAAGAGCCAGAGCTCCAGAGATGACAAAAGGGTCACCTTGCTTATGAAAGAAAAGCAATCCTTGACTGCTCACCATCACAGTACAAGGAGGAGGTATTAAGTTTATTATGTGTATACATTTATGCATATTCTCAGAAACAGTCCATAATTACTGATAATTGAATCTTTTCCACCATTCTAACTGCAGAAGCAATTAACATCTCTTTCCAAGCTATTCCATTCTAACTGTAAGAGTCGGGCTCCTTTTTTCAGGGCAGCAATATCTGACAATTTGCTAACACACATTTTTATTCTCTCCCTCTCTCTCTCTCTCTCACAAACTGAGAGACAGAGAGACAGAGAGAGAGATTTGTTGTAAATATCTGTCAGAGGACAGAAGACAACTGCATAAAAATTAGCCTAATTTTCTCATACAGTTTTTTCCAGTGCATTTGTGAAAGCCAATTTGGAGCAGGAGAAGAGGCTAGGGATGACAAGAACTATTGAAGTATCACTTGCAACTATTCTCTCAGAACAGCCTGATCCCTGCACAGTATTTTACAGTTGTCAAGTCCTTTGCAAAACTATTAAAATACATGTGGAGAATCATGGGTCCACATCTTTGGACAGTGGCTCTATACACAGCAGCCACCACTACCACCACCTACACCTGGTCAGTTTTTCTGGGCCGTAGGGAAAACAGTGCACATCTCTATCCTTCACAGTAAGAAGACAAGCAGGAGCATTCTTTTTTCCTGCTTACCTGTCTTTCTGCATGGGTGAGTGAGTGAACCACAGCAGGGAGTAGCTTTCACTCACTTGCCAGTCTTGTTCTTCCTGGTAGATGGATCTTTGTCAATGACAGCAAGAAGCAGCTAATGCCTATTCTACTCCTCTACGAGCCAGAGCTATGAGGGTCCTCCCTTGCCCAAATCTGGAGCGGTCCCTGCCATCAAATGAGTTGAAGACATTCTAAATAATATTTGAGAACACATTCTTTAAAGAGGGCAGCAGTAGTTACAAAAGTCACCAGCCTACCTAGATTAATTCTTAACAACTGTAATTATTTTCCTAATGATCTTGGGAAAACAAAAAAGGACCAGATGCATAGTTTTATTTAGCAATACATGCTTCCTTGGATAGGTTGCACAAAATATTTTGTATGTTCCCACCTGAAGAAACAAGACTAGGTGTCAACAGAATGAGTAAAAACTAAGCCTCTCTCTAAGTAAGCCAGCTTTCAAAACTTTGCGTGGCAGGACAATATTCCTTTCCTTTTGAATGTATGACAAATGGCTTTGTAAAAATTAGAAACACAGACTTTTCCTTAACTATTCTAGTTTTATAGCCAATATTTTAATATGCACCATTAATGCCAAATGCAGAATCTGCATCATTCTCAATACCACTGATAGAAGCATATGCTCCTGATATTAGTGCAAAAGAACATGGTTAGCACACGAAGTGGAGAACTTAAATAATTACCTGGAGAGCAGGTGCTCTTTTGATGAATGTTGCTGCCAAGGCATTTAAGTTACTATCTGGATTCAAACTACGCAAAAAGATCAAAAAGTAGTAGGTATTGCCCAAAAGAGCACTGTGGTTGTGATGGATAATACATTCATATTCCTATGACAAGTGGTCATAGGAATTTGGTTTCCAAAAATAAGAACTAGGGAGTAAAACCCACCATGCTTCCCTTTTTACAACCTTTTAAATCTAGATTATACTGATAATTCTGTAAGTGTAAACTTTTAGAAGCTAAACCTAATAGTCTGCCAGCAAAATGCAGATTAACTTTCTTACCCTTACGTCGCTGCAACTTTCTAAGCTGGCTAAAGGTCAGCTCTAGAGGGTTTCCCCAGTTCTCCAGAACTCTGCCTTGGGGATGCATGGGAAGCTTAACTGTGGAGAGGAGACCATTCCCTTGGTTCTACTAGAATCCACTGGCTCACCAGCAGAAGTCCACCACTTGATCCTGTACAACCTTTCATAGTTCTAGTTCTTAGCTGACACAGCAAGATAATCTATTCAAGACACGGTGGTATTTACTATAGTTACAGTAGCTCTGCTGTGCCCTGTCTGTGCAAAGAGAATATGCCCATCATGAATCTGCATTCTCAGTGGAACAGAATCCATAGTTTATCACAGAGACACATAAATTTAAAAAAAGAGGGCCACATTCAAACTGTAGATTTGGTGCCTAGCCAGAAGAATGCTGGTGAAAGCTGCCTGAAAAATTAATAATAGTGCTGCAAAAAGAAAAATGGCCATATTAAAAAAAAAGGGGGGGGCAGAATCAGGGACAACAAAAATGTGGGAACTCCAAATAAAAGACAGGCACATTTCTTTTTAGAAGATCAGATGTACATTACTCTGACAGATCGGTTCAGCATCAGTTATCCAATTTAAATTGTTGTTCCACACAGGACCCTATCAAATTTGCCCAAAGTCTTCTTAAAGGATACAACTACCCAGACAAGCTAAAGAATACCTTATTTTCACATTCTGTATGATATTGCTATGATAATTCTGAGGCTCCAGACAAATGGAAAGGACATCATTTTAAAATGTACTAACTAGAACAGCTGACTCATCATTCTGATACAGACGTGCTGCTTACACACTGCAGGATCCACAAATATAAAAAGGCAACTGACCCACGACAGAGGAAGATAAGAGTGCTTGGAAGATGATCTCCTACAAAAGCAAAGTTCCTGGAATGCTGTCTTTTTTTTTTTTTAAAAAAAACAAGCCTGTCAATTCCACATATTTAGGTAAATCTCTATCAAATCTCTCTATTGGGGAAGAGCAACAGATGTATATGTGCAACGCAGAGATCACTTGATTAGACTGATCAGTCTACAATATCTTTCTCTGACAAAGAGTATTCTCTATCTTTCCTCCTTTCTCTTCTCTGGCAGAGGGGTATGTATGTGTGTGAATGTGCACACACATGCGCACTCATAAACACCACTTAGTTAACCGAATAAGATCATATATTTGACTTTCAGTTATGGCAAGTAAATTTAATAATAAATTGTGGAAAGAAATAACAAAATGTTATTAAGCAAACTGAATACCCTCACTGTACGTGGATGATATCCTGTGCTTTTCTCCTATAATTTGTTCATAGTCACTGCTATAGAAAAGAGGGATTTAAAACTATTATTTGGACCTAAAGCACACGAGGCTAACAAACTAACTGAAAGTGATCCTGTGTTCTCAGGCTAGGGTTCCTCCAATTATTTGCCTTTCAGCTAGACACAGTGGTGTACAGTAATTTAGTATGCCCATTTGCTGGTGCCAGTAGGTATTAGGACAAGCTCTTTGTCGCCCACAGCTTTACAGTACACAAGCTATTTTGTACAATGTATTTACGAAATTATTGCCTTTTTTTCCCCAGAAGGCAGTATTTACCACATGCTGAAGCCAGCAAGGGCAAATCACTATTTGGTGCTAACATGGAATGTATTAAAACTTGTTTTAAAAACCCAAATTTGAGATTTATCATACTATTCTTAGAGTGCACCTCAAAATCTATCCCATTTGTGTCAGCTTCCTTTGTCACTGTCTACAAGTAGCCTTATTCATCCAGTAAGAGAAACCATTACAAGGACAATCTTTACAAATATCTTAGCTGCTAACTAGGTATTTGGCTGAACTGTCAGTGACATTGATTTAATGAAATACTTTGAGTTGGTTCAGTCCTTTAAAAAGTGCTTTACCCTTTCTGGATCAAATACTTCACTTAAGGGTCCAAAGCGCTGCTTTAACTTAAATCTCCTTTAAACTACAGACTTACTTCTGATACCCCTTTTCCCATGTTATTTTGTTAGGAGTTTCTTACTGTGCTGCTAAGAAATACTAAACTGGGCAAATTCTCAAAGGACATTTTGGGAATATGTTTGTCTGTTTGTGTGTGTCTCCCTAAAGCTCCATCACAGATGGAATTTTTTTGCTGGTCTTTGCCTGGAACCAAACCATTAGCAGGGGAGAAAGAAAACAGTGAAAAAGTCCCCACATGATAGAAAGAGCAGAAAAGGAAAAGGAGAGGCCTATAGGCCAAGTCAATTCTCCACTGCGATGGGGTTTGTTAAGGGCTGGCTCACAATGACTTGTACCACGTAGTCCCTTGGTATTTTTAGTTCCTCCAGTTTCATTTTGTCTGCCAGTGGCCTGCCTGAAAAAAACCACCTCTGACTGCTGGGCTCCACACCCTCCACTGTATGTAGTCTTCTCTTCATATGATACACAGTGTCCATGCTGCGGACCACAAGTTTGAGGTCTTTTCCTGTTGAGAGGCGTAAACGAAGCTGGCATTCATGACCAGAGTTTGGTGGCGGATCTGGAATATCCAGAGTCTCTAGGTCACCCTTCTCTTCTATCATGTTGATAGGTGGAGCAAGGCAGTAGACAGGAAGCTGGTATCTGTTTCCCAGTTCGTCATAGCACTCTGTAAGAGAACCTTCAGAATAGAAGGAAAAGAATCTCAGATAAGTGAAACAGTTCTGACTTATATCAATACTGCACTCTTTGAAATAGCTGGTCTTTGACTCAGGCACAGCTTACTCCTAGATTCCAAAATAGTTTCTAACAGTTATCTGATACTATCCACCTCCAGGCAAGGTATTAATGTGACTCTCAATCACACCAGACACCTTTCTCTGCCTGCATATAAACTGACTCCTTGTAAATACTGAGTTGCTTTTTCTATAAAAAGGATAAAAATTAAAACCAAAATAGGTTTAATTTAGCAATGATGAGTTGTAAGAGAAATACAAAGTTAGTGGAACACATTTCCCTTCCTACCTGTACTTTTCATGTGAAGGAGGTTACCAAAGTTCCAGTTAATGCCACAATCATATGTTAGGTTCCATTTATATATAATGCTATGTCATGACATTTATATTTTCTTTCTAGAATCACAAGAAAGTGCTAACACAATATTATACAGAATAACACTGAAGAGGCATAGAACTACCTTTGATACTATAAGCGTGTAAAAAATCTAGTTGAAATTAAACAAGATTACACTGGCCCATCACATTCATGGATATAATTATCTGTGGGTTTCTCCAACCCCTGCCTCCAACCTTAAGCGCCTCTTTTCTGGGGGGAACCCTCCCTTCCTGTGGCTCTGATCAGCCTACAGCCTCTTAAAAACCCGCCTCTTATCCTCCTCTTCCCCCAGCCACAGCTTGCACCCTGATTTCTCAGCACCATAAACCCTGCCCTGATGCTACTCCACACCCAAGGAAGCAGATGACAGAGATGAAGTATAGGGCTACTAAGCAGACCCATCCCTTTTCTCTCTCCTTTCTCTGACCTGGTTTGGCTCCAGGGTGCTCTCCCTACCATGACTCAGCCCCCTTCCTACAGGCACACACAAACATTTTGTTATTTGTGTTTTTTCCACTTTTGCCGGGGCCCTGAGTTCTTAATTCTAGTGAATGTTGAGGGCCAACTGTACTGCTGAAACAGCTTTCCATATGCTTTCAATCAACACAAAATTCATATCATGTTTGCCATCATGCAATTAAGGGTAAACACAAGTTGTATAACATATCCCAGTGGTTCTTAACCTTTTCTTTAATGGGACCCTCTGCAAATATAATTTTAGATTTAAATATTCAAATACTTATTTATTAAAGGCTTCTGGAGACTAGGATTCAAATTCCTGCTCAGACATTGGGTGACCCTGGGCATATCATATTCTTTCAGCTTCTCCTTCAGAACAAATCTTGCCCAAAAGCCCTGTGATAGGTTTACTTTAGAGTTGCTGTAAGTCAGAAGTGACTTGAAGGCAAACAACAGCAAAGTGCTTCTGATGGGGGGGGGGCTCTTTCCAGCTATCTTGTCTCTCCCCTTTGAAAACTGACTCTATCATGGGGTTTTTTTTGATAAGATTTGTTCCCTTTGTCTTTCTCTGAGGCTGAGAGAATGCGACTTCCCCGAGGAAACCCAGTGAGCTTCCACGATTGAGCTGGGATTTAAACTCTGGCCTCCAGAGTCATAGTCTGGGTGCATGCACATGCATGTCACCATGTCCCTTTTGTCAGAGACATGGCAGTGGGAGTATGTGTGGATACACTTAAACAGCTCTCTTATTTGCAAATGAGTAAGTGGTTTCAGCATCTACAACCCTTCCCCAACTGCCAGATCCCTGTTGCTGCTGCTGTTGGTGTCCACCAGCAGGGCTTCTTTGACTCCCTGTGAGGGTGCCACTGACTTCAAGAGATCTCTGCACCCCAGGTTAAGAACCACTGACATATCTAAAGAAGGAAGAAGGCTCTGGAAATGCTCCATATTTCTCTCATGTGAAGTGATAAAACAAAAGAAACTGTGAATCTCAAAGTGGTAGAGATAAAATTTTCTTTTGTCACTTGGGTTCCAACATTTCCCTTTAAATTTTGAGGTTTAAACAGCAGTCTGAAATGGGAAAACAGCGGGGGGGGGGGATATATCAGAAAAATGGTTTGCATATGTACAAATATAAATTCTGTACATGTTTCTATGGATCACAGATGTTAAAAAAAATAAAGGTACTTTTATTGCCTGAAGAGTGCTGACCACAGATTCCATCCTGGCAATGAGTAGTCCTAGTTTAAACTTTCAATGAAAGAGAAAGATATAAGACAGGTCCAATATAATCACTTCTTGAGAATATCATCAGACATGGAGGTCCACTTGATGGGCATCTTGGAGAGAGTGGTTTCTCCTATATTACTTCCAGACTGGAATTTCACTCAATTGGTTGCGATCAGTTTCCACTGCTTTTAGGGAGGGCAAATGATTCCTTCCCCTTAAATATGTATTTCGAATGGTTTTGTTGTTTAATTGTCAATATTTTAATGGCGTTATTGCTTGTTTTTAGTGATGCTTGTGCATTTTAATGGAAAAGGTGGATAAAATGTATTTATTAAAAAGAATCAGTAAATATCCATTTAGCCCTTTCAAAATTACTGTAAAACACAAGCTTAGAGATGATCAAGTTGTCTGTATTATGCTACTAGATCTGAAGAGTTCCAGACTGTCAGGTGGAAAGATGTTAAAAGCATGTCAGACAATTGCATGGTTGGATTCCTTTAGTGATAATCAGTTCCTGAAGTACAAAGATTGACTATGTGATCCTTGGAGGCTATTTCCTCCTCAGTGAAGATGGAAAAGCCTGTAGACTTGACAAGGCTAATTCTGAGCAGGATTTCTGGCTGAAGACTGGGTGATCACAAAGCCAGTATTTCTACAGTTTTGTGTTTTCATGATAATAGTCCTCAAGAATTCTACATGTAAAAAGAGAAAGTCACTGCAAGTAAGAGAGGCAAATGAATACTAGTGGCAATTTTGGATGTATCTAACATCTCAACAATATTGAAAAATCCTTTTCTGTTTGATTCTAAAGGGATAAAAATTGTATAAGGTTTTGGAGCACACATTGTACATGTCATTAAAGATATGCACCCAAAGTTTCATTCTGTATTTTAGAAAGTATTTTAAAAATAGCAATGTATCTTACCACCGGCCATAACTTTAAGTGTTCAAAATTAAGGAAACCTAAATTCAGATACTCAGTGTCCCCATAAGTATCATGGATTGTACTAAGATAGGCAGAGCCCTGAAAGAGAGAGGCCGATCCAGGGAAAGTGGCTTGATGTATCCTAAACCAGAAATGGGTTTTTGATGGAATAAAAAAAAAAAAAGTATTTTTGCCCCTAGTGGGGCATACACACTTAGGAGAATAATCCATATTCCCGTAATAAGTACATATGTTTGAAGATGACCTAAGATTTTCAGCTACAAAATATTTTTTAAAATTTTTTATTATTTTCAAAGTGCATAAAAACATATATTGACACAAATATGTGTATCATTATTATAATTCTTCTATTCCACCCCCCCGCCACTTCTGTATATCAAATGTTTCCAGTTGAATCTATCTTCCCTTTATACATATCTTATCAAATACCAACATACTCAATCCACAGACATTTACAGATTTAGGCAAAGCATTACCCTTTTCCATTCTCCTTCAAAATTTTGAACCGTTTTGTTCTTAAAGGAGTTAGCTAATTTTTCAGTCTCTACCATATCTAACATTTTTATTTTGAAAATTCATCTAATTGAATATCTGTTTTATCTTTCGAATGTTGTGCATATGTCAGCCGTGCTGTTGTGATCAAATACAATAATATATCCTGTTGTTTTCTAATCTCCCGGTTCTGGCCTAATATATTCAATAAATAAAATTCTGGTACCATTTCAAAATTAACTTTGGAAATTTTTT
Source organism: Cyclura pinguis (assembly GCA_030412105.1). NCBI lineage: Eukaryota > Metazoa > Chordata > Lepidosauria > Squamata > Iguanidae > Cyclura > Cyclura pinguis. Next base: position 130,354,894 of record CM059600.1, read on the forward strand.
GAATTTCATCATGAATTCCCTTCCAAAATTTCTTAGCCTTAGAACAAGTCCACCACATATGAAAAAAAGTCCCCACCTTTCCCCCACATTTCCAGCACTTCGTATCTGTTTTTGGTTATTTTTTTGAAGTCTTTCTGGAGTCATATACCACCTACGTAACATTTTATAATAATTTTCTCTTAAATTTAAATTTGGAGTGAATTTTATGTCCGTTTTCCATACTTCTTCCCATGCCTCTAACTCTACTGGATGACCTCTATTTTGGGCCCACTTAATCATTGACTCTTTTATTGACTCAGATTCAAAGTCCCTTTTTAATAATAATTTGTAAAGCTTCGAGCTACAAAATATTTTAAAAGCAATGATTCAGGAGCTCTGATCACACTGTCTCAGTTGTTTTGCATGAAAAATGATCTTAAAATGAATTAGTAACTCTTTTGCTCATGCAAACTTCAAGAGATCAGAAAAAATAGCCAGAAAAAAACGTAATGTTGGGATGTTGTGTTAAGTCATTTATCTTACTTCACAAAGAATCTTTGTCGACACCTAACTTTCACAGAGAAAAAGGAAAAGGGGCGAGTTAATGGAGTGTAGTGATTTGAGTGTTGGATTAGGACTCAGGATGACCGAGATTTGAATATACACTCAGCCATGGAAATCCAATGGGTGACCCTGGTCAAGTCACACTCTCTCTTACAGGAATGCATTGGCAGATCTGCTCTGAACAAATAATTTCAAGGAAATCCTATGATAAGGTGGCCATAAACTGATTGACTTGAAGACAACAGCAACAGTATGGGAAAAGGATGTAGCCCTGCAAGTTTTTTACTTTCTGGAGACAAGAATTACTCAATATCCATGTACAGGAACATGAACAGGGGAGGCTGCCTAGCTTATAACACAGATTTCGTAACAGATGATGGCTGCGATCCAACACCCCCTCAGTGAGTGCAAATACTGCATGTGGAGATATGTTGCATCATCACTAAACAACTCCCATGCAAATACAACATTACACAACACATGTCCATGACTAGGTTCCATTGATTAATGTGCAACACTGCAGTATGTACAACTCTGCTTCTGCCACTGTCAGCAGAATACTTCTGTTGAGCTTTGATGAATAATTTGCCCCACATGCAGAGTGAGATGTACACATGCCTATCTCACTAACAGAATGCCAGCCATTAAAACACTACAGATATGATGAGGAAGTTGTAAGCCAACATCTCTGTGCAAAGGTGATGCCTGACAGGAAGAGGTATGGAAAAGAAAGAGCACACAGCACATAAACTATTGTTTATGAAACTTTGTGCTATTATCTGAATGTAGCTCCTGTGTGATGTTCAAATAAGGAATACTGGACACTGCCTGTATATATTTTGAGAAAAGGTTTATAGCAGACCTGCCTTCATTTAAAACTAGATGTTAATAATAAAGCGGTAGACTATTTCTGGGACTTCACATACAATAAATAAGTGCTTGCATTCTTCTGCATTAGCATGATTTCTGGTATGAGCATTAGGAGGGAGCATGACTGGAAAGCAATCAAAGGGGCCATTTTTAGCCTAACTTTCCAAAAATCTTTTGGTAACAGCCTAATTTACATTGGATAGGCAAGATAGAGTGGTAGTCTGCTTCAGCACAGAAAAATGAAAGGAAACCATCCTCTCCAAAGCAAGCAAACACGAAACAGGTGGGGTGGGGAAAATCCAAGTATTTTGTTCTATACCACATGTCAGTCACTATGGGTCTGGATAAAAAGATCTGAGTTCCCTGTTTGGAACAACTCTGTTTTCTTCAGTGGAAAATGGATTCATTTATTACAAAGCATCCTAGTTATAAGACACAGTAAGCCAGTGATCTACAGGAATTATTTCTATTTGCAGGAGGAAAAGCTAAACTACCCAGAGCTTTATTCCATGGTCTGTTCATTATGTTGTTTGAACCTACGAGCTGCTATTCCTTGGTTTTTTCCCCCTTTTCCTAAAAAAACTAGAGATAGAATCACAAAACTATAGACTCTTTCTTTGGATTGTTGAAGAGAAACAAATCAGACTGACAGCTGCATCTAGCTGACACAATATCCAAGCTAGAGACTCAAACTCCATGGTGTTTTCAGCTACTCCCACTGGAAGTGGGAATGATTGTAACTGATAATCCTGAGTGTTCACATTTCCCTGACTGATTCTATCATGTCAACCAGACCGCTAACTAAAAGAAAAGTTTATGTTGAAAATAAAGGAGTACATAAATGAAAAAAAAACCCTATAGCATTTATTAATATAGAGCTCTGTTAAATCTTACAAAGTATGAGAAGTTTCTTGTATCTTCTATGATATAGTGATCTAAACATTATTTGGCAATTTATTTATTTGGGCTACTTCTGCATTATTCGGAACATTCTAGAACTGTTATGTGTTTTACAGAAGCCCCTCCTCCCCTGGTCCATGTGACCAGCCCAACTGCCCCTCAACCTCTCAGTTCCTTGGACCCCAAAGCAGCAGTCAAAGAACTAAAGAGGATGTATGATACACAATGGGAAGGATGGGCAGGTGTTGCATGAGTTAGTACTAAGAAAGTAACTAAGTAGTAAGAAAAAGTGATATAGCTCACCAACAGTTCCTTTGATGCTGCTGCTGCGGCATATGAAAAGGAACTGAAGGTCTGAGCTGCAGTCAGCCTGGTCACCAAGTAAAAAGGTAAAACAGTATAATTACCTGCATCTTCATAAAAAGGACTAAATTTCCTTTTATAAATGATCAAAGTACCATGTGACCCAAACTAGCTGGGGAGCTCTCAAGTGGCTACACGACATACAGTACCTCCCTTGATGCTGCAACGTAAACTGAAGATTTAATCCAAGAGTGGGCAACTGCCAGAGTTTAGGGGCTGCACTGCTCCCCCATGTGACCTCAGCATGCTGTACCTGTGCCATCTCCCCAATCCTACAAAGGATGCTATTTTGTTTCATCCTACTGTTTAAGGCTCAGAGGAAGCCTTTTCTCAACCAGGAAGTAAACTGACATCGCCCTCTACTTTACTTCCTGGGGGAAAAAAAACCCTCTCTTTGAATGGGGAGAGGCATGGTATAAATGCTCCCACACCCTTCAGTATTAACCCTGATCCTTCATCCCATCATTAAGGTTGTTTGTTCAGTGCTGAGAAGACTGAAGAATTGCCTTTGGTCTCAACAACTTGATACATGCAGACAGTGAAAATTTCTGAATAGCAGTATGTGAAAGGTGCAACATACATTGAGTTACAAAGAAAGCAGGGCTGAATTTTAAAGCTCAGCTGGAAACCTTTATTTTCAGTTACTTTTTCTTTTTTCTTTTTGATGCAATCGAATTTCTCAGGAAGAAAAGCTCAATGGGCTGGAGCCCTGGGAGTAGAAAGAACTGGGACTCCTCAAAAACACACATTAGTGCACAGAAATCAGAAAAACATACAGCACTACAGCTGTAATCCTTCGCTACAGCTGGGAATTCTGAACTCCCACATTGCACAGTTAATGTAAGAAAAAAAAATGCTGCAAAAGGGGATAGACACAGGGCAGAATCAAATTCATATCACCAGCCTAGAAGACTCTGACATGTAAGAAGGTCAAACTGGCTGTAAGCTAAATTATCAATGAAAAACATTCAGCAAAAGGCATTTTGCATCCTCCTGTGACTTCACATAATTTAGACTTATTAAGAAAACACCTAAGCTGAAACTGCTATACTGTGATATTAATTTTTTTTATTTTCTGTATTTTCATTGCCTAATCAAATATATATACATGTTTGGGGAAAGTGTACACATTTTACAAAATTTGCTATAAAAAGTTACATACTTAAACCCAGCCAAAACATGTAACAAATTCACATCTAAGCTTGCAAAACATAGTTTGTAAGTGGAAATCTTCCCAATCCTCTCCTGTCTTGAAGTGTTATGAACAAGTATAAGCCATAGCTTAATTAACCCTCATCCAGTCAAATGGGACATTTCAGAACACCAGAGTCATGTTTGGTTGCTTAATTAATAAGGAAGCCGATTTAGAAGGTAAGCATTTTACAACATGGTTATGTGAAGAGTTGTAAGCCATATCCCTATCTTTCTGGCACCTACCACATACAGTTCTTTTTTTAACAAACAAACAAACAGCTGGGACAAAAATTGTCCCAAGATATTTACTAAATGTTGTGATTAGGTTACTTTTTTTAAAATCCAAGCCAATATGTAACATACGGAAACAAAAAAATGTTCCATCATGTTTTGCAACTGAAGCCTGATGCAAAGAAGCTGGTATGAATATTCAAATGAGAAACAGGCCATTCTTAGAGAATAACTGGAAGACAAATGTAATCTGAAACTACACTATCTGCTTAAACAAACCTATTGTTTTCTAACATAGCCAAGCGTTGCACATAAAGGTGAAAATATACAATCAGACATTTTGCATCCAGGATGAAGTTAGCAGTGAGGATTTCCTGGGAGAGACAGGAGACTAAATCCATGGCAGCCTCATCACCAGTCGTTCTTTATATTCTTTAAATTATTTTGCTGTGTTCCGGATGGTGTGCATGGTGAATATGGCTCTAAATTTGAGGTGGTTGGGTGAAATCAGTTTGGACTGACAAGCAGGGCTGGGGAAAAGTAGCAACTTGGTATGTCTGGCCACAGTTGTTCTTATGTTTCTTGTTCTGCAATCTGAAATTGTAGTAAAATGAAAATATACTTCAGAGGAAACTGTGAAATCACCTTTTAAAGGTAACTGTGAGTGTGATAACTTCCCCTGTGAAGATGAAGAGCCCGGGCAACCTACTGAAAGCTGATCAGAACCTGAAGACAATATTCCTTCAAAATATTTGTCATTTCCATTTTTACCCACAAAACAACTCTGATGGTACCTAGCATAACCTTTCCCTTCAGAAATGTTGTAAGTCTCTTCTCAGTGACAATGACTGTTATTTTAACACATCTATAATGGTTGTTATTGCCTACCAAATCAGTATGGGTAAAGCAAATTCCATTTTTAAAACTCACAAAGTCTAAGGGGTGTTCTTGTAGAAAAAAACTGAATAACAGTTGGCAGCATTTTCTATCAAAAAACAAAGAGACAAAGGTTTAAACTGTAAAGTGTTTTTTAAAAGTGTGGGTGATTGGCTTTATACTTTGTTGTGTATAACAACTCTCACTCTCTTTCATGTGCATACGCATGCACATCGGGCTAGGGACTTACCCTGTTTCCCCGAAAATAAGACATACCCATAAAATAAGCCATAGCAGGATTTCTAAGCATTTGCGCAATATAAGCCATACCCCGAAAATAAGACATAGTGATAGGCGTGGCTATGCAGCGTACCGGTTGAGGCATAGAAAGTGAAAGTAAAAGTCTCCTCAGTGAAGTGAGGAGCAGGACGCTCTGCTTTAGGTATTGTGTGTCCTCAGGGGGAAGAAGTAAAGCTGTGGCTGCTGTTCTGCTCAGCACTGTGGGTCTCCCTCCCCCAGCACCAACCAGCAACAGTCTGTGGGTCTCTCTCACCCCACACAAACAGCAGGGGATAGGGGAAAAGCTTCAGGAAGCAGTCTGCTACTGAGCCCAGAGAGATCATCCCAGCTCCACTGTGCAGATTGGACCCAGTTCTCACTGGATCCCTGATAAATAAGCCAGCTCTTACACATCAGCTTAGCTGGCCCATCTCTGCTTTTCCTGAGTATCTGTACCCCCAGACAAGATGAGTGCAAAAAGAAAGAGTTATTCTGTTGAGTACAAAAAAGGAATTGTGGAGGACTCCCAGGGCAAGAATCTTACGGCTTTCTGCAAAGAGAAGAAGTTGGATATCCGAATGGTCCAAAAATGGCGGGCAGAATACGATAACCTCAGTCTACAGGTGGGCAGAGGAAATGCTAAGAAGCGCAAGTGTGGTTCAGGTCAACAACCTTTATTTCCTGAGCTGGAAGACATGATCAGTGAATGGATTGCTGACAGGAGAGCACAGGCTTTGGTTGTGCGCAGGGCTGATGTTCAAGCATTTGCCCTTGCAACGGCACCACAATTCGAAATATCCCCAGAATTCAAAGCATCACAACACTGGTTGGATGGCTTCCTTCAGCGATATGAACTGTCTCTCAGAAAATCAACAACACTGTCTAAGTTGGAAGATGCTGAAGTTATTAAGCGAGCATTTGCATTCAAGTCCTTTGTTGATGGCATCGACTTTTCTAAATACCAACTTTGCAACATGATTGCTATGGATGAAACTGCAGTGTTTATGGGTCAAGGAGCCCAAACGACAATTGAACAGAGGGGTGCCTCCTCAATCTACGTTCCCTCCACTGGTCACGAAAGTTCGCGTGTTACCTGTATTTTGGCAATTAGTCTGGATGGAAAGAAAGCCACACCTCTTATCATCACTAAGGGCAAGAAAGGTAAGATTGAACGTGTTTCTGGCATTTATGTTCTTGAAACCGAAAAAGCCTGGTGCACACAAGCAGTTATAAGGAAGTGGTTTGATTTAATGCTGCCACTTGTTTTGCGAGGTGGCCAAAGAGGTCTGCTAGTCTGGGATTCAGCCAGCATCACCGTGCTAAAGACATGAAGAACTTCCTTGCAGAGAGAAGAATAGATCAAATAATGATTCCTGCAGGAATGACTGCCTATCTGCAGACTGTTGATATTGCAATAAACAAGCCATTCAAAGACCATTTGCGTATGGAAATTAACGACTACATTGAAAATAGAATGACAAGAAATCAGCGTGGAAACTTTGTGAAACCTAGCCTGCAAGAGGTCGTGATTTGGGTGAAGAATTCATGGGATAAAATCACTGACAGTGTTGTTGCCGATGCACTCCGAGCAGGTTACATGGATAAGAGCTGCTCATTTAATGAGAGCTCTATTGCTCGACATGAAAGATTGGGGCCAATGGTTCTAAAGGAAATGGAGTCGCAAGAAATTCAGGATGGAATTCCGGGTTTGGAGAGTTATGACGATGTTCCAGAAGACGACTTAACTATATTTGAATAAATGTAGTTTGTTGTACCATACTTAATAAAAATAAGACATCCCCTGAAAATAAGCCATACTGTGTCTTTTTGAGGAAAAATAAATATAAGACAGTGTCTTATTTTCGGGGAAACACGGTAGTATCAGTGGCAATCATCCCCTAAACTGGATACAGACATATTCCAATTAATACTAACTTTCCTGACCTTCCTGGAAGCTTTTTCTGCTGCCAGAAAAACACAACCATGACTTTTTGTGAAAATATGAAAGTCACTTCTGATACACTCCTTCTCCGTCTCTCACCAAAGCACTGTGATTAAAATTTCATAGGACAGTCCTAGTAATGTTATTCTCTGAATGGAAGGCAGAATTGTTAATCACAAAATGACATCCCATCTCCTATCTTCCCTTGGCAGTGGCATTTCCCTTTTATGGAAAGCTTGAAAGCAAATATATCTAGTTTTGCAGAAACATTCCCTGTTTCTCCTTGTTCTAATGTAGGGAATCCACGTAGGGAACATGAGGGAATTACAGAGGGTCACTTAAGACTGGCAGCATACACATGTACTGCTTGCACACACCTCTCAGCTGGCTTGCCTTGCAGTTGGCTGGTAGAATTTCTGTGATAAAAATGAACATTTTTCCAAAATATTTTATTTTTATTCCAGACCATACCAATTTTGACAAATGATGTTCTATTTAAACAATGGCAAATTGAAATTTATCTGGCACGGAAAGAAATCAGGAGTAAAATTTAAACTCTTACAGGAAGATAAATGGAGAGGAGGACTGGGATTACCAGATTTGAGATAGTACTTTTCAGCATGTTGTTAGGCTGGCTGAAAGACTGGATCTTGTTTGAAAGAGGTTATTGGAATTAGAAGGCGATGAATTGAGGTTTGGGTGGCATGGCTATTTTATTATGATAATATTAAAGTGAACACACAGTTTAATAGTCATTACATTAGAAAAATATTGTTAAAATGGAACAGATATAAACCAGGATTGTAAACACCCCAATGGGTGTCGCCACAACAAGTTTTTTATATAAAGGATACAACAGCAAAAGAAATTTGGGCAAAGTATCCCGATTTGTTGGAATATGATCAAAAGTACTGCAAAGTTAAATCAACTGAAGAACCAACCTTCTGAATGGTTTTTTCAATGGTTCTCATGTAGACTACTAGCGTATTTACCCAGTGTTGCCTGGGATTTTATTTTCTTATAGGTAATATTTGTTAGAAATACTTTAAGAATTACCTTACCTTACCTTAGGAGTTAGATGCAGTTAAAATATACAGATTTGAGATCCTGTGTCTTGAATTCCCCAAACTGCCTTGTCCAGTCCTTATAACTTTTGCCCATATTCTCCAATCCAATCTGTATTCAGATTTATTAACACACAGAGTTTGGGTTCCTGAGGGAATGCACTGCCCTCCTTCTTGCTGCTTGGCCTTATCTCTATAGCAGCCAGCCTGAGCTCTCTGGCTTTCAATTCTAAAGGCCCCTCCCTGAACTGTAAACCCCAGGATTCTATAGAATCTTCACAGCCAGCCAATCATACGAGGTCTTCACCTGCCTGACACAAACAGAAAAACTCACAAATCTTGACTTTTACATAGTAGATTAGTGGAGAGATATAATGTGGATAAGAATATGTATTATTTTGACTAAATATGAATTTCAGAAGCAGTTGTGCACAGACGAGGAACATTTGATTGGTAAGAGGTATAAACTTTTGTTAAAATTAGAGCTGGAAGAGGTGGTCAAAATTGTATGATTAGATGGTTACAAAATATTGGACAAAACTGTATGATTAGATGGGCACAAAATATTGCACATATCATTCAGTGGGATCATTGGGAAAAAGGGGTCAGAAAGAATTAATTCATTTACTTTATGTTAGAATCTTAAAGAAAACTACAAAATGATGTACCAATGGTATTTGATACCAGAAAATTTGGAAATGTGAGCAACAAGTGGGAATCTTTTATCACATGTGGTGGACTTCTGAGAAGGTCAAAAAATTCTGGAATCGTATACATTTTATGGTGTGTAAAATCTTGAAACTGGAAGTAAAACTTATTCTGGAAATGTACTTGTTGAGTTTAATGGAAGAGAGGCTGGAGAAAAAGTATGGCAAGATATTACAATATCTGATCAATGCAACCCAACTGCTATATGCACAGAAATTAAAGAATATAGAATCCAATGAAAGAAGATTGGCTGATAAAATTGCTGGACTTGAGATGGATAGACAATATTGATTAAGTAAAAATCTACAATGTCTTTTGTGAAAGACAGAGAACCTCTGATAAACTTTGCAAGATAGCTGTCTTGTGCTGGCAGCTCGCCAAGATTTCCCAGTTGCCTAATCAGGCTGTTAGCAGGAGCTAGCAGACAAGAGTGTTTTTTGGTCAGTCTGGGTGCTTAGCAGGCTTATAGTAACCGAGTCCAAAGTTACTGAGAGTCCAGGGAGAGGGTGTCCAAGAGCAGAACCTGTAGTCCAGGCAAAGGTCCCAGGCTAGAGGACCGTGAGCAAGGAATACAGGAGTCAGCAAGGCCATTACCTCTGATGGAATCAGCAGGCTCCAACAGCTTCCTCCTATTCTGGCCTCTTGTTATATAGTCTCAGCATCCTACCCAGCTGGGGCCTAACTAACCAATCCTTCTTATATAAACAGTGCCAAAACTCTTTTCCACCCGCACTGGCAGCCATAAATACTGTTCTTCTCATGTTTCTAGGGTGTGGCTGTCAGAAAGGGTCCTGTCTGGGTTCTGGGGTAGGTTCATGACACCTCAGTATTTAGAAAAGTATTTTTTTAAGGTAATATAAGATAAAATTGAAGTTAGGAAAGCTGGAGCCTTTTAAGTATGTTTATCATTTTCTCTTTCTGAATTTAATTTAGTTTAGTTTAGTATTTAGTGTATAGGATGACTTTTTATTTATTTTTCTCTTGTGAGGCATATGATGTTTATCTTTATTTGTGCTCAATTTGTTGCAAACTTTTCTGTTATGACTGTTACTTTTACTTTGTTGCTGTTTAGTGTGTTTATAAGTGTTTTTATAAAATATTTAATGAAAAAGTCTCTTAGTTGGCTTTGGCACCTTCCTGTCTTCCAACTTGCTTTAAAAGCAGCATGCCTGCATGAGCAATTCCAAGTGAGTGTTGCAGGTGAAAAGAACTGGCCAAAGAGCAGACCCCTCATCAAATTAACAGAACAGATCTGTTATTTATAAGCATCGAAAGAGCACAATGTCAAAAAACGAGTTGACAAAAAGGGAGGGACACCTGTATTTGCTGTGCAGGAATCCTAAATCTATTTACATCAGCCTAATTCAATTCAGGATTTTTATGAATCCATTATGTCCCCCAGGTCTTATGGCTCCTGAGGACAAATCTCTCTATGGCTGTCTTCCCCACCCTGGATCCCTCCAGATGTCTGAAATACAATTTCCACTCCCCAACCATTGTCTGTACTGGCTTAGGAGTCCAAAGCATATGGAGAACCAAAAGTGTAAAGTGTGGTTTTTTTTTTTGCAAACAATGTTGAGTTTCATGTCCTTCATACTTTGACTTTAAACTAGTAACTACACAAACTTATCACAGTAGGTATAAGCTGCTACATGCTCTAGCAATACAAATCTCATCACCATACTGTTCATCACCTGCTGGACAGCACTTTGTAGCTATGACAGCAGCAGAGAATAAATACTTTTCCATTTAATACAACCATAATGTCATCAAACAGACAATTTTAATCTAAATCCAATATATGGCAACCAATCTGCCATATTTGTTTTCTGTTGTGCTTGGAAGTTAAGCTTTCATGATTCACAGAACAACACGAGGGCTGAAATTGCCAAATGAAGATTTGAAAGCCTGGCAAAATTGGAGATTTTCATTTTAATTTCAGTACCTGTTTTGCCTTCCATTTTAAGTGTCCACCTGCTGACCAGATCCCAGGGAGCTTAGCATCTGAAGGCAACCCTTACCTTCTAAAAAACTGATATAAAGGCATTAATTGATGAAGGCAAGTTAACAGTGAAAGGTGTATTAACAAAAACATATTAGCACACTCCTGCTCCCTAGGTCAGCCAGAGAAGAAAGTAAAAACATCGTATTTTCCCATCAAGAAGATAACTCAAATGCACCACTGGGCAGAGTAATTCCAGATAACTGTACTAGAACAAAGATTTCTCACTCTATGAAAGACCATTAATAACGAAAGCCTCAGTTTTCCATATCTCACAAGGTCAGGGAAAATCTCTGTTTTAACATATACAAGAGCTTCTGGTTTACATATTGCTTTCTGTGTATGATGTAGTATAAGTAGTTCCCAATCTTATTGACATGAACCCTCTGATTTCTACCAAACACCACAAGTCTCCATTCTTGATTGATTTTAAAACTTTATCATATTCATATATCTGATGCATTTGGGGAACACTGGAACGGACACATAAGAACTTATTTCATTTTACTGAAATAATGAAATGAACAAAAATAATGCTATATTTGAAACAAAAGATTCAAAATATCAATATAAAGCTAAAGGACACTAAACAGGGTTTTTTCCTCAAAACCTTAAGCCTCCCTTTGAACACACATATTTGAGTTGATAATGCCATAGCGATATAAGGAAATGAAGTACAGGTTTAAGTAAGAAGCTATCTGATACAATGCTCTCATTTTGTAGGAACAGAAAGGAAGTCCACTTGGAAGTCCACTTGGCCACATGGGAGCACTCTGTTGACTGTTTGTGAGCCACAGACATCACAAATTGGACGTTGTCTGACAGGTCGAACATGGGTGAAGTCTGAGGGTAGCAGTTAGCCTGAGGGTAACCATATTTGGGTGGAAAACTCTGTTGTGCCACACAGAAAGAAGACCCAGGTGCTCCAGAAAGCTCCCCAAGTTGACATCAGATAGCCTAAGGAGTATGGAGAACCATGGTCAACAGGGCCACTTAGCAGGGACGAGAATGTTTGCATTCTCCTTCTCAGTATTTGTGATGACCCTTGTGAGAAGAAGAAACAGAGGACAGGCACGTAGCAGAGATCTGTCCCATGAAAAAAATGCATCTTCCAGAAAGTCCAAGCTTTGCTGGCCCCTGCTGCAGAACTGAGTACACTGGACATTCCCCGGGGATGCAAAGAGATCTGTTTTGGTGTTCTTTAATAGAAGAGGCAATGGAAGAGAGCTGAATCCATCTTCCACTCATGGGCGGATGAGGTCATTCTGGTGAGCTCATTGGCTAGATGTTGTCAATGCCTGGGAGATGCATCATGAAGAGGAATTATGTCCCTGCATATGTATCAATCCCGGATCTGAAAGATAAACTGAAGGAGTGTGTAGGAATGTGTGCTCCCTCTCTTGTTGCAGTAAAAGGCCACGCTATGTTATCTGTAGCCAGCTGGATGGTCCTCAGCTGAAGGATTCTCTGGAATTTACGTTCCACACTGCAAGCAATTCAAAGACACTGATATGACACAGCTTCTCAGTGTCAGACCACTGGCTGGTGACTGGCAAGTCCAGGGTGTAGGGACCCCAATCCCTTAATCATAGACATATCTGTAGTGAAGACCAAAGGAGTAAAGGTAGGTGAAGGACATGCCTCTCATGGTTAGTTAGTTCACTAGCAGAGGGTGTGAAGAACTGAGTGAGGTACCAAGAGGAACATGCTTAGACTGTTCTGCTTGGGATTGAAGTGATCCAGAAACCATTTCTGAAGAGGTCTCATCTAGTTTCAGATGAAGAGAACAGCCATAGTAGTTGCCACCTTGAGGCCGTGCTGACCTCACAGCAATTGGCACAGCAATTCCTTAAAGGCTTTTGCACCAAGACTTTTAGGTGGAACACTCTGTCCTGGGGTAGAAATGCTCTGGGCTCTATCACGTCAAGCAGTGCCACTATAAACTGAATACACCCAGGATGGATGTAGTGAAAACTTATCCCAATTTATTATGAAACCCAAGTCCCAATGGAATGTCTCTGCAAAGTGGACATCTTGAAGGGTCTGGTGGAAAGAATGGGAGATTATGAGCCAATCGTTTAAGTATGGGAAGACATTTTCTTGGCAGAAAAGCAATGTTTTTTCTTACTATAAGAATGCTAAGAAGAGAAGTAGTCTTGAGAAGGAGTTCTGGAGTGCTAACAAGGTGGAGAACATGAAATCCTTTTAGGAGGGAATGGCTTGAACTAGTACAGCTTAGCTTTAGCCTGTTGAGCAGGCTGTGAATGAAGATCATGCTTCTTAGACATCCACCTCATTTTTCGGTTGTGCTCTAGCTCCTAATCCATGACAGAATCAAACAACACCTGTTCATCAAACAGAATGACCCTGTATCATGGGTTAGACTTGCACAATGTAGCCAGGCACATCTACAAAGAGCGATGACATTAGCTATGGCCTACACACTACTCTGTTGCATGCTTTACCGTAGTAATCTCCTGAGCTGCCAATTTATGTACTTCAGCATGGAAAAACAGAGCCACTTTCTTATCACTGCCCAAGAGGCATTCCATTAGAGGGGCAACCTATTCCCAAAGGAACTGTTGATAACCCCACCCCCCCACAGGCCTGGTAATCTGCTATTCTGAGGGAAAGAGCTGCCATGGAATATGTCTTGTTGGCTATGGCATAGATCTTGTGCTGTTAATCATTTGCTGGAAAGATGTGGGCCTTTTTGTAAGACACGGGCTGTGCTGCTTCAATCATAACTGAATTTGACTGAGGGTGCTTAAAAAGCACATTGCAGTCTTCTTCTTGCACTCAGTACAGATTTTCAGTCCTTGAGGTGGAAGGAACCAAGGCCAGGGTCTGCCATGAGTAACTCGTTCCAAAGTGCCAAAAGCATAAGCGTAGCTGTTGGAGCATTCTGAAGTTTGATTCACTTAAGGACTTGTTCCTCAAGAGGCAGCCTGGATATCTTAACTTACAGATCTAGGGTCTCAGCCATTTTGGAGAGCTGCTCCAAAAAGGTGCCAAGGTCATCAGAACAGGAGATGGGGTTTTGGTCTCCCACCAGTGGGTTGAGAGAGGAGAGAGAGAGATCCTCCAGAGACAGATAACGTGAACCTACTCCAATGATGACTCACAAGAGGAATTCCTATTGGCTTTTTTAAGATGTGGTACAACAAGCTGCTGAGCAGAAGTGATCGTATACCAGGGTGGAGATGAGGAAGGCTGCAGAGTTTGTATGGTAAAGATTGGTGGCCTGGTAACAGCATCCTCAGCTGGCAGAGGAGACTACACAGGTGCTCTTGGCAGAAACGGAGTTCTAGAAAAAGTAACCTCTGGACCTTTTAACTCAGAGGTATGGAGAGCAAGCCATGGACTGCAGTGAGGGGTGATGGTCTCCACAGTGGTACTCATGAGTCAAACAGTAATCACAGTATGGATTCCAATGATAACGGTGTGGATGATGCAAATACATTAGGTATCTGTCCTAACAACAAGGTGGAGAACAATAATGGTCCCCATGATAATGACAGTGTCTCGGGACCCTGCAACAGAAAGGAGGAGAATGTCAATACTGAGTTCAGCAATCCTTCTGGGACTGAAACCTGCTCTGCTATCTATATGGGGCAGGAGTTTCCCTGTCGGTTTTGATGTATCCCAGTACCTCAGGAACTGATGTTCTCAGTGTCAAAGCCAGGGCCCTGGGGTGAATAAGTGCCAGACTTCAGGGAAAGGAAGATTTCTCAAGAATCTCCTACTCTTGAGTAAGAACTAACAACCTGGATTTGTCAGACTAAGTATCCAAATCTCTAGCGAGTCTTTCCGAGATTAGATTGGGAGATGAGGATGAGACACTGGGCAGGCGATAATGCGACACAAGGATGGGTGGGGCTCTTGAGTAGAACTACCAGACATAATCAAATTTTGGAAGCAGGCCTCAGAGGCTGTTCCCTATCCTCCTCCTCCTTGCACTCTGTCAAAGTTGAAGAGGATGGATGTTTTTCTTTTTGCAGTTGTTTCTCTAGGGACCTGCCCAGCATAAGCAGAACATCCTTGGAATTTTGAGCCCTGGAAAAGGGCTTAATAGCCTCCATCACTATTGGAACCAATAGATCTGATTTGTCCCTTGAAGAGGTTTGAGGAGGGGCAGAAAGAGTGGCTCACTGAGCTCTTCAGCTGTTGCTTCATGGCTAAAGACGGGCATGAGCAGATGGCCATCAAAGCAGCTTAGTCTGAGCTGCAAGGTCCACAGGCTGGAAGGTTCATTCCCACTGAAGAGCTTCAAAATGGGAAGCTATGCTACACCTTGCTTGCTGTGTAAAGGACTGGTAAAATGGGCATGAGTCAACTGCTGGCAAAACAGGCACAAGTCAACTGGTCTTCACTCAAGGCAGAGCAGACAACACATGGACCTTCAGAGAACAGAATATTTGCCCCACACTCAAGACATTTCTTGAAGTAACTCTTTGGGCACCATAAGTCCCTGGAGAGTGAAAAGATGAACTGATGAAAGTCAAAAACACCAAGACTTTCTAATGATCCTACCATGATGGCAGATCAAAACTAAGTAGGTTTCAGATTATATGTATGTGGGTGAAGGAGTGGTATTACTGTCAAAACACAGCACTACATGCTTCTGAAGATGCAGAATGACCCATATGTGTGAAGATTCAGAATGACCAATACATGTGAGTCAGAAAGACCACAAAAAGAAGCCAATATAATAACAACAGTAGCAGGAAGCCAGCACGGTGTAGTGTCAGACTAGGACTCCATGAGACCAGGGTTTGAATACCTGCTGTAAATCCAGTGGATGAGTTTGAACAAGCCATACTCTGTCACTCTCAAAGAAAGGCAACAACAAGCCCCCTCTGAATAAATCTTGCCAAGACATTCCATCACAGAGTCTCTTTAGGGTTGTTGTGAGTCGGAAATGACTTGAAGGCACAAAACAACAAATGCATACATAAATTTAGTAATATTCACAGAGTGGACTCCATAGATGATGTTAGGGCAGGGGCACACTCGTACATTAGGACAATCTTTGAGATAACATGGTTAGCTTTCAAGGTGGCACAAGTACCTTACTTTTGCTAATAACTTACCTAATTCACAAACTGCCTTTCAGAAGCATGAAGGTGCAGAAGCACAGTTAAGTATAAACCACTAATGAAATACTTTAAAACTGGAGAATAACAGCAAGGGACTTTCCTTAGTTTATAGGCTAAGGAACAAAGGAGGAAATTCCCTGAAGAAAGAGTAAGCATTAATTCTGGGAAACGGCAAGCTAGTCAAAAGGGATGAAATTTAACACTCATTTCTAGTTGTGCATTTGTGAACTAACAGTACAGCATAAAACTGTACTAGAAGCTGTCAGCATTTATCCAGTAGTCGCTGAAGTTATTGAGACTGTCATACTGCTGGAGAGGGACAGAGGCAGATGGAGGAGAGCTTTGCATTATGCTAAACTACTCTGGATTGTACTTTCATTCTAGTAATAACATGATGTCATATGGAATTCTAGTCAGCACATTCACCCACTGATGTTTATTTGTGCAACTGAAACACTGAAAATGAAGATTCCCATGGCACCTATTCTTACAAATAAGATAAAACCAAGTAGTGAAATAGGAACAAGCTGAAATTAAAGGCAGCTAGAACAATATCCCTTATTAATCTAGTTTCATGGGCATTCTTACCATTGGTCTGCTTCTTGAAGTGACTTCCTTTAAAAGTGTGACAGCTAAAGGAAAAAGCAAAGTGCTGAATCAATTGATACTGGCGTTTCAATCACATCATCTGAATTAATATTCAGACAAGTCTCCATACAAACAGAGTCACTTGCTTTCTGGAAACCACATTACCATTAAGAAACAAACAAAAAGACTGGCTGAGTTTCCAGCTACAAACAGAAACTTGCCCGTGACACACATTTTATTTACTTATTTATTTATTATATATGTATGCCACCTTTCTCCCAGAGTGGGAGAATAGCTCCGTCACAGAACTACCTCTGCAAAGCACGTTCACTTCTTTTCATCCTGATCATGGATTTCTTTTCCTTAAATCCCTACCTACCTTCTGTTTGTGTCCAGATCCAGCACTAACTCCCTGTTCTTGCTTTCAAAATCTCTCATGGCTTTATCACCCATCACCCAGGTCCCAACAAATCTTCGTCCACGATCCTTGCTCCTTCAGCTCCACCACACATAACTGTCTGGAGAGCTTCTGCTCCTTTTAGTGATTCCATCCTGTCTTTCATGCTTGCAACTATCTCTGCAAAGCTTCCATGAACCCTTCTCTTACCTCTTCCACCTCCCTAGTCAAAGCTTTCCCCCTAATTTATCCTTTGGCATGTTCCATTAGATCTCATGGCCTACAATTCAGACTAAACACATGCAATTGAAATAATCACAACAGTCTTCCCCTGGTGTGCTGTTGTGTGACTTCAAGTTGTTTCTGATTTGTGCCAACCCTAAGGCAAACCTATCACAGGGTTTTTTTGAGAAGATTTGTTCAGGAGGGGTTTTCCTTTGTTTTCCATTGAGACACATTATGATGGAAGAGGAGTAATTGTTCTGGGGCATATTTTCAATCTATGCCAGTTTTTTGAAAACAGAAAATTAAATTTGGTCATCAAAACAACCTCACATAGATTCAGCTCCTGATTTAATGGGCCACTAATAAAATATTTCTAAAACATTTTCAGTGGCAAAATAAATCTGGATTTAAGTTTAGACTAACCACTTCCCCACAAGGTACAATGAATCTGCACTGGCAAAAAAGCAATCCAGTATAAATTCACCAGTTATGCTTCATTGTTTAGATTAACAGCAAGGGATAAAATATTAATTGACTGTACTGTTGTGTAATAGTAACCAGTCAACTCATACTTCTCTTTCTTGCTACTCCAATGACAAATTTTGAACTGAGACAACTGTCCATTAAATATGAATACAACAAAATTTGTAAATATGCTAAACTATCTGAAAATCCCAAATTATCAAAAATTAATACACAATCTAGTATTTCAAATATTGTTGTCCACTACTTAAACGTAATACCTTCAGGCTTCAATTCGACCTTAGTCTATATACAATGGAAGGTGTATATTTATTTCTATCTTACTTTAAAAGGAAAAGCTAAGTAATGCAAAAATTACATTACTGGATTTTAGAAAGAGAAATTACAAGTATAAATCTCACAGTAACTATGAATATCTCTTTGTCTCAGCTTAATGTCCCCCACAGACCCACCAGGTTATTGCAAAAATGAAACAGGATAACCCAAAGTCCATGCAAAGACAAGATACAAATCACAACACATAAATATCTGATATATCAGTGGAAAATATGAATTCAGTGATAAATTTAGAAGCCTATAGTCAAATTCACAACAAGAAAATTCAAAATGTATTCTGATATGATCACTTAGTTACCACTATCCTATTTGAGATTATTAACATATCTCTTTTAGAGTGAAGCCCACATTTGTCCCAACATATGCATTCACTCCTAATTTAGTTTCAACACATTTCATTTCCGATATACACAATATATACATTGTACTACATACGGCACTAAAGATCTTGGTAGATTCAGAATTCTACCGCAGATTTCATTACTACAAAGAATCCTGCAGCGTTTTTAAAGAGTAACAAGTTTTATTTGGCACAACCTTTCATGGAGTCCAGCCCACTTTACCACATGGACCAGAACATGAAGGCATGAATCTCATCAGTAACATCAGACACATGACGTAGGCCATATACACCAAACAGAACTTGTTAGACTTTAAGGTGCCACAAGACTCTTTGTTGTTTTTGCTGTTTTCTGGTTATCCTGTCCCCTAAATTTTGTTTACTACCTATGTATCATGCATACATGCACACATACATATTGGAACAGAAGATATTACCCTTTTGCTTTGAGAAAATAATTGCACTGAAATTAGTAATTAGCAAATCATATATAAGTAAATCAAGTCTGTAATGTTTAGTGGAATAATGAATCAAGACTCAATTCTCAGAATTTTTTTTTCTAGCCTAGAATATTTTCTGCACATGTAAGGTTGGCATTCAAGCAGATTTTGTTGTTACTGTTAACCGTGTACTCTTGAATAGACCCTTGTTGAATCCTGTGAACTTAGTCACCAGATCTCTTGGACAAGCAGCCTCTTCTTTGAAGAGTACCATCACTATTTGGGGCAATTCTAAATTATTTCTTTCAGGAATTTTACACGGCCATTATATCCCCCATGCAAATCTAACACTCTCTCTTACTACTGGTTGTTTGATTCAGAAGGAGAGGCTGAATTTCAAAGCAACTCTCTGCAGTCACTGAAAGTATGCTGCGGACTGAGAGTTGATGCAACCAAGCAACATTTCCCAAGAAGCAATAAAACAGGAAGGCATGTAACATAACACTGTTACTGAAGATCCACCAACATTACAGATGAGTTCTTGAAGAACCAACTAGTATTATTAGAATATTTGCCTAAAATATTCATAAGCATCAAACCCAGTCAATTTGACCTTACGCAACTGGTAAGATTACCACACCTAACTTTGGGGACAAACTATTGGCATTATTCAAGAATTAATAGGATTACTTCAATACTATAATAAGTTTCAAAATTAACCTTAAAGTATTAAAATGACGCCAAATAAAACAGCATGGTTAGGTATCACTGCCTCTTGCTATCTCTGTCAAGGAGGGTTGACCTTAAAAGCCCTAGATATGCATTCCCACGCTTTTCAGATGACTAGCACACCTGAAATTAAGTTTGTGAATGTTCAGGTAAGCAGGTAGAATGAACTTTTATGGTTTTAATAAGTATTTAAAAATACTGTTACCTCTGGGATTCTTAAAAATTTGCATACACAGAGCTCACTGAGATAAAGAGACTGATATCTGAAACATTTTAAATATGTATGGCCCCTCAAGGTTTCAGAAGTGTGCTAATGCCTAATATTAAATATAAAGATGAATGAATATTAGTAAGTGTCATTCTGAAGGGTAGCATACAGAATATTTTTCTGACCATCAACCCATATTCTTTTTGAGTGCTCTATTTTGCATTCTAAAATAGATAACATAGGATCAAGGAAAATTATCTTCTAAACAAAATACAAAGTGGGATCCTACAAAACAGATAAACAAATCCTCAGTCTCCACCATGGGAACTCCTGTCCAGATTTCCAATAAGAACTCTTGAAGCACTATTTAGGCTCAAGAAAGATGGGAGGGAATGTTTCAGGAATGGGGGAATGATGACATCTTTTCCTTTTTCCATTATCCTAAAATTTTCTCCATTATACTATTAGCACTAAGGAGATCAGCCTGGTTGGCTGCCAGGCCCAAACCTGAACATTTCTTGACACAAAGTATGGAAAGTCTCCTGGACCCTTTTCCACTTCTTTCTGTCCTGAAACATACCATATGATGCAGATAGGAAAGTTTTTAATTATAGGCCATTATCTGAATTGGTCATAGTGTTTGCAGAAGTGCTTCAGTAGGTACAAGTTGAAGGGGGAAATTCCCCTTTACCCCTGCAGTCCCTGATATACTCTTACTCCTGCCTCCTGCAATTGTCCTAAGGATTTTTTCAAAAAATCCTCTGAAGGAGGTTTCCAGCACTGGAGAGAGGCAAAAGAAAAAAGATACCAATGGTTCTGTGGGCACTGTATTTCAGGATATTGGGTTCAGAGCATGGCTTATCTCTTTTGAACATAAACCACAACCTCCAGAATACCTTAAATATTTACAAGCTCAAACAGTCTAGTTATCTCCTGCATTTTCTAAGGTACCCTCAAGATCCACAGGAAGTGAATCTATTCCTACAAGTAAGATAGTTCTCTTTATGTCGATCTACAAGCTGATACCTTTCTACATAGTTTGAGAGTTCCCAAATTTATCCGAAAAGTGACTTATTTTGGGATGAACACATTTCATTTACAAAATGATAGCCATTAGACCACATAGGTTGTGTGTGTGTGCGCGCGCAAACAGCTGCACATAAAATATGCAGCTGGGTACAACAGCTGGAAAACTGGAAGGGATAAACTGGTTACTAAGCTTTCAAAAAATAAGTGTTTCTTGGGCAAAATATTGGTGAAAAAAGGAGAAGCACACTTTTGGAAAAGTACTAATTCTGGCACAGCAAGTTTGAGGAAACAGCAGAAATGGCCCTTGTACTGGTGTAAATGTTAATGAGTTGGGACTCCACTGGTGCATAAGACACTGAACTGCACTATTAGTTAATGAATGAAGGCAGAATCATACATGGAATTCTTACCATACAGTAGAGAAGAGTTACTACCATTGACACAAGCTGTAAGCAAAGAGCAAAGAATTGTCTGTGTTTGTTTGGCCCTTTTTTTTCAGTGTGGAATATCCAATGGTCTAAATACCCTAAAGGCACCAGCTCCTCCCTGATTTTGGAAGCTAAGCAACATCAGCCCTGGTTAGTACTTAGATGGGAGATTGCCAACAAATACCAGATGCTGTAGGCTATATTTCTGAGGAAGGAACTGACAAAACCACCTTTGAGCCTTCCCTGCCTAAGCAAATACTATGAGATTCATGGAGTAGCCATAAGTCAACGGGCACATGCATGCACAGGCGTGTGTGCGCACACACACACACACATAGAGTTTATATTTCCTTTAATTTCTTGGATCTTGTGGAAGAGGTTCTACATTTTTTTGTTGACTTTATCTATTTCTTTGCATTGATTATTATAATATACACACACAAGTAACTGAAGGCTTTCCCCAGCTTGAAGGTAACCCTTTTAACATGCAGTGAGGAGAACCATACCCAATATTCTCAGTAGGATTCGTACAAAGGCATTATGGTACTGGCTGCTTCATGGAAAAAATCTGTTGTACCTCCTTGTGATATGTACCCTAAAAGGGAAAGTGGCAGGTGTTTTAACCTTGAAATATTACATACAAACACAGATTTGAGTGGGAGTTTCAGACCAGGTTCATCGTTTTCCTCTAGATATATATGAATCCTGTTACCTAAAATGTTTATCTAATAAGCTGAAAGCTTAAGAGAATGCATCTGTATTGGTAAGTGGAAACTGATAAGAATTTGTGGTGGGGAGGGAAAGATGAGTGAGGTTATACAACAATAC
Organism: Cyclura pinguis; assembly: GCA_030412105.1. NCBI lineage: Eukaryota > Metazoa > Chordata > Lepidosauria > Squamata > Iguanidae > Cyclura > Cyclura pinguis. The sequence goes on from CM059600.1 coordinate 130,376,996, forward strand.
ACAACACAAAGGCTGCACTTAAGGTAAGATGTAAGTACAGTACCTCCAATTATGTGGAGACCACAAAGAACAACAACAAACTACCATAAGAGGAGAAGAGAACAGTTCTACACAAAATACCATCTAATGACAACAAGCTGGATATAAGAAATAACTTTAAAGCAGCAGCAGTAAAACAAAAAGGCTGAGCTGTAACTCTGAAAGGATTTAACAAAGGCATTTCACTACCTTTCCATCTATTAGTACTGCCAATTCATATCTACTTAATGCAACGCACTGTCACCAGTGGTTTGTTTACTTATCTCAGGAGAGCAAAACTGGCTGAAGTACTGTACTGGTCAAGAACCAATATAATAAAGCTCAATCAAGATAACAGAGAAATAGTTTAAGTGAATGATTCATCTATCCAAGGGACCAGTGTTCATCCTGTACTAGAAGTGGTTGAGTTCCCTTTTAAGGAACAGAAGTTTCCGAGCATGCCTTGGTCCATCTTTGTCAATGGAAATGCAACTTGCTTCTTTGGGACAGAATATTTTTTACCAACTTAAGCAGGTACCACAACTAGGAGCCTAAAGAGATGGAGACAGCTTGGATTATCCAGGCTCTGGTGTCCTCCAGATTAGACTACTTTAAAGCACTACATGCAGCACTGCCTTCAGACTGTTTAGAAAACTTTAATTAGAGCAGAATGCAACTTATTACTAACCAGGATATAGTGTCAGAATAATACATTTATGTTGTGCCAAGTATACTGTCTTCCAGTCTAGTTTTAGGCCCAATTTATGGTTGCATTTTCTATCTTTAAAATATTTTGTTACTCATCATGCTGGAGAAGAAGGAAGTGCATGACCTGAGCATGGCTGACTGATTTTCACAGCATTACATCTGAACACAGCCATTATATTCATTGGTATGAGACTCAGTCAACAGTTTAGTTTTAGGAGCTTTAGGCGGGCAAAATCTATTTTCCATTCACTACTGCCACAGTCCACCCAATTATGGCAAAACTTACCATGGGGTAATGTTATGTTTGCACCATCAATGATTGCTTGTGCTAGTTCATGGTCATTGTTCTCAAATGCATGAGCTGCAGCCTTCAGGGCATCCCAGATTTCTTTGCGGCCTTCAAAAGCAGGTGCTGTGTCCCAAAATTCATCTCTCTTGCTGCGCAGTTGTCCATCTGTCATTGGATAATCACTTTTCCATTTCGGTTTCTCCTTTTTCAAGGGCTGATTACGACCTAGTGCAACTGTGGAAAAATAAATGAGATACTGTAATGAAGCAAACTTGCTAATTTCCCTGGCTGGTCTGTTCAAGTTCAAGTAAAGACTTCTGGTGATTTTTTGCCTGCAGCTCAAATGCCTGTTCGATACCCTACATTTCACTCATTCCAAAGGCTTCAATAATATTGGATAATTCCTAAATGTCCCCGTAAGCATCCTTGCAAATAATTTTACAAAAATAACCCATGCACAAATATCAGACAACTCGCCTTCACTTAGCTGTATTAGCAATTTATGGCCTAAAAGGAGGAAAAAATACTTTTATAAAGCTTCTAGACCTGGTCATTTGGAAATGGTTGTTTTTTTGCACCTGCTCATAATATTTCTCTCATCCTTCACAGTTATTTTGGTTTTTTATTATTTGTGCCATCTGTTACAGTCTGATTCATAATAGAAATGGTTTTGGCTTCCCATTGGCCCAGCAACATAGTTAAGAGGCATATATTAAGTAAGAGTATCTCTATTGTTATAAAAGGCAAATTTGCATTTCAGTCTTCTGTTTCTTTCATTGCTATGGATGACAACAATAATAAACTGAACAGTTCATCATGAAAAACTCTGAGGAAAAACATCTTCACTTATCTTTTTCCCTTCTGCTTTTAGCCATTTAAATATTTAAAGCTAATATCTTAAAACAGAAATGGGGAGTCTCCAAGGAACAGATTTTGAAAATGACTACAGCAAAGCACATGTATTTCATGTATATGAGATATTTAAAAACCACTTCATTTGAATTAGATCCAAAAAGATTTTACAGAATGGAACAGCCCATAGATAGACTGTGTTCAAAGATTAGCATTCTGAGGTTGTCGGCTCAATCAGGCCCCCTCTAACATTTCAGGCACCATGTGACTCCTCAAAAGCCCTGCACTAATTTTGTTCCACCCTGTTCTCTGTGGGCCTGGTGAGATTTCTATGGGGAACTAGTTGTGCCTGCCTCAAGGGAGTTTAAGGGAGGAGATTAAAGCAACATGAGAAACAAAGAGAAGCTATTTCCCCTCTTTCATTCCTATCAAGAGATTCCATTAAGCCATGCAAGTTAAGCACTGTGAAAGTCCATTTTTCCCCTAATGCACTGTGTAAGTTTGAAAAGAGTCAGTATTAAAGGAAAGAAGAAAAATGTGCATGCTACTATGATTTTCATGCCTGTGTGTGAGGGGAAAGAACCATATGTTCAAGTGACATGTGCGTATCCAAGTCTATAAGGAAGCATATCCTCATGTGTGCCTGAATATAGACACAAGTTTTTTTAGTTCTATACATGGTCAATTTAAAATTGGAAGGTAACCAAGAAGCAATAAGTCTCTGTCTTTGTATCAGAGATACTAGGTTTTTATCTGTCTGTTTAATCTCTGTAACAGGAATGGGGAAACTATGACTCTTCAGATGCTGTTGGACTTCAGTTCCCATCAGGTACTGCTACCCTGCAATGATAGACTATGAGAGCAGTAGTTCATCAACATCTGAATCGCCATGGGTTCTCCGCTTCTGCTCTACAACAACCAATGCATACCAGCCTTCCATTTCCAAAAGTAGGAACAATCACCCAAGAACACAGAAGAAAAGCAGAACAAGTACAGGACACTCTTTGTACAAACAGCATTAGAGATAGAAGAAGAGCAGTGCACAGGAAATCGGGATTTTGTCAGGCCATTCTGATTTGTCTTTTTAAAATAAGCTTATTTTATGTTTAGTTTAATCTATAGTACTTAGTGAACATTTAAAAGTGCATTCAGACTGCATCAAATCAATAGAGCATGAACCATCTGCATGCAAGTAAGTGTCTGATTTGATCTGGGGAGCTCAGAGGGTGTAGTTAAAGTAGACTGCATAAATGCTGCAACCTGAGAAGTATGGAGAATTTTTCACGGGGAATCTAAATCAATCACAGCCCCATCTTGACCTGCAGTGTTAATGAGGTCCTATGCTTCAGGGCCACTGTAGGGTGCTCTTCCTCAGCACAGGCTCCTACGTGCAGTGGAGGTATAGCAGTGAAAAATACTGCATGGTGACCATACTGTACTCTCTTCCTAAATAATAATGTGAGGATAAAAGGAATAGAGAAATACCGCATGGTTATTATATCCTCTCACCTTTAGACTATCCCCCAAACTGCATTAGGAGACTAATGCTGCTGGCTAAAACTGCTACAGATCCCTCGGAGGCTGATCTGTAGGATCCTGTATGAACTAGACTGCAGAGCTATTATAAGGTATTTTCCCCCAACCTACAGCCCCTTCCTACCAGCAATATGTGCAATGACATGCTTTTTGTTTTGGAATTACATTACCAGTTTTAAGAATTCTACCCTAAAGAAAAAGAGAGTAAGAAAAAGCAGAAAAGGTTTTCTTGGGGTGGTGCATGGACCCACTGGCACTCAATTCCCAGCTGCATCCACATTTTGAAGTTCTCCTGTGAGCAAGTCTGTACTTTTGTCCCTAGAGACCTTCTCATAGTAAGGACGAATAACAAATAGTTTGTTTCTGCCCTCTCTCTATATATATGTTTCTCCCTCCTCACTTCTGAGACACTCCACTGGAATCCCTCCTCCAACCTCACTCTTAGATGTTTTTTCTCTCAGTTTCTCAACAGTTTGGCCAACAAATCCTTATGGGCTGTTTATGTAGCCAAAACAGCAGCATGCACAAGAAGGAGGAGGTAATCAGTAGACCTGGACTTATTGACAAAGACTATTATGAAATGGAGAGACAATGGCTCTCTACAGAAATACGGTAATAGGGGAAAATATGATTTATTCAGAGCTACAAATAACAAAGAAAGACTGATGATACTGTGAAGTATGGCTTCACTTTGAGGGTCTTCTCCCTGTCAGTCCTCCTCCAGCAACTAGAGGCTGGAGATCATCATGGTTAAATTGTCCTTCAAAGTGGCTGCTTTAAATGAAGCAGAGGCAGATTGAGAGTGGGGCAAGAGGGGCATTGCCCTAGGCACCAATACTGGGAGCACAAAAAAGCCCTGCCAAAGACTTAGCAGCAGTGGAGCAGGAGGAGGAAGAGGAAGAAGAGGAGGCAATGGTGATGATGGAAGCGATGAAGGAGGAGAACCGCCGCCGCAGTTTGAGGGCAGAAGTGTTGGGGAACGGACACCACACCTCCTTCTCGCACCCTGTCAGCACTCACTGCCACCTCCTCCTCCTCGAGCTCGCTAGTGTCATACTGCTTGAGCCAGTGGCGAGCGTTGTCTGAGTGCTGGTGGGGTGGCCCGTCAAGTATGGCACTCACATCCTAGCCAGCCCAGGCGAGGAGCAACTCCTGCCTGTCTGGGTGGAGGCACATGCTCAGGTTGTAGACACACCAGCTGGCCAGGAGCCCATGGCACAGCAACGCCTCACCTTGGCGTGGCTGTGGGAATGCGGGACAGACAAGGTGTTGAGGCGGACCCTGAGACTCCCCTCCCAAACCCCACTCCTGTAGCTTTGTGAGAAGAGTCACCTTTTCCCTGAGCTCCCCAGGCTGGCAAGCTGGCAAGTGAACTCTCTAGCTGCCACTGCACTACCCTCTTGCTTCAAACAAGGCGATCGCCACTGCTTGCCTGTGACGTATGTGGCCCCGAGCCAGCTGCGGTGGACTCCAGAGCCCTGGGCCCACCTCCCACCAGGCTGCAGGACAACCAGGACAGGCCCCTGTAGAGGGAAAACACACAGTAGTCCTCTCTGGCAGAGAAGCTGCTCTACCCTGCTAGCACCTGAGGAGGCGACTGGCTGTTCTCTCCTCCGCTGCATCAATAAGCAGAAGGGCTTGGATGGAGTGCCACCCTGATAGGGATGCTAAAAAGGCCTCGATTACTATTCTCATCTTCCCCACTCCTGGCTGTGGTGAACGGGAGCCCTAGGCTAAAGGTCTCCATTGCACACTGGCTTTCCTTCGCCAGGGAAGCCCCTCGCCAGCAGCAGTAGTAGTAGGAAGGCAGCAGTACTCCCCCTGGTGCTGAGGGACTGCTCTTTTGACTTCAGGAGGTCCCACACATGCATCTCCCTCATGAAAAAGCAGTACTGGAAGTGGCAGAGGAGGAGGAGGAGGAGGAGGAGTAGACCCTGGAGGTAGGGCGCAACCTGCATGCTTGCTCTAGGTGCTGTTTATGGTAGGTACGCCTCTGAAACAGAGATATTCTATTACATCCAAACCATTTTCTAACATTTTACAGGCATAGGGTTCTTTTTTCCTATGCTTCTTTCAATTTTATTGTCCCATGAGTAATCAACTGTAAAATGTATTTTGTCAGTTCCCATTTTATGACCAAAATATTTTACTTTTCTGCTTTTTGTTTGTTTTTTGCTTTTGTAGTACATTGCCTTTAATACTTCTTTGTTGGTCACCTTCTCAGTTCAGGAAATTCTCAACATCCTATGATAAATCCACATTCTAAATGCTCCCACTCTTTTTTATGGTAGCCTGTGTTAATGTCCAGAATTCCAAGCCCTACAGCAGAATCAAGGATACACCCACAATGGGCATCTTCAAGATTAATCTTAAGGTTTTTTTGTTGCACATTACAGTTGTCACATTTAAAAAGCCAGTCTTGGGCACCTCTATTGCATAATTATGTTTCCACTGCTGATTCAATCAGATTCCACGCTATTTCTATTATATTCCACACTTTCATTTTGGTTTTTTAACTGTATCTCTTGGGCTGCTTACTTTTTACTAATTGCCATGACCTTTGCTTTCTTAGCATTTATTTCTAGAGCATGTTTGTGCTTCAAATACTTTAAAAATAGCATCACATGAATCATACATTATATTTCATATAATATTTCTTGAAAAAGGAAAGTACCCTCCTCCAGGGCATACTCCACATTAATTTACCATGCCAGGCAACATGGCCCCATGCCCTGTGAATTTAAACTTCTGACCTTCAGTCAGTAATAGTTTTTGTCTTCTTCTTTGGATCTGTCAAGTATTAGGGTAAGGAACAGATGAAATATGATGTACTATATCTTTCTTTCAGAAGTCAAGAACACCAAGAATAAACAAACATCCTTTGTGGGTTTTTTGGTACATGCTACACTGAGTAACTTACAGACTATACCTAAACCAGCAAATTGCACAAAAGAGTTATTCTTAGGTAGTTTGGCAAAATGACATGTCCATCCCCCCATGTTACACTTCTAAATGTACCAAAACACTCACATATCAGATGACTGGATAATGGAGTCATGATTAGAAGGATTTAACCAGAATCATATTCTCTTTGGGTGATTTTTTTTTTAAAGGGAAGTTGCAGCCAGCATGTCTCAGCAGACAAGAAGAGGACAAAAGTTATTCCTATCTTTAAAAGAGGGGAAAAGAGGACCCATGCAACTACTGACCAATCAGCTTGATATCAGTGTCAGGGAAGGGTCTAAAGCAGACCACCGAAGAGTCTGTTTGCGAACATATAGAAAGGAACGGTGTGATTATTAACCACCAGCATGGTTTTTTTTAAAAACAAGTTATTTCTCTCTCTTTTTTTAAAAAAATAGGAATTACGAACTTGGTAGATTAAGGGAATGCCATTGAAGTAGTATGATTTCAGTGAGGCTTCTAAGATCCCTCATGATAGTCTCACAAAAAGGCTGGTAAAATGTGAGCTAGACAACACTATTCTGGCTGACATATCAAACTCGAAAAAGTACTCACAAATTATTCTTCTTTCCGGAAAGCAGCAACTAGTGAGGCGCCTCAGGGTTCTGTCCTAGGCCCACTGTTGTTCAACAGCTTTGTAAATGACTTGGATGACGGAACAGGGAGAACACTTATCAAATTTGCAGATGACACTAAACTGGAACTAGTAGCTAATAATCCAGAGGACAGGTTCAGCTACATTTCTAGACAAATGTATTGGGAAACTATACATTAGGAGTACTACTACATATTTGACACGGAGCTACTTTTTGAATATAGTTTGGATGCTTCAGCTGGCATCATGCAAAATAAGATTAACTTAACATCTATTCTGTTATTTGTCCTGGATGCTTATTCGCTTTGAAATCTACTTCATGATAATTTGCTGGCTTATTAAGGCACAAGCACTTTGGCCTTTCCAGGTATGTACCACCCTCATCTTGGTGATCTTCAGAAATAGCCACTAATACTTATGAAGCAGTCTTCAGCAAGGTCCTTCATTGTGGCTCTTCCTTTTGGAACCTCCCGCTTTTGCAAGTATCAGGCATCTAAAACAGTTTAATTCTGCGGGTTACTTAAAATGTGCTTTTCCATCCAGGCTTTCAGGCTTTTGTAACTATTGGAGGAGACCTCCAAGTCCACTGTTATTGTTGCTGAATTGTCTGTAATATCCAGTAGCTAACTGATGATGGAATATCATAATTGTATAATTTTAATTGTATTTCATTAGTGTTTGAGCTTTCACTTGGAATTTTATTTGTAAAATTCTTTGTGATTTGTTATGAAGAGAGTTATACATTATTTAATAAATGCATCTTATGGAAATCAGTGTTTTTTCTGATTATGCATGGTTAATGTTGGACTGCAAGTATTCAAGTATAACAAGTGAGAAATACTGGATGTTTCTTCCAACATAGTTAATCTTTCCAATTCTGTCGCAAAAAGAATCTCTGTATAAGGGACTGTAGTGACCTTTTCAATAGGCTTTCACTGAAGCACTTTTGAGGATCATGGAATAACTCCATAATTCTATCTGCTTTCATCTCCCATTCTGACTCAGCAGCCTTTCCCTCCATGTCTAGCATTATAGAGACCAAACTGATCTGAACTAAAATAATGGTTGCAGATAAGCTGCTACCAAACCCAGAGAACTGCTAGTTATTGAGGGCTGATAACAAGGCTTTCTTAGGACAGTGCCCCCCTCCATATCTCTGGGGGTTCTAGTCCAGGAACCCCCATGAAAAAGAAAAAACATAAATGCTCACATCCCATAATACTAAATGGTGATGATGTGTATGGATATTTCAGTGCATGCGTGTTGCCACCATTTTAGGTATAGGATGTGATGCAGTCATGGTTCCTCAAATTCTCACCCACTATATCAAAGTCTATACATATTCAGTGGGCCCAGTTTTAAGTGGATTTGACTACGTCACTTCCTATACCTAAAATCACAGTAACATGCACATGGACATGCTGAAGTGTCTACACTGAGATCACTGACATTAAGTTCTATGAGATGAGAACATTTGCATTTTCTCTCTTATAGTGGGTTCCTGGAATGGAACCCCCACATATATAGAGGGCCCACTGTACAATCATTCCCGGGTTTAAAGTTTATGGATTTATTTGCAAATTAATTGCTGCTGCCCTACCCTATATTTAACAGGGACTTATAAATCTTGTCTCACATTCTAGTCTCTCTGCAAGCTTTGTAAGACTGAGAGAGATTGTGAATTCAAAGCAAGGCTTCTAAGTCTATATTAAAAATGGCACATGGCAGCAGTGGAGATGGTAGTAAGCTGTACACCCTCGCTTCTGCCTTGCAAAGGAGCCCTGCTGTCTTGAAGACAGAACCAGGCAACTGACATGCTCCCCATTACAGATTCAAATGTATAGTACTTTTTGTGCGTGTGTTATATACTATTTGGGGGACCTACAGATATTTGTGGTTTTTCCATTTCTACAGGGGCCCTGTGTCCCTAAGACCTGAGTATCTGTAGGGACAACTATATTCAGCTACTAACAACTTGTTTTCTACCCAATATTCTTACTTTCGAAAAACTAGAAAGCTGTTTCTTAGTTTCCATTCCACTGGTTCTAATTATGTTCTCTGCGCAGAGAATGCTTTACATTTGTAAGAGGTTTATAACAATCTCACTATTTTTAATGCCCCACTTGCATCATCATAATTCCTATTATTATTACCTATACAAACACACCAAGGATAAAATTAGGAAGATCAGGGACAGGAAATACATGTACTCCAAACTACAAAAACAACAGAATGTTTATTTGTTCCAAAGCATGGACATGACATTTTATAAGTAAGAACAATAACTACGGTATATTACTGTTTGACTTAATGATGGCCTTTGGGTTTTTTTGTTTTGTTTTGTCTGCAAATAACCTAATATCATCATCATTGTTTAATTATATAGCACCATCTAGGTACATATAGTAAACATTCTTTCAACAATGTTTTTCTTGTTAATGTTTTCTTGGGAAATTTTGAGGTTGTTCCCACCACAAAAAAGTTAAAAACGTTTTCTCATTTTTATATAGATTTCTTTTTTAAAAAAAGACAAGGAACTCATAAGCAATGGGAAGATAAAGAGTACAGTGGTCTGTACCTCACCATGATCTCCACATGCACAAAAGCAAGATTGTGCAAAGTGCTACATCCGATTATAGTCAATGGATGCAGTGGGTGCACATCCATTGATTACAGTGGGACACAACACTTCATGTTTTTTGTTTTATGCGGGGGTTCCTGGAACAGAACTCCCACATATACAGAGGGTACACTGTAATGCAGTAAATTATTAATCTTTTTTTTTGCAGTATCAGTGTTAAAAGTGAGTTATGAGTAGTTGAGTTACAAATCAGAATTTACTCTTTTAGAAAGTAACTTTCAAAGTTCTGGTTAGTTCATAATGAGAATGCAAGAAGAAGAAATATTTGAAATCTAGTTATTAGTAAATGCCCAAGGGAAGTTAATGACCATAACAACCTTACTTGGAAGCCCACATCCAAAGAACTGTGTTTCACATGTGAACCATGCTGAAGTTTTTTTTTTAAATACAGAAAATATTTCTTTTTATTTTTTTTCCTTTTTAATTTTTTAAATTAAAATATATTACAACGCAAATAATATCAGATTGCTTAACACAGTGATAAGCAATATTCAGTATCTGAACTATGTTTAGTTGCTATAACTAATGTGGGACCCTTCTGTATTTCTGCTAGATTCCTGAGTATCTTAGGGAGCCTTTAAAAAAATCCTGAATATCTAATCATGAAGTTAGGTAGCTCTGAGGACTGGTTTAGACAATTGTTTGTGAAGTTCCATGGGAAAGACCTTGGATGTCATGATTTAGCAAGAGATTCAGAAACAGTGAATGTTCCTTCCTGTACATACTGCACAACAGTATGCTGGTATGCTTATCATCAGAGCCACTGTCAGAGACATGCTGGATTGGATACACAGCAATAATGGGCAATACATACAGTAAACAACATTTAAATAGGTGACTGACCTGCAGAATTTAAACTGTTTTTTTCAGAGCTGCTTTATATTAGCAAACATATTTGCTACTGCTGCACTGGTGGTCCATGTGAACACTCTCAAAATATGTGTTGAGAAAGGACACACGCATATTTCTCAACACATATTTGCACATTCCACTAACATACATCCAGCAGGGTTTCTAGGCATGACTGCACTTGTATTTTTAACACAACGCATTGAGGCTACATTTGACAAGTTTGCTATTGGTAACACAGTGAAAATGATAAGTACATAGAGGACAAAGGAGTTGTTAAGAATCACCTCACAATTTGGAATATCTGATTTTAAGAAGGCTTTTATTCACCAGAGATGGCTGGAAAACAAGATTAATTTTCACCTAAATGGTAAATAGTATGCACACATTTATCTCACACCCCTAATAAACTCATGGTGGTATGTGCAGTCCTCCTCTCTGTGTTATCCTCCCAGCAACCTGATGAAGTAAGACAGGCTGAGAGATCAAGACTGATCTAAAGTAACTCAGTGAGTTTCATAGCTAAGTGGGAACTGCAACCTGGATCTCCCACTTTCCCATCCAACATGCTAAACACTTTGGCATATTGTACAGCATTAATCAAGATACAGATAAAAATATTCATTTTTGGTAGTGTTTCAGTGTTGAACAGATTATGTGATTTCAATATCTCGGTTAATTATTGAAGTTAGGAAAATAGCCCGATAATAGTCTGAATCTTTGCATAATGAATTACAAACTATTTGGAAAAAAATATTCTGAACAAATTATCTGAAACAATAAACTACATTCCAGAGAGCTGAAAGTTTTTGGACTATGTTATTTTCTTTCTCACATATCTCCTTATAAATACTCTCTGTTTTTGAGTACCAAGAGCCAGGAACAACTTCAAAAACAGACCAATAAATAAATAAATCCACAAAAGTGGAAAGCCTTCCAACACTGGCACAAGGAAGTAGCACTGACTTGCATTTTCTTTCCCTAACTGGCTGCCATTTCAGTGGCTGCCAGATAACCAGGAGACTATATTCTAGCAGATCAGTACACTCAGTTGAATCCTTGAATGCTATACAAAGAGTTCTTAAGTACAGACAGCCCCCAATTTTCACAAATTTGATTATTCACTAGTCTGTAGCTGCTGCTTAACTAGCAATGTAGCTATGGTGGTAATAATACTATACTGTCATGGTAGCGAGTGGTTCACAGGGAGGATGCTAGCTCTGCCTTCCTCCCTCTTCTTCCTCTGACTTCCTCACTCCAAGCCTTCCCTCCTCCCATCACACTGGAGATTTCTGGAGCTAGTCCGCTCACCCAGCACTTGCCTCTCTCCCATCTGCTCCCCATAAGTGGAGGATCACCAAGCACTGTCCAAAAAATGACTTGTGCAGATAGAAGTCAGTAACTCTGATCCTTGGAAGTGGGGACCAGGAAGCCCTGTCCAAAACGAGGATTCTGCACATGGTAGTCAATAAGTCTGCTCCTCAGAAGAGAGGAATCATGAAGCACTATCTAAAAAGGGATGTACACATGAAAATCAACAACTATGCTCCCCAGAAGTGAGGGATCATGAAGCACTGTTCAAAAAGGGACTCCTGCATATGGAAGTCAGTAACTAGGCTCCACACAATGAGGGACAAGACACGTGAGATTTCTTTTGTACTTGCCAGATTCACTCACATATTTTGTTGTCTAGAAAGGAGAGGAAGAGGATGACAAGATGCTGCCATCAGCACAGCCCTGCGAGGGTCTAGGGCCTTTTCAGGAGAGGTGACAGAGAGGACCAGCCCCTTGCCGCAGCTGCTGCAAAGATCTCCTTCAGTGACCTTGTCCTTCTCTTCCTTCTCCTTAAGAAAAATGAATATACTGAAGGATAGCAGCAGCAGAGTCTATGGCATGCATGTTTGGAAGTCCTAGAGATAGTCACAGCTTTTCTACTTTCATAGGGACCCTATACCTCTAAATCCCATGAAAGTTGAGGGCCCACTATAAATACTTCTCTTTTTAAGACAGAGCCAAAACTACAGTCAGTCCTCCACATTCATGGATTTAACCAACTACAGTTTGAAAAATCCTCCTCCTCATCATCATCCAGAAAGCAAACTTCGATTTTTGCCATTTTACATAAGAGATGCCATTTTACTACACAGTTGTACATAATGGGACTTAATCAGTTCAAATGTCTTAGAAGAAGGGTATATCTCAGCGTCTCAAGTATACGATAAAGATGCAAATTCATTAAAATGAATTAAAACTGGAGAGTGACATGATTAAATACAAATAATAGTTTTGAACCAAAGAAGGTCAAAGTGAAACTAAACAAGTTAAAAATTCAGTCATAAAACACAAACTATGAATCAGTTGAAAAGAAAAGTTCATTAAACTGATGTTTTGGTGTTTGTCTCTCTCATATATGGAGCACATATACAATGTGGTGGAGCAGTTGGCGTAAGGGACTAATGACGAGGAAGACCTGAGCTCAAATCCTTGATTGTCTGCAAAAACTTTATTCAGTGACCATATGCTAGTTATTATCTTTCAGCTTAGACCACCTGGGAGATTTGGTTGTGAGGATAAAGCGGGGCAAATGGATAGCTATGCTGACCTCAGCTCCTTGAAGAAAGGGTTAGATAATAAATTTCCCTTGAGAAATCTGACCATGCACATCTGCTTTATATCTGATATCAAACCAGAACAATTCACTTCTTAAAAGTGTTGACCTTCTATAAAATCCAGAGCAGAAAATGCAACTGTTTGTTAACATCTAATTTATTGGCAAACCCCAAATATTCAAGTTCCATTTCTGCTAAATGCAAAAGGACTGAAAGCTAACTGTCTCTGGTGAATTCAGGCAAAATTAATTGGTTTAAGGTAGGTCTGGCAGAATCTAGAGTACTACAGACAACCATACTGAAGCTATTTCTGCCACCAACTTTTTTTAAACAAATCTTTCTTTCTGACTATGATAATTTTGAAGCTGGCCAGAATGAGATAATGAAATACAAATTACACTTACTTTTACAGCACCCCCTCTAATTTTTTTTTAGTATGGTTCAATGAGCATTTGTTCCTGCAATTAGCTACCCTCATCTTTGTTTGAACATAAACCCAATGAATGCTAATACACCCCACAGGATCTTTGCCCTCCCTTAAACATTAATTATAGAAGTGATTCAGAGGAAATTCCAGCCTTGCCACTGTTCTTCAACATTTGCTTTTTTCCCTTCTTCTCTCTAGGTATCTACCCTGTCGAGAAGCTTACGCTGCATGCTGTCAGGATTCCGAATTTTACATTCATAGACAATCTTCTGCTGAAAATTCTTTTATGCTACCTTCTTTCATTCAAATATAGATATTTCTTCTTTTCCCTATTGATGGCCCAGTCTGTGACACCTTATCATCTAACAGCACAGCTGAAGTATTTCAGGAAGAAAGGGGCTTATACCTACTCACAGTAAGCTACGACAGATCTCCAATTCATTTCAGAAAGTTTAAAGTTTAAAAAAATAATGCATTTCAAATGGTCACCTCCCAGACTGCTTAACCTGTCTTCTATAATTGTAAAATGTTCAGTCTAATATTCACTGTATCCAAAGTATGCACAGATCTGCACAGTTCTAGCAAAGTCCCACAGTAATTTGGAGAAAGCACAAACTCTTTCTTGACCCAAGGAAAGAATTTCATGCCATCTATATCTTTGCCATTCATTTGTCAAAACCACTCTCCCATTTCTTCTTTGTCTATTCATTCTGTTTCAGACAGTAGGTCCTCTGGGAAGAAACTCGTGGCTTATGTCTTCTATCCAAGACTAAATGTAGTAAAATACACTGTGGCTATTATAAACTCACTATTTGGGCATGATAAGGTTTACACAAGTTGCTTTTCCACTGATTAGACATTAATGTTATCAAATGAGCTCACTGTGGGATAATTACTAGACAGGCAACTGGAAAGCTTCGGACTAAATTTTCAACTAGCTAATCTAGAAGATAGTGTACAAAACAAAGGCCACACATATCCTAGCACTTACACTAAAAATGTTAGAGGGCTTTTGTGGAATTCTTTTTTTTTTTTAAATTTAGATGAAGCTTAGAAAATGTTTGTATCCAAGTTTTTGCCAGGAATATGAATTTCATAAATGTTACCAATATAATATGAATTTCTAAGTATTTACATTTTCTTTTTGATATCATAAAATACATCTCATATTCTCATCTTCAGCAAGAAATCCTGGTTGCTAAGAGAAGATAAAATTATTTCAGTGGCATAAAGTTATCATTATTTTAAAACGTGTCTCAAAAATCATACCGTATATTTGTAAAACTATTATGTTTAAAGCTCTGATGCTGACAGGCTAGTTTACAAAAAACAAATCATTATGTTTCAGCACCAGAGCACTGCATTTCCGTTTGGATTGCCTCTTTTGAAATGGTTCCTGTTCTTGCTTCATTTTATCATTTATGAGAATTTTGCAGAAACCTCTTAAAAGTGTCCTTTCTTTCTCCAGTCTGCAAGCTGAACATATCTACAGAGGAGTCTTCTTCATCCGGAAGACTTATGACCTCTGGCTAGCACCAGCACCATCATATACCCAAGGAAGAAATATACAGGGATTTTTTCCCCCATTTGTTTAACTGGGGAGAAGGAGAGATATAAGAAAGACTGCTGAAGGTAGGGATTTGGGACAACAACGGGCGCTACACAGAGTCACATATGTTTCCAACGTTTTTTAAAAAAAGGAAACATAGATGAAGGAACTGAACCTTTGAGACAAGCGCAAAGAGATATGGAGTTATATTGATGTTTATAGCAGAGGGGCAACTAGGGCACCAAAGCCAGAGGTGGCTTCTCTATCAAAATTTTCCCTACAACTTTTCCCCTCTCCAAGTTTTCTGTTAAAAACTCTAATTGAGAATACATCACATTCACAAAAAAATGACAAAGTGGGGAGTGACATTAACAAACAGGAGCATTTTAGAAAAATAAAAATTATAAACAATAAATAATTAAAAAGAGAAAACCCAGTAGCGATGGAAGAAAGGGACAAGTGGAAGACTAACAGAAAGTTGGAATTTTAAGCAGGCTGCTCTGCATGACTGGACAGGGAGATGCTCCATATGCCAGTTCCAAATAATACACGCAGTTCTCACAGGAGAGGGAAATAAATCTATCACATTTCACTCTTAACCTGCCAGCCAGACTGCCAGCCCTTTTCCCATAAACCAGGAATCCTTCAATTCTGGGCAATGTACACCTGTTTTCAAAACTAACAGACGTATCTGTGATACTATAAGTGTCTGAATTGCACTCTAGTCTAAGAATGCCTACACCACAATAAACCCGTCTGGCTTTAAGATGGGGCAGGAAACTTATGGCACTCCAGATGTCACTAGACCCTGACTCTCATAATCAGTAGTCTTGCCCATGCTGGTTAAAGTGAGTGGGAGAGTCCAGCAACATCTAGTCGGCCACAGGTTTCCCATTCCTGATTTAAGAGGCCGCTCTAAGCACTGTTTCTGCTATGATATCAATCTTCCTCCTTCACTGTCAAACTATGTTTTAGTCCCATATGTATCTGAAGTCCTGATCAGCATATAACTTTAACAGGGTCAGTATTTTGAATTAAGCAAGAGATAACATACCAACATCTGCTGGACCATCACTGCAGAAGTGGAGAAATAAGTAAATGCTTCTCTAAGACACACTCCCTACGTGACTAATGAAGTCTCTCAAAAAAGTTCTACTATACACCTCAACTGTTCATTCTCATTTGTGTGCATCTTGATTTGCACAGGAATGAGTCACTGAAATGCAAAGTGGGAGAAATAATATTAGAGGACTTCAATTCAAGCTAACATTGAAGGAGAAATGGTCTCAAAAGCCTGCTGCCCCAGCTCTAGTACTCTGACAGAGCACTCGCTGCCACCCTGGTTGGATCTTCCCAGTAAGTTTCCTGGGTGGCAAGAACAGACAGAAACCAGGACACGTAGTGGTGTGGAAAAGAAAAGTGCTGGGCCAGAGGGTTACAGCACTGCCATTTTCATTTCTGCACAGTGCTTCTGGACCCCAATGTAGCATTGCGCAGGGTTGCTATGATGAGGATGGCATCCCAGAAGGACTAATGGAAAATGGTGACCATCACAGCTGCCTAGACCAGTGCTTCTCCTCTCAATGTCAAGCCCTTAATTAAACAGCAGCAGCAGCAGCAGCAGTAGTAACACCATCAGTTGTGGTATATCCTCTTGGTTCTAGCACTGGTCTAACAATGGTGCATCAGACCTTGAAACTGTTACTTCTTGTGCAGACAACAGGAAAGTTCTCAGATGTGATGATGTTACATACAAAGAGCATAACATTTATGAGTGCTTAACGTGTGCACAGATCTGAGCAGACACATCACTGGCTAACCTAACTGGGAAGGCGAAGCTTTATCCATTGCTTTATTCATCAGCAAAAATAAAGATCTTGGTCAAAATGAAGTAGCTGGTGTGCATAATGGTCACAGTGACCACAGTGGAGAGAGAGATTCAGATCTGCACCCTTTCTAATAGTCAAAACAAAAACCCTTAAACTCCCTGTCGCTTATTCCTCATCTAAAGGAATACAATGAAGCATAGTGTTCAAGGGGCCTGGTCCAACAGAAGTCTAGCATTCCCCTTCCATTTGATATGGTATCCAAAATGGATTTTGCATAAGAAACAACAGGATTTTTCTGAGCCTGTATAACAATTTTAATTTCAATGTATCAGTATTTAGTAGATATATGGTAGTGTTTTTGTACAATGCACTTTCCTTCCTGCTTTGACAAGAGTTCTGGGAGATCATATTTGAACTACATATGAAATATCCACTCTAAACAAGTATACCAAATTTGACTTTCCTATCTCTGTGTTATCATGTTTCAAACTGAATGCCAAAACGGGCAAGTTAAACCAAAGGTTTCACTTTTTAATCACTAGAAGGACCAGCTGCTTCTGCTTTCTGTTAAATGAACAGCAAATATGTGGTCATTAATTAGGAGGCAAGAATAAATTGATGCATAACCAATGCAAAAGAGAAAGTTGTGTTTAGACAGGTTTAATACACATATTCTTTCCTTTTCAGCCACAGAATTATTTCCATCAATGGGGGCAAGATCTCGCACAACAACATAAAAAAAAATTCAATATATTCTTAATTCAGTTTCCATGATCACTGACATTTTGGAGAATTGTAGCAATATATTTTGGAAAAATCTTCGGAACCTTTAGACTAAGATGCATAATACAAATCATAACGAAGTAAAATCAGCTGAGATGTTAATTATACTCTTAAAGATTTATCCAGACTTGTATATTAGCCATTTAGGCAACACAAAAATTGTTATCAAAATGCAAAGAATGAAATTAATGGGAAAACAAACTAAATGATTAGCATAAAGAGCAACTTGACAATTTCACAAAATGCTCATCATGAGAGATGCTAGTTACTTGGTTCAGAATGAATGGGCATACATGAAACCTGTTGTCATTCAGCAAGTATGGCTCAGGATAGATTTTTAATACAGTAGTAAAAAAGTATTCCATTTATTTTCACAGTGGCTGTACACTTTAGGACAATACTAATGCTAGAAAGAGGAAACTCAGCTCTTGAATTTACCCTAATTGTGGAATATTTCTGTTCACATAAATGAGGAGAAAGCTATCAACAGAATAAAAACTGTTAAGAACCTCACATCTGAATGCAGAAAAATACAGAAACTTCAAGAGCTCCACTGCTGTTTTGCTAGGGCAAAGAGGTGGTGTTTATTTATTTAGAATATTTACTTAGAATATTTTTGCCTTGTTCTTCAATCCTAATGGCTTCCCACAGCAGAAAACAGAAAAAGTAATAAATAAAACAGCAAAAATAGATAAAACAATAAAAGAAAAGAACAAGGTAGACGCTATATATATTTTAAACCTTGAATTGAGCAGAGGTTTTTTTTTAGTATTAACAAAAATAATTTAAAATAACAACCTGTCTTTGCACAGAGTGATTAAGGCAACAACAGAAACACCAACTATATTAGCTGGAAACTCCTCAATGGCTCACTTCCATCTCTCTCAAAGATGGGGAATAATGCCAATTTTGCATCAGTTTGATTTTTTTTATCCTTATTCAGAATGCCCCTCACTCTTTAACGGGTATGGGAGGGGTAATTTCACCATGTAATGGTGAAATTGCCTGCTCTGGCCTGCTTTAGGCTTAGAAGGCTTTTTTCCTCCCAAACCAGACAGTCTGTCAGTTCACTTACTACTTTCGAAAGATCTCTCTTTTTTGGGGGGGAGGGGGTAAAAAAGAAGAGATGTCTGTACAGACTCCAAACCTTTAGCTGTCACCCACCCCTTGACTATCTGGATCTACCAGCTTCTGAGGCCTGACCATCTTAATCAATTGTCATTTTATTGGGACAAGGGATTTATAGAAAGATTCCTAGATCCAGGGCACCTTCTTTCCATCATTCTGAGAAAAAGAAATTAAAGAGTGTTACCAGGCCGAGGACATACTGGGAATGCTGGGAAAATCCCATGGTTATCACAGTGGCCAAAAAAATCTACATTAACCCAGACAAATTAGAGTCAGCATGGACACTGACAGCCACAGGACAATCATTAAAGTGAAAGGTTCTCAACCTTTGGTCCTTCAGATATTTTGGACTTCAATTGCCAGAATTCTTGACCACTGGCCATGCTTCCTGAGGCTTTGGGGAGTTGAAGTCCAAAACATTTTAGTAATTAAAGAGTGACAATCATTGGTTGAGGAGTCCTCAACATAAAGAGAACACTTCTGTCAGTTTAGGAAAGAAGGCCATTTGGTAGCAGGCTGGCTATAACACCAAAGACATCTGTCCCAAGTGAGTATTTGCCCAGCACCAGGGCAAAGCTGGGAGAAAACCTCTGGAAACATCAACTATGGTTCCAACCCACCAACCACCAAATCTATACAGTTTGGAACTGGACTATCTAGGTTGATGCAGGAAAGAGGCATTACTATCATTTAACTGCCAAAGGACCAAATGATCATTAAGCACAATTCCCTTGCCTGCAGAAAAGACCCACCATCTCCCACTTCTATTCATAACAGCCTGACTTTTGGCAACTTTCCTTGAGCATCTAAATCAGGGATGAGCAAAGTGCAGCCCCCCAGAGCCATTTTGGTGTTTCTCCCAGGGAATATATATTTGCTCCAGAATGTTTCCAAATATAATCTAGGGGGATGGAGGACAACATGTTGACCACATTTGGAAGTCCCCTCTGGCCCCTAGCAGTCAACAAATTTTTTTGCAAATGCTCCAAAATGTCCAGTAGGCAGGGTGAGGTGCATTTCTAGCACATTTCGTGCCCCCCCCCGGCCAATTTAGGCTCAGAAGAGACCTTTTAAAAAAATTGGTGAAAATGCCCCTACTCCTCCTAGGGGACTTGCAGGTGTACCTCTCCAATGTCTCCTAAGGGGTTAATGTGGCCTCCTAGTCTTCCACGCTTTCCCACCCCTGATCTAAATAGTTAAAGACTGGTTTTTTCAGTCACTTGCAAATCTTGCAGTCTGCCCTATCTGCATCCATGTCTGTGAAGTGCCCCAGATAAGGTCACGTCAAACCATCACGTGAAAGCAAACTGTCTATTAAAAGACAACCATGAAAAATATCAAATACAAATATCCTCTTTCTCAGAAAGTTTGGGGCCTTTTGATTGGATAACTGACCTAATGTGATTGCTTAAGGCATAACGAATAAAAACCTCTCTGCCTACCCGTTTCCTAATTGCATCATTTCTCTATACACCATTCTATAGCTATGTTAATCTCTCTACATCACTATGTGTGTGTAAAATTGCACATTCTGCAGATGACCACATTCCCATAGTGTAAGGATTCTGCCTGTAGTATTTACATGTACAGCTATCTTAGCCATGCTTTATTATCTTCCCTGCTAGGATACATTTCTGGAGGAAAGTCCTTATCAGTACACAGCTATCCTTCTTCCCCTATCATGTGTAAATAATCTCCCTAATTTGGTGTGGAGTTTATTATTTTGAGGCTGCCTTGATACTAACCTCATATTTGGACATTTGGGCACATGCAACTGTTTTCAATTATGTGTCTTAGGGTCTAGACCAGGGGATACATATTTGATCCTTGGTTCTTAGGTTCTTAAGAGTGTCTGGTATAGTACTGCGTTTCTACTCAGGCTGAGTGGATGTTAATAGGGGTGGTGGCAGTCTACTTCCCGTGGGTCAGGATTGATAGGGGCCCAGAAGACTCAAGCTGATGGTGGAATCCGGGAAGCTTGGCCTCAAGTAGAGACTCCATTACACTGTTGGGTCAGATCTACTAGTTTCAGTTAATGCCACATTCAGTTGATCCTACTGTGGCATTTATTAATAGGAATCAGGTCTCACATTAGCCACATGACTAAAAGTCAATAATAGCTTTCTTATTTGAGTTCATCAGTTAATTAGAAGACTAGCATAAGCTTGAAGAATGCGTATCAGCTGACAAAGTTATTAGCAATGATGAAGTTTTGATCAAGAATGATGAAGAAAACACAGACATCTAACAAAACTGCCAAGTGAAAATAATCTCGATTCCTAGACATGTAATACAGCATGAAAACCACTGCAACTGTTCCGCCTTTTGTCAAAAGCCACTATTTCAACATAGCCACCATTCTGAGTTAAGCTACCATCAGAATACAAAATCTTCTATAGACTCATTCCATCTTTTAAAAAGTTTCAGTATCACACACTGTCTACTGTTCCAATTCTTGAGAGAATCATCCTTGTGTAATTTAAAACATTTCTGTCACTATGAGATCCACACAACAGCTCTGTTCTGCAGACCAGCAACTATGCCGACCACCTGCAGCTGCATTTTGAATGTATAATGACAGGATAACATATTCTCTGTGCTCCTCAAATGTCAGGCTGGTTCTGGTGAACATCTCTCCCACGCATCTGTAAACAGTTGGAAGTTCAGTTCTCACATCCTTTCCCACCTTTCACCTTGGCATACTGATTAAAGGCAGAAACAAATCTAGACGCTTTCCACTTCTCAGGTCAATGGGTTACATTAACAGAATTGTTGCAGCTCTGAATTAATCGACAAAGCCTCAAGGAAAGCTGCCAGCTTAGTATGAATGAAGGAGTAGCCACTCCGTAAGGGCAAATCTTAATAAACCCCACAGGTTCAGCTTTTGAACAAGAACTGGATAGAAATGGGAAGAGAGGACTGCATCACAGAGAGGATTTTATTTATATGATGTCTTATTGTATCACTAAGGTAACTAATGTGACTTCAAAAAATTCCACGGACTTCAAAAAATTCCATGGACAACCACCAGGATTATATCAGGGTTACTATGTTTTCCTCCTATCTTTCCCCTCCTCCCTCCCCAGTTTTTCTCAGCTCTTTACTCAGGTCAACACAGGCATACTGCAGATGGCATAAACAGTATAGCTAACACTGAAGCATCCTGCACCACACTTGTGAGTTGTTGGGGGAGTGCAATAGGAAAGTGTTCTGAGGCCTGTAATTTCGTATGATTTATAAATCTCTCTGCCATATTACTTCTGATGTCTGCGCATGAAACAGACAATGAAGAAAGTGGACAGGAGGAAAATAATCTCATCTGAAATGTGATGCTGAAGGAGAGTTCTATGGATACCATGGACCGTGAAAGAGACAAACAAATGGGACTTATAGGAAATCAAGTTTGAAACTGCCTAGAAGCCAAAATGACTAAAGTGAGGCAAGCATACTTTGTACATATTGGAAGACAAGATTACTCATTAGAAGATGAAAATGGTTTGTACGGTATAAAGTAGTAGGAATAGAGGAAGACTACATTATAGACAGACACATTCAATCAAGAAAGTCATGAGTCTGTAAAATCTTAACAGGCTGTTAATAAGAGAGTATCTTGGAGGCCTCTCAATAGTAGGGCTGCTGTAAGTTGCAACCCATTTGTTAGCAATTAACAAGAACAAATCAGTTTCTCCACAAGTGAGAAGTAACTGAAAAGCAATATGTTATGAGTGTGACTAAGTGCATTAATATGGTTTAAATATTTTATTTAATTCAGATCAATATTCCACAATGGTTGCAGAGGCCATTTCTGGCCCGCCCCCACAAGAACCAGCCATGAGCAGCTCTATTTTGGCACTGCAGAAAATCAGCCCTATCCTAAGTGGAAGCGATTTCAAGTGTTTTCAGGCATGCTTGGGGGATGTTTTCTGCCAAGCCACTGCTGATGGAAGCCTCTAGGAGTAGTGATTTGACATTCTGGAAGTATTTTTGACCCACATTTTTCCTGTTGTTGGGGTCCTTGGGCATATGGGATGAGTCCAGGGACTACAAAACAGATATTGGGAATTCTATGTTGCCTAATGGTTGCACTAGCATGGGGAGGCAAGCAGGAGCAAATGGACTCAATCCATAAGTATGTAGCTCACTAATGCAAAGTCAGGATCCAGCAGATTCCAAACCTATCATCTTATATGAAAATAGTCATTAAGTTATTAACCAATCCAGTAAAATATATTAACAAGTTTAATTGAACAATGCACTTTTTAGAAATGGAAGAATTCTTCAGAAAAGTTAAAAAATGGAAAAATTTGCAACTCCACATCAGCTGATCACCAGCAACACATAATATGCCCAGGAATAAAACATGTAATTGCCTTGCATGCTCAAAAATTTGAGCA
Organism: Cyclura pinguis; assembly: GCA_030412105.1. Classification (NCBI taxonomy): domain Eukaryota; kingdom Metazoa; phylum Chordata; class Lepidosauria; order Squamata; family Iguanidae; genus Cyclura; species Cyclura pinguis. The sequence goes on from CM059600.1 coordinate 130,400,167, forward strand.
GAAGGGGACTTTTCTATCCCCCCTCCCCCTGCACCTTCCCCTTATGTATGTGATCAGAAGAAAGGTAATGGCTATTAAAACATGAACTAACTGTAAAAATGTGCTGGAAAATACTAAATTTGATGTTAAAGAAGTTAGAATTGAGAGGAAGAGACAGACTGCCCTATGCAAATCAACCAGTGCAACACTGTCAAGGTTCTATTTTTGAAATCTCTTTACAACTTAAGCTACTTGTGGTCCTACCAAAATGTTCCACATGTCTTAGACACAATTATGCCTTTTCAAGAAAAAAAAAGTATCCTTCTACTGAACGTAGCCAATGTATTACAGATAATGCTTCCCTGTGGACATGTACAGTAGTTGTTGGTTTTTTTGGCGTGGATGTATTACAACAAACTGATTTTGTATTAGAAAAATCTCTGGCCTTTGCATGTGTACTTTTAAAAATTTATACCTCTACAATGTGGAATCAAACTGACCTGATTGGGTCTTGCATGATTTCCCAAGATTGGAAAGAGAAACATTCACCATATGTCATCCAAAAGTCAGAAGTAGTTCCTGCTTTTCGGTCCATATAGACATGTATTTTTGGAAGTGTGTGTGTGTACTGCCTCCAAGTTGCCTGCTGACCCATGGCAATCTCATTAATTTCATAGAGTTTTCTTAGGCAAGGAATACTCAAGAGGTGGCTTTGCCAGTTCTTTTCTCTGAAATACAGCCTACATCACTTGGTATTCAGTCAACATACAAATACGGACCATGTTCATATCCAGTGGATCTCTTCTACCCTTTTATTTTTTCCCTTGTAATCATACTTTTACCATCTAATTTAAAGAAAAATCAAAAGTCAAATAATTACTAGTGCATATTAATTTGACTCTTAGAAGAAAATGAAAAATGAGAAACAGAGCGAAGTTCTAGCATTATTCATTTCACTTATATCAAGAGGGGAAAGTAGTTAGTTTCTTTGAGATGCAAATGTACCTGTCCAGCAAATCAACATAAACAACAAAAATCTCATTATATTTGAATTACCAAGTTTTCTCAGACTTCTTGAGTGAAGAAATCGGTTCAGGGAAAGAGGGAATAATGGCTCATCAGGAAGCATCTGGCAAAAGCTAGTGTTCTTGCTGTGTTAAAGTGGCCTAGCTGCATATCCAATTGCTGCAGCACAACTTTAGGAAAAAAGTCCTGCTTCAAATGCATAAACTCAAAGTGCCATACACTCTATTTTATTTTATTTTTTGCACAGAATGTTTATTATAATCAACCCCCTCTCCAGCAAGAAAAAAAGAAAAGAAAGAATGGGAAAGAAAAAGGGGGAAATCACAGAAGCATAGTTGGAAAAAAATCACAAGGGCCATCCAGTCCAGCCCCCTGCCATGCCTACATCACACTCAAAAGCATTCCTGACAGATGGCCATCCAATCAGTTCAAAAACCTCCAAAGGAGGAGATTCCATGACAAGAGTATTCTGCTCCTACCATCAGGAAGTTCTTCTGAATGTTTAAGTGGAATCTCTTTTCCTGTAGTTTGAAACTATTGTTCCATATCCTAGTCTCAAGAGCAGCAGAAAACAAGCTTTCCTCAGCTTCCTTCAAATATTTAAACACAGCTATCACGTTAAGAGGCTATCACCTCCTAATTTCTCCAGGCTAAGCACACCAAGCTGTTCCTGATACAGCATGGTTTCCAGGCCTTTTACCATTTTGGTCAGCCTCCACTAGATAGGTTCCAGCTTGTCAATATCCTTCTTGAATTATAGCACCCAGAATTGGAAACAATATTCCAGGTAAAGTCTAACCAAAGCAGAATAGAGTGGTACTATTACTTCCATTGATCTAGATACTATACTCCTATTGATGCAGCCCAGAATCACATTGGCTTTTTCAACTGCTGCATCACACTTTTGACTCATGTTCAGCTTGTGGTCTACTAAGACTCCTAGATCTTTTTCACATGTACTGTGGTCAAGCTAGGTGTCACTCATCATTTCCTTCCCAAGTGTAGAACTTGACACCCCTCCCTGTTGAAATCCATTTTGTTAGTTTTGGCCAGCTGTCTAACCTGTTAAGATCATTTTGAATTCTGATCTTGTCCTTTGGGTTGTTAGCTACCCCTCCTAAGTTGGGGTCATCTTCAAATTTGATCATAATGCCCTCTATCCCCTCGTCCAAATCACTGATAAAGAATCAGACCCAGGACAGAACTCTGGGGCACCCCACTAGGCACTTTTTTCAAGGATGTAAAGGAACCACTGGTGAGCACCCTTTGGGTTCAGTCAATCAACCAACTACAAATTCACCTAGTAGTAACACTGTCTAGACCACATTTTACTAGCTTGTTTGTAGGAATATCATGAGCAACCTTGGGCCTTACTGAAATCAAGATACGCTACATCCAAAGCATTCCTTTCATCTACCACACTAGTAACTCTATCAAGAAAAAAGAGATAAGATTAGTCTAGTCTTTTTTTTTTTTTTGGAGAAACTATGTTGACATATAGTGATCACAGCATTTCTTTCTAAGTGCTCACAGACCGCCTGTTTAATGATCTGATCTAGAATCTTTCCTGGTACTGATGTCATGCTGATTAAGTGGTAACTGACCGGATCCTCTTTTTCTCCTCTTTGTGATGATGGGGACAACATTTGCCCTCCTCCAGTCTGCTGGGACTTCTGTTCTCCAGGAATCCTCAAAGATTATTCCCAGTGGTTCTGAGATTACTTTTGCCAGTTCTTTTAATACCCTTGCATCTAGTTTATCTGGCAGCAGATACTTGAATTAATTTAGACAGCCAGGCACTCCTGTACTGTCTCTTTACCTATTCTATGCTGGATTTTCCACATTGCAGCATCCGCTCTATTCCCCACTCCCCAGGTTGAGCATTGTTTTCCTTTTAGGGGAAGACTGAGGCAAAGAAAGTGCTGTGTAATTCTGCTTTTTCTCTGGTCCCGTTAGCATTCTGTCATCTCCTCCTCGCAGTGGCCCTCTCATTTTCTTGTTCTTCCTTTTGCTACAGACATAACCAAAAAACAAAACCAAACCAAACCTTCTTATTGTTTTTAACCTCTTTAGCAAATCCGAGCTCATTCTGCTTTTCTGACTTTCTCCCTATATGTGCTGAATATTCCTGATTTTTCCTCTGTGGTTCCTCCCCCCGCCCCAACTTTTCCATTTCTTGTACATGTCCTTTTCAAATCTTAGCCCAGTTGGAAGTTCTTCAGATATCCATCCTGGTTTTGTTAGACACCACTCATTTTTCTACCTCACTGGAACTCTTTGAAATTACGCCTTCAATATCCCACCCATCATGAACTCCCTTCTCTTTTACTATTATTGACCACGGAATCATTTCTAGCATTCCCCTAAGTTTACTGAAATCAGCTTTGTTAAAGTCTAGAATGTGGTTCGGGCTATGCTTGGCTTCCCCTTTCCGCTGTATAACAAACTCCAGGAGAATATGGTCATTCCCACTTAAGAATCCCTCCACTTCCATCCTATTAACCAGGTCATTACTGTTGGGGGGATCAGATCTCAAGTAGCTGATTCCTTTGTTGCCTCTTCCACTTTCTGGACAATGAAATTGTCTGCAAGGCAAGTGAGGAGTTTGTTGGACCTTGTACTCTTGATACAGTTTAACTTCCAACAAATATCAGGATAGTTGAACTCTCCCATTACTACTACACCTCCCCTTTCAGAATGTTTGGAATGAATGCTCCAGGAAGGCATAATTCAACTCCTCAAATCTTGGAGGTTTATAGTAGACTCCCACAATGGCATGACTGTTGTTTCCCTCCCCATTTTTACCCAGATGTTCTCAACCTGGCTTCCAGGATTTAGGTCATGGATCTCATCACAGGTATAAACATCCCTGACATACAATGCTACTCCTTCTACTTTACTGCTTCATCTATTTCTCTGCAGTAGATTATGCCCCTCTGGTACTACATTCCAATTGTGAGACTCATCCCAGCAGGTTTCAACGATGCTTTAACATACTTGCTTTGCTGTGTTAAGAGTTCAAGTTCATCTTGTTTATTTCCTATGCTATGTGCATTAGTGTAATGTAATAGGGTGGGCAAACATACAAAATTCTTCGGATAAAATTATGGGCTAGACATATACATTAAAATGTTTCCTACATGTCACAAATGGCTGGTTGAAGCTGGCATCTGTTAATACATACACATCTGTTAATACATATTCATACACAGAGAAAGGAATAATATCATCTCCTCTTCCCTGATCTTGTTGGATCTGGGTGCCCATTCTCCCCATCATAATTTAGCCCACTTCCCATACACACATACACGTTGGTGTGAGGAACCCTGAGGGGGGGTTTAGGAAGGCAGTCACCTTAGCAACCCAGAGGGTTCAAACTGATTGGCTGGTGCAAACAGAACCCCAGGCTAGCCAGAGGGAGGGGCTAGATTGGGAGAGTGAGCAATGGAAATCTAACTGAAAACAGAGAGTTGGAGATGAGAGTTGATGTGGAGAGTTGAGTGTGGATGTTGAGAAAAAGGTGTGTTTGGATTTGAGAGAGAGAGAGAAGTGTTGTGCTGGTTTATGAATGGACAGGTTGCTTACCTATAACTGTGTTTCTCTGAGCGGTCTTCTGTGAAGTCACACAAATGGGTGCATAACACCTGCGCGAAACAGCATTCGGAACCTACTCAAAGCCTAGGATTAGACATTTTGGCAGTTGACCCCTTCCCCATCCTTCTGGGGAATATAAGGCCCCCATCTGTATAACGGTCAGTTCCTTCACCGCTAGAGTAGCAGCATGGGAACCAACCATCCAGCAGGACATGATGCGGGGAGGACAGGTGGGGTTGTGTGACTTCACAGAAGACCATTCGAAGAAACACAGTTACAGGTAAGTACCCTGTCCTTCTTCTTTGTGGTCTCTGTGAATCACACAAACGGGAGACTAGCAAGCTGTCCTGTTGGAGGAGGGAATGTCATGCTTAAAATTCTTTTTATTATCATCATATATATCAAAAATTACATTTCAATTATTTTGTCCTTTATTTTATATATATACATACATATCAATAAACTGTAGCAGTATGTTCACCATGCCAAATAAATGAAAATTGATTTATGCCAAGGATTCATTTCCGCATTCATTTTCAATTTTGATGTTTTTTTTTCATCACAGAAGAAAATAAAACTGTTCTCCCAAATGTTGCATCATTTCTTGCTCTGTTATCTACCTTATAAAGAAAAATAAATGTCATTGGTTGTGACCATTGATCAGCTTTGCATATGTCATGTAGATGCACACCATGGAAAGAAAACAACTGACGTCACCACAGAGCTTGTCGAATGGGCTCTTCTATAAACGGAAAGTATTATTTATTTATTTATTTATTTATTCCTTCCTTCCTTCCTGTGACAAACCAGATTCCCACTGCATTGGAACATAATTAAAACAAAAAAACAAGCAACCCTTTTGTTTTACTAATTGAAGCATTATGTTCTCCATAAAAAACAGTAACGCACGTCTAGCATCAAGGCAATGCAATCATTTCTCCAAATCAGTTACTGAGCTTCCCATGTATGCAGGTAGTACAATGTCCTGGTTCAATGAAATTATGACTCCACTTTAGGTCGAAGAGTAATATCTAGCCTTAAAAACAACTTCCCTTTATGCAACACAAGTATGGTGCATCCATTCTAAATACACATAATTCGCTGGCTCCCTTAACATAGGTCTTGCCACTAGAAAAATGAAACTCCCAAAGAGAACAATCGGAAATCACAGTTTGTCAGTGATTTAAAGGATTTATGTGTAAGTTGCAACAGTTCTACATTCAAAAACCCATCCTGGTACTGGTAGTCGTACTGGGAGGTGTAAATATTTATAACTGGGAGGAAAAACTCTTAGCTGCAGGGTCCATAAAACCGTAAAGTTTTCTTTGTTGCTGAAGATACCAGAAAAATGCTGAGAAATAACACTCCTTACCAACAAGATAGATCTTTTGCGAAAAAACAATATATGCACAATACCGCATAATTGGAAAGTGATCCCGATGTCCTTTAAGTAGGAATAATACTTCTTCATTGCAGGCAAACCGTCTAGACATAGAAGGTTTGTGAGTAGCCAAAAGCATTTCGTTTTTTTTTTTTTTTTTTGAAAGTCGAGGCGACCTCGTACCAGAATGTGAGCATCTGCCATGAGACCTCGGAGGTCAGGGCTGTGTCTTTTGCTGACGCCTTGTCGGAGAACTTAGTTCCACAAACTCACATTGTCAGGATCTCGACTGTCTAACCTCAGGGGATCTCGACTCTCAGCCACATGTTATGGATCCCAGAGAAAAGGTAAGCGAGGAATTCATGATATCCCCTTCAGAAGCCACACAGACTTCTTCAATCTCGCTAGATGGTACTGTGTCTCTATTCACATCTTGGGCAGTCATGCAACATGCATTCCCTGCCACAGTACTCGGTACCGTTGGAAATGGGGATTGAATTGAAGCAGGAAGACTAGGCTGCTCTACTCTTTTTGATTTTTTCGATGGTCCTTCATGTGAAGAGCCCTTCAACCTAATCTTCTTCCCTTTGTCTTCCGTTTTCTGTCAGGAACAGTACAGCTTGTCGTCCTTTGTTTTCAAATAGATCTGACACATTACCGTCCATTGGAGGAATATGTTATTTATTCCAATCTCATTCAGCCTTCATCTGTGGCAAGACAAGGATGTTCTGTTGAGTGCACCTGCCAAAAAGTTTTCTGTCCCTGGTAGATGAACTGCAAAGTGGACGGTCTTCTTTGAGAGGCAGAAATGAATTGCCGACATCAGTAACACATGTGACTAAGTCCCTCCTTATTTATTGATATAGTATATCACTATCGTGAATATGCAGAATGAACCCTAAGTGCACATCCCTCACTCGTCCTTCTGGCTCAGGTTATCACTAGCAAAAACACTGTTTTTCATGACAGCAAGTTAATGTCACGCTTTGCCACAAGTTCAAATGGCCTGCAAATGAATCGCATTATCAAGAAGTTCAAGCCCCAACCTGGTACAGGGGTTGGACTGGAAGGCGTAAATGCTTATAACCTTGGAAAAGCTTCTTAATCATACAATCCAGAAACAAGGATGGCCTTACTTCTTGTTATAAATGCCAGGAATTTGCTGCCGCACAACGCAGCATTGATGGGAATGATAGCCCGTCAGATACCAAGGTGAGGAACAAGAAGATATCCACGGTACCTAAGGTCCGTCGGTCTATATCACTGTCTCGTAGATAAGCATAAAATATTTCCCCCCATCTCTTTGCATATGATCTCGACATCGAAGGTTTGAGTGCAGCCAAAAGAATTCTCCATATCAGATGTATGAATTCCTTTACTTCAATAGGTGAAAAGAACCGACCGAGCCTTGAACTCATGACCGAAAGCTCCATGGCGTCGGGCCCTGACCACTCAGCCATCCTGGCAGTTCCATACCGTCAATCATAGTGACTGAATGTTGGGATGGAGGACAGTATCGAAGTGGATACTCAATCGGTTTAGTCTGTGGGAAAGCATCGTATGCTGACCTTTGGACATTTGTAGAAGTAGCGCAAATCAATTATTGTATTTTATGTTACCTCATGTTGTTGTTGTTGTTGTTGTTGTTGTTGTTGTTATATTTATTTTCCAAATAATGCTATGATGAACCAGTTAACAATACATGGAAGCAGGATAATACCCTTCCGTTGTAAGAAAGCTACCACCGCTGACAAGCATTTGGTGAATAGGCCTGGTACTGTACTCATACCAAAGGGGAGGAGTCTGAGTCAATGAGCTTGATATCCTATTAAAAAGGTAAAATTTATTCAACATCATCAATATCAAGGTTACTATTCAAAACAGTTTCCTCTGTATATAATGGTTGACGCCTCTGAGACTCAGTCTCAGACGGGCCACTGTCTCTCCTTTTTTTCCCCTTTTCTTTGACACCAGGATGTCAAGAACATTGTAAGCAGGAACAACATCGGTATCTACTCTGGTTTGATGTCGAAACCATGTTCGATGTCGATATCTAAATAAATCAGTGATAGGAATCTGTTTGAAAAGGAATCGTCCTTTGGTTGACAAAAACTCTACACTTAGGTTGATCCTGATATCTTTTTTTTCTTTTTAAAACCTGTAGATCGTAATTTTCTCAAGGATTGTTGTTGAGGAGTTGTTTACCTTTGTTGTCATGTAGACAACAACCCAACACTCTCCCTGTTCCAATTTATCATCAATAGTACCACTGAACAGGCCCAGCTGAATCAAAAGATAAGAAGAGCGTAGGAATCAAGCATAGGTATCAAGCGTAGGTACCAGGTCTAGGTATCAAGTATAGGAACCAGTCTAGGTACTGAGCCTAGGTATCAAACCTAGGTATTGAACCTAGACACTGAGTCCAGGCACCGAGCTCAGGTATCCAAATTAGGTATCCAGCTTAGGTATTACGACTCTAGCCTAGTTATCAAAAGTCTTAGAGCTGCCAGTTCACTAGCTCTTCTGCCGAAGTTACAGCTACTCGAAAAACAGTTTTCCAAGATAGTACTTCAATTAACTGTAGGGAGTTGTCTCCCTGTACAGAAGACTTATACTGGATACATAAACAATCGTGGTACCGAAGGGAGGATGCAAAAAACCACCATCGGTATCAAGATGAAACAGAAAAACAATCTCGTGCTCCGAGATCAAAATCTAAGCGCCCGATACTGATGTGTCAGAAGGTGTTGCCAACAACATCTAGAGGAGCAACATGTGATGGAGATTCAGAGCGAATTCACTGGTTTAGGCACAGAGCCTAAGTTCCAAGCATAGGTATCCAGTCTAGGTATCACGTCCAGGCATCCAGCCTAGGCATCAAGCATCGGTATCGAGGCTAGATCTCAAAGCTAGGCACCAAGCCAAGGCATCAAGTCCAGATACCAGTCCTAGGCACCAATGTCGGGTATCATGGTTGTACAGTATCATACTACCAAGAATTGATCGTATGGTAGTGTTGACAATGCACCAAGCTCAGGCACTCAGAATAGATACCAAGCACACGCATCAAGCTTAGGTACGAAAACTAGATATGAAGTCTAGGTACCAAGCCTAGGTATCAAGCCAAGATATCATGGTATCATCACTGTCGATATCGAGAGTCAATGATGAGCCTTGAGATCGACAATACCGTGATGGTAGATGGGTTGACTGGAAACTGTCTCTATGAGAATGGCAACACTGTCAAAGGTAGAAACCATGGACGGGACTGATGGCAAACCATCTACTTAAACTGATGGTACTGTTCGGTATGGGGGCTGATGGCGAATGGTCCTTTGAGATTCAGCCATTCTGTGGATTGCTGTTGGTACCGGAAATCACCTTGGGTGCACTGCTGTTGAAGAAGCAGTGAACAAGCCCCCACGGTGCCATAAATTGCCTTAGAATTACCGCCATTACAGATGCGGTGGGGAAGGGCGTGGCCAGAACGGTGTCGTCAAAGGCACTGGTTTTATTAGAGCAAAGCCTGAAGTGGCCACTCTGTTAAGCCTTGTGTGTGGGAGTTGGTGATGACAGCAAGATCGTGCAATGCAACCCTCTGAGAGGCAGATAGGCACGCAAATCCGTCGATATCCAAGATCTTGCCTCCGCATGAAAAGCAGTTTAAAGATTGCTGCCGAGGCCACCCACAGAAAAATTCTGAGGGGCTGTAGAGAAAGAAATATAACTTCCTCAGCTCTAACAAGAATAAGATTCTGCGCCATTCGCGGTGAAGAACAAGTTTGTTTGCTCCTTCCTTTTATGTTTTCAGCAGTGATTCCTCCTGTGAGGGATCATTCAATTTCCTTCTTTTTTTTGGCAAGTAGGAGGTTGATGTTTACTCTCAGTGCCTTCTGAGAGGACGCTGATGGTGCCTCATCTTGAACTCGTAGCATCATGTGAAAGAGGCAAAGAGAGAAGTTAAATGTTACAAACCACCACCAAAATGCCAAGAAAAATGTAAGTATTTAGTCAAATCTTGTTTAAAGAAACTGTTAAACCAATCTGAAAGCTAGAGGAAGGCTCCTTTGATGCTGCTAGTGCGGCTGAAGAAAAGGAACTGACCATTATACAGGGAGGGGCCTTATATTCCCCAGGAGAATGGGGAGGGGTCAACTGCCAAAATGCCTACTCCTAGGTTTCGAGAAGGTTCCGAATGCTGTTTCGCGCAGATGCGTAAACCCATTTGTGTGATTCACAGAGACCACGAAGAAGAACCTTACTTACCAAATATCTACTGCCTTAAATAAAGATTTGTTTATATTTTTATAAAGAGCAGTCTCAAGAGAATGTCATTGCTCTGTACTGGGTTACACACGCTACCATCAGTAAGTAGCACAGTCATTGGAGAGATAAATCACTGCCTGTCCTTATATCTGAGAGGAGCAAGGATTTGGGGAAAGCAGTAGAAGGAGATAACCTGGGAGGAGAAGCCAGCGGGGGACATTTGAGTGAGAAGGGGCTGCATTCTCTAGAGACGGAGAATAGGAGCAGACCTGTATGTCATAGCCCTGGTTTGATCCAGAGATCTCCCTGGCTGTTCAGACCTGTACACAAAGAGCTGTCAGGCTGGGCAGGCCCTTGGGTTTTGACAGTTGGTATTGGTGATTTATCCATTTTTGCAGGGGTCCTGTGCTCCCTAACCCCAGTGAATATGGAGGACCAATGCTACCAGAATGCATAAGACTACCACAACAACATGAGATAGAATACAAAATGCATTCTCTATGGCTATATTGTCTACTGCTATAATGGGATAAAAAAAAAAACCTCTAATAAATGTATGTTTTTTCTCTCTCGAACCACTGAAAAACACAGATTAGAATAACTACAAAATACCTGAGAAATCACTGGGGAGATTTGCATTTCTCTTGCAGCTGAACCTTTTAAAATTACAATCTTGATTTTACATTGTGCAATCCTGAATGAAAGCTTAATAATATTATTTCAGTTCACAATGAATATCAGTTTAAATAGTCAAGCCAGGATTTATCTTTCCAGACATGGCAGATATGACAGTTCATCTGACAGCCTATCAATCTGAATTAGAAGGAGAGAAATTTCAGAGAAGTTGTGCTTAGGTCTTCAACACACACAATTTGTTCACCACATCTTGGCCTTTCTGAAAGGGTTTGCAGGTTTTAATAGGATTCAAATAATAAAAGTAACTATTACCTTAACGAGTTCACAACCACTGATTGATCAATCTTGGACTATAAAGCAGTACCAGTTTATGCCCATGCTGACAAATCATTTGTACCTCATAATGTGAGATAAGAACTAGTGGTACATTAAAGAAATGCAGAACATTTAGCTCAAATTTCCTTGGCAGAGATTTTTGGACATATCAAATAGGTTCAGTTAATTAATTGCTGTTGCTTTTGAAGTCAGGTTAATTTGAAGTGTTGGTTAGAGACAGAGGCAACAAAAATCCATCTTCTCCAATGTTTACAACAATTAAAATGTGTTATGCAGTCTCCACTAAGTGTTTTCATTATCTGCACACATGTGGACACAAACAGTATTTTCAAGAACATAATGGCACTCCAAACCTAAATGCCAAATAACTTTTGTTGCTTTAGTTTTAACAGAAATAGATATTTTTAAATATTCTTAAAATGAGCACACATTTCAGCTATTGTGAAGTAGTAATAGTAGTAGTCTTAACAACAACAAATTTGTATTTCTCACTTGCCTCTCTCCAAGGCTTGAGCCAGGATACATCATAGGTTAAATATATCTAAGCCCACGAGATCACTGATTGACTTAGTTCATGTTACTGTAGTATTCTGCTATCATACCATTTAGGTGTCCCCAAAGTAAACACACTTATGCACTGCCATTTACTATTTCTTAAACTCACTTAACATACTAATAGCATTTTACTGAATATATGCTGCAAGTATCTTTCATTCGTGTGTTAGAAAAGCAGACATTATGATCTACGTCAGAGCTTTCCAAACTTTTCATGTTGGTGACACACGTTTTAGACATGCATCATTTTGCGACACAGTAATTCAGTTTTACTAGCAAACCGGAGGTTAAACTAACCCCTTATAAGAGATACAGACACATACATAAATAGTAATAACAAAATGTATGGGGACACAACATATCTCATTTAAACCTTTCATATATTTTTAAAAATATATGATTTAAAAATAATAACATACATTTCCAAGAATGTAGGTAACACACCTACACATTTCAGGTGACACACTAATGTGCTGCAGCACATTGTTTGGAAAGCCCTGTTCTACATGTTTGTTTTAAGCATTTTTTATAAAAAGGAAACTTCAAATATAAGAATTTTGTTCAGTTTTATTTTGAAAAGGATCTACTATTTTTATCAGATTTTATTTACACCCGAAAGAGTAACACTTCTGTAGTAATACAGAAGTCTCAAGTAATTTTCTATAGCAATACAGAAGTCATCTAACTCATATTCATACTAGTTACCAGTTTACCAAAGAGTGGCAGAAAAAGAGTGGACAAACTCAAACTGAAGAGCATGTTAAAAATACATCAACAGAAACAAGCATACCTGTCTATATCATGCAAAGGAGTAAAGCGGTATGCAAACCAACTCCTTACCATCATCTTTTGTTCAAAATACAGTTTATAAGCAACTCTGTTTCCAAACTTTATGTAGTCCAAGTGCCAAGACTATGGGGGGGGGCACATGTTCACCAATGAAAAGGAACATTCTGGTTCCTATTTGTCCTCTATTTGCAGGCCAGGCCGGCCCAGGCCAGGCCAGGCCAAGTTCAATTTCAGGTTGAAGAAAGTCCCATGGGAAGAAAAAGTAAGACCAATTCAACCACCCATGAACAATTAGCATCTGGACATTAGGTTGAAAAGGTACATAAATCACAAAACTAGTTTTCCCCACTACAGCAAGATGTTTTTGTTTAAAACAGGACTGGGCAAGACTTTTTTTGTCCTTGAAGGCTGCATGTTAGTGGTGAACATGCACAAGACCGAAGTGGGCTAGAGCTACCCAGGGATGTGAACTATTGAAAGAGGAGGATGAAAACAATGCTCCCCCAGGTAATAATTCTGTTTCTCCAAATGAAATTTTTCTTCAGTACTCAAGTTTCTAGCACTGCAGTAACTCATCACTTTAGTTGAGCATCTAGAAATAACAGATTAAGCATCCAAAGCAAAGGGGCAGGCAAAGTGATCAAGGGAATGCATACTATCTGGGTGTGAACAATTATCAATGTCTTTTTTTCTGCAATGGTAGAAATTTAGGGGCTGAAGGAAAATTCTTTTGAGGAGGTGGAATTCTTATCTATAGGGGCAAATGCCTTTGTTTTACCACCCTTTAGCTACACCTCGATGGCCATCCCCTCTTCATCCTCTCACCCACATAGATTATTCCTATCTCTCTGCAAGGATGGGGAGGCATACATTTTCCTTCCCTGTGAGGAGAGATCTTCATGATTAAATTCAGACTCAGTCAGCTGGACAGGGGTGAAAAGCTCAATTTAGGTAGAAATGAGGGGAAGGAATGACTCCTTCCACCAATCTGTGATTTAAATTATAGGAATTCTTTTTGAATTTATATTGTATATGAAAATCTGTTCTCTTTTTTGTCCTCATTTCTGGTGAAGCATTTCCTCATTCTTGATACCATGTAAATGGCCACTCTGTATGATCACTAATGCATATATTAGGCAGTTAGTCAAATTACAGGTGTTTAGGTGTACAAGTAATATTTTCCCAGATTTTTGCATTATTCTTATCCCTTACTTTGCCAACAAGATTCAATTAGCATCTCATTTATTCATGCAGAGGTAATTGTATGTAAAGCTGAATTTAATATATTAACTGCCAAATATTGAAATATTTATTGTAACATGGACTTCAACGTCTATGGGTAATATATGAATTTTCTGTTTAATGTGAAAGTGCTCATATGAGTTCACACATTTCCAGCTCAAATGAAGCATTATCACTGCAGATTGTAAGTGTACCCCCTAGTACCATTTTCCTGTAAGAACCGTGTGAAGCGTCCTGTATGTACCAATGCAGAGAATACACAAGCAAAATGGTGAACACTATTTTTTCAGCTGTAACTCTCCTAAATACCAGGACGTGGTTTATTAAAGGAAGAATGACTGAAAGATCACATGGTATGATGTTCCAAGACATGAGATTAAGTCACTGGTTGGGATTCTGTTGTGTCACAGATATGTGTAAGTTCCCTCACATGTTTTCATATGTTTTTGGCTGTTGTGCAATGTACATACTCAGTACACAGCTATGAAAATGGAGTTCCACAAGTGTAACCATTTCAGATGCCCAAACTAAATCCCACTGACTACAGTAGAGCCAATGAATCAATTCAATTTAACTCTGCATTTACTCACCATTCCACAAGTAATTAAAGGGGTTTACTTTAATTGGTACTAACCAATACAATGCCAGTCATGCAGTTGTGCATTTTTGCACAGTACGTAACTATTTGTCAATGTGGCAACTGACTATCTGTCAATTCTGCAAACCCCAATGGGATTCCAGAAACAGTCACTGTGCAATTGGAACTGGATGATGGGAAAGTAAGCAGGCACACTGGCAGATAAATCAGTTGTACAATGTCAGTATTCAACTCTGTGTAACTACATGAATACAGACTTACACTATGCAAGGATGATGAAGCATCTCAGCCTTAATATAACAACTCCTGCTTGATTCCAAGGGTGGATTATGATGTTGAAAACAAAAATGGCACATAAGTATGGTCAGTTGTGGACAGTCCTTTCTTCAGTCCAGGGGTGGGAAAAAGTGGAGGGGCTCCCTCCATCCTTGGTAGGTCAGGTGACATCAGAGGCATAGCCACATATCCTCAGACCAGCCAGGTCCCAGATGAAGCACTGAGCAGAGCTTTTCCACCTAGTTCGTCAGCTGGAACCAAGCTTTGCTAGAAGCACAATTATGCGTTTATAGGAATGGTGTTCTTATATTTATCATTCATAAGTTTTACGGACATAAAATAGGCAGCAGTATTACTGGCAGTAAAGACAGGCAAATTTAGTATTTTCAGTAGTAGACGCAAACTTTAATAATACTATTATTAATTTTACTTCTACAGTAAACTAGAAAACACAAAAATAAAAAATACCCAATAATTTTATGAAAACTCTTGTGTCCCATCTAAACTGCTTCAGCATCTCACCAGCCGTACAAATACCATTAGCTGAAAGCCACTGGTGTAAATCATCTAATCCTTGTTTGTTCCATGCTCTCTGGGCATTCTGCTGTATGTTCTATTGCCCTAGATTTGCAATCACAACTATGCTAGTCTTTCCGTACAGATCTGTTAATAACTGATCAGGCTTGACTCTCTGTGTCATATATCACTGACCGTTGTCCTTAACAGATCTTCTCTCTTTGGTTGCCTCTATACATTTATTTTTTGGCAGAGAATGGTCTTCTTATTACTTTTTTATCTCATCCCACCATTTCTGTATTCCCCTTTACCTGCAACCTTCCATTCCTTTCTTCCTCAAGTATTTACTTAACCTCTTTTTTTCACTTGTTGTTCAAGCTGCAGAATAAAGTTGAGATTTACCCAGAGTTGTTGGATGAGAGTTCAGCTATGTGGTAGAACCCATACCAGGCAATACATGTTGACTTCTGGGACTCTAAAGTACTGAAAGGACTGATGATTTCTAAAAAATTCTATTTGGTTTAGCTCAATTTACAATACTGGTAGATTTAAGACAACTAAGGCTGGTATCTTTAATCCACAGATCAGACAGTTCCGTCCCACTGTATTCTGCAGGACTTACTTCTGAGTACCATGTATAAGATTACTTCTGAGTAGATCTGTAAAGTAAAAACACTTCAAACTCTTCAGAAGAACAATGGTATACTCTTACATTCATTTCTAAGACATCCCAGTAGCATTACTTTGAAAACTTCAACACAAGATGATTCCTCTCCTCACTTTAGTGGCGCTATAAAACAGTTATGTGCACACCAGTGATTCCTGTAATATACTTACCTTATTAAAACTTACAGCCTGAATACTGGACAAATATTGGACTCTTGGCAATGGTAGGAAAAGAAATATTAGGATGGATTTTCTGTTACTTCAGAAGCTATTATTAGAGAATATGTCAATACTGTATGATCAGCAGATTCGTTAAAATTTCTCCAGAGAATTTAGTGACACCAATAATGCTTTAAGCATCCTAATAAAAAATATAAAATGATCTCCAGGATTCTAGACAAAAGATTAGAGACAAATCCAACAATTCCACATGACAGCTCAAATTTGATTGCTGTAGGTACCAAGCAGCCTGCTCACATTAATCATTCTGCCCGATGAAAACACAGCTATCAGTCAATTATGAAATAATCTAACAAGATATGACATACTCCTGAAACAACCTCCCTCCAAATATTTCTAAAACCAGACAGCATATAATCACTGTAAAGTTTGGGAATTTGGAAAGGATTTTTCACTCTCAGTACCGTTCTGCAACTAGATCAAAAATTACTCATATACACAGATGTCTGAACTGTGGTGGAAAAGATGCCTCTCAAAAATACAAACAAATGGACATTAACTATACAAAAATATACTTTTAGACACTAATTTCATCAATATCAATAGACTTAAATCCAATTTTCACAGGTCTAATACACAGTTTTGAATTCTACATAATGGAAAGACCAGACACAATCCCAGCTCCTTTTTAGAAAGCATATCATTTGGCTGACGAAAACTCTATACTGCTTAAATTCCAAGTCTCAATCTCTGACAAAAAAATACCAGATGCTTACTAAATATAGTTATATCAATTTTGATATGACATCTATATCAATATAGGTTTTGCAGCTATTAAAGTATTGACGAGAAAAGGAATAAAACAGAAGAATGGCAAAGAAGTCATGGTATACAAGAGCACCTGAAATGGAAGAAGCTGAAACAAACAGTTCAGTTTTCCATCTTATGTTTCATTCCAAGAAACCCCCCCCTCCAAACATATGCATTCTCTCCATTTATATGGTCTGTAAATACAAGTCAAAACTTGCTCTGTTACTGTGCATTTGGGGCAGTAGGTCTGAATGATAACAAGAGTCACTCTCATAATTAATTCTGGTTGACAGGGCCCGCTACTTCTCTGTTAACCAACCTGCTCCCGTTTCGTTTCCAGAGTGAACATTACTGAAGGCTAAACAAAAACAGAAGTCTTTTGCCTCTCCTTTTCAAGGCTTTCCTCTAAAAGGAGATGGAGACAGTTCACACAGAAGCATATGTGTATGTGGGAATATCTGAGGATATTCTTCATTTCTTCATTTGCTCACTTCTCTTTCTGCTTCCAAAATGTTTCCTTGTAAAAAAAAGATGAAAAGGGGCAACAGTGACTATAAACTAACATATCTTCTTGAACAGAATGAAGGAATCTCCCAGTAAAACTTGTGGTGAATCAGGACTTTAGTCTTTTAAAATTACATCTGTGATAGGAAAGCTTGTAGAATGTTTTTGGCACATCATTTAGACTCATTTACATACTTAGCTCAACTGTGGTACTGTTTCTCTACTATATCAGTATAGATTCTACAGGATATACTAGTGTTCAGCAGTGACATTCCATGAGGAGCAGAGCTGTAAAACATAACCTGCAGCAACTTTCCTCTCTCTGTTATATCTTTGCTGGTACAAATCTCTACTCCATTCTGGACAAATGTGGCTTGACTTCAAGCCCTTTCTTCAGACAAGTATGCCATTAAGGAGAAAAACTATCACTTCAGAAGCAGAAGCATCACTCCAATTGAACTTGTGGCTGAATATGGCAAACTAGGGGATTTATGAATGAGAAGATACGGAAAGTGGCCCAAGTAACTATTTCATGAGGTTAACTTATTAAAGTTCTTCCTGCCAGCAAATCTGAGAGGGTGGGGACAGAAGAGGGAAGGAGGAAGAGAGATCAGTGAAGATGAGAGAGGTGGTCAGGACTCTACAAGACAGAAACTTTCCTAGGCCACAATGTTTTGGAGTGCTCAATTTCACTCTTAGTGAATCCTGTCCCACCCAAGAATGAAACCTTGTTGGTACCTTTTTCCTTCAATGGAATTTTTGAAACAAGAGTTGGATGGCCACTTCTCAGAGATGCTTCAGCTATGGATTCCTGCACTGAACAGGACTGGACCAGCAGTCACTTGTGGTATATTTCAATGTGATGCTTTAACTTGGTCCAAAGATTGTGAAGCTTACCATGCATCAGCATTACCATACAATGGCATTAAGTGGCTGGCATCATTCCTGCTAGCAGAAGTATGTCATAAACAAACAGCCTCACCTTCTACTGAAAGAGTAGGCTGCATTCTTTATAGATAATTTGGTTAAAAGTTGTGACTTTTTTCATGGCAATTCCTGCCTATGTCTCTCACGAAGTAAGCTAACTGTAACCAACATCCTAAATTCTTTCCCCAGATTATACCCATGGGCATGTTTGTATTAATAAAATGCATCTTAGAAATGGATCGAGGAATCCCAGAAAAAAAAAATTCAGTATCCAGAGTTTTCAGGAAATCAGGATGCATCTGTTTTCATAACATTGACCCTCTTCCCACATCAGTCCAAACACATTTTATATGCCAAAGAACTTACCTGAGAATTCTGTAAAAAGTAGACCTTTACCACCATTTATGTCTCATTAGAAGAGATTAAATCACGTTTCTTTATGTTATAGCTTGAGAACACGAGCTAAGCAATCCTCCCACTCATCTGAAAGTATGTGCCAGGAAATGTATAACACACTGGCCTATACATATTAAGAAAAGAAACAGTAATATTAATGAATTCTATTCGAACACTTGAACATTAATCCTTTATTTTGCTTGGAACCCCTGCACTAGATCTAGGATCTTAAAGCTTTAATTGATATACCTTCTTAAGTCTAGGGGACTGGGAGTAAAAGTACAAAGTGCCCAAAGGGATATGTACTAGTCTGCAGCTCTTGGGGAGAATGGAAAGCTATCCTCAAATAAACTAAATGGACATCTCACTGACCCAAACTGCCATCTCCACAAGCAGGTAATACAGTGAACAGTTTTGTCCTGCTCCAGAAAAGTAGGCTGGACCAGATCCACCAGATCTTGTTATGTCCCCCATGTTCTATTATCTCTAAGTAACTCTATTAGCAGCAAAACAGGAGTGGAAAAGATATCCCTCTATGGTAACCAATCATAGTGCTATCACAGAAAAAAGGGGCAAAACCTCTAGATTTATTTCTTAAAAACTTAGGACACAACACTCATGCATTCAAAGAGAAGGGTGCATTAAAATTAGATACACAGCTGGAGTTACATGGTGTTCAATGTCAGTATCTCTACATACTGTCGCATTTAGTACCCTTTTCTTTCTCTTCCATAAATGCACTACTGATTCTATTGCTGGAACAGCTGTCTCCACTCCCTCTGTAGCCTGAAGGTGTTTCATTGTGAAGAGAGACAGACTTGCTTCCAAAGAATACCTGAGCTGACTGCATTACACATCAAATACATCTGAGGGTGTTAAGAAGTAGCTTTTTTCCCCCTCCTCTTTCCCCCTTTTGTTCTTTTCTTCTCTTTCTTACTGGGCTTTAAAAAGAGATCTAGAGAATCCTTAGTCTAGAGCACATTAATACTTGGAATGTATTGTACAGTAAAGTGGCAGAATCGCATGAAATGTAAGATTTGCAGTTTAAAAGATATACTGGCAGTGATCACAGAATTAGGCTTTCTTTGGAGGCATTCTTGTCAACTTCATAACTGTATGGAATATTAAACTACTGGCTGTATCTGAACAAAATCCTTCCTCTATTTACATACTACTTCTCTGAAAGGAACAGAAAACGATACAAGTAAACTGAGAAAGATTGTTACTGGATTAATGAAAGATCTGATAGCTTTCCTTATTTTTTTAAAACATGTCTTCAGTATTACTATTCTTCTTACTTCCCATGTACATAATTTCTAGGCAGGGCAAAACATTTTGCCAATGATTTAAGTACCACTTTTTCTACAGGCAATCTGATTTCCCCAGCACCTGAGATTTTACAAAGGAAAATAAATGCTCTCCGCTCCACAATCTCAGAATTTTAAGTAAACTGGTCACTAGGAAGACAAACTATTCCAATGACAAAATGTGCACAGTCAGAATTACGGTATCCTATCTTTCACAATCTACTTGTCAGCAAAAGATTAACTCAAACACGTTTCTCTGTATAGCACAACAATTACTTATAGGTACATAATAGTGTCTGTAATGTTTACATATAATGAAGTATTTAATCATTTTTGCCTCAAAATAATGACCACGCACTTTTATACTATGCCTTCCTAACTCTATTAAATTATGTCCCTATCCAAAACTGTCTCAGTGGATGCCTCATTACTTAAGAGGAGAATTTTCTTCCACTCCCACAACCTCCTCCCTCCTTCAAAAGCTCCTCAGTCCTCTGGTGCAGGTTGAGGCTGCAGTCCTAGTGGTTGGTGTAAGTACAATGGTGGAAGGAAGTACAGGCAGTAGTGTAGTAGCAGGGCTAAAATAGTCACAGTGATGAGGGTTGACACAGAAAGTAGAGAGAAAAAGCATACCTGTCTATTCTATTTGTAACCATCCCAAAATGATAGATACCTTATTTCTATATAACTGATTCGCTAATATTCCCTTTTTTTTTAATGGATCATGGATACCTCTCAACAGTGCTTCAGCTTGGCAACTTTCCTCTTACTGTAGACAAAGGCAAACCACCTCTGAGTGCTCCTTGACTAAGAAAACCGTATAAAATTCATGAGGTCACAATAACTTGACAGGTTACTTGAACGCAGATACACTACATTAAGTGTCAATATATTTGGGAGTTTGCCCCAAAACGATACTTAATTTTCACAAGAACAGTGAGTTGCTAGAATAAGATGACATCTCAATTGTCAACAAGCTCTAGCCACTTATAACAAAATATTTAACCTGTTTTTTTAACTCAGAAAACACTCCCACACTACTCATCTATCGTTTCAATGGGAATATTTCTGCTTGTGCACCTTGACACTTTTTTCACTACACACATATGTATATATGTGCATACACTTGCTTTAATATTCACTTCTGCCCAGGGGGCATGCTAACATCCCTTTTGCTAGAGCACCTGCAAAACCTTAGGCCACTTATTAGTTTTGAGAAGCTACAGTAGTTTCCAAACAGTCTCAGGGTGCACACTTACAGGGGAGTAATCTCCACTGTACACATTGAGACTTTTTCCTGGGCAAACATGAATAGGATTGCTTTGTCAAGGCTTGTAGTAGTTTGTTCCTCATGTATTATACTTACTTAAAAGACTTATATCCCATCTTTCTACTGAATGATCTTACAACTGGTTTGCAACTGACTGTAATAACAGATAAACAAACACACACACACACAGTCTGGAACACTAGGTTTGAAAAGTAATTTGTTAATGCAGGCCATTAAAATATGAGATTAATTAATTAACATTAATGTTGAAAAGCCTTTCATATGTCAAATTGCTTTGGTTTTCAGAACAGGCCATAAATTTATAGAAAATGATATGGGGGCTGTCACACCCATTACTGTTGTTTGTTTGTTTTTTTATTTATATACCACTGGAATAAAAATAAACAAAAGACAGTTTACTGAAATTAAAACAGATACAGATAAAAATAGACATACGTTAAAATATTTTTAAAACATAATTAAATTACCCATACAATTATAAGCAATTTAAAATATATCCATTAAGAAGGCAAAAAAAAAAATAGCACACACTTGAAAACTTAGGCACATATTTTAATATTTCTTCTTTCTATGTGTTCTTTTTGTCACTTTAAAGTTGCCTTCCTCAGCCTGCCACATTTTCCAGATAGATTACAAATCCCAAAGTAAAACTGATGGCTGAGATGCTAGGAGTCCAACGTATTTGGAAACTGTCAAGGTGGAAAATACTGTCTTAAAGCTTAGTATCTCATTTTACAATCTGTTTTGTTTCTGATTTGCATCTTTCTTTCTTTTTTTCCTATTCACTACCAAAATGTACCTTTGTTCAGTCATTCTTAAAACACCTTGTTTGTTGAAAGTTAGTAAGGAATGATGGGCTTATTTCACTTAAAGGACACTGATCCTTGCAAGTGCAGCAATAAACTATAAAGATCAGTGAGCGAACTGAGCACTGGGGAATTCTTAATTAGATATTGCTCACCTACCTCTGAGCATAGGCAGAACAGTTTTCCCCAACAACTGAATCATTACATCATCCCTCCCTCCTCACTCACAAACATATTCTGAAAAGATTAGAAGGAGCACTTCTTTTGCACACAGGAGCCAAGAGTCCCAAGTTGGGGTGTCTACATTTTAAAATATCAGGTAACTAACAAGTCTACTGTTCTTTTCATCCACTTCACCTTAATATTTGTTTGCTTAAATCTCTGAACCATGCACTGTAAAGCTAATCTTAAAAAACAGGATGTTTGCACCCAATCCTTTTGTTGTCTGCCACTCTTTCACATTGAAACGTGATTTTTTTGCAGCAGAAGTTCAGCAAAGAATCCAAGTACTCCAGGGACTAGTGAATACATGATGTTACAGCAAAACATCTACTGTGGAAGCCTGGTTTTCCTATTCCATTGTTGCCAAGCCCTAAAATCTCCTGATTTTCAGGCTCTTACAACCTAAGAAAAGCAGGCTGATTAGAAATGGGTGCAGTAATCCTATCACCGCTCTCTTAGGAGAATGGGCCATCAAACTCAGTGGTACTTCTTAAATTATTATTTTTACTGAAGTATCATCACCATTGTGTCTACTCAAAAGAACAGACGTGAAGAGCCAGGGGGGAAAAATCCCATAAAAACTGATGAGAAAACATTTTCCCATCTCCCATTTCCCAAGCCCCCTTTTTCCATGAAAAAGAAAAAAGAAAAAAAAAAGAATTATGGAATATTTTCTTTCAGAATGGTGAGCAAAATTTTAAAGTGTTCATATATTTACACCCCCAAAATTATTTCTACCAACTATGTAAGAGGAAGATGATTACATAAGATTTAGAATGATATCTTGGTCTTGGTTTCTTTTTTGCAGTGCTTTTTATGGGAATAAGTACTTTCTGACTCCTTGGTACTATGGAGAAGTAGAGGAGACAGAATAGTTTTCTTTATTTTACTAAGACTGAGGTATCTTGTGAACTACCAAAACCAAAGAGGTGCCTTATAGTTCAGGTATTTTTTTTTCATTTGGGATCTTGTAGCTTTGTTTGTTAAAAGAAAAAAAAATTAAAGCGTTTGAAAAACAGTGTGAAGAGTATTCAGGAGCTTCAGTTAGTATAAAGAGCTGAAGCCAAATTGTTAACTATGACTTGGTAACAAAAGCAATTATTTTAAAAAGTAAAATTGTAATTATTGTGTGAATAAACTATACTTTTAATATACCAAACATTGCAATTTTTCCAAACAAAATTATTCATATTTTACGTTTCCAGAGTAACAAAATAACTTTCCATGTATAAAGGATGTTAATATTGCACTTTTTTCAATCTCTATCTGCACGGCTTCAAAATTTCCATAAATTTTACATCTCAAGTTAGAAGTAAGTCCCACTGAGTTCAATGGACTTACTCCCAGAAAAGCAGTTACAGGACTTTTTCTACAAAAGGCAGGCACAGGCAGGATAGAGGCAAAGCATAAGCTTATCTAGCTGTATCTTTTTGTCACAAAGCATGCGGAACATTACGTGAAAAACAAACCGGGGAACAGGGTGGAGAGGGGGCAGGTAAAGGCCAAGAAAGAACGAATGAGATGTCGAGCTGAGGAAACATACCCAAGTGCTGAGACTAGCACTATTTGAGCAATAAACACATTCATGGAGCACAAAGGGGTTCATTGCAACTATGCCAACAATAATACACAAAACTAGAAAATAACATCAATATAAATTAAAAGGGAATTGAAGAGACTCACAATCTCCTCAGTCGCCAGCCAGAAGTCTTAATGCAAGCTAATAAAGTATGTGTGAGACAGACTTAAACTTCAGTCCTAAAGTTCAACTACATTATAAAAGGATTATTGATATCTGAGGGCCTCCTACCAAACAAACAAATCACCTCTCCCACCATTTCATTTTTCCAACACTGGCAGGGACTCATCATTTCATGTCCTCGCTACTGTCCTTGTTCTAAAATCCATAAGGTAGCAAGCAGACTAAGTACAAGCCAACTGGCACACAGAAATTTGATAAATTTTGCTCATCCCTAAGCTTTTGTTTTCCGAGCACCCTCCCACATTTTATTGTAGCTGGGGGTTGGGGAGAGAGAGAAAGTGCCATTCCATAATGAATTTTGTTGACTTTTAATTAACTAAGCCTTCTCTGCTGTTGGTACTCATGTTGTGGAATACCCTCCATTAGAGGTCCAATTGATGCTAATGTTAGTTCCATTCCAGGTAAAAGTAAAACACTGTTTCTCACCAGGGCCTTTGGGCCCTAACTGATTTAATCCTAATCTGTGCATATGTGCAGTTATAAATGATCTTAAACTGGTTGAACTATTTAAACTACTCTGTTTTAACTAATCAAACTGCTTAATACTGTTAGTCTGTTTAAATGCTTTAAATGGTCAAATTAATGTTATTGTATACCATCCTGAGATCTCATGAAGCAGGCAAAATATTATTATTTTAACTAGCCAATCTGTGGTGTTCAGTCATACTGAGGATAACATAATGAATTAACAATTAGCACCCTAATTCAACATTTTCCCCCAAGCTCTGTATACATAACAAAAATCCTTACAGTCCAACAGCTCCTGGTCCTGTGGCTGATGGATGAGGCTAGAGTATGCCTCCTTTCAATACTGCAGTTCCAGACCAAAAAACTGTCCTCCTCTGTGGCCATAAAGAAAATGCACTCTTTCTAATTGGAAATGCATCACTGCTTTAAACAATATGGTTTACAAACACAAAAATTACTGTAAAAATAAAACCTCTAAAACACTGTCATAATTATATTTGTTCAATAATCAACAGAAGATTTCACCACTTTCAGCAGTAGAATCCCAGATTAGAGTTTTAAAGCCTGTTTATTTCTGTTCTTCCAAAACGAACACAGACCAAGTGTTGAGAACCTGACTGGGATGGAGTCTGTAAACTATAGAAAAGTAAAGTAATTTTTAAAAGTTTAGGCTCCCTCTCAATAGTATAATATAAAAGCAAAGTAGTATACATAGAGAGCAGCTTGTGAGAAATTATAGAGGCTGCATTACCAAGGAACCAGCTCTATACCAATAGCTAAAATAACACCAGAATGTAATGTTAAACTGTGGAAAGTTTCTTTTACAATAAATAATTTATAACTGCTATTTTAAAACACAGATGTAAACTGTTCAGAAGATGCGTGCTGCTAACTGTAAATTGGAACTTACAAGAAGTGTCAAAAATGAGCCATTTTTGAGTCCCTCTGACAAGCGAGACCGAAGTCTCCAACTCAGCTTAAGGCACAAACATAGAACCAAATATCCTATTCAAACCGTTGCTGTTTCAACTGTAGAGGTCTGTACCATCTGTACCATCCATCCCCACAACTTTAGAACTGTAACATCAGAGGCCACTGGTCTGTTTATCAGCCCTTTGATACTTTAGGAGTGATTGTAATCCTTCCAAACCTCCAACGTAAAGACACAATGAGGGAGTTTGTTTCAACAACCAACCATCATTTCATCTATATCCTGACTTTTCCCTCGAAAATAGGATTCAGGGTGACTTGCAGAATAAGGTAAAAACACATATACAAAAAGTTAAGATTAAAATAATGTTAAACTGTTCATACAGCTCCAACAGGTCCAAGTTCCCTGGGTTATGGTTTCGTAAGGACACATTTTTATAAAATCCTGAAGGAACTTTAAAATACAATGAATGAATCCCAAATTCTTCTAGTAGATTATCTATGGATGTATGGTGTGTGTGCATGTACCTTCAAGTCGCTTGTCGGCTTATGGTGACTCCACGAATTTCATAAGGTTTTCCTAGGCAAATAGTACTCAGGGTTGGTTTTGCCAGTTCCTTCCTTTGAGATATTCCCTATAGCAACTGATATTCATTGGCGATCTCCCATCCAAGTACTAACCACAGCTGATCCTGTTTAACTTCCAAGATCAGATAGGATTCAGTGCCTTTACAGTATTTAGTCCCCAGGAAGTATGGTACTGAACTCACTATGATTCCTCGCCCTACTCTTAGTTCAGTGTTACTAGTGCACACTAGGAAGATCGAATTAGCCCAGGATCAGCCTTCCTTTTAGAACCAGCCCTCTAGTAGCAGAATGGTGAAGAGGGGTCCAATTCATAACTGTTACATGTTTTAAATTTAGCACAAAACAGTTAGCTAGTATCCACACTATCTTGTCACAGATTACTCCCAAGGTTACATTCATCATTACAAGGATGGACTAGAAGAAGATGGCTCAAGAAATCACTGCACATTGGGGAGGGGCAACAATTAGTACTGCTGGAAGAGAAGGAGATGAGAGATTGCAGCACAGGAGAAAAAGGCCAAGAGGTACAGGTTTTGGTTATAACCCTGCATTGGTTCTGTAAAACTCCATTCTCCCTTATCTGCCTAGCTCTGAGGGAAGGCAGTAAGAAAAATTCAATAATACCAAATTCCTATTTGTGGGGGCTCAGACACCAGTGTGGTGTAGTGTTTGGAGTATCTGACTAGGACTCCAGGAGACCAGGGTCTGAATTCCAACTAAGCCATGAGCGGTCTTGGGCAAGTCACACTCTCAGTTTTAGAGGAAGGTAAAGGCAAATCTCCAGAATTCTATGACTACCGTATATACTTGTGTATAAGCTGACCTCGTATATAAGTTGAGGGCACGTTTGGAGGCCAAAATTAATGGATTTTGATATGACCCATGGATAAGTGGAGAAGGGAAAGCGTCAGCATTGCCTCAGAGGCGCAGCCACCACTGCAATTTTCCTGCTCAGGCGTTCAAAAAGGTCTTTTGTCAATCTATTCACAGAAGCGATGTTGCATTTTTGGAATTAATACTGTACCTGAACTTTTATCAAAAAAAGGAACCATACCCTTCTCTGAGTAGAATGGTACTTGGCACTCTTTTGAGGGGAAATGCCAAGAGCTGCTGCTGCCATTTTCCCACCAAGTAATTCAAAAAGGCCAGAAGCAGCACCCCAGCAGAGAGAGCAGAGGAGGTTGGTGATTCTTTCAGGTTCTCCTGGGAAGGACTAAGCTTTCACTTTTTACCACTCTGTTCAGAGAAGGTGATTGTTCCTTTTTGGATAAGAGTTAAGGTACAGTACTTTGACCTGTGGATAAGTCAACCCAGGTTTTTAGATCAATTTTTTACTAAAATTTTTAGGCTTATACATGATTACACACAATAATTTCACATTTTTTCTTTGACAGAATTTCAGTCACATACACACACACAAAATCTAGAACATAAGCTTGTGGGAAGGAACATACATCCATATAGCTAACTAGAAACAAGAGGTACTGGGGATGGGCTCATGATCTCAATTTTATCTTCATTAATGCTTACGAAATGAACAGACATCCAAAAACACACAACAGGAAGACAAACAAGAATTGCCTGGCTAACATGGAGAAAGAAGGAACAAAGGGTGGTGGGGTTTAGGCAAACAACCCATTCCAACTCATTACGTCACCAGTATGATAAGCAATATTGACCAGGTCACCTATCCATATTATGAGTAGTGCAAGAACTTTCTTTTGGACAGTTGATCGAAGTATAGCCCAGGGGCTATATTTGGCCTGGCAACATTTTTATTATGGTTGTAACCTTATTAAGCACTGGAAGAAGACTTTACATGCACAACAGTTATTTTGACATGCTATTTATACGTGCAGTTATATGCTTCTATTTCTTAGTACTAGTCATTGGTCATCTCAGGATACTTCAGGAGGCAAGATGACAATAAAGAATGAACTCAACCTGTTGCAGAGCTTTGTATCGTAGACCATTTCTGCCCTACACTGTTATGGTACTATTATTCCACCTTCAACATCCTATGGAATCCTGGGCTTTGTAGTTTAAGGAGGGGCATTTCAAATTCTCAGCCAGAGAGCTCTTGGGGCTCAGTAAACTACAAACCCCAGAATTCCACAGGATGTTGAAAGTGAAATAATAGCACTATAAAAGTGTAGTGTGGAAATGGCCATAAATAGGAAACATGTATGTTAGAAAGGGAGCAGGAGCAGCAAGCTGTAGCCTAAATGCTTAATCTGTAATGACTGAAAAGCACAATAATTCAAGAAGCCTGCTTCTCTCTTTTCCACACAAGTAACAGAAGGCCTTCTTGACCTCTGAAGGGAAGGAAACAATAAACATTCCTGACACAAATCTGTTGTTGTGTGCTTTCATATCATTGCTGACTTCTGGCAGCTCTAAGGTGAGCCTGTCATAGGGTTTTCTTGGCAACATCGGGCCAAAAGGAGTTTGCCTTTCGCTTCTGCTGCAAGAGGGTGACTTGCACAAGGCCACACAGCGGGCTTCTATGGCTGAGTGGGGATTAGAACTCTGGTCTCCAGAGTCATAGTCCAACGCTCAAGCCACTCCACCACACTGACTCTCCCACAATGTGAATACTAAAGGGATTATCAGCAAAGTTACAATGGAAAAAAAACATAGCAACTCCAATGCTTATGACACTGTCTGCTGCACTAAATTGAGCTGATATTATTAATCATACAAGCAAAATAATCTGAACTACCACAGTACAGGTGAGCAGAGGCACAGGAAAGTTTCTTAGAATGAGCTAACAATTGAAATGACCAGGAGCAGACCAAGCGGCCTACCTAGAGATCTGAAAGACTGAAAAAAAAAAAACAAAGACTGTTCATATTTGTTAATATAAACCAATAGCAACAGGAATTTCACTGAGACTAGACCTAAATACATGCTTGTATCAATCACAAATCTTCAGTCTCCTTATAAACAGACTATGTACTCCGCAGGCTTGAGAGATATACTCCTTTCAGTTGACACTCCTCCTCTTCTAAACACAAGTACTGCTCAGACAGTACTTATCATGTTTTCTCGAACACAGGAGCAGGCAAGTGCCTAACTCTGCCCCCTCTATTCTTCCCTTCCTCATTTGGAAAGTGAAGCATTTGAACAGAACTTCTTGTTATCTGTAGAGACTGTTCATGTGAGTAAGATCCCAGATTTTTTAGGGTTCTTGTTTGTATGGAGAGCCTCTACATGAACACGAACCTCTCCTCTTCAGATAGGTCACTTTCCACACAAGTCTATTTTGGAAAAGTGCATAGAGAGGGCAAAATTATGACAAAGTTGCCAACAATGACATATCCTGACATCTTTATGCTAACCTATATACTATAGGTTATATACATTACGACTCCATTGATTTTAATAACTTTCAGAATCTACAGTATATTGCACACTTGAAGGCAGTAAAAACAGAGAAAGTGATTGTTCTAGGAATTTCACCAAACAGTGGTGCTCTAATTAATATTACAACCTGGCTTCCTTAAGAACGTGTGCAACTGCACAGTCTGTATCTGCTTCTATAGTAAGATCTATTACTAAAATGTTTCTCCCATGCTCAACAGCTTGTTGTCATAATTTGAAGGAACATGCAAACTGATATTCTGTGAGCTAGCACTGTGAGTGAAATTAGAGACAGGAGTCACTAACTGGCCAGTGAGCCTCACCTCAAGATCAGCAAGATGATTTCAAAACTTGGCCTCGAGCAACAGTCCATCTGAAGTTTCAAGATACAGCTCCTTGACAGACTTCTAGTGAGGCTTCATTATGCTCAAATACTTTAGAAATGTTCTCTTCTTGAAAATAAGATGTGACAAAGATGTGACATACTCCCTGGTAGGCTACAGTATATTAATATTATTTTGAGCATAGTAGCTCAATGTATCTTATATTAAGTATTAAATAGTCTACTATGCACATGCATAGACATAAACATTACGAACACTCCATGCATTTAGGTATCCAGTCTGATAGCCACATAATTGAACTGGAATTATACCAGATCTCATTTCAGTGAAATAGCTTTAGAATATATTTATCCTCTGAGTTTGAAGCCTGTACTTTTGTACAGATTTGCACAGATGGGCACCCTAGAAAATTAAGTTGGTGTGCCATGCACAGTAGTCTGTTTGCACCAAAATACACAATGATGCACAATGTGTGTGGAAAAGACTCACAAGATTTTAATAGGCAAATCCACAACAAGAAGCTTGCACAATTCCACTGAAACAGTCCTGCTTTCACACTTCTGAGTATAAGGACATGGCATTAAATATGATGATATATCTCTATCCTGCAAAGAAACTTGATACTCTACAAAATCCACCAGGTCATGAAGACAAAAATAAGGAAATTCACAGTTCAAACTGCTCCTTCTATTACCTCACACTCCCTCATAACACACAGGTAGTATGATAATTTCCTAACAATGGGTGACATTACATAGGTCTGGTGAATTATCTAGGCCTAACTAACGGCTTCAGCAACATGACAGCTTTCACTTTATTTTCTATAAAGCTAATTAATTTTATATTATATCCATTGTCCTTGGTTTTGACAACCTTATTAAGCAGGTCCTTTCCATTTTTTTACAAGTTACTTGGCATGCAGATACTGAAATCCAATTACCTATAACGCATATTCTATTACTGTGTACCATACAACTCTGACAAATTCATAATTTATCCCATACAGACATTAAGTAGCTTTATGAACTGTATCATTCTGGCATTAACAGAATACAAGTCCCAATATTTGTAAAGCCTATAAGCAACATGTTGCAGCAAGTAATGCTGATAAGGTGATGGAAATAATAATTTTCTTTAAAAAAATTGATAATGCAAAGTTGCAGTTGTCACATCATCTGACCTTTTAAAATATATGCATGGTTCAGAGTTCACTAAAACACACTCTCTCTCTCTCTCTCTATATATATACATATATGCATGGTTAGCAAGACCTGGCGGACTTCCACACTATTTCAGATTATTACCACTCAGAGATGAGATGGAAGTGTCATCATTCAGAAAAGAACAGAGGACATAGCCCAGGAGACATAACCCAGAGCAGGTAAGTGATCTTCACATGATTGAAGAGAAACATTTCAAGGAAGATTGTCCCCCCAAAACTCATAATCATTATTTCTTTGATCATTATATAAATCTACGCAGAGTCGAAAACCAGGCAGAACATTAAATGCACCAACCCACAACTTTTGAGTTTAGCCTGCTTTAAGGAAGATTAAAATTTCCAGCAAAAATTCCATCTTTTGATACAATATGTTTAATATGTTTCTTTATTAAATGTGTACTGAGATTGCCAGAAGGCAAACGAGTTTTAAGAAGAGCCATACTTACAAGGCTTCTCCATTCCCACAATTTACAGATCAGGCCTTCAATATGCCAAGCAAAAGAACTAAGGAAAAAAACCAACCAGGTAACCCTGCAAATGTCTTTACTTATTAAGCGAATTTTTATTCCACCTTTTTACTTCTTGAGGAACACTCAAGATGGTTTGCAACATTTAAAAAC
Source organism: Cyclura pinguis (assembly GCA_030412105.1). Taxonomy (NCBI): domain Eukaryota; kingdom Metazoa; phylum Chordata; class Lepidosauria; order Squamata; family Iguanidae; genus Cyclura; species Cyclura pinguis. The sequence continues at coordinate 130,431,767 of CM059600.1, forward strand.
TAACTGGATCCATAATCAGATATACTTTTTAAAAATACCCTCAGTTAAAAATTATTTTTAAAAGGAGGGGGCAACTGTTCGGTTCCCCTTCTCAAGGAAGGATGGCGTGGGTGATGGAGACGCTGGCAATCCGGGAGAGAGAGGGAAGCCATTCCTTTCTCATACCTGGAGGCGAGACAGTCGGGGACCGGGGTGGGGTGGAGAGCTCGCCCTCCTCCTCCTCCTCCTCGCCCCGGCTCTCCCCTCTCTAGGCCGGGGCCTTGGAGGGACTTCACCCCCGCGACTGACCCTCTCCCCCGCTGAGCGCCTGGCAACCTTTTACTGGAGAAAGTTGAAAGAGGGACCCCCAGGAAAGGCAGAGGCGATGGCGGGGGGGGGGGACGCTCCCTCCTGGGAGAGGACTCATGTCTGAGCACCGGGGGAGAGGAGGAGGAGGGGGGCGAGGGGAAGGAGAGATGTGGGGGCCCCCCCTGGCTTCCCTCCTCCTTGTGCGGAGGAGCGGCCGCCTTTCTTCCCGTCCCCGCCTCGGCCGACAGCAGCCCAGCCCCTCTCCGCTCGCCTCACCTCCCGTGCCGTCCGAGTTCTCGTTGAGGCTGCCCGAAGAGTCGTGGTGAGAGCCCACACACCCGCCCATGGGGCCCGGCCGTCCCGGCCCGGAGACCCCCTTCTCCGCCTGCTCGCCGCCCGAGCCAGTCCCCCGTCTTTTCCTCCTCCTCCTCCTCCTCCGCCGCCGCCGCCGCCGGTCGGGCAGGCGCGCTGGCTCTGCCGCCGCCGCCCGCCTCCTCCTCCTCCTCCTCCTCGCCGCGGCCGGCCCCGCCTCAGCTCCCGCCTTCCACGCTCCGGCGCCCGCCCGAACAGCGCCCGGAGCCGCGGCGGCGGCCTGACTCAAGCCAATCAGACCCTCCCCAAGAGCAGCGGCGAGGCCGCCCCGGGGCTTAGGAGGAGTCTTTGCGGCGGGCGCAGGCTCGGGCTCTGTGCGGAGGCTCTCTGGCCATGCCGCCTCTCTTCCCGGCGAGGACCCTCCCCTTTCTTCTTCAGGGCGGAGACAGAGGGAGGAGAGGCGAGAGTAGGGCGAGCGCCTCCGCTCCGCGAAGGAGAGGGCTCTCTGGCGGGCGGCGGGGGGAGCTGGAGGCTCAGCGCCCGGGGTTCCTGCGCGCCGCGGCCGCCCTCCCAAGACAGGCTCCCCAGGACGGGCCGGGATCTGCCACCCTCCTTCTTTCTCCCCCGCTTCCCCCAGGCTTGGGGACCTGCGGGAGGGAGCTTGGCTTCCTTTCCGACTGCAGTTACGCCCCCTCGGCTAATTTTCCCTTTAAGACGAATAAAAATACCGAAGAACCCCAGGGGGAGTTGCAGGAGGGCGGCCGGCCAAGCCCTCGCGGCCGGCCCGCCCGCCTTTTAAGGGCTCGCTGGGGAACCTCTGGGTACCTCACACCGCACGCACGGGGCCATTCGCCTCGCTTCCCCGAGGCAGGCGAGGTCTGGAATCAAAATACTCCCAAGACACACAACCTGAGGAAACGTGCACGTTTATCCTTTTCTCACCTTCGCCACCATTTCCGCACTAGCCTGTTAAGGTGCTATTATTCCACTTTCAACATCCTATGGAACCCTGGGGGTTGCAGTTTAGACAGAGGCCTTCGAAAGCTTTCGAAGCCTCCCAGGCTTCAAGGCTACCCCGAAAATGTTTCAGCCAAAGTTCAACTTGAAAAGATTTTTCACCCATGCTATTTTTGACTGCATTTCTTCTTAAGAGTATCCTTTGTGTTGCAGCCCATGGACTGCCAAGTGGCTTTGCAGATAGGAGACAATGCAGATACTGTTACAAGGGGTCCAGTCACGATTTTGACATGCCCCAGATACAACAGGTGGCCCAAAGTGCTTTTGCACATTTAAAGCTTGTACGCTGACTCCGTCCATTCCTTGAGACATCAGATGTGGGCTGCGGTGGTACACGCCATAGTTGCCTTCTGTTTGGACGGCTGTAATGTACTGTATTTGGGGCTGACTTTGAAGAGTGTTTGGAAAGTTCAGCTGGTCCAAAGTGCTGCGCTCAGACTGCCAACTGGGACGTGTTACAAAGACCATACAGTACTATACCCCTGGCTGCCGTTTTGCTTCAAGGCACAATTCAAAGTGCTGGTTATAACCTATAAAGACCTATATGGCTCATGTCCAGGCCCATCTATCAGACCATATCTCCCTGTATGAGCCTGTCCAGACCCTGAGATCATCAGGAGAGGCCCTGACAACACTTTAATATTTGAATATATTTCTCTCTTTGTAAAGTTTTTTGTTTAGTTTTCCCAAGTGCAAATATGGCAGAAAACCAAAATAAGACTTTTTTTTTTCTTGGAAAGCTATGCAGTTACTGTAATTGTAGTTCACAAGGGAAGCAGTTTTTTTGTGCTGAGGGTCAAAGTAAAAACATTCCCACAAAGTTGCAGAGACTTTCTAGGTACTATTTTTCCTCCTGAAAATGTTCTTGATAGGCCAGGATCTCCAGATTTAAACCCCAATCAGGAAACTGTTGAATATCCATTCCATCCCTAGGTTCTTGTCAATAGGTATCAACGAAGAGAGACTTTTCCAGTTGTAGTTAGTCCTCTACAACGTCATCCAGTTCTTGTTTGGGGAATCTCTTATTGTGTTATAGAGACAAATTCCCCTGTATAGGCACTGCATCTGAGAGATAAGCAGTAAATGTGAAGCCATCCTTGGTGTGGATGTATGGGTGATGACGTTATAGGCCCTTTCCGCACCTTACCTTTTTTCCGGTGCTGGGGTGCAAGGATCACATGAGCAGCCTCCGCCGAGAGGCTCTCGCGTCCCTGGTGCTTCAGCTCTGCACAAACTGCCTGCTCGAGCCTCTTCCTTCTGCAGTGCAGCCTGGGAGTTCCTCAGGCTGCGCTGGGGCAGGAAGTGCAACCAGCATGGCTCCGGAGGCTCTGTATGCCAAGTAAGTGTGCGCAGGGCCCAAGAGCAATGTGCGATCGTGCACCATTTTTGGCTTCCTGCTGAAAATGAAAAGGTGCACGATCGGCCCCTGCCGGCCCCTGGAGCATCGCATGATTGTGAGTGCGTCATGCAGATCGCTCCTCACAGTCGCGCAATGCTCCAGGCGCCCTTTCGCATGGCAAATGCCATGCGGAAAGGGCTGTAGACTTCAGATGCAATTCACTTCATAGTCTCTTTCACCTTCCCTTTGGGTAGCTGAGATTCTTGAGATATCTTAAAGAACAAGGTGCTGATGAACTGCAAGATGTCACTCAGCTCTGATAGTATCCACAAAATCCAAAATGGGTTTCTTTTTCAGTATCCACTGATACAAAATCAGTGACTATTTTCTTCAATTGGCTGTATAGGATATATGCATGTAACTGTATTCTGTAGAACAGGAACAACAGCTACAGGAGCTTACCATCTTATTGCAGCATCTGAAGAAATATCCTGGGCTCACAGACTGTGTTGTCAACAGGCACACACTGATTTCCTGAAAGCATTCAGTAAGTTCCTGTTTTTTCTCAAACACCACAGTCACCATCTGGATGTTGAAATTCCAGCATAGCTGAGACTGTCTAAGGAGCTTTCCTTTTAAAATTCCTTCCAGAACTACATTCCTCTTCATGCTGAAGGACAATGAAGCAAGGAATCCAGAAGGGCATGAAAAGAAAGCCCCTACTCCCTTGATCTAGAAGACTGCCTGCTACATGTTAAAGATTAATTGATGGGTGTAGAGTGAACACAGTGAGGGAGTGACTATAGCACAGCCCCCATTCAGTACTACTGAATCTCCACTACACATCATATTCAGCCATTGCAGCTTTGAATAATGTGTTTCTTCCTGTTTCTCTCCTCAGGGCACAACTAGGTTTGCTACTCAAATAAGACTGCGGTCATGGCTTTGGACTGAGACTTCCAGCTGTGTGAATCTGGGGAGGATTCCACTCATGAGGCCGCTTCGCTGATGTAGTGGAATACCAGAATGGTTTACCTGTATATAGAGAAGTTTGTGGTTGTCATCAGCGTCAGTGCCTATGAAAGGAGAACTCTTCAGCTGTTGCTTGATGTTATGTGCAGTCAAGCAGCAGCTGATTCTGAATTGTCTTTGAGAGACTTCTGGACACTGGGTCTTTGGAAGTAGTCTTTTAATGGCTACTGTGATTAGTGACAAGAGATTTGCCTGCTTTTGAAAATTTCCTGGATTTACTGAGATTTGCCTACTTCTGAAAATTTCCTGAATTTATTGTATCTTCCAATGACTGCCCTATGGATTCATAAACTACAGTTAGTGAGGTTCAGAAGAAATGCATCTCTTGTTCTTACCCATTGACAATGTTTTCTCAGAGACACATGGTGACTTTTGTCACTTGCTTTACAATACTTTCCACTCATCTCATTGGGCTGTACTTGCCTTGCCTGTGCATATATTTATTCCCTAATGGAGGTTGTAGAGGCTACTTAATGTGTTCACAAGTGTGACTGATTCCCTCTTCAGGCTGACCCCACATTTCCAAACCCTTGGGCTTCTGTCATTTACCTTGCCCCTTTTCTCCCCAAGATCCCTCCCTAGATTGAATACTTGGGCCTTGAGTTGAGGTCCCTATACGGACCAGCGGTTATGGTGTTCTGCGGGTTCATTGTGGTAAGCATGACCAGACTCTATCAAAACTTAACATAAACAGCCAGATGTGGTTGTAAAAAAGAATAAAGTAGAAGTTTATTAAGACACATTTAAGTCACACTTTAACCTTTGAATTATTTAATCATTTGCAGCTCCCCCAACCCCCATTCAGTTCTTCCTCCTGGTTATCCCATCTCTCTGCAATCTTTTCCCTAGGCCATCTTTTGCCTATTTGACTTCTGTCAGAGAGGACCCTCAGTTTTGTATACTTTCTCCCCTGTAGGCCCTGCTTTCACAGCATTCCCTGAGCTGTGATTTGCTGGCACCAACCCGGCTTGCCCAACTCCTCCCTGATGGAGGCTGTAGAGCCTATTTAATGTGTTCACAAGTATCATCTCTTTTTCACTTAACAGTGCCTGCAGTTCTCATTATACTCAGGTCACTTTAACTAAAGTTTTGGTTATGCCCCTGAGCAGCAGCAAGGTGGGAAAATGAGCTAGATAAGATGAGATGGCTCTGGCTCAGGGAGGGCAAAGTATGGTCTTTGGAAAGTCTGCAGCCTGCAAACTCTACCTTTGCGGCCTTTGAATCTCCCAAGCCCACCAACACTTTTTTAAAAATTGGGGTCAGATTTTAAGATGATTTTCTGCAGGAAAATCACCCAAGTCTCCCCAAAAATCAGGTGGAGACATGGTGGTTTGCTTTTGTACCACCCCTGAGACCCCAGTACTTGTTATTGCTGTTGTTTTCATCCTGAAATGTTGACTGGAAGGGAAGTGATGTCACTTCTGGTATACCAAGATGTTGCCAGTACAGCTCATGAGGTGTGTGTGTGTGTGTATATGTGGCACCTCCTCTTGCACAGTTGTCCACGAATCCTATAGCTACTAATACTCCACACTCAGGCATGAATGAGTTTTAAATGAGGTGCTATTGTCTCTTTAATGTTCTGCAACTGGTGCCCCATTTACCAAATAGCAGATCAGTCCTGGGGACAGACAGAACTTATCCATATATGGCAAGAGGATAGTCCATCTGGATATCTTCCATCACTCCCTCTCTATGCATATCAAATGCTGACTGAGAATGCCTTGCTCAATGCACATATGCAAAAGTCCCCTAGGTTGTTTTTTTTAAGGATTGTACAAGACACATTTAGGTCTCTTTGAGCAAGTAAGCACAGTACAGGTGTTGCACACTCAAAACACGTTATACTTGCCTGTGATGGGGATGTTTGGAGAGATGCCACTGGATGCTTCATATTAAAACCAACTTTGTATAAGATCTCCTTCCTTGCTTTATTAGTTCACATATGCTTTTTCTAATATTTCTAATAATTAAATGACTATTTAAAAAAAATGCCATCAGTCTTGGATGACCACCAATTGAAAGGAAGCTAAGTCCTAGAGTGCTGTCCATAGGATTTCTTAACTTCAACAGAAATGAGGAGTGAACTGGGGACTTTTTTCTGTGCTGTAGTGATTTTGGGTTGTTGTAAAGAAGCTCACTGGAGCAGGAGAGTGAGCTACTACATATTGATAGAATATATGTGCATAATCAGAGGACAGCAAAATGAAAGCAGTAGCATTTTATATTTCCACCCATAGGATAGCTGTTTCTAGGTGTGATGTTCTTCAGTGATTTCCCCGAACCCTAATCTGGCCCTGGAATTAGGAAATGATACTTTGGCAGCTAACCGCTGGGTATGTACATCTTATGCCCAGGGTAACCATTCCAAAATTCACTTCAACATCTTAGGTATTCATACTATTCAGTAATGAAGTAGATGGAAGTAATTCAAAGGACTGGCAACAATACTTGATAGCCATGGCTCCTGACAGTTTCCCATTACAGTCATGGCCAATGGGGAGCGGGGAGGAATCATGCAGCACTCCAGATGTCCTTGAACTGTAACTCCTAGCATTCTTGGCTACTGGCTGTGCTGACTCGGGATGTTCAATCACAGTTCAACAAGATTTGGAGGGTCAGAGTATTCCCACCCCTGATCTATAGTGCAGATATTATTTCTGATGGTGGAAATCACAGCAAGCATATCGTGTGGCTGAACCACCTTTGTGGGATCTGGAAATACTGGAGCTGAAGGTGGTGCTGTTTCAGAATCATATTGCTAAAACAGCAACCTCTGCATTGTGATTGTATAAGCAGTCTTGAGAAATCTCAAAACCAAGGCTGGTATATTGCTGTGTTATTTTAGTAATAAATGATGATGGAAGTGATAATGATATATATTTTGTATAATTATTTTACTATTTACCATGAATAATAATAATTATAATAATAGTAATAGTAATAATAGAGGTCTTACAACTCTGTGGACATTTTGCATCTCAGTAGAATCCTAGAATGATCCATGCAGTTATTTTGGCTTCAGTTCATATTGTATTTCATGACCTGACTTATCACAGTTGCTTGAGTAATTGCTTTCCCGACATTTTAAAAGCATTCTTCAGGTGACCTGTGCTGCATTCAGGAAGCATTCTATGGTGAAAAAAGAAACAGCTATCAGACACATGTCACTAAAACAACAATATATGTTTATGGTAGTGGATAACCTAGAATACGTTTGTCCCTGAAATCAACAATTTTAATAGCTTGTGTCCTTTGAAAATCTTAGGTATATGAGCTTTAAAAAAACACAGTACCATAACTTCTCCTACATGAGTTTTAAAAGCACAGATAAATGCTGAACTTAGCCTGTTCTCTCACTCCATGTCTGCTAGCTTTATTCCCTCCCCCACCTTTTTTTGGTGTTGCTAGGAAGTAAAGGTGTTGCTGGACTGCAGCTCCCAGGGTTCTTCATTATTGGCTCTACTGCCTAGGGCTGATGGGCATTGCAGGCCAACAACATATGGAGCACTACACTTTGACTGTTTCTCCCTTATCGGCAGGAGCTCCTCTGGTAACAGCTGCCTCAGGCAAGAGACTCACCAACATCACGGGGGACCTTTTCACCTGCTGGTGCCCCATTCTCCTTAGAAGTATCACCGGAAGCATCTCCTTTGGTGACAGCTCCTTCTGGCAGGGGACTAACTGCTACCAAGGGTGGAGGTTTTCCAGAAGACTCCCTAAATCATTTCCATTCCATATCACATACTACCATTATAAAAACTGAACTACTTTTTCTCCTCTCTCTCCATCACTTCTTCCTTATGTCTGATGTCTTTCAAGTCTGAAAGCACAGAACTTTCACATCAGTCTGTCTTTTAAGCCACTCCTCTTTCTCCAGTTGATGGGAAGGAGGGAGGCAGTTTACACGCCGACAAATCTGCTGTAGGCCACACATGCAAATTCTCCTAAAACTGGATGCAATATGACATCACTTCCTGTTTCATTTTCACGCTGTTTAGAGGGAGCTGAGATGTTGTGGGGGGCAGGATTAAAAAAACCTGTCATGTTTTTGAATAGTTTTGCACCATTTTGAGTCATTATAGGATGAGAAATCACTTCATTTAGGAAAAAAAAAAGTCTTCTATGGGCTTCAAATGTATCCAGGGGACCACAAAAAGGTTGGGGGACACAAGTGGGCTATGGGCTACAATTTGCCCACCCCTGCATTAAAAAGCACAAGTAGAAGTAGGTTCAACTTCTGCCATGCCTGTGGGTAAAAGCTCCTGGCTACAGCTCTGCAGCAAGGGGAGCTTTCACAGCCAAAGTGCTGGTTGGAGGGATCTCTGGCTGGAGGAACTCCCCCTTGATTAAAAGGGGGAGTGAAGGATCACACATCAGGGTCCAGAGTTCCCATTCCTTGTGTTTACTTTTGACTAAATGTGTTATGAGTGGGAAAGACCAATGGAGTAACAACTTTTGCCCTTGCTGTGAAACATAGCCATTTGGATCTCAGGATCTGACAGAAGCTCCTACACCTGAAGAGGAATATGATAGAGGCCCTGAGGAATGAAATTGGTGAGATCAAGAGATAACTAGGGGGAGATGTAAGACAAGAGAGGGATACAGGAGTTAGCAATATGGAAGTCCAGAAGGCTGAAAATCATACAAAGAGACAAATTCAAGTTGAGTTACTTGAGTGATTAGCTCAACTGAACTGAAGGAGATGAATGCACAAGAAGTTTTGGTTTGTGAAATGGGGAACATTCTGTTCCTTATCACAGCCCAAGGGGAGAAGAATGGGAGGATAATATGAAACTGATGTGTAATCAAGCTACTTTGATCATTGAACGAAACCAAAATGATTTAGTCTGTATGCTTGAAGAGGGAGAGAGAAAGGTGATTTTGAAAGGGTACTGTTTCAGGACAATTATCCTAAAAAATCAAGTGGGAAGGAACTTGAAATAGTAGTAAAAGGCAAGGAAGGAAATCTGAGAAGATGGAGGGGGGGATGAAGTCCATGGATAAGATGGTTATAAGGGGGCTACACGTTGTGTGTGTGTGTGAGAGAGCGTGTGACATCTGTGGATAAGAGAGTTACAAAGGAAAAGGGGAATTAAATTTAAAATGAAATAGGGTTTGGCTGAAACTAGGTTATGAAAAGGTTACAGATACAAGGCAATGAAAACTGGATTTGGTTAACAAACACTGTAAATGAATTTACAATATGAAATGGTATAGAAACATTTGGATTTAGTGATTTCATATAGCATGTAATAGAGCTACAGTTTTAAGTAGTGAAAATATTATGTAATCAAATCAGCAAGTAACACTCAGTATTAATGTTATTCATCATGTAATGCCGTTAGCCATGGAAATGTAACTGAATGTAATAGAAAGTCATATTGAGGTACTATGCTAGATATGTTAACTTTTGGTAGAAGAAAGTTCAATTTTCTTATTTTGGAAACCACGAACTGTGTAAGGAGAAGAAGAGAAATGTGGGATATTATGTCTGAGAGGCTTGAATCAATGTGATTGTTATAATCCGTCCAAAGGAAGAATGGAAGTTGACCCTTTTCTTTTTTCTCTTTTAATTTTTCTTTCTTTTTCTCCACTTTTGTAATTTCTAATTCATGCATCCCATGTTTTCTTTTCTTTTCTCTTTTCTTTTTACTTTTCTCTTATGTATCTGTAGAATGTTAGTGGTTTTAGAAATTATTAGTAAAGATATCTTAAAAAAAAGAAATGTGTTCCAGTTAGAACTGGGTGTGTCCCTGTGCATAGGAAGCTCACCTGTGCTAAGTACTATTTCAATTCAGTTAACCCACAGAACACCGTGTATCACAACTATTTGCCAGTGCACCGTCTGTATTTTCTGCCAAATAATAAAATTAGCTAAAATTAACTAAAACATAACTAACACTGGATCTTATGTTTTTCTGTTACTTGCATCTCTTCTAAGCAGTATGATTTTTCCTGTGCTATAACCATATCTATGCTTCTCTGTTTTCAGTAATGCTTCACGTTCAAGCCACCAAAAATGCTCATGCACCAGTAGATCTATTTATCTTTGTGATGCCATAGGACTCTTTTGCTTTTATATAAGAGACGAGCAAGTCTTCTGTTCTGGAATTAATCCCTTTAGCAAATTGTTTCTACCCTAATAAATGTGCAGTATGTCTTCATGTTCTTGCACTAAGTCTAATGTTCTTAACCTTTATTACAGTGAGTTGCCCTAAAGGTCACTTCATATGCTGAAGTCTAGGTGTACATCCAATTTAATTTGTGCACATTTAAAAAGTTTTTAGTGGAAAGATAGGCAACCTATCCACTTATCATTAATAATAATATTAGTAAATAAATAAAGAAGGTCTGAGAGTAGGGTAACCAGTTCAGGATCATCCCAGACTCTGAGGTTTCTAGTCCAAAATCTGAGACCAAGAGGTGGTCCCTGGTGATGTCATTAAGTGTGATATATTAAGTGCCAATTCACAGTTTGTCATTCAGACAGACACATGTGTACAGAAAATGTATTTGCCTGCTTGGAAATCAAGTTAGAAATCTTATCGAAAAGGGTAGTTGCCAGAATAAGATGAAATGAACAAGCTATTCCTTCCCACTTTCTTAAGGAGATGAGGAAAGGACCATTTCATTTAGCCTACTTTTACTGCTGGCCAGAAAGTGGATGCGGAACATCCACAGAAAGTGAACCCTGGCACTGCAACAACTGGGAAGGAAGGAGGAACCTAACTAAGTAAATAGACCCTCTTTGTAAGTTGCATCAACAAATGAATTAAACTTTGGAAGTTATAGCAAGCTGGAACTCTACTAGGCAAGCTGGAGATTTCTACACAGTCCTTTCCGCTTGCGTGGAGTTGAGTCCATCAAAACTGGAAAAAAATCATCCTTGTCTCTTGCCTAGAGAAGACCCACCAAAACTGGGGACTAAGGGCCAGTCCCTGAGATCTGGCAACACTATCTAGAAGCCACACATGATCCTTGCTGGATCTGGGTGTTCTCTCTCCCCAGATATATTTTACAATGTTTTCAGTATAGAAAAAAGCCCCTTACATCTTCTGGACTCCATGGATGGCAATTTTGCTAGTCCCCTCATCATGATTTTGTCATATGAGCTTTTTTTTTTTTTTTTAATTCAAAACAGAAGGTAACTAGAACTCACTTCTAAAGTTGGAAAAAAAAAACCCTGCCTGGGTGTAACGTACAGTGGTATTCAATCTGCTGATACCAATTACTTACGACCATAACTATACCCTTCAATACTGTTTTAAACATTTTTGGTGACATTTTATGGGTAAACTAATATTTGGCCTAATGTTTATCTCAAAGGTTTCTGAAAGTCTAAGCTGAAAAACTACAAAATGATAGCAAATCAGGAATTATTTTGGACAAAAGGAAAAAGATCTGTACAAAATACATTATGAAACAAAATATACTAGTAGCAGAGAGCGTGAAATGATGTATAGTTTGGCATATAAGCCGACCTTCTGTGCTGAGAAAATGGAAATTTAAAAATCTAACATAGCTGTCGAAATGAAAATGGGTATATCCTCTGGATTGTCCCTGACTCTGATGTTCTGGAAAGGAAAAAGAAAAAGAAAAGAAAAAAAGCTGCACATGAGTTATCAATACTTGAAGTACCCTGGCAGAAGTACTCATAGGTGATACACTGGCCAGATTTTTGGAGGGGAATTCATTTCAAGTCTGTATGCAACCTGAATCACTCAAAACAGTAAAATGATGTGTGGTGCTTTAGCGACAGTTTAGATTACTGTTAAGTTAGCAGGTGGAAAGAAGTTTGAATCTGAAATCCTTAAAGGAGGCTCTGTTGCATGTTCCACTACCCAGAGAGGTTAAGGGAAGTGAGTACATGAGGCAGATCTTTCTCTGTAGCAGCATTCCAATTATTGAATTCCCTTCCAAGAAAGATCAGTTTGAATCCATTGCTACTAATCATCTGGTGGGCAGCCAAGACTGCATTATTTTGCATATTGTTTGCTCCTTCACTATTTTAATAGTGTGTGTATTTTAAGACTGGTTTTTTCAAAAGTTATTTTGATCTGTTTTTGATGAATGTTTTTACCTGTAGTAGTTGCCCTGGGAGCTTGTAATACTTGTAATAAACAATGCAGAGCCTGAAATTAGTAATTCCTGGATACATATCAGAAAGGGCTTTCTACTGAATTTCCACTTTAGCCATTCAATTTGAGACAAGCTGCTTTTAAGAGATCAGATGCATGGAGTGGCCCTTTCCCCCTTTGTTTGCAAAGTAACAAGTGAAAGGGAATCTGGAGTTTGCATCTAAGTCTTCAGGGGAGATATGTACTAGTTCTACAATTGTGTGCTGACAGCTCTTGTCCCATTGTGACATGTTAACTCAATGAGCAACCATTCTCCTCCTTGTGAAGAATATATTAACTAACATCCTCCATGATATAAATATGGGTAGTAGGAAAGCTAGTCACAAGCCAGGAGAGCTCATTTTTTGGAGCATAGAATCTGGTTTCTTTTGTGACTACTGTGTCTTAAAACTTGGCAGCCTAGTGGCTAAGAGCTGGCACACTAAAAGGAGCAACAATTGCCACAAAACACATTCTAAATTGGAAGAAAATTGGTCACAACTTTTATGCCATTATAGCTGCATAGGTTGACCTGGCACAAGGCATAGATCCAGTGCTCTAATCCTACAATAAAATGACCCAATACATTCAAAAGACCTGGTCTCCTGCAGCATTGATATGGCATCTGGGAACCCACTCAGGTGTATTAAGTGGGGACTGCTGCCATCTGAGGTGAAAAAGGTCCTGTCCCCTAGGGTAGGTGTTACCCTGTATGCCTATACCCCACCATCTCAAAGGGGGAATGATGGCTTCTAGTCCCAGTTTTTCCCCCTGCACTGGATGCCACGCTGTCCACGTTACACCACCAAAGTTGTGACAAAGTAAGACGAATAGCACAAAAGGAGGAACAACTATCAACACATGCATTATCAATCAGACAGCCTGGCCACTCTGGTTCATATACTGGCAACCTCATGACTAGATCAAAGTAATTTATGTGGGCCTTAACGTCTAGCTTGGAAGCTCCAGCTGGGACAGAATGCGACAGCACGGGTGCTGAATGGAGTACAAGAGAACCAAAGGCCTAGTCCAGCCTTCTGTTTATACAGGGACCAGCCAGTTGCCTATCGGAAGCCTGCTGGCTAGAAATGAAGGCAACCAAACTCTCTCTCATATTCCTCAGAACTGATATACAAGGGGAGTATCCCTCCAATGTGTGATGCTGTTGTATACCTTCAGAGGGAATACAACACTTCCAGCTTACAGCAACTCTAAAATGAACCTATCACAAGGCGAGATTTGTTTGAATGGGGATGCACTTGCCTTCCTTTGAGCCCGAGAGAGTGTTATTTGCCCAAAGTCACCCAGTAGGTTTTCATGGTCAAGTAGGGATTTGTGTCCTATGCTCCAGTTAGCAAGTGTTCCAGGAAGTAGGTAGTTGGAATGCAAGAGCTGTCAGGTAGTTTAGCCAGTCCAGTTCAGTCACAAGATATTCAGTAGGATGATGGGGAAGCAAGAGGATGGTTGTCAGCCAATCCAGAAGTCGCAGAGCAAGTCAGTAGTCCAGGTAAACAAAACTAACAAGCAGTAAAACAGAGTTGTAAATTGCCAGTCCAAGGTCCAGAGAACACAAAATGTCAAAGAGTACTGCCAGTCACCAAGACAGATGGTTGTAAGCAACAAAGCCTTCAGTGAATTGCTGGAGAATTTATAGTCAGGTGTCTCAAGGCACCAGGTGCTTTATTTAGTCAGCATCTCCTCCGTAAGAGTCTCTTGGACCAACACACCTTCTCCTTATTCCTCCTATGCTTGACAAATGGTGGAACTGCATCTTCAAGCTCCTGCTGGGGAGTAGGGCTCCTTTCTGCCTCAGCCCTCAGTACCTCTGATTCGGGAGCTTAAATTCATGTCATTCCTGGCACTCTCTCTGTGTCTGGATCCTCTAACTCCAGAAGGTGAATTTTGACAATTTGAATTCTGGTTTTCAGAGTTATAGTCCAGTGTTCAAACTAGTATACCACACTGGCTCTCCAATATGAGAATTACACTGGAGTAATACACCAACAGGATTCCAGTCAACTGTTTATAAAAAGACATCATGCACCAAGCAAAATTAACTCTGTCACCTCCAATATGGAAAGTGATATAGAGTCATCCTAAATAGTCACCAGTGATGGCTCTAACCTAAGAAGAATTTATCCAATTGCCTGTTAAAGTTGCCCAAGTTGATAGCCATCACCATTTCTTGAGGCAAAAGGGTTGCCAGGTTGAAAACCAGAGGGGGGCCCTGTACTTTTAATGGATGTGTAGAGGTAGGAATTTCAGCAGGTATTGCTTGATATGTAACCAGGTAATAACATCTGCTGAAATGTCCTCTTCTGTACAATAACATAAGTGCTCATATTCAGTTGCTTGGAGATGGAGTTAGTTTAAAGCTCTCTCAGTCTATATAAAGCGCTTTACTGTAAACAGTCTTTCCAACTAGTTTGAGACAAAGAATGTTAATGAGTGAACTGCACCTCTGAATTCTGTCCTCTAGATCTTTTGACCTGGCCCATATTTCTGTTCAGTTGTGCTGCCTCTTAGCTGAGTTGGTTTTCTGCTCGCAGATGCTACTTGCTCAGCATATTTTTTGACACTCCTTCACTGGGACAGTAAACAAGGCCCCTTAGAGACTGAGGTGTTCTGTGGAAAAATCCCTATGTGCAAGAGTGCCTCTAGTCAGTCAGTGGGAAACCATCTGGACTTCTGAATGGAGCCCTTGAGAATATCTTCTGTGTCACCCTAGCTGGAAGAGAGAATTTCCTTTGACAGATTTTTCTGTACCTCTACATCACTGTACATTAAAAAGGAAGTAGAGTGAATCCAAATATTGTGCTGCCTGCGATAGAAAATAATAAAAAAAAATCCATATATATTCCTCTTCCTCCATAATGATAAAATGCAATCACACATTAAATTTAAAAAACAAAAACAACTTATGCTCTTTAATGGCATCTCACACGTACTGTTAAATGCAGCTCCCTCCCTTGGCCTCATAGTACTGTTGGCCCTGACTCAAAGATAGATTCCGCTGCACTGCAAAATGCCACGCAGGTTGCAAATAGCACCCTGCAAGAAGGCCTTACTGTAAGTCGGCAGCAGGGAGAATAGATTTACAAATTTAGACATGATTCTCTACTCCCCTCTTGTGGCGATTATTTCATCATGCTGTGTGGGAGAACAACAAGGGGCAAACCTCGCACAGAGATTATTTTGGCACTCGTTTTGATTAAATAGAACTTGTTTTACATGAGCAGACCATTTAAAAGTCTCAACTTCCAAATGCATGTTCCTAAATAAATAGAAATGCCTTGTTTGTTTCACCTACAAGCAAGGATTAAGGGGTTTTAGTCCTGAAACAGAAGTCAGCAGGAATGCATCCAAGACTGGGCCAGCAAGGCAGACGTGTGTTTGTGTGTTCTGGCATTAATTTCAGGGATAAAGCAGTAAGTGTGGTCTGAAAAACTTAAAATAAGGGTCAGTGTCTTGTTAGCGCAGTCTGTAGGAAGAGCATACTGGAGATGGGAAAGTCAAAAGAGAAGTATTGGGTTGAAGGAAGCTAAAGGAATGATATGTGGATTAAAAATGTGGTGACATTTGCCCCAGTTGAAAATACATTTGATGGGCATGTCATGGGACACCTGGGGAATGACTGGGCAAAGTATGACTCATTCCCTAGGGGACATGGAGTAAAAGGGCTGAGTCACGATAGTGAAATCGTGACAAGAGGTTGCATCATGCAAATAGCCCTGAGTGATGACATGGAAGCAGGTGTGCATAAAAGAGGAGATGGAATGATTACTCCCTCTCTGACTCTCTGCATCCCATATCTCTGCATCCCATCACTCTGCTCCTGAAACTCTGCTCCTGAATCTCTGATGCTGAATCTCTGCCTGTGGATCTGTGTATCCTGTGTACAGATGTATACACTGCAACTTTGAAGATTAAAGCCTCCAGGTAGTCTGGATGACAAACTCTGTGTCCGTGAGTTTACTAACCAGCGGGTAGAGGGGGTCAGTGCTGCTGCTGTAGCTGTACTCTGCTGCACACGCTTTTTGCTGTTTTGAAGCTGTGCCATATGTTATGCTTGCCTCCGGAACACTGTTTTTGTCCAGAGAGCAGCAGTTCCAGGGAGGATTCTGTGCTGGTGTTGTGAATCAATCTCCCATCATGATACTAGCAAAATAGGAACAGAGAAGGTTGCTGTGTTGAAACATTCATCTACCTAGTCCCGTTTTGCTGATACAAAATGCCAGTGGCTCTCCACGTTTCAGACTAACTTTCTTGTCCTACTTGGAAGTGCCACAGATTGAACTGAAGGCCTTTAGTGTGCAAATCACACAATCGCATAGGGATGAGAGGGTGAGGAGGGTGGTTCTCCCCGGGCAGCAATGTTTTTGGGATGTCCTAGCCCATAGCCACACCCCTGCGCACCCTGGCCACGCCCCCACACACCACAGCCACACACCCCACACTGGCCACACCCCTCTTGCCGTAGTCCTGCCCCCTCCACACACTCCAAGCTCCGCCACTGAAATCACATGCTCTACCACTGCTCTATAGCTCCTCTTTATGTCTAAGTCTGTATTTATGTCTAAGCAAGAACTCAGAGCGTTCCTAATTTCTACTTCAGCCTTCAGTTTCTTTGTTAATTCCGAGCAGCCTGAGTATGAGGTCCCACAAAACTTGATATCCACTGACACCAGGGCAACATGGGCAAAATGTAGTCATCTTATGAACTAGTTTCAGCAAAGTAATATACTTTTAAACAACAGAAAATGGAGCAGGAGTCCATCAGATGCCCCACAGCCTCCAGCGTTTCTGGCATTGCTAGCAGTTACCAAGATTGTTACAGCACTCTACTGGCAGCTGCACAGGTCCTCTGCAAGAGAGGAAGCAATTCATGTACAGCCTCAGAGCAAGGAAATGTTACAGTTTCAGACTATAAGTCCCCACATCCTCAAACAACACGGCCCAAAGCAATATTTCTATGCTGAGAGCACAGTGATGGTTGAACAGCTCTGTGAAATTGATCTACCACACCGTGCATATATTCAGCAATCTGGCAGAAACAGTGATACTCTCCCTGCGGCTGTCATGAATGTGGCCCACTTGGCACAGCCAATATGGACCCCAAATTACTATGCTTTTGAGAAAATGGGGGCTTGAAGCTCCTAGCGTCATGAAGTCTGGCAGTCAGCAATAATGATCCTTGCTGACAGGAAAACAGCAGAAATCCATAAAAGAAAGATGGATGTTTGCTTATTTTAAGCATCCATCAAAAATCCATGTATTCCCCATGGAAAACATTCCAGTGTGTTGGGGTGGGGCAGCATAATGCTTCTGTGAAGGCAGCAGACCTTTTCCAGGGATGGGAGACAATGACTAGGGCCATTTCCTCACTAGCCTGTTATAGTGCTATGATTCCACTTTCAACATCCTGTGGAATCCTGGGGTTTGCAGTTTCGGGAGGGGCCGGGTGGCCCCTCCCGAAACTGCAAACCCCAGGATTCCACAGGATGTTGAAAGTGGAATCATAGCACTATAACAGGCTAGTGAGGAAATAGCCTGGGAGAAGCACTAATGGAAGTCATGGTTTTAAAGTTTCTGGAAACAAACCCTTGACTTACTTGGTAGTTCCCCGGGAAATATCACTGACACCGGAAGTAGGATATGGTAGTTCAAGGTCCAAAATGCTGCAGACATGGAGTATAAGATTGCCATGGAGGATCTCAGGGAATGCAGCAAGGATCAACAGGATATGGTCTGCTTTTACAGCTGGATGAGGATGATGTAGAGGTGGTAGTTGTGTGAGATTTTGTTGTTGAATTCAACTATTGGTTGAACTTGTATCTGTGTTAACTTTAAATATCATTATCGACCCCCCCCCCCCTTGTGTGACCATATTGCTATACTTGGCCAGCAGTAAACAGGTCAAAGGCAAAAGAGGAGGGAAGAGGTAGAACTGCATCTTTCTGAGGTGTCATTTACCACCTTTCTGAGTTTAGGGCTGCACAACAACGGCACAACAAGGATGTACATCACCTTCATCCAGTGATAAGGCAATCCCTACTGAGTGCATCTTTAAAAATTACACTATGTATTAAAACAAACTTCCACTTGCTTCTCTTGGAAGGAAAGAATTGAAAATGCTATCTCATCCAAATTCAACCCACCGCCCACGTATCATATGAGCCCTATTTGCTTAATGTTATTTGTTTATTTCATTAGTCTATTATATTCCTACCGTATCTTTCTCCTCCCAAAAATAGGTTTCAAGGCAGCTAAGAATAAAATGAGCCGAAAAAGCATAAGTTAAAAGCATGAAACAAGTTAAAGCTGAACAACCTTTGATGCAATGAAAAATGATTCTTTTTTTTTTTTAAGGCAGCACTTCCCTGGATTAAAAGCTCCCTTTATAGCAACCTACCTTAACTGCCAAATGTCTGCCTGAATAAAAATGAGTTTTGCCTGACAATGAAAGAACAACAGAGAGGGCGAAATGGGCATGTTAAACAACTGACCCACTTGCAGGCATACAGAAAACCCACTGTCATCCCACTTCAGCTGTGTGCTCTTAAAGCTGGGATGGAGGAAAAGGAGGAGGAAGAGGACTGGGGCTGAGACTAAGAGCCCTTCCACACAACACTGTTACAGTGCTATGATTCCACTTTCAACCTCCCGTGGAATTCTGGGGTTTGTATTTTACTGAGGCCAGAGAACTCTCTGGCTGAGAATTCTAAATGCCCTTCCCTAAACTGCAAAGCCCAAGATTCCATAAGATGTTAAAAGTGGAATAATAGCACTATAACAGTGTAGTGCGGAAGGGCCCTAAGACTGGCTTTCTTCCCAAATGTTATCTTGCTATTACAGTTATACAGCAAAGGCATAATGCGAGCCAGCAATATTTGATCTGGGGCATTTCCAGACTAGACCCTTGTTCCACTAAAGAAGTGGGCTTTATATCGTCACTATTTTACTGGAGTTGTAATGCTGCCTTTTGTCCAGATTTGGTCCTGTGCTTATAGCAGTTGTTCTTGCTTTAGTTTTCCCACGACTGGGGTAATTTTGGATGGCCATCCAGGATCATTGTTTCCCCACATGTTTACGTATGATTCCTCCTGCCTCACCTTTATTTGGTTGTTTTCCAGGAGACTGGCATCACTTTTCTCTGCCAGGCAATTCCCACCTTTAAAAAAAACCCTGCTGCAACTGCACTAGACTGACATTCTTATAAAATGCTCCAATGGGCTCCCTTTCTATTGTAGCACTATAGCTGTAAAGTACAACAGAAGTTTTTTTTGTTTTTTGTTTTAAAGGGAAGAATCAAGGATATTTTGCAATGGGCAAAACACACAATAGGAAGGATGAATAAATGAGACTATGGCATCCCCCAGGGAAGGCATTGTCCTTAGTGCATCCAGTCCTTCCCCCTGTTACCCTAATTTCGGGGGGCCCTTGGGGGACACCTCACTGTGCTCCACTTGATGGGGAATGGATACTAGCCAGAGCACAAGCAATAGCACTGCAAGAGGCAGGGTAACCTAGCAGGGTCTTTTACCCAGTTTTTATGGGGTCAGGCCAAGCCAAAAACCAAACCAAAATGTCCAATAAATGATTTTACTGAATGTAAGTCTCACGGACCAATGCATTCTTGCACATATGCACCCAAGAGCTATTAAGAAGCAAAAGAGAGGAAACTGGACAGAGGGAGTACTGAAGGGGTGTTGTTGGGGTAATATACTGCACCTTGTCCTGAAGCCCTGGGTCCGAGAAGGCAGCAAAGAAGTGAGGCTCAGCACGGAGAGGGCTGAGGGGATTGCTCAACAAACAGAGTGACGGTCGGCTGGGGTGACCGGGAGTGGTCCGAAGAAACGCTCAAAAGCCAGGACTATTTGTAGGGGAAAAAATACCTGGAGGATTAATCCTTTCCTGGGGAGAACAATGGATGTTGCAGTGGGCATGAAGCTCCACATTGGTAATTTCCTTAGTGTGATGGGATTACTAGGTGTTACCAAAGTCTCCCGATTTTGGGCGGTGTTTTGTGGTGTGATTTCTGGCCCCCGTCTGATGGGATATTTGCTCAACTTGAGGCACGCATGCTAATCCTCTCAAGTCAGCGTCTCAGGGCTGAGAACCCTTTGTTTATTGTGGTTTTGCTTATCTTGAGGTTTCCTGGGGCTACGTGACGGGGTTTTTACTGGCCTGACCTGGTTTTCGGTCTTCTGACTGTGCCTGCCTGCGTGCCCCTTCGGGGGATTTCTCTGGCACACAGAATTATATTTTAATATTAAAATTGTAGACCCCGGGATAGGGTCTCTCCCTCGGAGTAACACCTCCACGTCCCTTACTGAAAGTGATGGGGTCCTTGGGGCCAACCTTGGGTAGCCACACCTGTTATACATGCATAAAACACATCCACCTGGTCCCTAGATTGAGATGTTTGTACGAGTGGTAAAAGACCCCCCAAAACTCAGAACAGTACTTTGTTCTGGGCTGACAAATGGATTATTTTTGGTGGCAAAAACCCTGGGAATGCACTAGGAGGAAAACAGAAGAGCACCATGCAAATAGGATCCTTGCTTGCCAGTGCTAAACTCCCTCTGTTCCACTATAGAAGCCTTGTATGAAAATGACCACAAGCATATTTGTTGTCGTGTGCCTTCAGAATGTTTCTGACTTATGGAGACCATAAGGGGGACCTATTATGGGGATTTCTTGGAAAGTCTGATTTAGAGAGGGTTGGCCATTGCCTTCCTTGTAGGAGCTGAGAGAATGCGACTTGCCCAAGGGCACCCAGTGGGTTTCCGAGTGGGGATTCAGACCTTGGGCCCCCACAGTCCTCATCCAACACTCAAACCACTACAGCATGAGTGTTTTCCATAGACACATATCCTCAGATAAATCTGATGCAGTACAATGAATCTTGTATTTGCAGTGCGTGTGTTTGCTGGCTGGCTATCCATAGATGGCAGCAAGCTTCTAAGAACATTTTCTGGAGAAATTTTGCTGAAAAAAAGAGGAAGCTGCATGCTTGACAAAAAAATGTTTTATACATAGTGGATTATCCAGAACATTGGCAGTTATTTTTTTAAAAAGTAATTAGTTAAGTCTAAGAAGAGAAAGAGAAATAAAAGATGTGTTAATCACCCATTGTTTGAGCAAACTTATTCTCTTATCTCTCCTCCTAAGAATGTGGGCTGGCAAAAACGGTAAAGAGTAATAATATATTATTTAGTGTTAGTTCTGATTTAGTGGCTTTCATTTAATCCAAATTATGGTTTCAAGCCTGAAGAGACATATTGCTTGCATAGTCATGTGGGTGAAGTTTGTCCTACAAGAAAATGTGTGTTTTTTCCTGATCATTGTTTATTTTATAAATCTATATGAACATGCATGCCACAGACCCCATCCCCAGACCTGGAAGTTTGGGTCTGTTTCTTATAGCTGGAAAATATCCAGACCCTTCTCTGTGAATGGCAACTTTCAGAATCCATAAACTAGCCAGGCAAGTGGATTAGATTGTTGTCAAGGAAAAGGCAATGTTTCAGGTCCTTTCCGCACGGCATTTTCCATGCGAAAGGGCACCTGGAGCGTTGTGCGATTGTGAGGAGCGTTCTGCACGACGCACTCACAATTGAGCAATGCTACAGGGGCTGGCAGGAGCCGACAGCGCACCTTTTCATTTTCCGCTAGAAACCAAAAATGGTGCACGATCGCGCATTGCTCCTGGGCCCCCCGCGCACTTACCTGGCATGTGGAGCCTCTAGAGCCATGCCGGTCGCGCTTCCTGCCCCAGCGCAGCCTGGGAAGGTCCCAGGCTGCACTGCGGAAGGAAGAGGAGGGGCTTTTGTGCGAGCAGGCAGCTCGTGCGGGGCCGAAGGACCCCAGACACGGGAGCCTCTCACCAGAGGCTGCTTGCACGATCCCCGCACCCCAGCGCTGGAAGAAAGTAAGGTGCAGAAAGGGCCTGAGTCAAGAGTTCACTATTCTTTAAAGGGTCAAAAGCAAACGAATTCAATACTGAAAATTGTGGGATGTTTTATCCTACAGCTTTCATTGTCTGTGACTACTCATCATGCTAACTGGGTTGGGGAAAGTGATTGGTTCCATGTGGTTCCGTGGTACCTGAATAGGATAGATGTTGTGAAAGGGACAGAACAAGGGACACAAATTCCCGAGGAAGTGTTAGCAACTGAAATGGGCAAGGCAAGGAAGGAAGACATCTATGAATTGGTGAGACACTGAACTATTTGTAGGATATGAAAGAAGACTGCTGCTGAGCAGCACAGATATTAGTCTACTTTTTCATAAAGCTTTCTAAGAATGTAGGAGAAAGATAGAGGCAATAAATACAGCATTTGTAAATACAACGAGAAACTGTCCTGTGGTTGTTTTGTGTGATTTGCAGTCCTTGTGCTAATAGAGCAATGATGTTTATTTTACTTCCATTGCAGAGTGCCTAACCTTTGGCATAAGTTCTGTCAGTGGTTTTCCACATAAGAATACTTCAGTGTGTGTTTGTGGTGAGGGAGAGTCTGCCTCTTTATTGTTTTTTTTTTAAGTATTAAATTCTCTTTAAACAGTTTGAAACAGTTGGCCAAGTTCTTAGGTACAAGCCCTGCTTATTAAGCAAACCAGCCACCTCCTGTGAAGTGCAGTTAATTGTCACACCAGACCTCTTAGGCATTAAATGGACACATTATTTTTTAAAGTTTCTAAATGCCTCAAAGGCACCATATCCTGTCTGATCTTGGAAGCCAAGCAGGGTCAGTCCTGGTTAGTATTTGGATGGAGACTGCCAATGAATACCAGAGGAAGGGACTGCCAAAACCACCTCTAAGTTTTCCTTACCTAAGAAAATGCTGTGAAATTCATGCGGCTGCCATAAGTCAACAGACAACTTGAAGGGACATGCACACACACGTGGAAAATCAGAAGGTGAATGTTTTTGGCTTGAGAATGCTTATTGCCACATGCTGACTGAGGAAGAAATCAATGAAACCAGCCATCTTGGAGTTCAACCAGGCCTTTTGTCTTCAGTGACAGAGTGCAGTCATTGACCATACTTCATGACAAACAACACTACTTGTAAGCCAGGGGTTGAGAGCCTCTTACAGCCCAAGGGGCAAACTTAATTTCAAAGATGTGGATTTCAGAGACGGATGAGGCCAATAGCAACAGGGTGGAATTGCTTTCAAAATGTTAGCATATTTTAGTTTAAAATTCTTTCCAGCGGCAACTAAACCTTAGAAGAATGATTTCAGCTTTTCAGAATGAGGGGAAAATGTGAAAGAGTTGGGGAATCACCCAGTGATGGTGTCAATATGAAGGCCATTTCTGCACTAGACTGTTATAGTGCTATTATTCCACTTTCAACATCCTATGGAATCCTGGGGTTTGCAGTTTAGGGAGGGGCCTTTGAGGCCCCTCCCTAAACTGCAAACCCCAGGATTCCATGGGATGTTGAAAGTGGAATAACAGTACTATAACAGTCTAGTGCAGAAATGGCGGAACAGTGTGTAGCCATCTAGGGAAATTCTGAGAACCAGGTTAGGACCCCAGGTTTTGGTGGGAGGTATGGAACACTTGGGAACTATAAAAATGGCAGTTTATTTTAATTTTTAAAAAATGGTTAACTTCTGTTTTACTTTCTTTTTTTAAAAAAAGCCTCTCCTAGAACAGTCTAGAGGACCAGAAACAAGGCAAAATCGTGCATTCTGCTACCTAAGGGACATTTTTAGTAATATATATATATATATATTTAAAAAATCACAATTCTCTAGATGGGACCTTGTGGGGAGGCTCAAAATGGCCTTTGGGGTCTGGCAGCAGCCTCTGGGCCATACTGTGCCCACTCTTGGTTTAGGAATTAGAGGGAGAATATGAAACCTTATTAACTGACAACTAAGGGTCTTTCTGCCCTACAATCTCATAGCACTATTATTCCATTTTCAGCATCCTGTGGAGTTCTGGGGTTTGTAGTTTCCTGAGGCCAAAGAACTCTCTGGCAGAGAATTCTAAATGCCCCTCCCTAAACTGCAAACTCTAGGATTCTATAGGATGTTAAAATGGAATAAAACCATTATAACAGCATAGTGTGGAAAGTCCCTAAGTCCCATTGAACTCCAAAGGATTTTCATCCACACATGTATGGAAAAATGGGCTTCAAAGGGAGAAAACAAAAGTGATGTGTGACACTGTATGAATATTATATTCTTTGAAAAGACAATAGCTTTTAAAAAACTGCTGAAGAACAGATGTTAGAATCAGCGTAAGGTGGTAGAACAGGATGTTTCTTACAGTTCTGCAAAATGACCAGACATTCTTGAAATACAGGGTATTTAAGCCACAATATCCTTCTGTTCTCATAATACAGTAACGCCTGATGATTCCCACTATTCACAGTAGTGTAGGAATACCCATTTCATCAGATGCTTACTTGCCTGCCTGCCTGCTCACTCACACTTCCAATATTTTCCCCCGAGTTTCTGTCTGCAAAATAAAGTTTACGGGTAACCATTACAGAAAAGACTAACATTAAAGATGCAAATCACAGCCAAAACAAACAGGTTCATTGTGTGCTGCTTGAAAGACTTCAGAGTAGGGAGTGTTGCAGACATTTAATTGGGAACCTTTGGCTTACAAAATATCAGTTAAGGAACTAGAAGCCTGGTTTTGTGAACAGGTGTTTATATAATACAAATGGCTATTCTAAAGGAAGGAGTCAAAATATATACAGATGCTGAAGGTCAATCAGGAGTTCAAGTCTTTGGGTGCTTTGACTTCCAATTTCTCACCTTGGGTAACATTTTTTTTTTAAAAAAATGAGCTTATCTGTGTCCGGACAATACTATCCTCCTTTTCTAACCCTCCCATATTTTTCCACCTATTCTTCTGAGTTTCTTGATAAACGTAAAGAGAAGAAAGATATAACAGGTTGCTCGATGCCTTTTGACTGGTAACTCTAAGAGATCTGTGCTGGGAAGCACCCTTTATTTTCTTCCTAAAAGTGGGTGTCCTTTGACACAGATTATTTAACAGTATGATATGTACTTTTGCTTCCTTATGTGGCAAGCTTAGCCTCTAGGCTCTACTACTCAGAGAAGCAAAAATGGCTACAGGAATGTCCAGAGGAATCATCTGTCTATCATGGTTTATTTGTTGACAAAGGTCCCCCTCTCCACTTTCCACAATGTGTGGGAGGGATGACTTGACTGAGAATCTAAATAAGACTCCAGAGTTTAACTGAATAGCACAGCAGTGCATGATGTGTATATAAGCAGAGGCCAGAAAAGTGGAGCCCAGAGGTCACATATGGCTCCCAAACCTGTTTGCGCCCCTGTCTCCCCATATTCCCTGGGCTGCCCTTTTTCTGGTCAAAAATAGATTTGCCTCCCTGAAAGCCTCCAAGAGCAGCAGCTTAACTTTTAAGCCGATAGCAGCTTTTCTACTCTGTTTAACAATAAAAAATCTCCCCACCACCACTCAAAATCAGCTGTGGACTTCTGGCTACTTCCATTTGTTTGCTTTTTAAGGCATTTGTGGCTGTCCATGTGGCCCCTGGGTCTGCCATAGTAGCCTACCTTTCACCTAGTGGAAACCCATAAAACGGCAGGGAAATTAAGGATTGTGGGGTGTTGCAGTTGTTCAGATAGACTCGACAAACAATTCAACCATTACTACAGGCAAGCACATTCTCTCTCTCTCCCTCTCCCTCTCCCTCTCCCTCTCTCTCTCTCTCTCTGTGGCTTTCTCCTTAATGCTCCTGCTATCCTTAAATGAAATATATTGGATTAATTTTTCTCCTGAACCACTCAATATAACCACAGTTTCAAGTCATGCCTGTTGTTAATTATCTTCAAGGTATTTTTCCAGAAGAAAATAGACCAATTTTTAAAAAGTGCTTTAAGAAGCATTAGAGTGTTCAGATCTGTTCCTTGCTCACTTGGCATTCATTAGGCAGAATGATTTTATTTAGCTAGGGAAATGAATACTTGGATCCCATCCTGTCAGCAAATACCCACAGTCTTGAAATAAACTACTTAATCCCATTAGATGTAAAAACATATCCACTGTGCGTGGACAGACTGGCTTGCACCAGAGATGCTTTTGACCCCCTAAACTAATATGAGTCCTTATTTGCATCCAGACCAAGGAACATGTTTAGATCAGAGCAACTCATTTTTTGAGCACTGGCTGATCTACAGGGTCTTCTGTCTAATGGTAGGAAAATGTAGAGACTTCCTCATTTCAGAGTAGCATCGTGTACCAGGTACCTACAAAGACTGCAACGCGTGTACAGTTTGCCAAAGCTAATAGGCAGTCCCTCTGGACACATCCTGTGAGTAAACACAGTATGCAACCAAATAAACAAAACTCACAGGGATAAGAGCACCTATTGACCCCCAACCATACTGCCACTCTGCTGGAAATGGCAGATGAATGAACTTTCATCAAAGCATGATTTTCTTCCCCACAGATTAAACGAGCATCAACATCTGGTTGTTTGTCAGGACATTTCCAGATCTTCCTAAAAAGACAGGCTCACTGCAGGCAAAAAGGATAACAAGCCCACTTCCAGAAAGTAGGAGGAAAGAAAAACACTGAACACCATGATCTTGAAGGATGTAGTTCTAACACTCAAAGAGGAAGAATAGTTTTCTATGGTTTAACACCGGGGTGTGAATCATGTTGTTGAACTACAACTCCCATCAATTCTAGTGAGCATAGAGTGGGGAATGCTGGGAGTTGGAGTCCAGCAGCATCTGGGAGCTACAGTAGGCCCAGCTCTTATTGTTGTGTGCCTTCAAATTGTTTCTGACTGATGGTGACTCTAAGGTGAATCTATCGTGAGGCTTTGTTGGCAAGTATTGTTCAGAGGGAGTTTGCTTTGTCTTGCTCTGAGGCTGAGAATGTGTGACGAGCCCAAGGTCACCCAGTTGGTTCCCTCAGCCAAGTGAGGATTTGAACTCTGGTCTTTAGAGTCATAGTCCAATGCTCAAACCATTACACCCCACTGACTTTCATCTGTCCAAATTGCCCAAATTGTGGCCACTCGGTTAAAGTTATAAATTAGGAGACGAAGTCCCTTTCTGCACCCTATCTTATATTGTTGTCCTCCGGTGGTGACCTTGGTAGCAGCTCTGCTGAGAAGGGAGCATGATGGGAGTGCTCCTCTCTGCACCGGCTGGCTCCCTGCTAAAGGAAGCACAATGGACACACCTCTTCCTTCCACAGCGCGGCAAGGCACTTTCCCAGGCTGTGCTGGGGCAGGAAGCACCTCTGTTGCACTTCTGGAGCTTCCACAGGCCAGGGAAGTGCACAATGGTGGCATGATCTTGGGTCATTGACAGGGAAAAGCTGACAATGGTTTAATCCGTGATTGTGCCGCTTCGTGATGGGAAAAGGATGGGACTGTGACAGTATCGTGCAGAAGCATCATTGCTGTCCCCTTGTCTCCTATCCCCATACCGGGATGGGAGGCTTCTGCAGAAAGGGCCTAAAAATGGGAAAGTATTAGCATTACTTTAAAGAAATTAATTTGTTGCTGTTACCTGTAACAAACTAAAAGTGACATATTGCCTTACTCATTTAGCCACATTTTACTGGGTCTTTACTTTTGTTTCTTCAAAAATTAATTCAAATCATCCCTCCCCACAGGCTCAAAATGGCTAATTGATATTGAAGTGATTTAAAGTAATTTCATCGTGTATAATTTTTGTTATAAAATAGTATTGCCTTTAAAAAATTCCTTCCAAGTTCTTGCTGCCCCAACACCCTCAATCTGTCATTAAAGATGCTTGTACATTCTGCCTATTGATAAGGCTAACCCCAGGTTAGGTCTGCCATGATGCCTTTTGTGGAAAATATGTGTTCTGTTGCAGAACTGGGCATAGCTCCCAACTTGCCCGAAAGTTTGCTCATTGCTGAATACTGATCCACAGTAGTGCTGTAAGATGGGTCTGATTTGTGCTTTGCCTGTTTGCAGCAAAGAAACATCCCAGCGCTTTTGCTGATGGACTCCAGAATCCCCTGAGAGTCAGCAGGAGAAATGAGCCACCAAACAACTAATTCAATCCACACTGTCTCTGGCAGGCTGTAAAATTTCCCATGACTGAGTAAATGAGGAGACCCTGGGCTGAAGTGTATGTCCCCCAAGGGTGAAAGTGATGAAAGATGGCCCCGCAAGGGTTATATAATGCAGAAACAGACAAAATCAGAGAGTGCAGATGTGACCCATCTCTTCACCCACCCTGCCTATAGCTACAAGGACTGTGCATGCAGCTTAGTAGTAGAGGAACATTCACTTTTTTGGACTGCTCTCAGCTTTCATATCTTTTCCTCAGCCTGAAGCTGCTAAACTAATGCAAAATAGTATCAAAACTGCTCATATTAACTGTTTCTGTATTACTGGACAGCTGCTATTGTTTGGCTATGATGATAAAAGGACTCCAAGACCCATCTACCGTGTGGCAGAGGCTCAAAAGAATATCCTCTGTCTATTTCTTTGAAAAGTCAGATTCTAAGTTGATATAATACTTCACTGTCTTTTTGTCCATTGTACAATACAAAACATTTGTGAGCAGATCAGCTCTTCCTATGTCCCATGGAAAGCAGTGTAATTTGCATGTTTCGTTCTTTCTGATTTCAGTGGAAATAAGCCACTTCTACAACTTTGCCTTAGCTTTACTTTTGCCATGGGCATTATCTTCAGAATTTAAGGGTTTCCTTTTCTTTTAAGCTAAAGCCACTAGGGGGTGGTGTAATTGTACAAAGTTGAGTTTTCTGTCATGTCTAATAAGGGACAATAGAAGCCCTGTCATGTCCATCACGCCATGGAAGATAATGTGGGAAAACAGACCTCCGTGGCACTGAAGCAAAGGAGGCTAAATGTGCCAAACTAGATAAGGCCTCCTTCCAACGTTATTGCTCTGAACTGAGCAAATTATATCTCCTCAGCTCTGCTTTTCTTCTCTCTCTCTTTTTAAAACCTGCCTTTACATATTTGCTTAACTAATAGATCCCAGCAGCTCTCACACTTGCTCTCAACACATCTGCTATATAAATACATCTTTTGATGTCAGCAGATGGAAGTTTTGCAGGAAGTATCTTCTCTGGTGACATGGAAGGATTGGCTTGTTGACGGGCAAACAGCAATCTCACCACGGCATGCGTTCTCTCCCTGTCTGATTAGCAAGAGGATTTGAGTATTTGGAGCATGAGCAGGTTCATGGTCAAAGACGATTTGACAACTGGCCTGTGGCAAACTTTACCTCTGGTGATTGCCAGCAAACTTCATGAGTGTGTGCGTGCATGCGTGTGCGCACACACACACCTTCAAGTTGCCTGTTGACTTGACTCCATGAATTTCATAGGGGTTCTTAGGCAAGGAATCCTCAGAGGTGGTGTTCTTTCTTTCTCCCCGTTTCTTACTTCCTATTAAGTTTAGACGGTCTGATCTGGCCTGGGATTAGCGGTGCTAATAGAGTTTTACCCTCTCTTTTAAAAGCCCTTTTGGGATGGTGAGTTGGAACTTGTGGAAAAAATTGGCTGGGGTGGGAGTTTAAACTGCCTTTGTCCATGTGTATTGGCCTGACCGGTGTCCTTCACATTTGCTTGCATGTAAAAAAGAAAGAGAGGCTTAGCAGCATGTGGCGTTTTTAGTGTAGCATGTCATTTAGTCCTGAGGTGAGCCAGGAGCTGGGACTCCAGTTGGGGTGTAGTAGCGGATGGGGATAGGAATGAGGACACTGCCCTCCCAAGAAGAATTTTGCTCCCCCAGGAAGGTTTACTTAACTCCCAAATTTGCTAGTATTGAAGTAACTTAAAGCTTCAGTTGGGCATTTAGAAATAGAGTTTTGGCATCCAAAGCAAAGGGACAGACAAAGCTACCCAGGAAATGAAGACACAGTAAATGTAAGAGTTCTACTTGTGAATGATTTTGAGTGTCTCGTTCCCTGCAATCCTACAATTTTGGAGAACAAAGGAAAATTTCATGTCTCCCCTCCCCAAATTCTTATTTGGAGGATGTCCTCCTTTTGCTTCCCTTTCTTTAGCTACCACACTGCCAGTGCCTTGGGTGGGCAGAGTCTGGGCAAGGCCAGAGTACATTTCACTGAAAACCAGCTGTATTTCAATGATTCTCCACACTGAATAGGTGTCTACAGATCTCAGCAGCTCCTGATACACCAGTAGCTGCAGTGGCACAAGACTGAGGTCAGTAGATGTAGCTGGGGAGGTTACACGAGAACACCCGAGCAGATCCAGCAACTCATCCACCACCACCCCTTTTAAATATTTATTCTGGCTCAGAATATGAAGAGCAGAGTTGCCATGTTTTAAAACAGGCAGTGTTGAATAGGTGAAGTTCAACAAATGCAGGGTTTTTTTCCCGCCCAGAAATACAATGTTAGGGAAAGCTTCAGTAGATTTCTATTTGCTAGGCGGCTGTGGAAGGGTTAGAGCTCCTATTAATTCCGCAAAATGTCAACTGACAATCCCAATCTGGGCATGGAGCAGATGGAAAGAGAGAGGAGGGAGAGGAGGGCTGCGCTGTACTTTACAGTCACTTTTTGAGCTAAGAACATCCCCAAGGGTTTAAGCGGATGTGGGAGGCAGAGAATTGCTCATGTGCTACTTAGAATTGACACTTGATCCAGCTGGATTTAGCATTAGATAATATGCGTAATCTAAATTTTAGATTCTAAAACAACACAAGACTACTTTCAAGTACTGAATCTTTGCCTGTGTGCTGTGATTTGCAAACACCCTGCATGAACATCTTGCAGTTACCTCTAATGTACAGTTCAGCAGTACCACCCCCATAAGATGTTGCCTACAAATCATTTAGGTAAATGTTATAACTTTTTTTCCTTTTAGGTAAGCTGAAAATTCACCTAGAATTGGCTACAGTAGCAATCAATACACCTGTAACCCACTACTGCCTGAATTTATTTATTCTTTTGTCTACAAAGAGCCAGTAAAAGAACTTTGTCTTCATCAATGCTCAATAAACATTTCTGAAATCCAGTGTGAACTTAGAGGTCAAGTTTAAGAAAATGTCAGAATGAAATAAAACAAACTTTCTTTTCTTTTCTTTCTTTCTTGCTAACAAGGCAGCTGAGCAACAATGGTCCCTCAAATGTTTCTGAACTAGTTGTCCCATCATCCTTCACTATTGACCAGGCTGACTGTGGCTGATGGGAAATGGAATTCAACAAAGTCAGAAGGGTCACAGGTTTTCTATTGCCACAGTAAGGGCTAATCTACTTGTGCATTGGGACGCCAACCAGGCAGTTCTGATGCACATTAGTGTGTCTTGGGACACTGTCTTGGGACACTCAATGTGTCTTGGGACACTGTCTAGGGAGTGCTGATGTGCATCAGTATTGCCCAGTGCTCATTGGGACACTCTTACCAGTGACTTGATACGGATCTTTGCAATTCATTCGAAGGGTTCTGTAATGCCTTTTCTATGTAGCTAAGTATTTGTAAAGTAAGTAAGTAAGTAATGTAGATTGCAATATAGAATAGTGACCATGATATTCTTGTTTACATACTATAGTATACATATTCTAGTTTATGTTGTTGTATATTGTCTGGATATATTATACATGACAGGTGGTATAGAAATGCTTTCAATAAAAGAAAATAAACTGTATCACATGCTGTGCTTCTGTTACATCTATTTGCAGGAATGATTTGATTGAATAACACGGATATGTGTTTTTCCCTCTCCAATGTAGTTGTAAACAGATAATATTGCAAGGGAGGAGGGTATTTATTCATTTCTAGATATTACCTTGCTGTAGGTTGGTGGGTTTCAAAGTCAATGGGAATCCTATTTAAGGTTGGGAAGAAACTGGAAAATTATCCCATGAAGCTTCAAGTAAAGAGTGGAAATTTGCTGGCAGCTACAAAACAGATGGAGAGCTCCAGATAATAGAAGTCAGTGAATAGCAGGAGCTGTTCTGAATAGCAATATTACTTTTCTATGAGTTACCTAGCAGGTAAGTGTCATTTGATTTTCCCAGCAGTTAGGAAGATGGCTTTATGAATTTAAATATCAGATAATTTCTGAGATTTTCAAACAATGGAGTTTTCTTTCTAATACAGGAAAGGTAAGAGTTTTGGCTAGACCCTTCTGTTCTGTTCCAATCAGATTTTTTTTTCCTTTGAAAATTTCTAGAAATTATTATCACAACATCTCCTCACGTTGCCCCTCCTGCGTAATTGAATACAACTTGATATGTGCATCTAGAGAGAAACGGAAATCATGGTGTGTATGATTCAAGGGCAACGGACAAAGAGAACAATTTGTTTAGCCTCTTGCTGGCTTGCGGCATCCACAGAACCTAGCAGGAAATGATTTGACAGGAAAGCATGTTCTTCAACCACCTGCAGCCAACTAATTTCCTGAAGTTCAAAGTTTAGAGGAGGAAATAAAATTGGCATCTCTCTTCACAAGCTATCCTAGGAGAAGCTCAACATCTTCATTTAGCTCTTATACATTGCTGAAGTTACTTCATAATGTCAGGATGGATCTACACAATGGGAAGGCAGACCTGTATGAAACAGATCTAATGGATATTAAATCTAACTGGTGTGCAGGTACAGGAGTAATTTTTAATGCAGAAGGAATGTGTGTGTTTGTGTGCACATGTAGGGGACATGTGAGGAAGATTAAGGGTGTCATGAATAGACAGAGAGGTTTTATTAATCTTTTGTATTATTATTACCGAAGACAGGGAGAGGTGCTTGTCAGACTTTCTTGCTCATATGCCAAGTAACTTGGTTCCAGTATCAGTTTATGGAGTTGCCAGAGCATTGTATCACTCTAGCTTGCTCTGATTTTGAACGACATACCTGTTTTCCGCACTAGACTGTTACAGCGCTCTGATTCCACTTTCAACATCCTATGGAATCCTGGAGTTTGCAGTTTCGGGAGGGGCTCGAAACTGCAAACTCCAGGATTCCATAGGAAGTTGAAAGTGGAATCAGAGCGCTATAACAGTCTAGTGCGGAAATGGCCATAGCCTGTAGCAGACAGGGTTCTGTGCTGCTCTGAGCAACGTGGAACCCATGTTTTCAAGTTTTAAAAACCGACTACTCTGGCCATCTCATATAGTTAAGGCCCCACCTCCAACAATAGTCAGTGCAGTGGAATGGCAATGTAGCTTTCACATACCCCTGAAACAGTAACATCAATGCTTTTGAACTTGTGGGCTTGTAAGAAGCAAAAAACAAAACAAACACATCAGATTTCATTTTAAAAATGACATTGCAAGCTCAGGTTATTTTATTTATTGATTTGTTGCTGATGTGTGCCTTCAAGTTGACTCTGACTTATGGTGACTCTATCCTGGGGTTTTCTTGACAAGATTTATTCAGAGGAGGTTTGCCATTGCCTTCCTGTGGGGCTGAGGGAGCGTGACTTAGCCCGAGTCATCCAGTAGATTTCTGTGGATGAGCAGGAAACCTTTCTGTGACAAGGCTTGCTTTTCCACCTCACAGACTGGTATGGCAGCTTCTCCCACAGTCTGCTATAGCACCTTGCCACTTTACATTCAGCTCTGCTTTTCCCTTTAAAACACCACCTTCATGTAGAAAGAGTAAAGCCTTTCAGGTGTTTCTTTTGTATGATTTAATGGTCTGTAGTAGTGTGGTTCTTTGGTTATAACTACTGAGAATTATTCAGCTGGGTCTAAATTTATAAAAATATGTTACAATCTTTACTAAAACAACAATCAGAATAAAGTATTAGTTTTCATATGTATGTCCAAGCTCAAACAGACCTTCAGAATGCATTTAAACAATTTCTTCTATCTTTACATCAGCATAAAGGCACAGGTCTCTCTCACACGCATAGCCCTCTGGCTACCCTTGTGCCAAAGGCTCTGTTCTCAAATCTAAGTCACTCTCTCTGACCAGATTCAAGGTGGATTGATTTCTCTTCTACCCCTCTCTCTAGGTTTTCTCTGAGAAAACACACCCCTCTCATTCAACCCACTCCCTGGTTGACTGAGAAACTCTCCAGCTGAAGGACTGACTTTTAGCCCCTCTTCTGGAAGTTTAACTACAAACCAATTCAGTGTGCCTGCTATTTATACATTTTACCTCCCAAGCCTCCAACCCCTCCTTCACACTAATGGGCTGGTTTCCCTCTGGAGTGGCCATTCTAGTTGCCTGGCAACCTGTTGCCAGGCAGCTTCTGTGACACCCAGGATAGCGCCTCCCCTACGGTCTGTCACATTTTGTCCCCGAGGTCCTAGTCCTACCTTCACATCAATTAACCAACTAGCTCTTATTCACTGACTACAATATTTCTAATACATCAGCTGATATCAGAGCGGGTAGAATCAGTCGGTGAAATCATTTTACAGTCGGCATTCCACATTTGCCGGTTTCACTTTTGTGGATTTGATTATGCATGGATTATTTGCTGTCACCTCTGCTGCCTTCCAATACCATTTTTAATAGGGACCGCAAGCCTTGTGAGACTGAGAAACTGCGAATGAGGCTCTTAAGTCCCTATTAAAAATGATATGGGGCAGCAGTGAAAGTGGCAGTAAGCCCCACCAACCACCCACATCTGCCTTGTGAAGGAACCATGATGCCTCAAAGGAATCCATAGTGGGTTGAATATGATGATCATACCTTTTTTGTGTGTTAAATATGGTCTGGGAGGGCCTAGAGTTATTCACAATTTTTCCACTTTCACAGAGGTCCTGTGCCTCTAACCCTAGCGAATGTGGAAGGATGACTGTGATATGATCTGAGAAACAATCAACACATGTGTCTCTTTCCTTCACCATTCCAGTATTCATCAAATCGTGCATACTTAAAGTTGTCACGGACTTTGGAGGAGACCAATAGAAAATCAGAATCCGGAGCATGGCAGACACAGAAAAGCTAGACCACATTTTGCATATCATAATATATGACTACATTATATGTTTGGCTTGTTTACTCCCATAAGGAGACCAGACAGAAATGTCTGAGTAATATTATTAACAGAGTTCAATTCTGGTGAGTAGGAGAGAAAGATGAACACCTGAGCTTGGGTGGTAGTGGCCAGATGGTAGTGGCATCCAAGACAGCTATGTTTGCACTTATGAAAAACAAGGTTCTGATCTGCTTTCACAAAAACAAACTCTGTATATAATGTCAACATTATGAGACTGAGTGACTTGTTTATGGTCAGATGGCTGATGATGGTTTAAAATGTTCTGTCGAATGCTGTTTTAGGAGTGTTTTATGATATTATTATTGTACTGCTGAAATGACAAATTGCCAAGCAGCAATAAACAATTCGTAAGGAAGGAATGAAAAGGGGCCCTATAAAATCATTTGGTATGCAGGGAATCAGCTGCAGTATTGAGGCAAAAAAGAAGCTCTGTTAACTGTGTACCCCAGAACTTGGTATCTCCTCAAAAACCTAATTGGAGAGTTCTTTAGTTAACAGAGCTGGCAAAAGGGATGACTTGGCTAAACAGTTGTGAAGGAATATTTTTCCATATGAAAATACAAAACAAAAGCAGAAACAAGGGACAAGGTTTGTCTCTCAAAAAAGAAAAGAATGGAATCTGTCTGTCTGTCTGTCTATCTATGAACTTATCTATCTGCTTAGTTGGATCCAGAGCTTCCATGAGTGGAACTACACGCACAAGGTATCTAACTGGACTAAGAGAGATAGAACCAATTTTCACCAGTTCTCCTCTTCCTTGCCTCCTCTTGAAAAGCTGCTCCATGGGAAGTGGAAGATGCTTTAGAACAATGGTAGAGATGGCTGGGTGGGCTGCAGGCGGAGTGGGGAATTAGTGAAAGTCACCTTCCCTCAACCCTTCTTCCTCCTGCAACAAAACCTTCTATTGGATCTTAAACCATTCTGAAAATGGAAGTAGAGCTCTGAATCCAACCACTTTCTATTGTGTTTTCTTTCCAGCTGAAAGCAATCAAAGCACTGTACTCTGAAATATTTTTTAAAAAAAATACAACAAAATTACAACATGTCTGTAATATAACTTAAAGTTTATGTCTGTCTGTTGGTTATGCTATGCAAATCCACATGCATAAACACATAATTATGAAAGGTGCTGTTTTATCTGATGAGACCAATGCCAAAGCCATAGTAAGGGTACTTTGGCTACTTAGTAAACTACCCCTCCTTCCCTTTTTTGCTGTAGAATGCACATTTATGAAAATTTATGCACATTTAGTTTAGCATGTCAGACATTTTTGTGCAAGTTCAGGACCAACCAGGAAACTTCAGCTTTTTTTTAAATTGCTTCTTCAGTTTCATTTCCAATGGAATTTGGAATGAAATGAACTTAACAAATTGTTGTTGTTACACTCTAACATTTGTTTTATTCCAAGCATAATTGTCAACATTAACTCAAGCATCTCAGGATGAATTTCCTAATTAGAAATATAGCAGGGAACCCATACCACTCATAGAGGCTTAAGAGCAATGAGGTAACACTGACAGTATGGGGCACCGAAGACAGGAAAGAGAATATAGTTAAAGGGGCCAACCCACTCAGGAGGGCATACTAACAGGAATGAAAAAATCCTGCCTCTCTTCAGTGATGCTATCTGAATACATGGGCAGAATGCAGAGCAGTGCCTTTGCTAATGATCGAATATGCCACTTAGGATAAATAAGGAAGAGAATTCCATCAGTAGTACAAGTTGAAAGAAATTCCATTTCTCCATGCACCCACACGTCTGTTCTGTACTTCTGCCACAGAAGTTTGACTCAAGCCAGGGGTTATTTGGCTTAGACAGGGTTATTGGAGTAGCAAGACTCTGCTAGTGCTAGATTGATGGTACCATTTCTCATTGAAACACAGTGGGTAGCTGCTATTGGTGCACTGATCCATGTGAAAGGCTCATTGCCACTCTATTGGGATTTCTCTCTCCAAGTCCTACCCCAATGATTGTGTAATAAAAAGACTTATTACTCATGATGCTAGCATTCTGCTCACTGTCTTGCTCCAGATGGCATGGCGGGCACAACTGCATGTCTCCACCAGTCTTCAGTCTCTTTTTTTCTCAGTCGCTTAGGGATGTGGGGATGGGGGGGACGATTTGCCCTGGGCAGCAATGTTTTTGGGGTGTCCTGGCCCATAGCCATGCCCCTGCGCACCCTGACCATGCCCCCGCGCACCCTGGCCACGCCCCTGTGCACAGTGGCCCCACCCCTTGTGCCATAGCCCCTCCTCTCACCCACCTCCACGCTCCAAGCTCTGCCACTGTTTTTTCTTCTTGCTCCTTGATCTGCCAATGCTGTGCAAGGCAACATACACACTGATACCTTTGCACTGAGACAGAGCCAACCACAACGCCATTGGGGAGTGGGGAAACAGATGAGCACCCAGATTTTAAACCCACCTCATGCAGCACACTTTGTCTTCCTCCAGCAGCACTCACCCTGAGAATTGTTTCCCCGTCTGGGAAGTGTAGCCATGTCCTCAGACTCCAGCAGATGCCCTGAGACCTGGCAATCTTAGTGCCTAACACCTGTGCATTAGCTTGGCTGTCAGTAAGGTTCGAGAGACCCGAGATTCTTGCATGTGCCAGAGAAAGGATATTTGGGAAATAGGGGTAATTAGGTGTGAATAAACTTGCTCTAGTTTACTGTACCTGAGCTTTCATGTAGCTAAGTTCAGTAAACTGTAACATAGTGCCTGAGGAGGGTGGATCTTTTTTAGACTTCAGCTCTCAGAATTCCCCAACCAACAATGGCCATAATTGCTGTCCAACTTTTCTGGACTCTGGATAGATATCATGCTTTATTATGCTGTGGAAAGTTGGTTGAAGAAAGGTCACATATGCAAATTGGCAACAGCTATTTTGGCCTTGTCTTCCCTTTTATTTAGGACATCACACTCTGTTGCCACATGAATTGATCCCTTAGCTGGAGCCACGTGCCATCTTCAGTGCCCTGTGTACCATCTGCTTCCTTGTGTGTATGTGCGAAATTTCAACCTGCCATTCTAAACATCTTGTTCTTTCACTTAGGGGGATGAAAAAGTCCTATAGCTCTATGCGCTCCATGGAACACACGGCTGGCACGCTTGCTGTCCTGCCACTGAAATGGACTCCTCAGTGGAAACAGGCAGTGATCTGTAAGAACTAATGCTTAGGCAAATAGAATGGAAACAATCAAGATGGAACATGATACTGGCAGTGCGTCACCAAGCACAACTGATGAATGAGCAAATGAAATGCTGAAGCACATTAAAAGAGATGATATGAAAGGAAATGTCTGGGTCTCCATATATTTTTTACATATAATTGTACCTATGCAAAAAAGGGGAGAGAGCAGATTTTTCCCCCCAGAACCAAACAGGCATTTCTCTTATTTTCTGCTTACCTGAAAGTGCCCTTTATCAGGCAGAATAAAG
Organism: Cyclura pinguis; assembly: GCA_030412105.1. NCBI lineage: Eukaryota > Metazoa > Chordata > Lepidosauria > Squamata > Iguanidae > Cyclura > Cyclura pinguis. Next base: position 130,470,268 of record CM059600.1, read on the forward strand.
AAGCAACTTGTTTGGCTCTAAATATTGTTTTGGATTGTTCAGTGGGTTGCTTTTCCTGTATTTTAGACAAATACTTTGGGTTGTTCTCAATAATGGGTTTGCACTAACAGAAAGTACTTATGCTCATAGAAGACAAGGTGTTTAGCTTTTAGTCATCCCAACTAACTACTAGAGTACTCTGTAATTCTTATGCTATCCTGGAAGGCCTGTCCCAAATCTCAGGAGCAATCTAAACAAAATTTATCCAGAGTAGTGGTTCCTGACCTCTCATCCCCCCCATATTGTTGGACTACAACTCCCAGAATCCCTCACCATTGACCACAGTGGATGGAATTTTGTTTGGAACCGATGTCTAACAACATATGGAGGTCCAATGATTGTTCAAGAGTTTCTAGGGTCTTGGCAAGGGGTGGACAAAATGCACCCATGGTCTGCATGCAGCCTTAGGAGGATTTTTGTGGCCCCAGGGTCTCCCACGTTTCAAAAATTATTTTATTTCATTTTATTCCCAAATGACCTCTGATACATGTAGGGGTCAGTTATTTTTGCCCTTCCCAGGCCATTTTAGGTTCAGTAGAGCCCTTTGAAAAACAACAGGAAGTGAACAGGAAATGATTTCCACTTCATTTTGTTAAAAAGTCTGTTTCTGAGTTTAAAATGGCCCAAGGGGCCTACAAACTTGGGGAAAAAAAGATGGCTAAGAGAGCATTTGGATGAAAAACTTTGATTGTTTTTCTGGAATTGCAGAGCATAGCTTTCTCCTGAGGACAGCTAATGTAACCCTACTCTTCTACTTCTGGTCCAGAAAGACCATTCTATGTAAATGTGCATCAGAAGAAGATGTCCTCCTGTCCTGTTCTACATACATTCAATACACAGAAATCGATGAGCCAATTTATAATCAGCAACATCTATTGAAAAGAATCCCGCAACGTCTTTCAGATTGTTGGAGAGTCATTTGTCACACTTTGAAGTCTTATAAGTGATCTATTTCTTAGCTGCTTTAACATAAAATGTGTATAGTCTGTCTTCAAAATGACCTCTCCTGTTTTGCGAAGGTATAGGTTAATCTATTGAATCATTTTTGTAGTACAAGCTGTAGAAGCTACTGCTCTACCCACCCCTGCCCCCAATTTTTAGTTCCAATGGCCGAATGTGATTATTACAATGGTACCAAACGGGCTGCTCCAATGGCCCTATAATTACTCACCAGGCTTCATTCTGAGCAACCTTCATAAAAGTTACTAATATGATCCTTCCCTTTTGAGCACAATGGTAGAAAGCATGCCCTCCAACCAACCCAATTTGACAGGTACAGTCCTGATTAATCCTCTGTCATTCCACTTTCTCAGCTGCTTTTAAAAAGTTCCAGTTTTTCTCTCCTCCTCCCACTTTCTCCATTTGTCCTCTACTTACTTCCAATTGCTAAAAGCTGATTTCAAAGTGCAAAAGTGGTTATTTAACTTATTTAATTCAGCCAGGGGAAGAAGAGTTGTGGTAATGAAAATTTGCCCTATCCCAGTAGACCCAAGCAAAAGTAAACTGTACAATCTATCCCAGCTTGTCTGTTCTTCTTCTTTAATAACTTTTGCTATCTTGACCACACTCTGATGTTGCTTGGCCACATGCGTCCCAGTTTTCACCGGTGAAATGTTGGAGGGTGTGAGCAAGATGCCAAATTTTCACAAGAGAATCAGCTGAGCTGTATCAGTGCCTACCAGTGAAATAGTGTCATTGTGTCAACAAAAAATCTCAAGCTCCTGGATACTAATGCATATGACAACAAATAGCTGGTTAAATAGACAAAACAAAAAGCTGCAATGAGAGAACATGGGCACAGCTAGTGATTTTGTAAACCCCGTTAAGTGACTGGACGGTAGCACCTTTTTTGCAGAACCAGAACAAAGAGGCTAAATTAAGCCCAGGACATCTGGTCCAGTGTTGGTTTTATATTCAAGGAGATAATGTAGCTTCACAAAAGTCAATTCGACTTCACACTTGAAGTCTACATGACAACTGAAAATAACTTCCCACGGTTAAAGTGACCACTTCCTTTAGCTTATTTATAGTACTGTCATGGGAAAAGAAAAAGTCATTATCTAAATGAAAGGGATTCATGGGCATCACAAATCATATTAATTTACTTTATAGGCATGTTTTACCCCCAGTTTTAATATACCTGGTTTCCATGAGGAATGGGCTAAAACTTTATTCCTTTATCTATAAAGGAACATTCTTTAATCTCCTCTCAGTCTCTTGTACAGTGGAAAGGTTGATATTTTACATACCCACACAGAGATAACGCAGGCATAAATTGTACTACACCTGCAGAGGGGTACTTTGTATCTTTGCTGTAACTTTGTATTGCTATTTGGATGACCTGTTCATTCTCCTACGTGTACATAGGTATGGTTTTGTGTGTGTGTGTGTGTGTGTGTATGTATGGATCAGATTGAGAGAATGAACAGGTCATCCACAGATCAATACAAGTTACAGCAGAGATACAAAGTCTAATAATACTGTTGATGAATTACACATACAGACACAGACTTTGGCTGGCATCCAGTTAGTGACATATGCAGGCATAAGTTGCACTACACATGCGGAGGGGTACAATATGTAAAGGATGTATCTAGCTGACAGTGGCATAAATGGAGTTGCACTTTTAGGACCATTTTGCATGTGATAGGGTATTTAACTACACAGAGTAGTATGTGAATGCCCAACACCTCTCTATATTTCCTTTGTGTTTTGCATGTTGCAGTTGCACAATGGGTTACCGTTCATGTGTATTAACCATTGATCCACATATATTCTGCTATGTTGATATTCAGTAGTGGACAGGAGTTGCATGACATAACTGCTGGAGAATATTTATGCTATGCTGAAATGAGGTAGGGTTGCAGCCACATGCACCCATCCCCATACCTCCTTGCAGGAAACTATTAGCATTTGGTAAGGGAGACAGTCCATAATGTGAAGTATTTTGTTTTGTTTTGTTTTTACTCCCCCCCCCAAGTGATGACAAACACAAGTGTGGGGGACAGACAAAATGTTACTTTATAGTTGTGTCTAGTTATTGTCAAATGAGGTATCCGACTCTGTTATCTTGTTCTGACTCATGAAGGACAATAGGTGTGTGATTTGGGCTAGCATATCTGACCATAAAACAGAGTCAGGCAAATATAGGTGTATTTTTCAGACCAGATTTTCCAGATTTTGTTTAACCAAGGAACTGTGAACAGGAAAAAGTCTAGTTCAAACTAGAGCTGAAGTCCTAAAAAGGAACTTTGTCATGTGAAGATGTATATTGACAAGGGCTTGCAAAGTCACTTAGACAACCAGGAAAATCTCTCAGGCTTCCATTTTTCTTCATGTTGGAAGCAAAGAGGCATCAACATTTGTAAAATGATTAGCAAGACAGGGAACTATAGAGAGCATGCCTGCCCTCTCTGTTTCTTTCTTTGCTCTATGTACTCAAACCTTTTATGCTTCCTTCCTGCCTGCAGAGTTGACCCACTCCCTTTCTTACAAGAAGTTAATTAGTCTTTTGTCTCCCTTTGTATGGGAAGGGAACGCCCATGAAGCTCCAGCCTTGTAATGGATGCTAGCTAATATCCACATATGAAAGATAGCTTTTAGGGGCTCTTTTAACAAACTTTAACTCCTTTTGTCTTTCTCCTTTCCGATCCCAAGATGGATTTCTTGAAAAAATAAATGTAAGCCCTGCTGCCTTTTTAACCTTATAAGAACGTGTATAGTTATTTTTCCATTTTCTACCACAAGCTCATAGGGCATTACCTCTGATGCACACTGCTTGATATAGATACTAAATATTATTACACTTCTGTTTTGCATACCTGACTGACCAGCCTTATGGGCATTACAGTGGAATAAGTCTGCATCTCTGGGAAAAGCTATTGCTCTCTGGAAAAGATTATTTAGATTGAAGTCAATATTCATCTAGCCTTGAGCCAGTCTGCATTCCCCTTGTCTATGGCCAGCTCAAAAACTAAACCAGTACATAGATTAGAATAGGCTGGGCAGAAGCTACACTGAGATTGTCTAGTAGATCTCTGGCTGGATTTGCACTCCATTGGCAAGCATTTCTGACTCTTTCATTATTTAACAAAAGTGGCTCTTTTCTTCCCAAATTATACTATGAAAATGGAGAAAACTTGGGGTAATCAGGGATGAATTTCTGTGCAGGACTGTGTAGGAATGCAGCTCAGCTGTAGCATTCAAAATAAATGTCCATGGTCAGAATTCTTTAATTCCATGTGTTCAGCTTTGGCACCAGGCTCTTGATTGGTCAGTCTCAGGGTTCTAGTTAAAAGACGAATCAATTCTGGAAACTTAGTTTGTCTGCTCTTGGAGTAGAATGCAATAGCTCAGGTCTGGATTCACATGAATCCCTTAACTCAGGTGTTGAGACAGTGTGGTATAGCAGTTAGAATGTTGGACTAGGACTGGGGTGATCGAAATTCAAATCCTACTCTGGGCATGAAATTCACTGGATTGTCTTGAGTCAATGGACTACGGGTGCTTCCTGAAAAGGCTTTAATGTGCAGTGTCATTTAAACTGTGACCAGGAGGAGTCTTCTCTTGGAAGCCCTCTGTCTCTTAGCTCCAAGGATCAAAAATTGTTGGAAGATATTGTGGACCACCTTGAGTTCCTTAGAGGAAAGGGGGAATATATATGCAACAAATAAACAACAATACTAATAAATGTAGTTTTGTATGTGTGTATGCATATGTGCCTGAGACCCAGCGTGGTATAGCGGTTTGAGCATTAGATTACAACCCTAGAGACCAGAGGTGGATTCCCCTCTCAGTCATGGAAACCCACTGGTTGACCTTGGATGTGTCACACACTCTCAGCCCCAGAAAATCCTGTGATAGGTTCATTTTAGGCTTGTCATAAGTTGGAAACAATTTGAAGGCATGCAACAACAGCAACAGTATGTACCTTCAAGTTGCCTGACAATTTATGGCAACCTCATGAATTTCATAGAGTTTTCTTAGGCAAGGAATACTCAGAGGTGGTTTTGCCAGTTCCTTCCTATGAAAAAATAGTCTACAGCATCTGATATTCATTGGCAGTCTCCCATCCAAGTACTAACCAGGACTAACCCTACTTAGCTTCCAAGATCAGATGGGATCTGTAGTAAAAACGGAGTGCTTCAAAGTAAAGTAAAAGTGGAGTGCTTCAACTTCATGTGCCTCTGATTGAAATAATTAAGTTTTTTCATCTGTTGAAATGCAAGTACAGTGGGTCCACTGGATCTGCAGGGGTTTGGTTCCAGAACCCTGAAGATGTCAAAAAGCAAAAATGATTGCATCCTATATTATTAAATGCCAGTGATGTGCATGTAGATGCTTCAATGTGTCTGTGTTCCCATCATTGCCATTTTATGTATAGAATGTGACAATCCGCGATTGGTGGAAATCACAGATCCAGAGTTTGCAAGGTCTGGAGGATCCACTGTATGTGACAAGGTGCTTGGTACTCTGAATGTGATCATATGCAAACTCCTTAACTCCTTCTCTTGTTCTGCTGTGTTAAAAGTTCTTCCTAAGATACAATAGTAAAACTATAATTTCACCCCATATCCTGCTTTTGCCTCATGGCTGGTACTGATAAATGTATTTACACATTTGGAGTAATCTCTGGTTCTGTTGCTAATATTTTACACTCCAAGTGCCAGTCTCATCCCATTTTTTCTCCCTTGGAAGACAGGAGTTCAAGCTCATTCTGCAATTTCTTCAATTATTTATTATTTTCAACACAGTTGACAGTCAAAGAAATATACATTTGGAAAAAGAAAAGGCAGAAAGAAGAAAAAACTTAAAACACAATACACACTAAACAACAACAACATTGAACTAGTTAACTAAAATGCTAAACACTAACTTATTAAAATACAAAAGGGCTCTGACCCCTGAACAGAAAATTTAATGAAAGAAAAAGACTTTAAAAAAGAAAAAAAAAATATTACTCTACCATTACATATCCAACTGAGTAATTATACTGGAATAACTGATGACCATACCCACAAATTATTGCTTCATTAGTTTTTTTTAATGGCTCAAATAGTCCATAAACAGTTTCCAACCTTTCACAAAATCACACCAGTTGGGTAATTTGCGAGCTGAGCAACCTTAACAATCCGTTCCTCCATCGCAGCTTTTTGTGCAATTTAATACACAGCAGGGACATCAGAAGAAGGCAGCTATTTTCTCTCTTGGTTCAGGTTATTTTAAAATCCACTTCGTGCTATCTGGGGTCTGCTCCCTGCCCCCATTCTCCCAATCCTTTTTGCCCTCTAATTCCCCATAATGCATTGCTTTCTCCACCTTCTTTTACATGTAACATGTATCTTTCTACCTGTGCCATTTTTGGGAAGGTGAAGATAACACGCACAGTACATGCTCTTGAATGAAAACAGAAGAGCAGCAAACATATCTAATTCAGCGTCCTACTCAATATCCCAGAATATATTTACTAGGAACAACAAAGCTCAAATTCTATTGCTCAAAAAGTTTAGAAAAAATATAAATGTCTGGGTGACAATCTTTATAGCAATACACAGAAATCTGCTCCTTAATAAAGTGATTTATTCCCAGCTAGACCATGAAAAGGGTATTCCTGTTCATGATTCCAGCCATTTCGGAACAGAAAACTCTACAAATGTCAAGACTTGCTTTCGTGTTGTGCTTATTTGAGGTTTGTGAGACTCTGAACCCAGTTTTCTTACAAACATGGAATATTGCATTTTTGGCTCAAAATTCTTCTTAGGGAAGGGTTGGTGACTCCAGGATATTCTATATCAGCTGTAACACTATTCTATATCAGCTATCTAATATACCTTAGTATATTTAACTAAGTAACCTCTCTTGGACCTGTTACTGGCCCACACAACCCCCAGATCAGATATGATTTAATTGGCAAAATACATTAATTTGCATTGATATAAAATGGATCCTGAGGTGACTGGAAGGTTGAGCTGGGCAGAGGAAAATTACTGACTGAACACGTGTGCTACGATCCCCTCTTGGTGTAGCCAAGGTCATTGTCAGGCAAATTAGCAGATAACTCCAGAGATAATAGGCTTAAGCTGAAGTTGTAATATCTCTGACACCATACAAGAGCAAAGGGAAGTTCCCACCAAAGCACTGATTGTTTCAGCCCTTCTTCCCTGCACCTGGACATTTCCCTGCATTGTTCTTTTATCTGTCCGCAATTATTGAGCTATTACAACAGCCATTAACTCTTTGTCACCTAACACAAAGACCATTAACTCCATGCAGACCCCATTGTCCATGTGGCAACCTCCGTTGTTTGCTCAGCCAGAGAGCCATTCACATCCATGCCCTCCAGGTAGATAAAACCCCTCTGTTTTCAGCAGTTTGATGCAGTATCTCACATGCTGAATGCCACACTGTTGCTCTAATTTCTGACCAAGTGTCCTGTTTCAATATGGGCAGCCAGCCAAAGGCTTGCAGCTGCACAGAAACAACATGGGCAAACTAGCAGGCAATCAAGAAGAGCACTTAAGGTCTGGTTCTTACTTTATTGAGTAAGCAAAAAGTCATAGTCACAAACAGAGTTCAACAATATCCAAGTCAGGACAAAAGAATCCAGAGCCAGTCAACACAATCCATATTAAAGCACTGAATTCAGGAATGCAACAGCTAGCCAGGGAGGTCAGATAATCTCTGACAACTCATGGAGGGAGGGGCTGTGTCTATATAAGTGTCCAATCTCAGTCCCAGCAGCACAACTGATCATTCAAACAAAACAAATTGAATAGCTCTCAGCTCGTTACTTGCTTTTATTCAATAAGCACAAGGTCAAAAATAAAGTCCAACAGAATTTGAAGGCAAGCAAGTCCAAAGTCAGTCAGGGAGTCAGGCACAGAGGTGGAGACTACAGAGTTCAGCAAGGCAAACAGACAGATCAGATAAGTTCTGACATCTCCTGGAGGGGAAGGACAGCAGCTATATAGGTCAGCCACCTAATGCAGCTGTTGCCTGAGTAATTGTTGGCAGTTATAAATTCTCTGGGATTGGCATAGTCTCTCTTTTTGTTGTCTGTGCTCAGCAAAGGTGGGTACTGGCAAGTTATCTTCTGTGTCTCAAGGGGCAGGACTCTGTGCTGGAGCTGGCATCACCCTCTGTTCTGTTTGTGGAACTGTAACCTCTTCCTGTACAGCAGGTCCTGGCATGCCCCCCCCCCCATTTCAGCCTCTGGTATATCCTCTGTTTCAGACTCTGAGTCAGAGTCCGTGTTCTGGAAGCAGGGCATGACAACAGGTCAGCAGCTAATGCAGCTGCTGCTTAACCAATTGCTCTTTCCTATAAATCATCTGGGACCTCCTCAAGCTCTCCCTTTGTTATCTCCACTTGACAAAGTTAGGTACAGGTAAGTTCCCTTCTGTATCTGAAGGGGTAGGGCTCTCTGCCAGCGCTGGCACCTCTGTTCTGTATCTAAGGTTTGTTGTGCTGTAACTTCCTTCTGTTCAGCTGCAGATCGAGGCATGAACCGTGCTTCAGTCTCTGAGTCGGAGTCCATTTCCAGGTTTTGGAAGCAGGGTATAACACCAAGTACTGTCCTTAGGAGCAAGTCTAAGCCACATTGCTGCTTTCTATGCTGCTCTCCAGGTTGGTAATTATTGTCCATCACCTAAAACTCTGCTATTCACAACTTTCCTCTCTTTATCCTTCAGTTAGCTCTTGTGTGAGTGTGTGAGTACTTGGATCTTTTGTGTGTGTGATTGAACCTTTCTCTATAAACACATTTTAGTTTACTTTTGAATCTCTGGCTGGTTCTTTCCTGCAAGGACCCCATAAATGGTGGATGATCTCATTAGGTTACTGCCCTCTTGCAGGCCTCCTAATTGAGCTAATTAATTTCCCATTGTCATTTGGAGGTACTGGCATTGTGAGTGTACCCCTTAGTCACCTATGTTTTGGGGTAACAGCCTGATTACCTCGGACATGATTAAAATACCATTCAGTCATGTTCTGACTGCTGGCAGAATGAACCTCCTTTCTCTATACAGCTGATGTCCAGTAAAGTAGTTTAATGGAAGGAATTATGATAATGGCAACAGTGACAGAATTGTGACTAAGGGCCCTATCACACTATTCCACTATTCCATGGTATTATTCCACTTTAACTGCTGTGGCAACATCATATGGAATCCTGGGATTTGCAGTTTGGGGAGAGGCATTTAGCATTCTCAGCCAACTAGTTCTCAGCCCTCACTAAACTACAATCCCCAGATTTCTGTGGGATATTGTCATGGCAGTTAAAGTGGAATAATAGTTCTATAACAGTATGATAGGGCCCCTAAGTAGCAACCATTAATATGAAACAGCTGTGAATGAGTAAATCTGGGTAACTATTCTGTATTCACAATCTTTACTTAGTCATGATTGTTTGGCTAGTATTCTATATTAGCTATTTAGTTAAATAATTAACTTACTCATCTAAGTAGCCGATACATAATACTGGCCAAACAAACAATCAAGATTGCAGGGGAGGGCAGGCTTTGCCTACCCTATCTGACTTGGGACCAGTTTACCCTTATATGGCTTGAAACTGTACTTCTCTTTATGACCTTGTTAGTGCTGTAAGATCATCTGCCCACTTTCTCCTCAGGGTCCTTTGGTGGGAACATGGGAGACAACCTTCTTGGTGGCTGCTCCCAGACTTTGGAACTCCCTCCCTAGAGAGGCCAGGATGGCCTCATCCTTGCTCCCTAGCTATTGGCAGGTCAAAACATTTTTGTGCTGTCAGGCTTTTACAAACTGACTAGGGTTGGGCCTTTAATGCTGCATAGTGCTGTTTTTCAGGTTTGTATACAGTCTTTTAATTTTTAATGTTTAATATTTTAAATTTATAAATTGTTTAATTGTTTTTAAATCTTATATTTACACTTCTATTAATGCTTTTGTCTTGTTTTTAATTTGTATTATTTTAAATAGGTAGTCACCTGGAGCCCTATTATCGGGAGAAAGGCCTGATATAAATGAATAAAATAAATAAATAACAACAACAACAACAACAACAATGTCTTTGCTGTACAGGATAGCAAACTGAGGTTTTCTCTAGATCCTAAATCACCCCTCCAAGGTGTCATAAGTTAAACCCCAAGGAACTTGAACATATCACTCCCTCCATTTCCCTTTTCCTGTTCTTCAGCAGGCATCCTCAACTTTCCACAGCTCATACTCCAGGTCCTGAAAGCCACTAAATGGAGGTCCTTATCAGATAATTTTTATGATCGGATAAGGATCATAAGGGCACATGTGTGATGTATTTACACAGGCATTTTTATTTCAAAAAGATTGCTAGCTAATATGCTTTGCATGTCCTGTTTTGCTTCCAAGCCAGCAGCAATGAGACCAATCAAATTCAGGGTTAGAGGAAATGGAGATGATGATGATGACGATGATGATAACGACAGCAACAATGACAATTCAGGCCTCATAGATCTTCATTCCCCCGTCCCCGTATCTTATTTTACAAGTATCCAAGAGCTCTCCAAGGACTCTTGTTTGAAACTTGGCTTCCTACTTTAAAATTATGCCATTTTTTTAATGTAACTTCTAAGCCTTGCTGATGGATATATCAGTGGCACTTACAGAAAATGCCTTCTCAGTGGAACCATCATCCATCAGCCTTCTGACCATTACATTATTCTGGGGATAATAACGTTTCATGATCCTACTTTCACTGGCATAACAGTCAAGGTGTACCCTGGGTATGCATTCTCCAAATTACTTGTTCTAGTATAGGTCCCAAAGTAACAGTATTTTGAGAATCAGAATTCAAAATGGCAAGAGATGTTTGATGAGACTGGATTTCAGAGGTACCAAATGATGTAGCAGCTTGTAAATCTGTAACTTGTGATTGCTTAAGAAGAGATGACATAGAAGTTCAATAAGAAGGTATCAAAAAAAGTTTAATAAAAGACAACAGGTCCCAAGTTAGTTGGAGATTATTCTCTCTGCTGTAGGAACTACTGGAAATATTAGAATGCCTTCTTTATCAGTGTGAAGAATTTGTATTTGGTATTTTCAAATGCAGTCATTTTAAATAACAATGTAATGGCTCACGGCTGAGGTACTAAATGCACTCAATAAAGCATTTTGCACCTCCACCTCGTATCTGTCTCCTTTCAATCTCTGTGCCCGCTGCCCAAATACACAACAAACCTAGTTGCTGCTAGAATGTGCCCCCATTGCCGAATAGTGGTTGGAGCAGAGCAGGGAATCCGCAGACAGAATCAGGCCAGATTTCTACTGCTGGAAGCACAGAGACTACCTCATCCTCTCTAATTCAAGAGGATGAGATGGGCTCTGTGCTTCCTTCTGCAGAGCCATAGTCAGATCCTATTTGACAACTGCTGCCCTCCTTTGGCCACTAACTGGCTGTGGGACTGTATTTCCAACAACAATCAGGTTGGTTGCATACATGGAGCGATCACTGCACAAGTAGGTACTGAGTACTCCATGCTCAACAGCTATATAAAAATGCAGGGGTAATAGGAGTATATGCTATGTCACCAACAGGATTCCAGCCAGTACCTAAGAATTATAATTTCCCCAGTTGTGTCTCTGAAACAAATGTAAACATTTCAGATGTGAAATATCAGCCTGTTAGGGAGCAGTTAATTAAAACAATGAGTGCTCTTGGCTTCCATTGCAGTGGGGACAGTTTCCTCCATTTGGATTACAATCTGCTCCTGAAGTTTGAAGGAGCTGCCCAAGGTGCTGAACCTAGTTCATGGATAAGGTTGAGCACCTAGGATGACCACCTTTAAATTTCAGATTAAAATCCAATGTACCCAGAGGGGACACGGAAGCCACCTATTTAAAGTATAAGAGCAGACAGGAAAAGAAGGCTACCAAGAATGCTTTTCCTGATGGCTTAGTTCTTGCCCGCTTTTTTAGCCACTGTCTATGGGACTGGGAAATTTGGATTGTACTTTGGACATCGGCAATTCTCTAGTTTAATGCAGGAGTAATGGTATGGACTTTCAAAATGTTCTGTGCCAAAATATCATGCTCCTTGACATGGCTGGGACCTGAGACAGAATTTTTTTTATTATTGCTTTCATTAATTTGTAGTTTGAAGCTTTTATATAGTTAGTTAAGACAATATAAAGTCTGGGCGCTAAACCAGCTCAGAGATAACTGGGTATATGAAAGGTGCCACAAAAGGCAAGTGTCTAGCATAACCAATAAGATATAGGTGGCTGTAGATAGAAACAGTTTATAGGAGCCAGACAGAGATATCATAGGGCTAGCTCTTACAACAGAGGATGTGCCCAGAGGCAATGAAAGAATCTACTGGGACACATCTGACAAAGGCCGAATAAAAAGCCTATAGTCCAGGTAGACTTTTAAGATTGTGCTGAAGACTCAAAATTGTAGTACTCTGATAAGATATGACCAGTTGAGCATAAATGCTATTGCTGTTTATATACACTGGGCAAATAAGGAAACAATTATGGTACCTTACATTGTAACAATACTGTATACCGATATACTAGCATAACTGAACCGTGTCTTATAAGAATGTATTGTCACAACTGCTCTGTTTATATAAAAAAACTTATGATCTTTAACTGCTAAAAATAAAAAAAAATCCTTATCTTGAACACTCCTGTTAATTTTTCTGAATTTTAATACTTGAAAATATCTGAGGTGAATTCTTAATTTGCCAGCTTACCCAGACAATATTGCGACTTGCAATTTTGGAAGTCCAGGTGATTTCAAAAGCAGATCTAAGGACCTCTGGGTAAATACCAATCAACCAGTTCAAGGTTGAACCTTCAATCTCATTAACAGGCTTGGGAGCACTGCACTTCAGGCTGGGACTCTAGGAGCTGAAGTCCAAAAATGAATGGTTCCCAGGTTCCACTTCTTCCCTTGCACATGGTACTCATGACTTTACTGAGGCTTCTGAAGCAAGCCTTCTTTTCTGAATCTTGTTGAAAATTTGAAAGACACTTGGAGAGAGTAAAAATGACTCCAAGCCTCCTGGAGAATGTCTAGCTGCTTGCAGAGCCAGTAACCCTTGAACAATGAGTCATCCTGTCTCTTCAGGCAATGAATGAAACTTCCATTTACTTAGGAGGCCACTTTAGTTGCTTCATTGCTAACTGTAGTTCACCAGGCCCTTTCCTCCTCAGGTCCAGGGAATCAACCAAAGACTGGTGTCAATAATCCCATCTATTTTAGCCATGCAAAGCATGAATCCTATTAGCTTCTGATTGTACTCACTTTGCTTCAGATTCCTCTATGATAACAGGGTCAGATTTTCTTGGCTGACTCTTTCAATAAATACTAAGCTTCTTTTTCACTTGACTATGCACAGCCTGGAAGCAGTGTGCTCCCTTCTGACCCCTTTGACAATCACTCATTCCCAGCTAACAGAACATGTCATCAGCTCTGCTCCTGGAATTTCACTTAATAGAATATTCCTTGTTAAGCCAACATACTCCATTCTTCCAGTTTCCTTCTGTGGTGTTTCTTTTCCCTGCTTTCTCTCTCCTCCTTGTCCCCCTTGCTCTGCTGTACATCCAGCCAACTAGGTATCGAAGCCTGACCAAATTGACTTTTGAGTAGGAAAAGGGTCTCAGGATGAAAGGATGTATCTTTTAACACTTCCTAGGTATTTTTTTCTACAATGAACAGATGTTACACATAGCTTATGTTCACATTCCATAGCTTTGCCTTCTGCTTCAGCTGTGGAAACACACATAGGCACACACATACACATGGATTCACCCTTATGGCATTTGAGTTTACATTCCAACAATACCTTGAAATAACAAGCATTGCAGACAGTTCCCAGACATGCATTTACAAATAATTATCCATGATGTAATTTACTAGCCATACCTTTCCTGTGTCCTTCCCTCGACCTCATTCAAGAATACATAGAATTAAGCAGATCTTGCCAGCGTCTGGATTAGAAATTACCTCTAGGAAGGAAAGCTGTCTGCACCATCATGTTAAGTTTCTTGGTGAATAGTGCAATAAGTAGATAGAGAGACAGAGAGATGACCATAGCTAGGTTTGCCTGCCGCCACGTCTGCTCAGAGTTTTTCTGTCTATCCATCTATCTAGCTAGCTAGCTGGGCAGATGAGTAGACAGGAAAATTCTGGGCAGAAGTGGTGATGAGCCCTATGTAACTTCCTACTTCCTACAGGGCCAGTTCTGCCATTGGGCAAAATAAAGTAACACCTCAAGCAGCAGGTTTGAGTGTCATGAAAAAGCAGCAACTTGTTAATCATTTAATTTGTTATTGTTATATTTTTGCTGCCAGGGATGTGAAGAAGTCTTAATGGGATTTTCTTACACATGTGCCAAAGTAATTTGGCTTATTTAGGGTGCCATGTTTCTTCTGGGGAAGGGGTGCTGTTTGTTTTCCTTGTTCAGGCAGCAAAATGTTGTGAGCCAGAAGTTTCAAAGAGGAAGTGGTTCTGGAGAAGCATCTTGGAAATATGAAGTCAGAGAACAAGCTGACATCAACTTGCTGTCCATGTATAACGATGGCTAGTCTGTTATCCAGAATAAATATTATCTTTAAAAGAACGAAATCTATAGTTGGGCAATACTTTTATTTGGGCTGGCCAGAATGTCACAAAAGCAAGCAAGCTCTCTTCAGAACTCTTCATCAGGTCTGGTCATTCAAAATACTGGGGTGGGGGTGGGTGGGGAAGAAACAGAAAAGTGATCTATTAGGCCAGGAGCAGAGTCTAACTTCAGATTCCTGTTCACAGTATGCAATCTAATTTTTTGAATTTTTCTTTTTTCCCCCTCATCTTCACTTTAACATGTTACCTAGCCTAATGAAGAGTTGTGAAGAACACAAAGACTTGCACACTGTTCTGGTGATTTGGTTGTTTGTGATAAAGATACTGCTCAGCTGTGCACTCTGATCTTACGCCCCTCACCAACGGACTAGTACACCTATATAAACTTCTACATATTGTTTCCTTTACACATTTTTAAAGGCACAACCTGAGGTTTCAGTGTATATGTTGCAGTCTGAAATCTTCACAACACCTTCTCAACTTCTGTGATATAAATGCATTATGTAGCATTTTATATATACTTTTGTTTGACTTAAAGTACTCTGCATCTGATTTTTACAGAGGAGGGACCACAAGGAGCTATACAGTCGCCTAAAGTTACCCACATTACGATGGCTGGAATTCTTTATCAAATCCTACCTCAGGAATCTGAAATGTTCTTAATCAAATACTTTCATATAGACTAGAATAACAACAACCAAACTATCTTTATTAAAGTGAATGTCAATTTTTTTAAATGTTGAACTCTGGACTATATGGTAGCTGCAAAACTACAGTATGAATGAAAGTTGCCAGGCCACGGCAGCTATAGCTATGTTTTGAGTTGGGAATCTCCTCATTCAACATCATACCTCAGCGATATACGGAACTGGTAGCATCCAGCAAGCCATTCAAGTCCTCACCCTCACTGCACTTGTTCTTGTAGGTCATACTATATTGTTTATGCACTCAGATTTTTGTGTGAATTTTTGCTCTGAGATATTGTAGCTAAAGGCTTTTGAATATTTGAAATAAGGCATACAAAATCGTATTTGAAGTTTGCATATGGCACCAAATATCAACCAGTAAGAATTTTATCAAGGAACAGTTAACTTCTATCTAGAATCTAGTTGAAACTGGATAGTCCTGATTGTTGTTACAGAGCACATTTTGACCACTTATGAAGGACAAAATATGCTAGGGAATATCTGGGAAAGACATGTTTCCTGGAACAGAACAGGAAACAATTATGGGGTTTGGGGGGTAAGTTATCTCCCACTGTGACTGTGGGATTCTTTAAGTTGTAATCCCTAAAGTAACTTTTCCAAACTCAGAGTGACAAAGGAGACTCCATCTAGTTTGGGTTATAACCACATCATTTTCTATGGTTTCTTTGATCTACTGAAATAGGAAGTGAAAATCAAAATGAAAAACATCCAGCCTTGAAGACCAATATAACCAGAAGATTATGTGTCAAAGACTCCACATATTCTAGATATATTCAGAGGTGGGCAATATGAAATCTTCTTTCATAATGGCAGCAATGATGTCACTTTAGTTCTATGATGGGCAGCAGCAATTTATGAGTCAAACAGCATCCTCAGTAATTCTCTTCTGGCAGTTCAGAGGCTGCTTCCTTCCTTTCAGTTGACAGTATTGTTGCAGCAAATGGAACAATTAGGCAGCTTAATTTAGAATCCTTCTTCCATCACATACTTTGAAAAGGATGAAGAAGTGGGGAAAGGCTTATGATGTGAATGGTGAGTAAGTGATAAACAGTCAAAGGAACATTTTATTATTTACATTACCTCATTCTGTGCAGTAGCATGACAATAATTTCAGACCACTTTCTTGACACCATGGAAGTTAAAAAAAAAATCAGAATGTTCTAAGCCCAACACATCTTTAGCAATACATCTGGGTGGATGTTCAGCATCCTCAGGCATTTTAGAATACTAGCAAGAAATAGACAGTGTGCTCATGCTTGATAGGTTCTACTGGAAGGCTGTGCAGACATTTAAAATGTGTCTGGTGCCTAAAGCAGATTCTCGTTCTCAGGTCCGCTGAGGAGAACTCAGGAAAATTAGCCCTTTGCATTACAACTCCCAGAATCCCTCACCAGCTAGGAAGTGTAGTCCAAAAGTAACTTAGCTCACCTCAGCCATAGTTCAATTAGTCTTAATCTTCAGAAAATCTCAAGAAAATAGATTACAATGCTACATGTTGTTAAAACTCAATCAAGATCGAAGATGCTGCCTAGATAAGTTTTTAAAAAGTCTGTGATCTAGAGTGATGTTATTTACATTTCTACGCTGTTTCACAACTCTCTCCCTCCTCACAGCATTGTTCTCACAACAAATTTGTAGGATAGGTCACATTGACAGTGCCTTGCTCATGGTCACTCAGTGAGTGTCATGGCTGAGTGGGAACCAGAACGTGGCTCTTTCAAGTCCAGTCAAGAACTCTAATGACAGCACCACACTGGCTCTTCGGTCACTCCAGGATCATCTCTTTTATGACATGTGGTGATTTCCCTGATGTCTCACAGTAGATAGGGAGGGGACAACTGTTGCCCCCTCCCACTGCAAAGAGGGGTCTCTGCTGCCTTGCTGGAGTGAGAGAGCAACACAGTGGGTGTTCCAAAGAGCTCTACCTGTTTACTCTTTTGCTGCAGCATTACAGCAGCAGGAAAGCAAGGTTGGCAAGATTTCCTGAAGCAGTCACTTGTCCTCCAGTTTGCTGTAAGGACCTCCTGATAGTGAGACAGTGAGGGCAAGTGAATGCTCCACAGCAATTGCTGCAGCTAGCGGGTGCTGTGGTATGTGTTCCCTTTTCTTTTCTTTTCTTAAAACTCTGCCTAATGTCCAATGATATTCCCCATGTTAAAAATCAATGGAAATAATGCCAGGTGGTTTTCATGAGAGCTCCAGCTGTGACTGAAAGAGACAGAATGTCTGAACAAGAAAGGCCATAGGCCTGTGGACTTTGCGGAAGGCTAAGTAAAACCCTTACATTGTTATTAGCCCATGAAAAATTCTAGTTGGTTGAACAAGCCAACTAGACAATCCAGAGATTGCCATTAACTTTTGAAAAAGGTAATAAAGCTCTCCACCCAACTGTTTTTTCTGCGCTAGGAGTGGCTGGTGGCTTCCATGACAGTGGGGTGGACTCCTCTCCAAGTTTTAATCTACATCAGGGTGGGCAACCATCAGAGGGCAGGGAGACCCTGGATGGCTATCCCCTGTAAAAAATATTTTTGCTCCCAAATACCTTTTAGGAAATATGGACACATTTTTGACCCCTGAGCCATTTTCTTCCCGTTTTGACACCCATTTGGGTCCTGAGTTGTACTTCCTGTTTTTAAAGAGGCCTCCTCTATGCCTAAAGTGGTCTGGGAGGGCAAAAATGTGGCACTAGGTGCCTTGGGGTTCACAAAAATGGCTCTGGCGGCCATCTGCAGCCTGGATTTGCCAACCTTTAGTCTACATGTTAAAGGAGCTATTCTAGGTGCTAAATTCTGTCTTCTAAAACCCATTCATAACTATGGACAACTCCTTTACAGCTATACACAGATGGTTGTGGAATCATGCTCCTCCTGCTGGATCCACCAGCTGTCGCTACTGTGCCCTCAGGCTGCACATATCAGGAAAAGGGTGTCAAAGGTGAGCCATGGGCAGCAGAGAAGTGAGCTGGGTCATGGGAATCTGGGGTTTATAAACCAAAGAGTTCATCCTTGTGAAAGGGATGAACTAGAAAAGTGGACCAAATGACAACCAAAGAATACAGAAAGAAGGACATCAGAGCTCTGGAGGAACTCAGCAAAGCTTAATTGAAACAGGAAGCCATCTTAATCTCTTTTTGATACACCAATATCCAACCTGGATAGACAAGATCCGCCTAGGGCAGGGGTGTGCAAAGTGCAGCTCTCTAGATATTATTGGACCGTAATTGCCATCAGCCCTTGCCAACATAGGCAATGGCAGGGAATGCTGGCCACTGCAGTCCAACAACATCTAGAGAGCTGTACTTTGCCCATTCCTGGCCTAGACTCTGATACTGAGCAGCCTGGGTAGCCCATGCTGCAAGAAGCTGTTTAGGGGAGAGAGGGCAGGGATCACATAGGCTGGCAGACATGGTCATGCCCAAACTCCCTGTTTGAGTCCCAGCAGCTCCTGAGACAGGTGGACAAAGCCATCTTTCATCCTCCAGATGGATTCAAGCAGAAAATGGTTGTGTATTCAGGCTATTAATAAGCACCCATTATTAATGATTAAAAATAGTATAATAAAACAAGTGTATTCAGGTTAACACCATAGCATAATTTGTTGGTTTTTTTTTAACTATTGAGTGTTATTTTTTCTTAATAGGGACACAGATTCTGATAACTAGTCCTGTCTGAACTGTGACTGCACTATGAAAACTTAGCATCTGAAATCTGGCAACATTGAAATCAATCACAGAACTGTAAGCCTCTAAGTTATAAATAACATATCAGACACTGTACTGTTCATAATATTCAACACTTGGAAACTGTTGGGCAATCTTGGGAAAGGAACTAGGATGCATATCCAATTCAGCTATTGAATCTGGAAACCAGCAGACAAGCATCACAGTGCTTAAAACATGCTGCCAGCCCAGAAGCTCTTTTATTTTATAAGATCAAATTGGAATGGAGATATTCATCTCAGCTTTGTGAGATAGTCTGAAACCAGGTCTATGGAGTTGACATCTTCATGCAGAAGTGTGTCTGGAAATACGCTGCAATCATCAACTGCAGATTTTGCTTGCTACGCATAATACAGAATTGGGATTTCATTGACCAGCCACAGCATACTTGACATCTACTTGCTGAATATTTGCCATGCAAAGGGTTTACCTATATAGGCCTAAATGGTTCTGCCATGCTCAGAGGCACATTTGCTAGAGAGGTAATAATGGGAGTAGGCACTTCTAGGAAATATGGCTGGCAGTAACATTAAGCCTCACTTCCTGTTATGGTGTCATAGAATCATAGAGGTGAAAGGGGCCTCATAGGCCATAAAGTCCTACAATCTGCTCATTGCAGGAACCCCAGCTACAGCATCCCCCACAGGTCTCTTTTCGAAGATGTCCAGAGAAGGAGAGCCCCATCACTTCTCTGGGTAATCTGTTCCATTGTTGAACACCTCTTACTGTCAAGATGTTCCTTCCAATGACATGTTAGTCTGCTAATTACTTTTTAGAAGCAGCAGCAGTAGCGGCTACTGCTTTCTGTGCTGTTCTGTGGGACAGGACAAGGCCATAGTTTAAAGAAGACACTGATTTGCCAGAGAAAGAAAGAAACTGCTATTTACATGTATGCACGCATACTAGAAATTATTCCTATTTAAATAGAAAGGCGATACCTGTCACTGTAGCAGGGAAGACTGTGGCCAGATGACCAGTGTGCTTGCCTGCTGCCAGTCTGCTGTCCAGGTGCTAACTATGGATGGATATTTGATTAAACAAGGAAGTGAAAGATGACAACAATCTCACAATATATAGTGGTGTCAGTAATTTTCACAGTCCATGTCTAGTCACAGACTGGAAGTACCTTGATTGCAGTCCTAAGTAATCTAAATTGTGTCAAGTATAATGTATTCCTGGGCCCCACTGGTAACATATAGTGCCAGTAGTGAACTCTGCTTATTATGACACCTCTCTCCACTCTAATGTCCATCCTGATTTTCAGGAAAGCAAAGTCATTGTGATAGATAACAAATGGGACAGAATAATATATTGTCTAGTGCCAAGGCAAGCTATGTTATTACTCCACTGCTTAGGTATGGCCGTATCTCTGTCTTATGAGACACTAAATCCATGGGCTTTGCATTCATCACCTCAGTTTTCTTGCCAAACACACACTATGAAATGGAGGAGGCTGTGATCTTCTCTGTTCTACCTTGATATATAGGCTCAGCAATCTCAAATGGACTTACTTCTGAGTAACTAGGTATGGGACCGACTTGCATGTTTTTCTGAGGGGCTACAAGCATTTATCACAGAAAGGAAGTGGGAAGTTTTGAACCTATGAAAGGAGAAGGACCTTATGTTTCAAGAGGACACTTCTATTTTTGATAATTTCCTTTCCCCACCAGATATAGTTATTTGTTGGTAAAGGATTTCAGTAGCAATTCATCTCACCAAGAGCAGCAGTCAGCAAATACTAAAAAGGAATTTGATTCTCCACAGTCTGTTGTCCATCTGATTGGCACATCTAATTTTATTTTAATTTATACTTCTGGGAGACAATATAGAAATTTTTATTTTACACCTCAAGATTAATACATCTTAAATCATGAAATGCTGTCTAATCCATCAATTTTTTTGGATAATCTTATTGATGGTTGGGGGAGTATATAATAAAGACCGCCTGTTTTGCCTGCCTTCCTTTCATCCTTCCCCCTTCTCCTCCTTTCTGCTATTTATTTGGAATTTTTCCCAAGAGTAATGCATGAAACTATTCTTTCACTTCTTCTTTTTTCTTCAGTGGAGACCTGTATACTTTTCTACAGCCTTCCCTAATCTGGTGCCTTGTGTATGTTTTGGACTACAATTCCCAAGAGTATTGACCAGACAACTGTAATTATTAGATCTGAACATAAACAGGGTTAGCAGTTGCTACTCAGTTTGGCTCCTATATTCCAAGCTGGTCCTCTGGAATCTATGTTGCTGTGGATATAGCTGTTCTTATTTTGTTTGCTGATCTGTAGTGTCTTGCTGCAGCTTTTTCCAGTCAATTTATAGCATCTATACTGTGGTTAAGCAGACCTGCCATCTAATGACTGAAGATGATACTGTGAGGGATGCAGACACAATTACATTGATTAGTCTGCCACCTAGTGGTTGATGCTCCTAATGCAGGCTACAGCCATGTTAAATTTGATTAAGATGAATGAATATGCTTTTAAAACCAAATAACCCCAAGTTACAGACTCCTAGGATCCTTACCAAGTTTCAGATATCTCAGCTTCTCCATCTTGGTGGCATATGCATATTCTATTTTATTTTATTATTGTGGTTTCCCTGGGGGAGGTAGAACATATCTGGACTTGTACTGTAGTGACTCCAAAGCTTTGGAATGATGTGTTATTTGTTAGATAAAAAGCCCCGCTGTCTGTGGCTATTTTCTATTATGGATGCTAGGCAGAAAAAATATGCTGGAAAGAACTTGTTTAATAATTTTGGTATACTTAAATAATTTATTTAATTATTATTGTTATTTTGGGGGCTTCTCCATAACCTTTGGTTTTCAGTCATCTTGCTGCTGTTGTATTTGAATATTGCGTTGCCACTTGAACGTCAAGTTTCTATGAGGGTTAGTTATATGCCTGTCCTTTCTGGGGTAAGTACCACTGAAGGGGTGTAGAACTGCAGCCTAATAAACAAATAATCAGTACACTGTGTTGCCAGGCTGAGGACAGCTTAGGACTCATGTGAATGCTGTCTTGTTTTCGTAGATGGTGGATTAGCATGCAGGCAATGTTTTTGTGTTGAGGCATGAGGAAATGTGTTTTGGAAAAAGAATGTGCTTATTTAACAACCTAATGTCATGCTAATGCCCGGGACATATATTCTCATATTTTCCTTTGATCATCCAAGGAGTGGGGAAGGGATTGGCTGGAAGGCATTCAAATCTGAACCATGGCCACTGTGCTCAAAACACAAGACCAGCATGGAAAGAATCTGCTACTTAGAAGGACAGTGGCTCTCTTTCACTTGGACAGCTTGCAATATGCTGGAGGCAAGAATCTCATTTCCACTGGTCAGAGAAAAAAGAACATTGCTCTGCACATGCCATCAGTTCTTGGTTAACTCCAGCCACATGGAGACGAATGGAGGGAATGTCCCTCTTCATCACTCTGCTGGGCTTAGCTCTGGTTTCCTATGCTCCATTCGAAATGTGCAGTTAAAAATAAATAAATCATCAACACTGGGTATGGGGTGGAAAGTAGAGTTTCTTGCTGTGTTCTGACTGTGAAAATCTGAAAATCAAATCCAGACTGGTTTTTTTGCTGTCGCTTCAGAATTTAAAAATAACACATGAGATTCTACTACCAGGTTCCAATTCCCACAATGTCCATATCTGACCTAGAATAAATGTCCAACTCAGATACTGTGAAGAAGAAACCCAGCTTGGTTGTCTGGATGTTCCTTAGATGAAGGATGGGCAATTTGTGGCTCTGCTGATGTTACTGGAATGCAATCCTATCATCCTTCTCCACAAGATATTCTGGTTGGGGCTGATGGAGTTATAGTCCAACAGTCTGGACGGCCACATGCTCTTCATCCCCACTACAGACCCATGAGTAGAATAATGAGAGTGAATGTACATATAAAGTCTGAATTTCTTTCACAAGAACCTCTACCTAACAGTTATGGATTATAAAGGAAGTTCAGTCTCATAATCTGAAAGAAGCTATCCAAGATGCTGTACCCTTTCTCCCAAATAAAAGACAGCTCTTTTAATCTAGCACTGATGCCACCAGCAACCATTGATTAGAGAGAAACACTTACATTTATTTTCAACTTCGTTATCAATAGCTGGTACCAGATCCACAATCAAGCATGGTGTTTAATTGTCCTGAGAACAGTCTGCTCTGTTCAAGATCATAGGCATTATTTGAACCTGTATGCCAATCTCAGACGGCCAATGGTCATGTTGGTTGGGGATAATAGAAACAGTAGTGCACACATCTAGCTTCCATTCACACTACACAGTTATAGTGCTATGATTCAACTTTATCTGCCATGGTGCCTCCCACAGAATCATGATCCTGGCAATTGAGGGAGGGGTATTTAGAATTCTCATCCAGTGAGCTCCTCTAATGCTCTCACCAAACTACAAACCCCAGGATTCCATAGGATGCAGCCATGGCAATTATAACTGCTATGGCTATGTAGTGTGAATGGACATTTGGATGGCTGCATACTGGGGAAGATGGATCCAGGAACATCTGCTTGAATTGAACATGAATAGGTCAAGAGACCAACATTTAGCAGGAATGTCCTTCTGGCTTTATATGATGCATTTGATGATGTACAGATAAATCAGAACAGTGCAGTGTAGATGTGGTGGCAGCTTCTACTTAAAATTAATAATGATTGAAGGGAAATTCAAAGCTATTACTTTATTCCATTCAGGTAGACTCAAAAATAAAAGAATCATCATCATCACCACCACCACCACCATCACCCCCCCCCCCAGCTTTTTTCCCTGGTTGGGATCTCAGATACAAAAAACACAAACCTCTATTTGGTCTGAAAAGCAAACCTCTAGTGCAGTGGTTCTGGACCTCTACTTAGGACCCACTGTAAATATAATTTGCTCCCAGAGGCCCCCAAGACTTAACTCAAGATTTAAAATATTCAAATATTTATTAAAATATTCGTCTTTGAAAAAAATTATTAAAGGCTTCTGGAGTCTAGGATACAGATCCCCATTCTGATGCTGTGTGACCTTGGGCAAGTCACATTCTCTCAGCCTCAGATGAAGGCAAAGGCAACCCGCCTCTGAACAAGTCTTACCAAACAAACAAACGAACAAACAAACCTGTGATAGGTTCACCTTAGGGTTGCCATAAGTCATAAGAGACTTGAAGGCACACAGCTGCGGGATGGGGGTGAGGAGGTCCTTTCTGGCCGTTCTGTCTCTCCCCTTTGAAAATTGACTTATGGAGACTGTAAGATGAACCTATCATGAGTTTTTTCTTGGCAAGATTTGTTGCCTTTGCCTTTCTCTGAGACTGAGAGAATATGACTTGCCTGAGGTCATCCAGTGGGTCTCCATGGCCTAGTGGGGATTCATACCTTGGTCTCCAGAATCACAGTTTGGGTTAATGCACATACCTGTTGCTGTGCCTTTTTTGTCAGGGGCGTGGCAGCAGTGGGGGTGTGTGTGGGTGCCAAAGCCGCTCTCTTGTTTGCAAATGAAGGAGCAGTTTGGGCATGCACACACACCTATTGCTGCATCCCTGGTGAAAGGGACATGGTGGCAGGAATTTGCATGCCCCAAACTGCTCCCTTGTTTGCAAACAAGGGAGCAGTTTCAGCGCCTGCACCCCCCTCTGCTGCCACATCCTTGTTGCTATCACTCTTGTTGATATCCAGCAGCAAGGCTTTGCAGACCCCTGTGAGGGCTCTGTGGACCTCCAGATTAAGAACCACTGCTCTAATATGATTAAATTGAATTCCTCCCTGGAAATTTTATGGGATCCTAATGTGACCCAGGTCAAGCCCACCAACAGAAAGCAAAGAATGAACAAACCAATTCAGGCAGACACAATAGACTGTAGTTGAATTCCATGCAAGATGGACATTTGGAACTTTCAGCCTGCATGAACTTTAGTTGCAGAACCAGAAGTGTTAACTTGGCTAAAAACACTACAAGTAAAACTAAACAACACTAAAAACATAAATCTCTGTGCCCAGAGAGCAGGAAACTGCAGAGCTTAGAACAGTTACTGTTTTGGGCTATAGCTCCTAGAATCTTCCAGCCAGCATGGAGCCATAGTCCAAAACAGTAACTCTGGGAAACTATCCCATGGAAACTGTCCCATTCCATTTACAGTCTGAACTGGCTGGCTCAATTGACTTCTGGGGGCCTCCAAAGCACAAAAAGGAGTGGGGAACTCTTTTCTGTTCCCTTTTCCTAGCAGCATGGTAAAACAGCCTTTGTGTGTACCCTGAAAACTGAGAAGTATGTGCCAGCAGTCACAGAAGGGGAGCTGAGATAGACAATTTGCATCAGTGTAGGCACTCAGAATGTTATTTCAAAACCTTTCTTTTCAAGAATGAAACATCCAGCTGTTGTACAATCACCCTGCCTCATTCACAGAATTTTATGTGGAACCCAGATGTTGTCACTTCGTACCTGTAATCCTCCTGTGCTTTCGTACAGATTCTTCTTTTTATCACTCATTCTCACACACACACACACACACACACACACACACGTTAAAGTGCGGGGGGAATCAGATTTGTGCCACTGTGAGTCGCCCGTCCAGGAGCACCCATAGTTGTCAAGCCTGAATTTCAGATTGCATAACAGCATTCTGCTAAATAAATTAATTAAAAAAAAAAAACGGGAAAGGAGCAGCAACCAGCTGCTATGGCATGACAAAGAATGTATAGTGGTGTAAAATAGAAATGATTATAACTCTAGTGATCCTCTCTCACTCTCTACCTATGCATATAAATGAAAAACTCCTTATCAGTGGCTCACAGAAAGCTGATTTTGGCAGCTCCTGGCTCACAGTTAGAATAAAAACTTGCTCTGAGACACACTTTGCCTGTTACAACATCAACATTTGCAGCCAATCCCATGCATATTTACCCAGAAGTAAGTCCCAAGTGAGACAAAGTTCTGAATGGAACTGCAGCCTTTGCTAATTAAGTGGTTGGGTCTGATTACTTGGCAGGGGAGGGGGAGGTGAGTTAGAAGATAAAACTGTCATGATTGTTAATTAACACAGGTGCCTATAAAACCCATGGGTGGCAAGGACAGGTGCTGTCTTCCAAGATGTATGCCTTCCTGTCTGTGATGATTTGTGTGCATCATCTAAAACCAAAGGAAAAACAATCCTTTTATTTAAGAGTATTGTTTTATTCATATGGAGACATCAGCAGATATAAACCACTAAATATTTACAATTAATAGACTGAGATTTTTAAAACTGGCTGTCAGTTTCAATAATTCTTTGCTATTCAGTTCAGTCAGTCTAAACACTAGTCTTTCTCACAGGGGGAATAAGGAATCCTCAAACAGCGGTGAGAAATCTGTAGTCCTATAGATGCTGCTGAACTCTGACTCCCATCAACATCAGCAAGCATGGCCACAGGTTAGGAACAACAGGAGCTGGAGTCCAGCACCCTCTGGAAGGCCACAGATTCTTCTCTGTGCCTGCTCTAAGCACTACAGAGCTGCATGGCAACCGTATCAAGCACTCATAAGTTATAAATTGTGTGCCTGCCTACTCATATTTACACAGTTTATAAAATTGATCAAATGTGCTTATCATGCTTAAAGAGAGACAGCTTGCTGACTTTTTCTTTGTTCTGCTTTTATAGGGAAAAGATCATTTTAAAGAATGCTTAGGAGACAATAATAGGTCAATCGAGATCTACAGTTATACACATGATTAGAGTTTTTCTATTGGTTAATCATGATGTGCCAACCCACTTCTCACATAGCACTGCAATCATCATGTAAGTTGACGGTGATGCTGTAGACAATCTACTGTTCACACTGTTAGGTAGGCAGTCTGGGTGTGGAGGGACAGCTGTGCTGCAGTTGGACACAAGTGTTATTGCTTTTTTAAAGACAATGTTCTGTGATCAGGCCGAAGAAATGAGAAGCACACAAATAGTAGATTATGAAAGGGAAGCAGCTGGGTAAGCAGTCTGGAGGTAACGTGAAGGAGCTGAGATAAGCATACTTTAAGAGGCACTCGGTGGCACCCGAGTGGCAAAGTATTCAGCCCCAGGACCTAGGCCAGAGTTGTATTACACGATATAGTTACAGTTTACTGTAACCAGTTTAACTGTCATGGCTCTATCCTATGCAACCCTGGGATGTGTAGTTTGGTGAGGTTTTTAGAATTCTCTGCTGAAGGTCTCTATCACTCTGTTACAAGGGAGTGGACCAGAGTTCTCTAGTAAAGAATTTTAAGTACCTTGTCAAACTTCCCCAATCTTGCATGCTCTACAGCTGTGTTGGAGTACCAGGTTGCCAGGAAATGATGGGAATTGCAATCCCTTAGATATGGAGGGTATCTGGCTGAAAAAGACTGAACAGAAGGTGTAGTATAGGGCTTTGGCCAGCTGCATTTGTGACAGTGCCTGTTGTAGGGAAGGGTGATTTTAACAGCTCTCTCTTCCACTGAGCCACTAGAAGATAGCACAAAGCTTCTGGGTCTGCTGCCAGAGTTCTGGGTCAGAGAGCATCCTAGTACTTTACGTCCAACTTGGGCTTTCTAACTTGTTCTACTGGAGGGCATCAAGCATGAGAGCTGCCTCAGGCAGTCAAATGAAAGAGAGAGCAAAATTAAAGTCACATGGCAAGATGGACACTCCCATTCTAAATCTGAAAAACAAAATTAATGCTTAACCAGCAAACAATGTTATTTAGAAAGCAGGAAAAATGTTGCCAACACTTCTCTCCCAGAGGAGAGAAGGAGGCAGGAAGAACTGTTGTTAGTCATCATTGAATCTGTCACATCCATGAGAACCTGTGAGAATCAGTATTTTCTCAGAGACAGGGCAGAACTAGTACAGCTTGGATATTGGGAACATATGGTATCCTATCAAGAGGATGCCAGCTGAATGAAAGCTGTCAGGATTCCTTGTAACAGATGGGTGACAACTGTAGAAGTTTTTGAATAACAGGAATTGTCTGGGAAAGTCAAAGGATGTGCTGTGTGGTTGTACAGATTCAGAATGCCAATGAGAGAAAAGTTACTTTAAATCCCTTAAATCCCTTTTTTCAAGAATCTATTTTCAGTAGCTTGTTTTCACTCCCACAGGCTAGAAATACACCCTTGAGAAAAGCAGGGGTCGGGTGGGGTGAGGGTGGGGAAGGTAGAATCTTAAGAGTCTATCAAGTCACACAGGATTGTCTGTGAGGAAGGGAATTAGAAAGCTGAGTCACATAACTCCATGAACATGCTGAGAAGTGGACTAGATTGGAGCCAAATTGCTGTAACTCTCTGGTGGAAATAATTGTGAACGTGTGATGCTCCAAGGCTGGCCATCCAGATCACAGCAGAGTGGGCAAGAGCTGAATACATTCACCTCCAGGATGATCTGAAAGAACAGTAAAGGAATCTGGTATACCGGTGATTCTTAACTCTTTCTTGGATCACAGACACTTTGAGAAGCTTATTAAAGTTAACATCATCATCATCATCATCATCATCATCATTTATTTCTTACCTGCCTCTCCCCAAAGCTTGAGGCAGGGTACATCATACATTAAAATACAGCTAAGAACACATAAAACCATTTAAAATACACTAATTTAAAATTCATAGTTAATTTTAATATCGGTGTGATATGCTTAAAAAATGCATTTGAACACAATTTTCAAAATAGCACAAAGGAAACTTAAGAGAGAAACTTTTTCTCCTGGTTCATGGACTCCCTGACGTCCATCCATGGACAAGTGGATACTTCATAATATGTATGCATGGCAGTGTACATGGATGCTGCCCTCTATCTTCAAGTGTAACAAGGGGCCCTCTATCTTCACATGTAACAAGGGTTGTGTTAAATGAATGCTTACCTCATTCACGTAAGGGATTTTTAGAGCATGATTGCTGAGGGTATTTGCGGGTTCATGGAAAGCAGATTTTAAGTTTCAAGTCAGCATGGGACCTCTCTCTCATACATCTGTCAGGAAAGAAAAATCGCTTTAGCAAATTGCCACTGAGAAACTCAGCTGTTACAAATCAATGTCTTAGGCATTAGCAGATGGAGCAATTGCCTTCAGAAAGCAAACAAAATTCAATGGAACTCTTCACTAAGGATCAAATTAGATGTTAAGGGGAGTGTACATTTCCTGCAATTATTTCCCTCTCACGATGAAATTTCATCAAAGATAAATTAAGCCAGTGTTTACCTGCTGGTGAGAAATCACAAAACAAAGAACAGTAAGTGCGAGATACTGTATGCACTTGAAGATAGTAATGTGCTATGACAAACAGGTGTTGTTTTTTTTACTATTTACGAAAGCATCTCTTATAAATATGTGCTACATTTATTGTTTAATACAGTTCTTATGCACCTCTGGTAAATGAACTACCTTAGGAAATGATTACAAAATGTTCCCCAAGGCACTCATATTTGACTCACTGCTTTACAGATACTTGATCCTGCAAGACAGATACAGGCCTAGACACTAGAGCCTTATCATTTGCAGGTGATATGTAAAATACCTAGCATTTCAAAGAGGAAAATAGGGACAGATGTAACTAAGCAACAGCAGTCTGTGGTCAAAAGGATGTGGCCAGGTGACAATAAGACAATAGATATCAATGAAGAAGAACACAGAAAACTGTTGTTTTAAGCAAAGAAACACTGGAATTTATGCACCAGTTTAGAAAATTCTGAAGAAAAGAAAAAAGAAACCAGATCAATATATATAATACTATGTGTTTATATGTGCAAGCACAGCACAATAAACAATAACTATAATATCGTATTAAATAGCATATTGAATGAGATTCTGCATTGGGAAACATTCTTATCTCATGTAGCTGCATCTCTGTTGCTTTATCTCTGAATGTTCTCCTGAAAAAGCACCTTGTAAGCAGTGCAGTCCCCTACAACACAGCCATTTCTGGGGTGTTGGAGAGTGAGGGTATTGGCGACAGCACATCCAGCACTTTATATATGGTCCCAAATCCCAGCCTCCCCATAACATTCATGTGGGTCACCTAGAGCCTCTCAAACTTACCAGCTTCATATAATTGGTGCTAGGATAAAAATGGAAGTGGGTGGGAAGATAAGGAAAAATCATGGACATTTTTAAGCTCCAGGAAATAAATGAGATGACAGTAAGCCAAGAAAGAAGTAGCTGAAAAAAATCATGATTACTGTAAAGAAATACATGTGTTCCACTGGCATTTTAAAATGTCTCAGTCTACAACTGAGAGGGAGCCTGCTGCATAGTTCTGAGGGTGTTAAATTCAGAAGGATTCACTTCAAAGTCAGGTCTCCCTACTTTCTCTCTCTCTGTGTTGTATTTTTTTTGTTTTGTTTTTTGTTTTGTTTTGTTTTGATTTGTTACCTTGATTTCTGGGGTCCTGTGAGGGACGCCTTAATATGCTCCACATGATAGGGAATGGGAACTCAACAGAGCAAAAGCAATAGCAAAGTGACAGGCAGGGTAACCTAGTGCGGTCTTTTTACCCAGTTTTACCCAGTTTTTACGGGGTCAAGCCAAGCTAAAAACCAAACAAAGATGTCCAATAAATGATTTTATTGAATGAAAGTCTCACGCATCAACGCAATCACTCACACACCCAAAGAGTGGAAACTGGATAGGGGAAATATTGAAGGGATCGTAGTCAGGGTGATACTGCACCTTTTCCTGAAGTCCTTGGTCAGGGAAAAACAGCAAAGAAGTAGAGCTCAGCACGGAGAGGGCTGAGGGGATTACTTGACTGACGGAGAAAAGGTCAGCTGGTATGACCAGGAGTGATCCGAAGAAACACTCAAAAACTGGGACTATTTGTAGAGGAAAAAGTACCTTGAGGGCAAATCCTCTCCTGTGGAGAACAAAGGGTGTTGCAATGAAAAAGAAGCTCCACAGTGGCAACTCATTTTGCATGATGAGATTACAAGGTGTTGCCAAAGTTTCAGGATCTTCAGTTGCATTGGGCTGTGGTGTGAATTTATGTAGATGGTCCTTGCCTGATAGGATTTTATTGCTATCAGTGCTCAACTTGGGGAAAACACACTAATGCCTTCAAGTTGGCTCCTCAGTGGCTAAGGACCCTTTGTCTACTGTAGGCTTGCACAGCTTGAAGTCCCCTGGGGCTACATGACAGGGGATTGTACTGGCCTGACCTGGTTTTCGATCGTTCGACCATTGCTGCCTACATGCTCATCCAGGTGACCTCTCAGGCATGTTGAATCATATTTAATATCAAAAATTATAGACCCCAGGACAGGGTTTAGCAGTGAGGTAACAGATTTACCAGAATAAGCTACTGGAGTTGCACAGTCTGTAGAAATAGTGAAAACTTTTGGGTGGTTGCAACACTTCCTCTTTGCTCTTGCCCTGACCATACTGGGAAGGGCAAGACTCTATCTCTCCTCTCCTCTCCTCTCCTTGCAAGGGCAGGAGTGCAGTCTACTGAGCTGGGTGCAAAGCATTTGGGATTTTGCAGCCTATAGCAAGCAACATGGGGCTGACAAACAGAGGAGGGAAAAGTAGGCTTCTTCAAGAATAGTGGAGGATCTGAATGCAGAAGGCTTGCCATGGTATCTCCAACTTTCTGTGGCTATTGAAAGCCAAGTTACAATGGCTATAGACATTTCCCTCACTGTGATAAGGAATTATTTTGATTCATGGACCTTGGTTTCAGTCTAACAAGAAAATGGGGTTTCCGAGGCAGACAAGAGATTGCTTTCTCTGAGAAACTGTCCTCTGAAAGATCATGAATGGAGTTCCTCTTTATGTGACTGAAGACAGACGTGTAATAAGATCATCTACCTTCTCCTTCCTTCCTCTTCAGCTTTAGTACTGAGTTGGTGACTGTGTCATGACTGTGGAGGAGGGCAACTGTAGGAAGATGTTAGATGGCAAAGGGGTTGAGTCAGGTGAGTGGGTAGCATGGCAGAAAGTTTATTGGGGATGAGTTGCAGAACCTCAGAGGGCTGCAAGGCTAGCCATGTGGAGTACATGTGTGCTTTGGTAGGCTCTGGAGCCTAAACCTGGCTGTTTATCTGTAGGGACTACCTGCTTTTGGTTTCTTGCATTCCTGTGGTGCTTGGTGATCTGTCATTGGTCTTCTTGTTTTCCTAGCTAGTGAGACAAACTTTTCATAATTCTGGGTCAACTGGTGGAAGTTATGGCAAACATCAGCAACTGGCAATTTGGGCAACTGCCAGAACCATTGTTGGCTTCTGCTCTGTGGCCTTATTTATTTATTTTTTCTGCCTGGCGCAATGTCTAACTGCCATTTTAATTATCCACAATGTTTTGCCATAGGGCCAATCAAGGCTGGCAGCGGGGGGCAAGGGAAGGATAGGCAATTTCATTTCTGATAGCTATCTGATCTGTAGTTCTCATTGTAGTGAATTCCCACTGAACACTGCCCATGTTGGTTTTACGTTTGGAACATTATAGTTCAAATGTCCAGAACGGCATGAGGCTGCCTGCCTCTGATGGAAAACTATAGGAAACTTAAATGGAATCCTAGTTGTCTGGTGTTATGCAAAGTGCTGCTGCTTGGTGGTACTATCAAGTTGGAATCAAGGTCCACCAACTGAAAACAAGGCTAGGCAGCTCTTTGTTTGAAGCCTCCTCAACTCTGGGGGCAGCTTTGAGTGAAGCAGTCTTTCATAGAGTTCCAGATGTCTGCTCAGGTAGGATCATTGTTGGCTTTAGCATTCATGTCTAGTGTTGTTGCAACCGCCGACTCTTACTCTGTGAAATGACCCCCTCTTTTGGTGAGGCTGCATGGTTCCTGTGTGGTTCTGCCTCATCTTTTTTTCATACCAGAGCTTGGAAATATTACTTTTGGGACTACAGCCCCCAGAAGATTGGGCTCCAATTCACTTTAGATTACAAACCCCAGAATTTGTTGGAGCGCTCTGGGAATTGTGGTCCAAAACAGTAACTCTTCCAAACTTTGGATTGTACTAGACTCCAGCTAGGTGTCTGAGGCCCTTTCTGCATCCTACCTTTTCTTGGCACTGGGGTGTGGTGATTGCGTGAGTAGGCTCTTGTGAGAGGCTCTTGCTTCCCTTCTTCTTCAGCTCCACATGAGCTTCCTGCTCACACGAGAGCCCAGTCTCTTCCTTTTGCAGTGCAGCCTGGGACCTTCCCAGGCTGCACTGAGACAGGAAGTGCGACCCGCCCAGCTCCTGAGGCTCCACACGCCAGGTAAGTGCGCGCGGGGCCCGGGAGCAATGCATGATTGTGCAGCATTTTCAGCTGAAAGCCAAAAATGTAAAGGCATGCAATTGTTGCCTGCAGGCCCCTGGAGCCTCGCGCGATTGCAAGGGTATCATGCAGATCACTCCTTGCAATTGTGCGAGGCTCCAGACCCTCTTTCGCATGGCAGATGCTGTGCGAAAAGGGTCTGGGTCTCTGCCGGGTTCAGTAAACTTGGTCATGGTAAGTACTTCATCTTAATCCATACCTTGTTGATTTTTACAGGTCCCACCTGACCCACAGAGGTGATAGCTATCCCTAAGTAATACGGCACCTGATGACCATTATCTCATCCACAGCATATTCTGACCAAGGAAATACTAGTGTATGGTAAGCTGTAAAACTAAGAGATGGCAAAGGTGTAACTATGAGGCAGATGAGGGAATTGTCCTTCAATTAAGAGTTCTGCCCCCCAATAAAATTTTCCTTCAGTCTCAAAACTTCTAACACTGCAATAACTTAAAATTTCAGCTAGGCATTTAGAAATACAGGCTGCAATTCTAGATTAACTACTTAGCTATACAGCTATCTTAGTTATATAAGTAAGTAGCATCTCCCAGTCCAACTCCCCCTATCTGGACTTACCGAGCAGCAACTGGTGCAAGCAACAGAGGTCTGTTCTTCTGTTGACTGGGGCACAGCTGACTGATGTTTCCATCCCTCTCCTGCCAGTGATCTCTGGTGTAATAGCCAGAAGCAGGATCACTGTCATAATTCCCCTTTGCACCCGAGATTGCTGGTGGGAGCAGGGTGAAAACATTGACTAGCTGCATCCCAATCAACAAGAGAACAGAGCCGTATCACTTGCAGCCACTGCTGCCCAATAAGTCCAGACTGGTAGACTTTCATGATCCTTACATATTCCCTGCACTATTGAATACATAGGGATTGTGAATATGAACCAGTCACAAACGCATAACTTCTAGCCACAGTTTAGGCATTGAATGAAAAGAAGCAGGCAAAGTTACCAAGGGAATTTGAACACAACAAATATAAGAGTTTTAGGTGTGAACAATTTTCAATGTCACGCTACCTGCAATATTAGAAATTTGGGAGCTGAAGGAAAATTTCATTAAGGTGGCAAAATTCTTATGTGGGGGTGATGTTCTCATTTTGTCCCCTCTGTAGCTACACCCCCTGAGAGAAGATAATAATATGCTGATTTCATAATGACATGAGAAAGAGACAGAATGGTCTCTCATCCAATTATATAGACAGTGGACCTGAAGGTTCCACAGCAGTCTGAAGTAGCTTTCAGTGAAGACTGATAGCTGGTGATCAGGACAGGAAGCATGATCAGGTGTTTTTAGGATAGGCAGGCAGTAGAAGGCTGAATATATTAGCCTATTCTGAGTATCCTGACTTTGGTTTCATCTTGGGCTCTTGAATTGTCAGTTACGAGCTAAAATAACGGAGCTGATTGTTTCCTGCTATCTCCTACTTGCTATGCAGATTGCCCTGACTGAGAGAAACGCTCAGTCCAGATTGATGTGAAAGGAAGCTGAACCCATATCAGAAAAAGCTGGCATCCTGAATTTATTAGAGGAATTGAGATGTCTTAGGCTAAGGAGTATTGATCACTAAGAGAAAAAAAAGTGACAGCATGAAATATAAACTGCTTTTGTTTAGACTTAAGGTGGGGGGGGGGACACCTATGCCCATCCCATAATATACTCCAGGGTTTCCAGCTTCTTATGCAGCAGGCAATAGAGGGACAGGGCAGGGGGGCAACCACAAATCTCAAATGTATGTGTGTGTTTGTGTGGGGCATAAGGAACACTCCCATGTGCAGGCAGTGGTACAGTGTGTACTCAGCTAATCAGAACGTGCTGAATGCATAGACCTGGACAGGACACTTTTGTTGAATAGCCAAAACATGGTGCTTTGAGGTGGAGCTGCTCTCTCAGCAACAGTGTATAACAACAAGAGTAACATTGGCAGAAGGAGCAGCATCAGGGTTGGCTGAGGTCAGTGCTGTCAGGCAGACAGGTATGGCTTTCTAAGGCACTTAAGGATCTGCTTTCCTGTTTATAATTGACCTACCAAGATACTTGTATAGGCCTGCGAAGCCAGTCTGTTCCTGAGCTGAACAGCTATGAGCAACCTTTTCTGAAAGTGGTTATTGTTACTCCTTGAAAACTTGAGTAGCAGTGGTTTAGCCTCCTTTCTAAAATATTTGTAGGAGAAGGACTCCTATGACAGACTTTGGTAAATGCTAACAGTGAGGGCTAAGTACACTCAGCGTGATAAATGAAAACTATTCAGAGTTGCAAGTCAATTGTCAGGGAGTGCCAGGGCCTGTGGGGGTATCTGTGGGGGTCCCAAAGGCCATGCCAGATCCCCGTCTAGGGCTATATGTAGCCTGCAAGCTACATAATTCCCATCCTTGACCCTCATCCAATTGTTAATCACAACTAGAGTTGATCCACTGAGTCAATAGTGCTTAAAGTATAGCAGCTCTGTATGGTAATCACCTAAGTGTTGACTTATCATTCAGCAGTTGATTTCATGAGTATCCTTTATTTAGGTGTATTCATTGGATTTAGAATTTAGGGGTTTTTGTTGTTGGTGGGAGGCTACACAACTTCTGGCCATAATAGGTTGGGCAGCATCCCAAATCAAATGAGATTAAAATTTATTTTGCAGGGACTGATTGACCAACACAACTGAAAAATCTTCTTTTCTATGAAATCATATCCTCTTAGCCAGGACAAAGAGTGATCATCACACTGGTTTTATCAAAAGATGATGAGGCGAGCAACATGGGGAGTAATTGCTATCTTTAGTGAAGTGGGATACAAATGGAACAGGAGGAGAAGTATCATATGTAAGATATTTATAGCCCAGCTGAATCATGAATGACATTTTGGGCACTGAGGGTGCTCTTTCTTTAAACCTGTGTTGCTGGATGACATTGTTGTGATGGCATCCAGGTAAGCTGCCTTTTGTTTTGGTCTGGCCTTGCAGCAGGCTGTATGGAAAGAATGCAAAACCCAAGCTTGTCTGACAACTTTTCTTAACCCTCCATTGTGGGGATAATACATGTCCAGTTCATAAAGGGAGAAACTCTGTAGCAACAAAATGGAGAAATTTAATTGCAATTTTTAAAAATTGCCTTTGGTTCTAGAGACTTCACAGGCTCATTTCTTGTGAGGGTGGGAAAGGCAAGTCTCAAATTTCTATCTGCATGGGCTCTCTCTTTCTGTATCATCTCAGATAAGCAAGATGCTACCTGTGACTCTAACAACATCACTTTCATCTTCCTTCAACTTTGTCTGATGAAGAAATCAATCTGCTTTGAAATGCTTTGTAATGATTTTTATATATTCTGGCTGGCCTAATGAAGATATTATCATGATGTGGATTTTGGATTTTGTTTTATGGTCAACATGATTGCCTCAGATGAATTAGGAAAGACAAGTTACAAAGGGGGTTACAATGGGGCTTGAATTGCATATGATCATGGCACATAGGACCTTTAAGATAAATATTTAAAATTATTTTTGGCAACTTTTGAGGATGGAAAGGGTGGGTGTCATGAACTTCCCTGAAGTCCTCCTCTCCCCGAGCCCAAAGATATTTTAGTTAATAACAGTTGCCTCTGTTTTCTAAAAGCAAAGGCAAATTAATTTTGAAACCAGATAATATGGATCATATCCTATAGAGCGGAACTGCTACGTGGAGAGAGGAGAGGGGGAACTGGGTCTGTGAAGACATCCTAGACCAGGTGTGTTTACAGGCTTGTGGGGAAGTGCTTGTTTGTTTGTTTGCTTGTTTTGGTTTAGTCTCCTTGTGCTGGCCGTGTGCTCTCCCTGAGCACATGGTCTGACTAACGAGGGGGAGGAGCCAGCTGGGGGGGAGGAGTCTTATTAGGAGCTCCCAATGGCGCGTGCCTTTGGCGTGCGCTGTTGAAGTCCTCTACTTCAATCCTTCAAGTTTAACCCTTCACAATCAGTAGAGCAGACGTAGCTCATACAGCTGAATTTGAGAAAGAAAGCCCAGTTATTCTTTCTAGAACGACTTCCTGTACTACTCTCTGTAGTATCTAGGATGGAAGGTGAGAGAGCTGCCGTGGTCACTTGTAGCACTTGTGGGATGTTCCTTTTCTTGGCACAAGAGGTTGTTGGGTACACCTGCGCCAAGTGCAAGCTGGTGACCTTCTTGGAGGAGAAGGTTTGCCAGCTGGAGGCACGAGTTTCTAATCTTCATCTTATTAGGGAAGGGGAGGAGTTTTTGGATAGGGCAGAGAAGACGTACCAGAAGACCGAATGCGCGGAGGAGCTGCCAGCTCAGGAAGTCAACACACTGTGCCAGGAAACGGAGGCTTGGAGGAATGTCACACGTAGGAGCAGAAGGTCCAGGAAGGTAACAGAGACTCTCAACCTACACAATCGCTTCAAAGTTCTTGGCCTTACGAACGATGAGAAGCACCAGGAGGAGGGAACAGAATGTCCACGAGAAGGAATCCAACTTCGGCAACAGGAACTAGATCAACACTCCCAGTCTCAATAGAATGCCCAGGCAGTCCTAGAAGAACATGCTCGTTGAGGAGCCCTGGAGAAGCCTCAGAGGAGGCGAGTTCTGGTTGTTGGGGACTCCTTGCTCAGAGGAACCGAAACAGTAATTTGCAAACCGGACAAGCTCAATCGAGAGGTCTACTGTCTTCCTGGGGCCAAGATCAACCACATAACGGAGAGGCTAACCAGGCTGGTCAAGCCCACTGACCATAAGCCCCTCATTGGTTCATGTCGCAACCAATGACACTGCGAGGAGCAGCTTTTACCACATCGCAAAGGACTACGAGCTTATGGGGATGAAGCTTAAGGACCTTGGTGCGCAGGTGGTTATTTCGTCTCTCCTCCCTGTTCAAGGATATGGTGCACGTAGGGAAAGGGCAATAGCAGAGGTCAACAACTGGCTCCGCACATGGTGCCACCGGCAATGGTTTGGGTTTTTGGAACACGGCCTGAATTTCCATGAACGGGCTGCACCTCACGAAACTTGGCAGGAATGTTTTTGCAAACAATCTCGCAAGGAGGATTAAGAGGTCTTTAAATTAAGTTCCGCTGGGAAGGGAGATAATATTATTCAAGGCCAGGACTCGGCGAGCGCAGGGGGAAAAGGCCCAAATGATACTGGACAAGTAGTACAAGCGGCCAGTGGCGGGAGGAGTAGAAACTATAGTACAGGACTTGCAGGAAGGGCCCGGGGACTTAAGTGTCTCTACACTAATGCACGGAGTATGGGAAACAAGCAAGATGAACTTGAACTCCTAGTACAACAAAATAAATATGATTTGATAGGCATCACTGAGACCTGGTGGGATGAGTCTCATGATTGGAATGTAGGAATAGAGGAGTATAGCCTATTTTGTAGAAATAGACCAAACAAGAAAGGAGGAGGAGTAGCCTTGTTTGTCAAGGATGTTTTCACCTGTGAAGAGATCCGTGACTTAAACCCAGAAAGCCAGGTTGAGAGCATCTGGGTAAGAATTAAGGGAGCAAGAAACAATAGGGATATTCTGGTGGGGCTTTACTACAGATCTCCAACCCAGACTGAGGACTTTGATGATGCCTTTCTCAACCAAATGACTGCACATTCAAAAAGGAGAGATACAGTAATAATAGGAGATTTCAATTACCCGGATATATGTTGGCAGTCAAACTCTGCCAAGACAGCAAGGCCCAGCAAGTTTCTTGCTTGTCTTGCAGACAATTTCATGGTCCAGAAGGTGGAAGAGGCCACAAGGGGATCAAATATTCTAGCTCTGATCCTGACCAACGGGGATGACCTTGTTAATGAGGTAGAAGTGCTTGGATCTTTAGGGGGGAGCGACCATGCCCTATTGGAATTTGGCATTCAGTGGAATGGAGAAGATAAGTGTAGCCAGACGCTCATCTTAGATTTTAAAAAAGCGGACTTCTCTAAACTTAGGGAGCTGCTGGCTGGAATTTCCTGGTCAAGAATAGTGAAAGGGAAAGGAGTTCAGGAGGCATGGGAGTTCCTTAAAAGGGAGATACTGAAGGCACAGTCTAAAACTGTGCCAATAAGGAGGAAAAATGGAAGGCATCTGAAGAAACCAGAATGGTTGACTAAAGAACTCTCAGTTGAGCTAAGTGTTAAGAGACACATGTACAGGAAATGGAAGAAGGGGGAAACCACCAAAGAAGAATTTAAGCAAGTAGCTAGGAGATGTAGGGAGGAGGTCAGAAAGGCTAAAGCACAGAACGAACTTAGGCTGGCCAGAGACATCAAAAACAATAAAAAGGGCTTTTTTAAATATGTCCGTAGCAAAAGGAAAAAGAAGGAGACAATAGGGTCGCTGCGCAGAGAAGATGGCGAATTACTAACAGGGGGAAGAGAAAAGGCAGAACTACTTAACACCTTCTTTGCCTCTGTTTTTTCCCAGAAGGATACAAGCACTCAACCTGGCGGTTGGGGGGCAGGGGAGGAAGCAGGGGAAATGAGGCACATAATAGGTAGAGAGGTGGTACAGGAATACCTGACCACACTGGATGAATTCAAGTCTCCATGGCCAGATGAATTGCATCCTAGGATATTAAAAGAACTGGCAGAGGTCATTTCGGAACCGCTTGCTATAATCTTTGAGAAATCTTGGAGGACAGGAGAAGTTCCAGCAGACTGGAAGAGGGCAAATGTTGTCCCCATCTTCAAGAAAGGAAAAAAAGAGGACCCAAATAATTATTGCCCAGTCAACCTGACGGCAGTACCCGGAAAGATTCTGGAGCAGATCATTAAGCAGTCAGTTTCTAATCACTTAGAAAGCAACGCGGTAATCACGAGAAGTCAACATGGATTTCTCAAAAATGAGTCATGCCAGACTAATCTTATCTCTTGTTATGCTAGAGTTACTAGCTTGATAGATGAAGGGAATGCTGTGGATGTAGCATTTCTCGATTTCAGTAAGGCCTTTGACAAAGTTCCACATGACATTCTTGCAAAGAAGCTAGTAAAATGCGGGCTGGACAGGGCTACTGTTAGTTGGATTTGTAATTGGTTGACTGACCGAACCCAAAGGGTGATCACTAATGGCTGCTTTTCATCCTGGAGAGAAGTGACTAGCAGGGTGCCACAGGGTTCTGTCCTGGGCCCAGTGCTGTTCAATATCTTCATCAATGACTTGGATGAAGGAATAGAGGGCATGCTGATCAAATTTGCAGATGACACCAAATTGGGAGGGGTTGCTAATACGCCAGAGGACAGGATCAAAATTCAAAATGACCTGGAGAGATTGGAGAGTTGGGCCAAAGCTAACAAAATGAAATTCGACAGAGAAGTGTAAGGTCCTACACTTAGGTAGAAAAAATGGAATACAGAAATATAGGATGGGGGACACGTGGCTGGATAGCAGTACGTGTGAAAGGGATCTAGGAGTCCTAATAGACCACAAGCTGAACATGAGTCAGCAGTGTGATGCGGCAGCCAAGAAAGCCAATGCAATTCTCGGCTGCATCAATAGGAGTATGGTGTCTAGATCGAGGGAGGTACTGGTACCACTCTACTCTGCTTTGGTTAGACCTCATCTTGAATATTGTGTCCAGTTCTGGGCATCTCAATTCAAGCAGGACATGGTCAGGCTGGAGCAGGTCCAGAGGAGGGCAACCAAAATGATGAGAGGCCTGGAAGCCAAGTCCTATGAGGATAGACTTAGAGAGCTGGGTATGTTTAGTCTGC
Organism: Cyclura pinguis; assembly: GCA_030412105.1. Lineage (NCBI taxonomy): Eukaryota > Metazoa > Chordata > Lepidosauria > Squamata > Iguanidae > Cyclura > Cyclura pinguis. Next base: position 130,511,243 of record CM059600.1, read on the forward strand.
AGAAGAGAAGATTAAGAGGGGACATGATAGCTATGCTTAAATATTTGAAGGGATGCCATGTAGAGGAGGGAGAGGGCTTGTTTTCTGCTGCTCCAGAGACCAGAACAAGGAGCAATGGATTCAAGCTGCAGGAAAGGAGATTCCACCTGAATCTCAGGAAGAACTTCCTGATGGTCAGGGCTGTCCGGCAGTGGAATCTGCTGCCTCGGAGTGTGGTGGAGTCTCCTTCCTTGGAGGTTTTTAAGCAGAGGCTGGATGGCCATCTGTCGGGAGTGCTTTGAGGGTGTTCCTGCATGGCAGGGGGTTGGACTGGATGGCCCGTGTGGTCTCTTCCAACTCTACATTTCTATGATTCTATGATTCTATGATTCTATGTGTAAAGGGGATTACATGTCTTCTGCATAAACAGCCTTATTTGTCTAGAAACTGGAGATGATTTGTTGACTAAAAACTGTGTAGATTGTTGTTAACCTCTTTGTCCTCTGACTATAATAGATTCATTCTTTAGCATTCTATTACAGGATGAGTACTAGGAATGCTGTCCTAGTTCCCATGGACAAAATTGATCCTATTGGGCATATTGATGCTTTGGCTGTTATATAGATCCGAAATGAATGAGTGGCTCTGTCTCTCTGGATGCGAGTATGGATCACCAGGTGCCTGTCCTACATTTCTCCCTAGACTGGGACTCAGGATAACTCACATCAAGATTAATTTCAAAAGCTACAGAAAAAAAAAAAAGACAGAGACATAATACTAAAATGCAATTTAACAAACCACATTGTAGTACAACTGAATTAAAAGCAGTTTAAAAGCATGCCAATAGGGGAAAAAATATAGCGCCAACAAAAGCCTCTTCCTCAGCAATTGGTAAGTTGCTGAAATCTTGTCCAACTTTGCCCGTAAGCGGAAGGACAGCAGGGAGAGGACCAGCCTCGTCTCCCAGGGAAAAGAATTACGTGGCCTGGGAGCAGGCAGAGAGAGGGCTTTCTCTCCCATCTTCTGAGTGGGATGGGACAGAGAGAAGGGGCTTCTCTGCAGACCTCAAAGCCAAGACATACTTTGATAGGGGAATATGGTCGTCCAGGTAGCTCAAACCCAAATTATACAGAGCTTTATAGGTCATAACTAGCACATTGAATTGTGCCCTGAAATAGACCAGTAGCCAGCAAATCTGTTAGAGCAAGGGAGTTGCATGCTCCATTTAACTAGCTCTGGTCAACAGTCCAATTATCTTAATGGTATAATGAGATTGATCAAGAGATCTATTGGTGGCTTACCCATTTGGTCCACGTGCAAACCTAGGAAGAGTGTACTGCCAAGTCTAATGAGAACTCTTCCAACACAAACAAAGCTGAAGTGCACACCAGGACGTCCCTATTGGAGACACGCACTGCATGCATACAATGCATTTTACATCTACAAACACTCTGTGAGTTCTATTAGATAAATAACAGCAAAGCAATTTCAAAGGGATTGATGTGGCAAGAGATGCAAGCAGATATTTTGTATTCTCTTTGTGTCTTCATAGAACAGTAAATACAGCATGCCTATACTAATGTAAAACTATGCATTAGTGCTCCATCTGATGAAACAGGAGGTGAAGTGACATTCCTTATTCTGGTGGGCATTCTGTTCCTTGTCCTTTTCCCCCATGATTAGCAAGAGGAAGTGTGGAGGGTGTATCTACACAGATAATTTCACTACAGGTCATTTCAGGTGGAGAAATAAGTTTGGACAAATAGAAGTATGACATTGTAGGAAGCACAGTAGTAGCTGCTGATCTGGACTTGGTTTTAATGGAAAAATAACTAATTGATAAGGCAGGAACTCCAGCATTTCAAAGGGATATATCCAGAATTTTACATTCTTTGTTTGAAGCTCAACTTCAATAGCACATAGCCCTTTTCCAGGAATATATGAAAGCTCTGTATCAGGGTGGGGATCATGAAGCTGTACAGATGTTGTTGGACTACATCTCCCAGCATTCTTCACCATGGTCTGTGACTCTAAGAACAGCTGGAAGTTGTATTCCAACAACATCTGAAGGACTACATGCAGTGTGATGTGGCGGCCAAGAAAGCCAACGTGATTCTTGGTTGCATCAATAGGAGTATGGTGTCTAGATCAAGGAAGGTAACGGTGCCACTCTATTCTGCATTGGTTAGACCCCATTTGGAATACTGTGTCCAGTTCCACCTCAATTCAAGAAAGATATCGACAAGCTGGAGCGTGTCCAGAGGAGGGCGACCAAAATGGTGAAGGTTCTGGAAGTCATGCTCTATGCGGAGCCGCTTAGGGAGCTGCGGATTTTAATCTGCAGAAGAGAAGGTTAAGAGGGGACATAATACTTGAAGAGATGTCATGTTGAGGAGGGAGCGGGCTTGTTTTCCACCGCTCCAGAGACTAGGACAAGGAGCAATGGATTCAAGCTGCTGGAAGGAGATTACATCTGAACCTCAGGAAGAACTTCCTGACAGTCAGAGCTGTCCACCAGTGGAATATGCTGCCTCGGAGTGTGTTGGAGTCTCTTTCTTTGGAGGTTTTTGAGCAGAGGCTGGATGGCCATCTGTTGGGAATGCTTTGATGTGTGTTCCTGCATAGCAGGGAGTTGGACTCGATGGCCCCTGGGGTCTCTTCCAATTCTATGACTCTATGATTCTCATCCCTGCTATCATACACTATTGTATAATTTGCTGCAAGGATAAATTTGAGTGTTTATGTTACTCTGTGCTTGAACTCTAAACAGTTGTTTGATACCCCCACTACACTTGTTTTTGGGGAGACAGTGCACATAGTCTGTCACATGTTATTTGTAAATGGGCCTTTCAAACGTATGGATAAAAAAAGTCAAGATTCAAGCCTGGCACCCTGAGGTAGAAAGGCAAATGACATCCTCTCCACTCCCAAGTCAAAGTGAGTAGTACCTTAGGGCACTGGCAGAAAAATTTCTCAGGTACCTCCAAAACACTCCAGCAGTAAAAATATAATTATAATAAACTAAGTAACAACCTGCTGCAATTTCATTGCATCTCAGATCTGTCAGCCTAATGGTAGGGCCAGCCCTGACAAGCTTTAAGTCACAATATACAAACTCAAAAGCAAAAGATCTTCAGATAATTTGGCACCAGATTTCACAAGGCTTCATATGATTAATGCAGCCTAACAGCATCGTTTATCACACAATTCAGAAAATGTCATGGATATAACACTACATTCCTATATACACTTACATGAGATGAAGCCCCCATTGACCTGATTGCTTCTGGGTACATATGCATATGATTACACTGGCCGAAAGTTTTCTATCTGAGCATTCCTTCTGTTCTATAGTTCCTTGCAGAGGTGCAAAGATGCAGTTAAACCTGGGTGCATGGAGAGTGAAGGCAGAAGTACAGAAAAATATGCAGAAATGGGTGAATTTGTGCAATGAGTCTCTGTCCTTGGGAAAAAAGTGTTTCTGTCTTGCTTCCACAAGAATATTCCTTCCATGGAATATGTTTTTTATTTTGCTGTGACTTGATATTGCCTTGTTTTCAAATCTTACTCAGGGTGCATGTTAGTTGAGATACTAATGTCATCATGGATGGAAGCCAATAGCTTCCACTGCGGTCACATCAGATCCCTTGATGGTGCCAAGTGTTGAATTACTAGAGTTTGGTAGTATTTTGCCTTACAGCTTCTGTTGATCCACAGTGCGCAGAGAAATTATTTAATTAGCTTTAACAAGTGCTCTGGGAGTGTGCAGTAGAGGCTCTCCAAAGGGGATAATTTTTAGTCTTTGATTAATGAAAGGTAATACTTCCAAGACTACTAAAAATATTCTCTCTTCTGAAACAGGAAGCTTCAACACTTTATTTTTTTCTGGTCCACACTGGATTTATTTATTCTGAAATGACTTGGTGTTATAGAATCAGGAACTAATCCAAATAATCCAAGATGCTTCTCACTCTCAGTTTCAGAAAATCCTTGGATGACTTTTAACACTTAACAAGTAGTAAGACAAGCAAATTACGTACTGATTCTAATCCAGACTGAATAGCTACCACCATTGAGCGCTTGGCAAGAAAATAACACAGTATTTACATCTAGTCAGATATAGATGCCAAATCTGTAAAATCTATATATTTTTTCCTTATTTGTCCCAGGGTCTCTCCTGCTTTTAAGGTTCACGACTACCCAAGATGTATTGTTGTTGTGTGCCTTAGGCCATTTCTGACTTATGATGACCATAAGGCAAACCTATCACAGGGTTTTCTTGGCAATAATTGTTCACAGGGGGGTTGCCTTTGCCTTCCTCTGAGGTTGAGAGAGTGTGACATGCCCAAGGTCACACAGTAGGTTTCCATGCTGAGTGAGGATTCAAACCCTGGTCTCTAGAGTTGCAGTCCAACATTCAAACCACTACACTGGTGGCTTGTGTGTGTGTACACAGACACACAGGCCCTTTCTGCATGTGGGGGGGGGACGGGCAAAAACACCCTAAAATGGAGCTTACCTGAAGCCAGGTAAGTCCGTCGCCATGCGGAGCAGCGCGAGCTCGCTGCTCCGCAGTCCTCCGGCGTCCCAAATGGCGGCTTCCGGTTGGTGGAGGCTCTCCACCAACCGGAGAAGCTCGCCAGCCGGAAACCCGCCCCCAGCAGATCTGCAGACATGCACTTGCGCACGCCTGCAAATCCGCGTCGGAGCCGAGCGATGGAATGGCACGGGGCTGTGCGCTCCGTGTTTTTTAAAAACCTCGAAAAAGAGTTTTTTAAAAACATGCAGCGCAGCTAGTTCCGGCTGCTCCTGAGTGGATTCTGGTGTGGAACTACAAAAAGTAGTCCACGCCAGTCCACTCTACGGTGCAGAAGACCTCTGTGAGAGGTCGCTCTGCACCATTACAGAAGCCCGGTGTGGAAATGGCCACAGAGACACACACATATACGTACACACATGTATACATACATCTCCCTATCATATATACAGAGCGGGGGGAGGGAGAGGGAAATATATACGTAGATATATATAAAGAATAACAGGGAGTGAAGCGAAAAGAATCTTTGGTATGGGCTTGTTTAGACCTTTAATCATTCAAAGGAGAATCCAAAAATGTCATAGGCAAGAGACATTTTAATCAGGCACTTAGCAAATATCCAGCATTTAGAATATAATAACAATAATAAAATAATAACAAAGGAGTATAGTTTAGCCACATGCTTAGCTGGCGTGAGAGACAGAATATGTTAAACAGTGTTTCCCTAAACAGGAAAGAAACAAATAAGATGTGTTTAAAGAAATCTTCAACAGGATATTGCTGGTACAGAAGGTGGACATCTTAATTTAAGGAGAAGTAAGATAGGTCTGTTACCCCAAAATGTGGGTGACTCAGGTACTTCCAACTGACAATGGGGATTTAACTATCTCAAAATTAGGAGATCTGCAAGAGGGGGTTAACTTGGTGAGATCTTTCCACCAATGTTTATGGGATCACACAGGAAAGTAAGAGAATCCAGAATATAACTAAAAATTTATTTTATTGAAATCTTCACACATGTATGCAAAAGATTCAAACACTCACCCACTCACACAAGGACTAACTGAAGGTAAGGGGAGGAAAGTTGTGGACAGAGGACCTTTAGGGTTCAGGTGATAATTACCGGTCTGGAGAGAAGTGAAGAAAATATGCAATGTGGCTTTGGTAGGCAGCTAAGGACAGTTCTCATTCGGGAATCAAATGGACAGTGTGGCATTCAGGAAGTTGAGAGTCTGTGCCAAACCAATCAAAACTGAGGATTCTTATACTTGAAAAATACCCAGCGGATCTGGGTGTGAATTGCTCTCTCAGCCAACTGGACAATGGGAGTTGCAACACAAACAATGAAGTCCACACGAAATTAATGGTCTTAGTGCTTAGGTGACAAAAGGATAATGGCTGTCGTAATAGCCCTCTATTGTGGAGAGGTTGGGAAGACAAAGCAGGGAAGCATCCAGGTGCGAGGGATCAGGGTTAGAATAATCACAGTTTGGTGGGAAGTTCCATTTTTTTCCCTTTGAAATGTCCAGCTCTTAGCATAAACCTATTGTTGGGGTATGGCTGACCTGCCTTGCAATCTCACATTTACAGTCAGTAATTCTCCTCTTTCCAGCTTGACCTTCCAATCACCTCAGGTTTCCATTTTATATCAATGCCAATCAATGTAGTGCCAACTAGATAATATTGCCAATTAAAATATATCATTCCTGGGGGCTGCACAAAGCCATAACAGGTCTATGACAAAAAGGGAGGCTGGTGTATGCCTGGTGTGTGGATGTTGTTCAGCTTCTGCCTTGTCTATCTGATTACTCTGCTTGAGTGACCCACTACTATCTTTTACATTACTCAACACCTTCCTTTCAGGTATAGCTCTCTGAGTCTCTCTGAGTACAGCCAGTTTGGTTGCAGACCAAGCAAGCCAGACCAATAATAATGATAACAACAACAACAACAACAACAACAATAGATATGGAGCAGCATATTCTGTATATCATTGTCACTGCATATTATTGTTGGATCCAGGCAGCTGTGGGGGAAAAGTCTTTTGAAATTTCCATGATAAAATAAAATGGAATGTCCTGCTTGGCTTGTCTCTGACATGATTTCTTCTTCATCTTTCTTAGAATGTCCACTTCTATATTGCTGAAAGACAAGTGTGTCACCAAAACTGATGATGAAAGAGGATGATGCTGACTGTTGATGAGCAACTTCAGTTACCTTACTTCTTTCTGTTTTTTTTCTCTTGAAGTCAGTATTTGATTGAGCAGCTTTTCAAACAGAGGTGGATGTCTTCAAACAAACACCATTCCTGTAAAGCAGGACATGTGACCATTCTAATCTCTCCACTAAAAATGTAGAAGGCATGTGTGTGTAACCACTGTAGCTCATCCAAGGCTGGATGTAGGGGGTTATTAACATCTGGACCAAGCCTTTCCCACCCAGGAGACTGAGGACTCCAAAATGGATGTTTGAGTAGCATTTCTATTTTCTGTAAGTTAGCAAACCATAGTATATAAGAACCACAGAGAAACTGCAAAGGGTATGTTTTAGCTCAATTCTTCTTATTCTACCTCCATGTCTAGATTTGCCAAGGGTAGTAGTTGCTCTGCGCTCATCATTATTCTTCAATTTTAGGGTTGCCAGAGCAGGAATATCCCAGGTCCAGATACCAAGGGAGCACCCCATGTGATGTCACAAGGAATGAGCCCTGGTGACATCATCAAGCACAATATATTAAGCATCAGCCACAGTTGCATACAGTATGTCTCTGAAATTTTTTAAAAAAATTCTAACAACTGAAGAATACGAACATACACACTTTTCAAGGCAATATTCTCATCCTGAGATTCCCACTCTTGCCCTGAGGACTGGGAACTCTATTCAACCATATACCATGCCAGGTGAGGTATTTATTCATACAAGGAGAGTGCTAGGAAGTATGGAACCTGGAGTAAGCAGTTACCAAATTCAATCGTAGTCACAAGTTGAAATTTAGTGTGCAAAATGATGAGCAAACTGCTCCTGGAGATCTTGAGAGGGTGAATGAAATCAGGAAGGCATTGTGAAGAAAAAGTGTTGTTCCAATCATGGATAACTGAATGAATGACTGTAACAATGACAGGATACGGTCTTGTTCTGAATTGACAGGGCAGCTTTGTGGAGGAACAGGCTATCAAAAGGGTACTAGTCAGAGTTGTGCCTCTCGATACCATTTGCTGGAGAACATGAACAAGGAGATGCTGTGTCCTGCTTGTGGACTTCACAGAAGCATCTGGTTGGCCAAATGTGTGAACACAATACTATACCAGAAGAATCTTTACTTCGATGCAGTGTGGCTTCTCTTATGTTCTTACTCTTACAAATTGCATCTTAGTCTTCTTTTTTCCCCCCATTTTTAAAATTATTATTATTATAATAATAGTGAACATGCATCAAGCTTTCAAAAGTCAAGACACATTAATATATTCTTGATACATTCCAGATTCCCAAAATACCGTCTATATCCTATATATCCTATACAGAACTTCTACTTTACAAAACATTATTTAAAATAAATTCTGACATATTTTGAAAACCAGATGCCTGTACATTAATCTTTCAGCATGACAACTGACAAGGCCCCCCATCTTCTTTCCAAGTAGCTACAAACACCTTCCCATTCCTCCTGGTATCTATTCAAAGATTTATCCTTTAGCAATATAGAAAGTTTGTCAATTTGCATCAAGTCATATATCTCATACAGCCAATCGTCTATTTCTGGCATCTTCTCTTTTTTCCAGTCTCTCGCATATAACAATCTAGCTTTAGTTATCAGGTACAGTAAAAAAAAATTGTTTTGATTTCTAACATATCCTTCAACCAGTTCAACCATATTCAACAGATAACACTCAGATAACAAAGGGAAATTTTTGTTCAGCATTTTTGTAATTTCTAAACGGATGTTTTTCCAGAATGTTTTAGCTTTTTTACAATCCCACCAACAATGAAAAAATGTCCCTCTTTCAGTCTTACATTTTCAACATTTCTCATTATTTCCTTTATAAATCTTTGCAAGTTTCACTGGTGTTAGGTACCATATATTAAACATTTTATAATAATTTTCTTTAAATGTTTGATATCTTGTGAAATTCAAATTTTTCCATGTTTGATCCCAATGCTGTAGTTGGATAGGGTGCCCAATATTTCGGGCCCATTTAATCGTAGGCAAATTGCATCTTAGTCTTCACTTGAAGAGACATCCATGCAAGTGTATTCATTCTGCACCCTCCTTCAGATGATGCCTCCGCACCTAAAATTAATTCTTTTAGATTTTGAAATCTCCCAAATTTACCCCCTTCTTGCATCAAATTATCACCTTGTTTGTGGTCATGAGTAGTAGGGGTGTGTAGCTCCTGTCAAAAGTGATTGATGACCTGTCAAAATTGATTGATGACCTGTCAAAATTGATTGATTTATGACCTGTCAGATTTGATTGATTTATGACTTGTCAAAAATGACTGACACTTATCAATCTCCCTCCCCCAGAAGTACTAGGGCGGGACATCCGGCATGGGCCGTGTCCCCTCCCCACCCACGTGGTCCAAGCCGTCCAATGGGGTGATTTCTAAATCGGGTTCTAATTGGGCCCCAGCGGAGTCACCTGACCCCCTCGGATCCACGCGGGCCAATCAGGGGCGATTTCCAGTTCGTGCTGCCATTGGCCCAGCGGGGTTGTGTGACCCCTCTAATAGCCCGCCCCACCACCCTCGACCAATAGGGACGGATTTGGACCCCTCAGAATCACGTGTGTCAAACCTGCCAATAGGAAGACACCCTTTGAGGGATATATCGTGGGGAGAAAAGCGGCCATTTTTGCATACCTGGACAAGTCCTGCGGAGACAACATGGAGGCGCCAAGCACCCCTCAGAAATGCAGTATGGATGCAGATAAAGAGAATTGTCCGCCAGAGGTTCTACAAGAGGAAGAGTCCCAAATGTGGCACACTATGTTAGACTCTCTCTCAGCAGAGAATGCTGTAGCGCAGGTAAAATGGGAAACATATCTGGAGAGTTCGAGGCTACCTTGGGGAGACCAGAAACTAATAATCATTGTTCTCAATTTTCAGGAACCTGGAACAAGCTGTGGTGAGGTACGAGTTGCTGAAAGGAATGCCCTGGAGCCATGCACGCTAGCATTGCTGAAGCTGGCATCCATAGGAGAAATACAGGTTTGTGAACATATATGGGGGTCAGTAGGTGAGACATATTGTATAGGACATATTTTAAAACTATTCTCATTGAATTTTAGGACTCTGTAGAGCTGGTGACCACACAACCTGCACATGTCAGAATGCAAAGGATCTTGGGCCTGGAAGCAGCACCCATTTCATCAAAGAAAAGATGGAAAGCAATGAAATCTTTGACAAGAGTCATCCTTTATGTGATTATAAATAAAGTCCTTGATGAATATCTAGAGAGAAAATGCTGGGCTTGTCAAGAAAAATCTGAGGCTCAGCAGTCACACATCTGTCTAATGTGGAATAAAAAAATTATATCTAAACATTTGAGAAAAATATGCAGTAAAATATGCTTTGCAAATGTACTTCAAGAAGTCATCATAATAGCATATGGTTTAAATATTCTGGAGTTAAGGCAAGAAAATGTATATCAGGTTTTAAACACCCTAACTACAATGATGAGAGCTGAAAAATCCTACCAATGTCTCAACAATTTGCTGAAGCCTACTGACAAAGAATATATAATGTCCAAACTGTTATTAAAACGAGACCTTATAAATGGTTCCTAACAACTGTAAATAACTGTTGAATAAAAACAAACCTGCTTTAACCTCTGTAAATATAAAAGTGGTGAATAAAAGAAAATCAACTGTTGTTTTATTTGTCTTTTTTCCAAATCCTGAGTAGGAATAAAATGTTATTATGTGTGCAATATGTGTGCTAGGTTTGTTGGCTGATCATAAGAACACATCCATTCCTTCTGACCGAGCAGAGGATCCATTAGGCCCCTTTTGTGGTTTTGAAAAACAGGAAAACAAAACAAGAACTTCCTGGCTAAAACTGTGGATTTCACCAACATATTGACAGTTAATCAATCCTAATGGCTATAAAGAGCTTCCTTTTACTGTTTGAAAACTTGTGCTTATCTTCCTTCCCATGCCCTGTCTAGATGTTTACAATTTCCAGTACCTTCAGACCAGAACTTCCTGCCTAAAACTGTGGATTTCACCAACATATTGACAGTTCATCAATCCCAACGGCTATAAGGAGCTTCCTTTTACTGTTTGAAAACTTGTGCTTATCTTCCTTCCCATGTCCTGTCTACATGTTTAAAATTTCCAGTACCTTCAGACCAGAACTTCCTGGCTAAAACTGTGGATTTGATCAACATATTGACGTCAAAAGTCCTAAAGACTATAAAGAGGTTTCTAGTAGTTCTTAAACTTTAAGGTAAAGCTCAACCGAATCTGTGCTCCCTCCCAGGATAGTCTTTTATTTCTGAGATAGGTAAGTATGTTCATATTGTTACCCTGTGTGTAATATTTTCTCTCTCTCTCTCTCTCTCTTCCATTTCATTCATGCATTTTGTGTGTGGGGAAGGAGTTCTATTATTTTCTGAAAAGCAACCATTTCATTCATGCATTCCTTTCTCTGTCCGTGTGTGGGGCGGGGCCTCTTTAAAATGGTACAATTCTTGATGTATGTATTTGTTATTTTTATTTGTGATTGCATCCCTGATGTATGTGTTTGGTTATTTTTTATTTGTGATTGCTCATCAGTTTATATAGTTGTGAACTCACTGCTACAGTGTATGCCTGTGGAGTTCTAACATATGTGCTGCTCTGTGTGTGTGTGTGTGTGTGTGTGTGTGTCTTTAAAGTGGTACAATCCCTGATGTATATGTTTGGTTAGATTTTATTTGTGACTGCTCATCAGTTTGTATAGTTGTATATGTGTTGTGAAAAGCCCTATTTTTTTTCTCTCTCTCTCTTCCATTTCGTTCATGCATTTTGTGTGTGGGAAAGGAGTTCTATTATTTTCTGAAAAGCAACCATTTCATTCATGCATTCCTTTCTCTGTCCCTGTGTGGGGCGGGGCCTCTTTAAAGTGGTACAATTCTTGATGTATGTATTTGTTATTTTTATTTGTGATTGCATCCCTGATGTATGTGTTTGGTTATTTTTTATTTGTGATTGCTCATCAGTTTATATAGTTGTGAACTCACTGCTACAGTGTATGCCTGTGGAGTTCTAACATATGTGCTGCTCTGTGTGTGTGTGTGTGTGTGTGTGTGTGTCTTTAAAGTGGTACAATCCCTGATGTATATGTTTGGTTAGATTTTATTTGTGACTGCTCATCAGTTTGTATAGTTGTATATGTGTTGTGAAAAGCCCTATTTTTTTTCTCTCTCTCTCTTCCATTTCGTTCATGCATTTTGTGTGTGGGGAAGGAGTTCTATTATTTTCTGAAAAGCAACCATTTCATTCATGCATTCCTTTCTCTGTCCCTGTGTGGGGCGGGGCCTCTTTAAAGTGGTACAATTCTTGATGTATGTATTTGTTATTTTTATTTGTGATTGCATCCCTGATGTATGTGTTTGGTTATTTTTTATTTGCGATTGCTCATCAGTTTATATAGTTGTGAACTCACTACTACAGTGTATGCCTGTGGAGTTCTAACATATGTGCTGCTCTGTGTGTGTGTGTGTCTTTAAAATGGTACAATCCCTGACGTATATGTTTGGTTAGATTTTATTTGTGACTGCTCATCAGTTTATATAGTTGTATATGTATTGTGAAAAGTCCTATTTTTTCTCTCTCTCTCTCTTCCATTTCATTCATGCATTTTGTGTGTGGGGAAGGAGTTCTATTATTTTCTGAAAAGCAACCATTTCATTCATGCATTCTCTTTCTCTGTCCCTGTGTGGGGGGAGGCCTCTTTAAAATGGTACAATTCTTGATGTATGTATTTGTTATTTTTATTTGTGATTGCATCCCTGATGTATGTGTTTGGTTATTTTTTATTTGCGATTGCTCATCAGTTTATATAGTTGTGAACTCACTGCTACAGTGAAGTGTGTAAAAACAAAAACAGTTCAAATACTTGTATATTTTTATTTAGAATTGCAGTAAAAACATTTAAACAGGAAGAAAAAGCCATCTGTATGTTATAAAATTTTTTAGAAAGGCTACAAGACTTTTCTTGACATACTGAGTTGCAGGTTGTCTGTGTTGTTCAAACATCATGAAAAGCCCATCTCCCTACAAAAAGAAAAAGAACATTGTTAAGTACTGTACACTAATGTGTTTCATTACACTTTACACAAATAGAGTTACCTTTCTGTGGATCTCTGTGATCCATTCTCCATGTTTTTTTATCAAACATTCTGCATAATACTGTGAAAGATCTTGCAGCGATTCACCTTGCAAAGGGTTTCCATTCTGCATTAAAGTCTTAGTAAGAAATCCAGCAAACCCCAAAATAGTTATAATTCTTCCCCAGTTGGTCTGTCCATCTTCAAACATTGTCTCCAACACTAACTGAAAAGTGTGCTTGGCAGTTTCAACTGAATTTATTTGAAGGGAACTGAAGACACAGGCTAGCTGTCCTTCCATTTCATTTTGAACTCTAGAAGAAATTTGTTGTAAAAATAAATATTCTTTTTGAAGGTGCTTTGGGGGTGAGTCTCCACACACCATACTCAAATAACATTCAAGGAGACGGTATGTTTGCTCCTGCATGTTCTCTTGAGGATGTTTCTAAAAGAGACCACTCTCACACACAGAGCATGCATATGATCCTTTGTTTCACTGGACAACTTGGGCATGTCTCAGTATGCCTCTCTACAGTCTGTCTGTTCAAGCCGGCATGTCCATGCACGGTTCTCTTTCCCCTCTGTGTTCAGGCTACCCATGTTTATTTTATCTCCAGATTCAATGAAGCATGATATTTCTCACTACATCAATTCTCATTTTTGGTTGTTCTTTCTGACAATGGTGCATAACGCATATTTTTGTTGAAGACTTCCAGGACATAGACACAATTTGCCATGTCATCTGAACAAGCAGATAAAAGTATTATGTTTCTTTTTTAAGGGTCTGTTAATCCCCAAAAGTTTTGCCCCTGCTAAACTAAGAAAAGGCATGCTATATTTTTTCCCTTCAGGACCTAGTTCAGAAGGGTCTGGAAGAAAAAGCATGGAACTAGAAGACTCTGATTTTGGTAAATCAGAAACTTGTGTTTATTGGCGTGGGGTGGTTAAGGGTGTACTGCCAAAAGCATAAGAATTTACTAATATGGCTCTTTGCTGTTGCAGTGGCCATCACAGAGCATAAGCCTTCTCCCAAGTGTACAGCTGAAAAGAAAAAGAAGGCAACTGGTGAGTATGGTTATCATAAGCCTGTTTTGGACAGTGAAAAGTTTAATAAATGATGAGAGAGATGCGGGAGGTTCAATTACTGATGCCTGGGTTTTTCCTCTGTTTTAGACAACAGTGAAGAACCAGCTCCTAAGAGGCAAAGACCTGAATCCTCAACCTCTGCAACTGATCAATGTGTAAAAATGGTTGAACAGGATATGTTACAGTATTGGCAATTATATGTGTGTACTCAGCAGTTGCTGAGAAGACTAAAACATCATGCTAGCAGTCGTATAGCTCTGCACAAAATTGCAGATAGTTTACAATGCGAGGTGCCTGCTTTTGATGATACTTCTGATACTATTAAAAGCCAGTCTGACTATGTGGTTCCTATTGATGTGCCTTTTGAAAATGTGCAAGTAGGTGGGGGCAATCCTCATTTTCAATCTCGAAAAAGTAGGAAACAAAAAAAGAAACCTATCAATGAAAGGAATTACTGGAGAAAAAGGGCTATTAAAATAATAAACAGAGCAAAAAAGATACTTTTATCCTCCAGGAAGGGAGCTAAGAAAAAAATTAAAAAAAGTGAGGTCCCTCCAGATCAATATATCACAGAGTATGTGTCAGCAGGCCCTAAAAGGTATGGGTGCAAGCTTTCTGGTGGTACAGCTTGCATGAAGGTCGAAGGGATTACCCTGAATGTTGCTAACTGTGAAAAAATTAATTTTGACAGTCTTAAAGATGTGGTGTTTGACTACGTCTCAGACAGAAAAGGAGGATGCGCTCATGAGATAGTTGTGCAGCAGCCAGGTATTGTAAGAAATAAGCGTCAATGGACTATCCATACAAAAGAGCTTAGGAAAACTCAAAGGGTGGTTTATGATAAGAGGGTCATTACTGAAGGGTTTAAGACTCTCCCCTATGGTTATTGAATATGGATACACGCTGGCAACATCCCTTCTCAGCTATTCTAGCAGGAGCAAGCAACTGTGGAAAAACTGTTTTTGTAAAAAATATGTTGGATAATGCTCATAGTATGTTTTCTGTGTTACCTGAGAATATTCTGTGGTGCTATAGCTGTTGGCAACCATTGTACAAAGAAGTCCTATCTAAGTATCCCTTTATTCAGTTTGTAGAGGGTTTGCCTGATAAACTTGATAATGAAGATTTGTTAAGCCTCAATAAAATAAACTTCTTGGTGATAGATGATTTGATGCTGTCTGCCTCTGATAATAGTGAAGTTGGAAAACCTTTACCCAGTATGTACATCACCGGAATCTGAGTGTTTTTTTCATCACACAGAATATTTTCTGCAAGGGAAAAAGCATCTGCACCATTAGCTTAAATGCAAAATACATGGTGCTGTTTAAAAACCCAAGGGATAAATTACAAATTGCTACGTTGGCTCGTCAAATGTATCCAGGAAATACTACAAGCAAAGCATATGGCTACCTTGTCATGGATTTACAGGCTACTACGCCAGAATCTTATAGGTTACGAGCCAGCCTTTTCCCTCCAGACTGGCCTACAGTATACACTGTGAAGAAGGGTCAAGCTGCTTACAAAAGGGCTCCCCTTTAACTCCTTTCCAACTATTGCTTCCGCATCCCCTTCAGGTCAACATGTCTGGGTGTGTGGAAAGAAACCTAGCTGTCTTAAAACTTCTCATTAAGATGCCCCCATCCCAGAGAAAAGCCTTTTTATGCACAGCTTCAGATGACCTGGTGTCAGCCATTTCAGAAATAGCTCTCAATGCTTTAAAAGGCAACATTCCTCTATCTCCACACCAGGTACACGTTTTGAAAAAGAAGCGCCATCTAATAAAAACACTGGGTAATAGGAGAGTCTCTCTGAGAAGAAAAAAGCACTTGGTGAAGCAGTCTGGGGGTTTTCTTGGACCCTTGTTAAGTTTTGCTGTTCCCTTAATAACGAACCTTTTTGCCAGTCAGTAATGGAGTATGCAGAAAAGATGTATTTGGTCCCTAGCCATCAGCTAGAGCAACTAAAGGGGTCATTTCCTAAGGAGGAGAACATCAGAACTAAGGCCATTTATACCCTGGATGCTGAGATGCAGAGGATTCTTCAGAGGACTGACTTAACAGAATATGAAAAAGCTAAACAATATGATGCTCTGCTTCAAAAGTATTTAACTCACGTCAGGCAGAAGGAAGCAGAAAAGGAAAACCTAAACCTGATTCTACCTCATCCACACCAGGTATCTCAAAATGTTTTGGAAAGCCCCTCTGAGCCACTCTTCCAAGAAGTTCTGGAAAACCTGCCTGCTAGATATAAGAACGCAGCAAGGGTGTTGTTAAAGAAAATGAAGCAAAACCAGAGTGTTTCTTCATGGGATGACAAAGGCTCATTTGTGTATAAAGGGGAACCGGTAATGGGCTCAAATATGCTGGATTTGGTCAAGGGTATTACTCAGACGCATGCCTTACCAGCCAAACACACTCCAAAAGGTTGGGATGTTTTTATGAGGGCCATGGCAGAACTAAATGTTCCATCATCTGTAGTGGGGAATCCTGCCAACAGAGAAGTTTTGGACAACCTAAAGAATCCAAATGAATCCACACCACGACTGATTCGCACACCCAACCTCTCCCGCAGGACTTTGAGAAAACAGAGACAGACTAGCACTCCTACATGGCTCCACTTATGATTCTGCTGATGTTTTTCAGAAACAGAAATAAATAATAATTAAAATATATTTCACTGTCTATGACTCTTTTGCTTTGGGATAAAAAAAAAACCCCACATACACAAGAAATTCCTTTTAAAAACCCTTCCTAGAGGGTATGTTTATTGGGAAGGTCGCCTGTGAAAAGCACTGCAGGTTGTACACCCCTGGGCAGGTTGAAACATGTTTGAGACAAGCCTGGGCATGTTTGAGACATGCCTGGACATGTTTCTCTTTGTTTTTACATAATCTACCACCATTTCATCATTTCTTTGCAAATCATGAGAATATAAGTCTTGAATATTTTTAAATGTCAGTCTTTTACAGCGGTGCTGCAGAAAAAACACACAATGGTATCCACAAACCACAGAATCTGGGGCTTGCACCTGTCTGGGTTGAAACATGGTTTTGCTGGCATTTTTTCTTAAAAATTTCATGGTGGTTTTAGGAAAGAGAGGGTGATCTGGAGGGTGTCCATAGGAGTCAAAAAATTCACCAGTGTTTTCTTCTGTTAAGTAGATAGCTAGCCAGTGTTCTCCAAGGAGATCGTGAGGTTGGGTGTTGATGACTAGACAAATAGGCCTTTGTAGCAGCTTCTCTCTAGGGAGCATGTCACAGGGGAAGACTCCATAGAATAGCTTCCATGTGTATGGATTTGAAGAAAGGATGCGGCTTAATTGCAGGCTGTCCATCTTACATATAGTCAAAAAGGACATTTCTCCTATGATTTATCTCTATCACATTGTCGAAGACACCATATACGATCATATTTACTGTAGTGGGCAAGGGCCTGGCAAATCGGAATTCCACTCTTAGGTTTCCAGTTTTGTTGAAAGAATAGTGATCCTCACCTTCCTGATCTGGAGTAAGGTCAAATGCAAAAAGGGTATAACCTCTCGCATATTCCTCATGGTTGACTAAAAGAGACCAATCTTTCATATGCCTGCCAGCAATCTGCACCAAACTCATGTATTCTCTGACACAGGTTCCATCTTCAAAATTGGGTTGAAATGGTTTTGTTGGGATCTGCTCTCCATCCAAGTATAAGGCTGCAAAATTGATGTGATAATGTTTAAAGTTAAAAGGGTTTTTGTTGTAAACTCCACTGAAGGCATCATTATCAAATCCATATAATCCTCCCCACTTCCTGCTATAAAAAAATCTAGCGGTGCAGATTCTGACAGAGCTGTCAGTGGGGGCACCTCAATATACAAACTTCTCTCAATACTTGTCTGTGTGGGCCCAATAGTAAATAGGTCTAATTCAGATTTTGTGCATTCTCCAGAGCCACTGTGGATAAAAGTCATGATTGTGTTTAAAATATATCTGTCCTAGCTGGTTTCTGCTGCTGCCTGCTTCTCCTCCTCTTCCTCTTTCTTACAGCTCTCAGGTTCTGAGTTTTCTTTCTTCTCATGAGCTTCCTTTTAAGGGCTCGGGGAGGACCTATTAACCTCACCCGTGATGCTTTTCTTTTTTGACCCTTCCTCTGTTGAACATACATCAGGCCTGATCCTTCTTGTGGAGCTGTGGGGTTCATTTTATTTATAACTGCCTGAGTCACTTCACCGACCACATCTTTAGCAATATTATGAACAACAGTTTTAACGTGGGGTTTAATGATGGTCAGGCCTCTTCTCAAAAGTGGAACTGCTTTTCTGAAAAGGCTTCTGAAAATCCCACCAAGCCCAGACCCATACATAACAAGGATCCCCTGATACCCAGGAAGCCCATTTCCTGCCTGGGCCCTGTAATAATCTCTATAAAGATCACCATATGGTTTCAGGATCACCATCTTTAAAGATTCAGTATTCTCCTGGGATGGAAGTGTAGCTTCACAATCACCTTACCAAAGCGAAATGGCACTTTTTGGTTCTGGTCTGTCTTTATCTCAATGGTGATGGTGTCTATGTGATGCTTACTTACAGGGACGTAGGGAGGTTTGTCATAACCAATATTGACACATTCGTTGTTCTGCCCTTGCACAGGCACGCAACGCAGCAGAGGCACATAGAAGTCCCCGACTATCTGATGTTCCACAATATCTGTGTAAATATATAAGGTGTTGAAACGCCCAGTGATGTCTGCTGTGAAGGGTGGATTTTTGGCTTGCTGATTGGGAGGCAATCCTAATATGTGGGCTAGTCTTCCTCCAGTTAGGATTTTGTATGGCCCGTTTGATTTAAGCCTAACCTTTCTGGTCACTGAATCACAATGTAGAAGCACTTCAGGAGGGTCACGGCCCGCTGTTATCAGGTTGTTCATGTTTTCCAACGTTCAGGAACACTGGAATAATAACCATGTTGCAGATTGAAGGGCCATGTCTTGTTCTTACTTGCAATCACAAATTTTGTCTCAGAATTGATAGTATTCCAAGTGCGTGGATACTGTATTTCAGCTAAACCTACTTCCCAGGCCCCTGGAAGTTCCAGGGGCCTTGCTAAAGTGATAGTAAAGCTTGAAGTTGTATTCTGTGGAAAAACTGTTGCGCAGGCATTGCTGGGGAGTGTGACATAAAATCTGTTTTCCCCCATTTTTCTTTTCTTTCCTTTCCCAGGTTTCTACACAGGTTCACCAACTTCAGAAGCAAGCACCCAACTGTTGAACTTGCTAGGCCAGCCTAACCATTTCACTAGGTGCTGCTTTCTCTTACCCCGCCCTTTAGTGGCTAGGATCTTTTCAATCTTGTACACTTGATCCTGTTTTGCATTTACCTTCTGTAACTCTTCAGGATAAAAGCTCCCAACTATGTCCTCCCTGTGATAATCTTTCAGCAGGAACACTGGTCTATTTGTACTTCTGATGACTTGGTCCACAATAAATACTTCTGTGGCGAAGTTCTGTTCATATCCCTTGGCAAAAACACCCTTGCTTTTAGAAATCCTCACATGATCCCCTTTTCTGAGTAGCGGAAACTCCTTTTTTGTTTGGATAGTCTTTCCACATACTGTTTTCCACACTGCTAGAGAGTTGGAGTCATTAACATCTGCCGGCCTTGCTTTGATTGTTCGGTGAAAACTTTCATTATAACCTTTTATAAACAGGGGAAGCACATCAATATAGGTAAAAGTATTATTAGCTGTGAAATACCTCCACATTTTTGTTTTTAAAGTTCTATTAAATCGTTCCACAACTCCTGCCTTGACTTCATTATTGGTGACAAAATGATGAACCCCATGCTTTTTTAATAGACCACTTACGACATTATTTAGAAATTCCCGGCCACGATCAGTCTGTAATTTGTCAGGTTTTCTTCCATCTTGCATGAAAATGGTGTTAAAGGCTTTGGACACTTCTCTACCAGGTTTCTGCTTTAAAGCTAAAGCCCAGGCGTATTTAGATAGAATATCTATGACTGTTAAAATATACTTATACCCTTTGTTGTATTTAGAAAAATGATGCATGTCAACTAGATCAGCCTGCCACTGAGAATCCACTTTAGATACAACAATCTTGTTTCTCTTAAAATGTGTTTTTGCTGGTCTGTGTAGCGTATAAGCATCCTGCCCAGAAAGCCATTGGGAAACCTCACCTCTCCTTAGTTTTTGGTTCTCTTTTTTGGCTTCCTGAAAGAGGGGGTTCACTCCACCAATGCTCCCAACTTCCCCTGATGAATAATATATACCCCTTAGGATTTTTTCATGCCCTGCCATTTTCCCAGCTAAATAAGTACGAACACACAGGTGTAATACAAACTACTTTTTATTGCTAGAAAGACCAGAAAACATATTTACTCCTCAGGAGTAGGTGGAACATTTACAGTCACACAACTCTTGTCAGGTTGTTTCTCAACAATATCAGCGTCCAGGTCTTCTGCTTTCTGTGTGGAAAACAAGGAGAGAGAAATAATATAGATACATATTTGTTGGGGGTGGTTTTGAGAAAACAACTTATTCCCCTTTCTTCCTGTCAACTGGTAACCCTCCCATCAATATTAAAAATAAAATAATAATAAAAAAAGCTCTTACCTTTGAGCTCTCATAGCCTGAATCAATATCCATGCTTCTGTTCATCACCTCTTCAACCAGGGTAGGTAGAGTTGGCTCAGGGTCTCCCTCCTCCATCGGCTGTTCAGTCTGAGTGGCTGGACCATCCACTGCATCTGGGCTCTGTGGGGTATCGGGAATTCCCATCTTCCCTATCCTCTGGATAACTGATTTTAAATTACAACAGCAATCACATTCAATATCTGGGTCGTGGTCAGCAGAATCCATACTCCAGGCTGTTGAGCGTGCGTTTTCAGAGTCATCAAATGGTGACTGCTTTCTAGGTTGAATATTGAAAGGTGCAAGAGGCCAAGTATAGCGCGCAGGACCATCACACCTTGGAAAGGGGGCTCTCCCATTTCCTTGCCTATGGGGAGCAGGCTCCATGTTGTCTCCGCAGGACTTGTCCGGGCATGCAAAAATGGCCGCTTCTCTCTCCACGATATATCTCTCAAAGGGCGTCTTCCTATTGGCCGGTTTGACACACGTGATTCTGAGGGGTCCAAATCCGTCCCTATTGGTCAAGGGTGGTGGGGTGGACTATTAGAGGGGTCACACGACCCCGCTGGGCCAATGGCAGCGCGAATTGGAAATCGCCCCTGATTGGCCCGCATGGATCTGAGGGGGTCACGTGACTTCGCTGGGGCCCAATTTGAACCTGATTTAGAAATCGCCCCATTGGACGGCTTGGACCACGTGGGTGGGGAGGAGACACGGCCCATTCCGGATGTCCCGCCCTAGTACTTCCGGGGGAGGGAGATTGATAAGTGTCAATCAAATCTGACAGGTAATAAATCAATCAATTTTGACAGGTCATCAATCAATTTTGACAGGTCATCAATCACTTTTGACAGGAGCTGTACACCCCTACTACTTGCCAGGGAATCAGTAAAGTATAGTGGCTTGAATGTTGGCCTAGAACTCTGGGAAACCAGGGTTTGAATTCTTTCTCAGTCATGGAAATTCACTGGGTGATCTGAGGCAAATTACACTCTCCACTTTAGAGGAAGGCAATGACAAACCTCTTCTCAATAAATCTCCTGTGTTATTATAAGCCAGAGTTGAGTTGAAAGCACAACAACAACAGTTGTGTCCATGGCTCTTTAACCTGTTGTTAGGAGCTACTGTCTTGTGTTAGAAAAGTCTACTCATTTGTATGCAATACGTTTTGGAGGGAATCTTATATTTCCTGTATTACTTGGTCTAGTCAACACGAATGTTCCTTCATGTTCCTTTTGTTCAAAACACAAAATTTCTTTCAGCTTCTCTTGTCAATATTTATAGCAAACGTAGTGTGTCGTTAGCATAACAAAAATGTCTGTTGGTTGAAACTGGTTCTATCTTTGACTGATTTATGCAGATGCTCAGCTCTTAATGAGCCGGCTTGACAGATGAGATGTCATTGGGCAGAACCACTGGAGATCCTGGAGCCACCGACAGCAAAAACAGAGACTGCATAATAATGTCTTGACTCCTTGGAATGATTTCACTTTCAGAGATACAAACAACTATTACAAACTGGAAAAAGTACAAATTACTCTGTAACCACGAGCAGCTTCATTTAATGTGATTGTTTATTAGGTACTATGTCATCATTTTTCACCGGGGTGTTTCTGAAGTGGAAATGGTTGTGTTCCTCAGAAAGAAAGAGCATGCAAATGAGTATGTGTGTGGGGGAGAGAGAGAGAAAGGCAATAGGATCTTCATTTTAATGCTGCCCAAGTAGGAGAGAGGCAAACTGAGACATAGTAGCCACAGTGTTCTCTCTTAAGAACAATCATTCTAAAGCAGGTATTGGAATTAAGTAACCCTGTGGATGTTGTGGACTGCAGCACCCCTAATCCTTCATAATTGGCTTTGCTGGCTAAGATTGGTGAGGGCTGCAGTCCCACAACATTTAAAGGGCTGCATGGTTCCCACCCCTGTGCTAAAGCTACCCTGTTATTGGTAGTCCCAGTTCCAGGAGGCCCATTTAGTCAGTTCTTACATAATGAATTCACATATAGGTAAATCCAACTGAGTTAATCGGCCTCCTTTAGATAGGAACTACCAATATAATTCAGGCTTCAGTCTGCTCATTTTTATGCCATTGTGGGTTAGTCCTTGGTATTAGACTAGCAATACATTTTCATGAAGTCATCTTGGAAGCAGTAGGAAATCCTCTAGGGAAGGGTTGGGGAAACTCTGACTTGCCAGATGTTGTTAGATTCAAGCTTCCATTAGCCTAGGATAGTGGGAGTTGAAGTCCAGCAGTATGTGGAAGACGCATGCTCTCCATCTCTGCTTTAATAATTGGGCTGAAGTTCCTTCTAAAGGGAACAAAAGATCAAAATCATTATTGAGGTATGATGATAAAAGGCTCACGTGAGATCAATGTTAAACCATAGAGGTTTCAATGTAATTCCACCCATGTTTATTCAGAAATTATGCTCTGCTAAGTTTAGCAGGGCTTACTCTCTACTGTAAATGAATTAAGCCTCATTTAACTCAACTAAGGTTCCCTCTAGACGTGTATAGGGTAGCAAAGAGAATCCCTCTCCCGTGACTGGTAAATAGCCTTCGTAAAAATGGATATTATGTGATTTTTTTAAATGTGCCACACTTGTGTTAGTTTTAAGCAACCATTCAGAAAATTTTCCATTGTCTTTCCAGGGATTTGGTTCTGGATTTATTCCCATGTGTCATAAAGGGAATTGCATTTAGTCTTTGAGGAAGAAAGAAAAGGTGAACAGAAAGAAAAATTTCAACATTAAATAGAGCACAAAGCAAGCTGCTAATTAATTAGGAAAGCCTGGGTCAAGCTGTAAACACATGTTCTGCAAACAAAATGCTTTGAATGACAGAATAGCAGCAAAACATCAGGTGAGAAGTCTAGAGCAGGTTGTGCCATGTTTCTATCACAAGATATAGCTGACAGAAGACAGTCTGTAAGTGGAATCATTTTTAAAACTCTGCATTGCTCTGTGTAGACTTTTGCCAGCATGCATGTTGCCAGTGTGGCAAGTTTATAATTTCTACCAATTAGCATGATGTGTGCATTTTACATGTCGTGTGATTGTCTCCAACAAATAGCACCTTGCTGGGAAACATTTTTATGACATTTTATTGATTTAAAAGGATCTTTGTGTTTCATGGAACATTTGCTGCATTATGAAGCTTCACCATGAATCAACACAGCTGAGAGGAACTGGTCAGAAGGAGCAAATACAATTCATTTTACGATACATTGCATGAGCTGTTTTCTTCTTTGCTTCCTTGCTAATTTGAAAATGAATTCATTCATAATCAATAGAAAAGGTGTGTGTGTGTGTGTGTGTGTCTTGGAGGGGAAAGGATATAGACACAGAAGTAGATACAGATATACGTTCAGAAGACAATTCCTGCAGACTATGAGGTTTAGTGGTTGTAAAAGAGTACCTCTCTGTGACATAAAATTTGTTGTTAATCCTGATTAGGGCAGACATACTAAATCCATTAAATTTCCCTATGTTTTGACTCACCATCCAATAATTGATTGAGCGAGTCTGTTATAGTTGATATTAGCCAATAGGATGCCAGCCTGCATGTGTCGGTATGTATTGCTGCCCAAATTTTCTTCTGAAACAATGAAAGATCCAATCCTGTACTGTGTATCTGCTAGCTAGTATTGCACATGTGCCATGATCCAGTGGAAGCTTCCCCCCCTCCACAGATGGTGTGACCAAGAATATGGTGTGTTATAATGTAAGGTACACTGGTGCAGTTGCAAATATGTGCTGGTGTGACGGTATACTCCTGTATCTGTCATGATGGCACAGTCAGAGTACCAGACAGATGAGTGGGACAGGGAAGGAACATATTTCTGCCAAACCCATCACCCGTTCAGATCTTGGGCACACCTGTGCTTGTGCAAGGGGGGAAATCAATGGAGCAGTGAATCTACTCTGGATTTTAGTCTCGATTTCAAAGGAGTTAGCTGCTCCAGGACCTATTTTGGGGATAGGGTTCAGCACCTTGGATAGTTCCTTTAATCTTTAGACTAACGCCCAGAAGTTTTTTGGAAGCCACCAGCTCCCACTTGGAGCATTTAAGGGTGGGGGAGGGATCATCGTCCTATCAATGTGTAAAATGAATAGGCTCCTCTCATGCTGAACTGATGTGGATGCATCCCTGTGACAGCTCTACATTATATAATACTTACAACATCCCCACAATTTCCATGTCTAACATTGTTGCCATGGGTCGCAATTTCAACAAGCAATCTCTGCAACCTCTGCACAGCTTTCCAGTAGCATCTCTGTGACATCACCACCACATTGGCTGGTATTAGTGGGCACCACTGATATTGTCATGGACACTGGCAGTGTGACTGGTTGTTGTTGGTCCACTCTGTGCTTTCTGGAGTGGTGTCTTTTCCCCTCCTGCAAACAGGTTTGGTGGCTGTATGTGGTGCCAGGATTGTACCAACATAGTGACACAGTCACAGTGGTGGCATAGCTCTTTTCCTAGAATTCTGGGATGTAGAATTGCTTTTCTCATCTTTATGATGGCAGGGTGTGTAGATACATAGGTAAAGCTCCTGTTCCTTTGCATTCTGGTGTCAATTTCAGCATAAAATGCTTTTTCCTTTCTCCTGGGTGGCTGACTTGCTTGTGGAACCATACAAATATCTCAAACCTGTTTCCAAGAGCAACATCAGCAGCTCATCAACCTGCCATAGCTCATCCCTTCCCAGCTGTTTTGTGTTTACTCACTGCCCTCTGGTTAATCAAACAAATGCAGGAGATTTGTGGGATGGAAAGATAAGATATAAGTGGAGCAGATCCGCACCAACCATTTTTCATTGACAGTTTTTTTTGTTCTTCTGTGATAATTGTTCAGAACAGCTAATAGCAAGCTCCAAACATGACTGAAGAGAATGTGAGTGGTTTACTGTAGTATAGTGACTGCTGTGTGGTGACTAAGTATTGTCATTTACTGTGGTGACTAAGAAATTGAGCTGTGAGCCACCACCCAGCTCGAGTCAGACACCCACTGCTGTGGTCTAGTGGAAAACAAGAGAAAGAAATTAGCAAACAGTCATGAGATTAGTAGGCATTTAAACCATCACTCTCTAGTGAGGTCTGACTACAACTCCATTCACCCTCATGATCCATGGTTTTGCGAGGGCTCATGGAAATTTTAGGGCCATTTGACACTACATAATTATAGCACCATGATTCCACTTTAACTGCCATGGCTAGATCCTATGGAATTATGGGGTTTGTAGTTTTGTCAGAGGCACTAGACCTCTCTGGATGAGAATACTAAGTATCTCTCCCTAGACTGCAAATCCCAGGATCCCATAGGAAGTTGCTGTGGTGGTTAATGTAGAATCATAGAATTATAGAATTGGAAGAGACCATAACAGCCATCCAGTCCAACCCCCTGCCATGGAGGAACCCACATCAAAGCCTCCTGACAGATGACTATTCAGGCTGTGCTTAAAAACCTCCAGAGAAGGAGACTCCAACACATTCTGAGGCAGCATATTCCACTGGTGGACCGCTCTGACTGTCAGGAAGTTCTTTCTGAGGTAAGTGGAATCTCTTTTCCTGAAGTCTGAATCCATTGAGCTTGTCCTAGTCTCTGGAGCAGTGGAAAACAAGCCTGCTTCCTCCTCGGCATGACATTCCTTCAAATATTTAAACATGGCTATCATGTCCCCTCTTAACCTTCTCTTCTGCAGACTAAACATACCCAGCTCTCTAAGTCACTCCTCATAGGGTATGGCTTCCAGACCCTTCACCATTTTGGTCGCCCTCCTCTGGACCCGCTCCAGCTTGTCAATATCCTTCTTGAAGTGAGGTACCCAGAATTGGACGCAGTATTCCAGATGAAGTCTAACCAAAGCAGAATAGAGTGGTACTATTACTTCCCTTGATCTAGACACCATACTCCTATTGATGCAACCAAGAATCACATTAGCTTTCTTGGTTGCTGCATCACACCGCTGACTCAAATTCACCTTGTGGTCCACCTAGACCCCTAGATTCCTTTCACACGTACTGTTATCCAGCCACACGTCCCCCATCCTATATTTGTGCATTCCATTTTTTCTGCCTAAGTGTAGGACCTTATATTTCTCTCTATTGAAATTCATTTTGTTAGCTTTCGCCCAGCTGTCCCATCTATCCAGGTCATTTTGAATTTTGATCCTGTCCTCTGGGGTATTAGCAACCCCTCTCAATTTGGTGTCATCTGCAGATTTGATCAGCATGTCCTCTATTCCTTCATCCAAGTCATTCATAAAGATGTTGAACAGCACTGGGCCCAGGACAGAACCCTGCAGCACCCCACTAGTCACTTCTCTTCAGGAAGAATAGAAGCCATTGGTGAGCACCCCCACAATGACATCCCTATTGTTTCTCACTCTCTTAATTCTTACCCAGATGCTCTCGACCTGGCTTCCTGGATTTAGGTCATGGATCTCTTCACAGGTGAAAACATTATTGACATATAAAGCTACTCCTTTTCCTTTCTTGTTTGGCCTATTTCTGTGAAATAGGCTATACATCCCCCTCATTACTACATTCCAGTCATGAGACTCGTCCCACCAGGTTTCAGTGATGCCTATTAAATCATATTTATTTCATTGTATTAAGAATTCCAGTTCATCTTGTTTATTCCCCATGCTCTGTTCATTAGTGTAGAAAGAATCATACCTCTATACAGGTATACCACAATTAACAATATCTCTGACAGTAAAGCTCCTTCTTACAAAGATTGTTTACACTAGCCCAGCCCTGCTTTCCTCCTTGTTTTCTGTCTAGTTGTACAATTTCAGAAGCGTCAGCGTTGGGAAGATGGTAAAGGAGGACTAAAGAAAAACTTCCAGTGTTAGGTTGTAGCAGTATGTTTGCAGTGAATAGTGGAATAAAGAAAGCTTGAGCTAAGAAAGACTGGGATTGTACTCTCGACAGTCCTACTGTAACTGTGTGTACCTGCTGATAACAGTTAAGGTGAAAAGTAAATGCTTCCAGAATCTCTCACTGAGCATGCATGAACAGTAAAACAGAGAGAAAAGAGGGAAGAAGGTAAGCCTGCCTCACCAGCTCCTCCCAGTATGTTAGAAAAACAAAAAACAAACAAACAAAAAAGAAAAAGAAAAAGAAAAAAAAGACTGTTGATCTATAAGTTTGGCCATCAAAATGGATCTTATAAGAGAAATGGAAGCTAGTGAAAGAAAAAGTAATGCCTGAGTGCGTTTTGGAAGCTTCAAAGGGTCACTAGAAGGTTCAAAATGTTGTTTGCATATGCATGTGTGTGTATGTAGGGTTATTTCTGCAAGGCTTGGTTGACCTAGTGGTTTCATTTCATATGTGGATATTGTTAGTTTTGAATAAAATGTTTGCTGAAACATATTGAACTATTTTTTTTGTCGTATAAGAACTTATTCCTATTCTTTCCAAGTTACTTTTGCTTCTGGTATCAGATTTTCTGTTAAGGAAGTAATGCCTAGAAACACATCTATCTTATTGATTGAGATATAGCTGTAATGGGGTACCATAAAAGTAGAACACAGCTGGAAGAAGCTGGGTTAGAAAAAGCTGATCTACAGAGACATCACACCACTGTTAAATGCAACGTCAGAGTAATCTGAATAGCACAGGGGGAGGGAGTAAAGCTAACTAATTGGTGGCTATCTCATTATCTTAGCAGTGTGATACTTAAGCAATAGAAGTCTATTAAACTATAGAGTGCTTTGATCAACTTACAGCTGGATTAGTTGTGTGCTTTCAAATAATTTCCAACTTATGACAAACCTAAGGTGACCCTCTTGTGAATTTTTCTTGGCAAGATTTGTTTGGAAGTGGGGTTTTTTTTTGAGGGGTGTGTGTGTTTGGCCATTGCTTTCCTCTGAGGAAATGTGACTTTCCTACAGTCAACCACTGAGGTTCCAAGAAGATGTGGGGATTCGAACCCTGATCTCCAGAGTCCTAGTCCAACACCGAAATCAGTATACCACTCTGGTTTGAATCACTGGATACATTCTAATCCCCTTCATGCACTGCATTCCTCATGTATAGGGTTCTTCTCTGGCCATTTGTCCTCAATGTGGATGAAACAATGAGAGAAAGGGTCGATAATAACCTGACTGCCGAATTCAGAGGATAATATTCCTCCATTTCCTGCTCATCAGACAAACGCTTTCAGTAGAAAAAACTAATTTTCCAGCATGCCTCTGAAATGAGGTTCCTACTAAACAACAGTTAATTCTTTCTGTATTTCCTTGAAACTTAGGCAGCTTTGGTATCAGTCAGGAGACACCCATTCATATTAATTAATCTCTCCCCTTCTCTTTTGCAGGACCATAAAACTGACTGCTTGTGACTGGTCTATCTTCACTGCAAGCGTTTCTAATTTTAACACATCTCCAGTTTCATACAGTAAATTGGCTTTAATTAATAGATAAGCTGGTTCCATTATTCATGGCACAAGGCCAACTATGTGGTTTGAAGCAGGATGTATGAAAACGCTTCAGAAGAACACTGCTTCAAAGAAGAGAGAAAGGATTAGGGGCATTTCACCTGCTGTAAATGGAATGGCTAAAGACACGGGTAAACCAGTGGGACTGGAAAATGAAAGAATGACATGAAAGGATGTTGGGCCACTAGTCAGTTCTTCACCATAAGCCACTCTGTAAGTTACTCTGGGAACCTTTTGACTGAAGAGCAGGGCATAACAAACAAACAAACAAACAAACAAACAAATTAATCTACTATATAAAAGTCAATGTTTGTCTGTGAGTTTGTGAGGTTGTCTGTTTGTCTGCAAATCGACAGTTCAAAAGGAAGCCAGTTATACAGTGGGTAAGAGGAAGGTATTCATAGTACTGGGCCAGACAATATGACAAGTTTGGTTATAGCAGTACTGTTTTAAGAGGGAGAAGAATTACAGGATTCTATTAGATATTGTGTATTCGATAATTAACAGTCAATATACATTTAGACAAGTGAAATTCTCTTTGGGTATTAAAACCCTAAATACAAACAGTATAATCTATACACACGATAATAAAAAGATAGTGCACAAATTGTAGATTTGGTAGAAATATCAGAAAGCAGATTAGACCTGAAGAAAGCACAGATAAAAGGATAGTAGGTTGAGGGAAAGGGGGTAGAAAAGGATAATGGGGTGGGAGAGAAGGAGAGAGAGAATATAATATTGATACAAAGGACAATAGATAAAGAATGGGAGGGAGGTGGGAGCAGTGGGGTGAAAAGTTTTATGTATCTAAGACATTTGGTAAGACTAAATCTCAGTTTGGTGAGTTCTTAGGAGGAAAATAAAATCCCGGAAAAGTTACAGGTACTGGACAACACAGTTTGGCGACTTAGAAACACAGGATATGAAATCTGTGTATTTCAACCTCATCTAATGCCTAAAGTAAGGTAAGGTAATTCCTAAAATATTTCTAACGAGTGTTACCTATGAGAAAATAAAATCCTGGGCAACACTGGGTAAATACGCTAGTAAATAAATAAAGTGTGAGTCAGCTCCAGCTCTGGAGAAGGTGTAGGTATCTTATAGCCATCCAGATGCTGTTGAACTGCAACTCCCATTGGCCCTAGGTAGAATAGCCCATACTGATAGATGATTGAAATTGTAGTCCTAGAGGGCCACACATTTCCCATGCTTTCTGTATAGATTCCTCTCAGAACAAGCTACACATGATGGCTGGAATTCACTAAGTAAGTTATGAATGCATAACCTAGAGCAGAGCTTTCCAAACTTTTCATGCTGGTAACACACTTTTTTAGACATGCATCATTTTGCGACACATTAATTCAGTTTTACTAGCAAACCGGAGGTTAAACTAACCCCTTATAAGAGATACAGACACATACATAAATTGTAATAACAAAATGTATGGGGACATAACGTATCTCATGAAAACTTTTCATATATTTTTTAAAATATATGATTTATAAATAATAACATACATTTCCAAAATTGTAGGTGACACACCTACACATTTCAGGTGACACACTAACGTGTTGCAGCACACTGTTTGGAAAGCCTTGACGCAGAGTTATGCATTTGTGACTGTTTTGTATCCACAGTGCCTATATATTCCCTTGTTCAGGGGATACATAGGAAATATGAAAGTCCCCTAATCCCGCTTGGCAGTCAGAAGCTGCTGTGGTCAACAGGGATCTGTTCCTCTGTCAATTGGGAACAAAGTGACTAATGGTCCCACCCTTCCTTGTGCAAACAATCTCCAGTGTGAGGATGATGTGCAGCCTTCCTCTCTATTATTTGATTTCCTAAGTAAGCTCACAAGACTTTACAGCATGTCAAATATAGAAACAGGCCTTGCTGGGCCATGTCAGAAATCAAAATGCCCTTCCTCCTGTTTCTGTAGCCAGGGCAGGGTGAATGGCAACTGGAGCAGAATTTGTTCTGTATGGTGGGAGGGCAGAAACCTCCAAGTATCTTCTTCCTCAAGTCAACTTGGAACCTGGAAGCATGTTTCCACTCTTCCTGTGGGAGAACACATCCTGTGGCTTCTTTTCTTATGCCAGAGACCACAATGACCATTTCCATACCGGGCTTCTGAAATGGTGCAGAGCGACCTCTCACAGAGGTCTTCTACACCCTAGAGTGGACTGGCGTGGACTACTTTTTGTAGTTCCACACCAGAATCCACTCAGGAGCGCCCGGAACTAGCCGCGCTGCATGTTTCTTAAAAACCTCTTTTTCGAGGTTTTTAAAAAGCACGGAGTGCGCAGCCCCGCGCCGCTCCGTCGCCTGGCTCTGATGCGGATTTGCAGGCGCGCGCAAGTGCATGCCTGCAGATCTGCTGGGGGCGGGCTTCCGGCTGGCGAGCTTCTCCGGTTGGTGGAGAGCCTCCACCAACTGGAAACCGCCATTTGAGACACCGGAGGACTGCAGAGCAGCGAGCTCGCGCTGCTCCATGTAGCGACGGACTTACCCAGCTGCCGGTAAGCTCCATTTTTGGGCATTTTCGCCCGTTTCCCCCCCCACATGTGGAAAGGGCCAATGTCTTTTCCTTCCCCTTCTGCAGTCACAGAGTAACAGTTTAACTGAATCTGACAGAGAATCACCTGTGCCTTGGACCTTTGTGCTCTGGATGGTAGAGCCTTCCTTAAGGTATCAGGAGGACTGAATCAGGTTCTCTGTCATCTCAACCCAGATGTGCTTTATTCCCACTGCCGCCACTGCCACTGTTCCTGTTTTGACAGAGAGTCTGGGATGTGCCCAAATGCTGCTGGGACATGCCCAGCTAACAAAAGGGAGACCTATATTCTATGATGAAAAGCAAAATCTTGAATGATGAAATTATGTACGCATGCAAAGCTTCTTCCAGAGACTGAATGTATATGGCAATTGCAGTCCTCCCTCCACATTTGTGAAGGTTCAAGGCATAGAACCCTCACAAAAGTGGAACAATTGTGAGTAACTCTCCCATTTTTTCTCTCTCTCCCCTTCCTTGCTGGGATTTCTCCCATTCCCTTCCCATGCAAAATGAAAGGGAATGGGGTGGGGTGGGGAAGGCTCAAAGAGCCTAAGTGCCCCCCATTTCCCATGCATTTTGCCCCAGTGCAGAGAACTCGCACTGAGGCAAAACAGATGGGAATGGGGTGGGGGACAAGACTAAAGAGCCGTCCTTTCCTTTTCTGGAGTTCCCCCCTTTCCCTTCACATGCATTTTGCCCCAGCATGGAGAAGATGGATGGGAAGGGAGGGGCAAAACTCCAGAGGAGGAAAGGAAAGCTCTTGGGAGCTTTCCCCTCATTCCCTTCCATTTTGTCTCAGCATGAGTTCTCTGCAGTGGGACAAAATGCATGGGAAACGGAGGGAGGAAATGCTGGAGGAGGAAAGGAAGGCTGTTTGGAGCCCCCCCTCCACCATTCCTTTCATTTTGCCTCTGCATGAGATCTCCATGCTGGGGCAAAATGTATGGGAAAGGGAAGAGGAGAATTGGGATGGAAGCATGCATGCTCACAAATAATCAAATTCACAGATGTCAGACCTGCAAATGTGTAGGGCAGACAGTATATACATTTTTTTTCTGGCCACTTACAGGTTGATCTGGTTAAGGAGTAAATATGGAATTTTTAGCAAATCACCCTCAGTTCTTCCTTTCTTTCAATCTGGGTTACAGTGTGGGATGGCAGTGAAAGGAGCACGTTTCAGATGGTTGTGCAGTGTTCTCAGGGATTCAGGACCCTGGGCATATATCCAGACTGCCTCATGGTAAGATAAAGAAAGTTGCTTTCCATCTTTCCAATGAAACTCACCCCTCTTCCACACAACACTATTATAGCACTTGGATACCACATTAAGTGCCAAAATTCCTTCCTGTGGGATCCTGGGATCTGTAGTTCTGTGAGGTATTTAGATTTCTGTTCCAGAGAACTCCATTGCCTCATCAAATTATAAATCCAGGGATCTCATAGGATGCAACCATGGCAGTTAAAGTGGTAGCAAAATGCTATAACTGTATTGTGTGAAAGAGACCTCAAAGACAGAGGCTTCTGCTGTCCAAGATGACCAACATAGACTGGGATTATTAAATTGTGTAAATCAGCAGGCACTGGGGCAGGGCACCTGAGGTTAAAGGTGAACCAAAGTGGCAGTATCATTTTCCACTCACTGGTCCAAGTCTATAGATCTTCTGTCTGAAAGGGAAAAAAAAGAGTTTCTGTTGTCAGGGACTCTGATAAGATCAGAAAAGGCACTTTGCATTTTAATACTCTATTGTGACTAAAACAGTACCTGGGCTCCTGCCGGAAACAAAAATAAAGGTATATTTGCTAGAGGAAAAGGCCACTATTACACAAAATGAAGATGGATCAGGCTTTAAAGTGAACTTGACTTCAGCTCAGGAGGATGACCTCCTCAATAATGTGCTCACAGAGCAGAAAACCTTTGTGCTATAATCCATCCAAATCCGTGGTGTGTAAGACAATTGCTTTAACTCGAGCTTGAGGTATTGCTTATTTGCCCATTTTGTAGATTCACCTCATTGAGTGTTATCCTGAGCCTAGCATCAAACTATTTTGTGTTCATATTATGATGTGCTTATTGCTCAAGTTAGCATACTGGAACCTGGAGAGACTGTCTACACCTTCTACTGCTATTAGTGGCAGTGAGCGTACTGGCAAAACGTTTAGGTTTTTCCATTCCATAGGCTATAATAACTTGACCAAGTCCTGGAAAGAAAAGAAGCAATGGGCATCACAGACTGGTGGAGAGGGAGGGCATTCTCTTTTCTGGCTCTGTGAAGAAGGGCTACTTCTGAAGCAAGATGCCTTGCTTCTACCTCACAGTATCACTGAAAGAGTATCTTGCTGGTGATCTGCTGTCATGCTTCCTGGAGGAACGGGAGACTCCAATGTCAGAGAGCTGATGGCTTCAATCTGAGTTTTAGTCTGCATTTTAATGGAGCTGTTCAAGATACTGATCCCATATTGGGATTATGGCTCAGCATCATGGATGGTTCCTTTAAAAGTTTGGACTAAGACCTAAAGTAGATTCACTACCTCATCTAGACCGGTGTCATCTACTTTGACTTGCAGAAGCTTTCCAGGTTTTTGGGTACAGGCCTCTCACGTTTAACTGCAGATGTCAGGGATGAGTGAGTTTCTAAGTGTGGAATATTTTTTCTGCCATACCACTGAAGTAAAGTCCTTCTGCTCCCTGTTATGGGCCCTCCATGTCATGCTTCAGAAGTATGTCCATATTGATAAGGGGCAAATAGCTCTTTGTCAGGCCTGGTTTCCTAGAAGTAGGTTGGTAGCTTGGTAGGTACAAACATAGGCAGACAGAAAACTGAAGACCAACTCAGTGGGGCTCTGATCAATGAAGAAAAGTTAAGCTAGAATGAGTAGACTGTGTCGGTGTCATAATTCCTTTGGAGCTAAAAGATGCAGTACAGTATCTGATCACCTGCAGTAGAACTGTTGCAATGTAACAGAGAAATCAGGTTTGAGGTCTAGAGACCTAAGCTGTGCTTGGGTTTCTGTGGGCCAGTTGTGCCCCTAGCTTTTCCCTTATTGGGGCATTGCTTCTTTTGCAGTATATCTGATCAATAATTAGAGAAAAGAACCCATTTAGAGCCTGGAAATTGAACTTTGGGAAATTGAGCTCTGGTTTGCAACCTGGGAAGGTTTCTTCTGGAATCTAAATCCTAACATCTTATATTGCAGACCTTCAGAGCTCATTGCATAGTTCCCTTTTCTCTGTTCTTTCCAGAAGGGGTGGTCATATTAACTGGCTGAGCATATTCTTAACTTTTGCCATTCAAGCTAGTATTTACTGCTGGACACAATCAGCCTGTTTTGTCTTTCAGTTGGGACTGGTTCTTTTGATATGAGCTATCGATTGTCAGCTCCTGTTTCTTTTAGCTGCAGGCCCAGCAAGGAGTGTAAAAAAGGCATTTGATCATTGAGAAGCCCTGGCTCTAGTAAACACAGCACCAGGCTTCTCAGAAACCATTGTACTTGGATTTGTCTGGCATTCTGTAGTTGATGCTATGGCCAAGCACACATCCTACGTGATGCAACTTACACAGCCAAGTTCATCTGGAAATTGGCACCTGGGCTGAACAGCATGTAGTCTGTGACAACTCACTGGTAAGCCTTGGAGGAATCACAGCTACTGGCCCTGTCCAGTTCTCTTGTCATTTATACCCAAACTTTTCATTCTCAGTGAGACAGACCACCCAGGAATGGGTGGGACCAGCATTCATGTGTGTTTCATTGATTAATTGTTTGTTTAATCCAGCTGAAAATAAATATGGACAAAATTTGCCAGTGTTTATGAAGCTGGTTTGATTGATATTGTCTTTTTATATCTAGCTAATTTGTATCTCATCTGCTTATTGAATTAAACCAAGATATCTTACTGAGCAAATCCAGAAATGTAAGTGCCAAGTCATTCTTGAATACAGAAGAAAGTGGGAGATTATGACCACAGTCCAAGAGGATTGCTCTTGAGTGGAGGAGGACAGTTGAGAGATCTGTACTTGACTAAATGATGGATCCCAAATATTCTTCCAGAGCAATCTGTTTTAACATTGGCTGAAGGATGGGCTTTAGGGTGATGGTATGAGGGATTTTTTTTAAGCTGAAGTTTTAAAATGACTTTAACTCCCATTTAAACTTTGGAAACTGCTATGAAAGCAAACTCTCCGTATGTCTGCTGCTCCGCTGCCACTAGAGTTGCCAGTTCCCACATGCTGATCCTGTTCTTCTCAAAGAAACTTGATCTTCAGACATTAGTAGGCCATAATGTTGTTCTCTAAGGATTCATGCGTCCATCTTCTCCAAAGGACTGCATTTTATGATCTCCGCAGATTGATCTGTTGTTTAAAGGCACAGGAGCAGTTGTTGTAGTTAATTGTGGTTAAGCTGACTTTGACTTATGAGGACTCTATGACTGAGACACCTTCCAGTCATGCCATTATCCATAGCCCTGCCCTGGTCTTTCAGACTTGAGTCTATCCATCTGTGATGCAGACTTTTGATTTTCCTACAGCCTCCTATCGTGTCACACATTGTTGTCTTTTCTAGTGAGTCATGACTTTTCATGATATGTCCATAAGTTATAATTGCTCTTGTTGATGTGTGTCTTCGAATTGTTTTTACCCTATGGTGACCCTGAGGTGACCCTATCATGGAGTTTTCTAGTACTGAGAATGTATGATGCATCCAAGGTCACCCAGTGGCTTTCCATGGCTAAACAGGGAATTGAACCTTGGTCTTCAAGGGTGTACTCAAACCACTGTACCACACTGACTCTAGGCCTGATTTATTTATCGTTTTGGCAGTCCATCATATCCATAGAACTCTTCTCCAGGGCACATTTCAAACGAAATGATTCTCTTCTTCTCTGTTTTTTTCCCTGCCCAGCTTTCATAACCATACATAGAAATGGAAAATATGATAACACGGACAATCCTGACTTTGGTAGTCAATGACATATGATATACAATGATATACAGAAGCAGTCCAGGGAGCAGTTTCCACTTTGTTGGCAACAACAATTGTCAGCATACCTTTAGTAACACAGTTGATATATCAGGAATTAATGACATTCAATACATTACTATAAGATCATTCCACATGTGAATCTTGGCAGGTCTGTTCTGAAAGCTGAATGCAGTGTTTTTTTTTAAAAAAATATCATATATTACCATTAGTGTGCATGTGCTTTACAGAGCACAAAAAAAAGAAAACCCTGTCCCACAGAGATTACAATCCAAAATTTGACACGGAAACAGAGGCAGGTGTCAACAAAAAAATAATTATTTTAGTTACATATCTTTAGTTTGGTTATAGGAGTCATTCTAGGCAGGCAAAATGTGAATAGGACAGGGTTTTTTGATAATGTAAAATGCAGATGCAGGATTCTAATCCAGATCAGGACCACAACAAAGTACAATGGCTTAAAGTCCACTTTTGCTTCCACTTCATGTACTGTCTCTTTGAGTGTTGACTCCATGTATATTGGTGGCCTTGCATTGACAATTTGTAGTGGGGCAGGAGATCCATTATTAACAGTCAGAACTGTACAGATTGGGTCATGTGTGGTCTGGCCTGAAGCATTTTGAGTTAAAAGCAACATTAAAAGGTAGTTGTGATGGAACTCCTCTCCAAGCTGGTTTGGTGGCTCCAGCTCTTGGGCTCCTGTCACTCACCTTGTCCTTTTACTCTTAATATCTCTCCCTGGATTTGGTACTTGGGCTTCAAGGAGACCACTATACTGGACAAGTGGGTGTGCTGACATGTGGGTTCAGTGTTATAAGGTATGACCAGTTTTCCGTATTTATTATTATATTAAAATATCAATAGATATAGAAAATAAAGACAGAAAATATTTATTGCATAAAATAAACATAATTCATAGAATCATTGAATCATAGAGATGGAAGAGGCTTCATGGGCCTTTGAGTCCCCCTGCTTAATGCAAGATTTCTAGTAAAGCATCCTCAGCAGGTAGCTGTCCAGCTTCTTCTTGAAGCTGTTCAGAACAGGAGACCTCACTACCTCTGTAGGCAATTAGTTCCATTGCTGAACTGCTCTTACTGTCAAGAAGTTCCTTGTAATGCTCAATGGAAATCTACTGTCGAATGACTTCAAGCCATTAGACCTGATCATACCTTCTGGGGCAGCAGAGAACAGGTTTGCCCCCCTTCCTGTGATAGCCCTCAAGATATTTATAGAGTACAATCATGTCACCACTCAGCCTTCTCTTCACCAGGTGAACATGCCCAACGTTTCCTCATATGTTTTATTCTACATACTTCTTGGAGTTTTTATTGCCCTTCCCTGAACCTTCTCCAACTGGTCTATATCCTACTTAAAATGAGGCACCCAAAATGGAACACAGTACTTCAGATGAGGCCTGACTCTGTTTCTAAGTGGCCTTATCTCTGACTGGCCTTTTATTGACTAATCTCCCTCTTTTCCTCCACAGTCCATCAACATTCCACGAGCTGTAAGTGGTTGGCTCTACCTAGCCTTACCCTGCTCCTTGCTTCAGAGTAATTTTTAAAGAAGAGATTTGAAGACAGTAGATTTCAAACTATGGTCAACTTTCCATGCCATTCTTTCCTGAACATCATGGAATTATAATTTTCTCTAACACTAGCTCTCTTCAATGGCTTTCATGAAATCTCACAAGCTTAGCTGCCCAACCCAAACACTTAGATAAACCAGCCATTCCTCATCTAAATTGGAAATAACCAGTTTGAGCTATCAAGAATTATTCCATGAAAACAAGAAAGCAAGGAATTCTGGGGTCTGGAATTATGCTGGCAAATCCCTATGATATTTGAGTGGGAATCCTGGAACTGCTCCTAGGATATAAAGTACACACTGTCCTGATATTCAAAGTGCTGTACTGCAAAGTGTCTAAAGCCCTGGTCTCATTTTTTCACATGACAGATTTCAGGCAATGGGGGAACCTGGCGATCTCCTTTCCTGCAAGCGGGATTAGAACATCTTTGCTATGTGCCAAGCAATGTGGTATTTGTTGCTGATTAGCTTATAACTGAGAGTTTCACGCCAAGAGTACGCTGTAATATGCACACTCATTTTTTGGGGCGGCAGCTTTCAGAGACACTTGGAAATGTTTAGACATGAAAGCATTCAGTGCACTGGCTTCACTATTATTCTTTTGTTTTCCTTAAAATCCAGGAGAGGATAAATAGATGATCCTCTAAACTGACCTACAGTTCTTAACTGAACATCTTTCCAACCAAGCCAATTGCTTTACTCCATGCACCTGAACTCATCTAACTAGCAAAGCATAAAAAGGCTCTTGAATAATAGGGAAAGGTTATCTCTATGGTTATTTCTATAAGAAGAGTACCATGCTGCATCACAGTTGTGTGTCTGAAAATACCACGTTTACTTTGCAAATGAGGTCTGCAGCTATGGCACTGAATTTTGCAACTATGGTTACTCAACAGAAGTGGTCAGGTGTGTCTGGAATTTTAAGGTTTTGGATAAAGAATTTCAATGCTTCCCCATTCTAAAGCCTAGATAGCTTCTCCAAAGCTCAGCTCACTTCACTCTGAACTGGATCCTTCTCAGCAGCTGCTCACTGCATGTAAGGAAACTGCTTGCCCTCTTAAAACAAGACTGAAAATCAGCAGCACATTGAGAAAGGAATATAACACTATAGGATACATATGGACACCAATAACAGTGGTCCTTCATCTTCCCACATCTTGTTAATTTCTGATAAAAGGGTAAATGGAATGATGTAGCACTCAGGGCTATGTTACCCTAATTTCTGGGGGTCCCGTGAGGGACACCTCAATGTGCTCAAAATAATGGGGAATGGGAATTAGCTAGAGCATCAGTTAGCAATGTGAGAGGCATGGCAACGTAGTGAGATCTTTTACCCAGTGTCTACGGGGTCAGGCCAAGTCAATAATCAAACAGAAGTAAATGATAATTGTTTTCCTTTATTTATAAACACAGTCAATACGTATGTGTGCAGCCACTCACACAGACCTAGTGAAAGAAAGGTAGGAGTTGGATAGAGGATTTTAAGAGGGATTTTTCAGGAGAAATACTACACCTGATCCTGAAGCCCGGGTAGTCAGAAGAAAAGTCAGTTGGAGCAGAGATTCTCAGCACGTGGAAGCTGAGGGGAAGGCTCATCGAATGGAGCGACAGCAAGGTGGGATGGAAGTCAGAGCGATCCGATGAGACGCTCAAAATCTGGGGTTCTTATAGGGGAAAATGTGCCCGTAGGCTAGTCCGTTCCCGGGGGAAACAATGGGTTTCGGGCTGGAGACAAAGCCTCCGAAAGGTCAGTACTTTAGATGATTGAATTATGACAGCGTTGTCAATAGCGTAGACAGAATGCAAACATGGAGTGCTTGAGAGTTGGATATTCTACTCATCAAGCTGCCTGCTTGGAGCAGGGGATCTTTTGTAAGCTGTGTGCATACATAATGTGATCTTAAGAGGGTACTTGCCTGGAGGTCTCCTAAAGCTGCAGTCTGGCCATTACTGGCCTGCCTGGATTTTGTTTTGAATAGTTCAGCTATTTTCGGCCGTGCCTGTGTGCGTGCTTCTCTGGGGGCCTTGCAAGCACGTGGAGAGGAATGGGTAGTGAAGGCCAAATTTTTG
This sequence comes from Cyclura pinguis, assembly GCA_030412105.1. NCBI lineage: Eukaryota > Metazoa > Chordata > Lepidosauria > Squamata > Iguanidae > Cyclura > Cyclura pinguis. The sequence goes on from CM059600.1 coordinate 130,551,418, forward strand.
ATATCAAATGATACCTAATATCCCACAAGTTCAGACTAGAAACTACAGTAACAGCCAAACTCACTATTGTACCATTAATGCAATTTATTACTGTGTGAGTGGCTTTAAAAAAGTTAATAGCAATCAAAAAATGAGGGAGGAGAGAAGTGATACAGCTAGAGATCTGGTGCTGAGGGTAAGGTGAGATTTGACCATTTCACCCTGTTGCAGTCCTAATCCAAAAAGGAACATCCACCTATTTGCGCTGGAAGAAGATCTTCCAATGTTGCTCATAGGAGATTTCCTTCCATTGCTAATGGGCAAGAGAGGATTCAATCCAGATAGGAACTGTGGCAGCAGAAAACAGTTAAAGCCTCCTGACCTGCTCACTCACCTAGAAAGTCCAAATCTTGATTAGTATCCATGTATCCTCTTAACTTTGAAATAGAAGTAATTCACACAATGGCTCATTGCCAATGGTATCACATCCACTTCCAGCCTCAAAGGGGAATATCTGAATGAGAGGACATGACAGCATTTGTTTTCTACATAGTGCTGGAGGAGGAATGCAGAGCTGCTGGTTTCTCCAGCAGCCATGTATCTTCCTTAAATGTACTTTTGCCTTCATGTACAATGATTTGCTCAAGTCATGAGAAAGCTTAAATCTTGCTTTTGATGAGGAGCTGGACAGATGTTACTTGCTGCTGTGCTGGATTAGACCTGAAGTTTCTCTGGTTGGGAACAAGGAAAACTGCCAAAGCAAATGAAAGTGCAGGCAGTAGACTTTTGAAGGCTGATAATGGGTGTGAGAAGGACTGAGATTACACAGAGGGTGGGCTCTGATGAAACGTTTACATGTTTCCTAAAGAAAGCATTTGCTTGCACTTCTGAAGTGTTCTGCAAATGCTGGCTCCCAGGGTTAGAGAGTTCACTTCAGTGTTTAAGGGACAACAGCTCTCTTCAGATCTTTTCAGCATCTGGATGGCTCATGGGGATGGAATGCAACCCGCACCCATTGTAAGAATTTGGCTGTAACACCAATGACTAATGAACTTTAAGGAGAAACTCATATGTTTTGCCAGATATCAAACCAAAGAAACACTGTGATATGTTTGCATGGCATTTGTCCAGGATTCATTCAGCAGTTTATTTGTTCCACATAAAGCAGGGGTAAGATTCATTTGGCTTCCCAGCTGTTGCTAGACTGCAACCCCCAGCCGTCTTAGTTAACATAGCAAGTAGTGAGAAATGCTGAGAGTTGTAGTCCAACAACATCTGGAAGTTTTCACAATTTCCACTCCTGATGTAAAGGCAGATCCAAGCTATTTTACCAGGCTTGGAGCTTAGATTGGTTCCAGAAAGTGGGTTCTAGAGAGAGCTCAGAAAGGTTGCCGTTGTTATTTGGATTATAATTCCTCCAATCCCCCCCCCCCAGCTAGTATGGGAAGTTTTAGTTCAAAAATTAACTTTTCAAGCTCTCTCCAGGAAGTTTAACACCCAGATTACCCAGGATAACATAGAATGAAACTAAGAGGAAGCTCCTAACAAGAAAGGATAGTGCCCATTGGAAGGGAAGTTTCTCTTCTCCTCAACTGGATTCATCCAGGACCTCATTCAGAGAATTCATATGGGCAAATGTTCCAGATTCTGTCCACTTGTTACTTACGGTAGGTGAAATTTCAGTTCTGGTTTGCACTGTTCTCATAGTCAGGCCTGATAAACACAACACTGTGTTTTGAGTAAACCAGTGAAGCCAAGTGAGACAACATGAATCAATGAGTGCTCAGTGAGAGAAATGTTCCAAGCCCTTGAACAGAAGACTGTTGTCAAACTGTGTGTGGAACTAGATGTTACATGAGATATGGAACAGCCACCACAATGTATTTGTTTTTTCCTTTCCTTTCCTCTTTTTTTTTTTTTGGCAAGGTCTCATTTAACACAAGGAGGTGTAACATGGCACCATCATGGTGTGCAAAGCCTTCATTTCCTCACAGTATTGGTTGCTGTCACAGAGGAAGAGTGGTGTGCCAAAATGGAGGTACTAAGGAAGAGAGGAAGGAGTGGAAAATGTCTCTTTTCTCTGTAGCATCCATCTCATTTTGCACTGAGAAGCCTATATTTATGTGAAGTTCAGCCCAAATTCATCTATGCAGGAGAGCTGAATCACAGGCCTTTCAGCTGATGCTAAAACTGTTGTTATAGACATAGCTATGGAAACAGGCATCCCTCAGGATGAAGGGATGTGTTTGATTGCCACCTCACTGTGTCTGTTTTTAATCTGCCTTGCCCCATCTCCATCCCTAGGAGTTTTCCTCCCTTGGAGCCTAAATGCCTGCTGCTGAAGGATTTGAGAGAGGAGAGAGAAGTGTTACTGACATAAATTGAGTCATTTAGATAAGGAGTGAGTGTGTCTCAATTTTGTGTGTCTGAACCAATTTCCTGATTACAGGCCAAAACAGCCATGACATTTAATGTGTGAATACATTTAATGTGTCTATTTTTTTTAAGCTATTGCAGCAAGTGGGTTAAATGTGAATGAGGAGAAGGGTTTAACTCTTTCCTCTAATACTTTGCTTTCATTAAACCTCCCTGCCACAGCTTCTGTTTGCCTTGGAATCTGGGAGGCAAGTTTTCTTTTGCTTTGGTGGAAGTTTCCCTAGCAGGAGACAAGAGTGATTTTCACAGGTACAGGAAGAAAGCATTACTATCCTCCCTGCATGTTATATTCTTGATCCTGCCCAATACCTCCCTCCCCACAACTACTGTTAGCAGAGAAAAACTCACATTAAATGTATTGTTACATTTCATACATGCCAGTTTGGGCCCTGAGTTTTAAATGCATACAGCATGAAGGCATTCACAAACTCCTTTACTAGTTAAGGCAGAAGTGAACTCTTTATGGCACAATTCTCTAAGACAACACAAGAACTGCTCCAGCTTGATCAGGCATGACTGGTCCAGCATTCATTGCAAAATTGTAGCAACCAGAAAACACCAGATGAATAGCCAGAAATTGGCTTTTGGGCTACCAAATAGACCGACCCCTTGTCCAGGTATATCTTCGGTGTCTATCACCATTTCCACACTACAACGTTCTTCTGGATTGTTGTGCTGCAATTCAGGTCCGGAAGGGAGTGTATCAGCAATACTCATCTCCGCACCTGCTTGCTCCCTGCAGAAGGGAGTGCAATGGCTCCGCCTCTTCCTTCTGCAGCGCAGCCAGGCATTTGCCACTGCTGCACTGGGACAGGAAGCGTTGCAATTGTGGTTCCGTGGCTTCTGCACAATTGTAAGTATGGGAGTGCTGCATGATTGGAAGTGCAGAACAAATTTTTTCTGTTCTGCAAATGCCACGCGAATGCAGCACTTTGCAACAGGATGGCAGTGGGATGGCGACAACATTGGGCGGAAGGATGACCTGCTGACCACTGCCATCCTGTGGCAGAAGCGGGACAGCGATGTCGTTCGGAAAGGGTCTATGCATATCTGTATGTTCCCATCTGGTCCACATGCTTCTTCTGTTGTCAATTCTGATCAGTGATGAGCTCTTTAAAACCTGAGAAGCTGTATCATGCCACTGAATTCTGGTCTGCAGCCTGAGAGAAGGTGCTTGTTGAGCAATTGTGTTGTCTTTGCATGTTTTCCTTGTGATTTGCATAGGGGACTCTGGGAGTTGTAGTTCAAAAGGTAACTTCTCCAAATGCTGCCTCCTCCTTAGTACAGATTTAGTGGATGGTTTCATATGTCCTATCTTATAGAAGTGTCTGCTATATAGCCCCATTTTTGCTGTACATGAATATTTGTAAATAAAGCAAATATTATGGACATCAGTAAGCCTACAATGCTGCCTCATCTAAAGGAAATCAAATCCAGGTCAAGCTGCCCCTGGAACTTTTCTCTGGTCAGGGAAATGACTAGCAAGCAGCCATTGTTTATATACAGAATACCTACTCAAATAAAAGAAATTTGAGAGAGTGCAAGTGGGTGAAGGATAAAAGAGTGAATGGTTCCTCATCCTCTTTTCTCTCCTTTGTAGCACAGAGTTGCCATTTTGGAAATGATTTTTTAATTAAGCAGTTTTTATCCATTTTTAGTAACACTGATCTACAAGAGGAATAAGTTTTCTCTACTAAGAGAAGGACGTTTGCAAATGTAACTGAATCTTCTCAGTTCTTAATCTCTAGACACTGTGAGCCACTGAGGTTTGTCCATACTATTCCCCAAAATGATTGCTCATTGTAATGGTTTCTTGAGAAGAGAACAGAATGGACCCAGCTATGCAAGGCTGAACTGTTAAAGACAGCCAGCGTATTCACATTGTCTCTCTACAGGTCATCATGGTGGCTTCTGAAGCACCTCAAAAACCTCTAAGTATGAATTTAAAAGGTACTTTACAGGTTTGCATATACATAATACTACAGACACATGCACAGTAATGATAATGATGAAGAATTTATTCGTGAATGTACCAGTAGACAAAAAGGCAACCCTAAAAGCTACGCAAACAAGTAGATACTAGCTTTGGTGAAATACCACAAACTGGGTACGGTAAAACCATGTCTAGCCACCACAGGTGAGCACTTGTAAGGGACAACATGAAAAAAGTAGGATTGGAGGAACATTATGAAATTACCAGTTCCCAAACAGCAAATAACTTCACAGTCAAGCTGACAATGTATATCTCCTAGGGGAAAATAAATCACAACAATATGTATTTATAAATATACTTTATCATAAAATGTGTGCATTTAACTGTTTCCCAAGAATTGCATCACAGTGTTAGCATACGTGTGCTGTTGGACAAAAATTGCACTCCAAACTAGGGAAGCAGATCTTTTATCATCCTCATATGTCAGCATGAACAATTAAAGTAGTTCCCTCTCTAGTGTACGAGAAACCAAATATTTTTCTGGACTATTCAGTCTATATTTGAATGTCATTAAACATGTCTTTTTCTCTGCAGAACAATTCCTGTGAAACCCCCTGCAACAAAAACAAGTTTCCTGTGAAAGAAACAGTATTTCTGTTCAGAATAATTCCTGTACTACACTTTGGGACATTCAAAATGGAGAGAATACTACAGAAGAATATTCATATTTTCTGAGCAGAGAGTGGAAGGAGGTTGAACAAAACTATTTTTTTCCCCCTGTAGAATAATTCCTGTCCAATACCTCAGGATGTGGGACACAGGAGAATATGGCACACAATTCTTGCTGTTCTATTATCCTTTATGACAGGGTTCCTAATTGTTGGGAAACCTGCTTTTTGACTTGGGGAAGAATAACTGTGAACAGTCTTTCAATCCCTATTCTAAGCTGCATTTTAGTTGGGAGGTATTAATCAGCTCAGTTTGCATCGGAACGCACAGAGAATGAGGCCATTTCCTCACTACACTGTTATAGTGCTATTATTCCATTTTCCACATCCTGTGGAATTCTGGGGTCTGGAGTTTACTGAGGCCAAAGATGGTCCTCACTAAACTGTAAACCCCAGGATTCCATAGGATGTTGAAAACAGAATACTAGCACTATAACAGTGTGGTGTGGAAATGTGAATCTGTCAAGCATCCCAGCTTTAGTTTTTGAAAGATTTACTATCTTTTCAAAGTTTAGCAAAAAATTATTCACACAAGCCTGAAGTTAGTGCATGATATAGAAAGAAGTGACCCTACAAATATACCATAGGTAAATACTTGTATCGCATTTGGCGAAGTGGGCTCCAGACAACAAGAGTTTATCACCATTTTTGGAAAAAGTTTCTAATATGTCATAAGACTCACAAATATCCATCTACTTACTTCTTCTTTTCCACAGGAAGGAATTGCATCAAAATGAATAAAATAAACAAGTACTATAATTAGGTTCTTTTTCATTGAGTCCTCTGGCCAAAATGTAAACATCCCTAAAAATTCCTACTATAATAATGCTAAAGTAGCATCAACCTTGTTCAATCTGTGGGCTGCTATTGACTTATTTTTCTGTTCTTGTGTCCACGTCCTCTGTTACAGTGGGTGTATCGCTGCATACTGTTTTCTGGTCCAGTGCAGTTCACCCTTCCCCTTCTTCAGCTTGTTCGTGGAACTAAGTGAGAAACCGATGGAGTGGAACAGTTTAAAAGATGCCATGTGGCTTTTGCAACTATAAAAAGGACAAATGCCCTTTCTGGCATTTCTAGGAAGTCCTAGGATCTCCAGAGACCACAGGAGAGACATGGGATAATACTCTTTCTTGAAATCCAGTACATATTGGCGCAAATTGTAGTTAAAATCTATTGAATTTGCAAGCTAAATGGAATGGAAGATGAAGCAACAACAAAGCACTTTATCAGTTGCTAATTTGGAGATATGTTTTATGCACACTGCCACCTAAAATATTTCTCTTCTTCTCAAATAATATACATGTTAATTGAGACTGCAGAAACTACTTCAAAACTTGAGGAAGAAAATCGCATTTGCTTCTCTCCCTGGCAACAAAAATACAATATTCTTTTATATAGCTACTATTTGTTGTCCTTTCATCTTGTCATCCCAAATCAGCTACCAAATGGTAGGGTGTGCCTGTCCCACAAAAGTTCCAGTGATCTGAACATCTGAGCCATTATTCCTGAGCATTTATAATCAGACACTGCTTTGATGTGCGACACAGTACAAAGGTGCATATGTTTCTTCCCCTTGCAGAAACTTTCTTTATTTGCATGAAGAAGTGCTAAACTTCCAAACAATATTTTGTGAACACAGGTTAAGCAAGGACAGTTTGAAGCAACATTAAGCTGGGAGAAAAGAAGGGGGAAAAGGTATTTCCTTGTGTGGATTCAGCACCATTAAAAAAAGCAACACCTCTGGTAGATAAATATATTTTTGAGCCAAAAGATGAGCACAGAGAAATGTATGGCCATGTCTCCAGTTTCATAGCAGTGTTCTCATATATTCATAAAAGGAAAATGAGGAGAGATGACAGTTATGGGGAAACAAACATTTATGAAAATTCTTTCTGGAAATGTTTATACTTTGTCTTTACTAGCTTAGCCTCAGCTATTGTCATAAAAACTGAATAAATGTGCCTATGGCTACATTTCCCATCTGCATGTCTTATTTCCTTTCTATTGTCATATGGTAATGAATACAATACTGTCATTTGGCCATCTAAAGCCCTGTAGGTGGTGGTGGTGGTGATGGTTGAAAATCCAATAGGGAAGGAAGGAAGACAGTTGAGTGTCTTACACCTTTCCCTCACAGAAACTGCCCTTGAACTTGTCGTTTTAATATTAGCGCGTGAGTATTGGATGGATATCACAGCCGCCACAACATTTTGCCCAAAGTTGTGTGAAGTAAATTTGAACGGGTCAGTTCAGGGGAAACCCTACTGGAAACCTTCACATAATTCTGGTAAGGTCAGTGATAGTTTTCAAGGAGGACACACACATCTTAAAACATCACATTGCCTTTCAGCTTCAGTGCAATTTGGGGTGAATTTGGAAGGCCTTACCCACATGAAAGATCTGAGGATGTAAAAAAAGCAGATTTCTCAAGCTGGGAGAGACCTTTTTAGTAGTTAGGTAGCAACAGAGATTTATATCAAAGTGGCACTCATCATCTTGATTCTATGATTTAGCGTACTGTTGCTAAGAAGCACAAGATGAGGCTTGGCACCACAGTGGGTGTGTTGCCGGTTAGATTAACTCGTATAACCAGAAATGGTGTGCTAGAGGCTGCTCTCTGTCCCCGCCCCCCCATGTGGTGACACATTCCTCAAGAAACGTGCGATCCCTTTACTTGGCATTGAACTTTGGGATCTTTCACCCTCACAATTCTGCACTTCCTTTGCATTAAAGTAACATTCTGGAAGTGAAAATGATGGCAGTGCCTTCCCAAGCAGAGAGAATAAATATGGTGACAACTGTGGGGGAACAAACTCCCCTTGCCATTACAGATCACTAGAATGAGGCTGCAGAGGGATCAAGTAGAACCTTTGAGACTAACTGAGAGAAAGAAGTTTGGTAGCATAAGCTTTCGTAGACTTAAGTCTACTTCATCAGATGCACCTGATGATCTAGACTTAGGTCTAGGAAAGCTGCTACTGATCCAGACTAATGTGGCTATGTCTTTGAATTCTAGAATGAGGCTGTGTAAGCCGTATTGTCATCAGCTCATTTTAAAATTACGGTGGAAAATAGGAAAAAATACATCATAATTATATCCATTCCTTCTGTAGAAAGGCAGGAGTGAGGGAATATGTTTTCTAGAACCCCTCCTCTAGTAGAAATCCATTTTCTGCATTCCAGCTGTGTACACAAGATGTTGCAATGAAGTTTACAGGTCCCCCTTCCCTTCTTCTTCTCTCCCATTGCTAAAGTAATAAATTGTGACGTGAAGTTCTGTTCTGTGTAACCCAAGCCTTGTAAAAATCAGCCCCAAAAAGCCAAATGGAGATTCTTTCCATAGCTTTGTTTATTCATCCTTCTCCCCCTCCTCTTCTTCTAACAGCTGAGACAAATTCAGTGCATTAACAGGAATTTTCAGAAAGACACAATCTAAATGTGTGCATTAACTTGTAACGGCCTCTCTTCACCCTTCCTTGACGGGGCTCAATTTTATTTTATTTTGTTATGAGCCTGAACTGCAGAGAGGATTTGAGACCTGATTATGGCATTGAAGTCCTCTCAAGATGGCTGCCTTTGAAACACTCTAGGAAATAACATTTCCTTCCTTCCTTCCTTCCTTCCTTCCTTCCTTCCTTCCTTCCTTCCTTCCTTCCTTCCTTCCTTCCTTCCTTCCTTCCTTTTTCTTTCTTTCTTTCTTGGAGTGGAGATGAAATAGCCTCCCTTTCCCCTCCCTCCACTTAGAAGTGACAAGTTGGGGGACATGTCATCATTTTTAATGTGGGTTGATTCTTTTTTCTCTTGAATTCTTTCTGACTTTATCTGTGGTGGCAACAGAACTGCATACTGCCACTGGTGGCTCCTGCTTCTTCCATTGTTCCTGGAATTATGCTAAATCTGCCCCACCCAAATTCCCACAGTACTTATGATTTAGAAGCTTTCTTCTGCAAAAAGCAAATTTTTTTGAATGACTGGGATTAGATACTTTAAAGTGTTTTGACAAAGAATGTTCCCCACAGGTGAATCATTGATGATGCACACAGGTGGTTCAGTCAAGACATTGTTACCTAGAAACCGTCTAGAACTGTACGGTTGGCCCACTGATTTGAGAACTTCACTGTACAGATATACATGGTGAATAAGCAATACATCTATGTCCCAGTGCCAAGTCATCTCCTTTGGGAGAAAACATCCTGTTGGAATTCTCAGGCCACTGGAGGTCACAGAGAAGAATGTAGAGGAAATCACAGACATTGGAAAAGTTACGTTTTTAATGATAACTCCCAGAACCCCTCAGTCTGGTTAGGGGATTCTGAGGAATTCAATAAAAAAAATTAACAACATTTCCTGTCTCCCTCCTCCTTAGGTACTGTAGATGGGACTATAATGTCTCTGAAATGCCTCTAAATGGGCTAGAGTTGTTAGGCTAAATGTCTATGTCCCTGAGGTGGCTCACATTCTTCTATGCTAATAGACCATAGCTCCTTTTCCAGTAAGGCTGGCTTCACACTATTGGCTTATTTCTCCAGGGCTCATTGTCTTGGAAAGTTCCCTCGCTGAGACTCATGATTCCTCACTGGACTCATACCAAGAGATCACACATCAACTTATTAGTGCTTCCTTTTCCCTCTTCTTTCTTTCATTACACATTTCTAACCTACTTGCTAAATCTTGCTAAATTAGAAAGCAACACGGTACTCACGAGAAGTCAACATGGATTTCTCAAAAATAAGTCATGCCAGACTAATCTTATCTCTTTCTATGATAGAGTTACTAGCTTGATAGATGAAGGGAATGCTGTGGACGTAGCATATCTCGATTTCAGTAAGGCCTTTGACAAAGTTCCACATGACATTCTTGCAAAGAAGCTAGTAAAATGCAGGTTGGACAGGGCTACTGTCAGGTGAATTTGTAAACTGGTTGACCGACCGAACCCAAAGGGTGATCACGAATGGCTGCTTTTCATCCTGGAGAGAAGTGACTAGCGGGGTGCCACAGGGTTCTGTCCTGGGCCCAGTGCTGTTCAATATCTTCCTCAACGACTTGGATGAAGGAATAGAGGGTACGCTCATCAAATTTGCAGATGACACCAAATTGGGAAGGGTTGCTAATGCGCCAGAGGACAGGATCAAAATTCAAAATGACCTGGTCAAATTGGAGAACTGGGCCAAGGCTAACAAAATGAAATTCAACAGAGAGAAGTGTAAGGTCCTACACTTAGGTAGAAAAAATGGAATGCAGAAATATAGGATGGGGGACACGTGGCTGGATGGCAGTACGTGTGAAAGGGATCTAGGAGTCCTAATAGACCACAAGCTGAACATGAGTCAGCAGTGTGATGCGGCAGCCAAGAAAGCCAATGCAATTCTCGGCTGCATCAATAGGAGTATGGTGTCTAGATCGAGGGAGGTACTAGTACCACTCTACTCTGCTTTGGTTAGACCTCATCTTGAATACTGTGTCCAGTTCTGGGCACCCCAATTCAAGAAGGACATGGTCAAGCTGGAGCAGGTCCAGAGGAGGGCGACCAAAATGGTGAGGGGCCTGGAAGCCATGCCCTATGAGGATAGACTTAGAGAGCTGGGTATGTTCAGTCTGCAGAAGAGAAGATTAAGAGGGGACATGATAGCCATGTTTAAATATTTGTAGGGATACCATGTAGAGGAGGGAGAGGGCTTGTTTTCTGCTGCTCCAGAGACCAGGACAAGGAGCAATGGATTCAAGCTGCAGGAAAGGAGATTCCACCTGAACCTCAGGAAGAACTTCCTGATGGTCAGGGCTGTCCGGCAGTGGAATCTGCTGCCTCGGAGTGTGGTGGAGTCTCCTTCCTTGGAGGTTTTTAAGCAGAGGCTGGATGGCCATCTGTCGGGAGTGCTTTGAGGGTGTTCCTGCATGGCAGGGGGTTGGACTGGATGGCCCGTGTGGTCTCTTCCAACTCTACGTTTCTATGATTCTATGATTCTATGATTCTCCCATTTGGAAGATGAGTTCTGAGGCAGAACTTTGTCCTTGGACAGTTTAATATCCCACTGTGTGCTAATCATTGTAGAACAATGAGGTCTTCTGTTCCAGTATGCTCTAGGAAAGGTCAAATCTATCTGTCTAAGAGTTGCTGGTATATGTGCTTGCTTTCAATGTTAGAGGGGAATTTGCCTTTCCAGCTGATGTAATTTATTTATTCAAATGCTCCTTCTACTTTTGTATGAAGAGCTGCTCCTTCTGTACTCTGAAAATGTTCAGAATGAAAGGTTTTGCATCATACTCTCAGCTGAAAGAAATATTCATGGTATCTTTCTGCCTATTAAGGTTCAGTGTTGTTGAAGGACATCACAGGAGATGTATCATAGTCCTGGGTATGTGTCTGTTGAATAAACACATAAAAAGTAGAATGAATCCTTGAAGTAAATTACTACTTTTGAAGGAAAACTCTAATTCCATAAGCAGCCAGGCAACCAAATGCCACTGTATTCCAAAAAAGAAAAAAAAGCAAACTTCCCAAATTCTGATCTGAATGTGCCCTGCAAATCAGCTAAGAGTATGTGAGATTATCGTATCTTCACATTATATGCACAACAGACTTATGAGGTATCCAACCATGTCTCTTTTTCTAAGACTGAGTAGTTGTGGCAAACCCAACATCATAACTGCTTTCCTCAAATTTTAACACAATGGTCCTTTTCACATGTCGGGGGGGGGAACGGGCGAAAACGCCCAAAAACAGAGCTTACCTCCAGCCGGGTAAGTCCGTCGCCGCGTGGAGCAGCGCGAGCTCGCTGCTCCACACTCCTCCCGCGTCGCAGACGGCAGCTTCCGGTAGGTGGAGGCTCTCCACCAACCGGAGAAGCTCGCCAGCCGGAAGCCCGCCCCCGGCAGATCTCCCAGTACGCACTTGTGCGCGCCTGCAGATCCACTTTAGAGCCGGGCGACGGAGCGGCACGGGGCTGAGCGCTCCGTGCTTTTTAAAAACCTCTAAAAAGAGGTTTTTAAAAAACACGCAGCCCGGCTAGTTCCGGCCGATCCTGAGTGGATTCTGGTGTGAAACTACGAAAAGTAGTCCACGCCAGTCCACTCTACGGTGTAGACGACCTCCGTGAGAGGTCGCTCTACACCGTTCCCCCCCCACATGTGAAAAGGGCCAATGGTAGTGGTGGTGCATGTGCACGCCTTCAAGTTGCCTATTGAATAATGGTGATCCCTTAAATATCATAGGGTTTTCTTGCGCAAGGAATACTCAGAGATGGTTTTGCCAGTTCCTTCCTCTGAAATATAGTCGACAGCACCTGGTGGTCTCCCATCTATAAGCAGGGTTGATGCTGCTTAGCTTTCAAGATCAAATGCAATCTAGTGCCTTTTGACAACAATATATAATAATGGTGGGGTACTGCTCTTCTTTTGATTTCTATTTGCCTGGTGGCATTTCATTGCAAAGACCATACGATCAGCCCTCCACGTTTGCGGGTTTCACTTTTGTGGATTTGATTATTCACAGATTATCACCTCTGCTGCCACCCTAGACCATTTTTAATAGGGACTGCAAGCCTCGTTAGGCTGAGAAACTATGAATGAAGCTTGGAAGTCCCTATTAAAAGTGGTGTGGGGAAGCAGTGGGGGTGGCAGTAAACCCCACCAGCCACCCACTTCTGTATTGGGAAGGAACCCTGGTGCCTCAAAGGAATCCATGCTGGGTTTAATATGGTGATCATACTTTTTGTGTGTGTTAAATATGGTTTGGGACAGCCTAGAGTTATTCACAGTTTTTTCACTTTCATGGGGGTCCTGTGCCCCTAACCCTAGCGAATGTGGAAGGATGACTGTACTTTCATTTAATATTCATTGGTTTTAAAACTGAGGAGAGCAACCCTTGTATATATTTGGCATTGACTTTTCTTTAAGCAGCATTACTGCTCTGGAAGACACTGAGTTCTCTTCTAATATCCTCTCTCATTCTTCATTTATTGCACTTAATTGTTCCATGGAGTTATGTACCCTTTCCCCTATTACCAAACTTTATCTCTTCCCCTAGTTTTTGTTGCTACGTGCCTTCCAGTTGATTCTGATTAATGGCAACCCTATCATAGGCCTTTCTTGAAAATACGGATTCAGAGGAGATTTGTCATTGCTTTTCTTTAAGGCCAAGAGAGTGTGACTTGCCAAAGGTCACCCAGTGGGTTGTCATGGCTAAGTGGATATTTGAACCCTGGTCTCTTGAAGTTCTTGTCCAACATTCAAACCACTACGTCATACCAGCTGCTTCTCCTCCCAGTAGCATCGTTGAATTTGAGGTATGGAGCTAAAACAAAGGCTCTTTTGTTCCTATTTTGTTTTGAAGTCAGCCTCTTCATACCTCCAAACACAATCGGATAGAATCATAGGCCATTTCCGCATGACAATGCTCTTCTGCACTGCAATTCAAGTCTGGAAGGGAGTGTGTCAGCAACGCTCCCCTCTGCACCTGCTTGCTCCCTGAGGAAGGAAGTGCGATGGCTCCGCCTCTTCCTTCCGCAGCACAGCTGGACACTTGCCATTGCTGCGCTGGGGCAGGAAGCATCACAATCTTGCTTCTATAGCTTCTGCGCAATTGTAAGTATGGGAGTGCTGTGGGATTGGAAGTGCAAAACGGATTTTTTCTGTTTTGGAAATGCTGCGCAAATGTGACACTTCATGACAAGATGGCAGTGGGACAGCAACGACATCATTTGGAAGCACGACCTGCCGACCACTGCCATTCTGTGGCAGAAGCAGGACAGTGACATTATGCGGAAAGGACCCTAGAACTGTTGAGCTAGAAGTAATCACAAGGGCCATCTATCCAGCTTCCTGCTATGCAGGAATACACAAGTAAGCCATTCCAAAGAGATGGCGTCCATCCTCTGTTTAAAGATCTCCAAAGGCAAAGAGCCTAACACTCTCAAACATCACTCACAGTAAAAAGTTATTCTCAGTGTTTAAGTGTAATCTCTTTTCTTGTGATGATGATCAGGTCATTCTGAATACAAGGTGAAAGATGGTACATACGTTAGTTAAACAAATCAGCTAACTAAATCAACAAATCAACTAATTAACTAACATCAAAGATGTTCCCTGGAGGGAGAAAATGGGGGAGGAATGGGTAGATCCAGTAAAGCTAACTCCTTACTTTCCTCCTCCAGTAAGACACATAGTAAAATGGCTTCTCAAACCTATTTTTAAGGTTGTTAATAAAAGCAAACAGTTGTTAGCCTTAGGATGCAAAGAAATATTTTGCATAACCTATTTCCTTCCTCAGTAGGCAGAAGGGGATCTATTACTAGATCTCTGAGTGATTTGCAAGTGTTTCTACTTCCCAGTTCATTAACAGGAGCAACAACAGCATGACTCTTTCCACCTAAAGCAGGCTATTCAAATCAGGACGCTTGGGGTTTGCTAATTCTGAACCTAGGCTAAGAATGTGCTCAAAGGCAGCCTGTTCTTTAGTTCTTGGTGTATGTATTATACACCTGACTCTGGCTGGTGGAACATGAGCTTCTTGTGGAAAAAAAAATGGATCAGATCTGACATGTCTGAAGTCTTTCCATCTATCTTCTACAGTTTCTCTCCCTTCTCTCCATCAATATTTAGGAAAGTTTAGCTTGAAATGTGCATTTGAAACTTCATGGAGGTTTTGAAGAGTTCTTCTTTAGGGTTTAGGCTGGAGCAACATTTCACTTTCATAATAGCTTTTCTTTTGGCCATTATTTGGATTTCTTTCCTTTTCAGTATTTCTTTTACGTAAGGTTCCAGTGTGAATTATTAACAGATTGTTTAATTTCAGTGTATATCAATTACTGTGAGATGTTTAGGCTATTTCTATGACCATTTGAATCTTGATTTGTAATTGTTATGGAATTATCTAGATATGTTTCTGTATTTGATTATGTAGAAAATTCTTCTCAAGTTGCTCTAAGCTGTTTGGGACATGATTTTACAACAAAAAAGCTGGATGCAAACTAAATAAACTAAAAAAAGGGAGGGCAATGTTGACTGTGTGGTTGGAGACGTGGCAGAGAAATGGCTAGCAGGCAAAGAGTTTACTCACCTGCAACATTGGCAGGTTTGCTCCAAGCTGCCTTTCCTTGAATCTAGCTTTTCCTTAGCTGCTATCTAGATCTTCGAGAGCTTGTTAGCTCAGATCCACAGTTCATAACCTCAGACCTTTCACTGTTTCCCTTGTTTTAAATTTGATTTCCGACTCCTCACCTTTTCCCCTACCCTCTTCCTATCTTCCCTTGCCAGTCTATTCTTTCCCTACTTCCTGCTTCTTATTTTCTTAAAACTTCCCCACCCTATAACCTATTTCCCACTGTTGAATTATCTCCTACCAGTTCTACAGCAAAGACACACCAGTGGCACTCCCTTCTCTTCCAGGCACCAATAGAATATCCAGTTCTGACTGCCTTGCTGTTATGTGCTATACACTTGAAGGGCAGTAATTTTACCGCACCTAAAGAGGTATTTTAAGTAATAGACGTATAACTCATTTCTCAGGCCTTTATTAATTGTGTTTTCACAGGCACTGTGTTTTCAGGAGGTAGGAATAGAGTACATGCTTTTGATCACACTCATGCCCACAAGAATACACAAAATGCCCAGGGAACAAACTGAGGAGACCATCCAAAGTTTAGTGTTTAACTTTCTTAATCTTTGTTCTTTTCTTGGCAATTGTCCTAATGCTAACTGATGCTTTGCCAGTAACGCAATCTAACCACAAGTAAACCTTTCTCCACCACATTTACAAGCAAGGGATGACACTCTTAATGGTCCTTTCCAACCAGGCAGAGATATAATCCCTCCTGGAAAGGCTTCAAAAGGATGTTGCCCTGATTTTGGCTGATAAAGAGCCACAGTAAACTAATAAGATTACAATGATCTGTTTATGGTTTGTGTCCTGCATAAGGTGATGGAGACACATGGGTGTTCACTGGGTTGTTTTGGAAACTGATCCCTCTGTCTGAAGCCTGGAAATGATTTTATTTTTTGGTCTATCTGGCTATTGAACTGATTCTATCACATCCCATATCCAAAGATCTCAGGGCAGCATACAAGTAAAATCACTATAAAAAAAAGTTTAAAACAATAACAGTAAATAGACTAAAAAATATTAAATACAAAGTTAGATTTAAAATCCATCTAGAGTTAGAGTTAGGTTAGAGACAATTCTCTAGCCTGATATAGCTAAAGAAAAGGTGTGGTGACAAAGTACAAGAAGCTTAATTAAATCATGCATTTTGAGGTCATCAGTTAAATATGATGAGTCTATTTTCTTTTACATAGCAATCATTTTTTGTCTGATCTTTGAAGATAAGCAGGGTCATCTCTCATTAATAATGGGATGGGAGACCACTACTGAATATCAGATGCTGTAAGCTATATTTCAGAGCAAGGAACTGGCAAACCGCCTCTGAGTATTTCTTGCCTGAGAAAACCCTATAAAATTCATGATGTTGTCATAAATCTGCAGGCGACTTGGAGGCATGTGCACGTGTACACACAAACACACACAAAGTAAAGGGGGACATAGGTTAACAATTACCAGATGCTAAATTCTTCTGCCTCACATCAGATCCCGAAGCAGGAGAGAGAAATGCATCAGCTTTTACTTTGAATTATTTTTATTATACGTACATGATTTTATAACATAAAACTACATATATAGATTAATATAAACCTAAATCCACAAACAGTGGATAACCAATAAACTAAAAACTAACCTAACCATCTAACTATAGTAACATAAAGAACATAAAACCAAAGACATCTATAATCTACTAAGTGACTTCTTAAGATGGATATAGTTATCACAGTAATAAACAAAATAACTTCCAGACAATTCTCAAACTGCAAAATCAATTCTTGTGTTATAATCACTATTGATTACATATTAATTCATCTGCCAGTTACCAGTGGACAACCAATTATTTAAAATCAAACATCGCCACTGTTCTCCAATGATCTTTCAAATATGATATCACTATACCTCATTCTTTTCTTAAATCTGCTCAAGTTTCCCTCCTTAATCATAATTGTTAATTTCTCCGTTTCAGGAAAAGCTAATATTTTCAACCACCATTCTTCTATAGATGGAATCTGTAAATCTTTCCATTTGGGGGAAAAAAGGAGTCTCACAACTGTAGGCACGTATTGAAATATTCTTCTTGCATTCTTGTAAAAATTTTGCTTCGTCAGACCCAACAGAAATAGTTCAGGGTCCAATCGAATCTTTATCTTCAAAATTTCTTCAGTCAAGTGATGTATCTTTGACCACTTTTTCTTTGCCTTTTTACATTGCTACTACATATGAAAAAAGTCCCTTTGTTTACCCTTGCATTTCCAACATAAATTTTTATACATGTTAGAAAATTTCTCAGGGGTTAAGTGCTGTCTATATATCATTTTGTAAGGTCAAAACTCAAGGTAAATTTCCCATCTTTAGACCACATTCTTCCCCATTCTTCCAAATGTATCTCATGAACCACATTCTGTGCCCATTTAACCGTGAAATCCTTAACCACTTCCCTTTCCATTACTAATGTCAGTAACCATTTGTATCATGCATCAACTTTTAGATGTCCTCCCCATGTCTTACGCTCAAGTGGCCCTGTTTCTCTTCACAGTAAATTCTGTATTACTTTGTCCTTATTCGTGTGGAGGAATATGCTCCCTATCCTCTTCTCTATTTCTGACTATCAAGAATAGTTCTCTAACAGGCAAAACGTAGCTACGTAAGAAAACATCACATTAAAATAGAAGCTGCTAACACTGTCTGATGGACGCTGTATTTTGAACAGACTGTCAGCAATCCTTGAGAATAAGCAATCAGACTCCTTCTCTGGAAGTCTCTGTTAGATATCATGCATTTCATTCTTTAATGAATGACCCAAAGTATATCCTTTATTTTTTTTGCAGTGCCTCAGGAAGTTAGAATTGACTAGTCTAGGTGCAAACTCTGAATTCTTGTCTGATTCTGGTGGATCATTTAAATCAGAAAACTGTGCATTAGACAAACAATCTCATTAGCAGGACAGGATTTACTGATTTCAGATTACTATCAGTACATGAAGTATCACCTCAGTTCTTTTGTCTTTTGATACTATCTCAGCAGTGGAGCTTGCAGTGCATGGGGGGATTGAGAGGGGAGGGTTATGGCATGGGGGTGTGGCCACGGTGCATGGGGTGTGGCCATGGCGTGTGGGTGTGTGGCTGCAGCACGTAGCGGCATGGCTATGAGCCAGGACGCCCCAAAAACATTGCCACTTGGGGCGAACTGCCCCGTCACCCTTCCATCACTACACGACTGTACTGTCTAACAAACACGCCAAGTATGTTGTCTCTTACATTATCTTGTCTCCAAGGAACTCTGCACATGCCTCCAAAACTCAGTTGTGCTCAAGCAGGTTTTATGTTAGACAGGTCAACTAGACTGGCTTTGCTGATTTTATGTACATATGTATCTCTGTAATTGTATCTATCCTTTCCCAACATGGCACCCTCTAATATGTTAGGCTACAGACTTCCTCATTCAGCCCCCCCATTATTAAAGGAAAGAATCCACCAATAGATGTTTCCTCCTTGCCACATTGTTCACACGCTCCTTTGCCAAGTCTGAGACTACAACCACAGATTACCTTCAGGCAATGTTTCACAGAAATTTGATAGGAAATATACAACCAAAGTGTTGTGAAGAAGAGACATCTATCATGCATTTTCCTTCTGTTTGCTGAGACTTTGCTGAGACTGACATCTCAAAGGAATTGTTTTACACTTTTTCTGAAAAGAGAAAACTGTACGGCTTAATACTGAACAAAACAATGAGCAAGCCTAAAATGTTCTCAGCCCAATAGCAAGGTATAAATCTGCAATATTTGATGGTAGCTCTTCAGCTAAAGCAGTGCATAATGATTTGATAAATCAGAAAAAGAAACGCAAACATAAAAGAGAGGGAGTTCTTATCCTAACTCACGCTACATTTTTTTTCTACATAGCTTTATGAAGTCAGCAGTTATGTCAGCAGAGTTCCCATGGAGATGATGAAGCCAGTGGCTCTGTGACTCAATAATTTCTCTAGCTGTAGGGTCAGGTGTGAGTCTTTTAATAGATAGGATCACTTCCTTTTCCCATCTAAGGGAGCAAATTCATCTAGCTTGTGTGACAAAAAAGAAGAAATTGATGCAATAATAAAAGCTAGTAAGTGTTTTGGTTATCTTTTTGTCTGAGGTCCAATTTTACATTTTAATTTTAATTAATTAATTGATTTCCTTTGAATCATATCATATATAGGCTTATTTTGTATATTTTGTAGGGGTACCATAGTCAAGATTCTCAAGTTTGTTCAGATGAACCTTTTTTTTCCTGGATTTTTTCCTATTCTGGACATAGGTTCCATAATTTATATGATTCAATTTGCCAGACAACCTGCTGGATAAGAAGCAAAGTGGTCTTCTTCAAGACCTAACTCTCCATAGCTCAGAGATCTTATTTATGTGTACCTTAAGATATTGTCAGTCTGCACCATTTGTAAAGTTCAATAAGGCTTGTCCAGGATGATAAAACACATCAAGTGAAAGATCAAAAGGATTGCTTCTCCTGACATATTACTCTGATTTCAGTAGGCATTCAATCTCTGGGTGAAAGCAGAAGAATTAAAAAATGTGAAGCTTTTAACTGTTTGATTGAAATTGTAGGGAAGAGTCTACTAAACTGAAACGGTTATTCTGTTTATTGAAGTACAGCCAAGAAGGTGGAGTGTGGGGTGAGAGTTAGGCAATCCCCCAGATGATGTTGGTCTGAGACTCGTAGCAACTCTATCGTGTATAACCACTGATTAGGCATACTGTAGAGCGGCAGTCCAACAACAGCTAGAGGGAGACATAGTTCCCACCCTAGTATAGTGGCTTTAAAATGGAACTTGGAAGATTCAGATTCAAATCCTGACTGAGCTATAAAACCTACTGTCTGACCTAGGGAGGTCTCTCTCAGTTTGACCTGTCTCCCAGGGTTGTTGTGAAAATAAAGTGAGGAGAAGGAGAGTTGACTATACTCCCTTAAGCTCATTAGAGAAAAGGCAGGATGCAAATATAATGGGGAAAAAAAGAACAAATACTATGCCTAAGTAGGTCCTCTGGGGTTTGGTTCCAGGACACCCTGTGGATACCAAAATCCATGGATGCTCAAACCCCATTATGTACAAGGGTGTAGTTAAATGACATCCCTTATATAAAATGGGGAACAACTGAAATGAGTGCTGGAGAGAGCTCCAGGGCCCCAGGATCAGGGAAATGGCGGGAGACAGGGTATGCCTACACATGAGTGTAGTGATTAGCATGCAGCAAAATCAAGGACTGCTTTTTTGAATTTTTTTTTTTTTTGAGGGGAGGGGGGAGGAATATTTCTGAGCCATGGTTGATTGAATCTGTGGAGGCAGAACCTGTGGATAGAGAGGGCTGAGTGTATTACGGGAAGAAAGTAATGGTGAACAAACACTGACAGATTTTTCTTTTAAAAAAAAGGTATCATGAAAGGATCCTACCACTATCTCATTTGTCTCTGGGCACATATCAAACAAAATGACAGAGCAACTAGTTGCCATACCAACACCAAGGCTGCAACACTCCAGAACAGAAGCAAGCCAATAGGAGTGAGACAAAACATCAGTGATATAAGCAGGTGCGGTAAATGACATTGTTTGACATCACCTCACCTGGCGGCTCATACCCATTGGTTTCATATTATCATAGTCACACTGGATTTAGCAGTGTCAGAGATAGTTCTGTCCCTACCCAGCTGAGTCATTATGCCTAAATTGAGAAAGAACAGTTAGAAACATTGAAGTGTCACTGGAATGCTCATTAAAGAGATACACACCCATGAGCTGATCTAATATTTCCAGGGTTGGCATGGACTACTGAAAACAACAAGACATGACAACACTGCTCCAGCCTCTAGTTTTAAAGTACAGAATCTGATATTGCAAGAAAATACATTTAGACATGTGTGCCTGATAACCAAAAGGTATCAAAATAGTTCTCTTTGGGCTAGACTCTGGGCCTTTCCACATTACACTGTTACAGTGCAATTATTCCATTTTCAAAGTTTAGGGAGAAGCATTTAGAATTCTCAGCCAGACAGCAATTTGACCTCAGTAAACTACAAACCCCAGAATTCCACAGGATGTTGAATGTGGAATAATAGCACTATAACAGTTTAGAGTGGAAATGGCCTTAATCAAGATAAGAGAGATTTAGCCAGAGAAGTTGGAGAAAATGAGCTTTATTTAGAGTTAACCACGTAATTAAAAAAGTGAAACCAGAGACAGAAGATGAATCTGTGAAAGACTATATGACAAGGTGAGCCCAAAATTTTGGGCACAATGTTCAAATGAATATATGGGGAAAATGTGGTATGAAGGTTTAAAATCTACTTTGGTGCAGTATTTTTTTTAAAAAAATGTATGAGATGATGTATAGATGGTATCTAACCCCAAATAAGTTGTTGAAAATTTCTAAGAATGTTTCAAATTGATGTTGGGGACGTCAAGATAGGGAGGTCTCCTTTTCCATGGCCATTTCCGCACTAGACTGCTATAGCGCTATTATTCCACTTGCAACATCCTATGAAATCCTAGGGTTTCCAGTTTCGGGAGGGGCCAGGCAGCCCCTCCCAAAACTGCAAACTCCAGGATTCCATAGGATGTTGCAAGTGGAATAATAGCGCTATAGCAGTCCGGTGTGAAATGGATCCATATGTGGTAGACTTCCAAGAAGGTGAAAAGTTACTGGTATAAGATTTACATGTTAATCCAAAAAAATTTAAAGGTGAATTTTGTAATGTCACCAGAAAAGTTTTTGCTGGGCCTTATGGATAAAGAATTGGATAGTAAACATGGATAACTTCTTTGATACTGATTAACCAGTGGCAGAGCTTGGACTGTGTGTGGGAGCGGGGACTACAGCGTGAGGGGCATGGTCACAGTCTGTGGGGGTGCGGCTGCGGTGTGTGGAGACATGGCCAAGGCGTGTGGGGGCATGGCTGTGGGCCAGGACACCCCAAAAACATTGCTGCCCAGGGTGAACTGCCCCCTGCCCCCCCCATCCCTATACAACTGTGGTTAACTTTTCAAATTTATGATAACAGCAGCAGGAACACTATTTGCTCAAACCTGGAAGTGGACTGAAGCACCACTGATGGAAGAATGGACTTTTTAGGTTGCTGAGTTAGCCCAGATTGCCAAAACTAACATGAGTTTTAAAGAATAAGCCAGCTGAGGACTTTTTGAAAGACTGGATAACATTCACAGACTTTTTGAGCAATAAGAAAGCTAACAATGCAAAAATTGCATTGTATTATGGTTGCGAGTAATTCTAAGAGATCCCTAATGGTAAAATAATATTTTTTTTCCTTTTTTCTCATTACAATTTGATTTGGGGGGACGGAGCCCTTTTATATTTTAGTAAGTTAGAGTTTAGTGTTTTAATTACTGTTTAGTGTTTTAGTTTAGTGTTTTCGTACTGTGCTTTAATTTTAGTTCAATTTTAGGTTTTTATGTGTGAATCTGATTATCCTTGTGTTAATTTTTTCTTTTTTTCTTTTAAAGAACACACTGCTAAAGCACCCCTTGCAGATGACCATCTAAACTCTCTTAGCAAACCTTCAGTGAAAGAGGACTGATCACTGTCTCAAGGAGAAAATTCCATTGTCAAACAACTCTTATTGTCAGCAGGTTCTTCCTAATGTTTAATTGGAATCACCCTTCTTTGTAATTTGAATCCATTAGTTTAGTCCTATGGAGCAAAGAAAACAAACTTCCTCTATCTATGGCTGGATGGCAGTACGTGTGAAAGGGATCTAGGAGTCTTAATAGACCACAAGCTGAACATGAGTCAGCAGTGTGATGCGGCAGCCAAGAAAGCCAATGCAATTCTCGGCTGCATCAATAGGAGTATGGTGTCTAGATCGAGGGAGGTACTGGTACCACTCTACTCTGCTTTGGTTAGACCTCATCTTGAATACTGTGTCCAGTTCCGGGCACCCCAATTCAAGAAGGACATGGTCAAGCTGGAGCAGGTCCAGAGGAGGGCGACCAAAATGGTGAAGGGCCTGGAAGCCAAGCCCTATGAGGATAGACTTAGAGAGCTGGGTATGTTTAGTCTGCAGAAGAGAAGGTTAAGAGGGGACATGATAGCTATGTTTAAATATTTGAAGGGATGCCATGTAGAGGAGGGACAGGGCTTGTTTTCTGCCACTCCAGAGACCAGGACAAGGAGCAATGGATTCAAGCTGCAGGAAAGGAGATTCCACCTGAACCTCAGGAAGAACTTCCTGACGGTCAGGGCTGTCCGGCAGTGGAATAGGCTGCCTCGGAGTGTGGTGGAGTCTCCTTCTTTGGAGGTTTTAAGTAGAGGCTGGATGGCCATCTGTTGGGAGTGCTTTGAGGGTATTCCTGCATGGCAGGGGGCTGGACTGGATGGCCCGTGTGGTCTCTTCCAACTCTACATTTCTATGCTTCTATAATTCTATGATTCTATCTTCCTCTACTGTTCTTTACAGGGTTTGGCTTCTAGACCTTTTACCATCTTGGGTTGCCCTCCCTGGATACATCCCAGCTCCTCTTATTTAGCAGCTGGGCACACACTACCTCTCCTTGCAGATTCTCAAGGTCCTCCATTGGCTGCTGCTATTAGTGCTGCTTTTACAAAGCCCAATGGGCAATGTTAAGATTAAAAGGTTTGTTATTGAGGGAGTTTCTGTGGATTACCATCCACTTCATTGGATGAGTGCAAAATATTGCAGTGTGGATGGGAATGCTGCTGTGGTCTTAACATCTGCTTAACAGGCAAGGGATTCGGTGGGTGAAATTCAACCTCAGTCCTTCCCCCCCATTCTCCAGTCGTTGTGTGTCCCTTGCAAACCCCCAGGCAATTGCCCACTCCTACTAAGGAATTCAGCTTTGGTGTTGCTCTGAGTGTACAGCATGGCCTTTATTTCTATCAGTGGTATCTGTCCATATTTCTAGCTACTGAAAGCACAAAGCTGCCTTTGAATTACTGACAAAATAGCAAGTACAATTAAGACACAGTTAGTTTGTTGTTCATTATAAATGAACCTGGTGCAATGTTCTCCCAAAGCTGACCATCGATGATCACATTAGAGTAAAAACATTCATTCCTCAGCAATGGGACACATAGTGCTGTGAGTAAATTGGACACAGATGCTTCTTAGCAAAGCAATTAAGCATCCTGCTATTTTGATGCTTGTTTCCTATGTTAGAACACGAAGAACCTGGATTAAAATAACCATGCAGGAGACATTGGCGTATTATTATTTTTTTCCTCTAAAAATTACAGCAAGTAGCAGAATACATTGCAACACGATTAATTTCGTCTCATTCCATTGTATAGGAGAGGTGGGAACATAGATAGGATGAACATAGTCGCTATATGAACCAGGATCTCTGTTTGAATGAACAATGCCATAAAGAAGCAGTTTAGGTTTGATCTTTAGCACCAGCGCAGTGTTCATTGTTTATAGCAGGGATGAGCATGTTTGACAAATTTGCTGTGCCAAGACCTCTGGGGAGCTGCATGAGCTGCCCCAAATGCCCCTACAATCCATCCACCCCCAAAACTCAAACCAAACCAACATTTGAAATGCCTGGAAGCCATTGGTTGATTTTTAAAAGTGGGCATTTTGTTTTGTTTATTATTTAATTTAAAATCCTCCTTCCTCTGTAATTAAGGTCCCAGTGCAGCTTAAAACAAAGTACAGTTAAAAAGCTATTAGTACAAAAGTCAAAAGGCAATTAAACAACAGTTCTATTAAAAAGATAAAAATCAAAACAGTTTCAAACACATTTAAAATACAAGGAAAAAGACAAAAGCACAGCGTATCCAAAGAAAAGCCCCTTCAGCCACAATAAGGTAAGAGCCAAAGGTCTTTGCCTGCAAGCAGAAACTGACCAAGCGAGGGGGCTGAACCTCCTGGGGGAGGGAACTCCACAACCAGGGATGGATCAGCCACTGAAAAGGATCTCTTCTGTGTGCTCACTAAATGTGCCTTTGATAGTGGTGGGACTGAGAGATGCACTGTTAAACTGTGTAGTGGTGGCGGAAAGACTGTGATCTATCTATCTATCTGTCTATCTATCTGGCACCATCACTGTATATCAATAGCGTAGGGACAGGGGGGTGGGGGAGGCGATTCGCCCCGGGCAGCAATGTTTTTTGGGCGTTCTGGCCTGTAGCCACGCCCTTGCGTGCCCTGGCCACACCCCCACAGACTACAGCTACGTCCCGCGCACAACGGCCATGCCCCTCACGCTGTAGCCCCGCCCCGTCCTACACTCCCTCCCCACACTCCAAGCTCCAGCACTGCTGTATATGGCACTTTGCAAGCAAAAGGGCAAAACACTTCCATAACCTCAGGTTTACAATCTAACTAAGGCATGACACAAAAGGAAAAGGGGATGGCAATGTTGGAAGGGATTAATTCCAGGAGATACTGTGTCTTCATCTCTCTATCTGAGCCCACAGCAGTTGCAGTTGGGATAGATGGAGGGTTCTTACCTGCTTCTGGGCTTAGGCGTGATGGATCTGTACCTGCCTCTTCTCTCTCTTCATGGGCAGGGCAGTGGCAGTTGGGAAGGTGGGATGATCTTTCATCTGATTCTGGGCCTAGGCATGATGGGGCTTTGCCTACCCATTCTTCCCTCCTCCTGTGGCCAGGACAGTGGCAATTGGGATGGAAGGAGAGACTTTTATCTGCTTTTGGACCTAGTAATTTAAAAGGACAACTTTGGACTCTCCAGGGGCCACTTAGGCTATTCAAAGTGTCAAAACAACAACAACCTGACCAATCAAAAGGGAAAATGGCTAGAAGTCCACTTCTCTTTTGAATTTTTTTTTAGCACGGGGTGTGTGTGTATGACCGATTTAACACTGTTGTTTCTGAAGGTAGTTTCCATCTTCTTGATTAATCTTCTTGATTAATATCTTTTCTTTCCTTCTTTCCTTCCTTCTTTCCTTCCTTCTTTCCTTCCTTCTTTCTTTCTTTCTTTCTTTCCTTCCTTCCTTCCTTCCTTCCTTCCTTCCTTCCTTCCTTCCTTCCTTCTGCTTTTCTATAAGAAACTGCATCCCAAGTGGCTAGCAAAAATTATTAAAAGAACAAAGGCACTGCAAAACAATAATAATATTTTTTGCTCAGAAAATATCCTTCCTGTACCATGACTTCCAATGTGTGTTCACCTTTTCTACTGACTGGTGTACCAGAATGTCTTCTGGATCCATTAGATAGAGGAAGTGTCTTTATCATACATTAAGTCTTCCTGAATCCATATGTAGTAAGACCTGTGACATTAGAATATTATAATCGAGACTATGTGTATTCTATGGATACATATGCATGCATTTTGATTCTTGCAAAGGAAAACTCATATAATCCTGATTGATTGAGAGAACACAAAAATAGGAGTGTAGGAGGATGAGTGTAAGTGGACTGAAGACCATGTTTAATTCAGTCTAGATATGACAACCACAGTGGTAAGACTATAGGGTTAACATAAGATTAATACAAACTTTTTCTGAGTGGGCTGTAAATTAATGTAATTTTACCAACCCATCAATTGACAAAGGACCGAAATATGACTAAGGCCCTTTTCACATGGGGGGGGGGGAGAATGGTGTAGAGCGACCTCTCACGGAGGTCGTCTACACCGTAGAGTGGACTGGCATGGACTACTTTTCGTAGTTCCACACCAGAATCCACTCAGGAGTGGCCGGAACTAGCCGCGCTCCGTGTTTTTTAAAAACCTCTTTTTAGAGGTTTTTAAAAAGCACGGAGTGCGCAGCCCCGCGCCGCTCCGTCGCCCGGTTCTAAAGTGGGTTTGCAGGCGCACGCAAGTGCATGCCTGCAGATCTGCCGGGGGCGGGCTTCCGGCTGGGGAGCTTCTCCGGTTGGTGGAGAGCCTCCACCAACCAGAAGCTGCCATCTGCGACACCGGAGGAGTGTGGAGCAGCGAGCTTGAGCTGCTCCACGTGGCGATGGACTTACCCGGCTGGAGGTAAGCTCCGTTTTTGGGCGTTTTCGCCCGTTCCCCCCCCCCACATGTGAAAAGGGCCTAAGTGGTCAGACTGATTCTCAGCACTGCATTATGCAGGTACTGAAAGTCAGCTATTCACTAGAGTAATTTTAAATAAGATAATTGTGTGAAAACAGATACTCTCCACATTGTGTGGGTAGATTTCTTGATAGAGACTGCTGAACTATGGTGATAAAAAAAAATCCAAACCATTATTTCACCCCAATAATTTTCCAAATCCTTAATCAAATGCTTTAAACAATTTCCCTGCCCAGGACACTTACAGGAATGTGGATGTTGTTTTGGCTTAACAAGATTTTTAAAAATGTTAATATTAAAAAAAATTTAAAATGTTAACATTAAAAATGTTAACATTAACATCGACTGTAACGCTTACATAATCTTGGTAGTACTTAAGCAGTTACAAGAAACTTTGCTCCCCTTAATGTGTTGTGATTTGAAAAGACTTGTAAGCACACCACAACAATGTATAAATGTTCTAGCTTCCTTCTAAGAATCCCCAGCACTTTTGCCATACAGGAATACTTGGCCTTATCTGAACTTGTATTCCACTCTAACACCCTTCTCTCTCACCAGCCTTCTTCATACAGGACAGGCACTCCTCCCTCAGGGATGCTCTCTGATGGCAAGGTCAGGCTCTCCATCAGTCGCTAGTGATGGGCAAGTATCAGTGCTGTCTTCCCCAGGAATGGAAAGCTGAGGCATAAGCACTAATTGAGCACCCAGGTAGCACCCTGCTTTGTGGGATGGGCTTTTCTTCTAGGGTGTATGAGGTGGTTGCTAGGGAGGAAAGGGGGAGAGGAATGATGCCGTAGAGAGACAAGGAGTCCTGTTGGGATGCTACCTGGTAGAGGTGGCCTCTCAGACCATAACACTGGGGCAGGGAGAATGGGAGGAGAATAATCACATTTGTTTCTAAGCAGATGGGATGAACCAAAGGTGCTGGGTGCCTCAGCAAGAGCAAGGCTATTGACCTATGCAGTCTCCTTTTCCTCCTCCTCATTGGCATAGGTGTGCCTAGGTGGAGATGGGGATATGGCCTATTGCCATTTGTTAGAGTGGAAGACTACTGTGGATTTGTACCAGGGATATCCTGCTTCTAAGAACCAGGCTTCTTCCCACAGGCTCTGTGTCCTTTACGGCTGTCACTGGGTCTTGGCCTTGTGATAACAACCCATCAGTAGTATTTGTGTCAACACAGGCCTGTGTCCAGTTTGCAAATGTGTAACCAGTATAATCATACACGGCAGTCTTCTTCACTAGGGAACCCAGAAATGAGAGGCATGTGGATCAACACAGCTCAGCAGAAGCTAGGAACTATATCCCATCCAAAATCATTTTGTGCATTTGCAAGTGTTTCCAGTCACCTGTTCCAAAGTGAGCTAAAAATATATTTCCCTTGAACATCATCACACTAAGAATACCTACCTCACTAGGACAGCCAGAGGATTGACAACAACTTGCATAAGCTCTGCCTGTCAACATCTGTTGCTGTTGTTCAGAGAATAGTTTCAAATATTGTTTTTTGTTCATAGTGACATACAGACCGTGGGCAGAAAGAAGCAAACTAACAGTAATGTTAACCATTTGTTCACTAGATTATGATTTTAGCTGAAGGAGAATGGTCTTCAGGGTATCTCATACTGCACATTCAGCTGGGAAATTTTAGGGAGTCTCAAGTTTGTTAAACTTGTAGCACAACAGATGCATTTTGTTGCACAGCATGCAGGCAACCTACTTTTAAAAAGCCTTTCTTTTTCAGAGGAATTGCATTTTTTTCAATATGCAATTTATACTCAACTATGCAAAGCTTGGAAAGTTCTTTTAAACATTTACAGTCCTAAGGTCCATATAGTTAACTAGTTACATTCTATAGTTGGCTCTTCATATTCGCTAGGGTTAGGGGCACAGGACTCTCACAAAAGTGGAAAAATCACAAATATCACAATGTTTGTGTGTGTGTGTCTCTGTGGGAAGGAGGCTGAGGCATGGTGGGGAATGGATACCCATGGTTCAAACAAGGTCAGGGAAAGCAGAGAGAAGAAGGGTGGGTCAGCATGGTGGGCCTACGTCATCCATTTCCTTCCTTGGGTATGTAAGATATCAGGAGAGGGCTTGTGGTGCTGAGAAACTGAGTGGCAAGCCATCCTTAGCTGGCCAGGCAGCGGCTCGTGGAGGAGGAGGAAGACCAGAAGTGGGTTTTTAAAGGGCTGCAAGACCTGACTGGAGCTGCCAAGAGGAAAGGTTTCCCCAGAAAAGAAGCACCTGAGGTGAGAGGGAGAAGGGGTTGAAGAAATTTGCAAATAATCAAATCCTTGAAAGTCAAACCTGAAAGTGTGGAGGGCCAACTGTAGTTATAAATCTTAGAATGTAATTCTTTATTGCTCCATAAGAATAACTAAATTCATTACTTTATTCATTAAATCATGAGAGCACAGAAATCCTGTAACTGTATAGAATCATAGAATTCAAAGACCACAAGGGCAATCCAGTCCAACCTCCTACTATGCAGGAATAAATCAAAGCATTCCAACAGATGGTCATCCAGCCTTTGTTTAAAAACTCCACCACACTCTGAGGCAACATAGTCCACTGCTGAGCTGCTCTTACTGTCAGGAAGTTCTTGTTTAGATGGAATCTCTTTTCCTGAAGTTTGAAGCCAATGCTCTGTGTCCTAGTCTCTGGAGCAGCAGGAAACAGGCTTGCTCCATTCTCCATCTGACATCTCTTCAAATATTTAAACACACCAATCATGTCACCTCTTAACCTTCTCTTCTCCATGCTAAACATACCCACCTACTTAAGCCGCTCCTCAGAGGGCATGGTTTCCAGGCCTTTTATCATTTTGGTTGCCCTCTTCTGGGCCGATTCCAGCTTGGCAATATCCTTCTTGAGGATATTGAAGTAACTAGGGTAACTAAAGTAACTAAAACCATTACAGTTGTACTACAGGTTTGAAACTATCTGTCATTATGCTGAAGTTAAAATGTAACTTATTTGTGCCAGTTACTAGAGAAAAAGAAATTAAAGATAAGTAACACAATATTTGTAATGAGTTGCTTTCAAGCTCTGATTTCTCTCTGTCACAGAGAAAATGAAATTCTCCCAGGTGGCTGGGCCGTTGTGCTGATTCTGTGGAATCATACACGCTTAGAGTCCACCTAGTCCTGCCCCCTTCTGCCATGCAGGAATGCACAGTTACAGCACTCCTGAAAGATGCCCATCCAACCTCTGTTTAAAGACCTCCTCAAAATAGAGAGTCTACAGCCTTCTGAGGCAATCTATTCCACTGCCAAACAGCTATTACAGTCAAAAAGTTCTTCCAAATGTTTAGGTAGAATATGTTTAGCTCTCTAGGGCAGCAGAAAATAAGCTTACTCCATCTTCTACAGGGCATCCCTTCAGATATTTAAAGAGGGCTATCAGACACCACTCATTCCTTTCTTCTGGAAGCTAAACGTACACAGCTCCCTAAGTCATTCCAAAAAAGGCTCAGTTTACAGCCCTTTGATCATCTTGGTTGCCCTTCTGGACATATGTCAGCTTGTTGATACTCTTCTTGAACTGTGGTGCCCGGAACTGGACACAGTATTCCAGGTGTGGTCTGATCAAAGCAAGATAGGGTGGCACTGCTACTACCCTTGAATTGGACACTATATTCCGGTTGATGCATCCCAGAAGTGCATTGGAGTTTTTGGCTGCTCTTGACTCATGTTTAGCTTGTGGTCTACTAAGACCCCTAGATCTTCCTTGTGTATGCATCAGTGGTACTTGATAACTGCAATGTCCATGGGGTGGTAAATCGTCTCCTGGTTTTACTCTGAACTTTAAAGGAACTTCAAGGTATCCGGCCCTATCAGTACTGACCACCTTGGATAATTCCTTTGAAGTTCAGACCAAAATGCTGAGTAGATTTACTGCCCTACTGATATTGCAGCCATCTGCTGCCAGTGTACAGAGTATGTTAAACTGCTAACTCCAGTTCAAAAATAGCTGCAAAAAACTGTAAGGAAGGAGTAGGAATGAGCAGCACAAAATAGTAGCTGGTAATAGTGATCGGAAACCAGATTCCTGAAACTGTTTTGAGACAGGTTCAGGAATTTGAATCCAGCATCCACTTTGTAGCTGTTGGAGTCTTGTTTGTACCTGTGTTCAGAACTCCAATAAAAACACCACTCTTGTGCCTTTCAGCCTCTTTCATATGGCAAAAATAATAATGCTCTGGCATTGTTATGTCTGCATTTATGCTCATACCAAAATGTTGAGGCGGAAGTGTTATAATGTGTTTTATACACTATAGCTGTCATTGATTAATTTATTCATTTGTGGTACGATTTATATGTTGCTACTTTTCAGAATAGCTCTTGTTGCTTTTTAAAAAGTGAAAGCAACAAGAATGCAGGAAACCTGCTGCAGCAAAACAGGGTGGAACAATTAAAACTGAGCCAGTATCATAGAAATTAAAACGCAGGCAACACCCCCACGGGTCCTGATTATCAATTGTTCAGTTGGAACAATTGCTCCAGATCCTTCCCTGGTTAGCAGCCTGCTGCTGAAGGGAAAAAAAAAGTTTGTTTCTTCTTTTTACACAGTCATCTCATGTGTCTCCCAGTGCTTCTGATATCATCAGTGACTTGTGTGTTACTTGAATAATTTAGTAAAACTTCCAGGCATCAGCTTATGACTCCCATTGAAGTGTCAGGGTTGAAAATGGGTTTTTACATGAAGATTTGAGTCCTGCTGTCTATTATGCTCTTTATTTTATTTTATTTATTTCTGTGCCACCACTCCAAGAATAGAAAGAGTGCCCTATATTTGAAAATGCTCCAGGGTACCACGACATTAACCTGGCCTTTCAGGTGGAGAAGATGTTGAAAAGCCTGGACTAATAGGAAAGATCTTCACTTGGCACTGATGTGACGTCAGATTTAACACTTGGAGAATCCCCTTAAGATGGATTAAAATTAAGGCAATCGGGGTAGTAAAGTCAATAAGGCTATATCACAGAGATCTGCCCACCTCAGCTCTGAAAGGGGAGGATCCAGAACATGATGGCAAGGTGGAAAATACAGAAGCTCACTTTCTGACATGATCCCAACACTCAGATGTTTGTACTCATTGAAAACTACTTTTCAAGCTCAAAGTAAATTGACAGAGATGGCCTAGGACCAACACACCTAAGAAAAGACATGAACCTTTAAGTTCCATTATGATATCTAAGGCCCTTTCCACATGTGTGGGGGGAAACGGGCGAAAACGCCCAAAAACGGAGCTTACCGGCAGCCGGGTAAGTCCGTTGCGACGCGGAGCAGTGCGAGCTCGCTGCTCCGCAGTCCTCCGGCGTCCCAAATGGCGGCTTCCGGTTGGTGGAGGCTCTCCACCAACCGGAGAAGCTCGCCAGCTGGAAGCCCGCCCCCGGCAGATCTGCAGGCATGCACTTGCGCACGCCTGCAAATCCGCGTCGGAGCCGGGCGACGGAATGGCACGGGGCTGCGCGCTCCGTGCTTTTTAAAAACCTCTAAAAAGAGGTTTTTAAAAAACATGCAGCACGGTTAGTTCCGACCGCTCCTGAGTGGATTCCGGTGTGGAACTACAAAAAGTAGTCCACGCCAGTCCACTCTACGGTGTAGAAGACCTCCGTGAGAGGTCGCTCTGCACCATTACAGAAGCCCGGTATGGAAATGGCCAAAGTGTGTAAATACTGTCCAAATTGACCCATGAGAGCCAGTGTGTTCTAGTGGCTTGAGCACTAGACTACAACCCTGGACACGGGGGTTCGATTCTTGATTCAGCCATGGAAACCCACTGAGTGACCCTGGGCTTGTCACTCAGCCCCCAGAAAACCCTATAATAGGTTTGCCTTAGGGTCATGATAAGTTGGAAATGATTTAAAGGCTCACAACAACAGCAAGCAGTCAGGACTATAAAGATACACAGAATTTCCCTTTTCCTACCTCTCTCCCCGTACAGCCAGAATCATCTTCTGAAGGTCAGTTCAGGTTGTCTTTGGGTAGCCAAAGGAGGAAAAGAGAAGGCGAAGTAAAAGTCTTCACTTTAAACACAGTAATTGGGATTGTGATGATGAATATAAGTGCCAGGTGAGGTGGGTGTTTCAGGTAAACTGAAAACACAGAGATTGGTGAATTAGTGAGTTTTAGCTCACATGATATAGTTAGCTTTGTGTGGAACCTGGCTGCTTGGAATTAATATGAAAGATGGGCCATTTTCACATGGGGTTTTTAAAACGGTGCAGAGTGTCCTCCAGGGAGGACGCCTGCACCTGAGAGCGGACTGGGTCGGACCTACTTAATGTAGATCCGCACCCCAGCCAGCTCTGGAACGACCCGAAGTGGTCGTCCAGCGTGCTTTTGAAAGACCGCTAAAAACAGGTCTTTCAAAAGCACGGAGCGCGCCACTGCGAGCCTGCTCCTTTATGCAGATTCGCAGGCTCGCATTGGTGCGAGCCTGTGATCTGCTGGGGGCGGGCTTTAGGCTGGTGAGCTTCAGCGGTTGGTCAAAAGCCTCGACCAACTAGAAGCAGCCATTTTCGTCCCCAGAGCAGTGTGGAGCAGCGGCCACGCACTGCTCCGGAGCAGTGTGGACCAGACTGGGGAGCCCAAAAGTCCAGTGAGTAGCGTCACGGGGCGATTCCCTCACCCCGTGCGGAAATGGCCATGGTCTTAAGTGAAAAGAAAGTATTCATCAAGAGAATTATATCTGTGGGTCAGATACACAGACTGGTTGGAAATGGGTAATATAGAAGGTGCCATCTGGAAGCTTTCATAATAGTCATAAATTGTACCACTACATCCCAGTTGGTGTCTTGTAATGTGTCACATTATACACCATAGGATTGGGACACAGGAAACTAGTTACCCAGGATGGCTCCAAGATAATTCTGAATCAAACAACAGACATTTCATTTTCAAGGATCAATTTAACTCCACACAGCCAACCAGATCTATAGGAATTTTCTGCTACTAACCTTGACTAACTGCAGAATGGGGTAGGCCATAATCAGTGCCAGTCAGATGGATACCAGTAGCCTAGCTGATAAGGAGACATAAAGATGACAGCCTGTAAAGCATCTTTGGTGTCACAAACGTAGAACGTAAAGGGTCATGATGACCCAATAAGTGAGGTTGCTAGGTTAATAGCAATCCATTCCCCCAGGTTTCAGGGTGAGAGTGTTCTTGTGATATCATAGGAGTGGGTTTTTGTGATGTCACAGGGGTGGAGCAAGCAGACTTGAGAGGCTTCTGGGTGGAAAGCGGCATCAAGGAAATCCAGGTGAATGGTGCAAAATTCATATAAAAACTGGCTAAAAACAAAATACAGCAACCCAGAGCCAGAGAAAAGCCAAAGTATTTTTGATGGCCAAAGAGGTGGTAAAATGCACCCATAGATGCAGAAGACATCACCATTCCTACTGGGACTCATATCTCACATGGGATTATCTGCATCACCTATGACAAGTGGAGACTTTTTCCAGGTCCTGAATTTCTTCTGGGGTTTGCAGAAGGCTCCCTGATAGCACTTAGTGAGTTCTCCTTCATCAAGCCCTGCAGCACTGCTGCCAGGGCTGGTATGACAAGAAGGTTCATGAGTCATAATGCTGGCACTCTACTCCCTGCCTTACTCCACATGGTCCAATGGCCCATAATGTGTGCATCCACTCTTTCCCTCCATGTACTTTCTCTTACACCAGGATCTTTGGTTGCTGATAATGCACAAACAGAACACACTTTTGCTCTGAGCTACAGAGACCTGGTCCTGGTTGGAAATGGATTACAATGGGTACCCAAGTTTTAAAGGAGAGGTTGGGAGTCATATTAGCCTCAGAGACTTAGGAGGGCTACACCTGCTTTCACACCTGCTGTAAAAACAGGGAGTTTCCCTCCAAACGCCCCCTAGTGCCTCTAAGGGATCATTTGGAAGATTTTTATTCTTTTTTTTAAGGGGGAGGGGCTACAAACAAACAAAACAACAATACAATGAGGGTATTGTATGTCATTAAAATAGTTGGTGACTATTGATTGCCATGAATCACAATGCTGCTGTTGCTGCCCTCCAGGCGCTAGGTGAGTGCCCATCAACACAACAAACTCAGAACTAGCCCTGAGCTCATGACAAAAGCACAACTTAAAGCTTAGAACCTAAATCCAATGGCTAGACTGAACAAGAGTAGAATCAATGAATTACTTACCATTCAGCCACTGATTCATTGGGTCTGCATTGTTTGGAATTAACAATTAGATTTAGGCCTTAGTTTGTCACTCACTCCTTAAGACACAACGCTATGCTCCTATTAAAGTTGCCGCTAGCAGCCTATGCCACTATTCTCATGGCTCTCATTGGATCTTGTCCTGTGTCCAAAATGTCTTGTAAAATTCCCATTTTATTACTTCCAGAATTTTATTGAAATAATTACTCTGAAAACGAACATTCACATTTATGGGACTGCACAAGGACTGGCCTGCCTGAATTACCAATAACTCTGAGAGCAGGATGTACTGGCCAGCAAATCATAACGATAAACAGAAAGCCATTATGTTATCAACAACCAAAAGGAAAACAAATGGCCCTTCTTATTGGCAGTTCCCTGGAATGTTCTAAAATGTATTCTAAGCAATGTTGCAACTAACAATGAACTGAGAAATCACCCTTTTAAAACATATTGATTCAGCTGGTTCGAGTGAAACAGAGGTCAGAAAAGGTTTACGGAGAAGTCGCACATGCCCAGGTAAAGGAATTATATTCTACCCATTGTATCAGTCAGCCCTACCATTAGGCAAGGTGAGGCAATTGCTTCAGGGATCAGATTTTGAGTGTCATGGGAGGGCAATGAATTGTTAGCCATTTAAATTATTATGATGTTTAAAAAAGGCACTCATGGGATTTTCTGCTTCATGTGTCGAAATAACCTGTCTGGCCTGAATATGAGAAACGTTGGTGTGTGTGTGTGTGTGTGTGTGTCTGTCCGTCCTCAGGCAGCAAATCAGCCCTAATAACCATTTCACAAGAAAACCCAAAGATGTAGGCCAAGCTGCAGGGCTTTCCCAGAGGTTGCTCTCAGTCTGGACCTCCTTACCAAAGGAAACTCGGGTACCTCCTTTCTTATACTTTCCCCGCTTCTTTAATTATATCTATATCTATATCTATATCTATATCTATATCTATATCTATCAAGGGAGGCTTTTTGCAACTGTTGAAAAAAAGTGTACGTTACCACCTGGGAGCTGTATTTTGCTTATTTTCATTGTTGTTGTTGTTGTTTGCCTACAAGTTGTTTCAGACTTGTGGTGATTCTAAGGCAAACATATCACAGGGTTTTCTGGGGGCTGAGAGTCTGAAATGCACCCAAGGTCACTCAGTGGACATCCCTGGCCAAGCAGGGAAACAAACCCTGGTCTTCAGGGTTGTAGTCCAGGGCTCAAACTACTACGCCAAGCTGGTTCTCTTATTTTTTTTAGTGATTTTTAAAAATTGTTTTCAATTATGGCATTAATGTAGTTCTGTTTTAATATCTGATCTTGTGTTCTCTTTTGATTGTACTTTTTATTTAATACTGCATTGACCCATATTGAGTCCTGTTTTTGGGAGAAATGTGGGATATCAGTTCAAGAAAGAAGAAATGTGGGTAAAATAAGAATAGGAGTGTATGTCTTGATATAAGACGATTTTATCAATCCTAAGTTTGTTAACTTTACTTTTCAAGCTAATACAACCCGAGCATTTTATAATCTAAATTAACTTAGTTTTGGAAACATAAGAGGATTTCAGAGGAGGAGTAAAATGTACTTACCCTGAAAATTATTTGTAGGGTGTTCAATAATCTGGGAGCAGCCACCAAGAAAGCCCACTCAAGACTCCACACCAAACATGCCTGTGATGGTAGGAATGAGAGCAAACCGTCTTCTGAGGATTTCAAAACCTGAGAAAGTTCATACAAGGAGATAAGATTTTTTAGATCGTGTTGACCTGAGATATAGATGAAGATCTAGAGAAAGTGAGAAGGATTAAAAGAGAAAGAGGGTGCTGTCTGAGAGAGTAAGCGGCAGCAGCAGCAACAACACATGGTGCTTCAACTGGATTTGGAAGATAAAGGTGGGGACATGGCTGCCTGAGTGAAAGTAAATGACTGCAGTGGCAGAGTACATCTGGCCCCAATGTGGTTATTTTTACTTTTCTTCTTAAGTAAAAATTGTCCCTGTATATAGATTAATATTAATTACAATGTGCTAGTAATGACTGATGCAATAAATAAGAAATAGTGAAGTGGTAACATTAATGACAATAGGTCATGACGCTATAAACCAGTGCTACTCAGAGTGGTGGTCCCTGGGCTGGGGCTGGTCCTTGAGCCATTCGCTGCCAGTCACTGACAAGTTTCCGGGAAAGGAAGAAACAACTGCACCCAACAGACATAAATTTAGTGCCAGTCCCTTTCATATTGGAAAACAATCACTGGCAATCCCCCACATCAGATAGCCTGAGAAAAATTGCTGTAAACAACATGTATTACTCCCTGTGGGATGACTACAGAAATGAGTGACAGCAACAATGCAAATCCCAGGTGTATATTGTGCACTGGTAGAAACTTTGGTATTGAATATTGTTATGAGAAATTAGCAACTTGAGAAGTCTGAAGCATAGTCTTAATGAGGCCTAAAAAGCTTTGATGATTAGTGAATTTCAATTTCATTTGAAAAAAAAATCAGATTAGGGCTGTAAACCTATCTGGAATTTATCCTGTACTGATTTGTCTTATATTCGCCTTGATTCCAGTGCGGCTTGCTTTGGAGAGGACACACACAGGCTGAGTCTTACAGGTGTGCATAGCTGTGCACATGCAGTTCTGCATTCTTGCACTGCCCAGCAGTGGTCAAGCCCTGGGAGGGTTTTCTGCTGCTGTTGCTTACTGGTAGGGGACAGAGGGGGATAAGATTGAAGCCACGGCAAAGCAGATGGTCTCAGGTCAATTGAGGGAAAGAAATTAGGGTGATCTCTCAAATGGAGTGCCCTACCCTTTCCTTCCCCCAGGAGCTCAGAACAGCCAGGTCCTCATAGGCCATTTCCACACGGGGTAATAAACATGGTGCAGCGCGTCCTCCATGGAGGACTTCTGCACCTTGGAGTGGACTGGGTCCGGACTATTTACTGTAGATCCGCACATCAGTCTGCTTCGGAACGACCCCAAGTGGTCCTCCAGCGTGCTTTTCAAAGACCTGATTTTCCTGGTCTTTCAAAAGCACGGAGCCCGCCACTGCGAGCCTGCTCCCTTGTGCAGATTCGCAGGCTCACACCAATGCGAGCCTGCTATCTGCCAAGGGTGGGCTTTAGGCTGACGAGCTTCAGCGGTTGGTCGAGACCCATGACCAACTGGAAGCCGCCATTTTGGACACCGGAGCAGAGCGGATCGACGACCACGCACTGCTCCAGAGCAGCCTGGACCGGGTCGGGGAGCCAGAAGATCTGGTAAGTAGCGGCGCAGAGCGATTCCGTCGCCCCGTGCGGAAATGGCCATAGTCTACATAACCTTTCCACTTCTTCCCTGCTGGTAAGCAAGAGCAGCAGGGCCCCCCCCCCCAGGGCATGACAGCTGCTGAACAGCAAGAGGCTTGTGAGTGGAGCACAAGGGCAAGTGAATAGTCATGTGTACCCTATCCAAAAGGGGACTTAAGTCACCGACAGGATGCTGGCCATTGACTTGCACTGTAAGCAGTTGTAGAACAAGAGCAGCCTCATCATATGCATGTTTCATCAAAATGAACTCTTACTTAGGGCTCACTCCAAGGCAATTTTACTTGGGATTTGAACCCCTGAGGGATCAAGAAACCACAATTTAATGAACAGAAAATGTTGTTAAATGTTGTTGTTGTTGTGCTTTGTCATTTCCTACTTATGGCAAACCTATCACAGGGTTTCCTGGGGCTGAGAGTTGTGTGACATGCCCAGGGTTACCTAGTGGGTTTCCAGGCAGCCCTATAAACATGTGTACATGCTCTCTCTCACACACACAGAGTCTAATTAGCATCCCTGTTTTCATTTTTTATTGTTCTGTGATAAGAAAGTCTGCATTACTGAATTTTTATAGTAAGAACTGCTGTGGATAATTTTCTATTGTTAGCAAAAAATGGTTTCTAATTGGCGCAAATCCTGAGACTATAATTCCTCAACTTTTAATAGAGGGGTCTGCAGATACAGATATATCTCATGCTAGATCTCCTGTCTAAATCATGTTCCTAGTAGATTTAGTAGAAATTTTGAGCATGTAGCTGCACAGTAAATCCACAAGAAATCAGGTTGCAATCAGGTTGTGATAGCAGACGGTGGCTCAAAACGTCGAAGAGGTCTTGGATGTTCTACTAAATTTGTGCCCTTACATCACATTCAGACCATATTAAGATATATGAATACAGTTTTATCCTAATTCATAGCACTTCCAAAATTCTAAGAATTTACAGATTACAAATGCCTAGAGAAAGTGAACTGCTGAACAACTCAGAAGATTTTGTTTTTTTAAAAAAATGAGAAGTCAGCTTAGAGAGGGGGTGAAATGTTTGCATTCATTTCTTTAAGCAGCACTGAGCCAGCAACAGGCATGGATTTAATACAGTTTAGTCTTTAGCATCAGTTCTATAAAATTCTATAATTTTATGGTTTTGTGTGTTGTCTGAGGCATGACAGAACAGTTACTAGGAAACCATATACCTGACAATCTCTATTTCTACTTCTCTATTTTCCCACTTTTTCTTTCCTAACCCCCTGTACCTGTACTTCTTTACTTGTAGAGAAGGTTGTAGGTTTCCACCAAAAACTTTTTTTGCTTAAAGAGTTTGCATTTAGTGTGCATTTAACTTTTAGATCTCTGATCTCAATCAGATCTCTGATTGTGGCAACCAGGTGCTTAAAAAACACATCTATCATACAAATACAATATACTTATTGCAGGTAGGATATGAAACAGTGGCTTAGATCTCAAGGGAAAATCCAGGTTTGTTGTTATCTGCTGGCCATTGTTCTCATGGACTTCCCTGTTCCCATCTCCTGCTCCAGTGTGGCCAACCAAGGAGGCCAGCAGCATTTGCTTGCATTTCAGTTAACCACAGCTTGTCCTTTTGTTTGTGGGATACACAGAAAAACTATGATCAGAAACCATGGTTTGAGTTTGGCTTCTTAAACTATAATTTAAGACAACTACAGTTTGCCTGAGTTCAGAAGTAAAGACAAATTTTCTTTTTTTCCAAAATGAAAGTGATGCTTCCAATTTTTTTACCTTCTAGCTGGGATGAGGGAGAAGAAAGGAGCACACAAAGACAAATTGTATCTTCTAATAGCATTAAACTATTTTTTAATAAAGAGGTGGGCAGCTGTGCAGCATGTGGGGGCAACGCCCACCCCACTACCCTTGGATATACATGGGCTGCATCATTCATTTTCCCAAATGGGAAGTGCCATTCTGGTCTTTTTCGGTTTTAATATGTTGCTGTTTGGATCCTTTATAAGTTGGAGGGATAGCAAATAATTAAACTGAGAATCGTACCTCCTTCAGGTCTCTGGACCTATTTTGAAGTGCAGATATTGCTGATTGGAGGCTGCTCACACCTCCTGGCTTGTGTGAAGTCCAGGGATTGTGTAGAACCAACCCTTAGAATCATAGAGTCATAGAACCTTAGAGTTGGAAGGGACAACTAGGGCATCCAGACCAACCCCCTGCCATGCAAGAATAACACAATTACAGCACTCCTGAATGACGCCCATCCAGGCCCTTTCCGTACGCAGTTATTAAGGCGGGCCAATGCATCTTGCCACGGAGGTCTTCTGCACTTTGGAGCGGACTAGGTTCAGTTTATTTACCTTCGTTCTGCACGTAATTCCGACTAAATGCGCCCCCATGTGGTGGTAAAGTGCACTGTTTGAAAACTGGAAGAAATCAGTCTTCCAGTTTTCCAGATCAATCCGATTCGTACTTTCACAGTGGTGCAGACACATACATTCGCACCAATGTGAATTGGTGGTCAGGGGAGGGTT
The DNA here is from genome assembly GCA_030412105.1 of Cyclura pinguis. Lineage (NCBI taxonomy): Eukaryota > Metazoa > Chordata > Lepidosauria > Squamata > Iguanidae > Cyclura > Cyclura pinguis. Next base: position 130,592,633 of record CM059600.1, read on the forward strand.
CATGGGAGGGGCCAGGGAGTAGTATGGACTTTCGCATGTACGCACATATGCAATGACACACTAAACCATGCAAAAAAAAGGGGGGCCAATCACAGCAGACGGGGCGGGGTTAGGGGAGTAGCAGGAGTGGCCACGGTGGAGACATTGTGAACTTGTACTCCTCCGAATCAGAACGGAACATACGCAGTAGCTGTGCGGAATGAAATGAGGGAAAGTCTGCCTTGTTTCGAGCCCAGAAAATCCGGGAAGAAACGGCACAAACCGATTCACCAGCCTCGTGCGGAAAGGGCCCCAATCTCTGTTCAAAGGCCTCCAGAAATGGAAAGTCCACTACTCTCAGAGGCAATTTATTCCACTGCAGAACAGCTATTATAGTTTAAAAAATGTTTAGGAGGAATCTCATTTCTTATAATTTAAATCCATTGGTTTGTGTTCCAGTTTCCACAGCAGCAGAAAACAAGCTGGCTCCATCTTCTACATGACATCCCTTCAGAAGTTTACAGATAGCTATCACAGCACCTCTCAGTCTTCTCTTCTCCAAGTTTAGCACACTCAATTCCCTAAGTTGTTCCTCCAGTGTCGGAGCTTGGAGTGCGTGGACAGGGGGTGGGAGGGGGCATGGCTACAGTACGTGGGGGTGTGGCTACAATGGATAGGGCAGGGCTACAGTGCATTGGGAAGGGCAAGCAAGGAGCTGAGATGCCCCCAAGAAATCACCGCTGGGGGCAAACTGCCCCCATTGTCCCCCATCCCTATGCAACTGTCTTCCTCATAAGGCTTGGGTTTCAGAACTTTAATCTATTTGGCTTCATATTGTGTTCAAGCAAGATCTGGAAAAACTCTTTTTCTTGCTACTCCCAGAATCCATCAGCTAGAATGGCCACTGTATGAAATGCTGCCTTGTTTCAATAGTGTCTTCTGAGGGTTTTTTTTTTTAAGTACTGTTTTGGAGGCTAGCTTATTCATATACCTGGATATTTGTTTTCCCATAGTCTTAACCAGTGCCAGAGGCCTTGAGGAAGAGACAGAGCTCTCATAACACCTGAAGTGTTAGAATCTGACATGGTCCAAAATCTCTACGATCTTTTTTTTTTTTAATTTTATTGAATATATAAGAACAGAACAGAACATATAAGAAAACAGACAATAGACAATGTACATTAAAAAATATTCTAAATTAAACTAACTTACACTACCTAAACAATAACTACCAAACCTATCTAATCTAAATAAACAATTAACTCAAAATATAAACAGTAACACACAGTTAAAAAGTGGTTTCCACCCCAACCATCAACTACTAATGGTAAATTATGCAAGCGCTAGCGTAATAAAGTTAATGTAACTGAAACTGACATTTACTGATTAATCTTATTTTTACAGTAAAAATTATTTAATTAGTAGGTAAAAACATATTCTTAATATATATATGTATATATGTATGTATTTAATATCTGAACTATATACTATATAATTGTTAAGCATAAACTAATTATAATGCATCCACTAAGAAAGAGGAAATTTTTATAATTTTCTTTAACTCCTTTGCATGATATACAAAATCTCTACGATCTTGACAGGGGTGTACACATTATTCTTGCTCAGATATAAGAGTAGAGACTTAACAGAAACACTGGTAGCCTTTGTGCTTCACTTGTATTATTCCTTTTAAACAGATTTAGCTTAGAATTAGAAATCCCAAAATGGAGCTGCAAGTGTGCAGCAGTACAGTTGTCCTAATTCCTTGGCTGCTATTGTATTATATCAGTCCTTGCCTAACCTTGTCTATAGCTCAGCTGAGCAGCTTCGAATTCTTCATGATCAGTCTCCCCAGACTTTATTCTGAATGTTCACCTGTTAGCTTCTAAAACTTCTGGGGTTTGTGCAACCCATGAAAAGAACAGGCTAATTTCTTAGTTTCCTCTTCGAGGATACAGCTGCTCATGGTATAGAGCTATTTTAATTTTGGTTTCAACAGGTGACATTTCAAGACTTTACTATATGAAAGTTTGTAAGAAAGGTGAGGAAGGCGGGCCCATCAAGATATTTTAGAATTCAACTCCCCTGTGCCCTAGCCAAAATAACTAGCAGTCAGGGATGATGGGAATTGTAATCCAGCAACCTTCGGAGAGCTGCGTGGTTCTCACATCTGGTTTGCAATATAATTAAGTAGTTGTTAATCTGATCTAAAGGGTGTTGTTCCAGATTTGTGCTGTGCTTCTCATTTTATAGCACCAATAAAGCTATCCAAATAAGTATCCATGATTTTTATGTTCCTCGATTGCTGTGCTCATATGGTAGCCCCTTTCTGCCGCTTAATATTCAGTTAGCCGCAGCATAGGTAGCCTCTTTGTGGTATGTTATAAGCTATTCATTTAATAATAATAACAACAAGAAAGACTGGTTTGCTGTCAGGCTTTCCAACAAGAAGGCTACCTATTGGCAAATATCTTGAAGTTAAATACATTTGGATTTTGCGTGTTTGTGTGTGTGAGCATGAGGGGGAAATACAAGAAATTTTTCAGATGCTGTTTGGAAAACAAAAAGGTAGTAGCCCAGGATAAGTTGTAACCTAGTTATATGAATAGTTGTGATTTATCTCAGCTTTTACTACATAAATTAGAAGTGTAACCATATTAGTATTTTCTAAGGATAGGTGGAGTGGAACCCTAGATAATTGTACTGTTATCTTTCACCTTGGGAGTGTGAACATATTTAGACGCATTTTCAGCGTTCAAACAACACTTAAGATATTGTAGCTGAACAGAATGTTGTTGCTTTCCCTAAACCCACATAAAACAAACATGTAAATGAGGGATACTTCAAATGTTACATATATCCTACATGAAAGTATTTTGTGTATAAGAGAAATTGCGAAACCTGGAAGAAAAAGTGTGAAACCGGTAGTCAGATTGCCATATATCACAATAGTGATCTTTCTTACACGTATGCATAGTTCTGCTTCATTTTGGGCACATTCACTGGGGAGATAGGATTGAATAAAGTCTCACAGCAAAAGTATGCAGAGGAAGAGTTATAGATAGATAGATAGATAGATAGATAGATAGATAGATAGATAGACATTCACATATGCCTTGTCCTTCAGAGAAATGCGAAAGCAGCTGTAACAAAGGTATTCACATAGTCACCCAATGATGACAATTATCTAGATTTATCACAATCTTGGTATTTCCCCTCATCTTTAGGACAGATGTAAGTAGTGATTTGTCTTATAAATCACAGGTCTCGCAGCCATCTTGACCAATGGTAAGGAATTGTATTTGTTGTCTAAAACATGGAGGGCCAAAGGTTCCCAACCTCTGCTTTAGGTCATGATGGGTTACAACAGCTACAGCTAGTATGATATGATTATACATCATTTCACATCTCTGGACGGATATTGTTTCAAACACATCTGACAATTAGAGTAGGCCTGGGGTCAGCCCACAGCAATCTTGGAAGCTGCTGAAGCTCTACTGTCCTGGCAGTACTACCACTAAAATGATGCCTACTCCCATTTTAATTGGTGCTGCAATCTGATGAGTGCCAAGCAGCTGGCTTGAAATGCTACCGCTTAACATAAACATGGACTATAGAACAGCTCTTGAAGCTCAAGTCATCTTTATAAATACTTCTGCCCTAAGGGCAAGCAAATGTATAGCACTTTTTTGAATAACAAAAACCACTTCTGGAAGGTGTAATATGGCACTATGGAAATGTACTTGCCCCATCCGTTAACTCCATTTCACTGCTCCAAATTATACTCACTTTCCTTCCAATGGATATTTGCTTCTGTTTTCTACACAGGATGAAAGCAAAGGTTATAAAAACAATTCAAAATCACACCAAAAATGGATCTCCCCATAGAGGGTAAGTTAGAGCAGAGAAGGTGAATTCACATCCAAACCTTTGGCTCCAGTCCAAATATTTCCTCACATGCTGTATCCTGACTAAGTACTCCCTTGTTTCATCCTGCCAGCAAGAGAGAAAATAGTGTCTTTACATTGCTGCCTGGAAAAACAATTAAGTTCATTAATCGAATCAAATAGGAAGGTGGAGCAACTATTGGAATAGAAGCACTTTTCTTTGTTCATAAACAGGAAGGCTCAAACTTTTCAGTCATTCTCCATGATTTCAGGATGGAGGCATCATGTGGGACTCCAGATCTTCAAAAACAGGATGCTGTAGAAAAAGCATACCACTTGTCTAAGATGTATGCACCACTTATTCACCACTTTTGTAACACTTTTAGTGGTGCTAATAAAAGATATTATCCATGCAGACAAAGAGAGTAACTTAAAACAAAGTAACTGAATTGATAAATTAAGGTCAACCAGGCTGCAGTTTGATATTCACTTAAGCACAAGCTCTACTGGATTCAGTGGGACTTACTTCTGACTAGACAGGCCTAGGATTTGACTCTCAGAATCTTACTCCCATTAATACTGCAAAGTCATGTGGAACTGCACTGGTTTCATTCAGCATTTTGGATTTTTTCCCAAACTCTTTGTAACGTGATGGCCTGTGTTTAGAAGTGCATAAATATTCAACTCCCTGTTCACTTAGTAAATCACGGAGATCTCATACGCACAACCCACACGTTTCTATGAGAGCACTGTGTCACATACAATTCCACAGCAACATATTGATGGAGAGTCTGGTATAAAAAGATGGCAGAGACATAGCACAGGTTGTTAACCAGTTCTCAAAGACCTTGTTCAAAGGATTCCAAGAAAGGAGGAGGGAAGAGTACAGCTTCAATATAGTACATTTGTGCATGTTTGTGCTTTTGAAAATGTTTCAGGAGACTCCGGAGGCCAAGGCTCAAGCAGAAGTTATTTTGTGTTATTATTGCTGCCAATTTTGTTATAGCCAGAATGTTCATGAGTGAAGAAGTGAGGTTAGTTTTGGTGATAAAAATATGTGGTCTGCATGACCTGGACAGTTGCACTGCAGAACTCATGTCCACTATGTATGGAATGGAATGAGCTTTTATAAAATAATTTCGTAGCCATGTCAAGACTATCTCTGACCTTTCTCATATTCTAAGAAATGTTAATTAAATACATTTTCTTAATTCATCATGTTCTAATAAGAGATTTTGCCCTTTGAATGTGAATTGCTATTGAGGATTGATATTTAACCTAACTCTTTTGCCTCACAAAATCATTTCTCAAATGGCAGACATTTACGCTTTAAAAGTTCCAGAATAAATCCTTTCACAATGACTCAGGTTTCTTTTTAGAATATCCCAGGACATTTGGCTTATGTTCTGCAAATGTCTATACAGATTCCTGAAGGCTTTGATTACAAATCCCAGAACCATAGAGCCAACATAGATTCTCGAAGCTGAAGTCCAAAACCCCCTAATATTTCCAGGTTCTCCCGGCAATCTTTCTGAACCCCTTTCCAATCCCCCACTTCAGATGTAGCACAAGGGATGAAATTCTTACCATGTTCTAACTCATTTATGACTTGGCAAGCTATATGTAGAAGCACTGTTCTCTGTTATGAGGTAACCACCTATCCACTCGTCTATTGCTTCAAGTGTTTTAAGGAGTAACTTTCTTGGCTGCTCCTTTGTGAGTCCTCCTTCTCCATCTGAGAGTACAGGTCTGGGTGGGCAAGTCAGTCAGTCCTAATTATGTGTGTTAACTCATCCAGTATTATGAAGGAGACTAATATGAAGTTTCCGATCTCAAATTGCTGATGCCACAGTCATTCTGGCATGTACCTTTTAACTTCTTCAGAAAAGAATCTTACATGGTCCTAGTTCTGGAATATGCCAGTAAGCAGGATGTCTTCAACTATGGCCTTTTCTGCACTTTGTTTTTAGAATGGTGCAGAGCGTCCTCCAGGGAGGACGTTTGCACTTGGGAGCGGACTGGGTCCGGACTACTTTGTGTAGTTCTGGACTTCAGCCTGCTCCGGAACGACCCAAAGTGGTTGTTCTCTGTGCTTTTGAAAGACCGCTTCAAACAGGTCTTTCAAAAGCACGGAGCGCGCCACTCCATGGCTGTGCTCTGGTGCAAATTTGCAGGCTCGCACCAGTGTGAGCCTGCAGATCTTCCGGGGGCGGGCTTTAGGTTGGCGAGCTTCACCGGTTGGTAGAGAGCCTCCACCAACCGGAAGCCGCCATTTTCATCCCTGAAGCAGTGCAGAGCGCGGCCACGCACTGCTCCAGATGAGCCTGGACCCGCCGATGGAGCACTCCGGTCTGGTGAGTACTGGCAAGGGGCGATTTCTTCGCCAAGTGCGAAAAAGGCCTATGTAAGTACAAAAATGTCAGATTTTAGCTAATGGAGGAATGCGCAACAATGTGTCATGGTAGGAGTCAGTGGCCCTTTTCGCACAGCATTTGCCATGTGAAAGGGCCCCCGAGGAGCAATCCACACGAAGCACTTGCAATCGCGCAATGCTGCTGGGGCTGGCAGGCGCCGATTGCGCACTATTTCATTTTCGGCTTTGAGACGAAAATGGTGCGTGATTGCGCATTGCTCCGTGGCCCCACGTGCACTTACTGTGCGTGCGGAGCTCCAGAGCCACTGCACTTGAGCTTCCTGCCCCAGCACAGCCTGGGAAAATCCCAGGCTGCACTGCGGAAGGAAGAGGAGGGGCTCTCACGCTGCCTGCTCGCCAGCAGGCAGCAGCTGTGGCACTGAAGCAACAGGGACGTGAGAGCCTCTCGCAAGAGGCTGCTCACGCGATCCCTGCACCCCAGCGCCGAGAAAAGGTAAGCTGCAGAAAGGGCCAGTGAGTTGGCAAGGCAGTTAGTTCCCAAGCAATGTTAAAGTATAATACATTTCCCCTGCTCCACCCATTCTCTGTTGCAGAAGCATTTGGATTACCTGATTGACTAGGATTTTTTTTAGAGTCTGGAATGCAAGTGAGTGATTAGATGACCGTAGTTTTCTGAGATACTAAAGAAGCAACTATCCAGACACTGAATTCCCTCCAGATATTTTGGATTTCAGTTCCCAGATGCCTCAGTCTGTATACCCAATAGAAGATATTGTCAGAGTTGTAGTCTAAAATCTCTGGAGGGACAAGGTTTCCCTGCGTTGGGTTGGGAACATGCTCCTGGAAGCATTTCAATGCTTGCTTTCTCATGGATGAGAAAGACAAGCTGTGCCATATGATACAAATTCAGCCAAAAATCAAAGACAGCCAAAACTAATAGGGTCTGAGTTCCCTTCTAGAAGCATCTTTTACAGACTGAAAAAGAGCTCTGAAAAGTTACTTTTTGGATTATAATCCCCTGAATCCTCCAGTAAGCATGACTATTGGACCTACAGTCTAAACCTTTTCCAAGCTCTGGATCTGTGGATGTTTGTAATACTGAAGTAGTTGGCTTAAAGACACTACTTCTCTCTGGGAATCTGGAGTGCAATACAAAATTTCAGCACTGTTTTATTGATACTCCGTGTCCCTGCTTTGGCACTTCTTTAATGCACATATCTCTCCTTTCATCCATAGCAGAGATTAGCATGTATTGAAGGCTTGCAGGAATGAGACCAAGACTTGGACAATCATAAAACCAACTAACTCCCTAAGGAGGCTAAGCCCAGAGTCGCAACAACAAACACCCAGGTTCTGTGTTGCTGTTGTAAGTGACAGATCTTGGCTCTGATTAATCCAGGGTGGTATTACTGATCAGCCATGCCATAGATGCAAAAATACAGCACATTTTCACACATTTTAATGCATTTAGAATAATGTCTTAAGTAGTCTTTAGTAGTCTTGGGCAATTGACGTAATTGCATTTGCAAAAACAGGTAAAATTATCTATTGTTAGCCATCTGGTCATTTGCAGTTTGCCTATCTGCTCAACTTGCAAAAGCATTTTTTTTAAACATTGCGGCAACCTTAATCTTTTTCTTCTTTTCCTCTGAATGAGGCTCAGTTCCAAGGAATTGTCCCTCATTTCCATTTTCAGTCAGAAATGGCCCCTGCTGTTCTTCTGCATGGTGTGGGAAAAAATAATTTAATACATGTTTCTCTCTCCCCAATGACTACACCACAGCAGTATTGAAAGGAGGAGTCTGTGAAGCTCAAGCCATTTTCAGACATGATGCTAAAAGCACTCTTGAATCTCTCTTGTGTTGCTGTTTCTCTGCATTTGTGAACTCTGTTTCTGTGGCATAAGAACTAAAGGAGACTTACAAAGCCTTAGTGATGACAGGAACCAGGATGAATAGAAGTAGTTTTTTTCTTTCTCTTGCTTATTCTCCTGTCTTGTACAATACTTAATTAATAAGCAATGCTTAAGTCAAGCTGTTTGTTCAAACACTTTCTGTTTATCAGTGGTGGTTGCCAAGCTTAAAGCTGCTTGTCCTGTCTGGATTACCCCTGCCATCATAAGCCTGGCAGGGATCCAAGCACAAACATTTCTTTTGATTAAGCTTCCATTTACCTTTTGCTAAAAAAGGTTCTGTCTCAATGGAACAGCTGAGCCACTAGACTTATGTCTCTCTTGCTCTCCTTCTTCTACTCTATTTGAAAAGAAACCAAAGAGCTAACTGTTGCCCAGGTATAGGACAAAGGCTTTGGCAGCACCTAACCAGTAAACTGCATTAATAGATATAGTCCAGACTTCCTGGGCAGGCAAAGAACTCTGTAGTATAGTTTTCCTGGGAGCAATGCCACTTTAGAGGCAAGAGATTTAAATCAACTGACTGACTATAAAATACTCTTTCCTGCCAGAGTCAACATACTATCTTGAGTACTGTAGTTATAAAGTGTAAAAACTGGAAGTTCGTAGGTGTCTTACTCTTAAAAAACTGCTTTCCCTCCAAATTGAATGATATGAAATTAGGTGCTAGTTTTGGCCTGCAAAGCCTTTAATAACTTGGGATGAGATTAATTGAAAGATCACCCCCTTCCATGTAAATCTGCCCGGAATTTCTGATTATCAGCAGAGGCTTTGTTGTGTGTCCCATTAAACTGATGAATACACAAGATGGAGCTTTCTCTATAGTGACAACCTGGCTGTGGAATCCCCTGACAGGTAAAGTCAGCCTAGCTCCATCCCTCTTCACTCCTGCTGAGCAACCAAAAATACAATGCTTTGTACTGTTTTCAGTTCTGAAGGTACCCTCTTGCTGGGCTCCCAGCTCCTCAGGCGTGAATGAGAGCCAGCTGCTGTTCTCAGTTAAGCTCTCTGCAGGAGGAAGAAACCAAGAGACTGATAAAAGACCTCTGGCTTCAAAGGAGAGGGCCTGGTAGGCAAAATCTGCAAGAATGTAGATGGGGAGCAGACTGTACAGATGTGTCCTTTGGAGCTGAGCTGGAAAGGTTTACAGAACTCTTAGCCAGGACTCCTGGATCAATTGGTCTGAAGCCTCATCTGTCTGCCAGATAGAGGAGAACATATATGGGAAGCGTTAAGAGCAGAGTCTTAAGAGGGCAGGGAAATCAATCGCTTTAGAAGCGGATATTCAGGCAAGCCCTCAAAGCAAGGAGAAGTGTAGGGAGGGGGCTAAGGCTAAGCGTTCCTGCATGTTGCCTTATTACTGCCTTTAGCTGTGTCTTAGGTAGCTTAGTGGAACTCTAATTTTCAAGGTGTACCAGCTTGTCAGTTTCTTCCCTGCACATGTTTTATGGCTCACTAAGAAGACAACTCTACAATCACCTACAGGCTGCTTATTAAGGTGAACATCCTGCAAATACTTACAATCTCATGACCAAGGCACCTAGCAGCCACTGACTCGGTGCTTACCTGGGTCCTCATACTGATGTCACTTACTAGTGCTGACAGAGACTCATCCAATAGTTACGTATGCTAGACCAACATCAAATTGCCTCTTTGGCCCTTTTCACATGTGGGGGGGGGACAGGCGAAAACGCCCAAAAACGGAGCTTACCTGAAACCGGGTAAGTCCATCGCCACGTGGAGCAGCGCAAGCTCGCTGCTCCGCAGTCCTCCGGCGTCCCAAATGGCGGCTTCCAGTTGGTGGAGGCTCTCCACCAACCCGAGAAGCTCGCCAGCTGGAAGCCCGCCCCCGGCAGATCTGCAGGCATGCACTTGCGCGCGCCTGCAAATCCACTTCGGAGCCGGGCGACGGAGCGGCGCGGGGCTGCGCGCTCCGAGCTTTTTAAAAACCTCTAAAAAGAGGTTTTTAAAAAACACACAGCGCGGCTAGTTCTGGCTGCTCCTGAGTGGATTCTGGTGTGGAACTATAAAAAGTAGTCCACGCCAGTCCACTCTAGGGTGTAGAAGACCTCCGTGAGAGGTCGCCCTGCACCATTTCAGAAGCCCGATATGGAAATGGTCTTTGTCTCTTGAAATGTTAAATAACAATTACTCTCCTGGAGTGTATGGTCCTGAGTTTGACTGACAGTAGCACATGAATGGAGTGGGGTGAGGTTGATGTACATCTACTCATAGAGGATGTGACCTCTGCAACCATCATTAATGCAAGGGCACTTTTTGATAATGTGGGTGTTTTAATTTTTTTAAAAAATTCTTTTGTCTGCTTTAAAGAGTACTTTTATTTGCTTCATTTTTTTTTATTGCTGTACATCACTTTGGAAACTATGGTGGGTTGAGAAGTGATAAATAAATGAAATATTAAATTCATTCATATTAGAGATATTTTCACTCTGTCAGTGAAGAGTGAAGGAGTTTTACATAAATAAGTTTTAAACATTCCTGTCTGACATTCAGAATCACACACTGATTCTGAATACACAAAGAGCTGCTATTCTATAATCATACGCCCAACTACTGACATGGCTTAAAAGTTTTTATACACAGAGAACTTCTGGTTCTATCTAAACAAAAATAGTGAAAGTGTAGGAGATATGTAATCAGCACTAAAAAATTCTGTCTCCTAAGACTAGATGGAATAAATAGGATCACAAGAGTCAGCATTCAACTTGTAAAAAAGGGCTGAGAGCAGCAGGTCAACAATTAGTCCATTTCCTTTATGGGAGAATCAAACAAATTTTGGAGGAGGTGCCACTAAAATCTCTCTTTGTGTAGATGCCACTCAGGAATAATAACTGTTGTTGATTTTAGTTGTTAAATTAAAGTGCTGGTGATTCTTAAAGGAGTGAGTTATTAACTAATACCAATTTCAGAATTACAGTAGTACTAAGTGTTTATCATTCATATTTGCAAACTAATGATTCCCATAGAACTTTGGGACACAATCTAACTAAGGGTCAAATTAGACGTTAAAAGGATTCTGTTCTCTACATTAACACATCTGCTCATTAGCAATAAGAGGAGGTACGTGTACCAGCCATCAGACTCTCAAATAAAGACAGTGTTTACTTTTCAATGACCAGTCACAAAACCAAACTTGCTAAAGGCAGGTAAGGAAGAGCACATGCAATAAGAACGATCCCTATTACCTGTGTAATACGGCAGATTCAAATAATTACTAAGGGTTTTGGATTAGCACACCAGCAGTTGTACAATTCACTTGTTCCACTGATGTCAAGGAGATATCCTATACATGCTTAATGCTCTCCAATTAAAAATAAAATGACGTTGAAGTGCTTAAATTTGTCTCTATTTTCTCATGACAGAGGCAAATCAAAGAAGGTTCTGTTAATATTATTAGGTCAGACAGTAATCCAAGAGCTAAACTGATTTATATGACAAACTGGAGAAATTTATCCTACCCAGTAAGAAAAGTATGCTCAGGATGACTCCATATGTTCCACAACACAGAATGCCATTAGACATGATTTTAAAGTACCTCTAGTTCTTTATTTTGGGGAATATATATTTCTCTGTTCTGTAGATGTGATTGTGTTCTCCGTTGCCCCCTGCTATCTGCCTTTGAAGTTGGAGTATTTCTTTATTTCCATATAGTGTAAGGAGTATGATATTTTTACTACACATGTACCCTGCCTTCCCTTTTCACCCATCAAATGAGGGCATTGTTCTTTTCCATACTCCTTTGGTTTTTCATACAGATTTTGGAGTAGTTTAGCAGTGATCATAAGTCCCCAGGAATTATCCTTGAATCCAATGGCTATAAACTGGTGGGAATCATGTTATGTGCTATTGGTTTCAGAAGTGGGCTCTTGGGCTGGACCAAAGTTAATTTGGCTATTTGATCAACATGTTTTTAAAAAGGGCACCCGAAACAGATGTTATTCCCCACTCCTATATCTTAGACTGGGGGATTGAGGGTTCTTGCCATCTGTTAGCTAATTTTGGGGTCCCCTTTTTCAACAAAGTTCCCAACTCATGATCGTGGTTAAACCAGACAGGCCAGGTTAAAAACAACACTCCACTTCAACAATTTCAAATCTTGGAGTTCCAGGATATTTACATGGGAATGAACAGAACCTTTCAGTATTATTTTAGGCTCTTTATTATAAGTATTCATTCATACATGTATATTCCTTTCAGGAAAGATCACAGACATGGTATTGCCTCCACATGTCAGTTTAGTTATATTCCATAACAATATATTTAAGTCATTATTATTCTATTATATTACATATAAGGCATGTTATATTAAGTCATATAACCATCACATCATATTCATCAGGACACTTATAGAGACCTTATCTCTCTATTCAGCTCTTTAACAGGCTTGGCAATAAGTAATATAAGTAAGAATATCGGCTTTCTAAACCAGCCAACAGGTAACACTATTCTTGTATCATCATAGTCAGGATCTCTCTAATCACATAGTTTTCCATTGTGTTTGCTATTCATTATAGAGACAATTCCTAAAGGATTTTACTTATTTGTAGTCTTGTCCCTTATCATATTCCTAGCCATTTGAGACCTAACCAATTATCCATGATAATCTCCTCTGTTTGAGAAATAGGCATTGAAGGTTAACCACTTCTTAACGAAGTCTTAACTGCATTAATCACATGTAAGCATCTATCTCCTGGCCGTACCAGAATCATCATTTTAGGATGGCATGTCAGGGTTTATCAGAAACTTTCCTTGGGAAGGCTGAATTATTGCCTTCTCTCCCTGCAGTAGAGGCATGCTGAAAAGCAACCTAATTATGTAGCTCTAACTTAGCTCTTTTATTCTCTTCTGACGCCCACTCAGTGTATCAGTTATCTAATCAGAAGTTTACATCTTACCTTTTGGTTCAGTTCATTAGAGTTCAGTGCACACAACACTTTTAGAATCCACTCTACTACCTCTCATCAGGTGTCTCTAATGTACTAACGCGTAGGGTGACCTGATGTCATTCTTTGTGGTTATTGTTTACATTCTTTAAAGGAACATCTGGCTTTCTTCCCAGACCTGAAATCTAAACAAGCATTTCCCTTCTTTTATTACAAGACAGAAAATGGGCAGCCACCGTCATAAATCTTAGACTCTATGTTCTACCATCTATAGGTTCTCCCAGGGTGTATGTCCTTATTTAAAGATATGTAAACATTTTAATGGTATATTCATAGGCTGAGGAGTTGCCAACCAAAATTCATCTAGTCTGTAACACACCAGTATGTTAAATGTAGCACAGTTGATCTCAGTGATGCACTTGGAAGAATCCAGGTGCTTAGTTGGATCAGGCTTGTTTCTTGGGCCTTTCTTGAATTTACCTTTAGTTAAAAAAATAAATAAAAATAATAGGAGTGGCCTCTAGGAAAGGAATGGGAAGTTAAACATCTGGTGGACATCAGCTTGGGGAAGTCTGTACTGATGTTTCAAAAAAAATGCAAGATATCCATACTAAATAAACAAGAATTGACATATTTGCTTCATAAATAGTTCCCTCTAATCCAGAGATAGGGAATGTACAGTGCCCCCCTCCTCCATGATGCCTGGATGTGATTCCCCTCACAGTTCCACTCACAGTTGCAGTCCAATAACATCTGGAGGGCTTTAAGTTGCTCACTGCTGCCCTAAGGCAAATTGCTAATTGTGAATACAGATTGGGGACATATAAAGGATGGAGAGCTGTTTCTGCAAGTAATTTAATCTTTATTAAAAGAAGAAGAAGAAAGTTAACTGTGCAGTCAATACTGGCACCACAGGCAGTAATCTATCAGGCTCTGAACCTTTCTCCCCTTAGGGTCTGGTTGATGGGTAATCTACTCATGACCTCTCCCTATATTCCTGCTGGTATTAATAAAAACAATAGATTCACACTCTGCTCATTGGAGATGGTGTAAGAGAGCTCTGTGTTCTGAGAATCTCCTATTTTTTTTCCCCCTGCTGCTCTGACTATAATGTTGTCTGGGAAACTAGTAGATGTGTTTCACCAGGATGGAAAGACTGACAGGAAACCACGTATTTCACAGAGTTTCTGCTTAATATTAGTTGTGCTGTAAAATAAACCAGATTGTCAGTAATTGTGGCGCAAGTATACATATATTTTTTTTAAACAGGCAGGCCTACCACTTCACCCTGGCCCTTGATAAAACAGGGAGAAAGACCCTGCATTGTCTTTGCAATCAGTTGCCAATGCAGATAATCGGATAAGTACTTCCTTTTTGGGATTCAGCCACTTTGAATCCTCAGCCTGCAATCTGAAATTGCATAGTCCAGAAATAGGAAGTCATAATGAAGAAGAACCATGAAGGGTATTCAACAGCACGAGTAACTATGGCACTCATCTTTGAGAGTCTCCAGTTATTCTTGTTCATTGTGGGCAATTCATACGTAGTTTCCCTCACAAAGGAGATACATGCAACTTTTGCCAAAGCCATCAAGGGTGGCTGGATTAATTAAAAATCTCACCCAAGCACAGGAACAGTACACACCTTCCCTAACAGACAAACATCATGGGAATAGGCAGTGACTCGAAACTATTTATTAGGGCATATCCAGACAGATTAAAAAGTAAGGGCCTTACAAAAAACTATCAGAAAGCCCCTCAGTCCTTTGGAGAACAGACACCATGCATCAGGCCAGCCCTCCCATCTGAGAGAGTGAGGGAGCCGCCTCAGGCAGCCTATTCTGGGTTTCATGAATATCGGATGGGAGGGATGGGATTTTTCTACCTTGTGTACCAACACAACTTGGCAAGCTCCAGGTACTGTGATTTAAGTGGGTGTGATTTCCCGCTTTCCCTGAGGCAACCACGTTTTGTGGGTTGGCTCATAACACACAGCAGGAGTACATAGTACAATTTAAAAAATGTGATCAGGTAACCATACACCTGATGAATGGGAATGTGAGAAATTTATCACAAAATGTTACAGCCTATGGAACACATGAAGAGCAAATAACTGAAAAAAAAGGCACAAGCAGATAACCAGTAAGTGAAAGTACCAGATTCTCATGTTTATATCAATCATTCTCCCATTAGTCTAACTAGACCTTGGAGGTAACAAATTAAAGAAACTTCTTGTAGTTAATTCCATTTTTCAATAGCCATGGCATAACCAAGGAGCTAACTAGACCATGTCTTACACTGTGTATTTAAAAGAGTTGCTCCCTCAAGTGGTGAAAGCCTTCTGTTTGTTATAGCACTTGATAGTCTGCATTGCTTATTTTGCATTTAACGTTCTTGGTTTTGTGACTGGGGTTTGTAGTTTACTAAGGCCAAAGAACTCTCTGACTGAGAATTCTAAATGCCCCTCCCAAAACTGCAAATGCCAGGATTCCACAGGATGTTGAAAGTGGGATAATAGCACTGTAATAGTGTAGTGTGGAAGGCCCAATGATTGGTTTTGTAAGAGTTACTTTCATAGATACAGGGTGTATGTTGTCTCATCACCTTGATGTGTTTTGTATTACAGGACAGTGGCTAGCAGCATTCTGATTTTTTTTGAAAAAAATCATTCTCTTAGAATAATAAGAAAATACTTAATTAAAAAAAAAACCCTGTAACTGCAATGGTAACTGTTGTGAGGCATTGTAACTATAACTAATTACTTTTAAAAGTCACTTTCCAATGGTGAGCCTGGCTTCCCTGGAAGAAGTACAGTTACTTTGCCTTGAAGCAGATCTCTGTTATAAAGCATTTTGAGTCATTGTGGAATGGCAATAAGAAGCATGCTACTCCTTTCCCCAATAATTCTCACCCACTCTGTGACATTTCGGAGAAGGATCCTCTCACTTCTACCTGATAAGGACTGAACCTACAACCCTCTGCATGCAATGCGTGTACTCTACCACTGACCCAACTCTTCCCAGTTTAGACTGGGAGTGTGGGATAGAGTAAAGGGTTAATTATTTCCTCTATATATGGTTCCTTGACTTGTTTCTTCTGCCCTGGCTTCCACTCAATGAAAAGTCCATACAAGAAAATAGCACTGGTATATCTCTGTTTCAAAAAATCCTGCCCAGCAGTATGATCCCAGTCCAAATTGGCCAGCCACCATTGTTTTTAATCACAGGAAAAGATGTTGGCAGAAGCAATCATCTATCTTTCATGTCATGTCTAGTTTGGTGTTCCTTTGACTGAAGCAAGATGTTAGGCAGACTTCCATCCCTCTGAATTTCTGGAATCTGTTGTGACCTGGGAAAACTGCACCTACGTGGAAGAAAGATGGCTAAGAGAAATTGTTTGACTGTTTTCCTTCCAGTCCTCTATCAACTCACAGCCACTGAAGTCTGGGAGCTTGAAAGCACGCCACTCCCTGGTAGTTGCCAGGCCTCCAGAATCCAAGCAGGGCCATTTTCAGTGCTTTTCTTGCCATCTCTTAAATATAGAACAGCACTCCAAGTCAAGAGTTGGGGCATTGCGGATGTCTAAAGACCCATCTGCCCATTGAAGCATAGCTGCCACCTAATCCAACCATTGTCAGGTAAGCCTGACAGGATCCACCCACATAGGAGGGGATCCACTGATGTGTAAGAATATGTGGTATTTATGCTACCAGGGTGCAGTGAGTTAGTACAATGTGAGTTTATGGGCCTTTCCACACTACACTGTTATAGAGCTATTATTCCCCTTTCAATGTCCTATGAAATCCTGAGGTTTGCAGTTTAGGAAGGGGCATTTAGACTTCTCAGCCAGAGAGCTCTTTGGCGTCAGGAAACTACAAACCTCAGAAGTCCATAGGATGTTGAAAGTGGAATAATAGCACTATAACGGTGTAGTGCGGGAAGGCCCTAAGTTCAAAAAGGAGTAATTGTACGTTTGTAGTAAGCAGGGGGAAAAAAGATGCATGGGGATAGGTGGTAGCCATCATTGGTGATGGGACCTAGAGTTTCTTCGAGAAATAAAGACAGAAACTATCTTCTTCGAAGAAGGAGGGCAATGTGGAAAAGGATGTGAAAAGCAAAAAGCACAACTGTAGCAGTCTATACCTACCTTTAAGAACTGTCAAGAAGGGAAAGCAGCAGAGACCACCTCTTTGCCCTTCTACTGATAACTTGACTTCATGCATTGCTGCCTTTTGTTTCCAACATGATGTAGAAAAGGAGGTTCAGCAGAAGACACTTCATAATGGCTTGTACAAACCTGGAGGCTGGCCCTGAAAATTGCATTTCCATAGTGGCATTCTTCATTGGAGGAGGGGAGAAGGTTCAGGGCAAACCATGGGGAAACTCATTAGCTCCTCAGTTCAATGGGTAAAAAAAGCAACCTGAAGAATATGGGTTTGATTTGAAATTGTGCTGGAAGGGAAATGGTTAAGCAGTTTCTGTCTGCCAAAGCTAGGAGGCCTTGGTCATGTTTAATAAAGATCATGGGAGTTGCAGTCCAAAAGGTAATTTTTCTAAGCCCTGCTTGGCCTGTGCCCTTTCTTCCCCTTGTGTTTGCAGCAGTTACTTTGGATTAAAAGTGACAACATCAGCCAAACCATGGGGGAAAGAACAACAGAAGATGTAGATTGAAGTTTATAGTGAGGCAGATGCAAAGTTCCATTACAACAGGTAGCAGAAGAGAGAAGTAATTATGCAGGCTGCCATCCATTACATACTTATCTGGGAGTATGTTCCACTGAACTCCACAAGATACACTTGTAAGCACACTCACATAGCATCGTGCAGAATGTCACTGGAAGGAACGCATTTTATCTTGCCACTTTTTTTTATGATTGTGTCGCTTTTCTTTAAGTGGCTGTTAGAGACTTCAGTACATTCTAGACTTCTGACTGCAGGCATCTTCACATCACTGAACAGAATGTCATACCTTGCAGGAAATGAAAGTGCTGAGAAATAAAGCTCTTCAGATTTATGACATTTACTTTCTTCAATCAATAGCTGTTTCAGTCATAAAGGAAAACCCATTCAAGTGTGCTTGCCCAAAGAAATACTTTCAGAATCCACATTCAGCTACTGTTGTTTTGTTGAGTTCAGTCCAAGTGCACAAGACATTCTAGACAACAAATAGAATGGCAAGTGGAAGAGGAGTAATTACACCTCTCAACAAAGACATTGTTCACTTAATGCATTGCAAGTGGGTGAAATATTCCAACATATGATCATGGCAGGACTGTTGTATGTGCAAAGAATGAAGAACTTAATATTACCTACAAGGGAATAATGGTTGTTGAAATGGACTGAGCTAGCAGAAATGGATAAATTCTATGCTTTGATTAAGGAAAAATCAATGGTGACATTTCTGAAAGATTAGAAACTCCTTATAGACTATTTCCAGAAAAAGAAAATTATTTGGTAACTTTTGGGTTTGACACTTAGCAAGATTTTGGCCATTTCTGCACTGTACTGTTATAGTGCTATTATTCCACTTTCAACATTCTATGGAATCCTGGGGTTTGCAGTTGAGGAAGGGGTATTTAGAATTTTCTTTGGCCTCAGTAAACTACAAATCCCAGAATTCCACAGGATGTTGAAAGTGGAATAATAGCACTATAACAGTCTAGGGAGGAAATGGTCTTTGTTAGTGAAAAAGATAGATGATTTAGTTTTTGAGAGAAAGATTTGCCAATACTATATGTATGTATAACCTTCAAAAAAAAAGTGTAAAGCCAACCTTTCTTTCAGTTTACATTTCTTTCTATATTTTCTTTCTTCTTTTGTCAGATTATATGTAATTTTTATTGTACTAATGGTTGAAATAACACCTTATATCAAGTTTGTTTATTATGAAAAAATAAGAGGCATTCAGAGAAGAGAAATTTTGACTGCTGGGAGATCTTGGCCATTTCCGCACTACATTGTTATAGTGCTATTATTCCACTATCAACATCCTGTGGAATTCCAAAGAGCTCTCTGGCTGAAAATTCTAAATGCCCCTCCCTTTACTGCAAACCCCAGGATTCCATAGGATGTTGAAAGTGGAATAATAGCACTGTAACAGTGTGGTCTCTTAATGCCTGTGGCTATAACATGAGGACAACCTGAAGCTAGTTTGCCAGTCGCTCCTTCCTAGTTTCAAGTCCTTATTCTACATTGAGCTGCATGGTCATGAAACTGTAAGATACCCAGCCTAATTTTCGACTGTAGGGGCATGTGAACACCAATTCCTTAATCAGGCAGTTCATACAGCACAGGAGGGGGACGAGGAACTAGAAGCCAACTAGTATTTGCTAGTTGTTTCACTTGCAAGTGCTGTTGAAAACAGACATATCAGGTGAGCTGTTACAGTGATTAAAAAGCTTATTAAATTGGGAGTCTATGCTTTAGTTCCATGGGCATCAACAAAGGCAATTTCAGCAGTGAAACTTGGGTGTTTTGGATCGTGACAGTGTACCATAGAAGAAACAGTTGGGAAATTTGAGAGATAATACTGTATATTTCAAGCTGAATGATCAAACTGGCAAGCTGTTACTGCCCTGGCTAGTCCGAGCTTTGGGGATATTAAAAGATATCCTCTTGATATCACAATTCGGCTTCACTTCTCTATTCCCTTCCACGTGCTTGCGAGGCCACCGGACAAGCACATAAACAAGCTCGGCCATTAATTGCCGTAATATTCCTGATACAATACAGGCAGGCCAGAAAATAGTTGACTCACTGCTTTAGGAGACCTCCAGACAAGTACTCTAATTAGGTATGCATGCAACCTACAAAAGAGCCTCTGCCCTGCACTGGCAGCTTGATGGGTAAACTATACAATACCCAAGTACTCTGTGTTTGCATACTGGCTACTCTATTGAGAACCACTACGATAACTCAATCATTCAGATTCTGACCTTTCGGAGGCTTTGTCTCCAACTCCAAATCTATTGTTTTCCCCCAAGTACGGCATAGCCTGCAGTCACATTCTCCTTATAAAAACCCTTGATTCCGAGACCTTCCTCGGATCGCTCCCGAGTTTCATCCCGCCTTGCTGCCGCTTTGCTTGGCGAGCCTCCCCTCAGCTCCACGTGCTGAGCTACATCGCACCCCAGCCTCGCTCTCTATTTTTCCGGGCTTCAGGACAGGTGAAATATTACCCAAACCAGCAATCCCTCTAAAAATCCCTCTATACCACTCCAACCTTTATTTCTTTAGTTATCTTGTGTGAATGTGTTGCATACACTGTTTTGCTTATGTGTTTAATAAAACATCATTTATTGTTTCAACTTTTGTGTGCTACTTGACCCGACCCCATAGACATAGGGTTCAAGATCTCTCTACGTTACCCTGCCTCTCATAACGCTAAGCAGTGCTCTGAGCTAATTTTCCCCAACTTTAGTTGAGCACATTTTGGTGTCCCTCCCGGGACCCCCAGTACACAGGGTAACAGAGGGAGAAGCTGAACAACAGAAAGGCCCATCCTTAGCTGTCCATCCTTGAGAATGTGGCTTGCTCAAGGTCAACCAGTGGGTTTCCGTGACTGAGCAGGATTTGAATCCTTGTCTTTTGGAATCCTAGTCCAGCATTCAAACTACTCTACCATGCAAGCTCTTAATCAGTGAGTACAAGCATGCAAAGGTTATTAACTCAAACAGAGCTGACATTTTGCTGGGGATCAGAGCAAGCACACTTGGAAGAAAATGCTGCCTTAAACATTCAGAGATGTGGATGCTTAGGAGGATAAAAGCTGACAGAATACGTAAAAAATATTCACCCAGCCCAAGGCAATGGTCTTTTGTCCTTCCATCTTCCCCTAAATTAACCTGTCCAGGATTTCTGCTCATCCATTTTTCTCTCCCTCACTCCTTTCAAGTCTCTCCCCCACCAATTCTTCCTTTCATCTCCCTGATTTTATTTCTACAAACGAATGTTCATTACTTTCTATTTTTTTAAAAAAAAATCATTCAAAAACTTGAGTGGCAGTTATGTTTCTACTCCCCTCTCCTCCACTTTCCTTACTCTTTCTTTCTTTTGGCTGAAAAACTGTTAGTTCATAGTGATGCTGACTTGGCCTTTCCAAATTTCTTATTCTGGAGACAAAAATCACACACTGAGGAATTTTCAGACAGAAAGAAGAAAGAGAAAGAAAGGAAGAAAGAAAAGCAACAAAAACATTGTTCACATTCACCTTTGAGTTGTCAGTGAAACATGTTTCTAATCATAATTGGAATTCTTTTGCTGTCACATGCACGCACGCATGCACACACGCACATACAAGCTTTTTCCCTTATGCAGAGGGCTGTACTTTTTCAGCCATTGCACAATGGATATGTTTAGTTCATGGTTGTGAAGGTGGAGTCCTGCAAGTACAACCTTTGAGCATGAGGTTATGCATTTTTGGCCCTGCAAAATTACTTCCGAGTGCCTTCAAACTTTCCCTTGATTCCCTGGGATGGTGGAGGTAGCTTGAGCCATAATTTCCGTATCATTTGATTGCCACTGCACTTTCCCCATTGAATAATGGTATACATAGAAGTCTCCTGCAGTGGCTTTTTTTAAACTAACAATACAACTATGTTTTTGAGCATCTGGAGACAAGCCTCCACTTTCTTTTATGGATGCTCCCCAGTTTCTGCTTTTTGCATTGCATAATAAGATGATAAGAAAATGGATTGACAAATATGCCATCAGTGGTACAATGACAGTAGAGCAGAACCCAAAAAAGTGGGGAAGGTTGTGCTGAGTTGTGCTGAGAGCATTTGCTCATAAAGGAAGCTCTCCTGTGCAGGTTTACTACTCTCCTTGTATGGACAAAAACAGAATTGGAGATAAAAAGGGGTTGAGGCTACTGTGCTCCCCTCTTTGCAGGTTGATTCAACACCCTTTGTAAATGACTAAATAGCCCCCACTCTTTTTAAAGCCAGATATGAGAGCAGGATTACCCTTCTTCATTCCCAAAGCTGTTTATCAACATTTTCCAAGAGAGGCCCACAAAACACGTGCAGTTACTGTTTAAATACTTTTTAAACCTTCAGTGGTGTTGGTAGATAGAGGATTACTGCAGTTTTGCAGCAGCAGACATTTCATAGAATCATAGAATCATAGATTTGGAAGAAACCCCAGGGGCCATCCAGTCCAATCCCCTGCCATGCAGGAAAGCAAATCAAAGCAGTCCCAACAAATGGCCATCCATCCTCTGCTTAAAAACCACCAAAGGATACTCAGACAGTTGCTGTTTGAGCACTAGGGGAAAACCCAAGGAATGCTTTATCTTCTTGTTTGACATATTTATACCCTGCCATTCAAAACGCCTAGGGGAGATGACAAAAATAAAATCTGTTCCCAAGACACATTTTAAGAAAGAAATACCAAATTAAATTTGAACAAGAGCAGATAAAAGGGGCAACCAATTTTTTTAAAAAAACACAAGTAAATATGCTGATTAAAACATGGAGTTGGGGTTTGGGCCAATAGTTCAATAGATGAGACAAACAGCTTGTAAATCTGTCAGCAGGAAGTTTGCAATGAATGGATTAGACTCCTTCAGGAATAAAGTCACAATCACAGACATGGCTCTTGTTCAAGAGCTTGCCAAACTCACATCATTCATAATTTGGTGGAACAAAACAGAGGAGACATGCTTGAATCCTCTGAGAGTGGCCTGCACTAATCCCATTACGTGCGCAGATAAAATCACGCATTATCCTTGCACTTAAAATTATTAACTGGAAATGTTCCAAGTCATTGAAAGAAGGAATACTAAAGATCGCATCCAGGAAACAGTATTATATGAGCAATATTAGTGGCTACAACCATCTAGTATCTAAAGGATAAGAATAGATGATGCTGATGCGGTAGGACTCAAATACATGTCAGGCTTAGCCAGTATGGCCAATGCATGATGGGAACTGCAGCCTAGTCATGCCTGAAGGGCCATAGAAGTAGACATTCAACTTGCATAAAAAGTTAAGATATCCATTTACCTTTGTCTCCCTTGTCTTTAAAAATACCAGTAACATTATTTGTGGAACCGTTAAAAGACAATAGATTTGTTCAGCCTGCCAGCATTTTAAAATGTATTTACTACATTGTTACACTTATTGTCAAAGCAGTTAAGAACAGTGATAATTGAAAATGATTGCATGTTGTGCAATATAGATTGAGCAAAAGGAAAAGAGGATGGGAAGAGAAAATAAGCAAAATCAGGTACTTATTCTTACAAAGTGCTGCAGAATTGTTATACAACCAGAGGCAATGGTCACTGCAGAAGATGATTCCAGGAGCAAAGGAGGGTTTTACTGGTTTTTCCTCATTTCATATGCTACTCCTTCTACTACAGTTGGGGTGGGAATTGTGTGGCTTTCCACATATTGTTGGACTCCAACTCCCAGTATACCACACCACTGGCTATCTTAGTGGGGGCTGCTAGGAGCTACAACATCTGGAGGCCCATATGCTCTCATCCCCATTCTAAGTCCACAGCTCTTTATAGCTTATACAGGATTTTTATTATTAGAAGGGGGAGCAAAATAAAAACCTTAGTGAAGCAGCCTATTGAGACATTTTAAGCTCAAGAGGCAGATAAGGAGGCTTAAGCATAACTGCCAGCAAAGAAGAAGGGACCAAAATGAAAAAGTTTGTATTGTTTGACTGATTTCCAAAATATTAGTTTTGGCTAACTCTCAGTGGCTGTTTTAGCTGAAGAAAGCTCAAAGGGGACAAAGTTCTGGAAGACACTGATCTTGATTGAGTCTGATGGTGTTGATTTCTCAGTGGGTGCTTTGTAAGTTGTTGTGGTGAGTCTTCAGGTTGTTTCCAACTTTTGGTGATTCTAAGGGAAATCTATTATGTGGCTTTATTGTCAAGATTTGGCAAGACAGGGCCTTTGCCTCTCTCTGGGGCTGAGAGAGTATGATTTGCCCATGATCAACCAGTGGCCTTGGGCAAATGCATGGCTGGGCAGGGATTTGAACCCTGGCTTGGCAAGGATTTGGACCTTGGTCTCCAGAGTGGTAGTACAGTGCTTGAACCACTACACCACACTGGCTCTCAGCACCATGGAAAACTTGAGTCGTCTTCTCTAATGCAAATACATCAGTGAAATCAGCAGTGAGGCTTTCCGTGAACGTGTAACAAAGGAGGATATATACAGATCGAGTCTTCTGCAGCCCACTTTCTGCAAATAGATAGATGCTTCTCCTCCTCTCTTATCATACTACAACTTGGATCATCCACTGAAGCAGAATAGCAGGAGATTCAGATCAGATTTACTTAGCGCATAGCTAACCTGTAGCATTCACTGCTACAACATGTAATGATGGCCACCTACTTGGTCAGCTTTAAAAGGGAATTGAACAATTTCATGGTAGATGAGGTTATCAGTGGCTACAAGTCATTATGAGTATATCTATCCTAGCTGCCAAAGGGAACAAGAGCTGGAGGGTGCTACTGTATTCATGTCTTTATTTGTGCTTTCCCAAGCATTGGGGTGGCTATTGTGGAAACAGATGCATGTTGTATTATCAAGTTGATGCTCAGGTGCATTACCATGCAGTCCTTCCAAAACTGTATGAACACACTCTGCCCCCAGTCAAATAGGTTTGATATTTCAATCTCTCACCTGTGGTTGGACATCACATGAGCAACTAATGATGACACGTGCATTTGCGTAAAGTTTTTGATCATGTGACTGAGTTGGTTGGGAGTCTTGGTTCTCCCTATTCTTTACTCCACTTAAGGGTGTCCTTGGCTTCTAGAAGGTGCGAGGCTCCATAAATAGGGAGCATGGTCACAGATGAGACCAGCTAGTATAGATAGAGCATATAGGGATGAGTGACGACTGACAACCCAGAAGTCTCGCCTCCAGACTGAAGGACAGAATACAGCCTTGCACTCTTTCCACATGGAGGGAGGCTTGTCCTCCTCAGCCTTCAATTAACTGTGTCTGCCTAACATTGCAACTCTCCTTTTCTATAAATCAATAAAGTCATGGCCAGAGCTGGGAAGAAAAAAAAAAAAGAATCAATTGATAATTGTAACAGGCCCTTATTTCTCCTCAAATTAGTTTTGCAGTTCCAACCTAATAAGGCACCCTGATATTTAACCCTTACTCTACCCTTTAACCACCACCTTTGTGTAAAAGGGCTAGGGTTTTAAGTGTTCCCTCAGAACCAAATAGTTTTTTTATGGTAGTGTGTTCTTGTGCATTATCAGTGACTTTAGACAACTCAAGCTGACTATGGCCATTTCCATCCTACACTGCTATAGGGATATTATTCCACTTTCAACCCCTTATAGAATCCTGGGGTTTGCAGTTTAGGGAGGGACATTTAGAAGTCTCAGCCAGAGAGCTCTTGGGCCTCTGTAAACTACAAACCCTAGAATTCCATAGGATTTTGAAAGTGGAATAACAGCACTATAACAGTATAGTGTGGAAACGGCCTTAGTAGTTCTAAAACAAACTTCATATTTTATTATAGTAACATTAGAAAAAGGAGTATCCTGTTAAGATTCATATAAAACACAGTGCTGTTACATGAACCAGTTTCAATTTCTGACAGTCTATGCCAATAACTCTCAGCTTTAAACACCTGTTCTCTGTGTCCTTTTCTCAGCTGCTTAAACTCAGCTCAGCAATCCTCTATGGCCAAGATCTTACTGTCGGCTCACTTTCAAACAGAACCTCTGCCTTACATATAATTTCTATAACCCATAACCCTTCTATAACCCTCCTATACACACCACTGTGCTGGGTTTCACTCTTAAGGCATTACTACTGTTGTCTAGCAACACACCATCAAGTTTCTCTTGCATTCCAAATAGCTGAGTCCCAAAGCAACTTTGTCACAGTAATTCATTGACATAATTAACATGCTGCCCAACAAAAGGTAAAAGTCAGTAGAATAATCTAAAGTAGGCCCAAAATATTGCTCATGCGAAAACAGATGGCTGGAAATAGTTTAAATTACTCTGTTTGTTCTAGGAAACAGGGAGAAGGTAGGAAGAAGGAAAACCTCAGTTGGTCATAGAACTCTTTGCTACTGAGATGTTTTCTTGAATTCTTTCATACTATATACAATTACAGCACTATGATTCCTTAACTGCCATGACAACATCCTGGGGAATCTTGAGATTTGTAGTTTATCTTGACCCTTATATTGACTGGATTACATCCTTTTTAAGTCACAGTCAAGGGCAGGTTAAATAAGAGAGAAGATCAGCATAGGTGCCAGGGTGGTGGTGCATAACATTTAGCAGGGACAACTCCAATTAATGCTCTGTTGTCACATTTTCTTCTCTGCTTTTTAAATATCCCAGTTTCTCTTTCATCCTTCCACTTTTCCCCTTTGTATAAATCTTACTCCAATTGCTGCATAGGTTGCATTCAATTCATCAGGAGGATGTGAGGAGGGGACAGAATCTTGGCCATCCCAGCAGACAGAGGCAAAAGCAAACTGCTGCAGCCTATCCTAGCTTGTGTTTTCTTCCTTATTAATACATTTTACCATTTTGACCACACTCTGATATTGCTTGGCCACATGTGTCCTGGTTTTCATCTGTGAAATGTTGGAGGGTATGTGAGAGTAAATCTGGTGATGGAAGGGATTCACATTGTTGTTGTTGCATATGCCTTTAAGTTATGGCAACCCTATCACATATGGTTTTGTTGGCAAGATTTATTCAGAGGAGTTTGGTCATTGCCTTCCTTCTAGCATCCTGAGAGAGTATGCCTTGCCCAAGATCACCCAGTTGGTTTTCATGGCTGAACAGGGATTTGAACTCTGGTTCACACAATCCTAGTCCAACACTCAAACCACTTCATTACATTGGCTCTTCAGACTCAAATTAGTGCTTTGATTATTAAATCCCATTTATTTAAATGGATTTACTCTGTGTAGAGACTAATTTGAGTTAGTTCTTAATTGCTCATTAACCTTCTCTACTCCATGCAGTCTATTGTATTGTATTGTATGGGTGACAGAGTAGCATCAATGTTGCTGGGCTGGTGGTTGAGTTGGTGGGATTACAAATCCTTCCATACCCAGCCAGCAATTGAATTGCAGAGTTAGTAATCCAAGGTGTCTGGAAACTGCCAGCCTTCTTCTTCTTCTCCTTCTCCTTCTTCTTCTTCTTCTTCTTGTTATTGTTCTCACTTTTTTACATAGTGCCAGATATGTACAAGTACATACATGGCACTTTACAAATAAAGCAACCAGAAACAGTGGGTCCCGCCAAAGGTGTGCAATCTAAAATGTATATATACACATACAAACAAAGGGAAAGATGGAATAATAAAACTATATCATCCAATTGTAAAACAAATTATCCATGTAAAATCCAACAAGTATCTGTAATCACACTTATGATACAGTGGCAATGGAATACGCTGCCTCAGAGGGTGGTGGAATCTCCTTCTCTGGAGGTTTTTAAGCAGACGCTGGATGGCCATCTGTTGGGAATGCTTTGATGTAGGTTCCTGCATGGCACTGGATGGCCCCTGTGGTCTCTTCCAACTCTTTGATTCTCTGATTCTCTAATTCTAGCTGATACAAATGTAAGATACAAAATGAGGCAAGAAAAGGAGCCAACAAACCGTGCCACTTCAGAGAGTGGTGTCAGCCATACATCATCGTCTAGGTTTTCTTTAAAAAACAAATAATAATGTAGGGCAGGATCCTGTTTCAGGGAACACCACCACAATGAGGTAGTTATGATGATACTGTGCCTTCAAGTAGTTTCTAACTGATGGTGACCCTAAGGTGACCCTATGATGAGGTTATTTGGGGGCTGAGAGTGTCTGACTTGCCCAAAGTCACCCAATGGCCTGCCATAGTTGAGCAGGGAATCAAACCCTGGTCTCCAAGGTCCAACACTCAAACCACTACACTACACAGGCTGTAATCCTACCTTTTAAGCCCTCCTACCTCCCCTCCAACAGAGGAATTTCTCAGATGATGGACAGTGGGACACCTGGCCCATTTCTGGTAGTAAGATGTGCTATGACAGGTCAAAGAATGGCCTGTTTAAAAGGTGAATTGCATCTCCCAGAAGCTTCCAAGAGCAGAAATTCAGCCTTTTCTTTTTAGCCAGCAAAACAACCTTGTGATGGGACTCCATGTGGTCCAGAGCTGCACGTCACCTAGCCTGTTACAGACAAAGCAAAGTATGCACGATTGTGATTAATTCCACCTTGCTTCCCCTGATTTTGTTTACAAGTTATGAAGCAATTCTAAAAATCCACTTGAACCTGGGCTGACATAATCACCCAGGCCCTTATAAGAAGGGACTTTAATTGAGTGCTTATCACTCATCTCTTCTGTATATTTATTTTTTCTGATCTGTGGCCTGATGTGTTCATTCCTCTTGCCTACAGTGCTACTTTATCTTTTAATGAGCAGATATATTCTTTTCTCTCATGAGTGGGTGAGAAAAGCCTGAAGTGAAGCAACTCTATTCATCTATCTGCACTTTTATGTAGTGCCAATTTCTGTGGAGTTGAGATGAAGCTGAGGATTTCTGACGGCACCACAAAGATTTGCAAGATGATCTCATCATATTCTAAGAGGTTCTAAAATAATAAATAAATGTTTATTTCCAAGACATGATGTACCCATAGGCATGCCTTGTTTATAAATCTCCTTGTTGAGAGTAATCTTCTCTCACACTATTTTTTCATTGGATTTAGACTTCAAAGGAAAAAAATGGCATAATAAAATCTTCTATCTGATAAGAGAGACCATTATTTTCCCCCAGGTCATCTAAAAGGTGTGACATGAAATTATATATTTACGCCAGTTGTGTGCTTTGAATGGTTGGTTATTCAAATCTGAATTGGGAAATGGGAGAATGTTCTAACTACAGCAAGGGTGCAGTACAGGAATAGTCTGTTAAGTCATGATAACCTAACAAAATTCAAGGGTAATGCCAGATACACATGCTATTTCCACAGTTGTGATCCATGAATGTCATGGAAATCCCGTTTTTACAATTGAGCTTGAAGGT
Source organism: Cyclura pinguis (assembly GCA_030412105.1). Taxonomy (NCBI): domain Eukaryota; kingdom Metazoa; phylum Chordata; class Lepidosauria; order Squamata; family Iguanidae; genus Cyclura; species Cyclura pinguis. The sequence continues at coordinate 130,621,710 of CM059600.1, forward strand.
TTCTCTCCACTCTTCCTCTGGAAGACCACAGCAAGAGGTTGTGTAGTATGGGATTCCATCCAATAACAGCTCAGTCAGTGGGCAGAGTTTGCTCACAGTATGGTTTCACTGATCACCATATTTAGAAGCAGAAAAAGGCTTCTTGCTTGGTCAGATTAGCTAGCAATCCTTGGGATGTTTGTGTTTTCCCCACAGGACTTAACAGGACTTACCCACAGAGATGTGGACATCTCTCAGTTTTATTTTCATTGGGTCTTGCCTAACTTTTCTTCCTGTCCTTGTTTCATATCAGGTTGCAAGGTGCTGTGCAGTATTTTTTTTCCACATGGAAATTTGTGCATTTTTGTCACCTGCTTTCCAAATGTAAACACTAATCTACTGCAAGCATTTCTCAATATACACATTTGTGTGTGCATTTTCTTCATGTGTGGGAAAAGCACATTTGTCCACATTTTTCAAAGATGACACATAAATAAATACAAACAACTGAAAATGTGTTATCAAAAAAAGGCACGGGAAAAAGAATTTCCCACTTGTGGAGTTTCTTCTCAATAATGAGAACCCAAAAGGTCTGTGTACAATTTCGTTAATACTCCTGCATTATGATTCTGTTATTTTTTAAATAGTTAATATGATTTGTTTCTTTCAACTCTAATTACATTCTTGAGCCTGGTGGAAATGCATGCTCTTCAAGCAATTTCTGCGGTACACTTGTGCTCTCTGTTAATGGCACGGTGTGGTCTGTGTGGTTTATGGAGCCAATGGATAGATATTCCTAGATTATGGTCACTGAACTACATAGACTTTAGGACCAATTAAATACTAATATTGTTTTGCAATGATAATATTATGTATCCTAATTATGAGGCCACACAGAGGATGCATAGACAACCAGCAACTTTATTTAGTAAGAATTGCACAGAGAAACTCCTCGTAGCTAATGGGCTGTTGGTAATACTGAACTGGGAACTAAAAGCACAGTGCCTTAAAATTGAACTCACAAACTTCCTGATATGGGAAGGCAGGAGAACTAATACACTGCAGATAAAGTATTCATCCACAATGATAGTCCTGTGGTTGTCCTATACAGGGATAGTTGGAAACTGAGAACTGTCAATCCAACAGCTTCTCTGGGTTGCTTGCACTGCATTTTTAAAAGCTATTCTGGACGCTTACCCAGTAGTTCAGAGGATTCAGGGCTCAAAGGTTGTAGTGCCAGAATATTTTGATTACCAGGGACATTAACTTCATCTGCCACCCCACTCAGGACTCCCTGTTCCTTCCAAACTCCGTGGTAGCTGGTGGAGCTAGAGAGGGGATTCTTTTAATTACCTTTGTTGTCACACATGATATTTGGAGATGGGTTTGTTCTGAAACGGCATTTAAATCCCATTAGCTTCATAAAAGACCTGATCTTGGTAGAGAGGAAAATGTTGGAATTCGTTGGTGGATATAGATCAATATAGGATACCTGCAGTTTTTGGATTCCCCATATAAGAATGGCTATGGGAATTGTCTCACTGGCCATTTCCACACTAGACTGTTATAGCACTATTATTCCACTTTCAACATCCTATGGAATCCTGGGGCTTGCAGTTTAGGGAGGGGCCCATAGGATGTTGAAAGTGGAACAATAGCACTATAACAGTCTAGTGTGGAAATGGCCAGTGAGTCAGTACAGTTCAAAATTTATATTATTAAGCACTTTCCATATATAATCCCTTAAGTGGCATTTGTTGCTAGCAGTAGAGGCTCTGGTCTGTGCTACTATTTGAAGAACTTTCATAAAGGGCATGGCAAGAGCCTTTGGGTTTATCTCCCATGGAAAATCTGGCCTAGACACTAGGAAAAAAAATAAGTAAGTGGATTGTATTGTCTAAACTTAGTACATAATCTAGAAAAGGATATGCATGCCTGCACTACTGTAAATCATTCAGCCAGTGCCTTTAAGTGGTGCAGAAGCCTTGGGATTTAACCATCATTCAAATCTTCACATAGACTCCTAATTGCTGCTAGCTTGTGCATCAGATTTGATATTTCTGGAATATATTACTTACACATAAATTAGACCAGCCTCTGAGGTTAAAAACAGGTAGCTGGCATCCCGTTGGGAGGTTATGTCATCATAACCAACACGTGATTGTATAAAGTTGAATTGCACCCTTGTGCAGTGTTCATATTTGGGAATGGAGATGTATTATTTTCAGTAATAATATTGAAATGAAACAATAATGACCAGAAAAGAAAAGCAGACAGTGAAAATTCTCTTTTAGTGATCATGTCAGTAAAAATTAATAAATTGATCCTTTTCTTTCCCCCTTGTCCCTCACCCGTAACTCTTTAGTATGGATGTTACTTGTAACTTCTTATTCCTAAACTGTGGCAATTTGGAATCAGCAAGTTAAAAAAAATCCTAGAGCCATATGTTGAGGCTTACCAAGGAATTGATAAACAAACTGGTACTCATGAGGTAGCCATAAGTCGACAGGCGAGTTGAAGGTACATAGACACAGACATTGTTGCCTGACTGGGAGTGCAGAAACTGCAGGATGGTGAAGTTCTTCTAGTGAAGAGCTGGGGAGCTACCCTTGGCTTGGTGGCACTCAAGCAGAAAAATCCTGCTTCAGAAGAAGGAGCACTCAGCTGGCGGTGTCCAGGGTCCTCTAAACAACCTAGTTCTCATCTTCATTTAATCTTTAAGGCACATAAATGTACAGCCATTTATCTAACCACAAACTGAAAGTGCAAACAAACAATTAAGACCCTCACAGTTCCAGTACTATCTCTCTGACTCATTCTGTTTATCCTGATGTTTACAGCTTTCCCTTGAAGGGACAGGGGTTAATTACCCCTAAAGCGTCCTGTCAGTCTTTCTGTTTATTTTTATCTCTAGAGCAAAGCCTTTAAAGAACCAGGCCTAAATACATTTTACAGGGAAGGAATGGATGACAGTAATTTATTGCATGCCAACTCAGTTATATATGATAAAAGAAATGTGTAGCTTGGGAAGAATAGTTCTTACTGTTTATATCCTCAGTAGAAGAGAGCATCCCAACATTTGAGACACACTGCCCAGGAAAAGAAGAAAAGTTGAAAGATTCTTCACACTTCAAAGCTCAATTAGGGAAACTTTGTTTTGCAAAAATACTGGCACTGGAGGAGCTTGAAGTGTGTGGAGGGGGCGCGCAAGGGGGTGGGGCTGCTGCACGGGGGCATGACCATGGTGCCCAGGGGTATGGCCACAGTATGTGGGGGTGTGGCCGCAGTGCACAGGGGTGTGGCTAGGAGCTGGGACGCCCCCAACAAATTGCTGCTGGGGATGAACCACCCACTTGTCCCTACAAGACTGAATACCGGTGGCTTTTCCATGCAGAAAATGAAAAAAAATTGAAGGGAGAAATTGTGTTTCCTGTGGAGAAAACTATATTCTTACCCAGGGGAGTGTCTTTTCCCCCCCAAAACACACTGATTTCTATGCAGGAATATTGTTTTGTTTTGTTTTTTTCTCCAAAGGAAACATGTTTTCTCCCTGCAAAGCATGTTTTCTGTGCAGGAATCTGTGTGTTGATTGTATGACTTCACAAAAATACCTGAAATATGTTGCGGTCTACACGGAAAACTAATAACAACCATGAGACCACATTTTCTGCACCCCAAATGCATTTTCAATGAAAAAACATATATATTTTGCACGAATTAATTTTCTCACAATCTCGTAGTATGACTGCTCTTTGAAAACGTTACAGAAACCCTCATACATGTAGTGGAGTATAATATTGCTGAAATTATTCATTCTTGCATGCATGCAAGAATGAAAATCATGGGAATGTACAAATCTACATCACATATAGCATTTCTCTACTGAGAAGAGTTCCACTTTGTTTCCTCACCCCCACCTCCAGAAAAAGCTGCAGGGCCGCACAATCCCACTCATTCAGCTTTTACACACAGGAATTGTAATGGTGGTGGCGCTGCTGCAGCACTGGGATTAACTGTGTTTGTTAAATGCCTCGTGCATGTTATTCAGTGGTTTTATATTTAAATAGATCTCAGTGGATCTGCAGTCATATTCCTTTAGGTAGCCGGTTCTGCTAAATCTCCTGTTCTTAGCTGTGTGTGTCCCATGACAGAAAGGCTTACTCATGAACTCAACTTTGTGTTTGTCTTTCAGTTGTTTGATTACCACCAAATGCTGTACAAACTTCTGTAATAACTGTGATGTGGCCTTGGCAGTCTATTTGCTTTTAGAAATAATTTTTCACTTACTATGGCAATTGGCTCATTTTTGTAAGGGGTTACTACTTTAAGTATTCTGTAATAAAATAACAGGCTGAGGAAATATGTAGATGTACTAGAGAGTGAGTGGAGTTCCCAGTTGCAGAACAGGTAGAAATTCAGCAGGTGAAGTTTCTCTGTTGTTGCATCTTCACACTAAGAGTCACTGCCCATCTGTGATGCTCCAGCTGTTAAAAGATAAATGAGAAAAATGAGACACCTCCAAGACACCCTGTCATTAACAGCCCTGCTAAGGACTTGCAAACGCAAGGGGGACCGTGACTCAGGATGAAACAAGGAAATTGATCTTTAAGACTGATACTAAAGAAGTTAACCGGTAACTTTAAAATGGATGCCATCTGGCAGCGAGATTGTTTGCTCGTGGTGTGTCTTGGTGGTGTTTACATTTGGCAGCCCTGCAACTCTTTTTCGATTAAGGAAAGAAATGACAGAGGAAAAAGTATGCCTCCTTATAGTGCTGGCCAGGAAAAGTAACCTGGATGTTCAGAGCCTGAGAATTGCCATGCATTGAGCCCATCACATGTACAAATATATCGCCTGGAGGATTTGTTGACAGAAGGCACCACTATGATTGGCAAAAGGGGGGAAAGTGTAGAGAAAGGCATCAAATTTCCCCTGAAGACACTGGGAGAAGGAAAGATCCTGGCACAGGGTGTTCCTCTGACCATTGCTCCCACTTCCTCTCTTCTAGGCAGAGGAAAGGGAGGTGGCAGCTTCAGGCTGAACGGGCAGTATACAGCTTGCTTTCAGCAGGCTGTAAGGAGGTGTCTGTTTGGTTCTCATTTTTTAATCTGCAGTTCCTAGAATCCCACAGCTGTCATGGCCAGTTCCCATGAGGCTGGAATATTAGGAGATTTATAGTCCAAAAAGTAACATTTCTAAGCTTTGCCCGCTCCTGGTCCCCAAATAATTGAACAAAAGTGCTCGATTTTAGGGCTTTATCACACCAGCCTGTTGTCTCACAGCAATTGCATAATATAAGGAAACAAAAACGTAAGTTTAGAAACAATTACTATCACATCATCTCTGCAATAACACTATGCTGCTGCTTATGTGCATCACCAATCAGTCTGCGCACCACCTGCCAACCTCACCTCCCTTCCCCTGTCCACATGTGCACATGCTGTATTTTTTTCTTTTCTTTTTCTCTGTGCAGTTTCAGCATGTGAGGAGACTTCCTCCCTGTCATTTTAGCATCATGTTTCCTGACATTCTGCCGTTTTGGTAATTTGCCCTTCTGGAGTCATGGCTGGTTTTCTGTTATCTCTCTACTGTAGTATGTGGCCCTGTTTACACAGGCGGAAAATGTGGGATTAATCCACATTTTCCTGCCTGTGTAGAAAGGGCCTTCATGTATTTTCAATCTGGGGAGATCCTGAGGCAAAACTATGACAATTGTTCTGGCCAGATTTCTTGAGAGGGAGGATTGCCTTTGCCCAGGCTTTTGCTAAAGCTGAGAAATTATGTCTTGCCCAAGATTATCCTTCTTTCTCTTGCCTTTTAAACCCTTTTAAAAAAAGGATTTGAAAGATTCGAGATTCGTGGATTCCCAGAACCTTCCAGGGATTCGGATCCAGATTTGGATTTGGAAAATTCTGGATTTGTCCCATCCCTAGTCAAATATAATTTTAAGGTTCATTTTAGGAGACAGTGAGGTCAAATGCAAAAGGATGAGATCCTAAATCACAAAGTATTTTAGTTTAAAAGCTCCTTATTCTCTAACTAATCCTTACGATAACCATCACAATCTTTCAAAATAGAACAGGAGGCATACTCTTGAATTGTTCTGATTTGGCAGCAACAGTCCCAATTAATCCTCTCCCATCCCACTTTTTCAGCTGCTTTTAAAATGTCCCAGTTTTTCTCTGCTCCTCCCTCTTTCCTGCTTTCATCCTCAGCTTACTTCAGGTGCTGTAAAGTGAGTACGAAGTGCAAAAAATACTTTGTCCTCAATTAACTCAGCAGGGAGGAGAGGAGAGGAGAGGAGGGGACAGAATCTTGCCCTTCTCTGTAGGCTCAGGCAAAGCAAACTTCTTCAGCCTTTTCGAGTTTGTGTGTTACCTTCCTCATTAATAACTTTTGCCATCATGGGCACATTCTGATATTGCTTGGCCAGACGTGTTCCAGTTTTCTTCCATAAAACGTTAGACTTTAAAATGTTGCACTTTAATCTTCCCAATGTTTACTTTCAACTCTTTGTGACAGTGGTCATCATCATGAGGTAAAAGTGTGAGACTGGTTTTCATCTGTGAAATTTTGGAGGGTATGCTGGTGTTGGTGGGGAGAATACTCAAAAACTTGGAACTACCAAATAATGGCGTCATGTTGAAAGGGTGAGAGATTATGCAAGGAAGCCTAACAAAGAAGACTGAGATCCCAAGAATTCTGGATTCAGGCCAAAACCCTGGGGTTCCCCACCTTGTCTGTGGAAGGAAGAGCCCAAAACCCAGATGTTGATATCAACAGCCAGGAACCAAAAGGAACTTTCATGGAACTTTCACTTCTGCATCTCCCTAATATATTGTACCTTTTTTCCAATTGTAATTGGAAGCCACTAAATTACATTAAAATTGATTAAAATTAATTTGAAAGTAAACAGTGGGTTTCATTAGCAGCTGTAGGCTAATAAGGCTAAGGTCTGTGAGGTAAACAGAAAAAGAAATCTATATTGAAAATATTAGCAGCAGCAGTGCTGGATCATCCACAGCTCAGTATCTGAGGGCTCATCCAGAGAGGAAAAAGGCTCTGGAAGTAATCAAGATTTTTCTCTTCATTTTGTTTTGATTTTACCTGCATTTCCACAGGTTTGTATCAAAACTCATTCTTGAAATTTCCTGGGGTTTCCTTCATTCCCACCTTCTGTTGCATTTTTCCTCCTCCTTTCCCGTCCAGTGATCATGTGTTACATCTGGACATAGATGTAACTTTAAGAAATCAACTTTTACCAATTTCTACTGACTGCTCTGTCACACTACACTATTATAGTGCTATTATTCCATTTTAACTGCCATGACAACATCCTATGGAATCCTGGGTTTTGCAGTTTCGGGAGGCGCATTTAGAATTCTCAGACAGAAAGCTCTCTGGCCTCAGTAAACTACAAACCCCAGAATTCCACAGGATGTTTCCATCGCAGTTATACAGAAATAATAGCACTATAACAGTGTAGTGTGATAGGACCCTGAGTCCTTTTTAATTATTAGTCAAAAATTATAGTCAAAGTGTTAAAGTATATATCAGTATTACATTAGTTAAACATTAGGATTTAAAAAAAAATTGCTGGCATTCCTATTTCGCTCATTGGATCTCTCTTGATTCAGAGTCCTCGAAACAATCACTGTGTTTCTTTGTGGCAATCATCTTAGCTAGTTCTGATGTAACACAAGCAAACAGCCACGGAGAGGTACTTTTCTTTATGGAAAATACTGGATTAATTTAAACTAATCTGGAAATTAGGAATGAAAAGTCTTTGATAATACTGAGAGTTCCTAGGAAATGCTCTGGGAAGAAGAAGACATCATGTGAATCTCCAAAAAGAAAATTGGTTTGTACAGGAACAAAACTGGGACTTCCAGAGATTTTTTTCCTTTCTGGATGATCCCTGAGTTAAGAAGAAATACATGCAGTTACCTGTTGTGAGAGAGCCAATATGCTGTAATGGTTTGAGCATCGGACTACGACTCTGGAGAACAGGTTTTGAATCCCTGCTTGGCCATGGAAATCCCACGGGTGACTGGGAAAGTTACATCCTCTCAGCCTCAAAGGAAGGCTGAACAAATCTTGCCAAGAAAACCCTGTGATAGATTTGCTTTAGGGTTGCCATAACTCTGAGACAACTTAAAGGCACACAACGACAACCTGTGAGATAGGGTCTGAACACATTTCACAAAAAGCCCAGGCTTGCATTTTTGTATGGATATTTGAAGTTACTTACCCTTCCCAAGTTGTTCAACCCTTTACTTGTGTATGTTTTCTGTCTTGAATATAAAAGGTTTGATTTAAAACACTGGAAGGCATATACTGTATACTAGCACATACCTGTAGCAAATTCTACTGTAGAGCAATTGACTGCATATTTACTTATAATGAGGCCCCCTGTGTTTAATGGATGTGCATAGGATTGTAGCCTAATTGCAGTTTCTGGAGAACTGCTGCCATTTAAAGTAGGTAATACCGATCTAGGCAGACAAATAGTCTGACCTGACAACAGTGGTGTCCTTCCTAAATATACTCCAATGTATATAAATTGCATTTTTAAGTATTTGCTCAAGTAGTAGCAAAGAAATATGGGTTGAATTATATCTATAGACAGACCTAGGCTTGCATTCAGTTCCTTTCACACTGTACAATTATGGCTATACCACTTTGCCTGCTATGGCAACATCCAGTGGAATCCTAGGATTTATAGATTTACAGAGGGGGCCTTTAGAATTTTCAGCTAGATAACTATTTCCTCTGACCAAACTACAGACCCCAGGATAGACTGCAGACATGGCAGTGGAAGTGATGTCAGAGTGCTATAACTGTGCAGTGTGAAAGAGAACTACATTTGGACTCTGTCCCACATCTGTAAATTTAATACAGCCAATAATATTTTTTATTTTGCTGAAACACTCAAATGAAATCTAATAAACATTTGTTTTACTATACAGCTTTTCCAAAAAAGTAAGCTCTATGAAACTTACACCTTTCATAGTCATGAGAATGCAAGGGAGAAATAAATAAATCTGATATTTAAAATACAACATGTAATAGTAAAATCTACACCTGGCAATTAAAATGCTTCATGCAGCTCTGCCAGGCGATGTTGATATAACCCAATCCAACATGCAGTGGGTGTGAACAGACAAAGTACCATATTTGCCAGTATATAAGACCCACCAGCATATAATATGCACCATTTATAATATAAGATGCACCTCATTTTCAAACAGTATTTTTCAGGAAAAAAAGTGAGCCTTATATATCAGCAAATAAGGTAACTTCAACACCCTGGAACAAAATCCAATGTTAGTCCTAACCAGAGTAGACCCAACCTTCTAATTTATAAACACCAATTTCCTATATGTTCCCCCAAATGTAAGGTGTTTGTACTATTAGCAGATAGATGAAAAATAAGGTACTATTCTTCTCAACTTGGAGATACAGCAATAAGGAAAGCATTAAAAGAGTGACTGTAGGGTCTCTGTGTGAGATCTGATGAAGGAGCAACTGGTTTAGGACAAACAAAATAAAGAAGCTTTTTAATAGAAACTCCATCTAAAGATAAGAAAAGTATTCAGAATACTACACTAAGCTAAATTGACTGAAAAATTGGGTCGCAAAGGTCTATCATGCCTGCCCTGTCTGGTGGGTCTATGCCTGTCTGTGGAGCATGGTTGGTTGTCTGAACCCTCTTTCCCTTTGCTCATGAGTTGCAACCCACTCGGTCACCATCGAAAGCTAGCCGCATTCTCAAGAGTCACTTACTCTTATTACTGCTTTCCTCTGTAGGTTTTCTTGCTTCTTTACACAAAATGTTGTCATAGTGATCTGCACTGCTAACAAGTGTCACCTGTTATGTTTCTGTCTCTTGATTTCTTTTGAAGGGGCAGGGTTTGGACTAAACATGCAATATATAATGACACATCTGTAAGATATGATGGGGGTGAGAGGGACAGGAGTGCAATTTTTTTTTTATAAATAACTGAATAATCAAAAACTTAACATGTTTACTGGTTACCATTCTCATCATTTTGGTGACAACAAACACTTCTTGTAGGTTTTGAGGAGATTCCCCATTTTAGGACTGTTTTCCTGTTTGTAGTTGGATTTTTCGCAAAAAGTAAAAGCTGGTGTACATGAGACAAATAACGCAATGAGGCAGTAGACAGTCTTGTGATGTTAGTGGCAACAGTTTACATGCTCTGTTTACATGTTTGTGTTCTGTAACTGTGTAAAGATATGTGTTGATTCTTGTTTTATAAATACCCACCCACACACCATTTCAAGCCATATTGCAAGATACTGCCAAATTTATGCTAGGCTGTATGGATGGTGAATTGCCTCACTTGTATGTAGAGAGGGTGGCCAGATTCCAAAGAAAGCAGTCACATAGGAACGTGGGGGCGGGGTGTGTGTGATTCGCCCCGGGCGCCAATGTTTCCGGGGCATCCTGGCCCGTAGCCATGGCCCGGCCATGCCCCCATGCCCCCTGGCCATGCCCTCACGTGCCCTTGGCCATGCCCTCACACACCGCAGCCACACACCCCACGCCGTGGCCACGCCCCTCGTGCCATAGCCCCCCCTCCTGCCCCCCTCCACACACTCCAAGCTCCGCCACTGAAAGGAAACAAGGCTCCTGCACCTTTAACAGATGTGCTGAAGAGAAGAATTTAGTAGGGTTAGATTGTGCAAGCTTATACCTGTAGAAATACCTTCTTCTGCACAATCATTAATGGTGCAACAAGAGCCGTGTTCCCTTTTGCATCTGACCAAACTACTTGAACTCCCTGCTACCGAAAATATTTTTGGACCTTCCTCTTCTATTTGAGAGTCTGTGGCTTATTTTCAGATCAGACATGGCTTGTTTGTTAGCAAAAGGTTAAAGGTCTCAAGCCAGGTTGATAAAAGAGTTTAAACTTCAACATCCTCCAAGCGGTCTAGGATACAATGTTTCTAGCAATCATTTTGAATGCAAACCCATTTCGGAAGCAAGGGAGGTAGAGGATCTGTTTCCGTAACGTACGGTTGGAAGGAAAATATTATTAGAAACAGCTCTTCAGGTTTCCTAAAGGTATTGAAGAAGACTTTACATGTTATCAGGATTTCCTTTTGTGTTCAGTTGAGTCCTCTCAAAATATTTATTCACAGAAAAATGCTACAAATGTGAAAATCACCGAGACAGCTAACTATTCCTTTATAAAAACCTTAAGTAATCCATGTAATCACATTCTCTCAGTCAGTTAACAGTCATTGGTGACAACACAAATTCCAATAATCCCATTTTTTTCCTAAGAAGATAATGGGGAATCCAGTTTTTTTCCCTACCCCAGTCATTGTCCCAGAAAAATTATGGATTTAGTCAGGCAGAGCGCCATGCGCCATGCTGCTTTTTTCCCCCCAAAACAAAAACAAAAACAAACCAAAGCTTTTTGTGTGTGCATATGGGGATGAGGTGGGCCCTGTAAGAGGCTGAGATGCACCAAGAGTTATTAGTTTGGCTTTGTTCTACAGTTGTCCTAGATGGTGGTTGGGTCTTTTGGGTAGTGGAAAAAGCTATGATACCATGCTGGTTGAGAAAAAAAAAAAGGGGGTGGCGATTTTATAGAGGTAGCCATATTAGTCTGTTTGAAAAGCTGAGAACATGTATGCTGGCTCACTAGCCAAGTACAGGAGCTGTGAGATGCTGGTTGGAAATAGGAGACAGACACAAGACACCATGATTTTTTGTGTATCTGCCGTGTATATCTGGTGGCATGCGTGCAGGAGAGATTGTGTATCTCTGCGTGTGTGTGAGAGAAAGACGTTGGGAATTCTGTGTGGGAGAGAAGTGGGGAGAACGGTGTTTGTATTTTTGTGTGAGAGAGGTAGGGAAATGTGTGAACTTTTGAGTCTGTGTAAGAAAACAGAGGGAGGAGTGAATGTGAGGATGTGCATGTGTTTGTTTATGTATGCAAGAGGGGGAAGATTAGAATCTGCCTCTCAGAAAAGCAATATTCCGTTAAAATTAACATGCAATTATTCTAATATTGCCAGAGTGGAAACTGGAGATGCTTTCTGTACCCTTAATGGCTGTGTAGAAGATGGAATTTCAACAGGTGTTGTTTGTGACTGGTTGCTTGAGAAGCAACACCTGGTGAAATAAATTATACGCATGTCTACTCAGTAGTAAGGCCCGGTGAGTTCAGTGGGATTTCTTCACAGATAAATGTATTTGTGTTTGGACTGCACGCTGATGTTGTTCAACCAGCGTCCTTGCTTTCATCTGTGAAATGTTGGGCAGGTATGCAACCTTGTCTATTTGTGGATCTTTTAAAGTCTGAGGCTGCTAGCTATAGCATGTGTGGCCTGCATTCACTTTTTCTTCCACTGTCTCACTGAAGGAGAACGGAGACCTCCTTTTTTTCCAGTGAAAGTACTGAACTTTGACGGATCGTGTTCAATTTGTACTAAAGTCTATGCATCTTATATCTTACTTAACTTTGATATTCAGTGATGAATCTTTACACTTCAGGATCCTATCTGTTACCATACCAAAAATGAACCAAAACTCTGAACAGCATATGATCTGAAGAAAGGGATTGGACACTTGTGAACTTATCAACAATGGGACATTGTCTTCAGGCTAAACATAATCTTAACAATCCACCCACACATTGCCTTATTTCTCTTAGCACATGCCATTGTGTCATCTTTCCTACATAAAGTCTCTGCTTTTCCTGTGTGAAGCAGAGGAGGGCTAGGGGAAAATAAAGCTTGCCAGAAGTGCAGGGGCCTTCATAAATGTCAGGCCTGCTGTGCTTGTTAGTCCTTGAACTCTTGCACTGTTGGAGATCTCCAAAGTGCCTTGGCTATCTTGACAGCTAAAGTACGTGCAATTGCAAGCAAAACAAGAAGCCTGGAAAAAAATGCAGGGGAGGGAGCAAAGTCTCTTTAGTTAACTGATGCTTCTATCCTCATCCTTATCTTCTTAACCAGTGATTTGCTATATCAGAACCAGAGCTGAATATTAGGAACATCACAAGGAATGTGTTTTGAAATAGGCCCTTAAGAAGGAGGGCTGGACCTACCATTAGGCAAAGTGAAGTAGCTGCCTTAGGTAACAGATAGTGCGTATCATGAAAGGACAGCAAATCCTTACTCATTTAATTTGTCATAGTTGTATGTTTATTAGTGAGATGGGGATGAGGCAAAAACAACGGTTCTTAAATAATGTACTACTGCATTATAGTTACGTAATAAATTTTGATACTCTGCATATAGTGCCAATATGCACCTTGATTTTGATCATGGGGTGCCACTAGCTCTTCTGCTTCGGGAAAATGTCTTAGATCAGGTTTCTCAGTGAGAAAGAGGAGAGAGCAATGGGAGAGAGCCATGCTGAATCTGAGGACTGCTCTGACTTTTCACTGAAAAGTCAATATTTGGCGAAGTTGGGTGCCAATGATAATGATTTTACCTATTTTCAGACCTGTTCAGCTAAACCCTGTCTTCTAATTTACCAACATACTCTTATGTTTAAAACTTACTATATAGTCTTTCGGAGAAATATGCCAAGAGCTGGATTCAGCCTTTTCCCAGTGGCTTAAGAACCAGTGTTTTTGATCAATGTTTCTTCAATGTACTTAAATTCTTATAGAAGCAGTTTGGATCTCCCTAGATTTAAGTAAAGAAACTTGTGGAATAAATTAGTTACAGTTCAACATTTTGACTATAATTTTATCATACATGGAAGTAATACCTGTAGCTACTGAGTAATAGTGTGGTGTTCTATATTACTCTTGGATAATGTGTACTGTAGTGCCATCAATGTGTTTTAAAGCTTCAGTGTCTCCAATCCATGGAGATATTTGATCTGTGCTTAACTTTTCTGGGTTATGTCCTTTGTCTTCAGTGTTGTGGTATTCCCTGTTGCTTCTGTATAGAAAACTGTCACATTGCTAAATTATTTGACTCAGACTTGTCACCACAAAATGCTGGATATGCAGCCGTCAGTTCTTGCTTATGTTCTGTGCTTCTGTGGATATTCTGCAACTTGACACATCATTCCATTTCAAGTTAACATGAAACAATGCTGTAAGCCATATAAGGCTTGCCATGTAAGGCTTGCTTAGCTCTCCTGTGACAATTATTTTATGCAGATTGAGCAGCAACTATCTTGTGCAGATTGAGTATCAGAGTCCCAGAGCCTGGCAAGTAACTTTTAAAAAGCAGTTTGGTCCTTTTATTCATTATCATGTTGATTCAGCAGGCTGTTGCCATTTCTCATTGTAATACTGAAAAAATAATTTTTTATATGACCTGTTGCACTGCTTGTTGCTTTTCTGAGGGGCTTTTTTATTTGAAAGAAGAAATCTAAGGACTGAAAACGGAATGCCATTAAACTTGTGAAAATTCCCATCAAAGTTCCTCTTAAAATGCCCCTTAAAATTACCGTTACTGGTTACAACTTCACTCTTACTAATCGTGCTGCTTTTGGAGTCTAATCACATTGCACCCTCATTACATTCAAAAGTAAATAGTTACATATAACATTGACACTTGTACTTTGCTACTTCCAACTTCTTGCAGCATCTGGTCTACCACTGACCCAGGTTTTCTTTCTACCTAGAACTGCTTTAGTGTTCATTTAGAGTTTGTAAACAAGTGATGTAGAACTCAATGGATCCAAAAGTGTGCTTTCATGGGTTCTTCCTGCTTCTGCCAGAATTGGTGGCCTCACTCCCTTTTATGCCCCTGTGCATTGTGAAAAATTGACTCTGGGGTGCCTAGAAACCCTCTGGAGCAGGTTTCTGGTACCACAGAAAGCGAAGCCAGAAATAGGAAGGAAAGAAAGTATAAGTCTTGCTGGCACTGCATATTAAAGTATGTGGTTGGGTCTGAGCGATCTTCCTATGTGGACATGAATCCTAGCATTCTGGAGCATTTTTCAGTTTTCAGTCCAACAGCAAAGCCCTATTCATTTTTACTTGGAAATAAGGCCATTTCCGCATGGGCTTAAAGAAATGGTGCAAAGCATCCTTCAGGGAGGATGTCTGCACCTGGGAGCGGACTGGGTTGGACCTACTTAGTGTAGTTCCGCACCTCAGCCCCCTCCGGAACGACCCGAAGTGGTCATCCAGCATGCTTTTGAAAGACTACTTGAAACAGGTCTTTCAAAAGCATGGAGTGAACCACTCCATGCCTGCGCTCCAGTGCAGATTTGCAGGCTCGCACCAGTGCGAGCCTGCGATCTGCTGGGGGCTGGCTTTAGGCTGGTGAGCTTCAGTGGTTGGTGGAGAGCCTTGACCAACTGGAAGCTGCCATTTTTGTCCCTGGAGCAGTGTGGAGCGGTGGCCACGCACTGCTCCGGACCAGCCTGGACCCAAGCGTGGAGCCAAGAAGTCCAGTAAGTACCGGCACGGGGCGATTCCCTCGCCCTGTGTGGAAATGGCCTAAGCCTGGCTGTGCTCAGTGAGACTTACTGCCAAATATTATGATTCATAAGTCCAGCCTAAGGCTGCAATCATATGTTCACTTATTTATTTAGCAGTATGGCCGCCAGTGTGGTGTAGTGGTTTGAGTGTTGAACTATGACCCTGGAGACCCTGGAAACCCATAGGGTGACGTTGAGCCCATCACACACTCTCAGACCCAGAAAGCTCCATTTAGGTTTGCCATTGGGCCACCATAAGTTAGAAATGACTTGAAGACACACAGCAACAACAATATCCCATGGAAATTACTTGGATTTACTTGTGAGTAACCATTCCTAGGATTCAGATGCCTGGTTGCAATTCAAGGCATGCTTACTTGAGTCTAATCCCCAGTGAGCTCAGCAGCACTGAGTAAGCATGCATAGGATAGGACTTTAAATTTCCTATTGCTGCTATGTTTCACTCCTAGTTATGTTAGTAAACCACACAGGCCTTTCTCAGAGAAAGTAGCATGTGTGAGTCACTTGGAAGAACCACATAGTATTGTCCTAGGAGAATGTTTCCTTGAATACTACTGCGTCTTCCAATTTTGATTCAGGAAGTAGCTGTCCAAAGAAAGCAAATACATAAACACTACCAACAGTGAGAGAGGGTCCATAAATCATTAAAAAGAATGTATTTTAACAAGCTTTCTTGGAAAAGAGACTACCTCCTCATGCCACATTATTTCCACAGTGGCAAAAACTTGATACATTGGTTGAATGAGAACAGTGTGTTATAAGGACAAGCCATGTTTCTTTGCAGAGTTGGGAATGCTCCTTAGCTGACAAAGCCCTGCAGGCCATTAAATATCTTGGAGAGCTGCCGCTATTTCCTCTTCGTCATTGTGATCACAGAACTGATAAGAGTGGCCCAAGAGCCATTACGGTATTAGTCACTTGTCATCTCACTATTGATGGAGAGCTGGATGGAATGAATGCAGCCTCTGTTTTGTGTTTGGCTTCCGTCATACATTGCACAGTTTGGTTTCCATCATATCTTGTCTCTGGACATTGGGACAGTCTCTATTGTTTGCCTGGTTTCAATGCACATTTGCAGGAAGGAGATGAGTTGGAATAAGATATACTCTCAGTGTTGATTCAGCCAGTTAGCACAGACAGTGGGATGGTTTTTGACTATGGGTGCTTCTCAATGCAGGGCTCCTACCATTATGAAACCGTGTGCAGCAGTATCCCATCCTTCCCTTCCTAAAAGAGAGGTAAGGGGAAAAATGATAGAAGGGATGGGGAATTATGGGGGACACTTGAAATGGAAGATGATATCTGGAACACGCTCACGCCTATATCTGTACATTTCCATTAATGAGACAAAATGAGTTCAAAGTGCAGAAATAGTTTGCACTCAATTAACTTAGCAGGGGTTGCAGAGGGGGCAGAATCTTGCCCTTCCTAGTATGTTTCAGGCAAAAGCAAACTGCTTCAGCCTCTCCTAACATGCGTGTTTTTCCTCATTAATAACATTTGCCATCTTGACTACACTCTGATATTGCTTAGTAGCATATTTTCATCTTTGAAATGTATGTGGGGTGGGCATCTGCAAATTATCACTCAGTTTCAAAGCAGCCAATAACACTGGGTTTGGATTTTATTTGATCTTTAAATGTATGGAATTAGAGCATGGGGAATTGGAAGAAGCTTCTAAACAGCTACTCCAGAAGCGCCTCACAGATTTTTCTGAGAGTTTTCCGGAGAATACAACTGAAAAAAAAATCTTCAAGTCTACTTCAAGTCTACTTTTGGAAAAGAATATAAACTATATCAATTACATATAAATTATATTATTAAATATGATTTACAAGAAAAACTGCATCTGATTTTCAACAAAGTGTGCATTGCCCTGTGGTTTTCTTGCAAACTGCCAGCAGCTGCAGCAGAAACTGAAAGAAGATTCAGCAAGGTGTTTGCGTGTATGTGTGCGCATGTGCATGTGCACACACATACCCCTTCAAGTTGCCTGTTGACTTATGGTGACCCCTGTTAATTTCATAGCATGTTCTGATAAAACCTTTCAGAAAGCTGTAGGCATTTTACAATGGGGCAAAATTGGTTAAGCCACCTGGCCTTCTTGTCTATAATTGATGGGGATGGGATGAGCTAATTAATGGTTTTGTAATTTAAAAGGTTAGAAAAACTAACTTTTACTGTTATTTGGCATAATGTTTTCAGCTATATTGCTCTATTAATAGTATAACTCATTTACTGAGAACTCAAAATTTACCAAATAGTTAGAAAAATTTTAGGACTCTACAGCAAAGGCAGCAGTTTGCCCTGGTACATAGACTGGGTAACAATTATTTCAGAATTTGGACACACTTTTTCACCGCTCGTGTGATTGTATGCATTAGACGAGGGACTGCAATGGCACCTAACATGTGGGAAGGGGGCCTGTGTTATATATTTGCATCAGCCTCCATCTCTGTTCCATGTTGCTTGGACCTGGTCAGTACATTCCTCAGCTGCCATTATGAGAATAAATTTCTTCAGCACCTGTCTATAGCATGGTTAAAAGTAATTGGATCCCACCAAGTAATCCAGCACCTGGAAGAGACTACATGGAGGGCTGAAATAGCTACCTGTGTGAACCCATTGGGATGGAGGGAAGCCAGTGGATCAGCAAATCCAACACTCTGTTTCCTCTATGGTTAGCAATGTCATCAAAATTTATTTTTTTTCACATGGAATACAGACTTCCTGAATTATAATTTTCAGCTGCATTATGAGTTATCTTCCCCTGCTGCCTGCCCCCCCCCAAAAAAAACTTCTCCAGGTTGAATTTTAAGCTAAGCTTTTAAACTGCAGAAGGAAGGACTCATTAGAGGTCTCTTCGTGAGGCCTACGTTCTTTACTCTGCTTTTCCCCACCAGCATCCTGCATGAAAGAAACCCTAGGAGATTTAGTCTTTAGGGCACCAGGCATCCATGCCAAACCCTAGTTGTCCTGGGAAATTATATTTCCCTAGAATTCCTGTTGCGTCCTAGTCTCTGCCAGTTTAAAATGTTTCCACATTACAATGGTTGTGGATTAGTTCATGAGGCTGAGGGAGGGACAGACCTCAGCACTTTCGATGACTTCTGGAGCATGGCAGTGTCTGAATTTTGGAATGGGGTGCTGGGGAAAAAAACCTGTTTCCAGTCTTTTGGGGAATAGTTGGGTTTGTTCAAATCACCCATTGTTGTAATAGCAACCACCACTTTGGGACCCCTTCACACTTTGCAGTTAAAGTGCTATGATTCTATTTTAACTGCTATAGTTCCACCCTCTAGAATCCTGGTATTGGCAGTCAAGGGAGGGGACTTTAGATTTCTCAGCCCCAGCGCTGCTCTGGTGCTTCTGACCAAACTATAAACCCCAGGATTCTGTGGGATCCAGTAATGGTAGTTAAAGTAATTGATTTCATATGCTATGCTTTTAAATAGAATTACATTTAAACAGTACGGAATAAATAAGGTGCTGAGAGAGTGATTAAGCAATGCGCTTGCATGTGGCCACAGAGCTTTGAAAGCTGTCTTTAAGATGAATGAGTAGAATAGCATGCTGAAGCTATCCATAATTTAGGAGCTGTAGGCTAAGTATCTAACCATCATTGTACCTCTCTTCAAGTATAGATGGCTTTACCATGTCATCCCATTCACTCATCTTAAAATTAACTTTCCAGACTCTGCATACGAGAACCAGCTTACTAGTGGATGGGTTTTTGGTATCTGAGTTGAATCTGGTATTACATGGATTTAGTTTAGGGATGAAAAAAATACTTTTTTAAAAAAAAATCAAAAACATATTTCAGAAAACATTGACGGGGAGAATCCTGGACTGGTGACAACCAGCTGTTCAAGACTAATTCTGCACAAAATTTGCAGGTTTATTTATTTGCACAGAAAACAGTAAAAAGTGTGAATTTTGTGCAGAATAATCCCCACTAGAACATTTTCTGTAGAGAAAATAATGTTTTCCATGCAGAAATGCTGCTTTCTGCACACAAACAACCCAAATTAAGTTTATGCAGGATGAATTCAGAATTATGAATAGTTTCCCAGCAGGAAGAAAATTGCTGAAATTACTTGTTTCTTTCTTTGAGGATGAAATTAATGAAGAATTACATCCCTACTGTCACTTTTGGGCGACAGTCCCCAGAATCCTTCTGCCAGTGTGTAGTCCAAATAAACCAACAAAAACCTTTTGCTAATCTGCCAGTTCTTTTAATATCCTAGGATGCAATTCATCTGGCCCTGGAGACTTGAATTCATCCAGTGTGGCCAGGTATTCCTGTACCACCTTTCTACCTATTATGTGCCGCATTTCCCCTGCTTCCTCACCTGCTCCTCAACCGCCAGAGCAATAGCAGAGATCAACAACTGGCTCCGCACATGGTGCCACTGGCAACAGTTTGGGTTTTTGGATCACGGCCTGAATTTACATGAATGTGGGCTTCTGGCAAGAGATGGGCTGCACCTCACGAAACTTGGAAGGAATGTTTTTGCAAACAGTCTCGCAAGGAGGATTAAGAGGTCTTTTGTCTCCCTCCCCAGCGGAACTTAGTTTAAAGTTCCGCTGGGGAGGGAGACAATATTATTCAGGACAAGGACTCAGCGAATGCAGGGGGAAAAGGCCCAAATGATATTGGCTAAGTAGTACAAGCACCCAATGGTGGGAGGAGTAGAAACTATAGTACAGGACTTGCAAGAAGGGCCCGGGGACTTAAGTGTCTCTACACTAATGCACGGAGTATGGGAAACAAGCAAGATGAACTTGAACTCCTAGTACAACAAAATAAATACGATTTGATAGGCATCACTGAGGGCCTTTTCGCACCTTACCTTGATAGCGCGCTGAACTAGAGCTCTCACGATATTGCCAATATCGCAAGAGGCCCAGTAGAGAGCCCCTTGCAGTCTGCACATGGTAGGGCATTCGTGAGAGAGCACCAGTCCTGGCCCAGTGCCTTGTCCGCATGTCAGCGTCCTGGGCCATGCCCAGGTCCTGCCCTGTCCCTGCCCCACCGCCCTGATTGGTTGGTGGTTTTCCTTTTTTTTTATTGTTTAGTTGACTATCGTGCTAACGTTAGCACAATAGATCCTGCCAACAGGCTGTTTGGTACTATGTTGCTAATGTGCTAATGTGCTAACGATAGTGCTGGGTTTTTTTAAAAAAAACCACAGTTGGCCGGACCCCGGGGGCTGCTGTCTTCTCGAGTGTGAGTGGCAACGCAGCCCCGAGGTGGCCTCTCGCGGTGACGTGTCGTGCAGTGTTCCCTGCTGCAATGGGGGCAGCGGCCGGCCTGCTGCTGGGTGGAGCGTCCCCTGGGAGTTGCTGCGTGAGGGACAGGCAGCAGGGACTGCCCACATCCCGCCCACTCCCGGGTCCTTCCTGGAAGCACACCAGACGACGGCTCTGCAGGCCCTCTGGTCGCACGACTGATGCTTGAAAGGGAGGTGGCCATGATAGCACCTGATTTGCCAGAACATCATGCGGTATGGCGGCTTGTGAAGGGGGGAGGGAGCATGCCTAATACGCTTTAAAAACGCCATGCAAAAAGGGCCTGAGACCTGGTGGGATGAGTCTCATGATTGGAATGTAGGAATAGAGGGGTATAGCCTATTTTGTAGAAATAGACCAAACAAGAAAGGAGGAGGAGTAGCCTTGTATGTCAAGGATGTTTTCACCTGTGAAGAGATCCATGACTTAAACCCAGAAAGCCAGGTCGAGAGCATCTGGGTAAGAATTAAGGGAGCGAGAAACAAAATGGATATTTTGGTGGTGGTTTACTACAGACCTCCAACCCAGACTGAGGACTTTGATGACGCCTTCCTCAACCAAATGACCGCACATTCAAAAAGGAGAGATACAGTAATAATAGGAGATTTCAATTACCCGGATATATGTTGGCAGTCAAACACTGCCAAGACAGCAAGGTCCAGCAAGTTTCTTGCTTGTCTTGCAGACAATTTCATGGTCCAGAAGGTGGAAGAGGCCACAAGGGGATCAAATATTCTAGCTCTGATCCTGACCAACAGGGATGACGTTGTTAATGAGGTAGAAGTGGTTGGATCTTTAGGGGGGAATGACCATGCCCTATTGGAATTTGGCATTCAGTGGGAAGGAGAAGATAAGTGTAGCCAGACACTCATCTTCGATTTTAAAAAAGCAGACCTCTGTAAACTTAAGGAGCTGCTGGCTGAAATTCCGTGGTCAAGAATAGTGAAAGAAAAAAGAGTTCAGGAGGCATGGGAGTTCCTTAAAAGGGAGATACTGAAGGCACAGTCTAAAACTGTGCCAATAAGGAGGAAAAATGGAAGGCATCTGAAGAAACCAGAATGGTTGACTAAAGAACTCTCAGTTGAGCTAAGTGTTAAGAGAAACACGTACAGGAAATGGAAGAAGGGGGAAACCACCAAAGAAGAATTTAAGTAAGTAGCCAGGAGATGTAGGGAGGAGGTCAGAAAGGCTAAAGCACAGAACGAACTTAGGCTGGCCAGAGACATCAAAAACAATAAAAAGGGCTTTTTTAAAATATGTCCGCAGCAAAAGGAAAAAGAAGGAGACAATACGGTCGCTGCGCAGAGAAAATGGCGAATTACTAACAGGGGGAAGAGAAAAGGTAGAATTACTTAACACCTTCTTTGCCTCTGTTTTTTCCCAGAAGGATACAAGCACTCAACCTGGCGGTTGGGGAGCAGGTGAGGAAGCAGGGGAAATGAGGCACATAATAGGTAGAGAGATGGTACAGGAATATCCGGCCACACTGGATGAATTCAAGTCTCCAGGGCCAGATGAATTGCATCCTAGGATATTAAAAGAACTGGCAGAGGTCATTTCGGAACTGCTTGCTATAATCTTTGAGAAATCTTGGAGGACAGAAGTTCCAGCAGACTGGAGGAGGGCACATGTTGTCCCCATCTTCAAGAAGGGAAAAAAAGAGGACCCAAATAATTATCGCCCAGTCAGCCTGACATCAGTACCCAGAAAGATCCTGGAGCAGATCATTAAGCAGTCAGTTTCTAATCACTTAGAAAGCAATGCGGTAATCACGAGAAGTCAACATGGATTTCTCAAAAATAAGTCATGCCAGACTAATCTTATGTCTTTTTATGATAGAGTTACTAGCTTGATAGATGAAGGGAATGCTGTGGACGTAGCATATCTCGATTTCAGTAAGGCCTTTGACAAAGTTCCCCATGACATTCTTGCAAAGAAGCTAGTAAAATGTGGGCTGGACAGAGCTACCGTCAGGTGGATCTGTAACTGGCTGACTGACCATTCCCAAAGGGTGCTCACCAATGGCTGCTTTTCATCCTGGAGAGAAGTGACTAGCGGGGTGCCACAGGGTTCTGTCCTGGGCCCAGTGCTGTTCAATAGTTTCATCAATGACTTGGATGAAGGAATAGAGGGCATGCTCATCAAATTTGCAGATGACACCAAATTGGGAGGGGTTGCTAATACGCCAGAGGACAGGATCAATATTCAAAATGACCTTGTCAAATTGGAGAGCTGGGCCAAGGCTAACAAAATGAAATTCAACAGAGAGAAGTGTAAGGTCCTACACTTAGGTAGAAAAAATGGAATACAGAAATATAGGATGGGGGACACGTGGCTGGATAGCAGTATGTGTGAAAGGATCTAGGAGTCTTAATAGACCACAAGCTGAACATGAGTCAGCAGTGTGATGCGGCAGCCAAGAAAGTCAATGCAATTCTCAGTTGCATCAATAGGAGTATGGTGTCTAGAGTGAGGGAGGTACTGGTACCACTCTACTCTGCTTTGGTTAGACCTCATCTTGAATACTGTATCCAGTTCTGGGCACCCCAATTCAAGAAGGACATGGTCAAACTGGAGCAAGTCCAGAGGAGGGCGACCAAAATGGTGAGGGGCCTAGAAGACATGCCCTATGAGGATAGACTTAGAGAGCTGGGTATGTTTAGTCTGCAAAAGAGAAGGTTAAGAGGGGACATGATAGCCATGTTTAAATATATGAAGGGATGCCATGTAGAGGAGGAAGTGGGTTTGTTTTCTGCTGCTCCAGAGACCAGGACAAGGAGCAATGGATTCAAGCTGCAGGAAAGGAGATTCCACCTGAACCTCAGGAAGAACTTCCTGACGGTCAGGGCTGTCCGGCAGTGGAATATACTGCCTCGGAGTGTAGTGGAGTCTCTTTCTTTGGAGGTTTTTAAGCAGAGGCTGGATGGCCATCTGTTGGGAGTGCTTTGAGGGTTTTCCTGCATGGCAAGGGATTGGACTGGATGGCCCCTGTGGACTCTTCCAACTCTACATTTCTATGATTCTACGATTCTGTCTCTAGGCTAAATGGGGCATGTTGGAGGGGAATTGCTGCTACAGAACCCTTCTCCCCTCCCTCACTAAATTCACCCCTTCTGTACTGCAGTTAGGATTTCAACAAGCCTCCACTGGTGTCAGGGGGAAAGGCACTTCCAGGAGTGATCTGGTGTGTGAACAGGGCAGTCAGGTCAGGGCCACACAGCAGTAGGGATACAGTTATTTTTATTTTCTCCAAGTGGCATCCAGTTCCCTGTGCCACTTGGTGACTGACTCACAACCAGAGTGACAGGATTCAAAAAATGTGAAGGATACGTGAAAAACTACAAACTTAAAACCAAAACAACTCAGCTAGAACTAGCTTAAATGTTTTCTGTGTTGTCTTTGCTTGCCACCTTCTTTCTCTTCTTCCTTCCACAAGACATCTGGTTTGTTGAGTAGTGTTGCTGCTATTACTGGAACTTTCCCGCTGAAACTAGTAGCACTTAAAAAGGCTTACCTCGGGGCTGGATCATTTTATTTTTATTTCTCTAATACAAGTGTGCACGCACGCACACGCACACACAAATACAGAAACACTGCAATTCGTAAACATTTATCTTGGGGGAGTCTAGATTGTAAATTTAATGTTCAAAACAACACTGCTCAAACATCCAATAAAACAATAAAAAATTAATAAAACACTGAAACGATGGAGCAGAAGGAGGAAATCTTTTGATATAAGTGGTTAAAATAGGAATTCATTCATGCCTGAGCACATAAAAGCACATCCACCTGACACCTACACAATGATAAAAAGGACAACAGATTAACTACTTTGGGGAGGACATTCCACAAATGGGCCACCATCGTAGATTTTTTTAAACACCTTCTTTATTTTCCCTTGCCTTATCTCTGAACTAAATTGTTGCAGCCTCTTCTAGTTTATCTTTTCTTCCTCACTAGTAACTTTTGCCATTTTGACCACACTCTGATATTTCTTGGCCACATGTGTCCTGGTTTTCATCCGTGAAATGTTGGAGAATATGGCTTAGCTACTTTTCATTTTTTTAAAAAATGGTTATCAGTGATGTCATTTTTGCAGGAGCTCTAAAGGATTTGGGCACTGAAAATCTCAAGAAATGCTGGCCTCCATATAGGTCTGTCCAACAACTTCATGCTTCTTGTTAACTTCAGTTTTGGTCGTGTGTGTTCCTATCGGAACAATGGCTGCAGATATCCAAGATGAAGCATTTTCATGGAGGCACCCAAGATTTGAAACAAACAGTCTCTCTTGAATAGCTGGAAACTTTTTATAGATACATTAAAGTGAAAAGATGAGATAAAGCAATTATAAGTTTTGATATTCAAGGAAAAATGAAATAGAATGGAATAAAACTAGATTAGGTTAGATAATAAAAGAGAAATAATCTAGAGAGGAGAAACTTTATTAATTTGGTTAGAACTGCAGTTTAAGAGAGTTGGGGAGTGTTTTATTAAATGTTGGCATTTTGGTGTTATTTTTTGTTCTGTATTGTTTGTTTTGTTACTTGGTGTTTTTGTCTTATTTGTTTTATCGTTGTTCTTTCTTTTCAATGCAATTTAGAAAATAATATAGATTATTTAAGAATGAAAAAAGCTCTCAAGGAAGGCTCACTTGATTCCAAGGAAGGTTCACTTGATTCTAAAGAAGACAATTTTATTAGGAATAAGGGAATACCATTATGTTTTTATGCCATTTATGCTTTCAGATTCTGGAGCTGCAGGGAGGGCCCTCTAGAGGTAGACTTCTAACAGCCAATGGTGAAAAATGCTGGGAGCTGTAGTCCAACAAAATATGAAGGGCTATATAATCACCACTTGTGATTTTCAGTGTTTTGTGATTTTAAAGGCTGTTCCATGCTGCCTTGGGAATGTTTATGTTACTTTAAAAGATGTCTTATTAAATCTTTTATAAAAATGTTTTTAGTTATTGTTTATTTTTGTTTGGACTATAAATGGCTTTGGACTGTTTTATAGAAAGGAGGAGCATAAAGCTCAATAATAAATATTTATATAATTCCTTCAGATAATTTATTTTATGGATAGACTTAAACTGAGGAGCTGTTTCAATCCATGGTTACTAGAGAAAGAAATGGTTATCCATTCTGAACTGAATCCAGTGTTGCTCGTCCACTGAAATGAATGACACTTGTTAATCATAATTTAACTTAAATCCAATTGATTTCAGGATTTCCACTCTAAGGAGGACTAACATTGGATTTAGCCTGCTATTTCAGATGTGAAGGAAGGGATTTCAATAGAATGAGCTCTGTTATAATGAATAAAAATAGGGTTTGCATAACTGAGGTTTTCTGTTCTCTCTCCTGCCTCACCTTATCAGACTCCCCTCACTCCTCTAAAGTTTTCCAAAATCTCTGAACCTGGGGGAGGGGGTACATACTTCACTGATGAATGCTGTTCTGACAGTAGATGGGCACATTGGATTTTACTCATAAACTTTGTCCAGATAGAACTGAGGTATAGGCTTCTAATTATGCATCAGAGTGCAACAACCTAAATTTTGCCTTTACATGGAAAATACATTTTTTCTTGGCTATATGCAGACTTCCTTATCTTAACATTCATGCTGGGAACCCTCTTCTGGTTTATGTCTGAAGCACAGAGCATCATACTTGCATAAACTCACCTACAGAAGAATTAGAATTGGTGCTTTGGGGATTTAGAAAATGACTTATTTTTTATTTAAAAATAAAAAGATACCATTATCATTGTAAACTGTACATTTGATCTTCAAGTATTAGTTTGAAATAGTTTCCATTGCCTCGGAGGCCCTTGTGGGTTGGGAGGTGATACAGAAATACTTTAAACAACTTCTGGAAGGAGGACAGCACAGCTTTAATGACCTGAGTCTTTTTCTCTTTATTGAAATTAGCAATCATTTTAATATTGATGCTTCTGAGAGACAGTAAAAGAAATCACACTGCTTCTCACACAACATCCTTAAAAATGAAAACAGCTTTTCTACTACATGTTGAGAATCCTAATATCATATAAAGGAGCCCTGTTCCTTTTTCAAACAATTTTTCATTATTTGTTCCTTATTTCACTCATAACATGTGTGCCAATGAAAACTGCCAGTAGACCATATTCTTCCTTCCCTTTCCACACATCCCAAAATTGTTGGACTCTCTGTAACAGACTCATGAGACTGCTGGAAAGGAGAACAGAGAAAATCCATGAGTTGCAACAACACTGGATGTCACCCATAACAAACATGCTAATTAAAGACAGTTTTATCCCATAATTGTGTACATTATCCTCAGTTTAGCTGTTTGTGGACAATCCCAGATCTCAATCTGGTTATTACATATGGAGCAATGTTTTTTCTTTCTTTGGGGGGGTAGTGTCCTTTTCAGTTCCAATACCAAGAATACTTTGTGTTTGTAATCCTTTTTTTTTTCTAGTGTTATTAATGGCTTTCTCTGTTGGCCTCCAGTAATGTCTAGTATAACTTTGATCTGAATTCTCATCATAAATTCATACTTAAGATCTTCTTGTATTCCTCCCCTCTAGTTTATGTCAGAGATATCAGTGATATAACATTCTGAACTCATGAACACACCTAAAAATGGTATTGAAAATACATTCCAAAGGGAAAGCTGCTGGACATGCTGGAGAAAACTCTTCCTAGCTTTGAAAACACTACCAGTCAGAATTTTCAGGTGCAAGCTCTTTATCCATGCAATTTTTCTAGAGCATAAGTCTACAAAGCAGATCGAAAAAGGAGTCTACAAAGAATCTTATCCATAGATCCATCTTAGAAATATGGCCATCAAAAGTTATGTGGAAATTCCTGCATGATGAGTTTGAACAATCCAGGATGTGACAGGGTGACACAGAAAATTTCACTGGAAACTACCCAGTGCAATTCTTATTTCTCCAGATGTTTTGTTATCCTGGTGGTGTTGTTAGCCTCCAAGCTGTTTAGGTGAATTTTATGTACTTCATATAAACTCCGCAGTTATCCTTACTGTCAGAAGTTGAGGGTTTGGCTCTATATATGCCACATTGCAATTCTGTTTGGAGTATATTCTACCAGCCAAAATAACTTGTTTGTTTCAGACTGCTCTGTTTGCTTACATACTTGCCATGTGGTCTCTTTCTTATCCCCAAGGAATTATGTGGAAGCATTCCAAAGGTGATTATGTTTTTGACATAAACTTATAAAGGCTGGTTCAAGTTGGCCTGAAGTAGCTAAAGGAAAGCCCATGTGGCCTTTTTCTCTCAGAAGGACTAAAGGCAGCCGCTTGATTACTCCTCATGGAGCTTATGTCTGCACCAATATTCCTTTGAGACAAGGAAAGTTCGTCAATCCTTGTGCCAATTCTTGGCCCTCAACCCCTCCAAACAGACTGCTTATTTTCTAGCCCCAAAAGGTGTTGGGGTCTCCCTGCACTTATTCAATATTAAATAAACTCAGTTTTTTCTAAGCAAGATATGCACATCTGGACACACCTGATTTTTTAAAATAGCTGACAACTTGTCCTGCCCCACAGGGTCCCAGGGGCAGAAAAGAGACCCACAGACACACTGTGGGTCTCTGTCCCTGTTTTAAATAACTTACTCCCTTTCAATCCCAGTGCACAGATCCCCAAAGAGGGGGAAATGGTTTGAAGCAAGAAGGTATTGGAGCTCTCTCCCTCACCCTCCCAGCACGGAAATTTGATCTACAAACCAATCTATCCACCCAGGTAATGTAAAGCATGGGCAAAATGCTGAACTCTTCTTGTACTCCAACTTCCACTTCAGGGGCCTTTAAAACTATCCAATTACAACACAAAGATTCTAGTTTAACCACCATGACTGTGTCCTGTGGAATCGTGGGATTTGTAGTTTGGTCCAAGGCTCTAGAGCTCTCTGGCTGAGAATTCTAAATACCCCTCCCTCAACTGCTAAACCAGGGATTCCATAGGACATTACCCTGGCAGTCAAAATGGGATCATAATGCTATAACTGTTTAGTGTGAAAGAGCTACTGCACTTCCTGTCTGAATTCCTATACAATGCACCATTAAGGCTGTGGAAGAGGGAAGATAAAACACAGGCTCTGATAGTATCACCCTCTACAAACAGCAACTTTGCACTGTAGTTCTAGGCACAGTTAGAACATCTTTGCTGGTTCAGTCTAATTGATCATTTTTAGATGACTGCTGACGGAAATGTGATAACATACTTTCCAGAGTGAGGTGATTATGAGGGAAACAGCACAATGTTTAAGCACCCATTTCATTAGATTTGCTGAATGCATCACTGAACTTCCTTTTTGAGAGGAATTTGGATGAGAAGACAAATTATTTACACTTTTAAAAAGGTAGAACTGACATTTGGAGCGAAACTTCCCATCTAAGGCTGCAGTCTTATCTGCAAATTGCACCACCTTATGTATCTATCATCATATCTATCCGGCATCCTTTTCTATAGGGGAGATAACAGGGAAAATTAAAACTGATGATAACAATATGGTAGCTAGAACTCCTGTACAAATAATAATACTAGTCTACTTTATCTCATTTACAATGGCACTGTAATGTATTGTGTATGTGTATTCACTTAAAATGCACCATATAAATGCTAAATATTTTTTAGAGGCAACATAATCCGTACAATCCATCATCATTTGCCCAACTGCTTTATTTATATGCAGTCCAGGAAATGACAAATTTGTCTGTTTAATTTTCTCTAATATTCACATCCTTTTCAAGTATTAGTTCATTCTGTTTCATTTTTTGCACCAGTTTGCAACGTTTTTTTTTTTAAAAAGTCGGCATAAAAATTTATATGTATTTGTGTGCATTTTCCTCTAATGTATACCTTTTAAATGTTAGCTTTTTGTATGCAATTCCCTTTAATGTACACAAAGCATCACTAAATCCTAAGAAATGTGAAAGCCAGAGGTTAATTTCAGCCTATGTATTAGTTCATGATGTGCACATTAGGTCATTCACAACTGCCCAGTGAGAATGAACCCAATTATTTCCAGTAGACAAGTGGAAAACTAGGCTGTTGTACATTGCCTCAGACTCTAGGATGCTGAGAGATGGTAAACAAATCTACTATATAAAAGTCAAAGTTTGTAAGTGAGCTTGCCTGTTTGTCTGGGTCAGGCAGGTGAAGACCTCATATGATTGGCTGTGTGAGGTGAGAAGACCTCATATGATTGGCTGGCTGTGAAGGTTCTATGGAATCCTGGGGTTGGCAGTTCAGGGAGGGACTTTAGAATTCACAGCCAGAGAGCTCTGAATAGGCTGGTTGCTATGGAGATGAGGCCTAGCAGCTCTGAATACAGATTAGATTGGGAAATATGGGGAAAAGTTACACATACTGGGCACACAGCATCTGAAATCTGTGTATTTCAACCACATCTAATTCCTAATGTAAGGTAAGGTAATTCCTAAGGTATTTCTAACAAGTATTATCAAAGAGAAAATAAAATCCTGGGCAGTTATATACACTAGTATTTTAATAATTTTTTTAAAAATTGAACCCATCCTGTCCAACACTACCTTTTTTGTTTTTAAACCAACTCTGAATTTTGACCATTTGTTTAGAAGAAACCAGCTATCCTATGGTTCCTTATAGTCACTTCTGCATGGAGGATTATGATCAGTTTTGAGCACTAAATCTGCTTATGGTGGGCTGCTTATTAAAAACTGCTTTACAGAAATATTGGTGTAATGCAGTGGCTACAGTACTGGGTATGAGGGGGTTGGGGAATCAGCCTTTTACATTTCTGCTCAACCTTTCTTCCCTAGAACCCATTAGTATTTCTCAGTCTAACTTATTGTGAAGCTAAACCGTTGCACTGAGTATCTGTGCAAGGGCACATGAAAGGATATTGACAAGCTGAAATGTGTTGAGGAGGGCAACCAAGATGTTAGAAGGTTTTTAAACCAAGCTCTATGAGGAAACGCACAGGGAGATGGGTATGGGTATTGGAGCAGAGAAAGTGGGTTTTGGAGGCTGAGACATAATATGATATGATTTAAATACCTGAGGGGGTGCCATGTAGAAGATGGAGTGAGCTTGTTTTCTGCTGCTCCAGACTCTATAACGCAAACCAATGGATTCAAATTACGGGCCTTTCTGCACTACACTGTTATAGTCCTACGATTCCGCTTTCAACACCCTGTGGAATTCTGGGGTTTTTAGTTCACTGAGGCCAAAGAGCTCTCTGGCTGAGAATTCTAAATGCCCCCCCCCCCCGAATTGCAAACCCCAGGATTCCATAGGATGTTGAAAGTGGAACAATAACTCTATAACAGTGTAGGGAGGAAAGGCCCTACAAGAAAAGAGATTCCACCTAATGTTAGGAAGAACTTCCTGAGAGCAGTTTAAGAGTAGGACAGACTGCCCCAGAGAGTAATGGACACTTTTTCTCTGGAGGTCTTTCAACAGAGAGTAGATGGACAGCTTTCAGGAATGCTAGTTCCCCCACCACCGGCGGGGGAACTAGCAGCTAGACTATACGGCCTTTGTGGTCCTTTCCAATTCAATGATTGTATCATTCAGTGCTTCCTACCAGGGCTGTTCTGAAGTAAAATCTCAGTGTTAGAATGCCAGAGGTACCTGCCTTATCCCAACCGCACCCCTTTCCAAGTCGAAAAGGAACCATCCCATTCACAATGGTATTAGAGGAAAGGCATTACCATGATTAAATATTGGTACTGAAAATAGTGTCTTCCTTGTGCTATCAAGGAAGTTTTGATCAATATTTTGCAATAGTAATGGCGCTAATTTCTAGAGCTTATCTTGTCATTTCATTTGCAGTATTTTTATTGCATAAGCCTTTAATGGGCTTTTCCCTTCCCGTGTAGAGAAGAACCTGAGGTTTTGTGGCTGCTGTTTTTCTCATCCAGAAGCTGGAATTATTGTGTTGCTTTTATCTTCATTGCCTGCCTTCACTGGGCTGCTTACTCCAAGGTAAAAATATGCATGACAGCTGTGATACAAAGTGGAGCTTGCTCCATAATTTATCCCTAGTCTTTACGTTCCACTTCTGGCTTCAGTTTAGCTCTTAATCAAGTCCTTCCATAAAAGGCCGAGCTAGAAAATCATTAGGAAAACTGTGGAATCTTTATGATTTATTTAGCGTCCCTTCAAAACAGATATACTTGCTCTTCTGCATGTGCTCAGGCTGTCCTTAATAATATGGCTAAGCAATTGTTTCCCAACATCCTTGAGGAAGATACCCAGCCCTTTTTATATACTGGTATCTCAGTCATCGAACAGATGAAACTGAAAGAGAAGATTAAATGCAAGAGGGAAAAAGTCTATACTCAGAATCTGGGTTGCCAGTTCAGGATCGTCCCAGGCCCTGAGACTCATGATTTCATTGAGTGTTATACATTAAATACCAACTGCAGTTACTCACAGCTTGTCAATCACACACACACACACACACACACACACACACACATTTTCCTGTTTGGAAATTAAGACAAAATTCATAACTAAAGGGGCTGTTCCCAAACCGAAATGTGTGGATTATTCTTCTTGCTTACTTGAGAAGACAGGATAAGGAATATGTAGTTTAGCCTACTTGCTTTTAGCTAGAAGGTAGATACAGAGCAGAGTGGAAGGTGAGCCCTGGCACCACAGCAACTAGGAGGGAAGAAGCTTACTAAGTAAATGGATAGACCCCTCTGGGGAATATGGACACGTTGCAGTAACAAGTCAGTTATAGCTTGCAAACTGTAGAAAGCTGTTGTTCTGCCAGCTGAGCAGGGACTCACACACAGCCCTTTCCCCTTGCCTGGAGCTCAGTCCTGCAAAAGTTTGCACCCTTGTCTCCTGCCAACAAGAGCCAGCATGGTGTGGTTTGAGTGTTTGACTATAACTCTGGAGAACAGGGTTTGATTTCTGGCTCAGCCATGGAAACCACCTGGGTGACTTTGGGCGCATCACACATTTTCATCCCCAACAACAAGAAATGATAGGTTTGCCTTAGAGTTGCCATAAGTCAGAAATGACTTGAAGGCACACGACGACAACAACTGCCTGCAGATGATCAAAAACAAAGATTCAAGGACAGGCCCAGAGAGCTGGCAACTCACTCAGCATAGGAAATATCTTCCAGTACATTGAAACCAGGCAAGGAAAGAGCTATGAGATTTATGGATGTGAATGTGTGTGTAAATTCCAAAGGTTAAGCTTTATTGATGTGTGTATGCATATAAATTCTAAAGGTTTATACAGGCAAGGAAGAGTGCTGGCTCCAAGTTATGGGGGGCTCTCAGACCAGAGGGCCTGCTCCCTCTCCCCACTATGCCCCACACACCCACACAATCTTCCTCTGCCCACATGGTCTCCTATGTCCAAATATCACAAAAGAGTGAACAAGCTATTGAGTTATCCAGAACTCCCCCTCGCACTGGATGTTAAATAAAAGAGGATCATTCTGGATCCTGTGTTCTCATGCAGAAAGCTACACACGCTCAAGATGATATCAGAACAGTTAAGATGGTTCCCTAACATGCAAGCCTTGCTGAGACTTTCACTGTCTACCCCCTGCATGCCTGTTTCTGAATAGGGATGGACATCTTTGTGTTCTTCATTCTTGCATGTAGGAACAAATAAACTCTTCCTGTTCTCCCAGCTGTATACTTTTTGTGCAGGTCACAAACACTATTTGCTCCTCAGGAACTCAGCAATATACAGTTTGTTTTGTTTTGCACAGAAAATATTCTTTCTGAGTGAAAAAAAATGTATTTGCATAAGATGAAGACTTCGTAAGGGATTTTGTGAACTGAAAAGAACTTTGTAGCTGCTATTAATTTTATCAGACAGGGTTTCTTGAGCATCAGAAAGCTCTGGCTGTCTCCTTAGGAAAATGAATAAATATCAAGTATTCTTTCTTTCCTCACTTAGAAGTAAGTCCCTTTGACTGTTGCAGAAAATAGAGATCAAGACCCACGGAGTGGAAATTCAAAGTTTATTCAGTTGGCTGGGTCTCGGTGGAATTGCTTCCAAAGACCGAGAGCCCCGCCCCCATAAATTCACAACAATTTATACATTCTTTGGTACGGTGTTATCATGTACGTTTATGGCACCAGATAAATTCACAACAATTTATACATTCTTTGGTACGGTGTTATCATGTACGTTTATGGCACCAGATGCATCGTATAAATCTAATTGGATATTCTACATACTACAATAGACAATAGACCATTCTGTTACTGCACATTCTTGATGTTGCAAGTAGAAATTCTACATTACTTTGTTTATTTTTCCACATTCTTCCTCATCCCCCCCTTTTATGCTAAATTCTACACAGCAATTTTAGCATAATTACTTGGTTTGGGCCATTAAGGCATAAGCTGCAGCTTTCCCATCCATAATTTTACTCATGGCAGATTGAAAGCAGTTTAGCAAGCAAGGTACTATCATACATATCATTAGCCCTATCATTAATACGAAGAGAAATCCCACGAACAGCGTCTTCAACCATGCTAAATTCGGGAGCCAAGAAGTTAACCATGCCCACATATCGGTAGTCTGCGAGTATGATTTCCTAATATTAGATACCACAGAGTGTATTTTCTCCAGACTGGTTTCTACTACTCCAGATTCATTAACATAATGACAGCAAGTGGTATTTAACCATACACACAAGCCTCCTTCTTGACTGAGGAGGTAATCCAGGGCTATTTTATGCTGAGTCAGTATGGAAGCCAACAAGTCCACCTCTGTCTGTAGGGCATTGCTCCCTTTAGCCATCGAGTTGGCCAGTATCTCCAATTGGGCTGACAAGCGCTGAATTTGTCTTATGTTCAGAGCCACCCCTACTACGGGGAACATTATGGCTCCGAATCTTTCACCCTCAGTTAGGTAAGTATTGTCTGGGTCATATCCGTAGCTCTCATCATATACCCTTTTGACCCTAGACCATCCAAATTGTCTATCCGAAACTTCAATTGATTGTTGTAATGGGTGAAAAGCAATTCCAGCCATCACTAGGCTCTCTATGGTGCACGTTCCATTCCAAACAGGGGGGAAGAGCCTTTCCTGCCCAGGACCCACATATCCAATACATACCGGGGGGCAGTCCATAGATCCATTGACCGCTGTGCCCTACAGCAACTTCCTGAATCCTGATCAGGGGGTTAACTCCTCTTAGATTCCCATACATACTTACTATATCGACAGTGTCCCCTGTTCCGCACGCGAAAGGGGCGGAAATATTCGGGTTAGTCTTTTTACAATTGGAGTTGTTATATTCCAGGACAAGAATAGTTACATTACAGTTGGGGTAATCTCCCACTGATATTCTAGGCAAGGGGTGTTGTCGTGTTCCCCCTTGCCCAGAAGTTACATAGTACCCTTCCTGGGAGAAGTTCCACCTCCTTACACAGAAAGGAGCCAGGGCTACCTTTCCCGTTCTACTCAGTACAAACTGGCCAGAGTCCCTTAAGGGCTGTGTCTTATTCGTAGTAAATGCATATATAGTAGTGCTATTCCATCCAGTCAGATTCATAGTACTTGCCGGCATTACAGGCCACCCTTGCATGTGTGAGCTTGGCCCATGAGAACATACCCAGCAATTGCTGACATTCAGGGTGCTCAAGATCTTATTGACTAGCTGGTGAAACCAATTCACTTCCCAGCCTCCCTCGCCTGGCATCACTCCCTTCACAAGCAACAATCCCCATATCCACATATTGTTCAGACCCGCAGTACCACCGTCTGAAATGATACAATAGATAGCCAAGGCCTGCCACTCCCCCTATACCTCCTCTGACCCACAATATTGTTTTCCACATTCAGGATCTGGCTGTATGTAAAGCAGTGCGTCCCTGGTAGCAACTGTGGTAGGGCCTAGTCCCAGT
The DNA here is from genome assembly GCA_030412105.1 of Cyclura pinguis. Classification (NCBI taxonomy): domain Eukaryota; kingdom Metazoa; phylum Chordata; class Lepidosauria; order Squamata; family Iguanidae; genus Cyclura; species Cyclura pinguis. Next base: position 130,657,319 of record CM059600.1, read on the forward strand.
CTTCTTTCCTCTCCAGATGGGGATCTGGCCGTGTGTTCAGCTTCCCAGAATGTCAACACAGCAAGGCCTAGTCCCAGTCTTCCTTACTGCTTTCTAGTGATCTTCATCTTCAAGGGTTGCCCTATAATTGGGGTGGCAGTCCAGTCAGTATGGGCCCTCTTTATCCTAGTGTAATGCACCCAAGGCTTCAACCCTGCTACCTTCACTGCGGTGCGGGTTGTCAATATAAACTGGTATGGCCCCCTACACCCGGGGCTGAGTAGCTCTCCTTTCCAATCCTTCACCCATACCTCATCTCCTGGTTGGAAAGGATATGCCTGAGTTCACAAGAAGGGAAGACACTGCTCTAACATGTACTCCCTCATTTTACTCAGAGCTTTCCCTAAGGCGCTAGCCTCCTCCTGTAGGGTCTTATTCCCCAATTCCTTGGTATCTCCCCTCAACCCACTCAAAATGGTAGGGGGTCGGCCATACATCAACTCGAAAGGGGACAGCCCTGTGATTCAATGTGGCGTGCACCTTATCCTGAAAAGGGCTATGGGAAGAGCATCCGGCCACTTCAACCTCGTTTCTTGACACAATTTGGACAACTGTGTTTTAGGGTCCTATTCATCCTTTCCACCTTCCCTGAACTCTGGGGTCGGTATGCACAGTGTAGCTTCCAGGTGATTCCCAGAGCAGTGGTTAAGTCTTTGATGATTTTGTGGATGAACACAGGTCTGTTATCTGAGCCTATATGATGTGGTAGTCCATGTCGGAGAATAATATCTCGAAGTAGGGCCCATATGACCTCCCGTGTTTTCTCGGTGTGGGTGGGGTAAGCTTCCACCCATTCAGTGTAAGTACAAAGACCAGGAGGTAGCGATAGGCTCCTCCCCAGGGCAATTCAGTGAAATCTACTACCAGCAATTCAAAAGGACTACTCCCTTGATACTGTTGTCCCTCTGCCATCTTGGGTCCTTGTCGGGGATCAGTTTTGGCGCACAGCTGACACCTTGAGGAGGCCAGGGTGGCAAATCCATGGATCCAATTTAGATAGACTTCCTTTTCCAACAGCTGAACTAGAGCCGTCTTTCCTAGATGCGTGGCTTCATGGGCTTTCTGGACCACCAACCATCCCAGGTGTCGGGGCAGGTAAATTCTTCCATCTGGCAGCCTCCACCATCCATCGTTTCCCTTGTCTGCCCCGAGATCTTGCCTGGCTGTTTCATCTTCCTCCTTGGAGTAAGTCGGGCTCAGCTCCCTCAGCGAAACCTGGAATAGCGGGGCCATAAGAGGGTCTCTTGTCAATCCTGTTTGTAGATTTTCTGCTGCCACTGCTTTAGCTGCCTGATCCGCTTTCTGATTTCCCTTGGCTACTGGGTCTCTTCCCCATTGATGTCCTTGGCAGTGGATCACAGCCACCCTTTTAGGGATCCAGACTACACGGAGCAGCTCTTCTATTTCTTTTCCGTATTTTATACTTTGGCCAGTTGAATTGATCAATCCTTTCTCCTTATATAAAGCCCCATGTGCATGTAGGGTGATGAACGCATATTTTGAGTCAGTATAAATATTCACTGTGAGTCCTTCCGCAAGTTCAAGGGCTCGGATCAGGGCAATAAGTTCTGCCTTCTGTGTGGACGTCCCCGTTGGCAGGGGTTTGGCTTCTATAACCTTATCCTCTGTTACCACCGCATATCTAGCCATTCTCCACCCCTCTCGTACAAAACTGTTTCCATCCGTGTAGTATGTGACATCTGGGTGTGGCCACGGAGTATCCCTGAGGTTGGGGCGACTTGAGTATACTTCATCCATGGTCTGGATGCAATCATGCTGGGGACCCTCGGCTTCCGCGGGGAGCAGTGTAGCTGGATTAAGAGTGATTGTAGTCTCGAGTCGAATCCGGGGGTTCTCACACAGCATCCCTTGGTATTTCAGCATCCGACTATTAGTGAACCTGTAGTTCCCTTTGTACTCCATCAGGGTGGTAACGGCATGAGGGACTCTGACAGTCGGTGTCTGGCCCAGGGTAAGCTTGTCAGCTTCCTTGACCAATAGTGCCGTAGCTGCAATGGCTTGAAGACATCCCGGCCACCCCCATGTCACGGGGTCCAGCTGTTTTGAGAGATAAGCCACGGGCTGCTGCCAGGAACCCATCTGCTGGGTCAAAACCCCTACAGTCACATTCTTCCTTTCGTCCACATAAAGGGTGAATGGCTTGGTCACATCTGGTAGGCTTAACACTGGGGCTTCCATCAGGGCTTTCTTTATCTGCAACCATGCTGCCTTTTGTTCCTTTCCCCAGTGGAACTCCGCTGTCCCCTGCCCTTTTGTTGCCTCATACAGGGGCTTGCTTATCACAGCAAAGTTGGGGATCCAAATTCGACAGAACCCGGATGCGCCTAAGAATTCACAAACCATCTTTCGGTTCCAGGGTTCTGGGAGAGCACACACTGTTTCTTTTCTTTCGAGTCCTAGGGCGCACTTTCCCTGGGAAATCTGGTATCCCAAATAGCGCACTTCTGTTAGACAGAGCTGAGCCTTCTTTCTTGATACAATCCGGATTCCCACAGGAGGTAGAGTAACTCATCGGTTTCCTTTCGGCACTCTTCTTCACCTGTTGCCGCCAGCAGGAGGTCATCCTTGAGGTCTAAGATTGTGGAGTGCGTCGCTGCCCCCTTCTTGGCCCCCGACGGCTTCTTGGCTCCCACAGTGGCCACCTTCTTCGGGCTCTTCTTGGCGGCCGCTCTGCCCGAGGCCTTCTTGGGCTTCTGGGCTCCCACCGCCTTCTTGCTCTTCACCGGCATGCCCACCCTGGCCGCCTTCTTCTTGCCTGCCGCCGCCGCCGCCGCCGCCGCCCCGGCACCGGCCCTGCCCTCCTGTTGCTTCTTGTTGAGCTTGAAGGAGCCCGAGGCGCCCGTGCCCTTCGTCTGTACCAGTGTGCCTTTGCTTACCAGGCTCTTGAGGCCCAGCTTGATGTGACTGTTGTTCTTCTCCATGTCATAGCCGGCAGCTGGCGGCGCCTTCTTCAGGGCGGCCAGCAACACCCCGTTGCACTCCTTGGATGCCGCCACCGCCTTGGTCAGCAGCTCCGTCACGCTGGGGCCTGAGGCCTTGTGGGGCTTTGAGCCGCCGCTGCTGCCCCCTGCGGAGCATCTCCGAGTCTGCCCCCATGGCCAAGGCTGCTGCCACCGCCGCTGCCATGGTGGTGGTGGTGGAGAAGGCCGAGGCTGCTGCCGCCGAGTAGAGAGTGAAGGGGACGCTGCCGGCGGAGGCGCTGGGGGGCCCACCGGCCTCGACACCTAGCCCCATGCCCACGCCGGCCACCAAGCTGATGGGGTGGCTGCGCAGGCCCATAGCCGGGCTGCCCCCGCCACCGCCGGAGCTTCAGGAGCTGTCTCGGACACGGTGCCTGCTGGCCAGTGCTGCTGCCGCTTCTCGGGAAGGAGCCCAAAGGGAGCAGGCGAGGAGCCTCCGAAAAGTAAAGTCTCTACTAAACCCTTTCTTGAAGTGTTTCAACATACATTGGAGTGGCGTTTGTCGACTGTTACCCCCACCCATTTTCCTCCCCAATGGTAACAACACACATTGGGTCAAGGGAATTGGACTGTGGGTAAGGGGTCTCAACAGTCCAACACAGCAGGGTTTAGACAGTCACACACACGCACCGACCCAGGCACCCGGACTCTCAACAGTATGTGCTGGGAACTGCAATGCCACTCACACGTTCTTTCACCCAAACAACACGGCCACCCTCCTTTTGCCGTCCTCCTAAGGAGTCCTGTGGTTTCAGTAGCCCCCCTCTGGGGCTACTCTACTAGAGCAGGTCCTAAGGGGGTGATCAAGCCCCTCTTCTCCCCTTTTCACACAATTCTTGGGGAGGCACTTGCCTAAGGCCGTGTCTATGGCAAATTTCCAAACCGCCCTGGGTTCCCAAGCTGGCAGACCGATCCCTGGGTCCGATGCCCTCACGAGGAGGACTGTCCGACAAAACGTCGGGGGCGCCCAAGGTCCCTGTCAGTGAGGCACGGATACCGGGGAAGCGGTGACCGCTTAAGTGGGCAAAAGCCCCTCAGATCCCAGACGAGCCCCCAGAAAATGTTGCAGAAAATAGCGATCGAGACCCATGGAGTGGAAATTCAAAGTTTATTCAGTCGGCTGGGTCTCGGTGGAATCGCTTCCAAAGACCGAGAGCCCTGCCCCCATAAATTCACAACAATTTATACATTCTTTGGTACAGTGTTATCATGTACGTTTATGGCACCAGATGCGTCGTATAAATCTAATTGGATACTCTACATACTACAATAGACAATAGACCATTCTGTTACTGCATATTCTTGATGTTGCAAGTAGAAATTCTACATTACTTTGTTTCTTTTTCTACATTCTTCCTCATGACTTCAGGGAGACTCACTCTCAGATATGTGGATACAGCATTGCATTTTAATTATACTTTATGCAAGGAACATATGTATCTGTTTGCAAAACACAAACTGTATACACACACATACACACAATATAAAATTTTATGAATGTCTGGCCTCAGCTAAAGAATCTGATACATACACTTTAGAGTGAGATTTATAACCTGCTGTTCAAATATATTTTCCACAATTAGACAGCTCAGCAAGTTGTACAGGAAACATAAACAGTGTACACATACATTACGTTACATTACATCACAAATTAACCTGAGCCATCCTTATTAATGGACAGCATGAGGCAGCTGCTTCAGGAAGGAGATTTGGGCTGTCAAAAAGGAGCAGGGGCCACTTTGGGTGCTATGCACCTTACCCAGGTATGAGATGCCATTTGCTGTTCTTCACTTGGAAACAAAGTGTAATTGGTCATCTGTGATATTGACTTCCCAAAATGGGATACAAGCTCTTCAGTATTAAGCTTGTCTTTATTTGGAAAATGGGTATAAAAAGGAAAGAGCCAAATGCACATGTGTGATGGGAAAAAATGTCAATACCAAATAGCATTCCCTCTTTAATGGTTTTGTTTTGTGAAATGGATGAGTAAAAAGGGTTTAAAAGCATTTGCCTATTCAGTGTGGTTTGTGCGTTCAATTACAACCCTGGAGTTGAGCAGGGTTTGATTCCCTGCTTGGCAATGAGAACCCACTGAGTGACCTTGGGAGTGTCACACACTCCCAGCCCCAGAAAACTCCGTGATAGGTTTACTTTAGGGTCAACATAAGTCAGAAATGACTTGAAAGCACACAACAACAATAATTCAGTGTACTGTCAGTGTTTCCAAAATTGGATTCATGTACTCTTCCAAACTCTGGAAACTGATGATGAATTTTAAATACCTATTATAATTTAGAGCCAAAATATCTAAACAACCACCTTTTATTGTATGAAGTATCCCTCTCATTAAGATTATTTGAGACTCTTTTGCATTTTTTAACTATTTCTGAGGTCCATTTGACTGTGATCAGGGGGGTGGAAAATCCAGCAGTTGGAACCAAGTTTCATAACTCCTTCCTGCAGGGAGTTAATCTTGTCCCTTTTGGCCTCAATATACTACAAACCCCAGAATTCCACAGGATGTAAGTGAAATAATAGCACTATAACAGTATAGTGCAGAAGGGCACTTAGCTAGACTACTAAGAAAAAGAGGAGCCAGGAAAACAGTTTACATAGAAAATTGTAGATAAAAGAATACATATTTTCTTTCCTTCTGTATATAGAGTTTGAATTGTGATTGATATATATATATATATATATATATATATATATATATATATATTAGAGAGAGAGCGAGAGAGCGTGCATTATATATTATATAATACTATATAATATGTAGTATATATTGCATAAGAGATATTGTAAGAGATACTGCATAATAAAATAAAGTTTTAAAAAATTCTGCTTAAAGAAATTCTAAAGCAAAAGAAAATAAGGCAGAAAAACAGAAGCCTTTCTCTTGCTGTGTAGAAAGAAAATTTGCAGGGGGCCAGTTTTCAACACCAGTAGATGCCAAAGATTTTTGTGCAGAAAGGCCTTCAGCTTCTACTGTCTTGCCAGACAGGTTACTGCTATTGTTCTGTAGTGCAGATACAAGGAGGTACCAATTGTGTTATTTGGTATTGCTATTATTAGGGTTATCTGATTGTTTTACACTCTTTTAGTTATGCAGGTGAATTTTAAAACGTGTATATTGTTTTAGTTATATCCTGTTCATTTAGCAGCCTTGAACGATATTCAGCTTAGTCATAAAGGTGCTGCCCCATTTTTTCTCCCCCTCCCTTCTTCCTTTTTATGCTGCAAGAGATTAACATGACTGCTTCTTTGGTCTAGCAAATGCAAAGATTGACGGGAGGGATTCCGGCTGATAGTCTGCCATCAGGAGCTCTTGATCTATTAGTGTTAAACAGAACCCACAGTCAACTATTCTATTCTTTCAGAAGAATGGAGGGGTGATAGGATTCCAAGTATTTATGTCACCTTGCTTTGCTATGGTTTTTCAATTGCACTTCCTGTTTTTCTGCTGCACCTTCTCATGATGATGTCACATTGGGTTTGCTTGCAGGCAGAAAGTCAGTTTGTTTTGTAGTGGAAAATCTGGATCTTTTTTTTCCCTTTTAAAGTTGCTATGATTTCAGTATGTGGACAAAGCACAACACCTTCCGCATGCTACAAAGCTGGAACTGAAAGCGGTTTGCTATTTTTGAGCAATTTTTGAGCTACACCTGTCTGGAATCTGCTGGGGAAGGGAAGGGGCATAACAACAGCAAGCCCCATACTTGCTTTCAAACAAGCGGGCAGTGAAAGGAGGGAAGGAATTGTTTATACACTGCAATTATCAGGCATGGGCAGCAATCAAACTGTAGTTCAAAGGACTGACCAAAGGAAGTGATGAGGGGCGGGGTTTAAGAAAGTAGCCGTTGTGGAGGACACTTTCTTTTAAAACAAAAAACAAGCAGAGACTCTCTAGAACACTTACAAGAAGAGGAGGGAGAAGGGGGAGTGAATGCAGTCCTTCCTCCGCAAGAATGTCCCATCCTTGGTGGTGTGAAGAGAACATAGCAGAACAGACACCAAAACAGCGGCAATGTTTAAAAAGTACATTACAGTTCTGTGCACTTGATATCAGAAAAGCAATGATTTGATCATATGAGGCCATTTCATCTGAAACAGACAGCAATGACTGTTCCATCACATGGTTGTATGGTCAAGATGGGACTAATGTTGGGAATGTGAGAGATAGTAGTGTATCTCACAAACAGAATAATTAATATTCACAAGCAGAAGGTGAGCAACAATCCGTCCAACCCCAACACCCCAACAGGATCACAGAGAAATAAAGCTGGTTTAGTCTTATTTGATTTGAGAAACACTAAGTTGGTTTACTTACAAATGGTATAAGTTTTCATAACTTCTGGTGAGAGGATCTGTAACATGTGCTCTTCAAACATGGAGGAGAGGCAGAGAATGTCAGAATGTTAGACTACAAAATAAAGGATGAACACACTCGGGCTAACAGCAGGCTAACTGCTGCAGGAATAGAAAAGGTGTGGCTAAGACCAACAAAGAGCAGATGGCACAAATACATGCTATGCCTAAATTCTTAGACAGATGTTCAAACTAACACCTACAGAGTCTAGGCATACTAAAGTTGCTACCTGTAACAGTTAGGCAGATAGGAGTAAATATGTTTCTCATTAGAGCAAAACTGAGTACTTAAAATGTGCATGTCTTCCTCACAACACAGAGGTAAACACAGACACCATCATTAGGAAAGGAGGGCATTTTGCTGCTCAATAATAAAAGCAAATGACTCATAGAACACAAAGAGACCACTAAGGAGGACGTTTGAAGTACAACACGATCTGAGGCATGCATTTTATGTTGCACAAAATAGGAACACCAGTCTAAGTCATCCATGAAATGAATGCTTGCCTCTTTCAAATTAAAAGTAGCGGAGGCAGGGGGAGAAGAAAGCTAGCTAATTAAACGCCTTCACCAAGGCTGGTCAGGAGTGTACTGAGCATAGCTTTGGAAAGACTACAGAAACTTAAGTCCAGCATATCCAGGGGTTAGCAGTACAGGCATACTGCAGTTAACAAAGACTCTAACAAAAAAGGCTCCTTTTCACAAAGTCTTTTTATGCCTGCCCAGCCCCATTTTTCTTTATTCTCTGGCTGGCTGGAAGGTTTTTAGCAGCAACAACCATGGAGGTATGGTAAAGGAGGGCTTGAGAAACACAAATTTTCAGTGCCAGGCTGCAGCAGTATGTCTGCAGTAAACAATGCAATGAAGCTTGAAGTGGGGAAAAGCAGCCAGTTCAGCCAATCCTGCTGCAGCTGTGTGTGTCTGCCTACAATAGGGAGGTTAAAAGCAGCTCCCTTTAAAAATCCCTTACTGAGCATGCATGAAATGCAAAGGGGGAGAACAGATAATCCTGCTTTACCAGTATGTACCTCCAGTATGTGTTTTTTTTTAAAGCAGAGATCTGTAAGTCTGACCAACAAAACAGAAATCATAATACAGTGGTGGTTGGTGAATGGAAAAAAAACGTCCCTGGTTGCATTTTTGAAGAAGTTTTCAGGTAGTCTCTTTTAGATTCAAAATATTTTAGTTTACTCATGCAAGGCCAGAGAGTCAGGAAGACATCAATGCCTGGCCCAGCAAGATGTTATCTTCAGAGCCAGCACCAATAGACTCATATGGCATCAGCATCTCCTTGCGAGCTGTCCATTCTGCAAAGGATTTTCATGTGCATCATCATAACGTCTTGATGAAGCAAAGCTATTTAATATTAGTTGTTCTTTAGAAGCTGGTTGGTGGATTTTCCATCAACCCCCAAAACTTGTATAGTATTCTGGAATATGGTCTGTACATCTTTCTTTTGTTCTTTTTTTTTTTTAAAAAAATTCTTGTTAAATCTTTAAAAAAAGGGGGGTGGTAGTAAAGAATTTAATGCAATCTGCACATTCCTGCCAATTCATCCAATTTGTACTTCCTGGATTAATAAGTAGATTAAAAAAAAGTCCTACAGATCATAATTGCATCATAAAAATTCAGAGCAGTGGAGAATTTATAGTTCTGATGTCAAAGCAAAACAAAAATGTATATATCTGGGAAAGATGCACAGAAATGTGTGTGAGGTACAGATGTATACTACATATATACGTTAGGAAAAATCACATGTGAAAATAAATACAAGCTTTCTGAAACTTTAAATAAATTACAGAATGATATAGAAATTGGAGGGAATGTGACATATTGACACGGTAAGTGTATAAGCGCACTGCTTATACTGCATTCTTCACTTCCCAGCACAAATCATGTGAAGCCATTTACCAAAGGATTTAAGTCACAGAGAGCAGTGAGTGTTTTTTAGTAAAAACCTGCAGTATAGCTAGTCTGCAGTGGAACAGATAAGAAGCAAAGTAAAAAGAGAAACCAGGGTGAGCTGCCCATCACTATCTACTAGATTGTATAAATACTGATAGTCCTAAACTTTTTTTAAAAAGTCCTGGATTTTTAATTTTCCTTTTTGTTTACTTTTCTCTAGCACTAAATAAAGCTAGGAAGCACTAGTAGAGAAGAACCTTTGATCACCATAAACCTCATCCCAGATACAGATGCCAAGGAAGGCAAGGAATAGAAGGTATGATGTCATTCTAACTCCACCTGCAAATTAAATATCACCTACATATAAAGACAGATAGTTGTCTGGTTTTCTTCTGATATGGCCTGTGTGGTGATAATAATACTAAGGCCCTTTTCACATGTGTGTGGGGGAAACGGGCGAAAATGCCCAAAAATGGAGCTTACCTCCAGCCAGGTAAGTCCGTCGCCACACGGAGCAGCGCGAGCTCACTGCTCCACACTCCTCCGGCGTCCCAGATGGCAGCTTCCAGTTGGTGGAGGCTCTCCACCAACCAGAGAAGCTCGCCAGCCGGAAGCCCCCCCCCCAGCAGATCTGCAGGCACGCACTTGCACGCGCCTGCAGATCCACTTTAGAGCCGGGCGACGGAGTGGCACCGGGCTGCGTGCTCTGTGCTTTTTAAAAACCTCTAAAAAGAGGTTTTTAAAAAACACGGAGCGCGGCTAGTTCCGGCCGCTCCTGAGTGGATTCTGGTGTGGAACTACGAAAAGGAGTCCATGCCAGTCCACTCTACGGTGTAGACGACCTCCGTGAGAGGTCGCTCTACACCGTCCCCCCCCCCACATGTGAAAAGGGCCTAAGTTAAGGTTTTATTTCCACCAGTATTATGGGGAAAAAATGAACAAATATACTATTGAAATCAACAAAACATAGTGTTAAATAACCATAATTGGCACTGGGTTTTATAAATGGGACTTTAGAAGCTGGATTGGCCACCTTTATGATTTTTATAGTCATGTTATAAATGGATAATTGTTTGCTTTCATACTCTCAAGAACATATCTTTGGATCTTCTATTAAGTGGGAAGGAACTAACAGTAACAACAACAATTAAATTTAGCTTAAAAGAACAAGGAAACACCTCTGGGCTATTTCCAGTCTCCCAAGCAATCTCAGAGGACTGCACAGAGCAGGAACATTCTCTCTCTTTGCTGTTGTGATTCCAGCCAGATGCAAAGTATATAGGAAGTTTCTGACATTTTTCTCATCCAAATGTGCCCTTGCTATTGAAAATACTTATATTTTAAGCTTTTTAATAATAAGTCATTGATTAATTTTGCATGAAGCACTGTGCAAATGCAGTTTCTCCATTAATTTGGACCCCGCTCCTCACTCACTTCTCTGCCCCACATCACTGATGTGTGTTGTATATCGATAAAACTGGAAAAAAACAACAACCCAGTGTTGCTTTGTTGGCCTGCATGATTGCATCAGGATGCTTAATGGTCAAATATGACTGAAGTAGCAACACGATGTGTTTGCAGCTTGGAACAACATTATCTGAGGTGGGATCTTACCAACATGATACAAACCATCTGCATCCTGGCATAACAACACACTCAAAAACACTCCTGATGCCATCACATAACTGATTGCGTTCAAGATTTTTTTTGTTTTTACATTGTTTTATCAATGTATACATGCATGTTAGTAATATCATTGTTCAGCTTTAGGGGTACTTAGTATAAATGGTGTCATTGCCAAATGTACCCATGCCAAAATATTCTGCTTTCTGATTTGTGTATGATAGTTGGGCACCATCAATAATAAAATTCTTGGGCCAGTTAAAATGCAAAGTTGCTGAATGATTTCCATGCTTCATATTCTTATGACCCTGTCCCCCACTGAGCTACATTAGATATACATGTAAGGCAGCAAAATTACATGCAAAACCATTTGAACACAATTTACAACTTGTCTTGTGGCCCTATCACCGCATACTGTTATAGCACTAAATTCCACTTTAACAGCCACGACAACATTTTGTGAAATTCTAGGGTTTCTAGGTCAGTGAAGCCCATGACCTCTCTCAAGCATGCTCTGCAAGCGCATCCAACATCCTTAGATTCTAAAAGGAAGTCCTCATCTGAATGTAAACAAACTGTCCTCCCAGTAGCAAAGCCCCATGAGACCACTGCTTTGAAGGGGAGGGTGGGAGGTGAGTAGGTGGCTGCAACTTGCTTCCCATTGCACGGCAGTTTGCAAGAAAGAGAAAGAAGCAGAGGAATGATGTTGCTACTTTTCCCCTGCCCTCCATCTCTCTCACATACACTGACACATAGAAACTGCAGGAGGACCAGAGGCCATCCTTGCTACCCAGGTACCTCCCTGCTTCCCCAGTGGCCCCTTGCACTGCATTAAAAAAGAAACTGACATGAGCACATTTAAAGCATGGATGTGTCACTCTAAGAATGCTGGTCAGACATGCTTTCCAAGCTCAGTTTAAAGTGTATATTAGAACAGAACCCTTGTACTTCTACCTTCACCATTTACTTTTCCTCTGGGTATATTAATAGCAGGTACTGGGATTTAGGGGAAGTGGACTGTGGACTGAAGTTGGTATCAGAAAGTATCGGTCAGTCCCTGCAGATTTTTTTCACTGGTAGCCCTTTTGCAGTTTAAATAGAACCCTCCTTTCTTTTACACATTATCTGGAAAGATCTGCAGGTTAAAGGCAGAGGTCTACTACTCTAAAATATATTGTGGCTTCCACTGGCCTTCATTCTGTTTACCTGAATATTAGTGATTTCACCTGGTGGTGAGGAGGCAAAGCCAAGTGTGGAGTCCCCATGTGCATATGGTGACCAGGTTCAGAACTTTAGCTTTCTCATGAGATGGTGACATTGGGTCCTTTGGAAGGAGACTGGGATTAATGTCAAGTTTGCTGGGCTGTGGCTCAAGGGACGAGCATCTGCTTTGTACACATTTTCTAGCTCAGTCCCTGATGCCTTAGAGTGGAACTGGGAAGGGCAGTTACCTGGGACACTGGAGAGCCATTGCTAGTCAAGGCAGAGCATGCTGAGCTAAATAGACTGACTTGGTATAAAAAAGGACCATCTTGTGTTTCTAATTAAGAAATAAATCCACAGTCAGCCCTATTTTGAAAATGTTCTGTCCTGTGATATCTTGTTCCTTTCCAGATTTGATTTCATATGGGCTGATGTAGCTGATTTATCATGTCCTTTTCAACCACTGCTGAGATCCCTCCTCTCCACCCCGCATTGCTGAGAACTCTTGTAAGCCTTCTGGGTGGAGCCCACTGCTATCTGTGAAATCAGAAATGAGCAGGAGTGGCCCAAATGATTTGCTGCAACAGATCAAAGTGTTGTTGGATCTTGAGCTAGCATCTTGCTTGTAATAGTGGCTTGTAGTGGTGCCACAGGGCAAGGATGAGTCTTTCTCCCTCAGTGTTACAAGCACCTCCCTATATAATTGAGGGTGAACCCGTAGCAGGCAACACTGGCACACAGCATAAGATAACTGATGGTACTCATGAGGGTGAAATGGACTTCTGCTTGAGTTGGCAGGGCTATCAGGGAGGGAGCTGAAATTTTCTTCTATCTCTTTGTTGTCCCCTTGCAAAACCCTGTCCCCGGGTCTACAACTTTGATATAAAATTAATCTAACCCACCAGAGAGGTCACTCAATGTGCACGTAGGCAGTAACGGTCGTACAATCGAAAAAACCAGATCAGGCCAGTAAAATCCCCAGTCACGTAGCAACAGGAGACCTTGTGCTGTGACAACCCATGGTGGACAAAAGGTCTTTAACCTTTTAAGGAGTCCAATTGAAGGGAGTCAAAGTGTTCCCGGAAGACTGGGCACTGGAAGCAATAAAACCTTATCAAATCCATCTCCAGAAACTCACACCACAACCTCAAAGCGGAAGAAGATCCTGTTATTTAGATGATACTTTGTTATCTTCTGAGAAATGCCAGGTGTGGAGGTGTTTTGCTTATTCTGTACCTGTTTCTGTTCCCCAGGAAAGGATTTGCCTTCAAAGTAAATTTTTCCTACAAATAGTCCCTGTTTTTGGGCTAGTTATGCATGCAAGGAGAAGAAAGGCGATGCAATGTTGTGATGCCTCCCAGCGTGTCTCTTTGCTGAGCTGGTGCTTTATCTTTGCTTCTCTGATCAGAAGACTTCAGGAGAAGGTGCAGTATGCTTCCTATCCTATTTCCATTCTGTATTTCTATTAGCCCTTGAATGAGTGTGTGTGTGTGTGTGTGTGTGTGTGTGTGTGTGAGTGCAAACTATTACTATTCAATAAAGTCATTCACTGAACCTTTGTGTGTGATTTCTGACTGAGCCTGGCCCCATAAACATTGGGTTAAAGATCCCTAATTACCCTGCCCTCTTTGCATTGCTAAAACAGTGCTCATAGCTAATTTTCCCCACAGGAGACAATTTTGACAGACATTGGGAATCCCCCCTAAGGGACCCCCAGCCAGCAGGGTAACATCTTCCTTCTTTCTTGGCTGACCAGGCTCAGCCTGTGGCTCTTCAGCTCCACATACCAAATCCTTGTCTTCAGAATTCCTTGGGAGAATACAGCACATAGATCCACCTAAGCCAGGATGAGGCAACTCAGACCCTAGGGCTGAGTCTGGCTCTCCTAGGGTGTCAATCCACTTTTCTGAGCTTCCCCAGAGCACCACACCCCCTTCCTCATGACACCAGTCCTGGCAGTTTTTCAGCTTTATGTGTGCTCCTCCTCTTCCCATTCTAAATGGTTGAAATGTTTCTCAAAAGGATTAGCTATTTGCAGTGAAAGTTTTAAAACGTTTTAAAATTTCCTCTTTGCCTTTATCCCTGCCTACCACGGAAACATGGTTCTGAATTTGGACCTCAGGCTGAAAGAAGTTCTCCATCTTTGAATCAGGCTTCCTGAAAGGTTGTTCTCTAATGTGTTGCTAGAGGAACCTGAAAGGAGAGTCATGGAAGACTGGGAAAGAAGTCTGTGGAGAAATAGCAAGGCAACATTTAAGTGAGAAAAATCATAGGTCAAGATCAGAACATCTTCCACGAGATGGCTTAATGCAACAGAGAAGATGACTGTGCCCTTAAACAAAGCAAAGCAAAACAAACCAAACAAAAAAACCCCACACCTTACTTGCCTCCTAAGGATTAATTTTCTACTTGGAGAAATTTATTTTTGCATGAGGCAGCATTCGAGATTGGTTTCATACTTGGAGCCTGAATGGCATCATTCATTCTCTTACACCTCCAGAATTCAGCCACTTTATTCTGCTTCTAGCATAAGAAGACGAGTGCTGCAGACAGAACTGAAACAGTGTTGTATCTGCAGGGCAACAAGATGAACAGCACTAGTGGGTGGTTACAGGGGATATCCTCTTTTGAAGAGATTTGCTGTTGTATTCCTGACACCACCTTTAGAATTACTGCATCAAAGAAATGCCGGAAAAAGAGAAAGACAGAGATATTCTGAAAGGTACAATAGACAAAAAGAATTGGATTGGCAATTGATACAGTTATGTTACAGTTATGTTATTTAAACTGGGATTAGCTGGTTGCAAATTGTTTACTTACGTGTTTCACTGGATTGGTTTTTCATGGCTTTTGTTTGAGATGGAATGGTGGCAATGTTTCAAGCAGTCAAGGGACTGATTGTTCTTCATTTTCTCAATTCCAGCTTAACCTAGAGATTTAAAGCTATTACAGCTTTCCTTGCCAAAGTGGCTGCCTCTTTTCCTTGCAGAAGCTGCACTGTTGTCCATATTCTGTGACTGAACCATGGAACATTCAAGAACATTCCATGACAGCAACTCAGGCAATGATTGATATGAACGATGTCTTCTGTGAAGCATGTTCTCTTTTACAAAATTCACTGTCTATTTATATGTCTGTCTATAAATAAAATATTTCTGCATAAAATATCTCAAGGCATCTGACTATCAAATATAGAATCACAGAATCATAGAGTTGGAAGAGACCACAAGGACTATCAAGTCCAACTCTCTGCCATGCAGGAATATGCCATCAACATAATCCCAATCTCTATTTAAAAATCTCTGAAGAAGGAGACTCCACCACAGTCTATGGCAGCACATTCCACTGTCAAACTGCTCTTACTGTCTGGAAGTTCTTTGTGCTGTTTAGATGGAATCTCTTTTCCTGAAGTCTGAAGCCATTGCTCCATGTCCTAGTCTCTGGAGCAGCAGAAAACAGGCTTGCTCCATCTTCCATGTGACATGCCTTCAAATATTTAAACATAGCTATCAGGTTGCATCTTAACCTTCTTTTCTCCAGGCTAAACAAAACCTGTTCCCTAAATTGCTCTTTATACAGCATGTTTTCCAGGCCTTTTACCATTTTGGTCACCCTCCTCTGGACATATTCCAGCTTGTCAATAACCTTCCTAAACTGTGGTGCCCAGAACTGGGCACAGTATTCCAGGTGGGGTCTGACCAAAGCAGAACAGAGTGTTACTAGGCCATGTAGTATCACCATTCACCCCATAATACAAATAAATGAATCCTAGATCAAATCAGGCCACAACTGTCAGTAAAAGCCAAGATAATTAGCTGAGCCTATTATACTTTGAACATATCACAAGATGACATTACTAATTGGAAAAGATGACAAGCTAGGTGAAGTGGAAGGCAGTAGGAAAAATGGAACATATTGTTACCGGTGGATTGAATCAATCAAAGACACCCTGGCCATGAATCTGTAGGACCTTAACAGGCCTGTTAATGACTGGGGATCTCAGAGGTCTCTCGTATTATTCCACTTTCAACATCCTACGGAACTGGGGGTTTGCAGTTTAGGGAGGGGCCTCAAAAGATTCCATCCCTAAACTGCAAACTCCAGGATTCCATAGGATGCTGAAAGTGGAATAATAGCACTATAACAGGCTAGTGGGGAAATGGCCTCTGTGCTCTATCCAGATGCTTCAGTCCATTTGACCAATGGTCTAACTTTGAAAGCAGTATTATCTGTGTGTGGTTCTAAAAATAAAATGCAGCCACTGGTGCTCCAGTTAGAACTGTAAGACCAGCATGGTGGAAGGCAGCTTTGCATTAGTTTTCCTCCTACTGCTTTTATGCAAGAAATGGCTTCTACAAAGTGCTTTGGTCCCTACTGGGGAAAAGTCATAGAATCATAGAGTTGGAACAGGGGCCATCGAGTCCAACCCCCTGCTATGCAGGAACCCACCTCAAAGCACTCCCAACAGATGGCCATCCAGCCTCTGCTTAAAAACCTCCAAAGAAGGAGACTCCAACACACTCCGCTGAGGCAGCATATTCCACTGCTAAACAGCTCTGGCTGTCAGGAAGTTCTTCTTGAGGTTCAGGAGGAATCTCCTTTCCTGCAGCTTGAATCCATTGCTCCTTGTCCTAGTCTCTGGAGCAGCAGAAAACAAGCCCGCTTCCTCCTTGAAGTGACATCCCTTCAAATATTTAAACATGGCTATCATGTCCCCTCTTAACCTTCTCTTCTGCAGACTAAACATACCCAGCTCCCTAAGCCGCTCCTCATAGGGCATGGCTTCCAGACCCTTCACCATTTTGGTCTCCCCCCTCTGGACATGCTCCAGCTTGTTGATATCCTTCTTGAGTTGAGGTACCCAGAACTGGACACAGTATTCCAAATGAGTTCTAACTAAAGCAGAATAGAGTGGTACCATTACCTCCCTTGATCTGGACACCATACTCGTATTGATGCAACCAAGAATTACATTGGCTTTCTTGGCTGCTGCCTCATGTTCAGCTTGTGATCTACCAAGTCACAAGCACTCATATTATTGCTTTCATAGGACTATCATTAGCCACATGGGTCCATTTTTTATAGAAAGCTAGCACACTCTTCTGATTCAAAATCCTCCCTGCCCTCCAACAACAGAACTACCTATAGTGTGTCATTCTTTGTAAGTTAGAAAGTACAATGGTTGTTATCAATAATTAGAAAAAACAGGCCTAGTCTAGCATTTTTCAGGACAGTAAGACTGAGTCTTATCACACTTGGTACATTTATTTGCTGACAGTCTGTCAGAATTTCAGTTCCCAGGACATGCAGGACATTCAGAAATCTACGTACATTCCTAGAAACCAGCTTTTAGGAAACAGTGATGACATGTGCCTTGTTATGCTGCTGATTCTAACGGTGGTTTTCTTGCTCATTCTTAATTGCTGCACCTGCACCATTTTCATTTCCATCACCCTGCCCGGGGTGTTAAAAGAAAAAGGTCATGTTTACCTCAGATGTTAGAGCAGCAGGAACTGTCTCATAAAAGGAAGAATCAGTGGTGGATTAAAATGTTTCTTACAAATATAGAAACAAACATCATCATAGTCCTTGGCCAGAGTACGACTCTCAGCTTGACTCTGTAATTTTTAGAAAGCACAAGGTCTTGATGTGGCAAGATAATATGAAATTAGTAAAGTGTGAGTTCTTCTAACTCAAGTGGAAGGTACTCTGAAGCATTCTTCCTTTACAAAATGATCACTGTGCTTGCCTACCCTTCATCAAAGTGGATGCACTGAAAATTTAGAAATGTTACCCTGCTGGACACGTTTGCGTGTCATGTTAAGCCGTAATCCTAAAGAATTCTACAGAACACTGGAATACGCTAGCTAATTACTTTCTCTCCAAGCAGAAGAGGCTAAACAAAGGCCTGTGATTACTACGTATGAGATAAATCTGGCAGGAGCTGGTGTTCTGGCTTGCTAGGGAAAGACAAGCCAGGGCACTGGATGCTATGAAGTATGGATGTCACATTAAACTTGCATTGGGAACATCTCTAAGTCTCAATTTCTTTGAATTCCCTCAAATCCCACTTGCATTTTTCCCTCCATCATTATTTTGTATTGGCTGGCAAGAAAGATTTTGTGTTACACATTTTCCCTAATTGGTATATTTGTTGTGCAATTTACTTAATGTATGGGATGTTTCCCCATTCCTCACTGACTATTAATGTTTTTCTACCTATATTTCCCATTTGTTTTTTTTTGTTTTTAAAAAGACACACACTGTTTTGCGCACACTTTATTGCTTAGAGTACTGTGTAAGCCTCATAAATGTATAAATGCTTAACGGAAGGTATGTATTTTCTTACAACAAACCTAGGGAAGGGTAAACATTCTGCTGTTCTTAAGAATGTCAGGTCCAAACATTGATCCAAAATCTGTTTTTTATTTAGCTGATTCTGCCTGCACTGGGACTGACCAGCTAACTTGTAGCCATATGTGGTTTTGCCTATAGCAAATCAGAATTCTAGAGATAAATGGTCCATTGCTAAACAGTTCTGGTTTACTGTGACATGCAAATATGTTCATGATGTCAAACTGTGGCGCTTCCTGGGAGTGCTAAAACGCCCAGGCCAAGAGGTAAGCCAAACACACATGCAAAATAAAAATAAAAATCAGAGGCATTCTGGAGATGGGTGAGGTAATTTCAGGGGGTTAATTTCAGCCCCTCATCATCCAAACCTTTTTACCTTAAATGTTCATTGCACCCTTCAGTGGTTGTAACCAGCCATATCATACCCTGGTTGTTCCCACCACATAGTTTAGGCCTTTGGTGGCCTTTTCTTACTTTTTAATCCCCAAAAGCAGGAGTGGCTGAACTTTTTACTTAAAGTTTTGAGTGATGGTTTTCACAGATCCTAAAATGTCAGACTGGGGAATGGTGTGAACTGGCCAATTGCATCTCCCAAATGGTGTAATTGGCTATTTAGAGACAAAATGTTTAGATTTTGGGTGGCACGAGGGGTTCAGGAGGATAGATGTGGCTCTCTTAGGTCCTAGGAAAGCAAATGGGACACCTGGATCTCTCAACCACAGTATTGTGTGTACATATATGCATATGTGTCTAAACTTTTAATTTAAAGGAAAAAAATTCTGTGATGGAAGCTCTGTGTTAAATATTGTTTCTGTTAAACAAATGCAAGTAAAAAATTAAATAATGACACCCCAAGATTATAATAACTAGCAAGGCTGATCCGATCCTTTGAAATAACTAGGAAAGCATGCCTAGCCCTGATCCAAACGCCACCCCTGAGGCTGACCGATCAGCAGCCCTTAGGGGACATATGGCATCTTTCTTCTTCTCCTTTTGTGGCAATATGAAGTCTCTTCAGAAACAGTACATCTGTTGTAGAAAGAGATAAAGAAAAGGACTGCAGTTTTCTAATTCCTTGGCTAGCCAGATGAAGGATAAGAAATGTTTATGCCACTACCATTTTTGAATCCCCTCATTTCAGCAGAGGTTTTCCTCTTCCCTTGGGCTGACAAAGAGCCAGAGACATTTTGTTACTCTCATGTTGTGAGACTACAGTATTGCTGCATTCTGATAGGCATGTGTGAAAATGGACAGTTCATTCTGGAATTCTGACTCTAGAGTTATGGGAAGCCTTCAGCCCTGGCTTAGAAAAGTTCCTTGGTTGTTATTTTACCATTAGTTTTGTCCTCTTGATACAGAAATAAAACATACCTTTTTCTGTGGCAACCACCATTGCTAGTGTACTGAGCCTGCCTTGTCCTTCCTAAGAAACCTGAATTTATTTTGGAAAGAACTTCATGGGGGAGGGAAGAAACATGGTGCAGTGACAGCTGGAGGCTTCCCTGTCAGTGGAGCAGTAAATCCATTCCATGTCTTGGTTCTGTTACCTTCAAAGGAGCCATCCACGGTGCTAAACTTCTAAAAAGAAAACACCTTGGCAGAGTACAGCTGACAGTGAAGGGGAGATGAGTGCTATGTTTCAGGATTTGTGTCTGTTTCTCTTCCACAGGAGCCAATGGATTTTTCCTGGGCTCAGCACCTTGGACAGCTTATTTGATATTCAGGTTAAAACCAGGAATGAATTTATCTTCCAGTGACATGAAACTCATTGCTCATGGGGAATCCTAGAGTAATTCTTTTTCTCTGTGAACCAAAAAAAAAAAAGTAACTTTCTAAATTCAATCCTGGTGGAGAAAAGAGATTCCAGGATGGCACTTCCGCCAAACAGTAGCGGATCCTGAACCACAAGTTAAAGTTCAGTACCCTCTGTACAAACTTACATGAACCAAATGTGAGTGTGTGAGGTTTTGTGAGTGAAACTCTAAACACAAAAGTCTTATGACAGGATAAAATAAACAGGGCATCTTTAGGCTCTTAAGAAAGAATAAATGGGATCAACTAAAACACTTGGATCAATAGATAAAGAGGGCACAGTCCATGTTATTGTGCTTCCTTGTCCCATGTGACTGAAGAAACGTCATTCCCCAACCAAAAAAGCTGAAGTAGAACCAAAGTTCTTTTTAAAACACTGCTATAAGCTACAGATTATTTGATAGGGTTATTCTCTCCAAACTCACTCGGTAGCTTAAAATCATGCGATCAAAATTGTTTTTAAAAAATCAAGTAAGCAGCAAAATGGCTTGAGAAAGAGCGAGAGAATGAGACTGAGAGAGAGAGAAGCTCTTGGAGAGAATTACATACCAGCAGAATTCTATATATTACTTACAAATAATTTTATCAAATGTGTTCAATGATCAGCAAAAGTGGTAGTAATGAATGGAGTATCAGAAAGCAATTAATACCATTTCAAAACACAGAAAAGCTTTACCATCCATTAGTGTCTCATTTATTTACAGAATGCAAGGTTAAAAAACAAACCTTATATTTATGCATAGCGGTGGTAGTAAATGCATTTCCCAGCTCACCAAAAGTGTGAATTTGCTGAGCACTACTGCTGGCAAAGTGTGGATGGGGGCCATGTTCCAGGGATGGTCTCTCTTTTCCTCAGACACCAATGGACTTTTCCTGGGCTCAAATAAGGAGCAGGAAGATCAACCAATCAGAAGCTGTCTGTTTGGCTGGCAGGAAGCAGGCCTCAGGAGCAAAGGAAGGCTTCAACTCAGGGCAACTTCTGAAACATATAAGTTACTTCCCTTTCCATGGGAATAGTCAGCCAGCTTTGACCAAAAGCAGTACATACTTGCTATTACTCTGCAATAAAATTGGCTGATACAATATATGCAGATTTTTGTTTTTTTAAAAAATATTTTTATTAAATCCATCTACTTAAAAACATAAAATAAACTAACAAATTTTAAAGATATCACATTAAATTTTACATCTAATACATTCCAATAGTGTTAAGTATCAGTCCTATAATCCTAACTTTAACCTTTTACCAACTTCCTTATCTAAAAGTTCTAGGTGCTTCTTTATTTTTTATTGTGCTTCAGCATTCATTCTAAATCTTAAATTACTTACTTCTCTACTTTCGTTCTTCAGTATTTCCCCCCTTTTTTTAACCTATAGATTTATATATTTTTATACATATTTCCTGTAACTTACTACAGTGAATAGGAATCTTAATCCATCCAAGAATATGTATGTTGCTTAAGCAGAATTTCATAAATCTTAGAATCTCAGTAAAAGTCGGAGTGAAATCTAAACATTTACACCATATCCATTATACGTAAAATTCCAAAACTCCCAGTGTTGCGGGTTCCCCCCATTGCTTTTCTCATAGGGGGCAACTATCTTTAAACACCCCAAAGGCAATATTAAATGTCAATCATGTGCTAAACTCCTTAATTGTCTCATTACTTGAGTGGGGAGTCCAACATTTCTTCCTCCTTTCCCTCTTTCCCTCTATCGGATATGCTCAGTCCATAAATAACAATCCCCAAACTTTCTTTTTTCTAGTTAGTTCTCAGTCCTGAGTCTGAGTCAAACTGTAGGGAAAAAACGATCGAAGCAATTTTATCCAGTCCTTTTAGTGTTAGCAACGTATGAAGAAATTTTATTCAAAGATCTTTAAAGTGATATTCAAAAAAAGAAAAGTCTCTAAAAAGCAACAACAAAACTTTCCCCTTGTTTAGGCCGTTGCAGGGTAATGGAAGCTGTATGACCTCCACAGCATCGTCCGTGTCCAGATGTCTCCCTCCAATGTTTTCTTTCTCCATCTCTGGGCACTAGTTACTGGAATTCAGTCTCTTCGAACCCCTCTGAGTCCCCTTTCCCAAGGGGGCTATTTCATCCTGCCCAATTTATTTTGGCAGGCTTCCGACCCTGTTAGGTGATCATCTCTTTCGCAGCTGTGCAAAGGGGCAACCTATCTCTCTGCCATTTCTGCCAGAAGTTAATATATGCAGATTTTTAAGAGGGATTTAAAAACTAAAGCCCACTATTTTCCTACTGTTTTGAAAACCAAGATCATATACAAATTCATTTATCCCACCTGAATTCTGACTTTCCTTCAGCAAGCTCAAAGGAAGGACAGATGCAGTGTTGTCTCACAACCACCCTTACTCCTCTTTGAAGGTGAGTGAGGATAGGAACCTCAGTTTTCTGCTTTCGAAGGTCCAAGCACACTCACTCAAAAAAGTGCACAGTCTGCCTTCATCCTAGTATAGCGTGCACAGGATTAGCTCTTATGTTGAGTTGGCTGGGGGAGAGTTAGACAGATATCTTTTAAGTGTTGCGTTTTGCAGCTTTCCAGAACTTATTTGTCTCCCCTGCGTTCTGTGTCATTCCAAATTCCCTTAGTGGGTCCACAGTCTTGGACTAATTCCCTTCTTACTGTGATGTACTGCTGTTGACTGCTCCTCTCCATTAGTTGCTTTTTACCTTTCTGGGTGTGGGGATGGACTTATCTCAGCTCTCCCATCCTATGTCCTCACCTGTGAACTCCACCATCAACGCGGCCTCTCCTTCTCCACTACTGTCATCAAGTACAAGTGCTTCTCATTCACGGAGGGGGAGTGCTGCCATGTTGAAGAATGAAACCAAAGAGGGATACAATTTAATTGACATCCTAAACATGACTACATGCCCTATGTTTATTATTGGTTTTGTATAATACTAGCATATATATCCGGTGTTGCCTAAGATTTTATTTTTATTTTCTCATAGGTAATACTTGTTAGAAAGATTTGAGATCCTGTGTCTCTAATTCCCCAAAATGTCTTGTCCAATACCTGTAACTTTTCCCTATATTCCCCAATCCAATCTGTACTCAGAGTTATTAACATACAGTGTTTGGATTCCTGAGAGAATACGCTGCCCTCCTCCTTCTTGCCACTTGGCCATATCTCCATAGCAGCTGGCCTTTTTGAGACCGGCACAGTTGACTGAGGCCCAAGAGCTCTCTGGCCAAGAATTCTAGAAGCCCTAAACTGCAAACCCCAGGATTCCATAGAATTTTCTCAGGCAGCCAATCATATGAGGTCTTTGCCTGACACAGACAAACAAACTTTGACTTTTATATATTAGATGTGTTTTCTTATGTGGAGTTTATAAATTTCTAACCATTAACGGTGGCATGCAGATTGTACTCCACCTGACTAACATCCCTGTCGTGGTTATATGCTCTTGTCTATACTTTCAGGCACATTGCTCCATTATACTATAATATGCTGAATGCTGGCAGTATGCTTTTCAACAGTTAAAACTAAAAGAATTAATGGGAATTAATAACGAAACTAAGAAAGTCTTTTAGCAACTTCTACAGTACCATTCTTTCCTTTGAAAATGAAAAGAGAATGAAAAGAATTCTTCAGGAAATAATCCATGAAGACCAGAGCGGTTTCTTACCGAGAAGACACATCAGAGATAATATCTGGACAGTGATCAATATGATTGAACATTATGAAACACATAATGAGAAGAAATGTGCGATGGTCTTTGTGGATGCCGAGAAGGCGTTTGATAATTTAGAACACGAATTTATGATTGAATTATTAGGTAGAATGGACTGTGGACACAAATTTGTAAATTGGATGAGACAAATATATTCAGATTGCAAGGCCCAACTAATAATAAATGGGGAGAAGACGGCTTCTATAGAAATAAATAAGGGAACCCATCAGAGTTGCCCATTATCACCATTGCTTTTTATAACATCTCTCGAAGTTCTTCTAAGAAAAATTAGAAAAGAAGAGGAAATAAAAGGAACTAAAATAAAAGGGCGAGAATACAAACTGAAAGCGTACGCCGATGACCTGGTGGTTTTTCTTGAAGAGCCAATAACAAGTGCAGTGAAAATGATAGAGGCATGTAATGAATTTGGAGAATTAGCTGGATTTAAAATTAACAAAGACAAAATGAAGATTTTGACTAAAAACATGAGAAAGGCGGAAATTGAAGAATTGAAGATGATGACAGGATTTAAAGAAGACAAAAGGATCAGTTATTTGGGAATAATAATCACTAAAGAGAATAACGGACTATTTGAAAATAACTACGCGGCAAAATGGAAGGAAATTAAAAAAGATTTACAGAATTGGACAAAACAAAACTTTTCCTTACTGGGAAGAATGGCAACACTTAAGATGATGGTATTACCAAAGATGAACTATTTATTTCAGAATTTGCCGATAATCATTAACACTAGATGTTTTCACGATTTGGAAGAAGGACCTATCGCTTTTCATTTGGGCTGGGAAAAAGCCGAGGATAAGATGGAAAATACTGACTGACAAAAAAGAAAGAGGAGGTTGTGGCCTTCCGGACCTGAAATTGTACTTCTTTGCGAATGGAATGACGTAGTTAAAAGACTGGATAACACTGAAGAATGATAGAATGTTAAATTTGGAGGGCGCAGATCTTCGGTTCGGCTGGCACGGATACCTCTGGTATAATAAGGCAAAGGTGGATAAAGATTTTATAAATCATTATATTAGAAGACCCCTATTCGGAATTTGGAAAGTTTGGAAAAGGAAATTGTATTCTAAAATATCACTATGAGTTTCATCTCATGAGGCTTTATATGGAAGATGGAAAGACCCAACAGAAAGATGGTTTACTTACAGAGACTTAATTGTGAATGAAGGTAAAGATGTTCAGCGAATTAAAATAAGAGAAGACTTAATGAATGAGGGATGGAATTGCCAACGGTTTTTGCACATACAGTTAAAAGAAAGATTAAAAATGGATCAAAAACTTGAAGGAATAGAAACAAACACACAATTAAGTGAATGGGAAAAAATATTATTTGAAAAAAAGGAACATTTAACATCTCAACTCTACAAGTTCATATTAGATCGGGAACTAGAAACTGAAGTAATAAAAGATACAATTATTGTTTGGGCCCAGAACATAGAACATGAAATAAAACTAGAGCA
Organism: Cyclura pinguis; assembly: GCA_030412105.1. Lineage (NCBI taxonomy): Eukaryota > Metazoa > Chordata > Lepidosauria > Squamata > Iguanidae > Cyclura > Cyclura pinguis. Next base: position 130,682,790 of record CM059600.1, read on the forward strand.
ATGGGAGAAGAGTTGGGAAAATACACAAAAATTTACTTTGGTACAAAATTTGAAGGAAAATTACTTTAAAATGCTATATAGATGGTACTTGGATCCGGAGAAGCTGAGTAAGATACACAAAACTAAAGAAACGAAGTGCTGGAAATGTAAACAAGAAAATGGGACTTTCTATCACATGTGTTGGCAGTGTACAAAAGCTAAAAAATACTGGAAGAAGATTCATAAAAAAATAATGGAGATTTTACAAATAAAAATTCCTTTGACACCAGAAATTTTTCTATTAAATATGTTACATCAAGTAGATAAAGAGTACAACAAATATAAGAATGCAATTCTATATATGATTTCAGCTGCTAAAATAACATACGCGAAATATTGGAAAAGACTCGAAATACCAGAAATGGAGGAATGGCTAAATAAAGTACAAGAATATGCTACACTCGATGATCTAACCCGGGCCATGAAGGGAGAAAAAAGAGGCAAGAGAGAAAGCAATATGAAAGCAGTAAAGACATATATTGACGATAATTGGACAAGGTTATGCCAAGGAGATGGAATATGAAAAATAATGGAGTAATAAAAGAGCATAGAGTAGCTAAAAAAGACAATTTAAAGGTAAATCATACTGATAAAGAGGCAAGTCATCTGTGATAGAATTGGTTTTGAGGTCACAGATAAACAGAACTGAAGAATGTCCAAGCAAGAGAAGGTAGGAAGTTATAAAAGCATCGAAATATAGAAAAGGATCTGAGTTAGAGTATAAGGAAGTATCTATGGATAGAAGTGAGAAATGAAGGGTTGGATTTGAAATATTAAATGTATCCAGTTTGAGCTGAAATATCTAACAGATCCTAGATGAAATATAATAGGTTGGAAAGTATGTAAAATGGAAGATTGTATAATAAGCAAACTGTTATGTTTATTTTATACAATTGAAAAATGAATAAGACATAATGATTGTATAATGTGTAAATAGATGGATTTTAATAAAAAAGAAAAAAGAAAATGAGTTTTCATGGATTAGAATCCACTTTCCCTTATGTATCTAAGGAGCCACCAGAATGAATTTCTACGACTACGTTCTTGGGCTATTTGAAAGTTATATCTACAAAATACAAATCAATATTTGGGCTTGAATAAGTATTTAAATGGACACTCTAAAAGCAGGGGGAGGGGGTACTTATATCCATTTTCGGGGGACACTTAGCATCCTTTTTACAGTTTCTTCTATTATCGTAATTAGAATGGGGAGAAAGAAAAATCCTTTCTTTTTGCCCTTTAAAATCATGTTTGCAGGCAAAATCCATAGGATGGGTTGTATTTTTTGATTTTACAGCATTAGCTTTAAAACACCCACCCTTTCCTTTTATTTAACTTTTTTTAATTTTTAATTTGTTTGATATTGATAAAATGTTGCTAGATTATAGTATTCAAGAGAATTTTAACAATCAGCTGCAAGTCATTATTTGCATAAACATTTTCTAGTTTAAGGGTGTTCATACTGTTAAATAGATTATTGGCTATGAGATGCATCAGGATACAGTAAACACTTTTTGCAGTGATGGAAAAAATTATATTTAAGTTAGATATGGACTCTGAAGCGAGGCTGATGTCATACCATTTCAACCTCTTATCCCCTATGTTCCTCCATTACTGGAAACAGAAGAGCAGAAAATATATCCAGGGCAGCTGTGCTGGGCATGCAGCAGAATAAAATAAAATCTAAAATGAAACATAACAGTTATATACCTTGTTTAGGCCAGCCAAGAGGCACAAAGCACATTAGACTAGATTTCAATGCCCATTGGCTTCTTCCTCCAGCAAAGAAGTTAAAAATTACTCAAGAGAAAGAGTGATACTGCTGGAATCATGGGCCTGCATCTTTTTTTAGATGTTTGCTTCAGCTGGTGTTTAAAGTGGTGTTGGGGGAAGATTAGCGCAGGTAGAGGTCCACCATTTCTCAGCCATGCAGAGACTGAGAACAAAGAGTAAAAGCCAAGTAACAAAATTTTGGTCTTCACTAGTAGCAACAAAGTAACCAAGATCTAGACCATCTCTGTCTTGTGTGAGACCGCAAGCCCCTTTGTAGACTTCGTTGACTTCTGTTTCTGGTAATGGATAAAAGGGAAATGAAAGATGGGTGAAGAACTTCAGATTCCTAATTTTCTCTGCTCTTTGAATGGACCTGTCCTCAGTTCTGTCAGCTAGCTTGTATACCACTTCTATTGCATATGCCAGGAAAAAAAACCCAATTCCAGCTGTAATCATGGTGTTGTGCATTATCTGTAAACACATGCACACACTTCCTTTTTCTCTACAGCTACTGTTGTTGCTAGGGTGGGATGTTTTTGTCAAGGGAGCTTGTGAGTGAGCTCATATGAGAACAAGCACACAGAGGGAGCTGTGCTGGTGCTACCTTGCTGCTATGCCTTATCTTTCTTCCTGCTAAAAAGCGGGAAGAGATGGAGAAGGAGTACACATAGTCTTTATTTTCCAAGGAGGAGCCAAGCTAGGCAGTGAATAAGCTGGCTGAAAAGCCAGAGACTGTAAAAGGCTGGCATTGTGGAGGCTGGATGGACAGTCAAATATGGGAATATATGCCACTTTGAAATGTACCTCCAAATGTAATCCCTAGGTTTGTCACCTTGCTTTGTCTTGTAGCTGGTTAAGACCTCTAGGTCTCAGTCTATGGCCCTTTCGGCACAAGGCTGGTGAAGCAGTTCGTGCTGTTTCTTACCAGATTTTCTGGGCTTGAAACAAAGCGGACTTTCCCTCATTTCCGTCCGCACAGCTACTGCGTATGTTCCATTCTGATTCGGAGGAGTGTGAGTTCATGAATCCACACTGCCTCCACCGTGGCCACTCCCCCTATTCCCCTCACCCCACCCTGTCGGCTGTGATTGGCTCTTTTTTTTATGATTTAGTACATCATTGCGTACATGCGTAAGTCCATACTACCCCCTGGCCCCTCCCATGAGCCCTCCCCTGACCACCAATTCACATTGGCATGAATGTACGTGTCTGCACCACTGTGAAAGTACGAATTGGATCGATCTGGAAAACTGGAAAACTGATTTCTTCCGTTTTTCAAATAGCGCACTTTACCACCACATGGGGGTGCATTTAGTCGGAATTACATGCGGAACAAAGGTAAATAAACCGAACCTAGTCTGCTCCAATGTGCAGAAGACCTTTGTGGCAAGAAGCATTGGCGCGTCTTAATAACCGCGTGCAGAAAGGGCCTATGTTAGAATCATTAACTGAGGTAACTGGAATCTGCAGCATTGAAGGTATACACACAAGGGCCTTTTTTTAAAAAAAATAATGCTTCCTTCCTTGAGTTGAGTCTCAGTCATCTCCATTCTAATCTGCATATAAGTCTACACTGAATACTCAACAGAAAGCAAGATGATCCTTCTATTGTGCTGCCTCAGTGGAGACAGACAGATAGTCAGACAGCCTACCTAGAGATTTATGCAATATGCTTCCCACGTGAAATCTTCAGGGTGTGTCAAAATTACATGAAAAGGTTGTGGGAGGTAAATCATCTTGCAAAGCTCGTGCATCCACTCCCTTTCCCGACCACATCTCTGATCACAAACTGACATCAGAATTAAACTTCTGTCCAGACTAAACAGAGTGAGGAATAGAGCCAAGCTTAGGGAACCCCTGGTGTTGACCAAACTCTTCCTTAGCACAAATTGTGATAAGTGGATTTGCTGGCAAGTGAAATGTCTTAAGTGCTTACAGCCAGCCTTCAGTTTATCAAGTTAACATGTGTGTGCCAAGCCATTCTTTCTGCAATGTTGGATAATTTTATTTTTTAAATAAGTATTTACATAATATGAATCCAGGTGCTGCAGGGGAGGACCTGCTTTTGTTGGCCCCTGATCAAGGAGAGGCCAGCATTGATGACAAGTATTTGGGGTAGAGCCAGGGGGTTTATTAGCTCCATCCATCTTCACTTCCTTTTGGATCATGAAAAACTATGATTGCTCTTAAAGAAATGGATGTTCCATAACATTTGATTGTCCTGATGCATAACCTGCACTCAGGACAAGAGGCCACCCTGAGAACAGAACACAGGGAAACGGAATGGTTTCCAGTTGGTAGGAGGATTGGGCAAGGCCTCTTTATACCACCCTATCTGTTGAACTTGTATGCTGAACATATCATATGTAAAGCAGGATCAGAGGTGGAAGATGGAGGCCTGAAAATTGGAGGAAGAAACACCAACAGTTTAAGATATACATACTACCAGCAGAAAATAGCAAAGACATGGAATGATTACTGAAGAAAGTCAAGGAGGAAATGGCGAATGCAAGGTTACAACTAAATATTAAGAAAATAAACATAATGACCACAGAGGGTTTATATAACTTTAAAATAGACAATGAAGACATTGAAAGAGTTCGAGATTTTGTGTATCTTGATTCACTGCAGTCAAGAAATCAGAAGACTAGGACTTGAAAGGGCAGGCATGAAGAACTATACAAGATCCTCAAGTGTATATATAATATATATAATTGAATATTAAAGTTAGGATTGTCTATGACATCATAATTTCTATGTAGGATTGTGAAAACTGGACAATGAAGAAAGTTGATAGGAAAAATAATAAACTCATTTGAAATGTGGTGCTGGAGAAGAGTTTTACTGATATCATGGACTGCTAAAAAGACAAATGAATGGGTCCTAGAGCAAAACAAGCCTGAACTCTCACTCTCACTAGAAGCCAAGATGACTAAGCTGAGGCTGTCATATTTTGGACATATCATGAGGAAACACGACTTACTAGAAAATACAATAATTCTTGGGAAGGTGGAAGGCAGTAGGAAAAGAGGAAGACCAGCATTACAGATGGATAGACTCAAGCAAGATGTGTCTCTGAATCTGCAAAACCTGAGCAAGGCGGTTGATGACAGGGTGACTTGGAGGTTCTCATCCATAGGGTCACCTGAGTGTTAATAACAGCAGTTAACAACAACAAACAATTTAAAACCATGCTATGGACATGATGACTTAACACCCATTCATATCAGTGGGGCTAACATATGACTAATATAGTCTGGGCCCAATTTCTGAGTTGAGATTGCTAAAACCAATAAAGCAGGAACTGGAAAAAAGAGACTTCATAGACAGTACAACAGTATTGCCTGAATTTGAATTATTTTTTGTTCTTTAGAAAAGCAAATTCTGTTATTGAAACCATTTCTTCAAAAGGAGCAAGTACATTTCAACCAAATGACATAAATGTGATAAATTTGAACACCACTATCCGCTTTCTCCTTCCCACCCTCCTCAACAAAAGATTAATAGAACTGACCAACAAGCACAGAAGCATTGGTGTGAAACAAACAACTCCAGCCACTAGAGCTGAACTAATGCCCTTTTCGCACTGCATTTTGCAAGCAAAAGGGCCCCTTGAGCATTGCGTAAATGTGAGGAGCGGTCTGCATGACGCACTCACATTTACGCGACACTCAAGAGCCGGGTGCGCAGCGCATATGCATTTTTTTATTTTCGGCTTTTAGTCGAAAATGGTGCATGCTAGCGCACCAGTCAGGGGCCTGGGGCGTACTTACCTGCTGTGTAAAGCCTCCTGAACCACGCCAGTCACATTTCCTGCTCCAGCGCAGCCTCCCACTCCCAGGCTGCACTGCGGAAGGAAGGGGCGGGTCGCTCGTGCGAGTAGGAAGGAGCTGCGGAGCTGAAGCAGGAGGCTTGCGAGAGCATTCCTCCCAAGCCTTCTCACGCGAAAGCTCCAACCCAGCAGCGTGAAAAGGTAAGGTGCGAAAAGGGCCTAAGTGCCAATGTGGCAAACGTAAATCACACAAGGGTTTCTGCAGAGTACATCAGGTGACAACACAGTACTCTTCAACCCAGCGGCTTTCCAGGTTGGGCTTGGTTGCATCTTAGGCAATTCTCCATAGGCAACAGCAGAGAAATGAAGAAAGAAGCCCAGCCCACCCCAGTCCAACTTACTCCCAACTTCGATTTCCGTGAAATAAATTTTAAAGAAATGTCTAAGCCTGCTACATTGCGGGGGATGGGGAACAGAAATAAGATGTTTTGGGAGGCAACATTTTAGCTAAAATCAGTTGGAGATAACATTATCCCATCTGCACACAAGAGCAAATTAAAACAACAACCAGTTAGTGATATAAACTTGCTTTGACTGTTATATTATGTGACAATGGTTAAGAGTGCTCATGGGTGCCACATCAAATGGGAAAACCACAAGTCAGCTATGCTTATTTAAGGAGTCATATGCAACCATTTTATTTCACGTGATTTAACAGCCCTCAGTGGATAATAATTATGGTATGGGTCCATTGATGTGGTGCTTTTCTCTTATGAGTTATCAGCTTTTAATCAGGTTGGCAATGAGAGGGAAATCTCCGCTTAGGTTCTTGTTTGGTACTTAATCTGTATCAGCAAAAGAGTGTTCTGACTGACACCTAAGCAGCCACAGTACTTCCACTAAAAACTTCTCTAAGCCATACTGAAGTTGTATTGACCAATGTAAAATTGGCCCTCCAGATGACATACAGATTTTCTCTTCAGCTAGTAGGATGCAAACTGACTGTAGGTAGCTATCAACAGTGGCATTATTATCCCCACTTCTTGTTATTTGTTTATTGCAAGAGGCCCACTGCCATGTTAGCCATGCCTACCTTAGCTATACTGTAGCCATTTTGATGCACCTCCTTCGTTGCTGTGCTCCTCTCGAAGTTTGGAAGCCTGGTGGTAGCATGGGAACCAAGGTCATTGTAATGGGCTGGTACGAGCTGGGCTATGAGAACAGAATGTGAACTGGAAGGAGTTGGGAAGGGCGAGAGGGGTCTAAAAAGCAAAATTTGCATTGGATCCTCAGTTCTGACGAGAACATTGTCTGTGCGCTGAACCTAATCTTTAATAATGCCTTTTCCAGATCTGTCTGTGAAGGCTGCTTATTGAGTTAGGATAAGACTGGCTCTTCCATTTATTTTATTATACTTTTATCCTGCCTACACACACACACACACACACACACGTATATATATAGAGAGAGAGAGAGAGACAGAGAGAGAGAGGGAGCATCCAAGGCTGAAAATAATTTCAAAACAAACTAATATAACCGTTAAAATAATCACGGTAATCAGAAAACCTCAAAACGGTTTTAAAAGGCAGTTTCAAGAGAACAATACTGTCAGTACAATACTGTCAGTAGTGCAGGCAGGCGGCTTTAGAACCTGGATGCACTGGCTTTATTGGCTGGGCTGAGAGGACCACCTTAAGCAGCAATGTTTTATTAGTCCAGCTGTGAAACACACAACTAACCTTTCTTCCCTCCCCCATTGCTGCCTTCACTACATACTTCACAACTGCCATCCCTGGGAAAGATAAGCAATACTGTAAATGAATAGTTTTGCATTTTAATTTCATTTAAATACTAGTACAATCATGCTACAGGAATAAAATGGAGCTTACTTCCTGCCTGCATATGAAACACATTTACTTGGGAATATGTGTAAGTGCATTAAAGAAAATTGTAAGTAAACACGGGTGGTGCAGTGGTTAAATGCTGGTACTGCAGCCACAATGTTGAGAGTTTGATCCTGCAGGGCTCTAGGCTGACTCAGCCTTCCGTCCTTCCACAGGTTGGTAAAATGAGTACCCAGCTTGTTGGGGGCAATTAACTAACACATTATAAACCGTTTAGAGAGTGCTTGGTGCTATAAAGCAGTATAGAAATGTAACTGCTATTGCTATTGCTAGTAAAATGCACAGTTGTAATCATGCACATGCCTGATCTTCTGACTTTGACTATAAACCATCTAAAAATAAGAACTATTTTTCCTTCTTATATTTAGACACTTTATAGTCATGGTCAGGTGTCTCAGTGAACAACATCAGCCATGTGAGGCCTTGAAAGCGCACATGAACTCAGTTATTGATGCTGGTCCTCTTTGCTGTCGCTTTATTAACTGCCAGCCTCTGAGCAGTCATTTGAGGAGGGGCTGGGCTGCAGGGTCCTGGACTTTTTTTAAAAAAATATTTTTATTAAAAATTTCATTGCATAAAAAACAGAGTGGATATAGCCCGTTATCAGATATATCACACCCTCTCCCCCACTATATTATTTTACTCCAGTTGAGTCTTCTTTGTTTCCATTTACCAAAAGAAAAATAAAGAATAACAGTTACATTTCCATTCACAGAAGAGAAAAACAATTACATTATCTCTTTCTTTGATTTCATATACTTTTATATTTTTATCCATTCCAAAACTCCCTTTCAAAGTTCTGGATAGGTTTATTTTTCAATTAAAATGTTAACTTTTCTGTCTCTGCCATATCCAGAACTTTTAATTTCCACTCTCCTAAATCAATATCTTTCTTTTCTTTCCAATGTTGTGTGTATATCAACCTTGCAGCTGTTATTAAATATAACAATATCTTCTGATGACTTCTAATCTCACTTTGTTGTCCTAACATATTTAACAAATAAAATTCCGGTATCATTTCAAAGTTCATTTTACAGATTCTTTGAATTTCATCATGTATCCCCTTCCAGAACTTTCTTGCCCTTCCACAAGTCCACCAAATATGAAAAAAGGACTCAGTCTTTTCATCACACTTTCAACATTTCGCATTCCCATTTTTTTTCCTGTTATTTTTTGCAATCTTTCTGGGGTCATATACCATCTATGTAAATTTTGTAAAAGTTTTCTCTTAAATTTAAGTTTGGGGTAAATTTTATATCAGTTTTCCATACTTTCTCCCAAACTTCTAATTCGATCAGATGTCCCACATTCTGAGCCCATTTAACCATTGTATCTTTAACTACTTCTGATTCCATTTCTTTTTTTTCTTTCTCAAAAGAAAAAAGAAACAACAACAACAAGAAAATAAAACAGGGTCCTGGACTTTGAGGTCCAACCCTGGCTGTGCTGCTAGATGTGGTATTTTAATGAGGCAAAGTGAGGGAAGAATGGTAAAATATTAAGAATAGTATGTTAAATATTAAGAATTGTGAAATATAAGGAATGGATATTGGGGCTAATGGTTGCTATCATTCAGTACCATAACTTCCAACTCTCCCTATTGCAATAATCTTTCGGAACTCTTGGAGAACAGAAGAAGTCCCAGCAGACTGGAGGAGGGCAAATGTCCTCCCCATCTTCAAGAAGGGAAAAAGGAGGACCCTAATTTTGATCGCTCAGTCAATTCCAGGAAAGATCCTAGAGCAGATCGTTAAACAGTCAGTTTGTAATTACTTAGAAAGCAATGCCGTAATCACTAGAAGCCAGCATGGATTTCTTAGAAATAAGTCGTGCCAGAATAATCTTATCTCTTTTTATGATAGGGTTACAAGCTTGATAGATGAAGGGAATGATGTAGCATATCTTGACCTCAGTATGGCCTTTGACAAAGTTCCCCATGACATTCTTGCAAAGAAGCTAGTAGAATGCAGGTTGGACAGGGCTACTGTTTGGTGGATTTGTAATTGGTTGACCGGCTGAAGCCAAAGAGTGATCACCAATGGCTGCTCTTCATCCTGGAGAGAAGTGACTAGTGGGGCGCCACAGGGTTCTGTCCTGGGCCCAGTGCTATTCAACACCTTCATCAATGACTTGGATGAAGGAGTGGAGGGCATGCTGATCAAATCAATATCTCAGATTGCAGATGATACCAAATTGGGAGGAGTTCCTAACACACCAGAGGACAGGATCAAATTTCTCTGCCGCTCCGAGACTAGGACAAGGAGCAATGGATTTAAGCTGCAGGAAAGCAGATTCCACTTGAACCTCAGGAAGAACTTCCTGACAGTCAGAGCTGTCCAGCAGTGGAATATGCTGCCTCGTAGTGTGGTAGTCTCCTTCTTTGGAGGTTTTTAAGCAGAGGCTGGATAGCCATCTGTTGGGAATGCTTTAATGGGTGTTCCTGCATGGCAGGTGGTTGGACTGGATGGCCCCGGGGTCTCTTCCAACTCTATGTTTCTATGATTCTATTGGGCAGGGACAGTCACAATTAATCCTTTGTCATCCCACTATTTTGGCTGTTTTTAAAATGTTCCAGTTTCTTAACTCTTCTTCCTATTTTCCCCCTTTATCCTCAGCCTACAGTACTTCACTGCAAACTGAGTACAAAGTGCAGAAGCAATCAATGAACTCAGCACAGAGGAAAGAAGAAAAGGTGGAGGACTCTTGCCCTGACTTGCAGATTCACACAACATCAAACTACAGCTTGGCCACGTTCGTCCCAGTTCTCATCTGTGAAATGTTGGAGAGGATGCAATACCAGGTCAGAAATGGTTGAAGAATACTGAAGCAGAGGAGGGCATTTTGTGCCATTCTGCTTGCTGAGTGGTAACTGCAAAATCCATATTGGTATGCTGGCTATCTATCTTGGCACCAATATTTCATACAGTAGCTGTAGGCACCATGAAATAAACCCAAATTTTAAGCCTGTTTGGGGATGTTTCTGGCAGCTCTTGTTCAATGGCATGAATGGGAGGTAGAGTTGTTCTTATCTTGTGACCCAAGCAACCTTGAAAAAAATGGACTGGCCTGAAGATGAAGAGCTGAAAAGGAAATTAACTTTTCTAATTACTTTAAAAAGTTAGTTTCAATATGTATTTTTAAAGGCAATTTGAATGAAAATATGCTATTTTTAATCGATCCTGTTTTTTTTAAAATAAAATATAACAGTAACAACAACAAAATGCATAACTTAATAGGTAGAGGGGGGAATTTTCATGTTAACAGCAATGAATTGCTTCTGGGGAGTTTGTAATGAGTTATAAAGTAAATTACTTTTGAAAAATAACTTTCCAAGCTCTGGCACAGTATGCCTTTGTTTTGCTGTTCTGTGTGCAGAATAATGGATGCATGGGCATGTGAGATATTGCCTGAGGATTTATGCACAGGCAGATACATGTTTGGTAGAACTATGTGTTCCTCCCTGAGTTCCTCAGAGAAGGGGTCAAAGGAATAATAAAAACGACATTAACAGCAATAACCCCTTATGATATTAATACCAGCTGCACAGCTGCTTTCAACAAATGGGTGTTATCTCTTGCAAAGCCATGGCACTTCTCCCTACCAAAGAAATATAGCCTGACACCTTCCCAGGTGCTGTTTATCTATGAGGGGTGGAGACACTTAGTGCATTAATTTTTGAGCATTTAAGGACATGCTACCATAACAGCTTGTTCTCCCCCACAGTTATCACTTGAAGTTGTGTGTTTGACAAACCTGAATAGGTCTTCAACCCCATAAGGAGATTCCTGTTTTAACATAGAATCATGCCTAGAAAATTAACTTGTTGAACATAGGCCCTTTCTGCAGCTTACCTCTGTCTGGCGCGGTCACACGGGGATCATGCAAGCAGCCTCTTCCGTGAGGCTCTCGCGTCCCCTCTGCTCCGTCTCTGCAGCAGCTGCCGGCCAGCTGGCAGGCAGCATGAGGGCTCTGCCTCTTCCTTCTGCAGCGCAGCCGGGTACTTTTCCAGGCTGCGCTGGGGAAGGAAGCGCAAGGGCCATGGCTCCGGAAGCTCCACATGGACGGTAAGTGTGTGTAGGGCCCCAGAGCAATGTGTGATTGCGCATCATTTTCAGCCAAAAGCCGAAAATGATATATTGTGCGATCGGCGCCTGCTGGCCCTGGCAGCGTCGTGCGATTGTGAGGATGTCGTGTGAAACGCTCCTCACAATCACGCGATGCTCCTGAGGCCCTTTCGCATGACAAATGAGGTGTGAAAAGGGCTACAGTGTAGAGAAGTGAGAAATGAGTTGCATCTAATCATAGATGATGCAGTTGCTCCAGATTTAATTTGATGATGTTTGCTCATTTATGTTTATTTATGTTGACATTTTAACCCCTACTCTGGCCCAGGGTGGCATGCAATATTTTCTCTCTCACAAATATATCCTCGCAACAGCTCTCTGAGGTAGGCTGTAGCTGGTCTGGTCCATAGTACTGATTAACTTCATGGATGAATGGGGATTTGAATCAAAATCTTCCCAGTCTGAGTCATCCAGTTAAGATGTTACGTTATATTGGTTCTCGGTCTTAGGTATTGTCAAAATGGTTTTCTCTCTCGCTTTGTAAACAGAGCTGATTCTTTTTAAAAAGAATAAGAACAAGTGGTGCCACTCTACTAGTCCTTCCCCACAAAGATGTGAGGAAAGATTAAACCGTAACATCTAAAATATGTCTCGCAAATGGTGTCTAAGGCCATTTCCACACTACACTGTTATAGTGCTATTATTCCACTTTCAACATCCCATGGAATCCTGGGGTTTGCAGTTTAGGGAGGGGCCTTTAGAATTCTCAGCCAGAGAGTTCTCTGACCTCAGTAAACTACAAACCCCAGAATTCCACAGGATGTTGAAAGTGGAATAATAGCACTATAACACTGCAGTACTGAAATGGTCTAAGGGTCTAATTGCACTTTCAGATTAAAAACAGATATGGTATGATGATGGCCATTTCCGCACGAGGTGAGGGAATCGCTCCATGCTGTTACTCACTGGATCTTCTGGCTCCTCAGTCCGGTCCAGGGTGAATCGGAGCAGTGCATGGTCTGGATCCGCACTGTTCCAGCTTCCAAAATGGCAGCTTCTGGTTGGTCGTGGGTCCCGACCAACTGCTGAAGCTCGCCACGCCTAAAGCCCGTCCCCGTAGATCGCAGACTTGCATTGGTGTGAACCTGCGAATCTGCACATGGGAGCAGGCACGCAATGGCGCGCTCTGGCACTTTGAAAGACCTGATTTTTCTGGTCTTTCAAAAACATGCTGGAGGACCACTTGGGGTCGTTTTGGAGCGGACTGAGGTGCAGATCTCTGGTAAGTAGTCCGAACCTAGTCCGCTCCAAGGTGCAGACGTCCTCCGTGGAGGACGCACTGCACCGTTTTAATTCCCCCGTGTGGAAATGGCCGATGTCTGAGTAAAAAAGATTTCACCATTTAGTGATTTCTTTTTCAGTTCTTATATTTAAAACTTATTTTGTGAGAAGATTCCCCTTTGGTAACATTGCAGGTTACCAGAAATTGTTGTTCTGTGCTGATTTACACGGAATGGTAAATTTGTGATCTTATCATATGGGAAAGCTCTTGGAAGACATCCAAAATGAAAGGAAAAATGAAAGGAAAAAGATTTGGGGTTAATGCTTTTTCACCTCAGAAATAATTATGAAAATTGGACTTATATAGGGCATTTGTGAAGTGAGTGTCTTCTTTCAGGAAGATTCTGCATTTGCCAGCTTTCATCAATGGAAAGAGGCTAGACTGAAATGAGATCAAACTGACTGGCTTGATTTCAGAATCAAAGATACACTATATTTCATTTGGCTTCTTACATTCCCTTATCACGTACATGCAAACACATGCCGGTCTCCATTTCATTGCTTTTTCTGGCTGTCGTTCATTTTCCCTCAGCCTTTAGAATAACCTCACAGAACAAAAAGAAAAGTCTATCTGTAGCAACCATGTAGCAACCATGTTCGAGCTATTTTTGGTTTGATAGAAGATTTAATAAGAAAGCTCTCAGAATTAATTTCCTTTCAGACAAAAAAAATGCAGCACACAACGTTCCTTTTCTTATAACTTGATCAAGCAAGTTGCTTTCAGAATATTAGGGAGGGTAATTTCCTCACAGCTGCTTGACACCCCTGTTTTGGATTCACATACTGTCAAGGAAGAGTTCCCATCATTTTGTCATGATAGGCAAGATCCAAGATACAACCAAAACAATATAGTTATCTTTTTCCAAATTGGGAGGCTTCTCTTTCGTACAATTGGCCTAAAATATTTGGCTGCCTGTACATTTCATGAATGAGAGCCAGCATGATGTAGTGGTTTGAAAGTTGGACTATGACATGAGACCAAGGTTTGATTCCCTGCTTGGCCATGGAAACCCATTGGGTGATCTTAGACATGTCATATGTTTTCAACCCAGCTCAATGGTTTTACCTTATCACTCAAAAACCACACTAAGTATTAATATTTATTAATATTAAAATCAGGAAATACTTCGTCAGACAGGTGTACGTTTTATCAGGTATCCAAATATGATCAAGGTTTGTGCCTGTCATACTGTGGAGCTTAGAGAAAGGGAGGAGGCATTGTGATAGAAATAGCCCTCTTCCACATTGCTGCTAGATGTCCATCTTATGCAGGGTAGCAGAAAGTCTTCCTTTCAGGAATATCTGTTGGCCATGCCTATGCAACTATGGTTTATAAAGAAATAAGACAAAGAAATCACCAATCTCCAGTGTTGTCTCTACCAAGGGAAACCCAGCCTTTTAGCACTGACTCTGGAATTTCTCAGCAGTTAAGGAAGAGTATATCATAATATAAACTGTATTCTATTTTATTTTAAACGGCATCACAAGAAAACAGAAGATGAAGGGGTAGATGTTATAAGCCTCATGAAAATCCCACAGCAAAATATAAGATTCATTCTGTAAAATTTTCAATACTATAAACATTAGAAAAGAAGAAATGGCAAATGTTATAAGATTTAAAATAATCCCATAGAAAAATATAAGATTCATTATATCATATATGCAACATACCAGGCCATAATACTATTAAAATATTCTTCATTTGCCTTCTGTTGATTAGGTTCTATTAAAATTCTGTATGCTTATAAAATATTCGAGATAATTTACAAGCATAAAAAGATCCAGTAGAAAATTAGAGGTATAAAACACATTGAAAATATAAAATGCAATTACGTTAAAAGACCCAATAAAAACATCAATTCATATATCCATAAGACATCTTCATATTGTTTGCACTATTCTAAAGAACATTGGGAGAACAGTTCACATTTGCTGTCTTGTCTTCCAATTATGTGAGCTGATTCTGAATCAAGGGTTACTGCCTGTAGCTTCTTAGGATGCTTGTCGAAAAGTCAAAAATATCACAAAGTTATAGTGAAACAAAATGACCCCCACCTTTTATCAGCATTTTAGAGAGGCCTTGATTCCTGCAATGACATCATTTTGTCCCCATTATTTTCTAACCTTTTGTCTATCATTCTTACAGATTTATACCGAAAAGATAGAACATTTTGCTCAGAGTATAAACTGTTAACATATAGCTGTAACATTCAGAGCTAGATTTTATGTTAAATGCATCAGCCACTACTGGGTGGTGGTTGTTTTGCCTTTCATATTTTTTTTGCATTTGATTATGTTCCTTCACCATCCTCTCTCCTATCCGGAGCACAAACAGGATACCGGTTTGTAAAAGAAATCATTGTTACTGGTGTAAAAACTAAATGAATTGATGTGTGAAAAGAGAAGCGAAGGCTTAAATGGAAACTAAACTAGTATGGGTACTTGGGCCAGAAAAGTTTGCAACTTTTAGACTACCAAGTAGCTGGCTATCTGTAAGACCTTTTTTCTTGTATACAAATAGAAGGAATCTCAAATGAATAAATTCTGATTGGTTTGATTCAGAACATTCTACAGTTTTCTATTGGCCCCATGTTTGAAATTTATATTCATGTGCATATTGAGGGGTGTATGTGTTTTATTGTGTGGTCTGAAGTCATTTCTGAGTTATGGTGACCCTAAAGAAAGCTATTGTGGGGTTTTCTTGGCAAGATTTATTCAAAGGGGGTTTGCAGTTACCTTCTCTGGGGCTGAGAGAGTGTGACTTACCCACAGACACCAACTGTCCAAGCCAGGGTTTGAACCTTGGTTCTCAGGGACCTAGGTAATTTCCGCCCTACACTGTTATAGTGCTATAACAGCACTATAACAGTGTAGTGTGGAAATGGCCTTAGTCCAACACCCAAACCACTGTGCCTGGGTCTTGTGTGTGTGTCTACCTACTAATGAAATGATTGGCTTGAAATTTCTGCCGGGAGCATATTTAAGTCCAGGCTCCATACCAGCAGAAGCAGCTGGGAACATGCAAAAATGAAGATAGAGAGAGAAGAAAGCAGAAGAATAATTCAGGCATTCTATAAGCAGCAGAGGCTGAAGGAATGAGAAAAGATGACAAGCAAAAGCTTAAGTCACTGAAAAGAACATCTTAAATGTTTGAATGTCTGGTGAGACAACATCTTGAACTGAGACCAGGTAATTCAGAACTCCAGAACTGGGTCTCAAACTTGGAAGTGGAAAATTTTTGCAAGTTTCCTCAATTCTCCCTGATTTGGCTCAGGCTTAGCCCAACAGCTTGGTAGTATGTGTGTATGTATGTTTGTATATATGTAAGCATGTATGTATTTAGAATATATATATACACCACCCTTCAGGCAAAAAGGCTCCCAGAGTGGCTTAAAAATAATTAATTTCCCTGCCCTCCAGCTTACAATCTAAATAAGACATGACACATAAGGAAAAGGCCGTGGTAATGGGGACAGGATTAAGTCCAGTACATGCTGGCTGCTCTTCTTTCCCTCAGAAGCTAGAGCAGTGACATTTGGAGCATGAAGGGAGAGCCTCTCACCAGCCACTGGGCCAAAGCACAATAAAGATGTGTCTGGCTGCTCTTCTCTCCTTCAGAAGCCACAGCAATGGAAGTTGCAGTGGAGATAGGTGTCAGCTGCTGGAGCTGTCACACCGCCACTGAAATTGTTATACAGAACACTCAAAGTAGCTTCATAAATACAACGGCATGTTGGGGAAATTCTTGATAACCGCTCAGTCACACAGGAATGTGGGGGTGGGGGGGTGATTCCCCCCAGGTGGCAATGTTTCTGGGGGGTCCTGGTCCTTAGCCATGCCCCTGTGCCCTGGCCATGCCCCGCGCACCACAGCCACGCCCCCTGCACAGTGGCCACACCCCTCACGCTGTAGCCCCCCCTCCTGCCTCCCCCCACAAGCTCTGCCAGTGTAACAGCTTCTTACCAGCAAGCAATTGTTTATATTTGTGGCTAGACAGCAGGTTGACATACCAGTACAATGAGCATACACAAGCTTGTCAATGACTATGACAGTGACCCCTGAATACTTCAGCATACCAGCCATGTGAACCCATCTGTAGAGAGTAGCTCCAAAATCATGCTATAGTAAGCATGTACTTGGATTAGATGACCCTTCCAGCTCTAAGATTCTCCTACTCTTTTTGCTTCTAAATTTTCTGGCTGCAGTCAGTGGAGAGGCCGACACCTGGAAATTCTTTATCCTTGTTTACTGAGATAGACAGAGGGAACTACCATTCTTCCTCCCTCTCCCTGTGGCCTGTCAAGTCATAAAAGGCATTCACACCCCCTAGTAATTAGCAAATGCAATTGTTAAGGTTTGTATTGTGTGCTTAAGCAGCCTGTTTCTTATCTGAGAACATCTGATATATTTTACCATATCCTGTTTTCTACTACTGATTAAAGCTTTGCAGTGAAATTAGTGTGTCCTGTTCATTTCACCGTTGCAAAACTAGCCTGTGACAACTAGCCTTTGTATTTCTCATACATGTATTCTTTCTTTTGCCTGAGTTCTTTTAATACTGTTTTTAACCATTGCTACCTATGCCCCATATGTTTTCAATACATTTGCTGCAATTGTTATCAAAATACTCCTTATACATCTGATACAATTTTCTAAAAAAGGAGTGTTAAAATTAAATTGGAAGTAATATAAATAGAATAGTGACATTTGTAGACCTCATGTATAAAGTCAGCATTAAATACCAATGTCAGAACCATCCAGGTAATCATTTTTTTTTATTTCTGTGTGTGTTTGTGAAAGCTGGGCAGTGAAGAAAGTGGAAAAAAATAAACTAATTTGAAGTGTGGTGCTGAAGAAGTGTTCCATGGATGCCATAGACTACCAAAAACACCAGTGAATGGGTCTTTGAGCAAATCAAGCCTGAACTCTCACTGGAAATAAAGATTAGGGAAAGCATACAACAACAACTATAACAGTATATGGACTGTGGTTAATATTTTTTTGCCATATTGGTTACATATCACGGTTGTTAAAACGGAAGATGTCAAATGTAAGACTGAAGCAAAGTAAGCCCCAATTCAGCAGAAGCAGCTGCCAGTAGAAAAACTGTTCCAAATGTCTGTGTTTCAGAGGCCCCTTCCGCACGGCATTTTCCATGCAAAAGGGCGCCTGGAGTGTTGTGTGATTGTGAGGAGCGATCTGCACGATGCACTCACAATCGGGCGATGCTCCAGGGGCCAGCAGGTGCTGACCACGCACCTTTTCATTTTCAGCTAGAAGCCAAAAATGGTGCGTGATCGTGCATTGCTCCCGGGCCCCGTGCGCACTTACCTGGCGTCCAGAGCCTCCGGAGCCGCGCCGGTCATGCTTCCTGCCCCAGCGCAGCCTGGGAAACTCCCAGGCTGTGCTGTGGAAGGAAGAGGCGGGGCTCTTGTGCGAGGAGGCAGCTCGTGCGGAGCCGAAGGACCCCGGACGCGAGGACCCCGCACCCCAGCGCTGGAAGAAGGTAAGGTGCGGAAAGGGCCAGAGATGAAACTTTTCAGCTAATTTTATGTGAGGGGAACCGCAATAGCTTCAGTTAATCAAGATATATGCATGCAGTTCTGTGTCACAGGCCTGTTCTCATAGTGGTTCTTTGTCAACCACTCTGCCTCTTGGAAAGAATCATTATTTTTTTGCACAGAGACATCTCAGAGCCACGTACTTTGAAAGACACATGCTCTGAGATGTGCTGTACCAGTGGCCAAAATATCAAAGTGTGGGCAGTTTGGAATTGTATCTTCATGCCACAGTTTGTTGAGAATGCCACTTTGTACTTTGAGCTGTGCTTTGTACTCTCCAGCTCATTTCTAAGACCTCATTCAATATACCTCCATGATCGGACATGACAATATGCCTTTTAATAGCAGTCAATGGGGTTCAACAGTGTGGAGTGCTGTTACCCTCACACCTTGCTTGTGAGTTTCTCAGAATTATCAGATTGGCTAACATAACCAGTCCCAAACCTTTTGCTGTCTGAAGCAAAGCATGAAATTGTGTCTTTTCTTTTTGTGTACAGAATCCAACTTTAAGTCTTACTTCAACATTGACAATGGGTCAGAATCCTTCATCATACCCAAGCATAGCATGTTTTTGCAGGCCCTAAAATTTTCATAGGCCCTAAGCACTTGTGCCTAAAGTGCATAATAGATAAGGCAGCCCTGCATACACCACATCCCTGCCTTATGAGCTCTTTTTTTATGAGATAAAGCATCTAGATGTATCTTTAGATCAAGCAGAGAAATGGGGGTGTTGGCTTGAGTGAAAAGACCACTTTTTCTTCCCAGCTATTTGTCTGCTCATAATTCTCCCTTTTCCAGCAGGCTTTTTTCTCCCTGAAACTTGAAAGTTACAGGGGCTTGTCTGGTTTATGAAAAGATTCAAAACCACTTTCCCTCTTCCTTCTCTCAGTTTTCTGTTCAATCTGATTTTATGCCTTCAATATGAATCGTGAATTAGACTCCGCAAACAGCTGGAGACAAATAGAAATAAAGCTCCCTCCTTAGTGATTCATAGCTCTGGGTAATCCCAAAAGGCCCCACCTCATCTGTAAAATGGGAAGAAAAAAATATGACTAGGAAAGAAGTACTAGGTGATATTGTTATGTAACCAAAACAACCAGGCATTAGAAGGCTTCCTGCCCAGCTCTTTTGTCTGAAGGTGAGACAACTGTAAAGAGAGTCATCCATTTAGGGACAAAAAAAATCCAGCCAGGGCTAGTTGGTCTATTCTTTACGACTTTAATCCTGTTTGAGATTCTACTGAACTAATAGGTATGCCCTGCCTTTAGAATTCATGGATTCCATAGCAGCCAGCATCTAACAAAGACATGTTAGTGAGAATCAGCTTTCAAGTGCGTAAAAGTTCAATTTCAAGTACTAGATAACCATGGCATTCAGAAAATGTTTCTTATGGAACAAGAAACTCCAGTTTCACTTTTCTGTCACTTTATGACCAAATCATAATCTCCTATTATTTTATCTAAAGAACACTTCTGTACACGAGTCACAACTTCCATCTATTTTCAGAAGTTACAAACTTGAAGATGTTAGGGCATCCAAGATCCTTTGGAGTTTTGGCACATAGCCAACTGTTTACTAAAGGTTCCTCAAATGGGGAGCAATTGTGGGAGGATGAGAGACAGCAGGGATAGGACAGCTGTTTCCTTTTTTTCATCAAATCCCAATGAAGGCTATCAATCCTCAGAGAATAAGTGTTGTAAACAGGCATTCTTATCCCTTCCATTCCACTGTCCCACTCCCTCCCCTCTCAAGCCTGAGCTGGGCTCAATACTTGCCTGTCGGCAGCATTCCAAGTCTTGATTTGCCAAGAGTTGAACAGTCCAAGAATAATTTCAGAAATTTCTTGTCCTTTCCTTTACAACCATATATTAAAGCATGTGGAAAAGCAGTTCCTGAGCATAAAGAACCCCAAGGGATACCTGGCCAGCTGTAGGTGCCAGTACATGGGAACATCAGAAGGCTTATTTCTCCCTACCTTCACATTAACCTATAACTTAGACCATTTCCACAAGAGAATGTTATAGCGCTATGATTCCACTTTCAACATCCTATGGAATCCTGGAGTTTGCAGTTTAGAAAGGGGATGGCCAGCCTCTCCCTAAACTGCAAACCTCAGGATTCCGTAGGATGTTGAATGTGGAATCATAGCGCTATAACAGTCTCATGAGGAAATGGCCTTACCGAATGGCAATGATGCGCATCTGTTGTAGCACATTGTGTCATGCAGGCCTCAGTGATATCCCTTTTGGGCTGTGACCCTTTCTGTGTATGGCTGTCTTTGGAAAGTCTGCTGATCCAGACTGCTGAAACCTGACTGTTGGCTGGAGCCACTTATTGGGAACTTCTGGCTTTTCTTGTTTTTTTCCCCCCAACAGCTTCTCTGGCATCAGTTGCTTTCTAGACGTCCTTCAAAGTGCAGCTTATTCATTTCTATCACTTTTATGCTGTTCTGTGGCAAAAGGGTTCTCTATCTCTCTCTTTCTTTTTATTTTAAGAATATACAATCATAACTGCAAAAAAATAGGCAGTACAACAAACAAAACACAGCTCTGAAATAACTGCAAATTAAGATCTAAAATCAGACAGAAAAGGAAAGAGAAGTAAATCAAACAAGAGAACTTAGAACAAGATTGAGAGCATAATCATCATTCTACTGAGAAGCATGTCCCACTAAATCCAATGGAACTTTAGGCTGTAATTGTATACCATTTATCTGGAAATAATCTTTGAACGCAATTTACCTTGTTGTTTACATGTATACATACATACCACCTATTTGGAAATCATCTTTGAATGTGATTTACCTTGTTGTTGACATATACACATATGAACTGCACTGTAAAAAAGCTACAATATTATGCAAAATCCTTCTTTTTGGGCAGGCACTGGACCTCATGAACTAAATTGTAAACACCCTGGTATAATATTTTCTGAACCCTCTTTATCTCCTATTTAATTGTTTGCTTTCAGTAATTTGTATTTTTATTGTACTTATGAGTTTTGGATCCCATATGGGAGAAAAGTGGGATAAAAATAAAACAAAATAACTAATCCAGCAGGAAGAAGAGGAGAGAAGATGGTGGAATCTTGTTGTTCCCAGTAGACTCAGGCAAAAGCAAACTGCTGATGCCTCTCCTAGCCTTGTGTTCATCCTCATTAATTGCTTCTGCCATCTTAACCACACTCAGATGTTGTTTGCCCACATGTGTCCCAATTTTCATCTATGGAATACGGAAGGATACGCAGATGGGGGAAGTAGGGAACAAAGAGGTGGGACTGGTTTAAAAGTACAGTTGTCACAGTCACTGTGTTGAGGGGGAAATGGCAACAAAAGCCACCTCCACCAGGAGATAAAGCTGTTTTGCCAGCTATTGAGCTGTTTGGGTAGCTTTATCTGATGCCAGAGACACTTTTGCTGCTGGCCCTCCGTATTTTGCCACTATTTTCCAGTTGAAAAGTGACTTATGTTGCTTAGGGTGACATAGGTCTTGAGTAAGATCCTAGCACAGAAGCAGTGTGGTATAGCAGCTTGAGTGTTGAATTAAGACCCTGGCAGACCAAGGTCTGAATCCTGGCTTAGTCTTGGAAACCCACTGGGTGACCTTGGGCAAATCGTACTATCGCAGCCTCAGTGGAAGGAAATTACAGGCTTCCTCTGAAGAATTTTTTTCAAAGAAAACGCCATGATAGGATCACTTTAAACTGGAGTTGACTTGCAGGCATGTTAGAACAACGGAATGCTTTTTTCTTACTATACTGAAAACGATTGTGTGCATTTTAATAGAAAATAGAAGCGATATATTGTGATTAATATTAGGAAGAACCTCCTGATGGTAAGAGTAGTTCAACAGTGGAATATACTGCATTGGAGTGTGGTGGAGTCTCCTCCTCTGAAGTTTTTAAACAGAGGCAGAATGGCCATTTGTCAGGAATGCTTTGATTGTGTACTCCTGCATAGCAGGGGCTTGCACTCAATGGCTCTTGTGGTCTCTTCCAGATCTATGATTCCATGATTAAACATGGAGGGGGTAGATATGGCAGCTGGGTAACATTGCATAGCAAATAATCACCACAAAAGAACACTGCCAGGGACAGCAGGTTTTGAAGGTAGACACATCCACGTTTCCTGTCCAAACCTGACCTTCAGTACCTGGCCACACCCTCCAGTGACTCATATCTCATGATAGAAGCTGAGCACCATTCAGGTAAACCCTAAGACACCACAGAGAAGTCTTCTTATGCTAGGATTATTATACTTTTGTTCTGGCAGATTGTAGCAGTTAAGCACAGATCTTATAAAAAGTAACCATTTAGAGACTGGTAGAAAAGCCAATGGAAGAGGAGGGGAGAATTACTGCTTATCATTTTAGGAACTCTATTTGAAGACAGAATAAGATTGAAAAGATCCTTAAAAACTCTTGCCCATTTGGTGATTTATATTCCTGCCCTTGATTCAGGTCACTAAGATCTACCTGTGTTGGTGCTGTATTTCTAACACCTTATGAATGCCCTGAGCATGGGACTATCCTATACTATATCCCTGAGACCATAGTAATAAAGGAGAAACTGAGAATGGAGCCCAGAAGCCAAGAGACATTGTCGATGCAATAGAAGGAAGATTTCTAGGATCACCGTAATATAGTTGACAAAGGATCCAGTGGCGGAGTTTGGAGTGTGTGGAGGGGGAGGCAGGAGTGATCGGGGCTACTGCACGAGGGGTGTAGCCACTGTCTGTGAGGGCATGGCCAGGGTGTGCAAGAGCATGGCTATGGGCTGGGACACCCCAAAAACAATGCCACCCAGGGCGAATCACCCCGCCGTCCCCATGTCCTTACACGACTGAAAGGATCGTTATTCTTTCAAAATCTGTGATAGATGCTAAATCAAACTTTTGTAAAACATCCTGCAAAAGATTCCCCAACTTTCCTAAACAACTTGCTTTTATTGTGTAACTGTGAAAAATATTTTGGAAGATGCTTCCACATACCTTAATATAAATCTGCCTTGGAACAGCTAATTTTTGTTCAGGTTTCTGCCACAAAGGAAAATAATGGTTGCTTGTCTTTCTTTCTTTTTCTTCTTCATAGACACATAAATATGTTGAGATTATGGTATTGTATTTAATCATTTTATCTTTTCTTCTTTTCATACACTCAGCAGAGCTAATGAAAATTTTCATTTTAGAACAGAATACTGCAGAATTAGGGTCTTCAGTTAGCTTTGCTCTGCTTGTTGAGTTAGTAGGCTGATAAAGATCTCTGTTTTCTCCACCACCCCAAAAAAGAATATGCTTTTAAAAATAAGATATCTGCCAACATTTCATAGAGGAAAACTGGGACAAATGTGGCCAAGCAACATCAGAATGTGGCAAAAGTTATTAATGAGGAGGAGCAGACAAGCCAGGAGGGGACACATCGACTTAGTTTTCCCTGAGTCTACAGAGAACAGCAACTTCGTGCCTTGTCCTTTCCTTGCCTTCCTGCTGAGTTGGGTGCAGACTATTTCTGCACTTTAAACTCAGTTTGCATGAACTGAAGTAAGCCAAAAGGAAGACAAAAAATGGGAGGAGAGAGAAATCAGGACATTTAAAAGCGGCTGGAAAAAGTGGGGCAAAAGACTAACTGGGGTCATCCCTGCCAAATCAGGACAGTTGGAAGGTATGGAATAGCAAAGTACTGTAAATGCTACAAGGTCTGAAGGCAGCAACAGTTCTTGTATGCAGAAGGATCACTGCAGCAGCATCTCTGGCCTGACCGTTATCGTGTTCTCCCAAAGCCTTTCTATGGGACCCAGGTTTACTATGCTTTAGGCTTCACAATTTCATACGTTACCCATCAGTCACTCCAGTGCCTGAAGAAAATTAGCAATTTCAGGTGAGTGTCTAAGGCAAGGAGGGTCAACAACCAGCAGACAAAGGACATGATGTACTCTGTTGGCATGATCTACCTATTGCCCCACCAAGCCTCAGAAACTAACTAGCCAAGCTGTGAACTTTTTCTCTGTTTTAATAGTGCTGGCTTATTCCAGTTTTAAGCTGCTGCAGCCCAATAAGCTCTATAAAGCCTGAGCAAAGAGATCCTTCCATTTAGGTAAAATAAAACTGCCTCCTTATGTTTTGCTGAGAATTTGCAAACCAACTTACTCTAGTGAGGAGAAATAATCAAGCCTAAAATCAGGTTGCATCACTGCTTCACTTTCCTTTGCTTCCCCTTGCTTCTCCAAATGAGAGCAGATGAGGATTTCTGAAGTTCTATTTGGAAGAATCCTATTACTTCATTTTGATTGTCTGTGTATGTATGTGTAAACAAAGCCATGCCTCTTTGGACTTGCAGCGTCTTGCAAAACAGCTAGTTTATATGGACTGTGGTTCTCCTACATGGTTTATTTTTAAGAATTATATTAGGTAATGGTGGTGGGTAGGGAAGTGTAAGGCCCTTTTCACATGTGGGGGGGGGAACGGGCAAAAACACGCTAAAACGGAGCTTACCCGCAGCCGGGTAAGTCCGTCGCCACGCGGAGCAGCGCGAACTCGCTGCTCCACACTCCTCTGGCATCCCAGATGGCAGCTTCCGGTTGGTGGAGGCTCTCCACCAACCGGAGAAGCTCGCCAGCTGGAAGCCCACCCCCGGCAGATCTGCAGGCACGCACTTGCGCACGCCTGCAAATCCACTTTGGAGCCGGGCAACGGAGTGGCACGGGCCTGTGCGCTCTGTGCTTTTTAAAAACCTCAAAAAAGAGTTTTTTCAAAAACACGCAGCCCGGGTAGTTCCGGCCGCTCCTGAGTGGATTCTAGTGTGGAACTACGAAAAGTAGTCCACGCCAGTCTACTCTACGGTGTAGAAGACCTCCGTTAGAGGTCGCTCTACACCGTTTTAGAAGCCCGGTATGGAAATGGCCTTAGTTTCAGAAGCGATTTAAAACAAAAAGGTTCCTGTACAGGCGATCCCCTCATTATGTAAAAGCTTGTGAGGGAAACTGTGGTCGTACTTGAATTTTTTGTTTTAGCTGTATCTTCTTACCCCATAGTTGTCTGAGACTAGAATGCTTCCTGTCTGTACATAACCCAGTACTTACTACTTCGATTACATTTCCAGGCCTATGACCTATGACCTTGCAATTCCCTCCAGAAATCATGAAAAATAAGCATTATGGTCTGAATGCCAACCATGCTGTTCTTCAGGAGTATCCATTGGTGAGTCAGCTGCAGCTGCAGTAGTGGTTGCCCCATGCATCCAGTGTATTTCCTTTGTACAAGATAAGTGCACCGCAGAGATTTTAGACAAAGATGTTAGCAGACAAAAGGAGAGGATTTCCCTTGGTGTTCAGGCCTGCAGAACTTAATGCAAATTGAAGTTCTGTCTCAAGTTAGAAGAAAAGAAAGAAATTGTGTCCTACAAGAAGAGAGAAATGAATAGTTCTGCTAAGTCAAGATATGCAGGATTTTTGCCCCATCAAAATTTAGGGAGAAACTGCAGGGGACAGTTGAAATGAAAGCATTCTCAAAGTGGGATCAGCATAATGCATGAAGGGTCATACTTTAGTCCTTCCAGAAATATTCTACGCTACTGGTATGAAGATCCAGTGATGAAACTTACCATCTCTTTGTGAGGTGTCTTCCTGAAACAGACTTTTGGGTGTCCCAGTAAAATCTAGAAATCTATCTTTTGTACCTCTGCAACGTCCAGCATGAATACAGTCGCCAGATCACAAGTTACAAGAGACTTGAGCATGCAGGCATAGCCAGCTTGTGAGTGCTTGAGCCCCTGGTGTGATTTCACCACCTGATGCTTTGGTGATCCACACTACAATTTTGGTGGAATGAAACAGATTCAGAAATGCATTGATTGTGCTGTATACCAAGAACCACTTTGTATTGTTCAGCTTTACTGCCTAATACTCTGAAAACAGAAAATTAAAAGAGCTCCGGCAAGATTCACTACTTATTGGTTGTTGCCATCTCATACTCAAGTAAATCAAGAGTTAAAATCAGACCTCTAGTGTTTTTTTATTGTTAGTTATTCTGAGAACCTCACTTTTATCATTGTTACCAAATGAGTGGAGAATCAACAGGTTTCTTCTGCAGATTTCCTCAAAATAACTTGTCATTTGATCAAGATAGGCTGTTTCTATATTTAATTTCTGTTAAAACAGTTTTGATGACTTGGCAAAATTCTTCAGAATTAATCATCCTCCAACAAGCTTAAGAGCCTCAACTAGACATTCTTTTTGTGAAGTCTCAAACTTGACAGAAGGGGGTTAAAATGCACATTTTCTCTCTGCCATTGTCTGAGCAGTTGATGTTCTAGATTGTTAACAATATTTGGATAGTTGAGAAGGATAATTCAAGGATAACAAACAATGTAGCAGCATCTATGCACCAAGTACAGCCACCAAAAGTACACAGAGAGACCTTGTTAATATTCGTTCCTCTAAACATATGCTCCCAAATCTCATATCCTCCAGCAGTCCCAAATTGGCAGGGACAGTCCCAAGTAATCTTCTGCCTTCCCACTTTCCCAGCTACTTTTAAAATGTTCCAGTTTCTTTCTCCTCCTCCCACTTTCCCTCTTCAGCTGACTTCAATTGTTGCAAATTAAGTTCAAAGTGCAAAAGTAGTTTGCACACAGTTGACTCAGCAGCGGAGGATAGGAGAGGAAAAGGCAAAATCTTGCCCTTCTCTGTAGATTCAGCCATAAGCAGAACTGTAGCTTCTCTCCTACTTTGTGTGATTTTCCTCATTAATAACTTTTCCCATCCCAATCACACTCTGCTGTTGCTTGGCCACAGTTTTCATCTGAAATGTTGGAGCGTATGAAATCTCTGTCCATACAGAATGGACCAGAACCAAACTGCATGTACCGGTATTTGCCGGCATATAAGACGCACCCGTGTATAAGA
Organism: Cyclura pinguis; assembly: GCA_030412105.1. Lineage (NCBI taxonomy): Eukaryota > Metazoa > Chordata > Lepidosauria > Squamata > Iguanidae > Cyclura > Cyclura pinguis. Next base: position 130,710,142 of record CM059600.1, read on the forward strand.
CATGTCCCATTAATACACTGGCAATGGGGTGTGTCTTATACACCCATATATAAGACACACCCCATTTTCAAACAGTATTTTTCAGGAAAAAAAGTGAGTTTTATACACCAGCAAATACAGTATCTTAAAGATATATCTGCTTCAATCATTTATTTTTGTGTTAAAAACCAAATCAAACTTTATTTACAGTCCATAGACCCAATATATTTTTGTGTTAAAGTCAGGAATCTATCTTACAAAGCAGAAGGATTTCTTAAGGGTGATTAACCCCTCTTGCACCCTTACCACATTTCTTATCTCCTTGTCATTTGTCACTCAGCATAATTTTTCCATCAGCCAGGTTTTAATTTTAGAAGTGAGCCTGGTTCGGAAAACATTGCTGAAGGAAAAACCTGCAGGGAAGTAAGTGGTGAAGAAGGGGACTGTTCAGTTCTCCTTAACTACATTGTTAACTTTGCTATTTAAACTAGATTCCCACCCCTATTTATGCCCCTACATTATATCCAATCAGACTTAAAGAGATGGGGCTACTGCCCAAATTTTGACTTTAGCACCATTCTGACACCAATTCTTTGGTCATACAGATGGAAGCTATTGTTTTTTTTAAATTACATGCTGTTATTCATACTGATTCTCAACATAAAGTGGGATGCGTAGGTAGGTTATAAGCTCAAATTCATAGCATAAATAGAGTAGGCGCCTATAATATCACTGAAATGCTACCATTTGTGGAGGAGAGAATAGTAGTTGCGATAGTGTTCTGATGGTGCGGCTATCTGCAGTGCAAGTGCACCCCGGAAGCAGGTTCCAGGCACCCAGAATAGTTCCTCAGGAGAAAAACTCAGCCCAGTACCGTAAGGGAAGGGCTGGTGGCTGAGGGGGAAAGTTATGTAAAGCCAAGTAGCACTGGATATCATTCCTTCAGTGAGATCCTTGCAAGGAGCTAGGGAGTGGAGTTTGTTAGCCAGTCAGGGAGTGTGGCTGTTTTGGGAGGTTTAATTCTCAGTGGAAGCCTAGTGAGAGACAGAAGAGTAATTGAACCTTAATAGAATGTGGTCAAAGTGTGACCTAGATTGAGGGGTTGAGCCTTTGATAGAAGTGTACCCAAATGGCTGTTATATGATATTTGTACTTTATATGAGAGTCTAAAGATAAAAGTGAACTGACTAAAAAGTACGCTGAGAAAATATACTAACTTTGACCTGCATTTGAAATCTGAAACACTACTTTATTCTGGTTATCTTAATAAATGTTATAGATTGTCTTTGTAAATACTGACTTGGATGAGTTGTATACAGTATATAAAAGAACACAAAAAACACACTACCATAAAACTGTTAAGTGGTTCTAAACAAATATTGAAAATCCTTACCCTTTTACACCAAAGTGATGTTATAAGGGGGAAGGCAGAGTGGTATGGTAAAGATAGGTTGCCTCATTAGATTGGGAACTGTCACACCAATCTGGGAGAAGTAAGGACCTATCACATAGTTTGTACGTGTATCATTTTAGGGGAATAATGACACTTGGACCAAACCTCACTTTTGCAGACCGACCGACTGTCCGTCCTTCCGTCCTTCCGTCCTTCCTCCCTCCCTCCCTCCCTCCCTCCCTCCCTCCCAAAGAGTGGTATTCAAGGCAACACAAAAAACAACATGCAACTCAATTTCTATTTAAACAAATGTTACACTGTATTGGGTTGGAACTGAGTCCCTTAAGAGAATCCAAGACATCTATGCATCACAACTGGTAATTTGCTCAATTATCATTTAAGCAGCAAATGCCCCCATTTTAGCTTAAATAGCTCTTTGTTTGTGCAGGGTGTGGGGAGTAAGTGCTTCAGGGTGTGTATCCTCCAATCCCAGTTGATCTCCCCCATGATGCTTGATATCTGCTTGGTATGTTAAATGCTATGAACTTTTACTCAGTACTCAGTTTGCATGTTTGTATATAGATGCAGCCATTGGAGAACTCTTGTAAGTGGCCAGTACCCTAATGCCAAGGAACTGTACCCCACATATGTGCTAGAACCTCTGGAATCTCCCCATGTGAAGACCTAAGGTCTGCAGAACAACACTATCTTGCACTCCTCTTCTTTTCCCTACTGCTCTTCTGTTGTCCTTCACATTTACATGCTATACATTCATTTTATTAATAGGTGTGATGATAAAATTCTGCATGTAGTAACCAAAGTGAAACTTACAATGCAGAAAGAACTGTATTTAGTCTGAAAGTTCACTCAGTGTATAGTCATTTCTGTGCACCAGCATAGCCCTTTGACTGCATGGGAGCAGAATGTTTCAGCATATGCACCAGAAGACACTGGCCTAAATTTTCTTGTTAGGCTCAGCTTAACTAGACTCATCTACTATATAAAAGTAAAAGTTTGTGAGTGAGTTTGTCTGTTTGTCCATGTCAGGCAGGCAAAGACCTCGTATGATTGGCTGTGTGAGGTGAAGACCTCATATGATTGGCTAGCTGTGAAGATTCTACAGAATCCTGGGGTTGGTAGTTCAGGGAGGGGTCTTTAGAATTCTCAGCCAGTGAGCTTAGGCCGGTTGCTATGGAGATGAGGCCTAGCAGCAAGAAGGAGGGCGGTGTATTCCCTCACGAACCCAAACTCTTCTTGTTAATAACTCTGAATACAGATTGGATTGCGGAATATGAGGAAAAGTTACATGTACTGGGCAAGACAGTTTGGGGAATTAGAGACATAGGATCTCAAATCTGTGTATTTCAACCACATCTAATTCCAAAGGTAAGGTAAAGTAAGGTAAGGTAAGGTAATTCCTAAGGTATTTCTAACAAGTGTTACCTATGAGAAAATAAAATCCTGGGCAAAGCCGGGTAGATACACTAGTTGAATCAATGAGTTGGATCTACATGCTGACTCCCCATTAAACAATTGATTCAGTGGGTATACTCTAGTTGGAACTAGCCAACAGGATTCTAGGCAGTGTCTTGCTTGGGCAATATGCAACTCATAGGGAGTGACTACATGTTGCATGCAAATGCATGTAGGAGGCTAAATGTTGTTCTTCTTCTTTTTTTTAAAGTAGCCTTTTATAGAGGAGCCAGTTAGAACTGGAATGGTGAAGTGAAAGAGAATTGCACCCTCCTCCTATCTGCCACTAGAGTGGCTCCCGGCAGCTTTTACTGCATAGCATCAAAACTGTGCATTTAGTTTTATGTTTATCTTACTCTTATTATGCAACTGTGATACCATGTGGAGAAAAGTTTCAGATTTTGGGAAAGGATAGGTGGGTAGGGAAAGGTTTAAGCACTTTCTCCAAGCTACTGCTTTGTTCCAAATTTCCAAAGTTGCTTCTCATTTTTTCAAAAACGGTGTTGTGACTCTTTTATGCATGCTTGCATGCAACGTATAGTCGCTCTCCTCAGGTGACTAGATAGTATATGCAGTATTGGCATGCTGTATAGAATGTGTTTTCAAAGGTTAAAATTTTCAAAGGATGCAAGGCAACACAGTAGCAAGTATTTGAGACTGGACCCTTAAATAGCCAGCATCTCTGCATTACACAGCTAACTCTCCTGCTAGCTGAAAAACATGGCGTTCACTTTATGTATTTACTACTAATTGTTTAAATTCAATGTTTTTCATTTCTCTTTAGAGATGATTATTTCGCCCTTAAATGTGCAAGCAGACATGCCAGGATTACTTTGCTAAATTAGCTCTGGAACACAGTGGAACAACATCAACAACATCCTGAAAACGTATGGCATGTTACGCAAACATCCTGAAAATGTACGGCATGTTGCGCAAAACTTTGTTCCTTATTTTGAACATGGTCCTCTTCATCAAATAAAACAGTCCCTCTCCCCCTTAAGAAAATGTGAAAATCGGCACAATCCAAGTTTTATGTTACTGTTTATGGCCTTGGGATGAGCTGAATGGCTCACCTAATACATGATAGAAATCTTCTGTAGATCCTTAACTCCCTAATACAGCTACAATGAGCAAGCAGAAGTTAAAATATCTCGAAATTAGGACATTTCCTTCTACTTGCTACTTAATATTACCACTTCCTCTCTGCACCTTTCTATCTTCATCCAAGCGGCAGTGTCAGCTTCCGTTCCACTCCAGTTTATTTATATGAATCATCATTCATGTGAGAAGAGAAAACCTTGGTTACCTAAATCTGAACAGTGTTCAAGGAATCCAGCCTGTATGGCACCTATGTGCTATGGAGAAGTGCTGCTTCTGCCGCTGGCTCCTTGACATATTATGAAGGCTTCCCTAGCTTCTTGTCTTCTATACATCTATATTATAATCTAAGAATTACCCATGTGTGGCAGGTGGCCAGGAAACAGTGAGCACCAGTTGTGCTGTTGTCTGTAAAATGAAACAGGGAGTACTCCAGCATTCTTTTTCTAATGGTGGCTAAGCTAGCAGCTTTGAGGAATCCACAGGTTGTGTGTGGGAGTGATGGCCATTTCATTGTGCATCCATGGTAGAGATGGAAAGAATATTTATAAGTAGCCATTCCCAGGTCAAAAAAACAGGTTTCCTGACAATCCAAAAACACTGTTGAGAGGAATAGAATCATAGAAAAATAGAAGTGGACATTGAGTCCAACCCCCTGCCATGTAGGAACACACACTCAAAGCACTCCCAGCAAATGGCCATCCAGTCTCTGTTTAAAAACCTCCAAAGAAGGTGACTCCACCACACACCAAGGCAGCATATTCCACTGTTGAATGGCTCTTACTGTCAGGAAGTGCTTCCTAACGTTTAGATGGAATCTCTTTCCCTGAAGTTTGAAGCCATTGCTTCATTTCCTAGTCTCCTGAAGGACTTTGAGAGCTGCCCTTAGTGAAAGCAGATAAAAAGACCAGTCAAAGCAGTTTTGGGAATCCTGCAGCCCCCTAGATGTTGTACATGTCTTAACATGGGCTATGCTAGCTCTGGGCTCCTGGACCGTGCAGTCGAACATCATCAGGAAGGCCACATGTGTTTACCTGAATAAGTCAGCTTTGTAAATTCCTATATAAGCTAAGAGCACACCAACACTTGCTTTGATGTAATTTTTGACAGTGCAACTTCATGCATATTTACTCAAGCATATGGACTACTGTGTGCATTGGCATTTGTTCCCAGTTCTGTGTGCACAGGATTACAACATAAGCTATTCTGTATAAAATAACTATGAAGACTACACCAACACCTGCTTCTGCCTCAAACAGAATTAAGGTTATGCAAGATGATTATATATTATACTACTGCTCTTGCAGGCTGAATGTGCAGACATGTGATATAATACTATCTGACTTGCAAATGCTTGTAATTCAAAGGAGTCACAGGGTGGTTTAGAGATCTTCCATGGCTTCCAACATTATATATCTCCTGTAATGTTTGAATGATTTGATTGGACTTTAATTTCCAACACTTTAGTCAGAGATTCCCAATGGATCCTCCACAGATTCGGGTGTGTCACAGCATATTAAAGCAGAGGATTGTTGTGTTTAGTTCTACACATGCTATATTTGTGCATGGTCCAAATAATGTTTATTATTGATTCTGAAAAATGTGCACTGATATTAACACAATATATTCTGTGAGGCTTTTGAAATCATTGAGATTTACACTATTTAACAGCTGTCACTCTCATTTCTGAATTCCTGTATGCCAGCTGCTTAAGCCATATAATGCTGTTCTTCCAATATTCAGCTATTTGCACTGTCTCTATTCTTCTTCTTGAAAAAAGGTGACATATTACTTATTTTACTCTTTCCTATTTGGGGAAGATGTTTACCTTGTTGTTGGTATTACTGCTGTTGTGTACTGTCAAGTTGTTTCCAACTTACGGGTGATTCGAAGGTGAACCTATCATGGGGTTTTCTGGGGCTGAGACTGTGATGCCCCCAAGGTGGGCATCACAGTCTCCAGTGGGTTTCCATGGCTGAGTGTTGAGTTAAACTTGGTCTCCACCATGCTGGGTCCAGGGTTCACTACACCACATTATCTTTATCTGACCTGCATTAAATAATCTGGTTGCAGGACAAGGATGCTAAATTCAGAGAAGATATCCCAAAACCAAGTGATGCAAAATAAATTTTGCAATTACTTGCACTGAAGTATGTTTTCAATGAAACCTTATCAAACGTGTATAATATTTGATGATAGGGTTATTGGTGATAGAGAGACCTGAAGATCTCTCATTTACAAGATCACCATAAGTCAAAGTCTACCTAATGACAGTTAACAACAACAACAGTAATATACAGGGTGCTTCACTTTTTTTCCAGTTTTCAAGTTAAGGAGATTTTTAATATATTGTGAGAAAAGTATGTTTGAGTTATATTTACTTCTTAAATATTATATCCGCATTTCATGCCTCCCTGCACTGATAAAACAGGGTTTTTAGGGGGACTTATATCCATATTTGGTGGTCTTGCCCCCCAACATTCCAGTTGTCGTGCAAGGTATTCACCAAAATGGGATGATAATCATTGACCAAAACATAAATTGTCTCCTGTTTCAGACCCTTTGTCTCTATTTATAGATGCTAATGAGTCACTATCAAATAAAGATCTGATCAGTTTTCACTGCATAGCAGCAAGACAGATCACAGCACAAAATTCATAAAGTCAAAATGTCTTGTCCATTTCATAATGGAAAGGCAAACTCTGATTCATAGCATTTTCAGAAAAATGTACTTTACAAGTGAAGAAGTGAAGTCAGATATAATGATAACTTTTATGTTATATGATACCTGTCTATTTCATATGCAAGCAGAAGCCGAGGTGAGTATCACAACCTCATCTTTCATGTTCCTCTTTGGAAAGATATGATAAATTACAAAGGTTTGCAATTTAATATAAGGTGCTGCCTATTATATTTCCTTGTTTGGAAGAACATGTAAATGTTGTGTTACATGTCAATTGATAAGTTTACATATATAAAAAAGAGCTTTTTAGTGAACTGCCCACATTATCTCAGGATTGCTTAGCTACCCTTTGCTGTCTCTAGAAAATCCCAGTAGACTAGGACAGGAATAGAGACACAGCTTTCATGTAGCTGCATAATAAACTGATATCCTTTAATGACCTTTAAAAGCTTGTCCGTTCCCTTTCTAATTTTCCATTCTGTAGTGGCAGGGTATCACCAGGAGGTTCAGCTAGGGTGACAAGTTGTGGTGAGATGTGAGCTGCTCTGTGGCATGGTAAGATTTAAATGTTTGATATCTGCATGCGTATGTCTCTTCAAGTCATCTGTTGGTTTATGGGTGACACCATGAATGTCATAGGGTTTTTTAAGGCAAGGAATACTCAGAGGTGGTTTTGCAAGTTCCTTCTTCTGAAATATAGCCAAAAGCACTGGCATTCATTGGCAGTCTCCTATCTAAGTACTAAGCAGGGCTAACCCTGCTTAGCTCCCAAGATCAAACAGGATCAAGTGCCATCAGGGTTTTTATAGAATGGAAGAAAGGATTGGAAAATCAATTGCAACTTGGCAAAGATCTGAGTAAAGAGGTACCTTGAACGGCTACATAGCCCTTGTACTAGGAAGTTAGGAGATACGAACTTTGACTGGGCTGGAGGGGTGTCATTTAAGGGCATTATTAATAACTGTGATGGATGCAAGGCAGGGACAAAATATCCTTCAGCAGCAGGAGTGGAACAGTACTGTTTTCACATGAAGAGCTGCACACTGAGTACCTCTGTGCGTTTTCCACTAAACACATTATTACACTTTTTTGGTTGATACATGCTAGTTTAGACTGCCTCCTTCCATATGAGCCTGCCAGAAAACTGAGACTTTCAGAGGAGGCCCTATTGCATATCTCAACACCTCATGAAGTTAGGTTGGTGGGTGCACATAATAGGGCTTTATCTGTAGCAGCACCATGACTGTAGGCCTCCCTACCCAAGGAAATTAGGTTGGCCCCATTCCTTTTAATCTTCTAGAGGGTGGCTACAACAGTGCTGTTCCACATTGCATTCAGTATTTGAAACTGCTATTTCAAAACTAGATTCTACAATTGTTTTTAGGAGTTTTTTAAAGAATGTATTGATGTTTTTTAAAATGTTTTTATTTTTGTATGTTTTAATTAGTTTTTATGAATTCATTGCCTTTGAAGTCCTTTGGGCTGGGAAGTTATACAGAAATACTTTAAATCAATTAATCAATCAATTGTTTAGGGCATAAGAAGAGGCAGGCTGGATCAAGACCAAAACGTTACATCTAGTGAAGCATTTGTCCCTACAGTAGCCAACCAGGTAGAGCATACAGGAAGCCTTGAGGCAAGACTTGAGCATCAAACCTCCCTCTTCCCACATCCTCCCCAGCAACAGGTGGTAATATATAGCCCTCATGACTTCTCTGTTAGCCAGCTGATCTTAGCAGTTTTCACTTTAGAAAATAAAAAGCTTAATCTCTCTGTGCTTCTTGTCAACAGCAGCTGCTGGAAGACATTCAGTAGTATTTACTATCTAGATAGCCTCTGCATCTTATTCAAGGAAGAATCTCAAATGTGGCAACTCAGTTGGACCTCCACATTCCCTCAGGTTAGGGGCACAGGACCCTCACAAAAATGAAAAATTGCAAATCTCAAAAAGTGTGTGTCTGTCTGTCTGTCTGTCTGTCTGTGGGAAGGAGGCTGAGGCATGGGCGGGGAAAGCGGGTGGCCACAGTCCAAACCAGGTCAGCGAAAGGAGAGGGATGGTGTGGTGGCCCTATACTTCCTTTCTCTTGCTCATCTTCTTCCTTGGGTGTGTGAGGGGCATTGAGAGAGAGTCTGTGGTGCTGAGAAATTGAGCTACAAGCTGTCCTTAGCTGACCAGGTAGAAGAAGAAGAGGAGGAGGAGGAGGAGGAGGACTGGAGGTGGCTTTTTAAAGAGCTGCATGGCCTGATAAAAGCCACAAAGAAGGAAGTTTCCTTGAAAAAGAAGCACTTGATATGAGGGGGCAGGGGTTGGAGAAACTCAAATAATCAAATCTGTGAATGTCAGACCTGTAAATGTGGAGGGACGACTGCAACTATTATTTTAGAAACCATTTTATTTCTTGATTACATTAATACAGCAACTTCTACTGAGCCCAGATGTTCCTCCTCTCCATTTTTACCTCACAGAAGCCCTACGAGGTCTGTTGCGGTGTGCTTTTCAACATATGGCAACCCCAAGTCACCCCATCATAGGGCAAGATTGGTTCAGAAGCACTTTGCCATTGCCCTCCTCTGAGGCTGAGAGAGTGTGACTTGCCCAAGGTCACCCAGTGGGTTTCCGAGGCCCGATGAGGATTTGAACCATTGTCTCCCAACGTCCTAATACAGGACTCAACTAACTATACCTACCATTGGTAAATTAGGCCCAAAGACAGTGAGGACTTCAAGCTGAGCTTAATGGCAGAGTGGGGCTGTGCCCAGTCCTAGTCCAACACTCCAGCTGCTACACCCTATTGACTCTGTCACTCCACCGTGCATTCTCCCCAGAAATAAACACTGACAAGGTGCTCCAAGAAATACGGGAGCCGCTGTAAGTAAAATAAGGGCAATTAGAGCGGGGAGGGGGGCGGGTTGGGAAGCAACTGCAGAGCGAAAGAGGTAGTCACTGGGTGGATTTCCCCACCGCCTATCCCGCAGGGCGCCAGCCCTGAGCTACCGTTCCCAAGGAACCCTCTGAAAGGCGGCTGAGGCTGAAATGAGTTTAACCCTGCAGAGGGGACAGTGCCACGGGCACGTTTTGGGCTAAGAGAATTCAGGCAAAGGGGTTCCGCAAGGCGGGATAGCAGCCGGCGGCCGCCTTCTGTCGCCAAGTGATTTGGCTGCTCCCTGCTCCCGAAAGGGAGGCTCGACTATGCCCCGAAGACAGCACCTCGTCCTTCCCGCTTTAAGCGTCGTTTCTTTTCCGTCGGCCAGCCCCGCCGCCGACTTCCTCCTTATCTTACGGCCCACGCAGCTCCCTCGCCGAATCAGGTGCCGAAGGCCAGGCACGCGCGGGCCGGCGGCTTCGTCCCTTCCTTCGCGACGGACGGCGCGCTCCTCGCCGGGGCCCCAGGCTGCACCGTGCAAGAAGCGCGCGCGAGTAGCGGGCGCAGCCGCGGGGGCGGCGCGAAGCGTTCCTCCCGCCGCCCGACGGGCGGGAGCCGAGCCCCGGCGCGGTTGCGGGGCGCGGAGAGCCGGTTCCGCGGCGGCCGCCGAGGGTGCCCGCGAGTGGGTCGCTCGGAGCGTGGCTGTGTGTCTCGCCGCCGGCAGCCCATTGGCCGGGGGCTGCTTGACGTCACAGTTAGGAGTTCCTATAAACTCCCCTAAACATAACGGGCTTCGGAGAAGTTCTCGGGCGGCCGAGGAAGTACGCGGGAGGTGGCGCGCGGGAGACGGCGGGCACCACAGCGAGGGGGGGCCCGGGCCTCGGGGAGGGGGGGGCAGGACGGGAGCGGGCAGATGCCGTCCGGGCTGCTGGCTGCATGAGGCGGCCCGTCCTGCCGCCCAGCCCCGCGTGCGCGTGCCAAGCCTGGATCCTCTCCAGAGCGCCTTCAGCAGCAGCGGCCGCTGGGAGCGGAGAGCCCGCGAAGGTCGGCTGGTGGCCGGAGGGGAACGGGAGTCGGCGGAGAGGAGGCCGGCGGCGGCGGCGGCGGCGGCTCCGCGCTGCGCAGCCGGGTTCGCGCGGGCTCCTTCGCGGGCGGTGAGCGCGGCGGCCGAGGCGGGACGGGGGGCTTCGCGCGGCGCCCGGCGCGATGGAAACGGCCAGCTCCTCCGCCGGCTCTGTTTCGCCTGTCTTATCCGTCGGGAACGAGAGCGGCGGCGGCCCGAGCGCGGGCAATACGACCGCGTCGGGAGAAACTTGGGTGGTGGGCATGGGCATCCTCATGTCCCTGATCGTCCTGGCCATCGTCTTCGGCAATGTCCTGGTCATCACCGCCATCGCCAAGTTCCAGAGGCTGCAGACAGTCACTAACTACTTTATCGCCTCCCTGGCTTGTGCGGATCTCTTGATGGGTCTGGGGGTGATCCCGTTCGGCGCCAGCCACATCATCCAGCACACCTGGAAGTTCGGGAACGCCTGGTGCAACATCTGGACCTCCATTGACGTGCTGTGTGTCACGGCCAGCATTGAGACCCTCTGCGTCATTGCTGTGGACAGGTATTTTGCCATCACGTCCCCTTTCAAGTATCAAAGCCTCTTGACCAAGAATAAAGCCAGGATGGTCATCTTGTTAGTTTGGGTGATTTCCATCTTGACCTCCTTCTTGCCCATCCAGATGGACTGGTACAAAGCCGACACACTGGACGCCCTGAACTGCTACAGCGATGAGAACTGTTGTGACTTCTTCATCAACAGAGAGTATGCTATTATTTCTTCCCTCATCTCCTTCTACCTGCCGCTGGTGGTCATGGCTTTTGTCTACGCCAGGGTCTTCCAGGTTGCCCAGCAGCAGCTCAAGAAGATAGACAAGTGTGAGGGCCGGTTCCATCAGCAGAGCTCCCAGCAGGAACAAAATGCAGGAAAGGCAGGTCACAGGAGAGTGTCCAAGTTTTGCTTGAAGGAACACAAAGCTCTCAAAACTCTGGGCATCATCATGGGCACCTTCACCTTGTGTTGGCTCCCATTCTTTATTGTCCACTTTGTCCATGCCATCAATGAAAGGGTGATTCCCCAATTCCTGTACGTTATCTTGAACTGGCTAGGATATGTCAATTCAGCCTTCAACCCCTTAATTTATTGCCGGAGCCCAGACTTCAGGTATGCTTTCCAGGAGATCCTCTGCTTCCGGAGGTCTGCCCTGAAAATGTACGTCAATGGATATTCCAATAGCAATGGGAAAAGTGACTTCGATGGGGATCACAATGGCTATCATGTGGGACGAGAAAAGGCCTGTGAATTGCTGTGTGAAGAAGGATGCCCCCCTACGGGGGAAGAGTTTTTGCATTGCAAAGGTACTGTGTTGCATGGTAGCATTAATTTGCAGGGCACCGACCATAGTCCAGATGACTCCCTCTTAGTGTGACCATGGTTGCTCACTGTAATGACATGTAAAATGGGGAATAGAATAGCTGTATGGACAATGACAGCCAAACAAAGATTGGTCCCAAATGTGGGAGGTAACCCTGTGGTGGTGTATTATAGCTATGCCAATATTTAAGGAAGGGCGTGATTGGATTTGGATATAAGCCGATCAAAGCCTCTGCTGGGGACAGCCTACACAGGAACTTCTTTGTTGTGATGCAGTGTCACCACGCTCATCTACCTCACAGATGTAGGAATAGCACTGAGTCGCTGTTATTAAAAGCGAAACCTTGCACTTGAGAAGGACTTTGATGCTATTGATGACTCACCCTCTCATTGAAAGATGAGGGTTCTAAGAATTCCTTTAAGGCAAAGACATTAGGCTTAATTTAATACTGTAAAGTCAAGTGTTTACCTTCTTTTTTTAAAAAAAATGCCCCTAGTGACTGAGTTATTTGTCTGTACCTTGGGTGAGAATAAGTTCAGGTGGAACCTCTGAAATCCTGGTTAATCATTGCTGATACTAATACAAAAAACACACATTTTAGCACCTTTTCATTTTTAGTTTTTTATTTATTTTCTACCTGTGCAGTCCCAGTGTGAAATTTGTTTTTGTTAATTAGCAGTATTCAAATTCTCAGTGCTTATGTAGCTGCAAAGCTGAGAGGGGGGTTTTCTTGTAGTGAAACCAGGCCATTCTCACTGCCCCCTTTTTCAGATTGTGCCAGTGCTAATAGTTATGGGTTTTCTGCGGTCGGGCTCATTGTTCCATACTTGGTAGATGAAAGACACAATCTCAAATGAGAGGGAACTCACGTAGATCCTTATTGTACAATCATGAACCAAAACGTTTTGCTGCTGTTGCTGTAATCCAGATGATATATTGATTTAGGTAGAGTGAAGTTTTCTGAAAGGCCAATTTCTGCCAAAATATAAAATAATGTTTTGATTATGGTGGCAATTTAGCTCAGTCACCTGCTGTGCCAATGCCTTCGTTTGCCCTTCTATGACTACTAGTTGAGGCATGGCAGGAAAGTAAAGGCAATGGTTGCTCTGAGCAGTGCTTTGCTGGTTTTGGATCAGCAAGTAGCTTGCAAGCAGTTCCCATTTAAGGCACCTTGGCCTAACCACTTAAGTTTAAGAAGTGATTTTAAAGGCATGACATTATAACGACAACAGTAAATGATCCCCTCTATCACCAGACAGACCACTTCTATTTTGCTAAACTGCAGTCCTCAGAAACCTGGAGGCAATGGGTTCTGGAATAAAAATGGGATCGATCTGGGTCATTTGTATCACATTGTTAAATTAGTACATAGTGTGCTTGATGCTGTACCTTGCCCCTGCCCAGAGGTGTTTAGGCTATATAAAGAGTTCGTGTTTCCCTTAGCGTTTCAGGTTCACTGAGTAGTATAGCCATTTCCTTTTAACACCCCCCTCCCCAACTACATCTCATTTTCTCTGTCATTTGCCACTGTTCTTTGGGAGCATTGCTGGGCTGATGTGGCATCAGTCTTTCATATATATTGTGTGGGTATGTGCAAAAGTAATCAGTGGTTGGCAGCTTCCAAGTGATTTGCCCTGATTTCTGAAGGCTGAAAAGTGTTGTGCCATGTAACAATCTTGCTGCCACTCTCACCTAGTAGTTCTCTGATCTGAGTAGGTGTATGTTTTGCCACCTATGCTTAAACTAAACTAGACAAACATCTCAAAACAGAATGTTCCTGGAACTACTAGGATACTGCAGAAATACAATAATTCTTGAAACATTCTAAGACCCCTTTGTCTCTACACTTGGACCTAATCATTTCCTAGAAGGCATAGGCAGTTGAAGGGGGTGTAGCACGATCTCCATGAGGCCATTCAATTTTGTGTGTATATATGTGTGTGTATGTGTGTGTACGTGAGAGAGAGACAGAGAGTGAGTGGTGAGAGGAGAGAGAAGGATACCCACTTGCTGTTGACAAAACCAGGAAACATAACCAGTCAGTCATATGGCTGTGGGTACCCTCTTCCTCTCCTCACATGCCTGGTTGTAGTTTTGGATTCGCCTCTCTCTGTCATCCACAAGCCCATGTATTAAAGCAGCTTGTTTGTGATCCTTCCCCTTGGCACAGAACTCTGTCACCTGGCAGTCAAAGTTTAACTCCCTCCTCTTTTTTTTTCTTTGTCATGGGAGGGGAAGGGAAAGAAAGGGAGGCAATGAAAAGAAAAGCAGCATCTTTTTTTTTCCCAGCGAGGAAGACTTGTTACAACAAAGTTGGTGATTCATTAAGTGTGCATTTCAAAGCAATCAGAATATTTATGCACCCTTTTGAAACTATCTCAGGAGACTCAGTAGGCAGAATGTATTTTTCTGTGCAATTCCCAGTACTGGCTGAAAAGATAGAGTGGCTAGGGGAATACTGTTTAAGTTATATAGTTTGGCTGACCAGATCAGAAGAGAAATGTGAAAGGGCACAACTGAACTTTGGAAAGTTCCAAAGAACTGCCTCTGTCAGAGTTTGGTGCAAGAGGTCACTCCAACCTTTCAGAATCCTATTTGCTTATTGTTATTTGGTCTATGGAGGAAAAGCTCTCTGTGTTCTCTGTCAAAGCTGAAATATTGGACTCAGCCCTGTCCAGTCATTATTTGCTTGCTGTCTGGCTGATTGTTCTGTTTCATAGATTTTCTAACTGTCACTTTTCTTAAGGGTGGGTTTCATGTGAGTTTCCAATTTCCCAGGGCTGTCAAAAGGGAAGATGATATCTAGACATGAGTCAACAGGTGCAGGAAAAGAGGGGATGATGGGGTATGAGACGTGCCTCCCTTGCATGGCTGTGGAAGGAGGGCTAAGTTCTGAAGTCAGGATTTCCAATCCTAGCACAGTGCAAAACAAACTTTCTGATTACCCAAGTGTTAATTGATTTTTGTAATGTAAAGTGCATTTCTCCAGCTCTGTAGCTATTATTTATTTTCAGAATATGAGTGACAAGGGAATGGGAAAATGCCAAAGAAACACAGAGAGAATATAGAGCTTTCTGCATACTCCTGCAAGGCAGAGGCACATTTTCCATTCCAGTTTCTCAGCCTGTCTGCTCATTAGCACCATCATTTTTATTGTCCCTCCACTGAATATCTAGCTTGCTGAACTTCCCAATCTTTCTAGGGTTAAGAGCTGTTTTAAGTTGCTTGGAGCACTCAGTTCTTCATAAACACTGGGGGAGACTGAAAAAAGGAAAATACCTTTTCACCAATCTGTCCATTTTGACAGCTTCTTTAGGCCACAATATGGATTCATCCCCTCCATGGAACATTAATAGCAGCAGCTGAAAAGGGAAGGAAATAGAGGTGCAGAGTAGGAGTAGGGAGTACGTCCAGAAAGCACAGAAAGAGAGAAAGGAAAACAGCAATGGTTTAGACAGTCTGGGTAGTAGAGACTGTCTTCTCTTCATCCAATTTGTTGCTGGCTAGAACATCTAGGCTGTGGGAGCTCATGCCAATCCCTGTCAGTCAGGCAGTGAATCCACCCTGGGTTTCAAATTTTAAAGAAACTATTGAAGATGCTGACCCTATTTTAGGGGTAAGCACTTTTGATCACTCCTTTAAAGTTCAGGCTAAAACCCAAAGCAGATTCACCAGCCTCATTAATGTAGCAGCCATCAGCAACTACTGCATCTAGGGGCCCAAGGTTAGTTCCTGCGTTTTAGTCATATCTTGTAAGTTTTGAAGTGTCCATAAGTCACTTTCTTTGGGCTGTTCTATCCTAGTTAAACTAAGGTAGTTTTACTCAGCTCTTTGCTTATTAGAGGCATCCTGTTAACATGGCATCTATCTTGAGTCTGTTGAATGTGTTTGTATAATTTTTTTTCTTAAAGCTACTGTCTAGTAATGGTGTATCTCATGCTGCGGGCAGCCAGTTAAGAACTTTTGGATTACTCCTTGAGGATTCTAATAATAAGTTTCCTAGAATAGTGCCTTAATGGGAAAAACATTGGGAGAGAAAATGATGTTTTGTTTTGTTTTTCAAAGAGCTGCTCACAAGCTCTTGTCACCTACCCTCACTAAAATGAGACCAAAGCACTTTATATAGAGAGAGAAATATAAGACTATTTTAGAGAAATATTTTGTCTATTTTGTTTTGTTTATTGTGTGAAATATTGCATGCTGCAATATTTTTAACTGCGTGCTATTTTTAAAAGAATTTTTTTTTAAAAAATCAGCCAGCATTAGGTGGTTGTGGGAGAGGATATGCATTATGCTGTGAAATGAACATGTCCTGTCTTTCAGTTTGAGTGGTGTGTAATGTCTGCAGGCAAGACTTCACGATGAGAAAAAAAAAAGAACACCAGTTTTCAAAACAACGGTTTTCAAATCTCAGCCTGCAAAGGACTATTAAAGTATTAGCAAGTATATAAACTGTGTAGTATTGACCAAAATGTGTTCTCTGATAAAAAGTTGTTTGCGCTCAAAATCTATTTGGGACCTTTGTTTTGTACATATTAAAGCACCCATGGTACATTCTGTGGTTTTACACTCCTGTTTTTGCTGAGCAAAACATTACAACAAACATACATTCATTACACATGACAAATGTACCTTGATAAGACATGTGGCTGATGGGGATAGCCATATCTTTGAAAATGCAGAGCAGGACTCCTGCCTGCCTGTCCCCTTGGGGTGAACTGGGAGGAGATTTGCAGAGTCCGTGAAAGGTGCAGTTTTCAGAACGTGGGAGTGTTTGATACTTTCACAAACATCTTTCCCCCTCTGAGCACAGCCAAATAGTTCTACTGTTTGCAAGCACATTTCTCACAGTTGTATTTCCTGTACCATAATGCACCTTTGTAAACTTTTAGCTTGTGATGTGCTGAGTATGAGATTTGTTTTTATTCAGGCCAAGTTTTTAACGGAGCCAGCAGTCCGGCCCTTCCTGAAGATGGATGTAAGAGGAAGGATACATTGCTTCAAACTTTGGAGGGGAAATTGTGTGGGACAGAGAAAGGAAGGACAGAAACTAACAACTCTCTGGTTTTGAAGCAGTTGTCAAGTTTATTTTAAGCTGACTCAGAACAGTTCTCTTACCATAAGGATTTTCTTCTGCATTTTCCCATTTACACTTGGGCAGCAATTGTAATCATATTTAGCAGGGGAAAGAGCCAATGAATATAATGGGACTTGTTTCTCAGTAAACTTACATTGGCTTGCACTGCAATTGCAAGACATGCAGTTTGATCCGGAATGTGTTAACTCAGGAGGCAGTCCCTCTAGTTTCAATCAGATGTACTATGTAATTGTTAAATACAAAAAAATATACAAAAGAGTGATACCTTTATTGGCCAACCAAAATGCAGGAAATGCATCATGCTAGCTTTTGAGGCTTCACTAGCTTCTTCATCAGGTAAAAATGTTAAAAATCACACAGGAGGAAATAAAAGTGAAGATACTAGAGTCACAGGCTTATATTCTGACTCAGGCCCTTTCCGCATGGCATTTGCCATGTGAAAGGGTGCCTGGAGCATTGCGCGATTGTGAGGAGCGATCTGCATGATGCACTCACACAACACACGATGCTCCAGGGGCCAGGAGGCGTTGATCACGTACCTTTTCATTTTCGGCTGGAAGCCGAAAATGGTGCATGATTTAGCATTGCTCCCAGGCCCTGCGTGCACTTACCTGGTGTGCGGAGCCTCCAGAAGCAGCAGCCAGGGAGACTCCCAGGCTGCACTGTGGAAGGAAGAGGTGGGGCTTTCGCGCAAGCAGGCAGCTTGGGCGGAGCTGAAGCAGCAGGGACGCGAGAGCCTCTCACCGGAGGCTGCTCACATGATCCCCACACCCCAGCGCCGGAAAAAGGTAACGTGCAGAAAGGGCCCAGAGATTACTCTGTTAGTATTAGGGGATTTCAGTGCAGATAGAGGTCAGTCCTTCTGGGTCAGGTGAGGACCAGGGACAAAAGGCAATAAAAGACAGGTAATAAAATTTCAACTCCATTGGCACCAGTAAAGTAACTTCCCTTGAGGTCCAGTTGTCCCGGTCTCATGTGAAGCTGATTGTTCCTTTCTTAGTCAGAGGACATTGATTTTGTCAGGGAGTCTGTACTGTTACATGTGAAAAATCTTTTAGGTGCTGTATAGGTAAAACTAGAGAGATAGTGTGGTGTAGTAGTTTGAGCATTGGACTATGACCCTGGAGACGAGGGTTTGATTCCCCTCTGGGCCATGGAAACCCATAATGCCCTTGGGTAGGTCATACACTCTCAGCCTTAGAAAACCTTGTGGTAGGTTCACCTTAGAGTTACCCTGAGTCAGAAATAACTTGAAGAAGCACAACAACAACAATTGCAATAGGTAAAACTTGCCAACAGTAGTCCAGAGAAAGAGTTTTAACTTTGTCGGAGGTAAAAATGTCAAAGAATTAAACCCCAGTCTGTTGCTCTCTTTTGTTAAAGTTTCACCTGTTGCTGCAAAATTCAATATATTAAATCCAGGAAACACTGGGGTAGCTGTACCGGCCATACAGCAAAATACAGTAAAATCCAAAATCCACAAAAAAGCAATACTGTTATTGGTCAGCCAAAATGCAGAAAATGCATCAAGCTAGCTTTTGAGCTTCACTAGCTTCTTCATCAGGCAAAGATGTCAAAAGTCATGCAAGAGGAAAAAAGTAAAGATGTTCTGTATCAGATGTTACTTTGTGTGGATTTTGCATTTTTTTGTATTTTTTTGTAGGGCCAACATGGCTACCCCTGAATATTGTTTATGTCTTTGTTAGATATGTTTTATGTAATTTGTTAGTTACGTTTATATCTTGTCTTTTCTCCAGTGGGCTCAAGGAAGCCTAAATGCTTCTCCTTATCCCACTTTGTCTTCCCCACAAAACTGTATGTCAGGCTCAAAGAGAGTGACTGGTCTGAAGTCAAAGTTTTATGGCTCGCTAAAAGAATGATTTAAGATGGATTTGAGGCTGAAAAGATTCTTGCTAAATAAAAATCAAAATGAATTCAAAAAAATAATTTTTAATAATGCTAAACATACAACGTCATTTTACAAACTCTTTTTGACTAGACGTCTAGAGGAAGAGACAATTAAATCGTTATGCTTCACTGCGCAAGAAACCTAGAAAATGAAATCCTCCTGGAAAAGTAGGAGACAGGCTGGAAAAATACTAATCAATTCATGCTCTCTCAAGACCTGAAAGAAAATTATTTAAAGATGATGGACAGGTACCACTTAACATCAGTGGGGTTGGATAAAATGCACCAAACTGGGAAAAATAAATGTTGGAAATGGGAAGGAAAAATAGGCACCTTTTATCACCTTTTGGTGGACTTGTCCAGTGTCAAAAAACAAACAAACAAACAAAAAACCTGGATAAAATTATACAAAGTTATACCTGAGATATGTTCCCTCTGAATTCAGGATTTTCCCTTCTCAATATGACACACTGGCGAATTCTACTCTGTACGTCTCAGTCGCAAGAATCAAGTTTGCTAAATTGTGGAAAAGCAAGGATACTCTTGAAATAGACCAATGGCTTATAAGCTTAATGGAGATTAAAGAACATGATTTGCTGACTCATCTTATAAATAGGAAACAGACAACAAAATTCAAAGAGGGATGAATTCCAGTTACAAATTATATAGGAAAGAGATGAGGATTTATAACTAACGATACAGTGTAAAATCTGTTTTCTCACTCTGTCCTTTTTAATGACCACGTTTACATAATTAGCAACTTAAAGATAATAAGAAACTGATTATACATGATTTTCTAATCCTGCTGTAGGATGAACATATATAGATTGTAGATAAAGTTTAGAAAAATGTACATAAATAAATAAACATTGTGATTAAGCTTATAGGAAGTGTAGGAATAGGTAGATAAACTGCAAATCAAACAGAATTGAATTAATGCTAATTGGAAGATGAAGGTAGATAAGGGCGTTTTGGCTAAGCTAGTGTAAACAAAGTCCAGGGAAATGAGCAAGAGTTCTTTTTTTTTTTTTAAGGGACAAAGATAAACATAGAAATTATACAATGACTATGCTTATTATTGTAAAAACCAGTCTCGGTTCCTTTGTAATATTTTAATTATTTGTCTTATTTTTTCTGTTTTTTCTGTTTTTCTTCTCTTTTAATAAAAAAAAAAAACAGCAGCAGCAACAACAACAACACAACAACAACAACAACAACAACAACAACAACAATAATGGTTTTATGACTTGGAGGAGACCGTAATATAGCAATTGGTAATGCTAATGCTATGCTTTAGGCCACATTACCTATCATGAGCTAATGTGCTTCGGACTAAAATCTGGCAAGAAAGGCAGCTTAAAAATAGGCATGCCACTATAAGACAGAAACAAGGAGAGAAAACTTCCAGGTTGGTGAAATACTATTTGTGAGGCCCAATTTATTTCAAACAAAATCTTCCTCAGGCACACTGTAAAATATAGCGTTTTGTGTTCTTTAGACAGTCTATTTCAAGTGCATGTTTTGTTGCAGTCCTTGTAGAAATTATTCTTAGTAACACTGAGGGCAACATGAGGGAGAGGAATCTGTCATGAATGAGGAGGAAGACAGCTAATTTTGATAATTTAATTGCAGAAGGGTAGTCAATTGCCACAGTCCAAACAAAGAAAAGGTGTGGAAGCAGGAAAAGGAGCAGGGATGGGAGTGAACCAAGAAAACACCACATTTAGAGCCTTCTTTCAATAAAATACAGGTTAACTCTATAATCTGATTTTGCAAGGAGCATTAAATGAGTAGAAATTTTCAGTGTTTTAATCACAAACTGAGGGAATCTCTGTTCTTTATAGCCATCTTTTAGGGTTTCAGTGCTATTTTCTGGATAGTAGTCGGAAAGCAGAAAATTTCTTTAAAAAAATGTAATATTGATTGGTTTCTTTCTTAATTGTATCTTAGGAGGTCATAGGCAGGCCCAGGGTACCTTTTCATCTCAGTCTGGGGCCCGTCCCCAACTCAGAACAATGTGTGGAATAATGATGCTGGAAGAGTACACAATTGAGAGAAGTCACCAAGTCTTCAGATAAACATCAACAGGCTGTCCTAGCACAGTGAGACCTGACACAGGTTAAGACCTCTGTGGACTTGGGAAAAATCAGGTGCTCTTGGTTAACAAAACCTGTTTTATACAAGATAAGGACACCGGCATGCCATATGACACATGCACTGAAGCTCAGACACAGTCACTCTGCACCAGTCTTTTAGAGAATCCTGAAGGAGACCAGGTCATATTTGCAGTTAAAGCTGTGTGTATCAGTCTTGATATTGTTTTTTTACATAAAATATTATATGTCCCTTCTTAACTTCTAGGAGCTCAAGATGTTATACATGGTTCTTCCCCACTTCACTCCCATTTTTTTCTTCGCAACAACCTTGTGAATTAATTCAGACTGAGAAATGGGGACAGGCCTACATCAGCAAGTGTGATTTATGCCGTGGCAGAGATTCAGACTTGTGTCTCCTCCAGTCCTAAACTGACACCCCGACCATCATACTACATGGGGGTCAGTCTTCTAAAGCTTTCTGTCATTCAGTCAGTGTGATGAAAGGTGGGTAAAAGACTCTTTGGTGAAGTTTGGGATCTTTGAACACCAGTAAGCTTCAAACAGCATGTGCCAATGTCCACACAGGTTGAAGTCCTAGGTAAATCAGAGTAAGTCCCATTGATGAAAGTAGGATTGGACTAAATGTCCGCTTAAAACACACAAGGGACTCTCCTAAATCTGAAACCTCCCAGGACCCAAGAGGAAAAAAATAAAAAGGGCTTCTTCAATGTCAGAAAAATCTGACCAAGGGGATCCTCCCAAACCCCATTTTTTTCTCTCCACTTCAGAGACTTCCAACGGATTTGTGGACTACTTCTCTCCCTCTGCCCAGAACACCTTTTTCCTGACAACATAGCCATGTAGTGTCTGGGGTGGGGTGGGGTGGGGGGGTCAGTCAATCATGGCAGATCACTGCTGGTTGTGTTCCAGTAGTTGGCGCACAGTGATGATGTCATCCTCCAGGAGGTCCCACAGGAAGCCTTCATTATCATGTTGTGGCAATTGAAACACAGATGGCAGTGATCCTCTGTGCTTGGTAGCCCCAGCCACTATACAGAGAGGCAGGTGGGGTATAACCATACATGGATGAGGAGACAGTGATCTCTGACTGAGGATTGCCACTGATGCCTATGTGGAATGAACAAAGGTAACAGTGGAAAACTTCTCATAGTTGCCTCTCCCCCACCAGAGACTAAACAGGTGGGTGGGGGCCAAGAAAAAGGGGAGACTGGGGGTGGAGATTTTCTCCTCCCTGAAAAGATGTTTTTGAAAAATTCAGTTTTCAAAGACATTTC
This sequence comes from Cyclura pinguis, assembly GCA_030412105.1. NCBI lineage: Eukaryota > Metazoa > Chordata > Lepidosauria > Squamata > Iguanidae > Cyclura > Cyclura pinguis. Next base: position 130,732,453 of record CM059600.1, read on the forward strand.
TCACAGCAGGGTGAAATTTGATTAAATTTTTCATTGTCTTATGTGGCAAAAATAATTTAAAGAAGAACATCCTTAGTGTGAACACTCTTAGTCCAGAATCTTAACCATACTGAAATGCAAGCTGTGGATCATATGAATGGAGCCTCTGAGGCTTCTGTCGGTATAGATGTTATAACAAGTACTGGGGATTGGAGGGACATAGCTATCAGATGCAATCCTATCTCCTCCCGTCCATATATGTGCGAGGGAGTCTAGGGAACATGAGTGGAAAGGTGCAGTTGCCCCTGCTTGTGGGCTTCCCACAGGCATCTGTTTGGTCACTGTGGGAACAGAATGATGGACTAAAGAACTCTTTGGCTTTTCTTATGGTCTCATGTGTATATTTCTAGCCTAATTAATGACACAGAGCCGTGGTTTAGTGCTATACAATTGTGGATAATTGCACAGATTGTTTGGGTGGAGTCTATACCTAGTTCTTTCTTGAGTCTTTCACTATGAGTGTGGGGTTACATAAGTGGCCTTGTAACTCTGAAAATATTTCACAGAAATTAGGCCATTGTTTTGCTGATAAATCAAGATTCACAGTTCAGTGTATTGTACACAGAAAGGTCAACATATTAGGTGCTAACTGTCAGTATTTGCATTAGTTTAAGGGTGGAGTCTTTTTGAGCTTTCTGCCTCTAATTCAACTGCCATCTTGCTGTAAGGAAGCAGCCTACAGCTTGTGCTTCTTGATTTCCAGATGAGGCTTTGTGTGGTCTCCACTAATTTTAGCTATAATTAATCAAGAACTATTTTCCTGGATTAAGGGACTTCTGTTTAGGCAATAAGAACCACCTGTTCCTGTTTAAACCTGCCCAATCTTTACCATTAAGGCCAGGGGCCCAAGACCTCTTCTCTGTCTCATGTTGCAATGGGCAGGCCATTCATGTGATGACATCAGAAATGTGGAAGCCCTCGTCCCTCTCTCAGGTCCCCCCCTCACTCTTTTTAGATGTCTCTTGAAAGTGGTGGTTTCAACAGTCTTTTAAGGTATAATTATTCTGATGTTTTAAGAAATTTTGGTGGGTTTTGTGACTGTTGCTCTTGTAACTGCTGCCTTTAACCTTAATCATGGTAATTCCAATTAGACTAGATTCATTGAAACAATGGGATTTGCATAGTTTAGGTTTACTCTGGTTGAGACTACTAATGGCCTTGGTGTGTTCCTGCTTTTTCTTATTTTATTCATAGCTTTATAAAAGCCCCCCCCCCACGTGGCTTTTATTGATTCCGTTTTTCAGGAAAGTGGGCTATTTTTATTATTATTCTCGTTATTATTAATAAAGAAATTTACGCACTGTTTTTTTACAAGGACCTGAATGCTTACCAAGCTCTTGACAGAAGAAAGGGTAGCCTATTGTGCATTGGTAGCTGGTGGCAGTGAACCTGCTTCGGGGTTTAGTCTGAACTTTAAACAAGCTATCCAAGATGCTGAATCAAGTTTGAGGATAGAATTCAGCATCATGGATAATTCCTTTGTAGTTTGGACTAAAACCTAGAATAGATTCACTATCCCACTGATATGAAAGGCACCAGCTGCCACTGCTACGATGTATAGGCCTTCAGAGGAATATTTTGGGGACTTTGTAAATACTCAGTCCTCTCTGAAACCAGCACTGATATGGCCAGATAAGCCCAATGGGAAATCTGAGGCATTTTGAGAAGCAGCCTCTGCATTACATAAGAAATGACATTGACAGAAGAAAGGGATATTTTTGTAGGGACAGACATCCCACACCATGCTGCATCTAGAATGGGACATGGTGGACAGGGTATAGTAGGACACTTCAAAAGTGTATGCAGTCAAGCAAACCAGCTACCCAAAGTACAAATCTGGACATGTTTATAATATCAGGGAGAAAACATAGTGCATGGAGGTCTAAGGATGGAATGAAAGAATAAACTGGTTACCAGAAATGACTTGATACCTGGATTATTTTTTTTAAAAAATAATTAAACTATCCAGTTCTTATACAGCTCTTGATCTACGTATTTATGTATTTATTTATTTGCATTCTATTATAGTCACTTTTTGCCCCCGCATAATGAAAGAGAAAGCTGTCATCATATTTCTACCTTCTCATCTCTTCTTTTGATACTGTACAGCAGGTAGCTTGAATTTCACGAGACATAAAATTATCTGCGTTCTAGAGAAATATCTTTTCACCTTTCCATTCCATGGCTTTCCCTTCCCTTCCCGGTCTTTATGTATCTTCTGTGTCACATCTTTTCCATACCTGTTTTCCTACATGGTCTACTCTGTGGAATTCTCTTTATCTGTCTGATTTTCCCAGCTTTTCAGATCTGTTCCAAGGGCAGTCTCTTCATTCCCACCAATTGCAACCCTCCATTCTTCACTGCTTTACCACCCATCATCCCAAATTCATACTATACCTTTGCTATATTGCCAAATGGGCATTTGTGATCTCAAGCCAAATATTTGCTGTGCTTTTCTCAAATATCTGAACAAATGAGTATCTGACATCAGATCTTCCAACTCATCTTCCAGGCAGGGTTTCTGCAGTGCTGGAAAAACACACATCGCAAATTGGAGCCTCAGAGTCATTATGAGCACTTTGAATCAAGGGATAGTTCCTCCTAAGTATCTAAAGAAAAGTAGACATCCTTGGAAGTCTAAAGCCTAAAGTCTAAAGTCTAAATGGACCATCTCCAATAAATAAACATTTCAGAGTGATTCTATATTGGCGGTCAACAGATTTGGTAGACTGTTTTACTCATGGGAGCAGCATTATCACTACCTAGTAGAGTCAGCACAGTTTGTTCATGTTAGCATTCAACTTTTCTGTCTTTTGGGAATTCAAAATCGATAGGCATTGTTCTTCCAATTTTCCCAGATTAAGGTGATTAAGGCCCTTTCAGCACTATGCTGTTATAATGCTGCTATTCCACTTTCAACACCCCATGGAATCCTGGGATTTGCAGTTTAGGGAAGAGCCTTTAGAATTCTCAGCCAGAGAGCTCTTTGGCCTCAGTAAACTACAAACACCAGAATGCCACAGGATGTTGAAAGTAGAATAATAGCACTATAACTGTGTACTGCAGAAATGGCCTAAGTCACCTCAGCTGGTACTTGGTAGATGTCCCCTGTTTCTCTCCCATCACCACCTAAAACAGCACAAATCCCTCCTAAAATAGTCCCAAAAGATTACCATGATTTGACGTCACTTCTTGCTACTGGGAATGGCAGCTGCAATGGCATACCACAGCCCTCTGAAGCCATGGAGTAGCCAAAATTGGGAGGTGAGCCTAAATTCACTCATCCCAAGCAGAGTAGATCCACTGATGGCATTTTCATCAGTATTGATTTGTCAGTCTCCTAGCTGGGACTAATAATGGGAGTTAGGCTGTACAGGGCTAATAGGGCTCCACTGATACAAACAATGAGAATTAGAATACACTGTTTTAAAATTCTAGTTCATCAAGCTCTGTGAGATAATGCATTCCAGTTGTCTTGATAGGCATTTGAAACAATAATTTGAGAAAAGTCAAAGGACTGCAGCTCAAAGCAGTGAATTGACCCAGTACTTTTGGGGTGAATGAGAACTATTATTTAAAATAGTAATTGGGCCCAATTAAAAGCCTTTTCATCACAGAGCAAGTCACTCACTCACATTAAACCCTCTCAGTGAAAGTGAATTATATTGAGTGGTTCTAGTTTTTTTGGAAATCAGCCAAGTATATAGGGGAAACTATTTTCTTGTTTATGCTTTTTATTAATGTTACTTTTTCATCTGAGGTAGGGGAATCTAAATGTTAAAATAATTTTGTTCTCACTGTTAATTACATATTATTAGTGGGTGGTCAGGATCTGAAAAGTGTTTATTAAAGACCCAACTTATTTGAGATGTTTTCATATAAAAAATGATTCTGTTGCTGTTCAGGGTGTGAGTCACAACTGGAAAAGAAACTGCTTTCAGGGTGCCTTCCCTCCCTAGCTCTTTTGATTTTAAAAGATCATTATTTTTATATCAAAAGTCATTAAGTGACTGGATAAGCATGCTAAGGTGACCTGTAGTCTACAGGAGACTTTCTTATGCTTGGATCTGATCTCTACTACACTGAGCAAAATTCAGGTTTTTGCACATCAGGTGTTGTGCAGGATTCCAGCCATTTTTCCTCATGGTAGTAAAAACAAAACAAACAAAACCCCTGTATGTTGTCTTTGGAAACTAGACAAATAAAGCTACTTGTACAGAGACATGTATGGGTGTAGGGGTGGATTGCTCCCTGGGAACCTAGCCCTGAGCAGTCCAACAGAGCCATTTCAATTTTTTGCACTACATGAAAACAGGCTTGGGGGCTGCCTGAAGCTGAAAAGTTTTTCATTATCTTCTGGACATTTCATCTTTTGCAGATTTTATCTCTTTCTTTTCTTAAACATGCACGCGCACATACACAAATCCATAAGGGTTTAAATTAGGTGGTATGAAAGCAGCACAATTGGCAAAATTCTAACTATATCTGTTTGGTTTTTTGACTGCTGGTTTTCTGTAGCATGCTCTAGGATTGGAGGCCACCTGTGCTTGGGAAACAGAGCACTAAGCAGCTCCCAGGATCAATCCATAATAAACATGAATCCAGACTTGATATTTAAACATGGATCATGAAAGCCTGTGTGATCATTCAAGAAGACAAGATGTCAATATGTGACATCTGACTTCAGATCCCTCACTGTTCAGCCAAGGATTTTCTGTGGGTATTTGGCTAAGCCAGTATCGAATAAATGCTCAAAGGGGTGATTTCATTTTTAAAGGACCAGCCTCCTTTAAACCGTGGGCGGGGCCATTAAAGAAATTAATATATTGTTGATTATAAATTACTCTCCATACTAAAAGCCATGTAGAAATACCACTGTAATCTAATTAAACTGCCAAACATGAACTTTAGAAGATAATAGTATAGCTTTATTGTAGGATTTATTATCTGGGCTAGTTTTGGTGTGCAAAGGCCTTTTAAAAGGCAGCAGTTCCCAAATTTTGGTTCCCTGTTGTAGCCAGACTTTTTCTCTGTCTCAGTTTTCTCTGCCCTACTTTATTCTGATTCCTCACCAACTTCCTAATATGAGAAGAATCCTGAAATGTCATGATGGATATTCTAGAAATATGGGTCTTAATTGAATTGCTTGTCTCAACTAGAATAGAGTCTTGAATCACGGGACTTTGCTTAAGTGTTGACTTGCTCAGTTTAACAGGCCTGTTAAATACAAGTAGACTCTGCCTTGTGGAAAAGACACACTGTCATTTTACATACTTTTCAACTGTCCTGAATTGGCCAGTGTTACCCTGTTTTCTGGGGGTCCCGGAAGGGACGCCAAATTGCTATCAAAATTATACAAGTTGGGGAAATTAGTTCAGAGCACAAGTTGGCAAAACGAGAGGCAGGGTAACTTAGCAGGATCTTGCAACCCAGTGTCTACGGGGTCAGGCCGAGTCAAGAAGCAGACCAGTTTGAAAATAATGAATTATCTTTATTAAATACAGGCACACAATGTAAGCAACACAAGCACACAGATAACTAAAGAAAATAAAGGTGTGAGTAAGATAGTGGGATTTTCAAAGGGATAGTTGGTTCGGGTGATACGAAACCTGTCCTGAAGTCCGGAAGAAAATGGAGAGCGAAGCTGGGGTTCGATGTATCTCAGCACATGGAGCTGAGGGGAAGCTCGCCAAGTGAAGCGGCAGCAAGGCGGTCTGGAACTCAGGAGCGATCCAAAGAAGCGCTCAAAATCAGGGGTTTTTGTAAGGAGAATTGTGACCGCAGGCTAGGCCGGACTTAGGGAAAACAATAGATTTGGAGCTGGAGACAAAGCCTCCGAAAGGTCAGAATCTGAATGATTGAGTTAGAGCCAAATTGTCAATAGTATACCGGTATGCAAACGCGGAGTACTTGAGCATTGTATAGTTCGATCATCAAGCTGCCAGCGCTAGGCAGAGGATCTTTTTGAGAGTTGCTCACATACCTAATGGAGGTACTTGCCCTGAGGTCTCCTAAAGCGGCGAGTCGGCTGTTTCTGGCCTGCCTGTATTGTCTAGGAATATTACGGCAATTATCGGCTGAGCCTGTATGCGTGCTTGTCCGGGGGCCTCACAAGCACGTAGAAGGGATATGTGAAGCCGAATTAGTGATATCCAAAGATATCTTTTATATCCCCAAAGCTCGGGCTAGCCAGGGCAGTAACACCAGGACAGGACAGACTAATCCTCTCTCCTCTCACAACTTCATAAGTTTTAAAATGTCCCAGCTTTTCTTTCCTCCTCCCGATTTCCTCCTTTGTCCTTGGCTTACTCAGATTGCTGCAAAGTGAGTTCAAAGTGCTAAAGTAATTTGCATTCAATCAACTCAGCAGGAAGGAAAGGAGAGGAGAGAGTAGACTCTTGCTGTTTCCTGTAGATTCAGGCAGAAGCAAACTGCTGCAGCCTCTCCTAGTTTGTCTTTTCTTTCTCATTAATGTTTCCCCGTTTTCATCTGTGAAATGCTGGAGCCTATTATTTTATTTACGTGAGACCATTAGCATTACTGCATTTCTTATTTTGGAGAATTCAGATTAGGGATGTCAACAGTAACGATGTGACTTCAGCCCCAAAATAACGAAAGTAAACAGAAATAAGAAATCAGATGTTCAAGAAATCTCTTTCTAGCAGCCCTTTCTGACTTAACATGTTCCTTCATTTTATCATGTACATGAATTCCTAGTAATTTGTTGCCTCTATGTCTCGAAGGAAATGTTTCATTCTGTCCTGGGTGGGGAGTACAGACAGCACCTCACATGGTACGGAGAGATTGCAATAGGTGCCTGCTTCCTGTAGCCTGTTTATGATTGATTTATGATTGATCATGAGATGTGTCTAACTCATTCTTCCAACTGAAGCTGTGACTCTCATTTTACAGTCCATGGAGAAAGTAGGGTGTGCATATTTCCAAGTGTGCTAGCTGAATATCAGGTCCATTTCTCACTAAAGTCTCTGTCTTAACTTATTCAACAGGGACTCCAGCAAGCTGACAGGAAAACCCCATAAATAAGTAAATAAATAATTTCAATTGAGTAGAAACTAAGTAGAATAGGATTTGGAAGCAGCAATCAACTACATATCCATTGGGTGCATACATACTCTACATGTTCATTGGGTGCATAAGAAAAAAAATATGAATATACTGAAAGTTACACTGCATCTTCAACTAGAAGATATTTTGTGAAATAGTAAAATATTTTTACTGATATTTTTACTAAAACAGTAAAATTGGTTAACCAGTTTTTCTGCAGGGTATCTTGATGTATCATTGAAGATGTGAAAATTTGTGAGCATTTTTTAAACTGCTATTAGCTTAACGTCGCAGTTCTAATGGTTATGCAAAGCTGCTACATACTTATTAGAGTTGAAAACTGGAGAGACCGTCTGCAGTACCTTTAACGGTTACGCAGAAGAGGAAATTTCAGCAGTGTTGCTTATCAAGCAGCCAAGTATCAAGCAACACTAGCTGAAATCCGGCTCCTGCATAACCAACTATTACAGGTACAGAGGCAATCTCCAGTTTTCACTCTGGCAATCCTATGCATATTACTTTTCTTAATTTAGAATCAAAGTGAATCCTATCTACAATCCTGATTCTGAACTAATCAAGCAGAATGAACACTACAATGGCCTTCGAAGCTGGCCCAGTCATTTGCTAGGAGGGCATAGCTGCCTGAGGCAATACATTTTGGAGATCATTAAATGGTAGTGACTTGTTAGTTATTTGATTAATTATTATTACTTTTTTTTTCTTTACCACCAAAGTTGAGGAGAGGTGTTTATGGAATCAGTTGCTTCACATGCTGGAATTACTTGGCTGGCTTTGGCTATTCACCAGAACTTGGTTATGGAGCACTGTTTGCTGCTCCACTTCAAGCAGTGAAATGTCTTGAGCCTGCTCTGATGTCCTCTCAGATGGTATATTGACTGGTCTTAACATATCAGTGGCTTGGACAAAAACTGTATATGGAATGAGTTCATTTAAAAAAAGAGAGAGAGAGAGAGAGAGAGATCTAAAATATATATATTAGGTGAATACCTTTTATCAGGCCAACTTAAATGAAAAAAAAACTCTATTGCATAAAGCTACGCAATATAGATACCTTTGGCTAGATAGGATACAGTCAAAAATAATAGAGTATTATTCATGCAGATAATCAAAATACATGCTGATTTTTTTTAATGGAATAAACCTTTTAAGTTTCTTCTTAACAAAAGTACTGGCCTAATCTTACTGCTCATCATAATTAGTGTAGAGTTATTGCACCAGTGGGATTCACCTGTGTTTTGGCTCATCATTTAATGGGTCTGCTCTAAGGGGAGCTAACCAACAAGATTCCAGACACTGTACTGAATAGAACTGTGAGTTCAGGAGCATTCCTAGCCCTGGGATTCTAAGGTCAAAGCACTGAGACCTTCTGACAGCCCCTCATGTTGTCATATGAGACAAAGCTGGTCCTTTTATTAATCATCAACCAAAATGCTTCAGAGCATGTACAGTTGGCTGTTCATATTCGCTAGGGTTAAGGACACAGAACCCTTGCAAAAATGGAAAAATTGCAAATATCAAAATGTGTGTGTGTGTGTGTCTGTGGGAAGGAGACAGAGGCATGGTGGGGAGAACAGGCATTCAAGGTCCAAACTCGATCAGGGAAAGGAGAGGGAGTAAGCAAAGTGATCCTATACCTCTCTCTCTCTCCCATCTACTTCCTGGGGTGTAGGGGGGCATCAGGAGAAGGTTTGTGGTGTGGAGAAATCAGGCTGCAAGCAATCCTTAGCTGGCTAGGCAGTGGCTGGTGGAGTAGAAGGACCAGGGACAGGTTTTTAAAGGGATATGCAGCCTGATTGGAGTTGCCTAACAGGGAAGGTTCCCCCTGGAAAAGAAGCACCTGAGGTGTGTGGGCAGGGGTTGGAGAAACTTGCAAATAATCAAATCTGTGAAAGTCAAACCCACAAATGTGGAGGGCTGACTGTAGTTCAAGTAGAAGAAACCAACTTTTTTTTTAAATGAGAAAATACTTCTTTGGTTGGAAACTAAGTTTTCTCAGCATTGTATTGAAAAGAACAGGGGACATTTTCTCAGCACTGTTCTTTATACCTTTCTAAGTGCTGCTTTTAAGAACGCATGGAAATTGTATTACATGAGAAATCATTTCCTAAGCTCTGCTTTGAACAGGAATAAACAAAGTTTTTCCATCTCTGTTCTGAACACTTTGCCAAGCACTGATTTTAACACATGGGTGTTGTATTCCAGCCAAATAAACTTTGATAAACAAAAATAAAGTTTTTCAAAATGTTTTAATGGCATGTTCTCATTAACCAGTGCCTCTCACCAGCCACATTTTCTGTTTTGCACATACAGATCATGGAATTCCTCATCCTCCCACAAAAAAATAATCAGCAACAGTAATCTCCAGAGGTGGAGAGAAGTGGTGGTGTAGTGAACTAACATGTATCTTGATTCAGAAGTGAGCCATATTGAGTTTACAGTTAACCCTCTGCATCTGTAGGGATGAAGGGCACAGGGCCCCCATGAAACTCGAAAAACTTTGAATATCTCTAGGTTTCTCCTTCCTAGAGTGCAGGGGAAGGTTCCAGACTGTGGTTGGTGGAGAAGGAAGAGGACCAGAGGTGTGTTTTTTAAGGCTGTGCAGCCTGAGTGGAGCTGTCAAGAGGGAAGGTTCTCCTAGGAGAGAAGCGCTTGAGAGGTGGGCAACAGTTGGAACTGTACTTGTGAGGGACCTGTCCCTTTGCTGGCAAGAGGTCTGTCCACTGGGTTGTTATCAGTCAGCTTCACATGTGAGTCCAGGGTCCCTCTTCTGCCTGTTCCTCAAGTTCTGGCTGCTTTGCTGGGCAACAGTTGGGTGAATCCAGTGTCATGCACTCGCTTGCTTTTTTTGTGAACATATTTGCTCAGATATCAAATCTGTGAATAATCAAATCCATGACAGTTAAACCTACAAATGTAGAGGGCTGAATAGAAGGAGGATGAAACGATGTGGGTGATAGAAAAAGAAAGAAAAGATAAATATAATAAAGAGAACTGGAGAGAGAGAAGAAAGCATAGGATCTGAGAACTCTGGAGTACTGAAGTTGTAGTGGTTCTCTATCTGAAATACTTTTATGTTTTGGATAAACCAGCACATTGCTGATTTGGGATGTTTTGTCTTATGAAGATGCTAATTAAATGTGAATTGTGGAAAAATCAAAACATGGAAATGTGAATTGATTTTTATTTCTGCTTCTGAATGTCAGTCTTAAAAGATTTGGGGCACATTTCTAGCTGGGAAGGCTTGATATTACTCTATCATGTCCATCAGCCAAACCAAATCTCCCTGTCCTCACAGAAATTTATTGCCTTTATTTAGAAATAGTTTGAGAAACAGCAAGGACTGTCACTTTCCTAGATCAATTCCAACACAATGCACAGTTATAGAGCAAAATAGCTTCAGATCTGTCTCCCTGATGTTGAAATAAGTCTTCATAATAATATCTCAGGACCATAGGTTTTAAAATTATTCTCTCTTTCCTTAGAGTGATGCGCATTTTCAGAGCCAGGTTTTGTGGCTTTTGTGTGCTATTGTAAATCAAAAATCAGTTCAGAAAACCCAGTGCAAGAAATGAGACTCTTGATTATCAATTTCAGGGACCATAGGCTGTAGCAAAGTGGACAGCATGATCAATCACTGTTTAGATCCATTTATTTAATGGGCCGAGAGGGTTTTTTTTAAAAAAGAAACGATTGAGCTGGATGAGTGAACAACACTTCTTAGTAAATTGAAGATAAACACCAGATTCTAAGGTTTATCTGGAACAGTCCTATTTAAAGCCCTATATCCTTTTTTCTCAGAATGGACGGGAAAGGTATTTGGAAGCAGGGTACAGGACCTCCTATTTCCCTTCTCAGTATAGAGAATTCCTGCCAGATAACTATTCCATTTTGTCCATATCCACTGTCCACACCATAATATTGTTTCTGTTGGTATACCTGTGGAAGAATTGATTAGAAAAAGCCATTAAAATCTTCATTGACATGCAAAGGTACAGACAGGGAATAGAAAGAATATTAGAAAATATCTTTTAAAAAGTTTGAAAAGCATGTTTATTGATTGTTGGTAAGTTCTGGCTTTCGCTGTTTTTGCCTCCTGCCAAAAAAAAAAAAAAAACCACCATGAAAATTTTGCACAGAATAACTCCCCAACTAGAGCATTTTCGGAGTATCTACCAACATTTGCTGCACAGAAAATGATATTTCTGTGCATAAGGTGCAATTTTCTACCCAAAATGCTGTTTTCTGTGCAACCCCCCCATGTGCCAAATTTTTGCAGAATAAGTCCTAAACAGTGAATAGTCTTTAAAAAACTGCACAATTTTCAGGAGGAAGAAAACTGCTGAAGTATCTCCTTTCTTCTCTGAGAACAAAATTAACAGAGAATTACAGCCCTAGAACAGAGAGATAGTGTCAGACCCTGAAAAGATTGCTCTTTTAGACTACATCTCCCAGAATCCCCCACGCAGTATGACTACAGCCACGCTGTCTGGGTAACTCTGAAAGTTGTAGCCTGAAAAAGTCACTTTTCTGTGCTCTGTTGGTTATACATGTTGGCTGTTAGTCCATTTGCAAAAGTGTTCCACTTCCAGCAAGTTAAACCCCTATATGGGAGTTGCTGTGATTTCCTACAAATAGAAGAATAACAGTGGGAAATTATTTCCTGCAATCAGAACAGCAGACAAAGTGTTCTTTTGCGAGGGCAGTCCTTCCTTTTGAGCCTGCAGCTGACGTGTTAGGAGACACTAAGTGACAGCTGTGGTAAGATCTCACTTGCAAGACCAGGTGATGACAAACTGTGCAGCAGCAAGCTGGGTAATGAGGGACAGGGGAAGAGGGGGTGTGCGACTGTACTGTACTTTACATCAGCAAAGCTATGTAATTAAGGTCAGGAACTTAGCTCATGAACTGAAGCTGAACAGCCTCCAACTTGAGAGCAGTAGCCGGTTATCACAGGAAGTGACACAGTTTCTCAGTATGACCAAGTTTGCTTTGGCCTGGGAGAGACAAAAAATGACGAAAAGACAACATACACCAACTCTGGCTTTTGTAACTGCCAAGCTCATAAACATCCAGCTTCGCTGAGATCCCAGTGGTTCTTTTTTTCCCCCTCAAATGCACATGCTAGAAACTTTAAAGAATGTGCCCAGTTCCAAACAAAGAAATGGACATAGGTCATAGGTACGCAGCTTTCTGCAGACAGACCATGACTCAGAAGCACCATGACAGCTCAGGGAAAAGACTTCTCCTCCAGCATACTGTTTCCACGGTGGCCAACTGGATGTTGTCTATGGGAAGCCCACAAGCAGGACATAAGTTGCTCATGTTTGTGGTATGTTGCCTCTAATACTGGACATGCAGCCATGATGGATAGTAGCAACTGATGATCCATGTGCATTAGATTGCTGTGCTGCTGCAAATTCATCCCAATCCAACAATGTAGGGATCTTTCAGCACATAGCAACTGGCTGTAAACAACAGCTACTCTCTGAGTACCCTCACTGTATCTTCTTTGTATCCTCGTTGTGTGCCTTCAAGTTGTTTCTGACCCAGGGCATGCCTAAGGTGATCCTATCATAGGGTTTTCTTGGCAAGATTTCTTCAAGTGGGGTTTTGTTTTGCCTTCCTCTTAGGAGGCTGAGAGAATATGACTTGCCCAAGATCACCCAGTGGGTTTCCATGGCTAAGTGGTGATTTGAACACTGGTCTCTTAGAATCTTAGTCCAATGCTCAACCAATGCTCAAACCACTACACCACACTAACTCTCTTCATATGTTGCGGAGGAATGGGGGGCAGGCCTAATACTCATTATTTAATATTTCACAGATGTACAGAAGGTATGTAGGTATGTATCAATAGTAGGGATGCTATGAATAGTTGTTACTTATCATATACTGAAGGACAAAATGGTGTCCCGACATTTAGGAAACTGCATTAGAAAAAAGGAGAATGACAGCATGATCCTTCACAGTTTTAGGCATCTTTCAGGACAATTTGTACTGAAATATACATGGCTTCTCTGCACAAATTTTCTCTGCAGGCGAGAGTGTATTTAGCCAAAAAGCATTGTTTCCTGTGCAACTTGGCCCCTACCACTGCATATTTTTCTACACCAAAGATTTGGCCTTAAGAATGTTGTGAAGTGTATATTGTGGTCAGGAACTGCACAGAATCTCTTGTATTCTTGTGTAGCAGAAATTATTCATTCTTGCATATGAGGACAAAAGAAGCAAAGATTTGAGGGAGATCATGAAAGATTTCTGATTCCTAGTAGTTTAACAAGAGCAACAACAAAATGACTTTGGATACTCTCAGTTATGCTTCTGAAAGAAAGAAAGCTGGGGAAGGGATAAAGAAGATTTTTTTTTTAAATTGGGAGAATTATGATTTCCATTCAGTTCTAAGTTCCTGGCTTCAGAAACTGTGTCAGAACTGAGTTCATTTCTAAATTCTTGGATCTTTTTGAGACTTCATATAAAGTGTGTATGAAGTCTGGAAAGGACCCTAGATTCCTTGTGTCTGTCAGAGGGCTATCTGTGCATCTTCAGATCTTTCTATTGGAAATGAGATTGCTGTTTGGAAGATGCACAGGGAGCAGCCATAGAAGTGTCTAGTATTTTTCTCAAGGAACCAGGATATAGTGATATTTATTGTTGTTTTTCTAGAAATTCTAGCTTAGAATATATGTGTAACAATAAATGTCACAGACTGCCAGCTTTGTTGTTAGAGGTATATATGGGTGTGTGTTAACATTTGCCTGTACAGAGGAGTCCTGCAGAACTGCCACTCCTTACTGTGTTCTTTCCTTGGACGTATCTTGAACTTTCTGTCAACAACCTTTTAAAGCATCTTTACTTATTAGCTCTTGTCTTCCCCAGGCTTTACAAATTGTTCTATATGGACACACTTTGTTTCCAGGGCTCACTCGGCGTGAATGATTTTCTAGTGCCGTTTCTGTCCGTTTCCCTGGGCTGGTTGAGTTCTTTTGCATTAATGTCTGTTAGAGCTAGAATCAGAAGAGTGAAAGAGGTAGGAACGTGATGGTTGCGGGGCTGGCTGCAGATGTTTTGTTGCCTGAGATTAAGCCCAAAATAGTCTCTCTCTCTGCTCTGACAGACTGAAGCGAAGTGGACTGGATATTGAGTCTCTGTTCCACTCTGTGAGTGGGGAGGCATCTCCCTCTACTGTGCCAGAAAGCACATGGCTCCAACTCCATGCTATTTCTCCCCTTGGACTTTCTGTCAACTTCCCTCTATTCCCTGTCCTTCAGCATCTGCTGCCTGAGGTGGCCACATCAAGGGTTGTCATTCTGCTTCCTTGATCTGGGGATATAATTTGCAGATTATTCTAATTATGGAAATCATCCTAACTTGTATTCTAATTATAAAAACTTAGCACATTGCATTTTTTTCTTCCTATATGTTTGATCCTTCATACCGTTGTTAATAGTAACCATTGATCTGAGAGGATCAGTAGAGAGTAATGTTTAAAGTTCTGGATTTGGAATATGGGTTCATGGAATTTACCATGTAACCATGGGACACCACTGCCTCTCACCAAGCCTAAATTACAGCTCTTTCCTTTTCTCCTTGCACTCCACCATTCGCACTCCTCGCTCTCTCTCCTCTCCTACTCCCTCTTTCACCTTATCTCGTGCCCTCACAATGCATCCCTCAGCTGTCTGCACAGTTTACTTTCTCTTCCCTTGTGCCTGAAATCCGAGGGCAGACCTGCCTGCACATTGTTTTGAATATCTTAGCTTCTACAAGGACTTACTTTTTTAAATGAAAGCTTGGAATCCAGGTCAGATTGTGCTTCAACTGGGAACTTTGTGACCCGCCTAGAACTCAGGTAAAACCCAACCGAACTGGAGATATAGCAACTCTGGCCTCATCACTCTGCCTAATGTCTTGGGTGGCTGGGCCCTTTGAGGCCTTTCTTCTCTTTTCCTTTTTTCCTCCCTTAGCACTACTGCTTCTTTCAGGAGAAGGATCTTTGTTCCTGACAGATAAGTGTGTTAAGCCAGATCATTCTGTCCTTAAATATTTCTCTTTCATTTGTTCAACTACTTCATCCTGTTCTCCAGAAGCAGCTCTGTCATAAGTAGCATTTGGCAGGTTTTTGAAATGTTTCAGTTTACTAATGAAAAGCTCTCTGTCCTTGACAAACAGGTGGACTGGAGGCAAAGTCTTTTACTGATGACAGCACCCAGTTCCAGCTTGGAAATGTTACAGTTTGGGTTACAAATCCCAACATGGACAGTGGATTTGGTGAGCTACAGTCCCAAAAGTAACATTTTCAAGTTCTGGATTAGTTGTCCTTTTTCTAATCAGTGCCAACTGATCAGGGGCTGCCTGACAAATGGGATGATTTCACCACCAAACTTGTTAAGCAGGGCAGGATCTAAGATACTCTTGTCTGTACTCCTCAGAAACAGGCTGCCAGCACCCACATGCTTATCTGACAGGTTAGGGACGGGAGCACTGTCGGAAAACGGAATTGGTGGAAAACTGGAACCCATGTACTGTCTTGTAGGGAACATGAAGGACTTAAGGAAGCTCATTTGTGACTTACCATGTCTGCACCGCTAGCAAAGTCTCTCAGCCAGCTTAGCACTTTCCCCCCTTTCAACTTGCTTTGTAAGCATTGCATGCATGCGAATTGTTCCAAGCAAGCCTCTGTAGTCAAGAAGAGCTGATGAAAGAGTGGAAACCTCATCAAATTAATGGAACTTGTCCTTAATTTGGAAGCATCAAAAGAATGAGTTATCAGATAACAGGGCATCAAAAGGTGAAAGCTTCCTGTAAATAACCTCTCACCCAAACACCTGGGAATCTAGGCTTATGGGTTTTTTATATGGAGAAGGTCAAGCTCCTTTTCCAGAGCTTCCTTTAAACTCCAGACCACTGTGTTCTTCCAGCAGGGCAACACATGATTGTAACCAACTTGCAGACTAGAGAAAAGAATGAAAATCAACTCCAGGTTCTGGACGAGTACATTTATTGAAGAATCAAGCAGAGAGACTCCAGAATAAAATGATTTAACATGAAAATTAACATTAGTATAGGATTGGCTAACTAGAATAGATTTCACTGTTGGCT
Organism: Cyclura pinguis; assembly: GCA_030412105.1. NCBI lineage: Eukaryota > Metazoa > Chordata > Lepidosauria > Squamata > Iguanidae > Cyclura > Cyclura pinguis. The sequence continues at coordinate 130,748,677 of CM059600.1, forward strand.
TTATGGTCCAGACAAAGGATTGCTTTATAATGAATCCAGAAAACCAACTGAAACTAATTAAAGTGTATGAGATACAGCAAGGGGAAATGGTCTCACTGAATCCTAGTATTGGGGTGCTGAGAAGACATTGGCTTACTATAAGTTCTGTGCTACAAAATTTGGATTGATCAGATTGAAGGCAAAGCCTAAACTCACCAGTTTTTGCTGTAAGGTGTTGCTGTATTAGGGATCTAGGAGACTTAGTGGACCACAAGCTGAACATGAGTCAACAGTGTGATGTGGCAGCTAAAAAAGCCAGTGTGATTCTGGGCTACATCAATAAGAGTATAATGTCAAGATCAAGGAGAGTCATAATTCCACTCTATTCTATTTTGGTCAGACCTCACCTGGAATACTGAGTCCTGTTCTGGGCACCACAATTCAAGAAGGATATTGACAAGCTGGAACATGTCCAGAGGAAGGTGACCAAAATGGTGAAAGGTCTGGAAACTATGCCCTATGAAGAGCGACTTAGAGAGCTAGGTATGTCCAGCCTGATGAAAAGAAGGTTAAAAGGTGACAAGAAGGGATGTCATGTTGAAGATGGAGCAAGCTTGTTTTCTGCAGCTTCGCAGACTGGGGCCTTTTTGCACCTTACCTTTTCTCGGCGCTGGGATGCGAGCAGCCTCTTGCAAGAGGCTCTCGTGTCCCCACTGCTTCAGCTCCGCAGCCACTGCCTGCTAGTGAACAGGTAGTGTGAGGGCTCTTCCTCTTCCTTCCACAGTGCAGCCTGGGATTTTCCCAGGCTGTGCTGGGGCAGGACCTTTCACATGGTGAATGCTGTGCGAAAAGGGCCTAGGACACAGAGCAATGGATTCAAACTACAGGAAAAGAGTTTTCACCTAAACTTCAGGAAGAACTTCCTGATGGTAAGAGCTGTTCAACAGTGGAATTTGCTGCCTTGGAGTGTGGAAGAGTCACTTTCTTTGTAAGTTTTTAAACAGAGACCATTTCCTGGGGGGTGCTTTGAGTGTGTGTTCCTTCGTGGCAGGGGGTTGGACCTGATGGTCATTGTGATGTGTTTCCAACTCTATGATTCCATGGTTCAAGAGCTAATGTTGAGAGTTTTTTTTTCCTTGTGAAACTTGAGATGCTGTCATCTAGTGAGAAGAAACTATTAACAGAATAATTGTTCACCTCCACTGAGGATGGGAAGAGGGAAATACAGAGGGAATCTGGAATTCAAATATGCAAGGGTTTATACACTGACACTATAAAGGAGTTGTATCACAGCTGGTTCCGGTATTATTTTTTGAATAAGACCAATAAATAGCCTTAGCTATGAATAAAAACATATTTTCCACCTCAATTTTAATGCCAGCATCCTTGAATACTATCTCTAATGCTCCATGAGAAAGTTAGTAGGTGTGAAATTAGTGATATTCTTGGGCAGTCATCCACCCTTGTGGAACTTTCTGGAGTCTAATGATGTGCAGATAAAGTTATGCATACAAACACTTTGTGGATTTGTAATCAAGAGATGGCAGAATACAAAAGCACAGATTAGAGTACCATTTTAGTAATGCTATTACCAGGTTCCTATTAGAATAGAACTAATGATATAAAGTAGAACCAATGAACACTTTTAATAAATAATAGCTAATTGAATCTAAAACTTATTGAAGTAAATAAAAAAACTCCCACTGATGCTTTTTTTTTTGGTGACAAAGAGGTATAATTGTTTGCTATTTATGTTTGAATCCGTACATCATCCTTGTGTGGGATCTTATACAGTGCTGTAATCCATAGTAAGGATTTTGGGAGCTGTAATCTAAAAAAGTAAATTTTTCAAGCCCTGAGAGAGAAGTTGCATTTAGATCAGTCAAGAACTTTTTTTCTCCAAGCATGACATTTATGAATGACCTCAACAGTTGTTGCAAATGATTATAGCTAGGATCCTATCAGTTCTGCTGGCATAGTTAGACTTGTGATAATGTCAAGACAAAAAAAAAAAAAAAGGTGTAGGTGCATCCACAGGAAGGAAAAGAGTGAAAAGTCAGTGATGTCCACAATAGTAGAAGGCTGGCAACTCTTAACCATCATAGAGTCAAATTGCTCTGGAAGTGAAATCTTTTCAGGTTGGTCTGTTGTACGCCCTATGGTAGAGCCAATAATCCAAGTTAACTTTTCTGAAGCAACATGGTTCTGGAGGGCTCCCCCAAAAGTCTTCTATTGGAAGAAAAATGACATCTCGGAGCCAGCAATCTTCTTCTTCCACTGCTACTGCCACTGCCATCTCCTCCTTTATGTGTGATTCTGGAGGAAGTGCGACAGGCACATGTAAAAGAATGTTACATATGTGCTATGCTCCATCTGGATTCTGGCCGACATGTGCTTCAGCTTCACCTTAATCAGGGATTCTTATCTGGAATCAATTGTTCTAAGAATATAGTAAGTTCTAAGATAATAAGTCAAAGCTGTCATCCATTGAGCCTACTGCTCTTCCTCAAATAAAAGTAAATAGCAGCTACTTCAGAAGAATATGCCTTTTCTTAATTATGAGCAGATAGACTCTATTTTCATTTCTGGAAGATCGGGAGTACTGATTATGAGCTCAATCCATTATTGATTTACAGCCTCTAATACACTGATCCTCTATGGAAGTGCTTGGTCTTACTCTATATGTGTTCAGCGATAACCCTTTCATTAGGCAGAGTGAAATGTTTGTCTCAGGTGGCAGGTGCTGGAAGGTGTCAACAAGTTGTTGGAGAAGAGTGCACCAAATGGTCTGGTCTGTATGTTATAAGCTGGCCTCATATCTCAAAGTATGGTGGAAATGCTGTCCCATCCGCAGTATTAAAGAAAGGTTCATCTAACAGCCCAGTTGGTTTTTGTACATGGAACAAGTGAGGACCATGTCTTGTTGTTCATTTCAGGCAGTAAATTTTTTTGGTGTGTGTATGTGTGTGAGAGAGAGAGAGAGAGAGAGAATTTTCCTTATCTCTTCTTCTGAATACAACTCACGTGAAACACTCAAGTTGGAAGCTTTATCTGCATTCTCCAGAATTGCTTGCCCGCTTCACTCATGCGCATATCTCTTCAGCCATCTGGTACATACTGACAATCATCATAAGATTCCAGACTGATGACTCTGAGCTGTTTTTGCCACCCAATGCCTTCTCAATGCCTTCTTTCCTTGCACTCCAGGGCTGCGACATGCCTCAGTGATAAGTTAATCTTCCAAGAGCCACCACTGGCTGGGAGTAGAGTCAGGCTGGATTCCCTCTTCACTTCATTCCGGGAATGTTCATAAAAAGCAGCCTTGTTCATCACCGACTCTCTTCCAGATAGACCTATTTTGAGCTTTTGAGCTTTTCTGCCTCAGGCTTCATTTCACACTCACTCATGTGATAAATGCTGAAGTTTGCATTTTTTCATGCAGAATTGTACTGAACAGTTTTGCCTGGCAGTTGTTGGTAAAAACAGTGTTCTCACAGAGACAAACTTGGCAATGATGTATCTTGTTTAGCCAATCTGTTGTGTTCATAGGTGACTGAGTTACAAGTAAGCAATATCCACCTTACTTGGTAGTCTGACCCAATTTGACCCAACTATGTTTTGCTCCATTCGAAAGTGAAAGGGACCATTATTAATTATGGTGAATTAATGGTCTTTCTTCCCCCAGTTTTTCTTTTAGTACTTTGGCTAGTACTTTGCTGTTATTCTGAGTTTATTACCACTGTGGTCAGTATAAACATAGAATCAGGAAAATAAAGAACTTACATTGGCTGTCTTCTTCTTCCCAATTTGGTAACAAGGTGGAAGAGTAGAACAACCCATTTCTTGTACCTAGCAAATGAAGTTTGTGGGTGTGAATCACAGAAAGAAAGGCAGAAGACAGTGGGCAGGATTTGAACTGGAAAAACAAAAGGCTTAACTGTGGCACCATTTTACTTAAAATAAATTTAGTCACCGGGCCTCAGGCAAAGGAGGTACTAGAACAGAAGTAGGTTGTTTTCTTACAACATAACTTGCTTCTTTCCTCTCACCCTCTATAATGGCCAATGAAAAATACAATATTGTACAGTATTATAATTGTCATGTATTTTTAGTGGTGTGAAACAGTAACTGGAATCCTATGGGTGATATGTGCACCCATAAGTTGGGGTTGCACACGTGTATGTCCTTTTTTATGTTGTACAAGGAGGTATTCGCTACCTCTCTGTGTAACAATAAAACAGACACACTTTGCCAAAGATAGCCTTCAAGCCCAGGGGATGCTGCCATGGCTATTTCATGGTTGGGAGAGAGGAGTGGGGAGGCAACCAGGCAGCACAAGTCCTGGCTGGTGTTCTGCAGCTGGGAGAGGAGAACTGAGGTCACTCTCTCCAGATCTCCAGTGAGTCACTGAATGTGATTACAGAGTTCCTGGAATCATAGCTATGGAGCCTCTTATAGAGGTATGCTTCTGAAGGTGTAGGAATATTTGAGGGCAGGTTTAAATGCATGCTTAAGTCCCCACCACTCATTTAGTCCCCCACACATTCAGGGGAATACCTGAACAGGGCTTATGTCTTTCAGGTGTTCAGCTGAGATAATTCCTTCAGCCTTACTTATTTTCAGGGCAGGAGGAGCAGGTCCAAAGATACTTTACTAGTGGTGATAGAGAATAGCCTGTATTTCCAGTGTTTCACAGATGAAAACCAAGAGACAAGACCAAGCAACATCCAAATGTGGTCAAGATGACGAAAGTATTTATGAGAAAGGAAAGACAAACTAAGAGAGGCTGCTGCAGTTTGCTTTTGCCTGAGTCTACAGGGAGGAGCAAGATTCTGCCTTCTCCTCTCCTTTCTTCCCTGCTGAGTTAGTTGAACACAAGCTACCTTATCACTTTGAACTCACTTTGCAGCAATTATAGTAAGCCAAAGGCAAAGGGGGAAAGTGAGTGGAGGGAAAAGGAACTGGGATATTTTAAACGCAGCTGAAGAAGTGGGGGAGACAGAGATTTCATCTGGCCTGTTCCTAACAAATTCAGGCAGCTAGAAGATACCATTTCCTGAGACTTGGATATGAATGTTTCCATTCAGGATTGCTGAGGATGCAGTGCTGTTTTCTTATTACCCTGCAGGAGTTGTATGTTGCTGTATGTGTTAAAGAAGTCTTGTCAGTTTTAACTTTTTGCTTTTGAGGTTCTTATTTTTGTTATGGCTTTTGTAAATATTTATGCTTACATTGGGTTAAATATATTATTTTCTCTTGGGAGAAAAAAACTGAGCTTGGAAGCTTCTTTAAACAATATTGAGACATACTGAAGATGTCTGTAACTACGCAATGCGAAGGATGGTGCTCTATTTGCCAGCAAAAATCTATTTCCTACCCATCTCCAGTTAGGAATAGATGCAGCATGTCATTATATTCATTCTTCTTAAAAGTCATTTGCCAAGCCCTGAATGCTGCATGAATTTACAAATTGTCAACATCCTTCTTTTTGAAAGGAGAGGTAGGCCACTGCTTGCCTTGAGCACGTCTGGATTGTCAAATGTAGCAAATATTTTCTTGCATTTTCAGACGATTCCTTTTGTAGTGGGGGATTTCACAGTCTCCCCATCCATAAGAGCAACAAGCAGGTAATCTCCTAGTAGAAAAGGCTCACACAAATCTGCACACATTTCTGATGATGACCTTTGGGATACTGCATCCATCCTTCTGAGTGCCTATATTTCTGTGTGATGTGGCAGCAAGACAAACATTTACTTTAGTGGTAGCCTTTCAAGATGTTTTGATCAGGGGGTATTTCATAGCCTAGCTGTGTGTCTGAATTCCCTCTAGCTTCACAGAAGGCTGTAGCTCTGTCTGTATTAATAGTAGATTTGCCTTTACTTTTAACCTTCTTCGAGCCACATGCATATACTGTTTGTTGGTATACTCAAAAGCATAGTTCAATGTTGACCACTGTTCCCTTAGGGCTTAATTGTTGCAGAAATATGGTCGTTTTAGATTATGTGTATGTGTCATATATGGCTTTATTCCAAAAATAAAGCAATCTTAACTATTTTAAGTTCTCATATTTACCAGGATCATTGGATGCCTGTTCCTTTTTTCTTCAGTCTCCAGCCAGCCTTGCCGGAATTATTCCTTCCCTCACAAACATCCAGTATTTACTGTGTTTCTGCTTATGCAGTAACGTGCTAACTGATTCAGCTTTAGTCTTGTGCTCAGTGTTTTTATCTCCTTCTTAAGGTTGAAGTTTATTGATCTTTTCTCTTGGGCATTCATTTGCCTTATCTTTTTCTTCCTTTCTTTTTCATGTTTGCTACTTTTGCTTCAAATATTTCTATGAACCATGTAAGAACTCGCCATTCTGTTGCGGTAATACCACAATTACTTAGCCTTCACTTTTTTGGTCTTCTTTAAACAGTGCACTGTGTAATCTGGGAGTTGATTAATCTTCCACTGATTTTTAGATGTACAGTTTATTGCTAATTGCCTTAGTCCTGTCCATCATTCCTCTGTTTTCTCTGCAGTATATTGGCTTGCTTGCTTGAGGGCCAAACTACGTGTAAATGTTTTCCTCCCTCTAGTAAACTAAATAAATAAACAAACAAACAAACCTAATGCAACTCTGGGAGATGTCAGTCTGAAAGGAATGTTTTTGTGGGGAGCAGTTAAGCACCTACCCCTCTACCTGTGTATTTTTCCTCTTTTGATTTCAACTGTCTGTGGCTGCTTTAGTTAAAAAAAAATCAGGGAAAACATTCTGGCAATTCAGTATCACATGTACTTTGCTCTTAATTATTTCAAAGTCACTGTTTGTTTTAGGGCAAAATAATCTGTGAGGCATTTTACAGCTATTTGAAAATCATCTTCTAGTCCTGTATCTGGGATTATGTCAATTACACTGCTGGTTTTTCCCTCCATCCTGTTTAACAAGATAACAAAGCTATTGTGCTTTTATTAGTAAAAACACCAAGGGCCAGCAGTATGTTTTGTGGTCTATGTTTTCCCTTTGAACCCTCTTCACACCCCTTTTGTGGCAAAGCACCACCGTCAGTGTGAATTTCAAGTTCTGATAAGACATTGGCTTGTTTTGAACAGGCATTTTAAAACTGGGGAAGCCACAGAGTTTGTATTTCTTCACTTCTGCTGCATGAAGCAAGACAGTCTTGTCATAAGCATGATTGTCTGTGTCTCTTGTCTGTTCCCTGGTCTCTGATTTTCACCTCAGTGACCGATACATATTGTCACTTATGAATAACTACTCAGGCATCTTTTGTTGCTTCAGACAAATTGCACAGTTATCTGCCTGACGATGTAGTTCTCATTGCTTTTTTCCATGGGGGTCCCCATTTCCTGCATGCGAGAGTTTTGCCCTCTTGAAGTGAAAACTAGAAACATGACCAAATAGAAAAACAGCATGTAGATTTCCAATACAAATACCTTATCTCTACTTCACAACCATTAATAGCTTGGGCAAAACTTTTTCATTCAATTATTTGCAGTTACAACTTTTGACCTGCAGTGTTTGGACAAACCAGCACAACTCAGACATTCACAAGAGATTAGACTGGGACCCGGCAGATCCAAGTTCAACTCCTTTGAGCTGTGATACTCACAGAGTTAACACTGGGCCAGTTAGCTGCACATTCATAGGCTCTGAAGATAAACCTGCAATCATCGTTATCACATGATGTACACTACGTTTATTATATCTATGTAAATGCTATGTACATCTGATATATTAGAGGGTATTGGTATAAAGAAGCATTGGAGAATAATACTGTACATGATAACAACAGCTCGTATTGAATATGCAAAGTTATGGAAAACTCAGCAAATACCCACAATAGAACAATGGTGGGCTACACTTATTGAAAATAAAAATGCGGACATGGTCTCCCAGAGATTAAAGGGAAATCAGACGATGAGATACAGAAAGAATGGCAAATTGTAACGGCTAATTGCTGGGTTTTATCAGTTGGAAATACGTAATTCATGATTTAAGATACATTACGAGGGGGCGACAGGTTATATGTCATGAAGCGGAAATATGAAGAATGAAATGTAAGAACTATCAAGTAAACTAGCAGCAAAATGTTGTACAGTACCTAAAGCTTTTAGAAATCTGGAAAATGAAATCTAGATCAATGTGGAAGATCAGATATATTTCAGTTAAGCTGACAATTAAATCTGTATGTTTTATAAGAGAATTTTGAATAAAATGATCTAAAAAAAAAAAGAAAAGAAAAAGTAAATGCTATGTACATCCATAGGCCACCTATGGCCAAGTCTCAGTAAACACATCCGTTCGTCATTTCAACATGATCGTGTTTGGCCTATGTGACAGTGCTTTAGGGTGTGGCGTGCTTGTGTTTACAGTTTTAATTCTTCACACCTTTGTCAATCTGTGCTGTTTTATTCGAGTAAATAAGTAGTTATAGAAAAAGACTTGATTTACTTTTTATTTTTTATTTTTTGGGGAGATGGAGAGATTGAGTGGACTGGAATGGTGAACATAACTTCAGGTGTCTGTAAAAAAAAGTTTTTAGGCCAATTGCTGGGTCAAGTCTTATTATCTGTGGTGAGACACAGCTGTCTCATTAGTTTTCTCAGTTCCTTAGGGGAGAGTTCCGTCTTTTATTTATTTTGTTTTGTCCCATTAAGCTGAATGACAAATCACCCAGGCTGCTCTTAGATGTTTGCAAACCCGTGCTCACCGTGGGTGTGGTGTAGACGTGTTGCTGTCTGTCGGTGTTCAGTTGTGAAAAGAAAATACCATTCCTTGTTATACTTGCCAGACATTCTTTTGACTCTCATGCTGAAAAAATGGCCTCACCACTGACAGACAGCAGCAATCCTGACTGGTTTCTGAGAAAACCACCTGTTGATAAGAGTATGAATTGGAGGAATGTTTAGTGGGGGGAATGAAAGGAGGGAAATGGGTTGGCCAGAGAAGGCAGGTTCACTTGGAAAGTGATTTATGGTACTGCTGTGATTAATGCCTCTTTACAACAAGGCAGAGCCCCAATACGCCTGAAGGAGTCTGTGGTAAGACCTCTTCTGGAAAAAAACCTTCCCTGGATCCTAATATACTAGATAACTGTAGGCCAGTCTCCAATCTTCCATTCTTGGGCAAGATACTAGACTGTGTGGTGGCTTCTCAACTCCTGGGGTTTCTGGATGAAGTGGATTACCTAGATCCATTTCAGTCTTGATTCAGACCTGGTTATGAGTCAGAGACAGCTTTGGTTGCCTTGGTGGATAGCCTACACAGGGATCTGGACAGGAGGAGTGTGTCCATGATGGTTCTGCTGGGGCACTCATTGGCCTTTGTTTCCATTGACATTGGTATCCTTCTGAGTCGTCTCTCTGGGATGGAGCTTGGAGGTACTGTTCTACAGTGGCTCTGTTCTTTCTTGGACAGGCAATCTCAGAGGATGGTGTTGGGGGATTCCTGCTTGATTCCTTGGCCACTGGCCTGCAGAGTCCCTCAGGGTTCTGTCTTTTCCACTATGCTATTTAACATTACATGAAACCACTGGGAGAGGTTGTGTGGAGTTTTGGGGTCTGGTGTCACCAGTATGCTGATGATGCCCAGCTCTGTTGCTCCTTTCCACCTAATTCTAAGGAATCTGATTCTAGACTGGCAGCTGTAATGGACTGGATGAGGGCAAACAAATTGAAGCTTAATCCAGACAAAACAGAGATTCTCTGAGTCAATCAAAAGACAGATTTGGGAGTAGGGATTCAGCCTGTGTTAGATGGCATTACACTCTCCCTGAAAACTCAGGTTCACAGTTTTGGAGTATTCCTGGATTCAGTTCTGAGCCAGGACACCCAGGTTTCAGCAGTGACCAGGACTGCTTTTCCACAGTTAAAGCTAGTGTGCCAACTGTGCCTATTCCTGGAGAAGTAAGATCTGGTGGTGGTGGTGGTACAGGCCTTGGCTTCATTCTGTTTGGAATACTTTATGTGTGGCTGTCTTTGGAAAATGCTGGCTCCAGGGAGTACACAACTTCCTTGTTGCAACAGCTCCATTGGTTGCCACCCATTTCCAGACACAATTCAAAGTACTAGTTTTAACCTATAAAGCCCTCATTGACTTGGGTTCAGGTTATCTGAAAGACGGTATCTCCCTTTATCAGCCCATGAGAGCTCTAGGATCATCTGGAGAAGCTTCTCTCTCTGTCCCACCACCCTCTCAGGTCCATTTGGGGGGGAACAAAGGAGAGGGCCTTCTTGGTGACTGCTCCCAAACTTTGCAGCTCCCTCCCTAGAGAGGCCAGGATGGCCCTGTCTTCACTCTCCTTCTGTCGGCAGGTCAAAACATTTTTGTGCCATCAAGCTTTTGCAGTCTAACTAGGGTTGGGTTTTCAGTGCTGTGTGGTTCTACTTTTAAGGTTTGCATATAGTCATTTCATGCATTTTAATATTTTTAATGTTTAATGTTTTAATTCTGTTAATTATTTAATTGTTTTAAATCTTATATTTATACTTTTATTAATGCTTTTGTATTGGTTTTAATTTGTACTGTTTTAAATACGTTGTTAGCCATCTTGACTCCCATTATCAGAATAAAGGTGAATATATAATAATAATAGTAATAATGCTGTAAGAGGAGATTCCAAATGACTCTAAAATCTATAGAGTAATGCTTTCTACAATAATCTTCTCCTACATCTCTCTCTCTCCACTCATGCACTGATTTGTTTATCAGTTATTGAAAGTGTCTGTTAGCCATCTCTCCATGTAAAGGTGGTGAACAAAACAGGTTAAACAAATAGAACAATTATGGCCCTGCCCCTGCAAAGTTTACCCCCTCCCACACCAGCACAGGGCAAACAAATTAGCCTGCTGAACTGTCCACCGAACAAAAGAGAGAGAATTTATACACTTTCTGGAAAGCTACTAAAGAGAGAGGTTCCCCCTGTTCAGGGGACGCTTTCAGCTGACCCCTGAGCTTGGAAAAGTTACTTTTTTGACCACAGCTCACGGAATCCCCAGTTATTATGGCCAGAAGTCATATTGATTGAAGATTCTGGGAGCTGTGGTCCAAACAAGTAACTTTTCCAAGCTGTGATCTAGCCTTGCCATGACTCCACTCCTTATCTCTTTAGTAGGTTATTAGTAGCGGTAACAGCAGCATTCCCCAAAATTCTCAAGGTGGTTTGCAATGGCGATACATTCTATCCCACTGAAAAATATCTGGCAATCAAACAATCACATGTTGTCCAGCCCTGATTGGTTAATATCTTCACAACCTTTCTGAACAGGCTTTAATTTCACCTTTAATTAATGGACTGGAAGAATTTTATGCTCTACGACTACAGCAGTTACAGGAGCAAAGAAAAAGCACTAATGTTTCCTTGGAAATCTCCCCCTCCACACACACACACACACCCCTGCATACACACAAAGCAAAACAAAAAATATGTCTGGAAGCCTGGCAACTCTCTCAACTCTGAGCTGGCTACTTCAAAGGATGTGTCTGCCTGGATTTCTTTACTGTTAAGCTGCTGAAAATAATAATTCACCACTGGGAGAAAATAATTCACCATTGGAAGGCATCCTGCTGGCACAACTTTGCTAGAGTAGGGGATGGCAGCGGGAGGAAAAGGGCCGTAAGTCCCAGAGCCATGAAAGGAGTGAGGCAGTGGAGAAACAGGCCGTCACCCCTCACTACTGTTTGCCTTCCTTTACTGCTGCTGTGCAACCTTGGGAAAATACTGAATTGGTAATAAAGAGCACCTGCAGGATCCCGGCCATAATTAATTATTATAATGAAAACAATTAGCCATCTTTGTCTTGATTTTTGAGATGATAGACTAAATTGTTCCTTGTTAGAAATTCCAATACCCCCCTCGGCTGGCATCTTAATCTTTACCCCTCCCCACCACTGGAAAAATTATAGCTCTTTCATACAATTCTTGAAAATGTTTTATTTTCCTACCAGTAACACAAGTGAAGTTACATTAAAGGCCCATACAAGTGGATTTACTTCAATAGGGGTAAGATTCAGATGAAGACTACTGTTCTTTCAAAGGGAGAAACCACCTGGTAAAGTCCTGTTTTCTCAGAATATGAAAGCTGAGCCATGGAAGACCCATCATCTGCAGTTTAAATGCTTGGTAAAACTGCCTGAGGTCAGAGGTGGTGCTGATGAGGTAGTCCTTGATTGCTTCTGTCATGTAGCTTTGGGAAGAATGGTTGCAGGCAGCTAACCTCTGAACCAGTCTTCTGCAAGCTAGTGCCCTCCTGATGTGTTGGACTATAACTCTTACCATCCTATCAATAGCCATGCTGATTGGCGGGGGGGAACCATAATCTGTCACGTCTGGAGGGCATCAGATTATACCAGGCTGCCAGCCTATGGCTTTGCATGCCACCATTTTAATTGGTCCTGTTTCATTTAAATCATATTTGACCTATGGTAATATGGACCCTAAAGCCTATAAATTCTGTTTCACACTAGCTGCTCATTAGCTGCTTCTCCTCTTTCCTCCATCTGTTGATTACCCAGAGTTTCTCTTTATACATAATATTGTCCTACACTCCATCTTTCTGGGTGGTTTTCTTTTTCAGTGAAGCAAGAGCATCTTGTTTTATTAAGTAAAAGCCTCACCCTAGGGAAAGCATTGCTGGTATTCAGAAGTAGAACTCTAAAAGTGAATTGGCTGAACCAGCCATGAGAAAGACAGTATGCACCCTTCCTCCAGCTAATACATGGATGTACTTGCAGGGACTGGAAACTGTCTTGGGGGCAGGGTGTTTGGATATTGTAGAAGAAGTTGTGAGTAGCTCCCTGCACAACATCCCAACAAAGGTGTGCACATGTGTAAGCCCAAGGTATGCACGCATATGTCACCAACCAAATTCCAGCCATTTATTAATGTTGAGATCAGATTTTGTTTTCAATAGCAAAAGTAGTTACATTTCTATATGCTTATCAGTGCTAAGCACTCCCTACGTGGTTTACAGTGTGTTTAGCTAATTGGTCCCAACAAGCTGGGTATTCATTTTACTGACCTACAGAAGGATGGAAGGCTGAGTCAACCTGGAGCCCTGCAGGATCGAACTCACAACATTGTGGCTGCAATACCGGCATCTAACCACTGTTCCACCAGGGCTCTTGCTCTTTTTAAACCATAAGTTCCTTAAAGAAACCATCCTGAGGGGGTAGGAGTACTGTTGCTGTTCCTCTTCTTCCTCTTGTTTGTTATCTTCTTCTTCCTAAAAGGGACTGGGTTTCTTTAACAGTTTCTTTGGTATAGTAAGTCAAAAGTCTCTTGACCACAGATTTCCCTTGCATGGATATACAGTGGCCTGCACCTGTTAAAGCATCACCAATCCAATCTCTGCTGTTGCACTCTTTCAAGGAAAGAAAAGGAGACAGACACAAACCAGACTCTAAATAGATAAGCTTAATTTCTTGAGATTTATTCTTCTTATCCCACTTCATTCATTTTTTAAACTGTTGTCCTTCCTTTCATTTAATGGAAGGATCTGAAGTTCTACCCTGGACTTAGGAAAATTCCTTTTTTAGGACTGCAACTTCTGGATTTTCTCAGCAAACAAATTCTGGTTCTAGCATTATATCAAGCTGTAATCAAAATATATGGCCATCTTTATATCATGTTCTTTGATGGTCATCTTTATATCATGTTCTTTGTTTAACCCTTTCTGGACTGTGTGTGAAAAGCCCAGCAGCGACAGGACCCAAATATGGGAGAGGGGAACAGATATATTTCACGAGGGGCTGGAGATTCAAGACCCACTGGAACTTGCAGTAGCCATGTTATTAAGCAGAAAATAACAAGACTGTTTAGTCACATGCTAGGGGATAGTTTGGGAAGTTTATTTTCCTGTATGTGCTTGGAGTAAATCCCCAACTAGAGAAGACCCCCAAATCAATAGGAACCTGGTAAATCAACACATATGTAAGCTTCATTCATTAAATTTATCAACTCTGGTTGGAACTAACAGTAGGATTTAGACTGTATTGTCCAGAATCTATGGGGTTTGCTGGCACCAGCCAAAACAGACATTGGAAAAATTGCTGATCCAAGTCTTTATCTTACATAGAAGGAGCTTGTGTGTGCTGGTAAACTAGGCTTTGTTGCCAGAGAGGTTAGTAGTTATTATCTGAAGAACTGCAAGTCCCAGAATTCTTGTGCAGAGGCAGGAAGTAGAGGTAGCTGGTGGAAGGGACGAAGTGCGATAACATCAGGTGAATTGGCTCCTCATTGGCAGACTTGAATTGGCAGTCAGAGCTGTCTGGCAGTAGAATGTGCTGCCTCGGAGTGTGGTAGAGTCTCCTTCTTTGGAGGTTTCTGAGCAGAGGCTGGATGGCCATCTGTTGGGAATGGTTCGATGGGTGTTCCTGCATGGCAGGAGGTTGGACTGGATGGCCCCTGGGGTCTCTTCCAACTCTATGATTGTATGCTTCTATGCTTCTATGATTCGAGGGAGAGTGGGAACAAGAGATTTGCCAGCCCAGAATAGATGTAAATGTGTACACAAACACCCACACCTACCTCATACCTAGCATACCTAACAGTATGTCTTTAACTACAAATTAGGGAGCCAGGAATAAGAGACAATTCAACAAAAGGAAGTAAAACCCACCTTGCTGTTTTATCTATTGTGTATGAACTTTCAAGACAAATTGTTCATGGAAAGATAATTGATTCTTTTGGAAAGAGAAAGGCCCAAAGAATAATTTTAGGTAAGCAGACTAATTTGTAAAAGTATGCAGCCATATTTGTCCATTAGAATTAAAAAAAACCCTGCAAGGATTTTTTAAATACATTAAAGACAGCCAGGATGGTGTGAGAGCCAGTGTGGTCTAGTGGTTTGAGTGTCAGACTGGCATTCTGGAGTACAGGGTTCAAATCTCTGCTCAGCCATGGAAACCCACAGGGAGACCTTGGGCAAGTCACACTCTCTCAACCTCAGAGAAAAGTAAAGGCAGCCCCCCTCTGAATAAACCTTGTTAAGAAAACCCCATGATAGGCTTGCCTTAGGGTCACCATAAGTCAGAAATGACTTGAAGACTCACAACAACAAACATTAAAGACTAATGATTCTATTAGAAACAGAAGTTACAAACTTGCCACCTCTTACTAACAAAAAACTAATTGTATACATAATTGTATATACATGCAATAAAACAGTCTAGTCCCCCTGATTGCATTCAGATGAATTTTTCTATTATGATATCTTCCTACAACATATTACAACATGACAGTATTATAGATATCATCCACTTCAAGCTAACATGCTTAGAATTGCACAGATCTTTTTTGCTGGAATTGAAAGCTCACATAGCAACTTACACCTTCTGTGAAGAATAGCCATCAGTATTACCAAATGTATGCCTATTACCACCTCTTAAATCTTTCATTGCATTCATTGCAAGTTGTAATCATGAAGAGTTTCCCTTGGGCTTATTTCACATTCCTAGGCACTCATTTCTGCCAAATATTGAAAGCTGTATATTTGTCTTGGCAACTCAATTGCAATATTTTAAATCTGTGTAATTCTATTATGCTCGCAAAAGCTGATTCATACATTATCAACTCATACTGTCATCCTAAATCCTTGGGGTTTACCTCTGCTTTCAGTCAGCCTGCTTGGCTATATTTCGATCTCAGATCACAGCAAGAAGTTCACACTGGACTTCTGAGATATAATGGTACTTGTACCAACAATATTTCTTAAAACAGCAGAGTCTTTTCTAACTGTTGCTAGAACACTTCAGCATCATGTTGTCTGTTAATTCTTGTCTATCAATTAAATGTGCCTGAAACAACACAAATATGACTCCCGTCTTTCTCAATTTCTAATCCTATGTCTAAAATAGATACCCACGTTGGTCTGTTTTAGCATAAAAAGAGACAAAAGGAATCCAGTAACAGCTTTGATATTAACCAGGAAGCAGAAGTTTTCATTGATTGTGAACCTCTCCAGATGAGAAAAAAAAAGTCTCTGAAAGTCCCCAGTTTAGTTCCTGCATAAATTGATTTCATTTTGGAGATCTATATGACATTTTTTTCGTCCCAACGTATTTCTTGGGAACTCACACCATTCCCAATGACTTTTTATTTCAACTTCCCAGGTCAGTTTGAATGAATCTAGTATTTTTAAGAAATAAATACTTGGCTGTCTGTTTGTATTATCCTAAAACTAGCGAAGATGGTCACCACCAGTAAATACAGCTACTGTTTCTAGGATACGGTTTCAATAGAGATCAAGCAAGGGAAAGAGGAATATTTGCACCAAAACGAATGATCCTATGTTTAATTAGCAGTGATGTAGAATCGAGTTGATAGACTCGGACTCAAGTCGGACTTAAGTCTCTTCAGTGACTCAACTCGGACTCAACTCGACCATAAATGATGCACTGACTTGACTCGACTTGATCTTGTGTATTTTTAATGACTGACTTGCTACCCTTGGTTCAGTAACATAACAGATTCAATCCAGAAACTTTACAACTTTGAACAACGCCTCCATCTCTTTTTGCCTGCTAGTCACATGGCAATCTGTCCTAAGCCCAAAATGTGGGCACATTTCTCAGAGGGGAACAGCAAACAGGTTAGGCAACAGGCTTGAGGCAGGCTTGGGGTCTGCTCAGCAGCCTGTCCCTGCTGCATAATAGAAGAGCTTTCTAAAACTTTACCTAATAGTAGAAGACAAGACTCACCCCCAGAGTGCAGGGTACATTTCTCAGAGGGGAACAGCAAATGTGTTAGGCAATGGGCTTGAGGAGGAAGGATCCTTCCTTCTAAAGCTTTTGAATCTTCAGTAATGAGGGGTAAGATAGGATCCTGTTCTCCACTTCCGAAGCTGCAGATGGCAAAATTGCAAATGTGGAGAGTCAATTCTGCTTAAATTGTTAAAACTGAATTTATTTCACTCTATCCAATAATTCTGGAATTTTGCTTGGGGTATAAAGTTGGCTACCATATTTGAGACTTGACTTGAGACTTGACTTGAAAGTATCTTCAAGGACTTGAGGCTTGACTTGAGACTTGGAGGTAGAGACTTGAGACTTGAGACTTGACTTGAGACTTGGAGAAAAAGACTTAAATACATCACTGTTAATTGGTGAGTATTGCTAAAGCATTTTAACATGTTGGCTATGACTTTGGATAATAATGAAGAGCGCTCAGTGGAAATGGCTGAAAATCAATTTCTGAAATGTTGCCTGAGATTAGATGTGATATGTGGTGTGTGGGAGGGAGAATAGGAAGAACATAAGGGGAAGGGGAAGGGATGGAAACCCAGAATATTTCAAGAAAGAATTTAGATGCACACCTGGGAATATGCAGGTAAAATCAAAACAAAAAAAAAACTAGAAACTCTCAGTATTTCTAGAGAATTTTTCCCCCTTCTGCATGGACCCTGTGTCCACAAAAACTGAATTTCTTCTTCTCTGTTAATCTCTAAGGTGCTACTAGATTCTTCTTTTCTTTCAAAACCTATTATCTATACTTGCATTAGGCAGTACTTTCACTGAAAACAAACCAACTTTTCAAAATCAAGAGAACTACATTCTGAAATTCTGAAAGTGTTCTCTCTATGTGAGATTTGAACTAGAAAACTGTAATTCAGGGAAGTTCAGGTCCCCGGCCTTACTTAAGGATCCTGTTTGTGCCCTGTGGGCAGGCACCAAGCCACAACAAGTACCTCTTTTCCTTGGGCATTGTGCCAAAGAAGTAGTCTGTATAGTTCCATGGGCATCCTAGGGAAGGAAGGGAAAATTGGTCAGCTGGATTGTCAAGCCCGAACAGGGCAAGGTCCCTGTCTGGTCTTCTTGCTGTTTCTGTGTCTATGTGTGTCTCTGTGCATAGCATTTCTCCTCCATTGTGCAGCCTCTTTTGGACTTTGGGCTTTGTCATGGACAGATTGGGAGATGGAATGGAGAAGAGGCAGTGCCACAGACCCAGAAGCATCACAAAAGACAGCAAGGACATTTGGTGACAGAGAAGCTCTTCTCAATAGGCATCATGAGCAACAGCATGTATTCCCCCATTTGTGCTTCAGAAATAGTAAAACAACAGCCATTTTAAGTGAGGTGAGCTATCAGTCTGTTTATCAGCTAAAAGATCCCTCACTCCACCCAATACTCCAACAGAGCAAGAAACGGCTCACAATCATAAGCACCCCCAGTCCAGAACAGAGTGCTAGATAAAGCATTGCCCAAGGAAGGAGCACTGGCTCCAAGGCATGAGCAGCACAGATTCATTTTAGGCTGCGTGACCCTAAAAGATCATACATTTTGTCTAGAATTCTTGTGACTATCCAAATACTCCTTGTTATCTTTAATAAATAATTGCAACTTGATCACAGTCAAAAGACCAAAATCTGATGATAAATAACTCTTTCATAAAAGACTGAACTTGCCAACCTTGGCAGAGTACATGCCTTGCACATGAATTAGATGCTAGGCTCATCCTTTGCAGTTCAGTCAAAAGAAGGACTGAGGTTTTATTATTGCCAGACTTAGATCCTTTTTTCTCAATGTTTATTAAATTAATTTTTTAGTTCTTGTTTGCTTTCAAGTTGTGTCCAATTTATGGCATCCCTATTACAGGGTTTTCTGGGACTGAGAGTGTGTGACATAGCCAATGTCACCCTGTGGGTTTCCATGGCTGAGTGGAGAATCAAACTCTGGTCTCCAGAGAGTAGTTTGAATGTTGGACTAAACTACTCTCAAATTTTTTATATCAGGGTGGTATACAGGTAAAATCAATTTAAGCAGTTTAAAACCATTTAAAATTTGAAATAGTAAAATTATTTAAGCAGACTTAAAACATATTAAAGTGTTTAACATATTAACATAGGTTTAAAGGGTTTAAATGGTGCATATTCATTTTGGAATAAATCTATTAGGCCCTAAAGGCTTCAGTAAAAAGCCATGGTTTTGTTTGACACCGTCTTGAAGCTAGGAGTACTGGCCCTTCAAGAGGAAGGCATTCAATACAGGGTGCCACACTTGAAAAGACTCTTGTTTCTTGAGATGCTAGACATATTGAAGAAAAACCAGTAGGCTCAACATCAGCCTCCACCCTACAGCATGCATGAAGGACCAATTAAAGTAAAGATGACAGTCATGGACCAACTTGGTGCCTTGCAAGGCAGCAATACTGGTGCAGCTTCAGAAGAAGCCAGTGGCTGGACCAGTGAGAGGCAGCACCAGTGGTGGTACCCAACAATGATATTGTACTGTGGGTCTTCTCTCAGACTCTGGAACTCTTGGTGGACATAGTTAAGCTTTTGGGATCCCGTGTGGAGCCACCAAGCTGTCACAGAGCAACAGCAGCAACTCTTGGCAACCTTCCACACAGTCCAAAGGATGTATGAGCCAAGCCAAGAAGCATAGTGAAGTACAGAGCATGCTCCTCCCCATTTGAGCAGCTGCAACAGCTGCTCCAGCAGCCATGAGAGAGTCCAGCCAGGGAAGGGCTTCTTCTTGCTGCCAGGAAGAAGAGGCAGCATCATAAGTAGTAGAACGTATCAGAACGGCACACTCAGGCAGTAGTGGAGTTTCTGGTGAAATCTCCTTGGAAGAGTTTTCATCTGTGACTGGAGACTATTGAAGGGTGGCACCACATGTTCTAGTTGGCTGATTTATACCCTAAAAAGGATATCCAGGGGAATGCTCAAAATCTTGCCTAATTGTAGACTGGACATTGGAAAAGGCTTCTGAACCATCACCCAACCTCTGCTTTTAAGGTCAGTGAGGACTATGAGGTTCATAAGACACAGGAGTAAATCTTAGATGCACACTGTGCAGATCACTTCTCTTTGTTAAAGCCTGAAGTTTAGAAAGAAGGAGAAAAAGTGGAAAAGAAGGAAGAGGTAGAGAAGCCTTACAATAGCTGGTTGGTGGGTTACATAGTTTTTATGGAGGTGCTTATCCGGAGTGAGGCTGGCACCTTGGGAATGTGCTCTGGCCTTACACACTGGAGGGGCATTTAGAATTCTCAGCCAGAGAGCTCTTTGGCTTCAATAAACTACAAGTCCCAGAATTCCACAGGATGTTGAACATGGAATCATAGCATTATGACAGTGTAGGGTAGAAATGGCCAGTGTCTGTGGTGGCAGCAGTGAATAAAGAGGGATGGTGTCCAGTGGAGATATAAAATGCATAATATCTCGCACAGGTAGCTTGAGGGCATCTAGAAGGTCCCCATAGTTGGTGGCCACATCAGGGCAGGAGGAAGTCCCTACATAAGTGGAAAAGATGGGGATACAATCTCATCCTTGGTTGTCACAGTGTGGAAGTCTTCACATCTGGTGGCAAAAGAGGTTTAGGCAGAGCCTTATACCTGGCAAACCCCCACAGTCCACCCGAGTATTGCAGGCCAGAGCCATGTCCTTTTTTTTAATTGACAAAGTTCAAGTATGTATTTGGAGATCCAAAACTTATTGGAGGTGTAAGATAAAAACTTGCCTCTAAGCAACAGTTGACATGCACCACTGCTCAATACAGGCCACAAGAAACTTCCTTGCTAGCCACCCAATCCACTCTGGCTCCCTCCTTAGCTATACAGACCATTCTCTTGATAAAATCTTCCAGATTATGGCTGTCTTGTAGGAATATCCAATGTGACTTAGGCTCCTACTTGCTGAGTTTGTGGGGGTACTCACTTAATATTGGAGCAGCCATCTCAGCTGCAGAGTTGGAATGCTCTGTTTTCACACTGAGGTCAATGGCAGGTAGTGGTCATTAGCTTTTAAAACTTATAAGCATTCTGTTTTAGGCTATCATTCTTGTCTTTGTAGGTACAGCCCTGTGCCCCACATCTGTATGGACAGGCAGCCATACCATCACACACTGGGCTAAAACATATGCCTATACAACCAGTTGGGGATTGCGCCTCTGCCTGGAAAATCATCAGTGGATGACTAGAGTGAAGAGGCATGTGCTAGTAAGCTCTGTTACCAACCAGCCTTTGGCATGTTGGGGAAAAAAAAGAGTCCTTCAGATACTTGGATCATCTAGTTTGGATACCACTTGGAAAGGACTGAACCTTATGTTGATTGCCAAAGCTGTTTTTGGGATTCTGTGGGCCCATTCCTCAGACATTACTGATCTGCTGGAATGGCACAGCTGGCACATGGATGCTAACTTGGAAATGTTTGGTGTAAAAGACCAGAAAATAGGTCAGTAAAACTAATTGAGATAACTTTGTAATCACACTAGGTGGTTGTTTGATTCAACATTATGACATTTATTTCCTTTTGAAGGCAATGTTCTAAGTCTAGGGTATTCAGTTCTCAGAATGGAGCCAGGTCACTGTGGGCTTGGTCACTGCTGCAGTAGGCTTGGCCCAGCTGGCATGTACTCATGGTTGTTTTGGCACAGAGCAGGATTTGGGAAGTTTGTTTGCCTGTCCTCCCCAGTTTGTGGGTCTTCTTAAGATATCTTGGGATGGAGGCATCTAAGGATATGTCCAGTTTGGGGACCATGGGCTCTTCCTCTCCCTAAGTGACAGAAGAACCACATTTGTGGTTTTCACCCAGGTGGATACCACTTCTGTAACTCCATGACCCACACCAGCAGTTGGGGTGGTTTGGCACTAGGTCTTCATCAGGTGACAGGCAGGTTGTCTGATGCTTAGATCTGCCCCATTATAGGCCAATCCTTTATAACTGTACCGAGAAAGTTTAATTTTTAGCCATGTGTTGTCTGTATGCCTTCACTGCCCATATTCTGCCACTAAGTTTTGTGGTCATAATACTGAAGAAAACAGCTAGGGGAGAAAGTTAAAAACTGGAATGAGTATGTTCAATCAGAAACCCAATACTCTCCAGCCTGGAATGCCTGTGTCAGGATGTCCTGCTGAAGTACTCCGGTTTATATTCTCCTGAAGATGGTGTAAACCAAAACGTCTTGAGCAGGTTGTGCTTGCCATTAAAGTGTTCTGAATACATTAGCATTTCCCTTTTCCCCTTTCCTATCTCTTGAAACTATTATGTCAACAAGAGACAGCTCTTGGCTGAAACACCATTCACTTTATTTCCACAAAATATATGGTTGCATAGATTAAACAGATCAGTTCTTAAATAAACATATCCTGAATGTTTAATCATTTCAGTTTTGAAGCAAGAGTTATGTTTTGAGAAGTTAAAATATATTTTTAGGAAAAAAACCACGTGTAGTTACTCAAAAAAAGTCTCTCCCTTTCCTCCTAGTGTAGTTCACAATAATTAGGATTTTTCTCCTTCTTAGAACTTTTCCGCATGACACTCTTATAGCGCGATGATTCCACTTTCAACCTCCTATGGAATCCTGGGGTTTGCAGTTCCGGGAGGGTCCAGCCAGCCCCTCCCGAAACTGCAAACCCCAGGATTCCATAGGAGGTTGCAAGTGGAATCATCGCACTATAAGAGTGTCGTGCGGAAATGGCCTTAGACTGGGTCCAGCCTATCAGAGATTGCACAGTCTTTTTGATATCACCATGACAGTCAAGGAAGCCTGTTCAGGGCTTTGTGTCTTGTACAGGTTAGAATTAACCCAGTTTCAAACAAACCTTTTTAAATATGATTTTTGAAGCTGTCTGAATTTTTTGCGAAGGCAACGCCCACTTTTGGCTTAGCCCTATGAAGCAATATTTCTGCCAGAAAGGTCGTGGGAAGAATATGGTGCAATTATAGCCAAAAGGAGTCCTCAGTCTGGGTGTTACATATGCTCCACCCTGGAATTCTAGGTCATTACTTGTCTCACACTTACATTTTAGAATTCAGGCTCTCAGCAGTTACATCATGCTGTCTTCAGTTTGTTATATAACAGGTAATGCCTGGCATTTGGAAATCAGCTTGGTCGCATGGCTTACTATAATGTCAGAATGATGAATGAGGTCAATCTTAGTATGTTGTGATGGTATTCCTTATGAATATGACTTTCTTATGCAGTCTTGGAAAGCAATACAATACAATACAATACAATACAATACAATACAATACAAAAATAAATAGATGTTTCAGCTCATTCTTTTAACTCACATGTGTCAAACACAAGGCCTGCAGGCCAAATCCGGTCCACCAGGCCATTTCATGTGGCCGTAGCACCTCTCCTGCAGCTGCAGCATTCCCCCCACCTAGAGAGCCTGATCCCCACATTGCGTGCACCTGGCTGCTGGTATTCTGAAGAGGAGCCCAGCAGCCAACACACGTGACCTGCTGCTTCTTCTGACTGCTCCTCTGTCCAAGTCTTGCTATCAGAGCGTTGTTGCGGGTTACCATGTCAACACTCTGCATGGCTCATGAGAATTGGATAGAGGAGCAGTCAGAAGTAGATCACGAGTGCTGGCTGCTGGGTCCCTCTTCAGAATACCAGCAGCCAGGGGCCCACAATGTGGGGATCGGGCTCACCAGGTACAGAGAGGGGCAAGGGGGCAGAAAGAGCAACAGGGGAGGGGAGGAGCAGAAAGAGGCACAGAGAGGGGCTGGGGGGCTGAAAGAGGCACACTTTGGATATTCTGACCAATTCTATCTCACTTTACAGAGGTATAGGGACCATAAACTATGATCAAATAGCCCCAAAATGTCCAAGAAAAGAAAAGTTGGTGCACAGGGAAGGCAATTTAAAAACCAGTAATAACTGAATGCAGAGGCAATTATTTAATATGATAAAAGAGTAGATACATTTATATAGTGTTAGATACAACCAGCCCCTTTGAGGGCAACCGTAATGCTGATGCAGCCCAAGATGAAATTGAGTTTGACACCCCAGTTTTGACTCATAACAATGACCACTATTACAAAACTAGATCTTTTGAAGATGAAATGGCATTGTTGTTGTTGTATGCCTTCAAGTTGTTCCCGACTTATGGCAACTCTAAGGCAAACCTATCACAGGGTTTTCTGGGGCTGAGAGTATGTGAAGAGCCCAGGGTCACTCAGTAGATTTCTGTGGCTGAGTGGGGAATCGAACTGTGGGCTCCAGAATCATAGTCCACCCTTCAAACCACTATACCATGCTGGTTTTCCTTAAATTGCAAACCCTCCAACATTTCACAGATGCAGACTGGGATATTTGTGGCCAATCGATATCAGAGTGTGGTCATGATGGAAAAACTGCAGCAGTTTACTTTCACCTGAGTCTACTGGGAAGTGCAAGATTCTGCCCCCTTCTTTCTTCCTCCTGCTGAGCCAACTGAATGCAAAATACTTTTGGACTTTGACAGTGGTTTGCAAGAACTGAAGTACACTAGGGACAAACGGAGAAAGTAAGAGGAGGAAAGAGAAACTGAGACATTTTAAAAGCAGCTAGAAAAGTAGGATGGCAGAGGATTAATTGAGACTGTTCCTGATAAACCAGGACAGTTAGAGGGCATGAAACAGGAGGCTCAGCACAATGTAGTAGTGTATTGTTTGTTGTAGATACTTTTTGAAAAATATTTCATATTAATATTATAGTAAACTAAAATACTTTATTAAACTAAAAACACTTCATAACTATATTAGGTCAATTCAGACCAAATGGTCTTCAGAAAAAGGACTAGTTCTTCTGACATAAACACATAATACGTAAGGCCTGCTGAATTGTTTATTTAATCACAATTGCCACGTAGAACCTGTGAATTGGCCAGAAATGTTGCTACTTCTGAGCAGGGTGCTGGCACTCAAAAGGGAAATTCTGGAAGTCACTTTTCAAACGTTATTTAGTTCCATTACTTTTTTTACAATGTTTTTAAAAATAATCTGTTTTTACAATTAGGAAATTAGCTTTGGTATGAAGCTGCTGAGAGCTGCTCTAAGGCCCAAGGCAAGATTCACCTCCCTTAATATAGCTAGAGATACCACCCACAATTTGATCCGTTGAGAAATCGAAATTTATTTGGGAATGTGTTGTTTGTTTTTCCACTGTCCAGGCCCACAGAGGCTCAAGATTTTGCCCCCAGTTTACCTCCTTTTGCCTCAGCCTTAGTATTTGAAAGTCCGTGGAGACTGCTGAAGGATAGGGAAAGAAAGCGTTCAATTCACATCCACCCCCAGTGCTCCTGATATCACCGCAGCAGGAATGAGAAGTATGAATGTGTGTGTGCGCGTGCACACACACACCTGCCTATATGGTCTCCACCATCCCAGTTGACCCTACGTGGGGCCCTTGGGGCCAAAAAATGTGCTTCATTCCTGGCCTAACAAATGGCATTTTTCCAGTGGAATCTCACACCAGTTAATAACCAATGGTAGACAAAATACCGTAGCCTTCTCAGCAGAGGGCTTTCCCCTTTCCCATATAAGACAGCTGACTGAAAAGAAGAGAGAGTCTTCAGTCAATTGAGATTTGATTTAACTGCGCTGGAGAGTGAGGAAAGAGCCCCTCCCACGTAAGTAAGTTAAAACGGAAATTAAATGAATGGAGCAGGTCACGGGGCAGCCTCTGCAGTTCAGTCACATACCAGCGGTTGCCATTTTGAATTCTGATAAGGATATCATATTTAGAAACAGGAGGTCATAGGCTAGCGTTTGATGCAGTTCATTTTCTGAGCTTTTTTTTTTTTCTACAGTGGGGTCAGAGCATGGGTGTAGAGAAGATAGATATAAATAGTCGCAAAAGGGAAACCCCATAATCTTAGGATCCAAAGACATTTTTTTTCCTCAGCTCAATAATAATGGCAAAAACCAAACCTGTATTCAAGCCACAGGGGGACTTTTGATATAAGGCTTGTATCTCATTGCTGTCATCATCTCATTCACTGAAGGTTAAGGAGACTTCAGGCTTTCACCATTCTCCCCTTGTAACCTTCCCTTGCTTTTTCTACCACTTCTTCCATCTTTTCTTTTTCTTACAGTGCAAACTCTGTTAAGGAGAAAATGACAGAATAGCAGCAGAGCGCCTTTTCCTTGCTAATGTGAGGAGCCTTCCATCTGAAAATGCCCACAGCATGGAGGCTTTGAACAGAGCGAAACTAAGGCCATTGGCCTGAAAGGAACATGCAAACGGGATCATAGATAGGTCTCTGTAGTGAGTTGGGTCTCTGCCACCAAGCAGATGGGTTTTGGTCATGGCGAGAGGTTAACAGCTGTCCAGGGTGATGAGAAAGTTAATTTATATTAGTAAACCTGTTGCATAATTTTTATATTACCTTGGCAGTTTAAGGCTAGGACAAGATAAGAAGCTGAGGGAGTGAGTTTTTCTCTGTTGCTAACCTGCTTGTACAATTCTCTATTAGTGAGAGATGGGCCATGCTTGCAAACTTTGATTTTCATTGTTTGCTTCTGCACTATATAACACTTCAGAGCCCATTTTCTTTTGTCATCTTGGAGTGGGGGGCTACCAGGGGTCCCCATATGTCCAGTGAAGCAAATTTGAGTTTGATCACCAGTCAAAGGATATATCTGAGTATCTGTTCTACCATTGGCTGTTGGGGGATGCTGGACCCTATCAGTGAAAGGGCTGAAACGCTTTTCTGCTGTAGACTACCTGCTGCATAATTTCTCTCCATTAATGTTTATCTTACAACAATAACATGTGTCGGTGTTTGGCACAAAAAGAACCCTCAGAAATGTTGGAAACTACACCTGGAGCAGTGATTGATCCTCAGAGGTGAGATTACAGTTGTTGTTTCACATCCATAACTGGCATATGGGTATAAGAGAAAAGGAATGTTTAGGTGGAACAGACACTGCTGCCAGGACAAATGAATATGTGTTTAATAAGAGCTGTCACCTTTCTGTGACAAACAGTCACTGGGTCTGGAGAACAGGCAGACCTAATTTCATCATGATAATTACTATAGCGGTCCTAGTGCACACAACATGCTTTATAGGTCATTTCCGCACGAGAGGGGAGGAGCGGTTCACTGTGTGTCAAGAGCAATGTTTTTATACTCCGATTCGGAAACTCAATCCAGAAATTCAGAAACTGTGTTGTCTGCACACATGCACACCCCATTTACATCGTACTACTGCGGAGAACAGTGGTTGCTGCATCCACAACAGCAAGTCCCTGGCCACTCCCATTCCCCTCCCTCACCCTATCCTGCCATCACTGGTTGGCCTGTTTTTTTAAAACACATACACACATTTTTAACACATATCTGTGTTGCTACATTTGTGCGTAGGAATGTATGTTCATTGATACATGGAAAAAAACACGTTTTAACAGTCCATTACCAGATCCACTCTCTTCCCGCTGTCTGTTTAATGCATGAAGGCAATAATGATGGCAGCCTGTCTTTTGATGGGCAGAGAGAGAGAGGGATGGAAGTGATGGAAGGGACAGCTTGGGAAAGCCCATAGCTGGCCACTTCTGTGCTGTGAATCAATGCTACGCTTCTGCATGTAGGCAAAAACCAAAGCAGAACTGGTTTGGGGGATTTACATCGGAGTTTTTCCGGTTTTCACATACAGTGGTTTTGCATCACAGTGAACCGCAGTGAACCATTCTAGGAGCTGAAAACGTGCAGAACCACAAGGAAAACTACAATGCTAAAATGGTACAATGTGCAGACCGGAGGGTAAGAATTCGTCACCGCTATGATGTATCAACCTCGTGCGGAAACGGCCATGGTCTTGTATGTGTCAAAGGCCAGAAAATTACTTTTTGGATTAGACCACCCCCCCCCCCGCAAAAAAAAAGTAAAATTTTCAAGGTCTGATTTATATTGACAAACCACATTTTGAAGCTGGATTTTGCACAGTCTCCACCCTGGCTGGAGATGTCAGGATGGAGCTAGATGCACGATCCCAACAAACTATGTGGCTGCAACTCTACCGGTATGTGTCAGTGGCTGTGCCATTGTGATTACATTTTTTATTTTTTCCATTTTTTTTTTTAATTGAGGAGAAACCACATCAAGAAAAAATAGGGAAGAAAAAACCCCCAAGCTTTCTTAATGTTTAGGCAGAAAGAATATTTGTTTATTTTTCCTCACTTAATCTTCAATTAATGAGTGAAGAAATATTTCACCGTTTGATTTCACTCTCTTTATTTCAACTACATAAGGAGCAGCATTTTCGCCCAAATACTGCTGATGGAGAACCTGGTTCTGCTTTGCCGTCTCATGCTGTGCTGTCTGTGGTGCTAAGGCAGGTGTCTTGATCTGAGAAACACATATCAGTTGCCTTGCTGTCAGTCAACCTCCCACCTTTAATTACAATTCTTCTTTTTCACTGCTCTATTAGATTTCTTCAACAGGCAGTGGAAGCCACAGAGAATACCTTAGGTACAGATTATTTGATTAACAAATAATGGCCCTTTCAGTGCTGAAGGCTGAATATATTAGAGCAGCTACTTAGGATATTCTCTGTTGCATAAATACCATGAATTAGACAATAACCTCTTTTTATGCAATTTATCTGGAAATGTCTGCATTAATAGTTCTGTTATTATGCGTTTAGAAACAGTTGTTTAATTGCTTTTCTCCTTTCTTCCTTCACATACATACCACTCAGAGACATTCTAGAGCTGAGATCATGTTGCAAATGCCCATGTAGCACTAGCAAGAGAAATCCACATTCCCTCTGTGTGAGAGGAGATGGGGACTTCTTGCCCCATTGGGACCTCGGAGTTTTTGCTCTTTTGCTCCACCTGCTGGCGGTAGGTGGTGGAGATCAAGTGGGAGGCGTGCCTCAATTAAGATAGTTTGATGTGAGGCACTGAAAACAGTAGCTTGGCAGGGGAAGTAGTGCCACCTTAGGCGGGCTAGATGACTTGGAGGTGTGCCAGAGAAGGATGATAACTGTAGGAGGTGAGAGAAATCACCAAGAAAATGTGTTATCCACATGTTCCTCTCAAGGTGAAGCTTATTTAAAGAACTTTCCTCATCTAAAACATAATTTAAAACGGCTCCCATGAAGTTGTGGGGAACATTAAAGGATGAAAGAGAGTGCAACTAATGTTTTAGCTGGCAACCTGTTAGAGAATTATAAGTTAGATGTGTACCACCACCACCACCACCACTCACTCACTTTTTGGTCATTGCAGAGGCTGGAGTTGTCTACTGACCAAGCAATGATACCAGCTGTTTTCCTATGGCCAGAAGCAGAGTGCTAGTCACCCACAAGGCCCTTGAGAGACCCGGCATCCAGCTATAGGGAAACAGCTGCACATTTATCTGTTGCTTCCCCTACTCTTGACCAACCAGGAAATGGCCAGCTTTGGGGGGCTGCAGCTGAGTTGAGGGTTGGAATAGAGACTGTTGTAGCTATGTTCCCAAATGCAGGATCCCTTGTTTCTAGAAAGTGCTTACAGCAAATGGGACCTGTCCCCCCCCCCCCCGCAACAAAGAAAGTGCAGTGTGGTGTGCTTCTGTTCAGTGCTCAGCCACTAATTTTTTCCAGCTCCTAGGCTGTTCCGGCCACCATGGCCAATGACCATGGTGGCGAGCTGTAGTATCAAAAAGGAAACGTTTCCGAGCTCTGAATGCCTTCTTCTTTGAGATTCCATTCCTTCCGTCTTCCAGCACACACTGATGTCACTGGGCTGTTTTTGCGTCACTTTCCCCTGGACAATTTTTTCCAAATTTCTTTAAATCTTGGGGTTCTTCATGTTTCTTTGACCATGTTGTCACCTATCTCAAGTCCTTCAGTAGCTCCAACTTGGCTGCATCATCATCAATCATAATTTGAGTTCTCTGTTATGGTAGTGTATTCAGTTCAAGAAAATGCCCAATAAACAGAAGCCATCTGAGAATGTATACTATAATGTGGCATGTGATGCCTGCCCATGTGTAATAATCAACTATTTATTGCGTCAGTAAAGTCCTGCAAGCAGTCATAGTTACTTCAATCCATTTGACCAAAGGAGCCCACATGCTTCTAACAGGCTGCAACATTGTAGCCAGCAGATTTGTGCTTGACTCTGTGAACTTTCTGCTTGGCCTTTTGGGTCTTCTAGAGGCATTAATTCTCTATAGGAAATGCCTTTTGTTCTCTTCTGAGCCTTTTGAGATTCCATTTCCAGCAAACTCATAGGAAATTAATTATTTTGAATCTATTATGCAAGGTCTTGATGAATTAGATCTGATTGTTTCTATTTCTGACTTGTCCTTAAAATGCTCCTTTGTTGGCTATAGAGATCCCTATTGGTAAAAGGAAAATGGAGTCACATGCAGAGCTTTCAAATGTTACTTTTTTGGCTGCAACACCCAGGATTGCCCAATCAGTGTGGCCCCCACGAATTTTGCGAGTTGTAGTCCATCAAGTGACATTTCAAAGGTTTGCTTACATGTATACAGCATGCATGCTTTTCACTGTGAATGTGCACTAGTGTAAATTAGTTGATTATAACATCTGCTAGCACAGTGTTCATGCAGCAGATCTGTTCTGGAGTGGTAAAGACCAGATACTTCACTGGGTACCTACAGATTTCATAGCTCGAATTCTGGGTGCAGTGCCATTGGAACCTATGAAAAACAGTGGGAGAAGGGAAGTCGCTCTCTTTAGAGACCAAAGGCATGAACTGCAAGGCTCTTTTTGCTTCCTCGTTTGCCCTTGAGAACCTACACAGAGCAGGAGGCATCCAGATTTTAGAGCAAACTGGGGATCAGAAAGAGAAGCCCAAGGAAGCCCAGGAACATTGACTTTCCTTGGTGCTCCATGTGACATTCAAAGGGCATTGGGCACAGTCTCATTAAAGAATAATGTTCCTCCATCATAATTTTTCTGCAAGTTTTAAAATCCTGATTGTGTATACTGCATATTTGAAATTCTGAATAACATTTCAAGTATCTGATGAAGTAGACTGGAGTCCACAAAAGCTCTTGCTACAATAAATGTTGTAGTCCTTAAGATGCCAGAGAATTTTTTGTTGTTTTCAGGGCAGCATTTCTGACAAAGCTATTCTGTGTATTTTTCTGCAGCCTTGATCCTGAGACTATGGCCCTAGTTGTGGTATAGTGGTTTGAGTGTTGGACTACAGCCCTGGAGACCAGCGTTCAGTTCCTTCCTCAGCCATGGAAATGCACTTGGGTGCCTCACAGACTCTCAGCCCCAGAAAACCCTGTGATAGGGTTGCCTTAGGGTTGCCGTAACTGGGAAATGACTTGAAGGCACACAACAACAACAGGGAGAAGAAAGATGCCAAAGGAGCAGAGGAGAGGGAGCACCTCCTTTGTGGCAGAATGGTTCAGCAGGGTTTAGCTTAATTGTATCCTTTCATCTGGAAGAAAAGGAGATTTGTAGGCTGCAAATTTAAACTGTAGAGAATCCATTGGCTGTGTTTCCACAAAGAGCAAGCTGACTAGATGAAGAGAGTGCAAAGTGTTTATTGTCTTTGCTCCTCACCACCACACCACGGGAAAATCTGAAACATAGTTATTATTAATTGAGCGGAGTGTTTTCAGTCCAAGATACTATGTTCTAAAACATACCTCGTTCAGGCTAAAGTTACCTGTAATCCTGTAAAAGCCCATTATATCCAAATGCCCACTCTGTTGATGCCACACTGGGTTTTTCTATGCACTTTAATCAGTGACAATCAGAGTTGGAGCTGAAATGCTTTCTTTGTGGGGGTGTAGTATATCTTTCAAAGAGTACCCATTTAACAGGGAAAACTCCAGTTATATGTAGCCAGATGTGTCCTGAGTAAGTGCTTCGATTACCTTCAAAGTTTTTTAGTATAGTAGGGTACACTATAGCACTGGCATGTATTGATGACAGCAAACCACTCAAGTCATTGTTCAAAGGTGAGTAGATATTCCCGGTTAGCAGAATCAGTTCAAATAAATTTGTCATTGGCTATTATGATTCTAGCCGGCATGCCCTATCAATGTGGTTTGTGTTGATTTATATGGAACTGGTTTATGTGGTTGCTTTTTGAGTCATATCAACCAAGACATAATCTGAAACATTTTGGGGTGGTTCTGGGTTGCACCGTTTCCCCCCATGTTGCCATGACACTTAGCAGGAAAAACCTCTGTGGTTATCTATTGTTGTCCTCACCAGCACTATGTACATGTACAGCATCCAGTCACTGTACAAGTGAAATTGTTTTCCATAAATCTACATGCCAGTTGTTATCTGTCAAGGTTTTGGTGATGCTTGAGTGCTTTGGTTGCTCTTTTTAGGGCCCATTTGCTTTTTCCACAGTCTGATTTCATGTCATTTATCAAGAGAAACATGCCACCAAGTCTCATCCCAAAATCTGTTGTCTCTTTACACTCTTTTTCCTTGCATTTTTTAATACTAATTTTTCTTCCTTTGTTCAAGAGAAACAAGTTTCTGTTGGAAGGTTCTACAAAATTCATGCCCCATAATGGGGAAAAAAAGAGATATTCAAATAAAATAAAATAAAATAAAATAAAATAAAATAAAATAAATGGATAAGATAAAAATGCATGTCTCTCACTGCCCACTAGCTCTTCTTTTGCCTCACTCCTATTCACTATCTAAATCCAACTAGAGGAAAGCCATTGAATTAACAGGATGGGTATAAGAGTTGACCTACCAACTTCCCTTTGATTCAGTGGGTCTACTCTAATTGGGACTTTAAAAAAATGATTTAATTCCATAAATCCATAGATGTCCATAAAGATATCATAATTGAAGAAGATAAGACTTGTTTGAAATTAAAGACAAGAGAGGAGTTAGAGAAGGATGGATTGAACTGCCAACAGTTTCTTTACTTACAACTAAAAGAAAGATTCAAAATGGACTTAAAGCTTGAAGGTTTTGAAACAAACAAACAACTGAATGAGTTTGAGAAGGCTATTTTTGAGAAACGCGACCACTTAACATCTCAAATCTATGAGGTTCTATTAGATCGTGAATTAGAAACAGAAGTGGTAAAATATATAATGATACAATGGGCTCGTAATATCGGACATGAAATAAAACTAAAAAACTGAGAAAGAAGCTGGAAAAATACTCAAAAATTCACATTAGCCCAAAACTTGAAAGAAAATAATCTTAAACTGATGTTTAGATGGTATCTAGATCCTGTTAAACTGAATAAAATTTACAAAACAAGGAAAAATAATTGCTGGAAGTGTAGCAAGGAAAACGGTATGTTTTTCCATATGTGGTGGTTGTGTTCTCTAGCAAGAAAATATTGGAAATATATACATAGAAGCATGACCGAAATCTTACAGATAAATATTCCATTGTCCCTGGAAATCTTCCTATTAAACGTGCTAGATGAATTAGACAAGACGTCAATGAGGAGGTACTGGAGGACAAAACTATATATGCTTACAGCAGCTAGAATTGTATTCTCCAGATACTGGAAGAACAGTGTTATTCCAGAAACAGAAGAATGGCTAATCAAACTCATGGAATTTTGATATTAGACAACTTAACTTTAGCATTAAGGGGAGAAATACAAGGGAAAAATGATAGAGAATGGGCTCCAGTCAAAAACTATTTGAAACAAAAGCTGGGTACGTTTGATATTTCTTGACTAGAACATCAAATTCCTTACCTGTAAAGAAGTTTGGTCTGTTGAAATGAGTTTAACAGCTCCCTTATTTACCAGCCTTACAGCAAAGGCAAAACGTTGGAATCGCAAAGTATTACCCTAAAAGGTATACGCTCTCTCTGTGTGTACACGCATAGGTTTGTGGATAGGATATATATGCAGTCGCGTAGGAATGGAGGGGTGGGGGTGGGATGATTCACCCTGGGCGGCAATGTTTCTGGGGCGTCCCGGCCCGTAGCCATGCACCCACGCACCTTAGCCGTTCCCCTGTGCGTCCTGGCCACACACCCCACAGTGGCCACACCCTTTGTGCCATAGCCACGCCCCCTCCCACCCCCCCTCCACACACTCCAAGCTCCACCACTGTACATATGCATACTTTATATCCTCCAAATGTTTGGCAGGAACTGTTCCAGTTAATCCTCTGGATTAATCCGCTACCATCCCACTTTTTAAGCTGTTTAAACGTCTCTCAGTTTTTTCCTATCCTCCTCCCACTTCCCCTCTTTGTGCTCTGCTTACTTCAGTGGTTACAGACTGAGTTCAAAGTCCAAAAGCAGTTTGTA
This sequence comes from Cyclura pinguis, assembly GCA_030412105.1. Lineage (NCBI taxonomy): Eukaryota > Metazoa > Chordata > Lepidosauria > Squamata > Iguanidae > Cyclura > Cyclura pinguis. Next base: position 130,782,598 of record CM059600.1, read on the forward strand.
CTCAGTTTAACTCAACAGGGGATAGTACAGGGTGTTGCCCTTCCCGGTAGACTCAGGCAAAAGCAAACTGCTGCAGCCTCTCCTAGCTTGTATGTTTATCTTCATTGATAACTTTGCAATTTTACCCACATTTGATGTTGCTTGGGTACAGATGTTCCAGTTTTCATCTGTGAAATGTTGGCAGGTATGGTACTGCCATTTTTATTTGTGATACAGTATGGTTCTAGGACAGCTAGAAGGGACAACCTCCAACCCACAGGCCTAGTTTTAACTAGGAATGGCCCCAGTCCAGTCCATGACTGGGCAGTACAATAGAGTGCCATTCCCTTTGTTGAGGCATAGGCACAAGAATTACAACAGTAATTCTATCAACTTGCTCAACAACTATAGTTCAAAACTTGCATCGTTTGGAACTAATTATATGTATTTTAAAAGTCCCACCAAGCAGTGCACATTAAATGTCACTGTAGCCCATTCTGCATTTGGTTTTTGCTTCCTATCAGTGGTAGATACTAACTGTGAACTTTACTGTGTTACCCTAAAAGGTAGGGGACTTTGGGATCCAGCTGCAGTGCAGCATCTCTTTAGAATTTGGGGAAATTAAGGCTCAAAGGAGGCCTGTGAGAGAAAGGTAATGGCAGGATCTTTACACCTATGTGTATCAGTATTCACTGCAGAGGGAGAGGCTTCAGGTTAAAAAATAAACTAAAATACTTTATTGGAAATAACAAGCAATCAGACACTTTCAAGATTCATACAAGGCTATCAGAAAATAAGGCATGAAAGGTTAGATAAATTTAGGAATGAAGGAGGGTGATATTTACCAGTCTTGAAGAAATGGGATGAAGCGAGGAGACTCAGATAGGGATCTGAGGGAAACACAAATGGACAGCAGTGCTAACAATCCAAAATGCTACAAATTCCCGAGGCCAAAATTAGAGTTTAAATACCCTTTTCCAAATTTTGAAGAGGTGTTCTGGCAAAGCTTGAAACCTTCTTGCGGGACTGACCAAAGGGTTCTGGAATAGGTGATTGCTTCAGTACAGGAGTGACAAAACTTATAGGAATCGTGATCAAAAGAGATGGTCTCTGATCGTCTTATCTAGGCCTGTTTTGGAAATGCAAAGATGTGAAATCGGAAGAAAGATTACCTTGAACTACTTTTATACCAGGGTTTTCCACCTAATCCCCTTTGAATTTTATGGCCCGGCCATGTTTCAGGTCATTCTGACTTGGCGACAGCTCTCCGTTTAGCATTGGCATGTCTCAGATCACTATAGCTTCAATCATGTGTTTTCCAACCATAAATTTGTTCAATTTATATAAAAATGGTATTCCTCACCAATCTTGCTATTCTACAGGATGGGAATGTAAGATATGGTAACAACTGTTACCTGAAAATTTATCTGCATGTGTTCAGGGAAATGGTCAGATACAGTGCAACTTTGAAATAAAACATACTCTGGTGGATACAAGTTTTGACATAGCTCCTGATTAGTTTACGAGTGTTATTCGAAATGCATTTTTTCTATTCCTTTTAAATTGTCAAATAATCTGAACAAGTTTCATGACATGATCTAGTCATAAAAAACAGTAAAGCAGAATGACACAAGTTTCCTCCATCCTAAAGATGCTGATTTGCGTAAATAATATTTTTGCTGGGGCACGTATTTTATTTAGTTTTTTAATGTTGAAATGAAATTTTAATATGTAAAACTTATAATCTTACTGCACATTTAATATGTAAAAATTATATATATATATAATTTTTACATATTAAATGTGCAGTAAGATTATAAGTTTTACATATTAAAATTTCATTTCAACATTAAAAAACTAAATAAATATATATTTGGAAGACCTATTCATACCTTTCCCAGCATAGTGCCTTCCATCCATGCTGGACCATGACTTCCAGCTGATAAAGCCAGCATGACCAATGTTTGAGAGAGGCCGCATTAATGTATGGATAGGAAGGATTGATATACTCAGTGTCATCCCTATAGCAACAGAATTCTGATATCTAGTCACCTAGATCACACTGTCCTCTTTTCAGAGATATTTTAATATCTTTCCCCTCTCCCCCTAGCATCATTTGATAAAGAAGCAATGATTTCCCAAGTGGTAGAAAACACAGTAAGTGCAAAATGTTATAGGCTGCTCATGGTCAATTAGCTGGATGTCAGCAGTGTTTATCCTTCACAATATGTGCACTCCATTGGCTCTGTCCTTGTCATTTTCATCCTCTCCATTCCTAAAAAAAAGTTCTGGGGACACCCACAAGTGGGCATTGGAAAGCCCCATAGAATACTGACATACATAAAGGAGTTCTGTCTGATACAAGATACTCACAGATCTTAGAATTCTCACAAGACTCTTAATCCCCAAACACTCGACTCCCTGGGCCAAGGCAAGTTAGCTCCCCAACAAAAGAGGTAGGAAAATTGTAGTTTGCAGGCCACTCACAGCCACAGTCCCATTTGTGTCCCTCAAATTTCCAGATACCCCCAAAGTCCTCAGACCCTCTTCCTTTTTAATATTTATAGGTGATTTCTTGCCTGAAGATGCTGCAGACACCTCAAAACCTACAATAAATTTAGCAGTATGCTTCCCCCTCTGATTCTCCCAAGGTTCTTCCAGACCATGCAAAAATTGTCAAAAATTGGCCCAACGAGTAAACAGGATTGATACAGCGTCACTTCTGGGCACCAGCAATGTACTGGCACAGCTCACCTAGGCTGGATGTGTGTGCAAAAATTCCCCCTGCCCCCTATTGCAGTTCCCCATCTAATGGCAACCAGAAAGGCATTGTTTCCCTGACAGTGTAGCCCACTGTGATATCAAACTGACATCAGAAATGTGGGGCAATCAGAAAGAACAGAGAGAGGAAAGGAAAGGGAGTGCAATGTCTCACATACAGCCTGACCTAAAATGGGACCCTTTGCTTATTATAGCACAGTGGGACAACTCTGCAAAAAGTTCCTTCAAAGTAGCTTCCAAAGATGAATAAAAGGTGTCGTGGTCATCCCAGGCCCTTTCATAGTACACAGTTATAGCACTGTGATACCACTTTAACTGCCATGGCTGCATCCTATAGAATCCTGAGACTGCTTCTTAGGGGGAGGCATCTTTAGAATCCTCTGCTGGGGAGCTCCTCTGATGCCTCCGACCAAACTGCAAACCCCAGGATTCCACAGGATGCAGCCATGGCAGTTGAAGAGGTATCAAAGTGCTATAATTGGTTTAGTGTGAAAGAGCCCCCAGTAAGGCTTTCCATTTATTGACAATTGTTAAAATATTATTTTACCTTGCACTTGGTATCAGATGCTTAAACATAATGAAAGCAGCACTCCCAGTGACGACTCAATATGCACTCAACATTCCATAGAAGAGAAGCTGATAAACTGGCTATACGTCCTGGTTGTTTTTTTTTTTTTTTTTTCCGTGTCCTACGTCCTGGTTGGTTTTTAAATATCTCTAGAGTTTCCTGTAGAGTGCAAAGGGGAAGAGTAGTGGTAACACAAGCCTATGCAGACACATATGTATCTTCTGACAGATACAACGACCCTAGGAAGCATACTGTAAAACAAGTGATGTCAGAACACTATTAACCTGTAAAGACCTTGCATAGACATCCTGGGGGTTGTCAGTATCTCATAAACATGTCATCTGAAAGAAATCCAGGAGTTTGATTATGAGGAAATATTTCCCAGAAATAGTCAAAACAGCTAGCTAACTGGTGGGAATCACAGTTATTTCAAATTCCACAAGCAATTGCCTTGCATCTGGAGAAATGTTTCCATCCCTTGGAGCCAAGTAGCCACAAAGGTTTCCTCATTAAAAGTCTGGATCCATTTTCATCTGAAACATTTGAAAATAATTTATTGCAATCATTAAAATGTTCACATGCCAGCAAGGCAGGCTCTTGTGACCCTGTTTGGTCTCTCACTTTACCGGCTTTCATTACCGTTACTCTATCTGTCATGTCCAAAATAAGATGAACTTAGTCTGATAATTAGAAAGAAGTCTTGATTTTATCATGCTGGATCCCTGTTGTAGAGCAACAACAGCAATAGCAATACTTATCATTAATGCCACTGCAACCGTCATGATGGTGCATAGCTTTCTGTTCAGAATGTCACCGAGATCTGCGTTGGTACTCACCAAATAGAAACCTAAAGATTTGTTCATTTTCATTTCATATACCCCATGCATAATTTTAAAGTAGATTTTAATTATTACAAGATATAACCATACCCAGTTTTTAAAATTAATTTTAAAATACTATTCCTACCTACTTTTAAGAAGTTAGTTAAAGCAGTTTCACTTAGTTCAGGAAGGTGTATACTTTAGTCTGGGTCCCCTGCTACATTCCCATCTCCTGTAGGAGGGGTGTAGTGTCGTTACCTGATGCTTATAAAGAGATACGTAAGAAGAGGGGGGGAAAACACATTGGTCTCCCACAGCAACAAAAAGGTGGGAGAGAGGTGAAGAAACCTCATCACTGCTGAGATTCTAGTTGATCATGGCTGTCTTGTAAAAGCAAGACACAACCCTGAGTTTCTTCAGAGAGCAGCTCTTCGATCAATCCTGCCTCCAGTGTGAGACTTAAGCCATTTCCACACTAGATTGTTAAAGCACGATTATTCCACTTTCAAAAACCTATGGAATCCTGGGGTATGCAGTTTTGGGCCCTCCCAAAACTGCAAACCCCAGGATTCTATAGGATGTTGAAAATGGAATAATAGCGCTATAACAGTCTGAGTGCGGAAATGGCCTTAGATGTCAAATTAGCTGTATGTGTCACAAGATTTCTGAAATAGGGCAAAATATATTTTGTGTGGAACTCTTCTCTCCATGGAAAACCTGTGTGTTTGTTCTGTTTGTGAAGTTAAGGAGAGACGGAGAAGTGGGAAATGACAGAGAGAGAGAGAGAGAGAGAGAGAGAAAGAATGTATGATCACAACAGGCTGATTATCACAAAGAAAAACAACCCATTATCCTATGCTACTATCTTTACTTCAAGGAACAGCTACTGCCTTTTCAAATACTGGACTTTTAATAAAAATGGCCAAAACCCACAAAATCCACACATGAAATAGCGCAGATTTTCTTCAAGAGCAGAGGGAGCAGGCCAAATCTCAGCAGCTTGTTTAGAGGTGAAATGGCTTCTTCGAGTTGTCTTGTTTACTCCCAAATGATGAAATAAATCAGGATTTACAGGCAGATGTGTGAGCATACACACACATTCCCTTTCCTTTTAATGGCCAGGATCCAGTCAGATTTTAACACTGATGGACCTGCTTCCATCTGTTTTGCTGGGCAGCTGGGGCAATTCTCCCTTCCCATACAAACCCCATGTCCTGCCCCAGTTGGTTTGGACACTCCAGGGTATTATTTTTGAACAGCACAGAGGGTTACTTGGAGGGACAAAAGTAGAAAGAACAAACTTTTGTTGTAACCCTTGGGTCCTAATACAAAGTTAGATCTAGGCCAGTGTTTTAACATTAGGACAACAGGCTTACTGATTATGAACCTCCTAGCACTGCAACGGTAGAACAGACTACCTCAGGACGTAGTGGAGTGGACTCTTCCCAGAGACATTTGAGCAAATACCAGGTGGGTATTTGTGAGGGACTAACTGCTATGCTGGCATCTTGCACTGAGTGCAGAGTTGCATTAGATGGTCTCCAGCTCTGTGACTGTGTGGTCTTTAAAGGAAATAAGTATCACGGTTTTAAACAAGGGGACAGGAACTGAATCACAGAGCATCAGTGCTCCCACTTCATTCTGAGTGAAGCTGGCTAATGCTGATGCAATTTTACTAATAACAACAGAAGCCCTTGGTGGAGAAACCAATTCTGGTACCTTTCTGAGTGCTCTTGCACAGTGATCACTCCCACCCAGCTTCAAGCACACTATGATATGTTAGTGCTGAGTGGAGGGCTTAATGAATTGAATGCCTGCCTGGAGATGAGATGGCAAGGGCTTGTTCACAGAGTAATCAAAGGGGAAGCATTTGGGAAGGAAATTAAATGTGACAATTGACACTTAATGACTGGCTGCATAACCATGGCAGGGGAAGATAGAAACAATTAGCCTCCTGTATACGAGCCACAGCAGTGAAGTACAATATTCCAGAGCCCTGTGCTCATCAGTTGTTGAAAGTAATGCATTTAATCCCCCTGACATTACTGATTTAATCAGTTATTTTGCATCCCTCTCTTTCCCTTCAGGTTCAGATCTCATTGCGTTATAGGTGGAAGGTGGGAGGTGAACTGGCATGTTCGAAGAAGTAGGTTGGAGTCTAGATTGATTAAATGTCAAACGAAAGAAAAAAATATGTTCTCACTGTTTCTTAATTGTATTAATCAGCACTTTGTGGAAATTATTGTTTTAATATTCCTCCTCCTGCAAATTCTTCCTATGTCTGTTAGCACAGCCATGCAATGAGGACTTTCTCAGAGCTCAGATTAGATATTGATAATTGTACCTGAAAATCTGTGTTCATCTGAATTTATAGGTGAGCACTATTACTTGTCATTTTAAGGGAGAAAAAATAATTAAGATTACATGCATATATTTACTGGTTGTGCATACTCTCTGATGAATGCTCTTACTTATCTTGTGTGCTAAGATTGCCACAGATAACCAGACGCTAGCACAGACACTCCACCAAGGTACACTTCTATTGAGGAACCGTAATGCGGGACAACCATTCAAACTATAGTATGCTCTACACAACAGTGGTGGCCAGAAGCTCCCACATCAGTGGGACAATGAATCCAATGCAAATATTAATCCAGGTTCTTCAAGGAGCCATCCAAGGTGCTGAATCCTATTCCTTAATAGGTTCAGCACCTTGGATAGTTTCTTTAATGCTAGCTGAAAGCCTGGAATGGATTTATCACCCCAGTGACATGAAGCCACCAGCTACCTGCACTATAAACTGTGTCCATTGATGCATGATTGCTGAAATACATAAACATAAATTCAATATTGTCTGTAATGGGTGCAAGGGGACTGGTTCACGGTGGTGAGAGAGATTCGTTTCCCACTGATATTCCTGCAGGCCACCTCATGTAAGGAGGCGTGGCCTCCAACATCACTCCATAAGCCACTGACTGCCTGGCTGAAGCACTGTCTGAAGCTTCCAACCAGTGTTTCAGCTGGGGATCCTTTGTCAACACCAGCAGAATTTGTGTTCAACTTGGACCAGCTGTGAGATGAGCAGCGGTAAAATCCACAACAGTTGTGCCAGCTCTGTGGTGCAGATGTTCTGCCCACCCTTACCTCTGTATAGCATTTATAGGGATCTGGGAAAACTGCAGTGGGGAGGATGGAGTAAAGAAATCCCTTCTACCCATTCAGTTGCACGCAACAAATACTGGATCCAATCCATGGTTGGCAAATACATTATTTGATGGGTTGGGGAGTCATGAAAATTTCACATATGCACAGAGTAATAGATTTTCTTAATTATTGGTCTCACATTTCTTTATGAGTGGTAATTTCTACAGGAATAAATTCCAGAGGGGTAGCCATATTAATTTGTTCCAACACCAGAAGCAACCACCACCCCACTCCAGTCTCATGACACCTTAAAGACCAACTGTTTTATTGTGACATAAGCCTTAGAGGATCAGAATGCATTTCTTCAGCTCATGCCACTGTTAACATGTCATAAGACTCCTTTGTTTTTTGTCAGGAACAAGGAAATGAGAATGGATTTGGTTACTTTGTTTTGTCGGCTCCTGCTACCTTACCCCACATTCTAGGCAAGCCACAAAAGTGTTCATTACTGGGGGCAGGGAGTGGAAGAGAGAAAATATGTATTTCCTGTATTCAAAATTTGTAAAGAATCGAACTCCCCAATCTCTTTGGAACTACAGCATTAGTTACATTAGGGTGTGTTTTCCTGGAATAGTGGCACCACCAAGTGGTGATGTTCTATTCTGCTGTATAATTAATGTTAAATGACTAGGAGGAGTTAAATACAACAAAATTCAAAATCCATAAAACAGCAGTACATTTATTGACCAATCAAAATGCCCAAATACACTATGCAAGCTTTTGAAGCTTTACTGGCTTCTTCCTCAAGCAAAGATGTTAAAAATCATACAGGAGAAGAAAAGTGATGATTTTAGAGTTACAGGCCTACATTGTCTCTTGTGTGTTACTTCCGTTAAGATGGCGGGATCTCAATGCAGGTAGAGGCTACTCCTCTTTTTTGCCATTTTGCTGCATGGCCAACACAGCTACCCCTCAATATGTTTTCTAGGAGTTAAAGAAATGACTTTGTAATGCACAGCTCTCAAAGTATTAGGCCAGCCCTAAAAAATGAACAGAACTGACAGAGCACAAGCTCTTCCTTGTTCTCTACCACAGAACTATTGGAATGACTGAAGATAAAGAACTTTATACAGGAAGCCAATGTCTCCTGCCTCAAGCTGGGAAACTGGGACTTTTCCATACTTTTCCTAATAGTACTTTCTTATGTACTGTGGGAGACAAATGCCTTCTGTGTATTAGGAGGTTTACACAAATGTTTGGCTACAATTACTTCCATGTAGGGAGAACAGACTGTATAAACTGCTCCTCAGTTGTAACAGTGGAGACTTAGGCCATTTCCACACTACACTCTTATAGCACGATTATTCCACTTTCAACATCCTATGGAAACCTGGGGTTTGCCCCTCCCTAAACTACAGACCCCAGGATTCCATAGGATGTTGAAAATGGAATAATCACACTATAAGAGTATAGTGCGGAAATGGCCTTAAACCTTCCCCCTGGTTTTCATTTAGCCTCACTGATTCACTGAAAGGTGCTCCTGCATCTTTCTTTGACTGAGCATTATGCATTTGGAGCAGTGAACAAAAAAAGAAAAGCTGCCATTCTACCTTGCAGTAACCATTTTCCTTTGGAGCTGATAGATTCACAACAACCTATTCTGTCTATAGCTACTGCCATTGCTGTGCAATTGGGCAAGCCGTCATAAATCCTTTGTTATAGTGCAACCTTTCCTATATCCTCACAGAAGGAAGCGCCAGTAACTTTAAAAAGACTTACCCCTATGTGTCTAGAATGAAAACCATAAAGTCACTTTCCGGACCAAGCAGTTTGAATACTTAAGAAAAGAGAGACTTACAATGGAACCTTGCGGTGGGTGGAGTGCTCTCGTCCAGTATTCCAGCCAGCCAAACATCCATGCTCTCTTCAAGCATATCTCATTGCAGTTTGAACCCTTCCTGCAGTTTTCTGATTCCCTCTTCTCCATGTGTATGGACAAGAGACAGGCAGCATTCTGTGCCCATAGAACAAGGTCTGTCCTTCTTATTGAGCTGTTTGGGCTGTATGGCTTTTTCCACGCTAAAGATGCTTTGTGTGTTTCCAGACTGTGGTGTTCCCCCATGCTTCGTGCTGATTCTTCTTTACTGTGTGCAGATGGTGCCGTTTTGGCTACATAATAATTGGTACTCATCCCAGGACTGTGTTGATAGAAATGATCCTGTATTGCATGCCCACTCTCATATTGTCCCTAGGTGCCATGACAAGTGTCTTGATCTAAATCTTTGCTAAAATATTTGTTGTTGCTGTTTTTGTTGTTGTTGTTGCATGACTTCAAATAATTTCTCACTTATGGTGACCCTAAGGTGAGCCTATCACAGGGTTTCCTTGGCAGAGATTGTTCAGAGGGGGTTTGCCCTTGCCTTCCTCTGACGCTAAGGGAGTGTAACTTGGCCAAGGTCCCCCAGCAGGTTTTCATGGACAAGTGAAGATTTGAACCGTGGTCCCTCAGTGTACTGTTCCAACACTCAGACCCTTACACCACATTGGCTAAAGTATAAGAAACTTTAAAGGGAACTGTAACATGACCATGAAATGTGGGATGAATAGTAACCCCATTTGTCTGTGCCCTGAGACTGAATGGAGACTGGCCACCATGTCTCTAGTGTATAGTGTTTCATTTCATAAACAGTATCTAATTTACAGTAAAAATTATTTATCATGTTCTCTGTGTGCACAACCTGCAGAGTAAGAGACAGGGCAGTGTATGTGCCTGTATGGTTGTTCACATGTGCAACCCAGCAGCAATGGGATCGATCTCACAATGCTGCTGCACTGTCTTTGCTTCATGAGTATGAAGACAGGCCACTGGAGGAAACCTTCATTCTATTCCATCCAAAAACAGAGAGTGATATAAATTGGGGTGGCAAAAGTGTGATCTACCAACTCCATGAGCCTTCTCAACCCTGAGGATAGCCCCACCACTCCTGGAAATTATTTTTTTAAAATCTATTTTGCCCGTCATGTTACCACAGACTTCACAGGTACCACTCCAAAGTGAAGCTCTTATGCTTCCCTTGACCTATGATGTTCCAGAAAGCTCCCACAACTGTTAAAAATCAACCAAAAATTAGCTGAAACCTAAATCAGAAATTATGTGATGTGATGTTTGTTCTGGTTGTATAAAAAGTCACCAGGACATCCCACTAGGAGGCTGAAAAATGTCCCCCAAGATAGTTGGCCTCCCCCCTTGAACTAGATGGAAACTTCTTTCTGTTCTTTTTGTTAAAGAAATAAGAATTTCTGCTGATCCTCACTTCATAGTCTGCCAATAAGATGTTATGGGGAGGCAACTAGTGGGTTATTTCTTGACCATTAGTTTCACATTGCATCCTGCTTGTGAGGACATATGTAGAGTGTGATGGTAGTTTTTTGGTGCATACAAATGTTGTTTTTCTCGTTTTTATTTTAAATCAAATCTTAGCTATAATTTCACTTTATACAGTGGTAGCAAGACTCATCTGGAGCATAATTGTCCTCCTCTGTTAGAGGAATAAAAACAAATTGGGACAGTTGCATGGGAAAGCAACAAAGATGACTACTTTTCCATACTGCTGACCATCTTCATTGCTGTGGCAAAGTTGAATGAAATGTGTACAGAGAAAAGAGGACTGGGAGGAGACATGGTAGTTCTCTCCAAATATGTAAAGGGCTATTACATAGAAGATGGCGTGTTTTTTGCTGTCTCAGACTGCAGAACTCTTAACTGGTACGTTACAAGAGAGTGGATTTCCAAAGAAAGCCTGGATAATTATCTGTTGGAGATACTTGAACTGTGTATTTCCTGCATGGAACAGCAAGTTGTTTTGCAAGGTTCCCCTGTATGATTGTAGAATGGATTCAGCTCGAGATCTAGTGGAAGAATACAACGTGTGAATGGATTTTTAAGAAACCAAGTAATGGCTTTTTAAAAAGCCGGGTAATGGCCTTCTTTTTCAACTAGATGAGACATCTTAGATGCCTCATGTAAATCTTATTCTGTCAACCAAACCTTCATAGAAAATAAGTTCCATCCATGGTCTAATGCTGTGGCAGAGGCAGGGAAGTGAGTATGCAACCATCTGCCTCATTACCCAGGATTTTCTGTGTTGCTTTCCACTTATCTGAGTCATTGTGATAAATCACAATAGGAGAAGAAGAAGCAGGAACATATGAAAAGTTGTTTGCCAAGAGTTTTCCCTGTAGAATTGGGAAGGTTGACATGTTACTTTGGATGCAATCCAGCCAGAACAGAGAACATTGTAGTCCCATTCATTTTAATGGGAGAGTTTGGCATGAACTTATGTTTCAGCTGAATTCCCTTTTTTTTTTTTTTTTGGGTAATTGTATTATATGATTTATGAGATACCATTTTGTCTCTCACCAAACAGGAGAAGAATTATTCTCTTCAAATTCCAACATTCTTCTGAGATGTCCTGCATACCCTTTCATTCTTCTCAGTCCTCCTATGTGTAGCCTTCCTTTCTGTTTATTTAGTGAAAACAGAACTGAAAAGGTTCTCCCATTACTCTCTCTGCCTGTCTTGTATAATTTATGAGATGAAAAATGGTCTGGTGCATTATTTTGCCAGACTGGGCAGGACTGATTTGGTGTCATTATTTGTTGCTGCTGCTGCTGCTGCTTCTGCTGTTTAATTTTTATTTAGATTATACTAGTGTGTATACCTGGCATTGCCTGGGATTTTGTTTTCTCATAGGTAATACTTCTTAGGAAGATTTGAGATCCTGTTTCTCTAATTCCCCAAACTGTCTTGTCCAGTCACTATAACTTTTCCTCATATTCCCCAATCCAATCTGTATTCAGAGTTATTAACATAGAGAGGTTGGGTTCCTGAAGGAATACACTGCCCTCCTCCTTGCTACTAGGCCTCATCTTCATAGCAACTGGCCTATTTAAGACAGACACAGTTGACTGAGGCCCAAGAACTCTCTGGCTGAGAATTGTAAAGGCCCCTCCCTAAACTGCCAGCCCCAGGATTCCATAGAATCTTCTTAGGCAGCCAATCATATGAGGACTTCGCCTGACACAGACAAACAAACTTTGACTTTTATATATTAGATTGTAGTTATAGCATTTCATTATAGTGGCCAAGCTCCTGTTGGCCCCCTAAATTACCACCATTGTATTTACACTTCTGCTGGGCAAGTGGCAATACATGGGTTGCTGGTTTTGTCCTGGCTGAGAAAGGCAGCTGAAGACTCACAAGTGCAGCTCCTTCCCTTGGCCACTGATCGGCTGCAGGGGGTACCCGGATGCCTTATGCCTACCAGTGTGCGTCCAGAGAAGAAGAAAAGGCCGTTGCCCCTGAACAAAGGCCAAAGCAGCTTCTTTTTTCCCTCAAGTACAAGGATGGCCAACTGATGCTCTCAAATATCTCCTAAGCCAATCAGTGGCGGGAGAGAAGAGCTGCACTCAGTAGCCTGCAGTTGTTCTTGCAGACCCGGGGCAAAGGCTTTTCAGAAGGAGGTGCTGGATGCTTCCTTGTGCAATGTCTTTAAAATACTTAAGTCGGTGTAAATGGAGGTTACACCGGCGGAAGCTACTAACAGGATTACTGCCATTGTGTGGCTTTGAAGGACACGTGTCTAATTCAACTCCTGAAAGACTATCCTTAAAGGCAGCAACTGAGCAGATGTAGTTAAGCCTTTCTTGACTTCAACACAGTTTGGAACATGATTGGCTGAGAGACCAAAGAAGAGGCATGAGGGAGAAGAAGTACGGTGTTTCTTAAACAGACGCCTACATAGATGATGACCATATAATATTTGAGAACATTCTAACTACTCAGGGTGATAGCACGAAGAACAGAATGGTCATTAACAATGCAACTTTCATGGCAAGAATGGAAGGTCGTATGGAATGGGAGAAAAATGATATAGAATCTAAGGGCTAGAGGCTGCTGCTGTTATAAAGGCAAGAGAAGCAGGAAAAGGGGTAGGACACTGAGTTTAAAGCAGCCACTGGAGAATCAGGACCTGGAAGACAGAGGGCCTAGCAGAAGACTGGGAAACCTGTAGACTTCCAGAATTTTTGGATTTCATTTTCTATACTACTTTACCGTTGGTCATGCTGGATGAGGCTGATAGGAGCTAAAATCCAAGACATCTGGAAGGCCAGGGTTTCTCTAGCTGTGCCCTAGAGGCTGGTGGTAAGATGTGTAGAGAAGGTAGCAAGCTTTTGAAAGGAAGGACAATGATGACAACCACTACCACACAATGAAAGGCACTAATCCTAAAGATTAGGATTAAAGACAGAAGGGACTATGTAGATATCAGTATAAATGTGCATACAGGGAAGAATGGAGGATCAGGAAAAGCAAACGAGGATGTATTGAACAATGTGCTTATGAATCAGTCCTGTTAGATATTTTGCATCTGGCCATCCTATTGCAGCTGCTGTATTTTATACGGCATGCTCAGTGTTTACTGGAATAAAGGTCGACAAAATGGGACTAGAACAAGTGCAGGTTTGCATTCAGGAAAACCAGTAGTGAACTACAGTCAAGCCTTATATGAGTATTTCTTTCATGAGCTCACTGTTGTTTTTAAGTGTCTGACTCAGTTAATAGATTTGGTGAAATTTTATTCGTGGGTCAGCAAGGATGGCCGTGAGAGGTCATGAAAGCTAAATCTCTCACTCAAAGCAGCAGATATCTGGAATTCCAGTTTAACATCTGATTTTTGACTTCACAAGGCAGATGTTTAGGGGAAAACATCTGCTTGCTTTTTTTAAAAAAAGTTAATACATCTCTTCAGTCTCTTTCTTTTCCTCCTTCTTGGTACATTGTAATAAACAATTTCGTTAGGCAGTAAAATAAGAGACTAGTTTCCACTGCAATCTCTGTAACATAATGAATGGAATTCTTGTATCATTTGATGTGGGTTTATAGTGATATTAGTTCACTGAGGGGAGGAAGCAGTAATTCTTCTTTATTCCCCTTTTATAGAACAAGGTGAAGGTGTAAACTGTGTAGCACTTCATAAAGACTATTTCTACCCCAGGGCTGTAAAACTGTGTCTGTAGTGGAATTAGGTTTCCTGTAAGGGCGCAGAAAACTACATGATAGATAGATTTTTATGCTTTTAACACTCATGGCTTCCAGCTGCCGAAAGTACTAATAATTCTTGGTTAGAGATTCTAACCCTTTTTCAGAACTAACATTTTCCTTGTGAAAGGGAATATCTACTCAGTCATTAGGTCTGGCTACTTTAAGTTTTGTTTCCAGGTGTTTGTGTTAGAAATGCAACAATGCTCAGCACTTACAGAGCTAAAGATGCCTTTGAGGGAGCAGAAGTGAGAGGGTTAAGTAGTTTTCAGTGACCCAGAGTCTCCTAATCTCTTATCTCCCTATCCTAATCTGTCTGAGATGTAAAGTGATACTCTTAGGGATTTTTCCATCACTTCTCTCCCCCCCCCCATTCTCTCAGTTCTACTTAAAGAGAAACAAGCTTAGTTAAGTATTATCTCAAACTGCTTAGATCACCTTCTTGTCTTTCATGAAGCTGTTTAGTGTGTTTCTTTAGTCACTGGTGTCTTTCCTCTTCAGTCAGAATTATTAGCCACTGCATGCATGTGTATGGGCACATATACACTCCCTAGCAATTTGAACTTTTTTTTCCCCCACTTTGGGGTCTAATAACAGTCTACAGCAAGTTGTTGTTGTGTGTTTTCAAGTCATTTCCAACTTATGGCAATGCACAGGGTTTTCTAGGGCTGAGAGTGTGTGAAATGTCGAAAATCACCTGGTGGGTTTCCATGGGCTAATGGGGAATCATACACTGGTCTCCAGGGACATAGTCCAGTGCTCAAACCAGTACACCATGCTGGCTAGTGGGGGTGAAAATTTAGCGCTCAGGTAATGTTGCCAGATTGGATCTAGAATAGCACTCCTTTACCTTGAATCCTGAACAAATCTTGGAGGAGAATGAAGTACCATAAAGCTCCATCAAACAGAACAAGGATACCTCTTCTTCCTCATCTTTCAAACCTGAATTGTCAGCTGTAGCCATCTCACCTCCCAACATTCCTATTGTCTTGGGGGTGGAGGCAGGAAGAAGGGGTTCAGCATCCTGCTCTGTTCTTGTGACCTTCTGTGCCCCCTTCCCCACCAGGGAGGCAATAGTAGGGTTGGGAGAAGACGGCTACAGCTGCAGGTGAGAGAAGATAGGTACCTTCATCACAGAGCTTTATAGCGTTTCATGCTGCTCCAAGATCTATTGGAGATTAAAGTTACAGGAGCCCTTTTCCATTTCTAATCTGGCAACCATACTCTCGGGTCTTCTGGAGTTGCCCAGCCCTGCTTTTGCATGATAAGAACAATCTGAAACATGCCACAAGAAGTTCATACACTCCGCTTCCTCCTTGGTCACAGTCAAGAGAAGGAGTTTGGAAATTTTTACTTCCAGTTCTGTCCAGTTCTTGGGCTCAAACTCTGATTAATCTTAATTACTATGGCTTACTTAATAAATCAGTTTGTGACCAAGACTCATATTTGGCATATGTAAATAAGCCATTAGTGTAGGGTTCAGATGACATGCTAATCTGTGGTGAATTCAAAGCTTCTAAGCTCCTCCTTGCAGCTGCCTCAGCTTGATCACAACCTGGTAAACATAACCAACTATAGATGAATGTGACATCCAAATGTGATCTGTATGTGCTACTTCCCTATGAACTCCTTTTGGGACCAGGTGAACAAGCCAAATAGATAGCAAGTGGCAGGTGGGGCTGTGTGAAAATTTAGGTGCATATCTTAGTTGTTGTTCCTAAAGTTGCAAACTTCAGCAGCCTCTTAAAATAAAACATTTCTGAGTGCCAGATAAAAGGAAGTACTACACTTTGGGTGTTTAAAAAGAAATTTAGCAAAATCATAATCCTGTCCTCTCTTTCTCTCCTCTTCCTTCTTCTCTCTCTTTTCAAATAGCGCATGCCTTCATTTTCTGTGAACATGCCAACACAGGAGTTGTGAGTGGAAAAGAACATATTTGGAGTTGACTTGGGGAGGAAAAACACTAATGAAAAGACGTGTGAAAACAAAGTACACAAAATAATCAAGCTTCATTCACAAAATAGTCAACCCCCACCCAAGTAAAGCTAATTTGGGCTTTTTTCACCCTGCTGCACACTGGGTTCACAACCCCAAGATCATTTTCTTGGTGTTTCTGGATCTGAGCCCAACAGTGTTATATAAAGTAAAAGGGGATGGTGGGGCATTGTGCCGCATTATATAGTTACTTACACTAGACTACATCATACCTTTCAACATTTCAGAGAGAAAAACTGGGATACACATGGACAGGCAACATCAGAGCGTGGCCAAGCAAAAGAAGGCAAAAGTTATTAATGGGGGGAAATGCGCAAAACTACTATCTGAAGCAGAGAAACCTTGGAATTTATGCACTGAGTTTGGGAAAGACTGAAGACAGGAAAGAAAACCAAATGAAACTACTCAGAAGGGCAAAATTCCACTACCTCCTTTCCTTCTGAGTCAACTGAGTGCCAAATACTTTTTTCACTGTGAACTTGGTTTGCAGAAATTGCAATGGCAAAGGAGGAAAGCAAGTGGAGAGAAAATGGAATGTTATAAAAGGAGCTGAGAAAATGGGACACCAGAGGATTAACTGGGACTGTCTCTGCTAAGGTAGGGCAGCTGGAGGGTAGACCACATTTGATATTTTACTGCCCACTTTTGGAAAGATCTTCAATTCTTTGCAGCCTCTTTTGGGATAAAATCCAGTTGCTCATCCCAACCAGAGTAGACATTTATTCTACCCTCATTGGGACTATTTGTTTTTACCATCCTGAATAAATCGGTGTCAATATTCCATGATGGAGTTTTCTTTGCCTACTAATATACCAGCTAGAAAATAAATACAGGCTTCCTCCAGTTATCTGAAAGGTTAGGGACTAGAGCACTGTGAGAAAGCTGAAATGGTGAAAAAGCAGAACTCTTCTACTGTAGGGAACATGAAGGACATACAGAGGCTCTTTTGGGACCGACTGCACGTGTGCACTGCTTGTAAAGTCTCTCAGCTAGCTTGATGCCCTTTTTTCCCCTCTGAGCTTGCTCTAAAGGCAGTGTGTTCACGGTCCCAAGCAAGCCTCCATAGGCAAAGAGAACTGGTGGAATCCCCCTGTTTCAATGCTTGCAGTACAGACAAGTTCCATTAGGTTGACCAGGCATCTGTTCCTTCCATAGGCAAGACTTGGGACCATGCTTGCATACAAGCAGCCCCAAGCAGGCAAGGCAAGAAGAATTGACTAAAAACCAGCCCTACCTCATATTAATGGAACTTCTTCTTAATTTCAAAGCATTGAAAGACCAAGTTGTCAGATAATGGGGTGTTGAAAGGCAAGGGTTTACTAAATCACATGCTTGCTTTATGGTCCATGGATATGAAAGGCTACTTTTTTATTTTCGTACAATGGGAGCCAGTAAAAAAAAGCTTGATTTCTGGAACAGCTTGTGTAACTTTCTAAAGAGAGACTGTATTAGGCAGTATTACCCAAAGACTAAAAGAGAACGCTAATCATGTTTTTCTCCCAAGAAATACGCAGTGGTTACACAGATTTGGACCACTGTGACAATGATAATAACTGAAAATGTCCTTAGACATGCTGATAAAGAAAGGCAATATGTTGTGACAAGCATTTATTTTTAGACTGAATATGAGACTGAATCCAATTATGTATTAATAGGCCAAGAAAGAAAGTAATATGCCAAAGGGTTATAGATAGTGGTTGCGTTATGTGACTCAGGCCCAGGACATATTCTTGTTCAAATGTGTTAAATGTAGAAATGTGGTTAATTAAAATGCACACAGAGATAAAAGTTAACATACAGAGTTAGTGTACTGCTGCAGGGGATGTCTTAATCATCTCTGTAAATGTGACAAGCGTATCTCCTCATTTGCATAGATATCATAAGAAACTTGGCACTGTGGTGTGGTAGGGGGCTTCCCTCCTGCTTGAGCTATTGACTCCAAAGTTAAAAACAGAGGTTGATGCACCAGGAATTCCCTTCATTGTTCATGCCTACATAATCTTGGAGAGTAAAATGGCCAGGGACTTTTTTAAAGTGCGGGTATCATGCCACCAAGTAAAAATTTGACCAGATGGCTTTGAAGCAGGAAAGGCAAAGCTAACAGTATGATGAAAAATATCACATTCTTTCTTGCCCCGGCTACTGAATACCAAGATGTTCATAATCATTAGGAAATCAATGTGGATAGTTCGTGGGTCCAACATTCTGAAACTTAACATACCTCCAACACTTCTGTTACTACCAGCCAACTACCAACTCTGACTGATTATCAAGGCTATTTGAATTCCTATATCAATATTATTTTAATAGTCTTACTGTATCAATCTTTCTTTATTTTTATTCTGGTTGCGATTTGCTTTTAGCCTTTTTTAAAAAACGTGATACCCCAAGCAGTATTTTCCTAGTGAAAAGGTGGGACAGAGGTATAATAAATAAATAAAATAAAGCAAGCTGCTCTTCTCCCCAATCCCTTGCATTAGTTCTCTAGCAAAGATCCATACAATTGTTCTGCTCACATCTCCTCTCCTGAAATAAATAAATGGATGGATGGATGGATGGATGGATGGATGGATGGATGGATGGATGGTCCCGATTGGTTATGGGAAGGTCCTTTATATCCTCATTCAATGGATTTTGGTAGATACAGACACACAGACTGAGCTAAAGCAGTGAGTTTGAACTTGACAGACCAAACCCCTCCCTTACTTGTGAGTTTTCCTTAGGGGTGGCTGACCACAGAAATATAACTGTGATCATGGGGAGGAGATTAGGGCACTGTTTTTCACAAAATTGACTTCTCCTCCTCAAGTGAAATTTCTCTTCTGTTCCCCAAATTGGTACTATTGTAGACAGTGAGGCAGTAAACATCAGTCACACTGGAATGTTTACATTTTCCGTGTTCTCATTTCCTTGAGAACTTTGCCTGACCCTTTTCGTTGGATACCTAAACAGTATTTCTCAGTACCTCGGTAAAGTTTTAAGTTAGAACTGAAATGCTAACAATTTGGGGACTGAAGGAAAATTTCACTTCTAGAGGACAGAATTCTTATTTGGGGAGCAATGTCCTCACCGCCATCCCCCCCGCCCTCGTATCTACACCTTTGACCATTGATTCCTCACCTTGGAGGAGGGCTACCAGCTGACCAAACTATTTTTCTCTCTCCACAGAGATTCCCAGTTGTCCTGGAATGGTTGAAAGCTGAATGGGCAAAACTGTCCTCCTCATCATTTGCAACTTGCCAGAAGCTTGCAGAGAGTCAAGTCCAAGTTCAGCCATACCTCTGTTAGAATGAGGAAACGATACATTCCTTTCTGGAGGGATAAAAAAATGGTGGAAAGTATGCCAAGACAGCATGCTGTGATGCATCTGGAAATCTTCAGTGAATGAACCATAACAGGAACCCAGCTATGAGAACTGAATTCATTCTCTGAAACTACTGTTTGAAGTTGGATTGTGGAATCTACGCTGTGCAGGAACGCAAGGTGTTCTCGGAGCTGAATAATATGAATTTCCAATGGCAAGGGAAGAATTAAAATCATCTTTCTTGCCCACACTTTCTCCAGTGGATGTAAGAGCTGAGAAGAGGTTGGGAATATATTTTTCCCAAACAAATGTTAGTCCACGAGTAGAAGTGTCACCAAGCATCAGGCTTCCTGGTGAAGCTAGCAGATTGTTTGGATTGGGGCTGGATCTCAGTGGAAGCTGTGCAATTCAGATGTGAAAAGAAAGCTGGAAAGAAAACACATAGAAGCAGTATTAAAACCAGTTTGGGTTCACAATGTGTTTTCAAAATCATTTTCTGATCCTTGAAGTCTTTGCCAACTCTTCCAAAACAAAGATGCCCCTCTCCCAGAAGTCACATGGTACCATGCAGACAAAAGGAATCATTGCCCCCCAATAAGATTTAAAAACCTCACTCAGTATTTACCAGCTTTTTAAAAAACCTGTTCCCTCACTGTTTACTAGTTTTTCAGACAGCATTTGTTCTGATATTGACTTCTGTACAATTTCATTTAAGTTAAGATTGCAAGAAGTCGGAATCTGGAGGCAGCTTCTTCATCTCTCTCCTTCTGTTTCTCCTTCTTCTAACTTTAAAGCAGCCAAACATCCTTCACATACATTTCTTGAAGCAATTTTCTTGCATGAGCCTAAAGGTATTATAGTATAACTGAACTCTTTCTCTGGCTGAAAACCTTGACTTATTTATTCAACTCACTTCAGGTGCTGCTGCTGAATAAAACCCCATGTTAGTTTGCTAGGATAAAATTTGGCCATTCCAGATCTTTTTCCAGAGGAAAAAGAGTCCACCTGGAGCATCTGGGAAGGACAGACAAATTCTGAGGGCGACTTAAGTGAGGAATTTTGGAAATTTGGAGTGGAGTGACTCAGGTTGAGGCAGAATTTTCAGAGCTGTGATTTTCTAGCAAACCTGCATTCCTGGTCTGTTAAGGACTCTGAAGCATTTGAAACATTGCTTTCCATTGTAATTTTTTTTCAGCCTAGAGGCTAACACTGAACTTAGAAATGTAGAAGAAAAGGCCCTTTGCTTTAATTATTGTATGAAGGACTTTGTCCTGTAAGACATAAAGGGCTTTATCCTGGAGCTTTCCCATGCGTTATCAAGGCTTTTACTATGCATCGTGTCCCATCTGTTCTGTGTGATGGAATTCAACATTGCCTAGAATCAAATGACTTTTCAGTCACCACTGTTTGTGACTACAGAGAAGGAGAATCGTGAGCTCTCCACTGCAAGAAGACTCATCTGATAGAAGAGACACTGGTGTTCTTGCTGTTCAGGACAAGAAATTACTGTATTGCTGCTTTCTGTTGTGGATTTTGCATATGTGTGAGCCTCTGTTACTTGGACAGTTTTTAATTCTGGAACTGTATGTATTGAGGCATGTGGGTGGCTTGGAGAGAGCAGAGGAAGGGATTCAGGACTCTGCAGGGCATGTCTGCTGCGAAATCAAGACATATGTGGCTTCCAACAGTGCTGCTCTACAGTTGTGACTTATTTATTTATTTATTGGAGGAAGAGGATGGTAGAATTCAAAGACATAGCCATGTTAGTTGGGATCAGTGTGGAAAGGGATCTTGTAGCACCTTTGAGATTGAGAGAAAGAGCTTGGTAGGATGATGATGATAGTTGAGGATGGTGACAATGATCATGAAGATGTAAGAGGAAGCTGCAGTTTCTTTGTCTGGTTTCCTAGCTTTTTTCCTAATGGGGAGGCCTGGGCCACTGGTGCCACCAAAATAAAATTGAAACTCTATTATATGTCCAACAGAAGGGCTTTCAGTCTTGCATCTTTCTTACTACAGAGGTCCAAAAAAGGGACAACAATAGTGTATCAATACACCATTAGCTGACCTCCTCCCGCTAAATGCATCCTCTCCTCACTGCTTTCTCAGCGATGCCATGCCTGGTTGGAATGCCATGCCTAGATGGAAAACAAAGCTGATTTAGAGTGAAGTAGTCCATTACATACTCTCATTGTGTATCATCACTGGGCTGAAGATATAAACCAGGCTGGTTTCGTTACCGTTGCAGTGTTTATCTATGCATATTTCTCCAGCTGAAGCTTTCCACTGTGCCTTGCTGCCTTACATCACAAGCCAGTTATGAAGTAACTCTGTAAACAAACATTTTCATTGGCCACACTGGCACTCAGCCATGATTCATTAGGGCTGAACGAGGCCTGACACAAGTGATCCGAAAGGACTATCTCAGGGAGAGGGGCTGAAATGGTGATGTGGGTTGGGCCCACAGCATTAAGGAATAGATTTAACTCATACCCTGCAACTGTTCTGATTTGGCAGGGACAGTTCCAATTAATCCACTGTTGTCATACTTTTTCAGTTGCTTTTAAAAGGCCCCAGTTTCTCTCTCCTCCCCCTATTTCCCTCTTTTGTCCCTGACTTATTTCTATTACCACAAACTGAGTTCAAAGTGAACAAGTAGTGTGCACGCAGCAAGGAGAGAGGAAAAGAAGGATGGAATCTCGCCCTTTCCAGTAGGCTCAAGCAAAAGCAAAGTGTTGCAGCCTCTCTAGTCTGTGTGTTCTTCCTCATTGACAATTTTTGCCATCTTGACCAAACTCTGATGTTGCTTGACCACATCTATCCCAGGTTTCTTCTGAGAAATGTTGGAGGGTATGATTTTATTTACACAAGACCATGTAAAACTTACCGCATTTCTTGTTTTGGAACATTCAGATTAAGGCTTTGTATCTCCAAGATTTTGTCAAGGATTATAGACAAAGAGTAAGTTGGTTTGTGATTCTAATTCACTTATTATTAGGCTTCTCAGTAGGAGTAATCATTTGGGAGTTAAGAGTTAGGAGTTAAAGCAAGGAGCAACTGTCCCTTTAATTATTTGGAACACCATTCAGTTAGGCTGCTAGTAGCGTTAGTTTTAGCTTACTTATTTTCTTCTTTCTGTCTTCTGTTTTTCTAATATATCTTATGCTTCTCTCAAAATTCTAAATCCTTCTTGCTTCTCAAGGACAGTTAGTGTTATTCAGATACCAACAAAATTGATAGCTGGAGAAGAAGCTAATGGGTGGCAAGGTTTAAAATGCTTCCAGGAGAAACGAAAGCAAGATAAGTAAATCTCTTTGTTGAGTACACTGTCAACAATTTCTCAACAGTTTCACAGTTTCACAGGGCAGCAAATATCATCAAGCCAAACTAGCTAGACAAAACAGAATCTTTAGAATCACATAAAGCTTCATTAGTAAAGAAAATCACCAGAGTTCTATAGAGCACTCCTTACTGTGTCTCCGCTATCTCCTTAACTACCATGGGTTTTGTAGTTTCTAGTCCACTGCACTGTACTACAGTGGCGAAAGCTTTGTATCAAGTAGAGCTTTCATACCAAAAGAAAATAGGTTTCCTGCCCTGTTGAGTTATTCTCATGTGCAAGTTCCACACCCAAGGAAAGGAGTGGAACAAGCATGCAACTTCCCCTCCTTCTCTCCCGCTCATCCCCCTTTTAGTCACCTTTTACACATATAAGGTGACTATCTGATGGAGAGAGCCTCCTCTATCTGAGGAGGTACTTCTCAAGATTTTGGAACCCTGTAAAACCAGGATTCTAAAATCTCAGGAAGGTTCTACAAGGACAGAGGAGGCTCTTCCTCTGCAAACAGATGCCAATTTTTGTGCAGGACAAAAATTATGGAGCAGCAAGGAGCAGAGTTAGCATCCTTGTCCCCCCATATAAAGCTAGATTGCAAAAAATAACACATGGATCACACTACAGATGTCTCTTATTATCTACCGTAAATAAATCTATAAACAAATAAATAAATAGGGCTGTGATGTAACAAAAAAAGAATAAAAATAGAAGCTCTCTTTTGTGTATGAGAGAAGCAGCTTTTATGCCCATCAAGAGAAATTGGCCAATACTTCATAGTGTAATGCTGGCCATGTCTTTTTTTTTTTTTTATCATTGTCGAGATAGAAATTCATTACCTCTCTGGTGCTTCATACAACCTCAAAACCCACCTATTTCTTGCTGTCCCCCAACACAGCCATGTAATAGCTGGTGGAGTGTGAAGGCAAGAGTAGCCTAGAAGCATCTGGATATGTCCCTATAGCCAGATGCACATCAATGATGTCATATCTGGGGACCTCCAAGTTGTACTCTAGAAGCCTGAAGAATGATGTCATTATTGAGAAGCTGTCTGTAGGGACATAGACAGGTGCTTCTCAGCACCCCAACCCACCACTGCTGCCAGCTGCTACATAGCCATGTCAAGTTCCACAGAAAGAGACAGATGGGTTTTAAGTCAGGTGAGAACAGAGGCAGGGAGTAATTCTGCCTGGGCAAATTTTACCACTGGCTCTTGATGCAGTCCTTTTTTGATGTAAGAGAACGCAGTTGGCATCGACCCCACTTCAAAGAAAAACTGCATTTTTAGAAGTATCACCTCATGTCTGTTGAGCTGTAACAAGCTAGCTGAGTAATAACTCAGAAATGGTACCATCTTAACTTAGAGATAGTTTACTTACAGCACCACCAGTTTTCTGTACATGGCAACACTGCTTCAAAAGGACCCAGGTACAGCTAGATCTATCCCTGCATTGCCATGGCCTTGTAGATACCTTATACAGTTACAGCCGTTTTTAAATACAATACACATCTTTATTTCTGCACCCAAACCAAATTAAGTCTTTTCTCCCTCAAAACCAAACACATGCAATTATCCTGTTCAAAGGTTCTATTTGCCTGTATGCACAAAGTTTACTTTAGCTGGAGATAGCGTTTACCTAAAGAGATATTATTCTTCAGGATCCTAAACCTTTGCTCTTTTGAAATTTTGCAGACCTACTTAAATGGGTCCTTGCCATATAATCAATACAACAAAGCAGGTCAAATGTTTTGTGCTGGTGGCACCAAGTCTGCGGAAGTTCCTTCTCTGTTAGGTCCTCATCACCACAGTTCCACAAAATTTAGGAGCCAGGCCAAGACAAATATCTACTGAGAAGCTTTTAGGTCATAGAACAGTTGAAATCTGAAATGATGTAGCTGTCATTAGAACAGTAATGAAGATAGCACTAAAGCATCCACTCAGCATGCCAGTGATGTGAAGCAGATGGTATGGAAGCTGCAGTTACATAGGTTTCTTGACATTTGGGAATTGCAATGTGCAAATGATGAACAGATACCTACATCAAGCAGCCAGAGGGTAGTGTTCCACCTGCACAGTTACATATCCTACCATATTCCACAGCACAAGCACAGGAAAAACACTTTCAGGTGCTTCTTACTCATGGAGAAGGAAAGGAAGGAGAGGCAATACAGCCGAAGGGAAGGAAGAAGTCAGGACGCACTCACAGATGGAATGCTTCTTTTCCTTCCCCTGGAAGCTGAGACCAGCCACATAATATTCACTGGAATTACCTCCCTATTGTCTCCATGCTAGTAAGTAACAGCTCTTAGTGGCCCTCCTAGGGCTTAACAACTGATGAGGAGAGGTTTGAGACATGGCACAAAGTGCTGGAGAATAATCCCTGCATGCAATGTTGCACTAGGGTCAATGGCCACTGGCACGGGGAATCCCTAGGACTGTGCTCTTCTAACAGGAAATCTTGCATGACACTAACAGGCTGATGACCAGTATTTCCAGAACTGTCACGCAAGATTTCCTGTTAGAAGAGCACAGTCCTAGGGATTCCCCATGCCAGTGGCTGTTGACCTTAGTGCAACATTGTTCTCACTTTATTATGATTTCACTCTTTTCAAACGACAAAAATAGACAGTAAAATGATACTATATGAAAGAAGAGATAAATGGCAGGCATTGACAGGCACTTATCCATATTTTATTACAACACTGCAATTATCCACCAACCTGGTGCTGAGCAACAGTAACAACTCCACCTTAGCTATGCACTGAAGAAAATGGTCAATGCACAATGACATCCAAATAGCTTCATGATGTCCATCTTCTCAGGGACATACATAAGGTAAAAAAGGGCTACCAGAAATACATCACAGCAGCCACAATATTCCAAGAGTTTGATTTTTTGGGGTGGGTGGGAGGGGGTGGGGAGACTATGGTTCAGCCAGCACAGCCACTGGTCATCCTGGCTGTGGGATTCTGGGAACTGTTGCCCAGAAAGTAACTTTTCTGAATCCAAGAACTGCAATCAATAGTCCATACCCCTGGGCTCCCTGCAGATAGGATCTTCAGTGGCATTGTAGCATCAACAAAGCCTGCAACCAACTCCCCTTTCCCAGTCAAACATACACAGCCACACAGGGGAAAAGCACCATTCCCATTATAACATCCAGTCATCAATGTGAGTTAGTTTGGAAGACAAAAGAGTGAAGAACTCATGGACCACTCATAAGAAATGGGGTGGGGTCTCAAAGAAATCCATTCAAAAGTGTTATGAGAGTTGCTGTTATGTTGCTACTTGTGTGAAGGAAATAAGTTTTTGACAATACAGTCATACATATACTCAAGGAAAAGGAAGACATGGAGCAAGCAGTTCCTAGAGACTCAGAAGAAGAGCTGCCTCAGTGGGAAATCAATCTTTTGTGGGAAATAGGAGCAAGTCACATATGAAAGGAACACACACACACACACACACATACACCACATGAGGAAGCAAAGGATTTATCCCACTTCTCTCTTCAAGACAAAGAAACAACCAAATCAGGTATAAAGGAAGAGGAGGAGGAGGAAGATAGGGAGGAAGTAAGGCAGCAAGGGAAGGGAAGGAAAAAAAGAAAAAAAGTCTACTCATAAAGTCATATGAGAAAGATGTATGACAAAAGCGTTCATTCTCTCAAGAGTTCAGCCGTTCCCAGACCCAACCATATATAGGCTTGCTTCCAAATTCCTTATCTTTTTTGGTGGGGTATGTTTCTTTAGTGCTCAGGAAAACGTGTGCATTGCTCATAAAACACTGGGGCCATTTCCGCACTGGACTGTTATAGCGCTATTATTCCACTTTCAACATCCTATGGCCCCTCCCTAAACTGCAAACCCCAGGATTCCATAGGATGTTGAAAGTGGAGTAATAGTGCGGAAATGGCCTGTGTGCCAGGAATCATGATAACAACAATCTCATCAAGCTTGACTTTGGCAGGCTTTGACACAGGAGCCCTGGCACACAAGGGGTGGAAACCTCTTGGTGCAGTACACTTGCATAACAATGCTAGTATAGATGGTAGCAGCAAGAGGGAAAAGGCTGTCAGCACAGGGGCCACGATGGGAGTAAGGCAATGGAGAAATAGACTGCTTGGAACCACCAGATGTGACTGGAATCCCGCCAATGTCTTATATCTGTGCAAGTTTCCCTGCAGAAGTGGTGGGACATTTTTGTCCAGTGTGGAATTTCCAGTTTCAATTCACATTTGCAGAAGCAGAATTGTGCATGTGGCTCCATTATGCATGTAGATGTGCATGGGCCTGAATGTGCATGAACATGGATGTACATGGGATGCACATGCATACTTGATGATGCACACAACTGCATACCATGACTATTCAGCACATGGGTTGCACAGCATACTCAGTGCATCATTCTACATCAGAAGATTTATACTACACAACCCCAATGTAGAATCTGGGCCTTTGTCTGCTTTCCCTTGCCATATTTCTGTGACCCTGTAGAAAGGACAACTCCTTGTATGGTGCACCTTCAGAAAACCAGCTTTGATTTCTCTAGGGTGCCTAATTTGGCTGAAAAAAGAGCTCAAAAACAAGGTAGGAGACTGGCAAACATAGAAATAGCCATCAGGCAGGAGAGCTGAAGGCTTATGAAGAAAGAACCTGAATAAATTGGCTCCATGTAGCTTTGTTCAATCTTAACACAAATGCCAGTCTGCCAGACAAACAGTCATTTGGCAAAAATTCATTTAGTAATCAATATGTGTACAGATATTGATTAATGAAGTTTTTGTTTGCCATCATACTAGATCTATTTGGCATTTTGCTTTAAGGTAGATAAAAAACACAGTCTTGAATCCTGTTCAGTCTAGCAAGGGTGGCTGGAAGAAAAAAGTCACCACCACAGCAGCTCTGAAGGAATGAAGGCATTGGAGAAAAACGGCCAGGATATACTTGAGTAGTCACAAATGCATAATCCCTGCAGTTACAGGGCTGCATTGTGTCTCCCAGTCTTCCCACTCCCCACTTATCAGGCAGTAGACACTGCGATTGATGGAGGCCTGTTCCCTACTGATCAGAAGGTGGCTGTTTCCATCCACTCTGCTCATGCTAGCCTCTCTAGTGAGAGGGGGAATTGTGGCAGAGACCCTGCTGTTGCCTGATGCGCTAGAGATCACTTTTGGGAGGGGGCGGAATCAGTAAGTGGAAATTGAGGAACCTTCATGGTTCCTCTGTATCTCCTAAACCAGTGGCTCTTAACCTTGGGTCTGGGGACTCCTGAGGCTCCAGAGAGCCCTCATAGGGGATCTACAAAGCCCTGCTGTTGGATACCAACAGCTGTGGCAGCAACGGGGTTTTGGCCAAGGTCACCCAGTGTCTGAGCAGAGATTTGAATCCTAGGCCATTTCTATTGTGTCATAGTGCTATTACTCCACTTTCAACATTCTGTGGAGTTCTGGGGTTTGTAGTTTACTTCCAGCCAAAGAGCTCTCTGGCTGAGAGTTCTAAATGTCCCTCCCTAAACTGCAAAGCCCAGAATTCCATGGGATGTTGAAAGTGGAACAATAGCACTCTAACAGTGTAGTGCGGAAATGGCTCTAGTCTCCAGAAGCCTTAAATAAATAAATATTTGAATATTTAAACCTAAATTTAAATATTTAAATCTTGAGTTAAGTCTTGGGGGTCCCTGGCAACAAATTATAGTTACAGGGAGTTGCTGGTAAAGAAAAGATTAAGAACCACTGCCCTAAGGTAATGAATATGTAGAGATTGTAAATAGGAAATAGTCACAAATGCATAACTCCAGGTTAAGCATTCATAACTGATGTAGGGAATTCCAGCCAAGTTCATCTGAGACAGAAGATTTTTTTCCCTCCTTTCTCTTGCCACAACTGCATACCCCTGGGGAAAGGGTCTGTTAGCAAGGCACGCCAACAGGATTCTGACCCCAGTCTGGTGTGTGGGAGAGTGTGCGCAAGTAAGGATAACCTTGCTGCCGTGTCACTTTTCACCATCCCTCATGATAGGAAGGGGGCAAGATTCTTTTCTGCTGAAGGAGAAAATCAAGATGGTATAGACACACGTTCTATTCCATCCAGTCCTTTTAGCTGTAAGTCACCTTGGCCATTTCCTCACTAGCCTGTTATAGCGCTATGATTCCACTTTCAACATCCTACGGAATCCTGGGGTTTGCAGTTTCGGGAGGGGGCGGCTGGCCCCTCCTGAAACTGCAAACCCCAGGATTCCACAGGATGTTGCAAGTGGAATCATAGCACTATAACAGGTTAGTGCGAGAATGGCCCTTAAGTCCCTTAAGTTAACAATAAAATTAAGAACATGTAAAAGCTGTCCTCTAGACTGGCAGTTGAATCTTTCTTCTATACTGACACAGGGATGATATCGTTTACAGCACCTAAAAGCAGTGATGTAGATCTGAATTGACTGACTCAGAATCAAGTCACTTCAATGACTCAACTTGGAGTTGATTCAGCAATAAATGATGCATTGATTCAACTTGACTCATGAACTTGAATATTTTGAGTGACTGACTTGCTGTCTTTGGTTTAGTAACATAACACATTCACAGAGAAACCGTATAATTTTGAAAAAGGTTTCCATCTCTTTTTGCCTACTGGTCATGTGATGGTATGCCTTAAGCCCAAAGTGTGGGTGCATTTCTTGGAGGGGAACAGCAAATGCATTAGGCATCAGGCTTGAGGCAGGTTGGAGGTCTGCTTGGCAACATATCCCTGCTGCATATTGGAGGAGACTTCTAAAATTTTCCTAAAAGCAGAAGCCAAGACTTGCGCCCAGAGTGCAGGATGTGTTTCTCAGAGGGGAACAGCATGTGTGTTAGGCAACAGGCTTGAGGAGGAAAGATCCTTCCTTCTAAAGCTTTTGAATCTTCAGTAAGGGGGAGTAAGAAGGATCCTATCCCCCACTTCTGAAGCTGCAGACCCTTGTATGCCCATTGACCCCACCCCCACCCCACTACCGTCTCCTTTTTTCCCTCTTAAAGCTGGCTCCCAAACTTGACACTTGACTTCAGACTTGCCTTGAAAGTATCTTATAAGATGTAAAGTTGAAGGCTTTCACAGCCAGAATACCTTGCAGCTGTGGGCAAGTCTACATAGGGATGACAAAACACAGCGTCCAAACACGAATCAAAGAACACAAAAGACACTGCAGACTGATCCAGCCAGAAAAATCAGCAGTAACAGAACATGCTGTAAACCAACCTGGACACAGAATGCTTTTTGAAAGCACAGAAATTCTGGATCATTCTGACAACTGCTACGTCACACTGCACAGAGAGGCCATTGAAATCCATAAACACATGGACCATTTCAACAGGAAAGAAGAAACTCAGAAAATAAACAAAATTTAGCTGCCAGTACTGAAGAACATGAAAATCAAGACTCAAAAACATGCCAGTGAATACCACCCAGACCCTGGAGGTTGCTTTACAGGGAACAACACAATGGGCTGCTGATGTACTCAATGCACTGTTATGCATATCCGCTGACTAACAATACAACCCTGGGGGATATCCCATTTAACAATAGGCCAACTGTAACACATGCAAATTGCTCCCCCCCACCCAGGGGACTACATAAGTATAAATACTCTGTTTCACTTCCATGCCACCATATCCTCTGAAGATGCCAGCCACAGATGCAGGCAAAACGTCAGGAGAAAATACTAATAGAACACGGCCTCAAAATCCAGAAAACCCACAACAACCTATTTTGCAAGAACTTGACTAAGTCCTCGGGACTAAGAGTAAAAGACTTAAATACATCATTGCCTAAAAGCAGCACACAAGTTTAGGGGCTGTAGCACGGTCTGCCAGGTACACAGCATTCCTTGCCAACACCTTCCTGCCGGTTTCTAGCATCTGCTGCCTGAAGCAATTGTTTGTCTCTTTTTGCCTCATAGGAGGCCTGGCCCTTCTCCCCCGAGTAGGATTGGCTGATTGAAAATTGGAGAGGGCTCCTGTGGACTTTGTGTGGAAGAGGAAATGTCAGTAGGTGTCACATGTTAGACAACCAGGTAACAGGAGCCCTCTCCGGTTTTCACTCGGTCAGTTCTGTACCTGAGCAGAGAATGAATTTCTGCCATGGGGAGCCAGGGTTCTAAGTCTCATGGGAAGTCTGCTTTGAGGTTGCTTTTACATTTTGGAACAAAACAAAGGAGTCGAGGCTGGAGTGTCGTTTTTTATTTGACATCTCCCCATGCTTTGCTGTCTCTTTGAAAATTTACCTACAGCCCCCACTGTCTGAAGTCCAGCACCTCTCCTTTCTCCATAAAACCTTAAAATACTCGCGGCTCTTGGTTTTAGTTAATCAAACGGCTGCAATAAAAGTCCTCTCTCTATCCTTTCAAGGTTAGATGTACAAATATGAATTATGGTAGTTTAAATGATCTTGATGGGAGCATGTAAAATTACTTTATGCAGCTTTTGTTTAAGAGCCTTGTTAGGCAAATAAAGCAGACAGCACTTGCAAACAATGCTTCCTAAAAGAGGCTATTTTATTAATATATTTAACCTTCTCAAAAGGCAAACAGCTCTTATTCATCCACATACCACGAGTTCTGTTCAGAATCACTCATCCCATTTTTTTATAATATACGTTTTCTTTCAATAATGTCCTCATTTTGTCTATGTTTTCCCACTGCACCCCACATTTGTATATAAATAAAACTGACCTCATTTCCCCCTCCACATACCCATACTTCAACATCTATCCTGCCCATGCCTGTTTTGGAAACAATAAGGAATTCACAAAAATATTTTTTAAAAATCCTGCAATTTGTTACCAGGACTATAAATGTGATCACACTGCATTTCTGACATAATTTTGGCTCCATTAATCTTAATACTTGAAAAAAAAAATTAAGATTTAAGTTGTTAGCTTATCATTTCGAGCTTAAGGCCATTTCCGCCCTATACTGTTACAGTGCTATTATTCCACTTTCAACATCCTGTGGAATTCTGGGGTTTGTAGTTTACTGAGGCCAAAGAGCCCTCTGGCTGAGAATTCTAAAGGCCCCTCCCTAAATTGCAAAGCCCAGAATTCCATAGGATGTTGAAAGTGGAATTATAGCACTATAACTGTGTAGTACAGAAATGAGCTAAGACTTACAGTGCGGCTGGAATTGGTAGTTTTCCAGAAGAGGAGAAAGTAATGACTGTCTCCTTATTTACAGAGGGTAACAGTTTAAATCAATATAATTTAGGCTCAGATTGCTGAATGAATGAATGAATGAATGAATGAATGAATGAATGAATGAATGATGGCATGTGGAACCAGTTTAAAACTGATTACTAATTAATAGACACAACCAGTTTACTATAGGAGGGAAATACATTTGCCCATTCCTACATGGG
Source organism: Cyclura pinguis (assembly GCA_030412105.1). Classification (NCBI taxonomy): domain Eukaryota; kingdom Metazoa; phylum Chordata; class Lepidosauria; order Squamata; family Iguanidae; genus Cyclura; species Cyclura pinguis. The sequence goes on from CM059600.1 coordinate 130,815,008, forward strand.
AGCAAATCATACACAACAATGGGAGATTTTCTGGTATCCTCAGGTAGATTTTGCTCCTCCCCAGTTACTCTCTTCTGTTGCTATGGAATGGAGAGATTAGCTTTACCTACTGCTTCATATACCGCTACAGCATTGTCAATATTTTCTAGTCCTTTCCTTGTAATATACAAGACTGTAAATCCTTTCTCTCTGAATTCTCACACAAGTATGAATGCAAAGCCTACTAATTTTTCTCCTCATCTGTGAGATGAAATATTTACTGTTGGTTTCAAGACAGTTTTCATGTTTGTGAGCCTGATTTTTGTGCACATTAGTCAATTGTGTGAACAGTGTGATTTCCATGCTTTATGCAAATTGTGTAGCTAAACACTGACAGCTGCTGCCTTATTGAAAGGATTTTTTGAAAATTTGATGGGTTCTTTAAATCATTTTCATCAATCAGCCAATGCTTTCATGCTTGCTGTCTGTGTGTGCTTTGCTTTACAGAAGGAAAAGACAGCAGTTTTGTACAAAGACATTTTTGAGCAAAATATAAAGACTTTGACAAAAAGCAAAGGAAAGTACTGCTTTTGTTACATTTATATGGAGAGAGAACTGCTGAAGTTGGAGACTTCTTGGTAGATTGCAGGAAGGTGAGCATGTGTAATGTGAAGTAATGTTTCTTAAGTAAGAAAAGCACCCGCATACAAAGGCAAGGTTTGGACAGGATTTAGGTGCATGTTTGCAGTGATCTGACACAGACCCATTCTTTCTGATTGTTTCCCAAATCTGCCCACGTGGGGAAGGGAGCCAAATGTTTTAGAAAATTTAGAAAGAAGAATGAGTTTTCTCAAAGTGTTTTCTCACACTATATAGGTTTCCTGCTAAAAAGGACATTTCATGGATTTGAAATATGTTGGGAATCCTGGACAAAAATAAATGAGTTTGCAAACCCAGTGAAATCTTTTGCAATTGTGCATGTTATGATATTGTCTTCTTGCTGGGTTGGAATTAGTGTGAAACAGTTATTTTTGAAAAAAATAGTTTGGCTAATGGGGTAGATCATCAGAGCACAGGAAAATTTGTTTCAAGCAAAGGAACGGAAGAGATCTGGAACTCTGTCATTCTGATTATTCATGTTGTCCTCTCTTGCTCCTTATTGGTGCTCAGTTGTTCATTTTGTGATTCTGTCTTCTATGGCAAGATTGAGAGGGAGAAGGAGGACTGGAAAAGGAAGAAGAGTGAGTACAAAGCTGTAAACTCTGCAGCTCTCAGCATCTGCAGGGAGCGAGCAGGATAGATTGGGCACTACCAATACCCACCTACTAATGCTTGCCTTGATAAGTTCCCTCCCCATGCCAGACTCATCACTTCCATTAATCTTCTTCTGTATATTAAAATCCTCTCAAAAGGAAAAGTGAAACCAGGAAAGTAGAAAAGGTGAGCAGGATGTGGTTAAGAAGTGTAGGGGAGTGTGACGAACCCCGGTGGGGGCTTGGCATCAGAAGGATCCTAGGAACCCTGGGAATTCAAAATGATTGGCTGGAGCAAATAGAACCCTGGATAGCCAAAGGGAGGGGCTAGATGGGAGAAAAGAATATTGGAAATTTGACTGAAAACAGATTTGTTGGTGAAGAGAACAGAGTAGACGGTTGAAGTTATGAGAGCTGAGTGTTGATGTAGAGAGAAGTGTTGTGCTGGTTTGTGAATCTTTAATTACAAAATACATTTTCCCTTGACAATGTGTTTAATATAGATTTGTTTATCTCTTTGTATAAAAGCTGCTTCAAGAGAGTGTCTGTTTCAGCTGCACTGGGTTAGCAGTAAAGGAGTACAGACCAAATGGACAGTGATTCCCATCTTTTCCCCTGATGTACTCTGCAGGGCTGTTAGGTGATTCAGTGCCTTGGACATTTAATTCACAGAGCGTATTGCCTGCTTATATGTATAAGCTAAAGAAACTCTCTTTTTGTCTTTTTGCATTTGCTTAACTAATGTCCTCCATTTTGAATTCTAGTTGACTTTAAAGGTTGTTCCCCTTGTTGTTCCCTGTGTCCTACTTAAAATTATGCTAACATTGGCAAATCCCTAGGTTCTCAGCATCGGTTCCCAGTGTGTGTTCTGTAACAATATTGTTTACACTTCATTGCCGAATGAATACATGTGTGAATCAAGATTCATTGTTGATTGTTAATGAGAAGTTACTGTATTATCAACCAAGTATCAGAATTTTAATCCTGGAAAAGCAAATATTCTTAATATTCTTGCACATGCACTGTATGCTTTATGAGATCACTGTCATCCCAAACCTGTTTGACCCTTATCTTCTTTCAATGAACTGGTCTTCCCTGTGCTCATGCAAGAGGTAGTTTGGACTGCTTTCTTGCTGAGGGAGGGGAGTCCCTTTGGCCAAAGTTGGGGATCTTTCCAGGCTGATTTAGAGCTCACACGCAATCATGTAGACTACCCGAGGTAGTCCATGGAGACCTAATATTTTAGGTTTGGCCCTATGTGTTTTTTTTCCTACTAGTTTCTAACAGTTTTCAGGGATGGTGCCCTGACAGTTTTCCCTCACGGTTGTCAGAGTTGGTGCCCTGATCATTTTCTGGGTTGCCGCCGAGTCTGCAGGGCTAGTACCCTGACAGTGTTAAGGGTTGGTGCCCTAACATTTTTCCAGAGTTTATCTGCCAGTGCTACCATTAGTACCATTTGTACCATCAGTACCACATTAATTGAAGAGATAAATCACTGCTTGTCCTTATATCTGAAAAGGGGCAGATTTAGGAAAGCAAGTGAAGGGAGATAACCCTGGGAGGAGTAGGCAGTGGGGGACAAGAGTGAGAAGGGTGCTGCATTCTCAGAAAGGGAGAATAGAAGCAGACGTGTCTGTCATAGCCCTGTCTTGGCCAGAAATCTCCCTGACTGTTCAGACCTGGACATAAAGAAGTATCAGGCTGGGCAGGATTTGGGTCTTGACAAGGGAGGGACAGAAAGAATATTCAAAAGTATTTGAACAATGGCTGAAAAACATGCTTTTTGCGTGTCAAGAAACTTGATGAGAGGAATCCTGGACACCTGAAAATCTTTGTAGCCTGCTACCTATCTGCACAAAATTCATTGTTGTGTACAAAAAAATAGCATTTTCTGCACAGGAAACAGCATCTTCTGTGTGGAATATAATATTTCAATGCAACACTATTAATTCTTATCCAGAAAAAAAGTCGTATTTAGGTATTTGCACAACATTTTGCACAAAATTCACACATGTTTGATTTGCACAGAAAATCTGTCTGTCCAGAAACAGCATTTTCTGTGCAAGAATTAATAATTCTTGTTACAATATTATTCTCAATGCAGAAATGCTGTTTCCTGCACAGAACATATTGCTTTCTGCACAAAACAACCAAGCACAAATTTTGCACAGAGCAAATCCCCAATAACATCTCTTTTTTCCAGTACAGAAAACATTTTGTGCACAGGAATTATAATTTTTGGATTGAAATGTTTTTTGCCGCTCAGAAAATGCTGTTCTCTTTGCAGAAAATGCTGTTTTCTGTGCAAAACAACTAGGTGAGAATTTTGCATAGAATAAGGACAAAATTATAAATAGCCTTCAAAAACAGCATGGTAGCTTGTAGTGGAAAAAAATGCTGAATTTACTTATTGCAACATTTAAGGAAACAAATTAGTGAGGAATTGCATTCCTAGTGTATGGTATGTGTTCAAATTAGAGAGCTCTGGGTTCAAACGTGCACACATCCCTGAAGGTTACTGAATGACTTAGACCATTTCTGAGACTAACTTACCTTGCAGGGCTGCTCTAAGGATAAAATGGGTGAATTCGTGTATGCTCCTTCCAGCTCCTTGCAGGAAGGGTGGCAAATTACAAATGCATTTTAAAAGGGATAAGGGAGAAGGATTGTTTGTGTTAAACCCAGAAAGGGAAAAAAAAAAAAAAACTCTCATGCAAGAATTTCTCTGCATTCTAAAATGCAAACACTTTTTGATGAATGCCACACTACCCTCTTCTTTCCTAACAGGGGCTGTTTTTGTCCTTCCTGGTGGTATGATGATGAGCAATTGAAGAGAAATGGAAGAAGTATTGCTTTTCAAATCACATGTAGTTTCCATGGCAAGAAAAGCTGCATCAATAATTCTTTGTGATGTAGCTCTTAAAGGCCCTCTGGTAACAATATTTTTTCCCTTTTTGTGTAGTGCATAAAACCACCAGCTAGCTTTATATTTATGTATACAAAAGGTTCGCCTGCTAGACTTCTGTGTCTGACAACTGTAAAGGGTACAAGAGCAGAAACAGTAAAAAAGCACCACAGACATCCATCCCAGGATATTTTGCTGGCTGAGGCAAATGTCTGGATTCTTCTGTCACTGATTTCATGAATAGCCAGTGATTTTTCATCCCAGGATATGGTGAATCCACTCTGGCTTTTAGCCAGATTTTAAAGGAGCTATTTAAGGTGTTGAATTTATATCAGACAAAGAGCTGGGTCCTATAAAGCCCAAGAGGAATACCCAGAACAGATTCATTGCACACCTGACAGAGAAGTCACAAGTCACTGGCTATTCTTGCACAACACATGTAGAGGAGGTAACCAGGAAGGCAGTTTGGTCTTGCTTTGACTCTAATCATGGGACAGCAAATAACATCATCCACTATAGCAGAAGATCAGCTCAGGATGATGTGGGGGGGAGGGACCTCATTGACCCAGATGGCTAAGTCCACAGTTTTGAGCAGCCATATTTAAATAGTGAGTGGAACCAATGACAAAATGGTGGAGTCGGAAATACCACCATATATTAGGTTAAAGCTCTTAAACAGCTGATAACAAAACCTTAGGAGCAACATTTCATCCTTTCCGAATGCAAAAGGCAGGAACACTGAATAATGGTGCCTTGGGGAAGGATTTCTGCCTTCCTGGGGATTCCAATGGACTAGATTAAGAACCTGGGAGGAATGGATTTGACACCAGGACCTGAGGTTCCCAACCACTGGTTTAAGTGGTGCAGAACAGACTATGTGGCACACGCAACTCATCTCCAGCACTTTGCCTTATGCACAATCTGCCTCTTGTATCAGTCCTCTTGCTCTCCCTAAATATACATCCAGTCTCTGTTTTTTTTCTTTCTCTCTTCTATCAGTCGCTATAAAAGACCAACAAACACTTTTATTAATGGATCATTGATTGAATTCCAGACAGCAAATTGTGGGAACAAATGGGTCAGTTTTTAAGAACATAAAAGAATGGTTTTATCCCTTGATCTGTACTGTGATCTACGTAATTTAATGGATTCATAAATAATCTGGACTTAAGGCTGACAACAGAGGCAGTCATGTTTGCAGATATTATCAACTTGTTTGCAGTGCTGAGATCCCAAGCAGGCTGTAAAGAACTCTAAATGAACTTTCCAGACAGGATGATTGGGCAACACAAAGTCTGAGGAGGTCAGTAAAACCAAGAGCAAAATAGTGCATACTGATAATTGAAAAAAGAAATAAAAAAGGCCCGGTGGGGGGTGGGTGGGAGGAAATCCAACAGTTTTACATATATGTTAATAAAGTTTCATCTGGCTGGACCTTCCTGGGAAAGAGATGTTTTAGAACACAGTAGCAGGTTTCTGGGAAATGTGAGCTCAGTTTTCTGTGACAGTGAAAACAGGATTCATTGTCCAGGATTATTAACAGAATTAATACAAATGGGTTGTTTGTTTTTAAGATGACAGTGCTGATTATTATGAAGTAACACCAGGTCTGAGATACTTTGTACAGTCTTTATGACAACTGAAGTGGGGAAAAAATGTAATTTTTATTTTTTAAGTGCAGCATGCTAAGAAAACAATTTATTATTGAGAACATTTTCCCTCCAGTCTGTTTTGCATGGCAACCTTGTTCATTTTCCTGTGGTTCTAAAAAAGAAAGAAAGAAAGAACAAAACAAAAAAAAAGCTGGTTATACACAGTCTGGACCAGGAGAAGAAAATGGTGCTTTTAAGACAGGAAAAGAAATTATAGTAATTAAATCCTGGGACTCAAAAGAAAAGCATATCAATGGGTGGCAAAAAAGAAGAAGAAGAAGAAGAAGAATTGTGCACTGATGCTGCCCTTGAGCAAAGCGTTACACACACGCAAGAGACACAGGCTTTCATGTTCTTTCTAGAGAATAGAAAGGATATCCATTCACTCCTCTATTGCTGGTCTCCAAAGCAGTTCTGCTTTTCCAGCAAAGCAGCGCATAAAATGTACATTCAGTAACTCTGGAGCCAGGTTCAGCTTTGCTTTTTGTAAGCAGCAGACATTGTACAGCCCGCAGTGTTATCTTACTAGCTGTTGGTCAACAAAACTGAATCAACTGAATTAGTGTCTTTCTTCTGAAGAGCTCAAATCTCATTCTCTTTGCATCATGTACCTGTTTTTTTCTTAATTTATTGATAATTTTCAAAAACACTAAAATTCTACAAATACATGAAAAGAGAAACGGAAGGAAGGGAGGAAAAGAGAAGCTAAATCATAAGAGTTAGAGATTGAAGAGTAAAACGGAATAAAAAAAAGGTGATTTCCATTCTTGAATGGCAGGCAGAATTTAAAAAAAAGGCTGCTGACTTAGAGCCATGAAATCCTCAGATCAAAACAGCTGCATTGCATGGCGAGAGTGAAAGATGCGATTGTCTTTCCTATTCATTTTGTATTTATTCATGAGTAAATGCAAATAACAGGAGTTCCAGACCCTTGTGGGAGATCCCCTGCTCTTCCTTTAATCCAGGGTGAGTTTCTCCAACCAGAGATTCTTCTGGCCAGCACTTTTACAGCAAAAGCTCTTCTTGCTGCTGAGCTGCCATGAGAAGCATCTGCCCTGCCCAGAAGTTTGTTTGGATCATATGTTTCTGACTAGCTAGGCTGCCTCTGCATTTTGTAAAAATGTGCTGTGCTAAAAAAGATCATATGAGAGACAAACATATTAGCTCAAACACAGAATTTGGAAGTAAACAGTTACATATAGTGAGTTACTTCTAATTAATTATCAGAGTTTATAAGTAGCATGTTACAAATGATGTAGTTACCAGTACTTTTAAAAAAATGAGATTGTCATTATGTCACATTGTTATGCACTGCACACCCCTCACGATCAGCATGGTTTAATTGGCAAATATTATTTAATTGGCACTATTAATTGGCATTGATATAAATAATACCCGAGGTGAGTGGGAGGTCACACTGGAAGAGGCATATTTCTGACTGTAAATGTGAGATTGCAAGGCAGGTCAGCCACACCTACCTCTTAGGCAGGAATCAAGTCATTTTCAGGATAATAGCATTGACCCCCCTTGAGACAATAGGCTTAAAAGATCGCAAGCTGGACTTCTCAGAGCTGAAAGGGGAAATTCCCCATGAAGTGGTGACTGTCTTAACTTTGATCCCAAACACCTAGATGTTTACCTATTGTTTCCACACCTCTCCACCATACTGGGCTATTACGACAGCCATTATCCTTTTGTCATCTAAACACCAAGACCATTAACTCTATTGTGACTTCATTGTTTGTGTTGTAAGTTGCATTGTTCACTTTGCTGAGAGAGTGATTCACACTCATACCTGCAGGATATTTTTTGGGTAGAAATACCCCTGATTTCCAGCTGTCCAGAACAGTTTCTCACCTTTTGGAACACCACACTGTTCATTTGATTCCTGACTAGCTCAGTGAGTATGAAGTGTTGACTGACTCTTGGACTGGAGAAGGAAATGAGTGTATGCATGAAAGAATGAAATGGAGCGGGTGGATCCCAAACAGGAAGCTCTCCATGCATCCAAATTTTGTACAGATCTCACTTGTCTTCTAGTAACAGCCTGTGGTGATCTTTATACTTCTGTTATGACCACATTTTATCTTGTGCAGCAGGGTGTAGAATGAACAGATCTCTTGCACTGAGATATTCATTTATGCAAACATGAATAGTCATACATCCTGCTAACATAGTTCACCTACCTATTGGTGTTTCAAAAAGCTCTGAACTTACCTTCTCAGTGACATTTACTAATATAATATTGGTACATATTAAAATTCTGTTTAATCTCTACAAAAATCTTTGTTCAGAAGGCTTAGGCAAACTGACAAATTGTGAAACTGCACTGCTCAAAGTAAAATGTTAAGTACATGTTGCTCCTGGCTTTTCTGAATGGTAAACAGATGCTTCTTTCCCATCAAAAAGGAAAGCCTGTTTTGTTTGCTTGGTTTTTAAAAAAATAAATAGATGTCTTTTTGGGTGCCATGTGAGTCAGGCAAAATCTTGACTGCAGTGCACTTCCTTAGCTGCTTATGTGTGCAGGAAATAATGTGTATGGAGGGAGAAGCATTAAGGCTTGGGAGTTTCTACCTGGAGTCTGAATACGTGGTATAGTGGAGAAAGAAATCAGACTGAGATCACACTGGACTGGCTGAAAGATGAGCTGACTTGTTCCTCCTAAGAGTTGCAGAGAACTTTGTTCACATAGAAACCAACCAAACTTTACTAACTTTTCACAGGAACATCAGCCCTTCAAAGCATCCCCCCTCATGGGAAACAATGGGAAAGGACTCCTCACTGGTGTCCTTGTGGAGCTGCTTCGAAGAAGAAAAACTGCTCTTAGGTATGGGGCAGAAGCCAATTACTAGCTTACTAGGGTTTCCCTAGTAGAAGCCTCTTGCCCAAAGGTTACTTTTGTGAGGGGTATGTTGCCTTCAGTCTCAGTTTTTCTAGGCATGAAGTTAGTAGGATGAAGTGAGTTTCTTGAAAGCAACTCTCTAGCAAAGCAATGGAAAATGTCTCTATTGTGTTGGAGGGATGATACTGGTGGTACTGGTGAGGTAGAAGACCATCCCTTGAAAGGAATCTTCTTTCACTGCTGAACAAGTGGGTTTTTTGCCTCCAGCAGAAGTTTTACTGGGACCAGCTTTCAAACCAGTTGTCTTGACAAACAACAAAGCTTAAAATAGGTGGCAAGCTCCTATGCCAGTGGGCTCATGTATCTGGTTTATTCCAATCTCTCAATTGGATTCATTGGCACTCTAACAAGGGGGGATCTGGCTACTACTGGTTAAATGGCCAATATCCTACCCTAAGGAGGCAGTATTAATGTGAGCTCACAATTGTTTGTCTCTCACCATGGGTTGAATGGCCAGTCCTCTACCCTTAGTCAGGTAACATCACACATGAGGGAACAATGCCAAGCCTCTCTTCTGCTTGAAAACAATATCAACTCAAAGTTACATACAGCAGCCAGTCTCTCTCCTGCAGGCAAGCAATATTGATGTGAAGAAATAATGGCTGATTTCTCTCCTCTAGGCATGGAGCATCACATATGATGGCATAGTGGCTAGCCTCTCTTCTGCTGGCTGACAGCATCAGCGTTAGGACCCAAAAAGCAGACTGTCTCCTTCAGGCAGGCACTATCAGCATGAAGTTCCAGTGGCCAGTCTCTCTCCTTCAAGCAGGTTGTACCCTTGTGAGGTCATAATGACAATTTTCTCTGGAATACATCCAGGAAAGAGCAACTGAGATGGTAAGAGTTCTGGAATCCAAGCCCTATGAGCTTAGGGAGCTGAGTTTGCTTACTCTGGAGAAAAGAAAAATGATAGTTGATACAACCTTCTTTCAATAGCTGAAGAGTTGTCATGCAGAAGATGAAACAAGCTTGTTGCCTGCTTTTCTGCTGCTCCAAAGACTAGAACACAAACTAGTGGATTCAAATTAAAAGAGACAGCGAGAGAGAGAGAGAGAGAAAGAGAAAAAGAGATGAGATATAGATATATAGATACAGATACAGATATAGATAAATTCCACACAAGTATTAAGAACAATATCCTGAGGGTGAGAGCTTAGATTGCTTTGAAGCAATGGTTCTCAGACTTTTTACCCCTGTGATCTTCTTTACATCTACATGAGGACATTGCCCCCCCGCTCCACTTTATGCCCCGCATGTCCTATGTCTCTCCTGCCACCACAGGTCCCTCATGCCACATACACCCTCCATCTTAATGCTGATTTCTTGTGCTCTTCACCTCCTCTCTTTATTTCTGTTCCCCTCTGCCAAGAAACTGCCTCACGGTCACTCAGGAGCAGGCACCTCCTGCACCAATGACAGACTGTTTGGTCAGAACTCATTTTTACCTTAAAGACACTTTTAACTTAGGGTTTAAGGTGTTTAAGTAACACCAAAGACAAGGAAATTTGGAATTAACCCTTCCCAATAATTTCATTTGTTATCTGAAATTACTTACAACAAACCTAAAACCCACAGTAAACACCTACCTTTCCTCTATGAGCTAGCTAGCTATGCACCTGTCTATCCTCTATCTGGCTTTCTCTCATCTCCCTCCCATCTGAGAGTATCCAGTTCAGTTTTTGAGAAGCCTGGGAGAAACACAACAGAGGGGTGGTTCTCAGGCTTTTTCACCCCTCTGACCCCCTTTACATTTTCATTCAGATGTTGCATCCCGTGTGTGACATCACCACCACCCGATGTCCTATCATACTCTTCTGCCTCCTTCTCCCTCCCAGGCCTCTTGTGGTACGTGCACCCTCCATCTTAACACTGAACTGTTGTGCTCTCTACGTCCTCCTTTCACTCCCCACCCAAGAAATTGCCTTATGGTCACTAAAGGACATGCCGTGCCAATGACTGAATGTTCAGAGAAGCTGACTAGGAAAAATATTAAAAAAGGGAAGTTGATTGTTGCTATGTCTGAGGTTGGAGGAAGGCATAATATAGGAAGATGCTTTGCATTGCTCTTTTACAGAGACCAGTCAGTCCCCAAAGGTGTGTGTGTGTGCGTGTGCACGCATGCACACACACGCGCGTGCACACACACACACACACACACACACACACACACAGAGTCTTGTCCTCCTTTTTCACATTTGCAGTACTTGCAGGTTGACATTTCCTGTGCCCCCCCCCAGCAACTATTTCTCCTTCCCTTAGGGTCCTGCCCCACAGTCTGAGAACCACTGCAGGAGAGCTCACATAACTGTGTGCTGGCGTAGCTATAACTCTGTAAAAAAGGAAGGAAGGAAGGAAGAGATCTGCTCTTTGCACAGACCACATACCATGAAATTGCAACATTCACCTGGGAAACTTTGGTTAGCTAAAACAAGCTCTTTTTCACCAAAATTAGAGGGACTTCATTTTCTGTAGTCTTATCTCTGCTTCCAGATGCTCTAGGGATTTTTTTTTTTAAAAAAAGAAAGACCGATTTATATTTAAGCATGAGCTTTTGTGGATATCAGTGCACAATTCAGTTCCTCAGTCATTGCACCTGAGGAAGTGGATTGATACCCACAAACGCTCATGCTAAAACATAAATCAGTCTGAAAGATCTATATTTTAGTGTGAACATTTGTGGGTATCAATCCACTTCCTCAGGTGCAATGACTGAGGAAGTAGATTGATATCCATAGAAACTCATGCTAAAGTATAAATCAGTCTTTAAAGGTGCTGCTATATTCCCATTTTTTCTCCCGCTCCCCGATGGTTTTTCTCCTGGTTTCATTTTCCAAATGAAGCGCCAGCTACCTTCATACCAATTCGCTTCCTCCCTCCTTTTCTGCCTTACTCCAGGAAATTCCAAGAGGAGGGAGGCAAGGAGGAGACAGGCTTGACTTGATCTGGATTGTGAATATCTCTTTGGCCAGCTCACAGTCCTGGCAACTAATCTCTGCTTCCCTCTTCTGGTCTCTGAGGAGAAGCTGCCATTGTACCCGTTATTTGATGCACCCATGAGCAGAGCACTCCCAGCCTCCCCACTTTAGGACACCACCTGCGAAATTGTTACCCTGATTTCTGGGGTCCCTTAGGGGATGCCTTAATGTGCTCCACGTGATAGGAAATGGGAGCTCAATAGAGCACAAGCAATAGCAATGCAAGAGGCAGGGCAACCTAGCGGGGTCTTTTTATCCAGTTTTTAGGGGGTCGGGCCAAACCAAAAACCAAAGATATCTAATAAATGATTTTACTGAAGGGAATATCACACATCAACACACTCACTCATGCGCTTACTCAAGACCTATTAAGAAGCAAAAGGGGGGAAACTGGATAGGGGAAATATTGAAGGGATTGTAGCTGGGGTAATACTGCACCTTTTCCTGAAGTCCTTGGTCTGGGAAAACAGCGAACGAAGTAGAGCTCAGCAAAGATAAGGCTGAGGGGATTATTCAACTGACAAAGAAACAGTCTGCTGGTATGACTGGGAGTTATCCAAAGAAACTCTCAAAAACTAGGACTATTTGTAAGGGAAAACATACCTTGAGGGCAAATCCTGTCCCAGGGAGAACAATAGGTGTTGCAACGGAAAAGAAACTCCACAATGGCAACTCCTTTTGCATGATGGGATTACGAGGTACTACCAAAGTTTCAGGATCTTCGGTTGCATTGGGTTGTGGTGTGAATTTATGTAGATGGTCCTTGCCTGATAGGATTTTATTGCTATCGGTGCTCAACTTGGGGAAAAGATGCTAATCCCTTCAAGTTGGCTCCTCAGTAGCTGAGGACCTTTTGTTTACTGTGGGCTTGCACAGCTTGAGGTCTCCTGGGGCTACATGACAGGGGATTTTACTGGCCTGACCTGGTTTTTGATCGTTCGACCATTGCTGCCTACGTGCTCATCCGGTTGACCTCTCTGGCATGTTGAACCACATTTAATATTAAAAATTGTAGACCCCAGGATAGGGTACACCAGTGAGGTAACAAAATGGCCCTTGTGATCCCTCCCAGCCCTGTGATTCTCCTTCAGGCAGGTAGCATCAAAGATGAGGAGACAATGGTTAGTTACTCTTCAGTTTGGAGCCCAGAATTCTCTTCATCTGCAGGCAGTGTGGCCAGTTTCTAGCAGTGTGTGTGGGTCTTCTCAAGACACTGGGGACTGCACCCTAGCTGCTGCTGCTTTGCTATTACCAAATTTCCCTTAACACCCCTTATTTAAAGTTTTTTTTAATAGAATTTTATAGATGGAATCATAACAAAAGAAGGTTGTATAAACACATCTGTGTTTTCCTAACACTTATTCCAAAAAGTCACAAACAAAGCCTGTTCTTGATTTTCTGATCCCCCTATATACATAGAAGATTAAACTTATTAATGCTGATCGTGTCCCAGCTTCAGTGCCTGTTCCAGATATGGGGGAGGCACATGGACAAGGAGCTGTCACTGGGGGACACTCTTGTGTGCAGGCCTCCCACATCTACCCCAAGGTGATGTTACCATTCACTTACCCTTTCTCTGGGCCCTGTAGGGCGGTGACTGCACATTTTCTTTGCTTTTGTCCATGTTTGCTCAGAGTTGGTATTGAATCAGTAGCAGCAGCAAGGAGAAGCAACTGCAAGGCCAGAAGGGCCAACCTTTGCCTCTACTCCATTTGGGGCGGGGGGAATGAAAGCTTTTTTTCAAGTAGAAGACAACAACTAGTTTAAAACAAACAGTACAAAATAAATGAATAATTATTTCCTACCACTTCTGTGTTTTATTTCTCTCTGTTCTTGGCTGTCCCTGACCTAACTTAACCCAAAGCAAAATTCTCTTTAATGCTTTTCTGGGCTTGAAATAGAGCTGCCAAAAGGAAGTCAAAATAAAAACATCTCATGACTCACAAACGTGGTTCTGTGCCTGTATCTGGATTACCCTCTGCACTCTTTGCAGATGATGTATGATCTTTCCATCACCTTTGAGTGATTATTCTTTTCCAGGATGTTGCTTACCTGTGACTGGCTCAGAACCTCTACCCTCTACCCAGCCAATGCCAGCCTCAGTGTCAGGAGATCCCTTCATGCTTGTGCTTAACAATCTATTTGCAGCAACCCAGTTCCAATTATAAATTAATCTTTATTATATCATCCTATATTCTACTTCCAGTTCATTTCTTTTGAGTCCTGTTGCTTATCTGGCATGATAGCCACACCCTAAGAGGGAGTGCAGACAGCAAGCCTGAGATTTGCAAGACTTAAAACAAAAAGGAAAAGAAGAAAAGACCTTGAAAGTGACACATAACAACTGACATTACTTCCTGCAATGTATTACTTTGGGTGGTATGAAAGAGTCAAATAAAAAGGGTCTTTTTGAAATAAATGACTGTTAAATTTCCTTATTTTGTGTGCATACAACAAATAAAGTTTGCTCTTTATTTGGTGTGTCAAAGTCTCTTTTGTAGTAGGAGGGCAAAACTGGAAGCAAATCTATATTAAAAGTCCAACAGCAAGCACAGATTTTTTTTTTTAAAAAAATATCAATATACAGCGTTTCTGAATTGTTGGGAGAAGAAAATGGGACTCAGCTCAGTTCTAAGCACTGCTGCAGCTTCTCTGCCATTGTGGATTTGTATTTAGGAGGTATAGAGGCTGGCATATATGGTAACATTACATGTGGTTAGGAACTGGAAAGATGAAATAGCCATGGCATGGCTAGGATAGTCATGCGAGAAGTTCATTGTTGAGTTCTCAGAACCTCCAAACCATCATGGCTCTTCTGGAAACTATAATCCCAGGATCCCCAAGAGTTCCAGAGTTCCCAGTCTTTCATGAAGCCCACTGTTATGGTTTCCAGGTGATATTTGGACATGTTTTGGTAGCAATAAATTTGACATTGGGGCTTAGGTATCCTAAGATGTACCTAGGGATGAACTTGCACATATTCTGAGGGCATCTGATGAAGACCTGCTTTATGTACATTCTCCCATCATAAGTAAGATGAATGTGAGAAAGAGATTTTGGCTGGGTGGGCTATAGCAGGCCAGCTAAGAGATACCCTCCCCATGGAAGCTACTTAGCATGACCACTATGTTCTTTACATGAGCTAGGCAAAGTCATTTTTACTCATCCAACCATTTTAAAAATGCAACAGTGTAATATTTGCAAATGTGAACTCCCATTTAAGCCATGGCAGTGCCGAGCCCTAGTGCAATGTGTTTTAGTATGAGTTGTTCTGCTTTTCTTTTTACCATGGAAATGTATTGTATTATAGTCAGCCCTCCACATTTGTGGGTTTGACATTCACGGATTTGGTAATTTGCGAGTTTCTCCAACCCCTGCCCTCCTACCTCAGGTGCTTCTTTTTGGGGAGAACCTTCTCTCTTGGTGGCTCCAATAAGGCCAAGATAACCCTTTTAAAACTCACCTCTGGTCCTCCTCTCCCTCTACCAGTCTCTGCGAGGCCAGCTAAGGATGGCTCTGTGCCCAAATTCTCAGCACCACAAACCCTGTACCCATGCCCCACACATACCCAAGGAAGGAGATGACAAGAGAGAGGAAGTACAGGACCCGCATGCCACCCATCTCCTTTCCCTGATCTGGTTTAGACCCTGGATGCCCACTTTTCCCACCCATGCCTCAGCCCCCTTCCCACAGACACATAAATTTTGTTATTTGCGAATTTTTCACTTTTGTGAGGGTCCTGTGTCCCTAACTCTAGCGAATGTGGATGGCCAAGTGTACATTGTTTTGCTGTGTTTAATTGCCATTGTGTATCATCCTGGTAAGTCCACAGTGGATTAACCCATTGATTCAATAGGCGTATTGTAGCTGGAACTAACAATAGGACTGAGGACCTTGAAAAGCCAGCTCCAAGCTTCTGTATCTTCTTCTTCACCTCACTGGCTGGTAGGCATGCAGGCCAGCATGAAAGCAGGCAGGTAGAGAATGAACACTGTAGAAAAACCTGTGTGGCCAAGGGGCAGTAGATATAGTGACCATCCTCCCCACGATGTCCCAGTCAGACAGTGTTGTGGCTACTGCAATCAGGGAATAAATAAATCCCCCTGAGAAGAACCAGAGGGGCATCCTCTTCCCCCTTTACTCATCCACACATAGCCCAGGGCTTTGGGCACTTAGGCATACCTAATATAAAACTGCTGCCTGGCTACAGTGTAGTAATCTCTATGAACACAAAGACGTCAGTTCAGCATAAAGACAGAATATTTTTCAATTCAGTTTAAGACTCTGCTGTGGGAATAAGTGCTATGCAAGGCCATCAACATATATTGTGATTAGGTTTCCTGGGTTTCTTTTTTAATGAGGCCCAATGTACTTCATAATCTTCAATAAGGCTTACACTTTCACTAGCCTTAAAAAACTTTATTGCAATGGAATTGGAGCTTCCAGAACTGTCATCATTTGATTGCCTAGCACAAGGAAGAAGCAATCTTCATTTATATATTAGTTTTCTCCTCATGATGCATCATTTATTATTACAGACTGCTGTTATCCGATAGAAAACTAAGACATTTCTGTATCTATAAATCTTCTCGTGGTGAAGGGTGAACTCAAACAAAATCTGTCCCCAGTCCTTTTGTGTATTATTATCATTTTATCTTTCCAAGGCAAACAGTAGTTCTTGGTGTGTGTGATAGTGGTGGTGGAGGAATGCATTTGCATCTTATGGTCTGTCTTTGTGTTGGGTTGGAGTCTTGAATTTGTTACCATGGAAATTAAAATGCAAGAAACAATAATTTCTTCTTGCATTGTGGAGACACTAAAGAAGAAAATTCAATTCTTCCAAAATCCTTGGAAAAAAGTCATAGAATGGAGGGGGAGAGAGACCAGACTTTTTGATATTAAATAAAATTAGTTGCAACGCAATCTAGAGAATGTGTAGTTGGCTGCATGAATGTAGTCCTTCTATGAGAAATAATAGACCTGCTTTGTCTCATTTATTGTCCATTTAGCATACAAATGAGGGGAAGATCTTTCCACAAGAGGATGGGAGAGAACACCTTCTGTCTTTGCTTAAAGATTTTTTTCCCAGTTTATTTCATAGAGGCTATTTATATGTGTTTCTTTTTCCTTTGACAAACCATCGAGATAGAAATCTGACTGCTTGCTAAGAAGTAAGTTTCCTTGAACTTGGAGGATCTAATATTCAAGTAAATGTATAGGTTCAGGCTGTTTCTCACCGGGTGTTCCCAGTTCCTTTGAAGTTGGATGGGTGCCAAAGAGCATGGTCATAAACTTGCCCCAAACTAATGGGCTGGGAAACCTTCCACAGCAGATTTCTGGCTGGCACAGAGGGTAGGCGGGAAAGGGGAGGAAGAGAAAGAACAGTGAGAAAATCTCACTGTGCCAGCAGCTGTTTGAGTAGTGTCACATTGGATTTAAGCCCTTGGTTTTGCATTGCAGTCCAGACCACCCTAGAATAAGTGTCTCAGCATATGGTCATGTCAGATGGCTGTGCACAGAAGGTGAATTTAGCTTGTGGGTGAAGCAAAGGTTCTGTTTGTTTCTAAAATTATAGCTTGATCCAAGGCACTAGTGGGAGAATAGCCCTGTTGAGCATTTGAATTCAGCTTGAGTAAACCTTCCCTTTATAACAAACTCAGATTCAGTACACCTGACAGGCTTCCAAAACTTTCACACTACACAATTATAGCACTGTGATTCCACTTTATCTGCCATGGCTGTATCCTATGGAATCATAGGGATTGTAGTTTGGTGAGAGATACCAAAGGAACATTCTGGCTGGAAATTCTAAAGGCCCCTCCTGCTAAACTGCCAATCCCAGGATTCTATAGGATGTAACCATGGCAAATAAAATAGAATCTTAGCACTGTGACTGTGCAGTGTGAAAGGACACCAAGACTGAGATCCCAGAAACTGGAGGAAATGCTTTGAGGAAAATGTTCTATCCCCCTATTGATTGTGTCAATGGGGATCATTTGTATAAGTGGCTTAGTGTCTTTGCATGTACTGTGAGGTGCATGATAGCAGAAGAAGAGTTCTTCAGAGCATTTTTTAATTTTCTTCATATTGCCAGCTTCCAACTAGAGATTTCCTTGACTTCTGTTCCTTAAAAAGTAACATTTCACACATGATGAGCCCAGCAAAACAGGAGACTAAATCTGAGGAAGGATGCTGTTCTTGCCTAACTTGGTCCCAATGTACATTCCTACAGCTAGTGGAGGCAATGATAGGAGAAGAAGGCTACTGGCTATAAGCCACCTGTTCCTCAAATGCCTGGTTTCAAAGGTGAAAGGGGTCACAAAACCAAGGCAATATGGGAGGGGTGGCTTGGAAAATCACCTATCTGGTGGCACAGGCAAAATTCCAAGTCACCTATCACAAATTTGGCTGCCTTAGTTATTGTCAACAGTCCTCTTGCTTTAGTGTTACCCAATAAATTCAGTGATACAGAAACATAACAGCTTAATGTTCCTTATTAGTTCCAGTCAACAAAAAGTCATGCGATTCAGAATCCAGAGTTAGATTAAAAATGGGGGTGTGGCCTTGGAGATGTTGCAACCTTTGTGATTATGCTGTCGATTATGCTGTCAGCTGTAGGAGTTTGATTCCACTATTCTTATAGGTAGTGTCAATATAAGGAAGATCCTGGCCCAGGGCCGGCCTTACCCTTAGCAGTACTGAGGTGCTGGAGGACAGAATTCTGTTAGTTGGATGGTCTATCTTGCACCCCTGAGCTAACTTTGCTGTGCAAGATATTCTGTTGCTAGTGTTGAAATAACATTAAACTTCTAGGCTGGTTAACTTTTGATGGTGGCATAGTGGAATAGAGGAGGGCAAAGAAAGTGTGTCCACATAGCAAAACCTCTTGGGCTCATCCTGGCATTTCTAGTGCTTATCCAAAGAAAATTAAGTCCACGTAGAGCTTTCTCTTCTTGAAGCAGTAGGGAACATTTTATAACTGCAAAACTCTGGCTCGCATCCTATTTGCTTAGTTCAACTAGAGTACTCATTCGATCTATCATTGAATGTGAGTCAAAAGATAAGTACATTTCATGGATTCAATGAATCTGTTCTATTCAGAACTAACAACAGGATTTAGGCCATAGGAAGCCTAGGAAATCTGATCTTGCATGATGAGGTCCAAGGAAACAGTGAGGTAACACAACATGAGACAAATTGTTGTACAGTCTCTTGTTAGTCTCAGATTAGACCCATATGAAACAAACAACAACAACAACAAAAAGAATTTGCTTAACAAAACCCAAATAGAGGCAGGCATCCTGTTAGTGAAGTACAATGGGGTAAGTCAGACTTATGCCATCACAACTCACTTTTTGGGTTGTTGCAGAGGTGAGAGTTCTGTTCTCACTATGAAAAAAAAATCCAACCCCCTTCTACAGCACCCCTCCCCGCCTTAGCACAGACATTTCCACATTCTTGGAAAGCAGAAAGTCCGGTTGTCAGAATGTCCAGCTATTTTTCCGTAGTTGGACACACTGCAAGAATGTCATCTGCAGGGATATCTCAGGGGCCCCTGGAAGTCTCTACTGGTGCTAGTGGCAGTGTGTCCAGCTGATGCCCCTGCTGATTCTCTGTACACTGAAATGGCTGTCTTGGGCGTGCAACACCACTGACAAGAAGGACTTGGGTAGGTTAGCGTAGCAGTGTGAGACAGAATATTTTACCATGCAGGATCTCAGCTAGAATGTCATTGTGCATCTTTCCTTTAAGGGCCAGGTATATTCCTTATTCTCTGGCCAGTTTTAGAGCTTTCTAAGCTATCAAAATTAATTCCTAGGAAACTGAAATGACAATTGTTAAGACTGAAGTGTTTTTATGGCAAACGGCTAAAGAATAAAAACCTTGAGTTTTCAACCATTACTCAGTTCTGCGGAAAAGGTTCAGGAAGTGGAGTTTGTCCAAAATAGTCACAGGGACAATTTATAATACTTCTTATTTACAGAAAAATCAAATCAGCAAAATAAAACAGAGTTGGAGGAGCCTTTCAGCTGAGGCATACTGATGAACTTGAGGAACCGAAAATGCTTTTAAAGAAACAAAAGTAAAAAAGAGAGAACCACGTCTTGCTGTGGTATTTTTGTCTACAAAAAACAATGATAGGGAAACCTATATCTAAACTTGAGCCTTGTTAATGCTCAGTCCCTACAGACATGCTTTATTCCTCATCTCACTCTGCCCAAACCCACCTGTCTGCCACTGCTTTATATTGAGGATGGGGGAGAATTTCTATATTATTAGCCAAACCAACCTGATTTGCAGCTCGTGGACTAATACATGGATCATGTTCCTAACACTTATCCTTTGCCTATTTAGATTTTGCAGTATAGTTCTCAACTCATAAAAATGAAATATAAAAATGTTTTGATGAGAGAACGTTGTGTAGAAAAAATAATGCACATTTTTGTACACTGAAAAATAAATCTCAGCCTAATGCAGGACTTGAACAGGGTTGACTTAAGTTTGAATACACATAAAACTGGCACAAACTAGGACTCAACACCCCTATTCTGTACCCATGTCTTATTTCTATCAACTTTCTTTACCAGGCCTGTAATCGATACTTTGAAATCTGAGAAAGATGTCTAATATCTTAGAAACCATCATCCTTGCTATGTTCCATGTTTTCACTTCCACTTACCATAATCAAAGGGTAATTTGAATACCAAAATAAGGGAAGCAAAAGTCCCTTCTGTGATATATCTAACCCCTCCTGCCTAATTTCAGATAATAGTAATACATAGAAAAAAAAATAGGAAATACATAGAAAAAAAAAAGAAAGCCACTTTACTATGGGAATATTATGGCATTAGCAAAGATCAACAATCATTTAAGCATATGATAGTCTATATGTCTAAGAAAATGGTCAGCCAAGCATGTCAATATGCTGACATGTAGATAAAACAGTGAGATCTTCAGACCACTGAGTGACAGATGGTGGGTGGCTATCTTTTCATCCCTGGAATATTAAGTCTCTTTGCAACTGTAAGGACTCAGAGAGTGAAACTCCTACAACTTTTAGTCTGAATTTAAAAGAATATCCAATGTGCTGACACTGCTTTAGGGAAAAGTGTTCAGCACTTTGGATAGCTCCAAATGGAACCTCTGAACAGATCTACTGTTCTACTGACATGGAAACCACCAGCCGCTAGGTCTCCCTGTTAGGTTTCACACTAGAGGAATGTTCTTCAGAAGTGCATGAACATCTTCAAATGTCAAAGATTTCTCTAAACAAAATGTAAACAATAATTTCTAAATAAAAGAAAGCCTCCAAAGAACATGAACTCATCATATACCTGAGAGAAAGATTACTCATATTACCTTTACAACATATTGCTGAACCAGATAGCTTCCTTCTGAAATGCTCTACTGTCCAACATGTCCAAAACATCGATGTTTGCTGAAACAATCTCCATTGTAAGCCCAAAGAAAGAGCATGTAAATAAGATAACGAAATGTTCCATTTATTATGTTATATGGGACACTCAACTATGAACATGTGAACATCAGACTTATGATATTTCAATTTATAAACAGTTATTGTTGATTTAGATTTTGCAGAAAATACAAAGAACTCTTCTAACTGTTAGTGTGTATATGTGTCTTCAAATCACCTTTTGACTCAAGGCAACCCCATGAATTTCATAAAGTTTTCTTAGGCAACGATTACTCAAATGTGGTCTTGCCAGTTGGTTCCCCTGTAATATAGCTGACAACACTTTGCATTCAGTGGTAATCTCCCATCCAAATACAAATGAGGGCTAACCCTGCTTAGCTTTCCAAGACCAAGATATTTAGGAGGTACCAAAATGCTGATGGTCTGTAAATGAATCCTAATAGGAGCTGTAGTTTCCGATGCATTGCAGCTCCATTGTAGAAAGTGGTAAAAACTCTCTGGCCAAATCTATTCATTAATCTATTTGAAATCTATTCCTTAATCCAGGGGTGGGCATAGTGGGAACCACTGGCCTAATGCAGCCCCTGAACCCTACTTTTTCTGGTGCCTGAAGCCTCCCCAGTTTCCCCAATGCCTCAACCCCTCTCAATTTAAAAACAAATTAAAAATGGACATAATTTTCAGACAATCTTTGCTCTCAAACCATTCAGACAATCTTTGCTCTCAAAGACCCCACAAGCCCCTTCAAATCTTCCCAACTCCCCAAATTAGTTTTTTCCCCAAAATCTTGGTGTGATTTTTTTTTTCAGGCATTTTCTGCAAAGTCCTCCCATGCATCAAAGCGTCTGATAATGTCACACCACACGTTACGTACAAATACTCCAGAACACCATACTGTCCCCAAATAGTTCTGCTTTCCTCTCCTACTGCTTTCCAGTGGGATGCAATATGTCTTCTTCTTGTCATTTTGAAAGGGACTCCAGAGGAAAACAGATGAATTGGGGCTTGCTGTGGACGATAAAGCCTATGGGTGGGTGGGTGGCATCCTTGGAGGGAAAATTAGCCACTGGCACAGTGTTGCCCACTCTGGAGTTAATCTGATATTTAAACCCTTCATTCAAGCAACCTCTGTCATAAAAGATTTATTTTCTGGCTACGATCAGCCCAAAGTTTTGTGTGAGCGTATGAATCTAATTGACGAGACACTCTATGCCAAGTCTCCCTAAGCACTGAAATGGCATTTAGACACTCTGCTTTCTTTTTGATATACAAATATCTTAGTGCTGTCTACATGAGCAGGAATGCCAGATGGATTGGCTCTAAAATTACACATGATGGGTGGGTGTCACAGAAAAAGAAGCTCCTCATTCGTTCATATGAACCAAGAGATATGATTTGTGATGCATCTGGAAAATTAAATCCAGCTTCAGTGATTGGCAAGCCAGGGTAACTGCGAGTACTTACTTAATCGATTTGGAACACAATCTAGCCATGTCACAACCTAGCCAATTAAATGATTATACTGTTGGCCCTCTACATTTGTGGGTTTCACTTTCATGGATTTGATTATTTGTGAGTTTCTCCAACCCATGACCCTCCAAGTGCTTCTTTTCCAGGGAAATCTTCCCTCTTGGCAGATTTGATTGGGTTGTGCATCCCTTTAACAACCTGCCTTGATCCTCTTCCTACTTTACCACCAACCCTCTCCCAAGAGGCAAGAGAGAAGAAATATAAGGCCACCATGCCATCCCACTCCTTTCCCTCTCCTTTCCCTGGCCTGGTTTGGACTGTGGGTGCTTGTACTCTCCATCATGCTTCCGCCCCTTTCCTACAAACACACACAGAAACATTTTGACATTTACAGTTTTTCCATTTTTGTGGAGTCCCTGTGCCCTTAACCCTAGCAAATGTGGAGGCCAACTGTAAAAAGAACTCTATACGTGAACACTACCTCATTTTGTGTGTTCATCTACCAGTAGAATCTATTACAGCTCTATCATTTTGAATATTTTGGTTCTGTGGACAGGAGCAGCCTCAAGTTGCATTAAGGTCCTGATTCTCTGCTTTTGCATGCTTTCTTCCTCCTCCTTGTTCCATCACCCAATTTTCTCACTTGCGTTCACTTAAGGGCTCCAGACTTTGCTGGAACCAAGTCATTAAAGAAAACAAGAGAACAATCTTAGAGCACATCCAGACTGATTGTAAAATTCCAGATTTTGCCCCCCCCCCCCCCCCCCAATTTCATACTGGATTAAAATAAACTGAGCCAGGGAGCTGGTATAAAAAGTATCTAATTGTATAAGAGCTGGAAGAAAATATTTTGGGATAAACAAAATGTGTATAGATCTCTAAAATAAAATTGAAAAGAATGGGAACAAATTCTAAGACTTTCTGGTCTTTTTAATTGGTGCAGATGCACTTTTACGCTAAGCAAGCGTTAGGGGAGAGATTGTAGCTTGGTGGTCGGGTACAGGTTTTGCATGGCGAACATTCGTTCCCTGGCATCTCAAGGTAGGGTTAGAAAAAAACTGTCTGAAAGAATGAATAGTTGCTGCCTTTCACTGTCAACAATGCTGGCCTGGATCAGAGGTGCTTAGCCTGTGACCCTGGTGCATCCTGCAGCCCTTGGCTGCACCCTCTGTGACTCTGGCAGTACCCTGTTGACTTTTCTGAGCATTTCAGGGAATGGGAGTGCATTAAGAGGTGTGTGAAAGAAAAAGCATGCACATATGTACGTATTTGAATGTACCATGTGTGTGCAGGCATGCGTGCCTCCCACTCACAATGAAAAATGGAATAGGCTGTGTACTCCTTTCTCAAGCTCTGAACTAGCAAAGTTAATATTTTGGACTGAAGTTCCCAGAATCACCCACTCACAGCCAGCAGCTGTGCTGACTGAAGGACTCAGTGACCTCAGTTCAGTAGACTTATAGCATAGCATTAAAAAAAACCTCATGCAGACATATCCCATGTCAGCACTATGCAGCCCTCTCACAGAATAGCAACATAGGGCAAAACACATGGACAAAAGCTAGAGTTGCACAACAACCAAACTGCAGTGCACAATGCACAAAGGCTACAGAGGCAAAAGAGCAGTGACACAGGGCAGGAAAACAAGCGATGGTCATTGTGCATTGTGCAACAGCACTTCCACCATTGTGTCCTGGAGGTACCAATTGTGCAATGTGCTCCAGAGTTCTTTGTTTCTGCCATTGCCTGCTAAGTCTGTCCATTGTGCAATGCTGGGTTCTTTGCACCATGTTCTTTGCCTGCTCTGCATGTGCATGTTGCTTCCTGAATTCAGGCTGAGTTGTGATCTCCTCACAGCTAAGTGGTGTGTTGGTCCTACCAAGCCTTCGGCTTCAACTATTTCAGTTGCCAAATCTGTTGCTGGCACAGGAGCCTCATCATTTGTAAAAAATTCAAGCCTTCTCCAGGGAGATTGTATTGACCAATCGAGAGGGTTTTGACAAGCTATGACCTGGCTTTCATTGGGTTCACCTTTAGAAGGAAAGAAGGCAGGAATTTTTGTCCACTTCTTCCTCTGTGGTAAGTCAAACACGGGAGGAGAGGAGATTCCTATTTCCCTGCAGGTTTGTCTTGTAAATACTATATTTAGAGCCAGGAAAAGATAGTCAAGACTCTCTTTCAATCAGGAGTTCCACAGAACTATCAACAATGTAGCAGAAGAGAATTAACTCTCTCTGTCTTTCTTCATTATCAACACCAATTAAAATGCCGGAGCTAAAACAATATATCAAGAAGTAGAGCAAGTACAAAGGTAAAATGAGACTAGGGAGTGGCCCAAGGATGAAAAACTAAAAGCAATAAAAAGCAGGCTGGCAAGAAGAAATAAGAAATATAAAAAAGGCAAAACAATGGGTAAAACAGAGTATCAAATGGAGGTTACTTCCCTACCACCATCTTGGCTCCTCCAAATGCTGGCTATGAGTTATAGTCCAAAAAAGTAACTTCTACAAGGTCAGAGTAAGATGGGCTAGTGGTGTGACTCAGTTGAGATAGTTTCTTATGTTTGTAAATGTTTATCCCCTTTACTTCTAGGAATCGCTGGAGATGTTATTTTTCTTCTTCAAACATAAAACAAATTTCTTTCTTAAACATTAAAGCAAACCGCTCCCTTGGTATCACTTTGGGTTGCTCTGCTGATTGAGGGGATACAAATCTTTATTCCATCCTGCCCTCAAGGACAACTTTAGAACTTTAGGATGCGGCAAAGGTAAATCCTTTGCCTTCAAAAATCAGAATCATGTCACCATTTTGACCATGAAATGTTCAGAAAAGGAGTCTGTGGTGGCTTTAAAACACACACAAACACACACATAGACATATCTCCAGATTAAGTAGAAGAGCAGCCCACATGTAGGGTGGTCACTTACCCATCCCCTAAATGAGCATAAAAGAGAAAGACACCAATTTACACAATAGCTGCAAACAATAATCCATATGCATGGATGTAAATGTAGAAATAATACCTATGTGACTCATACACCTCACCATAGTGAAATAGATAGTGACCAAATGACCAAATGATCTGCTCCTTAAGGTGTTGCTCAGATGCTTATTGTGGCCAAGCAACCTGAAGTCCTTTGATCTCCCCACTTAAAATTCCTTATCTTAAAAGCAGGCTTGGAATGGACAGTCCCTTGACGAGGGTACTGTTCTCTGGCACACTATCAAATAGAGGACCCCTTCAAGATAAAGGACTGCCTCAAGTTAAGTAGGACAACAGGCCATTCCAGCAGGAGGGAAAACATCACAAGCTCTTGCAAAAGGCACAGCAACACTACCTGTGCTACCCCATCCGTTTGCAGTTTACAGATTAATATTGGCACCAGAGTTCTTACAAAGACTGTAATATTCTGTACTTTGAAGAGAATGCATGGAATATTTTATTTGTGTGTATAGGCCAGAATCTTGTTCGGGTGTTACGAATGCATTAACACCATAGTTACAGTGCTGTGAAATGAATCCCATCTGATGCCCCCAGTCCACATTTACTGGGGAGTAGCCTCTGCAGTTGATGGGGGGTCTGTTCCCTTGTTGCTCAGGAAGCAACTGACTAACAGTCCCCTGCCCTCCCATAAGCAATCTCCATTGGGACAGGCAGAAGTGGGGTCCTTGTCACAATTCCACACAGTTGCCTCTTGTGCCAGGGATTGCTTATGTGAAGGGAGGGAGGTGTCAGCCAATTGCTTTCCAAGTGATAGGAGAACAGATCCTTTCTCTACTCAGCTGCAGTGGCTGCTGCCCAGTAAGTGGGAATTGGGAGGATTTCATGGTCCCTATATATCCTCTAAAACTAGGATCTACAAAGGGATGATGTATATGAAATAGTCACCAGGAGTGGTAACACTAGGTTATATATTCATAACTGCCCAACAGGAATCTGGCCATTATTATTAAAAAATTGATATCACAGACTGGTGTACATTAATATTTTCCACCATATGAAAACTCTTGTCCCTACCATGAATTGAATCTAAAGAAAGAACTTAAAAACCAAACAAAACATGTCAGCAACCACAGATAGGAGAAGGAGATTTTTTTTTCTTTTTTGTGCTATTGAGTTGTAAGGCTTATTTTTTTCCCCTGATCTATTTAAAATTACAATTAATCATCATAGGTAGAAAGGGTTCAAGTGAAGTAGAAGGCATGCTTACTGATTCCATGTATCTCATGAATCTTTATCAGAGGCATTGTTTACCCTCTGCTTTAAGGCTTGTTGCTTGCAGAACAATAAGCATTGAACTGCTTCCTCATATGAAAGCACTGGCAAGGGGAATTAGGGTTACAACAAAACAAGAATGGATTACCTTACAAGCCAAATGTTTTTAGCTGGCCCGGATTTTGATATGTTGTATAATGCTTCTTACTTGAAAATGGATGGAGGTATAACAGTGTTGGCCCCAGGGAAACATGCATTCAATCAGCATATTTGAAATTGAATCTGGAGAATTGTGTTTAGCAGAGCCTCATCTGAAGAACACCAGTGGTTCTCCTGGGATGGAGAAATCAGTTAATTTGTTGCTCTTAGGACTTTGCTGCCTCAGGTAACCACCTCACTCATTTACTGACCACTTCGCTGAGGTAGTAATCTCACTGGGCTTCATGGTAGACCCAGTTCTGCTGTGATACTTAAGCACTTACCACTTATACAATCATTTGTACTACAGGATACTAGAAACTGCATTGGAAGCCCACCTTGCACTTACTCCAGAATATAGTGCTACTGGTGATATTGAGATGACTAGCCAATGAGGGAGCAAACTTGCTGGTCTAGTTGGAAAAGGAAATCCATAATGACTGCACTTGCTGAAATCACAAAAAGGGTCTATTCCTTGTGCTCTCCATCATAATTTTTTATAAGGAAGGCATAGGGCAAAGTCCTTCTTGATTGCTGGCAGAGTGTAAATTATCAACCATGTTTTTCCACTTGGCTTCTGCGGCACTATTCAGCTTCTAGTTGCATAACACAGCTGAATGGTGCCAGAGGCACCCTCATGGCCAACCGATGGTTGGGGGAGAGTGAAATGATCCAAAGCACCATCTGGTTGTAGTTCTGCAGCTCAGAAGAAATAACAGCTGTTGCCCTACTCCACGTCTGGCATTCTGGACGCTTAGGCAGGGAACAGCTGCTCCTTGCCCCAGCTATGATAACCCGCTGGTGAATTGTGCAATGCTAGTAACTAGAAGTGTCTCAACAAAATACTATAATATCATCTCCCACATGTGGGATCTTGTGGTTGGCACCAAGTTTCTTCTTCTCATTCCCTGTTCAACAAACAGAGGCTGCACTACATGCACAATTCACTCAGCTGTGACTAAATGTTTTTCACTTAGCTTCATCTTTAATAAGGGGAAAGTGTAATCATGAAATAGCATTTGCCTTCAGGAGAGGTTTAATTTCAGTTTCATTTGTATCGTGCTGAGCTGATGAATAAAGAAGGCCAACAAAAGGATTTATGACAACATCATGAATTTGGGTAAATTAATATACAAAAACAAGCCTTCATGACAGTGTCATGAATTTGGGTGAATTAGTATACAGCATGGCCACGTTTTATTCATTCCAAGGTAACTTCAGGACAAACCAACCTCAGTGGAGATCTGCATGAAGCCACATCCTGCAATAGGATTTGTGGGAGATCTATATAGCCTTTGGGTCCGGTAAGAGATTCAGCGTTTGTCTTCTTAGTTCTACCACATTGTGTGCTGGAAAGCTACCAGTTCATGTGAATAGTGACATCTATTGCAAGGTTGTGACAAACTGATTTTATGTGGACTTTGGTGAAGATATGAAAGTGGGGATTGTCAAAACCTGGAGATCTGGACCAAGCCACTCAGGTCTGCTTTAATCTCTCCCTTCCCAGAGATGCAGCACTTTTCCAAATTCTGTCCCCCATTGGCTTCCTCTCCCAGTTTTAACTCCCTCTACTACTTTCTCTAAATCTGCATCCTTCCAGATATACAGCAAAGCATGGATTAGCTTAGCCAGTGACTGTGTTACTGGTGGTAGTGTGCACACCCAATTCAGAGCAAAGACACTCTATTGAGACTGCTCTTTACAAAAATATAACCAACAAACTGTCAAGGGAAAAGGTTATTGGCAACTTAAATATTAGCAAACAGCACAATACTTGTTTATTGAAACCAGCAAACACTCTCTTTCTGTCTCACACACACTCTCAGATGGATCTCTCTCAACTCCAAACTATCTCTTTTTTGTCAGTTAAATTTCTGTTAGACTTCATCCCCCCATCTAGCACCCTCCCTCCAGCTGGCCTGAGTTCCATATTCAACAGCCAATAACTTTTAAATTCCCTTGGTTGCTAGGGTGGCTCTGTTGCTAAGCCCCCCTGGCTCGTCACAGGGATGATCGAAAATATTGTTTCAGTTCATTTTCATACAAATTTATTTGTAAAAATCACAGATTTCTTTATAATTCGAGATGAAAAGAATCTGAGATATTAAAATTTTTTGAATGTGGGAGGAGCTGTGATAAAATGTAAGGCTCTCAGTATTCAACTCTGATTTTGCAACCCTATATATCCAATCATACTGGTGCTAAATCAAAATTGCCACCTCTTTTTTTTCCAGGAAGCCCCTCACCTTTAACAACTGAAAGACAATCTGGAACAAAATGGTCTTTTCCAAGTTGGGAACAGCTGTAACAGTTGAATTTGGCTGGTATATGTGGGGGAGAATTTTGCTTCAGCTTATTTCTGGAAAATTTTGCCAAAATCAAAAATTTCTTCATATTAAGGACAGAAAGAATTTTATGTTTTTTTCCTTAATGAAAGCAGGAAAAGTAGAAATGAATAGATATTCTCGTCCCTTGAGAGTTACCTTGGAATGGAGAGCTGGTAATATGAATCAGGCGTTGACCTTTTGTCATGCTTTCTCTATTGACTGCCCTGAAAGACAAAAGGAGAAGAAGGAGACGGTTTAGAAAAAGCGACACATGTTCTAGGATTTCATCTAATTATCTTTACATTGACGCCATCATCAGTTTCAAATGTGAATTTCATCCATCCAATCAGCATTTTGTAGAGCAGTAGAACAGAATTAATAAGACCAAGTTATGGCATCATGTGACCTCAGAACTCTGCCTAAATCAAAGAGCATGACAGGCATAGCAACTTTATTGAAGGGAATCTGGGCCCTCTCAGACACTGTGTGAGAAGTCTCCAGGGAACCCTAAATACATACCACCTCATTCCTCACCCTGGAAGAAAAGACAGAGAGAAATAAAATAATTAATAATGAACGTGTCCTTTATTCCTTTGTCAAATGAGGGCTTGTCTTCAATCTCTTCCTGTTTGGGTGCCAGAAATTAACGTGCCTCAGATAAACTCCTGGAATTGCAGATTGCACACTTGTTAAATACAAACCCTCCAAAAATTTCAGCTCCCACAACAAGGCTGCTCCATGCTGTCCTGGTATTTCCAACATTTCCCTCCCATATGACACATCTAACACATAGGCAAAAGAATCCACATCACTACCAGTTCCCTTGGATAGTTGGGCTTTTTTTGGCTTCACTTCTCTGTAATGCATGGATACTTGAGGAAGGTATGATTTCTCCCCCTTTCCTATTCTGGGACTTTATTCATAAGTAGATCAAGTTGTGGTTCTTTAGTAGCACTTTCTATGTATACAGCATTATCCCATAAGCTTTAAATGAACTTTGCACACATGAGCTTGACAACATGCCCAACTGTTCTAGAATGTAAATAAGTCCTATTTGTTGGTGGTGTGTGCCTTCAAGTTGTTTCCAACTTATGGGAACCCTAAAGCAAACCTATGATGGGTTTTCTGGGTCTGATAATGAGTGAGGTGCCCAAGGTCACCCAGTGGGTTTCCATGAGTGAGCAGGGATTCAAACCCTGGTCTCCAGCATCATAGTCTAATGATCAAACCACTACACCATGTTGGCTCTCCAGTCCTATTTAACCCCACCCTGTACAGGTGGGGCACTGTGGCTGGGAGAGAGTGGCTTTCCCAAAGCCACCCTCTGATTTCATGCAGGAGATCAAATGTTAACAAGGGACTTTTCAAAAATCATCATTCTCTTAAACTGGCTCACAAGCATTAGCTTGTGAAGTGCAAACTCTCCCTTACTTGTTTTGGAGTGCATTCAGGTAGATTCAATTTAATTTTCTAAGTATTTGTTAGACTCTTGGGATTTACTTATTTTAAGTCATGCTCACTTCAAGCTTAGGTTCTGCATCATCTTCAAAGATGGCATGACAGAGGCCCCTTCCGCACGAAGAAGTTAAGATGGGCCAAGGCGTCCTGTCACGGAGGTCGTCCGCACCTTCGATTGGACTAGGTTCGGACTATTTACCTTAGTTCCGCACCTAAGTCCGATCCAAAACGCCCCCAAGTGGTCTTCCAGCGCGCTATGTGAAGACCGGGAAAAAATGGTCTTTCAATTTTCCGGAGCATGCCATTTTGTTCCTGCTCAGTTGTGCAGATGCGCAGATTCGCACCGATGCGAGCCTGCGATCAGCGGAGGGCGGGCTGTGGGCATGGCCAGCTTCAGCGGTTGGTCTGGACCCACAAACAACCAGAAGCCGCCATTTTGTAAGCCTCACCAGTGCGGATCTAAAGACCTCGCACTGCTCCGCATCGCCCTGGAACAAACAGAGGAGCCCTGTGGAAGGGCTTAAGGGAAAGTCCTCGTTGCTTCAAGCCAAGAAGAACCGGTAAGTCTGAAGCTTACCCTGTTTCCAACCCAGAGCTTAGAAAGTTAGTTTTCAAAAGTTAAGTGATTGTGTTAACTAATTACAGTGCTTTTAAAAAGTAAACTGAATATGAAGATGATGGGGAAATTTAACTTGTTTCCTTACTTACTACACTGTTATTTTTCTAGTACTTTCTTTGGATTTTTGAGGGGGAAGTTCCTTCAAACTGATTCAAAAATAGCATAAAACTTGAAAACTTCTCTTCAAAATGGCTCTTAAGAGCAGCTTTTGAAGAAAAAAAAATCTAGAAACTTACTCATAGCAGTAAAGTAACCTTGCACTTACTTGTTACTTTACTTTTATGATGGACCCTTCTTATACCCTCATTACCTCAAGCTCTTCTCTTCCATGATCTGTTCCAACTTTCACCACACTCTTCTCCCCAGTACTCCCTTTTATTTTCCAAGAGGTAACAGGATTGTGAAGCAGG
Source organism: Cyclura pinguis (assembly GCA_030412105.1). NCBI lineage: Eukaryota > Metazoa > Chordata > Lepidosauria > Squamata > Iguanidae > Cyclura > Cyclura pinguis. The sequence goes on from CM059600.1 coordinate 130,846,808, forward strand.
TTCTGGTCTTTGTCAGCTGGTCTTGGATCCTCAAGGATTTTGGATTCAATTTGGTGTGGACTCAGGGGCTTAAGCCCATTGAATCCAATGCATCCTGCAGGGTGGAGAGGACAGTAGGTGTTGAAGGCTGAGCCTTGAGATGACAGTTCCAGAACCAGAGCTGAGATCTATTTTGCACATATATGTACACAGCTTTATTTCAATAGGGTACATTTGATACGTGGTTGCTAAATGCGTGAGCCAGCTCCACTGAAAAGTGGTGATGCTTGAATTACTGTCAAGTGAAATTGAAGTTCTAGCAGGGGTTTATCTGTGTGATGTCCCATTCAGGCATGTACTTGCCATGTAGTCCCTCTCTCTCTCTTTCTCTTTCTCTCTCTCTCTCTATCACACACATGCACACACACACACATTTAGTCTAAGTATCTGATTACTGGTATAAAGCACTTAATACAACCTTGTTATTCTTGTTGTGTGCCTTCAATTGTTTTCAACTTCGGTAACTCTAAAATGAGGCTGTCCCAAGGTTTTCTTGGCAAGATTTTTTTCAGAAGGGGGTTGCCATTGCCTTCCTCTGAGGCTAAGAGAGCGTGACTTGCCCACGGTCAATCCGTGGTTTCCATGGCTGAGAAGGGACTTGAATCCTGCTCTGCCAGAGTCCTACCCCAACACTCACACTGCAACTCCATGCTGGTTCTCACATCATGCTGGATCTTAACACAGCTACAGAGTTGCAAATGTATGAGGCTATTGAATCTGGCAATCAGATTAGAACATGCTTGAGGTGTAGATTGTATTTGGTATAGTCTAGATATGCCTTCTCTTTCCTTAAAAAAACAAAAACAAAAGAAGAAACTTACAGCAATTGAATCAAAGCTGGTATTGCCTTCTTAGGTCCGGTGATCCACATGGACCAGTATGAAACCATTTCTGCACTAGACTGTTATAGTGCTATTATTCCACTTTCAACATCCTGTGGAATTCTGGAATTTGTAGTTTACTGAGGCTAAAGAGCTCTCTGGCTGAGAATTCTAAATGCCCCTCCCTAAACTGCAAACTCTAGGATTCTACAGGATGTTGAAAGTGGAATGATAGCACTATAACAATGTAGTGAGGAAATGGCCTGAGTTTTCTGTAGCAGGTTGTGGATAACCTTCAGGATTTGCAGGCTGAAGAAGTGGTTGGATCAGCTTCCCTGCCAAAACAAAACATAGCTGTGCCTTTGCAGCTTTGAGAAATGTTCAGATAACGGATTGTGTGCTAAGCTAAGCAATTGTGTGCTATGAAAAATGTACAGCCCAAACCCACATATTACACTACTCCATCATTTTCCTTTGCAAGTTAAAGTTCAACAGTAATAATTGGAGAACTATCTGTTATTGTCACCTCTTAAAATATGACAGACAAGCTAAAGGCATGGACAGTCGCATGTCTCCCAAGAGAAGTCCAAAACCTAGTTATTAAGGCACATTATTCACACCGACAACATTGTAGTTTAATTGATGTTTTTGCCCATAAAATTTGATATATAGCTGCCTTAATATTATTGTGTTTCCTGCCATGCTCTTTTCATGTTGCTGCTGTATGCAAAGTGTTTCCTCTAATAAAACTCTAGTGGGTCTGGACATCATTGGGAAAGGGGACCCAGTACAAATATGTAAGATACGCAACACACATGCATTAGTTAAGTCTGAAGGCACACAATCTCAATTCTGAAATTACATTTGGTTGCATTTCTGAAGTTATTCCATGGCCCACACTGAGCTATTCCACTGTGCTCAAATGTCACCCCTCTTTATTTTTCCTTTAACAGAGTATCCAGATTGAAGAAGAAACCTACAATGCTTGTTAAACTATTTTGTAACTTTTTGATTGGTCCTAATAAATATATTCTATCCATATATATTTTTTAATTCAAAGAGATTGATGTGGCTACAAATATACATAGAAAGATCAGCTCATATTAGAGCTTACTTTTGCCTGTGCCTTTTTCATTGGAAATCATAAATTAGCTTCCTGAAATCAAATTGGTGGTTTTTGCTTCTTTAATTCCCTTTGTTCAATCTCCTTATCTTTCTGGCTGCCTAATTTGCATTTATAGCCAGACATGGCAGTATGGTTTCTGTGTGCACATTTCCATATGTGTGCGCTAGACCTTTACATATATTTTGGTCCAGTAAATTAGCAGCATTACTTCCACTATCACCTGGATCAAAGTTTCTTATTATTCTGGTGCTCTCCCCGCTTCTCTAAAAAACCCCTTCTCTCCAGCCTGCCTATTCACAAGGAGTTCTAGGACTATTGGTATTTGAGAAAGCAAGCACAAATCTTTCTGTCTTTAAACTGAAAGTCCCAGTTTAATTGCAAAAGCATGTGCTGTCTACCAAAGAAGGGTCTCGGTCAGCAACTCACCCTTCAGGATGTTGCTTTCTCTGTTATAACACTTCTTCTGATTGGCTTCCGCAGATCTCACAAATTTGAAACAGCAGGTATACAGATACAGGAGAATAAGGCCATTTCCACACTACAGTGTTATACTGCTATTATTCCACTTTCAATATCCTATGGAATCTTTGGGTTTGGAGTTTAGGGAGGGGCATTTAGAATTCTCAGCCAGAGAGCTCTGTGGCCTCAGTAAGATACAAACTCCAGAAATCTGCAGGATGTTGAAAGTGGAATAATAGCACTGTAACAGTCTAGTGCAGAAATGGCTTCAGTTTCCATTAATATGCACTAGTGTTATCTGCAATTTAGACTCAGATTTCCATAGGGTAAAGGGTTGGATCTACAGAACTAGTAAAATATACTATCCCGTCCTACGCGGTTTGATTGTGAACAAACCTGAGAGGTTGCAACCAGTAGCTAGTGATGCAAAAATCTGGAATTGTTTTAACCTGTTTATATTATTTTACTTAATTATATTCCACCCCGAGATTTCACAACAGATAGTCGGTTAGAAATATTTTAATAAATGAATAAAATAAAATGACTATCAGCCACTGCAGGAAGAGGGACTTTTCTGCCTCAGCTTTTTGGACCATAGGCTGCCAGTGAATGTAACAGTTAGTAACATGGTTACTTTTTTAGTTTCACAGATAATGTTTACACATTCTCATACTCCCCAACTATCCCATTGTGGCAGCCATCCCACTTTAACATCTGCTTTTAAAATGTCCCAGGTTTTTTTACCTTCACCCATTTTTTGTGCTCAGTTTATTTCAATTGCTGCAAACTGAGTTCAAAGTGAAAAAGTCCTTTGCATTCAATTAACTTTGCAGGTGGGAAGAAGAGAAGAAGGCCAAAGTCTTGCCATTCCCAGTAGGCTCAGGCAAAAACAAACTGCTACAGCCATTCTTAGCTTGTGTGTTCTTCCTCATTCATAACTTTTGCATCTTTATCATATTTTGATGTTGCTTAGCCACACGTCTCCCAATTTTCCTGTGAATTTGTTTTGGAGGGCATATATTCAAAATGTGGTCATTTTGGCATTTTTTAAAATGTAGTTGCAAAACCACCTTTGAGTATTCCTTGTGTTACCCCACTGGAAAACCCCGTCCTGGGGTCTACAATTTTGATATTAAAATATGATTCCATGTGCCTGAGAGGTCACCCGGATGAGCACGTAGGCAGCAACGGTCGAACGATCAAAAACCACGTCAGGCCAGTAAAATCCCCCATCACGTAGCCCCAGGAGACCTCAAGCTGTGCAAACCCACAGTAGACAAAGGGTCCTCAGCCCCTGAGAAGCCGACTTGAGGGGATTAGTGTGTTTGCCCCAAGTTGAGCAAAATCCTATCAGGCAAGGACCATTTAAGATCCTGAGACTTTGGCAACATCTTGTAATCTTGTCATGCAAAGGAAGTTATCATTGTGGAGCTTCTTTCTTGTTGCAACACCCATTGTTCTCCCCGGGAAAGGATTAGCCCTCCAGGTACTTTTTCCCCTACAAATAGTCCCAGTTTTTGAGCGGTTCTTTGGATCACTCCCAGTCATACCAGCAGACCATTTTACTGTCCATTGAGTAATCCCCTCAGCCCTCTCTGTGCTGAGCTCCACTTCTTCACTGTTTTTCCCAGATCAAGGACTTCAGGAAAAGGTGCAGTATTACCCCAGCTACAACCCCTTCAATATTCCCCTATCCAGTTTCCTCTCTTTTGCTTCTTAATCAGTCTTGAGTGAGTGTGTGAATGATTGTGTTGGTGCATGAGACTTTCATTCAATAAAATAATTTTACTGGAGATTGTTTGGTTTTTGGCTTGGCCTGACCCCGTAAAAACTGGGTAGAAAGACCCCACTAGGTTACCCTGCCTCTTGCATTGCTATTGCTCATGCTCTGGCTAGTTTCCATTGCCCATCACGTGGAGCACATTGAGGTGTCCCCCAGGGGACCTCAGAAATCAGAGTAACACTTGCCTAAGAAAACCCTATGAGATCCATGGCATAGCTATAAGTTGACAGGTGACACGAAGGCACACATTACACACACATTTTTAAAAACTAAGTTACTTCAAAGTGAGGTGCAAATAACAAGTTACTAAGGAGTTAACATTAAACTTAAACAAACAAAGAACAAACATTGTCAAAATAACACTCCACCCCTTGAATTCCTTGCTATTTTCAATCCATTTCTGTTCTAAAGCTTTAACAGGCCATGCTTCCATGCCTCCATTCTAAGTCCCTTTCTGTATCATAGCTCAATATCAGTCAATTTCATGTTCATCGCAGCATTGCCATTTCTAGGTTGGAATTGACATTAAAACCCTGTTTTCCGCAGGCTTCAGGCGTCAGCAGATGAGCACTGGCATTGAAACCAGTGTGTCTTCCACAGCACAGAGTACCTGGCCACTTTCCTTCCCCACTACTCCCCTCCCTGTCCCTGCCCCACAGCTCCTGATTGCTCTTTTTTTTTTTTAATTAATTTTTTTCTTGGAAGCAGTGCTAACATTAGCATGGTGGCCTGGGCAAAATGGATCATGTCAGCCAGCCATACCATGTAATCATGCTAATGGTAATAAAGGGATTAAAAAAAAAATAAAAGGGGATCACACAGCAGTGGTGGGTATCAAAACTACCATGCCATGTGCTCCTTTGTCCCCTTCTCCTTCTGTGTTCAGTGCTGACACAACAGAAGCAGCCAGCTGGCTGCTGGGCAAAGATTATCCTGGGAGTTGCTGAAGGAGGGACAGGCTGGGAACACTCATGGCCTGCCCACTGCTGGATTGGCAATGAGAGGAAGCCACCATAGAGGAACCACACTTGCCCAACTGATGCAATTGTCGCACGAAAGTGAGGTCAATGACGGTTTCTCCCTGTCAATGAAAAAGAACTGATTAGGCATGCCTGATGCATGACATCATGCGGTAAGACGGCTACTAGACCGAGAGCAAGGCATAGCTGAGGCAGGTTGTCATGCGGAAAGGGCCTAAGTCCTTCTGTTCCTTCTGTTGCTCTCAGATCTTCCTACTCCATAGAAAGGAACTTTATGGGGGAAGAGGATTTGGAGCTCCCTAGACATGTAGATGCAGCTTAAATATTCTAAGGCACCTTAGAATTCTAAGATCTTAGAATATTCTAATATTCTAAGATCCTGTCTGATCTTGGATGCTAAGCAGGGTCAGCGTTGGTTAGTAGTTGGATGGGAGATTGCCGAGGAATACCAAATGCTGAATGCTATATTTCAGAGGAAAAAACAAGCAACACTGCCTCTGAGTATTTCTTGCCTGAGAAAACCCTATGAAATTCATAGGGTCAAAAACTTCCGGCAAGGTGTCGGCATGGTAGGTAGCCTGAGATTGTAGTTTGAGCTACCGCTGCAAAGCCGCTGGGGAAACACCCCCCAGGGAACCTAGAGTCCCCTCAAAAAAGTACCCTCTTAGCAGGTAGAGGGGAGCGGAGCTGCTCACGGAGTCCAAAGCTGCCCCACTGCCAATAGAGAAGGAGAGGAGGAATCGACATGAACGGGACGAGAGGATGGAGCCAAGCCACGGCTTTGCAGCCAGGAAACAAAGAAGTGCCGGCGACTGACCTTTTGAAAAGGGAGAGAACAGGAGGAAGAGATCTGGTTGAGTTTGGGGAGGACAATGAAAAGAGACCATAAGAGTTTTAAATAAAGTTAAAGAGAAAATTAAAAAGGAGGAGAATCTGGAAAATAAAGAAGAGAGTAAGTGTGAAGGAGTGAAAGCACGAAAGTATGAAAGTCTGGATGAGCGGAAGCGCGCAGGACCTGGAACTTTGGTAAGCGGCATAAAACTTTTAGAAATCCTTTTATATCGACAATAAATGATAGACAAAGTCTGGAAGATTTAAATAATATGGAGAATTAAAAGGAAATAAAATTAACTGTTTAAAATTAGAAGAGGAGTGAAAGGGAAGGCTGAGGACACTGCTGGAAAGATAGACAAAACAGAAGATAAAAAAGGACAGGACAGAAACACAACAGAGGGAGAGAGAAACATGGAGTTTTAATGCTGTTCTAAAAATTGGATAGCTTCTAGAAGAGAAGTGAAGAGATTTAAAAAGAGGACAGGACGGAGACACAACAGGGGGAGAGAGAAATATGGAATTTTAATGTCGTTATGGAAACTGGATTAACTTCTTCAAGAGAAGTGAAGAGAAATATTTTAACTTGATATGGAATAGCCTCAGCAAAAGAGGCGAAGTAACTTTATGTCTGGTATTGACACTGGAATAGCCTCAGCAAGAGGGGTGAAGAAATAAAGAAGGATTGTTTTTTTGGGGGGAGGAGTCTTTTGAAATTAGAAGGAAAAGTACAAGGGACCTCTCCTTTATACTACGAAAAGGAAAAGAGATTTGAAAAGACTAAGAACTGAACTATTTCGATAAGGAAGAAACAAGAAGAAGACTAGAGGACAATATAGGTTTATATAAAAATAATATGGGTGGATGTTGAGTTGAAAAAAGATTTTAATGGTGGTTGTAATATAAAAGGTTATAATAGTTTGTAACTTTAATATGTTCCCTCATATAATTTTGAAAAGAAAATTTTGATAAGATAATATTAAGAATTGATGAGATAAGATAAGAAAAATTGTTGAGTATTATTTACTGCTGTAATAGTTTAGAAAATAGAACTTTGTTAAATAGAAGTTTTTAAAGTTGGTAAGTCTTGAATTTGATTGTAAGATAAAAGAAGGTGAGAAGGTGGGAGAGAAGCAAAAAGATTTTATAAAGGGGGAGCCAAGATATGGCAACAGGGAAAAAAACAACACATACATGAAGATGGAAGAATTCTAGGGGTAGAATTACAAAAAGAAGGTAAAAAAAATATTACTAATTGGTGTATATGCCCCTAATGAAAATAAAGGAAAATTTTATAAGGAAATGAAAAAGAAAATAATATGAATACGACGATTAGATATTAGCGGGAGATTGGAATGGAGTTATGGATGTGACAATGGACAGAAAATCTTCTGTAAATAAGCAAGATTCTGGACAAAGAGGGAAACTCCCAAGAACCTTTCTTGAGATGTGCGAAGAAATAGTAGTAAAGGTTGCTTGGAGAACTTTTTATCCAAATGGAAGAGACTATACTTATTTTTCTGAAGTGCACCAATCTTGGCCACAAATTGACAATCTTCTAAAGGATGAAGAAGTAGTTAAACAAGCAAAAGAAATTCTGAAGAATTATTTTAAAGAAAATGTAAAAGATGATATGAAGATGAAGACGGTCGGGGATGCATCAAAAGCAGTAATGAGAGGCTTTTTTATTCAAAAGAGACAAATTCAAAACAAGGAAAAGAGACAGAAATATCAAGAATTGACAACAAAATTGCAAGAAAAAGAACAAGAACTTAGAGATAATCCAATGAAGAAATCAATACAAATTGAAATAAAGAAAATACAAAAGGAGATAATGTTGAATTCACAAGAAGAGATAGAGAAGAAGATGAAACAATTGAAATTGACTGGATTTGAACAGGCAAATAAAATCGGGAAATGGTTAGCCTGTAAGTTAAAGAAGAAGAGAGAAAGAAATACAATAGCTGAATTAAAAAATGGGGGAAAAAAGAATTACGCAACATGGGAAAATAAAACAGAAATTTAAAGAATACTTTGAAAAATTATTTCAAGAAGAAAATCCACAACATCGAATAGATGGAAAATGGGAAGTTTTTGTAAATAAGATTAAGATTCCAAAAATATCACAAGAGAAACAGGAACAGCTAAATAAAAAGATAACAACAACTGAGATAGAAGAAGCAATAAAGGATTTGAAAACGGATAAGGCACCAGGTCCAGATGGATTTACCGCGCTTTACTATAAAAGATTTGTAAAAGAAATAATTTACCCTTACCAAGCAACTTTACAAGAGATAGAAAAAAACGGAAAGCCATATTCATGGGGAGAAGCAAATATAGTGGTTATACCCAAAGAAGATAGAGACAAAAGAGAAGTTAAAAACTATAGACCAATATCTCTTTTCCATGTGGATTATAAAATCTGGGCGATAATATTGGCAAAACTATTGAGACAAGCAATACAGGATAAGATACAGGAAGGACAAACAGGGTTTCTCCCAGGCAGACAAATGAAGAATAATATTAGGACTTTATTCAATGCAATTGAATATTATGATAAAAAACCAGGAAAGAAGGTAGCAATTATATCGCTGGATGCAGAAAAAGCTTTTGACAATGTTTTGTGGGATTTTATGCATTACGTCTTAAAAGAATATAGCCTGGGAGAAACATTTTGTGAATGGATGAAGAGGATATATCAAGACCAATCAGCAAAACTAATAATAAATGGAGATAAAACATTGAGTTTTGAAATAAAGAAGGGAGTACGACAAGGGTGCCCATTATCACCGTTACTATTTATAGTAGTATTGGAGATATTATTGATAGCAATAAATGAAGACTCACAGTTAAAAGGTTTAAAAATAAAGAAGAAGGAAATAAAATATAAAGCTTTTGCTGATGATGTGATAATATTTTTGGAGGAACCACAAGAATCTATACAGAGGTTGTTGGATATTTTGAAAAAATATGGGAAAATAGCAGGATACAAGATAAATAGAGAAAAGACGAAGATGATGATTTTAAACATAAAAAAAGAACAAGCGGACTTGGAGAAGAGATCTGGATATCAAATTACAAAAAGAATAAAATATTTGAGAATAGTAATTACAAACAAAAATCAAGAATTATTCAATAATAATTATATGAAGACATGGAAGGAGATTCAAAGTAAAATGGAAAAATGGAAGCATATGAACTTGTCTCTTCTAGGAAGGATAAATGCTTTTAAAATGTCTTTATTACCTAAGGTAATATTTCTCTTTCAAAATTTACCAATAATAGGGAGAGATAAGATTTTTAAAGACTGGGAGAAAGAGTTGCGGAAATTTATCTGGCAGGGAAAGAAATCAAGAATAAAATTTAAAACATTACAAGATGCAAAGGAAAGAGGAGGTTTTGATGTACGATCATTGAAAATCTATTATCAAGCATGTTGCTTGGAACTAATAAAAGATTGGATACAGCTGGAGAATACAACAATAAAAGAAGTGGAAGGAATAAATAATAGATTTGGCTGGCACGGATATTTATGTTATGATAAAGCAATTGTAAATAACGACTTTAATAATCATTGTATAAGGAAGACTTTATTGAAAGTGTGGATACAAATAAAGCGTAGATTTTATAGAAGGCTTCCGATGTGGACCTCACCGCAAGAAGCTTTTAAAAGTGCTCCAACAAGACAAGGAAATCTTTTAACATATCAAGAGTTGTTAAAATGGGAAGGAGATAAACCAAGAATGCGCACAGAAGAAGGATTAAAAGAGTTAGGACATGAATTTAACTGGTTCCCATGGAGACAATTAAGAGAGAGATTCAAGATGGATCAAAAATTGTATGGGTTTGAAAAAAATGATAATGAATTAGATGTGTTGATGAAAGGGGATCTGAAAAAGGGAATCTCTAGATTTTACAAAATATTGTTGCAAAGAGAAATGGAACCAGAGATGATAAAAGACAATATGGTTAAATGGGCGCAAAATTTTGGACACTCAATTGAGTTTGATACATGGGTGAGGGCATGGAAAACAGATATAAAATTTACACCAAGTTTGAATTTAAGGGAAAATTTTTATAAAATGTTACACAGATGGTACATGCCACCTGTAAGGTTGAAAAAAATAACAAAAAGAATGGGGATGGAAAATGTTGGAAGTGTGATGAAAAAGAGCGGTCTCTTTTTCATATGTGGTGGACTTGTAAGGTTGCAAAGAAATTTTGGAAGGAAATACATGATGAAATTCAGAGAATGTATAATTTAAACTTTGAAATGAAACCAGAATTTTATTTGTTGAATATGTTAGGGCAACAAAGAAAAATAAGATCTTACCAGAAAACATTGTTATAGTTATAACTGCAGCAAGGATGACATATGCGCAACATTGGAAAGAAGGAAATTATATTGATATAAAAGAATGGAAATTAAAAGTTCTGGATATGGTAGAGATAGAAAGGTTGGCTTTTTCACTTAAAAATAAACCAATCCAGAACTTTGAAAGAGAATGGCAAGAAGTTTTGAATTGGATAAAGGAATGAGGAAAAGAAATAAAGAGTATTGGTAATGATGGTAATGAAAATTAAGGATGTTATAGAATAAGTATAAGCTGAATGTAATAAGGTCAAAAGTAATAATGTAGAATAGAAAAAAATGGGATGTAAACACAAACTCAACTGGAAAAATGATGTTCGGAAGCGGGGGGGGGTTGTGTAAAACTTTAATATATATATATATATATATATATATATATATATATATATATATAAATAAAAAGAAATTCATAGGGTCACCATAAGTTGACATACACTCACACAGACACCTCGATGTATCATGATCACGGTTGGTCATTAGCTTCTCTTTTTCATTGGGTCTGTCTGGGTGACACGGACTCTGGACTGCGCACACAGCATATTAATTCTGTGCTCAGTTAAGCAGTAAGATGTAAAATGTTCAGAGAAGGAAATTTTTTATTACCAAGATAATCAGGTGATTCTTCATTTACAAATTGACAGAATGTTCTATGAGGCAGAAAACAACAATCAAGTTTTTCTGTTAAATGTTAGCCTTAAAGAATGGTGCAAGCAATCATTAGCATCTGCTGAATCAATATGAATAATCTGAAGTAGCTCCAAGCAGCAGGGACAGGATTTGTTTACAGAGGGATGAATATTGATGCAGCCTCTATAAGTGAAGTTAATTTCACACAGCTAAATCTTCTCCATGTGAAGGGGGAAAAAACAATTGGGTCTTGCAAGTGCAAATTAATAGTTTGGATCATCCTGCTGGTTGACATCTAAGAAAAAGCAGCTCGTTAGATTAGAGTAGTCTTTCTCAACCTGGCGCCTTTCGAGATGTTTTAGTAGACATCATCCCTGACCATTAGCCACGGTTGCTGGGGCTGATAAGGACTGGCATTGTGTTAGATAGTTAAAGTCATTGTAAACCACTTGCTGTTGTGTGACTTGCCTAAGATCAAGGGAGCTTCCATGGCTGAGCAGGGATTTGAACCCTGGTCTTCCAGAATCCTAGTCCAGTACTCAACCACTAAACCACACTGACAGTCATCTGATCATAACACAACATACAGTCACATAAAGTTGAATTGTGCCATTGCACAGTGTTCATACTCTCAGGAGGGCAACAGAGATGTAGCTGTGCCCCCGGGACAATTGAGCAAATGGAACCACAGTAATACCATTGATCCCATCGCACACTGGGTATCATTGTGCACAAAAGGACACCATGTAAGACACCTTAATACCTACCATTGCAGTTCACTAAAAGGGTTGCGTATCATGTCAAAGACATCTCTTGGTCCTATTGTGTGTCTTCTATGTCATCATAAAGTTATGGTTCATAGCTTCTGATGCAGGATCTCAGCTGGGAGTTAGAGTTCAACAAAATCTATATGCACCAGGTTGGAGGAGGTTATACTAGATCTTCCCACCTCAGTTTAAAACAAGCAAACAAAAATCATGTCAATGTCAGGACGTATCCCAGTTTATGTGTATGGCCCAGAAGGCCTTCATACAACATCTCACTCCATGAAACTATTTGCAGAGGAGTAAGCATACCAGCTGTACATAGAACTGTATCACGGAACTTTGAAATACTTGGAGGCTAATATTGTATAACTGATATAATGTCAATATAATTGATGACTGCTGTGCACACTGGGAAATTCTCCAGCTACAGCCTTTATAGTGAGCCTTCTTGCAAGAACTGCTCACAAGAGTCAGGTGTTTTTATTTATTTATTTGCTTACTTACTCACTCAGTTAACTTTAACGAGTTACCAGTTCTACATCAGGAATCTCTAAAGATCTATTTATCATCACAGGTGGTAAATTTATCATCAGTGCTTTACAAACATTTGTAGATAGATAGATAGATGGATGGATGGATGGATGGATGGATGGATGGATGGATAGATAGATAGATAGATAGATAGATAGATAGATAGACAGACAGACAGACAGACAGACAGACAGACAGACAGGTAGGTAGGCTTCGTGAAATAAAAACCAGGAGGTGAAGAAAGTTGTTTTAAAGTTTCTGAGTGCTCATTCTCAGTAAAGAGGGCAATTAAAAGAAATCAACACTATAAAAATGGCTTTTAATAAGTGGTCTGTTCTGATTGCAGGCAAATTGGAATGAAACTGTTCTGATTGCAGGCAAATTGGAATGAAGTACCTTGCACTGCAGGTACTTCAGCCTTGCTCTTGTTCTCTAGTTGCTTTTCTTTTCTCTAAATGCCTCTCCCAAAATCAATGTCTAATTTTGAGGCCGTTGAGAGGAAGAGATGGGGATGCTCTCCAGGCCCCATCAACTCAGCTTAAGTAAATGACTGTTATTACAAAACAATTCACATTGCTAAAGTTATGTGCTCTCTGCTCTTTGTTCTTCAAGCAGAGCTGTGTGTTAATTTCTCCTCCTTTTGTTATATGTGAGTAGACAGACCAAAAGGGGCAGGGGGAGGGGAGCAAAGCACTTTAACATGGAACAGGCAATTACTGTGAGATATTGCAGAGAACAAACACTCCTCAAGCACTCTTTGGTTTTTTGGCACAGCTTAAAAGTACACCTTTTGGCTGGAAGATTCTGAGAGGTGTTGGCCAAAAGAGGTATTCCTTCAGACTCCACTCAGAGCACATATATTCCAAAAGCTGGTTCTTTGGGATCCAATATTAGGTTGGTTTGTCTGTTTGCTGTGGGATGGAGGGAAAGATTCAAAGTTCTTCCGCTTGGATATTCTTCAGATTGCAACAAACAAATGCAACAAACAGCCCGCTCTTAAAAGATTGGTTGCAACTGCTTTTTGTACCTCTTAATTTCTGAGGCAAGGTATACCCAGGTGGTTTTCTCAGTTCCTTCTTCTAATACCCCTACCATTTCACAGATGAAAACAGAGACATGTAGCCAAGCAACATCAGTGTGGTCAAGACGGCAAAAATTATTGACGTGGAAAGACACACAAGTTTGGAAAAGCTGCAGCAGTTTGCTTTTGCCTGAACCTTTGGGGAAAAGCAAGAGTCTACCTCTCATCTTCATGAGTCAACTGAGTACAAACTACTTTGTCATGCCCTGCTTACAGGACCTAGACAGAGACTGAAACAGCAGAACCTGCTGAACAGGAAGGGACAGTAACACTACCCACCCCAGAGACAGAACAAGGGGCAGTGCCAACCCCAGCAGAGAGCCCTGCTGCCTCTGACACAGAAGATAACTTATTGATACCTACCTTTGCCCAGTGTAGGCACCAAAGGGAACACCTATGTAGATCCCAGTGAATTTATACTAAGCAGCAGTTAATCAAGCACCAGCTGCACTGATCTCTGAGCCTATAAAAACTGAGCCATTCCCCTCCAGAATTTGGCAGTGATTAACTTGCTGTTTCTCCTGCCATGTCTCTGCCTGTTACTCCTGCTGTGCCTCTGACTTAGGATTGTATTGACTGTCTTGATTTATACATATTGCTGGGACTGTGGTTTGCTTCATATTTGTTTTAAGTCTGTTTCATTTCTAGAGTAAAATAAGGAATCACTTTGCTGAAAGAACTCTTGCTGTGTGCTTCTAATCCTTATCAGCTGCCCTTTGGCCAACTGCCCAGACTGAGCATGCACAGACTTTTGCACATTGAACTCAGTATGCAGAAATTGAAGTAAGCTGAGGAACAAGGGGGAAAACAGGAGGAGGGACTAGAAACTAGGATATTGTAAAAACAGCTGTAAAAGTGGGATGCTAGAGAATGAATTAGGTCTATCCCTGCTAAATCAGGACATTTGGAAAGTATGGTTTTAAGAAAATTATTGTACTCGGGTACAAGAGAGGAATGAACACTACTGCAGGAGTTCTTTCACAGACATTTGTGAAAGCCATTTGTACATTCAATATGAACACATGTGTAATGTGTGAACACCATTCATGATTTATTCATATGGTGTAGTGTGATGACAAAGGTTATGGGGAACACTTTGATTTTAGCACCATCAGCGCTGCAGTTTCTAAACGTTTTGCAGTTTCACAGAATATGGAACCTGCCCGAGTAGAAACACCACTGAATTAAGAAACATCAAAAATATTGTAAAGATGGGGGATGAGCCACGTCATGTGTTGTTGGCGTGCAGTAACCATCATCCTTCAGCACTGATGGCTAGGGCTGATAGGTGTTGCACTTTTGCTACATCTAGAAGTCCACATATTGCCCAGTCCTGAAGCATTTGTGCAAATTGGACACGAGTCTAGAATACAGATTATCCTACAGTAGGAAGAAAGCTGAGCATTGCCAGTCTAAGCCCTGCCCTCCGAAGGCAGGAAGAAATGCAGCTGCAGAACATAGATCAGTTACAAGAAGAGAACAGAGCAGATGTCCTATTCCAGATGTGCAACCCAAAAGGCCACCTTTTGGGGTGCTTCCCAGGCTTCCCAGAGTCTCATAAAAATCCTTGAGAGGCAGGGTGATAATTGAACAGTAAAAGTTTCTTACAGGGATGAGGATCATGCTACCTTCCAGATGTTGTTGGACTGCAATTCCTAGCAGCCCCCATCAACATAGCCAGTGGGGAGGGATGCTGGGATTTGCAGTTCAACCACATCTGGAAGGCTGCACAATTCCAATCTCGGATCCAGAAGCACCCTTTTTCTTGTGATTTAAGCACCATACAGCTTTCTGTTACTGGTTCTGTGCACTGGTTCTATCCACTGAAACTGTGTAAATTGTGTGCATGCAATTAACACACACATTTTTGCATCTGTATTCAGCCAGAGTAAAATTAGATGTCTCTCTCCAACTTGGTTTCAATGAAAAGGTCACGAGAACCGCTATTCGCTATTTATTTGTTGTTTTAAACAATGAAAACCGACTTGTTATTTATTAGGTATGCATGTGAATAGATATCAAGCTTGAACTCTCCCTAGAAGCCAAGATGACTAAACTGAGACTGTCATACTATATCTTGAGAAGGCATGACTCACTAGG
Organism: Cyclura pinguis; assembly: GCA_030412105.1. Classification (NCBI taxonomy): domain Eukaryota; kingdom Metazoa; phylum Chordata; class Lepidosauria; order Squamata; family Iguanidae; genus Cyclura; species Cyclura pinguis. Next base: position 130,862,325 of record CM059600.1, read on the forward strand.
AAAAAAAAAAACCGAAACAATAATGCTTAGCAAGATAGAAGGAAGCAGGAAGGAAAAAGGCCACATTGCAGATAATTAGACTCAATCAAGGAAGCCACTTCCCTGAGTTTTCAAGACCTGAGTAAGGCTGTTGATAACTGGGTGACTTGAAGATCTCTCATTAATAATTCACAAAGGTATAGGAAAAAGCAAAATCCCCTCTTTTTAAAAAACTTACTTTTCTCAGTAAATAACACTGTAAGTAAGTCTGTTGTTTTTATGCAGTTTTCAGATCTGCAGGTCCCAAGTGCCTGCACAACAACATGTAAAAATATGAAACAATAGAAAAATACAACAATTAAAAGCACCAGATCCAAAAGCCATTAACATACAGACAGCAAAAGTCACAACAATCAGGCGACAAGAGAGTCTCTGAACATTTCCGCCCTACACTGTTATAGTTCTATTATTCCATTTTCAACATCCTGTGGAATTCTGGGGTTTGTAGTTTCCTGAGGCCAAAGAACTCTCTGGCTGAGAATTCTAAATGCCCCTCCCTAAACTGCAAACCCCGGGATTCCACAGGATGTTGACAGTGGAATAATAGCACTATAATAGTGTAGTGTGGAAAGGCCCTCTGTCTTTTTCAAAAACACATGGAAAATAAGTCTTGGATGAATACACTGTACCATTCTAACAGTTTGATACCACTTTAACTGCAATGGCTCTGTCCTATGCAGTTCTGGATTTTCAGTCTGGCGAGGGAAGTAGACTTCTCTGCTAGAAAGCTCTACTGCTATGGGCAAGAGCAGTGCAGTATAGAAGTCTATGTACCTCAGTAACTACAAGCCCAGGTTTCCATAGAATGGAACCAACATACTTGAAGTGGTAAAAAGCTAAACATATCTCATGAGTAAGGTCATCTCAAAACCTCTGAGTTGCTTCTGGGAACTTTGTTATGACATACCATTCAAGTGTTCTGTTTTGCCAGGGAAATCCTTATTAATTCTCCAAGTCCAGCTTTTCCAACTACTTTTAAAATGTCCCAGTTTCTCTCTTCCTCACCTTTTCCCCTTTGTCTTCAACTTACCTCAGTTGTTGAAAACTGTGTTCACGGTGCAAAAGTTGCTTGCACTCAATTAATTCAGAAGGAGAGAGAGGACAGGAGAAGCACAGTTCTGCCCTTCCCAGGAAGATCAAGCAAAACCAAAGTGCTGCAGCCTCCTCCAGCTTGCATATTCTTCTTCATAATTTTTGTCATCTTCACCCTATTCTGATGCTGCTTGGCTACATGTGTCCCAGTTTTCATCTGTGAAATATTGGAAGGTGTGTAAGTCTAGTGTAAATTGACTGTACTTAGGCAAAGTGAACATATGGGCATTTGTGCAAATTGATGAGCACAGATTGACTTTATGGAAATTGTTAATTCAACACCCTACAGCTAGTATGGAAGACAACCCTTTTGTCCCTAAGGAGCTGTCACAGGAGATCATGAGCAAGTTATATGCTAGCGAGGAAATTCTGGGGGAGAATAGAAGTTTGAGAGAGCAAACAGGCTCAGGAGAGCCCAGGGAGAGGGGGAGAGGGAAAAAACAAACAAAATGTCTGTCAGAACTGCTCCTAATACTCCCAAGACAGTGTTTTTTCAAAAGCAGCTTGGAGACCAGGCAGTGGTGAGATGAGATTAAGGCCGTTTCTGCCCTACATTATTATACTGCCATTATTCCACTTTCAACATCCTGTGGAATCCTGGAGCTTGCAGTTTAGGGAGGGGCATTTAGAATTCTCAGCCAGAGAGCTCTGTGGGCTCAGTAAACAACAAACCCCAGAATTCCACATGTTGGAAGTGGAATAAAAGCACTATAACAGCGTAGTGAGGAAATGGCCTTAAACTGCTGCTTTCCAGCCCAGAATTGTGGTGCACAAACAGGTGCAAGATCCTAAGCGGATACCTGATTCGTTGGAGTCCACTCAAGTTGTTACAGCCCCACACAACCCCAACAGTTGGCATGGTTTAATTGGCAACTATTATTTAATTGGCACTATTAATCAGCATTGATATAAATGATACCTGAGGTGACTGGAAGGTCAAGTTAGAAGAGACAAATTACTGACTTTAAAGGTGAGATAGCAAGGCAGGTCGGCCACACCCACCTCCTAGGCAGAAACCAAAATGATTGTCAGGCTAACAGTGTGGCCATACTGGAGACAATAGGCTTAAGCTAAGGAGCCGGACATCTGATTGCTGAAAGGGGAAAATTCCCACCAAATTGTGGTGGTCTTAATCCTGATCCTGCACACCTGGATGTTCTCCTATTGTCTTCCCAACCTCCCCACAATATTGGGTTATTACAACAGCCATTACCGTTTTGTCACCTAAACACTAAGACCATTAACTCTGGACTTCATTGTTTGTGTTGTGACTCCCATTGTCCACTTGGCTGGGAGAGTGATTCACCCTCATACCTGCAGGATATTTTTTGGATACAAAAACCCTCGATTTTGAGCATTTCAATGCAGTCTCTCAACTTTCTGAATGTCACGTTGTCTGTTTGATTCCCAAATGAGAACTGTCCTTAGGTACCTACCTAAAGCCACAACAACAAGGCAATCATTTGTATTAATACATATGAAATACCAATGTTAATAATATAGAAATGAATTTACTCTACTGTTAATAACTATACTACACAGTTATCCATAGACATTAAAGGCACAGAATACACAATGCAACAATCATGGTAAAACTGTCCAGAGCAAAAATAATGGTACAAGGTTTCTTAATATTAACAAATACTGTAAATAACAGTGAAGGAATTCTATAACCCTGCAGAGGATCCAATATATTGTGAGAAGGGCTTATAAAATATATGTCAGTTACTCCAACAATGATCCATAAACTTTTAGCAATAGATGCAATTTCTTGAACTGTTGATTTTAAGAAGTATTGTATCCAGTTATGTTCATACAGTGTGTGTCCAGTGGTAGACAGAAATTTTTAAATAGCTGGTAGCCACAGATTCCACCCAAATGTATCATAGCTAGGCAGCCAATGAAGAGAAGATGTTCTGAGGTCCCAAATTTAACAGCACAGCTAACACAGAGCAACAGTTTCCACTGTTTCACTTGGAGGCTTCTTCAGGCTTGGGCAATGTAAATGCCTCTGGTTTCCTAAGGCTTTACAACTGTATATACGTCTACAGTGATTAAACAATAAGAGTTTGTCTGTTACAGATAATCAGTGTACATGACAGAAAAGAATAACAATGTAAATGTCTATATCTCTAAACAATTAATTAATATATCAAAGTACATTCTTACCTCAGTTACAGATAACCAGTGTACATTCTTTCAAAGCGTAGATAAATGTCAACCTACTGTAAGCGTTTATATTCTAAACAACTTGATTAACCAGGGCAGAACCACCTGGATGGAAGGAGGGGAAAAATATAGTAGTAATTAGAGAGAAAGAAATCCCATTACAAAAAGCAGGAGTAGTCAATTTTGAGATTTAACCCGTTGGAGATGGTAGAATGTAATCCAGGCCTGCACAACATATGGCCCCGGGGCCACATGCAGCCTGCCAAATGATTTTGTGCGGCCCTCATCACTCATGAGCGTGAGGGTGGAAAAAGGTTGCAGCAATTTGGTTGCTGATGGTTTTGAATGAACCCGGCTGGGCCATTCCCTCCTCCTTCTCTCCGGGGGGCAGCAGAGAGCCGAGCTGATGCTACCTTTTGCCCTTGCGCAAGATGGCAGTAGTTGCTTCTTCTCCTTCTGTTTCCCTTGGATGGGTGGTGAGGGAGAAAGTACCCAGGAAAAGGAGAAGACCAGCTGGGCTGGAGGGGGCAAGAAAGGAGGTGGTCTCTGCCTCCCTGAGCAACCCGACATGGACTGTTACATGGTGAACTGAAACTGTCTACGGGAAGCAGCTTCTTACAGGTCAGTGTCTTCATTCACCCATCCCTCCTAAACTGCATTGGAAAAAATTAAATTGCATTTAAAGATTGTATTTTAAAATGCAATTTAGGTCTATTCTGGCACCTACCCTCATAAATTCCACCTCCCACCATCTGAAATTCCCCTTGTTTATCCTCCAAATCTATTTTCTTCCCACTTCCCCATAAACAATACTTTGTTTTCTGACATCCCAAATTGTTCCCCTCCCGTTTGATCTTTTGCAAATGTTTTGCAAATTACACACTGCTACATTTCTTAAGGCACAGCTCTCTTGTTTTTTCCAATAATCCTATTTGTTGGTTTTGTGTAATCACAAAACCACAACATCTACATTATCTCAGTCATCCTAGCAACAGGTCAAGAGGATAAGACAGTGGCCATTTCTGCCCTATACCGTTATAGGGCTCTTATTCCACGTTCAACATGCTATGAGATCCTGGGGTTTGCAGTTTGTGGGGGAGCTTTAGAATTCTCAGCCAGAGAGCTCTTTGGCCTCAGGAAACTACAAACCCCAGAATTCCACAGGATGCTGAAAATGGAATAATAGCACTATAACAGATAGCACTATAATAGCACTATAACAGGGCACAAATGGCCAGTGTTGCCATTCCGCATGTTGTATATTGGTGGTGGTGACTGAGATTTAACGAAGGAGGTTTCCCTGAGATTGCCGAGTTTGTAGCAGAGGCAAGATTTGAACTTTTCAGCCATGGAAAGCCACTGGGTGACCTTGAGTAGATCACACACTCTCAGCCCCAGAAAATCCAGCGACAGGTTTGCCTTAGGGTCGCCATAGGTTGGAAACGACTTGAAGGCACACAACAGCAATAATTCACTGAGTCTACTCTGGTGAGATAAAAGCTTATCCAGAGTTTGAAATCATTGTTTTTTTAAGATTATAACTTCCAGAATTCCTCAGTCAGTAATCGTGCTACTTGGGGTTTTGAGAGGTTGTAGTTCACCAAAAGGAACTTTTGTGAAGTTTTTATTTGAAAGGATGTCATGTGAAAGATGAGGCAAGCTTGTTTTTTGCTGCTTAAGAGATTGGGGTCTTTCCACATTATGCTGTTGTAGTGTTATTATTCCACTTTCATCATCTTGTGGAATCCTGGGATTTGCAGTTTTGGGAGGGGTATTTAGAACTCTCAGCCAGAGAACTCTTTGGCCTCAGGAAACTATAAACCCCAGAATTCTACAGGATGTTGAAAGTGGAATAATAGAACTATAATAGTGTAGTGTGGAAAGGCCTTAGGACACGGAGGAGGCTTCAAAGGGCAGGAAAAGAAGCTCCACCTAAACATTAGGAAAAACTTCCTTAATTTCCCTTTTGTATAATATGGTTTATTTTATTTGCAAAATAGTTTAATCATTAATTATGTTATAATTTATTTTGCAAATAAAAAACATTGTTATACCATTATTATAACTTTACTTGTAAAGTGAGGCATTAAAAACCTATCAAGGCCCTAAGAAGTTTACCCTATTTAATTTCAGCCCTTACCTACTGCCAAGTTGTGCAGGTCAGATGTAATCTATGAATCCATTGTGCTTCTTGCTGTAAGAATGCAGTCTCCACATCTAAGTATTTGCTAGGATGAATGACCTCAAGACCACAAAAAGTAAAGGAGTTGTAATAGTGATTCCCCTGTTTGAGGTGTTTGTATAATGGTGAATCTGTGGCTGAGTTTTTAATCTTGCTTTTATGCTCAATGATTCTTACCCTTAAATCATGAGAGGTCTGACCTGCATAAAGCTTTGAACAAGAGCAGATAATGACATAAACAATGCATGCAGTTTTGCAAGTAGAAAAAGATGTTGATTTGAAACGGCTCTGCGTGCTTGGATCAACAAACACTTTGATATTGAGACTCTGATTGCATACTCTACACAGTTATTTATATTATTTGTTGATATTAAGAAACCTTGTTTGCTCTGGACAGTGTTACCATAATTGTTCTATTGTGTATTCAGTGCCTTTAATCTCTACAGTTAACCTTTTAATATAGTTGTTAACAATAGAGTAAATTCATTTCTTTATTGTTAACATTGGGACTTCATATGTATTAATATACAGGCTTGCCTTATTTTGGTTTACTCTTCTGACACATTGCTGATTTTTGTTTTGCATGCCTACCTAGGCCATGTCATTGCTTTCCTCGCTGCTCTCTAGACCAGTAATTATTGCCTCATTTCTCAGAGTCCTCTATCTACGTTTTCTTCCCTTTGTCTTCGGTTAGTCCTTGTGAGCATGTGTGAGTGCTTGGATGTTTTCATGTGTGTGTGAATCTCTTTCAATAAAACATGTTTCATTTCATATTTGGAATCTGTGGCTGGTTCTTTCCTGCAAGGACCTCATAAACGTAGGTGGTAGATCTTACTATGTTACCCCCACCCGACAGGCCTCTTGATTTTTTAGCTAATTAATTTCCCACTGTCACTTGGAGGTACTAGCATTGTGGGTGGACTCCTGAGTCACCCACATTCTGGGGTAACAAGGTCTGTTTTTCATTCCATTTTGAGACTTACATTGTATAGTTCTCTGACCTGTCCCTGTTACTTTCTCCACCTTCTTCTCTCTTCTTAATAAATAAATTCTTGTCCACAGATATTTTTTGGCTTTCATTAGCATTGCATCAGTTGAACCGTAAAAAGCTTTTCATTTATTAATTTACTCCTACTGCTGCAAACCAAGGAGTTCACATAAACATTGAAAACTTTTTCTGAGAAATAATATACAAGACATGGTGCACTGCTTGTTTGTTTTTTTTAAAAGAAATTGCTAGGTCATGATGTCATTTTCTTAATAATTCAATAATTGTTTAAAAAAGAAAAAAACACACAAAAAACACCCTGTCTTGGTGCATGAAAAAAAGATCAGACTATTATACATAGTTGAACCAATTATAGTTACAATTGTTTAAAACTACCAACCATTCCAGAGAGCACAACCTGATGGAAGCACCCCTGAACATGCTAGGACTTTTGCCTGTGTAAAGTGGCAGCACTGCTTTTATTAATAGTGCTAAATTTTTTTAAAAAAAAATCACTTTACGCAGGCCCACAAATCACTTTTTTCCACTATTTGTTACCTAAGAAGTTTGAACAACAAAAGGACAAGTAAACTCAGAAAAGTTTGCAAGAACACATTATATTCCATTACATGTGAAGAAAAGTAGCAAGGATGAGATCAGCAATCAGGATGCCTTTCACACTATATAAATATAGCACTATGACTGCACTTTGATTGCCTTTGCAGTTAAAATGGAATCACAATGTTGTGTTTGTGTAGTCTGAAAGGGCCCTTGGATATACTTTATGTGTACTGAGTGTTAACATAAGAAAAACTCTACCTCTGTACAAATCAACAGCCTGTGTATACAGACTGTACTTATGCAGAATGTAACAAATGAGCACTTCCTTTGGTTTTGGAGCAGACTGTCCTTAAAAGCATTACTTTGCAGGAGACAAATGAGAAAACTCTTGTGTGTGTGTTCATTTTACCCTTATGTGCTGCTCTGTCCCTACTATTTAGTAATGAGGGGTGTTTTTTAATCTCTTGTTTCTAGCAAAACAGTACCAAGAGGTCATTTCGCTCGAGAGTAGCAACCTGGGAAGAGAAAGCCTATAAGCTTAAAATGGATCTTTCAATTGTGCAGAGGAGTCTTTCTTTCCATAACTTCAAAAGGCTTCCTTTACAGAAGCAAATGCTCCAAAGTCTGTTTCTCATCCTTGCGTGCCATTGCACAGAGGAAGCCCGCTAGACAAGAGCATCCTGAATGCCTTATTACCAGCTAAATCAATCAGGCATTTTCCACAGTAGTCCCTAAATCCCTTTCCTGTTCAGAAGCAGTTATTCGCCAGACTTCGTTAGCCCGGTGGTAGGTATGTATTTTTTCCTGTGATCTTCCCTAGAAGATTTCCCCCTTTCTTATTCTGGTACCTTCCTTTCCTTGTGAAAATTCTGGAAAAATGCATATATTTCCTGATGCAATAACAAGTTGTCTATAGCATGCAAACCCAGTCTAATGAAACACATGGTTGTCTGGTTGGTGAGGCTGCCTGATTGGTGTGTTACTATTCTGTCCAGTTGTGCTCCACTCAAAATCAGTTATCACTGCCAACATCACCAATAACTGAAATAGCTTAAATTTTACTGGGACAACAATATAGTGTGCAGAAATTACATGCATCCAATTTCTATGTCCACAGGCTCTAAGCACAGGATCAGATGATTCCATGGAACTGAAACGGAGAAAGACCAATATACACAATCCAGCCTCACTTTCACATGCTCATTTCACTTTAGGACGCTCTCTGAAAATAACAGTTGTCTCATTGCAGTAGGATTTAGTGTTGTCAGTTGGTTAGACACTGAAACATATTTCAGAGGAGGACATAAAATGTGAGAAAATAAAGAGAATGTAAAATATGTCCTAAGTGATGGCTCACAGGAGCTCTGTTGGTTTGTTGCCACTTGGCTTGTACATAATGTTGTCAGAAGCATGGCCCACATCAATAAAGAGAAGTGCCAGGGATAAAGATCTACAGGTAGATCAGAAATTAAGATGATACTCTCTTGGTATTTGCTTCCAATAAAAGAAAAATAATGGTAACCTACCTCCTAATGGTCCTGCAAAACACCCATAACTTTCACTTCTTCGCTGTGATTTATTTTGCAGAATAACTTGGTCAAAACATTGTGAACACTGGAGAACTGACTTCTTATAAAAAGCAGTAGGGTAAGGAGTTATGACTCTGCTTGACCTGGTCAAGTAAACCACTGTCCTATTTCTCATTATGTTGCTGCATTGATCCAAAGCCAGTCAGATTTTATTAAGTGTTTTGTGTGCAACAAAGAAAAACAGGGACAGGAGCCAAATCCAAAATTTATAAGCATACTTTTTTATGTATCTTTTCATGATATACACAGTCTTTCAAGAACAAGGAGTCACATTCCCCTGTCACTAATGGAGCAGAGACATTTCGTATTGACTCCAGATATGGTGCCATGTTCCAGAATGCAAATGTCTACTCAGTAGTCCAGCATCTGCATCATGAATGTGATAGATGTGGTTTTTTTATGTTAAAGATATGCATAGAGCCTGTGTGGTGCAGTGGTCTGAGTGCTGGATGATGACTCTGGAGACCTGGATTTGAATTCACGCTTGGCCGTGGAAACTCTCTGAGTGACCTTGGACAAGTCACAATCTCTCAGTCTCACAGGAGGGAAAAGGCAACCTCCCTCTGAACAAACCTTGACAAGAAAATCCCATGATAAGTTGGAAATGACTTGAAGGCATACAACAACAACAAAGGGATGCATATGACCATTCAGGATGCAGGCAGCCACAGTCAGAACTGGATTGGTATTATAAAATTGTATTTTGTAGAATTGTATAAAGAGGTGCTTTGTCGGGTAGCCCTCCATATTTTAGTAATGAGATATGTAGTAGGAGCTAAGTAGCAGCTTGCTTGTAACAAGGTATAAGAACCAGAGATAAACAAAAGCTAGGAATGCACTGATAAGCATAGCCAGGCTGCACTAAGACTTCAAGGTCTCTTGCGGGCGGGAAGATGTACTCTTTGTATTTTATGTTTTGAATCTTGCTAATTGCCTTGAGTTCACTCACTGAAGTCCTGTACAATGTATCAAGCTTCTAATAAATAGTGTTTAAGCACTGTTCTATTTGTGTGTGTGAATTCAGTTCATGACAGAGTGAGTGAACTCCTTGTAAAAATATTACAATATGTATCAAAAAATTGAAGAAGAGCCTGAAGAAAAAGGAGCATCTGGTGGAGTCGTCGAAGCTCCAGGCAATGGAATCGCCGAAAGAGACGAGACGGACCCCAGCCGGCCTCCTGATGTGAGACCCAAGACACGGCCCTCAATTCCTCCAACCACCCCGACTGGAGGTCAAACCGGGGCCTGTGAGGAAAGACCAGAAACTGCTCTGTGCCAACGTCGTCGGCCTACAAGATGGGACACATTGATTGTCAAGACCAGCTTGATGGAACAACTTCTAGCCAGGGAAGAAGAGGTGGAAAACCAACGAGAAGAAATTTCTAACCTGAGAGCTCAGCTACACGACTGGAGACTTCTGGTGCCTCGGGTTGGGCGTGCGCCAGCCCAGATTCCAGCAGCAGCTGCTCCAGTGGCTGCGGTACCCACACCTCCCAGGATACCGGCCCTACAAGTGGGCCCAAGACCTTTTCGGGAATTGAAGACCACTTACGATGGTGATGGTGATGGTGCCACCCTAACATACTTCCTCAACATGGCCTCTAATTATATGGTCGACTACGGGAACAGTTTCCAGACGATGCCACCAGAGTCAGATACCTGTGCCAGCACCTCAAAGGAGAAGCAGCAGAGTGGGTTGCCAGCCTGTTCGACTCACGAGCTGAAGAGACAGCCAATCTGCAGCTGTTCATGCATCGCCTCAGAGAAAGGTTTGAAGATCCTTCCTTCCAAGAACAAGCCAGATATCAACTCAGAAAACTATGCCAAGGAAAAGGAACCATTGGGGAATACACCCGTGAATTCAGAAAGTTAGCCACTAAAGTACTGGAATGGAAAGATGACATCCTCAAGCAATTTTTCCGAGATAGATTAAACCCCACCATACTAGATAGCTGCCTGACACAAGGAGATCCTGCCAGTCTCTTGGGATGGATGAAACTAGCTGGAAAAGTGGAAAGCATCATGGAGAGTATCCGGCTTGCCTGGCAAAGACAAGCCCAAGAAAGCGGTCGCCAAACCCCGGCACCCCAAAAAACCACTTTCCTAAGCAGCGAAGAAAAGAAAAAACAACTCCGAGAAGGTACCTATTTCCAGTGCAGAAAAAAAGGCCACATTGCCAGCAAATGCCAGGGATCTAAGAAACCCGCTGAAGAAAAGTTGGGCACCCCCACCATCTGGCCTGCATCCCATAAAGCTGATACTCCAAAACCGCCAACCAAACATCTCGCCGGCGGAACCTCTGCTGGAGCTTGCGATGATGAGGACAGCCCGCTGACCACCTCCAGCTCAGATAGTGATGAGTGGGATCTTGACAAGTCCACGAATGTAAGTACAACTAAAACTCATCATGTATATGTTACAGTAACTTTACAAGGAAATTATGGGAAATTGTACAGGGCCTCTAACTTGTTTCTAGATTTGTTTTGAGCTCCATCCCATGGTCCCACCCAGGGTCAAAGCATCTAAATAGTAGGAAAATGGGATCACTAGCTAATCTAACTGCCTGAGATTTTTCTTACCTGCACAAGAAAAATGTTGGCTGAAGGACTATCTTACATATGATTTAGATCATTGGTTCTCAACCTTTGGTTGTCCGGATGCTTTGGGCATCAGTTTTGAGAAGCCTCAGCCAACATGACTGGAGGTTAGGAATCCTAAGTATTGAAGCATCACTCTTCTGAAGGACCTAAGGTTGATAAACTCTGCTTCAAATTATTGACATGGTTGCCACTTACATGTGGTATCTTTGTGTCATAGAGCCCCAATTATCTGGAAGCAGATGTTCAGTGGCAGCTTCATGAATAGGCAGGGCCAGCTCAAAACACTTGGCTGCCTGAGGTAGAGTACTGGTTGGTGTCCCTTTCCCACCCCAGGTACAGAAGCTAATTGGATTGGCCATTTCATAGATTGCAATGGAGTCATATCCTTCACCACCACACTGGAGGCAGTTGGCTACTTTAGGAAGGCTGGCACAGATTGTGCAACATTATACGACTGTGTCCTCCAATAGAATTTTTTTTGTATCTATTTTTTTTTTGGTTGTAATATGTGCTTCATGTGTTTTTGTTTTAACTTACATCTTAAAAGAAATGTTCTGATTGGATTGATTGTTTCATACTTTTTAAAACTTTTATGCCACATATATTTGTAGCTATTTTGTTTTCACTTATGTGGTAGACCACTTTGATTTCTGTTTTAGGAGAAAGGCAGGATGTAAATCAAATAAATAAATAAATAGAAACAGCTGGAAGAGTTTAGGAGTAATGACCAGAAAGCTGCCTCTGCTGCCCCTCCACCACAAGCAAGTGCTGCCTGAAGCAGTCATCTCACTCACAGCCAACCTTGGGGACCGAAAGGTAGAGTGCATGTATTCTTGTTTTAGAAAAGCTTTGATACATTCCTATGCGATATTCATGTAAACAGAGTAGGGAAAAGTGAGTTAAGATGCTCTTTGGGGTTGTTACCCTGATTTCTGGGGGTCCTGGGAGGGACACCTAAATGTGCTTAAACAATAGGGAGGGAATTAGCACAGAGCACGAGTTGGCAATGCGAGAGGCAGGGTAACGTAGCGAGATCTTGAACCCTATGTCTACGGGGTCAGGCCGAGTCAATGATAAGGCAGAAGTTAATAATAATAATTGTTTTACTGAAGCACAGTCAAACACGTGTATGCAACACACTCACGCCAGAAACTATGGAAATAAAGGTAGTAGTGGATAGAGGGATTTTTGAGGAGGTTTGGTATGGGAAATGCTATACCTGTCCTGAAGCCCGGTTAGAAGCGGAGAAGCTGGGGAGCGTGGATCTCAGCACGTGAAGCTGAGGGGAAGGCTCGCTGGACAAAGCGACAGCAAGGCGGGATGGAAGCCAAGAGTGATCCGAGGAAGCACTCAAAGTCAGGGGTTCTTATAGGGAAAATTGTGACCGCAGGCTAGTTCGTACTTGGGGAAAATAATGAGTTTGGGGCTGGAGACAAAGTCTCCGAAAGGTCAGCATTTGAATGATTGAGTTATAGCCAAATTGTCAATAGAGTAGCCAGTATGCAAAGACAGAGTGCTTGAGCGTTGTATAGTTCGATCATCAAGCTGCCAGCGCGGGGCAGAGGATCTTTTGAAAGTTGCGTGCATACATAATTGAGGTACTTGCCTTGAGGTCTCCTAAAGCTGCGAGTCGGCTATTTCTGGCCTGCCTGTATTGTGTTGGAATATTACAGCAATTATCGGCCAAGCCTGTGTGCGTGCTTGTCCAGGGGCCTCGCAAGCATGTGGAGAGGAATGGGTATAGAAGGCCGAATTATTGATATCAAAAGATATCTTTTAATATCCCACAAGCTCGGGCTAGCAATGGCGGTAACAGAGTGAGTCAGCTATAGTCCAGGAGTCATTTTGAATGTACTTCTACCAAACTGGGTAGAAGGAATGAGAGGAGTTCGACAAGTTTGAAAACTAGCTGAGACTGTCAGAGATGGTTTATACTTGTAAAATGCAGTGGGTGATTCATGGACTCCAAACTGTTCCAAGCTTCTGATTCTATTCTTTCCTGACCCCACAAGACAGATTGTTTTATCATAGTTGAACAACTTGTCTCATGGTTCCATAGTTCACCACCCAGCTTTCTGCCTCAGGATGTGGTGATGTGACGACAAAAAAAAGAAGAAGCCTAAATTACAGGTTTCAAAACCCCCTAGAATCTTCTGCTTTATTAACCAAACTCACCCTAATTTAACTGTCCCAGAGCCATGCAAATGTTTTGTTCTTTTCATCATTACATGACAGATGTTTTCTCATTAATTAGTAACCTATGGTTAATGCAAAAAGTGGCAAGATAATATTCAGCTGCAGTCTAGAATCTGCTTTCGCTGGCATTGTACAGCTGATCCATGTGGAATACGTAGCGCTATTGTATTTTTGGTTGGACAATGCCCCAGAATCAGAGCTTATAAAAATTATTTTCTTAACTCCCAAGTTCAGCACCACGCTATCATCCGGAATGGCCATAGAACCTGCTGCCTGGGGATTCTGGATGTTGCTTTCCCAAGCTATGAAGGATATATATAAATGTTTTAAATAAATAGAATATTTGGCCCTGCAGCACAGTCAGCAAAGTTCTAATCTACCATTGTAATACATCAATGACTATTAAGTGAGTCCTGATGAAGTGCACTTACTCACTGTCAGCCTTCCAGTGCAGCACCAGCTTCAAAGCAACCCAAGGTGGGAGAAGGTTAGGAAAATGCCATAACGTACATTCAGATAGATGCAGTTTCAAAGTGTTTTGTGAAAGGCAAGGAGGAAACCAGCATGACTCTCATAGTTATTCCATCTCTGGATTCCTGCATGCATCTACAAAGTACATACATTGTGCTAGCTTCCACTCCAGGAAGAAAAATGAAATAAAAAAACTGAAAGATCATGAGAAATGTAGTTTTTCTAAAGTACCCTCAAATTATATAGTAACATGAATATAAGGAATTAAAAATGCATATTTCAGCTACCTCCCTCAAATTCTATGCATTTCCATCTGGAACAAATGTGTACGATTGCATACCCACACATATGAGAACATCCACAGAAACAAACAAAAAAATAGAGGACTATAAGAAAGTTAGCTTGTCTTAACACACCCCAAATTACATCATAACTTGAATGAAAGCAATTAAAATATATATTTCAATTACCTCTCCCAAATTATATGTTAGGTGAACAAGAATGTAGTTTGTAGGAATACACAGTCACACATACAAAGACATCCATAAATACAGCTTGCAGTTCTCCCAGGGCCAGTCCGTAGGCAGCCAAAATGCCATCACCTACACACAGGAGGGAGGTATCAGCAGGCTTGGAACCGTGATGTTTGCAGAGACATGAAACATCATGGGAGAGGGAGAGGATAGCCTAAAATACAGCATGAGAGACTGCCCAGTGAAGACTGGATGTATCCCATAGATATAAAATGTTGACTGTCTCTTGGCTGAGGGAATACAAAACTAGGTGGGAAATGGGATGGGATGGCGCATACTGTCAACATCTGGCAGACCACACATTTCCCTCATATTTGTGGAAACCACCTTTTAATTGAAGTTTACTCAAAGATGTTTGTTATGCTATGCAGTTTAAGCATTTTGATTCCATTTTAGCTACCATGTCTGCTGCCTACACAATCCTAGGATTTGGAGTGTAGAGAGCCAGCATGGTGTAGTGGTCTGACCATTGAACTACAATCCTGGAGACCAGGGTTCGATTCTCCATTTGGCTGTGGAAACGCACTGGTTGACTTTGGGTGTGTCATACACTTTCAGTCCTCAGAAAACCCCATGATAGGTTCACCTTATGGTCACCATAAGTTGGAAATGACTTGAAGGCATGCAGCAACAACAACAACAACAACACTGAGGCATTAGAACTCTCTGGCAGGATCTATATGCTTCAAACAAATAAACAAATTGAAAACCTACAAATCTCCAGATTTTGTAGGAAAGCATCATGGCTGTTAAAGTGGTGTAGAAATGCTACGACTCTGTAGTGTGAAAGAGACCAAATGGCAGAAAAGCACTATAAATAAATTTATTTCAGGTAAGAGTTGGTGGAGGAAAAAAATCCAGGCTCGTTCATGTACTATTTGTGGATACTTTTCCAAAACATCGTGGCCACAGCACCATGGCTTTCTTTTTTGGTACCTAAGTCTTCTCGAGTGGTTTCATCAAGTCTGTCTTTAAAAATATGTAGCTTTTGTATTTAACCATCTCACTAAATTCTTAGCAATGGCAAGGCACTGCCAATAAAGCTTTCATAGCAAAGGATATGGGAAAGCAATGAGGAATAAAAGCTCAACTCTGGCTTGGGAGGGAGACCACAGTTACCAGATCCCTCATCTGGATTCTGCTTCCTGTTGCCTTCAAACTAAAAGTTGTTGCTGAGTGGATATGACTTGTCGAGTGATGGCCAGTACAGAATGGAAGTTGCCCATAAATCTGGTCATCCTGTCCCCAAGCCCATTTACACAGTTGCTTTATACTCAGAGCCCCACCCCCATTATCTAGTCAACCTCTCTCACTTCTTTCTTTGACACTACCTCCAAGTCAACCAGCCTGCTTAGGTTGGCACTGTTTCCCTGATAATTCACCACTTTTACTGCCCACTTTGCTATTTCGTTAGAGCTCTAGCTCCATCTCCCATGAAACCTTCACAGCCATTGAAAACTGGTGGTGCAGATGGCCTACCAACCAACTAGGAGCCGAACACAACCTTCTGCTCACAGTGGCGCGGAAGGCCCTGATTTCACCAGGTGTGGCACCAGGTGTTGAAGATATGAACCTCTCCAGAACATAAACCTGCCTGCTTGCTTCCATGATGTATGTATCTGCAGAATATGAGAAATATTAAATAATCACATTGACAGAGTCCAGACCACCGAGGGGTTGGTTCGAAATGGGTTTTTCCATTTGACCATCTTCATGGGGGCTGCCGTTTGACAAATCAGCCAGGCTGGTAGAACTCTGCCCCTTTGGTAACCCTGTTATCCAGGGATTGAGCTGGCAACAGAGAAAGTATGCCAGAGAGTGAGTTATGGGTGTGAAAGTATGTTTCTGCTTTGCTCACATGTTTGGGTCCCCTGACTTTAAGATTCTACTGCATATTGATATAATTATTAATGTACTGCAGACATTTCTTGATAAATTGTGTTTAAGTAGGTTATTGTCTAGACCATTTGTATTTATGCAATGAATGTGGTGGTAAGTAGCTGCTCTAATATATTCAGCCTTCAACACTGAAAGTGGTGTTAACTGCTCATCAGATAACTTGTAGCTAAGATATTCTCTGTGGATTCCATTGTCTGTTCAAGAAACGTAATAGGACAATGGTAAATAAAAATTGTAATTAAAGGTAGGTTGGTGATTTGACAACTAGAAAAGAGATACTTGTTTCACAGGCACCCCATGGGTAGCCTTTTAAATAATTATTTTATGAGCACGACAAAAGCTTTCTGGTTAAATTTGAATACGACATATTAAGGTAGATGTGTCCCCAGATAAGACCTCAAAGAGGTAAGAGAGAATCTTTGCCCAGGGGCCCTTTCACACTACACAATTATAGCACTATGATTCCACTTTAACCACCATGGCAACTTTTGATGGAATCCGAGGAGATACAGTTGAGGAAGAGGCACTTAGAATTTTCAGCCTGAGAGCTCCTCTGGTGCCTCTGACCTAACTACAAACCCCTGAATTACACAGGATGCAGCCATGGAATCATAGCAGATGGAGGTGCTGTAAATGTTCAGTGTGAAAGGGACCCAGGAATTTCCCCCAGCATCTATTCAGTCACCTTATTCTGAGAAGAAGAGGCCCATCCACACTTTCTTAACAGGACCTTTGGAAAGATAGCCACTTTCTTACGGTGGCAGTCCACAGTCCAAATGGAGGGGAGAAGCTTATCATGCCACTATGGGGGGGGTTATGTCTTGCCCACTCGTACTGTAGACTGCAGGTGCTTGCTCCCTTGTTAGTAGGGAGGGGGAAGGAGAAGAACACCATCACCTTCCCCACCGCAGGAAATAGGTTGGAACTGCAGTGATCTATCAGTATTCCCTCTACTTCACCAGGTACCCAATCCCATAGTCTGCTCTCTCTCTCTCTCTCTCTCTCTCTCTCTCTCTGTGTGCGTGCGTGCGTGCGTGCTTGCGTGCATATTTTGGAGGTGGAGGGCCAAGACAGAATAGGTATTCTGTTGGTGTACTGCCCACACCATTGCACAACAGTCTCCTTTCCTGAACTGAGTTGGTCTTAGCAGTGGTGTTGGAATCCCTTCAACTTGTAAGGGGGGACTTTAACATCCATGTGGAGACTGCTCTGTCATGTCCTGAATGACAACCATGGGCCTATTGCAAATAGTATCTGGTGCCGCCCATGTTGCAGGACACACTCTGGACCTGGTTTTCTGGTCTGGGTGGGATGACGGTGATCTGGTTGTGGGGGAGATTTCTCTAGTTCTGTTGTCATGGTCTGATCATTACCCAGTGGGGTTTAGACTCACTGGCAGCCTCTTCAGGATAGGGCATCAATTTAAGATGGTCTACCTCAGGAAACTTTTGGATCCTGATGGATTCCTGACAGCTCTTGAGGTGTTTCTTGTTGATTTGGCAGGTGATCCTGTCAAAGTCCTGGCTGATCTCTGGAACAGAGAAATGGCATGGGTAGTGAACACAATAGCCCCAAATATCCTCTCCCATGAAATGGAGATAAGTCCCTGGTTCACTAGGAAGCTGGTGGTGATGAAATGAATGGGACAGAGATTAGACCAACAGTGATGGAAGACTTTAGAGCGAGTCTAACTAAACACAAACTAGAGAAATTGTACTTCTCTGCCACCATTGCATCTTGACAGTGTCATCTAGTGGAGCTGTCTTGAGTAATCAGGGGCATTTTGCACTTTGGCCCACAAGGAGAAAACAAAGACCATTGACAGCCTGCTGTGACAAATTTGCAAGACACTTTGCAGACAAAATTGCTTAGATCTGCTCTGACTTGGATGCTGTACTTGAGACATATCCAGTGGATGTAATGTTGGCACCTACTTTTCCTGTATTATTGGATATATTTCAATTTATGCAGCCTGAGGGTGTGAATAGAATCCTTGGAGAGCTGAGAACCAACACATCCATACTGGATCCTTGCCTGTCCTGGCTTCTGAGAGTAGAAAAGGGGGACTGGCCAAGTGGGTAAGGGGACAGGTGAATGTCTCACTGCAAGTTTCCATCCTGCCTAAAAGAGGCTGTGGTGAGACCATTACTTTAAAATAAACCAAAAACCCTCTCTGGATCCCACCATGCATATGCTGGGGAAGCACAGTGGTTGAGAAGCCTCCTTCCCTTGGGACAGGGTGCCTAATGGCTTGGCAGGTAGAGGGAAGGAATCTGATTTTGAACACAGTTTGCATAATTCAAGGGATTTATGAGCCCAAGTTCTTTTGCTGTCTGATACAGAATAACAAACAGCATTCCTCTCACCTTTCCCACATGTCTAGTAAAGCCAGGCAAGTTGTTTGGACACATGAGATGGAAAAATCCCACAAGCACCTCTCCCTGTCTTTAGTAGTAATAATCCAGGAATACTACAAAATACAGTGACAAAATAAATAATTAACAATTTGTTGCCTTTTCATGACATCCCTTGGCCTGAATCCTATTGCTTAGTCCCAATTAAAATAAACCCATTAAATCAATTGAAGTTTTTTTAAAATTTATTTTTATAAAAAGAAATGCATATTATTAAAAAACATAATATAAGATCGCTTTCATAACATCAATGTTCCATACTATATACAAAATATATTTGGTATCTTTAACTTTACAATGACTTCCATTGGCATTTACCCAGAATCATTTCCCACGCTATTGCTTTATACATTTGAAACTCCCTTATTTCCTATACAACTTATTACTTCTATGTTGATTGTACACTTCCTTGTCATTTTCATTGTCTACAAATACGTTTTTAACCCTTATTCCATACTTTCTGCAATAAATTCATCTTTTTTTATATATACCGCAGTTATATATAATAATTTATGTTTTAATCCATTCATCCTGCTTTAAATTCCTAATTTAAATTCCTAATTCCATTCTTCAAATACCAAATGTCAAAATCCCCCTCAATATCAATTTTCATACAAATACCCATACTTTTTCATATATTCCATTACTTGATGCCAATCCTTTTCTACCAGATGGGTTTGTTTTCCTTTTAATTGATTTGAAAAAAAAATCAAATAGCTTCAATTCCAGTACTTTTAGGATCCATTGTTCTATATCGGGAATTATCGGCATTTTCCAAAGTCTTGCAAAAACCATTCTGGCGGCTGTTATTACATAAAGTAATACTCTTTTGTTTTTCTGTTGGAAGTTTTTATCAAACATGAATGTCATATTTAATAGAAAAAATTCTGGCATCATAGGGAAAGACACTTTGAATATTTCTCTTATTACTTGATATATTTTTAACCAGTACTTCTTCGTAATTGGACATGTCCACCATATATGGAAAAATGTACCCACATTGTCCTTACATTTCCAACATTTATTATTTCCTGTGTGGTACATTTTTTCTATTCTTTCTGGAGTAAGATTATATCTATACATCATTTTGATGAAATTTTCTTTCAGATCTTGAGAACTAGTAAATTCCACTGTGTCTTTCCAGGCCATTTCCCAATACTCAAGGGCTATTTCATGCTGAACATTCCTAGCCCATTTTATCATTACATCCTTTACGGATTCATCTTCCAACTTTCGATTTAGGAAATATTTATAGAAATAGGAGACCTTTTGTTTTGTTTTGAGGAATATTATTGTTTCCAATTCATTGTATGACTTTTGTGATGAAATTCCCTCCAATTTTAGGTCCATTTTAAACCTCTCTTTCAATTGTAGGTAAGGAAACCAATTGATTTTTATACCTTCTTTTTCAAGTTCTTCACGTGTTCGTATTCTGCTCCCAACTCGATTATCATGAATTATCAAATCTTTATATCTTATCCAATCTTGATTTAAATCTTTCCATTTTCCATGAAAAACCTCTTGAGGGGAAAACTAAAGTGGTATCTTATTATAAGTTTTTTTCTTGACATTCTTCCAGATTCTAATTAGTGATTTCCTTACGTAATGATTCCCAAAGTCTCTATCAATCTTATCTTTATCATACCACAGATACGCGTGGAAGCCGAACCTCATATTTGTACCCTCTATTGTTAATAATCTCACGTCTTTCAAAGTGATCCAGTCTTGAATCCATGCCATTACATTAGCATAATAATATAATTTAAGATCTGGTAGACCACAGCCTCCTTTAGTTATGTGCTCTGTTAACAGCTTCCATCTAATTCTAGGTTTTTTACCTTCCCATATGAATTTTGAAAATTCTTTTTCTCAGACTTTGAAGGGTTTATCGTTTACTATAATTGGTAGATTCTGGAATAAGAAGTTTAATTTGGGTAGAACATTCATTTTGATCACAGCGACTCTTCCTAATAATGATAAATTCAGATTAGACCATGTTTTCAGATCTTTTACTATGTCTTTCCAAATTTTATTATAATTATTATCAAATAAGTCTTTATTACTTTCTGTAAACCAAATTCCTAGATATTTAATTTTCTTCTCAATATTAATTCCTGTCATCTTCATTATCTCCTCTTTTTCATTTCGTCTCAGATTCTTTACCATGATGTATGATTTATTTTTATTTATTTTTAACCCTGCGGCATCTCCAAATTTCGTTATTTCAGTGATCAATTCTTTAATTCCCATCATAGGTTCTTCAATGAAGAAGACAAGTTCGTCTGCAAAGGCTCTTAACTTGTACTCTTGATCTTTTATTTTGACTCCTTTTATTACTGAATTGGCTCGTATCTTGTTATTTAATATTTCCAATATTGCTATGAATAGCAACGGAGACAGCGGACAGCCTTGCCTCATTCCTTTAGGTATTTTTATTTCATCAGTAAGTTCACCGTTCACAATTAGCTTTGCTTTTTGTTCGTTATAAATTGCCCCTATCCATCCGACAAAGTTTGAACCACAATTCATTCTTTTTAAAGCTTCTAACATGAATGTCCATCTTACTTTGTCGAACGCTTTTTCAGCATCGAGAAACAGTACTGCTAGTTGTTTTTCAATTCTTTTGTCGAAGTGTTCTATCATATTCAGTAGAATTCTAGTATTATTTTTTAAATGACGATTAGGTAGAAAACCGTTTTGGTCTGAATGTATCATATTTTGTAATATCTTCTTGAATCTTACTGCCAGTATCATGGTGAAGATTTTATAATCTGTATTTAATAGGGATATAGGTCTGTAATTTTCTGGTAGCATGTGGTCTTTTCCTTCTTTTGGTATCAATGCAATGTTCACATATTTCCAAGATTCTGGGATACCGCTAAACCATATTTCATTAATCGTTTTAGTTAACGGTTCAGTTATTTCCGCATCAAAAGTCTTGTAGAAACTGGCAGTGTACCTGTCAGGGCCGGGAGCCTTGAACATTTTCAAATTTCGTATAGCTTCTACAACCTCCATACTTGTAATCTCCGCATTTAAGGCTTCTTTATATTCGTCAGCTATTTTAGGGATTTCTTGTTTATCCAAATCTTTCATTTTTTTTTCTTCTAGTTCTTGCATTGTGTCTTTTCCATATAAATGTGCGTAATATCTTTGAAAAATTTTCTTAATTTGATCCTGTTCCGTAGTTTCCTTTTGTCCTTGTTTCATCTTGAAAATACTTCTTTTTTCTCTCTCTTTCCTAAGTTTATATGATAACCATTTTCTTGGTTTATTAAAGTGCTCAAACTGATTCAGTCAGCAATATTTCATTTTCCTCTCTATATCTATCATATTTTCTGATGCAATTTGGTCTTGTAGTGATTTTATTTCCTGTCTTAATTTGTAGTCTTCTGCATTATTTCGGAATTTCTTCTCTTTTACTTTTAATAGTTCCATTAGGTTTGTTAATCATTGTTCTTTCAGTTTCTTTTTGTGTGCTCCCGCTTTTATCAAATGACCTCTAAAAACGGCCTTTCCAGCATCTCAGACTGTTTTCATAGCCATTTCTGGATTTGTGTTTTCTTCATAATATTTTGTAACAATATCTTTCATGCTTTTCACTAATTCATTATCTTTTAGAAGGTTATCATCAAGTTTCCAATTATATTGTTTCCGCTGTCCGATTTGAAGCTTCAAAAGAATAGGACTGTGATCCGAAGTAATTTTTGGAAGAATTTCCATGTCCTGAATGTACTTATGTAGTGTTTTAGAAATTAAAAAGAAATCTATTCTGGACATGGAGTTGTGCCTATCTGAATAAAAGGTGTATCCTTTTTCTGCACCATGTTTAAAAGTCCATACATCTAACAGTGCCATTTGGTCCATCATCTGAAAAAAGGTTTGTGGTAATTTTCCTTGTGATTTTTGATGACTCTCATGCTTGACCTATCCTCTAATGAATTCAGAACTCCATTCATATCACCAAGAATTAAGACATTATCATGTAACTTTTCACTTGTATATCTGGCAATCTGTTTCCTTATTTTTGCATAGAATTTTCCTTTATTTTCTTGTGGTGCATAAACTCCGACTATTAATAATACTAATTCTTGCAAATGCACCTCTAGCATTAAGTAATGGCCTTCCAGATCAGCGAAAACTTCTTTAACCAAGTATTTGTTATTGATATAAATCACGACTCCTCTTTTTTTTCTTTTTGTATGATGCAGTATAACATTGTCCCAAGTTTGGGTTTTTGAGATATTTTGTATCATTATGAGCGATATGAGTTTCTTGGAGACATAAAATATCATATTTTGCTTTCTCCAAAAGATGGAAGATATGTCTTCATTTATATTGAGAGTTCATTCCTTTGGTGTTCCAAGAGAGTATTTTCAAAACTTTACATGCCATTTTTCTTTTTAATACTTTCTACCTTCTTATTCGTTCTTAATTTTCCTCTGTATCTTCTATTTCACTCTCTATATGGTATCCTCCTCCTTCTTTATCTTGACTCTTATCAGAATCCTCAAATTCTTCTATTGATTCCGTTTCTTCAGGTTTTAAGTCTCCTCTTCGTGCTCCTAATGTTTCTTCTTGTTCCCTTCCCATGGGACTGGGGTGTCTTTCTCTTCTTGTTTCTTTTCTCTCTTGTTTTTCTATCTTTCTTTTCAGTCTTTCGTATGTATCTCTTGCTTTGTCAATACTATTTATTCTATATCTTTTTTGACTGTAAATAAAAATATATCTTCTGTTCTGTTCTAAGAGTAATTAATTTTGTGTTTTGTGAGTAGATGAATTAAAAATCTATAATCTTGTCTTTTTTTTCAGGATTTGTGCTGGTACATCTTTATATATATTTATATCTTGTGAATCTATATTTAACTTCTCTTGGTAACTCTTCTGTAATATAATGTCCTTTGTTCTTAAGTTAGTAAAAACAATCACAATGTCTCTTGGTTGGTTTCTCTCTTTGGCCACACGTGAATTGACTCGAAATATCCTCTATACTCATGTGTAGCCTTTCTTCTGTTAGTTGTGTATATTCTGATAGTGCCTGTATTATTCTGTCATAAATGTTCTCCTGATTCTGCTCCATCAATACTCTGAATTTTAAACAACGATCTCAATATCTCATCTCCACTCTGCCTATATTCATTTCTTCTCTTACTTGTTTTACTTGTATCTGTTGTGTTTTTTCTTCAAGTTGGTTTGTCTTCTCTTGTAGTGTTGTCACCTCCATTTTTATTGTTGTTATTTCCTTGGCCATCATATCCATCTTTTTACTTAAAGCATCTATTTCTTTTTTAATTTCTGTTTTTATTTCTGTTCTGGTTTCCTTCATGTCCTGTCTGATTTCTTGCCTTATTTCATTTCTTGACTTACGTAGCTCCTCCAATATTAAGTTTGTGTCAGTTGAAACGGCAGTTAAGTCTGTAGAGGACCTTCTGGCTTGTTGACTTGACGTTTGAATAACAGTCTGTTTGATTTGGGCCCTTCTTGTGCCTGTAGCCATTTTAACTGTTTGTAAAACAATTCTCACTTAATTTCCAACAGAAATAAAAGCTTATATTATAACAATCAAATTGTCATCAATTTCCTAAAGGGCAACAGATGGTGCTGTAGAGCCACCGGGAATTCAAGTTAATTTTCTGTTTCCTTGTACCAATATGGTTTGTTCAACTTTCGTTCCTTATTTCAGCTGTGTGTTCTGTTATCGGTGGCTCTTCAGCATCAAGGTCGTTTCATACAATAACAATTCTTGCTATCACAAAGTCTCCAGCAATTATTTTAAGCATACATTGTAAAGCCCTCGCTTCTTATGAATATACACAGATCTTAATATCAAATATTTGGAATTCCAATATTTATATTTCTATGCAGTTGGAACAGGTAACTGTAATTGTACCCTTATATACCCTTATATGTATTACCTTAATATATTACAAAATATTTAAATCCAACAGAAATAACCAACTTTCAATTTTCTATGTAACTACAATAATTAAATCAGAAATGTTCACCCTTTATTGACTGTATTTACTGAAGGTTGTATTTTTATATTTGTATATATTAGCATATTTGTACTTATATAAAGAGCTTTATCTATTTATGCTTGTATAAATTAAATTTTTAATATTTATAGAGCTTAAGAACTGTTTATGGTTTCACTCTCTTTTCTGTTGTCGTTTCACTGCTCGGCTGCTCCACTGGTAAATGTCCGTCTTCCTCGCTCCTCGCGTTGTTACACTAATGTTTATCTTGGAGTCCTTAAATTGTATCCAATATTGTCTCTCAACTTCTGCTACAGTGTTTCTTGTTAGTTTCTACACAGTGACTTTGTATCTTCACTAAGTAATATGCTTTAAACTATGAAATGATCCCACCGAAAAAAGGAGTCCAAAAAAAGAGTCCGAAAAAAAACCCCCGTTGTCTAGACTCAGGAATTAAATCCACGGTGTGCTTACCAAAGTTAGTACAAGTCCATCCGTATGTTTCAATAGATTAATATAATTAATATAATTCCAATTTCGCTTCTAAGTCCAACACCCCAAGGGTAAGGAAAAAAAAGACCTTATTTTATTCGAAAAAGAAACCCAGCAGTTGCCAGAAAAGAAAGATTTCCCTTAAAATAAAGTTCCAAAATCGTCAAGTTACAAGGTCCTCAATTTTCTTAATCCCAAAAGTCCAAAATTCAGAAAGGGATCAAAGTCCAAAGTTTAACAGGAGGAGAAAGGAAAATTAGAAGAAAAAGAAGGAACATAAAATAGTCTTCGAAGTTTAACTCACAGTCAAGACGGATTCATCAGACGATAATTAAAACCAAATTATGGAAATTTTCCTAGCCGCTTTTTCTTCGCGCAGTACATTCAATACTTAATAGTTGGAATTACCGTCCCCTTTATCCGGGTAAATGTCAAAATAGATGTTTAAATGTAAATCCGTAATCTTCTTAATTAATCCTTAGTTTAAAAAGTCTGGGCGTCGCTTATCGGGAAAGTTCACTTGACAAACTGTGGCTGTGGCGGCTCTTCAGCCCCTCGCTTCGTCTGGTTACCTTTCAGCAAAATGCCTCCTGCTCGCGGTCTTGCAATTTCGGGACCCCTGCAAACCCCCTCGAGACTCCTCTTACCAGAGGAGTTCTCATCCAGGAATTTTCCCTGAAGATTGGTTATTTTGGCCAGATCATCAAATCTTCTTAGATCTTGCGAATTTGCCTGGAATCGCCACTCGCGGTGACAACCTAGGAACAGCTGTCTTCCTAGGTGGCCGTGCACTCTGCAATCAGACCGGCAAACAAACAAACATTTTGTTTGTTTTCTTTTCTTTTATTTATATCTGCTCTTGTGCTGGAATGGGATCCGAAGCAGTTCACACATTATTGAATGGTGTACAAATGTAAATTCCGTTGATTCACTGAGTCTGCTCTAACTGGAACCATCAATAGTATTTAAGCCTAAATCTGCTCCCTGAAAGGACTGCCTCATTGTCTGTAACAAGAGGACCACACTGAAATAGAATGTTGCACCTGCTTTTACATATTTCCTCAGTGTAGAAGTCCACCTGGAGTTTAAGGGGGACATACAGGATGTTCTCCTGAACACTTACATCCATTTTGACATTTTTGTTTCAGCTTTGTAAACAGGTTCAGGAGACTAGGTGGTTATATGGACTTGAAATGTATTAGAATTAAGTCACCTGTGTGCTCTTCCATTATCGCAATAGATAAGGAAGTTATCAACCTGCAGATAAGTGAACAAATGAAATATCAAAAAGTCAACTTAATTCAAAGACCATACATACTGAGACAGCAGGAGATATGCTCAGAAAATGCAGTGGCTCGCTAAAGAGGAAGGGAAGGTGCTGTTTACAGTAGTTCCTGGCAATGAGGTTGCTTTTTGTTCTTTTCATACTTGCTTTCTCGTGAGACAAGGCCTCCCAATCTGGTTTGAAGGGAAAGATGAGGAAGGGCCTTGTTTCCATCAGCCACAAAGAAATGAGGGCTTGGCTGAGGGAACACTTCAGGATGCCTGTGAATACTGGTCTGAGAGTTCCTGCAGCTTGAAGCCACTGACTTGTAGTTTGTGTAGCAGGAAATGTTTATAAATCAGTTGCTAATTTTTCTTGAGACTTTTGCATAACACAGACAGCAGGGAAATGTGATATTAGGAGATGCCAAGCCATCTCATTCCTCTGTCTAGGGTCATTTCCAGATGGACATCTCCTCAAGGTAGCAGTTAGAAAGCATCGTGGAGGTATTCCATCTTTTTCTTCTTAACAGATTTTTCCCATAAGGAAATTCCATTTTTTTCTTCTTAACAGATTTTTCCCATAAGGAAAAAGATGGAAGAAGCAGTGAAATATAAAAGAGACAGTATATAAATGACTGGGATATGCAAAGCCTCCATCAAATTCATTAAATGATGTAGGCCAATGAGTGGAGTAAAGCTCCATCTGGAACTTCTTTAGAGATGTGGCCACACTATGAAATTGTAGGAGTGTGATACCACTTTAGCTGCCACAGTTCGATCCCATGGAAATGTGGGAGTTGTCACTTGGTGAAGGACTTGCAGTTCTCCACCAGAAAGTTCTAGTGCCTCTCTATATCAAATTCCAAGTCCTCCACCAAACAACAAATCCCTGGAATTGATAGGATGGAAGGGCAGCAGTTACAATGGAATCAAATTGGTGTAACTGTAGAAACACCTCAGGTCAGTCCCTAGGTGTGTTCCAGCCTAGGTGTGTAAGCTCATGTCTCAGGCTGTCCAACATCAAGTCACATTTCAGCAACCTTCATTTTTGTTTTTCACAAGAGAGAGAGTGAGAGAGAGAGAGAGAGGGAGGGAGAGAAACAAGCAGCTGGGTCTCCATCTTAGTACACATAGACTTTTTGCATAGTGTCCACGTTTATACATTCACCTTGGAGTTGTAGGATGTCCAGCTGCCTTTTGCTTATTGATCAAACCCATAAACAAAGCCTGAAGGAAATCTTGGACAAGGAGCCTGCTAGCTACACAAGAGACTGCATTGGATAGGAACATCTGGCTTGATGTTATGCTCAGCTAAATACCTCTATAGACAGAATAGTCTCCTTTCCAAATTGTGCCATAATTAAAAGTTTCACCATTCATCTATCTTCTTCAGCTGACTTTGAGATGCTCTACTTCAATAAAACAGAGGGGTGAAGGGAATGAAATTGATCCTGGTAGGAAAATTGGTATGAGAGCATAAGTGCTGCTTTCCCGCAATTAATTTTAAAAATGGTATTTGCTGTTCCTGAACTAAGTACATGAAGTCCTATTTAAACTTTAGATAAACATCAGCCTTGCTACCTAATGCAGGTAGTTGTCAATCAGGATTCACTCAGGAATTAGGCTTATTGTATTTACTCTGGGATGTGGCCTGCATATGACCTGTAGTACCAGCATGTGCCTATGTGGTACACGGCCACAAATAAAACTTGGATTGGTTTACGCTATCTGATTCACAAGAAATTAGAGCGATTTGTATTCACAGCTGCTCCCTGAATGAAATGGATGCTCACCGTTTCCATTTAGGGGAACTTTCTGGAACTGCTGGAAGATAACAATCAGTACCCACATCTGCGTCAAAATGAACTTGCTCAAGACAGCCATAGCACTTGATCAAACTGAGCCAACCTCTATATTCTGAGGTATGCAAGATTAAAAATTATGCTGATTCAGGCTGCAGTCCTATGCATAATAAACTGGGAGTGATTCCCCCTGAATCCAGCAGGGCTTACTTCTGTATGGATATGCCTAGGATTTCATTTTAAAGCACTTAAGTCTAGAAAGCTCTGACCTCCGAGCTAGGCTGTTCTAGCTGAGGGATATTGGAAGCTGCAGACCAAAGAAGGTAACTTTTCCAAGCTCCACTAGCTCACTTGAGATAAATTTCAGGCAGAATTATCTCAGATAGTTTAAGAATGTTAAGAATGTCATAGTCATCCTTAAAATCTTTGATAGTTAAATAGACCCATTAATTCTGCTAATGATCATACACTCAATATCACAGAATACAAATGAAGAGGAAGTGTGACATAAGAAACAAGAAACCACATGACACACATAGACAGCTGTAACTTTTTGGACTCTCGGATCCTTGTCACCTCCATGACTGCTTGTTGATGATCAGTCTAGATTTTCCTTCAAAGGCACTCTGCTGTGCCAAAGCTTTCTCTTTATTCAAAAACTCAAAAGCACCAAGGTTGAACAACTTATCCAGATTTCCAGAGACAAGTAGTGTACTCTGGAACAAGGCTTCCCCTTTGCCCCCACAATTTCAAATCTGAACTTAACACCCTGCTTCAGAACTATGCTCCTGTTCTCTGCTGTGGCTGACCTTTCCAAACAGTGCAATGAAATATGATGCCTTGTAGCCTTCCCTACTTACACAACTTGTTCAAGCCAGCCAGAAACAGGTCTTCCATCTACAAGAAGGAGGTAAAGATTTATTTTCAGAAAGGTCAGTGATGACGTTGGTGGGCAGACCAATGTATCACCTTTGGTGCCCGTGCAGTGAGCCTTTAGCTCTGTTGCTGAATTAGAATAAAGAAAGCTCTCTAGAGATGGTCTGGAGCCAAGCTCTCAGTTTTGCTTCTAGTGTTTGGGCACTAGTTTCAGTGTTTTGATTCCCATTCCTGGATTGTCTTATGGCAGGCTGCATGTTTAAATGCCATTACTTCCCCATCCAACCACAGATGAATGTTATTGAGCAAGTTATAAGAATTGTTGGCACACAGGTAACTTCTTATCACTATGACAAAAAGAGGTTCCTGTTGCCAAGTTTCCAGTCCTTGCTTCCTGCTTTGTGACAAGAAGAATTCCCAGGGAACTTTATGAAGTCAGGCTACTGATAGAAATCACAGTGTTGGAAAAAAGACTGGTTGGAGTTATAGGTCACATCTTGCCCTATGACAGGATGTCTTCTTCTGCCTCAAATGTCCCTGGGCACCAACAGGGATTTGTTTTTCTTTGAAAGCCAAGGAAAGAATCTTCCAGAACCTTTGTAAATGGTTTGTTCCATGTGGGGAACTGGTGCAGGGAGCAGAAACTCTTGCAAATGTTTAAATTGGGTTGAATTCAGACATGCATGAATAAAGTTCTTCTCACATGTTCAAGCTTTCTTGCCATCTGTCTTTCTGCAGCCATTTGTTGTCAAGGGAAACCATTCTTGTAGAGTTAAGACTGTACAAAACAATGTCAGATGCATATCTAAAGATGGCAGACAAGGGAGCAGGAGGGAGTGGGTGGGATTGGTAGAAATTAAAAATCTCCTTACCTTAGAAGAAGGTGCCATCACTTAAAGGACTTCTGTCTTTCAATTCCATACTTTTTTTATGGCAGGTTTTTTGCTTAAGTGTATTGGTTTCATACTTTTCTTCCTAGCACCCTTCCAATTATTTGAAAATGCCCATGTTAACAAATGCTCATTGCAAAGATCTACAAGAGAGATGACACCAAGATATTCCATCTTGCATAATGTATATTTACACGCCAGTGGGCTTGATGTGAAATAGATACTGTATTGCCAATGAATCAATTGCTCCTAATCCAGTTTGCTTCTGCCCACACTAGCAAATCTGTTTTTTTCTACTCAGCTGCAGATACTTCGGACCTCCAATCATTCTTTTAACCTAATTTCTGGATCATTAAAACGCTTTATTTAAAAGGATTGTATAGATGTTCAGTTAGAATTGCTACACTGTTCTGCATTTTCAGAGAAAAGAACCAAGCTGCCATATATAAACAGGATAAAAGTTGGTAATTGATCAAACAGGAGAAACTTGTTTGTAAAATATTTTAAAATAAACTGCCTTGTCATCTCCAACATTAAGACATGTAATTGTAGACATCTTCCAGATGCAACCTGGCAGTGTATTCCTCAGCCAAACCACATTCAAGAATTCTAAATCATGCTTCCTATGTTATGTAAAGTGGTACTTCTGAAAACTGATTGCTCCCTTTCCCAGTTGATCCAATTAAATGATTGTCATATTTCTGGTTACCTGAGAAACTGAAAGACTAAAACAGAGACCAAACTGTGGACCTCCATTTCCCATCAGATCTAGCCAGCCTAGCCAATGATAACAGATAAGGGAGGTAGGAGCTCATTAACATCTGGAGGGCCATAGGTTCCTTTACCCATGAGGTTATCTACTCGTAAATATATTTCAACGTAAAAAAATGTTATGGTTTGCAGGAAGAGATCAAGCACAGAACTCATGCGAAGTACAAATGGTTTTTTTTCTAACCCTCCCAGCTCTGCAAGCTCTGAAAAGATGTGTATGCGTTGGATTCAACATGTAGCTGTAGCTGTTAATTTTATGGGGATTGGAAATCCAAGTTTGGATGGCTAGATAGCAGAACTCCTGGAACTGGCCTTCCAGGAGTACATGACATTTATATGAACGAATACCTAATAAAAATGTAATGGTATATGGGATGCCTTCCTGGAATGCTTTGATGATGACGACTGTATTTCCCAAAGCAGTAACTGTTGTGATGTCCCATCTGACTGCTTGCCAAGCTAATACATAACTCCTCTCTTTTCCATCTTAACAGCGTTTTTTCTCTGCTTGTATTTTCTACTTACCTGAATGAAGACAGAAGAAAGTGTGAATTCAAAGTGAAACAGAAATTAGAGGAATATAAAAATATTAAGTTAGCATGGTTTGGAAGAATTGCATTAGTAAAAATGAAAATATTACCTAAGATTAATTTTTTATTTAGGATGCTACCAATAAAAGTATCAGAAATAGAATTGAAAAATTGGCCGTTATTATTGAGCAATTTTTGTAATGGGGATAAGAAAGCGAGGATTAATAAGAAATTTTGGTACAGATCCCAAAAAGAAGGTGGATTGGGCCTCCCAAACTTAAAATGGTATTATAATGCAAATCAATTGAGATATATTATAGCTGGAGTCTCAGGAAAAGGGGATTTAGAATGGTTAGAGATGGAAACAATAGAAATTGAGAGGAGATTAGAGAATATCTTTTTCTGGAATCCGGTCAAGAGAAAAATAGGAAAAATAAAAACCCTCTTTTAAAGAATATATTACAAATTTGGAAGAAAAACAAGGAAAAACTAATGCTGGCTATCTCACCATTGACTCCAGTAGTGATGGTGGAAAAATTTCCAGTAAATTTGAGGGATGAATTAGAGAAGGAATTAAAAAAGCAGGGAATATACAAGTTAAAAGATTGGATGAACATAACGATGAATAAAGATAGAATAAAGGAGAGATTGCAGGATACTAAGATGTCATGGCTTAACTATATTCAGCTGGAGCAGTGGACAAGGAATTGGAAAAGCAATAATAAAGATTTTCGAGAATACACTAGATTTGAACAAATGATTAAGCAAAGAGATGATATGGAAGAAAATGAAATATTGAAGGGTACCACAAGAGAAATATATAAAATATTGTCAAAAGATGAAGATCTTAGAAAAATATGGGAGGCAGAATTAGTACAAAAAATAGATACTTAAGATTGGGGGAAAATATGGAACCAGCTTCATTTAAAAAATTTATCTGTAAGGATAAAAGAGAATGATTATAAATTGGTTTAGAGATGGTACCTAACACCAGTAAGGTTAAACTACATAGATAAGAATCATTCAAGGTTATGTTGGAGGGGCTGCCAAGAGATTGGCACATATATCCATATGTGGTGGAATTGTGAAAGGTGTACAGAAATTTTGGCAAATGGTGTTTTAAGAGACAAAAGAAATAACAGGAATTGATTTATAAATATGTCCGAGTATAGCATTATTATCGATATGATAAGGTTAATTGTACCCAGATAATGAAGGAGTTAATTACAAATTTATTAATTGCAGCAAGGCAGTTTTGAAAAAATGGAAAACTCAAGAAGATTTTCAAATAAAGAATTGGTATAAAGAAGTGTGGAAAATTGCAATCAATGATAAGTTAACATGTCGACTCAAGGTTAAAAAAGGCATAATGAAAAGGAGTGACTTTGAAGCAATATGGAAAATATTTGTGGAAAAGGCTTTAACAAAAGAGAGAAGTGTCACACCTCCACAAGAAGAATTACAATTTTGGAAAGCAGAGTAAGCTGAAATATAATTGGCTCTGGGAATGGGTTCACATTTAGGGTTAGGGTTTATGGTTAATAACAGAATCATATATAGTATTAGCAATAGGTTAAATAAAGTTGAAAAGAATAGATTTAAGAACAAAATTACTATAGCAATAATAAGTACAAGGAGAATGAGATTTAGATACATGAAATAAAAATATATAATTAATATGATGTACAATATGCTGAATAAGTATATGATGATAAAAGATCTGGAGAGAAATAGTAATGTAAGCTATTTGTGTTGTAATTTTTCTCTTTTTCACCTTTATGTTACTCATGTGGTGTTTTTGTTTTATTCTGTTATGTATTGTTCCTTTTTCTTTATAATAATAAAAAAACAAAGTGTGAATTCAGAGATCAAAGAGCTAACAAACAAAGACAACACTAGCAATTCCGTAGTTAATGAACCATTTCTTCTACATAAATTTCTACCATGAGGATGTATTGAGATTCCTGAATTTCAAAGTTTTTTTTAAAATATTCTTCATTATTTCTCTCTTATATTAGTAAAGAAAATTGTGATAAGCAACTGATAAAATGGAGGAGAAATAGTGTGGTGTAGTGGTCTGAGCTTTGAACTACGACCCTGGAGACCAAGATCAATTCCCTGCTCAGCCATGGAGACCCCCCATTGGGTGACCTTGGGCATGGTCATATACACTCAGCCCCCCAAAACCCCATGATACCTTCACCTCAGGGTCACCATAAGTCAGAAATGACTTGAAGGAACATAACAACAACAATAAAATTGCATTCATTTTTTCCCTATACTTTCACCACATTGGTAGATTTTTTAAAATGTTTATGAATAAAGCAAAATCTGGAGGGCCTCAGATTTCCCCACACCTGTTTTATAGTTTTATGAACAGCTATTTTTAAAGACTGACCTATTTTTAACTGATATGTTATCTGTTATACTAGTACTTGCAGGGACTGTCAGTTTATCCATTTTTATTGCATACAGTATTCTTTATATGCTGTTGGAGGTATAACAGAAAAGGAGTACATAAGTATTAACGCTAATAATAATAGTAATATATTATTCCTAGATGATGGAATCCCCAGCAGATGCAAAAGTGCTTTTAAAAAATCCCACGTGCAGGTTTACATTTCATACCATTCCCACCCCACCACACAGTTCATAGGATCATCCTATCCAATTTTCCAGTCATCACCTGTGCAGAGAAATCCTGGCTGTTAACGTAGCATACTCATTTTCAGCACATCATTAACAAAGCAAATCATAAAACTGAAGAGTGTACTGATATGGACTTTAGTTCCTCTTCCACAAAATGCATCATTTATTTTATTTCATATTAACAGAAATGGAAGATTTGCAAGGTTTGTTCCTTGGCCATTTCCACACCAGACTCTTATATTGCTATTATTCCACTTTCAACATCCTATGGAATCCTGGGGTTTGCAGTTTAGGGAGGGGCCTCGAGGGTTGAGGCCCCTTTCTAAAGTGCAAAACCCAGGATTCCATAGGATGTTGAAAGTGGAATAATAGCAATATAACAGTCTGGTATGGAAATGACCCTTGTCCCCAGCCCATCCTGATCGCTGTCTCTTTCCCTCTGCTCTCTTTCTCTTCTTTCCTATTCTTCTTCTTTCCTGCTGACATTTTTCTCTCCCTCCATCTTGTATCAGTCTTTCCATTTGCTCATGCTCCTTCCTGCTCCAAGCTCTTCAGGCAGCAAGACCTTCTCTCTCTTTCTCTGTCAACCACTTGGAGAACTAGGGGACCACGCAGAGAAGTGCAACATTGCCTACAGGCCCTATGAAGACATTACTATCCCAGGCCTGCTTCCAGCTCTGTTTGTGCTGATTTTGGAAGATTATGTGATTTTGCCATCTAGTGACTAAAGATACACAGAAGATTACAAACAGATTTTAATTAACTAATTATTCTATTTTAAAAACAAAATGACTGCAGTGTGTACACTCCTGGGGTCCCCCTGACATTTCATGCAAAATTTATTGTGTCCAAGTTTCTCTTTCCTAGAGATATGGGAGCCACACCACACTCAGCCCACCCCTCATCCACACTTCCTCTTTCATCATTGTAGACAGGAGGGACATTAACTGACACCTAGAAGAGCACAGTATTTTCAGGCTACCAAACATTCTGTCTAGACAACAGCGATTGGAGAACCGGCATATGAGACAGAACTTTTTAGTGGTTGTCACATTGTTTTCAAGCAATTGCAGTAGCTATTGTGTGCTTGTCCCTGGGCAGTTAAGATCTCAGATCATATGATGAAGGCAACCCAGATCTTTTAAGGGAGACAGAGAGGAAATAATGCCACGTGGGACATTCCCAAATGGGAAATTCATGTTGTTGATTTTTCCCAGGCTGTAGAGGACACTTTGCTGTGGATTAAAGGGACGACATAAGGTTACCATTCTTAGGTCACATTCTCAGCTGGTGTGTGCATCCACTTACTGTACTGGAGATGTGCCAGCTTTAAGTGACCAAGAGTGCATCTAAATAGAGCAAATGTTGCCTGCCCAAAGCAGATTTGCTAGAAAGCAGGCACCACTGAATTAAGTCACACTTATTGGTAAGTAAACATGACTGGGATTCTGCCCCATGTGTCTTACTAATGAGTTCACATTGGCCATCAATGTTAACAGAATGCCTTTTCAACCCCCGTTTATTTCATGTTATGACAACTTCAGAGAAACAGAAAAAGTTGTTCATGAAAACTGAATGTCTGGGAGAATGTAAAAAAAAATCTTCAGTTTAATTCTACAGCTGTGATGTATCTTGAAATGCACAGGAAGGGAAATAATTATGAAGTCAAGAGAGAGGGCAGGCAAACTCAATTCTTTGTCTAACCATTACGCATTCCAGGTACAGACAACCACAACCTCACTCTATTTTGAAAAAGAGTTCTAGCAATAGCAGATCCATATGTTCAGAAACTACGGCTCAGAGTTCAAAAGATACAGGTTTTTGGTTTTTTTTGTAAAAATAAGAGCTATTAAAACAAGCATAGGGAAACAAATTAGGACCCTGCCAATTATCCAGGTACCCCAAGGGGTTTTCCATCAGTAGTACATATTAAGCCACATTGACTGCATTATCAACAACTAAGGAAAACACATGTGAATAATCTTAACTGGTCATCAGTGTGCAGTGGTTTGAGCATTGCACTATGACCCTGGAGACAAGGGTTCCATGCCCTGCTCAGCAGTGGAAACTCACTGGGTGACCTTTGGTGCATCCCACTCAGCCCCAGAAAAAACTGTGGCCATTTCCACACTAGCCTGTTATAGCGCTATGATTCCACTTTCAACATCCTATGGAATCCTGGGGAATCCTGGCGTCCGGCCCTTCCCGAAACTGCAAACCCCAGGATTCCATAGGATGTTGAAAGTGGAATCATAGCGCTATAACAGTCTAGTGCGGAAATGCCCTGTGAGATGTTTGCCTAGGGGTCACCATATGTAAGAAATGACTTGAAGGCCCACAATGACAACAATTTTCCTAGGGTTGAAGAAAGAGATCCAGAAGACTGAACCAGGAGTGTTTCCAAAAACTTTATTATTCAGTTAACACTTTTTCAGCTGGAAATTAATTTCTGACATCTTAGGCCATAACGTGTCATTTGAGCTTATCTCTACAATAATCTGAAATGTTGCTCAAAGAAAATTGAGCCTGCTAAGATTATTTGCAAACTTCCCTCCTTTAAACATGAAAGCCCAACACTTTTGCACATTTTGTAAACAAGTTTTTGTCATTGCAACTGATTTTTTACCCCACCAAAGGGTGGGTGGCCAGGAACAAATCAATACAGTTCTCCCCCCACATTTGAGGATTTCACTTTTGCGAATTTGATTATTCGTGAGCTGCCCACTTGCCTCCCTCCCATCCCCCCTCCCATTCCCTGGCCTTTTGGCCAGGTGCAGGGAGTGGGAAAGATCTTCATTCTCCTGCACTCCCTTGGCCACTGCTTGTGCAGGCACACCAACTGCCAGCAGGAGGGAGCAGAGAGGGTAGATCATCCCTTCCCTGTGCTCCTTCACCGGTTGCCCATGCAGGTGAACCGGCAGGGGAGTTATTCGTGATTTTTTGACATTTGTGGGGGTTTTGTGCCCCTAACCTTTGTGAATGTGGAAGGCCTATTGTATTTATGAATAGTATTAGGATTATCAAAGTGACCTGTTCATGATTTAGAAACAAAGCAGAATACTGCCCACAGCAGAATTTGAGTGTGGGATGTCTGTCTGTCCAGCCAGCCAGTCATCCACTGATGTGCCTGAAAATTTCAGATTATTAAGAAGCTGTTATTTGTTTAAAAACAGATTGCTTCTGATAGTAAAGACCAAAAAGTAAACATTACGTAGAAGAACTGTCTTTATTGACCTCTAGTGGTGAGTTCGCATACAGTACAATGGAAAAGCAAAGTTATACATTGCAAGCTAGTAAATTAACATTACAACTCTTGACATATTAAGAACCAGAGCTTGGAAATGTTACATTTTGTTATAGCTTACTTACATTGGTCAGTTCTGCCTGATTTAATATGGCAGCTGCATTCTAAAAACCTAGATTTTTCAAGTTCTATTAAGAGAGCATATGAAAAGGCTTTTATATTGAGTCAGACCATCAGACAATCTAACTCATTGTGATGGCTATCAGCGACTCTCTACAATCGCAGGCAATATTCCATTTGCTACTGCAGAACCTTTTACAGGAAGATTTTAAGGACTGATGCCTGGGACATTTTGCCTGCCAAGTGTTCTACACTGAGTTACAACCCTTCACCTTTACCTACTAAGGCGCTGGGATATTTGTTCAGAGGCACATTTTGGATACGTCCATCTGCCCTTTCTAGTGACTGGCACATGGTATAGGCAAGTAGGGGTTTTCCACAAACATGAGGTCTCATTCCTTCATTTCCTTCATTATATGCCCCTTGCCTGCTCAGTTTCATATCTGTCAGGAGATGCTCAAAAGAGCTATCAGTGTCTCCACAGGAGAAAAAGCTCATGAATCTACCAATGGGGTAGAGGCCCAAGTTCCTCTGAAAAGTTCCAGAAGAAAAAAGAGAAAGCCAGGAAATTAATTGGATCTATACTTTTTGTTTGACAGCACTTTCCACAAGGAACGGAGGGTACACTTAATTCTTATGAGGTCTACCTTGTCCCCTTGCTTTTCTAGAACCCTGATATGGCACCACACAGAAGCTGGAAGAGACAACAAGGATTACAGAACTCCTGAGCCCAAGGATTTGCACCGAGAACCAGAACTGAATGAAGCTTGCAGTCCTTCATAAACATTCCCTCCCAGCTTTCTTCATTTCAGCAGGTTCATTTAAGAGAGGGGCAAGAGTTGTTTGGTTGCTACAATTGTTCAATAATTGGGAACCAGAACTCCTTGCCCCTAAATCCAAATCTATCCTTCTGCTCATCCCTGCTCTCTAGAAAGACATTATCCACTAGGCAATGCATCTCTCTGCCCTCATCAAAGACACTTCATGTAGAAAAAGTGAAGTCAAAGCAAAAAGCAAAACAAAAGCCAGCCATGCTGCCTCAAAACAGCTGTCTTTACCTGTCTAAGTTCTTTTCCCAGCCAAATCCGGTGATCTTTACCAGCCTAAGTTCTATTCTCAGCCGCATCCAGTCATCTTTACCGGCCTAAGTTCTATTCCTAGCCGTATCTAGGTGTTCATTCAGAACATAAGCACCTTAAAACTACACACAATACAATGCAGTATAAAAATGTTGACTCTCAAAGTAGGCTCAACTTGAGGGCATACTCAGGATCTCTGCTTTCATTTTGATTTTTAAAAAGCACATTTCCAGCTCTCTAGGTAGAACTGAGACCACACCCCACATACTTTACACATTTTCAAGCCACATTCTCTCAGCTTCAGGGCTACCGTAATCTCGGCAATTAAAGAATGGAGGACATAGAGGGCATTTGTTAAAGGGCTGACACAGGCTGTTTAAGGCAGGGATACAACTCCTATCAACCCTAATAAATATAAGAAATGGTGAAGGTTGATGAGAGTTGCACCCCCAAATCATCTATCTGAGTGGGGGCACAAGTTGCCTATCCTTGCTCCAAGGCCATATTTAATACATGCCTTAATGGTATCTTGCTATCTGTTTTTCAAATGCAATCAATATTTACAGAGACCTTGTGGCAGGTTCACCTTAGGGTCATCATAAGTTGGAAATGACTTGAAGGCAGATGACAACAACAACAACAACAACAACAACACAGCTCAGGAAACTCTCAGATGGCAGAGACAAACTTGAGGGAAAAATCTCTCAGACAGCAATATAAACATAAATAACTGACACGCTTAAAAGACACATAAGCAAAGAATCACATTCGCTGCCAGTGATATTTTTTCTCTCTCAGAGGCTTTCTGCTCCCCCCAGGCTTGCAGTGAATCTAAAAGGGTATGCTGCATTTTGACACTGAAGTTGAATGGGTGGGTACAAGCTGTAAATGCTCTTCCTACATCTTTTCCAGAATTTGTATCTCTTCTCAGACCTTTCCAACTTATACTTCAGCAAAATCACTTTTGTGTGCCTCTTACCTTGTGTCATTCATTTATACTTTACAGGGCACCTACACAGTGTTTACCGGCATAACCAGATCTCTGTTGGTGAACAGAGCCTTCCCTCTGTAGGTGCATAGCTGCTGATGAAGACCATGATCTTGTGAGCTGGCATAACTACACTTGCATAGATGGCAGCATAACAGTGGGGAAAAATGGCCAAGTGCCGGGGAGCAAGGGACTATGAAAAAGCTGTCTGTCGGGAAAGAAAGCTGCTTTACCAGTTCCTAAGTTGCTGAGAAGCTGATAGAGCAGCTTTCTCTGGCAACATCTTTCTCTCCCATAATCTCACTGTTGCTATTCACCACTCCATAAGATGCCTTACTCCAGCATAACACCAGCACAGGGTGCCAAGGGGATTGTGGCCAAAATACCGGGCTAATAAGAGAAGATCGGTTTGTCTTTTGCTTACCTGACATTAGCCTACCATTGTAATCAACTGTTGAGAGGTAAGCTTTTCTCACCACTGAATTCAAAAACAATGAAAACGGAAGTACTGGGACCTAATCTTCCCCTTCACTCTGGATCTAGGAAGCACCTGGAAGCTCTTTAGCAGAGAGGTAAAAAGATGAGCACTGTTGTTCCTCAGAGCTCTGGAGTCCCATGAGGTGATCTGTCATACATCCTGTCTCCCTTCACTGAGCCACCGGGCCCGATATGTGGTCCATCCTCTTGGAGGTTTATCTGACTGGGAAGCATTGTCAATTTGAGCCAACCTGGCCTGAATCCTGTCCTGCCAGGCCTGGTCCTCAAGCTCAGTGGCAGCAGCCAAGGCCAAGAGGAAATAGCTGGTGGCATCTTGTTCATCCTGAGAATAAAAGGTGAGACAAAGAGTAAAGACTCTGAATGAATGAAGCTAGCAACACAGGGCCCAAACAGAGAATGGGATGCTCACTAGAATGTTTCAGCAAGTGGTACAAGTTTATCAGTTGCTTAAAAAGGAAAACTTCTCTTCCACTGATAAATCTGGATCACACAGAGCATTAATTTTAAACTCTGTATTTATTATTTATCCACTTTTTATTACTTAAATGTCTCTTTCTGCAAGAGACGGAACACATCCTAACAGCAGAGGAAAGAAAAGCAAGTGACAGAACCAGAAGAACAGGGGCTATGCTACAAAACCGTAGAGGCTCTGTGGTACACCTCTGCTCTTTCTTCATCCCTCAGACTCCTTCAAGCTGCATCTTCCTGCCTTTACAAAACTAGAAATGACCAGAATGTCACATCCAATTAGCAAAACTGGCATTTGGGGTCTAAACAAGATATGAGTGGAGAGTTACATTTAAATGGAGACGTATATCCTCTGGAAGCTGCTAGAAATGTGAATCTCAATTTGTGGACATAAAAATTTTCTAGGGATGATGTGGAAGGGGTTCAGGAACCACACAAAAGATCTACACTAGCTGCAGGATGCCTTCAGTCCATATAGTTCCCACTCCTGTTGTAAACGGAAATAAAAGGCATACATCTCAGGGTGGTAGTTCTGGGAGACTCAGAAAAGCTAGAACAGGCTCTGGCACTAGAGTGAAGCAGAAGCCAGACATAAGCATCACCACAGAAGGGAGAAACCTAGTGGGACAGTTAATGTCACCAGATGCCTTTATAGCTATCAGATAATTTAGCACAGCCTTATCCAACCTGATGCCCTTCACATGCGTGGAGAGTACTACTCCCACCATCCCTCACCATTGGTCATCTGTCTGGGAGGGGACCTGATTGTGGAAGGTTGATTTAATACTTTAGTGAAATGTTTCATTTAAGCACAAGATCAAACGAAACTCAGCATCTGGCTAAGTCACATCTTTAGTGAGATGCCTCACAGCGACGTGTGACAGCCTGCTGTTTCTCACCTTCAGTTTATGCAGGGTCAGGTCTCCCAGACGGCAATAGACCTTAGAATAATACATGGCTTCCTGAGTGCCTTGCAACAATGGTTCGTGCAGAGACAGTGTCCTCAGGTAACAGTCTTCAGCCATTTCATACATTTGCAGAAGATAGTATGTAGTTGCCAGGCGGTGGAAGGCAACCACTTCTTGCCACTGATCTCCTGGTGAGGGAAGAAAAAATAGGGAGAGAAGAAGGGGGAGAAAGAGAGACAGTAGGGGAGAGAGAAAGAGAGAGAAAGAGAGAGAAAGAGAGCGCAACATTATAGCTTACCAATAACCACAAATGAATAAGCTTGGAGTGACTTTGAAGGAGGTAGCAATTCAGGATGCATCTCAGTTTCTCTCCCTTTCAAGCAACCCCAAAGTTTATCAATTTCTCTGACATATTGTATCCTGGTCACCAATGAAACTGCCTTGCATTGCAATGTCAGTGCAGCCACATTGGATCTCATACTGGGAGAAAGGCATAACATAAAAGAAATAAATATCAATTTCTACCCTTTCTGATTTCTGGATGTTCCAAAGGCTGCCATGTATGCCTAGGATACTCCTGCCATAATTCCACCCTTCTCCCCCAGCTGCCCAGAAAGTAAATGTGCCTTAACAATCCTGTGCACTGAAACACTGTGATTTTTTTTTAAAAAAATAGAATCAGTTTGGGTTTTTTTAATCAATGTTCTCGTCTAAAGATCTGTGTTAGTCAGAGATAACAGGGGAAGGGGGAATCCATGGCCCTTTTCGCCCCTTACCTGGTGCTGCTGGTATTGCAGGGGGATCGCACAAAAAGTCTCCTCCAGGAGGGAATCGCATCTCCTGCGCTTCCCTCCACACCAGCCCTGTGCTGGATGGAAGGAAGCATGATAACTCCGCCCCTTCCTTCCACAGCACAGCCAAGTACTTTCCCAGGCTACACTTCCTGACATTCCACACACCAGGTAAGTGTGGGATGTGTCATGCCCAAAATATTGCAGAGATTGCTCCCACAGCTTTGGAAGCGTGCCCAGCAGCAGAGAATATCTTTAGCAGCAATGCACTGTAGCCAGAAAAACTCACCCACACCAATTGTTCTCTTCCATCAAGGAGGCAATTTATTCTTGGGTTACAATGTATACATATTTACAAGAATCTTCAGAAAGCATTCCAGCATCCCTCTCCTTGCTCCTTCTGACAGAGGCTCCAGCAGACACATCAAGCACCATGTGCAACTTGCTGGCTAGCTCTCAGCTACATTTATACTCACACTAGCTGATGCAATCCTGCCAATCTTTGCATTCTCCCCACACCTGATGCAACCTTCTCCCCTGGTTGCTCATCAGCATGACTCAGTATGACTCAGCTAAAGTCACATGGCTCTCCACAGGTGCACTTAACGACCCACATCACAAAGTATTTTCTACAGGTTTGGTCCAACCTTTTCTTGACAATTGCCCTCCAAAATACTTTTCATGTACAAACCCAATACTTTATTCCAAACCAATATACCATTCCAGCCCCAATTCCCATACCATCTGTTTGTGCTTTGTGGCTGGTAGTGGTTTTGTGAGGATGTCTCCTGTGTTATTCTCAGACTCGCAGTACTGTAATCTAATTAGCCCCTCCTGCACTAACTGTCTTACATTCTGATACCTCACTGCCAAGTACTTGCTTTTGTTCCTTAAGTTTTCCATCTCTGCCATGGCTATACAGGCTTGTGAATCCTCATTCACTGTAACTGGGGTTTGGCAGTCTTCCCCAACATCCTCTAGCAACTGTCTGATCCACTGTAGCTCTCCTGCCACCTCCGACAGTGCAGCAAACTCTGCTTCTGTCGTGCTCAGTGCCACACAACTTTGTTTTCTAGATCTCCACACTATCAGACTGTCAGCATTCTTAATCACTAAACCAGTAACAGACTTCTTGTCCACCTCTGAAGCAAATTAGCTGTCTACATGACACTCCATGCCTACTTCACTGCCTTCCACCTTCAGGCACAAGTCTCTGGTCCCCTTTAAGTACCTTACCACTCTCTTGAGTGCTGTCCAATCTACCATTCTAGGCTTTGCAACTCTCCTGCTTAGTAAACTCACAGCATAACCAATGTCCGGTCTTGTATGGTTGGCCACATCAACAAGCTGCCTATAACCGAATGGTACAGATCAGGCTTACCAAACAACTGCTCAGACTCCAGCTTTGGATAGTCTACAGTCATAGGTATATTTGCAACTTTGGCAAATTCAAGACCACACTTCTGTACAACTTGGTCTATCTTCCTTTTCTGGCTAAGATACACTGTGCCATCCTGTGTTCTGTCTACTTCTACACCAAAGTACTGCTTGAGACGCCCCAAGTCTTTTAACCTAAACTTATTCTCAGGCTGTCTCTGTACATTCTGTATCATTCCTGTGTCTTTCGCTACCACACACAAGTCATCTACATAGATTACTAGTGTCACACTCTCTTCCCCAGTGCCTCTGGTATAAACACATGCATCTGCCACACTCCTGTGAAACCCTAGTCTGCACAATTCTTCGTGAACACACTGGTTCCAACATCTGGCTGACTGTTTCAAACCACAGATGGCTTTCCTTTGCCTGTACACTTTGTCATTTCCTGTACTTACATACCCAGATGCCTGTTCCATGTACACAAGCTCCTTAAGTTTGGCATTCAAATAATCTGTTTCAAAATCAAAACGCCTAACTTCCAGGCCACGTCTCACAGCCAAAGCCAATACCAATCTTAAGCTCTCAGGGTTGGCTGTGGGTGAAAAGGTTTTATCAAAGTTTTCAAACCTCTGCTGTGCAAACCCCCTTGCAACTAGTCTGGCCTTATGTTTTACACTGCCATCCGGCATACTCTTCCTTTTGTATACCCATCGACAACCAACCACCTTGTGGTCCCTGGGTATCTCTACCAGTTCAAAAACCTGTTGCTCAATCATGGACCCAAACTCGGCCTCCGTGGCCTCGTTCCAGAGCTCTTGCTCCTCCTCTGAGCATCTTAACATGTCCTCAAAGCTTT
Source organism: Cyclura pinguis (assembly GCA_030412105.1). NCBI lineage: Eukaryota > Metazoa > Chordata > Lepidosauria > Squamata > Iguanidae > Cyclura > Cyclura pinguis. The sequence continues at coordinate 130,906,641 of CM059600.1, forward strand.
CTGGTTCCTCTCCAACAACCAAACAAGCTCTGGCTTCCTGGATGACAAACCTCTCAGGGGCTTTTCTGACTCTTTTAGTCCTCCTAGGGATGATGGTCTCAAACCTGGACAGGTCTTCATCACTACTAGACTCTCTAGTTGCCATGGAAACTGACTGGGTGACCTCAGCCAAGTCACATCCTCTCAGCCTCAGAGAAAGGTAAAGACAACAAATCTTGCCAAGAAAATTCTCATGAAAAGTCTGACTTAGGGTCACCACAAGTCAGTTTTCAAAGGGAAAAGACATGATGGGCAGAAAGGAATTCCCCCTGTCAGCATCACTTTGTTGTTGTGCGCCTTCAGGTCACTTCAAATCTAATAATATTTGTTCAGAGGGAGGTTGCCTTTGCCCTCCTCTGAGGCTGAGAGAATGTGACTTGCCCAAGGTCATCTAGTGTGTGAGCAGAGATTTGAATCCTAGTTTCCAGAAGCCTTTAATAAATAAATATTTGAATATTTAAATCTTGAGTTACATTTTGGGGGTCCCCAGCGAAAAACTGTATTTACAGGGGGTCCCAGGTAAAGAAAAGGTTAAGAATCACCACTTTATACCACTGTCTGCTTTTTTTAAAAAAACTGAAGGGGTGTGTTGTGTACAGTATCAATACTATGAATTACAAAGAATGGAAGTTAAAGAAAGGGAGAGAAAAATACACAACAAACAACTGCAAGACAAATTCCAACCTTGGGCTTTAATGTCTACTGAGAAACAGAATGTAAAGCTGTTCCCAAAGGAAACTGGACATGCCACTTCCAAAAGTTATTATAGAATTTTTCCACTACAGAAGGAAATCTGGAACAGAATAAGAGGCACAACTAATCAATAGCAGATTAATAAACTAGAACTGCCTAACTCCCATCTATTCACTGACAGAAATAATCCATATTCCACCATGAACAGCAGTAGCATCTTTAAACCCATTAAAAAGTTGGTTGAGAAACTACAAATAAAAAATCCCCCAGCAATTACAAGTATATAACGGTTTCTTTCAGCTAGAACAAATTCCTCACAGGTACAGCACCATCAAGAGGACATTCTTACTGAAATTTCTTTAGATTCATAAGGGAGAAGTCTGGTATACCCGATACAGTGCGTTGGTTGCTGTGAAGCAGGGGACAGAGAAGCAGTGAGTATCTTTATATTTTTCAAAAATCAAAGTTATACAAGTGGCCTGGGTGCTAATGATGACTACGAACTTCCATCAATAAACTTCTTTTAAAATCTCCCTTTTTGTTCCAGCCAGCAGGCAATTCTGCATAGGCCACAACACAGCACTCTGTGAAAATGGCTGGAGGAAGGAGTTACTGAAGGCCCTAGAGCTAACCCTGGTTACACTTGCATTATTATAAAGCCAAGAATTCTATATTACTTTCATAACAAATGTTTTGCATAAACCCAGTTTAATAATTTCTGGCTGGGGATACTGGCATTTGTCTGGGTGAAGAGGCAGAGCAACTTCGACAATTCTTTCTCAGTGGCTATGTTACCAACTCAGTGTCACTGGTATGCACAAATTAGGTAAGCTTATCTAGAGGTACAAATATAGGGAGGCCTCTAAGTAGTTTTAAATATCCTTTTTTTTTTTAAAAAAAAGAGAGTAAATTTCAAGTTTGCAAAGCACACTTTTTGGTAATGGTATAGGGCCTCTTAAACACGACAAAGTGTAGGGCCTTTGCATGTATTAATCTCATTCTGCTCAGTTATATATGATGGGACACCCACACATTTCCTTTCCCTCTTTCCTGCCTAAAATCATACAGACCTATTTCTTTTGCATCCAGAAAAAGAAATCTCTTATTCAAATCTGTGCTGAAGTTTTTCCTCTCTTTCTCTTTTGCTTCCTCCTTGCTGTGGATTGCCCTGGGCATTTAGAAAATTATTTTGGCTTTTGTGATAACAGCTATTTAGAATTGTCATTTTTTAAATTGTTGGCGCATTACAATGTTCCCTGTCTGCATTCCGCACTATGGATTTTGATATGACTATGTCATAAATCTGGTATCTTTTCCTACCTACATCCACACTGAGCCTGGCTGCCAAGGTAGCAAATTCCAATGCATTTTCATAATTCTGGAGTCCAATCTGTAGCTCAGCCAGCTTGTTGAAGAGTCTCAGCTCAGTCTGTGGAGCCTTCAGCTTCCTAGCCAAAGGTACAGCTCCTCCCTGGTAAAAACAGGGAACAGTGTTTTCATGTTACTTCACAAGTTCCTACCACGCCATCGTGTCACCCCAACTATTAAAAAGCTCTTCAGAAAGAAAAAAAGATGATCAAAACAAAAGAGATACACTATCCCATTTAGTCCTAACACTTACTGTTGCATTCACATTTTCTCTATAAAACCATCATTTTCTTAAAAGGGAAACTGAACCCAAGAAACCTTAAAGCTTACATATTTCTTGTTCTTGTTGCATGTTAATAGGCATTAATAGAGCTCTGCTCACTTATTCTGCCCTGTCCTTTGACTGTCTAGAAGAACTAGATACTGTATGGTGTTGGGTTTTGTAAAAACAAATTCTGCCCATTTGGCTTTTGTTGAGAAAATAGAAGGCCTGATTCAATCTTCTGCTACTATAAAGAGAACACAATGTGCGTGCACTTCTGAACTGAACAGAAGATAATCCCTTAGGATGAAACACCAAAGAAAGAAGGCTGCATTTGGAGTAACCTGTATTTTATGCTTATTAGGTTTCCAATAACAGTGCTATCAAAAATGTTCTTCAATCTATGGGGCTGCACCCTACACTACAATGGAGCACTAGGATAAATTGGCCCGCATTCTCTAGTTGAAGCACAATCTTCTGCTTTAAAACCATCAGCTCACAAGAATGGTTGAGGCAGAACAATAATACAATGCAATGTTTGGTAAGGCCATTCCACCTTCAGTGTGGGCTTCACACTCTCTCACTTTGGCCAGGAAAACAGGATGAGAGGCCAGTTCAGCTCCCATCAAGGCAGCTGGAGGAACACTATGCCGAGACGTCCTCATACATTACCCTATTTTTCTATTAATCATTTATAATTTCTTTTGCAGGACCACTCATCACCACTAAAGTGGAGGGGAGTAAATTCTTGGCTGCTTTTAGTGGCTGGGCTACATTTTTCATTTCTTTAAATATCACTTGGTTTTCATATTTGAAAGGATGTGAGAGTTAATTTTTCTATTTTAAGAAAACACCAAGCAGCCTCACTACTCCTTCAGGTGGAAAAAGCCAGCTGCCTCCTGACATAGAGGCAAGACTTTAAAAAAATTAAAAGATAGAAAAAGAGAGAGAGACTACACTGTCAGTTGCATCACTGGACCAAGTCTATGGATTTTATCCACAACCACTGTCTGACATTTTTATGTGTTCTGACTCTCCACTCCCTACTTCTGTATAGCCTTTCAACCAACGCTAACAGTATTCATATAGCCTTGAAATGGAAATCCACATGTGTATAGATTGATGCAAATTTAGGATGATGGTGGCTACCCTATAATATTCCACTGCTCGTTGTCTATTCCGGAGCCCATTGAAGAAGACATCGCCAGCTTCTTCATACAGTTCCATGGCCAGGTGAAGCTCTTCAGGTTTCAGTGCTGTCTCTATGGCCGCCTGGCAAAGGGATCCAATTAGAATAAGAGGTTATGCAGCATCCATCAGGCAAAAATAGTACCTGGTATCACTAAAAGATATATGAATATATAATGGAAGACCTGCACTGTTTCTACTGGGTATCTATGCAAATTTCATGTTTTGCTTTGAACAGTTAAGAATCTAATCAGATATTTCATTCAGATTGATGGTAAGGTTCTTACATAACAACTGAGTCTACAATTGCACATAGTTGACATTCCTGACTCACATACAGGTCTAGATCTTTATTACATGGTATGAAGACTTCTGCAAAATGGTAGCTGATAGCCCTTGGGATTATGGAGGGAAAAGTGAGGATTACATTTGTTAAAAGCTCACTTCACAATACTCAGCCTTTCACCTTTTGTAATATGACATGTGTTATCTCAATGTCCTTCTGTACAAATCCTTTGATACACTTGTTCACAATTGCCTATTTTAAAATAGTCACAGTATTCAATTTATGACCTTAAAAGATGGAATTTGATTTTTAGAGCCTATCAGCATTTATCACCTTAAAAGATGGAATTTGATTTTTAGAGGCTATCAGTATTTTAGAGCCTATCAGCATGTCAAAGTAGCTGTAGATCTCCTGCATAAATTAAGTCCTGAGTTTGAGCACAAAGCTGCTCAACTCAATACATAACAATTAGACCTCTTTTTCAGCTAAACTTTAAGCTGTACCTAACAGCTAGGAGAAAATTTACTTCCACTGCTGGTGATATTCTTTCTATTACTACACACTGATTTTGACTCTGTACCTACTGTGTGCCAGGCACCTGCACAACGTTATTTTTTCCCAGATTTCTAAATGGTTAGGAAATTCTTTTCCTTCACCCGTTTGTATTCATCACTGACTGAAACCCACAGCTTGGAAGTCATGAATTACAATTAGTAAAGTTAAGTAATGTGAGGAAGGAATTAATGAAGGCACAACAAACTTACACTTCAAAAGTAGCATAACACATTAGAGCAGAATTACTTTATTGGTGTAATGAATAATGGTTTCTAGTTACTGCCCAAAGAAGGATTTAAAGGTATTTTCAGAGGTACACTGACAGGACTTTTTCAAGTTTTAGGCCCTGCTTTTATATTTTTTTGTTGTTATTTCTTCCCTGGATGAAAAATGGTCTTTCCTAAGACTTGGGAAACATGGTAAAATAACACAGGAACAAATTTTTTGTGCAGTTTTCACTTGCCGTTCGCACATTTTGGATATTCTGGGGAAATTTTGTGCAGAAATACATATCTGGGGGTTTTTTTGCATGAAAAATGTGAGTTTTGCAAAAAACCAAAAACCGAAAACAAAAACAATCCCTCCCCCCCACCCTGCAAGATTTTAATGGGGAAAAACCACATGTATTTCTGCACAGAATAACTTTCTGAACCATGTCAGGGCTTATGCATACCAGGTAAAAACTGCAGAAACATTTTAAGAAAATACAGAAAGAAATGGCAATAATTACAATTGAAGAGACAGAGAAAAAGATGAAACAGATGAAACAGACTCAATTTGAACAAGCCAACAAAATTGGAAAATGGTTGGCATATAGACTTAAGAAGAAAAAGGAAAGAAATTTAATTTTAGAACTGAAAAATGGTAAGAAGATGATTACACAACATGAAAAAATAAAACAAAAATTTGAAGGATACTTTGCTAAATTATTGTATGATATAAAAACTCCTCAACAATATGAAAAAAACCTAACTGGGTTCTTCAAGAAAATAAACATCCCTAAAGTTTCGATGGAAGCACAAAATCAGTCGAATAAACCAGTAACACTCCCCAAAATAGAAGAAGCTATAAAAGATTTAAAAGTGAATAAGGCACCAGGACCGGATGGCTTCACAGTTTTATACTGTAAGAGATTTATAAAAGACTTGATTCAACCAATACATGCAACTTTGACAGAAATGAAAAAATACAGTAAACCGAAAACCTGGGAAGAATCAAATATAGCACTGATACCTAAAGAGGGGAAAGACAAAAGAGAAGTAAAGAATTATCAACCAATCTCCTTTGTTGAATATGGACTATAAAATTTTTGCGGCTGTGCTGGCAAGACGAATGAGGAAAATATTACAGGACAAGATTCAAGAGGGGCAAACAGGCTTCCTACCTGGTAGACATATGAGAAGTAAAATAAGAACAATATTAGATGCAATTGAGTATTATGATAAAAATCCTGGGAAGAAAGCAGCACTTATTTTTCTCGATGCAGAAAAGGCATTTGATAATGTATCCTGGGCATTTATACATCAGGTACTGAGAGAATATAATTTTGTAGAAGATTTTTGTAAATGGATAGAGGCGATCTTTCAAGAACAATTTGCAAGATTTACTAATTAATGGAGATGTCTTGGCAAGTTTTCCTATATATAAAGAGGTACAACAAGGGTGTCTGCTGTCACCACTAATATTCACTGCTGTTCTGGAAGCACTGTTAAATGTAATAAATGAGGATCCACAGATAAAAGGCCTGAAAATAAGAAAAAAAGGAGTTGAAATTAAAGGCCTTTGCAGATGATATCGTATTTTTGGAGGATCCACAAGAATCAATTCAAAAGCTGTTTGAAATCTTGCAGGGATTTGGACAGGCAGCAGGATACAAGATAAACCAGGAAAAGACAATGATAATGACATTAAATATGACAAAAAAAGAGCAAACCAATTTGGAGGAAAGGTCAGGATGTCAACTAACCAAGAAAACAAAATATCTGGGAATTATTATCACAAAGAAGAATCAAGAATTATTTGATAACAATTACTCAAAGTCATGGAAAGAGATTAGAAATGGTATGGAAAAATGGAATTAACTAAATTTATCTCTTCTGGGAAGAATAAACACTTTTAAAATGTCTCTATTACCTAAATTCATGTTCCTTTTCCAGAATTTACCAATAATAGTAAGAGAAAAAGTGTTTAAAGAATGGGAAAAAGATCTCCAAAAATTTATTTGGCAGGGAAAAAAGCCAAGAATAAGACTTAAAACACTACAGGATGCAAAAGAGAAAGGAAGATTCAATTTACCATTGCTGAAGATATATTATTATGCCTGTTGTTTACATTGGATCAAAGACTGAATTCAACTAGAGAAATCATTAATAAAAGAATTGGAAGAATCAGATAACAAATTTGGATGGCATGGATATTTATGTTATGACAGGTCAGTGGTGAATAAAGAGTTTAATAATCATTGCATCTGAAAAACATTGCTAAAGATTTGGCTACAAATTAGGAAGAAACACTACACAAAACTTCCAATATAGACTTCACCTCAAGAAGCTTACAAAATTGCCCCAACAAAACAAGGAAAATTACTGACATATCAAGATATATTGAAATGGGAGGGGGACAAACCCAGAATGCAAACAGCAGAAGAAATGAAAGACGATGGTCATGAATTAAACTGATTCCCTTGGTGACAATTAAATGAAAGATTCAAAATGGATCAGAAATTATATGATTTCAAGAGAAAAGAAAATGAGCTAGATTTATTGTTGAAAGATAATCATAAGAAGAGAATCTCTAAACTTTATAAATTATTATTGAAGAGAAAAATGGAACCAGAAATAATTAAAGAAACAATGGTTAGATGGGCCCAGAACGTGGGGCATCCAATTGAACTAGAAGCTTGGGACAAAGCATGAAAAGTTGATACAAAATTTACGCCAAATTTAAATTTAAGAGAAATTTTTTTTAAGATGCTTCACAGATGGTATACAACCCCAGAGAGATTACAAAAAATAACTAAAAATAGGAATGCGAAGTGCTGGAAGTGTGATGAAAAGGTGGGGTCTTTTTTTCACATGTGGTGGACGTGTAGGAGGTCAAAAAAGTTTTGGAAGGGGATACATGATGAAATTCAAAAAATTTGTAAAGTGAATTTTGAATGATACCGGAATTTTATTTGTTAAATATGTTAGGCCAGCAAAGGAAGATTAGAACTCACCAGAAGATATTGTTGTATTTGATAATGGCAGCGAGGCTGACATATGTGCAATATTGGAAAGGAAAGAAAGAGGTCAACTCAGAAGAATGGAAACTAAAGGTTCTGGATATGGTGGAGACTGAAAAATTAGCAAATTCTTTTAAAAATAAACCTATCCAGAACTTTGAAAGGGAATGGAGTAATTGATTGGTTAAAAATATAAATGTATGAGAGGATTAAGCAGGAATTTGTTTTTATCTTGTTTTTATCTTTCCTCTTCTGTAAATAGAAAATAAACTAGAATTCAACTGGGGAATATCAATATGGAATTGAGGGGGGGTGAGATATATCCAACAATATGGTGTATACCCACTCTGTCTTTTATGTATGTGAAATATTAATAAAAATATAATAAAAAAAATGTAAAAAACCCTGCAGAAATATTAATGGTTAGACACAGTTAGACACAGTTTACTCTACCTGCAAATACATCTCCACAAGTTCATCCTCTTGCATTTGATAGTAGAGCCGCCCAGCCTGTAACCAGGCCTGTGCTGCCTTGACTGTTTCCTCCATGTCAATGAAGAGCCTCAGACTCTGCTTGGTACAATCCAGTGCCTGCTTCAAAGATCTGTGGGGTTCACAGGTGCTCCATTATTACAAAGAACACACGGGAGCTCAGGCACAAAGGCAAAGCCAAAGAACTAATGTTTTCTGGCAAGCCCTGCTAAACTTCACCCTTGCCTCATTGGCTTCCCAATCCTAGGGTGCTTCCGGATGTTCAGCTCCTTACACTCAAAATGAAGAGTGTAAAGCTAGTGTCCAGATATCCTGCCCTACACCCTTTCCGCAGCTTACCTTTTTGCGGAGCTGGGGTGCGGGGATCGAGCAGCAGCCTCTTGCAAGAGGCTCTCACATCCCTGTTGCTTCAGCTCCGCAGCTGCCGGCTGCTTGTGCAAGAGCCCTGCCTCTTCCTTCCGCAGTGCAGCCTGGGACTTTCCCAGGCTGCACTGGGGCAGGAAGCGCGAGCGCCGCGGCTCCAGAGCTCTGCACGCACGGCAAATGCGCGCGGGGCCCCAGAGCAATGCACAATAGCACACCATTTTCGGCTTAAAGCCGAAAATGAAAAAGTGCGCGAGCGGCGCCTGCCAGACCCTGGAGTGTCATGCGATCGTGAATGCATCGTGTGGACTGCTCCTCACATTTGTGTGATGCTCGAGGGGCCCTTTTGCATGGCAAATGCCGTGAGAAAAGGGCCCTAGACAGATCTGCTGGAGAAGGAAACAAAGACAGGAAACATGACAGGGAGGGGAAACGGGAAAACACAAAAAAGGTTACAAGTGGGGGACATCACCTGAAGTCTCTGAATCCCACCCCACAGGCCCCACCAAATTCTGTGAATAATCAAGGGAGACTGTGCAGATAAAAGCCTATTCTGAAAGCATTCCTACCTGAAAGATTCTCTTTAGACTGTCTTATAACCCAATGCAGCAGTTATAACAACACAACAGAACAGGCCAGTTAAGCCATAATCACTCATTGTCTCAAGTATGTTACTGCATTTGTGGGGAAGAAGAACAGCGGCTGCTGTTCTGGGTTTCATTCCTCAGAGAACCTCACACCCTGGAGCATCTGTCTCTCTATCTCTCCACACTGGGGCCAACTTCACACATATCCACCACAGTGAGTAGCTTCAATATATAAGGAAGTGAATGGATGAACCTCAGGTGGATGGGTGCCCAAATAAACATTGTATATAACATCTGAAACAACGGGAAGCTGCATCACTGTCATGGGATCTGCTACCACTTTATTATGGCACGTGGATCAAGGATATGTGACGAATGCATGTAGGTCCAGGAATTAAGATGAGATTATATACATAGTTGGAAGGATTTAACTAGTTGTGTAGGTGGTAAAAATCTGGTTTTCTCAAAATTTGTCTTTTCTTTATTTTTTAATTTTTTTTTTAATTAATTTTTTTCACTGCTCCTCAATGGAGTAATAACCATTCATCTTATATTGGTTCCATGATGCTTTTTCATCTTTACTATAAGAAATGTATAATCCTTACGATGCCACAAGCTTCTTTGTTTACTGTAATAGATTAACTATCAAATTAGGCAATACATTTCTCATATTTTTTTTTACAGAAGTGCTCCCCAAGTGATGAAAGATGTCCGTTTGTTGTAGTACATGATCTTCCTCATGCGCATAGTTTGTTTTCTGATTGGTTGTTTGAGTTAATTTGCAGTCTTGATTGCCAAGCCACATGTCTTCAAGGAAATTCCACTGTGAGAGGGAAAACAATCACAGGAAATATGTTTATCCCTTAGTCTAACTCGACTCAAACTTCTGGAAATTGCTTGCTTTAGTGACAGTTGACTCACGTGCCCCATAACCTAAGCAAAGGCCAGAACACAGAGAAACAGTATTACTGGCAGCCAGAAAGAGGGGAGTCATCCCAGATCTGAAAAAAACATTCATGAGCTCCAATATATACTCAAGCGTGAGAGGGTGACAAAGAAAAAAGATGCAGATGCCATCTGAATCTGGGTGAAAAAGACAGTATACTCAACAAAGCGGGAACTTCTTCAGATTGGCTGTAAGCATATGAGCAGCATCACTATGAGGTCAGACTGACCTGTCTCAGGCAGGCAGGCAGCATCAACAAAGATCACAATGGGTAGTTTCTCCCTCAGAAGCAGGCGACATCATAATGAGGTTACAGTGGCCCATATCCTTTAGGCAGCTGTCATCAGCAGATCACAATGGTCAGTCTCTCTCTTTGTGGCAAACATCATCATATTTGCAAAACGGCAGGTTTTTTCTCTTGCAGGCAGGCAGGATCAGTATGAAGTCATAATGGTCAATCCCTCACTTTGAGACAGGTATCACAATAGCCAATTCTTTCCTTCATACATGAATCATCAACAGCAGATCACAATGGTTGGCTTCTCTCCTTCAGAAAGGTAGCATCAGCATGAGGTTCAAAGGCCAGTCTCTCTCCATCCTTCCAATAGGCAATGTTCACAAGGACGTACGGGCACAGTCTCTCTTTTTCTCCCAATTTCTTAGTCAAACAGACAGCTATTGTGTATGTTTTAAAGAAAGATAGTCCCTCTTTCACTGGAGCATCCAAAACCGGGAGCATAATATACCTGTTATTTATGAGAAGGGCCTGTGCAAGAACACTTGGGTACAAACTCTCTTTCTTTTATTGAGTTAGGTAGCCATGCATGGACATAGGGACCAACAATCTTTCTTTTTCCTTTAAATTAGCTGGGCAATGGCAAAAAGAAATAGCCATTTCGCCACACACATATTCACCAGTGGGCTGCACCATTGTGTTTTGGCCCATTTTCAGCCAGGTTTTTGTTGTTGTTGAAGGGGACTGAGGGCTATGGGGAGCAGGTGAATTAAACTACTACATTTGTGCCTAGCTTGGGGATTCATTCAACTGGATTTCAGGAAAAAAAATCACCTGAAAAGAAATGGGTTTTTTTATGGGTGTCTGGAGCCTTGGAAGGCATCTGATGCCACACTTTGGGGGTCACAACATCTGCATGTGTCCCACAGACCATACTTTGCCCACTCCTCCTTTTAACAGGATGCCTACAAGGATAAGTATATCACTAATATTGGTTGTGACGATGACCCTTTCTGCAGCTTACCTGTGCCAGCAGCATCTGGTGACAATGGTGGCAGCAGCTCTCCCAAGAGAGGAGCACAATGGAGCACTCCTCTCTGCACCAGCTGCCTGTGGGAACGATGAAGTGCAATGGCCATGCCTCTTCCTTCTGCAGCACAGCTGGGTACTGTCCCAGGCTGCTCAGGGCAGGAAGTGCAGCCATTATGCTTCCAGAATCTCTGCAGTGAAGGTAAGTGTGGGCATGCAGTGAGAGGGTGGTGCAATTGCTGGTCATTGATGAGAAAAACCCATCAATTATTGGCGGCACAATCATGCCGCCTAGGGTCAGGAGAAGGATGGGTCTGGGATGACATCATGCATAAACGTCATCCCTGCCCAGTCCTTCTCTTGGATGCGTTGTGCAGAAAGGGCCTTTGGCTGCTAGACTTTAAATTAATGCTAGATGTTGTGCAGTGGTGGTTCTCAGTCATTGGTCCTCTAAATGTTTTGGACTTCAGCATCTGGAAACCCCAGCATATATGAGCATTGGTCAGGGATTCCAGAAGTTCAAGTCCGAAACATCTGGAGAACAAGCTACAAACCACTGCAATATACTTATACTGAAGAGATACAGATTTTTCACAGGAAGCTTATCAGACAACAGTGAAGAAAGAGGACAAGGTCTAAAGCAAGGTGGTATGAAGATGAAAATGAAGTGGAAGATGAAAACAAACAAGAGATTATACTGTGATTTTCTAAGCACAGTCCCTTCAACTGTCCACTCCTATTTCTCCAGGGTAACCTGTAATCTTGAACAATGGTACGCACAGGACAGGCACCTGCTTCCTGTATTCCTTCCTTCTCACCTAACTCTGATCTTGAGCAAGAAAGTTAGCTTCTAGATTCCAAAACAATCACAATTAGCAATGCAAGCAGAGAAACAGCACTTTGCAAATATCAAATAGATAGCTGCCTTTGAAAAACTGAACTATGTCAGTTATGAGAAGACCACAGGTCATCTCTCTGCCTAAATTGATACCTGCACCAAATCCCCAAACCAACCTAAGCCACCCAAGTATGCTAAGGGTCCCTGTCTTCTTACGCTTGCATTTATTGCAACATTTCTGGGTCTCCAATCAACCCCAGTTTTAGGACATTTAATAACTGGAAATAAAAATAAAATACATCAGTAAAGAAAAGGTAACCCTTCAACATAAAAAGCATAAGGGACAACTAAAAGCAGCACAAAATTTAACTCAGACAAATTTAAATGCCCCGGGGAGGGATCTTTGCTTTTTTCATTCTGGTGCCAAAAAAGATAACAGCACGGGCATCAACTGACCCTTCCAAGAGATGAGTGGACAAAAGCAGAAAACAGTATGAGCTAAAGGTGATGGCACATGAGGACAAGAACACAGGAAGATGACATCAATGCCTGAGAGGCTGACATAGGAGACATTGTTGAAACCAACAAACTCAAGAGTTAGGAATAAAATGAAGTGTAACTTATAAGAAGATAAATTTATATCTAAAAGTTTTTGTTTAAGATAAATTTTATACAGTCACTGTTCACTTGGTGAACTATATATGAAATCATCAATAATTAAATATTTAAAACCAAAATAGATACACAAAAGTTACATAGAGAGAAACCTTCTGATTTCTATGGGCAGGGCTGATGCAATGAATCATAAAGTCATTAAATAGCAACTTCCAATGGGAGGAAGAACAACGTTGGCTACTCAGGGTTGGTAGTCCATTGCTGTTGAGACAACTGAGTCATGAACTACTTGAGTCTTTGTAGGTTAAGCAACAATACCTTGAACCGAGCATGGAAATCAACCAAAAGCTCATTTGTCCTCATTAATTCATTGACCATATTTATGCCCCTCCTCCAAGAAGTTCAAGAGATCATAATTTTTATGAAGACAAAAATCTTTCACTAGTATCAGTCCCTTGTGAATACCATTCATGTTTACCAAAGTCAAGTAGACACACATGTTCATCCAGAAGGGCACAATGGTGCACAGTCATGTTACTAACCAGTGCATGGGATCATCCTATTGCCCTGTTTGTTTGTTTTGCTTGCCTGGCCACAAGGCTTCAAAGCCGGTGAATTCCAGCTGTTGTTTTCATTCAAAGACTGAGGCACCACTGTTAATCTTGAACAATGGAGTTCACGTGACAGGCATCTGTTTCTTACATTCCATCCCTCTGAGCAAACTCTGACCTTGCTTAGAAAGGTTAACATCCAGATGATTGAGGAACCACAACCACTATTGCAGGCATAGCAGTGATACCTTGCAAGTACTAAATGGACAGTCACGTTTAATTTTACACATGCACATGTATGCACGCACGCACACATACACACACGCAGAGCACTAAAAGATCTTTAGACCACAAGGCATCACTGAACCCAGTTTTCCATTTGCATCAAAAGGCTAATTAATTTGGTTAGCACATATATCACTTTCCCTTTTCCCCAAAGATCTAGGGCAACATACCTTCATCAGGTTTTGCCAACAACTGACCCCACTGACATTCCGCTTTGACCCCATTCAAGCTTGAAGGTCTGTGGGAGAGACCCTTCTTTCTGTCTTACCACTATCTCAGCCTTGCTTGATGGGAACAAGAGAAAGGACCTACTCAGTAGCTACTCCCAGATTTTGAACTCCCTCTATAGGGAGGCTAGGTTGCTCCATTGTTGCTGTCTTTCCACTGGCAAGTGAAAGCATTCCTATTCCAGTAGGCTTTCAGAATTGACTGTCATGGGCTTTTATGGTCTGCTGCTTTGTTGATTTTTTAAAATATTTTAATTAACTTTAAATGGTTTTAATTCTATAGCTTTTTAAATTGTATTTTAAATAAGACACAGAGAGAGAGAGAGAGATTGAGAGAGAGAGAGAGAGAGAGAGAGAGAGGTTAGCAATGTTTTATATGATTTTAACCTGTTTTTGCGTGCCTGTAAGTCATTTCTGGCCTATGGTGACTCTAAGGCAAACCTATCACTGGGCCCCCGTCCGCACGAGACTGTTATAGCACGATTATTCCACTTTCAACATCCTATGGAATCCTGGGGTTTGCAGTTTAGGGAGGGGCCAGCCAGCCTCTCCCTAAACTGCAAACCCCAGGATTCCATAGGATGTTGAAAGTGGAATAATCGTGCTATAACAGTCTCGTGTGGAAAGGCCCTGGGTTTTCTTGGCAGAATTTGTTCAGAGGGGTTTCCATGACCAAGCAGGGATTTGAACCCCGGTCTCCTAGTGTCCCAGTCCAACATTTATACTGGCTCTGTATTGGTTTTTAATAATTTGTAGGCTACCTTGAGTCCCATTATTAGGGAAAAAAGGTGAGATACAAATCAATATAACAATAACAATATTATGACATTTATAACATTCGTGAAGTGACAAGCTGGCGTTTTCTCTCCCAAAGGATAGGGATGTAAATCTTCACTAATTTTCTTTTCATAGGCAAGAAAGAATAACTTAAGTAATTTTTCTACCCTCTGCGTAAGTTGTTGAGGACTATTTGTAGTTCATCTTATTCAAAGACACGGTTTTCTGCCAAAAAACTCCTTTTCCATGCAGAAAAGATGATTTCTTATATGGGAAGCAAGTTTCGTGCAGGGAACAGAATTTCCTTGTGCCAAAAAAAATCATGTTTGCTGTGAAAAAAAACCCCATGTGCTTCAGTGTGGTGGAATTTTGCAGAGAAAAAGTTCCAAGTAAACAAGAATCACAGCATCTACTTTTCTCAGCAGGAAACCCCAGTGGTTTGGAATCCTCCCTTCCCTTTTTGTGTCAAGGGTTAGGAAATTGCTGAATATTCATCACATCCCTACTAAAAGAGACACGTCCCTTCTGAAATGGAAAGATAACTTGTTTCTTCATTAAGAAGGAACTACTTTGGCAAAACCAGCATGAAAATATTGATGGTGTATGCGCAGTATTTCTCATGTGCAAGCAGGATCCCTCTTTGATACTGGTTGTTTGTTGATCCTATTGCTTGCTATGATCTATCTGTGGATCTGGTTAGCAAATACAAATGAACACAGTAAGAGATAGGGACATTCTACACCATTCTTTCAGAATATATTCCTCCTAGTTGTAGGCATGTGTGAACACACATATATGACCTGCAGGGCTGGGTTTAAGATGTTATGCATCTGAAGCAAAGTGAGAAAATATTTAATCCACCACACATTTTTAAAATAAACAGTTTGTTCTGAATTTTTTCTCCTTTTCTCTCTATCTTCAAGATCTAACTATCCATCCATATATCTATTTAGGTGACTACTTAATGCCTCAGGCGGTGTGGCCTCTAGCCCACAAAAATTACACCAGGACGACAAAATATGTTAATATGTAAGGTATCAAAGGTACTAATCTTTGCTGGTTTTGAAAAAGGCCAACATGTCTCCTCCTCTGAAATTAGTCTGAAAATGACACATACTAATAAAGTTTCAATGAAGTAATACTGTTTATTTTAAAAAAATATTTCATACAGCTTTTCCAAATGTTAAAAGCAGTTTACACACAAAAAAAATTAAAAAGACATTAAAAATGTGTTTGGATATGCTTTATAGCAGCCATCTGGTTTGGTTTAGGATATATTGTACAGTGCACTGTGGAGAACCATGTCATGTGGTTCTCAACATAACCGTGACATTTTGTTGATGTTGTAGTATCCATTCAAGTCATTTTTGACTTATGGAAACCCTAAGGCAAACCTATCATGGGATTTTCATGGCAAGATTTGTTCACAGGAGTTTGCCATGCCTGCCTTCTGTGATGGAAAGAACATGACTTGGCTGAGGTCATCCTAATACGTTTCCATGGTTGAGTGTGCATTCAAACCCAGAGTCCTAGTCCAACACTCAAATGACTATGGCATTCTGTTCTCTTAGGCATTTTAGTATTCCTCATCTATTTATTTATAACTGAAAAAAGTTTTTTTTAATTTTTTTAAAAAACCCTGAAGTCTAGCAATAATCAAATCCTATGACAAAAACATTGTATTATCCGAAATGTTTCATTCACCTCCTGTGCCAGTCATGTTTCCAAAGTTTCATGCTGAACATAATGCACACTCACCTGGCTGTATTTACACTCTGGTAGAGCTGGCTGAGAACCTGCAGAAGCTGCCCTTCCATTTCTCTGTCCTGGAGTTGCTGAGCTAGGAGAACTTGGTGCTCATGGTAGATAATGGAGGCTCCAGTATTTGGATACACCTTGCTATAGAAATGGCAGAGGGACTCAGTTGCATGGAGCTGACCTGTGTGGGGCAGGATGCAGTATTAAATGATATATAGACATAGACGTATGAATATAATAAAGGAAAGAACCAGTTCCCTCAACCCAAATTTCTTTAAAGGCAAACTACTCACTCATCACGCTGCGTGTCTTCAAGGCAACGGCCAAGGCCAGTTCAAAAGAAAGTTTGCTCTCTTCCACTTTATGCCTCTCCATCTGTGTTTGGCCCAACCACAGCAGAATCTGTACCAGCTCCAACTGTACATCATCTCCAGTCTGAAGTTCAAAGTACAACTGAATGGCTTGAAGAAAATAGTGCCCTGCTAAGCAGTTTGCCCCGCAAGAAACAGCCAAGCACCCAAAGTTAGATAAAGCAATGGCTTGGTTCCTCCTGTTGCCAGTCTCCCGGGCTTTATTCAAGGCCCATAAGTAGTTCTCTGCTGCCTTCTGCACCTGCCCTTCTCCTTTAAGGGCAATGGCTAAAAGGTTGTGGACCACCCCATCCTGCGTGACACTGTCTGTCTGTTGCAAAGAATGCAGGAGGTGCAACATGATCTCCATTGCTTTTTCTGGCTGACTGTTCAAAGCATGCATCCACCCCAAGAAAAGGGAGGATTCAAATGCTTCCTCCTCACCCATTGCTTTGCCAAGAACGACAGCTCTGTTTGAATAATGCACAGCTCCCTGCAACAGGCCGTGCCTGAGGTACATTTTGGATAAAACTGCACACAGGGCTCTTTCTGTGGACACAGCACCACTTTCATGGGAGAAGGCCAATGCATAATTTAGATAAAGGCAAGCCAAAGCAGGGGTGCTGGTGATGCTTCTCTCTTGGACTTTAAGGAGTTTAGAGGAATTAACAAGGATAAATCCAGCTCTCCAAATGGGCGTCAGTGCCCCCTTGATGCTGCTGGGGGAAAACAACCTGGCAGATGCCAAGGCAATGCGTGGCAAGTACTTCTTGTCATAAAGGTATGTTAGAACAGGCATGGTGTCTAAGGAGGCTGCACTAGAGTCCTGGCTGGAGAAACTGGTGCACAGGCACTGCAAGCGTTCTGCAAAAGGCAAGACCTCATCATACTTGCCCAGTTGCAAGAAGAGTCTGACAACAAGGAGGCAGGCCCGAGCTTCCAAAGCAGTGTTGCCCACGGCGATTGCTTCCCTCAGGATGTACACCATGATCTCTAACTCAATGTCTGAGCTGAAGCAATGCCCAGGTAGACAGGTCAGTAGGGCCACTCCTTTCCCAATCACAGATAAGAACTTTTGTTTCATCTTCTGTTTCAAGTAAATTGCAGCAAGGTTTGTGTGCAATGCGGTGAGGAGGGGCAGGTCTTCAAACCCATGATCCATGGTGCTCATGGCTTCCTCAAAATAGACTCGAGCTTGGGAGAACTTGGCCCTCTTGACACAAAGCCGGCCCAAGAGAAAGCATATCCGGATGTGAGCCCAATCAAGGTGACCCCTCTTGGCCCAGTTCCTGGATGTCTCCAGGTATAAGACCAGCTCCTCCTCACTGGAGAAGCCATAGAAGGTGGAACTGAGGAAGGAAAAAGAGAGGTCATAGAGACTTTGGAAATGGGCCACATAGCTGCCTTGGTTGAGGAAAGTCAGTATAGGGTCAAACACATCAGAGTCTTCCATGTGGCCAGCATTCAGGTCAATAAAGAACTTGGGGTCATCAAGGTCATCAGGTTCTGGCAGAAGTAAGTGGTCCTGGGTAGAAGGTGAAGATTCACCCACTGGACTGGACTGTTCGGAATCACTAGGAGTGGACAAGCTATTACTAGACTGCTTCCCCCAACCCTCGAACATCCAGCCATCTTTAAGTCCCTCTACAACTGCATCTGAAAGAGACAGATAAGGCACAAGGAGATGCTTCTCCTCTGGGATTCCAGGAACACCAATAGTGTCCCATTTTCCCCTTCATATATACTCACCTGATGGAGTCTGTGGGTACATGGCCACAGGTTCAAAGCCATCTATGGGACAAAGAGAAATAGGGAAAACATGCAAAAGAATGCTATGAGAAACTAGAAGGTCATGTCTCAAATCTTACATGACCAACAAGAGCTTCTGGTGACTCTGTCCCAAGACACTATAGGACTGAAAGTTCAACTTAAACTTGAGAAAAGAGACAGATCAGAAGGAATTCAGAACCTCAAGAAAGTACAGTGGGAAGTGACACTATGGTGTCAATTTTGAATTAGAGCAACTGCTTCCATTCTTCAAAATGAAAAGGCCACGCAATCTAGACCTGAATTTTGATGAAAAATAGCTTTTGGTTCATACATAATGTCTGATCAGCCCTCTAACTGTAGAGATCCCCAACGATATCTGCTTTTACTGATATCTGTCTTCATTGTAGGAATGGAGAGAATACACACAACTTTTTCAGCCTTCATGAGAAAATGTGCATCTCAACATACTGAGACAACCCACTGAAAAAATGATCAACTGCTGTGAGACTTTACATATTTTGGGATGTTTTGCAAAAATTTCAATTGAGCAAAAAGCAAACTATGTGTTTTTCAAAACACTGGTTTTGCTTAAAAAGTTCATTTGTGCAACGGAAATGTTTGCAAATACATCTCCAAACACAAATGCAGAAAAACTCTCAGAAACTTTCCCAGAAGGAAAAAATCTTTTAAAAATTCTTCATCCTTGCATGTGAGAACTAAATAAGTGAAGATTTACATTCCTGCTTTTTTGTACCATGTCTCACTTGTTAGACTGTACGAACAAAGAGCAGAGCTACTACATGTGCACGTTTTCACTGTCATCTATTATACATTCATTTCTCCTGTTCAACAGCAGTTAGTAATATTGAACTTGAATAGAGTGAACATACAGGTAGAAATGGAAAGTCAGGAATGATGACAGCAGTGAGACATTAGAACAGGGACCATTTGGTGTATCTAACTCCTTCCCTGTAGGGCCTCTGTGCCATCTAATTTTCTGTCACCACTAGGAGAATACCTGTGATTCTCCTGGGAAACATGGTGGGCAGAATCTCACTTCCCAGCAGGCTGTTTGCAGCCTGATCCTGTTGAGAAACAAGGAGTGTGCTCCTCACGCATCATGTTTCCAAGCAAATCTGAAAGTGCATCCTCTACAGTAGTAGGCTGGCTGTCATGTGCTGGCTAACTAGTTTTCCCCAAGAAACACTCAGAGTTTAGCAGCAATGTTTTATTGAGGTACAGCTAATGCATAGCAGCTTGAACAGTTGCTAGAGCTGAGGTACCTTGGTTGGCAATCAGTTTATATAGAAGCAAATAGTTTTGACTGGTGCGCCCATAAGTATCTTCCTCTTTCCCAAACCTTCCCAGGAAAGATAGATGTTTACATACTTTGATCTTGGAAGCCTAACATCTTCCCAGGTTTCTTATCTATCTTTCAGGTTGTTTACAATGTCTTTCCTGGGATTGCATATTATCTGTCCTTGATGTTTACTGACTAGATGCCCCTGCATGTTACAACTGCACACTTGGAGCCTTTGATACCCAGCTGAACCTTCCCCACCACCGAAATGCAATACACTGTTGCTGACTGATTGATATTCAATCCATTATTACAAACTGTAGTTAGCACTAGTACATTGTGACCACAAAGTGATCTATCTCTAAAGCCTACCTAAGCAGAAAAGCAAAACACTTTCATGGTAGGGGTGAGTCCCTGACACTGGCAGAAAAAGCAGAAGAAACACTGCCTCCAAAAGGTTCTTTCACAGGTGGGAAGACAACTCCACAACAGTCTCAGGAAGTTCTCCACGCCTGTACTAGAAGCAAGCATGTGTCCATGGGCAAGGTACTTACCAAGCCTGTACACAGAGGTGATGTCTGTCTGTGCCCATTCATGGAGAACGTTACTGTAATGCATCTCACTGCCATTGCAAGGAACCTGCAGAAAGGTGCTGAATTCTTCTTCGCTGAAAAACACCAGGCTCTTTTTCCTGCATTGGTGACTGAAACATGAGTGAAAGCCAGTCATGGCTTCAAGTCGGAAATGTTGCCATACCCTGCTAGTTATTTCTTGCTGGAAACTAGGAGAAGGCTACTGAAACACTAACAATGAAGTGTTACAAATAATGAAATGGTATGGCATTCCATGGTAATTCCACTTCAGACAGCAATAGTATATTTTATAAAATAAGCAAGTGATCTCTCTTCTGACTGAAGGAAAAAAATTTCTGCATTCTGAAAAACAATTAATGGAGAAGTTATACATCATGGACGGCAGTGTTAGAACACTGGACTAAGACTGCGTAGAAAAATCCAAATTCAAATTTCCCATGCATCTATGAAGGTCCATTTCTGATCTAAGGCCTAATTACTGTATCTCAGCCCAACCAATACAAGCAGAGACAATATATATGGTAATCTGAATTCCCTGGAGGTTGGCAGCATAAAAATATACAATGAATAAGCTATGTACTCAATAAGCCTCCTGTCTGATATAAAAGGATGGGGCATCAAAGCCTCTTGGGCCGTTGACAGTGTAACTCCAATATGGCCTCTTCTATGAACAAAAGTCCAGCCTTCTTCCTGATATTCTAGGAAGTGAAGTTGTTGAAGGCCATGGCTAAAGTGCTGGCAGTAGAAAACTGGGTCAAATGGAAACAAATACACTACAGCCTATTTAAATGCTTTCCCTAAGGCAATAAAACCTTAATTCTATGTCACTACTGCACCAGCAAAATATCATCTAGAATACAGATAACATACTTTATTGTCTGTTATTATAATCTGTTAATCACCTCATCAACTAAAATGACTATTAAAAAAATCAATACATTAAGGGCTCTTTCACAGCAGAAAAAGCATGTATAGCGCAATACTATGCATGTTTACACACATTTACTATGCATTTTATACCCCACAGTGTCCAGTCTTGCATATACCCAAAGAAATTCATTTAGGGTCGCACCCTCACAGCACAATGTCCCACTGAGTTTAATGGGGATTACTCCCGCATATATGGTATACGATTGTAATCTCAAACTCTTAATTTCAAACATTTAGGTTACAATTCTATACTCAGCTTGGAGTAAGTCCTGTTCAATTCAATGAGCTACTTCTCAGTAGGCATATATAGGATTGTGCTGCGAAGAAGCACAATCAGTAGTTATGCCACTCACTACCCATGTAAACTGCAGGGAAAGTATAATTCCAAGAAGGGAAAAACGTATTTTTGTGTGTATGTGTGTGTGTGCTTTCAAGTTGCCTATTGACTCATGGTGATCCTGTGAACATCATAGGGCTTTCTTAGACAAGGAATACTCAGAGGAGGTTTTGCTAGTTTCTTCCTCTGATATATAGCCTATAGCTCCTGGTATTTGTTGGTGCTTTCCTATCCAAGTAGTAACCAGGGCTGCTTAGCTTCTAAGATCAGACAAAATCCGGTGCTTTTAAGGTGCTTAGCAAGCCTGGAATCTTGAAGGAGGCAACAGTGACATCTTGTGGATCCTACAGTTTCACACATATCACTCTACACGCATATATCTTCAAAGCCTGCTTTCATAATGAAGGCATAACTAAGACTACTTGCCAGCACAAATATAAATGTTCCTTTGCTAGCACATGTATTTTATTCATCTTCTCATCAATCTCCTGTATTAACATTGCTTTTATGTGACACAAAGTAAAATCATTATAGCTATATCGTGGAAATATTCTAGACAGCCCAACAGGAAAGAATATCTATACTGAGGAGAGACTTCAACTGAGTAAAAGGTAGCAACCTGCAAGTACAGTCAAGCAGCTGAAAATAAATTCTATCTTTTTTGGAGTTTGGTCTCCCGCTAGAGATATGAAGAACATCCACAACATTTTCTAATTGAGTGAGAAACTGTCAGCGTCCACAACAGTTTTCAACTCCAATGTGAGAATGAGACAAGGAGAGCATTGATTTCCATCCCAGTTTAAGTAATTTGTACAAAAATGCCCCTGTACAAAATTAACATCTTTTCCCTTTGTCATACTATCATTCATTCTCCTGACATGAAGAAATCCACAGCTAAAGCATTCCTGATAGATGGATAGTCTCTCTCCCTTTTTTAAAAAGTCAGTGAAAGAAAGTCCATAACTTTTTGAAGTAATCTATAACAGAAAGTTTTCCTAAGGTTCAGTCAGAATTTTATTTCTGGTAATCTGAATCCATTAGTCTGTGTCTTCCTCAACCAAATGACTGCACATTCAAAAAGGAGAGATACAGTAATAATAGGAGATTTCAATTACCTGGATATATGTTGGCAGTCAAACTCTGCCAAGATAGCAAGGTCCAGCAAGTTTCTTGCTTGTCTTGCAGACAATTTCATGGTCCAGAAGGTGGAAGAGGCCACAAGGGGATCAAATATTCTAGCTCTGATCCTGACCAACAGGGATGACCTTGTTAATGAGGTAGAAGTGGTTGGATCTTTAGGGGGGAGTGACCATGCCTTATTGGAATTTGGCATTCAGTGGGAAGGAGAAGATAAGTGTAGCCAGACACTCATCTTAGATTTTAAAACTTCTCTAAACTTAGGGAGCTGCTGGCTGGAATTCCGTGGTCAAGAATAGTGAAAGGGAAAGGAGTTCAGGAGGCATGGGAGTTCCTTAAAAGGGAGATACTGAAGGCACAGTCTAAAACTGTGCCAGTAAGGAGGAAAAATGGAAGGCATCTGAAGAAACCAGAATGGTTGACTAAAGAACTCTCAGTTGAGCTAAGTGTTAAGAGAAACATGTACAGGAAAGGGAAGAAGGGGGAAACCACCAAAGAAGAATTTAAGCAAATAGCCAGGAGATGTAGGGAGGAGGTCAGAAAGGCTAAAGCACAGAACGAACTTAGGCTGGCCAGAGACATCAAAAACAATAAAAAGGTTTTTTTTAAATATGTCCGCAGCAAAAGGAAAAAGAAGGAGACGATAGGGTCGCTGCGCAGAGAAGATGGCGAATTACTAACAGGGGGAAGAGAAAAGGTAGAACTACTTAACACCTTCTTTGCCTCAGTTTTTTCCCAGAAGGATACAAGCACTCAACCTGGCGGTTGGGGAGCAGGTGAGGAAGTAGGGGAAATGAGGTACGTAATAGGTAGAGAGGTGGTACAAGAATACCTGGCCACACTGGATGAATTCAAGTCTCCAGGGCCAGATGAATTGCATCCTAGGATATTAAAAGAACTGGCAGAGGTCATTTCGGAACTGCTTGCTATAATCTTTGAGAAATCTTGGAGGACAGGAGAAGTTCCAGCAGACTGGAAGAGGGCAAATGTTGTCCCATCTTCAAGAAGGGAAAAAAAGAGGACCCAAATAATTATCGCCCAGTCAGCCTGACGTCAGTACCCGGAAAGATTCTGGAGCAGATCATTAAGCAGTCAGTTTCTAATCACTTAGAAAACAATGCGGTAATCATGAGAAGTCAACATGGATTTCTCAAAAATAAGTCATGCCAGACTAATTTTATCTCTTTTTATGATAGAGTTACTAGCTTGATAGATGAAGGGTATGCTGTGGATGTAGCATTTCTCGATTTCAGTAAGGCCTTTGACAAAGTTCCCCATGACATTCTTGCAAAGAAGCTAGTAAAATGTGGGCTGGACAGGGCTACTGTTAGTTGGATTTGTAATTGGTTGACCGACCGAACCCAAAGGGTGATCACGAATGGCTGCCTTTCATCCTGGAGAGAAGTGACTAGCGGGGTGCCACAGGGTTCTGTCCTGGGCCCAGTGCTGTTCAATATCTTCATCAATGACTTGGATGAAGGAATAGAGGGCATGCTCATCAAATTTGCAGATGACACCAAATTGGGAGGGGTTGCTAATACGCCAGAGGACAGGATCAAAATTCAAAATGACCTGGATAAATTGGAGAGCTGGGCCAAAGCTAACAAAATGAAATTCAACAGAGAGAAGTGCAAGGTCCTACGCTTAGGTAGAAAAAATGGAATACAGAAATATAGGATGGGGGACACGTGGCTGGATGGCAGTACGTGTGAAAGGGATCTAGGAGTTTTAATAGACCACAAGCTGAACATGAGTCAGCAGTGTGATGCGGCAGCCAAGAAAGCCAATGCAATTCTCGGCTACATCAATAGGAGTACGGTATCTAGATCGAGGGAGGTACTGGTACCACTCTACTCTGCTTTGGTTAGACCTCATCTTGAATACTGTGTCCAGTTCTGGGCACCCCAATTGAAGAAGGGCATGGTCAGGCTGGAGCAGGTCTAGAGGAGGGCAACCAAAATGGTGAGGGGCCTGGAAGACATGCCCTATGAGGATAGACTTAGAGAGCTGGGTATGTTTAGTCTGCAGAAGAGAAGGTTAAGAGGGGATATGATAGCCATGTTTAAATATTTGAAGGGATGCCATGTAGAGAAAGGAGAGGGCTTGTTTTCTGCTGCTCCAGAGACCAGAACAAGGAGCAATGGATTCAAGCTGCAGGAAAGGAGATTCCACCTGAACCTCAGGAAGAACTTCCTGACAGTCAGGGCTGTCCGGCAGTGGAATCTGCTGCCTCGGAGTGTGGTGGAGTCTCCTTCTTTGGAGGTTTTTAATCAGAGGCTGGATGGCCATCTGTCGGGAGTGCTTTCAGGGTGTTCCTGCATGGCAGGGGGTTGGACTGGATGGCCCATGTGGTCTCTTCCAACTCTACATTTCTATGATTCTATGATTCTATGATCCACTGGAGCAGCAGAAAACGACACCTTTTCAGATATTTGAAGATATCACACCTCAATCTCCTCTTCTTTAGGCTAAACATACCCAATTCCCTCAAACATTGATCAAACGGCTTAGTTACCACACCTTTTACCATTTTAGTCACTCTCTTCTGGACATGTTCCAGCTAGTCAACACCCTTCTTGAACTCTGGTGCCCATAACAGGACACAATATTCTAGATCGGGTCTGTCCAAAGCAGAAGAGTGAATATTTTTCCTTAGTCTTGATACTATACATGTCGGATAGCCTTCCATATTTCAGTTATGGGACATGTAGTAGGAGTTAATTAGCAGCTTGCTTGTAACAAGGTATGAGAACCCGAGACCGTTAGATAAACAAAGGTAGGAATGTAGCGATAAGCGCTGCCAGGCTAAACCAGAACTCCAAGGTCTCTTGTGGGCAGGATGAGAAACTCTTTGCTTTTAATGTTTTGGATTTTGCTAATTGCCTTCAGTTCACTCACTGAAGTCCTGTACTATGTATCACACTTCTAATAAACAGTGTATTTGCACTGTTACATTTGTGTGTGTGAATTCGGCTCCTGACAATACGTCTGATGAAACAGCCTAGAACTGCATTGTTTTGTTGTTGTTGTTGTTTTGCTGTTGCATCACACTGTTGACCCATGTTTAGCTTGACCAAGACCGTAAATCCTTTTCACTGCCACTGCTATCAAAGCCAGGTGTCACCAATCTTATATTTTTGCATCTGATTTTTCCTGCTGAAATGTATGGCGTTACACACATCTTTCATGAAATTCATTCAATCTGTTAAGGTAATTTTGAATCCTGATTCTGTCTTCTGTTCTGAAATACTGTGTCCAGTTCTGGGCCCCTAATTTCAAGAAGGATATTGACAAGCTGGAATGTGTCCAGAGGAGGGCGACTCAAATGGTGGAGGGTCTGGAAGCCATGCTCTATGAGGAGCATCTTAGGAAGCTGGTTGTTTAGTCTGCAGAAGAGAAGGTTAAGAGGGACATGATAGCCGTGTTTAAATATTTGAAAGGATGTCATATTGAAGAGAAAATGGGCTTGTTTTCTGCTGTTCCAGAGACTAAGAAAAGGAGCAATGGATTCAAACCACAGGAAAAGAGATTCCACTTAAGCCTCAGGAAGAACTTCCTGATGGTCAGAGCTGTCCAACAGTGGAATATGCTGCCTCAGAGTGCGATGGAGTCTCCTTCTTTGGAAGTTTTTAAACAGAGACTGGACGGCCATCTGTTGGGAGTGCTTTGATGTAGATTCCTGTATGGCAGGGGGTTGGACTGGATGGCCCCGCGGTCTCTTCCAACTCTATTATTCTATGATTCTGTGAATTAACTAGCCCTTCCATCCTGGTGTCTTCTGCAGATTTGATGGGTATGCCTTCTATTCCATCATCCATTCTTCATAGTGTGGCCTGAGTCAATTTGTAGGGATATCAAATTGATATTGAAATTGAAAAGAAACTGAAAAGAACCCTATGGCCTCCCACTATTCACTGGTCTCCAGAATGACAAGGAATCACTGATGAACATTCTTTGGGTTTGGTCCACATGCCAGCTACAATGCCACCTAACTTTGGAATTATCTAACCTACATTTTATTAACTTGCCTGCAAGAATATCATTGTGAACCTTGTCAAAAGCCTAACTGAAATCTATACATCTAGAACTGAATCTACCAAGCTTTTAACTGTATCTGAAAAGAAGAAGCAGGGGGAGGGGAAGAGGAAGAAGAAGAAGAAGAGGAGGAGGAGGAGGAGATGATGATGATGGTGATAAGATTTGTCCCGGCTGGACTTCAGAAATTCCTGCTGACTCTGTTGCAGTCTTATGTAACAGTTCTGTAAAGTAAGGTTACCACTCTCCTTCACCTTTAACATACAATAGCAACAGGTGTACCTAAGATTGCCCTTAAAGGCTTGCATCCATGCATCATGCAGCTTTGGAAGCAGGGAAAACTGGCACTAAGGAGTAGCAGAGTAAAGTAGAAGTTCTTTCTGTTTGCCAGGAGGGAGGGAAACCTGGTCCCCCATGAGAGTGGAAAAGTGCTCTACTAAAATGTTGCCTCTTCCTCTAGAAAGTTCCCAATACAGCTCTGAGCAGGCACAGAACACTGACACGGGAGAACACTGAGACCACAAGGAAAAACAAGTGAAAATGAAATCCCTCACAACAAAAGAAACCACACCCACATTTTAAATTGACAGCAGGGAAATAAGATGCAGAAACTGGGAGGGGGAGGAATGAAAATGTGATTGATTAGGTTAAAAAGTAAATAACTCTTCATTGTGCATTGCCCA
The DNA here is from genome assembly GCA_030412105.1 of Cyclura pinguis. Taxonomy (NCBI): domain Eukaryota; kingdom Metazoa; phylum Chordata; class Lepidosauria; order Squamata; family Iguanidae; genus Cyclura; species Cyclura pinguis. Next base: position 130,934,093 of record CM059600.1, read on the forward strand.
GGATCCTCAGTTTCTTCAAGGACTTGATTTCTCTCAGTTGATGTCCATGGACAAGAATGGACTACTAAGCCACTTTGCGGCTGGGAAGGAGGAAGGAATACTAAGATCCTTTTTCGCAGCTTACCTTTTCACAGTGCTGGGGTGTGGGGCTCGCGCGAGCAGCCTCCAGAGGGAGGCTCTCACGTCCAGGGTCCTTCGGCTCCGCACGAGCTTCCTGCTTGAGCAAGAGCCCCGCCTCTTCCTTTCACAGTGCAGCCTGGGACCTTCCCAGGCTGCACTGGACAGGAAGTGCGACCGGCCCGGCTCCCGAGGCTCTGCACGCAAGGTAAGTGCACGTGGGGCCCCGGAGCGATGCGCGACCACGCACCATTTTCAGCTTCAAGCCGAAATGAAAAAATGCGTGAGCGGTCCCTGTCAGGCCCTAGAGCGTCGCGCAAATATGAGTGCATCGTGTGGACCACTCCTCACATGTGCGCGACGCTCGAGGGGCCCTTTCGCATCGAAAATGCCGTGCAAAAACGGCCTAAGGTGTGACGAACCTGATGGGAGGGGGTCTTGACAAGAGAGCCTCCTTGGCAACTGAGAGTGTGTAAGCTGATTGGCTGGTGAAACGGAACCTTGGATAGCCCAGGGGAGGGGCTGGTGGAAAGAGGAAAATAACGGATTTTAACTGTCTGGTGTGTGTTTTGAGGGAGGGTGTGATTTTTGGTGTGTTTGGGAAGGTTGGAGTTTTGAAGAGCTCTGTGGGAGAGAGAACTGAGAAACTGGGTGTACGAGAGATAGTGGATGAATTGAAAGAGAGAGAGAGAGAGAGAAGAATGGGGTGCTGTTTATAAACATTTAGATACAAACACATTTAAAGCAACAGTGTTACAATAAATGTTTGAAGTTCTGTGTTGCTTAAAACAGTGTCACAGAGTCGCATTTTGAATCCTGGAATATACACAGTACCAATAATATCATCTTGACCTTAGTGCCAACAGTACCACAGTCTTGGAAAATATAAATCACTGCTGATCCTTACATCTGGGAGAAGGGCAGATTTAGGGAAGGCAGGAAAGAGGGGGAGTCCTGAAAGGAAGAAGCCAAGGGGGGACAGGAGCGAGGAAGGGACTGCGTTCTCAGAAAGGGAGAACTGAGGCAGACCCGTTTGTCCTGGCCCTGGCTTGATTCAGAGATCTCCCTGGGTCTTCAGTTCTGATCACAAAGAGGTGTCAGGCTGGGCAGGCCTTGAGTGCGAGGCTTGGATGTGCCTTTCACCCTCAGCACTGACGAGTGGTGTTTTTTTCCCCGTGCGTTACATAAGGTATTTCAGTTCAGACATGCACTGAAGTCAAAATAAACCCTTTCTATACTATTGTTTTTATCATGTGCCTTGAGATGCTTCCTTAAAACAAACAAAAGAAGAACCTTCTTCTTGCCTCCTACGCACATCCCCATAACCACCATCCACACATCAAAAACAAAAAACAAAACTCAAACTGAATTTCTACATGCAATGAACACCAACACTGCCTCGATCTCAATCTACACACTTCCCTTTTGTATGGGTGCATCACACTTACGTTGGATCATAAGTCTCGGGATTCACACATTTGCTTTGGACAAAGCCTATTGTCCCACTGGATGTTGATTTTCCTATAAACCACTCAAGGCCTGGAATGAGAAACCCAATGACCTCTATGACATCTCCTTTGTAGAAGCTCAGCTCATCCCATCCACTCCCTTTGTGATCCTCTGTGGCTGTGAACCTCCCTTGGCCTGAAAAAAACAAAATAAAACAACCCTCACTTCAGCACCCTGAACAACTGAACCATTCTTTGTTGGAAGCACAGTGGCCAGTGACAGGGAAGGTCATGCTTATGATCGGAGTATGAAAACAAGGTCCCTTTGTTTCACATAACATTTGTTTTGTTTTGGAGCTTCACCTGAAACCATAGCTTGTCTATCTTAATACCAAGCAGCTAGCTACTCCACAGAGAACTGAGATTTCTGAGAAGAGCAGCAAGGCACCTGTTTCAGTTTTCATGGTCTTAACAGCATGGGTGGTAGGAAGGATTATTTCCTCTCAAAGCTAACAAACAGCCCTCTGAGAAATTTCTCCCTTTATTGTGCTTCTTTGCTACTGCACTTCTCTTTTCTGCTGTCCCAACACCACTCCCCCCCCAGTCCATTTTTCTCATAATGTGGCCCCAGTCAATTGGGGATTATATGGTAAATGTGATGATATCATGAGACTTTATAGCCAACCAGATTTCAACACATGCTGATACCACTGAAAAGACATGAAGCCAATTCAGAGTGTCAATAAGGCCACCTGCAATCCACCAACTAGATTGCTGAAGCTGATCAGAAACTTAAGGAAAAGGAAGCCAGCTCAAGGCAATATTTACTGAACAGGTGAGCACTCGTCACTTACTTAAAGTAATTCTTGAAATATTCATGACCCCTTTCGTTCCTTTAGTTCAAGCCTAACAGCAAGCATTAAACCATTGGTGTATTGTTGACATCAGTTCCAGAAATTTCAAATACACATCATGGGAAATATGTGTTCAAATCAGCAGATATTTGGGACATTTCCTTCAATATCTACATAAATTTTAAGAATCCTCAATTTTCTTAAAACCTGGTGAAGTAAATGTGAGATTTCTCTGAAGGTTCAATTTTTAGTTTTAACAACAGTAAAAAAGATGTGTAGATTCCACATTGTGCAACTCCAAGGCACTCTACAAAATCCACTTCCTGTTTCAGTAACACAAGAAAATAATGCAAATTCCATATTATGCAACTCTAAATTCCATATTACGCAGCTTTTACCAGCTCCACTCCCTTCTTCAACACAAACAAAACTGGAGCAGGCAATCTTTTTGTCCTTATAAGTGACATGTGCTGGTGAGCACTGGATTAGGGCTGGGGTGGCCAAATGCACAGGGACGAATTTTCCACTGCTTAACTACCCCCAGAGGGCACAGCTCTGTCACCATTTTGAAGGTGGAATGGAGAGAAAAGAAGGTATTTCAGAGGCAGTGGAGATTTTGAGGGTTTTTCCCCCCTACATGTTTGTACACATTTGGATGACTCTGAGCGCGATTTTGCAGTGATTTTCACCCATAAATTGAGGTTTGTGTGTTTCAAAAAACCTGAGGGGTTTTAGGGAGGTTGGAAGGAAGGTCACATGCAACCTAATCACTGGATTTTCCCTGCCCCTGGATTAGGGGCTGCACATGTACATACAGCCTTCCTCCTCAGTATCTGCCCCCCAAACCGGTGTAATTTATTTCAAAGGTCGTTACTATTGGGATACAAAAGAGCAACTGTTTGACGTGCTGGAAAGACTCTCTCTAAGAGCCATGCTCACTAGCACTGTCAGCGAGGAAAACAGCAGGGTACAATCTGGGCACCCCATAGGCACCCCACAGGCAAGGCCTATGAGGGCTATCTGCATTCCATGGGCAGCAGATTGCTCATACGTGAAATAAAGATAGGAGGTATTCTCCAGATCTGCCTCTATCTGAAGGAAGCTGAGCTTGAGCTGCCCTCATTGCTCCACCTCAGTGAGACTGCACTCACCAATCTGGAAAAAGTCAGCTCCACTGATTTGGTTGGAGATTCCACAGCTCACTGGGTAATTCTTCAGAAACCACCTGCAAAGGTGAACAGTAGTGAACCACTTCATTCTTTCAGAGAACAGCTTGTTTGGAGTGCAATGTTGGGGAAAAACAGGTGTGTAGGTGTGGTTCAGTGCTGCCAATGTTCCATGTCAAAGCTCTTATAACTCACATGTGAGATCCATGGCCACAAAGCATGTGAAAATGTCAAATTAGCCCAAAGGCCTTTTTAAAAAATATACAAATCTAGAAAATGGAGCTAAAGCTAAAGGATGGACATAGACATCATATCTTGCTTAAAAACCTGCCAGCAACATTTGACTTGCCACTATGTCAGGCCTGGCTCGTTTCATTATACAGTTATTGCACTATGATTCCACTTTAACTGCTATGGCTGCATTCTATGGTGACCTGTGATTTGAAGCCTGGTAACCTCTTTGGCTAAGAATCCTACATATTCTTCCCTATGTTGCAAATCCTAGAATTCCGTAGAATGCTACCATGGAAATTAAAGTGGAATCACAAGTTCTATGACTGTGTAGTGTGAAAAGGCCTTTGATCTCAAACTGTAGTTAAGTACTAAAGGGTATTCCTTTTATGCAAAACATCCCAAATTCAGTCCTCACCATCCCCATTTTTTTTTTAAATCAGGTAGCAGAGGCAGAGAAAGACAGGTACTGGAGACCAGCTGCTGGTCAGAACAGACAGTGCTGATCTAGACAGGTAAACCATCAAAGCTGGTACAAGTTGAGTCTTCCTTATTCAGTATGCTTGGAACTGGAAGTGTTCTGTTTCTGGATTTTATTATTTTTTTGGATTTTGGAATACAGTATATTTTTGAATAACCTCATGTCTCATCACTTGTGTTGTGTATGAATGCAAGGCTGGAGAGAGACTTAGGATCTGTGAAATGGCAGGAATTAAAGTGTAGTGCTCCACATGAATCCACACCTCCCAACTTTTCACAGATTCTCAGTCTCTCGCTTTTTGCCACCAGCCACCTGCTTCCGCCTTCAACATGGTGGTTGCAGCAGTCCTCAAATCCAGGAGACAAACAAACAGAAACATCGCAGCTGCTGCCTTGAGAGCAGAAGTGGATGACTGGCAGCAAAAAGAGACTGAGGATCTGAGAGACAAAAGAACAGAAGTGCCACAGCCACCACCTGAATGAGGAAGTGGGAAGCTGGAGACAAAAAGTTTTGCTGTTTGAACACTTTCGTGTTTGGAGATTTTTGATTTCAGATAAGAGAGGCTCAATGTGTATAGGACAGCTACTTATGGAAAGGATGTCTGACCCAGAAAGATAATTTGTACACATTCTTTGTGTCAATTTAGAGAAAAAAGAATGTGCTATCAATGGACAAAGAAACAATGGCCTTTTGCAGACAGTCTCCCAGCTTTTGATGAAGCTAGCACACTACAAGAGGGATTTTCATGCTGAGAATACCACAGGGCCTGCTGTTGGAGTTCTCATTGCTACACTGTGGCTGCATATTTGAAATAAAAAGCTAGAAACCCAGTGCTAAAAAATTCCAGAGAACTCTTCTGTATAAAAGCAAAATCCGTAATTACCCATTTAAAAACACAGTTGCTGAAGGCTCTGGGTATGACTACCTGAAGTGGAGGAAGAAAATAAGTTTACAATAAAATAATGTTTATGATTTCAAAAGGGGTGAATTCTAAGTTAAGATGAGCAGCAATTCATCCTAATATCACAGATAAGAAAGGCGCTTTGTTTTTCATTCTCTGAGTAGGAGTGAACCTCACATATGGCCACGATGGCTCAGTACATCAATCTCACCTACAGGTTAACATAGCCAGCCTACTTACTGATAAAAGGGTTGGGACAACGGCTCTATGGCAGTGACAGGGACCAGGCCCTTCTGATCAGTCAACAGAGATGTCCCTTCCCATTTTGCTTCATGGCCAATGTCTTTCACATGGACTAGTTCATTTTCGTAGAGCTTCAGATCCTCCTCCTCTTCCTCTACATGGACACTGAACACCGACCTAGCAAAGAAGTTTCCTGTGCAGAAAAAGAGAAGGGCAGAGGAAGGAGAGAAAGAACAGACATGGTTCTTATTCCTGCCAACAGCACAGGAGTATGTCCTTCTCATTTTCCCTAACTAGATGTCCTCTGGTTGTTCTGGACCAGTTCCCATAATCCCTGATTACTGCTCATGATGGTAAAGCTGATGGGGTAACCATAGTCGAAACATGGAAGGCACCAAATCCTAGGATACTGGCACCCACCAGGAGTGGACCTCTAGATGTGGTTGGACTCCAGCTTGCAAAATTGTTCACCATTAGCTAGGCTGGCTAGGACTAACAGGAAATCCAGCCCAAAAACATCTGAAGGCCCATAAGTTGCTCATCCCTGATTGATGAACCTCCTTGTACCCAGAAATTTTCCTGGGAAGAACTCCTCCTCCATGTGTTGTCTCTTTTGAAGGTTAGTCACAAAGAGGATTTCTTTTGTTATGTTCCACAGTGGCAGAATTCCCTCTACTCCAGGAGGCTTATTTGGTCCAGTCTTTGATCGTCAAGACTTGACTTTTGGAAAATGTCTGAAACGGTCTGATATCATTTTAAATAAATATCATTTATGGTTTATGGTTAGTTTTTGTTATTCTTGATAACCATATTACTGGATATCAGTTTTGTTCTCTTGGTTTGAAAACTGCATTGAGTCTGTGTTTTAGAGAAAGACATGTAATCAAGGCCCTTGGAGAGTAAATGCTTCACCCTTAAATTAAGAAGAGAAAGAAAAGTTCAGCTAGCTCAGAATCTTCCCCCGTTATGAAACTGCCATTTGAGAGGAGGAGAGTGGCAGCCATCTGAGCCAGACAGCCATTGGAGTCAGGAGGACCCCAGCTGTTCCCTTGACCCAATGATTTTTTTAGACTGGAAAGGAAGATCCAGAATCCCTTTTTCCTGAAAGAGACTGATATGGTGAGGAAGCTGAGCCTCCATAAAGTTGGTCGTAGGGAGCAAATTGCACACAACTGAACCCCTTGCTTCTCACATTCCTAGCTCATCCTACACCCACTCCTTACTTGAAAGCCATTATATAGATATGTTACATGGATGGGCATCTTTCAGATGTGCTGTAGTTGTATATTCCTGTACGATAGAGGGGTGGACTAGATGGCCCTTGTGACCCCTTCCAACTTTTAAGATTCTATGACTCTATGAACATCACCACCACATCAAATGACTCCACATCTTATTCCTAAAGGGATAACTGGGGAGGAGGTGGGGCTTAAGCTTCTCACCTTCCTGGAGCAACAGACCCAGGTACATGGTGGTCATGTGTTCTTCATCTACAGTCACAGTGACTTCCGTATCCTCCACCAGAGCACAGTTCAGCCAATAATCTGGAGTGAAGAGAAGATGCTCCAAGCAGCAACCCACATAGCCTAATTCATCATACCAAAGGAAGAAGACGAAACATATAATATGGTCCTCACACATACAATGGTCTGAGACAAACATCTGACCCAGAATGTCAGCTGTTCTAAGAGGCCACATCACACACGCTTAGAGGTGAAATTGGATACTGTTGATTTCTCAGACCAAAAGATTCCAAAGTGGATAGCAATAAAAATCAACATAAATACAATACAATCATGCAATTCAAAGCAATTAAACATAGACCTGTTTCATGGCACTCATGATCTTGACCCATCAGCCTTTCTCTGTTCAACCTTCCTACAGTTGAAGCTCTTTGACACTTGAACTCTTTCCCCTCTTGTTCCTTTGTAGTGTCTCTTTAGAGACACAAAATGCAAGATATTACTTTGCTCTACTGGCTCTTGGCTATCAGCCTGCTAAACCAGGCCTTAGAAAGAAAATCAGGGAAAGCGATACAAAGAAGCCCACTGGCTCTTATATCATATATCTGCATTAAAGCATAAGTTATATTTATTATTTGCCTTAATTTTATTCTATTTATTTTGGGGTTTTTTCTTCCTTTCTCCAATACAGAGGCTCAAGGAAGCTCACAACATATACTAAATATATATAAATATATAAATATAAATGTATTAAAACAATTAATAATTAAAAAATATTAAAACAAAAAAGAGCTTTGAAAAAACTGAGTAACAATAAAACAATAGTTTAAAAACAATTAAATAAGCTATCCCATTAAAAACAGCACCAATTTAAAAAAATTTAAAAGCATTTTTTTAAAAAGCTCCTCAGCCGCAACAAATTAACAGCCAAAAGACTGTCTAAACAAAAAGGTCTTTTCCAGGAGACAGAATGAGAGCTCAGAAGCGACCAGTCTTCCCTTCCATGGGAGAGGAGGTCATATTTTCTGACTTCCTCTTTCCCCTGAGATCACCACCCTTCTGTTGCTTTGCTGGAATGCCGGTCACCCGTCACTTTGTTACGACCTACCAAGAGCTAGGTATGTTGAAAACTTCCATATTTCTTCTACAGTCCTGAAGGAGAGTAGAAAGCGATTTTCTTGGGCCTGGATGCACACCAGCCTGGCTGATAGCTCCTATGAAACAAAGAAAAGACTGCAAGTTCCACGTGTTCAGCAGAGAAATCCTGAAACAATACTATTTTTGGCACATTAAATTATGAATTGTTATCACGTGTCATAAGCTTGTCTTTTCCTGAATAATGATATCTGGAACATGGATTTTAGAATATGATTCTATGCCCAAGGTCAGGCTTATAGCAGGGACAATGCAACCTAATCTAGCCTTACTTAATGGAAGATGAATGATTCGTTCTCAGAAATGGGGCTGACAAGAAAAGAGCAGTGTGGAGTGCTCCTGTTCAATATACCAACCAAGCCTTCCTCCAAAATACTTTATTTCGGCAATTCTTAACTTCTGACGCATGGACCCAGGGAGGAGGCAGTGCCATCACAGGGGGTCCATGAAGGCTTGAAGAAATGTTATCAGCTTTTACAATTAAAATACAATGAATGAATGAATGAACGAATGAATGACAGACGGACAGACAGCCAGCCAGCCATACACTGATCTTAAAGATTGGGAATATTTTCCTGGTGACAGACAACATTTGTACAAAGCTTCATTGCAATGTCTCAGACCGCTCAAAATTTTTTAAAAAATATTTGAAACACTTCAGGGTTTTAAATCTTGAATTACATCTTGGTGGTCCATGGGGAAAAAAAAATTAAAGGGGGTCCATGGTAAAAAAAAGAAAAAGATTACAAGCTGGTGCTTTATTCCATTCCATAAAAATGAGAAAGGGAGTGGGGAGAACCACTAGTGCTGGTGATGACCTTTAACACCCTATAAAGCTCAGTTCCAGACTATTTAAAGGACTGTATTCTCCCTTAAGACCCAGCCTGGGCTTTGAGATCTGCTGACGAGGCCCTTCTCTCTATCCTACCACCTTCACAGGTGCATCTGCTGGGAACACGGGAGAGAGCCCTTTCAGTGGCATCCCAGGTTCTGGAACTCCCTTCCCAAAGAAATCAGCCTGTCACCCTCCCTACTTTCTTTCAGCAGTCAAGCAAAGACATTTTTATTCCAACAGGCATTCAATGTGTGATTATGGCCGGTCTGATAACAGATGCTGGATAATTGTTAATTGTGCTGAATCTATGGATGCTTGAGTTTCTGTTTCAGTTTTTCTTGACTGTTTAATTATATTTTAGCTTTTGTATTCCACAGTTTTTAACTATGCCTTTTGAACCATTGTAAACTGCTTGGAGTCCCAACCTGGGAAAAAAAAGTGAGGAATAAATAAAAATGACGACAATGATGACGACGACGATGAGAACAAGAAGAAGAAGAAGAATGTTGCACTGCTTTTAAGACTAACTGGTTTTTTATTTTAGCATGAGTTTCATCAATATAAACCTACTTCTTCAGTCTCTCTTAATCCTAAATTTCCATTCCTCCCCACCCCTGTGCCCTGGACACTCAGCATTCTGTGCCACTGAGCATGCTCAGTCCTTACTGGGCTGTTTTTGGCCCCTTATTTTAAAATACTTCAGGATTCCCACAAGCCAAGCAATGCCTCCTTTTTGTATGTAGATCTGGCCAATTTGGCTCCATGAGTCACTTGGAGAATGACTTTACTTAGTCTACAAGAAGATGATAAGCTCATTTTGTGGGTGTAAGGAACTATGGAGTCACTTAGATAAAATCTCTACAGCCAAGAACATTAGCTGGTGACTTTGGACCAGTCACTGTCTCTTAGCCTAAGCTACCTCATAGTGCGATTACGAGTATAAAATGAGAGAGGGCAGATCTGAACTATGTAACTGTCCTGCGCTCCACGAGGAATGAGTAAGCTAAAAAATGTAAACATACAGATAAACAGTTTCTCCTACAGGTCATGAGTTTTGTTGACAACTGTAACTTCTGCACTATGTTGCACTCACACTGGCAGCTATTTTAGCAATAGGTATTACAGAAGTGATGAAAGGAGATGACAAAATATTTCTGGCTGGTTTATGTAGCTATGCCAAAGAATGCAAAAAGGGCCTACCGTTCAGTACTAGACCACATGCTTTGCAGAAATAACTGCAAACATCGAGGACTAGGTTCAGTCCTTTATGTTTCTAATTAAAAAGACCTCAGACTTGAGGCCTGAGAAGTACCTATGCTTGGTATATTCAAGAACTGTTGCTGGTCAAAGCAGATAACCGGGCAACAAGGACCAGGGTTCTGACTGGGCTTAAGGCAAGCCTCCTTAGGCATGTACTCACATTGGTTATAGTGATACTGAGTGCTTCAGAAGATTAATAGTGATATAGCTTTACCTTGAAAAGAGCACAGACATCTTTTTCATCATTTTCTAGGGCCCACAGCTTCTTTCTTGCTGCTTCTTGCAGCTGGGGATTGAGGTCCTGTCCAGAGCGACTCTTGACAGTAAATGAGAGGGAGATCTCTTCAAAATTCAAAAGGAAATAGAAATAGCCAATTAAAAGAGAGACTATGCTATATCTAGAGCACAGATACACAACCTTTTCTGTCTCAGTGGTCACAACCCACCTCAGCTGAGGAAATGATGGTATTAACACCAAGACACTTGAAAACAAACAGTGAGGGGAGGCAGGATTGCTGGATGGAGTCCTCTCTACCCCATCCCAGGGATCCTGCTTAAAATGAGTGGGGTGAGGAAGGAGCCTGTTACAGTCTCACACTTCCAATGACCCCAGTTGTGATTGCTGTTCCTCAAACTGCCATTAAACGTGTAAAAGCAGGGGTTCCAGTTGGCTGTGGGGCAGGAATTCAGCAGCACAGGAGAAGCTTGTGACCAAGGAGGTCTAAGGTAAGGCTTATAGATCATGAATTACGGTCTCCTGATTTAGAACTAACATTTTCCATTTTTATCCTTCAGCATGGACTTGCCGTCATTCAGTGGAACTGTGAGATTTAGGCCATTTCTGCCCTACACTGTTATAGTCTTATTATTCCGCTTTCAACATCCTGTGGAGTTCTGGGCTTTGCAGTTTCCTGAGGCCAAAGAACTCTCTGGCTGAGAATTCTAAATGCCCCTCCCTAAACTGCAAACCCTACAACTCCACAGGACGTTGAAAGTGGAATAATAGCACTATAACAGTGTAGTGTGGAAATGGCCTAAGTGACAATTATGAAGGTGATGGTCTAAAATGGTCATCGTGTAGGACATTCTATCACACAGAAATGTACACAATTAAGGTTGGGACTCCTTCAGACTGCTAGATGCCACACATTAGAATGATAGGTTTATGATTTTTGTTGGAGACAAGTTTCTTGTCTCAAATGGTAGATATCTGTAGGGAAAAAAGTGAGGTAAATTTAGAATCCCAACATGGTAACAGCTGGAATGGCTTCAGGATACTTCTAGGAAAGTCCTCTCTCAATGCTTGCATTGGAACACCTGCCACTTCCAGCGTTTCACTTATCTCAAAACATTCATGCACTAGGAACTGAAACACGCACTGTAAGCAGCATAGAAAATACTGAATAATTTCAGTTTAAACCACTTGCATGACCTCTCCCTTAAGGAACAGGCAGAAGGAACTGTTTTGTGAAATACCCACCAGGGCCTAGGAGGGACAAGTCAACTTCAAGCAACACAGCACATGAAAGATCCATTTTAATATTCTCTGCATGGCAAAGAGCTTCTTTTGCTACCTCCCTGAAGTGAACTATAAAAGCACCATAATTCGAGTGCCTTTCAGACTTGTTGCTCCAGCCTCTCACAGTTATGATGATAAGTCAAAAGAGATTAATATTTAAATTGGGTGCTTCACTCTCACCAACAGTGATCACACCTCCTACTTCCCAAAAGGATCCTGGTACCTTTTGATATGTTCTTTCCAACCATTCTGCCACTCAGAAACACTCTTTATAAAGATTCATGCAGTCTTTTCAGTGCAGATTTGCTCTACTTCTCTTGCACATTACCTTTCTTTGTGGCTAAATTCATAGGACATTCTCACAAGAGAACTGGTAGTTGTTTGCAGATGCATCTAAGACCAGGAGTTTGTTGTCTTTCTATATCAAGTTACAGGCTTCCCATTAAACCTAAATGGCCTTTACACATAAGCTTCAAATGATGCTCTTTGTTGGAAAGATATTGGGTGGTATAGGACAGTGGTACATCCCTTGTTCATTCTTGGTATCTTCTGCATCACCATCTGGAATTACAGACTCTAGAATCTCTATTCTTCTTTGCTCCCTTCCTTTTTCTCATTTTAGTATGATTCTTTTATACTGCTGATAACAACACAATGTAAACTACCTGAGTGTTCATTAATCTTCCACGATACTCAGGGCTGGCTTCTTTCTTTTTTAGTTACAGATGTTAAAAATACAAAGCAGCAATTTGACAAAAACTTACCATTAGGAAACCTTTCCCCTACAGCCAGGGACACGGATTCAGTTTCCAGAATTCCCTCTCCTATCTGTGCAGGCTGACTTCTTGGAACCAGTTCCCTGGGATTACCTGAGAAGTCACCATGCAGGCAGAAGGATTGCTGTCAACTTTTTTTATTATTATTATTTTAAAGAGGAAGTAAAGCAAGGGTGTAATGGAACAGGATAGAGGGATATATAAAGAATTGCCAAATACCATCAGTCCAGTTAGGCAATCAAGTCCAGAGATTCCATACTGGAGTGGCAACACAAACCCAAGATTTCAAACAGAAGTATCTCCCAACATAAGGACTCTAAAGATTGGTACGGAACCTAACATTTCATATATCCAAGCGTATCCTGTTGGTAGCACTGCAACTATGTCCCTTGTCAAAGCAAATAAGCAACATTATTTTCTCCCCAGGGCCAGCCCTACTATTAGGCAAACTGAGGCAGTGGTAGCAGACTGCAGACATAGATTGTCACAGGACGGTGCTATTATTGGGTTTTTACTGCCACAGAGAGTGCTTATGGGACATTGTGCCACAGAAGCAACTCTCCTGACTTGTTTGGCTTTGATTTAGGACCTAGATTTGTGCAGATTGTGAAGGGGCACCATTTGATGCTCCACCTCAGGAGCAAAATTTCCTTGGGCTAGTCTCTTCCCTTCTGAAAGGGCCACTGTTTCCCTTGATTCTTTTCACTGACTCTCAGCTTTGTTTTAACATTTGTTTTCCACTCATGAATTGGAAAACCTTCAATGCACGATCCAGGGCACCCTTAGGGGATGTAAAGAGAAGGGGTAACCTCTAGTGCTCCCAGATCTCTCAGAATATATGTATTTTTAAAACTATGAATCTTTGGTGGTTATTCAGAAGAGGCAGAGATGATGCTGTCTTATCTGTTGCTACATTTCAAGAAGGTAAATAATGTGCTGTTTTATCCAGACTTTCAAATACCTACAATGACCATTTAAAGTGCTCTGCCAAGAATGGGCCAGGGGGGAGGTAGGGAGAAATAAAGGAAAGTAACAAATAACTTGTATCTGTTAGAAAAAGCTCTCTCACTCAGCCCAGAAATGCTTAGGGAATTCAGCCTTCATCTATTTGTATATGACAGGAAAGGAGAACTTGGGCCTTTCAAATGTTGTTAGACTGTAGCTTCCATTAGCCTGATCTGGCATGGCCAATAATCAAGGATGATGAGAGCTGCAGTCCAACAGAGTCTGGAAACCCTCCCACTCCCATTGCATGAAACAACTGTACCTCTCAGGCTACAACATGCACATTGTAGATTACATGACCATTAGATTTCACACTTTGCTGACTATTACACTGAGTGAATATATGCATAAATCTAAATCTTCAGAGAGATTACGCATTTACAAATCAATTTCATAAAAATATGAATTTAAATTTTATTAAAATACTATATGAATATATTTTAAAATCATTATTTACATTTGTATTTTGAGACAGCTCCCCAGTTCATGAAGAACTGGAATGAAACAGACCTGTGTGTAAAATGCTAAAAGATTGCCACACTCAGAAACAGGCAGATTTGTCCATACTGAGCTATAAGGTTTTGTCCAGAGTGTCCAGAGAAAGTGTATGCCCAATATACTTCCTTGTTAAAATTAAGAAGGCATCCTACGTTCTATTTATTTAGGCAATCATTTGAAGCTGAACTGGCTACAGATACTGAAAGTAACAGAAAAGAGCTAATGGTAGACATTGTGTGTGCATGTGTGCTTCAAGTTGCCTGATGATTTTATGGTAATCCCCTGAATTTCCTGAATTCCACAGGCTTTCTTAGGCCAGGAATACTCAGAGGTCACTTTGCCAGTTCCTTTCTCTAAAATACAAGCTACAGTATCTAGTCTTCATTGGTTGTCTCACATTCATGTATTAACCAGGGCTGACCCTACTTAGCTTCCAAGATCAGACATGATCTGGTACTTTTTGGGAGTGGTAGCTTTGGCTGCTGAACTTTTTGGTTTTAGTTTCACTCTTTCCTGTTTGTTTTAATATATTATTATACATTTATTTTAAGCTGCCTCGGGCAAAGGGCAGAGATGGGATGCAAATACTTTCAATAAATAAAGACAAACCAACTCAGAAGAATTTACTGTGAGGAGAGAGAAATGGAGATTCTGAAAGCATTTTACTGTATGATTATGGGCCCCACAGTAATCATTCCACAAGGGCCACTCTCCCCTTAACAGCCTCCCTGGAGCCTGGGGGGGATTCCCTCTCTCTCTTTCACTGGAAGGTGGGGTGGAAATAGGGCCTCCTGGTTATTTCTGCTGTTGTGGGAAAAGAGTCAATTTGCATAAGCCTTTGCTCATCAATTTTCTGGAGGAAACCAAAATATCCTATAACCTGAAAATCTAGCCAGGGTCACACATCAAACAACTCCTATATCTAGGAAATTTAGACTGGAATTATGCCTGAAGCCCATTTTAAGAAATTCAGCAGACTCTTCCCTCCAGTTACATCAGGGTAAGGGAATTTAAAGAGAGCCATAGTGGTTTGAGCATTGCATTATGACCCTGGAAACCAGAATTCAATTCCCCACTCAGCCACAGAAGCCCACTGGGTGACCTTGGGCTCGTCACACACTTTCAGCCCCAGAAAACCCTGTGATAGGTTTGCCATAGGATCACCATAGATTGAAAACAACTTGAGGGCACACAACAACAAGGGGATTTAAAACCAGAGTCTTGTCAATGGGCTTAGAAAATATATCCCAGGAAATACTGGCTGGAAACTATGGCATTGGTTTTTTAAGTAGGTTCACTTAAACATTCCTTCTCCATTATCAGCTTTGCTAGTATATAAAACAAACTGTGATTGGATTTACAAGGAAGTGTGAACCATGTTACAAAACCAAGAGTAAAAGAGAGCTCAGTGTATGCTCATTCAACAGCCTTTTCTTACAGGGGCATGGAATCTCCCCTTGCTTTTTGCTTGCATTCTGGAGATTCTCAAAGTGAATCAAACCATTAGCATTTTACAGATGGGAGAGTTCCTCAAGTACATAAAATGGACTGGCTGCGGAGCCTGACACACAACTAGTGAGGCATACTCTATCACTGTTAGTGTCGCTTCTTTTGTCACACCACCCCTGTCACCTTCTAGAGAAAAAGAACCTGGAACAACAAGGATAAAGTGGAATGGTGTACTGAATTGTGACTCAAAAGGTTATTTTATATATTATATTTATTATATTATTTGCTGGGACTAAATTGATTTTCCCAGTACAAAGGGCATACGCATTTCCCTAAAAATGTTCTGAATGTACACTGAAGAGCCATGATAAACCAGGGGTCCCAGTATATGCCCACATATATTTAATGATATATGCCTACTTTTTACTCTTGGTGCATATATTCCAAGAAATTATTGTGATGCTCCTATAACCCTAATGAACACATTTTCCATCTACATCTTGAAGGGGCTATAGCATGTCATTAAATTCAAGGCCACAGCAGAGAAGAGAAGGAGTTTTACTCATCATTCCCAGTTTTTATTTTATTTTATTTATTTATTTATATGTATGTATGTATGTATGTATGTATGCATGCATGCATGCATTACATAAACAGAGAAGCAGAATGGAAGCAGGATTGCAGATATAGAAATACACACAAAACAAAAACACACTCAATGTTAGTGTGTATTCTCACTTGTGCTTTGGCATTCTAAATACTATGGAAGTTTTCTGCTGAACCAGCCAGTCCCATGCTATTCAGATTTATTCACCAGCAGTGGTTCTCAACTGCTAGCCATCCAGATGTTTCAGACTTCAACTCCCAGCTTTCCTGATCATTGCTATGCTAGCTAGGGCTTGTGAGAGAGATAAGTCTGAAACACTCACATGGTCAAAGACTGAAAGCCACCACTCTACAGTACACATTCTGTCAAATAGCAGAGCAGTCCCAGCTTCACTACTGTATGAAAACACCCTCTTTCCTCCGAAAGAAACAGGTTTTCCAGAGAAGAGAGCAATCTTTCATTTTTGCTTTTTTTTAAAGCAGTACCTGACGCCATCTTCTTTTCTTGGAAGCATCTTTCTTGGGGTTCCGCTGAGTACTGTTGTAAATTGGACCAACTGGCCAGGAACTCAGGCTGGACTGATGAACAGGAGGATGATTCTTCACCTAAGGAAGACATGGAGCCAGACAGCAGAGGAGACATGGAATAAAAGACAGTATGGATTTTAGAACATTTGGGATGTCTTATTCTCACATATCAGCAATGACAAAAGCAAGGACGTTAACTCCTTGCTGCCAGAATGAGTAGGATCTTTCGCTTCCTCTCCCAGGGCAAGCCGATGAAGTCTCTTACCTCTTCCAATCACAGGTTTGTTATTTATATATACTTTAGTTCCAACTGTCTTGAAAGGAGGAACTAGTCATGTTTAGATAGATGAACTGAAACTAGCTTCAGAGTTTGCATAAACTATTAGAAGCTTGCCATGTTGGAATTTGGCACCTTGTGTTAAAACAAAGTTTTGCAATTGCTTCCTGTAACACTTCCACTGAAACAAGTTTGCGAAGCCTCTACGGCTTCCATTTACTATTTGGCTATACCAAATAAAAATTAAGAGTGACCTGAGGGGAAAGATGGAGGAAGTTTATGCCACTGCTTTAGACAAGAGCTTGGTATTGTCCTATTTTGCATTACTGGAGTCTCCCATCCAGTGCCCATGCTGACTGGGGGATTCTGGGAGATGTTATCCTGACAATTATTTCTTCAGATTCATATCAGCCTGACAGCTAGGTCACCCAGTTATATGTGTCACTGAACTAATAGATCACTGTGTATTTGATGAACTGAAACTGGATGTGTCAACAGACTCAGGGGAAAACCATAATTTTGAGGGTGATGTGGACATTTTCCGTGTGGGATTACATATGTGACAGTTCATTCACCCATACAACTCATGTCTCTGGAGGATCCATTCTGACATTGCCTTTGCAATTCAAGAGCCACCAGATACTGATTAAGCCATTTAGGTAACTTCAAAGTCCTAAATCAGACATGAGAAAACTCCAGGCTACAGTTCTTTTCCATGCCAACTATACTTCTCCTGAAAATTAAGGAAAGCCAAGGAAGGAAAGGAGCATAACATGAAAAAGTAACTTCTTTGGACAACTCCCAGAATCCTCCAACCAGCACTGCGTGATCATGTTGTCTGGGAGATCTGGGGATTGTAGCCCAAAGAAGGCCACCGACTCTGGTGTCGGCAGGTGTGACGAACTTGATGTCTTGACAAGAGGGCCTCCTTGGCAACCGAGAGTGTGCAAGCTGATTGGCTGGTGAAATGGAACCTTGGATAGCCCAGGGGAGGGGCTGGGGGAAAGAGGAAGATAACGGATTTTAACTGTCTGTGTGTGTTTTGAAGAAGAGTGTGATTTGTGGTGTGTTTGGGAAGGTTGGAGTTTTGAAGAGCTCTGTGGGAGAGAGAACTGAGAAATTGGGTGTATGAGAGATAGTGGATGAATTGAAAGAGAGAGAGAGAGAGAGAAGAATGGTGTGCTGTTCATAAACATTTAGATACAAAACACATTTAAAGCAACAGTGTTACAATAAATGTTTGAAGTTCTGTGTTCCTTAAAACAGTGTCACAGAGTCGCATTTTGAATCCTGCAATATACACAGTACCAATAATATCATCTTGACCTTAGTGCCAACAGTACCACAGTCTTGGAAAATATAAATCACTGCTGACCCTTACATCTGGGAGAAGGGCAGATTTAGGGAAGGCAGGAAAGGGGGGGAGTCCTGAAAGGAAGAAGCCAAGGGGGGACAAGAGCGAGGAAGGGACTGCGTTCTCAGAAAGGGAGAACTGAGGCAGACCCGTTTGTCCCGGCCCTGGCTTGATTCAGAGATCTCCCTGGCTCTTCAGTTCTGATCACAAAGAGGTGTGAGGCTGGGCAGGCCTTGAGTGCGAGACTTGGGTGTACCTTTCGCGCTCGGCACTGATGGACAGGCGGTGGTTTTTCCTCCCCACATAACAGTAGGATTGTGAATCTGCTGTGGATTTTAGTCTGTACATTCCAAAGTGTCATATCTATTTTGAGAGATTGGTTTCAGCACTCTGGACAGCTCTTTTAAGCTTCGGACCAAAACCTAGAGTAGATTCACTACCCTGCTGCCAAAAAGTAACTTTTCTCTGCTCTTGGCTTTCCCACATGGCCCAAGGCTTCTGATGCTCCTCAAGTGATACAGGAAGAAGGCAAGCCACAGGGGTTTGCATGCTGCAAAAATATCACTGGAATGGCCTCTCCATGTTATAGTCATCAAGCGATGAGCAGGCACATGTAAATGCACCCTGACTTGAACCATAACTGATCCAAAGCCTCCTCACTGCTAGAAGTGAAACAGAAGGCAAAGCAAAGGTATCTGTACCTGAATTCCATTCAGAAACCACAGATAAGTAGCTATTAGCTCATACATCATTTTCTTTCCAATACAGAAACCCTCGTGATAGGAATAACAAACAGTATCCTTACTGTTCTCTAACCTGGATTATTAAGAGTTGACTCACGCACCCAGCTTTCATTACAATCAAAACAGCAGCTGCTATCCCAGGATCACTCAAGTTTTCACTATAAACTGCAAACCTACCTAAATCAAGGAGGAAGAAACAGGGAGACAGAGCCTCCTACCGTCAAGACAAAATCCAGAAAACACAGCTCACTGTACTACAGCCATGACAACAGAAAATCCAATATTGGCAATGACAAGAAAGCCGGCTGAAAATAAAGTGATATATACCATTACACTGTTATATATGTATACGGTCTGGCTGCAGCACTTGGAATATTGTGTGTAGATGTCTGCACAATCCATAATTATGCAAACCCCTGTAACGCACAGGTTGTTTTGCCCCAAAACAGCTCCATCTTAGCATAATACAATGAAACTAAATTCTTCTACCTAAGTGAGATTAAATAAAAAGCAAAATAAAATCCAGCTTCACCAACAAATATCTTCTGCAAACTAGATTATTACCTATAAAAACATTGAGGCAGGAAAGATGGAAGTCGAGCGTGCAGTATTTTTTCCATGAGGGAAATAGGAAGCTTGCAGCATCACAGACTAAATATGTGACTCTTCCTGTTTATGGAATGTTCTACCACCTTAACTATTGGTAAAACACAGGAAATAAGACTGAGGAGGGGAGCAGCCTGCTGACAGACCTTGTTAGACCTTATGCTTTCATTCTGCTCAGCTGTTCATGCCAGGAAGCTTAAGGGTATATACACAGAAAGTTAAGAGGAACAGGGTAGTGTAGCTAGAAAGAGGCTTTGGGCAACTCACCTGTAGACCACAATGAAAACTTCCTCTGGAAGGGGATACCGAAACAACAGCCCATGTGTTCACCATCCCATCCAGTCCCAAAGCACCAGCTTATCCTTTCTAGAGGCAGCAGGACAAGAACAGTGGAGTCTACCACCCAGTCCTTCAAAAGTGCTTTCTGTTAGTTATTGGGAAACAGCCTCTCAATGCACAATGCATCTTTTGATGGCTGCCCTGAGTTTGGAAGGCGGGAGGTGCAGCCAAACTCATCTCCCAAGAAGCAGCGGCTGCCCAATGTCAACTGTTCAAACCCAATGGCGTTCTTCCCCTCCATGCTGCCTTTCCAGATTGTATCACAAATGCCAGGCAACACATTCTTGGCATTCTGAGCTAGGGTGGGTGGTGAGAAAAGTCCCTTGTAAGTCTGGTTTGGGTTCTGCTTCACGGCAGGCATGGAAAACCCACATGTTCCAGCAGCATAAATTTGAAACTTTGTGCAAATGAGGTAAACTACTTATGCAAATCCAACCCACTGCAAAACCTAATTCAGCAGGCATTTCTGCTTCTCTTTGGGAACTGACAACAGCTCACAAAATGATCTAACAGGAATGTATGCTCCCTGACTGTTCCACTGTCAAAGGATAAGGACCAGCTGGGGATGATAAGAACTGTAGTCTCATACATGCGAAGGGCAGCACATTGGAGAAGTCTGTGTTCAAAACATGCAGCCAAGTCATGGGCACATAGTAGTGCTTCCTCTCTTTTGTGTTCAGATTCTCTGATGCAAGTATTGGCACTGCAACTTTAGTGCCACTTCCATACTATACTTCTCCCCCTCACAGCATGCAGGAAAAGGAATGACAAAGTGCAGGGAAATGGTGATGTTCAATCCAACTCAAACTTCACTATCTAAAATGTGGCTTGGGTAAGCAGACCACAGTTGCCAGATGAGGAGTTTTATTAGAGTTAAAGGAGTCTGGGGTAGCTACTGCACCAACTCAAGGCTCAAAAAATAAAAATAAAAATTTCTATTCAAATGGGGGAGGGGGTACCTCACCTCAGAATTTTGGAATAAATCAAGCTACTCTCCAACCATAAGCAGACCCTCAGGGAAATCTTGTGAATGTTCTTATACATACGCACACACCCACACCCATGTGTAAGAACATTCACAGGATTCCTTTTCTAAATACTGTAACCTCAAGATCCTCATCTAACACACAGTTGTCAAGGATAAGGCTTCTTCCATCAGTATTCTATGCACTTCCATCTGTTCACGACTCAGCATTCCAACGATCAGAGGGTTGATTCAAGATCACCTCAATTTATTCAAGAGAAATATTTCAGGAGATTTCCTGATGCTGACACAAACACTGCTGCAGATAATTCAACATGCCTTGATATGTACTGAAATGGGGAAAACCACATTATTTCATTAAATTATCACCACTCTAGCAGTAGCAAAATAATTTTTAAATGTATAGAATCATGCCCATCCATTAACAAAAAATTATCAAAATCCCTAAATGGAAGGGTAACTTTGCTAGGACTAACCAAAATGACACAAAAGCATGCAACTTTCTGATTTCTCCTAAAATCCTTCACCAGATTATAGGATATCAAGGAATGCCAGGGAAACTCTATACTGTTGTGAGTATGCAAATATATGTAGGTCACTCTTGAGTGTTACAAAGTGTTTCCTTGAGATCACCTAAATAATCCCACTTTTACTCTGCAAAATCCTCCAGAGAAACACCAGTAGCATGTTAGGGTCGTAAGGCTGCAGACCCATGCACACTTACCCAAAAGTAATGTCTGAAGAAATGTGCATAGGTTATGCAGCATGATAAAGATTTTTTAAAACGTTTTCTAGTGTACTGTGTCCTGCAAATGCTTCCCATGGACACAGCTATATGTCAGCATCTGAGCTGCACCACTTACTGCTGATTCAGGTTTTCCATTATGCTGGCATCCCCCATGCTAAAAATATTGTGCTAACAGTAGTTGGAAGTGTTAGGGCTGACTGGCATGAAGCAGGTCACCGTCAGGCAGAAGTGAACAAAACAAAGGTACACTCTTTCTGAACCCACGCCTGTCTCATAGCAGGCCTTTGAACACTACACAACTATTACATTATGATTCCTTTTTAACTGCCATGGCTGCATCCTGTGGAATCCCGGGGTGTGTATTTTGGCCAGAGGCACCAGAGGAGCCCCCTACCTGACAATTCTAAATGCCCTTCCCAAACTGCACCTCCCAGGATTCTACCGGATGTTGTCATGGCAATGAAAGTACATTCATAGGGCTGTAACTGTGTACTGTGAAAGGGCTGGGAGCTGTTGCAGGGGGCAGTAAGGATGCCTTCCTGCCTGCTAACCTGTATTCCTTTAAAGATGGGTATGAGATTCAGTGATAAGGAGGATGTCTTATGGTTGAGCTTCTTCTAGCTCTGATTTGCTGCTCTAACTATCCCGCAGTGTTCCAGAGTGCGATCAATACTAACTCCCATCAAATTCATCACCCCTGGCCAGGATGATAGGAGCTGGAGTCCGACAACACCTCCAGGTTAAAGAAAGATTACAACGCAGGGCACGCACGTGGCTCGAAAGAATGAAATATGGTAGCTACGGCGTTTCACCAGAGCCCTGAAAGGAAGGAATCAAAGAGCAAGAGAAGGGAACCCGGGCTGCAGACTCAAGACCCCGTGGCTCCGGGGGCGTCCCTCCCCCAGGGCCTGCCTCTCGCTCCCTGGACGAGGAAGCACAGTCGGCACCCATCGGGCAGGCAGCCGCCTCGCAGCCGGAGAGGGTTTCCCAAGAGGCAGGCCAGGGAGACAGCACCGCGCTGTCCCGCAGCCGGGGCGGGACGCCGGTGACGAGGCGCGCAGGGGGGACCTCTCCAAGCGCTGCCGCGCGCAAACGTGGACAGTCGTCGTACTGACCTCCGCTGGTGGCTCATCGGGAGACGCTCACTCTGGCGCCCGACAAGCGGAACGTCCTCTCTTTTCCCCTCTTCCAAACGTCTTTCGGCCGAGCAGTCGCAAAAGGGAAAAGGAAACAAACGAAACGAAACAGCAGAGCAACTGAGCGAACTTGTTTGCTGTCCCGCGGCGCAAGGAGGCGGCGGCAAAGCGAGCCCCTCGCCGGTCTCGGGTGCCGCCGAGGCCGCTTGGCGCAAGGACGGGGCGTTTCCTCCGCGGGCGGCTGCTCTGGCGAGCCGCGGGGGAGCCGCTTGTTTCCCGGCAGGGGTGCTGCGCGGCGAAGTCAGCGGGTTACCCGGGAGCCAAACCGTAAACAGCCCGGGAGAGAGAGAAGGAAAGGCCAGCGCAGACGGGTGTTTTTCAGCCAGCAGCACTTGCGGCGGTTGCCTTGTTTTCCCCTCCACGGCGCCCGTGCCTTCCGTCCTAAACAATGGAAGGGTGCGCGCCGGTCCGAGTTTGCTGGAGGCCGGCGGTGGCGACGGGTCACGAAGGTGTTTACGACCCGGGCCGAGAGGCTGCTCAGTGAAGTTGGCTAAAACTAGCTATTCTGATCCAGCCACCTGCGCAGCCCCGTTGCTTCCAGTAGCTCGCTCGCTCGTTCTCTGCCCTTGAAAGGAACCGGGACATTTCCCCGCTGGTTAAACATCAACTGAGCTTGCAAAGCTGGCTGTGCTCCCTGCCATTGGCCTGGAAAGAAGTAAAAAGGCGAGGGTGTGCACATGGAGGTGGGGCAAAATTTAAGACCGTTTACTTGTTGCACGTTGGCACATACCGACTGTACGTGGGACCTACATCGTCATGCATGAAGCTCTTCGCATCCACTTAGCTTTTTGTGACCTTAATGGAGAGGAGCGAGGGAATCTGTTCTCTAAGCTGTAAGACCGAGGCCATTTCCACACTAGACGGTTATAGTGCTATTATTTCACTTCCAACATCCTAGGGAATCCTAGGATTTGCAGTTTAGGGAGGAGCCTAAACTGCAAACCCCTGGATTCCATAGGATGTTGAAAGTGGAATAATAGCAGTATAACCGTCTAGTGCGGAAATGGCCTGAAAACCTGGTCAAACCACAGTACATTTTGCTATTTGGTGAAATTTCACTTTCCAGTGCCACTTTGAAATTCTTCTCCCATGCTTTCTGCTTTATATCACACAATAACGCCGTGAAACATATTTTTATTTATTAATTGTAATTATTCATTGCTTTTCGGACCACCAGGGTTCCCAAAGCAATGCACCAAAAAAAGAAAAAAAAGTTTAAAACAGATTTAATAATAATTTTAAAACCAGTTGACTTTAAATGATTTTAAAAGCCAGGATAAAAATGAGTTTTAAGGTCCAAAAGCTATAGAAAATAATGCAGCTTGAACTGCTTGCCAGAACAGGGGTGGAAACCTGACTTGCTTTGGGAGACAGTTCTACCATCTAGGCTAAGAGACAGAGACTGGAAATGTCACTCAAGATTTGTGGCGGAGCAAGAATGGGAACTCAGAACACCCCTGCCCCCCATCATGTTAAATCAAATACTATAGCCACTAGACCTCACTGAATTTCAGACCTTTTGTGGCATTGCTGCTATAGCATACCATCCTACTGGATTGCAAAACTGATAGTGTATCAATGTGGCCGTCACAAGCGTACACATAGCCATGCATCACTGAAATAATTAGACAAGTAGTACATAAATACAGTGGGCCGCCCTTACCCATGACTTCCACATGCACGGTTTCCAGCTCATGTAAAGCACTGTGACCCTATACCAGAAATGAAACTGACATGTGCACAGATGCATCGAAGCATCCACATGCACATCACCACCTTTTAATGTAATGGGATGCAAGCATTTTCAAATGCTGATATTTGTGGGGATTCCTGGAATGGAAGCCTCCCATACACAGACAGCAGACTGTAACACTAATTAGATCAGTAATTTTACCCAAACATCCTCCTAAATGACCATAACCAAATAATTATAATCCCAAATAGATTCTAAAGTTAAACTACACTCATTTGAAAATACTGATAACTTTTATATTACTGATATATAGTGTGGTAAAGCACTTAGTTTACATACTTTCCTCAGAACGGTAAAATAGCATACTTGTGTGAGTTTGCTGTTTGTGAATGGGTTTTGCCTGTTGTTGCTGTTGTGTGCCTTCAAGTTGTTTCCAACTTATGGTGACCCTAAGACACCCTGTCACAGAGTTTTCTTGGGAAGATTTGTTTGGAGGGGGTTTGTCTTTGTCTTCTTCTGAGGCTGAGAGAGTATGAGCCTTTCCTCCCCCGACACACTGTTATAGTGCTATTATTCCACTTTCAACATCCTGTGGAGTTCTGGGGTTTGTAGTTTACTGAGGCCAAAGAGCTCTCTGGCTGAGAATTCTAAATACCCCTCCCTAAACTGCAAATCCCAGGATCCCACAGGATGTTGAAAGTGGAATAATAGCACTATAACATTTTATCCTGATCTAAAATGTGCCCTGTCTTCCATGGTGATTCTGTGGTGGATTGTAAATACGCAGAAAGTCGAAACAGAGCAGGGCCTAGCTGTCTGATTTATGGCTCACCTGGCATTCCGACCTTTGGCAGACATATTCTCAAGAGGAATCTAAAGAATGCACCATCATATCTATTGCACCAGTTGCAGCAATATAGTTAAGTTTAGCTGCTTGGAAGGCTGAGCAAAGGAGAAGGCAGGGTGGGAGGAAACAGGAAGGCTAATCCTTGACTGCTTAAAGGCAGCAAGGATTTCCTGACAGCCTTTCCAAGGCCAGATATAAGAATGGGTTGTAATTTAAGATGACAACATCTTGAACAGGATGAGAGATCTATGCAATAAAAGGTTGATTATTTAAAGAACGCCCAGAAGTGTTCCTTAATTCTGCATACACATTGCCTCTGGTATTATTTAGGTATTATTTTGCTAGTTGTAACATCTTTAATATATACAGTGTGCCTATCTTGTTTGTGGGGATTCCATTCCAGGAACCCTTGCATAAAACAAAAAACACGAGTGCCACACCCAGTTGTAGTTAAGGGATGCAACTGGTGTGCACTTGCAACAGCGCAGGCACATGCCCACAGCATCCATTGACTAGAATGAGACACAACATTGTGTATGACTTCACATTTGTGCATGTGGAATTCATGCCAGAAGAGGGCATACTAAACAGGGTTTCCAGCAGTACTTGGAGATGTGTTGTCCTCCAGGTGGTGTTGGACTTCCATCTTCCCTCACTGTTGGCTGTGTTGGCTAGAGCTGTTGGAAACTGCAGCCTAACCACATCTAGAGGACCACACATTGCGCACTCCCAGTTTTCTGGGAAATAAAACATATTTAAACAATATTTTGTGTTAAAGCATGAGATTCTGTCATTCTCTTTAGTAACAAACTGGGGACATTTTTTTCCCATCATGTAGCCCCACCAAGTTAGAAGGTGAGGCTTGCCACCCAAATCAGTTGGAAGGCTAATAAAACAGCATACATGTAAATCAAAATCTTTTCTAACACATTTATCAAAAGAGTTAAGAGCAGGCTAAGGAACTTATTCCTACTAATTCTCCATTAAGGCTCCAGTCCTAGGCAGATATACTAGAGAGCAGAGGAATGTTAAACTCAGTCAGATTTATGTCTGAGTAAACAGAATGCTTACTCGGACATAAATTGGACTCAGTTTAACATTCCTTACACTCCTGCATGGAGCTGACAACCAATTTGTTTCTGTCGTATAAAAAAGCTTAAAAAGAACAAGCTTAAAATTCTGCTCCTTTCTGTTTGGAATGAGGTAGACCCTTGTACCATCTGTTGCAGGAGCTGAGAAACAAGGTGTCCATATAAGAGGTATATATCAGTGGTCGTATAAGAGATATATATCAGTGGTGAAGCCTGAAACTTAATGTTTTGAGATGCTCATAACTAGTCAAACAGTGTGTTAATTTGGAGTAAGTTATAGACTTAAAACATCACAGTTGCTCTGAATAACTTTGCAAATACAAGTTCAGAAGAGTTTTGTTTCATAAATACTAACAATCCATCATTTGATTTCAGGTTTATTTTAACCAATTAAAAAGGATGGTGCTCAAACTATTTTGCCCTTACTCAGGAATCATAAGAGTGAAATTCTGGCCTAAATCCAGTTCCTAGTCTCAACTAGAGTAAAATCTATTGAATCAATGAGAGCTTCTTAAGTGTTGGCTTACTGTTCTCTTGTAGAGGACACAAGCAGTTGGATTTTTAGCCTCTCATGTAGGCTAAGAGTTAAATTCACTGATAGCCCTCCTCTACTCCTTTTCTCATATTCTGACCTGTGACCAAAATAAATTGTTTGTTCATTCCTTTTCTTGGTATAAACTGTTCAAGTTAACTGCAATATCATCTATTAATGATACTTGATGATAACAGAATAGGAAAAATGGAGACTTTTCACAGTGGAGGGAAGTGGAATCCCCCCATTTCTTTACTGTGCCTGATATCTGTAACTTATGTGAAAATGGTATGTAATTAGGGATAAGCAGTGAGAGGTTAAATCTGCAATTAATACCAAATGATATAGTGTGATGAAAACCACAATAGATTGTAAAAACTCCAAAAATATCTCTCCAGATTGCATGAATGCGCAACTGAAGTGCAAGCATGGTTCAGTGTAAGTAGGCATAACATTATGCACAATGGCAAGGAAATCCTTGCTTCAGCCATATGCTGATGGGGCTCAACCAAGAGGCAGTGGCTGGTTAGGAAAAGGATCTCAGCTTATGGTAGATAGCTCACTGGAAACCTCATCTCAGCACTGAGTGTGAAAAAGGTGAATTTCATGCTAGAGATCATACAGAAGGAGGTCAAAAATATAACTGTCAGCATTGCAATGCCAGGGAGCCTCCACAGGAACACGATACTGGTTTGGCTGTTGGACTCCAGCACACCAAGTTTTGACTCCCCACTCAACTGTGGCAACCCACTGAGTGGCCCTGAGCAAATCATACTCCCTGAGCTTAGAGGAAAGCCATGCCAACCCCACCATGATCAGATCTTGCCAAGAAAACACCACAATAAGTTTGCCTTAGGGTTGCCTTACATTGGAAACAATTTGAAGGCAAACAACAACAATTGCAATACTTTCATACAAGCTGCGATGCGGCTATTCTTGGGATACTGTGTATCATTCTGGTTGTGACATCTCAAAGATGTAGCACTGGAGAAATTGCAGCCAAGGTGAATTATGAGAGGCCTGAAGCAACTTTCCTATGAGGAAAGACTATGTTTTTGGTCTAAGTTTTTTTAAAAGAGATATATTTTAATAGTTTATAAATTTATGCATGCTGGGAAGAAACTGGATAGTGAAAAACTATTCTTATAGCACTAGACAGCTTTGGCACATTTCCACATGTGCTACAACATTTGAGGGCAAGACTTATGCATGTTTTCATGTCCTGCCCCAATTTTTTAGCCCTACATGCAGGCAAGAGCCAGCATAAGGTAACTGTTCTTATGTGCCCTTGAGCAGACCCCAGCTTGACTTGTGGTGAACTCATAATGTGACTTGTTCAAGGTCACTCAGTGGGTTTCCATGACTGAGTATGCATTTAGACCTTGGTCTCTCAGAGTCCTAGTCCACTCAAACCATTATAGTCATCCCATTAATAAATGACCATCTTCTACGCTGCTGAATTTTCTTCTTTGCAGTGGGCACTGGCCTGTCTTCAGACCCTCCTTCCATCTGCACACCTGAACTACATTCCTCAGTGGAGGAGGAACCTGAAGGAACCTGAGACAAAAATCAAACAAGTCCTTCTGCCTTAATTCAGCTAGGGCCTTTCCCAGAACTGCTTCCTGAAATAGCCATTCCACTTGTTTGCAGTGTGTTGACTTTACTACCTAAGATATGAAAGTGCTAGCATTTACATTTCCTTGTTTCTTTCTTCTCTGCTCCTTTATTTTATTTCACAACATGACTCTTTACCAGTAAGCCAGTATTATAAAAGGTAAGCTGCCCAGACTGCTTTGTGAGAGACACAGAACATAAATGCAATAACAGATGGAGCAATCCTAGCTCTCTGATTTGGTTTCCCAAAGGAGGAGGATGTAAAAGTCCTCATGCCCCACGCATCAGCAAAGAGCTTCTCAGGGAGGTGGTTGTGTCCCATAAAGATCCTTATATGCACCGCATTCTATGATTCTTCACAGATACAGGGAAAAGATGGAGACCTCTTCAATATCAGTCTCGGGATTACATACTTTACAGCAAAACTCAGCATCCCCTTTCAACCTCCTGTGGAATCCTGGGGATTGTAGTTTACTGAGGCTCTCTGACTAAGAATTCTAAATGCCCCTCCCTAAACTACAAACCCCAGGATTCCATTGGATGTTGAAAGTGGAATAATAGCACTAGAACAGTGTAGAGCAGAAATGTCCTTTGTCTTAGATGTTACTTCTGTTGTCAGTTAAGATGGTCTGGAGGTATATCATTGCAGGCAGAGGCCATGTGGAGACCAGGGGCAAAGGGCAGTAAAAGACAGGCAATAATATTTCAAATCCATTAGCAGCTGCAAAGTAACTTCCAAGTAACTTCCACTGAGATCCAGGCATCTCTGTCCTATGTGAGGCTAACTGCCCCTTTCTTAAGCAGTGAACACTGTATTTCTCAAGAAGTCTCGGTGCATCTGGAAAAATATTGTCGAAGTAAAACTTTCTTATTGTAGTCCAAATGAAAGAATTTTATCTAATAATAGAATCACAGAGTTGGACAGGATCACAAAGCCCAACCTAGTCCAACTCCTACCAGCACAGAATAATAGAATCATAGAATCATAGAGTTGGAAGAGACCACAGGGACCATCTAGTCCAACCCCCTGCCATGCAGGAACACACATCGAAGTACTTCGAACAGATGGCCATCTAGTCTCTGTTTAAAAACCTCCAAAGAAAGAGACTCCACCACACTCTGAGGCAGCATATTCCACTGTTGGACAGCTCTGACCGTCAGGAAGTTCTTCCTAAAGGTTTAAGTGAAATGTCTTTTCTTGTAGTTTGAATCCATTGCTCCTTGTCCTAGTTTCTGGAGCAGTGGAAAACAAGCCCATCCCCACTTCAGTATGATATCCTTTCAAATATTTAAACATGGCTATCATGTCCCCTCTTAATCTCCTCTGTGGAGTAAACATACCCAGCTCCCTAAGATGTTCCTCATAGGGCATGGCTTCCAGACCCTTCACCATTCCGGTCACCCTTTTCTGGACATGTTCCAGCTTGTCAATATCCTTGTTGAAATGAGGTGCCCAGAACCAGACATAGTATTCTAGATGAGGTCAGACCAAAGCAGAATAGATTGGTACTATTACTTTTCTCAGTCTAAACACCATTCTCCTATTGATACAACCAAGAATTGTGTTGGCTTTCTTGGCTGCCACATCACACTGCTGACTCCTGTTCAGCTTGTGGTCCACTAAGACTCCTAGATCCCTTTCACACATACTGTTGTCCAGCCAGGTGTCTCCCATACTATATTTGTGCATTTTATTTTTCCTGTCCAGATGTAAGACCTTACATTTCTCTCTGTTGAAATTCAAAAATTTCAGAAAAATTCAGAAAAAACGACAACAAAACAGCTAAATTATCCCTGATAGGCGGCCATCCAACCTCTGTTTGAAATCTACAACTTCACCCCTCCCGCAAGCACCCTATCATCTTTCTTTATAGTCCACTCTTTGCCCAACATTGGGCCTTAAAGTGACTTACATATTAAAATAATACAATTCAAAAACATATAAATAGTATATATTAAAACAGGATTAAGCTACACTATATGATAATTATTATAAATTTATTGTATTATTAAACTATACTATATTATTATGTATTGCTCTGTAGGCAAGAAAGTAAACAATTAAATATGTCTTTAAAGCATTTGTGAATGCACACATTTGTAAAGCATGTGTGGAATTATTACAGACCCTTTAAACCAACTACTACTGCTACTATCACCACACATGCACACACCAAGAATTCCTTCTAGAAACACAGTTGCAACAGTTCAAGGGGAGAGTTTGCAGACCCCTTTGCTCTGGTGAATATATTCAGATACTACAGGAATAAAAATGTGCAATGAAATAATACACCCCACTATATGAGGTCTAGTGATGTTACAGAAAATTTGCAGCCAAATATGATGACCGAAGCTTTAATAATGATAGCGTGGGCTTATATTCCATTATAGAGTGTTTAGAAAGCTGCACACATATGATCTTGTTCATCAGCAGAAAATAACCTGACACAACCTCTTCCAAATCAAATAATGCCTTAAGAGAGATGGTTATGGTCCCCTTAGCACCTGCTCCAAGCCTACAGTTGATTACTCCTCAGGAACACTTACCTCTTCAGTTGTTATGAAATATTAAAAAGTGGCCGTAACATAACACATGACCTCAAAGTGCACTGCTCTTGGAAAATGCAAGCTTGAATGTAGCTGACAGCTAACCTTTGGCTCTTACTTTCAATCTTGCTGCTCTTCCTCCCAGAAATCTAAAATGGAACCCTCATCTTGACTCAAATTGTTCAGACCAGGGCAAAAAGAATTCTTTTTCTGTAGCTTCAGCACCTTCTTTCCAATACAGCACTATGATGTTCAGACAGAGCTTCCTGGCACCACCCATTATTACATACAAAGATGTTGAACTCCCCCAAATGCACATAACATCACAGAGCATCCTTATTCTTAGACTCCAGCTGCAGAAGAGCCGACTCTAACAGAGCAAGCCTTTCCCTAGGGAACCCCAGCACATACGCAAACTGAACATCTTTTCCTCTCCAAAGAGAACCAGGCCACAGCAGGCATGCAAGCACATACGGAAAGAAAACCTCAGGCAGCCTTGCCTTGAGTGGGAGCAAGACTGTCAACTCCCTTTTTTCCAGGAGAAGAGTGTGTTCCATTTCTTCCATTTTCAGTTTCTTCCTCCTGGCTTTCATTTGTTGGATGGCAGGGACAAGTCAACCTGGGGCCCCTCCAGCCTTCAGATAACCTTTGCCTTGCTTGAAAAGGGGAAAAGTGTCCTGTGGATGAGAAATGACTCCTGGCTGGTTGATTTCCCATGGTGAAGTGGCAGCTGCCAGGGAGAGGTTGCTCTGTCCCCCCCTTTACTCTGGCCTCACCACGTAGCAGTCTTCCCCACTCTTGGGCTATTCTGTTTTGCTATGAAGCTTGCTAGAAATATCCCTATCTTGCGTCTTCAACAGTGCTAAGTACCCTTAAATCCATAAATAATTCAGAGTAATCAATGGCCTTTTGATGCAGGTAGAGTACAGGCAGCAACCTGCATGGCTGAGCTTTATGAAGGTGGAACATAAATGACAGTGCCAGGGAAATGGTCCATTTTTTGAGGGTCAGCATGAAACTGAACTTTACAAGAATAGCATGCTGCCTTACAACATTTCAGTTTATGCAAATAGTCATTGGGTGCTATTCACAGAGTTCCATTTCAAGGCAATTCTGCTGCTTAATGAAAAGTAAAGCAAACATAGGAATTCAGTGAATAAAAATTCCACCTAGCATCTGTAGTCTCTTCCAGTACACGTAACAGGCTGATGCCTGACTCTTTAATCTGGGATTCGTATGATATGAAACTTCACTACTCAGCTAAACAAATATAACAGGAAGAACTGACATGGGATGGGGGTTCAAGATAGTAGTCAGGGATCAGCAAAATCCCCAAATCAGAAAGAAGGTCAGACTATCCTGAAAGAAAACGGAATGACTTGTTTCATGCCTGAGACAAACCAGGAAACAACATAAGATATCACAGTCCTATATACATACATCCAAGTCACCTGA
Source organism: Cyclura pinguis (assembly GCA_030412105.1). Lineage (NCBI taxonomy): Eukaryota > Metazoa > Chordata > Lepidosauria > Squamata > Iguanidae > Cyclura > Cyclura pinguis. The sequence continues at coordinate 130,966,655 of CM059600.1, forward strand.
ACTGGGGATCCTTGAGCGTTTTCCACACTAGCCAGGATTTATAAATCAAGAACAGGCTCTGATTTGTGATCTTGGCTTACAAGAGAGCAACAATCCAGCATACTAGGTTCAGACAACATACTAAACATCTTTGATTTGGTTAGCCAGTCATGCAAGCGGGAGGACAAAAGCAGAAGTGAATAGGCTAGAGGTATTGTCAGACAGCTTGCTAACCTTAATGCAGCATTCTTCCAAATCGTGGCCTGTTCTTCTGTACTAGTTCTACTGCAGCCTCTGTACTCACTATAACCTGATGACAAGATGATCATGACAAGATGATATCTTGACTGTATGGATTCTCTAGCATAGGGGTTCTTAAGCTTTTGTCCTCCAAAGTTTTGGCCTTTAGCCATCAGAAGCCCAGGGCAGAAGAGATCTAAAAGCCCTGAAAAATAAAACCTTTACTGTTTTTTTTGTGTTGTATGCCTTCAAGTTGTTTCTGACTTATGGTGACCCTAAGGGAAAACTATAATGGGCCTTTCTGGGCACTGAGAGAACATGATGCTCCCAAGGTCACCCAGTGGTTTCCATGCCAAGCAGGGAATCACCCCTGGTTTCCAGGTTCGTAATACGATGTGCAAATCACTACGCCAATCTGGCTCTTAAAATGGATATTACTTCTTTTTTAACAGTCAACTCAAACTAATATTCAAAACTGGTGGTTATCATTTCACATTCTTATTTTCCTCAAAAAGTCTGTCAGAGGATTTCCAACCTTTCAAAAAAGTTGCTAATGGCTTTTCTGTAATCAAAGTAGATGATTTTTCCATTTCTGCTCATTCTCTTTCAACAGCTCATTTTCCTTAGAAGGTAGAGTGTTATTCTTCTATCCCTGGACATACAATAGTCTTGTTGCTGTAATCATATATTGGAATAGTCTTTCATAGCTCTTATGAAATTGTTCCAGAAGAAACAATTCCAGTTTTAGCTGTAACTTAATCTTTAAAATTCTCTGAATCAACACAGAGTACTTGAACCCAGGGTGGTTGCTTCTTTTTTTTTTGGGGGGGGGGTTTTTCAAAAGTCCACCACATATTGTAACTTGTCCCTTCTTGTTTCTTGCATTTCCAACAAGTATTTTCAGTTCCCGTATACAACTTAGACAATTTCTCGGGTGTCATATACCAACCAAACATCAATTTATAAAAATTTCTTTAAGATCATAACATAATGTCAGTTTTAAACCCCATGACTGCATCTTCCCCCATTGTTCTATCTGAATATTATAAAGTTCTGAGACTCTTTTATCATACAGTCTTTCAGATGTTCATCTTCCATACTAAATTTTGACAAAAGCTTATACACTTTACAAGTCATCTGTTCCTCATTCATGCATAATTGCAGTTCAAACTCTGTCTTATTTTGTTCAAAACCATACATTGTTTTTACCTGTCTTAAATCTATCAGACATCTGGAGTAGAGTATCAATGAAGGTAAAATGTTAATTAACATCTTTTTCTTTATGTATTTATATGCGTCCTTATTTACTTTAGGAATTTTACTCCTCTCCTTAACACTATCTGGAGCAGATTTCATAAAATTAAAAATAAATATTAAAACACAATATTATTAAAGACTAAATGAAAAGCAGCCCCCAGAAGGACAACAGAACACCTTAAGAGCAGTTTGCAGAGGATAAAGAAGCTTGTGAAAATTAAAAGGTCACTGCCAACATTATTTAGAACTAAGCATCAAGAATAGGATGGACGTAGAAAGCTACCAGAAGCAGAAAAATGAACTTAGCTAAATGATAATGATAATGATGATGATGATGATGATGATGATAAGATGCACCAATTTCCTTCACTTTTTATACAAAGAACAGCCCAAAGAAATCTATTTTTTCAAAACTACATATCCAAACAAGTGAACGTTATTACTACCACTGCTATGTAATCATGAAAGACAAAACAAAATAATCTGTATGGTGGTGATGTGGGCCATAAGAAAGGTCCATGTGACTGTGATAAGAGCAGAGAGAGTATCAGAAATGACAGCAAATGCACTGAGCAACAATGATTGCTACTTAACCACTGATTATTGGGCCTGAGAAGCTGTATATAATGCAGTTCAGAAGTTTTAGATCCACAGTCTTCTGAAGAGGTAGAATAGAAGGTAAGGAAAATACTTGGGGTGCTTTCACGTGAGACTTTATATAACCCTTCCTAATATATGGGATTTGCCATCTGTGCATATGTGTGTTCAAACATAGTTGTCTACCATTTGTAACCATCTCGTGTTTCCCTACAGCTTCTGTTGTTTTTTGTTCCACAGAAAATCCAATAAGGAGGTTAAGACAAAATGGCTACACAGTGCCTTTTGACTATTAGAATTTTTACGTCACCCATCTGGAGGCTTTCTAAGAATATTTAACAGTATCTGTTACACTCCCAAACTATGGTTTTCAAAAGCAAAGGACTAAAATTGATTATTCTTTCTCCTAGACTAGAGCATGCTCTTTCCTCTGAAGTGTGTCTCTTAAAAACATAGTAACATATCAGTAATTCTGATAAATTATAATACCTGTTATAAATGTAGAAATAGAAGCTTTTCAACGATGTAGTCCTATAGAGCTTTACTCAAAAGTAAGTTCTACTTTGTTCAATGGGATTTAGTTCGAAGGAACAGATCGTATCTGCTCTGGAAAGCTAAGCAGGGTCAGGGCCAGTGCTTGGAAAGGAGATCGCCAAGGAAGACCAGGTGCTGTACGCCAGTGCTACTTAAAACTGTGGTCTGTGGAACTCTGGCCTGCTTGTCTGTGATGAGTTCCCAAGAAAGAAAGGAACAGTTGAAATCAATGGACACAAATATGGTGCCACTCCTCGCTGGTCTCACACATCAGAGAGCTGAAGAGATACTGCTGTAGGTTATAAACAGAGGAAGGCAGTGGCAAACCACCTCTGAATAAATCTTGCCAAGAAACTCTGTGATAGGGTCACCATAACATGCCAACATTTCACAGATGAAAACAAAACGTGTATGCCCAAGCAACATCAGAGTTTTGCCAATATGGCAAAAGTTATTAATGAGGAAGAACATATAAGCTAGGAGAGGCTGCAGGAGCTTGCTTTTGCCTGAGTCTACTGGAAAGGACAAGATTCCCTCTTCTCCTCTCCCCATCCTGAGTTAACTGAGTGTAAATTACCTTTGCATCTTTAACTCAGTTTGCAGCAATTGAAGTAAACTGAAGACAAAGGGAGAAAGTTTGAGGAGGAAAGAGAAACTGGGATATTTTAAAGGCAGCTGGAAAAATGGGATGACAGAAGATTAGTCTGGATTGTCCATGTCAAACTGGGACAGCTGGAGGGTATGCCATAATTTGGAGTCAACTTGAAGGTACATAACAACAATAATAAAGTGTACATAATATGTAATGTTCACTGCAGAATCAGTGAAATAATATCAATGCACATTTAATGTTTTAAAATAAGATAAAATATTTTCTTCTTACCTGCTGCTGTCTCCTGCATCCAGATATTTTCTGAACAGACTCCAAGATGTCTTGTAGTCAATCCATTTGTCTGTGTAATTAACATAGTTTCACTAAGGAAGGATCTCCGTTGTTTTCAACCGTTTTTTAAAAAATAGTGATATTGACGGTTACCAGCACCATGCAAAGGGTAAAATAAAACTCAGAGAAGCTTTAGAATAAACCTGATGCCCTGCTCCCTACCTACCATTTTCAGAGCCAAGATAAAAATACATTCCACTCAGTGGTAAAAGAGGAATTACTTGTTAAACAGTAAATTTCCATGTCTGAGAGCAACAGAGTCCATGTGCAGCTTCCTACACTGAGAAGGCACCTCCTCCCTTTAGAAAACCTTCACAGGAATTCTGATAAAGGACACCACACCAAGAAACCTTATTAGAATAACTTTATAAACTTTCATCTCAGGCTCCATTTTGAATCCATTGGCAGGCAATCAAAAAGCCTATTGTTACACAATGTGCGAGATATGTGAGGCCGGAGGTCGGGGGAGGCATGCTGAGAGAAATTTGGAGGAAACCGGAGGTCACCTTATCAGAAAGATTCAACCCACACTTTGGTTATCTGCAAAATGAATAAACTTTCAATTTCACTTCTCAGTTCTTGCAGGCACAAACTACGTTTCAAGAAAAGCTTTGGTTAGGTCTGGAACATCATGACTTTGTTTCCAGCTGAGTATTCCGGGGTATGGGTTTTTTTTTTGCTGGAAGTTCTCTACCCCCTCCCTCCATGTTTGCAAAATCTCGATTTAGTCAAAAGTTGGCAAACTCTCCATTTTTGAAAATGGGCTTTTCTTTAAAAAAAAAAGTGTTGTTATTTGCTTTACTTCCTCTTTCTTGAGCCATAGGAAGTTCATAGCAACCTTTAGAACATCAGTTTCCTTTGGAGCAGAGATTGCTGGAGATTTATGATACAGAAGTTAAGTCTAGAAGTGGGGGGAGGGTCGGCAAGCCTTCATGTTGAAGCGTACAAATTGAGAATTCATTGTAACAGAGAATCCGATCCAACTAGTTACAGTGTCCAGTCCCAGGGCCCCACAATCTGGAGAAAGAGGAGATCCCCAGTGACTAGTCAGAGAGCAAAACATGGTGCTGACAGAGGCAAAAAGTTCCTAGACTGGAGTTCTTTAGTCTAGCATCTTCCCTTCTTATTTTTAAAGTTTTTTTTTTAAATCATTTTATATTTTATATACATCGTTACAGGTGCTCATTCTAGTATTTTTATGTTAAAAATAGTCAATAGAGTGGGGCTTATATGCAAAGGATATATATATATATATATATATATATATATATATATATATAGTGTGTGTGTATACACACACACACACAGGTACTATATATGTGTGTGTGTGTAGTGTATATATATGTGTGTGTGTGTGTGTATACACACACACACATACACACTAGCATATATACCTGGTGTTGCCCAAGATTTCATTTTCTCATAGGTAATACTTGTTAGAAAGATTTGACCTCCTGTGTCCGTAATTCCGCAACTTACAGAGGCTGGGTTCCTGAGGGAAATACAGTGCCCTCCTCCTTGCTGCTGGGCCTCATCTCCATAGCAACAGGCCAAGCCCAACAGCTCTCTGACTGAGAATTCTAAAGGCTCCTCCCTAAACTGCAAACCCCAGGATTCCATAGAATCTTCTCAGGCAGCCAATCGTATGAGGTCTTCGCCTCACATAGCCAATCCTATCAGAAGTCTTCACTTGACACAGACAAACATACAAACTTTGACCTTTATATAGTAGATACCTCTCTGTGTGTGTGTGTGTGTGTGTGTGTGGCATCAGGAAAGTAGAAATGAATTCTATTTTGTGTCTGAAGTCATACAGTGCTATGATTCCAGTGTATTTCAGTGAATTGTTGCTGCTTTTGTTGTTGCCTGCTCTAAAGAGGAAGGAATTTAGAAGTTCTTGGCTATCTGACATAGACCATCTGCAAGATCTCCAGTAAATCTTAAGACCTAAGATTATGTAGCTTTGTTTTGGTGCACAAGAATCCAATCTCCTTCAAGGTCCTCCTTTTAGTTCACCAAGGCATTTTGAAGCAGACTATCTTTTTGTCAAGTTCCCATTTGGAAGATGTCACCATCATGATGCGTTTGTTGTGCCTGAACAGTGGCTGTATTTAGGGACCAGTAGCCAAATGGCTATTTGCTTCACTGGGCTTGGAGGTTCAGAGGTCATCAGCTATCTGCTCAGCTGTGCACTCCTTAGCTGAATCAAATCTTAGGAAAATTTTTATCTTCATTTATGGACAATATTGGCCTGAGTGGCCTGCACTGCATTAATGTTGGGGTTTATTTTTCTTTCCTCAATTTGTGGGAAATTTTCCAGCATCAGTGCCCATTAAGAAAGCAGTGTACATGTGACTGATCCAATGTATCCATATACATTTGTCATTATATGTGACCACCACTTGGAAAAAATACATTAAGTTATTGGATTCTTACTTTGTTAGATATCTCCTAGCATACCTGAATTCCATAGACTGCCTGATAAACCTTGCAAGTATTCCTAATTTATTAATTAGCTGAATTCATTAAAGGATGGAGTTGTCATCTCTCTGACAAATAAAGTAAAACAGGAGGGCCTCAGAGGAAGAAAGATTAGGATAGGGGGATAGGTATCTCATGGCTCTGTGCTGGCTGGTTAGATGTTCATGGATCTTAGAAACAAGTAAATGGAGAGAAAGGGAGTCCGTGAGCCTCTGCTTGGAGTGTGTGTGGGTGTTTACAGGATGCTATCAGTCAGCCAAGGCTGTTTCAGAATGTCAGGCCATTTACAGTGGAAGGCTTGTGTCCCCCTGCATTATTAGGCTGCATGAAAGTTGTTGAAGTCTTTCAGGATGGCAACTGAAGAAGGGAGATTGTGAGTCACTTCAGTTCTCCTTTTTTTTTATTTATTGTATTTTCTGGTTATGTGTTTATTGGGGGTGAGTTGCAATGAACCTCATTCTACTTCTCCAGGATATTTTATCAAATACTGATGGGCACTTGGATATTAAGTAAAAACTGTTTCTCAGACCAAACTCTCATATTCTCTTCCTGTCTCATTCCCTCCACGCCCTCCTCAGTGAGTCACAGGCCTCACAGGCCTGCTTTTGGGAGCAAAAAGATATGTCTAGCTAAGCACGTGCTTTGCCTCTATCCTGCCCATGCCTTTCTCTCTCTTTTTAAAAGTCGTATAGAGACAGCCAGCATAATGTGATGGTTTGAGCATTGGATTATGACCTAGAGACCAGGGCACAGTTCTCTACTCAGCTGTAAACCTTGGGCATGTCATACACTCTCAGCCCCCAAAAAACCCATAATATGTTTGCCTTACGGTCTCCATAAGTCAGAAACAACTTGAAGGCATACAGCAACAACAACAATCCAGGTAGCCGAGAGTAAGACTTGGGCCTTTTCCGCTCTAGCCTGTTATAGCGCTATGATTCCACTTTCAACATCCTATGGAATCCTGGGGTTTGCAGTTTCGGGAGGGGCCGGATGGCCCCTCCCGAAACTGCAAACCCCAGGATTCCACAGGATGTTGAAAGTGGAATCATCGCGCTATAACAGGCTAGTGCGGAAAAGGCCTTACTGAATTGACAGAACTTATTTTTGAGTAGATGTTGTCGATGTTGTTGTTGTTGTTGTTGATGATGATGATGATGTCAATTTAGAAGTAAGCCTCACTGAGTTAGATGAGGTCTACTCCCAGATAAGTGGATATCAGATTGCTGCATCCATTTCCAATAAGCTAATTTTTCTTAGGTCATAAAAGGAGAAAGTCAGGAGATTTTAGGGCTTGGCCACAGCAGACCAGCAATACCAGGCTTCCAGAGTGGATGTTTGGGCTGTTTTAACAATTATGTATCCACTCATCCTTGTGCTACTTTGATTCCTTCCTGAATCTTTGCTTCGCATGTATCTTGTGAATCAAACCAGTCAACAAAAGGAATGAGAACAAACCAATATTTCACTAGTGTTACATGGTTAAGAGATTTAACCAAACACGTATTAACCTGAGGTGTTTACAAAGACTAGTGGACTTGTGAGATACCTGATCTTTTAAAACAGAGATGCCAGAAATCAAATTTAGGATCTTTGGCTCTTGCATATAAAACATGTGGCATGCCACCAATCTTTGCAAACCCTGCTTGGTTGTGAGTGGGGAAGCAGAGAGGATGTAGTGGTTCCATTGCTGCCCCCCCCCCCCGCCAACCAATTATCCTGTGTATGGTCATAGGCTTTCCAAGCATTTCTGATTCAGAATTCTCCACCTTTATTCACTGGCGGATCCTTGTACCTACCCCCTTATTGTTGCAGTTACATTGTATCCTGGTCTTCTAAATGAAATATATCACTCCTTGTTACAAAGAAAGCTTTTGAACAGTGAGTGAAGTGCCAATATTGTCAGGACCAGATAGAGGTGGAAAGAGAAGAGAAATGCAGATCAGTGAGAAAACGTAGTTGTAACAGGTTGTAAGATGAGATCCCATGCTTTAAGGCAGCATTTCCCAGCCTAACAGTTCCCAGACATTTTGAACTCCTATGATCCCTAGCCACAGAAACAAAGAATCATGGAGTTTGAAGGAGGCCTTATGAGCCATCAAGTCCATTCCCCTGCTCAAATACAGGATTTCCAGCTAGTGTCCTCAGCAGGTAGCTGTCCAACCTCTTTGTGAAGACATCCAGAGAAGAAGACCCCACCACCTCTCTAGGCAATTGGTTCTACTACAGAACCACTCTCACTGTCAAGAAGTCCTGAAGTTTGTACTCCATCTGGGGGAAAGTGCCAGGTTGCAAATTTAAAACAGCATAAAGCACTTTTGAAGGGGGCAGTAACAAAATGCACCTTTCAGGGCCAACAATGACAACCCCCATGCCAGCATCTGTAAATCCCATGGCTTGTTCCAAAAAACAATGACTAAAGTAACAAAGCTAATTGCTGAATCCATTAACGTAACTCAGTGAATTTGACTAGTTCAGTTATCAACAAAACAGCAATAAGCCTAGACTACAGAGAATTCTGAATTTTTGTGAACAAGCTGTCTCCTGGTATACATGGCTCAATCACTCCCACTCAGCTTTCACTGCCAGTGGAGGTTGTTAAACTAACTGTGTACTGAAAGTTTAGTGTTTCTGAGTCAAGCCTCCTGGGTTGTCACTCCCAAATAAGCCAGGTATCATAAACCAAGCACTATAAACCCTTCTTTGCAACTCTGGCTTCTTCAGAGGTCAACAAACCAGAAGTTGGGTTTGGACAGAAAGCTAAACTTTCAGTGACCTTCCTGCTGGGAGCAATTGGGCTGCATGCATTGGAATTCAGCTCGTGAACAACAAGATTGAAGATAATTCTAGCTTATCTTGATACCACACTGCAGCAATTGTGTCTATCTTGACCAAAGGGATCCAGAGCACAGTGATACTGTAGAAGTTTTCTTGTGAATACTCTTAAAAAGAAATATTCTAACACATGTTTAAAGGACCATTTTTAAAAAGAATCTTCCAGTTAAAGCAATAGCTAAGTATTATGAACATCAATCACCACTGTATATTGGGAAGAAGTGCTGTTTTTATAATCATTGCAATATTCTTTTATTCCTGCTAATAGCATTTAATTTGTAAGTTGTTATAATAGCTGAAGAACTTTCAGTGGCTATGAAGACCAATAGCAGGTGAAACAAATACCCTTTGCTAGATTCTTGTCTCTGAAAGAATCTACATGCTTTTAAATCACACAAAATTCTCCTTAGAGTGTTGGAAAAGGTGTTCAGGGGAAATTCTGTTTTTGCAGTTCCTATTCCATATCTAGTGCAATAACAAACCTCTGTGAATTAGGGATGTAAAGCTTTGTAAATGTCATTTTCATGGCAGGAGTGAATGATTTTACCATTTTTCTCTTTGTTGCTAGATAGTCCTTGAATACTGCATGGTTTTAGACCACTATTCACACTTTGGAATTTATTCTGCAAGGAAAAAGCGTATATGGGTTTTGTTACTCTGTTTTCTGGGGGTCCCGGGAGGGACACCAAATTGCTATCAAAATTATACAAGTTGGGGAAATTAGTCAAGAGCACAAGTTAGCGCTGCGAGAGGCAGGGTAACGTAGCGAGATCTTGAACCCAATGTCTACGGGGTCAGGCTGAGTCAAGAAGCAAACTGGAGTTAAATAACAAATGTGAATTTTATTAAAAATACAGTCAATCAGTGTAAGCAACAGAAACACACAGAGAAACTACAGAAATAAAGGTCGGAGTGGTATAGAGGCATTTTTAGAGGAGTTATTGGTTTGGGTAATACTACACCTGTCCTGAAGCCCGGTAGGAAATGGAGCAGCTGGGGAGCGTGGATCTCAGCACGTGGAGCTGAGGGGAAGGCTCACTTGGACAAAACAACAGCAAGACGGGATGGAAGCCAAGAGCGATCCGAAGAAGCGCTCAAAATCAGGGGTTTTTATAAGAAGAATTGTGACCGCAGGCTAGGTTGGACTTGGGGAAAACAATGGATTTGGGGCTGGAGACAAGGCCTCCGAAAGGTCATAATTTGAATGATTGAATTATAGCCAGATTGTCAATACGAATAGCCAGTATGCAAATGCAGAGTGCTTGGACATTGTATAGTCAGATCATCAAGCTGCCAGCTCGGGGCAGAGGATCTTTTGAAAGTTGTGTGCATACATAATTGAGTACTTGCCTTGAGGTCTCCTGAAGCTGCGAGTCGGCTATTTTCTGGCCTGCCTGTATTGTGTTGTAATATTACAGCGATTATCGGCTGAGCCTGCGTGCGTGCTTGTCCGGGGGCCTCGCAAGCACGTGGAGGGGAATGGGTACGTGAGGCCGAATTATTAATATCAGAAGATATCTTTTTATATCCCCCAAGCTCGGGCTAGCCAGGGCAGTAACAGTTTGGTATGCAGAATATGGTATTCTCTGAGCAGGAAACCATATTTTCTGCACAGGAAATTACACAAAATAAAATGCTGTTTTCCTTACAAAACTCCCACCCATGTTTTTTGCACAAAATAAATCCAAAAGATTTATGCCCAGGTTTTTTCTTATCAGAATTTTCAGAAATTCAAGAAACCCATTTTTGGGCTATTATTTTAGTATTTTCAAATATTCCTGCCCCCCCCCCCCCCCCCCCCATGAATCACTGTCAAACTTATTATGCCAATGCTATCTGTATTGTATCCTCTTTTTTGGCCAATAGATGGCAGCAGATACATATGCCAAGTATTTCTGGCCCCAAAAAAACTCCCCACCAGCAGCAGACAGCTTGGAAACAAATTGGAGTTGCCATTCATACAAAACCAGTAATGCGTGATCTCTAAAATGAGCATCAGACAACAGTCTGGCTACCACATTTTGCGTTAGCTGTCTGTAGCTTCTGAACACATACCAGGGCCAGCTCCGTACAGATTGCCTTACAGTAGTCTAATAAATACTTAAGTCAGGGACCACTATGGACAAATCAAATCAACTTTTCCTAGTAAGGAGAACAGCTATGTACCAGCTGGCTGGACTCCTGGACACATGACATTGCAAGAGCCATGCAGATTTTCAGCCAGTATTACCAAGCTGCAAATCTGGTCCTTCAGAGAAAGTGCAACCTCATCTAGAACAGTCTGTCATCTCAATCCCAGTTGGTTTTCCTGCTGACCAGCACGACTTTTGTCTTGTATGACCTGTGATTCAATTTATTCACCCATTTCCATTTCCTCACTATATGTAGACAACAACTTGGTACTTCCACAGTATCAGCTGAGACAGTATCAGCTGAGACGGAGTTTATATCTTCAATATAATGGTGAGACTCAGATCCAGATCTGCAAGTGACTTCCAACCACCACCTTCATGTAGATGTTTGAAAATCAGAGAGACTGTCCTGAAAGCTTTGTTAATGATGAACCCGAAAATTTAGAATCTCCTCCAAAACTGTGCCAAAGTTTTGCAATGTTTTGCAACAATGCCCTGGCGTTTTACAACATCCCCCAAACTCCAGTACAGATGCATCAATTCAGGGTTCCTAATGAACACCCCAGAAAAAAAAACATTTTCCAATTTGTTCCAAACCTATACCAAGGTTTTGCAACAGTCCCAAACTTAAGTACCAATAATAGGTGTCTGTAACCAGGGTTCCTACTAAACTCCAAAATTCTAACATAGTCTAATTTGTTCCAAACCTGTGCCAAAGTTTTGCAGTTGTTTTGCAATTAGAAACCCCAATGTAAAGTATCTGTATCTCAGTTTTGTGAGTTTCGCAAAATACAGGCTTGTTATTGCAAAACAATTGCAAAACTTTCTGAGGCTAATGGTGCTCTCCTATAATTATCTTCTTAGAGGTAAGCCCCACTCATGTAAATGTGTAGCCCTAACACTCCTCTCTGAGCACCTTGGAGGGAGGGTGGGATTTATATTAATAGGAAGGAGAAGGAGAACACTGACAGTGGGGATGATTGAGGAGGAGGAGGGGAGGGGGAGGAAGAGGGGGAGGGGATTTTATAAAGCTCATTTTGAATTTCATAAGTGCTTCAGCTTCATATACATTCAATATCTTGGCAGATTTTACAACAACCATGCAGTATGTAGGATTTTAAAGATGATGTGCTGGGGGGGAAATGTCCTTAACATTCTGAAACAAGATTTACCCCAAATCTAGCAGGAACCACTTTGAGTCAGTTTCCTGGCAAAACAATTCAAGGAACATAAGGTGGGAAACAGGGTTTGTGACAAAATCACTCCAGAAATAACAGAGAGAAGAGTTAAAAGTTTGCCAAAATTGTGCTGTGATTACATCCCTGAGTTCTGTTTGTCTATTTATTCTTAAACCGAGTCTCTGCAAAATAACAGGCTAAAAATTCAGTAAGGTCCAGCAAAGAAAAAAAAAACCAAGATGGTGTCATAGTAAATGTCTCAACTAGAACTAAATATGATTTGGTGTTATCTTAGGACTTCCAATGTTTTGGCCACACCTTAGAATTTTAGATGCCCAACTGCAGCGCTTGCCTCTTCATTACATCCTCTTGAGAACAGGCATCCTCCCTGGAGAAAGTTAAGTATTCTCTTCCTCCATAGCCAGAGATAAGTACCACTTCTGAGTTTTAAATCAACAGTTTTGCAGAACTGGGAATCTAGTTTTGTATTTCTGTTCAGTAATCTGCCATCTTTCTTTGAGATTGTATGCACTCTCATCTCCCCTTATCTATGACAAGAGTTATGGATTCATAGAGGTATTTGTTGTGAACTCAGAACAGTGTCTCCAATTTTTATAAGTGTATTGGACTTCAGATGTGTCTGATGAGGCTAAAGTTTTGATCACAGTGGCCACCCTAACCCTAACCCAGTGGTCACTGAAAACCTCCTGCTGCTGCCTTACATTGCATCATATAAAGCTGTTTAAATAAGTCACAGAAGCAGAAATTCTTGCAATACTGTATACTCCTTGGGGGTTTTGCCAGTTGTTGTGTCTGAATCCATTCATCCCATTCTTTGGGGGAAATGTTTATAGCAATTTCTTAGATCTGTACTAAAGCTCTTCCGAAAGTTTTTCTTTTTCTTCTTTTCTGAGATCAAGACATAAAATCATAGAATCATAGAATCATAGAAATGTAGAGTTGGAAGAGACCACACGGGCCATCCAGTCCAACCCCCTGCCATGCAGGAACACCCTCAAAGCACTCCCGACAGATGACCATTCAGCCTCTGCTTAAAAACCTCCAAAGAAGGAGACTCCACCACACTCCGAGGCAGCATATTCCACTGCCGGACAGCCCTGACTGTCAGGAAGTTCTTCCTGAGGTTCAGGTGGAATCTCCTTTCCTGCAGCTTGAATCCATTGCTCCTTGTCCTGGTCTCTGGAGCAGCAGAAAACAAGCCCTCTCCCTCCTCTACATGGCATCCCTTCAAATATTTAAACATGGCTATCATGTCCCCTCTTAACCTTCTCTTCTGCAGACTAAACATACCCAGCTCTCTAAGTCTATCCTCATAGGGCTTGGCTTCCAGGCCCTTCACCATTTTGGTCGCCCTCCTCTGGACCTGCTCCAGCTTGACCATGTCCTTCTTGAATTGGGGTGCCCAGAACTGGACACAGGATTCAAGATGAGGTCTAACCAAAGCAGAGTAGAGTGGTACCAGTACCTCCCTCGATCTAGACACCATACTCCTATTGATGCAGCCGAGAATTGCATTGGTCTTCTTGGCTGCCGCATCACACTGCTGACTCATGTTCAGCTTGCGATCTATTAAGACTCCTAGATCCCTTTCACACGTACTGCCATCCAGCCACGTGTCCCCCATCCTATATTTCTGCATTCCATTTTTTCTACCTAAGTGTAGGACCTTACACTTCTCTCTGTTGAATTTCATTTTGTTAGCTTTGGCCCAGCTCTCCAATCTATCCAGGTCATTTTGAATTTTGATCCTGTCCTCTGGCGTACTAGCAACCCCTCCGAATTTGGTGTCATCTGCAAATTTGATGAGCATGCCCTCTATTCCTTCATCCAAGTCGTTGATGAAAATATTGAACAGCACTGGGCCCAGGACAGAACCCTGTGGCACCCCGCTAGTCACTTCTCTCCAGGATGAAAAGCAGCCATTGGTGAGCACCCTTTGGGAACGGTCAGTCAACCAGTTACAGATCCACTTGACAGTAGCCCTGTCCAGCCCGCATTTTACTAGCTTCTTTGCAAGAATGTCATGGGGAACTTTGTCAAAGGCCTTACTGAAATCGAGATATGCTACATCCACAGCTGATGTATTTGCTGAGATTTGGAGATGGTCATGTGATTTAGAGAGAAAATTTTCTCCTTCTTTCTTTCTTTAAATTGTTTCTTAGAATTATAGTGGTACTTGGCCGAAATACCATTTCACTGATGCGCTGTTGCTCTAAGGGAAAGAGAAGGAAAGAAAGAAAGAAAGAAAGAAAGAAAGAAAGAAAGAAAGAAAGAAAGAAAGAAAGAAAGAGAGAGAGAGAAAGGGGAGAAGAGAGGAGATTTTCCTCCCTCTCCTGATATGTCTTGGAATTAAAAAGACATCCACTTGGGGGTGGGAATAAAATGTGGATGATCCTGGGAATTGCACCCCCAAAAAAGATGTAGGACAACAAAAAGGTATTTGGGGTATTTTTGCTCTCTTAAAAACCAGCCACAAATAATACAATGTCCTGACATATTTGTCCCTTCTAGAATCCTGTTTTGACGCTTTTTTCAGATACCTGATACCTCCTCATATATTAGCTGCTGGGTGTCAAATAAATCTCCTGGTGGAGGGGTAGGCAACCTGGTGACTTCCAGATCTTTTTGATCACATATCCCATCATCCCTGACCATTGGTTGTGCTGACTGTGATTTAAGGAATCCAAAGCAGAGTCCAAGGCATCTCGAGAGCACTCATTTGCCCACCGCTCTATCAGTGTTACATTGCAGATTTTGCACTATTTAGCCCAGGGATGAACATGGCTCAGTGTGGTATCACTTTCTTTTTCAGAGCACATAGACACATTTGTGTATTAACATATTCCTTCTTTTCTCTGCAATGCACCAAAGTCTTTGCTGAGGCTTATGAATGCTGATCATTTTATTCATGTGTATAATGTTTGTTGAATCTTTCAGCACTTGGTAATCAACTCTGACAGAGATACCAGAGAACAATCAGTCAGACTGTGTGCTCATTTGAACCCTATTCCACCCAGACAAACAGGCTAGATAGAGAAACCTGAGCCTTACAGTTCCTTTGCTGGATCTATCAGTTTCACTATTCTCTTGATGCAAATTGATTAACAGGAAATAGGAAACAGAAGCTGGAATGCAAAGCTGGGACATGGGCATAGAAGAAAGAAGTATGTGTATACCATGTACCTGAGGGTGACAGCTGAGTGTCCATCTAGCACAGGGATGGGCAATTGTGACCTCCTAGATGTTGTCGAACTTCAACTTCCAGCAGCCCTAATCAGCATAGCCAATGTTGAGGGATGATGGGAATTGCGGTCTGGAAGCCACAGCAACTCATTCTTGCACTTACTCTTCAAGTGCCATTTATTTAATGGGTGCTCTTACTAGAGGAAGATTTAAAACAAAGTAGCAGTGTGCCTCTTTGACACTTGAACCTCCTGTGAAGTTCAGGCTGGGTGAGCAGTTCTTCTACAGCACATGGATGTCTTTCGGATATCATTCACAGTTTGTCAGTCAAATGTCAATTCAAAAAGGGTGAAAAAAAGGCTCTCAGATCATACTTTATGAAATGGCTGGATAGCTTAAGGGTTTTAAATCTGTGGGATTACCATTTCACGGTCAGTCAGTGATCTATAGGCATGTAAAGCATTGTTGCAGGGTCTATTAGAAGCTGGAAGAATTTTGCAGTTTGGTCCTTGTTTTTATTTCAGTGGTAGCCATGCACCATGGTTTGTGTACTGCATAATAACAATTTTTCTGTTTCAAGAATTGTCTTAATTATAAATGTGATATTCCCACATATATTTTCTTGATCCTGCTGTTTACTGTGCAAACATATATTTAGTGACAGCTAAACATATTTTTGACCACCTATATCTACTCAAAATGGCATCTTACTTGGGAAGTCCCACTGAACAGGGGTGGACAACTATGAAAGGCTAGCGGGCCACATTAGCCCCAGGAGACCTTAGAGGGCTGCATCCTCTCACCACACCAGTTCCCACAAGATTTTATTTTATTTCGGCTGGACAAATGCCTCAAGTGGACATGAGGGACATGCTCATTGGCTTTTTGGTTCTTCCAGGGGACCTAGAGAGCAGACTGAGGGTATATACCCCCCCAGTGGTCATTTGGGAGCATTTTGGAGCATTTTTTTAACCCCTGGGAGCCCAAGGAGCCCAAGGGGCCACAAAAATGGCCCTTGGAGACCACACAGAGCCTGTGGGTTTCACTTTGTCCATCCCTGCCATAGAACTTGGTATCACTTGCTTTTGAGTAAGCATTCATAGAAGCAGCCTTACCTATCTCTTAAAGCGTGTTTATACTCAGGTCTCCACACTTCCTCCCAGAAGGATGTTTCTCCCTTTGATCTCTTATGCCAGGATGTTGATGTTGTTTTAAGCATCTGTCTCTTTAAAAACTCCTTCCATTGTTTGTTTTGTTGACAAGCTCTTTGTTATTCCTTGCTCTTCCTGGCCAAAACAAGTTTAAAAAGGGAAAGAAAGAGATGGAAATGAAATCTATATTCTTTTAAAAATAATGTTGCTTTGAGAATATATTTTATATACTCTGTGTAATGCAGACTACTTATAACTAGCAACGTCAAGCCATTGTAGACAGTTTCTCTTAAATCTGAGCTCATGCATTGATTATAGCAGCTCCAGAACGACACAGTTGTTATTGGCTGACTGGCTTTATTTTATGCACAAGCAATTTGCACGGAAACAGAATCCTGCTGAGAGCCTACTTGCCAATAAATGATAATTTCATGATCATTTTAATACCGGCAGCTTGGGAAACATGTTTTTGCCTTATTGCAGCTCAAAGATGAGCTGTAATGCTCTTGGTTGCACTAGAACAGGCTCTAGTCACTAGTGAGATATGTGGGAGAGTGTTATAAATAAAAATACGAGATTCACACTGGATGAAGCATAGAACATTTTACCCGCTTGTACCAAAGATGCCCAGTGGCCCAGCTGTCATTCGTTTGCCACCTATTTGTTCAGTTGCTGGTTCTAGCATTATTTCCTGGGAACTGTTTGAAATCACATGTAGGGAGGTAGTCTGAAAACAGCCACTGCATGTATTTTTTTTAGTACAGATATAGCCATACTTTTGAAACAAGCCTCTGGTAAACCTCCCCAGACCTTCTTCAGATGTTTCAGGCTCATAGTTCATCAGGAGCAGAAAGGAGTAGAAAGATGCATGGTTTGTCCTCTTCCTCTCTCCACCATAACTATCATGTCCATCATTATTACTATTATCTTTGTTTGTTATCATTGGGTCTTTTCACATTAAGCTGTTACAGTGCTATTATTCCACTTTCAACATCCTATGGAATCCTGGGATTTGCAGTTTAAAGAGGAGCCTTTAGAATTCTCAGCCAGAGAGCTCTTTGGCCTCAGTAAACCACAGACCTCAGAATTCCCTAGGATGTTGCAAGTGACTTAATAGCACTATAACAGTTTAGTGCATAAATGCCCATTGTTTCCTAAAAAACTGGGTGTCAAAGAGGGCAGCATATATTGATGGAATATAATAAGCAGAAGACAGATTTCTTGCCTTAAGGGCTTACAGTTTGATCTTTCACAGAAAGAGGGAGGGGGGGAGAAGAAAGAAACAAGATGTTAACAGAAAAATATCTGCAAAGAAAGTAATATGTGAGGTTAGTTTTAGTAGAAAGTAAGATGTCAGGCAGCCTTCCCCAACTTGGTGTCTTCCAGATGTCTTGAACTATAACCAATAAACATGCTGTCTGGGAATGCTGAGGTTAGTAATCCAGCACATCTGGAGACTGCTGGGTTAGAGAGGGCTGGACTTCAGGTGCCTTGCTCCAGTACCTTAGCCCAGTAGTGAGATCTGAAGTGTAGGTAAGAGAAAGACAAGTGCCATCACCACACATGTATGCTGAGAGAGTATTCCAGGAGCATGCTAGGATGGATACAGTTGCTTAAGGAAGCAAGTGATTTTGAGGAAGGTATTAGGTAAAGTGATTATCCAAAAGGGAGAGCTACAAGAAGGCAAGGACAGAAGGGAAGATCATGGCCATGAAGGGCTTCAGAAGTAACAAACAAGGATCCAGATCTACAGAGAAGAGGACCCGGAAAACCAAGCTAGTGGGTTTCAGGAGGGCAGCCATCACACTGCAATCTGGATGGCAAGCAAAGTTCGAGTGACAAAGTGCTGGAAAGAGGCTGGATAACTGAGGTGAGAGGCATGGCAGCATCCGTGGCTGCTATCTAGTCAACTGACAGTGAGTGCGTTTTAGGCTGTATGTCAGGAAATGGAACAGGAAGAGCCCTGGTTCCCGTACAGAGGTTAACAAAACACTGTTGGTAGTTTCTTTGCTTGTCAAAACCCTTTCCTAAAGCTCCTAGATCAGTTTGTAATAACAACAACACAGTAGCAAAGAGCATATTGAAAAAAAGTTGGGAAAAGACTACTGCTCCTAGAATCTACTAGCCATGCTGATTGGGGATTTCTGGAGGTTGTGATCCAAAAGGTAGCAGCTTCCCAAGCTCTGCTTTCAACATGGAAATTCTATTTAGCAGTGACGTAGACTTGAGTCGATAGACTCGGACTCAAGTCAGACTTAAGTCACTTCAGTGACTTGACTCGGACTTGACTTGGCAAAAATTACACACTGACTTGACTTGACTTGAGACTTGCATATTTTTAGTGACTGACTTGCTGCACTTGGTTCAGTAACATAACGCATTCATCCAAAAAACTTACAACTTACTGATCATGTGACAATCTGTCTGAAGCCCAAAGTGTGGACACATTTCTCAGAGGGAACAGGAAATGGGTTAGGCCTTGGGCTTGAGGTGGGCATGAGGTCTGTTCAGCAGCCTGTCCCCGGTACATACAGGAGGAGCTTTCTAAGACTTTTCCTAAGAGCAGAAGGCGAGACTCGTGCCCAAAGTGCAGGGCACATATCTCACAGGGGAACAGCAAATGTGTTAGGCAATGGGTTTGAGGAGGAAGGATCCTTCTTTCTAGAGCTCTTGAAGCTTCAGTAATGGGAAATAAGAAGGATCCTATTCCCCACTTTTGAAAAAGCCTCCAGCTTTGGAAGTAAGAAGGATCTGTTCCCCACTTCCAAAGCTGCAGACGGCAAAATCACAAAAGTAGAAGTCTGACTCTACTTAATTTTTTAAAACTGACTTTATTCTGGCATACAGGTTGGGGTGTAAAGTTGGCTCCCAAACTTGAGACTTGACTTGAAAGTATCTTGCAAGGACTTGAGACTCGACTTGAGACTTGAAGGTAGAGACTTGAGACTTAACTTGAGACTTGGAGTAAAAGACTTAAACATATCACTGCTATTTAGCTTTCAGCACCACTGATAAATCTGTCCACCATGGAGGGGCATGGCTACACTCTAGACAGGCAAGGGCAGTGCTTCCGGGGCTGGAAGGCAGTGATGGGCACTGCCTGCCCCATCCCCAGTCCCTTTCTCTTTCTGAGACCACTGGAGCCATGGAGAAGAAGTGCTCTGAGCCAGACTTGGTGCCAAGCAAAGTATGAAAGTGCTACCTGGCACTGCCAGGAAACCATGACTTTCCTCCTCCAGAAAACATTGCATCTTTTCTCTCCCCTACCATGCATTCTCTGGAGTTGCCCCAACTTCCTGCTGGGTAGGGAGGAGAGGGCACCAAAGAAAAACAGACCAGCCCATATATTTGTGCTCACTTTCTGGCTGGTTTGTGATCCCAGGAGGGGCTGTGGAGCAATGCTGCTTGAGCTTGGACCTTGAGGCACTAAGTTATTCCACTGCGTTTCCACAGATTTTTCTTGTCCTTTTGAGAAAACGATCCAAGTTGGTGGTCATTTCCATAGCTTGTGCAGAACATGGAAAAGTTCTTCTTCTTCTTCTTCTTCTTTTTTTTTTTGGATCATAATGCCCAGACTCACGCAGTCAGTCATGCTGGCTGGGGGATTCTGGGAGGTGTTGCTCCAAAAAGTAACTTTCCAACCTCTGGCTTTGGGGGTTACAAAGGATTGACAGGAACAGAGATGGGAACTGGAACAAACAGCTCACTCTTCAATGCACTGACTCCCAGCTTCGATTCCAGTACCCCAACCCTCACGCTCACTTCCATTGAGAGACAGATGACCTAAAAGTATCTCATTCCATGCATAACTGGAGGCACGCGCATGTTTCACATAGCCTCCTACCTGTCTCATCATGTCACCAACACCACCTGTTTCCCCCAAATCAAACAGAAGAGAAAGAGGCCCAGGCTGTCACTGGCATAGCTGTGAGACGGCTTAGCTGAAAGATCGGCGACAGTGATGGGGGCGAGGCAGAGGGTGTGTGTGCTGAGCGTCAAGCTTGTCCCACAGCACAAAGAAGCCTCTTTCATTCACTCCAAATCCCATGCCTCTGTAGCTTGAATTTTGGCAAAGAGTCTCAAAGGTTCCCCAGGTTTCACCGGCACAGCTCAAGTCACTCTTCAGAGATAAAGCTTGACAACAGCCTATGATTTCTTTCGGTGCCTGACAGCCTGTGCTGACACAGACTGGCAGATTGGCACAAAAGTTATACACTGTTGCCACAGTTTTCAGGGTTGTGTGGGCCATAGCAAAATCATGTGAGCATCTTGTCTATCTCAGGCAGAGCAAGTTCAAACCACCAAGGCATCAAGTCTTATCACAGTGGAACTGCAGACTGCCATGTTTTGACACAGGTTTGCGCTTGTGTGGATGACTGGTTGTGTTGGCAGGAATGTCCTCAGGGTGCCAAATCAGTCCTCCCATCCACTCCACCCCATCCTGCCATTACAATGTCCCATTTCTGTTCTGCATCACACAACAGATTTACATAATGTTGGCGTGACATGCCTGCGGGAGATGGCTGCTCTGGATAGGATGGCCCTAGCTCCCCTTGGACACTGGCGGCACAACCTGCTCATAGGACGAGCGCAACAGCCGGGTTGTGTAATGTTAACACAACACATTGGATGTTGCAGAAAGTTCTAAATTTTGTCTTACTGGCTATAGGTCTACACAGAATTAGGTTTTAAAGCCACAAAGAACAGAATGATGACAGTACTGTAGAAGGAATACAGCACTGAAAAAGACTTCCTGCTGATTTCTAGAAAGATAGAAAACAAAGGTGTACAAAATTCAGCCCTGGGGGCCACATGCAGCCAGGCCCCTGAGATTGTTTTGTGGCCCCTCCAAACTCCATGGACCACATTTTTCTGTCCCCTCCAGGAGTGGCAGTTCACCCTTGAAATAGATAATAGGTCTGCCCTGTACAGTTTAACTTAAAAAAAAATTGTTTTTCAGAATCCAAACTGAACTTGTAGACACTTCCAAGTTTTTTTTACCCATTTTTGGAGGCCATGTTCAGGACCCTGGAGGTGTCCAAGTAGAAGAAAACCTCATCAGGAGATGGCCACCTTGATATAAAGCTGCACCAGTATTTTTGCTTCATTATAAAGATGAGCCAAGTGTGGTGAAGTGGTTTGAGCATTGTACTTTGACTCTGGAGACCAGAGTTCAAATCCCTGCTTGGCCATAGAACCCCATGGGATTATATTGGACAGGTCACACTCTCTTAGCCTCAGAAGAAGGCAAAGGCAAACCTCCTCTGAACAAATCTTGCCAAGCAAACCGTGTGATAGGTTTGCCTCAGGGTCACTGTGCGTTGGAAATGACGGGGCAGAGGTAGGGCACACAACAACAGTACTAAGATGTGGGACAGATATTCTTCTCAAAGGGTCACAGCCCTTGTGGTATTTGTGTACCTAGCAGTTTAGGTGCAGGGAACCAACTAATGATGAAAATCTCTTAAATAAACTGACAAACTAAAACAAAAAGCAATACTCCCCCCCTGCCATGGGGTTCATTGAAGCAAAGCTTTGGCAATAGTTTTATTTAGTTATTTATTTATGACACATAACAAATCACAAAGCAGTTTACAAATAAAAATATGGGACACAAGCACACATAAAGCAACATCATTACAACAATACTTCACAATACTCACAATACTTCAAGTCAAGAAAAATGTATCATGAAGTGACACAGAGTAAGCTATAACAATATCAAAAGCTCCCCCAAAACCTGGATCTTAGGACCTGGTGGAATGTAGTCAGAGGGATAGCTGTATTAAGTCTGTTTTAATATAAAAAGACATAAAGGAATCAAGTAAGGCCTTTGAGACTGAGAGAAACAAATTTCTAGCATAAGCTTTCACAGAGTGTAGATACAGCAGATGGTGAAATGTAAGTACGGGAGATGCCTGACACATCTCCAAAAGTAGGGAGTTCCCAGTGACAGTGCCACAACTGGGAAAGGTCTTTCTTGTGTTACTTCTCCTCACGAGAACCCCCACATCTCAGAGCCTGAACCGTTTGCTTTAGTCCTCAGGGTGAGGAGGAGGAATCTCAGAGCAAGAGCATTGTTGTGATAGATGACAGCTCAGAGATTGATGAGCAATTGATTGTGCCAGAGCCAGAGCTAGAACAGACTGCCTTGCCAGCACCCCCACCAGCTGAAAGACAAGCTGAGATGAGTTGTTGTAGCCCTTGCCAGAGGGAGAAGGGGCCAGCAGTGATTTAGGGGAATTAGATCCACCTTTGCCTCCCAGCCTTCATTCATGGAGGAGACAAAAGAGAGCAGCTCAGAGGAAAGCTGTTTTGGTGAGATTGAAAAAACAAAACAATGATGAGAAACACCTGTCCACCTCAACTGTATAAGTCAGTCGGCATGGCTTGCCTGTTTGCTTGGAGCAAATCACTACTCAAGCTCCCATGGCCGTTGTATACCAGGTTTCTTAACCTTTTGGACTGACCTTCAGCATTCTTGACTTCTGGAATCGACCTTGACTTCGGCTCAGCTAAGCATTTCTACTTGATTGTTGGCCCTGGACACTCCCCACTGCCTCCTCTTGGGCAAGTACTACTGCTTCCCTTCCTGAAAGTTAAGCACTGGCTGGGAGTAGAACTCTGACAACTGTCTTCAAATGTGTGTACGTGTTTGAATGGCACACAGTATGTCCTTGTCATTGATGCTTAATGAAACATTACCATGGACTGCCCCTTGTAGTATTACCCTTGTAATACCACCCGGGGCCATCTTCTGTGATCTCACAGGGGGTTCTTCCTAGATCTCAGGGTCTGAAAACTTAATGCCCATACATGAAATCACGGGTAAGGCCTCTTCCAAAGTTTTCAAAAACTGGAGTGGTACATACTGGGAGGGGTGATCCAAAAAAGCGCTTGGGACCCAAACTCTATGGGACCTTGAATTAAACTGGGAAGTGAAGAGGCAGCTGGCAGAGAACACAGAGAATGGGTATAATTTTATTTGGGCTTTGCATACCACTCATTAAGCAAGCGGTGCCATTTTGCATCAACATCTGCAGGCCATCCCCAGGGATAGCTCCCTGTAGAACCCATTACAATAGTCCACATGTGAATCCTTTAAAGTCCAGAATGCTGTGGCCAGGGCCTCCCTGTCCAGGAAGGGCTGTAAGCAGTAAAAAAACCAGTTCTGAAAGTAAGTAATTGAGCTTTCAGTGACAAAGCTGAATATAGCAGCATGCCCAAGCTGTGCACCTGCTCTATCGGGGGATGTTCAAACCTATTTGGAATAACCTACCACCAACATCTTCTCAGGACTCACTCTGTTTACTGTCCGTCACCCTCTGGGCAGCGGTTCAGACTCTGCAGTGCCTCAGCAGAGTTAGATGAAAAGGAGATGGGTGTTATCTACCTACTAATGGCATTCAGGCCCCTAATCTGGAAGTTGAAGATATCCTGTATATTTTCTGTTAACATATGGCCATGCTTCATGAGTTTTGACCTATTTGGTTGTAACAAAGCAGGCTAAAGCCCTATATGTTTGGGATAAAGCAAGGTTTGAGAGGAAGGTAGGTCTCTTTTCCCACCCTAAACCAGTGGTTCTCAGCCTTTGGATATCATCTCCCAGTAGCACCAGCCAGTATAGTCAATAGTCAGGGACACTGGGAGCAGAAGTCCGATATATCTAGAGGGCAAAAGGTTGAGAACCACTGTTCTAAATGAAAACAACAGAGTCAGCTGGATAGATTGCAGACTCCTGTCTCAGCTTACTCATTCTTACCACCATCTCCCTGCTGGGAAGATGAGGTGACTATGAAACCTCCATGCACTGGATTGAGGACCCCAGCAGACAAGATCTGGCCCATGAACCAAGAGATTCCCTCCTCTACCACAGTTGCTTCTCACTGACAATCTCCCCCTAAAAGTTATCCTCTAGCTAGCAGCTAACCATGTCCATGAATGACACCTCAGCATATGAAAAACAGGACAAGTTGAAATTTGCCATGAAGATTCCTTGGGTCTCCACATCACTACGTTTTATGCAGTGCTGGTGTCTTTGCACAGAATGTATTTTCCTGCTGAACCACAGAGTATAGGGAAAGAAAGTCAGGAAATGTAACTGCCAAACACTGTTAACATTAGCATCAATATAGGAATGATTTATTATGGAATCCTTGATATTTTATCTTTTGGAAAATGAAGATTTAGGATTATTCACTGGTATGGAAGGAAAGAAATATACACCTGTATTTTGCTGGAAAACTGATTCTATTTTTCAGGTTTCTTTTGAATATAATCTTTTTTGTCATATGATCGTGTATTTAAATTTATCATTCTGTGTTGGTATTTTGTGTTGCCATAAAATATGTTTTTTTTAAAAAAAACACATTATGCATAATGCTGTACAATG
This sequence comes from Cyclura pinguis, assembly GCA_030412105.1. Classification (NCBI taxonomy): domain Eukaryota; kingdom Metazoa; phylum Chordata; class Lepidosauria; order Squamata; family Iguanidae; genus Cyclura; species Cyclura pinguis. The sequence continues at coordinate 130,991,578 of CM059600.1, forward strand.
GCTATCTTTTTTTCCTCATTACACATTTATCAAGGAAAAGATTGAGGAAAGTGGGCAGTTGCCCTCCCATTCCTTGCATTTTAGAACATGTGTGATAATTTGTCAGAAACACCTCTGTTATAGTCCTAAAAGGCTAGCAGAACAAATAGTCTTTCAATTTATTCTTGAATAAACCCAGGAGTGAGTCCTTCGGCCCTTGCACTGAGCATCGGCCTCTCCCACAGGAAAACCCCTTTATGCCTCTGCAACCTGTAAGGTTGGTCCTGGCCAGCCTTGTACCCATTTTATAGATGTGGGACAGGGAATTGTGATTTAGAATCTGCCAATGGTCTCGTATTTGAAGGCAGACAAAGCCTCTATCCACTGAAATCAGGATAGAATAAAACATATATATATATATGTATGCGTGTATGTACACACACACACACACAGATATATTCGGGCGCATCAGATGCATCTTCGCATTAGCCAATAGGTTTCTTTTTCTTTCCTTTCTCCTTGCTTTCGTCCGATCTCCTCCTCTCAAACTTGACGCGTCGCTCCCGACGAGCACCGCCTCGTACCGGCCAGCAGGGGGCGGAAGGCCTGATCGCACGTCCCCCTCGGCGGGGAAGCGAACCCAGCCCAGCGGAGCGGTGGGGCCCTCCCTCGCCTCCTCTCCCGCTCCCTCCTTTTCATCCCAATTTGCAGCCAGCCAGCCAGCCCTGTCGTCGGGGAGGAGGGGGAAACTCCTCCCGCTGCACCTGAAAGAGGCTGCTATTGACAAACTTGGCTGGAAGCGAGGCGAGAGCTGGGCGGGCCTCTTCTGTGGAATCGCTCGTGGGCTCATTAGCTCTCCTCTGAGGGGAGGAAAAACCCCACCAGAAGGAAGCGAGAGGAGCAGAGAAAAGGGGGCTCGGTCCTTGGATGCGCCAGCCGGGGGGACAGCCTTCCCGCGCCCCCTCCCCGCCTTCCCGTGATTCACACCCCCTTGAGCTCGGAGGGAGACGCAGCAGCGCCGAAGTCGCTCTTTATCGCCTGACAGCCGGCAGCCTTCCGCCCAGCCGCCGGGATCCGGGAGTCCCGCCTCGGGTCCGGCTCGGAGGAGGACGGCGCGCCGTGAGTCGGGGGGAGAAGAGGGGCCGGCGGGCCAGGGAACGAAGGCACCTCGCCCGGGTAGCTGCCCAGGCGCCGGCGGAGGGGGCGGCTGCTTCCATTCTCCGCCCGCCCGCCTTTTTTCACCCCACCCTGACCTTCTTATCCTCCCGCCCGAGCCGAAGCGCCAAGAGAGGCCAGATAGCATGGGAGCGGGGAGACACCTGCGGGTGAATTAGACTGGCCAGCCGGCGCGGAAGGGACGCGGCTCTGTTTCTCCCGGGAAGATTTTTTTGCTTCCTTTCTGGCCGCCGCTGTTCTCCCGAAAGCGAGCGAGAGAAGAAGATCCGCTCCAAAAGAAAAGGAGGGCGAGGGGCCAAGAGGCAAGACCGGGAGAGAACCGAAAGGACAGTTTGACTCCCTTTGTTGAATGAGAAGAACAGCGCCGGAACAAAATGAGCAGCACCAGCGGTAAGTGCGGCGCTCTCTCTGCCTCGGCTTTCGAGGCGGGAGGCAAAGCCGCCGCCGCCGCCGCGTCTCCGTGTCGGCGTTGGGGCTCCTCGGGGTGGGAGCGTCACGGCGGGAGAGACAGTTTTAAGGTTTGGGGTTGCTTTTCTTAAACGAATAAATACATAATAAGTGCAGACACGCACGCATCTGATAAGTCTCCTTGGATCTTTCCTTTTCCCACATGTGCATTTTTGACAGCCCTGTTCGGTCGGCGTCGCCTCTGTGCTGTGGCTCGGAAGCTCTGAACAGTCACATGCCGTCACAGTGACACACACACACACGCACGCACATCCACAGACTTCACGACTCCAGTGTTTAGCGTACTCACTCTTATTTTCAGTGGGTGCCTCTGCCGGTTTGTATGTTGGCGTGTTGCCGCCAGTGGGTGTCCCAGGGCAGAGTTCAAACAGACGGGCAGAGAAATGACGGGGGGGGGCATCGTTCTGGGGAGGATGTATCTCTCTCTCTGTGTAGGTGTACCAGACAGTTTCCTCATAATGCTCGCAATTAGGAGCATAAAAATGTATACAACCCTTATGTGAAGAATGATGACATGTATGTTGAAAACCATAAAACAAAAAGAGTGACTGACCAAAGTACCTCATTTCTAAACCATTTCTGAACAGGCCAGAAAGAGGCCACACGAAATATTCTGGTTGAGGTAGATCAGGTGCAGGAAAGTACCCGTTTTGTGGCACTGGCAGCAAGTAAAGAACAGATCAGTTTTAGAGACTGTTGTTGTCGTCATTATTGTGTGCCTTCGAGTCATTTCCAACTTATAGGAACCCTGTGATGGGGTTTTCTTGACAAGATTTTTTTCAGAGAAGGTTTACCTTTGCTTTGTTCTGAGGCTGAGAGGGTGTGACTTGCTCAAGCTCACCCAGTGGGCTTCCATAGCCAAGTGGGAATCTGAACCCTGGTCTCCAGAGTTGTAGTCCAACACTCAAACCAATACACCATGCAGAAAATATATTTCTCTCTGTCTCTCTTCTCCTCCCTTTTTGCCATGATGATGTTAGTATTATGGGCTTCTCTTTCTCCCACTCCTCACTCTGTTTTAGGGATAATGCTTTTCACCCCTTCCATAAACATGAAACCAATCTGAACCACCTTTGCAGCTTAGCTGTCTATCATGCCAACCTCAGAAAGAACCCAGAACTCATTGACAAAGAGCATCCTTTTTGTGTAACATGAGTTGCAATTTCAGAATCAGAAGGTAACCTTTTTCCTTGGGACCCCACATGGGTAATGTCCATTGAAGCAGAGAACAGGAAGCTCCTGATCTGAGAGTATAATATATTTTCATATGTTCATAAAATCTCTTCTTTCAGTCTTTCTTTTCTATGGGATTTTACATTAGATGACACAGGTCCTGTGATAGACAGACTGGTGTCCCCAACGGAAGGGCTTCAGCCACATTCTTTGAGGGTGTCTCTCTCTTGGGGTTCCTCCCTCTTTTTTCTCTCTGACAGCTCAAAGTGCCTTGCTGACAAGCAGGTGGTGCTGGTTGTGGGCCTGAGGCCAACTGCAAGGGGAACATTCCTTGGTGGCACGTTGTGACCCAAGGAACAGGTGATTCTAGATTTCTCTGGCTGTGTCACAGAGAAGTAAAGCAAACTTTCTGGGTAGCTGCCACATGAGCCACACCTGGGTGTCTGGGGAGGTGTTCAGGCAAGAGGATGCCATCCTGATAGTTGTTAACAAATAGGCACCACATCCTCCTTCATCCAGCAGACGTGAGATACCAAAAGACACAAGCTCACCTTTATGACCCACCGAGGCACTACACACAAGAACTGGGAGATAAGTAATGCCATCAAGGGAACTAAGTTGTATTTTCTGCTTCCTCAGACATCTGCAGGAAAGACAAAAGCAAACAGAGAATAGGACTGGAGTCGGGGGGGATTTCCTCTTGAGGAAAACAGACACAAATGTGTGACAACTGGTTGGAGGGATTTTTCTTTCTTTCTCTAGTGCTTAATAGCCAGTTTGGATGCTGATAATTACTGTTTGCAGGACCAGCTTTTCATAAATCCATTACTGTGCCACTAAGTGTTGCCCCCTATGCACACGCATTGCATTTGCTCACTGTGTTCTCAACCAGCCTCAGCTGACACGTTTGTCATCACAGCAGTAGTATGATGCTAAGGAGGTGGAGAAAGAGCTGCGTGGCCTTTTACCTCTGCTGTGGACATTGAAGAGCAGGAGCACCTTTTATGGTATGCTGGGGTCTGTCCCTAATCCTGCCAGTGTCTGTCTGTCTGAGCCAGTGTGGGAACTGGGAAACAGTGGCTGAGACAATCTGTCACACCATGTTTCTGTGCCTTTGTCTTCCCCTCTCTGCCATGGCATGGAGAGTCTGAATGACATGCTCTCCTCCTTTTGCAAAGCGCTTTGTACTCCCTCAGTATTTTACAATGAATAATTTCTTATTAACATTCAGGAATGTCTGGAAGCAAATCACCCTTCCCCCATTTGGATTCAGATGAATCCAAAGCCCACAGATTCTGAACTCTTGGATAGGGCGGCGTGAAAAAAAAATTAAATGTATGCCGCCCCTCTCTGATGTTGTGCTATGTCTGCTTTCACAATGTGTAATGATGTACTATCATGCTTCAAGCACAATGATGCTTATTATGATGGGCTGGATATCTATTGAAGCTTGCATTGCAATAACCCATTTTTTTAAAACAAGGGTTGGGGTAGAGGGAATCACATTTAAGGGCTCTATTGTTGTAAGGGTTGCATTCTGCCCACCATTGCTTTTGGGAGATGTCTCTCACTGCAGGGTCATCTTCAATGAAGGTTGTCCATCTTGTGTGTTCAACTGCTCTTTCCATAGTACACTGTATGAGTGCTGTACTTTACTTTTTTCTCGTTGTAATGAATTGTAACCATTCATTTATATGGGAGAAATGAAAGAGGAAATGCTGGCAACATGACTGAGATGTGATGAATCATCAACCAGTCCTGAAAACCTCAGGTGCTCTCTTAATAGGCCCATTGTGAACTTTATTTTCATTTGGATTTTGGTCACTCCCAGATAGGAGTTGTCAGAAAGTAGATCTCTAGATGTTTTGGACTTCAGCTCCATTAATCCCTCTCCATCAGCCATGAAAATAGGGGCTGCTGACAGTTGAAGTCTAAAGCAATGGAGATATATGTTTTGTCTGCCTCTGTTCTAGAGTTTGATGCGAGACTATAGACCCTTGGGATTGTTATAAAGATAATAATTAATTACCAGGTTTGGAATTAGGTCATCTCATTAAATATTGCCTTTCAACAAGTTAGGAGTTAGAGGTCATTCCCACTGAATACACTAAATGTGTAGAAAGTTTAAGAGGCATACTGCTTCTTAGAGGCTGTCATAAAAGACGTTCATACAAGTATTTGATTGCTCTGACTAAAGAACAAGACCATTGATTCTGGGACATGCTTCTGAGTAAAAATACTAAGGAACAGATTGTGCCACAAGTCACATACAGTCTTTCTGTGTTGTAGAATGGAGTGCCAAGCTAATACTCTAAGTAGCTAATATCCCATTTTATATTAATTCTCCAGGTTGCAAATTCTTCAGTATTTTATTTCTTCTGGCTAAGATAATAGAAAAGGCTTCAATGGTGGGTAATCAGTGCCAGTTATCATAGGAAATATCAATGCCATGTGACAATCTTTGTTCTCTTCGTCCTCAGAAACAGGCCCTGTTCTGTTTCTAACATAGGCAGATTATATAGGCACATAAGAACTGCAGCAAACCCAGAAAAAACAAAAATTCATAGAGTGGAAGAGGGAGGGAGGGACATTCTGGTTACTCAGCGGCTGGAGTGAGAGATACAATGTCAGGTGAAGGGATTGGCCCCAAATTCTTTTGTGATGACTTGGGGTGTATGGTGGACAGAGGTCCTTGCTCTTCAAACAAACAAAGAAAACAATGTCTTGTTTAATTCACTTATACCCCACCTTTCTCCCTATAATGGGATTATATAAAAGTATAAATGTGAGAGTTATTTAAAAAGTGATTAGATAATTTCTATAGTTCAAACATTGAGCATTAAAACATTAAAATTCTTTGAAAAACCATATATAAATCTTAAAAACAGCACTGCACTGCTATGGAAAGCTTGTAGTAGAACACTCTCTCGTTCTCTCTCTCTCTCATGCACACACACACATACTTCCACTGTATCTCTCTGTTGACACTAGCATATGTTTCTGTACATTTGATTCATCCTATGAAGAAGATCTCTCTTACTAGAAACTTGCCATTGAATCATTACCTTTACTAATACCTGTACCCCAAAATTCATCCTGCGTGTACTAGACTTGGTGAGAGAAAATACACTGCCTTTGAAACAGTTGACACCAATGTTACCCCGGCATGGGAATTGAAGCTGTGTCTTGTATATGATGAGAGTCAGTGTAGTGTAGTGGTTTGAGTGTTGGACTGTGGCCATTTCCGCACTAGACCCCTTCCGAAACTGCAAACCCCAGGATTCCATAGGATGTTGAAAGTGGAATCATAGCGCTATAACTATCTAGTGCGGAAATGGCCTATGAGTCTGGAGACCAGGGTTCAAACCTCTGAGGTTCAGCCATGGAAACCCACTGGGTGACCTTGGGGAAGTCACACTTAGCCTCAGAGGAAGACAAAGGCAAACCCCCTCCGAACAAATCTTGCCAAGAAAACCCTGTTATAGGTTTGTCTTAGGGTGGCCATAAGTGGAAACAACTTGAATGCGCTCAGCAACAACTTGTATATGACAGTGGGGAAATGGCCTGTATTTGAAGATCAGAGGTAAAAACCTCTGTGTGATCAAATTAAGAAATTGATATGGTTTGGGCAACTTTTGGTAGAACTTGGTCGTGGGAGGTGAGTATTTAGATTTCTGTTCAGACATGGGTAATTTTGCAAGAGTTACTGTATTTCAGCCTCAGTTTGCCAGCTGTAAAATAATTAATTTATGTCCAGGTTTAGTGAGGTAAAGCTCACAAAGCACCTTTGTAAACTAAAATTACTTTTGATCCAGTGGAACATAAATAATCTTTCATATACTCCCCAGCAACAAGACAGGAGATTCTGGGCAGGAAGCATGGTTGATGTAAATCAGCACCACACCCCATTGACTTTCATGGAATTATGCCAGTTTTCAGCAGCTGAGTATCTGCCTCATAGATTCCTTTAAGCCTCTTATTTCTAAGCCATGTGTTACAGTAATATCAGGATTCTGTCTGGCACAAGTAAGGGGAGGCAGACAGCTGTTGTGTCCTAAACACATCCTATTGTGTTATCATCAGAGGTCCCTCCCCGTGAAATGGCCACCAAGTGAATGCTGATTGAACCTGCATTTATGTGATGGCTGCTCAACATGGTGGTCTATCTTTGTGCAATGGTACACTATGTGACTTAGACTCCAGACTGCAGAGTTCTGACTGGGTTGCTGCAAACTGTGACAAGATGCAGTGGCTGCTTTGTGTCAAGCAAGCCCAGGGCAGGCTGGTGAACTAAGAGCAGGATCTCTCATGATGTTCATGCCTCTGATCACAGTAAGGGAGGTACCTAACACGTTCCTGCTTGAGAGATCTTCCAAAAATGCAAGTGTGAATTTTCATGCCAAGATACATCCTGAACTGAGGGATACTTATTATGTGAACACCTGTTGCTATTTACATGCTACTGTGAACAAGTCGTGGGAAATATATTTGAGTAATGCTACAAAAGAGCAGAGAATGAAACCTCCTCTCCATTACACATGGGGGTCATGTCAAACAGAGATACAAGAGCTTGCTGGAGAGAACTACATAATGAGAACAAAGACTCTTTGTTCTTTCATTGATACTGGATTTAATTTGGCATTTCAGAGGGTGGGACCAGGAGCTGTAGCTCTGGTCTATTTACATGCATAAAGCTATTAATATACCTCCTGTTATAGTTAGCACCACTAATGAGCTACAAATAGATTCATAAGGTTATAAATAGGTACATCAGTGCCTGTGAGCGTTATCTGTTGAAGCTAGGTCCCTTGGTACAAGTACTTACCAGAAAAAACACAAAGAGTAACTTCCCCAAAATCTTATTAGCCAACCAATGCTGTCACCACTATAAGGGCATATACACATGTGCAAGGAGACTTCTTGCCAACCTCACCTTTCCTCCAGTGCTAACATGGATCACTCTTACGAGCAAAACGTGCCCATTGTGGTGTGCCTCAGAGGCCATATTTTGCTCTTTGATCTTACCCTGCTTCTTCTCCTTTATTATTAATATTGTGTATTGTCAACAGATACTTAAGTCCTATCTGCTGTGTCCTTTGGTTTGGAGAGATTTTTGCATGGAGAGGGAGAGAACCCTGCCTAACTGATTATAATCTTCTCAAGGAAGAACTCTGCATTGCATTTATTTCCAAGTATATGAGCACACAGCATTAATTGAACATATTTGCTTTCGTTGGAAAGTGGGGTGGGGGGAGCGGAAAAAACTGAATCCACAACCTGGTGAAAAGGTGACAGGTGGTGAGTGATTGGAATTTTCCAGTGAAATAAACTAGCAAGAGATTCAGGGCAGAGAAAAGGAGGTGACACACCTTGTCTTCTTATTGAGTTCACTGGTACAGTACATGGCAATAGGGGTTAGACAGTTGCATGGATCATGGTTCTATGTGGCCAGTCTCCAGGTTCCTGAGGCATTATGGCCCTGAATATCATATGACAGCAGGCAATAGCAGAAGAGGGCATTTACCTTCATTCTTGGCTTGTGGGCTTTCTAAAAGCATCTGATCAGATAGTGCAAGAAGCAAGATGCCGGAGTGTGTAGGCCTCTGGTTTGTGCTTACCTTCTGATGTTTCATGCCATGGGGGACATATGGTAAAGAAGTGAGCCAAAAGATGCTGATGCCAACTAAGGATACAGCTGATCTGTACATGCAAGAATGACTAGATTCACTATAGTTGTGTGCCTATAAGTCATATCTCAATTATGGCAGTCTTAAGGTAAACCTATCATGGGGTTGATTTGTTCAGAGAAGGTTTGCCGTTAACTTCTTAAGGCTGAGAGTTGAGAATGATTTGTCCAAGATCACCCAGTGGGTTTCCATGACACAGCAGGGATTTGAACCCTGCTGTTCTGGAATCCTTAGTCCAACATTCAACCGCTGCACTGTGCTGGCTCTCAGATTCATTACAGCTTCCAATGAATGAGAAAAGGATTTGTATCTTTCACTGGAACCAGTCTTTACATCAGAAGTCCATGATGATGATGATGATTCTGCTGACACTATTTAAAACAATGTCATGAAGAAAAGGCTTTGAAAAGTTACTAGCCTAAATAAATAAGTAAAAGGTTAAAAGGCATTTTGATCCCAAATCTCTATAATTCTTGAAGTGTACTGATCCAGTTCCCAACTCTGCCTGGTTCAGTGACAAATTTCCTAAGCTCCCTCAAGAGCATCAAAAAGGGCAACCCATGAGTGCAGGACTACTAACCTGAGATGAACCACACCTGTGTAAGCGGTCAATGAGTCACTTCTTGAAAGGCTCCCAAACCTTGCACTATTCAGTGGTTTGCACAGCAGCCTCCGGACTGATTCATAACAAAATATCATTGTGTGATTGACTCTCAGCTGCAAAAAAAAAATAAGCCCAAGAATTTACACTGGTGGAAAGCTGTCCAAAGGAGATTAAACCGAGATAACCCTGATGAGTTTCTGTTTGGTCCTTCCTGACCTGAAAGGCAATAAAGGTATCTGACCTTCAGAAAATCTCTTCAACCTTCTGCCATGTTTCTACTGTTGCACTACCACATTTATTATTATTACCTCAACTTCTGTACTTTTCAGTTGGGTCCGCTGAGAAGTAGAAATGGGACGAAATCGTCTTGAAAAAGTACTTTTTATTTTGTCTACCCTCCCCTGCCACCGCTAGTCTTGGGGCAAGGCTCACATTATACAGAAAAGGAAGGAATGACTGATGAAGGTTGATTAAGTTTAAGACTTGCCACAGAGATGGCGTTGAACACAACTTCCCTGTGTCAAATTGTCTCTGACCAAGTTGTGGTATTTAGAACTACTCCTTCCTAGAGATGGAAAGAATGTTCAAAAATATTTGTAAAATAGTTGGAAAATACGTTTCCTGAATGTCAAGGAACCCTGATGAGAAGTACCCTGGATTGATGATTTGCAATTTTGGGTTCATTTCAAACAATATTCACATGTGGTTATGTTTAGCAGAAAACAGCATTTTCTGTCTGAAAAATATCATAATATTTTTATGTGTATGTGCAAAAAGTGTTGTTTCATCTGTAGAAAATGCCATTTTTGTGCAAAATCAACCACATCTGAACCACAAAAGTCCAGAAATGTGAATAGTCTTTGAAAACTACAGTTTTTGAAAACCTTCTTGCATGGGAAGTAAATTGCAAAAATGAATTGTTGCTTTACTCAAAAAGAAAAGTAGTGAGCAATTACACTGCTACTCCGTCCCATACAGGTTGCTAATGAGAAAATTTTCATGGCTGTGCTCGACATTTCATCTCAGATAGCCACTGGAGGACAAACACTGTGTGGTGGTGGAAGTCTGCATGACTGATAGGAATTGACTTGCCACAGGGAAGTTCTTTTCACTAAAAGCCTGAAAAACATCCCTGGAAAAAGCAGAAGATGTTTCCACAAAGCTTCCTCTGCACACACTGCATAGTCCATTCTGATTCTACAATCCCCCTTGTATATTCATGTGGCTTTCATGGAGGAAGTAATACTTTCTGACATTCACAGTGGCAACTTACTGTGAGGGAAACACTTAAGATTAACACAAGAGCAATAAGACAAGTTGTTTAAAAAGTTTGATGCAGCTCTGTTCTTTAATGCCTCAGTGACCAGTCTCTGGATGGTATAAGACTGAAGATATGTGTTTTCTTAGTTGTCTAGTAATCACCATGTCATAGCAAGAGAGGTTGCATGTTAAGTACCTTATGGGAACAAGAGCACCAAATGACTATTTTTGTCATCTAAATCAGGATCCCAGCTATGTCCACTAAGTATTATTACTCAGTAATCTCTAGGGACATGTGGTTACAAAGTGTTTACCAGCAAACTCCGTTAAGTACCTCATAATTAAACAAGAAAATCACATGATATTTTTATACCCCTATCCTTGGATTGATAAAAGGCTTAAGCAGTGTTTCCTGTGATCACCCCTTGCCACAGAAGTGGTTGGAGATCTGTTGTTATCAAAAGTGAATGGAAAGTGAAAACACAGATTCAGGTCTTCTAGATGATAAGATGGTGAAGTAAAGGTGTGTGTGTGTGTGTGAGAGAGAGAGAGAGTGTGTGAGAGATAGAGTTACTGAGGAGAATCGTTCTGTGCATCCACTTATGTCACTGTTGAAGCCCTTTCTTCGTGTGGATGGCATTTCTTTCACGCAACGTACAGACCTGATGAAATATATGTGCAAACACTTATCTTAGACCCTGTTGGCCATTGCACCAACATAGATGGTGGTGGCAGTGTAAGAGGCAACACAATGGCACTGTGGTGATGGCAGCACAGGGCAACAGTGAAAAAGCCATCCTTTTCACTGTAGAAATCTGCCTTGTTGGCTCTCGAGCAATGCTGGAGCTGGCAAGGCAGCCTTCTTTCCTGACATATGTGGTTTTCACTGCTCACCTCTGCTCACCACTGAGCTTGCAGCCATTTTCTCTCTGCCACAGTGTTGCCTCCTATGCTGCCACTGTCATCCATACTAGTGTAATTGCCCTGGCTAGCAGAATCACAGGTGTAATGCTTTGCATATGTTTTTCACCAAGCCTGTACAATGTGTGACCCCACAAGGCCCAATATGCAAAAGGAAACCCTGAGATATTTACTGAGCTCTCGATGGACCGCTGCTGGCCTGCATCGTACAGGACTGCTTAACAGTAATCCACTCATTTTAAAAGGAGATTCCTCTCTCCTGGCCTAACAACGTACATCTTTCTACCCCAGGTTGGGGCATACTTATCATTAGATGTTTTTCCTTCTTGGGCCTTCTTGTGTAAGATAGGCAGCTTCTCTCTATGATGGAAAGGGCATGAAGCTGTCTAAATCTCCTTTTAGAGACTGATGAATATCAAACCATAAAGTCAACTGGAGAAATTGAATTATTTTATCTGAGCACTTGGTGTGCTCTGATAAAAACTGAGAGCAGCTTTCCTAAATGATCGCAGCACACTTCACTTAACTGAATAATCATCTTTATGACTGTAGCAAGGTGAAATAATGCATTGCGGTGAGTAGTTGTCTATGGGACTGGGACAACCAATGCCTCCCGTTATTTTCCAAAATCAGTGGGACCACACAGGCAAACTCAGTAGGTGGGCACTGTAGATGTGTGCCCTACTGAAGCAAGAGCTTTGCACTTGCACCAGGGCAGTACACTGAACAAGCCTGTGGATCACCTGCTTATCATTTTCCCCATTATAACAATGTATATTTTGTATTTCTGCTAGAGAGCCAGCATTGTGTAGAGTTCAGAGTTTTCCACGAAGACTCTGAGAGACCGGGGCTTGAAGCCCCATTCAGCCATGGGAACCCACTGGGTATCCTTGAGCAAGTCATACTTCCTTATCCTCAAAGAAAGGTGATGGCTAATCTCCTGAGAATAAATCTTGCCAACAAACCCTAGGAGAGGATCACCACAAATTTGAGTCATAAATCAACATCAAATTGTATCTAAATTTGCCTCTATAGATAGGTTTATTTTATGCAGATTTGTTTTGTCTTTTTTCCTCCTTTGTTTTGCTGATATGCAAGTGACCACCCTAATTGAAGTGATAAAGCCTTGGGAGAACTTTACTGGCTCATCTGCTGTTTGTATGAATCACCGAGGCATGTGTAAGACAAATGCAAGGACAAGCTTTAGCAACAAATGGAAACTGCAATGGTTGCTGGTCTGTAGAGCAGACAGCATGCTTCAGAAATAAAAAGAAGTAAAAGCTGGCTGATCAGGGAAAGATACTAACTCTCAACATTGTTCTGCCTGTATACTTCTGTAAAACAGAGATGGCCTATATCTATTTCCCCTTGTAAATATTTATCAGAATCTTTCCAATCTTTGATTAGAATCTCCCAAAATCAGGAATTGGATAGCTGTGTATTGTGGTTGGTGTGGTCTTTAGAAATACATGCTGTTTGACAGTGAACCATCTATAGAATTTGATCTTTGGAATCTGTGCTTTGGAATTTGATACGTTTAAATATTTGGCAGCTGGCCCATGGTATGGGTTCCCTTACATTATCCAGTATTAAACTATATAGTGGATCCTCTGTATCCATGAGGATTCCCAGGACGCCCCACAATTGAGAAAAAAAATGTGAAAGCTCACATCCTATATTACTAAATGGTGGCAATATACACACAGATGCTTCGGTGCATCTGCATGCAAGTTGCCGCCATTTTAGGCATAAGATGCAACACTCTATAGTCACTTAAATGTGCAGATCTGGAGGTCACTTATAAGGAGGGGTCCACTGAACCTTTTTTCCTAGGCTACTGTACATGTTGTGGTCAAGAATGTACAGTGTTCTTTGCAGTGTAATTCACTGTTTCTAAAATATTTTGTGTTCAGTATCTTGACTATGCTTTGCACTTGTGTCATTCTCCTCTCCCTCGGAGGCACTTGTTGGAACATGTCAAGTGGCACTGCTGGAATTTCCTGACACTCAGCTGTTGTCAGTACCATCCGGGATGGATGACATAGGATGGCTGAGCTGGGGGACATTAATTTCAGTGCTACCAGTGGTTAATACAGGAAGCCTGGGAATGCTTATTTTTTGGATTGCAACTCCTACAGTTCCATGCTATGCGGGGAGGAGTTTGGAAGATGTAGTCCAACAAACTAATATTTCCAAATCCTGTATAAGCTTATACAGGAGGAGAGTAAATAATTGTGAATGAACTGTGGAACTTATGTCTGGGCTGTCTAAAGTAGGGAAAACTAAGTCTACAGATGACCATTTAACACCTGGCGGTGAACATTGGTATGTGTGGAACTACTAAATAAGGAGGTTACCAAGCAAGTGAGGAGATTTTTACATTGCTTCTTTGCCTGATTAAACATGTAGAGAGAAAACAAGAGACCACTCAAAAAAATCCTCATAATTTCTGGGATGTTTAAAAGACAGGCACAGATATCCTGGGATGTATGTATCATCATCCCAGTTGGTAAGGATAATTTTACCACAGAACAGGTGGCTGATGAGTGACCATATGGATGATAAAATGTGTGGTCAAAGGGTCAGTGGTAGGCATAGAAAGCTGCTTGATTCTGAATGAGACCAGTGGTCCATCCAGACTAGTACCGTAAATTCTGATTGGCAACAATTGTCCAAGATTTCAAGTGTAATTCTTTTCTTAATCCTGTCTGGGCATCCTTGATGTTTACAGGTAGTATCCCATCCTAGTAATATCCATGTCCAACTCTGCTCAGCTTCCAAAACTGGACAGCTGCAGGTGTGTCCTGGGTGACATGGTGGTTAGTTGTCTAATAATTAGCTTGCTAAGCTATTGCAAAAGATGTAAATTATTTTGCAGCTTATTACTGTTGTTGTGTGCTTACATGTTGTTTCCAACTTATGACATCCCTAATGTAAAAGTATCACGGAGTTTTCTTGGCAAGATTTATTCAGAGGGGGTTTCCCTTTGCCTTTCTCTGAGACTGAGAGAATTTGACTTGCCCACGGTCACCCAGAGGTTCATTTCATTAACTGCCGTTATTCTCCATTTGGCCCTTTATGTCTGTTTTCTGGAAATAAATGTCCAGCCAAGTTGAGTTACAATGGTAGCATTTTAACTAGACTGGCCTTTTTGCATTACCAAAAAGTAGACAAAAAGAGAAATATATCTGTCTAAAATTTGATTATAATTTATAAATATGCAAATTTGGACATAATTGTTATAATTCGACTAGAAATACACTAATCTCATCGTAGTGGGGAAGGAGGCTGTGGCTAGGTGGCCTGTATACCTGCTTAGTCTGATGTCCCAACTGCTGAATGCCAATAGACAACATCAAAGCTTTTGCTCTCCCTTGTTTTGGTTGTTGATTAAGAGGTAACCTCTTCAACTAGTTGTTGTTGATGTCGTTGTTGCTGCGTGCCTTCAAGTCATTTCTGACTTATGGTGACTCTAAGGTGAACCTTTCAGAGGGTGAGAGTGTGGGATGCACCCAAGGTCACCCAGTAGGTTTCCATGGACAAGCTGGGAATCCAACACTCAAATGACTACACCATCCTGGCTCTTGAACTAGACCACTTGGCAAATAGAGCAATCCTTCAATAGAGGGCTGACATCTGTAAAGTAGGGAACATAGCTCCCCCTGCCCACATCATTAACAGTCAACAACATCTTCCACCATGACTTGACATCACTTCAGATAGGCCATCAGTCTCTTTAAAACATTGTTGGCCTCTCAGACGTACTCTACTAGCCTCAAATAGATGATTACCTCAGTCAAACCATTGGCCATGTTAGGCAGGGGACAGGAATTGTGCACACTTTCTAGATGTTGTTGGACTGCAGCTCCCAGCATTCCTCAGTCTGGCTTGTGCTGGCTAGAGCACTGGGACTTACAGTCGGGGGGCTGCACAGTTCTTATGACAAACAGCCTTCCCTATCCGTACTGCCTTAGACTAGGCATGTTAATGACTTAACATATTTGCCAGCAGATAAGATTCACCAGCATATAAAATGTACTCCATTTATATGCCGGTAAATACTATTTGCTGGTGTATAAGATGCACCCCATTTTCAAACAGTATTTTTCAGCAAAAAAAGTGAGTCTTTTATGCTGGCAAATAGGGTAATGCAGGAGTTTAATCATAGAAAGCAGGCATTCTAACACTGACCTAACAATCCCATGAACAGCTTTTGGATTCTCAGGGTTAATTATCTCCACATTTTTTCTGAGTTCTTTGCCCTCAATACTGGCTATGTTTAATTTCACCATTCAAGTGTGTTTTTCCTGTGTGACTATTTTCAACAGGTCATTATTCTATCAAGTCTCCTTGGCAGTGTTGTAGTAAATCTGCAAGCAGTGGGTCACTCACAGGGGGAGATTGAAGAGCATGAACTGGTAGTTGGATGACTGCTAATGATTAAAGTAGTATTGCCTCAATGAAAGAAAACTGTTGTTGTTAAATAACCTCTCTGAACTCTGTTTCATGTCAGTAGGTGCCCTATGTGTCTGTGGAAGGAGTTTCCCTTTCACATTTCATCACCTTGCTATCTAGTAGCCTTATCAGCTTCTGTACTTGATCAAGATTAAAGCAGTGTAAGGTGAGCATTGAGGTGTTTTGGGCCTCTTAGGTGCTATAAATATCCAAGGTATTTGGAAGCTGTTGCTATGTCAGTCTCAGTGATAAGGAGAGATAGTGCAGGTAAGGTGATACTTTCAGTTCTTCCAGACTGTTGACTTCAGTCTGTGAGAACAGAGCTGTGGCATTCCACAGTGTTCTCCTTTGACCAGAATTTCAAAGTATTCTCACAATGTCAGTGGATCTTTTTTGAGGCAAGAGATATGGGAGGGAGGGGCTTGTGGGATATTCTCCTTCAGGTGCCAAAATGACTTGGCTGGCCTTCAGGTACTATGCTCTGCAAGTTTTGGGGGGAGGTAGGCACCATTTACTCCTCCACCTCAGGTAGCAAAATGTCTTGGGCATTGGGTACCCACTTGGTGGTTCTAAAAGAGAAAAAGACCACATTGATTGATTGGGATAAAACAAAGTCCAAAATCTACAGGTGGGCAATACTTATATTAGGATGCACAATACAGACAGGTTTTTGATTCTCCAGAATTCCATCAGACTAGTTGTTTGACAAAAAAAAAAGGAGGGGGGAAAACATGAAATCCATAATATTCTTTTGGCTAGATGTTTTAAGCTTTTGAGATCTCCATTTAAAATCAGTTCTAAGAAGGAAACTATAGACCTGATGAATCAGAATTCACACGTGTGTCCATTTGTGAGTTTATAGTGGTATTCCCTTGGGCTATGGTTAGATACCCTTGTCTGATGAAAACCATGTCTGAGAAGCAGTAATATTTTCAAGAATTAGATGGCTTGTTCCTTTAAATTCTTTTTAAATTAAATTCATTTGTGTTGCCTATTATTTGTTATGTGATGTCTGTTCTAAAACAGAGATCCTTACATTGTAGCCATACCTGTCTTGCTGTAGTTGTTGAGTTGGAAGGAAACAAGAACCATAACAAATCTTGACTCTCCCCATGTTAGCACACAGCAGGGTGCCTATCAGGATATGTAGAGTGTGTCATCTCTTCAGCAACAGCTGGCTTCCTGCTGCTAGGTTAGTGTGTGTACATGTAAATGGCCAAGGGGGCCAGATGGATTGTTAATGGGAACCTCAACATAGAAGATATATCAGTGTTACAGAAACCTTAACCAGGGCAAAGACCAGGCAGCAACCATGAAAAGAAGAGCATTATAAGGAGTCATTGTGGTATAGTGGTTTCAGCACTTTGGAGACTAGAGTTCAGTTCCCTGCTGAACCGTGGAAACTCACAGGGTGACCTTGGGCATATCACGTACTCTGGGCCCCCAGAAAACCCCACGATAGATTCACCTTAGAGTTGCCGTAAGTTGGAAATGACTTGAAGACAATGATAAAGACCATATCCTAAACCTTGCTTTCATTTGGCTTGCTGTTTCTATTAAGTTATGGCAGAGATGGAAGATTATTTCTCTGGATCAAGTGCTCTTAGGGACACTGAAAATTACTTTATGATAAAACTGCCTTACATGTTTACTCTAAAATCAGCCTCACTAAATATAACAGGTGTTGCTTTTAAGTAGATGTGCGTAGTATTTGCACCTAGAATCAAAGCTGTCCCTGTGTGGTATGTTGACTTGTTTGAATGACTACATCAGAAACAATTTCAAAATGTAATTGCTACTGAAATTCATTGTATCTAAGCACAGACAGTTTTTCCCTTTCTCTTTCTTTTTTGGCCTGTGGCCTTTGTTTCCTGGGCTGAATTTCTTTACTTGTTTGTGAGCAACATTAGTATCTTTAGAAATAGTCAGAGCCAACTAATTTCGGTTGTTACTGTTACAATTTCCCAATAAGATGGGAAAATGCTATCTGCATGCAATTGCATGCGAGTCATGTATTTTATCAACATTGTCATACACACACACAAGGGAAAAATATTGTGGAGTGGGGAGGTAAACTGTTTAGAAACAGGCAGCTCTGAAAACCTCTAGCTGCAGATAAGCAGCTGTTTATCTGCAGATACTGTGGATTGTTGTAAGAAAGGAATAAGTGCCTTTTTTTCCTCGGAGTGATTTAGAGCTAGTGAGAAGGCTTGTATGGTTGAGCTCTTCCTTAGAAACAAGGAGCCTCATCTCTCAGCAAAACCCTGAGAGGCTGGCTATCTGTTTGGTGAGCCACTGTGTATAGGATGACTCCTATATACTACTGTATATAGAAAGCCACTGTATATAGGATGACTTCTATTCATGCCAAGCTACAGATAAATTCTCTCCTATCCTGGGATATGTTACCAATCAAAAGTGCCTGTTCTATGGCATTTTAAAAATAGCCAAGTCACAGCATCAGGAGGAAGAAGAGGATCATTCCCAAATAAGGGAAGAAGGGAAACTGAACTAGTGGTGTAATGGAAACATTTGTGGTCCAGCTAAGCACATGACTGATATATCCAAGTGTGATGCTGTCTTAGTTTGCTGCCCTTAGGTAAGTAGGAGCTTGTGAAGACCCTGGTGCTGATAGGCATCCACATGCTGTGGTTGGTCAGGAGGCTTATCCCATCACCAGCAAATCTGATATGTAGTCAACCAAACCAATGGTCATATTTAAAAAACCAAATCCGTTTGGAACTCTCTTCATCATGTTGATGTTCTTGTATGCTGATTAGAGCAAACGCTATGTTGCCATAAATCCCATGCTGCAGTTTCACTTAAAATCTAGATGTTGACCGAAAGATGTGGAGGCCAGAAAAAGCTGCAAAACTTGAGAGGAAGCTGGGTTTTTTTTCCATTTTTTCTTGAAGGGTCATTTTTCCCTGAGATTTTTTTAAAATGGATTATGGAATATTTTCTTTTAGAATTATAAATAAAATGTTTAAGATGGGGTATTCACGTATTTACTGCCCTCAGATCATTTCTAAAATGATGTAAAAGGATGCGTTTTATGTCAGATGATGTACAGTATCAGATCATTAGTCTTAGTTTCCTTTCCTCAGTTCTTTTTATGATGATAGATGTGTTATGTCTCCTTGGCCCTATGGAGAACTAGTGGAGACCAAATAATTTTCTCTGTTTTACTAATGCTGATGGTTTCTTTTGTTTTGATTGAGTGATTTGGTCTGCTCCTTAAACTGACAAAACCAAAGAGATTAAAGTCAGTTGAGGACCTTGTAGCTCCATTTGTAACAAATAAAGTAAAATAAAATAAAATAGTTAAAAACGTTAGGGCAACTTGTATTTATATTCTGAATAAGGTGTATTTTTTAATATATCAGACATGAGTGTTTCTACCAACCAGTGCAGTTTGTATTCCTAAAGTAACAAAGTGTTGTTTAATCTGTAAAGGATGCTGATATTGCATTTCTCAATTTTTCTTAAAATTTCCATATTTCCATATTTTTTCCTGAAAAAAAAAATGAAAAAAGAAATTCCATGGTTTCAAAAGTACCAGAAATTTTACATTCCTGTGTCAACTCATTGGGAATGTGGGGTATTTCAGACACTTACGTGACTTTTATGAAAAGCAGAAGTAGGTACATCCATGAGGGAGTGGAGTTTACTTGTTTCCATTAGTTCCCCCTCCTCCATCCCCCAGTGTTCCCTTGGCTCACACTTGTCAGTCTCGCATGTCTGAACATTTTTAGAGGAACTCGGTGAACAAAGGGTCTTGTAGCCATTCAGATGACATGGTAGATTTCACCTTCGTATGCCCTTCATAATGGATTGAATGTAGACCTCAGGATATTACAGCTGTGTACCGTTTTGGCATTTTCCAAGTAATGGTTTCTCGCTAACCACTGCAAGATGTCCTAATGACTTTTAGTTAGATGTGTCTGAAATAACTGATGTAAAACACCTTGCTAGCGCTTACAGGAGCTCTGCGGTACATTTAACACGTCGTTCAGCATTTTGAAGAAGAGTTTAAAACAAACTAGATCTTAATCCTTGTTGCAGTCTAATTTTTTATTCTTTTAAGGAATCCTCTTACTTCTTTTGTGCTTTTAACTTTAAAAATATTCTACTACAACTCATTTTTCTTTTTGAATGTTTTGTATAATATTACATTTAAGAAAACAATTTTAGTATAATTGTGAGTACAGTTAATTGCTTCAGGCCAAGTTTAGCCAGCTTTTGATAATTTTCCAAGGGTTTAGAAAATTAATATTGATAGTTGCTGCTGATAGGTTTGGAGCTCATCCCTGAAAAAGTGCCAGTGAGTTGGATATGCTTTTTCATTACATGGATGGGAACTGGATATCTTGGTTTGATGGGAAGAAAAATCACACTATTTGTACACTTTCCAGGTTAAAACTTTTTTTCCCCCTTCTGGAAAAAACCAAAACCCCTTTTCTGGGGCAATCAGTGGCTCTATCTGTCTGAGTCAGATGAAATTCACAAAGCTCAGCAAAAAGTTTTGAATAGATGCAAAATATATTTGCTTTCAGAGCCACAGAACTGAAAGATGTAAATGCTGGAGCTACTGCATAAGCTCTGTTGGGCTATCGAGGCGGCTCCAGCCAGGCATTCCACTATGCAGATTGTGGCCTAATCTATTTCAGACTGTTGGGTGCCCCCTCTGAATCTGATATATGGGGTGAAGAGGTCATGAAAACTGTGCTGTGAATCTCTACACTATATTACACCTTCTGTGCTAAGCAGCAGTGACATGTCTGTGTGTCTATGTGTGTGTAATATGAATTGCCTTGTAAGCGTGTGTCAATTGCTGCCAAAATTTTTCTGTTGACCTGCTCTGCAGCAGGTGCAGATGCCACAACGAATGACTGTTAACACGTTCCACTATCACCATCCTGTGAAAAGATCACACTTCTGCTCTGGCTTCTGTGGTACATCAGGTATACCAACCATGACAACGACTCTCTTCAAAGGGGGGAAAAAGTATTCTGGTTTGTTCAAACCCTCAGTTTCTTTGAGGAATTGCTAGGTATTTCATGGCCTTCGGGAATCTTAAGGGTCATTATTATGTAGTCCAATCTATGTCTTGCTCGTCTTAATCACAAATCTCTTATGCATATATTAGATTTCAAAAATCATTATGTTTCTTTACCAAGCGCACATCAGCTTCTCATGGCCCAGCTCCCTGTGCATTGTATAGTCAAGGCCTGGAAACAGTACTCACCAGTGTCTATGCTGGCTGAGGGATCTGTAGTGCTAGTTCAAAAACAAAACTTTTCCAAGCTTTGATTATAATAGTCTTGTACTTGTACATATAATAACAATTTAAATACAATTTAGGTACTCCAGGGCATTTCTGTGCCTCTCTGGTCCTGCTACTCTGTCTCTGATCTTGCAATACTAACCTAGGAGGGTGGGGATGACAGCAAGAAGCTTCCTGAGTGAGGAAGGCCTCACTGTGAAGGAAAAACCGTCTCACCTCATGAGAGAAGAATAAAATGAGAGATGTTTGCCTAGGCAAAATGAAAATTCTATATGGCTGGGCATTACTGAGGGTGGTGATGTGGGAAAGACAGATATTTTGTTCTGTTTAAAGCACGCCACCTCCACTTTTTAAAAGTGACTCCTTGTCAGTGCTCATGAATGGCAATGGAAAATACTCACTGTAGAAACTTTGTTTTAAAAAGAAAGAAAGAAAGAAAGATTGATTGATTGATTGATTGATTGATGTCTTAAGAAATCCCCAACTGTTGTCTAGGCAAGTTGTTGGCCGTAATGGGAAATCTGTCTCTTGCCATTAGCAATGGCACAGGCATTATCCAATATATGCTTATGACTATTTGACTTGAAGGCAAGTGTTGTTGTGTTGTTGTGTGTCTTCAAGTCATTTATGACTTATGGTGACCTGAAAGTGAACCTATCGCAGGGTTTTCTGTGGCTGAGAGTGTGTGACGTGTCCAAGGTCACCCAGAGGGTTTCCATTGCCAAGCAGGGAATCGAACCCTGCTGTCCAGGGTCACGGCCCAGTGCTCAGATCACTGCACCACACTGGCTCTCAGAAGGTGCATACACACACACATTGCTCAAATGATTACCCACAGCTGTCTCAACAGTAACCGACAGTAGAGGGAAGGTTGATGTCACAGGGGAAGGAGGTTCACTGCCTCAGTAGTAATATAATAGTAATGTGGTCTTGATCAGCCTTCCTCAGTGGGATTCTACCGAGAAATTTTAGACTTCCACTCCCATCAGCTCAGCCATCATGACCAGTGCTCAGAGATAATCTACATGGCACCAGGTTGAAGAAGGCAGGCTTAGATGGGAGGCAGTCTCTGTAGCCATGGGATATTTTTTTTTCAAACAAGCACAATTAAATATTTCCTACAGAGCCTGTGACTACTGCAATAAGCCTTATCCTGGGAAAAATAATAATAAAGAACTTGTGAAATGAGTGGCTAGAGGCTTTTCCCCAGAATGCTGTTCTTGTACAAGGACTGGTCCTACCAGGGCATCGCTATAGACTGGGATCCTTGTCATACAGTAGCTGTTGTATTGTGTAGTAGTGAGGAAAGTCCATAGGACCTTGGCCATTTCCGCACTAGCCTGTTATAGCACAATGATTCCACTTTCAACATCCTATGGAATCCTGGGGTTTGCAGTTTCGGGAGGGGCCGGTCCCTCTCGAAACTTCAAACCCCAGGATTCCAGAGGGTGTTGAAAGTGGAATCATCACGCTATAACAGGCTAGTGCGGAAATGGCCCATGTGTCCAATGAAACAATTTGTAGAAAGGGCTCACCAGGGCAGCCAGAATGTGGCTTAGTTGAAATTTCTATCAAGATGATAGGCTCTGAGAGGTGAATCTGTCATTTTTACTTTTCCCCACATTTTTAAAATCTCATGTTCTCTCTACCCTGTGTATGAAGAAATTCAAAAATTATTATTCTTTAAAAATGGAACCAAATTAAATTCTCAACCTTCTTTACTGGCCAAACTGTTCCCAGTATAGACAGGTACATCTTGCACTTGCCTACCATATAGATTTAAAAATGATGAGTCTGCCAGGAGAAAGACAGAAAGAAAGAGAGAGGAAAAGATGGTCACCCTAAATCATCATAATCAAGATGGCTTAACACACAGGGATTCAAATTTAGATTTTTGAGAGCCAAGTGACCAAAGCCTTCCACCTAGGTGGATAAACCTGTTGATTTTGCTTTCTCCCACATTCAAATGTTTGAAACCTCAAGTTCTTTCCTTCCCAGCTAGAAAGATAGGCAAGTTCTTATCTACGTAAAAACAAACCAGATGAAATTCTCTCCCTTCCCTGGTGAGAGATGATCTTGTTGGTGGGAAAATGAGAATAGGGACCCTGTCCTCAGGATGACAGAGGACGGATACTTGAAGAGAGAAGGAAGCTGGGAGTGCGCACAGCTTGTTAGATCATCTCTAGGCTCAATAAGCAGCTGGCTGAGGAAGATCTTCCCCTGTGGCATAGCTGAGTGCGAGGACATGAGCCAGTGGCCAAACATTTGGGAAGGAGAGGAATTACTGCTGAGATAGCCTTATTTTCTCACCTCTGCTGATCTGAAGTAATAATGTTAACTTCTGTCAAAACAATTCCGGAGAGGTATATGACTGTATAACACAACACGTGTTACTGATGTAACTATCTGCTTTAATAAATAGCTGTACCAGGGTGATAGGGAGTTAAACTCTTGGTTATTTGAGAAATGAGGCAGTTGTGTCCAGCATGGGAGGCATTCAGGGGAGGCCCAAGATATTATGCTGCCTGAGATAGAGCAACAAATAATACTTCATTCCCCCACCCCCCCACCCGCTCCCGGTCCAGGTGTGCAAACCCAGTAAGAATAGATTAAATATGTAATAATTTGCTGCCCTTTTGTGATATTCAAAATCTGGTGCCTTAGGTACCTGTCTCACTCTTCCTAATGGGAGGGCTTGCCCAGTACGGGGGAGTAGTTTTATCTAATAATACTAAAGATAAGAGAGCAAGCAGCCCACCAAAGGTAGGATCACTTGATATATATCAGTGGCAAACCATGGCAGGAATGCACATTTTGCTTCTTTTGTAACACCATTTGCTTAGTTCAAAGAGCATGCGTGTGTTTTAATTGTGCCTTCCTGTGATGACTTAGCCCTGCTTCATGTGATCTTAAACCAGGAGGTGACTATGGGAAAAAGAGCAGAGCTCCTGCCAAGTTGTTAACCAACAAACTGAAAGCAGTATAGTTACCTGTACTGAGTTATGTGGAAGGTGCAAATTATATTTCAATAGTAGCAGGATGAGTAGGAACAACCAAATTTGTATGTCTGATGATATTTCTACGTATTTTTAAGGCGTTACGGGCATTTTCAGAAGAATTCTGAGTGGAATTCTGTTCAGGGCCCAATAAAGTACAGATATATCTCAGTTAATGAAGTAGATCCATTCCTAGGCATTACTTCTTTAAGAGAAAATTTGGTACGAGAGGCAGAAGTGACATGGCAAGAGTAGGGATGGATTTCTACACCACCAAAAAGTCCCATTCAACATATTTCAGGATACTTTTTCTTCAAAACTAACAACTTGCACATGTGTAATGAAACAACCAACTCACCTGAGTCTTGCATATGTAAACAAAAACATTTTCAGTTTTCTAGAGGCCACCTGAAGGCCAAATGAATGACTTTTTTTTCTCCAGTTTATCTGTGATTTCCATTTTGGTGTCCAAATCTATAGATCTGTGATTTTTTTTAACATGATGGGTATAGCTGGTGAGGTAGGCTTATCTGCTCTCTTACCATATCTCCCTGTTCTTCTGTTCATGCATGCTCAGTAAGGGATTCCAGAGGGAGCTGCTGTTTGTCTTGCCTGTTGTAGGCAAGCACACTCAGATACAGTAGGATTGGCTGGAGCAGCATGCTATTCTTTCCTAATTAAAGCTTTATTGAATTGTTTACCCCAGATATGCTGCAGCAACCTACTGTAGCATGCTCCTACAACCCTCTTTCTCCATCCACTTCATTGCTCATGCTGCTAAAAAACCTTCCAACTGGGTGGTGAATGAGGGAGGAAAGGGGGGCTGGGGGGACCTAAAAACTCTTAGTAAAAAGGAGGTTTACAACCAGAGGCTTTGTTAACTAAGGTACACCTGCACATTTTGTGTGGGATAGTTCTTCTAGAGCCAGTTCCAGTGCCCATACAGGATTTGTGGGCCTGGTTAATTAGTCAATATAATTTTGGGATCCTCTCATATACAATTAAAGCAACAAAAAGAATGGAAAAACCATGCACTCACACATGCCAATTATACCTGCTTTTAAATTAGTGTATTTTGAATTGTCTGTCATCTCCTATCAATCAGATTATCGATCATCATCATGGAGTTAATTTTCTGAATTGAATGAATGATTGGCCAAAACTAAGGCAAAAGGAAAAGAGGAGCAAGCATCTTTTGAGCTACTGGGAGAAAGAAGACAATGAAAAAGGAGGCAGAGGAGTTAATCAAGCCCAACTGGCTCCACTAATAGGCCCTAACAGAGATTTCTGCTTTGTGACATCTCTGTGCACACAGTGCCCCTTTTTCAAACAAGTATGTTTTTCATGAGAGCCGGCACAGTGTAGTGGCTTGAGTGCTGGACTGTGACCCTGGAGACCAGGGTTAAGTTCCCTGTTTGGCCATGGAAACCCACTGGGTGACCTTGGGGGTGGCACATAGCCTCAGAAAACCCCATCATAGTTTTGACTTAGGGTTGCTGCAAGTAGGTCGTGACTTGAAGACACACAACAAGAACGACAACATCTGATATTGAAAAGTCAAAGTTTGTCTGTGTCACGTAGGCAAAGACTGCATATGATTGGCTGTGACAGGTGAGAAGACCTCATATGATTGGCTGCCTGTGAAGGTTCTATGGAATCTTGAGGTTGGCAGTTTAGGGAGGGACCTTTGGAATTCTCAGCCAGAGAGCTCTTGGGCCTCAGGCTGGTTGCTATGGAGATGAGGCCCAGCAGCAAGATGAGGCCTAGCAGCAAGAAGGAGGAGAACAGTGTATTCCCTCAGAAACTGAACCTCTGTATGCTGACAGCTCTGAATACAGATTGGATTGGGGAATATGGGGGAAAGTTACAGGTACTGGACAACACAGTCTGGGGAATTAGAGACATAGGATCTCAAACCTGTATATTTCAACTGCGTCTGATTCCAAAAGTAAGGTAAGGTAATTCCTAAGGTATTTCTAACAAGTGTTACCTATGAGAAAATAAAATCACAGGCAACGCCGAGTAAATACGCTAGTTGTTTATAGTGGTAACACTGTGGCTGCACTAATTCCCTGATGTTTTCACAAAGTCAATAACATGCCAGTAACGTGTTGGATGTCTCTATATTCACAATCCCTCGACCATTTTTAACAATCTCTTATCATTGGAATAGGTCACATAGCCTATGAAACAGAAAGTTTCCTCAGAGACTGGGTAGAGGACGTAGAAGAGAAACAGTTGGCTGCCAACTGGCGAGTAAGAGACTGTGCTACGTGTCTTTTTGTGATCTAGGGTGATGGCCAAATTAGAAGTGATATTAATTGTGTATAAACAACTAATTTGCCGTTGTGAGACAGTCAATAGCTGCTGCGAAGATGATGTAGGGGACAGAGTGCATATATGTTTCTCTCACCGTTATCTCTGCTGGCCAAGGCTGCTGGGAGTTGCCTTCAGCAACAGCTGGGGGGACCACATAGTTTCCACACCACCCTGTAAACATTTGTTGTTGTTAGGTGCCTTAAATCCACCTTATGATGACCCCATGAGTGGGTTTTCTTGACAAGATTTATTCAGAGAAGGTTTGTCATTGCCTTCTTCTAGGGCTTAGGGACCATGGCTTGCTCAGGCCCACCCACTGGGTTTCCGTGTTGTGTGTTATGTGCCTTCAACTCATCCCCAACTTATGGCAACCCTATCCTAGGCTTTTCTCAGCAAGATTTATTCAGAGGAGGTTTTCCATTGCTTTCCTCTTAGTTAAGAGAATGCAACTTGCCCAAGCTCCATGGCTGATCAAGGATTCAAACTCTGGTGTCCCAGATTCCTAGTGCAACTTTCAAACCACTACACGATACTTTTTCCCTATACATATCAGTAAGATTATTTATGGTGCAATCCTACGCATAATTAATTGGAAGTAAGGCCCTTTCCCCATGACAGTGGTGCCCCAGCATGGGGACCCGAGAGGATCGTACCACAACAACACTTCCTCATGATGTCATCGCAGTCCCACCCTTCTCACATCACCAGTCAGTGCGATCATGGGCTATATCATTGATGGAGAAGCTCCATCAGTGACCTCTGATCTCTCGAGCCTTCCGTTGCAGCTGGCTATGCAGAAGTGCTGAAGCACAATCTCTGCACTTCCTCCTCTACTGCAGCATGGGAAGAGGACCGGCTACAGTCCAGAAGGATAGAGCATTTCCCTCATGCTCCCTTCTGTGGGCAGCCAGTCATGTGTGGAGAGGAGTGTTGGGAACATACTCCTATCCTGGCAGAGGTGCTGCTGGGACCATGATGGGACAACGTGCAAGAGCGTCATCGTGCAGAAAAGGCCTTAGTTGCATTCTGTTAAGTGGAGCTTTATTTTAGATAAGTTCATTTAGGATAGTGGTTTCATGTCTTAGATAATTGTACACTTTGCCATTCCCCAAAATCCAGTCTATGATATTCCACACAAGGATTTGTTCATCTTAGAGGAAATGAATGACTGATGTGAACTGAAGGGGCCAGGTTAAACAAACCAGCTTCTAGATGTTTCTATCCTTTGTCGTCCCTGTTGCAAAGGAGGGACTAGTCTGGAAAATGCCAGCTTGGCCAGGCTTGTTGCTGACTGTATGCTAATTGTTGCTAATGAGTAGAGATGGAGACTTGGCTCTCAGAGGCCATTGGAGATGGAATGTCACTTCATCTGGAGAAGAATGCTCTTCACTAGCTTTTTTTTTCAGTGATGGTTTAGCAGGGGGGGTAGCACTGACCTCAGAGCAGACTACTTTAACTGCCTGAATGGATTTATTATCAGAGAATGCCTCTATTCTTATACCTGGCATACTCTCTGGGCCCATGCTTAATGCTGATTGTGCTGCAGAGAGCACAGAGCGTTAAGAGGATCTCCTGTGCTTACAGTACACAGATGGATTTGTTTATGCCTATATTGTGGAGGCCAGGATGGTGTTGAGGGAAATGGGTGAGAAGACTGACCCATTCTACAAGGGAGATGAAATCCCTGGAATATATGTTACTCTCCACCCCTCCCCAAATAGCAGGCTGGCCTGTGTAGGGAGGACCATGTGTCAGTTCCTACTTGACAGTGACGCTTGATCACATTGCTTGGCATTGCATGGAAGGGCCTATTACTTAGCATTACTCTTTGGTGGCAATGAAAGGCAGGGTGAACCTATTTGCTACAGCTTGTCTTGCCACTGCCACCACTGCCTCCTTGCGTCTGACAGCCTTTTCTTTTTCTTTTGAAGTCTGATTTTGCAGGGTTTGCAGAAAAGGAAGAGAAGCAGAATGGGGTACGTGGGGGGGAATAGAAAGGGGGTAGCAAATGACATCTTTGCTTAAACCTTTCTTCCAGCATGCTGCAATTTATTGTACCTCATACGTTCTGCCATTTGGTCAGCTGGTTTGTATCATAGCATTAACACCATCTAAGAGGGCTTTATTTTTCTTTCCTTCTTTAAAAAACTTGATTACTAAAAGCCTAACTACATGCTATGTTAAATTTAGGCTTGCTGAGAAGGCAGTTGTGCTGAGTACCATTGTGCCTAATGTTACACTATGTTAAATTTAGGTTTAAGTGCCCGTGTGCTCTTTTCACTATGTTTTGCAGCTCTTAGAGTTCTTTTAAACAAGACTCAATTCCTGTGTGGAAGTCACTTTGATATGGGAATTGAACTCTCTCCTCTAGGCAGATAATCAGTAAACACACATGTGAAACATACACCTGTTAAGTTCACTGTGTATGTGCACATGTTGGGAAGTCCCAGTTGACTCCGACTTTCCAATGCATGTAAACATAACAGGTTACAGACAGCCTGGAAGCAGAGGATAATCTGATAATGTGGGACACAGAACTGCAGAAAGCCACCTTCTGTTAGGGCCCATCCACACTACAGAATTATAGCACTATGATTCCACTTTCATTCCGATTGCTGCATCCTATAGAAGCCTGGGACTCATGGGGCTTTCTGGCTGACAATTCTGAATATCCTTCCCTAAACTGAAAATCCCAGGATTCCACAGGATGGGGTCATGGCAGTTAAAGTGGAATCATAGTGCTATACCTGTGTAGAGGGGAAGGGGCTCAGGTCAGACTGA
The DNA here is from genome assembly GCA_030412105.1 of Cyclura pinguis. Lineage (NCBI taxonomy): Eukaryota > Metazoa > Chordata > Lepidosauria > Squamata > Iguanidae > Cyclura > Cyclura pinguis. Next base: position 131,020,684 of record CM059600.1, read on the forward strand.
TACAAGCCCATTGCTGTCACTGGCTTTCCAAGCTCTCAGGCAATGAATGAATCTTTCTCCTTTACTTCCTGTCTGACACTTTTAACTAGATATGACAAAGACACGATCCTTCTGTAAGCAAAGCCTATGTTGTGCCTCTGAGCAATGGACCCTATATGAGTTCTATGCCAGTGTTACTCAGATGTGCCTTCCTACATGTAGAGATTTTTCACTGGCACCTGGTGGCCCCAGTGTCAGTGAGGCAGTGAATCTACTCCAGCCTGTAATCTGAACTTTAAAGGAGCCATCCAAAGTGATGAACCCCATTCCACAGATAGTTTCAGCACTTTGGCTAGCTCCTTTGAAGTGGATTTTTTGCTTCACTAACAGCAGGGCCAGTAGTGGTCCTTGTGCTCCTTCTACTGAAGAATCTTTCTTGATGCCATAGTTTAACCTGTCAGAAAAATGCCAGGAGAGGGGGTATCAGGCATTATAGGTGTTGGATGAAACTTAAAGTATAGACTTTAAATTACAGAAGAGTAGTGGGCCTGAATATCCCAAAGGCACCAGATCCTGTCTGACCTTGGAAGCTATGTAGGGTTAGGTCTGGTTAGTATGTGGATGGGAGACCATCAAAGAATACCTGTTGTTGCAGGCTGTATTTCAGAGGAAGACAATGACAAATCATTTCTGAGTAATCCTTGCCTGAGAAAATCCTATGAAATGGATGGGTCACTATAAGTCAACAGGTGGCGTAAAGGCATGCACCCACACACAGAGTCTGAGGCTGTTCTTTAAAAAAATGCTTCCTAGGGAAAATGGCTAAATTCTTTACCTTTCAAGAAAAAGGGTGCACAGATATGTATATAGAATGCTTTAGCTCTTCAGTTTTAGTGCAAGAGATTAAAAGAGATGAACTGATAGTCTCTCTCCAACTCTTAACATCCTGTGATTGCATTTTGCATTTATATATGGAATCTCCAGCAAATTCTACCTGCAAGGAGAGGACAGTTGCATGTCTGTACAACCTATCCTTTTGTGATCCTTGGTCATGGAATACTGTATCCGAGGGTGTTTTTCTCTGGAAAAATCTTAGTCTGTCTTCCACCATCAGCACGTGGTACATGTCCCTTTCATGCTGACAATTCCTAGGCTATTAATATGAAATGTGCACTAATTTATATTTTTTTCCTGTTTTTGTTGTCCTCATTTCTGTTCATTAAAATGGCTCAGATAGTTCATTCCACAGCAATTATGGAGCAATAACGCTTTTCCTCAGGAGTTTTTTTCCAGAGCTCATGCTTTGCTATCTGAGTGCTCTCTTGGGCCTTCTCCCAGGCAACCAACCATTCTGTCACTGCAGTTGCCTCCTCCTCCTCAGTTTTTCTGCAAGAGTCATGCATCATGCCCAGGGGCTGAACTACACAGGCATTTGCTGTCTCGGTGCAAAGTAACTGCTCCCATGCTTGGTATTTAGCTATTACAAGGGCAACTCAGTATGAGGGCAACACCCCTGATGGGTGTTGGATTTTTCATTTGTGATCAACAGCCCAAGCAGGGTGGTACTTTCCATTCCAGTTGATCAGTTTCACTGTTTACCAACCAACCCTAACGTGAATGGTTGTGTGTGTGTGTGTGTATGTGTGTGTGAGAGAGAGAGAGAGAGAGAGAGAGAGAGAGAGATGGGGGAATAATCTTTTTCCTTATTGCTTTTAGGGCAAATGACAGAACTGGTTTTAAGAGAAGGTAGCTGGTTTTCTTCATCAGTTTACAGCAAGCTGCATTTTAAATTCCACCATTTCATTTCCTCAGATGGAGTTCTCTCTTGCTGTGGGTCTTAAACCTTGGACTGAGAAACAAATGTCAGTTGCCTGTGGCACTGTGTGTGTGGTCAAGAAAAAACAGTCGGCAGAAACTTAATATAACGTTGTCATTGAAGACTAAGAGATGAGCTGTCCGGGTCACACAGTCAAAGACCTGTGGGATTCAATGACATGATTGTCTTCCTGACGTCTACTTCCTAGGACTGCTTGGCTTTCCTTGCTGGTCAACCAAGAGATTCAGTTTGCAAAGACCCTTTCCATAGATTTAGGACCCCCCACACACACACACCATCTTTTCCTATATCTTTCCATACACATTCTTCATTTTGCCTTGCTCACCCTTATTTTGCTGGCCTCCATTTGATAAGGAACACAATTTCACAACTTGTTTGCATTTCTATTTTAGCATTGCAAAAAATGCACACAATGTTTCTCAAACTATCTTCTAAATTCAAGCATTTTGCTAAAGATGTGTTAGTCTGCTTCACTAAAAGGAGGAGGAGGAGGAGGAAAATGAAAGAGTGGAGTGTTGTGTCACTTTTAAGACTAACAGTTTTATTTTATCATAACTGCTTATGTATTGCAATCCAGTGGCTCAAATGCATTGATGGGATTCTTAGATCTGCCAGAAGACTCCTGTTCTTCTTCCTCTCCTTCCTCCTTTTCCTTTTCATCTTTCAGGAAGAAGTGGTTCAAGTGTATTTTCCAAAGTTACCATGGGATATTTGGGCTGAAGTTTTAATTCTCCAGAGTTTCAGCTCTACAGAGACACCTTCTCTGATTTCATTTCCTATTCTGACTTCAGGAAAGTGGTTGATGGTTCTTCTTTCTCCTCCAGCAGAAGAGGCCAAAACTTAAAAGAGGTAGTGTTTTGATTGATCCTGGCGTAAGAGTCTTTGATTGTAACCGGAATGCTTTCTGTCAGCCTTGCGCATTCTGACGGTCACTGTGGCTAGGAAGTACTTTCTCAGGGAACTGTTCTCTCTACTTCAAATTCAAGGAGGTGAGAATGCTCTCCAGTCCTCACTTATAACGGTAATATGGACAAAGGTTTAGGTTCACAGAAGGTTCCGAATATCAATATTTTAACTGGGGTTCCTTCTCAAGATGACGACATCATTTCCCCTCCATTGATGTTCAGCCACAACTTCGTATGTGTGTAACAGACAGCAGGGAATGAATATACTTTCTCCAATCTCTCTTGTATTTCTAATAGCTTTGTTCACCTCAGCCGCATCCAGTTGCCATGGTGATCAATTCTGCCTGGCATCCACATTGTTTGTTTTTATGAGGCAGTGCCCAGGATTTGCCATTTCTTCAGTATGGGTTTGTCAAGGGTTTACTGAGGGCAGGAGAGTGGGAAACTATAATGAGTGATGGTATCAGTGCGAACTGGACAGCAGGGGGCAAGGGAGAGGTTGGCTGTCTGTGTCTTGAACTGCTTCTTAATAGAGTGCATAGAGATTTCTCAGTCATTCTCAATGAATGGCATTATAAATTTGCTCCAATATTTATGGGGCTGCTCTGCTCACATTCTGGCCGCTTTAACTTTAATAGCCCAAAGATAGCCTCTGTGTTTTTCGATTATATGTAGCTACTTCATTCTTAGCCTGTGAAATGAACACATGCCCAAAAAGAATAAGACATATATTTGAAAAGTGTTACAAAACTAATGCTATAGTTAAGCCTGGGGTTATTGTTCAAGTTCAAACAGGTCACTTTATTTTCCAAGTCATGAATCATATCTGCATTGTTGAAATATTCTAATATACTGTAGAGATTATGATCTTGGCACTTGGGAACATGAATTGCAGGGTAAAAAGAAGTGGGGAAGGAATTTTGCAGCACTTTTAAGACGAACAGATTTAGTTAATCATGAGGTTTTATAGATTACAATCCATTTCCTCAGATGTACTGATTGAGGGCAATATTCAAATCTCATGTATATCTGCACAATTTCATACTTGTGTGGGGTGGGGTCAGGGTGAAATTGGATTCAGAAAATAATAAATGTATTATTAACGCTGGTTATATACCTTCAAATGGCTTTGTTCAGCATAAACTTCTTGGCATCTGGAAGCTAATATATAGGTCTGTTAGGTTACTTGTCAGTAACAATATGGTCTCAAAACATGTAATAATAGCAAACAATTAAAAAAAATCAGGAACTATTTAAAAAGCCAGAATCACACTTCTCATTCTTTTAATGATCGTCAAAAGCATGACTTCCAGAACAAAAAGATGAACCTTGTGAAAATATTTTCACAATTGGAAAAATCCCAGTATTTGACACATTTTCCTTAGTATTCCTGCTCTGTCCTATGCATAGCAGTTCAAAAGTGAGTCCTACTGAGTTTATCTGGATTTATTGCCAAGGAGGTGGTAAGTATAGGATTGCAGATGCATTGTATGAACAAAATGTGTGGTCAGAGTATGTCAAGTGGAAACAAATCATCATTAAGTGCCTTTGGCTCTAAATCTGGCAAACATTTACATGCCCTTAAGGCCCACTCAGATGAATGGAATTTTATTCAGGGAGTGTGATCTTATTAAGAGCTTCTAGCACTTTGTACCATTTTTGTTTGACAAAGACTCTTTATGAACTTGGCTAACGAAAATATGAAAAGGTCTCTGTTCAGATTGTGGCCATTCATATCTGTTGAATTTGATAAGTTTCATCACTGTAGACATTATGTTCAGTTCCCAAGAAATTTCTAATTACAGCAGGACAGCAGCAACAGTATTTGTTCAAAGCATGGGGTAGTCTGCATAGCAGTACCTGCCATTGAATTCTGCTCCATTGGAAATTCAATGGAACTTTACTGAGGATCGTATACTAGGACTCAGCGATGTTTCTGTAGCTTGAAAAGATTTCTTCTGCTGACTGCAGTTCCCATTACACCCCCCAGCCAGTATGGCCAATAGGATTCTGGGAATTTTAGTTCAAAATAGTAACTTCCCCAACCTCTGACAGGTTCTGCTGTGTGTCTGGAAGGCATCTCTTGATTCTTTAACAGGCGTGAGACAAGTGGAAAAGTATTCTGCTGGAAGGCACAATTAGTTTATTGTATCTTACTGTCATAAGAAGTCTGTGTGCTTATGCCAGGCATTGTCTGCAATGTGTCCAGATTATGTCATTTCATCACATTATGTAGGAGGCCTTCTATGCAGACTGGCACATCAAGAAGTCTCTAGAAAACATTATAGGTGCTTGGCTAAATCAGTGATGTGTGAGACTTCACAAAATGTCCAGTATAACTCAACAATATAAGGAAAAGATCTAGATATCCCAAGACCCACCAAATCATGGTAAATTCTGTCAGTACTGTAATCTCAGAAGGTTCCAGAGACCATATGAAAGACTTTGTGGATTTCAGGATGAAAAATTCTCATCTTCGAAGGATCTTCGGCTCTGTGGATAACCCAGAATTTAGGACAGCTTCTGTCATAATGCAGCAATATCCATTCTGTAATTGTACCAGAAGTCCTTCTTGGTTTGCAGTTCAGATCGCATAGACTGGTTGCATATCAGATGTCAGGTTGATCTAAGACACAGTGTAAGTCATGCAAGGTTAATCCTGCATCTGATACATAACTGACCATCGGATTTGGGTGGACACCACTCTTCATTCATAGTAGAAAACATTTTGATGTTGTAGAATCCAAGAAGGTGGTGTCACTAGTAAAACAAGGCTAATTATGTAATTAGATCTTGCCAGCCTCTCCCCACTATAGCTGTTAATCTTCTGTAAATATGTTTTTAATGAGGTACTTGTAGTTGAAACATACAGTTACTGTAGCGGCAAGAGCTGTCTCCTTAGATTTAGCAGTTTTCTACCACATATTGGCAGACATTAATTTAAAGCTGTATAATACCTTATCAAAACCCCATTAAACCACAGTGTGGTTTACTTGCTTTTCTCCACTGTGTATGCCAGCTCTTCAAGAAATCCTAATGAGAATAGCAAAAATTCTGAAGAGTTAAGCTAGGTTAGCCAGGCAAGGGAAATGAAACAAATAAAAAATGGAAATAGTTCTTCTGATCATACAGAAATCTCAATAGTATGTATTTATGTACTGCATGTATATCTTACCCTTCATCCAAGGAGGTCAGGACAATATACATGGTTTCCTCCTCACTTCTCTCCTTTTCACATCATGACAATCCCAGAGTTTGGAAACATTTCTCTTTTTGGACTATGATTCACAGAGTCTCATATTCTTTAACCCCAAAAAGAGAGCAACATCTCCAAGCTCAAAACAATCTTTTGAGGGAAGCTACCCTGAAAAAATACCTAAGGTGAGTAGGGATCTGTACTCACTTCTCTGAATATAACTGTGTGGTGTAAAAGGACCCCTAGTCAAGAAATCTGCAAAATTTCCAGGTAGGTGCAGCTTTTCTTTTCTTTCTTTTTTTTTATAATCATTTTATTCAAAATTCACATATAAAACAAACTGTCAGCTTAGTTGAAATATTTCTGATCTTCCACACTGATCTAGACTTCATTATCAAGATTTCTTAATGCTTATAATATTGTACAACATTTTACTGGTAATGTTACTTGTTGATTCTTGCATTTCAATCTCCATATTCCCGCTTCATGATATATATCCTGTAGCCCCCTCGTATTTTATCTTAAATCATGAATTACAGATTTCCATCTGATAGAACCCAGCAATTACCCGCTACAATTTGCCATTCTGTTTGTATCTCATTGTCTGATTTCCCTTTTAATCTCTGAGAGACCATATCAGCATTTTTGTTTTCAATAAGTGTACCCCACCATTGTTCTATTGTGAGTATTTGCTGAGTTTTCCACAACTTTGCATATTCAATACGAGCTGTTGTTATCATATACAGTAATATTTTCCAATGCTTCTTTATACCAGTACCTTCTAATATATCAGTCATATTTAACAAATACAATTCTGATGTTTTAGCAAACTGAACTTTCATTAATGCACAAATTTTATTATGTATTCCAGTCCAATATTTCTTAGCTTTTGGACATGTCCACCACATATGATATATCATACTGACCTCATTCTGACATTTCCAACAGTATCCGGTACCTGTATTATAAATCTTTTTTAATTTGTCTGGTGTCATGTACCATCTATGCAATAGCTTATAATAGTTCTCTTTCAAATTCTGAGCTACTGTAAATTTCTGTGTTTTTTTCCAACTCTGCTCCCAAGACTCTAATTGAATTGAATGTCCGATGTTTTGAGCCCATGAAATCATTGTTGCCTTTACTGTTTCTTCTTGCCTCTCCTGATGTAATATTTCTTGATGCATTTGGGCTAGTAAATGAGGCGGATTTTTGAACAGCCATTTAATTACTCCAGTTTTCTCTTTTAGTTCAATTCCATATGTTTTTATATCCATCTGAAACCTTTCTGCTAATTGTCTGTAAGGGAACCAACTTAGTGTTGTTCCCTCTTGTTCTAATTTTTCCCTTGTTTTAATCTTAAGATTATTGGACGTTGATCTCTCAATTATATCATCATATCGCAACCATTTATCTGTATCAGTCTATCTGCCGAAAAAAGCCTCTTGCGGTGAGACCCAGGTGGGGAGCTGCCTCATGTTTTTAGTTTTATAATCGTCCCAGATTTTCAAAAGCAATTTTCTGATATAGTGATGTGTAAAGTCTTTATCTATTTTTGCTTTATCATAAAACATATAGGCATGCCACCCCATCCTCAAGTCAGCACCTTCCAATGCCAATGTTCTCGTATCTTGAAGGTCTATCCAGTCTTTTATCCACGTAAAAGCCGCTGCCTTATAGTATATTTGAAAGTCTGGTAGTCCCATTCCTCCTCTACTTTTTAGATCTGTCATGGTATTCCATTTTATCCTAGGTTTTTTCCCTTGCCATATAAACTTGATTAGTTCTCTCTTCCATTGTATGAAAGGTTTCATGTTTGTTATTATGGGAAGATTTTGAAACAAAAAGTTCATTTTTGGCAAAACATTCATCTTTGTTGCAGCTATCCTCCCCATCATTGACAAACGCATGGAAGTCCAGTTTTCCAAATCTTTTGTTATTTCTTTCCATTTTTTTTCATAATTATTTTGAAATAACTCATTGTTTCTTTTGGCTGTCCAAATACCTAGATATTTTACCTTTTGTCCTGTTTTAAATCCTGTTTTTTGTACTAATTCCATCTCTTCTCTTTCAGTCATATTTTTGGTTAAGAAGACTGTTTTTTCCTTATTAACTTTAAACCGGAGAATTCTCCATATTCTTGCACTGTAGTAGTCAATTTTTCAATACATTTCCCTGGGTCATCCAATAATAAGACCAAATCGTCAGCGAAAGCTTTTAACTTATATTGATATTTCTTGATTTGAACTCCTCTTATTTCTTTATCTTCTCTTATAGCATTGTTAAGTATTTCCATTGTCAAGATAAACAACAGAGGAGACAAGGGACACCCTTGTCTCGTCCCTCTGTGCAGTTCTATCATTTGTGTTCTTTCACCGTTTATAACCAGTCGAGCTTGTTGTTGGCTGTAAATTGCTTCAATCCATGCAACAAATTTTTCTCCTGCCTGCATCTGTGTAACCGCCATCTTCATTAATGGCCAGCTGATCATGTCAAAAGCTTTCTCTGCATCTACAAATACCATGGCCCTTTTCTGTTCATTATGCTTTTCATAATATTCAATTACATTTAAGACCGTTCTGATGTTATTTCTCAAAAGATCTTTTGGGTAGAAAGCCATTCTGGTCCTCATCAATTACCTCTAACAGCACTTTTTTAAGCCTCGCTGCTAAAATTGAAGCAAAAATCTTGTAGTCTGTATTCAAAAGTGATATTGGTTTATAATTCTTTACATCTCTCAGATCTCTTCCTTCTTTTGGGATCAGCACAACATTAGCTTCTTTCCAAGTATCTGGTATTCCTTCCTTTATTATTTCATTTATAGTATTTTGCAAAGGTATTGAAATCTCATGTTCCATAATCTTATAATATCTTGCAGTAAAGCCGTCGGGTCCTGGAGCTTTATCGTTCTTCAAATTCCTAATAGCCTCGACTACTTCCATCATAGTAATAGAATTGTTCAAGATTGATCTTTGGTCTTCATTAAATCTCATTTTATTCATTTTCTCCAAATATTCTTCCACTTCTTGTTGTTTTTTCTCCTTTGAGATCTTGCTCATCAGTTTCACGTAGTAATTATAAAAAGCTTGTTTTATTCCCTCTTGTTTTGTAATTCTTTCCTCTCCTGTTCTAATCTCAGTTATGATATTTCTGGCCCTTCTTTTATGCAGTAAACCTGCCAAAAGTTTAGAAGGTTTATTAGCTTGTTCAAAGAAATTATATTTCATTCTCCTTATCTGTTGCTCTGTTTCTTCCAAATTAAGTTGATTTAATTCAGCTTGCTGTACCTTCATCTGTAGTCTAATCTGTTTATCCGACAGATTTTGTCTCATCTGTCATTCAGTTTCTTTCATCTTTTCCAAAATTCGCTGCTCAGTATTTCTCTTTTCTTTTCTGATCTCTGCAGTCCATCTGATAAAGTTACCACGCATCACAGCTTTACTTGCATCCCAAATGGTTTTCATCGAGAACTCCGACGTCAAATTCTCATTAAAATAATTAATTATCTCTGTTTTTGCTTTTGTTATATATTTCTCCTTATTCCAAATCTCCTCATTCAATCTCCATGTTCTTTCTCTGTCTTTAATCCTTATCTTTAATTGTATTGGATTATGATCAGAGCATAAGTTGGGAAGTATGTCCATATCTGTAGTTTTCAACAAAAGTTGTTTAGATACCAACATCATATCTATCCTTGACACTGACCTGTGTCAATCCAAATAGAATGTATGTCCATCCAGTTGCCCATTCTTGTATCTCCAAGTGTCATATAAATTTAAATTATCCATCATATTAAAGAAGTTCTTAGGAAGTTTGCCGTTGTTTCGGGGAGTTAACTTTTGCATTGTCCTGTCAACCTGGGGATTGATTACTCCATTAAAATCCCTCAAAACAATCGTGTTAGAATTTCCTGTTTCATTAAAATATCTCAATACCTCTTCTTGTATTGTAGGCAAGAATTCACCTTTAGCTCCGTTTGGTGCATATATTCCAACTATTAATATTTTGTCCTGTTTCAAAGTAACTTCAACTCCTATATAACGACCTTTGCTATCCTGAAAGATTTGCTTTGCACCAAATTTTGAATTTACATATATCAAAACTCCCCTCTTCTTTTTATCAATCGTAGCTGCGAAACAGCTACCTAATTGCAAATTCCTGACATATCTCAAATCTTGAGTTCTAATTCGAGCTTCTTGCAGACATGTTATATCTATATTCTGTTTCTCTAGATGGTGAAAAATTTGTCTTCTTTTGTATTCAGAGTTAAACCCCTTAATTTTCCGAGAATAAATCTTCAAATCCATTTTGCAGGTTATATTAATATTTTATTACCGAAGTTTAGGTAGGTGCAGCTTTTCCATGTAAGAGCAGAATTCAGATTTAAGGAAAGAGGTACAGGTTCACTTCTCTTTAGCGTCTCCTCAATTCTTTGGTAATTTGTATGAAACTGGCATGTGGCCTAGAGGTGTCCCTAGGATAGGGAGTTAGGATGGATGAAACAGTTGGTGGCAAAGTGACAGACAGTACAATGGAACAGGAGGAGATGATAAACATAATGCATGCAGTGGTAAAAGCTCAAAGACCTAAGCACCAGTCTACAGCTTTCTCATCCTCACAGAATACACACACACACACACACACCTTTTAATATTCATTCTTCTAGGAGAACTACTCAAGACTACTAGAAACGAAATGCTGCTGCAACATCTTCCTCAACAAGTTTTGTTTGGAAAGCCATAGTAAAACTTTCACTGTGATTAGAAACTATAGTTGCCAATCACAAAACTGCAATCCTTTCTGTGTCCCCTCTCCACACCCTGTGTTTTCTTTAAATTGAGAGCTTATGGAGAAATATATCAAGTTTTGGAGATACACCATTGGTGTCTGTATAACTTCCAAATCCAGATTGCTAATGAACATGCAGGGAGGCAACTTTAGATCTGAGCAGCTTCAGAGAATCATCACTTAGATGAAGACATCCCTGAATCTGCTCAAATAAGTCTAACTCCGGATTGTCCAAAACTGAAGCAACTCCGTATTATGTACTAACTATGCATCCCAAATGCAAAAATAATTTTATTTTGAAAGTAAGCGTAAATGTTTGATTTATATTAATAACAGTTTTGTGGGGATGACTTATAACAGAAGTCATGTGGGTGCTTCTAAAATACAGTGCTTTAAAAAATGTTAACTGTAAACTGTTGAAAATCTTACCAACTTTATTTGGATTCTTGTCTCCTCCCAGCCTCTGACCACTCTTTACTGCAATCAGAAATGGCCCCCTTGGCTAATCCCAACTCCAAAATGCAAAGATCAGCAGAGCTATTGGGGAAGCAGCAAATGACCTATGCGATGTAAGCAGGGTACAATGTGAAAAGTCCATTAGGCATGCTGCATGGAGACAGTGAGGAACAATTAATTTAAAAAATATTTGGCAGAGATGTACCAGTGCTGGCACAGTCCTAATCATGTTAATTTTTACAGCAGATGGGTAATATATCTACTTTTTGTATACTCCATGAACCATTTATAGGCTGCAAAGACCAGCTGTAACAATATGAAAGCAGCATAAGTACGTAAGCTCTATTCGGGCATTCAGATTCTGGGGACAGTAAACACACAAGGAAGGGGAGTGTTCTCATTCCTCCACACACTCCTTTGCCCATTTCAGATTTCTTCTACAAATGGGAGGCCACTGAAGAAAATCTCCTTGATGTGTGGAGCTTTCACATGTACATGTACCATACATCAAAGGGGTCACTGACCGTAGAGAGAAACTGATGAAGAAACATAACCTCCAAACAATCTACAGACCAACCAAGAAAATTCAACAAATGCTATGTTCAGCAAAAGACAAGAGGGATCCTCTAACTTCCGCTGGAGTTTACCTCATACCTTGCAGCTGTGGGCAGGTCTACGTAGGGACTAGAAAACGCAGTGTCCAAACACGAATGAAAGAACACAAAAGACATGGCAGACTGATCCACCCAGAAAAATCAGCAGTATCAGAACATGTTGTAAACCAACCTGGACACAGAATGCTTTTTGAAAGCACAGAAATTCTGGACCATTCTGATAACTACTATGTCAGACTACATGGAGAGGCCATTGAAATCCATAAACACATGAACAATTTCAAGAGGAAAGAAGAAACTCAGAAAGTAAACAAGATTTGGTAACCAGTACTGAAGAACACTAAAATCAAGACTCAAAAATATGCCAATGAACACCACCCAGACTCTGGAGGTCCCTCTACAGGGAACAATACAATGGGTTGCTAATGTACTTAACACACTGTTATGCATATCCCTGACTGACAATACACCCTGGGGGATATCCCATCACACAGGCCAACTGTAACATATGCAAATTGCTCCCTCCCACCCAGGGACTACACAAGTATATATGCTCTGTCTCGCTTCCATGCCACCAGATCCTCTGAAGTTGCCAGCCAGAGATGCAGGTGAAATGTCAGGAGAAAATACTAATAGAACATGGCCTCAAAGCCCAGAAAACCCACATCCTTCCACATGTAGTCCTGAAAGAAGATCCCTGGACACAGGAGGATCTTTTTTTCCCCCTGCAGACTTGCAGTCTCTGGGCAAGAAAATTAGCAATAGAGGTGGCAGAGCTAATACACCACACTTCTCTGAATGTCTGAATATGGCTATAGTCTGGTGGTGTTGGTAGCAGTAATGGTTATTATACTACTATTGCTGCTGCTTTTTCTTCCACCTCTCCTCCTCCTCCTCCTCCTCCTCCTCCTCCTCCTTTGCTCTCTTTCCCCCAATACTCAGACTCAAGGTAGCTTACAAAATATTAAAACCTATACAGATTAATGGTGGTGCTGTCCATTAGGGCATCTACTTATGCATAATCAAAACAAGAAGGAACACTGAAAGAGAAAGCATAGATTCATGATTCATGTGGTGCTCATAAATCTGACTCATCAGTATAGGTGCAAATTTGGAAAATAATTACTTTAATATAAATGCAAATACAATACAATTCACCAGCTTGGGGAAAGACTACGATCACCTAACTTGCATTCTGCTCACTCTGTTGTCCATGTGCTAAATTGTCAAATGAACAACTTCTGGATCCTTGCTGTCCTTTCTTACAGTTCTTTGTCTTTAATGTTGGACTTGGATGGGACAATCTTTCCAAAAGAGCAGACCTTGAAACAGAGAACTCTGGTAGCACTTCAGATAGAACCCTGGCTGTTTTAGAGTAGGAACTGTGGCCAGTCTAGTTGTATATCCTGGTAGGCAGGCCAGATCAGTTAAAAGTAACCAAGTGGACTATGATGAAATGGTTATAGACTGAAGCGGCTCTGTATAATAAAACATGGTTTGGATAGCGTATTGTCTCTCTGTTATGATGATCAGTCTCCCAGTCTTCAAATATTCACAGAATGATCAGGAGGTCAAATCCATCCCTCTTTAGTGAAAATTTGCATCAACATGGAGCTCCGAAAACAATGCAAAGAAGAGATGTTGGTCAGATAAGTACAGAGACCATTTCTGTTCTGTAAAAGGACCCAGATGCATAAGCCTGAATTCCATCTAAGGAAGCTGATTTCATCCACAATCTCAAGGACTTCAACAGCAAATTACTCTAGCTAAAGTCCTTGGAGCATTCTAGTTATTTCATTTATTCTTGGATACAGCCTGATTGATGAATGATTAATGGATTTCTAAAAATTAAATAAATGAAGGCTTATGTTGGAAATGCTTTTGAATGCTTCTGTTTTCCTTTAATGGGATCATAAGGATGCCATGACAATAGCATATTGCTCAGGAAAAACCTCAACATATTTACTAAGGATTAAACTCTGTAAGAGACATTAATCTCCTGCGTCATTGCTAAACCTCTGTATATCACGGGGCTTTTTTTGGAGGGGGGAATAATCAATTGATATTGGAAAAAGAGCTTTCATAAATTAAATTAAATGCTCATTTCATTCACTTAAAGCATTACCAGATTTTCTTGCACATTTCTTCCTTGCTTCAAGCAAATGTCTGTGTATATGCTAACTTAACTCTGTTTATCAGACAACTCAAAACCAACGATGTCTCTTGCCAAGAAAGAATAGCAGCATAACAGAAACATTTTCAGAACCCAGTAATATGATTTCTATTTGTTTTTCAGCCAAGGGTGTTAATCATTATTCTATATTTAGAATAATGTTTAATATCGCTGTTAGGGAGCATATTAGTTTTATCTTATTGGCAAAAATTAAAAAGATTCAGGCTGGCATCCTGTGTACATTTTCTGTGGAGAGCAACTGGAACAGATGTCCAAACTCTCAGACAGGAGAGATGTAGTACTAATGGGAATTTTCAACTATCCTGATATTTTTTGGAAGTCAAACTCTGTCAAGAAAAGGTCCAACAAGTTCTTCAGTTGCCTTGCAGACAATTACATTGTCCAGAGGGGAAAAGAAGCAACAAAGGGATCAGCTATTTTAGATCTGATCATAACAAACAATGATGACCTGGTTAATGGCATGGAAGTGGTGGGATCCTTAGATGGGAGTGATCATATTCGCCTGGAGTTTGTTGTACAGTGTAAAGGGGAAGCCAAGTATAGTCAGATATGCATTCAAGACTTTAAGCAAGCTGATTTCAGTAAACTTAGGGAAATACGGGTGTGATCCCATGGTCAGGAATGCTAAAAGAGAAGGGAGTTCGTGATGGTTGGGAGTTTCTTAAAAATGAGATACTGAAAGCATAATTTCAAACAGTTCCAGTGAGGAGGAAAAACGGGAGCTATTCTAAAGAATCCAGGATGGATGTCTAAAGAACTTTCAACTCAGCTAAGATTTTAAAGGGCCATGTACAAGAAATAGAAAAAGGGGGAAATCAGCAAAGAGGAATTAAATAGCTGGGAAGTATAGGGAGAAACTTTAAAAAGCTAAAGCATAGAATATGCTCAGACTTGCTAAAGAAATTAAGAACAATAAGAAGGACTCTTTTTGGTTATGCCTGTAGCAAAAGAAAGGACAAGGAAATGGTAGGGCCTCTGCATGGAGAGGATGGTGAAATGCTAACAGGGGACAGACAAAAGGCAATTCCTGGAGAACAGGAGAAGTCCCAGCAGACTGGAAGAGGGCAGATGTCCCCATCATCACAAAAGGAAAAAAAGGAAGACCTAAACAGTTACCCCTCAGTCAGTCTGACATCAATACCAGGAAAGATTCTAGAGCAGATCATTAAACAGACAGTCTGTAAGGAATACCATGATCACTAAAAGTCAACATGGGTTTCTCAAAAACAAGTCATGCCAGACTAATCTTTTTTTTTTTTATAGAGTTACAAGCTTGGTAGATGAAGGGTATGCTATGCATATGCATATCTTGATTTCAGTAGAGGTGTTGACAAGCCAGTAAAATGTATACTAGACAAGGCTACTGTTAGGTGGATTTGTAATTCATTGGCAGATTGAACCCAAAGGATGCTCACCAATGGCTCCTTTTCATCCTGGAGAGAAGTTGCTAGTGTTCTGTCCTGGGTCCAGTGCTAGTCAATATTTTTCCAAGTAACTTGGATGAGAAAATAATGGGCATTCTTATAAAATTTGCAGATAATACCAAATTACGAGGGGTAGCTAATAATCCAAAAGACAAGATCAGAATTCAAATGACTGTAATAGGTCAGAGAGCTGGGCCAAAACTAACAAAATGAATTTCAACAGGGCAAAATGTGGGGTACTGGATGGCCATCTGTTGGGAGTGCTTTGATTGTGTATTCTGCATACATGAATGTGTATTCTACATCCTGCATGCCAGAGGGTTTGACTCAATGGCCCTTGTGGTCTTTTCCAGTTCTATGATTCTGTTAACGCCTATAGAGCAACTGTTTTCCTTCTTGTGGTCATTATTTTTATAATGGAAAGATGAAATCACATTGTAAGATGAATGCATCATTTGAGTGAGTTGCATTTGTAAGACAGGTTTGACTAGATTCTTTTCATACCAGAGGATTCTGAAAGGAGAGGTGTGGCCATGTTGTTCTCACAAGCACATTGAAACACACACACACACACACACAGGTATAATTCAGTGGGATGGTCAGCATCAGTACAAGAATTTATTTGACATTTTTTCAATGTTACTTGTCTGTATAGACTAATACACATAAAAAGAGCATATCAGGATAAAATTATTATATTGAAAAATAAGCCAATCTTATCCAAATTCTTTTGGCCTCTCCCAGAATTGTTCAAGTATTTTACTTCTAAAAGAACCTGCTCCAAAATTTCATTTGAGGCAAAACCCAGTAATAACCAAGGCATATATGGAAACACCCAGGTTTTTTTTTCTTTTAACTAATTGAGTAGTATTTTGCCTGAAAGGAAACTCTGAAATTCTGTTCATATATTGTTGAAGGTGAATTGTCTGTAGCATCTCTGTGTTGGAGCTTATACTGAATCATAATACAAGAAGAGAGCCTCCACTCAGATTATCGCATGTTAAAAGACAAGACTTTTTTTTTACTTCACACACACTTAGATTTTTAGCCTGCATCTTCCCTAACTGGAAACTGGTCAGGCTGACCATGTAACTGGCTACTTTGTCATGGGGACATAATGGCTGGCTTTACACAACACACTAAACTGTGGTTTAGTTTGCCCTCCAAGGTCATGGGCTTCCCATTCCCCTCTCCGTCTTTTGCTCAATCATGAGTGGGGAATCAGACCTATTTTGAAGTGCAGCAGAAATTTTTTTAAAGCAGATTTTCCAATGGCACAAATGTTTCACTGAACTTGTTGTTTTTATGTGCTGTTCAATCAACTTTGACTTATGACAACCTTGTCATAGGGTTTTCTTTGGAAGACTTATATAGAGGAGATTTGCCATTGCCTTCCTTGTAGACTGAGAAAGTGTGAATTGCTCAAGGTCAGCGAGCTTCTCTAACTGAACTATGAATGTAATTATTGTTATGCTGTGCCTTCAATTCAACTCAGCTTATGGTGACACTATCCTAGGGTTTTGTTGGCAAGTTTTCTTCTGAGGGAGTTTACCAATGCCTTCCTCTTAGGCTGAGAGAGTATGACTTGCCCAAGGTCACCCAGTGGGTCTCCATGCCTGAGCAAAGATTCAAACCCTGGTCTCACAAAGTATCAATCGAGTGCTGAAACTACTACACAACACTGGTTCTTTCTTTAGGGTGGGGTGCCCCATCATACATCTCACACTAAAAAAAAAAAACTGAGGACAAAATGCACTTTGCTCTTTGCTCACACTTTGTAACAATGGCTTTTCTCATGTATTCATTTATGAATCTGCCTCATTTCAGTAAGGTGTCTGTTTTAGTTTGCTCATTAACTTGGCTTTTTTGTGTGCATAAAAACTGAACTTGGAAAGTTGCTTTCAATAGTAATTGATTTCCATTGGTCATTATAGTGATTTGAAGCACTCTGTTGTCATTATTTCTTATACTTCCTGAAATGTAACATCATTTGTTTCATATTCCATTACTTTTCTGTTACTTCTAGTTACTTTTTTTGAAAAAAATTCCTTTGGATTGATAAGAAAATGACGTGAAATTTTAAAAAATCTACTCAAGAATGCCTCTAAAAATACCCTAAGCTGCACTTGAAGAGTAACTTTGGAAATTAACTAGAAGTCACAGCAGCAAAGTGGCTTCTTTCTGACTTATGTAGCTTCATTATGCCCTTGTGACAAAACTTGTTAAAGGTAATTGTATTGCTTGTAACATGTTACTTCTGAGCTCTGTGTAAAAGATATAAGAAACAAGTACACACCCTTGTTCTTCTGTCTGCTCCTTAGTCACTTGGCAGGCTGGAAATCTGAGATGTGGTAGGAATAGAAGGAGGTGGATGGCAAGTACCAATCAACATTTTCTTCTTTGAGGCACCAAATTCTGTCTGATCTGGGAAGCTGAGCAGGGTCAGCCCTGTTTGATATTTGGATGGAAGACCGCCAATGAATACTGGGGCTGTCAGCTATATTTCAGAGGAAGGGACTGGCCAAAGCACCTCTCAATATTCCTTGCCTATGAAAACCCTATGAAATTCATGAGGTCTCCATAAGTTGACAGGTAAAATGAAGATGCGCGCGCACACACGCGCACACACACACACACACATCCCTGCCAAAACAAACAATGAAGTAAATAATTCAAAGAGGTTGCCAATATTACAAGGTAAACACAACTTCTGAAATGTTGCCTATAGTCATAGATGTAGTGGTAATAGATTTGCCACATGCCTTAAAACTAAGTGTGTATCAAAGGAACAATGAAGAAATTATGAGGCAGCACACATACTGAGAGAGGCTAAGGGGGAAAATGACTTCTCATGCAAATATTCTCCCTGCATTTGGTTTGGGCTTGGATTGTTTTTCTCATTATGATAAAAGAAAAGATGCAAACGTACAAGATGGGAATAAAGGGCAATTTTTCCTGTCACATCTCATCCTAAAAGAAAGAGCACTGTTTTCCAGTCAATAGAAATGGATATATGATTGAAGAGAGATGGACAGATCTCTTTCTTTTGAACTGTCACTTACTGTTTCCTAGACTTGCATGACAAGATACAAGAGACTGTGGCAAGAATGTAACCTGCCTGTGTAAATGCCAGGTACACAGTTGCTCATGAATCAAGTCTTAAGTCATGCCTGCTGGTAACACAAAGTCAGCAGAGAGACATCTAAAGCTTTGCAGCATGGCTTTATCATGCAGAAGAAGGCTGGTGCCTTGCTGGCTGTGGCTGCTGTGCTATAGCCAACCCTATCGTTGTGTAGAATGAGGTGGTCAGTTGTTGAGAGGAGGAGACCAGCAGCAAGGTGTTGAAGGACAAAGCTATATATGCCATGCAACCCGTACCTCCAGTGCCCTCAAACTATCCTGTTCCTCTCAGGTATATTGGAGGACGTTATTAGTGTTGCATTTAGATGCCAGCTTTTGTAGATAGAATGGAGGGGTATTCTCATGAAACAATGATTGCACTGGGGTCACCTCAAATGGCTCCTATAAGAGTTTTCTTTTCTTCACACAACAAGTTAGCCATGTTAGTTTTTTTCAGCATAAAAAAGCAGAGGAGGAGAAGCATTGTGGTATCTTTATGACAAACAGCATTTTTTTAGGGAGGAGCTTTTGTGAATTACAGTCCACCTCTTCAGATGCATGGAGTACAATCTGTTCATTTACGCAGGATCTTCCAGCTCAGAATTGGAGACCTGAAATGGTGTGGGTGCTTGTCTCTTCATACCATCACAGATGTTGAAGGCAGCTTTGTGGTGTGCAGACTGAGGTAGAGTAGATAAATCCCTCAGACTCTGTTTCCTGTTTGTTCAATCCATCCACTCCTTGTTATGGCAGAGGCCCTGGGCGACATATAACACCTATGCACAGAAGTGGTAGAAAATCTCTGGAAGGACAGTGTTTGTTCTGCCAATCCATATGTAGAAGCAGCACACAGACGGGAGGGACCCACCATGGTGTAGCAAGTGTTTGAGTGTTGGATTAGGACATAGCAAGACCAGGGTTTGAGAGACCCTGATTGGCCATGGAAACCCACTGGCTAACCGTGGACAAGTCAAGCCTCAGAGAAGGACCATGGAAACGCCCCCCCCCAAACAAATTCTGCGATGAAAACCCCATGATGGATTTGTCTTTAGATTACCATAAATTAGAAGTGACTTGAATGCACACAACAACAATAACAATGCAGAGGGGAAGAGTGTGCTTTGGTCTGTACAATTAATGATCAGTCCATTGAATAAGATGTTAGAAGTTGTCTTTTGTTCTTTACCACTTTACAGCAAGCATTATGCTAAATAGATGGAGACACAGGCAAACTGTGTACGCTTCTTATATAGAATGCACTTTGTAGAAAAGCACATACCTTTGCAGTGTCTTGATGATTAACAGTTGTTGCACGCCATAGGAAGTAGCTCTGTGACATAAACATTTTGAATTAACATTAGCTAAAGAGTAATCATTAAAATCTGCATTGTTCCCTATATTCTGTTGTCCAGATCCCTATATCCTTCTGGAGTTGTGTACATGGCATTTACTGCATAGATAGCTACATGTAAAAGGAGTTCCTCAGCCACTTTGTCCTTGTTAGCTTAATAGCAACCAGTCAGATTGCAGACTGTTTGGGAAGATGTTGGCATGAGAGAAATAGTCACAGTCCAGCCTCATAGCAGTGGATTTGGGATTTGAACTTTGCATATTTGTACAGTATAGAGAAAAAAATACGTATATAAAATAGGTTCAGTTAATTAAATAATGGCGGGAGGCCTTTGTAGCCAGTATACATAGTTTTGTTGAATCCACTGGCCGTGTAGAACAGAAGTCATGCAGCCTTAGTTTCAAACCAATGTGATATGAATGTCTTCTGCCTTTGATTTTTGGTCTTGGGTTCATACCATAAGCACTAACCCCATAATATTAAATCAGTGTTATGGCCTATTTATGTGGAAAGATAGCTCCACATCACCCCAAAAGACACCTGAATTCTATTGGCTATTGTTGATCTGAAATGTATTTTATTACATTCTTATTGTTGTTTTAGTTTTCTCCAGAACCAAACAAGTGAAAATTTGCAAAACTTGGCTCCATGTTTTCATGTAGGTTACCAAGCTGGAGTCTGATAGTCTTTCCCCATCTGGTTCCTGAATAAATTTGGACACTAATACATTTGCTAAGTTTAGGATACATGCTAAAATGAAAAACAAAATTCAAGAAAAGATGGCATTCCAAACTTCAACATTTAGCCAGAGATTACTATTTCTCCAGTCATGGTTGCCTCATTTCAGCCTTGTCTTGGAGGGTTGGCACACCTGATAACTTTTCCTTAATTTTCTGAGGCTTCAAGCTTTCTAGTTTGGGAATGCTAATTTGGAATGCTAATGTTCTGCTTTCCAGTATGCAGCCATTTATGGTCTTCACAACCATTCAGAAAGGAAGTTAGAAGGAAAAAGGAAGGAAGGAATTGAGTACAGTATCAAGATTTAAGGAGCAAGTGTCTACAGATCAAAGAGTAATTGCTGATTGCTAAGCAAATGCATTGCCTTTGGTTTAGATTTCAAGTCACACTTGAAGATGCATAATAGGACATATCTCTGGAAAATTGCCTGTGAAATAATTTTTAACCTGACTTTCAACACCAGAGGAGACCTCTAATGACAATTCACATAGGAAATCTTATCAAGGACAAAGGTGGTCAGGAACCTCAGTACTTATGATGTATATAGTATTTACAATCCTGAGTACATAATTCCTTCAGGGAAACCCTTTATCAATAGAAGTACAGATCAAGGAAATTGATAATACTACTCTTTGACCAGACTTCACATGGAGTATGCTTTCCAGTTTGGGGTACCACAGTTTCAGAAGGATATTGACAATCTGGAACATGTCCAGGGGAGGGTCACCAAGATAATAAAGGGTCTAAAAAACCAAGGTGTGGAACAGTTGAGGAAGCTAGGTATGCTTAGCCTGAGGAAGAGGAAAGTGATAAGTGATATGATACCTATCTCTAAATATCCGAGGGACTGTCATGTAGAAGACAAAATGAGCTTGCTTTATGCCGCTCTAGAGAGTAGGACCCAAATCAGTGAATTCAAATTTGAGATGATTCTAACTAAACAGAGCTAGTGTGGTATAGTTTGAGCATTGGAATATGACTGTGGTGTTAAGAGTTTGAATCCCTGTTCTGCTGTGGAAACCTACTGGGTGACCTTGGGCAAGTCACACTATCTCAGCCTCAGAGGAAGGCAAAGGCAACCACCCTCTGAACAAATCTTGCCAAGAAAACCCTGTGATAGGGTTGCCATAATGGAAATGACTTGAATGCACACAATAACTACACCTAACTAAACATTATGATGAACTCCCTAACATAAAAGCCATCCTGCGGTGGAATAGCAAAATTTGAGTTTTTCTTTAATTGAGCTTGAGTGGCCATCTGCCATAGATGCTTTGTTGTGGATTCTTGCAGGCAGTGGGGTTAGATGAATCATGGGTTCTCCTCTCATTTTATGGTTCTAAGAAGTGAACAGAAAGCCTGTGAATTCCCAAGAACCTAAAATGAGGGCATGGCAAAGATATCACTTGAACACAGGTTTTTCAGAAACTTTTTGTCTACTCACTAGATCTTATAGCGTGACAGATGATTCTAGAGACCTCTAAACCTGTATTTTCATGTATGATGAGTTAAAGTTCATTACTTTGAGCTCCCATGGGATATCCCTGTTTTTGTACAGCAGTGCTTTAAAGTCGTACTTAGTTCTTTTTGTCTCAGTCAGTTTAAAATTCAGTCTAACATTCTATATATCATAGCATTCTATATTTAACACGCTTTCAAAAAGTCTATATATGGAGATCTTCCCTGTGCATTATTATGGCACAACCACCATATGTTTCAGCAAGCATAACAAGACTGCAAGATGACTAGAGGAAAGGATGGAGGCTGCAGCACATGCCAAGATGACAAAACTCCAGGGAGACACATTTGAAAGTATCCAAGCAGAACAGTCACATTTAAGATGATTTCTGTCCTCATTGGTTTTAGCATTTTGACGTGCACGCAAAGAACTTTTCCTAAACACGTTTGCATTCTATCCTTCCTTATCCAGAATGATCTGACTCACCATTTCCCCCTTTGTGCCCATCTGCAGATGTGGATATGTCAGAATGGGACTGTTGTCCTCTTTGTCTGTGTTCCCCTTGCCTCTGCCCCCGCCCCCGTTCTTAATTTTTTGAACAAATGCTAGCAGAGATGTCACCATAAATGAGCCTTGGCTGATCTTCATTCTGGTAAAACTAACCCATTTTATCAGTTGATTTGTTCAATTGTTTCTCACCCTTTTCAAGAGAAGCATTTCAGACTTCTCAATCAGTTTATGATACAGACTGTGCTTGAAACTGGCAAGTTTCTTTTCTTAATGGTCTGTTCCTGTGACCCATTATACTGTTTAAGAAAATGATCCATTGGTAGTACCCACAACCAGCTTTGAAAAGCATCTCATTGTGTTACTTGTTATTTTTACAGTGTTTTTTGTTACTTTAAGAAAACACACACATTCGAAATGTGAAAAATTCTGTCAAAACATTGAAAAATGCATCTGTGACCAACAGTGGCCTTTAAAAATATCCCTCCGCAAAAAACTCCCTAGTGTGGTGTAATTAATTAATTAACTAAGAGTAATATATTAAGAAAGTAACAGTAATTACTAATGGAGTGGAGCCAGTGTAGAGTAATGGTTTGAGCATTGGACTACAGCTCTGGAGAGCAGGGTTCAAATCCCTGCTCAGCCATAGAAACTCCCTGGGTGATCTTAGGCAAGTCATACTCTCTCAGCCTCAGAGGAAGGCAAAGGCAAACTCCTTCTGAATAAATCTTACCAAGAAAACCCTGTGATAGGTTTACCTTAGGGTTGCCATAAGTCAGAAGTCGCTTAAAGGCACACAGTAACAATGATTCCTGGGGTGGTAATTGTTCAGCCCTCCAGATGTTGGAAGCATCCCTCACAATTTACTATAGGTGACCCAGGGTCATTCAAGGAGCTTCACAAACCCATATCTCCCTGATTCTAGGCTGGTTAAACGTGGACACAACACTCACTTTCTGTATTCTTCTAGTCTCTCTTATAGAGCATGCTTTCAGATTATTTCCCCTTGCAATTGCCACCCATTTGTTATTCACCTCTTGGTTTGTACGAATTAATGACAGTTTTGATTAGACAGACGGGACAGAGTGGATACATCCATAACCATAGTTTGTTGTTGAATGACAATTAGGCTCTGTAATGGCTTATGTGGCCATTTGTTCTCTAGTTTTTCCTAGTGTCTTGTAGAAACTGTTGAAATGTCAAATCCTTCTGTGCTAGGTGAGCAATTCAGCTCACTCACTCACTTATTAAGTTTTCTGACATGCACTTTGCACTCTCTCCCATGGTGTTGCTCATGCATGGAAGGACCATCCTGTACCCATCTTCAGGGTCAGCATGTCATCTTCCTGTGAATCTGTCTTTAGCACTCTCATTTGTAGTGTTCTCTAATGCCTGCAAAAAGTGAGCACCCACAATGGTGAAATGGCAGATATGCTTGTGCCTAGCATGGTTGATTGTTTTAATCCACAGGCTTCTATTTTGATGACTGTTACCTATTGCCTTGAATAGCTGTTCAGTGCATTGACTTAGAAGTGGATTCAGATGCCACAATGGGTCAGAATCCTTGGAGAATTTCGGCCCATTATAAATGTGCTTGCAGCAGAAGCAGCCAAACTAAACAAGGACTTTCTGTCCAACTTTGCGTATCATATTTATGTCCAGTATTCTTTTCTCTCACCACAAGCCAGGATAAAACCAGTAGTTTCTTTTTAGTATATTGCTCTGGCTTGCCACAGGATAGACAAGCCAGAGTGCTTGCCTTGAATGTAGGCAAACCACAACTGGAAGGTATTGGGTTTGTTAAGCCTCTCCCTCTTGCAGTAAGAATAACTGGATAGAATGCATCAGCATACTGTTGATGAATGCTGAGCCTATTTTCCACAGGAGTTCTGTCTTATCATGACATCTGAACCTAGCCGTAGCATTCAAAAGGGTTCAGACTCATTGCTGAATTGTATACTGTAAACCATAGAAACTGGCCTTCTCCTTAATCATGAAAAAATTAGCTTATAAAATTTGAATTCATTGTAGCTGTAGAAAGCTGTAGAAAGATGAGTGGTTCAGACACTTGACTACATTCCTGGAGCTTGTGTGTTCAAAGATTATTCACTAGTACCTAAGTGAATGCCTGCATTTCTTCTAGAACTGTAAATAAGGCTGAAAACCTAGAGTCAAATGGAAAACTATGACTGATCTAACCGCAAGAGGAGGTGCTGCTATTCCTGATCTTTACGTATATTATCAAGCCTCAGCACTGACGTGGTTAGAGGACTGGCTTACCCTATGAAATGAGAAATTACTAGCACTAGAAGGCACTGATTTAAGATTCGGATGGCGCGCCTATATTTGTTATGAAAAGGCAAAAGTTAGATAAAGACTTCACCAACCATTATATATGAAAAGCTTTACTAAAGATATGGAATTTACATAAACCAACATTATTAAAGCAATATCTATGTGGATTTCACCACAAAAAGCATTCTTTGGAAGATGGTCTAACAGTTCAAATAAATGGATACAGTACAAAGATTTAATTGAAAAAGCCCCTACAGGAAGACTAAGTATCAAAACTAGAGAAGATCTTTAAAAAAGGAATCGAGTTGAACTGGTTCCCTTACCGACAACTATATGAGAGATTTCAGATGGATCTGAAGCTACAAGGATTCGAAGCAAGTAAAGAAACAAATTCAATAATCAAACTTTTACTAGAGAACCTGCCATACCTGATGGCGAAATTATATAAGACTTTACTACTTCAGGAAAAGGAAGCAGAAGCTGTTAACGAGGTGATGATAAAGTGGTCCCAGAATTTTGGACACCCAATACAGCTGGATCAATGGGAAACAAATTGGAAAAGAACGCTGAACTTTACAACAGTGCAAAATTTGAAAGTGTTTCATAGATGATATATGACGCCACAAAAAGTCCAAAGAATATACAGGTCCAGAACAGGAAAATGCTGGAAATGTGGTGCTCACATTGGAACAATATACCACATGTGGTGGACTTGTCCAAAGGCACGAAAATACTAGAAAGACATACATAAAAATATAGAAAAAATCTTTCAAACCCAATTTACCATGACCCCAGAAATTTATTTATTAAATATACTAGATGAATTAGATAACCTGATGAACAAGAAATATTGGAGAATTCTACTTTACATGACAACAGCTGCAAGGATAGAATATGCAAAACTATGGAAAAACGAAGATGTCCCTAAAACTGAGCAATGGTTACAAAGTTTACTGGAGATGAAAACAGCAGATATACTATCACAAAAACTGAGAAATCAAATGGAAGAGAACACAAAAAATGAGTGGGCTCCAATAGATAATTACCTCCAGTATAACGACTGAAACATTGATATATATAATAGACATATAATAGACGCTTCTAGAATGTCATAAGAGGGGGAGAATACTATCTTAGATTTTGAGGGGTCTAAAGATAACATATGCTAAAGTTACTAGATAGACTACTTAGAAGTTAAGGATCTGGAGTAAATGAAATTTAGCAACAATTGTAGAAGTACATTTATAAATGAAAATATCTAAGAAAATACTATGATTTTAGGTGGAAACGTTGGAAGATTAAGAAAATGCAGTAAACCTACATGTGTAAATATTGAATTATGACGGAAAAACCATTTTAAAGAATTTAAAACTTATATTTTGTATAAAAATGATAAATAAATAAATAAAAGAACTGTGAATAAGGGCATGATTGCATTGTTGAAGTAGTGAAAAACATTCGGTAGTAGACAGGTGAGGTGCTCTAAGGCTCATAAACTGGTATGTTGCCTAACCATGTCAGCTCAGTTTCAGATATGAACAACTTTGGTTTCCAAGAAGATACCGATAAGACTGGAAGCACATGTATGTTGTGGTGTTGCTGCTGCTGCTGCTTCTCCTCCTTTTTTCATATTCTTCTATATGATCTAGAACACAAATCCCAGAGTTGTCCATGCATTGGAAACTTGTGCTTTTCTTTGAAAAAAAGGGCAAATATTCTGTTTGGAATAAGATGGGAAAGCACAAGGACAGAATGAGCAAGACATGCTCCACTTTGCAGTCTCTCTGCATCAGGATCATGTCTGAAGCTACTCTCAGTGACCTCATAAATAGCTTGAGAGAGGCTTTCTCAACTAAATTTGATGTATCTCCATTAAGACAAAAAAAAAAGTTGGAAATATCTTTCTGTATTTCTGAATGTTATGTTTAAAACTCAAGGAGTGGAAATGAAACTAATTGAATTAAAATAGTTACTTTGATCACTGGATATTGTGTAGCCTCAACTGATACCTAGGAAGACATCAGACAGTGTTGCAGATAGCTTGATGTTTCTCTCATGTTGACTGGTGACTTATGCACTGTTCTATGCCCCAGGAAATGTACAGAAGAAAGTACTGAATTTCTGGTTGTTTAACGTGGACCGCTAAGAACCTCAGTAATTTTCAGGAGCAGGGATCCTTGGGATCTATCTTAGGAATTGTTTAGTAGTGATACTAAAAAATGGACTTTTGCCAGTTTGGCCGAAACATCAGCCTGTTTGTGGAGAGGACACGCACAAACATACCTGTCACATTCTCCTTTGAAACTGATTTTCTTTTTTTAGGTGTTGAAGTCTAAGTATTTATCCACATAACACAATAAATAGCAATCTGATACTACCACTTCAACTGTCACGACTCCATCTTATGAATACTGGAATTTGTAGTTTGGTAGTGTTCTTGGAATTATCTGCTAGAGTGCACTCACTTCCCTGAACTACAGCACTAAAGGTCCCTAGCAGAGAAATCTGAGCCAATCACCAAACTACAAATCCCAGAATTTTGAAGGGTGAAGCCATGAGGGTTATGCAATACCAAACTGCTAAGACTGTGTAGTGTTTTACAATCTTGTGTAGTATTTGGCATCCTTAGAGTCAAAGAGATATCATGCCGCAATTTCTCAGTAAACATAGTTTTTTTAAAGGAATTATCAGAGTCAATACAAACCAGAGGAGTTCTCATGCAGTCCAAGCACATAATAAACAGGACTTCAGAGCTTTAAAAGCCTTGTTCATAGCAATAGTAGTCTTTAGCAACTTGTGTGAAATGGATGTGACAGTGCACATTTAATTTCCTTGGGAAACCACCTATACCTGTCAGATTTGAGTTGTCACAAACAAGAAAGTAGGTGGGAATGCAACTGAAGAGTATGACAATTTTCCTACTTTGGTGCCTTTGATGAGCTGCCAGGGCCCCAGCTCCCAAGCAGGCAATATCAGAGGCTGAGCAAGTTACTCTTTGGAGTACAACTCCAATAATCCCCCAACCAGCATGATCATAACCATGCTGACAGGAGGATTCTAGCAGTTGTAGTCCCAAAAGTAACTTTTTAAAAGCTCATCATGCTGGGTTGGCATTTGAGGACTTGCAGCTCAAGGACAACTTTTAAAAGCTAGCCATGCTTGGTGGAGATTTTAGATGCTATAATCCAAAAAAACCCTCAAAACCCTAATATTTCTAATATCTAAGTCTTCAAGCTGCTATTTTGATTTTCTCTAATGCTTCGGATACTGCATCACTGCAGGGCATTTCGCTTATTGGCTAAATTGATCCATCCAGTTAATATGAATCAGGTGAAAAATGTTGGTGTGGTCTTTCTGAATGAATCTTGCAGAGTGTTTTGCTGTGATAAGGAGGGCTTGCAACCACTTGCACCAAGTTTTGAGTGCAAAGAACACTATTAAGAGGGAGTCATCTGTTTGTCTGATACCTATTTAAACTGCATCACCCCAAAAGTCTATAGCAGTTTGTGCAGGAAGTGTAGTGAAAGGGTTGGTCCCTTCTCTTTTTACTACTGTTTCAATCAAGGATTGTGCTGTTCAAAAGTTCAGAGCTCTCCAAGAGAGAAGGTATTTTAAAGAGATACAGTTTTCTACCCCACATGCTATCTTAGCATAATGCACTGTTTATTTGTACTTTTAACAGCTTAGGCAATAGTTCTAAGTGGAAACAGATGTAACAATGAAATTCCATCTTTAGCTGCTCAGTGGGATTCTGTTTCCAGCTTCATCAAACAAACCCTTCCTCATTCCCAATATGATGATCTTGGAACACAGTGTGCATCTGGCCAGTGTTTGGGGGAGAGAATTGGCAGAATTCGGGAGAAGGGAAACTGATGAACTGTATAATCACAGTGCATCCATAATGATCACAGAGGGGCCATCAGAGTGACTTCATTTACATCGTACAATAGCTTTCCATCTCAGCCATCTCATCCTATTGTCTTTGGTAGCAGTGGTGCTCACCTAGTGAACTGTTTTGCAAGATCAGAAGAAGAAAATGATTTTGCAAGCTGATCAAAACTGCCCTGAGAGCTGAAAATAATTTTCAGTGAGATTCTAAGGGATAGTTTTTCTAAATGTTTAAATTTTCTATGTTCTTATTTTAGCCATCCCTTGACAATCATTCCTAGTTAAGCATTATGTTATTGTTAACAGATTTAGGGTTCCTTTTAAAAAATGAGTATAAAAATGTTTGCTAAATTAACATTTAAAGATTTGACAGATGCAGTAGGCCCAATCCTGTTCCACACTGGTATATCTCATACGTACCAATGTGAAATAATGGCAAGGGATGGTCATATGGAACTGTTTCATTCAAATGGGCTCATTCACAGAATAGCCAGGGGGCTGAAAAGTAGAGTACGTGATTGTGTAGTGACCCTGAGAAAACTGCTTGCAGAGTCTCAAGGGGATCCTAGTTCAAAGGACCTTTAGAGCAGATAATATATAGACCATCTTTGCCATTAGCAGAATGTAGTGGTTACCTCAGCTAGAGGATGCTGAGAGGTGGCAACACATTGTAGAAGGAAAGAGTTGCATGCCACACAGCCCTTCCTGCATCCCTGAAGCTAGCCTATTGTCATCAGGTGCTGCTGAAGATTCTACTTTAGAGTCAATATTGCAGAATGGTTTAACCACTAGTCCAGTCAGCTTTTGAATGTTCACTGGGAGAGGGGACCATCTTATTCTTTGCCTGAAGCAGCAAAATGCCATGGGCAAGCCCTGCAGAATGCAATCTGTACGATGACTTGTTCAAAACATATTCTTCTTCCCATGTTAAACTTATATGGCCATGGGCCAGACTCTCAGCCTAGGTATTAATTCTAATTTAGAAACTCAGAGCAGATGTTACAGGTGCTCTGTGTAGGCCACATGCAATTCCTCCATCTTATAACTCTTTCTCTCCATGCAAACAGCAGTTGAAGTTCAGGAACTTACAAAAGCTCTGTAAACAGTGCACTCCCCCATTTTTCTAGTGGAAACATGGAGAATACTACCTGATAGGTTGTTGAGGCACATGAATACCTGTCTGTAATAAAACAATCTTGTTAAGGAGTGGCTTTGAGTGAACTCCACCTGAGAGTGGCCATGCGTATTGAATTAAATGTGCACAGACTGATGAGGTCTCACCAGATAAGGCTACCTCACTTTTTACATAAGGAGCCTCTTGTTCAAAAGTCTGTCTCAAGAAAGTGCTAGCCTTCATTCTGAAACAGGGAGCTTTTGCACCATGGGACATAGTTTTGCATACGGAGGGTGATATTTTCCAACATTGTATATAAGGGGAGCACATTCTTTCTCTGTGAGGTGATACAGTATTATGAGAAGATGCAGTGTAAATTGGCCTCTACTGCTGTTTTTTCTTGCTCTGCTTATTCTAAAATTAATACATTTATTTGCTCATTCAATTGAACATAACATCCTTCCTATTCTTAGGATTCTGTACATCTTTTACAAGGATTTATCAGAACTTGGAAAAGTTAATTGTTGGACTATAATAGTGCATTCTGGTGCTGTAATAATAATAATAAAAAAAATTTCAACCATAGGTGTGACATGATCTGAGAAATTAACATTATGTTTTTGTGTTGGTCTCTTGAATAGCTGTCTCAGAGTGTCTCTCATTTCCATGTCTCCTAGTGTACTACACAGTAACACATTACCATCTTCCACTCCACCTCCACTTTTGGCCTTCTTCCTATGGATCAGGCGAAAGAGCTAAAACCGCATAAGACCATGTAAGAGCTAAAAGCCAAGCTTAGGATGTTTGCTGTTGGCAGGTCGCCCAACTGAAATACAGGGATTGAATTAATCCCACATTCCCCCACATACAAACAGGAAGCCTTTCTGGATTGGTGGAGAGTGGCCCACATACAGAACAAATTCAGATGGTCAGCTCAAGGCAATGGTGAGCCCAAATAGCTATAGCTCCCATGCTGAAATTGTCTTGTGAGTAAAGTAAATAATTTAGTAATCAACCAGAAAAAAAAATGACAAAAGAGAGCACAGATTTGTATAAAATTTGCCAACTATAATAGACAAATATTTTGAAATAAATGTAATTTAAAATGAAATACACTGCGTCTACCCATAGTGGGGAGAGTGTTTGGCCAGATGATCTGGTTGCCTACCCAGTTTGCTGTGCCAGTGCCACCTGTGGATCAACCACATCCAGATTCCTGATTTTACGGCTCTTTATGTTGAAACTTGACTTGAACTTTGGCTTGTCCTTCAAGAAAAGGAGATCTTCAAAAAAGAGGTCTGTCTTCTGTCAGCCTATGGAACAGTGGACTATCCTTAGTAAAGTAGAACACGTGGTTCTCTTATGGGGAAAGTGGGATAGAGTAGTGTCTAAGAACTGAGCATGCTAAATCAGCCTGAGCTGATGGTTTGCACGAATCCTTGATAAATGAGTGCAGTCTGTGAGCCACTAAAGCAAGTATACAATTAACACATGATTCCAGTTAGTACAACATACCATTAAGTGTTGCTTCTGTTACACTAAGGCCCTTTCGGCACCCTACCTTTTCTCATGGTCTTCCAGTTGCTATGCTGGCTGCGCCTTTGGCAGGAAGGGAGCATGACGGGAATGCTCCCCTCTGCACTGAACTGGTTCCCTTCCACAGTGCAGCCAGGCTCTTTCTCATGCTACTCCGGGGCAGGAACCGCCTCCATCACACTTCTGGACCTTCCATAGGGCAGGTAAGTGTGGGACCATCGCGCAATCAGGGGTCATTGATGGAGAAATCTGTCGATGATTTACCCCACTATTGCGCCAGCTGGCTATGGAGGAAGGATTGGACTTCAGTGATATCTTGCGGAAGGGTCATTGCAGTCCTGCTCCTCTCCTGTCCCCATGCCGGGACACAGTCCTCCTGCAGAAAGGGCCTACAACACTACACAGATCACTGCTGGCTACTTCTTGGGACTGAACTTGAACATTCCTGAAACTGAGAAGGAGGAGAGGAATTTTTCAAACAAACAAATGAGCAGAGATTTTTGACACTGCTATGTTACAGGATAGCAACAGCCTTTGACCCTTTTACCACCTTTCAGATGCCAGTTGTGTCTTAGACTGATAGACAGGGAGCTCCTTTTTTATGGTTGTTATTTTGAGAGCCCTTCGCCAGTCATATTTCATGCTGGAATTGGGTGTGTAGTTCAGAGCAACTAAGTAAGCAATACTCTTAGTTCTGCTTTGAAGAAAGGAACTGTGGAAAGCCTTTGGCTGAAGTCCCAAGGCTGTTACTGGTGCTGTGAGTTTAAAGAAACACATGTTGAAATGTTATCTAGGGAATCCTTGGATGCCACATAAAGACCTGCCAAGTAATGAACACAGTCAAAGAAGCAGTACAAAAATATGGTGCCTGCATGGGAACACAGCGAGTTTTCCATGTGCATAGTGTTTGTGAACAAAGGATATGCGGTGCATGTGGTCAGCACGTGCATTTATTAAGTGATGACTTTCCATCAATCAGATGACAAAAAATAGTCTAGCCCTTTGGTAACTAGGAGATAGCTACATGATCTCATATGGCTCTCCATTTTGCTTTAGGGAAGAACATTTATGAGGCAGCCTTGATCCAAATATAGTAGGTGTTGCCTACATTTTTGCACAGAGATGGTCTCTATGTCTCAGAACAGCTGTTCCTTTCTCTCTGAATCTGGAATCTCCCTCAAATCCAGTTGTCCGTATATGAGTGCAATCTTGAACGTGCCCACAGAGCCCACCACCACTGATCCTGTCTCCAGACAGCCAGCAACAGCTACTTTCCACAGATGTCACAAGAAGGCAACTCCAAGTTATCACAAGACTTGACCAAAGGGAAGGACACAAAGTGAAATTATAAAGGGTCATCGTGAGATTGAGGCCATGACTTGTGAGATATTAAGTCTCAGGAGGCTTGGCAGTGTTGTGAAGAATATAGCAGTTTTTCATGAGTCTTAGCCAAGTCTTAGGAAACTTTATGGCATCCTGTGGTAACTCGGAGGGAGGAGGGCTTCATAAAGCTCCTCCCCGCAGAGTCTGGCCTCAGTATGTGGATGTATGTTGATATTCATAGAGCACCTAGTTAGGTGACTGCTGTTGCTTCTATTCTCTTTCATTTGAAGTGTGGCAGCTGCCATACTTCAAACGGAAGAAAAGCCAACCCACCAGAGATATTCTGCTGCCTGGCAGGGTGCAGGCCTGGCGGTAGAATACCCAGCCGGGTGCAACTGCTCAGGCAACAGGAGCGTAAATGGAGTAGCAGCAGCTGGCAGGGGGTGGGACCATATAATCAGTAATACATCAGTGGCTCAGGCAGGTGGCAGGAGGAACGGGAATTTTCCTGCTCCTCCCAATCCCCTGACTGAAAAGAAAGGGCCCAGTATACCTCATGGTAGAGCCAGCCCACGTCTGCTTTCCCTGGAAATGCTCAGACTCTGGGTAATTTATTCAACATTTTCTACTTTCCATGTCACAAACTACTAATGAAGCTAAGCCTATAAAACTTTGTAATTTTTTTTTTAAAAATCCTTGCATATCTCTCAAGCAGAATTTGTGTGAACGGCTCTTTTGTAAGATAATGTCCTATGACCATATGGCTTCCTTGACTGAGATAATTAGGGCTAATCTGAAAAGTGTGTGTGTGCGTGTGCGTATGTGTGTAAGGGAGAAGGCTTATCAGTAGACCAGAACAGGAAAAATACATTTGCTATGTCTGTTCAAAGCGAAGACAATGATTTTTCAAATTTGCTTCTTCAACAGTGTTAGCCCATGGCTACATCTGATTCGCTGTGCATCTTTGAAATGTCATTTTGCCTTCTTTCTGATTCCTACTTGACTTCATTCATCTATATGATTGATGCAGGAGGCATTCCCATCACTCTCAACTGGCTTTGCATGCCCTCATAGATTACGGCATATAGCAAAATCTGGTTTGCTATATGGCATTATGATTGCATGTCATTTATAGACTATGAGATTAATCAAAGAGTTTGTGGCCCTCCTTACTCCAAGGCCGTTTCCGCATGGTGTCGCTGTCCTGTGATGGGGATGCGTTGGCAGCAGTCCACGAATTGTGCTTTCACATGATATTGTTGCGGTCCTACTGCCAATGTGTCCCCACCCATTGTGATCACGGAATATACTGTTAACAGAAACAATCCATTAATGGCCCATGATCATGCAAAGCTCCTGTCGCCAGTGGCCATGCATAGTGGGAGGAAGTGTGATCTACGTGCTTCCTTTCCCAGTGCAGTATGGGAAAGAAGCCAGCTGCAGTGCAGAAAGAAGGAGTGTGTCACTCACGCTCCCCTCCACGGGCAGCCAGCCGGGTGTGGAGGGGAGAATTGGGAACACACTCCCCTCCCAGCAAAGGCACTGCCAGGATGACAACGGAAAAGGGTGAGGTGTGGAAATGGCCCAAGTCCCATCGGATCTCACCAGCATAGCTTAAAGGTAAGAGGAGTTGCAGTTTGCCAATATATTAAGGGCCACGTGTTTCCCATACTTTTTTCGGCTGAAGTAGTACATCTTTGATCACTGAAGGACTTGTTTTTGTTTTAAAGATTTGTACTTATTTTGTTTTCCATATCAATCAAGAGTCCTTATCTCTTGGGAGGTTAAAGTTAGTCTAGCATATGACACTGACTGTCTCTAAGTGAATGAATTCCTGTAGCTTCTTTCCAGAGTCATATGAATGGGATTTTCTTTCAAATGTCAGTAATACTGCAGGGTTGTTTGTTGAGTTTTGTGCTAAAGAAGATCCCCACCCAGTTTGCATCCTACTCAAGAAATACCCTGGCCTGGAAACAGCAGGAACCATTTCCTGCAGAAATTGCAAACAGCTGTTTGCCTTCCTTCCTTCCTTCCTGCCACCCTCCGTCCCTCCCTCCCTCCCTCCCTCCCAGCCCCATGCATTGCTTTCACTCAGCCCTGAAGTTCCAGTGAGTTACTGGATGTGGGGGCTGGTTCTTAATTTTCTACTGTTCTGCTGAAATGTACATGTCCACAGCTGCCACAGATGTATGTGGCTGCTTCAATCCAGATGCTGGTATTGTTGCATGCAGTAACATGTGAATATACACAAAAGATTTTCAGGAGCTCTGCAGATGTGTGTGCTTGCATGAAAGCAGATTCAGCTCAAGAAGGAATTAGTGAGCAGGATAATCAGTACAACTTACTCCAAGGATGATTTTTTTTAAAGGCTCCATTTGTCCCACAAGTGTATCTAAGATATACAAAGGTAAGAATCCTTCAGCCTTCCAGATACTGTTTGACTGCAGCTCTCAGCATTCCTAACCATTGGCTATGCTGGTTAGGCTTGATGGGATTTGGAATCCAACAACATCTGGAGGGTTACATGTTTCTCAGACTTATACTGCACATAATCTGTGGATTTCTTTAGTAATCCTGTTGTATTGTTGAATGTACAGGGTTTTTTTCTGTTGTTGCCTCTGTTTTTGACTATTTAAACATTTAAAAATATTTAAAAATTAAATCTCAGAATAAAAACAGAAGAACAATAAAATAAAAGAGCAAAAGGCTTCAGGCAACCAAAGTAATTAAGAACCATTTATTGATGGTTATCCATCATTCTGTTGGTGTCTGTTGCTGTAGATACAAGCAGAGCTTGGAAACTGTTTTTGGGGGGCGATTGGGGGGAGGGGGGGACTACAGTTGTCCAAATGCCCCAGCCAGTGTGGATGTGACCATTCTAGCTAGGGAACTCTGGATGTTAAAGTCCAAAAAGGTAGGTTTTCCAAACTTTGAATGCAAATGCATATCAGTTTGACCCAGAGACTACCAGGACAGACTTTCTTGCTTTAGGTATATTTTAAACAAGGCCAGAATAGCACAGGTGTTTGATAAAAGGTATGGTATTAGCATGCACTAGGCAACCAAGTGCAAACATAAAAAGAGTTTCAAACCCAAATGTCTGTGACAAATGGATCTTGTACCAAGATGTAGCAAAGTATCCCTTTTTCTGCAGGAAAGCAAAGACATTTGCAGCACCTCCCAAGAGAAGGAGGGAGAGGAATTGAGAAAGGGAGAGAGAGTGGGCAGGGGAAGGCATTCTGAAAGCCAGTCCTAGAATGTAGAGCTTGCCAGGTGGCAGGGAGCCCCGGGCCACCACTGCACTCTCTATCCCATTTGCCTCTTCATTTATTTAGTTGTGTTGATGAGCAACTGCCAGGCCTTTTGATTGCAGACAAATGTGTGCCACACTAAAGCACTTCTGTCAAAGCAGCCGTCCTTCAGCTTTTTAGCTGGCTGATGGCTGCACTGTTACCCTCAGTGGATTTAAACCTGAGCTAATTATCTTATGGCAGAAAATAATAGATGATTAAAAGCTACTCAGACCAGAGATCAGAAAAGTGATTTTTGGGGGGATTACAGCTCTCTGAATTACAGCTCTCTCTCAGCAAGCACAGTCACAGGTCATGTTAGCTCGTGGTGGGGATGGGTCTGGGAATTGCCCAAAAAAGTAACTTTCCCAAATTCTGCTCTGAATACCGTAGAGCAGTCCTGAGGAATATGAGGCCCTCCAGGTGTTGCTGGACTACAACTTCCATCAGCCCTAGCTAACCTAGCCCCGTTGCTGAAGGATGATGAGTTAGGGCTCAGCACTGTCTGAAAGGCCAGACTTTCTCTCCTCCAGCCGCAGAGGAAGATGTGGGATGTGATTTCATTCTTTTCGAGCTGTGCTGTTACAACTGTGATACAAGTGGCAACTGGCACATTAGCCATACTGAGAAAAATCCAGAGCTAAGCCTGGCAAACCCTCTCTGAACAAATCTTGTTGAAGAAACCCCATGACCCTTAGGGCTGCCATAAGTTAGGAGTGACTTGAAGGCTCATCACAAAAACAAAAGTCTACCTATCTTGAGCCTACTATCTTAAGAAAAAGATATGATTGTCCTCTGTGCTTGGTGGGACACAAAGGATGACTTTTATTCTCCTTGTGTTTGTCACTGCAAGCCTAGAACTATGCTGAAGGCTCAGAAGAATTAAGTAGAAAAATCTGAGCCTACTCTGTAAGTTGGATGGGGAACAATTTCTCTTGGTGAAGGCTGTACGGTGTGCCTACCATATTCATGAGACAGTGGTTCCAGGACCCCTTGCAAATACTAAAAATGGTGTATTCTCAAGTCCCTATTTAAAAATGGTGCAAGGCAGCAATGGAGGTGGCAACAAGCCATGGCTGCAGCAGAGGTGCCCCAATTGCAGCTGTCATGTCCCTGCCAACCAGCCTGCAATTGTGGATGGCAGTGGTGCCAACAATCCTAGAGTAGTGAAGAGCTTTGTCAGAGACATGGCAGCTGGGGGGGCCGATCCACCACCACCCTGCTGTGTCCCTGCCAAAGCCACTGCCTGGCCTATAATTATTGGCACCACTGTCAACAATCCCAGGCCAGCCTGCAGAGTCGGCAGGGACACAGCAGTGGGGAGAGGGTGCCAATCCTTTTTGCTCATTTGCAAATGAGCAAGCAGGATTGGCACCTCCCTCTTTGTTGCCGCATCCCTGCCGAAGCTGGATGAGCGAGCAGGATCTGAACAAGCTGAACAAGTGAGCTGGTCAGCCAGGGATTGTTGATGGCACTGGTGCCAACAGTCGCAGGTTGACCAGTGGCTTTGGCTGGGACATGACAGCATGTGTGTCTGCTGGTCTTGTTCTCTTATTTGGAAATGAGTGAGCAGGATCTGCACCCTGTACCCACTTCCATGTCCTTGCTGACCCTGCTGGCTGGCCTGGGATTGTTGACCATGGCAATGCTGCTGCCTGCTCTGTGATTGTTGAGATGAGAGAATGGCAGGCTCTCTTC
Source organism: Cyclura pinguis (assembly GCA_030412105.1). Classification (NCBI taxonomy): domain Eukaryota; kingdom Metazoa; phylum Chordata; class Lepidosauria; order Squamata; family Iguanidae; genus Cyclura; species Cyclura pinguis. The sequence continues at coordinate 131,058,393 of CM059600.1, forward strand.
CTGATGCCCCACATGTGAGAAAGACATGAGAGGCCACTTGGCAAGGCCTAAGAATGCATGCCTGAGGCTTACTGCCACTTCCCCTGCTGCCCTGGGATAGCTTCTGCCATGGATATCAGGCAATTTAATTTTTTTCAGTGTTTTTCCATTTTTCAGTTCATGTAGGGTTAAATTCGTAAATGTTGAGCTCATGAATACTGCAGGTCCGCTCTGTTCCTTTGAGAGCAATGTTTCACAGGTCATGGGCTGAGAGTGAGAAGGCCTCAATTTATCTCATGCATTCTCTCTTAATACCCCATAGTTTTTGTCTGTCTGTCATTCATGCACACACAGTCCCCTCCCACATTCCAAGGATAAAATTTAAATCTGGTAGAGGACAGATTTTCCTGAGAAGAGACCTACATCCAATTCCAGCTAAATGCCTCACTCGTTCCAACTACCGACTGCCATTGCTGACGTCATCTGAAGCTGAGGAGGCCAAATCTTTCCCACTGGTCCATAACCTGCCGAATGTTATCACTGAACTTTGTAACTTGGAACCAGTGCCTGCATTTCTTCCTTTTTTTCGTCCTCACTCCCAGTCTCTTCCCTTTCTGTGTCATATGTTTTAGATCATAATCCTGATTTGTAAGTGGCTCTGGCAACCCTTTCCAGATAAAGGGTAGGATAAAAATGCTCCTAAACAAGAAGAGAAAGAAAGAAAAAACCTGACATTTGGGAAGAGTTTTTGTCACACAAGGGTCATTTTTTGCTGAGACTATGATGAGATAAGGTTTAACCCTCCCCTCCCCTCCCCTCCCCATGCACTCTGAATGGCTCCTGTTTGCATTGTGGAATCTGGAAAGATTGGCATGAAGGACCAAAGGAAGAGTGAGACTAAAAAATACAGGGTAGGACCTCAGAGGAGATGATGAGAGGTTGGACAGAAAGGCCCAAGAGCCAGGGGTAAATTCAGCCCCACTGTAAATTATGAGTTAAACATTTGCAACATCTCCTTTGCAGATCTGAGCTGATAAGCACCCCTGCTCCAGCAAAAATTATTCAAATTAAATGAGGCCTTCCAAACAATTCCGCACTGGTGAAATTTGAATTCAGCAATGCCTGAATTTGTTCACATGCTATCCTGAGGATTTCTGTTATACTGGGTGTCTGTCACAGGAGTTGTCCTCCTTTCTTCATATGCAGTTCAGGAAAATATCACCAGGGACTTGTTCATTTTTTTCCCCCAAAGGCTGACTTAATGAAAGGGAGTTTTGAGGCCTCCTTGCTTTGATGCTGCTGAATTGTCTGGGCCTTGGGCCATTTCCACTGCCTCCTAGCACAGCAGATAGTTAATCTTTCACTTGTTTTGCAGCAGAAACTGTCCATAGGGCTGGGCTGGGATACACTTTTTGACGATCTAACCTTCTAGTGCAGTTGCTGGAAAGATGTTGTAATGCTATCAGATCTTATGAGGAGAGATGGCAATAAAACACTGACTGGGGCAACAGAATAAAATGTGTGCCTGTAAGCAAATTGTGCCATGATAGGTTGGCTTGTTTTGAATGCAACTGTAGTTCTAGAACCTTTGAGAAATGATCGCACATGGTGGCACGCAGGTTTCTGCTGAAATTCTCCACCAAACTGCATGCCCAGATGTACTTTCGGTAGGACGTGAGAGAAACAATACAGAGCCATTCAGTAGGTATCATTAAAAAAAGAAAAAGAATTCTGGAAAGGTTCCCAGGCCTTTAACAAGTGCACAACAAACAGTGCTGTGTTCAGCAAGTAAAAGCTTTCTCAGCCTTACAAAGAAAGTACTACTAGGCCATGAATCCTGAGGATGTGGTTGCTGAGCAGATTTAGTTCCCATCGTGAAACAGAGTAATCCAACAGGCCAGTACATTTTTAACCAACCAATCACAGAGCCGTATTTCTTCAGTTTAAGATTTTTATTATTTTTTGGTGAATTTTATGAATGAAACAAAGTCACTTGTCATATACAGAGGCTAGCTTCAAGAGCGTAGCTATTGTGGGGAGGGCAGAATGAGGGCTCGCCTCCCCCCGCCCCGAAAATAAGCATTCTGTAGCACTGCAGAGAATGAACCATTGAAAATCATTCGCACCTAGAACTCCTGTATTTACTGTGTTTGCTTTCCCTTAGTAACTCTGCCTGCCCCTTTTCTTAGGATGCCTAAACTGTATTCCTAAATAGCTGAATGTTTTAAATTACTACAGTGCTACAAATTTGGAGAATGAAGGAAAATTTCTTGGAGGGAAGCAGAATTCTTTTTTGGGGTGGCAAGGCCCTCACTTTGGCCCCCTCCTGTAGCTACACGCCAGGGATTGTGTGCATATCTGTCTAGTCCATAATCCTTGAGCTCTGCCTTGTCGTTCCCCGCTCCCGCTCGCGGTCGTGGTACTTCTGGTGCCTGCTGGTCGTGTGTTGGGAAGGATGTCACTGTTACTTAGCAACAACACTCACCGGGCAGAGAATCACCTTGTAATGGGATATCTACACTTTTTTTCTCGCTCTGCTTCATAGCCCAAGACTGGATAAGTGTTCTCGTATGCATTATAGCAGCCTGAGGTTTTTATTTTTTTTTAAAGTAAAGCCTGCTTGGTGCACTGGGAGATCCACTGAGGCAAAGTGAGCTGCCAAAGCCGTATTGTGACACAGAGGCAAGTGTAATGTGCTGCAGAACATGATAAACATCACGAATTGCCCTGTAAACAATGTAGGGTCAGCCTGGTGCCTAGTCAGGAAGTTGCTGTTGGATTGTTAGTTCTACCTGCCCCCAACTGGGCCACCTTATGGCTTTGCAGCCTGCCAAATGTCGGCGAAGTAAACATCCTGCAGGCAACAGACCAGCTACACTGCCAGGTAAAAGAGTTATTTAGTACAGTACACACAATAGCAGGTTTCCTTTGGTGCAAGCTTCCCTTAGCACTTTAGCTCTTTCAAGAGAACAGTTTCCATGAGTCCAGCGGGGGGGGGGGGGGGAGTAGCTATTTCTTTCCTCCTGTTTTTCTCTCTTGTTTTCTTTTCCCTGTGCTCTTCTGCCAGCTTTGTCATCTGAATCAACCTTTTTATTTCCCCTATCATTTTCTTTCTCACTCTCCCTCCCCACTCCCTCTCTCTCTCTCTCTGGCTGCTGCTCCTTGTTCTCTTCTCGTTGCTGTTCCCTTTTTTCCTTCCAAATAAAATACTTCTATGGTTACTGTCTTCTGGGACCTCATCTCCCAGTAAAAAACCTTTTGCTACCACAGGCCTTATAAATAATGTCAGCTTTCTGCTGGCCCATGTACATCTTCCCACATTGTTTTCCAGCAACTGAGTGACCGGTTGATAGAGGCTTCCGGGACTGCAGAAAACGCACACCTTCCTCTTCAAACAGTATTTCCCTCCCTCCTCAGGTTACTCTATCATAGGTTTATGTTTGCCTTCCTGGACTCATAAGGTAGCACTGTGCTATGATATTACAGTGTATCAGAACCATGCAGGATAAAACCAAGATGATGAAGCACCTTTCCTTTAGCTTAACAGAAAAGTGTCATTTAGCGCAGGCAATTTCCTGACCAAGATCAGTGTTGCAGCACTTAGGAAAGTCCAGCTTTAAGATCACTGGAGTGGAGAATCAAGAAGACTGAGAAAGGCAGGGTCAAGCAGGGCAGGAGACAAGTGAATTAAGAACTTTAGGGCTTTGCAGGGGTAAGAAATGAGGTTATATTGTGTCCCCTGTAGAGTATTAATCAGTGAACTCAGTTTACTCTCTCTCTCTATATATAATACACCTGTCTTCTGGGTTGCCTCCAGGATTGAGGTGCACTGGCCAAGTGACTTCTGGTCAAAATTCAGAAATGTTAAATATTTTCAATTATGCATCCTGGAGTCCTCCAGTGAACATCATCAGTGGCCATGCTGGCTAGAGAATTTCTGAAAGGTATAGTTTGAACAGTAACTTCTCCAACTTCTGTTCCTGGTGTGCCTCTCTGTCAGTGGCACTTCTTGGGCTTGGACACTAGAACTCTGAGCAGCAGTGCCAGTGACCTGCATAAATGAATCTAGCTACTATTTTGATTTCCCAGATAGCCCCAGAATAAAACTACATCAGGGGCGTTTTGGGAAATTAACATATCAGCTAGAACCAGTGACCCAGTGCTGTTCAGAGGACAGAACTATTTATTTTAATGAAGACAGACAGTTGTCACAGAGTATTGTAACCGTGACATCTGCCCAAAGGATGCCACCTGCTGACATGGGTCCTGCATTATATTGCATCCTGCATTATATTCCATCTTGTGAGAATTCAAACTAGTAAGTTACCACTGCAAATAAAACTGCAGCAACAAATTTCTCCTAGGTTGACAAAATGGTACCAGAAGGATGGTTGGGGTGTGATCTTCCTTGGCTAAGCTATGGAATTATATGTTTTCCATGTGTATTCGTTTGAGGAGAGGAAAACACAAGTTTTGTGAGAAATTGAAAAGACAGGTGACAAATAAGTGGATCTTGTGTACACAGCGAAAGAGTCTGTTTTTTCCCTATAAAAACTTACTCAGTTCAAGTAGGAAAAAAAAAGTGTACATTATATACAAGACCACAAGAAGAAACAGCTGTCACAGGCCAGTAGTTTGTAAGTAATAAGTAACAAAACCAAGCAAAATAGAACTGGATTTTTCTGTAGTATAGTGAGGTGGGGCACGTGCCCTGTTCTGAAGAGGATGGCCTCCTTTTTGAAGGGCTATCAAAGTCCTCTGCTGGAAGATGCCCTGTGTTTGGAGAGCTGCCTTCTCCTGTGGGTCTGATAAGGAAGAGCAGGGGCCTTTACCCTGTCCATAAACAGCGGGACAGGTAAACACTCGGGTCTTCTTACCAGGTCACAGTCTTTCTTACAATAGAGATATGTTCACTACTTCTGTTTACATGACAATACTTTTTTTTATTTATTTGTATCTAAACAAATAAATCAACCCATGCAGATTTTAATCCAGTCAGTAACCTCTTTCATCCTCTTCTTTGGTGATTCATTTCTTCTGTGTGTATGTGTGTGTATAAGTTAGAGGGAGGGGGCATTTCCACACTAGGCGCCATTGGTGCGATATACCATTACAACGCTGGCATTGTCACTTGTGCAATGGTAACTGTTTAGGAATGCTGTTTTCTGTGCCTTCCTGCCTTCAACTGATGAATAATAGCGGTATTGCCATCACTTTTCCTTCTGCACTACCGTGTCCTTGGCCACCCCCTTTCCCCACCTTTACCCCACCTCACCACCCCTGATTGGTGTGTGGGAGGGTTGTTTTGTTTTTGGAAGCCATATTAAACATGCCAGTACACTATTGCATTTGCACGCTATAATGCCTAAAACTGTAGAAAAAAAATACACAGTTTTAAGCAAAGGAGAACTTTAAAATAAACAGGGAGAGGTGATCAGTTTCGAAGTTACCAGCCATGGGAGTCACTGAGGGAGGGACAAGCTGGGCACATCCACAGCCTGCCCACTGCTGGACCTGTGATCACAGGAAGTGCTGTCAAGCACTATTATAGTTCCGCAGTGAGCCAGCTGATGGGACGGAAGCGCTAAAGGAGGCGCTTAACTTTTTTTTTTCTGGAAATAGAAAACAGCGGTTTGGCAATGCTTAGGGACAGTATAGCAGCTGGATAGTGATGATGTCACGCGGTAGCATGGCTCCTGAACCGGAAACAACCTGCTGCTATGGCACTAATAGCAACATTGTATGGAAATGGCCAGAGATAAGTGGCCACCCCAGACTATGAGGAAAAACTGGCATAAAGAAACTCAGCAATCCTTCCATCCCCACCCCACTGGGACATGTGAGATGTGCAACCAAAGTGTCTCACTGCTGGACTATGATGCACAAATTAGCAAAATGGGACTGTTTCCTTTGCTTAGCTTCAATGGTTGAGTTGCTTATGCAAGCTTTGAGGGCTGGGGACAGAAATCTTTTCCAGGTAAAATGGACATGATTGGAAAACATGGATATTGTAGAAAGGGGGCTATTTGCATTTTCTCATCACCATATGCACTCCCATATGACACTGCTTCCTCTAAATGTCATCTGTGGACCAAGAGTCTGTGATGAAACTCAAAAGCTTGCATGTGCTCATAACAACCTGAGGATTGCAAATTACCTGCTCTGTTAAATGGATAGCGGGGGGCTGTCTTTTTGCATCATAAATAAGCACATGAGGGACTGTTCTAGGTGATTATATTGCAGGAAGATCCAAATTTCATAGAGAAAAGCAAACAAACGTTTGAGCTGACTTTGGAAAACACTGCAAACTGTGGAGGTGGGCCAGAGTAGCACAATGATCTCTGCTTGAAAAGAGAGTATGAACAGTGTAGGTAGTAAAACAGATTGCATCTAAAGCAGAATAGGCCAATCACTACACTCTAAACACAAGGGAGGTCCAAGGTATGGTGGTCCCAACCACCACACCCCCCAGAGAGAGTCATTAAAAATGCAGGCAGTTTTATCGAGTCATATCAGCAGACCAGTGCTGGTGGTTTTCAGATGTATCAGGAGCGGATCTTTTGTGGTGCAATTGGCTCATAATTGTCCATTCAGAATGAAGCCACAAAGCCATTCTCCCTTCCCAAATACTTGGCAGTGCAACAGTGGTAGCAACAGCAATATATCATTGGAGAATCAGTTTCCCCCACCTACCGGGAGGATTGTCACGAAGCTGAGAACGATCAGGGAAGCTTGAAAAGAGTAAATGATTGAGTCCTGTGAACCCTGGATCCTCTACACCCATGGAGAGACTGTCCTGGATATGCAGTTTGCATGGAGTATGTGTGTATGTGTACTGGAGCCTTGTGTGTGTGCGTATTCCCATACAAATACATGCTTCAAGTTGCAATGGTGGCAAATGTGCCAGCAAGACAGAGGAGACTGGAATTTGTGCTGGGCCTTGGGTAGTGTGGGAACACAGCTTTCTAAAGTCAGGAGAAAGCTTTCCTGCCGCCCCACTTCATTCACAGGCTCATCTGGTGAGGACATGGGAGAGAGTCTCTCCAAGGCTGTTGAACTCTTTCCCAGGGGAGGCTTGATTGGCTCCCTCTCTGCTCTGTTTTCACTAGTAGGCAAAGACTTGCTATGGGTTTCTGTTTTTTAAAAAAGAAATATGTGATATGTGCTTAATGTGTTATTAAATGTTTTAAATTAAAGTATTGATGTTTAGAGAGCCAAGGTGGCATAGTGGTTTGAGCATTGGATTATGACTGTGGAAAGCAGGGTTCAAATCCCTGCTTAGCCATGGAAACCCATTGAATGACTTTGGACATGTTACTTTCTCTCAGCCTCAGAGGTAAGCAAAGGCAACACAACATCCCAAACAAACCTTGCCGAGAAAACCCTGTGATCAGTTTACCTTCGGTCTGCCAGAAGTTGGAAATGGCTTAAAAACACACAACAGCAGCAATGCCTATCTTTCATTATGTTTCCAAATGCCTAGTCTGTAAAATTAGGGATTGAAGCCCTTCTGATAAAAGCATTTAGGATCAAGTCTAACAGGTGCCAGTAGAAGCCAGTGGCTCTGATGATCAGGTGAGGCGATAGATCAGCTCTGGCTTTTAGTCTGAACTATAAAGGAATGTCCACCTTGGTGGACCCTATCCCAGACAGGTTTGGTAACTTGGACAATTCCTTTAAAGTTCAGATTAAAATCTCCAGTGGATTCACCTCCTCATTGATATCTACTGATACGCACCATTCTCCCTCTGAATCAGGGCATAAAGATAATGTAAGCAAGATGAGAGGAGAGATATGGGGCTTTCTGAAAAGGTTGGAAGAATTGCATGTTTGTGGAATATAATTAGGCAAGTCAGATTCCCATGTTGTTTGTCCAGTAGATATTTCACTAGTCTCCAGGTGTCATTATGCATAGTTGCAGATCTATTCCAAAGAACAGCAATTTGTGATGAAGAAAATCAACCACTTTGCAAGAATAATGAGGACCCAAGATATTGGGTTCAAATGAGGAGCATATCTTCACAGTTAGAGACATTTAGGGAAGCAGGATGCCTGTCTCATATTCACTCGCATTAAAATTTACTAGCCTTCTCTTGCCATTCCTTAGGGCAAGCAGCTCTTAGTCATACCAGTTTCATTGGATGCTTGTCTGTCTGTCTGTCTGTCTCTCTTCCTCTCTTCCTCTCTGCACTTTCTCCTTTGTGACTGTCAGAGAGATGACAGTGCTTGTTTTGACATCTGCCACTTTGACTGCGTGCACAGGGGTTCTCTCATGATCACCCCTGTTTGCTTGTTTTCCTTTGTCACACTGTGGAGAGGACTACATAAAATGTTGGTGATGGCTATAGTGGATGACAGTGGAAGGCAGGTGCAAGCCAGGGATGCCAAAGGCCAGATGAGCTTTGCTTAGGGTTGATGCACACTGTCTTCCAGAGCTCTTTGTTAATTCATCCAGATGTGCAACACAAAGGTGTAAACAACCCTGTTGGATCCATTGGAAACTCTTTTGTCCTATTTTGGAAGCTTTTATAATTACTCTGCCCCTGTGATCTTCAATATTTTGACAACTGAACTCCTGTCAATCCTGTCTCAAAAAGGCTATTTACTGTTAGAGCTCTGAGCTCCACCAGAGCAATCCTGCCGGTTCACTAATCTTGCCCTCGAATTTTCCTGTATTTGTCATTGTGTCTGTTTTCAAATTAGAATCCAGGTGTTAGCCTTTAGTAATAATTGGAGAACAACAGAAAGAACAAAGAAAGAGTAAGGGAAAGGCACAATAGGAGCAACCTATGAGGGACTGTTTTCACAGAAGTAAAAGAACAAGCAGGCTTTTGGGGGACACCTCCCTGCCCTTTCATATTACCAAGATCTTTCCTGAGGAAGGGGTGAAATCCCTGTTTCCCAAACTGCTGACAGATTTTGAGAGACCTGAAAGTGAGTTGAGAGCCAAATCCTTCCCACATTTGCACATTGTTTTTTGTCCCACTCTCAACTCTGGTGCAAGTTTTTAAAGTTCTTGAAACAATTAAAAAACCTGCAAAACCTGTTTATCAGAGAGCGTGGGATGATTTATGAACAGCAAATGCAGTTTCAATTCTTTGAATACATATCTGCCTGTACTTTCTGCTCAGTTTGGTGGTGTGTGGCACTTGACATGCCAGTAGTGTTGACTTTAGAGGAATGATTGTGGTAAAATGAAGCTCTGGATTCCTAAGTTCAGGGTGTAGCTAGATGTGATATCAGCTTTTCTTTAAATTAAAACTAAGCATGGATGGGTCTGATCTGGGGACTACAACACACAGAGAAGTTAGATTTAACCCTCTCCAGCCCTGCCATAAACCTGGACCACCACCACCACTCAGCCATGTGAAATTGCTGTTTAGGCTTTTTTTAAATCACTTTTTTTAGTGGATGACAGTCATCTTTCTGAGGATCACATCAGGAAACCTTCCTTTATTTTGCATGGTGGCCCTGATCTTGATTAGGTCCTCCTTGTTTGTTTAATTAAAACAAAAAACAACTCAGCATGGATGTAAAGTCGAAGGCTTTCACAGCCAGAATCCATAGGTTGTTGTGGGTTTTCCAGGTTTTGAGGCCGTGTTCTATTAGTATTTTCTCCTGACGTTTCGCCTGCATCTGTGGTTGGCATCTTCAGAGGATATCCTCTGAAGATGCCAGCCACAGATGCAGGTGAAACGTTAGGAGAAAATACTAATAGAACATAGCCTCAAAGCCTGGAAAACCCACAACAAACTATAACTCAGCATAGATTACAGCAAAAAACTGTGTTAATACGACATGGAGTTAGGCCCTCAGTCTCCATCTTGATGGTGGAGAGCTTTGAAAAGCTGGTGGATACTGGGAATTGTAATCCCCCAAAGTAATATTCCCATGTTCTCTGTATGTTTCTTTGTGTTTGGGTGGTTAAGAGAGCCTGAATAGCTGAGAACACGGATGGGGTGCTGGAAATAAATCCCTACAGCTCTTAACATGGCACTAGAGCTTGGAGTCAGTCACTGTGCATCCTGACTTCACTGAACTGATGGTAGCTTTTATCTGCTGGCTGTGAATTAGCACTTTTCTGTACACATGCACTTACCCCGAAGGCTAGATTCTCAGCTTGGTTAGGCCAGCAATGTGCCAGCTGCTGATACCCTTTCCAGCCTTTCTGTTCTTGGCAGCAGGCTGGTGCATGTGTAACATCCACCTTTGTCTGGTGTTTGTTCATCCCCATACGTGGGTGCAGACAAATGGGCTGGAGGCTGCCTGCTCTGGAGACCATATGCTGCTTGGTACATTGAGGCGGACAAGTGGGAGTCTTCTGCTGTCAGTGAAGGCAAGCTTATTGACGGATAAAAGGAAGAACGCTTTGCATTAAATGCCTCTCTTCAGTAGTACATCCATTCTTTCTCACCTCTCAGATTTGCTGTCTCAGAAATCTATATTCATCTTTGGCTTCTGTGTTCATTTCTGCATATACTTTTCTGAGTATCTCACCACTTCTGAATACATCCGGAAACCTGGGTGCAGACCTCAAGGGCAGATTTGATTGTTTATCCATGGATGCACCACTCTGAGTAAATCCTTGAAGAGTCTGTTTTTACACAGCTCAGGCACAGAGCCAATCCTACTTTTAGACTGAGCGAGACAGCTGTGTCACCAAAAAGCCACAAATGGTTTTTAAAATTATTTTTATATTTTTACAGATGAGGAGAGTCACTTGTGTCACTTCCTGCCCCAAATGCCAGAATTATTTGGCTGGCCTTGGGTAATATGCACGTAAAGAAGAAGGTGCTACTGGCTGCTATGCCTCAGACAGCAAAATGTCTTGGGTTGACGCTCTTCAGATGAGATTCTTTTTGTGGACACAGCTTTGGTTCAAGGTATAACTGAAGCTAATGTTAACATGGAAGCAGCCAGGCATAGTATGTAACTTAATTGTGCAAGACACTTTCAGAAACACATTGATCATGTGAGGAATGTGCTTGAATACAACTGCCTGGGGTGAATGAATGCAGAAGGCCTTTGGATCACACACATTGCGTTCCTCCCCCATGAACATTCCCCTGAATTGGTTTACAAAGTCTATGTACATGTGAACTGTCCTTGTATAAGCTGTTTGTGTGAAATGGTAGCCCGAAACATCACCTGCATAATCAGATCAAATGGCACCTGTAAGCTTACAGTTTGTGTGCAAGGTGCAGAGGTTCTGGCAGTTCACGTATTCAGAACTAAATGATTTTCATTCATTCATCTGTTCATTCGTTTGTTATAGCAGCCATTATTACTAGCTCACTTGTAGACAGTCTGAGCTAAGCAGCCACTTACTTATTTTTGCCTTGTATGTAGGAATGTATTTTTTCCTATTTTCATTCCTGAAGGAAGCAAAATAATTTTAGCAATTTTCTCTCCACTGTGCAGTTTTTGAAGACTATTTGCACTTCAGGACTTACTCTGTGTGAAATTTGCCTTTTGGCTTGTTGGTTGGTTTATTGTGCAAAAATAAATAAATAACTAAATCACAAATTTTGTACAGAATAAGTCCCAAAGTGCAAATGTTTTTATTAGTTCAGGATTCTTCTCAACAGGGCTCCCCAATCCTTGAGAAATGTTTTTTCAACCATTTTTAAAAATATTATTGAATATTCTTTCCATCTGTATTCATGTGACACATTTCTATTACTCTGCCTCCACTGGTTTGCTCACAGTTCTTTTACTCAGAGCACCCTAGTGTGCTCTTGTTACTGTCTTTGGGAATCTAAAATAATTCATCCTTATGATTACCTTGGCCAGTGAACTAACGTAGACTAAAGCAATTTCCACACTAGCCTATTACAGCGCTATGATTCCACTTTCAACAGCCTATGGAATCCTGGGGTTTGCAGTTTGCAGCTGGCCCCTCCCTAAACTGCAAACCTCAGGATTCCATAGGATGCAGAAAGTGGAATCGTAGTACTGTAACAGGCTAGTGCGGAAATGGCCTAAAAATGAGGGTTTCTTGAAGTCCTAACTACTAGGATCTGAGGACGAGTATTATCATTTTAAAAAAAATTAGTATCATCATCTTCATCGTTATTGGAGGCAAGCAGGTTTAGATATACACTTCCTAAATTCAAAGTTATTGTTAAAAAGATCTTGCACTTCCCAAAATCATATCCCAGATGTATTCACCTGGATATTTGTGATAATAGGCCGAATGACAGCACATCACTGCCAAAGGAATGATGTGCCTCTTCATCAGTCACCATGGAGACACATGGAAAGAAGGAGATCTTCACAGTCAGCCTCCCACCTGTTCAGAGTAGAGGCCATGTAATCAGTGTTCATTAGCAGTCTGTAGCTCAATAGCATTTATAATCAGCAGGACATTAAGGTGCTAGACTTATGATCCAAGTCCATCATCTAGACTCTACTGCCAAAAAACTCCCTATGAATGAGGTCTGGCAATCTCACCTGTGCACAGAGCCTTCCAGTCTCATTAACTGAGAAGGCTTAAGTTCTGGCAAGATCACACAAAAAGAACTCTACAAGTTTTGCCTCTTCTGGTAGCGACAAGGCCTTAATAGTGACTTGCTCTGTGGAACCTGCACGTGGCTGGCCAGATGGCTAACAAGATCAAAGTCTTTGCTGGGACAGAATGGAAAGATAGAGTACTAGGGATCCTGGCAGAACATGCCTCCATGATTAGAATTTGGTAGGACTGGAGTGAAGAAGTGGTTCTAGGAGCAGAGTTTTGCTGCTAGTAACCAATGGTGTAAACTAGTTTTCTTTCTCTGTCATTCACTTTCTGCAACTCCCAGAATGTCCCAGCCAGCTCTGGTGATTAATCTTCTTGAAATTCATTTTCCTTTAGATGTTTTAGTCTTTCACTAGTTAGCCAGCAAACATGCATTTGTTGTTAGTAGTTTGCTGTGAACTGCCTGTGAGCTGTCCTACCACCCTCTCGCCTTTAAGTCCCCATTATAGGTCAGAGTAGCTGGTCATACTGGCAGCTGTTGCAGTTTCCTAATCCCTCCTAAGCAAGCAGAACAACAATATCTTCTATGCACTTTTCAAGTCAATCATCGTTTATGTTAATATCTAGTCATGGGCCATTTCACAATGGAGTCTTAAACGATAAAAGATGAGAACAGCCTTCTACAGTACAATAAAAATAGAATCAAGATCAACTTAGTCCATCAATAATATATGGTCTTTCAGTCTTTAAGGTAGTAACAAATTCATTGTGTGTTTGTGTATGTCAGGGGGGGATTTTTTTACATAGATTTTGTTCTCTCTGTTTTCTTTTTGCCACCAGTGATTATTACTAAGGAAACAAATAAAAGAGAAGAAGCAGCTAGCTGAATGGAACGACGTATACACATCAAATGAAGCTGGATTGTGTCTAAGTGATTAGTTACATCGATGACGTAGTAGGGGTGTCTTTTATTGCTTTGAGGCTCAGACTGCTAAATGAGGAGCACTGACCTATTTAATTTCTCTGCTCCTGGGAGGGTGGCAGCTAATTACAGCCTTGTGAGCAGGTTCGTCAGCCTACTCACCTACATTCCTGGGGATCCTCCTATGGTGCGATGAAGGAAAGCCCTGTACAGAAACCTCAGCAGTGTGTGGTTAAACCAAACAGCCTTTAGACTTGCATGGTGGTGTGGTGGCTTAGGAAAGGGAATGGGGTCTGCATCTTATCTTTCATCAGAAGTGGCAGAAGGTCTTGGGCTAGATTCAAGATGGAAAGGAAGGGGTAACTTAAAGACATTATTGTTTGGTTAAAGAAAGTATTTAGTGTAAGAGGATTGATAGTTCCTGGCTTAAAAAAAAATACTGTCATTGTTTGAGTCACGTTTCTGATGGTAACAGTTTCTCGACACATGCTGGATGAGAAGATTGCAGAAAGTTTTTGCAGGTTTTGAGAAAACTCTTTTTATCCCTATTGATTCCTTCGAAGCTCTGTCTACTGATTACAAGGGGCAGTAGCCCCCTGCCCAGAGCCTCCCTATGCTACCCATCCTCAGAATGAAACTCTTCCAGCCTGTAGATGTTCCCCTGGAAAACTCATGTTGTAATTTACTCCCTGGCCTTGGCAACTGCCACACAATGTGGATTTTTTGGAAAGGATGATTTACAGGCCAATTACTGCAGGAAATGTGCTGAGATTAACACAATTAATCATTCGTTTGCTCCCGTCATCGCATAAAAGTAGTGGGAGGGGCAGTCAGGAAGGTGAGGAAAATGCATGAGGGAGGGGTGTTCATCCAGCTAGCAGGTAGGAAGGAGAGACTGCCAAATCACATCCCATTTTGCAGCTGCTGGTCTGTTGGTCATTTCTGTTATATTGCCAGCCTGTTGCTGGTAGACCAGCTTCATGCATTTGGGCTGAAATGCATTGCTGCATGCGCTCTAACTGGCACATGCGTAATTCAGTGACACTCCATAGCAGCTGGTACTGCTCATGTCAGTGAGACAGTGACTTCATTCTGAGTTTTTAGTTAGAAATTTAAAGGAGCTGTCCAATGTGCTGAACATGGTTTGTGAGTATGGTTCAGCACCTTGGATAGCATTTTTAAAGCGTGGATGAAATCCTGGAAGTGAATCCAACTGCCACACTGACATGAAAACTACCTGTCACCACTGACTATACCTGCTGTAGCTACACCTAAAAACTTATATTGACATCCTTACTGGAATTTCTGATGACTAGTTATTTGTAAGTGGTTTCTTTCCTGCATGGTGGCTTTATTACTCCATTGTATTATGCTTGTAGCTTAACAACTTGTACACCTTTTACCCCATGCCTGTAACTTTTAGAAAATTTTAAAGATATGGGAATGTGACCTCATTAAACAGTGAAGGAAGAATATCGCAGGGTTCAAGTGTGGGCTTCTGATTTTCTCTGTGGTGCTGCTTAAACCTAATCATTGTTATTAGAGTGTCTGCCTTCTGCACAGGCCAGAAGTTTGCCCAAAAGTAACCTTACCAGTTAGTTTTGAGAAAAAACAGTCAATTTTTTTTTAAAAAAAGTTAATTATAATGTCAATATACTTGACTTGAGAGGCTTAAATCTATGACTGTAACATTGCTTTTTAACAGTAACTTGACCAGCTCCAATCCACGTATCTTCTGTAAATGACTGCATTGTATCCATTAAACTAAACTCACTTCTTTTGCCCTTCGACCAGATTGGGAGGAAAGCTGATGTACATTGTGAATGGAGCAGCAGTGCTGCCAGTACACAAGGATTGTTTTGCATTCTTCTCGCATCATTCACCTGCGCCTCCTCAAAGCACTTCACAAAAATTAATTACAGGTAGTTAATTAGATCAAGCTGTTCTGTACCCTTGTGAGAGCAGATAACTCAAGGATGCCAACACATCTTCTGGGGATGGGATTATAAAGTGGGGTGCCTGTGAGGGTGGCATACCATTATGTGTTGCTAATTGTGATCAGTAGCTTCCCATTTGCTCTGCTCTCAAGTACTGCATTGCCTATCCTGGCTCAGGGATTTTGGGAATTGTAGTCAAACAAAGAACTTGTCCAGACCCTGCGATGGAAATATGTGAGGACAGAGCCACCCTTGTCATGAGTCAGAGTGAAGCTGCCACTTCAGGTGGAAAGCAGCAGTTGTGGCCTTCAGCTGTCCCTTCTAAGCCCCTAGCACATTTCCTCTCAGAAAACAGACCTACATGTGTCACACAATCCATCCTCCACCTGCTAAACTTATCTCTTGCCTTTGGGTATGGTGGCAGGCCGTATCCCATTGCCACTGTTGAAATAAGGTTTGACTGGCTGTCTGTGGAATGAAAGGCGACACCATTTTGTCCTTTGTCTTAGGCAGACAAATGTCTTAACCTGGTCCTCCATGAGGATGGTCAAAAGAAAGAAGGCAAGGGCTAGAAATAAAATAGGGATGACATACAGATTTTATTTAATTGGTTATCAGAGTTTAAAGGCTGGGAAAAGTGGTCATTATGATATACAGTGGTTTCCTCCTGTTCTCCAGTTCCATCTGTTACACATGGATGGTCTTCGGTAAGACTTGGCATACTATAACTTCCACCCACTTGTTGGAATGGCACCCTCTTTGGAACATGTGGTCAAAAGAAAGAGCCTGGCTGAATACTGCCATTCCTGTCTACAATCCTGTATCCTAATTGTTATCTTACTTTGACATCTGTGTTTAATCCTGTTCTGATTCCCATTTTAAGCCAAGTTTGCACTCTTTCTCCTCCCTTAAATCAGGCTTTTACATTAGTTGGTTCATTGATTAAGACATTCAGGGTCTAGTTTCATCACACTCATAAGCATGTTTATAGATTTCTCTTTACAACGACCACTTCAGTCTACTGCTTGTAGTGGTTTGCAAATACTTTATGGCAAGCTTTTAGGAGATGTTCATGTGCTGCATTTGTCTCACATTTAGCAATTTAAGGCAGTTATCGTGCCTCTAGGTCAGTAAATATGTAAAACGTTATCAGATATTTCCTCCATTTCCAAATGCAGGTCTGCTGCCTCCAGCACTCCGGGTACTATCCCACACATGAAACTCTGTGATTCTGTACCTAATGGTTCATCTTTCCTGGTTCCTTCTGGAAATGCTGGAGTTATACCAGAGCTTTCAGCAGCAAACACATATTGTGTCATTGTCACTCATGTTGTCTGTTATAATAAAATTAACTCAGAGTTATCATTGCACAGACAGAGCTGGCCCTAGATATTTTGTCACCTGAAGGAAAGATCAAAATAGCACCTTTTCTCATTCCATTCACAAAAGCCAACTGGACTGGAACTGGTTGTTGACTCTTTCTTCAACCCTGGTTTTAGGACAACAGCCTACAGAGCCCTTAGAAGGCACAGGGTAGGCCACATGGCACTCTGCTTCCTGGGTGCACTTCTGCCACAGCTTCACTCTACCAAAATTTAGGGCTGGCCCTGTATACTAAGCTCCCATGAATGTGACATACCGTTTCATGTAAGGGATAGTACTCTTGAATGCAGCCATTTGCTGTCAGTGACCACATGGACTCCATCAGACACAGCTCAAGGATCATTGTGAAATTCAGAACTCCAAGCCACTGCACTATATGACATTTGAACAAGTGTCAAAAACCTCTACACCTGGGTATCTGTACTGCCCAAGAGTGGTCAGCTGAGCCCTGGCTGCAGGGGCAGCAAATCTACTCTCGGTTCTTCCATTCCTCCTCCTATAGCTGCACCTGCTTTCCCTCCTCAGTATCTACTGTCTAAGGAAGTGGCCTCACCCTGCTTAATGGTAGGGCTGGCCTTGTATCAGTGTGAACACTGATGATTTCAGCACGGGCTTGGAAATGTGTCAAATGCTAT
Source organism: Cyclura pinguis (assembly GCA_030412105.1). Taxonomy (NCBI): domain Eukaryota; kingdom Metazoa; phylum Chordata; class Lepidosauria; order Squamata; family Iguanidae; genus Cyclura; species Cyclura pinguis. Next base: position 131,075,706 of record CM059600.1, read on the forward strand.
CCTCTGTTGCTGGGAGTTGACAAGGCTGGTGGAGGGACCAAGTATTTGCCTTGACACACTCCAGGGTGCACGTAGTTTATGATCCTGTAGGTGACTAATGATGGAGGAACGCTCTCTTTTGTTGACATTATATCTTTCTTTTACTGAAGCTTGAGGAAGGGGAGCCAGCAAAACCATCCCTCTTAGAAGATGTGGCTACCCTGCCTACTCCCTATCAGCTCAAGACCTGACAAATCAGTCTTCTTTCCTGACAGCAATAGCTTTTGCTACTGTTGCCAGCCGTCACAATGTGCACTGTCCCTTTTCCTTTTGCCACCTTGCCTTCTCTTCCACCACTTCCTCCTCCTCTTCTGTTAGTGTAGATATGCTGGCCACTGCAGTCTTGCCATTACAGTCTGGCCAAGATTACCTATAACCCATAAATTGCTGCAACCTGATTTTGAAAAACTGGGTGTTTGTGGGGGGTTTTTTAATGTGCAAGGGGGGCTTTTCACCTATTTAAAAATGAATTGTCACTCTTGGAGAGTACCAGGAATGGCCGTCTGGGTGGGATTAAGGCTACTGAGACAGGAGGGGTTGCATCTGGACTGCTCTTTGCCTCCGTCCTTGCCCTGTATCACTGAGTCTCTGGAATTACATGTGGGAGAACTATAGCCCACATCGCTGTTTGCACTGTTATGGAACATACACTAATACATTAAGTACGATGAGATGAACTTGGCTTTAATTTCTTGCTAAGTAAGCACCGTCTGTTTCAGGCAGGAGTGAGCCAGTATGAGATTAGGGCATTCCACTCAGTTTTCCCTCTTCCCTGCCCCCCACCCACATCCTTTCCTGATTGCTGCATCTCAGCCTATAAGTTTCCTAATGCTACTTACATTATTACTGGATTATTCAGACATAATGAGCTTTGCCCTGATCGGCTGTCCCTCTGTAAAGGGGTAATACGATGTGTAATGCTCCCATGCAGGGCAAGAGGGAGTAGCAAGCTTTCTGGAAAACAATTGCAGACAGAAGAGGATAATGCAAGTTGGGTACATAAAGGAAAATTCCATCAGGAGCCTAACATTAATCCTGAATCTGGGAACGACAAATTAATACTGAGCAGACAGACAAAGTAGGAAAGTCCAATTCACTGGGCAGAATCTGAGCATGCTGGATTTTTCCTAAAAGAACAGGTAGTTCTGTTTTGAGATAAGAATCAAAGCCACATTCTCCTCCATCCCACCATTTAACATTCAGTTCTCCAACCTATGGTATTCATGTGTACCTCCCTCCAGCCTTTCCTTATCCTGCTCATTTTCTCCCGTGATCAGACTCTGAGCTCACCAGCTTGGTGGCAGGTTGCTATGGACACCAGGAAGTTTCCCCTAGAGACCAGGAGCCCATAATAATTGATGGATAAAGCATCCAACATAGACTTTTCTATTTTATTTTTTTTTGGTATGAATGTCTGATTAATTTCTTGGCTCAACCCCGCATCCTTGTTCACAAAAGGCTCTGATGCAGCCTGCGTCTGGCTGATTCTTTGTTCTTGAAGTAGGAAGCAGGCATGGGAGAGGAGGTTTGCTGCTGCACTTCAGTCATCCTGAAATCCTATCCAACATGCAGCCATGATTGGCATCTCATTTTACTACAGCACACCTTGGATAGTTCTGTCTGTCTATGTGTCTTAGCAGTGGAATGAAATTTCATTGAAGTCCCCAGACTTTATCAAAAGTAACATTCTTGTACCTTCGGGCATTTGTTGTAAGAAAATGTGTACCTCACCTTAAGCTTAAATGATGTTTACAGGAAATGACGTATGCACAAAACAATGCTTGCATTTTAAAATGCAACAGTTAAAATGAGCATAACTGGAAAAATATAGAGAAATGCACTTTTGCCAATGTGAAGAAACTGCGTGCAGTGCAAAGAAGGTGCCCGTAACTGTGCAAAGTAGAAAAACGTGTTAAAAAGTGCACAAAGTTCAGTGTGGAAAGAAAACACAAAGGGTACATTCAGACTGTTTGAAATGTCCCAATTTTTGTTTCAATCTTTCAATATTGTACTGGATTAAAATAAATTGACCTAGAGAGCTGATATAACAGGTTTCTGATGTTACTGTGACCTGACAGAAAATATTCTGGGATAAAGAAAACATGTACAGATCTCCAAAACAAAATTGGGAGGAACAAGAATAAAATCCAGAGCTTTCTGGTCTGTTTAAAGAGTCTGGGTATGGTGAAAGATGAAGCCAAGATGAAACAAGAATAGGAAGAAAAGGATGATGAAATTCAGAAAATTTAGATAAAAGTGGGACTGCAAGATTTTTGTATCTTTTATCTGTCTGTCTGTCATCTGTGTTGCAGTACTACCAGTGGTCAGATAGTGCAGAGCTTTAGATATTCCTGCCCCAAGAAGTTCATAATCCAATTTCAACCATACAGAGACAACAGGGAGATGAGAGAGTATTCAATATCTTTATAAATGACTTGGATGAATTAACAGAGATGGGCCAGAATTCTGTTTGACAATTGCAAATACCTAACCTACAGTTATATATTTGCAACTGCTAAATATTCACGATCCCAACTTGTGGAGGGGGCTACATAGGGAATGTGAGAGTCCCCCTAAACTCCATTCACCAGTAGGCAGCCACTGCAGCTATATAGTGAATTCCAGCTGCCAGGAACTACAGCGGTACATTCCCCTGTTGATCAGGAAGTAACTGCTTGATGTTTCCACCCACCCCTGCATAAGCAATCTCCAGTGTGATGGGGATTGGTGACAAGGGTCCTTTTTCTGCCTGTTACAACAGAGATTGCTCACAGGAGATGATGGGAATATGAGGCAGCTGCTTCTCAATCAACAGGGGAATGGACCCCTGTAGTTCCCAACGGCTGGAATTCACTATATAGCTATGTTATTACAGTGCTATTTAGTCATATAGGATTCCAGAAGGTGTTTCTCAAATTTGCAGAAAACATCGAACTGGGAAAGGTAGCTAACATATAGCAGATAGGAAAAACGGGCCAAAACCATCAAATGATTTTCAAAAGAAATAAATACAAGTTTCTACATTTAGGTAGGAAATATCAGCTGAACATCAGTACCTTGCGAATAGGATCTAGATGACAAGTTACATAGTGTTGTGCGGTGGCAAAAAAAAATGAATATAGTTTTAGGTCATCAACAGAACCAATGTGTGCAGGGCAGGGGAAATAATAGTAACACTCTGTTCTGCTTTGAAGAGACCTCACCTGGAATACTGGGTCCAATTCAGAGCACCACTGAAGGATAATGACAAGCTGGATCATGTCAAGAGGAGAGTGACCAAGATAAGAGTCTGGAACCAAGCCCTATGAGGATGGGTTGAGGTAGTTAAGTATTTTTTATCTAGATCCAGAGAAGAGGTGAGCCGGAATTGGTCTGACAGCTATCATCAAATATCTAAGGAGCTGTCATGGGGAATATGAGCTTGTTTATTGCTGTTCCAGAGGGTAGGACCCAAACCAGTTGGTTCAAATTACAAGAAAAAAGATTCCAAGTAAAGATTAAGAGTGTGATAGATAACAATGCTGTGATTGAGGAGCAACTGATTGTGCAGGGGGCCGAGCTAGTGAGTGAGCAAGTCAACCTGCAAACATCCCCTGCACTGGAAGATCAAACAGAGAGTGAGTTGCCCCAGCCAGCTCTTGACAGAGAAGGAACCAGCAGTGATGCAGAGGAGTTGCAGCCAGCTGTGCCCATCAGCCCTCAATCACGCAGAAGGCTGAAACGGGCTGCTGAGAGGGAGGCTGCTTGGACTAGCCTGAGGAAACAATAACGAGCAGCACCTGCTCACAGGGGCTATTTAAGTCTGCCGGCGTGGCTGCTCCTTGCTTGCAGCAAATTATTAGCAAGCCCTCACAACCTTTGTGTCTCCTGCTCCCTGAAACCCTCCGGAGGCATCTCTGCCTCCTGAACCTTTGGACTGGACCTTGACCTGGCTCGGCTTGTGTTTTCCTGGTGTTTGGTATATTTGGACTCCCCAAGTGTTCCTGACCTCTCTGCTCCCTTGCTGGCTGCGGCACAACAGGGAGAGATTCCTGACAAAGAGGAACTTCCCAATGGTAGAGGCTGTTTAACCCCTGAATAGACAACTTTGAAAGGTGGTGGACTCTACTTAATTGGAGGTTTTTAAACAAAGTTTGTATGGCTGCCTGTCAGAGATGCTTCCACTGAGGATTCCTACACTGGCAGGTGCTTAGACCAGCTGTCCGTTTGCACCCCCTACTCACTTTACAATGTTTTGATTCTAGGGAAGAAGCAAGGGTAATAAGCACTGTATGTGAAAAGTGCATTTACCTGTATTTGGTTCAGCTGACGGTGGGGAAAAACGAGTGGAGTGACTTCATGGAAAAACTGGGCAGCAAGGAGGCATATGAAAGAAGAGAGAAAACTGCAAACCATGAGGAAAAGCAAGAAAGAATAGGTATCAGAGTCATTTGAGAAAGCAGGAGACCATTTTTTAGCTGTAATTGGTGAAAGTTGAAAAATGGAAGTTAGAGGTGTGAACACTGGGAGACTGGTGAGGGTGAAGCTATTCCCTGAAGGGCTTTGGGGGCAAAGTCAAGGAGTTTGTGATTGTGATGGATGTAGAGGGGATGCAAAAATCTGATGATGATCTGATCATCAAAATGATCTGAAGATATTCTTGATCTTACTGTCTGCGCTCATCATCTTTTTTAAGGAATCCATCTATCTTTTAGTTCTCTGATGTACATATTGCATTATCTAGCGAGTGTGCCACAAGGTGTTGTTACTGGAAAAAATAACAGCAGTATTTTTATTTTCATGAGAGCATTTCTGTTGGAATTACTGATAAGTGTGTAGAGCAGGGCTTTCTAAATGGTATGTCGCGACACAGTGTGTTGCCTGTAGTGTGTTGGTGTGTTGCCTCCCGGGCTGAGAAAGACACCCTCCCGAGCCTGGCCTGCTGCTGTCGCTCTCGCTGGGGCCTTTCCCTGGTAAGAACAATGGCAGCGGGCAAGGGCCAGGTGGGAGGGGGCTGTCTGTCCCCCTGCTGTCATTCTCGCTGGGACCTTTCCCCAGCAAGAATGATGGCAGCGGATGAGGGCCAGGTTGGAGGGGCCTGTCTTTCCCTCTGCCACCGCTCTCACTGGGGTCTTTCCTGGTGAGGGAGACTGCAGCAGGCCAGGATCGGAGTGAGGAGCTACCTTTCCCCACCCTAGATACACCTCTGGGTACCTCTGGTTTGCCAGTAGAACTGAATCATTGTGTCATGAAATGATGCATGTCAAAAAAGTGTGTCACCAACATGAAAAGTTTGGAAAGCTCTGGTGTAGAGTATGCTATTATCAATTTCTATTGGCCAACGCCTATGATGTTATTGATGGCCCATGGCACAACACAATTCTCCCAGGCACAGTTGTCCTTTTTTGTTTGTTTGCCTGTTGGTAAATCTTTTGAAGTTGCATGCTGCCCCTTTCTAGCAGAAGGATGCACATCTCACTGGGGGGCAACATGGCACTGTAAAAGGGATCTAGATAATGTTGTTTTTCTTTTGCAACCCTCCCATGTTTCCCCAGTGCTTATTCTATCTTTTCTCTTAAGATGCAAAGGCAAAGAGAGAATAATTGCACAGTCCTCTTTTGATTGGTAGCACTAGGGAGCCGTCCATCTAGAATCACCTAGATTGTGTTTATGTGATTTCTAAAGCCGCAAGTCATCTATCTGTCCACAGCAGAGCAATCCCCCAGCAACAAGATAACTCTCCCCTTCCATTACATGACAACAGTGCTATTGTCACTGGATAGTCTCTAATATGTTCTCAGTGGTCTGCAGAATAGATAGTTTTGCTGAACAAGCATCAGGGAAAGGGGGGGGGGAATGATGTTTCCATTGCAAACACACTCAAAGGGCTTAGAAGGGTTAGAAGGCCCTTATCTCTCTCAAGAAATTCTCCTAGGGCTTTCTGTAATCTACTAGCTCCTTTGAAAGGGCTCATACATCCAGTGCTTCGTTGGGGAATTCTCACAGTCTAGTCAAACTATTCCTGACAAATATGACCTTCACTGCTGATGAGAGAATGCCCCGGATCTCTTTGGAAATGCAAGCCTGACCATGAATGGCTCCGTCTTACGTTTTTGTTTTCCTTTTCCCAAGCAGCAGTGCCTGTGTGTGTTGTGGGCTGGGGGCAGGGGCAGAGGGAGAAAGAAAAAGAGACAGCGAGAGAGAGAGAGAGATGGAATTACCTGAAGTATCTCACTCAGATGATATCAAGAGTTTTACATGTGTCTCTTTCTGAACAAATGGATATGGGAGTTAAGGGGGAAGGAACGGCTGAGAAAATAACTCCCTTCAGTGTCTTCTTATTGAATGCTTGGATTCTGGACTAATGGAGATATAGAAGGGATGCCCTTATTTTGTAAGCAATGCATGCATTATGTCTCAGTGGCATTTAAAGGCCAAGGATTAAGAGGATAAGTGTTGTTACGAGAAGCTGCCTTGCACTGAATTAGATGGTTGGGCCTTCTAGCTAGATTCTAGCCCATTAGTGTCTGGCCCTCTCAGTGTTGATGGAATACTAATCCCATGTTGAGTTGTTCATCATTGGCCATGGTAGCTAGGTATGATGGTAATTAGAGTCCAGCACCAACTGAGGGACAACGTATTTCCACAGATCTGGTCTACTGCACTTGAAATCAGTTTCCTATTCCTCAGGAATACATTGAGTTCTCCATATTTGTGGATTTGACTTTCAAGGACTTGATTATTTCTGAGTTTCTCCAACCCCGTCCTCTTACCTCAAGTGCTTATTTTCCAGGGCAACCTTCCCTCTCAGCAGCTAAAATCAGGGCCATGCAGCCCTTTAAAAATCCGTCTCTGGGCTTCTTCCTCCTCCACCAGCCACTGCTTGGCTAGCTAATGATGGGCCACAGCACAATGTCTCAGCACCACAAACTCTCTCCCAATGTCACACACACCCAAGGAAGAAGATAAGCAAGAGAGAGGAAGTATAGAGCCACGTTGCTGACCCACCCCTTTCCCTGACCTGATTTGGACCATGGGTGTCCGTTCTCTCCATCATGCCTCAGCTCCCTTCCCAAAGATACACACATTTTGATATTTGCGGGTTTTCTACTTTTTCACCTGTGCCCCTAACTGTAGCGAATGTGAAGGGCCAACTGTAGACCTATTCCAGCCAGCTTTTTTGCTGGAGGCGACGGGAGCTGAACAGCTGCTTCCCATTTGTATTATCAAAGCTTGGGAAAGCTACCTTTTCAGGCCATAACTTCTAGAATGCCCCAAGCAGTATGGCCATTGATCATGCTGGTTTTTAATTTTTAAAAGTAACTTTTCCAAACTCTGAATGTTATAAAGGGACATCTTTTTATAAGGATACATTGTTATTCCTACTTCTTAAAAATCCTGTTCCTCTCCTCACCCACAAATGTGGATTCCAGGGTGTACAAAGGTAGTATATTAATATAAAATCCAGTAAAACAACTGTTCCAGAAACAAAGGGATTTAAAAACAGAAGTTCCTTAACTGGAGAAAACTATATCTCATGCATCACCATTGGCCTGATCAGCCAGAGAATTAGGCTTGAAGTCCAGGATATCTGGAGGGTGTCAGACTGAGGAGAACTGCTTTGACAAGAAGGAAATTATCTAATGGATGTTGCTCAGCTAGCTATTAGAACACTTCTCCTCTGCCATGCTAATAAGCTGTACCTTTTCTTTTCACCAGCAGTTCCTTTTCAACAAAATCCATACAACTCTGGGAGTCGTCCCACTATAATCCAGTGTTATCGCTGTGGAGATACCTGTAAAGGGGAGGTGGTACGTGTTCAGAGCAATCACTTCCACATTAGGTGCTTCACCTGCCAAGGTAAGTTCTTTCAGGATGGTTTGTAGCTGTCTTGCTTAAGGACAGGGCGAAGGTTAGTTGCACATTCTTTCTGTTCCTCTGAGGCATATCATTGGTCTTGCAGGCTAGCAGATTCTGCAAACTGTAGTCTTAGGAAGTAACTTATCCATGTTCTGGTTCCTTGCAAGCTTATTAGTGCTTCATCAACAAAACATTTATAAAGGCCATCAGTCTGAGCTTTAGTTCTGTTAAATATTTGAAGAATCTTTAACAAAATGATCAGCATCCTCACCAAACTACAGTTCCCAGGATTCTTGGTGAGAAACCATGGCTCTTAAACTAATGTGAAACCATAATAAATGTCTGGGGCATAAGCACTGTAGTAAGCAGGGACACAATTTCTTGTGTCTGTGTGCTCACGTGAATATGTAGCGTTTAAATGGCAGCCCTACCATGCATGTGGTTTGATGAAGTCACAGTGGTGTGCTGCACAGAGAGTAAGAAAAGCTCACTCACAGCTTAGTGAAAAATAGCCAGAGTGGAAATGACTAGGAAGCCATAACAAGCTCTGGTAATTTACACTGTACAATTTATAGATCTGGTTACTACCCCTTCATAGGAGCAGCTGTTTCTGTAAGTATATTAAGGAGCCCTTTCACATCCGTTCTGGACCATTTACTTTTACAGCATCTCAGCTTTGCTCCTCCCCATCCACCCTTCCATCACCAGCAGGGCAGGGACAAGCTTAAGTAATTGGTGACATTTGATTCTAAGGACAATGCAGCAGTCTCAGGACATGCTTATCAGTCCAAGTGACAATGAAGAAACCACAGGAATGAGGGGAAAGCTGACGAGGCAGGAGAGACAGTTGGCAACATTTCTTGTATGTTGTGGGTCATACATGGTTCCTGTAAGTCAGCAGCCAGTGAGAACAGCAATAGTAATCGCTTAAAACTGACAGAAAATCGAAAGCACCAGAATTCTTATTAAGATTAGAGTAGATGATCTGTTGGGGACTAAGGATCTTATCACACCATGCTGTTATGCTGGGTTTTACTGGTCAAAAACCACTTCGGCTGTACTCGCAATGATAGCTGATTGTTGCTCTGTGTCACACTCTCGCTACATTTGATAGTATCTTCACCTACTCTCATAACAAAAATTATTGGGCTTGTGTTGATTAACAATTCATTACAAAAACAATCAATACTAACAATAAAACGTAACAAATAACATGAAAACAATAATTTATGGCTCTATTAATTACCTTGAAAGCGCAATTTATATTTTTGTGACAAATGGGGGGGGGGGGGGAAGAGTTCTCCAAGTGGACCTAAAGCATTTTCTATCTATAATATATATATACCCTTACCTTACAACCCTGATAAATCTTCTAGATGGCTTTCATAATTCTCACTAGCCATTGGGACTGTGATAAAACCTAGCTCTGTCCTAACTCTTAATGCTCTTTGCAAACAACGGTTAATGTTTCTTGAATGCTGAGCAGCATGAAAACTGATGCATAAGAAATCCCTAGATGAGGATTGCAAAGCATGTCTCTAGTAATATAGCAGGAAAGATCAACAGAGTTCCAAAATATGAATTGATGGATTTGATTCCTGGGGATTGTGAAAGTTGAGTATGTCACATTACTTATGGACAGAACTTGGAGTATTTGTATATAGAACCCATTCAGAACACCTGAACACTTGCCAAAGCAAGTGTTGTCTTGAATCTTTCTGTAAAACAGATATCATTCTAATATGACTACAGCGTTTATTATTAACTGTTTGCTAGGTAATATAACACAGTTGGAAGTTTTTTAAGCACTGCCAGTAGGCTCACAGTCTGCATTCACTCATCAGACCAGGTGTTGAGGACATGATCAGTAATATTTTGTAAAAGCAAAAGGCAAGGAGATCTTGAATTCCCCTTACAGTTTGTATATGTGACCTGGTTGCTTCAAAATATTAATCTAAGGAGGGATTATATAAGGGAACAGGAAGCAATTAATGGAAGGAGGACTTTGTCACTGTCCAAACATGGTGGCAGCATGACTCTGATGCTCATGTTGAGTGACCTACTAGTCTGTGTAGACTAATTAGCACTGAAATCAATGGTCTAGATATATTGGTTATGGGTCATCATTTATAGAATCAGTAATCTAAAGACATCTAGGGTTGCCAGGTCAAACAACCCAGATGTGTAGGCTTTATCTTTGTAACTCTTATCTCTTCTTTTTCCATTTTCTCCACTTTCCCTCCTCTCTTGCTTGTCATGGGGCAAAATCAAAGTCCAGCTTGCAGAACTGGCAAGGGAGGAAGACAAGGTGAAGGCCAGGGAAAGAATGGTTCAGCAGTTATGTGATCTTCTGTAGCACTATTCATGGTAAAGGCAATGTCTGGACTGGTTCAGCAGTTTTAATCTGGCTACTCAATGCAGGACACTATATCTGGAAATATAAACATACATAATATACATAACAGCAACAGTAATAGTAATAATAATAACAACAACAATAATAATAATAAGGGCCCAAATGCTCTCATGTTCATCTGTCAGTCACCAGCCCCCTGGTATTTTGTGTTGACTGTTCTGCCAGACAAAGAGCACAAACTGTCTCCGGCTTCTAAAGGAACGCAGAACCACCAAGGGAGAACTTGGCAGCTATTTTGCATCTGCTTTCAAAAGAAAATGGAAGTCCGTGATCCCAATCCTTCCTTCATAGCCCCTCACTCTTCTTCTCTTTTGTATGTGTTTACAAGCCCAATTTGATTTCCATCCCTCTTTCATTCTCTTCTGTATAGGCTTAAGGAAACCTGACTCCGTAAAATTCTGCAGGTTGAGGTGCGCCTAACTTTGTATAGCACCTAGCCTTCAGTCTCTGGTGGCTCAAGTCTCTGGTGGCTCTTGTGTTTTTCCCTCTTTTCATCTCACAGATCTAATATGGCAGTTATTATCACAGAGATCCACAGTCTGTTATGTAACTTAGACTAAAAGACTGTGACTACCTCCATGAAAACTTTCTCCCCCCTGAAAAGCCCTCCCTTGGCAGCTGTGCATTAGCACTAAAATCCACTTAACTCACTGCTACCTTCCCTCATCTCGTTGTTCAAAGATATAGCCAGCAACCAGAGTTGTAACTTCTCTTCTCCTGTTGTTCAAACATCCAGAGGCCTGAGCTGGATAAGAGAGATAAAGGGATTTATTTTATTTTATTTACTGACTTAATCTTAGCCCTGACCCAACCTTTGATCTCTCTTATCCAGCCTTGGCCCCAGACTGTACCCAAAGCCTGCTCACATGATGATTCAAAATGCCAGCTAATCAAGGGCCCATTCACACTACAGAATTATAATGCTATGATTCCACTTTAACTGCCCTGATTCCATCCTGTGGAATCCTGGGATTTTCTGTTTAGGGAGAGGGGCGTTTAGAATTCTATGCCAGAAAGCTTCTCTAGTGCCCCCGGAGCAAACTACAAACTCTAATCAAACTGCAAACCAACTACAAACCCTAGAATTCCACAAGATGTTTGCCATAGCAGTAAAAGTGGAATAATAGCACTATAGTTAGGGTTAGCAGAGTGAAAATTGGAGACAGCTCCTGTACCTTTACTGGTTATGGAGATGAGGGGATTTCAGCAGGTGTTGCTTGTTACCTGGTTGTGCAACAAGCAGCACCTGCTGAAATTCCCTCATCTACATAACTATTAAAGGTACAGGAGCTGTCTCCAGTTTCCCCTCTGACAGTCCTAGCTATAAGTTTGTGATGTGAATCGGTCTCAGATCTCCTGAGGCTCTTGTAGGTTCACTGACTCCCTGGTTCAGTCACATTATAACCTGGCAGATAGGCTGCCTAGAAAAGTCCATCTCCAAAGTACAAACCAGTTCAAAAGCTTCAGTTCAACGCCCGCCACCCTCCCCCCGCTCTGTCACCAAGTCTGCCTGTGTGAGTTTGTTAAGTAAGCCACTTGTCTGCCTCATTACAAGTTGCTGTCAGTTGCCTCACCAGGGCATTTTACGGACAGACACTTTGGGAGGACGACTGCATGTAGTTCTCATTCTGTTCCATGGCTGCAGCAGCCACTAATGATACAACGCACCAGCTTTCTCTCGGAAAGCAGGCATTGGCATAATTCAATGTTTGCTTGAATGGAGGTCAGACCTTTCTCTCCCTGGCTGCTCTGCCCAGGTAGCTGCTTGTTTCCTGCTAACACTCAGTCAAAGAGGACACAGTCGGTTGCTGTCATGCACCGAGGCTCACGGACAATTCCCACAAGCAGTGACCAAGCTTTCTCTCAGCGGGCTGCAAACCTTCCAAAACTGTGCCTGCCTCTTTTTTTGGCTGCATTGTCCCCACAACCCAACAGTGACATCTTGTGGGGTTGAAGGAAGGGCTCTCCCCATTCCAGGTTTTTGTCTTTTTCTTAAAGTGGGAAGGCCTGGTAGGCATAATGAAAAAGAAGAAAAAATTTAACTGTGCAAGGGGAAAAATACAGTGTTAAGAGACTGAGTGCAGAGACTTAAAGTCAGAGAATCATGACGGAAAGAAACAAGGATGGTTCAGGGATAGGTATGACCTGGCAACTGTGGGCTTCTATATCAGTGGATCTGCCCTGGGATTTTGTTTGAACTTTAAAAGAAAAATCAAAAATGATGAACTGTATTTTTCAAATATAAGCACAGTACCTTGAATAGCTCCTTTAAGGTTTGGATTAAATCCTAGAGTAAATTCACTACTCCACTGACGTGGAAGCCCCCAGCTGCCACTGCCTGATATGTTTAGCATTATTTAGTGATGACTTGTGCATGCAAATAGGCCAACACTGTCCTAACAGCAGGGACAGAACTACTTCACCATAATCAGAGTGCTGTTCAGGAAAAGCAATTGACGTAGTCAGCTGCTGCTCACCCTTTGCTGAAGAGTTAGGGTTACAGAATGAGTCTATGAATACCACGTATCACCAAAAAGACAAACAAAAGGGTCCAAGAACAGACAAAGACTGGACTCTTTCTAGAAACCAAAATGACTAAACTGGCTCCAATACTCAAAGACATATCCTGAGACCATGCAATGTGTGGAAAAGACAATAATGCTGGGAAAAGTGGAAGACAATCAGAAAAGAGGAAGACCACAGGATAGGTGGATAAAGCTAATTAAGAAAGACACAGCCCTGAGTTTGCAAGACCTGTTTATAATAGGATGTCCTGGAGGTTTCTCGTTCATAGGATCAACAAAAGTTGAAGGTTACTTGCTAGCAGTTAATGGTAACAACTATGTTAATGCTCCTATGGACTCCTTTGGAACTTGCCCTCTTCTGGCTGGCTCACACAGGACTTTTCTCCTATGGATAAAAGAATTCTTAGGCACACCCATGAAGAATGCCAGTAATACAGAAAGTCAGAAGCTGTTCCTGGGAGTCGATTCACAACAAGAGGGGTGCAGAAACCTTAGTAAAATATGCTATCTAAATTTTAGATCCTTTAGACTCTAAAAACTAGAAACCAAAAAAAGGCGTCAGATGCTATAATTCAAATAGCAGTGTGGAAATGGACAAAAAATCGAGCACCCAAGTGACTGAAGATACACAACAGATACTCTGCTGTTGTGTCTTGATTAGAATGTTGTTAGGAGACAAATGGATTTTCTCAGGCAGGGCAGGGAAAAGCCTAGATATTGCAGCAGAAAAGAACTTATGGCACAAAACTCTGCCTGTTCCTCCTTAATTATTGGTCAGATACTGTATGCGGGACCTCTTCTATGACCTCAGAGAGCAAGCAAAGCTAATATAATAGGAGACAGTCCTTTAGGCACCCTGGTTTCTAAGCCCTTAAAGGTTTTAAGGTAAATTATCAGCACTTTAAATTGAGCCTGGAAACAAACTAGAAGCCAACAAAGAGGATACAAGTGTAGCTTCACACTGTAGAATGATAGGCAAGCGTTCCAAAACATACAGAATGGCACAGGTCAGGGAGCCATAGTCAGTCAGAACTGTGTATGGATGTATGGATGCACAGCTACTGTCCATAATCTGTGTCACCCATGGGAAAAACCTGTGGCAAGCGTGAGGGCTGTGTAAAGTACAAAACAGTTTGAGGTAATGCTGATAACTTGTTGGCAAAGTGTAATATCTCAGTGCCTTCTCCTTGACCAAAAAACATTGCTCCCATTACTGTACCCTCTCTCCCTCCAACTCCATTGTAGCATCTCAAGCAAGCTCTCTAAAATAATATTGCTGGTTTATAAAGATGATTAAAAGATTGACTCTTCTGTTTCTTCTGTGTTTTCCCTTCTGTAGTGTGTGGCTGCGACCTAGCTCAGTCTGGCTTCTTCTTTAAAAATGGGGAATATATCTGTACCCATGACTATCAGCAGCTCTATGGCACCCGCTGTGACAGCTGCCAGGATTTCATCACTGGAGAGGTTATTTCTGCCTTGGGCCGGACCTACCACCCCAAATGTTTTGTGTGCAGCATGTGCAGGTGAGTTCAATGTGTGACAGTAATGTGTTCACGCATTAGTAGCTGAGAATCACAAACGAAATGCCTGAGGTACCTGAATATTTGACAGTAATGTGAGCCAGTGTAATGCAGTGATCTGAGTGTTGAACTATGTCTCTGGAGGCTAGGGTTTGAATCCCTGCTTAGCCATGGAAACCCACTGGGTGACTTTGGAAACCTATTGGGTGACTCTGCGTTACCTCTGAGACTCTCTCAGCCTCAGAGGAGGGCAAAGGCAAATCTTCTCTGAACAAATCGTGCCAAGAAAACCCTGTGATAGGTTCACCTTAGGGTAGCTGTAAGTCCCAAATGAGTTGAATACACAATAATAACAAATGTATTCACACATTAGTAGCTGAGGACCACAAAATGCCTGAGGTGCTTGGGGAAGGTTCAGTGCTGGTAAGGTAGAGACCAGGGCAGCAAACATTCTGCCCTGCCACTTCGAATCCACTGCGTCCTTTGAAGGTGCCATGTAGACTGGAGTACTAGTATTAGCTAACATCAAAGACCAATCCCAACACACCAGACTTTGTAAAGTCCTGGCCTGAATCAGAACTTGATCCTTAGTCCAAGAATTTCTCAGTTCTTGAGACTGAAGCTAACTTTGTACCTTTTTTCTGCCTTTAGTTGCTTCTCTGCAATTCAGCTTGCGACTGTTTATTTTTTTTCCTTTAAAAAAGCGCAAAATATTTAATACATTTTCCTCAAATATAGAAACCTCAGCTACGAAGTGTATGGTCACATAATATTAATGATATATAGAAAACTGATATGAATTAGAGCAGAACTCAGCTTGGTTTCCATCACATACCTGAAGCTTGCCCCTCTGGTCTCTGTTCACTGCTCTGGATTTTGATGCCTGGCTGTTCTGCAGCATAAGCGGCTCATGATGACAGCAGAGCAGGAAAAGACCTTCATTAGCCAGTAATTGCATATTACAGTTTGAGACTATTTGGAAAAATGAGCTATTTGCCCTCACCTCATCACACACACCCCCCCGCCAAAAAAAAGCCTTTAAGGAGCAATGTCTGGTGGAGAAGATGCTTGCATTCTTCACAACAAAAAGAGTAATGTATGTCATTATTTCTCTAAAATAATACAAATTAAAATATCTGTGCAAGTTCCTGGAATGCTGGGCATCTAATGATGTACAACTTTGCTTTTTTCAGTCTAATCTCCACTAGAGAGATAATGAGAGATTTTGTACTTTTTTCAAAGTGTTTTTTACATTTTATAAGACTCTTTACATGTAAGAATGTTTGCAAAGATTAACATGTTTGTTTGTTTGTTTTGTACAAGCCACTATTGCTGGTATCTTTTTGCATGGATTTTTGAAGAGTGGAAGTGATGGAGGGGTTTGTTTGAGTCTTTCTGACCGAAACGTCTGTCCTTCTGTGCTTTCTGTATGTGGATACTTCATTTAACAAAGGGTGAAGGAGACTACTACTTCACAGTAGCTTCTTGCACTGAGACTCTGAAGCAAACAGTATTGTCTTTTTGTTCTCATAAAGTTGGTGAAAAATCTCACCAGTTTTTTAGTGGAGTGTCTCTTTGTGCTGAGAAAGAGTTTCTCACTGAGGATGAGAAAATTTGCAAGCAATCTCCATTGTACCTTCCAAGTACATAAATCTGGGGAAAACAGTTTGAATATCAGTATGTAGGAACCGGTCCACTGATTTATTTGTATGCCACATTAGCAGGATTAAAAGTGTGTCAAGCAAAGGTGGGGTTAATTCTGGTCATACTGGTGTCACATTGTGTGACAATCTGATCATTAGCTGGATGTGAATGGATGTTCCTACAACTACGGTGCAGGGGGTATTAGTAATATCTCAAGGGAGCAATGAAGCTATTGTGAGCTATGGGCTATTCTTGGTCTCTGAAATATTCTGGTAGGATAAGTCTATTATTTTGTTAGTCAGAACATTGGGAGTACATGGGGGAACATTAAAATGAAAGATGAATGTATGTGAGTGACAGGAAGGTCTAGTCTTAAATTAACCCCATGGGCTTTATAGCAGACATACACATGCTTCCACACACCACAGATAAAACCATTACTGTGGGCTGCAGCAATCACTTAGCTCTATTATGGCATTGGTTCTATCTATTGGTCAGCAACTCTGGCTCTCTTCTAGTTGCTCCACATTCTAAGATGAGGTGATACCGGTTTTGGGGAATAACCATGTCATGGACCCCACCCAGACAATTCGTTTCCTTCAAGCATTACCAGGAAGGGTGTGCAAGCTACTAAGACAGTTCTGGTAATATGCGTCAGCCATTGGTTGTCTCGGGGTTGTGAGCGAATAGCTGAGCAAGCCATGATGAAGTGTCTGCATGGGTCAAGATGCATGCTGGATGAGATGTAGGCACAGAAGCAGGTTGTACAAGGTGGATTTATTGATCAGGTTAGATTTCTGAGGAGACCAAGGAACTCCATATCACTTGGAGAGGTCTTTCACTAAGGACAGTGGATTACTTCTCAGCCTGGACTGAAATATCTGTTTCTACCGATGAGTAGTCATGCTGTCGTGAAAGGATGGAATTGGTGCTACTAATGTAGAACATAAGACCCAGGCCTCTGGACATCTAATCAATGGCCATATCTTCTCCTATATACAGCCTGTTTTGATTCAGGCTTGGTGAGGTGGGCTTCATCGTCTCTGCCCAAGTGTAGGGATGTAAATGTTTGTTTATTAAATTCTTGCATGCAACAACAAATAGCAAGACAAGATTTCTGTGCATTATTTCTATTTTGGTACTTTCCCTGCATTTTTTCCATTTTGGTACTTTTATTGTGAAAATTACGTAGGTTTTGTGCAAAAAACATTTTTACTTTTTTCCCATAAAACACAGTATTTTGCATAAAATACGTTTTTTTGAGAGGAATATTGTTCCTGCTGACAAAATTGGGTTTTCACCATCCCACAGAACAAAATAAAATGAAATCTCACAATGTTGACATGTTTGTGAATGGTGCATTACACTGGGGAATATTCTCTACATCCATATACAGCAGAATAGATCACTAGGGATGGAAGGAATATTTGAAAATATTTGAAAAATTGAAAAATTGTCACAAAAATATTTTTTCAAAGTGTCAAGAAATCCTGATAAGAGGAGAGCTAGACTGACTAGAATTTTTTCAGTTTAAGCTTATTCTGCTCCATATTCATGCATTCATATGTATATGTATATGCGTGTGTGTGTGTGTGTATGTATATATGTATATATATACACACACATACATACATATACATGCACACATATGTACAGAGAGAGAGAGTATACACACACATGCACAGGACACACAAAAATGTTGTACACAAAAAGTGTTGTAATTGGGGACTTATTCTGTACACAAGTGCTGACTTGCATGGAAAATGGCATTTTTTTTCATAGAAAATGGCTTTCTCTGCACAAAAATTAATATTTCTATGTAGCAATATTATTTTCTATGCAGAAAATGCTGTCTTCTCTGCAAAACAGCTATGTTTGAATTTTGCACAGACTAAATCCAGAATTGCAAATAGCATTTGAAATATATATGGTTGTTGTGGAAAATTGCTAAGATAACTCCCTGCTTCCTTTGAGAAGAAATTTAGGGAAGAATTATATTGCTACACATCACCTGTTTTAATTCCCAGTTGCAAGCTCAGCATTCAGCATTAGTCTTACTAAGTCTGATACATTTATTCTTCAGCATGATAAAATATTAAATGAAACTGTAATCTATAAATCCTGAGTTCACAACAATTTTCTTTATCCTCCAAGCATGTACAGTTGTCCCTCTACATTTGCAAGTTTGACCTTCACAGATTTGATAATTTGCAGATTATTTCCTGCTGCTCTGCCGCTGCCCTGTGGCATTGTTAATAGGGACTTCAGTAACACCGTTGTCCATCTTGAGCTGTCTTCAGTTAAGTCAGGTTTAGTGAGGAGTCAAATCTTTGGTGATTGGGAGGAAATCAAACCTGGTGTCTTGGCTGGGCCTGGCTGTGTGCACATTCCCTTGTGCACTCACTCACACACAAACACACACAAGCAGGTGTGTGGGCAGGGAAGAGGGTGGGATGAGGGAGTGTGAGGAGAGGGTGGACTTAAGCATTCCTGCATTCACTCACTTGTACAAATGAGAGGAAGGGGGTAGAATGGGGGAGCACAAGGAGGGAGGGTGCACGTGTGCCTTGCCTTGCCCAGTCACTCACTCAGGCAGGTGGGCAGGGGGGGAGGGGGTGGTACAGGGGACAGGAGGAAGAAGGGCACACACTTATGTTCCCTTGCTTGCTTACTCACTTGGACACATGTGCAAGGGGAAGGGGATGGCATGGAAGAGCGTGAGGAGGGAGGGCAAGTGCATGTGTTCCTTTGCTTGTTTGCTTGCTCACTCACGTGGATGGGCAGGCAGGGGGAAGGTAATGGGACAGGGGAGTGCACGAAGGAAGGGCACATGTGTTCCTTCATGCGCTCATTCACACTGGTGGGTAGGGGGAAGGGGATGGAGAAGCAGGAGGAGAGAGGGCACCTGTGTGCATTCTTTTGCCCAGTCATGTGGGAGGAAGGAGGGGATGTGTTACCGCCATTGCTAGCCCGAGCTTGTGGGATATTAAGATATCTTTTGATATCAATAATTCAGCCTCCTATACCCATTCCTCCCTACATGCTTGCGAGGCCCCCGGACAAGCACGCATGCAGGCTCGGCTGATAATCGCTGTAATATTCCAAACAAATACAGGCAGGCCAGAAATAACCGACTCGCAGCTTCAGGAGACCTCAAGGCAAGTACCTCAATTATGTATGCACGCAACTTTCAAAAGATCCTCTGCCCCGCGCTGGCGTCTTGATGATCGGACTATACAACGCTCAAGCACTCCGCGTTTGCATACTGGCTACTCTATTGACAATTTGGCTATAACTCAATCATTCAAATTCTGACCTTTTGGAGGCTTTGTCTCCAGCCCCAAACTCATTGTTTTCCCCAGGTACGAACTAGCCTGCGGTCACAATTTTCCCTATAAAAGCCCCTGACTTTGAGCGCTTCCTTGGATCGCTCTTGGCTTCCATCCCGCCTTGCTGTCGCTTTGTTCAGCGAGCCTTCCCCTCAGCTCCACGTGCTGAGATCCACGCTCCCCAGCTTCTCCGCTTCTAACCGGGCTTCAGGACAGGTATAGTATTTCCCATACCAAACCTCCTCAAAAATCCCTCTATCCGCTACTACCTTTCTTTCCATAGTTTCTGGCGTGAGTGTGTTGCATACATTTCTTTGATTGTGCTTAAATAAAACAATTATTAATTTTAACATCTGCCTCATCCTTGACTCGGCCTGACCCCGTAGACATAGAGTTCACGATCTCGCTACGTTACCCTGCCTCTCGCATTGCCAAATCGTGCTCTGCGCTAATTCCCTCCCCATTGTTGTGAGCACATTTAGGTGTCCCTCCCGGGACCCCAGAAATCAGGGTAACAGAGGGGACAAAGGAAGCACAAGGAGGGAGGGCGGGTGGTACACAGGTCTCCAGAGTGGAGAGAGGGGGCAGGATAGGGGAGGGGAAGAAGAGAAAACTGGGGCAGATGGGTGGGATGGTGGTGGAAGGAGGGCAAGGGCGGTGGGAAGGGGCTGGAGCAGCTGCTATTATGGTAGCAGCGCTCCTGCCACCCACCCCAGAGACTCATGCACCATCCACCCTCCCTCTTCCACGTCCCCCATCTCATTCCCTTCCCCCTGCTCACCTGAGCAAATGTCAGTGAGGGAATGTGTACACGGCTTGGCCCATCCACCTTGCTAGTACGGGTACTTTTGTGTGTGTGCATTAAATACGGTTTGGAGTGCCTAGAGATATTTGCATTTTTTTTTACTTTTGTGGGGGCCCTGCACCCCTTACCTCCACAAAAGGAGAGGGCCAACTATATATTCAAGATGAGTTCATAGTTACCCCTTCATTGTACCTGAGATACAAAGGTCTTTCTCCCCTCACTAATGTTACCACCTTTGCTTCAAGCTCTGGTTTTGCCTCTACCCGTCCCCCCCCCCCATCCTCCCAATTAACATGTCCAATTGTCAGTTTGTATTAACTAGATAAATTACGTTATATCTGAGGTGGCGCATGGCTTGAGCAGGGGTGGACACTTACCCTAAAATGACAGAGTGAGGTGTCTCTTCTCTAGTTCACAAGATACCAGTGCTTTGCATTCCTTAGCATTTCTGCAAGACCATCATTGTAATGAATTTGGAGCAACTGTTTGCTTCAGGTTGCTTTCACACATCTAGATCAAAACCTTCAGTCTATCCATGCATCTGAGTTGCTGGATGGGATAACTATCATTTTGTTAGTCTTTAACCAGTTTGATTGTCATTGAAAGAGATAGTCAAAAGTGTGCTAATGAGTGCTAAAAGATCCCTGCAAGAACACCTCTTGTAGCCTTGACATTCTCATGAGGTACTCTGAACTTTTGCAATCTCTTCCTTAATCAAATGTGGCTGGGGAGCAGAGCTGTCACTGGGAATATAAAATCCTACCATGAGAAACTAACCTCCCATGGTTGGCTTCCCATAGGAATGAAACTGATTATATAAGCATGCACCAAGACCATGTACTGTATCTACCAGCAGATAGCTGCACTCTGTGTGGTTTGTGATCCATGGTGTGTGTGTGTGTGTAAAGCAGGTTGCACTTACCCACTTATTTAGTTATTAAAACTTGTAACTTGGCAGCCATTGCTGAAGTTATAGAGGTCCTCCCCATTTATCTTTTATTTGTAGATGTTGGGAGAATGGAGCCCAAGCAAAATCTCTGGATAGTTTCCTTTCCAATCTTATCTCCCAGCAGTCCCTTGCAAGACACACCTGGCACATTAGAAGTGAAATGGCAGACATGTTTTCACATGCCTTGGTGCTGGGATGAGGGAGTCTTCATTCATGTTGATGTCTCAGGGTGGTGTTTGTGTTCCTGTTTGTTTGCTCTCCTGTGTCTAGTTTTGGGTACATGCAGGTCACAATTGCACATAGGCAGTAATTTAATAGATGAATAGATGAGTAGATGAATAGGCTAATTTAATGGATGACTTACATTGACAGTGAGGTTTGCAGCCCTATTGATTTTCCTGGACCTCTCAGCAACTTTCAGTATCAGTGACCAAAATTATCCTTCTGGATAAATTGTCTAGGTTGGACTTAGCAGACATGGTATTATGGTAGTTCTGGTTTTTCATGAAGATAAGTCATCTTGGAAGGTGATGCTAAGAAACTTCTCTTAAACCCTTGGCTTGTTTGTCCTATGATGTACTACAAAGTTCCATCTTGTCTGTTGTGTTCTTTAAAATGCAGATAAAAGGAGAACCTGGCTATCCACAAAGCTTTTAATTTCCATTCCCCTTTTTTTAAAAAATTTTCCACAGAAATGTAAATTCCAAACTTTTAATCATTCAGCAATTTTCTATTGGGAGCTCACAACTGTCCCTGAAGTCAGCCAGTATAGCTCAATCATAATTCAACAAACAAGTCAGGTGGTCTTTATGTTATTTGAACCTAATGGTGGCTTGAATCTGTACACTACTGATTTTCTCTTGGTTTCTCCTCTCTTTCAGGAAGCCATTCCCCATTGGAGATAAAGTTACATTCAGTGGGAAGGACTGTGTTTGCCAAACATGTTCCCATTCCCTAATCAGCAACAAACCCATCAAGATTCATGGACCAAGTCGTAAGTTAAGCACAACTGACCTCTTAATGTAGCATCCCCAAAGGGTTAAGTTACAGAATGTGAAGGTGCTGGGAGAAACCTGTTGGTGCCAGAGATCATCTAGGAACTTAGAATGGGGGAAAGTGCACACGAGAGGAATATCTCTGGAGTGTAGAAATCTGTTCAGAATTGTGCCCTTTACTTTCCAAAATAATTGAAGACTGCAATCCTGAAGGAGAAGGTATGCGGGAGATCATGCTGTGACAGTGGAGACACCAATATGGCCAAAATCCAGTAGGCTTTTGATGGCAGGATGCAAATATCAGATGCATTGATGTTTGGATTCTTTTTCCCACTTAGGTTTTTTTCCCCCCTTGTAAGCAAAAGAACCCTCAACATGTAAGCCTTGAGAAGGAATTAGCTTAGGCACATTCTGAAATGCATTCAAATTTCTCATAATGTCAGGATTGGCTCTAGTGGATTTGAATCCTCTTCTTCCTTATTCCCCTCCACTCTCCTGCCACACCCATTCTCCCTCCCTGGAGTTGGAAAGAGCCAGGAGAGGGGATCCAAAGTTGGACCTTTCTGTCTAAAGTTGGAGCTTTGTTGAACATCATCAAAGAAGTGGAGATCTGCTTTTTTCAATGACTCCTAAGATGCATTTCAGCTGGAACCACAGGACTGCAACCTTAGTAGTAGATTCTGTGCCCACATCTTCCAAAATTACAAGCAGATTCTCAAGATAATGGTAGTGCTTCTCAAATTCTAAGTCCTGAGACCCAGATTTCTAACACTGCAGTAACTTAAAACCTCATTTAGAAAGAGTTTATGAATCCAAAGAAATGGGGCAGGCAAAGTTATCAAAGGAATATAAATAAAGCAAATGTAAGAGTTCTAGGTGTAAGTGATTTTCAATGCCTCACTCCTTCCACTGATAATAATTTGGGACTGAGGAAAATTCACTGGGCGGGAGAATTCTTATTTGGAGGGGAAATGCCCTCATCCTCTTCCCATAGCTACACCACTGCTCTCATCCAAAGAGGAAGGCACTGTCAAACCTCCTCCAAACAAACTTTTTTAAGAAAACTCTATAATAGGGTTGGCATAAGTCAGAGTCAGCTTGAAGGCACATGACAAGGCAGTTTTTTAAAAAAGCTGCTGATAGAATGAAAGATGATTGTATATGTTAATGCCAGCAGGGTGGTTAAATTTTTGTTATGGTGAACATGCATGCACTGGAATAATCACGAGTGCCTGGGGGGGGGGGGTGGAGAGCTACAGTGTCACTTTGTAACAGTTCCTTAGGCAGCCCTCTTGCCTTGCAAGAACTGGCTGCTTGGAGAAAGATCATCCCTGCCTACCTCCTGAGGGTGAACCAAGGAGGAAAACCAAATTCTCCCTGGTAATACAGCTGCATGGTAGACTATTGGGACAAGCTCTTTTCTTTCCTGTTGGCCAGTCCCTGACCTGACATACAGAGGAGCCAGAGTTCATGGTCCACAAGGTCTGGGAGTGGCCAGATGCAGTCTGACCTTCTGTGGATCACTACACCTGCTACGATCTGGCATTGGTCGCAGAGGGCCCTTGCCTGCTCCAGGGCAGGTGGTTAAATGGAAAGCTGCAGAGCGAGTATGTGGGGGAAAGTGTCTTTTTTTCTTCTTCTGTGTGTTCTGTCATCTGTATCTTGTGCCAGATTGCAGCCAGGTCAGGAACTGGACTGAGGTTGATGGCTGGCGAGAGAACCTGGAGGAGGAAGGACCCTGAAAGCCATCCTCCTTGGGTCACCTGATGTCAGCCCCACTGCTCAGTTCTTTGTGGCTCAGCTGAGGAATAATGAACTCCTTTTAAAAAGGCCTTCTGGGGAGCAGTTGACACTGGGAAGCAAACCAGCCAGATGCAATTGCAATGCAGGCCGTGTGATCTTAGAGCAGAGGCAACAGATGTTGCTGTTCCCTGGTGTTTACTTAGACACATTGATTGCTGAGAGGAGAACTGTACAGTTTTTCCTCGTTATGATTACAAAACAGTGTTTTCCTGTGACAGCCTGCTCCTGGCCAGGCTGTTGGGAGATGCCAAACAAGACTAGCATTGTGGCCACAATTCAACAGAGAGTTAAGAGCTCTTAAGCCTATTGATTTGACTTAGGCTCGCAGAGGCATAACACTGTGTTGGATTGTGGCCTGCCTTCCGCCAGAGCAGTAAAAGGAGGTTCAGCTTCTATCTACATTTCCACAGAAACCCATTTCTTTTGAAGTACACTTGAATTGAGAGAGAGCTTTCTTTTCTGCTCTTATTTTGTGCTGTAGTTAAATAAATACTATTTTGCCAGAATTGCCAGAAAAGTCAATGGTCCAAGGAATGCAATAGCATGGATTTTTCAGGAAAAAATGAAGTGGGTGTGGTGTAAGGGTTGTGGCCATCTTCTTATTTGAAAATACCTAAAACTGAACTGTATGTTGGTATCTGTATCAGCTGAAAATCAGGACATGCTCTCTCTGTCTTGTTCAATACATTTGCAAATTCTACATCTCAACTCCAGGCAGATCAGGTGGATGGCTGCATTCCAATGATAACCTCCACACTGGCTAGAAGACATGTTCTTTACAGGAAAGAATTGTGGAGGTCAGGAAAGGAAATGTGTGACAAGAGATTATGTTTTGTCAGGGCATGGAAAACTCACTTTTTTGGATTATAGCTCTCAGAATTCTGGGAATTGTAGTCCAAACAGTAACTGTTCCCATCTCTGAGCAATTTGCAGAGAGATAAGAGAGGAGATGGGGTTTCATGTTCATAGCTACTCCATAATTTGTTTGTCTTTCTGCAACAAGGAGACAGAGACCACCTTGAGGTATGTAGTGGGATGCAATTTAGGATAGGACTTCTTTGCTTTTTATGTTTGCCTGGAATGGAGAAGATTGGCAAGTCAATTTTCCATATCAGAATGGAAGGAAGAGCTGCACCAAATGGTCTTCTTCATTGTATTAGAGAAACTGAACATCTCTTTTGGCTTGAAGGCTTACCAAGTTAGCAAGAAGTAGTACAAATGTGTACTTCTGAGCTTTTCAAACTGTGTGTCGCAACATGTTAGTGTCAGCTGCAGTATCTAGGTGTGTTGTGCAAACGTAACGGGTGAAGAGGCTGCCTCTGCCACTGCCCCGGGCCAAAGAAGACTCCGATGAGGGCAGCAGTGGTGAGCCAGGCCTGGGTGTAGGGGCTTCCTCTCCCACCACTGCTGCCACCCTGAGTTGAGGAAGACCCCAGCAAGGGCGGTGGTGGTGGCGGGCCAGGCTTGGGTGAAGGGGCTGCCTCCGCTTACTGAATTACTGTGTCGTGACATGATGCATGTCTAAAAAGTGTGTTACCAACATGAAAAGTTTGGAAAGTGCTGGTGCACTTGGTGATGATCTGACTTTCCTCTTTACTAGCTCTGGATTCACATCACACCTGGTCTAGGAAGTCCTTGCACTAGCATCCCCATGACTAGCCCTCCTTGTTATGAGATACCATGTTGAATCAAATGATGTTTCAGAATTTGACAGGACCTTGCATGACATTCAGTTAGATTTTTGGTCAAAGTTTGTTCTTTTGAGTATTTGGTAGGCAACACTGATTTCATATTCAAGCATTTCAGTGTTTCCACCCTTTGGCTGAGGTGAAATGGCCACTTGGATAGGATTCCGCTTATCATATTAGATAGATTTGGGTGCAGTCTACAGGGAAACTCCAAACATATGCAAAATAAATAGGAGTTGTGCCAAAGCATGGTAATTCTTTAATTGGGGCTTGTGGATGGGATATTCCTCATCAGCTGTGTCCCATATTAATTAACCAGGAGGAGAGGAATTCCATTTGTATTTTCTGCCCCAGTCATCAAAGTCTCTTAGGCGTATCTGCTTCCATTCTTGAATTACCTGTTATACCAGGGTGTTGTCTAGCCAAATGTAATCCACACAGCACTTGAGAAAACTCCTTTGTTCTGTTAAGGCATTTCCTATATGTCAGGCTTGCCGGTTCTGGATTTTGTCATCCCAAAAGAGGTTAGATTAATAACATGCAGTTTTCAAATGAAAAAGACTTCTCAGAATTAGAATTCTTAGCCAACTGTTCCTGCTACTGGAAACTCAGAAATCGGATTGAATTGGGCACATAATACTTCACCTATTGAATCAAAACAAACGTACTCCTCTGTTCCCACCCTAATCAGTTTCCAAAAAGATCATCCTGGGGGTAAGACAATGCACAGACCACTAAATGGGTTTTGCCCCCTCTCCCCACCTCATGTGCTCCAACATTTAGAAGCACCTCCATAGAAATTCACTCTTAGATATATTCCTCTCTTCAGCTGCACAGCTCAGGTTACTCCAGAGCACCATGGATTATTCATAACCAGCTGCAAGCAGCATCCAGGATGTGTATGGCTGAAGGACAACATCTTTCTGCCTGATATCTGCACTTTTCTAAATCACTGCCTTTAATATATCTGCTCCTAAACTGACATCAGATGCGATCTAGCAGTGATTTCAGAAAAAGAAACAAGAAGAATATTTTGCTAGTGTGCAAAGAGCCCAGGATTAGATATAATTATTTCTCTGTACATCTCTAATTCTGAATCTTTGAATTTTTATGTCTATATTGAAGGTTGGAGGTGTCCCTAAGGTACCCTAGCAGTACTAAAAGGATGAGCAGCAGACCTGAGGTAGTGTTGACAGATGGGTGACAGGGGAGAAAATAAGTCAGACCAAAAGAGCTTGCAGATCTGATCTGTATTTTCAGTCAACCCCTCCAGCACATCTAGATATGTCAGACTGAAACACAGTGTCAGTGGGTACCTCCAGATTGCAAATCTTCACCAACCACCTGCAAAAAGTTTTCCTTCATTGCATTTTCTGGTGTTACTGTGAGAGGCAAGGACTAGAATAACTCCCCAAAGCAAGTGGATGGTCCTGTCTCCTGCTCTTTTGTCAAAGAGACACCTTGAAAACCTAGGGGATTCTCAAGACTCAAGGAAGGACACAGAGTCAAAGTGCTGTCAAGATCATATCTTCCAGTCAAATGTGCTTCCTTCTACTGGTCTCACCAGGCAGTGGGGGAAATGAGAAATGGGAAAGAAGGCCAGTCAATACCACATACATAGACACACACACCAGACATAACCAAGCTAAACAGAGGTTATGGAACAGCTTTCCAAGACTAGCTTGTATTCCATTTGATATCTACCAGTGAGAGACCAAGCTCAGACCAAGCTTCCAGCACCACTTTATGTTCCCTATCGATAGCCAAAATAGTTCATCGTAGCATGGAGATTGGATGGAGTGGGCCAAGGTATCCCCATTTTGCACAGATGAATCCCTAAGCAGACTGCTTATCAGCAGTAGAATATGCAAAACCATCTTGTTGATGTGTGTCTTCATGTCATTTCTGACTTATGGTGACTCTAAGGTGAACCTGTCATGGGGTTTTCCAGGGCTGTGAGTGTGTGACACCCCTTAGATCACCCAGTGGGTTTCCATGGCCAAGTGAGGTACTGAACCCTGGTCTCCAAGATCATGGTCCATTGCTCAAACCACTACATGATGCTGGCCATTTTAGGCTCAACAAATCATTCTAAAACAAGGAAGTCATTTTCCATCCTTGGCTGTCAGTTCAGGATATGGCTAGGTGCAATGTTCACAATGTTTTATTTTGGATGGTGGGATAATAGTGGGAGGTGAATATCTTTCAATTGCTCAGAGTACCACTGAGAAATGCTTTGTGCCATTTTTCATGACATCATCTATTGCTGACTTAAACAATGACTTACTTCAGATAAGACATGATCATAAGTTTACAGTTTGAGTTACAATCAGGATGATGATCTATCATGTGGACTTGCTAGTGAGTATTTGAATGCACCCTTGGGCTTAAGCACCCCACAGGTATTTGCTGCTGTTTCTGCAAGCAGCTTCTTCATGAGCAGACAACTGCTTACACTGGCAATATGTCAGCAGTACCGATATCATTCCTGGGCAAAGAGTGCCAAGGAAGAGCATTCAAGGTCAAAGCTGTGAAAAATGTGGACCTCCAGATGTTGTTGGACTGTAACTTCCATCAGGCAGACCTAGTATAGTCAGTGGTGCAGGGTAATAATGGGATCTGCAGCCCAATAGCATCTGGAAGATACTCATTTTCCATCCCTCTTCAAGGTGTTCCCTTAGCAATGCTTCTTAAGCTATTTGAGCAGCAGGGTTTTTTTAACCAATGTTCTGTAGACTGGCACCACATTTATTCCCATTGGCTACAACTATTTCTTTCTTTCCTAGAAACTTGCCACAGACCAGCAGCCAATGATGCCAGCCAATGGGCCCCTACTTTGAGTAGCACTGCCCTTTTGAGAAGCACTTCATTGTGAGCTTCTAAGACCATCTAGCTGTTGCTGTTGTTGCTGCTGCTTGCTATGTTGTTAATTCCCTGTTTTTCTTGTTTCATAGACTGTGCAGGTTGTAAGGAAGAGATCAAGCAAGGTCAGTCGCTCCTGGCTTTAGAAAAACAGTGGCATGTCAGCTGCTTCAAGTGCCAAACCTGTGGAGTCATCCTGACTGGAGAATACATTAGCAAGTGTGTATCTTCTGCTCCTTCTATCCCCACATATTTCATATATCTGCTAGACAGGGGTGGGAGTTTGCATCAATGCTGTGTATTTGAACTGTGCACTTGGAAAATTTCAGGTGACACCTAGTACAACTTTGCGGACTACAAACCAGCAGGGAAAGGACAGGACACAAGTGATTCATGCCATTTTTTTGTACATCTTGGGTAATGTGCAAAGTGGGAAATTGTGTATCATGTATCATGTGCTGACATCTGTGGGTTCCCAATTCATCTGGAGTGCATGCATTGCAAAGCAGGGGAATAACATAGGGCCAATTTTACACATCATAAAAGAAGTATGAGTCACAGACACTTTCTTTCATCCTGTCCGTGTAAAGCTGATGTAAGAGATTATATAGATCAGAAGTGGGCAAAGTGTAGCCCTGAGGCCAAATGCATCCTCCAAAGCTGGAAGGGGGTGGCACAACTCCTCCTAATACTACACTCTAGTTGAACTTTTTCTGGCAAAAAAAGAGGGTGAATTGCCTTTCCTGGAAGTCTCCAGGAGCATTGATTCATGTTTCAAATAGATTGCAGGAAACCATGGTATTGTTTAACATAAGAAACGCCTTTTTCCCCCCAAAACCAAGAATAGAATTCTGTCTGTTTCTGGTCTTCCTCTCCCCACCTCCCCATTTTGGTGCATTTTTGGTGGACCATCTGGCCCTTCAGGGAAACTTCACAGAGAAGTAAGCTATCAGTATTCTTCCAACTGCTCAGAAGGAAGTGGAGCTGTCTTCAGTTTCCGCTCTCCTAGCCAATGTATGCAAAAGGAATGGAATGACTGTAAGGACTTAAGCATCTAAAATCATAGACTCTGTACAAAACACACATGCTCAGAGAAGAACGTAAATACACACCTATGTTACAGAAAATTTGGATGAAAACCTGAATTAATTTCCATATGGTAAAGCCTTGTAATCTGGGATGGTAGTTTTGCTAGAATGCAGAGAAGCCCAAGGAAATGGAGACTGAGTTTGTCATGACCCTGGCAAAAGCTAGAAATGTCACAATTCATCAAATCATAGAATCATAGATTTGGAAGGAGCCCTATGGGCCACCAGGTCCATGCTCTTTCTCAGTGCAGGATCTGCAGCTAGAGCATCCCAGGCAGGTGGCTGTTCATCCTCTTTTCGAAGATGCCCAGAGAAGGAGACCCCACCACCTCTCTAGACAACAGTTCTATTGCTGAACTGCTCTCACTGTCAAAAAGTTCCTTTGAAGGTCCAGTTGAAATCTACCCTTCTCTAGCTTAAAATGATTAGTCCTAGTTCTGCCCTCTGAGGCAGCAGAGAACAAATCTGTATGCTCCTCTTTGTGGCAACACTTTAGGTATTTAAAAAGTGTGATCATGTTACCCCTTAGTCCATTCTTCATCAAGCTGAACATGCCCAGCTCCTTCAACCTTCCCTCCTATTTTTTGTTCTCCATACCTCTTACCATTCTCATTGCCCTTCTCTGAACTCACTCCAACTTATCTATATCCTTCAAATGAGGCACCCGGAACTGAATGCAGTAATCCAAGTGAGTACTGGCCAGGGCAGAATATATTACTTCCCGTGACTTGGAAACTGTGATTCTGTTAATGCAGGCTATGATGGCATTTGCCTTCTTGGTTGCAGCATCACACTGCTGGCTTGTGATCAATATAATCCCAAGGTCATTTTCAAGTGTAGTAATGATGAGCCAAGTATCTTCTATTAAATACCTGTGCATTTAGTTTTTGGGGCCTAAATGTAGAGTTTTCTATTTCTTTATGTTGATTTTCATTTTATTAAACTAGAAAACTGGGCTGAAATTATCAAAGTCCATCTGAATTCTTTTCCTACCTTCCAACGTGTTAGCTGCCCCTCCCAGTTTTGTATCATCTGCATATTTGATAAGATTCCCTCATCCCATCACCAAAATCACTGATAAAAATATTGAAGAGCACGGGCCTCAAGACGGAACCCTGCAGTATTCCACTTGAGACCTTCTTCCAGTTTGAAGCACAGCCACTGATGACAACGCTCTGAGCATGGTTTACCAACCAGTTATGGATCCATCTGATGATGTGTCCATCTATTCCATATTTAGTCAGCTTGCTAATCAAAATACCATGGTTGACCTTATCAAATGCTTTCCTGAAATCCAGGTAAATGACATTCACAGCAGTCCCACCTTTAACTAAACTAGCAACCCAATCAAATAAATGTATATAGTTTGGCAGGATTTGTTCTTGACAAACCCACCCTATTTCCCACTAATCACTCCATTGTCATAATGATACTTGGCAGATGGAGTTCTGTATAATCTGTTTTAATATTTTTCCAGTATTGAAGTCAGGCTGACTGGCCTGTAGTTTCCTGGATCTTCTTCTTTTTGTCTTTTTTTGAAGAGAGGGATGATATTTTCTTGTCTGTAGTCCTCTGCACCTCACCTATTCTCTAAGACTTCTGAAAAATGAAGGCAAGTGGTTCTGCATGTACCCTATTTACTGGCGTATAAGACTCACTTTTTTCCTGAAAAATACTGAATGAAAATGGGGTGTGTCTTATATACATGTGCATCTTATATGCTGGCAAATATGGTATGTTAGCCAGTTCCTTCCATACTCTGTGATGCAGTTTGTCTGGCTATGCAGATTGGAAATCATTTAGGTTAACTAGGTGATTCCTGACTAACTCCTTACCAATCTTGATTTGTAACTCAGATTCTTTACCAAGGTCTCTGCTGATGCATGGAGGTACACAGTCCTCTTTTGGGGGGGAAAAACTGCAGCAAAATAGTTATCAGACAGTTCTTCCTTTCTATTATGGTCTGTTAGCATTTTACGATCCTTGCTGAGCAGTGGAACCCCTATTTCAAACATTTAAACATTTACTATATTTTTTCTCTCAGTTGTCAGTGTATATTAATGACTGTGAATCAGTTTAGGCTTGCCACTCATCAAAAAGCATACTATTTAATGCATGCCTGCTTCTTTTCATGTCCTTTGTCAATTCAAACCCCTCATGCTTCTTCTTCTGGATGAAACGTCAGTCCCCGCTCAAAGCTGCGTCAGAGGCCTACTCTCCATTGGGCTAAACTGGGTCATAGCTTTATCCTGCCCTTGGATGGTCACAGCACTGGGTCTCATTCTTCTACCTCATGTCATAGTTATTTATCTGTACTGTTCATTTCTCTGATTCTCTTGAATTTGGCTGAAAACAAATGAAAGATAGAGCCAGGAAAGGCTTTCTCAAAGAGCTCACTCATTGCTCTTTCCCTGACACAAGCCCAGGCTCATAAAGAGCTGCTACTCTCAGGCAGCACACTCTGGTCTGACTGGGTCCAAGCAGACTGTGGGCAGATTCCCATTAGCAGGCAATAGTAGCTCTGTTGTATCCCCCCATAATGATACTTCATTTCAAAATTGAGTTGTGTCCCCTGCCACCCAAAAACTAAAATATCTACCATCAGTCGTGACCAACATTTTGGAACTACCAGTGCAGTTGTAGCGAAAGATACTAAAACCATGGAAACTCAGCCTAAATATCCAGACATGTGATGAAAGCAATGAAAGAATTACACTGGACTAATGTGCCTTTTGACAGGAGGCATCTTGTTGCCCCAGAACATCCTTGTGTTCTTGAAAGCTCCCTCTTGCTGTTGGTACTGGGAGCAAAAAGGTGAGCCCTGTCAAATAATCTTCACTTTCCTTTCTATGAAGAGCAAATAATGAAGAGAAGCCAGGGTAGTAGAGGTTAGTAAGACATGGTACAGCATGGTCATGAGCAGAGAGGGGAGATAAGGAATGAGAAAGCTGAAGTGGGTGGAATAGTATAAATGCAGCCCTCATGTTGCTCCTTGGACCCTAAGGAAAATCCACTCACTTGCTATGTTTTCTCAACACCAAAAGAAGCCCCTTAGAGGCAGCATTCCTTTTGCTGTCCTTCACTGTAGCACAGGTGACTTATCAGTCTCACACAGTGGAAAAACAACATGGTCTTGGGGTAAGGGGTGAAGATGCTGTGTTGCCCTGTTCTCTCTTCTAAGCTTCTTGGCCTGATCTTTCCCCTCTGCAGGGATGGCATTCCATACTGTGAGTCTGACTATCATGCCCAATTTGGCATTAAATGTGAGACATGCAACCGGTATATCAGCGGCCGGGTTCTGGAGGTGAGTCCATTACAGACAGACACCTTTAAGCTACAGCCAATTGAATTGTTCTCATGATGTCAAGCCAGTGCCTTCTATTCAGAAGAGACATCCAGAGCACTGTTGTTTCTCTGTAATTGAACAAATGCTACACAGTGCCCACAAGAACATGTGTCATTACAAAGGACAGCAGGATAACTATGGGATGATCTAACAAAGGGGCTGTTTGAGCCAGAGGCCTTTGGAGGAGGGTTGTTTCTGACTTTTTCAAGGCTGTTTCCACATCACAAGGCAAAACCAGAGCTTATTATAGACATGCCTATGTAAAGGACTGATTCCTAGGAAAGAGGTATACTAGGCTTGGAAATCTTAGTGACAAGAGGAGAATAAGCAGCTGTATGTTACAAATATATAGACTAGTGTGGTGGGTGCTAAATATAGCTGGCTATATATAGTTGGAGTGAGGGAGTGCTAAAAATTGGCACGGCTGTGTCTACATTACAAAGTGCGGAATGTGCATTTTAATGTATAATCCAGGAGCTGCAAAGAAATCCGGTGTATGCAAGCACCATTGTATTTGACAGGATGTTTCCATACTTCATGGTGGTAGAGAAAAACACCTGCAAACATGAGATGACTAAAGCATCTGTTAAATATTGGGGGACATCTGGTAATCTCATAGCAGAGATCCAGCCAACAGAGTTCTGCTCCTTGTCAGTGGCTTGTAGTCTCTGCACGCCTATTGTTCTGCCAGTGAATCCAAAAGTTACATTCTCAGTCTGCAACAAAGAATGACACAAAGATTTTCAATTTCTGAAGTAGAAAATTGCTTGAGTTGAAGTATGCAAATAAAGCTGTTTCAGATGAATGCCTGTGATTAACACAGCACAGTTTGGATTGTAAGATCAAATTTTCTCAGCCTCTGATACAGCATTTGGCCCTTACAAGAATGTGAGAGGGATGACCTATCTAGTCGAGCATTGTGTCTTCCACAGTGGCCAACCTAATGCCTTTGGGAAAGCTGGGATATTAGGAGAAATAGCCTGCTGACACTGTTATCTCTTGGTAAGTGGTATTCAACAGCTGCCTGTCATCCTGGAAGCGTTGTACAGGCACCATGACTAGAACAAGCCTTATCATTTGTGAATGTTTCTAATACTGCCAACACCATGTCATGTGGAAATAAGTTCTGTAGTTTAAATATGCACAATGTGAAAGAGTTCTTCCTTTTGTCTGTCCTGAATCTTCCACAGTTGGATGAACCTGGGAGATCTGATAAGAGGGGAGATAAAGTTCTCTGTAACCACTCTCTGTTGTCTTTCATAAACTTAAACTGTGTCCTTTCTTATTTTCCATTTTTTTCCAAAGTGAAAAAGCTCTAGAAGATTGTAACTTTTCATCAGAGAGGAATTGCTCTAGCCCTCTGGCTATTTCTGCCCTTTTCGGCATCTTTGCCAATTTTATGATACCCTTTCTGAGTCGCCGCAACCTCAGCTATACACAGAATTCAAAGTGTAGTCTCAGCACTATAGATTTTTAGGAAGGCATTTCATTATTTTCTTGAACTGCGTGGAAAAATTATGCTAATGGCAGCTGTGCATTTTGCCCATGAAGTACCTTTGTTCCTAAACTGCAGCTGGAGGCTCTTTATATCCCCCCCCCCAAAAAAAAGTCTTGTTCTCCTCTTCCTGCCTGCCTCCAAATGCACTAGAGAAAAGATATTTTCCTGGTCCAAGGCATTTTAGCAGCACTATTCAACTGTGTCCCTGTTTGCAACACCCCTCAGTGATCCTACCTGTCCTCCAGTTGATAACAAACATGTATTTCAGTCTGCTTCCCTCCTATCCCTCCACCTGAAAGGCTGCTTTGTAGCCAGGTTCCACCCTGCCTTTCTCTGTTGCTGTGGCAACAAATCCAGCATTGCTGCTAGCCATGCAGCAGGATGCTTTCAAATAATGAAAGGAGCCCTGGCGGTGAACGGCTGTGGCTGCCAAAGGAAACTTGGGAGCCCAGGGCAAGCATTCCAGGAGTCAGCCCACAGAGCTTGTAGAATGAGAGAGTTAAAGCAGAGACACTCCAGGCTGTTGGGCTTTAAATCAATGTTTTATGTTAAAGGTAACAGCAAGTGAAGTGGATTAAAATGGTGTTAAATTTTCCTTTAGTAGGTATCAGTGAAGGTTACGTTGTCATTCCTTCACATCTTGTATCCTTCTCTGTTAAAAAAAAAAACCCTCAAGGGGGAATTAATTTTCCCACTGCTATCGCATGCTGCCACTAGATTTGGATAGGGTTTAACTTGTGTTAGGGCTCAGGTTCACCTCCAGAAATTGTCTCCACTAATTCATGAGATTATTAGAATTTGTGAAGAAATTAAAGGAAAAAAAGGGACAGTGAGCATGTGAAGAATGCATTCTTCCTTGACCAGGCAGTTTTGCCTCCTTCCAGTCTATGCAGGAGTCAGGATGAGGACATATGGCATGAATTTCATGCAGACTTGTAGCTGAAGTTGTAGCTTGTCAGAACTCTCTTCAGACATTAAATGCTGGCTGGGAGGTAAGGCAGCATCCCAGTCCTGCCACAGATAATCCTTTCTGTACATTTAAGAAAGAACCATGGCACTGGAATTGTTTCATGCTTAAGCACTTGTCAGTTTCATGTCAGGTTTTTTTTTTCTCTCCCAGACCTGCACTGACCATCTGTTCCCAGACTGTCATAAAAGGGCTGTCTCTAGAGTGAAATTGACATGAACCTGCCATGCATCCAACCATCTGACTAGTCAAAAGCCATGCTGAAAGGACCTTAACACCCATAGCATGCGAAGCAGCCCCCAAAGGCAAGGAGCTTGGGCTTCAGTTCAGCTTGTGCTAGCTACAACTCAGTCATCCCTCCATTTTCCATCTGTTTGCCTCCAGACAGCTGAGCCAAGGCATGTGGAGTGGTATTGGAAATTGTACTGTACTTCTCATTATATGCAGTTGGCCAGTTGAATGCATTAGGGGTGTAACTGCATGGTCCCAGTGCCGGAGATGATCTGATTGGAAGCTGCATGGAGGAAGTTGATTAGAAGACGTCTGGAAGAGCAATATAGTCCAGTGACCTTGAATCTGCATTTCAAAGCAAAGTTCCTCAGCCAGGCCCATTGGCTCAGGGCCTGTGTACATTATTGTACGCTATGATTCCACTTTAACTGCCATGGTAACATCCTATAGAATCCTAGAATTTGTAGTTTGGTCAGGTGCACCAGAAGAGTTCTCTAGCTGAAAGTTCTAAATACTCTTCCCTGAAGGGCAAATCCCAAAATTTTATCAGATGGAACCATAGGCCCATTCACATTATTTAATTATAGCACTGTATTCTAATTTAACAGCTATGGCAATATTCCATGGAATCCTGGGAACTGCAGTTGAGGGAGGAATTTTTAGAATTCTCAAGTCAGTGAGCTCCAATGCCTCACCAAAGTATAAACCCAAGATTCCATAAGATGTTGCCAACGTAGTTAAAGCAGAATATAGTGCTATTATTGTGTGGTGTGAATGGCCCCCATGGCAGTTTAAGCTATGACTGTGCAGTGTTAAAGGGCTCTAAGAACGGTTCCACTTGTCATGAAAGAAGCAAATTCTTGTGCCTTTGTAACAAAGTCTGGAGGGACTTGCACATCTGAAATCACATAGCAAACAAATGGCCTATCCATCAAAATTATTTTTTGATCCGTATCTTCCCTCTCCAGACCATGCAGCTCAGAATGGAGGGAAAAGGATATTTTCTTTCTTTCTTTTTTTTTTAAATAATTTTATTAAGTTTCACAAATAAAAAAAAATCTCAAATTGTACTTTTACATGTAATGTTTTTGTTCTTCCACTCTAATCTAGTTTTCATTTTCTAGATATCTACTCACATGTAAAAAATTATGCCTCACAATTCCAAGTTCATCTTACGTGTTTGATCTTGCATTTCTCTCATCAACTCCTGTTATGTTACAGTTATTCCCCTTTAATTTCAACCATAATTCAGACATTTTCACTTGGCAGTTCCCAGCAATTACCCATGACAATTTGCCATTCTGCTTTTATCTGATCGTCCGATTTCCCCTTTAATCTTTGTGAAACGATACCCGCATTTCTATTCTCAATAAATGCCCCCCACCATTGTTCGATTGTGGGTATTTGCTGAGACTTCCACAATTTGGCATATTCAGTTCGCACTGTCGTTATCATGTACAATATTAATCTCCAATGCCTCTTAATATTAGTATTCTCAAGAACATTTGTCATGTTTAACAAATAAAATTCAGGGTTTTTTTACAAATTGAACCTTCAATATTTCACACATCTTTTTATGTATTTCACTCCAATATTTCTTTGCCTTGGGACATGACCACCACATATGAAATATTGTTCCCACCTCTGTCTGACATTTCCAACACATTCCCGTACCTGTATTGTAAATCTTTTTTAACTTTTCTGGTGTCATGTACCATCTATGAAACATTTTAAAATAGCTCTCTCTAAGATTCTGAGCCATTGTAAATTTTTGTGTCCTTTTCCAGCTCTGCTCCCATTCATCTAATTGAATTGAATGCCCAATATTCTGCGCCCACAAAATCATTGCAGATTTCACAGTCTCCTCCTGTCTCTCCTGTGTTAATATTTCTTGATATATATGGGCTAACAGATGCAGTGGATTGTCAAAGATCCATTTAATCACTCCTGTCCTTTCTTTCGATTCTATTCCATAGGTTTTCAAGTCCATCTGGAATCTCTCATTTAGCTGCCTGTACGGAAACCAACTTAATGGCAGTCCTTCCTGTTCCAATTTTTCTCTTGATTTGATTTTATATGCATTTGTCATTGTTTTCTCTAATATATCCTCATATCTCAGCCATTTCTCTGTTGCCTTCCATCTTCCAAAGAAAGCTTCTTGAGGGGATACCCACATGGGTAGCTGCCTTATGTTTTTACTCTTATATTTATCCCATGGAAAAGGATATTTTCTGAATTGCAGGCATTCCTATTTCTCATGCTGCGCCTCCCTTGTCATCATCTGTGTGATCTCTGGAGCATGGACAAGGGAAGCTCCTCATGTACCTCAGGATGGGGTTGGCTAGAAATAAGTTAGCTGGGTTCTGGGAAGACTCCATGTCTGACTCTGGAGCTTGTACAAAAAGCAAAGCCAGGTGCAATGTGTTGTATAATGAAGGCTGCAAAGTCGTCAGGCAGTTCAAAAACCCTATGGCCAACGTATGACCTATCTTTTGAGAAATCTGGAACATAGTCACTTTGTAGCCTTTCCCAGACATATCTCAGCATGCATGCGCAAACTTTCTTTTTGTTGTCGTTCATGCTGGACATAGATGGTGGTATCTTTTAGACAGTAAGTCAGCTAGCCACAGTGATCATGAGGCAGACAGGAAGAATGGGCAGGTTCAGGAGTCTAATAACCAACAGGAATACCGTAGAATCATTTTGCCTTCAAAGCAGTAGGCTCCCATCATCTTTCATGACAAAGTGTGGCGTAAGAGTGCCATGAGCCATCCGCCACAATCAGCCTTCATACGCTTAACCCTCTGGCTGTCTCAGATGACTTTAAGATGTGCAGCCAGCCATGGAAGATTAATGAGTCTTAAAGGAACAGCATTCTCCTCCCACTTTGAGTTATAATAAGCATTCTCTCTTCATAGCAGGCAGCATTAGGCTCTCGCAATGACTGTAATTTTAATCAATATAAAATAATTTTGTTTTAAAAGCCAGCTGCAGTTTGCTCTATTGGGCAATTGCTTCTCCTGTATGAGAAACCTTACTCAGGGATAAAGAGGATGGTTTAGGGTTTTGCTTTCCATGGCGGGAAGTGGGGGGACAAACCAAATATGAATTCCTCTGGATGCTTTGCAAAGTAGCCAAGAAGACCAAGCTGTATGCAAAATAGACTGTTGGCCAAATACTACCACTGAGTAAGAAAGCAAGCTGAATTCTGTGACTAGAATATCTGGTGTGCATTATAGGTACATTTGGGGCTAACTTAGCATACTTATCCTAGAAAGAAAAAAGAAAGACAGACAGACATTTGCTTACTTCTTTTTTTCATGGAACAGAAGGAGTATTTCTTTGGAAAATATAGTAGGAATCATGTTGGATTTTTGTAGTGGACAGATTAGAGCTTGTAGAAGT
Organism: Cyclura pinguis; assembly: GCA_030412105.1. Lineage (NCBI taxonomy): Eukaryota > Metazoa > Chordata > Lepidosauria > Squamata > Iguanidae > Cyclura > Cyclura pinguis. Next base: position 131,114,655 of record CM059600.1, read on the forward strand.
TATTTTTGAACTATATTTTCCATCATCATCAGCCATCATGGCTTGAATATTCTGGGAGTTGTAGTCCAAAAAGTAAGTTCCAACCTGAGGTCCGGATACATCCAGCTACAGGCATCTCTGAGCTGTTAAGGTATATTTTTTAATGAGAAAAGTGTATAGCATCCATTAGCCATTCTAGCTCAATGGAACCTGCATATTCAGCAACAGAATGCTCCTGAGTGCCAAGTACCAAGGACAAACAAGGAAGACTGATTTCTCCATATACACTGCTTGTAAGATTTTCAGACGCTTCTGACTGGCTGGTATTAGATAAGACAGAATCTTACAATGCAATTATACTCATGTTTGATTTGAAGAAATCTCTGCTGAGTTACTCTAAAGTAAATGTGTATAAAAATGCAATGCTATGTTAATGCCTTAGAACAGTTCTTACATTTTAGATTCATGATAAACCTCTGTGTCCCATATCTCAGTACAAATAGGAAGAAGTTGTCTCAGTGAGTAATACAAAGGGCTGGCTCTTTGAAGGCTCTATTAATTCCAGAACCTCCTCTAGACTATGTCATGCAGATCTCTTGAAAGAGTCAGCTGTGTATATTATGCATGCAAACAATACTTTTGAAGGTGTTATCCAGACAGATCTGACACTAAGAAATCATCCAATCTCTATCAAAGTAATGGCAAAATCTTCCTATGTGTTTTGTACCCAGGAAGGGAAATATTTGAAACTGGGTCAATGTGTCTCCCTTAATATTTTACACTTGGAAAGTAAATGAACTATAGTCCTTACACTTTCATTTAGATTACCTCTGATAGCAGTAGTGCAAGCTTTAAATGATCAACAAAGAAAGCCACAGTAGTATAGTATAAGAGTGTCAAATCCCCATCCAGTTATGAAACTTGCTAGGTCAACTTGAACTGGATACTGTCTCCCTTAGCCTAACCTATCTCCCAGTGTTATTGAAATGCTTAAAATATGTGGAGGAATTGGAGAGAGAAAACCCTGTGTTCCTTTTAAAAAGTATGAGACAAAGGTGTAATTAATAGCGCTCTTCATGTGAATTCTTAGCAATCAGGGCAGAAGTTCTGTCTGTCCATTACAGTGCTTCTCATTTACCTGGTATGCAGACCAGCATTTTTCTCCTAATGGTGCCAGGGAACTGTAGCATATTTGTCCTCATTGGCTAACACTGTTTTTATTATTTCCTGGAAATTCACAGCCAGCTGGCACCTTGTGGCATACAAATCAGTGCCAGTCACTGACCACTACTTTGACCAGCACTGGTCTATCATATTTTTATACCTTTCTCTTTATAAAGTGCCGATCACAGTGTACAGGAGAGTTATCCCCCAACTGTAGAATTGGCTAGCACACATTTGCCCCTACCCAGGAAGTTTGCTATGGGTCAGGGAAGACGATGGCAGACCACTGGATAGCTGAGGGGCTGGCCGTAATGAGTGACATCATGCCTCTTTGGTAGCACAAAACAAGGACGGGGGGGTAAAGATGCTAATACTGGTGGATGCTACTATGCCAGTAGGGTCAGCACAAGGGTATTAGTCTTACTCTCAGAAGGATGCTGGAAGCTCAGCACTTGATCTTATGAGTTGCTGCCTCAATCAAGTGGCTCATAAGATTGTGTGGTAAATCCCATATAACCTTTTTCATTCACCCTGGAGGATGGAGTATTGGGCTTAAATGGGCAGCTTTCTTGATACCATTGCATTAGGCAGCATCAGCCTTTCACTTGATTTCATACCCACATCACTTTAGAGATGGTCAAATCCAGCAGTGGCTCAGCTAACACATTCTCATAAATCTCAGTGGAATTCTAGAGGATACGTTGAATTAACACAAAAATTCTCTTCCCGAAGGAGCACAATATTTATGAAATGCATGGAGAGAGACATTAGTTGCTTTTGGCTGCAAGTGTCTCAATGATTCATTTACTTCGTTTACATGATCATCATTGATTTCCAAATTTCCGCTCTTGAAAGCTATGAAAGTGTGAGGGAGAAGGATCAGATAATGCAGCATCCTAAGAGACTGCTGAAGTGCTATGCTTGGTTGGTTTTTCAACAGCTCAGCCTTTTCATTCTTTCTTTTTCTTTTTATATTGCATTGAAGAATCCTGCATTAGGGACAGATTGACTCCTGAAAAAGATGCATTATAAGAATAAAACAGGAATCCAATCTTTCCAAATAAAGGGATATGAAAGATGAAGTTTCTGTCATATCCGGCCCCTCCCTAAACTGCAAACCCCAGGATTCCATAGGATGTTGAAAGTGGAATAACAGCACTATAACAGTTTAGTGCAGAAATGGCCATAGTCTTATTCTTCATTAAAAGATTTAGATTAGAGCCCTGTGGGTGACTTGTTTTCTCTGCTGGCACACCCGTGCATGATTGTGTTCAATGGTTAGTTTCCTCACTACTCTGTTCAACATGGTGTTTGATTCTACTGACGTTTAGATTCCTGGCAGAAATCCCAGATTACTGAGCTTTCCTTCCAGACACCACTTATCCAGACATCTGGAGCAGTTACAGTACTACCAAGACAGAATAGAGGAAGTGTTGCCTTCAGTTAGAATGATACCTAGAAATAGTGCAGATTGATATTACATTTGCTCCCTCCCGCCATGACGTGGATGATGTTTCATCTGCTAATACTAGTCATCTGGAGTAGCAACTATTAGCACTTGGGAAACTTCATACTTCCAAATACTCTCAAGTTCTCTAGGATGTATCAGGGAGAAGCAGTCAGTGATTGTTGCTCATTGCATTACCAGTCTCATTAACTGAGCAAAGGAAATCGATATTTTCATCTGGTCAGTACCCAGTTTTGTTTTTAATGAGCTGAATGATATAACTAGATCACAGATTTTCAGTATCCTGCTTAAAATGGCAGATAAAGATGCATAGAGTGAACAATTTATTCAGGAATGCTAGAGTACTTTTGTGGTGGCTATTTGCTGTTGAGTTAACTTCAACCTATGTTGATGCTATCAGTGAGAGACCCCTAGGCACCTTGTTACTAACAGCCCTCTTAGGACTTGCAGATTTAGAGTTGTGGCTTCTTACGATTATCAAGATGTCCTATTTTTGTGTTTGATCATTTTCCCTCTAGATACAGTATAGATTGTTTCTACCTCTTCTTGCTCTGCAACTGGAGCATAAATTTAGATTATGGTTATATTGATCAGTTTTCCATGGCATCATAACAATATTATTTCGTCAGATTTGGCATTGTGTGCCCTGACTGCCTTTGCTACATCTTGCCTCACTATTGGTGCTGTACCATTTCTTTCTTAGATTATCATTTCTAGGGCAAAATACTATATAAGTATCTGTTTGAAAAATTCATTATCTTGTCCACTTTAGCTTGCTCACCCCAAGTACTGCTACATGTATACTTTCCATCTCTCATATTACAATTTCTAGTTTCTCTTCATTCATTGCTTCTCACACTCTGTGTTTATACTATATATGTTTTGCAATTTCAGAATTTTCTTTCACAACTGAACATATCAGTAAGCAAACATCTTTTAGACTTGAGTTCAATTGCATCATTAGACACAGCACTGTTTCTATTTGTCCTTTACTCTTCCCCAGTAACTGGTTAAGTGCCTTCCAACCTGAGCATTTCATTTTCCAGCATTATCTCTCCTTTGATTTTAGATTGTCTCATCATAGGGTTTTCATGGTAAGTGACATTCAGAAATAATTTCCTATTGCCTCCTTCTGCAAAGTACTAACAAGAGTGACTTAATTGCCACTGTCATTGTCTTTGAGAGCTCTTCTTCCAGAATTGCACACACGCACACACACAAAACTGCTGCTACTGCCAAGTGCCTTCCCCTCATCATGTTCAGGTGTTTGACACATTTAATCTGGCTCCTCTACAAAAGCCTGTCTTACTTTGGAGATCCTACCAATAGCAGTGCTATCATCAGCAGAGCCTTTTGCCTCATGGGAGCATATAATCTCAACCCCATAGAAAGGTACTGGAAGGGTACTTATTTCTGAGCAAATCACTTCATGACATATATCCAAATGGGCCATTCCAAGCAGAAGGCTGAGACTCTTCAATCTAGTCAAATCAAATTAAATCAAATTTTATTTGCACCAAACAAGTAGCCATTGCAAGTATAACCTGTATAGTACCTACCAGCAGATGTAACCAACATAAAAGCTTGCTGGTACTAATAGTACAATCATCTTATGTCTAATGATCTAGTCAGTTCCATACATGAGATAGGCAGTGAGGATTGATTTTCAAGCTGCAAATATTAACTCCTCTCTCTGGTTTAATGATACTGATAGTTGAATCTGGTTCAAGCACCATGTTCTTCTGCAACATTCATCCAGGCTAGCAATATTGTGGAAAGGTGTCTTCAGTTACTCAGTTGCCTTCTACGATCAACCCACTTGCTCAGATTTGGAATCCTAACAAGAGATACTAATAGCGTGAGATACGGAATACACTATGACATATCCCTGGAAATATATCTAGTGCAGGTTACAATCCAAAATACATATATGTCTCTGTTTTTGTTTTGGGAGAGCTGCATACTGTAATCTTATTTCTGTATCTCATTTCTGAGCTACAATGCTGGTTTTGTGGCTGAGGCCAGCAAGTCATTTTGATACATAAACAGCATAAGAATAAATTTTGACCAGTATTTTAGGACCAAGAATATTATGGCCATTAATGGGGCTGAGGTACCATGGCTTGTTACTGTGCTGATGATCTAATAGGTGACTCTGTTCTTGTGAGATTCAAGTGGCTCTTTCCTAGGAAAGCCTTGCTACCCTTAATACTGGCTCTAACTTTAAACATTCCTTCTCTAATGAAAGGCCTTCACAATCCTTCCTTTGCTCGTACCCTTTAATAATCCCTCATTCTCTCTTTTGTTGTCATCATCACCATCATTATTGTTATTATTATTGCCGCAAAATGCCCTTTTGGGAGCAATGTTTTCCACACAGTGGCGCAGGGTGTATCAAGGTAAACCCATGCTTGCCTCTAAGCTTTGAAAGTGAGTCTATAATTGAAATCCTAACAGACACTTCTAAGTAGAAACAAGCTACCAATTAGACCTATTATCTTTGTTAAAGGGCAGAGAGAACAGCCCTCCTGCTTGGCAAGTGGGCGAAATAGTAGGTTTCAATTTCTAATCTTAGGAGTATCATAGTCACTGAAGGCATCAGAAAAAGCTGCCTTCTGATCAGAACATTGAAAGAGAAATCAGGGCTGGACATTGCAAGAATATTTTTGTTTTACTGGGTTTTTGTGAGTCTTGCTCAGTGATGATGGATGTCTTCACCATCATCAAACAATGATAGATTGCTTAATGGTTATGTAAATTACACAGCTATATCAATTTGATATTGCTTTAATCATCATTGCTTAGCCCTAAGAAATCCTGACTTTTATAGCTTACTGCAGTGTTTTGAATTGTCTGCTAGACAGCTCTATGCACTACTTTGAGTACTCCAGTTTAATCTTTGGTACCTCTTTCCAGGGTTTCTTAGAAACTGTAGTTCAGGGAAGTACACTAGAACTCTCTAACAGACAATTCAAAGCTTCTCACTGAACTGCAGGTCCCCAGGATTTGTTATGATGGATCTATGACAATTAAAACAGCATCAAAGTGGTTTAATTATGTTGTATAGATGCAGCTATTGTGACAACTTGCAAAATGGGTCTATCACACTATTTCAGTGGTGGTGAACAGTTATGACAACACCCTGGATTTGGCTGTGCTGTGACTTGTCACCCTGCCCAGTTCTAGCAAAGTCATACAACTGACAAAAGCTGAAGTGTGGTAGACTGTGTGGTCCTTTTAATCAGTGTGACAGCTCTGAGCACCTCTTAGCCTCTCCTTGTCACAAAGCTAACATGAAGGTTGATCCCACAAGCTTTCACTCAGTGGGAGCCTTAAATGACCCCATTCACGTCAAACACTAGCACTGTATTTGGAGATGGGAAAGTAATTTTTTTTCCATTCTGATGTTGTATTTTATACACCGTTGGCATCCGGTTTACCAGGTTTCAGTGACAGCATCTGGTGCAATGCTATTTGTTTGCAGCTCAGTTTAACTCTTATTGCAAAGACCCTGAAAACATGTCTGATTGACATGGGTTGCAGAAATTTTGTGTTGTGTGAAAATTGGAGGCATTTATTGGATCTGTAATTGAATGTCAGCCTTGGTGTTGAACATATGCCATAGATAACTAGGATGGAAGATCCCAAATATGCCTTTTCTGCCTTCGTAGCTAATCATCTTTAGAAGAGTCTGTTATTGCCTCTCCCATCCACCCCCATCATGGAAATAACAGCTTACAAATAAAGGTACTTGTGAGCAGTTCCTTTTCTGGCAACAGTCTTACAACTGAGATACATTACAGTTGTAAACTGGTGAGAGAAAAATCACTGCCTTTCTGTGCAACAAAGAAGGCACCCTAAATTAACTACAGAAGGCTGAAAGACCGTGAGAGAAATAATGGGCACAGTTAAATAATTTTAAATTGATTGAATCTCTTAGATGCATATGAATAGAATGTATTTTAATTTAATAAAGGTAAAGTAGTACAAGACAAATAGCTCTTCTTTTCACTTTTTCTTGACCTGTCAAGAAAAACCCACCAATTAAAGAAAATACTATATAAGGATGATGATGATGATGTCGTCTGTGTGTCCATGTCCACAACAGCTCCAGACCATAAAATCTAGACAGCTGTAATTCCACATGGATACTAAAGAAATCCTACAGGGGTGGTGATCAGGTTTATTGGGTTTTTATAGTGTATTAATTAATTTTAATCCATTTCCACCCATCTGTACTCTGTGGCACCATTACCAGTCACTACATGGCGTATGAATTAATTTAAATATGTTTATAGCCTTCAGTCACCAAACAGCAGAATTCCATAACCATGTATGGGTGTATGTGTGTGTGCCTTTTCAAGTTGCCTGTTGACTTATGGCAATCCCATGAATTTCTTAGGCAAGGAAAACTCAGAGGTGGTTTTGCCAGTTCCTTCCCATGAAATATAGCCTACAGCATCTGGTATTAATAGGCAATCTCCCATCCAAGTGCTAACCAGGGCTGACCTTCCTTAATTTCCAGGATCAGATGGGATCTGGTAATCAGGCTCTCCTAAACACGACATAGCTATTATTCAGAACAATGACTCCTGTGAAAAGCAGGGATTCGGTAACCCACTTTGCAAAATAAGATGACTAGGAAGAATAACTGCAGCTACAAAGCAGCAGGCACAATAAGAAGGGCTGCAACCAGAGCAGCTGAGATTCCAGAAAACAAGCAAGAAGTAGAGAAAGGAAATGGAGTAGCAATGAGTAGAGCTGAGAGCCATCTGTGGAAAAAGGGTGAACTTTTGCATTCACCTACAATCCAGCTTTGGACTGTGGTTCTAATGTACTTAATACAATTGGCTCAGTGCACTAGCTGCCTTGCAGTCAATTAGAAAAGAGAACTTCCATGGATATGTTGAAATGATAGCAACTTCCAGCTGACCCAAAATTATGTTTACACCTCCAGTGAAGAACATCTTATGAGAAAGCAGGAGATGTGCCTGTGGGTCCCACAGTTCTTGGCTTCCCTCTCACCAGATGGAAACAATGGGTCCAAATTTGATAGCTCCGCAAGTGAAGCCTTTTATATGTCACACTACAAAGGCTATTCTAATGAATATGAAACAGAATGCTTGAATCACAGCACAAAATAAGGTTGTTGGCTAATGATAGCCATGTTTAAATATTTGAAGGGATGCCATGTAGAGGAAGGAGAGGGCTTGTTTTCTGCTGCTCCAGAGACCAGAACGAGGAGCAATGGATTCAAGCTGCAGGAAAGGAGATTCCACCTGAACCTCAGGAAGAACTTCCTGACAGTCAGGGCTGTCCGGCAGTGGAATATGCCGCCTTGGAGTGTAGTGGAGTTTCCTTCTTTGGAGGTTTTTAAGCAGAGGCTGGATGGCCATCTGTCGGGAGTGCTTTGAGGGTGTTCCTGCATGGCAGGGGGTTGGACTGGATGGCCCGTGTGGTCTCTTCCAACTCTACATTTCTATGATTCTATGATTCTATACCGTTGATGCTGTGAGAATCAAGAACAATCTATTATAGAGACCATAAAAGCTATATAATGAAGATGCAGAACTTGAAATATACTTCTGGGGGGAAAAAAATCAGAGATGTCATAGATCAATATAAAAGTGGGTCAGCAATAGCGCTAGAGAAGAGATATGCAATTATATGTGAAATGACTTGGAATCTATACCTCATAGTCTTAAAAATATCTGAAAAAAATTGATTGTAAACTATAAGATTAATTGAATAAGACTAATGACACAATAGATGAAAACATGATTTGTGTGACAACTGTTACAAAATGGCCACTATAAAAATGGATAGACTATCAAACTTATGTTTTTAATGCAGATATAATGCAGATATTTAATGCAGAGTCCACATATTGCCACAAGCACCAAAATAATTAGCAAAACAATCAGGTTATAGAAATAATAAACATAATAAAAAAAATGCAGGCATAGATACACAACACTAAAGATATAGTGGAAACAACATCAAGCATACTTTTTTACACACAGAAATCACGTTTCAGCACTCATTGTTTGTACCAAACTTGTATCTTTGAGGAACTGACACAAAGGACATGATTTTGAATATATTACCAAAAAAAAAAAAATCAGAATCCATGGGAATTTCAGATTGATTGAGTGGTGTGGGAATGGGATATTGGGATCAAAGAGATTTCACCCAGTACAATACGAGTATTTATATCTGTATCAATCAAAATAAAAGAAAATAGTTTAAACATACACAATACCCCACTCCCTTAATTCTGTATATGTATACGAGTGTTACACCATGTTGCTGATAAGGATGTTGGAAAGCGGAAATATCTGCAATTTTACCACTTCTGCAAGAGTCCCGTGCCCCTAACCCTAGCAAATGTAGAGGGCAATCTGTATATTGTATCTCATTACAGGGCCAACCATAGAATTAGACAGAGAGCCTTTTCGGACCTTATCTGGTCATGGAGACATCCAGTGTGGGTTTCTGTATTGGCTCTGCTGGGAGGGGAGTGCGACAAGAGTGCTCCCCTCTGCACCAGCTGCCACTATGTTCCAGGAAGTGCAATGGCTGCACCTATTCCTGCCGCAGCACAGCCGGGTAGTTTCCCAGGCTGTGCTGGCTCAGAAAGTGCAACCATTGTGCTTCCAGGGCCTCTGCAGGGAAGGTAAGTCTGCAATGGTGGCATGCTCACCAGTCACTGACAAAGAAAACCCATCAATGATTTGCTGTGAGATGATGTCGTCTAGGGATGAAAGAAGAACAAGACCGCAATGATGTGGTACATAAGCAACATTGTGGTCCCGTCCTTCTCCCGTCCCTGTGGCAGGTTAGGAGGGTGAAGCGGAAAGAGCCAGAGTGAGATGGCCACATCATGCAGCAGATTTTGGGTCTGTCTCTATCTCTAACTGGCTGCTTGAGTTAGATATAGTTTTTTCAGAATTAAAAACAAGTGTATTTTAAATTGCTTTCAGAGAGTATTTATTTTATATTGGATCTATTTTGTTGTTTTATTTTGACTGTGAGCTGCATTTTATTTTGACTGTGATCTGCATTTAAGATGGTGGTGGGTGGTGATTTATTGACTAAAAGAAATACTTAGAAATGCTTAAGAAACAAACAAATTACCAGGGGAATTCACCATCTCTGAGAGTTGCCTTTTCTCACTGATTCTTTTAGGCAGGAGGGAAACATTACCACCCCACTTGTGCCAGATGTGTGCGTTGCCACCAGATGTTCACCGAAGGAGAAGAGATGTACCTCACAGGTAGGAATAGTAGCCTCCTGGGAAAAAGATCACACTATAGCATAGACTGTCTACCTCTGTCCAAGCTAGATAGACAATTCAGAATTTCCACTTCTAGTACTCCTCAAGGCTTCTGTGAACATGGTGTGGGAGCTGCACATTGCATCTCTGAAGGTCACTGAGTCCTTTGTCATGATATATTCTAGATTTTCTTCAAGATATGCAGATTAATCTTCAGTGCACATTGCATGAAATACAGATAAATACATGTTATCAGTCTCATTTCAAGAAGCGTGTTGAGATTTGCAAACAGAGGCCCTGTGATTAAGCCCCAAGGCCAATGTCTTTAAACATTCTGATTGCAAGATGCTCAGCTTGCTCAGGAGGGTATAGCATGAAGAAAGAGGAAATTACTGGGTCTCTGTATGAACTCAGGGTGTTTGTTGCTTTAGGTCTATTTTCAGCATAGTGAGAAACAGTGTTTGTCCCTTATTCAACCTTTAGGTGCTTGTCACCCTGAGTCACTAATTACCCTCTGTCTGCCTGCATTAATTGTAGAGTTGCTTCCTTCCCACCCTCACAGTACATGAACTATTGAGTTAGGGATGGGCTGCTTTCTGTGTGGGATGGCAATTGACAGATCCTGTGGGGGAGTGGATGTACCATTAGTGTCACATTGGCCTGTCAGCCAGTGGGGTATTAAGAGAAACCCTGCCACTGTAATGGGTGTGTGGAGAAAGGTTAGATTCCCTCCCAAACTATTGCACCTGGCCATCAACTCTGCCTGCAAGTAGCACCTGTTGCTATGGTGACCGAAAAGGGCATGAAGTGCGGCACCAAAAAGTGGGAATGTATGTGGGGTAGAAGGAGGGCGATGGGATGGAAGGATGGCTTGTCGGGCTATAGAAATTCATGATTCATTTTGTAGCTTGGAGGTGACTGGCTGAATAGTCCTGTGAAGGTCAGAAGGCCTTTCAACATCCCAGTTCTATCTTAATGCATCTGACCTCGCCACCGTTATGTTCCCATAACAGGGCAAAATCTGCCGGGATTCATTTCCTCTTTTTCCTACATTCCTCCTGTTTTCACCTTCTATTTAGTTCTCCTCTTTTTTGCCTTCCCTCTCTGTAACTTCTTAGGGAGCATTCATTAACTTGAAAGATTTATTTTACTGTTGAATCCACTGGTTTGTATACATACAGCCATGTCTTAAGGTTCATTTCAGTGGTAATCTAGGATATGTGCCTGATATCTGTTTCTCACAGAAAATGGCTGCTGAGAACAATTTCAAAGGCTGACTTACAGAAGACAAATCTGGGAAATACATATGTGTGTGGCCTTTCCTAGGTTAATGTTTGCATCTACATCTTTGGACACATCCATGCATTTGTGTCTTAATTATGAACACAGAAACAGTATATACACTTTACTTATTCTGGTTAATGGGTAGAACTTCTGCCTGAAAGACTAGGTGTTTTCTTTAGAAAAAGCTAGTTGATCACAACATACCTGCTGGATGTACCTTTATACCCAGTGCACCTAGCCTCCCTATTTCTTTACGATACTAGTGCTCAGCAGATGTTGCTCCTTGGTCTATTTGTAGTGCAGATAATGGTGATGGGCCAGGTCAACTTGATTATGCAGTCTGCATGCCACCTCAGAAAGACCTGTGACACAAAGGAACCACAATGGCTTTTGCAGGCATCATTTCTAGTGAAGAACATCTAGAAGTTTATTTTTGTCTTGAACTCCCCAGTCTCCCAGCCAGCACGGGCAGTGGCCATATTGGCTGGGGAAGTATGGAAGCTGTTGTCCAAGAAGTTGCTTATCTCAGTTCTGTTATTGGGTTTTTTTTTTCTTCTGCTGCTCCCTGGTGCAATGAAATGAACCCAGGTGACAATACAGCAAAATTAAAGTTCATCTCTTGCAGTCCTGTACACAAATCTTTGCAGGCTAATAAAATGGGCACTGACTTTTCTGCTGGAGTCTATTATGTGTGATGAGTTTGTTGACTGCAAAGACAACTCTTTCACTGTTATATTAGAGACAATGAGAACTTTATGTGTTTTCCAATCATCTGTCTGGCAGTTTTGATGATGTCTTTGTAAAGCCAGGTAGGCAGAAGCATATTCAAACCACACAAGACACTTTTTAACTGAAACTGAAAAGTGTGTGATCTTACTTTGACCTTTAACAGCAGCCAGGAGTAGCTAGTTTTAAGACCCAAAGCAATACCATGATCCTGGGAGGATCATACAGCTGCAGAAATGAAGCCTGTGGAGTCATATTACATGGTTAGTGTTGTTTCTGTTCCTAGCATCCTTCTTTTCATTTCCAGCTGAATGTATGTTCCTTTGACCACACCATTAAGGTGGAAGGATCTTAGGAAAATCGATAAACCCCAGAAATCAATGGCATGCAGTGTCATCACTAAGTCTGAAAGAAGGTCTTTCCTTTCTTTCTTTCTGTCTTTGCTTCCTTCTTTCCATCAGACAACCATGAAAGGAGAGACAAGGGTGGGAAGGGCAATTTGAATTTACCTTTAAAAATTAGCATCCAGATCTGATCATCATGACTCCCATTTTATAAATATATGTGTACACACATACACACAACCTTTCTGCCCAAGCACCCAATGTGGTTTTTATTGTATGCACTGGCTTGTATTCAAAGCTGGTCCCAGATTATTAGGATGCCCTAGAGAGCATCATAGATCTACTATGTCATTTGATGCCTTTAATTCATCCCTTAGCATCCCATTATCACTTTGTGTTGCTGGAGCCTTTTGCTACCACCTGCCACAGGCAATGCTGCTAGCTATGTTACTCATCTGTAAGAAGGGAAGGGCACAAGGATTTCATGTAATCAGTTAGAATGCTCATGAATTCATGCCACCACCTTGTCCCAGCACTCCACAGCCAGTCAGACACAGGAGAACAGACACTGTCTGGAAGTGCAAAGGAGTGCCAATAACACGTTGTGATGGCATGGGATGCAAGCCAACTGCTCTGCATTCCCTTTTGCACAGGTATTTGGAACTGGTTTCCCAGCAAGTGGCCAACCCTTAATCTTACACACAGGCATCATGACGTGAGAAGGACTAGTGCTCAATTAACAGAGATCCAGGGTTTGAATCACTTGTTTGAGTTAGGCAGCTGCACTGCTTCTGAGGCATTTTGGTATTGGGTTCCCATTCTCTGACTTGTATTAGTTGTAGGATTGGGGGCAGGCAATACTACTTGTTGACAGGATGTTAAATTAAATGGCCTTCTTGAATGGTTCCAAATGAGGCTTTCATCACAGCATCATCCTGCCTCATTCACTGAATCTCATGGGAGCTTCAGATGACTTCATTGTGAAGCCACTGCCCCCACCATTCTACTGCTTATCTGTTCTCTATGCACAGTAATGTCTAATTATTACTGTGAAATGCCCTTAGTTTCTTTCCACTCTATAATAATTTTGTAATGTGCCACAGTCATGGAGATGTAGCATTGTTTTTCTGAACCTGAGTGCTGTATGTAAATTACCTCCTCAGTTGGACAGCCTGTCATTGCAGTGCGTTCTCTTCTGTTCCAGGGTCAGAAGTGTGGCATCCCATATGCAAACAAGCAGCAAGAGCAGAAAAAAAATTAAAGGTAAAATGGAGCTGGGGTTGGGTGGGAATGACAACTTCAGCAACCATTGCAATACCTAAAGCAGGAGTATATATTTCACACTTGAAGAGAGCCAGGGGGTTTATTTACTTGTTTTGAAAGGCATAGCAATTGTAAAAGAAGAGGAAGTTTGAAATTTAGCATCTGGGGGCTTTGGTCTTGCAGGACTTGGGCTAAGATTACAGGCTCTAGCATCTTTGAAGATATAACTAAGGAGTACAATAGCCATGGATTTAAGTCCTTTGTCTTGAGTCTTCATACTCTACACAGCTGTTGTGTTTGCTGTGCTGCCATCAGCTTTTACAGTAAACATATCAAATGCCAACGGGAGGTCTACAATGCTCTCAGGGCACATAAAATATGCTTGCCATGAAACTGTGTTTGGCCTCGGCTTCCTGGCATGTGTCTGTTACATGTTGGGCAATGCACAGCTGCTCACTAGAATCCACAGCAAACTCTTTCAGTGCATAAACTGTGAAATGGCCTTCAGCATCCTCTTTATAGTCTGCAGCTGCCATCTTGCTGATCAGAACAATAATGGAGGTAGAATTGCTGGATAAACATTCTTGATCACATGTTCCTGCAAAATGGGCTGCTGTTTGCCTCTTGTTTCTGCTCCAGAGTCAAAATTCTGTTCACCTGAAATAATGGCTCTTTAACCCCAAGCTTTGGTTCAAGATAAAGTTTGTATTTAGCCTGGAACTGAATAACCAGTTGGCTGCAGAGTTTTAGATTTTGTCCGAGAAAAAATAAATTGAGAGTATAGGCTCAGTAAAATTAGGGTTAGGGTGTTGGCAGTCAGTTCTGCCCCCATACTAGCTAAATCTGTTGTTGCATTCTGGAATATGGGGACTGTGACTAGAACAGGATAGGTATTCCAGTTGAGACTCTTATTGCCTGTATTCCAAGGACCTAGAGGTTTGTGTCAGTGATATCATGAGAGAGTGTGAGACTCTGCTTTTGGATTCAACATGGTTTTATTGGCACTGCTGAAATATCCTTGCTGAAGGTGACTATTGGGTTAACTCTGCCACATGCACTATTAACATTGATTGCCATGAGTTGCAAGATTAATATGTGGCTTACAAACAAAAGGTGACAGCAATAGAGCCATTGTGTCACCTGCCTTTAGAACATCCTTCCCAGCCTGGGTCTTTCCAGATGCTTTGGGGTAAAGTTCCCATCAGACCCTGCTGGTATACCTAAATGTCAAGGATGATGAAAATTGTACTCTCACAACATTTGCAGGGATCCAGACTGGAGAAGACTACACCTGGAGTCTTAGGGCACAACTATACATTACAGGATATGCATGATGCTTGCTGCCAGCCCATATCCTTTCCCCTTGTCCACAGTAATGTCTAGTAAAGGATGTCCCAGTATTGCATTCCGCATCTCCCTCCCACACCACAAAATGACCAAAGAACTAGTATGAAATGGACACTGAATGGGTGACATCAAGTCATATATTTCTGTTAACAAACATGACCAGAGGAAAACATTGTATATAGGAGTGTGAGGAGAGTAGAATGAGAGTTGGTGATGGCCACATATCCTCTGAAATGTCTCGTTAGGCCTTCAAGTATTCCATTAGTGTTGACTGCAAGTAGCTGGTGAAGGTGTAAAGTGTAACATTTGATAACATTTCAGAATGATTAAATTAATGCAAAATCTCTGAGTTGTCTGAGTCAGGACTGTTCAAATAAATCATATACAAGAAGTGATGAGGATGGAAATGTCAAAGTATGATAATAGGTGGGAAAATGCAGCAACACATCCAGATAACAACATGCTTAAAAAGAAGAAATACAGAAAGATTGTTTGAGATTTTTGCAGAGCTCATGAAACTTTTTAAAAGTTTGTTTTATTCTGTTTTCTAATGACAACTCCCAGAAATACTCAACCAGCTTGGCTGAGAACTTCTGAAACTTGTAGAAAAGCGACTTTTTTGAGCTCTGCTACTTTTGCCATTACTAAAGTCATGCTCCCTGCTCAGATCAGAGCTAGTTGTAATGTTTCCTTAAGTCGTGCAGATTTGGTAGAAGGCAAGACCATTTAGTGTATAGCACATTTTGTCCTTTTCTATGTACACAGCACAGAAGAACTTCAGAAACTTCCATCTCCCCACCTGGCTCCAGCATTGGCTCCCCCAACCGAGTCATTTGTGTAAGTACACTTCCCTAGCACGTGGTATCTGTGACTGCTAAGCCTTGCAGCTTCTACAAGTGCACATGGAAAGGTGTGTCCTTTGGGTTCTAAAAGAGGTGAAAAGAAGAATCAGCCAAGACACCTATGTAGCTATTGCAGACTGGATTCTTACGGACTGGGAACACTCTTGCCTGATCTGTGAGTGCATAAACGCAAATCCATGAGTCCTATATTACAAATTCTACCTGAAATGTCTGTGCCCTTTGTTGAATGCCTGACTGCCAAAAAGTTCTGATACTTGTTGTAAATAAAAAGGGAATTTAGAAGACAAATAAAGAAAGAGAAATAGTCTTTTATGTATTCTAGTTAAAAATAAGCATAGCATATAGATTCTTAATATACAAAAGGTTAAAAGAGAACATGAGCAAGTTTGGCAAGTTAAAATACAAAATATATCAAAATATAATACAATATCACAATGAAGCAGGATATGATACAAACTGCAGTAACAGCAAATCAGGAAGTGGAAGTAAGTGTCCACTAAAACAATGCTACTCTTATAGAGCCTTTACACCTGCTTCCAATAACAGTAGCAGGTGAAGGTCCTCTATAACACCAATAGACCAATTAAACCCATAACAACTAGAGTTGTAAGTCTTGTCAATTCCAACAATACTGACATGGCTTCTTTGAGCATCATCTGACTGAAGAACTCAGATGCCGATTGCCTGGGCAATTCATGATGTTGATTTCAGTCTCAACCCTAGTGCTCCCTTTCCACCGTTGTCTCATCTATCTAAGGAGAACTCTGTCACCTCCTCTAAAGTTTGATCTTCCTTCTTCTCACCTCTGTGGTAACAATCCATTTTGGCTTGCTATGATGATGGTGCCCTCTACCTGTATATTCCCACTTGCCCCTTTCTCCCCAGCATCCCCAGCTCCCATTGCTTTTCTTTCTGTGTTCTCCTATCTGTGTCTTTCCCTTTCCTTAGGCTAAAGTGGATAATGAGATCCTTAATTACAAAGACCTGGCTGCTCTTCCCAAGATCAAAGCCATCTACGAGGTGCAGCGCCCTGACCTCATTTCCTATGAACCCTATCACAGATATACGTCGGACGAGACACTGGAGAGATATAGCTATGGGGAGGTACAGCTTCTTAGCCATTTCACCATGGGCACAGGGGCCAATAACAGCTGTGAGAGAAAAAGAGCCTTATCCATGTCCTATAGCTATAAATCCTATTGATTTTGGTGGGATTTTAAGATCCACAGTACATCCTCCACATTCCGAAAAAAACAAAAAACAGCTAAGCGAGTTATTTCTGTGCAACCATCTTGTCTATAGATTGAAAATGTACTCAAGAGATGCGGTCTGAGGACACTGGTTCCAGCTTCTGTTATTAGGACATGTGCAGAAAAAGCATAATGCTTTTCAATTATAGGCTGCATATTATGTGCCCAGGTATGAGATACAGGGATCCAGTTGTTATTAAAATGCAGTGTAAGTGGTGCGAAAAGGAGGGCTTTTCTGAAACTCTCTCAAAGAATTACCTCTCAGTGTCTAATATGCTGAAGGAGTTCTCTTCAGCCATGCTCCAACATGTCCTAACATCCTTGATGAGCAAGAAGATGAGCAGGCATCTTGGTAGACCTAAAACAGTAAATGTGGCAGATCTGCTATGCACGTGCTTGACTCCTTTAGTGATACAATTGAAGTTACGACCTTTGGCTTAATCTGGTTGTCCTACATTCCATTCTTAGAAGCAGCCTTTGCTTTAGTTTGTGGGGTGGAGGGCAAGGAGGAAAGAACAGGGCTGGTCTAAACTGGTCTAGCCTGCAAATTTCTGTTGAAAGAGTGGATGGTTATTGAAATGATGATGAAATGAAAGGAGTGTGTTTGAGCCAGAAGGAAGTGAGGTCTTTAGCCATTTAAAACAGCCAGCATTCTGTTTGTCTATCAAATGCTGAAGGCAGCATATGAGCTCTTTCAAAAGGCCTGGTAGCAATCTTTGGCAAGTGCCAACTTCAGTCCATTAGTCTTATGGGAAGAGAACTCTGGGACTCAAGCACTCTCCACTTGCAATTTAGCACAGATTGGTTTTGTCTGGTTTGCACTAAATTGAATTGTGCTGTGCCTGATCCTGTTTTGATTGCAGTTCAACCAGGTGAAAAGTAGTCTTTTTGGCTTTCCCAAAAAGGAAATGCCACCTTATATTTTCACGTTCATTTTTTACATTGTGACATTCCTCCTTTCAACAAGTTGATCACCAGCTTGGTGTTTCATCAAGGAGAAGCAGCAGCCCAAGAGAAAACAGAGGTCTAGGTCAGGACCATTTTTCTTATTCCCATCTTAGAAGCATGGTTAGACAGAAACATGGAAATGGTTAAATGCCTACATCTGTTTCATGTCTGAATGGATATGCCATGTTTTTGATATGCCAAATTTGTGCTGCTCATGCTAATTTACCAAATTCATGCAGACCCTTGTCTAATGGCCGAAGATATTTTGCTGTCTAAGGCAAAGGACAAGATGGTATCTCTTATCATTTCATATTCATGAACTAGCTAGAGAGGCAGTTGAATCTTTCTTCAAGTCTGGCAATAGGATAGGGTCTTACTTTACACCTGGAACCCTTTCAAACTACATAGTTATAGCACTGTGATTCCACTTCAAATGCCATGGCAACATCCTATGGATTCTGGGAGTTTGTAGTTTGGTGAGGCACTGGAGTTTTCTGGCTGAGAAATCTAAATGCCCCTCCCTAAATTGCAAATCCCATGATTCCTCAGAATGCTGCCATGGCAGTTAAAGTGTAATTGGAGCACTATAACTGTGGAGTGTGAAAAGACCCCTGAAAACAGTAAGTTAATTTGGAGATGCAATGTTGTGTAGTACACGCAGCTTTGTCTTGCAACAGGAAACAATAAGGTCTCAGGAAATACAACCTTGTGGTTACCATTGTCCCCCACCTCAACTGCTACCTAAGGTGTTTGCCTCCATCTGCCTAATGATAGCACTTGCCCTGTCTAGCCTCCTTCCTTAACTACCTGATTCCCAGTAGCACTAAAAGGAGGGCTCTCCTTGAGCTCAATACAGTATGCTCTGATGCATTGCCTGTGTTTTGCAGAAATGGATACACTATCTTAAATTCTCTACTAAGATTATTATTGGGTGTGTCTTTGTTTACATGTAGGGAACAGTTCACTACTGTAAAGAAATCTGATAAATACAGTGACTATGTTGAGGGTAGAGGTCGAGATTAGGACTCAATACATGTTTTCTGAAGATCAAGATTCTCTGATCAGGAACTTCTATATATTTGCAGGAACAAGTGCTGTTATTTGTTTGTTTTTCTCACTGTGTTTTAAGAGGAACTTGCACTCTTCCTCTTCTTTGTGGTCATTTTGCCCTTTTTTCTACAAGACTTCTTGAGTGCCCTGACAGCTCTAATAAAGTTTTCATTCTGCTAAGTGGACAGGAACCTGGGGGGAGATGAACTGTGTTGTTGCCCTGAGCAGTCATGTCAACTTGTAATCATTTCCCCTCTCTTTCTTTTCCTCAATCTTCATTCCCTCGTGGCTTGTCTCTGGCCTCCTGTCGCTTCTAGTCCCTGGGAACTTTGTCTCCATATTCTCAGGTAATCATACAGCATGCCAAGCTAACATGAGGGCTTGAGTGGCCAGGACTTGTAAAGTCAGAGCTGAAAAAGCATTCACTGACGGCTGGGCCAAGAAGGTCCCATTGCAGAGTGCTGAAGGGACAGAAAAGTATTGCTACTAAGTCACTATAGAAAGCAGCCTCTGATAATGTTATCTTAGGAGTGCTCGTGATAATGCCAGTTGTCTTTCTGATGTCAACACACATGCATACCATGAATGAATATGCACACTAGTAGGGTTGCCAGACTGAAAACTAGGGATGGCTCCTGTACCTTTAATGATTGTGTAGAAAACAGAATTTCTACATGCTTTTCATGCAGCCAGGTAACAAGCAACATCTGCTGAAATTTCTTCTTCTGCACAACCATTAAAGGTACTGGAGTCTTCCCCAGTTTTCAGTCTGGCAAACCTACACACCACACATGCTGCCCTCAACTGGGAAGGAGAAGAGGCTACCCAGAATGAAATAAAAAGGAGAAGGCTAGGATTTTGTCAGACAGGCCTAAAATTCATGAATGTTCCTCCTCAACACACACACACAGGCACACAAACACATGCACTAAAAGCAGACTGTCTGATAATCAATACTCTTACTTTTCCAGGACATTTATGAAAGCATGGACATCCGGCAGAGGCGAGCCTCCAGCCCAGGCTACATTGACTCCCCCACCTACAGTCGCCAAGGCATGTCCCCCACCATCCCACGTTCTCCACATCATTATTACCGCTCAGGTAAGGGCACAGCTCTTTTTGTCAGGATTCAGCTGAGTGCCCATGAGAAACAGAAAATACTACTGCGGCTGTATCACCAAGATGTACACATGTCTCCCCACAGGGCATTCAGCACCATCACATCTTTCCATTCCCAGAAGATTTTGTTCTGTGAAGCCTTATCTCTGGAGGGTGGCTAAGAGGAAAGGAGGGGGAAAATGACCCACACACAGTCACGTGCATCCCAAATCACTTTCTGTGTTGTGTTGGACCATTTCTTGACAGAGTGTTAGACAATCGGCCAAGTCCATTGTGGTCCATTCTCAGGACAGAGATGAGTGTTCATTACTGGGACTTCACTCCACTGTGCATATACAATCCTCCTTTTCTCTGTGGCAAGTTCAAAATGATGACTCCATGCTAG
The DNA here is from genome assembly GCA_030412105.1 of Cyclura pinguis. NCBI lineage: Eukaryota > Metazoa > Chordata > Lepidosauria > Squamata > Iguanidae > Cyclura > Cyclura pinguis. The sequence continues at coordinate 131,135,121 of CM059600.1, forward strand.
AATGCTAGAGCTGACTTTGAAAGGAGCAGATGATGCGGGAAGCAACGGATGCCATGGGATTCATATGCACATAAAGAGAGGTGCTAGGGGATTCTTCTTTAGCATGAACACAACCAGCACTGGGTGCTGACATGTTGCACTGAGAAGACTGCAGAGCTGGGAAGAAAAACACACAGATAAAAGCATGTCCAGCAAAATGCTCTTCTGAGTCTTCCTTGAACAGGTTTGCTCATCAAAATCACACCCTTTACCAGAATGAAGTACCTGGTGCAGTTGTCACTGGACTCTGTACCACCAGGCGCTTGTTAGCAATGGAAAATACATCCTTGTACCATGTTTCTGGTGTTCCTAGAATGGGTTTAGAACTATAGCTGGCGACATGCACTGTGGAATTTTTTCCTCTGGCTCCTGTTCATCTGTGAACCCAACACTGCTCCCTCACCATGGTGCATAGGAGTCACCATCACCATCATCACCACCACCACCATTCCCTCCATCCATGCATCCCTATCATTGATTCACAGGTGGCTTGCTACTCCTCTTCTAACATGGCTGCTTTTTTAACACCAATTTTCCTCTGCCTCTCTCTTTCTTTCTGTGCTGCTCCCTCCAATCTGCTCTTTCAAGGAACAGAGAGTGGACGCAGCTCTCCCTACTATAGCCAGTTAGATGTGAGGTCTTCTACACCAACCTCATACCAAGCTCCTAAGCATTTCCACATTCCAGGTAGGCTCTGGAGGCCTCTGGCCAGCCTGTGAAGGAGCACTGTGTCCCTTTTTTTGGCATGCATGCATGTGCCAAACGTGTATATTGCATGGGTAGTGCTATTGCCAGCCTAGAGTATGCTAGCAACAGCAAGATATGTCTGCATGATAGAGGCCATCCATAAAGAAGACCCGCAGCCTTTACCCTGCCTCCTCTGATACCTGTTTTCTCCCACCCCTGCAGCTTCTCTCTCCTATAGAAAGAAAAGATTCTCCTGCTCCTTTCCTTCCTTTCTCTTCCCTCAAGGGCCACAGGGCAACGCTTGTCTGTCAGCTAGGAGCTCTTCTACACCCATCCTTGACAGATAATTTATCTTATACTCCTCCTGCTCCCCTCAGGGCCCGCCGCACCCTTCCCCCAGATTTCTCTGGGCTTGCCAGATGGCTGCTCCCCTCCAGCAGAGACTCCAGGGGCCATCAGGTAAGGGCCACCGCCCCGCCTCTCCTACAGGGAGGGAGGACAGTCAGCATTCATCCCTTGTCAGTGCACAAGTGGATACATGTATGTCCTCCCCATCTGCTTGCCTGCATAGTCTGCAGTCTGCTTTGCCTGCAAGGGAAATCTAGAATAACGTCTTCACTCGAAGCACCTAAGGACTGTAATGGTCCCATACCTGGTGGAACTAAGAACCACACTTGGGCTGCTTCCAAAGCCTTTTGACATAAACACTCATCCTTGAAATAAGTGTCCACTCCCTTCCAGGATGTTGGTGTCAGCTGATCAGAAAGGCCAGAAAGAGAAGCACAGGACCTTTAGGAATCAAGCAGGGGCACATGTTGTTGATAATGGATGAACCCAGGTGATAGACCTTATGTTGGAGGTTTGTGTTTTGTCCTTGCATCGAAGTCCAGGTTTGATTCAGCTGTTGGCCCTCATAATAGCGGTTCCAAGGTAGCGTCCGGCACTTCCAGACTTCTGCTGGGGGCTCTCAATCCCAGTGTTTTCTCTGGAGCACTGCAAGGGATGAAGTGGGAGTCATGCAGAATCATTTAGTCCTCTGTATAACCAACCCAGGGCTGAAATCAGGGAAGGCGCCTTGGAAGTGACTGGAAATTTTCCCACCACCTTTTCCTTTTGTCATCATCACTGTGATAAACAATGCTCTAATGATGGGTGGCCCTTTAGCTTTTGCTGACGTCTTTTATGGATGGCCTTTTGCCTGCCTCACCAGTCCAGCCCATAAGTAAGCTTCTGTGCTGGTAGGGTAGCTCCCCTTCCCAGCTTGCTTTGCTTCTCTCTCATCTGAAGAGACTTTGGCTGACTTGTTTTGCTCTTGGGTGAGGATGGGGAGGGGTCTACATCCCTATTTTCTTTATGGAGTCAACTCATAAATCACCTGATGCCAGTGGTAGACAACAAGATGGCAGCTATTGCCCCTGCCCAGATTAAGTCTTCCTCTCTCCTGAATTGAGGCAAGCCACAAATAGTGCCTGAAGGAGAAATGTCTGCCTGACCCTGCATGCTGTTAATAGGGAGCATGCTCACAGCATGACCTCTTGTGCACAAACACATTCTCTATCTTATAGTGGCCTATGGCACACATCACTTCAAATAGGATTGATTCCTTCTTCCCCCATCAAACCAGCTCCCAACCTGCCTCTGCTCTGGAGATATGTAGAATCATAAGGCTGCCTCACATTTTACCACAATACTTTGGAAAGGGACAGTGGAGGGAGGGGGAAGACTGAAGTAAGTAGACAATCTGATCATGGGTGGATAAAGTTATACACACATATGGTGGCTCCTGTAACTCTTTAACATGCACCCTCTGGCTCCTACTCCCTTTTTCTTTCTCCTGCTTTCCTTCATTATCTTTCTTTTTGCCTCCAGCTGCTGCAGAGAGTAACATCTACCGGAAACCTCCCATCTATAAAAGACACGGTACAGTTTGAGCATGGCTTTGGCAAATATATGGACACATATAGCAAAGTCTGGTTCTTCTTTAGCTACAGTGCTGTGAACCGAATGTGGAGTGGCTCCATGAGTTTTACAAAAAATAATAATAATGTTCTACAAAGGGACCAGGACTGGATATGGTGCATCTTGGAAAGGAAGGGAATGTGCTTTGGGGTATCTCTGGCCTCTGAAGTAGCGATGATCAGGACACTATAGAAGAATCTGAATGTGTTAGTTCTGCCCTAGTAGGTCATTTGAGGGCAGAGACTTTCAAGCTTCAGCCTAGGGTAGACTCTTCATACATTAAGAAGAGTCAAGCCCACACTGGCCTACCAAAGTTTGGACAAGCTGTTTCTTGGGCTATAGCCCTCAGAATCTCTCAGTCAGCAGTTCAAGTAAAAGAAAAAAAAACCCTTTCCTAAATGCTGAGACCTCTCTTTAGAAGTTGCCTATGTAGGCAAAGTAGCAGTGGGCTGTTTAGTTGACAATCTTTACTGTTTTATCAACTTACCCATGCAAGGTATGGAACCATAGGGCCATATATGTTCAAGAAGATGCCCTTCAGATGATGATGATGATGATGATGATGATGATACTACTACTACTACTATTATTATTATTATTATTATTGTTATTATTATTATTATTACTATTATTATTGCCACCCATTTTTTGTGGCTCTCTAGAGTACTAGAGGACAGATCTCTTCCCCCAAAGGCCTTAAAGTCTAAAGTCTGACACAGGGAGAGAATAAAGGAAGGTTGAGAAATAGTAGAAGGGCTTAAAAGAGGGAAGCACATTTGCTGCAGTTTCATATACTGTGCTTGGGCTTTAATAGTTTAGTTATTTAACTGTTGAATTTATTAATTTTAAATTATAGTAGGATATGGGGACTTGCATGGTGTTTAAGGTTTTACAGAGAAGAGGGCAGTGATGATGAAGTAAAAAGAAGTGGTATGAATTCTGGGAGGCAGCTTGAGCAAATGAGGAGCAAATGCAACACAGAGTTGTCTGAGAGCTGGGAAAGAGACATTCAGACAGCTGAAAGAAGTCCATGAGTAAAGATCATGGGATTGGTTGTATCAGAACATCTGAGTGAAGAGATGGGACAGAATGAAACCATGATTGTCTTTAGACTTAAAGTTTAGGAGCTTGTGCTGGTTCTAGGATCAGAGCGTGGAAAGTTACTTTTTAAGATGAAGAACTAAAATGAGACCATCCATAATTGAGTAGTGATAGGATGATACTCGGTTATGGAAATACAGAGAGATACAGCCTGCTATTATATCCATGCATATATATATATGAAAATAAGTTTCCAGGCTCAGCCAGGAGTATGCAGGAAGCCAGTGCAGGGATTTAAGAAGATGTGTCAAAGCAGTGAGATAAAATGAATGCTACCAGTAGTAGAATGTTGGATTGATGGGCATAGACAAGGATGAGACAACCAGAAGCCAGAGAAGAGTAGTCAAAATTAAAAATGACCGGGCCAGGGACCAGCGTTTGTGCCGGAGTTTGTTATTGTTAATAGACAAAATAAAGGACCAAAGTAGAGAGAGAAGTGTCACAGATGAAACCAAGGCTTCATGTTTATTCAGCAGCCTAGATGATAACAGTTTCAGTGGATCAGGAGAATATATGAAGAGAAGAGAGCTTGGGAAGAAAAGATGGGAAGTTTGTCCTTGTTAATGATGATGAATCATCCAACTGGGTATGTCTTACAAGCCCTCAGTGATGTGGGACTGAATGGTCCCATCAGTGACGTGGGAAGTGCTTTTCTGTTGTCACCTTACAGTATTAATTTCTTTAAAAATCAGCAAACACATGCCATTGAATATTAATACAGCACCAGGAGATGAACACATGGGAAAATGGGAAACATGTAAAGGGAACTCTTTAAAAAAAAAAAAAACCAAGGAGGTCAATAAAAATTTGGGATTGCTCCACTGGTAGCATTAATCAATATGACAAGTGAAGGTACACATCTACTACTTGGTGTCCATCCCCGAGAGTGAATCAAGATGCTGTTGGGTTTGTGGTTGTTAATTCTTTTTTTTCTTCAATAAAAACTCAGTTTCTTATATAGCCTCAGTTTTTAAGAGTCCTCATTCTAAAGGCAGAAAATGTGTTTCAGAAGCAGAACTTAGCCAACATATTATGGCTGGCAAAAAGCATAGGAGATGATGGAGAAAGAGTTGTGGCACTAATGCTGTAATGGATCTCTTGATGTAAATAGGCTCGTCTCATTCATCAGGAGGCAGATTATTATAGGTGGAAGAAGCGTGAAGAACAACTGATTTGAATGTGGAATGAAAGAAGAGGCAATGCAAGAGGTTCACGGCTGGCCTTTCTTCAAGGCAGGGTGTTCTACAGAAAACTACAGAAATAGTTTCTGCTATTTAAAGCAATGCTCTGAGGTCACAAGAGGAGCAGAAGTGTTCACTGCTAGGAAGGGGGGCTTGGTCTTTGCTCATCAATTTGCTTTTTCTGTTTTAGAAGTCTTGCAGCTTTCCCTTTATTGTGGTAACCAGGTGTTTCCTCCTCTTTTTTCCTTCCCCCTTCCATATTTTGCTGTCTGCCTAACACCCTGCCCTGCTGGCTGGCTGCACCCCACTGCGTTGTAAGTAGGTGCCATTGCCTCTTTTCCCTCCATGCATGTTTCCAAGAGAATCCCTCTGACTTTTCCCAGCAAGCCTTTTCAGTTTGAAAACTAACAATGCTGCTCTTAGCTAGGGACACAAAATAGCTTTCTCTGATGCTTTTTTTTTTCAACTTATCCTTGTGAAACTACTTATAACAATCACATAATGCAGATTACTGATTTTTAAGTGCTCCATAAATATCCTTTTGTATACACAATCTGGAGTTTGCCTTTTGTTTTAATGTACATTTAAGGGCATATATTCCAAAAAATTACCTTAAATCAGTATCCCTTAACTTCATGTTATGCATTCTCAAGTGTTGAACGATGGATGAGAACTGTTCCAAGTCATTTAAAATGCAGTGAAAACTTCTGAGTGCCTGTGTGAGAGAAAGTGTGCCCGTGTGTGTCAGGTAATCTAATCTTTATGAGTACATGTGAGTCCAGAAGCAAAAAGTGATTGCTGTACTCTTTTTAAAAAAGAGATTTTGTGTGTACACTGTTCATGTTTGCTGCTGTTTGGCCCTAAAAGTTTACTGCAAAGAGCACTTTGCCAAGGGGGTGGCAAATAATGGCCAGCCAGATTTTCTTCAAAATAAAAATAGCCAGTTTAAGATTGCATTGTCAAACACATGCAAACCTGTTAAAGTGCAGCCATGCTGCTTCATTAATCAAATGTTGTAGGTAGTCCACATGACAGCATCTCCTACTACAACACTTCCATGTTTTCCCACCACTTCTTCCCCTTTCTTTCTATCCACAAAAATATCCATTAAGGAAGAAACGATGTAGTAGCTTCAATGCCCTTTGATTAATCGGGATAGGAACCTGAAGTCTGAATGTCTGAAAGCATCCAAGTTGTTTGGCCAATATACCACTTCCATCATTGTTTCATAACCACATTCTCTGTCACCAGCCTTAGGGCCACACCTGACATGATACTATTAAATATTTGGATGCATTTAGCATAGTACCGCTGCATCAATAGCTGCCATTATGTGTGGGAGGGAGATGCATTTTTCATGAGCAATGGAGGAAATATACCCCACATACCATGGTCTGATTCTGTCCTCAGTCTTTCCTCTCTTTGCAGTTGTACTTGTTAAAAGAAAAAAAAAAAGACCCTGAACATTTAATGGCCATCCATGCATTTAACATCATTACTGGCTTGGTCCGTAGGTACAATTTCGTGAAGAACCTTAGTTGGTCTTTGGGAGGAATTGAGGGTTGTATGTGCATTTTGCTTCCTGCAGAAAGAGACTATGTAATGGGCTTGTTCTGTGTAATATACCCCCTCAGCCCATGCCAAATCATAGCATAATGTTGCTCCCCTTGTTGCCTCTTTTGCAAAGGCCAAAGTTGGTAAGTCACCAGGAGGGAAATTGAGGAATGGTTTGCCAAAAAGTAGATAGCTCCAGTCTGTACTACAGCCCTAGCAGATGTGTGTGTAAGGGAGGATCTTGTACCCCTTTTCCCCACCCGCTATGGTCCTAGTCCTTATCAACCCTCTGCTCCCGCTATCTATATTGGAAGTGTTACTTGCTCTGGCATCCCAGCTGTGAATCCCTCCTTTTAGAGGCCTGATTGGCACCGACATTGGCTTCATTCTGGCACCAAGTTAAAGCATGGCTTTTCATTCAAGCCTTTGGTGCCTAACTGGTTTATTTCAAAGTGCACACATACTTGGTTTTAACCTGTTTTAACCTTTTCAGGCTATTTTAATTGGTTAAATTATTTAGCATGCTTTCAGTCTGTTTCAGTTATTATTATTATTTTAACCAGCTTTAACCTGACTTTATTTATACACTGCCCTGAGATCCTAGGATAAAGGGATATAAATATTAAAATAAAGAAAGTCATATTAGGACTACAGTAGCCAGGGTTGTAACTATAGTCACTTGTTTGTTCATCAGGGATCAGTGTGCCTGGTTAAGTTAGGCCATTTCTGCACTAGCCTGTTAGAGTGCTATTATCCCATTTTCAACATCCTATGGAATCCTGGGGTTTGCAGTTTGGGGGGGGGGGCTTCCTCTGCCTAAGCTTAATGGAGAGGCTCCCCCTTTTATCATGACAGCAGTCTGTCTCTGTGATAAACACTATTGTAGGATGAACATTGCCACCTGACAATCTGGAAAAAGGGGTGTTCTGCAGGAAGGAGCTCTTTATGCAACCAGCCTACTCTGTCTTTTTCTCCGTAATGAATTTTCCACAGTAAGGAAGGAATGTTGAAGGACCAGTGGAGAAATAGGGGAGTGTTACTCAGGGAGGGAAACAAATGTCTACATCCCCCAATAAATTCATTAAATGAAACAAGGCAGCGCCATGATAAAAACACTATTTTGGATCATCCATAGGTTCAAAGTAAATGTAACAGGTCCAGAGCCACTTGTTTAAGCCTAGTTTTGTCCTGTTCATGCACAAAGCAGAAGGGGCAATTGGTAATGTATGTGGTCATATCTAGGTAGGCAGATAATCCCTGCCTTGTCTGCCACTTCCCTCCCAAAGCCATTCTTTCCCTGGGGCCAGAGAATGTGCCAATGTGGGCTTTGATAACCATTCAGTGACTATAGGGAAAGAAGCAGTTGGTTAAGAGCAGAGCTTGGAAATGTTAATTTTTGATTACAGCTCCCACAGTCTCCCAGCTAGCATGGCCTGTGCCCATTCTCACTGGGGATTCTGGAAGCTGTAGTCCAAAAACTTATTTTTTCTTGGATCAAAGTTCAAAATGTGTTTGTCTCTCCTGGCTGTTGCTCCCATTTTACATTAAATCCTGGACCCTCCAGCCCTTCCTTTATAGAGGATTAGGATGATCCTGGACACACACAGACAAGACTCATGGCACCCTCTGTTGTTTAAGCCAGTTAAAGTGTTCAGTTTGTCTTTCTGTCTTTCATTCTTCTTACCTATTGCTTTTGCAGATACCCAATCTGCAGCTACAAAAAGCAAAACCAGTGAGGATATTGCCCACACCTCCAAATATAGCCCGGCCTATTCTCCAGACCCATATTACCACTCCGAGACTGAGTACTGGACTTTCCAAGGGTCACCTAAAGGTAATATGTTCCATGCCAGGGCACTAAAACCTCCAAAACCAAGATTTTCAATAATGCACTGGGAATGTCAGACATGCATTTTGCATCACTAGGAGAAGTATTCTGATCGTGTTCAGCTGCACTGAAAGATCTGATTTTTATACCGTTACTGAGATCTTGCATAGGGTGTAGTCTAAACAAGAAACCCCTGCAAAGCTGCACCAGCTGAAATTTGCTGTTCTCCATCATTCTTAAAGATACAGAAGCCCTATCCTCTTTTGCAGTTGGCCACTTTCTGTACATTGCTTACTAAGGTTCCCAGCTTGAAATATTGAAAGGAAAAAGATGCTGTGTGCCCACTGAAGTTACACAAGGAAAGCTGGGGAACTGCCTCTGTGTATCCAGAGCTTGGAAAATTGCTTTTTAAGAAAGTGGTTAGCTTCACTTATATCTCCAGGGTCCCAGGTTGAAAGAAACAAGATGTTGTATGCCCAAAACCCCATTACAAGAAGTCCCAGTGCCTCGGGATTCCAAAAACCCATGTCCAAACTTGGTCATATCTCTAGCAAACCTGCCAGATTTCTGAGTTTTGTCATAGACTGATGCTAGATAATTTCTTTCTCAGTCCTAACTAGTCCTTCTCCATTTCCTTGTAGCACCACGAGTACGGAGATTCTCATCAGGAGGAGAAGAAGATGGGTTTGATCGAGGGATGCATAAGGTGAGTGCATATCTTCATTGATTCATCTTCACCCATTTTATGCTGGCCTTGGAAATGTTGTTCCAGCCCAGCTTCCAAAGGCTCTTTTCTCCTTGGTGTGGAGTAACTTCAAGGTCTTCATTCATTGTGCCATCTTCTGCTACTGTATGTGAGCAGGAATCTTAGAAACGGAGACAAAAAGGACATTGGCTGTTTGCACTTTATCTTCTGGTAACACTGTTTTCTACTGTGCTCCATTGGTCATGATTTCCCAGGGAGAAATATGAAATCACCAGGGGCATTCAGGAGATTGTATCTTGGAGTAGCTGTGGGTACAGTGGTGGTAAAATCAGGTGTGGATTTGCTGCCCCCACTAGACTGGATTTGCTGGATTTTGTAGGTACAGATCCCTGGACATCATGTCAACAGTGATGCTACCTCAGCTCATGTGTTATTACGTTTTATTGCATTTTACCATTTTTTGTTATTTTATTTTTGGTAGACATGGATCTGTCTTTATAGAAATGTGGGATACAAATCATTTAAATGCATACTAACTTCAGTGCCACTGAAGTTATGCAAGGAAAGCTGAGAAACTGCCTTTGTGTGTCCAGAGCTTGGAAAATTGCTTTTTAAGAAAGTGGTTAGTTTCATTTATATCTCCAAGGTCCCAAAAACGGCTAGTCACTGTTATAGGTATAATTTTAGAAGTATCGCTTTCCCTTTTCCATCTACCTTGCCATCACCCGTACACTCAGAGTACAAGGGCAGCTACACAAGGCAGATCATGTGCCAGTACGTGAAATGTGTGATATTTCTCCTCCACCATTTAGTAAATCTGTTCCCTGCTAAAGCATAAAACTAGCTAAAAAGTTACAGCTGTTCCACAGTGAGGTTATCCCTGCATTACAGTAATGTAATGTATGTGGAGCTTGGTTACTGGGAAAATGATTAATGATGAGAAACTAGCCATTTGTAACTTGTTATTTCCTAGCACTGCATATATTATATTCCTTTTCTTAACCTTTCGTGATGTCTAGCTCCACACTGGGATTGGCAGATTGATACTGAAAGAAGAAATGAAGGCCCGATCCAATTCCTATGCTGACCCTTGGACGCCACCCCGCAGTTCAACCAGCAGTCGAGAAGCTCTTCATACAGCCGGCTATGAAAGCTCCTTAAATGGTTGTAAGTAACAGCAGAGAGGGGAAAACCACATCTCCCCAGCCTATCAGCAGACAGCCAGCTGCTCAGAACTCAGGGCACAGTCTTTTTGACTGTGTTTTTATGAGCTATCAGTTGCTATGGCATGGCAGAGTTAAAGATGTTTGTTTGTGAAGAGAGTCTCAGGCCGTTGAGACATTGTGTATATTCTCCTCCAACACTATGCCTGTAGCACTGGAAAAGACTGTTCCTCAATGTGTACCAGGATGACTAGAAGAAATTGAGCTTTCCTAGCCTTCTGGAAGAACCGAATTAAATCAGAACCTTTTTTTTTTCACTCATGTGGCTGTGTTAGTTCCAGCTAGATTTTTATTTTCTTTATACAACATTCATAGGCAGGGATTCTGAGACTGCGGAAAAGAGAACTGCAGTGGAAATGAAGACATTAAGAAAGGCTGGTCAGGTTTCTGTAGGGACCAATTCTCTGATTCAGAGCTCTCTTGTTCAAAGCAATAATGAATTTACATCCCTGCCTCTAGCTCTTTACCTGCTCACCAACATTTCCTTGCCTGGGAACAACTCTCCAGTTCTTTACACAGCAAGGGAGCAAAAGGGGAGCAACATTATTCAGTCACGTTTAAGAGTGCCAAGTTGGCTGATGCAGAAGGGAAGGAATATATTGACGTTGTATGGGGTGGCTTGAAGTAGACCCTTCTCTACAGTGCAAAGGGTGGCCAGCAGGAAATACGTCTTCTCCGTAATGGCTCACCATATGTGAAATTCCCTCCATGGATAAATCTGCTTGTTACTGAGACCTTCCTTGATTGGCAGCAGGCATTGAATCCCCCCCCACACACACACTTCATTATAAGCTTTACTGAAGGCTTTCAGAAACTTAAGGCATTTCTGCACTACACTGTTAATAGTGCTATTATTCCACTTTCAACATCCTGTAGAATCCTGTGACTTGCAGCTTAGGGAGGGGCATTTAGAATTCTCAGCCAGAGAGCTCTCTGGCCTCACGAAACTACAAACCCCAGGATTCCACATGATGCTGAATGTGGAATAATAGTGGAAAGTGGAATGATAGCACTATAACAGCGTAGTGCGGAAATGGCCTTAAATTCTTCTTAATATTTCAAAATTGGAATGGGCTTTTTTGCCGTTGCTTTTTCCAATAGATTGTTTTGTGGTTTTATGATTATAAATGAACTGTGATGACATTTGCCAGTTGGGTGGATTATAAATTTTATAAAATAAATAAACTGTTTCTGAGCCACTCTTGTCCTTTATACCCACTCTGGGGAAGATCCTATTCAGCCAGTAGGTGAGTGGATTATTAGGAGAGATTCTTTGCTGGAGAGATTCCCCATTTGTTGTGGGTCAGACATATTGTACAAAGCAAGGATGTTGTGGATCAGATGTATCGTACAAAGCAAGGATGTGCTGTGTTTGCCAGGTTTTTACACTTTGGGAGTTAAGTGGATATTCAATGTGCTGCCATCTAGTGTTTGCATTTGTAAATAAGTCTGAGAATAAAATGATGCTCATCAGAATCATATATTTTAAGATACTGAAACGTATTTGTCTGCCTATATAATCCATGCTGTGTGTGCACTTGCTTGCCTGTGTATCTGTATTTATCTGTGTATGAATCCCAGGCTTAACATGCAAACCTTCTTACACAACGTACGCACTCTCACGCTATAGCATTCCCTGGACACCCTACCAACCAGACTCTGAAGGAGTCTTTCATTAATCTTTGATGGACCGCCACATCATCCCACCTTCATTTTTTCCCCTTAAGCAAAGGGAAGTGTGGGTGAGGGTACGTTTGGAGCAGTGCAGGTAGGGTTCTACAAGGATGGGAGCTGGCCCCTAGGTGGCACTATCAACAGCTGACCGGCAGCCCTTTTTAATCATTAGAGGCTGAGCCTCACAAGGCAAGCAGGCATGTATCTTTTCAGCGACTCTTTCTTAAAAAGTAGCCTTGTCGGGGCAGGGGAAGAAGAGCTGGTTAACTCTAGTTGTTTTTCTGTTCATAACTGGTTACTATGCAATTATTTTACTCTCCATGGTGGAAAAGGTTTAGAGAAATTTTGAGTGTGAAAATGGCTAGAGGAGATAGGCTTTAGCACCAACATACACAGAGAGGGAGGGAGCAGTTAAAGCATCACTTATTTCTCTACAGCAGAGCTTTCTAAACTTTTCATGATGATGACACACTTTTTTAGATATGCATCATTTCGGGACACAGCAATTCAGTTTTACTAGCAAATTGGAAGTTAAACTAACCCCTTATAAGAGATACAGACACATACATAAATTGTAATAACAAAATGTATGGGGACACAACATATCTCATGAAAGCCTTTCATATATTTTTAAAAATATATGATTTATAAATAATAACATACATTTCCAAGGTTGTAGGTGACACACCTACACACTTCAGGTGACACACTAATGTGTCACGGCACACTGTTTGGAAAGCCCTGCTCTACAGAGTGTGACTGCATTGGAAAAACCTTAGTGTAGCCATATAATACTTACCAAACACATCAGTCAAAAAGCTAGACAAGAACATCATTTTCTTGAGGACAGAAGAGCAACTAAAAACTCACAACTAGGGATGGAAAGAATATTTGCCATTACTTGTTTCATGGTGAAAAATAGGTTTCCTAATATTTAGAAAACCTGTTTGGGCAGAGTAGCAATGAATTTTGCCCAGTTTCTGTCTGTTGTTCATGCTTCCTGAAGATTTTTGAGAAACTATTCCACACAGGAATATATGTGGGTTTCTTGTCCAATAATTATGGGCTTGTGGGGGGGGGGGGGACAAAATTTGCAGAAAAGTACTATTTCTAGATAGCTGTATGTTTTTTGTATGTTTTTTGTGCATAAAATTGCTGTTTTGCACACACACAAAAGCAATTTTGCACAAAAAGTGGCTATTTTGAGAGGGGCAAGATTGATGTCTTTTGGCAAAATAACAGCAATCTTACATGTAAAAATATTTGGCTTAAAAAAAGGTTATTGAGTTTTGTGCGAAAAATATCCAGGAAATTTTGTAAAAAAAAGTACACAGCACTATCTGGAAATGGTGTTTTCTTGTGCAAAAGAATAATTCACATGCAAAAAAACATACATTTTTGTGCAGAATAATTTCATCAAACACTTCAAGATGTGCAAATACAGGGCAAGAACTGTGCAGAAATACTCATTTTCTCGGGGGGGGGGGAATTGTAGTAATAATTATCCTAATTTGCAAGGATGAAAAAGCTGAATATTTACACCCCTACTTCTGATTCCGCAGATACAACTATGTGCCATCTAGAGGCTGGCTTATCTAAAGACATCCACACAGGGTTACCTAGGAATGAGCAACCGAGGTTGGATGGCCACCTATCAGAAATGCTTTCACTGTGGATTTCCTGCATCAATAGGGGGTTGAACTAGATGACCTTTGTGCAAATTCTAACTTTATAATTCTATGATTCTGTGTGCATTTTTGTGGGTTGTCATGGGTTCCCTGAAACCACTACTGAATTTGCTAGCTGCAAAATTCAGCCATAAAAAAAGCAGCATTTTCATTTTAAAAGGACATTTTTTTTCCTTGAAACTCCCCACACATCTTGTTTACAGGTAGATTCATATTCACACAAGTATCCTAGAAGCACAAATCTACTTGTAAACAAAGCACACAGGTATCTTTGTTTACAGGGAAAAGATGGTATTTAAAGTGAAAATGTTGCATCTCCAGAGCTACTCTGCTGGATTAAAGCTAGAAATTCAACAGTACCAGTAGTGTTAAATGTACCATACCACACCACCCCTCCACAGATTTGGTGGGAGATGGTCCTTGCATCTGTGGAAATTTCCTGTCCCTGGTGTAATGAAGCATGGAAATAGGGAGTAGACATTTCCACAATTGCAATAGTACCTCCATAGCTGTGTCAAAATATGCTATTTACACTAACCTTCCTTCACAGGTTTATGTGCGCACACAACTGTATAGGTCTTAGATTTGTCAGTCAGCCCTAAGGCTACGGCCAGAACCATAGCACAGTGAAAAAGAATATTCCAAGGCATACCTGACTTTTTATTTTGTCTCCCTCACAGCACCGCGGACACATTACTTGGCGGACAGCGGTATGTGTACCTTTATCCCAAGCTTCTCTTATCTTTGTCCTTGTTCATCCATTTTAGACACAGAGCTCTGGATGTATCGGGAGTTTGTGGGGCTAGAGCAACTTACACTGTGCAAGAGTACAGAATCTAGAATAGAGGGGAGGAAAAGCAGAAACCCTGCAGATGAGGCTTTAGTTAAGTGCACTGATGTAAAGTTTCTTGTAAGCATGTCCACACATACATGAAGGGGAGGGGCTAGAGAGGACCAGCCCTTTATTAGACACTGTGTGGTGTAACCCATCTCAGGAGGGAGATTTTGGAGTAAAAGTACAGGCAGAGTACTATCTATTATTTAGTTTTTAATTATGTATTTCTACCACCAAGTGGGAGGGGGCACCATTTAGATTTAACTGAGCAACTGCCTTTAATATACCTCCAATGAAGTATTTTGATTGCTCAGGGAGAGCCAGGTATGAGGTGTAGTGGTTAAAGTGTTGGTGGGACCAGGGGGCCTAGGTTGAAATCCTCACTCAGCTGTGAAGTTCACTGGGCAACTTTTGGGCCTGTCATTCTTTCTCAGCCTAAACCTACCTCACAAATTACTGTAAGGATGAAATGATGAGAGCACTGTCCACATTGTTAAGAACTATGCAGAAAAAGCACAAGATGAAAATGTTGGTTAAGAGTCTTAGCTACTGATGTAAAGAAATCAAACTCTTCTGTTTCTTTGCAACGGGTTTTCTACTGTGCCTGAGCATGAAAGGCCTTTCTCACTGATGCTTTTCCTAGCCAAGCAAGCCAGGTTTCTTTTGATTTCCAGGTTCTAAAGCCTGCTCTTTCTTTCTTTCTTTCTTTCTCAGATCCTCTCATTTCGAAGTCTGCCTCTCTTCCTGCTTACAGACGGAATGGGCTGCACAGGGTAAGAATACCAGTGGACCTTCAGCCACCAGGCACTGCTGTTTCTGATCGTTCCTTCTTGAGTGACCATTCCTCTCTTGACTCATAGACAGCATGCTTGTTTGCTGCCCCTTTGGAAAATCAAAGAAGCCCAAGAAATTAACTTTATTGTTAAGCTTGAAAGTGGAAAGTGTGTCCTCCCTCAGTCAAATCCAGTAGGTCTAGATCTGAGAGCCGGATGCCATGGAACAGCTGTGGAGGTGCTCTGAGAAGATATGAGTAGATTAGATTTCTAGGAATGAGGGACGTAGAAAGTCACAACCAAGCTTCCTGAGTCCAGCTGGAGCAGAAAAATCTGTGCCTCTGTATAACACATCTACAGTACAGGAATGGGAAAAAGGGGTCACAGGACAGGCCTAAGGCTTACAGGGCAGGCAGTTGTTAAATGAGGCTAAAATCATCCTATTTAAACAAAGCTTGTTAAGAAAGCATCCCTACTGTTAGGCAAAATGAGGTGGCTACCCTTGGTGGTGTCACTGCTGGACACCACTGCTGGTTTGACTGATGACAAGGAGCTGGAGGAAATTGCTGTTTGCACCAAGCTTTTCACAACTCCCCACTCCCTCAACTAGCCTGCATCATTCAGGCAGAATAAAGGAGGCTGTCCTGTGGCCAGCAGTTAGATTCACTTGCCAGTCCACTCAACATCTGCAACATGGAATGAGAATCAGGAAGCGGGGAAGAATCACCTTGCTCAACTCAAGTAGCAGAATGTCTTGGGCTGGTCCTGAAGAAAACACATCATCAGACTGGCAAGATTGATAGAATATGTTAGCGCATGATCCTGGAGACTTGGCTCTCAGTGACTCTCAGCCTAACCTGCCTCACAGGGTTGTTCTGATAATGAAGTCTGAGGGAACTAAGCGGCATGTAAATCTAGTAAAGAAATTTGTACCCTGGCAAAAAATGTTAGGACAATGACTTCCAGGGTAGTGTACTGTGATATTTCTGCCAGAGGGAGAGAGACGGTGTGGTGCTTAGAGAGTCAGACTATCACTTGGCAGGTTCAACTTCTAGTGATTCACTGGGTGACCATGGGCTCAGGCCCTTTCCGCAGAACTTTGCCATCCCACTTTGGGGATGGGAGAAGTACAGGACCCAGACAGTGCTTATGCATGACATCATCTGTGTCCCATCGTTCTCCCATCCCCAGGTGGCACGATCGTGCTGCAAATCATTGACGGCTTTTACCAATCAATGACCAGAGATTGCACCACCCTCCTGCAATTACCTCAGGAAGTGTGATGGCCGTGCTTCTTGCTCCAGCAGAGCCTGGGACAGTGGCTGGCTGCGCTGCACAGAATCACAGAATCACAGAATCACAGAAATGTAGAGTTGGAAGAGACCACACGGGCCATCCAGTCCAACCCCCTGCCATGCAGGAACACCCTCAAAGCACTCCCGACAGATGGCCATCCAGCCTCTGCTTAAAAACCTCCAAAGAAGGAGATTCCACCACACTCCGAGGCAGCATATTCCACTGCCCGACAGCCCTGACCGTCAGGAAGTTCTTCCTGAGGTTGAGGTGGAATCTCCTTTCCCGCAGCTTGAATCCATTGCTCCTTGTTCTGGTCTCTGGAGCAGCAGAAAACAAGCCCTCTCCTTCCTCTACATGGCACCCCTTCAAATATTTAAACATAGCTATCATGTCCCCTCTTAACCTTCTCTTCTGCAGACTGAACATACCCAGCTCTCTAAGTCTATCCTCATAGGGCATGGCTTCCAGGCCCTTCACCATTTTGGTCGCCCTCCTCTGGACCTGCTCCAGCTTGACCATGTCCTTCTTGAATTGGGGTGCCCAGAACTGGACACAGTATTCAAGATGAGGTCTAACCAAAGCAGAGTAGAGTGGTACCAGTACCTCCCTCGATCTAGACACCATACTCCTATTGATGCAGCCGAGAATTGCATTGGCTTTCTTGGCTGCCGCATCACATTGCTGACTCATATTCAGCTTGTGGTCTATTAAGACTCCTAGATCCCTTTCACACGTACTGCCATCCAGCCACGTGTCCCCCATCCTATATTTCTGCATTCCATTTTTTCTACCTAAGTGTAGGACCTTACACTTCTCTCTGTTGAATTTCATTTTGTTAGCTTTGGCCCAGCTCTCCAATCTATCCAGGTCATTTTGAATTCTGATCCTGTCCTCTGGCGTATTAGCAACCCCTCCCAATTTGGTGTCATCTGCAAATTTGATGAGCATGCCCTCTATTCCTTCATCCAAGTCGTTGATGAAAATATTGAAGAGCACTGGGCCCAGAACAGAACCCTGTGGCACCCCGCTAGTCACTTTTCTCCAGGATGAAAAGCAGCCATTGGTGAGCACCCTTTGGGAACGGTCAGTCAACCAATTACAGATCCACCTGACAGTAGCCCTGTCCAGCCCGCATTGTATTAGCTTCTTTGCAAGAATGTCATGGGAAACTTTGTCAAAGGCCTTACTGAAATCGAGATATGCTACATCCACAGCATTCCCTTCATCTATCAAGCTAGTAACTCTATCATAAAAAGAAATAAGATTAGTCTGGCATGACTTATTTTTGAGAAATCCATGTTGACTTCTCGTGATTACTGCATTGCTTTCTAAGTGATTAGAAACTGACTGCTTAATAATCTGCTCCAGGATCTTTCCGGGTACTGACGTCAGGCTGACTGGGCGATAATTATTTGGGTCCTCTTTTTTTCCCTTCTTGAAGATGGGGACAACATTTGCCCTCTTCCAGTCTGCTGGAACTTCTCCTGTCCTCCAAGATTTCTCAAAGACCATAGCAAGTGGTTCCGAAATGACCTCTGCCAGTTCTTTTAATATCCTAGGATGCAATTCATCTGGCCCTGGAGACTTGAATTCATCCAGTGTGGCCAGGTATTCTTGTACCTCCTCTCTACCTATTATGTACCGCATTTCCCCTGCTTCCTCCCCTGCTCCCCAACCACCAGGTTGAGTCCATGTATCCTTCTGGGAAAAAACTGAGGCAAAGAAGGTGTTCAGTAGTTCTGCCTTTTCTCTTCCCCCTGTTAGTAATTCGCCATCTTCTCTGCGCAGCGACCCTATCGCCTCTTTCTTTTTCCTTTTGCTGCGGACATATTTAAAAAAGCCCTTTTTATTGTGTTTAATGTCTCTGGCCAGCCTAAGTTCGTTCTGTGCTTTAGCCTTTCTGACCTTCTCCCTACATCTCCTGGCTACTTGCTTAAATTCTTCTTTGGTGGTTTCCCCCCTCTTCCATTTCCTGTACACGTTTCTCTTAACCCTTAGCTCAGCTGAGAGTTCTTTACTCAACCATTCTGGTTTCTTCAGGTGCCTTCCATTTTTCCTCCTTATTGGCACAGTTTTAGACTGTGCCTTCAGTATCTCCCTTTTAAGGAACTCCCATGCCTCCTGAACTCCCTTCTCTTTCACTATTCCTGACCACGGAATTTCAGCCAACAGCTCCTTAAGTTTACAGAAGTCTGCTTTTTTAAAATGTAAGATGAGTGTCTGGCTACACGTATCTTCTCCTTCCCACTGAATGCTAAATTCCAATAGGGCATGGTCACTCCCCCCTAAAAATCCAACCACTTCTACCTCATTAACAAGGTCATCCCTGTTGGTCAGGATCAGATCTAGAATATTTGACCCCCTTGTGGCCTCTTCCACCTTCTGGACCGTGAAATTGTCTGCAAGACAAGCAAGAAACTTGCTGGACCTTGCTGTCTTGGCAGAGTTTGACTGCCAACATATATCGGGGTAATTGAAATCTCCTATTATTACTGTATCTCTCCTTTTTGAATGCGCGGTCATTTGGTTGAGGAAGGCGTCATCAAGGTCCTCAGTCTGGGTTGGAGGTCTGTAGTAAACCCCCACCAGAATATCCCTATTGTTTCTTGCTCCCTTAATTTTTACCCAGATGCTCTCGACCTGGTTTTCTGGGTTTAAGTCACGGATCTCTTCACAGGTGAAAACATCCTTGACATACAAGGCTACTCCTCCTCCTTTCTTGTTTGGTCTATTTCTACAAAATAGGCTATACCCCTCTATTCCTACATTCCAATCCTGAGACTCATCCCACCAGGTCTCAGTGATGCCTATCAAATCGTATTTTTTTTGTTGTACTAGGAGTTCAAGTTCATCTTGCTTGTTTCCCATACTCTGCGCATTAGTGTAGAGACACTTAAATCCCCGGGCCCTTCCTGCAAGTCCTGTACTATAGTTTCTACTCCTTCCACCATTGGACGCTTGTACTACTTGGTCAATATAATTTGGACCTTCCCCCCTGCACTCGCCGTGTCTTTGCCCTGAATAATATTGTCTCCCTCCCCAGCAGAACTTAGTTTAAAGACCTCTTAATCCTCTGTGCAAGACTGTTTGCAAAAACATTCTTGCCAAGTTTTGTGAGGTGCAGCCCATCCCTTGCCAGAAGCCCACGTTCATGGAAATTCAGGCCGTGTTCCAAAAACCCAAACCGTTGCCGGCGGCACCATGTGCGGAGCCAGTTGTTGACCTCTGCTATCACCCTTTCCCTTTGTGCACCATATCCTTGAACAGGGAGGAGAGATGAAATGACCACCTGCGCACCAAGGTCCTTAAGCTTTGTCCCCGTAAGCTCGTAGTCCTTTGCGATGTGGTAAAAGCTGCGCCTCGCAGTGTCATTGGTTCCGACATGAACCAGAAGGAAGGAAGGAAGAGGCATTGCCATCACACCTCCTGCATTCCCGCAGGCAACCGCTGTGGAAGGGCGTGCACCTGTCATGCTCCCCTCCTGGGAGAGGCTCTACTGGGATCCCTGTGGGACACCGCCAGGATCCAGTAACCCGTAGAAAGGGCCTAAGTTTGACTTGCTTCACAGGGTTGCTTGTGGGAGAAAGCCAGGTATGATAGGCTGAATTCTTTGAGAGAAAAGTAAGATATAGATTCAATAGACAGACAGACAGAAAGACAGACAGACAAACAGATGGATAGATAGATAGTGTTGCCAATATTTTTCTCAAAAAACAGCTAAGGAGCCTGATTTCTTGGGCTTTGTGATATTCCTCTGGCCCCTCCTCATCACTGTCTGTTTCCTTGATTAATCTCTACTCTTGATACACACATTTACTGGCAAACATTAATGGAAGCCACTCTAAAAGAGTGGAGGGAGCATTAATGGAATTCTCCCCTGTGTTGACTGATCTTTTCTCTCTGCTGTTGTTTCCTCTGCAGCCTCCCAGTGCTGAGCTTTTCCACTATGACAGCACAAATGCTGTCAACTGGGGAATGAGAGGTGAGTGGAACAAATTAAGAACAAAATGTGGGGGCAGAGGCCTGATAGGACCTATGAAATGCGGACCTCTACATCTGCACTGGTGTCCTTGTTCAAGAGGTCTGCTCTTACAAGAGTTCATTCTTGCTAGAAATCATGGTCCTAGTGTATTAGACCAACAAATATTTTTTAGAAAAAGGTTTTCCAGAATTTTTTTATTATTACTATTTGATGGAGCAATGGAAAAAAAATTGGTTATTCCTTGCTGGATTTCAGGCCCTGGTGAAATTGTTTTTAAGGACAAAGCCAACACAACAATCATTAATGGTTTCAGCTTAGCCAGTGATGTATGAATGCAAGGCTGTGTGTTGCAAGAATAGGATAGCCACAGATTTTGATACTGAACACAGAGAACCACACTGGGAGATTTTAGTTTTAAGTGCAAGTTGAATCCAGCCATACATGACAAGAACGTTTAAAAAAATGCATGCTATAGGTCTCTCCCCCTGAAATGAATGGGCTTTATAAGTAATTTTAACTAAATTTTCCCTCAGTTTTCAGGTCTTCATGCCTGGTGACTATAGGTGTGAAAATGTACAGTCAATGCCTGATGGAATCTTAGAATCAAGCAGGAGGCTCAGTAGTATTTCTAGAGATGAGACCATGAGATTTCAGCCTCTGTGTAGCTCAGTGGCCCTCCTAGAAACCAATAGGGTGATTCCAGACAGATGGTTCAAAAGACATTTATGTGCTGTTAGTCAATAGGCATAGTGGTGTAGTGATTTGGCTTTTGGACCAATTTTTTGATTGTTCAATCTCATTTTAACTTTTGTTATCTTGTGGATTTTTAACGATATGCTTTTTTAATTTGTTGCAAGCTGCTTTGAGTCCCAAATTGAGAAAAAGGGAGGATAGAACTGGTAGCGGGGATAGTGATGATGAAGATGGGAGACCAATTCAAGTGCATATGTAGCCCTGGAAACCTGCTGGGTGCCCCTGGGCAACTGACACTCTTTCAGCCTTAGAGAAAAGCAGTGGCAAACTTCCCCTGAAGAAATCTTGCCAGGAAAATCCTCTGTTAGGATCACCATAATTTGGAGTCAGCTTGAAGACACATAACAACAACAAATCAAAAGGCATCTTAGTTCTTCCATGTTTCCCTCCTTAATGGGGTGTGTGTGTGTGGTGGGGAGGTGGGGAAAAAGATACAAGCAAGAGGGAGAAAACATAGAAGACAATGTTGTCTCTCCCCCCTCCAAATTCTGTGAATGAGCCAAAGTGATTGCATAATTCCCTCACTGGGAAGTCTCCCCCCAGAAAAGAAGGTATAATGCACACTGGGGAAATACATGTTAGAAACTGCCTGCATGGGCCACTGAGCTTAGCTTTTTCATGGGCGAGAACCAAGATAACCATGAGGAGCAGTGTAGACTATCCTCTGTACAGAGTATCATGTATCACAAGCTTACAGATGTCCAATATTACAAATACCACCACATTACACTGCTTCTTACTTTTCAGTATTACATCTAATAGTCCCAACAGTTTGCAAATTCTGAAGATATTATGATAGCTAAATAAATAACTTTTTTATAAAAAAAAAAGTTTAGAAAATGACCTGTTTCTTTTTCTGTTTTTTCCCCCCCTCATTTCTTACAGAATACAAGGTAATACTTTCCCAGGAATCTTGTAGCATTCTAGAGCTTTGGGTCTTTTCTCTTTGGAAAATGAAAAGCTGCCACCTAAGCTGCTCTTGAATACTGAGTACTGATCCAGAGAAGCCATATTGAAAAAAGAAAACATCATCTTCCCTTCCATGCTGCTTATAGTACTTTTGAGAACTCCCATTTGGATAGAGGGTTTCTCAGTGGTCTTTGCCTCTTCATGTATATGTGTATATTCCTAGGTATAACCTGGTAGTTCTTGTGTTTAGAGTTGCTAATATTCTGCATTGAGAAATTACATTTTGTGGGTTATTCAGGGCAGTTTGCTGCGTGAAATTTGTTAGTTTGAGGAAAATGAATGGTCAGCAGTGGAGTGAGTGGCATCTGAGGAACTCATCAGTAAGAGGAAAACAGGAGGAAAGGAAATAGAGAGGGACAAAGACTTCTACCACCACCTGGTGATTCTAGCTTTCCCTCTCATCTTTTGCTGGAAGCTGTTCTGCTGTCATGCCTGGGACTTCTCCCTCCCACTAGGAAGCTAGGCAGTGGCAATTAGAAAGGAATGCATCCTCTCCTGTTCATGTGAAACATTTGTCTCACCTGGGTTCTAAGGCTATGGTTCCATCTGGTCTCCCCTAGCAAGAGCTATCAGGCCCTGGTGCTTTCAGGCAGAGTGCTACCCTGCATCCAGGGGGCAGTGAATAGGCAGAATATATCCCTTTCACTCTGTAGTAGCGGGCACTGCATAGGAAGCTGACTTAACACAAGTTCAGACCATTGATCTGCAGTGATGTAGACTCAAGTCGATAGACTCGGACTCAAGTCGGACTTCAGAATCTTCAGTAATGGGGAATAAAATAGGATCCTATTCCCCACTTCCAAAGCCGCAGATGGCAAAATTGCAAATGTGGAGAGCTAACTCTGCTTAAATTGTTAAAATTGAATTTATTTCATACTATCCAATGATTCTGAAATTTTGGTTGGGGTATCAAATTGGCTTCCAGACTTGAGACTTGACTTGAAAGTATCTTCAGGGACTTGAGACTTGGAGTAAAAGACTTAAATACATCACTGTTGATCTGTGTAACTCCATGTTTACACTGACTACCCATAAAAATCGATATGACAGCCTTCTAAATGAAGTAATGTATATGGAATGCCTTTATCTCTGTGGAGGACTGGATGCCAGACCTTTCACATATGGAGTACGTTCCATGTGTGTTCATTGAGCTAAAGCTCTTCTCAGAAGTTCTACAGAGAGTTTACCATATGCCATGAAATAACTATGGGAGATTCAATCCTTTGGCAGGCTACAGCTAGAGCAACATTTGTGCTGGGTTTCAGTTTGTGCCATAGTCTTGCTTTGCAAATGGTAAATTACAACTTGCCAAGAGTTAGGATGCCCAGTGGGTAGTACATGCATTGTAGTCACATAAAACATCAAAGTATGTAAGGCAAAAAGGGGATAAAAACACAAAAGCGTTTGTACCTCTCTTAGATGTTACAAGTTTCCTTAAAACACTGTTCACCTGTTTCATTTTTTTTGATGCTTATGGATCAAAAATTTCTGACCTAGTAGCCTATTTCTCCTCCCTCACTCTCCAGATATACCCTTATGAGCTGCTTCTGGTGACAACAAGGGGGAGGAACCGTTTGCCCAAAGACGTGGACAGAACTCGGTTAGAGGTAAATGAAATTTGCCAGCACTTCTGTCAGTGTTTGGGCCTGGTCTGATTCCCCGACCTCTCAGTTTCTATCTGTGCTGGTTTTGTTTTTGTAGACCAAAGGAAGAGCAAGATCTGTGCAGATGCTTTCATGTTTCATAACCTAATAGTATCTATCTCAGGAGTGGAGATATTTTGGACTACAGATTTTACAGTTTCTTACTATTGGCGATGCTGGCTAGGGCTTTGGGAAGTTGAAATCCAAAAGACCTAGAGAGCCAAATGTACCTAACCCCTAATTTATATAGCATTTTCCAGCTTTCAGAGCACTTCACATTCATGATTTCAGTTAACTGTAACAGCAGTAATATATAGTAGGCTGGAATGAACACCCCCTCATTAAAGAAAGTCAGACTGAGATTAAGAGATAGCAGCTGGTCCTAAAGTCACCTAGTCAGTATACTCATAGAAGAGGAAAGCTTTGAACAAGAGACTCCCTGCTTCACAACTCACTCCTGCAGCCAATATTGTAACAGTTCATACTTCTCTTGTACAGGCTAACTGGAATACCAGCAGCTAGGGGTGGTACTGCCTAAATACCCTAAAGGCACAAGATCTTGTCTGATCTTGGAAGCTAAACAGGGTCAGTCCTTGTTCGTAAATGGATGGGAGACTGCAAACAAATACAATAGGCCATATTTCAGAGGAAGGAACTGGCAAAAACACCTCTGAGTATCCCTTGCCAAAAAAAACCCTATGAAATTTATAAGTTTGCCATAAGTCGAGAGGTGACTTGAAGGCGCATGCATGTGCATACACACAGGGAAGGTACAGGTTGTGTCTCGTGGATACTCTGCATATACACACATATACTCCTACAGTCAAAAAATGCTCTCATTTCAGTTACAGCTATGTAACACACTGTATCAGTTTTAGATTAAGGGAGTTTGATTTCAGTTAAACATTCAGACTATAAGAATATTCTCACAGAGGAGTAAGCTGCTTTGGAAGCCTATGGGATCTCCTTCTTTGGATATGTTTAAAGTTCAATGTGTATCTGTCAGAACACAGCAGGTGGTTCATTGGACTGTAAGGGATGTCTCCAGATAAATATTTAGCAAGCAGTAGCAGATCACAGGGACTATACAGCCAAACAGAAGAGAAGCTGGATATTGCAGACATTCTGTCTGTACTAATGTGATATACAGATCTTTACCTCTCATCCCGAATGAAGATCCAGAATAGGAGGATTTATGGTAAAGATGATTAAATGAAAATCATCGTTATCATTATTATTCAAAAATTTAAGACTACACAATAAAATTTATGCCACGATATGTGATCTTTTTATTTTTATGTTTCAATTTTCATTTCTCTCACACCTTTCTTTTACCATGAAATTCAAAATGGCAAGGTAAAGGGTAGCACACCAACGCCCACCCACCAGATCAAAGCTGCCTTTCATGGTAAATAGTCAACTGTAACTGGTTCAGATCCCTTTCTCTTTTCCCTGTGAACTTACAGAGGTACCCAGCATCTGTTGGTTCTTACAGTATGTTCTTGTTGCAGACAGATAATGGAAGAGCCAGTAATAAAACATGAAGATATGGGCTCTTTCTGCTCCATCCTCCCAACCTACCATAAGGATGAGAGAAGGATGGAACCGTGATGACGCTTATGCCCAATGTGATCATAGTCCTGTCCTTCTCCTGTCCCCAGGTGGCATGATTGCACTGCAAATCATTGATGGGGTTTTCCTCATCAATGACTGGTGACTGCACTACCATCCCACTGCGCACCAGCATTCACCTTCCCTGCAGAGGCCCTGGAAGCACAATGTCTGTGCTTCCTGCCCCCGTGCAGCCTGGAACAATACCCAGCTGTGTTGTAGCAGGAAAAGGCATGGCCATTGTGCTTCCTGGATCCTGAAGGCAGCCAGTGCAGAAGGGAGCACTCCTGTTGTACTCCCGTCCTGGCAGAGCTGACACTGGGACCCACACCTGATGTCTCCAGGACAAGGCAAGATGCGAAAAGGGCCATGGTGGTGTAAATTGGATGCAGCTTTAGACAATCTCAGTTCCTTCTGCATTTTCCACATGGGTGGGCGTAGCGTCACACTTGTGCATTAGCCACACCTGTGCAATGTAACACATCTTTCCTTCTCTCTCTAGCGTCACTTGTCGCCCGAGGAATTTTACCAGGTGTTTGGCATGACCATTGCTGAATTCGATCGCCTGGCCTTGTGGAAGAGGAACGAGCTGAAGAAGCAGGCGCGGCTGTTTTAGAATCAGTGCTTTATAAATAAAGATATATACATATATATATATATGTATACATACCTATAAATATATACATATATATATAGTTATATATATATATATATAAGATATATATATATATATATACACACACACACACACAGAAAGATCTCTATATTGAAACTCTGTATAACTCTTTTTGTTGTACAGTAGAACCTGTGGCTGCTCTCTTCAGAAGCCTGTAGAGTGAACTGAAGTCTCACAAATATTTTTATGCCCTTTCTTTCTTTTATTCATTTTTTAAAATGTAACTGTTATTCAGGGGAAGTTTTCAAGTTGGGGGGGAGGAGGTGGGAATCCTGTTTTTATACAGAAATATCTTTTTCTTACATAAATGCCAGGTAATCTTGGACATTATCCTATCTCGTCCATGAGTGTCCTAAATCCAAGTCCATCCCACAGGAGGTAAGATAGTGGTGACAGGGAGGCACATTACTTGCAAGGAGCTCACTTCATTTCTGTTGTCCAATATGTGGTGTAAGGCCACCTGCTGGATCAAGTTTATCTCATCCAGCCTCTTGTTCCAATAGTGTGTGGCCAGATGTTTTGATGTTTCTTTGCTGCTTGATTCCCATTACTCTGCCTTAGCCATGTCCAAGGTCATGTACACAATGTCCTGCTTCATTCTATACCAAGAACGCAACATGTTTTAGCTCAAGAAGGAAAAAAGAATTTTAAACATGTTTGCATATAGGAACCGAAGAAGAATCCCTCTAGGTTTCCTACAGCAATCATCTAGAGGCCTCTGGAAGTCCATGAACTAGATGTGGAGGTACTGGTCATCTTCATGGTTTGTCTCAAATATCTAGTAATCAGGCAGAACTCCCTCTGTCCATGGAGACTGTATTTAGTACCATTGCTAATGTCTACTTGATAGACCCTTCCTCCATGATCACAGACTATGTTAGTTGGCTTACCTTCTTCTAGTCATGGTGGTATGCACCCCCCCTCCATTCCCCTAAGACACCTGCTGGAAGTAAGGGCCAGTACTCTTAGTGAATCCCACTCTGTCTTCAGAGATCCCTCCAGGTGGTCTTGCTTTCATAACACATGAAAGCTAAGATGCTGAATTCTGTATTCTCATATGTACCAAATTCTGCATGTTTCTGCACTTGCACAGGTTCATGGAATGTACACAACCTAGCTACAGCCTAGAAGAACCATTCATGAATGTGCCTACTTAAAAATGCCCCTTCTTTCCACTCTTCCAGCTTCTCCCCCCCATCAGCAAATGAGTGGGAGGTCTAACTAGCAGCCAGTTAAACCAGTGAGCACTGCCATGGGAGACCTTAACCTTACAAATTGAAAACCAACTTTTTTGATGTTTAGGTCTAGCTAGAAATAGCCAACATCACTGCCCCATTTCCAAAGGAACCAGACATAATTCTCTCCGACTCTTTCTCAGCTCTGTCCTTTAAATAAACATTGTCTCTTGTTGTTAAGAAGAGATGAAGCTATACCCAGGCAAATGTGATGTTGGAGGCACTGCATCTGAGCTATGAAGCTTATAGAAGAACTGGACTTACCTAAACTCTGACATTTCAAGTGGATATAGGAAGTACTGGGTGGTAAAGGAAAGGAGGTGAGGTTGGACAAGCCTTGTCACCTGCTGGAACATCTTATTCATGTTTACTTGGTATAGATTTTATTGGCCTTTCATAGCCATTAGCAATGCCTCCAATATCAGATAAAATCAGTATGATAGCCTTCTAAATGAAGAAATGTATATGGAATGTCTTTATCTCTGTGGGAAATTGTAGGTTTGTTCTGCTTTCTTAAAAAAAAGTTTTCTTATCTAATACATTGTTTGAACAAAAATTGTATATTGTCTCAGCTTCTTCTCTTGTTTGGCATGTTTTCCTACTTGGAATCAATTGGTAAGATCATAACCAGAAAACTCAAAACTGTGGTTTCTGTACTAGGTGAACAGTACAAGTACAGAATGCAGGTGTGACCTGGTTCTTCCTTTATAAAACTGTTGGTGACACGATAATGTTATAATACCCGTGTTTTTATCAACTTGTAATTGCCCAGAGCCTTACAAAACGGTGCCTGGCTCTCTTTTTTTGCAGGTCTTCAAGCAGAAGCTGGACAGCCATCTGCTAGAGATACTCTAGGTCTCAATTTCCTGCGATGACAAAGACACTAGACTACCTAGATGAGGGATGGGGAATGTGTAGTCCTACAGATGTTGTAGAACTGCAGTTCCCACAATTCTTTACTGCTGGCTTTGCTGGCTAGGGCTAATGAAGCTGCAGTGTGAATACATCTGGAGGCGCTGCAAAGTCCTAATCAACACAATGATTTTAGGATTCCAAATTACCATTCTGATTTCTGACACTGTAGACAGTTTAAGATAACACAGACACATGATTTTTCTTTTCAGACTACAAATGATGATGATGATGATGATGATGGTTGTTGTTGTTGTTGTTATTATTATTATTATTATTATTATTATTACTACTGGGTTTATGTACCATTGATCATGTCTCTCTGATACTTGCTACTTTAAGTGTGCCTTTAGGACAAGGCTGGGAAAAACCCACCAGATGCCGTGGATTTCGATTTCCAATGGCTATCCTGGTTAGTGCTGGCAGTCTTAATATTGGAAAGATACACATTGTCCAACCCTACTTTAGCAAAAGATAGATAGCAAAAGACAACAGCAAGAAGAAAGAAGGAAAAAGGGAAGGGAAAGGAAGAAGGGAAGGGAAAAGATCTCATGCCAGGAGGCAGTGATGTAGACTCGAGTCAACTGACTCGAACTCAAGTTGGACTTAAGTCATTTCAGTGACTCAACTCGGACCTGACTCGGCAGTAAATGATGCACTGACTCGACTCAACTTTACTTGAGATTGTATAAGTATATAAAAATATACTTGTATATTTTTAGTGACTGACTTTCTGCCCTTGGTTCAGTAACATAACACATTCATCCAGAAACCTGACACCTTTGAACAACGCTTCCATCTCTCTTTGCCTACTGGTCACATGACAATCTCAAGCCCAAAGTGTGGGAGCCTTTCTCAGAGAGGAACAGCAAATGAGTTAGGCAATGGGCTTGAGGCAGGGTTGGGGTCTGCTCAGCAGCTTGTCAGAGGTGCCTTCTAAACCTTTTCCAAAGAGCAGAAGACAAGCCTCACCCCCAGAGTGAATGGTGCATTTCTCAGAGGAGAACAGCAAGTGTGTCAGGCAACAGGCTTGAGGAGGAAGGATCCTTCTAAAGCTTTTGAAAGTTCAGTAATGGGGAGTAAGAAGGATTCCATTCCCCATTTCCAAAGCTGCAGACTCTTTTATGCCCACTGGCACAAAAGCCTCCAGCTTTGGGAAGGCAGAGTAAGAACCATCCTATTCCCCACTTCTGAAGCTGCAGATGGCAAAATCGCAAATGTGGAAGGCCACAATTTAAGCAAATTGTTAAAACTGACTTTATTTGACTCTGTCTAGAAATTCTGGATTATAGGTTGAGGATAAAGTTGGCTCCCAGACTTGAAACTTGACTCAAGAATCATAAAATCATAGAGTTGGAAGAGACCCCAGGGGCCATCGAGTCCAACTCCCTGCTATGCAGGAACACACATCAATGCATTCCCAACAGATGGCCATCCAGCCTCTGCTTAAAAACCTCCAAAGAAAGAGACTCTGCCATACTCCGAGGCAGCATATTCCACTGCCGGAAGATGATCCTTCCACAGGTTCACCTACGGAAACCTTGTTACGACTTTTACTTCCTCTAGATAGCCAAGTTCAACCATCTTCTTGGCGCTCCACCAGGGCTGTGGCCGACCCCAGTGGGGCCGATCCGAGGACCTCACTAAACCATCCAATCGGTAGTAGCAACGAGACTTGACTTGAAAGTATCTTCAAGGACTTGAGATTTGACTTGAGACTTGAAGGCAGAGACTTGAGACTTGGAGTAAAAGACTGAAATACATCACTGCCAGGAGATAATCGCAGATCCATACTCTCCAACTCTCCCAGCTTGCCAGGGACAGTCTGGATTAATCCTCTTATTTCAGCTGCTTTTAAAATGGGCATGTTTTTTCCAGCTGCATTTAAAATGTGCCAGTTTCTGTCTCCTCCTCCCACTTTCTCCCTTTGTCCCCAGCTTACTTCAGTTACTGCAAACTGAGTTCAAAGTGCAAAAGTAGTTTGCAGAATTAATTCCCTGGAGTTAAAGTGGATGAAGAGGGCAGAATCTTGCTTTTCCCAGTTGGCTCAGGCAAAAACAAAATACAATCATCTCTCCTAGCTTGCTTGTTCTTCCTCATTAATAACTTTTGTCATCTTGACCACACTCTGATTTTGCTTGGGCACATGGGTCCCAGGTTTTAGCTGTGAAATCTTGGAGGGTCTGCGGGCCCTTAAGCTTTTATGCCATCTGATCATAATGTGCTGATGATCATCACATTGGGTTGGTAATTGCTTCAGTATGCTTCAGCACAGCAGTTTAATGCAGCTGGTTTAATGCACTGAATTAACCCAGGTAATATCTAAATCAAAATAGCTAAAGGGGCAATTTTATCATTCTGCTAGACCACCTCTTAGAGCAGACGTTGGAAACTGCCAGGGGTTAGGGGCCTGCTATGGCCTCCCAACAGGCCTCAGAAGGCCACACACTCTACCCTAGTCCCTCCTCCAAATAATTTTATCCCCCAACGCTCTCTATCATTTGGGAGGTAATTTCATGAGGTTTTTCCCTCCCCTCAGGCCCTTTTAGGCCCAAGAGAAGTCTTTTTGAAGTGACCCCAAAGTCAACCTCTGGTTCACTACCTGTTGGAAAAAAAGACTTCCCCTTGATCTAAAACATCAAGGGGCAAAAACATGGCAAAATTGCCCTCCCCTAGAGACCATTGGTGGCAGTAAATAATTTAAGAAATGGATTCTGGGAGTTCAAAGATGGCTCTGAAGGGTGCATGCAGCCCATAGGCTGAACTTAGCCACCTCTGTTCTAGAGCATACTTTGGAGTAATAGTCGCATAATTCTATGTTCAGTCAGTAGGAGAGGAACAATCACAGCAGAAACAAAAGCTGGTGTATCAAAATACCCCTCACAACAGCTGTAGAAAAAGAAGCCAGTGTATCAGCATCATCAGGCTCATCCACAACAACCTAAACTAGCCATGCACAGAACACCTCACTCAACCCACAGTGACAGCTAAACAACCCCCAGTCAAGTACATGTACATACCATGTAATCAGCCTTCCACAGAGATGCAAATATCTCTCTGTGTATGCACATGCATACTGCATGGGCAGCAATTGACCCACTGCATGGGCAGCAATTGCTTCTTGATTTTAGCACTGTTCCTCCTGCAGCTGCTCCCAGTTGAATGGAAGCTCTCCCCCTGCTGGACCCTATCCTTTCAAAGCTCCAGCCCCAGTAGAACTCCCATATGGCTTGGAGCAGATGTGAGAGGAGTGGAAGTAAAAATACAAAATAGCTTAGCTGCTCCCACAGCAGCAGACCCACTGGCCAGTGGTGGGTGGGTGTGAAAAGGGGAGAGTGTGAGAAAGAGAGATTGAGAGAGAGGGTAAAAATGGATGAGCAAACAATCAGAGAGCTATAATGTAAATTCCACACTCTGCAGAGCAACTGCTTAGCCATGCAGCTATATCAGCCAGCAGAAGGCAGATTCATTCTGAGTCTTTTTAATCCTATAGAGGTCCAACCTGTAATACATCCATTCCATCTCTAGCTCCAAATCTGGTACTCCAAAACCACAGACATAAGACACTAGAGGTAAAGGGGGACTCTAAGTGCTGTTAACATCCCAGTACAACAGCTCACGCTCCATAGCATAGCATTACCTACTTGGGAGGTGTTAGGAGTAACAAAGTCACAATGACTGTGTTTTCACAAAACAAAACAGAGATATATGTCATTTAACTAAGCTGATTTGTTCCTGGGGATTACTTCTTCAATCAAAAAAGGGGGGGGGTAGCAGAGGCTGAAATAACATGGAAAAATAGGCATATTTCCTAAACCACAAAAAAGAAGAGGAGTTCAACATGTTTCAGCAACATGTTTCACAAATGCATTTGTGAAATGAGACAACCAGGTCAGATAAGTCTTAAGTAAACAAACAGAACTCTCCATTTTTTTTAACCTTCTAGAGATGACTTCCCAAATGAGTTCAGAATGGTTTTTTAGTTCATCAAGCCTCCTCTTTTCTTATGATTTCCATGTTGGTGCCCAACGTTGTAGATCAATGCTCCTTTGTAACATGTTGGGGGGAGGAAGAGCCTTTATGCACTAACCTGTCATAGTGCTATTATTCTACCTTCAACATCCTGTGGAATTCTGGGGTTTGTAGTTTACTGAGGTCAGAGAACTCTCTGGCTGAGAATTCTAAAGGCCCCTCCCTAAACTGCAAACCCCAGGATTCCATAGGATATTGAAAGTGGAATAATAGCACTATAACAGTGTAGTGCAGAAAGGCCCAAGGTGAGGCAGGTTTATCTACTTCCCCTTTTCTCATTGTTTTGCTTCTCTTGCATGCTCAGTCAGGGATTCTGGATGCAGCTGCTTTTTACCTTGCCTGCTATAGGCAGGCACACATGGCTACAGGACGATTTGCTAGAGTAGAATCTCATTCATTCCCAGTGCAAGCTTTATGGCATTGTTTACTGCAGACACACAGGGCTGCAACCTGACACCAAAAGTCTGTGTTTCACCAGCCCTCCTGCTAAAAAGGTAGTCAGAGGATCAAGAGAAAAAGGAGATCTCAGTGAACATAAAAGGATTCAGTGAAAAAGAAAATCACAGTCAGTTTTTGTTAATGAA
Organism: Cyclura pinguis; assembly: GCA_030412105.1. Taxonomy (NCBI): domain Eukaryota; kingdom Metazoa; phylum Chordata; class Lepidosauria; order Squamata; family Iguanidae; genus Cyclura; species Cyclura pinguis. The sequence goes on from CM059600.1 coordinate 131,168,062, forward strand.
GATAGGCCTATGGCTTGGAAACATTTGCACTCTCAACCAGACATTTCATTAAGACTTAGGTCTTATGAATGTGTCTGTGTGTGCTTTCAAACTGCCTGTCAATGTATGGCAAACCCATGAATTCTCATAGGGTTATCTTAGGCAAGGAATACTCAGAGTCGGTTTTCCAAGTTCCTTACTTAGGAATTAAACCTCCCAGAACTCAACTCAGTATGTACGTACTCTTTCTTTCTCCCTAATGGTTGCCATTCTGAAGAGAAGGTTATGGCTAACAGGTATACTGTACATTAAACACAAAGAAGACCCAGCCTAGAGTTCCTATCCAACAGATTTTAATGTACCCAGGATCTAGCAATGGGCATAGTGTATCCCTGAGGCCACATGTGGCCCAACACTGTTTTTTAAACCCTTACTCTACCCAGAGTTTCTGGACCATTGTTTTCCTTGCAAAAAAAAAGAAAGTCATTTGGCTTTTAGAAATTTTTGGGAAGCCTTCAGGAGAGGCAATATATATTTTAAAATAGACTGCAAGACTTCCCACTGAAAAAAAAAATACCAATTCTTTTTCAAAACTGGAAGTGGATTTCTGGACACTTCCCATCTTTGTTTTCCTCATTACTATTTTTTGTGGTGAGGCAATCCACGCAGCCCCGAGAGGATCCCTGGGAAGGAAAAGATCCTTTGGCCAAGTCACAGGTAGTCACTCTGCTCTAGAATCATCAGAATCAATTGGATACGTTACTGCGGGGTGTTGCTTCTACAAGACGTAGGCTGAAGGCTGAACAAATATGACTCTTTTTCACTAGTCATCAACAATTGTGAGAATTTCTCCTTTGAGTCCTCTCTTCCAAGCACTCATGGAACTCGTTGCCTTGATGCTTCCTGGAATACTGGTGAGTGTATAAATGTAGGACTTGTAATTACTAGCTCATCAGGAAACTCAGCTATAGACTACAAAAGTAAAAGGGACAGAGGTTGAATAATGGATGAATGCTTCCCTGTGATAATCCCCTAGTGAATACACTCATATAACATTTCCTCTCCTGTGGTGACGTGTTTCTGCTGTAGGTAGGTACTGTCTTCTTCCTACCCTGGTAGTTTTTCCTTTAACTCAGAGCAGAAAGGTTCCTGCCAATCGATACAGGATGACAGTCTCCTGCACTCAGACCAAGCCGGAAAATGATTAACAACATGAGTGCTTAAGAAGCAAATTGATCGCTTCTTACTCATTGATTACTAGATAAAATAACACAAAATGGGCTTATCAACCCATGGTAAATGGAATAAACCAAAATGGGATAACTAACAAAGACAGTATCTCCCTATACTGTACATACTTGCCCATGTCTTAAAATCTTCAGAGGAAGGTGTTCTTACAGTTCCACCTTTGTTGCAGGCCTATCTGGTGAGGACATGTGTGAGGGCCTTCTTGGTGGCTGCTCCCAGGCTCTGAAATTCCCTCCTACAGGAGGCTAGACTGGGTCCCTCCCTGTTCTACTTTTAGTGGCAAATAGAGACCTTTCCATTTAAATAGACATTTGATGATCAGGCAGAAGGGCCTTTATGTGTGCTACATTTTTACCTTTATTACTTTGTCTTTTAATGATTTCATACTATTTTAAACTATGTGTGTTCTTACATGAAAGCTAATTTGATTTTTGTTTGTTTGTTTGTTTTTTAGTATCATCAGGTATTTAGTTGTATCTTGTTTTAAACTTGTTGTAGGCACCTTGGGTTGCCCATCAAAAGAAAGGCAGAATGAAAATAAAATAAAATAAAATAAAATAAAATAAAATAAAATAAAATAAAATAAAATAAAATAAAATAAAATAGCATCTCATGTTCCTGTATTGTGGAAAGCAGCAAGATAGGTGCTGATCACCTGTCGTCAATAAAAAGCCCAAAGTAACATCCGTAATGTCTGGTCATCTTAAGAGATATGAAGAGGTTAACATCTTTTTGAAAGTTGTGTGAGAGTGAGCAATATGCATCACCTCACATGGTAGCGTTGCAATACAGGCATATCTCAGCTAACAAGCCTAGGACAAAGATACTCATTTTTACAAAATCTTTTTATAGGAGCCAGCCCAGCATTCCTCTTCTCTCTAGCTGATCTTTTTCTCTCAGCATTGAAAGGATGGTGAAGGAGGGTTGGAGAAAGACACACTTTCACGAGTTGCAGCAGCATGTCTGCAGTAAACAGTGCAATAAATCTCGACCTGGGAAAGAATCTCTAGGGGATCCTCTTGTAGCTGTGTGTGCTTATGCACAACAGGCAAGATAAACAGCTCCCCCCAGACTGGGCATGTGAAGAGCAAAACAGAAAAAAGAAGGGGAAAGAAGACTAGCTGCCTCACCAGCTCCCCTATCATCTTGAGAAAGCACAGAGCTATAAGTTTTGCCACAAAAATGGAAACCGTAAGAAAAATGGAGGCCGTCGAAAGTGGAAGGCATTTTGGAAGAAGCTCTCAAGTGCTCTTTAAAAGATTCAAAGTCTTTTGGCTTACTTACTAAAGGTTTGCCTGACCTGGTTGCTTTATTTCATTTGCATATAATGATCATTTTGGATTAAAAGTTTGCTGAAACAAGTTACACTGCTCTTCTTTTTTGTGATGTAGGAACCTGTCCCTGGTCCTTCCACGTTATTTCTTCCTCCAGTATCAAAATTTCTGTTAAAGATGTCATTCCAGGAATACACTGAGCTCATTAAAGGGGGTATACCTGTAATAACGAACCACATGGTATACAAGAACTGTCTAATTTTGACATATGGTTGCTTCAGTTTTAGGGAGGTTCTGTTCCAGGTTTTAGTCTGAACTTTCTCGAGGCTATCCAAGATGTTGAACCCTATCCCCATAACAGGACAAGCACACTGGATAGCTCTCTTAAAGTTCAGACTAAAACCCAGAATGTATTCATTACGCTTGCCATGGAAGCTAGCAGCTACTATTCTTTCTAACCAGTAGCAACTGTATGTGTGTGTGTAGACGTTTTAGCCATAACACTTAGCTTAGCTTAGTTTACTGTGGCCAACACACTCTTAAAGCCAACTGTAGGAGTTTGGTAAAGATTCTAACAATCATATACTTGCAATCCAGTTCTTAATTCTTTGTTGAAGTTATCTGAAGAAATATTCAAGAGTTCTCCATTTTGTACATTTTGTACTCATTTTTAGCAGTATAAACAAAAACTCCCCCAGCCAATTCAAGCCAATAAGACTAAATCTGAATTCACACCTTCAAGAAGTACTGCACTGCCAGATGTAGATTCTCTAATATCTAATATATAAAAGTCAAAGTTTGTCTGTGTCAGGCAAAGACCTCATATGATTGGCTGTGTCAGGTGAAGATCTCATATAATTGGCTGCCTGAGAAGATTCTATGGAGTCCTGCGGTTTGCAGTTTAGGGAGGAGCCTTTAGAATTCTTAGCGAGAGAACTCTTGGACCTCAGGCTGGTTGGTATGGAGATGAGGCCTAGCAGCAAGGAGGAGGGCACTATATTCTCTCAGGAATCCAACCTCTGCATGTTAATAACTCTGCATACAGATTGGATTTGGGGAATATGGGGAAAAGTTACGGGTACTAGACAAGACAGTTTGGGATATTAGAGATACAGGATGTCAAATCTTTCTAACAAATATTACCTATGAGAAAATAAAATTCCAGGCAACACTAGGTATATACACTAGTTTTCTATATTTGTTCTAAGGCCAGTAAAAATGATGGCAGTTATCTTGGGGTTGTTTTGTTTCAAAAATTAAAAAATGGGTTAATTTTTAATGTTTAATTAATTGAAATCCATCTGTAGATAGGGGTCTCTGGGAGAACAGGAAACCCTGCAGCTTGATACAAAGGCTTGCAACTGGTTTCAAGTTGAGCTACAGGGAGCCAAGCTACAAAAAACCCTCTTCAGTTCTGTTTCTGGAACAACTAAGGTCCTAATGCTGTGTAATCTAGGTGCCTGCTAACACCTTCCTGTTCCTGAATCTATTGTAAGATCAGCTATCAAGGCTGAGTGGGGGAACACAGCAGGTTTGGCAAGGCTTCACTTCGTAGGCGGGGGAAAGGAAGCCCTAAACCAGCTCCAAACGCTGCCTCAATGAACTCTAGGGATTTTGGATAGCTAGTGTGGTGTAGTGGTTTAAGCGCTGGTCTCCAGCGTTTGATTTGCTCCCAGCCTTGGAAACCTACTGGGTGACCTTGGGGGTGTCACACACTCTCAGCCCCCAGAAAACCCTATGATAGGTTTGTGTTAGGGTCACGATAAGTTGGAAACAACTTGAAGGCACACAACAAAAAAAACCAAAATGCTTGGTGAACGTAGATCTCCATGCATCATTTCAAAAGGGAATACCATATTCTTTCAATTCCATAAGAAGAATAAGGAAGACAGGGAACTGCCATCCCCCTTGACCTCCACTCCAAATTTCACAAGGGGAGAAGGGACCACAACCTCTTCCCCTCAACTTTCTTCTCTCACTTATTGATGAGGCAACAGATGAGGCGACTGGTGAAAGTCGCCTCCCATTCTGCTTGAAGAACACCTTTCCGGGCTTGTAGTTGGAAACAGGTGGCATTCCTATAGTGTCAGTTAATTTAATAGGATAGAGTCTGTTGAACAGTGACACAGAATCAGAGGCAAATTATTCTATTTATTTCAGAGCAGTTTAGCTTTTGGAGAAGTTCATTGTTTGCTGAGTCCTTGAGAACCCAATTCTGCAGAGTAATATTTCATCCTTGGTAACATATGCCAGGGATGGATGGGGAGAAATTCCTCCTGGTAATATGTTTTGCCAAAATACAGAGTGCATTTACAGTTCAATCCTCCACACACCCACTCAGAGGTAAACACCATGGAATTCAGTAGAACTAACTCCCAGGTAAATGTGTATAGGAATGTAGCTTAACAGATGCATCCTAAAGTCCTTTGGAATGCATTGGTTTCTGTAAAATAATCATGTTTTCTCCAACTAAATCTATGTACACTTTAATTTGATTACATTTTGATTATATTTACTGTACATGCTTACTTCCCTATTGAAAAACATACAATTTTGTCCTCTTAGTAATCACAAGAGGAAGGTTAGGCTGAAAGGCAGTGATTGGCTCATGGTGACTCCTTGAACTTTATGGGGCAGTTGGAATCTGAACCCAATATCTTACATGTATTGGGCAGCAGCCATGCATGGGGTAGGATGCAGATTTTGTGACAGCTTTATCACTTTTGGCCTGGTCTGGTAAAGCCAAATTAACCTTTGGCTTCCGGAATTAGTTCAATACTGTTATTAGGTGAAACCTAGGGCTTAAACAAAAGAGCAAGATTTGAAGATCTCAACCTCACTTCAACAGACAAGATGCAAGGCATCCAGGAAAGAAAGTTGTATAATTCCTGGCAGGGTAGTTTTTGGCACATTAATTTTTGAAAGAACCAATATGAATCCTAGCACCAAGACAGAGCCTCATGATTAGGTGCTCTTCTGATAGAGAATGTATACAAAGTTCAGCTGGATATTCCAAAAATCATTTATGCATCTGGTCATGTCAAAGAGGAAGAGGAGGAGGAAATCTGCATCTCCTGCAGCTTTTAAAGGCACAGGACATTTTTGAGGAGAAAAGGTGGCAACAACAAGGGCTCCCAGGATATACAAAACACCTTGGACTGTAGGTTCTGCCCATTGTGTCACAATCAAAGCATCTCCTTGGCTTGCAACACAGGGGACATCACCTAGACTTCAAGGTGTTGTGAGTATCTTTGTGACCATTGTTTCACTTCAAGCAATATATTGTAATTATTGTTTCACATTAAAATAAAAAAAGTACAGTTGAACTTCTTCCCTCCAGTTCTGATTCATGTACGGGTAGGATCCGTTGACCACTACCTCCCCAGGGGGTGAGGTAATGCAGCTGAATACAAAAGTAAAAAGCCTTGATGCACTACAGCTATTTTGCTAGTCTGACCAGCCATCAAAGGACTCATGAGGGAAGACAACAGTAGGAAAACTGTGGCAAGCTGAGTGGTCTGTGAATCACATTCCAAAGATATGGTTTTGTGTGCTTTCTGAATAAGGACCCTTGAAGTGCTTCCCATCAGCATCTGAAGAAAAATTGAGCCAATTCATCTTCCTGTCAAAAGAAAGCTAAGAGCAGAGACTGCCTGTCCTCAAAGGCCTCTCTTCATTCCTTAATGCTCATTTGCTGTATTGATCTCTCAGACATGGGTATCCTACTTCAGCCCAGAACACGAGCATCTCCCAGCCATTCCACACACTTGCTTAATGACTTTACTGTCAACTCTTATGGTTTTGCCTCTGTGACCCAGGAGGAAATTAGAAATGGAATGGGATAAGCATCCAGCCCAAGCTGGCACTCCTGTTAGACAGAGTTAGGTGACTGCCTTGACCAGCAGCCAGGAGAGCAATAAAGAGTGGCCAAGTAAAGAAATGTGTGTGTTATGTGGCATGGTTGTGCTTCCTATGCTAGCCTGCTGCCCTCAGGTACTGTGTGGGATATTGTTCCATCCCCAGTGTCGAAACTGACTCCTTGTCTAATCATTTTCTGTGCATAGGATTGGGTATGTAGGTGCCTGTGTGCCATTTTTCCCATAGTCTCAGGTCGCAATGCATCTTGGGCTCACCCTCTCTGAATCTCATTCACATTCAACAAGATCACTGGGTAGAGATGACCAGCTTAAAGGGGGGTTCTGCCGCCTCTATCTGCCACTAAATATGCTTCGTAAGCCCGTTGGTTTCAACGGGCTTAGGTACACTCAACCAGGTCGGATGGCACAGCTCGGAGTGCGTGGAGGGGGGGTGGCGGAGGGAGGTGGAGGGGCGTGGGGTATGGCTATGGCATACAGGGGTGTGGCTACCGCATGCAGGGGCGTGGCTATGACAGATGGGGCAGGGCTATGACATGTTGGGGAGACCAAGCAGGGAGCCACAGTGCCCCCCAAAAATTGCACTTTAAGTGGAATTATAGTGCTAAAACTGTGCGATGTGAAAGAGCCATAGGATATGAGAATCAGGGCAGGAAAGCAAATACCTCAGTCTCTGTCCAGTCAAGGTGCAACCCTCAAGGTTGATCATGTTCTCTGGACACCCGTGGGAGAAGCACCTCCTCCTCTTCCCTCCCCTGTTGAAAAAAAAATTACAATGGTCAGAATCCAATTGCTAGTCCCAACCAGAGCTAACCTGTTGAATCAACCGCTTAACAGCTAACCTGCGCAGGAGAGAGCTACCCTGGCCTAACAGTTTGAGCATTGAACTGCATCTCTGGAGAACAGGGCCATTTCCACCCTACAGTGCTATTATTCCACTTTCAGATTCCTGTGTAGTGTAGTGGTATTATTCCACTTTCAGACCCCTTTGAAATTCTGGGCTTTGTAGTTGACTGGAGGCCAAAGCCTCTCTGGCTGAGAATTCTAAATGGCCCTCCCTAAACTGCAAACCCAGGATTCCATAGGACGCTGAAAGTGGAATCATAGCACTGTAACAGTGTAGGGTGGAAATGTCCCAGGTTTCGAATCCCCGCTCCACCATGGAAACACACCGGGTGAGCTTAAGCCACACTCTCTCGGCCTCAGAGGGAGACAAAGGTAAACCTCCCTCGAACAACTCTTGCCAAGAAAACCCCACGGATCCCAATGGACCTACTCCAGCTGGCCCTCTCGCCTAAGGGTTGGGCCCATCGCACTACTGAGAGCACTCACCACGCGCTGGCCATCCACGACAGCCCAACGCGGCCACCCCCCCCCCCGCCTAACGATAGGGGCGGACCCTGCGGAGGGCCGGCCGAGGTCTGGAGGGGAAATCCCGCCGCGAGCGCCAGGCGGGGCTAGCCGGCCGCGCGGAGAGGGAAGCCGGCGAGCGAACGGGGGAGCTCGCCGTCCTTGCGCACAGCCGGCGGCACCTGATCCGGAAGGGCGGGCCGAGGGAGCGCGGGTTCTCTGCGTCGCCCCCGCCGAGGCTGGCTCAGCGAAGGGCGAGCAGGGGGCGCTAAGACCCTGGACAGCCTCAGGCGGAGGAAGGAAGCGCCGGCGGGGAGGGACTGCCGGCGGCTTGCTGGGGGCGCCGGTTTAAAGGGTTGACGTTTGGCGTCTCCAAGAGCCCGGGCGCATCTCTCTCCCGCCGGGCGGCCGCGACGGTCGAGCCGATCCGGCGGCGCTCTTCGAGAAGAGCGGGAGCAACGCGGCCGGAGTCACTTCTCCCGGGATCCGGACCATGGACCGACTCAGCGGTAAGCCGACAGCCTAAAAACTGGACGCACCCCCCTCGCGGGGGGGCGGGGGAAGGAAGACCACCGGATCAGTGAGCGCTGCCTCTGGCAGCGCTCACTGATCCGGTGGTCTTCCTTCCCCCGCCCCCCCGCGAGGGGGGTGCGTCCAGTTCGAAGTCGAAGGGCAACGTGGGGTGTTTGCAGAGCAGCTCTCCCTAATTGCTCGGGAAATGGGCTTGGTGGCGGCCGCGCTGCCTTTTTTTTTGCGGATCAGGTGGACGCGACGCGCTTGTGTTACTGGAAGCGGCCGAAAAACAGAGCGCTCGGGGAAGCCCTGCGCTCGGGTGGAAGCCGCTTAGGTAGAGGAGCAAGGGGGTCGTTTACGCGCGCGCCGTGCCCTGTGCTATCCGCTGTTGCGGAGCCTCTGTTTTCTACGGGATCGCTCCCGGGCTGCAGAGAAAGGAAGACTTGTTCGCATCCGCGCTCCGCCTGTTGCCAGAAGCCGTGGGAAGACAAGCCGCCTTTAGCGCTCGGGCCGCCTTCCGCGCGACACTGTGGTAGGGCTATGATTCCACTTTCAACACCCTGTGGAATTCTGGGTGGTTGAGAATTCGAAAGGCCCCTCCCTAAACTGCAAAGCCCAGGATTCCATCGGCTGTTGAAAGGGAAATCGTAGCACTGTAACAGGCCCGTGCGGAGAGAGCGGAGGGAGATGTCATTCCTTGGACGAGGATCGGCGGCTCGCGGGCGCGCGCCCGCGCGCGATCCCGACGTGCCTGGATCGATCCTTCTGGTCCGAAGACGGCGGGGCCACGCCCACGTGGACTCGCATTCTCGGCACGTTCCGCGCGGGGATGTACCAACTGTCTGGCTGAATGTGGAGAGCGTGGCGGAGAAGGAGATTGCTCGTCTTTGGTGCGGAGTGCGGAACAGAAAGAAGGAATCATAGATTTGTTCACGAGGAAGATGGATTTTTAAAAGAAATTTCGAGTGTAGTTGAGGTGATGATAATAGCAGTAATAATAATGACGATTATTGTCTTTCTCTCCTATTATTGGTGGTGTTATTGAAAGAACAATCCTGACCGGGCGGTTGTGGGAGCGCGATGAGGCGCGCGTCTGCGTCGGGTGGATCTTTTTTTCCCCGACAAAACAGGCGCACCCAAAGCGTCGTAGTCATAATGGGGCTTTGTGTAGCTTGCGCTGAGGGTGGGCACTGTGGACAGATTGCATTGCAAAGCCCTCCTCACTTCCCTCCCATCTTCATTATTCCTTCGCTGTCACGGCAGCAGACAGCGGTGACCAAAGAAAGGATGGTGAGGGCGTGCGTGGGGCGTGCTCGTGCCTGCGTGTTTACATGCTTCTTTCCTAGTGCTTCTCATGGTTGCCTTCGGTCCAGTCCTGAGGGTCTCCTGGGCATCAGCAAGGCCCCGCGGAAAGCAAGGTGGTTCAGAGCCTCTTCTTAACCAGGAAAGCAGCTGTGACTCCTCTAATGTAAACGGAGAAGGGAAAAAGTGTGTGTGTGTGTGCTTTGCAGGGAGGTGCTTTGTAAGCAATTGGGAGATGAGGAGTGGCAGGATAAAAACGCAAGGAATAAGGTACCCACAGTGCATTCTGTTTGAACACTTGTTTGAAGTATTCAGTTGGCATCCACTATCCCGTGGTGCATTGTTCATGGGCCAGACAGGACTTCTGCCATGCCTGTGTGATAAGATCCCTGGTAAGAAACAGGGTCCCTCAATACTCCTCTCTCATTTCTTCAATAACACCTTTGTGGTGCCTGTGTAAGGGAGGGCATTCCAGCTGTCGGATGAAAGCCAGCCTGGGCGGAACTCTGCCAGCGGTGAGCCTGGGCTTGTACAGCGTTGCTCATGGTTTGGAGTGGCTCCTTGAAAGCACAGTCACAATGCTTTGCTAGAAGCCAGTGCCTTATTTATACTTATGTCAGTGTTCACATCCATGTTTCTGTGCATGTGACAATGGTGGCTGGCAGAAACAGGCAGTCTGGCTTGTCTCTCTCCCAAAGTGCCACAGAACAACCCGCAGTTCAGTTTAGATTGGTTTCTCTGGCTTGGGAGGAACAAAGCCAGAGCATGAACTCTGGCTACATTCAGACATCATGATAAACAAATCACAGACCAAATGCCTGGGGGCTGTTTAACTGCTTCCAAGTGCAAGTGGGAGTGTTCAGGCAGTGTACAGCCAAATGCTGCTTGTAGATAGAAAAACAGAGTTCCAGAGGTTTCTTGTGATATTTGAACTGGACCAACATGGAGACAGGTGTGCCTGTACAAATGGCTGTGGACACTCATCACCTTCCTGCAGATGAAGATCCAGAGACTTCCTTTCTCCTTCATGTAAAAATAAGAGTTGATGCTTCCTCAACAGAAACTAAGGGACTGTCCTGCCTGCATCAGCATCTATCCAGTTGTAAGTTTTTATTGACCAGTCAGGGACTGCTGCAATCACTACTCAGCCTGATATGCTTACTCATGAGGAATTTCTCCTGCAGGTGGACACACTTTCCATTGTCTCACAATTGCTCAAATGTGGCCTGAGTAGCAGAGACTATTTACAAATGCTAAGCGGTTGGGGAACCAGCATGGTGTAGTGGTTTAAGCATTGGATTACAACCCTGAAAACCAGGATTCAGTTCCCCACTTGACCATGGAAACTCACTGAGTGTCCTTCGGCGTATCACGCATTCTCTCCCTCAGAAAATGCCATGATAGGTTTGCTTTAGGGTCGCCATAAGTTGGAAATGACTTGATGGCACTCAATAAGAACAACAAGCAGTTACAGCTGTAACCTTTGAAAGAGATCAGTGTCCTGTGGTTGTCCATAGTTATGGAAATAATATGAACAGTAATTTTTGCATAGATATTTTCTGGTAAAGAATCCAAGGATTCAGTGAGAGTAGGTGAGAAATGATGTATTTTGGACACACTGTCAAACATGCTCTGGTTTCATTTTAGCCTTTATCCAGTGCAGGCTGCAAGAGAAGTCACCTGCAACAAGGCTCCCTGCCCCTCTTTTCACCTAACCCAAGATGAAGTGAAACAATGGTACAGAGTGGAATCTTAATTGTTCATGTCTGAGAACTGTATATCTCCTTTATATACAGTGTGTGCATTCCAGCAGGAATCTGGGCAGCTGCTGGGTCTGTTGAGATAAGTTTCTTGCTATGATATGTCACTATAAATAAACCGTTTTCTGCACTTGACCACCATTGGCTTCTGCTGAGGGTTGCAAACTTAGTGGGGTGGGTGGAATGACAGCCAAAGAGATGTGTCTACTTGAAGGAGGGGAGAATGCCAGAAATGCAATCTCAGTCTGCTGCCTGCAGGGCATGGCACAGAATTCATGGAGAAACAGGAAGGAAAGGAAACTTTCCTGTCATTCCCTACAAAAAGGATGGTGATAGTGTGATCTTTGGACCCTTGAAGTCTGAAACAGCTGCAGACACAGGAGGTCAAGAGGTCTCATTTTCCATCCATATGAAAATGATGGGTGATAGTTCCTCAGGGGAAGCCATGGGATTGTCCCAGCTGCACTTGCCTCTACTTATTTGTAAGCAACTGAGGAATACTCAATAGCTGACCCATGCACTGCTCAGTCTTAGCATCCAGTTACTCAGCCCCCTATTACTTGGCTTTCATCCTCTCCTGACCATTGGCCCTGCTGGGTGAGACAGATGGGAGTTGCAGTCCAACAGTGTTCCCCACTCTTGCCTTAAGGCTCTGACAAAAGGTTGGTTCCTCATCATTCTTATAACCCTTCCAAAATAGGAAGCAGTTTCCTAAATAAGAAGCACAGTTAAGAGACTCCTTCTAGAAAAGTTTTGCTTGGGGATTCTGAGTGCTACCTTTCCCAACAGAGGAACCTGTGGAGGAACAGGAGCAACTTCTGAAATATCATGAGCCAAGTCTGCAGGTAACCATGTGTAGACTTTGCTTGTAGATGATTAACATAAAATTTGCATCCATTTCATTAAGTGCCTGCTGTTGAGGTGTACTTAACAGGGATGTAACACTTAAGTGCCGATGCGTAGCCATTTCCCCTCAGGCATGAGGAAACCAGAGTCTGGGCTGAGAGACAACTTTAATTTTGATAAATTTATGTACATGTTTAATTCACAAACTCTGAAGAACAGCTCTCACTAGCTCCATGCCCTCCAAAGACCCATCATCTCTAGCCAGCATCTTAACCAAGACACCAGATTGAGGAAAGGCTGCTGAAGGCAATGAAAGTGACCAAGAACTGATATTTCCATTGGCAAAATAATTATTAATTCCACATTTTCTTCAGTGAGCTGAAAGTCGTATTCATGGCTCTCCTTTATTTTCACAACAATCTTGTGAGGAAAGTCAGGCTAAGAGAGATGGACTGGCCAAAGATCACCCAGTGAATTTCATGGACTAGAATCTACGTGTCCCAAATCACAGTCTAGCAGTCTAACAACAACAGTGGTCTAATTCCATCCTGGCTTTCACTGGTGCAACAGCATCACTGAAGTTACCTGGTAAGGTAAACACTTGCTTTCTTATCATCTTCAAAGATGCCCACCTCTGAAACTCTGGCTATCATATGCTGTGTTGGATTAGAGGACTAGGGATGGTAGACAGTTATGGGAACTTGTGGCGTATGAACAGAGCCTTGGTACAACTGTAGCAGCGGCACTGGAATTGACTTTTCCCTCCATCCTTTTCTTCCTTTGTCTTTTTCACTATCTCAGCCTCACTGAAGCAGAAAATTGAAAATGTAGGAAGGAAAGCAAATTTCAGAGAGAAGAAAGTAAGAGAGGATAGAATATGAAACAGAATGTGAAAAAAATTACTTTCTTTGGTTTATAGCTCAAGAAGTGGCCAAAGAATTGTGGGAGTTACTATCCAAACTTTTAACTATAACATTCAGAGCTCTGGTAGGAAATCTTGCACCAGCAACTGGAATGGTACACCCATGGGAGAACACTCTGGAAAGCATGATTTGGTCATTTCCTTTTTTTCCCTCAGGACCAGGGTAAAATAGGGAGCTGTTATTACTTGAACAGCCTCCTGTTTAAGGGCTGCTGTTACTAGACCTAACAAAATCTTATCTAAACAATGTAGAAATGCCTGTATGTATTTGGTACTGTTGTGAGATTTGGGGACCTTCTTTGATAGCTTCAATGGATAGCACTTTTTAAAAAAACAAAAAAAACAAAACAAAAGCTCTTTATAATAAATTACTCTTGGCAACTGGACTACTCTGGACTAAGGTAAAGTCTTGGTGCCCAGTCTATGATTTGTGTGCCTATATGTGAAAGAGAGAGACATAAACAGAGGGGGCTATATGTCTGTCTCAAGGACAGTGTTAGTTTGAGCAGGAAGACAGACAAGTTGTTTCCTTACACTTTTATCATGCCTCTTACTTGTACACTGAAATGCCCAGTTAGCAGTGTCTGTAGATGAGAAGACATAAAGTTTAGTCCTGGTACCACATGTTTAAAACTGTTTTTGCGTTCCCTGACTGCTCAGAGGCACCTTTGTCATGCAACAAAAGGGTTAATAGCCTCCAGCAGAGATGATCAATCTTTTAATCAAGTTGCAGGGCCTTATTGCATTGTTTACCATTGCAAAATCCTTTTTTTTTTTTTTTGTCAAAACCAGAAGTGGACTTCTGGCTACCTCTGGCTGAGTTAGCTTTTTTGTTTGTTTGCTTCTTTTTAAGTCATTCTTTTTGGTCTCCAGAGGGTCCAAGAAGCAGAAAAGTGCCTCCCCTGCATTTGCCAAAGATGCCCATCTCATAGTAGATGGGTGAACAGAGAAATTCATTCCAGTTGAGGATTATGGTTCACTTTGATGTTAAACCAAACAAGATCATCTTGACTCAAATTTCTCTGTTTCCTACTTAGCTAGATTGTCCTCTTGGCTAGACAGCACGACACCAAAGGTCTACATGCTTTAGACACTTATGTCACTTTGATAACATTTTAACTGTCGTGACTGCATCCTATGGAATCCTGAGTTTTTTAATTTGTGGAGAATTCTCTGCTTGAAAGCTCTAATGCTGTTCTTCAGTGGGACACACTACAGGTCACTAGCAAGAATTCCAAGTGCTTCACTAAACTATGAATCCTAGGATCCCATAGGATGGAGCCATGGCAGTTGAAGTGGTATCAAAGGGATATAATTGTGTAATGCAGATACATAACAAAGTAGAGATCACTTCCCCACCCCTACCCCTTTGAGCTTGGAAGTCAGGAGAAAGGTAGAGTATCCTCTTTGAGTCAAAAGACCTCTGAGGCACAACAGGGAAGCAGAACTCCTTCTCTCCTGTCCTCTGGGCGTATCAGAGGCCTCAGGAGGGAGTCTCTTTCACACTATGCCATTACAGCACAATCATGGCTGCGTCCTGTAGAATCCTCATGTTTGTAGTATAGGGAGGGGTATTTTGAATTCTTGGTCAGAGAGCTCTATTGTCTCCCCAAGCTACATGTTCCAGGATTCCATAGGATGGACCTGTGGGAGTAAAAGTGGAATCATAGTGCTCCAATTGTGTAGTGTGAAAGAGACTTTAGTCTTTCTCAGTCCAGACATCTAGACTGGGCTGCAGATTGAAACCACTTAGGGTTGGCTGCATTGATCTTGCTGCTTAGCCATTCTGTCTGATCGCTCTGTAGATATGCAGAGAGAAAGAAAGTCCCTTGTCTTCCCCTCCCCGCAGTCCCCAAAGCTTATCTGAATCCATATAAGCTATTGTTCAGAATTTAGCCCTGAAGTAAAGGGCACTGTTGGTTCAAAATCACATGGCTATTTATTGGTCATTATTCCCCTCCATTTGAAGAGTCCTCACCCTCTAATAAAAAGTTGTAATGCCTTGTATCTGGGTGTTCAGTTGTATTGGGTTTCATTCCTGTTTCTGTGGGATCATGCCTGCCTTACTGTGGCTGAATAAGCTAGCCTAGGGCAAAAGAAGCAAGACAGGCTCTGTATTTTTAAGTCATTCACTGAAGAGAACAGTCTGTGGCATCTCCCATGCATCTTGGTCCAAACCACTTGTCTTTTAGTAGTACATCTTCATGGCCACTCAGTTGTATCTGTGTGTGTGTGTGTGTGTATTTCCCCTAAGTCGACCAGGCTCCTAGCCCATAAGAAAATAAAACAAAACCTATATTTTGGCTTTACCGTTGTTAGGTGCCTTCAAGTTGTTTCTGACTTATGAAGACTCTTATGGTGAAGATGTTAATGGGGTTTTCTTAGCAAGATCTGTTCAGAGGGGGTTTGCCATTGCCT
Organism: Cyclura pinguis; assembly: GCA_030412105.1. Classification (NCBI taxonomy): domain Eukaryota; kingdom Metazoa; phylum Chordata; class Lepidosauria; order Squamata; family Iguanidae; genus Cyclura; species Cyclura pinguis. The sequence continues at coordinate 131,183,549 of CM059600.1, forward strand.
TCCTCTGTGAAAGAAGGAGTGTGACTTGCCAAGGCCACCCAGTGGGCTTCCATCTCTGAATGAGAATTCGAACTCTCGTTTCTTGAATTCTTAGTCCAACACTCAAACCACTGCCCCATCCTAGGTCTATATTAAGACCAACCAAAATGTCACAAAGGTGTGCAAGCATTTGAGTTCTTTGCAATTCTCTGTCAGGCTAGATGATACAACCCTGTTGGGGATGGCTTGGGGAAAGAAATGGGGAAAGTCCAACACGTCCTGACTGTGGCCATGTTTTTTATCTTATGTGCCTGAATGTATGTCCTATTATTCTTTAATGAATTTTATCTGCCTTTAAGTAATTTAGCATCTACTGACTCCCTCTGCAAAGCTCCATGCCATTTGCTGATCAAGCTAATCCTGTGGTGATTTTAGTGTCTGCAAAGGAGTAGAGCTGCAGAGGTCTGGCTGGCCCTGGTATCCAGCTGTCCTTTGCAGCAACTGTGGACCTTGGCTATCTCCCAGGTTTTGTGCTTTGTATGAGCAAAGGCAAAAGGTGGGGCTCCAAGCATCAGGTGAAAGTTCTCTGAGGAATTGCAGTGAGAAAGGACTGTTACCTTAGTGTCTTGGTTGTGAGGTTTCCAGAGGCATCTGAGTGGCCTGGGGAAGCAAGATGCTGGATCAGCTATTCTAATCCACCTGTGCAGTCACAGTTTAGCCTGTGACTGCACATTTCACTGGGAAAGTTTGGGGTGCCCTCAAAGTGTGACGGAGTGGATGCTTCCTAGAGGGAAAAGGGCTTTGTGACTGTGGCATAGGATCATCTGTAGATCCTTGCAGAGAAGTAGACTGATGTTGATTTATGAACAATAGTCCTGCTTCTGCTAGCCAGGGTGTATCCACACTACAAAATTCTAGCTGTCTGATGCCAGTTTAACTGCCTTGACCCCCTCCAATGGAATCCTGAGATTTATAGTTGGTGACGTATTTAGAATTCTCTACCAGGGGGTCTAATATTGTAGTTCAGGGGAGAGGAGTTACATTCTCCAGCTCAAAATTCTCTGTGTATCACCAAACTACCAATTCTGAGATTCTTTAGGATGGAACCATGGTAGTTTACATGGTATCAAATTACTGTAGTTATTGTTGGCAGAATTCATAGATGTAGCCATGTTAGTCTGGAGAGATTATAGAGCACCTTAAAGACCAACTGGGAGAAAGAAGCTGGTAACATAAGCTTTCATAGACTTAAGTTTACTCCATCAGATACAAGTATACTTAAGTCTACACAGAAGCGTAGCTTGGTGCAAGCTGGGGAGGGGGAGGGGTGGGGGTGGAGGGTGGGGAGAGGGGCAATGCCACATGGGGCATTGCCCCTCTCCTGACGGTGCACAGGAGGCAGGAAAGGAGCCCCCCAAAAAGTGCCTCCCAGGGCGCAGCCCCCTTGCCCCCCATCCCTATGCCACTGAGTCTACGAAAGCTTATGCTACCAACTTCTTTTTCTCAATTAGTCTCAAAGGTGCTACAAGAGCCCTTTGTATAGTTATTGATGTTTGTTTGCTTGTTTATATCGTACCATTGATGTATACAAAGCTGTATAACAATGAAACAGACATTTCTACTAGAGGCGTACAATCTAATTTTTAAAAAAGGAATATAGGGAAAGGAAGGGACTAATGCAAATTGTCCAGGGTAGATAAACTCCAGGTATCATTGCCTAATGACAGCGACCTCCAAACTGTTCAGGGGGTGGGGTAGCAACCAGCATTGGTATCAATTTTGCCTCCTTGCAGTTACTTGTAGGAGGAAGACAAATTACTTTTCCCATCAACTGTCATTAAACTATCTTTAAATGTGAAGAATCTTACAAGCACAATGTGTATGTAGAACTCTTCTCCATGTGTTCAGCATAGATTACTCTAAATTACGTGTGCGTAAGATGAATGGCAGGTAGCCTATATTTTTCCTGGAATCACAGCTGTTTTAATATATTACAGTTCTCGATCATTTAGTGTACTTCTGATTGATAATTACTGAGGAGACTTGGTGATCCATTCTGCCAGATCACTGGGGATGGGGAGGTGGGCTCAGGCCTCCAGCCTAGTCTCAAGAGGGGATCAAGCTCCACCTCATTTTCTGGGACCCATGTCTAGTTAGCTATGTGTGTGGAAAAATCCACCCTGTGACTGAGGAGGGCCGTAGTTCCTGCAGCACCTTCTATGATGCCAGGACAGTGGTACATTTAGATTCCTGATCTTTGTGGGTTAAAGCCTCCTACTCTGATATTCCATGACAGTAGGAAAGAGCGTGAGATGTTTTAATATTTTAACCATGAATGGTGTAGAATGGGTAAACCTTTGGCCAGCACTGTTCCCAAAACCCACACAGCTATGTGCATGCTGATTCTAAGGCTCAGCTGCATGTGCTGTGGAACCAGCACACACCCTTTGCGTGAGAGATGCCTAATGGCCAAAGAGCGGAGACATGGCGGATGCAGGATGAGATGTTCTGAGGTTTTCATTTTAGTTTGTGGTGTGTGTCCGCTGCAGTGATACTGGAAGAAGGGTGGATGATGCTTCCTCGTTGGCCATTTCCTCACCCACAGTGATGATTAATCCCACAGTAGAACACTACACTGTATGTTTTTCACCACATAGTTGCTCATTTCCACCCATGAAGGTGGGACCAGTGGTGTGATCAAGTGTTGTACTACAGTTAACTTCAAGTGACGTATTCCTGTGAGTTGTATTCTCTTGGCTTTCTGTGGGGTCCTTACTATCTTGATTTACACGTTATTTTTTTAAACAAATAAAATAATAATTGCATACAGATTTCCCTCTTCTGTTGCAAAGCTATGGATTTGTTTGTTTGTTTGTTTGACCCACGAGCCAAGTGATCTAACATAGGAGACCCTTTAATTACTTGTCTGTGCTTTCTTGGGTTCTGGTCAGCAACATGTGGGCTTGTCTTGCCATATTGAAAGGGTGACATTAGATTGGGTGGGAAGAATCCTGAATCATTCTTGATCTGCTGCCTAAAATCCACTTTGGGAATTCCACCCTCTCCTAAAATGCAGCCAGATTTAAGGGTGTGTGTAAGGAAAGAGGGAGGGGCAAGGATGGAATCACCCCCCAGCTGTTCCTGAGCACGGCACATTGCTCTCCCTCACATTACTGCAATTCTTTCCCCGGGAAACTGAGCCACTGCAACAGGCAGAGAATTAATGTTTTGGCAGCTCTTTAGAAGCCCATTGAAGCAAAGAGAATTGAGTCTACCTTCTCTCCTGTATTTGCTTTGTGCTTTGTCAGTTTGAAGGTTTGTGTCAAGGTGCTAACATGGCTTCTGTGGAAGGAGGTGAGTATTAAATGGAGACCAGATTTGTGTCTGTTTGCTTGCATTTTCTTGGGTGGGCTGCTCCTTGCACAACACTACTTGGTTTTGTGAGACCCTTGAGAACTTCCTCTCCCTTGTAATGGTGTTCTCACATTGCCACAAGAACACAAGAGTGGCTATTATTTTCTTTTCTTTTTGTCTATAATGCTAGCTTCACACTTGCAAGCATCCATATATCCATACCATCAGTGGCTGGTGGCTTTGATGTCAGTGGAAATAGGTTCTGTGCTGTGGATAGCTCTTTTAAAGTTAAGGTTAACACCACAAGCCAATTTATCCCCTCACTAACGTATGAACCACCAGTTGCCACTGATCCATACGTGCGCCTGTGTTGTACAGGTTGCACTGGACCTTTGTGATCCGCACACACACATGTATACCACCTCAGCAGTGTCTGTTTGCTTTCTTGCAATGATGCTTGAATTGTGGAGCAGAGTCTGCAAGGCATACATGGTGTAATTACCCTGTGTTTGTAAGATATATTTAAAAAATCAACTGTTCTGAAGTGGGAAAGAATGATGTGTGGAAATAAATCCAGACAAAACACACATCTTTGACAAAGATTCCAAATATACTCAAGGATGGAGAAAACTTGTGAGCAACTGCATTATTGCTTTCTGATGATGGTTGTAGCAGTTTCCATTATCAAAGAGGGAAGCTCCTCCTTAAACTGCTAGTGGTTTGTCTCTTCAGCAGTAGAAACTACTGAAGTGAATCAAGAAAGCTAAGCTCTACTACTTCTTCATTTTCTCTACTATTAAGAAACTTTCTTGTGCTCCAGAGTGTTGGGCAATGCGTTAGGGAAAGCATGTTCACTGTCGAAAACTTGTGCAACTAGAAGTAACAGTTTTTGGAGTGAATGCGCAGACCAATATAGGCACAGTAAGCTGCAGTAGGTGACAACAGCAAGATTTCTTGTTCATTTCCAGTAAATAAATTTCAGTGATATGAACTTCTACAGCACTCCCTTCAGGCAAGCAAAGACATCTAGTGAATGTGATCCTCATATATTATATCCAGTGGTAAGTGCAAGCACACAGCCTAAAGGAAATGATCTGAGTGAACAATGTGCCAGTAATATCTACAGTTCTGTAGCTAAGGGACCGGAAACATTTTCTGCTTCAGCTTGAAGACTGTTTTTTTTAAATGATTGTCCAAATGTGACAGAAGAGCTATTAGAAAGAATCTGGGACTAAAAGTCCACTGAATCAGGTGGTGCGCTGCCATCAGGATAGTTGCTTGATCAGGATCCAAACTTTTAATGTGGGATATTTTATCTCCACCATGAGAAAATGATTATAGCCTGGGCAAATGTATGTGTCATTTTTCTGATGAAGAAGCAATTGATACAGGAAGGGCTGGCAGGATGTGCCGTCATGAACTGTGGCCTTGGTTGCACACCTGATTCTCCAGCAGCGTTCGCCAGTGGGTGGAAGTGGAAGAGCTGGACTCGCCTAAAAATAATATGATAAAGTTGACTGTCATCCTGTTCTCGGCTGAGAGAACTACTGGAGTACAATTCATGTACTTCAGTGCTGCATCTCATCTTCATGTCATCTACCACACATATGATGAGACAGTGGAAAGTCTTTGGTTACTGCACAGCTGTTGTGGCCGTACAGGTTTCCAGGCTGAGTGCTTCTCCTGCAGCTCATGTTACAGACAGTGGAGTGCTGCCCAGGAATAAGCACAGTAGCAACCCACATCCATTTTCCAAGTTGCCATGACAAAAGGATTATGTGGGAGACTTGTCATCCCTGTGGGGTACTCTGCAGTTACTAATAGCCAAGCAGTGGAAAGCAAGGTTGAGTAAGCATGGAAAGGTTGAATCCCCACCACCACCTTTCAGAAAGTATTTAGTTTAGAAAGTTGACAAAATAAATCATTCTGAAATTATCCCTCTTCAACTTTTGCGAGCTGGGGCTTTTGTTGTGCGGTATTGGGCAAGATTAACTGAAGTTACTATTTCCTCAGAAAAGTATGTGTATATGTTTAAATAAAGACCTGTCGAAAGACAAATGCCCTTTCTGCATGACAACTGCATCCCAGGTGAGCAGGACTGCAACGACGCTTCTGCATGACATCTTCACAGTCCCACGTTTCTCCTGTCAACCTCTGGTGTGATTGCAGGGTAAATCATTTACAGAGTTTCTCTGTCAATGACCCCTGATCATGGGATGCTGCCATCATTCCCAGCCATGCAGAAGGGTGGGAAGTACAATGGAGGCGCTTCCTGCTCCAGTACAGCGTGGGAAGGAGTTTGGCTATGATGTGGAAGGGAGAGGCATGTCCCTCATGCTCCCTTCCTGCTAAAGGCACTACCAGGATCACAACCAGAGGATGATGGGATCAGGTAATGTGCGGAAATGGCCAAAGAGTATTAATTTTTCAGCTAGTAGGCTGCCTAAAAGCTGCTGAAGGAAAGATAGGTTTTTCAGTAGGAGTCTGTGAAATCTGGTTGACCTTGATAGCAAGCCATACAGCACTCATCACTTAGGGCCCTATCACACTTCACTGCCTTGAATTCACTTGGAATTCTTTGCTAGTGACGTGTAGCACATCCCACTGGATTACAGCACTAGAGCTTTCAAGCAGAGAGTTCTTCCCAAATTAAAAATCTCAGGATTCCATAAGCTGCAGCCATGACAGTTAAAGTGGCATCAAAGCGGCATAAGTGTCTAATGCATGTAGACCCCTTGGTGTCGTGCTATAGAGACTCTTTGGATCTCTGGGTTGAAGTATGACGGCAAAGGTAGGTTGAGAGAAGATGCAGATATACCATGCTGATTGCTGCAATGGCATTTAGGGACACAGAGTTCTGAAAGTCCTCTCAACCACCGCCAACCCCTCTGTGCTGTGCATAGGCAGCTGTAAGCCTGCTGTCCCCAGCTTGTAGTCCAATACATTCAACTCATTTTGTCCCCAGACAGCATGGACATTGGAGATGATTAGAGTTGTAGTCCAGCATATCTGGAGAGGCCTCAGCTTGGGGCAAGCTGCTGTAAGTGTTACATTAGCTCAGGATGTTTATGCCCTCTTTGCTCCAGGATACTCCTGCCCAGCTCCTCCTGTTCCTCCTCCCATTTCCAGTTCCTCAACATCCCCTGGAGAGTCTCTCCTTCATAATCTGGGGTGTGGTGCAAGATTACCCAGACAAAGGTATTTGCATACAAATGCCTTTCCTGTGGGATTCCCTACCATGAGAGACTCTCCACCACCACCTCTTTTTCCCATTTTAGGTAGATTTAGGTAGATAAAAATTTCTCTCTTTTACATTTTGGGAATGTTTTTATTCCTCCTGTCCCGCCAGGGTTGGGAGCCAAGCATCTCTCCTGATGTTGTCAGACTGCAGGTCCCAGAAGCCCACCTTCCACCAATGGTGGTAATGAATGCTGGGAGTAACTCTTCAACGACATCTGGAAGTCCACGTCATTCCCACTCCACTTTTATTCTCTACATAAGATCTCCTACAAAATGGTCTTCCATTACTTCCCAGTGTATGTGCGTTCATGATTGTTGGCAGTGACATTTATTTGCTTTTGTTTTGTTTCTAGTTCATGATGTAAATTGGACTCATTTCTTAATATATGCAGTTCATACATTTGTAATTGTCTGGATTGTAAACTGCTTTAGGGGTCATGGTTTGGCTGGGAAGCAGGATACAAATAGTAAAGAAAACTTCCTCCAGAGATTAAGGGAAGGACTCTGTCCAACAAAAACTGGGTTTGGTGACTAATTAAGTTATATCTACAGATATTGCCTCAGTTTGCATAATGAATTTTCTATCTAGGAGGGAGAGAGGCAGTAAGCTGTATGGGGCATTGGTGGCTTTCTTCACCAGTAGAAATCCCACCTCCATACACAGAGATTCAGACAAAGGCCAACTCTGAAGATTTCACTAGACATCATCCAAATGCTTTCCCACTTGTCTGTGGAGTTCTTAGGATTAGAAATTTCCTTTTTATTATTTAAATAGAAGGTGATGATTAGATGGTACAAGTTTATTTATGCAGGACATATACATGAGTGTGTGTGCATATGGTGCTGCCACTAGTAACAGTTTTGTGTGAGCTGAGTGCTTTGTTGATTCATGTTCTACTATCTCACTTTCATCTGATCTTCCTTTTAGCTTTCATTTCCACCATAGGCTTCTGTCTTCTGTAACCTTTGAAAGCAAAGTGATATCTCCACTTTCCTTGAATTTCATCTCCCTGCTATAACATTTTTGTAGGTATGGATTAATTTTGCACACACATACAGAGAGAGACAGATGGGAAGATCTGTTTGATAATAGACTCTTACTTCATCATATAAATTGTTGTAGTAAAGACTGATGCCCACAATTTCAAACTGCTTCAAGCTTGGAAACACTTAGGATTTAACATACCTTTTTAGCTTTCTGTATCAAGTGTCATGAAAAACTTGGAAGACATAGCCTTGACAGTTCAGTCACTCAAACGTAGGCCTTAGGCTATAATCTCATAGTCAATTATATGGAAGCAGTGGGATTTACCTGCAGGCAGAACTTGGAAAAGATTAGTCAAAAATCGCAAAGTTTTACTTCTAATTAATTATACGTTTTTGGCAAGAACGGAGGCATTATTAAGTTACATTGCAATTGTAATATAATGAAGGCTAATATGACTCCTGGTAATTGTAATAGTAGCTAACTACTCTCTGCAGGAGAGGGGCTTGGGAGAGTAACAGCAAGAAAATACTTTTAAAAGTTATTTCCTGGACTCTTCTTCCAAGGAACTGAGTGCAGGCAGTTTGCAGCCTGAGTTGGTCAGTGCCGAAGAGCCACAGGATATGACTGCTAGAACTCGGCAAGTCAGTACAAGTAGCAGAAAGTTGGGTGTGTCTTCCAAGTTCTTTTGTTAGCACTGTGGCATCTAAGACACCAACTTGGCAACAGCATTTCTAGAAGAAGAAGAAGAAGAAGAAAATGTAGACTGAACTAAAGTAATCCTGGTGAGTTAGACTGGAACTTTTGCTTAGTTGCTCTGAGGAAGCATCAGTGGGAGCAGGATTTCCTGGTATTACATCCAGGTTCTTGCAATTCCTGTAGAGGGAAGATGTATCTTGGGAGCTATTGTCATACTTGTTCAGCTATTTCTAATCCTAATTCAATGGGCTGTTAAATTTTTGCCCACACATTTTGGACTTCAGTTCCCAGAATCTCTAACTATTGACCATGTTCTCTGCAAGCTGAAATTTGAAGCACTTTGGCTATCTAGCACTAAAACAAGTCCCTTATCCAAGCTCCAAACATTTGGAACTGGGGAGAGTCACAGGAGATGGTCCCTGATCTTCTGTGGAGCTGTGTGACATGGACAGGGTGTTATAGTTGCAATCCCTATATATGCTTTACCTGGGAGTAAAGCCCCTTGCATAAAGTATTACTTAGGATCCAAACAGACATGTGTATGACTGTACTAAAGTGGAATAGGCTGCTGTCCTGATGACCAAAATAAGTGGGTTTCTCCTTCTAGGTATCTTGCCTGGGATTCTTCAGTGCTTGTGGACTTGGATGATGGCTTTTAGGCCCAGAGCCCTTGGCTCTGTCTCAGCTGTGCAGTTCTCTGAAGAGCATGCAAAAGGATATTCCGGGCCAAAGGGTCCTACTTTCTGGGGTAGAAAATACTTCCCATCTTCAAGTCTACCTTGGTTTCTCTCTCTTTAGGACCAGGGAATTGTGGCACTGACTTAGACCTTCCCCCCACCAGTTCTCCCCGCAGTGTGATCTTCAAGTTGTGGTTGTCTTCTTCTGCTGCCTCTTCATCCAATTGCACTGTTGTTTCTGTTTTGCTTTTCGGTCGATATAAATGCCTCTCCTGTCTGCTGGCTGCAGTTTCCTGGAGGCTCTTTGAAGCCCCTTCTTGTCTGTGGATTTTATTCATAAGCTATTTACCCTGTATCATTTCCCAAAACCAGTGCCAATCCGGGAAAGAGAAAGCACCCCAGCACAGGAAATTGTAGTTCCCTTGGGCTTGAGGGAGCTGGAAAACAACACCAAGGAGGGAAAGGCATTTCTCCCCCACCAGGGGTCTGTCCCTCTGTGTTGGCTTCCCTTTCAGCTCTGTGCCAGGAGCTTTTCTGAGCTTCAGCCTCTATAGCCCCGTGGGCATTTGTATCTTTGTGTCTGTCTCCTATCTGTTGGTGGGGCATGACTCCAAGACCATGCAAACCTGCTGCTTTCTCCGCTCTGCGGTGTCTGTTTTGAAGAGGCCTACACCAGAAATCTGCCTTAAAAAAAAAGTAAGTTTATTTTAGGTGGGTGAGTAATATTAACAATCTCTCCTTTGGTCTTCCAAGTTTGTTTTTATACATTGCTCAGCGGGTCTGGCTGTTTCACTTGAAAAGGACATGATGGCCCTTCTTTTACTTCAAGTCCCTTGATGCTGTGCTCATTGTGCAGAAAGCCCATGCATGCGATAGGAGGGCATCTGCTATAATATACACAGAGAGGCCTATCTTAATTGCACTGATTATACTGGCATCAGGCATACCCAGCTCCCTTCCAGCAACTGGTGTTCAGAGACAGACTGGACATGTAACTGTAGTAATTAGCAGCCACTGATAGCTTATCCTCCACAAGGATTTGTCTAATCCCCTTTCAAAGCCATCTAAGATGTTGTCCAACACAGCATCATGTGAGAATGAATTCTACAGTTTAACCATATATTGTCTGAGGAAGACTTTTGTCACTCCTAACATTCAGCTTGATGACTCCAGATTCTGATACCACAAAACATAGACAAAAAGAAATCTACCTATTGACCTGCGTGCAGTTATATACATCTCTACTATAGACTCCAAAATATGTGTACTTTTCTAAGGTAATGAGCCCCAAACATCATAAACTTTGCTGATGGGAGTTGCTCCAATCACTTAGTCAGTTTGGTTGCCATTTTCTACACCTTTTCTGGCTTTTGCCTGTCCTTTCTAAGATGCAGTGACCAGAAACATACCTATCAGTCAAAGTGTGAAGGCTAATGGCTTCCATGTCCATGTGGCAGTGGGTCAGCTATAGGGTTTATTCTGAACTTCAATGGAACTCTCCTGGGTATTGTACCCTATGCGCAAAGCCAGAACTGGCACCTTGGACAGCTCCTGTACATTTCACACAAAAAACCTGGAGAAGATTCCCCTCTCTCCTGACATGGAAGCCACAATATATGAATGAATACCTGTGAGAATTGTCATGGAGATCTGCTGAAGGTAAAATCATGGATGGAGAGAGTGAAGGAGTGCTAGGCAGGCCATTTCCCTGGATTTGTTTGTGACAAAACATTCTAGTAGTACACTCTCTGTCTCTTTTGCTCTCCTCTTGCTGCGTAATGTACCTAGGTAGAGGAAGAGAGAAGAAAAGTGTGTGTGAGAGAGTGTAGTAGTACAAGCATCTTGTGTCCTCCTGCAATTATAGACAGATGTAGTTCCTGCTGTCCTGGGAAAATTCCCACCCACCACCACTCTGAGGACTGTTGAAGTGTGCGAAAGAAACAAAAGCCACAATAATTGGTGCCTTGTTTCATTTTCAGGCCCGTATTCCTGGCTGCCGCAGCAAATCTGACAGCCCACCCAACATTTAAGGCATTTATTAAAAGTATCCATATGTATCACTTTTCTGCCCACCAGAAATGGCCCTAAAACCAGGGGGGTGGGTGGGAATTCACGGCATAAAAGCCAGAAACTAAAATGGGACATTCTTTTTTTTTTTTACAGGGCAAAGCGAAACTAATTTCTAAAGCCAAAGTCCTGGTAAAATAATAGGATTCTGGCCTGTCCAAAAAAAAAAAAATGACGTGGGGTGGGGGGAACCAGCCTGATCTCTCTTGGAATGGAATTGTACAGTTGGAGATGTTGTGGGGAAAAAAATCTCTAATGTACACATGGAGACCTTATCTCTCTGACTGATGGATACGAACTCTGATAAAAATAACAACTCTTGGGCAAACTGCTATGAAAAGTGGCAGTTCTGCAGCTAATTCTGGCCCCAAGCTGATTCCATCTTAACTGTCTCTTCAAGAAATTCTATTCTTGAAGATGCAGAAAATATGACCAATTTTAATATAACTCTGTGAAATAATTTAAACTGGTTTATCCTGAATTGGGAGAGAGAGTAAGGAATTACATCTCCACTGGAAATTATCTACCCTGCCAGTGGGAAGCCAACTTTGTGGAAAATGCACAGAATAGTACTCAATAACCAGCCTTTTTCTGCAGGAATTACATGTGCCAATGGCACAGCCATCCCTGCTATTAGGCAAAGTGAGGCAAACACTTCGAAATACAATAAATACTTAACACCAGCATTTATGCCACTTGGAATATCGGAGTGACCCAGTCCCCACTGGATATTTTACATCTAAGGGAGAAGTGGAGAGTTAATGTAATGAAGTTATAAAAAACACAGTGGGAAATGCTAGTGTAGGCATGAAAACATTGTCAATTTTGAGAAAATGGTAAGAGATGGTTGGAGGGGAAACCCTGTTCAGGTATAACATGGAAAGCAGATGAACTGAAAAAGAAGGAAAATAACTGAGGAACATCTGGGGCTTCAAACAGTAGGTGGTCATTTTGCTCAACTGAACTGAACATAAAATCAATCACTTGTACACATAGCCAGTTACCAGCAGAGCGACCTTATCAGGTATCTTTTACTGCAGCATATTTAAATTCCTGCTGCCCATATACCCAGTTGAAAAATGTCCGGGAGGTTACTGTGCCTAACAGCTGGAAATATTTCAATTTGATTTTGCTCATGTTCTTCTTCACTTCTGGAAGGAGCTTGGATGTTGAAATGTTTTGTTCAGGCACCAGATGGATACCTGGTGTTAGAGATTTTTGTGCAAGCTCTTTTATGTGGTGTTCACTGCACATTAGAATAATGATATGTGAAAGGTTTCAGCCCCCCAGTGGCAAGGAAATGGACCGTGTTACCTAGTGGCTCTCTTCCAGGTATGTTCAACATTTGTATGGAGCTGTTTTCAAAGTGAGGTTTGATGTTTGCCCCCCCCCCACACTTTTTTTTTTTGAAGGCTTATTTGAACTTACCTATAAAAAGCAAGATGTTTATGATTTGTTGTGAATATAATTGCTGTTCATTTTTGCCATCTGTCATCAAAACCTGGGGTGCGGTTTACATGTACTACTCAGTGAAGCACTGTTGAAGATGAGGGTCACTGGATTAGGGTGGCCAGAGCAGAAATGGAAAATGTTTGGGTCAGGATGCTCTACAGCCCCAAATGTCAGGGAGCAAAAGATAACCAGGAGCAATATGACATCACTTCTGGTTGGCCAGCATGGAAGTTATGATGGCATGTTGTGACCTCCTGGAGCACCAGAGGAGCTGACAATGGGGCAGTGTGGCCCTCTATTCTCCAGAGGATGCCCACACTCTGCTAGAGTTTCAGGGTCTCATCTACTCAGCCGCAGAGCTGAATCAGTGACTGGCCATTCTTACCATCTCTCTGCTTATTGCAGAATGTTCTGGTGAGAGTAAAAGAGTGAAGGGAAAACCACGTGGCTGGGCCTAGGTATTTGTTGCTTCAGGTGAAACCCAAAATGGCATCCCTCCCCAAGCAGAAGCTAGCTGCACTGGCAGTTGAGTCTTCCTTTCACCAGGTAATGGGAGCATCTTTCTTCACTGCATCTCTGGACAGCAGGGTGGATGTGGTAGCCCAAGACAAGGCTCACACATCTCTTTGCTCTCTCACCTTGTTGCTGCTCCTTGTACCCCAGCAACTGCTGCCAGAGGTGGACACATCACTCACCCTAATGGAAAGGCCAGTGCCACCATGTTTACTACTCTGAGCAACACAGAGGATAATAAATAAGTGAAGAAGAGGAATCTATTTCAGAAAAAAAAGAGCATCAAATATGAAACCAAAACAGTATGACTGACCCCACATCTTAATACAATCCTGTCACTGGTATTGTGGAAATACCAAGTTTGTTTGTATTGTAATTAACATGCTAAGACTTCTATATCCTGTTCCTAGCTTAATTCAGTTCAGATTAATCCAGTGTAGATTTTAAAGAGAGAGCCAGTGTGGTGTGGTGTTTTGAATGCTGAACTAGGACTCTGGGAAACCAGGGTGACCTTGGACAAATTACACTCTCTCAGAATCAGAGAAGGGCAATGGCAACCCCCTTCTGAACAAACCTTGAAGAGAAAACCCTGTGATAAGGTTGCCTTGGGGTCATTGTAAATCAGAGATGACTTGAAGAACAAAAACAAAAATGTTAATAGTGGTGGGTGATATAGCTGATAATATTTCTGCCAGGGCACCAGAGAGCCCATCTGATCTCAAAAGCTAAGCAGGATCAGGCCTGATTAGTACTTGGAAAGGAGACCACCAAGTAACACCATAGGCTATATTTCGGAGGAAGGCAATGGCAAACCACTTCTGAATATTCCTTTCTTAAGAAAACCTTATAAAATTAACAAGATTGACATAATCTGACAGGGGAAAAGGGGGAGAAGAAAAATAACAAATAGCATCCAATCAAATGGGTCAAACACGTTTTATTTCAACTCCTACTGCTTAAGAGTATTATTTTTCATTATTCCTAAATAATATAAACTTTGCAAAATACACTTAAATAGCAATTAGTTTTTCTCTTGATGTAGCCTGTGGTTTCTCAACCATGTACACAAACTGAAGCTTTAGCGGTGTGGACTCTGTGTTCTGTAATTGATCTCTGACTTATGCCTCACAGATCTCAATGCAGTCATTATACCTGACTAAGGTTGATCCACTGAAATAATTGCTGAATGGTGAATCAACACTTAATATGAATCCATTGATGCAGCCCATTTTCTCCAGGTGGGACTAGTAGTTGGCTTTAGATCCCACATACTATCTAGCTGTCTTTGGCCCTTGCTTTCTGTAAAACAGGGGTCCTGTTCTGGGTTCTGCTGAGATTTTCAGAATGCCTTTTAAACATATCTTGGCAGCCTGTAGCACTGCTCAGGGCACACGAAGGAGATATCAAAAGGGTGCAGGGTAGCTCAAGGTGACATGTGGTGAGCTTAAGTCTGACTTAAGTTTTGGCAACCTTGAGGATGACATTCAGAAGTACCCATTCTTTGTCTGTCTGTGTCTCCTTCTCAAGGCTGTCACCACCCACACATTGTTTATTACTCTTCAGAGTGAAAAAGGCACAGTGAGATCCTAAAACCATAACCATTCCCCATCCTGAACACATATACATGGTGAGTACAAATTTATCACTCTAGGCAGGTCAGATCCAAGTGGACTGGCAGTTTCAAAGCACATTTCTCTCTCCTTGTCCAGGCAGGATATGGCTGACTCTTCCTTGCTTGGATAGGGAAGGGCTGGATGCAGTCTGCAAGGGTGCTAAAGGTCAGCAACTCTAAATCTAAAAAGATGCTCTCTGAGAATGATTGTGAGCATATGGAGTTCTTTCTATGTGAACAGGAAGCCTGGTCAATCAGCATTCCCATCCAGCTTGGAGTGCATGGAGCGGGGGGGGGGGGCAGAAGGAGGTGGGGCTATGGTGCCAGGGCAGAGCTTCGGTGCATGGGGGCGTGGCTGTGGCATGTGAGGGTGTGGCCACAAGCCAGGACGCCCCAAAAACATTGCCGCCGAGGCAAACCACCCACTCACACACACACTCGTCCCTACACGACTATTCCCATCTGCATTAAAGGAGTTCTGCCTGGTTTTACAAAGCCACCTTCAGATCAGTGCTCACCACAGGTCTGTTGAAGGTTTGGCCATAATCCTGAAAACCCACCTCAAACATTATGTGACACCTGTATAGGGCTTGCATCTGACAGTTCTCCAGGTCTGGGTGCCTCACTCTCTCTTACACAGCTGGGATCTCTAAAATTTAAATTTCTGAGTTTGGCGGGGGGAGGAATGCAGCCCCATTTCTCTGCATATGGATGTCTGCAATAAGGAACAAATGTCAACGTCTTCTTCCCCTGCCATCTTGTCACCTCCAACCACATATCCATGTTACAAAACATTGCTGAATGTGTTGGAATTGCAGCTGTCACCTAATTAATCCAACAGAATTCACTTGCAGGTTAAACAATCTTAAGGTTTGTGTGTTTAAAGGAAACAATTATGGTCAGTTTTCTAACACACCCCTCTCTGGAATCCAGTTCAGGACAAGCTATTATAGAGTAAGTGAAATCAAGCGAATACAGTAGTCAGGGTTCAGAAATGGGTTACATCCAACGTAGTGGGGATGGGGAGTTAAATGGGAAAACCTTGACAAGAGTTCTTGAAGTGAGAATAAGGAAATTACACAGATTTACAAGTGTTCTGATTTTGTTTTGGAAATGTTAGAAGTTTCCTACATGCTTTGAATGTGGAATGCAAAATAGAGCACCAAAGGACCAAATCAGAAATGCCTGTATGTATTGTGTGTCAAGGCAGTAGGAACAGAGGAAGGCTGCAGTACAGGAGGATTGATTCAGTCAAGGATTCCACAGCCCTGAGTTTGCAAGACCTGAGCAGGGCAATTGACGATCAGGGTTTTTGGAGCTGTATCGTTCATAAGGTCAGCATAAGTCAGAAATGACTTGAGAATAATACCACAATTGTGTGTTAATAGCTTGGAGGCTTGGATATGAAACTACCTGGCTTGTTGTAAACCTGTTCGAATGTTGCGATCTTCAGGAAAGGCCCTCTGAAGGATACCATCACCTGTGGAGGGATACTTTGTAGGAAAGCAGAATCACTCCTTCACCTGCGTTGCTCCCAGATTGTGGAAGAGACCCACACACACACCCGCTGCTTGCAATCACATTCCAGAGTTGTACCTTTTAGGAAGGGTGTGAGATGCATCCTTTCAAACTGACCTTTGAAACTGTTTTGATGTTTATTGGTGATTGATTTAATGGGGTTATTGTTATGTATGTAATGATGATTCAATGGTTGTATGATTTAATTTGTTTTTAGTGATGTTATTACTGCCCAGAGTGCTACTTTTTCCCTGTTCAAAATGTGGGATTAAAAAATAATGCAAAATTGAGAAATAATTTGGAGGAGATGTCTTAAGGCAGCAAAGCATGCGGAAGCAATGTGAGGAGCGGGTGGGTTTCACATTCATTCCAATTTCTGCTGCATGCTCCTTGAGTGCAAATGAGGTTCATCCCCGACTTTAGAGCTGAACCAGTGAGTGATTGTCTGAATAGACGTGTGTGCCCCTGGCCTTCTGGCCCCAGAACAAATGAGTGTTGATTCTGAACTTGTAAACATTAGCAAAGATCCACTGAGTTAAATGGGGGCTTACCTCATTGTGAGTAAATTCAGGGCTGCAACAGTAAGGGTTGTTTTTTCATGCTTACTGAGAGGCTCTTCAGTGTTATCCTAACCACATGGGAACTGCTTTTCCAAGAGCAGCTCCTGTGCAGCTGTGATAACACTTAAAATGACCGAACTATGGGACTGACCACTCGAGTCCTCAGCATGGGCTTAGCAATAGCTGGCCATCCTGTCCAACTATAGAAGTGTTTTAAAGCCCTGTTTTCCCTAATCCTAAACAGAGCTTGGGAAGGATTTTTTTGGGGGAGAGGGGTGGGCAGGAACCAAACTCCCAGAATCCCCTACTCATTGTGCTGGCTGGGAGAATCTGACAGTAGTAAGCCGAAAAAGTAACTTTTTGCAGAGACTGAGTCTAAATGGCAAACAAAACATTTGTTTGCATATTGAGGTTTTCTATATAAAATAGCTGGCAATGGAATGCCACTTTTTATCTAGCAATCACAGCTCTGTCATGCCTGGCTGCAAGTTCTTTCCAAGCTAATTTAGCTAATACTTTCAAAATCCAGTAGAGCAAATCAGAGCTCTTTGCACCTTTGCCAGTTAAGAAATGTGTAGAATGGAATTTACCAACGGAGCAGAATAACAAAGACTTAAAATGGGCTCAAGCCTTACTGCAGGACATTTGGAAATATGATATCCAGGAATGCAAATGTAAGCACATCTAGCCTAGTTTTCTTGGCTTTACTTTTGTCATCATGGTTGAAGTGTGGGGATTTCACAGGGATGAGCCTCAATTCTTTTTTCCTCTTTAAGTTGTCCAAAATTGGCAGGTATGTCATTTACATTTTCTTTGCAGAATGGGAAGTAAATCTGCATGGGACGTTGGTCTCCTGTGGAGCTTTTATGTTCCAGAGCATAAACAGCACAATTTTAGATAAAGCCAAACAACCTTGCTTCCCTTTTACACTGTTGTAACTGATGAGTGGAAGGTGTAAGAAGAATGTCTTTTAAAATGTGAAAATAGCTGATGCGAAGAGCAAATGGTATCATTTGACCTCACAGCCAGTTCACTAGGCCTTTTGTGGTTCATATGTATTTTCCCTTTCTCTACAATATGATGTACATTCATTGGAGTTAATACCATGAGGTGTCTCTCCCTCTTAAGAAACAACAATTGAACACTTTTTTTTTTCCTTTGAGGTTCTTCCTCCTTGTGAATTTGAGGTATACTGTTAAGTCACATGACTCTGCTCTTCTTCTCTCCTCCCAAGCACACTATTTCCCAATTTCCCAATTAACTGGGCATAATTCAATTGAGTTCTAAATGTATACACCTTAGAAATGCTGAAATCAGATTAAAAATATACCACACAAACTCTGCCAGGGATAGTTGCTATTTTATCAGTTTAAGATCCTCAGCTCTTTATTACTCAAAATGAGGTAACCACATCAAGGCAGGGGGTTTTGAGTGTCCAAGTACGTAAGCAAATTGTTATTTAATTTGTTGCATTTTTACTGCCAGAAATGAGGAGCAATACTTCAGAAGTTTTCTGCCCGTTTGCCAAAATAATTTACCTTATTTCTGATAGGCTTCCTTGTGCCTTTACTTGGCTGCTGAGAGTCGCCTTTTCTTCCTTCATTACACAGAGTAGAATGTCTTCTGATAGTGTTGATAAGAGCCATATATATAAATTGAGGAGTGGCGAGTGTGTAGTCTGCTGGCTGTATGCAGACTCAAGGATCCTTCAACCCCCCCACACAACATCTGCCAGTTGGAATAGGGGGAAGAAGCCTCTTCTGCTCGTGAAAGAAGATTAAACCATTATAAGCTCTTTCAGATGGACCCTCACCCAAATAGTCTTGGATAACATCTAAATGCTGGACGAATGTAAGGAAATGTCACTTCAAATCCAAAGAAACAGCAGTTGCAATTGGATGCTGTGGTCCTCCAGTGGAGCCCAGAATGGCAGTGTGTTGGTCTCTAGGTTCCAACTTGATGCAAATAATGCTTTGCAATCTGAAAGAGGGTCTGTGTATTCTACTGGACTCATTGGCATAGCTCCCTTTGTGATACTTTGAGAAAATTCCCTTAATTGGTGTCTTCCTTGTATACTTACTGGTGTGTTCATTCAGAGGCTTAGTAATGATGGTAAATGCTAGTCTTACTGTTCTCTCTCCCCCATGCAGTGCCTACCTCTCAAATCACTGGTTACTGAATCCGCAGAATGAGCGACTCTATGCACAGATTGCAAAATACCAAATTAGGCACATCTACAAAGTGGTTAGAGAGTAAACAAACAAAGATCAGAAATAGCACTGTCTGTAGAAACACCCTGTCTCTGTTTATATGAGTTGCAGCCCTGTCATTGTACAAAAGCAGGCAGTCATAAAGAAGTTGAGCCCCCTCCCTTGTAGCCATGAGCTATGAGACAGAGAGGAAAAAAATTAGAGAGAGATCATTTCTTGTTTCCCTACCCTTGCATCTTTACAAAGGGCAAGACTTTTCATCTTTAGGACCCCTTCATCCCAGGACTGCTCTTGGCATGAATCAGAAACCTACAGCTCAGGTGTGGTTATACATTATTACTCCCTGTACTCTCCTTCAGGAATGTCCATTCTGTATGGGCTGAGTTCCTATGTCTTAGGAAGGATATCCCTTCATAGATCTGAAGATATTTCAGCAACATGTACAGAGGATGCTGGCATCAGTCCAAGAGGCTGTTGACAGCCATGCGTTTTATAATCCTGCATTTCAAGTGTAGGAGGTGAACCACCTATGGTCAGACTGTGGCACCAATATCAACAGAATGGTAATTCCACTCTGAGTTTTAGTCCAGACTTTAAATGAATTTCCCAGGATGCATAATGTAGCTTGGGAATACATTTCAGCACCTTGGATAGCTTCTTCAAGATTTGAACAAAAAACCCAGAGCATAAATGCACATGAGGCTTCATTCCATTATATGTGGTGACCCTTGGAAGTTGCTGGAGAGGTCATTCTGGCTAAGTGGGCCAGATATGGGCTTGAATATTTGTTGTTTGGCTGTAAGTGGAACAGAGTGTTTTCAGGCTATGCATATGGCCCTCTCCCTCTTCACTTTCTTCCCCAGATCTCTGTTGATGATGCCTGGTATTCATCTTGAAGTGTAGAAATTGGAAAGAGTTCTGAACATAAGACAGCCACACCAGCATCAACCATGTAAACAAAGAAGACCAGAGAGGCTTTATGATCCAAAAATGTTCGAAGGGTGTGCTCAAAAGAAAACACTATTTTATAGGCAGAGCAAATAGAATCAACTGCTGGGGTTTCATTCTTTTTCTTTTCCTTTAATTTTTGCTCCCTGTTTTAAGTAAAAATATTTCTATGGGGTGGGGGGATGTCTGACCAATAACGGAGTCAGAATAATAAGCTGAGATCAAACAGTTTCTACGGCATTCCGCTTTCAAAAGGAATGTTTACTTTCTTTGTGATAGTAAAGCTCTTCCTGATCCATTCTTGGTCTTTTGAATTCCTGAAGGCGCTTCAGGTGTTTATTTTTACTACACATATAGCCTGTCTCTGTGCACTTAGCTTTTCCCCTGCAGGTAATCACCATTTTCTCCCTTCTCCCTGATTTCTCCAGTTTCAGTGTTTCAGCTCATTCCTCTGAACAGACTGCCTGTTGGCCACTGTTCCTGGACTAGGGGAACCATGAGTATAATTATAAGAAGCATGGCTTGGGAAGGTGACTTTTGGGGATTTCAGTACCCAAATCTCCCAGCCAGCATGACCTGTAGCTTTGCTGACTGGAGAATTCTGGTGGCAGGAGTTCAAAACTTTTCCATCCTCTAATGGGGTGGGGGAGGGTTCTGAATTATTTTGTTTACTCTAAGGAAGAGGCGGCTCTCTGGGTGATCTGGACTGCAGCTCTTATATATCCTTTCCATTGACTGTGCTGGCTAGGGCTGATGGGAGTTATAGGCCAAAAAAATATCTGGAGGCCACAGTTGCCCATGTCTAAGGGTTATCCATGTTGTTTGGAAAACTGCAAATGAAACAGGTCTGCTAACCATGGCAATGGAAACCTGAGAGTGCTTTTCTCCCCCAGTATTTTAATTCCTTTCTTTGAAATGACTATGTTTTATGTTCATCTTTCAAGGCTGATTTTCCAGGCAGATCAGAAAAGAACATTAATCATCCTGATCTTACAGGGATAAAAGCCCCGGGAGACACAGATCTTTCCTTGTTTTACAGTGTTTTACAGTGAGTTCATCGTAACAAGGGGGAAAAAGCCCTTCTTCTTTTTAATCTGGACTCAAGAATGAG
Organism: Cyclura pinguis; assembly: GCA_030412105.1. Taxonomy (NCBI): domain Eukaryota; kingdom Metazoa; phylum Chordata; class Lepidosauria; order Squamata; family Iguanidae; genus Cyclura; species Cyclura pinguis. Next base: position 131,204,474 of record CM059600.1, read on the forward strand.
GTCTGCTGTCCTTTGATCTCTGAGACTGATGCATGGATAGAGCAGGTTAATTCTTCCTTGTGGTAATACTGTGGGGTCAACAGGTCTGGTTAATTTGTTATGAACTCTTATTACTGTGAGATGGATTTGTTTCTCCCACCCCACCTTTCAAGCAGAACAGAGCTGTAACACAGCTTGAGCAAGTATGTAAGTCAAGATAAAAGGTTTGTAAACTAAGTCAGTGTGGGTAATTCCCAGTGTATATTACCCCAATTCTTACCTGATGACAATGCTACTCTTGTGGTAAATCCAAGCGAGTGATAATTGAGTAGATCAAAGATAAAAACTGTTCCTCACAGTGTGTGTTTGGGGGGCAGGGGAGTAGCCCAAGACCTCTGGCATGTCTGAGGGAGAGTAGCAATGGCAACTTTTCCCCTCTCCACAACCGAAGTCAAGGCGCATAGTAACCAATGCCACCTGAGACAGAAATTCCTGAAAGTTCCTCTCCTCATCCCTGCAAATTAATAGACAATAATGAAAAAAAGGAAAAAGTAATAGACTCTGCAGAGACCTAATTGGAGGCCTTATCCTGCTATGGAGGTAACCATGGCATATCCTCCAACATTTCACAGATGAAAACTGGGACACATGTGGCCAAGTAACATCAGAGTATGGTCCTGAGGGAAAAGGTTAGTAATCAGAAAGAACACACAAGGTAGGAAAAGATGCAGCAGTTTGCTTTTGCCTGAGCCTACTGGGAAGGACAAGACACTATCTCCTCCTCATCTCTTCCCCTTCTGAGTTAACTGATTGCAGTCTCCTTTTGCATTTTGAACTCAGTTTGCAGCAGTTGGAGTGTGGGGAAGACAAAGGGGGAAAGTGAGGGGAAGAAAGAGGAACTGAGACTTTTAAAAGTAGCTAAAACAAAGGGACAACAGATGATTAATTAGGACTGTTCCTGCCAGTTCACAACAGTTGGAGGGCATGTGATGGGATCCTGAAGTCTATGCCAGGAGAGCAGGGCCTCTAGCAGATTCAAACCAAGCTGGTAAGCAGGTTTGACCAAACTTAGACTGCGTATCAGCCATCCAGGGACTAGCCTACCTAACTACAGTAAAATGGTTGCCTCACTCTGCGTGATGGTAAGATTAGTTCTCTGTGTGGATCTGCTTGTCTAATTTGCATCTCCTGGTAGACATGTGATATATGAAGGAGAGATACATATTTTATGTACAGTGGATACATGCTGGAAAGCAATTGCCAGTTGTGTCAGTCGCACAGTTGAGTGTTTTAGCAATGTCGGTCAACGAAACACTGTTTTGCTGGTGCATCACGTGCTCTGATTTAATTGTTTTTATTATATGGTCAAAACTTCCATATTGAGGCTTTAAAAAAAATCACAGTCTATTAAAGAAGGGTTACTATTTATTATTGTGAGATGAAGAATCCATCTTTAATATCCTTTAATTTCCCTGTTGCAGTAAAATGCCAGAATTATGATTGCCTCAGAAGAAAGTGCCATTCACTCATAGGTTCTGTAATTCAAATTTATATTTCCTACAAACTGACTGCTAAGGATTTAATCAGCAAAAGATTTAAAAGATCACCAGTATACAACCAACACAAACAGATGCATAGGAACAGTCAAACACTTAATAAATTCTGTAGCACTTTCAAGATTTATTACTAGACAATGGTCTAATAGAAAGAGAGGTAAACGTGTTTTATTCCACTAGCTGGAATTCCAGACAACCTTGGAAATTACCAGCACAAAGGAACAATTCTGAGAGAGCTGTGTTTCCCTCCGGTGAAGGACTTCCTGAGCCTGTGCCTCAGACTCCCCCTTTCCCATTGAAAATAAGTGAATGAATGGAGCTGTTCTGTGAGGCTTATTAGCAACAGACAATGCCTGATGTACCCATGGTGTGTGGTTGGGGGGAGAGGGCACCTCACCCCTGCCACTTCAGGATGAGGTACACACAAACACTCCTCACTCAGACTAAAGGTTGCCTTGACCTAATGTGATTGTAAAGCAGAAAACAGGACTTCTCAACTGGAGGTGGTACCAAACCTGAAGCACAAGATGGCCATGAAAATAGGTGAGAGCCACTTGCAGATGTCTTTGGGGCTTAATTTAAGCTAAGTGTCTGCAGATAGAGAAAAGATGAGTAGGACAACAGCACAGAGTGAAGACAGGAAACATTTTAAGTTTTGGAAAAGGGAGACTTAGAACTTTTTCTGTCTCCCAGCCCATGTCTATACTACTAACAAAACACACTTTAAAAATTAGGACATCTGGCCTAACTGAAGTGGCAGGAATTCACAAAGAGATCAAAAAGCAGTATTCTTCTTGCAGGGCTTGACAGTACAGTCTCAACAATTGTATATAGGAGTAGATTTCAACTGGTTCCACTATGCTCATATGGAAAGCTTAGCCACCTATTTCCTCAGAGATGATTTATTCAGGAACCCACTTGTCACTGGTACAGGCTGTACATTTCTGGTAGAGCACATGCTTTTCCTGGAGAAGAAGGCCAGTTCAACCCCTGCTATTTCCAGGGGGAAAAGATCAGATTACAAATGATGAGAAAGACGTTTGTCTGAGAATTGTACACCTTCCCACTGTCTCAGTTTGGCAAAGGAAGACCCAGTTAATCCTTTGTCATGTCACTTTTTCAGCTGCTTTAAAAATGATTCAGTTTTCTCTCCACCTCTCCTTTTCCCCCTTTGTCCTACTTGCTACAGTTGTGACAAACTGAGTTCAAAAAGCAAAAGTAGTTTGTTCTCAATTAACTTAGTGAGCAGAGGAGAGGAGAGGGCAGATTTTTATCCTTTCCAGTAGACACAGGGAAAAGCAAACTGCTGCAGCCTCTCCTATCTTGTGTGTTTTTCCTCACTTATAATGTTTGCCCCCTTGACCACAGTCTGATGTCACTTGACCACATTGTCCTGGCTTTCATCTGTGAAAGGTTGGAGGGTATGGAATTGCTGTCAGTCAGCTGATACAAGAATGGTCTAAAATGTAGCCACTAAGGCCGTGTCTGCACTACACCGTTATAGTGCTATTATTTCACTTTCAATGTCCTATGTAATCCTAGGGTTTGCAGTTTAGGGAGGGGCATTTAGAATTCTCAGCTGGAGAGCTCTTTGGCCTCAGTCAACTACAAACCCCAGAATTCCATAGGATGTTGAAAGGGGAATCATAGCACTACAGCAGTGCAGTGCGGAAATGGCCTGAGTAGTGCAGTATTCTGTTTAGCACTGGAAGTGCTATTTTTCTCTGTTTCTCTGGCCAGTATTGCCACCTTGAAAGGTTCCATCTGCCAGGAGAATAGTAGACACTGAATTGGTTAATTCAGGGTTTTCCAAAACGTGTGTCGCGACACGTTAGTGTGTCGCCTGAAGTGTATAGGTGTGTCACCAACGATCTTGGAAATGTATATTATATTTATAAATCATATATTTTAAAAATATATGGGAAGTTTTCATGAGATATGTTGTGTCCCCATACATTCTGTTATTACAATGTATGTATGTGTCTGTATCTCTCATAACGGTTAGTTTAACCTCTGGTCTGCTAGTAAAACTGAATTACTGTGTTGCAAAATGTCTACAAAAGTGTGTCACCACCATGAAAAGTTTGGAAAGCTCTGGGTTAATCTGTGGCCAGTTTATCCAAATCTTCTGAAGCACATTTGAAACTTCAGTATCTACCCCTCCAATAAATTCCACAGAAGATTTGTTTCCTATTCTGTTTTTGGAAGCCTCCATCTATGTATGAAATTGACGGGGGCAGGTGGTGGCAGACATGCTTTCCCTCAAGGTTTGTTTTGTTTCTGTCCTCAGTGGGCCTCCATTTTAGGATGGCTAATTGTCTTGAGGCCTGAGCAACAGGAAGCTTTTTGTATTAAGCTGCAAACAATGGTTGTTCCCTGCCCCCACCCGTTTGGCCTTCACCTGGAACTGGAAGGAAATGCTCATAATACAGAAGGAAACAAGGGGAGGGAGGATGAGTGTTCGTACAGTTGTAAGATTCTATATCCAGAAGAATGCAAACAGGGAAGCAGGGTAGGTGAGGGTGCTCCGGATCCACGGAGGGGGATGAGGATTACATAATAGATCTCTCCCAGTCCAGTCATCTGTACTTCCTTTGTCCAGTCTCTGAAGATAAAGAAGATCCCCTGCGCCTCCTCACTTCAGGAATTTCAAGGGCAGTCTTATAAATATCCACTTCCCTGAGAGAAAGCCTTAATAGGATTTATTTTTGGACAGTTGCTCGGCCATTTCTCCTACCCTCTCATGTAGAGTGGAAGGGCCCCAGATGAAGCTAGACTTGACTCCTCCGTGCCTTTTGCCTGAACAGTGTTCAAGATAAAAATGTTGAATATGTACAAATCTGGAGAAATTTAGAGCCACTGGAGATTCATGAATTAAGAAAATACATACCTGACAGGTTATTGAAGTACACTGGCACGTGAATATTTAACGATAAGATCCACGCAGCAATCCCAGCAGCTAAGGAACTGTTCGTTAACACTGCAAGAAGGGGAAAGAAGCCCAAGATGGCCACATCATCTAGAATGCTGTTTAATAGACTAAGAAGCCAAGAAGGAGTCTTTTTCTTGACTATATTCACCTGCTCGGAGCCCCCCATCCACCCACTTTGATGTGGATTTCAGTTCCTCTAAAGGATGCAAAGATCCCTTTTGATGTTTCTGCTTGTTTGGGTTTCCTTTTTCCTTTTGAGGGCTCTGCGGCTTCACAGCTGTAGCTCGTTCCACCGCTTTGGCTAATGCTGTTTATTGACATACACGCTCCTTGAGTCCCTGAGGGAGAACTCAAGTTGGCTGGACTCTCTAAATGTTTATATGCATGCACACACACTCCAGACCATTTGGGGATCCCTGTAATACTACTTTTCCGTCCCTGGAAAGGCGGCGGTGCCACCGGTCTAAGTCTCAGTTGCCTAATCAAAAAGTATTTTTAAAACAAAAGAATTAGAGAAACACTATTATTAGGAAAGTATGATCTTAGGGCCTTTTTGCAAGATTACTGTTTGTGTGTGCCTGTCTGCAATACGTACATATGAACCTGAAAGGCAGATGTGTATACGAAGGGGGAGGGAATAGTATCTGTGTAAGAAAGCCATGCAGGTTCATCACTGGTTAGATTCAAAGTGCCTTTGCCGATGGGAGCGCTATTCTACATCTCATGCTGGTGTGTTTTTGAAGACACCGAAACTTGGATTGGGGGAGGAGGCGGCATCAGCAGCTGGTATCCTTGGGCAGTTGCCAGGGCCCCAGCAACCTGGCAGGGCCTGCTGCTGAGACATGCCTTGGTCTCTCTCCTAAAAAAATAGACATTCTGCCCTGGCACTCCAAGTAGTGCCAGATGGCTGGATCTTGCCACCCACAATGCCCCTGCGCCAGTGCCAGGGCAACCAGGAATTGACTAGAAGACTATACTTTAAATGGTGTGTTGCTTTGCTGATTTTTTTTTTTTATCTTTTGCCCTTTAATGGGTTTCTATGAAATGGGTCTTAATTTTATGGATGGTTTAATTGTTGTTTAACAAAAATTTTTTGTATGTTTTTACTTACGCCTTTGTAAGTGCTTTTGACTGTATTTGTTTTAAATTTTTGAAGCTGCCTTAAGTCGTAGCATTTGAGACAAAGGGAAAATGAAAATGTGAGCACAAATAGAGAACTTTCCAGTTACTCTTGTCACCCTGGTAGTGGTCTGAAGGAGAAGATGGTGGGCAGATCAGTTGTATATTCAGATTAATGGAAGTGGAGAAGATCCTAGGTTCTTGGCTTTCTGAATGTGTATAAATTGATGACTGAAGCCTGGCAACTGGAAAATATTTTCCCATTTCTCTGTAAGTATGAAGCTCTGTTTAAAACACTTGAATCTGATGCCTAGAGATTGTGAAGCTCTACTTGAGGAAGGAGCTAGCAAAATCATCTCTGCCTATTCTTTGCTTGAGAAACCCCTGTGAAATTCATAGGGTCGCCATAAGTTGACAGGCAAATTGAAGGCACATGCGCACGCGCGTGCGCGCACACACACACACACACTTAAACATATTGGCTAAGAAAAGACTGACATATGAACTTGATCATTGACTCTAATGTCATCCCAGCTATGAACTCCAAGTGGCCACTGTTCCCTTAAACTTGGCGCCTATGTGGTCCCATGTGCAGTACAGGAATAATAGTATTCACCTGCCTCACAGAGTTAATTCAGAAGTAGCGCTAAACCACAGCTTAAGATCACAGGACAGAGACGTCTTGAGCTTCATGCATAAGAAGGTTTCCCCACTCTTCCTCAAGCACAGCTGCAGGAAGGAGAGTGGAAGCATAAACACTTTCACACCACACAGTTATATTGCTATGATGCTACTTTAACTGATGTGGTTGTATCTTATGTAATCCTAGGATTTGGATTAGGGAGGAGTATTTAGAATTCTGAGGGGCCTAAAATATTCTGAAGGCATCCGATCGCATCTGTTCTTGGCATCTAAGCAGGATCAGTTCTGGTCAGTACTTCGATGGGGGACCTGCCAAGGAGTACCAGCTGCAGTAGGCTATCTTTTAGAGGAAGATGGTGGCACTCCTTGCCTAAGAAAACCCATTAACACTCAGGCAGTCTCTGTAATTAGACAGGCTGCATGAAGGCACGTACACACATATTTAGAATTCTCAGCCAGAGAACTCCTCTAGTGCCTGTGACTGAACTACAAACCCCAAGATACCATAAGATGTTTCAACAGCAGTTAATGTGGAATATAGTGCTATAATTGTGTAGTGAGAAAGGGGCTCTGATCTAAATTGATCATAGACCATTTCTGCACAGTGTCGCTATAGCGCAACAGCAGCCGGTTGTTTCCAGTCCAGCAGCTGTGCTACTGCAAGATGTCATTGCTATCCAGCTGCTATCGCATCCCCAGTGTTGCAAAACCACTGTATTCTATTTCCAGAAAAAATCTGTTAAGAGCCTCCATTAGCGTTTCAATCCCATCAGCCATCTTAGTGAGGAATCATAATACTGCTTGATAGCACTTCCTGGAGATCCAGGAGTGGGCATACCTAGGTTGTCCCTCCCTCCCCAACTCCCATGACTTGGTAGCTACCAAATCTATCACCTCTCCATGTTTATTTTAAAGTTCTCTTTTGAGATAAAATTTTTTATTTTTTTAATACATTTTGAAGGATCATAGGATGAAAATGCAATAGTATACTGATGTGTCCTGCCTTACAACATTCACTAGTACGGCTTCCAAAGGAAAAACAACAAAAAAAGACTAATCAGGGGCAGTGGGATGGAGTAAAGATGGGGACAGGGAGTGGCCAAGGATGCTGTAGAGCAGAAGGAACACTGGTGGCAACAGCCCTACTCATCCGCTTAAGGTGGAAGAGTGCAGAAAAGAGCGTTCCTAACCCAATGGTATCACGCAAATGGCAATGTTGGGATTGTAACACTACAACACACTATTAATGTCTAGCGCGGAAATGGCCATAGTTTCTTGCAAAATCCAGTGGAGGCCAAAGTGCTTTTATTTTGAAGTACTGTACAGTGTGTTGAAACAAGCCAGGTTCATAATGTAATTTCTCATGTTGGCTTCTTTCAGTAAACCATACTTTAACCAAGGGATAGAATTTATACAGATCTCCAGATGTTGTTGATTGGCCAGATGACACACATAATGCCATTATAAAACCCAAAACCTCAGATTAGTTTTGCATTCCTTTATAAATTATTAATAAGAGACAAATGAACAGATAACTGTATATGCAGCTACTAAGGAAATAGATAGGCAATATAATAGAAGGGAGGGGAGGGACAAGACTAATAGCTGAACTGTTGTTCGATTTGTTGTCATGTACAGCTGTCATTTCCAGTTATGAAACCAGGAGGCTGAGATCACTTTGCTACCAAGGGTTCTGCTGAAAGACCCTTCTTTATATTCCATCCACCTTTCTCTGAGATAATATGTCTGAATTTGAATATTCTAAAGTGTAATATAAATGCTAAATGTTACTGCAATTAATATTCTTAAATTTATTTTTTTTGACTCAGGCCAGTTTGTATAAGTGGTTAGGAATCTGATTAGAAAAAGTAAACAAAAGGGTCTAGGAGATTATTACCACTATCATGGTTTTTACATGTTATAAAATACACACACACACACATATATACATTAAAAATGTATGCAGGTGTATATGTATGGGCATGGGGGAGGAATCTGGTATTCAGGGCATGGAGAAGGAATCTTAGGGCAGGAGTGTTGTCTTTAAAATATGTAGGTGTATATAGTTAGATTTCCCTCATTTCCTAGACTTGCTAGTTTTTGTTTGTTTGTTTTTATTTGAATGGCGTGCACCTGTGGTTCATGCAGAATGTTCCATGTTTAAAGACCTTAGCAAGAGCTGCTCCTTGTAATATCACCAGGGCTACCTTCCACAACATTTCAAGGAAATCATCCCTAGGTTAACCCCGAAAGCTGAGGGCTGGAGTCCTGATCTGGCAACTCTGTTTCTTACAGACTTCAGAAGGACAGAGTTTTCTGAAAGTAATATGTGTATGTATATATAGATCTTCTTGGCATGCAGCTTCTAGAATACATTAGGTGATTCTGGACTATGTTGTGTATGTCTTTGCGGGGTCCCATCCCATGCATGAATGAACTGCTTGGCAATACCAGATGAGTATGTATAAGAAATAGCAATGTACTTTACGTACACAGAATGCTTTTGCTGTCAACTCTGTTTCCTGGCCTGCCAGATTCTGATGGTCTCCACCTCATCATCCCCCACCCATCCTCCTTCCTATGCCACGGTCTTAAAATGAAAAGTAGGCAACTCCTAGGTGTAACCCCCTCATTGGAGGTGTCAGATCCCTTTGCTGGGGTCTGCTTTCTTCATAATCCCCCCTTAAACTGACAGTCTTCTATTTAGCTTGGCCCTGGTGAGGGAGGAGGAAACAGAAGGCTGGTAAAGATAAAAGTGCATCAGTGGAGAGAGCAGGAAAAACCTTATGATGGTTGCATCCTGAATATGCTGTGAACTGGGTTTGAAAGGCCTGTTCCCAGCAACAGGAGACCAGAAATCCTTGGTTCCCAATTGTGAGGAGGGGGTTAAGATATAATGAACAGGGAGTAGCTGGATATGGATTTGGTCTTCCTATGGAAGTTTTGAGCTGCACTGCTGTGTTCTTAAAGGCTTGCTTCTCTCTTTCCCTCTGCCTCTCTCCCTTTCTTTCTCTCTCTCTCTCTCACACACACATATATATGCGCAGAGTTGATTCCACTGGGTGCAATCTCCTGCTGAGAGGAAGCAATGGAGCATGTGAACAGCCTCACTCTGGTGGAAAAAACCATGCAGGAGTAAATCTCAGAGTGCAGGTGAGGAGTGGGGCTTACCTGTGTCCTATCCTAGAAATATTAAAGAAAAAAACTATAGAGTGATAATTGACTGCTTTGTTGCTGTTGTTGTTGTTGCTAATTGCAGTCAAGTTGACTTCAATATACAATAACCCGATGGATGAGACACCCTCAAGTAACCCTATCAACAGCTCTGCTCAGATCCTCCAAATTCACAACCAAGGCTTCCTTGATTGAGTCTGTCCACTTGTAATATGATCTAATTTTTTTCCTATTGCTTTCTAACTTATCAAGCATTATTGTCTCTTTTTTCAAAAGTGTGTGTGCATGTGTGTTTATGTGCCTTTCAGTCACCTGTTGACTTATGGTGACCCCATGAATTTCATAGGCTTTTTTAAGGCAAGGAATACTCAGAGGTGGTTTGCCAGTTCCTCCCTCTGAAATATAACCTGCAGCACCTGTTATTCCTTAGTGGTCCCCCATCCAATCATTAGCCAGGGATGGTCCTGCTTAGCTTTCAAGATCATGTGGGATCAGGATATTTAGGCCTTTCTGTTATTCCTTATCCAAATTTAGTCAGGAATGATATAGAAAGATGCTGATATGATCCTTTGTGGTTTGTGTCCTCCTTCTCTCCTTATGAAGCTGAACACACATGCTGTCCTCCAACAAAGCAAGTACACCTGTTTTATAGAGATTGCTCCACCCCTTAAATAGCTGTTGTGATCCATTTAGATCCTAAGAGAGAGGTCAGATTCTGGGAGAGACACTTGGACATCACTGTGGAGATGCTTGTATCTTGTGAAGCAGCATGGATGAATAGCTTTGTAGGACAATGGTTCACTTGCCCCTCACAAAATATATGCAGAAAAAGACTGAAATTGTTTTGTTCTCATGGTACTTGTGTAGGAATGTGCAGTCATAATCCAAGTTGTCCTCACTGTCTGCATAAGTCAGTGCTTATGACCATCATAGCCAGCACTGCTGAGAACTTACTTCCTGTGGTGAGATTTCTCCTTGTTAAAACCCAGACATTGGTAAGGGACTTGTTATCCCAAAAGATGGGGGACCTCCAGCAGTACCTGTGCCTCAGAGAAAAAATGGGGAATTAATTAATTCAAATTAGAAGACATACAAGAAGGGAGGTAACCCAGTGAGATCTTTCCACTGATCTTTACAGGGAAACTTGCAGGAAGAACCATCCAGAGATTCAAAAGTAAACTAAAATATGTTTATTGAGGGGAATTCAATCACACACACACACACAAGTCAAACAGTCATGCACTCACACAGGAGCTAGCTGAAGGAAAGAGAGGAAAGATTGATAGCAAGACCTACAAGAGTGGGCAATAGTTACCAATCCAGAAAAGCAGCAAAGAAATGGTGGTGTGACTTAGACTTACATCTAAGGGCAGTACAAAAGAGGATTCAAAATGACAGAGTGGCATTCAGGAAGCAAAATTCTGTATCTGACTACTCAAAACTGAGAGTTTTCATATCCAATTTCTACCTAGAAGGCATAGATATAAATGGCTCTCTGGCCAAGCAAACAAGGATATTTGCAACAAATACAATGGGGTTGAAAATAGGATAATGGTCTTGGCATGTAGGTGACAAAGAGTTAATAGCTGGTTTAATAGCCTTATGCCATTTGGGCAGGCATGGAGATAAAGAAATAGCCATTGAAGAGGAGAGGTGACAGGGGTAGAATTATCAACCATAGAATAGAATAGGAGTAGACCATGTGAACATTGGAGACTCTTTGTCTCAACGAGGGCTAACTGTAAATTTGTTAGCACCTGAAAGGATCTGGTGACCTGTCTACAACCTGGCTATGCTTGTGAGGAGTCCCTTGACCTGGCTTACCTGTCCAGTCAACTTACCTCTTATCCAGCAGAGCCTTCAGCCGTAGCAGCGTATCAAGTTATTAGTCAAACCATATCAAAATGTGGGGGTGTATGGCTATTAACAGACTCACGTTATTCAGGTTGTGACTCACAGCAAAAAGGTAATCAGGTTAATGGTTGATTCTGGTTTGGGATCAGTGCAGGGATTAAGCAGAGCTTTGAAGTTCCTCCTTTTTTGTTTTTTGGGGGGACAGCATGTGCTATGCAGTTATAGGCTGGGGAATTCTGGGACCTATTGGGAAAAAAAAGTAAACTTTCCAAAGCTACAACAGGGAGAACCAGCATTGTGTAGTGGCTTGAACATTGGACTACAGCTCTGGAGATCAGGGTTCAACTGCCTGCTCAGCCATTTACATCCATGCCCTCAAGGTAGATATTGGGTATAAAAACGCTCAGTTTTCAGCAGTCAGATGCAGTGTTTTGCTTCCTGAATACTACTCTGTCACTTAGACTCCTGCCTTTAGACGTAATTTGGCAGGGATCTACACTAATGAGATAAAATATGGCACAGATATGATACCAGTCCTTCACACATTGAAGGGGAAAGTTGCCAGCCCACCTCATCACTTTGCAAAGCACTGCTTTAGAATATTAGGACATAACTGAATCCTTAGGAGAAAACCTAATTGCAGTGTGCATTGTGAGTATGCAGGAATCTGAGTGAATAATCTTGCTGAACTCATTGTTGCAGTGCCCTTGTATTCTAAGCTTCTCCTGACTATTTGAAATTAAAGTGAAGATGGTTTTTCTGTTCCAGAAATGAAGGAAAGCTGGATAGAATGATCCACGGGTGCAGAAACTGATTATTGGATGAACATGTAATATATTGTGCTGTATACAATGAAGATGTCACCAGTGATATATTCATTTCCATTTGTAGCCAAAGTTAAGCAATATCATCAAGCTTGCATTTGGCTCTTCCCTGTTTAGACCAGTGAGACCTGAAATGCTTCATTTTGCTAAATAATGCCCAGTTTCCTAATGAACCTTGTTGTAAGGTCCATTTCTTAATAGGCATGTAGCAATCCTATTTCACAAGAAAGACCCTTCCTCTTTTCTTTTTCTTTTTTTCAAACAGTTAACAGTCTGCTTGCATTCACATCTGTGGTGTGAAATAGTGTTTGATGTTCAACTCTTATGGCTGCACTGCTTATGAGTCCTGAACGTGTCCCTGCTTCAGGCTAAATAAGGACAAAAAATAGCAATAATGAGGGGAAAAAAGGCATTTCTGAGTGGAGATAAATCTGTAGGTGAATATGTGAACAAACAGACTTTTTCAATGAGATTTTAGAAGTCTCTTTAAATGGATAAGATGCAGAAGGAGGAGCATTCCAATAGCCACAGTCTGTAGTTGGCTATTTTAATAACAATTTCTGACATAAACACAATGTGACATAGTAACACTGGCATCTATTTTTTTTTTCAATATCACCTTTTTCACACTAAGAAAATAAAAGTAGAGTGTGGATTAAGGAAGGACTGGTTCAGGGTGGAATATACAGACAGGAAGGGTCTCATATACATTACAAAGATTTCATGAAATCTGGCCAGTGCTGAATGTTTCAAAACTTCAGCATTAGGGTCACCTAATGAGTGTCTCAAAATCCCATATCCCTGATAATCTGAGCCTTCTCTCCTGGCTCCTGCATCTGTTCTCCTTTGTTTTCATTTCACTCATTCACTGAGAGTGCTTTTCTTCCACAAATTTAGCAACATCAATTTGACTAATCTCTGTGGGGGGAGCGGGGGAAGGTGATATAAAGTGTGTCTTGACACTGCTGTTGTTAAAAAAAAAACCCTCAGGGAAACAGGTGACTACCTTGCTGTTGAATTATTCAAATATTCAGGAGTGGATGACCTATGATGTATCAAGAGTGGATTAAGTAAAGATCCAATTGTTAATGAAGCTATACTAAAGCAGATAATATATGTAATACCATTCATCTGAATAGTGTAGGGGTTATGATGAGACAAAGTTAATTGAGAACTGAGCCCAGTTGGCAAGAGAATTCATATCATACTCTGGAGAAATACCTCTGCTTCTTCCTTCGTAGCTTATTTTAGGGTCATAATCCAAAAGAGTAGCTTTTATACGTTCAGTGAATGGATACCAAAATAGAACATGGATGTAGACTGGGGAGGGGTAAAGAAGCTGACTTAGAAGTGGAAAGGTATTTATAAACAAAGATAGGAGAGACCAGCTTTGAGCATGAAGTCAACACCCTTATGTGCTGCAGGGTATCAAGTTAAAACAGGCTGAGCTGGGATTCAAGAAATTAATTGTAGCCTCTCTTCTCCATTTACAATTTGCCAGAAGTGACTTCTGTCCCTCACCTGCCACCACAGAATATTTTTTTAAAAAAATGTTTCATTTATTTTTGTTCCCATAGGATGTCGAAAGAGTAGGCAGACCTTGCCCAGTGCTTATGCTGTGACCTCTGTCTTTTCCGGTCAGTCATTCAAAGACTTCTGTCCATATTGAGATATGGAAAAATAAATATTTGGAAGAGTCGTTTAAAGGGGACATAATCATTGAAGGATGCAAGTTGTCAGAGTGATGAAGTAGGCATGGGACACGAAAATGTGCCAGCACATGTTAATTGGCAGCGTTACAGGATTATTTTTGGGAGATCCCTTCCTGCTTCTCCACTTCAGAGATTGTGATAAAATAGATGTTGGCTCTGAGTCCAGAGCATGTAAAAGTGATCTTCCAGGAGAACTGGTTTATATAAAGCCGGGATAGGCAACTGGTGCCCTCTGAGCCTTCAATTACACCTCCCAGAATCCTCCAGCAAGTGTGGCCACTGGGAGTTGTTATCCAAACACTTTTCCAAGCCCTGCTCTAGATGTCGTTAGGTTTCAACTCACTTTAGCATTAGCAAGCGTCACCATTATGTAGGATTGGTAGAGTCTGCTGTCCAGCAGTACCTAGGAGATCACTGCTTGCCAGCTCCTGGTATGCATCTTCCAAAAGCAATGCTGTTGGGCTTTGATTCTCAGAGAAGACTGTTCTGACGAGACATTGTATCTAATTGTAATTGGGTGGCATTTCCGAATGAGCACAGAGACATGGCATATATTCTAGTGCACCTATCACTGAACTTTCATGTACTAATCAGAACAAAGTGATACTTGCTCTTGCCTTACTGCCCCACTGACCCTGAAGCTACCAGCCACCACTGGTTGCAACTGTCCATGGTGTGTGTTTTATTTTATAATAAAATAGGCTTAGAACTGCATCCTTTAAGAGGCAGCACAAAGTATATATTTTCTCTATAAAAAGATATATTTAAAGCAGTTTGCTTTAAAAATAAAGCAAATAACATAGGTTAGTTCCGAAATGGGACAGTATGGGCACACTGAACCTATGAATATATAAATGTGACACTGACACAACCTGCAAGTAGGTAGGTCTGTCCGTCCTTAATATCTCAGGTATGATGTTATTTGATCTTTTCCTGAAGATGGTGCCACTGCTTTTTAATGTACTGGGTGAGGTTGTGATAGCAGTGCCTCCATTCCCATTCATCCATCATTCTCTTCATTCAACTTCCTCTGTCTCAGATATGTGACCAATTCAGATTATGGCTAGCTGAAGCAAGAAGAAGAAGCAGGATGAGAAAACTAGCTGGAGAAATGGAATGGGAAGTTGTAGTGCTTGCAGCTCTTTTCCATGCCTTTAAAGCAGGAATAGGAAATGTGGCCCTTCATACGTTATTGGCCTATAATTACCATTGGTCCTAGCCAACATAGCCAGTGATGAGGGATAATGATGATGATGACAGTTACAGTCCAGCAATACCTGGAGAGCCATAATTGCCATCTATGATATAAATGTTAAAGGGATAGGCAGACAGCTCAGCCGAAAAACTGCAGGGTTGGCCACTCTACCCACATATTATGAAGCCTGTTTCCCTCACCCCACTCCAGTCCCTCCACTTCTCTTGGTTCATTCTACCTGTTCCATAAAGAGTTGATGGAAGCAGGTAGACCCTTAACTCTGTGCTCTTCTTTTCTGCCCACAGTGTTGGATCAACTCCTTCCTGAGCTGAATGTGCTGCTCAAGCTCTTGGACCACGAATATTTGAGCTCAACCACAATGGAGAAGAAAACAACTGTCTCCAACATCTTACAGAAGTTACAGCCCCCCACAGGTCAGAAAGCATTCTCTGTCACTACTTATCCCTGCACATCCAGGATGAGCGTCATGGCACTCTCCAGAAGTTGTTGTGACTATAAATCCTAACAGCCCCATCCAGGAGGAGTGTTGGGAGTTGCAGTTCAACAGTAACAGATGACTCCCATTTCCACTGCACATTATGCTCAGCCTTTTCTTCTCTTTCTTGCGTTCATTGTTGTATATATTTTTTGGTCTTATTCCTAAGGTTTAGACAACCTGATGAAGAATGAAACATCCTACATCCCATTCTTGTGACATCTTTACAGCTCTTCACATGTCAGTACAGGCATCTGTCTGTGCAGGACTCTTCTGTTTTAAGAATGAGAGAATGACATGGGCGAGCCGCTACAGTTTTCTGGCTGCTTACCTCCACTGTGACAGCTACCACAGTGCAGCTAGCAGGACCTGTTTCTTGCCCTTTAGGAAAAAAATGACAACCCTACTATTAGAATTCAAAAAGCCTTGAAAAAGCTTAAGGCTACTCAATCAGACACCCACCATGATGTGAAAGTGAATAGAACAGCTTGTAAACATCAGTTTTAGTGTGAATGCACTAATATTGCATTGTCAAAGTAAAAAATAAATTTTCAGTATTGAACTATTAAAGAGGCTTTCAAAAACTAATCCACCTGTTAATTCATTAAATTGTTTTTATAAACTATATTTTAGTTGGCCCTTGTGGCCCCTTCCAACTCTATGACTGTATGATTGTGTGATTTCAAATGATTTTTAAAAGAGCGGCAATGAAATAGATTGATGGGAAATTGTAACCATGACTAAAAATAATAATATTGCCATTGAATGATTAAAATCCCAAAATTTAACAAGGTTGTTAAAAGAAACTTAACAAATATGAGTCAAGAAATTAAATTTTATTGAATGGTTTCTAAGCTTTAGGCTAGAGGACTTTATCTTTGCATGGAAAGACAGGTAGATAATCTACAAACAAGCCTTCAAGTTCCCTGGCAGCTGCCAGACTGATGTTGCAATAAATCTAAAAGAATAACGCCTGTATATTTTTCCCCTGTGAAGACAATAGCGCCATTGGAGGGATGGGCAGGGGAAAGAGGTGGGGTAAGGCACACCCGCAACTGCAGCAGAGCCAGTCCAAATTGCCCCCCGTGTCTTGAGGTTTCACTCTCATGGATGATGCTGTTTGCTGAGTTCCCATGGTCTGCCTTTTGTAGCGAACTGAGCCCTTAGTACTGAATACTTAGACTCTTCAGTTTCATGGTACCTGTCATTTTGCCTCCTTCCGGTAAGGGAGAGAAAGAAAGCTACTGTGCTTTCCACAGAGCTAACATATTCTCCTCTCTCACATTCTATCTTATCTCTCTTCACACTCTGTTCTCTGCAACTTCTGTCCTATAGCCCATCCTGCAGCTGCCATCACATGTGCACTGTGTCCTCCCATCATTTTTCATAGCTCAGGGCACTTGGCTTCTCCTCGTGGAAGTAGGTGACTCCCTCTGCTGGGGGGTTCCATGCCAGTGGAGTCCTCCAGCTGACCTTGAGGAGCAAAGATAAAAAAGCATTAAACAATAGCTGGCCAGAGCAGGCTTTTCTGGTCTTTGATTTATTTGAGTCCGATGGATACACATGAAGTTTCTCGGTATGTATGATCACTCCCTATGCATGGCAAGTGACATGGCAAGCTTTTGACAGCTTCTCCCCATTGAGGTTTTAGTATCTCATATCTTCTAAGATGGCTACTGCATCTTTCCTTTTAAGGGGAAATGCTTAATTAATTGTTCATCAGCACCCCTGAGAAATGGAGGAAGTCCAACTGTTAAAATGCTACGTGTGTGTGTGTGTATGTGTGTCTGTCTGTCTGTCTGTCTGTGAGAGAGATGAACAAAATGCTGCAGCAACTGAATCCTCAGACAGTGTAAATAGTGGTGTTTGATCATGTTGTAGCTGGACAGGAAGTGCTCTGCGTTTCCTGTGGAAATATGTTCCCAGTAGCTTTCCTGCTGGCTTATTTCTGCTGAGAGAGAGGATTTCCACAGGAATAGCAAGCGACTTGTATTCTCTCAGCTCCTGTCCTTCAGCAATACCCAGAATACTTCCATGTCAGTCAGGCAAACGAGTCAGTGGAAGGGTCACCTCTGAAATAAAATGATGGGTTCTCATTTTCACTCTTCGTCTTTTGGATGGCTGATGTTTCTTTTCTCTTTCTCTGTTTAATCATCACACATAAAGTGGGGCTTGGTCTTCTTTTCCTCCTCTTTAAAGGAAATCGATATGTTGCTGCTACTGATTTAAGTTAACCAACTTGCCCTACTCCAGGGAGAAGTAGCTTGGGATCCCACTGACTTTTGTTGGTCTGAGAAAACAAATGCAAGAGCCATTCAGTCCCTGAAAACGTTTCTTTTCTTCACGCAAGCTATGAGCACAGCTCAAAGGATTGTAAGATGGGACCAGCACAATTATAGCACTATGACCATTCCACACTACACTGTTATAGTGCTATTATTCCACTTTCAGCATCCTGTGGAATCCTGGGATTTGCCATTTAGGGAGGGGCATTTAGAATTCTCAGCCAGAGAGCTCTTTGGCCTGAGTAAACTACAAACCCCAGAAGTCCACAGGATATTGAAAGTGGAATAACAGCACTATGATAGTGTAGTGCAGGGAGGCTCATCAATTCCATTTCAACTGCCATGGCAACATCCTATAGAGTCCTGGATTTGAGGTGGGAGGTACTTAGAATTCTTGGCCAGAGAACTTCTCTAATGTCTCTGAGCAAACTACAAATCACAGGCTTCTGTAAGATGGAGCCACAGCAGCTAAAATGGAATTATAAAGCTAAAAATACCCAGTGTGAAAGGGACCACATCTCTGTCCCAATGAGTTTGTCAGGAAAACCTCACTCTCGTCTTCTGCTTCCTGTGAGTCAGTACCACAGCTTACCAGGAAAGCTTTGCTAAGATTTGAAAATTTGTATCTCTAGAACATCTGCCTTGGCTGTAGGTCTAGAGCTGCATTTTTTCCAAGCTAGGTTATCTGGAAGGGCTTCCTTCATGAAGAAGGAAGCAATGACCAGGACCACCTCTACTGTTAGGCTAAGCAAAGAGACAGCTAAAGTAAGCAGATACTGAAGCGGAAGGCTGAGAAGGCGCAATAAGGTGAAATGACCTTACTTCAACACTGGCATCCTCCAGCACATCTGTGGCAGCAGGATAACCTAGGGGGCACAGAGCAGGCCATGTCTTTCAGTTTAGCCTGCTGCCTTCAGATATGAGAGAGGAAACTACCTCTTTGCCAGTAGGGAATTGATGTTTCAGTTGCTTGTCCAGTTTGGTTCTTTGTTTTGCAAGGAGGTGGTCTTCTTGTCTCCATACCATGTTGAGCTGCTCAGGATGATAGCAGATTTCCATTTCATTGCTAAAGTTGAGCAGAAGTTTTGCTTCTCTCATTGCTACTGATCACCCCCTAAAATACAGTCAGCCCTCCATATTTGTGGGTTTGACTTTCACAGATTTGATTATTTGTGAGTTTCTTCAACCCCTGTCCCCCAACATCCCATGCACTACTTTTCCAGGGGAACCTGCCCTCTCAATGGCTCTGATCAGGCCACACAGCCCTTTAAAACCTACCTCTGGTCCTCTTCCTCCTCCACCAGCCGCTGCCTGGCCAGCTAAGGATGGCTTACAGTCCAGTTTCTCAGCATCATAAACCCTCCCCTGATGTCCCCCCAGTACCCAAGGAAGGAGATGAGTGAGAGCAAGGAAGGACAGGAGCACTATGTCAATCTATCCCCTTCCCTCTCCTTTCCCTGACCTGGTTTGGACTCTGGGTGCCTGTTCTCCACATCATGTCTCAGCCCCCTCTTGATATTTGCAATTTTTCCACTTTTGCGAGGGTCCTGCACCCCTAACCCTAGTGAATGTGGAGGGCCAACTATATACAGCTTTGACATGGCACTGAATGTGTTCTAGGGCTCCCTCCATTCACACTGAGCAAAGGTGAGGCCTAGTAGGCTTGGACAGCACTGTGCCATGAGTTGACTTCCCAGAATTCTTTGCACCATGTTGGGGAAGATCCATGCGAGACACAGTGTTATAGCAAGGATTCCCTGAAGTGAGAATTTTGAGAACCACTGGTCTGGAGCTTTTCTTGATGCGCTAATCCCTGTTGTTGATAATATTTTTTTCTGTGTTACAGGGAAAGATGTCAACTACATGTATGTGAATACAGCAACCCTACATAATGGCACTAGCTTTGTGGAGTCACTCTTTGAAGGCTTTGGTATGTATTGTCACCCTCTCCAACCTGTATATGTATCTCTTGCTGTGAGACTTCATGCTTTTTGGATTTGTCTGATCTTCATTTGCCAGAGTGAATTGGCTACAAGTTCAAGTGGTACGCAACATTGTCCTGTTTTCTTGCATTATCAAAATTGTTACTTGTAAACATTTGATGAGAATAAAATAAACAATGAACAATGTTTGCTCATTATTGCAAAAACATTACTTTGGGGCTGACCATATTTACTGATTTTTGTTTTAAGAAATACAGTAAAATTGACAGTAGCATATTTATAACAATGGCATAACTGTTCATCAGTAACAGTTAACATATTATTTGTTAAAATGTTATAATAATGATCATTCTGTAATACTTTGGAGTTTGGGAACAATGATTTTAAGCTCTGGTGTTTCGCTCCATCTGTCCTCTTAAATAATTCCCACAGGGAGAGCCCACTAAAAACTATGAAGCGGGTAAACTGTTGTATCCCACTGTTGATGCTTCACTGATGTCTGATCTTGCATTCAGATATTCTTATCTGCTCAGAATGAGTGTTTGGCATCTTTGGTGAGGACACCAGAGGGAACCTTCCCAATGGCTGCTCCTCAGGTATGGAGGCTCAGTCGACCTCTTCTGTGCTTCCTTTCTGCAAGCAGGCAAAGACATTTTCATTTAGGCAGGCCTTTGGCTCTTAGCTTGTTGTGGCAGAAGTAGCTTCTAAGGGGTGTGCTGTGCTTTCATTTTTTAAAATTATGTTTTAAATGTGTTTAAAACTGTTTTTACTTTGTATTTCTAACAGAATTGTTGTTTCACTGTTTTCTCATTTTTGCACTAATGGATTCTTTTTGTGCTACGTTATTTTAACTGGTGGTAAGGTACCTTGGGTCCTGTGCTGGAAAAAAAGTGGAATGTTAAATAAATAAGCAAGCAAGCAAACAAACAAACAAGCAGAGAAGTTATCCTCATACCCTGAGTGTGTGATGCAGTAGTAGAATGTTGAATTGGGAGTTGTGAGATCTAGGTTCCGGTCCGCACTGAGCCGTAAAACCCAGTGGGTGACCTGGAATGACCTTTCCAGGATTGTTGTGAGGAAAAAGTGGGGAAAAGAAGAACCTTGTGTGCTGCCTTGAGCTCATTGAAGGAAAGATGGGATATAAATGTAACTAAAAAAGAAAAAAAAAGATTAAATGATGGAATGAATATGTTGGCATGCCTAATCTTTTGTACTCTGTCAACTGAGCCGAAAATTCAGTAAAAATAATCACAAAAATATTCTGAGGGGATTTAGCCGCACCAACAACACCCAGTAATTCCTGAACCTGTTTTATGTTTGCATCTCCTGCAGTAATTCCCTTCTTTCCCAACTGAGTTTGAAGGCTCAGCTGGAAGTGGGTATGAAATATATTATTGATATTGTGTGTGTGTGTGTTTAAAAAATCAAATAGCAGCTTCTTGGTAAAAAATTGCAGGGGGGTGTTTAATCCTTTCCTCCCCAGCTTTAATCCTAAAGGATAACCAGCCCTTTGAAGCTTCTATTTCCGTTGTGCAGTTGCTGTTCTTGGGTCTCATAGTAAAGTCTCCACCCAGGAAAATATCCCCAAATTATAATTATCTTAAATGTCCAAATAAAGAGAGCATATGGATATGGGATCGTCTGACAAATCACTGAAGCTTCTCCCAGAAAGCTGCCACTCTCCTTGTGTTAAACCAAACCTTAGGAAGTTATTTTTAAAAGTAGCTACAGTTATAGTCCTCAAAAGGAATTAAATTCAGTTACCTTTGATTACTTTTTGAAAAGCCATCAGGATGATTCAGACCATTGGTCTGTGATAGAACACACAGTCTTCCCCCACCCATCTAATTTTAACACCCATCTGCACTAGGTGTAGCACAACCCAGCTCTTGAACTACATACTGTTCCTCCTCCACCATTTAGTGAGGCCACAGCCCCATAACTATAAAAATATTATTAGAAAGTTATTGCTGTGCTGTAAAGGGGACGACATTATTTCTTGTTAAGAATATAATGTGATTTAGATATGCATGTGTTATTGCAAAAATGAATTGACTGCAAATTGCCCATTATTTGTACAATGCCTCATTATTTCTGAGCTCTGAGAGAGGAGTGCTGTCCTCTGTTCTCTCTCCCCCCACATCTCCTTCCTTTCCCCACCCTCCAAGTAGCTCAGAGTTGTCAGGCATTGAGCAAATCCAGTGCCCTGTGTTCTTCTGGGCACAAGCATTTGGCTTTGCCATTCCTCCAGAGCTTGGAAGGGAGCCCAGTGTGTAGCATTAAGAAGGAAAAAAGGAGGGATGTGTGATGCAACAGGGAAATTGCATGCTCAGATTTCATCACTAGCACATTGTTCAGTGCCTGGCTTCTAACCTTCTTCCCAGACTGTGACCTGAGCAATCTTCAGGACATGCAAGAGGATGATGGAGATGCCAAAGAAGGCATCAGCTTGGAGCTTTCAAGGAGTCAGTTGGCTAAAAGTGTAAGTCTGTCACTTCTCCAGTTCTCCATAAATGAACCTTTTACCAGGCTCTCCAGCTTTTTGGACAAGGCTCTTTCCTTGACCTTCTTCGAAAAAGCAATGCTAGCAGGAAGGACACTAGATGGGGGAAACTCCATATAATTGTTTCTCCATGTAATCAGCTGGGTGCTTTAAAATACATCTGTACCCATCAAAAGTGGCACTAGTCAGAACAGTGTTCCCTTAAAAACAAACAAACTGGGATGTCTTGTGCCTAAAACATGCAACTAGCCATGAAAACTGTACAGTCCACATCAACCCTACAGTTAGGGTTGCCAAACTGAAACCTGCAGACAGCTCCTGTACCTTTAATGGTTGTGTGGGAAAGGAAACTTCACCAGTTCTTGCTTATTTCCTTGTTGCCTGATAAGCAATATCTTCTGAAATTCCCATATTCTATACAACCATTAATGGTGCAGAAGCCCTCTCCAGTTTTCATTCTGGCAACCCTATCTGCAGTCAGTCTTTAATCATTCACAGATGTGGCCAGAGTCAGGTGGATTTTGAAGGCTGCTGAAAAGTTGCTCTGCGTGAACATTCCCCCATGGGAGGCATGTACCAAGGGTAAATAGCAAGAGCATGGGACTTCCTGATTTGCCATCCATGCTACTCCCCTCATTTTGTTTTTCCTACAGGTTTCTGGGGAGCCACCTCCACCACTGCCTACCACTCCTCCTCCTGAAGATTATTATGAGGAAGCACTGCCACTGGGCCCAGGCAAAGTCCCAGAGTACATTACCTCCCACAGTAAGTCTAATTGGAACCGGGAGAGGGAGAGAAACAGACAGCTGTCTGAGTCTTGAAACTGCTTTTTTTTTTTCTGGCACTCCCATATCAGCTTATGAAAACAAAGGCTCCTCCCAGGTGTCTGACAAGTGGCAGGCCTATAATTTATAGGCCCCAGGGAGGAAATGGCACTTGTGTGGGGGCTGTCACACTCCTTTTCCTGCTTCTTTGCCCTCTCTCAGATGTCACAAGCAGTTGTTTGCTTAGGCTTGCCTGGAGACATACCAGCAAACCCTGAGTGGCAGGAATGCTAAGGGTCTAAACAATTCCCCCATCTCCCCACCCTACCACACAACTTATCTGCAAGATTAGGCAAAGGCGGAGACACCTGCTCTTGTTTCTTTTTACAGGCATAAATCCTGAGTCCTAGTGACCCTCAGAAACAACATTAAGCCCACACTGCCAATATATAGCAAGAAATTTATTGGATTTCTCAGTGAGCTAAATGTCTCTCCTGGTATCTATGTCATGAGCAATATCAGGAACAAGTAAGGCTTGTGATACAAGGTGGTGCCAACAAATTTTCCTTAGTAAGATCTAGTAGTAGATATGACAGAAAGACTGTGGGGAACACAGGAAAGAGTCAGGTTTTGACTCTGCACCAGGAGGGTCAGCCTGTCATATGATATAAGTTCTGATAGAGTGTATTGAAGAACCAAAGCAAAGGGGCTAGAGTGCAACGTTTGTAAGCCCTGTGGCAGTATGTGCTTTATAATAATGACTGCAACCTGGAGGGGAGTGTTAGGAAAAGTGTCTAGAAACAGCCAGGATTTTTTTGCAGGAAGGAGTCATGAAATGTACCAGACAGCAATCTCTGTGTGATATCTCTTTCCCTGAGGGCTGTGGTATCTGGTGACCATCTGAGGACTGGTGGGGAGAGACTGGAAGAGGTCTAGAACTTGAAATCATTACTTTTGGGGATTAGGGCTTCCAGAATCTCCACTGACTCCAGCTGGGATCAACAGTGGGAGTTGTACTCTTAAGAAATTACTTTTCCAAATGCTGGCGAGTACTGTGCTGGTTTGCCTTTGAGTCATATCATCTTCATTGCCCTTCTCTCTCTCCCTCTCCCTCTCTTAATACTTCATTACCAGTCAGTGTTTCCCCCTGTAATCTCTCATGGTTGACCTGGTAAGCGAGTTGATTTCAGCACCTCTTTCCACTGAAAGCTTTCCCCTGCTCCTCCACAGACTTTGGGCCACGGGGAGAATCATTCACAGTTACCTGATGGGGGACGGTGGCCTGAACATATCATGTCTGCTTTCTCAACAGATAGCTCCAGTCCACCCAACTCAATAGAGGATGGGTATTATGAGGATGCAGATAGCAACTACCCTGTGACCAGAATGAATGGAGAACAGAAGAACTCTTGTACGTACTTGTAGCACAGTAAACATAGGGAGCTGGGTATGTTTAGTCTGCAGAAGAGAAAGTTAAGAGGGGACATGATAGCTATGTTTAAATACTTGAAGCGATGTTATGTCAAGGAGGGAGCAGGCTTGTTTTCTGCTGCTCCAGAGACTAGGACAAGGAGCAACGGATTCAAACTGCAGGAAAAGAGATTCCACCTGAATCTCAGGAAGAACTTTCTGACAGTCAGAGCTGTCCGGCAGTGGAATATGCTGCCTTGGAGTGTGGTGGAGTCTCCTTCTTTGGAGGTTTTTAAGCACAGGCTGGATGGCCATCTGTTGGGAGTTCTTTGATGGGTGTTCCTGCATGGCAGGGGGTTGGACTGGATGGCCCCTGTGGTCTCTTCCAACTCTATGATTCTATGATTCTGTGATATACATTATGAAACCTCAGGAAGAATGGAATACTCTGACTGTTAGATACTGAATTGTTGGCCCCAGAAATGGGGAAGAATGCAAGCAGTCAAAGGATATCTGAAAGTCTTAGACCACCATATGCCTGTTGCACTGAGATCTGTGTTTTTCACAGAAAACAGTGAATGACGAATATTAAATCTTCTTGTCTTCACATGCTGTAACAAACAAGGAAGCTCTTTGTTAGCCAGTGGTGGTAGGGTTGAGCAAAATGGGTAGTATAGATACAACAGTTGCTAATGTGCATATTTTTCCAGATACAATGCTCAGCATTTCTTTTAAGGGAATATTGCCTGCAACAACCTTGTAGTGTAGAAGAGCCTACCCCTTAAGTGTGAAGCCTGAGACAAAGGGCAGATGAGAGTTTGTATCCAGTATTGTCTACATTTGAGAGCATTGGCCAAAACTTATATCCAGAGAAAAAGAGAAACCACAGGGGTGTTATTAGCAAAAGAGCTACACCTTGCAAAAATCTCTGTTGTTTCTTTTGGGAGCGTGCACAGTAACTCAGACTTTTCTCACATCCACATAAAAATTGCTCCAGTTGAAGGTTATCTTAATTTGTCGATGAAGTTAGAGAATGGTTTTAGCTTGCTTGAACTTTGAGAATTATAGCAATAATCTGAAATGGTATATTTACTCTAGCCTGAACTGCCCTAGTGTTATTTGTTTATTAAACCAGTCTGTAATTGGGAAAACCCGGTGAAAAGTCCA
Source organism: Cyclura pinguis (assembly GCA_030412105.1). Classification (NCBI taxonomy): domain Eukaryota; kingdom Metazoa; phylum Chordata; class Lepidosauria; order Squamata; family Iguanidae; genus Cyclura; species Cyclura pinguis. The sequence continues at coordinate 131,230,029 of CM059600.1, forward strand.
GAACTTTGTAAAGTCAAAGCAGAGCTTATAAGAAAAAGCAAACTATGGGGCACTGAGACATAGTAGCAAGGATGTGTCTGTTTACTTTATCAAAATCTGGCTTTAGTTGAGGCAGAAGGCATGCCTGAAATTGCTTCTCCACAGAGAAGCCTCCTTCACTGGCCATGCTCACTGGGGATGGTGGTGGTTGTAATACAACAAATCTGTGGAACACCAGGTTGGAGAAGACTGCCATAGGTAAACTCCTTGCAGAGATGGTTCTGAAGTTCTTTTCCTTCCATGTTCCAACCCAGCAAGTTCTAGGCAGATAACTGTAGTGTTTAGACCCCAGAAACAGAAGTCCAGAAGCTTATCTCACGCAGGAGTTGGAACTTAGCCTGCAAGTCATAGGTAGACTTCGAGAAAAAGAAGGGAAATGCAGACTATTATGTCTTCTAAAAGCTGCCCAATGGGCCCCACTGGCTTTAAATATATAGAAGAAAAGCTAGGAGAAGTAACCCCTTAAGTAGAACTGGCATTCCTCCATATATGAGGTATACATTGGTGGTGTTTGTCATCCCACTTTCTTGAAGTAGGGCTTAAAAGATACCTCACAGAACCTTTGGCGGGCCACTGGCCCTCATGGTGGGCAGTACTTAAGATACCAGAGTAGATGATCTACTTATAAGGTAGTTCTCTTCATTTTTGTGATATTGGTAAGCTTTGCCTCAGACAGCAAATTTGGACCACAATCCTGTTGGTCACTTATGACAGTGTAAAGTCTGCTGTGCTAGTCTATGGCACCTTTTCAAGTAGTTGTTGCAGCAACCGCAACAGCAGGTGTGTAAGCATGGCAAAAGCCTTCTTTGTCAGAAGAGAACGATGGCCCACTGGCTTCTGAGCTGCTCAGGAGCTGGCAAGGCAGCTTTTTCTCATAGCTGAGATGGTTTCCACTGCCATCTCCCCATTGTTGTGGTGCCAGCAGCCACTTGACATCTGCCACCATGGCACCTATGCCAGCATGACACTGGTGTAATTATGCCTGCCAATAGGACTGTGGCCTTTGAGTGTCCTGAAAGGGCCACAAATTATGGCCTGAATCCTATTGATTAGTCCCAACTGAAGTAGACCATTGAGTCAGTGGGGGATTACATATGTGTTGACGGCAGTTGATTCAGCAGTTGATTCAACAGGTCAGCTCTAATTGGGACTAACCAATAGGATTCAGGGCTATTAGTTGCTTAATTTGCTGTTATTGTGCTTTTGCTGTTTGTAGAGGGAGAGGTAGTTGTCAAATTCTCTTTCTTATGTGCCAAAATAAATTTGATGGCTTTGGGGGAGATGAGTCCCCACTGGCTGTTCCACAGATCCTAGGACAGCCCTAATTGGCAGTGGCACTGTGTGTGACCACAGTCTCCCTCTTTCCTTGCAGACAATGACTCTGATGCAATGAGCAGCTCCTATGAGTCTTACGACGAGGAAGAGGAGGATGGGAAAGGCCAAAGGTTAACACACCAGTGGCCATCAGAGGAAGCTTCCATGAACCTGGTGAAGGACTGCAGGATTTGTGCTTTCCTGTTGCGTAAGAAGCGCTTTGGGCAGTGGGCCAAGCAGCTGACGGTCATCAGGGACAACAAACTCTTGGTTAGTGGTGTGTGTGTGTGTGTGTGTGTGTGTAAGTAAGAACACTAGGAATATTTTGAAGAGAAAAAGGGCCCTACTGATGAGCCCAACCTGTCTTAGGAACAGTTTCTTATGCATACAGGAGCATGACTGGAAAAATTCTGTTCTGGGGATTGGTGCTGTCTGAGCTTACTATTTGGGGAAAAACCCAGAAAGAATTTTTAGAGTAGAACTGGCTAATTTGCTATTTCACTCTTCACTGGCCAAGAAGTTGAAGATGTTGTGGCCCAACTGGCTCTTTGAGAGTTGGCTGCAAAACAAAACAGCAACTGAAGCAAAAGTCTTGAAAAATTCAGTCACAATTCTCCAGTTTCTGTTTGTTCTCCACAGTTTATTGCAGAATGGAAAAGTGGCAAAAATCCATGGGGGGGGACACTGCTATGTATTTCCCCAGACCCATGGAGTCCCAGTGGCAAATATACACTTGGCAACTCACTTTTGGGTGGGTACAATGATTTGGAATGAGGGAAAGCAGGGGTCATCTGCTGCTTTTTTGATCCTTGAAACAACATTTGGGGGTTGTTTTATAGCTATGTGTTTGATTCTATATTAGATTCCATCAGCCTCCCCTCCCCACTCAAAAAAAATAAATAAAAATCCCAGTACCTTCTGGCTTGTTCTAACCGGCCTGAAAGGACCTGTGGGGAAAAACAAATATGCTGAATTTATTTGGCTGAATGAGTGATGAACTCTTTCTTTCTTTCTTTCTTTCTTTCTTTCTTTCTTTCTTTCTTTCTTTCTTTCTTTCTTTCTTTCTTTCTTTCTTTCAACATCAGTGTTACAAAAGCTCCAAGCACCGACAGCCACACCTTGAGGTCCCCCTGGGCGTTTGCAATGTTGTCTATGTGCCAAAGGATGGACGCCGCAAGAAGCACGAGCTACGCTTTACCCTGCCAGGAGCGGAGGCCCTGGTGCTGGCTGTGCAGAGCAAAGAGCAGGCTGAGGAGTGGCTGAAGGTACCTCTCTCAACTTCTCTGTCAAGAGCACAGCTTGGGAAAAAACAGCTATCTCCCATACCATCTCTCTTTTGGGACATGCTGCCTGATTGTTTCTGGGAGCTACAGTCCCCCAAAAGGAACTTCTCCAAGCTCTGTCCAGGAGAGCATGACATCCCCCCCCCAAACACACACACTCCAAATCCCACTTTCTCTGCAGCTCATTTCTCTTGGTTTAAAAAGACCTTCAATATCCCTTTTATGGGCAAAGTTCTCTGGCCCTGATCACTCTCTGAGGTGGGCAGGAGCAGCCAGGTCCTGTGGGGAGCCAGGGTGGGAAAGAAAACACTGTTATCTCTTTTCTAGGGAGGGGGCTTTCCTACCACTTCTTATCTGTGTCTGCCTGATTGCAGCACCAGCTGTGGAGGGGAAAAGCCAGCCAGTAAGGCAGATCCATACTGTTTTCTACGCATGCTAGTCTGAAATTGCTGAAAGTGATGGGGCAAGGGGAGGAAGTGTTTGCTTACCCACCCACCCCCCTTCTTTTTCCTGCTTTTGTTCTAAAGCAGCACAGGTTCAGTACAAAGCTCTGCAAGATGAAGTCACCCACTCCCACTCAGCAGTGGCAGGGAGAGGTGGAACTTTAAAATGTTACTTGATGGCATTTGTCTTTTCTCCTCCTGCACCCCACTCTGACTAGTTCCTCCTACCTGTTCTAAATACAGGGAGTTCCAATAAGTGCCACTTATTTGTACAGCTTTGATGTTAGACTTCTCTATAGTCCTCTCTCTTTCTCTTCCTTTCCACATATATATATATATATTTTGCAGTGTGGAGCATCTCAAATATGACATGTTATTTTTGTTTCTCAGGAATGTGAGGCCTGACTTGTGTCTCTTGTGGGAACAGAGAACTAGGTGCTTCTTTGAGTAGAGAGGCTGTAGGCTTCTCATGGCTGATCTAGTACAATGCTTACACTTGTGTCAGAATAGGAAGGGGTTAACCCCAGCCTAATCTACTTAACAGGATTGTTGAGAAGATGACAACATGGGAGATAGGTGATTGTATACTCTACCTTGAACTTCTTGGAGGAAAAACAGGACATAAATTTAACCCCTGTAATCGTATTTCAGCATATTTTTTATTCGTTCGTTCCATTTATTTTCCATTTTTCTTCCATATAGCTCAAAGTATTATACAGGATTTTTCCTCCTCAGTTTTGTCTTCACAATAACCCTGTGTGGTAAGCATAATGTCATCTCATAACTGAGTGAGGTTTTGAATGTTAGTCTCTCTGGTCCTTCTCTGATACTTTTAACAGTTAAAGCCGAAACCCAAAGGGCAGAGGCATCATTACAGGTCAGTCCTCTCAACAGCTAAGGCAAACAGAGGAGGGGCCATGGATAGTAAAAGGGTGTGGTTCGCTGGATCTCCATGGAAGAAGGTTGATGGGTTCCATCCAGTGCAGCTTTGTGGTACAAATGAGAGCACTGTGGCACTGTGGCTTTTCTGTCCACAACTGTGCAACTTAAGTGAGACATCCTGGCTGGGATACTTCAAAAAAGTAACTTTAAAACCTTGGTAATGTTTCATGCTTGATAGTGCTTAAGGGATTGAGTTGGAAGAAACATAACGAAAAGTACAAAGTAGGCAGCATTTATTAGACTTTGGGGCACAGGGACTGAAGAAGTTCCATTTCATGTATTTTGCGATTTGGTTTATTTGCACTCTTGGCAATGCAAGTGTTCTTTGGCTTGGTTACTGCTGGGAATTTTTACATTTCAATGCCTCTGTTCCTCCCTGTGTTTTTGGTTGTTTTCAGAGTTTTTAGCTCTTGTCCTTCATACATATATCACTGATTCTAAGCACTCCCCCACCTCTGGCCTGAGATACAACTGAACTCCCTTCCTCAGAAACTTAGATACTCATTTGGAACTCTTCCAATTGACACAGTGGTATACTGGCTAAACCCAACTGTGCCTCTGAGAACTCACGTCCCTGAAATAATACACCTGAGCAGATATGGTTAATTCAAGTAGACTTGTTATGAGGCCTGAAGATAACCTAGTCCTGAACGTGACAAGGTAGGAAATGGGTGTGCTGAAGAAATTAGGGAGAGGCTGTCGTCTCATACTTCTAGTCCTGACTGGAATCTCCTTTAAAATAAAGTTTGTGTCAACATCCTCAACTGAAATGTTACAGAAACTAGAGATAAGAGGAGCAAAAATCATAGACATGCAGTCAGTGAATTGGTGAGATACTAATGGGCCTCTGTGATTTTTCTCTCCTCCTCTTTTGCTGGTTGAGATAAATTAGGACAAAATTGTCCATATATAGGACAGTGATATTCAGTTTCTGTATTCCCAGACATTGCTTTATTCTCCATACAGCAATCCAGGAAGGATTCTTTGCTGTGCAAATTGACTTTGTCATGAGTGTGCAGAGCTATGGAAGATATATACTCTGAAATAGATGGGAACTATATGCAAACAAAAAAGAGAGAGAGGTCAGATGGTGTGGATTCATTTCACCCTTTTCAAATTGAGAGTATTTTCTTTCTTTTTCTGATGAGAGAAAGTGTGCACAAACATTCTACCAGAGCTTTGATTATAATTTGGGAGGTTGAATCACCAAGGGAGACAGATCAGAAGGCACATCTGGCCCTTCAGCTACTAAATTTTGAGGGAAGGACACATACTTTGCTCAAGAGAAGTAAAATGAATCTGCTGTTTCATCTCTTCTGTGAGTTGCAGGGGGTACATTTGTGCCTTGGGAAGGAAGAAGTAAACCTGGTTATAGCAAAGGGGTGTTTCAATGTTATTACTGTCTTGGCACTCAGTATTGTCCTCTCACAGGTGATAAAGGAAGTGAGCAGTCCCAGTGGAAGTGGACAAAGTGGAACCGAAGTTCCCACATCTCCTATGCTTACATGCAAGATGGATCATGACAAGGTAGTATCTTTGTTTTATACCCTCTCAACAGTCCCCCCCCCCCAACAGTCTCCAAAAATCTGATATATATTAGGAGGAAAACCTAAATCCTAATGCAAATAGCAGCTGGTGGTGGGGATTCTCTTTAGGATTTAGAATTTTAAAATTCTTTTTTCATACTCCTATCTCATATTTCTGATGCTCAACTGCTGCTGTGGCTTTCCTGCTGCTTTCATAATGGGGAATATGTGCACACTGAAGTCATGTGCACATATGACTTCAGTGTGCACATGTGCACATAAATCAACAGCTTGGCCCTAACTGGTTCTGCTGCATTTGATCTGCATTTGATGAATGGATTCTGTTACCAGAAGCATAACCACATTTGGGCAACAGTATATGAAATTTCATAATGAAAAAAGGAGCAAGTGGAGATATCGTGCTCCTCCAACAAAGTGTGGTTGGGTTTTTTTGGAGGGGGGGGGATATTCATCCTGGGAATCAGAGTTTGAAAAAGTTACTTTCTAGACCACAACTCCCAGAGTCCCTCACCCAGCATACCCAATGGCACATTATGGTACAAAAAAGGAGTTTTCCCAAGCTCTGCTCAGGTGCTGGGTAACATTTTAGTGTTTCAATAGGAGATGGCCCAGCATCTGAGTCAACCTTCCATTTGGGAGCAAAGAGCACACAGGCCTGTAAAGGGGGCTAGTTTGGACATTGGTCCTTCTGTGGCACTCTTGGTTCAATTAAAGATAAAAAGCATTTGAAGCTAGAAAAAGAAATTGTAGGAAAAAGAGAACCAGCAAAATACTGGACTTTTACTTTTTCCTCCCTTTCTCAGAGATCCTCTCAGGACAAACATACATCTGACTCTGACAGCGTGGCAACAGCAGAAAACAGCTCTTCCATGAGTCGGAGGGAATCCCATGAGCAAGGTGAGTCCCTAGCACTTCTCCCCTTTTCTAAGAGCCTGATATTGTGGTGGTTGAGGCAGTAAGAAATGAAGCACTGCAAACAGGAGAAGTGTAATGGTTAGAGTGTCAGCATTGCTGTTGTGTGCCTTCAAGTAATTTCCAATTTATGGTGACTCTAAGCTGAAGCTATCCTGGGGTTTTCTGGGATCTGAGAGTGTTGTGATTTGCCCAAGGTCACCCAGTGTGGTTCCATGGCTGAACAGAGAATTGAACTCTGGTCTCCGGGGTTGTTGTCCAATGCTCAAACCACTACACCACGCTGGCTCTTGAAGCCTGAGAGACCTGGGCTCAAATTGCTCCTAAACCTTGAAAGAATGCTGGGTGGCATGGATCCAGTCATTGGCTAGCATCTTGTTATTGACATAAAGTGTAAGTCCTTTTTTGTCTTTTGAAGTTTGTTTTTAAATTTAAATTTATATACATTCAAAGGAGGTCTCAGTTACATACAGTAATGTTCCAGTATATCAAAAGCAGGAAAATAGAAACATGAAAGGAGGAAAAATAACCACATTAGTCATAAGTTTCTCTAAAAACTGACTAAATGTCCAAATTTAAGTCCATTTGGAAATTTTATCTATACATCATTCTGTCAGTGTTGTTAGATCTTCTATCTGTTGGATCACAGGTGGAGAAAAACCATCTTTCTAATAGGAAAGTATCAATCTTTTAGCAGCCAATAGGGGACAAAAATCCACTTCCATTGGCCATTTGTTAATTTCCAAGAAATAGGTAAATAATTCAAAAGATCATGTGTGTTCCTGACTATCAAGGAACTTTCCAACACTAAAGTTACTCATGTGATTACTTCCTTCCAAAATATAGCTGCTGTGGGACAACCCGAAAACATATGTGTTAAGGAAGTATGAGCAGTATTACATTTCCAACAACATTCTGATTTAGACCCCTTTCTTGAATAAAATGTTGTATAAGTATATATAAATACTTATATATATACATATATATGTGTGTGTGATAAATATAAGTAGAGGAATTCCATGAATAACAAACAATTTGAAGTATACCATTCATTTTAATTGGGTTTACCTTACCCCATACACGCATGTTTAAGCCTGTGTAACTTAAATGTATGCCTATGTATGCTTTTTTTTAAAAAATCATTGCAGAGGTTGATATTTCCTTCCCTCCACCACAACCAGATCCCCCTTCTAGACTCACTGTTCGTCCAGTACAGCTCTCCAATGGTCATTCAGTGGCTGGTGAAGAGCAGGAGGGAGTGGAGAAGTGTCTGGTTATGTCCTTATAGCCAGACACATAATGATTACATCACCCACTGGGGCCCAGGATCTCAGCGGTTGATGTTTCTGATTCCTCCCACCCTGCTCTGCACCAGTCACTGAATGGCTGGTGGCAGCGTGGGTGGGTGGGCTGCAGCAGTTAAATCATGAGTTGGGAGGTTGAGAGGAGAGATGTAGCTTACTTCCTCCTTCACAATGTTTATGTTACACCCAACCTTACAGGGCCAATAGCTCCCAATCTTGAACTCCCAGAGTCTAGCATTGGCCATACAGTCTAGGGCTTCTGGGGGTTGAATTCCAACAACATCTGGAGACTCATGTTTGGAAATCACTGTCTTAGCCCAACTTACCTGAGAAGGATGTTGTAGGGATAAAGATGGAGAGTCAACAACAAACAACCATTCTAAGCTCTTTGAGGAAGCATGTAATAAAGAGGCTCTATAAGTAGAAGCTAAGCAAATGGCAATTAGGATGGTACCAGGATTAGGGGCCCTGTTGTCCCACATTTTTTCAGGACTCCTGTGTCATGAGGCACATATTAGTTCTGTAAAGCTTGTGCTCTTCAAGTTAAAGCACTCTGCTTCTGGATCTGTTCTGTGCTGCTGTCTTCTGTTAACCAAATCTTAATATGCCCAAGGGAAGCTTCCAGAACCATCATTTGTGGCTGCATCATAGCCCAATAAATATTTTCCACACCTTTTCCTATTTGTCCATGACAGTTCAAATTTCATTAGGATATATTCTGGAGGTGTTTTGGGGGGGATCCTTATGTTGTTCTAATCAGTCTTGCATGCTCAGAGAAACCATTTTCTGATTTTAAGTTTTGTTCTTTTTCCTCTTAGGGAAAAGTAAAAAAAGTGGTTTGGCTGAGTTAAAGGGTTCTGTAAGTCGAGCAGCTGGGAGGAAAATCACCAGAATTATCAGCTTCTCCAAGAAGAAGCCATCTCCTGAGGATACCCAGACATCTTCTACAGAGGAAGACATCCCATGCTGTGGTTTGTACCAGGAAACAGGAGGGGAGGAGGGAGGTGACTGAATTTTGAGTAGCCAGGTAGAAAAATAGTGGGGGCTCCTTCACCTTTAATATTTACTTAACTCTGCTAGAATTCCTTCTTCTACACTACTATGAAAAGTGCAGGAGCCCTGTCCTTGCACTAGACTACCATGATGAGGTGGAAGGGATTTATTAATTACCCATATTTGCCAACCTATAAGATGCACCAGCACATAAGATGCGCCCCATTTATATACCGGCAAATTCTATTTGCCAGCATACAAGATGCACTGGCGTATAAGATGCACCACATTTTCAAACAATATTTCTCGGGGAAAAAAGTGAGTCTTATACACCAGCAAATAGGGTAGCTTCCCAAGAAATGGCACCTAGAACTCCTTGTCCTTGTTTTCCTGCACACCACAGTTGATAACAAAGAGACTGAGGACCATTCCACACTTCACTGTTATAGCACTATTATTCCACATTTAACTTCCTGTGGAATTTTGGGGTTTGTAGTTTACTGAGGCCAAAGAGCAATCTGGCTGAAAATTCTAAATGCCCCTCCCTAAACTGCAAGTCCCAGGATTCCACAGAATGTTGAAAGTGGAATAACAGTGCTATAACAGTCAAGTGCAAAAATGGCCTATAACAGTGTAGTGCAGAAAGGCTTTAAGTCCTGAGACACTTCACTTTCCAAAACCCCACAGCTGTTGATGACACATCCATTTTCCCTCCCGCTTTCTACCATAAGACAAAGAAGCCCTATGCACAAGTACTTATTTCAGCATTACACATCCCTCCACAGATATCCATATATTGTAAAAGATCCCTTGTTAACATTTTATTTTTTTTTCTCATGTAAAGGCATGAAGCAACTATTTTCTATCCAAGATGGAGAAGTATTATTCATAATCTCCTTTTAAGCATCTTTGCGGAAGCAGATAGTTTAGGGATGCTTTCAGATGAGGCTCTGGGTTTTTACTGTGCAGTAGCCTTGCTTTATTCATGCCATTTTGCAGGCAAATCCAGACAACATTGTCTTTCATTTGTAACTATCTTATGTTCTCTCACTGCTGCTTCTGTCTTTTTTCATTCCCAGTAAACTCTTTTAAGGGGAGAGACAGAAGAGCTGCACAGAGTTTTTTTGACCACTAGCACTAAGAGCCCTCTGTCTGGAGTCCCCTTAGTGACCTCATTCAGACAGGAATGTCATCAGTCTTAAGCAGGGAATACATGACTCACCAGATCTTGTTCAGCTCTGATTTGCCCCAGGAAGCACTATGAGTGGTCATGGATGTTGGGGGTTAACCTAGGAACTTGTGGAGGGCCAACATTCCCTAGCCCTGAGTTAAAGTAAGGAGGCACTGTCATAATACATTGACAGAGAAACTACATGGTAATTAGCTGTCCAGAGATCAGTCCAGAGGAATCAGTCTCTAGAAAAACCAAGATAGGCAGAGGGATTGGCAAAAGAATATTCAGGGTTCAGTTCCCAAGGGTCCAGAAAGTAGAGCAGCATCTCTGAGTTGGATTGGGTGCCTTTTCCACTGAGTGGGAGCTAGACATTAGTTCCACTGGCTGATGAGTGTTGACTGCTTGCCCTCTCCAGGCAGCCTAATTGTTCACTGAGAATGACTGAGGCGGCACCACCTGAGCTGCAGGTGTGCTGAGCCCTTCCCCAAACATTCCTGTACTACTGATATTCCAGAGGAAGACACAACAGGCTCCAGAAACTGATTTCAGATCTGTTCTCCCTAAGTTCCCTAGGAAACAACATTTAGGCTTTTGATAGCTTCCTTTCACTTCTCATACATTGGTCATTGCACTGCTGCTCACATGCTTTGTCTTTTTGCATCCCTGCAGGTTACTTGAATGTTCTGGTTAACCAGTGCTGGAAAGAACGTTGGTGTCGTTTGAAAGGCAACACACTTTATTTCCATAAGGACCGCACAGACTTGAGAACTCATGTGAATGCCATTGTCCTACGGGGCTGTGAAGTGGCACCAGGCCTGGGCCCCAAACACCCCTTTGCTTTCCGCATCCTTCGCAATGGACAAGAGGTCTCTGCCTTGGAGGTGAGTGTTCATTCTTGATGGTTCTGCTGAGCAACAAGAATGCTTCTCTGCACAGTCCTCGACATGTTTACTGAGACATAAGTGCTGCTGAATTCACTAGAACTTGCTCCCGTGCAGGTTTGCTTTGGATTGTAGTCTTTGCTGCCCTTTCCTTTCCTGTATTTAACTCAGATGTGAAATCCAGCTTCCTGGAGGGATGTTTGTGACAAAGGCATGCATTAAAGCAAGATGAATGATATCACTACAGACCACTGGATGAGCCTGATGCATTTTTTGAGCACCATGTGATCTCTTAACACTGAAATTTCCTCATCGGTCACACACAGTGTTTACTCATAGCAAAAAAGAGTAATTTCTCTTTCATCATCTACAGAGAATGAATGCACTTCATACTGCTTGTGCCATAAATTATGGTGAAAATATGAATGTGTCTAGTGACACACTCCTCTGTATGTGGGGTAACTTCCCTGGAACTTAGCATGATATGAAAAGATATTCAGACATGTGAAAACAAACACAGAATAATATGCAAGACTAAGTAAAGGATCAAGAAGAAAAATGACATTAACCCCTAATGTTTTCAAGCAGGGCATAACAAGATAGTTTAAATTTAAATACAATTAAGCAGTGGTCTTCTTCAGTCTGGGTGCTACTGATTAGTTCCAACTAGAGTGGACCTATTGAATCAATGACTGAATGCTGAATCAATATGTAGATAAATCTCATGGATTCAATTGGTCTGCTAATTGGGACTGAAAAAAGGGGTCCAGACCTTTGACCACTTGCCTGTCTTGATTTACCCCCTTCTTTTAGTATAGACCGATGTATTGTCACACTATTACAAAAGCTTCCAGAGTAGTGGAGAAGTGGAAAGTTGCATGTGATGAAGGAATGATGGACCATCTTCTAACTTTTTCATGTATGACAATTGGGGAGGGATGATGAGAGTTATAGTATAACATCTGGAGGGCCAGAGATTGTCCACTCCTGAAGTAAGTCTTCACCATCTTCTTTAGAGGAACTCAAATAGCTATTTGAGTTTTGTAGACTGTTAGATCTTGGAAAAGTCACTTTTTGGGCTACAACTCCCAGTTGTGTTGACTGGCAAATTCTAGAAACGGTGGCCCAAAAAAACCCCTTTCAAGCTCTGCATAGAGGATGCTTTGAATAGATTCCTCTGATGAATGATGTAAGCTGTAAATTTAGAAAAAGAGAGGATGGGGGGGGAGGGTTAAAGGTCAATGGCTACTGTAAAGACATGGCCTTGACCATGTTTATTTGTCAGAAGGGGATGATTTTTTCTGCTCCTCAGAGAAATATGTGTTTCCTTTCCCTCTTAACAATTGTCTAACCCATCAGGCGAGCAGCTATGAAGATCTGGGGCGCTGGCTTGGGCTGCTGCTAGTTGAAACTGGTTCCCAGACAACCCCGGAGGCTTTGCACTATGATTATGTGGATGTAGAGAAAATAGCCAACATCATCAATGCTGTGAGGCACTCCTACATGTAAGGGCTAGTTTTTTCTCCTCTAATGGGATGGGGAAAGAGCTCTGTGCAGACTGCCTGGCTGACCCTTTCACCTTATACCTGAGAAAGCCTCAGATAATTCAACTTTCTGTGAAGTCCATCAGCACCATCTGCCAACCTGCCAAGAACAATTTTCAGTTGTCTCTAAAATGCAGTAAAATCAAAGTGAAAGCCTGCAAAATTTGTATTTGAAAGGTGGAGGAGCCATCAAGGGTGCAGAAGTGATGAAAAGGAGGTTGTTGATCTAAAACAGAACAAACCTGTATTCATGGCTTCTGATTTATGTTATGGGTGTAAATGTGGTGTAGCGCTAGTCTAATTTTGTAAGAGTAACTGAAGATGCATGTATCATCCTCTGCACCTCTTTTTTGGCTTAAGCACCCTTTTGTATGTCTAGAAAATATCTAGTGAAACATCTTTGCATGCATGGAGTGGGAGTTTTTAAATCCTAAGTTAGGAAGGTTAAAACAGAGGTAATATGTATTTCGAACTGTGCAATACTGATTGTGTAACCCAGAGGTGGAAGTAATGCGATCTAGAAACTCCTGAACCCCTCTTCACTCCCTTAATTTGGCAATTTTTCTTTTTTAAATGCTACTCTTAGAACTCTCATGGTTTGCAGTTTTCCTTCAAACAAGTTGCGCATTCCCCCTGTACTTTTTAAATAATTAAAACCCGATTTTTTTCCAAATCAGAATTAGCCTTCTGGCTACTTTCCATTTTGTTTTGTTTTTTTCCTGGATTCCCCCCACATTTTTGGGTGCCTAGCAAAGTCCACAGTGGGTCCTGGGGGTAGGACACTGGCCCTCAGGCCCCTGAAGCTTGCCCACCCCTGGTATAGACAACGGGTAATTTCACACGCAATGCAGCATGAAACACAGATTTGTCACAGATGCAAGAATTTCTCAGGCAATGTAGTCTCCTTGACAAGTGTTATATAAAACAGCAGAAGCGGCTATGTATGTAAATGATAACTGGACAACACCTATCAGCCAACAAAGGACTGTACTAGGTAGAAAGATGAATCCAATTTTTCTTATAAACACCTTCAGATTTATTTTAGCAAAAATAAAAGTACAGTTTTGTCTGCTTCTTTGCCTCTTCAGGTGGGCCAGCTCTTCTCTGGAGAACCAAACAGACTCTTCCCGTGTATTATACGATGAAGTCCCCTATGAGAAGGTGGAGGTATGTGCTTTTTTAAAAAAAAAAATAGATGTAATAATCCTAGTTTTTTTCTTCTCTGTTTTGTTCTTTCCCTGATGCCACTGTTCTCCCCAGTGACTTCTGACCCTGCTCTGCTTGTTAGCCACTTAGCAACTAGTAGGAAACAGTTTTCTGGCAGTTGGATGAGCTGCTTCCACTTATCAGGAAGAAAGTGGATTTCTTGATCACACCCTCTAGCAATGTAGTTCATGATCTCATCTGAAACATCAACTTCCTTCTGCCTCTTTTGTTCCCAATGTACAGTTGGAAAAGTCGAGTTGGCCCTCAGGATCCCAGGTGAAGCGCCATGGCTCCTCTTGCAGTGAGAAGTCGCGTCGTGTGGATCCACAAGTGAAGGTCAAGCGCCATGCTTCAAGTAGGTTAGGATACTCTCCAGCCAGTTGTCATGGCCCCCTTTTCAAACTGGGGGGGGGGGGGACGGACCAGCTAGGCTCAATGCTGCCATTTGCATGGGATGGTAGTTGCTCTTGCTTAGCAATTCCACTTCAGTTTGCTACTGCTTGCTCATCCTTTGTGTTCCACTTCCTAATGAACAAGGATTGTTTACAGCTATGATTGAACGGGAAAGGTGGACCAAGATCCAAGACTGGGTTTGTCTAGCACATATTTATACCAGTTTAATTATGGCACTCATACAGTAGATCTCACCATTGTGTTGCTTGCATCACACTAATGGATGCTCCCAATGTGCCTCAATCAATAGGCCCCCTAGTCAAAGTGCCCTACAAGATGTACTTACATAGTGCCTTAAAGCAGGACAACCAGTTGCACAAGTGATGCTGGTAGAGTCCCACTAGCACAACAATAATCAGAATATGAGTCTTGCACAACACCCTAAAAAGTCCAACAGCTGGTGTAAGATTATGTATGCTGGCAGTATGTCAGCAACAGGATTCTAGATCTAATTTGCAAACATTACTGTTTTGTGCTGGATGTGCACCTTGTATCTACCAGGCACTGCCAACTCAGCATAAATTCAACTGTCTCTGTGGCCAGTCAGTTGCCTAATAGTTACAGATCTTATCAATGATATAAATACAGTTGAAAGCAGTTTATAAGGATGCTCAGTTTTGCTCAGAGTCCAGCAGCTCCAGTTCATAATTTAGGCCATTTCTGCACTACAGTGTTAAAGTGCTGCTGTTCCACTTTCAACCTCCTGTGGGATTCTGGGGTTTGTAGTTTACTGAGGCCAAAGAACTCTCTGGCTAAGAATTCTAAGTGCCCCTCCCTGAACTACAAACTCCAGGATTCCATAGGAGGTTGAAAGTGGAATAGAGCACTTTAACACCGTAGTGCAGAAATGGTCATAGTTATGCCCCCACAGACCATTTCTCCTAGGCCAACAGAACTAATAACAAGCAGTCTGGGGGTTGTACTGGGAAGGCATGTAACTTTGTTTTTAACATTTTAGTATAGCATAATTTTAAGTCTTCAAACTGACACAGAACGTGTTCAGCCTCGACTCTGTGTTTAAATCTCTCTGCTACTAAGGAAGAGCTAGACAAGCCTCCCATCTCAGGTACTTAATGGAGGGATGTCAAGTTATCTCTTTTTGTGTGCATGTGCAGATGCCAATAACTACAAGTATGGGAAAAACCGAGCTGAGGAAGATGCTAGGAGGTTCTTGACTGAAAAAGACAAACTGGAGAAAGAGAAAGCGTCCATCCGGAATGAGCTGATGGGTCTGCGCAAGGAAAAGCGGGAGCTACGAGAAGCCATGAAGAGCAGCTCAGGTAGGACCCTGCTGCACAGGTGGTGGGACTATCCCCTGTTAAAGTCTGCAGTGCCTCAGAAAAACCTGCTGGGTCCTACAATCCAGGCATGATGTGGCTGGATCCAGAAGCATATAGGACGCAGGGGCTGGCCTACCATTAAGCAGTGAGGCAGCTACCTCAGACAGCAAATGCTAGGAGACAGCAACATCTGCCACTCCAGCTGCTTTTCTCAAACTGCTTTCCTTTCTCTTGGAAGAATTGTGGGTACCATTAAGCATGTTCTGCATCCTCTAAATTAGACCACCATCCTCAGGTCTGCTAGATCAAATAACCCAGTGCCAGTGCTGAGGTAAGATTCAGCTGCTGCTGACCCAGCTGGCTTCTGAACATAGAATGAGAGAGTGCCAGTGTCCTTTGCCTCAGGCAGCAAACTTTCTTGGTCTGTCCCTAATGAGGCCAGAGCCCAAAATGGACAGGACTAATAGATGTCTTTCTTGCTGTATTTTTTGCACAATGGAGTGGAAAAGACATTTGCATCCAGGGTTCATTAATCCCCAACTTGTACAAAGATGTCTCATTCAGCTTTGTAACTGGGGGAACAGACAAAACAGAGTAAATAATCTCAATAATCTAGACTAGTGGGGGAACTAGCCTGGGAAGAGTCCAGAAATTCAGAAACTATTCTTCTGCTAAGGCCATGGCTTACTCTCCCACTCCAGGCTAGCTTTGCACAAACAACTCCGTTTGAAGTTGTATTTACCTTCAAAGTCCAGTATGGCCTGTAGTGGCATCTGCTTGAAGCCCCTGCCCTCTTGTCCCATAATTCCTCACTGTGAAAGAGTAGGACAATAATCAAGATAGGAGCCACTTGTTGCAAAACGTTTACCTTTACATCTGTGTCACATTTGCTATTTGGCTTTGCCTTAGCAGTTACTGTTTGTGCTGGATGTGCACCTCATATCTACCAGGCACTGCCCACTCAGCATAAATTCAGATTGGCCGTAGAGACAGTTAACTAGGCTTCCTCGCCAAAGGAAAACCCAAGAGCACCATCTACTGGAAGAAAAATTCTTGTGGAAATTACATGGCTGACTGCTAGAAAAATCTAGGTCTAATTCAACCACACTGGTTTCATTACTTTGTAGATAATACGCACAATGTGAGCATTATTCTAGTTCACATATACTGTGGTGCTAGAAAGAAGCTTAAACCATATATAACATTTGTTCAGTTTTGATTCCTACCACTTTCATCATCAGTGTAATAGGGACTAAAGTTCACATTGTTTCTTCTTTGCTCTTGCAAACTTGCACTTTTCCTCTAAGCTTCTCAGCTGTTATTCTCCTTACATCTCTGCTCTGAGTCAAGAGCTGCATGGTAGCTGCCAGATAACTTAGGATCACAAAAGTTGGACAGCATCATGTGGACCATCTAGTCTAACTTCTTGCTTGATGTTGGAAATCCAGACCTAGGGCATCCTCAACAGATGGCTGCCCAGCCTCTTCTTTAACACTTTGAGTAAGGGAGAGTCCAATACTCCTTTAGGTAACTAGTTTCATTCCTAACCTACTGTTATCATCTAGAACAATGGTTCTTAATCTTTTTTGAGTCATGGATTCCTTTGGGAATCTGATGAAAGGTACAGATCCTTCCCATAGATAAGTGGACAAATACTTCAAACAAATCACCTCCATAAACACATTTTTCAAAGTAACAAGAAAAAAAATCAAAAGGGAGAAAAATCATTGTTTGTGCATGGTTGCTGGACCCTCTGAAGTCCATCCATTGACTATAGGTTGAGAGCTCCTGATCCAGAACAGTGGTTCCTAAACTCCTGAACTCATTAGACTACTATTCCCATAATATCTAAGCTTTAGCCATACTGGCTGGGAATTCTGGAAACTGAAATCCAGCAGCATCCAGACACCCACAATTGGAAACACTGGTCTAACTACTTCTCCTAACATTCAGCTTAAATCTACCCAGTTAAACCATAAACCCAAGCCCAAACTCTCTTGTTGTCCACAGAAATGACTTTGAACCCTCTTGTTGTTTTCATATTGTGGGGAACACAGCTGTCACTTTAGCAGAACATTTTTAAGGAAAAATTATTTCCATGGAAGGTTTAAAATTCAAATTACAAAAAAAGAGGTCCCACCTAAAAATTAGGAAGTACTGCAAGGGCTGTTCGACAGTGGATTAGGTTGCCTCAGATGGTGGTGGACTCCCTCTCCCCTTTTTGTGGGGAGATCTTTAAGCAGAGGTTGGGTGGGCATCTTTCAGGAGTGCCTTAGTTGTATGTTCCTGCACAGCAGATGGTTGTACTTGATGACCCTTGTGCTTCCTTCCAACTCTAAAGATTCTATGATTCCTCCTCCTGGCAGATCAGGCATTCAAACTTTCTGTTCACACCCATGACTGAAGGCATGCGGGACTCCCTGCCACTCATTCATGATTCTATGATGTAGTCTTGCTCTCATCAGCAGCAGAGAAGAAATCTTTGCCATCTCCTGAAGAAATCTAGTCTCAAATTAGAGACACTTCAAAATGTGATGGCTTTCTTCATAATGTGACTCATGGCTTTGGGATTATTCTGGTTCTTTGCTATGTTTTCTGAATTTGGGGCAACATCTTAGAAAACTGCCCTGGGTTTTGGTTCTTGCATGGCTGCAAGGACTTCAGGAGTTACTAAGGATTTAATTCAGGCTTTTTTCTATATGTCCATGCTGGAAAGCAGGGAAAGAGCTCAAAGAGCTGGAACATCGAGTTGCAGCCCTGGACGAGCAGTGCAAAGCCAACGAGGCACGGCGTGTAGACCTAGAGCTCAAGTTGACAGAGGTGAAAGACAAACTGAAGCAGTCTCTGGCAGGAGGACCAGCTCTGGGGTTAACTGTGACAACCAAACCTGAAAACAAGGTAAAAGAAAAATGAAGAAAAAAAGAATTACTTTCTTTTCTAGCCTCACTGGAGGGCCATTTCAATATAAAATGGTTTCCTATGTAAGTGCAGAACAATGAGCAGATAGCCCTGATGATCTATGCCTCAACAGCCTACACTATGGTGAGGTGATAGGGAGGGGCAGCTTCAAGAGTAATTTCAGCTCTCTGAGCACCCTGCTTGAGACCATAAGTCAGCAGGAGACGAGCTGGAACAAGTGAAATTGTGTGAGGTACACCTGGGATTAAGAAGCCAAAGAACAAGTGCAAATGAGGACACGACAGAGCTGCTCAAAAGAAGAAGATGGAGATGCCAAGCCCCAATCTGAATGTTATTCAAGAAGTGGCTGTATGCTACAAATGAGCTGACACAGCCCTTGCTGTTTCATTGCTCTGCCTGAACAGAGAAAGGGTGTTGCTATTTGAGCTAACAGAGGTAGTTGGGCTGCTCCAAGAGATTTAGAAGGAAGTGCTTATCCTTTACAATCTTCTTTTTAAAATTTATTTTATAATTAAAAAGAAAACATAGTCTCTCTCTCTCTCCACCCAGTGGCACTAGGATGGTAGTGTGTCTAGTGACAAAATGTTGTGCCATCCAACAGAGAGAGGGAAAGATTTTAAACAGAAAGAGAAAAAAGAAGATTGTAAAAGGTAAACTACCATAGCACTCTGGGCTAATTTCCCTCTATCCCCAGAAAAAATGCCTTCCATTCTCAGGGAGACTCATGGAGGTGGCAGAGAAGGAAGCAAAAAATGAAAACAACAACCTGATTAAAATCAGTTAAAAGGTAAGGTTGTGAGATTAGATCCAGCACGGGGCTCCCTGTAACTTTAATCTTTAACAGATCATCAAGACAGATAAGGCAACATAAAGCTCCTTCAGGGCAAAGGCACCTGTCCTCTTCTACCTACCAAATCCCAAAGTTAAGCCACAGCTGGCTGTTCCCAAAACACGTATTGTCTCGCTGAAGTAGAGTGGGAGGGGGACTGCAACACGGTGTCCAGCTGTTCTTGTGATCATACCACCGGGGAGGCAACAACTGTGTCAGGAAGGGATAGCTGCAGCTCAGAGTTGAGGAAGCACAGGTACCTTCATCACACTTAACACAACTTTATAATGCCTTGTCCTACTAGAAGATCTGTTAAGATTACCAGAGCCCTGTCCAGTAGCAGAACAATAACAAAATCATTTAGCAATTTTTTAAAAAAATGGCCTGGGAGGACAAAGAGGTCTTTTCCTACTGCTAAAAAACCATACAGATAGGTGTCAGACCCTGAGCATCCAAGGGGAGAGCACCATGACTCTTGTTTCCCATCACCCTAGCTTTATAAGAAAAGGAATGGCTTTAGGAGGGACTCCATGGAGAATTTTCATCTGCAAGAAGATACATGTGCAAAGTTTTTCCCTTCTCCTATGCTCAAAATACAGAGAGTTAACTCCCTTTTTTAATAACTGGTAATCTGATAACTCCATCAAGCCCCTAAACACTGATCACTTTCTTATGCTTCCTCCTTACAGGATGCAGCAATCCAACCAAATGGAAACCCTCCAGAGCATTTGGTCCCAGTTAACTGTGCAGCAGAAATGAGAAAGCGGAGTCCTTCCCTCCTCCCTGCCAACAAAGGGAATGTACTGCAGAAGGCCAAGGTACAGGACCCCTTCCTAGGCGAACACCTGCAGTGCCCTTCTTTATCTACCTTGCTTATGTGCAAAATCTCCTGCTCCCTTGATGATGTAGAAGTAAATTTATATTTCTGAGAAACAAGGCAGGTACAGACTTGGGTGTCCTGGGGCTGTCTTGTTTTCAAAACCTAGCTTCTAGCCCACATGACTACTGGAAATGAAATAAACAGCATTGTAAAAGTTTGCCAAAGCCTCAAAAACAGCTCCCCTTTAAATAGATCTTTTGCTGATTAGGAAGAAGAGTTTTGCCTAAACAACCTCCTGTCTTTCACTATAGATTCTAGTTGACTTCTTGCCCTGTAGGCAGACAACTCTTCATCATCACCCCAATCCTTTTGTCCAGGATTTCTGTGACGTGCTAAATCCTGCGGCAAGAATAACCTAGCCTTCTTCAACCAAGTGCCCTCCAAATGTGTCAGATTACAATTCACATCGTATCCAACCAGCATTGCCATGGCAGCTTGGTATGACCAGAGTAGTAGTCCTACATATCTAGAAAACACTGAAATGCAGTGTATCAAATGAGACACATTTGTTTAATAAAGTTAGAAATTGCAGCTCTTGGTATTATATGAAGATTTTTTTCATGCGCAGATACTGCAGCCTTTTAGCTGGGGCAGCCTCCCAAACTGCACAGAAGTGTAGCCTGTATCACAGAGTAGGTGAGTTACGCCTTGGTCCGATATGGACCAAGATGGAAAAGAGCAACTTAAGAATGGCAGAGTGGAGTAATTATCTCTGTATGGTATCATTTGCATACAGTTCTAATTGAATGCACATACTGGAAGCATTTTAAAGTGCACTGTCTTTATTTATTTAAAATACTTAGATTTGAATTATGGATATCTTGGAAATTAATAATTAAGCATTAATTCATTTATTACTAATTTTAAAGGCTTCCCTTTTGTAGATAAAGTACAGAGCTCAGCCAGTGTGTTCTGAGGTGAAACTGGTTGCAATTCCTGACCATCATAAGAGTTAATTTGGTATCAAAAAATGACATACATCAGTGCTATAAGATAAGCTTTATTGGTGGTAAATGATGTACCCAGAACTCTGGAGCAGAGGAAGCCATTCTGTTTCTTTAGCTGATGAGTTCAAGCAACCCTTTGCAGCAAGTGGTAGAACTGAGCTTATAAACAACTAATTCTACCTGGCCATCCCACGACCAACATTCCTAATCCCTCTGACTGGATAGTGGGTCCTCTGGGCTACGGGGTATCCCACCCCCAGGCAATTGCAAGATAAATCCCCAAGTTTATTTAGGGCAGAACAGAAAGAGGCTGAAGTTCTCAGGCATGACTCATCTCCCATCCTAATAGCTAGGAGAACATTACAAGCAAATTATTAAAAGGAAAGTTTACTCCTCCATTCTGTTTCCACCCACAGGCTGTTCCCAGCCTTGAATTCTCCAGCTACAATGAAACGATCTAGCTGGGCCTACTAAATATAAAGTAACCCTTTTATTGCCACTGGACAGCTAATCCATGATCCTGATAAAATATCTAGAACCCACACGAACTAAATTTTTTGGCCACAGTGAACAAATTTGTACAAAACTCTTTAATGTTACCTTGTAATTGCTATAACCTCAAAGGATAATTAATAAACAAAGGCAATGGCTATTATTTAATTTAGGAAGCAGAGAGGGGAGTGTAGAGGAAATAATAACAATAGTTATTAGCTTTGCAGTGTTTCTGTTAGTAAATATGTACAGGCTGTCATGTCATTATGGATATACGTAGGCATGCGTTGTGCTACAAATTTTACTCTCCACAGCCCCTCCCAAAATTCAGTTTTCCTGCATTTTTTTTTAAATTGGAACTAAACAGAAATTCACTTCCAGGTTTGGAATAACTGCAAAAGCAAAGCCTTGTATCTTGCTTTAGTGGACAGTCATTGCTTCCAGGAGTAGCAATTCTCCTTGTTGAGCGCTTTTTCAGTCTAGCAATTAGATGAGGGATGCATGTTGTGCACTCCAATCTAACTCAATGGAGGTAGCTGAGTTTTGTCCTTAATATGCTTTTGAACTGAGATGTATAAGTAAGACTGGCACTATGTATCATGCAGATATGTTTAAAATTCAAGTAAGACCTAAAAATCTTTAGTTAAAATGAGAAACAACTGTGTTTTTGTGGTGAACAGCACGGCTACTACCAGTGACTGGGCCATCCACAATTGTTTGGCAGAGTCAGGGGGCAGCAAGATGTTAGCAATCAAGAGTTGTATGTACCAGTGAACCAAATCCACACGCCATAAGCTAGTTTTTTCCCCTCCAATGCAATTGAGGACAATGTCCTCCCTGCAGTGTTGATATAAGACTTGGCTGCCAGTTCTGTTTGCAGTGTCTATGTAATGGCAGAGAGTAGAACATACCTATGGTAGCAAAATGCCAGTGGCTCACTGCCATTTTACTGCAAGACAACCTAATATCATATAACTCTCTTCACAGAGATTGTGGCTTCTCATACACTAGATTGTATAAAACAATAAGAAAGCATTTCTAAAATTGTATGCATTTGAACATGAATAATGACAAGAGTGATGTCCTTGCAAAGAAAAAAAGAAACTTTAAAACGCAATGTGAGTCAGCCAATGTGGAGAAATATAAAATAAATTTAAGGAGCAACATTTACCTACCAAACAATGGCTTTGTGCAGTGTTTCACCAGGCGTCCCCTGACACATCATAAAGCTTCAACTAGTGCATGGCTGCAGAATTTGGGGCTCTGAAGATGTTGCTGGATTGTAACTTTCACCATCCCTAGCGAGCAACAACCAATAGTGAAGGGTAATAGGAGTAGGAGTCCAACAACTTCTGGAGATTCAACCATCTCCCACTTCAATCTGACCCCAAGAAACCTATTCTGGATTCAGGATTCCGTTTCCCATTCCCTTGTTACCCTTCAAGATGAATCAAATGCTTCTTTGCATGTTCTCTGCATCATTGGAATCCTCAGTACTGTTGCATTTCCTTCTGTCTAGGAGTGGGAAATGAAGAAAACATAAAGTGTCACTGGACCACTATCCCTGAGGAGAACTCCTCTGAAGCATTGGGACACATCTGGAAAAAGGCTAAGACAATGCAAGCGCCTTTTCATGCCTCAAGGAAACTGCAGGAGAATGTTGAAGAACCTGGTTCTTCAGCAGGAACCCACCCTCCAGTGAACAAAGGATTAACAGACAGATGAGGTTTTGAGAACTCGTTGTGGGTAAACTGGGGAGGGAGGGATTTTGGGAAGGAGGGTGGGCATGGGAAATCCTTTCAAGGATTTTTTTTACAAAGTGTGTTCTCAGAATACCCTCCTATGAGTCGCCCAGGAGGAGCACTTCAAATAGGTCTGGCATGCCAGCTGTCTGGACTTGATCAGTTTTGCTCTTTGGTAATGAAGCTACAGGAGAATGTCTACTTTGGTCTAGTGGAAGTGATGAAGGTGGTGGTGCTGATGATGAGAGGTTCAGAGGTCCTCATCCAAGTTGGCCAATTACTTTGAACAAACTGTCTTTTTAACTTTCTTGCTTCAGTTCCTTTCACACTTGAGAGCAGGTAAGCATCCCTCACCTTTGGGAAATGAAGCTTGGCATAGAGTTGCCTTGCAGTCAGTTTTCCAGAAAGATGCTGTTCATAGCCTGTTTCACTGTCCTGTTCTTCTGTCAAACTACATCGATGCAGTTATTGTGGACTTAGGCAAGAGCACAGTAAAGGACCTACAAGAAAGAAGACACTGTCAACATGGTGCTTTATTAAATCTCAGGACTGCTAGTACTGACCTGGGCTAGAGCTCTTGTCAGCTTTCATAGTCTCTCTCAGGCTGCTATGTAACGTTTTTTAAAGTGTCAGATAAAATCAATAGCTACACAAGGTCATGAAGTACTCATTTCCCCCTCCATAAGACAGTCTATGAAGTTCTCCTGCCTGACTGCTGTTACAATTTATTTGTCCACTATCCTTCTGCTTTTTGCTACACAGCAGAGCTGGACTCCCATGTGCAATGACAGGTGAGAAAGGACAGTGAACAAACACACTGATATTGTAAGAAACCAGCTTCTGCAAAATGTTTCCCACCTTCAGTTATTTTTTCAAAAGGGCACTGTTTTAGGTCAACAGGACTGTTCCTGAAAGCTCTTTCCTGCAAGTCACTTGAAGCAACAGTGATCAGTGTTATGGTCCTACCACCTCAAGTGTGCACGCAATAAATAACAGAGACATAATACTGCCACTTCTGTTTTATAAAACCTCTCTTTGATAAGGGCAATGGGTGTATATATTTTGCATTGTAAGGTGTCTACCTACCTTCGTGTGTATATGGTCTGTGGTCTGTTGCAGATCTGCCTGATCCAGAAAATGTGAAATAAAAAGCCTGAGAAAGGCCTGAAGAAGAGGCTCCAAGGTGAAAGCCATAGTAAACATCTGCAGTTATCCTCCTGCTGTGCTAATTTCCGACAGACCAGAAGCTGTAGCAACCTATTTTTCTTTTATAGGGGGAGGTGGGTGGGGTGCTTGTCTTTCTCCAGATGCATATTGTGGCATACTTTTTATTATTTAAAAATTGTCTGCACTTTAAGATCTGGATCTTTTCTCTCTGCTGACCAGAAATAAAATATGATCTTTGTAGAGAGCTGTATGAGTTTTTCTGTAATTTTTTTTCCCTAACATCAAAGGGCTTTGAATTGCTAGCACATGCCGTAGAACAGCAGAGTCTCATGGTTTTATTTGGCATAACCTTTTGTGGACTCTTGCCCACATCATCAGATGCAAGTAGGCTAGAGTTCACAGAAGCTTGTGCTAAACACAACTTTTGTTTGTCTTTGCCATGCCACAAGACTCTTTGTTGCTTTTGTCACAAAAGACTAATAAATACCATAGCATCATGCAATAATTGACCTATTAACTGCAGCATTTATTTTTGTAGACTATTTATATCCCACCTTTTAGCCAAGGCTCCCAGGGTAGCTTACAAAATTGTTGATCTGACAGTTCCCAGCCCTTAGGCTTACACTCTAAGACACAAAACAGGAGGAAAAGGGAATGGCAGTGGAGGAGGAGATTAAGTCCTACAGATGCTGTGTATGCTTTTACCCACTGCTGGGGCTAAGGCACAATGGAGCTGTGCCTGCCTATTCTTCTCTCCCTCTCTCCCTCCAGGCCACAGCAGTGGCAACTGCAATGGAGGGGAAGACCTTTCAACCACTGTTGGGACTAAGACATACTGGAGCTATGCCTTACATGCCCACCAACCCACGTTACTTTTTCAGCCTCACTGAGAATAAAGATCTGGCTTCCTCAGCACAAGCCATTGAGCAACATTACAGCT
This sequence comes from Cyclura pinguis, assembly GCA_030412105.1. NCBI lineage: Eukaryota > Metazoa > Chordata > Lepidosauria > Squamata > Iguanidae > Cyclura > Cyclura pinguis. The sequence goes on from CM059600.1 coordinate 131,255,260, forward strand.
GTCCCCCAGCTGACCCACAGGTTTGGGACAGAGGATTTGCAGTGTATATATTTATAAAAGTGGAACTTGCTAAAACCAAAAGGCTGATCTAGTTTTGAGTTAATTACCATGAACAGCTAATTGTTACCCTGTGTACTGGGGGTCCCGGGAGGGACACCAAAATGTGCGCAACTAAAGGTGGGGAAAATTAACTCAGAGCACTGCTTAGCGTTACGAGAGGCAGGGTAACGTAGCGGGATCTTGAACCCTATGTCTACGGGGTCGGGTCGAGTCAAGGAGCACACAGAAGTTGAAGCAATAAATGATGTTTTATTAAAAACACAAGCAAAAACAGTGTATGCGGCACACTCACACAAGATAACTAAAGAAATAAAGGTTTGAGTGGTATAGAGGGATTTTTAGAGGAGTTGCTGGTTTGGGTGATACTTCACCTGTCCTGAAGCCCGGAAAAATAGAGAGCGAAGCTGGGGTGCGATGTAGCTCAGCACGTGGAGCTGAGGGGAGGCTCGCCAAGCAAAGCGGCAGCAAGGTGGGATGAAACTCGGGAGCGATCCGAGGAAGGTCTCGGAATCAAGGGCTTTTATAAGGAGAATTGTGACTGCAGGCTATGCCGTACTTGGGGGAAAACAATAGATTTGGAGTTGGAGACAAAGCCTCCGAAAGGTCAGAATCTGAATGATTGAGTTATCGTAGCGGTTCACAATAGAGTAGCCAGTATGCAGACACAGAGTACTTGGGTATTGTATAGTTTACCCATCAAGCTGCCATCGCAGGGCAGAGGCTCTTTTGTAGGTGGCGTGCATACTTAATTAGAGTACTTGCCTGGAGGTCTCCTAAAGCAGTGAGTCAGCTATTTCTGGCCTGCCTGTATTGTAGTTTGAATATTACGGCTATTAACGTCCGAGCTTGTTTACATGCTTGTCCGGTGGCCTCGCAAGCACGTGGAGGGGAATAGAGAAGTGCAGCCGAATTGTGATATCAAGGGATATCTTTTAATATCCCCAAAGCTCGGGCTAGCCAGGGCAGTAACATAATGATGTCCTCCAAAAATTATAACATGCCCCTTCCTCCATCCTCCCATACCCCCACTTCCTCTGCCATGTCTTCTAAAAAACCTTTTACGAAGTCATTGATGAGAATCAGGGCATATTCAAACAAAGGACTTCTCATAGTGACCCTGTGCCTCTCTTCCATTCTTTTCTTACCTGAAATAGTTTTCTGTGGTAAAAAAAAAAAGTAGAAGTAGGGGGGTTTACAAGTATAAGGTGTTGTCACCTCAATAAAATTCAGTGAAGCAGAGTGATAGTATGATTAGGAAAAAAAACTGTCTAGAATCAACATTAAGAGTTCCCATAATATGTACTATAAATTTTTTGCATCTTCGGATCTTATTAGACCCTGAGATCTTTGAAAAAAGAAAAGCTGACTTGGTCTCCTAAGAAAAATAATAAGATCCATATCCTAAGAAATACTTAACTATTAGATCCTACCTTCATAGGAATAATTCTTCCTTCTTGGCTCAATATCCCATTAACAAGGCAATGAAGAAATACACACTGGAGATAGGTGAGGTTGTGGACAAATCAAGGTTACAACATAGTGCTTTTTCTTTTGTTCAGATAAATCCAAAAATCACTTGAAGTTTTGATTAGACTTACCTGGGTTTCACATGTATTTGGCAAAATTTCTCCGTGCAACAAAATTAGTTCCAACAAGTTAATATGATTCTGTGTTGCCTGAAAATTTAGTGCTAACAATTGGCAGAGCATTCCTGCAATGGGCTAGGAGGAAATATGACTGCATCAAAGTCACCATCCAAAACCAGCAATAAGTATGGGATGGGGATTTTGCCAAGTTTTCGTTTTGTTTTTTACTCTGACAGATCTCTTCAATTTAAATTACATTCCATCCCACTGAAAGCAAAGAAGAGGAATGAGCCTGACTAGTTCTAGAAACATGTTATGACACTTAAGCAAGAAAGCCCAAACCCACCCACACAGGATTGCTCCTCTCATCTTTAAGGTGTCATGAGAAGATGGCTGCTTCTAATGTTTTAGCCATTTTGGTGTCTGATTCTTACAGTGTGAATTCTTTTCTTAGAAGCAATAGGGTAGCGGTGCCAGTGTGGTGTAGTGGTTTTGAGTGCTGGACTAGGACTCTAGGAGATCTGGGTTTGAATCCCTTCTGGGCCATGGAAACCTCCTACATGACCTTGAGCAAGTCACACTCTTTCAACCCCCTAAAAGGAAGGCAGCGGCAACCCCTCTCTGAACAAACCTTGCCAGGACAATTCCATTGAAGGGGCCTTCCTAAGTCAGAAATGACTTGAAGTCATACAGCAATGGTCACGCCAAGACTCACAGCCTGAAGCCTTGACACTTGTTAATTTTTAGAGATTACATCTGCCACGCTCTTCTGACTCCCCAGGTCTGAGTTTAGGTGCAATCCCCACAGTAAATGGAAGAATGGATTTTCCCATCACAAGTGCGCTGTTTTGAACCGATCCAGCTATAATCCAAAGTGCTTTGGGGGTGCTTGGTGGGTAAGACCAAGCGACCTACTCCTGGCAGACAGTGGCCTGTGTTTTTTTTCACTCCCTCCTTCAGGGTATTGTTACAGGGACACCATGAAGGGGCCTGAGCTTCTAAATTTACCACCACCCTGCTGCTCAGAAGACACGCACCCCACCTCCCCGAGATCCACGGGGCTTACTCCCAGTATCTGTGAAATACAGCCAAGGTTATGGAGGGGGGGGGGGGTCGTCTGGACCTGACGGCCAAGTGGTGCCTATGGACTGCCACTTAGGTCATACCCGACCTACACTGTGACTGTGCTATTATCCCACTTTCAACATCCTGTGGAATTCTGGGGTTTGCAGTTTCCTGAGGCCAAAGAGCTCCCTGGCCGAGAATTCTAAAGGCCCCTCCCTATACTACAAGTCCCAGGGTTCCAGAGGATGCTGAAAGTGGAACAATAGCGCTATAACGGTGTAGGGAGGAAACGGTCTTGGAGAAGAAGCGCAGGGGACCTTGCTATCCCCCAGCCCACCCCCTCGATCTTAGGGTACAAACACGCGCCAACGATGGGTGCCCCTTCCCCCCTCGGCAATATCTCCACGCTGGGAAACTGCTGCACCCGCTGAATTTCTGCCCGCCCCCGCAGGACCGGTTCCCCATCTTTAACGCCAGCCCCACAAGCTCCCTCTTCCTGCTAGGCAATACCCTCCCCGCTTGCCCCAGCCTTCGCAGTCTAGCAAGCACAGTCCTCCTTCTACCATCAGTATCCCTCCCCCTCCTCCTCCTGAGAGGCGAGGGAAGCCCTTTTTCCGCGGCGCAAGGGCCGACGGAAGTTGGAGTCCGCGGGCCCGCACTCGGGCGCAGTGCCTGGCGGGACTTGTAGTCGCCGTGTGTCCCGCCGCGCTCCCTCCAGTCGGCGCCTGGCGGTCCGCTGCTCGCCACGCTTCGCCCGCCGCCGGCGGCCGTCGTCCTCGTCGTCGTGTTATGGCAGCGGGAAGCTCCGTGAGGGCGGCGCGGCACTGCATCGGCCCTTTGCTTCAATTTAGCCCCCCTCACTTCCGCTACAGCAGGTACAGCCGAGGCTGGGGGAGCAGGGGGGTCTTCCTCTTCAGCAGCCCCTTTTTAATGACTGCCCTTCCTCCTCTGCCTTGACCTCGGTAGCCCTCTTGTCCCGGGGGGGGGGCGGGGGCGGGGGCGGGGGCGGGCTGCCTACCTGGCCTCTCCTTTCGCCGCGGGTTCGCTTCGCTTCCCCTGTCCTGCCTTCTTGCCCCCAACCATCCCTGCCTTTATCCGAATCGTGTCTGTCCCGCGGGGGGCTACGGGGAGAAGGGGCGTGGGGTGTGGCGTGGGCGCGCTCTCTGCCCCGCGACCCTGCCGGACCCCCCACCACCACCACCCGCGGGTTGTGGCCTGGCTGCGAGAAGCTGTAGGGGGACCCCCCCCCGCGCGCGCGCGCCAAGAGGCGCACATCCCTTGCGAGGCGAGGGGGGGGGGCTGGCTTCTGCCGCCCAGCGTGCCCGCTTCTTCTCCTCGCCCTCCTTGGGCGAGCTGGGTCGATCACGAGGAAGAGCCGCCGCCCCGTCTCGCCTCCCAGGTTCCCTCGCTAGTCCGGGGCGGCCGGCGCTGGCTCGCGTCCTTGATCGCCCGCTCAGGGTTGGGAGGCACGTGTTGGCACCGCGGAGGTGCCACTCGGTCAGACTGCTGTGCGATAGCTCGGGGCTCGCCCCGTTGCTGAGAGGTTCTTCCCGTTCGGGGTTTCCTGCCATCGGTGGTACCCAGACTCTCCTGTCCCCGGGGGGACAGATGAAGGGAGGTCCCGGGGTGCCCTCTTCTGTGGAGAGGCTTAAAATATGCCCTAGTTTTTCTGGTTCTCGGATCGGACCAAAAGCCCACCTAAGCCAGATGTGGGCTTCTCGCTTTGGCCTCAGGGCTCCATTCATTTCTGCCTAAACCTCCAAGGCCAGAAGTGAGTTGGGGGCAAAGCAATAATTCTTTCCCCTTCCTTCTCCTCCATCTTTCCCCCCTTTCACTTTGGTACCTAACCTTGTGTCATGTGAGGGTAGATATAAGCCTGGGAGAAGAGAGGGAAGTGAGAGAAAGTCAAGACTGTGTGTGTTTCAGTAGCTGTTTCCATTATTTTCAGAACTTTGGGCCTGTTTCTCCTACAAACCTGCTTCTCCTACAATTGATTTTTTTCTCTTCTCGTTTTCACCCCATCTTGTTGTTGTTGTTTTTTTTGTAACTTCCAATCAAAAACAAACAAATTGCTTAATAGGGTTTGTCCTGAAATAGCTGACCTAATGGTTGGTTGGCTGGTTTGTGTTGGTTTGTATTTGCATTTATAACAGCCTTCATCCTTATATACTTCCTCTTGCATTCCTGCTGATAGAACTATTGAGGTACGAGATGTAACCAGAGAAACTGGATCTGCCCTCTCCGCTCCAATTTCCCTGTGTTGATTCAAGGATGGTGAGAAACTGAATGGTGTGCTATGCTCCACGCAGTTGGGAGTCCTGTGCAGTCAGGGATCCAGATCATAAAGAGCTCTGCAACTAAGTTCAGACAAAAATGGTTACACTTTACTTCCTGTCTGCATGGGTTTGGGGTGGGGGATTGGGGCCAGAATGCTTGGCCCCAAATAACTGTAATAATGTACACTTATTTAAGATCTAAATAGGGCTACAGTGGTCAGATTCCCTGTCCTCAAGCTTTATGCCCCTTCTTTTCATTTTCTTCTCTGTGCTCTGAGAAGTGGCTGCCCTTTTATCTATCTACAGAGAGGAGTAAAGTTGGCCCTCCACCTTGCAAGTATTAGGAGCACAGGACCCCTGAAAAGTGGAAGAAATGCTGGGAAGAGGGCTGAGGCACCCACAGTCCAAATCAGGTCAAGAAAAGGGGATGGGTCAACATGGTGGTCCTGTATTTCCTCTCTTGCCCGTCTATTTCCGTGGGTGTGTGAGGGGAACGTTAGAGGGTTCGTGGTGCTGAGGAACTGGGGTGCAAGCCGGCATTAGCTGGCCAGGCAACAGCTGGTGGTGGAGGAGGAGGAGGAAGAGGACCAGAAGTGGGTTTTAAAGGGCTGTGTGGCCTGATTGGAGCCACTGAGAGGGAACCTTTCCCCAGAAAAGTGCTTGAGGCTGTGGGGGACAGGATTGGAGAAACTTGCAAGAAATCAAATCTGTGAAAGTTAAATCTGTAAATAGGGATAGCCGACTGTACGTGCAATCAGGTGATAGATCTCAGCATAAAAGGCGGTGGGCAAGGAATATGGAAGATTAATTCGTTTCAGACTTTGCGTGATTTCCTATCTGTACTTGTCCTGCAGAAAATTGAAGTTCACTCCAGGGATGGGTAAACAAGCAATGTAAAGCAGGTGATGACACAGCCTGGTTTTTTTGAAAGAGCACTGTGCAGAGCACTCATAGAAGAACCCACATCTCTGAAAACTGTTGATTTTTTCTTTTTTCAAATTAATTTATCAAAAATTGTGCTCTCAAAAGGAAGCAAACAGACTCTAAATGTATTGCTGAATACCATTTTAGTTGGAGAAAATTCAGTTACAAGTTGCAAGTACACTAGACTCATTAAATCGATTTTAAATTGTAAATTAACAGTTCTGCAGGTCTCATTGATTCAGTGGTACTACCCTAATTGGGACTGGCAATTGGATTTAGGTCTTGATATTTAACAGGAATGTAAATGGTTAACTATTTAGTTCTCACTCATGAAAGCAAATAATTACTGTAGTAATCTCCCTGTTGCAGGAGAAGACAAAACATTTGTTACAGAAAATGTATCTTGTCTGCAGAAAGCAGGGATTCTGTGCAAAAAATAAATGTATTTCTCTGCAGAATAATTCCTTAGCAACACTTCAGGACATTGAGAACTGGGAGAAAATCACTCAAAATTCTTGCTGGTTTGTTATTCTTCCAGGTGGAGTTTTTTAACTGTTAGGAAATATGTTTTTCAACCTGAGAACAAGTAATTATGAATATTCTTTCCATCCTTAGTTTAAGGAAAGAAACTCACAGAACATTCCATAGTTAAATTCTGAACTTCCCTTACAGATATTGTAGAGCAGTATCTCCTGTGATAAACAACCTGTGTGGAGTAGTTTTCTGTAACTTGTGCAGACACTATCACATGCAGTAAAGGCTATGGAAGAAAAACTTGAGATTTTGTCAGCAATTTAACTTTCAGCACAGCCTATGCTGTTTCCAGTGTTGTTTCTTTTCCCAACTTTTCTATAAAAGTATTCATGCAAAACCTGTCACAGGGAGAGTGATAAACCATCATTGTGTGCATTCAAGTCATTTCCGAGTCTAGGGGAGAACCTATCACTGGGTTTTCTGGGACTGAGAGTGTGTGAAGGTCTCCCCATGGCGGAGTGGGGAATCAAACCCTAGTCTTCAGGGTTGTTGTAGTCCAGCACTCAGATCACTGTAGTATAAACAAACAGAGAGCCAGCATCATCCAGTCATTTTCCAGATATTTTCCAGTCATATGAAGATGTTGGTTCATTCCTATGACATTGTTCGGGCAAGTCCCATCAGAACCTTCTTCCTTCCTCATGCCACCCACGCCTCAGAGGACAAAGTTCTCAAGGTTCAGCCTCTTCACTCCTTCCTTATGTGTGTGACACTTTTGAAAGGCAGAGATGGGGCACAGTTTTTTTGTTTTTGTTTTGTTTTTTGTATTCCTAGTTCCATGGTAAATCTTTTCAGCATCTGATCTTTACAGCTAAGGACAGTGTATGTCAAGAAGCAGAGCTGTTAAATGATATGTTTGTGGTATAATTTACACTCACACTGACAAGCACAGGTTGACATCTCATAAATAGAGAATTGGCAAAGGCTTGTTCAAACACATATATATGTCTGTCTCTCACCTGTGTCAGTGCACATATGTATCAGATGTTACTTGCAAAATATAAGTCAACAGCCATAGAACCTAAGATTTGGGGGCTGCTAAGAAACTTTGCAGATATTTTTTAAGGTTGTACTCTGCAAACCAGTCTTTTAGGCCAATAATGTAGGTTGGTGATGTTTTGTATTACATCTTTTATATTATGTCATTCGTTTGGCATTCAGAACTGCAAGTTGTGGTTTATTTCACCACTGATACCAACTGCAGTTCTAGATGCAAACTAAACTTTGCCTTCCGATAAATTGATGGTGGTGTCAACAAGCAAAGATTCCAGGTTCTTGAAAGATTCTACTCTTCAGGCTGCCTAAGCAAAAGTCCCTCTCTTTCTCCATAACCCAGAATCAGCGGAGAAATGTTGCACTACTCCTGTCTAAATCCAGGTCCATGAACCACTCTTGCCAGCTTGTTTGTACATAACCCTCCCAGTCTGTATGTGTAAATATGTATAGGCAACCCTAAACAGTTGTGGGTCTGACTTTCATAGATTTGATTATTTGTGCATTCTTTCAACCCTCTCCCCCTCCCCATGCCTCAGAGGTTTCTTTTCTGGGGCAACCTTTCCTCTCAGCAACTCTGATCAGGGTGTGCAGCCCTTTAAAACCCCATCTCTGGTCCTCCTCTTCCTCCACCAGCCGGTGCCTGCTCAGCTAGGAGAGGGCTCGCAGCTTGATTTCTGGGCACCTCAAGCCCTCTCCCAGTGTTCCCACACAAACACTCAAGGAAGGAGGTGGGCAAGACAGAGGAACTATAGGGCCACCACATTGACCCATCCTCTTTCCCTGAGCTGATTTAGACTCTGGCTACCTGTTCTCCCACCATGCCTCAGCCCCCTTCCCTCCCACACTCGCATTTTGATATTTGCGATTTTTCCATATGTGTGAGGGTCCTGCTCCCCTAACTGTAGCAAATGTGGAGGGACAGTTCTGTGTAGGAGGAGGAAGCCCAGGGGCAGAAGGAAGATTAGTGAGCTGTTTGTCAGTGATGAAACAGAGAGGGCTCTTGTACAGTTAATAATTGTGTGCACAGTACTTCCTCCACATTCACGAGTTTGACCTTCACAAATTTGATCATTCACGAGGCACACATGAGCCTCCCCCCCCGCCTGCCATTCTCCTCCTCCCATTTGCTTGCCTTTTGCCCAGGTGTGTGGAAGGAAGGCACATGTTCTCAGGCAAAAGGCAAGAGAATGGGAGGGAGAGAAGAGGGGAAGATACACGTGTGCCTCTTCCATATATAGGGCTGCGGCTTCCCATTTGCTTGTCTTTTGTCTGGGCACATAGGAGGAAGGCACATGTAGCTGGGCAGAAATCAAGGTAATGGAAGGGGGAATGTTCACTTGGACAGGGGGAGTTATTCATGATTTTTCAACTTTTGTGAAAGGGGAGGGGCCACTGTAATTGGTTTTGGATTAAGAACTGTTGGCAAGAGAGTTCAAAACTGTAAAAATACAGAATTTTTCTAATACCAGTGGACATTTTAAATAGGAACCTTCTAGAAAGTGTATTTTGAGTAGAGAAGGCATGACACGCCAGATGAATATAAATTGACATTAGAATTGTAGTGGTTTGAGTGTTGGACCATGTCCCTGGAAACCAGGGTTTGATTCCCTGCTCAGCCATGGAAACTAAATGGGTGACCTTGAGTGTGTCACACACTCTCAGTCCCAGAAAACCCAACAATGGTCGCCATAAGTCAGAAAATGAATGGAAGGCAAACAACAGCAACAAAACATGCTTAAAGAAGTTGCATGATCGGGTATGAATTCTCAATTCCCAAACCCATAATGTTCTTCCTCACTGTTTGCAGTGCAATTATATGCATGCTTAGTGAGAAGCAAGTTTGTTTGTTCCATGGGGTTTGCTCCCTATTATGTTGAGGGTTACTACCTTAATATGGAGGTATTGCCAGAGCTGCCACAGCAAAGCTCAAGCATCATTAGGGTAATTAAAAGTAGTTTTGTCATCGGGTATCAGTTTTATTTAGGTGTTTGGTTTCTCTGCAGTTCACACTTTTCCTAAGAGCTCAAAGTGCATTAACTCATATGAAGTACTTCAGCCCTTACTGTAACCCTTTGGAATTTACTGAGTAATCCTTGTGCAGTCAGAATGGTACCATTCTGAAGGAGGCATTAACAGGCTTGAAAAAAACTGGTCTTCAGAGAAGTAATAAAATTAAGGGATGACTGCAAACAAGTAAGGACTGAATATGCACAGTGGATATGAAATAGTGATTGACTGTTCAGAGGAGAGGGACCAGAAGATGGGTCGTGTGGTAGTGAATGGAATGGAGCTCTGAATTGCATTATTTTGTTGTAGTGTGCTGGCAGAATGATCACTGGTGAGTTGTGATCTCCATCTCATAATCTCTTCCCTAATTTCTAACCTCACACCCAGGCTTTCTTAATGCTCTTAGCCAATCTATTCTGATGCCAGAGAGGAATATCACTGCCATCACTGACTTAATTGCTCTAATATCATACTAAGGTTGAGCATTGGTTCAATGAGCATTGTGTCTTCTTATTAGACTTTATTAGGAATTGGGTAGTAAGATTCCTCTTGAGCTTGAGTTGATTGCTTATGAAAATGTTGGTAAAGACTCAACTTACAGCAGGCTAGTGGGCAGAAGCTCCTGGCTGCAGCTCAGCAACCAGGGGGCATTAATGGTAAAAGTGCCAGCCAGAGGGATCTCTCACTGGAGTATTTCTCCCCCTGAATAAAAGGGAAGTGGAAGATTACCCATTAGGGTCCAGAATTCCCATTATTTGCATTTACTCACATATTATAAATAGGAAGGACCAAGGGAGTGACAGCTTGCCCTTGCCATGAAATGCAGCTGTTTAGATTGGAAGATCTGATGGCCCTATGCTGGCAACCTGCTTTTTTTAAATGAAATAGCTTCCAACTAACCTTTAAAGTTATAAAAGTGAAGAATCATCTTGATAAAGACTGAACAGCTATCTTCTTTCTACAGTTGAGAGCCGAGTAAGTCTGCTTGCCCCACAAGATCGGGCCAAATAAATTCAAAAACTGGGGGTTGACATCTTAAAAGTGAATAATTAAGGATTTAAGTACATACACTTTGTGAATAGCCTGAACTGCAATTGTAAGACAGAATTAAATTTTAACAAAGAGAAATCACAGTGTGAGAAAGTATGGATGGTATCAACTTGATGTTGATAACATTGTCTCACTGGCAGTTTCTGGCTAGACATGAATGAAATGAGTTCCTAAATTGTAACTGCTGGACTAGGTGAAAGGATCATTCTGAGGACATTTTAGAATTGATTTTGAAGGAACTACACATGGAATTCTAAACTGGCAGAAGAACATGGTAGAGATTATGAGGAGGGAGTTCAACGCCAAAGAACTGTGGGGAGGGAGAAGAGTGAGACACAAATACTAACATGGAAACAAAGGAAGATGAAAACCAGATGGACAAACTCAAGCCAGGTCAATAGAAGGTGTTATTGGCTTTGGGAAGATTTATGTTAAAGAAGCTTCAGTTTGTGAAAAGGGTATCACAGCCTAAGTGGAGAGAAGAGGGAGACAAATGCAAGATTGACCTGTAAACAAATTTTGATGGTTGAATGAGACCAAGTTTATTTAGCCTGTATGAGTGAAGGAGATGTGAGAAAGATGGCAAAAATAAGGATGTTCTGTCAGGACAGTGATTCTAAAATGTCAGGTGAGAAGCAACTTAAAAGAGTAATACAGAGCAAGGATGGGAATCTGAGATGTTGGAGTGTGTGTAGTCCATGGAAAGGATGGCTATAAGAGGGGAGTTAAATTCAAAATGAAAGATTTGGCTCAATCTAGGTTGAGATAAAGTTACAGATATAGAATAATGTTAACTGGATTGGGTCTGTGAATTCTGTAATGGATTTCCTAATATAAATGGTATTGAAATATCTGGATTTACAATTATTGTTAAGAAAATGCAAATGATTTACAGTTTTAATTAGTGAAAACATTACATAATTAAGCCAGCAAGTAGCATTTAATAAAATAGTAGCATTAATGTTATTTGGTAGTATTAATATTATTTACCATGTAATGCCATTTATCCTGTAAGCAATTTGTAATGGAATGTAATCAAAACCAATATATAGTCTACCCTCTGTATATGCAGAGATTCTGTTCCAGGACCCCCTATGTAAAATAACCCCCCCACACACAAAGTATTGTGTCCCCTTATAGTCAATGGATGCAATGTTTGCATGTACCCACACCCATTACATCCATTAACTATAATGGAACACAGCGCATCATGCGACCTTACATTTGTGTGTGCAGAGGTCATGGTAAGGGAGGGCCCACTGTAGAGATATTATGCCAGATATCTTAAGCTTTGGTAGAAGAAAGGCCATTTGCTTTTTCTTCTCATAAGCATGTACTGAGGGAGGGTTGAGAAGAGAAATGTTGGATATTTCTTTTTGAGAGGCTTGAATGAATCTAATTGCTAAAATCCATTCAAAGGAGGGAGGGAGATTATTCTTTCTCTTTTTCTTTTTTTTTCCCCTTTCCCCCTCTTCTTTCTTTTCTTTCTCTTATTTTAATCTTTAAAACATACGTTTCTTCATGTTATGCTTTTCTTTTTGGTATAGTTTAGTGTTTTTAGTGTTTTTTGGGGAAAGGTTAATAAAAAATACCTCTAAAAATGTTGATAAAGTTTCGAGTTCTGTAGCTCTGAGGCAAAATAGTAGCATTTTGGGAATTTTGTTCCTAGATTTGAAGTATCCAGGTTTGTACAGTTTGACAAAAGCACAGCTTTGACTTTTACCTTTTGTGAGAAAAACAAACAAACAAATTTGTCTTTGTGCAAAGCTGCCCCCTAGATTCTTCCCTGGTGAGTGAATTCAGCTGGGCTAAATAACAGACCACACAGTCTATTTGTTACAAACTTCCTAAATGAGCTGAGGATTTCAGTGATACCTGATTCAAATGTCCAAGCTGTTTGTGAAGGGCTCTCGTTTTGCAGCCTTCCTCTGTAAGAACTGTAAGCTCATTCTTTCTTTACTAGAAAACCATACAAATAGCAATTCCTATCTAGTTAGCACAGTGCTTAGGTCCTTCTGTTGACATGGACCTGAACGGCTTCAGCCATCCCAGCCTGGTAGCAGATTCATTATTTTTAAAACAGACAGTTGCCTCGTTCTTATTGTTGTATTCATTTTTACCCCATTTTCAATGTACTGTTTCAGAGGTTTGCTCTCAGCCTTCAGCACTGCTGCACAGCAGAGGAGCACAGGGGATGACTGTGGTCCAGAAGATCCTAATGATGAACCAAGACATCTCCTGAACGAGAACAGTTTAGAGCACAAAGCCATCAAACTAGAAGAACAAGTCCGTGTTTTAACAGTAAGTACAGTAGGTTCCCCATATCCGTGAGGGATGTGTTTCCAAGCTTAACACAGATGGCGAAAAATGCAGATAATACCAAACACTATATTTTGACCACTAGGCTAGACAAAGCAGAGGGAGGCAGGCAACTCCATTCCCTCCTTCCTATTCCCTCCTTCCTGTCTTCCTTCCTAGCATGGTTTGGTGAGCAACCTCCTCCCTGGAAGCCAAATCCAGCAGGAGGCCTGGCCACTCAGAGCCTTGTGGCTCACTTGGCCAAGAAAAGGCTATCCATCTCCTTCCATGGCCGAGAAAGGCATGGGAAAAGCCATGCGCCTCTCTCATCCTGGGAGGGACAGAGGGTCCTTCCTTGGAGGAGAGGCATGGGGAGCCCACTTGCACTTTACCTTGCACATCTCTCAGCCACAGATGGAGGGAGACTCCTCCCTCAGCCGAGAGAGACGTGAGGCCTGGTTCCCCACCACCATGTTCCTTTCTTGGCCAGGGGGTGAAGAGAGACTCCTTTCTCAGCTGGGGGGGGCATTGGAGGGCCGGTTGCACCTCTCTCTGCTCCTCTGATGGCCAGGGAGGGAAGGAGACTTGTTTCTCAGCCAGGAGAGGTGCATCGGCCCCAGCTGCAGACAGCAGCAGGAGCCATGGCCCTAGGGCAGATTGTAGAAAATTGAAACTATGAATATTGGTCTAGCAGACCTACTGTACTTTCATTAAGAGACAGCCCTGTTTCTAGGTTTCAGTGTGTAAGCTAATACACAGCCTCAGCATCTACAGTGTGCAGTGTAGTCAAAATATGAGACTTGAGGAAGGTGTTGAAAGATTTACGAATTATTAGAAAGAGGTATGAGTAGTGAAACTTGTTGTTTCTTACAAGAAGTTGCAGAAATGTATAAGTTATATTTCAATGAGAAAATGATTTAGAAATGGACCTGAAACAAATGAAGACTGAACTAGAAAATGTTCATGAATGTTGGTAAAGAAGGATTAAGTGGAATGTGGAATCCTATAGAAATAAGAAAGAGAATAAAACTTTGAAGAAATGTTTGGAATTTGTCCTCTCCTGTCCAAGTGATGATAGCTACATACAGGAGGATTGCAATTAGATGACCTCATGGAGATTGGCTAATGTCTTGTACTGCATGTGATCATATGATACAGTGTGTTCACCAATAATTTGTTGGACATAATTTGTTGGGAGTTATGGGGAAGTGCATACACACACATTTCTATCTAGAATTACAGGTTTAACTACTGAATTGAGCTTTTAGCTTTTTACAGCTATGCTTTATCAGTGGCCCATTCTTGCAAATATTAGGGAATGACTGGATATCTATCAAGTGACTGCTCCAGCTGCACCTGCCAGATATTTCTCTGATTATTTAAAACTGGACAGGTAACAGGAATGTCTTAGTGCTCTTTTTTTCAGCATAGGACAAACAGTGGTAGCAGTTCCCTCTGCTGTCTCTCTGCCCTCTGCTAAATGGTGGCTGGTAATGGGAGGATGCAGTTTTTCATCATTATTCAACAGGCATGGTGGCAGATTAAGCCCAGAAAAGATGCCAACTCAGCGTTTTTCTTAAGCGACTTACACAATTGCAGTAATTTCTGCAAGTAAAAGAAACCTGTTCTTGTTCTCTTAAAACAGTAGCTGAAGATTGTGTTTGTCCAGCAGACTATATCCTACTCTCTTTCTCAGTGTTTGTAGCCGTATAGAATATACATTCTTCTATTGCTTTGGATAATGACCTTGTGTCTGACTCTGCTGCTTGCTCTGTGTGCAGGAACGATATCAGAAAGCCCTAACAGATTCTGAAAATGTCAGGCGGAGGACACAAAAGTTTGTGGAGGATGCTAAGATCTTTGGTAAGTTAAAAAGGTGCCTATATCATACATACTCACCTGGCTATGTACAGTGTTTATTTAAGGCTTTAAAATGGTGGCCTTAAAATGTTTTTATTCCATAGCATTTTCCAGTTTAAATTAAAATGAAGCAACAAACTTACAGCAAAGGAAGACATCAAAATTTGCTTTAAGAGAGATGAGTTAGTAATTTTTCAATAACTTTTCTACTAACTTCAGCAATGCTGAAATGACCTAATGTATTAAAATACATGTCAATCATGGTTAGAATTTTCAGGATTCAGAGAAGTTTTCACAAGGAGCAATCATATCACATACTCTCCTTCAAGGTAGCTGTGTTGACATTGTCTCACAAGATGGAATTAACCAGCAATCAAACCCCTTCTGCTAGATGTATGCAAGCAAGAGGAATATGGATTGATCATAGGAGCAGTTAGCCACAGTCCTTCAAGAGATCTGTCAGCAAAAACAACTGAAAGGCATCCAATAAAACTAGACCAGATTGTCCTCTAGACAGTCTCGCTGATTGAATTCTTGTAATTTCTCTGTGTGTGTATGTTTGTGTGTGTGTAAATTTATCCATGTATCTTGTGAATGTGTCACAGTGGGCCTTCAAGAGCTCATGTGGACCAGAGTAAAGTAGGTTCATACCATTAGAAAAAGCTCCCCCAGAGGATGCTCTGAGGAGACAAAGGCAGTGGTGTAATTCTGTTTCTTCACTATGATTAGAATATCTGTAATAGATATTGAGTAAATCCTATAATGTGCTCTTCAGTCATACTTCTGCAAGTTTTCTACCATTGAGGCTGTAGCCATCTTCTACCCTCTGTTTCATTGTACTAAGCTTCCTGTTAAACCGTAGAACCAGCTGAATTCTCTTGTGGCGGGAGAGGATGTTTTGAAGCAGTGTCAACTGCTCAAGTCACTTCTGCATTCCACAGAGTGACTAAGTGCTTTGACAAGATGCACCAGCCATCTGAAGTAGAACATCCCCCAGTTTCCAGGAAGTCCCTCAGACATCATGAGCTTCCTGGACAAGCCATCTTACTAAGTCCCCCACTACTACAAAGAGGAATAGGGACCTTAACTTTAAATGAAGTCATGTCATTATAGAAGCATCATTAGATTTTGTTTCCCCTTCTTCCTGCCCTTGATTTTCCCTAATCTTTTCAATCTTGGGTTAGTTCAAGAGATAAAGAATTGAGTGCAAGGCTGAGGTAGTTATGGATTCTGATGTAGAATCTAGGATTAACACAGTTTTAAAAAACATTTACTTGTGAATTTTATTTATTGAATAATCTTCCATAAGTTATAATAAGGCTTGATAAACTAATTTTAAAGTAGCAGTACATGTAGACTCAGTTTCATTGCTCTAAGAGGTATTCTCATTTTAAAGGGAGAACCCAGCACACAATGAGCATGCTCTAAAACTCTTCTCAAAGATGCTGTTAACTGATGAGCCTAACAAATTAGTCTCTGTATTACTTACTTTCTGGTATGGTGGAACAGCTCTGTGGATGTTTGTACACTGCAGAAGACCAATCATGGCAAATTCAGAAATCCGAAAGCAGCTCTAAGGAAACTAGAACAGTCACTGCTGTCCTTGAAGCCCGGGGACAGTATTTGCTGGACCCTGGATAGTAAAGAATATTACCAGAACAGTTACTGTTTCCATCTGTCATTTGGTTAGTTTCCTAATGTTTTGCCTTTTTTATGTATCTACAGGCATCCAGAGTTTCTGTAGAGACCTGGTAGAGGTAGCAGATATCCTAGAGAAAACAACTGAGTGTGCTGTAACAGAACATAATGACCCAACTCTGACTCTGAAGAAGATCTATGAAGGCTTGTCTCTCATAGAGTCCAAACTACAAAGTATATTTGCTAAGCATGGCTTGCAAAAAATGAATCCCATTGGTGGCAAATATGATCCATATGATCATGAAATAGTGTGTCATGTCCCAGCAGAGGAAATGCAACCAGGCACTGTGGCATTAGTGACTCTGGATGGTTATAAACTCCATGGCCGCACTATTAGACATGCACATGTAGGTGTGGCAGTAGAATCACATGAATGAGTTAGACATGTCTATTAGTACTTGAGGTTTTAAAGAACTGGCATATCTGTCCATGTGACTATTGCTGCTGTGGCATGTGCTCTCTATTTATTAAGCTAAGCTTGTATTATTTGCTGGCCTCTCAGGATGGGCACAGTAGCCTGGCCTTTATTTCCAAGATGTACAGTTATTTAATGTTACTTTTCCTATGTTATAAATATTTTTTTCCACATGTTTCTCAACGTAAGCGATCTCCTGGCTTTTTCTGTTGTTATTTTCAGTTCTGCATTAAATTTTGCAGTGGGTTTGAGCGGGGAGGGAATTCTCAGACATCACTATGCATTATTTATCTCCTTTCCGCTGTACCCCTCTGCACATATCTGTGTCAAAGCATCCTCTAACCTTTGGAAGCAGATTTGGGGACCTGCAGATGAAAGGTGGAAAGCGCTCTACTAGTACTGTATGTTTTGCTAGATGACAGACCAGTGCACATAACTTCCAGATGAGGAAAGGCTGATGCTTAGCTATACAGTGCATAGCTTGACTGCAAAAGGCTTCAGGTTTAATCCCTGGTATCTCTGAACGGGGCTGCAAAAGATTCCTGCCTGTCCCTGGAAAGCAGCTGTCAATCAAGACTGACAGCACTGAGCTGGCCAGACTATGTAAGGCAGCTTCCCATGTTCCTTAGAAGTTCGGAGTAAAAATGTGAGAGAAATCCAAAAGGATTTGGTCCAAAATCCTATCTAGTCCAGCATTGTAACCAACTTGACAGCCCAGGGGAAGCAGTCAAGTGCTAAATAGCTTGAAATGTTATTTCCTAAAAAAGGCTATATAGCTTTAAACCTTCCTCCTCCTCCTCTCCTCCTCTTCCTCCTCCTCTCCTCCTCTCCCTCCTCCTCTCCTCCTCCTCCTCCTCCACCTCTTCCTCTCCTCCTCCTCCTCTCCTCCTCCTCTCCCTCCTCTCCTCCTCCTCCTCCTCCTGCTGCAGGGAGGTTGCACTAGTTCACTGACCATTTTGGTTTCTCCTTTCTGCTCCTATTGTAGTGCTACATATCCTTTTTGAATGCTGTACAGTTTACCAAGTGTGGTTGCATCACAGATTTGTGTAAAGATATTGGGATGTTGGAAGGTTGATTTTAAAAAAAATTCTCTAATGATCATCCAAACAGAGATTTCACCATTTTCATAGTTCCTGTATTCCAGTGTAACATTTTCATTGAGCTGTGTACCACAGTTCCAGGATTCCTTTCCTGAAAGCTCTGCTGGCTTAAACCTGATCAGCGTATATATGGTTAGGATTTCTTGCCCCAGTATGGATCACTTTACATGTACTTACACTTAACTTTGGGAGCCAGCATTGCATAGTGGTTTCAGCGTTGGACTGTGACTCTGGAGACCAGAGTTCAAATCTTCACTAAGTCACAGAAGCCCATTGGATGACCGTAGACGAGTCACTCTCTCTCAGCCTCAGAGGAATGCCATGGCAGGCCTCCTCTGGACAAATCTGGCCAAGAAAACCCCTTGATAGGTTTGCCTTAGTGTCATCATAAGTTGGAAATGACTTGAAAACACACAACAATAATACAACTTCAATTGCCATGTTAATGCCCATTGGTTTAAAGAGATTCCTTTGGCACTCTCTTTATTTAATAACCTTGAGTAATTGGGTGTCATCCACAAATTTGCTCATCTCACTGTTCATCCCTAACTATTGGTTGTTCATAAACAAAACACACTGGTTCCAATACAGATCCCTGAAGAACCCCACTGCTCACATCTCTGTGTGCCATAAACTGTTTATTTCTGCTCTGTACTTTCAATACTTTAAGCAGTTGCTGATGCAGAGACCCATCCTCTTATGCCGTAACTGCTAAATTGACTCAAAGTGATAGCTCCTGTACAGAGGATTCATCAAGAATTTTTCAGATGATCAGGTGTATAATGTCTGCTGGACCACCCCATCTATGTACCTGTTGATACTCTGAAAGAACAAAAAGATAATTGAAAAAGGATATATGTTAGCAGAAATGATGTTGGGGTTTTTTTCCCCTGAAGACTTGGCCTTGTCTGTCAGGAGTGGGCAAAGTGGCCCTCCAGATGTTACTGGGCTGTAACTTCCAGCAATCCTCATCGCTGATTGTGCTGGAAGTTGCCATCCAACATGTGAAAGTTTGCATTTTGGCCACCTTCCACAAGCTAGCCTGGAATAGATATTGAGCTGACGGACCTGTAATATCCTTGATGCACTCCTCTCATAGTCCAGGGATCCCTCTTTTGAAACTGATGTTCACTGACCACTTCACAGTCCATGGAAATTGGAGAGCAACTTCAGGGGCACATTACATACCCTTGTTAGGTTAGCATTCTCATGTCTGAATTCTTTGAGAACCATCAATGGATCCAACTGTATTTGTGAAGATAGTCTAGTCTATATCATCATCATCATCATTTGCCTGAAGTATTCAAGCATTTCCAAAACTCTTGCCTGCCCTCCATCCTGCGGCAAAGATACAAAGAATTCATTCTCCTCTGCATTCTCTTTCTTCTTCTTCTTCTTCATAGCACAAAAGGTCAGTCGTCTCTCTAGCCAGTTTCCTACTTTGGATGTATATAAAGATTTTCTTTCAATGTTGATGCTAATGTTTTTAGTCCTCAGGTTTTTAGGTCCTCAGGTTATTTATTTGGTTTCTTACTGTCTTATTGCAGTGTCTATTTGCACATTCTGTTCCTTTTTTTCTTTTGATTTGGGCAACATTTCTGTTTTTTGAAGTCAGCCTTTTTGCCTCAAAGAGCTACGCTGACGTTTGTCAGCTGCAGTGGTGTCCTTTCATTGACTTGGCAGTAGTTTTCCTCATCTGTGATACAACTAGGTGAGCTTCTGTTGTGGCTTTAAATCACTCCCAGTATTCCAAAAGGATTTGAACTTCTTGACTCTCCCTTCCAACCTGCATTTTCTAAATCTCCTGGCTTTTTTTAAAGTTTCCTCTTTTGAAGGTAAATGTGACTATATTGGCAGTTTTCCACTTACATACAGACTGAGTTTAGTGGCCCTGTGATCCCTGTTTCTAGTAAGTTCCACAATAATTGTGTCTTGCATCAATTTGAAGGCACTACTTAAGAAGAACTCACTGATCAGTTCCATGACCCCAACTGATCTAGGGCACAATTATTTAGGATATCTAGAAACAGAATTTTGTTGCCATGCCCTCAAACTATGTGTGAGAGTGATTGAAACAGCCATGACTACAGCGAACTCATTTGGATGCTTCTCTCTCTTTCTCTTTTCCATCTGAAAGATCAGCATGACCATTTTGGTCTGATGTGAGAGGAAAACAATAGTGTGTCCCCCAAACTAAATTACTTCTGCAAACTAGTTTTTTTTTAATGAATAGAAACCACTGGATTCAAATTACAGGCTTCCCCCACTTACTACTATTACTGTTACTTCTTCTTCTTCTTTGTCGTCTCCTCCTCCTCCTCCTCCTCCTTCTTCTTATCTTTATTTTTATCCCACTTTTCTCCCCAAGGGGACTCAAAGCAGCTTACAGCCATTAAAAGAAACATAATTAAAAACTGTCATAAAACAAAAATCCAACTACAATAATAATTAAAACATGTTAAAATACATATAAAAACAGCATTAAAATATCAATTAAATAACAATTAAAATGACCAGCACCGATAGAAATTACATATAAAATGCCTGCTGGAAGAGGAATGTTTTTAACTGTTTCCTGAAGGTAGGCAGGGAGGGTGCCAGTCTAACCTCTTTGGGCAGGGAGTTCCAGAGCCTGGGAGCAGCCACTGAGAACGCCCTCTCCCGTCTTCCCACCAAATGCACCTGTGAGGGTGGTGGGACAGAGAGAAGGGCCGCTCCAGCAGATTTCAACACCTAGGCTGGTTCGTAGGGGAGGATACAGTTCTTCAGATAACCTGGACCTGAGCTGTGTAGGGCTTTAAAGGTCATCACCAGCACTTTGAATTGTGCTTGGAAACAGATCGGCAGCCAGTGGAGCTGTTGCAGCAGGGGTGTTGTGTACTCCCTTTAACCAGCTCCAGTTAACAACCTGGCTGCAGCTCTTTGGACCAACTGAAGTTTCCAAGCACTCTTCAAAGGCAGCCCCATGTAGAGCATGTTACAGTAATCCAGCCGGGATGTAACTAAGGCATGTGTCACCATGGCCAGGTCTGACATCTCAAGGAACAGGCGCAGGTGGTGCACAAGCCTTAATTGTGCAAATGCACTCCTGGCTACTGCCGAGACCTGGGCTTCCGGGCTCAGAGTTGAATCCAGGAGCACTCCCAAGCTGTAAACCTGTGTCTTCAGAGGGAGTGTGACCCCATCTAACACAGGTTGAATCCCTATTCCCTGATCTGCCTTTCTACTGACCAGGAGCACCTCTGTCTTGTCTGGATTAAGTTCCAATTTGTTTGCCCTCATCCAGTCCATTACTGATGTCAAGCACTGGTTTAGGACTAAGACAGCTTCCTTGGCTTGTGGTGGAAAGGAGTTGGGTGTCATCTGCATACTGATGACACCGAAGCCCAAAACTCTGGACAATCTCTCCCAGTGGTTTCATGTAGATGTTAAATAGCATGGGGGACAAGACTGAACCCTGAGGGACCCCACAGGCCAGAGGGTAGGAGGTTGAACAGGAGTCCCCCAGCACCACCATCTGGGTTTGGCCCTCCAAGAAAGAATGGAGCTGCTGTAAAATAGTGCCTCCAAGTCCCATCCCCGCAAGGTGACCCAGAAAGATACCATGGTTGATGGTATCGAAAGCCAGCGAGAGGTCCAGCAGAACCAATAGGGACACACTCTCCTTGTCTAGTTTCTAGCGTAGGTCATCCACCAAGGCAACCAAAGCCATCTCAGTCCCATAGCCAGGCCTGAAACCAGATTGAAATGGATCTAGATAATCCGTTTCATCCAGAATCCCCTGGAGCTGGGAGGCCACCACACGCTCCAGAATCTTGCCCAGAAATGGAATATTAGAGAGGGGCCAGTAATTATCCAGAATAGTGGGATCAAGGGATGGCTTTTTTAGTAGTGGTTTTATAACAGCTTCCTTGAGGCAAGTTGGTGTTGACCAACCCTTTAGGCAGGGAACTGGGCAGTTACACTTAACAGTTGGAACTTTCCCTTGTCTCAAGAAGGCATTAACCACACCCTCTACCCACTCGGCCAGTCTCCATCTGGTTTTTTTAATAAGCCAGAAAGGGCAAGGATCTAGCACACATGTGGTGGCTCTCATATCTCCAAGGATCCTGTCCACATCCTTGGGTTGTACAAATTGAACAATATCCATTATCACTGGACAAGCAGAGGCCAGAGTTACATCCACGGGATCTGTATCAATCGTGGCATCCAAGTCAGAGCGGATCCGAGTGATTTTATCTGTAAAGTGCCAGACAAATTGTTCACAGTGGGCCGTTGAATGGTCTTGATTTTCCTTTCTTGGGTCTGAGTATAAAAGACCCCTAAAGACTCGAAACAGCTCTGCTGGCCGGCTCTCTGCAGACGCAATAGAGATAGAAAAGAATTTTGCCTTTGCTGTCTCTATTGCCACAGAATAGGCTTGCAAAGAAGCTCTAGCCTGTGTTCTGTCAGATGCGTTCTAAGTTTTTTGCCAGCGTCGCTCTAGTCTCCTTTTCACATGTTTCATCACCACCAGCTCCTTGGAAAACCAGGGGGATGGTTTGGCTCCACTGTGTGAGAGGGGACACTCGGAGGTGATTGTGTCCACCGCCCTGGCCATTTCTGTATTCCAGAAATCATCCAGAACTTCGACAGGACTGCCTGTCAAAGCAGCAGGAAATTCCCCAAGAGCCATCAGGAATCCATCTGGATCCGTAAGCCTCCTGCGGTGGACCATATTAATGGGTCCCCCACACCTGCGGAGGTTCCGAGTCCCGGTAAGTCTAAACCCCACCAGGTAGTGATCTTTCCATGACAATGGAACTATGGATAGTTCCTCTACTGCCAGATCACATTCACCCCACCCACCACAGAAAACGAGGTCTAGAGTGTACCCAGCAGCATGGGTAGGGCCAGACACCACTTGGGACAGACCCATGGTTGTCATGGCAGACATGAAGTCCTGAGCTGCTTATCTGACAATTTAGGAGCCGGACTGTCAGAAAACAGTGTTGGTTGAAAAGTAGAACCCACGTACTGTACTTCAAGGAGCACAAAGGACTCATGGAGGCTCACTTGTCACTGACAGTGCGCATGCTGCTTGCAAAGTTTGTCAGCCATCTTAGTGCCTTCCCTCTCCCGTCAGCTCGCTTTGTAAGCAGTGTGCATGTGTGAACAGTTTCAAGCAAGCCTCCATAGGCAAGAAGGACTAATAAAAGAGTGGAACCCTCATTGAATTAATGGAACTTCTCCTTAATTTGCAAGCATCAAAAGAGCAGGTCATCAGATAACAGAGTGTCAAAAAGTGGAGGCTTCCTCTACAAGAAGAAGAGATTCCTCATAAACGTCAGAAAGAACTTCTTGGCTGTTTGAAGACAGAATTAAGTTCCTGAGAGGGTATTGGTCTCCCCATCTTTGGAGGTCTTTAAAAAGAAGTGGGATGGCCATCTTTTGGGAATGCTTTAGTTGCGTATTCTTGATGGCAAAGGTCAGACTGGATGGCCCTTGTGGTCCCTCCCAACCCCATGATTCTATAAATTTTCCTTTAAATCCTGACCAAGATGCGTTAATTTGTGTTAACTTTTTCACATTGAAAGTGAGGAAATAATTGCCTTCCTCACAGCAATGTTGTGAAGATTTAATAATTGTAAAACACTACAAAGATGAGAATCTTGTTGGTTGCTGAGTGCTACAGAATTAGGATTCCAAGCAGAAGAATTTCTAAAACTGGAGGTTTTCTGCACTCGGCTTGTCTGTCCCCAAAACTGCAATTACTACAACGGTACATGTAGGCATCTGGTTAAGTTTCATTGTAAGTCTTATAACTGCATAGTTAAAAATGGAAGAGCCTAAATTTACACACGTTGCTTCAAAAAGCTCCCATTCCAGCTTCTCCTGTTTCAGGAAATAAGGCGAGGAGAGACATGAGCCAGAGAGGTTCTACCACTGCCAGTTAGAATAGACAGAACAAGACTGTGTGGACCAGTAATAATCCATATAAGAAAGCTTTCCAGACTGTTTATGATGATTTTGACCTGTTGGCCAAAATTTCTCACTTACCTACCATAATTTTTGAGCATGATTTGATAATTATCAGTGCTAGAAAAAATTGAAAATAGAATAGGAAATAGTGGTCTGCTGAATTGTCAGGTAATTAGTATCAAAAGAAAAGTTGTGAAAAATCATGATGCAGAAACTGAAATCTATGCATCCTTTTTCATTTAGGTTTTTTTTTAAATTAACAAACCTTAATAAGCATTTGAAGTGTCCTTGAACCAAGCAGAAATTCATTTGAATGCTGGTCTTCTTAATACAAAGGTTCTTGCTAGATGGGATTGAAACAAAACCCCATGCTGTTTAGAATATACTTTTGTCTACAAATCGTCCTGCATTGTGTTCTTCCAGGATTTCTGTCTTCCAGAACAGGTGGTGTTTGCTCTGAATATCTTCTGAATAAATATAACTGGTCAGAAATCTAGAAATTTTTTATTTCTTGTTGGTTCAAAATCAGAGGAGTGGAATTTAGTTACCCCAGTGTCTTGAAAATGCCAGCATGTGCTTTTCTACTTTCACATAGCCAGACCAATGAATGTGCATTGTTGCTGACTCAGTAACAACAGCCACAGTGTGTAGTTTTCTTCAGCACTAAATTGCATCATCACATCCACTGTTTGGCTGAATACTGTGACCTTGTATTTATTTATTTCTAGACCATGAAAGCTTATGCCACAATAAATGGCACAGGGTTGTTTTACTTTCTTTTATTTTTGACATAACAGACTAACACAACTTTTCTTGTGGAGGCTGGTTTTTCCTGGTCTCTTGAGTGTTCTTTTACTTAGTTCTGCTGGCCTACTCACAGTTTGCATTGTGCAGGTCTTAACACAAGCCAGAGATACTGGAAAAATATGTCTTTTGAAGGTAAACAACCGTGACGGTGGCATCAGTGAAGTTATTTTCTTTTTGATGCACCTGCAAAGGAATAGAAGAACTGGTGACTATGAGTGATGTGATACACGATATGGCCATGAGAGCGCAGGAAGAGTTCTTTTGGATCGCATGCAGGTCCAATTCAAAAGTGCAGCGTTTCCCACAGTCACAGTCAGCCCTCCATGTCTGCGGATTGTGTATCCACAGATCCAATCAACCACAGCTTGAAAATATTCCCTTCCCTGGAAAAAGAAATCCAAGAAGCAAACTTTGATTTTGCCATTTTATATAAAGGGAGTCATTTTACGGCACCATTGTACATCATGGCAGTTGAGTATCCAGAAATGTTGGTATCCACAAGGGGTTTTGGAACCCAACTCTATCAGATACCAAAGGCCCACTGCAGTTGACCAAGAAGTAGAGTCTGAAGGCCCTTTCCCACCCTCCTTGCAATTCTCATAACTAGTTCTCAGAAAGACACATTGTAAACTGTTCTATATTCTCTCTACCTTTGAAGTTTGAGTTGTTGTTATTAAACCTCATTGGTAAATTACACTAAGGGCAATTTGTTAATCTGATGTAAACTCCACAGTCCTCCAAAACTGGGACTCAAGGTAGCTTATCAGAAAGAGCTGGGATGATATTTTACTGTTAGGGACTAGAACCTGGTTAAATGTCTTCTGGGGCCTGGTTAATCTTGGTTTAAAAATCAAGGTGGGCTGGACGGTAAGGAGAGAGAGTTTGACTTATTTAAAAATACTTAAATTTATTCAAGAAAAAAGCAGATGATATTTTGATGATACCAAAGGAAGTAAAACTTATCAGATAAGCAGGTAAGATAACCTGCTGTCTGGAAACATAGAATTAAGGAAGGCTGAGGCTCTGAAGTCCGCATGTACAGTATACTGATTATGGTGACACTCCAAGAATCGCTGAGTTGCCAATAACGCGCACTGAGTAAGGACATGTGGTTTCACACGCCTTGCAATCTGGTGCTGAATTCCCGCCTCCGTTGCTTTTAGGCCCGGACGGACGAAAGTGTGGGCGTTGGGACTGCAACTCCCATCAGCCCAGGCCGGCGCAGCCCGCGGTGAGTGCTAATGGGAACTGGAGTCTGGCAGCATCGGGGGTGGGTGGGTGGGAAGGGAACACCGGGAGCGCTGATTCAGAGCGGAGGCCGGAGGACCTGGCCGGCGTGTGGCCGACCGAGGCCAACCCTCGTCGTACTGGCACGCGGGGGCTTCCTGCAAAGGGCGCGCGAACTCGGTAGCGCGCGTCTTCCGCTCCCCAAAGGGAGCGTGTCTCTTTAACGCGGCAGCCTCCCTGGCCGGGCTTCGCCGCCGCGCGGAGCACGAAGGGGGCGGCTCAGCCAATGGGGCGGCTGCCTCTCCCTCCCCTGCGCGGGCAGGCTTTCTAAATCTCGGCGACTGGTTCAGATTGAGGGAGAGCGGCAGGCGAGGCCGTCCGGCTGGGCTGACACGCGCGGCGTTTGGCGTTTTTGCCTGTGGTAGCGGCCACCAGCCGCCGCCGCCGCCGCCGCCGCCGCGCATCCCTCCCCCTCGGGCCGCCTCCATGATGGCAGGCTTGCCTCGGCCGCCTCGTTGTGCCCCCGGGCTGCTTTTGTTTCTCGCGGTGGCTGGCGCGGGGATGTGGCAGGCGCCCGCCTTGGCTGCAGCGGGGGACGCCGCTCCGCCGGGCAAGATAGGTAGGGGCTCATCGCGGGAGGCCGGGCGGCGGCGGGGCGGCGGCTGGGTTTCCCTGGCCTGGGACAGGCCTTGGGGCGTAGGATGGAGAGGCTCGCAGCCCCTCTCCTGCCGGGAGCGGGTGATGAGAAGGCAAGATTAGGAAACTCCGTCAGTGATGTAGCCGGGATGTAGTGAAAGATTTTGCGGTGCGGCCCTCATATTTATGAATCCTATAGGGGCACCGCAAGCAAAGTCTCAGTACGAGAGCGGATCGATCGATCTGTCTGTCTGTCTGTTAAAATCTTGCAGTCTTCATTTCCACCGAGAGCAGGTCTTTTGTAAAGCTAATGGGCCTTGCCCACTCAAGTGCAGGCCACACAACATGCTTTGGAGTGCGAGAGGGAGAGAGCTCATGACAAAACGTTTCTTGCTGGGAAGACTCATTTCTCCTCCTGCTAGTGTGAGAGTTGCTGAGTGAACTCGGTCAGGCTCTGGGGATTCCAAGGAACATAGTAGGAGATGTCATAGTGCCAGCTAATCATAATATCTATGAGGCTTTCACCCTGTCAGTCCAGATTCAGCTGGACTGCTGAACAAAAAGTAATGAGAAATGGTCTGCCCAGAGACTTGGCCAGCAGCATGGAAGATGCTTCTGTGTTTGTAGTTTATGCCTGCTGTCTGCCTGCCTGCTAGATAGACACCCAGGCGTTGGCCAGAACAGTCTTACATTTGCCTTAGGTAGTTGTGTATTTTTATCCGAGGTGATACACACAGCATTGTAATTTGGAGAATGCTAGATATTTTGGGTGTGTGCACCATGCGTCTCTTCTGCAAAAATTGTGGCTCTGCTCTTGCAAATGCTGCCCTCTTTTCTATTCACTTTGTGGCCTTGCACAGTGTTGTGTGCATCATGGATATTGAGCAGCTGCCTCATCCTATTTTTTGGGGAGAGTAGACTAGGCAGTCAGAGGCGATTCTGCTTGTGCTACCTTGTACTTGCATCTTTCATCCAGAGGTTGAGAGGTCAAGATGGGTCAGAGGTAATTCTGCAGGTACTATGTCTTATTAAAATTGCTGCTTTCATTTTGCCTTCGCAGCTGTGGTGGGAGCTGGCATCGGAGGCTCATCTGTGGCCCACTTCTTGCAGCAGCACTTTGGGCCACAAGTACAGCTAGATGTGTATGAAAAGGGCACGGTGGGGGGCCGTCTGTCCACGGTCACTGTCAACAAACAACAGTATGAAAGCGGAGGGGCCTCCATCCATTCCCTCAACTTGCACATGCAGGACTTTGTGAAACTACTGGGTGAGTAGAGACCATCAACAGACTGTTTTTCCTTCACCTTTTTCTACTTCTATATATTGTGGTAGACTAATATTTTATTTTATTATTTTGTTTTATTTATCTTCCTGTATTCTTCCAACATGAGGCATGTAAGTGATTAGGAATCATAACTCTTCTGTTATAAGCTGTTTGACACAATGATGCAGTGTAGCCTTTTCTCATTTTTAGGATGTTCCACCTTGACCCCCATCCCATTCTCCAGTTTTCTCTTTCTTCAAAACAGTTAATCAGCATTCCATACCTAGGCTCACTTTTCATTGGTCCCTTTTTCATTTTTTTTTCTTTCACAGATTTTTTTTCCCCCTCTGAAGTATGTTTATACCTTCCTCTTATGTATGAAGTTTAGCTACATAAACATAGGCACTTTGTTTTTATTTTATACAAGGATGAAATGATAAAGGAAAAAGTGTTAAGAGTGTCTTGGCAGTATAAATCTGTCTAAATGCAGGAAGTGAAACTCAATAACGTTTCAGACTCCTTGCATCTTTATAGTAGTTGTACATGTTAATGTGTGATTGCAGAGTGGGGCACATGAAGGATATATTTGTCAGAGAGCTCTGGACACAATTCCACCAGAACCTACAAGAAGTCATCTTCCTAATTCCGTTCATACAGAATGTTTGGTAGCTAGAGGATCTTCCTACATCAGCCCTCTCCACTCTAGTTCTGAGTTTTGACAGTCCTTTGGTGTAAACGACATCACAGAAACCAGGGCTGGAACTGCCAGGTTATGACAGTTATGAAGAAGAAAAGAGGACTCTTAACTGATACAGTAGAGTTGTGTGATGATAGGGCCATAATTGCAGAATGTGTGTTATAACAAGATGAGATGGCATATGGAAAAATGCCCTTTGTGGGACTCTGGGGAAGATGGTTGGCTGTTAGTAGCATGATTTTTGTGCTGCTTCTGGCTTTGCAGGGCTTGTTATTATCTTTAAACATGTAAAGATATAGAAGGATTCCACAAGGGCAGAAAGGAGTCTCCCATGTAACTCCCCAACTCAGGAGTGGGCTGTCTAGTAGAGGCATACCCAGGAAATTAGGACATTCTGCACTACAAAGCTTAAGAATCACAAAGATTCATTAAGGCTGGCTAAAAAGACGCTTCACCAAACAAAGGTTTACACTATTGTCAAAGGATCTTGGATGAGCCATGCTGAACAGGAATCGAGACACACCCCCTTGATTGGTGATTTATTATGCTCGAGTGAGTGCAAACAGTTTGCATGGTAAATATTTGAAGTGCAGTCTCCAATGACAAAGTACTTGAAAGTGAAATTAAGTGCTGAAAGAGTCAGCATAGTGCTCAAAAATTGAAGATTAAATTAGGTGTTGATTTGGACTAGAAAGAAGAAGTGGATTTGGTGTCTCCAAGACTCAAACAATGAAAAGGTCCATACAGAAGCCACATTTCAGAAAAGGGGAAATAAATATTATCTCTGGCACCAGAATTTAAGCAGAGAGTGATTTCTATGACACCATAAACATGCCCACCAGAAAAAAAAAATTAAAATCCCAAATATGAAGTTACAATAGGGCCTCAATATCTCCACCACCCCGTGGATACCAAAAAATATGGATGTTCAAATCTCTTATATAAAGGGACTCAATTCACATAGATTCAGTGATCCCTTAGACTCTGCACATACCCTGCATTCACCCCAAAGGCAACTGCCACAGGTGTGAGCTCCAGCCTCCCCTCTCTACCCTGAGAACCAGTTCTCTCTCCCTCTCCCCTCTCCATGCACATCAAAGGCAACTGCCATGTGTGTGCACAAGCTCCAGGCTCCCCTCCCCACCTTACCCCACCTTGGCAACCATTTCCCTCTGTTCCTCCCTCTCTCCCTGGCGGCGTGCGCATTGAAGGCAACTGCTGTGTATGCATGCAAGCCCCAGCTTTCTCTCCCCACCTTAGCAACCAGTTTCCTCCCTTCTTCCCTCTTGCTCTCTCCCCCGCCTCACCTCAGTGGCTTCTTCTCCCTCAGTGAAGCGTCACAGAACAGGTTCTGCCATGGTCCTCTCATGAGGCCACCAGGCAGAGTAGGAGAGAGATGTCCAGATGTTCCACACTGCTTTTTAAAAAATTCAACACTGTATATCTGAACTAGACCTACAAAATTTGCATGGGTGACTGGAATGGGATTGTCGATTCTAATAAAGATAAATGTTCCAGAAAAGATATTAAGGAAGATCAAGGGAGACTACTTAAAATCTCCTTTAAATATACAAAGTACTTTGGATTAATAAATGGTGGGAGATATTTAAACCAAACTCTAGAGGCTATACTTTTTTTTCAGATCTTTTTCTAGAATAGATATGTTCAGGATTTCTTACAATATGACTAACTTAATAAAGAGTATAGATAGTTGACAAAAAAAAATTCAGATCATAATCCCACCACAATATTCCTAAAAACTGTAGAATTCAGTTCCATGAGATGTGATGATGGTGATCAAACTTTGATGGCTTAAAAAAAGAATTAGACAAATTTATGGAGGATAAGGCTATCAGAGAGATAGTGTGGCATGGGAGCCAGTGTTGTGTAAAGGTTTTAGCATTGGACTACAACCCTGAAGACCAGTGTTAAATTTCCTACTCAGACATGAAAACCCACTAGGTGACCTTGGATCTGTCTGACACTTTCAGCTCCCAGAAAACCCAGTGATAGATTGACCTCAGAGTCACCATAAGTCAAAAATGACTTGAAAGCACATAACAACAAGATTATCAGGGCCTACTTGTCATCATGACAGTATGCACTCCAGTATCAGAGGGGGTATATCTCTGAAAACCATTTGCTGGAGAACTTGGGCATGACAGTGTGGACCTCATGTCCTGCGTGTGAGCGTCCTATAAGTGTTTCTTTGGTCATAGTAGCAACAGAATGCAGGACCAGATAGGTCTTTGGTTTATCTAGAATAGCTTTTTGTATGTTCTTAGGATTGAATGAAACTCAAATCTTTCTAGCTGTGAAATCATAGAATCATAGAAATGTAGAGTTGGAAGAGACCACACAGGCCATCCAGTCCAACCCCCTACCATGCAGGAATACCCTCAAAGCACTCCCGACAGATGGCCATCCAGCCTCTGCTTAAAAACCTCCAAGGAAAGAGACTCCACTACACTACGAGGCAGCGTATTCCACTGCCGGACAGCCCTGACCGTCAGGAAGTTCTTCGTGAGGTTCAGGTGGAATCTCCTTTCCTGCAGCTTGAATCCATTGCTCCTTGTCCTGGTCTCTGGAGCGGCTGAAAACAGGCCCTCTCCCTCCTCTACATGGCATCCCTTCAAATATTTAAACATAGCTATCATGTTCCCTCTTAACCTTCTCTTCTGCAGACTGAACATACCCAGCTCTCTAAGTCTATCCTCATAGGGCTTGGCTTCCAGGCCCTTCACCATTTTGGTCGCCTCCTCTGGACCTGCTCCAGCTTGACCATGTCCTTCTTGAATTGGGGTGCCCAGAACTGGACACGGTATTCAAGATGAGGTCTAACCAAAGCAGAGTAGAGTGGTACCAGTACCTCCCTCGATCTAGACACCATACTCCTATTGATGCAGCCGAGAATTGCATTGGCTTTCTTGGCTGCCACATCACACTGCTGACTCATGTTCAGCTTGTGGTCTATTAAGACTCCTAGATCCCTTTCACACGTACTGCCATCCAGCCACGTGTCCCCCATCCTATATTTCTGCATTCCATTTTTTCTACCTAAGTGTAGGACCTTACATTTCTCTCTGTTGAATTTCATTTTGTTAGCCTTGGCTCAGCTCTCCAATCTGTCCAGGTCATTTTGAATTTTGATCCTGTCCTCTGGCGTATTAGCAACCCCTCCCAATTTGGTGTCATCTGCAAATTTGATGAGCATGCCCTCTATTCCTTTATCCAAGTCATTGATGAAAATATTGAACAGCACTGGGCCCAGGACAGAACCCTGCGGCACCCCGCTAGTCACTTCTCTCCAGGATGAAAAGCAGCCATTGGTGAGCACCCTTTGGGACGGGTCAGTCAACCAGTTACAGATCCATCTGACAATAGCTCTGTCCAGCCCGCATTTTACTAGCTTCTTTGCAAGAATGTCATGTGGAACTTTGTCAAAGGCCTTACTGAAATCGAGAAATGCTACATCCACAGCATTCCCTTCATCTATCAAGCTAGTAACTCTATCATAAAAAGACATAAGATTAGTCTGGCATGACTTATTTTTGTGAAATCCATGTTGACTTCTCGTGATTACCGCATTGCTTTCTAAGTGATTAGAAACTGACTGCTTAATGATCTGCTCCAGAATCTTTCCGGGTACTGACGTCAGGCTGACTGGGCAATAATTATTTGGGTCCTCTTTTTTTCCCTTCTTGAAGATGGGACAACATTTGCTCTCTTCCAGTCTGCTGGAACTTCTCCTGTCCTCCAAGATTTCTCAAAGATTATAGCAAGCGGTTCCGAAATGACCTCTGCCAGTTCTTTTAATATCCTAGGATGCAATTCATCTGGCCCTGGAGACTTGAATTCATCCAGTGTGGCCAGGTATTCCTGTACCACCTCTCTACCTATTATGTGCCGCATTTCCCCTGCTTCCTCCCCTGCTCCCCAACTGCCAGGTTGAGTGCTTGTATCCTGGGAAAAAACTGAGGCAAAGAAGGTGTTAAGTAGTTCTGCCTTTTCTCTTCCCCCTGTTAGTAATTCGCGATCTTCTCTGCGCAGCGACCCTATCGCCTCTTTCTTTTTCCTTTTGCTGTGGACATATTTTAAAAAGCCCTTTTTATTGTTTTTAATGTCTCTGGCCAGCCTAAGTTCATTCTGTGCTTTAGCCTTTCTGACCTTCTCCCTACATCTCCTGGCTACCTGCATAAATTCTTCTTTGGTGGTTTCCCCCGTCTTCCATTTCCTGTACACGTTCCTCTTAACGCTTAGCTCAGCTGAGAGTTCTTTAGTCAACCATTCTGGTTTCTTCAGATGCCTTCCATTTTTCCTCCTTACTGGCACAGTTTAGACTGTGCCTTCAGTATCTCCCTTTTAAGGAACTCCCATGCCTCCTGAACTCCTTTCTCTTTCACTATTCTTGACCACGGAATTTCAGCCAGCAGCTCCTTAAGTTTACAGAAGTCCGCTTTTTTAAAATCTAAGATGAGTGTCTGGCTACACTTATCTTCTCCTTCCCACTGAATGCCAAATTCCAATAGGGCATGGTCGCTCCCCCCTAAAGATCCAACCACCTCTACCTCATTAACAAGGTCATCCCTGTTGGTCAGGATCAGATCTAGAATATTTGATCCCCTTGTCGCCTCTTCCACCTTCTGGACCATGAAATTGTCTGCAAGACAAGCAAAAACTTGCTGGACCTTGCTGTCTTGGCAGAGTTTGACTGCCAACATATATCCGGGTAATTGAAATCTCCTATTATTACTGTATCTGTCCTTTTTGAATGCGCGGTCATTTGGTTGAGGAAGGCGTCATCAAGGTCCTCAGTTTGGGTTGGAGGTCTGTAGTAAACCCCCACCAGAATATCCCTATTGTTTCTCGCTCCCTTAATTCTTACCCAGATGCTCTCGACCTGGCTTTCTGGGTTTAAGTCCTGGATCTCTTCACAGGTGAAAACATCCTTGACATACAAGGCTACTCCCCTCTATTCCTGGGCTATACCCCTCTATTCCTGCATTCCAATCCTGAGACTCATCCCACCAGGTCTCAGTGATACCTATCAAATCATATTTATTTTGTTGTACTAGGAGTTCAAGTTCATCTTGCTTGTTTCCCATACTCTGCGCGTTAGTGTAGAGACACTTAACTCCCCGGGCCCTTCCTGCAAGTCCTGTACTATAGTTTCTACTCCTCCCACCATTGGACGCTTGTACTACTTGGTCAATATCATTTGGGCCTTTTCCCCCTGCACTCGCCGAGTCTTTGCCCTGAATAATATTGTCTCCCTCCCCAGCGGAACTTAGTTTAAAGACCTCTTAATCCTCCATGCAAGACTGTTTGCAAAAACATTTCTGCCGAGTTTCGTGAGGTGCAGCCCATCCCTTGCCAGAAGCCCACGTTCATGGAAATTCAGGCCGTGTTCCAAAAACCCAAACCGTTGCCGGTGGCACCATGTGCGGAGCCAGTTGTAGACCTCTGCTATTGCCCTTTCCCTTCGTGCGCCATATCCTTGAACAGGGAGGAGAGATGAAATGACCACCTGCGCACCAAGGTCCTTAAGCTTTGTCCCCATAAGCTCGTAGTCCTTTGCGAAAGCACCAAGGCACCTGACATTGTCATGACTGAGGTTTTGATTTGCTTTCTTATAGCCTAAAAATCCCTATAAAGTTTTAATCTTTGGCATGGAAGAGTCCACTGCTTGTGCACCACCATCCAGGATAGTAAGGAGAACTGAAAGTAACTTTCTCTTCAATTTTGCTGTTCCCTTGTGTAGGACTGAAGCACCGTCGAGAGGTGGCAGGAAAGAGTGCCATCTTTAATGGGGAGCAGTTTGTTCTGGAAGAGACTGACTGGTACCTGCTGAACCTCTTTCGGCTGTGGTGGCACTACGGCATGAGCTTTCTCCGCCTACAAATGTGGGTGGAGGAGGTAATGGAGAAGTTCATGAGGTATGTAACATGGAGGACATCTCTGATGCTTCCAGAGAAATAAGAGGAAAACTTCTTCGTTAAGCCTTGGATCTAGATAGCATCTAGCTTGGCTGAAGAAATGCAGAGCACCATATTAGAAGCACTTGGGGGAGAAGTCTTGCTGCCTCAGTGTATTCTCCCTCTTTTTGTCCTGCAGGATCTACAAATATCAGGCTCATGGCTATGCATTCTCTCGCCTGGAGGTACTCTTGCACTCCCTGGGGGGTGACACCTTTGTGAACATGACTCAGCGCTCTGTGGCAGAGTCCCTGTTGGAGGTGGGCGTCACCCAACGCTTCATTGATGATGTCATTGTGGCCATTCTCCGTGCCAGCTATGGCCAGTCAGTACTGGTGCCTGCCTTTGCAGGTGAGTGCAGCCCATGTTCTCTTGCTCTCAGCCTACCAAGGAAGGCCAAAGAGTCCCCTTCCAATAGCCTCTTTGATTCAATGTGGTCCTCCAGAGGATGTGGCAGAAGGCAGTGGAGTCGCATGGCCTTGGGCAGCTTATTCTTCTGACACTTTATCTTCTCTGTATTTCTGTCTGCAGGGGCCATGTCATTAGCAGGAGCCCAGGGCAACATGTGGGCTGTGGAAGGTGGAAACAAGCTGGTGTGCTCAGGTTTGCTGAAGCTGACCAAAGCAAATGTCATCCAGGCCACTGTGACAGCCATCTCTCTGCACAATTCAGGTGAGCAACATGAAAGACATCTCTTTCTTTTTGTGGGACTTGGATGATTTTGCACAGTAAGTCTTGAAACTGCCTTTACTGCAGTACTTAGAGAACTTCTGGCAGTCAAGGTACATTGCAACAGGATAGAGAGACCTGAGATCTGACTTTGTAGAAAGCAAGCACTCCCTTTTAAATAAGTAACCCGAGTGGAATTCCAAGACCTAGTAACTTGGCCTTAAAATCATTTTAGAAAGGAATTGTGCAATGAAGAATTCATGAAGTACAGGAATGTGATTAATGTGTATACATTTTGTTAAGTAAGTGGCATCAGAGAAGGAGCTCGAATTACCTCAGGACCATGGGGGAGTTATGTCAAGGTGGGAAGGAAGATTATAAACCTTTTTTCTCTTTATCACAATCCCAACAAACACTTGTGTCTTTCCCCAAAGCTGCTACTATGGGGAGAACTTAAGCCTTGAACTCTTCTTTCTCCAACCTTCATGGTCCAGAGACAGCTTGTGTCATCCATGTTAATTGTATTCACACAAGTAACATTCTGTCTAATTTAACCCTAGAATTCGGAGCTCAGTGAATACTTCGGTTTCTTGGGAGCGTTTTATTTAATACACTAAATGATGGCTATTTGGATGTTACACTATACCTCATTTATAAAAATGGGAAGCTGTCAGGCAGCATGAAAGTAACAATGACAGAAAAGAAATGAAGGCATGACTCAGGAGCTTTGCAGGGCCTGACAGCTTCCCAGTTCAGTTGCATTCCCCTTCAAAGGCCTTATTATAGATAGTTGCTAATGTGACCACTGATGATGGGGAGCAGCGATTTAGTTGAAGAGACACTTTGACATTATGTTCCCTTTCTTGTGCCATGCGAAGGCTTGCAATGGGGAACCCAAACTGTGACCTGTGTAATGAAGGAATGTGCAAATGTGATGATGATTTGCAAAAGAAATGAAGAACAGATGCCTATTGATTGCCCACTTTGCATCTCCTCTTCAGGATACTCTTCTCTTGCAGGGACGTCCCATTTTCCAAGCAATCATGAATTTAGCTGAAAGAAAATACTGTTCTGCCCCCTAGACAGTCTATCCCTTGCTGTGGCTGTGAAAATGTGTGACAGGCTGAACCATTTGGGGGATGTAATTACCGAGGGAGGGGGGACAGGACGCTTTCCATGAATTGTTGGATAATTTTGTTTGAATTTCAGTTTTTAAAAAATTTCTTAAAAGGTTGTGTGTTCTTTCACACTTGGAATTCTTATCAACAGATATTATGAGATATTTCTCATAAATGCTGCTCAGTACAAGGCTAACTCTCTCTGAATCCCTTCCTATACTTTACTTGAATTTGGCTAATGCTAAAGGCATATCACTTTTGCTGCTGAATCCACATGTTTTTGTGTCCCACCATTAAAGTTAACAATCTTTAAGTTTGCTGATTCTCAAGCCACTGAGCCCCTTACAGCTTCTCAGTCAGATCTAGTGATGCTTGTAATTCTAGCACACCCTTTTGATTGTGTCCTAACAGTGTTCAGACATGTACGTATTTCACTTCCTCTGCCTTTCCTGTGACAATTCTGCTGTAATGTTTTAGCTTTGCCTCATATGTCACATCCCTCTGTACCCACAGAAAATGAGGTTTCCTATCTTTATTTCCATCTGTTTACTCATAACCAGTTAGGAAAACTCCCTCTCTTTGTGCCCTTTGGCTGTTGTCCCTCTGTCAGTTTTATAGATGTTTATTGGCTTTATTTGATGTGATTGGCCTTGGTAATCAAGTAGAGCCTGAATATTTAAACCAACAAGGTAACTGTGGCCTGTGGAAAAGAATGGGACTTTGGCAGAATTATTTCTGATGGAAGCCTCGCCCCCTTTTGAGTCTTGGTTCAGTTAGTTTTTCAAAGCTTTCAACAGGAAATGATGGTGGTGGCTGTCTATTTGAGTTCTTGTTTTCTCTTCTTTTCTTTCCTGTCTCTTTTCAGAAGGAAAAACCTTTTACCAGGTACACTATGAAGATGAGGAAGGCCAACGTTCCAGTTTCTATGATATTGTGGTCATTGCCACTCAACTGCATGACAGCAAGAACAACATCACTTTTCAGAATTTTGACCCTCCCATTACTGAGTTTCCTGGAATCTTTCATACCACTGTCACTTCCATTGTCCATGGCTACCTCAATTCCTCCTATTTTGGCTTCCCAGACCCAAAGCTCTTCCCTTTTGCTAGCGTCCTCACCACTGACACCCCTGCCCTGTTCTTCGATTCCATGGATAACATTTGCCCCGTCAATATATCAGGCACCTTCAGGCGAAAGCAGCCCCAAGAAGCAGCTGTTTGGCGTGTGCACTCCCAGCGTTCCCTGGAGAAACCAGAGCTGAAGAGCCTCTTCCGTTCCTACTATTCTGTCCAGGTGACAGAATGGCAGGCTTATCCTGATTATGAATCTGCCAAGACCCTCCCACCCATTATCCTCCATGACAACCTCTACTACCTCAGTAGTGTGGAGTGGGTTGCTGGCTCCATGGAAATGGCTGCTGTAGCTGCAAAGAACGTGGCCCTCCTAGCCTACAGCTTTTGGTATCGTGATTTAGAGAAAATAGACCAGAAGGACCTGATGCACAAAGTGAAGACTGAGCTGTGAATTGAGCAAGAACCACTAGAGCAGACTTTTTGAGAACCTCTCCGTTATTGCATGTAGGCTGAGGGGAGTACTGAAGGACTACACTGGAATTTTTGCAGGGAGGGAAGACTAGCTAGCGCATATATCCCTGTACCTTGTCTGCTGTCTGCAGTAAGTACATCCCATACCCAGATGCCATTTGGTCTCAGAGTGTCTGTGAACATTTCTGTGAGTATACAGCTTCTAAGAATAAGAAGACAACCTTGAAGAGATAGTCTATTCTTAAACTGTGTCCAGGCTGACTCCTGCTTTCAGTGGAGAGACAGCATTCTTTTTCAGGCCAAGGGCTCTTTGCCTGCTAAGCCATGCAGTGCCACTACACGTTGCTTGGTATGCTGCAAGTTTTGAAGGAAACTGCCCAATAAAGGACCCCCTCCTTTGTCTCTATAGCAAATGCATTCTTGTCTCCCAATGAATTGTGGTGGATTCCCTTCTTGTGCTCAAGTGTCTATATGAAAGGCAGTGGCACTTCTGTTGTAGGGACATGTTCATGTGAATTCTTTGTATTTCTGCTGTCCCAACCAGTGCTATTCTTATTAACTCTCATCTCTGTGGTTAACCAGAGAACCCTGAGCTGGATCTTCAAATACTGACTAATGCCCAGGTTTAACATCCTACTGACTCCTACCACAAGAGCATGTGGCACTACATAACCACTGTCCCGATAACCTCAAAACCCTGCAGCTAATAGGTGACTTAATGCATCCTTGTCCTATGTATCGTGGGGCGGGGGCTTTCTCCAGACTGAGAAAGTAGATGGAGCATACTCCCTCCCTAAGTATATCAAAAAGATTTCCTTCCTTTTCAAAGCTAGAAGAAACTGCTATGTAGACATTTCAAAACTTTCCTCTGTTTGGCACCATTTGCTATCTCAAAGGTGCCCAAAGTGAAATAGCAAAGGACTCCTCCCAAACAAGGCCAGCCAAGTTACTCTGGCATTTAGGTAAAAAACAAAACATGCCTACTTCTGTCCCCCTGGCAGTAAAGAAAAATACAAGAATAAATCAATAAATAACAGTTCTCTGAGTTTTCATGGTACCACAAATCTGCTGCTGAGGCAGGCTTCTCGCTCTGTTTAATGGGTAGGCTGACCCTGGAGCCAACAGTTCTATCACACTGTTTCTATAGATCTTGAAACAGACTGTTGATTCAGTGACCTGAACACATCTTTTCCTGCTGCTGTCAATTAAGCTGTGCTTACCAATAATTACTTTTCAGGTTAAAGGGATAGCTCAACTCAGTTGATTCTTTTAATTAACTTTGTATTTTGGTTGTCAGAAAAATTGCTTGATCTCAGCACAGTCATCGAAGATGGGGTGTATACACTGGATTTAAAAAAGAAAAAGTTGAACATGGGCTTCTGTTAAAGAATGGCATTTCTGCAAAACATGATGAGGAATACATTTTATTGTCAAACAGTAATGCTGCTTCTTGGTCACAATGAATGGTGGGTGAATTCCTCCCACTTCCAGAAAGGTTGGGCCAGGTAGGAGCTGGCCATCCTTTAAAAAAGAAACATTCCTTATTATGCCTGCCTGCTGCTCTCCTCCCAAGTGTGAATGAGCAAGAGCAAGCCAAAAGTCAAGCTATCAGCTCATTCTCTCTGATGCTCGAAGGTAACAATCTAGAGCACAGTTGGGCATCATGTGCCCCTGCAGATGTTGTTAGACTCCAAATCCTAGCAGCCCTATCCAGCATAGCCAGTGGTGTAGAATGCTGGCAACTGCAGTCCAACCTTTGGAAGACTGCAGGATTTCTGCTATTGTTACCCCTTTTTTATTTTATTTATTTATGTATTTATTTGTTTTATTTACTGGTGCTGTTTTGATTTATAGATACATTGGTATTGCCTTCCATGAGCCAGACTAACCTCTATTCCATGCTTCATTATGGCTTTCTGCACCTAGGTAGTTGAACTTACATTGTCTCCATTGAGTAATAGCAGTTCTTCAAAGGTCTTGGGCTGGCTGAGCAATGGCTAAGCATTGCTAATTGAAGTCTTGACCTGCCAGGAGTTGAACCCAGGCCCTTCAGTATGTAAAATATGCACTCTGACACTGAGCTGTGCTGCCTTTCTTTGCCGTGGAGACATATTTCTTGCTTTGGCAAGGATGGGTGTAGTATGTATGCAAATACAGTCTGTCAGTGGCTGGAGCTTTCCAAATGGTCATGGTTTCTACACCAGAGTAACTTGCTTAATGGCTTGGTTCCTGTGCTGTTCTTGCTCTGGCCTGAATTTTTCCCAGTAGACTCTGATGAAGAAACCTGTGCCCCTCTAGATGTTGATAAATGATTACTCCCATGTTTTGGGTCTGATGAAAATTGATGCCTAACAATGTCTGGAGGCCAAAGCTGCCCAGCTCTGGAGTAGGCTTTGTTTTTCTTTGCTACAAGTGCCTAATGCTTGTTGTTGCTTTGGCCCTCAGCCAAGCTTCTGGGTGATATTCATACCTGTTATCAGAGCTGCTGGTACAGGGCTCCTAGAACCGCTTGGTATTGAGATATATGTTCTTGATAACTTTGTCTAAGGTGAACAAGACCTATCAGACAGTCACAGGGGCCTCTCATTCTGCATCTAATATGATAAAAAGACAGTTCAGCGCCTTCTTTCACTGGTCTCTGAATGGCAGTGGAGCAGGATGAACAGAGCAAAAGGTCTTCTCTAGTTTTTAGGATTTAAGCACTTGATGCAGATCATGGGCTCTACCTGTAAATGTCATTATCTCCATTTCAGTGGTGCTATGTAAAGAGGGAGAAAGTTTAAAATGGCCTATTTAAATGTTGGGGGCCCTAGCTTAGGTATTGACCAGTTACAAACTCAGTTTGTCATCTGGGTGGGGACCAAGGAATGTGAAATTGTTGGAGCACCAGCCTGATACCCATTTGAATACATTTTCCCTCCATCCCTGCCTCTTTCTTTCTTTCTTTCTTTCTTTCTTTCTTTCTTTCTTTCTTTCTTTCTTTCTTTCTTTCTGTGAGGCAGTTTTCTTTCACTAACTACTGAACAAGCAAAATTGCCAGGTAAGGAGAGGATGTGACTATGGGAAACGTGACTCTAGATTCACAGCATGTACTGTTAAAGTTAATGAGATATTTTTTTACTGTGGGTCCTGAAACAGTAACGTAGGGCATATATACTTCTTAAAGAATCATGAGCATACTTTCTATGAGTCCTGGGGAGAGATGGGCCCAAAAAGTTTGGTTTAGGAACCATCTTCTCCCAGAAATCTCCCAACCAGCATGGCCACTTGTCCTACTGCCTGGGGACTTCCAGAAGTTATAGCCTAAAAAGATAATTTTTCCCAGCTCTGGAGGCAGCTTTGCCTTCTGAAAGCCCATCCTTAGCTTGGCAGGAAAATGAGCAAGAACTGAAAGAATGGTGGAGCCTTGGCAATCCAGAATTGGCAAGAGGGGAAGGAGGCATGGAATTTAGGAGCAGTACTTCTCCCATAGGGACCTGAAGCAGGAAGAGGGGATTCCTCAGAAGATGCAAGTACAGCCCACAGCAATGGTTTCCATAACCATCTTGTGCTCTTTGTGGCACTTTTTCTTCTTCCTGTGAGACTTGCTCGGTTCACATAGTGGACGGCGTACTGGTATTTTGCTGTAGATGGGAATGCTCACCATCGTGCGATCTTCCTGCATGGTGAAAGGATTGATGCATCCTGAGCACAAGCAGTGTGCTTCTGGAATGTCAGCTGGTATTCGTGCTGGATCATGATTTATCCTGGAAGGAAGTATGGTGACATCAGAACATATATTTAAATGGTGGATCACAGGCACAGGCAGAGATGCCCCAGAACATGGCATGGCAAACAGTAGCTGTGTTCAGTAGCATCTTCCAATCTATGTATAAGTAAACTCCATGGATTTTTGAATTTTCCCAGAGAGATCCACAGCATGTGTAGAAACATAGAAAGCTGCCTTATTCTAAATCAGATCAGTGGTCCATCTAGGTCAGTCTTGTTGACACAGACTAGCAATGGGTCTCCAGAATTTCTGACAGAAGACTTTCCAGCCCTGCCTGAAGATACCAAGAACTGAATGTGAGACCTCTGTAATGCAAAGTAATTACCTGGTCCCAGTTCCAAAGTTTCATGATCACACTCTGCTGTTGAACATAGGCCACAGAGTAGTGCTATACATATGTGCAGTTGTGCTCCGGCTCTTGGGCAACCCACAGAGAAGAGCAGTGAGCTGGGCGAAGCCAGACAGTAGTGAAGCAACAGTGATTCCATGTGCTATTATAACATGAGGTATACTGCTAAAATCTGTATTAGAGTAATATCTTTATTGAACCATGTGTGCAAGCTTTTGAGATCTCAGATCTCTTTGTCAGGGAAGATGTTACAAAAACAAGAACAAAGTGATGGGGAGACTGACTTGATATTGGAGTCATGCTGTCTGAGATGTCCTCCACTCCACTTGTTTTCTGTAACATCTTGCCTGAAGAGATCTGGAAATCTTGGAAGTTTGCTCACATTTTTGTGGCATTTGATTGGAATGGTTTTCATGGACAACATGGTTATTTTTGCTTGATGTGTGATGATGAGATTAGAACATTTTCACCCAGAAACTAGTGAACTCCACATAGTGCTGGACCTGTTAAAAATGTATTTGGTTCTCAAAAGAAGGATGAAATGAATTAATAAAAATAACATACTCAAACTTTAAACAGCACCACTAGGGGGTGTTACAGTACCATGAACTCAGGCCCCTGCTACCATGTTTTCTGCTACTTTCAATGTTTTCTTAGCAGAGTCTTAAGATTGGGCAGTGTTAAATATGAATAGGAACTGATTAGCATACGCTAATAAAATGACTATAGAATGCCATGATTAAATCTTCCCTGTAGGCTACCTATATATGGAACCGATGGCTTTGACAATTGTTTCCTGAGATGTAAGGCCCAATTTCTCATGCCCATAGCACAACCTACACATGATGGTATCTCAAGCTCTGAAGCTGGTTGCTGCCTCAACAGTGGGAGCTCACATGTTGCTACTTCCCTACAACCCCTAATATCTCTGGACAGTTCGTAAGAGGTGGTCAAAAGGGTCCAGTCACATGGCCTGTTTGCAGCCTGGAAGCAAAGAATGCCCCCCCCCCCGAC
Organism: Cyclura pinguis; assembly: GCA_030412105.1. NCBI lineage: Eukaryota > Metazoa > Chordata > Lepidosauria > Squamata > Iguanidae > Cyclura > Cyclura pinguis. Next base: position 131,298,159 of record CM059600.1, read on the forward strand.
AGAAGCAAACTGGAACAGTAAATTTACCACAACATTGGCAAAGTGATAGTGTCCACCACTACACTTGAGGACAGAAGGCACATGTGAGGAATGGAGGACATGCCATGTAACGTGTGCAGTTCTGAACCCCAGCATAGGAGGATAGCATGATTGTATGATATCTGTTGTCCCCATCATCTGCTGCCTGAGGTAGTTTCCTCCAACTGAGTAAGATTAGGGCCAGTTCACAGTGCTTAAGATGGAATTTGTTCAAGACTGTTAACATGATAACAATGATGGCCTAAGAACACAGAAATTCCCATTTCAGATGCCTGTAAGCTCTGGTGTACTCTAGAATGGAATAGTTTAAGCAGATGAATTTGCAGCACCAAATCCAGGATTGCTTTGAATTTGAGCACATACCACAAATTACAATATTCAGTTTGAGATCTCCAATAATTATGGATTCTCACTTTCCTGACTTCCATTTTAGCCTGTTAATAGCAAATCGAAAGCTAGGAACATGTTATTTCAAAAAAAAAAATCCTGTTGTGCAATGGAAGGATCCAATATGCCATGAGATCATATAGTGCACATACTAGCCCTGCTAGGGCTAAAATGACCCTTAATGTCAATATGACCCTAACAGGTTGACTAACTTGGATAGAATAAATGCTCATTGACCACTGTGTTGACGGCCATCTAAATGTCTTCCCTTAAGGTTGTGCTTCTGTGACAGGGATATTATACTGTCTCAGCACTGGAGTGTTCTCTATTTTGTATGTGGAAAAATAAAATGTGTAGTATATGGCTCATTCTGCTGTGGAATGTGGCTATGCAAGTCTTGTGGACTCTTACAGGATGTTGTTTGTAACATTATCAGTGAGAAGTGATATAAGTCATTCTCACTCTGTGCCTCTTCTGAGTTTTAATATGTTTGTTTTCATTTATTTTCTGGCTTTTATGCATTGTTGTGTATTGGAATTCTTTTTTAAAAGTCTCTAAGAAAAGCATGGTTACCTGCTTGCACTCTGTGACATGGAGAGAAGCTACTGAGCTGTTAACTTTGAACCATGGATTGCAAGAATGAAAACAAAATGGAGTTGGAACATAATTGTTTGGATTGAACAGTAAGGGCCCAGCAAGCAGTGTGTGGCTTAAGTCCTGGTGTATCTCACCTGTAGGTCCAAGGAGACAAACTCCTCTTATTGGACATCCAGAATCTCAGGTTGACCTGGCACTTGGTGTCCACTGGCTCAGAGCTGTTCCGCAGGTGGGTAACCATTTCATGGATGCTCCGCTCATAATCCTCCACAAGGGTGTAGTCTGTGGAGGTCCCTGAATTTACTCTCAACACTGGGTCAGGTGAGGATTCCTGAACCCTCCGGCGCTGATCCTTGGCCTTTACTGACCCTCTCTTTTTACCCTTAGTTCCTTTACTCTGCTCTTTTGTTTCTGTCATGGCATCTAGCGTGAAGGAAAGGCAGAGAGCACAGAAAACCATCTGGGAAAGAAGGCAAACAAACTGGTTACTTTATTTTACTTATTCTGTTATTTGTATTTATGTATTACCTATAAAACATTGTAAAATATCTAAACATCATAAAACTCTATAAAAATAAAACAATGATACAGTAACACACCAGTGAAAATTTTAAAACCCAAGAATACAAAACTAATAGAATTAAAAATCCAGAAGCAGATATAAAAACAGCATGGTAAAAATACAATGTTTTAAGAAGCCAATCTAACAAGGTGTAGTTAAAAATGAAATGTGAAAACCGTTCAAGAAATAAAAGAGATGTTAAAACCTTCAACATGCAATAGGCATTAAAGCAGCAAAGATTTAAAAGGTCAGGTATACCACATGTGTAAGAAGTCAGATTTTTCTCAGATCATTTAAGCAGAGGTGGGCAAGAAATGGTATGCTACACTGTCACCACAAGATCTAGGTAAGATGAGATGGGCAGTTTAGTAGAGGAGTGGACAAGTCATGGCCCTCCACATATTGAACTGTAGCTCCCATAATTCTTTAGCATTGGTTGTGCTGACCAAGGCTGATGGAGATGAAGATCAGCATCGTATGGAGGAACATAGGTTTCCTCATCCCCTTGAGCAGAGGGAGGCTGTCAGTGGAAAAACTGGAGATTCTGCCAGGTTGCAGAGAGCAGCTATCACTGAAGATACTGGTTAGAAAACTAGCCTTTGAAGGGCTGATCAAAATAATTCATCCTGGATGAGGAAATGCCTCATTTTAAACCAACCATTCAGCACCAGCTCATCTCTCAGGTAGAAAAGCATAAACAGGCATGATAAGAAGGAGATGCAGAAAAGGTACCAGATAGTACAGAATTCACAAGAATTCTCTGGAGAGACCAGTTCCATACAGGAATACAGTTTTGTACATGCTGCAATCTAAGCCCTGGATTCTCAAACAATGGAACAAACTTTCAACCAACACCTTCAGGAGGAGTTAGGTCTGAAAGAATTGCAGTTGAACATCAAGAGATCCACACACACACACAGTTGGCCCATCTGACACTTCCTTGTGTCAGATGGGCCAACTGTGCTGTCCCAAATGGACCCTTATCAGCAATTCCTCCTCAGCAGAAGCATAATGAAGCAATGGAGCTGTTAGACTCGGGGTGGAACTTGCATGGCCTTCCAGATCTTGCTGGACTGTAACTCCCAGCAGCCCTAACCAACACAATCAATGGCGAGGAATTCTGAATGTTGCATTCCAACAGCACCTGGAAGGCTGAATGATTCCCACATCTGTGTTAGATTAGCTATTATGTGCTGCCCCCATGCTTCTCTCTTGACAGGCCACTTTCATCTGATGGCTTTCTGTGCATATGTGGAGCTTTTCACCCTTTAGCCATCCATTCGCATGATATAACAGCCATTCAATAGGTTTGCCCCATTTCCCCCAACTGTCCTGATTTGTCAAGGACAAGTCCTGATTAATCATCTACTTTCCACTTTTTCACCCACTTTTAAAATGTCCCTGTTTCTTTTTCTTACTACCATCCGCCCCTTCCTTTCTTTAGTTGTTGCAAATCGAATTCAAAGTACAAAAGTAGTTTGCATTCAGTTAACTGAGCAGAGGGAGATGAGGGAGGCAAAATCTTGTCCTTCCCAGTAGGTTTAGGCAAAAACAACATACTGCAGCCACTCCTAGCTTGTTTGTTTGTCATTAATGACTTTGGCTATCTTGATCACACTCTGATGCTGCTTGGCCACATGTGTCCCAGTTTTCATCTGTGAAATTTTGGAGGGTATGCTTGTCTCCTTCTCTGAAGGTGAGAGGAACTTCATTTTTCTGGGCTCTTTCTCTCTCAGGGAGGCTGGGGGATTTTTTTCTCTCCTCCATGCCAGGGACTGTAAGCAATAGCTCATCCAGGCAAAGTTTACACTTCCAAAGCAAACAAGCAAGACAGGCCATTAATAAACAGAAAGTAAATAAAAGAGGCCCAAAGAAGGCCAAGCACCTACCAGTTTTGGAGCCCACTCCATCTCAGCGGGCAAGGGCTCCACAGATGCCTCCCTCTGCCGCAGAATGAAGGGAGTGAGATGGGCCGGGCGCTTTAAAAAGGAAAGCAACAACCCCTAATCTCTTCATTGCCAGGGAGGTGGACCAGCCTGGCACCAAGAAATGTTCTCCGGGTGCCAGTAAGGTTGTTGACAGAAAGGACAACCGGTCAGTGCTGTTTGCTACCCAGCAGGCTGGTCTGCAGATTTCCCTCAGGGTAGCACAAAGACACGCAGACACAATACTACATCCAGAGGTTGGGCCAGCTTGAAGAGCCAGGGTGGAGGAAGATGAGCTTCCAAAAAGAGTGCCGAATGCCCAGCATCCCAGGGGATGAAAATGGGGGCGGGGGGGGGGCTGCTGATACTACCTCATGGTAGTGGAGATTCCCCAATCATCTTCTGAGAGAAGAAGAGCAACCATTGAATGTTGGTCTTGGAGAGTGGTGAAGAGAAGAGTGCTTCTCCAGAGTGAGAAAAGGGAGGAGGAGATCTGGACCTTGTGTGAATGTGAATGTTTGTGTGTGTCCTGGGAGGTCTGCTTTTGAGTGGGTGGGTTGCTGAATGCAGGGTTTGTCCAAGTTCACCCTAAAGGTCCCTCTTCCATCCCAAGTCAAGCAATTAGCATAACCAGAGTCCTGGAACAGGTACGGTGGAGCGCTGCAGAGGCCAGTCAGGGACAAGAACAAAATGGAAGAGTTGCACTTTTTAGGTATGCATGAATGTGTGGTGAGGCAAAGTAGCAGGAATAGAAAGTCCATTAATGAACTCCCCTTTGGCTTCCTTGCTTATTTATTTATTGAACACCTAGGATAATCTTGGTGCTGTTTGACAAAGAGGCAAATTATTTTCTTTCCTGGTGTTTCATTCATCAAGAAAGAAGAGGAAAAGACAAGACTAGCTTGTATGTGGGGCACTGAATAAATAAGAGATTCTCTCAGAAACCCTGTTTCAATGGTGGAGAATCAGGAAAGTATTAAGTGTGAGCCTGAGTTTTGGATGGCAAATCAAGGAGCGAAACAAGCAATGGCTACTTGATGCAACAAGGCTTCACTGTTGCCCTAACACACAGTCAAATCCAAGGAGAGTCTGTTGGTTCAAGCAGTGGGGGGGAGTGCATAATGCCCATTTTGGAGCAAGAGCTGTAGGTGGCCAGATACCCTTAGAAATGTGTCTGATTGAGCAGTTGAAATAAGCAAATTAAGATAGGGGAAAACAATAGCAGCCTATCTGTTTAGCATGCATTTGTGATGGCCAAGACAAGATGCAGTGACATATTCTGGTTATAATTTTGTCCTGATGTTCTTCTCTTCCTTCTAGCAATTTTCCCCATGGTACCCTGCAGATGTGTTGGACTACAGCTCCTATCATCTCCAGCCAGCTAGCAGGTCTGTGACCAGGGTGGGCCAAGTATGGCCGTCTAGATATTATTGGACAGCATTCCTCACCAGTAGATGTGCTAGCTAGAGTTGATGGGCTTTTCAGTCCCAAGATATCTTAAGGACTGCAATCTGCCTGCCTCTGGTCTATAATTATAGTCCATTTGCAAAATGGTAATAGATTTGATTTCCTTTGAACCTTGTGAATATGCTTGAGGGAGCTTTTCCAAAGGTGTTACTGGCTAAACACTCACCAAAAAAACTGGTCTTAGAAAAGCAGGAGCACACATCTACCTCTCAGGATTTTATAGTCCTCCTCTGTAATGATATCTAGAGGGTCTTGTGGTTGTTGCTTGTACAGTATGTAGCTAGCCATCAGCAGAGTGACTTCTATTTGTTTATTTGTTTAACTTTTAACAGAGGTGGAAGAGTGGTTGTGGTAAGGCACTGTAATTCTCTCAGTCTGGTGGGAATAGAGAAATAAAACCACGATATTTAGAACTGCAGCTAAGAATATAAGTGAATTGGCTCTTTCTGTTTAGGACTGAAATTACACCTTTGTAGCTTATGGCGTTTGGAGGCAGCAAGACAGAGAGCCTCTCCAAGCTAGAAAAAAAGTATTTGAAAGTCCCAGGATTTGTTCCTCTACAAACCAATTTTATTTTGGAGATCTACACGATGTTTGCCCACCCTGAAGTATTTCCAGGGAACTCTCGGCATAACCAAGGACTTTTTATTCCCACTCCACAGGTCAGTTTAAGTTAACCCAGTATCTTCTGAAATGAAACTTGACTTCCCCATGGCTGTCTTGTTTTTGTTATACTGGAACTAGCTAAGATGGCTGCTGCCAAGAAACATAGCAAGTGTTCCCAGGGCAGCAGATTCAACAGAGATCAAGCAGGGGAAAGAGGAATACTAGCAATAAAAGAAAATGAGTCTGATGCTTAACTAGTGTAATATTGCCAAAGCTGTTTAACACTTTGACTGAATAATAATTAAAAAGAGCTCAGTGGAAATTGGGGAAAGTTTCTGAAAAATTGCCTGAGTTTGGATGAGACACATGATCATGGGGGCAGGGAGAACTCAAGGGAGGATGGAATGAGGGAAATCCCAGAATATTTCAAGAGTTTGAAGGCAAAGCCATTAATAGCCAGGTAAAATCAAAACAAAAAGTACTAGAAAGTCTTGATACTTTCAGAGACTTTTTTTTTACTTTCTAGATAAGGCCATTTCCACTCAACATCACTGTACCACCATAGCGATGGGTTGTTTCCAGGTCAGAAGCTGTGCTACCGCACGACATCATTGCTATCCAGCTGCTACCCTATCCCCAAGCCTTGCAAAACCACCGTATTCTATTTCCAGAAAAAATCTGTTAAGAGCCTCCATTAGTGCTTCGATCCTGCCAGTCAGCTCAGCGCGGTGCTGTTATAGTGCTTGATAGCACTTCCAGTCATTGTGAATCCAGCAGTGGGTGGGCTGTGGGTGTGCTCAGCTTGTCCCTCCATCAATGATTCCCATGGCATGGTAACTTCAAAATCTATCACTTCTCCGTGCTTATTTGAAAGTTTTCCTTTGAGTTAATACTTTTTAAAAAATTTTTAGACATTTTTGGTATTATAGCATGAAAATGCAATAATGTACTGCTGTATTTAGTACTACTTCCAAAAGAAAAAAACCCCAACCAATCAGGGGTGGTGGGACAGGGTGAAGTTGGGGACAGGGAGTGGCCAAGGATGCTGTGGTGCAGAAGGGAGACCAGTGGCAATATCGCTACTCATCCACTGGAGGTGGAAGGGTACAGAAAACAGAGTTCCTAACCCAACAGCATCACACAAATGGCAATGCTGTGATTGTAATGGTATGTCATGCTAATGGCCTCTAGCACAGAAATGGGCTAAGTTGCTACAGAGATTTTCTTTGAGTTGGGATTTGCATAAGATCCAAATGAACATTCCAATTCTCATCAACATGATACAAGTCAGTATACAGAGCATTCAGTGTGCTTTCGGTCCAGAATATGCCTTGTAATGTGCCAACAATTTCATAATTCCATCTCAGAGCTTTTTTTCTGATGAAAAAAATTAAAAAGTTTGTTGTTGCTTTTGTTCATTGCTTGCTGCTTATTATTCACTGTTTATTATTTGACAAACCTAAAGTTTGGGAGTGAGTCCCATCTATTTGTTCTTGTTATGTGTCTTCAAGTTGACTCTGGCCACTTCTGCCCTACACTATGATAGTGGTATTATTCCACTTTCAACATCCTGTGGAATTCTGGAATTTGTAGTTCACTGAGGCCAAAGAGCTCTCTGGCTGAGAATTCTAAAGGCCTCTCCCTAAACTGCAGACCCCAGGATTCCATAGGATGCTGAAAAGGGAATAATAGCACTAGGACAGTGTAGGGCAGAAATGGCCTCTGACTTATAGTCACTCTCTGCTAGGTTTTCTTGGTAAGATTTATTCAGAAAGGATTTGCCATTGCCTTACTCTTTAGCTGAGATTGTGTGACTTGCCTATGGCTGAGTGGAATTTCAGTCTCTGGTCTCCCTGCATCCTATGCTAGTACTCAAGCATTATTCCATACTGAGTCTAATAAATTTGATTTAATTTAATTTAATTCAGTGGAACTTATTTTTGAGTACACATTTCTGTGATTACACTGCTAATATGTGAGATAGGAAGAAAAGTTGAAGTGCTGTGCATGTTTTACAAGTATTTGATAAGGAAATATTTTCTAATAATAATGAAGTGCTATAAAATTTGTTGATTTAAACCACTGACTGTTTTTTCTCTCAAAATGTTGCCCTTAAGCTTTTCTTGCCCCACATGAAAAAAAATAGATGGGATGTGTATCTTTGTTCCCGAACAATAAAAGTAGTTGATGTGGTTGTTGAAAAGAAAAACAGTTGTGAGAGAGACAGCTAAACACTTGTGCCCAACCCATTCCCCTCTTTGCATCTTCCATTTACTGCTTTTCAGTCCAAAATGATGTTGCGGAGAAGCTTCTTTTTCTGAAATAAAAAAAGCATTTTTCTTCCCTGTCTAGTTGTATCAGAGGTTTGCCTGCATGACCTAAGGAAGATCTATCTCTGACTTGCATGAGGGTAGCCCATTTGTATTTTCTTTTTCCCTGTCTGGAGAGTCAGGTTCTTTGATCAGTTGTGTAGGAACGTGGGGGCGGAGAGAGCGATTTGCCCCAGGCGGCAATGTTTCCGGGGCATCCCAGCCTGTAGCCACACCCCCGTAGACCACAGCCATGTCCCCTGCACAGTGGCCGTGCCCCCTCCCACCTCCCCTCCACACACTCCAAGCTCTGCCACTGTCTTTGATCATTGCTTCTCTTTGTTTTTGTGTTATCTTAGGTCATTTCTGACTTATGGTGACCCCAAGGCAAGCATATCACAAGGTTTTCTTGCCAAGATGTGCTCAGAAGGAGCTTCCCATTGCCTGCCTCTGAGAGTCAGAGAGTCCAACTTACTTGAAGCCGCCCAGTGGGTTTCCATAGCCAAGCAGGGATTTGAACCCGTCTGCTGTTGTCCTAGACATCAAATACTGAAGCCGCTACACCACACTGGCTTTCTCATTCCATATCTCTGGCAGAGAAAACTGCATCAATAAAATTTCAGCCTGTCAAGCAAGCCTCCTCTCATACCTTGAACTAGTTCCTGAAAATGGTGGCTGTGCTAGGCATTTCCGACTGCTTCTGGAACCCAGTGTCTCCTCATGCTGTTCATTTTTCTTGCTAACCACAAACTGTTTGCTGGAATTCATGGCTGCAGTTACAAATGTGTAACCTAGAGTGACACATTCATAACTGATTTGTATTCACAACTCCTATGTATTCAACTGTGCAGGTAATATGTAGAGATCATAAAGGTCCCTCAGTCCTGACTTATCAGGCATCAGCGGTTGCAAGCAATAGGGGACTCTTGCCCTGTCAGTTGGGGGTGCAGCAAACTGACATTTCCATCTCCCTTTCATGAGTGATCTCCAGTGAGAGGAGGAATTGTGACAGAGGTCCTGCTTCCGTCGCAGTGGAGACCATTTGTAGAAGGGGGTTGAAACATCAGTCTGCTGAATCCTGGTTAACAGGAGAACCAGACCTCTATCATTCACAGCTACTGTTGCCTAGTAAGGAAGGGGGGGGGAGTGTCAGGCCAGAAGACGCTACTTAATTAAGTATACTTAACCAGGTTAATTAATTAGTTAATTGGTTATACATAAGTAAGTAGCTGATCTAGAATACTGGCCAATGTTTTTAATACTCCAAACCAGAATCCTAGAAACAGCCAGACATGAGATTTCATCCATTCATCCTTCGTGAGGGAGTTTTATCCATTTTAGCCAACTCCAAGAAATCATCCCACATCTGCCTTCTGTGAAGACCTGCTGTTGTTGTCAGAAACTGGGCACTGATCTACAGAACAACAGGGCAAAGGCTTGAGACCAAACTATATGAGATATGGGTAGATCCATGATCAGATTGTGTAGTGGGTTCAGGGTGGGGTGGTGAAGCAGCTTCAGGTGGCTCTGAATTTGCCTGGAGAAGTGATGGGTGAGAAGATATTTAACTCTTTCTTTTCAGGTCTTTTTTCAGATCTAAATCACTTCCCCTGTTGTTTTTTACTCCTGCAGCAGAAAATAAATTAGGGCAAGTATGCACAAATGGAAATGGAAACCTCTGTGCCTACAAAGCCTGTCAGCCTACAAAACAGTTTAATTTTTGTGTGTATGAGACAGTGGCCCTGACAGCTATTTATCAAAATATGATAAATACTTCGTTTGTTACTGAAAAGCCTTCCTGCCCCATTCAAAAAAAAAAAAAACTAAGACTTCAAAAGCTGTAAGAAGCTGAGTGCATGGAAAAGTTTAGTGCACTCTTCGACTTCCAGAAATATTGGACTAGAACTCTCATCTTCTTCATGAGTGGCTGTGATGGCAATTGTACTTTGAAGAAACATCCGGAGGGCACCAGGTTGAGGAAGACTGGTTTAGTTTTACTTGTCCCTGGGTTTTGTATATAATGGTCTGACTATGCTTGTGAACCAGAACACTGAAGTCCGTGCTGTTTGGTGGTGCCAACTATGTGTTGTTATGGAACTGTAGTTTTTGTAATGAGGTTTGCTTGTGTGTCTGCAATGCTTTTTGGACACTACCTGGAATATAGAAAGATCCCTAAGAATATCAAAGCTTTTCTTTTGGCCATGAATTAAAGGTTTGATGCTGATTTACTCTTTTGGATGGAGGTGGAGCACTCAAGTACTTCATGTTGGAATATTGGCATATTGTCTGGGCTGAATTGATTGCCGTATGTGGAGTCAAAGAGAAATGTTTCCTAATAATGCTTCAGCTGGCGGTGGCACTTATTAATTATTTACCTTCCGCCTTAGAGTGTGGTGTGGCATAGCAGTTCTATCTGTCAATATGTAGACAGAGATGGACAGATATATGCATGCACAGCAACATCTTAGCTAATTTGCCCTGTTAAGCAATTCCGCTAGAGGAGCCATGAGAGATTAGGATCAAATCTTCCAGTATTTATCTTTTTAAGTGGCTTCAAAATACCCATAAATTGGATCAGAGGCATGCAGCGGGTGTGAGAAGTTGAACCATGGCACTATTTTCTTGATCTAAATTCCTCTCCAAAGATGGTATTTGGAGAAAAATAACATCTACTGTATGAGAGAAGCAGGAATTTATGACACGTAAATTCAAGAAGGGGTGTAGTTCGATGTTCAGGGCCCCAAGGGCAGGAAGTGGATTTCTGTAGGGAAAGACTGTGAATGCTATTAGTTCTTAATCCTCAAAAACAAACCTGTGGGCTCATAATTCTTCAATTCAAAGTGTACATTCTTTTGTATTTCGTTGCTATTATTCAATTTTGGGATTCTAGTAAACAAAGGCCATTTCCACCCTACACTGTTATAGTGCCATTATTCCACTTTCAACATCCTGTGGAATTCTTGAGTCTGGGGTTTACTGAGGCCCAAGAGCTCTCTGGCTGAGGATTCTAAATGCCCCTCCCTAAACTACAAACTCCAGGATTCCAAAGGATGCTGAAAATGGAATAATAGCACTATAACAGTGTAGTGCAGAAATGGCCAAAGTAATGGCTGTACCCATAAATCACTAGTAGAGCATTTCAATCTTCGTGCATGTATAGTCTCTGACTTACCAGCAGCGGTTCTCAAAAAATAAAATAACTGAAGAGACAATTGGGAAGAGAAACAGTTGCCTTGAGGTATAGTCACAAATTTTAATCTATTAGCAGAGGTATGAAGAGTTTTAATGGTTTCTTGGCTCACTACATATAGCAATGCATGAATCCTTGCAGCTGTACATATTGTATAACAAAGACTGAGAGACAGAGAGAAAGTTTGACACCAAAGACACTGACTTTTGGTAAGTAGATTTATTGCTCTCATGCTCCACTGCAAACAGATCATCTACTTGAAAGATCTATATCATTTTACACAACTCTTTTAAGATTTTATGTCAGATTGCAATTTGTATCTTTCTGTACCCTCTTCTAGCCCTCTCCAACTGTGTATAATGGTGCTTAAATAGCTGTGACTTTGATGTCATTCCATGAGCCCATCTGGGCTGATATCCACAAATGCTCATGCTAAAACAAACCCAGCTAGTTTCAAAGGTGCTGCTTTGCCCCCACCCCCTTTCCCCTCTTTTTGTCCTTTTTTGTAATGCAGATCTTGTAAGCCTGAAGTTTGGCCACCCCAGCGTAGTTTATCAGTTTTGCCTACCTCCATCCTCCCCAGAAAATGACTGCCAACATTTAAGCTGATTCTGTTGGAAAATACTTCCCAAGAAAGCATTCTCTTTAACCCCTCACCCCCTCACCTATTTGCTATTAGAGCAATGGGGCTTTAGACAGTGAGAGTTTCCTGCATGCCTTTACCCTAGATGCTGCGTCTGAAACTTTCCTCATTTGCTCAGTCACCCATTAGCAGCTGTATCTAAGCAGCCATAGCATGTGACCACATAACCTTGCAGGTATGTTTGGAAGGACACAAAAGACTCCTTCTGCACTCCCTTCTTCCTCTTCTTCTTCTTCTTCTTCTTCCCCACCTCAAGATGGTGATAGCAAGATCTGCTGAGCTACTCCCCTTCTTGAAACTTTCCTGTGGAGGAATCCCCCACCTTTCTATGCCTTGTTACCTGACAACTTGCTCTTTTGATGCTTCTAAATTAAGGGCAAGTTTCATTAATTCAACAGGGGTTCCATGCTTTCACCAGATCTTCTTGCCTATGGAGGCTTGCTTGGAGCCACTCACATGTACATGCAACTTGCAAAATGAGCTGGGGCGGGGGAAGGTGCTAAACCGGCTGAGAGACTTTGCAAGCAGCACATGCGTGGTCAGTCCCAAGTGAGCCTCTGTAAGTCCTTCATCCTTCCTACAGTACTGTACACAGATTCTGCTTTTCAACCAATTCCATTTTCTGAGAGTGCTTCCTTCCTTAACCTGTCAGATAAGTGAGGGAATCCTGTAGTTAGCCAGGGCATAGGCCCTGCATGTAATATGCTTGAATGTACCTTTAAATGTGATTAGTAAAGCTTTTAGCTATGAAACTTCCATACTGCCTGTTTGCCTTACCTTGCTAAGCCTAGGCCATTTCCGCACGAGGCTGTTATAGCGCTGATTCTACCTTCAACATCCTATGGAATCCTGGGGTTTGCAGTTTCGGGAGGGGCCAGGTCATCCCTCCTGAAACTGCAAACCCCAGGATTCCATAGGATGTTGACAGTGGAATCATAGCGCTATAACAGCCTCGTGTGGAAATGGCTCTAGTCTCAGAGAGACCCAAGAGATTCAGCACTTCTACTTGTGAACTCTGATAAAGGAGGTTGAGTTTAGAACCGGTCTTCATCTTTCAAAAAAAAAAGGGGGGGCTAATATCTCAAGAATCTATTTCTAATCCAACAGATTTCATACACAAAAGGCAGCACTCTGTGGGCACGTGCAGTTTTTTTTTTTTCATCAACAAACCACAAATTTGTTCTAACATCAGTATACCTGAGTTGTAACAGACTGCGTTCCGCCATTGCTAAATATTCCTGCCTTGATTTGAATTGAGTCTTCTCATCAACTAGTGTCAAGATGATGAAATCTGTAGTAAATACACCAATGTGTTATGCAATGAAGGCCTCTTGATTGAAGGCCAGACCCCCATACCCAACTAAATAACTGTGATTTTGTACCTTTTAAAAAATGCCCAAACAAGACACAGGGGCAGCCATGAATTCTGCATACCGAAATCCCCATAAGTTCCAGCGCCACAAGACACTCACACACACAGAGTGAAATGAAAACAAGTCAGAAACTTTCACAAATGATGTGCTTATTTTTTTTTTCTTTAAAAAAATAGCAAATTAGATCTGCCAATTTTCACTCTTTTTTCCTCTGGCGTGCGCACAGAGAGCTATTCTATCTCACTCATATTTCCTCCAGATAGACTTGCAACCTAGCCAGCCTTATACCAACCCAACCGTGTTTATTTGCTTTCTAAGTCCAGCTTAAATTACATGTAAGAGATGGCCTTATGTCTGAATGCTGTAAAATTAATTTAAATTATACAGTGGTAGTTTGCTTCTCTCCTTTTGACCTACATTTCTGGGCTAGCAAATGTTGGGGAGAAGAAAGGAACAAAAGATTCACATTTTAATAGTTACATTGTTTAATTGTTATTATTATTTTTGTTATTTATAGTTATCTATAGTTATTATTTTAATAGTTTAAAATGTATAATATGATGACTGAATTTTGACTGATAGTTGTCTGTGTAGCTCGTTTTGTTTTTTAGATAAATTGGTTAAAAATATAAACTAACAGAATAGCATCAGATTACATGTAAACACTGCATTTTCAATTTCTTCCAAATGGGGGCCAGTTCCACACTTCCCCTCCCTAAGCTGCAAACCCCAGGATTCCATAGGATGTTGAAAGTGGAATAATAGCACTATAACAGTCTAGTGCGGAAATGGCCAGGGAAATATAATAGGCTGCACCTTACATTAAATTCCAGATCTTTGTAATTTAATGGATCCTGTCTTTCCAAAGATCAGCATGGGAAACTGAGATGTGAAACTGATCTAGGCTTCTCTTTGCATACAAAATAAGTGAGTACCATGTTACATAAAGTTCATCCTTATGTCTGACTTCATTTCTTAAAGACTGCCCATATGAATAAGTGCTGTGGACTAAAGTTTATCTTCCATTACAAAATGGAGAAAGCAAATCTCTCTTTGTCCACCTGCACCTCCAAGAGAATGAGTAGTACCTTATCAAAAGCAATGACTTTGAGCTGATTCTTCAAAGTCTTGGTTGGTGGTGTTTGATGCTATTATTGTGATTCCACATCTTTTCCAAGACAAGCAAAGTAATGACCAGAAAGATGCTGTAAGAAAGAACCTGTATAAAGGCCACTTGAGACTTGGATGCCTTATTGCTTGATGGTGCATTTACTTAACCACTTCTGCATCTATGTATGGATTTTATCATTTATTTTTTTAAACTGGGCAAGTTTGCTGTGGCTTCAGATTGGGCCAGTGAGAAGATTGGGTCTGTATTTATTTTGTCATCAATTAAATATGAGTCTTGACCAGACTGGACTAAAGAGGCATGAGTTCTTATGATATAGCTATTTGACTTTTGCTGGTTGTTGTCTCCATACCCACTTGTTCCATGAGCGGAAGCTCTTTGTATTAATTTCTTGAATCTGCAGTAGAGGTCTTCCAAAGCTTTAAAAAAACAAAAGAAAAGAAACAAAACTAGAGATGCTTTGCTTAGGGGGTCCTATTTTTGAAAGGCGACTCACAGATTTACATTATCTTAGGATCTTAAAGAGAATTATGTGAAGATGTTTTATAAATGGTACTTAACACCAGCCAAACTAGATAAAATCTATAATACACGTCAGAATAAATGCTGGAAATGCCAAGAGAAAATTGAAACTTTCACGCACATGTGGTGGAGTTGCCGAAAAGTTAAAAAGTTTTGGGAGCAGTTATGTATAACCCTAACGGAGATATTTGGTATCCAGTTCCCTCTCTTGCCAGAATTTTTTCTGTTAAATATGATTCAGGATATAGACCTAATAATCTAAAAAAAAATACTAGAGAGTCTTATTATACGTGGTTACTGCTGCTAGACTATTATTGGCAAAATCTTGGAAACTTACAGAAATCACCTCATTAGATCAATGGATGACTAAAATATTAGAGATGAAAGAAAATTATTTCCTCACCTGCAAAATTAAAGGGAAATGTGATAAGATAGTGAAAGAATGGGATCCAATTACAAATTTCATCCTTCAAAAATGGATTAATCTAATGATTGAATAAATTAAATGAGCTTAAATATATGTTAGAAAAATTAAAATCACGGGAATCATAGTAATCCCTGTTGTGATTAATATTTTGTGGTGAGGCAAAAGTTTCGGTCTGTTTTGAGAGTAAGCATGTATAACTGGACTATCAAACAGATAAGTAAATAAGGAGAAACATGATTAATTAGCACAGAGATGCCAAAGCAACAAATACAGTAAAAGGAAGTTTAGGTTATAGGTAGTATATCTTTCTTTATTTTTCAAGGTAAGCTACAGTTCAAACAAAAGGAAGTTGAGGTAGAATATACACATATGTCCGTTTATCTGTTTATTTATTGGGTATTTTTTCCTTCCCTCAAGATAATTCAAGAAGATTTTTTTTTAACTTTCAGGAAATTACTATCTGAAGATATTTGTTAATTGAAAAACAATCCCATGTCATTATGTATAGTTACTTTTGTTTTATTTTTAATATTATTGTACTTTGTTAATAAAATATGATTTAAAAAAAGACAAGCAATTTTTATCTCTCTGAATTTTTATTATTTTTCCCTTTAGAATCATAGAATCATAGAAATGTAGAGTTGGAAGAGACCACACGGGCCATCCAGTCCAACCCCCTGCCATGCAGGAATACCCTCAAAGCACTCCCGACAGATGGCCATCCAGCCTCTGCTTAAAAACCTCCAAGGAAGGAGACTCCACTACACTCCGAGGCAGCATATTCCATTGCCGGACAGCCCTGACTGTCAGGAAGTTCTTCCTGAGGTTCAGGTGGAATCTCCTTTCCTGCAGCTTGAATCCATTGCTCCTTGTCCTGGTCTCTGGAGCAGCGGAAAACAAGCCCTCTCCCTCCTCTACATGGCATCCCTTCAAATATTTAAACATAGCTATCATGTCCCCTCTTAACCTTCTCTTCTGCAGACTGAACATACCCAGCTCTCTAAGTCTATCCTCATACGGCTTGGCTTCCAGGCCCTTCACCATTTTGGTCGCCCTCCTCTGGACCTGCTCCAGCTTGACCATGTCCTTCTTGAATTGGGGTGCCCAGAACTGGACACGGTATTCAAGATGAGGTCTAACCAAAGCAGAGTAGAGTGGTACCAGTACCTCCCTCGATCTAGACACCATACTCCTATTGATGCAGCCGAGAATTGCGTTGGCTTTCTTGGCTGCCGCATCACACTGCTGACCCATGTTCAGCTTGTGGTCTATTAAGACTCCTAGATCCCTTTCACACATACTGCTATCCAGCCACATGTCCCCCATCCTATATTTCTATATTCCATTTTTTCTACCTAAGTGTAGGACTTTACACTTCTCTCTGTTGAATTTCATTTTGTTAGCTTTGGCCCAGCTCTCCAATCTGTCCAAGTCATTTTGAATTTTGATCCTGTCCTCTGGCGTATTAACAACCCCTCCCAATTTGGTGTCATCTGCAAATTTGATGAGCATGCCCTCTATTCCTTCATCCTAGTCGTTGATGAAGATATTGAACAGCACTGGGCCCAGGACAGAACCCTGCGGCACCCCGCTAGTCACTTCTCTCCAGGATGAAAAGCAGCCATTGGTGAGCACCCTTTGGGAACGGTCAGTCAACCAGTTACAGATCCACCTGACAGTAGTTCTGTCCAGCCCACATTTTACTAGCTTCTTTGCAAGAATGTCTTGGGGAACTTTGTCAAAGGCTTTACTGAAATCGAGATATGCTACATCCACAGCATTCCCTTCATCTATCAAGCTAGTAACTCTATCATAAAAAGAGATAAGATTAGTCTGGCATGACTTATTTTTGAGAAATCCATGTTGACTTCTTGTGATTACCGCATTGCTTTCTAAGTGATTAGAAACTGACTGCTTAATGATCTGTCCCAGGATCTTTCCGGGTACTGACGTCAGGCTGACTGGGCAATAATTATTTGGGTCCTCTTTTTTTCCCTTCTTGAAGATGGGACAACATTTGCCGTCTTCCAGTCTGCTGGAACTTCTCCTGTCCTCCAAGATTTCTCAAAGATTATAGCAAGCGGTTCCGAAATGACCTCTGCCAGTTCTTTTAATATCCTAGGATGCAATTCATCTGGCCCTAGAGACTTGAATTCATCCAGTGTGGCCAGGTATTCTTGTACCACCTCTCTACCTATTATGTACCTCATTTTACCTGCTTCCTCACCTGCTCCCCAACCGCCAGGTTGAGTGCTTGTATCCTTCTGGGAAAAAACTGAGGCAAAGAAGGTGTTAAGTAGTTCTGCCTTTTCTCTTCCCCCTGTTAGTAATTCGCCATCTTCTCTGCGCAGCGACCTTATCGCCTCCTTCTTTTTCTTTTTGCTGTGGACATATTTAAAAAAGCCCTTTTTATTGTTTTTAATGTCTCTGGCCAGCCTAAGTTCATTCCGTGCTTTAGCCTTTCTGACCTTCTCCCTACATCTCCTAGCTACTTGCATAAATTCTTCTTTGGTGGTTTCCCCCCTCTTCCATTTCCTGTACATGTTTCTCTTAACGCTTAGCTCAGCTGAGAGTTCTTTAGTCAACCATTCTGGTTTCTTCAGATGCCTTCCATTTTTCCTCCTTATTGGCACAGTTTAGACTGCGCCTTCAGTATCTCCCTTTTAAGGAACTCCCATGACTCCTGAACTCCTTTCTCTTTCACTATTCTTGACCACCGAATTTCAGCCAGCAGCTTCTTAAGTTTACAGAAGTCCACTTTTTTAAAATCTAAGATGACTGTCTGGCTACACTTATCTTCTCCTTCCCACTGAATGCCAAATTCCAATAGGGCATCGTCGCTCCTCCCTAAAGATCCAACCACTTCTACCTCATTAACAAGGTCATCCCTGTTGGTCAGGATCAGAGCTAGAATATTTGATCCCCTTGTGGCCTCTTCCACCTTCTGGACCATGAAATTGTCTGCAAGACAAGCAAGAAACTTGCTGGACCTTGCTGTCTTGGCAGAGTTTGACTGCCAACATATATCCGGGTAATCGAAATCTCCTATTATTACTGTATCTCTCCGTTTTGAATGCACGGTCATTTGGTTGAGGAAAGCATCATCAAGGTCCTCAGTCTGGGTTGGAGGTCTGTAGTAAACCCTCACCAGAATATCCCTATTGTTTCTCGCTCCCTTAATTCTTACCCAGATGCTCTCGACCTGGCTTTCTGGGTTTAAGTCACGGATCTCTTCACAGGTGAAAACATCCTTGACATACAAGGCTACTCCTCCTCCTTTCTTGTTTGGTCTGTTTCTACAAAATAGGCTATACCCCTCTATTCCTACATTCCAATCCTGAGACTCATCCCACCAGGTCTCAGTGATGCCTATCAAATCATATTTATTTTGTTGTACTAGGAGTTCAAGTTCATCTTGCTTGTTTCCCATACTCTGCGCGTTAGTGTAGAGACACTTAAATCCCTGGGCCCTTCCTGCAAGTCCTGTACTATAGTTTCTACTCCTCCCACCATTGGACGCTTGTACTACTTGGCCAATATCACTTGGGCCTTTTCCCCCTGCACTCGCCGAGTCCTTGCCCTGAATAATATTGTCTCCCTCCCCAGCGGAACTTAGTTTAAAGACCTCTTAATCCTCCATGCAAGACTGTTTGCAAAAACATTCCTGCCAAGTTTCGTGAGGTGCAGGCCACCCCTTGCCAGAAACCCACGTTCATGGAAATTCAGGCCGTGTTCCAAAAACCCAAACCGTTGCCGGCGGCACCATGTGCGGAGCCAGTTGTTGACCTCTGCTATTGCCCTTTCCCTTCCTGCGCCATATCCTTGAACAGGGAGGAGAGACGAAACTGTAGTAATACAGTGCAAAAGTACTGAGGCACTATAGCACTCTAAATAGAGAGCAAGGAGAACAATCTTTTTTAATTCCAATATATTTCAGAGTGATAACCAGCATGGTGTAATGGTCTGAATGTTGGGCTAAGACACTAGGAGACCAGAGTTTGAATTGTCAGGGATTCCAGGCAGGGAACCCTGGGAAAATGATCAGCCCACTGCAAAGAGGTTGCATCATGCCCCAGCTGTGGGTAATTGCAAGGTTGCATAAGAAACTGGGGTCGTGTGCAGATGGTAGAGGGAGGTGTGCAAACCTCTACCTGATTGGTTGTAGATATGTATATAAGAAAGCAATCCCCAGTATGTATTTGTCTGTTGACCAAACCTGGTGCCTGGCGCAAGCTTTTGTCCGTCGGTCCTATGTTTTGTATATAACGGAACTTTGCTGCAAGATAAAGTGCCTCCTGTTTTGGAAGAAACTCCTCTGTGTGTGAGTATCCTTACTGGGGAACAAGGCTGTTGCTGTTGGCTCACTGAACTCTGGCTTTTCCGCTGCGTTTCTGTGGGGCTGAAACTCCTATCATCCCCAACATGAATCCCCACTCAGCCACGGAAACCTTCCAGATGACCTTGGGCAAGTCACACTGTCTCAGCCTCAAAGAAAGCCAAGGGCAAACCCTTCTGAATAAATTCTGCCACGAAAATCGTGTGATAGGTTCACTTTAGGGTTGCCATAAGTCAGAACTGACTTAAAGGCACACAACAACAAAAACAACAACAACAACAACAGTGCTGCAAAAGAAAACAACTTGAGGATAGGAATAAATTTTTGCAGCTGGTACTGGGATTGGCCAAAAAGAATAGTCCAAAGCAATAGAAATGTCATTTGAATTAAAAAGAAAGAAAGAAAGAAAGAAAGAAAGAAAGAAAGAAAGAAAGAAAGAAAGAAAGAAAGAATCCCAAGAAGTGCAGCATCAAATATAGCAACCTCCAGAAATCTCCCAGCACATTTCTCCCATGTGGAGAAAACTGTGAACTGCATAGATCATGGAAAGATTGTTGATGCTGTGCACCTTAGTCCAGTGCTGAAACCGTTACACCTCACTCTTTTTGGAATACAGCTCTCAGAATCCACTGGCCAAGCTGACTAGGTGGTTGTTGTTTTAGAATCCAAAAAGCAACTATTCTAAGCTTTGTCCTTACCTGGAAATAAGTCCCACTGAACTTAGTGAAATATCACTTCCAAGTAAATGTGCACAGAATCAGGCTGCCATTCTGAAGGAATTACAGCTGCCCCTCCACATTCGCTAGGGTTAGAGGTGCAGAACCTTGCAAAAGTGGGAAAATTCCAAATATTAAAATGCGTGTGTGTTTGTGGGAAGAGAGCTGAGGCATGATGGGGGGAACAGGCACTCTGGGTTCAAATCAGGTTGAGGAAAGGGGATGGGTCAGCATGGTAGACCTCTCTTGCTGGTCTCCTTCCTTGGGTGTGTGGGGGCCATCAGGAGACAGTTTGCGGTGCTGAGAAATCAGGCTGTGACCTGTCTTTACCTGGCCAGGCAGTGGCTAGTGGAGGAGGAGGACAAGGGTCAGAGGTGGGCTTTTAAAGAGCTGCACACCCTGCAGATCCACTGAGGGGGAAAGTTCCCCAGAAAAGAAGTGCCTTAGGTGAGAAGCAGAGGTTAGAGAAACTAGCAAATAATCAAACCAATGAAAATCAAATCCACAACTGTGGAGATTATAGTTACTTCCTTTGGATCAGGCCCCTCATCTACAGCTAGATATTTTACCATTTTGACCATTGTGCATGGCTATCTGGCCTTGGACAGTAAGCCCAACTGTGACCTCAGGCATGTCACACTCTCTCAGCCTCAGAGGAGGGGCAAGGCAACTCCACTCTGAATAAATCTTGCCAAGAAAAGCTCATGATATGAAACTGCTTGAAGGCACACAACAACAACTGGTGTATGATGCAGATGGAAACAAGGAAGAATATATCTCATTTGCTCCTTGAAGGGCTTATTTAGCAAGAGACTGTCCATGTCTGAATAGATAGAGGGCTGCTTCATAGAGGGAAGCCTTATAGATGGGAAACCTGTGATTCTCCAAAAACTGATGAACTGCTACCCCTACCATTATCTCTTACTATTGGGCGCCCTGGCAGGGGCTGATGGCAATTGGAATCAGACGTCATTTTTAGGGACAGAGGTTTCCCAGCCCTGTTTTAGATTGTAAGCCCATGGCAAAATTGGTCTTGTGCTTAAAACCGATTGTAAACGTTTGCTTTTTATTCTTCATTAAAGATAATCATACATGAATATAAGCAGTATATTAGAGTCAGCGGTGATTTAAGATTTCCTGAAAACCCTCCAGATCTAGTACTTGGTGGACTATTTGTTCCGAGCTTGGTTAAATGACTTTTTGGAATACAACCGCCAGAATCCCACAGCCAGCTTGGCCAATGTACTCCAAAAACCCCTGTTGTCCAAAAAGGGAATTTTTCCAAGTTCTGTCTTTCTCTTGGTAGTAGAATGAAAGGCAAGAACTGGGCTTTCCAGAGAGCTCATTCCTGTCTTTCCAAAGAAATGCCACTGGATGGTGCTATTGTAAAGGCAAATTGTTTTCATCACTCTGACCTGGCCCTACCCCCAGACTGTCCCAGTATTTGAAGCTAGAAACCCGTTGCCACAATGTAGTTATTCTGGTTTAAATCACTACTAGTCAGGACTTACAGGAATCAAAAGTATAGTTCCTACGTGCATAGTAAGCACTTTTATTAAAAGCAGAGACCCGAGCACTCACCCTTAAAAATACTTTTCCTGGTCCTTTGGCAGGAAGGAATGGCGCACAGTATGCTGTGGCAGAAGAACCCAAGTGGAGAGAGAAGGGTGCCTTGGCCTGCTTTTTGGCATGTCTCCACATGCTGCTTAAGGAGATAAGTGTGAGACCCATGAGTATGAAATCATCCACTTCTCTCTTGGCCTAGTTTGTCATGTACGGTCCAGTTGTTCTTCTATAAGATCATTGCACCCATTTTTGCCTTTGAGGAATTTCTTTCGTTACCTTTATGAGTCTGAATTCTTGTTGTTGTTCTTCAGGGTTCAGCTTCCTCCCTAGGGTCTTCTAAAAGCTATGCCTCTTAATGGGGTGGTAGTGAGGAATGTACTTTAATGTACAGGATAACTGTGTCCTAACATGCACGTGAATGGCACCCAACTGAAGTTGAATCGTGGCAGGCCCCGCATGGCCACCAAAATGAAGCATTTGAAGTACTTGTGAAGTTCACTAACTCCAGGCATGGTAATGACTTGGATCGCTGTTCAAGGGGGAGTAGACAAATTCATGGAGGACAAGATTATTCATGGCTGCTGGTAGAGAGGCTTGAGATGTGTGTTTGGTCTACATTTTTAAGCAGGCTACAGCTTCTGGACTAAAATGGACAAAGCCACTGAGAGCAAAACTGGGTCACAGAGAAAAAAAAGTCTTTTCAGGTCTCTTAGCTAGGGTTGCCAAGTTTTTGAAAACAGCAATATGGGACAGCCCTCTTTGTGGCCAGGCCAGCTCAAGAGTATATGTGAGGCAGACCCATAAAAGCCTGCCTCAATTCTTTGTGTTTTTAAGAGACTGGAGATCCTTTGGAAGCCCAGAACACATGCAGCAGTTCCTCTTTTTGCCAGACTTCAGGTAAGATGCCTCATGTGCTTCTTGCCTCCGTTACCTAGGCCTGTAGAGCTGAGAATAGGAAGACTGGGCACCAGCTGCACTCGCAACAGACAGACTCCTGCAGAATTTTGTGTTTATAATTCTGCTGTATACCAACTGCTCAGGGATCCATCTATTGCAAGTATGGATGGCACCTGGTCTTTCTGCTTTTACCAGACTTAAAAAAAAAAAAGGGCAGGAGAAGATTTGGGGCTGCACTGCCCCAAGGACAAAAAAATGTGCAACATAGTTGGGCCCTAGGCCCACTTCCAGGCTTCTGGGCTCTGGTAATTTGCATTGGTTCTGCTGCCCCCCCCCCCCCACCAACCAACAGCCCAGAATGCAGAGATCAGAGTGCAAGCATCCTTCAGGTTCTGCTCTTCTCTGAACTGTGCACCTCTCAGCTCAAAAACTGCATAGAATACACATTTTTTAAGGAATGCTGCATGCATAAATTAAAGCAAAAAAAATTGCAAAACGAGTAAAACACTGAACTTATTAAACACCTGCAAAAGTGATACCAACAACATCCAGACATATTCATAGATCCCCAGCTACTAGTGATGATGAATATAGGTTACCTCCAGTATTGAGAACATAATGCCTCTCAGTAGCAATTGCTGGCAAACATAAGTGGGAAGATTCTGTTGATCTCATGCCCTGTTTGCTGTTGTCCCACAAGCAACAGTGGGAAACAGGATGCTGGATTACATAGCCTTTGATCTGGTCCAGCAGGGCTCTTCTTAGATTCTTGTACATTAACAGCCTGCCTGTCATTTCACATGCTGGTAAAATTCATTTAGAGCAATTTAGTTTTTTTTTCCCTAGTGTATCATTAACTTAAAGTGCAAACGAGTTTTTGGCTTTTAATTCTCTGCCAGAAATATTATTGCCCACAGCAAGAAGAGGAATGCCTTA
Source organism: Cyclura pinguis (assembly GCA_030412105.1). Lineage (NCBI taxonomy): Eukaryota > Metazoa > Chordata > Lepidosauria > Squamata > Iguanidae > Cyclura > Cyclura pinguis. The sequence goes on from CM059600.1 coordinate 131,321,786, forward strand.
AGCATCATGTACTTGGGGAGAGGGTGGACACCAGGCAGCAGTACATAATATGAGAGTAGGGATGTTACTTGCATGTCCTCATTTGCATCTATGAAATATTAGAAGGTGAGAGTTCTGGCATTAGAAAGAGTACCTGTATTTGCCAGGGCTTCAGAGGTGTGTCCACACTACACTGTTACGGCACTTTGATACCACATTAACTGCCATGCCTCCATCCAATGGAATCCTGTGATTTGTTGTTTCATGACATGTTAGAAGTCTCTGCCAGAGAGCTCTAACACTGTCATTCAGAGGAGCAGACTAGAGGATTCTAAATTCTTCCTTAAACTACAAATCCCAGGATTCTAAGAGATATAGCCGTGGCTGTCAAAGTGGTACTACGGTGTTATAACTGGGCCATGAGGATATATTGCAGGCTGTAACCAGAGTTGCTGCATTTTATTCTCTGTAGGGTTTCTGCACCTTTAACAATTGTGTACCTAATATGTAAAGTGTTCCATGGTAGTGACAGGAAAATACTCACTTTCGCATTAATGTTTTTTTGTGTGGCTATTACAGGATTGGAATCTTGCTGTGCAGTTAGTTGGAGAGGCGGGCAGCCCTACTTCTGGGTGGCCGGATGCATGTGGACTCAGTTCACCAGCTGTGATTGCTTCTTGCACAACTACATGCATGTTCTAGTCGGTTTCCAGTGACGTTTGCTGAGAGTGTCCCAAGTTTCCAGGCTCTGGAATGAATGATGAAAAAGTCCACATTGTTGCTCTTCCCTTGAACAGGATTCTCTCTCCTCCTGTATATAACAACAAACAGTAACAATAAGGCCAATGGTCTAGGGGAGGGGGGAGTTTAACTGTGGTTTGTCTGAGTTGGCATTATTAGAGTGCCTTTGTTGTGTTGACATTTCAAAATGCTGTTTATGCATGACTGAGACACCAACTATGCTTGGACCTCACAGTTTTGCTCTTTCAGAGAGAGAAATGTACAAGTGGTCCTCCGTCACAGCCAAATTCTCCGCATTCAGGATATATCTTCAGTGTTCCTGGAAGTCTGAAGCAATATTCCCATTTTCTTGCATCAGGTTTAGGGACAGATGTGTGTGACAGAGAGTGTATCTTTCACATGCTTGCAAGATGGGGCCTATTCAGTTCTTTTTAGAAACAGATTGAGGCATAGAGTATTGTTCAACTTACAGGACAGCCACAATTACTTGTGATTTGGTTCAAATTCCACACAAGTCTCACTGCCTTATCTGATGCTTACAATTAGACTGTGAAAGAGAGAGAAATGCTGTAATTTTGGGAAAAGAGTATTTCTAGAACTGAGCAGATAGTGGGGCATTTTAAAATGGTTTCGTGAACTTTGAAAAATACCTTCCTTTCAGCAATTTGCGGGTGCGAGAATGGATCAAAGGGAACTGAAAGTCACCAACAATTCCGGAAACACTGCCCCTACTCTGAATGGATTTCATTTAATTTCAGGTGATGGCAGTACACAATCAAATCTGTTGATTTTCTGTGGAAGGTGGATACTTGGAATCAGTATTGAAAATGAAAGCATTTTAAGCAAATTACATGTCTGTTAGATAAAGAAGGATGAGGTCTTCTGGCTGTGGCTATATGATCAAGAAAAAGACTACAGAGGAGGAAGGCTGAGAGGTTCCGAAGTCAGACCCAGGAATATCAGCAAAGGAACAGTGGATCAGCCAAGGCAAAAGCAAAACATGCTGGCAAGCCCTATATGCCTGTTTCTGCTTCTACAGTCCCCTATAGGCACCTAGTGTCTTCCGTAAGCATAGTTGTGGCTTTTTCTCCATTTCCAACAAAATCAGATCGGCTATGACATCCAGTGTTTTCATCACTTTGTGATCCCTGATTGGCTAGGGTCATCTAGAAAGGGGAAAAGAATCTGGCTTATTTTAAACCTACAAAGTAGTGAAGAATTCTTTTCCCCATCACCTCTTGTGAATTCCTGATCAATGAGCTCAAACTTCTATACCAGTAAAGTACCTTTTAAAATTCACTTATCCTTCCTATTCTATCTGAGGACCCAGGAGTTTTCTTTTTCTTAGCTCCGACGAGGGCCTCTTTGCTCCCAGGCCCATATTGATTCTTGAATATTTAATATGATGAAAGTGTGCTGAAACATTAACTGACCATGTGAGTAGTTTACTTTGATAGAACCTGAAGTAAACAGAAGAGAACCTGGGAAAGCAACAGTTAACCTGCTTCCCAAGTCTCTCAGGATTTGTATTTGCTTTCATTAGTAAGTAAGACTCACAGAATAACATCTGTTAATGCCCAAGGCTCCCTCATGAGCACAATACAAGCAAGTAAAGAGAGTTGTCTCTAAAGGGAGTCATCACTAATATTTTTGGGACCCTTGTTCAAACTAAGAAAGTAAACAGACACCTTATAGTACTTTGATAGGGTGTTTTTCCAAGTGGACAGACATGCACCCTATCACAGAGAGAGAGAGAGAGAGAATGAATAAGAGAGAGAGAGAGAGAGAGAGAGAGAGACAGATCAAACAGTTGCAAAAAATATTTTTGGAATTCTTTCTTTCTTTCTTTCTTTCTTTCTTTCTTTCTTTCTTTCTTTCTCTTTCTGGTCACTAGGATACCCTTCACACTGACAAGGTAAAATCTCTGAGACAAGTTTTCTGAAAGATCTGCATCATATCTGAGATAAATATGTCTTCTACCTCACACTACTATCCACAATTTGATGAGCAAGTACAATATTTGAATGGTACACTGGTAGCAATGTTCTCATGTTTTGCGGACTATAAACAGGAGAATTTGGACAGTTTACCCCCCTATGTCATTATGACCTACAAATTTGGTGTTCAGTCGTCCATAGGGTTAACACCAAATATGGTAGTGTTTGGGAATGACATTACTCTTTCAGTAGAACTACTGACTTGTAAAAAATATAGATTCTACAGTATGTTAACTGAATTAGATGGCATTCTAAGCACTGAGGGCCAGGCTGAGACTACCCCAAAGGAAAGTCACACCGAGGCAGAAGGAGCAATATGGTCTATAATGTGTTAAGTGTTCAACCAGACAAAGTGGGGTCTACAAAGAGAGGACAGCTTTGGCAGCTAAACTGCAGGGGTTAAAATACAAAAGGATGGATATACAGAGTGAGTAGCAGCATGAACTCTGGAATTTCTTTTCTTTTCTTCTCTTTTAGTCATAGCAGAGTTTGGTATTCTCATTCAGACTCCTAAATGACCACAGCTCTCCCATGAATCATGGATTTGCTGCAGGCATTCTTTGGTGGTGAAGAATACAGGGGATTGGAAAAGCATTGGCTACACTTCCATTGCCAAATGCAGAACAATGGCATCTTCCACTGAGAACTCTGAGGGACCCAGGTGGATCTTATTGCAAGGTGGCATTGGTCTGTGTCTGGCTATGGAGCATAGGGGCTTCCATGTCAATGGGAAAGTGAATCCATTCTGGATTTTGAAGAAGCTATTCATGGTGCTGAGCTCTAGCACCAAAATATGTTCAACATCTTGGCTGGCTCCTTTAAAGTTCAGACTCCAACAAGAAGCAGATTGAAGACCCTATCAACCACATGGTCCTATTGACTAAAATCATAAAGCAACAGAAATAGGTGCCCCTGGGTGACCAGTTGGACTGTACAAAATAATTTAAAAAGTAGAAAAGTGAAAGACAATTAATGAAAAGGAAGCTAGTTGCTATCAAACCAAATGACTTGTTGTTTGACTTGAAATCCCAGGATTAGAATTATTTGAGGCTGTTAAGAATCAGAAAAAAAGCACATGTCTCTGTTTCTTCTAAGCTGCTGAGAATATACAGAAAAAGCCCCCCCCCCCAAAAATAGGTACTCCAACTAGAAGCAAGTTCAAGTTGCTAGTAGTGTAACAAGTGATGGAGAAGATTGTTTAAAAACTGCAGTGTGTCACCTGACATCTGCGCTTCATGGAGCTGTGAAGGTGCTGGAGAGGATGGAGCATTAGTGGGGGAAAAGCACTCCTGTCTCAAGTGAAATGTAAATGTAAATGCCAGTTTCTATAAATCACACACTTAATGTTAAAAGACATTAACATACAAATTAGTGTAACATTAACATACTGCTTTCTTACATTTTACACACACACACACACACACACACACACACACACACAAAATTAGATGTGTCACCTTAACATGATTAAAAATATACTTTTGCATTAATTTATCTCCCTTCCCTGCCCCTACCATGATCATTCCTTTTGAAAAGCTCTGTGGTGACAACATTCGGGTGGGGAAACACTGAAGAAACAGCTTCGAATGGGGATGTGGGGTGGGAAACGCCCGCAATCTAGAGCAAAACTTGTTTCAAAGGAATAGTTCAATTAATTTTCTAGGATAGGATAGGATAGGATAGGATAGGATAGGAATCATTCAGGTCTCTAGAAATTGTTGAGTTTCATGTCTCTTCAGCCCTAGTCAGCACGACCAGCACTGAGGACTGCTGGAAACTGCAGTCTAATAACACTGGGAAAGCTGCATGAGCTATACTCTTGCTCTAGGTTGTGAGGCCTGATCATTCCTTTCCTCTTCAGGTTCCTGGCAGAGTTTTGCAGGGTAGAGGAGGGAAGGAGGGACCAAGGAGGAAGGAGGAGGGCTTTGTTAAGCCAGGTCTAGGATGTCAAGAGCCCCTCCGCATGTAGTTTCTCTTCTTTGTAACCCACAGGCCTCCATCCTCCATATGAACAGCCTTCATATCGAGATACTAGGATCAAGGCATTTTGGAACGTACAGCCTCTCCTTAGTGATCTGATATGGGGCAGGAGATATTTATTTGTCTGCCTGCATATTTGTAAATAAAATAATGATTTCAAAAACATCATCAGTCACCCATGCTCTGCCACCAAAAAAAAAGAAAAAGAAAAGAAAAAAGAAAAAAAAATCAAGCACAGGTCACACTGTTCCTGGAACATCTCATCCGCTGAGGAAATGGAGAGCTTGTAACAATATATTTCCCAATGAGATTATAGTCAACTCCTTCATAGTTTAGCCACTTACTTTCTTTATATTATTTGAGTAACTTTCTCAGAGGAGAGAGAGGAACAGAAACCCTACCTACCCTGCTGCCTCACTTGGCCTGCCAGCCAACTTTTGCTCTAAACATGCTCTAGCTGTCTTAGCAATTCCATCTATGGATACAGAATCTGAGCAATCTCTAACCACACAGTGATGCTTTCTGCCCTTTTGCACAGAGCAACAACAAAAAGTGCTAAATCAATAGTATCAAATCCCTAACAGAGTAGGAGACTGGAAAAGGCAGTGTTAAAGATGCTGCATATTACAAGGTCAGTAGTACAAAGTAGTTGTCAAACCTTGCCTCAAAGTGAAGAAGAGAGTTATTGGCCTGGGTGGCCAAATAAAAGGCAATATTTCTTCCAGCTTTTAGTCTTGCACACATTCCCTCCAACTGACTTGGTAGGAACAGTCCCAACTGAGCCTCTGCCATCCCACTCTTTCAGCTACTTTCAAAATGTGCCTGTTTCTCTCTCCTACTACTTTCCCCCCTTTGTCCTCAGCTTATCTCAGTGAGTGCAAAGTGAGTTCAAAGTGCAAAAGTAGTCTGCACTCAGTTAACTCAGCAAGGAGGCAGTGGCAGGATCTTGCCCTTCCCTGTAGACTCAAGCAAAAGCAAACTGCTACAGCCTTTTGTAGTTTGTTCTTCCTTGTTAATAGCTTTTGCTATCTTGACCACACTCTCATGTTGCTTGGTCACGTGTGTTCCAGCTTCCATCTGTGAAATGGTAGAGAGTACCCTTCTCTCCATCTTAAATCACCTCACAAGAAAGAAAAATGTACATGGATTGGTGGCTTGATCACTATGCCAATAGCCAGCTAAACCAATGAATGGCTTGAAGGACTAGACCATAAACTCATTCATCTGGGGAATGGCTACAGTGAAGGACCTGAGGGGTGTCTCATCAGCTGAACAATTATTGAGGCCCCATCCTGCACACAGGGTCTCTTTCCTACTCCAGCACCCACTCCAAAGAAAAATGCCTCCCCTCACAGAGCAACATCTGATGTCTACCACCATGCAGGGATTAAAACCATTCTGCTTCATGAACCAGATACTCCCTTCTGAATTAGATCACCCTTGAACCAAGGCTCCACAGTTACATAAGGGGCAACAGTTTCTATAAGCTGTCATGCATTTCAAAGGAAAGGGAGAATAAAGTCTTTGCTCCTGCATTTCAAAGGAAACCACGTCAAGAATGACAAGTGACATTTGATCAGTAAAGCCCTAAATAATTCCACTAGGTAAGCAAAAATCTCCTGCCCACAGACTTCTTGCGGACACAAACAAAAACCTAAATAATGTACTCTGATGAACCTGAAACTTCTCTATGCCAAAATGAACGTAAAAAATGAAAAGCAAAATGAAGGAAAAGCAAACAAAACTGGAATGCAACATCCATCGGAATGAATACATCAGAACAGACATGCTGAAGCTGACTTTACAGCTACCCTCCTGGGATGTCTAGGATGTTTGGGATACATGAATTTACTTAAGATGCTTTGTCTTAAGATGCATGGGCATATCAGATCAGAAGGTTAATACACACCTGTTTCCAAGAAAAGGCTTACAGACATGTTTCTGTACATTTGTCCTATATCTGTCTCACACAAAAATGTAAATATATTGACACAGAGATATGTGCACTTGTATCTTTTAAAGCTAGCATGAAATGTAGTCTTCAGGGGCATTCATGATGGATTACAGAACCACCATGGAACAAACATATTATGAAGGACAGCATGCATATGTCCTAGAAGAAAATGAGCACCAGCCACTAGGGCGCAGACTGCAAGAGGGCTACAGTGAAAGTGTCCCTTTATCTTCTGTGCTGTGCTGCATACTCTAGGATCAAACCTTAGAATCTGTCTTCCTCCCCACCTTAGAATAAGACTTAGATGCTCTTTTAGAAAGCTGCTAGGGTATGACCTGGGGACCAAGGGTTGAAGGCTTGTCAACTTCAAAATCTCTCAGCCTCCACAACTCAATGGAAGCATTGCTAACGTTGCACGTCCATCTCAGACCTATGCAACCATGTATTCTTGAATGTCCCTCCAATAAGAGGTAGGAAACTTCAGGTTTTAAAATGGAATGCTGCCCGCTTAAGGTCTCAGTTTGGACCTCTAGAGTTTCCCAGATGAGTATGTTTCCTTCTCCAATACAGTCAACCCTCCATATCTGTGGATTCTGTATCCACGGATTCAACCAACCACAACTTGAAAATATTAAAAAAAAAAGAGTAAACTTTGTTTTTGCCATTTTATATAAGGGACACCATTTTACTACAGCATTATACATAACGGACTTGAGCATCCATGAATGTTGGTATCCATGGGGGATCCAGAAACCAAACCCTAGCAGAGACCAAGGATTACTGTGTACTATTATGGGGGGGGGGGCATTTCCTGACTGTTATGCAACCCCTCCCTCATTCTATAAGCTTGACATGACTCTCCCAAGGCTTAATAATGATCAGTAAATAAGTAAGTGCTTTAAGTTAAAATATGTAGATATTTTTGGCCTTTCACCTTTGCTCCAGTGCAATGAGAATTCTTCTAAACTTAATCGAATCCTTGGAATAAAAAAGGAAAGGAGATTCACCCAGCCTTCCATTAAATACTACTGTCTGATTTAGTAATCCTGTGTCCTGTGTTCAAAATGCAAGTTTCCATACGCTAAATCCCATTACATTTTGTCGTTCCACAATTTCCACTGGAACAAAGTTCTTGCTGTTTAATTAATGGCCATATGGGGGCATGGCGATCTGAGGTTTTCCTGCTGCCCCTCCCATCACTTCCTGGCCATCTTCTTCTCCCCATAAACAGTAAATAGCCTTCCCATTGTGTCATAAATGTTCTGCTCAAGTCCATATTTGCACAATGCTAGCAACTCACAGGATGCCACAGCCTAAAGGGCTTATTTTAAGCTTGTTGGAAAAGAACATTGTTTGGCGGGAATAAAACTCTCTGTTCTCAAAAAAGGGCAAAATAAAAAGGGTTTAATGCTGCTGACTCCCTGAGTTGCATAAACATGGAGACAAGTCCCATCTGGAAAGAGGGCAGGGAGGAATTTCTTGCTGGCACCCAGCAGAGGTCAATGGCCTCTCCTGGACATTCATCAGAAGTGTTGCTAGGACAAGAAGGGAGTCCAGTTCCCATTCTGAGCAGACTTCTCCCAGGCTGTTCCCACTGGGATTTAGAATTTCTATTTCTCTTGAATGTAAAAAAAAAAAAAAAAAGACGACAAGCAGCAGAATTGTAAGCATTCTTCAGTGGTCACACTGAACATTATGTTTTGTCCTTTCTTTTTTTTTTTTCCAGAGGAGAAGCGGTGCTAGGCTACTGTAGCAAGAATAAGTCACTACAAGGCTTTGGGCTGTTTTTATCTTTTCCTTGCACATGTGACCCAGCAGTTAGTGAGAGATGATCAAGTCTTCTGAGTTCCAACATCCCTTTTTTCAATCACTTGCTGTGTGACCCTAACCAGACCATCACATTACTATTATATTAACGGATTATTATCAGGAAAAGGCACAGCTATGAAATGATGGGATCATAGTATCATAGGCCCTTTTCGCATGGCATTTGCCATGCAAAAGGGCACCTGGAGCGTCACGCGATTGTGAGGAGCGATCTGCATGACGCATTCACAATTGTGCAACGCTCCAGAGTAGGGCAGGTGCCACTTGTGCACTTTTTCATTTTTGGCTTTCAGCCAAAAATGGTGCGTGATCGCGCATTGCTCCAGGGCCCTGCGCGCACCTGCCATGGGTGCAGAGCCTCCGGAGCCGCAGCATTCATGCTTCCTGCCCCAGCGCAGCTTGGGAAACTCCCAGGCTGTGCTGCGGAAGGAAGAGGCGGCGCTCTCGTGCTGAGCTGAAGCAGCGGGGACACAAGAGCCTCTCGCTGGAGGCTGCTCACGCGATCCCCACACCCTAGCGCCGAAAAAAGGTAAGGTGCAGAAAGGGCCATAGAGTTGAACACCAGTACAGTGTTGCCATCAGCCCGCATGTTGTAGTGGTTTGAGTGCTACACTACAATCCTGGAAACCAGGGTGAAACTCCCTGCTTGGCTACGGAAACCCAGTAGGTGACCTTGGTTGTGTCATATACTCTCAGCCCAAAAAAATCAGTGATTATTAGGGTCACCATAATGACTTGAAGGCACACAACAACAGCAACAACAACAGGTGTTGCCATAATTTGCTCACTGCTTGCCACAGTACATGTGCTGGAAAAATAAATGGGTCTGAGATTAAATCAAGCCTGAACTCTCCCTGGAAGTCAAAATGACTAAACTGAGGCTATCATATTTTGGACATATGGTGTGATGACATTACTCAATGGTGATGACATTGCTAAAATGGAAGACAGTAAGAGAAAAGAAAGACCACATTATAGGTGGATTGACTACATCAAGAAAGTCACAGCCCTGGGTCTGCAAGACATAAGCAGCCGTGTTGATTACAGGGTGTCTTTGAGTCTCTCATTCAAAGAGTGCCATAAGTCAAAGATATCTTTGAGGTCTCTCATTCAGAGAGTGCCATAAGTCAAAGCTATCTTAACAGCAGTTAACAACAATGTGCTGGAAAACTTAACAGATTTGTTTGGCACAGATCTCTTTCTCTCTTTCTTTCTCACACACACACTGCAACACACACATGCACAAATGGCTGGCATGTAAAAACTGCTGCACAAAAGGAAACACAATATTTCCTTACTGTCTCTTTCCACAGTTGTCCAGGGATCTGAACCTGGATTTCTTCAGTTTAAGTTCAGAATGCTGTTCGCTAAACTCAAAGGCTTGAACAACACTAAGCCAAGGCAGAGTCCTCAGAGCCTAGAAAAATTGCTCTTTTTTATATATATATAACAATTCCCAGAATCCCTCAGCCAGCTTGGCCAGTGGTCATGCTAGCTGGGGAATTCTGGAAGTTGTAGTCTGACAATAGGTAAGAAACCTCTATCACAATGTAAGTTATGTAACTTTACGTATACTTAGCCGCATAGCAAAGGCAATAAGAAACTGCGTTAGTGATGGTGGACATCTGTAACAGGATGCTGGCAAGAGTGTCCAAATGCACACCAGGACGAATGTTCATTGGCCCCAACGTGCACTGGTTACATAGCTGGCTCTCCTATGTAGTAATGTTACAACAGCCCTTTACGGGACACAAACATTACAGAACTGCCCAGTTCTAACTACCACAGACATAAGCCCATTTATGAAGATGTAAGCCCTCAACAGGATTTTGGCCAAAGTTCTTCCCAAGTCCCGCTAAGACGATCCAAAACCCTTCCTTCTATTTGTACACCATCCCACCAGCTGTCCCTAAACTTGATACATCCCATTCCTGCTCTCACCTGACAATACATTAATATGAACTCTGTGTATAAAGCTCTTGGAAGAAAAATGACCTTCGTTGTCAATAAACATTGTATGTTCCCAAAGTGAAGTCCCATTGTGTGTCTAGGAATTTTGCACATCCTGCTTCTAGGACCTGAGTGCATTTATCACTGCTGCAGAGTTTATAACACACACTCTTACAAGTTCCAGACGCGCAGTTTCTTGCTAACAGATGCTTTGTTCTTCCTTTTACATGTCTCTTTGTTTCTAATCCCTTGATCCCAAGCACCTGATGGAAAATAAGCCACTATGAACTATCGTACGTTTAAAACACTCTGGCAACTCACTGCTGCTTCCTGTACCTCCCAAGTCTTCTGTCTTATCTGACACCCATGTTATTAGCATCTGCCAAGGAAAACTGGAACAGAAATGCTATTTATTTGTAGGAAGCATAAGGTATATACCTAACTGCCTATACTGGGCATTCTTTATACATAATCCACATCTAAGCTAATAGGAAATTGACTTCTACCAGGTTATCTACAAATATCAGAACAGCCATTGCTAGACCAGATCAAAGACCAATCTAGTCCAGCATTCAGTTAACACAGAGCTTCAATGGCGCCTCTGGAAATAGAAGAATGCAAGGGAAGGAAGATGGGGACATCACTGCAAGCTTTCCTCCAGAAGAAAAAGAAATCCAGCCTGCAAAATGCTTTTGATCTTTTTACAGAGTTGTGGGCTTGGAGGACTTCATGGTGGAGAGGGAGGGAAGAAGGCAGAATCATAGAACTGTAAAATTGGAAAGGACTGTGCGGCTGTCTGGTCCAACTCCCTGTCATGCATGAACACCCTCCCAAAGCACTCCTGAAAGATGCCCATCCAACTGCTGCTTAAAAACCTCCCAAGACGGCAAGTCCACCCACTTCTGAGGCAGTCTGTTCTACTGTCAAACAGCTCTTATAGTCAAGAAGTTCTTCCTAATATTCAGGTGAAATCTTTTTCTAGTAATGTGAATCCTTTGCTTCATGACTTAGGCCCTTTTCACATGCGACTTTGAACACGAAATGGCCATGAGAGCAACACAGAATCGCAAGGACGATTCCGCATGAGACCTCACGATCACGCGTCACTCCCATAGCGATCCCGCGGCAATCGCGCAGTATATCATTTTCGGCCCTTTGCCGAAAATGATGCATGATTGCGCATTCCTCCTGTGTCCCTCCTGCACTTCCCTTTCATATGGAATGTCAGGAAGCGCAGACATCGCGCTTCCTCCCCCAGCGCAGCCTGGGAAAGTACCTGGCTGTGCTGTGGAAGGAAGGGGCGGAGCTATTCTGCTTCCTTCCATTCAGCACAGAACTGGTGTGGAGGGAAGTGCAGGGGACGCGATTCCCTCCCGGAGGAGGCTTTTTGCGTGATCCCAGTGCAACACCAGTGGCACCAGGTAAGGTGTTAAAAGGGCCTCTCTCTCTGGAGCAGAAGAAAACAGATTTGCTCTATCTTGCACATACTTAAAGATGACGGTCATATTCCCTATAAGTCTTCTTTTCTACAGGCCAAACACACCAAGCTCCTTGAGCTATTCCTCATAGAGGCTGATTTCCAGAACTTTTACCATCTTGGAAATCAACCCCAATTGACACTGAGTAGTGTGGGGTGAGTGAGTATAAGTGCTGATGTTTTTGAGCACAGCAATAGTGTTATTGGATCCTCCCATTTTACTGCTACGGTTTTAGAGAAAGTTTTAAAATAATAAAAATAAAAAGGCAATAGCATTAGCAGAGTCTACTACTTCAGTGTCCTTTAGAGAGATGTTTAAAAGTTTCCAATTTGCCAAGATGTGGAGTATATATGTTGCAAAGAGACTGGTAGGAGAAGAAGGAATCCGTTACTACCTATAAAGGTATACTTCTCTCCCATCCAACCCTCCACTTCACACCACTGCTATTTTAATTCTCTATTTTTTTTTAAAAAAAGTGTTTGGATAGGAAAGGAGAAAGAACGGAGAAGAACTAAGAGGAGAAAGCATGCCACAAATAAGCACAAATCACCAGTCTGGAGGAGTCCATTGCTAGCTAATTGTTTTTAAAGCTGATCCAGTTGATGGCCAACAGTGCATCTTTCTGACCTACGTGTCTGAAAACAGAAAGGCACAGTTTAACTATTCACTGTGTGAAAAAGCACTCCTTATCTGTCTCTGATTTCCCATCATTTAGTTTTTGCTGAGTAGTGATCTTCAGCACTAGCATTACGAAAGAGAGGGAAAAATGACTTCTTATCCACATTTGCTATCCTATATATAATTGCATACACTTTGTCATGTCTTCTGTTACCCCCCTTTGTTCCCTATCAACCTCAAACATTCTAACCACAGTTCCTAGATTATTTTGATCACCTTTTTCTCCATATAGCCCAGTAGTATTTACTGTCTGGCAGACATTTTCTTTAAGAGCCAAGGTAGTGTAATCATTTGAGCACTGGACTACAACTCTGCAGACAAGGGTTCAAATCCCTGTTTGGCTATAGAAAGCTACTGGGTGAACTTGGGCAAGTCACATTCTCTCAGCCTCAGAGGAAGGCAAAGGCAACCCCCCTCTGAACAAATCTTGACAAGAAAACTCCATGATAGGGCCTCAGTTTTGTAGGGTCTTAGTTAGGAATCATTCACTTCACCTGTTATTGGATCCTTTGAACAGGAGATGCCAGGCAGAGGCTAAACTTGGAACTTTCTGCATGCAAAACATGTCCTTCACTATTGAACCTTGCTACCCTTTACTTCTAGAGCAGTGGTTCCAACTGGTTGTCCTCTACATGTTTTGGACTTCACCTTCCAGAAGCCCCCAACAGCATGACCAGTTGTCAGTACATCTAGAAGTGGACGTTTGAAACACTGTTAACAATAAGAGTATTGTTCCTCAGACTGATGCATTTCTTATAATCTCTAGCATTTGGAGGAAGGTGGAGTGGAGAGGGGAATGCCCTCCCCAGTAAGAATGCCCTCCTATTAAAATCTCCTTCTAATCTAATTTCTAGATTTCAGGAACTCAAAACATCAGTTGAACATTGAGAAATACCATTTGTGCATTCAAAGATAAGGGGCAGGCTATTACCAAGGAAATATGAAAACAACAAATATGAGTCTTAGATGTTAATGATTCTAGGGGTCTCCTTGCAATGCTGGAAATCTGGGTGTTGAAAGAAAATTTAATGGAAGGGTTTGTTTTTTGTTCATTTTGCCCAGCCCATGCTACACCCCTTAGCATGACCATTGGGAAAGACTGCTCTAGACTGCATGATAATCCAAAAAGATCTAATAGTCCAAAAAGAATGTGAAGAACTGGCATGAATGGGGTGGCCTTTTCCAGGTATAGAACCTATTCAAGCACCTAGCCCTACAAGATTGTTATATACCATTTTTTACGATAAGATTAGTTTCCCAAAGCAAACTAATCACCTCTGATGGAGTAAAATATCCCCCCGACACACACAGACACACAGACACAGACACCTGAAGGCTTAGTTGTAACACTGATGAGCAATGAGCTGGACTAGACCCAGACAGTTACTGGAACTGATCCCAATTTCTTTAGCCCCCCCCCCCCCCCCCCGCAAATATGTTAGTCTGAACACTACTGGGAAGCATGGTAGCACCTGGTTCATAGATATTTGTTCTGGGCAAAGCAATGTTTCCATTTTCCTTTTGAAGCTCTAGTTTGATTTGTTTGTAAGATAGGGCTTTCAGGCCTGTGAATTATCACTGCAGCTGCAGAGAAAACAGGGGACAAGGGTGCCCTCCCTTTGATGATCTTTATCAAAGAAAAAAATGGAGGACAACACAGGCAGGCACACAGACACACACACACACACACACACAAAAGAGTCCTTGTTGTTGTATTCCTGCAAATTGTTTCCAACTTTTGGCAACCTTAAGGTGATCCTATCATGGGATTTTCTTTCAAGCTTTCTTCATAGGGGAAATGCCTTTGCCTTTCTCTAAGTTTCAGAGAATATGATTTGTCCAAGGTCACCCAGCAGGTTTCCATGGGTGAGTGAGGATTTAAACCCTAGTCTCCAGCATAGTAGTCCAACATTCAGACCACGACACCAAGCTGGGTTCTACTCTTTACAAAAATACTCGTGTCTGAGCCAGTCAAAAGTACCCATGGCTGAGCTAGTCAAAAGTGCAGTTCAGATGATACCACTATTTTGTGACAGAACATCTAGAAGAGCAAGCTAATTTATACAGGGGAAGGCAACTACATAGATAAAATTGGATCAGATGTGGCAGCAAGATTTGGCTGGACACTGAAAAAACACTGACGGTAAAGCTGGTGTCACACTTTGAAGAATACCACCCCACACACAAATGCACCCCTTTTGCAAGACAGAAATTCATCTGTTTCTTGGAATAAGTTAGACCTAAATAGCACTCAGTTGTTCTATGTCAGTATTGGAGACAAGGATGCCATGACAAATTACTGACTGAAGTGTACACTGAAATTCACATTACTTCCAGAACAGTCTCAGAGTTTTGGGATGTTTCCATGAATCCAGTGGCTCCAGCTGATGACCGCTTAATACACTGTTTGCCCTTAATGAGGATTGAGCAAAGGAAAAGAATTCAGAAATAAAGTGATGAGTAAAATCCTGTGCAGACATTAAAGGCTTTCAAATTTCATTTGTCCTTCAGTACACAGGTTTAGCTGTCAGTGGTACAACTAGGATTGGACCTCAAGGCCAAAATCCAGGACCTCACAGTCCAAAAAGCCTCCACCCCTTGACCACATTCAGCAACTGAGAGAAGTGGCAAAAAGACCTCTTTTCTACACCTGGGGCAGTACAGGCCTGGCAGAGTTGCCACCACTATCTCATAATAACTTCTGCCTTCTTGATGCCTGGCCACACCCTGCTAATCACATTCTAATCTGGTTCATTTGTGAAGTGAAATGTCAGATGGTACGCTCTTAGTAGTCCCTACTAGAGCAGACCTGTTGAATCAATTGCTGTCAATACTTATATATCCAACTGCATCAGTTGTTCAATCAGTTGCTATCAGTGCTTATTTATCCAACTGATTTAATAGATCAACCCTAGTTAATGTTGGGAAATTGAGAGATTTTGGTAATGAGACTCTCAATCAGCAGCGTATTTTAGTAATTGCACAAAAACGGAAGTTGAACAGATTACCAGTCCCACTTCTATCACTCCACCCCAAACACACTTAATCTAGCTCAAAATAAACATAAAAACAGTTTGGTTAAAATATAAAAGAGTTTACTCACAAAATCTTGTGCATAGTCTATACAGGTTCAATTCTTGAAGAAGGTAGGAAGAAAATTAAGCACTCACATGCTTGCTGAAAATAATCCCTGTTAGGAGATCTCAGGGCATGCTTTCGGGACAAAAGGCGAAGACAAAAAAAAAAAAAGAGTAAATGGCAAGAGAACCTTTTTAAGAACAAAGAACGTGTAGGTGCTGGAGGAAGAGGTGCTGACCAAAACAAACAAGAAGTTTTCTCTATGCTATCTCTCTATGCCTACAATAAACATGCAAACTAAGTAGCCAGTTAATTAAGCACGCAAAGGTTGCCACTCCCAACAGTTAAGACTACCAGAAGGATTCTGACCATAATACTCTTTTCTGTAACAAGATGGTGTTGATTCTCAAATAAATATAGTATATTTAGCATATGGGCTGCAGGAAACTTCATTTTAGTCCTGTTGTCATGATGGTGCTATGATCTGGATTTTAAAATGAAAAACTCATGTTTTGTCCCTCCACATTTGTGGGTTTAATATTCATGGGTTTGATTATTTCCAAGTTTCTCTAACTCCTGCTCCCCTACTCAAGGGCTTCTTTTCCTGGGGAACCTTTCCTCTTGGTGGCTCTGATCAGGTGGCACAGCCCTTTAAAAACCCACCTCTAGTCCTCTTCCTCCTCTACCAGCCACTGCCTGATCAGCTCAGGATGGCTCACAGCCCAATTTCTCAGCACCTCAAACCCTCTTCTGATGGCCCCAACACATCCAAGGAAGGAGATGGGCAAGAACGAAGTATAGGGTCACCATGCTGCCCTCTCCCTTTCCCTCTTCTTTCTCTGACCTGGTTTGGACTCTGGGTGTCCATTCTTCCCACCTTGCCTCAGCCCCCATTACACACACACACACACACACACACTTTAATATCTGTGATTTTCCCACTTTTGTGGGAGTCCTGCACCCCTAATCCTAGCAAATGTGGAGGGTTGACTGTACTTTTTTTTTTCTAGAGCTTCGACGTTACTTTTAAGAAGAATGAATACAGTGGCATGTTGATGCTATCCTTAACTGTAGTTGTAGGAAAATCCACAAGAGCCCATTGATGGAAGGTTTTTCCATGTTGTTATAGTAATTCTTCTTCAACATACCTTTCCAAACTTTTAAAATCAAGGTTGGCAAACAGTTTTTTCAAACCGTTTTCTAGTTACTAGGAATGTGGAAGCAATTATAAAGTGTGGGAAGGCAGTGGGGAGAAGAGAAATGTTACTTATATGCTTGACTATTGAAGTGACACCACATGGTTGTCTTTTAAAAAGCCCTTATATTCAGAATCTGAAAGTGTTTGGGCTAAAACACTTTTAGCTCTGGGTTGCTGGGTAATGTACATGATTTTCATGGACCAAACTAGAAGCAGCTAGGGGTATCCATGACCAGGATTTCTTGTAATTTAAAGAAAAAAACTTAATAGCAGTACTGGGGGGTTCCAGATTGGGATTATGGTGATGGGGAAGGGAGTGCTGTGCTTCCTCAAAGCCATTACCCAGTTTTCATTGTTTGAAAAGATGCTGTTCACGTAACAAGAGAAAATGTACAGGTATTGATTCCCTGCCTTGCAGGCAAATAGCAACTTTGGCAATTTTAAAATCAGAGAATTGGTATGAGGAGAGGATGGACAGGATAAATCTTTTCTCAACCCCATGGCCCCTTTTCAGTTCACAGGTACACACCCCACTGAAAACCTACTTTTAAAACCATGAAGATGATGATCATATGTCTCCTGCAACATATTTCAGGAATCTGAAATTCATGGAAGGCAATAAATATCTTTTACAGCCTTCCTCTACAGATGGCTCACATTCACTTCCCTTTTGACTCTGTGCTGATGGTCACACCCTGACCTGCTCCATCCATACACAGAGAGTTGTTGCAAGGCTTCTCTGATGCTTTTGTTACTTTTGCTGGGCCACTGTCTAGGCTGAGCCTTCACAGTTGGTTTCTACCACCATGCCTAGGTTGCTCCACCAGCCATTGTGTGGCCTAGACACCCATATCATTACTGTTCCCATACAATAAAACAGGAGATTTATCAAGCCTGGCTGGACACCATACAAGGCTACTGGCGTGCAGATTGCTTGCAAATGAGGTCAGCTTCAGAGCAAGGAACAGGAACTTCTTGGAGTTCTGGTCAACTTATAAGTCCTGCACTTTTCTTCTATATCATGCGAGCACTTCAAACTTTCTTGCCATTGAGCGGGCTTGGAAACCAGTCTAAACAAAGGCTTCAGACCTTTCCGTAATTGGGCCTGCGTCTGCCTGGTGGAGTGGAGCTGGGCCACACCCTGAGCATGAACAGCCAAGACTCTGACTACAGAAAGATTTTACGGCTCCCTCAATCCTAACATTTACTTCTGTGCCTGTACCTGGCATACACTTCAAACCATTAAGTTGTCACACAGGGATTTTTGAGATGGATTGTTAAACTCCCCTCTTAGTCATCTTCTGCCAAAACAACTCACATTGCCTCTTCGTGAATGGGTTGCAGCTAATGGACCTAGATGTACTTTGTGCCCACATTGCCCAGGTCTTTCAAAGAACCAGTGGGCAGTGTTTGACCATGTTCACTGCCCACCCACTCTTTAGCTAGCTTTTCCAGAGCAGTCCTATTGATTTCAGTAACTTCAGCATCAGTTTCCAAAGGGACAAATAAATTAGTTTGTTGCAGCAAAATCAACAAAGAGTGCTGTAGCACCTTAAGAGACTGACAAATTGAACATAGCATGAGCTTTCAGGGGCCAAGGCTCACTACAGTGGATGCATGTACAAGCCATTCTGTGCACTGTTTTAATTTCCATGTCTCTGTAGAATCAGGATATGAAGAGGTATTCACTTCGGTGGAGACAGTGCGGACACTGACCCCTCCAGTGGAGCCAACAAAAGCCTGGAAATTAAGTACACTTCCCGATGAAGCTACTACTGTGCAGTGGTCTTCTGTTGATCACAGGCTTTTACTAGGAGATCCAAAGACCATTTTTTCATTTGTAACTTAACTTCTTCTGTTTTTTTTTTTTTTTACTCCAGAAAATATGTTAAAGTGGAAAAGATGGAATAAACATGTGATGTCCTTTGACTTCCAGCCTGTGTCTGGACCCTGTGTCTGGAAGCACTCTGAGAACCCTGGAGTCGAGAAGAGGGTCAGTTGCATTATGAATTCCTAGAAGCACTTTATTAAAGCTATCCTTACCCATCATACAGTGGTTGTGATGTGATAAAGAAATGACAAAACAACTAATCAGAACAGTGAATGCTTTCCATGAAATCAGTACTTCAGACTGGTCAGAAAAAGCTTTGTTCCAGTGGTACACAAAAAGCAGTTTTCTTGTTCTGTTCTGTTCTGCAAACTATGTATGTATGTATGTGTGTGTGTACACACACACACACACACACACACACACATACACATACCCCCATATATATATATATATATGGATGGAGATATATATACAATTTCATCAGGTAGAACTAGTCATTGTGAAGAACTGGGTTACATTTAAAACTCAACAAAGGCCATGTTCTGAATTTGACCTTGCAAATGCACTCTGGTTTGAGCATATTAATCATACCAGGTTTCATATATTTTATCTTGACAGTACAAGTAATTATTTTAAAAAGAAAGCCAGATTCTTGTTTCAGCTGCCTTGGTTGACTTCTGGGCCAAGAAACCCTACCTTATCTCTAAACAGTCTACCATCAGCTCATGTGTTACATGGTTGGTTAAGGCACTGGGAGGATAATATGTTTGTACAATGATTTAGGATTACAAAAGCAAAGCTTTGGTTTATCAGGGCATGTGTGTTTTTTGTCTGAGTTCACAGAACCTGTGAGTATGTGTGTGCAGACATAGACATTTTTTGCCTGGCTGCCTCTTTTCAGAAGAAGCAAGCTTCAATATGCTGAGAACTGAGCCTACTGCTTGGAGGTGGGATTGATAGTCCAAAAAGTAACATTTTCAAGTTCAACTATGGCCTATAGCTATTTAACATTGGTGGAGAGCAAAGTTATGCCAGTGTATTTATACAAGAGGTCTGTAACTTCATGCAGGCACCATCCAGCTGCCAATACAGAGCCAAGGGGTATGAAGTACTGCACAAGAAAGCAATGGATACCTCCTTGTTCAACATCCAAAAAAGTTCCTCTTCCCTCTTACTGTCCTTCTGTCAGCAAATGAAAACTTTTCTGTTTTGACAAGTTCTAGTAACTGACTGCTAGGGCTTTTAATAGTATGCTGTTTTGCTGATCTTAATGAATCTTAATATTTTTAATGGATTCTTCTTAATTGGTTTTAATTTTCAAGGATAATTTAATTACATTTTAATTATAATTTTTTGTATATTCTTATTTATGATTTTTAGTTGTATTAACTGTGTGTGTTTTAACATACATAAACTGCCCTGAATCCTAATACTAGGGAGCAGGTGGAATGTAAATGAATGAATGCATAAATAACTAATACCTACCCTGGTATAACTCTTCATTACACAGTTTAAGTCACCAAGAGGATTCCAGGCTACATCTGCTCCTATATTGAAAGAAATATAACATGATACCTTTTCTAACTGCTTTTAGTCCCTTTCTGGGAGAAAGATGGGAGATAAATTAAGGCTAGAATTCACTATTACATATATGAATGCATAATCTAGAGTTACATATCTGTAACTAATTTATATTCATGGTCATGGCATTATTGACATTATTGCCATGATCTTAAAAGTTCCTCAGCTCTGTATTTTCTGGGCAGCAGCAGCTGCAAACAGTAGGAGTCTATTCTTCTATCGATTGGGGTGCAGCACACTGACTTTTCCATCCCTCCTGCCAGTGATCTCTGGTGCAAGGAGGAGTTGCGACAGGGATCCTACTTCTGATTGTCCCACCGGAGATCACTGTCAGGAGAGTGGAGAAGCTTCAGCATCTGTGACCCAAACGGGAGAACTGACTTCTGTTACTTGACATGGCTACTGCCCAGCAAATCAGGATTATGGCATGAGGCCAGGAGATGCTATTTAGCTAAGCATACTTAATTAAACAGCTAATCTAGGAACTTGGCTAATATAGTAGCTTATAGTAGTGGATATAGTATGTTAATGAAAAGCTCCAGACCAGCAGCTCTAGAAACATCTGGTCAGAAAATCTAGGTAGATGCAACAAGAATAGATTGCCTTACATCTCTTTGCATGCCCGGTATGAGGGAGCGCAGTTCAGTCTTCATCGAAGAACAATGGATAAATTTCCAAGGTAACCTTGTGTATGGCAAGGTAATCTAATGAATTTAAGCTACCATTCTAATCGTATCTGAGAAATAGTATCCATTTTACCTGTATAACATGCTACATCTTTATCAGGCTACAAGGAGGTCTATTTACCCTCAGGCTGTGGTAAATATCCATTCTCTAACATGCAGTCAAGCTCCAAGCTAAGCAGTAATTCAAGACAAGAGAGAATGGTACCTGGGAAGGAGGTGCTGGACAGATCTGGCAGAAGGCAGCCAATTACAGCTCTGGGACTGCTGTGAAGGGGGACTGTGGGTGTGAAGCACATAACAAAAACACAAAGGCTGTTTCTTGGAGACCAGATGGGGTTTTTGAGCTGAAACAGACAGGTTTTTTGGAGTTGACAAAGACAGGGTGTGGATTTCAGAGAGACAGGACAGTTAATCACAAAGGAGAAGTGCCTCTGGTATGGTGAGAGCTGTGTAAGAACAGAGTATTTAAAAATTAATGTAGTTTATTAGTGAGTTTTAATAAATCTGCAGTTGTTACTCTTTTACAAAAATAACCTGTCTCTGGCTGTCTCTGTCAAGCTTGATAAGGAGTCAGGCTACGCTTACCATAAAGAACCCCCAACAACAACACAGCCACTGGTCTATGTTTAAGGGGTCACCTCGAGGCCCAGGAACCCAATCCAGATAAGGACTCAATGAGGGAACAAGGGCAGGGTGAGTGGCAGGATTCCAAAGGCTGGAACTGCAAGGCCAGTCTGGGAAAAGGGATCTGTCACATCACCATTCCCAAGTACTTTTTGGGAAAAGGGTGCAAAATGAACTTCAGTAGCAAAGGAATATATTTCCCAACCATTCACATTGTAAATCTAGAGTAATTAGACATGTTGTCGAAGTGTTAGGTGACTTGGCAGCTCTCACTTGGCAGGAATGCTTAACAAGGGCAACAATGCCATCTATATTTTAGTTTAGTTTAGTTTAAGCATTTATACCAGGCCCTTTGTCCAAAAAAGTTTGCCAGAACAGCTTGCAAACAGTTAATTTGGCAGAGTGAGAGATCATTATGAGACAGCATGGTATAGTGGTTTGCATATTAGTCTATGACTTTGGAGACCAGGATTGGAACTCCTGCTCAGCCATGGAAACCCACTGGATGACCTTGGGCAAGTCACCCTCTCTCAGCCTCAGAGGAAGGCAAGGGCAAACTCCCTCTGAACAAATCTTGCCAAGAATACCCTGCAATAGATTTGCTCTAGGTTCACCATAAGTCAGAAATGACTTGAAGGCACACAACAACAACAACAGGTCATTATACAGAGTGAGGCAGCCACCTCAGGCAGCTGATTTGAGTTGCCTTGGAAAGTTCAGGAAATTCTTAGTGATTTAATTTGTTGTTTCCATGTGTTTTTATTGTCCAAGAGCAGCTCTGCCTCAGGCAGCAAAAGTTCTTGAGTCAACAGGAAAACAGGCAAAATGACATCCTTACCCATTTAGCTCCTGCGTACACCTAGAGGAGGAGGAGAGATGTGGTTACATGTAGTTCTGACAAACTACTGCTAACTGAATAGCAGCAGTGAGCCAGATTTTTGCACTAAATTGCAATTTCTAAGTTGGCTAATTTGTCGAGCAGCAAGCTGGAAGAATAGTCAGGCTGAACATCTTGGAGAGTTAGGAATCCCAACTGATATACCCCTTTCAAGGTATACAACCATCCTCCTTCCAAAGTCATGCTACATCCTCTGCAGAACTGGAGAGGATGTCAGAAGATGATTGACTTAAACCAGATCAGTCCAGAGTAAACACAGTCCACCTCAGTTTTATCCCCATGGCAGCTTCTCATGCTCCCAGCAGAGCCCTGGAATGTATAACCAGGAAATGCAGATTTGTTTCCCTTAGAACTCCCCCTCAACAGCAAGCCTTGCAAGCCAGCTGTACACCATGTAGACTGAAAAGCAGGCCATGTCTAGCCCCTGTCAGCCATGGAAAATGGAGGAAGCCAACTGGTACAGATGGCAGGAATTGGGAATAATAAAGACAACATGCTTGACAGAAGAGGGGTCTCCATCAGCAATCTCAACAAATCATGGAAGTGAGAAAGAGTGATAATCATGGGTGATGGAGACACCAAAGCCAGAGGGATCATGAGGGAGTCTTGTTCTCTACTACATTTGGGAGAGAAACAATATTTGAAAAATGAACTCTTCGTTGGAATTCTTCTTCATCCTGAATGTTTTATTTTATTTTTCACAGTTGCAATAGGACAAGGGGCTGTGAAAATAGTAATCTCCTAAACATTACCTTATTAAGTCTTCATGGAAACCAGCGGGCAAAGCCCTGTCGGGTCATGGAACAAGATTTTAGCCTGTAATGAGCAGAGTGGAGCATTACATTTTTCACTCCATTTTAAAAACTGGGTTACTAATTATAGAGAGTATTTAAATGGCAGCGTTTATTTATGTTTCAGCTAGTGCCAGGGCATCCACTGAAGAGATGGGCTGGCTGGGTGACTCAGATGAGGGAAACAAGGCAGGCAAAACAGTGAGATGGGCACAGAAAAGAGCAAGTTGTGAAGAACAGAGGAGAGCAGTATGGGTTGGGTAAAATAAGACTCTGGTTGAAGTTTGCCACTTACAAGAAGGCAGGTTGTCAATGCTCATGAAGTCCTTACCTTCTCTAGACCAATGATGCCTGTCATGGAACACTTGTTTCAGTTTTAAATATAGTGAATATGGCTTCATCCGGGAATGGGAAATCTGTGTCCCTCCAAGTATTACTGCACTGCATCTCCCGTAATGCTTGTTAAGGACTCTTTCAGTGCTGGGAAGATGGTAACCATTCTATTTCCTTAGGAACAATTGGGGAGGCTGTTAGAGAAGACCTTCATTTTGCCTGTGCCAACTTATATCTAGTCAGGAAAACATAGAAATGACTATTATAATATGAATGAATATGAAGTACATCTCACTAGAGTGAAGCAGAACTATCACTTGCTGACCCATTTGCTTTCCTGCTCTAATGTCCAAATTCAAGGCCCCTCTGCCTTCCCTTTTTGTGGTTCTTGATCCTTAAACAAATCTTGGAATGGTCATCCCTTCAAAGAGCTGAACCCTCTGCAAAGTCCACAGCTGGGAAGAAACTACTACTGCCAGGAACTAGTGGGATTTCTGTAACCCAGGTGTGGGCAACTTATGGCCCTCCATATGGTGTTGAACTGCACATCCCAGCAGCTGTAGATGGCACAATCAGTGCTGAGGAATGCTGGAAGCTGCAGTCCAACAGCCATCTGGAGGGCTACATGTTTCCCACTTCTGCTCAAAAGATGTCTGGTCTTTTGAAAGGCCCACATTTCCAAGAAAAATGCAAGGTTGGCCATAATAATCCATCCCTAATTCCTGAAATAGTCCTCTGCCTTCAAAGGAACTGAACTCTCTTCTCTATTCTCAAATCTAGGAACTCATGGGAAGTAATTCTTTGAGGATCTGAGTGGATTAACAGCATCACACACATCACATGCCATGCATGCTTATAATATTGGATTTTGGTTTTGAAATCAGCCTCTTTATTTTTTATGGCTACCTGCAAGCTGTGAGTCAAGAACAAAACCCCTTATTTGAAGCAACATCATTGCTATGGCTCCTGAAAATGTGAAAAAATGCTGTTGATATATTTGTGCCACAAAACAGTCAGATCAAGAGATCAGACATTTTGTTCTGGGCTCTAATAAGGCTGGCTATCTGGGGACATATATTTTTCTTCCTTGTGTTCCTTCCTTATCTGGCATAGCAATGCCGTAGAAAAGGGGGCAAGTAATGACATCTATTTTTAGTAATATGGCTGTGATACCAACCAACCCACAAGCAACTGCGTGGGGATGTCTTACTAACCATAGCCTATTCATGGTTAACTCTTTGCACAAATACCACCAAAAGTAACAAAAAACCAAAAACAAACAAAACAAAAACCTAGAGAATTTAAGGAAGTCCCATGCAGCCTTAACAGTTACGCAGAACAGGCATTTCAGCAGGTGGAGTTTTCAGGACAAGATGCCCTTGCTAAAATTCCATCTTTTATAGAACAATTTAAGGTGCAGGAAGCCTGTCCTCTTTTTCATGTGGCCACTGTACCAAGACAACGGTTTAACCATCTATCCTGTATCCAGCCCTAATTTCCCAAGTGAGAAAATAGAGTTGTGCCCCACATTATGTCAGGAATACGTTCTCTGGTTCATTGCTTTGCTTCTCATGTAAAAATCATCTTGCTTTCTCTGTGACACCTGCAGATGGATTGTGAGCTTTGAGGAAGGGAAGGTATAAGCACCAGCAATGGCAAAGATGCCTATGAGGGATGTGAGTGCAGGAGTTATACACATAGCCTTGTCAGTGGAAGAAAAAGGTGGAAGAAAATACAAAGAACTGCTTATGTAGAGTTCCTGTAACTATAATGCCTTTCATGGGTTTTTAGCTGGGTGGTAATTAAAGCATTCTGAGTACAGTTCCTACCATACATGGGCTCATGTTTCCCAGCGAGGTTTTATGTTTCTCTCTTCAAATGCAATATGAGAGATTACCAAAAACTGCAGGACCAACCCAATATGTTTGGTTGCCTGAGGGAAAGGGGAAGGCCACAACCACACACACACCAATTCCACTTACAGATCCAACAGTGAGTATGGGGCTCTGCTTTGCAACAACAACAACAACAACAAAAATGATACTGACAACTTTTTTTTTGGAATGGAAAGAAGGCCACAATTTTATTGGTTACAGCTGAAAAGGCTTGGCCTAGCATAGCTGACCTGCCTGTCAGCTCACCCAGCTAGCCTAGAATGACAGATGTGGGATTCCACTGGGGTAGGAGACACTGGTAGTTCCTTTCCAAACTGTAAGGCAGAGCCATGTGACCGTAAGGATTGGTTAAAGGGTCCTCCTCAAGCTGGGTGGGATTGGGCACCAATCATACCCAGCTTGAGGGGGACTCCTTAACTGATTAGTTCATCAAAGTGGATCTGCCAACATCACCAAAACTATCCAAAGTAGCGATAGATATCAATAAGATACATAACTTCTGAACCCAACAATAACCTGCATGATACACAGAGAAATGAGGAAGGAAGATGTCCAAGAGCTAACTGACCACTGAATCACTGAGAAGCCTCTTTATATGACCAAGGAACAGACTAAAATGAAGCTTCAGCTTTGCTCTCTAGGTCTGCCCCACTGTTTAAGCAGGTTCTGCCTGACTGGCCAGCTTTCAAACTTCTTCCCCAAGCCTGTGAAAACCATGTGGGAATCTGGGAAGGAGAAAGTGGAGGTGCCCAGGAACATGGCACCTGGTATTGTTCCACCTGCCATCACAGGTTGCAAATGGTACTCCCAAGTAAGCTAGGGAAATGCTCCTACAGATGGTCATTGGCCTGAATGTTGGACTTCACTGCTCACAAATGAACTATATTCGCCACCACACCAGAGGGCAGCAAATTAGTGTGTAGTAGCTGCAGGAAAGCTCATAGCACATGCCTCTTCATCTTCTGACACTTACCCACTGCTCCCTGCCCTCCTGAGGGAGCCACTTCACTCTCCTAATGGTAAGTGCTCCCCTAAGAATCTATCTGCTATACTGGCTAAAGCTTCTTTGTTTGTAGAAGCTCTCCGTGACTTAAGCCTATTCAGCTGCAGAAAAGAAAAAAGGAAGTTTCTAACTTCTTTAGTATATCCAATTGACTTTCACCACTTCTGATGGCATTGCTGAGGAGATGTTTCAAGTGGCTCTGAATCTGTGTTTTGTGTTTATACTTTGTGTTTAGGCTTTATGTGGCAATCACTCTAGAACTGGGATGGATAACCTGTGGACCTCCAGATGAAGAACTGCAGATTCTTGTAGACCTCTAGAATTGATAGAATTCCAAATGTGGACCTCCAGATGCTGCCATCATCCTTCACCCTTGCCTACTCTGGATAGCGTTGATGGCAGTTTCAGTCTAACAAACCATGAGGGCCACAAATTGCTTGTCCTGCTCTTGGAACACTTGGAACACTTGACCGAGCTGTCAAGTTGTATTGAAGAAATTGTCATCTTTCATGACACCCAAAGCTGCTCTGTGAAGCAGCTAGAATCATCATAGAATCATAGAGTTGGAAGAGACCACAGGGGCTATCCAGTCCAACCCCTGCCATGCAGGAAGACACACTCAGAGCACTCCCAACAGATGGCCATCCAGTCTCTGTCTAAAAACCTCCAAAGAAAGAGACTCCACCACACTCTGAGGCAGCATATTCCACTGTTGGACAGCTCTGACCACCAGGAAGTTCTTCCTGAGGTTTAGGTGGAATCTCTTTTCTTGTAGTTTGAATCTATTGCTCCTTGTCCTAGTCTCTGGAGCAGTGGAAAACAAGCCCACTCCCTCCTCAACATAACGTCCCTTCAAGCTGTTCTGACTCATCCCTTCAAGTTGTCATGACTCACCTAATTGTACAGTTCAGAGCTGATCTAAATGACCTTTCAAGGGTCTATTACATTCCTCCAGTTCTTGGCTGTATAAAGATGGTTTGATCAGGAGGCAGTTAGTGCTAGGGATTATGTTGAGAATTCTTGGTGGCAGAGTTGTTATTTACTCTTCATTTGTGAAGGCAATATCTCTTAGAGAATGAGCTCTTCTGGAAGAAGGGAGATTTCTGCGAAGAGAGATTATCTTCCCCTTGTTAAGAGGTATAGAAGTGTGCAATGTGGGCAAAAGCAGCAGTCTGAAAATTTATGGCAGGTATTTCCAGCAAGAGGGTTGAAATCTGAAACAGCATTTTGGAGTGTAGGATTGTCTCCCTAGAACAGTGCTACACAAAATTGTGGTCCATGGACTGGAACTAGTCTACAAACCATCAACTGTTACTCCATGGAGAGTTTCAAAGAAAAAGAAAGGAAGGAAGGAAGGAAGGAAGGAAGGAAGGAAGGAAGGAAGGAAGGAAGGAAGGAAGGAAGGAAGGAAGGAAGGAAGGAAGGAAGCCAATGGGCATAAATATGACACTGGCCTCTGGCACATTAGGAAAAGAAAGTGCTGGTCCCCGTGATATAGCATAAGCAGCACTGCCCTAGACCACATGTGAGCAACCTTTTTATTCTTCCAAGGGCTGCATTCTCTCAGTGGGTCAACTAACCTCGTGGGGGCACATCCTGACTTGCTGTGGGCAACTGGTGGAAGGAGACAGGCAAAAGGTAGGTGACCTTCTTCTCTCTCTTCACTCCTTATTGCAAGAATGACTGAATCACTATTCGTGGTGTGGTCTGGTTGTCCCTCCCTTGAAGATTCTTAAGGAAATTTGCAGCAAGGAGGTCTCAGACTGCTCCTGGTTCTTGGGTGGAGAGGACAAGATTTAACAAGAGAACAACTATGTTTCCTGTTCCGTTTTCTATGTTCTACACTCTTGAGACCCTTTACAGACTTTTTGTACTTTCTATATATTGAAAAATAAAGAGAAATCGATCACAATGCAGAAGGCAGGGCAAACTTCACTGTCTATACTGAGGAACATATAGAGCAGAAAAGAGAATAGTGAATATTACACTATCTCAGCACAAATGTCGTGAGAGAATAATACACAGTGTCAACATTTATATTTCACTGCAAATACAGATAAAGCAGTGTTTGAGTGGGATGACCAGAAGCAATCCACTAGTGTGATGAGCACCTTAGTAAATGAAACAAATGAGCATGTTCTGATGCAACCAATTCTTCCCCTTTACTCTGTATCCCAATTGAGGGGGCATCTATTCAGCCAGCTAGCATTCCTTCAGTCTGTGCTTCACCTCTGCGGGCATCCACCACACTAATTCATTGGATCCTTGGTGAGGAGGACAGGATGACAACAGCACTGTTGTTGCTACCAAACTGAAGAAAGCAGACAAAGGCCCTTTCCGCACAACGTTGCTATGCCGCTTCTGTGACAGGATGGCAGTGGTTGGCAGGTCATGCTTCCATGCAACGTTGCTGTCCTGCTGCCATCCCGTTGTGAAGCGTTGCATTCGTGCAGTATTTGCAAAATGGAAAAAAATCCATTTTGCACCTCCAATCACGCGGTGCTCCTGTACTTACTGCTGTGCAGAAACACGATTGCGACTCTTCCTGCCCCAGCGCAGCAATGGCAAGTGCCCAACTGTGCTGCAGAAGGATGAGGTGAGGCCATCATACTCCCTTCCACAGGGAGCGCGCAGGGGCAGAGGGGTGTGTTGCTGACTCACTCCCTTCCGGACCCAGAATTGCAGTGCAATGACACAGAAGAGTGTCATTGTGTGGAAATGGCCTTTGATTAAAGTTTCATATCAACACAGCAGACTGCACGATTCAGCTGCCAACCCCTTTATCTCAGACAGATGATGTTTTCTTGATGTTTTCAGTAGAGGACTGGATGATCTTTGATATCTCTTCCAACCTCCTGATTCTGTAATTCTCCATCATTGCAGTGGTGGGAGCCAGGGAGTTTACTTGCTAGGAAGAATAAATATGCAATGTAACAGCATGAAATCAGGGCTTTCTGTTAATGTTCTGCAGCATCAGGCAGCACATAATGTTCTACACAGGGTGTGGAAGCGAACACACAAGTGGTATGCGCTGGATCTTATGAAACTTTCAGGAGAGAGAGAATAGATTGCTATTGATCAAAGGGCTTGGCTTTTGGTATGACTTCATGATTGCACTAACAAAAACCAATCTTCAGCTTCCACAGCTCAAATGGACAAGAAAATAGTTTGCCTTTCTTGAATTCTAATTTTAGTCAAATGGGACTCATTGTTTTTGTCTGTGAATTTGTACCATCCCTTATCTGTGAAATGCCTTCTCCGAGTTGTTGGGAAATTGAATCCCTTAACATTTATTGCATGATACTTCCTTTCACATCTTGGTTTTGTTTCTTGTTAGTCATGTTTGGCTTCTGGGCCTTTGAGTCAAGCTCCAAACATACTTAACCAAAGTTTCAGAGAAACTGAAATGCTTTCATCACTCCCCTACGCAATAGTTGAAGTTCCCATAATTGGCCTGTAATCACAGGAGGCTCCCTTATATTATACCTGGTCTGCTTGAGATTTCCCATGAAGGAATTCCTTAAGAGTCAGATCACAGAAGCAGATTTAACTAGATTGTTAGAACATGAAGTATAATGGTTGGGACCAGGGAAGGCAAACTAATTTCCATGTATTTCCTTCCAAAGCCAACCATAAAGATAGCTTCCATTTACTATTCAGGGGTGAGGAATCTTTGATCTTCCCAATATTTTGGACTATACATTCCACAATCCTTTATTGGCAAGATCTTTAGGCTGAAGTTTAAAACCTGTACTGAGCAGAATGTTATCCTCCATTATATTGCACTATACTGATGACCCCTGTCTTTCAGGGGAAATAAACAGAGATGGTGGGGGAAATAAACAGAGACAGTATGGCCAAGAATGATGCTTATGGAGGATGCTATTCTAGAGAAAGAAAATAATGTTGTAAGGGTAAGATACATCTGCCTTCTTCGGGGAGTAATGGTTCCAGCAACAGAAGAGGATGGATAGTTCTAGTGTTGAGGATGGTGGAGAAGCTCCAGAAGGGAGTTCGTTGGGCAGCAGCAGTAGTGGGAGGTGACACTGGTGGTGGGTCTCTTAGAAGAAATCTCAGTGCTAACTAACACTTCTTAGTACTGTGCAGATGGCAGCACTGGTAAGCCACTTCTATTTTGAAAATCCTCTGATGAGACAGTCAAAATTGTAGCAAGGTCTCCAGCTCAGCAGACACTCAACCAGCCACTGGGGAAGAGCAAGGGAAAAATATGAACAGTGATGTATCTAATGATGCAATTGAATTCAAGTAAAAAAGACATTTGGCTACTGGTACATCTGGAGGTGAAATGAAACTCTGAAGTTGCACAACACATATAATATGAACATGAAACATGAGAAGCTTCTATCATGGGAAGTAAGAAACTGTAAAACAAGAAATGAAATATATAAACTTTGCAGTGCTTGATGTGAGCAAATTAAGCAAGCAGGAATGGGATATTTTCAATTAGATAGTGTTTTATTCTGGAAATGATAATCTAAGAAGAAAAGGGGTGCCATTAATAGTGAGGCATGCTGTAGCAAAAGCAGCCAGGGAATATAATGTGAAGTCTGACTGAATACTGTCAATAAGACTGCATGGAAAATCTATCAAAATAACTACCATCTAAATTTATGCTCCAGCTACAGTGGCCGAAGAGGAAGAAACTGAAACATTCTGTGCGGGTCTCCAGGAAAAATGGATCACACATCAAAACAGGATATGTTGATAATCATAGGTGACTGGAACAAAATAAATAAATAAATAAATAAATATCAGGAAACAGAATAGAACCAAACATTGAGAATTTGGCCTAGAATCAAAAAATGAGGCAGGAGAATGGCCTATGTAATCTTCTGAAACCAAGAGTTTAGCAGACAACAGTGTAAGTTGACATCACTGAATGGCCAATTTAGAAATTAAATAGACTATATGATTGGAAACAGGAAATGAAGAAGTCTAATTCTCTCTGTAAAAACAAGACGAGGAGAAGATAGTGGCATAGACCACAAACTGCTCATATATATGTGTAGAGAGAGAGAGAG
The DNA here is from genome assembly GCA_030412105.1 of Cyclura pinguis. Taxonomy (NCBI): domain Eukaryota; kingdom Metazoa; phylum Chordata; class Lepidosauria; order Squamata; family Iguanidae; genus Cyclura; species Cyclura pinguis. The sequence continues at coordinate 131,353,330 of CM059600.1, forward strand.
AGAGAGAGAGAGAAGGTTAATCCAGTTACAATCTAAAGAATGTCCCTGTAGAATTTAAAACCTATAGTTTACTGAGGCCAAAGAACTCTCTGGCTGAGAACTCTAAATGCTGCTTCCAAAACTGCAAATCCCAGGATTCCGTAGGATGTTGAAAGTGGAACAATAGCCCTATAACTGAAATGGCCCTAATCTCTGGAGCAGCAGAAAGCAGGCTTGCTCCATTCTTCCATATGACATCCCTTCAAATGTTTAAGCATCGCTGTCATGTTGCCTCTTAACCTTACGTGGGTGTGAAAGGTAGACAGTGAAGAAAGTTGGCAGGAAGAAAATCAACTCATTTCAAATGTGGTGCTGGAGATGTTAAGAGATGTTGGAAATGAAATCTAGATCAGTGTGGAAGATCAAAAATATTTCATGTCAATTAACAGTAATAATGTTTGTTTTATATGTGAAATTTGAATAAAATGATATAAAAAAAATGTGGTGCTGGAGGAGAGTTCTATGCACACCTGGATAGAATGACAAATGAATGTGATGAGTCCTAGAGCAAATCAACCTTGAACCTTCACCAGGGGCCAAGATAACTAAATTGAGGCTGTTGTCCTTTGGACATATCAAGAGAAAGCATGATTCATTAGAAAAGACAATAATGAGGGGGAAAGTAGAAGGAAGTAATAAAAGAGGAAGACTGCATTATAGTGGACTAACTCACTAAGGAAACCCCAGCACTGAGTTTGCAAAATCTTAGCAGGGCTGTTAATAACAGGGTGTCCTGGAGGTCCCTCATTTATCCAGTTGCCATAAGCGCAAGCCATCTTGGCACAACAGGGCAGGCGTAGGAAAAACAGCATATTCACAATACTGCTGTGTGTTTCACTGAGAGAAAAGATGGGGAGCGAGGAGCAGAGTGGTGGAAAGAGAGAGTCTTTGTGAATATCATATGCTCCTTTTCATAAGCTTAAATGCCCTTTTCAGCCTGGTCAGATCAAGCATTTCAAAGTAATGAAAATCACAAGGTAGACCAAGTCAAGCCAGGAAGATCTCCAGGCCTCTTCCTTGCCTCATCCCCACTCCACCCCCACCGCCAGCATTTTCAGTGCAGCCCAGGCTATAATTGTGTCCAAACTATGCATTCTATACTGTGAGTTCTAGTTTCACCGACCCTATAGCCACCGGACTCCACGAGCATCATCGGCAAAATAAAACAGAATCACTGAAACAGATAGAAGGACCAGCGGGAAAAGCGGATCGACCGTGTGTACACGAGGGCAATTAAATGTGGGGTGGTGGCGGTGAATAACTAATACGCCTTAACTGGTCTTAATTATCCTTTTAATAATTCTTCCCCTCCTCTGCCCAAGTTTGCCCTGTTAGAAGAGGCAGAAGGCCGCCTTCATTTGTCACTGACAGTTGAGATTTATTCCTTCCAGGCATGCGGTTCTCAGATCTCCTCTGCCTTCCCAAATGGGGCAGGAGGACTGGAGAGGAAGTAAATGATTACAAACAACTTTCCCTGAGCGAGTTCATTTATGTTCCCAGGCATGGAGCTGGCAACGGCCTCACAGGCCTCTCTCCCTTGCCCCACCCCCAAAAGCTCTCCCTCTTTCTCCCCCCCAACCTTTCTCCCTCCCCCTCTCTCTCTTGCTCTCCCTCTCAGTCTTAATGACTTCCACATGGGCCTCTGGCGCGCTGAGCATTGTCTGAAATCTCCAAATTTAGAAGAAATATGAAAATTGTCAAGCACGCCTTCCTTAGGGGGTAAAACCAACATTCGCTTGAACTGTCGCAGGTCAAGGCAGCAGGCCCACGTGGCCCGGCCTCAGCCAATGGCCTCTCCCAGAACCGCTGACAGATGCAGCCGTCAGCCGTCCAGCATCATCTTTCAGCTCATATAAGGTAAAAGTAAAAAGTTTTCCAGATTCTGAGCACTGAGAAAAGAGTGCTCAGCTCAGGACCACTTGTGTCAGCAGCTTAAAAAAGGAGTGGCAATGCTGCTGCTCCAGTGGTCCTCAATGTTTTGAAGAGATGAGAAGATGCCCACCTTCGCCCTGCACACCACGGGCCTGGCTTAGGACAGGTGTGGGCAAAGATTTCTGGCTTCTGTGGAAAGCAGGTATGTTCCTAACTGCTTCTCTCTGTGTGACTGTCTTTCCACATTTATGTTAAATCTACAGCTGTATTTACATTGTCTGTGAAATGCTGGCTATCCTCCTAAAGCAATGCTGGCATATGCTCTGTGGCTCCCCCCCCCCCCCAATATTCTTGCTTACTATGCATTGATGGGAATGCTGCATAGAAACTCACTGAAGTTTGGCACCGCGGTGTAATTGTTTGGACATCTGGTTGATCCTTGTCCTGGGACTGAGTTGAGGGAGGACAATGAAAAGGAAAAAGCTGAGGAACCCTTTCCCCACAGAGTAGTGCTGGTCACAGGGTTTCTGTCTGTAGAGGCATCTTGACTTAATCAAGGAACATCTTGTCTCCAAGCACACTCCTTCAAACATTTCTGAGATTTGCTGTGCTGTACAATGGCTGGAAAGGGGAAGCAGAAAATCTATGCATAGCATCCAGATGGTATAATCGCTTATTTCCCAATAGAATCATGATGTATCCAGCTGTCCTTTTCCTTGAAGTTGCCCACACTCTGGTTTATCTCTGCATCCTCCTTGTTTTGTCTCCCCTGCCACCAGGTCAGCAACTGTTGTTATAAGCACAGCAGGATGATGGATTTTGAGCACTGGTGTTGCAAAGTGCAAGGAAAAGAAAAGAAAAACAGTGATTGCATTAGTGAGAAACATAATGATGAAGAGTGTTAAGGCCATTTGCAACTCTGGCTGTATTTCTTTGCCCCAGTGGGTCTGCCCCCTCCCACCCCACTCCTCAGAGCTAGCCTCCCCAAGCAAGACATACTGACAAAAGAAATAGTGTTGTGCTTTCCCTGAGCCCGATCTTCAGAGAATCAGGTAATGCACTGATTCTCCTAAAGCTTCCAGACACACTACAAAGGATGGCTGGTTGGCTCTGAGATGCAGATGTCTGGGGAGATGTTGGAATCTGCTTGTTCCACAGAGTGTGTTCCAAACTGGAAAAATAAAAACCAGAAGAATTTCCAACCGAGACAGTCCTCCCCACCTCCCCCACTCCAGTGGAAAATGCCAGTAGAGCATTCTGTCTTCCCAGGTCTCCTCACTAGCATGGAGTGAACCTGGGTCAGAGGCATTGCTGAACTTAGAAAACAGCAACATGTTTGACAGTCACTAAGTAACCCAGGGGAAAGATGCCTGATGCTCTCAGCATATTTCTAGTAATGTGCTACTACACTGCTAGAGTTGGAAACAGTGGCTGAAGAGTCAGCCGCTGATAGAAAAGCCTGACAGCCAAGTGGCCAGCAAAAGATGTGGGCAGCAAAGGGATTCTCTTTCCATGTGTTATAACTCTGTAAATTCTCGGGGATCCAAAGGTGTTTGTGTATGTTGTGGTGTATGGTTAAAAGCAAAATTTGGAAAATTCCACAACTGAATAATTGTAGGATGATAAGAGAGAATCCCAGTGCATCATCCTACTGCTCTTCAAACATAGGCATCTTCAGCATGTCATTATATAATTCTTCTTAAAAGTAATGTTATTAACACATCCAAAAGCAACTTTCCACAAGGAATGTCTGGTGGGATGGACAGCGGGAATTCTTCTACCAGTTAGTGCATTTCAGCATTTTAGGTCATGCTGGCATATGACCAGAGTTCTAGAAACCAACCCTCAAGCACAACTGGCAGAGAAAGAGAAAGACAGAGACAGAGAGAAAGCTTCAGTGCTTTTTAGCTGGTAGTAGGGAATTCCTTTCCAACCTAGGTGTGCTGTGTACACACACACACATCCAGATTTCCCAAAGCAATTAGTAGTAGGAAATTAAGAGAAGGCTATGTCTAGACAGACTGCATCATAGAAATATTCCTGGATTTATGTTTCCTCCTTTCCTTGTCAAAGTGTTGTTCGGAGATGATTTATTTCTTTCTACTTTTCAAAAAAAGAAAAGAAAAGAAAGCTTACACAATACCTTTGAAGCTTCAAGAAGGAAAGGCTCAGAAAATTAAAATGGCAGAGAAACTGTATATGTGTTGCCTGAGAATGATGTGGTAATTTTTTTCCCCCCGTTAGTCCATTCGCTTCTTTTATTGGCCATATAGCATAGAGAAACCACCAGAATATGATTGCAAATATATATGTACATAATACTAGACTGAGAAATTTGAGAAACACAAACACTGGTGAAGGCAGGAATTCTTCAAGAGAGATACAAAATAATCTTTGAGCCCCTCCTATATTTGTATTGTGTGTTTCCAGCAGCAGAGAATGATCAACAGCCTTAGCATTTCATGTAAGAATGCCCTCAGGTCTTCTACTTATGGCAACTATTTTACCTGCACTCTCTCTGTCTCTCTCATTCTCTGTTTTAAAATGTGATCAGGGAAACATGGTAGTGGAATTGTTCTCCTCATATGTTCTAGTAGTCAAGTAGGCACCTGGTTTTCTCATTTCCACAGCCTGCAGACTTAACATATGAAACCACTCATGCATGGGGACTCTTGTCTGTGTGATCAGGAATCTTGGAACAGTCAGGATTCCCAATCACACACCTAAACACATTTTACCCTGGAAGTGCTCTGGAAACAGAAGTGAAGACATCATGCAGGATTCCACTTTTCCTATGGCCATATGGTTGGGAGTGTTTGATGTTCTTCAGCGTGCATCAATATGCCGGGTATTTTTAAGAAAATAAGTATGGTTATGGCTTGGTTGTGGAGCCCACAGCCTACCAGATTATTTTGGACTACAGTTCCCATCAGCCTTAGCCAGCATGGTCAACCATGAAGGATGATAGGAGTTTATGGGAGTTCCTCAGTATCTGAAAGGCCACAGTATCTCCCACCTCCATTATATGATGTGTTTCATAGGTGGTGCTTGCATACACGTATCTATGTCAGATAGCTTGCTTTGTTTTACTATATGTAAACACATTTAGTCCTGCAAGAGTAAGCATTGTGGCCCTTAATATTTAGTCTTAGTGAGTCCCTGGGCACTGAAGCTGTAATGTAACAGTGCAGCCCTATGCATATTTACTCAAAAGAAAGCCCAGTTGCCCTAAATCCATGAACATGCAGCATCTAATTACCAGTGCAATAGAACTTTCTTCCTCCACCGTCCTCCTGCAGTCCCTATAACACAACCAAACTTGCTCCCTATGTGCCACTTGAAAACCATCCATATAGCAGGGGTTTTTTTTTGGGGGGGGGAGTTATGGAAGGATGTGGTGATGATGATTCTGCTCCTTCCTCCTTCTGCTAGAACTTCCACTTCCATCAGGAGAAGTATCTTGCTGAATCCAGCCCATTCTAGTTAGCAGGACTCATCCTCAGATATGTATATATATCAGCTTTCAGTCTAGATGTCTTTGCTGAACAGGATTTCAGGAATGTTCAGGTTGTTCACTGGATATCCACAGTCTGGATGAGGACTATGAGAATCCAAGCTCTGATTAGTAGTAGGTCTTAGCAAGATTTTGTAGGAAAAGCTACTACAAGACAGTGATAGGAACCACAACCTCCCTGTTTGATTCTTCTCTCTTCTACAAGCAGTTCCTTCAGGCCTTCTACTTTCATACAACTATCACTGTTAGGGGTAAGGTCTGGAAATGCTCTAATGCTAAGAGAAGGACAGAAACCACAGCTCTAGAACTCACTCAAAGGATACATGATACATGCCAACTATATGACTATTTGGATGGCTGTTGTTGAGCCCTTGGTAGCCCTAAAGCATTCTCTAGGGTTGCAGTTGAATACATGTGGTATACCACTCATGTTCCACCTATTGGTTCTCTGGAGTTCATCTCATTAAATTAGCTGTGATCCACAGGGTTACTTTAAGTACTCCCAGGGAAGTGAGGACATGCCCAATGCAATATTTGACTTGCTCTCTAGAACAGTAGACCTCCATCTCATATCACAATGTGCTTTTGGAAGCCCATCCCACTACTCCCAAATCAGAAGTGGTTTGCCATTTGTGATCCTCAACTAGTATTTAAGAAACACAAGCGCAAAGCCCACTATGACAATATAGAACTAGTTGTGCATGTCTTTTATCTTCCAGTTGGAGCTACAGCTTCCAAATATTTGACAATGATCATTTTTATGCAGTCGTTCTATTGTGCCTGTCTGCCATTTGCTCATCCATTTTCACACGTCAAATTCATAAAGTTTTTATTTCCTGTTTTGTCTTAATTGCTTTGTAATATGAATATAAAAATGAAAAAAGCAACTCTTTTGAGATACAAATGCCTCTCTTCTGTTTTGGTTTTTAATCCTGCATTAATCAGGATCTCAGATTCCCATCCATCACTGGAAGGCAACAACAGCAGTTTATACCACAAATCTGAAAATTCCCTTTGCACTAGAGGGGTGCATTGTTTCCAGGAAGGTCACAGTTTTTGGGGAATACATTGCTTTTCATAGGGATTACAGGCTGATTCTTTGTCAGGTTTAGGGCAGGGAAGCAAGGATCATACCAACACACTCAGGCTGTTCCTCTAAATCAGGATGGGGGAAGACTATTCAGTACCTCCATATGTTTTTTGGCTGCATTTCCCATTATTCCTTTCCATTGGCAAAACAGACTGAAGCTTCTGGGAGTCCAAATATTTGGAGGGCCACAGATTTTTCACCTCTGTTCTAATACTGCCCAAATGAATAGTACTACTGCTTGTCTGCAAGAATTTAAGACCACCCAAGGAGTGTGTCAAGGCTCTTGACTCTTCTTGTTTTTTAAGGTACATATCCACACTGATATGCGGTATCACTTCCCTTCCAGTTTAAGTATTATGACTTCCTCCAAAGAGTCCTGGGAACTGCAGTCTGGTGAGTGGGCTGTGACTTACACTAGTGATCTTTAGTCTCTCTCAAAGAAATATAGAACGCCAGAGAAAGGAAATGGGCGATTAGATCAGTATAACTCTTAGCATAGTTCCAAAGAGCAAACCACTTAGTTACTTGTTGCAACAATATAATTTAGATCAACATTATGATCCCCAAGGGAGGTCAAAGTCAAGCTAACTTTTTAATCCAGGGCTTCAAGGTCACATACTCATGAAGACGGTGCTACTCACAGTGGTAGTCCCTGGACTGGTGCCAGTCCCCAAACTGATGGGTTTCCAAGAAAGAAAGAAACAATTGTAGCCAATGGGAACAAATATGGTACTGGTCCCTGGTACACTGAGAAAAAATAATTGTTGGTCCCCCACACCTGATAGACCAAGAAGCACTGTAATAGGTTGTATCTGCTATCCAGATTTCCAGTGCTGTTGATTTTATTCCATGGAGTCAACTGGAGTATGTTATCCCAGTGTCTACAAAACCATTTCAGTTTACATACATATTCCTGAGCATACATACTGCTGAGATTCAAAAACAACAATAAGCCTAAAACGCGCACACAATTTTAGACCATGGCTAGGATGGCTGTTTAAGAGCCCCCTGGTATCGATCAGCACTTAACTTTTATTAATGAGCTGATAAATTCTGACAGTTCAGTAACACAAGAGAGGAAACACAGACCATTTCTTTGACAGTGAAATTAATCTGCCAGATTGTACCATTGAGAGTTCTGATGATGGCCCATGGGTTAAATACACAGTTCCAGCGCTAGTGGTGCCCAGCTGTGGAAGGAGCTTGCGGCAAATAGGAAGAAAAAAGGAGATGGAGGACAGAGCACGTGAAGGTTCTACAGGGAGCAACACTATGCCCTGCAGAGCCAGTGTGGCGGTTTGCTTTTTCAAAAGTCTACTGAAATATGGCGGCAGAAAGGGGCTTTGGCCCAAAAATATCTATTTAAAAAAAATTACAAAAACAAACTCTTGATAATGGAGTGTTGGAAGTAGGGCTGGGATGAGAAGTGTCCAGACACGTTTTGCTGCCTGTGACCTGGCTGGTTTGCAATCTTCCTCTTCATCAAATCTTGTAACAGATGTTACTTCAGGACCTTTGGATTTCTGGCTAATTGTTTGTGTGACTTTGAGAAGAAGTCATCTCTGGAGACACTGGCATGAGCTTCTGTGTGAAAAAGAGGGTTTAGCTGAAAATGTGGCCAGGAGGATGCATCACCCTCATCCTAGGTTCTTCTCCCTTTTAGGAATGTTAGCTGAAAATAAATAGCTGAAAATCTGCTTCCTGAGCCAGTTGTCTCTCTTTCCCTAAATGGGTAGAGCTGCACCTACCCATTTAAAATGAAAATGTGAGTGGTCTAAATCAGGGCTAGGCAAAGTGCGGCATTTCAGATGTTGTTAGAGTGCAATTCCCATCTCTCCTACCAGGCATAGCAAATGGCAAGGAGTGATTGGAAGTACAGTTGGGCAACATCTGGAGGGTTGCATTTGCCCAGCATTGGCCTAAATCCAGTGTCTCAGCTACAGTAGACCCACTGAAACATAGGTATTGACTTAACCTAAGGGTGGGCATCATGCAGCCCTCCAGATGCTGCAGGACTACAGCTCCCAGTATTCTGCTCCACTGTCTGTGCTTGCTGGTTTCTTGGACTTGCAGTCCAACAACATCTCGAGGGCCATATGATTCCCACCCCTGACTTAATCCATTGATTTGATGGATCTCATCTGTTTGGGAGTAAGCATTGGACTGAAGCCTTTGTCCTGATTAGGAGAATTCCACTTCTTCAGGAGTGAACAAGCTCCATATAGTCCGTCACTGAAATTTTCCAGCAACCCCACTCTGAGATGCTCATTTCTGTTCCATCAACTATTTATGGTCATTCTTTTGGGGCAGGAGTGGGTGGGTGCAGGGACGGGTGAATGGGGGGAGTGCTTCTCTGCCTCTCTCCATATTTAACAATATCAGCAAAGCTGAGAGGCAGCCATGGGAAAGCCAGCAGGCAGCAAACCTTAGCCTTGGCTTACTTATTGCCCATTAAAGGAAGTGTTTTGCTAATAAGAATGATAGACATCCTCAGTCTCCTCTTCCCTCCTCCTCTCTCTTCTTCTGAGAACAAAGCTAGAATGGGAAGAAGAAGGAGCATTCTGGGGTCGGGGGAAGGCATGCTAGCATTGGTTGCTTTAGTATTTGAAAAGTAATAGATTCTGTTGAACGTTCAAGTTAGAGTCAAGACCACTCAGCCGAAGTCCTCAGTTTTTTATGGAGTAGGAAAAACCTATGCAAACATGTATACTCAGAAGTCCTCTTGAGATCAATAATCCTTACTCCCAAGTAAATGGATATAGATTGCAGTCTTTTCCTTAACTCTTTCTGTTTCCAAGTGAAAGTCCTTATATCTACTGCAAACTCCAGGATTCCATAGGATGTTGAAAGTGGAATAATAGCTCTATAACAGTCTAGTGTGGAAATGGCCTCCCTGTTCTATTTATTCATTTATATATGCATAATGACCAAGATTTTAGAGCAGCTATTTAGTTAAATATACTTACTTAAGTTACTTTAAGTTAACTTACTTAACTAAGTAGTGTGTCCTGGCCCTCCCCTCCCCACTACGAATCCAGATTTTCTGGGTAGCAGCCCTTGCAAGTTATGGAGATCTGTTCTACTATCATCAGGGCACGGTAAAGTACTATTTCTACCCTTTCCCTTCCCTCCAGTGATCTCTGGTGCAAAACTCAGAAGCAGGATCCCTGTTGCAATTCCTCCTCACGTAAGAGATTGTTCTTGGGAGGGATGTGGAAACACCACTCTGCTGTGCCGCAATCTAATGGAGAAAGTAGCTCCATTGCTCGCAGTGGCTACTAGCCAGTACGTCAGGATGCAAGAAATTTTATGATTTCTACCTATTCTCCAGTCCATTCAATATGTAAGGATCGTGAATACAAGACTGTTATGAATGTGTAGCTCTAGACTATCCAGTGAGTTTCATGGCTCAATGGAGACAGAAACCTTGATCTGCCAAATGTGCCTGACCAATACTAGGTCTTGTAGAAAAAATGTTGAAAGGGATGAGGCTTTGTATTTTAGATACCAGTGTATTCTTGGTACTAAGACACTTCACCCAGGTGAGTGAGGTAGTGAACTACCAGCATCATTGCATCACCAGGACTGAACTATGACCTTATAATCCATCTCACTTTCAACACTTGTATGTGTTCTCATAAATGGCTTGTTCATTCTGAAATGTACTTGCCATCAGCATTTTTTAATAGATCAATATGTTAGCAATGCAGACTTTAGCCTCCATATTTATGTGTGGGTGATACATTTGGGATTGTTGGATTAAGACTATAATCCTAAATAAACTCCATTGAACACAGTTGGGCATTTTTCTGTGGAAACATGGATTGTGTTGTAAAACCTGAATCCTATTAGTAGTCAAAACTAGAGTGGAGCCATTGAATGAAAGGTGTGTACATTTTAACATTTATTTAACCGTTAATTCAGCAGGTCTGCTGTAGTTAGTATTAAAATCAGAATTTAGTCTTAATATTAAAAATAAGAAACTTAGTATAAAACCTGGAGAACTCATGCCTGTTCTAAATTAAGAGGCATCTGTTGTGGCCATATTCTTTCAGATACTGATTTAAAATGGATGAGGAACATTTGGCCCTCCAGATGTTGGAATACAGCTCCCATCAGCCCTAGCAAACATAGTCAAACACTGAAGAATTCTGGGACAATATCCAACAATATCTGGAAGGCCAGATGTCCCTTCTCCCTGTCAGGGCTGGAAAGAAGATTTGAAAAAAAAACCCACGAAAAATGGTAAAAAAATGTTTTTTCATATGTCAGTAAACCTGATGAGAGGAATCCTGGACTGACAAGAAGCTTTGCATTCAGGACTTATTCTGCGCTAAATTCACATGTGATTGTTTCCCCCATAAAGCAGCACTTTCTATGCAGAAAATAATATCTCTATGCAGAAATATCTCCTATCCAGTAACAGCTGTTTTCCTGCTTATTCTATGCAAAATTCTCATGTGGTTGATTTGCACAAAAAAACCCAGACTGTTCAGCACAGGAATCAAGTTTTTTTTTTTGGCACTGAAAATTGTATGCACACAAAAGGCTGTTCTTGGTGCAAAACAACCACGTGTGAATTTTGTACAGAATAAGTACAGAGTAAGTCCCAAATTGTGTATGGGCTTCAAAAACGTCAAAAAAACCCCATGTTTTAGACTTCAGCTACCAGAATCCTTTATGATTGGGCATCTGGGCAGAAGCTTCTGGGAGCAGAAGTCTAAACTATCTGGAGAACCAAAGGTTGAGAATCACTAGGGTGCAGAGCCTTACTGACAGAGCAAAGGCAGCAGACGAAAAAGCCCACTCCCATTCTCATGGATTTATTCTATGTGGTTTCTGGCCTTGAAGGAAAGGAAAGGAAAGGGAAAGAAGCCAAAATATTCAGTAGAAATGATCACTGTTCAGTGAAAAGGAAAGGGAAAAAAGCCAAAGTATTAAGTGGAAATCATCACTGGTGGTCATGTTTTATATTGGTGGCTACTGTCTTTACACAAGCAGGAAGCTAAGCTTCATGGGTTTTATCAGGATTGCTCTGACCTTTCAAAATGCCACTTTAGGGACTTCCCTTTCTCAGTCTCTTCCTGACCTTTGGCAACAGATGGATGTAGCCAGTAAAAAAGAGAACAGGCCCCTCCAGTTGGCTTGCTGACGTGACTGTCTCTCTCTTGGGAATGAACTCAACAAGCCATTTCCTCTGCCCTAGGAATGTGATGTCTAAACTGAGCAAGAAGTGTCACTCCCAAGCCTTCCAGTTCACATGCCTCAGGACAGAATCCAGTCCCCCTCTTTTGTTTGGGATTAAGCAGGGAGTAAGGATATAACGTTTACTTAAGTTGCATTGCAATAATCTCACACCAGAAAACCGAGCACAATGTACAGGGTGGCACATTTGGGCAAAGGTTCAAAACTGGCCAAACTTTTAAATGCTCATCCATAAAAACACACATTCCATTCTATATTCTACTAGACACAAGGGCTTTACTGGGATGCATCATTATTTTGCTGGAGGTGCTGCCTCTGGGACTTAAGGAAGGACTTAGAAAAGGTATCGTTCTAAGCTGCAGCACACAGTGGCTGCAGTCCTGCATGGCTCAGAGTAACATGCAAAACTATGCTACACTGAGCCATGTAGCACACACTGGGCCTACTGTAAAGTTCCCCTGGCATTTGTGCTTGGAGGAGGGAATTGCAGAAGCATTTGGCTGTGTTCCAAACACAAAGCTGATGCTTGTTGGGGTCCTCTGGAAGTCCCAGCAGCTGATGCAGTAGCTTTGTGTTTGCCTATGAGGACATAGTCAGATTCTTCTGTGATCCTCCTTGATTCTGTGATCTTCCTTGATCCTCCTTGATCCTTGATCCTCCAGGCATGAATAGGCAGGGATGAGGGTCTTCAGTGGTTCTACAGTAGGCCTGGGGGAAGGGGGATGAAGGCTTTGGTTGCTGCAAAAGAAGGAAAGGAATACCAACCTCCACAGTGATTAAAAATAGACATATACTGGCATACAGTTAACTTACCCCTGCACGTGCTACTAACAGGATACCAGGTAATGTGTGTGCCTGAGTAGCTTGTTACAGAGAAGCAGACTAGTGCATGGATAGTTGCAAGCAGGAAACTGTATGGTATGGTTGTTGTTCTCTGTGACTCAGAACAAGATCTATTTTCTTAGTTTTAAATCTGCGGTTTCAATAGCACCATCTTTTTACCTGCAACATCTGCTGGAAAGAGGATTGACATGGTCAAGAAAAGATGCAAGACGGCCAATTTAGGGTCATCTTCAACAAATTCTAAAGAACGGGGAAACAGAAAACAGGGGAAATGAATAGGGTTCCCAGATCTCAGGGCTTATATTTCTTCTCTGGTCCTCAAGGTATGGGGGAAGGAATCTCAGGGCAAGAATACTGCCTAGAAAGATATATGTAAAAACATTCATTTGTTCAACTTGATGTTTTTATTTGAATCGTATAGTCTATACCAGTGGCTCTTAACCTGGGGCCTGGGGAACCCTGGAGGTCCATGGAGCCTACGCAGGGGGTCCATGAGGCCTTGCTGCTGGACATCAACAGCAGCGGCAGCAACAGGGATGTGGCAGCAGGGCGGGGAAGGTTGTGGGTACTGAAACTGCTCCCTTCTTTGAAAACAAGGGAGCAGTTTGGGCACATACACACATACTCCGTGCTGCTGTGCCCCTGACAAAAGGGACAAAGCAGCTGGCACACGCATGCATGCATGCAGACTATGACTCTGGAGACCAGGGTTTGAATCTCCACTCAGCCATGGAAATCCAGTAGGTGACCTCAGTCAAGTCACATTCTCTCAGCCTCAGAGAGGCAAAGGCAACAGATCTTGCCAAGAAAACCCTTGTGGTAGGTTCACCTTAGCGTCACCATAAGTCAGTTTTCAAAGGAGAGAGACATGATGGCTAGAAAGAACCTCCTTCTGTCAGTGGCTCTTTGTTGTTGTGTGCCTTCAAGTAACTTCCAACTTTGACTTATGGCAACCATAAGATTTGTTCAGAGGGTGTTTGCCTTCTCCTGAGGCTGAGAGAGTATGACTTGCCCATCACCCAGTGTCTTGAGAGGAGATTTGAATTGTCTTCAGAAGCCTAACATGTATATGAATGTTTAAACAAGTATTTAAATATTCAAATCTAAATGTGAATATTTAAATCTTGAGTTAAGTCAGCAACAAATTATATTTAGATGGGGGTCTCTGGTAAAGAGAAAGTTAAGAACTACTGATCTATACAACTGTGGTTGAGGCTTAGTGACACCACCACGGCCTGCCTCGTGCATTGGCACAAGAGTTCTCCCAAGACCTCAGGTTGAGTGCTGAAATAGTCCTGACATGGTAATCTTAAAACTGAAGGATAGTAAAATGAGACAAGAGAGATCACGGGGAAGGGAAGTTTATGCAGAGTGGGGAGGGTCTGGCAGATGAAGCAGAGGGCCTGGAAAGATGAGGTGGGAAGGAAGCTATCTGTTGCTGAGAGCACATTTTGTCCCAAACTTTATTATCTCTTTGGAAATCTCTGTTGCTTTCAGGGACAACATGCATTGCACATCCCAAAGAAGATGGGATGGCCTCTGTTTTGTACTGCCCAGAAGAGCCAGATAAACTAGTTCAGGTCTCCCCACCACTTTCTTTATGGCAAAAAGCTAATTACAGAGATGGACACTGAACCCTCAATTCAACATAAGAGCAGCTTCAGAGAAACACAGACAAGTTTTCTGAGGGCCAAACTATATGTTACATGCAACTATGTGCGCTTATACCCACTGGCTGAATCTGGACCTTTTTTGGTCCCAATCCCCCAATGCTGACACCACCTTCAACATCCCAACATCATTTGGTGGTTTCCCAACTTCTGGAAAGATCTTTCTTTTTTCTTTCTGAAAAGCCTGCTGTGTCACTCTTAAAGGCTGAGTTATGGGCAATAAGATCTTCATGCTAAAATATTTTGGCATTTTTGATGACCCTTAAGAACTTCTCTGAAATTGAATTTCGCCCTCAGACTGAAAGTGGTTCCTGACTTTTAGCTTAAGGGTGTTACTCTGATGCACCAGACACCTCCAGTGGTTTCTTGATGCGGTTTTGCCCTCTGAAATATGCACCTGGAATTCTCCAAGCGGAGTAAGCTGGTTGCAGGGCAAAAGATGCAGGAGGGAAAGGCATACATGAGAAAATCATAGAATCGTAGAGTTGGAAGGGGTCCTATGGACCATTGAGTCCAACCTCTTGCTTAGTGCAGGATCTCAAGCTAAATCAGCCCCAGCAGGTATGTGTCCACAACCTTTTTTAAGATGTCCAGAGAAGGAGACCCTACCACCTCTCTAGGCAATTAGTTCCATTGCTGCTCTGCTCTTACTGTCAAGAAGTTCCTTGTAATAAGCACCTCCTCACCTCATCACCTCATCACTTCTCCATTCTAAAATGCCCTCCTTCCTGTTTTTGTAATAAAATAGCCAGCACAGGTTTGTTGCACAGGTTTGCATGCAGTGTTCAATTTTTGTGCATATTTTCCTGTTACATACATTTCATAGAGAAATGTGCACTGTACTTGCATTTTGCAAGCAGTTTTCCCTAATATAATGCTTTTTGTACATTATTGTTGTTGACATACACGGTTTTTGTATTCACATCTTCCTAATATATGCATTCTACTAGCATTTTTTATAGTAGATGTACACTGAAAATGTCAAAAAATACCAGAAGAAAACTTCATTTTGTTTTATGCACTGGTTTCAGAGGTGCAGATAAGATAGAATCATATTAAAATGTGAAATGAGTGAATTTCTCTCCATCTCTGTTGCATCAGAAGTGAGTCCAGGGCCAGGCTTTGGTAATTGTAGAGGATGGATGAGAATACGAACCTCTGCAGCAACCAAAAAAAGACATATACAGGCATAAGTTGGACTTATGCCTGCTTATTCCACTAACAGGATGCCAGTCATTGAGTTTTGGCGTATACCCAGCAGGCATGATCCCATTTTTTACTCCACCCCACCCTCATGCCCCCATGTGTTCATTTTCTATAGAAATGCTATCTGCACAGGGTTTTTATAAGCAAAAGAGTAAAGAACATCTATCATACATGCCTGGGCACAGTTATGATTGCAAGGCAGATGCTCTATAGGTTATGTGACCTTGTTCTAGAGTGAAACTGACAATTGGTTGTTATCTACATTAAAAACTTTTGGCCATTCTATACCACTTTAAATTTCATGGACCTTTTCTAGGGAGTTCTGGGATTGTTGTTTGGATCAGGTACTTGGAATTACCTGCTAAAGGGCTCTTACCTGCTTGAATTACAGCACTGGAGCTATCTGACAGAGAATTCCAAGCACTTCGCCAAGCCATAGTTCTCAGGATTGTATAGGATGAAGCCATGGCAGTCAAGATGCTTTAACTGTGTTGGACAGATCTACTAAACACCTAGGTCCAAGGCTTCTGATACCTCAAGATCACATCTTGCTTATACAAACCAGCTGTGTTTTTAATGTGCTCACTGTGTGTGATCTGGTGGATGCAAAAGATCTGAGGAAGGGGGATACATGTCTGCAAGTATGCCACGCCATGCATTGGAAATCCATAAGTGGCTGGAGCTCCCAAGCACTAGGGCACATACACTGCAGTAGCAGACCTGCCAAACACATCTAAAGTGGCCCTAAGTCTTGAAGATGAGATTAAGAGGAAAAGAAAGAGTACTCAATTATTCCCTTTTGTAACACAACCAAGCAGAGGTATGAAAAGAAAAAGGGAAGAACGGGGAAGTAGAAAATGAGGAGCCAATTCTCCTCTCCCCTAGCCCCAGGGGGCAAAAGTGTTCTCGGAAATAAACGTAAGAAAGCTACCATATGATCTCTCTGCCATCTCTTCACCCCTCGCCCCAGCCTTCACGCCACTGCACCCAACTACATATTGCCCTCCTGTTCGGGACCTTTGGGCTCATCTGGTGTGACACTTCTTGTGCCATCTTGCTTATTGCTTAGGCCACACCAGTTATGTATAAATCTGAGCAGAGATATGAACAAAGAAAGACTGGTGGGGAACTGGAAAAGAGTGGGATATGACAGCTTTCAGGTGATTCCAAGTCCTGTGATGTCATCATATTGTAATATGAGGGTTTATCTTCCTAAAATTAACAAGTGTGTAGATTGTTATCCCTCTGAGTCGGACCTGTAATTGTTCTGTGTTTTTGCAGGGCTTTGCCCACTGCTGTTAAGTGGTTGCCCTGTCCCATGCTCTTCCTCCTCTACTCACACCATTCTCAAGAATTCACACAAAAGCTACAACCTTTGGGTAGGGAGAAGCAGTTGCCTCTGGGTGTAGATTCTGGGAATCATAAATGAACCGTCAGTTCTTAGTTATTTAATGCATTATTCTTGCATTTTTACAGCCAAGAATGGGGAGCAGCATTTCTATGATTTTCTACTTTTTGTCTAAAAATAACATGGCTGGATTTGGGTCCTATGCATTTTGACTGGGAGGAAGGCACCATTTCCTGCTCTGCCTCAGAGAGTAAAATGTCTTGAGCTGGCTCCAGATCACAGAGGTACTCTCATTCTGTCCATGCCACATTTGCCCATGTCTAACCTAACATATATACACAACCATTGTGAAAGCTGACACCAGTATAGTACAGAAATTCCACATGCATTCAAAATGATAGTGGCTGGAATCCTGTATGACTGTTCATTTAGTGTAAATTTGCATGCAGTTGACTAGGTAGCAGAGGCACTAAGAAATCCAGTTACTTAATGGGATACCATCAAGAGTGCCTGATGCACAGTAGGGATGTCCGAGGTGCAGTGTGAACCCAATGGGTGTCAGGGACTGTAGCGCATTGGTTCCAATCCACTTTGCTTCCATTGTGCATTGGTCCTTTTGCCAGCTGTCCTACATACTTGTATAACAGCAGCCCTCTGCTGGATACAGATGTTATGCATCTTTGCAATCCTATTTCCCGCAGATGTAAATTTGTTTAGGAGCACACAATACTCCAAGAGGATTTTGGCCTAGGTTCCTAAACATCACAAAATCAGAAAATCAATGCTTTTCAATAGTCCATTGCCTCATGTCCAACACTCCATTTATCAACACATGTGTACATATCCCATGAACACCAAAAGCACAGGCACATAATTTGACAAGCTATTTACAAAACCACCAATGACTGATGTCTTTGATCCCTAAGCAGAAAATTTCAGTTTTCAAAACAGATTGTGTGTTGCCTGGGGTTGTGCCTAAACCAGCTATTAGCTACTGCAGTGGGGGTTGGTGCAAGCACAGGAGTGGAAAAGCAGAATGCAGCAACTAATGTTTTTTAACCCCAGTTAAACTTAAACTAAACCAGTTAAACTAAAGTTAACAGCATCATCCCCTGAAAACCTATCCTTTCTTCTTGGCCTTATGATTTATCCCAGCCAAGCTCACTGAAAAGAAGCAGAAGAAGCAGCTGGGAAGGCCCAGAGCTGCTGCATTCCCCTGGGCCCCTTGGCTGAGCCCCAACATGGGAGATCTGGACTGTTCAGCTCTAGGAATCCACCATTTTGACCATAAAAGGGCAGGCATTTCTCAGCTCCTGCTGGGAGGATGGGAAAGGAAAAAGGCAGAGCTATTTATAGTCCGTGTGAGGGTCTGGGCTTGAACTCGGGGTTAATCAGCCCACGACTGTGGGACTAGATTGGGATCTCGTTTTGTTTTCTCAGAAGCATTTGATTTGAAAACCAAATCCTGGGGGTAAAGGAGGAGACTGTTAAACAGTGCTTTCTAACCTTCTCTTTCCCTCTCCTCCTGAATCGCTTGCTTCCCAAGGAGCTTTTCTGTATGGTATGTTCTGTACTTCACTATTTGCATGTGAATACAAAATAGATGTAGACCCTGACAGCTGTGAAATGTGTGTATATATAAAATTCAGGAAACATGGGCCTTTAAAATAGTTAGAAGCATCCCCCCACTTCCCCTGAATTCTTCTCTTAGTAGCTGTTATTTAGTATTTTAATTATATACACATACCCCATTGCAGCTGACGGGATGTACATTTTATTTTGTGCTTATCCACAAAATATGCACAAAGTATTAGCTGAAGTGCTGTTCCAGTAAAAAGAAGATTCTGGATGCTGGTCACTGAAAAATTGTCAATCATGGAAATGAAGCGCTATGCCTTGAATGAGACCATTTAGCCTTCTAGGTGTGTGGGACTTCAATTCCCAGAAACCCCAGCAGGCATGACTAATGGTAAGGAATCATAGGAATTGTATTCCACAGCATCTGAAGGTCATTCCTCAAGCTGAAGAGCCACAAAGTCACTCTGGAACAGAGAATGGGAGTGCATTGTCTTGAAGTTCGGCAGATGTGCAACCATGTGGAGAAGTAGAAGCAGCAGCTTCTGTAACTGGAAATCATCACTATGCCTTAGGAACGCACCTTAGCACTCCCTCTTGATGTTTTTGAACCTATACGTGACCAGTCCGAGGGCATAAAAGGCGAGCAATAGTTAGTCTCTTCTTCTGTGCCTCACAATATATGTATGCATTGGGAAGCAGTAATTGTTACAGGTCTACCAGGGTGTAAAGTCCCTGTTCAAAGCTCCCATAGCCGCTCTAAGCCAGCCTTGGGGTGCATAGCTCTGAGATACTCCTCCACTCCTTCCTTTAGCATTCCTTGAGAGTTACCTCCCCAACTGATTAGGAATGATGGCAGCAGAAGTCTTTTCTGTTTGCCTACTTCTCTTTGTTCCCACAAACAGAGTTGCTGTGTTTTTCATTATCACAGGCGAAAGAAAATGGCTGTTTAGCATAGACCCCACAGCCTATGAACAAGGAGTGGCCAAGTAAATGTTGTGACTGAGAGAGACACACCAGGTCTCAGTGTAGCTTTAAGGTAGTCTCTGTCTCAAGTTGGTGCCCTTGAGATGGATTTGGATGGATGGGAGCTGCAGTCAAACACAGCTGGAGGGTACCAGATTGAGGAAGCATTTCCATTAATTTGGATAACTGCTAGCTAGTTCAGTGGCTGCTCCTGACACCCTCAATAGTGTGAGCTGGGAGGTTTGACACAGATCAGGGTGGGTGACTCGTGGCTGCCCAGATCATATCTCAGAAACATTAGCATTAAAGCTGATGCATTGCCATTGAAAAAAAAATAAAATTAATTGTTAATGTTATTTTTGTTAGCATTTTAAAAAAAACATTGCATTTAGTAACATTAGTAAATCTTTTTTTAAAAAAATTAAAATGGCCAAAAATGATCAAAATCCTCAATGAACTTCCCAAATAACTGAATTTAAACAGGAATGTTATTGAAACGGCTAATGGCATTCTGCTAACTAAAAGAAGAGCTTTTAAATCCATAAATGAAAATGAAAACAATTAAGAAACTTATTAAGAAAATTAAGAAGAATTATTAATTCTCAGCTCTTTTTGAAATGTTATCAGCCTGCAATTCTCATGAGGCATAATCAGCACAGTCAATAATAAGGAATGATGAGAATTTTGGTACAACAACATCAAGAGGACTATACTGCCACCACGCCACCATAGATTAATGGATAACTTCTGGTTCTAGGCAGATTTCCGCAGCACCAGCGCCAGCAGCTCAGAATGTATGTGGCCAAGTATTTGGCTAGCTGGCTGGACAGGCAGGCAGACAAAGGCTACTTCCCCATGATGATGCTCCTCCCTGTCATTGCACTCCAGTCCCAGGTCTGGACGGGAGTGGATCAGCAACAATCCCCTCTGCACCTGCTCACTCCATGCGGAAGAGAGTGCAATGGTGCCACCTCTTCTTTCTGCGCGCAAGCAGGCATTTTCCATTGCTGCGCTACAGAAGGAAGCATTGCCAATGCACTTCTGCAGCTTCTGCATGGCTGGGAGCAATGGGAGTGCTGCACGATTGCAGGTGCGAAACAGATTTTTTTCCGTTTTGCAAAAACTGCACCAGTGCAACGCTTGGGGCCAGGATGGCAACGGGCCGGCGACAACATCGTATGGAAGCACAACCTGCTGACTGCTGCCATCCTCTCCCAAAAGTAGCTTAGACCCATCATGCGGAAATGCCAAAAGACTGCATACCCTTCAGCATTTCACAGGTGAAAATCAGGACACGTGGGCAAGCAACATCAGAGTGTGGTCAAGATGGCAAAAGTTATTAATGAAGAGGAACACACAAGTTATTAGAGGCTGCAGCAGGGAATGGCAAGACTCCACTCCCATCCCTCCCCTCTCTGCCTCCCTTGCTGAGAACTGAGTTGTGCTTTGAACTCAGTTTGCAGCAATTGTAGTAAGCTGAACGCAAAGAGGGAAAATGGGAGGAGGAGAAGGAAACAGGGACATTTTAAAAGAAGCTTAAAATTGGGCTGACAGAGCATTAATCAAGACTGTCTGTTCCAAATCAGGACAGTTGGAGAGTATGAGATACAACTTTTTACCCACAGCAACTGTCTTTTTTGTACAGACACCGGCAATGGAGGAAAGAATTAAAGAGTGAGTTCCAGGCTTTCTCCTGTCAACATCCTTCTTACTGGGCCCTGGGATAGTTGCAAGGTTATACTCACATTGACTGCCTAGAGGGTTCTCAGACCATTTTCCCAGCCAGCATTAGGGACCGGTATAATTTCCCAGAGGATGCTTTCTTTCCAAGTCCTATAGACTGCTCAGCCATGCTTCATTCCAACCGTTTCAGGACAATCTGTCACAGTTTCATCTTCCCATGGGGCACCAGCTGAGAAACTGGTTTGGGCCTGGGAGGGGTTAACCAAACTGAGCATTTGTTTTTCCATAGAGCCTTGTGGGTATGATTCATGACAGGGTTTGATAAGGATAAGACAATATCAGAACCCAAGCCTCATTCCTCTAGATGGAGTACATACTTCCTCTCCCCTAACCCACCATATGCAAATAGTCTAGTCTGTTTTAGATAAGTTGAAGATTAATAGAGCTGACCTTTAACTTCATTAAATCTCTTTCCTCTTTATATTTTTGGCTGCTGGGTTTGTATTTATAGCCAGATATGACAGCAAGGCATATACCTGTCTTAATTATGTACAAATAACAAATGTCATGTAGACGTTGTTCCTTCTCCCTCGACTGTGCCCTTTTACACTACAAAGTTATAGGAATATGATTCCATTTTAACTCTATGGCAACATCCTATGCAATTCTGGGATCTGTACCAGAGAGGCTTTCGGACTGAGAATTCTAAATGAGCCTCTTTAAACGAAACTGCCAGGATTCCATAGGCTGAAACGATGGCAATTAAAGTGGAATCATAGTACTGAAGTTGGGTGGTATAAAAGGGCTCCTGTTATCTGATCTTCTATGAACTTTGGAGACTGGAGGCCTAATTCATTTACTCATTTATGTTCTGTGTCCTGTAATTCCTTTTAGCAACAGCAACTCACACTGTTCCTGGGAGCAAAATTTTCCAGATTTCTTTATTTAGTTGGTTGATTGATAGATAGATATTCTCTCTTTCACTCAGGTCTGGGCTTCAAGGTAGCTTCCAACATAATTAAAAATAAGTTCTAATACACACACACACAAAGACACACTCACATATCTAGACAGATGAATTGAATTCATTTAACTACTAAAACACAAATCAGATAAAAACAGCTTAAAACAACACATCAGTAATAAACAAACAATTACAATATTTAAAACCTGTTTAGAAGTTCAACACATCCTTTCAGAACAACCTCATATTGAGGAAGCCTGAAGGCATGGTTGAATGGAAAGATTTTTGCCTACCAGCAGAAGGACAACAGGGAGGAGACAAGCCTAATTCCCCTTAGGAAGAAATTCCATGATCTGAGAGCAACAACCAAGAAGGTGCTCTCTTGTGTCCTCACCAGCTGTACTACAGAAGGTGGTGGGACTGAGTGAAGGGCTTTTCCCACAGACTCAAAGCTTGAGCAGTCTGTTATGGAAGAAGATGGTCTTTCAGAGCCAAGCTGTACAGGGCTTTGTAGATCTTAAATGGCTCATTCTCATCTTCCTCCAAGAATATAATCTGCAGCCTATAAATCATGGCTGAGATCTGGTATCAGATACCTAGCCACAATCACAAACTGCAGAAGGGAGAGCAGAAAGAGGCCTTGAAGTTGCCCTTCAACAGTGAACACCTAGACAAGAGACTGTGCAGAAAGATACACATTGTCTGCTCACAGTCTTTTCCCACTATGGTGAGATACACTGTCCATATGATAATTCTTGTCATAATTCATACTTTAGTAATTAGAAAGGCTTCTACTCATATATTCTCGTGTGCTAAGTCTGGCCTCTTGTTTGCTTTTTTAGTGATGAGTAATTGGCTACCCTATATAAGACTTGAGGCCTCTTTCACACTGCACAATTATGGCACTTTGATCCAACTTTAGTGGCCCTGGCTGCATCCGATGGAATCCTGGGATTTGTAGTTTCATGAGCTTTTTAGAATTCTCAGTCAGAGAACTCTAGTACCTCCCCAAACTACAAATCCTAGGATTCCACAGGATGAAGACATGGCAATTAAAGTGGGATCAAAGTGCTATACCCGTGCGGAGTGGGAGAGACCCTAAATACTCCATATAGATACAAGAAAGTAAATGTACATAAGCATCTTAAGTACCTGCGAAGTTGTCTTCTTAACCATGGGTTTGCAGTTCATAACTCTCGGACTGCATGGAGTAAGTGGTGTCTTTCTTCTATTCTCCATACTCCTCCTTACAATGCTCTGGAATCATGTAGGATAAGAAAAAGGATGCAGCTTCCAAAAAATGATCACTGAGTAGCAGAAATAATTTGCATGTCAGTTGTGAGAACTTTTCACTCACGAGGAGTAAGAGCAAGCCTGGCTTGTACAGCCTGCTTTGTACTGTGAAGAAGCAGAACTTAACTCCAGATTTCTGCAAGAGTAGATGTTTCTTACCATTCTTCTAAAGACTCAATTCCTCTCACCCAAAGCTTGGAAAAAGACACATTTCTGGATTACAACTCCCAGAATCTCTCAGCCATGCTCTCTGGACTTCTGGGAAATTTTTCCAGGCTCTATATTTTGTCTCTATACTGTCCGAAATAAGCTGGAGAACAAAGACATCTAAAAAACAGGGGTTGGTTTGTTTGGTATGCTAGCAATGGGTCTGTGCCCATCCCCTGTGCTGCTCCACAGCTGGCATCATTTTGCAACAGCATCAAAGGAGTAACATTACATAAAACCATTCCTGCCTGCTATTAAAGCATTTTCTTTTTTTAAAAAGCCATTCATTCTCCAAGGGTCCCTCTTGTGCAGCATGAGAAGACATTCTGTTAAAACAGTCAATGTTGCCAGGAGGTTTTCTGGCTAACGATGTCCTCAGGTTGATGTTACTGATAAAACTTGCATTTCCATATAGGCACTGTTATACCTCTTAGTTTAGCCGAACAGTCACTTCCATCTGTGCCCATTGCCCTTCAGCAGCTTTATCTGACTTTTAATCACCCCAAGTTATCAGTCGGACAGTTGCATCAACACAATGAGTCTTTGGGTGATGCTGCTTTATACAGTTCTTTTGGACTGTATGACTCAGAAGAACCAGTAACCAGGTACAGAGCAGGAGGAGGATGCAAGGCAAAACTAATTGCTTACCCAGATATGTGATTTACAGAAGAATGCTACTCAGGAGTAAGCCTCTTTGACTTCTGTGCAACTCACTTCTAAATAACTAGGCATAGAATTACATCCATATACATGGAAGGTTTGCATGTGCAGTAGCTACACACAGGTGGAAATATTTGCAAGCTTTATTGTGTATTAAAGCTAAGTTTGCAAGGCCTGTTGTCTGCAATATATCATTGGTTTTCACAGCTCCACCAAAGTTGAAAGTTATGGGCCTAGCCGTGACAATCAGTTGTGGCAACTCCTTTATTCAGAAGCAATATATTTGTTTACTAGGGCAAGCAACAGGGGATGCCTATGTTTTGTTCAACTTACTAGCTTCTTAGAGACATTGGACTCATCACTGCTGGGGGAGAATGCTGGAACAGATAGAGAGGGAACCTCTGGCCCTCCAGAAGTTTTGTACTATACCTCCCACAGTCCCATACCACACTGAGTGGGCTTGTGGATGTTTTAGGCCAAAGCATCTGGAAAGCCAAAGACACATTAGCTCTGAAGTTTAGAAGGGAGCTCTTAGCAGTTTTCAGGAGAGGGTGCCGAATACTATTGGGTCTACTGAATCAATAAGATTAACCAATGTTTTGACTCACCGTTCAATACTTGATTCAATGGGTCTCTTCTAGTTAGATTACCAACCAGATTTGGACCACTATCTCTGTCTTCCCAGATGAACATGGACTTCTGTGATGAGAGTCCTTTGACCACAGCTACACTGATATGGTGCATCTCAAGCTATCTGATGTGAGGGACCAGCAATTATTTTTTCCATCATGCCAGAGACCACTACCATATTTGTGGCCATTGGCTGCACTTGCAGCCAATAGCCTGAGGACTGACACCAGTCCATGGACCACCGCTTTAATATATCTAAGAAATAGGGTTTATTCTGCATTCTTTGTGTTCTGCTCGTTTAGAAAAATGTATAAGGATAGTATCAAGGTCCTACAAGAAGAGAATTGAAAGATGTGCTGTGCTAGGAAATGGTCCAGCACTTATCATGCTACTGAGATTATCACTTTATACGTAGAATTGTTGAGGCTCATCCCTGAAAAGTACTACTTTTCTCTTCTGGATCTGTGGGAAGAAATTATCAGTATCAAGAATGTACAGTGGCAATGGCCAGGAGAAAGGGGAAAAGAGGGGTTAGATATCCCTTTGAGCTATTAAGTCATAGGACCCTCATGGGAATCTCTTTTCTTTTTCTTTTTTCTTTTTTGAAGAGCATTTAAGTTCTTTTTATTGTTAAAAAAAAAGATAAAAGAAATATATATATGTATAAGGAACTTCAAACAAAAGATATATCCATAAATGTTTGTATAACAACAAAAGAAGCCAATTTCACATACAACAATAATAAAGAAAAGATATTTAAAAAAAAGAGAAAAAAATTAATAAATAACAAAATCTTAATTTACAGCATAATTTCAGTGAAATAAAATAAAATATAGATTTACAGTGAAATATGGTGAAATAAAATATAGATACATACCTAATGATCTTCCCTTATTTACACTTATTTCGTAGTCAGTTATATCTTATGTAGCACTTTACCAACAAAGTTTAACATTTACTTAGTAAATCAAAATAAACCTCCACCTCGACTAGACATTTTAAAGCTATGTCAAAAGGTTCTTACCTCTCAAAGTTTCAAAATCCATTTTTTTATTACTTTATTTATGAGTGGTTATAACTCTTTGATCTTAGCTTCAATCTTTTATTTTTAACCCAATCGTAGCTGTTTTCCCTCATTTGGATTAATACAGATTTATGCGACAACAATTATAAAAAAGTCTGGTCAAAGGTAAAGGAAGATCTCCAAAAATGGTCAAAACTTGAGTTGTCAATGATGGGAAGAATTGCAACAATTAAAATGAATATTCTACCTAGCATGATTTTTTTGTTTCAAAACCTCCCTGTGATTATGAATGACGTATGATTTAACCAATGGAAAAAAGACTTATCAAAATTCATTTGGAATGGTAAAAAGCCACATATAAAATGGACCGTTTTGAAAGACACGACAGAAAGAGGTGGAATAGGGCTCCCTGATCTAAAATTGTATTACCACGCCAGTTGCCTCAGCTGGTTAATTGATTGGATTAAATTAGAAAAAAGGAGATTACTAATTTTGGAAGGGGCTGATCTTTTTTTCAGTTGGCACACATATTTGTGGTATGAAAAGGTAAAAGTAAATAAAGATTTCAATAATCATTTTATATGAAAATCTCTTTTCTGATCACCTTCTAACAACCATTCTTTTCTGTATTTCTCGCAGGATTGACTGCTGGAGGAAGCTGTTTCCTAGATGACAACTGGAAGCTTTCTGATGGGCAACCGACAGCCAGTTCTGGGCAGCACAGGGACAGAGACATAGACTACAGGCTAGCTCAGTTTGCTAGTCCACAGTGGCTGGCCTCTGTCCATGAAAGCCTGCTTTCAGCCTTTTTAACTTTGTATCTTTTAATATGCATATTAAGTCAAGATATCTGCAAATGTATGAGTTAAGGTGATGCAGTAGGTGATTATGATTACAATATGTTGTCTAAGGTACTGGTTGCATTTGTACATCATACTACAATTTAGGTCAGCCACGGTTTGTCTTGTTTCAGGGCATGCAGTAGGAAAAACAACCCAGGTCTCGGTCTGAAGATAAAACAAATCATGGTTTAATCACACACACACATTTTGATACTTCTGATTTTTCCACTTTTGTGGAGGTCCTCTGTCCTTACCCTAGCAAATATGGAGGGCCATCTGTATATCGACCCTCAGCATAAGCTTGACCTTTCATCAATATACAGACTTACGCTTCACATGAATAATTGCAGCATATCACCTATTGCATTTTTAATTGTGGAATAGTAAATGTAAGGATGGGCCTGGAGGATAATTTTAACTGTGATGTTTGCCCTGGATATCACCTCATTTACAAACTTCACCTCATTTCTACATGCCTGCTCTAAACAGTAGTCTCTGTTTCTGATTATTACTGAAGATTTCAGCCTATCACCCAGGACTGGAACTTTTTTCTAGCCCAACATACTTTTCACACAGGAAATCCTTATTTTGTATCTCCTTCCACACTCAAATTCTATTTCCACTTTGCTTTGGTAGGTCAGCTGACTACACAGTTCTATCATTTTGTTGCCACTTGTCATGCCTCCATTCTGCTAGTGAGATACTTCGAAGTCTGTGCTTGAGAGACCTAACACACTCCCCTGAACAACAGACAAGAGCTTTCTAGTAAGTACCTCACTGAACCACAAATCTCTGAATTTGGTAGCATGGAGCCATAACAATTAAAGTAGTATCAAACTGCTACAGCTGAGTAGTGTAGATACATTCTATATCATGTGAGGCCCCTCCAAGATCAGTTGACCATCTGATTGAATCAGATGATAGTCCTGAAGGGCAGCTATCTGCACAAATGCATCACCCACATATCAAGGAAAGCAGACCAAATTGTTACAGTCATGGAAACTTTGGAGGCCAGAGTCACAGGATTTAGGTGTAGCTGATATGCAAGCTAAGAGCAGAGAACAGGAAGGTGTGTGGCTTTACTTTTGTTCTATACCACTATCATTGTAATAACTTCTCCTAAACAATCTTAGGAATTGTAGTTTGCTGATGCGAAGAGGTCATTGATTGTTGAGCCAATTTAAGTTTATGGTGCAGGAGATTCACATCATGGACAAAATCCAGCACAAAATGAAGTGTGCATAAGTTCATTCTAATCAATGGGCTTAATCTAATTTTGGATTATAACTAGTATGGTATATAGTCAGTTCTCAGAAAGTGGCACTGAGGAAAGAAAGCTATAGATGTTACTATCCACCAATGACTCTGAAATTCTGCTTTTCATTTTTCTTTTTATGTTTGCCGAGGTTTATCTCCCTTGGAAACTATTTGGGCAATGACGTCTTGTCCTTCAGTTCAGCCTGTCCCTTTGACTCATTGTGGCTCATTCCCAAACTTGGCTATAGTTTTTGGTTTCCCATCCTAAATCTATTCTCAGTCTGGAGATAATGTTGTGTTTGGCAGAGATTCTCAAATACAGATCTGGGCTTTTGGTAAGCTTTTCAAATGATCTCAAGTCTTGGCAAGTCATTTTCTCCTACCTGTCTCCTAGGCTTCCAAAAGACCCAGGTTCTATTCAGAAACCTAGCAAAAATGCCTATTTGGAGCACACTGCATAGAGAGCTTTTGAATATGAGGTTATTTGTACATGTCAGAGAAAGTAGATGCATCCATTTTGGAAAAGAGTGCATTTCCAGTCTGACGTTAGGGCCTCTGGAAAGGTTCTTGGTCTCAGCTGGGCCTCTGATGCGAAAACATTCGGCATGCATGTTACACATCACTGCTTTGCTGTTATCTGGTTACTGCTGCCAAAGAAAAGGAAGGAAGGAAGGAAGGAAGGAAGGAAGGAAGGAAGGAAGGAAGGAAGGAAGGAAGGAAGGAAGGAAGGAAGGAAGGAAGGAAAAAGAAAGAAAGAGGTTCTGTCATTTTTTTCTCTCCCGTCGATAAAAACCTCAGTTGGTCTTCTCCCCTTTCATTGTATTTAACAGGCATGTTGATTAGAAACATGGTGAAATGAGCATCATGTTCTTCTTGGAAGGGTCTTTATGGCCCCGCTCTTGTCTCTCAGCTGAACTTAGCTGCACAACACTTCCTCTCTGTCACCCAGTGCACACTTTTCCCTGCACTTTGTCTGCTTGCAGAGGTGCCTGGAGAGGGAGCTGATGTATGACAGATCCTGCGGACTGTGCGTGGCGCAGACAAAGGAGAAGGACAGACTGCCAAAGAGGCAGATGAGGTTCCAGCCCCTGGAGCTGCCATCTGCTTCTTGTCAGGTTGTTGTGAAGTGCTTGTTCCTGGCTGTCTGATGACGGAGGTTGTTGGACGGCAGCATAAGGTTGTGGTTATGACAGATGCTCTGTTTACCGTGCTTCATGCCTAGTCAGGATCACACAGGATGTTAGCTTTTGCCTGGGGAAGTCGCAGCTTGATCTTCTGCTCACCGCTTTCCTCAGCA
Organism: Cyclura pinguis; assembly: GCA_030412105.1. Lineage (NCBI taxonomy): Eukaryota > Metazoa > Chordata > Lepidosauria > Squamata > Iguanidae > Cyclura > Cyclura pinguis. The sequence continues at coordinate 131,382,515 of CM059600.1, forward strand.
CATGTTCTCCAAACTGTCATCTTCATGGGGAAAATATGGAGACTTCGCATTATAGGCAAAATCCACACATTTATGACGTTCCAGTTAAGACACAAGAACAGACCCGAATACACTAAATTGGGTATCCATTCCTGGCCCCACCTCACACCTGTTGCTCAGTCTCTCAGATAGGGAGAAAGGGGAGAGGGTCTCAATATTAGATTTGTGATGACGGGCCAAACTGGATGTGAAGAATGCATGTTTCTGTTGATTAACATGTTTTCCTTCCACTGATGGCAAGATGCATGCCTCATCGATCATATTTATGAAATAAGTATATGTTTACTTTTCAATGTCCAATCATAAAAGAAAGCATGGTTAAACACAAGTTACAAAGGTGAGGAAAAGCAAGTTCTATGAAAACAGATATCTTCTATGACTTCAGGGAGCTTCTTAACATGTATTAAATATACCACCTAGTTTGTCCCTTGGGTTCCTAACTGGCTCCTAGATTAGTGTCTGGACTTGCACGTGGTCCTTATTTCCCACCATAACTTGACCAATACAGAATTGGGACAGCTACATATGTAGGTTAATATTGAAACAACATCTTTGTTCATGTTAACATAGAGTTCACCTCTAAGTTTTTGCATCATTCTAAAGATCCCCAAATGTCTGAAATACTTGCCAGGGGTAACACCACTAAGTACCTTAGTAACCAAGTACATAATATCCATGCAACAAAGAAATCTGTGCTATATTTAAATGGGTTTAAAGTGTTCTAATTAGAAAATGTATTGGATAATTATTCTTAGTGGGAAAAAGATATCATTTTGGCAACTCCAAACAATTTGTAATCTTGTGGGGAATAAAACAGGGAAGACAAATGGGTTATCTACTACTATTTGCGCGCAAATACACACATTCAAAAAGCTGCTTAGGCAGAAAAACCCCACAAACCATTATTACTGCTTCAGCAGAATCTTCCCTGAATGCAGTATCACTGTTCAAAATATTCACAAGGCCAACAGGAATCTTTTTTTCTTTCTATTGTGAGTGGAAGCAGCCTCAGGTTGTATTGCAGTTTCAGGGCAGGTCTCCCATCCCAGCTGTTCCTTCCACTTATCCCTTGCCCTACATGGGCTGACTGTCCTGCGTACTTATAGCCACCCCACTTGTCCTTACAACAACCATTCAAGGTAACCGGTTCTGAAGAGAGCAATGGCCTAAGAGTAGTCAGTATGATTTTTATGGCCGAGAGAAGATTTGAACCCAGACATCCCTGATCTAAGTATCCCTGATCTATGTTAGCCTCTACATCACATTGGCTGTTTACAAACATTTACTTTGAGGTGACATATTTCTGTAAACAGAGCTATGACTGGGCGTTTAATATTCACCCAACCCCAAGTGTTTAAGGAAATTACTTTCCACAGAAATACATGTGGGTATTCTGGGGGTGGGAACTGTGGAATTTTGTGCAAAATAAATAAATCAGTTTTCTGACAGCCATATGTGTCTTTTGTGCAAGACGGGCAAAAAACAGAAATCTGGCACAACAAAAATCTTACACAAAAAAAAATCTTGTGCAAAAAGAGCAGTCTTGTAAAACAAAATAATCACACAGTTTGCTGTTTTTTGAACAAGATTCAGCTCTGCAAGTTTTTTGTGCAAGATTTTTGTTATGCTAGATTGCTTCTGTTTTTTTTTTTGGTAGAAAACAGCAATATTGCACAAAAACATGCTGTCTGGAAACAAGACTTTTTAAATTCATACCTGTCATGCAAAACACCATATGTACCTCTGTGCAGAATAATTTCCTGAATCACTTTGGGATGCATGAATACCGGGTGAGAACTGTTCAGAAATACTGGTTTTCTCCTGAGTGGGAAGAAAACACTGAAAATTATTCATCCTCATTCCACAATAATGGAATAGTGGAATAGTGGAGTATTAACATCCTTAGGATATACCCAGAATCCTCTGCTGCTCTCAATGAATCCATGGCAGACATTCTCAACAAGAATCTTGGTCTCTACAACTTTCCTTGGTGGCAGAACTTGGAAATATTGGTCTACCAAAAGATTGGTGGTGGTTATTGTTGTCCTCATTGTTTTGTACCTTCTGCAAACTCCTTACCTCCCCACTACAGATCTTGCAGGAAGAGTCTGCCTGGTGGATGGACACACACCACAAGAACCCTTTCAATGTCTCCCAGCCCAAGGTGCAGTGCTGCATCTCTGGTCAGTTGTGAGTCTGAGATGAAGCACTGTAGCTCGGGAAGGGAGGAACGGTGCAACGATCAGTGCCAGCCTGACCTCTCTTTCACCAGGCCACATGCAACGAGAATGCCTGGACAGGTATGTCTACCTAATAAATCAGCTGGATTGAGATAGCAGAGAATGATATAATAGCAGAGACTGTGTCTAATGAGCAGCATGAAGAAAACAACAAAATAGGTTGCAAACAGCAGGAAGCCTCTAGCACTGCCCACTCAGACAACCAATCTAATATGTAAAAGTCAAAGTTTGTGTGTTTGTCTCTGTCAGGCGAAGACCTGACCTCATATGATTGGCTGTGTGAGGTGAAAAACTCATATGATTGGCTGCCTTAGAAGATTCTATGGAACCCTGGAGCTTACAGTTTAGGGAGGGGTTTTTAGAATTCTCAAGCCAGAGAACTCTTGGGCCTGGCTGGTTGCTATGGAGCTGAGGCCTAGCAGCAAGGAGGAGGGCAGTGTATTCCCTCAGGAACCCAATCTCTGTATGTTAATAACTCTGAATACAGAGTGGATTGGGGAATATGGGAAAAAGTTAGAGGTACTGGACAAGACAGTTTGGGGAATTAGAGACACAGGATCTCAAATCTTTCTAACAAGCACCACTTATGAGAAAATAAAATCTTGGGCAACACCGGGTATATACGCTAGTACCTTAAAAGAGTGACCATGACACCAGCTAAGAAATGACTCCTAGTGCCAATAATTTTTGTTGTCCAAGTATTTCTTGTTGCCTAAGAAAGAGATTGCTGGCCACAGAGACCATATATGTCCACCTCACTGTCTTATACCTCTGTAGTCATACAAAGCATTGGTTCCTCAGCCCAGTTATAAGGTAGGAAAATGATAGAGAAAAAGCCCTTTGGAATAGACAATATATGTTTATATGTTACAGGCCAGTTTCTGCATGCAGAGAATATGCAGGTTGTTCTGTTTTAAACAGGAGGGGAGCGGCTTTTCTCAGATTATTCCTGCTTAAGAAAATGAAACCAAAGGATTGTCGCAGGACAGAAAGGAGATAGGGTTCCTACATAGCTATTAAATGTCTCCTCCACTGGCACGTCAAAGCAACAGTGTGGTACACAAGTGGAAACTTTTCCATTCGAGGCCTGTTTCAGCTACATCACATGAGAAAAGCTCAGCTGATAGGGAGATATGGAGCAGGGAATCTCTGGGTTTCCTTGCTCCTGGTCCAGCCCTCACTGTGTCCTCGGGGTCCAGTTTTCCCAGGAATCCCTTAGATGATAAGAGGGGGATTCCTGGAAATACTGTTCTTGGGGTCATGGCTCAGCAACTGGTGACAATTTGTCCATTTTGATCACCCTGGAGAGAGGGCCATAGGCTGGAGAGCAAAGTTTGGGGAAGTTCCAAGGCTTCTGTTGTTTCTCAGCTCACCAAGGGGCCTGCCAGGATTATCTATCCATCATGTGAGGCCTGGCAGGGTTTTCTATGTCACATTGGGGGATGTCCCTAAATCAAGGAGATTAACCTTTTTAATCGCAGCAAGAAGAGAAAGAGCTTGTTTACCAAGTGCTGTTTACCTTTTACCTCTTCCTTTTGCTTTCTTTAGGCATAGGCAGATCAAAAGGAGAAGGAGAGTCATGACCATTATTTAGCAGACTTGCGAAACCCAAATCTTTGAAAACATGCTGTGTCATTGCCCACATTGTGCCTTACTCAACCTAGGAAAAGCCATTTGGTTTAGAAGCCCAACCAGGCCTGTAGTTTGACTCAAGTGTGAGTGTGGAATCCCATTGCTCTTCAGGTATTATCTTGGTCCAAAGACACTGGCCCTCTTGTACTTCTGCACCCTAAAATGCTGCCTTCCAAATACAACTAAGCAGCTATTGCAGCCTTGGGCTGTCTCCCATGGTCTGCAAATAATTTTGTGCATTAATATCTCTTCCGGTTTCTAGTGGGCTAGTGGAGCTGTGCCCTAAGCTGTACTGCTGTTGTTCAGAATCTGAGAAAGTTGCTTTTTCTGAGGAGGGGGCTATAACTTCCAGAACCCTCCAGCCAGCATAGCCTGTGGTCATGCTTTGGCAGGACCAACCTATGCTAGAGTTCCTGCAACTACATTATTGCTATTCTTAACCCTTGCACATAGGTATGATTGAATCCAGAAGCACCCTCTTTCTAACTGTCTGAGCTCAGTGCTGTGTCCAATAAAATTTTGCACTTCTCTTGCCTCTGTAAGCTTTTGTTTGTTTTGATGTATGTGTGTGGGGAGGTGTCAGGCAACCTAGATTCACAAGAGTGGCTGAGCCAACAGGCTGCAAATAGAAGTCTGTGCTGACTGGATTCAGCAGAGCCCAACACAGCAACACTCTCCTGATGCAGCAAATTTCATCTTTGCAGCTAAAAGGTGTTTTGGCAACCAGGCTGAGCTTTGTGTGATGTCTCTGTCAAAAGAGTTCTAACAGGCAGCTGAAACACAGGCCATTTCTGCACTAGACTGTTACAGTGCTATTATTCCACGTTCAACATCCTATGGAATCCTGGGGTTTGCAGTTTAGGGAAAGGCCTTTGAGGATTCCATAGGATATTGAAAGTGGAATAAGTAGTGGAATAAGATTCACTATAGTGAATCTAGTGAAGAACAGTCTAGTGAGGAAATGGCCACAGACTCATCTCTCTTTCTCTTTCCCTCTACTGATGAGTCAGCCCTTGATCCCAAAGGCAGATTCATCATCTTTGGCCAGGTTATGGATCTGCACAGACTATGGATTTGTATGGATTATGGACCTGCAATCTAGCCCTTCCATGTTAGAAGCAGGAAGCAATTTTCTTAACACTTCTGTCTATTGTGTATCTTGGCTGGGTGGCTGTGTTCTTTGTTCTTTGGCTCTCTGTTCACTTCACTTTGGTAGAAGGGCACTGTTACTCTTGTTGTTGTTGTCTGCCTTCAAGTTGTTTCCAACTTCTGGTGATCCTAAAGTGAACCTATCATGGGATTTTCTGGGGCTGAGAGCCCAAGGACACTCAGTGGGTTTCCATGGCCGAGTGGGGAACTGAACCCTGCTCTCCAGGGTCATAATCCAATGCTCAAACCACTACACCATGCCGGCTCTCCAGGAGAGCACTACCACCATTCAAATGCTTTTATAGCCTAAGTACAAAGGTAAGACATCCCTCTGTTTATTTAAGGTAATGGACATACACATACCTAACTCCACAGGATCATATTTTTGATTGCTATGGAAGTATCTATCACTTCATATTATTGGTTGCTTAAAAAGCATCACCTTTCAAGAGGAAGAAGAGATACACAAGCAATGTTTTGGGCTCTTGACTCCACGGACAAGTCTACATATGTACAGTTTATACAGGGCCACCCAAAGATATTTTGCAGCCAGACATAAAAGACAAGATGCTCCCTGGCCTTCAAGTGCCATGAACAGAAGCCAGTTGGGCTGGCAATTGACCATTGATGCTGATAGTGTTACCCTGACTTCTGGGGTTCCGGGGGGACACCTGGATTTGCTACAATAATACAAAGGTTGGGGAAGTTAGTGGAGCACTGCTTAGCAAAGCAGAGGGCAGGGCAACTCAGTGAGATCTTTAACCTAATGTTTACAGAGTCAGACCACACAAGAACCAGATCATATATCCAATTATCAGTAGTTTATTTAGCAGGATTGGCAAAATTTCCACACACACACACACACACAAAGTAGTCACTCACCCAAGTGCACAAGGACTGCTGAGTTTGAAAGATTTAAGAGCGGGAAAAGCGGAGCGAAAGAAAGTGGTTATACTGCACCTGGTCCTAGAGACTGCAGCTCAGGAAGAAAAGAAAAAAAAAAGAGGACCCAGCAGACAAAAAATGCTGAGGGAAACTCTCAACTAGCAGAATGCCAGACACTAGTCAAAAGTGGGAGTTCTCCAAAGAGAGCCCCAAAAGGGGACTCAATTATAGTGCAAAGTATGCCGGGGGGGGGGGCAGATCCTTTCCTGGAAAAGAACAAAAGCCGAGTTATGCAGATGTATCTCATTTTTGTAGTTCCCACGATTGCAATTGCTAACCTTATCCAGGAGACACTTAGTCTCTCAAGGTGTCAAAGTTGGGGCCAGCCCATTTGATGTGTGCATATGTGCCTTCCAAAGTTTTCCTCTTGGTTACGTGACTGAAGGCATGTTGGTCTGACCTTGCTAAAAATGCTTTGGTTTATAGACCCAGATGTCTACGGTCCTGTCTGGTGAACCTCTGGCTTAATAACTTTTTGATATTAAATATTATGCTTTCCCTGGACTGGGTCTGCTAGCTGGGCTTACAATAGGATAGGATCCTACCATGCATCCAAGACAGAAGTCTAGTTTAAGGGGCCATGGATGGGCCATCTGGCATACGCAGTTCTGTCCTGTAACAAGGGAAACCACTCAGAATCAGAACACTATATGTATGGGATATTCATTCGTGTGCTATCACCACTGCCTTAAGAGACACAATCAACAGCCCATTTGGCAAATTTAAGCTTCACCAACTAAAAAGAACTTCCATTCTATTGTAAAGCCCCATTGAAGTACCCATGGCTTCTTTAAGAAGAATTTTGGGTAAATAAAGTAATCTGTGAGAGCAAAAAGTAACTAGGGCATGAATTACTGTGCATGAACCACTGTTATTCCTGCCTAGCAAAGCTATAGTTATTGGGCCAGGCAATGGTAGCTAACAGAATCCTAATCCATCAAAGCTACTTGAGTCTCCACGGGTAATGATGAATCCAGGTACTCCCAACCTATGTACCTGCTCTTTCAGGGAGAGTGTAACCTCATCCAGAGCAGATTGTTTACTCAGTTCCTGGATCCAGAACCACTGATCCATGGAACTTCCATTTTGTCATGATTCATTTTCAGTTTACTGGCTGTCATCCAGCCCATTAGAGCATCCAGGGCACTATTCCAGCCCCTGCACAGCATTGCCTGAATCTGATGACAAGGAGAAATAGAGCTGGGTATCATTAGCACACTGATGGCAGCTAATCGTAAAACACTGATGACTTCACCCAGCAGCATTGTGTCGTATAATATAGGGAACTGAATAGAAACAGTTAAACAATCATGAGGCTGACTAGAAGTCTCCCATGCTCGCTCTTTCTTTCCTTCTTTCCTTCTTTCCTTCTTTCTTTTTCTTCTGATCCAGCAGGTAGGAGCAGTACCTCCACAGCACTGTGCCTTCTGTTCCCACCTCACAAGGTCAGTCCAAATAAGATACTGCATTTTAAAGTATCACAAGCTAAGAGATCCAGAAGAACACCAGGGCAGTATTCTATATGTTTTTCCTCCATCCTAGACATCTAAAGCTCGGATTGTGCCATCTGTCTAATAATGCAGGACCTATAATCTACGTGGCCAAGATATGAGTAACATATGCAGAAGCTCTAAACTGAGTTGGACAGGCATATGCTATTTGAATGCTATATGCAGTGGAATGAAAAAAACTGAAAAGATTTGAATAAAAATGGGGCAGGAGTGGGGAACCAGCCTATGGAGCACCACAACACTATTTAGTTATCAAACACCAGCCTTTTTCCTCAAGAACAGCAACTACTAACGCCTCTCCAGTAAATGACCTCAAGTGAAAAACCAGTGGCACTCAGTGGTTAAGGAGGGAACTGCACAAAGTCCTGCATCTAAAATGAAACAATCCAAGGCCTGGTCCCCAGATACAATATGTCCTGCCTGTACATAATGGAAAGAGACAGGAATGGCCTTATTGTGGAAGGGCTGTCCACATTTGCAGAGTTCAATCAAAAAACAATAGGCACTTGGGCACTGAGGAGAGAGAGAGAAGGAGAGAGCACACAGGCGGCATCTCCAGAGAGAGATCCCTTCATGTTAATAATGGGAAGGCACTGTGTCACTATTCTGCCTTTTCTCCATCACAGAATTTTCCATAGTAAGCAAAAAAATCTAGAGAGGGCTAAGAGTGACAAAATCTGAGATCACCATTTAATATAACAAACTATGAATTAGGCAGGGCAATGGCACGATGGAAACCTTGGGTGGAACCACTAGGACTCTCTACAGAACATTTGTAGTGTGATTTTATGATATTCATGTTTTATGGTTTTGTTTTTGCTGCGCTCCATCTTTATAGGAAGGTGGTCTATATAAATAAAAATGAATAAAAATAAAATAAAACTAGAAAAATAATGGGGAAAAATTTGATTGGAGAAAGGGGAGCAGGAGAAACTGGGGCTGGCAAGTTTTCATTCCAGGCAAATAGTACATTCTTTGGGTCTGTATTTCCTGTTTCCCATTCTTTCTTCCAGGAAGCCCAGAGCATCCTTTTAGCCCCACAGAAGCTCTGGCAGGTGGGTTACAGCACGACATAGAAATAGTGGCTTCCTGAGGCCTCTCCGAGAAATGTCATAGGTGAATTGGGTGTGAGATTTCCAACATCAAAACCAGTAAAGCAACTTCAATCTATTAGCTGGTTTAGACCATGTGAATTCTTAAGTGCCACTTTCAGAAAAGAGGAAGGAATGGGTAAGGTAGTAACTTGTACACACAGACACATGCACAGTCATATAGGAGATTACAGTCAGAATCCTATTTGTGTCTTACACATGCACAAATTCCGCTGCAGAAGTAGTTGGAAATTTTCTCCAATGTGCAATTTCTGCATTCACTTAAATGTGACTGAAGCTGAGATCTGCATGCAGTGCCAACGTTCATGTACATGCTTCACTGACAGTATATTTATCTGTCCCTACTGAAACTGATGGTAGTACTCCTTCAGTTGTGCATTCATTTGCACAACATTGGCATTCAGCACAAGCATCTTACCATGCATTTGGACATGGCTATAGCATATGTGGGAACTCGAGAATCATTTACAAGGCCCAAAATGCTCAATCATCATCCTGTTGTTCCTGAACTGATATGTTGGCAGAGAAACCACAGTTAATAGTGGTACTGCCTCTCCCCGTTTTGGGGAACAACTAAACAGAAGTAGGTGAGAAGCTGTTTATACATTTCCAGAAATACGGAAAAGGGGAAACCTACACATCTTGGGTCTCATGATTAGAGAGAAAGAAGAGGAAAGGGACAAACAAACAAAAAAAAGGAAAGCAGAAATGTGGCTCAAAGAGAGACAAATTTTAGGAAAGCCAAGGAACTGAAATCAGAAAGGGGTGGATGGGTGAAGGAGAACAGTGGAGGGAACAGCGTATACTGTTGTGGAGTAACATCACCACAAGAGAAAATGGGACAGATATCCAGAATGAAATGGTGGTACCGGTCCAAAAAGTAGAAACATGCAGGAAAATGGAATAGAAAGTATTTGTGTAGCAACACCACACACAGTATACATTACTTCTGGTAGATTTAGCTTTCCAACTGATGCTACATATCCACCACAGTAATTACAGATCAATGACAAGGGCTGCAAGGGCAGAGAGGGGTTTCTTGGGTGTTTGGCTAGTAACTCTGCACAGGCACTCTATGAACAGCAGGTGGCATTGCTGACTTGCCCTGGGGAGAACAGTGGGCAGATTCTACGAGATGAAACAAAACCAATCATGTATGTTGGCAGAATAAGGGCAGGAAATTTTTGGAGGCCTTTCAACACACTTTTTTTTTTTAAAAATGTCCATTTGTTTCCCAAGTGCAATGTATAGGTTTTGTAAGAGAGCAACTGTGGTATCTGAGCAGTTACACGATGTATCTCTCAGATACTTTCATCCTCAGTTTTGCAAGCTTGGAGTGGATTGCCATTGTGCCAGAAAGTTTCGTGTGTGTGTGTGTGCAATTTGTAATGCAATTTCCAACAGAGAGCCACACAATCACACAACCACTTTTTTCCAAACATACAGTGACACCTTGAGCACACTGCTTTTCCTGTTGTTCCCCGATTGCCTGTGTCCTTACCTTCCTCTTCTAGATCTCTTCATCCATCCACAGTGTTTGACAGTTAATGTGCTTATCTCCTCCTGTACACAGCTTGTGTAGAAGCTGATCATATAAGGGTAAAGGCCTGTGGCCTACTTGCCCCCCCCCCCAAGCTAGCTGTCTCTGTACAGGGCTTTAATTTTAATTAATGGGGGGGGGAGGGGAGAGATAGTCAAAAATTCCATTATGTGATCCCCTACCTACCTTCTGAAATGGCACAGCCCAGACATTGAGCTACTGCCTCAATTAACATTTGATGCTGGGGGGCGCAGTTAGTGAAGCATTACCTTTTGCAGGCAGTACAAGCACTCTCTGAAGTTCCAAAGCTGCTCCTTGCTTTGTAACAGTTTCCATAGGGCTGTTTGCAGTAAGAACAACGGAGAGGCCTGTGGCACCTTAAAGACTGAAGTTGTCATAGATTAACAGGCCATGCTGGAACAAGTTTGTTAGTTTTTAAAGTGCCACGAGACTCCTCATTGTGTTGGCTACTTTTGAGCTTCCAGTTTGATCATGTCGAAGCCATTATGTTTTTTCTACAACCAAACGTGCTCCAGATGTGGACTCCTTCTCCTATCATCCCCCACTAACTGCTGCCGTCAAGATCCTTAGCTTGATCATGGGAAAAAACAGGGTGGGGCTTTAAGGATTGGCTTGTGAGTCAGCCCCAGGAAACAGTGAGCCATTGAATTATTAATACCAGTTAGACCGGTTTTCAAGGTCACCTGAGCTGAAACACACTTTCAGGGATGTGTTTTATTCCTCTGGAAAAAGCAAACAAGGCTTAGAATGGACCTTTGGTATAATAAAGCAAATATTGACAGAAATTTCTCCAATCATTACATCAGGAGATCATTGTTAGAAATCTGGAAGAAATGGGGAAAAAATATATATTCCGGAATTCCATTATGGGTTTCTCCGCAGGAAGCATTATTTAGGAAATGGAAAGATACAAGAGAAAAATGGATTACATATAAAGATATAATAATAAGGGATGAAAAGGAAGAACGAAGAATAAAAACAAGAGAAGAATTAGCAAATAATGGTTGGAATTGCCAGTGGTTCTAATATACGCAAAGGAAAATAAGACTTAAAATGGACTTAAAAATAGAAGGTTTTGAGAAAAACACTCAATTAAACGAATTTGAAAAAATAATATTTGAGAAAAAAGAACATCACACATCTCATTTTTATAAATACATGCTAGATAGAGAATTAGAAACAGAAATAGTAAAAGATACAATGGTCGTGTGGGCACGTGACATAGGCCATGAGATAATGCTGGAAAATTGGGAAAAAAGTTGGAGAGATATTCAAAAATTTACTTTGGCGCAGAGTCTAAAGGAAAACTATTTAAAAATTTTCTACAGATGGTATTTAGACCCAAATAAACTAAGTAAAATGTATAAAACAAAATCAAAACATTGTTGGAAGTGTAAAAAAGAAACTGGAACATTTTATCACATGTGGTGGATGTGTCCAGAAACAAAGAAATATTGGAATAATATTCATAAAAATATGATGCAGATCTTACAAATACCATTCCATTCTCACCAGAGATATTTCTATTAAACATGAATCATCAAGTAGATAAAGATTACAACAAATACAAAGATATAATATTATATATAGTGACAGCAGCGAGAATTATATTTGCTAAACATTGGAAGAGAGATAAAATACCTGATTTGGAAGAATAGTTAACTAAAATTAGAGAATTGATAAATTGTGATGTTTTAACTAGATTAATGAGAAGAGAAAAGAATACTAAGAAAAATAGAGAAATGGAAACAGTGAAAAAATTTATAGATAATAACTGGTCAAACCTATGCAAAGGAGAGGAATACGGCTGTAAAGATAAGTAAAGATAGAAGTTTAACAATAGGTAGATAGTAGACACTACATACTTCTTATATTACATAATTAAATTATATGTTGTATATGGTAGTATATTACAGTATGTATATGTTGTAAAATATTATGCTATATTATAGTATATTTTATATTGTAAACATTAACAAGTCTTATGAACGTATGCTTGTAAGAATCAGAATTTTTAATAAAAATAAATTAAAAAAAAGAATGGACAGACAGACAAGACAGACATGGACACACAATCCTACACATGCACACACACATACACATATATGTATAAATACTCTGGTGCCCTACAAAAAAACAAAGAAAGACGGGAGAACTCTAACTGAATCCCAAGGGAAGGGTGTGTTCACATTCATATAGACAAAAAAAGACTCTGTGTACCTAAGCAATCCCCAGTCAGAACTTTCACCCAGTTCTTTGCAGAGACTTCCTTCCCACTTAAAAAAAAAACAAAAAACAGCAGGACTGATTCCTCTTCCCCATACATTCTTCTAGTGGTATTTCCACACCTTGACCATTTCCGCACTAGCCTGTTAAAGCACTATTATTCCATTTTCAACATCCTATGGAATCCTGGGGTTTGTTGTTAGGGAGGGGCCTTTGAGGCCTTTGAGGCCCCTCCCTACACTGCAAACCCCAGGATTCCATAGGATGTTGAAAGTGGAATAATAGCGCTATAACAGGCTAGTGCAGAAATGGCCCTTATCACCAGTCATACAGAGCTAAAATGCTATGTAATGAACACACGTCCCCATAGTCACCACTCTACATGCCTCTTTTCATCATCCCCATTCTTCTCTCTCCTTCACACACACCACCCTCCTTACTTTCAATTCATACCCAGGCCTGCATGTATTCTGACACAATGCCTGGACCATATAACCATGACATTTAGGTTGCAATCTTATATGCAGTCTGGGGGACAAATACCAGTGGAGCTTTTTTCTGAGTACTTATGTATAGGATTACATTCTTATGTTGAAACTTTATGTGTACTTAACCTTGGAAAAAGGCCCTCTGAGCACTGTTGGGCTTCTGAGCAAATACACATGGGATTGTGCCACTAGTCCCATGAAACAGTGAGGTTTGTTGACTGAAAACCCTCTGATCAAGTGAAACTATGTTCCCCAGTAATTAGGCAACAATATATTTTGCAGACAGACAGATGCTGTGTATATGTACACATGACAAAAATCCTGCGGGAGAGAAGTGGAGGAGGACAGCTGAAATTTATCTGAATCTCAATACACAAAGAGAGGGGAAACCTTGATCCAGTGATACCAATTCTTTTCAATTTCTTATTCTTTGTCAGTTTCGCATTGAACCTATGTGCAGCCCTGCCTTTGTGCTTTACCTCCCAGCAGTCTCTGGAGGATTTTTACCATGTGTCCAGATCTTGCATAGACTGTAGCATTGCTGTGCAAAGACATTATCAAACTTTTTTTTTTATGCCATCACTGATTTGAGTGTTGGCTGAAATGGATGCAGCCTCCACCACAAGTGCACACCTTCCACCCTGCTGATCTATTAAAATGAGTGTTCAAGCATAGGCCAGGCTCCTGTTTGATGCTAGCAGAGCATAAAGTCCCTCAGGCAACTATAACATTCAGGTGGCTATTCTAGCCTATGGTGGGGCACAGTTTTGCCTGTGTGCTGACTAGCCCATTATGCTCAGGCAAAAGTTAAAGGCCCTGGCTAAGGGATTCTTGGATATTTCCTTCTACACGCATCTAAAAAGTAGAAGCACCAGCATAATGTCCCATAGGATTCTGGAGATAGGCTGGAATTCAATAAAGGACTACATCTCCCTCAGTGGACTGACATCTTCGGGAATTAGAACTGAGCAATTCCACAACATCCATAATCTGCAATGCCATGATATTGCTACGTAGGGGAACCGGAGATATGACACTAGGACCGATGTGCATCCGAACATCAGCTAGGGAGTGCTGGAGTGTATCTGTAGACCCCAGTGTGCCCCAGAACACTCTTGCCAGGGCTCTGATATGCATCTTTGCAATTCATGAGGAGTGTTCCTTAGCATTTCTGCTAAGTAGCTACACAGGTGTAAAGTTACACTACGTATCATAGAATCATACAGTTGGAAAAGACCACAAGGGCTGTTGAGTTGAACCCCTAGCACAGAATCCCATCTACAATCTTATCTTTTTGTTCATCTGTTTTCAACCCCATTGTGCCATGCATCTTTCTCCCAGCCAGGAAGCTCAGTTGTGAGATCTTGAGGGGAAGGTCTGCAGAGACGGACAGAGCAGAAGTTTATGTAACTGTTGTTGTTGTTGTTGTTGTTGTTGTGTGCCTTCAAGTTGTTTCTAACTTATGGCAACCCAGAGGCAAACCAATCATGTGGTTTTCTGGGGCTGAGCAGTGCGATGCACCCAAGGTCACCCAGTGGTTTTCCCTGGCTCAGCAGGGAATTAAGTCCTGGTCTCCAAGGTTGTAGTACAACATGCAAACTGCTACACCACGCTGGCTCTTGTATGTATCTATACCACACAGTTATAACAGTAGTGGGATACCAATTTAACTGTTCTGTCTCCATTCCACATAATCCTGGGATTTGCAGTGGGGGGGGGGGCTTTGAACTCCCCTGAACTGCAGCACTAAAGTGCTTTACCACAGAATTCTAAGTCTTCTCAACTATAAATCCCCAAGATTCCATAAAAGGGAGCCTTGGAAGTTAAAGTGATATCAAACTGCTATAACAGAGTGGTACAGATACACCAATATACACTCTATCCACATACCACTTTGGCACTTCAAATGGCACCCAAACCCTCTACTCTGCTTTAAACGGGATGGGATCAGAACCACACTGAGGTCCAGTGGCAGAGGATGTGCCTTGCACACCAAAGGTCCCAGCTTCAATCTTCACCATTTCTCAGTAGAGCTGGGAAAGACTCCTGTCTGAAAGCCAGAAAAGATGCTGTCAGCCTATGTTTTAAAAGGGGGTGTATGACACCCACATGTTTAACTGCAGTTCCTAACTCCCTCACCATCAGCAGTCCTGGCTTGAATTGATGGGAGTTGTAGTCCAACGACATCTGCAGTGCTATTCATCTCCCAGCCTTAGCATAGACAATGCCAAGCTGGACAGATCTGTGATCTGACTTGGTGCTGTAGAGATCCCTCTCTCTCTTCTTGGTGTAGATGTGGCTGGATCAGACCGCCTTTGAAGACAGAGGTCTGGCACTCTCCCATCTCGGATAGGCTGGGATAACCTCTCTTAAACAAGTTCTTACAGGCCTGACGGGTTGTGCTGCCTTTCTCTTTCCCTCCCATAGACAGCAATTTCAATTGTGCTCTACACACACACACACACACACGTTGTATTAGAACAGTAAACCTGTGAGGAAGGATGAGAAAACCCAGCATCGAAGGAGTTAAGGGAGATCAGCCTACTGTGTCAGCAGCCACTGACTCAACTTCGTACGGTGCTTCTGGGCCCCACCCAGCCAAGGTGTCTGCAGCCTGACTAAGGCAGTGCAACACACCTCAGGGGAAAGAACAAATCCAGGCAAGCCCAAGGGAGAGTGCGTGGGGGGCTGTTCCACTTCCCTCCCACCCAAGCTTACAGCTAGTTTCCAGCGTTTCCTCAGTTCCAACCTCAAATGGGTACATTTACAGGAAGGTGCCAGTTCCTCATTAAACTCTGTCTACTGTTTTGTTTTGTTTTTTCAAACGGGACTAGACAGCCTCTCCTGCCTTGTGCAGAGAAGAGTGGCAGGAGAAATTATTTTCCCCTTCTTTAGGAATCCCATTGGCTCCAGGCATTTTCTTTGTGAGTGAGTTCCAGCACTGGATTATAAACTGGGCAAGGCAGCTATGATGTGGGCCCTGTCACCCAAAGCCGCATCCTGGCATGTAACCAAAGCTTCTGGGGGTGGGAGGAGAGAGAGAGAGAGAGAGAGAGAGAGAACCACAGATTAGCAGAGTTGAGATTTAATACAGGCTGTTTTCATGGAATTATATATTCCTCTTCTTCGTGAATTGTTGCCAAGCTACACGAGGATTTAGATTAAGGGAAGCTTTATATGGATAATATAGAGGAGGAATGTTCGTAAACAGAGAAAGAAAAAAAGCAAAGGTCTGAGCACCATTTTACAAAAATCACAGCAAGTCTGTAGAGTTGCCAGACTGAAAACTGGAGAGGGCTTCTGTACCTTTAATGGTTGTAAAGAAGAGAGAATTTCAGCAGGTGTCACTCGTCATGCAACCAGTTAACTAGCAACAGCTGGAGAAATTTCCTCCTCCACAAAACCATTAAGGTACAGGAGCCCTCTCTGGTTTTTAATCCGGCAGCCCTCGCAGGGTGATGGTGCTAGTAACCATATTAATCTGTAGTGGAAAAATCAGTGAAGCACCTTGTGACACCTTAAAGGGCTGGGAAACAATCCTCGTTTGAAACCATTTTAATTGGTTTTACATTGTTTCAAACTCGTCTCTCCTGAGATCTGCACATATAAGATGGACTAAAACAAATTTGAAGAAATAAAGTAACTATATTTTTCCGCAGAAGTGTTCTTAGAACTGAGTTTTCAATGGAACTTACAAGTACAGAATTGTGGGCTAAATAATGTTTCGGTGGTCTAACCAAAATTTATCAGCATGCCTATTAAACTGGAACTCTCTGCCAATGAAAGACAGCTTTGCTGCTTCTCAGTCATCCTTCCGCCAGTAAGCAAACCCATTTTTAGTCAGGCAGGTAAGGAAAGTGCTTGCAGCCCCAACCATTTACTTGCAGTCCACAAATTCCCAGTGACTTCCCAAAGCCCCCAACCCCCAAAGTGCAAAAATTAGGTGTGGAGATCACCTAAAATGATTATTCCCTCTGGGAGCAGATACCCCCAAACTATCCAAATTTGGCAGGAATCCTCTGTCATCCCACTTCTTCAGTTGCTATTAAAATGTCCCTATTTCTCTCTCCTCCTCCCACTTTCCCCTTTTGTCCTCAGCTTAGTCCTGCTGCTTGAGTTCAAAATCCAAATGTCCACAATGTCTTGAGTGCTCAGCTGAATTTTGTGAATGCTCAAACAGAGCTATATACTACATTGATTTCCCATTAGTTTGTGGGCCAGATAGAAGGTGCTCAGTCTTCTGCTAAAAGCCTTTCTTGGCCCGAATCCTTCTCAATTTATACCACCTATAACTTCAAATCAACAACTTAAACCATGTTACAGATCCCATTTTGTTAGGGCTCTGCAAGTCTCTTCTCCCACCCTCATTTGTGGAATCAGCCATTTGCTACCCCTTGGAGAGGTGAAAAAATGGACAAAATAGACAATCATTGACCCATCTCCCACCTCCAGAACTGGATATGTACAAAACTGTTTCCTCACTATTGTTTTTTCAAACTTATATTTAATTCTACCAGTGCCTTTTGAATACCCTCTTCCAGTGCAGATACTCTTGCTTTTCCTCCTCCTCCACCACTCCATTCTTTAGAGAATTATGGCTTAGAAAACCCCAGAAACTGACAAAAGCAGGAAAAATGTAAGAAGGATGCCCAAACACAAAGGTGAATGGGGTTCCTATTGTTTCTCTTAGAACAAATGGGGAACCACTGCTCCTGGCAAAAGCATCCTTCCCAGCAGGGAGCAGTCTTATCATCCCCTCTAGGCCTCCATGTCTTCTTGAATGTGGACATCTGGATTAGGCTGCTGTTTGGGGGGGCTTGTGATTATGCACTGAGTTCACCCTAGGAATCTTTAGACTCTGTGATCTGCTTCATAAATTCCTTGCTGTCACCAATGTCATGATGGATGCATTTCTGGTGGGCAGAACTGTGATAAGGCTCTGTGACAGCTTTCTAGGGCTGGTATGCAAAAGAACTTGTCCAAATGGCCAAAGTCCAACAACATATACAGCAGCTTTGGCAAGGTTTTGTTTCCTTATACCAGTTACACCAATCTGTTGGGAATGGTTGTGATGTCACACCTTATCATTGTCCTAGCTTATCTCCAGAAACACATTCTACCAGAAAGAGATCCATTTTCCCACATGTGCTTTCCAGAGCATTTTCTGTACTTTAGCTTTCACTGCTCTTGCTTTTCTGTACTCTAGTCCATGATCCCCTTCTCTAATTAGAGAGGAAAGTTGCTTGAGAGGAAAAATCAGAAAGCCAGCAAAGGGGTGGGCCTGAGTGCCAGGGACTGACGCACATGGGCACAGAGGACTCTCCCCAGGCAGGTACCTGTTTTAGCTCTGGAGCAGCCCAAACTGGTGCCTTCGGATACAATGAATGCAAGGACGTGAAACAAGCTAACGAACAAACATGTTCTACTACAACACATAGGCCAACACAACTGAAGGGCACTTATCCATAAGTCTGCTCTACAACATGGATGAGGAACATTTTTCAACCTGAGAAGCCCATTCTCTCATGGCTGACCTTCCAGAGACTGCAGGTGTAGGCCCACTACACAGTTATAGCGCTTTGATACCACTTTAACAACCATGGCTCCATCCTACAAAATCCTCAGACTAGTTTCACGATATACTCAGAATTCTTTAATCCACTCTCCTGAATTACAGTATCAGAAACTGTCTGGTACAAAATTCTAAGCACCTAATGAAATTCCAAATCCCAGGATTCTGTTGGATGGAGCCATGTCAGTTAAGGTGGAATCAAAGTGCTGTAACAGCATAGAGTGAATATCAACTGCACTTCAGCAGTGGGTGAAGCCAAAACAGCAAGTGGTGCCACCTCATCCACTCTCTCTATTAATAGCCTTTCTTTCTCTCTAACACAGAAACTCCCTCAAACACAAACACATTCACAGGCACACAAAAATCCCCCCTCCTTTCCATCAATTAGGCTTAGGAAAAGCCTCGCAATGTAACCAATTAAACTTTCTTAAAATCCTAACAACTGAAAGGAGGAAGAAAAGCCTAAGAGCTGTATCTGGCCCTGAGGCTACTGGTCTCCCATCCATGTCTGACAGCAGGGATGGGCAACACACAGGCAACATGTGCCTTTTAATGACATTTTTGTGATTCTATTTCATCCCCCCCCCCCAATTCTGCTACTCTTCAGCAGTAAACCAACAGAGCAAGCAGAAAACATTTCTTATGAAGGGTTCTAACCAATTTGCTGCCAAAACTGGACAATAAACCAATAAAAAAAATAAGATTGTTTTTAAAAGCTTTCATTTGTGTGCCCCTGAAATTCAGCAGCAGGACAACAGTGGGAGATGCAGCTTATAGCAGATTCTAGACTGCTTGGCCCCTGAAGCCACGAAAGTAACCCAGACCTGTTCTAGAGCCTATTGAAAGGTATATACATATATGTCATGGGGGAAAAGAGAGAAAAAGAAGGAAGAAAAGAAGGAAGGAAATGTTCTATTGTTTCCCACCATCCTTCCTGACAATTGTTCTCAAGTCACATAACAACATGTTCTAGAACATAAGGGTCCTTGAGAAACACACTGTTCTGTATGTATGACTGTGCAACAGGACACATCCATCTGCCTAGCTCTGTGGAGACTTTCATATTAATGACAGTGAAATGTTTGTGCAGAGAGAAGGCCATTCTGGAAACTACTTCTTGGAGCAGAGACAGCTGTGTCCTGTCATCAAAACCAGTGAGCTAGAAGGAGCAACCTGCTCGGTGAGATGTGGATGGATGTTGCATTCATCTTCACGCTTCCTCTTCTTAGAAAAGTAGCACCCTTAGTCCTAGTCCAGCACCCAACCACCTCAAACCTTCTTGGCTGGCTTGGCTCCCTAGCTGGCTGGCACAGCTTTTCATTCTATCTATGCTGGCTTTTTGCTTTTGCATTGGAATTATTCATAAAACAGACCACACCTTATAAGGCCTTTTTAAGCCACCTCCTCTAGTTACACATTGCCTCTTTTTAGCCAAGGCTAAATCCTCCCATTGCCATGGCTTTCCTGCTCCCTAACCACTTTGATGTGTGAAACACCTTATGGGCAGGCCCTCAGGGAGGGGCCTGAGTTCCTCCACATGCAGCCACTGTGCCATGTGTCAGCAGAAGCTACAGGCTGTACTGTGTGGGAAGAGAAAGCAAGGGAAAGGTACCTGTCAGAAAAGGTGAACAAGGCCAACAGGAATTTCCAGGTCCATGTATATTCATAAGGGCAGGACAGAACTATTGGGAAAAAAAATAATCATGCTCAACAAAACCCCACCCTCTGCTCGGATACACAGATTGTGTGTTTCTGCTGTTAACATTCCCAAAGCGGGGTAAGTGAGCAAGTGTAAACATCTCCACAGAAAACAAAACTTTAAGCAAGAGTGGAAACTCTCTCTTTTCTTGAAAAAAGGTGCAGTTTTCCAGTCCTCAAGAGAATACTATAAACCTACTGTTTCTAGGGAATCCAGAGAATGATAACCAGACTTCCACCTATCTTTACTCAGCATCAGTATCAGTTCTTTTGCATGTCCACAAGCTCTGCTTCCCATTGGTTTATTATTCTTTCTCCACCTCCCCACAACACACTCCATTAAACAAATTTTCCTCAAAATTCTGCAAAGAGAAATGTAAAATGTATTGATCTGTCCAAGTATGTAATGCATAGTAATTTGTTTTTTCTTGGTATCAGTTCTTTATTGGACTGAATTGACTGCTACTAGCGCAAAGCATTCTTTTTTATACCCTCTCTCCAGTTTCTTCTGGACCTACATTTACTACAATTTGATTAAAAGTTGGCTTCATCACTTCACTTTCTGCAATGTCCAAAACAAGTACATTCATCAGGATAAACAGCTGTTACAGTGGCTTAAGGCACTAACAGGATGCCGGCCAATGTCTCTCTCCCAGTCTTCCACACATTTTCATCCTCTGTCTACCTTCTGTCACATGCTGTAGTAACAAACCTGAGTTTTGCTTCAACTACTGTAAGGTTAATAATTGTAAAGCTTCTACCATTTCTTCAAGCTTCTCCTGGCAAAAATTCTCGACCTTTGATTTGCATACAGGTTACAGAGGGAGGGAAGATCAGGGGAAGAGTGCCAACCCCAGTTAAATACTTCAGCCTCCCCGTTTCTAAACTGCTATGGTTACATGAAGGACAGGTACTTTGCTTAATAAGCTAGAAGTTAAAATAAGGCTGCAAGCCTATGCACAATGATTTGGATGCTGACCCCATCAAAATCAACAGGATTTGTTTAGAATGGGAGTGTTAACAGGAACTTTACCATGATTTGACTTTCAGAAAATTACAATAGCACCAGCAACAGTAGTAATATCCTGCCTTTTTCTCAGCACTGGAACTCAAGGCAGCTTAAGGAAAATTAAAATACCCATAAAAGCTCAAATCAAGTAAAAGCACACTATATGTAAAAAAAAAAAAAAAACATAAAGGGGGGGTGAAAGGAAATGCATTTAATTTAAGCATTTGTACCTGGCTTTTACTCAAAGCAATTGATAAGAATTTAAAAAAAAAAAAGCAGCATGCAGCAAATACTGAAGACAGGCCAGCCTACTAAGCCTTCATTAACAGAGCTGTTTCTGGCAGCCTTTGGAAACAATGGAAGACCACTGAAGTTTCCACTTGCAAGTATTGCCAAGAATATGAATACTGAGGATCGATATCACATTGCTTTGTGGCAGATTACCACAAGAAATGGAATTACGTGAACACTAACCTGCAACATGTGGATCAAAACTGCCACCTTTAACCCTTCTTGAGCCCCATCCTTTATTTTTTTCCCCTGTCATTGTTGGCACAGTTGGCTAAACAGGAGAAATACAAACACAGCTTCACTTAAACACTGATGACTGCATTTTGGAAACAGAACTACAGGGGCAAAGTCTTGTTGGAAAGAGACACCAGAGGGTTGCCAGCTGCCAGTGTGGAGACTAGTCCGGTCCCTTTGAAAGTTCTGATGCAGCTGAAGAAGAAATAAACAGGGCACTGCTATTGCCCTGTTAGCTCCACCATCCATGAACTTTGCCCACAGCTTCCCACTTATGGAACAAAAATGCTGGCTTCAGCAAAAGGCAGGCAGGTGGGTGAAAGGGCTGGCGAGGAAACAAAATTGAGAGGCAGCAGCTGTTCAGAGCTTTTGAAGCAGGGGTGAAGAAATGCTGGTGCTCAGATCCCATCAGCCCCAGTCTCATAGCTGATGGTAAAGGATTATGAGGGCTATAGTCGAAAACATCAAGAGTTTCCCACCTCCGTTTTAAAGGGACAGACATGGCTGTCAACCCTGCCAAGATAATGCCTTTTTCTGGAGTGTAGCTTGTCTGCTGCCAAATTCTGTCTAGCTCTGCTGGAATTTGATTTCTGTAGCCAAAGAGTGGGCAAAGTGCAACCCCTGGGCCTCCCTTGAAGCCCCCCTGACCCCAATTTTATTTTTTTCCAAGGTGATGCACCCCCACATGGCTCAAAACTGTTGCAAAATGCAGCAGGTTTTGCCCCCCACTCCCAAGCCAAAAAAATAAAGAGGAGGGGAGTGAACACTGGCTGAAAGCAAAACTGGAAGTGACACAGTGTTACTTCTGGTCACATCAGGTACTCCAGTGCAACCTGCTGAGGCATAAATTGCCCCCCCCCCCCATGTTTGCCTATCCCATGCTAGTCAAGCCCAGACAGGAGGTGGGCCTTCACCAACCAGCACAACCTTGGTTCCTCACCCACAGTTCATTTCCTACTTCCTTCCCTCTTTTCCACAAAAGAGTCTTGCTTTCCTCTTGACTAAAACACTAAGGAAACAATAAGAAGGTTTGTGAGTTTAATGCCTTTCTGGGAACAGTGCTTCTGAGTTACAGCCAGGAACAGCTAATGGCTGGCTTAGAATGAAACAGGTGTTTGATAACATCTTTTTACAGCAGGAGTAGGTAAAGTGCAACCTTCCGGATCTTGCTAGCTTGCAACTCTCAGTGTTGCCCACATGTAGCCTAGGCCTGATGGGAGAAACAGTACAACATCAAGGGCTAAGTGAAGCCCTCTAAATGTGGTTGGCCTGCAGCTTCCAGCATTCCTCACTACCGGCTAGGAGTTGCAGACCAACCACATCGGGAGGGCTGCATGTTGCCCACTCCCATTCTAAAGAATTGGCAGTAAGTTACGGAATGATTACAGCAAGAAGGATTATATTAATGCCCATTCATCTTCAGATAGTCTGTTTCCATCGGAGAGAGGACTAGTAACATGTCCTTTTCCAGCCTACCTTCAAACGCTTTGGTGTTCCATATAGGATATCAGGTGCTCATGTTCTCTCTGAGGAAGAATATTTGTTTTCTCATCCCATTTTAGGAACTGGAGAAATGGTGGTACAACTCCCATGTCTCCAGTCATCCTTCCCCAACATGCCATCCTCCATATGTTTTAACCATCAACTCTTGTCAGTCCCAACTAGGTAAAATAATCCCAGGTGTTGTAGTGGCAAAACACGTGGAAGACACAAGCCTGAGGCCATTTCCGTACTACACTGTGCTAGCATTCCACTTTCAACCTTCTGTGGAATTCTGGGGTTTGTAGTTTACTGAGTCCAAACAGCTCTTTGGCTGAGAATTCTAAATGCCCCTCCCTAAAGTGCAAACCCCAGGATTCCATATGAGGTTGAAAGTGGAATAATAGCACTATAACAGTCTAGTGCAGAAATGGCCTGAGTCTTATTTATGCCATAAAATAATAATGAAAACTGCCTACCCAGTGGAAGGTAAGGAAGTTCTCGTGGCCCTTGGCTGCCATACCGCTCTCCTTGAAGCTAAGTACATGCAGAATGTACACTGGGATGTTCTGGGATATCACAGGATGGGCAGCTTGGGTTTCTGACTCCCCCCCACTTAACAACAGCAACAAGAAAAAAGCTAAAGAGTCGTATAGACTCTTACTAAATACTACAATTTTTGAAAGATTTAGCTCAAATCCTTTTAACTAGTAGTAGATACCTATAATTATGAAGCTTTAGCCTCATGTTTCTCCAGACACATCCACAACACTCAAATGAATTCTCCCCAGCCAACCAGCACCTTCTCAATTGATAGTAGACTACAACTCTCATCATCCAAGCCAGCACAGTCACCCCTGCCTGAGTAAGATGAGAGTGGTAATCCAACACATCTGGAGGATATTTGGTTCAGGAAAGTCCTCTAGCATCACAGTGGCAGTGCACCTACACCTACAGATGTGCTGAAGGAAGCAACTACATGCTTCTACCTAGGTATGTTCCTGATGTATAGCTTCAGCAAGATAGGTGGAATTCTGGAATGATTTGGAGTACATTTGTTTCCTGTACCTTCATCCCAAGGGGGACACCAGAGCCATTGGGAAAAATGTTCTTGATGATGACCATAAAGGATTAATCAGAGATTTAAATAGTCTCTCTCTTTCTTGATTCATCTGATAATGTTTTAGAATCATAGAATCATAGAAATGTAGAGTTGGAAGAGACCACACGGGCCATCCAGTCCAACCCCCTGCCATGCAGGAACACCCTCAAAGCACTCCCGACAGATGGCCATCCAGCCTCTGCTTAAAAACCTCCAAAGAAGGAGACTCCACCACACTCCGAGGCAGCATATTCCACTGCCGGACAGCCCTGACTTTCAGGAAGTTCTTCCTGAGGTTCAGGTGGAATCTCCTTTCCTGCAGCTTGAATCCATTGCTCCTTGTCCTGGTCTCTGGAGCGGCAGAAAACAAGCCCTCTCCTTCCTCTACATGGCATCCCTTCAAATATTTAAACGTGGCTATCATGTCCCCTCTTAACCTTCTCTTCTGCAGACTAAACATACCCAGCTCTCTAAGTCTATCCTCATAGGGCATGGCTTTCAGGCCTCTCACCATTTTGGTTGCCTTCCTCTGGAACTGCTCCAGCTTGACCATGTCCTTCTTGAACTGGGGTGCCCAGAACTGGACACAGGATTCAAGATGAGGTCTAACCAAAGCAGAGTAGAGTGGTACCAGTACCTCCCTCAATCTAGACACCATACTCCTATTGATGCAGCCGAGAATTGCGTTGGCTTTCTTAGCTGCCGCATCACACTGCTGACTCATGTTCAGCTTGTGGTCTATTAAGACTCCTAGATCCCTTTCACATGTACTGCCATCCAGCCACATGTCCCCCATCCTATATTTCTGCATTCCATTTTTTCTACCTAAGTGTAGGACTGTACACTTCTCTCTGTTGAATTTCATTTTGTTAGCCTTGGCCCAGCTCTCCAATCTATCCAGGTCATTTTGAATTTTGATCCTGTCCTCTGGTGTATTAGCAACCCCTCCCAATTTGGTGTCATCTGCAAATTTGATGAGCATGCCCTCTATTCCTTCATCCAAGTTGTTGATGAAGATATTGAACAGCACTGGGCCCAGGACAGAACCCTGTGGCGCCCCGCTAGTCACTTCTCTCCAGGATGAAAAGCAGTCATTCGTGATCACCCTTTGGATTCGGTCGGTCAACTAATTACAAATCCAACTAACAGTAGCCCTGTCCAGCCCGCATTTTACTAGCTTCTTTGCAAGAATGTCATCTGGAACTTTGTCAAAGGCCTTACTGAAATCGAGAAATGCTACATCCACAGCATTCCCTTCATCTATCAAGCTAGTAACTCTATCATAAAAAGACATAAGATTAGTCTGGCATGACTTATTTTTGAGAAATCCATGTTGACTTCTCGTGATTACCGCATTGCTTTCTAAGTGATTAGAAACTGACTGTTTAATGATCTGCTCCAGAATCTTTCCGGGTACTGATGTCAGGCTGACTGGGCGATAATTATTTGGGTCCTCTTTTTTTCCCTTCTTGAAGATGGGACAACATTTGCCCTCTTGCAGTCTGCTGGAGCTTCTCCTGTCCTCCAAGATTTCTCAAAGATTATAGCAAGCGGTTCCAAAATGACCTCTGCCAGTTCTTTTAATATCCTAGGATGCAATTCATCTGGCCCTGGAGACTTGAATTCATCCAGTGTGGCCAGGTATTCCTGTACCACCTCTCCACCTATTATGTGCCTCATTTCCCCTGCTTCCTCACCTGCTCCCCAACCGCCAGGTTGAGTGCTTGTATCCTTCTGGGAAAAAACTGAGGCAAAGAAAGTGTTAAGTAGTTCTGCCTTTTCTCTTCCCCCTGTTAGTAATTCACCACCTTCTCTGCGCAGCCATCAGCGCATACCATCAGCTGGTATGGAGAAGGAACGGAAAATGCCGTATTATAATCTGCCACCCACACACAGAGCTCATCCTAATCCGTAATAGTTAGAAAAGGTTTTTTATATACCCTCTAAGATTAGTTAAATAGGCAGGCAGACAGACAGCCATGGGCTTTATTGTGTAGGGGAGCAACTATATGGAGACAAAAGAATATATAACCAGCCTGCATTTACTGGTATACCCCATCTGTAAATTTTTGAAATGACTTGCTTTCATTATCGCATTTTTCTTACTGTCTAGAACATCACTCTACAGTCTAGCACTCTCCAGACACTGCCAAACTTCAGTTCCCATTAGCTATAGCCAGCATGGCTAATAGCCAGAAATGGTGAGAATCAAAATCTGGAAGATATATGAATAGGTACAGTTCATCTAGGACACATAGTTGTACATATGTATGTTCCAAAATTTCAGTATGATCCTTGAACTGGGTGTGCTTGTTTCAAAACTGAATATAATTCAGTTGTATGTAAGCAACACAGGAAAGAAGCTCATCAATAATATGTACTAGTTTGACAGCTAATAGTGGGAAGCATAAGTGCTATGTCTAATGTATTACAAATCAGTACATAAGTGTAATTTTATTTGTGGGTACCTCTTACTCATATAGCAAAATAACTTGTCGAAATAAACTCAACATGCTCACCTTTTGTGAACATTTGTGATCCCAGCTATTCCCTTTGGCTATCTTATGTGCTCATATAGTGCAGAAAACAGGTTCCTTAGCAGGTTTGGCTCTCTCTCCCTGCCACCCCCGCCCCCCATTTTCTTTAACAACCTGTGCATGAGAAAACCATCTCTGGAATGCTCCTTGACTAAGAAAGCCCAATGAAATTTGTGGGGGTCGCCATAAGTCAACAAGTGACTTGAAGGCATCTACAAACAGTTTATGATCCACTTTCTCAATCCTGTTATTATCATTAATCAATACGCTTTCATTGAGGTGCCCTCTCTGGAGAAGAGATAAATAATTCCAGGCTTTTCAGCTGTTCCTGATATGGGAGGGCCTCTCTGGTGCCTCTGGCATTGTGCATTCCTCTTGGACTGCTGGGACTGTGCTGTTCTTTCATGTGCTTTTTCTCCTCTTTGTTCCTCTACAAGCTCCTGATGTATGGATGCCACCAGCCTGCTGAGGCTGCAGGAAGGCATCACACACAAACGGAAGGGCTTGGGTCAAAGGGAAGGGGCCTGCATGAGAAAGCACATTCCAGCTGTGCCTTTCGGTGTGTTCTCCTTGCTTCCCTGCGGCTGACACTACAGGGAATATTTATGCTTGTTCTCCAACCATGGCACTCACATGCTTGGCAAGGGGCACTCAAGTAATTGTTTGCCAGATGAGTCATGCCCAGAATCTCTGACTGAAGCTGCCATATATTCTGCCCCAAGCCAGGCTGCTGGTTCTTTACAGATGGATTGAACTGAATCATCACAGAAGGAGAGAACAGGAATCTACTAGGAAGTGGGAGGGGGGGCCTTTAGGGACCCAAAAGCTCCATTCCTCTAGGGCAGGGCTTTTCAAATGGTGTGCCATGACACGTTAGTGCATCACTTGGAGTGTGTAGGTGTGTTGTCTACAATCTTAGAAATGTATGTTATTATTTATAATTCATATATTTTTAAAAATATATGAAAGTTTTTCATGAGATATGTTGTGTCCCCATACATTTTGTTATTACAATTTATGTATGTGTCTGTATCTCTTATAAGGGGTTAATTTAACCTCCAGTTTGCTAGTAAAACAGAGTTACTGTGTCATGAAATGATGCCTGTCTAAAACAAGTGTATCACCAACATGAAAAGTTTGGAAAGCTCTGCTCTAGGAGGAGGGCAATGTTTTAGGAAGAACTTGTTTTTTCAAGCAACCAAGCAAAGCTGTGAGTAAAACTGGGGAAAGGCAGGAATGTTTGTGGATAGCCAGAAAAGTACACCCTCCAACATTTCACAGATGAAAACCAAGGTGGCCTAGCAACATCCAAGCTTAGTCAAAATGGCAAAAGTTATTAATGAGGAAGAACAGACAAGCTAGGACAGGCTTCAGCAGTTTGGCTTTGTCTGAGCCTATTAAGAAGGGTGAGATTCCTCCTGCTTCTCTCCTCTCCCCTCTGTTGCGATAAATGAGTGCAAACTTTTTACACTTTGAACTCAGTTTGCACCAACTGAGTAAGCCAAAGATGAAGAGGGAAAGGAGGAGGAGAAGAGAGGTACGGGAATATTTTAAAGGCAGCTGAAAAAGTGGAGTGACTGAGGATTGATCAAGACTGTCTCTACCAAACTGGGACAGTTGAGGGATATGGAAAAGAGTTTTAGTTAAAAAGAGGCAGAGCCCTTCAGACGACACAATTATACCACTTTCAACTGCCATGATTCTATCCTACAGAGTTCTGGAATTAGTAGTTTCATCAGATAGTTAGAATCTCTTTTCAGACCGTATTAATGCAGAGGTGTCCAAACTTTTGGCCACATTCAAAGAAGAATTATCTTGGGCCACACACAAAGTACACGAACACTAATGATGGCTGATGATCTTATAAAAAGGTCTGTGCATAATTTTTGTGATATTCACCACCACAGATAAGCAAAAATGTCCTCGCATAATAATCCTCATTATGCACCACTAGTGAGATATTTGACATTGTGTTTGAGAAACTAATGCATCAACATCTAGTTCAAGGGAAGTAGTGGCAATTCTCAGTGAGTTCTCAAGGTGCTCATCAGATATTTTGGTTCTAATTTTACTCTTCATGTGCTTCATTCTTGAAAATAGTTGCTCACAAATGTAGGTGCTGTCAAAAAGTGATGACATGAATAAAGTGTGATTGTGAAGCAAGGGATATTTGTCTCTGGGAAGACAGGTCTTATAAAAGCCCAGTAAAGAGACATGATCAATTTTTTTTGTAAGCTGAATGTCAGACTGCAACAATATTCATTTTAAGCAATATTGCAACAGAGTCCTCTTCCCCCCTTCACGCACTCACTGACCCCCCCACATGCATGATTGCATGGGGCAGCCACGGCAGATGAGCATGGGGAGGGACATCTCCCCCCCTTTGCTTGCTTGCTTGCTCGCTCGACACTCCCCACACGTGCAATCGCATGGGACAGCCATGGCAGACGAGCATGCGGAGAGAGATCTTTATGGATTTATGTTAGGCCTCATTCAAAGCCGTCCTGGGTCACATGCAGGCCACAGGCCACAGGCTGGACATCTTTGTATTAATGCCTCAATAAACTACAAATCCCAGGATTCCATAGGAAGCAGCCTACAAAATGATATCAAAATAACATAATGGGTAGTGTAAAAGAGCCTTTTAAAAAGAGAAAGGAAGAAGGAAGGAGTTCACAACAACTTCATCCAGTGAGCCAGGCACTGGAGAATCAACTGGGGCAAAGTCTGACAAAGTGATCACCAAGACTGAGTATCAATAGCGTCTAGCTATTGGAAGGCAGCTCTTATATTAAAATGTAACACAGCAGCGGCCTCTTCGGCAATAACTGCAGTTATGCTGAGAAACAAGCAAGCAAGCAAGCAAAAAAAGTCACCTGGCAAACCTCTCCAAAGCCCAGTGACAGAGGGGGCAGCAGGTCTTCAGCACTGCTTTACCCAGTTTTAAGTTACACTCCATTAACAAAACAACAACATCCTTACTGAACTGGTTGTTTTTGTTTGCTGCAACCAAGTAACAGGGCCAGCAACCTGGTGTTCATTACCGTGGAAGTGAAAGAGAAGCGTAATGTCTTATAATACACAATCCTTTTTTAAAAACACTGAAAAAGAAACCTATAAAAGAAAGGGGATGAAGAAGAAGGTAAGTTGAGGGAGAGAATTTCTTTCCAGCAACTCCATTCCGTATACCAAATCAGATATATGCCATGGGCAGATTGCCATAACCTATCTTGGCAACAGGGTTAGGGCACACCTTCACCCAAAGTGGAAATCTTCCACTTCTGCAGGACTTCATTTAAGAATGGCTGCTAGGGCTGGTTGGGGATGATGGGAGTCGTATGCCAACGCATCTGGATGATGCCAGTTTATGGGAAGTCTAAGTTAGGGCATCTTTTCGGATATGGCTGCAAACACGCCAGCCATGTTTTTTCACCTCCAATGCTTCACCTTCTAAGAGCTGAACATCAAGGGACTCTGCCTGACCACCTCCATGCCAAAAAGCAAAACAGAGGGACACTGGCCCTTTGCACTTCAACTCATTTTGCCACAATCTCCCCCAAAGTCAGTGCCAATGCTGGCTGGAAGATCCTGGAAGCTTCAGTCCCAAAATGTAGGCATTCCCAGGATCTGCCTTGTCCTGGCTCATGAGTAAACCTTCACGTTGCCCAGGATGGGGTGGTAAGGCTACATCAGCAGGAAAGCTCATGAAGAGGAGCTCTGGTGGAAGCCCCCACTCCTGTTTTGTGTCAGTCCCCATCTCTCTCCCATCTGACACTGCTGACGTTCTAATCCCACCTCTGTTCTCTGGTCGGCTGGGCACCATGTGACTAGTCAGCAGCTGGGAGCAATGATGTAAAAGAATCTCCTCAGCGTTTCCCTAACCGGCTGCAGCCGAAATCAGCTTAAAATTAATCTCTGCTTGTCCCCCTTTGGCCTCTTGGGCCTTAGAGAGGAGGCTGTGCAACAGAGCAGGCAAAAAATGCACCAAGGCAATGGAACATCAAGACCAAGGGCAGAAACCTTGGAGGGGAGCGGGAGGCAAAAGGGAAAAGGAAAACCAAGCCAGAGCTAGCCTAGGAAACAGAGTCACACCAGTGAGTCAAGCCTTTGTCGGCTGCCAGAGGGGAGAAAGGAGCCGGCACTCAGCAGATGAGTCACTGCCAGGAAAATTGTGTGTTGCCTTGCACTCCTTTTCAGTCTCTTCTTGCCTGGGCAGTAGTGTGAGCCCATATGATTTCCCATCTGAAATTCACCAGCCGTAACCATACATCATAACGCACGTCATCTCTCCTCAGTCCTTGGCTATTGTATGTGAGAACACAGTGCCCTTGGCTTCTTCCACAGGTCTGGGCTGAGCTGCCTGTCAGCCAAAGCAAAAGGAGGGGATAGACATGCCTCTTCACTCTGTTGCCAAATGCTGCCACGCCACAATGTCTCTCACACCACTTCTTCCTATTGCAAAGGACTCCCTCTGTGTGGATGGTTTTTTAAAGCACCATAAAAATAGCTGGGCTGAATAATCAGCCATCAGCATAGCAAGAGTGGTGTGACAAAGCATCATACCGTCACAGCCCAGCCAGACCTGACTGTCTCTTTTCAAGGACATTTATGGTACTATTTTGTTGGAAGCCTGAAAACTTCAGGATTGATTTTTAATTGCAGCTATTGAATCTGCTTGAATTTCCGTCACTTCAAAAGAGTTACTTTTCACGCTAAACAACCCAGTGTCATTCTGTACCATTCAGAAATCTATGCATTCATACCCTCCAGCTGTCCTGATTCAGTAAGGAAAGTCCCAATTAATCCTCTGTCATCGCACTTTTTCAGATGCTTTTTAAATGTCCCAGTTTCTCTCGCCTCCTCCTACTTTCCCCCTTTGTTCTCAGCTTACTGTACTTCAGTTGCTGGAAACTGAGTTAAAAGTGCAAGGATAGTTTGCACTCAGCTAACTCAGCCAAAGGGAGAAGATGGAGTCTTGCCCTTCCCAATAGGCTCAGGCAAAAAAAAAAAAAAAAAGCAAACTGCTGCAGCCTCTCCTAGCTTGTGTGTTCTTCCTCATTAATAACTTTTGCCATCTTGACCACACTGTGATGTTGCTTGGCTACACACGTGTCCCAGTTTTCATCTGTGAAATGTTAAGAGGGTATGTGCATTTGAGCCCTGGGAGCTGGCTTCTTTGTCTGCTTTTGGCAAGGCCACAAGTTCCAGGGCAAGAAAGAGCCACCCACTCAGCAATCAGCACAGATGGAGCTGCATGTGTGGTTAGTAGAATAAACATGCACGAAGCAAACACACAGCTTTGGAGACCTCAACAGTGCCCTGGCAGCATTATGGCCACCTCCAGAGACAATTGTCTCCCTTGCTGAAGGCCAAGACCAGACTCAAGCTCACCTGAAAGACATGAGACATTTGAAAATTTAACTGTTTTCTGGTTTGGTGTAGATTATACCAAATTTGTTGGGAGAGATTTTTTTCAACACAGGAGAAGCAGCCATGTGCATGGCTGCCATCACAGAATCAAACAACAGCGTCCAACAGGGCCCAGCCCAGTCTTGGAAGCAGATGCCAAGAAGCATTTGGTGACTGCAGAGCAGGGCTTGGAAAAGTAATTTCTCAAAGGTAATTTGTTCTTCTGTATTTGTTACAAGGAGAAATAAGCCACTGAGAAATAATCTGTTGTCACTACTTGTTACATTACCTGTCACATCACTAAAATAACTTTGCTTCCACTTGTTATTTCACTTTTGAAGTGTTTCTTTGTTACAAAAAACAAAAAAGTAACTCAAAATAGGTAACTGCTTGGCTTTATTTGCAATGTTACTCAATCTCTGCCCCAAATAACCAACTTCAGTCCTTGTAGAAAAGTTGCTTTGTGCACCAAGTTTAGCAGAGAGAGGTACCACTTCAGCTGGGCTGGGATTCTGTACTTCGCCATCCATCCACCTTCCACATCTCTTGCCCCTATAACAGGCGGGGGGGGGGGGTAACAGGCATAAGCCTGCTTGTTCCCACTGTAAATTCACCAGGAGGACCAGGATTAGAGTAGGTAACACTCTTATATAAAGAATCATCACAAACTTAACTGCCATATATTCATTTTGATATGAGTTGACAGACTAACCAGACAAGAGGGAGAACCATCCACCCTTCATACGTTTTGGATGACAGCTCCCATCATCATTCCCATTGGCCATACTGGCTTTGGCTTCTGGGAGTTCAAGTCCAAAGAAACTGAAAGGCAAATGTTTTACAGGGAGGGGAGAGGAAGGGAGGTCACAACTCCCAGAGAACTGTTTAAGGAGGAGTAAGGAGTTGTAGACATAGGTGCAAACTCCTCCTGACTCCCTGCCCTAAGGGATTACAGAACAGAGACAGTGGCCACTTCTGCACTAGGCTGTTTTAATGCTATTATTCCACTTTCAACATCCCATGGAATCCTGGTGTTTGCAGTTTAGGGAGGGGCCTCAAAGGCCCCTCCCTAAACTGCAAATGCAGGGATTCCATAGGACGTTGAAAGTGGAATAATAGCACTATAACAGTCTAGTGCAGAAGTGGCCAGTGTGTTGAGTGACTGTTATGGGGATGGATTAGGGGACAGCTCTCCTTTGCCTTCTGCACCTATGCTGCAACCTTTGATCCTGCATTGGATTGAACTTGAGACCCTTACCAAAATGGATCTCTTTTCCCACTTTTTTAAAAAATGATATTGCATCATCTCTTCAAGACAATAATCACTGCTTAGCAAAGCAGATTTGTTTGTTTCTCTGTCTCAATTAAAACTTGTGAAGAGAAGAC
Source organism: Cyclura pinguis (assembly GCA_030412105.1). Taxonomy (NCBI): domain Eukaryota; kingdom Metazoa; phylum Chordata; class Lepidosauria; order Squamata; family Iguanidae; genus Cyclura; species Cyclura pinguis. The sequence goes on from CM059600.1 coordinate 131,416,135, forward strand.
TCACAGGTTTTTCTTGACTTGAGAACCTGAGCGCTTCCCCTTTTTAAACCACAACCATAGGTGAATGTCACAATCTGGGAATGAGCAGGGAAGACATAGTATACCGGATTCTACCAGCTTGACAAATGACTATTGTGACAGGTTGCCGCAAGCCTTGGCTGTGATGTGAACTAGTCAAGACGCAGGCCCTCATGCAGAAGTAAAGTCATGCTGTGCTCTCCATGGAACTTGTTTGTGCCTGATGCACACCTCCAGCCATCCACATGGGTGGCCAGTTAAAATGGAACCAAAATTTGCTTTGCTCTTAATTTCAAATGCTAATTTCTACCCTCTGCATTTGGGGCATTTCAAACACACCACTACTGCAAACTCATTGGCCAACATCAGGGAAAGAGCTACGTCCAAGAGGGGTTCATGCATATTGAGGGCAGTTTTTTTCCCTCTGCCTTGACTAATCACCCTATTGATTATACAGGGGGGCAAAATAAGGCCAATCAGTGCCCCTCCAAATGAGAATTCTGCTCCCCCTATGCTACTTCAGTCCCCCATTTATTTATTTATTTGTTTGTTTTACTGAAGCTTTAAGTTGGTGCTATGCTGGAAATCTGGGAACTAAAGAAAAATCCTAATGGAGGGGACAATACTTTCATACATACCCCTACAGATACATCTCTGCATCCAAGTCATATGTAGTCAGGAAAAGAAACACATGGCATGAAATTGCCATTTCACCAGTTTCCCATTTCACTGTCTGCTTTATTTGCTCTTGTTAGGGTAGCAAAGCAGTGGCAGAAGCAACTGTCCTTGTGTTTTCACCAACCACACTGGGCTCTCTCTAAAACATGGAACTGGTGGCCTTTAAATGGAGAGTGAGGAAGAAATGGACCAATATTAATATATAGAAATAAATCAGGCGCAGAACTGAGAAAACTCACAAATTGGAAACTTATTCTACTGCTTTTTTTTTAAGTTGCTATGTTCAAAGTTTGTTTTACAAATGGAAGCATACTGGTGTTCAAAATTATTTTAAGTTATGCAAAAGGCCATATTGATATATAGCTAATGAAAACAAACAAACCCTGACCTGCTGCAGACAATCTGATGACAAATACACTGAGAACGAGTCTTACCACAACTATTGCAGACATTGCCATGAAGACTGAAAATTCCCTGAATCAGAGATGAGTAATTCTGGGAGACACTGGGATATTGGGGTCTCATGGACTACCAAAAACTGCAGGAAGAAAAACCTAAAAGTGGCTGAAGGTCAGGGGAGAACTGAGGGTTACAAAACTGGCCTAGAGGCCACAGGAAGCTTCATGGCTACGCTTTGCCCAGCCTTGCTTTCTCTGGCCATTTCCGCACTAGACTGTTATAGCGCTATTATTCCACTTTCAACATCCTATGGAATCCTAGGGTTGGCAGTTTCAAGAGGGGCCACCTGGCTTCCATAGGATTCCATAGGATGTTGAAAGTGGAATAATAGCGCTATAACAGTCTAGTGCGGAAATGGCTTCTGTTTTGTATGTCTTCAAGTCGCCTGTTGACTTCTGGAAACCCCATGAATTTCATAGGGTTTTCGTAGGCAAGGAATCCTCACAGGTGTTTTTACCTGTTCTTTCCTCTGAAATATAGCCTAGAGCATTCAATGGCAATTTACCGTCCAAATATTAACCAGAGTTGACTCTGCTTAGCTTCCAAGATGAGATGGGATCTGGTGCCTTTAGAGTATTTAGGTCCTAAATCACTTTATACAGATAGTCAAAGTATTCGAAGAAAGGAAAATATACAAGTCACACTGTTTGTGCTTATCAGATGGAAAAATACCTGAAAGAGTCATATGTTGCTTTAGCAATTTGAACACAAAACAAGGGTCCAGCAGAAGTTAAGAGATGTAATAGAGATCTTTGCAGTTGCTATGTTGTAGCTGCTGCTCTGTGAAAGCCCCACTGTGGTAATCAGCCATGGTCAAGCTCTCTCTTCAGCAAGGGGAGGAGTGCCAGGGCTCCCCAACCCAGGAGAAAGCATTCTGGGGATGCTTTATTGCTGCTTTGTTGATGTCCATGTTTACCACAGAACTTCTCCTTTCAAGCGTGTATCCGAACATAACTTTCAACAATAATTTCACACAGCCCAGACCTTACACAAGTCCAGCTAGCAGCTTCTAAAGCAAGCCTGGACTGTTCATTTTACTAACTGTAAGATAGCTGGGAGGAAAAACAACAGGTCTTCCTGACTGATTAAAAACAAACACCCACAAATTTTAGTTTCAGTTCAGAGAAAGTCAATTGCCCTTAAGAGTCACTGAAATCAGTAGAATACATTTATTGAATTCACTGGGATTTTGATATAGCTGCAATCCTTTGCATGTTTACTTGTGAATAAGAGCCTTTAAACACTCATGTGTCTGTCTGGGTATGCGTTATTGCTCTGGCTTCTCCATACTGAATCAGGGTCAGCATCTTGCCTAAATACCCTAAAGGCACCAGATCCTGTCTGATCTTGGGAGCAAAGCTCAGTTAGCCCTGGTTAGACTTTGATGGGAGACTGTTAACAAATATCAGGTGCTGTAGGCTGTATTTCAGAGGAAGGAACTGACAAAACCATCTCAGAGGATTCCTTGTGTAAGAAAACCCCCATGAAATTCATAACAGGCAGCTTGACAGAACATCCACACACAGGCTGTAACCCTTAAGTTTTTGCCAATATTCTAGTGCTATATCCCATCTCCATAAAACAGATGGGGCCAAGAAGGAGTCAGCCATTTTTCATGAGGGTGCAAAATGGTCGACAGGCGTTCTGTGGGATTGCAGTAGCTATGTTGTTATCATTGCAAGCAGTGTTGGCGTTACACCTGTGTATTAGTAGTATGGTAAGGGAGCATTCAGTCCCTGAAACAGGGGACAATAAATTGTGGCCTTCCAGATGTTGTTTGACTATAATTCCCACTAGCCCTAGGCAGCATAGCCAATGATGAAGCGCGACAAGCATTGCAGTCAAAGAACAACTAGAAGGCCACAAGTGGCCACTCCTGCTCTAAACAATTTGTTCCTGAAATAATCATTTTTAAAAAAGTGTTTAGATACAGCACAAGCCTAATCTGAGAGGTGCTTCAATAGTTGCTCCATCACATTCCACACAGATTGCCTTCCAAATTGCAAGCCATGGGTAGGTTGTGACTGAGTGGACAGGAAACCATTCTAGTTTACCCAGCAACAAAATATTGTGGTTGGGAGCACTGAGACAATGGGGTGTTTAGCAATGAAATTGCTTCCTTGCAGATAAGGTCTAGCTGCCTTGAAATGCAAACAGAGGACTGAGCATTCATGCCTCAGATATATTATACACTGACCGTCTGGAGAGGACTCAGGTGATCTCAAAACTGACATAAAACCGAGTTGAGATGTTGGATGGGCACACCTTTCGGTCTTAAGGGATAGCTGCTAGGATTGTTGGGGGACCGGCAAAAGCAAGAAGCTGTTATTGATTAGGAAGGACATAGCTGTAGAGCTGGTATGTGCGTGGGACTCTGCTCCTCCCCATGGGAGAGTGTTTGCCCTGGAGGGACTCAGCTGCCTGCCCTTCACCCATCACTGCACAAACTCAAAGCAGAGGAATTACTCTCCAGTAGCAGAACGGTATGTTTCTCCCCACCTTTCCTCCCTCTCCCTGAAGCTGAGTCAGCATTTCAGAGAAGTCATGTACAAGCTGAATTGCCATAAGTGCATTTTTTAGGCCTATCCTGTGGCACGTGGATGAATGAATACTGCCAGATGGAGTTTGAGAGGGAGAGAAACAGAGCACTGGCAAGCACATTAGCAAGCAAAGAGTACACCGAAGGGGCAGTGAAATGGGGCACCCCAATAAGAATGCCTTTCATTTGCTCCCCAGATACCGAAGCTGACCTTGACAAACTGCTCTAGATTTTTTTTCTTTTAAACTGCAGATTTAAAATCTGAAGATGTTTCCATTACCAAAGAATTCATATTCTGATATGTATCTCTTTTGGTTGTGAATGCCCCCCCACTTTTTTTTTAAGTGTACTTCACTACTTTGCTTTAAACTGTTCTTCAAATTAATTTTAGTTATTACAATGTTTGCTTTGTTTCTAAGACATATTGCCTCTAGAAACATGCAATGCTAATTCAATTGCTTCAGTTCAATATGTAGGAGTGATGAGGGGAGTGAATAATCCTGTGTGATGACCCTGTGGGTGTGCCACTATCTCATGTTACCTGTCCTTTCCCCCCAAATTGTCATGACATCCACACTATACGATGCCTTACAAGCCTGATGTAATCCTTCTTATTTAGAATGGAAATGTTCTTTCCTCCATTTCACACTTAAATACCTTTTTTTTTCTGATTCATAGGTTCCTGAAGCTTTGCACAGTACAATCCAACACATGTTTGCTCAGAAATAAGCCCCATTGATTTCACTGGGACTTACTCCTAGGTAAATGCTTGTAGAATTGCAATTTCCATTTTAATCTTGGAGGGAATGATGTTTGAGGGATGTTTAGCTACCTGGAGGTGAGCTGCCCAAAGAATTCTACTTTGAGTTTCATTTTTGATGCTTCTCAGAGCGCAATCCAATATGTGTCTACTCAGAGATAAGGCCCATTCACTTCAGTGGAACTGACTATATCTTGAACTCAGAGAGTATCTCTTCTGCCCCTTCCCTTCACTAGAAAGAAGGTACAGAAAGGTTAAAACTGAGAGGGATCTTGTGTAAGCACATGCTGATTTTGGCACCAGACAGAGAGAAACCAAGGTCCTTTCCGCTCGCACTGGGGACAAGAGAAGGACGGGACACGGATGACGCTTATGCACGACATTATCTGAGTCCTGTCCTTCTCCTGTCTCTAGGCAGCAGTGTGATTGCACTGCAAATCATTGATAGGTTTTCCCCACCAATGACTGTCAATTGCGCCACTCTCCTGCTGTGCGCCCACACTTACCTTCACTGCAGAGGTCCTGGAAGTGCAATTGCTGCACTTCCTGCCGCAGCGCAGCCTGGGACAGTATCTGGCTGTGCTGTGGCAGGAAGAGGCATGGCCATCGTACTTCCCGGTTTCTGGAGGCAGCTGGTGCAGAGGGGAGAGCTTCATTGTGCTCCTCTCCCAGGAGAGCCACTGCCGTCGTCATCATTGGATGCTGCCAGGACATAGGTAAGCTGTGAAAATGGCCTTAATCACAGTAATGGATCTCTTCCCTGAGAAATAAAGAGTTGGTGGAATGATCAAGCAACCAAATGAAGCTGTGATGGTGGAAAGAAATGCTGCTGGTAGTGCATGATGGCTCCTGCAGGCTTTGTATACACATGTCAACCAGAATATGTGGCCTACAGTATGGGTGGGGAAATGAAAGGAGGCCAGTTTTTGCTAACGGAGCAAAACATCATCAAAATGGGAAGGGAATGAAAAAAGAGCAAAGGACTGTGGAATGGCAAAACCTGCACTCCAGAGAAATGACTGCAGTTGGAACTAATCTAAATTGTTGCTTTAATCCCACATGGGAAAACAGTTGATGATGGGAGTTATCAATGACTAGATGTACGTTTGCATCACATGAATTGAGAATTTAAACTGGAAACATCTGTATAATTTTAGATATAGGCAGCATTATATTCACTCAATGCAAATTCACCCCATGTCTCCTTACAAATCCTATCACACCTGCAGTGGTGTGTGTGTGTGTGTGTGTCTGTGTGTGTGTGTGTGTGTGTGTGTGTGTGTATCTCGGGTGCTTCTCCCCTCAGCTACTAAAGTATCACATCTCACTACATTTAATTTACTGGCTGCTGCCAAGATACTCAGATCACCTCAGCAAAAAATGTCTGCCTATTGGGGGGGGGGGGGTGAGAGAGAGAGAGAGAGGGAAATGTGAAAAGGGGTGTGTGAGAAAGCACCAATGAATAAACCAATGAATAAACTAAATAGCTTTTTATATTCATAAAAATAGGTTTTTTTAAAAAAAAAAAGGTCTTTGAAAATCACATGGATTTCATCCACAGTTTTTTTTTTTTTTTAAAAGAAATGCTTTTTGAGCACTGGGTATTTACATGGGTTGTATTTAATCCTGCTTTTTAATCCATTTCCTCTGCATCCAAGGAAATCAGATTCGAGTGGGTTTGTTTGTTTGTTTGTTTATTTGGTAATAGGATCCAAGGCACTTAACCTCAGGATCACAAGGCATGTGGTTCTGGAGTTCCACAGGTCCATACAACAGCAGCAACCAAGATGAAAGCACACAAGGTGATGGTGGAAGGCACTGCATTAGCATGCTGGCTCTGGCTGCAGCCTACTCAGCTCTTGGCTCCTTCACAGGAGGAATTAAAACAAGGCGGATCCACAATTTCTCTTCCACCTGGCAGGCCTTTTTATCAGCAGGGTGTGCCTCTGGCAGCTAGACTGGCAAAGGAAGAAAGGAGCCAGACAGACTGAAAAGCTGCATCTCGGGGAGCAACCCTTTGCCTAAGCATGCCTGACATAGCCAACAAGCCTGGTGCACCGTACCACCACTCAATGGCCAAGGCAGAAACAGGGGATTTAAAAGTACAGTTACCTTGAAAGCCTGCTCCTGTGCTGGACCTGTTGTCCATCCTTGCCCTAAGATGTAAGACTGGATAGATTATAACATCCTGGTGTGCGGGGATTTCAATCTCCAACCCCTGCCCCCCCCCACCTCAGGTGCTGTTTTAAATGGAGGAACCTTCTCTCTCAGCAGCCCTGATCAGGCTGCACAGACTTTTAAAAACCTGCCTCTGATCCTCCTCCACCAGCTGCTGCCTAGCCAGCTAAGGACGGCTCACACCTTGATTTCTCAGCACTACAAGCCCTCTCCCAGCGTCCGGCACACCAAGGAAGGAGATGGGTGAAAGAAAGGAAGTATAGGGCCACCATGCCAACCCACTCCTTTTCCCTCTCCTTGCTCTGACCATTTCCACACAAGACTGTTACAGCACTTTGATTCCACTTTCAACATCCTATGGAATCCTGGGGTTTGCAGTTCTGGGAGGGGCCAGCCGGCCCCTCCCAGAACTGCAAACCCCAGGATTCCATAGGATGTTGAAAGTGGAATCAAAGCGCTATAACAGTCTCGTGTGGAAATGGCCTCTGCCTTGGTTTGGTCCTTGGGTGTCCATTCTCTCCACTATGCCTCAGCCCACTTCCCAGACACACACACATTTTGATATTTGCGATTTTTCCACTTTTGCAGGGGTCTTGTGCTCCTAAACCTAGTAAATGTAGAGGGCTGACTGCATACCATTTTGTAAGCTTCTAACACCCAATCCTCACAGTCTAGGAGCTGGAAAACAAACAACCCCTCACAATCACAGTGATTGAAAGAACATTCAAATCAACCCAGTGAAAAATCTTGTGCATTTTTAGTGCAGAAAATCATATTTGCTGTGCAGGAATGTTCTTTTCTGTCCCAAAAAATGTTGTTTTCTGAACAGAAAGCCAAGTTTCCTGTACAGAATAAGTCCCAAACTGACATTCTCACACCAGGAAGAGAACTGATTCAGTTATTCATTCTTGTTTATGACAATTATAATAACAATGATTTTATGTCCCTCGGTGGGGTGGGGGGAGGAGTTGTTTTTCTACCAGCCCTGGCAGCGTTCAAAGATCAAGAACAACCACATGGGCACTTGAGAAAAAGCTACAGTGCACTTCCCCTTTGTGAGTTTGCTTTTGGCAGGATCCTGCGTATTCTACAATTCTGCATTCACAGCAGTTTCCATAGAATTTGGCAGATGCTGCAGAAGATACTAGAGGCTGCACAATGTCAACCATGAGGACATAAGAGAACCATAGCCAGCTGGGAGGACAGAGGTGATCAGTAATACACAGAAGTTCTCTCCTGTCTCAGCTTTTGGAAAGCAGCTTTACTATGATGACCTTTCTGCAATGCCCTTTCCATTTCCTCTGGTCATAGTACTTATTTTCAAATCCATTAAAGAGAATCAAATGGGTACTGTGCCTACTACATGTATAGCTACATTAAAAAAAAGCATTTCTCAAGAACAATATCATAAATCCATAAAAGTGATCTGAAAGGCCTGGTACAACATAAAATGTGTATTTATCTAATATCTAAAACCTGGGAAAAAGACATGGATGGGCAGTTTGGTAGAGAACTATACGACCATGGTGCAGTGGCACAATTATAGATTATACCCTGTTCTGTACCAGGCCACCCAACTTCTCTGAGGCAAAAGGCATATTTTGAAAGTTAAGAATGGTGTAGATACTCTTGCAAAATGTCTGTCCATTCAGAAAATGGTTCCTATGACATGTGTGGCCAGTCATCCAATATCCATTTCCTAGAACTGGTGATGCTAAAAGAATTCTAATTTGTACAAGAAGCAGAGCTGTGGGACCGGAGTTCCAAAATGCAAAACCATGCTTTTGGGCATAGAGTGCCCACACAAAGCACAACACAAGTGGCAAACTGTTGATTTTCAGAGACACAATCAAGCCACACACGCCGAACACACACATAGGAGCCCCAAACAAAACCCACTTTCCACTAAAAACAGGCGACATACACTCATGTCTCACCTCCAAGCATCCTGAGGCAACACACACATACAACTCCAAAGTAAAACACATACCACACAAAAACCAAAATATCTAAAACATGCTCTGCTTATAGAGAAAAAGACAAAACATCCCCCTCTCTCCCAGTCCCCTCTAGTCCTGCCTCTTATTCCCTTTTTCTTTCTTCTAGTTGACAAGCCATGCTTTAAAAGGAGTCTGCAGCTGTTTAGCACTCATTTCCTAAGGAAGCCTATGGGACTCTGTGGGGTGCAGAGACATTTTGAGAAATAAAGATGGTGCCAGAACCTACAGTCTCACTTTGCAACATGCCAGCTTCCCAATTAAAAAAAAAAAATACAAAAACGTTTTTAAAATCAGGAGGGGCAGGAAGACTTCCAGAAGCTACGAGGTGTATGTGGGTAGTATGTTGGGGAACAAAAAGAATTCACTTCCCCATCCAGTCTCACATAGATGCAGAATTTGGGAGAGAGCAGCTTTGACACTTGCATACTCTTCCACTGTCCCAATTTGGCAAAGACAGTCTTGAGTGATGCTCTCTTGTCCTGCTTTTTTTGCCAGCAATTTTTAAAATGTCCTAGTTTCTCTCTCCGCATCTCACCTGTCTCCTTTGTTCTCAGCTTACTTCAATTGCTGCAAACTGAGTTCAGGGCCTTTCTGCACGAGATGGCAGAAACGCCTCATGGTGTCGTAGGAGTGGAGTTTATGGCTGCGTTTCTGCGACGTTTCCGTGACGCGGCATTCTGCACTGCCCTCCGCTTGAGGCAGTAAAGACCGCTTTCTCATTCTGCACTACAGCATTTGTCACCACTCCCCTGCTCCGCCTATGGCCCGCCCCAGCCCATTTCATGGGATCTCTTTTTTTTTTTAAATCCTGAGAAGGACGTCCCTATGCAGACATAACATCACATGTGCTGACCTGGGCCCACTCTGAACCTGCCCATTCTTGTGAGAATGCGCTTCAATGGTTCCGCACGTAGTTGTAGAAACGTAGTAGAAGCGGTCTCAGAGAGTGAAAACACATTTTTTCCGTTGGTCAAATATGACACTTTAGCAACATGTGAAGGTGCGCCAACAACTTAACATCAACTTAATAGTGACGACGTCGTGCGGATGCATGCCTCCTCAAGCCGTCGCAGCTACACAGTGAGTACACCGTGCGGAAAGGGCCTCAAACTACAAAAGCAGCTTGCAGGATGAGGGATGGGAGAGGAGGTGGCTGAATCTTGCCCTTCCCAGTAGGCTCAGGCAAACTGCTGCACCCTCTTGTTTGTTCTTCCTCATTAATACTTTTTGCCATCCTGACCACACTTCCATGTTCCATGCTAGATGGGTCCCAGTTTTCATCTGTGAAAGGTTGGAGGGGAGGCACTTGCGAAGGTTCATGAGAGGAAGAACCTTGTAAGGCACTCAGCCTCCTGGTCTTACCAATGGCTTATAGGTCATCAAATGGCTGCAATAGCCCTTGGCCCCCAAAGCCTTCAGGAAAAGGGCAGTCTTTTTCTACACCAGTAGACAGTTTTGACTTTAATAGCTGGGATGTCAGAACAGAGGCCAGGTGAGTCTGATCTCAGTGAATCAACTAAGTTTGAACAATAGATTCCCTGTGGTAAGTAGAGCATGAGAAAAGGAGGGTGGGGATCTTGTGCCTTTAATAGCTGAGGAGATGAAGGAAATTTCAGCTGGTGCAGCTTTTCTCACTCCTGAATGACTCGCTGCCCTTGGAATGCCAGCAACTTCAAAAGATGTTCAAAGGGCCCTCCTCTCCACTGCATCAGGTTACTCTCCTGGGTCAGAGACAGACTGGACTCAGCCATTACCATACATGCAGCTGAGTCCCAAAAGCTTTCCCCCTCCTCTCTAAACACACACACACACACACACACACACACACACAGAGAGAGAGACCATAAATCATACTTTGGGGGAGTTAACAGCTCTGGCCTTTTGGCACTTGCCCTGCGACTGATCTTACATGGAGGTGGGGGCAGAGCTTCCTCCCCAAGCCTGCCGATGTCCCCACAGCTTCTTTGATGCCATGCAGCACTGAACAGTTGTTCCCAATCTAGTTCTTTCTATGGACTTTGCAAAGGTTAGGAGTACGGGGAGGGGCGGGGAGGGGTTGTAGCTGAAGTGTTTGCAGAAGCAGAAACAAAAACCCCCTGAAGTAAATAATTTGGCAAGCAGCACTGAATTCAGTTTCCATGAAAGAAGGGGAGGGGGCATGCTGGGAGAGAAGGGATTATTGTGTGTTTGGGCAAATGCAAACTTCTTTCTAAAGGATCAGCTGTAGCTTGGCTCCCTGAGCTGCACTCGCCCCCCCCCCCCAGCAAAAGCTAAAGACGTACAATTAAGCAGAGAATTATAGCCTAATTGCCCTTTCTCTGATCCATCTGCTCAGAATGTATTGAAAACAGTCTCTAGGGTGGTTGCTACAACCTTTCAGCCAAAGGCACACCCCACAGGCCTCTGTGGCAGTTCGCTGCCTTTGTGCCCAGGCAAGCTCAGGAGCCAGCAGGCCTCCGAGAACAGGCATTCATTTAGCCTTTGCAAAACAAAGGCTAAATGCTCCCCTTCCTCTCAGTAGCACCTTGCTTCCAATCTGTAGCCTACCAACTTCCTTGGCCCCTCGGGAGAGCTGCCAGCTTGTCTTTTCAAGGACCCCGGCATTTAGGCACAGCCAGCGGTCTGCCCCCGAAGAGCAGAACCAGCAGTGAGCTCGGGGGTGAACCTATGGACAGGCCCCACTGCTGAGTGTGTGCTGCTTAAGAAGGTTTCATAATCACTTAGCTTAGAAGTAAAGCGGGAATGATGTGGACTCTCATTATTCTTTTTGCTGTTATTGGAGTAAAATCCCAAGACTGTGGGAATTGTAGTCCAAAAATGTATATTTATTTCGCCCAAGCTCCACTTGGCTTCTAGTTTACTTCCAGTGGCCAAGGGGCACCACGTTCACATGGAACCAGGCCCTGAAAGGATCACAGTTCAAACCCCAGCCCCACTCATCAAATGGCCCTGACAGCGGATAACTCCAGTGGCAGCCTGGTCAAGACAAGCACAGCAAATGCAGGGAGAGAGCGAGGGAAACATTGTCTCCTCCTTTAACATTCTTGCCTAGCAACACCCAAACACATCTCCACGGCTGCCAGAAAATAAAAGTCTGGCCTTTTGGCACTAATATGCCTACTTCATCTATCACAGGACTTGGAGTCTAGGATTGCTCCTCTAGGATCTCTTTCACACTACATGTTTATAGCACCTCAATACCACCTTAACTGCCAGGGCCACATCCTGTGGAGCATTTGTAGTATAGTGAAACACTAGAGCTTTCTAGCAGAGAATTCTCAGCGCCCGGGAAAAGAGCCATGGCACGGCATCAAAGTGCTAAGAGACCTTACCTGGGTTGTTCTCTTTGTAGAGCAGGCACAACTCGTCTTTGGAGGGAGAGAAGGCAGTCTTAGCTCTCTGGCTAGGACCTTTGAAGGAGGCTCAACAAAGTTGAGTTACCTGCTTTCACTGCTCAAGTCATTTAGAAATCAAGCTTTGGTTCTTCTGTGTCAGGGATGGAGACCTGTAATCCTCTGGAACTTAGACTGCAACTCCTACTTTCCCTTGCCACTGAATGATGGGAGAAGGCATCCAGAGGGCACCTGTTCTGCATCATCTGTGGGGCTGCATGTAGTTTAGTGGGCCCCAGGAAGCTCTACTCAAGATTCTCCATGTTTGGAGCTGAACTTCAGGGGACAGACTGCTGCGCCTTGCTGCCATAGCATCAGTTCAACAGCACTGCAGAGCAGGTGGGGTTAAAGCCTCGCTCTCCTGGCAGTTCTGCACCAAGTTTGCCATTGGTATACTGTCTGCATGGTGGTTGTGGAAGCTTTATTAGTCCTAAGCCCACAGGATGCCATTTTGAACATGAGATGGCCTAAGTAGGAATTGTAAAGGAAGCACACAACCGCCATGACTCACACCTCTCCCTCTATATACAAATTTCCAGGTTACAGTTTTAATAGTGCAAGGTGATCAGCACAACAAGCAGAGCTGACAAAAGCTGTAGGGGTGTGTGTGCGCAAAATCTCTGGAGAGCCTAGGCCACTAGGACAGTGAAAAAACAAACAAATGACCAGAGGAGCTATAATATCTGTCACTAAGTATAAGGCAGGCGGGTCCAGCAATGCATCTTGCCCCAAACCCAGCCATGATTACAAGCAGCAGCCAGTAAACACAAAATTTCCAGGACAGAGAAATGTGAATATTTTGATTTCATGTTACATATTTTCATTTATGAGATAATATTAGGAAGACTTGGTTTGGAGACTCTCACATGCCCCTTAGAAGATCTACATTAGAAATTGAGTGTGAAGTGTTAATTTTTCTTTTTTACTTACTCGGAACCTTGTTAGGTTTGTTTTATCTTAACATGAGATGAGGGACAAAGATATTTTCATTAGTAAATCTTCCCTGTGGTTGCTTTCTGTTTATACAGGGCTTACCTCTCCTACTTACACAATCCAGTTTTAAGCATGAGATCTCCACTATGCCTCTTAAGTACCTGGCTACAGAAATAGAATTACCAGTTTCAGGATTATGCCCCATTGCCTATGACTGTGCTACAGATCTGTAAAACAATCTCTCCACAATGCACAAGAAGCAAGGGAAACCTAGAGGAAATCTGTATCCAGAGATTCAACATCTGATGCCTACCTCTGCTTGTCCCAGTCTTTGCTCACCATATTGAGGATACAGTGTATTTGAATGAAGATATAGCAAGGGCCGTATATCATAAAAGGGGGACAGTGTTTTTGTGTGAGAAAAGGCATCTAGCAGCACTGTTGAGACTGATTTATTTCAGCTGGAGCTTTCATGGATTTCTATCACTTCTTCAGATGCACCAAAGTAGTATCACATCAGTTGTACCTGGGGGAAAAGACAGCAGCCTATGGTCTGCTGGAGCGGTTTAAAGTGGATTTGATGATGTGCAGATGCCATGCACTGGCATCAACTCAATGGCCTAACTGCCTGGCCTTGCTCACGTCCATTCTTGCCACACAGAACCATAAGATACAATACAAACAGTTAACTAAAGCTATAAAACACTACACGAGCATACACTTGCTGGCTGGTTTTTTTTTTTTTTTTTGTTATTTTACTTGTAAAGCACCATGTGCATTGATGGCACTATATAAATAAATGATGAAGAGGAGGAGGAGGAGGAGGAGGAGGAGGAGGATGATACACATCTCCTTGCCTTCCTGTGATGATGAGGAGAAAGGAAAGTCCTTTAGGAAAATGTGTGTTTTTAAATGGAGCTCAATGGAAAATTTAGGGTGGGAAGACTTACTGGGTAGCTTCACCTTCCCCTGAACAATATTAACTTGTACAAAGAGTTGGGCAACACACACTTTTGGCTCAGCTGGTACTGTTTCCAAGCCCAGATAAGAAAGCTATTAAATCAGGGCTAGAGAGATTTGACTATATTTGACTAAACTTCCCAAGAGGAGCCTTTCTCTACTATGAAAAATGAGGCATTATTATAACAAGGCATTCAGTTAAATGAAAGACGTGGCCCTGCACAATTGTGTGCATTCACCACAATTTAGAACAGATCTGGGCAACCTTTGGGACGTGGGGACCACATTGTAATCCACATTATAAAATAAATCTGCTAATCTTAAAAGGTGGAATATTCTTTTTCCTCCCCTTTTCTTTTTATATTGTGTCATCAAAACATACTCATTCATCTCAGCTGCCCATACTCACACTCCCCACAAAGGCCATTTGCCCACACAGATACCATTAGCAATTGCTGTCCTTGATTGTTGCCATAGTAATAACACTATTCACAACCGGCTCCAAAAAGGTGATAGCCTAGAAATAGGTAGCGTCACCTGGCTGAGAGCTGCAAAGCCATTATTGATCTTCCACGCTATTATTAACAGTTCATTTATGACACGGTGATTAAAGTTCTCAAGGTGGGGCCTTCATAACAACTTCTGAAAAATCTCACTCAAACTCTGTTACACGTGAAATTATATTCCCTCTCATGTTCCTTCTCATGAAGTTAAGCTGCCACCAAAGGTTTCTCAATCTGCCATCCATAATAACACAGTATAAATCTCTGTGTTAAAACTCAATTGTACGTAGGGTTGCCATAAGTCAGAAACAACTTGAAGGCACACAACAACCATAGAAGAGGGAATATAGATGCTTGAGATTCAAAGCAGCCAGTAGAGTGATGGTAAGGGCCAGCATGGTGTGGTGGCTTGAGCACTGGACTATGACTCTGGAGATGAGGGTTCGATTCCCTGCTCAACTATGAAAACCCAGTGGGTGACTTGGGGGTGTCACACACTCTCAGCCCAGAAAACCCCATGATAGGTTTGCGTTAGGGTCACCATAAGTTGGAGACAACTTGAAGGCATACAAGAACAAGTGGAATGCTCAAGCGCAAATGTTCAGATAAAAACTGCAAAAGTGGTTGGTTTCCAAGTGTTTCAGATGGATCTTCTTCACTCAGTGTCAAATGTTGGACTTGAACCTCTTGAAAAAGCTTCTGTGAGCCTAAGCAAGAGGGAAGCAATCTCCTCTTTCTTCCTACCACCTCCTCCTCACAACAGTCACCCTAGGAAGCTGCTCTGGAGAACTGGGAAACTTGCCAGAGTTGTTTGCATAGGGGAGAGTTACAAAAAGCCTTGACCATCACACTGGACAAGAGCCTACCTATATGCTGTCTAGATGGAGGACTATGACCAAGATTAAATACCCCTGGGTGCCAGGATTTGTGCAGATGAGGGTAGCAGTGCTTCAAGCAGGGCTGGAAGAATTATTTGCCACACTTCCAATTTGAATACAATTCCATGTGGTGGCCCTCTATCTGCAAAAGGGGATATATTCTTATCCAGTTGTTTGACAAATCACTCCTGACTGCTTATAGATGCGGCTGGACTACACGCCAAGGCAAGTCTGCTGAGACACACACAAGGTGGTCAAAATATGCTCAGGCCAAGAATGTGCTATCAGTCTAAGCCACACGTAGATGTCTTGCATTCTTGTACCCAACATGGACAACAGCTAAAAACTAGCTAATAGAATCCTGGGATGTCAAATGGGAATGCAACTGTGTACAGCCCAAAACAAGCTAGGGTGTGATTTCCATAAAATTTACACCACAAGAACAGCCTAATTTTCAGCCCTGACCCTGGGCATTTGGCTGCATGACACCCTCACTCACACTCCTGTCCCAAACCCAGCAAACTTATTTTGGTTACTGAAGTAGGAAATACATAACCTCCACTCTTCTTCCTGGGTAGAATGATCTAAAGCCATTGGTGTCCTTTCATAGCACCCAAAACAAGTTGTCCGAGTTAACTGCCTCACTTTGCCCAATAGTAGGACTGGTCTTGCTAATAATTAATAGTAACTTTGTTACATTAAAATTTAAGTTTTTTTTTTATCAAATCCCCTGATAGAAGAGATGTAGATTTTGGGCTGGTCAAATTGCAGCTTCTGTGTGAGTCTTTAAGTTTACATATTATTTTGGGAGGAGGGGAGGAGCGTTAGTGTATGAACTTCACCAGGCTTGCTTGGAGACAGAACTGAAAAAGTGCTCTAACACAGTGGTAGAGCACAGAGTTTTCATGTAGGAAGTCCCAGGTTTAATTCTTGGTACCTCTTAGTTAGGGCCAAGAAAGGTATCTCGAACACTTGACAGCCAAGCAAATCATGCAGGGGTGTGTGTGTGCATAATTCCCAGCACTGGCATACACAGCACTGAACTAGATAGAGCAATTGTCTGGCTTTGTTTAAGGTAACTGCCAGCGTGTGAATTGATACCTGCTTAGGGTTGCAGTATTCTTGGTTATCACAATTTCTAGATTAAGGACAACACTAGATAAATGCTGTCACCACCTATGAAATCACAACAGCTTGCTGTTGCATGCCTATGAAGGCAGCAGCTTAATTAAAATGTCTTCCCAGAACCACCAGGCAAAAACTCTAATCAGCAGCCCATGTGGTCAAATCAGTTATGTGGATATTGCCATGACACAAGAACCATCCTTTTCCAACACACACACAAAAAAAGGCTTTTCCACACACCATACCTGGCCTCTTTGTTTAACACTGCAAACATTTAAAGAGTGTAGGGAAAGGGTGCCACTGGGGTTATGTAAATATAAAATTGCATTCCTTATTGCACGGGTGCTTTCTTTGGTTTTCTGTTTCTTTTCTGAAAACAGGAGTGGACAGAGATGGACAAAGACTACAGAAGACCTGAGTATGGTCTAAGAAAAACCCTTGATAATTCTGGTTGCTCCTTTTGCACCTTCTCCCACTTCACAATAGCCCTGTTTAATGTGCTGCAAACAGAACTGTACATAATATTTCAACCGCGTTTGCACTGCACATTCATATAAATGCATTCTACTAGCAGTTTCACTTCTATTTCTTTTCCTAATGATTCCCAACATGAGACAGGACTGACCTTTGCAGAAGACATTTGGATTCTTCTTCAACATTACTTGTCCTCCTTTAAGCCTGGCAGTTTTGTCTTCAGTCATGCTTTTCCGTCAATATACTCTGAACAGATGTTAAACCAACTGGCCTGCAATTTCTCCCCACAACCAAGGTCTCTTTTTTCAAAAGCTAGCATTACTATTGGCCACTTTCCAGTCCTCCAGTAGAAAGGCTGATTGTCAGGGATACATTAATTTATTTCTGTTAAATCAGCAATTTCACATTTACATTCAAGATTTCTTGGATACATGCCATCTTGATCCAGTGGTTAGTTTTCCATTTGTCAAGAAGGTCTGGAACTTCATCTCCTGCCATGGCTATTTGCCTTACTTTCTCACATACCCCCCCGCCCCTTGAAAATATCAGGTCAAGCACAGCTCTCTGCTCTGCATTTTCTGAAGTGAATACAGATGCAAGGATTCATGCTGTCTCCTTAATGCCAAAGTATTCTTTTAATTCTCTTTATCATGCAGTGACCACACCATCTATCTCCATCACTACTTTCCTATTTCTGATTGAGCTAAATAATTTACCCATGGTGTTAATGTTATGACTTATATGCTTCTTAAAAATATTTTTGGCACTTTTTTGTTTGCTTGCTTGCAATTCTTTTGTACAGGTTTATATGCCTTTTTTGCTTTCCTTGTTTGGGTAAGATTTCCATTTTTATGAGAGTAATTTTCAGCCTGCAAGAGTAGTAAGAGAGCCACTGTTTTGGGCTGCCAGCTTGGGAGTAGGAGGGACAGGGTCAGAAGATGTTTGGCATTGCCAAGCGAAAGACAGCAATCTGTATTTGCCTCTTATATTATGCACAGGTAATATGTTTCTATCAGGGCACATTTACTCATGTCAAGTGTAAAGGCTAGTAACAAACAGCAGCTGCCTAAATGAGCAGGTCTGATCCGAGGGAGTACAGCTAATCCTCTTTCCTCTTGCTCTTCCTGAAGAGGTCTTGCCAGCCTACATTGGAACAGGAGGCAACAACCAGAAGCACATGGAGGCTTTGTTGACCTAGAGTCAAGGTGAGTGCTGGTCCTAAGAAACAAGACAGGCACCCTCCTCATTCCACTCACACATGAAATAGCTAGTTGGATAGTAGAACAGACGCATAGAGATAGTAACCTAACAACCAATTATACCATAGTTTTCACGCTCAGACTATTTTATAGACATCAAGTTAATTCTAAACGCACTGTAAACTAGGTTGTTGTTACCCTACCGTAGGGAAGATAGAGATAAGATAACGTCTAAGGCCATCTAATGGACAGAAATGAGGTTTTAAACCAGCAAGCTTCTAAGGCACAGTGCCTTCTTACCTACAACTATGCTCACTTTTGAAACAAGACAGAGGTTTTTGCTGATGATTACAACTCTGAATATCCAATGAGAATATAGAAGAGGTACATTTTGCTTTGTGCTGCAACCAGTTTAAGAAATTAATAGCACAACCTGGTTAGGGGGTTGTGGCTAATCCTCTCTTCATTGTATTGCTTACACCTGAAAGCAAAGCAAGGGCCTCTCTCTAATCATACTCTCTCAGCCTGACATCGGGGGGGGGGGGATGTCTGTGACCTGTCAGATGTTGTTGGACTACAACTCCCAGCACTCCTTACCATCAGCTATGCTGGCTAGGGCTGAATGAAGCTGCAATCCATCACCATTGTGAAGATTGCACTTTGTTCACTCTTGCTCCAGTCCAATGCCTGCTTACTTGAGGGTAAGTCTCAAAGAACTGAGTGGCCGTTGCTCAAGCAAGTATGGAATTGAACTCTCAAAATATTTATTGCTGAATAGTGTACCTTTGATCATTGATGCAATAGTACCACATTTGTAGCACAAATAAAACTCAAAAGATGTGCCTGGTCAGCCTTTCTAGATGCAATGATTTTAACCAAATGTTGAAAGAAACTCGCAGGCAAATCTTGTATGACGGGACAGGATGTTGCATACTAAGTGAGATTTTAAATTAAATCTATACAGAATCTAAACAAATGTGCAAAGTACTGTTAACTGTGCTGTTCTAATACTTAACCATTCTTTCATTTCTTTTGAAATAAAGTCATATAAAGAGGCAACTGAAATCCTACCCACTGCCCCAGCAGAACTAAGAAGGACTTTAGGCATGCTTGATGGCATGCTTACTAAATCATAAACAGAACTGTTTGTTTCGGTGACCCTGGTCCCCGCCAACCCTCCAGGGGTCTTAGACACTCTGGGAAAGTGAAAAGACCATTTTATACTCAGGAAAAACTACATCATCTGCTGTAATACCTTTATAGGATCATCTCTTTATCCATGAGCACTGCAATTCCATGTGCCTTAGTGTGGTTCCAGGCACGATGAATCAGCAGGGGTGGTAGGATGCAGTTCCTCCCTGGATTTCCTGTTTGTATTTCTCCATCACATCCAACACAATACCTTTACATTTCTCATCCAGAGGAAGATGAATGAGCTGTCCTCAGGCATTTGTGTTATTCTCTGTGGAGTGGTATGAAACTGACAGATTCAAACGTCACATTACATTTAAGAACTAGCAGGCAGTTGGGTCCTATAAAAACACACATCAAAACCAAACAAAACAGGCAAATGGGGCCTAAACAGCAGACATGGAGAGGGGAAGTTCAGGCCTAAATTACTGCTCTCTATTCCTGGAAAAAAAAAAAAGGTGGTGGCGGTTTGAAAAGTAAGTGGCTAGTGTGACAGTAGAGGCTTGAATGTCTTCTCCTCACACAAAATGGTCCCAGTTTGAACCAGCACTCTGCACACTTATTTAGAGTGAAAAAAGAAAAGCAGATCAGGTCAGTTCTGTGTTATTTAATGTAACTTCGGGCCTTTCCACACTACACTGTTATAGTGCTATTATTCCACTTTTAACATCCCATGGAATTCTGGGGTTTGCAGTTTAGGGAGGGACATTTAGAATTCTCAGCCAGAGAGTTCTTTAGCCTCAGTAAACTACAAATCCCAGAATTCTACAGGATGTTGAAAGTGGAATCACAGCACTATAACAGTGTAGTGCTGGGAGGCCCATAGTTTGATCCATTAGAAGTGCACAAGACACGCAACACAAAGTATCTGCTGTCCTGTATGACATCTGAAGCTTTCTTCAACTATCAGGATCAAAATTCAAAATGACATTGACAGATTAGAGAGCTGGTCCAAGGCTAACAAAATGAATTTCAACAGAGAGAAATGTAAGGTCCTACACCTAGGCAGAAAAAATGAAATGCACAAATATACTATGGGAGACACCAGGCTGGACAATAGTACATGTGAAAGGGATCTAGGAGTCTCAGTAGACCACAAGCTGAACATGAGTCAGCAGTATGATGCAGCAGCCAAGAAAGCCAACTCTTAAAAACCTCTTTGGAGGTTTTTAAGCAGAGGCTGGATGGCCATCTGTCGGAAATGCTTTGAGGGTGTTCCTGCATGGCAGGGGGTTGGACTGGATGGCCCCTGTGGTCTCTTCCAACTCTACATTTCTATGATTCTATGACTCTAACACAATTCTTCGTTGCATCAATAGGAGTATGGTGTCCAGATCAAGGAAAGTAATAGTACCAACAGTATCATTCTATTCTGCTTTGGTCAGACCTCATCTGGAATACTGTGTTCAGTTCTGGGCACCTCATTTCAAGAAGGATTTTGACAAGCTGGAATGTATCCGGAGCAGGGCGACTAAAATGAGGAAGCCATGCCCTATGAGGAGTGTCTCAGGGAGCTGGGTATGTTTAGTCAGCAGAAGAGAAGGTTAAGAGGGGAAATGATAGCCATGTTTAAATATCTGAAAGGATGTCATGCCAAAGAGGGAACGAGCTTGTTTTCCACTGCTCCAGAAACTAGGACAAGGAGCAATGGATTCAAACTACAGGAAAAGAGATTCCACCTGAACCTCAGAGCTGTCTGGCAGTGGAATGCCTCAGAGTGTGGTGGAGTCTCCTTCTTTGGAGATTTTTAAGCAGAGGCCGGATGGCCATCTGTTGGGCATGCTTTGATGTGGGTGCCTGCATAGCAGGGGGCTGGACTGGATGGCCCCTGTGGTCTCTTCCAACTCAATGATTTTGTCTTCCCCAGATGGTTTGTGTCATGCATCATAACAATGTAGCTCAAAGGTTGACACAGCCTGCCCTATGTTCTATCCTCAATTAGTATCTTTCACGAGCAAGTCAGTGAGATACCAGCTCTCTTACAACATTTCTAGCTTTTCCTAGGGCAAGTCACAATATATGCTTAATTCTAATTATTGCCCTAGTACCTTATTTTTTTTAAATAGATGAATATAGTGACTCCCTCCACTTTCGTGAGGATTCAGGACGAAGAACCTTTGTGAAAGTGGAGAACCCACAAATAATCTCCCCTCTGCTGCTCCTCCCTTCCTGTTCCCTTGCAAAATGAAAGGGAAAAGGGTGGGGGAAGAATTGTGTGAGCCTTCCTTTCCCCAGCCAGAGCTCCCTGCTTCCTGTTCCCTTCAGAAAAATTGAAGGGAATGGGGGTAGAAGGCTTGCATGAGATTTCCTCCCCCGTTCCCTTCCATTTTGCCTTGGCACAAGTTCTCTGTGCAGTGGCAAAATGCATGGGAATAGGAGAATGAGGGGAAAGGCATAGACGCTTGCAAATAATCAAATTCGCGAAGGTTAAACCTGAATGTGGAGGGAGAACTGTATATGCATCTCTGCTCATTCCGCATATCAAAACCACACTAATTTCTTCTAGGTGGGGAAGATGGGGATTGCTGAACATGTCCCAGTTTCACCATCCTATGGAGACACCTCAGGACCTCACAAAACTTTTCTGCATGTCACATCACAAGGATCTACTGTGTCTGTGGGTGGGCAGCACACCTTCAGCATATTAAAAAATGAAACCTGAACTCTTATCCCCACCCCAAGAAATGCTTAGGAAACAAAAATGATACACAGAAAAGGAGCAAGGAAAAAAAGCTAAAATGAAAAAGAAACCTGGGGAAGATGTATCTTCAGAGAACAATTTCTGTACATATACTCAGAACTAGTATTTTGGGATTTACTTCTCTTTGATACAGAGGAAAAGATACTCCTCTCTCAACATTTATGTTCCCTTCAAAAATAGGGAAGGCAGCAACTTTAGCCAAATGTAAAAACACAACATTTCAACAGAAGTCTTCCACTGAGCAGCCCGTAAACTCAGTAAATGATAGAAATCAGGCCTATTAAGATGACATACTTTTCTTTCCCATGTAATACAGCTGTTTCATTAAGGATCCCCCACTCACCCATCCCCTGGCCTGAACTCTAGGAAAACTCTTCCCCAGCACCAGTATCCCCCAGAAATAAGGCTAAAGTGAGCAAAAACTCCCATTCAAGTTCTGCTTTCAAAATTGAGATTCTCTGTACCACCTCTAACTGGCAACAGTTGAAGTAATTAATCTTATTCTGGGAACAGAATGATATGGTACATTCACCGTGCTTTCTTGGAAGGAGTTGGTGCTGCTGTACAGGGTTCTTCCCGATAACACTCCTTCATAGTTTTCCAAGATGGTCCCCAAGTGCTTTGCATTCTTTGCTGAGAATCTTCAATACACTAACTGGTGCCATTTTTAAACAAAAAAGAGCTGCACAGATTAACTCCAAATGCAATAAAAACAAGGATGTGTACATTTCTTCATTTCTATTTGCTGATGCCAAGACGAAAGCTGCCAGCTTCTTACAGAAGGGGAAAAAATCCTTAGAGAATAGTAAGATTTCAGAGTAACACATGAGAGAGAAAACAACTAGGCACAAGGAAACAGCCCTGTCCAGGTTCTCTTATTGGCTTCCTCAAGCGCAAGTTTTGAAATATTGCTGCAACTTGACTCTCTCCTCACTTCATCACATTATCAGGATAATGGCCCCAGCTAACAAAGGAGAGGCACCCACTTCAGAGGAAGGACTTGGGGATGGATCAGCAAAATTATGCATATAAAGAAGTCTGTTTGTAGGAATCCTGTTTACAGTATGTTTGTAGCATGTTATTTAATCATACCCTCCAACATTTCACAAATGAAAACCAGGACTTATGTGGCCAAGCAACAGCAGAATGTGGTCAAGATGGCAAATTTTTATTACTGAGGAAGAACACACAAGCTAGGAGAGGCTGCAGCAGTTTGTTTTTTTCCTGAGCCTACAGGGAAGGGCAAGATTCTGTCCCTTCTTCTCTCCTGTTAACTCAGGGTAAGCTACTTTTGCACTCTAAACTCAGTTTGTAGCAACTGAAGTAAGTTGAGAACACAGTAGGAAGCTGGAGGGGAGAGAGAAGCCAGGACATTTTAAAAGCAGATTTGTCCCTGCCAAATCAGGATAGTCGGAGGTTAACTTCTCAGGTATTTTCTGCCTATGTTGCTGCAAGAGGAGCAGAAGACAAGTCCATGACTCCCTTCAGCAAAGCAGGAGAGACCCACAACTCCCTAAAGGCAAAAGCCCTGCCTTACTAAATTTTGAAACAAATCAATATACGGTGTCATTTAAAGATCCCCTCCCTTCCCATGAAGTCTACAATTGCCTAACAGTACCACTTCCTGCATCTTTGCCGAATGCTGACAGAAATGATAGCTGGGTGCGACACACGTAAATTGGAGAAGGGAAGATGGGAGTGATTTCATGCCACCCCATCCCCTCCTCTCTCCCTTCCTGCTTTCCAAAGCAGTTCAAATAAATGCACGAAGGTGAAACAGCTGGGCACCAACTGCAGGAAAAGTGCAATGCAATCTCCCTACCCGCAAGAGTTACGCCTTGCTATGTTGACTGGTCTCCCTAGCAACCACGAGAGGAAGATACTCCACTCCGTTTTTACAAGCTGGCCAGTTGATGAACCCCTTTTTTCCCTTTAAAGATTCAATGGCAAGTATATCCAAGAGCCAGTTCATACAGATACCCTGTCATTTAAGTGCTGTAATTGGACTCTCCCATCCCCACACACAATACCATGGAAGAATGCCAGCAACCGCATGCACCTTCAGCAGTATGGGAAGCCAGAGGCCTGCTGTGAAACACAAGCAAGGGGGCTGCTTCTGTGACCTTGGCAAACACATCCATCTCCCTCTCCTGCCCCACTTATACACCCAGCCCAGCCCTGTCTTGCTCCTGGGACTTCAGTAGTAGAGCAAATTAACTTAAGTCAGCACTGATTTCCCTTTTAATACTGACAATAACTTTTCCAGATCAATGTTGTAAAAATGAAGAACACAGATCAACTGCTTAGGAATGCAAGTGAAAGTCACCCAGGTGGGGTGGGTTTGCCAATGTTTAAGTGCAAGAACACACGACATGCTTAGCTGGTTTAATTAATCCAGTATTCTGATCATGCAGAGGTCAACCAGATGTCTACGGGGAGGCCATAAGCACGAGAGGTGGAAGAGCAATCACTGAACTGCCATCACTTGTGTTCCCCAGCAAGTGGAATGTATAGCCATTGTGGCTAGTAGCCACTGATAGTCAAATCTTCAATGAATTTATTTAATTCTCTTAAAGCCATCCAACTTGTTACAATATCTTGTAGGTGTGAATCCCCCAGTTCTGTACAGGATCTTTCACCATTCACATTTAGTGGATGATGGTGGGTTTTATTTTCACACACCATGCATACAACTTACACATTTCTATTGTGTCTCCCTGCACTCATTTTTTACAAGCAGAACAGTCTCCAGTATTGTGATCTCTCCTCTCAGTGGAGTTGCTCCAATTCCTCGATCATTTTGGTTGTCCTTCGCTGCAACCCATCCACCACTGTCAGTGATAATGGACTATGGGAATTGTAGTTCAAAACTCTGAAGAGGCAACGTTTCCCATTCTTTGATTACAAAATCAGCCCTGTCTGTGTGTTTAATCAGACTCTCAAAACAGTTCTAAAGCTACTGAGTCAGGACTTAACTGCTATAGAAATCATAATTTTTCTTCAGCAGGACTAGTCCTTTCATATGCTTGATAAATTTGCCTTTAATAATGCTTTCTCCTAACACACCTAGAGTAGGAATAAAGCTAACTAGGCTGTAATTTCCCAGATCTTCCTTGGATTCTTAAAAAAAACACAACTGTTATATTGGCCACTCCTTGGTCTTGTGGTATAGGAGCTACTGTTACTGTATCATTTTTCTCAGAACACAAGCCAGTTTCACATATGAGTTATTTAAGATCTCCTGGACAGATATCATCTGGACCTGGTGATTTTATTAAGAATTCACGTTGAATTAAGCAATCTTTTGGGGAAGGGTGTGTGTATTTCCCTGAAAGGGATTTTGGGATTGGGTGGAACTTGTATCAGGCCATCAGGTAAGTTCACAGTTGAGGTGATACTTGGAAATAGGGACCTATCATTGGTTAACAGCTCTCTCTCTAGAACTCTCTTCTATGGAAGTCCCTTGAATATACCACAGAAATAAGGGATAGCAATGTGAAGTTTCCAGAAATATGGCAGCATAGCTAAAAAAGTAAGTATCCACAAGCTAAGACAGGGCAACGGAAAATATACCCTGGTTCAGAAATATTGCAGATACTTGACTGGGGAGGAGCAGATTTTCTGGACTTCAATAAGCATGCTTCTTCTATATGTGCAAAGGGAAAAGAAATTGAAAAACAGTTTTAGTACAGGGCAGTGTCCAGGGAAGAGCAACTAAGATGATCATAATGTGTTTTGGCAAAGAAAATTCACTCACTGAAATTATTTATGAAAATCCATTTGGCATGCTTGCTTTCAGATTTCTAGAAGTTAAGAGATTTGTTTTAGAGTCTTAACATTGTATGTTTTTACTGTGCTTCCAAGTTCAACACAGATAAACATAAGGTACTGTATCTGGGCAGGAAAAATGAAATGTACCAATATAGCATGGGTAACACCTGGCTTGATTGCAGTACAAGTGAAAAAGATCTAGGAGTCTGAGACCACAAGCTAAACATGAGCCAACAGTATGACTTGGTAGCCAAAACAGCCAATACAATTCTGGGTTGCATCAATAGGAGTATAACTCCAGATCAAGGGAGGTAGTAGTCACACTCTATTCTGCTTTGGTTAGACCTCATCTGGGATAGCATCCAGTTCTGGACACAATTCAAGGAGGTTATTGACAAACTGGACTGTGCCCAGGGAAGAGCAACTAAGATGATCAAACCAAGCCTTATGAGGAACAACCTAGGGAGTTGGTAATGTTTAGCTTAGAGGAAAGAAGACTTGAGAAGTGACATGATAGCTATCTTTAAATATCTGAAGGAACATCATGTAGAAGATGGAGCCAGCTTGTTTTCTGCTGTTCCAGAGACTAGAACATAAGTGGATTCAAATTACAGGAAAAGGGATTCCACATAAACTTTAGAAAGAACTTCTTTTAACGTAAGAACTGCTCAGCAGAGGAACAGACTGCCTTAGAGAGTGGTAGACTCTCCATTTTGGGGAGGTCTTTAAACAGAGGCAGGCTGGCTGGCTATCTTTTATGAGTTCTGTAACTGTGTATTTCTGTATGGCAGGGGATTGGAATAGATGGCTCTTGTGGTCCCTTCAAACTCTAAGATTATATGATTTCAAAGTATTAGTTCTGACTGGTGAATCTCTCAGCTGTCTTGGACTAGGAAACCTTAAGAATTGTTTTTGTCCATCAACCCGCCCAGGTTTTGGGATCAGTGCCTCTGTCCCACCTCTCTGCTCCACTAAGGGGTCCTTCTCATAGAAGTGTCCAGACCATTGAAACATACGGAAAACCTCCACAATTTGTATTCTCAAGTGATACAGTCTGTGCAATATTTGTCTCTGTTGCTCATTTTAACATTAACAGATAATTTTTTACCATTGTGCCTGAAGGTGAGTTCTGAAACCTCCCATCACTTAAGTATTCACTTTTGTTAATACTTTTGTGGTCCTAATGATTATGCACCAGATAAGTACTTTGTTTTCCTAAAGCCCCATGGAAACACATTTAAAAACCTTCCTGCTATCTTGTTTAATAGCAAAGTATATTCTGTATGCAGAAGAAACGCACTTTACAGAGTGACATCCAATGTCCTTCAAACTAGCTTTAACTCCTGTGATCAAATGGCAACCTTCTTCCACTTACCACTGCCCCATTTCTATGCCAGAGGACCGCTCAGTCCTCCAGCATGTGTCGGGGGGGGGGGACAGGTGGGAAGATGCAGGGTGAAGACTCTGTTCTAATGGTAGAAAGAACAATTGAGCACAGCTGTAACCAGGCTTCTAAAAAAATAAACAGGTTTTCAGATCCAGATCAATGGGTCAATGACTTAGGTTTCCAATCTTCAATAGCAAACCAATAAACACTTAGCGCAATTAAGTGCAGGGAAGTGCATTTCCAGCACGCTCAACACATTTTCAAAAGGCCCTTGGCTTCCCGATACTTTCTAAAAGCCTTTGGCAGAAGACATGGTTTTGCACTGTGCCCTGAAATTGCAAAATGCCGATGATAAGCAAGGCTATTAAAACAAAAAGGCAATGAGTTTGAAAGCAGATCTTTCAAACAAATATGAAAGAGGACAATCCAACTGCAGCACAGAAAAAATTCCTAAATACAATTGTACAGACAAACTGTTCTAGTCCCCCAAGTACTCTTCTTCCTTGCCCTCCTGTTCTAAGTTGCGGGATCTGCTTGGTTAGAACAAGAGATTAGTTCAAAAAGAGGGGAAAGGCCCCTCTGAGCCCAACAGATATCAATGCCAGATGACAAAAAGAGATTCGACATAAAAGCATTGAGTAAGTTCAAGTTTTAAAGAGCACTTCCACAAATCACATTACAAAGTTTTGCTGCACTTAGATAAACAAAAAATGTAATGCAAAAGGAAGTTATCTTTAATGCAAAAAGAAATGATCTTGGTAATTTCCCAATTGCAAAAGGAAGTTGTCTTAGTAATTTCCCAAATTAGAGATATAGGAAGTAGCTATTTGGGGCTCCCCCCCCCATCCCAATTAAAGGTTTACAATTTGTGAATTGTAATGAAGAAGCGTAACACTATTGTTTGTTAATGGAATCCTAACTGCTACAAACTTCTACTTTTAACCTTTACTGAAGCAGTTAAACAGTACATTCAAAATAAAACTGTGACAATGAAGGTAGACATTCACAAGACAGGGAAATTTGCAAATCTCTCACATATAGCAGTGTCAGAGATTCTAAGGGGAAAAGAATCTTCATAGTACAGTAGTTTAGTTCAGGTATACCTACAAATAAGCAAACTCACCAATGATATTTTACTAAGACCTGCAATTCAGTTCAAATAAGCATACTGAACCAGAAAGAACAGCACTGTATGCCATTCTTTAGAAAATTTGAACTCTTTCCACAGAAATACTGAAACTGAATTGTTTCAATGCAAACTTCACATACTAAATGTGTATATGACCCTGAAAATACGCTAAAGGCAAGATTAATAATTCCCATAGTGTGTTACAAAGAGGATAAGGGTAGATGTTTTGGAAGCAAGGCAATGGTATAATTTTGCTACTTATCTATTGGATTTTTTCCTCCACTGCAGAGATAATTTCAGTCACCAGAACTGTTGTGTAATTAAGACCCAGGACTTCTGAACACTTGTTGAATGCAGGTACAATTCTGTCTTCTGTGGGATGAAAGTTCTCTCTTGAAAGGATAATTACTACCACTAGTGCCATCAGTCTCTTAGCCATGCAACTGAACAAGCCACTCTCTTTTTTGGGGGTGGCAGTAGCTTTTTAATAAGTTAATTAAGAAACCTCAGAAAGTACAGTTTTTAAATGCTTATCCTGTAAAATCATACCTGATGTGGAAGCATAATTATTACTTGATTTCTAAAAGGCTTGATTAACAAGCCCTTTTATTGTGAGGTCTGTGCATCTCGGAGTAATTAAGAAACCAAGCTGACCTGCTATTACCGTAACATGCCATACCGAATAAACTCAGCAAAGTTCACTCTTGGAACTACAAAAGGATAAATTCAATTGCTAACCCCAAATATGGTAGCTCTACTGAAGCAATAGCATTTCCACAGGCAGTGATTTACCATTCAGAAGTTAATTCAATGGGTTTACTGCAATTGAGAGGAACAACTCGATTTAAACCAAAACTTAAAGGAATGATTAACACAGAGACATCTAGAGATTGAAGCTGTGGGAGTGAATAAATAAAAATGAATAAAAAACACCAAAGAAACATGAAGTCCCATGAAAGAAGCAATAACAAATTAAGAGCATGGATGCACAAAATGGAAGTAGACATTGTCCTATATGCTTACAATGCACGTGAGTGAAAAGGACAATTAATCCGTGAAAGAAAACAATCCTGACAAAGACATGACAATGTTTCTTGCTGAAAAATATCCTTTGGGGCTACTTCACAACATTTACAACATGTGTGTTCAGGAAAATTTTCAACAGTATTTGCTTGAAACAGGACGCTGGAAAGAATAAACTAAAAGAAAAGAAAGAAGATGAGAACTGCCACCTGAAGCAATGATGTTTCTCTAAGTTTAAGAAAATGGGGTAGAACCACCTCCAAAGAAAAGTCAGCTTAAGGACACTGGCGGCTCCATTCCATTAGCCTAGAAGAAGCAAATGATGATCTTAACTCAAAATCCTAAAGACTCTTAAGAAATCTCATTATCAATGCTAAAAGAAGCTTGCATGCACATGCACATCTACATGCAGGTTGTCTGTAAAAGAAAAAACTAACGAGTTTGATTTGGCAAACAGATTTTGTGGACTAGTACTGACTTTTCTCTATGTACCTTATGAAGTAGATTCTAACACCTGACAGTTTTACATCCAAGCTTTGTAAATCCAAGTCAACTTCTGTTAATACAATGATATACCTGCTTTTCTCCTCCTACAGCCCTCCAAGTCACCAAACACACAGCACACTGTGGTGTGTGGGTACCTACAGGATTCCCCTTCCCAATGTTTCATGACAGTAGGCTCCCAGTGGCAGAACTCTCACTGGATTTTGCCCAATAAAAGGTTGGTCTTTAGCCTCAAAAGTGCCATAGGACTCTTCGTTGCAACAAACTAATATTATAACACTGGATAATGTAAATGAGAAGTATTTAATAATGGCTTAGTGATTCCACTATTTACTTAGTGCCAAGAGTTGACAGAAGTACACTTATAACATTTCACTGGAAGTTTACGGAAGTTCCAGGCTTGGCATTCCACTGCATTAAAGAGACAGGTTGGAAAGACTATAGTGTATTTCAAATTAATTTCCTCTGTGACATTATCCATGGGTTCCTCGTAAAATCTGGTCACCTAACTATAATTAGAATCCATAACTCAGGTTTTGAAAGGTTAATTTCGGTGCTTCCTGACTTTTGCCACAGACAATTATTTACTTAATAGCAATTCTATGATTCTCTGAATCAACAATTTTATTACTGTACTTCATCATCCAGTGTAGCTGGTGAAACAGACAGGGTTAATGGTAAGATGGCAACATTTAGTAAATTAGTCCATTTGATTCATGGACTAAAAACCAGTATATCCTGTGAAACGAGTCCTGTAATTAGTTGGCCAATTTAAGTTAGTTTGTCCTCATAAAACCATAGATGACATTTACCCTTCACAGACAGAGAAGGGAAGTGATAAGAGGCTTTCTGCTACAATATAAATGTATGTTTTAAAAGTCCTCATTATAGAAGAGGCATTTTTTTAAGAATTTTTTTCTTTAAGACTATTGTTTATTTATAAACAAGTTTTGTGCCAATTTAAAAAAGTAAAAGTTACACTAACGGATCAGGACCCAACAATAGTCTTTACAATTCATCTTGAGTATCAATAACCCTGACCATTTCCAAACTGTTCTACAAAACCAAGAATGTTTTAATGGAAGATATACAAAGATAAGCTATTTTGACAGCATTATGCATCTGGCTGTGTGCACCAAACTGACCCCTTCATAAGACAGTGCTACATACATGAAATCTGAAGAAGCTACTAGATTCACACAGTAGTAGTAACTATGCTATTGTATATACATAAAAAAGCATTTTTTCCCTTTGCATAGCTGTATTATTTACGAGGGTTAAAGACAGCATGTTTTCCTAGCCCTAAGCCCTATCAATTATTCTACCTCTTACCCACCTTTCAGTAGTGTGACTGATCTGCTTTGTAACAGCTGAAAATACAATAACCAAACACTCATTATTCAAAAGATCATATAGCTTTTCTTCCTTTTATCAAAGAAACTCAAGATTACATTCTTAAGTGATACACCATCTAAATGAGTGTCCGGATACAGTGAAACCTGGATAATTTTCAGGAAAGAAAAGCACCTAACCTCATGTCCAAACAACACTCCCCCGGTTACTAGTATACTCCATGTGTTGAAAATGTTCAAGGTATCCCTATTTGCATAGCCACAATATTTTTAACTATCCAGGGGAGGGGGGCACTGTTGGAAATTTTTAATATCCCACAACAGAGTATGCAGTGCAATCTACGTTTACATGAAAAATTGAGGTTCAAAAGTCATAAAAACCATGTACACAACAGGCATCTAGCAGCATTTTCGGACAACTTTTTAAATTTATTCTGACATGCTATAAAGGAATAAATTACACTGTTAGATGAATTTGCCAGCACTAAGAATAGCCTTCAGTTGGATTAAGGTGAGAAGGACAGTCTAAGGCAGTAACCAATAACCCATGTGAACACTGCACACTAAGGGTTGCCTAAGAACAAGAGCAAATCTGGTCATATCCACTTCACAAGAACGTGAAAGAAAATTCCTCTTTTTCAACCCTCCATATACCTCCAACTGAAATCTGTAAGCTAGTTTTGCAAATCAGTCCAGCCAACGTGAGACAAGGGCAAGATCTGTGAGTTGCTGTGATGGGTCCAAAAAGATGCCTTTATTTTTATTCAGTCTCTTGTTACAGCGGGCTGGGTATCAATGCAACAGATTATAAAAATGCAAGAGTGCCCCTCCCCATCAAGAAAAAAAATACAAAATTTATTTAAAAACAAAAGTGAGGAAGAGTTACAACACTAGATCTAAAATGATTAAGAAATAGGACTTTTGCTTTAACAAATGGCCTTGTAGTTGCCTGTTTTTGTTTTAAAAAAGGGTGGTGTCTAATTTAGATTGCAAATTATCAAGGCAAATTAAAAAAATCTCATTTCCTTACAGAAACAGTTTAGTTTTTAATGAACTTGTAAACAAAAAAGCTCCCGTTTCAAAATAAAAACAAAATCCCAGATCATATAGATGTTTACAGTGATTACATTTATCTAAGCAACTTACATACAGTTTCGTTGTAAGATGTTAACTAAATTTGTGACAAATATGCTGTTTCTCCTTTTATAACAAGAACATTATAGAGTTAATGCAGAGTCCTAAAGATAATCTAGTAGTCGCTAAGTTTCTCTTAAGTCTTCACTTTAGATGCTGTTACTTCTAGCACAGGTAAGCAGGCAGAGTCTTTCATATGCTTAAAAACTGGAATCTTTGGTTACTACCATGTCAACTGGCTTATGTCATTCAGACACCAGCAATTTTAAGAATGTTTTAAGTGTACAACTTTCGAAACCAGGGAGGAATACCCAGAAAGAGTGCACAATTGTGAGCATTTACAATTATCACAACTGTTCCTGAAGACTTGTTCATGCCATTCTTCCAAAACAATGAGATCTTGTAAGCAGTGTAGTTCAAAGTAAAAAGGTTACAAAAATTGGCATATGCACAATTCTTTCCACCACTTTTGTGTCAACCATTCAGTTAACTTTTCCACTTGAAAAAATGCAATAGAAAACTGGACACCATGTTCAACTATCTCAGCAATATTCACAATTACAGCTGCTACAACTCAAAGGTGCAGCATCAATGGCGCTGCTCAGAGCCAGTTTATATTGAAATTAAGTTCTTTACATCAAGTAGATGGCTGCTCACAACCACTGGCAAGTGTTTTTATGAACTAAAAATTCCTAGGACTTGGGGAGTGATACATCCTGCTCCATTCTGCTCTGCTTCATCTGTTGTCTTCTTCATGCTCAAAAACCTGGAAAGCAAACAAAACACTTTGATATTGGGAAATAAACAAGCCACTTCAGCAGGAGACTTTAAACAAAGTTATGGCCTTCTTTAAGGAAACTGCTGCTCCTGTCAAAGTTCAATCTTATTTCCAAACTTAGTGGTATTTAGTTGAGTTTATCATTTAGGAATGACTTGCCCCCAGATGTGTTCTCTTTGTGTCTCAAGAGAAAGACATGCAAGAACCCCCCCCCTTTTTGGTCAATCACTAATGGCTTCTATTAATGAAGTATGCATCAAAAATTACCATTCATGTTAGGGGCTGCTAACCATTAAATAATTTGTTGAATACCATCTATCTTTCACTCAATTTCATTTAAAAAACATGGTATATAATCAATCTCTATTACAAAATGCTATTGTAAGAACAAGCTAAATTTTCTCTCATGTTTCCTTATTATACTGCCACCAAAAAGTAACCCCCAAACTGACCACCTACATCTTCACTCAATTCTGCTTATTAAAGTTGGTGCCAATCAAATTAATTAAAGCTTGCAACCCTTATTCATGAATGTATAGAAACAGAAAGCAGAATCAGGCAGTTGCATTGCTAACAGTGCAATACTACTCAGAAGTAAGTCCCAGTGAGCTCACTGATACTTACTTTGAAAACTGCCACAGCTATGTTTGATGTAGACTTAAAGTTGTAACATGGCAGAATTATGTGCTTGGAACTTTCAATGTATAGCTGCTTCTGTATATCACTAGAGGTAACAAGACATAGAATGTAGATCCAAGAAAAGCACCCAAAACATGGATCCCTTTGTACTAGGTACGGAACGGATATATGTACTTAACCAGTCAGTATCTCCAACAAAGTATGAGTAAAACAGCTTATGATGAAACCAACAAATGATGGACCCACAGTAGAGCAAAGGTTCAACAATGTCTTGCTTTTGTAATTGTTGTACATACCAAATAATCCAGCAATTTCCAGCAACATTCATTCTGCTGGAAGTATAGTCCAGAGATAACAAACGAATTATGTCAGGGAAATATCTTCTAAATAAAAAGGAAGGTTTCTTACACAGATAAACTACCAAGCTGTTAATCTACAGAAATTTGTCTGGTCACAACAAATGTAGAGTTTTACCAAAGTGATTCTTCAGTCAACATACATGGTTATGTGTGTCTTAAACTGCAAGACTACTGGGATTACTATAGCCTGCTGACACTAAGCAGCATTATCCTTGGCCTAAATAGTAATTGAAATAAAGCTGCACCATTGTTGAATACTACTACTTTTGAATGGAAAAATGAGAAATTTTGCCCTAACTGCATCTGTTCATGCTACTGTTACCTCCCCTTGACTATAAAACATCAACATCTACCAAACAGAATCCTAAGCATATGCCTCAGTGAGCTGTACTTTATACAGAACAGCACCTAGTTCCGTGAGAAACGGTTGTCAAAATTTTGTGCAACCAAGTAGAGAAATAAATATGGATAAATATAAAACCATAAAAATACTACTGAGTGGAATATGTTCTCTTAATATTTGTTCTCTCAATTTCTATTCCATACAGGTTTTGAACCAATCACAGATCTTAAATCTATCACTACAGAGATGTATTCAGTGGGGATTTTCAGAAATTTACAGCATCAATTTCTGTGCCTAGCAGTAATAAGTTTAAATTAGTTAAGTGAATGTCTTCAAAGTAATGCATAGTGTAAAAGCTAGTATATAAAAGATTCTAAATAATTTTAAAGGCAAGGTAAAAAAAATCAGGAAAGGAAAAAGGAGACAGTGGTTACAATGTCTGAAGATTATGTGATTCCTGCCTCTGGAACCGGCACCAGGAGAGACAACCTACATGATCATGGATTGCTCCTGTGTATTGTTCAGAGAGAATCAACAAACTGAATTATGCAGCTGTAACCCCCTCTCCCATTCAGGCTGTAATCTATGAATAAAATTATGTGTTACTAATACACTTTAACATTTATCACTCCATATGCATACAGTATAAATTTACTAAAAACAGATTTCTACTAAACTTTTAACATACGACATTGTAACGTAAGCCACTCTTCACTCTCCTGACACCAGGAGAAGCTTGGCAGCAACAACCTTAAGGTTTTTTTCCTATGGATTTTTAAAAATGGGTGTTCATGAAGATTTTTATGTGTGTCATGCCTTCCACCAATAAGACTAGAGTGAGAGAA
Source organism: Cyclura pinguis (assembly GCA_030412105.1). Taxonomy (NCBI): domain Eukaryota; kingdom Metazoa; phylum Chordata; class Lepidosauria; order Squamata; family Iguanidae; genus Cyclura; species Cyclura pinguis. The sequence goes on from CM059600.1 coordinate 131,451,387, forward strand.
ATAAGGAATTTGAACATTGCATGTATTCCATTATATATCCTCTCTATTCTCACATGCTTGAATGCTACAGAACTCAATCATTACTAATCAGAAACTCTATAGAAATCCACAAGTCCACAATTTGTTACTTTCAATTATAGCAGTAGATTTTTTCCTCATTAATATCAAACTACTCAACTTCACACACCCTAAAATACATGCTACCCTTACCTTGCAATAAGAGTGTGTATCTGCTGGCTGTTTGCCATAATAAATGAAATGAATGAATGAATAAGAGTATGTAGCAACAGAAACACTGATGTACTGTGGATGAAAACAGTATTTGTACTAACAGATTTCAACAATGGGGCCTTTTTTTTTTCAGTTGTCCATTTTGCTTTATTATAGATAACAATTATGTTCCGCATTTGCTTTTAAATATGCAGCTAAGTAAGTGCCCCAGGATAAGATGCCTATGATACAAGGGGAATGTGGAACCTAGGTGTTAGGTACATTAGCAGAAGATTTCCCTTAGAAACAGACCAACCAGTTTCATTACACCCCTACACTTCAGAATAAGGTTTGATAAAATCTGTTGGGGCAAACACCATTAATGCATCTATACAACAATGAAGCTTAATATCTTTAACAAACTTTTTATCCTCTGACTGCTAGGTGTAAGGTAGGACTGTTCAAAGATGTATTAAAAGAAAAACTACTTAAGAGCACAAAGACCTTTCAGAATTGTTTTACTAATATTACCTTAAATGAGTTGATTATATTTAAGAGAAAACTTGAACTTTGTACTAATCTGAAACCAAAATAATAATAATTACAGCAAAAACTATTCTGGACAAAAGCAGCTATGTGTGTTAAAGTTTTGACTAACACTTTATTCCACAGTGAATTCTTTGTAAAGACTGTTCCGTACCTGTTGAAATCAGTCATCAGAATCCCACGTACATTAGAAATTGTCACCTGAAACAACTGAGTTCGGCAAAAATTCATGCTGACTTGGTATTTTTGAGTTACAGACTTAATACTACAGTAGCCCTCCACATTCACAAGGGCTAGGGGTACAGAACCATTGAGAAAACAGAAACGCCATGAATAACACCTACTCCCCGTGACTCTTCTCCAGATCTCGCCTCTCCCCTTCTTTTGCCTCTGGCCCCAGTGCTGGAGGGCAGGGGAGAAAAAAGACACAATAAAGGGCTTACCAATACTTTCCCCTCAAAGGGAGAACAGCACAGTTCTTCCCTTCTAGCTACTTCCAGTGGCCATCTTGAAAAGGGAGGAGCAGGAGCAAAGAAAGCACCTGACCAATCAGCAGCCAATACACAGCAGAATGTGCAACCACATGGCAAGGAGGCCATACTTTCAGCAGTGGGAGGGGACTTTGCTCACCAAAAAGGGGAAAAAAACATTTTAAACACAAGCCTCACAAGCCTGGAGTGAAGAATGCAAGAGAATGGGAGGAGAAGAATGGAGTGGGGAGGCAAGCACACGCCTTGCAAATAATCAAATTCACAAAGGTCAAGCCCACAAATGTAGAGGGAGGACTGTAGTTCCAAGTGCACACACAGGCATATAATATACTCACTGCAATTTTGTCATCTTCACTTAGAGTGGAAAAACTGACAAAGAATAAGCCCTCTGGTACTGAATCAAGGTTGTCAGGAGGAGGCTATAATTACATCAGTAACAGACTCTGCGTTATTAATATATGTCTAAAATACCACTGTAACCCTAAAGTCACCAAATCCTGTCTGATCTTGGAAACAAAGCAGGGTCAATCCTGGTTACTACTTGGATGGGAAACTGTCAATGAATACCAGATGCTGCATATATTCCAGAAGCCAGAACCAGCAAAGCTACCTCTGAGTACTCCTTGAGTATGAAAACTCTACAAAATCCTTTGGGTTGCTGTAAACCAACAGATGACTTGCAGACACATACATACACATAATATCTGTAACTTCTCAGCTAGCCCATCTGGTTTATATTTTAATGTTTTACAAATAATTTAGTCAGCCCCTTCACTATGCTATAATTAAGTTTACTGAAAGTAAAAGCAGAACAAAGTCCCACACAGGGAAGTTATAAAATGCACAAACAGCAAACGCTGTAATAGGGTCAGATTTCTATGGAAGGATATGAAATTAACAACATACTTAGTTTCAGATACATGTATTGGAAATAATGACATTTAAAATATTACATCAAGCAGAAGATATTGGTATCATCAATACAATCTGCTTCGATATTAAACATTGTGGTAATAATTTAGTTATTAATTAAGGATTAAGGATCATTTTATGGATATCTTTTCCACATTCAAAAATATGGATAATATCACAACTCAGCTAGTAATGTCTGACGTGAGAACTCACCACTGCCCCTCCCCCAGTCTCATGCACTGTCACTCCCAGTTTGGAAAGCAAAAAAGAATCTAATGATCAAAGCAGGAGATGCTAACATATGTATACTTAACATTTGGACTGATTCTCCTTGGTCTGTATGTCACTGATTCATAACTGTGTGAAATGCCTCTCCAATGAAGAATATTGGTGAGGTGAAGTAAGAAACCACAACACTCTGTAACGATCACTTCACAAATGCAAGTCAACACCAGGCATGGCATCTGAGCCCTATGTGAACCCACTCTTCCTTGTAAGCACATAAACTCTCTTCATACAGAACTCCCTAGCCCTTTTTCACCTCAAAGAAGAGAATCAGTACAAAGAAACGGTACCAAGTACAAAGAACAGTACAAAGAAAAGCCAGCACGTCATGACTTTAGCAAGCTTTTTAGTTTACTCCAGAAGCAAACTATAGTCCTGCTGTGTTTTGTTTCTCATGGAGCATGGCATGGCTCAATCTCAACTTTCAGTTAAGCTACTCTCAAACATTCCTTCTGAATCCCATCTGTAAGGTAAAAGGCCTATGCAGACATTCAGATACTCATCTGAGGGCTAAAAGCAGAGTTGGAAGGCAACTGCTACTTGTGTTCACTTGAATGCAAATAGGAAACTGCACAACTGGAAAGTAAGCTAAAGTAGAACTCCCAATCATGTGGATGCTTCTACTCATGTTCAAGAAATACCCTGTTGAAGTTCCGCATCTTTATTGGAGGATGAGCATCTGAGAAGGCAAGGAAGTTAGGGCAAGGCTTGCATAGTTGCCCCTGTCCCCTTCCTGCTTTCAGTCCTCACATGAGTAGGTTGAACCCCTGGCTGGGGCTCGAGTTAGCTTGTGTTTCAGCTGGGTCAAGTTGGCTCCAGGAAGTGAAAACTTTTTTTAAAAAAGTCTTCATTTGCTCCATATTAAACAGTAAGGATTGCTCAGATATACTGGACGCTGCATGTTAGCACACCACACTGTCTTATTTACTAGTCAGAACTGGAATGGCTACACATTCCAGATATAAGGCATTCCTTGTATTAGGCTTTCTTAGAGTTTAACTAGCTATTTCTAGATTATATCACATTGGTTATCACACAGGCCTTGAAAAGAATTAAACATAAACAGTGTATCTAAGATCCTGTATCTAGGATACTGATGTCCCCACAGACAAAAGTCTTTTTGTTTGGAAAACCAGGCACGCATGTTTCCATGACCATCCTGCCTTATTACCTGCAGACCGTAGATAAATCTAGTAGAAAAACTAGAAGTCAAACTATATTCTTCTCAAAAGAGACATATATTTTGGAACAACTGGCAGATTCAGGCCCTGTGTGAACTGGTAAAAGAAAGACATTTTAAAGTAAAACAATTAGCACTCATGGAGTCAATGAGGTAGGGAAAAATACAGTTAACATTGACTCTTCATTGTCACTGAATTGTCCTGGTGTTCAAGAGTGTCAAGAAACATACGTTTCCCAACTGAATATGCAGTGTAACATTTGGAAAGCTACATATAAGTGTCTAATAGCTGACCAAGCCTTGTTATAGTACTTAATTCTAGGTAGGCTAGCAAATGTATTTCTACCATGTGAAGAGCTGGATTCCAACAGTATTTGTACTATCTGAACATGACTTCTATTTGTACTTAATTCTGTCATAATTAAATTATAAAAAGCATTGATTACATTATCTGAAATACAAATCTGACTACAGTCACTGTGGATTAATGATGTCCATTCAACTAAAAAGAAGCTTTAGGTAGTTATGAGACTAGGCTCTCCATTTTATACTATTATGAAACTGACGCAAGATAGAAACATTTTAAAAATAGGTTACTTAGTGTCCTGAACTTTTCTAACACTTTTTAAGTTTCAGCAATACAGCAATGATCTGCAGCATGCAAACATTGCATGTTCCTCTTCAGCCAATGATGAATGTCCACTACTTCTATCTGTATGTAGGGTTATACCTCAGATTGTTGACTGAAGATGATTGTTCAAAATAAACACCTTAACTGCTCAATACAGTTAGCCACTGAATCTAGTCATATAATGGGGGAGAATATGTTTGGATTTACGACTTCTCTTCAGTGACGATGAAGCAAGTTTGTTGTCTAAGTAATTTCCAATTTCAGCCTTTTCCTTTATCTTCAGAGTCACATTTCTTTATTTAATAGAGTGATCCTATGCATGCTTAGAAAGTCCACCATTCTCAATTAAGTTTATTTACAAGTTTGAAAAACTTCCATCCCCTTCTGCTTTCACAAAATAGCATTATTGTTGTGGATACTCTTCTATCCAACAAGATAGACCAGCCAAGCTCTCCATCAGTTTTTTTTTAAACATAGAACGCACATTCTGTTAAGCACATGGTAGCCAGTAACATTTGACCAGTGTTTATTTTACCCGACAGAGTAAAACCTGACCATAACAAACTATACCAATGATATTAATGATATTACCAATTATTAGAACTATCACAAATACAGTAGTTGCACTAGCAGACCCCTTTTTAAAAATGTAGTTTAATCATAACACTACCAAGAATATTAACCGAAGGGATTTTGAGGATTTTCTTTTTTGTGTGGAAGATGTGCACTTTATTGTCTGATCTATGTTTGTTGCATATTTGGAGGTACAAGCAGATGGTATGAAGGCGCACACATTAGAAATAAACAGTTAGTTTCTTATGTCAAAATTGGATCCCTGAATCAAAAGCAAAGTCTCGCTTCCATCCTCTCTGTTTACTGCTTAAACTTCATCGTACTGTATCAACTCAACAACACAGTTGATGACTGCTGGAGACTTGGAAGATATTAAAGCAACTATAAGTAAATTTATAGTATAACTATTGTGCTCTATAGAGCTGCTGTGTTTCAAAGCAAAGGATGTTAGCTATAAAGAAGGTATGTGCATGACACTTAGAGTAAGGATACTTGGCATTCCTAAATTATTATTCAGTGATGCCATATGCTACAAATGATATCATTTTCAACACTGGCTTGGACCCACTGGCTTCTCTACCAGTTCTCCAGTGTCAAGCACACATAATGTATTTACTTTCATAAAATGAAGTGAGAAGAGGAAACCACAACCAGAAATTACAGTGATCTAATACTGCAGAGCCAGTGTGGTGCAGTGGTTTGAGCACTGGACTATGATTCTAGGGAACAGGTTACAAATCTCTGCTCAGCCAAGGAAATCCACTGGGTGACCTTGAGCAAGTCATACTCTCTCAGCTTCAGGGGAAAGCAAGAGCAACTCCTTTTTGAACAAATCTTGCCAAGAAAACCTTGTGACAGTTTTGCCTTAGGGTTGCTGGAAGTCAGAAACAATCTGAAGGCACACAACAACCAATACTATAGATCACTATAAATCACAATATTAAGTAAAAATCCTCCTCTTACATAGTTTTCAGAAATTATTTTGAGACAGTAAATATATGAACATCTTATCTTAAACATTTTATTCATCAATCTTAAAAAATAATTTCCATAACCTTTAAAAAAAAAATCCTCGAAAAAGTGCTATTGGGCATGCTTGAATCCTGATCTCATCCAAATTTTTGTTAACTATAAAGTCATCTTTAGGAACCTGAAAAAAAATTCAAACTACATTCAACCGCAATGTGATGGCCTGACAGAAGCTGACTTGCTCTACAGCAATCTTCATGTAGGGTGCTTGATTAAAGTGAACAAAATTCAGAAGTAATTTGCATTTCAAATAATCTAATGTTATGGTTATTACTACATTAGTGTAGCATCAGTAAGAACAGTTCAAAGAACTACTAACCAGTTAATCCAGGCTGTTCAGGTATGTCCATATCATGTGGAGCAATGTCCTCCTGAGAAGCATCTCTTATGATGCATCATTTTGACAACAGACTTCTATCTCTGTTGTATTGTTACATGGTTTTCATTTACCACACTTTTGTTTTCTTGAACTTCAATCAATTTCTTCCCCAGGGTCTTTTACATGCCAGCAGCCACAGAGGTTTTTTTCCCTACAACAGCCAGTTGTGACCCAAAACTGACGCTGGAGAGTATACAACGCAGTCTTTTCCTCACTTGCATCTAATTCCTCCTGTGTGGTTTGCTTCTTCTGATATGTCAACATCAAAGATTAGAGCAGCCAACTGTCTAAAGTTTCCTGGGAGTGAGCATAATTTTGGCAGTGCAGAATACTATTTGTGTGTAGAATTAAGAATTTTGTTATTTTTCTTTATCTCCCTCTGAAACCTACACAAGGATATAAATGTGGATAATCTAGCTGAAGATTAAGTATCCACAAATTTCAAAGCAAGAACTTACTGCTGAGCAGATTTATTTTTCCATATCCTGAAAATCATCAACCATGTTGTTCAGTTGGTAAAACCAGGGTGGATTTCATTTAAATCATGATTTAAATCACAATTTAAATCATTACTCAGAAAGACTCAGTTTAATCATGTGATCCCCCCCACAAAAGGGCACTCTTCCTCTCCATAAGCTTAATACATATTTTACACAACTCAGAGTTACCGAACACTCATTCTTGCTGGTATAATCTTTATATTTACAACCAGATGAAGGTCTCATTTTTAGAATAACAACTTTGCAGATTAGTTTTACAGTTATATTAAAAAAAAACACTGATTTGATTATACTATTAGAAACACATCATCGATAGATCATTATGAAATTATTGTGAAGCGAACTATCTCCAGTTTAATAATCATTTTATATTTGGACAACTTTTCTGCTGTACTTTATTGGAAGGAGACAAATAATAATTACTGTAATAATAACAATTTAAATAGTTTAATTTAACTAAAACAATAACATTATAGCTTATATATTCTTGAATTTGCTTAAATTTGTTAACTGATATGGATAAAATACTTTTTTAAAAAAAACGTAAGACTATCAGCCCAATCCGTACATGGAAAACTTAAAATACTGTCTCCTGTAGCTCAGTCATCTTCTTCTTCTTGTCTGTTCATTATCCGGAAAAGAAAAACAAGCTTTCCTGCTTTATGGGTCCCAAACGATTTCTCCATTTAGAATGAATGAGTCCAAAGGAAGAGAATATTCTTTCTATGCCAGCAGAAGAAACTACTACTGTTTAAAGTGAAATCATTACTTCAACAGTCTCTAAATCCAACTGCTTAAGTGGCTTCCACTAGTTCACTGGTATGACTTTCTTTAAAACATCATCAGCAAACATGTATTCCTTGAATGGTTCCCCCTTAGCCTCTGAAGTTTATTATAGTTGGCAGTACTGATGGATGATGGCTTGATACCCATATCATAGCTAACTTCTCTTCCTCAGCACTTAAGGTTTGACCCTGGTACTGGATATTGACAATATTTGCAAGAAAATGAGCTGGAGACAGTGCTTGTCCCATTCATTTTTTTAATGCTTGTAATTTAATTCTGTCAGTATGTAGTTCTGTTTTTAAGTGCTTTCTTCCAAATTTCAACAGCATCAGCAATAAAACAGCTATTTTCTGCATTTTAAAGCAGAAATGGGTTTCAGGATGCTCAGTCTATCTTCAACATTCCTCTTAAGCCCAATGTTGAGGATTTTGACCATGACCATGCCATCTATTTTCTCTTGATTTTGTGCACAAACTGTCATCAGAATAGGCCAATTCTTGATATACTGCTCAAAAAAGTCCACAATAGAGTTCGATCTAATATCTTGTGGGAGCATTAGCTTGGTCTCATCCATTCTTTTCAGAGCTGCTGCTGCAGAACAATTGTTACTGAAGTATTTAGCAATTTCAATAACATTAGTCTTTATTTCTGGAACACCGAAGTCTTCAGCGAGGAGCAGTGTAGCAAATGAGCACTGCAACCATATGTTATTACTTTGTATATCCTTCCTGCTCTTCTAAACTTCTTCTCATCTTGGATACACTTGCAGCATTGTCTGTGACCAAACTACATACTAGACATTTGAATTTTTGTTCACACGTTATTATAGATTTTGCTGCCACTTCTTGTAAGTATTCTGCTGTGTGCGCATTTCCTGACATATCAATCGTTTCTGCAAGGAAGACATTCCCTTCTTCTGTTGTTATACAAGCACATATAACAGGATCATTGTGGACATTACTCCACCCATCAAGACTTAGATTAACAATTTTACCCTCTAGAGCTTTTGCATATTGGTCCATTTCTTTGTCATACACTTTATCCAGCAGTTTCCCTGCAACATCTGCTCTGCTGGGTGGACTGTATCCTGGTCTCAGTGACTGAACCATATTAATGAAGTTGGGTTTTCAATCAGACGGAAAGACGAGTTTCCCACGTAAATAAACAAAGCAGTTTTTTCATCAATTAGCCCTTGTTCTGATCTGATGGTTTTTATCACAAACTTATCTATGGTGGTTCCTGGATGGTCAGCTTTTTTCTTTCTTTTACATGACATACTGTGGATGTGTGATGTATATGATGTGACTGAAACACTATCTTGGACAGATAACTCTGAAACTGTAGAACAGGAGGATAGTGATCTTGAAGGCAGATCGTTTCCAGGATCCTTTATGCTGATGATGGATTCACCTAAACAAAAAATTCAATGCTGTTATTTTATTATTTATACCATTTCTGCTTTATTTAGTATTACTCATTGTATTCACTGATACCCAGTACTACTCCAAAAAGGAATATTTTCTTGTTTTTAATTCTTTTATTTCTTCATAACAACTGTATCAAAATGACAGTAACATGCAGTAATCAATAACAAATATAATTTTGCCCAAAGATTATAGTTCAGGGCAATCTTTAAGAAATATGATGAAATCAAAACGTTTACCAACCTGAAGATCCTTTGTCTTCATCACAGTACTTCTGATGTTGTTTCATTCGGGCCACCAACTCTGCATTTCTTTGCTGTAGTGTTTGCATTTTCAACACATGCCTGCCTTACCCATAGGTAGAGGAACTTCATTAAAATATTCCCAAATTGGGTCTCTTTTATACAGGATGAATAAAAAATCAATGATTTAAAAAGAACAAAGAATTAAAAAATCATTTTTTAAAATCTGAATCGGATTTTTTTAATTGAAATTGGATTTTTTAAATTAAATGCTTTTTGAGGAAAAATCTATCTAAAGATATTTTTCTATTTAAGATACATTATGGTCCAAAGGTTATTCATCGTGAAATTGGGATTAGTTTTTAATTAAGTAGCATGAGAATGTATATCCATGCAATGTTTAAAACTTTTGGTAAATGAATTCCATTAACCCATTCACAATGTCATGCTCCTCCGGAAGTTTCTGTAAGACTACTGGGTAATTTTCCTATCTAGACGATGTACACAGAATCAACCCCTTACCTCTTAAGAGTTAAGTTTCAAAACATTCAATGAACAAATTGTTGGGAGACTAGGAGTGGAATAGATCTGCACAAGAAGCTAAGTGTGAGGAGAGAGGGGCAAGCAGTAAAAATGAAAGTAAAACCTTTTTAGTAGAATACTCCACATCTTTGGATCTTTGTGTGTATAGCCTGAGGTTTATCATATTCTCCTCTCCCTAGAGGAGAAAACCTATAATGGCACTGGCAGCAGGCCGTAAGGAATACCATTCTGAGAAGGAACAGAAGCGTTCCCCAGTGGAGAATAAGCCAAACTGAGGGAAGAGATTGCAGCTGCAGCGTCCTTCTCCATATGATATACTACAGAGCTTGATATAATACTTGACTCCACAAGATAAGATGCTCCCACCACAGTTTGCTCTTCATATAGGAATCAGTCCTGATTCAAGCACTTAGTCACAACTGAGGCTGAAGGGGTACACGTCGATGTTCAAGAGACTGTATTCAACTCAGGATTTCATTTGAGATCACATTACTTCTTGAAAACAAGAGTGTACTACAGCTGATATTAAAAACTCAATTTAAATTTTAAAATTCCATTATTTATTAGCCCCGCAGGAGAATTCATCCCTTAAGTTATAACTGAAGATGGAAAATTGAAACTCTTCATGCCAATGAATAAAAAGTCCATCCCACAAATGCTTTAAGGCATAAAATCATGTTTAGTTTTCCATCTTCAACTGGTATAGTAAGAGTAAAGATAACCATTCCCAAGCATTTGCAAACTGGCACAATATAAAATGTGAACAGAAAACATTCCCCATAAAGTGTTAGGTCTAGGATTTTGGATCATACTATTCATCACGTTCCCAACACCAAGCCAGTTTGTTTTGAAGAGGGGTTAATGCGGGAGCAGAAGATGCAGTGGTTAAAATGACCCAACATCCCCAAAGAAATGATATGAAAAACAAGGACACTTGGTTTAAAGTTAGTAGTCAAATTTTCCAAGGACGTCCATTTTCTTTAACACTAAATAGCCAAATGTATGTTTTTAATGACCTCCTTGATCTAACACTTAAGTTCACCAACATTATCCAAATTAGTGTTTATTATTTTTGGACTGTAACGTCACTTGGCTCTTGGCTACTAACCTTTCATGTTACTCTTGGATTTGTCAGTTTGCTTGCCTGTGGGGGTTTGGGCTTGCTGCCCCTGCCCACTGGAAGAGGCTGCTTGCTGTGCTGCTTTCTGCTTTAACATTGTCCAGTCAAATGTGTAATCATATTGGTGATTCAAGGTCCTGGGAAGAGAGGTGGGGGGAAAAGGTAAGCCAAATATTCACTGCAACACAAAACATACATTGCTGTTACATACCAAGCAGCTTTTACCCAAGCTAAAAATTAGGGTTTTTTTCCCTAAAATACCTTGAAGATTAATCAAGGCTGCAGATTTAATTTACAATCTGCTGGAAGCAAGCCTGAAAACTACATGGCACTTATTTGCAACTGCAGAAACATTAATTGGGATTACTCCATACATGTAACAGTGGTAATGGTTATTACAGCTTAAAAAAAAAAAAAGCTTATATGCACAGGGTGCAGAAGTGTCAGGCATTATTTCATCCAGCCACATCTTGGACTAGGACAAATTTTGCTTATACGTGCAAAGAGAATTACACAATGTGATATGAAATGTGGTATTTTATAGCAATGAAATGTTGAGCGGCTTCCCTCTTTTGGAAACCAATATAACTAATTATGATCCCTGAGAGAAAGTTCTCCTGTTTATTCAAAGATTAGATTTGGTTTCATCTAGAAATCTGATCTGTGTTAAGTACCTATCTTATATCTAAGTTCTTCTATGAAACTCATGAATTTTAAAATTGTGGCCCCTCCCTTACTGTGACCTCCACACGTACAAACGCGAGGTTGCATGAACTATCAAGTCCCGTTATAGTCAAAGGACACAGTGGGGGCATGACCTCACTGCCACAAGTGCACACACATTGCATCCACTGACCATAATGGAACACGATGCTTCATGTTTTTTGTTTTACACAGGGGGTCCCAAAATGAAACCCCCACATATACAGAGGGCACACTGTATTTGCTTTAGCGTTTCTCCTGGCTGGGGATGAGAAGCACGTTCAGTCAAGTGAAGAGTATTATAGCCACTATTCACGGTGTGCTCTCACTGACCGGGGGGGGGGGTAACTCTCCAGTACAGATTCTCGAAGCTGAAGCAAGCTGCAGGGGGCATGGGGTGGTGGTGAGGTGACACTGGAAATTGCAAAGACACTGAAAACACTGCATTAGATATAGAGCAAAAGGCTACGTTCATTTAGGACTAAGGGGGAGTAGTTTTCATGACACATATGCTTTTGCTTAAGTTAATAAAACCTCTCCCAGCTACTTGGTGAGGATGGATTGCTTACTTGTAGCTGTCGTTCTCTGAGTGGCCATCTGTGATATCGCACAAAAGGCTTTATTGAGCCTGCACAGTGCATCATTCAGAACCTTCTAGAGCTGCTATATGAGCATTTTGGTGGTAGTCCCTCCTCCCCATGTCCGCATGACCAGCTCAATTCCCACTCAAACCCACAGCTCCCTGGATGCCAGAGGAACAGCCAAGGAACTCAGGAGAGAGAATATGACACACCAAGGGATGGGCAGGCATTGTGTGAGTTCACAGATGACAACTCAACCAAGTTTATAAGTAAGCAACACATCCTTCTTTGTGATCTCTGTGATCACACAAATGAGAGACTATCAAGCTACTCACTATAGGAAGTGGGAGTGTCACACAACAGAAGAAAGGAAATGCCTGGTCTAAGGCCCACTTTGTCCCTGTGGAACTTCAAGTATGAAGGGGGCACAGGAAGGGCATATGGTTCTCCTTCCCTGGCAGATGTAATTGCCACCAAGAAAGCTATCTTCCAGGTAAGTACATGAATGTCAAAGACCGCCACTGGCTTGAATGGTTTCTTAGAAAGGACCAACTCCAGGCTCCTCTGAGGTGTAGGTCCCAGCATTGGTGGGAGTAGATTCTTATAATCCTTCAGAAACAGCGTGACCAATTGGTTCCGGAAACCAGAAGGCCTGTCAATAGTTTGAAAGTTGGTGGAAACTGCTGCCAGGTAACATTTGATGGAAGAGAGACAGACTTCTGTCAGATAGCAAAAGGAGAAATGCCAGCACATAATAGGCTTGTTCTGGCACTGGAGAGATCCCTCTGGCTGACAAAAACTTGGCCCATTTATAAGGATAAGACCGCTGGGTAGCAGGACTAAGTGCAGGTCCAATGTTGCGTTAAATCGAAGCTGAAAGAAAGTCTGAAGAAATACTCTCCAAGCCATCAGCCTGACAGTGTCTCACCTCCCTGTCATGCATCATCAGAAGATTTGGTCTCTCTGGTAGGCTGAGGTAGGAGACCTGAGCAAGGTGGAGAAGGACAAACCAAGGCTGTCTGGGCTACCACAGTGTGATCAGAAAGCACTTCAACTTGTTTCTCTGAATTCTGGTAATCACCCTGATGAGGACAGGAAATGAAAAAAAAAGTATACAGCATGGGGCTTCCCCAATGAAACAAGAAGGCACTGCAAAGAAAGCCCTTCCCTCAATGCATGCTGGAGTAGTAGGTTTGGCACTGCCTGTTCTGTGCTAAAGGGAAGAGAGCCACTTCTGGAATGCCCCAACTCCTTAAGTTGGTGTGAAGTACATTGGGATGAAGTCTTCATTAGTAGCAAGATGTCAGTATTCTGTTGAGAGCACCAGTTAAAATGTTCTCCAGTTCTGGGGGATGGAGATGCCTCTGTTAGTGCACCAATTCTACACAGGGAATGTGAGATGAAGCACGGTAGCAGAGCTTGTTCCTCTGTGCTTGTTCAGGCAGTATACCACTGTGGTGTTGTCAGAGACTATGTGAAAAACTTTGCCATCAAGAAGAAACTTGAAGGCTTGGAAGGCTTTCTCCAAAGCCAACATGCCGAGTATCGATGTGGAGACAGTCCTCTTCCTCTGTTCAGCAACCCTTAATCGAGAACCCTTCCATGTGAGCTCCCCACCTTTCTATGGATGCATCTGTCATCACTTGATGTTGTGGACTGACGATGAAAGAACAGCATGCCTGCTTGGACATCCTTGGGATCATGCCACGATTCCAGGGATCAATGGATGACCCTTGGCAAGATGGATCCAGCGAAGAATTGAAGAGTAGGTTGAGCAGGACAGGAACCAGACCTGCAGAGGATACATCCAAAGGACACCTGCAGAGAGCACATCCAAAGCTGTGTATTGATGCTGTGGAGGCCATGAAACCAAGCAGCACTTGGACGTCCTTGGCACTTAATCTATGAATGGGCTGGCACCAAAGGACAGTCTTTGTCAGGTTCTTGAGCCTCTCATCTGGCAGGTAAACAGCCAAAACATGGGAGCTGAGTACGGCACCAATGAATTTGACAGTCTTGGTTGGGTGCAGGTGCAACTTGCTGTGATTCACAATCAGCCCCAACTCGTCAAGCAGGTGAAGCGTCATGTCAATGTTAGTGAGAATGCGGGTCTTGGAATGGGCAAAAAAGAGCCAATTGTTGAGGTAAGCAAATACAATGACACCTTGTTGCCTGAACCAAGCAGAACCACTGTCATGCACTTTGTGAAGACACAAAGACACAAGCAATATAAAGTCTGAAAGAGAGAATGTGGAAGTGATAGGCCCTTCTTCCCATAGTGAAACAGAGAAAGCACAGTACAATGGCTGGATCATAATATGAAAGTATTTGTCCTTTGAATACAATATTGAAACCCACTCTCTTCCTTGCAACAGGGGCATCATGATACCAAGAGTGATCATCCAGAAGCATTTGGACTAGATGCAAAAGCTGATGTCTGTCAGATCTAGGATGGGAAAAAATTCCCTCTCTTTCTTCTACACAATAAAATAGCAGAAGAAAAATCCCTGTAGGCAGAAGGGAGTGGGAGAAGTGTTCATTTCCTCGAGAAGCATGCCAGAGGGAGGAGTAATGCAGACTACCCCGAGTGGAGGACAATCCTAATAACTACAAATGGCATACCTCCTTCACATGATGTCCAGAACCCAGATGTCAGATGTTATAGCAGCTCAGGCTCATTGGTAATCTTATAGTATGTTGCTGAACAGAGGAGTCGTGGTGAGCAGAGGGCCAACAGAGAAGTCAAAGACTGTGCTTGTTGTGGTCACTTGTTGTGTGAGTTTTTGGGTTACGACTGACAGTTTTGGGAGCTGTCAAAGACTTCTGTGATGAAAACAGTAGAAGCTTAGATGTTCTGGAGTGTCTGCTCATCAAAGGGCTAAAGGAATATATCAATCCTGAGGACTGCCTAGACAGCCTGTAATGTAATTGGGATAACAAGTAGGGCTTGAGGTTAGAATCTGAACTTCTTCACATCTGTACATATTTTATGTGTGTGCTCCAACTTGTTATTTGTCTCCTTGTTAAAGAGGTCCATCTCATCAAATGGAAGGTCTCTATGGTCATTCCTACTTAGTGTGACAATTCAGACAACTGCAATCATGCACGTCTTCTAAGTGTGATTGTCCTGTCAGCATTCTGTTGCTGCAGTCAGCTACTTGTCTTACAGTGGTTAACTGGTGGGCAGCTAGATAATGGGCTTCTGCCTGCAACGCTCCTGCCAACCCCTTATCTTCTTCAGACAACTTTGCCAAGAAAGGTGTTATCCTCTCCTATAGGTTCTGTTGATAAAGGCCTCATAATTGACAATGCTGAAAAGAGGGCAGTTGGTGGAACAGAATTCCTTGGCTAGTATTTCTAACTTCCCATCATCCTTATTGGCAGGAGTAGTGAGTTTCTTCTGAGTGGATTTAAATTGTGCCAACTCAACAATAATGGAATTCGATTTTGGGTGATTTAAAAGCCAATTCAAAGCAGACTCCGCTGCACTGTACAGATTGTTGACTGGATAAAGGAAGGAGTAGCTGAAGATCTATGTGCTACCTCCAAGAGAGATGGCACTAGTAGTACTGATGCAGGTGTCAGGATCCTTGTTTGGATTCAATGGTATATGGGACTCTCAGGTTGGGTTTTCAGTTGCCTGATGTCCAATTGCAGTGTTCATGCCATCCTCATCATCTGTTTGATGAAGGCGTGGACATCATCAGTTAAGTGAAACAATTCTGGTGGGGAGCACACTGATGACACGCTTAAAGAGGTGGAAGAATGTGACTCAGATTCCTCCGATGATGAAGAAACCTGAATTAAATGCTTGGTAGCATGGGGTAGAGAAGGAGAAAACTGAAGAGATCTTGAAATTAGAGACTGAACTTGCTCTTGGGCTCCAGCACCAGCAGACATGTGTGAGAGCCAGCAGCTTCCAAGAGCTGAGCTGAACCTGCAGGCTAAGATGAAGGTTGACTGTGAGGAGCAGCACATATGCAGGAAGGCTCCACATTCCGCCACTTCTGTCAAGAATTGTGGTCTGCCCAGTACTAAAGATGATGGCCTTGATGAAGAATAAGATGTCATGAAGCTGAATGTGATCACCATACTATGTTTGTGGTACAGCAGAAAGCACTGGTGGTGAAGCGGCTCCATTGAACTGCTTTGGTTGTATGGTGGTTTCCACCGGTGGTAAAGCAACCTCAAACCACAAGAGAGGTGCCAAACATAGTCATATTCTTCATAATCTAACTTCAAAGGGGAGGGACCATGCCAGTAATATGGAGTGTCCACAGTGATCATTGTAATGTTTGTATTGCCTATGGCCATAGCTCCCAGAATCATATCCATCCTGCCTACGACAAGAGCAATGATGGTATCATTGGCACTGAGAGCAGAAGTAATGACTTCTGGATCTAGATCTGGATGAATCCATTCTGTAAGACATTCCCACACTGCAGAGGGGAAGACCTAGGCCTCGAAACACTCTTCGTCTTATGTTGTCTCTTTTCAGAACAATGTTTAGAACAAAAAACCTCTACTTCCAAAGATTGTCTGATGTTGACGAGACTCAAGACCAAGTCTCCAAATCAACCTCATAAATTGTTACTGATAACTCTTCAGCTGTAACAGCTGTATCAGAAGCAGACCTCTTGGCACTGTCTTCAGCACTTGAGTCTTGTAAAGATCTTTTAACAATAAGACAGACAAAGATGCCGGACACAGTCAGTGCAGCACAGGACTGTGGAACTGAATGACGTCCTGAATCAGAGGGCATATCTGTAGCCTTCACAACTTGGTCATACAAGAACACTTTAAGACAAGATGAACAGCTTTTGCATGCCTGAAGGGGGGTCAATGCTTTACAATAAGCACACAATCTAATATTATAGCCTTTCCCAGACACGATAAATAGAGGGAATGCACGTCGATACTGGGGATTTTAGCCACTTCTTGAACAAACCATAGGGCATATTAACTGCTGACAGAAATCACAACCAAAGATCTGCAAGTCAAGAAACACAGCTGAAAAAACAATCCAAGCCAAACATCAAGCAAAGGCCAAAGCTGAAGCCAAATCAAGACCCAAAAGAAAAGAAGCCAGAATACAGTCCAATAAAAAGATCATAAGAATGAAAAGGTCATAAGAATAAATGATACAGCTTGCCAGCAATTCCTTTGATGCTGCTGCTGTGGTGGGTGAAATGAAACTGAGGGTTTGAGTGGGAATCAAGCTGATAACATGGACCAGTGGAGGGTGGACTACTGCCAAAATGCTTACATGACGTAACAGCTCTAGAAGGTTCCAAATGATGCAATGCACAGGTACAGTAAACTCATTTGTGTGAGTCACAGAGACCACGAAAAAAACCCACTTCTAAACACCTTCTAGTTCAAAACACTTACTAGTCATTAACATCTGATCAGTATGCTGAAATATATTTGGCACATTTTCACTTTAAAGACTGACCTGAAAAGAATACGGAATAACTGCCTCAGATACATATAATCAGGAGCCTCTTCAAAGCGCAGTCCACGGCAGTAGTTCAGATACATTGCAAATTCTGCAGGAAATCCCTGTAAACAGAATTAGCCAAGCCATGACCTATACGAAGGATCCCTTGTAGGTCTTAAATTTCAGAAAGTATTATATATGCAGAAAAAGTATTTTTTTGAAAAAAACACAGAGCACAAAGAAAATTAATGTGAGGTAGCCAAACCATCATCAGCAAAATACTGCTATTAATACATGGAATCTAACACCTTGGGCTACATTAATAATAAATTCATATACTGCCTAAGAATTACTTGCTCCTTTACTAAAGAAAATATTGTTCCTTGAAAAGACAGTTTACCATTTAAAAAACAGCTGCAATAAGCTTACCTTACACAAAACTTCAACAGGAGTAGACATCTTCTTTTCACTAATCTTTTCATACTTCTGCTTCTTTGTTGCAGCCTGTGAAACACATGGATCAATGTAGGTGGCACAAGAATAGCTGTAATATCAAATACACAGAAGCTTGAAAGCAAAAGACTTTATGTTAAACCTCCAAGTTCCAGAGTCCACTGAAAAGGGAAACAAGGCCCAGTTCTGAATACAACTGCAGCCTAATGCCTTCATCACATGGTTATCAGATGTGGCTGTATTTTGATAATTTTGCCTACTAAGTCAAACAACTAATATAACCATCTCATACTATATGTCCCTTAAAGGTTACTATATAAGACTCTTTCTCAAGACTTAGCATTCCAACAGAAAGTCCTGCTGTTTAGCATCTGGTAACTGTAGCTGTATCATCTGAATTATGTAATTTGTGTGTCAGACTGATAATACTTATATAATACAACCAGCATAGTTTCATCCTCACTTTCTACACCACTCTAACGCTTTGAGAGTGGAACCTATACTTTTATTAAGATCCACAGTAGTCTCAGTTGACAAGGCTATTCTATTTGCCAACCCTCAAACAATGGAGTTTGATATTTGTATCTTTTATTCTATGCTTGAATCTGAATGGAACTAAACCACACAAATCATATACTGTATATATTCTCCAGTGGCATTTCACAACCTGAAGCTACTAGGACTCTCCAACAAGTTAACAAAATTCAAATGGCAGGTGTACAGTATTGTGATTAACTAGTTTTCTACCACTCTTTCAAAAGAACAGGAACCTCCTGTAAGACCTTACAACGTTACCTTTAATCCTTGCCATGGAAGGCTGGTTCTGTTAAAGTACATCAGTACATATCCTAGGGACTCCATATCATCTCGACGACTGTAAAGGGAAAGGCAGCTTTATGGGTATACGCCTAAAACACACACTTGTTTTTATAGGGGGTTTTAACACAATATAAAGTCACTCATTGTTTCACAGTAGATTTTCCAACATGCCACACTACACAGCAGGAATGAAAAAAGAGGATGAACAAACTTCACAGCAGACAAGTTTTGGAATTACGTACTACAACCACTTTTGAATTAGACTTTGTTTTTTTTTTTAGAATAGATTTATCCACACACCTGGAATTTTCAAGTTCAGGGATTACAACCAAGTACCTTGCTCAACATAATGAAGTAACAATAGCATGATCACCTAACATCACTGAATATAATACTCATAAATGAGAGGAACTGGGATGCATATCTAGGCACTCTGGAGGCAGCAGTGTAACATCACAAGATTTGAGCTGTAAGCAGATTTCATCATTTGTGATGACTCACAGATACCTGCTTAGCCTTATAGGGCATTACTCAACCATCTTCCCAGAAGCAAGAATGCTGAAATTGAATTATGAAATTTAAAGGCCCAGTGTAGCTTAATTCATTTTAACATAAGAAGACTTAAAGGACCCTAATAGCATCTTTGAGACCGGAAAAAAAGGAATTTCTAGCATTACTTCATTAGCTGTTTATGATGAAATGGACTACAGTCCCCAGAAGTTTATGCTAGAAATTTCTTTACCCCAGTTAGTCTTAATGGTGTTACTGGATTCCTTTAAGTCAGTGCAGTTTTAACATAAAGCAAGACCAACCTTTCCCCATTGAAAGCATCTGTAAAGCTTTAGTAAAGCAGAGATCCATAAACGAACACAAAATACCAGCAGCACAAACAGGCGCAATGAGGCCAAACAGAATCTGGGACTTTGGAATTTTTCAGCATACTAAAAGAATTAAGGGGAAATACTTTTTTGATTTTCACACTGAAATTAAATTTCATCTGATACCCTTACTATAGGAAACATTTAAGCCATTTTCATTTCTCCAACACAGAACTGAACATTTATTAGGGTGGTGTTAATTAAAAAAAAAAATCAGAAAGTTTTACAATTCCTAGTATCATTATAGAAACTGCCTGGATGCTTACCTCTGTTCAATGCCAAGATGTGCATTAATGCTGGCATATCTTGCAGTACCAGTGAGATTTTTGTCTTCTCTATATGGTATGTGTTGTCTTGTTCTGTTGTCTCGGTATTTTTTGGCCAACCCAAAGTCAATAAGGAATAACTTTTAAAAAACCAAAACAAAACAAATTAAAGTTTACAAACAGTGTTTGTAGTCTACATCTATGCCTGAGAAGTACATATTCATTAGAGATTTGAAATTTCATAATATAGGTTTGGTTATAATTAAACCAAGGGTAGGACTCTTTAATTCATATTAACGGACTCAAACAGAGAATATTACAAAATTCCTAAATCTTTCTCATCTGGTTAAGCAAATGCTTGAATAATGTTATTCAAAGTGAGATCTAGTTTCAAACACAGCTATTATATCAACGTATATAAATATTAAATTAAATAAAATAAAACATTAACAAAATTAGGCTACCAAGAAAAGAGAACTTTTATGTGATTGTACTTTGCCATTAGTTTCTTAAAGCATTTTTTTTCCATTTACTTATTGGCTAGCAACAACTCTTATCTTCTCATCTTTTAAAAATATGCTGCTGTGGTGCTTGTTATCGAAAAGCATCTTTATAGTAGAATTCAGCCTGTGACTATCACAGGATAAGCATTTAACTATCTTTACTGTATTTCCCAAGCAGCACAGAATGAAATTTGTCAGGTTCAGTTCAACTGATCAGTCACATACATTTAACATCTAATATGACTTCATCTGCCCCAGTTCAACAAAGAACATGTTAACAATGGAAGTACACATTTGAGTCAGCTTAAGAAATATATTTGCACATCCTTGTGACAGACTTTGTAATAAATAGCAGCAAATGGATCACAGATTAAAGTAAAACATCTGACAACCAAACTCTAGTATAAAGATGGGCCTTTTTTGCAAAGGTGAGGAATACAGAACCAAGACAATGGACAGCATTTACAGGTAACACGTTTATGATATCAGTAGATGCAGGTGGAAGTCACTCAGTTATCCATTACAAATGAGTAACCTGAAGCCAGTGACATAAGTTTCCCAGAAAAAGTAGAACTGCAACATCTTCTAGTGCCTTAAAAAGGTATTTTTAAGGACACATACCTAAACACAACTGTACCAGATTTCTCTCTTATACGAGTTTAACTTTCTTTTGCTGAGGTATAACTCTAGTGTCTTCTGCTTCAGTCACTCTTTGCACTATTCATCAGTTAAATTTCAAGCAGAGAAAAATCTGATTCAGTACAATTAGGGAAACACTCCATTTCACTAAAGGACTGAATGCAATACAACAATCCAAACAGCTATGGATAAACATATGTATGCAGATGTGTGTGTGGTATGGAAAATCATCTACAGAAAAATATAACAGCAGAACATTTCCATTATTTCCCACCTTGTATCTGTTGAAAGCTGCCAAAACAGCAAGGAATGAACAGCTGATTCAAATGAGATGTTATAATCTATCATTGTCATTGATCTCAAACAGTGCTGTGCTTTTTCCTACTCTTTACTAGAATAAATTTAAATATAACATGACAGACTTCCTTATTAAAACATGTTCCAGTGCTGTACTACAGAAAGAGTAAAATAAAACTTTAAAAATTAATCTATAACTTATAAGGCTAAAAGTCTATTACTCATAACTTCTAATGAACTATTGTAGCAATAGGATTTCCCACTGCAGGAAAATGCTCTTGATTTGAATCAAGATGCCAGTTCAGACAAGAACTACAGGCCTGCACAATCACTGGCTTTGGTTTACTCAGTTTCTAGATACCTTTTCCTGAAACAGACTGAAGTGATCTTACAACACCCTATTCCTCCGCCTGTTTACAGAACCTATGAATATATAATACAGACAATCTCCATGCCTGCACAAGGATTTTTTTTGTTCTTCTTTTTTTTTAAGGCAAAAACAATCGAATTCCACATGAAATTCATTCCTTAAAAGGATTAGCGCGATAATGTCTGGTAGACTGGAACACAAGACATTACATATATGACAAAAATGTTTCCACCTGTAACAATTTTCATTAACAGGATTTTGAAACAACACAAAACAACAGCTTGAGAGCTGGGTTGAATCAAATTCTGCAGATGAAAATAGCCACTCCTGTGCATGTGAAAGTGCATGGGGGAAGGTAGGGTTCTCA
This sequence comes from Cyclura pinguis, assembly GCA_030412105.1. Classification (NCBI taxonomy): domain Eukaryota; kingdom Metazoa; phylum Chordata; class Lepidosauria; order Squamata; family Iguanidae; genus Cyclura; species Cyclura pinguis. The sequence continues at coordinate 131,473,553 of CM059600.1, forward strand.
GTGAAATAAGGTACAGGGCTCCTCTCCTTTTAACAGTTGTGTATAAGAGAGAATTTCAGAAGGTTCTGTTTGTCACACAAGAAACACGTGCTAAAACTCCCTTTTCTACTCAACCATGGAAAGGAAAAGAAGCTCTGTCCTTATTTCTCCTGACAATTCTAGGGGAGGGTGACTCCAAATTACCCTGCTGCCAGGTAACAAATCTCTTCATCCCCAGGTATGTAGTGTGTGCCCTTCTGGTAGGGACAGTACTGGAAAGGGATGTTACTAGGCAAGGGAGTAAGGCCTGGATGAGTCGTCAAGCTACTTCGGCTGGAAGATAAGCAAACAGTGGCCTGAATAAAACATACCATTTGCCAAAGCAATTGCATGAATGATATGGGTTTTGACTTAAACAGGTGTTAGAGCCACAATTAGCATCAGGACCTTACAAAGGGAATTTAAGTTTTTCTCCCTGGTGTACTCCCTGTCTGAACCCCCCCCCACACTTGTTATTGTAGTAAGCGTTCTTCTCCTCAGTGTACACTGAAGCATCAAAAGCAAATTGATACTCTTGTGGAACAGCGAACTCCCACAACTTAATTTTTAACAATTTTAGAACAAATCAATATATTGGTACTTCTTTTTAAATGGTACAGAATCCAACTTCTCTAGCAGACCCATCTGTGCATAATTCTGAACCATGGTTTGATGCTATGTGCATCAAGCTGAGCAAGCCTGAGTGAAGTGGTTTGCCCTTCTATTCTTCTTTCTTTAATTTTGCTTCTCATAAAAACTGGTTTGTCTTGTATACAAACCATGAGATTATGGTTTTCAAAGATCTGGCTACTTAGGCCAGTTAAACAATCTATATATGGAGTCTGTTAAGCTACATTACTCTGGTTTTTACTGAATCAAAGATTTAATGAAAGTGGAACTGCTGAAATACTCCTCCACGGTTAAAGAGGAAGGCAAGGGAATGCATGTATCCCAGTTTTATTTTTCACCCTTGTACACAGCAGTTAACCATGTTTTAATGCAACCTGTAAGCAACTCACACTAGCTTCATAAACAACTCAGACAGCACCATTTCAATTAGATGCTAATGCCAACCTAATAAGAGGCTTCATATAACAAAATGCTATCCACTCCACTTACTGTATTCAGAAACCAAAGAGCCTCCAGAGATAAAGGGTAAAATTCAGCTTTAATAAGTGAACAAAAAAGCTGCTTAAGATGTCTTGCATCGATTAACTGGAATAACGCAAAGCTTTGAGGATTGAGAACTAGTTGATCTGTATTCCAGACTTTCTGCTTAAATGTACTACAGGAAGCAAAAGATGGTCCTTATTGTACATTTGGATACATAACTAATAATATACAAGGGAAGACGTATAACAACTCTCATCTGTTTCTTCTTGGAATATGGTTTTCCAAATATCATATTGTCACCATACATATGACAGATTTCACCAAGACCTGTACCATCCAGATACAGACCATGCACATTTAGCAGGGGCATCTGATCCTTTACAGAACATCTTGCATTCATGTTACAGCACTTTAGACTATTCCTCAAGAATTAAGACAAAACATTTGAATAGTTAAATGATACCCAATGTTATTCACATTTAAACAGACAAACAAAATAATTTAAACAAGCACTGCAAGGAAACATCTTAGTAATGTTACATGTTTGCCAAGTATGTCTGAATAATGCCAACATAAGGTGCTTTTTGCAAGTCTACATGTTTTCCGAAACAAAACAAAAAAGCATATGAGTTTGGGATTGAGGTTGGAATAGGAGACAGTTCAGACCTGGTTTAATCCTGAGAAAGATGGGTCCTGAGAAGTACTAACAGTCATGCTTCTTTTCCTCTTCCCCACTGGAGATTCTAAACACTGAACAAACAATAGAGGGTGGCAGTGCATCAAACAGTATTGCTTACATTGCAACAATGGCTGGCGCAGACAGGCAACACCGAGGCGTTAGAGAAAGAATAGGGTAGCCAAATGCCATCCTTCTTCCACCAAGCACTACAGTTTTCCAGGAGATAATGTGATCAGAAAAAAATCTGATGACGTGACAGGTTAAATTTTGAGCGTGAGCCACTTGAAAATGACACTGCCTTGAACAGGGATAGCAATGGCAACATTTGGCTTTAACAAAAAGGAATTTGAATTTGATGTAGCAAGGTTTCCTTTGGCTCCACAAACTGCCCTTCCCCCAAACAACAAGTAGAAAGTAAATCTTCAGTAAGGAAGAGGTAGAAGGCATTTAGTCACCTTAAGTTCACTTTCATAAGCATGCAGGGCATATTCTAGCAGAGCTCAAAGATGATCTTATGTTTGGAATGTAATCACTCCAAAAGTGTCAAATTAATTTATGAAATTCAACATTCCAATTTTAATCACTACATTTTAAGGTAGTTTAATGAAACCTGTGACTGGAACAAGATTACCAAAACACCCTAACCTATCATATCTAGTATGTCTTAATAAAACACAGAAGACCAAGATTTACCTGTTTTGCTATAAGAAAATTGCATAAAAAGGACCAAAATATCCTAAAAAGGAGCTGCTACTGACAAAGGCCTACACATTTAAATTCTTCTTCAACTACACCATGGGTTTTACACTCCTATGTCTGCCATTTCTTCAAATGCTAAACAGAAAGCAGATGTCCACCAAGCTGGTACTCATCACTGACCCTAAATGGACTCCTGGGAATTAGAAATGTAGTCCTCAGTTTACTTCTTCCAATGTGATCCTAACAAGGTCTTAAGAGTACAACATTATTTTCCAGGCCACTTTTCCATTTCAAAGAAAAAGAAGGTGCTGCAAGGCCAGCCTAATATTACTGGAGAAAGGGCTCTCGAACAGGAGAAAAATCAGAATGAAACTGGCTTAAATTATTCTAGCTATACTTCTTTTTCTTGGTAGAAAGTTAAATAATTGGTTTCTAAGGAGACAGAATACTATAGTATGAAACTTTTATAGATAAAGTTTAACAGAGATAGGATTATAGTAAGGTATTTTATCTTTTAAAATTGACTACTGCAAATTCTTCTCCCCCCACCTCCCTGATGTTGTTATTAAACTGGTACACTGAACTCCTTCAAAGCAGAATTCAACAGGTAGTGTTTGGTTGATTAGGTTTTGTTCTAAAATAACAGCCCCAAGTTGGCATTCATACAGGCAAACAAAAGTAACATTTGATAGCTAGTCATGTCTAAAGAGTTAAACACTGATGGCCTATGAAGAACTCAGGTGGGAATCTTGCTCCCAGTAAGATAATCAATCACATACAATTGTCCTGCTCTTAAGAATTTCTGTTTAACAGCATGCTTAATGCATTGCCAATGCTGCCTGTCTGCCCAAGCTCAACATTAAAGTATAGCAAATTTTATTCCCACAAGCTAATCAAGATATTTTCCAATAACCGTTTCAGAAAGAAACATGCATCTCTAGCTAAATGAAAGCATTAGCCCCCTCTGCCCACACTTAAAACCCAGTAAAAATGTTAACAGTAGTTTAATTTTCCAACTGTTAATCTACGTCTACCATTAACTGCACTCTGAACTTCCACAGGCTCATGAAAGCACAGGAAGCAGTTAGGTTAACAGGCTTATATTATTAGAAGCCAATGGTTTTGGTTACAGTCAATTTTTAAAACCTAGACAACTGCTAGCTGAGGCTTCACCATGCTGACATAAATGCAGTGGACAATAAGAAATCGCAGTTTATGGTAAGTCGTGCTACTGTTTGTTTGTTTTTTTTGTTTTTTTCATTCTTAATAATCAACAGTACTCAATCATGAGTCAGCTACACAGCATACTGATCTGTATAATTAACATCTGGCCAAAGGCTGAACCATAGCTCATTTCCGCATGTAGCAGTACAAATGCAATTCCTGAGTCTTGCCAAATATGACATGTTTAGCAATGACAAGCAATTAATTCAAGCTGCACAGCATTTCCATGAACTGCCATTTTCAGAGGCATTATGTTTTGTTCTTTCATGCAATAAATATTAGACTAACCTTATTACAGTGACGCCCGATACCCATTAGGAAGTTATCTGGTTTAATGTCTCTGTGTATAAAATTCTTTGTATGCACATATTCAATTCTACTGATCATCTGTAAGCAGAAGAAAAATGGTCAAGATTTCAAAGCTTCTAAAGACATATTTTAACCATGAATCAAGAATAGTTTGGCAGCAAACTGTAACATAAAAATACAAGGAGTAATAGCTAATTACCTGCACATAATCAAGTCCATAAAGACTATTACTGTTAACAAGATCATCTGAAAGGCCACCTTCTTCCATACATACTAGCTTGGTCTTTATGCTCCATGAGGGTATTCTCACTGAGATACCCACTGTGTGAAATGATCTCCCCATTCAATCCAGTGGGTTCTCTGAAATAGTGTGTTTCCACCAGCAGCTAAAGACTTAATTTCTTTTCCTGATGCAGTAATTTTCCTGAATAATAATCAACCCAGTTATTCATACTGAGCATAAGAAAGTATTTCATTGCTTTATCATTCTTATATTTTGTGGTTTTTAACAAGGCAGTACTAAAAACTGCTTTGGGACTTTTCAAATGAAAAGTGATATAATATATCTTTAATTAAAAATACTTTTAAGTATTAGCCTATGTCTGAAAAACCAAACCAAATAAATAAAAAGCGAAAGAAAAAAACCAAACCCATGTTGTCCAACCCATTCTTCAGAGATCAATGATATTTTATTTCTCTACAAAAGCTGTACATGCTACATGCTTTTAAAATTTTACCATGAATCAGTGGCATTCATACTATTGATCTGGTAGAAATATAGGGGGAATTTTGATACAATCAAAGGGTTATCAGTTGTACTAGAAATCTCCAAATAACTGTGCATCTTCATACTAAATCCATTATGCTCAGAGCTACATTTTTAAATAGCAGTAATTCAAACCCCACACTGACTTTGGCAGGAGAGAACCTCACCTTCCATCTTGCTCTCGTTGATATCTCAAGAAAAAGGTTCCTAGTTACTTCACTTGCATGACAAATATAAAGACAGCTGTACCAACAATTCATCAAGAAATAGATAAATCTGAAGGTACCAACATTGTTCCTTGAGTTATTTCCCCACGAGATCTCTGGAATTACTGGTGCCATTATTTCCAAGCCCCATCACTTAAGGCCAAATGCCACTGCTAAAATTCCAGTTTTGGAGCAGTCAGTATTTCCAACTGTACTTCTCACAGTAAGTCTTCAACTGCTGACTGGAATTTCAGGTTGTGAAGTACAAACTATTCCAGAAATAATTCTCCAGTATTTGTTTATTTGATTTATATCCTGCCTTTCTGCCTAACCCAGATTCAAGATAGTTTGAAATAAAACTCAGTGAAACAACAAGAACAACAAAAAAAGTGGGCCTTCCATATCCGGTAGGGTTTGGTTTCAGGTACCCACCCACCCCACACACATGGATATCAAAATTTGTGGATGGTCAAGTCTCACCGTGTACAGTGGTGTAGTAAAATGGCATCCTTTGTATAACATGTCAAAATCAAAGTTTGCTTTTTGGATTTTTTTTGGCGGGGGGCGGGTGTTTTCAAGTCATTGTTGGTTGATTCTGTGGATACAGAATCTAGAGATATGGAGGGCCAACTGTACAATTAAACATAAAACATGTACAAGCATAGAACATTAAAAATACCATCCTCCAGTTAAAAAAACCCTTCCACACAAATGTCAGCTGCCAAAGGCCCACTTCAATTTTTTAAAGTGAGATACTCTAAATGCAAACATCTATACCTCTGTAGATTTCTGCATCACATATGCACACTGTAGGTTTGCATCATTATATAAGTGTGACCCTACTGAAAGTTTTGGTGAATGTACCCTTTGATATTTCTAATTTCACTTGCCTTCATTTTACTACCAATAAATTAGGAGGTCTGTCTACAATGATACTTTGGTCTTGGACGTGTCCACTGTAGCACCATCACAACTGTCCCGCTCAGCCAAAGAGGCATACACAATTCTACAACTTCCTGCACAGGTAGTATATAATATGAAGGCCGCAAATATGAAGACAAAACCTAATATACTTACTTGCATAGCTCCATCAACTATTTTCTATATTACTCTCGTGTTATGCACCTAAACTGCCTTGATCTCTTTGCTGTTTCTATCTGGGTCAAATATTCACTAGAGTACATTTAATACCAAGCTGTGGTGTCTGGCCTACTTGGAAGAATGAAGCAAACCTCATTTTAAGGCACTGCAGCATCTCCTGGTAAAACATTTGCAGGTTCACATACCTGGTCTGCTAACATAAGTACTGTTTTCATTGTGAACCTGCGAGAACAGAAGTTGAAGAGATCTTCGAGGCTGGGTCCAAGAAGGTCCATGACTAGAACATTGTAATCTTTCTCTTGACCATACCACCTGTGGAGAAGTGGAAATTGTTAGGATTCTTTCAGTCTACAGACAACAGAATAAGTTTCACATTTTGTTCAAGTTCACTTCAATAAGAAAATCTCTTAAAGTTCAGTTGGCAAGCATACTTTTATTAATATTTTATGAGTCCCACTTGTGCAATTTTGTCTTTCAGTTTGACTTTTAAAATCATGGCTTAAGAAAAAGCGGCATAATGGCATTTGGTGTATCAAGGTTATTGTATAAACTGCTAGCAGTGTCAGGCACCTGCTCAGGTCTACCATGTTGTTGTTACCTGATCATTTGCTCTGTCCAAACATATAGGCCACAAGAAGAGAAAAGAGAAGACAGACATAGTAATGTTCATGGTACAGCAACTAGGCTATACTGCACTACACATCGTTACTGAAAAGAGAGAACAATAAGAAGTGATAAACTCTGAATAATTTGCCTCTCTTGGAGGCTAAAGCGGATCCGTCCACAAACAGGCAACTGAAGAACAGCAGCAACTGTAGCAAAGAAGGTGGCCTACTGAAAATATCTTACATATTTCTCCTCTTACTGAAATCCAATGAGATCATACCTGGCGGTCTCAGCTTAAACGAAACCCTGTAAATGTCCAAAAAGCAGGTGTAACAAGGTAACAAGACTGAGGTATACACTGAAATTATTGGGCTTTTTAACAGTCTTAGAAAGGAGCACGTACCCAATGCAACCACTTTCAGGTAGTGATCTCATATATTCATCCAACACTGAAGGGATCTCAATCTTCCTCTGTCCTCTAATGCTCTTAAAACTCTCCTCCTCAAAAGAATACTAGCAAAGCTCTCCCTCTCACACACTAGTAAGTGAAAGTAGCCAAAGGTAACATCATTGGTCACTTACAATCAAGGGGGACCAACTACTGTGGGCCTAAAATGTTGTGAACAAAATATTTTCAACTGCTTTTTTTTTTTTACAACCTAGACGCTACAGCAAAGACTGAGAACAAAAGAGGGGAAAGTGCAGCCTGCAGAGGCACATGTTGTGCCATTTTTTGATATACTCAAGGGTCCCCTCATCCATTTCAACCTCTATATTATGGGAATCAAACATTTGCTACTTTGGAACCCCTCCTTTGGGCCCGTAATACCTCCAAAACCTCTAAGGATACAAGCTCATGCATCTAGGAGTGTATAGCTCTGTTTAGGGAATCTTTTTCAATATAGGCCATTTCCTATTTGGATACAAGCCTTATGCAGAAGGATAATAGTAAAAAAGCTCCTAAACAGTGAAAATGAAGCACTCCCTTAGAGGCTACTGGAGTGGCACTATTTGCAGGACTAAAGGAAAAACGTTTAAAGGACAATTTCTCCAGAAGGTTGGTGGTGAAAACAAGGATTCAGTCATTCAAGGACAGTATGGCATTTTATCCATTCCCCATATAAACAGTAAGTTCCACACTTAAGAGATTCAAACCAGAACAGATGTTAGGAATTTTAAGCACAAAGATTAGTTCTGCAGTTTTACCACCCAAAATTTTCCACTTCCCTAACTCTCCCTGATCAACCATTGTCAGTTCTTCCAATCATCATTTAAAACTAAGCCAAAGTTTTACAATTAATAAATTACACACATGAAATAAATGTTCTATTGACTTTTAAAAAATGTTGAAATTAATGTTCTATTAATTTTTTAAAAATTACTTAAGTATTGGTATGCATTTTTTCAAGACAAGATCTTCAATATGAATCATAGAATCAAAGAGTAGGAAGAGACTCAGGGGCCATCGAGTCCAACCCTCTGCTATGCAGCAACATACATCAAAGCATTCCCAACAGATGGTCATCCAGCCTCTGCTTAAAAACCTCCAAAGAAGGAGACTCCACCACACTCCAAGGCAGCATATTCCACTGCCAGACAGCTCTGACTGTCAGGAAGTTCTTCCTGAGGTTCAAGTGGAATCTCCTTTCCTGTACTTTGAATCCATTGCTCCTTGTCCTAGTCTCTGGAGCAGCAGAAAACAAACCTGCTCCCTCCTTCACATGACATCCCTTCAAATATTTAAACATGGCTATCATGTTCCCTCTTAACATTCTCTTCTTCAGACTAAACATATCCAGCTCCCTAAGCCGCTCTTCACAGGTCATGTCTTCCAGGCCCTTCACCATTTTGGTCGCCCTCCTCTGGACACGTTCCAGTTTTTCGATATCCTTCTTGAACTGAGGTGCCCAGAACTGTACACAGTATTCCAAATGAGGCCTAACCAATGCAGAATAGAGTGATACCATTACCTCCCTCTATCTAGACACCATATTCCTATCGATGCAACCAAGAATTGCGTTGGTTTTCTTGGCTGCCGCATCACACTGCTGACTCATGTTCAGCTTGTGATCTACCAAGACTCCTAGATCCCTTTCACACGGACTGCTATCCAGGCACACGTCCCTCAGCCTATATTTGTGCCTTCCATTTTGTCTGCCTAAGTGCAGGACCTGACATTTCTCTCTGTTGAAATTCATTTTGTTAGCTTTGGCCCAGCTCTCCAATCTGTCAAGGTCATTTTGAAATTTGATCCTGTCCTCTGGTGTATTAGCAACCCCTCCCAATTTGGTATCATCTGCAAATTTCATCAGCATGTCCTCCACTCCTTCATCCAAGTCATTGATGAAGATGTTGAGTAGCACTGGGTCCAGGACAGAATCCTGTGGCACCCCACCAGTCACTTCTCTCCAGGATGAAAAGCAGCCATTGGTGAGCACCCTTTGAGCTTCTTTGACTGTTAACTAAAGAAGCAGATCTGTTTTGAAACTACACTAACATTTACAACAAGATGGAAATTTCAATATCAGAAATCTATACATGATGGCAAACAGTAGAACACTCTTTTCCTTGTTTTAAAGGTATAATTTCCTTTCCCAGAATTAGAGCAGACAGGCCTCTATACTAGAGACATACAATTTCAAGACGATGTAAAATTTCTAGAAATTTTGATGCCAAAAACTGAGGGAAAATATGATATTAGCATTCTTTATAGCAGGGGTAGGCAACCCCCAATACCACCAATAAATAAACAAGTAAATAATGCCTCCAATGATCTCTTGGGGACATTTTCACCATGTTTTCGGGCCTGGGCCATTTTAAGCCTGTTTTTAACAAGAAGTGAGTTTAAGGAACTTCCTGTTTCAAAAAGGGCGTCTCTTTGTGCCTTAATTGGCTCACTGCGGGGACCACAGGAGGGCATTTGAGGGCTTTTGTTCTTTTTAAAAAATTCTTCCAAACATGGCAAAAATGCCTTCTTGACACCTCAGAGCATTTTGCACAAAAATATTCTAAACTTTTTTAAAAAAATGTTTTCCCCCCCAGTGGCCCACAAAAATGGGCCTGAGGCAGTGCATGCAGCCAGCTGCCCATACTTTGATCATCCATCCTTTATGGATTATAAAACATTCTGTTACTTTAAATATATACAATACAATACAATTATACAATTTCGTTTGGAATAAAAATTATGTTTAATATATTAAAAAGTCCAACCATACACAATCTGCTGACTTAATCAAAATATTCACACCCTCAAATCACTAGAGAAATTGATTCCAGTTTGTTCAAAGCTACAATTATCCAACTGTGAGATGCCAACTGGCTTTTCCACAATAAAATAATGCAATCATAGAACAATTTCATTCTACTTTAGAGTCAATAGCCATAATATATCACTCTGAATACACACATACATGTATTAAAAAGTATACCGTCATCCTTCCATATTCGCTAGGGTTAGAGACACAGGACCCCCGTGAAAGTGAGAAAAAAAAAGCGAACAACTCTAGGCCCTCCCAAACCATATTTAACACACAAAAAAATTATGACCACCATATTCAACCCCCCATGGATTCCTCTGAGGCATCAGAGTTCCTTCACAAGGCAGAAGTGGGTGGCTGGTTGAGCTTAGTGCCACCTCTACTGCTGCCCCACACCACTTTTAATAGGGACTTACTTGCCTCATTCACAGTTTCTCATGTCTCATGAGGCTTGCAGTCCCTATTAAAAATGGCCTAGGGAGGCAGCAGAGGTGACAGCAAATAATCTGTGAATAATAAAATCCGCAAAAGGGAAATCTGCAAATGTGGAGGGCTGACTGTATTATGGAATATGTGGGCATAATAACATCATGCTTGGATTCTCCCACTTCTCTATCTCACTGCCTCCAGAGCTGGCTCTCTTCTTGCAGCAATACACCATCACAGAGATATCTCATCCCAGATCAGTTTCACTTTTCTGAATTTCCAGTAAGTAGCAACCCTCTATCTGCAAAACAGTAGATGATATCTGAGCAAATGGAGACACACAAGGGCACAATATTATAGATGGGTCGCAAAATATAATCACCATCAACATGTTTTAGATACATAAATGCAGAACTAACTGAAATGAGACTAAGCAAAAGCAGCATCCCCAAAAACCTGTACTAAGCTAAATCGTTGCTATTGTTGTGTGCCTTCAAGTTGCTTCCAACTTATGGTGAACACTAAGTCAAACCTATCACAGGGTTTTCTTTGTTCAGAGGGGGTTTGCCTTTGCCTTCCTCTAAGGCTGAGAGAATGTGATTTGCCCAAAGTTACCTAGAAGGTTGCCAAGGCTAAGTAGGGATTCAAACCCTGGACTCCCAATGTCCTAGTCCACTATACCAAACCACTCAAACCACTACGCCACACTGACTGGTCTCCCATGCCCACCACTAACCACTACACCACAGATGTGCACATGACAATAAATAACAAAAAAATACACTTTCCATTCCCCCCCCCCGACCCTCACTGTAGACTTTCAACGTGCACCAGGTGATCATCCTTTAAATGGTTATTCTAAGGAATACTGATATAGATAGATAGATAGCGAGAGAGAGAGAGAGAGAGAGAGAGAGAGAGAGAAAGATAGCACTCAACGTAAGTAATGTGACAGGGTCACCCAAAAACATCACCCAATTTATTTGATTTGAAAAATATTTTTCAAAAGGCCACTCCTTGGCCTAAATGTCTGTTCTTCCCAAATGTGGCAAAACTGTTCCCAGTGGGAGCAATGGAGGGCAATTTTTTTTAATCTCATTTTATTCAAAATTCTCGTTATAAAACATACATATTTGATTGTCAGCTTCATTGAAATATATCTGATCTTCCACATTGATCTAGATTTCATTTTCCAGATTTCTACATGCTTTAGGTACTGTACAACATTTTACTGTTAGTTTATCTGATAGTGCTTACATTTCATTCTTCATATTTCCGCTTCATGATATATATCCTGTCGGCCCCGCGTAATATAACTTTAATCATGAATTACGTATTTCCAGCTGTTAAAACCCAGCAATTACCCGTTACAATTTGCCATTCTTTGTGTATCTCATCGTCTGATTTCCCCTTTAATCTCTGGGAGACCATGTCCGCATTTTTATTTTCAATAAGTGTAGCCCACCATTGTTCTATTGTGGGTATTTGCTGGGTTTTCCACAACTTTGCATATTCAATACGAGCTGTTGTTATCATGTACAATAATATTCTCCAATGCCTCTTTATACCAATACCCTCTAGTATATCAGTCATATTTAACAAATACAATTCAGGTGTCTTAGCAAACTGGCCTTTCACTAATGTACAAATTACATTATGTACTCCATTCCAATACTTCTTAGCTTTTGAACACGTCCACCACATATATCGTACCGACCTCCTTCTGACATTTCCAGCACTGTCCGGTACCTGTATTATAAATCCTTTTCAGTTTGTCTGGTGTCATATACCATCTGTGAAATAGTTTGTAATAGTTCTCTCTCAAATTCTGGGCTACTGTAAATTTCTGGGTTTTTTTCCAACTCTGCTCCCAAGACTCTAATTGAATTGAATGTCCAATATTTTGAGCCCATAAAATCATTATTTCCTTTACTGTTTCTTCTTGTCTCTCCTGCTGTAACATCTCTTGATGGATTTGAGCAAGAAGGTGAGGCGGATTTTCAAAAAGCCATTTAATTACTCCAACTTTCTCTTTTGGTTCAATTCCATAAGTTTTTATGTCCATATGAAACCTTTCTGTTAATTGTCTGTAAGGGAACCAACTCAGTCTTATTCCCTCCTGTTCTAGTTTTTCCCGAGGGCAATTTTTTAAAAAGGAAATATCAGCATTGGGAAAGATAGCTGGTTGCTGGTGAAGACTCTTTTTAGCCAGATATTCTATTGTATCTGTGTTGCTGTATTCTATTCTCATTGTTATACTGTAAATGCTTTTAAGATGTTTAAATTAGGATTGTTTATTTAAGTGTATCTTAAGCTTTTTATTATAATAATTGTTTCTTCAGCTCCGCTTTGTTTTTATCTATGATGTGAGTCACCATGGGTCTCGTGCTGGGAGAAAAGTGGGATGAATAAATAATAAATTAATAACTACACTCAAGGACAAAAACTATTTTGTAGACTAGGTGCCTGGGAAAGCTCCATCCCTAACTAATACAGCTAACCATAGCTTCCAATGAGGCTTGACATACATGGTCAACACTTTCACACACAAACTATGCCTATGTACTACTCTATGCAATAGCTGTGAGCAAAAATTCTAAGAGAGGACAATATTTATGCAAGACCCAGAGATTCCCACATATTTATCAGTATTCTTCAAGTGGGGCTCTCAAGTACAAACTTGTTCTCTCTACCCTAAATTTAACTTGAGAGGGGAAGAGACGCAAAGGACTTAAACAACTGGAGAAATGCTGCAACCTATCACCACTTCCTCCATTTTTTCTAATAGAATGGAACTTAGTTAGCCCTAAATAAGCCCTAAGTTAGCCCTAGTCTGCACAGCCAATGGTGAGAAATGTTGGAAGTTGCAATCCAACATCATTTTGAGGGCTACACAGTTCCTACTCTTGCATTAAGACAAGTTTATTCCCTATTTGAGTAGACCCATTAAACTGCAAGCACAACCTGAATCCTGCTAAGTCATTCAAGTTCCCTCCCATTTTCTGCAGCATGTGAGAACAATCGATCTGTGTGTAAAATTCAAACCAAATCAAGAAACATGTTAATAATGTGTGAGAATGGAGAAACTCATTTCAACTGGATAGATTTCCAGCTTTCTGCAGTCCAAGGAGATAAAAATTAGTATCCAAAATCAGAAACTACTGTACTAAATTCAACATAAAGTAAGTTCACTCGTTTCAAATAACATAAATGTTCCTAACTCCACGTTGGACTATGCCAAAGTTGTTTCAGAAACAGATTCTGATTAGAGACAAACCTGAGATGAGAATATTTAAATGAAATATATTTTATGTGGCTATTTTTGCCCACTGTTAAGTATCATGCTGTGCCATGATGTTATATTACTTGGAGTTCAATTATGCAATTTTCACCTCCACCACCAGATTTATTGATAGCTTTTAAATACTGCAGTGTTGCAACAGAAGCAGATACTAGCTTTCTATCACTCTACTTTCAGAGACTCTAAAGCAGTCTGAAAAGACAATCATAGCCTGTAGTGTTCACATATATAACACATCCAATTACTTTGAGCAGACAGGTATTGCAAGGTTTTGTACTGTTTCTTCTCTTTGTAAGTAATACTGAGAAAGACAGGATGCTGACTCGTACTAGTTCACACTACTTGCCCAATTAGACCAGCCCAGTAGTTCCTACTCTCACTAGCAACAACTCCCTAGGATCTCTGAGACATTTTTCATATCACCTGTTACCTGGTCCTTTTAACCATATCCAGACTTAAATCTGTCACGTTTAACACACAAAGCAAGTGCACTGAAATCATCAGAGTCGTAGAGTTACAAGCTTGGTAGATGAAGAGAATGCTGTGGATGTAGCATGTCTTGATTTCAGTAAAGTGTTTAACAAGTTTCTCCACGATATTCTTGCAAACAAGCTAGTAAAACCTGGACTAGACAATGCTCCTGTTAGGTAGACTTGTAATTGGCTTGAACGACCAAACTCAAAGGGTGCTTACCAATGGCTCCTCTTCAATCTGGAGAGTGGGTGCCACACAGTTCTGTCCTGGGCCCAATGCTATTCAGCACCTTTATAAATAACTTGGAAATAGAGGGCATGCTTATTTAACTGCAGATGATACCAAATTAGGAGGGGTAGCTAATACCCCAGAGCACAGGATCAGAATTGGAAATGACCTTAAAAGATTAGAGATGGGCCAAAACTAACAAAAGGAATTTCAACAGGGAGCAATGCATAAAAAATGAAATGCACAGATATAGGATAGGTGACACCTGGCTTGACCACAGTACATATGAAAGGGATCTAGGAGTCTTAGCAACTAGAAGCTGAACATGAGCAGGCAGTGCGTTGCAGCAGCTAAAAAAGCCAAAGCAGTTCTAGGCTGCATCAATAGGAATACTGTGTCTAGGTCAAGGGAAGTAATAGCACCATTGTATTCTGCTCTGGTCAGGATTATTGAGTCCAATTCTGGGCACCAAAATTTAAGAATATTGACAAGCTGAACTGTGTCCAGAGGAGGGTGACCACAATAGTGAAAGGTCTGGAAACCCAGCTGTATGAGGAACACCTTAGGGAGTTGAGTATGTTTAGCCTGGAGAAGAGAAGGTTAAGAAGTGACTTGATAGCCAAGTTTAAATATTTGACAGGATGCCAGATGGAAGATGGAGGAAGCTTTTTTTCTGCTGCTCCAGAGACTAGGGCATGGAGTAATGGCTTCAAGCTATACAAAAAGAGATTCCACCTAAACATTAGGAAGAACTTCCTGATGGTAAGAGCTGTTTCATAGTAGAATAAGCTACCTCAGCATCTGGTGGTCTCCTTCTTTGGAGGTTTTTAAACAGAGGCTGGATAGCCATCTTTGAGAATGCTTTGATTGTACACTTAACATATTTATAATAATTATTTGGAATTAAGTTTTAAGTTTCATAAATATTCCAAGACTACACTTTTGTGTATTAACTCAGTTACCCTAAACACATTTTGTACTATATATGTATTATAAATGATATTATAAATGAAGAAAAGTAGAGAGAAAATTCCAAGTGATGCTGCTGATGTGGCAGAGGAAAAGGAAGAGAAAATTGACTGAGGTATGCCTAGGCAAATGGGGTTGGGGCTTCCACCAAAAATCCTCAGCTCTGGAATGTTCCATGGAAGGATCTGCACAAGTACAAACCATTTCTGTCATTCACAGAGACCACAAAGAAGAACCATGAGCTGTGAATGGTATAAACAGATCTCATAGACCTTGCAACCACAGCACTTGGGGCTCACGAAGGCTGTAACCGCAGCACATGTCACCTGCATAGTCTATCAACAACTATGACATTTCACAACTACATACGTAGTACTGAGAGAACAGTTTCATGAATCACATCATTTTGAGAATGTTCTGCACTGTACTGATTGCAGAGGCAACATCTGCCACTTTCTTCCCTGTCAGCTCTGGGAAGCCATATCCGTTCTGAGGTAGCCTCTCTCTGACATCCCAGGCAAGTTGGAAAGGTCCACAGACAACTCAAGATTGTTCAACTCCAGGTCTATTCCAATTAATGACACGCACCATTGGGAACATTCACATCATTGTGGATTTTCAATAAAGGCAATAACCACTATACTGTTGGGATAGAATGATGGAGATCACTAATCATGGTTTTCATATTTACTGCAATCAGTTCAAATACCTTTTAGTAATACAGTGGCACAAACAACTAATGTGTTTGGAACATAAGTGGTCTTAAAAAGCACACTATGAATATGTTGTTTACTGTTCACCTGAAACTCACTGCCCAGCTACATTTTAAGCTGCTACAGTACCTCAGCAAGACCAAGTGTGGTATACTGATTTAAGTGCTGGCTTAGGTCTATGGGAGTCCACCGCAACCCAGTGGGTGGCCTTTTGTAAATCACATTCTCTCAGCCTCAAAGGAAAGTAATGGGAAACCTCCACTGAATGAATCTTGCCAAGAAAATCCTAGGATAGGGTTCATAAGTCAGAGTTGACTTGAATGCACATAACAAAGACATGCAAGTACATAATAAACATATAAAGCTTGATAACTGCAACCTAACTAGAATTTCATGCTTTGGAGGCACACAGGGGTTAGGTGGCATATGCTATGCCATTTGACAATTTTCAGTGAGTTCCACTTATTTTTCTGTAATTGAAACTTGGGAGCCAGAATGACACAAAAAAATAAATTAGTATTTTTGTGCAAAATGAGACCTATGATGATAAAGCCAACCTGGACCTAAATTCTGTTATTAGTTACAACTAGAATGGGGTCACTGGCCTCTCTAGATTTAAGTATAGGTTGATTTACCATTCTATAACTGATTAAGTGATTCTATTCTAGTGGGGCCTAAACAACAGGATGCTACACATAGTACGGTTCTAACAGTCAAGCCAGAAAAAGTGGGCTTAAAAACTGAGGTTGGCAAAAGGGCCTTACTGATGGCATCTGTAGTAAAGTTGAGTGAAGTATGTACTCTGTCTATAACAAAAAGAGGAAAAAATATTTACTTTTCACCTACAGGGTGACCTTGGGCAAATCACAATCTTCAGTCTCAGAGGAAAGGGTAAATCTCATCTGAACAAATTCTGTCAAGAAAACTCTGGGACAGGTTTGCCATAGGGTCACCGTAAGTCAGACATGACTTAAAGGCACACAACAACAATAAAACCAACACAGAATTAAAGAAGTTCAGACTGAACAAGAACACTGAACATATTTTAGCTTTACAAAATTGACTCCAATCCAAAACAAAGAAGTTAACATGTGAACAGTGTCACAATACTGGGAAATTTTAGCCATACAGAAGGAAGGAGACAACGCTTCATAGATTATTATAGCTCATGTAATTTGATTGTGTTCTAGTAGGATAACTTACAATGCATGATTTTCCTAGGAACTATAACTGGAGTTTTACTGCACAACCACAGTGGTAAAATTTATTTTCTTGGATGAATTTCTATGCAGCAAGTAAACAACAACCTAGAAAACCATTTCTCTATATGATACCTGTGGATTGTGTTTATTGTTGTTGCCGCTGTTCTTGTTGTGCGCCTTCAAAGTCATTTCTGACTTACAGCAATCCTAAGGCGAGCCTATCATGGGCTCTCTTGGTAAAATTTGTTGTTCAACCCCCCCTATTATAGCTCATTGTAGGACTTGCAGTATAAAGGATATGCTAATACACAGTGACTTTAACAGGACTATAAAACGGAACCCTATTCTCAGTGGTCACTATCGATATGTGAAATATAAATGTTGTGCACAACCACTTATAATCAAAGTTATCCAACATCCAACCTTGAATAAATGTATGAAACCAAGAAATTACTCAAGCTGTCAGACAGCTAATGTTATATATATAATTCCATCTCTTTATAAGTTACTATATGTAGGCCAAACAAGTAGACCTATAAGAGCCAGATTTAGTGAGCACAAAAGTTGAATTCAAAACAAAACTTTGGATTCACCTTTAGGGGAACATTGTCGTACCTTTAACCATTCTCGGGACACTCTGATTTTTTTGTTACAGCAGTAGTACCACAATATACACACGCTGATACCTCACTGCAATTACTCCATCAGGAAGCCTTTTGGATTCATTACTTAAAGACTTACCCACCCTTTGGTACAAATACAAACATTCAGTATCAATGTTTTCTGTAGTGATATTATTTCAAGTAGAAACAGTCCTAGTATACAATATCTGTCATTAGTGGTTTTCATAGTAATATCAATTTTAGGAGAAATAGTCTTGGAAAGACACTGGAACACTATTCTTAATTAGCCCACAGCCAGGAACCCTGAAGCAATCAGGTCATGAGTATATTACTGTCTTAGCAGTTGAAGAATTATCAACCTTACAATAGATCCCACAGAGAGAAAAATATGTTTGTTACATTTGGAGCCAGGAATGAAACAGTTCATTAACAGTAAATAATAACCAGTTCCAAGAATTATCTAGGCAATGTTTACTAACTTTGCATTTACAAGGTTGCATTATCTTCAAACAGAGGTTTGAGAAGCTAAGGAAGTCGCTCAAGAAGACGAAACAGTTCTATAGTACCTGAGAGAACTGTCCCTCTTGCTTTTGCTTCTTTGCAACTTTCACCAACGAAAAGTTGCTTTCTGTTGTTTTCATGGACAGATTGTATATTTTGCTGCTTTGGATATCTGCACACACTAATCAGTGGATACAGACAGTTTATAGTGTTTAAATGCTATGTATAAACTATGCCTATTATTTCTATTGTGTTTTATTAGTGCTGGTCCTATTTAACTAGCTGAAGGACTATCCAGGTGCATAGGAATGATTTGTATGTTCTGATTTATTATAGCTCTTTCCATAATGGTATTGTGTGAATACAGTTATATGATGTCATATTATTTTACCACATTGTCCGTGTGAATTATTACATGTATTGTGCATGAGTATCTCAATAGACTTAATGCTATAATACCACCTGCTGAACACTCAAGGGTCCAGAGTGTTGGAATTCAGGGGATTCCTGTCAGTTTTTCCCACTGGACACAGAATGACAACTTCTAGGAGAAAAGGAAAAGTAGGAAATGATCTGAAAAGGTGCACAATGCAACATTTTGGCACAAGTGCCACTTGTATTAACTCTGAGATTATACATTTGATTTCCACATGTAATTTGTTAAGGTCAAGCTGTCATACTGCATTTCACAATAAGCTGGTTGTCAAAGGTTACTTATATGGACAAAAGTTGTGTTATAAGATTTTGTAGCATCTTCTAATTTTGTGTATGTATGTCACTGAAGTGTACCTTAAGGACATACTACGAATAATGATGGCTTCTGATCCTTTATGCTAGATGGATTGGTCTTTTCTTGGCTGTTACGCCATGCCCTCTTTAAAACAAAGTGTCAGTGTGGAGCCACGGATGGACAAAAACTTGCATGTCTGTTTCTCCCAACCTACTTACTTGCGGTATGATTTCTGATCCTAACTTTTAAACTTGTAGACTCTCTTTGGCAAAGAAAACTTAATGAGTTAGAGCAAAACTATTCCACAAATATGTTCATTGCAAACTGGAAATAAAAGTGTGCCATCCGAGAAGACAGCTTGGTTGCTCACTCATACAGAACATGGTGTTACAGAAAATATAACTGTTAACTGTTCTTTGTTTGAATTACAAAAAAACAGTAAAGTTTACTGTCTCAAAGTCAAAGCCCCACTGATATTCACAAATTATGGATCTACCAAATATGACATATCCGTTTACTAATTTCAAGTCTTGCATAAACACATTTCATAAATACGCTTCAAATGAATCATGGAATGAAAAATTTAAAACAAGCAAAAAACACAGTAGATTAGTTTTAGCTACACAGTAGATTAGTTTTAGCTATAACCAATCAACTGATATTTTAAAGTCAGCTGCAACTCGGAAAACACCAAGATGCTCTCTGGGAATGCACACATATATATGCCTCACATCTAGAAGGATCTAGAAGGAGCAGGACAGGGAGAGAAAAAAATATGTTCTACTCAGGCATGTTTCTATTTCATTAGTCTTATTAGCAGTGCTTCTGATCTTGCCAAGATGTTCCTGCTGACAGAAGGAGGACATGCAATTTTTGCTAATTTCTTTCCTCCTGCAGGCAGTGCTTGCTCATGCACGCTCTCTTTTTCTCTCTTAAAAAAAAAGAAAAGAAAAACCCAACCAAAAAGGCACCTCCAGAGCACCAGTAACAAAGTTCTTGTCTACTACTAAATCAGTTGTTTCCATAAATAGAAGGGCAACTTAGGATCTAAATCAACATTTACATGTTTTAAGCATTATTTGCAACAAGTGAAAATATGGGAGAAATACTGCTATTTGTCATTTCACAATACTGAGTATAAACAAATGGGGAAAAAAAAGTCTGCAGGGAGTGTTCACTTCTACAACTATCATATCTTTAAGAGATGTCTGAAAGCCATCAAACAAGACAAAATAGCAACCAGCAATCGTTTTTAGAATTCTATATGGAACACACAATGTGCTTAGTTTAAAACTTCCAGCATCACTTGCCTACACCTCACATTCCTACAGAAGCTCACTGAAATCTGTCCAATCGATAGTAACAACTAATATTTAAAAATCTGTGGTTATCTATACAAGATAACAAAATGAACATGATTATAACAGCAGAAGAAAATGCAGATGCAACTTGCCTCTGTTCTGTAAGTTCTATAAGGGAAATATGTTTCCAAAGGACTGTCACAAAAAAAAAATCAATTTCTGAATCATTCAAAGAATATCCCTGAGTTTAAAAATTTATAGATATTATGCAAGAGTTGAAAACTACTGCATATATTCACGTATAAGTTTAAAAATTTTAGTCAAAAATTGGCCCAAAAACCTGGGTCGACTTATCTATGGGTCAATGTAAGTACTATACCTTAACTCTTACCAAAAAAAGGAACCATCCCCTTCCCTGAGTAAAGTGGCAAAAGGTGAGAGCTCAGTCCATCCCGGGAGAACCTAAAAGAAGCAGTGACCAACTCTACTCAAACTGCTGTGCTGCCACTTCTGGCCCTTTTGAATGCTTGAGTGGGGAGACGGTGCTTCCCTACAAGAGTGTCAAGAGACTGGAGGGGATCAGTGCTTTTAGGTTCTCCTGGGATGGACTAAGCTCTTCCCTTTCACGAGTCTACTCAGAGAAGGAGAAGATTCCTTTTTTGTTAAGAGTTAATACTGCACCTTAACTTTTATCAAAAAAGGAACATTCCCTTCTCTATTAGTAAAGTGGCAAATGTACTTTCTGGATACCTGGATAGGAAAATGGTGGTGGCAGTGACAAGGAGTGGCTGGCCCTGAGGCAGTGCTGGTACTCTCTCCTCTCTGTGGAATGACCCTCAACCTATCCATGAGTCATACCAAAATCCATAATTTGGCCTCAAAACCTGCTCTCAACTTATAAATGAGGTCAAGTACTGAAATTTCACTGCTGCTGATTTTTAACTACCTACTCTTGCCAATTTCAACAGGCTGAAGAGTCCTCCAGAACTCAAGATTAGCATCACAAACTTGATATTGACAGATAATATGAGATTTCTCTCTGCCTCCCACCTCCGCCTGCAAGATTTTCAGCTCATGCAAAATTTCACATGGCTGTACCTAAAATGGCAGTGAAGTGTGTATGGACACACTGAAGCGACTGCATGCATGTCATGACCATTGGATATAATGGGACATGAGCATTTGCATTTTTCCTTGTTCACAGGAGTTCTTGGAATGGACCCACTGCATATACAGAGGGCCCACTGTAGTTTCTTCATGCAAATTCTCTCAATATAGAAAATCCACTTTTAATTGAAATGTTATTATGACAAAGGACAAGATGTATTTTGGCAACATTCTACTGTTCTTGTTGGCTATTAAAATATCACTATAAATGTGTCTAGGGCAACTTTATTTTGTTTTGCCACTTGAAACTGAGCTATGAATTCCCTGTGGGTAGCTGTGGTTAAACACTGTATTGTTGCTTTATCAACCATTACATCACCAATTAAATTTCTTGCACACTGAAATTCAAGTACAGCCTATGTTCTGACGATTGTAACATTTGGCTTGTGCACAATGACAGGAGGATCCGATCCTAACAGGCTACAAATGATCATGATCTTCATATTTCTCTCAACCAAGTTTACAATTACTATTCTGATGTATGACATTCCAGGTAAAATGTGGCCACCTGAAGTTCATTTAGTTTTTAAGAGCTATTTGCTGCAAATCTCATTTTGACCTTCCCTCTACCAACTTAAGTCCTTAAACAATATCACATCAATTGCTAACAACAAGGATTCAGATGATAATTTTACAGCTTTTCTAATTTTACATGAGGCATCTGGATAGCTCGTGAAGCTCTTCACACAAAAAGGCTGGCAATGATTTTTGATTCTGAAAACTTCCAAAGAAATTATTCAAAATCTCCAGCAATAGTTTTCATGAAAGCCATTTTAAAAATCATGAATGGATTTTGGTTGTGGTTGTTACACAAGCTTTGCAAACTCTGTCTTTCCAATCCCAGCCAGGGAATTTTAGAAAAATGCATGATGCTCAAGTGAATTCAGGTCCAATTTCACTATAGGGAATCCTGAAGGCTGCAAATTTCAAAGTCAATCGTATCTTTCTGCTTTCTAAACATTTTCATTTTGTTCAGAAAAAAAAAGGTGATTCCCATTTGGCTTATGCACAGATCAGTAATTTTACATGTGGTAAAAAATGTAAACTTTCTCATAACTTCAGAAGAAACGCTTCAGCAGTAGCAGTTTGAAGAAAGCAGTGGTCAGGTACCATGTGGAAGTTTTTGGCAGCACACATTCACAAAACAAACCAATAAATCTCTTTGAATCATCTTGTCCAGCGCATCATCAGAACAGATAACATTTAACGCTGTTTCGCTAAAAGATATATCAGACAAAGCCAAAAATTACAGCCTAACTCTTTTTGTCTTTCAAAATAAAATCTATTTGGCTATCTGAA
Source organism: Cyclura pinguis (assembly GCA_030412105.1). Classification (NCBI taxonomy): domain Eukaryota; kingdom Metazoa; phylum Chordata; class Lepidosauria; order Squamata; family Iguanidae; genus Cyclura; species Cyclura pinguis. The sequence continues at coordinate 131,496,468 of CM059600.1, forward strand.
AATATTTATCTGAGTTATTGATTCATGTCGTTACAATATTTAAATGACATCTTCCTCACTAGCTGTAAAACATCCAGGCCCTCTGGATGTCACAATGTATTCTTATATAGGCAGCTATATCAGTTTATGTGGCAGATAATTTTAGCACTTTTCTCTTACCAAACACATGTCAACATCTTCAGAGATTCTTTTTTTCCTGCACTCTTTTTTTACTTTAACTTGTACTTGACTTTGAATCAAAATATACTAAATATAAAAATATATGTGCATCTGACTGCACATCTCTAATTCTCATATTGTTCAGCTCACAGGTTTTGTAGGACAATTTACAATAATCTTTGGATTTGTCTTCATCAAGTGCTTGTAGCTATGGAACAAAGCCAAAATAGAAGCCTAACATCCAGGCACTGCTTGGTAAATAATGTCCTCTTAAAAATAATTTTCAAGTATAGTGCTCTTCTCTATATATGGAGGTTCCATTCCAGGAACCCTCACTTAAAACAAAAGCACCAGTGATCCGTTCCATTATCATCTACTGATACACGTGTGCATACCCAGTGCACCCACTGACAATAATGGGACACAAGTCTTTACACGACCTTGCATTCTTGTGTGCAACAGTCACGCCAGCAATACTTCTCATAGCAAGTTACAGCAGAATTTTTAACTGACTTATGAGAATTTTCTACGACTAACTTCAAAGTGTCTGAGAACGTATAATTACAAAATCAGCAATGACACAGTAGGTGGAGCTTGTGAGCAGACCACTTTTTACAATCAACAGAAGCAGACAAACCTTACTTGCAAGCTCTACCTTGCATAGCACAGGGCTGAAAGTAGTTGTGTTCAAAAATCCAACCACCACAAACTGCATCTGCATATTTTTCATTTAACAAAACTCTGGCTGTGGCACGAGGCAACACCTATCTTCTGATTATCATTCTCTTCCCAAGCGCAACCCCAACATACGGAACTCTGTGGTATTTCTATACTGGGAAGCAGACAGGGGGAGTTTTTGGTTACTTAAAGTCTGCAGTTTCTGTGCTTAAGTACTATATTATGGTAAATGTAGTACTACCAGGAATACTTTATTGTACTGCATAACTGGAGGTTACCTACAATTGGTTAAATGTCTTGTACTGCAGCAAGTGTAAGTTTTTATCAGTCCCAGGCTAAGCCAAACTGACTGTGGGATCCAAACACCTTCCACCCATTCTATTTTCTTCCTAATCCTTTCATCCATCAACTCTATAACAGACATTTCACTGATGGGTTTGTGCTGGCTGTTATGGGTAGAGATTTCAACTACTTTTAGGTCAGTGCAAAACCAAACCTGAAGTCCATTACCCAGTGATACTGAGTTATTTAATTTTAACTGCCTTTCCTTCAAATATGAAAGACTTGCATCATCTTCAGACAAAATCGCTAAAAAGGATCTACTACATACACGCTCAGGTAGGATACTGAATTATTTAAAACTTATCACTTTCTTTAACACCTTAAAAATAGCTTTTTTCCAGTTGCCTATTTTGGTTCTTTTTAAATGTAAAGTGAGTTTTTAACATTTGTCACAGTACAGAAGCACCATAATTTCTTTTTACAGAACAGTGACAAGACATTTCTATAACAAGCAGTATACCATAATGAGTCAAAAACAATTTTCCTTTTAAGATACTTCTATCTATATAAGGTCTCATTCCTAAACCAATCACATTTTAACAACTACAGTAGTATTATGGTCAGACTGGCCTTCATGGATGCCCTGAAGAAAGACAGGGAAGAGGTCTGAGTGAATGAAGCTGAGAGTAACATTGTCAGGAAACTACACTCTGTTAAGTAAGTCATCCAAGGGAGACACCAGACTAAGATGCATTCTTCCTGGGCAGGGAGTTAATGGCTGTACCAGCGGAAGAGAACTGATAGCTCCAACAGTGACAGCAACAGAGAAGATCCAGAAGGGAAGCTACTGGACAGCAGCAATACTGGGAGCTGACACTTGCAAGTGTTCCCTCAAAGATGACAGCAGTGGCACTTTACCCAACTTTTGTTAATGCTTCACAGAAGATGACACAGGTTAACCACTTCTGAATATCTTTCTATTCTGAAAATCCTACGGAGAGACATTCTAAAATAAAGCAAGAAATAGTATTGCAACTAAAACAAAATAGGAAGTTAAAAAACAATGAAATAAGCCAACTGAAACATTAATTCAGAACAATTTTAAAAGCATTTAAAACATAGCGGTTAACAGAGTACAACATACACCATCAAAAGACCCTTTTACAACAGCCAGTTAACAACTGAACACAAACAAAATATCTTTCCCTGCAAGTGTAAACAGAGTACAAAGGAGGCCAATCTAGCCTCCCCTGGTAGGGAATTTCATAGTCTGGGTGCAACCACTGAGAAGGTCCTCTCCTGTGTCTTTATCAAGCATGCCTGTAACAACAGTAGTGCCAATAGAAAGCCTCTCCTGAGGATCTCAAATATTTGGTAGGTTCATATACGGTGATTAACCCCTTTAGGTAGTCTGGAGTCATCCTAATCACAACTTCCATGATTTTACCTGATCCAACTTGCACTTCCTTTACCTTCCAGAAAGTGACAAGCCTGTTAAAACAAAGGCGAACCATTTCATTTCCCCTGAAAAACAATTTCAACTCTGAGACCTGCTATGAGTTACAGTTCTAAGCCTCACAGGGGAAGTGATGTGAAGCCACTTCCAATTCTGGGAGAAAAAAAAAATATCTTTCTTTCTTTTTTTTTAAATAAAACAAGATAGGTAGGAAACTCTGTTATTGTGTATCTTCAAGTCATTTCTGACTTAAGGTGACCCCAAGGCAAACCTGTCACAGGGTTTTCTTGGCACATTTTGTTCAGAGTGGGTTTGCCTTTGCCTCCCTGTGAGGCTGAGAGAATGTGACTTCCATGGCTGAGTGGAGATTTGACCCTGGTTTCTAGAGCCACAGTCCAATTGTCAAGCCACTACACCATGCTGGCTCTCAGTAGGGAACCACACCTTGTTTTATAGAATTGTCTCAAGAACATTATTTTTCTTTTCCAGGAATATTACAATTGGGGGCATGAAGATCGTATATTCCCCAAATAAGACTTATAGTCTCTTACACAACAAAAGGTATGAAGAGATGGGGAGAACCTACCCTCATTTATCATTTACCAACCACCCAAGATCTTTTTCTAGTATGCAATGCTGCACAATTAAGGTAGAGCCAGCTTGATGCAGTGGTTTGAGCGTTAGAGTACAACACTGGAGACCAAGGTTCGATTTTCTGCTTAGCCATGGAAACCCACTGGTTGATATTGGGTCTGTCACACACTCTCAGCCCCAGACAATCCTGTGATAGATCTGTCTTAGGTTCTCAGTATATCAGAAATGATTTGACGACACACAACAACACAAATTCACAAATCTTAAACTTATATTACCATGTTTCCCTAGAAATATTATACAGACCATCTAGTGAGAGGCTGAACATATGGATACTGGGAAAGAAAACCAGCTACAATCACAGATCTTATGGTTCAACATATATACACCATACTTTACACTAAACATCTCTCTACTTGATACATATTATCACATAGATTGCTGGCTGATAAGCACAGAGCTGCTTAGCCACAGAATTAAATTTTAATTAGTTATCTGGACTTGCAGAACCATCTATATGGCCACAATGGTCAGGTTGTTGAGGGGTTTTTTACACTGAATTAAAAATAGCTGTGTGCTACTTCAGAAGAAAGACTTAGAAGCACTGAAGAACTGGTCAGAATTTTTTTTTTTTTATGAAGGAAGCTAAATAAAGGGTGTGCTTTACTTTTAACTTTTGTATATGTTTATACATTTTAAATCTATCTTTTGGATGGAATGATTTTAATTGTGTTTTAAAATTTTACTTGCTTTTAGCTTATTCTTTTTTAAATTGTCTTGGGTTGCGCTCTGGAAGAAAGGTAGCTTATAGATGAAATAAATAAGCAAGAGCTCGCTGTATATCTCCACAAATCATTCTCAATATTTGAGAGACTTTCTGGGCTACTACTAGAAAAGAGTAGGAGCGGAATCCAATGTTTTAGTAAGTCCTTATACATCCCTGAAGGAACTCTTGAGTCACAGTTTTCAGTATTAACTCATAAGAACTGCCTTAAAAAGTATGTTTACTTTAACTGCATTTGTATGTTCACATTGTGACCAGACCAGAATTGAATCCGGGAACCTTAGTATACAGTCCTTGGTCCCATAAAATAAAGCAAAGCAGGTTCCAAAGAGTTAGTAAACTCATATTTCAAAAAAAAAAAGGGGGGGGGGTCAGCAGCTGCAGCAGTGAAAGCAATTAATTTGTCAACTTAACCAAAGAAAATTATTTCAGCAATGTGCAAAATGCATGATACAAACAGATCAAGCGAAGGGGAGAATGTATTCCTTTCCTGGAGTTAAGTCTGTGACTTGCATGGATGACAATGATGCACTGCTGATCTCTCAAGCCACGCAATGTTTTATATGTTTTATATGTCTCGTCCTTATTAAACAGTCCCAGAAGTAGGTTTGAAGAGATCTTGAGTAAAGTGCCTTCTCCCACCAGTAGTTTCTATGATGCCGAGGTGTGCTTTAATTCACTGTTCTTTCTCCTAGGTTTGGACCTTATGATTTGCACAGAAAAACCAGGATATACAGCTGCTCCAATCACCTTTTCTTTTTCATCAGAACCTTTGTCCCACAGTACTATCTCTCTATGATGGAGGAAGGGGGTCAGATACATTTGAGGAAAACCAGAGAATTCATAGCAAGTACTTCCCCAAGCACTTCTTTATTAAATAGAGGGCCAATCCTTGAAATGGAAAAAATAAACTAAGACCAAATGCCCCATTTTAAGGCCAGGCTTAGGACTGAATGGAAAAGCTCTGCTGCAACCAATCTCCTTCTCCCACCTCCACCCCACCAAGTGTATTTGGACTTTACCTCCCAATGTAGTGAGTAAACTAGAATGCCTAAGTGCATCTGTGGGAAAGAAAAAGATGAATTCAGGAATCATCTGGCTCTTCTGAAATCATCACTGAGCATTTAAAATATATTTTCTGTTAAAAAATGGTTCTCACAGATTCTAGAAGCTGCTCACCAGGCAACATAAGCGTTCATGTTTAGACTTAAGCACTGACTTTAAAAACATGGGAACTTTCCCTAAATTTTAATATTTGGACAATTTTCCTTATGTTAATTTTCTGAGTATCACTTGGCTACCTTAGAGGTTTGTATTATCATCACTGACTTCAGGAATACTGCTATGCACTACATAGCTCACAATTATAAATTGTTGCTTGATCTCAAACCTCAAAGTTCTATCAGATGCAGATGAGGCTGTCTGGAGACAGAGTTCCTCTTGCTAAACTATGTCTCTTGACAGGGCCATACTAATAGTAGAATCCTATGCCAGGGCGGTGCAGTGTTTTGAGTGTTGGACTATGAGTGTTGGAAACCAGGGTTCAATTTTCTGCTCAGCCACGGAAACCCACTGAGTGACCTTCAGCAGCTCACACACTATCAGCCCCAGAAAAAAACTGTGATAGGTTCACCTTAAGGTCACCACAAGTCAGAAATGACTTGAAGGCACACTGCAACAACATGAAAGTTTAGCCAAAAGTTCATGTGCTCAGTTAAAGTTACTCAGTATCAACAGCATGGCCACTTTTTCGTTTCTGTATTTTGCTCTCAAACAGGGGCAGGTAATTACCCACAATCTGACTGTTACACATACCTTAACACTCTTTGGAGAACTGCACTTCCCCATTTTTATTTTTTAATTGCTTTTTTTTAACTTTTCAATTTTCCCTCAAAATACTTCCTGGGACAGTTTTGCCATGCCTTCTCCCACAATTATTTTAAACCATTTTAAAAGCTGAAACTAAATAGGAAATGGTGTCTAGTTTACTTGCTACTTTTAGAAGGGTTTCTCCTGGGCCTTAAACAGCCCAGGGGTACATGGCAAAATTTGCACTTCCCATTCCCTTATAAGTTACCAACTTCTTGCATGACAAGGAGTCAAGATTACAAATGCACTGCTAGAAAAGCCAGACTATGCTGTAAGATTTTACTCTTTCTGTTAATTAGATTCTAACTTACACTATTAGCTATTATTAAATTCTAAACAAGAAATATGATCCTCACATTTACTGGAATATTGGCTAGCCGGGTAATTATAACAGACGCTGTAAAGATCCAGAATGGTTTAGGGCAAACCACTATGTAGTTGCTACCAAACACCATAGTCCCAGAAACCAGAACAAGATCCAGAAACAAAAGATTGTTAAGTAAACACAAAACTATACAAATGGCAACTGCAGCTTCTCATGCTACAGAGGCTGGATGGCCATCTGCTGGGGATGCTTTGAATGTGTGTTCCCGCAGGCAGGAAGTTGGACTTGATAACCATTGTGGTCTCTTCCAACTCTATGATTCTATTTTGAAAGCAACTCTCAGAAGCAACCTACTTAAATAGTGCAAGGGGAAGTGCTCTCAGAAAACCCTTGAAGCAGCTCCCTGTGCAGCCTTTTGAATCCTGGCCTGTAACTAGTACTTAAAATAAAGCAACACTGTCTGTTCCACATTTAAAACAAGTAGGACCTTCAACAAAATTTTGTACCATGCTTCTGTTCAGGGTTCTAGCCAGCCATGACTTTTTCCAAGATATTTCATTCCCTCTGACTCCACACACACACACACACACACACACACTTTTTCTTCTTTACCCACATCACAACCCAGATAGTCTGTAGCTGCTTAAACATACTTAGTCCATATTATACCACTGGGGGAAGGGGATGGCCCCTAAGTATCAGCAAATTCTAGAGGTCTTTTCAATTTAAGTGATAAAAATTTGATAGTGGAGTTTGGTGACAGAATTTAACTACCATATTCTTTTCATTCTAATACTGACAATTGTTTCAGAACTAACAGCTACAGGGTTAATTTTTATTTGCAACATGCACAAAGGGAAGGAACCATTTGCACTACAGTCACAGCACACTGTTCCATGGAAATAATCAATGGCATTTTATTTATTATTATATTATTTCTAGCTCCAGTTCATTATTTGCAAAATAGAATGTACAATATTCCAGAAAAGCTGTCCAGGTTAATGCACTTATCTTTGTAATTTACAATGCATAATTATTAGACAGAATAAATGAAGTGAGTTCCTTATAACACTAGATTTGCAGTTCTATCTCCTGCAAAAATCATAGTTCGACACAACCCAGCCTCAGGTCAATCTTTATTTATATTCCATCTTTCATCACCTAGAAGACTGCAAAAGCTATTGATAAGCATGTATGAAAGCATGTATGAAAGCTAATATACAATCAAAACAAAGGCAACAAAAAAAATTAAAATGTAGAAACTAGAGTCAGAACACACCATATCAACAAGAGATGGGCATAAGAATTTATTATGACTTCTGGAGATTAGCATTCCACTGATATAATAACTATGCATCCAAGACCTGCCTCACTGTTTTGCTCACACTCTGAACTTGATAAATTAACACGGTCTTTAATGCTCTACAGCAGCAAAAGTAATATTTTGTGGAAATGTTGCACTGGTCTGTCTAACAATGAGTTTAGAATACAAACCACAGACTAAGCTTCCAAATGTACAAATAAAACATTAGTTTGCTCGGGTTTTCATTCTTTCAGAACCATTTAACTTCAACCCACCTCCGTGATGCAGCAGCCTCCGGATCCACAGACATATTAAATAATACCTGTGCACTGAAATACTGTAGCAAATAATAGTCATCACAAGCCATACGAAAACCCATTTGGGATCCTGGATTTAACCAAATGAAAACATGGTTTGTCCATTCAGAGTTAAGCTTCCTTTAACTATGATATAATATAATGTTTGAGCTGAACCATTAACTGCACAGGAAATATAGGTGGCAACATTCATTCCAAAAGTATTTAAAGTTACTCAGAAGATCAAAACAAAATAATCTAACACTGAAGCAAACATTTCAAATGCCGTAAATATTTTAGAAGTAAAATTTGATTTTCTGTGATATTCAATATTTGATATTCATTTGTAACATTTCTTTTAACTCTTTAGCATGACTGATTTCCAAGGCTGAAGAATACTATTCTTTTCATAACTATTCCATATTTAGACACCCTCTTACTGATGTGATACTTCGCCAGAAGAAATCATTTTCATTTATTTATGAATCATTTTAATTTACTTATGAACTACTTCTCTTACATAAGCTGATCTAATTGGGTAGCTCAAGCATATTCTGTATTTCTGAAGAATATTCTTCACTTTAATTCCTTCTATTAGTGTTTAGCTCTCCTTTTTAATAGGCATGTAACTGGTAATTTCATAAACAGAAAAGCATGATGCATAGAAAATAAAACAAGATGCCCAGGTCAACGGTCACACATAAACAGGCACATAATACAATCCAATTTTTCAAACAGCATCTACAGTGCTTCATTTTAACATCTGCATTATAACAAAAGCTGGCTTTTAAGGCAAGATCACCCAGTTCTAGATGTTTGCATTACATCTGCCAGGCCTAAACACAATCTTTGATCAGAAGCAGAAAAATCACCAAAGAATGTAGAACAGTCTGTTGTGTAATAAATGCAGTTTTATCCCCATGGCTGCATAGTGTAATTAAAGCTGGGAGTTGTTTCATACAAGTGTGTCATTAAATTCTGTATCTTTCTGGCAAGAGACTTATCCATATTACAACACTGCTTACTATCTATTTAGATCAAAACCAACATCAGCAGATACTTGTCCTAACTAAGGAAACAACACTTCTTGCTAGTTTAAAATGATAAAAGTCTTTACTACTAAAGAAATGAACCAGAGCATACATGAGTACTGTAATATTTTAATTAAGTTATTCTCTCCTGATATTTAGGTCACTGCTTACATTTAGGACACTTTTGGAGCATGAATACTAGATAGCAGATTATTACATATGCAAGTGAAATATAAAAGTTCCAAATGTTCATCCATCAAGAATACAAGTTAGAGAAAACAGAATTTCCAAATTAAATTCAATCCATTTGCAGTATTTGTATAACCTGCATGTCCCCATGTATGATTTAGCACTAATACCCAAGTGTAAAAACCAAACAGACTTTTTTTTTCAGTTGTCCACAGCATTTAACAGGAGTGACCACGCTACTTTCAAATATGAGTGAAGCTTTCTTTATATAAAACTTCTGTATATAAAAGAATTCACATATAATTCATCAACACTGTTTTTTTATTATTATTTCCAACAAGGTATTACTCTTCTTAATCTCCTGTCTAGCTACTACATCCTCCAAGAAGAAGTACGGCAATTCCCAAATACATCTTATAATAGACACCACAAAGCCGAGCAAAGAAAGTAAGAAAGCTGCTTTAAACAGGAGCATGCAATTACTTAGCTCAGTGACGCATGTGTCGTCAGCAATAGAAAGGGGATTGCATGTATCACTACTCATTTCTTCCCTGCTTCTGAGGTGCCCCCATCTTTCTGGACACAAAACTGATGCTAGAAGGGAAGCTCAGGAGAGATACAACAAAAACATGCCCCACTTCTCCGAAATGTTTAAGTACTGACATCCGCCATTTTCTGAGCAGAGGAGGAAGACATGTTGGAACAAAAACACAAAAGAGAGCAGCCATTTCCACTGGTTCATCCTAATCATCCAGTAGCCAGCTACTCCTACTGCTTTAAAGAATACAATCTACTCAAGAAGAATTAAAGAATTTAGCTCGCACAGAGTTTGAGGGGGGGAATAAGTTGCTGTCTGGGAAGGATCCATGAACATTGTTTGCTTGATACAGTTCATTACAACTCTTAGGAAAGCTTGTAACATATCACTTCAACTACGGAAGATTACAAGATACATTGATCTTTCTGGGAAAAACACAATATTAAGTACTCTACCTCCTGAGGGCTATAATTCTTACCGTATGTGAGGGATGCCAACTCCCCCCTGCAGAATCTTGTACAGTTTGCTTTCATATAACAGCTGAGGATGCCTGGCCTTCTGTGACTCTAACTTCACAGCCACTTCCTGCAGTGGAGAGGGGACACGGGTCAGATACTCTTATTGAGTATGAGGATGGCAAATTTTCTCTCATAGAAAATTTGAGGGCAAGGAAAACCTTCTATGAGAGAACATAATCAGAAATAACTGGTTCTGTCAACATATTTCAAGCAGTGTCTACTTGTGTGTAAATTATCGCATTCTAAGGAAAAGAGCCACCATAAACTTAGCTGAACAGCCTTTCTTTGCCTTTTAGATAAAATAACTAACTGCAACTGTATGAAAAAGAACTTAAGAGTGCTCTAATAGGATGCAACTTACAGATCTGCAGCAATAATGAGATAAATAAATAAAACAATGGCCTCCTTCCCCATCTATCACTAGGAACTCAGCAGTGTTGTTTACTACAAAAGCTTCTACCCTTCAAAGCATAATGATCTGATTCAAAGGGGGTCATTCTCAAAGCTTTGATCCAACCACTGCAGTCATCACTGCAAAGTCATGAAAGAACATACTGCCCTAGCTCCTGATTATACCGCCCCAAAATCCTATGATTTGTCATGATTTTGGGGCTGTTAACGAAAAAGAAACCCCAAAATTTACATTAAATGGGTGAACCCGCTCTAAAATACCTAAACTAGACAGAAAACAGTCAAAACATCCTTCAAAATTCGGGTGAACTGGGGTAACGCTATCGCTTAAGACGTGAAAACCTCCACTTCGAAGGGGGGGGCTGTGATGTTTTCCGACTACCTACTGACGTGGAGGTGAGTGTGGACGGAGAGGTGAAGGAAAGCGGAAAGGCCGGGGTGGCCTCCGGCCCTTACCTCCCCATTGGTGATATTGATAGCCAAGTATATATCCCCGAAGGAGCCTGAGCCGATCTTCCGCACCAGTTTGTATTTGCCCCCGACGATGAACTCGGCCTTGGAGCCACTGCTGCTCGCCATAGTGAATGAGGGAAGGGGGAAAAGGGGATTATTCACACGTCCAGCGCCTGTTGAGTTTTTCCTCAAGGAGCCCTTGCTCCACCACTGTCAGACTTTTGATGGGGGAGAAGAAAAGAGGGGAAAGGGGGGGGGGGACTCCGGTTCCTGCGGCTCAGCTCACACAAGGCCCCTGTAAAAAGCAGACGTCCCAGACGCTTCCCCGGCTGTCAGCACACTTTCCGCCCTTGAAGGAAATTAGCCTTCGTAGTTGGGAAGGGAGGGAAAAGTCCAAGCGGGTCCGGCCGCCGCCGCCAACTGGCGCTTCACTCGGCCGCCGCCGCCATCTTGTCTGTCTCTCTCTCACACACACTCTCTCTCTCGCTCACTGCTGATATCCAGGACACAAAATGCCTCCAGCCCGCGACCGACGCTTCTTCACCGCGCAGAGGACTCTGGGAAACGAGAGGAGGAGGAAAGCGCCTTCCTACGCATGCGTTTCCCAGAGGGAGGAAAAGAGGACAAGCAGGAAGTGTGCGTGATCTTAACGCCTCGGCAGGGCGAGGCCGGTTCAAAGGATGCGCGTGCGCAAAAACGTAGCGGGTTTTTTGTTGTTTTTTTTTAAGGCGGGTACCTGTCGCTGTCGCTATGGTGAACTCTTGGAAGGAGCTACGCAGTTCCTATCATTTCGCACACGCAAAAATGGGCATTAGCGTATCGGTCAAGGGAAGGAAAAGGCAGTTGCGTGTGCGCGAGAGCGGTGTGGCTTCCTCAGTTGGTTTTTTTTTTCTTCCCAAAAAGGAGGCAGGGAGGGGGCATCACAAAAGGGAAAGGAGGAGTCAGGCGGAAGGGCAGAGCGGCCGGCCAGGTGTAGTCGGCGGTTTAACCCTTTACATCTGAAGAGTGCCAGAATTTCCGTATTGTCCACGTCGATTACTTTTAAACGGGGGAGAAAATCTCGTTTATTCTCAGGATGAGTAGGCATGTGGGATTTCGATCCGCACGCCGATCACACACCCCCCCCCCCGCATGAGGAGATGATCCCCACCGAAATTGTCAGAATTGGTAGAGAGGCATCTTTTAGAAAAATCGTAGGAAGTCATGAGGATCCGGTTTTGATTCCATGGGATCCGACTTTTGTCCACGCTTTTCAAAGTCTTTCCCTAGTCCTTATTATTATTGTTGTTGTTGTTGTTTGGAGTTCTGTCTTGGGTGAAACGAGCCGGAAAACATCTTCCGTAAGAAAGCATCGATCGAAAGGGCCGTTAAAAAAAGAGGCTCCATGGTACTTTTGGGAAGTTGTTTTCCGAGTTCAATAAAAAACTGGAGTTAGGTGTCAATCTCGGCAATGTGGGCAGAGAGCAATTGCTATTTCCACTTTTGGCAGGAGACACATCCAGAGTCCTGGTGGGGTGTGTGTCTATGTGCTTTCAAGTTGCCTGTCGACGTGTGGCAACCCCATGAATTTCACAGGGTTTTCTTGGGCAAGGAATACTCAGAGGTGGTTTTGCCATTGCCTCACCTGAAATGTAGCCTACAGTATCTGGTATTCAGTGGTGGCCTCCCATTTGAGTACTAACCAGGGCTAACCGTGCTTAGCTTCTAAGATCAAATGAGATCTGGTGCCTGGTATTTAGGCCTACCATAGATAAAGGCATGATGTGGCAAAAAGCTATCAGCTTGTCCACACTGCACAGTTTCAGTACTACTTTAACTGTCATGATTGCATTTCCTGGAATCCTGGTGTTTGTAGCTTGGTGGAACTACCTAAACTTCTCTGCTAGTGTTCTACTCCCCTCCTGTTAACTTCAGCCCCAGCCCTCTCTAGCAGAGAATTACAATTCCCCTAACTACAAATCCCAGGATTCTCTAAGGCCATTTCCGCACTAGCCTGTTATAGTGCTCTTATTCCACTCTTAGTGCACTAGCCTGTTATAGTGCTCTTATTCCAGCCGGCCCCTCCCTAAACTGCAAACCTCAGGATTCCATAGGATGTTGAAAGTGGAATAAGAGCACTATAACAGGCTAGTGCGGAAATGGCCTAAGATGGAGGCATGGCAGTTAAATTGGTATCGAACCTATAAGTTTGCAGTGTGGTACAACTGTGTTCATTTTTTAATTTTTTTGCTGCTGCTTTACTTTTTCCTTAGCCCACTTAACTACACCAGCCGCAAACTGGAGAAAAATGTTGGGAGACAAGAAGAAGGGGCTCACCTCAACCCAAGCCATTCTGGTTGCCTGCTGCTTGCATCTTCAGGATAAGTCTGTGTAAACAATAAGAGTTTTCTACTGCCACGCTGAAGAGGTTTCCATCCGCAGAGGGAGATCATAAGTACCCTACAACATCCTTGGCTGCCCTCTCAAAGAACACACCAATTTCTTTAAGAGGAAACCATAGTTTTTCATGCTCTATAGAGTCAAAGGCTTACCTATAAAACACAGGCTGATTTGCTTTTGAAATTTTTTGGTACAGTCCATTATCCAACTTATGTCTGCAATATCATTCCTTGTGCCTCTTCCTTTCCAGAATCCAGCTGGGGCATCTGGCATTTCTTGCTCCATATATGGTAGAAGTCTTTGTTACAGAATTTTGAGTCTGAGCAGATGGTACCGAGGTACATTTGATTTCTTTCCCATAATATATCCCATGTTGGGAACATTTGTATATGGCAGAAACAGTATAAAAAAGGCTGAAATGCGTGTGGTGGTTTTTTCTTTTGTGGCTTTATTATCACCTATGAATGTATTCCCAGAGTCTGGGTGGTGTGGTTTAAACTAGAATGAACTGACTTAAATACAAATATTTTGTTTTAAGTCAGGTGTGAATAGGGGCAGTTGTTGTATTTCCTCAATCTGTTTCTAATTTATGATGGCCCTAAGGCAGGATTTTCATGGCAAAAGTTGTTCAGAGGCACTTATCACTGCCATCCTCTGAGGCTAAGAGTGTGTGACTTGCCAAGGTCGCCCAGTAGGTTTCCCAGGAGGAGTAGGGATTTGAATTCTGATTTCCCAGAGTCCTAGTCCAGCACTTAATTAATACCATGCTGAACCACTTTGAAATAAAAATGTAATGAAACAGGAGCAGACCATTTTTTAAACTGAAGAGTGTAGTGTGTCTCACCTAGAACTATGACATGAAAAATCATCACTGTTGTTCAGCCATAGGCAGAATTATTCCAGACACAGAAAGTTGGCTTCTTTTTCCCAGATCCTTATTCAGCACAGAAATACATGCATGAATAGCATGACTATGGAACTAATAAGCCTCTGCAGGTACTGCATATCATCACACACCTCAAAGCTCAAGTCCTCAGGACTGGACCTCCCACGATGCTACAGGTGAAAGATTATGAGAAACTGTTGTGGGAAAATAAAAGAAGGCAGCAAAGGGAAAAATACATTTGTAGCTTATTTTTCTAAAGAGTTCGGCATATTTAAGTGCATTGATTCAAATGAAGCAGATATGCCTAAATCTGCACAGAAACTGGCAATACTTTTGTGTACGGTTTAGTGTATTTTTCTCAGAAGAAAAAAATCTGACTGTCTGCATATTTAACATATATATATTGATGATATTTTTAGTAAGAGTTAACCTAGTTAAGTTGAATGATCTGGATCTAAACTTACATTAAGTTGCAGTATTCTACGAATTTAGGTGTTTATGACAATTAAAATGAATGGAACAAACACTGGTTTATGAAGTGAGGTGATAGGAACATTCTGTCAGCCCACACGTTTTACAGCAAGGCATCTGTCATTTAGCAGGAATGCTTGGACCTAAAGTATGTTATTTAATTTATCAACTCATTAATTATCTGTGTTTAATCACATAGCTTCCGTCTTACGTGCAATCCATTTTGTTAACATGGTAACACCCTCCTTTTCTCTCATTTAATATGGCTCTTGAATAAGCAAAAACACCTGGATTTTGAAATTCTGTCTACTTGCACTTCCTGCTTTTCCTTCTTATAAAGCAAGCAAAGAAACACAGGAAGCATCTGCCTAATGAAGCAATACATTATTGTACAATACACAGTAACCCCAAACAATATTTTGAACAAATAGCAAGAACTTAGAAGTGACAGAGTGTTAGACCCTCTATTTACAATTGAACAAGGTATTCAATTTGATTCCAAGAACTAGATACAACATGGGAGAGAGATTTAAGAGTCTTCTGATATTTTTTTAAAATGGAAAGTAGCTACAGGAGGTTACCAGTTTAATCAGAGGAATTAGAAAGGGAAGAGTCTGCCTGGTCTTTTCTTGTCTGACTAGTTTTTGTTGAAATCATCTTCCTGTGCTTTTCTGCCTTTGGGCAAAAACATATTTGCACCAGCATCTTTTCACTTGGTGGTGATAAAACATCATGGGAGTGTTTCTGAGAAGAAAAATAGAAAGGTTTAAACGGCCACTTACCTCCATCTTCATGGTATCTGAAGTCTTGACTACAGCCTCACATGACTGTGTTGGTTATTTTTTAATGGCAGTAGATAGGTTTATGTCTCCAGTGTAACATGGAGCTTGAGCCTGACTAAGATAGACACACAAGTAAGTGTCTGTTCTTCTTCGTGGTCTCTGTGCCTCACACACTAGGAGCTTTCGCGCATGCGCGGTACCGTTTGGAAAATTTTAGAGTTTAGTAGCTTGGCGGGAACCCCTCCCCCTCTGCCTGCACTGAGCATGCTCAGCCCGCCGAGCAACGGTCTCTCCTCAGTTCTTTCTCGTCCGCCGTTCCGTACGGAGGTTCTGGGTTAGTTCTCTGCTTGGCTTGCTTCTTTGTGTGTTTTTTACTGGCTTTGAACTTGGTTTTGACGACCCCCTTTGGATTTCGAACTTGGTTTGGTGATATTGGCTTCCCGTTTTACGGGATTTCTTCGCCTCCCCCCCCTTCTCCGTCTTCGTCTCCGTCGTCTTCTTCGTCTCCGCCATCTTGCCTTCTCCAACTCTTCTTCCCCGTCGTCTTCTTCGTTCTTCTATGTCGGCGTTGTTCAAACCGTGCACAGCGTGTGGTCGTAAGGTCGCCTTAACTGACGGTCACAGCGAGTGCCTTTTCTGTCTGGGTGAGGCCCATAACACCAGGGCCTGTCCAGTCTGTAGAGACTTCACCTCCCAGACCCTGAGAAATCGCCTGGCTCGCCTGAAGTCTTACTGTTGGGAGCAGTCTCTACAGGCACAGGAAGGACCGTCAGTTGCTGCGGCGATGTCCAAGCCATCGGCATCGGGGCGACCTTCGACCATGCCCTCGTCAGCGTCGACGGCTGTCGACCCGGCCACGTCGGCGGTACCGGGCTCGGTACCACCACCTCGGACGCCGATCTCTGCTTTGCCGAGGATACCGAAGGTCTCGACTTCGACCTCAGCGGAGTCTCCGGCTCAGGCTCCGAGACCGGCAAAGCCGCTAACCTTGGCCCAGCGCAAGCGGCCTGCCCTTCCGGAGAAGGGGAAGGACAAAGATAAGAAAAAGAAGAGGAAAGAGAAGGAAAAACGTGGCTCTCCGGCTAAGAGGCCTGCTCCTCCCACGCCTCCTCCAACCCAACCGCAGGAACCCGAGGAAGAGTCGGAACACCAGGAGATCCTGGAGGTCTCCGACGTGGAGGAGTCCGCTGGTCTCGCGGCGCCCTCCGGCCCGCCTCTCTTGACTGCAGCGGTGTCTCCGCCCAGACGCCCTGAAATGGCGGCCCACCCGGAGCATACTCTGGCCTCACCCCAGGCCTCGCTCTGTCTGAGAGGATCCTCCGGAAGGAGTGCATCCCGGACACCGGAGCGACGGATCCGACAACGCTCTCCATGCTGTAGAGAGGCCTACCCCGAGTGGTCCAGGCCTTCTCTTGACTCTCCATACTCATCGGTGTCACACATCGCCAGGTACGGCAGAGAGCACACCTGGAGAGAGTACCCGGGGTCTTACCGCTCGTACTCTCCGGCGTATCGTGATCGGTACCACCCCGACGTACGACGCTGGTCGCCGTACCGTCGGTCCCGCTCTCCATCTCGTGGGGCCTATCATTCCTGGTACCACAGATCGCCGCGCTCCAGGTCCAGGTCACCGGCTCCCCGTCGCTCACGTGACCGTTCGCCGCACTATCGCGCGGTCTCTCCTCCGCCGCGGGTCACCTCCACGGCGACCCGTCCATCGTCGGAAACCGCCCAGGCGTCGCCGCCATCGGCTCCAGTGACTGTGACCCAGGCCGTCGACCACCCGAGACCTGCGGTGGTCCCGCTTACCAGACCTACTCAGGCACCGGTGACCTCTTCTTCCTCTGCGAGGCCACCCACCGTCGCCGCCCCGACTGTGACGTTGGCCGTGCCATCCAGCCAACCGTCACGTGAGAGGTCGCCCGAGAAGTCATCCTCCAAATCCTCTCAAACCTACGAGTCTGACTCAGACTCAAACGAGTCGACACCGGCGTCCCACGAATCCCCCCCCTTGGCGTTTGGAGACCCTGCCCCGGAGTCGGCACCGGAGGACGTTAGGAGTTTGTCGGCTATCCTCCTTCGGATGTCTGCAGCTCTGGGTCTGAAGATTGCGGAACCGGCTCCGGCGGTGCAGGATCCTGTCTTCCAGTATGTTGACACCCGTCCTCCATCGACGGCTCCACTGCCATTCCTGCCAGCCTTGATGGAGGCCCTGAAGCAGCTGTGGGCCCAGCCGGCTTCTGCCCAGCCTGTTCCGCACAGGCTTGAACATCTCTACCGGACCCAGAGGGAGGATGCCGAGTTCCTCTTCAGCCATCCCCTGCCGAACTCCGTGGTGGTCGAGTCTGCCCAGACCAAGGGGGGCACGAGGGCGCATACCACCCCGCCGGACAGAGAGGGTCGGAGGCTTGACACGTTCGGGCGACGCTTTTACTCAGCCTCCTCACTAATAGCGAGGGTGTTGAACACCCAGGCCTGCCTCGCGGCCTACCTGAGGAACCTGCTGGATAGGTTCCACCCGGTCCTATCCAGCCTCCCGGAGGAGAATCGGGCGAGTGCTACTGACTTTTTCAATGAGGCCGTAGCACTCGCCAATCAACAGATCATTTCCTCCAGGCACTCCGTCGAGGTGGCTGCATGGGTGCTAGTGGGATCGGTCGCGCTCTGACGGTATGCGTGGCTCCGCTCCTCGGGTCTTCAGGAGGACACCAGGAGGAGGATTGAGGACCTTCCGTTCGATGGCACGGGGCTCTTCAGTGCCAATACTGATGAAGCGATGGACCACATCGTCAAGGCGCGTCTAATGGCCAAGAAGATGGGGATCCATCAGCCTCCTCAGCCACGCCGCACCTTTGGCTCGCAACCTTCCTGGCGCAGGTCCTCCTCCTCCACCCTTCCATCGCGCTCTCCGTGCTCTGTACAGTCGCGTCCGACAGCCTCGTCCTCTTCCAGGAGACCTCCTCGGAGACGCCAATCCTCTTCGAGGAAGTCTTCCTCGGGGACGAAGTCCCGTTTTTGATGCGAAGCGCAGGTCGCCTCCACAGCCTCTCTTCCACCTTCCAGCATCCCTAGAAGATCATCCCGGACTGGCCAGACATCTCGCCGATTGGCGCTACATCACTTCGGACTCTTGGGTTCTCTCCATCGTTCGTCTTGGTTACGCCATTGAGTTTGCAAGTATTCCACCGCGAGGCGTCTACTATTCCACCCCTGCCAGCCCGGCCTTGCTGGAAGAGATCCAGTCCCTCCTGCAGAAAGGAGCGATCGAAAGGTTACCGCCCTCGGCCACTACCACCGGCTTCTTCTCCGGGTACTTCACGGTACCGAAGTCGGACGGTACCCTGCGGCCCATCTTGGACCTCAGAGGGGTGAACGAATACATCCGCCCCAGACGGTTCAAGATGGTCATGCTATCCTCGATCCTGCCTTTCCTTCGTCGAGGGGACTGGTTCGCCTCCATCGATCTTCGGGATGCGTACTTCCACATCGCCATTCGCCCGCAGCACAGACGGTACCTTCGGTTCGCGATCGACGGCACCTGTTACCAATACAGGGTGCTGCCTTTCGGGCTGTCCACCGCCCCGAGGGTCTTCACCAAATGCATGGCCCCGGTGGTATCGCACCTGCGGACGAAGGGCGTCTCCATTTACCCTTACCTTGACGACTGGCTGTTGGTCGCGTCCTGCAGATACAAACTGTACAGGGACATCCACAGAACGCTGTCCCTCCTGACTCGCCTTGGCCTCCGGGTCAACCCAAAGAAGTCGCACCTTGAGCCGGCGAGGGTGCTCGATTTCATTGGGGCGACCCTGGACTCTGTCTCCGCCAGAGCCTACTTGCCGCTGGAGCGTGCACGTACCCTTCGCTGGGCGGCATCCGCCACCTTCGACTTGCCGACGGTGTCAGCGAGGAGGATCCAGCAGCTCCTCGGGTACATGGCCTCCACCACGGCTGTGACTTACCTCTCCCGACTGCACGCGCGCCCACTCCAACACTGGTTCGTCAGGGTCTTCAATCTGCTCCGAGACTACCAGAGACGCCGCCTCCGGATCCCAATGCACGTGCGCTGCTCCCTGCTCTGGTGGCTTTCTTACCGCCACCTGCTCTCGGGGATGCCGTTCCGGGAACCGACACCTCAGCTTACGGTAACGACCGATGCCTCCCTGTTCGGGTGGGGAGCGCACTGTCGCGGTCTCAGGGTACGGGGACGCTGGACCGACGACGAGACCGGTCTTCACAGCAACGCTCTCGAGCTACTTACCATCTTGAAGGCTCTGAGGGCGTTTCGAAACCTGGTCGCAGGACGGACTGTCCTGCTTCTAACGGACAACACGACGGCAGTCTGTTATGTCAACAGACAAGGAGGGACCCATTCGACCACGCTCCTGACCATCGCGCTCCAACTGTGGGACTGGTGCGTGTCACTCCGGGTCCATCCGATAGCCATGCACCTGGCGGGCCAGGACAACATCACAGCGGACGCCCTCAGCAGGGACACCTCCTCCCACCACGAGTGGTCCCTGTCGAGAGAAGCTTTCCAGCTGATTCAAGACCGATGGGGCGATCCCACGATCGACCTCTTTGCCACCGAGGCGAACGCGAAGTACCGTCGGTACTGCTCGAGAAGAAAAATAGAAAGGTTTAAACAGCCACTTACCTCCATCTTCATGGTATCTGAAGTCTTGACTACAGCCTCACATGACTATGTTGGTTATTTTTTAATGGCAGTAGATAGGTTTATGTCTCCAGTGTAACATGGAGCTTGAGCCTGACTAAGATAGACACACAAGTAAGTGTCTGTTTCTCTGACCTTTCAGACTGCGTAGAAATTCTTAATGTGGTATTTTCCATACAAAATATTCTCCCCTTATAGAAAAATTGATATTAAGGAAGAGAAGTGCAGCTTAAGGCCCTCCCTGCCTATCTAGTTTTCTGTGTATAGGGATATTTGGCCATAGGGGGAGGTCCTGCTGTGTCAGCTGTCACCTGCAGTTTGACATATATGGTCCAGTCACAGCAATAGTAGTACAGTGAAAACTATGTGGTAATTTCAGAGCAGTCCAGTTAAAACAGATGACAAGTATTTGTGATCAAAGTGTCCTGATATCAACAGAATGTGGGCACAATGCATTTTTCCTGAACTGGTACAAATGGCTTCTTCATGTGCTTATAAACAAAGATTGGTTCTATTGACCAAAGGCAACTTGGAGGCTCTGTCCTCTGTTTCCTACAATATTATGTCTTGGAGCCCTTTCACACTAGACAATGATAGCACTATGATTCCACTTTAGCTGCCATGGCTACATCTTATAGAATCCTGGGATTTGTAGTTTGGCGAGACACTACTAGAGTTTTCTGGTGAGAAGTCTGAATACCCTTCCCTGCACTGCAAATGTCAAGATTCCACAAGATGCAGCTACAGTGGTTAAAATGGAATCACAGCACTTTAACCACCCTGGCTACATCCTATGGAATCCTGGGGTTAGTAGTTTGGTTAGAGGTGGCAGAGAAACTTTCTGGTTGAGAATCCCAAATATCTCACAAAAGTGCAAATCCTATTATTCCTGTTTTATAGTATTCAAGTGGCCACTAGCCTCATCTTTTGAACATACGACAGCTCAACTACTCTGATATCAGCTTGGTTGTTTGTTTAGAATGCCCTGTTTTGTAGGCTCAAGAATCTTTCAAAGCAGGCTTCAAAGATGCTCACTCAAAACTAGTACAGGGAGAGAAATTACATGGTGTCCACATAGAATGGAATCATCCAAGAAAGATTTCCAGCCTTTGTTGTTGTATCAGATGGCAGTAGGTCCCACAAAAAGGCTCTGAGGCAAAGGAGTGTTTATGCTCAGGCCACAATGGAAGCCATTTCCGCTTGCCAGGGGAACAGTTGCCAAGCAGGAGACCCATTGTGGCAAGAAGTGTTGGGCTGACAGCTAGATATTCCTCAGACTATGGATGGAAGCAGCTTTCATTGCTGGCTAATAGGTCCACCAAGGTCTCTGAGGCAAGGGAGTGGGACTGATCGACTATGGAATAGTCTTCCTTGTCTGCAACTGCTGGTCTGTTTCAGTTCTCGCCTTTCTTTTTCCTCCCCATTCTTTTTAGGGGTGTCAGAGTGAAAATTGGAGATAGGTCCTGTATCTTTAATCGTTGTGTAGAAGAGAGAATTGCAGTAGGTGTTCCTTATTACCCACTAACACTTCATGGTTATAGACTATGATTCAGTTTTAACTGCCATGGCAAGATCATGTGGAATCTTAGAATTTGCAGATCAGGGAGGGGCCTTCAGAATTCTCAGCCAAAGAGATTTAGTGCCTCTGACCAAACTACAACTCCCAGGATTCCAAAGGATGGAACCACAGCAGTTAAAGTGTTGTGTAGCAGCACTTCATTATAACGATGTAGTGTGAATGCAGCCCTTGCTGCATGACAAGAAACCGCTTCTGAAGTTTCTTTTTCTAAAACAACAATTAACAGTACGGATTTTCCATCCAGTTTTAAATCTGGCAAACCTGCTTCTGTATTATGCTCATTAGATTGTGAGCTTGTGGGCATGGACTACGTTGTTTTTTCAATCTATGCAAAATATTTAGAATAATATATCATTATTTTGTCATGTTGGTATTGACATATAAAACAAGAAGTCCAGTTTTTTTATTGCACTAACTGGTCACCATTTCCAAGCTTTTTTAAAAAAAATTATTTCAAAATTCTATACCTATATTTCATTCCAGCCCCATCCCTCCTCAAAGTAGCTCAGATTCTCTGTGTGTTTTTTAAATCTCTCAAAAAACCTAGGAGATAGATAAAATTAAGACGTAAGAATAATTCAGATAAGCCCTCTGTTGCTCAAGTATGATTTTCATATTCGTTTCCCTTTTGTGGAGTGCTGTAAATAACAAAAAGCCTGGCTGTGGCCCAGACTTCCTGTGAGCTGAAAGGCTGGTTCCCGGATATATGCAACTGTGTAGGACATAATGAGTGGTAAGAGATGTTTTTTGGTGGATGATGTATAGGAACCATATGTGAGGAAGAATGGTGCAAGAACTATGGCATAATCCTTTCAGATGGGCAAATGAGAACTTTTTGGAGATAATAAAGGACCTGCAGTATTTCTCAGTTTAAAATAAACTTTAAAAAAATGAGAGTTTATCTCTAAAATGTTTGACTATGAAAATAATACAGAATAAGCTTGCCAGTCAAATTATTTTTAAATGTTTCTCTTAAAATACGCATATTTTTCATCTTACTGATTTCTGTATGGCCTTTTTACAGAGCAGTTTTATGCACTTTTGGTAGCACTATGAATTCTTTGCCCAGTCTGTCAGATATTCAAGACCCTGACAGAGATATTTCTTTCTTTAAATTTATTTTCATTTCTCTTATTTTTGAATTATTCATAAGTGGCATAATTTGCACCATTTGTATTTCTGTAAATTGCTATATATTTAGGTCTAAAAAAAAAGAAAACAGTTTTATGATCACTGGTCTAATTAAATCAGATGGGATGACAGATTTATTGTAAGCAAAAAAGTTGTCATTCCCCACTACCACCACTTCATACCAAAGATGACCTGTGGGAATACCAGTTTTATGACTCCTGGATTTTTTGAAAGATAAGACCTCTTAAAAAAAGATAATCAATAACCTTTTGATACAGGTATCAGTTCATTCAGAACAGGTCTTTTATTCCAACAGGATTAATAAGAGGAAACTGACAAGATTGCAGAAAAAGTTTTAATCATATCAATCATAAGGACTATAAATATTAAACAAGAACCTCCAAAAGCAGTATATCCTTTTTCGCATTATTTGCTTGTAGATCTTATGGATTTGCTGGATTTCTCTGGGAAGAGAGAAGATAATCTTTTGCTGCTACATCATCTTTATCTATTTTTTAGCATTTTAGTATACTTTATTTTTTAGCATTTCCATAACTGACAAGGATGGTGTGTCAGGAAGTTCTGTAGCTCTTGTGCATTTGTTGTATTATATCTTTCCCTTTGTTCAAGCAGTTTTATACTATTTATTTTTTATAATTTCCTTTGAAGTTAATCACAGAATTGCTTCAGTTGTTATGCTTTCATCATCATTACTCATATTTTAAGGTAGGTTAATGCTTATGTCCACCACTTGAATGAATATCTCACCATTTTGCCTTTTATTTCTATACATTTTAAATTGGGTTTGGGTTTTATTTGGATGAAGATCTTGCTTAGTGGTCACTCCACAGATTCTCGGCAGAGCAGAATAAAATGACCAGAATAAAGAACTCATCTCCCCACCCTAACCCCTGTGAATATAGCCTGTGTGAGGAGGGAAGTGGAACCAGGCCTAGCTGTCCCTGATGTCTATGTGATAGAGATGAGGCACCCTCCTACCCTAGCTGATACTCACCTCAGTATGCAGTCCTTGGGAAGAAGGGCTGAGAGATAAATACCACAGTTTTTGGGAGTCAGGGCTGGGTTGTGCAGGCCCCCTAAAGGTATTACTTATATATGTGGATGTGTGCTTGAGGTTGACTCAGTCATTTTTGTTTACTATTCATTGGTAACTCTGTTGTATTGCATTCATTGATTATATTTGTTTTTTCAGCATCAGCTTTGCATCCTGTATAAGTGTATTTTTGTTTTCCTTTGTTGCTTTTTCAGTGTTGTTCCTTTGCCCTCGACCACTTTGCTGTTTAGTGGTTGTTTGAGAGGCCATCTATCTCTTGGAATTTAAACACTGGATGTCCACATACAGCCACAACATTCTAACTGCTGTGCTACATGAACAGCGATAAACAATAAATGCTTTTTCTATTCAGAATAATATAAAGAATCTTCCCCTTCAGCCTAGTATGCAAAGTTTATTAGAACTGTTGAGTGTTCATAGCTTCAATGTGACTTTTATTTGCATGTGAAAACTTTTACCATATCCTCAGCAGTGCAGGTCATGATATCTAAGCTACTATGCAAAATATAATAGTACATACATTAATTGTTTTTTGTTGTCTTTGAACATTCAAATAATGCAAGGATTGGCATATCTATGATTATTTGCAACATATAATGGATGACAAAATGCATATTATTTCCAGCATTATACGTGCACATTTTCTCAATGTTAGGTGTTTGAGACATTCATACTTTCCTGAAATTTCCCTCCAGTTTATAAGATGTTCTTGTTTATGAGGAAACTAGGTCCAAGTGAGGCCTGTAGTATTTTCTCCCTTCAGGTATAAGACTAGAAACATAACAGTCCAATCTTTGGGCAAAATTAGACACAGCAGAGTGTATTGATTTTGAAGTTTACTATAAGCTTTGTGCAGCTTGTATGTTCTACTGTCCATAGTTCTCCAATTTAGTCAGTAATCAGGTCCAGATCCATAATTTCTAAATTTCTGTGGTAATGAGTATTTTGGGGCTGTTTGTTAAGACAATGAAGGAAATCCAGGAGGGAGTTGGTTGTGTGCTTAATCACACAGCAGGAATTGGATCATGTTTGCATGGAAGTTCTCTGTTTTCCCTTTTTCACACTGTAGCACCAAAATAGGAGTGTGAGGAAACTGAGTCAGGAGAAGCAAGAACAGAGAATAATCAATCTGTTCAGAATATGATTACTTCCTAGGATCCATGATTGTTTCTGTCTCTCTTCCAAATGGGTGAAGTAATTCCCATTAAGAGCCAGTAACACAGTGGCATGAAGAATGCTTAGATAGGCAGAGTTGATGGCTCTTCTTAAGTAATCTAACTGCAGTTTTCTCTATGTTCATAAAATAGCAACTGTTGGAGTATGACAACATTTTTAAGCAAGTGACAGACTGGGGAGCCAATTTCACTGGGATTATCATACACAAATGCAGTAAATTACTTCATTTCTAGTGCTGAAAATAGAAGATAAGTGTTGAATCCTTACTCTCCCGTCTGCACGTTGAACCGTTTTAGCGTTGTAGTTTTCCTCGTGGTTCTGCATGTTTCCAGCTCCTAGAACGGTTCACTGTGATGAAAAACCGCTGTATCAGGAAACCGGAAAAACTCTGATGTAAATCTCCCAAACTGGTTCTGCTTCGTTTTTTGCCTACGTGCAGAAGTGTAGCATCAATTCACAGTGCAGAAGTGGCTAGCTATGGGCATTCCCAGGCTGTTCCTTCCGTCATTTCTGTCCCTATCTCTCTCTGCCCACCAAAGGACAGGCTGCCGTCATTATTGTCTTCATGCATTAGACAGCAAAAAGAGAGTGGATCTGGTAATGGACTGTTAAGACGTGTTTTTTTCCAAGTATCAACGGACATACATACCTATGCACAAATGTAGCAATGCAGAAATGTGTTTAAAATGTGTATGTGTTTTTTTTAAAACAGACCAATCAGGGATGGTGGGGCGGGCTGAGGGAGGTAAATGGGAATGACCAGGGACGTGCTGTTGCGGATGCAGCAACTGCTGTTCTCCATGGTAGTACGATGTAAATATGCTGACAGCACAGTTTCTGAATCGGAGTATGAAAACACCGCTCTTGACACTCAGTGAACCGCTCCTCCCCTCTTGTGCGGAAATAGCCAGCATGGTATAGTGGTTGAAGTGTTGGAGACCAGGGTTCAATTTCCCGCTTGGCCACAGAAACCCACTGGGTGACCTTGGGCACATCACATACTCTCAGCCCCAAAAGCCCCAATGATAGGTTTGCCTTAGAGACAATAAAAATCAGAAACGACTTGAAGGCACAAAACAACAACAGCAGAGTTACTTCATTTTCATGAAATGTTGTCTTTCAGAACTGTATTTTGCTAGTACTCCTTTCCATCACTGTTTCTAGAGCTTGTATGTTGCAAATATATGCAGGACACACAGAATCAACTAGTTAGAAGTAGCAAAGTTAATTGTTTTTTTATTTTTTATTTTTTTGGCTGAGACATAACTAAGTAATCTTACAATCACCACATAAGGAGGGTTACTTTCATTACTTTTACTGTACAAGGGTCCCATTTTAGTTTTTGAGTTATAGGTTGTGCGTGGCCTCGCTGCTTAGGTATGTTTTGTATCCTAGGCCCTTTCCGCAGCTTACCTTCTCACGCTGCCGGAGTGTGGGCCTTGCGTGAAAGGCCTGGGCAGGCAGCTTTCGCAAGCCTCCTGTTTCCCTGCTGCTTGGTCTCCGCAGCTCCTTTCTGCTCGTGCGAGAGCCCCGCCTGCGCCCTGCCCCTTCCTTCCGCAGTGCAGCCTGGGAGTTGTAGGCTGCACTGAGGAGAGGAAGTGCGACAGGCCCGGTTCCGGAGGCTCTGCACTGCAGGTGAGTGCGGCCCAGGCCCATGAGCCTTGCGCAAATGCGGCTTATTTTCGGCTAAAAGCCGAAAATAAGAAAATGCGCATTTGCCGTGCTTGCGGGCCTTGAGCATGGCGGAAATGGGAGTGCGTCATGCACACCACTCCTGACATTTATGCGACGCTCAAGGGGCCCTTTTGCTTGTACACTGCCACGCAAAAAGGGCCACAGTCTGGTAGTTAATACCATTTTGGTGGTGGAACTAACAAGCAACTATTTAAATTACTTTTGAATAAAAATAATGTTAACAATCATACTTGAATAATACTTTTAAAATTGCAACTTGATAAATACTAATAGAGGGGGTCCTTAGAACTGTTAGTAGTTATACTTTAAAAATAACTTTCTAATCTCTGGCATGCCTGTGTATATCCTAAATTTGATTTTTATGTAAAATAAAGAATTAGTTATGTTTGCAGAGATAAGCAGTAGCCATATATACATACACACATGCGTGCATGTGCGCGCACACACACAGAATATCTGTGCATTTCTATATTTTGACACCTTTATTTGCTTCCCTTTTTCATTATTCTGCTTTTTTCTCCTTTATATACTCGTAGATCAAGAAGGTTTAGGTCACAATCCTTATCCACTTATTGGGGTGTAAATCACACTGAGTCGGTGGGGCTGATTTCCTAGGAAGCATAGGTTTGCGCAGTTATATAAATTAATGTTATGTTTTATTTGCTGTTTTTTTGTGTGTTTTTTTGTTATATGACTTCCATTCAACTCTATCTTATAGTGACCCTATAACAGGGTTTTCTTGGCAAGATTTATTCAGAGGATGTTTTCTATTGCCCTCCTTTTAGGCTGAGGGAGTGTGACTCATCCAGGATCACCCTGTAGATTTCCATTGCTGAGCAGGAATTTGAACTCTGGTCTCCTGGAATTCCAGACCAAACCAGTACACCACACTTGCTCTCCTTAAGTGCCTGTTGTCTTTTCTTAAGAAAAATGAAATAAATCTGAGTTATATTTGGAACCAAGGACTGAGCTGCTATTTTGAGACTGCTGAAGTGTTTCCTTAGAAATGTAACTGGCTGAACTCAGAGTACAGTACTAACACACACACCCCCACACACACAATTATGTCAGTATATGTTGTAACCACATTATATTATTTTGGCATGTCAGACAAGTGTAATTTGATTTCTCTCTCTCTCTCTGTCTCTCTCTCATTCTTGATCAGCTTTTGTCTTCTCTAGATTGCCTTTGTACTCTGTATGCAGCATTAACGTCTGCAGGTGCTTTTGGTGCATTCCATCTGGCAGTTTCTGAGCAACTGCTCTAATTTAGCAATACGTTGTGAGTCTCATAAGGATCCCACCAACCACTTTATATTTTCAGAGTATTTCCCTTTGCTCTCATCCTCCATCCTCTGTCCTGCATTGTTCTTTTGAAAGATTGGTGATTTGGAAAATGACTGATTGTCCAGGACTTGATGTTTTAGATATTTTCCATTTCTTTATACTTTTTCTTCATTGCATGCTTCATTACCCTAAATTCTCAAAACAATGCTGGCCGAAGAGTTGAACAAAAGACCCTTTATAGCACTAAGTATTTCTTAAAAGAGATAGTTAAGATGTGTCAGGTAGTATCCTTCAGTTTCATTTCATCACCAATTTGTTGTTGTTCTTTGGAGCACAACGTGCAAACCTTTTATGACTGAGAACGACACAAAGCACTTTTATAGCTGCTCTTTATGAGATACGGTCTCTTTTGGAAACTGTTACAACTTGAGTCATGCCTACTTGAAGGATCAGGAAAAACAGGTCTCCACCTATGGATCTGTAACTAGACCATATATGGATGTGTAAGAATAACGCATGGCCCACATTCTTGCTCTAGTTGTGCAATGTTGTATAACACTGCCACCCAATGGATACCTGCATCTTTGCTTAATTCTTTTTTTTGTGCACAGTTTTTCCAGAATCCAGCAGAGAATGTCTGCCAAGGCAACCAAACATTCTCCTTCCCATAACTAGTCCTAAGATTAAATGAATCTACATAATCTAGAAACCCCTGAACTTGAGACCATATACTCTACTGCATATTCTGCAATTCAGGAATTATCACATATTTGATATTGACTGAAAATTAGCTATTATGATGGGCTTCAGGGAAGTTTAAATAAAACAACAGCCTAGTTGTATCACCAATCATCACCTGTGGTAATTTTGTGTGGGGTTTTTTTTTTTTTTGGCTCCAGGAAAAGCAGATGGTAATCAGTCTCGACTCTAGTCGTTGGATTCCCTGTGCTTATTTTGTTCGTGACTCAGCACAGGAGACTGAAAGGGGGTTAATAATGGCACTGGGGAGAAAATGGCACAGACTGAAGAAGATCAAGGAAGAGGAGCAGTGAACGAAGTTGTAAAAACTGGCTCACTGGCTATGTCATTGGGATTGAAGATGGGGTAAACTTGTTCTGCACTAGGGGTTTGGGAGAAATACTGTGTTGCATGCTAAGTCCTTCCTGTGATTCTTGTATGTTTGTAATACAATTCTTTGGGTTTCAAAATATGTACTGATGCTGATGTTTTTGATTCCTTGGTGCAAACTTGGGAAGCATGTTTCTTATATCAGAATTTCTGTTGAACAGTTACAGTGCAACCTAACTCTCTTGCTCAGTTTGCTGTTATTTGCTGGCAAGTTGGCATCAATTTATAGTGTTTAAATCCTGTAGTGTGGACTTCCTCTTTTCCTATTCCACTTTCCCCAGCCTTATTATCTTTTCTAAGAAGCCATGTTGCCTCATGATATGTGCAAAGTGTGGCCTCAGCTTATTCACTTTGTCTTCTAGGGAATGTTCAAGCTTGATTTGCTTTTTGATTCTTTTGTCATTTTAGTGGTCCATGGTATCTGAGGAATTCTCCTTCAGCACCGCATCTCGAATGAGATAATTTTCTTCCTATCAGCTTTCTTGCGTGCATGGAAATTGGCAGGGATCATTCTGACTTTGGCATTCTTCTTATCTTCTTCTTTCTTATCTGAACCCAGTGTAGATATTAGACATTTCTTTCTCCAGATATGGTAACAATCTTTGTTGAAAAATACTGCTTGCATGGAGATTAATGCAATGGTCCAACAGTTACCATAATCCTTGGCATACCATTTATTGGGGATTAATATATATCATGAATATTTCCAATCCATGAGCTTTTGTTTTGTTTTCCATTTTTGCTGGAATTTGTATGGATTCTGTCTCTGTAGCCTGAAACAGCTCTGTTGGTATGCCATCTGTTCCTGGTGACTTATTTCTTCCCAGGGCTTTCAAAGTAGCTTCCACTACACTTTCTAAAATTGTGGATTCATTTTCAAAAGATTTTTCCATGACAGGATCTGTCATCCTTCTAGCTCTTTTATGTAAATTCTTCATTGTATTGCTTCTGTCCTGTCCCCCCAAGATCATATCATATATTCTCCTATTAGTCATACAACATCCCTTAATTTCCTTAAAATTTCCTAAATCTTGTGGAACTGGTTTCTGGTTCTAGCTTTTTTGTTGTCCTTCTGAATCTTTGCACTGATTGTTATAATACTTGTCTTTGTCCGCCCACACAAATTGCTGAACAGTTGAACTTGGGATTCTTATTCTATTTCTGTCAGACTTTACTTTTGCTTCTTACCAGTCCTCAGCTGTCCAAAAAAGTTTTCATCTGTTATTCAATGAGACCTTTCATTCTTCTTAGCTATGTATAGTGAGTTTTTAGCCATCTTCCCTGATAATCTTCCTGGTGTCAGTCCAGAGTTCTTCTTCTTCCTGGTCAGTAAGGCTTAGTACTGCATGTCTGTTCTTTACACAGTCTTTATATTCTACAGGGATCTTCTTTAGATTACATAAAATGTTAGGGTTGGAAGTAGTTGCAGGGACCACCTAGTCCAACCCCCTGCCATGCAGGAATACATAGTTACAGCACTCCTGAAAGATGCCCTTCCAACCACTGCCTAAACACTTCCAAAGAAAAAGAGTCCATCACCGCCTGAGACAGTGTATTTTACCCTTGAATAGTTATTACAGTAAAGTTCTTGTCAATGTTTAGGTAAAATCTCTTTTCTTGTAATGTCTGGCTTGTGTTCTAGTCTCTGGAGCAGCAGAAAATGAGCTTGTGCCATCTCCTACATGAAAGCCTGATAAGACGGGTATCATATCATTGCTCAGTCTTCTCTTTTCCAAGCTAAAGATGCCCAACTCCATAAGTCATTCCTCACAAGACTTGGTTTCCAGACCTTTGATCATCTTGGCAAACCTTCTCTGGACACATTCCAGCTTGTCAATATCTTTCTTGAACTGTGATACTCAACACTGGACATCATGAAATCTGGATGTCATGAGATCTGACTAAAGCAAAATAGAGTGGGACTACTTCTTCTTCCCTTGATCCAGGCAAAATGCTCCTATTGATGCATTTTTCACTATAATTGATTTTGTGTACTTCTTTAGCTTTGTTCTAATTTATTCTAGCTTTTATATTAGCAGTTCATTTTTTGTGCCACAATCTGCTCTTGGTCTTGTTTTAGCAGAGAAAATGGAAATTCTTCAGTTTTCAGTTATGTAGTCAATTTCATTCCTGTATTGGTACTCAGGTGTTGTCCGTATGTGCATACGTTTGTTTGGTTGCCTGAAGAATATATTTCCAATGGACAAACTGTTGACTATTTAGCATTTGATAGGTCATTCTTCTGCTTCATTTCTTCTTCCTAGGCCAAATTATCAGACAAATTTGGTTTTGCTCAGTTTCCTACTTTTCCATTCTGATCACCTGGGGTTATCAACATGTCCCGTGTGCCATCAGTTTCCTCTTGGATGCCAGCATAGAATCCTTCAGTTCCTTCCTCTTCTACCTCTGTAGTTGGACCTTGTATAAAAACTTGTATGATGGTTTATTTATAAGTTTTCCATGAAGTCTTATTGATATTATTCAGTTAAATTATATCCCTTGACTGTTTTTGCTACAGCTTGCCTCACTATTAATGTTACCCAGTTTCTTTTTAAATTGTCATTTCCAGAGTAAAACCCTATGTAATTATTCAAAGAAAGGTAATGTCATGGCGGGTTGCAGGGTTTACTCTGCTTAAAATCTTTTGCCCTGTTTAAATTCTCAGAGACAAGATACAAATCAAGACAGGCAAAAGGATTCCACCGCCCAGGTTCATTATGCAAAAGTTTAATTGTTGTTGTGTGCCTTCAAGTCATTTCTGACTTATGGTGGCCCTAAGGTGAACCTATCATGGGGTTTTCTGGATCACCCAGTGGGTTTCTGTGGCTTAGCAGGGAATCGAACCTTGGTCTCGGGGGGTTATAGGCCAGTGCTCAAACCACTATATCATGCTGGCCTCTAAAGATTTACTTACCTAATATCTATCCATCTTCTTGTTCATACATTTATCACAGTCACCCAGTTCACCATTAAGCAATACTTTCCATACGTAATGTTTTAAAAACAACACTTAAATATTCCTTGGAAACTAACTTCCTTTAAAATATTTCTTTTCTTCATACTTGTTTGCCTTTCCAATATACCTCTGTATGCGTGTAGACATTTGAAAGAGCACTAAGATTATTTCAGTGTTTGTGATCCTAAAATGTTTTGGAAATGGGGGTATTGGTAATGCTTACTTTCATGTATGGAATGCTGTTGGAATATAGTACCTTGAGAGCTAACCCACAAGAGAAGATGCCACCAGTCCCTCCTCTTAGATAGAAAGAACGAAACAGGGAGAAAGAACTTTGAATACTTTCTACTTTTTCAACTGTGGATTTCTCCTTATTTTGTGTTGCTGCCTCTAGCTAGGCATTGCAGAAAGTCCTGCCAATTCAGATCTGCAGTGTTCTAGTTCACAAAAAGTAACAGTAGTTGAGGCGTGATTCCTTTGTGTGCATAGTGGGCTTTGTGGGGCCCTTCCTGATGAACAAGACATAACAGAGACTTCTGATTTCCCTGTAAATAGTGTCATGTTTTCATAAATCAGCAAAATGGCTTGGTAGACCAGCTGCGAGAGCCACACCCATTGCGCTTCTAAGAGGATGTATACTCTAAGCATGTTGCTGGAGCACTATCAGCGCTATGTCTCTCTGTGCAGTGCTCACTATAGAAGGGAAGGCTGAAAGTAGATGTCCTTGCTGATTCTGTTGAAATTTTGATAGTAGACGGGAAGCCTCAAGCCCTCTGCTCTCTCTTCTCCTGATTTTTTCTTGAAGCTGGCTTGGGCTGGACATACCTTCAAACAGAAGAGGATGCCTTCTGATAGAGACGTTCCTTTGATAGCCCTTCAGACAGAGGATTGTTCTCTGTAAAGTAGGATACATGGCCACCCTATTTCAAATCCTTGCTGACCTCACGTGGGCTGTGTAGAACTGGACACAGCCCACCTAAGCAGAGTTGTTGTTTTCTCTCTCTTTCTGCCTTTTTGTAAAATGATATCAAAGGTAACACAGGAAAGGTTGATTTCTTCATGCTTGTGCCATAGGTGGCATTTAAAAAAAAATTTCACTGTTTCAAAAAAGAGAGATGGGGAATTGCAAGAAGGAGTGGCTCTTTCTCCTATTGGGTGAGTGTCCATGAAACCCTTTTAAAGAACATTTTTTTCAATTGCTAGGAACACAAACACATCAGCAGCATGGATGCTTAGCGTCCTGTGACATTTTCTTTTTGACACACTATGCATCTCTTCCCAGCCCACCCAGTAAATGACGTGTATCTACTGTCCCCATCTCCTTCACTGAAACACGAGTCTCCTCTTAAATTTATTTCAAAGGGGAGTAATGGCTTTCCTCTTACAGTGATGGCAGTTAACTCACCCGAACTGATGCACCTTTATCCCAGAATGCTCCTAGATAAGCTCATATCTGCCTATCTAATAGCACCAAAAGCCTCCCAGCAACTATTTTGTTATTATGACCAGTAAACTGGATTCCATCCCTGCCTATATGTGTAAGGTAAGAGGGGGTGAGAGAACATTCTCAGTGCCACTGCAGCAATGTTGATACCAGCCAAATGCGATGCTGGGCAGCCCCTGTTGTCTGCAGGAGTGTAGTTATTTATGTATAAAATTGTCTCCGGGTGACTGGTTTCACAGACTTGGCAGGATATTGCTTTCAGGCCACCCCTTCTGTGCTAGGATTTGAAAACACCCTCTCTGTTCCCCTAGCCCATCCCTTGCTGTTATGACTGCATTATGCCCTTCAGAGAAGGACACAGCCCTTGCCAATAGAGGCTCTGTTTTAAACAGAGCCGTGGCTTTCCTGTGACCTTGGCTGCTGCATTATTCCTACAGGGGATGGGAGGTTGTTTATTAGGCTCGTTTTAGAGCTGCCCACTGCGTTTGTGGTGGTGGCTGCGGATGAAAGGGAGCTTTTGTGCTGTCAGAAGTCAAATCATTACGTGCTAAAGTGTAAGGACAGTGTCAGAGGAATGAAGATGAATTGGAAACTGGGCCAGTCCTGCCATGAGGCAGAGCAAGGCAGCTACCTCAGGCAGCTGTTTTTGCTTATCATGAAAGGAGGTAAATTGTAAGTTCTTTAATTTGTTGTTACTGTATTTTTCCTGCCAGGAAAGCGGTGAGGTGTTTGAGAAATATTCTCCCTCCTGTGTCAAAACAGGTTGGCTGCCCTTGGGTACTATGCACCTTAATTTGGGTAGGGGGTGGTGCCATTTGTTACTCCGTTTCTAGCATAAAATTGTCTTTGGCCTGCCTATGCCCTTCAGTTTTTCACAGATGAAAACCAGACCCTGTGTAGCCAAGGAAAACGAGTGCATCAAGATGACAAATATTATTAATGAGGAGGAGCTTATAAGCTAGAAGAGGATGCAGCAGTTTGCTCTTTCCTGTGCTTCCTGGGAAGGGCAAGATTCCACTCCCTCCTTTCATTTCATCCATGCTAATTGAATACTAATAGTTTGTAGCAACTGAAGTAAGCTGGGGACAAAGGAGAAAGGTGGAAGGAGGAAAGAGAAACGGGGACATTTTAAAAGCAGCTGGAAAGGTGAGATGATAGAGGATTAATTGGGACCATCCCCACCAAATTGGGACAGGAAGGTAAGCTAGCCCTCATTAGAAAGGGTGCATTGTTTTGCAGTTCCTACACAGCACTTTTCCTACAATTCAGGAAATCATCAAAACTAGAGGATGGGTAAACAATTTGTTTCAGTTAATTTTTATAAGTATTTCCCAACATCCACAAAAGAATATTTAGTAGTATTTTTATTTTTTAGTAATTTTTTTTATTGTATTTGACTAAAAGCCATTACAAATATAGTTAAAACCATAAAACCAATATAAAATATATATACATACATCCATATAAATATTAAATCAGAGAGTCCCCGGCACAGTCTATGGCAATCTCTTTCAAATAATTTGCGCAAATGCTTTTAGCAGCTTTGGCAAATAAAGCTGTTTTATATGTAACCAGTGGATCACAATCTGAGAGCAACCAGCAAAGTTTTATGTAGGGAGTCTCACCTTGCAAGGGAGCCAGAATATGTCCCGAAAATCTCTTTCAAGGATTTTGATAAAGGGGGCAGAAAAATAGGTAGTGTATGATATCCTCTACCTCCCCCATGCCACAAATGCAGATCTTTAGCTGACTTGGAATGTTTCTGTATCTGCCATCTAAAACAGATGTTGGCATAGTTTGAAAACACAGTTCCGTGAATGCTATTCTCAAAGAGGGAAAAGTGAGTGTATGTAGATACTGAGTTCTCAGGTGGTTAGATTTTACCATATGATACCAGTGTGAAAACTTTGATCTCTTAATTACACTTAGGTCCTGCTTATTATCCAATTTATAAATATAGTCTCTCACTTTAGTTTTAAATCCCTCAAAGACAAAAATATCTGTTGAGAGACTTTTGGTTATTAACAGGTCCTGGACTAGCTTAGCCCAGCCACCTATCTTCCATTGCTCGGCTAAGCAGAGCTTAGGCAGACAATCATCTGTCATGTTTGGGCCCCTTTTATAATACGTAAAAATTGCCAACTCAGACCTTGCTTTTACAGATGGTACACCTAACTCTGTTCAGAGGAATGCAGCTGGAGTTCCTGGTGGTACTGCCAGCAAAGATCTAAAAAATTTATTCTGGCAGACTTCCAGGTCATTCAGATTCCTATGATTTACCCCCCAAATCTCTACACCATATAGCATTTGGGCCACTATTTTTCCTGAATACACTTTCAGAGCTGGGAGCACCAGTTTCCCCCCTTTGGAATAAAAGAACTTCAAAGTAGCATGGGCTGACATCTGTACTGTTGTTTTTATATTGCATAATTGTGTCTTCCAGGTAAGTTTCTGGTCAAAGTATACCCCCAAATATTTAAAAGAAGGGACCTGTTCTATATTATTGCCACCCAAACGCCATTTAATTTTAGGTGGTCGCTTACCAAAGATGAGCACCTTGGATTTGGTACAGTTAATCCTAAGCTGTTCTGTATGATAGAACTCATGGAGTTTATTGAGGCTTCTCTTCAGCCCAATTTTATTGATTGAAAGTAATACGATGTCATGAGCATATATTAAAAGTGCTACTTTACGTGTTCCTACGGAGGGTGGAAAGTGATCAGGACAATTTAACTGCGTTACTATATCATTTATAAGAAGGTTAAACAAAAGGGGTGCTAGTAAGCACCCTTGTCTAACTCCTTTTGTTGTATTGATTTCCTGCGTCAGCCTTCCATCTGTGCTAATCCTGACCCTCATAGATGTATTTGTATATAATTCCTGTATTAGGAACAGTAGTCTTTTATCAGTGTCAGTCATTACAAGTTTTCTCCACAGACAATTCCTATTAATTGTATGAAAGGCTGAGGAAAAATCAATGAATGCAGCATAAAGCCGTTTAGCGGAGCCTGTGGTGTATTTATGAATTAGGTGGTGTAACACAAAAATCTGATCCACTGTGCTATGACTTTTCCTAAAACCAGCTTGTTCCTGGTAAAGAACATTTTTCTCCTCCACCCAGTTAGTCAGCTGCTGAAGGAGAAAGTGAGTATAGATCTTAGAGCTGATATCCAGCAAACTGATAGGTCAATAATTCTGTGGGTTTGATTTATCTCCTTTCTTATATATTGGAAAAACTATGCTCTGCTTCCATCCCTCAGGAAAGATAGCTGTAGAATTTATATGGGAGAATAGTTTAGCCAAAATAAGAACCCACCATTCAGAATTGTTCTTATATACCTCTGCTGGAATCATATCCTCGCCAGGTGCTTTATCTACTGACAGCGCATGTATAAGTTTAGCCACTTCTTCCTCAGAGACAGGGGGCCACTTAGGTAGTACCATTTGCAGAGTTTGTTTAGTGCTTGTTTCGTAAGAGCTCCCGTGTACATCACCATCCAGAGTATTTCTAAAGTAAGTACACCAGGTATTAGCTGAAATGCACGCTTCTATTCTGGGAGTATAACCTGTATCTGATATTGAGACCAAGTTCCAGAATCGTCTTTCATTCCTTTCCAGAGCTGCCAGCATTAACTCCTTCCACTGAGCTGTCATAAAAGTCCTTTTTTTTTCCTTTATAAATCCTTATAGATTTGAAGACTGGAAGCCAAGACCTCCAAGTCGGCTTGCAGATGAGTTCGTCTTACCCTCCTAGTTAGTTGTGCCAAACTCTTTTTAGCTTGCCTACATTCATTATCAAACCAACCTATCTTACCAAAAGCCATTTTAGGCTGATTGTTTTTCCTAATTAAAAGTGGCCTTAAAGCTGCGGAAATTGTCGTAATACCCTCTATAGGATCCATATGTCCACTGACAATATTCTGTTGCATTTTTAAAAAGTGGGGACTATATAGATGGTTCTGGATAGAAAGTTCCACAGAAGGTGACCATTTTAGTCGTTTCCCCACCATTATTGTACCCTCAGCCAAATCAATAGATGGAGGGGGCAGTTGGGGAATCAGTGTGGGAATAATCAAAAGAATAGGTAAATGGTCACTTTCTGGGCGATCTAAGATGTTATAACTAATCTTATCAGACAAAAGCTGAGAAGAACAGAAAATGTAATCAATAACACTACCAGCCCTGCTATTTAGAAAAGTAAAATATCCACGAGAATTATCCCAGGAGCTGCCATGAAGGCAGATCAGCTGCAAACTGGACATAAGCTCAAATAGCTTCTGACCTGCTTTATTTACTGTTTTATCCAGTGAAAAACGGTCAGACAGAAATACCTCATTTCTATCCATTCCAAAATTATTTTCTTTATCATTTGGGCCAGAGCCCACACGGGCATTAAAGTCACCACACACCACTATTTTTGCCTTGGGGTACTTTGTCTCGCAGAGATTCAGAGCCTCTTCCAATTCCTCCCAAAAGAGCCTTGAATCCCCAGATTTATCAGGGGGACAGCATACATTGAAACAAATTAAATCATCAAATCCTGTCCCCCGATTTCCTCTTACCAATAGAGACAAAATAAAGTTACACTAGACTGGTAAATTACTACAGACTCAACATCCAATTTCACTGAAACTAAAATGGCTACACCGCCCCTGGGTCTCCCTTTTTTGTGTAATCTAGTAGCAGGGAGCAAATATGATGTAAATCCCTGTAAAAATGAAAAGGGTGTATCTGAGACCCAGGTTTCCTGGACACATATAATGTGGAATGGTAGAAGAAATTTCACAAATTCCTAACTTATGTTCTTATTTTGCCATCCAGCAATATTCCAAGATAAAATCAAAAGAGAAAACTGTGAGTCTGTAATATCTAGTCATAGGGGATATATTGGCTGGATCTTGGTAGCAGGAGAAATATATGGAGGTTTTCCCCTGCTTACCTTAGACCCATCCCAGCTCTTCCAGTAGGGGGGCCTCTTGGGTTCATCCCAAGATTATGCCGGATCGATCATGCTTGCCACTGGCTTGTAAACTCCTAGCATGAGTTCTAGAAGGAATCAAGGGATTACAAACTACAGGTATAAAGGGTTGATATGCCCGATACCCCTGACCCTCATGAGGGACAGGGATATTATTTGGATAGGTAACATATGCGGGTATGGCTTTACTATCATTTGAACCCTTATAAGAAAAGGTCTTACAAGTAAAAATCCATTTAGGCTTTCCAGAAACAGAATGCCTAGTATCTCACAAAAGAATATAAAGTTCTTTTAAAAATCAAATGTGTGAGAAAATGACAGATTATTTAGACCCAGGACTTTCAATGCTTGGCCATTAAAAGTCTGGATCTTAATCCCTGTATTCAGCCATGCAGAATTAGGCTTCCCAACTCCTCTCTGCCTGAGATGCTTCTGCTTTTTAAGACTTACATGGCAGGCAGGTACAATATGATCCTCTTCAGACAGGAACTAACTGTGCCTCTTGAATTTGGGCAGAGAAAATGGAAGAGGGTTTTACTTTAGTCCATTTTTGAGATACTTACCAACATTTACAACTTTTGAAGCATTGGCACATACACATTTGGGACTGAAATATCTTCAGGTTTACATACTTCAAATACAAGGGAAAGTGACACTGACAGAGTTCTTCATTTATAGCCAATTGCCATTGTATAATCTGATTACATGTCTTTAAAAAAAAAGCTGAATTTTTCACACATTATTCTTTTTGAAACAGCTAACACATGAGAATGAGGTTCTCTCCTCTAGTGGGCTGGAGGAATAATCAGATGTGACCTGAGGCTGTTCATAGGTACAGTTAATTTACAGTTTTGTTGAAATCACAGCAGATGAACAGACTATCAGATCTATGAGATAAATGCACAATATACCAGAAATAAAAGGAAAGGCAATGAATTTCCAAGAATGATGGTTTAACCAGCTTAGATTCAAGAGTCATATAAAGTTGTCTCTTGCATACAAGATTTATAACATGCAAAATTAGCCAGTGTTAGCTTTTTATTAAACACTATCTTAGCCTCTAACAATCAACCAGCCCTTTAGTGAAAACTTCCTGTATCACTCCCTGCTTAGCTGTTTGGCCTAAAGATTCAGGAAAAATAGCTACCTATTCCAGGAGGTAGGTTCCTGAAGATGTGGGTGTAGATTGAGGTAGATTGTTCCAGGAGAATTCAGATGACACAGATTACAAGGGAGATGTGTGTGTGCATGTATGTTAAAATTAAGCAGTAATGATATTTACACTATAGCAGACCAGCTTCCCAGCAAACTTCATTCCAAATTTTGATACTGGGGCATAGACCATTTCCACACTATATTGTTATAGTGCTATTATTCTACTTTCACCATTCCATGGAATTCTGGGGTTTATAGTTTACTGAGGCCAAAGAGCTCTCTGGCTGAGAATTCTACATGCCCCTCCCTGAACTGCAAACCCCAGGATTCCATGGGATGTTGAAAGTGGAATAACAGTGCAGTGTGGAAATGACCATAGTGGTTTTTCTGTGTTAAAACTGGAGTCACATGTTACTTGAGTATCCAAAAGGTAATGTGCATTTCAATCAGTTTCAAAATGTAACTGCAAGATGGTCAAATACATATTATGTCCGTGTCATCCCTTCATAAGAATATAAGATCATGGCCATTTCCACACTACACAGTTATAGTGCTATTATTCCACTTTCAACCTCCCATGGAATCCTGAGGTTTGCAGTTTAGGGACGGGCATGCAGAGTTCTCAACCAGGGAGCTCTTTGGCCTCAGTAAACTACAAACCCCAGAATTCCACCAGAAGCTAAAAGTGGAATAATAGCAGTATAACAGTGGAGTGTATTCCCATGTATTCTTGTTAGGGTTGTCAAGTCAGAACTCTCTCGCCCTGAGATTTCAGGTCAAAGACCTGAGACCTAAGGATGTACCCTCTGTGATATCACAGAGGGGCAAGGTCTGGTGATGTTACCAGGGTGATACTACACAGGCCAGCTCCTCATGATGTCAGTAAGCATGATACATTAAGCATCAACTGCAGTTGCACAGAGTATGCCATTCAAAGTAAAAATACCCAGTGCTGGTGGATGAGAGCAAAGACTTGTTATTCTTTTGCATCATAACCAGCCAGTTGCTTAGGGAAGCAAGATACAAATGCAGTAACACCTACCCATTCTTGATGAATCCAGTGGATTCATCCAACACAGTGGGCAAGGTTCTTCATGACCCAGTGGTATGTCTGTACATGCAATTTGGGAACTATCATTTTAAGGCTACAGAAACAAACAAAAAAAATGACTCCATCATGCGTGTGCATGTATTCCTTAAAAACTGTGTGGTGTGTATGTGTGGTTATTATTTTTCTGAAAAAGCCCAGGAAAGTCTTACAGCTTTAAAAACAGCACAGTATAAGCAGAAAATATTATGGCAACAATAGGGTTAAAAATTCATTGTGTCCACAGAAGCCGGGATGCTGGGAATTTTAGTGCAACACATCTAGAGGGTACGTAGTTGGGGAATATATTATAGTGTTTGGAAGAATGAGTGATATCTAAAGAAGCAAGATGTGACATGACATAACTTGCCTCACAAAACACACCCTCTAATCCTGGTTGATTAGAAGTTATTTATAGCTCCAAATACATAGTGTTTAAATCCCTTTGCCAAAATTTATTGGCTTTAAAAATTACAGCTTTAGACAACTTTGTCCTCCAAAGAGAGATGTTAGGCAAAAAAGATGGCAAATGTTTGCAGCTTCCATGCCCATTGCAGGAATTAAACCATTATTTGAACATCGCAAGATTAAACTTCTGACTATTGATTTAGTGATTAACATTAACATTTAATAATTCACATTACAAATAAGTCTGAAAATAATCAAATTTAGATCCAAAGGTCTTCAGTTCTCCTTTTTGAGGTAACACTATTCTTTGATTCTTTTTTATTATTTCCAGACATGAACTTAAGACAAATTCATTTTTTTCAGAAGGCAACTGAACATTTCCAGAAGCTAAAATTTTAGTAAATGATTTGTAAGACCTAATGTGTATTTTGTTGCCACATGTAATAGAACTATACAGTTTTGTTAACTTTATTGTTGTACTGACACACTGGTTGCCTATGTTGTTCTCTAGTAACCCAAACATTCCATTTCAGCCTACTGTTCACTATTTTATATCTATCTGCAATTCTGTATCCACTTCCCTAGGAGTATGTACTTTTCTGTAGACATATATAGAATTATATTTTCTGTTGTTTTAGAATCATGTATAGGATATTTACTTGCAGTGTAATCACCATTTTGTAAAGCTAGTGATTCATCTGTCTGACATATACAATCACCAGGCTAGCATCCTACACTTTCTTTTTTTATTGTCCTAAGAAATTCAGTGAAATACTATGCATGTTTACTCAGAATTAAGTCCCACTGAGCTCAATGAGTCTTACTTGCAAGTAAGTGTGTATGTAAGTGCAATCTGCAATCTTCTGCAAACTTACCTAGGAGTAAGATCCAGTTAAAATAATGGGACATACTTCCAAGTACAGATATATAGAAACAGAATAAATTTTTGCTTCTAGGCCTTTTTTTAATGATCTTCACCACTAGATACGTGTGATGAAGCAAAATATCAAAAGGTAAACCCCACATTCAATTTGCAGGTGTTTAGTATGCCAAAGAAAACAAATCTTTTCTGGAATTCAACAAGAGGGTTGTATTTCAAGTCAAATTTCACAACAGCATTTTCCTACGTCCATTCTTCCATGAAGTAAAAGCTTCTGTCAGAATTAGCCCTAGCAAAAAGACCTGATGGACATCACTTATGAGAACCAGTGATTGCTAAAGTGGTGTTTT
The DNA here is from genome assembly GCA_030412105.1 of Cyclura pinguis. NCBI lineage: Eukaryota > Metazoa > Chordata > Lepidosauria > Squamata > Iguanidae > Cyclura > Cyclura pinguis. The sequence goes on from CM059600.1 coordinate 131,538,875, forward strand.
CCTAAAGCTCATGTATACAGAATTGTGGTGATCAGACACACTGTAGATCAGGTATGGGGAAATTTTTGCTTATTTCATTCTCATGTGCAAGAACAAGAAATTTCAAAAGTTGTCTCCTTGCTGGGCAAGATTATGAAAGTTCTGCACATTTTTGGAGAAGTTTTCTTTTGGGAGACATCTTGATGAGAAATCTCATCTGCTCAAAAAGCCTCCCACTTTTGTGCAGAAAATGGTGCAATGGGGACAAAATATACCATTTTCTGTGCACACGCACACACACATGTACAAAGCAAAATGCAAAAAGTGCAAAATTTAAAAAAAATCTCATGGCAGTTGACCATTTCTTCATCTTGACAGAGTAAGTCAGTTCTTTCTGATTGTGGATTAGAATGTTTGTGAGTGTTCTTTATATTTCTAGTGTTGTTGGACTGCTAACTTTCATCAGGCCTCACTATTGGCTATGTACTAGCTAGGGCTGATAATAGCTACTCATTCTCCACTCCTACTGCAGATAGACTCCTCAGACAAAATTATAGTTATGGAATTTCATTAGAAACAAGTCCAGCTACAACAGGATGCTCATCTTCTTTTCCTTCCCCAGTCTTCATAGCCATATTAAGCTTATGCCAAAATAATGGAATTTCCTGCTCTTTCTGGGGCCATCTGAGGTATGTTTTCTTCTTTATCAGTTGTCTCATTCTGTGATAGGGTGACAGATGCCCCCTGGGAATGTCCTCCAGGAAAATGAGGATCAAGACATCTTTGTGCTCATCAAATATGCGAAAGCTTGCCACCTGGATCTCCTTGGAACACCACTCGCTTTCCAGGTAGTGGCGACTTATTACACAGATGGTCTTTCGACTACCATAGATGCTGTCTACAATGTTTTCTAGGATGAATCGCCCTGGCTGAAAGTCTCGGTGATGCAGACAGACCTTCCAACCATATTGGTCTTCCAGCACTGGCATGAGTTCACTCATCACCCATTTTTCATCATGTGTGTTGTAGGAAACAAAAGCATCATAATCATATTCCATGCCTTGCCCCTTTCTTTTTTGCCTCTTGTCCATAAAGTATGCAAGTAAGAGGTGGTAAGTGTAGACCGCGTGCCATCTCCATTGACAACAAAAGCAGGCAACCATCAGCAAAATTACTGCAGCTGTGTTTGTGATATACAGGACAAACACATGGTCAGCTGTGCAAGGGGATGCCTTGAAAGTCCACAGTTTCTTCCCCTTATAGGCTGGGGGGGAGGCACAGGTATACTCAAAGAAATGGAGTACCTGAGTTTTAGGATTAGTTAGTGACCATGTGAGGAAATGTTGGTTACTGCAGCGACAAGTGAAAAGATTTTTCCTGAGGTCTAGAAAAAGGAGGAAAGGCAAAGCCCTTATTTGCTTTCTTGTTATAACATCTATTTGGTTTCCGGCTAATCTGAAGAGAGTCAGCCTTGAAAAGTTGACGTGAGAAACAAAACTGAGAGAAGTCAGTCCATTTGTGTTGAGATGGAGTTCTGTCAGGTTTGGTACGGGCAAGAACAGTGCATTGCTAATAGAGTTAAGATTGTTGTTGCTCAAATCAAGCTCTTGAAGGGTAGGTGTGTACTTAAAAGTGTTGGGATCCAAAGAAGAGATAGCTAGATTGCCTGCATGAATTTGCACAATGGACTCCAACCCTTGCAGGAAATTAACTGGAAAATTCTTAAGTCCATCATGACGTTGGCTGTTTATCTGCAGTCTCTTTAATGACTTCAGAAGGCAAAAAGGTGGATTGGCAAGTGTTGCAGAGGATTCATAACTGATGTAATTGTTAAACAGTTCGAGATCTACCAAAGAACTTGCTCCTTGAAATACTCCTTTCTGTAATGTTCCCCTGGTTATCTTATTGCTTCCAAGACCAAGAGAATGCAGGTTACTCAAGCCTTCAAAGGCTCCTGGTTCTATTGTGGCAATCTGGTTGTCTGCCAGATTAAGAAGCTGCAGAGAAGCAAGATTCCTAAAAACCCCTTTCTCTATAGAATCCAATTTATTTTGCCTTAGTACCAGAGTTGTCAGCATCTGTAGACTTGCTGAGAAAGGTTCCTTGATTTCTGTTAAAACATTCCCCCCCAGATCCAGTTCTTGTAAGCTGCACAGGTCACCAAAGAGGTCTGAATAAACATGGGAGATATGGTTACCAGTGATGTAGAGAGTCTTAACATTATTTAGATGGGCAAAGTCATCTGGCAAAATCTTGTTGATCTTATTAAAACTAAGATCCAGGCTTTCTAATGATGCCACATTTGAAGTAGCGTTTGGTACTATTGTGAATTTGTTGTATGCCAAAGAGAGAATTTGTAGACAAGGCAGTGATTGGAATAATGATACTGGCAGCACTTTCAACTTGTTAAATGCCATATTTAGGTGTCTTAGATGTGTGCAGTTTTCAAAAGCTTTTGCTTTAACACTTGTGAACTTATTGCCTAACAAGTAAAGAGTCTCAACCTTTTGGTGCCAAAGGCACACCTGCTCTATAATGCCATCTGATTCAGTCAGATTTAAGTGATCTAGATGGATTACTTTCAGCAGAGAGCAATTCAGTGTTCGAATCACTTTCAATATATCTGATGTATTCATAGCCATTCCTCCCAAATATAATGCCTTTAGACCCTTTAAGAAGCATGAATCTTGTATTAACCATACCAAGGAGACCTTTGGGACAGAGAAGGATAAATCAAGAGAAGTAAGGTTTTGCAAAGCTGGAGTTGTAACATTAAGGAGAAAAATTGGGTTATGGGATGCATCCAGTTCATGAAGCATCAGAGGTACACTAGCAATCTCTTTGGTTGAGAAGTTCTGCACGTCATTGTCCTTGATGTACAACTTCTCCAGAGACTCCATGTGAAACACAGCATCCATGGCACTTAGGGCATACAATCTATTTGAAGATAAATCAATTACCTTTAGTTTATCCAAGTGGGCAAAGGCAGATGGCTCGATCTTGTCTATTCGATTGTTGCCAAGCAGCAAGACAGTGAGGTTTGTGAGCCCAGCAAACATGGAACTGTTGATGAAGCACAGCTGGTTCACAGTGAGGTTCAAGGTCTCCAAATGACCTGTGTGTGCAAAAGCACCATCTTCAATGTGGTCTATATTGTTCTGAGAAACATTCAGAACTTGCAGGTGAATCAAGTTTTCGAAACTGTCCTTCCTCAGACTTGTGATACTGTTCTCAGACAAATCCAAGAAAAAAAGTCTGCTAGGCAGATGGGCTGGGACTTCATTCAAGTTCCTGTGGTAGCACAAAACTTTTGTCCTGTTTCCCATGGCTTGATGGACCTCACAGTTCTCCAGTGAGTAAGGAATAACATTTTGGTCTAGCATGACTAAAAGAAGCAATATTGACATGAGCCTCAGAGAAGACATTCTCTTATCAATGTTTAACTGCCCTGTGAGGATTTGAGAACAGAATGAGTTAATATGACTGAGGATGAAATCTGTTTACGAAACTGAGTGACAATCACAATGGGAGGAAACATTCCAAAAGAGGAACTTTTTGTTGTGATTCTGCATTTGAAAGAAGTGAAACTGCACGTACGTGTAGGAACCACTGATTCTGTGCTGCCTCTGCTGTTTTGAGTAAGGATTTACAATAAACTGGGCTCAGTAGCTTTTTTGAAAAAATCCAATGCAATTGTTTAAATCTTTACTATCCCCTCAACGCCTACCAGCCCAATTGGCAGGCAGTTGTAGTTTTCTAGCTAAACTGGGCCACTGAAGCATTTGCTTGCTCCCATATAAACAGTAGTGTGACCCATAAATAACAATAAGGTAGAGGATGTTACTTGGCAGTGCTTAATTGAAACTCCTCTTCAAAACCCACATTTTTTTTTTGAAATCTGCAGCAACTTCCTGATTCCAGTCCTTTTCTGAAACAGTCTGAAATGAAGCCATGCACATACAATGGACAAAACCTATTTTGCTTTGACTGACACACGCTTCTGCATGCATACAGAAAGGAAGAGACTCCTGTTTACCAGAGAGTATAGCCTGGTGAAGCTGATAATGGCAGAGAGTGGATTAGTCTTAATCCAGACTATGATAACGTTAAGTTGTTTTTTTTTTAGAAAGAGGAAATATTCTCCCTCCCCAAAAGACAACAGAAGAGTACACACATCTGCATAATATTAGCATGTGCTAATTTGTATGTATGAACTACAGGTAGCTCTAATGTTTTAATTCATCAGTTAATGAATTCTCAGTTTCTGCTCCCAAAAGATAACAGTTAGTCAGCCAAGGAAGTTAGGAGAGTTTTAACATTTAAAGTTTGCTCTGTAACAAAACAGGAAATGATACCAAAATAATTTTTTTTTGTCAGCAAGAAGAGACTAGAAGCTGCTGTTCCTACTTGGTAAATAATCAGATGGGTAGCACAATCCAGCAACATAAGCTACAGAAAACATACTCTTTTCTTCACAAAACAAGAGACATGGTTGCCCTTATCTCCAGTAGAACAGTAGGTTACCTAAGAGAGTGGCGGCTACACCAGACATGAGTGTGTTTTGACTTCTGCTTGTAACTGCCATGATTCTGCTGCTCATTACAAGGAACTATTTGTTCATTGTTAGAATCTGTGCAGTTGTTTTCTACATTCAACAGATGTTTGATGCAGTCATGAATGTGCATTGTATGCCTATGCATGTTTGCACAGCAGTCCTACCGAGTCCAGTGGTCCTTATTCACAGGCAACTGTGTATAGGATTGCAGCCCAAGCAATTTTGTAGAAGAGATGTTTCCTCACAAGAAACAATAACCTATATCATACCCTATGACATTTCACACAAGAAAACTGGGATAGGGGTGGTCTAGCAACATCAGAGTGTGGTCAAGATGACAAACATTATTAATGAGGAAGAATGCATAGGCTAGGAGAGGCTGCAGCACTTTGCTTTTGCATGAATCTACTGGGAAGGGAAAGATTCTCCCCCCTCCTCTCCTTTCCTCTTATTGAGTTAATTGAGTGCAAACTACTTTGGCACTTCAAAGAAAGCGGAAGACGAGGGCGGGGGGGGGGGAGTAGGAGGCGGAAAAAGGAACATTGTAAAAGCAGCTGAAAAAGTGGGATGAGAGAGGATTCTTACCAAATTGGGACAGTTGGAGGGTAGGCTGTATGTTCAGCAGGGATGCATTCTCTTTGCTCATGTGTCTTAAGTTGCATCAGCTCAGGTGGAACATTGCCTGTAGAACTTGTGTTCTAACAGGCTCAGCAACTTTTCCCCTTTCTCTCGATGTAATGCTTTCTTTGCAAGTCCTCCAGTCCAGACAGCTCAGCCAATCAGGGAGAACACAGATTACATGTGGTGAACTGTGATAGACTCCAAGAGGCTGGCCTCCTCAGCAAATTTGGCACAAAACACCAATGGATGAAAAGTGAATGCCTAAACGAGTGGATCAGGATGGACAGGATTCCTGAGAAGATGTCAGAAAGAAGGAGCACAGCTAAGGTAAGCACCTATTTGTATTTGCGCTTTCAGAGTCTCATCTGTAAATAAAATGTTTGAAATTTGTGACATATACAGGTGAGAAAGGAATAGGAGCATTGATGGAGGTATTGAAAGCGTTGATGGAGGTATAGAAGCATTGATGGAGGCATAAAATGTAGGGGTGGGTGGAAGTGGCATGACTAACCCCAGAACTAAGTTTAAGAAAGTGGAGTACTATGTTAGTGCTTTCTTTTTTCTAAAAAATGTATCTCTCTCATAGCTGGCATGTGCCCCAAGCTCATTTTAGCTTGTGTAGAACATTTAAATAAATAAATAAAAAAGCATATTGTTTGGATATAAAGGTTGGAGAAAAGAACCTTTGCTGAAAAGGGTGAGTGATTTTGGAATAAAAAATACAATTTAACACCCTCCAACATTAAACTATAACAATCTTCAAAGGCAGTTTAACATGCTCCGTCACTAAATTGTAGAAAAGGAGATGCAATGGCATGAGGATTTCTGAGCAGTTTTGTGACTTGTGTCTACTGATGTCCCCTTAGCAATAATCCCGGTCCCAACAGATATTCAGTCCTTTGGCCCAATCTAATTCCACTCACCACTATCACAATTAATGGATAGAGGAGAAAATGTGATTTTTATGAAAGGCAAAGTAGTGCATCAGTACCCGGAAAGATTCTGGAGCAGATCATTAAGCAGTTAGTTTCTAATCACTTAGAAAGCAATGCGGTAATCACGAGAAGTCAACATGGATTTCTGAAAAATAAGTCATGCCAGACTAATCTTATCTCTTTTTATGTTCAGATTCTGAGCATTTCTATTAAGACATCTATGCCTGGTGATTTAGTAACCTCAAGGTTGACAGCAGGGTAGCTTCCCTAGGAAGGCATAGCATAAGTAGTATGTCCCTGCTGAAAAGGTCCTATGATGGGTTGAGAGCCTGCATGGAAGATACAAAATATAACAGCTCTGTGCTTGTTGCTCAACAGCAACAAGGTTACATAAAGCAGCTGCTGCTACTGCTGCCATTAAATAGTCCTGGAGGGGGAGGGAGGCAAACTGGGTACTGGGAACTCTCTATCTGTCACCCCTACAGAGACATGGAATGGAAGAATAATATTGCTGTTCCTTTGGCTCTCTCATGTGCAAACTGCATGGGAATGGAAAGGCCCATCCTTGCTGCTCAGTTGCTTTCCTCTCTCCCCTCCCCTGTAACAGCAGTCCCACAGGACTTGGTAGAGGTGTTGGATAGAGTGGTGGAGGTTGGTGAAAGTCTCTTGCACCCTGTGTTTTTTTTTTAAAAGGCACAGGTGCATGTTACATGCACATATGACACTAACTATGTTGGATGTGGTTGAGAGATGGTAAATGAACATACTTTTCTAAATGTCAAAAATGTACAGTGTGAGTTGGGAGAACTCTCTCTCTCTCTCTCTCTCTCTCTCTCTCTCTCTCTCTCAAACACACACACATACCCCCCCCACACAAACACACCTATTTGAAAATGATATTTTTGTAAAACATTTGTTTTTCTCCAGAATGACACCAAATGCATTCTAGGGGATGTGAAAGGCATTTCCACTGTGTCTTGAGGCCCCTGGACCCCCAAATAATCAACAATAATTTTGGCAAATTGTACGAGGCACATTTCGACTGTATTTTGCACCCATAGGCAAATTTACTCCCAGTAAAAGCCTTTTTTTGAAACAGGAAATAAACCGGAAGTGACAGCTACTCACATGCTATTGTTAAAAAAGGCAGTTCCTGGGCCTGAAATGATCCAGGAAGGCCCCAGAACATACTGAAAATGCCCTTTATGTCTCTTAGAGAGCATTTGGGGGATTTTTTTTTTTTTTTTTTTTTTAGGGAGCAGGTGTGATGGAGGGATGTGGCCTTGAACATTTCCTGGGGTGGGGCTGATGCACCCCCTTAGCTTTCCACAGGAACCCATCTCTGCCTTACATACTACAACTGCATCAAACTATCCAAAGAGTTTGGCAGGTTCCATTGTAGTATTACCAGCTCAGTATAGGCATCATTTTTGCCTTATCTGTCACTTACAATGATGTCATAACGAGAAAGCACTAATTAGTAGAAGGAACAAAGCAAAGCATTAAACAAAACATTGAACAAAAGCAGACACCTGCATCCTTTGCACCAGGAAAAGGAAGAGAAATGGATGAAATAATTCTTGCATTGTTGAGCTTCTTATGAAAATGTGATTAAACAGATGCTGAAAGCTTGGCGGAAGTTCCTAAAAATTACAATTCTTCCTGTCAGATTGCATGGTGACAGAGATGTAAAACATTCAGATCAAAAAGGAAGAAAGGGGGAATCCTTCTTATGATTGTTAGGTATTAATCTTCAGGCTCTATGTATAATCTGCATGGCTTTGCTCTTCATTAAACTCAGATTGTTTTGAGTTTAACTAGGCCTGCTATCTTGGGCTGAATCCACACAGGCTCAATAATGTGTCCTTACCTCCATTGCAGTCCTGTTGGAACACACAATGTTCCATTCATTCTGATGCAAAAACATTTCTTTTCGATGCCTGAGAGTTTTAAGGCAGTTTTTTTAAAAGCCTCCTGTTTAATCCATGGAAAACGCAGTGTAGCCTTGTTTGTTTGTTTGTTTGTTTGTTTGTTTTGCTTTGTTTTCATTCAGTGCTTCTATGCGAACCTTTGCATAGATACCATTGCACATGTGCAGGTTGGCATTTCACCTCTCCTAGCTCTACCAGCTTCACTTTATAGAAGTGCAGGTGGGTAATCAGAATGAAAAGAAAACAAAAGCTATCTGATTAAGTGAATATGTAAATATGTAGCAGGAATCCAAAACAAACAAACAAACAAACCCCTGCAGCTTCTACAGTTCCGTGACCAGACATCAAACAGTGAATGTGCACGCGGTAGAAACACTCCCTTGCACCAATGTGGCTACATAACAGGGGTCTTGTGTGGCTTTCCAAACTGATTTCAGTGTGGATTAAAACAGGGGTGTGTGACAGCAATGGGGTCAAACTGGGGCAGGGATACTACCCTGTGGAGCTAGGATATTGCCTTCCTGTAGATTCAGCCTTACTGACACATAAATACAAGAGTCTAGTGGCTTTTCTAGAATGGATATCATTATATTGTTATACATTGCATTTGTTAAAGCAACTCCAGATGCTAACATCTAGGCTGTAGAGAAGGCCTCATTTTCTCAGCACTAAAACTGTTTTGTTTTGAAACCACAATTTTCACCCTGGCTTACTGCATCCATCATGATGGGTACAGAGGCGTATCTAACGTAAACAGCGCCTAGGGCAAGCATGGAAGTTGTGCCCGTACGTCCAGGGCCACTTCCTCCTCCTCCACTACCACTATATCTTCCGGCGTGGCTTTTTTGCACCCCCTGGCATTGGCGCTCAGGTCATGTGTCCTACATGCCCCACCCTAGATACTTCTCTGGATGGGTGGGAAATGCTGTGTCAAATGTTACAGTGATATCACAGACTGTTCTTGGGTGTTGTCTGTGGCATCACTGATGCCAAGCAACACAACTCCCCTCTTCTATGCTTGTGCCAATTTACTTGTTCAAAAAATATTACAACATCATCAATAACTTTAGATGCCGATTAGTAACCTTCACAAAATCACACAACAGCAAGTCCGCAATTACAATAATCTGTGGACCAGCAACAAGGCAGTCACCTGTTCTCAGGTATGCCTCATCATTTCACCCATATTTGGACCTTTTTCTTTCTTATTCCTTTATTCCTCCTTTTTTTTTGTAACAGGTTTATAGGCTGTACTCCACATCTGCATCCACTATAGTGCCAGTATAGCTTTATGACTACCTGGAAAGTCTCTTTCACCATTTAATTAGAGAAGAGGATGTCTCAGAATCCAGAAGAAGATCTGCATGAGTCCATGGAAAGCTGCAGTTTAATAGGTAAGAAAAGTTTAGGCTTCCCTCGTATTTGTAACCATATGCAGAAACAGAGAGAATGAAGTACATAGTGTAGGAGTGGTGAGAGCCAGTGTGATATAGTGGTTTGAATGTTGGACTATGACTCTGGAGACCAAGATTCAATTCCCTGCTTGGCAATGGAAACTCACTGGGTGACTTTGGGCACATCACACACTCTCAACCCCAGAAAATGCCATGATGGCTTCATCTTCGGGTCACTAGAAGTTGGAAATGACTTGAAGGCAACACAACAACAAGAGTGGAAGTGGGCAGAAATGGCTTTCCAGGTTTCTTTGCTATATAGCTCCCATCAGCTCTAGTCAGACTAGTCATTGTGGGTGGAATATGAGATTTGTAGCCCAAAACTATGTAATGGAGGCCTAGTGTGGCCTAGCTCTTGAAGATTTGGGGTAAGGCATATGGGATTGGGCCTATCAGTATATACTTTACTAGGTTGTTGCTTTTTCTCTTTTGTTAAATGTTTGTTCCCCTCAAGCAGCCCTCTATACAAATCTGGTAAGCGAGTTGTTCTGAATCTTTGGTATTGCCAATGTACTCAGGTCCTTCTCTGGCACACGAGATGACTGTTTATTCCACATGCAGATTTTCTGCCTACTAGTATGTGGTTGGTTGGTTTCCTCCTTTGCTAACACTGTTCCCATCAACAGCATTGTTTGCAGGCCGAATTTGAACTACAGCATTCTTTGCAGGCTGAATTTGAACTACAGGGGATTCAGACTGCTTAGAACTGTAGAAGTTAGAGCTGGAAGAGACCTTCAAAATTCATCTAGTCCAGTGTCCCCAAGGGGGCTTCAAAACCCCCTCTAGTGTGTGGGGAAGCCATTTCCCCCATGTTTGGAGGCTCTCTAAGCACTTCAGGGATCAAACTTTTTTTTTTTGCCCCTTCAAAAGCTCCAATTTGCCCTCTAGGGGTTGTAGGGGCATTTCAACCATGTTTTTTGCCCCTGGGCCAATTTAGGCCCACAAGAAGCCTCTTTCGAAGAGGAAGTGAACACAAAGTGACTTCCATTCACTTCCTGTTGTTAAAAAAGGCCTCTCCTGGGCCCAAAGTGGCCCAGGGAGGCCCCCCCAAAATACCCTAATGTCCCCTACAGGGCTTTGAGGGTAATTTTTTTTTCCAGGAGTGAATATGGAGAAGGCATATGGCTCTCCAAGGTCTCTTGGGGGTGGGTGGGGCCAGTGCAAGCCATTATAACTTCCACAGTTGTCTTCTCTTTAGTCTAACCACTTGCTTGGTACAGGATGCTTACTCCAGCCTCTGCTGAAATGACACCAATTAGGGAAAGCCTATTACCTGCCAAGGCAGCCTGTCCTATAGTCAAGTGGCTTTTTCCATTAGGAAGTTTCTCTGAACACTGGCCAGAATCTGCTTCCATGCACTTTATACTTATTGTTGCTAATCCTAACTAGAAATGCTACATGGAAGAAGTCCAGTCTACTGTATTCTCATGAATGTCCACTGCATTCCCCTGATGTAGCAAGGGGATACAGATGATCTGTGATTACTTATAAACCGATGTTGATGTCTTGAATATGTTCCTTCCCCTTTTGCTAAGGGGTGCCTTGGTGATCATGGTTACTGGTATACTATAGCCATTGCTTGCCTTTTGCCCAACCACTGAACCTGGGAGGCTCTAATAGGCAAGGTGCTGTATACATTTTTGTGGAGCACAGACTTGCATGATGTGTGGTGAGGGGGCACAGAAAGCTTTCTATTAGAGTATCCCTGCACACTGATTGGTGCCTCCCTCATCTGAGTACTCTCAGGGTATTGTTGGTGTGCAATGTTATGATTGTTGGGCAATGGCAGAGTTGCCAAAGATGTTGTAGAAAAGGGCATTAGTGCTGCTATATTGTCTTATCAATGCCCTCCTCTGTGTCCCACCAGTAGGGAAAATATGTTGTGGGAGAACATGGGAGGGCCTTCTTTACGTTGGCATCCCAGTTGTGGAATTCCCTCCTCCAGGAGGCCCAACTAGTGCCAACTTTGGGATCATTTTCGCGCCAAATAAAAACCTAGCTTTTTATTAAAGCTTTTGGGCCTGATTTTATCCAGGCTGCATATACCTTATAGTTGTGCTATTTAAAATTATTATCACCAGTTTTAAATTGTCTGTTTTTTAACTGATAAATTATTGAATATATTTTAAATTTTTTAAAACTATTGTTATTTTTTATTGTCTTAAATTGATTTTATTGTAAGCTGCCCAGAGATTTTTCAGATATAGACTGGGATATAAATATTTTTTTAAAAAAATTTCTTCATGTTGTTTTATTTTCAGTTGCTGCTGAGTTTACAACTATCTTACAGGACCATAATGCTAGTATACTGGTAGCAGTGCCAACACCCCTGAAACAAGGGGTTGGACTGCAAGGCTCCTTGTCCTCCTGGCTCCTTTCATCATTCTAGGTTGGATGCTACCCAGGAGAAACCTTGAAAAAAGTGAAGGTTGAGAGCTGGCACATAGGAAAACAAATGGGAGACACTAAATTGGGAAAGGGGGCTAAACAAAGAAATTGTTCTGTCCTGGAAGCAACAGTGCATGGCCATTGGTTGTAATGTGAAGATATGGTTTCCCATTATCCCAATTATCTGCATTTAAACAGCCTGATTGAGACCCTCAGATGGATCCAGGGAGAAGTTTAAGGGGAGCCGTTTCTGCCTGGAAGAGAATTATTAGGTTTTCACTGAGATTTTTTCCTCCCAATCAAGTTCTGATGGGAAGGGGAAGAGGGAGGGACACAGAATAAATTTGTATTGTCAAATTAGAGGAAAGTGACATTAAAGGGAAGGTTGCTTGAAATCCACAACGATAATGTTCTGCTGTGTGCAGGTCTGATCACTAAAGAGACCTTTATTCTATACTAAATGAGGAGGCATCAGAACTGCCAAGCCTATTATGGGATGACCTTCCGGCCCATAAATATTCTTCTTGCAACTAATATACTGGCATTTAATATGTTTTGCTCACCTCATATCCCTTAGCTTAATGTGAATTGACGTTTTCCCTCTTTATGGCTCATGATATTTAAATGCCCCACAAAATCAAGGTGGTTAAAATTGTAACACAACACACAACCTTTTCCCACTCTTCCAGCACATTTTATGTGGAGTGAAAATGGTGAGATATGTCCGCATGTGTGAGTACACTAAAGCACCTTCAGCGTTCTTGTGCCTTCAAGTCTTTTCTAACTTGCGGTGACCCTAAGGTGAAACTGTCATGGGCTTTTCTGGGACTGGGAGTGTGTGATTTGCCAAAGATCACCCAATGGATTTCCGTGGCTGAGTGAGGAATCAAACCGTGGTCTCCAGAATCATAGTCCAATGGTCAATCCACTACACTGCGCTGGCTCTCCCCTGCAACATCCTCTACTATATAAAAGACAGACACTTTGTCTGTCTGCATCAGCATATGATTGGCTGTGTGAGGTGAGAAGACCTCATATGATTGGCTGGCTGTGAAGATTCCATGGAATCCTGGGGTTGGCAGTTTAGGGAGGGGCCTTTAGAATTTCCAGCCAGAGAGCTCTTGGGCCTCAGGCCGGTTGCTATGGAGATGAGGCCTACCATCAATAAGGATGCCAGAAAACTTTTGGGAGGCATATGTGAGAAAAATTAAAGTGACATACACAACATAGCCCATTTCCACACTACACTGTCATAGTGCTATTATCCCACTTTGAACATCCTATAGAATCCTGGGATTTGGAGTTTAAGGAGGGGCATTTAAGAATTCTCAGCCAGAGAGCTCTTTGGCCTCAGTAAACTACAAACTCCCAAATTCCACAGGATGTTGAAAGGGGAATAATAGCACTATAACAGTGTGGTGCAGAAATGGCCATAGTTACAAGGTCTTCTCACCACACACAGTAGATTGTATGGGTTCCACGTGTGAGGAATCTTAAAGCTGAAATTCGAAACAAAAACTGCTTCCAGAAAAATGTAAAGCCATTGCATAAGTTCAACAGAAGGAAAGAAAAAAGCCAGTACATCAACATCACCAGACAACACAGATTGGACTGGAGACTATGGGGAAAAGTTAACAGGTACTGGAATAGGCTGGTTGCAATGGAGACGATGCCTAGCAGCAAGGAGGAGGATGGTGTATTCCTGCAGGAACCCAGCCTCTGTATGCCAACAACTGTGAATACAGATTGGATTGGAGAACATGGGGAAAATTTACAGGTACAGAAATAGGCTGGTTGTTATGGAAATGAGGCCTAGCAGCAAGGAGGAGGACAGTGTACTCCCTCAGGAACCCAAACTGTGTATTTAAATAACTCTGAATATAGATTGCATTGGGAAATATGGATCAAAATTACAGGAAATGGAGAAGACAGTTTGGTGAGTTCTTCAGAAGAAAATAAAAACCCCGGGCAACACCAGGTAAATACACTAGTCTGTTATAAAACAAAGTTGCTGTGTGTGTTCATGCTTTAGGCTTCTGTACACAATCAAAATTCAAAAGTAGGGTTGTCATCTTTAGTTGTCCTAATCAGTAGAATAATCAGCCTGCAACTTGGCCCCTGTGCAGTTTTATTCAGATTTAAGTGTCAGTGGGTACTCAAGCGCTTACTCGCAAGAAAGTGTGTACAGGTTAACACTTTAAAGACTAGTAGATTTATAGCTGGACTAAAAATTGAATGAGTGGACTCTAAAAGCTAATGGCACATCTGTTTATTTTTCTAATTATTCTGCTTTTGGGCTGGCACTGAAATAGAAAGAAAAAGAATAAACATGTCTTTTCCTCCTAATTATCACTGGCAGCTTTTGCTTATTAAATTGCAGATTAATTTCTCACTTTGCTCAGTGTGTCAAAAAAGCACCTGTATTTAAGTTTTAGCAATTATTCACATTTAATTTGAAATCTGTATCAGTTGTTTAATCAATATCGTGAAGTATGTTTAATCAAGGGAAAATTCTTTAGCTGGTAAACAGCCCTGTTCTGAGTTTCTCAGCAACCCCACTTTAAGGACCTTTCTGCGCTACACTGTTATAGTGCTATTATTCCACTTTCAACATCCTATGGAATTCTGGGGTTTGCAGTTTAGGGAGGAGCCTTTAGAATTCTCAGCCAGGCCTCAGTGGCCTCTTTGGCCTCAGTGGCAATGTAGATGTTGCTAGATTATATTTCCCATATCTCCTCACCATTGGCTAAATTGTGTAGCAACATCCGTGTGTGTGTGTCACATGTCCCTCTCAACTGATCTAAATATACAATGAATTCTAGAAGGTTTTAGATTGTTATCTCTTTTGAGTTATCCATAAATTGATATGTTTCCATAAACTTTACCTATCAGAGATAACAGCCCTACTATTGCTGATTCCCTTTTTCATGATGGAAGGCAGTTGATCAAGTGCCTCAGGTTTTCCAGGGATTCTAGACTTAGAAGGTTCTGACAGTCACAACTACTGACTGTCAAGAAGCCACTCACTATAGAGAGGAAAAACAACTCACACATTTCATGTCATCATCTAAGCAATACAGCGTTTTGGAGATGGATTTGCATGAGGGTTTTTTTTTAAAATGTCATATGAATCGGATCTCTGTTTCAACACAGTTGAACAAGTAAACTAAATCAGAGGTTACAGATAATTTTGAGGTTGTTTCCAGGCCAACAAATAATGTAAACAAAGTCTTATAGTTTTTTTCCTGGTGCATAAATGTATTTGTGCACATAGAATCATAGAGCTGGAAGAGACCACATGGCCATCGAGTGCAACCCCTGCCATGCAGGAACACACACTCAAAGCACCCCCAGCAAATGGCCATCCAGCCTCTGTTTAAAAACCTCCAAAAAAAGTGACTCCACCACACTCATTTTCCACTCTCAAATGGCTCTTACTGTTAGGATGTTCTTCCTAATGTTTAGGTGAAATCTCTTTTCCTGTATTTTGAATCCATTGCTCCATGCCGTAGTCTCTGGAGCATCAGAAAACTAACTTGCTTCATCTCCAATATGACATCTCTTCAAATAGTTAAACATGGGCCCTTTTCGCACAGCGTTTTCCATGCGAAAGGGTGCCTGGAGTGTCATGCGATTGTGAGGACCGATCTGCATGACGCACTCACAATTGTGTGACACTCCAGGGGCTGGCAGGTGCCAATCATGCACCTTTTCATTTTCAGCTAGAAGCTGAAAATGGTGTGCAATCACGCATTGTTCCTAGGTCCCGCACGCACTTAGCCGGCGTGTGGAGCCTCTGGAGCCGTGCCGGTTGCGCTCCCTGCCCCAGCGCAGCCTGGGAGGGTCCCAGGCTGCACTGCAGAAGGAAGATGCGGGGCTCTCGTGCGAGCAGGCAGCTCATGCTGAGCCAAAGGACCGAGGACACGAGAGCCTCTCGCCAGAGGCTGCTCGCACGATACCCGCACCCCAGTGCCGGAAGAAGGTAAGGTGCGGAAAGAGCCATGGTTATCATGTCACCTCTTAACTTTCTTTTCGTCATACCCAGCTCGCTATGGACACAGTATGGATTCTTGCCTTCAGATTACTTTATACGAAGAAGTGATACAAGCTGGGAGTGAAACAGCAAAGGGAAAATAAATGTTTGATTATCATGTTTTTAATGTATTTTGTGACACGAACTGAAATAAAAGAAATAGGACCATTATTGTCGGGGATGCTCTAGTTGAAGGTCCTGTATTGAACAGAAAGTTGGACCTGATGGCCCCTACGGCCCCTTCCAACTCTATGATTCTATTATTCTATCACTTCTTCCTGCTTATCTTTATGTTTCTATCTTGCACCTAGAGAGCGATTTGCTAAAAGACTGAATTCCAAAATTATAAGCATAGGGAACTGAGTGCAGCAAGGGAGGAAATCCAACTGTTATGAAAATGCATTCTACTTTGAGAGAAAGAGATTGACTTCTGATAATTTGGGATGGTTGATGATATTGGTGGTGATGGTCATGATGTTGCATGGAGTACATTAGATGGAACATGATCATTATCAAAGAGGTGTTTAAGTCATAGTCTTCCTGTTTGGACATGATGTCCTGATGTCCTGGCTTTTTTACTATAACTCTTAAACCTCACTTTGTACATATTCATCTTTGTGTGAGTGAAGCCAGTGCAGTTTTCAGCAAGTCAAGTCAAACCGAGCATTTCAAGGTCTTGATGTCCAAATAGTTGGCTATTTTAACATTTCAGAACATTTAGATTATGTGAACCATACTGTTCAATCCAGCACAGTGTACTGAAGTATGAAAATGTCACTGTGACAAACTGATGGAATAACTGAACTTTATGGTAGTCATTTTTAAATGCCACCTTTAAAAACAGTGCATTTCGTAAAAGTCTCTGACTAGGTACTCTGAATAGCTAAGGAGGCAGTGCATGGAAGTTTACATCAAGGTGGAGCAACTATGACCTCTTGACCAGAAATGGGAATTTTGTGGCCTTCCAAATGTTGTTGGACTGCAGCTCCCCGCAGCTGTAGTTAGCACAGGCAATGATGAAGAATGCTGAAAGTTGCAATACAACATGTGGAGGGCCACAATTTTTTCACTTGTGCTCTACACTGGACTCCAACTTGCCTCAGCCCTACCAGCATGACTAATGGCCAGGAATTTGGGGAACTGTAGCTCACGAGAGCCAGTGTGGTTTGAGCTTTGGACTACAACCCTGAAGACCAAGGTTATTTTTCCTGCTTGGCCATGGAAATCCACTGGGTAGCCTTGGGCATGTCATACACTCTCAGCCCCAGAAAAAAACATGATAGGTTGACCTTAGTGTCACCATATGTCAGAAATGACTTTAAGGCACACAGCAACAATAACACTACCATCACCAACAGAGCCCAACATCTGGAGGTTCCCTACCTTGATCAACATATTCCACTTTGAAACTGATACAGAATAACAGCCAGCTTTGTATGAGAAAGGTTAGCACTGTGGATCTTGCCTTTCCGTTCTTCCACCCTGAAAACCACCACTCCCCAGTTTCTCCAGAAGGCCGGGAGGATCTACTGATCATTGCAGACTATATCTTCCAGAACGGCAATGCATCAGGAACCTTGCATGAGCAGCATGAGACTCCTCTGCCTGGCTTCAGCAATTTGAATAAAATAGCAATCACTGGTACACCTTCCCACACACAGTTTCCATTTTTGTCAAGAATTCAGTATGCAAAGAAGAGAAGTTTAACCCTTTCTTCCCCTGCCATGATCCCAATTAAAATCTATCCCCCCACCTGTTATTACCACTGGAAGGAAGGCTCCCATGGACAACCATCGCCTTTGCTTCTGAGTTTAGCAGCAGATGTGGGTCAGAGGGTGATTTTTTTTTTTTTGCCACAACTGTGATAGGGAGAAAAATATTTACACTCCCTCCCTGCATCCTGACGATGCCACTTCAAATCACTTCCTCATACCTGTTCCTAATTTTAAAAGTTGACATGGATCCCAGTGATAAGCTTAGTGTCATGCCTAATTTGGCCCACAGATTATGGAGATATGCAATAGCAGCAGATGTGTACTCAGAGCAAAATACCAGATAGGACCAGTCAAGGCTGACAAATCCCCTGAAACAGATACTGTGGTTCTTACCAGCACGAAGTCAGCTTGCCCTTGTGATGTTACATAGGTTATGTTGTAGTTTGTGTTTTGACATTGTGCTGTGTTACATGTGATGGTGATGGTGAGCAGCAGAGTGTATGAACACTGAGGCCATTTTTACACTACCCCTGTTATAGTGCTCTTATTCCACTGTCAACATCCCATGAAATTCTGGGGTTTGTAGTTTACTGAGGCCAAAGAGCTCTCTGGATGGGGATTCTAAAGGCCCCTCCCTAAACTGCAAACCCCAGGATTCCATAGGAGGTTGAAAGTGGAGTAATAGCACTATAACAATGTAGGGCGGAAATGGCCTGAGTGAGAGAAGAATGTTGGATAGATTTGCATAAGGCTGGTGATTGGGAGAGTGGGAGAGGGAGAGAGAAAGAAAGAGAGGGAGGGAGGTACTGCGTAATAATGATGTCATGAGGATGCTTCTGGGAAATGGAGGAAGGATGGGTGGTAGGTGCTACTTTGTGGAGGGCAAGAGGAAAAAGATCAATCCCCCCCAGAGCACTTCTTTCTTGACAACGTTGAGAAGGTGTGTATGTCTCTTTCTGTATGGATGTGTATGTGTATATAGAGCCTGCAACCATGGGATCACCAGCCAGTGAGGTCCTGGGAGCTTTTGCTCAACTTGCTCTACTAATAATCCAGCCTGGCTGACGAGTGAGACTATGTGAGGGTGGATTATGGGTTGTAGATCCCCTGTATCCATGGGGGATATGTTCCTGGACTTTCCAGGGATAACAAAAAACGTCAATAATGAAAGACTATTTTTTTTTCAGTGAGATGAATGACATAGGTATCAAGACGAGTATGCAGCTTGGAGAGCAGGGCCTGAAACTTGACAGAACTGTAGAATCTAAGAGAAAGAAGGTTTTGTAGCCATTCCAAAGCCAATGCACAACTGATAAAAAGATAAGAATTAACAATAATGCGTGGCTCAAAAAGAGATGGGAACAAAATGTTTTTGGACTGAATTTCAGTGTGGATAACTGAAACTGTGGATACTGGCCACATAAATACAGGGGACTTACTGTATTTGGTTTATAGTTACTAAGTTACTAATACGGTTACTAACATAAACATATAAAATTGTGTTTGATAAACGTAGACTATTTGTTCAAGCTAACCATGCCCACTGCCTTGTCACTATACCAGTGTTCTAGCAGGGTTAGAGCCTAACATCTTACATAGTAACTTTTTATAAACAGAACTTGGAGGAAAGAAATCTAACCAGGAATCATAGTGCCAGCAAACTTTTGGGAAAAGTGTGAGTGTTGTCAGGTGGGATCAGCACAGGCGGGTGGTTAGAAATGTGAGTACTAGCACAGGAATGTCTTATGCCCTTGGTCCATAGCCTCCAGTTGCCCTCGTCCTCGCCAATTAATCCTCTGTCATCCCAGTTTTTCAATTGCTTTTAAAATGTCCCTGTTTCTCTCCTCCTCCCACTGTACCTCTTTGTTCTCAGCCTCCTTCATTTGTTGCAAAATGAGTTCAAAATGCAGAAGTAGTTTGCATCCAGTAGAGGTATTACCAGTGCACCATTCCACTATACTGTTAAATCCTCCATTGTGTTGAATTTTGATATACAATGGGCCTACATATAACACAAGAGATTCATTCTAGAATCCAGTGCGTTATATGATTTTTGCGTATAATGTGGAACCCTTTGTTTCTTACCCAAAATGAATGAGGAAGGCATTGCAACTCCTGAAAACCATCAGTGTTGACTTTCTGATATATCGGAAGAGGAAACTTCATGAATTTCATGAATTTCAGTAGGAAGATCACTTCACCAGCACAAGGTAGCAGCACCCAGGAGCACCAGATACCACTAGCAGTGCTGCGCAAGCACCGTAACACAACAGTACCACTCAGGAGCACAAGATACTGCAAGAAGAACTTGCAGCATGAGGTAGCAGCAGCCAGATACCGCCAGCAGTGTAAGCAACTCTGGGAGCCAGCTTATAATTGAAACCATGTAAAATGAACTCACGTTAAACACGGGCCTACTGTGTATGCTAATTAACATATGAAATTTATTTGTTACTTTTCTGTAGGAAATTATACTTAAAGGAAGTCCCAACATTAAAAAACAAGCAGAAGTTACCATAAAGCTAAAGACCAACATCCTAAAACATAGAAGTATAAAATAACAAAGTCAGAATGAAGCAGCTGTAAGCAAAGCTGGTTACGCTAGGAAGCTCCATTCCGAAAGGAAAGGAAGGGAAAGGAAAAGGTGGGGAAGACTATTCAGTGCTGACAGGGAAAACACAATCTGTTCATTAGAAACAGGAACATAAAGTGGGGAATATGATGCAGGGGAAATTCAGCATGAGGAAAACAGACTTAAAGAACTCCCATGTGAATTAGAACATAGTGAGATCCTGATCATTGGTAGAACCATGAAAGATGCAGATGTGCCCATCTTTGCCCTAGAGGCCTCTTGAAGAAAGCTGGAGGAATGGCCCAGGGCACTATAATAGCATTAAAGAAGCTGTTCAGGCAGCTTTGTAAGTTGGGGAGGAAAGAAAAACAAACTAACCTGGCTCTTTGAAAATTAAGAGAGCTGGCCCGTCATGAAACTGGCTGAGAAACTTGGCTGGCTGCTACTGCGTGGAGTCTTCTTTCCCCTCCAGCCCTCAAACATGATTATAAAGATGTGAAAATTTAATAAACATGAATTAAACATGAAACCTACCTCATCTGCTGGTACAATTTGTGCTCCTTCCCAATCAAATCTGTTTTGATTTGGGGCTATTACAGCACAAAAAAGTGCAATTACCAAATGCTCAGAAATCAGTCCCAGGGGAGAGCTTATGCCCCCACCTGTCAGCCATGGCAACAGGAATGCAGGCCAGTGATATATACTTTTAGGAGTTATTTTAAAAAGCCAATCCTGCTTGCTCACGGCTGTCATAAAGCTCCACGCTGTACTTGTTAGTAAAAGTGAATGAAGCTGCCCAAGGAGTGTTGTCACTGGAACACGTGGGGGCAGTTGCCAGTTAGTAAACAGGTGGGGAAATTCACTGGACTAGGATGTGGTGGCAGGCCAAAGCTGCACTATGGATCTGGGGGCCCGCCCTTTCTGCTCCCCACAGTCTTTGCCCACTTTCTATAGGTCTTTGTTTCCTCTCCCTTGCAGCTTGTCATCCGGTCAGCCCCGGCTATGGGTTTTCCTGAGCAGGACATATGCTACATTCATCCAGCAATCTCCAGAGCTGGCTGGCTGCCATGGCCACTGTTTGTTGCTGTGGCTGCGCTTTGCAGTAAAAGAGAGTACGGAGCATGCAGGCTCATCTGACTCTCTTGGACTCCTATACAGTCTGTAACTGCAGTAAACAGCGTAGGGAGAGGATGGCGGCAGCAAACAAACAGAGCCGGGCCTGGCTTTCGGCAGGCACACAGCTGAGAAGGCTGTTCCTCTCAGCCCACGTAAGGCTGTGTCACTACTGCAAGTGAAATACAGTGGGTTGTTCATTAACTCCCTGAAAGGCACAGCAGTAGCAGCAGCAACCGCAGCACCAGAGGCAGCTTGAACAAGGGAGAATTCCCTGGCTAATTAGCAGGTAAGAATTAATAAGCAAGAAACAGGAGAGCTTGACAGCAACCGCTTTGCTGACTGTGGAGTTATTCTCCAGCATATGCAGGGCCAAGCCCTTGGAACTGTGTGGGGTTAGCAAAATCTACTGGGTAGCAGCCATTAATCAAAGAGTGCTGTCTCTGCCTGCATGGAGGAGAGGAAAGGTTGCATAACCGCATTCCAGATCCTCCCTGTTCTCCTCTCTCCAGGAAGAAATGGTCAGGTGCCAGTCATGGGAGGTTGTGCGGGGGATGATTATTTCTACAGGTGTAATAGAGCCAACAGGTTCGCCAACTGTGTACTGTTTGGCAGAGCTGCTATGGAATTAACAGCTGCACACCATACAGAAATTCAGCAAGTGGAATGGAAGCATGGAGTTGTTTATTTTTTTGCCAATATGCCATTATGAACAGCACAGGAGTCTTGCTGGGAAAAAAAAATGGCTGTTCAAACCGTCAGGGATCTCCACAGAGAGGTTCAGATAAGAAGTAGGTGGACAAGCTCCTTACTGCTTAATGACACTCCTTGGAGTTTTCCATGGTCAGAAAGGGCATGTGATATAGCCTTTTTGGGACAATGCCATTTCAGTGTGTATGAGGGGTGTGTGTCTGCATGCAACACCACTTTTAAGAAACCCTAGCATATGGAGAACCAGCATGTGTGAAAGAGGAGGCTTTCAGTCCTTTTTCCTGAGGCCTTGGAGTTCAGGATTTTCAACGTGGTGAGAATCATGAAATCTCCCATTGGCACTGGAAGTGGTACAGGCCCAACAAAATTGTACTGCGTGCTTTCCTTGAGTGTGTAGACAGGCCAGGGACTTTTATAGAACTCATGAAAGACCACCTAACTTAACAGTTTGTACTAAACCTTATCTCTTTTCTCTCCCTCCCCCCGCTCATGTCAACTGGAGATGCTAAAGGCCAAATATAACAAATAGTCTCTCATGTATCTGGAGGACCAGTGTCTTTCCTGAATTAACAACTCAGTAGGAAAGGTAGCACTAGTTCTTAAGTAAACTGATTGACTGGCAGTCCACCTCGACTTCTGTCCAACTCCGAGGGTACAATTTTGCCAAATTTAAGCACTTTCAAGTCACCAAAAAGTCTTTGGCTAAGCAATCACCCAGTTAGCTCAGATCAACAAATACAATTCAGCATCCTTGCATCTTTTTTCCTTTGCTGCTTCCTGAAGATTTGCTGACACCAATGCAGGTACAGTAAAAACTACAAGTGGAAGAATCATAGAGTTGGAAGAGATCACAAGGGCCATTGAGTCCAACACTTTGCCATGCAGGAATATACCATCAAAGTATTCCCGCCTGACACAGAGCCCTCCAACCTCTGTTTAAAAAACTGCCAAATAAGGAGACTCCGCCATACTCCAAGGCAGTGTATTCCACAGTCAAAGCATCCAAGAGTAAGATAGTTTTTTCTAATATTTAAATAGAATCTTTTTTTTCCTTTTTCCTGAAGTTTGAAACCATTGCTCCATGTCCTAATCTCTGAGGTAGAAGAAAACAGGCTTGCTCCATCCTTCATATGATATCCCTTCAAATATTTAAACATAGCTATAACGTTCCCTCTTAACCTTCTCTTCTCCAGACTAAACATCCCAGCTCCCTAAGCTACTCTTCATAGGGCATGGTTTCCAGGCCTTCTACCATTTTGGTCACCCTCCTTTGGAGATATTCCAGTTTTTCAATGTCCTTCCTGAACTGTGGTGTCCAGAAGTGGACACAGTATTCCAGGTGATGTCTGACCAAAGCAGAATAGAGTGGTACTATCACTTCCCTTGATCTAGACACTATACTCCTGCTGATGCAGCCCAGAATTGCATTGGCTTTTTTAGCTGCCTCATCACACTGCTGATTCATGGGGTCTACTAAGACTCCTAGATCCTTTTCACATGTACTGTGGTCAAGCCAGGTGTCACCCATCTTATATCTGTGCATTTCATTTTTTCTGCCCAAGTGTAGTACATTACACTTTTCCCTGTTGAAATTCTTTTTGTTAGTTTTGGCCCAGCTTTTTAATCTGTCGAGATCATTTTGAATTCTGATCCTGTCCTGTGGAGTGTTGCCCCCCCCCCCTAATTTGGTGTCATCTGCAAATTTGATAAGAATGACCTCTATTCCCTCATCTAAATCACTGATAAAGATATTGAATAGCTCTGGGCCTAGGACAGAACCCTGTGGCACCGCACTAATCACTTCTTTCCAGGATGAAGAGGAGCCATTGGTGAGCACTCTTTGGGTTTGGTTGGTCAACCAGTTACAAATCCACTTAACAGTAGCATCGTCTAGCCCTCATTTTACTCGTTTGTTTGCAAGAATATCATGAGAGACCCTGTCAAAAGCCTTACTGAAATAAAGATATGCTATGTCCACAGCATTCCTTTCATTTACCAAGCTAGTAATTCCATTAAAAAAGAGGTAAGATTAGTCTGGCATGACTTGTTTTTGAGAAACCCATGTTGACTTCTAGTGATCACAACATTCCTTTCTAAGTGCTTACAGACTATCTGTTTAATGACCTACTCTAGAATCTTTCCTGATATTGCTGTCATGCTGACTGGTGATAATTGTTTGTGTCCTCTTTTTTTTCCTTCTTGAAAATGGGGACAATATTTGCCCTCCTCCAGTCTGTTGGGACTTCTCTTGTTCTCCAGGAATTCTCAGAGATTATTGCCAGGGGCTCTGAGATTACATTTGCCGGTTCTTTTAGTACCCTTAGATGTAGTTCATCTGGCTCTGGAGACTTGAATTCATTTAGAGGAGCCAGGTACTACCTCTTTATATATGCTGTGCTGCATTTCCCTTACTGCTCCATTTTCTTAAAGCAGAGCATTGTTTTCCTTTTGAGAGAAGTCCAAGGTAAAGAAGGTGTTGAATAGTTCTGCCTTTCCTATGTCCCTTGTTAACATGTCACCATCCTCTCCATGCAGAGGCCCTACCATTTGTTTGTTCTTCCTTTTGTTACGGACATAACCAAAAAAGCCCTTATAGTTTTTAACTTCTCTACCAAGCCTGAGCTCATTCTGTGCTTTATCTTTTCTGACTTTCTCCTTACACTTTTTGACTATTTGTCTGAATTCCTCTTTGGTGATTTCCCCCTTTTTCTACTTCTTGTACATTTCCCATTTAAATCTTAGCTCCATTGAAAGTTCTTTAGAGATCCATCCTGGTTTCTTTAGACACCTCCCATTTTTCCTCTTCACTGGAATTGTTTGAAATTGTGCCTTCAATATCTCACTTTTAAGGAATTACCATCCATCATAAACTCCCTTCTTTTTTTAGTACTCCTGATCATGAGATCATCCCCAGTATTTCTCTAAGTTTACTGAAATCAGCTTTCTCAAAGTCTAGATTGTGTGTCTTACAATGCTTGGCTTCCCTTTTCTTCTGTATAATAAACTTGAGGAGAACACGGTCACTTACACTTAAAGATCCCACCACCTCTTCTCTATTAACCAGGTCATGATTTTTGATTAGGATCAAATCTAAAATAGCTGTCCCCCTTTTCCTTCTCTACCTTCTGGACTATGAAATTGTCTGAAAGGTAAGTGAGAGATATGTTGAACCTGATACTTTTGGCAGAGTTCGACTTCCAAGAAGTATCAGGATAGTTGAAATCCTCCATTACTACTATATCTCTCCTTTCTGAACGTTTTGTCACCTGTTCCAGAAAGACATCATCCAAGTTCTGGGTCTGGCTTGGAGGTCTGTAGTAGGCCCCCACAATGACATCACTGTGGTTTCTGTCCCCCTTAATTTTTATGCAGATGCTCTCACCCGGCTTCTAGGATTTTAGTCATGGATCTCTTCAGAGGTGTAAATGTCCCTGACATAATAGTGCTACTCCTCCTCTTTTTTCTGTTTGCTCTGTTTCTCTGAAATAGGTTATATTCCCCTATTGCTACATTCTAATCATGAGACTCATCCAGCCAGGTTTCAATGATGCCTGTTATATTTACTTTGCTGTGCTATGAGTTCAAGTTTATCCTGTTTATTTCCCATGCTCTGTACATTAGCATAGAGGCATCTGAGACCATGGCTCACTTTTGTTAGCTGCTTATTTAAGTTTCTTTCCCTCCCGTTGTTGGGTTCCTGTATTGTTTGCTCCATTCTCCCTATATGATTAGGACTATTATCTCCAGCACTTGATGAATTCCTGCTCTCAACAATACTGTCTCCTTCGCTTCCATAACTCAGTTTAAAACACTCCTAATTAGGTTTCCGAGATTCATAGAATCATAGAATCATAGAAATGTAGAGTTGGAAGAGACCCCAGGGGCCATCCAGTCCAACCCCCTGCCATGCAGGAACACCCTCAAAGCACTCCTGACAGATTCTTAGCAAAAATGTTTCTGCCAACTGCTGTGAACTGCAACCCGTCACTTGCCAGAAGATCATCTTTATGCAACTGTGGACCATGGTCCAAGAAGCCAAACTGTTTCTGGCAGCACCATCTCTGAAACCAGTTGTTCACCTCCACTATTTCTCTCTCCCCTCCTGGGCTGTATTCTTCAACTGGGAGAAAAGATGAAATGACAATCTTGCATTAAGGTCCTTCAGCTTCCTACCCAGAGCCTTGTAATCCCTTATGATCTCTTGAAGGTTGTGCCTTGCAGTGGCATTGGTTCCCCAATGGACCAAAAGGAAGGTATAATGGTCAGTGAGCTTGACCAGTTTTGTCCGGCACTGTGTTACATCATGGATTTTGACCCAGAGAGACAACATACCTCAAAAGGCGTCCTGTGAGGTCCACAAACCACGGCTTCTGTCCCCCTCAGCAGGGAGTCCCTTACCACCACCACATGCCTCTTTTGGGGCTTGACATGGGGCCAATCCTTGAAGAATTCCCTTTGTAGGTTTTTGTGGGTTTTCCAAGCTTTGAGGTCGTGTTCTATTAAGCCCGGAAAACCCACAACCTATGGATTCCGGCCATGAAATCCTTCGACTTTACATCAATTCCCTTTGTGTCCAACAGCAGTATAGCTGTTTGTCAGTCCCAACTAAACCTAAACAATTTTACGTTCTCTTGTCTCCTTGCTCCCAGCCCACAAAAACCTCCTCATTGTCCCACTTCCTTTCATTATCTTGTGTTCTTACATCAAATTTGAAGTTTTGACTAAGTCCTATATTCTCCTTAGCTTCTTTTTCTTCATGTTCTGCCACTTACATGCAGGATACGTCTTTGTTTCTTTACAACTGTGTTATCTGGGTCACTTAGAATAACAAAGCATAGAAAACAAAGCAATTATCAAATATGACAGAAAACTATACAATCAAAACAGCATAAAATCAAATAGCATAAATGCAACAACAATAAAAATCAAAAACTGATGACCACCCCAAAACTAAAACTGAGGGGGCCAGAATAAGTATATAGGTATATTGTCTAATTGTCTTGGTGAACAAGGAGGTCTTCATCTGCCACGCCAAAGACCAGAATATCTGGAAGTGCTGTTCCATGACTAGGGTGCCACTAGCAAAAAGGCCCTCTCTCTAGTGGTCATCTTCCTCATTGACCATCCTCTTGTGTTCCTCCTGGAGGGGAGCTTAAAGCTCATCTAGGTACATATAGAAAGAGCCAATCCTTCAGGTAGCTAAGGCCCATGCTGTTTAGGTTTTCCAAAGATGGGCCTCAAAATGGCTTGGGAGCCAGCGCAGCTGATAAATCACAAGCATAGTATGACCACATGCTAGTCCTGGTTGATAATTATGTACTCCTCTTTTGTACCAACTGTGGTTTCTAAACCTTTTTTAAAACAACCCCACGATAGTGCATTGCAATAATCTAAGTGGGAGTTTATCAGCACGTGGGTGATTGAGGCTGAATTATCTCCATTCAAGAATAGTCACAGCTGGCATATTAGCCTAAGCTCCTAAAAAGCACTCAGTCCAACCCACTCTAGAGCAAGCTAAACACCATTCATTTGAAATGTCTAGATTGAATCTCAGTTTAATTGCCCTCAACCAGTCCATTAGTGGTTCAAACTCAAATTCAGGGTAGTCACAGCATTGCCTCTGTATAGTCCATGGAAGCTTGGGCAGAAATTTGTTAGTCTTTAAGATGCCCTAAATCTCTTTTCTGTTTATGTTTATTGTGATGACACATCAGATTGAATACGCATGTCTTGCCTCTTTCTGAATCTTCAATGAGGAAATTTCTCGTCAGGGTGGCACTGGCTTGCCACTGATCTCAGGAACTATTGTTTACAGTACAATAGAAGAGGAAAGTATTTTAATACTTTCTAAAACAAAAAAGTTCACCTCCAGGTGACCCTACAAGTAAGGGGGCTTCATAAGATCCTCGAGTTTCTTTGGTGATCTTTAAAGTTACCACACCTTAAACATAAACAAGCTCGAATACAGTCACTTTATTTTGTCCCAATTCCACGATTATATTGTTCAATTTCTTGCAACACGTGTAAGTCTTTCACTGTACATTTTCCAACCAGTTTTTTTTTTAGTACATGTGTGTACTACATACATCATTTGACGTCTTTTGACCTAACATTTAATATCTGCTTTAAAATCAATGAGTGTTAAGGAAAAACAAACTTTTCCATATTGTAGATGAGAGCTGATGTGTGCGCTTCTCTTGATGATGCTTTTTCAAGAGTCTTGCCCTGACAACGTGACTTTGCTTGGAACATTTTGTTAGTGCCCCTTTGATTTTGGAAAAAAAAGAGAGAGAGAGAGAGAGAGAGAGAGAGAGAGAGAGTGAGAAAGCAAGCAAGCATGAAGCAGAATTCAGGAAAGAAACTACCTGACTTCAGTTCCTTCAATTTTCTACCAGCAGGAAGGAAATAGGACAAAGGGAGGGGGTATGTTTCTTTCAATAAATGTTTTCCACTCTTTGTTAGAAAATAGATATATTTTAAAATCAACGTCTGTGTGCTCCAGAAATGTCTTTCATGAGGCGGCCTACTGCAGACTTTGCAGAGTTGCTAGAGAGGTTCCTCTGGAACATTGGAGTTAACACCCTTAAGGAACAAAAATATTATTTTCAAATTTTGGTCACAAAGTCAGTGTGGTATCGTGGTTAGACTGGGACTTTGGAGATTCAAACCTACTGCAGTTCCTAGATCTCAGGGCCTAACTGCACCTGCTCATCCTCAAGGCTAAAAGGAGGGAACTTGGGAAGATTTTTTTTTTTAAATCTTTGACCCAAGCTGCTTCTGAGTGACTGCTGTAGACTCTCCAGATGGTCTGCCTGGCCACCTCCTTCCTCTCCCAAAGTTTCACATCTGGTGGCTGGCACAAGAGATCATTGGGAAGAAAAAATTTGCACGGGGAAATACAGTACTGGGCTACCTCAGTAGTCACTGTCTCAGGAATTACTGAATATGTTACTGTAGGACTGCTGCTCTGTGGCTTTTCCCATTTTATTCTTAACTGACCCATTTCTGTTACCATCTCAGCCTATCCTGAATGGTTGAAGCTACAATACAACTTTCTTTTTTGTTTTGAGGCACAAGTGTATCACTGTTAGCAAAAAGCATGATATAATGTCTTTCTTGTCTTTCTTCTCCTCCCTTGCAAACTCCTGGTTAAGTATTTTCTCCTTCTCTTCTCTCATTATCTTTGTCTTTCTGTACTCTCCCTTCCATAACTCTTGACTAAACGTCTTCTCTTTCCTTTCTTTCCCCTCTCCACATCTCCTAGGCCATTTCCTCACTAGACTGTTGTAGCGCCATTATTCCACTTTCAACATCCTATGGAATCTTGGAGTTTGCAGCTTAGGGAGGGGCCAATTGTTGAAAGTGGAATAATAGCGCTATAACAGTCTAGTGCGGAAATGACTCTAGAGGTACTGATCTTCTCCCTTCTCCTGTATTCCTCTTCCCTCTTAGCCTCTTTCTTTCCCCTCAATTCTCTTAGCTACATTTGTTCCTTTTAACTCACCAAGTTATACTTCCTTGAGCTCCTTGAAGGAATACAGGATATAAATGTTAACACCAACAACAGCTATACTTTTTTTGATGCGTTTTAATTTTTTAAATTCAATAATGTTTAATATAATAACTAATTTCATTCTGTTTCCACATTATAACTTACTGCATTTTTTTCTGTTCTTCTTTATATCTTGTTGTAAGCCTAGTTTTGAATCCTAGCTTTGGGGAAAAGACAGATGTAAGTAAAATTTAAAATGAATATATGTATCCCTCTTCCACGTGCAACTGCTCAAAAGGCACAATCAAATCAAGCCACAGCGGCAGCATTATGATCATTAGGTGCTTTCTCAGGTTACCAAATTCATTTCAGATATGTAAATCTCTTGATTCTTACCAGTTTATAAACTGGAAGAGATATTCAAATAGCGTTTTTCAGAATTTCAATGCTTTCCCCGTCAGCTATAGCTAAACCCCTGGATCAGTTTGAAGGCAGAGTAACGAATACCATCATTGCACAAATATTCATGTGACTTGGGGGGGAAAAAATAGAACCAGAGTGCTAGAATAATCCTGGGACCCTTTCACACTACACAGTTACAGCACTGTGATTCTGCTTTAACTGCCATGGCAACATCCTATGGAATCTTTGTGATTGACAGTTGAGGAAGGGGCCTTTAGAATTCTCAGCCAGGGAGCTCCTCTGGTGCCTCTGACTAAACTACAACTCCCCCAGGATGCCATCGGGTGCAGCCATGGCAGCTGAAGTGGAGTCATAGTGCTGTAATAGTTTAGTACGAAAGGGCCCATAGAACTGCTGTGTTTTGCCTTTAGGGTTGCCAGCTCAGCAGTGTCCAGTTCCCTGAGATTTCACAACTGAAATCTGAGACCGGTGGCCTGTTCTTGTGAGGTTAATAGAGTTCAGGCAGGCAAGGTCTGAATGGAGCTATGGAACTGCTCTTTGGACCAGCTGTTTGTGGAGATGGGTACAAGGAGAGTCCAAGTAAATGGGCCTGGAGTCTGGGGAAAAAATGTGCTAACTAAAATGGCAAACTAGAGCTGGGGGAGGGGGCACATTTTGGCATTTTGGCAGCTGGGTAGGCAGCAAAAAAATTGCGCAGAACCTGCACTGGTTGCTGCTACCTACTGCGTACATGACACACAAGCCCTGTACTTCTCCTGAGGCTTGTTGAAGGTTCATCATAAACCCATGGGATTTTCCCCCCAGGCCCCCTGTGATTTGTAGTGCATGTGCAACTAGAGGCCATATGAGCCTTCATGCTAGCTGGCTGCTCCCTACCTTCCTCCAAATGTTACAATGCGCCTTATTGCATGAACCCATTGACTTCTTCATTTACTGTGCAAGAATGACACGCCTGCAGAAGCTTTCTGTTGAGCCAGACGGCCTGAGTGCCAACAGGGATTAGGTGGAGATGGATAGATGTAGAGGGATGATTATTGGAAAGAAAGACTTGCTGGAGCCTTTTCTGCATCAACAGCAGAGGTGCACATCTCAGGAGGATGAATTTACAAGAACCAAATGGAGGCAGAATGTAAATTTAAGCAATCGTCCACAGGAGGAATATTTATTAAAGAAATACATTCTTAAGACACAAACAGCCTGACTCTTTCAAAACTACCTTAGATAGGGATGGCAGGCAGACACGTTACAACACGTCCTCCTTCATGAAGAAGGAAAGAGCAGACAGCACAGGCCAGACAAACAAAATGGGGATTGTTCAGCCTGGGTTAGTTCCTTTTTCTTGACAACACAGGGAGTCACTTGAGTAACCCTGGCTGAACTATATGAACTACATAATGCTTTAGGATGGGACTCGAATTCCAGTAGGCCTATCAGGCAGACACTCTAGCTGCAGCTGTGCAGTGAGGAGAGCTTTTCCAGCAGAGCTTTCCAAACTGTGTGTTGTGACACATTAGTGTGTCGGCTGCAGTGTGTAGGTGTGTCGCTATGGTCGCCCCAGGCCGAGAAAGACCCCGGCAAGGGCAGCAGTGGGCCCACCCCACCCTAGATATGCTCATGCGTAATCAGGTTGAAACAGTGGAACTGAATGTGAAAAGGCATGGCCGCTTGATGAAAAGCCGCCTATCTGTAAGTGTGTGCCATGCAGGATTGTTCTCTTACTTTATCACTGCAGGAGTGGAGTGCTGGTGCTGTTGTTTTCATGTTTAGTTATTTAAATTGCAGTTGAATTACCCCTAAAATGGACAAGTTTCTAATTAAGAATGTCGTTTCTTGTAATTTTGTTATTACAGTTTATGTATGTTTCCGTATCTCTTATAAGGAGTTAATTTAACCTCTGCTTTGCTAGTAAAATTGAATTACTATGTCACAAAATGAAGCATGTCTAAAAAGTGCATCACTGACATGAAAAGTTTGGAAAACTCTGTTTCACAGTGAAAGTGCCAGCCAGAGGGATCCTGGATTAAAGGTGGAGTGGAGGATTACCCATCAGGGCCCAGAATTCCCATTATGTGCATTTACTCATGAATAAATGTGTTATGAATGGGAAGGACTGAGAGAATGATATCTTGCCCTTGTCATGAAGTGCAGAGGTTTGGATCTGAGGATCTGACAGCCCCATGCTGGCAACCTGTTTTTTAAAGAAAAAACTCTTAGTTAAACATTTGGAGTTATAAAAGTGAAGAATCCTTCTGATTAAAACAAAAAAATGAAGCCTCCTCAGCTACCTTCTTTCTGCAATCAAGAGCTGAGTATGTGTGTTTACCCCACAAGATTGGGACAAATAAATTCGGAAATTGGGAGCTGATGTCTTCAAAAGAGAATAATTGAGGATCTAAGCGCATATATCTTATGAATAGACTGAATTGCATTTTATTTGTATGATGAAATTGGATTTTAACAAGGAGAAACTGCAAAGAAAGTACAGATGTTATCAATTTGATGTTGATAAAACTGTCTTGCTGACAACTTTTGGCTAGATATGAGAAAAGTGAATTTTGAATTCTGAAATTACTGGATTGATTGAATGAAAGATGGACACTCTCAGGACTTTTTACAATGGATGATGGAAAAGGTATGCATGGAACTCCTAAACTTGAAGTGGAATATGCTAGAGGCCCTGAGGAATGAGACTTGCAAGATCAAGGAACTGTGTGGAGATGTAAGACAAGAAGTTAGCAATATGGAAGTGAAAGAGGATGAAAAATCTGAGTTGGGGGAGATGTATGACCAAGAAGCTCTGGTTTGTGAAATGGGAATTATAGCCCAAGAGTGGGGGAGAGGAGGCTAATCTAAAACTGATTTGTAATTAAGTACTTTGCTGGTTGAATGAAACTGAATTGACTTAGCCTGTATGATTAAAGGGGATGAGAGAAAGATGATTTTTTTAAAAAAGGTGCTGTTTCAGGATAATTATTCTAACACACCAAGTGAGAAGGAACTCAAAATAGTAGTAAAGGACAAGGATCAGAATCTGAGAAGCTGGGGAGGGCAAGGTTTATGGATAGGATGGTTACAAGGGAAAAGAGGAGTTAAATTCAAAATGAAATAGATTTTGCCAATATTAGGGCATGGAATGATTATAGATATGAGACAATGAAATTGGATTGAGCTGATAAATATTGTAAAGAATTCTACAGTATAAAACAGTATAGAAATAGTTAGGTTTAAGGATGTCATATAACATGTAATATATCTACAGTTTTAACTATGGAAAATGTTATGTAATCAAGTCAGCAAGTAGCACTTGTATTAATGACATTTATCATCATGTCATTTTTCATCTAAATGTAATACGTAATGGCTCGTGATCAAAATCAGTATTGAGATATTATGCTAGGTATGTTAACTTTTGCCAGAAGGAAGTTCATTTTTGTCCCTCTCCTTTTTTTTTGTGGGGGGGGGGGACATGAATTGAGGAAGGGGAAGAAGATAAATGTTTTGATGTGATCTTTGAGAGGCTTCAATCAATTAGACTGCTATAATCCATTTAAAGATAAAATGGAAGTTGATCCCTTTTCTTTCTCTTTTTCTCTGCTTTTTAATTTCTAATTCACATGTTTCATGTTTTCTTTATCTTGCTTTTTCTTTTCTCTTATATACTTGTACAGTTTTAATGATATTGGAAATTATTAATCAAGATATCTTAAATAATACTTTGGGATAGGTGGACAATAGTGCAAAGGTCAAATTCCTAATGTCTCTCTGTCTAAGCCATTTGATCCCCAGCGGACAAGACAACAGCTAGTACAAGTGCAGAAGATACGTTATCTTCCTACAGAGATAAGTACCCAGGCTTCAATGTCACCTCACATAAAACCTCCAGTTTTTCTCTTCCTTCCTGCAGAGATTTCTCCTTCCACTTGGAGACCTAAAGAAGGAAAACAATTCCATGAGACTTGATTAAGCATCCTGAGATTTTTCCATGATTATGGAACTTTTTTTTTCTTTTGCCATGGGACTAAGCTTTGCCATCTGTCTTTAGTATAGTAGGGGTGTGTTTGTTGCTGAGTTTTTCTTACTGAAAGAGAAACATGAAAGAGTAATAAGGTTCTTCTAGACAGGTCTAAAGAAGCATAAGTTCTTACAACAATGCTACTTGGGTTTTGCCAGTTGTAACCTCCTTAACCCCTCTTTGTAGTGATTTCTTAGATCTGCACTAGGCCTTTACGAAATGCTATTTTTAAAATAGTGGAACATGCTTTGCTGAGGTAGACCTATATCTTTAAGGGCAAATGTTATGTTCTTTGAATTTTTAAGACCTTTTTTTATAGTTATAGAATTAAAAGTGGCATTTTACTGATGTACTATCCTACTAAAACTCTGTTTAAAAAAAAGAGAGGAGAAGAGAAGGGAACATATTGTTCTGTTGTGTTTCAGAATTAACAAGAAACTGACTCACAGGTGGGAATAAGATGTTGCACCTTGTGCCAGATCTGAGACAACAGAAATGTTTGGATATTTTATTTTTTTATTTTAAATTTTCACATATGCTCCAAACTTTATTTCGATGTTTCCATATCATTTTCATAGAAAACAAAGTTTTAAAACAAATAATATTGAAACTCAGCACAGTATACTTTAAAAACTCCAAGAACTACTGGAATAAATGCTATAACAAATTTGCCCTGCCTGGAGCAGCCAACTCACATATATCTTCTTAATGTATTACAGTGATAATGATTACACTATGATGTGCAAGTATTTTTCTCCCCTCACTTTTTCCTCCTTTGCCTATATAGGAAATGGACAAGAATCCAGTAGATAAAGTTTATTACCATTTCTTTATTTCCCAAGTGATAAAAACTTTATCCCCCAAAATTTAGCGCACTGCACATTATTAAAGGTCCAAGAATTCTGTCTGTAGAGTGTCTGTCAGTAAGTACAGAGCTCCTGTTCTTTAAGAGCATCACAAAAATACTGTGAAGAAAGAGGAGATTGTATCAGTGGAATTTTGACGTTCCTTGGCACTCTTAAAGGAGGAGGGGTTCTAAATGGCTGTTGAATAGATAAAATGCTCAAATCCTATCCTAGTGAGGATTATAACTGAACTGAAAATACCTCACAACAAGGATAATGGTGTGGATGCAGTATCAAATATAAATTGAGATTTCTTTGCTTATCCAATAGTCAGTGACAATTTTAGAATGGAAACTTGTACTTGTGACTGTGGCCATTTCCACACAGTCATAGTGCTATTATTCCACTTTCAACATCCTGTGGAATTCTGGCATTTGCAGTTTAGGGATTCTCAACCAGAGAGCTCTTCAGCCTATAAATTTGCCCTTTCTACAGTTGCGCTTATTCTATTTTAAAGTCTCTAAAACAACCAAATTCAGCACAGACAGAATAAACAATACCACAACTGGTGCTGGAATATTCTCATATAGATGTGGCCCAGTTGGTGTCATAATCTTTGGGGAAACGAGCAAGGCAAGGGTGCCAACCTCTACTTGCTGCTTCTCTGCTGCATTAATGACAACTATTAAATTATTCAAGTGAAATGATGCTTCTGTAGAAGAGCCCTCTGTGGTTTCCCCATTTGGATTCCATAGATTTTAAAATGTCTTTTACAGTCACTGGCCTGCAGTGAATACAGTTGATCATCACCAGCAACCAGTTAAAAATAATCCCACACTATGGTTGTACAGTCTAGCAGAGGTTTTGGAATATATATATGCTCTAGTATGAGGACATGATTGTGTGTTGCATGGTGAAAAGCATGCATTTGCTTTAGCGTTTCTTTTTTATAGGTTGTTTTTACTCAAGCCTTCGGTGTAGTTGGGTGAGGGGGAGTTTCGTGCTGCAGAAGAGGTTTGTATGTTATTAAATTTTATATGATATTCAGAAATCTTTTCTCAAGGCAGAATTTCATACACACATATTCCAGCATACAAAGTATTCTGTCAGTGGAAAATATTGTTTTCTTCCACCCACGCTGCCAAGCAGTGAGAAGCTCCATGGTTGCAATGCATATCTTGTTTCAGTTTCCCTGAAAGGAGGCTTATTGGTATTTTGTAGCAGTTGTGCTTGTTTATTTACCATGGCTGTCCCAAGATGTTTTGCTTTCTCAGTTGGAGCAGGAAATGGTATCCTCTACCTACTCAGATCAGAGTGTGTAATACAGGGCAGATATTTAATTAAATGATGCTGAAAACCTCACAAACATATCTCCTAGTCTCTGACAATAAAATCCAACAGTAACAAGTAAAATAAGAGGTTGCTGTGCATTCATTACGCCACAGAGCTACTGCCTGGGATGGCTGTTTCACCAAACCTAATGGAAAGGCAGGCCCTGTAATCTTTAAGTATGCAAGCTGAACACAGCTGCAGGTGTAGCTTATATAGCCAGATTCACTTTTTTAACTGCCATCAAGTCAACTGAGATTTATGAAAATCCTGTGAATGAGAGCTCTCCAGGTCATCCTATCATCAGCAACCCTGCTCAGGTCTTGCAGACTCAGGGCTGTGGCTTCCTTGATTTGAGTCCATCCATCTATAATACATTCTTCTTCTCTTCTTCCTGCCTTCTACTTTACTAAGTAGAAGGCAGTCTTTTCTAATGAGTCAGGTCTTCTCATGATATGTCCAAAGTACAACAGTCTCAGTTTAGTCATCTTGATTTCTAGGGAGAATTAAGCTTTGATCTGCTCCAGGACCCACATTTGTCTTTTTAGCAGTCCACAGTATCCACAGAACTCTTCTCCAGCACTACAATTCAAATAAGTTAATTTTCTTCCTATCAGCTTTCTTCACTATCCAGCTTTCACAGCCATGCATAGAAATTAGAAATTTGATGGCATTGATAATCCTAATTTTAGTATTATAGTATGTAGTATAGTAGCAATAGCAATAGCATGTGTATTTCTATACCGCTTATCAGCTAAATGCTCTCTAAGCAGTTTACAATGTGTTAGCTAATTGCCCCCAACAAGCTGGGTACTCATTTTACTGACTTGTGGAAGGATGGAAGGCTGAGTCAACCTGGAGCCTGGCAGGATTGAACTCACAACCTTGTGGCTGCAGTACTGGCATTTAACCACTGCACCACCAGGGCTCTAGTATGATGTATCTTGAGACTTCAGGATCTTGTCTAGTTCCTTCATAGCTGTCCATTCAAGTCCTAGTCTTCTTCTGATTTCTTGACTGCAGTATCCATTCTGATTGACTGGGATGAGATGTGGAAAATCTTGTTTTCAATGTCTTCATTGTCTTCTTTAAAGTGATATCAATCATCTGTGGTCATTATTTTTGTTTTCTTAAAGTTCATCTGCCTTGGCACTTTCTTCCTTGACTTTCTTTCACAATAATTCTAAGTGTTTGCTATTTTCTGCTTATAGTATGATGAGTCAGCCTGGTGTATCGGTTTAAGTATTGGACTATGACCTGGAGGTCAGAGTTTGATTCCTCGCTCTGCCATGGAAACCCACTGGTGGCCTTGGGTACATCACACATTCTCAGCCCCAGAAAATATGTTCGCTTTAGGGTTGCCATAAATCAGAAAGAACTTAAAGCACACCACAACAGCAAGTAATATCTTATGTCATCTGCACATCTTAAATTGTTGCTGTTTTTGCTGTTCCTTACTTAAATTTTCATGCCCCCTTCCTCAGAATCTAATCCACTTTTGCATATAACTTAAATAGATAGGGTGATAAATGCAGTCTTGCCTGATCCTCTTGCCAGCTGGAAACCAGTTCGTTTTTCTGTATTCTGTCCTGACAGTAGCTTCTTGTTCTGAGTACATGTTTCACATTAGAATGATCAAATGTTATGGCACACCCATTTCTTTAAGAGTGATCCACAGTTTTTTTTCCTTTTTATTTAAATGTTATAATCATTATTCAGTAATGAAATAGAGCTATAGTTTTTTGTCATTGTCCAATCTTGGCCTCCTTCGGTAATTAAAAAAATTGTTGCCTCTTGCTAAGTCTAAAGAATCTTTCTAATCCATAATGTTGAATTCAATAATTTCTATAGAGGCACAAATAACTGTTCTTCAAATTATTTATAATAACCAACTGATAGACCATTTGGATCTGGATCTTTGCCAGATTTAGTCTTCTTTATGACCTCAACAATTTCACTGTGATAAGTACATTCATCATCACTTTTGGAATTCTGAAATTTCTGGAAGGTTTTGCTTATCTAGGTACTCATTGGTCTTCTTTAACAAGACTTGATACTGATTATACAGAAAAGTGTGATAATGATAAAATGACTTCCTAACATTAACATTATCACTAACTATCTCGCTTCATTTTGTATCTTCAAAATAAGCTTCTTCTCTTGTTCTTTTCTCAGTTTAAATGCTAGCCTCCTTCCAGGTTTATTTGCAAGCTCGAAGTTATTCTGTTTCACATAGCTTAAGTTCTCAGTTTCTCCTACTGGCATCACTGATAGCTGTCTCTGAAGTATTTTAACTGCCTTTTTCGAGGAGAACTTTCTTAGTTCTTCTTTTTTCGTCCCATCTAAAAGTATCTGCATCTTCTCTTATCTCTTTCCTTTTTTAAAACCTGTGCTTTGTTAAATGAGACATCCTCTCATGAATGCTTTATTAGCATTCCATACTACGTTGATGTCAGTATGTTTTCCCAAGTTATCTTCAAAAAATTCTGCCAATGTTTTCCTACATGTTTTAAGAACATTTTCATCTTCAAGTAGGGTGTTATTCTGTCTCCAGGTCCCTCCCTTTCTTCTCCCCCTCAGAATGAAGGCTGCAGGATTATGATCCAAGGAAGTCTTAGGTAAAATATCGATTTTTGTTATATATGTAGCCAGTGCCTTTGAGATCAAAGCATATCAATTCTTGAAAAGGACTTATGTCTTTCTGAAAAGAATGTAAAATCTTTAGCATTTCCATATTTAAATGTTCAAGCATCTACCACTCCAAATTGTCAATCATGTGAAAAAAATGGGGGGAGTTTTCCTAGTTTCATCTTCATACTTGTCTCAGAAGATCTATCCAACTGCACATCATTCCACTCTGAGAAGCATCCAAGACTTAAACTAGTAGCTCATTAATTTGTGCATAAGCTTTTAAAGACTCCCTTT
Organism: Cyclura pinguis; assembly: GCA_030412105.1. Lineage (NCBI taxonomy): Eukaryota > Metazoa > Chordata > Lepidosauria > Squamata > Iguanidae > Cyclura > Cyclura pinguis. The sequence continues at coordinate 131,577,908 of CM059600.1, forward strand.
GTTGTCTGTAGAGGCATAAACTCACACCACTAACATTTTAATTTCACAGTTATCAATCTGAACTCCCACATACATGATCTTGAATATAATTTTAGTTACAGATGAGGAGTCACATTAATAACCACTCCTTTTTTCTTATTGGATGATGCAGCAATAAATTTCTTGATTAGTTTAGGATAATGTAAATGCTTCATGTCTCTTCTTACATGGGTTTCTTGGAGACAGATCACATCTTGTTTCAACTTTTTCAAATAGTGACAGGTTGTAGTCTTTTTATAGGGTGAATTTATACCCTTATGTTTCATATCATCCAGCTCAACTCCATATCAGGCAGATAATTCTGAAAAATTGACACCTGTTGTATCTCTAGTTTCATCCTCCTCTCCATTTGATGCCTTATGTTTGTCCTTGGCTGAATCTTGATATGACTCTGGTTCTTGGTCTTCTTCCTCTTCTTATCACTTTTCCAATTGCTCCAATTCTTTTTTGAATATCTGTAAGAAATCTTTCACCTTTTGTATGATGTTCACTAAAACCTTTGCATAAAATTAAAGGAGATGCCTTCTGGATGTTCCCACTTAAATGGGATCTTATTTTGCTTTAACTTATCAGGAAGGTGTACTCCCTTCTCTTGTGCAGTATTTTAGTAGGTATCTCTTTGAATACCATGTCAGCCTCATCAATCTTCATTCTGTTCTCAAAATGACATTGTAGCACTTGATCTTTGATCTGTTTTTAGACAAAATATATACTGACATCCCTTGGCAAATTTTTCTGTTGGGCTACACATGAAGAAATATGATCATGTGATCCAGTTCCAAATCTGTGTCTTTCTTCCGTTTCTCCAACAGGTTTGCAATGGCCTCCACCATTTTTTTTAGATGGTTTTGGTAGCTTGTTCTGGGGTGGCCCTAAAACATAATTCTTCTTTTCTTGTTGTTCCATTAAAGCAAAAGCATCTAAACCATATTCATGTTCTTTAATCAGATTTTCTGTTCCAGTTTCTAACTTCTCTGTTTTCTGTTCCAAATTCTGAATCTTTTCATTTACATGTTTCATATCTGCTGCCATCTGCAATGTAAAACTGATTCATTTCCTTCATTTCTGATTTCATCTCTTTCTTGAATTCTGTCATCAAATTCCTACCCATCTGGGTCATCTGTATTCCCATCTGACTTATGTGTCTTTAAAAAATGGAATTCTTCAGTATATTTTTGTGCTATGTCTGTAGATCTAGATGGTAGCTCTAGAGATCCTCTTCTTCCCTTTCTTCTCCTCTCTTTGGATTTCGTATTAGAAATCACAGACACTCTAAATCCACTTATTAGGAGATGAACATGACAATTTTAAAATGCATCTAATAAAAAAGGAAAATAAAAATCTGCTTGGCTGCAATGATTTCTTTTGGCCACCAAATCTTCACTCAACTTTCAGTATGCAGCCTATGTTTACAGTGTACCATCACATACACACAACAGTCTGGCTGAATTTTACTTTAACTTCCCAGGAAATGCCCTCTCTGTTATCTCTTCCCCCAAGATAACAAACTTTTCTTTCTCTTAAAAATTTTATAAAATCTTAAGCCATCACTGCAGAGTCTTTATGTGTTTATTTCTTATTTTTTTAAAAATCCAAACAGTTCTAAAACAGTACATCTTAGAGTTTTTAAAAAAGCTCTTTTCTTTAAACAAAGCTGAGTAGTTACTCACAGTTCCTTGGTCATACAGGAAGGCAGTTACTGCAAATGTTACAAATTGTACTCACTTTAGAAAAGCTTTTTATTGAGGTCACTTTCTTTAAATGACTTCTCGATGCAAGCAGGAAGACTAGGCAGAGCTTGAGTTTATACAGCTGGCAGATTATGCAAAACAATGAGACTTGATAACAAGATTATGAGACTTGATAGCAGCAATGGTTCTTTCCCCTTCACTTGTGGACTTATGTGGTGATACAAAATACCAGAAGGGGGAACCCGGGGCAGCTTTTAGCAATCTTCTGTGTCCATCTTTATCCAGGGGGCAATTTTCACTGCCCCCCTTATTCAAGACCTGGAAATATCATGCATCACATGTCCTCCTCTGCAGTTATAAGGAGGCAACTAGGCACTCTACCATCTTCACTGGAAACCAAGAGTCATCTATAGTTTTTCATGATCTATACTATAGGTTTTGCTATAATTATAAAATAAAGGCTGATTTTGTTCTGAAATTCTTTGATGTGATCCATTATCCAATGTTTGTTTGCAACATGATCCTTAGGACTTCTTCCTTTTCTGAACCTAGCTTGAACATCTGGCATTTCTTGCTCCATGTGTAGTAAAATTCTTTGTTGTGGAATTTTTAGCATCACCTTGCTTGTATGGGGAGTTAATGCAATAGTCGTATGGTTACTGTAATTCCTGGTATCCCCCTTTTTTTGGGATTAGAATGTATATTGAGAGTTTCTGATGTCTGGACCATTTTTTGTTTTCAATATTTGTTGACAGATTTTAGTTAGAACTAGAGTGGATTCTGTCTTTGTAGCTTGAAGCAGCTCTATTGGCATGCCGTCTGTTCCTGGTGATTTATTTCTCCTACGTGCTCTGAACACAGCTTCCGCTTCAGTCCAGGAGGAAACTGATTACACACCCTGAATGCAACTGTTCAATGACTTGTGATTAGGGGCAAGGAAAACTATTATAATTGTCAATGTCAGGCGGCGGCTAAGCAGACACAGAGGCAGGAGCTGAGTTTATGGCTTTAGTAGTAAATAAATCAAGATCCGTGCCCGGGACAGCTGTGGGGTCACTGGCAGACTCCTCCCTAGACTCTGAAGGAGCCCCCTCTCACGAAGGCCCCTCCAAGGGATTCTCCCCCGGCTGGAAGGCCAAGTCTAAATCGGAGTCCAAGTCTGAATCGGCAGCACGCTCAGCCTGGCTCATGACAATAATAATCAATGCAGAGAAATAGAAAATGACAACAAAACGGAATCTTTTGACTGTTTTTGCCACATCTCTACTCACTATTAATGCTACTCTATTTCTTCTTAGATTTTCATTTCCTGAGTAAAACACAAAGCAAAACACAATAGATACTACCCCGTATCTATTCTCCAGAGAAATTTAAGGAAGAGCTACTTTATTGTGAGCAACCAGCCAGAAATCTCCCTAACCAAATAAGTACTTGGCTGGCACCTTGAGCTCTAATAAGATAGTCTCCAGTAGTACTCCTGACTGTATTAATCCTAGTAGGAATGATGTAGCCTTGCAGATGTTGTTGGACTACAACTCCCAGCAGTCTTAAATAGCACAGCCAATGGTGAAGAATTTTGGGAGCTGCAGTCCAACAACATCTGAAGGACCTGCCTGTTTCCCATCACTCACTTTGTTGATAAATGACAAATGCTATCAAGTGTCCTGTTAAGAAGCCAGCCACAATTCACAGTTCTTAAACAGAGTCTATAATGGTAGCCACAATCAAGGTTTACAGAAACTTATCAGTGAATTACGGTTCTTGTTTCAGCAGTCCAAGTCAGCGATAAATTCAGAATGTCAGTTCAAGGGATTATCCAGCAGTGTAGGCAACACACAAAGCAAGGGTCAAGGTTTTCCAAGACCACAAGCCAAGGATCAAAAGAAGCCAGTGTTGCTTCCACCAAAATTGGCAGCTGTCTACAACAGACTTCTCCCTGCCCTGCCTCTGCTATTTATTGGCCATCAGCCTCCCTTAGCTGTTTGCCTGATTAATAGGACTTCCCTATATAGGTGCTCTGAGCCTTGTGGGCTCTTCGTTTTTCATCTATGCTGGGCTCCAGTAAGTATTGTCCTGTTCATCTCTATGCATTTTGGCTGTTGGGTAGGATACTGTCTGTGTTTGCACCTGGGTCCTAGGACTGGGGCATGATATCCATTCTATTCCTATTCTTCCTGTGATAATATTATACTCTCTTCTCTCTGTTAACCCTTTTTTCAAGGTTGTAAAAAACTTTCTTTTTGTTTTGTTTTTCAAGTTGTGCACTCTTCCTGGACCACTTTTCCCCTGTTTAAAACAAGTCCAGCACCACACAATCTGTCCTTCCACTACTAACCACATTGCCAGGTATAAAGTTGTCATCTGCCTCCTTTATTTTAAGAAAGACCAAATATAGTTCATACTGTCTGAATTTACTGTTCATCATTTATTCTCTGAACCCAGTGTTATATTTTGTTTCTTTACACTTGCCATCTGTGAAGAACATGTACCTGATGATGGTGCCTCTAGTGTACGAAAGCTAATGCCATAATAAATCTGTTAGTCTCTAAAGGGGATCTCAGAGCCTGAGTATTCTGAAGGCACCAGATCCTAAGTGATCTTACATGCTAAGCAGGGTCAGCTCTATTTAGTACTTGGGTGGGTGATCACCAATGAATACCAGGTGCTGTGGGCTATATTTCAAAGGAAGGAATTGGCAAAACCACCTCTGAGTATTCCTTGCCTAAGATAACCCTATGAAATTCATGGGATCACCATGAGTCGAAAGGTGACTTGAAGGTACATACTCACACAAAGGGGTCTCAGGTCTTAGTCCTCAGGGTGAGATATTTGGAATCTCAGCGCAAGAGTACTGCCCTGAAAAGTGTGTGTCCGTGTGTGCGTGTGTGCACGTGCTTCTATTCCTCTTCATTGGCATTGGGGTTTTTTTTTTGGTGGGGGAGTGACATAGTCTGAGCAAGAGTAGTTGATGCGTTATATGTTGTGGTTGATATAATGGTTGATGTTTAACCTTAATAATATCACTAGGGACCACCCGTTGTAATATCACCAGGACTATTCCTTACTCCTCAGTTTTGGTCCTGGTATATTGTGGCCTGGGATGATAGTATCCTGGCAGTCTTAAAGGTGGCACAGAGAGGGATTTGAGTATTACACTTAGGCTCTGAATTTCCACTTCAGCCACTGAAACCCAATGAGTGACCTTGGGAAAGTCTCAGTCTCAGCTTAAGAGGAAAGCAATGGCAAACCTCCTTTAAACAGATTTTGCCAAGAAGACTCTAGGGTAAGGTCACCATAAGTCAGAGTGGACTTCAAGGCACATAACACATGTTGACACAAGACTTTTGTTTGTTTGTTTATTTGTGATGCTAAGGCTAAAATGTGGTGGATCTCTCTCTCTCTTTTCCCCCCTGAAATCGTAAACCTCTGAATACTTAGGTGTGCTTGACATGAAAGATTTGGATATATACTTCTCCTACTTCTCCTCTTCTTTCCCCACCACCAAAGTTATACATTTCAGGGTTACCAATTTGTGTGACAATTCTCATAAAATAGTTAGAATAACAATATCTCCTTTCAAGGACAATAGAAGGGCTCAAAGCTTACATATGTGAGTGTTCAACCATAACTCTTTGGGAAAACATGCTTCCGAAGGTGATAGATCATTTTTGGTAGTTGTCCAAGTTGTAGATGTCAGTTTCAATTTGATATTCCAGATGCGTGTGAGTGTATGGGGACTTCCTAAAAGCAAAAATTGGTAGGGTGTTGTAACTGATAAGGATAAAAAAAAAAAAGGAGAAAGAACTAGAAAAAGAGAAGATGATTGTCTGAGGTGTGCTGGTGAGATTCCTGAGGCAGAAAAAGAGGATGGGAAAATGAGAAAGCGCTCTTTGAATTGCTAAGAGTCTTAAGGTAAAGAAGAGGGAGGAGTATCCCCATAGTCTGCTTTTGGGATATTATGTGCAGACCCAGGCAGCTCTGGGTGAACATGTGAGAGATGGTTGGATGCTTCTACTAAAATGGAACCTGCCATCATGAGTGTAAAATTGTTATTGTTGTGTGACTTCAAGTTATTCCTGACGTATAGCAACCCTAAGGTGAACCTATCATGGGGTTTTCTGGGGCTAAGAGTATCTGATGCACCAAAGTCACCCAATGAGTTTCTGTGGCTGAGTGGCGAATCAAACCCTGGTCTCTGGGGTCATAGTCCAATGCTCAAACCATTACACCACACTGGCTCTCAGTAATAATAATACAATACTTTTAAAAAGATCTGCTACCTCATGTATTGGGGCATCTTTTTAATAAACTGAATTAGTCTGACTAAGCATAGTATCTCTAATATCTTTAGGGAAGAAATTGTGTTTACAAGTACTAAAGCCAGTGTATCCAGTGTATAGTTGTTAAACTATTGGAGTGTTAGGCTAGTCTTGCAGAGTACCACATGCAGTTACTTTACTCAGCTTCAGTAGATTTATTTGGTCCAGTCAATCTCTCAGCCAAACCTACTTCACTTATTTGTTGTAAGGAAAAATGAGTTAAAGATGACTCCTGTGTGCTGCTTCAAGATTCTTGGAGGAAGAGAAGGCTTAAAAAGAAAAGAAAAAGGCTACGGATATATATATACTTCTACCCTAAAAATATAGTGAAAACATTTTATTAGAATCTAGAAGGACAATAGAGTGGAGTGGAGTGGACTGGGGCAGACTACTTTTTGTAGTTCCGTACCTCAGTCCGGTTCGGAGCGACCGGAACTGGTCGCGCAGCGTGCTTTTTAAAAACCTCTTTTAAGAGGTTTTTAGAAAGCACGGAGCGTGCGACTCCGTGTCGCTCTGTCGCTGCGCTCCGCTGCAGATTTGCAGGCGCGCACAAGTGCGTGCCTGCAGATCTGCTCGGGGCGGGCTTTAGGCTGGCGAGCTTCTCCGGTTGGTGGAGAACCTCCACCAACCGGAAGCCGCCATTTTGGGCGCCGGAGCAGTGCGGACTCGCCCGGACGCTCAAGAAAGTCGGTGAGTTCCGTTTTCGCGCGTTTCCTTTCTCGTGTGTGGGAAGGGCCTAACTTATAAGAACACAGAGCTGTCCTGAGCAAGTGACAGATTTTAATGGGCCAACTGATGTTGTGTAAATTGTTGGAAACTTTACACTAATGTTTTAGCATAACAAAATAAATCATTGTAATTTAAAAAAAATCTCATATAACAATGAGAAATAATTAGCCTCTGTGATGGGGGTGTTAAGCTGGTACTCTTGAGTGCTCTTCCCCCAGCTGGCTTAAACCATGATGTAGGGGATCTAACTAAATAATCAAGTTACAAACTTGCTTGGTTTCATGGAGAAATCAGAGTATGCATATACTAGGAGCAAAGTAAAAAAAAAAAGAGGAGGGGGAGCAAAAACCACAGTTTTATTAAGCTCTAACAAGTTAGTTAATTTATACATTTGTTGTCAGCAGTAGTTTCTGGCCCGGCAGGAAGTCTGGCCTGATGAAAGGTGACTAGACAGCATGCAAACTACTGTTTATCAGGTATGACTTCCTGGCAGTCAAAACTACTGGAAACCACACATGTTCAGATTAACTTGTCACAGAACTTACTAAATTGTATTAGTTACCCTTCATTTCTACTTTGTTCCTTGAGTAGATATACCCTGACTCTGACAAGAATGCCAACAATTCAGTAATTATTCCTTCTTCCAGGAATTGTACCTAAAAATAAAACCTCTTAGAATACAGAGCAAATGCTGACTGTCTCCCATGAAAAAAAAATAATCCATCTGTTAAAATGTTTTGAAGGGTTATCTCAGCATCCCAGGAAAGTGATAAAAACCACTCTTTATTGATTATATATGTGCCTGATTCAGAGCTGTCATTTTGAGCAACATAGCTTAAGCCAGTTCAGAGCTGTCTTCAGGAAATGTTTTGTGTCCATTGGCAAATGTAGCTTGGTATTCTCTATATTCATGGCAATTATATGCATGCTTTGACATAAATGACTGTATAATGCCAACAGGTTAAGCCGATCATCTTATAATACCCATTCTAGGCCAGTAGTTCCTAAGCATAGATTCCTAGATGATCTGGAGTAGATGGAATGCAACTCTCAGAACTTGTGACTATTGCCCATGTTGGTTCAGGTTTTGGGGAGCTGAAGTCCAGCAACTTTTAGGGTCTTATGTTTATGAAGCACTCTGAGCAAACATGCAGATGCTATCTAGCACCACCACCAATATTTTATGTAGTACGCACAAAGAGCTTCAAATTACATGTTACACAAACCACCACATGCAACTTTCCCTTAACTCAATAGCTATCTTTCCTTGTTTTTCCTTTCTTCTCTGTCTAGGGGAAAGGGGCTACTACTCATTGAAGGGGCTGCTAGGCTGTGTAAGTGGCCCACCTCAATATCAGACAGTCTCTCCACTCCCAAGACCTACATTCCGTGGAGCTCTGTCAAAGAGAAACCTACAGCGTGCATGTAGACCTCTTCGGGGTTGAGAATCCCAGTTACACATACTGGCTTCTCTTTTGCAGGGAATCCATGCTCAGTGAGTGGCTGGGTGTTAGTGGGAGAGAGTTGTGTGATCTCAGGGAAGAGGAAACAACGACAGCCCTGTTTCTTCTGCAAGCCATTTTGCATGAACAATGTGTGAAAGGGAAGGTGAACATTAGAAATAAAGTGAACTGTGGGAGGCTGGAATAATGAGCAGAATATTGGAAGGAGATAGCTGACCCTTTCACATCATACCGTTTTTCTGTTCAAGACCATTCCGATCTTCTCTTCCTCCTCTTTTTCAGAATTCATGTCTCTTTTCCACTGCAAGGTTGGAGTGACTTTGAATAAGAAAATGGCCCCAGGAAAAGGCTTAATTAGCAGTGCCACCATGCTAGCTCAAGAGTCCAGATTCCTATGGCTACTTTTCATTCAAAATAAAATGTATTGAGAATTACAACTGTGTGTCATTGGGCGTCATCAGTCTACATCACAACCCTACTGAGCAGCTACCATCATCGTTTCACAGTAACACCCTTTGGGAGTGTCTTGGTATGAATAGTAAATGGCAGAATGAAAACAACCAAATGTGTGAAAATGAAAGTACAACTGCTATAAAATTATTAACATACAAAACTTCTGGAAATTTATGGTGACCCAGTGAATGAGAGACTCCCAAGATTCCCACTCATTGACTACCCCTCTCAGGCCTTGCAAACTCAGGGCCATGACTCCAGTGGCGTACCGAGGCAGAGGCGGAGGGGGTGTGTGTACCCCAGACAGCATGTTTTTAGGGGCACTGCCGGGCCACCGTCTGTATGCTGGATGGGCACTGCAGCCTCCTGGAGAGGTCTGCTGGAGGGCATATGGCACTTTGGGAAAGGGGGCTGTCCATTTCCCCCTCCCCTCTCCTCCCCTCCCCGGTTCCCTCCTAATCTGGAGTTAAACCTGTTTGCAGCCAAAGCAGTAGCGCTGACACTGGCAGGCCTTCAGGTTGGGCAGAGAGGAGAGGAGAGGAGGAGCCCTGAGGAGGTGCGGAGAGGCGCCTGCCTTCGCTTCCACCCCTCCTCCAAGACCAGGACAAGTCCAGCCCAGCTGAGCATCTGAGGAGGGACAGAGGGAGGAATGTCAGTGTGCCTCTGAGCACATGGAGAGCACCCTCTCTGAGTGCGCACATCCAGAGCCCAATCACCCAATGCCAACTGAGTGGTTTTTGTTTGGTATTTTGGACAGGTCCTCCCTCCCCTGAGAGGGGCAGCAAACTTGAGGACTGCCCTCAGTTGGCAAAAGCCCTAGCTACGCCACTGCATAGCTCCCTCTTTTCCTACTGTCTTCCAATTTCCAAAGCATTATCATCTTGTCTAGTGAGTCATCTCATCTCATCTCATGATATCTCCACAGCACAACAACCTCAGCTTAGTCATCTTGGCTTCTAGAGAGGGTTCAGGCTTGATTTGCTCTCAGACCCATTCGTTTGTCTTTTTGGCAGTCCACAGTATCTGTCTTCTGCAACACTACATTTCAAATGAGTTGATTTTCTTTGTATCAGCTTCCTTCACTGTCCAGCTTTCACAACCATACACAGAAATCAGAAATACAGTAGATGATTCTGACTTTGGTATTTAATGATACCATGAGGGGGAGGGGCAGAGGGTTGGTTAAACTCTCTCTTCTCTTCTTCACAGGTTCCTTGTGGGTTCTTATATGTTATAACCATATTACAAGCAGAGGCAATAGGTTGTCTCAGGATATGAGTCTTTGAGATGTGCTCCTGTCTAATATTTGGGTAGTTAAAGCCACTCCATTAAAGCTGACAAGCAGTAGGAAAAAGCGAAGGCGGGAAGAAAAGACAAAGATGGCACTACAGGTAAATTTATTCAATCAAGGCCCTAAGCCTACAGTTGTCGATCAAGGTTCCTGGATGTCTCTCATTCACAGGGTTGCCATAAACCAGAGTTGACTCAGCAGTAAATAGCAACAACAAATTGAGTTTCAGAGCCCATCCAAAAATATCCAAGAAAGGAATTCCCCAGATGTTTACTGAGACCTGTAATCTCCATAATACAGTACATGAGTTTTCTGCCAGTTATTTAAACTACTATCCTCATTTGAGTTAAATGAACGTATGCAGTAGCAATGAATTCACATTTGTGAAAGATGATGAGGAACGTAACAAAGATTTCCACTGAATTGCAGGAAAAAAATTGGCCTGGCCTGGGCTTTAAAAAGATTATATAGATCAAAGGTATAAGCTTACCTTTACTCTTTCTTTACAGATCCTATCATGGCAAATGACAGCCCAGAAGAGCTCCCAGCCAAAGAGACTCCAGAGGCTGAACAACATATCTACGAGACAGTGAAATGGCCTGACAAAGTGGAGCACAGACAGCAACTGGCTGTGGAAGAGCTCATCAACACAGAGATTAGCTATGTACACAATCTTCAGCTGTGCATTTCAGATATCCGTAGCCACCTCCAGAATAAGCAGGTGAGAGAGAGAAAAAGAGTGAGCTAAACCACAATGCATCTCTTTTGAAGTAAATGTTTTAAAGCCACCAAAACATTTAAAATCTATAGCTATCCCAAAATGTATGAACAGAAATTCATTCGGGAGATGACCAAAGTTAAGCATTTGGTGCTTGTAGTGAAATTCAGAGTATTGGGTAGACAAAGGGATTTATGTGCAGGGGAAACACTGGTGTGAGTGATTACCATCCCCTTGGGATGATTCTGTACATTGTAGAGTGAGACAATACATAATTTATAAGGTGTTCCATAGTGCCTTCAGCAGTAATGGGGAATACATAGATGTCCAGAAGTTTTCCTGGTGGTAACTTCTGGATCTTTTTGCCAGAATGATTCTCTGAGAGCTCAGAAAAATTACTTTTTTGAACTATAACTCCCAGAATCCCCAAGCAGTGGTCAATGGGTTCTGGAAGTAGTTCAGAAAACTAACTTTTCCAAGCTTTGGATTTATTATTTATTTATTTATTTATTTATTTATTTATTTATGATAGGCAGGCAGTGACTACCGAGTACTAGCACCTCTTCTGTTTGTTGCATTAACTCTGTAACAATGTGGTCTACATCTCTGCTTTCACAAAATCAACAGGGATTTGAGGTAGACTAGGAAGCAGATTGGAAGAGACCAATCACTGTCCAAATGATAGGCACTTTCTTGCTTGTGAAAATGGGAGTACATGCTTAGCACAGAGGAGCAAGTTGGGCACAGTCTTGTTTTGTTTTTCAGCTGCCTGAACTCAACCTGGAAGAACTGTTCTCGAATACTGATGATGTTCTGCAAGTTTCCAAACATTTCCTAGAAGGACTTGAAGCTACAGCGAACCAGGAACATGAGCAGCTTTTTCATATCAGTGAGTGGAAAAACAACAATGGCCGAGATTCTACATCAATTAGGTGGAGCATCAAGCCCCAGGAGGCACTTGCTGCTGTTTATGATGGAGAGGGAAGTGGGGAGAGAAGCAATTCACATGATGAAAAAACAGCCAGTCAAGGCTCAGAGGGAGGAAGAAACAAGGAAGCAGTCTCATGTGGTACCTTCCTTCCCCTTCCCCTGAGAGTCCAGACCAGCCCCATTTACACTGTCTGAATTGCCTCCTTTTGCTCTCCCCTCATCACTAGTCAGCAGCAGCAGCTTGACATGTTATGGAGGAAATTTTGGGTGGAAAACAAGTGGCTAGAGAATAGTTCCCTACTTCCTATCTAAAAACAGACATATGTGTATGTAAGTCACACTTCTTGTTGTGTACCTTCAGGTGTGTTTCTGACTTAAACAGCCCTAAGGTGAACCTACCTTTTTTTTTGGGGGGGGGGCAAGATTATTCAGAGAGTGCTTGTTTTTGACTTTGTCTGAGGCTGAGAGAGTATGACTTGCCCAGGGTCACCTGGTGGATTTCCATGGTTGAGCAGGGATTTGAAACCTCATCTCCAGAGTCATAGTCCAGTGCTCAAACCACTATATGACACCAACTCCCACGCCACACTTACACAAGCATATTTCATGAACAGGATTTGTCTCAGTTCTATATTTGACTTTTGAGGTTAGATATCATTACACCGGTGGTATGCCCTGTTGTGTTATACTAACTTCTTCGTGTTGCTAGCAGTGATACTCATTGCTGTAATGCACAGGAGCACAAGTCTCTCCTGATCAAACACCTAGTTCAAAAAGGGAAACTGCACTAGAGGTAATCATTTTCAGAACCAAAAGATTTTGATGTCAATTACTTTCCATGTTAATTTGCTATGCCTCTGATTCTAAAATTGTTGTTGCTGTCTGTAGCAGAAGAACATAATTACTTTGATGGCATTTACATGTCTTAGAAGAAAACAAGCTTTGGTCATTTGTCCCAGAATGCTAAAATTCATACACAAAGTTATAATCAAGCGAAGGTCATAGCAGGATTTCACCTAGAGTGCTATTGTACTGGGCTATTGAGAAAGCTATTCCATATGCTAACTAAAGGAAAGCGCAACCTGTATATCTGGTCCAGAAAACGGAGGAGGAGGAGCTTAGAAGGCATGCAAAGCTTGAGGGCTGTAACCAATCAGTTAGCAGTACATAAAAAGCAGTCACCTAGGCAACCGGTATTTGAGCCATTGATTGGTTTCTGACTTAGAACACCTCCTGATTCTGCCCTCCTGCTTGCTAATGGTTCCCACACTTAGGTCTCCAGATATGGTTGGACTATAGCTCTCATCATTCCTGAACATTGAACATACTGCCTGAGGTTACAAGGAATTGTGATTCAACAACATCTAGGGATGCCAATCTGGGAACTACATCTAGCCATGCTTGCATGGGAATGCCTTACCCTTGTATGTCCTCACACAACTGGTTAAATGAATGTTTAAGTGATCCAATCATGTTCAAATGGCTGACAGCTCAGGCGTTCCCCACAGAGCTGGAGTCATGCCTTGAGGTTGAAACCAACTCTGCTGGGATAGAGCAAACAGGTGATCAGACTTTGCCCACATAACCCTTCTTTGGCCTTACTCATGCATGAGTGAATCCCAGGTGGTTGGGGTGAGCAGTGGTTTCTTTCTTCCATCTAGTGGCAAGTCCTGTCACTCATTCTTTACTTGAAAAATTATGCTGAGGAATAATGAGACACAAAAATATTCTTGTATCTAAACCATGTGTAAAAGAGATGTATTTGGAGTGGGGAGGGGAGGGAGTTGGAATTAAACATCTCACATGGACAGGCTGCGGAGCAAGAAGGGCCTGTGGGAGATAGAGAAGCTAAAGGACAGGTAATCTAGAAGGAAGAAAGCTGAAGCAAGCAAAGGACAGAATAGATCATGGGTGGAGAAAGAAGACACTGCTGAAGGAAGAGCAGATGGGAAAGTAGGTTTCAGGGGAAAAAGCAGAAGAAACAGGGAACTGGGCAAGGAAGGGCCAACAAGGAAGGATCCCCTGAAGAAATGTCAAAGCTCTCAGGATGAAAAGGAGCCATTGTACTCTGAGGAAATGGAGGAAAGGATGCTGGAGGAACAAATCAAGAGACAGAGTCTGAAGGAATTAGGACAGAGTAGGCAGTGACCTAAAAAGAAGGAAGACTATAAGGAAGCAGTGAGTGAAGAGTGATGAGGGCAGAGATGAAAAAGAAGGTGCCAATAAGAAAGGAGGCTAATGCTTGGAAGAACTATACTCTTTTGCAGGGGTGGGCAATTGCAAACAGGGCAGGGGCCATTTTTCCTTCCTGCGGTTGCCCAGTGGGTCATATAGCGTGTTTCAGTATGCCCAAAGTTATCACTTCTGGCTGCCATTTTGGACAGTTTTAGCCTTTTTAAATTATTTTTTGGTCTGTTTTGGGGAGGTTTGTGGGCACAATTTGAGGAGATTTAGGTTATTTGGGTGAAAAGATGCCCCAAATCAGCCTGGGATTTAGGGGCTTTGAAGAGCTTCTTGGGGATCCTACAGGCCATGCTTAAGGGTCCCAAAGGCCACATGCAGGCTTCACTTTGCCCATCCACTCTGTTGTTCTGCTCTGTTGTCCACCTACTCTATTGCTCTGCTTTATTGTCAGGAAAATAGTGGTGAAGGAAAGTAGGAAGCCATGCAATTGTAAAGTTACTAGGTCAGGGTTTTAGACTATGGATGGGCAGCTTCCACATGTGGGAGAACTATGGTGAACCCCCGTGGCTGTAGATGCTACTGTTCCATTGCCACATTTTGGGGCCTTCTGTCAGGTTTGTGTGTGTGTGCGCGCACGCACATGCATGCACGCGCATACACACACACACACATACACTGCATCTGCTACCCACTGCAACGACTATATCGGCAGCACACCAAAAGCAAATCCTCCATTTATCTTTGAAAGAAAGCGCATAGAAAAGTGCCTTGTTAATAAACTGATCAGCATTACTGGGAAGTTTTCTGGGGTGCTAATCACCTCAGAAACAAGTTGTAACAGCCTGGTTTAAGGCAGGTGGTAGATTTATTTACTGTCATGACTGCGAAACTGGAGAGCTTGCAAAAATGTAGCCCTTGGCTATTTATTCCCTACTTTGGTTTAGATGGCAAGAGGGAAATTCTGCCCATTATGGCTTCAGCTATCACTTGTAGGATTGCAGAACAGAAGCTTTGAGACAATAGTGAGGGTCAGCAAGCAGTGACTGATAGTTAATCAGCTCTGCCAAATTCTAGCTACTGGCTTATGTTTGAATTAATTGGCCAAATCTTACTGCAGGCTTCTACCTTTTTCAGTAACATGTGAACTTTCCCTCATATGTTCCACAGAAATACGGAAGAGGGATTAATTGCAGAGATTTGAGGGCAGTTTTTGCCGATATTGTTCTGAGGGTTTTCATGGCACCTGTGCTGAAAATCTGTCTAAAACTCTGATGTTATTGCCTTGTAACTTGGCTATTGCAGGCATCCTATTCCAAGAATTCAAAGAGGAGATGGAGAATGTCTACAAGGTTTATTGTGCCAACTATGACCAAGCTCTACTACTGCTGGAGACTTATAGGAAGGACCCAAGATTGCAAAAGGAGATTGTAGATACCCTGATTTCCACAGTGTAAGTAGTTTCCTTGAAAGTATCAACGATGCTGTCACCCAGGCATCCAATGTGTTAAAACCTGAAACTGAAAACTGTGCTGGAAGATGTTTTGTCACTGACGTGATTGATTAAATTCAACATTATTTGCAAATCAAATAAGAGATTTAAACTTCCTTCACTTACACCTGTTGTGTTAGTTTAAGAGAAATAGAATGCAAAGTAAATAATTTGTCAGCTAATGGAATTTTTGGATTGAACACTAGAAGATACTGTTCACTGTATTGTACAATAACAATATGTTGCCCTACAAGTTTAACAACTTCAGTTACGTTGTTGAGTGAGTTTTCTGTAATAGCTGTCTGTCTGTCTACAGTTCTAAATGGCTAGGGCCTTGAAAACTTTAGCAATATATAGCCTGAGCCTGTGTTTCCCAACTTGGAAGTAAGTACCATTGTATTCAATGGAATTTTATCCCAGGCAAGCAGTGGCAAGTTCGTACCTCCAATATTCATGCAGTGGTGAATCTCTTCTGGTTTTCAGTCTGAACTTTAAATGACCTATCCAAGGTGTGAATCCCACCTCTATAATAGGTTCAGTATTTTAGATAGTTTCTCTAAAGCTTCTACTAAAAACCTGTAACAGCTTCACTAACTTACTGATGTGAGAGTCATCAGTTATCACTATAAATAAGTATGTTAGAATATTCACCCAAGAACTTCTTGCATTTGATGGTAGTTAGAGATCTATGGATAGTTGGTGCAACTTTTAATTTTCAGTCAGTGTTTATTCTTTTGGCATTACGACTTTTACTTTTGAAAGATTGTTACTCATTCTAAGTACTCTGGCTGGAGCAAGTTAAATTGCTTATGGGCATTCATGCACAAATATATTGCTGAAATGCAGGAGTGAAAGCTGAGTGATGAATAAAATCACTTTCTACTAGGAGCGGTTGAGAATTTTGTTTCAGTTCAGTATTTTTTTAATCAGAATTTTCAAAAATATACAGCATTTGAATGTGGGAAAAAGTTAGACTGACTGATTTGCCCATCTCTACTATCTTCCTACCCTTAGTAATGTATTTCTCATACTTTCTCCTCTGTTGCTGGCAAAACATTCTGGTGGATCACTGCCAGTGATTAATCTAAAAGTGAGAAGAAGTGAGCCAGCCTGAATATTAAAATGTCTGCTTTTTCAGTCTATTCTTCAAGTGTATTTCTGGAAGTGTCTTTTTAAAAAGATTGTCAGGCTTGCCTTCTTACTAATGCTGCTGCAGGCACTTTGGCCCTGTGACTTCTTCTTTCCCTCTATGAGAAAAGAATCAATCTTAGAATGAGTTTGTTAGCTAAACAAACATGACACTGTGTGTAATGAGGCAAGGACGTCAGTCGGTGGCTGTCAGCATCTGTGTCCTTTGGGTCACTTCATCGCTTCTGCTGGCTGAGACACTGCTCTGAGTGACTGAGCACAGAGGTGACAGTTTTCTTTTCCAAATAAGCAAGAACATGCTCCCCAAACCAGACTGAGTAAATCTGCCGGTGTCCACACACATCAGTGGAACGTGGTTATACCAGCTAATGTCTAGCTTTGACTTTGGAGGAGCTTTACTATTGAAGGGTTTTTAAACGTATGTTGGATGTGCAAAGGCAGAGAATGTTTCACCTTCCTGCTGTAGCTGATTGCTGGTAGTTCCCAGCATCCGCAGTGCACTCTGCACTTGCATACTCATTTTGTCAAGAAATAGAGCTACATGGTCTTTTGGCTGTAGCCCCACCTTTTCACCAATATACACACTCTAGACAACTGTAGGCCAAGCCCTCTTAGTCCTAGTCCATTGTATTGGCACTCTGTACTAAGGATAAGCATGACCACAGAGGGAAAGAGAGACCTTGTGTGAGTTCACAAACAACCACTTGGAGAACAGCAGTTACAGGTAAGCAACCTTGTTTGTCTTATTCATGGTATCTGTGATTCATGATCTCCATGATTCAACTCTGTGGGAGATTAGTAAGGTAAGTGTGATCTCGTGAAGATTCCAAAATCATCCATTCAAAAGAAGCCATTCCTCGAGAATATTACTGTATATGATAACAACAGCTCGTATTGAATATGCAAAGCTATGGAAAACTCAGCAAATACCTACAATAGAACAATGGTGGGCTACACTTATCGAAAATAAAAATGCAGACATGGTCTCCCAGAGATTAAAGGGGAAATCAGACAATGTGATACAGAAAGAATGGCAAATTGTAACGGGTAATTGCTGGGTTTTAACAGCTGGAAACACGTAATTCATGATTAAAGTTATAATACGCATGGGCGACAGGTATATATCATGAAGCGGAAACATGATGAATGAAATGTAAGAACTATCAGATAAATTAACAGTAGAATGTTGTACAGTACCTTAAGTCTTTAGAAATCTGGAAAATGGCATCTAGATCAATGTGGAAGATCAGATATATTTCTATTGAAGCTGACAATTGAATATGTATGTTTTTTTTATAATGAGAATTTTGAATAAAATGATTTAAAAAAAAAAAAGAAGCCATTCCTCCTGTTCTCATGTCCATCCTGTAGTGTCTTACGAATGATATAGGATGAGACCAGATAGCTGTTTGACATACTACTGGAATGAGTACTTCTGCTAGGAGTGCTTAAGTGGCTTTTGCAATGGCTTTTGTAGGGTTTCCTCAAAAAAGTGAGAGCATTCAGGGCTTCAGGCCAATCCATCTCATGTCTTCATCTCCAAGAACTGAGCCTTCCTGGCCATCTTTCTGTACTTCTTCACCCAATTATTATCTAACAGAATTCACTGTTTAAAAATATGATGGCCATGTCATGAAAATGGGCGTAGACACATTCATGCAGGATAAGACTATCAGTGCTTATTAGCCAGAACTGAAGTAGTGCTGGGATTCAAGGAGCTGCAGTCCAAAAAAAATAGTTTTTCCATGTTATGGTATGTTATTCAATCCTGGTTGCTGGGCAGCAGTGATAAGAAAAGGCAACTCTTTCATGGGCTTCTCAAAGGCATTGGTCGGGCACTCTTGAAAGAGTACTAGATGAACCCTTGCTCTGATCAACTAGGGCTCTTCTTTTATTTTCCTAACCTGCACTGCAGTAAGTGAATACCTTGGATGTCATAGCATGGATGCCCTCATTTCATTGCCAGTGATGGAGCAGCAGCAAATGCCTCTAAACCCAACTGCATAGCATCTATGAGTTAACTTGGCAATGATGTAATTGTGCTGCATTAGGCAGTGATAAGGATTGCAATGCAACCGAGGCCTAAACAGTCCAGATGTCCTGATTCAGGTGCATTCCAGATCAAATCCAGGTTATCTGAGGTCTAGTCCAATGAGAATCTGTATATGATGAAATTCTCAATTTGACATTTATAATGCTGCTACTTTCAGTAAGCTCAGAAGCACTCTGTGAAATCAGGCTACTTTACTTGTGACTCATCTGTGTCCTAATAACAAAATATTTTTGCAACTCCAAATAAACAAGGGCAAATGAAAAGGTACAACTCCTACTCCTCTAAGAACAGAAACTCAGGGAGTCAGACTCCCAGCTGGAGGAAGGCCAGAAAGTTCTGAAGCCCCTTTAAAATGTTGATGTGTTTCTTGGACAGGCCTCACACTAGTGCTTCAGACTTGAGCTTCTTCCTGGTGATGCCAGTGCAACGGATCACAAAATATCCCCTCCTGCTGCAGAAGATTTTGGAAAACACTCCAGAGAATGATAATGCCTATAGAGCCCTTCAAGCTGCTGCCTCTGCTATGTTAGATGTCAATGCCAATATCAATGAATACAAAAGGCAGAAGGAAGTAGGTAAGTGTTGCCAGTGCTTTCTTGTGCCTTCTCTTACATAGCAGGCCTGTATCCTATGGCTGGTTTCAGCCATATGGAGCTATTTCATCCACTGGAATCTTTGGCACTCTAGATGTTGGGGTTACAAGTTCCATTATCCTTAATGATTTCTATGCTGGCTGGGACTTCTGGGCATTCAAGTCTGAAATGTGTGGAGCATCAAAGTTTCACCATTCTCGCTCTGTGTAGTGTGCTTGCTATCTCTTGGTCAGACATTAGATTCTCTGGGTTAGCATGAGGACAGTTCAGCCTCAATAAAGAAAGTACCAACAATGTAGAAAAGGAACCAAAAAGATGAAAAAAATAGCTGATCATCAGTTTTTTGTTCAGAGCTGAGATAGCCTTCTGAGCCAGCACTTATGACTTAGAAAGTTAATAGGCTAAAACATAAAAATGGATCTGGATTTAACCATGGACTACAGCATTATCTACAGATAGCTGATTTATCACAGACAGGGAAAGTCTTTCTTGCAAGGAGAAGATTACTTTCAATGTACTGTTTTGTTTTTGGAGTTGGATTGTTGGCAAATCAATAGCTGAGAGGGGATTAAGTATCACTTGATGAGGAATTGAGGAAGTGAGTGAACTTTACAGCAGACGGGACTGGAAAAGAGTCTAGATGAAAGAGATTGCCTTATATCTAGACTTTTAATTGTACTGCCTTCTTCAGACAGACACTTCCTTATTATTTCTTGCATTTATATCCTATGTTTCTCTTAATGAATTCCAGTCTGTGTGCATGGCTCTTTTCCTCTGTGCTTTATCCTCACAATGACTCTATGAGGTAGGTCAGATTGAGTTGGTACCCCCCCCTGGATTCCCCAAATCCCAGCCCAACACTTCAGCAACTACACTTTCTCTGTGATATGATGCCTATGGGATCTCTAGTTTATGATTCAGAAGGAGTGCCACAGGCCAGTGAGGGTATATTTCTGCCTCTTCAGAGGTGACCAGACTAGCACTGTCTCAAGACAATGTGGGGACAGGTTTTTGTTTGCTTGCTTACTTCATTCATTTGTATCCTGCCTTTCTCCCAACATGGAATCCAAGGTGGCTTACAAGCAAGTTAAAAGAAGAGGGAGCTGAAAACATGCTTAGAGACATCTGGCATGCCAGAATGACGCAAAGGAGGGAGTTTCTCCAACATGATCAGGCCTCAGAAAAAGGGCCCTCTGGGACAAGTCTCTGTGTGGTGCAATATCTGTACCACCAGATGCCTAGGACTTTCTTTCCAGCCTTGTATAATGTGTGCCTTCTCTGTTTTTCTCCATCTAATCCATGTGACTGGGGACAGCAAATAAATATAATAAGCCTGGATACCTGACTCTGCGGGACCGGCTGGCTCGCCTCAACGCACATTCCATTGCCAAGAAGACCACCCGACTGAGCCGCCTTTTCATGCAGGAGGCTGGAATTGTGTCTAAAGTGAGTACTGCCCTTTGCATTCCCATCTTGTCTCCTCTTTTCAATTAAGTCCCATCCTCACTAAGCATGTGGAATGCTGTGTGTGTGTGTGTGTGTGTGTGTGTGTGTGTGTGTGTGTGTTTGGAGGGAAAGCATGCACTAACAGGGACTGACAGCTCTTAGGAATGAGAATTTTTCAGGTGCCCACATTCTACTCATAGTTTCCGTTCCATCACCCTGAACTCACTTGTGACTTCAAGCTGTTTCACAGATAGCAATATGCAATTATATTTTAGCTCTCTGAGCTCATGGGATCACTTTTGGGATCATGACATCTATGCTGAGGAGATCGCATAACAACACCTGCTTGTGACCTGTCTGGGGATCTTTCTTCCTTGTGTAATGGATATGACAACACAAATCATTTATGTAGTCTTCAAAGTATGCAAAGCATTTGCCTGTCCTCATCACACCCCCTGTTGTTGAACATCATGCTTAACACTGTTGCTGTTAAATGGATGCTGGAGTGTCATGACTGTACTTAAGACTAGCCTTTATCAGGAACTGATCACGAGGAGAAGCCTGAGGTTACTGAGCTGAAGTAACAATGTTTTACTTTCACTAGCAGTGTCATGGCAATGCAGTCTGATCCATGTGACTTCTGAAGACCAGGAATGGATTGAAAGATCCCTGGCGGGGAGGGAATCTAGAAACTGAAACAAATCCAGGGAGAATAGCCCTTCCTACCACATTTAGTGATTTCCTTTCAATACCATACCCTAGCTGTTCAGCTTGGAAAAGTTACTTTTAAGGAGAGCCAGCATGGTCTAGTGGCTTGAGCATTGAACCATAACCCTGAAGACCAGGATTCCATTCCCTGCTCAGCCATGGAAGCCCACAGGGTGACCTTGGGTGTGTCACACATTCTCAGCCCCAGAAAATCCCGTGACAGGTTCACCTTAAGAGTTGCCATAAGTTGGCAAGAACTTGAAGGCGCACAACAACAAAATACTGGAATGCTGAAACCATCCATAAGTGAAGTTCCACAGCATGATTCTGTCACCACTCAGTTGTAGATGGATTCAGGATATGTTCATTCTTTCTAAAAGTAACGTTCCAAGCTCTGTCTTAGGAACATAGATGGGAAGTTTTACCAGTTAGGTGTCATAGTACTTCAGAAATACAGTATAGAGGTAGACTGTACATAGTCGACTTGTGTCTGTGATTTCTAGGTCTTTGTCAACTGAAGTATGCCAGCCTCCGTGGGGTGCTCTTCAGATGTTTTGAACAACTAATATCATCCATGACCATCAGTCGTACTTGCAGGGACTTTTAGTCCACAATGTCTGCAGAATGTCCCACTGGGGAAAACAGATCCAGGGTGAACTTATAACATAAATTAACTTTAATTTCCTGGAAGCCTCCCAAGGTGATAGATGAGTGTTTTATGTACATCTTTGTCATCATCATCATCACTGATAACTTGCAATATGTATTTAATGCTATGACTCATGTGCACCTACTAGGGATAGGCATATTTATCAAGGTTGTTTAACTCAGATTCTCATTTTAACTCTGGTAAATTCATTCCATCTTGATTCTGCATCAGGATGATTTTTTTTTATTCCACATAAAATTTATTGACATTTTTCAAAGTATACAAATGTTTTGTATATCCCTGTATGAGCACACTATTTTTGTAAGTTATTTTTTATTCAGTAAAGCCCACTTGTACATATTTTGCAAGTATACACTTTTTGGGTTCATTGTTTCAAGTCTGTGGATTTTTTATGGGCATTCTTTTTTGTGTGCTGCATTGCACATGTAGAGGAAGCATGAGGTTTTGACATCTAATTACTTTCCAGTTGATGTTCAGGTTCAGGAACGTGAAGGGACATGATAAATTTGTGTGAAAAAGCAAACCAAATGAATTCTCACTGTCTCTCATATGGACATCACTATCTGCTAGTATCTGCTGCTACTGTGCCAGCCCTTGCAATGTTTCATCTTTTTCCTGTCATCCTAGAGTTCAAGGCTAATCCTTTACTACCCGGGGGCAAAATGATAGTGAAAATTGTAATATAACTTTCTTTCTCTGGTCTTCAGACAGAGGACAAGGAGTTTGATGAGCTGGAAGAAAAGTTCCAGTGGTTGGCATCAGCTGTCAATGATCTGAAGGAAAATGTGGCATCTTTCCTGAGCAATACAGAGGTAATCTTCCTTTCTCTTATGCAGAAGCTATCTCATAAAAAGAGCAGACAGAGTGGAATCTGAAACAGAGATTTTGCAGTTCTTTCTTTACAACCTGCCATTGTCTTTGACAAAGGCGATTTCTGCACTACGCTGTTATAGTGCTATTATTTCATTTTCAACATCCTGTGGAATTCTGGGGTTTATAGTTTACTGAGGCCAAAGAACTCTCTGGCTGAGAATTCTAAATGCCCCTCCCTAAACTGCAAACCCCAGGATTCCATAGGACGTTGAAAGCGGAATAATAGCACTATAGCAGTGTAGTGCAGAAATGGCCAAAGTTTCAAGAATGGAATAGAAAGGACTTGGGCAATCATGACTGAAGATACCATATCAAGGCTTTAAATGTTGAGATGGAATGCAGATGCACATCAAGGGAATGCATCAGTCCAAACTGGTCTGTATAGCAGATCAGAAACAACAAGTATCTAGCATATTCCATCTGTAACAGTATGCAATGTGGTTCCTTTTTTTTTGTCCTGGATGTACTTTCATACATTTCAGACAGACTCTGCAGAGGGAATGGCTCAATTGTGGTTCTCCAGATGTTGTTGGGATTGAATTCATCTCACCCCTTACTTATCAGCTACCCTGGCTAGGGCTGATGGGAATCATCTAGAATCCCCTGCATGGCAATTAAGCTTAGAACCCTCTCTCAAAACACTCCTTCCAGTAGTAACAATGGATACTCAGGTTTCTGAGCAATAGCCTAGTGACACACCTGCTGAGCAAGGCAAATAACAGGAGTGGTACACCACCCTAACCCCTTCTTTGTCGCCAAAGCTCTGGAAAACAGAGGTATCTTCCATCAGTAGAACCTTTTTAAAGCAGGTGGGACCAAGCTATACCACACCACTTCCAGCACTCCTTCATGTTTTGCTTTGTACTGACAGACCTTTCTAGTTGGTATAGTACTCTTTATGGGCAAAGCCATTGGAAAGCAGCTAAAAGGCAAAGGAGATAAAAGGAACTGGAAAAAATGTCCTCTTAGCTCTGCCTGCACCGGAATCTCCTGTCCTTGAGAGTTCTGACAAGTTGAACGTGCATCAGGAGATCGTTACCTTAGGGAAATCCTACCAAGATGTGAATAAGCTCCTAGGAGTATATGAGGCATAAGGAGACATGACTTGGCCTACAAATGGATTGTTAGGCAAATTGGAAACAGTTTTTAAATCTCTGTTTTCCATTTCTTTTCATCCACCTGTCTATGTCTGCCCTTTATCACAATCATAGAATGATAGAGTTGGAAGAGACCAGAGGGGCCATCGAGTCCAGGCAGCCTAGCTTCTGCAGGAAAGGAGGGCCAAGGTCTGGGAGCAATCACAGAGAAGGCCGTCCCTTGTGTTCCCTCTGAATATGTCTGATGGGACTGAGAGAAGCATCTCCTCTAAAGAGCGCATAAACTTCTGCCAGCTCATGTGGGAAGATATGGTCCTTCTAATGGTCTGGGCTCAGGCTACAAATGTGGATTCTCCACTTATTTAAAGTTGCTATATGTAAAAATATCCAAAAGGCTTAAGGGTTTTTCATGCTGTCCTTTTGGTAGGAAAAGTGAGAGGAAGGAAATAATTCTGTGCATGTCAGAGATAAGCTGTACTGAGTTAAGTCAAAAGTGGCCAATTTGCTATTTGTGACCTTCCAGATAATGTTGGATTGTCCTTCCCATCAGCCTGAGCCAGCATAGCCAATGGTGAGGGATATTGAAAGCTCCAGTCCAACTGTATCTTGGCAGGTCAATTGTTCCCTGTCTCTGAGATGACTGAAACTTAGGGTCTTCTGCACTACAGTGTTATAGTGCTATTATTCCACTTCCAACATCCTGTGGAATTCTAGGATTTGTAATTTGCTGAGGACAAAGAGCTCTCTGGCTGAAAATTCTAAGTGCCCCTCCCTAAACTGCAAACCTCAGGATTCCATAGGATGTTGAAAGTGGAATAATAGCATTATAACAGTGTCATGCAGAAAGGCCCTAAGTCCCAGGCAAATGTGCTGAGTACGTGGTGAAATAATTCAGCAGAAGAGAGTCTGGTGGGATGAGACAATCACAAACAAAAGAGGAAATTTCACAAAACAGTTTATTCTGTAATATTGTTTTTTGCCAAATCATTATGTCTCTCTAGTC
This sequence comes from Cyclura pinguis, assembly GCA_030412105.1. Classification (NCBI taxonomy): domain Eukaryota; kingdom Metazoa; phylum Chordata; class Lepidosauria; order Squamata; family Iguanidae; genus Cyclura; species Cyclura pinguis. Next base: position 131,602,806 of record CM059600.1, read on the forward strand.
TTCATATACACCTCCTTTACACACATACTGCAGCACTATTCCAGGATGAGGCTTTGGAACTGCATCTCAAAATGCATTTGCCATTGACGGAGCATTGGTGGTACAGCCTTCATGAAATCATAATGTTTTCATGAAATCACTGATTCGCTAAGTAGGTTATAGTTTTGAAGAAGAACCAGTCTAAAACCAGTAATGGAGAGATACTTCAACTCTGTTTTTAGCCTGGCAGAAGGAGTAAGTGTTGATGTATGGTCATAACTCACCACTTCCCAAATTCTCTAGATCTGGACCTAACAATAAGATACAGAAGGTTCTCTATTTTTAAGTAATCAGGCTGACAGCAAGGAGTGAAGAGGACAATTTGGTAGAAGGACAGAAAGAGTAATTTCTGAACTGAAAATTGAACCATCTATGTGCACTGTATTCTGAAGGAATATTGTGTGTATTGTGTGTGTCACTACCATAACTCTCAGCTTTCTTCTCACTGTATTTTCTTAGTTGTTCTATTCTCTGAATTTTCCTGTGTTTTAGAGAGGCAGATTGCCAAGTTGTGAATTCATTAAAATTTTATCTCCCACTGTCTTTTCCTTCTCTTCTTTTCCTCCCAGTGCTTTTGCCCTCCTTTGTCTGATTTAAATGGTAGGCTTTAACTAGGGACCCATTTTAACGGCTGTAATAAACAACATGGCTTTTATCAGTAACAAATAATGGTGGTGCATTAGTGAACCTGGTGTTTCCCTTGCAAGTAACATGACTGAACATTTAGTAACATCGTAGCTGGTCCTTATCAAGTTGCTACCCAACTGTGGATTTTGGATTTCATTTCTGCCTGGTTCTTCTGAGTACCTACGAGAGTCTGATCCAAGTCTTGCCACTTGCTATTTTCCAAACAAAGTGATTTTTTAGGGCTTCAGGTCTATTTATTTATCTCTTAGGTGTTTCTCAGTTCTAAGCCACATGAAGATGAACTGGAAATAGGAGCAGAGGCTACCCAGATTTATTGCCACCTTGCAGGAAGACTCCACCGCACTGTCTTCCCTGAGTTTGTAAGTACTGTTTTATCTCTAGTTTCTCCCTTGGTAGGAGAGGTACTGTGTATTAAAAATGCAAACAATTTCCCTTGCCCCCTCCCTTCCTTTGAGCCTTTGTATCTCCACGTAGCACACTGGGTGGTGCTTGTTGCTTAGTTATTCACATTTCCTGCTACACTGTGAGATCTACTTGAACCTACAAGCATGAAGGCTATGCTTTGATTCCATCAGTTCAATTTTTGCCTTCCTGTAAAACAGGGAGAGGTAACTTCCCAAAGGCGACACTAAAACCGTCTGTTTATGCCGTTTCATCATCTGGACGAACAGTTCTGACAACAGTGGCAAATGGTGCATTGGTGTCACTCAGATGACCTGGAGGGCACGCATATGGTCTCAGGCCACGTGCTGCTGCCTGTTCCTGCTAGAAAACATTGCTGTATATTATTGTAGGGACTGGATTCCTTCAGGCTGAGTTGTTCCTGATGCCTAATGAGTGGTGGCGAATACCTTCCTGCAGGGAATCTTAGCAAGTTCCTTGCCCTTTTTAAGCAGAAGCTCCTCAGATTTAGTATCTCCCTAATTCTGAGCTATGCAGGTAGGGAGGAGATGCTGGTAAGCCTTAGCCTTCAAGGACTCTGCTCTGCTACTGGCTTGCCAAGATAGAAACCAGATTTTCAGAAATGCTTTTGCCTTTGCTCCCTGACAGCGGAAACGTCTGGAATGCCTTGTGTATCATCCACTGTGCAACTTGGCAGAGACCCTGAAGGGCCCTCAGAAGTTGATCAGGAAGCGTTTGGACAAGCTGCTAGACTATGAGGAGCTTGAGGAGAAGCGGAATGAGACGGGCAGTGTGACATATGGAGAGGAAGCTGCCATGAATACCTACCTTGCCATCAACTCCTTGCTTGTGTCTGAGCTCCCTGTGCTCAACCATGTGGCCGTCCAGTGGCTCAGGCAAATCCTGGTTTCTTTTGTGGCCATCCAGCGAGACCTGGCCAAGCAGGTTCTCCAGGAGACAGAAGGAGCCATTGTCCAGGTAAAGAACTAGAATGGAGGAGGAGGAATGTTTGCATTTTGGTCATTGTTCTTGGAGCCCCACAGTTACCCATATCATTGCTCAGGCTTTGAAAGGCAAAACCAGTGTGGGAAAAAGCCTATCATGTCTATTAAAGACAGTTTTGGGTTATGCCTCTTAGTCACACACAGTCACACTTCAGCACATCTAAGAACTACATTCCAGGTTTTGTTGTGGTATCTTCAAGACTGTTGGAAAAACAGCAAGTACTGTCCCCGCTCCACTTTTCTCACTCTCAAAAGAAAAATGTCATTAGAGACTGGAATCAGATTTCATGAGTGGTGATACCTGCACTTTTCCTCTTTTAGCTGGTTAGTTCTGGAACCTCATGACGGTTTTATGTGTTCCTGGGCAAAGAATGCACTGAAATACTCCGCAACCCATATCCTTGTAACATCAGCTACTCTTTCTGTCTCCTCCACCTCTTACAATGAGGGATGCTTTGTGATTGTATAGTAAAGAGCTAGAACTGTTCTTCTGATTCTGACTGTGAAGTCCTATAGGTCTTTTATTTGGATAGCTGTTTCTGTTCTGCCCATCCAAACAGAGATATGTTTCAGTACATTTGAAATTTTGCCTGAACCAATTGGGACAGCATTGTTTAGAACCTTCCAACAGCTCCCCAGATAGTGAATCCCACCCTCACCCTCATTCAGTTTCCTTATACAGTCTTTTCATCCCACACATAGATTTTTCATTCCTTATTCCCTACCTGGCCAGAATCTCTAATACTTCCCTGTTTCCAATTCTATTTAGTTATGGTACACATTCTATCTCCTGCCCTCACAAACCCATAGGGATGTGCATTTTGTTCGTTTATTCATGAAATATCTTGTTTTCCATTCCATTGTGTACTTAAAGTGATCATATAATCTAGCAATAAAATTAACACCAACTGATGCTCTGGCCATAAACATGAAATTCACAAAGCCACTAAAAGCTACATGTGAAGAATAGCGTGTAATATTTAAAACTTCAGAGATGTGAAATTCTTTTTTTTTTTTAATCCATCCATGGAGAATATAGGTATCATCAGATTTCTCAGAAGTCATTTTGTAGCATTGGGCCCACAACTAAGAAAGATCTGCTCTGTGCACTGAAAACCTCTTACTGCTTTAATAAATAAACATATGAAAACTGGAGAAAGTTACCTTTTCTGGACTTGGACTCCTAGAATTCCCTGCCAGCATGGCCTTAGGCCTTGGGACAGTTGAAGCCTGCAGGCTATATGTGGCCACCGCAGGACATTTTTGTAAACCTCACCTTCCAATCATTTTGAAGAAAAAATAAATAAATTTATTCTAAATGCCCACTCTCACATCCTTAAAGGAGCATTTGTTGGGTCATGGGGATGTTTTATTTCATAACTGAAAGTAATCTAGTGTGTGCAGGACACAGATTGATTTTTTTTTAAAGTGGGGTGTTACTTGAGAGGTCGATACCCAAGGTCCAGTGAAGAGCAGGTGCAGCACTCAGACCTTGGGAGGTTACCCACCCTTCTCCTAGGCCATTGCCATGGGCAGGCTGGCTGGCTGTGGGATTCAGGGGGAACAGTGCAAAAAGTAAATTCTCCAAGCTCTTTAAGAGGAGCAGTGGTGGATCCCACCAAAGGCCTCTCTAGTTCATTATTCTGTTTTGTCATAGTGGCCAACCTGGTACTTTTAGAAAACCTACAGGAAAGCAATAGCCCTCCCTGCTTTTGTCTGCAGATAACCAGTATCCAGAGATATACTGCCACCTTTGATTGTGGAGGTTCACACAGGTCTCTGCACAAATAGCTCTTGATAAATCTGAACTCAAGAAATTTCACTAATCCTCTTTGAAAGAGTTTTAAATTGGCTTGGGCAAATGTCTAAAACTTGGTTTTGCTCAATTTTTCATTTTTCCATCCTCAATTATGTTTTGTCCCACTTCCACAGCATTTTGCAAATTTTAAAAATGTGTTCCTCTGAATATGTTCTTTTTTCTGTGCAGTTTTGCCTGGTATATGCACTGTTGCAAGCAGATTTCCCATACACAGTATGGGTTTTTGTTGTTGTTGTTGTTGTTTTCACTTATTAAATTATTTATTTACATACTTTGCCAAGCATACTCTTTTGATAATAAAACAGGTTACCACTATTGCAATATGTTTAAATATTGCAATAGTGGTAACCTGTTTTATTTTCAAAAGAGTATGCTTGGCAAAGTATGGCTGCTTTTTGGTTCCTGTTTTGTTTCAAAAATGGTGAATTAGATACATTTGCATTAAAATAAAAAGTTAATGATTTTCTCTACCATCTGTTTTTAAGCCTGTAGCCTTGGCTGTGAGTTTTATAAATTTAATCGTGAAGAAATACTTTCTTTGTAAGATGAAGGTTCTATTCTAGCATTCTTCTGGGAGCGTGAAGAAAAATCTTTACACACCTCCATACTATGCATCATTTTAATAAACCTTCCTTGGCTGGCATAATGCGCAGGACTTCCCCAGCCAGCCCAAGGGCAATACGAGATTACTTTCTTCCCATGTTTCTTGCTTTTTCACAAAAGCAGTGTAATTAATCTCTGTCCGTATTCCAGCAACCATAATGAAAACAAGAGCAGGAGAAATGCAAGGTAAGCATCAGTGCAGACCTAGCCAGGATACAACAGACTTCAGACAGGAAACCTGCAGCAAGCTCTTCCTTTGCTTTCAAAAAGCTCTAAAGCAAAATATGTATCAAAAAGCTCTTGCAAAAACTAATTGACTGTGTACATCTAAGATTCATCTCCTTTTATCTTTCTAAAAAAATATGTTTCCAAAGGACTCTATTTAATTGTATATGGTTCCTCCTTACAGTTGCCCCACAAGCACCTTCCTGCTGCTGGTTTTTGGAAGATGGTGAAGGAGACCTTAAGCCAAGCTGAAGGTCAGCTCTGGTCCTTCCACAAGAAATTTGAGACCGTTACACCACCCCCTGTTGTGCAGGTATGATGCTATGGGGAAAACCTGGAGGAGCCTTTCCTAGCAGGGCAGGTGTGTTTGGACTACAATTCCCATCTCCCCAGGCAGCATGGCCATTGTATGGGGATGATGGGAAATGTACAGAACATCTTGAGAGCACCAAGTTGGAGACGGTTAAACTCCTAACATTACCACCACCACCCTACTGCCGGTCTTCCCAGTGGCATGATGACTGAGACATTGACATCTGGCTTGGCAAGGAAGGGGGAAGTCATTTGTCCTCAGTGAGGCTATAGGTGTGCTCTGATGGAGCTCTACATGATCATACTCCATCACCAGCATACTCTTAACAGATGTGCTAGCTTTGGGGCAACTGATGGATTTCTCTGTTGACAAACTATTGGAGTCTAAGTGGTAGGAGATATAGTTATCTCCTTCCCAAAGGAGGAATATGGGCCAGCCCTTCCATTGGGAAGGCTGACACAGACATCCCCAGGCAGCAGCTCTTGAGGTGGCTTGAAATGTTATCAGATTGTCAATTATTTAGTTTTACTTTATGTTTTTAAAACCTGAACACACAAAAATGTTTGGTGAGCCATCTCTGAGGAAAAGTATTTGTATTTCTAGTGGTGTATGAATATCATCTGTGCATTTGGTTGTACAGTAGGCCCTCCACATTTGTGGGTTTGACTTTCGTGGGTCTAATTATTTGTGAGTTTCACCAACTCCTTCCCCCACCACCTGAGGTGCTTCCTTACTAGTGGAACCCTTTCTCTCCATGGCTCCGATCAGGCTGCATAACCTTTTAAAAAGTCACCTCTGATCTTCCTTCTCCACCACCAGCCACTGCCTGGACAACTAAGGACAGCTTGCAGCCTGATTTCTCAGCACCACAAACCTTCTTACAATGGCCCCCAGTCAAGGAAGGAGATGAGAGAGAGAGAGAGAGAGAGAGAGAGAGAGAGAGAGTGGAAGCATAGCACCATCATGCCAACCTACCCCCTTTTTTAGGCCTGGTTTGGACCCTGGATGTCCATTCTCCTCACTGTGCCTTGGCCTCCTTCCCTTCCACACATGTATTTTGATATTTGTGATTTTTCCACTTTTGTGGGGGTCCTGCACCCGTAACCTTAGCGAATGCCGAGGGCCAACTGTACATAAAACTGGCTTTATGCTACTTTTTAAGTGTTTTTAAGTGTTTAAGTGCATTGATATAGCTCCCAGAGCAGCTCGCAAGGAGATCAATAAAACTGTGTGGAAAAACCTCAACACAAGGATTCAGCAAGAAATATTTTCTTTTTGGAAAAGAAATGCAACAGAAGCAGGTAGGAAGATTTCTCACCCCCCTCCCCATTTTGCAGGCCACTGCAAACAATGTCCCCAGCCCAGTTCTGCAAAAGAATGGGCTCCTCCAGACAGGTCTAAAGAAGTGTAAATTCTCACAATATACATCACGTTTTTCTGGTGGTTGTTTCCTGCACATGTACCAATTCAATTCTTTTGAGGGGTTGTTTGTAGCAATTTCTTTGATCTGCACTAGGACTCTTCCAAACATTTTTTAAAAATAGGAAACAGTTGGTTAGGGTCATCCTTTGTTTGAAGCACAATTTTTTTTTCTCCTCTGTAACTCTGTTTAAAAAAAAAGAGTTATAATATTATAATGCAAAAATGCCATTTCACTGATGTACTATAACTCTAAGAGAGAGTGAGAAAGAATGAGAAGGAGAGGAGCAAAGGATACTTTTTCTTTTGCAATCTCTCAGAATTAAAAAAAGCCCACTTGAAGGTGGGAATAAAATGTTGCAGCTGGTGCTGGGAATTTCCAGAAAATAGCTTGGGACAACAGAAACATCATTTGGATATTTAAAAAAAAAATAAAGAAACCCCTGAGAATTGCAGCAACAAACAATGCAAACTCCCTATATGTTTCTCCTGTTTGGAGGAATCTATTGCCTCTTGTTTCCCTCTCAAAGATGCCTGCTGCCATTGCTCTTTCCTACAGTTTCATGTGCAGGATCTGTTCAACTTGCAGGGCTTTCTTCTAGGCTATTTCCACTGAGATATGGCAGCTGTACTCTGCTTATTATTTACTCATCCTCCAGTCCACCCACATGGTAGCACAGTTGACTGGAGGAGGATATTTCTGATCTCTTTTTCCCTCTGCCTTTTCAATAGCCTCTTAATGCTGCAGAAGAGAAGAAGGTCCTTTCACTCGTGAACAGACACGGTCCAGACAAACTATACCAGGTGATAAGCAACATCAGTGGCAGCAAAGACATGGATCTGACACTGCAGAGAGGACAGATTGTGGCACTCTTACATGACAAGGACACCAAGGGGAACCCTAACCGATGGCTGGTGGACACTGGAGGTACTGTGAAGGTTGTCAGTATTTTCTTTGACTGACATCAGGTAGATACTTATGACTAGAACCATGGGAGTTATCACAGAATCTTGACCTGGTGTGTATTAAGGCATGCATAAAATGTGTTCATCCAGGTATACTTGATTATATAACATGGCATTAAAATAAGGTTACCATATATCTTTCTTTCCCTGGACATGTCTTCTTTTTCAGAGCTAAAATTTGTATGATATTGTTGCTGTGAGACATATGACAATCCTAACGTGAACCTATCATGAGGTTTTCTAGAGCTGAAAGTGTGTGACACTCTCAGGGTCAGCCAATGAGTTTGTATAGTAACAGTATTTAAACTGAGAGTTGTCCTAGCAATTGGTTATTTGAAACTGTCAATAAATGTGTCTTCTTTTTTGCTTTTCAGAACATGGTTACCCTAACCAAAAGAGGAACCTATAGCTCCTCTTTTGGTGTTGTTCTATGTTTTGCTAAGTGTCCAGAGACCTGGTTTGATCCCCTGCTCAGCCCTGGAAACCCAATGGATCCCCTTGGGTGTGTCACACACTCTCAACCCCAGAAAACCCTGTCATAAGAGAAATGCCATAAGAGAAATGACTTGAAGAATTTAACCATGCGCTATTGGAATTTGGCATTCAGTGGGAAGGAGAAGATAAGTATAGCCAGACACTCATCTTAGATTTTAAAAAGGCGGACTTCTGTAAACTTAAGGGGCTGCTGGCTGAAATTCCGTGGTCAAGAATAGTGAAAGAGAAAGGAGTTCAGGAGGCATGGGAGTTCCTTAAAAGGGAGATACTGAAGGCACAGTCTAAAACTGTGCCAATAAGGAGGAAAAATGGAAGGCATCTGAAGAAACCAGAATGGTTGACTAAAGAACTCTCAGCTGAGCTAAGCGTTAAGAGAAACATGTACAGGAAATGGAAGAAGGGGGAAACCACCATAGAAGAGTTTAAACAAGTAGCCAGGAGATGTAGGGAGAAGGTCAGAAAGGCTAAAGCACAGAACGAACTTAGGCTGGCCAGAGACATTAAAAACAATAAAAAGGGCTTTTTTAAATATGTCCACAGCAAAAGGAAAAAGAAGGAGGCGATAGGGTCACTACGCAGAGAAGATGGCGAATTACTAATGGGGGGGAAGAGAAAAGGCAGAACTACTTAACACCTTCTTTGCCTCAGTTTTTTCCCAGAAGGATACAAGCACTCAACCTGGTGGTTGGGGAGCAGGGGAGGAAGCAGGGGAAATGCGGCACATAATAGGTAGAGAGGTGGTACAGGAATACCTGGCCACACTGGATGAATTCAAGTCTCCAGGGCCAGATGAATTGCATCCTAGGATATTAAAAGAACTGGCAGAGGTCATTTCGGAACCGCTTGCTATAATCTTTGAGAAATCTTGGAGGACAGGAGAAGTTCCAGCAGACTGGAAGAGGGCAAATGTTGTCCCCATCTTCAAGAAGGGAAAAAAAGAGGACTCAAATAATTATTGCCCAGTCAGCCTGACGTCAGTACCCGGAAAGATCCTGGAGCAGATCATTAAGCAGCCAGTTTCTAATCACTTAGAAAGCAATTAGGTAATCACGAGAAGTCAACATGGATTTCTCAAAAATAAGTCATGCCAAACTAATCTTATCTCTTTTTATGATAGAGTTACTAGCTTGATAGATGAAGGGAATGCTGTGGATGTAGCATATCTCGATTTCAGTAAGGCCTTTGACAAAGTTCCCCATGACATTCTTGCAAAGAAGCTAGTAAAATGTGGGCTGGACAGGACTACTGTCACGTGGATCTGTAACTGGTTGACTGACCGTTCCCAAAGGGTGCTCACCAATGGCTGCTTTTCATCCTGGAGAGAAGTGACTAGCGGGGTGCCACAGGGTTCTGTCCTGGGCCCGGTGCTGTTCAATATCTTCATCAATGACTTGGATGAAGGAATAGAGGGCATGCTCCTCAAATTTGCAGATGGCACCAAATTGGGAGGGGTTGCTAATATGCCAGAGGACAGGATCAAAATTCAAAATGACCTGGACAGATTGGAGAGCTGGGCCAAGGCTAACAAAATGAAATTCAACAGAGAGAAGTGTAAAGTCCTACACTTAGGTAGAAAAAATGAAATGCAGAAATATAGGATGGGGGACACGTGGCTGGATGGCAGTACGTGTGAAAGGGATCTAGGAGTCTTAATAGACCACAAGCTGAACATGAGTCAGCAGTGTGATGCGGCAGCCAAGAAAGCCAATGCAATTCTCTGCTGCATCAATAGGAGTATGGTGTCTAGATCGAGGGAGGTACTGGTACCACTCTACTCTGCTTTGGTTAGACCTCATCTTGAATCCTGTGTCCAGTTCTGGGCACCCCAATTGAAGAAGGACATGGTCAAGCTGGAGCAGGTCCAGAGGAGGGCGACCAAAATGGTGAGGGGCCTGGAAGCCATGCCCTATGAGGATAGACTTAGAGAGCTGGGTATGTTTAGTCTGCAGAAGAGAAGGTTAAGAGGGGACATGATAGCTATGTTTAAATATTTGAAGGGATGCCATGTAGAGGAGGGAGAGGGCTTGTTTTCCGCTGCTCCAGAGACCAGGACAAGGAGCAATGGATTCAAGCTGCAGGAAAGGAGATTCCACCTGAACCTCAGGAGGAACTTCCTGACAGTCAGGGCTGTCCGGCAGTGGAATATGCTGCCTCAGAGTGTGGTGGAGTCTCCTTCCTTGGAGGTTTTTAAGCAGAGGCTGGATGGCCATCTGTCGGGAGTGCTTTCAGGGTGTTCCTACATGGCAGGGGGTTGGACTGGATGGCCCGTGTGGTCTCTTCCAACTCTACATTTCTATGATTTTATGATTCTATGCATAGTGCCAGCACTGCACATATTTTTAAGCAACACATGGCAGTGGAGTTGGTAAATATTTTGTCATAATTCTAGTTCAAGCCTAACTAGTGACTAACATTCAACTACAGCGAGTACAAGTTTCATAAAGCCTTCCATGGTTATGGAGAATGGATGGCTGTCAGTACCCTGTAGTCACGATGGAATATATATCTTCCTTCCAGTATCAAAACAGAAGGCCTTGCTAAGCTAGTTGCTGGGAAGTGTGAGTGTAAGGGTGCTCGTGCATCCCTCCTGTACTGTTTGTGAGCTTCCCATGAACATGTTATTAGTTATACAAGATGACCTTTGAAATAGGGGTGAAAAAAATTGACCAGCTCACTTTTCATTGTGAAGTTGACTAAATTTGCACTTCTCGAACTTAAACACAAACCAGAATTTAGACTCTGAAATCTGTGCTTCATGAGGTTTTGATTGCAGTTCTCCAAAAGAATGACATATAAATATTCATACATTTCAGAAAGTATAGATGAAAACAGTGTACTTTTGAACGATGAGTTTTAAAAGTGTATATATTTTTAGAAATGCACACAAACACTTAATGGAAAGATTTCCTAACATTGGTATATTTTTAAAAGTACAGACAAAGACGTGTACATTAAAATGTATGCGGAGTGAGTATGGCTTGCAAAATGCTCTAAAAATGCATATTAATGTTCATGTAAACAAACAAACAAAAGGCAGGAAAAGAAACTCCAACAGAAAAGGAAATCCAATGCAGAAATGAGATGGGATGACTTTAACAGTAGATGAAATGAGGGCCTAAGAGAAGTTGACAAATTCATTCATCGCCAGGTTGGTATTGTTGAGGAAGGCTCTTAGGCTCCTTTTATCTATGTGTTTAATGACACCATTTAAAGCCTGGGAAAGTTGTGTTTTTTGGCTATAATTCCCAACTACCAGAATGGGCAGTGGCCAGGTTGACTGGGGGATCCTGGTAGTTTGGGTCCTCCAAATTACTTTCTTCAAAGTCTGCCAATTATGGGATTTCCCTGAGCACTCCTCCTGAGGTGCTCAGAGGGCACTGATTGGCCATGGTGGGAAACAGGATTTTGGCACCAACAAGCCTTTAATTTTGTCCTCCAAAGCTCTTCTGTAGCTGGCACTTTATCCATAGCACTCTCATCTTGTTGCTGAGATGCAGATTAACCCCTGGAATAGCTTTCCCTGAATTGTGTGATCATGGCTGTCTTGTGTGTCTTGCAGGCCCACGAGGCTATGTCCCCCCTGGAAAACTCCAACGGTATCATGTAGTCCAAAACCAAAAGCCCAGATCAGAGGTGATGGCTGAAGGTGATAGTGCTGAGAAGTTACATCATTCATTCAACTTGTCTCCAACTCCTAGTCCACCAATAAATTTCAATACTGCAGCTTTACATGTGAGTAGAAAATAATTCCTTCAGCAACAATTGTCATTTTCTTTCTTTTCTGTTGTACACTGTCGAACGGATACGTGCAGTCAAGTTATGGTTGGGGAGTGGAAGATAGTGGCATTTCACCTGCTGTGCTGCAGCTTGATATTTCAACAGGGTCATTCCAGTATGCAAACTTGTACATTCTTCCCAAGTGACTTTCTGGACATTTTGTTAAAGGGATGATCTTGTCAAATAGGGTCTAATCTTGGCAACATAGTTTAGTAACAGCCAGTTACAGTCACAATTTTGAGCCATGTGATACAGGGTAGATGTGGGAGGAGACAAAATATAGGTAAGCAAAGGGCAACATTCACAATGAAAGCTAAAGCAGAGTGATACCAGGTGACTGACAGTATGGAAATATCTTTATCCTCAAAAGCAAAGAACTCCTTCATGTTGTTGAAGCCTTTTGCACACCCAAATTCTAGTGCTGGTCACAATCTAGTATTCCCACCGTCCACACAAATGGTCCCTCCATCTACAAGGATGCTCAAAATTGAAATCAGGGCTGTTCTCTCTCCTTGCTTCAAAGAATCCATGAAAATTTTGTGTCAAGAAAAACTGAATTATGTACCACATGTAAATTATTGTGGAGAACTTCATCTTGTGTATCAGTTATTCAATTTTCTGCACTGAAATCTGCTCAGTTTTCTCATCCAATCCCACCCACAGTTCGTTTCCTAGGATATAATCAGTCATGGCCTACTTAGAGAAAGGCTTGAAAGCATCTAGTATAATCTACTATATGCTTTCAAGCCTTTGTCTGCCAGCCTTAAAGAATAGCAACTTATCTTAGAAAGAATAAAAGCAGATATTCTCAGGATGCCTTCTTCTGTGTCTGATAAAAAGTTTTATGATTGCAAGATTCAGGACTGAAATATTATGACTGTATACAGAAACCTAGTAGTATCCAAAGCAGGGATTTCATCTTGTATCTGAACCTGATCCCAGGGCTGATGCAAGCAGTTTTGCTGCCCTAAAAGGAAAGTGTGGTGGACTCACCTTCTTTGGATATTAAGCAGGGACTGGATGACCATGGCAGGAGACCCTCTTGTCACTAGATCTGTGACCCCTTCCAATTCTACATTTTTGTGATTCTAAACAAATTGGAATCCTGACCCAACTTTCTTCATGTTTCATATCCAGTTCTAAACAGCATAGCAATAGCATGTTACCTGTTGCTAATGAAACAGCAGCACACACTCACATCTTGACTGGAAATACTCTTTTCTTATTTTTGTTCCTAGTGTCTATCATTTCTTTCATTCCTCCTCTTTATGACCATATCTGTGCTCAGGCTGGCTAGTGGAAACCCAGTTGACTTCCTCCACCTCCAAGATTACAGGTGATAGTGGATCTCCCTCCAGGATAAGTATATGGTACAGACTGACCTAGCTGAGACAGGCATCCCAGGCAGTTGTCTAGTTAGCCCCTATCATTAGGCCAGAAGTGACTCAATCATTAAGCAGAGTGATGTAGACACCTCATGTGGCAGAAAAAAGAGGATGGAAGCAGCCCTCATATCTCCCATTCTTCTGGAGCCCCTGATCAATTAGAGGACACAGTGGTGTATTACACTGAGCTCGCCCTTATCCCCATATCAGACAACACTCAGGTGCTGTAGGGGATGCTCACCAGCCCAGCAGTGTTGAATCAGCCAGTCCAGCTGAATGGAGGAGAAGCCATTTGCTCCCTTAGCACAGGCAGCAAAATATCTTGGGCCAGACCGCTTAGGTCACCACCCCTGTTTATTCACTTTTCTTTGAGTGGCCTGTGCTGTATTTTAATTCCCTCTCTCTCTCTTTGTCCTTTCCTTAGGTGATAGCTGCATATGCATTTACAGCCCGGAGCAGTCATGAAGTCACCTTGCAGGCAGGCCAGCAGGTGACTGTGCTGGAACCACATGATAAGAAGGGGAACAAAGAGTGGAGCTTGGTGGAGGTGAATGGACAGAGGGGCTATGTGCCTTCCAGCTTCCTGGTGGCAGTGCCTGCTGCCCCAGAACCACCTGGATGGAGCTTACCTGTGCGGCCCTTTCCAGCTCAGCAGACATAACTGTGCAGAAATGTTCATCTCCAGACATCGATTGCACTTTTCATGTTCTTGCCCCCTCCGATTCTACTGTGGTTTTTTTTCCTTGTCATGCAGTGAAGAAAGAAGGGTGGGGGAGGGGGGCAGGAGGAGCTGTAGATTGGCATGAGTCTGTGCCAGAGATGGATACATCAGAGTGGGTACTTCTTGAAAAAATATGAAGAAATATGAGTGTGCAGCCACTCTTGGGGTGGGGGTCTGATTTTAACTCTGTTTTTTCTTTACAACCGAGAAGATTCATCCACAGCTTATAATAAGAAAAGGATCTGATATATGTTTAGGCTCAAGAATCTCTGCACGGTTGGCCTTATTTGATGAAATGGAAGTTCAGAAACCAAAGGTCCTTGTGAAATGTGTCCAACAAAGTAGAAGGATGGCAGGTTGCCGTATTCATTCTGGAAGGACCCTCTTGATCAGCAAGAGTAAGCTACTGTAACAAAGAAATCCAGAGTCGCAAACCAGTAAACAAGCCCATTCTCCTTTCTTTTGGCTCTGTGTTAGCCAGAGAAAGTGGTTGAGTGTTCAGCCCTGATGTATGTCGTCTACTTTCCACATACAAGCTAAATCCAGCCATCATCTCTGCTCATGAACCAGATTTAGTAAACTAGACAAGAGTGCTGCACTATTTGCTACCTCTGATTAAGAATTATAATGTATTTAATATGTATCCATGCCCTGATATACAAAGGGAACTGCCTGAATCCTAATCCAAATAACAAAATCAGGGATGTTCCTGATACCTTTATCTTTCAGTGGGGAGTTAATTGCCTACCTCTAGATGAGAAAATGGGACCACAAAGTATTATTGGGCTTGTGAAAGAAGAGCCAAATACTGATGACTGGTTCACACAACATGTTGTAACATGAATAGAAGCCTTTTATTTGTTTTAACTATGCTTTCCTTAAGAAAAGAGGGGAAAAGTTAAAAGAGAAGGAAAGAAACAAAATAATTTGAGGTATTTCCCAAGCACCACCCCCCCAAAAAGGCAGTGTGGTTTAATGGCTGGGATGCTGTATTGCGACTTGAGCCATGAAACTAACTGGGTAACTTTGGCTCAGTCTTAGTCTCTCAGCCACACCGAAGGTGCAGGATTGTTGTGAAGATAAAGCAGGGAAGTACTATGTAAGCCAAAGGTGGCCAGGTGTAGAAGAGGATAGGGCTTCTCTTTGGGAGAATTTTCAAAAGTTCAGCAATATTACTCAAGTTGTGCTGCTTGAAATTCCTGTTTTTAATGTGACTATTAAGAGTGAAGAAGCTCTTGCCTCTTTTGCTAGATGGCTGCCTATAGAGGCCACCTTGAGCTCTTTGGAGAAAAAGCTGACATGTAAATGGAACTAAGGAAATTAATAAAAATGGAAAGTGACAAAGCAGCTTCTCTGGACTGCTGTTCTACACCTAAGAACAAATGCAGAAAAGATTATTCTAAAAGTATGGGGAAGAGGAGCAGGGTCTAGACACTGATGGCCAGTACAAGCAGGAAAAACTAAGGCTCTTAGGCCGATTGGGGAACTACGCTAGCACAGCTCACCCAGGCCTTCTTAGGCCAGTGGTCCCCTGGTGGCACAACAGCTTGTGGTCTGATGTTTGTGGACAGCTCTGCTGCCTGCACCTCCTACCAGGCTGGCTGCCTTCATGCTTCCCACACTCAGGGGGAGTCTTTCCACTCTGCTGGCACTCAGTGGGGTTCTGGCCTTGGAATCTTAGAATAAAGGAAACCATAGCTTTGAGATCACCATGTCCCACATTTAATGCTTGAAAGCAGATGTGTTTTCACAGTGATAGCGGTCAAAATAATATGTTTATTCTTTACGATCATCCCAGGATTGTTGTTGTCATGGGCCTTCAAGTCATTTCCAGTGTATTGCGAACCTATCGTGATTTTCTGGGGCTGAGAGTGTGTGACATTCCCAAGTTCACCCAGTAGGTTTCCATGGTTAAGTGGGGAATCAAACCCTGGTCTTCAGGGTCCAATGCTCAAACCACTACACCATGCCAGCTCTCTCATCTCAGGATAGGTATAGTGTAAAAGTGTACCTCAGTTAACAAAGAAGATGTGTTTGAAGACACTACTTCTTTAACTAAAAAAAACACGTGTTAGCAGAGGTAGAAATAACATGAAAAGAATAGGAATAGGGTCCTACTCTACAAAAAAGAAAAGCAGTACAACATATTTTAATAAATGTTTTATTCAAAAACTAAACAATATCCACAGGTGAAATGAAACAACCAGGTCTGGTAAATAGTGCCGAAGTGAGTGGGGAAAGCATTTTGAACCTTCTAGAGACTACTTGAAGACTTCTTCCAAAATACATCCAGGGATGACTTTTTCTTTTACTGGCCCCCACTTTTCTCACACTTTCCATTTTGGTGGCCAAACGTATAGCTCGATGCTTTTTTTCCATCTGCCAGGGATAGCAGCTGGTGAGGCAGACCTATCTGTCTCCTCTTTACTCCGTTTAGCAGTTCACACATGCTCAGTGAGGGATTCTGGAGGCAGCTGCCCTATCCCTGACCTGTTGTCAGCAGGCCCACATGGCTCTGTGGTAGGATCAGCTACAGTAGAATCCCCTTCTTCCCCAGCTTAAGTTTTGTTTATTGCATTGGTCATTGCAGACATGCTGGTGCAACCTGACGCCAACAGTCTGTGTTTCTGCAGCCCTCCTTTGCCATCCTCTCATTGCTGACACTACTAAAAAAAATTTCCAGCTAGACATGAGGAAGAAAATGGAGGCTGTGGGAAGTAAAAAGTCTTTGTGAAAGGAACTTCCTTGTCAGAAGCTTTGTTAACTGAATAGAAAATTGCTGTCTGCATTGAGCTTGAAAGATCAACACCATGCAAAACATTTGGATGTCTCAGTGCTCTTCCATTTTCCTGACAACAGAGCTTATATTGTTTAAAAATTTAGCAGGAGCTCTTCAGGTGTAGCTCTTGAAAAATGCATGGCTTAGTTCTTTGACGTGCAATGTTTATGCAAGCCAGAGGCCAAAAGAACTGGATAACATTGTTATAACTGACCCTTAAGAGCTTCCCATCTTCATATCCCATTGCACAAAAAGTTTGCCTCCCTGCTTTGGAAAGGTTGGCGGGGGAGTGGGGGAGCAAGAGCAGTTCTTGTGCTCCACAAGGCCCTCTTGTTTTGTTTTGTTTTTAAAGCTATAATACAGTTGCTGCTTTATATCTGTGTGAAGCTTCTCAGTAATAAGATTGTCAAAATGTGGTCACAATTCTAATGTCAACAACTTGGGCAGTCTTGATTGTGTGAATTGAGCCTGAAATGGTTGACCTTTTCTCTCCGTGTGCCTGGGGAGGGGTATTTCCACCATGCTGCAGTGTGTGGAGGCTGATGTGCCTATGAAATTGTGACATTCGTTTGACCCCGGAGCCAAGGAGCAGGCTGCTGAGCTTCTTGTTATGACTACATCTCCTAATAGAGTACACTTCCCTCTTCTCTTTTGGGCTCAGTTATTATTATTTATAATTGTTGCTTTGCAATGCATTATTATTGTGAGAAATAAACAGTATTGATTCTCTGTTTAGTGGTGGTTTTTATCACTGTTTTTTTTTGTATATATTTTTATTGAAATTTTACACAGAAAAAATTTCTGTGCTTCTGAGCATCTTTTTTCCCAGTTGAGTTTGTGTTTACATCCCATGTATACATTATTTCTAATTAAGAGTTAATTTAAGAGTTAATCACACTATCACACTATTACTTTTAACATTGTTACATTCAACTTATACTTATTCTATAACATCCTTAATTTTCATTACCAACATTTCCAACATTCTTCCTTTGTTTCTTCTTTTCCTCATTCCTTTATCCAATTCAGAACTTCTTGCCATTCTCTTTCAAATTTCTGGATTGGTTTATTTTTAAGTGAAAAAGTTAGCTTTTCTATCTCTACTATATCCAGAACTTTTAATTTCCATTCTTTTATATCCATATAATTTTCTTCTTTCCAATATTGTGCATATGTCATTCTTGCAGTAGTTATTACATATAACAATGTTTTCTGATAAGATCTTATTTCTCTTTGTTGCCCTAACATGTTCAGCAAATAAAATTCTGGCTTCATTTCAAAGTTTAAGCTATACATTCTTTGAATTTCATCATGTATTTCTTTCCAGAATTTCCTTGCTACCTCACAAATCCACCACATGTGAAAAAAGGACCCTTCTTTTTCATCACATTTCCAACATTTTCCATTCCCATTTTTTGTTATTCTTTTCAACCTTACTGGTGTCATGTACCATCTGTATAACATTTTATAAAAATTTTCCCTTAAATTTAAACTTGGTGTAAATTTTATATCTGTTTTCCATGCCCTCACCCATGTATCCAACTTGATTGGGTGTCCAATATTTTGAGCCCATCTAACCATATTATCTTGTATAATCTCTGGTTCCATTTCTCTTTGCAACAATATTTTGTAAAATCTAGAGATTCCCTTTTTCTGGTCCCCTTTCATCAACACATCTAATTCATTATCATTTTTTTCAAACCCATACAATTTCTGATCCATCTTGAATCTCTCTCTTAATTGTCTCCATGGGAACCAATTAAATTCATGTCCTAACTCTTTTAATTCCTCTTCTGTGCGCATTCTAGGTTTGTCTCCATCCCATTTTAACAGCTCTCGATACGTTAAAAGATTTCCTTGTTTTGTTGGAGCAATTTTAAAAGCATCTTGCGGTGAGGTCCACGTCAGAAGTCTTCTGTAAAATCTACGCTTTATTTGTGTCCACACTTTCCATATAGTCTTTCGTATACAATGATTATTAAAGTCATTATTTACAATTGCTTTGTCATAACATAGGCATCCGTGCCAACCAAATCTATTATTTGTTCCTTCCACTTCTTTTGTTATTGTATTCTCCAACTGTATCCAGTCTTTTATTATTTCCAAGCAACATGCTTGATAATAGATTTTCAGCGATGGCACATCAAAGCCTCCTCTTTCCTTTTAATCTTGTAATGTTTTAAATCTTATTCTTGGTTTCTTTCCCTGCCAGATAAATTTCCGCAACTTTTTCTCCCAGTCTTTAAAGATCTTTTCTCTCCCTATTATTGGTAAGTTTTGAAAGAGAAACATTAACTTAGGTAATAAAGACATTTTAAAAGCATTTATCTGTCCTAGGAGAGACAAGTTCATATGCATCCATTTTTCCATTTTACTTTGACTCTCCTTCTATGTCTTCATATAATTATTAACAAATAACTCTTGATCTTTATTTGTAATTACTATTCCCAGATATTTTATTCTTTTTGTAATTTGATATCTAAATCTCTTCTCCAAATCCGCTTGTTCTTTTTTTTTTTTTGTTATATTTAAAGTCATCATCTTCGTCTTTTCTCTGTTTATCTTGTATCCTGCCATTTTTCCATATTTTTGCAAAATATCCAACAACCGGTTTTTATCACTGTTGAAGTGTGAACTTATATTTTATCTGTGTCTTCAAGGCCATGGCTGGTCCCCAATGAAGTCTTTTCCCTGTCTTCATCATGCCTTATGTATAGCTGGCACATTCACAGTTTCCCCACCAGATGGCTCAGCTACCTCTCTTGTAAATGCTCAGCAGTTTTAGAACTAGGGACTCATCTTAAGCTTTGGGGGAAGATTTCCAGGCAGGAACAAGGAAGGGCAAAAATTGTTGCTTGTTTTTAAGGTTTGCCAAGAGTAGGCTTTCATTACTTAGAATTCTGCTTATTTCCAAAGAATAACCTGTCACAGCTTGGAGATAACTTGCTACAAATAACAAGTTACATGTACCTAAACAATTTGCTCCAGTCACAAAAGTATAACCATGTTACATTCCAACTGTAGATTAACCAAGAATACAGTTTTAGATTGTTCACCTTTGGCAGGGTTGGCTGGTTTCTGTTGTGGTGGTGGTGATGGTTGTTTTACTCGTATCATGTACACTGGTGGTGTTGTATATAAAATAGCAGCAACAACAACAGTAATAATATTTTTTTGCGGTATGTCTGTCATGTTTGATAGTTTGTTTCAGGAGTGCAACTTCAGTAAATTGGTAGAGGAAGAATAATAAGACGGTTCAGGCACTGGTTTACACTGTACTTCATGCTGCTTCATTTGGATGGGTTTTTAATTTAACTAAAAGTAGCCATTTTAGTCACTTTTGAAAAACAGGAAATTAAAAGATTGCGTTTTAAAACATTGTAATGGTAACTATTTCTATGACCTTAAAAATTCAAGTGCAATTATAACCAGTTATTTAAAAATTCACTTTCTGAGCACTGTCATCCATTGTTATAGCTTGAGAGACAGGCAAATAAACAGGAACAGACTCTTGCAATCCTGCAAAATGCAAGCTGCAGGCAATAATAGTGCCCATTGCAATAGAGCATGTTATTGTAATGGTTATTCAGTCTGGAATGTAAAGTTGTTTATTTGGTATTGCAACACATGTCTCAAGACATCATTGAAGAGAGACAGAGTAATTCTGACTTCCACAACTTGGTGCACCAGAGATGCAATGTTGTACTGCAAATCCCATCATACAATGGCTATTGTGTCTGGGCATTATGGGGATCACAGTGCAACACTTCTGAGGGGCACCAGGTTGGGGAAGGCTTTGGTAGCTCATGGGTGGGAGTGTAAGGTAGGGAGAGGAAGAGCCATGAGGGTGGAGAAGGAATACTGTCTATATATAGATTCACAGAGTAAAATGTTTCCTATAAGAGACACATGTACCCTGTGGTCCATTCTTGTGGGCCCCACCTGACTGCCCATGCTGTTGCTGCTGAAGTTGGTAATAAAGTGTGGGGGTGATTTTTCTTTGAAAGAAGGCACACAAGTACAGGGTTCGGAACTGTGTGTGCCTCCAGACCTTCTTGGATTGCAACTCCCATCTGTTCTAGCAAGCAGGGTCAAAGGGAGCCAAAGCTGGTAGCTGCAGTTCAGCAACATCAGGAGGGCCACATGATTCCCACCCTGTGCGTAAGACAAGATTGGGGTCTAAGCATCAGAATTTTTATTGCACTCGTTTCTTTCCCCATATGTCCCTGCATCACAACAGCAGAGCAGGATATGATACAAGAGGCACCAGGCCATCTGAAATGGACAGGACAGGAAACCATGGATCTTTGGAACAAGAGTGGGAAACTGGTATTCAAAATGCTCCCCAAATTATATGTAAGGGCCACAGCTCCTTTCTAAGATATAAAATGTCAGGCTGGGGATCTATATGCTGCTGCAGGGTTCAGATCAGGGCTTTTTGTTCTCGTTCAGAGTCACCACTGCCACAAACAAGTAACTGTGCTTAAATTCCTGTGGCTTTAATTCTATTCCATTGGTGCACCCACTGATTTAACTCACGCTAACATAAATCAGCCTCAAAGATGCTGCTAGATTCTTTGCCCCTCACCCCTGCTTCCCCCCTCCCTTTTTTTTTCTTTTCTATGCTGAAACTGACTACCATAGCTGTTTGCCTTTAGAGTGTTGTGCCATTCATGGTATGTCTGGCACTCTGTGCAAGTTTCAAGGATGAACCAACAGTTTACAAAGTCAAACACAGACTTAGATTCTGGCATGGGCATGGGCATCTTTTGGGCCTATGACTAGCAAGACAAGGGTTGCCAAAATGGTAAGTGACACCAAAATCTCAAAACCTGAGCTGAAGAAGTATAGGGCTAAAGTCATTGTGTCCATTTATCATTATGGGCTATTTGTACTCTGCCTGCCCCCCACTCCCAGTAATAACACACAGCTGTTTCTCCCACTCTTTCATCCACACATATGTATCATACCTAAAGGGTTTCACATGTATCTGGCTCCCCCTTTGCCTTATGATAAACTATGTCCTACCTGCTGGGGTCACTATGAGGACATAAGAAAAGAGAGGTACAATTCCATTCCTCTTAAAGGCAGGCAATGCTGTGCTTTCATAGTAATGAAGCAGCATTGCAACCAAAGACTGTAGAAATGCAATATCATATATATGTGATATAGAATGGGAGAAATATGTTTATATTTACTTTGGTATAGAAAGTAGGCAATCATTCAAGGCAATTTGCTGCAGGACTGGTGGACTAGTAGGATAGCTTTTTGCACCAATTGATAGCTAGCCTGATGGAGAACCTTGAGAGCTTAAAAACAAGTCAGTGGGTAGATGGTCCAACCCATACCTTCAAAACTCTCCTTTGGCAGGTAGGGGACAGACTGCTGATTCACATGTTCAAAGGTGCCACTTTAGTGTCTCACCTGAGGATCACTGGGCAGCACTGGCTGTCATTAGGCAGCAGAAACAGAGATGCCATACCCCAATCTGTCTCTGATTCCCTCAATCCCATCTGCCTTTTCTCCCTGATTCTCTTTCGTACCAGGTTGTTGCAAGACCATGCTCTTTGCCTCCTCCTGCTGAAACATATGCATATTTAGGTATTTGAATTTTCCTAATTTATGATCTTCCCAATGTACTTTTCATAATGTACATATATTGCATGCCTTTCTACCTCTTGATTAAACGGTTGTGTCGTTATGTGCTTTCAAGCCATTTCTGACTTACGGTGACCCTAAGGTGAACAGATCATGGGATTTTCTGGGGCTGAGAGTGTGTGACATACCCAAGGTCTTCCATGGCCAACTGCGGAATCAAACGCCGGCCTCCATGGCTGTAGGAGGAGCTACCCACCTAGGAGGGTGCTCAAACCACTACATTGTGCTGGTTCTGATTAAAGGGTATCTGTGCACATTTTTCAATTTTGAGTTGTGCAGATTTACTACTATATAGTTCAGAAAGGGCACAGGGAGTGGATTTGCAAGGATCTGCCACTCATAGATTGGATCAATTTATTTTAAAATTTGGGTCAATGCAATCGTATGTAACGCAATGCAATCATATGTAAGTTTAGAAAATATCTCTCGCTGGTAATATTCAATGATCATTATTAGAGGATATTTGTTGATTGAGAATAAAAAAAAATTGGGTCACGCTAATTTCTTTTTGATCCTTAAATGTAGATCATTTGTAGATCAGTCAGGGTTTCTGTTTCCCAAGCAGCACCCTATAAAGGAGCAACCTTTATCTCTCTGTTGGACAAAGAAGCTGGCTACATTTTATTTCCCCTTCTCTAGTGTTATTTGATCACAGGAAGGAGACAGGTGACAAAGATCAGGTGGACAAAGTTTCTGTTGCTTCATTATCTCTTGCTACCAGTGGTTTAAAGGGCAGAGCAATGTTCTGATAGCAAACTTGGAAGCCCTTTTTAAAAAATCACCACAGAAGACAAGAACGTTCTGTGCTGTTGAGCACTATCAACAGTGCAACCATCTGTGGAGTGAAAAACGCTGTAGATGGCTTGCCAAGAGACCACCAGCCCTACCAGCTGTGCCAACGGAGTCCCCTCTGTGCCTGCATTTATGCACTGAACATGATTATCATTGCCCAGGGCATGCAGTGCTGCTGTTGCTTTTTTCCTGAAGTTTCTTCAACAGGGATAGAAAAACAGAAGGAGAGAAATGGAAAGTGCCTGTTGAGGTTTCCCTCCCTCCTAGGTGGGTAGCTCCTCCTGCCTTGGTCTTCTCTGAGCTGGAGACAGAGGTCAGGTCTTTTCCAGCCCAAATATGTGGAAAAATAAAGGGCAGCACACATGCCTTTAAATAGCCCTGCAAGGACATACCCTTCCATGAGGAATGCTCTGGCGGACGGGCTGGAACGTGTCGTGTTTGTATTTTGGAGAGCCGTGGATGGTGCAAATATGGTACTGGGGAGAGCTGGGGTAATGCCTGACCCAGCTGGTCAGTTCAACCCACAGCAATCCAGACAAGGTGAAGAATCTCTTCCTTCATGCTTAGCAGCAGCAGCAGCAGCAGCAGCAACAAAAGCATCTGTTGCGACTTTCATGACTGGGAACCTGCCCCTGCCATGCTTAAATCCAAGGTCAGAGCAAGGGTGGCAGATCAACGCTCCTTTCTCCCTGCCTGCTTGCCTTTAAGAGTCCAAGGGCTCTCCAAAGATAGCAGCGAGCCGCAAGGAGCCCTCCTGTCTATTTGTCACCTCGGGCTCTCGGCTTCACTCAAGGGCACAGCCAGGAGCTCAGCCTAGTTGTATGCTCAGGGAAGGGCACCTGGGACCCTTGCAAAGATGAAGCCAGGAAATGATTTACAGCTAAAGGGCTACAGTCAGCTGTGAGGTGTAGAGGTAATAAGAAGAGAGAGTGCTAGGAACAGGGAGCATTTCATTCAGTCTCCATCTATAAGCAAAGTGCACTTCCTGGACTAATATACACATTGGAACGGGGTTCTCCTTTAGATCTATTTTCTTGGTTTTGCAGTGCTGCTGTCAGTTTTTAACAATGCACAGAAATGTGTAACAAGGGAAACACATACAAACATGCATCATAAGGGAAAGGCAGGAGAATTGGTGTTTTAAGAGAAACTGTACAGAAAAAAAAAGTGTATTTTACAGAAAATTGTGTAGAAAAATGCATATTTTAGAAAAATTGTCAAGGCTTATTCTCCCATTAAGTGGATGGGAGTTGACCAGTGATGCTGACTGACCCTGAATGTTGGGTGCAGCCCATGCACACCACCAAATTTTCTACTCTGAAACCATTCTGCATAGAGAAGGCCTAGAAAGGCAATCCTGCACTGTAAAAATTCCTTTTGCCATTTAAATGTAGAAGCCATATGGTTGAAAGTCACTTCGTGGTCCAATAGATTGAGCCCTTTGGAAGTTTACTATTTTGCCTGCTTCTCATAGATAGCACTGGCATTTGGGCCTTAGTGTTTCATTTCCATAATTTTTCCTCTTTAATTGCATATGCCATGTCATCTTCCAGTCTGCCCTATAGGGATGGACGGAACCTCCTGTTTCTAGTCTGTGTCGGTTTTACATACATGCTGTCCTAAGCCTCTTTCCACCCCCCTTTCTGCAATTCTGTATTTTGTAAATACAAGGATTTACATCTAAAAGCATATACATTTTCTGAGGTGGGTTTCTGTGGTGCCTCCCACATGGCTGCAGGCCTCTGTGGAGACTTGAGCCAAGTGACCAGTACTTTTCCCCACAGTCCCAGCTGAGTCCAAATGCCTGAATCCCAACTGGCTCTGGAGAACTACACACCAGCCATCCCACAGCACATCCTCAAAGCGCACCAACATCCTGTTCTAGGGAGCCAAGCCTGACCACAGCCACACAAGATGGGGTGAGGTTCTCTAGAAAAGTGCAGGTGAGGGATTCAGCTTACTATGCCTGATCCACTCTGTCACGGGATTTACCACAGAGCACTGCCTCCTGCTGCTCTTCTGTGATGCTTCTTCAAACACTTTTGCTCATATTTTATTTTATTTTATTTTATTTTATTTTATTTTATTTTATTTATATCTTGGCTTTCTCCCAGCATTGGACCCAAGGCATCTTACAACAAGATTAAAAACCTGATGATAACAAAAGTTGAAAGCAATTTAAAGAGGTATAAAGTTAGAATGGCTATAATTTAAACAGCGTGGAAGACAGAAATGCAGCACATAATCCCTCTAGAGAAACTCTTCTGCACAACCAATTAATTTCCAAACAGAAAGGTGTTTCTCTGCTTACAACAGGAAAGCAGGCCATCTGGCTTCCCACAGAAGGGGATTCCACGGCCTGGGAGCTGAGTCACTGAGAAGATTCCCTCACATATCCTCATCAGGTGAGCTTGGTGGCAAAGCTGGGACCATAAGGAAACCTTCCCCCAAAGTTCTTAAGAGTCAGGCAGGCTCCTATGGGGAGATACAGTCTTACAGATAGTCTGAACCTAAGGGGTTTGGAGGTCATAAACAGTGCTTTGAATTGCACCAGGAAACAAACTGGTAGCCAATGACGAAGTTTCAGAAAGAGACTTACCTGTTCCCTGTGACCACTAGGCAAGCAAGTGTGCAGGTGGAAAGGAAGGAGCAGCAGTGACTACTGTTTGTTTATTCACCTACCTTGTTCCTCTAATGTCGGTGCTAGGCTTTAACTTAAATGCAGTTCAGACTCCATTTAAAAAATCATTGGAAATGTAATGAAATTACAGAGCTGTTAAGGGATCTCGGAGGTCATCCAGTTCAACTTGGTGCCTATGCAGGAAAATGCACAGGAAAAATCCTACATATTGGATTCCTCCACGCAGCAGATCTCTCTTCTTTTTCTTCCCCTGCTTAAGTGCCTTCTGCTTGATAAGAAACTTATCAGGGTGCCTTTTTTCACTGGAAGAAAAGACCAGCTGCTTTCACAAAGACTTAATTTGACCTCATTAGGGGTGTGTTTGTGAGTGGGAGAAGAAGACAGAGAAAGAGAAGTGGGAGAAGACAGAAAGAGAGAGATCTATATTTTGTTCATGCATAAGCAAGAAAGCAGTTGATTGCGTGGGCTCACTGCGAGAACTTCTGAAATGAGTCTTCACTGATCCGTTTTTTTCAGTATAGAAACGTGCTAGTAACACCTTCGTATTGTCATTGCTTGCAACGCAACTACAGGAAACAGTAAATACTATCGGGAAGGGCTTTTTTGAGCCACAAATACATTAAAGATTCCTAATTTATCTCTTTCCACAAAGAACCCACTGCCCAAATCTGTAATTCAGTAAATAGGCACAAGAGGGAGTGAAGTCAAGAGAAACAAAGAATTAATTACGAAGTTAGTGTTAAGACTGTAGCATCAAGAAAACAAAAAGTATATTCACACCTTAGAGACTAATTAGTTTATTGCAGCAATGAACTGCAGGTGGCGATTTGTGCATTTGAGGAACTAAATTAACAGTGTGTTGTACTGTTTCAGTTGCAATCCCTGTATCTATTTCTCATGTTTTCACCATGTCTTCGTTACATTTCCCAGTGTGTTTATGGCATTACGACCAAGAGCATTAACACCTTGCTGTAATTATGGCATCAGGAGTGCACTTTGTATCTGCCAACTATTTCTGACACATGCTACCCGGAGGGTCAGGTGTGACCTTTGCAGGGCAGCCCAGGCCAGAACAATGTAAAGGACTCAAGTGAGCTGAGGCAGCCAGCAAATTTTGACAGGCAATGAGAAGATAAGGCACTTCCCAACCCAGAGAGGGCTCTTGGTTCTAGGCCATTTCCACACTGTACTGTTATAGTGCTGTTATTCCACTTTCCCTATCCTATGGAATCCTGGGGTTTGCAGTTTAGGGAGGGGCATTTAGAATTCTCAGCCAGAGAGCTCTTTGGCCTCAGTGAAGTACAAACCCCAGAATTCCACAGGATGTCGAAAGTGGAACAATAGCACTATAACAGTGTAGTGTGGAAATGGCCCTAGTGAACTGCAACAATAGGCTCTGGGCTTGATTTAGAATAATAAAAGAGAAAGTGGGTGTGTGTTTCTGTCTCCAGCCCAGTTCCAGGACTGTGCAATCTGGATATCTGAAACTTGGAATGGATACTTTGGAGAACATCTGGCTGGTCTTGGAGTTATTTTTTAAAAAATGAATTGCAACCAGCCCTCCACATTCTCTAGGTTTAGGGGTACAGGAGCCCAGCAAAAGTGGAAAAATTGCAAATATCAAACTGTGTGTGTGAGTAATGGAAGAGGGCTGATGCCTGGTGGGGACACCCAGGATCCAAATGAGGTCAGGGAAGGGAGAGCGAGGCAGGGGGATAGGCATGGTAGTCCTGTATTTCCTCTCTCACACCCAGCTCCTTCCTTGTGTATGTGAGGAGCATCAGGAAAGGGTTTGTGGTGCTGAGAAATTGGACTGGAAGCCATCCTTAGCTGGCCAGGTAGCTGGTCGTAAGGAGGAAGACCAGAGGCAGGTTTTTAAAGGGCTGCATGGCCTGATCAGATCTGAAGAAAGGGAAGGTTCCCCCAGAAAAGAAGCACCTGAGGTGGGGGAGGGCAGGGGTTGGAGAAACTAATGAATTTTAGTTCAGCAAAATCTGCCTGTAGTCTGCAGTACTATTTTTAGACACAAGATGTCCTTAGTGATTGTTCCATAGCAAGACGGCTGGACACAGGACAGGGCCCTTCGTTTCTCCACAGGGCCTCTAGGTGCTCTGTGCTGCTTCCCTTTGTAGGTTCCAAGACTCTTCAGATTTAAAGAGATGGGAGGAAACATGTTATGAAAAAGAGCTGGGGGAGAAATAAAGAGCAGTGGGAAACAAAAAGAGTAGGGGACGTTACGAGGTTTTAATACAACACTGGAGACTTCTGCTAGTTGGGAGCAGGTAGTGACAGATTTTCCATGAGCACTTTTATCCCACATTGAGAAGCATTCTACCCAGAGCTTTCTCTTGAAGGACCTGAAATGTTCCCTCAGTCAGACCTTGGCTTTTCAGAGCTCCTAGAGCCAGTGTGTCTAGAGCCAACCTGGTGGAGGGTATGAATGAATCTAGAGCTGGAAAAGGTGTTGCTGAGGCTACAAGGCTGAACTGGAGTTTGATCTGCAGCAAACAGATGACACAGTTTGGTTGGCCAGGCAAAGGCAGAAAACAGATCAATCAAAATAGGATGCTTTCTGTGAGATGTTTTGCACATTATTTTTCAGAAGCACTAAAAAAGGTGGGGGTGAAATATTCACCAATTTTGTAAGGGTAAATGGTGGCACAAAGCCAGCGTGGAGTAGATTACAGCTTTGTAGACCAGGGTTTGCACCCTTGCTTGGCCATGGAAACCCACTTGGGCAAGTCACATGCTCTCAGCCTCGGAGGTAGGCAAAGACACCCCCCGTGAACAATTTTGCCAAGAAAATCCTGTGATAGGGTCATTTTAGGATCACCATAAGTCAACAATCACTTGAAGGCACAGAACAACACCAAAGCGATGGCACAGAGTGAAGAGCACATCCCCATGTTGTCAAGGAAATCAGGTGAGGTCCTTTTGTCTTTGCACACTGCTGTTATATTGCCTATCTTTGCAGCCCTGTCTGTCAGTAACCTAAGGAGCACTGCACGTGTTCCCTCTCTCGCCATGTACATTGCGAGAACGGACAATGAAACTGCTACAGTGTAGTGCAAGAATCAGGAACATTTGCCCGTGTTACTGATGTTCAGAGCCTCAAAAGTGCACACTTTATAATGCTATAAGTAGGCCAGAGCAGAAATAGCTAATTTCACCCAAAATTCATGAAACTCATCCAATAATTTGAGACAGCCCAGTAATTTGAAATGCAGGGAGCCAGCATGGTGTAGTGGTCTGAGGGCTGGACAATGGCTGGAGACCAGGGTTCAAATCCCCACTCTGCTATGAAAGTCCACTGGGGGACCTTGGGAAAGTTACACTCTCTCAGCTTCAGAAGAAAGCAGAGGCAAAAACCCTGCTGAACAAACCTTGCCAAAGAAATCCTGTGATAGGGTCACCATAACTCAGAAACAATTTGAAGGCACACAACGGCAACACTTTGAAATGTGGTTTTGAAACGGCCCCTATCTAGGGTTCTGAGGTCTCAGGATCTAGCCCCTCTTCTCCAGTCCTCAGGGAGAGAAGGAGGAATTTCAGGATGAGTGCACAGCCTTAAAAGAGTGTGTGTGTGCGCGCGCGCATGTGTATATTCCTAAATTGTTACCTCTGGTGTTTTTTTGTTTGAATAGAAACTGTGGTTGATGCTCAGTGAAATCTCCAGGGCTTGTCTCTTGTAACATCACCTTTGTGAATATCAACAGGGCCTTCCCCCTCTGGCATCGCAAAGGGCTGTCCCTAGGTCTCAGGTTTTGACCCCCAAAGCTCAGGATCTGGGAAAATTCTGACCAGGCAACCCCACCAACTCATCAATTTTATAAGAATAAAAAGGAGCTCTTAAATTTTCATTTCATTTTTCAGACTCTTTCTCCAACTACATCACACTTCCCATAACCCAGAGACAGTCTGCCCACTCTTTCCCCTATTCCCCCCAGCCCTGCCATTGCATGCCACCCGCAGATTAAGTGTTGACCTAAGAAAACCCTGGCTGTGTTTGATCTCCAAGAGTTCTTTCACATTTCCAGGTTACTAATCTGATATTGCAAGAGCCAGCATGGTTTAATAGTTTGAGTGTTGGATTATGATTCTGCAGACCAGGGTTCAAATGCCCACTCAGCCACGGAAACCTACTGGGTGACTTTGGGCAAGCCACATTCTCCCAGCCTCAGAAGAAGGCAAAGACAAACCCCCTCTGAAAAGAAATTAAATCCAGTGATAGGTTCACCTTAGGGTCTCCGTAAGTCAGAAATGACTTGAAGGCAAACAACAGCAATCTAATGTTGTGATATTGTTGTGCCTCCCAACTATTCTGTGTATGGGGCTGTGAGTAGAAATGTAAAATGGGGACTACAGAGATTTCAGCCATCAGAAGCTGGCAAAACTCCCCCTCTCCTCATGCCGTGGCTGAGAAAAGCACTGTCAGAAGTGACAAAAGGTCATACGTCAGCCACTGCTGCGTCTGTCCACCTACAACCTAGTTTGTGCCAGTTTATTTTCTCATGAAGTTTTTCTGCCAGGACTGTTGGAAAGAATCATGTGGAGAAGAAAAAGCATTTAGCTTGGCTATACATACGTGTGCGTGTGTGAGAGTAGTCCTTCCTATTTCTTACCAAGAGGGAGGTCAGAGAACAAGAGGAGGGTCTGAACTGCTCTGAGATGCATGTCAGGCCTCTGGTTGGAGCATCATTTTTCAAAAGATAAAATGGACATTGCTGCCTTTCTTTGCAGAACAGACTTCCAAAAGCCCCAAAGTCATTAGAACCAGAGAACAGTTTGTTAACAGAGCATAAAATGGGTTTCGGAGCAAAAAAGTTTGTAGATTTTTATCAGAGGTACCTAAATTTGTTCAAGGAGGGAGAAGGAAGAAATTCGGGAGTGGTGGGGAGAGATCATGAATAGTCAGTAAATGTACCTGACAATTAAGTTTATCATATTCATGATGTACCAAACAGGCTCTTACACTAGGGGGTCAGTGTTAGATACCTACATTCTCAATAAAAAGGGAATTGTATGGGGCACAGAAATTCATTGTGAGGTCTCTCTTTCTTATTACTTATGCCCACATTGCCTTTCATCCCATATCCCCCACCCACCAATACCATCTCTCCTCCTCCCTATCCTCTGCTTTAGAGTCCTGGCTAGCAAGACTCTAAAGTCTCCCCCTCCACAAGCAGTCCTTGTGGAATGGCAGGAGGCAAGGCAGAAGGACCTTCTCTTCGTCCTTCGGGACATTTCTTGAAAGCCACAGATGATCACCTCCACACCAAGACCTGGTAATCCCATTATCCTGGTGATGTTCCTTCTGTCCTCCCCCCCCTTTCCCATGCCCTGCCCCCAGCATAGCAAACCAGACTGCGCAGCAAAGGAAGCGTGCCGATGGGCCAGCAGCACAGCGGCAGTAAAGATGCCGTTTAGGATGCAAGGGATGCGGTGCATGCCGAGTGCAGACTACAAATGTGGAGGTACTGGCCCTGGGCCAGGCAACACATTAACTCCACATTGCTGGCTGATTTGTACAGCAGTGGTCTCCCTTTCTGCTGCCTCCTCCTCCCCTCCCCCCGATCTGTCACATCTTTCATGGGAATCTAATTTCTCTCAAGGTTCCCAAAGAATAGAATGAGCGTGAGGGACTGCTGAGGACAAGGTAGGGAATTTGTGGTCCTGAGGCTGTAAGGGATCTCCCAAGGTTGTTTTGGTAGTCTAGACACAACTCAAACAGCCCCTTTTTCTGTCCATAATACGGGTGAATTGCTTCTCCTGGAAGCCTTGAGGAACAGTACTGGAATAGAATCCAGCTTACTTTACCAACTGAGGGCTTCTGGCCATCATCTCTTTCTCTTCCTCCTCCTCTTCCTCCTCTGTTTGTGGTAGTAGTGTGTCAGAGTCCAAGGGCATAAGGTTTCCCCTGGACCTTGCCCAAGTTGCCTATCTTTGGTTTAGGATGCCATGTTGGGTGAGGTGAGAGGTGTTTGCCCTGCTGATGCCATAGGCATCAACATTTTTTCTTCTGTTCTCACCTTCCTGAATTAAATCTCCTTAGCAGTAGTTTTAAGAAAAGAGTTCCTCTAGTCTCTACAATTGTCCAATGTGCCATGTACTTCTTTTCCAGACCTGTGGTGGCTCCCAAGTCAGTGGGGTGGTGAACTTGTTCTGGAGTTAAGTCCATCCTTTCAGAGGGCTGTCCAAAGTGCTCAGCCTGTTTGGATGTTTTGGCACTTTGGATAATGGACAGCCAGTGCGGTATAGCTGGAATGCGACTAACAGGGTTTGAATCCCTGCTCAGCCATCGAAACCCACAGGGTAGCTTTGGGCAAGTCACATTCTCTCAGCCTCAGAAGAAGGGAATGGCAAACCACCCTGAACAAATTTTTCCAAGAAAACCCTATGATAGTTTCACCTTAGGGTCACCATATGTCAGAAACAACTTGAAGGCATGCAATAACAAATGACGGATAGCTCCTTTAAAGTTCAGGCTGAAACCTGGAGTGGATTCACTACCCCACTGTCATGGAAGTCACCAGCTGCTGCTGTCTAGAGCTCTAGTTCAGCCATGAAGCTACCTAGACCAGTGCTTTGGGCCAGTCATTACCTCCTAGTGCTGGACATTGTTGGACTCCAACCCTTGCCATGCTTGTTCACTCATTTGTAACATGTTCATAACATATTGGCAAGGACTGATGAGAGTAGGAGACCAACAACATCTGGAAAGAGGCAGGTTGTCTTTCCTCATCTTTGTAAAATCTGCTATGCAAGGTTTTTGCTGGAGAACAAGTGTGGTACAGTGGTGAGACCATGGGAACAGGGCTTAGGAAATCCAAGCTCAAACGTCCTCTGATTCATGAAATTCACTAGGTGACTTCAGGTCAGCTAGTATCTGAGTTTGATCTAGTTGATCTGTTGTGAGGACAAAGGCACCTTGAGTTTATTGGAGCAAAAGTCACTCACAAGCATAAAGAGAAGAATACTCCATGCATGACCTCCCCAGGGAAAGAGTCCAATTGAGATACAGATTTGTGAGTCCCTGTATGACACAATGTGTGTGTGGGATGTGTGTGTGGCTGGGACACAGTTAAGACCTGGAAGGGCAGCTATGAAGGAACAGCATAAGAGGTATTCAAGAGTAAAGAGATATTGACTATCAAAGTCAAGATCATCTATGCCATATTATTTGTGGTATGGTTGTCAAAACTGGACAGTGAAGAAAGCTGACAGGGAAAAAATGCAGCTCTTCTGAACTGTGGTACTGGAGGAGAGTTTTATGGATACGAAAATGACCAATAAAATGAATAAAATGACCAATAAATGGGTCGTTGAACTCTCCATAGAAGCCAAAATGACTGAACCCCAAATTATCGTACTTTGGACATACCATGAGATTATATGACTCACTGGAAAAGATTATCATGCTG
This sequence comes from Cyclura pinguis, assembly GCA_030412105.1. Lineage (NCBI taxonomy): Eukaryota > Metazoa > Chordata > Lepidosauria > Squamata > Iguanidae > Cyclura > Cyclura pinguis. Next base: position 131,635,913 of record CM059600.1, read on the forward strand.
GGAAAAGTGGAAGGCTATAGGAAGAGAAGACTGCATTAAAGGTTGATTGACTCAATCAAGAAAGTTAAAGTTCTGAGTTCACAAGACAAGAGCAGGATTGCTAATGTCTTGGGCTGTGGGAAGTCTATCATTCATATAGTCACCATAAGTTAAAGTCAACTTGACAGCAAACAAAAGCAACAGATGGGGAGGGACAGAGACAGAAAAGGAAGTACTGAGATATTATAAGAGATGGCCAGAGACAGAAAGATGATCTGACATTGGGGATGCGGCAGTAAATTAGTGTGGAGGAGAGATCTTGTGCTGGAATCTTTTTATGCATGTAAAACACATGTACAGAAAGAGTTTTCTTATGGGACAGTGAGATACAACCCCCCCCCCCCCCGCATGGGATACAAAAATGCCCAGTACAACTGTAGTGTTTCCAAAATGAAACACTATGGTTGCAATTTAACTTAAGTATGCTTAAGCCCAGTGAAATTAACAACTAACACTCTGTGTTGGACATTGTGGCCCTGAGGTGGAATGCAATCTAATTTATTCTGATGAATTGTCTAAGTTCCCCGGTACATTGTTTAAAATTGGGGTATTAGGCTGATACCTTTGCCTGAAGAAGTCTTTTCACTTTCCCATAAGAAAGATTCCCACCCTCTTCTGGTCCCTTTATATGCAATAACCAATCTATCACTGGATCCCTTTGGGGTTCCAACAGATGAATTCTCAAGTACCCTTTAATGAAGAATTTTAACAATGGCAATATGTATTTCGTGCCAAGGATGTGCAAAGGCAGCCCCTCCTTTCTTCCACCAGAGGCCAATGCCCAACAGATGGGCTGGACTAAAACTCTTGCCATCTCATGATGATTGTAGCCATGCTGGTTGGGGCTGACGGAGGTTGTAATTCAACATCTGAAGGGTGCTAGATTGCCTCTGCTAAAACCTGGCACTATGTTTCTGTGGACTCTACACCTCTCCCCCATCCTCATTCTTGGCTGTTCGCATGCTTTTGGTTTCTTGCTGAAGCAATTTCTCCTCCCCTCCCTTTGACGTTAGAAAGCTATCACAAACACACCCAGGTGGATTTTCCTCCAGGGTCATGCAATTACAGACAAAGAGGATGTACTAGCTATGAATTTCTCTCTGTGTGGATACAACTAATTGGTCCCTGCTGGGGGACCATCCACACTGGCTTGTGCATAGAAAAGCTCAGCGGGAGACATTAAAGTAGTGCCGGATGTATAATCACAGACAGAACTAGGAGCATTTTCCAAATTATACCCAGAGTTAAAAGTGCAGAAACAGCTTTCTATAAAATCAGCCTATAAGAAAGAGACAAATGCACAACTATCGATGGCACGGGGATAAGCTCACCAAAACCCAGAAAGAACAAAAAGAGAGGGAGCCTATGGGTCCATTTGGGATGGTTGAAGGCTTTAAATGAATGGGAAACCAAAGACAGCTTTGCTGGCTAACAGAACTGTCAGTCAATCAGTGGAATAGATGTTGGTGTCGAAAATGAGGAGCTGGGAGCATGGATAAAATATACCACCCTCCCAGAGGTGTTTAGACTCTCTGTTCCACCCTTTTCAGGCTTCTACTTTACACTGTCTCTTTTGCTGAATGTTATCTGTAAGATTGTTTTCCTCTTTCAGGAGCTACAGGGAACACAGATTCTTCCGTTAGCATATGTAAACAGATGTGACTTCAAAAGTTAAATATCATCATGCTGAGCAAACTGGCTTCTCTTCATTTCATTGATCTGTTTGCTCCTATTTGCACAGTGGCTCGGTTTGAAGAAGGTCCAGCCTGCAGAACCATTTGGGGAAGGCAAAGAGCTGAGACAATGGTCATCTGACGCATTCACATTTCCTGCTGGGTTTGTTCCAGTCCCAATGAAAAGTCTTAGGTAATTCCAAGGAAGCAGACACGCATGGTCGAAACTCACCAGAGCATGTCTTTTACAAGGTGAAGCAGATCTGACCTTGTTTCTCTTCTCTAACTGGAAAGAAGGGTAACTTCCACAAGGACCCTGATACTGCAATCCTACACACACTTAAGCACAAAATAATCCCCATGTAATTCAAAGACACTTACTTCCAAGAAAACATGTGCAGGGGCCCTTTTTTCCTGATACATGGCAGTAGGAAAGAAAAGCCAGAGTTAAGCAGGACAATAATTCCCACAACTCTTTTTAAAGTTCTAAATGCAGTTAAAATGCAGCTATGAATCACACAATACCAAAACAGATATTTTCATACAAATAGATACCTCTATAGACAGATCAACATGGCAGCAAAAGGGTACATTCTACATTTGTAACAATACTCTGTCTATTGCAGAACAGTGTAGCTGACATGTGTGTTTTGATTCTTATAAACAGAGGTTCTCAGCATAAATACTGTTGGTTCCATAGGCCTGACCAGCCTATTGGCAAGGAAGCAATGGTCACCAAGGCCCAGAGTGCTGTTTTTGTTCTGTGTGATTCAAAGAGAAGAGGCCTTACCTTACCAGTTAGATCTCTTCCCAAGCCTGATCCTAGGCAGAGTGAGGTAGTCGTCTCAAGTGGCAGAAACTGGGAGGGAAGTGTGGAATGACAGCAAAATATGGGAAGACAACATTGTGGGTACTTGGGTTGTGTGCCTCAAGTTATCTAGCTGCCCTGAAATGCAGTGGAAGACACTGCCTTTCATGAGTCCTGGAGTAATATCTGGCAGCTGATCTGCTCAGCTTCTGTACATGGAATGTGAGAAAGATGTCATCTTGTCCTTCGCTCTAGGCAGCAAAATGTCTTGGGCTGAACTTGGCTGTTCTCTGATCCTTGTCACAAAATTACCTTTGAGGACAGTGAGATAATCACACTGTAATGTATGGGGGGGGGGGAGGGCAGGTTGTTATATAATGGATTATCACAAATGATCTGTTACTTTCTGGAGCTACAATGTCTTCATTCCAACTTACGGTAGTTGTAGCACCAATAAGGATGCTGTTGTTGTGTTCTGCTAATATGTCTGCAGCATTTCTAACAGTCTCCTGCGGACTGGGAAGCCAATGTCCACTCAAAATTTTATGATGGAAGTCCTAGCAAACAAAACTTTGGGCACCCACCTTTCAAGGGAAATCATTCTCAGGCCTGGAAGGTGACTCTTCCCAAAAGCTGAAGAAGAATTTTGCTCATATCCTGGCATCCGTGGCACTACCATTGTCCTGTGTCTTTAAAAGCTACATTGGGACAGTGGGCATTTTTTTTCTCTCCTAAGGTACTGCTTGGGAAAGGGCAGCAGACCCACATCCAATCCCTCCTTTCTGCCTTGGCTTGTGTAAGATGTCAGAGCCATGATAGGATGCTGTTCCTGAGAATGATTTGTGTGATGGCTCCACCCTTCATGACTTGTGTTATGAGTAGAGAGAATATGCTCAGAATGCTGCTAAGAGAAACAGAATGATCTTCCTTTAAAAGGCTGAGGACTGAGGAAAGATGCGGAGTGGAGAGCAGATATTATTGTTTCAGGATTTGAGCAATTGGCACCTGAATTGGCTAATAAAGTGTGAAATTGGTTTCATGCTCCACTACTTTCTCAGAGACAGACTGTCATTAGAGCTGCTCCCCATCTCCTCCCCTGTGGTGATCCAGCTGCTGCCAACATCTTTTTCTACTGTCAGGACCTGGTGGATGAACAGGTCAGCTGTTCATGTCTCTTGGGACACATTAGAAACACTGCCAGGAAGACTAAAGCACCATTGTCCCAGAAGGCCATTTGTGGCTCAACAGGTAGACTTACATTTGTCAGACTCTGCTATTATAAGGCAGGCAGGTCACTGCGGGACAGCCTTCTTCAATGCCTCCACGTGTTGCTTTTTCCTCAGTTCTGGAAAAGAGAAGAGTTCTGCTGCAACCAAACAGGGAGTGACAAGCATTCCTCCCTTACTGATAAAAAGCTGCTTGTGTCCATCTGATGCATGAATAAGGAACTGTGAAGTGTGCACTTGGCACCATACAAGAGAGTATCTATCATAAGGCAACACAGAACTGCAACACATCCAGCCTTGTGGTTATTTGAGACACTCAAAAGAGTATGAGGGTGTTCTAATTCTTACCACAAGGGTACATGCTCCCCAGTATTTCATTTATTTCTATGGGGGCTGTTGCTGACATGGGGACACCATACTTGACTCTGTCTTGTGCCAAAATGTTGGGTAAGATACAACTCCTAGCAGAAGATTGTGACTGAAGCTGGTAGCATTAACAGATATGAATACAGACACAACAAAAGAAATTCACAAGATTAACTTGTGAAGTATTAGAAGCTTCCCTTCCCACCTCAGTCCCAATTACCAAGCTAAAAGTAGACAAAAATGTCCCTATTAAATATTTAAATGTTTTAAAAGTTAATTTGTAAAGAACTGGGGTGGTGGGGGTGGTTAGAAGCAGAGATATTAAATTGTCAAGTGATATTTCTTTTCAGTAATTTCCAGTAACAACTGTGGATGAAAAAAAAACATGATTCAGACTGGGCATTGCAATTGTTATTAATGGCCAGAATCCCTTCTGGCAGTTACAAATGAGCACCCCAGAGCTATGCCCTCTTGACTGTTAACGTATTCATGATCCTACATTGTCCCTAGTTCAGGAGACACCTAGGGACTCCAGTCCCCACATACTAGGAAGCAGCCATTGCAAGCAACAGGGATCTGTTCCCCCTTTCGATCAGGAAGCAGCTGGCTGATGGCCTCATCTTCTGTCTTGTGAGTGATCTCTCACAAGGAAGAATTGTGACAGGACTCCTGTTCCTACTGAGGCACAATAAATCACTCATAGGAAGGGGTGGAAACAGCAGCCACTTGCCTCCCAAGTGACCAGGGAACAGACCCCCATAAAAAAAATGAATATATTTGTGAAAATGCTTTCAAAATTGTTTCTTGTACAATTCAGAAATACATTAAAGTTCACCTTTATTTTCTGCTTTGCTCCTTCTAGTACTAGCACCAGCAGCACAATATACAAAAGTATAATGGGACACAGGTATGCCCCCCCCCCATTTTCATGTATCACCTTCCAAATTATAATGTCTTCACAGACTGCAGATGCTACGGCCAAATACCAGCCATGTGACTTTTTGTTTTTGAGTTTTGCACCTCTCTTACTGTCATCTCCCTCTGTACTACTTTGGCTTTGCATTTCTTTCACTGGCCCTTTCCGAATCCTACTTCTTCTCGGCACTGGGGTGCGGTGCTTGTGTGAGCAGTCTCTTGTGAGAGGCCCTCATGTACAGGTTTCTTCAGCTCTGCACGAGCTTCCTGCTTGCATGAGAGCCCTGCCTCTTCCTTTCACAGTGCAGCCTGGGACCTTCCCAGGTTGCACTGAGACAGGAAGCGTGACTGGCTTGGCTCCCAAGGCTCCGCACGCAAAGTAAGTGCGCATGGGGCCTGGGAGCAATGCGCGACTGCGCACCATTTTCAGCTTAAAGCCAAAAATGAAAAAGTGTGCAAACAGTGCCTGCCAGGCCCTGGAGCATCGCGCAAATGTGAGTGCATCGTGTGGACTGCTCCTCACATTTGTGCGACGCTCGAGGGGCCCTTTCGCATGGAAAATGCTGTGCAAAAAGGGCCACTGTTAATCTCCAGGTAAGCATGAACGCTGTTGAGCAGTGGCAGCTAATGGCCCCTATGTTAGTAGACCACTGGCTCACTATCCTCCTCCTCCTCCTCCTCCTCCTCCTCCTCCTATATAAATATATGGCAATTTACAAGTAAAAGAACAACAAAACAGTCCCCCGCCTTCAGGCTTATCATCTAAATAAAATAGGACATACAAGAAAAAGGGAATGGCAGTGGGGAGGCAATTAAGTCCAGTAGAAACTGCTTGTTCTTCTCTCCCTCTGCAGCCAGGGCAATGGTGGTTGGAAGGGAGGGAGCTCCTTTTATCTGCTTTTGGGTCTACGCATGTTGGAGCTGTGCCTGCCTCTTCTCTCTCTCTGAGATCCACCCCAGGTTTAAATCAAGGCTTTACAGGAGTTATCCAATGATCTGAATGCTATTCCTCCAAACAGGTCCACTGCCTTGGATACCTCCGCCAAAGTGATCCACTAGCACAGAAGCCACCAGACACCACTGCTGCTGAGTGCAAACAGTCCAAGCTGAGACAGGTGTCTATCCTGTAGCCTCATCTTATGCTGGAGTTGGTAGCAGGGACAAACAAATGGCAGACAATTCCTGCCTGCCCTTGGCCTCTCACCTTTCTAGCTATGCCAGATAGCTCCTGCATTGCTTTGAGTTGGAAAGTGGCTCCTAGGGATTTCATGAATATAACACCACCACAGAACAAAAAAGCAGGCAGGCAGTGGTTTGGGTCATAAACTGTGTCTACATTGTATCTTTCTGGGGTGGCAATGCTTTTGTTTTTGAAAGGCAAACAGGATGTTGAGTGGTGGGCGAATATCCACACACATTTGTACATGATATCACTTACCTGTGTCTACATGTACATCACAATACTGTACACGGTTGCTATCTGAGATCACTAAACTTAATGAGAAGGCAATCCACTCCCCTATTCCATATAAGTAATTGATGTGTGGCTTCTACAGACCTCTGTTCTGTCTCCAATACATCTCCCCAAGAAGGACATCTAGTAAAATAAACACTTGATGTCACACAATTGCTTTAGCATTTCTACCCTTGCCCCGGTTCACTGGCTTTTGCTTGAAGGGGTGGAGGAGTTGTGAACTCAGTGATGTCACAACATAAATTTCTTTCAGTAGACATTACCAGTGAGACCCAGAGGAAGATGTAGGTCAACAGCAGTCATGTACTACCTGTGATGTCTTAGCTGGTCCCCTATTCATGAGCATATGAGTTCAAGCAATATGTCATGCAACAATCGTGTGACAGAATCTCTCCTTAGGCAGTATCCCAAAGGAATATTGATTTCACGGTCAAAAAATAGTTATGCTGTGAGCAAGGATATTGTTATAATATTCTTCTATATAAAAAAGCAAAACTTAACTCTGATCACTTTTCAGAATGAGTTCCCTTAGCTTTCAGATAGAGTATAGGTGGACAGCATATAATTCTTTCCTTAAGGACTTCCTTCTAATTGGGATTAATCTTCAACCGTTTGCTTTGTCTCTTGATTTCAGAATCCTGCTCAACATTTCAAGGAAGGTCAGGAATGATGTGGCCAGTTGAGAAGGTTCTTCTTCCCAGAATTAAATAAAGATGAAAAGTTTTTCAGTGTTAAATGTTATAAGCGGTGGTAGAAAACTGCAGATTCTGTGGAGTTTTTATTCAGGAAGATGCAGGATAATGCCCCCTTGGTGATGATCAGGTATTACGATCACACTGTCACACTGCAAATGTTGTTCATGAGGGACAAAATTAGAGCCTGCTTTAGAATACAGTTGGGTTTCAAGTTTATGTTGTTGTTGTGACCTTTTCATGGATTTGCATGTATATTTTATTCTGGTGAGGATCCAATTCCTTCCTCCCTTTCTCTGCATTTTGTTTTAGAGATTTATACACAATAGGATATATGAATTAGTTCCCTTTGGCAAAGTTACATATCACCATCTTTCCCTTTCTAGACGTGCAAATCACATCACAACAGCCTGAATCTTATTGCTAGCATTAACTATACTAGATCTATTGAAATCAATGTGACCCACCTATGATAAATCCCCATTCAACAATGAATTCAGTGTACCTACTCTGGTTAGGAGAGCCAGTGTGGTATAGTGGTTTAAACATTGGACAATGACCCTGGATACCAGAGTTCAATTCCCCACTTCACCATGGAAACCCACTAGGTGATCTTGGGCACATCATACCTTCTCAGCCCCAGAAATCCCTACGATAGCTTCATCTTACAGTCACAGTAAGTTGGAGACAACTTGAAGGCACACAACGATACGACACAACTCTGGTTAGGGCTACTCAGAAGGATTAAGTCCGTCATCAGCTCTACATAATTAAAAACAACTGTTCAAGATGATTTGCTAATAAGAGCAAGACAACAACATTTAAATCATTGTATAAATATCAATAAATCTACAATGCCATGAATCCAATTGTTTGTTCCAACAACGGTACTCCCACTGAAGTAATGGAAACCTGATATGTCAACACATGTGCAAGTTCTGTTAATTTAATGGGGGTACTCCAGGCATAACTAATAAGTGGTTTTAGATCAACATGTTTAAGCAGTCCTCTAACAGATGAACCTGGGAGGGGAAAGGAGGAACCAAGACAGAGGAAATGCCTTATCCAATGCTCTATTGGCTTAGATCCTTTTCGTACCTTACCTGGTGCCGCTGACGTCGGGCGGGAATCTTGCGAAAAGCCTCATCCGGGAGGTACTTACGTCCCCTCCGCTTCCCCTCCGCTCCAGCTCTGTGCTGGCCAGAAGGAAGCGTGAGCGCTCCGCCCCTTCCTTCCGCAGTGCAGCTGAGTACTTTCCCAGGCTGTGCTGGGGTAGGAAACACAATGGCTGCACCTCCGGAGCCTCCGCATGCAAGGTAAGTGCAGGTGGGGCACGGGAGTGATGCATGAACACGCATCATTTTCGGCAGTGAGCCAAAAATGATATAATGCGCGATCGCCTCCTAATGGCCTTGGGAGTGTTGCATGATTGCGAGGACATCATGTGGAATTATCCTCGCAGTCATGCAGTGCTCCCAAGAAAACAGGACTGGCATGCAAAAAGGGCCTTACATCAGCAGGAGAGAACGTGGATGGGGGACAGGTTTTTCTCCCTTATAATTTTGGCCTTTTTCACATGTTCCCCTTCTTTTCCTTCTTGCAGCCATTTTCAGAGCTGTCAGAAACATACACACACCAGTTTCTAGGAATGTTTTGGCGATACAGAAGGATTTTGAATCACATGGATCCACAGCTTCTTGGGGAATGCACTCAGAATATTTCCTTTATTGTCCTGTCTGTTACTGGAGCTGCAGCACTGGAGAAACATCAGCTGCAGACTTTTCTAAAGTTTACCAGCCCAGTTCTCCCCATCTTAAGAATCTGTATTAATTAATTATCCTGATTTTCTCTGGTATGCGACCTAAGGTGGTTAGAACCTAGCAATAGAAATAAAATGTATAATATGGACAACAAATATTCAGGGTTTGGGGAAAAAACATATTTTCAGGGCAGGAGCTCCCAGAATTCTCCAGGCAGCATCAACAGTATCTTCTTACTGGCATATCACTTAAAACTTGTTGATTTCTGAGCTCTGATTTCTTGTTGTTGTTGTGTATCTTCAAGTTGTTTCCAACTGATGGCAACCCTAAAGTGAACCTATCATGGGGTTTTCTGGGGCTGAGAGCATGTGACATGCCAAAGATCAGCCAGCGGGTTTCTATGGCTAAGGGGGATTTGGGTCATAGTCCAGCACTCAGACCACTACAACACACTGGCTGTGATTTCTTAGGCAAGACTAAGACCTTTTCCTCTCTACCCTCCCAACCCATCATAGGGACAGGAGAAGGATGGGACCGCAACAATGCTTATGAGTGACATTGTCGCAGTCCTGTCCTTCTCCTATCCCCAGGTAGTGTGATCATGCTGCAAATCATGGGCAGGTTTTCCCCATCAATGACCCGTGATCACGCCACCATCGTGGACTCACCTTGTCTGCGGAGGCCCTGGAAGCTCAATAGCTGTGCTTCCTGCCCCAGTGCAGCCTGGGAAACTACCTGGCTGCACCACAGCAGGAAGAGATGTGGCAGAGGGGAGTCCTCCTGTCAAGCTCCTCTCCCAACAGAGTTGGATGCTGGGACCCACATTGGACATCTCTGCAACCAGGTAAGGTGCAGAAAGGGTCTAAATGTTTTCCCTTCCCATCAGCAACCCCTAAAATAATCCCTCTAACCCTGAGGGTCTCTGGGCACTTTCATCAGGAGAAGCAAGCTTTGTGACTGGAGTCAGTCAAGGTCCTGTTATCTCAGGTCAGGTGGAAATGAGCCAGAGAGATTGCTGGAGTAAGCATGGAGAACAGACTGTTATCATGTCAATAGAAATGATCTCTCCAGTCCCAACCAAATGTTTCTGTTGCTATTGATTACTTTATATTGTAAACATGCATTGCTTCATGTCTAGATCTTGATGCTCTTCAGCCAAGATAGATTACCTTTAGCCCTCCAGCTGTTCTGGACTACCACCCCTACAATCTCTTATCAATGCCTATTCTGCCCAGGGCTTCTTGGGGCAGAAGGCCAAAACATCTGGAGGTTGCCCACTCATACTTTAAGAAAAAAACAAAACCAACAGGGAATCCTTGTAGTATAAGTGTTAGCTAGACCAAAGGGAATTTCACAAAAAAATAAAAAGGCAAGACAGTAGAAATTAAAAATGAGGACTGAAAGAGAAAATTGCAAAATTATCTCACATCTGTTTTCAGATGATTGCATCCTATTAAAAAGGGATGTGATGTGATTCACTGACAGTATGTAGGATTGGTTTCGCTTTCCTTTTGTTCACTTGCTGGGGTGATGATGGAATACAAAAGTCAAACTATCCCAAAGGAGTGCAGCTCAAACATCATTCCAGGGTTTAACAACTTTCTGAGTACAGAACTAGCCTATACTTGTCATTTGTGTCTACAGAGGTCAAGTAAGGTCACAAAAAGGATGACCATCAAAAATCTCCCTCAGTTCCTTAGAGGTCAGGTTGTTTCATGGGCAACATCAGAAATATATATATGTGTGGAAAGGGAGAGAGGGACGAGCGAAGGAGACTGTGAATGTGGATGGAATACAGCATCAAGCGGCTAATGAAGCAAAGAATGGAAGGCAGAGATTTCCTGTGCTAGGAAAGACTACCCAAACAGCAAGCCGCACAGAATTCAGCTGGAACTGAAATTCACCTGTAATAATGGCTATCAAATTCCTTTGTTTGGCTTAGAGCTACATCTAAAGATTACAGGGTGTGCATGCTGAGAATGCTTTTTTACTTCTATTGTTCCCCTTGTGAATGGTAGAGGGACACATTCTACAGGCTGCTCTAGACAACCTCTCTTTCCTAGAACTCTCAAGAACACGAAGACAAACCCTTGAAGGAACAGAAGGGGTGTCCACATTGGTATCTTGTCTCAGCCAAGACCAGAGAAAAAGAACACTTTGTCTAAAGGTTAATATGAGAGGCTGCCAGCTCTCAGAAGACATTCAGTGGTTATCATTGTCACCAGTGCTAGCAACTACAGCAGCAGCAGCAGCAAGAAGAAGAGGAACAACAGCACAGCTCAATTGTCCTTTACTCTCAAGAGCAGTGGTATAGTTGACCTAGCTCTCATGGAGTTATAGCCTCAAGATGTTTTAAACAGGAGGAACCATATTAGCATCTGCTCTCCCTCACTCCCATACCCTCTACAATCCCTGTGGTAGATGGAGGGGAAAAGGATTTTAATAGGAGCTGTGTATTATTATGAACCATTGCTGTTGACTGCCATCAAGTTGACTTTGATTTGACTTTGACTTATTTGACCTTATTATTAGACCTCCAAGGCCCTTTCCACTCCACCCTCCCAACCCACCATAGGGACGGGAGAAGGATGGGACCACAATGATGATCATGCACACTTATATTGCAGTCCTGTCCTTCTCCCACCCCCAGGCGGCCCGATTATGCTGCAAATCATTGATGGGTTTTCTCCATCATTGACCAGCAATCATGCCACCACTGTGGACTTATCTTGTCTGTGGAGGCCCTGGAAGCACAATGGCTGCACTTGCTGCCCCAGTGCAGCCTGGGAAACTACCTGGCAGCGCTGTGGCAGGAAGAAGATGACCATTATGCTTCCTGGAACATGGGGGCAACTGGTGCAGAGGGGAGCGCTCCAGTCGCACTTCCCTCCTGGCAGAGCCGACGGAGGGACCCACGCTGGATGTCTCTGCAACCAGGTAAGGTGCGGAAAGGGCCCAAGTGATCTTGTCATCAACAACGCTGATCACCTTGCACACTCACAACCATTGCTTCCTTGACTGAGTCTATCCACCTGTAATGTGGTCTTCCTTGTTTCCTACTGCCTTCTACCTTGCCAAGCATCATTGTCTTTTCTAGCAAGTCATGTCTTCTCATGATATGGCCAAAGCGGGATAGCCTCAGGTTAGTCATCTTTGCTTCTAGGGAGAGTTCAGGCTTGATTTGCTTTAGCACCCACTGATTTGTCTTTTTAGCAGTGCATGATATCTGCAGAACTCTCCTCCAGTGCCACATTTCAAAATTAGTTAATTTTCTTCCAACCAGCTTTCTTCACTGTCCTCTGAGTCTAATCCTCCTTTACATATGATACATTCAGCATATATGTTAAACAGACAAAGTGATAAAACACAGCCTTCCTGACCCCTTTGCCAACTGGAAATCATTCAGTTTCTCTGTATTCTCTCCTGAAATTAGCCTCTTGTCCTGAGTACAAGTTATGCACAGGACAATAAAATGTTCTGATGGGTGTGGCACACCCATTTCTTTAAGAACAATGCACAATTTTTCATGATCTGTACAATCAAATGCTATGCTATAATCTATAAAAAAACAGGATGATTTTTTTTCTGAAATTCTTTGGTGCATTCCATTATCCAATGTATGTTTGCAATATGATCCTAGTGCCTCTTCCTTTCTGGAACCCAGCTTCAATATTTGGCATTTCTTGCTCCATATATTCTGAAAGTTTTGTTATAGAATTTTAAACATCACTTTGCTTGCATGGGAAATTAATGCAATGGTCTTACAGTTATTGTAATCCTCAGTGTCCCCTTTCTTAAGGTGTATTGAACATTTCCAATCTGTGGGACATTCTTTTGTTTTCCATATTTGTTGACAAATTTTAGCTAGAACTAGAGCAGATTCTTTCTCTGTAGCTTGAAACAGCTCTATTAGTATGCTTGAAGCAGTTATATTGGTATGTTCCTGGCGATTTATTTCTCCCAAATGCTCTGAGTGCAGCTTCCACGTCACTTTCTGAAATTGTAGCTTCATCCTCAAATGCTTTTTCCCTAAAACAATCTGTCATCCTTTCATTTCTTTTACATGGTTATTCTGTGTATTGTGTCCATCATCTTTTTATTTCTGCTTGGTCCTGCAATGTGTTCCCTGTTGGTAGTAGAGCATCCTCACTCTTGGTTTAAATTTCCCTTTGATTTCTTGGGTTTTTTCAGAAAGAACTCTTGTTATTTCTTTTTTGTTGTCATCTTCTATTTCTCTGCATTGATTATTATAGTAGTTCTCCTTGTCCCTGTGCACAAGTTGGTGAACAGTTGTGTTCTGCCTCTATTTTTGTTAACTTTTACTTTTGCTTCTCATCTGTCCTTAACTGCTTGAAGAGTTTCATCTGTTATCCATTGAAACTTTCTTTTTGGCTGCAGATATACCTTTTTGCATTCTTCTGGTTGTATTTTGGCACAATGGTTGGATTAGTGTTCTTCTTTAGTTTTACTCTGATTTCTGATATAGGCCAAATTTTCTTACAAGCTTTGATTTTGCTCTGTTTCCTACTTTTGCATTCTAATTGCCTATGATTAAAAAGAAGTCCTGTTTTGGGTCCTTTTCGCATGACATTTGCCATGCAAAAGGGCCCCTTGAGCGTCGCGCGACTGCAAAGAGCGGTCCACACGATGCACTTGTAATTGCACGACGCTCCAGGGTGTGGCAGGTGCTGATCATGTACTTTTTCATTTTCGGCTGTGAGCTGAAAATGGTGCTCAATCACGCATTGCTCCGAGGCCCCACACTCACTTACCATGCGTGTGGAGCTCCGGAGCCACGGCGCTTGCACTTCCTGTGGAAGGAAGAGGAGGAGCTCTTGCACGAGCAGGCAGCAGCTGCGGAGCTGAAGGAACTGGGACGCGAGAGCCTCTCGTTAGAGGCTGCTTGTGCAATCCCTGCACCCCAGCTCTGCAAAAAGATGAGTTGCGGAAAGGGCCTCAATGTATGATCAATTTTCACCTGCACTCCAGCACAGAATCTTTCAATTTCTTTTTCTTCTGCCTCTGTAGTTGAATCATAAACTTGGATTATGGTCCTTCTGATGGGTTTTCCCTGAAGTCTTATTGATTTTATCTGGTCAGACTTTGCATTATACCTTTTGTCTACTTTTGCTACATCTTTTCTCACTATTAACACCACTCCATTTTTTTAGATTTTCATTTCCTGAGTAAAACTCTGTGCAGTTATCTGACTCAGTATCTCTGATTCCTGTTCACTTTAGCTTGCTCACCTTAAGTATTTCAATGTTCATACATTCCTAGCTTCCACTGATTCATACTTCTTACACTCCATGTTCCTATAATAAGTTTGCGCAGCTTCCAACTTTCCTTTCACCTCTGAGCATGTCAACTGCAGAACATCCTTTTGGCTTGAGTCTAGTAGCATTATTAGCCACAATGCTACTCATAGTTGTTCTTTGCTGTACCCCAATAGCTCACTGCATGCCATCCACCCTGGGAATTTTATCTTCTGGCACTATCTCTTGTTTCATTTTGGATTGTCTCATCATAGGGTTTTCATAGCAAAAGACATTGAAAAGGGGTTTACCATGTCTCCTTCTGTGCAGAAGTGTTAGCTATGGTGCCACTGCCATTATCTCTGAGATCCTCTGCCTCTGTGCCCCTTCCACTACAGCTGCTGCCCAGTAGCTGTTTGGCACATTTAATCTGGGTCCCCAGCAAAAGCCTGTCTGACATGGGAGACCGTACCAGCAGCACTGCTGCCACCATCATAGACTCTTGCCTCCATGGAGCACGCAATCCCACCACCATGGAACAGTAATGCCATTGGTGGGTGTTATGAATTATTTCTGTTGTGATCCAAAGTATTTTGGCGTAGATTAGACTTGAGGGTGCAAAATTTACAGGCTATACAGAGCATCTGCTCCCGGGTAGAGATGAAAACCGGCAGAAATTGCCTTAGATCAGCACAGTTCCCTGCATTTTTGGACTCTCTGTTGCGATGTTGCTAAACAGACTGTCCTGGGGAGAGCCAGGTTTTCAAAATTTACTGCTACACCATTGCTGAAGGGTATATCTCTTCAAGAATGTTCCAGAAGGAGGTGATTGACAGTCTTATCTCTTAGATTACCCTTCTTCAAGTTGGTGCACTCCAGATGTGTTAGAGCCCCCATCGACCCTATACTCCCAATGGCCATGCTATTTGGGGATAATGGGAGTTGTGGCTCAACATGTCCACACAGCACTAGGTTGGGGAAGGTTGTCCCATAGACATGCCCAATTGACAATTTTGCCTACAGCTGGTTCAGCAATGGAGTATTACCAGAGAGCACACTCCCCCAGGAAAGAGGCATCAACTGCATGGTTTTAAAGCAGCTTCTGTTTTTTGTTTATGAGTGCTCCCAAACTGACGATTCTTATCTCTACTTTACTCTTTAGACTAGCAGGGGGCAGCATTTATTCGATTTGTTTAAAAAAATGTGTTGCATCACCCTTCAGCAATGCTTACAGGGTGTTTAATAAAAAGAAGATAAACCCTGAAATCAAGCTGAAACACAGCAATTGTGAGATATTAAAAGAGCTGCCATATTAAAATGCTTTCAAAGATTTTTAAAAAGTCTTCACCAGGCACAAAAAAAAGAATAATGTTGTTGGCGTCAGGAGAACCTCTTTGAGGAAGGGGTTTTACAAACACAACCAAGAAAGTCTTCTACCTGATCTTCCCTCTTCTCTGCTCAGACAGGAGGGAAATAATCTAAAGAAACTCCAAGGATGACCTCAGTAAGAAGACACTTCCCAAAGTCCTCTATCTGTGCATTCCTCCCCAGCATAAAGGAGCAACAGGACTCCTTTTGACTCATTCTGAGCCACACAGAGAAGAGGAAGCAGCTACTTCTTCACTTGGGGCCTTTCCGCACTGTATGGTTATAGCGCTATTATTTCACTTTGAACATCCTGTGGAATCCTGGGGTTTGCAGTTTAGGGAGGGGCATTTAGAATTCTCACCTAGAGAGCTCTTTGGCCTCAGGAAACTATAAACCTCAGAATTCCACAAGATGTTGAAAGTGGAACAATAGAACTATAATAGTGTAGTGCAGAAATGCCCTTGGTTTCCTGCCCACTTTATCTGTCAGACCTGTTAAGATGGTGGGCAATTTTATGCAAGCAAATCCTCGGATTATAAACTCACGAGGCAGAATAGTAGTAATAAGCAAGCAGAACTGCTTTCAAATCCAGTGAAACCAAATGCCAGATTTGCAATTTTGTTTTTCATTCATTCTCAGCTGTGGACTTGAACTTTGGATTGGGGGCCAGTGTTTCCAAGTTCAGTTGGTTGTTTTTGGAGATGTGATGTTTGAAAGGAGTGTAATGCAATATGGGCCAAATTGCAGCAACATTTCTCTGAAGTCAAAGCACAGCCCACCCTTGCACTTCATGTGCTGGGGCCATCCAGGCATCTTGTGGGTAGGCTGCCTTTTCCCTACTGGCTTTGTCATCCCATCTTGAGCAAAGATCAGAATCAGGGATCAGTAGAGGGCAACAGAAACATGGCATCAAAGATGGCACGCTGCTGCTCACTCTGAGGCCCCCTGCTGTACGTAAGGATGAGACCATCACAAGACAGAAACATACAGCAGTAGAGACACTGGGACAGAGTGGCTGCTGAGGCCCATTGCCCCCCCCACTGTCAATCCTTCCCCCAGAATGACCTCGTCTTGAAGGCACTTGACCCAGTGAATCTGGCTGCCTTGTACAAAACAGCCATCCCTAACCTGGTATCCTCCAGGTGTCCTGGATGGAAATTCTTTCTCAGCCCTTCCCATGCAAAAAGGGACATGCTGGTTGGTGGTGATCTGGAGAGCAGCAGGTTGGGGAAGGCTTTTATAAAGCCCATTGGGTGGAACAGCTACCAGTTGCTCCTCCTTGCTGCTAAGCCATACCAGTGAGAATGATTTTGTGGAAATGGATGTAAGCATTCAAGTGGACGCCTCAGTCCATGACACATTTCTTCCTGTACATGCTCAAGTCCTTGCTTATCAGAGAAATGATTTGTGCCCTGAGAACTGTGGGAAAAGGGAAGACGAGGCCAGTGTTTGAAGGACTTTATCTTCCCATATGAGCCTGCCCAAACTCTAAGATCTTTGGGAGAGGCACTTCTCTCAATCCCATCACCTTTATGTGCACATATGGTGGGAACATGGCAGAGGGCTATCTCTGTGGCTGCTCCCAGTTTCCAGAATTCCCTTCCCAGCAGCCACAGAGATGTCCCTCTGCCATCTTCCCACCAAAGGCTCCTTCCTTGCTGTCCTTCTGTCATCAAAGACTTTTCTGTTCCATCAGGCACTGGGGAACTGATTGTTTTACATAATAGGTTTACTGTATTAGCTGTATATTTTTTAAAAAGACTATGCTTTTAAAATAATAATAGGTTTACTGTATTAGCTGTATATTTTTTAAAAAGACTATGCTTTTAAAACAACTGTTTAGCTTGCTCTGATTCTGTAGACAGTGTAATATTATTTCAATCTTAACTTTTTGTATATTTTTAACTATATAAGGTTTTACTTATACTTCTTATTTTCCAAACCACCCTGAGTCTCACTCTTGGGAAAAAGGCACAGTTTTAATAAAGTGATTGACTGATTGAAGAGCAGGTCTCTCTTTGACCCTTTGCAGCAGCCCAGGCCTTGTGGTGGAGAGCACTGGATGCTTTCTCTGGAGGCCAACAGAGGCTGAGAGGTGGGTTTCTGGTGACTACTTTCTCTCCTTCTGGTATAACCATATCTGGCAGAAGCCATTGTTATCATCAGCAGCTTATTATTAGTTTTGGCTGATACACCAACTGTGGCTCTTCCTAGAATTGGAAGTCCTAAAGACGGCAGTATGCATGCTGGTAACCACAAGGCTGGACTTCTGCAGCGCGCTGTGCATCGGACTACCTTTGTGTTAAATTCAGAAACTCCAGCTGGTCCAAAATATTCCAGCCAGATTGTTTACAGGTACATCAAGGAGTGAGCATGTCACACCGATACTAAAATCACTCCACTGGCTGCCAATTAGTTTCCGGGCAAAGTACAAAGTGTTGGTCATCACCTTTAAAGCCCTACATGGTTTGGGTCCAAGTTACCTGCAGGATCGCCTCCTCCTATACAATCCGTCCTGTACACTGAGGTCCTCTGGGGGCCATTTACTTAAACCTGCCAGGACCAGACTGGCAATGGTCACCCAGAGGACCTTTTTGTCAGCTGCCCCAGACTGTGGAATGACCTGCCAGAAAAGATTCAACAGCTAAACATGCTATCTGAATTTTAAAAAGTACTACGGACCTATCTCTTTCAACAGGCCTACCCTGTCAGTTTTTAACTATGAATTTTAAACTGGTGTAAATCATTTAATGTGTTTTTACTTGTATTTTAATCTATGTTGTACCCTTCCTTAAGCTTTGGGGAGAGGTGGGTAAGAAATAAAAATGTATCACAATTATTAGCTGTGGCTGGATGGCAGTACGTGTGAAAGGGATTTAGGAGTCTTAATAGACCACAAGCTGAACATGAGTCAGCAGTGTGATGCGGCAGCCAAGAAAGCCAATGCAATTCTTGGCTGTATTAATAGGAGTATGGTGTCCAGATCGAGGGAGGTACTGGTACCACTCTACTCTGCTTTGGTTAGACCTCATCTTGAATACTGTGTCTAGTTCTGGGCACCCCAATTCAAGAAGGACATGGTCAAGCTGGAGCAGGTCCAGAGGAGGGCGACCAAAATGGTGAAGGGCCTGGAAGCCAAGCCCTATGAGGATAGACTTAGAGAGCTGGGTATGTTTAGTCTGCAGAAGAGAAGGTTAAGAGGGGACATGATAGCTATGTTTAAATATTTGAAGGGATGCCATGTAGAGGAGGGAGAGGGCTTGTTTTCTGCCGCTCCAGAGACCAGGACAAGGAACAATGGATTCAAGCTGCAGGAAAGGAGATTCCACCTGAACCTCAGGAAGAACTTCCTGATGGTCAGGGCTGTCCGGCAGTGGAATATGCTGCCTCGGAGTGTGGTGGAGTCTCCTTCCTTGGAGGTTTTTAAGCAGAGGCTGGATGGCCATCTGTCGGGAGTGCTTTGAGGGTGTTCCTGCATGGCAAGGGGTTGGACTGGATGGCCCGTGTGGTCTCTTCCAACTCTACATTTCTATGATTCTATGATTCTATGATTATGGTTATGGTTATTACGACTACTATCATCATCATTATCATTGCCTTGGGCTGGATCCACTGTTGGAGGAAGTTGATACCTCTATGGGTAACTTTTGAGGGGGGTTCCATAATGGACGTGGAGTGGAGGCCACAATCAATACCCTCCCCCACCTGGTGGCTGATGTGTCAAATTCACTCTTACATGGCAGAGGCAGAAGCTACTCATCAATTTACACTCCAGGGGGACTTCTTAGCCCAACACTCCATTGGGTTCTCCAGAAGGCAGATTGCAAACCCTCCCACTGTCCCAATATGACAGGGACAATCCCAATTAATCTTTTGTCTTCCCACTTTTTTCAGCTGCTTTAAAAATGTTCCAGCATCTCTCTCCTCTTCCTACTTTGTCCTCAGATTACCTCAGTTGCTGTAAACTGAGTTCAAGGTGCAAAACCAGTTTGTGTGCAGTTAACTGAGGAGGGGGGAGAAGAGGAGATAGAATTTTGCCCCTTCCTGTAGGCTCAGACAAAAGCGAATTGCTCTCTTAGCCTGTCTGTTTTCCCTCATTAACAACTTTTGCTATGTCGACCACACTCTGATGTTGCTTTGTCACTAGTGGCCTAGATTTCATCTGTGAAATGCATTTGGGACAGGCAGGCCCACCATTATATGGATCTATGCCCCACGCAGAATCAAATCCCTGCCTAATCTGAAACCAGCAAAGTTGCAGCCTTCTTCACTCAACATAAGTGCCAAATTATTTCTCCTTTTCCCCCATCCTTATTCCCATGCTACAGGAGCTGCTACGGGTGCAAGTAGCTGTGCAGCCTCTGCTATGACACTGGCATGTTCTCCAGCCTTTAGAAGCTTGCCCAGCTTTTAAAATCTTTGTGGGGAGGGGGGCTTTCTTTTCATCCTGCCACCATCACAGGTGTACTAGGTGAAGATGCAGGAGCAAGCCCTTTTGATGGCTGCTCCCATGCTGTGGAATTCCTTCCCATGGGAGGCTCAGTTGACCTCCTCTCTGTTGGTAGGGAAGACTTGGCTCTTAACTTACAGTGGCAGATGTTTTAATGGGGCATATTATGCTTTTGTTCTTTCTACTGTGTTTTAGTGTGTTGTTAAGCTATTTTAATTAAGTGTTTTAGTGGAATTGTTTAATGATTTTTAAAATTTTGTATCAAATAGATTTTAGAGGTACTTTCTTTTGATTTTGTTTTAAGTCATCTTGGGTGCCCTACGGAGGAAAAGGTGAAATATAAAATCAATCAATCAAAATTATTTCTGTGTGTTTGTGATTTCAAGGCAGACAATGTCCAAATTTCAACACGTGCCAGTCCTTTCTTTCCTCCTGCAGCTCAGGTGGCATTGATCCTGGCACCAAAGAGATCACCAGCCTAGAAAAAAGATGTTGAAGTAAGGATTCTTCTCTGCCACATTCTCCTTGCTGTTCTAAGGGACTTCTCATGAGCAGCGAGGACCATAAAGGGCAGGCAGGAGAAGTAGAGAAACAAGACCTTTACAGATAAGATATAATTTCAAAATGAGCTGCATAAACAGAAATGTAAGAACTGCAGCAAAAGGTTCAGTTTCTGGAGGAGGGATCAGACAGCGAGAACCTCGGAATATGCATACCACCCATCTATCCCAATTGGTAGGGGCAGGCCTGATTAATCCCTGTCATCCCACTTGTTCCCCTGTTTTTTTTTTTAAAGTAATTTTATTAAAGTTCCAACATATAAAACAAACAATTATCATTGTATTCTCAATTGTCGTATTACAACTGTCTTCCTTCCTCTCTGGATTACAATCTTTATCATTCCATTGAACTGTTATCAATGCATCACAATAAATTGTTAGTATTATCTACTTAATTCGTTAGTTCCTGTTTTTCTACTCAACTTTACTTGTTCCATGATATTTCTCTGAATTTTATCTTGTAAGAACATTTAATACCATGGATTATGTATTATTCCCTGTCAAGACCCTTCTCGCTTCCAAAATCATCTGCCATTCTTTATAGATATTATCATCTGATTTCCCTTTTAATCTCTGTGAAACAATATCTGCATTTCTATTTTCAATAAAAGTTGCGCACCATTGTTCTGTCGTTGGTATTGTATCACGTTTCCAAAGCCTTGCAAATTCAATACGGGCAGTCGAGACCATACACAGTATTATTCTCCAATATTTCTTTACCGCAGTTCCCTCTAACATATGTGTCATATTTAACAAGTACATTTCAGGAGTCTTATCAATTTGAACCTGCAATACACCACATATTATCTTATGAATTTCATTCCAATACATTTTTGCTTTAGAACATGTCCACCACATATGAAATAGTGTGCCTGCAGTCTTTTGACACTTCCAACATCGACCTGTATCCGTCTTATAAATTATCTTTAATTTTTCGGGTGTCACGTACCATCTATGAAATAACTTATAGTAGTTTTCTTTAAGGTTCTGAGCTACCGTGAATCTCTTTGTTTGTTGCCAACTTTGTTCCCACCACTGCAACTGAATTGGATGTCCAATGTTCTGTGCCCGTTGTATCATTGCTATTTTAATTGTCTCCTCCTCACATTGTTGTTGTAATATCTCTTGATATAAATGTGAAAGTAAATGAGGTGGATTTTCTTGTAAAAGCTGTTTCCTGTTTTTAAAAATGTGCCAGTTTCTCTCTCCCCCTCCCACTTTCCCCCTTTATCCTTAGCTTACTTCAGTTGGTACAAACTGAGTTCAATGTGCAAAAGTATTTTGCACTTAGCATGGAGGAGAGACCTTGCCCTTCCCTGTAGGCTCAGGAAAAAGCAAAGTGCTGTAGCCTTTTCAAGCCTGTGTGTTCTTCCTCATTAATAACTTGTGCCATCTTGACCACACTATGGTGTTGCTTGGCCACATGTGTCCCGGCTTCAATTTGTAAAATGTTGAAGTGCATGAAGATCCCAAGCAGAACAGATGAAGGCAGAACGCTCCTGTTCAGGATATTCCATTCCATTCACCTTCCCACCTGGTTTCCCAACAATCCTCCCGCCATCTGGGTTCTGTAACCACCAAGCACAGCCTTCATCAAGCTGTTTTGGTGTGTTGTTCTACTGCCTCCTTAGGGGCCCACCTCCATCTCCCTGGAAGGCTTTTCATGCTCCTGCAAACCTTGTGGATCACCAAACCCACTGAGATCTCTCTTGTGAGTAGATAGTGCCATTCTGGCTACATAAGGACTGGCACTGGGAGAATACAGATTGTTACTAGAATATACAATGGATAACCTTTGCCCCCAGGGAGTGGTTTTGTTCTTTTCCAGCTCTTCATAACATTAAAGTTTAAACATTTGTTCTGGCTGAAAGTTAAAAGTCCACCACTAGATATTGCCTTGTTTGTACAAAGGATGGGAAAGAAGATTCCCGCGCCCCCCTCTGTTATGCATTGAGATGCTACAGCAATTCTGTATCATGCTCTGCACTGACAAACAGCTAATGTTAAGGAAGGGAAAAGGAAAAGGAGAGGGAAGCAGAGGAAAAGACAGAGTCCACAAGGCTTCTTTTGGCAGGGCTAGAATGACAAAGCTGTGAGTGCTGCATAATTGAACACATTTGCGTAGGCAGAGGCTGCTGGCTAGTACTACCTCCTGATCAAGCTGTCTCCAGGAAGAGAAAGAAGTCGGGAAGCCTCCATGTGCATTTGATCAGATGGGCCAAGCACAAACCCCTCAGGGACAGAGCCAGTTCTTTGCTCAGGATCAGACATGTAGTGGAAGAAGAAGAAGAAGAAGAAGAAATCCATGAAAGAGGGGCAGAGAGGCAGGCAGAAAAAAAGACAGACCAACATGCAGGTGATGCAAAACAAAGGTAGCTGTTTTTTGACCAGCTGAATCATTCCAAAATCCATATTAGTATTAGATTTTCCTTAGGCCAATCTGGAGAGATTTCCAGATCTCCTCATCAGGCAAGATGTTAGAAAAAGAAGATGGCTGGATGGCTGGATGGATGAGGACGGGAGTTGAGGATGTTAAAAGTCTGGGTGCCTGAACACATGATCATGACCTTGAGATGAAAGGGCGGAGAGGTGTGTAGACTTCCACAGAGGACTCATGCTCGGGGGGGGGGGGCGGAGGGGCTCACCCTCACTATGTCTAATGGTAGGGCTGACTCTGTGAAGCACACAGAAGCAGCTCAGCAGTGAGTTGGCTGGGGAACATGCATTTCATTCCATTGGACATTATCTCCATTAGCTTTGCATGCCATATATAGACTAAAAAAGAAACTTTGACCTCACAGATGCCAATGAACTATGACTCTCGTAATGCCTTGCCATTGACCAGGCCTGCTTGGGTTGATGGGAAATGCAATTAAATATCAGAAGAGCCAACATCTGGGCTAAGGACAGAACCACCACATGTGTGATGTTGTTCTTTTCAGAAGAAGGTGCTATTTTTTTAATCAGGGAAAGCAGCTGCAGATGCCTTCAGATTGAGCAAAAAACTGGGGCAGGGTTTGCTGAGCACCTGTTCTAGTCCTGCTTTTCTCAGCTATATCTTTGATCAAAACCACACCCCAGAGAGATAAAAGTAGATATGCAAGGGGACTGTACCTTTTACCCAGAAGGAGAAAAGCAGCTGGAAAGGGCTAATTTTGAGGACAAGGGTGGGAAGAAAGGGTTAAACAATCTTTCAGCAACCACCTGCTTCTACTAGTCTTCTGCTCAGTCTGAAGCCCCCTACAACTATGTTTCTAGATAAAACAAACCCTGCAGGAGAAATGAATCACTGCAAGGGGCAGATGAGCTTACCTAGACCTGTTTCTGGACCATTCTTTTCAGACTGCCCAGGAAGAATCACACTGAAAGGAGTGAGATTCCTGAATACACAGGCAAGTGGTGGGGGGAGTCTCTGCAAATGCAAATTACTGTGTCAGGGAGAAAGATAGACTAGAAAAACCTCTCCTTGGTGTACTTTTCTGCTTGCAGGGCAGAACTCTGTTATTCCTGCTGTTGCTCAAAAGAGCTTGCAGCCATGTGATTACCACTTGCCATTTAGCTCCAGCCACAGGTCCAATCCAGTTGCTAGTCCCACTCAGAAGAGATCCACTGTATCAATCACCAAATGGAAAGGCAGCACTCATAAAAAGCCCCCTAATTTAATGGTCTACTTTGATAGGGCCTACCAACCAGATATAGGCCAATGTGTGCTGTTCTTGCACAGGAATCCTTTGGTATCCACAAAAGAACAACTGGTACACATGTTAATACCTAGATGGAAAGATTCATGCAGCCACTGCAAAAAAGATATCTGAGTGAGACATTATCAGTGCCTGTTCACGGCTCATTCCTGTAAAATCCATCTGGTTTAATTCTGTAACAAACTTTTCCACTTGGATTTCTCCATTGGACACTCTGATTATTAGAGGAAAAAAACATTGCATCAAAGCATTGGAAGATACCAACAGTAGTGATTGAGATATAGATATAGATATAGATATGCAGGTAGGCAGATTTTTAAAACTGGAATCCTGAAGCAGGAATTTCACCATTTCATCTTTTCCAATTTCATGAGAGGCATGATTAGATAACAGGAAGTTGCCTTCTAAAGACTAGAAAGCAACTTTCTGTTTTGTCTGTCTCAATTCCTACACAGTTGCCTCTCCATGAGTGAGTTGTGGTTCTTAAAAAGCAAGAGATCTTTCCCATAGTCTACCACCCAATCCTCTTTCCAATTGAGGACACCTGGAGTTGGGTCTGGGACCTTTCTGCATGCAAAGCATGTGCTCTGTCATTGAGCTATAATGTGTCTGAAGTTCTGACTGCAGATTAAAATACTTGGCCCAAATACCTTTGGAATTATCTAGTCATTTCTGTACCACGAAATGGGTCAAGACATTGGCATAAGAGCTATGTGTGCTATCAGTTTCTTGAGTGGCAGCTGCACTATGGAGGAGAGTTGCTAAACTGGATGTACACTAGATGTGATGTGCTGTCTTTTTCAGTATACACACTTGTTGTTTGTCTCCCTTCCTCTCCCCCACTGAGAAAATGAGAGGTGGAATGTTCTCTGAGTATTATGAAGGAACATCTTGTCTTTATTTTCCTATTCTGACTGTCTTCTTTGACTGAGCCTACCTATAACTATGTCAGTTCTGAATGCAGAATCAAATGTATTTGGATGTCTACCAGAACTTGAAAATCTTACTTTCTTGAATTATAACCCCACACATGTCAAATCTCCCAACCAGCACGCCTATTGACCATACTGCCTGGCAATTTTGGGGAAAAAGTAAACATGTCCTTGCTCTGTCCTTTCCTATGTTTTCTTTAAAGCTACCAGTGTATAGAAAATTAGCATATTAGGAAAGTATCTGTAAAATGTTTCACGTGCTTTGTATCATATTTAAATGCCAGATTTTTGGCACCCATACATTGCATTATGACCCCAGTATGATGTATTTCAGAGCCAGAAATTCATGTTGTGTGGATGGGCCTTAGTGACCCAGTTCTAACAGGATGACTTGTGCATGCAACCCCATTTTGAATGAACCTGGCTTTCTATTAAGGCTAGATCTCAATGACAAGGTGAGACTAGCACCATTCTTCCTAACCTGCTAGGTTTATATGGCAAGAAATAACTGTTGCCATTATTTGATGCAGAGGAACATTCAGTCATATGATCCCTCACCTGCATTAGGAACTAGGACAGTCCAAAGTACTGCCTGTTTATTTTCACAAGCTTGCCGCTTGGACTCTGAATTGCTGGCTGCGTCTCTAGAAGGTCTCTAGTCAGAGCTGAAGTGAAACCCAATCCCAGGACATCCAACCCTTCTGA
The DNA here is from genome assembly GCA_030412105.1 of Cyclura pinguis. Classification (NCBI taxonomy): domain Eukaryota; kingdom Metazoa; phylum Chordata; class Lepidosauria; order Squamata; family Iguanidae; genus Cyclura; species Cyclura pinguis. The sequence goes on from CM059600.1 coordinate 131,661,837, forward strand.
CAGGTCACGTAATCCAACCTGACGTTCCTGAGCTGTTCTGCTCGCACTTCTCACCTTTCTCCTAGACAGTTTTTCCTAGTGACAGTAGATGTGTTAAGAATGTATCTGCTTCAACACGTACATTCAAAATTTCCTCCTGATATACACCCTCCCGCTGGAATAGCATGCATACATAAAATCAAGTATAAGCTTTCAAATTTGGGAAGGCAGGATTAAGGGAAAAAGCAGGAATATAATTCAGCATGGAACCTCCTTGATTAAACAATGAGAATCTCAAAATCCCATCTTCAGAGTCCAGCTAGAGGAACTTACATCCCAGTCTATAGATGGTCATAAATAAGCTTTATTTAAACCAGCTGGATTGCCATCACTGGGTCTTTGTAATCCTGACTGTGGTGTTTGAATTTATAAACTCTGAGTTTAAAACAGATAGCATTGGAGCTAATTTTAGGTAGGCACACAACACATGATTCAAATCAGTGGGACAAGTTTGTCATGACTACCTGATGTTCATTGAGTTCAATGAGTCTCCTCTAAATATGACTAAATCTGGTTCCAGCTCATAGATGCAAATACTTGAGGCTCATGCATTTTCAGTTTTTGCTGTGCTACTTTTATAAATATATGCGGATAACGCTTACATGAGATAATGCAAAACTGAACAGGAACAACTCCGGCCTAGGGACAGGAGATTCATATCAGCAACATGCCATTTTTGAGAAGCAGCCCTTACCTATCACTAGGTTCTCTAGCATGTTTACTCAGAAGAATGTTCCACTAAGTTCAGCAGGACATACAGATAAATAAACGTGTAGGCCTAGAAATGTTGCAGTGGTGCCACTGGCAGACACAGCTGCATGGAAATATTTGCTATGCTAAAAGAAAAGACTGTAGGAAAGACGAAAGAGGTATCCGTATCTTTTTTTCCTATGGTGACCTTAGTGTTATTTTAAAAGGGTATATGGATAGCTGAAGGTGGGGCCCTCTTATACCTAAAGGTGAAGCCAGTGGCAGCTGATGTCTTTCATATCAGTGGGGTGGTGAATCCACTCCAGGTTTTAGTCTAAGCTTTAAAGGAGCCATTCAAGGTGCTGATCCTAATTTGGGAATCACCAGCCACTAGAGGATGAAGATCAAAACAGGCTAGTGCTCGCTTCTCCTCAAAGCTGAGTGAGAGGAGAGGTTACCACACCCTCAGCTATATTCTACTGGAAAACAAAAATGTAAGTAAGATTTACTTGTAATATTAAATGCTAATGAACTGAAGTCAAAGTGGAGCTGTCCAAGAACTACCAATTGTAATTGTGTTTCAATGTAATCACTTCTCAAGTTTTTATTTGCACATGCAGACATCTGAGAACATTGCCCCAGAGAAAAATGACTTCCAGGCCCTTACAATGTGGGTGAACCACTATATTATGTGTCTTCAGGAATTCAGGGACCTAATATCTACAATACAGGACCTGTAGATTGTACAGGACAGGTGTCCTTACATCTCATAGGTGATTTTAAGAAGCACCAGCCTTTTAGTCAAAAGCATTTAGTGCTTGAAAAAAAAAAATCAATAGCAATGTGGTTGCTCTTACTGATGGTTTCATAATAACCCTATGGCCATCTCTATTCTATTAACAGTTATCTTGGCAAGCCATTTCCTCACAAAGCAGCAAGTTCTGTTTTTAGGTTATGCTTTATGATGACAAGTAATGTGCTTATAAACAATTTCAGTGAAACAAGCTATATCCTTGCAGCATGAAAGCATGAGGGACTCTTGTTTTGTGCTTACCTCATGTCTATTATGGCCTGCATGGGAGGCTTTAAGTGAATTTCAGCAGTTTTACTTCTTTCCTAAATTGTAACATAAGAAAAGCATTGCTAGATCAAATAAAGCTCCATCTGATCAGTTTTTTAAAAAACTCATGGCCAGTGATTATGTTTCTAGCCTATACATATGGGCTTCCCCTTTGTTAGTCCTACAATTTGGTAACCAGAGGTATACTGCCTCTCTATACGGAGGGCTGATTAGCTGCTAAAGCTAATAACTGTTGACAGACCTATCCGCCAAGAATTTGACTAAGCTTTTAGTGGTACTTGGGTTCAGCTCTGGCATCTGAAACAGAGCTTGGAAAAATTACTTTTTAAATCATAGCTTCCAGAATGTCCTGCACCAGAACAGTCACGATGGTTGAAGGACACTGGAAGTTACAGGCCAAAAAACCGAAGTTCTCCAAGTTTGGGGAACACTTATCTTAGGAAGGTACCTTATACCTCCTCCACCCTGCAGTTCAATTAGCACAATTAGCACTGTGTATGAGTTCTGTGAGCTCTGGACACCCGTCTTAACAATTGTGATCATTCTTTCCCATATACACACCATCCTTCCTTTATGGACATCACCTCTGGCAGGGGAGGGGCATGGAGGCACACACCTATTGATGTCTTACAAATGTTACTTTTCCAAGGAACTCTCTGTCTTTAAAGATTACTGTGTTGTACAACTTCCAAACATGGTAAAAATCACAGCAGAAAAGATTCTCACGGGATTCTCATACATAACTGTTTAACTTTTTCCCCCTCCCACAGAGGTCATTGACTCCCTACAGGAAACTGTTGTGTGTGAGACTCAGCTCCACCTTGCTTATGTGGTTAAGCCAATACCATTTGCTGAACATGAACCAAGCAAACCAGCTTTCTGATGCCAGCTACTTAGAACAATAGCAGCGGCACCTGCCTGTAACTTTCCTTTGGCACATTCCACATTGCCGCAACACTCAAGCTTTTCTTCTCTTTTTTCCTGATTTGCATTCTTTACATCTGGACCTGCAGAACCTGTTGTGAACGCTACAAATGCTAACTAAATTGCTTTTTGCAGCTTCAGGCAATGAAACATCTGCAAGATGCTTCTTACTTTTCCTGGGAATTTTCATTCCTAGCAGACACATTACTCATGGCTTTCCTCTCTTTTAGAACCGCCAGATGTACAGAGGAAAAGCTGTCAGGCTTTGGGCAGCCAACAGGATCAGTAAGTCACTTGAATCTGAGAGGGGGCAGGGTGTAGGGGGCAAACTAACCTCATAAAAAGCAAACCCTGCAAATTAGGAACTAGAGAATCTGTGAATAAGCCGTGGGACTTCCAAGATTTCTAAAACAGATGAAGGAAGTGTGTCAAGGCTGGGAAATGCCCTTGTCTTTCAAAATCAAAAACACTGCTTATTTCTTGCAACTAGTCATGTTATCAATGAATATTTTGGGAAGCTATCAAGTTGGGTATGGGAGCATGTGGGGTTGAACTGGACTTCCATTTAGCAAAGACACAAGGCACCAGAAATGTATCATGCAGAGCTTGGATACTAAGATCATTTCCGCCCTACACTGTTATAGTGCAACTATTCCATTTTCAACATCCTGTGGAATTGTGGGGTTTGTAGTTTTCTGAGGCGAAAGAGCCCTCTGGCTGAGAATTCTAAAGGCCCCTCCTAAACTGCAAACCCCAGGATTCCATAGCATGTTGAAAGGGGAATAACAGCACTATAATAGTGTAGTGTGGAAATGGTCTCAGACCCCAAATCCCTCAAACAACATGGTGGCTAAAACACGCATTCCATTTAGTGAAAGCTTTCCTTAAAGGTGGGGGGGGGGAGAAGAAGAAGAAGAAGAAGAAGCAATAGTGCTTCCAGACAGACAACTCCCAGTGCTGCCAATCAAAGGATGCTGTACAGTTTCTGTCTTTCCCTCCTTAATGGATTTTTTTTAATGGAAGAGTGGGGGAAAGGAACATAAAAAGCTGTGGGAGGTCAATAATTGATCTCTAGGTAAAATTCCATGATTAAACAGAATTTATCTTGGTGGCTAGGGAGGAGGAATTGGGGAATTCTAGACTAAAAAGTAATTTTCCCAAACTCTGTGATAAGGCAATGTGATTGACAGTAAAAAACATATTTGGGAACACCCTCTGTTTTCTCCTTCACCACCACAGGGGAGAATGGCCTGAACTGATTGTTGTTCCCAATGAGAGTAGAACCACTGAATCCATGGAACTGATGTATCTGCAGATTTACCACTGGAGCTAGTATGATCTGAGTGCTGGACTAAAACTCTGGGAGATTAGGGTTCAGACTCCCACTCAGCCAAGAAAACCCACTGAGTCCCCTTGGGCAAGTTGCACTCTTTTCAGACTTACAGGAAGGGAATGGGAAACCCCTTCTGAAGAAATCTTGCCAAGAAAACCCTAGAACTGGATTGTCATAAGCTGGAGTATTTGCAACTGAAGGTACATAAGAGCAGCAGCAGCAACAGAAGCAGCAGCAGTAATAACAACTTGATTCAATGGGTCTACTCTAATTGGGACTGACCAATAGAATTTTAGCAAGTTTCCATACCGATGATTTGAAAAGACAATAGAATATATTGCCATTGTTGTTGCCATTGTCTCATCTACAACCAGGTTGTCTCTTTCTCACTTCCGTGCTTGTTCTGATATGACTCATATCAGTGTAATGATATGGGAGAACCCATATGGCATAGTAGTTTGAGTGTTGTATGATGAATCTGGAGGCCAAGGTTCAAATCCCCACTCAGCCATGGAAACCCACTGGGTGACTTTGGTAAGTCACACTCTCTCAGCCTCAGAGGAAGGCAAAGGCAAACCTCCTCTGAACAGATCTTGCCAAGAAAATCCATTGTAGGGTCACTTTAGGGTCACCATAAGTCAGAAATGACTTGAAGGTACACAATGAAAACAGCAATGATATCCTGTCTTTCCTTCAAGCAACTCAAGGAAGTGTTCCGGGGTGGGTGAATATGCGAGACTTAGTTTTCCTCTCATTCTCTTTTCTTCACTGTCAGAGTTATTATTTCTGAGTTTCATATTGGATTACAATTTTTTTTAGCATGTACAAAACCTGGAATCTATTTATGCATATTTTTCCAAAATATATGCTGTTTTCTTATATTTAGTTTTTTAAAATTTCTGCATCTTTGTGCGCATTTCAGCACTAAATATTTGTAAGTGAAGAAAGCATACAATTTTCCCTAGTCTACACATTTTTATTGCCTGTTTCAAATGTGCTGTAGGGGTGGGAAGGTTTTGAAAGTGTACATATTTTTGTATGGTTTCACTGGCAAATTGCATAGCAAACTTGGTAACGCTGTGGATTTTGGCATCTAACTGTGTTCTGATTCATGACCAGGACTGGCAAGTGAAAATGCCATAAGTTCATATTGAAACATGAGCTGCCTGAAAGTCTCATCTGTCCATAATCCTTTCTGCTGCCACCATTTTATTCCCACAACATCCTGAGAGCTTGGTAAGGCTGAATGCTTGTTACTCATCAACAATTATGCAATGAGCATCACAGCTGATTGCAAAGTTGAACCCAACTCTCCCTAGTCATGGATGGACATTCATACAGGCCAGACTATCATATTACTTGATGCTGGGTCTTGGCTAGCACAAACCTGGCTAGCTGCCAGCTTACACCATCACGTATGAATATATGTGCATGCACACACTTTCAGCCTCAGAGAGTTGTCTGGACTGTCTACCGCCAGAGATAGTTCTTCAGGGGAAAATGTGTTTTCATAGACCATACATCCACATCTTCCTCATATTCACAGTGAGAGTTTGGCTTCTAGTCTACATACTGACTTAAAATAGTAAACCAAACCCTCTGAATAAGGCTCATAATGTCTCCTGAAGAGGATGATTCTGTTTACACTGCAAACAGACTAAGCCCTTGTTTGAACTGTGCAAAAGGAGAACTGTAACATTCCACATGGAGCCTGTGCTTTATACTCCCTGTTATCAATTTTTGATCTGGTAGCTCTAGCAAAGTATAGAAAGTCTACTGTCAATTCTACTTGCTTTGTCATTGTACTAGGTCCTTGGTCTTTAAAAAGAATAAAGACTAGACCGTGCGGTATAGTGGTTTGAGCATTGGACTACAGCCCTGGAGACCAGGGTTTGATTCCCTACTCAGTCACGGAAGCCCACTGGATGACCTTGGGTGCTTTACACATTCTCAGCCCCAGAACACCACGTGACTGGATCACCTTAGGGTGTCAAAAGTCAGAAACGACTTGAAGGCACAAAGCAACAACAACTACAACATTTCATATTTATTTTTAATGACTGTTGTAGTAGTAGCCTTTTCAGTTTCAGATAGCCTGATTGAGATCCTCATGGAATTTCACAAACACAGAACCAAGCAGGCAGGAAGCAGCTGTAATTCATCTTGTGTGAAGTTCGAAAATATTATGTTTTGGGGACTACAAGTCCCAGAATCCTCCAGTCAGCATGTCATGCTGTCTCTTGCAGTCCAAAAGTAACTTTTTCACAATCTGTTCTTCTTAATGCTACCTGGGACATTGGTCTTGGTTTGCTGGCCTAGATGTATCACTAAATCTGAGTGGTTAGATTTTTCTGACGGGTTTCTTGTGCTCAGTCCACAGAACCTTCAAGGAAATTATCTATAGAAGACACTGTTCATTAAGTAACTAATATTTGCCAGTATGGCACAAGTGCAGCACCTTACAGATCTGTGAGATCCTGCACTGGTATGGACATCCAGCAGCTGTGCATCCACCTAAAATACCTATGAGAGGGGCTGGGAGATCAAGAGCAAAGAGAGATGCAGAAGTGATGAAAGATAACATTTCAAGAAGCTAGCACTGAAAAATGGAAGTAATTGGAAGATGTGGAGCAAGCTAATGTCTTTTCCCCCAGACTGAACTTGCTGACATATTAGCCTGAGGGAACATCTATTCAGCAGTCTCCCAGACATGCTAACTGAGACACTGTAAGTCTAGGTATATCCCAGAAAACTAGACCTTGGAGGAAAGAGATCAAATTCCTTAATCTGTGTAATGACCAATGGCACAAGAGGCCTTCTTTTCGCCTCTATTTTTGTCTTGTCATTTGAAGAGAAATTCAGGAAACATTACATTGTGAGAAAGTTTCAAATGATGCAGGCTGTACAGAAAGATGGGGTCTGAGCCTGAAAATATCAAAAGACTTCTGAGACAGACCATGAGGAAGAGAGAGGCTGAATTGGGAGCCTGGCAGAATTCATTCCTGGTTTGCCTGATACATTTGAGAGTCAAAGCAGTGGCCCATTTAACTTAATGCTGCCAACCTTAAGTGGTGACAGGCTCTAAATCCTAAATCACTTGGATTTTTCAAACAGATGTATTTCCCAGTTATTCACATAATTTAAGGATCAGTCTCAGAAATTTCTAATGGAGTGCTGCGTCAACTTCATGGTTCTTAGACCAATCAATGAGGGGAATAACTCTTAGTATGTCTATTGAGCATCTTTGCAATAGGTTTCCTTGAAAAACTGAAAATACAAGTTTCGAATTTAAGAAATACTCAAAAGTGAACTTTCTTTCTATTTGATCATTTTCCGGTGTTTGTGTGCAAAGCAATCAGTTTTTAGCAGTGAGCTTACCATTCTGCAGCTGTGAGCGATCCTGTGCCTCTGAGTCAGTGCTTCTCACCACAAGAAGTTTCAGATCAGATGGATGAACTCAGTGATGAAGAGATCAGGAAGCTCTTTATTCATACCCTGCTTCTCTAGACCACCAAGTTAAGAATTGTATCTCTGTGGGCATTATCTGGCCGATAAGAGAAGCCCAGCCCACCTATTGTGACCGCTTAAAGTGTTCTCTGAGAGCTAGGTTTTGTGTTGCACAGAATCTTTCCATGCTTTCCATAGGTAAGAATCTTAGAGAGGAAAACCAAAGCTAGCTTGCTTTTCATTTGGTTTGTTAGGGTCCTTTTGATTTTTTAAAAGCCTTTTGCATAATTCACATTGGCAGGGCCTGTTTTGCTCCTTGTGACATCTAACAATCAAGGAGTGAATAGCTCTATGATTGATTAACTCACAGTTTCATTATTTCCTCTGATGAATCACTGCCTGTTTGTCTGCTTAACTGATCAGCACTGCTCTGAATCTCACCATTAGATGAGGCCCTGTCAAAGAAACAGATGGGTGAGGGAGAAGGAATTCTTTCCAAGGAGAAGTTGTGTGATGGTGCTTGTGGATCTTCTCTTTCTAACATAATAGACAGTTAATAATGGACTATGAAAACATCCCCTTTTCTCTTGGAAATGTTCACCTGTGAAAACCAAAAAATATTTGTGAGGATTGTTGTAGATGGGCAATACAATTTTTTTAAAAAAATGCATGAATAAACACATCTACAAATTATTCTTTGTAAAGAACAAACCACCAGTGCTCGATCAGGATCAACTGATTTGCCCAGATGCATCTCCCAAAGTGAGAACTGCAGAACCCAGACAATGTCAGCAGGATCCAAAGAAAGTAACTGCTCAAACTAAGGTGTGGAGAGAAAGCATGAATAATGTCGATATGAGAGAATATGGAAGAATATAAAGAGGTATCAATAAATCCATCAAGATGGATGGGATACACCTTTATTGGATCAACAGCCATACAGTGAGAACAGTTCACAAGAAGGTCTGAAAAACAAAATCACCACATTTTTATACAGTACTATATGACACAAACACATGCAGAGTGTTCTTTAAAGACGGAAGTAGATACATTTTTCCTCTGCTTGAAATTTTGCCATATAGCTTTGGGCATTTATTGCACCATTTCTCAGAAGAATTTGAATACCTTTCTCATAAAAAGTGCTCTCTTAGGAGTACAGCCAATGAACTTGTCACGCTGCTTGTAGACATTAGAGTTGTGCAGAGGAGGAAAGATTGATATTTGCTTTTAGGCTGCTGCTGTGCAGGATACATGGGAATTGAGCTTGTGGGCATCTGAGAGGAGTTATCTCCCTTCCACACAATGCCCAGCACCCCTTCCCTACTAGCATGCCAGCTGTCCCCTTTCCAAGCCTTCTGCTTCTGTTTCCGTTGCCTACATGCACCATCATCATGTTTTCCTAGGCACAGATGCAAATCATGAATGCTGGCACCCACAGCAATGCCACCAAATGCATGGGAAGCAGTGAGTAGAGTCCAATGTATATGCAGTGGGGTTGGAGATTATTCTGAAGCTCTGAACCTGTTCTGGGAAGAGAGCTGAGACTCTGAGCAGCCCAATCAGCTTCCAAGAGCAGGATTTGCTTTCTCATTTCATTAGGCACCTCTGTGTGTTCCAATGACAAAAGAAACCTAATCACACTCTGCGCACCTTCTCAACAAATGGCAACACTGAATAGCTGCTGGTATTAATCTTTTCAACAGAAGGTGAAAGCCATGCTTCTTTATCCCTGTAATTTTTGGTGCAATGTTTCTTTATTTATTAAAATATTTATTTCTCACCATATATCTGAGAATTTCAGGGTGGTATGGGAGACCACCAACGAATATCAGGTGCTATAGGCTATATTTCAAAGGTAAGAACTGGCAAAACCACTCCTCAGTATCCCTTGCCTAAGAAAACCCAATGAAATTCATGGGGTTGCCATAAATCAATAGGCAACTTGAAGGCCATGCTCTCAATGAAACCGGTTTAGAACACGAAATAGACTGCCTTGTGTGTGGCAGGGTGGACTCATTCTTTGGAGGTCTTTAAACATAGGTTGATTCGGCATCTCTCAGGAGTGCTGTAGTTGTGTATTCCTGAATAATAGGGGGTTGGACAAATGGTCATTGCAGCCCTGCCAACTTGAAGATTCTATGACTTTGTGAAAAATATAAGAATAATTCTAAAAGACTAAAAACCTATTAAGCCATTTAACATTTTAAAAAAGACAATTTAAAATCAGTTAAAACAATCTAAAATTATGCAAAGCATAACACATGTACAAATCGGATAAAATAAGTTAGGCCCCAAAGATTTTAATATAAAGCTACTTGGCACTGGAATAATACCAGTGTCGGCCCCAACCAGGGCTCTAAGTGAAGGGTATTCCATAACTGGGTTCCACAGCAGAGAAAGACTTCTCCCATGTCCTTGAGCAAAAGATCTTCTTTGTGCTCATCACACCTATCGAAAACAAATCTCTGTGTTGTGTCTTCTCCTCCTTCTTTAAACTATTACAAATTGCAAACTTGGGTTTTCCCATCATGTGCACCAACATCCGTCTCTCTCCTCCTTTCCTCCTTTTCCTTCATTTAACATCCAGCTTCATTGACTTACAAGCTTACTCACTTCTTTGTGATATTTCAGTTGACCTGAATACAAGATATGGATCTATTCATATACTTGCGTTTCTTTGTGCCAACTCAAAATATTTCTGACTCCATTAAAAAAAAATTATTTGCATCTAAACAAGTGCAAACATCTAATCAAGTGCAAACAAGTGTATGAAATGATGCATATAATTTCAACTATCATTGTATGCGTCATTTCACTGGATGTGTTTGATTGCTGGATTTTTATACAATTAAAAAAAATACCTATAACCACCATTGTGTATCATTTTGGTCTGGATCCATTTACTAGTTTCTGCTAGAGTAAACCCACTGAATCAATGTCATTTACATAGGTGTTGACTTAGTGGTCAACAGTTGATTCAATTGACCTAGTCCAATTTAGAGTACCAACTGGGTTCAGGCATTTGTTTTCTGTTTTACGCTTCCTTGGGATGTATACAATGGCCTTATCAGAGCTGGCTGGTCCACGGACAGCAATCTGAGATGACCTGGGACCTAGGAACCATGAGACTAAATCAGTTGCAAGAGCCAATTAAGGAGGAGGACTAATAGACAAACAAGAAGATTCAATGAAGACATCAAAACGAGCAAGTACACCAGAACTGCAGAACAAACCAGGAGGCAGAATGAAAGCACACCCAAATCTTTCAGGAACATACTGGAGCTCAGGAAGATTTTGTTCTTCAAAAAATATGTAAGTAGAACAGAAAGCCCAGTTTGAACAGTCTTTTCTGGAGGGCCCAATGGCCCTAGATGGGCAAAATCAATTCAGGCCAGGGCCATTGATTACTGGTTTGGACCCCAGCAAAATTTTGTTCAGGGCCCCCAGGTAGGTTACCAGGTTTTTAAAGAGAGATATGGGACAGCCTTCTTTATCATCAAGCCAGTTCACGACAGGTTGGAACATGTGAGGCAAACTTATATAACCTTCCTCTTCCAGTTTTCTGAGAGGAAGGCCTCTTGTGGGAATTCTAGACTCTCACAAGACTCATGATCTCACAGGAGCCAGGAATTCTTGAGAGAAGCCCTCCTCTCATGAGAAATGAGCCTGGCTTTACTGTATATAGGCCTCTTCGTGTGCTGTTCATGTCACTTTGCTGGGCCTGTAGAACTGAAAGCAGAACTCCACAGCATTTGGCATGTAAGTTGAGGCCACTTTGTTGTTTCTGTGTGCCGTCAAATCATTTCCAATTTATGGCAACCCTTAAGATGAACTTCCCACAGAGTTTTCTGGGGTTGGCTGTGTATGACAAGTCAGGCTCATGAGAGGAGGGCTTCTCTCAAGAATTCCTCGCTCCAGTGGGCTTCCATGGCTGAGCAGGGACCTGAACCCTGGTCTCCAGGCTCGTGGTCCAATGCTCAAACCACTATACCTTGTTGGCTCTCTGAGGCCACTTTACTGCATACGAAATACCTTGCCATCACTCTAGCCATTTCCGCACTAGACTGTTACAGCGCTATGATTCCACTTTCAACATCCTATGGAATCCTGGGGTTTGCAGTTTTGGGAGGGGCCACGTGGCCCCTCCCGAAACTGCAAACCCCAGGATTCCATAGGATGTTGAAAGTGGAATCATAGCGCTATAACAGTCTAGTGCGGAAATGGCCTCTGTTGTGAGTGTGGCTGGTGCCTGCTCTTCCTGCTTTCTCTGGATTGAAAAATACAGGATTTGAGGCTGCTCTGAAGAAAAAATTCCCCTGTGGACTGCAGGGCTCTATTAATTTGCTCTGCTTCCCCTCCCACTGGCCCAGGCTGATGCTGCAGCGTGGAATTCAGTGACTTGCCACATGGGACAGCCACACATAGATCTAGTGATTCCAAGTTCATTCTCTCTGAGAAGAAGAAAGAATCAGTAAGTTTCTTTTCAACCGAACTCCTTGGTTAGGGTTTCAGGCTATACAAGTTCTGCACCTATGCAAAGATCGCTCATAGAGATCGCTCGATAGCACTAGTGTCAGTCAAACAGGGTGAGAGGTTGTTAAGTCATAGGTATGAAGGTTTTAAAAAAGGAACCAGTCAGAATGATGCAACTTGTGGGCCCACACTGTGGGAAGAGGATCATATCCCTCATAAGGCTTCAGTTGTGTTCCATGTTTTTTGGTAAATTGCAGCAATTGTGATAATGTTGAAACAGAGGGGAAAGGGTTCAGTTCCCAAACCAGTCACTGGGCTTGCAGATCATGGAGAAGTCACTGTCTTCCAGCCTAGGAAGATATGTTTGTTGTTGTCATATGCCTTCAGATCTTATGGTAATTCTTAGTGTTTTCTTGGAAAGGTTTATTCAAAGGAGGTTTGCCCTGGCCTTCCTCATAGGCTGAGAAAGTGTGACTTGCCCAAAGTTACCCAGTGGATTTTCATGGCTGAGCTAGAATTTGAACTCTGGTCTCCTAGAGTCCAACACCCAGACTACTACACCAGACTGGCTCCCATGGGCAGATATATAACCACTGAGAAAACCGAAATCTACAAGTTCTAGAAGCTACTTCATAGTTTCAGCATGAAAATGACTAAGATGAAACCTCCTTATGGTTTTCAGTACCTGCCACAGGATATGGTATCCTTTGGGATCAGATATATAAGAGGTAATGATGACAGGGGGGAGGGCTCTGTGCTACAGGGGCTGTTGGAATTTTTGGTTCCAGAAGCTTTTGAGAAATGTCTCAAATGGTAGAGGGCTGCAGTTGATGTTTCCACTCCATCTTCTCAGCAACTTGTTACTGCCCTGGCTAGTCCGAGCTTTGGGGATATTAAAAGATATCCTTTTGATATCACAATTCGGCTTCACTTCTCTATTCCCTTCCACGTGCTTGCGAGGCCACTGGACAAGCACGTAAACAAGCTCGGCTGTTAATTGCCGTAATATTCAAACAATGATACAGGCAGGCCAGGAATAGCTGACTCGCTGCTTTAGGAGACCTCCAGGCAAATACTCTAATTAGGTATGCATGCAACTTACAAAAGAGCCTCTGCCCCGTGATGGCAGCTTGATGGGTAAACTATGCAATACCCAAGTACTCTGCATTTGCATACTGGCTACTCTATTGAGAACCTCTGCGATAACTCCATCATTCAGATTCTGACCTTTCGGCGGAGGCTTTGTCTCCAACTCCAAATCTATTGTTTTCCCCCAAGTACGGCATAGCCTACAGTCACATTCTCCTTATAAAAACCCTTGATTCCGAGACCTTCCTCGGAACGCTCCAGAGTTTCATCCCGCCTTGCTGCCGCTTTGCTTGGCGAGCCTCCCCTCAGCTCCACGTGCTGAGCTACATCGCACCCCAGCCTTGCTCTCTATTTTTCCGGGCTTCAGGACAGGTGAAGTATCACCCAAACCAGCAACCCCTCTAAAAATCCCTCTATACCACTCAAACCTTTATTTCTTTAGTTATCTTGTGTGAGTGTGTCGTATACACTGTTTTGCTTGTGTTTGTAATAAAACATCATTTATTGCTTCAACTTCTGTGTGCTCCTTGACTCGACCCGACCCCGTAGACATAGGGTTCAAGATCCCGCTACGTTACCCTGCCTCTCGTAACGCTAAGCAGTGCTCTGAGTTAATTTTCCCCACCTTTAGTTGTGCACATTTTGGTGTCCCTCCCGGGACCCCCAGTACACAGGGTAACAAACTTCCAGTGTGAGAAGGAATTGCTACAGGATCCTGCTTCTGATTGTCCCACTGGGGATTACTGGAGAAAAGGCTGGAAATGGCAATATGCTGTTGTTGTTGCTCCTGCTGTTGTGTGCCTTCATGTCATTTCTGATTTATAGTGACCCTAAGGTGATCCTATCACATGGTTTTCTGGGGCTGAGAGTGTGTGACATACCCAAGGTCACCCAATGGGTTTCCATGGCCAAGCAGGGAATCAAATCCTAGTCTCCAGGGTTGTAGCCCAATGCTTAAATCACTACATCAGTATGCTGCGCCCCAACTGACAGAAGATAGGTCTGATAGGATAGAGGGAGGAGATCTGACAGACTTGGGAGGTGATGAATACACAGTCCTGAGCATACCCAGCTCCTTAAGCTGTTTCTCACAGTGCTTGGTTTCCAGAACTTTTACTAGATGTTTGCAATTGTGCCCTCAATATCTTCCCTTTAAGAAACTCAGGCATCATGAAATACCTTCCCTTTGAGCATTTCTGACCATGAGATCTTGCCCACTATTTCCCTCAATTTATAGAAATCAGCTTTCATAAAGTCCTGAGTTTTTGGCTGACTACATTTGGCTTCCCCTTTCGTCTGTAGTAATTCCTTTCCACACTGCTAGTCACACTCCTACACTCTGTTGGCCAGCTCATCCCTGTTGGTGAGGAATAAATCCAAAATAGCTGTTGCCTCCTCCACTTTCTGGACAACGAGATTGTCTGCAAGTGTAAGGGACCATGGTTCTGCAAGTATGTAGCTTTACTGCTTTTGTCAATAGTGACACTAGCTATAGAGAATTAGAACAACCATGTAATTATCTGACTTTTTAAGAGCAATTTAGCTGCAACTGTGGCCTCAGTGATTCTTCCTAACAGGGAAGAAATATCATGGGACTTTGCCACGAGACAGTGCATAGGACAAAAACATGGAATGACAGGTAAACTTCGCCCTTCTCAGCATAACAGAGATAGAAAAGAAGACAAAAAATGGTATGTCTGCACTTTAGACTTGACACTTTCTAGTGGCAAATGTGATTGCATGTGCACAAATAGTTAAAGATCTCTCGTAGTGAATTTTTAGCACCATTCCAAAGTGTTAACTTCCAGGATGTTTGAGGGCACGGAGAAGCAACCCAGTGAAAGCTGAATTAATATCAGCATAGGCTTGAAGGGTATCCATGTGCATCTACTCATGGAAGATTAAAATTGGTATACTGTTGCACAGACTCTTATACACAAGAATGCACAACACCAAAGTTGTTAGAATTAACAACCTTTTCATACCTACACTCACTAATTTACTAGTTTACATGTTGCTCTGTAGGAGTTTAGGAACAGCATGTATTTGAACTAGATGGCCTCAGTAGTCTCTTCTAGTTCTTAAGATTCTATTATTCTGTTTATAGTACCTTTCTGTTGTGTCTTTTCATGTATCATTCTAACCTAGCTGTTTTTCCTCTTTTCTTATCTCTCTTATATTTTTTTCTCTCCCTTCCATTAGGCTATGTATTTGAGTATGCCAAAGTAAAGTTTTATAAGTAAAACTACTTTTATGTGCTTATGAGGATAGGTATGGGATTGGTTGATGTTCAGTTTTTGTCTTGCCAATTTGATTTGTCTGCTAGAAAGATCCATACTACTTCTAACATTTCCTAACCCAAGCAGTTTGGAAAAAGAAGTTGATACATATACACAAGGTTTGAGGTAGAGGAGAAAAACCCAATTGGACATGGAAAGACTTAACTGCACCAGTTGACTACAGTAACCGCAAAGAACACAGCCTGGAGGCAGTGATGCAACACATAATCTAAGTAATAATCAGCAGGGAGTCAACATTCCTGCTCTTGCATTGGATAATAAGACTGAAAACCTTTGAAAGAGTTCCAGAATGTTGATTATAAATAGACAAGAAGAATCTGGTCTCCCTCAGGCAATGCCTTTCTGCTCTTATCTATATTCCGCTTTCATTCCTGAATCATCAGAGACAAGAACATCAAATCAGAAATAAAGCCATTAACTCGCTGAAAGAGCGTGGGTAAAATCCTGGCTCTCTGTATGCGTCCCACACATCACCCTAAATACTTGTCTCTTTTTAATTAGACATTTCTGGTGATATCTGGCCATCTGACACCCCAATCTGCAGGTGAATGATCCCTCTTTTTATCTTTAGTAAGTATCCATGGGCTGACTGGTTGATTGGTTGTTTCAGTTTGTATCCTACCTTTTTGCCACAGATGAGACTCAAGGTGATTATGAGATAAACATTTTGACCCACAAACCTGCGTACAAGCATGCTGTAACATTTCTCTACATAGACAGAAAAAAGACATTTTAAAGAGGTAACTTAAGGACAAAACAAAATGGCTGTCATTTTTGCTCATCATCTGAGGAAAAAAATATACCCTTCCTTCCTGGACTGGCAATCCTTCTTTTGCCCTGTTTCCCCAGATCAACTCAGCAAGGTCACCTGGATTTGTGACTCCCTTTCTCTATCAATGCTCCTTGGAGAATAAATATAGTTCTTTGTCCCTATGCCCTAATCACCTGCTTCTGCAGTTCTGGCCCTCTGTGACTGAGTGGGCACAGTCTGTGCAGTGGTTTTGCTTTTTGTAAACCGCTGTCCCCTCCCAAAAATGTGGTTACAAATGGGAATTAAATTGAAGCCAGCCAGCTCATTTTTGATCTCTGTTGCCACTGTAATATGATTTCAGAGGGCGTCTCACCCGTTAGCTCACCATAGCAGCTGTCTCTCTCCACTTGGAAAACGCTGTCCACTCTCACTTCTGCTGCTCTCTCTCCTGTGTGCTTCAGCCTGCCTACTTGAAAGGGTCTTTATATTTTTCAAAGTGGCAGTGGAAAAGCACAGACAGCTAACTCCTTGAGTGTGCTCTCTTTTCCTGTTTATCAGAATCCATCAGGCAGAGAAAGCGCTGAAGCCTCAACTCTGTGTGCACTCCCACCCCACCCCCAGGCAGTGGGGAGGTTTATTGGCAACCAATTTGTGTCAGTATAATAAAACATCAGGATCTGGCTGTGAGGAATCATTTTTGCACCAGCTTCCCAGAGAAGTTATGCACCATAGCCTCTAGCAACTGGTGTGCAATTTCTCCACAGACACAGTTCAGTGTCGGGTCAGAGGCACCTGCCAGAGGGGGATGTGCCCTTCAGCTCTTGGACCATTCCTAGAAATATGTTTTGTAAGAGAAGCATCAGCGGCAGCAAAGAGCTTCGTGCAAGTGCTGAATAGTGCCCAAGAGTTCTTAGAGTTCTTAGAGTCAGAGGTAGGCCAGCTCCCTGGAGAGAAAACACATGTGGTGGATGCAGAATTAAGAAACTCACTTGGCTCAATCATGCAGTATTGATTTCAGTCCTGCTGCTTCGGGCCTGGGAGCCAGCAACTGTAGTATTCCTTATGGGGCTGCAGTTGCTTCATTGCCGAGTAAGCAATGGGCAGCAGGCATTCCTACCTAGGCTTTTTCCAGGTACTTATAGTACAACAAATACACAACAGTTGCTCATCCGTTACATGGTCTCTTGATCTCTTCCTTCAAGCAAGGCTGTTCTTTTCAGAGGTATCACACTTTTCCCCTCAAGTTCCCAAACAATAATATGCCATGTTACTGGGAAAATGCAACTCTTTCCAAACAGAAGAGACCACTACCATTTGGAGTAGCAGCTGCCCCAGTGGACTGTCTTTATGACTTCACTGAAAATAAGCAACCAATGGTGAAGTGGAGCCAGGTGTCATGACACTTGGGGCCTTTCCGCACCTTACCTTTTCGCGGAGGTGGGGGGTGGCGGTCGCACGAAAAACCTCAGCAGAAACGCTGCCGCTTCCCTGCTGCTTGAGTTCTGCATCGGCTTCCTGGTCGCGCAAATGTCGTGCGAACGGCCTGCCCCTTCTTACCGCAGCACAACCTGGGAATTGCAGGCTAGTGCTGAGGCAAGAAGTGCGACCGGCCCGGCTCCCGATGCACCGCACAACAGGTAAGTGCACGTGGGCCCCAGGAGCATTGCGCGACTCCGCACCATTTTCGGCTTAGAGCCGAAAATAAAAAGGTGCGTGTCCTCTCTGCGTCTGGCTCTTGAGCGTCGCGTAAATGGGAGTGCGTTGTACAGACCACTCCTCCCATTTACGTGATGCTCAAGGGGCCCTTTCGCTTTAGAAACGGTGTGCGAAAAGGGCCTTGGATTAAGAGCAACAATTATGTCATCTTCCTTACTCCTCAAGGTTCCCTGTTCCCCTTTGAGCTCACCTGTAATTTTTAGCAGTGCCAGAGGGAAATATGGATTTCCCCATCAACAATGGGTTGATGTGAACTGTCCCTGTTATACCCCAAAGTATTGTGGAGTGACTTGCTCTAGCAATAAAGACTTGGGAAGAACCACAAGGGGTATGTAGTCCTACCCCCTATCATGCAGGAATACACAATTAAATACACAACAGAAAAATGGCCAGCTAACCCCTGTTTAAAGACCTCCAAAGATAGAAGCCATTTCTGCCCTACACTATCATAGTGCTATGATTCCACTTTCAACATCCTATTGAACTGCAAATCTGGGGTTTGTAGTTTACTGAGGCCCAAGAGCTCTCTGGCTGAGATTTCTAAATCCCTCCCCCCTAAGCTGCAAACCCCAGGATTCCATAGGATGTTGAACATGGAGTAATATCACTATAATAGTGTAGTGCGGAAATGGCCAGAGAGTCCACCACCAAGGCAATCTATTCCACAATTGAATAGTTCTTACACCAAAACAAACAAACAAACAAAAACAAACTAAAAATTCTTATGTTTCAGTGTGAGCTCTTTTCTTGTAATTTGAGTCCAGTGGTTCACGTTCTAGTCTCTACAGCAACAGAATACAAGCTTGATCTACCTTCTTCACGACACTCCTTAAGAAATTTAAAGATAGCTATCATGTCACCTCTCAGCCTTCTCCTCTCAGATCTGCTTCTGGAGGGGATGAACCTAGAACTATTGATAGCTATTAACACAGTTACCTGTGGTTTTAGTCTTTCCAAATCAGGGACTATTGTGATGAAGATGTGTGCTTCAGATGTTACTACTGCACCACTGTAAGTAATGTAACTCCTCAAATGTCAAGCTCTGATCCTAATACAATCTTGAAAACAAAGGTTTGCACATTGGCTAAAACTGTCTGCCCAATCTCACGGTGAAATATAAATAAAACTCATATTTGGCTTATTATTTTTTTGTTGCGCCACACATACTGTTTAAATATATAGTGGGGTAGAAGCTTAACTAACTGCAAGGCAAGATCTGGCAAAGCAAGTCAACCACATCAAGCAACAGATTCCAAGGTGTTGAAGAACAAAGCTCTGTATACACAAATGGTGGGCCCTCAGTATCCACTAGGGTTTGGTTCCAGCACCCTTGGGGATATGAAAATTCATGGATGCTCAAATCCCATTATGTAAAGTCGTATAGTAAAATGTTGTCCCTTATAAAATGACAAAATCTAAGTTTGCTTTTTGGATTTTTTTGAATATTTTCAAGCGGTGGTTGGTTGAATCCATGGATATAGAATCTCAGATATGGAGGGCTGACTGTTTTCAGGTGAGAAGAAGGCAGCCAGTCTGAAATAAGATTCAGCTGCCTGTTTGAGTCAGCTATTGTTCACTGAATGGGTAGAGACTTCTTGTCCTTCACATCTAACAACAAAACATCCACTAATGCCCACTTTGCAAGCAAAATTCTCTCCTAGGAACACCCAATAAACATGCAGCTTTTAAAAAGTGTGAGTGGAGAGAGAGGGGAGGGAAGCATGGCTATATAAGCTATGCTACATCTAATATGTAAAGCTGGATGTGCATCTTTGGCATTGAATTGGAGCTGGGCTGACAGGGCTCTCCTGCAATGCCTGTAGAGCAGTTGCAGGGCACATGTTATTAGGGTAAGCGATCAAAAATCACTTAGCTGCTGTGTGCAGCTTTATTCCACTGAGGTCGTTTGGATTTAACAGCACTTGCAAGCTGCATTTGGCTATTAATGGGAAATTATTTCCCAGCCCCAGCAAGATGTGAATAATTTTTGTGGCAATTTTGATGTGCGAGCTAAAACCGCTGATCGATATCGGCTCATTAGTTCTCTCCCTTTTCAATGTTCCACAGATATAGACTCACAGTGGAGCAATACTGTACCAATAAAGGGAGTCTTTCTGAAGCCTGGCATGTGAGATGCGCTATTGCAAGAATACCTTTAAAAAAAAAAAAAGGAGGGGCCTTTGGAGGGTTGGGTTTTCTAACTTGAATTTTGGCCTGTGATGCAACAGATTGAGACCAAGACAGGTTGTATGTTGATAGAAATGAAAAACAAATTGTCCCTAGTTCATTCATGTTGAGCCTTCAAAAACCTTTCTGGCGTTCCTGCACACAGAATGCAAAGGCTGTATTCACAAAAAGGCTATATTCACAAAAGCAAGGCAGACTGTTAAAAATGTGTTTGAAATGACACAGAATTAAAATGCAAAGGTTAGTACCAGAAGATCTTTCACAGAGCAACATTTTTACAAAATGTATTTGCTGGACTTAATCTCCTCTCCCACTTCTATCCCCTTTCCCTTATGTTTCATGGCTTAATGAAACTGCAAACCTGAAGGCAGGGATCTGACAAATTAATGATTTGTAATCCACCCTAAGAATATTTTTTCACTGAAGTGTGGAGTATAAATAATCTAAATAAATGAACATATAGATAGAGTGGCTAGATAAAGAACAGTCTCTGTTTGGAGCAAGATGTCCTGTCCTGTCTCTCATGCAGCCCCCACAAGATGTAAGAAGAAAAGTTAGACTCTTTCCTGTCAGTTCTCATTTTCCCCAAGAGAGAGATACTATTCCCTATTGCCCTCTTTCCCAGAAAACCTTCTGTCCTTGTGACTGGCTGAAGAGGTAACACGTGTCAATCCAAATAACCTCCAAAGGAAACAGAATCAAAACCTGCCAAAAGGTCATCTCCCTTGTGTTACAGCCCCACCCCCAAGATTGATATGGTTTAATTGGCAAATATTATTTAATTGGCACTACATTAATTGGCATTTGATATAAGTGGAATCTGATGTGCCTGGAAGGTGAAGCTGGAAAGAGGTCTCTCTTTCTTTTAGTCTCTCAATTTACTGAATGCTATGCTGTCTGTTTGATTCCCAAATGAGAACTGTCCTTAGGTTCCTACCTAAGCCACATCACAGCTTTTCTTTGCTTCTCTTCAGACCAATAATTATCACCTGAAACCTATCGTCCTCCATCCACAACTTTCCTCCCTTTACCTTCGGTTAGTCCTTGTGTGGGTGTGTGAGTGCTTGAATCTGTGTGTGTGTGTATGAATTTCTCAATAAAACACATTTATTTTATAATTAGGATTCTCTGGCTGGTTCTTTCCGTAAACATTGGTAGAAAGAGCTCATTAAGTTACCCCTCTTTTGCAGGCCTCCTAATTTTGAGCTAATTAATTCCCCATTGTCACGTGGAGGCACTGGCATTGTGGGTAGACCCCTGAGTCACCCACATTTTGGGGTAACACTTGTCTCTGACCATTCAGCTTGGTAAAGCAGAACACAATATCAGTAAGAAAACTTGAGGTAAGTTCCATTCTTACGTGGCTTGTGAAATAAGATAGACTATTACTGCTGTTTTAGGATTTTGCTTCTTTTGCTATGGTCCATTCTCACCATATTCCATTCCTTAGCTTGTCCTGTGTGCCTTCCTATCACAAACTTTCTTAACCAGACTGTCAGACTGCATCTGGTACCCTCTTTACAAAGGTAATCTGTGTTGCTTTCCCATGCTGCTTGGATAGTGTACCAATCAGCCAGCAGAGAAGAGGAGACTGGAGTTAGTTGTGAGGGCTCTGGCCTGGCTGATCACTGAGAATAGAAGGAGGAATCCTGTTGATCATCTGCTTGCGCAAATAGAATAGGTGCAAGTAGTACCAAAACAGTAAGGGTGGAAGGTGCATGCTCAGAGAGATGTACCTGGAGAGCCAGGATTTGAGCATGGCCACTACAATTGCATGCAATACACACGCACGCACACACACATATATATACATACATACACACATACATACATGATTTAAAACAAATTCTCTTTCTTTCTTGTTATCATTCACAGGTAATATAGAAAAGAACAAAATATGTGTCAAAATACTCTTTGATATTGGTGGAGTAATACAAAAAATTAGCCATAAGAGATGCTTTTGTAAAAACCATGCCTTGCCGCTTAATTAACTAGCAATTTACTCAATTTTGATTGTTTGCACAAGTTGGTTAATTCTACAAATGCACTGTTCATGCTTTCATGCCAGCTGTCTGAATAGCTGGACTCTCTGGTGAACTGCTGTTTTGGTGGGGAATTTTGTGAGTGGAGAGGGGGTTTACATCTGCTACTGATGGAAACCTAGAGTATTAAAATCTTAGATCATTGTTTGATTAAACAATCTTACTTTATTTACAGCAAAGATCTTTGGAAAGCTAATTCTGCTTCATCATTTATTTATTGCTCAATTGATATGGATTTATTCAAACTATCAACAACATGAAAATGCCTGGATTTTTTTTTAGACATTAACATTAACAGCTGTACACAAAACAAATCCACTGTTATTAGAAGCAAAACAATGTGTTGCTCTTGAGGTTATACAGGAATAGATACCCCCAGCAGTTACCTAGGTATGCTTCAAACATTATGAACTGTTCAAAAGGGAAAGCATCTTCAAATATGAAACTGTAATACTTTGCTTATGTCCTTCCCTTTTCATTGATGATACTTATATCTCATTTGTGGCAACAAACATGTGGCTGTCCTATCTTGTTTTTACAAAAGTTGTGTTAAGTATGTTAGGCTGAAATGTAGTGGTTGGCCCTCTGAGACCCTCCAGGCTGGGGAAGGATCGGTCTATATAGAAGGAATCTTCCATGTAGGAAGCTGGTAATGGCTCAAATAGCCCAGAGCAGCCACCTTTAACACACTTGTATAGATCAAGGGAAGTAGTAATACTACTGTCTTGTGTTTTGGTCAGTTCTCACTTGGAATACTGTGTCCAGTTCTGAGCACCACAATTCAAGAAAGGTATTGATAAGTTGGTCCATGTTCAGAGAAGGGTGACCAAGATGATCAAAGGTCTGGAAACAAAGCCTGATGAAGAACCACTTAGGGAGTTTAGTAGTGAAGGGATGGCTGACTGGTGATAATCATATTGTTGTTGTATGCCTTCAAGTTGTTTCTAACTTATGGCAATCCTATGGTGAACCTATCACAGGTTTTTCTGAGGCTGAGAATGTTTGATACTGCCATGGTCGCCCAGTGGGTTTCCATGACTGAGTGGGGAATTGAACTCTGGTCTCCAGGGTTATAGTCCAACATTCAAACCACTACACTGCACTGGGTCTTTTATCATAGCAATACCACTCTATTCTGCTTTGGTTGGACCCCATCTGGAATACTGTGTCCAGTTCTGGGCACCACAATTCAAGAAGGATATTGATAAGCTGGAACATGTCCAGAAGAGGGTGAAACCATGCCATGGCCATTGTGGTCTCTTCCAACGCTATGATTCTATATAGACTTCTATACTGGAGATGGAATAAGCTTGTTTTCTACTAGTCCAGAGACCAGAACATAAACCATTAGATTCAGATTACAAGAAAAGAGATTCCAGCTAAACTTTAGGAAGAATTGTATGACAGTGGAACAGACTGCAGCTGACTCAGAGGGTGGTGGAGTCTCCTTCTTTGGAGGTCTTTAAACAGAGTTTGGATGTCCATTTCTTGGGAGTGTGTTGGTTGTGTATTCCTGCATAGCAGAGGGTTGGACTAGATGGCCCTTGTGGTCCCTTCCAGCTCTGTGGGCCTATGATTCTGAACCTTCCCAGTGTTTCAAATGATTTGAAACAGGTGAAAAGTGAAAATTGATGAGTTACTTTCACATTTCTTCACCTCACCTTAGGCAGAGAATCCAACACCAATCTACTGCTGTTATATTTGGGCTCCCAATTCAGGAGAACATTTTACATTGTTGAAAGAGGTTTTGATTGTGTAGTTTGTGTTATTTTGAATATTATTAAAATGTTGGCTGTGAGGCAACAATCCTGCTTCTAAAGAGGAAAGGACTTCCATCTCTTCCCCCTGAATTCCCACTTTCTAACTGGCTGTAAGGCAGCCTTCTCCAGCCTGCTACCCTTCAGACAGTATTTGTGTGTTTATCCTGCCTTCTACCAATAAGCTCACAGAAGCTTACATGACTCCTCTCTCCCTGACTTTATCCTCACACCAGCTCCACAAGGCAGATCAGCCTAGAGAAAAAGTCAAGAGCATGAGAAATTACTTTTCAAAATCAATTTGTCCCATTACTCACTGCAGCGTTTAAAAAGTAACCTGTTCCTGTTAATCATTAAATAGTTTAAAAACTTAATTCATCCTATTATTTATAGCTCATTCATTTTGTAGTACCTTCTGTTACTTTTCCCGTTTCTCACCAGCAATCTCTGGTGCAAGGGATAATTGCAACAGGGATCCTGCTTCTGACTGTCTCACTGGAAATCATTCTCACCACATTCATTACTTTGCCTGTCCTGTGTGCCTTCCTGTCATAAACTTTCTTAACCAGACCATCAGACTACATCTCATACCCTATTTACAAGAGAGGGCATAGAAACGTCAGTGTATCGTTCCCTGATGAACAGAAGAACATGCTCTTTTTGCTCACAGCAACTGTTCCTGGTAAATCAGGATGGGGAGGGGGCTTTTATGATCCCTGGGTATTCTTTACACTATTGAATATGTAGGGACCATGAATACAAATTAGTGATGGATGCATACCTTCGGGTTACACATTTGTCACTGTGATTGTGAATTCTACCCTTCCTATCAAAATGCATTTTAAAACATCCATTAGAGTAACTTTTGAAAATAACTTGAAACAATTACTTGTTACATCAGTTAAGTAATTATGTTCTTATTTGCTACCTTACTTTCAAAAAAATTGTAACTCATTACCCACTCTAAAAGTAAATGGCCTCACCCATGCTCTGAAAATAACAGACCCAAAGTTACCAAATGAGTGTCATAGATCAGTTGGGGTGTGAAACTGGATAGCCCAGTTCCTACACCAGTCTTTTAACTACTACATTTAGGTTGTGACCTTGCATGGTAGGTACAACCCTCAACTTTCCTTATCAATGGAAACTTTAGCTGAACACATGTGGAGGGCATCAGAGTGGGGAACACTGATGTGGAAAGTCAGGAGATCCTCCAGTGTGGCTTTGCAAATCAGTGGAGTGGGGGAAGAATGGTCAGACCCAGTCTCTTTTTCTCTCTTGCCTCTACTCCAGCAGATCTATCTGTGGATCTTTGCATCCAAGTCAGTTCTGCTTGCTGAGAGAGAGAGATATATATCCCTTAAATACCCAGCATAAATTTGTTGTCAAGTAAGTACAAATGAATAAATGGAACTCATGATCTGTTCAGAATACAGATTTACAATCCAGTTAAATATGGATGAATACATTGCTTTACCTTTCAATTTAATTTAGAGATGATTTTGGTTGGGGGAAGAATAAAGTCTAGTTACTGGAACACAGATAATAGTTCCCAAGTTACTCTTGCATCTTGTCATAAGCTGCCTGAAGCTGGATCCATGTGGAGCTCCTAATCTGTTTTTAACTGTGTTTAGGGTTTAAAGTGCTCCCAGTCCTTGATAATTTGGACATGTCCAGCCACAAATGAACACTGAATGCATTTTGAACTTGTGCTAAACTTGATTTCCATTGCTTTTCATCTGGATAGCAAAGGCCATGAGGAAAGTCCCTGTATGGGAACTAATTAATGCAATCAACCTGACCGGGGAGTAGAGGGTGGGATTTATTACCAACGCACCTCTGTTTTCCTTCCTGGCTTCCTGGCTGAGCCTTGGTGTGCCACCAGGTAGCCCTGGTGGCACAGTGGTTAAATGGCAGTATTACAGCCACAAGGTTGTGAGTTCAATCCTGCAGGGCTCCAGGTTGACTCAGCCTTCCATCCTTCTGCAGGTCAATAAAATGAGTATCCAGCTTGTTGGGGGCAATTAGCTAACACGTTGTAAACCATTTAGAGAGCACTTAGCTGATAAGCGGTATAATAATACACATGCTATTGCTACTGCTGTTTATTATGTCAGATTTTATCATTCTAGGCTCAGATACGGAAGTCTGAGGTAAGTTTGCCATACACCTGATTTGACTAGGTTTTATCTGGATTCTAGGCATGACACCTGATGACCATTTAGACCATCGCTTGGCCTGGATTCCTAGCTTCATTTGTAAAAAGGTAAGTATCTAGCCCTTATTGGAACCAAAATTTGAGGCAAAATGTGAAAGCACTGTTCTGTGGAATTGTTTTGCAAGAATAATTACCCCCCCCCCCCAGGCACAAGGGAAAGGACAATACGCCCTGCAGGTGTGAGAGGGATGTGTGAGGTGAGCTGAAAAAAGAAGCTGGAGGAAAGGGAGAGTCAGTGGTGTGAAGAGTGGAGCATGAGAATTAGGGAAAGGGGTTTGTGAGGGCATGGGGTAAAAGAAAGTAGGAAATAGGAGGGAACTGAGAGTGAGTAGTGTGAGTGAAAGAATACAAGAAGCAAGATGAGATTCAGGCAGATTTGTTGAGAGGTAGCCAGCATAGCATAGTCTTTTGAGCATTGGACTATGACCCTGGAGACCAGAGTTTGATTCCGTTCGCCCATGGAAACCCACTGGGCGACCTTGGGCATGTCAAACACTCTCAACCCCCAGAAAACCCCATGATAGGTTCACCTTAGGGGCATGATAAGTCAGATACGATCTGAAAGCATACAACAACAGTGGTAGCCCAAGGTCACATGGTAAATTCCAAGCAGAGATTTAGGTATCCCTGCTCTAAGTCCAGCACTTTATACATTAGACCGTATTAGTTCTTTCAGATCAATTGTAACTGTAACAAAATGGCATGAAGGTTGAAACACAGTGGAAGAAAAAAAAATACAGCAATTAATGCATTGGATGTGCACACTGGAATGCAAATTAGAATAATTTGCATAATTAGATTAATGTGTATGATACGCAAATTAGGTACTCAGAGCTGAGGAAGTGGAATATGGCAAACTTATTCTGAATTTTTCTTAAACACACACACAAAACCTATAGTCCCCCATGCTGACATTTTGTTCTTGTTATATGCCTTGATTTGTACCATTTCACTTGAAATCCACCTCAATGCGTAAGAAGGCATGAGAAGCTGGCTTGCTTTGCCTGGTGATTGAGAAAAGTACTACCCCTCCCATAAATATAGATGCCCTATGCTGACCCCATGAGATAAAAGCTTTCACTGAATTTTGCACATGCCTATAAGGGAGGAGGTTGCCCCCGTCATATCTCTTCCTAAAATAATGCAAGGGCCCTTGACTGGTTGCTCAGGGCTCTACAAAGCCTGGAATCAGAGAAATGCACAGAACTGTCAAAGGCACCTGTTAGGGCAGACTCCTACTATGAGTATCATAAGCTGTTCCTCTCCAGACACATTTTATAAAAATCCTGTCATCCTCAGCCAGCATGGCCAGAGATTATGGGAGTTATAGTCCAACATACGTGGGGAGAACCAGAGCATTAAGGTAGCTAGAGGTCAAGCCTGTGAACTACTGCATGGAAGCTCAGCACCATCTTAGGCACTGCAGAAAAACAGCTATTCAATATCACAAATCTGAACATGTAAAGCAGGTCTGTACAACTTGTCTCCCACTTGGACCAGCACAGCTGTGTCACTTCACCCACAGAGAAGGACTCAATGATCCTTTTTCACTGCCAGCTTGTGAGTGCTATCTTTAAGTGTGCTGTGAAGTCCATGAAGGGTCAACAGTACCTGGTTGTGTTGGAGCCTGAAGTGTCACAAGTTGGACATGCCTTATTCCATGAGTCTTCTATGCATGGCTGTTGCTGTTTACCCTACCTCCACCCCCACCCCAATCCCAGTTGTAGCTTCAGTCCATACTCCTGTTTGCTGCGGGTTCTCTGGGGACAAAGAATAGAATCAGGGCAACTTGGCAAACCAGGAGGAGAAGATCAAGGTGGATGACATCTGCGGTTAATTTTCAGCATGTGAACAGCACGGAAGTAGTGGGTGAGTGCTGAGTAGACTGATTAGGATAGGAGTCAGTTCAACATATTTAGCTGCCATAGATTATAGTGACAACATCCATTTGACAGGTGGTGATCTGCAGAGAGGGCACAAAACACAGCTTCTCTCCTATTTGAACCAGTTGCTTCTGGGCATCCTTCAAAGTGTTGGTGCTTACTTCTAAACCTCTTTACAGTCTGATCTAATTGACTGTCCCACATGGGACTTCCTACCAACTGACATCAGCAGAAAGATTTTGCTTGATGTTACTTCACTTTCAGAGGTAAGATCAACAGAAGCACAAAGCAGAACATTCAGTAATAATAACTTCACCATTACGGAATGCCCTTCCTAAGGACACTTCATCTGGCACTGTATATATGTGTTTTTAGGAAAACAGTGAAGGTTCGGCTATATATACCAAGTTTTGCTAATCGATGAGTGGGTATACTTCATACTGCCACTCTCTCTTCTTGGCTGCCATTGGGAATTGATCACTGGTTGTACTTTGTTTTCTGTAGAGTAGCTGACTCAATACATTTTGCTGCTTGAGGCAACAGACAAGATGGCTTCTCTTTCTAATTTATGTTCAAAAGCCAAGTGGATTAACTGTATTGCAGTTCAACGTTTGTGACAGAGTATTGTCCTCCACTGCACTTCAGAGCAGTAGGCCAGCTTATGGGTTGTTGCAGCGAACAAGGTTTACCAACACTTTACTCAAGATTTGTTCACTCTTCCCTCTATGTCTTCTTGTTCTGACAAACCTTGTAGTATTATGTAAACAGTGTAAGTGTAAACATGCATACTGCTTGCTGCAGTTCATAGTCTCATCGTGGTCACTTTGTTGGAGAATGTGAGAGATAGTAGTATATCTCACAAGCACAGTAATGAATACTGACAAGCAGAACATGAGCAACAAACAGTCACACAACAGCACTTCCCCCCACAGGTCACAGATAAATAAATCAGGCTTAGTCTTTTTCTTTCTTTCTTTCTTTTCTTTTTTGTGAAAAAAGAAATGGTAAAGTAGGCTTGCTTACAAAAACTAAAGGTTTCACAGCTTCTTATGCCGAGAGTCTCTGTAGCATCTGTTCTTCAGACATGGAGGACTGAGAAAGAGAAAGAAAACTACAGGTTATAATAAAGGATGAACAAACTCAGATTAACTGCAAACTAACTGACGCAGGAAGGGGAAGACTGATAAACATGAAATGAGATAAATACATGCTGTGCCCAAATCCTTTGAGTGCCATGCAAACTAGCAGCTACTGAATTTAGGCATGCTAAGGCTGCTACCTTTAATGCATTAAGTTGAGTGATTTTGCCCAGAATGCTGCCTATAATGACCTCACAGTTGATGGCTGTGCAAAATGGGAAACTGATCCAGATCAGCAACAAGCATCTTTCTCTGCCACTGGAATAGCAATACAGGATGATGGGACCAGCTGAGGTTTGGGGTGCTGACTTGGTGGAGAAGGGAGTTCACAGGGAATGGCTGGAGGTGGTCACTACAGCCACTGCCGCCCTCTGGCATCTCCAGCCTGAGAAGCTGCCTCACTCTGCCTATGTGTTTGTATTTGCGCCCTCGTTTCTATCAAATTATACACTTAGAGGCTGTGGCTGTCCCCAAGCTCTGGAACTCCCTTCTCAGCAGTTAGACTGGCATCCCCCACACACATGCACACTTTCTTTTCACAGAGAAGTAAAGACTTTTCTGTTTCAATGGGCATTTGATGAGTGACTGTATAAGGCCCATCCCTCCTTAACTATGTGCTGGGTCTTGCTAATGGCTGTGCTGGTATGTGTGTGTGTGTGTGTGTGCGTGTGTGTAATGATATATGTTTTAATCTGGTTTTAATTTTTTTTAATTATATAATCTTGTTTTAACTTTTATATCCTGTGAATTTTTAACAATTATTTTTTTAACTTCTTGTAAGCTGCTTTGTGTGCTGAACTGAGAAAAAGGCAGGATAGAAATAAAAATAATGAACAATATGTTACACACATATATATATGTAGTACTATATAATGTACTATTCACGCAGCATAATGGAAACAGATTATACCCATTTACCCCAAAACTCACACAGTCCTCAGCTCCCTGACCAACGTCTTTGTCTAGAGTTGAGCTTGGGAAACTTTACTTTTTGGACTACAACTCACATTCCAGCCAAGAGATGCTCGTAATTACCATACAAACAACAACCAAGCATCCAATTCCCACACTCTGCTTGAGAGTGTGCCTCCCTTCACTTCAGCTGTCCTAGAGCAGTGGGTAATTGGAAGATCCGAGTCTTCTTTTTGGTAGGAGGTAAGGGGAGGAAATGTCCCTCCTCTGCTCCTTCTGTAACTGATGGAAGGCAGTGAGCTAATATCCTTCTTCCCACAAAATGTTTGCATGACATTAAATATGATATTGTTTTTTAATTATTCATCAAATCTGTTTCATTTCAAATAGGTTGATGTGCTCATTTTGGGAGAGGAGATAGGATTTAGTTTATCTGTTGGCTGTCTCCTCTCACCAGCTAGTGGCATACAAAGCTAGGAACTTGCCTATTTACGATGCAGCAGACACATCTGCAGCTGGAGGTAGGTGGTCCTTTTGGCTTTTGTCAGTCTCAATTTGTAGTCCAAAGAACAGAGTATGCATCAACTCTATACCCTCCAAAGGTAAAAATACTCCACAGGTGAAAATCAGAATGCGTGTGGCCAAGGAACATCAGAGCGTGGTTAAGATGGCAAAAGTTGTTAATGAGGAAGAGCACACAAGCTAAGAGATGCTGCAGAAGTTACTTTTACCTGAGCCTACTGGGAAGGGCAAAATTATGTGCCCTCCTCACCTCTCTACTGAGTTGAGCACAAACAACTTTTGCATATTGTAATCAGTTTTCAGCAACTGAAGTAAGCTGAGGACAAAGGGGGAAGTGGGAGGAGAAGAAAAAAATGGGACATTATAAAGGCATCTGAAAAGGTGGGATGAATGAGGATTAATCAGGATTCCTGCCAAGTCGTGACAGTTGGAGAGTATGCAATTCTGTGAAAACAACCATTGCTTCAATGATTGCCAAATGTTGTAACAGTTCTTGGCATTATAGAACACACAAAGCCATGATAGCAGCTTTGTGAATAATTATGTAAGAGCTGTGGGGTGATGCTTGCTTGGGCTGATTACTGTAGCAAAGAGCAAGTCCTAAAATAGAAATGAAATTAAAGCACAAGAGAAAAGGCTAAGGGCCTTGCTTATTTTGTCCCAGAGCCATCTTCTTTGAACAGCCTGCTGTGAAGAATGGCCCTCCCTTGGAACACGTTGGTAGGAGGGAAAAGATGGCTTTATAGCATGAGAAGATGCAATCATACCTAATGGCTTTAACAAAAGTTTTCTCCAACAGTGACATAATGGAAATTCCTCTTGAAAATGCCCAGAGTGACTTCTTCATTCTCCCAAGGGAAGGTATAGAAGCTTCATCAACTGTATCATCTAAAAGGGGACTGGACAAAGCCCGAGAATCATATCCTGTAGTAAACAATCCTGCTGGGAGATTGACAATGTGAGAGCTTTAGTCTCTTTTAATTCCAGATGCTAAAAATAGGGGGGGAAAGGTCCCGTAAAACTTCAGGCCAAACACCAATTTTAAGAACTGTGGAAGAGCTGAGAAAGGCCAGAAAAACAGAAGACGTGCAGTGATATTAGAGCATTGCTACTGGACCAGGATGATAATGGATCCTGAAAATCCTGGACCAGGATGGTAATGGATCCTGAAAATATAGAAACAGAAATAAGGAACAATGCAGTGGTATTCGATCATCACTAAAGTGTCCCAGAATACTGAGTGAAAAAGATAAAAATTCAAATTTCACAGGGAGGAATTCTAAATGCTGCAAAAGAGGGGTGGAGGAATCACTTTTGAGGCTGCATTACAGAAATTGTATGATTGTATACAGAACTGTATCTAAATAACACAACACTTGCATAGCCTTATCAACTGTTCAGATTGTTTCATGTGCACTTTTGAACTGCAGTCTTTACAACCATGCTGCAAGGCAGGGATAATGAATCTCCATCCCAGGGGCCAGACGCACCCAGTATTCCTGGCCAGGTCCCCCCTCTTGCCCACAAACTTCTTCCGCTGTTATCTCTTATCCCTGATTGGCGATAAGAACTGGTTACTTACCTATAACTGTGGCTCTTGGAGTAGTCATCTGTGAGTTCATACCTCACATATCTGTGAGCTAGCTGGAAACTGCTAGAGCTGAGTGTAATATATTTGGTGGGAGTTTGGTGAGGCACTAGAGCTCTCCGGCTGAGAATTCTAATGATTCCTCCCTAATCTGCCAATCCCAGGATTCCACAGGATGGAACCATGGCAGTTAAGTGGAATAGTGGTGCTATAATTCTGTAATGTGAACAGACCCCAGGTGCCAGGGCTTGGTTTTTCTTCTGCTGAAAGCATGGAGGAGAAATCTCAGGTTGAAAGTACTGCCTCGAAAAGTGTGTGTGTGTGTGTGTGTGTGTGTGTGTGTGTGTGTGTGTGTGTGTTCCAACTTGGCATTTTTTATCTGAATGGTGTATTCTGTGCAAGGTGTATCATGCTTCATATCTTAACCACAGCCTGCCCCTTTTAATATCACAAGGGCTCATCTTTAGGTTTCAGGATCTGGCCCTGAAATGTCAAAGCCTAGGATTGTCATTACTTGATAAACCTAAGACCAGCCAAATGCTCATGTCATGGTAGGATTTCTGCCAAACTTCTCCATTCTAAAACCACCTCAGGGGAAGAATAAAGAGGAATAAGGGAGGGGGGAGTAAAGAGTAACTATCCTCATGGAGAGAAGGGTAGGTTGTGTGAGTTCTCAGGTGACCACTCCAAGAACCACAATTGTGGATAAGCAACCATTCTTCTCCCTCATGGCCTCTGAGACCCTCACATATGGATATACTGATGAGAGGTACACACCAGAGAGAGGAGAGGGTGCACCGCAGTATTGCGGACAACACTGCCCAACTAAAACGGGCCTCTTGTCAATCTTACAGATCAGGCCCGTAGTGCTAGCTGAATGTTGAGGATTGCAGCGAAATGGCTGCTCAACATCCATCTTGAACAGTCTCTCTTTTAGGAAAGTTGTAGACCAAGAGTGGGTGACTGGTCGGAGCTGGGATGCCACATTGCCACCATCAAAACTTGGAGGGCCTTTTTCCCTTCTTTGTGCCTCTCACTCTGATTTTATAAACATTTGTGGGGGGGATTTTTCTTTGGCTAGACATGATCTACAATTTCATCATGTTTTAGACCCCCTTGGGCTTTTAGGCCCATGATGATCCCAAACATAGTATAATTGTTCAAGGGAGTATGGGGGTACATTTTCAGTTTTTAAAAATTGAAAAAAAGTTTTTCAGGGAATGCTGGGAAGGTGTGTGGGCCTCAAAATACATGAGAACTGCATATTCTCTACCTCTGCTATATATGCTGCCATAGTTCTTGTAGGCAAATTGTTCCTATTACCCATTTAGCTAGGCATTGTTTTGATAGAAAGGCTTGCTTCCTTGGGCCAAAATAACAAACAAATAATCTCACTGGAATATGGATTAGCCCAATGAAGTTAGTGCAGAATAACCAAACCCTTCTGACTTTGAATAAGTGTAGTTGCACCCCAAGGGGTTTAGGCAAGCATATCAGAAGAAGCTATTTTGAGAGATGAGACACTGCAATAGATAAAAAGATAATATTTGGCCTCAGGAAGCTTTTGTCCCAATGAAATTGGAGTAAGGGAGAAAGTGATTGCTTACTGACCCTCTGAGTAGACAGATGTTATGAGGACAATGAATATTGTTTTCACACAGTAGATTTAGGTCACATTTTGCCAAAGGCACTGGGTGTGACATAGGTAGGTGTTAGATTCCTGAAGTCCTTGAAAAGGCTTTGACAGTGAGATAAATAAATCAATATCATGTTTGAAAGCCCATGGCCAGCACAGAAGCTGAAGACCTCTGGCAACAACACTCACATCTTCAGTGTTAGAATGTAGCTCATAAGCAGTGCAGCAAGTTGCTGTCACCTCAATCTGCATTGGTCTGGAATTAGAAGGGGAGTTTGTTAGGCACACAGCTGTACAGGACACAAGATCCATGATGTGGTGATAGAGAGAAGGTAGGTGATAGGTCAAGCTAGCTGTAGCATGCTCACTGATACACCATTAGTGGGTTTCATGGCAGTGGCTCATTCCAACAAGGAGGTAGATAGTTTGAAGCACAGCGAGAGGACTGAGGTCAAGGATGACTAAAGGCATCCCTTTAAGGATAGAGTTAGGATTGCAGAAGTCTGTGTGCTAAGATCCTGGAGACCACTGCATTCAGAGATCAGCGCTAATGTGAGTGACAGGACCAACTTGAGTCAGAAGGACAATGTGAACAATGAGATGATTGCTATAATGGACTCTTATTCATTGGAGTTTTTTAAACAGGGGTTGAATATTTATCTGCCAGGGATGCTTTCTATGTAGAGTCCTGCACTGTCATAGGGTGGACTGGATGATCTTGAGGTAGTTCTCTGGTTTTCCATATAGACACACAGGAGCTCTTTTAAACTGTTTTATGCCAATGGCAGCTCGTGGTTCTGACATCACTGGAATAGTGAACCCACTCTGGATTTTAGCCCAAGATTATACAAGATGCTGAACCTTCTCTCCAAAATAGATTCAGCATCTGGGGTAGGTCAGACTAAAGCCAGGAATGGATTCACCATCCCCATTGATATCAGAGCTACCAGCTACCATTGGTTGTTCCTTTATTTACTAGCAGGCATTTGAGGGCAGCTGCTCCCTGTGTTCATTTGGAGATGTTCTCCATGGCATCACCAATAGCCAAGCAAATAAAAAGGTCTGCATGGAAGTTTACCTGGTGATCACCCAATTATGGCTCCCATGGAGAATAATTTAAAGCAAACTTCACACAGTTGCCTTAGTGTATATACAATAGCGGCATTTTGACAGGTAGGTGTGTTCTTATTTAGTATTATGAATATTCTGCAGAAACCACAGGTATTTTCCTGGAGGAGTGTTCTAACAGTCATATTTTTTTAATAAACTAGAAACTTCAAAAATCCTGGAGGAAGTTCTTAGTCCCTGTTATTTTCCATAAAGATGAAAAATAGCTTTGTGAAAGTCACATTATTAGCTTGCAGTTAGACGAACCTGTGCACAGGCCTACAGGTCACCTACAAAGTGGGAAACAAAATAAAGACATAGGAGACAGACATCATGGTGCTGTTTCTGTATTTCCAGTGCGGTGCTTATTCACATATAAGCAAGACTGACCTTGTAATCATTGAATGCCTCCTTTTCTACACGATGCTTGAAACCTAAGTATGAAAATGTCATGTCAAAAGCTATTTGTTCTTCATTCCCTTCCTGCTCTAAATAGAACCCATTAGTCATGGTTCAGACATGAAGCCTGGATCTCAATTCTCAGGTTTCCTCTTGCCTGACATAACACCTAGAAGAAAATGACAGGAAGCTCACGTGATTCAATGAAGAGGCAGCCAACCAGATGTAAACCTCACAATGCAAGTGGTTCTACCCACTCAAGAGAGTTAGATTTTTTCAAATGGCAGCATCCTTCACTATGGACGAAGGAGCAGTGAGCATGCCTGGCTGACTGAGCCTGTTTTAGTGCTTTGGCTCCCAGCCACTGTTGTAGAACTGAGATCACAAGAATGGCTGACAACTGTGATTAGGGTTGCCAGAATTCAAACTGGAGGGCCTCCTGTACCTTTCAAGGTTGTGAGGAAGAGGGAATTTCAGCAGGTGTTGCATGATACTTAGTTGTGTGACATGCAAGACTTGCTGAAATTCTCTCTTCTACATCACCATCTCCAGATTGCAATCTGGAAACCTAAGCATTTGCTCTTTCTTCTCCTGCCTCTACTTGTCATTTTTACCTCTTCTTGCACAACATATCCATGAGGAAACAGAAGGTAAATAGAGGGAAATAACCTTCAAACTGGTTAATTTAGCCAGAAGCATGTTGTTAGGAAGATGCAGACACTGGCTGTGATTCTACACTGGGGAATACAGAGCATAAGGCTCCACTCAAACAGTCCCATGCTTCTTTTCCTCTCTTCAGAGCTGCTGCCATGGCCATTTTCTGGCTGGGGAGGAAAGGAGGAAGTAGGCAATCAAAACAAACAAACAAACAAACACACAAACACAACCCCAGCCAGTTGCATTTCTGCAGCTGGGAGAAGAGACCTGATGTTGCCCCTCTTTTCCCCAATCTCCACCAGCCTTCATAACAATAAGAGATATGTAGTTTCATGGAACAGACCAGACACAATATGAAAATGGACACATGTATAGATTTAGTGGGGTGAAGTACAACTTCAGTATGTTTGTCAGAAGTTTGCTTGCAGACTATGGATTTGGAAGGGGTATAACTTGGGGTAGGATGTTTTAGCATCTTGAAGAGCAGACATTGTGATTATTGAGAATGTACCTTGTGGTACATTGTCTGAATTCTGGCAAATAGCTAATCTGAAAACCCACAGTGTCCACCATGTTTTCCCATCTATTTTACAGATTATGCTTCCAGTCTGCTGCCCGAATTTATAAAGTATCTTTTGTTCAAAATTAATATTTTCATGTAGAAAATCTTTTGTAGGAGTTTCATAATTACCATGTCAATTGAAGTCCCCCTCTCTCCACAACCCACAAATATAATGGCAGGTTCAATGCTCACAATGCATACTTTGAACTTATTTTTGAGTTGGCATAAGGAATCAGACATATAAAAGTAAAATGCTGTTTTCATAAGCAAGTTGTCACCCCTTTGGGGCCAAAATAACAATTTCACTCTGCTTCTGACTTGGACCTGAAGCTCGGCTGTGATGTTCTGCCCAAGGAGACAGAAGGAACCAATGGGTTTCTATTAATTTCTAAGGATTAGCACTGTTAAGCTAGCAAGCTATTCTGCTGTTGCGCTAAGGACTGTAATAATTTAAGTTATCAAAAACACTGGAGTGTTTTTAGGCTTTAGAGTACAACTGGATTCTTAGATTACAGCTTTTGCTTAAAGTTCCTTGTCCATTTCCAGCTCTGCAGAGATACAGAGATGGTAGCTTTTAATCTCAGATAACAGGATTTGCCATAGATGTTTTGCTTGTTTATAACCATAATATTGGAATATGAGCTATTTGGAAATGTCTTTGCAGATACTTTGGAAACTCCAGCTGGTATAAAATGCAGCAGCTCAGATCTTAAAAGGCATTGGCTCAAAGGGAACAACATTTCAGCAGCAACCATTTCAGTAGCTTCCAGGCT
Organism: Cyclura pinguis; assembly: GCA_030412105.1. NCBI lineage: Eukaryota > Metazoa > Chordata > Lepidosauria > Squamata > Iguanidae > Cyclura > Cyclura pinguis. Next base: position 131,699,062 of record CM059600.1, read on the forward strand.
GTTTTAAAATGATGCTTTATTTACAGAGCCCTTGGAAAGTAATGAATACAAAAACAGCCTCATCCCATAATGCATCTTCTTCATAGGAGCCAGGATGGGATGGAATATGTGGTAATGGGATTAAAGTAGCAGATTGTATTCTATGGAGGGCTTGTATCACTGGAATGCTGTGCCACCACTAGAATATCTTTCATCTGGTTTGTGAACTTCAAGAAAAGTGTTCCCCAATTCACCAGGCGCACCAGTCTGAAGCTTATGGTAGTAGGGCTGAGTGATTGCCATGTTTTCCAGGCACATTCCTTCCTCCTTCCCAGAAACCCATGCAGTTCTGCAGGCTTTGGGAAAGAGGATGGCCAGCCAATGAGAAACAGCCTGATGGATCAACAGGTTTGGGGCTTGGAAACAGGCAGATGCTTCACTCTGGTCCACTCTCAACTCATTTAAACACCTCCCCTTCTGCACCGACAGTCAGTCAGCTTTGATCTTTGTCCCTTTCTATCCTCCCTTAGTTATCTGTGTACAGATTTGGCTTCTATTTTGTTATTGCTATTATCCTTTCATCACACCCTTCAGGGTAGTTTTGGCATTGGGGTCAGATCCAGTTTGAGGGGAGATTGGGTTGGTGTACCTGTCATATCTGGTATGGGGGGATCTCCTTAAGCACCCTTGGGGTGTAGGCAACTAGGTTCATGCCCAGATTAGATGGACTTTGCTTTGTCTCACTGTCAGCTGGGGGAAGAATTGCCCAGTGGCACCTGCCTGGGTAATATCCCATGCCAGATCTACTCAACAACCTGTCTGAGTTGGTTCACATCAGTCAGCAGGTAGATCAACCAATGCCTGGATCCAGACGCACATTAGGGGCCAAACCTCTTCAGTTGTTGCCAATTAAGGTGTGATACAGCACGCTGCAAAACAGAAACAACAGTGCTGTATTCAGAATTGACACAATCAGATGTTGATGAAGTAAAGATGTAGGCAGAATATTTTTGGTATCAAGCCTTCTATTTTTTTATACCTGTGTATGTAGTTTTGTGTTTTAGTGGCCTTGGGTTTTGTAATTACATAATTTATCTCACATGTTCTGCAGCTGTGTGCTTTTATAACATTTTGGTTGTTGTTTGGTTTTCGACTGCTGCCTCCTTTTGTGATTTGCACCAATAAAGCAGTGGCCATTTTCAGCTCAACAAAACATTGTTTGTGTTAGTTTGTTAAAACTAAGGAAGCACCGCACTTGCCATTGATTATGCAGGTGTACGTTTCTAAATGAGGATTTTGTCTTGCAATCACTTTGCCTCATTCAAGCAATTTTAACAGGCAAGACATTGCCATCTTCCATCTGTAAGCCTTTCATATTTTTCTGTGTGTTTCCTTTCTACAAAAAGGTGCACAATGCCTTTTGATCAGTAGTGTTATGAACCAGCTATCTGAAAATACTGTTTTTGTGTTAGTGTTGCTTGGTTGACCCTGCCATATCATTCCAAACATTGTAAGGGATTCTAGTCATGTCTGCTTATGAGAAAAACACTGTTTGGTCTATAAACACTTGTTCATTCCAAGCAAAGTTGATCCACTGAATCAATTGTGGAATGGTAAGTCAATACTAATATAAATCCAATTGATTCAATAAGACTAGTCCAGCTGGAGCAAGCGATTAGATTTAGGCTAGTGTCCAAGAGGCATCTCAGTATCTTTAAACAAACAAAGACAGTTGTATGGCTTTTTCTGGTGTTATTTTAATATCAGGACTATCTTTTTGGAATAATCCCCTTACTTAGAATCACAGCATGGTGTGTGCCTTATGTGTGATCCTTAGAGTGCTGAATTCAGATCTTTGGCATTTCAAACTTTACAACTGGGATACCTATTTCTCTGCCTATGTGAATTATTCACTATAGGGACGATCCAACTAGAATTCTAACCTGCTTAAATCACAGTAATTTCAATTTAAGCAAGAATTTACATTATTAACTCTTCCATTAAAAACAATGAAGTTTGGATTTAAAAGTGAGAAAAAAAGTGAAATACTTGGATATTACTATGACAAATATGAACTGTATGTTGTTGAAAAAATAATTATATTAAAACATGGAATGATATTAAGAAGGATTTGCAAAGATGGGCGAAACTCAAATTATCATAATTGAGCAGAATTTCTATGATCAAAATGGATATTTTGCTGAAAATGCTATATTTATTTCAGAATATACCTATTTCGAGCAATGATGTCTTATTTAAGCAATGGCATAGTGATATGTCAATAAAGTTTATATGTCAAGAGAAGAAACTTAGAGTAAAATATAACATTTTATAAGATGCCGAACAAAGAGAGAGACTGGAACTGTCAGACTTGGAACTATTTTTCAATGTGCTGTTTGGTTTGGTTGAAAGAGTGGATCTTGTTGACAAATAAAAGGCTGCTTGATTTAGCTGGGCATGAATTGAATTTTGGATGATTTGGGTATTTGTGGTATGAAAAATCTAAAAAGAATGTGCATTTTAATAATTCGTATGTGAGAAAAGCCTTGTTAAGAATCTAGAATAAATATAAAGTAAGGTTATGTCCTAAAACACCTTTATGGATGTCATCACAAGAGGCTTTTTATAGGAAGGAGAAAACAGCAAAGGAAAAATGGGTCAAGATCAAGATCTTCTAGAGATTGAGCAAGAACATTATAGAATCAAGCTGATTGAAGAATTAATGACTGAAGGTTAGAGTTTTCCATGGTTCTCTTGTAGGCAGATAGTAGAGTAACATAAAATGGATAAAAAACTGTTTGAGTTCATGTTGACAAAATCTGACTATGTGAAACAGTTATACTCAGATTATGAATAATCAATTTTAAGATGTATAAATTTCTGTTAAAATTAAGAATGGAGGAAGAGAAGGTTAAAGACTGTATGATAAAGTGGGCACAAAATGTTGGGCATAATATACAGTTAGAAAAATGAGGAACAATGTGGTCAAGGGGAATTAAACTTATACTATGTTATGATCTTAGAGAGAACTTTTATAATGTGAGGTGTCATTGGTAACTGACATCAGAAAAACTGGCCAAAATGGATAAAGAAATTTCTAATAGATATTGGAAATGTGAAAAACAAGTTGGATTTTTTTTACCATATGTAGTAGATATGTTAAAAAGCCAAGAAATTCTGGAATCAATACATAGTATGGTGTATACAATTTTGAACATTAATCTTTAGTTAAAACTTGAATTGTATTTGCTCGGATTAGAAGAAGATCAACTGGAGAAGAAGAATGGGAAAATATTTTGATACAATACTACTGCAGCACAACTACTGTATGCACAGAAATGGGAGAACACAGAGATTCCAATGAAAGAGGACTGGTTGATAAAATTGTTGGACTTTGCTGAAATAGGCAAATTGATGATACTGTTGAGAGAAAAATCAGCGGCAACTTTGCAAAAGACTGGGAGGTTTTAGCATGCTTTTTGCAAAATATGTTGACTATAGAATTTGACAATTAGTATTTTCGGGAAAGTAGCAATTGCAGCATTTGAATGGTATTTGTAACTAGAGAAGTTTCTCTTATATGGATTTATCTGTAATCTGTGTTAGGAAAGCTGGAAACCACTTTAAAAAACCATTTCTTTTTAATAAGTTTAGGGCCTTTTACTTATTTTTCGCAAGTAGTATGTAGTGTTAATTTTCTTTTTTGTGTATATGTTTTGTTATGATTTGTTGTTTCTTTTTTGTTTTGTTTGTATGTGTTATGAAAATGTTTAATAAATAAAAAAGAATAAGAAATAGAAGACAAAACAGTTAACTGACAGGATCATGCCCTTTATGTATGATAATCATTATACCTCAGAAGCCTTTGCGCAGTGAGATTTCCTATTTTCCAAGCTTCAAAGGGAAACAAAAACTGTAAAAACAACGAGCACTGAAAACATGTGGCTTACAAACTAGACAGACAGCTTAGCTCATGTTACATTTAAGAATGACTTAAAGATTAGTGGATTTCACCTTAGTGGAGATTTTTGTATCCAGTTGCATGCCAGCTAGATCATCATACAACCTCTTCCACTTATTATTGTCATCTCTAAAAAGGTGAAAGTAGAAGCAGAGGAAAAGAAAGAAAGAGAGATTCATTTCCTGGACAGAAGGCCGCAGACCAGTCTTTTTGAGTTTTTGATTTGGTTTGGGTTTTTTGCTTCTTGCGTGTATCTATACAACAAGTTTTCTTCCTAGTCCACAATTGGTAGTATAAAATACGTGCTAGAATCATGGTCCAAACTGGGGTGGGTGGTCACACCATCTTTAAAACATCAACATTGGATTTCTGAGTATTTCTGCATAAGCCAGATTCTACAAGGTTCTTTGCTTATGGAAACACTTTTGCTTGTGTGCATATTCATCATCATTATCCATGCAAATTAGGTGTGGAATTGTCTAACATTTTGATAACCTGGTGCAGCACCAACAAGGAAAAACATGGATTATTATACAGACATGGCCACATACTGCAGTAATGCTCCTTCTGGAACAAAACGCTGCATTTGAATGAGTCATCCCCAACAATTCCACCATAACCCACCGTGCCAGTGCTCACCCACTCATGCTGCTTCGTGTTGAATGGCAGAATGAGATTGCTTTAAAAGCTAACTTCTGACACGGTGTGTGTCATACAGTAAAATATTTATAAATGTCTAAAAAAGTGAGGAGTTTGATGGAAGAAATCAGACAAACAGGAAACAGAGAGGAGGACTTGCAGGGGGATACTGACAAAGAGGAGGGAACAAGGGTGACTAATACAGTGGGTACTGTGCTAGTGCATAACTCTGAAATCTTCATACTTTGGACATTGCAGAGGTAGACCTATAGCCCTTTCTCCACACCAAGTCCTCTGCAGAATATACTGTTGTATTTTATTTCAGTACTTGTAAACTATTCCAGATTTGATGGCTAAATATCCATTACTTCCCTGGGAGGTGAGAATTCCAGGACAGTGCTAATGGGTTTCATTTCCTTTGGATGAGAAAACAGTGGAGATTTAGGATGACTTTATAATCTGCTTTATTTACAATTTATTTACTATTTGTTTAATATCTAGGAACACAAACACTAATTGTGCTTCACATTCCTAGAGGAACTGCTCTCCACGGATGCTTCATTGTTTTTCTTTACAAAGTTGCAACTGAAGCTCTCACCTCTCTGCCTTGAAATCCAAACCTGCCACAAATCATTTCCTCCCCTTTACTAAAAGAATGTCACCTTCCATACACATGGGGAAGAGATTTCCAGTCATGAAGAAGCATTAATGCCCTTCTGTAAATTCCCTGATCACTCATTAGTTGCCTAATGAAATGCCCAATCATAAAGGAACTGACTTCTGACCTCTGGAAGCTGTAGAGAATATATTATGTAAGTGCCTCTAAGTTTTAGGAACGTGCAAAAGAAACCGAGGCCTATCAGCATATTTGGTGGAATTGCTCAGTTGTTAAACATTATTGGGTGAAATTACTCAAGCATATTTATGACTATTAGCCATATCAAAGGCTACTAGCCATGATGGCTATTATACCACCTCCAGTAGTTTACGTCAGTTGTTAGGGCGCATGAGCAGAAGAGGGTGATACTGTGCTCCTTTTTTATGTGTGGGCTTCCCACACATAAAACAAGATGTCTAATTTGGAATTAGAAAGGCTAAAAAATGTATGGGATTTACCAAAAGTTAGAGATGAACACTGCATATCATGTTAAGGTAACACAATGGATCTCCTTCTCCTCAATTTCATATGGTTCTTTTTATGCAATATTGACGTTTGTCAAAAATTAATGAATACAGCAATCCTAAAGAAGATCAACTCATTCAAAATGTGGTGCTGGAAAAGAGATCCACAGATACCCTGAACTCTTAATAAGCACATGAATGTGTCTTACAGCAAATCAGGCCTGAACTCTCCCTAGAAGCCAAGATGACTAAACTGAGGCTATAATACTTTGGCCATATCATGAGAAGACATGATTCTCTAGAAAAGACAGTAATGCTTGGGGAGGTAGAAGGAAGTAGGAAAAGAGGAAGACTGCATTACAGGTAGATAGACTCAATCAAGGAAGACACATCCCTGAACCTGCAAGACCTGAGCAGGGCAGTTGATGATAAGGTGACCTAGAGGTCTTTCATCCATAGGGTTGCCATAAGTCAAAGTCAGCTTTATGGCAGTGAACAACAAACCCGTTGAATGGCCACTCAGGAGGGGTTAAGATAGGTCTGACATCTCCTTGCAGTGTTCAGAGATGCTCCATCAGGGTTGAGTGTGTATGTTTGCCAATGAAAGGAACCATTCTAGAACTGGGGCGAAACCAGCTTTGGTCGAATGCAGACTATAGCTTCCATAGTTAATTCCTCCCCATTGTTTTCAAGGAGATATATTTTTAAAATCCACTGAGCTAAAAAGGCTAGCAAAGTTACAACCCACTCCCCTTCCACTAGGAGCTAGCAGGGCTTAGCTTTGGATGTAGCAGAGGATCATTCTGTATGATACTGTAAAGAAATTTACTTTTACACACACACACACACACACACACAGAGAGAGAGAGAGAGAGAGAGAGAGAGAGAGCTTACCATACATTTAGTGAAACTTTTGGTTAAGTTTTGTTTGGTTTTAATATACATAGAACAATGGAAACACTCATTAAAATGTTAAATATTTGATAGTTAATGTTTGGCATTTGATATCTGACATCTTTAATTAAAGATTTAAATGTGATGATATGGTATATGATCTGCAACATAATTGTTCGTAATCTGCATTTTATTTATTCTGTTTTAATAAATGTATCAGAAGAACGAAAGGAAAACAATTATTTGAAGCAACAGAAAATTAGGTCTTCTGCTTGTTTCTTGCACATGTTAGAATAATGTGTATACGGATGCATCTATTTTGTAACAGGAAATGGTTACTCTCATTAGATAAATAGACAGATATAGAATGAGAGCAACAATTTCTTATTTAAAAAAATGCATGCATCCATGTACAGGTGTTGCGGGCCCCTATATTCAAATGTGCAATGCTAAAATCAGCCCCAAGAGGAGAGTAACAGCTGTGGCCTTCTATGTTAGTGGGGCAGGTTTTAGTGTGAACTATAAAGGAGCTGTCTAGAGTACCAACCTTATCCAAAAACAGGTTCATCACCTTGGATGTGTATGTGTATGTGCATTTAAGTTGCTTGTTGACTTGTAGCAACTCCATGAATTTCATAGGTTTTTCTTAGGAAAGGAATACTTAGAGGTGGTTTTTCTAGTTCCTTCCTCTGCAATATAGCCTGCAGTACCTAGAATTCATTGATGGCCGCCCATCCAAGTACTAACAAGGCTGGCCCGGCTTAGCTTCCAAGATCAAATAGGATCTGATGCCTTTAGGATATAGCTCTGTCAAAATTCAAACTGAATCTCAGAAAAGATTCCCCAGCTCATTGATATGGGAGCCACCAGCTGCCATGTGGAGACATTCTGAATTCAGAATCCAAGCAATTAGGCTTCTGTGCCTTATCTCCAGCACCATCAGTACTCCTCCTTCCCCGACAACCCTAGCAGACTGAATTCTTTGGCTGAAATGTACCACCTTGACTGCAATACCAGCCTGTCACTGAACACTGTATTACACACTCTTAGCATCAGAGCTCCAGTTTGAACAACTGCTCTGGTTAAAGGAGGACATTTTCTAAGCCTCTTGTTCCCTTTTCCTTGTTGCCATTTTAGATTTTGAACCCTGGGTTTTGACAAAGCACCTGCTGCTAACCTCTCTGATCCTTGATTGCACCTTTGGAATGTGACCTCTAGCAGGTTATTGCTATGTAACACATCTGCTTCTGACCCACTTGGGTGGCTGCCATCTTGCTAGGCCCCTGGAATCCTACTGCCCACAGAGTCTGGCTCACATTAAGGTCTCAGATAGGAAGCAAAGACAGGGAGAAGCAGAAGATCAGTTGTTTTCTTTGTACAGGGATGGGATGGCTTGCCAGTTATTGGACGACAAACAATCACATGCAATCAGTGGGTCTGCTAGTCTCATGTATGCATTCAGTTTAACCAAGTAGAAAACTCACAGTCGCTGATGATAATAATAGCCAATCAAGAGGCTATTCCACTTCCCCAACCCCCACCAGCTAATGTATTTCAATTGCATCTACAATATGGGTTTCAAAATAAAAGTATATTGAAGCCACAACATGAACTTTTAGAACATTGCTAGGTTTCACAATTGCATTCTTTACTTCTGGTAGATTTAGGAAAAACTCTTTTCACAGGCTTGAATTGTCCCTGTACAGTACACATATTCTTCCCTATTGTTATTCTTGTACTTCTGTCAGAAAGAGCTGCTCAAAAAGATGTCATATTATAGCATCATACTTCTATTCCAGAGCTATCTGGCAGCTGCCAAAGTTACAATAACTTGGGAGTAGGTGTTGGGTACATTTTAGGATATGTGAAACATCCTGTAAAAAGTGGGTTATAGTTGTGTGTGTATGTCTTCTCCAGCAGTGCAATCCCAGTCACTTAAACCCTTGCGCCAGTTTTTCTATCAACTGGAGGAAGAAACCAGATGCTGGGGTTTCCTGAAGCGCCCTTTTAAATAGTGATTGCCTGCTTCCTAACAAGTGCTGAGGGAGATGAGGACTGCTGGAAGCTATTTTGCTGCTTGGGCCTTTTAAAGATATTGTTGTTACTCGTTCAGAGTTGTGCAATGGTTTGGGTGTTGGAGTAGGACTCTGGGAGACAAGGGTTTGAATCCCTGCTTGGACATGGAAACCCACTGGGTGGCCTTGGGCAAGTCACATTCTCTCAGCCTCAGAGGAAGGCAATGGCAACCACTGCTGAACAAGGCTTGCCTAGAAAACCTCATGACAGGTTTGCTTTAGGGTCACTATAAGTTGGAAATGACTTGAAGGAACATAACAAGTCCTTCTGCAAGGCCACTTTTTCAATAAATGGTCATGGCAGCTAGAATTCCAATGAGTGCAACTTTTTTCATCCTGAAAGTGTAGGGATTGCACCAGCTTTGCCTATTGATTTCTCAATGGTTGGCATGCCTACTAGGAGATCCTATCAGGGCAAGGTCAGCATCATCGGGGGACTTGTTAAGACCTACACTACAGCAAAGGGACTCATTGCAAACTCACCAGTCTCTCTGCCCCTGCTTCTTCTCCTAGCTTCTTCCTGCCTACTGTCCTACTATTTCCAAATGTATAAGCAGTGACAAGAGCAGCAACAGCTGTCCCCCTTGCTTTGTCAGCCCTTAGTGTTTTAGTAATATGTTTTAGTACTGTGTCTTTGTTTTAGTTCACTTTAATTAATTTAGCTTAGTTTTAGCTTTAATACAGTTTTTTCTTTTTCTCTTTTCTTTCTTGTTGTGAATTAGTTTGTTAATATTAAAATTAATAATTATGAACTAAAAAAAAGAGTGACAAGAATAGCAGCAGCAGTTTCCCTTGCTTTGCTTGCCCTTTTTGAAGCTCAGAAAACTTGGTGTTTGAACTATAAAGGTCAGAATCCTCTACTAGCATGGCCATTAGCCATGGTGACTGCAGGATTTTGAGACATATAGTTCAAAAAGTAACCTTCCCAAGCTCATAAGACTAGGTACAGAGGGCCATCTCCAAGGAGTGCTGTTGGGTTCCATGTCAGAAGAGGCTTTAAACTCTGTTTCTGTAATTCTGCAACTGTGCCGTTGTTAAGCCTTTGTTCATGTAGTCCTGTTTGTTTTTACATCTCATTTCTTACTGTCAATAAAATCTATTGCAGTGAGCAGGATAATAATGAGCCATGAGATTCAGTGAGTATCTCATAATGGCAAGGTTTCCATCAGGACTGTTAGGAATTACTGTGTGGGTAATAAGGTGGCATGATGAATGTCTCATGGTAGGTGTGCCCACATACTGTGTATGTGTACGAGACACACGCGCGCGCGCACACACACACACAGAGAAATTGGCTCGAAGCATGAACATATGTTGTTGGGAAAAGGAAATTTTTAAAAATCAGAATGTGAAAAGAGTTGAGGCAGCAAACAATATGCTCTGCTATACTGCAAAATTGCCCGTATTGTTCTAATGCATCATAGACTTGTTAGGGGACCAAAAGCTTTTGCCTCCAAATCCATAATCAGGCGGCACTGAGTGAAGAATGTGCAGCAGGCGGAAGACAGCGCACAGCAGAGAAGGACTTTTAACAACTCTGGGCTGAATTGTCTGCTGAGTTCACATATCAAAGGAGGAAAAATCACTAAAATAAATTGGAAAAACCATTTACCCAGAGAGGGAAGTGTGACTTTATTTAGAGGGGCATCTCTTGTATCTAGACAGAGCAATTCTACTCTGCATGAGGTAGTTGTGGAACATTAGGGGGGTCTGTTCATATAACGCAGCAGAGCATTGCAACAGACGTTTGTGTTGAAACACCACATATTTTCAACAGCTGTACAACAGTCTTAACACTGCTTGCACTGGAAGGCTGCCATGAAATAAAGGCATAGTCTTCTGCTCAGAAATGACTAAACTAACCTTGGTGGGAACATGCAGCTTGCAGCCATCCGTGGCTTACCTTGTCTTTCTAACACCCTCTCCCAAGATGCTATTACAGCCCTTGACAGCAATACCTGAGTCTGTATAGAATCCCAGGATGCACTTACATGTTTTGGAGATGCATGGTGTGCTCAGAGTAATAGAGTGCAAAAACAGCCCAGAATGGTCTAACTCATACCAGGCTGGTTCTAGGTTTTCAGGAGGTGTCACTAGGAGGAGGTCTTGGGTAGTGGGTAAGAGTGCAAGCTGAGGTCAGAGAAGTCCCTATAAGTTTAGCCATTCTTTCGCCTTAAGGCTGCCATCCTACACCATTGACTAGAAAGTTTTAAGTTTAATTCAGTGGGGTTTGCTTCTGAGCTGACATATACAATAGAAAAACACTCTGATTCCCTCTCTGCAATATATATGGCGCTAATAATACTTATTTAGTGCTGCCTGAATACCCTGAAGGCAGCAGATCCGACTTGATCTTAGAAGCTAAGTAGGGTTAGTACTTGGACAAGAGGCTGCCAACAAGTAGCAGGTGCTGTAGGCTATATTACAGAAGAAGGAAATGACAAACCACCTCTGAGTATTCCTTTCCTAAGAAAACTCTATGAAATTTATGGTGTTGCTGTAAGTTGACAGGTGACTTAAAGGCGCGCGCACACACACACACACACACACACAATACTACTTATTTACTTTAGCAGGGCTGTGGTAAGAATTACAGAGATAGTATTTGACAAGTATTATGAACACTCAAAGATGAATCAATCTTATAATAATATAGTTAAATATAATGAATAGCTATGTGTTTACTTGCATATATATGTTATTAATCTAAACACTGGGCAGGTTTCTGCTTGTACAACTGAACTTTCTTGTACCTCTTCCTTTCAACTCCTTTGGGCCACCTTTAGAAAAGTCACTTCTAAGGACAGGAGGATGCTTTGGAGTGACATGCAGTGTGCCACAAAAGAGTGTAGCAGTAGAGGCAGGGACAGGAGAAATTGTGCTGCCACTTATGTTAAGAACTCTCTAGATTATTGCTGGTGTCATTATATAAAGAGTGTCTAAAAATTATCTTTACAATTTCAATTCTATATAGAATTCTATATAGAATTGAAATTGTAAAGATAATTTTCAAATACCCCGTACTATTGTAAACATCCATGGTAGAACCTGCTGTTGTAGGTGTCTGGGGCACAACATCACAATTGCTGTTGTTGTTTTAACCATTTGTATCCCTTTCTCGACCCTTCTCTCCACTCAAAGGGAAGCAGCACGTTCTTAGTTAGAAAAACTTACCAGCTAGACTGGAAACAGTTCACACAGATGGAGAAGCCAAAGTTTGCTGGTTTCACAGCCAGGCTGATGGAGTGACCCTGCATCCATTCTCTTCTTTGCTTAACGGTGAGAGAAAAGCAACAGCTGAATGATGGTAGCTTGTCTAAGCTTGCTGCCAGATGACAACAGGCAGAAAGACAAGGTTGATGGAGCTGGCTTTTCAGTAGAGTTAATATCAGCCCTACTTCCCTTTCTCGCTCAATACAGTCTAATGGAATGGTTGTTGCCAAGTAATAGTAGGTAGCTGTGTTCACACAGATAACTTTGCTTAGGGACCCAAGTCCTTAGTTCCATTCTCAAATACATTTCACATGAGGGTGGGGGAGGAGACCAACCTCATATACTTGTGTGTCCAAACTGGCCTTCCATCATTGCTCCTTATGGGCCAGCCATGGCATTCAAATGACATTCCTGCAGCTGGTGCCTGGAAACTGCGGCAATTGCTGTTGCTAAGAAGCACTTTTGAGCAGGAAAGCAATTATCCAAGTATGGTGTATTCATTTTAAATAAGTCCGAAGGCATTCTAGGGAGTACACAATAAATTGCAAAAGGCCTCGTAGGAAAGCTGCTGGATAGGCCACCTTTTGCTGGTCACCCAGAGGATCACAGGCTCAAAGAAGTGGAACTGGCTATTTGCATTAATGTAAAAGTGTTATTCTAACTACAGCACTTGCTAGTAAATCCCTACGGATGGCATCAGAACATGATTTTATGATTGCCAGTACACACCACTCTTAAGTGCATTATTGCAGACATAATTCAAATTGCCTGTGTCTGACCTGCAGCTGATAAGCCATTGGCTTTTTATGTTTGTATGGAACTCCAGCCATTCAGTACAATGGCACACAGTGTCTACCTCCAATTTGGATGGGGGAAAAGTTGATGGCTAATAGTGGCCATGTCAATGTCAAGATCAAAATGCTCCTGTGTCACGTTTAACCTAGTCCATTGCTATTCAGTTCATTTTTCTTTTAACTCATCTGACAGCAGTTGAAGATACTGAGAAGGGCTCAAAGGTCTTGATTTGCAAGATAATTTATACTCAGATAAAGAGAGAGAGGAATGCAGCATTCTTGGCATTTTGGGAAGAAGAGCACACCAAAACAATGCTCACTTCTCCTGGAAGAAGATGTATGCCACATGGGATGCAGAGTCATGGGGATTAATATTATTTCTATAACATTCCTAAAGAAATTTTGTTTACTCCCTGCTTAACAACAAGAAACTCTGAATAGAATGAATCATAGAATCATAGAATCACAGAGTTGGAAGAGACCCTGGGGCCATCGAGTCCAACCCCCTGCTATACAGGAACTCACATCAAAGCATCCGCACTAGATGAACCTGATGCATCAATTAATGCATCAGGTTCATTCACTGGGGCAGTATGGACGCATATTTGGATGTGAACGTGTATAATCTAGACATGGTTTTCCCTTGCTAAACTTGGAATGACTATAACAAATTTGGTTGCCACGTGCTGGTTTGGCAAGAGAGGAGGGAGAAATAGCGACTTGGATTTAACCAGAAAGACTATTGCTAAGCAAGTTTTTGAACCCAGATCTGAACACAGTACAGAAGATAGCACAAATTCCTGAGCTAATAATATAATTTTATGATTTGGAAAAAAGAATGAAGCTCACTTGATTGCTTCGTTAAAGGGAAAGAGTACGCTTGTAAGAGAAAACTCAATTCAAACTTGAATTTGAAATTTTTATAGGGGGAATACACCTGCACACTTCTAGGTTAGTCAGAGAAAATTCTCTTGCATGAAGAAATAAGAGTTTATATAATGATACAGGAGCCTGGGGACCACCTGCGCGTGCATGTGGGCGCACTCTGGAATCTTAAGGTTACAGATAGAAACAACATCAAGGGCAAAAGTACTGAGGCATCTTCACAAGCACATCAATGAGCACATTGATGTGACTGGAAGGCATCTGATATAACTACAATTCCACATTGTTACAAAGTCCTCTGATTGTTCACATGACAAGTTGCCTGTAGCCTGGTTATTTCAGTTCTGCATCTCCTGGGCATAGTATTTTATTGCTTTTCTCTAACCATTTTTTCTTTCCTAGTGACCAGGACTGCATTTGCACATTTAAGACTTGGATGTCAGTAACGCCCATTCCTTGAGACTTCAGACCTTGCCACAGTGTGCCTTAGTTCCATCCCATTTGGAGTGCATAATATGCTCAATATGGGGCTGCTTTTGAAGAGTGGAAAGTTCAGCTGGTCCAAAGAGCTGCATCCAGATTGCTAACTGGGGCTGCACAGAGCAGACAGCTCCTTGGCTGTGACAGCTCCACTGGCTACCTATCTATTTCTGGGCAGAATTCAAAGTGCTGGTGAAAATGCCCCCTATGGTTCAGGGCCAGGTTATTTGAAGGACTGTATTCTCCCCTATGAACTTGCTCGTGTTTTGAGACCTTCTGGGAAATCTCTGCTCCCTGTTCCACCACCTTGACAGGTATATTTGGTGGGAACACAGGAGAGGGCCTTCTCAGTGGCAGCTCCCAGGCTCTGGAACTCTCTTTCCAGAGAAGTCAGACTGACATTCACCTTACTATCTTTCTGCAGGCAGCTAAAACCCTTTTTATTCTGGCAGGCCTTTATAAATTGAGTTTTCAGGAGAAACCAGCCTTGTATAATGTGCTGGGCTTTTATTTGTTCTTGTTTTGTTTTAACTGGTGTCATTTTTATGATGGCTTAATTGCTTTTTAACTTGTGTATGCTGTTAATTTTTAGTGTTTATTTCAACAGTTGTAAGCCACCTTGGAGACAGCGTGGTGTAGTGGTTTAAGAGTTAGGCTACCACTCTGGAGACCAGGGTTTCAATTCCTACACAGCCATGGAAACCCAACTCTCTTAGCCTCAAAAGGCTAATTTTTTTAAGGAGTGTTTTTTAAAAAATTTATTCATGTATTTAATGCTTGATTGCTTTAATTGTTTTTCTCCATTGAACATCACCTTGAGGGCCCTGGTAGGCTGAAAAGCAATAGATACATAAATGGTTTAAACAAACAAACAAATTACCACCTGATTGGTGTTCTTTGAAGTCTCTGGAAATACTAATCATACTGAAAGTATAATCTGGTGTGTCTTGTAAAGCAAACTGAGGCTTTTTCTTTTGTGGCTGAAATTCTATGGTGGCAGCGGTAGGTATAGCCTTTGAATGGACATTGTGGCCTCTTCCATCCACAGAAGCCTTTTCTTGCTCCGGGTGCTAAAGTCTATGACAATATGGCAGCTCAACCAATCACTGCCAGTCTTCATTGTTAAGTTATTGATTTAAACCACTTTTATCACAGTCTTGAGCTAAGAAGGCTTGCAAAATGGCTAACACCAGGTCAATAATATGTCATTAAAACAGTAGACTCTCTAAACAACATAGCAATTATGACAGTTCACATCTTCCTCCCCTGCTCATAAGGCAATTTGTTCTAATGGACTCTGTGGGGAGATGATAAGCCAAGTTCCAGCTTGGTAAAGCAACAGGCAAAGGAAACAGCAGTAATGGCCGGTTTTCCTAGCTGGCTTTTCTTTCTGTTCTTCTTCTCCATTCCCGCAACCAATTTGTTGATGGATATCTTCAAGTTGTTTCTGATATATGGTGACCCTAAGGCAAACCTATCACAGGGTTTTCTTGGCAAGATTTCTCAGAGGGACTTTGCCTTTGCCTTCCTCTGAGGCTGAGAGAGTGTGGCTTACCCAGTAGGTTTCCATAGCCAAGTGGAATTCAAACCCTGGGCTCCAGAGTCTTAGTCCAATGCTCAACCCACGATGCTGGCTCTCCTCCACAACCACTACTGAATACATTACAACACAGACTGCTGATTATATTCATGATGGTGAATGTCCTTTTAGAACAATGGGGAATATGAGTTCCTGTTAAAAGTTCTCCAGTGATTTCAGATGGCATTCTGAAATAACAGACCACAGCACCAAATATCAAACTTGTTCCGTTGATGGAAATACCCCTCAGAATTTCTCAGCATGACCCAAAGCACTATTATTTGAACATGACTGCACATTGTTTATGTACACTTATGGTATTCTCCAAATAGATGCGTGACCCATCCCCTGCTGCGGACACCTGCATTGAGAATGCAATGCTAAACACGCACAGAGCAGGGAGTGAAGTGATGTTTTTGTTACTCTTATGAGTTAGAATTCGTTGAGTACTCAACAGGGATTGTGATGCTGAGCCATTTATATAAGACTCACGAAATCAAGATCCCTGCATGGTATAATGAAGTTTTGAAGTCTCATTCAAGGAAGTTAGGAATGTAATCTCACAGACTGCTTGGGAGTCATGTTGACTTTGGAGTTTGCTGAATGGCTTCAGTACTTCCTGTAATATTTTAAAAGAAGGGACAATATTTACCCTAGGAAATTCATAGCAAAACTCCCTACTCAGTATCACTATGCAAGGAAGAGAGGTGGAGGACTGCAATCTGAGTTTAGATCTCTGGGTTTTGGGGAGTTCAGAGATCTATGTGAAAGAAAGGCTTGGCGCCTTAGAGGGTTGCTGTTGCTGTTGTGTGCCTCCAAGTCATTTCCAGCTTATGCTGTCCCTAAAGTGAATCTATCACAGGGTTTTCTTGGCAAGACTTTTTCAGACGGAGTTTGCCTTTGCCTTCCTCTGAGACTAAGAGAATTTGAATTGCTCAAGTCCAGTGCTCAAACCACTACATCATGCTGGTTCTCTTGACTTAGAAGTGCTTATGGACAACACTGTTGCCATTTTCTCAGTCTCCATTTTTGAACTGCTAGAATTGTAAATGTGCCAGCCATGAGTGCAGTATATTATAATGGCTTCTGTGGTAAACACCAAAATGATGGTGATAAAAGAACACTAAAAATACAAACACTAAAGATAAAACACTTTTCTGATTATCCTCAAACTTGAAGGTGATTTAATAACAACTACAACTCTGAAGTTTTCTCAGTCTATCTTCTCCTTGGGAATTCCCCTTGGAAAATTCTCTTAAGAGACCCTGCTTCCAAACTAGGTCAGGTAATTTCCTCTTTGTTCCACAGAATTTTGGTTTCAGCTCCTTCATACAGTCTAGTTCAGGCAGAGGGTACATTCTTTATCTTTATAGGCCGAACACTAGCTGGATGAAGGATTACAGCAGACATCAGGAGCTTGGCGATTTCTGGGGAACAGCTGCAGCTCAGTGATCAAGCACAGGCCCTAGTTTCCATACCTTAGATTTCAAATCAAGTGAATCACTGGCAGTGGGAAGGTTGCTGATGAAGACCTTGCAGAGCTGTTCCCAATCAGCATGGCCAATACCAGGCTAGACAAAATGATGGCCTGATGCAACCTGAGGCAGCTTCACAAAGGTTCACATTTCTCATTTTGGTCAAGCTGCTGGTTAACTAAGCATCACTCCTGGACAACTATTATTCTAGGGAAACAGAGAAATAGACAGACAGCTCTGGAAGCATTATGGTCATCTAGAGCTCCGTGCCTGGCTCTAAATCTCCAGTTTTTATGGATCATTTCCAGGTGGGAGACAAGGGTGAGGATTCTTGTTTTGGTGGGTTCAACTCCAGGCAAGAGGAAAGGGCTATCTGCAGATCTCCAGTTCATGGAGAAGAGCAGCAGCCACTAGAGTTTGCAAGGCATCATTTATTTGTTGCTGCAACTTGCAAAGACTCTCCAGGAAGTCTATGTATTTACTAAGGCCATTTCCGCACAAGGACGTCCTTGCACACTGTCCTGCAGCAGTCCTGGCAGGGAAGGGAGTGCAACAGGAACACTCCCTTCCTTATCTCACCAGGTCCCTGCAAAAGGGAGCACGATGGTCCCATCTCTTCCTTCCGCAGTGCAGCTTGGCACTTCCCATGCTGTGCTATGGAAGGAAGCACCGCCATCACATTTCCCTGCCCTTCTGCATGACAGTAAGTACAGGAGCGCCGTGCAATCATAGGTGCAAAATAGATTTTTTCCATTTTGTGAATACTGTGCAAGTGCGACACTTGGGGATGGGATAGCAGCAGGCCAGTGACAGCCAGCTGACCGCTGCCATCCTGTCCCCAAAGCGGCACAGCACCGTCGTATGGAAATAGCCTAAGATTCCTCCTTCCTTCCCAGTCACTGTGGCACAAGAGCTCACCCTCTGCTCTGCTCTGCAGTTCCCTTCTGTCTAGAAGGAAGTAGGCTAGATTAAAGATTCCTTATCCTCTCTCCCTATGTAAATGAGAAGAAATGGTATTCTCATTTAACTTTGATCTGGGACCAGCCCCTCTAGCCAAGATTTTTCTCTAAATTTCCAAACAGGAAAATAAGTTTGCCCTCTGTGTGTGTGTGTGTGTGTGTGTGTCTGAATGAAAAGCTGTGAACAACCGTGGTTGGTATTTAATGCATAACCCTTAAGTACATTATGATTGGCCATCCCTAGGTCTCATGTCTTGGCCTGGAAACTTCAGGGCCTGGGATGATCATGAACTGGCAATGATAAGGTCATCACTTTTTTGTTTAAATAAGTACCCATAAATACCCAGAACTACTCTTAGGAAAGAAACAATGGGAATTGGCAACTCTATGACAGAAATGAAAATTAAGTAAAGGCAGTATGCAAATATATGCACACATGATCACACACACACACACACACACACACACACACACACACAAAGTGTCAGAAGAGTATTATATGAGCCACCAAGCCCAGATGATGAAATGAACTGATTGCATGAGAAGCCAAGGACTTGTGCTGGAAGGGAAGAGGACAGACAGCAGGATCAAATACAGCAAGGCAGCACATTTAGCAGTACAACACAGTGACATCAATACAATATGACAGACAACGTAAGCTGAGTGTAATAGCCTGCAGTGCTGGAGTGCAGCACAGTAAGCAGAGTTCATTTGGAGGGTGAGACACTGAATGGATGTGTGGGTAAGATACTCTGGGATGCAGCTATGTTTGGCCACTTAAAAGTAAATAACTTTCTGGCTCTATCTACCTAGATCTTCCTGAAAGGAACAAATCACTTTAGAGGGGGATTAGGTGAGAGATAGAAAGTAAAAATGAAAGAGAAGCGTCAGTGCTTCAGAGTCAGACAAGGACACAGCCAACTCTTGAGATGAAGCCATGAGTCTCCCCCTAATTAGAGGTAACCTAAGCCTCCAGATTTCATCTTAGATTTTAAAAAATACAAAGCAAGGAGCTAAATACTTTTATGGCCTCTCTGGCCCTGGGACAATGCACACAGTCAAACAAGGGGAGTTTGTCTACACTTACAAATCATGGAAAAGCACCAGACAGTGTCTGATTCCTCTGATATCAGGACTAAGGTCTTGCATGTTAAAAGGTAAACTGTGTTTGGCCTAGCCATGAAGGTGGACTGGTCTTGTATGACCATGACCATATTATAACCTTCTAACTGGGACGAGGGGAACCTTCTGCCCATCAGAAATGGGGGGGAGCGCGTCAGCAGACCAAAAGCCTGCCAAAAATTAAGTTATGCTGACACACACACACACACACACACACACATTACTATGAACATTCAAATTTAGTGAATGCTATCATGCCAATAATCTTGGACAAATTTTCTGCCTTTGAAACCTCAGGAGAAACACCTGGTGGTAGTCTGTGGTCCAAGTAGCACTCTGCTTTTCCCCTACTCAACCAGCTCAGTCAGTCGACCCCCCCAAGGGACGTGGGGATGGGGGAGGGGCAATTCGCCCCAAGTGGCAATGTCTTTGGGGTGTCCTCGCCCATAGCCACGCCCCCATGCACCACAGCCACACCCCACCGCACAGTGGCCATGCCTCTCGCACCATAGCCCCGCCCCTCCTGCCCCCCCTCCACACGCTCCAAACTCCGCCACTGAGCTCAGTCCACTAGTTGTTCATGAATACACAAGTCAATGCTGATGGCCACCAAAATGAGATTGTCAACATCTCCTGACACAAGTCCAAAAAGTGGGGAAATATCTATTTTGTCATATGGAATTGTCAAGAGTCTCAATACTGCCTGTTTTTTCAAAAGATAACAGTGCAGGTACAATGCAGAGGATCCTATCTATCCTGAAAATATGCAATACACTAAAGAGTGTCTAGGTCCTGATGAGTTCCACTGACATCACGAGTGAACTCCAAAAGTTCTGGGCAATCCTTGTTTGAGTCTGTGTAAGAGATCTAGATAAAACCTGTTGAAGAATTTAGCACAACCCTTGCAGCGTCCTACCTCTCCAGAACCTTAGAACGTCTCTTTATATTGCTCTGGAGGGCCTGTTCCACTCATGTCCTAGCCAAACTAACACTCCTGATTTAGCAGGGACAGTCTTAACCCTATGTCATCCAACTTTTCCATCAGTTTTTAA
The DNA here is from genome assembly GCA_030412105.1 of Cyclura pinguis. NCBI lineage: Eukaryota > Metazoa > Chordata > Lepidosauria > Squamata > Iguanidae > Cyclura > Cyclura pinguis. The sequence continues at coordinate 131,719,291 of CM059600.1, forward strand.
AATGCCCTAGTATCGCTCTCCTCTTCTCTATCCCCCCATCCTCAACTTACTTCAGTTGCTGCAAACTGAGTTCAAAGTGCAAAATTAGTTTGCACACAGTTAACTCAATTGGAGGGAGGGGGGAAGAAGGAGGAAGAGGTGGAGTCTTGCCCTTCCCGGCAGGTTCAGTCAAAAACAAACTGACGTAGCTTCTTGTACCTTGCATGTTCTTCGTCATTGATTACTTTTGGTATCTTGACCACAGTCTGATGTTGCTTGGACATGCATATTTTGGTTTTCATTGTGAAATGATGGATGATACAGCTTCAAGGGTGCACTGAAGTATAATGAATTCACTGTTGATACAAAATCTAAGTTTATTGATTTCAAGTAGATGGTAAATGGATGCAGTAACAGAAATAATAGCAAAGAAAATTCATTCCTGATCCTTTAGCTAAAAGCAGGCACACCTAATGAGTATCTGATCACTGGGGATACAGGCAACTCTTTATGCTTCTGGGTAGACTAGATCTCTTAGACAAGACACCAGCTCTCCTCTTTCAAAGAGAAAACTCAGGAGGCAGGGGTTATATACCCTAAATATTTTTTGGACACACAGTGGCACTGGCAATCTTGGAATGAGAGACTTCATCCCTCCCCTGTGATCCCTGGGGCTTGTGTTCTCCTGCAGATTCCTGATTTCAGGGGCAAAGTGTTAATTCCAGTAGAGAGGGTGACACAATTATCTGAAAAGATGTTGAGGGCTGTGCTCTCTCTAGCATGCATGGCTTATCTCTGAGGCCCTACTAATGAAAACACAGGAAACTTAAGCAGAGAGAAAGAGGCCCGCAAAACTAACTTATATAGGCCCTTAAGCATCTCAGGAGATATACTTATCTATAGATGCATACAGAGAGCCAGTGTGGTGTAGGCGTTTGAGAGCTGGACTAAGACTCTGGGAGACCATGGTTTGAATCCCTGCTCAGCCGTGGAAAGCCAGGGGGTGACCTTGGGCATGTCAAACTCTCTTAGCCTTGGAGGAAGGCAAAGGCAAATCCCCTCTAAACAAACGTTGCCAAGAAAACCCCAGGGTAGGTTCACCTTAGGGTCACAATAAGCCAGAAATGACTTGAAGGCACACAACAAACAACAACAATATATGTACATAGAGTAAGGCCCTTTTCGCATGGCATTTGCCATGCGAAAGGGCCTCCGGAGCATCGTGCGATTGTGAGGAGCGTTTCAGACGACGTCCTCACAATCGCATGATGCTGCCGGGGCCAGCAGGCACCGATCGCGCACTATTTCATTTTCGGCTTGTAGCTGAAAATGGTTCATGATCGCGCATCGCTCCGGGACCCCACGCGCACTTACCTTGTGTGCGGAGCTCTGGAGCCGTGGCCCTCACACTTCCTCCCCCAGCATAGTCTGGGAAAATAGCCGGCTGCGCTGCGGAAGGAAGAGGCGGAGCCCTTATGTTGCCTGCTGGCCAGCAGGCAGCTCCTGTGGAGCCGAAGCAGCGTGGACACGAGAGCCTCTCGCAAGAGGCTGCTCGCATGATCCCTGCGCCCTGTGCCGGAAAGAGGTAAGGTGCAGAAAGGGCCTAAGACTCTGGGAGACCAGGGTTTGAATCCCTACCCTGCCATGGAAACACACCGTGTGACTTTGGGCAAGTCAGTCTCTCAGATTTAGAGGAAGACCTTTGAATAAATCTTTGCAGAAAACCCAAAGACAAAGTCATCACAAATTGGAGTTAATTTGAAAGCACGTAACAACAGCAGCAAAAACAACATACATCCATGTATAGGATGCATTAGAAGCCCAGCAACTACACTGCTTGTCAATCTTCTGAAAAAACATCCATCTACCATTGTTGAACTCCTGGAATTTATAGAAGACTCTGCCATCATGTTCCTTCCCACAGAACAATGCATATACATGTGCTAGAGTTAATGTGAAGATCATCTGAAATGTATACATCATAAGGCTCATTATTTTCATTTTAGCTATTGATTTCCTTAGTTATATCTGTGGATCATAAAAACTGTCATGCCAAATCCTTTCCCCACCCCTAGTGGCTTCACTTTGACACTGTAGGAAGGTGGAGAGAGATAAGAACTAGTGACAAAAACATGTATGGTAGCCTAGAATTGGTTAAGGTCAGGTTAATGAAGAATGACAGTGAAGTTAGTCATGTTGACTTATGCTAAGATCTTGACTCTTAAAAGAGGTTCAAAATTGTGGTGTCTAACTCAGAAGCCTCTACTAACTCTTTTTGTGGCTACATTGCTTTTATTTTATTTTTTTAAATATTGATTAATAAAAAGGCTGAGGTAGCTTTCCTGGGTATATCATACTGGGCTATCAACTCAACTAAATGTATTCTTGCAAAGTATAGAATTTTTAACTCTGGAGTAGCATCTCACGAAGTGAGAGACTCATAGAACAATAAAGAGGAAAAATGATCAAAAGATCCTTTAGCCCAGCTCTGTCCTGTGAAGTAGGATCTTCCGTCTACCATTTATCACCCACCACATTGCAATCCTCACAGCTAAGTAGTGAAACACATTAGAGACACATAGAGAATATCCTAGGTTTGGTCCCTGGTTCCTAGAAAAAAAAATCAGGTACTTGTTATGCAGAGCCAGAGGTGTGTAATAGACTGAGGGCTGGACTAGGACTCTGAGACCAGGGTTGAGATCCCTGCTCAGTCATAGAAATCCTTTGGGTGACCCTGGGCAGGTCACACTCTCTCAACCTCAAAGGAAGGCAATGGCGAACCTCCTCTAAACAAATCTTGCCGTTAAAACCCTGTGGTAGGTTCACCTTAGGGTCACCATAAGCTGCAGTCAACTTGGAGGCACACAGCAACAACAACAACAAAGTACTGGTTGTGAAAGTTCCCTGCCTATGAGCCAGGATAGCTATTGCCCATCAGAGCACAGGCAGCAATAGTATGGGTGGTATAACCCATCTTCCTATGACTTTGCACTTGCCACAGAGAGCAGAGCATCGTCGATGCAGAGAGGTACTCACTGAGTTAACAGCTTGAGATGACTTTTGCAAATGAACAGTCGCACAACACACACTGGGATAAGGCAGCCCTCTGCCTCGACTGGATGCATCTCCATGTCTCACAGTATTCCCTTCCCCTGGGGAAATGTGAGGACTGAGAAAGCCATAACCAATTGCAAAATGGGGTCCAAAATACATGGAGCATATGCTCCAAATTTTGATAGATTTCAATTATGTAACGAAAGCACTTACATACTATTTAAACATGCATTGAATGGAATAAAGGGGACAAAGCCATTAGATAACTGAATGACATGTTTTAATACAATGTTCATTTTCTCTGAGATCCCTAAATTAAAAGAAGGTCTTCCTTGACCTCTGAAACACACATGTAAATATGCATAAGAGAAAATAAATACTCTGTCAGTCTGAGCAAGCATATGTAAGATAAAGCAAGGTTTATGAAACACTACACAGTCATTTCTAGAGACTGTCAGAATAGTCAAGCAAAGGGGAAACTTTTGTCACAACCAATTTGAGCAAGAATGAGAATACTGGAATTTGGGCAATTGTAGATACTCAAAGTGGGGGAAGAGGATGTTGTAATTTTGAATGGGCATCTAAACATTTTTGCCTTTCACCACATGTCATCTGAGTTGTTACAACATCTACTTTGCGAGTATCAGAGACATCTGAAATCTGAAGCCAAGCTGCAGAGTTTACACAGCATTTGGGGTGTCTCCTGCCGGGCAATTTTTCATTGGCTCCTTTTTCTCTGTCACACGTTCAGGCTTCTGCAGGCTAAGGGTAGAAATAAACTCTGCGACTCCTCCTGACCAGTGGCCTAGTGACATTAGTTGGTCTCTGAACTGTGCTATTTTGAAAGGACATAGGCAGACTTTTCCTGTTGTACTTTAAATTGGTAACTTTATACCCAGTCTCCCTGGGCCTAGATCACATCACAGCAGCTGGCTGTAAAGCCATTTAATCTCTTGGAAATGGCTCTGGTTATAATCCATGAGTCACATCCATATAAAACTGTGGCCAAGAAGAGGCTGTGAACATTTTCTGCACAGCAAAGAAGACCAGTTGACACTTAAGCCAGTATGTCTTGCAGACTTCTCAAGACTCCAGCATAGAATCTGCACACTACAAAGACAATCACTGGAGCCAAGCTGTATCAGAGGATCTGTGTCAAAAGTATTCATAGTTAAAAATTCATTATTCTTTTATTTTTCAGAAGCCAGGAAATAACTTGGCCCTTTCACTGAGACAGGAGATAGACATCTTTACACTTTCCAAAGTTTACTGGCGCTGCTCCACATTTGCATATTGCCACAAGCCAAGTACATCACTTCAGTTCCTCTAGCATTAACTCGCTCACAAGTGCTAGTCTGAAATGTTAACTAGTTTAATCAACAGAAAATAAAACAAAAAGCCCTATCCTAAATTCCTTAGACCAGTTTGCCCATTTTTGAGAGTTATATATAGTCGTGAAACAACAGAAATGTAACAGAAATGTAAAAATAATCAGGTATTTTTGTGACATTCCAATGAGCTGCAGAAATTAATTTTTAAAAGGTAGCTCCATAATTAATCATTGCAAGAAGCACACATTATTTCCATATTTCCGAGCTGACAACCCTGTCTTATGTTAGTTTAAGCTGTGCAAATTCTTACCTGGATTCCTCTAGAAATCAGCTATAGAAACAAGCTGACAAAGAAAGAAAATGACACTCATTGAGTGTTCTCTCCTGGGGCTAATATAAATTTTGTCAGAACTGTGTTGTTTAGAACAGGACAGGATGTTTGGACTGGAGTGTGGGGTACATGTAAAAAGGCTTAACCAACCTCTCCACAGCCTTTCATTCTGCCCCCCAACTCCTCACATGAGAGTTAAAGAATAAAAACCAGGCATGTTAACAATTCCATACATATAACATGATGTGTACTTTGGGCCTTTATTACAGTATTTACACATTTCAGTGAAAAAGTAAGCAGTGTGATAATATAAAAACCATTTAGCAAGACAAGCTTGGATAACATACAGGCCATTTCCACACTAGACTGTTATAGCACTATTATTCCACTCGCAACACCCTATGGAATCCTGGGGTTTGCAGTTTCGGGAGGGGCCAGCTGGCCCCTCCCGAAACTGCAAACCCCAGGATTCCACAGGATGTTGCGAGTGGAATAATAGCGCTATAACAGTCTAGTGTGGAAATGGCCATAATATATGCAGCCAAAGAGCCATGTTAAGGCCATACTTTATCAATTGGAACATTGCTTCATTTCTTTTGGCCCACAGTGCTTCAGCCTTACATGAAACTATGCCAAACAGCAAAATTATGGCATAATAATGTCAGGTAGATCCAGTAGCAGCACAGACGCGGTATGGATACCAGTTAGAAAGAATTATACACTTCTGCTTATACATGATGCCAATGTGGGTTGTTTATATATAGATATCGTTATTACTCAGTTGAACTGAATGCAAGTGGGGGGAAGAATCCTTGATATAAAAACCTGATGTGGAAATTTTGTGTCCACTTAGAAGGCAATTCTGTCGGTTGAATCTGTTTTGTAGGTTGGCATTCAAAACTGCCCCAAGAAATCACAGTGCCCCCTTCAATGGGGACTGCTTTGTTGGTGTGGTATTGCCATGCTACAACCTAGGAAGCATTTACAAATGTACAGTATACATTCTCCAGTTCAACAGAGACAATGCAGCAGAAGTTGTCTCCTGCCCATTTTCTCCTCTAATCCTGTTGTCTAGCTTGTCTCCTGTGGTTGGACTTCAGGTGGGTGGTGGGTGGGTAGGGACAGAAACTCTGCTGGCTTTAGCTCTTGCTGCACCAGAGGAGATAGAGTGATGTGGATTTTTTCCCCTGGCACAATCCTGCAACCCCTTCTCTGATGATTGGTTTTTTCTTTCTTAAAGTGCACTATATTTCACACTTACAGTACCTGTATGCTGATGGATGGATATGACTTCCAATGCACCAGGCAGCTGTCAAATATCACTGCTGTTGCCAGATTATAACAGTTTTGGAAAACAATCCCATTTCTTTTTTCTGTCAAAGAATGTTGCACTTTTCGTTTGCTATTATTTTAAACTATGATTACATTTTCCTTCAGAGCACCTTGCACATTTTTAGTTCACTGTAAAAATAACAACATGAGAAAGCTTAATAATTGCATACTTTGGGGGCTTATTTTGCTCAGCTTTGTATTCTTTCCTCCTTCTCAAGATTTCTACATATGACACTGGTGAAATTCTCTTTTATGAACTATTTGGAGCCCTTGTATTATTTTTTTTTAATTTGGAGATCTACAGAACTCACTGTATTACCATCAGCAATTTGGCTTAGAGAGGCTCCACTTTTCTTCTTCCTCAGTTCTGACTAGAACTGGACAGACAAAAGAAATGAAAGCACCTTACACTTTTTTTTTAAACGGAAAAGACTTAGTTTTGTCATTTTGCCACATCTAAGGCCTAGAGAGATCTGGCTGCATGTGGGCTTTAGGGATGAGGACCATAGTCCTAAATGTTCATTGCAATATCTTTTCCTGTCCTTTTGGTTCAGCATTTTCACAAGACATTTTAACATAAAAATTACAATAAAAAAGGACAAATAAACAGTAAAAGAGCAGCTAAAACATGAAGCACGCCCCTAAAATAAATGTTGAGCTTTCTGTTAGTTTTGGAGAACTGCTTACTTGGGCTTTGACATTAGCCAGCCATCTAAAAACCAAGTCTAATGAAGCAGAATATCTCTCATCTTCTTCAACTTCCCAGTCTTTAATCTAATCCCAGGATGGACCTGCCTTGGTTCATCATCCACCACTCTTAAAGTGGTAGAGAAACCATGAGCAGGGACTCTAAGCCCATTTCCTCACTACACTGTGATAGTGCTTTTATTCCACTTTCAATATCCTATGGAACCCTGAGGTTTGCAGTTTAGGGAGAGGCATTTAGAATTCCTAGCCAGAGAGCTCTTTGGCCTCAGTAAATGACAACTCCAGAATTCCACAGGACGTTGAAAGTGGAATAATAGCATTATAACAGTGTAGGGTGAAAATGGCCTAATTTTCTTTTAAGGTTCAAGAAGTACATATAAGATAACACAGAACTTATGATATCCGAAGCCAAGACCATTAAAAGCTTGAAACAAGCACTTCAGATTGAGCCCAGAAAGCAACTGCAAGCCAGTGAATTTGTTTCAAACTTGGCATCATATGCTGTAGCCAATATGACATAAAATTTAAACCAGCAAACCTATTTCTGCTGCCCGTTTTGGGATTTTTGTCTCCCAAGTAATTCCAAATGGAAGAGATACCAAGAATGGAATATGTCCATGAAATCTGTCATCAGCATGTTATATTCTCTTGCATGTATCCCTAATAAAATGGATCCATGTGTAAAAATGTTATCAGGGGAATGCACAAACAGGGTCCATTTTATCTGTAATTCACATGAATCTACATTACTAGTGCAAACAAACTAGTGTACATTTTGCATGGTTTCAGGGCTACTGCACCAACTACACTGCCCGTGTAAACCAGGCCTGAAAAAACTTGCTGGCCAGCAGCCATATTCTGGTTCATCAAGACGTTCATGCTATCCCACTCCCATTTTGGCCTGTTTCAGACAGACAACAAAGCTTGGTAGCTGAATAAGGGCCTTTCTGCACTACACCTGTTATAGTGCTATTATTCCACTTTCAACATCCTGTGGAATTCTGGGGTTTGTAGTTTACTGAGGCCAAAGAGCTCTCTGGCTGAGAACTCTAAATGCCCCTCCCTAAACTGCAAGCCCCAGGATTCCGTAGACGGTTGAAAAGGGAATAACAGCACTATAATAGTGTAGTGCAGAAAAGCCCCTTGTCTCTGGTAAGCTGCTGTAAACAGCTTAGGTCTCTTCCGCATCGTCTTGCTGCAGTCCCGGGTCCAGCAGGGAGCGCGTCAGCAATGCTCCCCTCTGTACCCGCTTGGTCCATGAGGAAGAGAATGCAACGGCGCCACGTCTTCCTTCCGCAGCGCAGCTGGGCTTTTTCCATTGCTGCACTACAGAAGGAAGCATCGCCAATGTGCTTCTGCAGCTTCCGCATGGCCAGAAGTGACGGGAGCGTCATGCAATTGCAGACACGAAACGGATTTTTTATGTTTTGTGAAAACGGCTTGAGTGCGACGCTCCGTGACAGGATGGCAGTGGAACGGCAACGACGTCATGTGGAAATGCAACCTGCCAACTGCAGCCATCCTGTGGCAGAAACGAGACAGTGACATCGTGCGGAAAGGGCCTATGGCTTTGTTTTCTTTGATGGATCACAACAACGATGTATGTTTGTTAAGCATGTCTTACCATATCAGGCGACCCTGAATTTCTCATTCTTTGGTCCTTGTCTTGGATCTCAAGTCTGGACATCTGTGTTGCCGTGTGCCTTCAAGTCATTTCTGACTTAAGGCAAGCCTATTACAGGATTTTCTGGGGGCTGAGAGTGTGTGATGCACCCAAGGCCACCCAGTGGGTTTCTATGGCTGAGCAAGGTTCCAGATCCTGGTGTCAATTTGCTTTGCCCCAGTTTACAACATTTCAAGTTTATACCATTTCTCCAGAAATAAATAAATAACTGAAAGTCTCACCTACAATGCGAAGAGGAGGAAGCAACTACCTTTTTTGTATTGCCTGAAGGAAGGAGTTTCCTTTGCTTGCTTAGAAGAGGAGGGCATGAGGGGGAAAAAGAAGCCTGAATCTTGCCCCAGTGGAAGCGATTTTCTTTCCTGCCTAGAACAGGGTCATGGGGGGGGGGGGGGATGAAGAGACTGGAATCTTGGGATGACTAGAAGGGGACCTCTGCTTGCTTAGGGGTGTGTGTGTGTGTGTATGAACAACTGGAGTCTTATCATCCGGAAGGAAGTAGTTTCTCTAGGTTGGAAAAGGCAAGCTCTGGTGTTATATGCTTTAAAAAATTTTTTTAAAATTGTTGTTGGGTTGAGTTAAATCATGAATTTTGTAGCTACTTTAGCTGCCAGAACACTTCTCTCTGGTCTCCAGTGATTTCCTACAGAACTGGCACCTCTCCATTTACATCAGACTTTATTTATATCACAAATCCAAGAGCACAACCTGACATAAATTGAGACTCACCTGTATCCTTGGCCTCCAGTGCCTTACTTAAGGAAAAGTTGCTGAATGACTATCTTTGCACACTGTACAATGCCAGTACTGCTACCATTTTGGCTTTTTATCCCTTTATGGAAAGAGGACTGCATTCAGGTCACTGACTCATACTCTATACCAAAACCTTGACAGGAAAAACTGTGCACTGTTGATGCCATTATATCTTTCAGTAACCTAACCTTTAACATGATTGATCCTGGAGTGGGGTTGGTGACACATCTACATAATGCAGTGTATATTAATAGTAATATTCTTGAATGCTTTCTCTTATTAAACTCATTAAAGGTCAGAGAATAGTGGTGGCTCCAGTTGCTTTCTTGTGAGGTCAACTGGATTCAGTTTTCATGCTCCACTTTTATAAACAGATATAAATAAGATTAAAGAAGATTTGGAGTGAGGTGCCATGATATTGGTACACTCACAACACTCACTTTGGTCTCACCTTTACAAAAGACTTAGGTCTTGTAATCTCAGTATTTGATTAATAAAGTTGCACTGAAAGACTGGATATGGGCAAATTCAGTGCAGCTGGTCAGAAAACTGAAGTACTGTAATAATAGATGGCCAGTTTTATGACAGCATGGGGAAAAGGAGAGGAGAAGCAATGATATTTGACTGCATCCTTGGGTTTCTTAAGTTTGTTACTTTTTCAGGCTGGTTCTTCCACAGTGTCTGGATTATGGCTGCAGCAGGAAGCACTTTCTAAGAGGAACATGGGAACGCTTTAATATATGGATGAAAAACATACACCTCTGATGTTGTTGAACTACAGCTCTCATAATCCCTCACTATTACCTAGGGTGGTTGAGACTGATACAATTTCAATCCAACATCATCTGGAGAGCCACATATTTTGCACCCCTGTGCAATAGTCCACTGTAACGCCTCTACAAGGGCTATGTTTCTCCAGAGGCTGTAGAAAGTACAGTACACTGTGGGGAAGAATGTTTTGAGGGGTGGATGGGTCACTGGGGATACAGGATGCCATGAAACCGAAGTTCTGCACTGACTTCAGGTTTGACTTCCAGGCACAATTCAATATGGTGCCATTAATCTTCAAACCTTGTATTTCAGGATCATGACACTGTCCAGGGATGTTCCCACAAACTACACTGAAAGACAGAGATGCAAACTACCAAAACCTCCCTAACAACGTCATTTAGCCATTCACACTTTTGTAACATCACAATTGATGACTTTGCTCACTCTTCAAAGACCAAATACTTCAGTACATTAAGATGACAGCAACCCACATGTTGATGAGCCTGGGACAATGGGATCATATGCTTGGACCCTAAACTCTCTGCCTATGGCTCATCACGATCTCTTACATCAGCTGAGAATTATCCAGAAACTGACCATTCTGGAACATATAAAGACGCACTGGCATAATACTTCCTCCAACTGCAAGGCTTCTTTCCCTTTTACCTGCCAAAACTCAAAATGAAATCATCTAAGGACATATTTATTTAAACTTGGTTAATGTGGCCAGGTTCACATTTTGAAGGTGTTAAATCTATTTTATCTTACAGCAGTCTTAGGTGCTACCTGTTTGTAATGATGATGACGGTTTGGAGGTGCATATTTAAGCAGCACCCCAGCATTCTGAATGCTGAGACTGGTGTAATGGGAGACATATCTTGCATTCCTGGGAGGGAGAAGCTCCTGCCTGTGGGCCAGATGCTGCTACACTGGTTCCCTTCAAGCACCAAGCTTCTTTTTCTGTTATCTCTGAACAGTGCTTTGAGATAAGACACACAGAACTGAACTCAGCTTAGCAGGTAAGACAGCCATTCCATTAGATTTTACTTCTTAGTAGGTGCATATAGACTCATCAGTTTGGTAACAAAATGGCCAAATTGGTAAGAACTACATCTCATCCTGCCCACTTGCTTTTGGCTTGACGCACCAACTGCTGGCACCCACTGCACCATTTCCCAAATTAAAAGGTTCCACATAAGAACTGTACTCTCTGCAAAGAATAGTTTCAAGGGCAGGACCACTTCCATCAAATTGGCATCCCCACAGTGTATCTCTACTGTTGTTGTTGTTATTGTCGTTGTGTGTCTTCAAGTCATTTCCAACTTATGGGGAACCTGTCGCAGGGTTTTCTGGCGCTGAGGGGATGTGACACACCCAAGGTAACCAAGTGGGCTTCCATAGCCAAGTGGGAAATCGAACCCGGGTCTCTAGGGTCATAGTTCAACATTCAAACCATTATACCACACTGGCTCTCATCTCTACATACAACACACCAAATACAACACAATTTCTATATGACTGATATCTAGTTGCACATCTAAACTCTCTTCCAGTATTCAAAAGCCAGTACCTCTTAAGACCATTGACGCAAGACCTTGTACCAAGGTTTAATGGCTAGAATCAGGCTGCAGACTAATATTTTTAGCTAAATGTATTTTATAAAAATGCTGTTATCCTGAGCTGACTAAATAGAATGGACTACAATACTTACACTTAGAATGGAGTGCAATACTTAAAGACTTTTTTTAAAGAAGTCATGAAGAGATGAAGCATCATTTTATAAATACAGAAGAATTAACCTAGCATGGAGGATAGAGAATTATTTAAGGTGCAACAACAAAGGGGTATGAAGTTCCATTCATAAATGGAGACTGGTGATTAGAATTAGGTCTTCAAGTATCAGAGGTATAAAATTCTGGGACAATGGCAGAAGTGAGCAACGTACTTGGTTTCTGAAGAGAACTGCATAGAATTATGAAGGACAGTTTAGGATTTTAACCTGATTCCTCAGCTACAGCCCACAGAGACAAAAAAGGGATCCTCTTATTGCCCATCTTTTTTGCTTTCCAGATTGTGTTTTGCTGCCCTTTGGCATGATTGGAGATAGGATGGGGCAGGGATATGGCCATCCTTTACTAGAAGAGCAGTACTTTGGGAAATTTAATGAATGCCTTTTTCTTTATGCTGCATCTGATCACCACAGTAATTTTCCTTTGGGTCAGACCATTAGCTAATCACTGTAGGGAGTTTATTTTCTCCTCTTGTAGCGTATAGCTTACTTCACTTTAGATTGCTTTACTGAAGTTTTTTTCCCCTTAATTCAGTGGGTATTTCTGCTTTGTTTATATTTGCTCTATGCTGGTAGTTCATTATAGTTTACTTTACAACAGAGGACTATACTGGGGAAAATGTCCTTTAAAGCCCTGTGCTTACACTCTTAAATGAAAAGTTTTCAAAATATGATTAAGAATGCATTCCCATTATGCAAAAAATGTGGCCAATAAAAGTTTTAAAGAGCTACTAAAAACAAGCCTAAGACAGCTGAGAACAGTAGATAAACTCTGGGATTCTATTGTTAACGGACTTGGACAATGAACAATTTCAATTCACTCCACACCAAAGATCCTGAACCACAATGGAAGTTAGTACATATCTCTTAGCAGCATAATCCTTTTCTGTAGATCACTATCATACAGGCAGTCTGATAGGCTTACAGGGGCATCTAACCTCAATTGCTCACATGTGCTTCTACTCAGAACAATTATATATTGACTAATTAAATTATTGAGCTGCCTGAATTGTCAAAGGCTGCTCTTTCAATTTTAATTGCTTTGGATAAGCAAATAGGTATGGCGTAAAGAGGGTTTCAGTCCCATCATTAATTCCTTCAGAAGAAACTTTTAGTCTATGTGCAATAAAACATAAGAACAAACTGTGTCTAGAACATGAAAGCATTCCCGGCACAACAGACAGCAGCTAGCTAATAAAACAAAACCCAGAGTAAGCACATGGTTTGTTCTTGGCTGTTCAGCTCACAGCATGCCTTCTGCTCAGGTGTACATAATATTCAGCAGCTGCTTCTCCTGTAAGTTACCAACACAACACAGGACACTATAAAAGAAAGTCTAATGACTATGTGCATTTATATGTCAACAAGGAGCAAAGATCTGGGCTACTGGCTTGCTGCCAACATAGCTCGAGGTGCAGTAAAATCTGGCCTCTTCAGAATTAAAGACCAACCCTGTCAGCATTTATTGCCCTGCATGTTATTTACTACTCCATACAGTGAGCAGAGTCACTGAAATCAGAGAGATGTTTGGGAAAGCTGTGCCAAACAAGCAAGGGCAAGAAGCATACAGAGTGATGTGTCCTTTAGTAGCCGGCTTGAACAGGGTTAGCCTTTAAAGGTGATTGGGCAGGAGAATGGGTGGGGAGGAAATTTAAGCTGGAGAAGTGGAAAACTGCAATTGTGCTCTGACTAAACTGGATAGCAGGTAGTTTATTGAGGTGCTAAGCACTGAATTTCAGCTCTTCCTTGCAATGCTACAGGTAAACATGAAAGGAAGACAGAAGGATGGTAACACACTACAGAGAAGCACAAAAGACAGGGAGAAATGGCTGCAGAAACACAAAAAATTACTGAGAACAATTAAAAAGAAACATGTACACACTCCTGTTACAGCCTTGGCTAGTCCGAGCTTTGGGGATATTAAAAGATATCCTCTTGATATCACAATTCGGCTTCACTTCTCTATTCATCTCCACATGCTTGCGAGGCTGCCGGACAAGCACATAAACAAGCTCGGCCGTTAATAGCCATAATATTCAAACTACAATACAGGCAGGCCAGAAATAGCTGACTCACTGCTTTAGGAGACCTCCAGGCAAGTACTCTAAGTATGCACGCAACCTACGAAAGAGCTTCTGCCCCGTGATGGCAGCTTGATGGGTAACCTATACAGTACCGAAGCACTCTGCATTTGCATACTGACTACTCTATTGAGAACCGCTACGATAAATCAATCATTCAGATTCTGACATTTCGGAGGCTTTGTCTCCAACTCCAAATCTATTGTTTTCCCCCAAGTACGGCATAGCCTGCAGTCACAATTCTCCTTATAAAAACCCTTGATTTCGAGACCTTCCTTGGATCGCTCTCGAGTTTCATCCCGCCTTGCTGCCGCTTTGCTTGGCGAGCCTCCCCTCAGCTCCACGTGCTGAGCTACACTGCACCCCAGCCTCGCTCTCCATTTTTCTGGGCTTCAGGACAGGTGAAGTATCACCCAAACCAGTGATCCCTCTAAAAATCCCTCTATACCACTCAAACCTTTATTTTCTTTAGTTATCTTGTATGAGTGTGTCACATACACTGTGTTGCCTGTATTTAATAAACATCATTTATTGTTTGAACTTTTGTGTGCTCCTTGACTCGACCCGACCCCGTAGACATAGGGTTCAAGATCTTGCTACGTTACCCTGCCTCTCCTAAAGCTAAGCAGTGCTCTGAGCTAATTTTCCCCACCTTTAGTTGAGCACGTCTTGGTCTCCCTCCCAGGACCCCCAGTACACAGGGTAACACTCCCATGCCATGCCTTTCTTCAAAGATACTTAAAACAAGTAAAATAAGTGTGTAAACCTAAGTTCCTTTGGAAAATAACCTTGAGATTTTATATGTTAACTAACCAGATGCTTCATTAACCAAACCAGGAAGGATACTTCTATGATCTTGTCAAACAGACTTGCCCAAGTTCTTTCGGTTATCTTTTGCCTCTTATCTGTGAATATAGGCTACCGGAAAAAGAAGAAGAGTGGATTAAGCTGGGCCTTCCCAGTGGCTGCTTCTAGGCTCTGAAATTCCCTTGCAAGAGAAGCTAGAACAGAAGGAATGGCTGTCTTTCTGTTGGCAGGCAAAGACCTTTTTATTTTTATTCTGGCAGGCCTTTGAAAACAATATTTCTAAAGACAGGGCTTTTAGCAGGGTGTAGTATTGCTTTCAATTGTACTATACTCTTTTTAAACTGCTTATTATTTTAACTGTATTTTAAAATTGTTTTTTTAATGTTACTGCTTTTAGTTGTAAGGCACCTGTGAGTCCCAGTTCTGCAGGGAAAGGCAGGATATAAATAAAGCTAATATCATTATCATCATCATCATCAAACTGCATGGTTTGGGAGTGGGGATACTGGATCACAAAGGAATGACTGAGTTGCGGAAGGCACAGAGAACAGCAAAACCTGTTGTACAGTAAAACTCTATCCAGAACTATCCTTGACCCTAAAATCCAGATATTTTTACATACAGGGTTACTCCAAGACATCCTGTTGTCTCAGGGAAAGTACATGAAGATGCCCCTCTGATTCCATTTACGGAACCAGACTGGCACCTGAATCAACAGGTGGTGACAGGATGCCCTCCTCCACTTTGTCTATGGGTAGCAAGCTAGCTTAGGTACGCAAGACAGGTCACATGGCATATATACAGCTCTGTTCTACCACCTCTGCTCCCGGCTGACCTTTTCTTAAAGGAAGGGCTGGCTTTGCCTACATGTACGATATTTAGCACTTACATCCCACCTTTGAACACTGAACATGGCCTGTATCTACAGTCACTAAAACTTGGCTAACCTTTACTGAATATGTAAAAAAAGCATGCAACAGCCTGATTGGTTTACACTGGAGATTCTGGAGGGTCTTGTTGGATACAGCCTAACTATCCTGGAGTTTGTGTCTGACATGATGTCTGGGCCTTATTTTCTTCTGAAATGAGAAAGAAAGTTCTCATTTCATGAGTGGCTGTACTTCTTATGTCACATGTATGCATGGATCACAATAGCTGTTTGCTGTGCTATATTACTGGATATCTCCCTCTATGTGTGTATGTGTAAATATATATCTCTTCTGGTAATAAAGAATTAATTTTTAAAAAAACCCTTGACATTAGCTAAGCAGTCCTGACAACAATTATGTTAAGTAGGTTGCTATGTTAACATAGCTAAAGGCAACCTAGTGGTTTGCTAAAGGCAACCTAGTCTCTCACCTGCTATTCTGCGCTGCCTTTCATAGCACACGGTGGTACAATACAGTTTTGATCATTACTGAAATGCCGTCCAGGGCCCTCAAATTACATGTTTCTCATCTTTCAAGGGGACGCATTCTGAGTCTTTCCTTGAAACAGCATGTTCTAATGGATCTTTCCCTTTTTTCTTTTAAAGACTGTATTCCTTTTTCGTGTTCTTCTCACATATTGATCAGGGAGAGAGTTGCTGCTCACACTCCATGCCTAAGAACCACAATGTGTCAGCTCAGCAGGGCTTTCAAAATGAGTTACTGGAGGAAGGCATTGTGCAGAGATAATGGGAAAGTCCTGTGTCATTTGTACCTGTGGATTTTCATTTTGCATCCTCTTTGTGAACAACATACTCAGCAGGCCTAAGCCAATGCTCCCTCCCATCTATGTGGAGATGTTCTGATAATGTTGCACCATGAACGGACCGATATCACACCTGATTGCTTTTGACTTATCCAGCACAACAGATGTTTGCCTTTGGCCATGCAAGCTGTTAGGACTGGAACCCTTGCTTGAATAGATGGGTTAGTTGAGCTATCCCATCTCCACTGTTAGATGGGGATTAGCTCATTTTGACAGCGGGGGTGCTGGGAGATGTCAGGGAAAAAAATCAAAGAAAGATTTACCTGTACAGATAGGTATTTGTGGGGAAAAGAAAGTTGGCCCAACTTGTGTTGCCTCTAGAAAATGACAGAGTTAAATTTAGACTTTGAGTCCCTTCAGATGATCATGTGTACTACTTCACTCGCTTCAAAACGTGGCCAGTGAGCTTTGGTGCATCTGCGAGGGTGTGTGGGGGCGTCCTCTTGCTTATTCTGCAGAGCAAAGCCAAACCGCCGCCCCAAAGTCCTGCTCTGAAAGCACCATCATAAAGAAACTTTGTCTCTTCAAAAGGCGTGTCCAACCTGCTAAATCAATGACTAGCTAGAGAGTGGCTGCTTATGGCAGGGAAGGCGCTTCTGCTTCCTCAGTGAAAAAGCGAGGGGACATTTAAAGAAGTACCGTACAGTGCTGGCAGAAGTGGCAATACAGCACTTTCAGTGGGAGAGAGAGCACACGGGACGTCTGACTGGAGGCAAAAACAGAGGACAGGACTGCAGCCAGGGCGCTTCCGTTCTTCGCCCTGCGCCGCGCGGGCCGTGTCCAGAGAGTCACGGACAACTCGAATTCTGGAAGACCCGAAGCGACAGAAACGACCACTTTGGAGGGCCTGTGAAAACCGATCCCCCCCCTTACCGCTGAGCAACTACAACCAGCTTGTCTGGACGTCTATCGGCCAGAAGGACTTCAGCCTCTTCACCTCCGACTTTGATACTGTGAGTGCGTATTGGGGCGGAGAAGAAATGCTGGAAGAGGAAGCAACCCGCCGGCCTGCGTCCGCAGTCAGGGCCGTGTGTGCGCCCTCTTCGCTTCCAGTCAGGAAAAAAAGAAACCGCGTTTGTCTGTCTCCCCCCCCCCCCACGCACTGCCCACCTCCTTTTCCAGGCCCGGTCGGCGCGGCGTCCCCTTCGCCGCCGCGCCTCTCGCCAAGCAAACCGCGCGAAAGAGCCGCCGCCGCCGCCGCCGCCGCCCCTCCCTCGGCCTTCCGGCGCTCCTCGCCTCCGCCGCGCCAAGGCCCGCCCAGACGAGCCTCCCGCCGCTCCCGGAGCTCCTCCCCCCCCGTCCCGGCGGCTCCTCCCCCTCCAACCGGCGGGCTCCAGGCCCCGCCTCGCCGGCAGCCTGGCTCGGCTGGTTCCTGACTGCTGGCTCGCTCTGGCTCTTGCCGCATGCTGTTTCGTGCCGTCGCCGGAGGAGCTGGAACATGGCGGAGCCGGGGCCGGACTGCAGCGCGCTTCTGGATGAGGAGCTCTCCTCCTTCGTCTTCAACTATCTCGCCGACAGCCAGGTACGGACGGCTCCGGGCGGTGAGAGCCGGCTCCGAGGACGCCCCCGGCACGTCCGGATCCTGCACACGCGCCGGGCAGCGGCGGCGGCGGCGGCGGCGGCGGCGGCCCCCGGATGCACCGCGGGGTGGGGAGGGGGAGGTCTGGAGCGAATGGGGTGCCGCGCTGGCGTGGTGCAGGGCACCCCCGATCCCCCGCCGTCCACCGCTAAGTCCTCGTTGCGGGAACCCCGGCGCTAGTGCGTAGCTAGGGACCTCTGGTCTGTTACATGCCGTACGGGTTGTGTAAGGATGCCGGATCTGCCGTACACCGTGCACGCTGAGGGTCCGGGGGCCCCCGATCCGTCGTGCACCTGGTGGATCTGGGACGCAGGGCTCTGACATGGCACCGGCGGCGGAGGAACGAGAACGCCGCATCCCGCCTGCATCGGATCTGGGGCACCGGGAATGAAAGTGCGTGGCGGGGTCAGGGAGGATCAGACCCAACTTGCCAAGAGAAGAGCTCCGGAGAAGCCCTGCACCGGGGGAAAAAGTGCCACCGTGCTCTCGCTTAGGTCCGCCAGGCATCGGCTTAGCCCCCCCCCCCCCTCGCAATTGCTCAGAACGGGAAATAGGTCTCTGCGCGCGTGTCTGTTTTAAAAAAGACTTTTTGGTTTCTCCTTTTTTTCCCCTCGCACCTTCTCGTGCCTTGACACCGGGGGTGGGTGGGATGAAGCGCTCGATGTCTCACGGCGGCTGTGCTGACAACTCCCAGGGTATCCAGGAGCGGAGAGCCTGGGGTCATCCGGGCTGATTCCTTCAGACCTCAGGCAAGACGCCGTGGAGAAGTGGAGGGGCAGCGGAAGGGGGGGCAGCTTGCGTGCTAGGGCAGCCCGAGCGGCCCCTCCGGCAGAGGGAGGACCCAGGCGGGCGGGCGGGCGGCGGGCGAGGCTGGAGCCGGCAGCACTGCTGCTTCTCTCCTCCTGACCCCCTGGCCGGCCGGCCGGCCGGCCTGCCCGCCCTCGCCCCCCCCCCCCGCGCTCCGTGCAGCGCTGAGGGCGAGCGGAAGGGAGGAAGGAAGAGCGAGCGTTTCCCACGGGCCGCCTCGAGTTGTGGGTGGCCCTCCCTCGCTGGCGGGGAAAAGGGAAGAGAAAGTCGAGGAGCCGGAACGCTTTTTTCCAGCGCCGAACGCACGTGGAGCGGAGCGGGATCACGCGCTCCTGCCGCCGCCGCCGCCGCACTTGACAGCGCGAATGGCCGGTTCCCCAGTCGGAGCCGCGGTCTCCCCGTCTGCCCTCCCCGCCCCTGTACTTCGGGGGGCCTCGTATGCGCCGGCTGTTGGGGAGCAAGAGGCAGGTGGAGGCGCAGGCGCGGGGCAGCATCGTTTGAAGTGTGCCGCGCTAATTCTTGGTGGTCAGTCTGTCCCCCCGTTCTCCTCCTCGCCCCCTTTCCTCTCTTTCTTCGCCAGTGGCGAGCGTTGCTTTCTCCTCCCTCTAACGCCCGAAGGCAAAGAGGCAGTTGTTCAGCCTGACCGTGGGGCAGGGAGAAAAGATGAGCGTTGGACCCCCCCCTTCTACCCCGATGATTTGGTGGGAGGAGCGCTTCGGTTTTAGGGTCTGGGGTGTGAGTGATGCGGTTTTGCGGGTGATCTACCTGCGGCTTTGGAGGAAGAGCGCGAGGTGAGGGCGAGGAAGAGGAGGACGGCAGGCGAAGGAGGTCCTTGGTGGCTCTCAATAAGCAACTCTGGAAATCTCTGCCCCCTTTTGGACCGAGGCGTAGGCTAAAATCAGATTAAGGGTTTCTTGGCAGCCCTCGCTTGGTCACGAGCACGGGTGCCTGCCTGGAAAGGCAGCGCGCTGCATTCTTTTCGATGGGGAAAAAGCGGAAGGGGGGCCACACAGACTCTGCTGCCAGACCATCATGCATCACTCAAGCCTGTTGCAATTGCAAAGACTTTTCCATGGTTACGATTCCGCCCCCCACACTTGCTCCTTCTCTCTCTCTCTTTTTTATATAAGCGGAGATTACTAAACAGCTTTAATTTGGGATGTGGCACATTCCACTCCTCCCTCCTTCCCGCTTCTCTTCTTGGGTTGATTTATTTTGTTGCTTGATAAGAGGCAAATCGGCTTTGTTTGGGTCCCAAACAAGCCATAGTGCCCTGGACTTGATCAGCCTGATTTGTCCCTAGTGGATGTGTGTTTATGTGCCAGACGAAAACCAGGCTGGATCTGCTCCAAGCTGGATTCAGGGTAGCCTGAGCACCTCTGTTCCAGAGCTAGTGCTGGAGATTTCCAGTTTGTCATGGGACAGTATTGGTGTGGTGAGCAGGCTGGGAGGGGAGCTTTTGGAGAATTAAATAGGAGATGCTGACAGGTGGATTGAACCACTAAGGACGGAATATTTTGTAAGCAGGTTTTGTATTTGCTGCCTTCAACAGTTTATTTACATGATGCAGGGTGGGGTGGGGGGACTGACTAGGAAGCTCTGAAGGGAAAACATGTTGAGACAAAAGTGTTTAGAAGATTGCATAAAATACTCTGGTTGCCACTTGTAGCCTGCTCTCCTGTAACCAATTGCGTGGTCTCCATATGCTTAAAAAGCAGAAGAAACAGTATTGTTGCATGCTGTGTACTGCTTTGGAGAACAGATATTTGACCGTTTGAAATACAAGGTTTTTTTCAAGCATAGTTTTGATCGGAGTACTGAACTCAAATGTTCTGTATGTTTGGAAAGGCCAGTGAGTGGAAATTTCCTAAAAAAATTGGGTTTTAAACAGGTGAGAGTATCTGTGTCAACTCTGTTGTAGGGAGCTATTATCTGTAGGTAGGTTGCATTATTGCTAATATATAGTTTGGAAAGCTTTAGTGTCCCTTTAATATTTATTGTAGGTGTGTTTAGTTCTAAGATTAGGTCCCTCTGCATTACTTGGAAATTAAAAAAAAAATCTTTGGATTACTTTTCTTCTCCTTCTCTGCCTGTATGCAAGGGTTAAAGTTTGGAGTAGAACCGAGAGTGGCATGTGATTTCTTTGGAAAAACTATTCAAGTTGTAAATGTGCTTTGCACTTGTACCTTAACCTCTGATGAAATTGCAGTGAAGGCACCAGCCTAGGCTACTGTCACATGCTCTGCTTGTAACTATAGAGAGGTGGTTCCTAGGGCTGGTGTCTGACGTTTCTTCCCTGCCCATTTACTACTGTACTATACCAGCCTTTCCTTACTGCTGGGCTGCCTCTGAGTTTTCACTGAAGTGTAGAAGCTGCTTCTGCAAGCAGACCCTCCCCGCCGCCCCCGCCCCCCAGTGCCATAGCTCAGGATCACGTTATCCTAAGAAGCTAAAATGTCAGAAAATGATGTGAAAATGAATATCATCCATTTGTTTAAAATGGACACTCCTGCAGCATTTTGGCTCTTCCCATCACCCATTATGGACTGTCCCCCCCTCCTCTCTTTGAAGCAGCATTGCAGGAGTGCATACTAAGGTGCTGTGAAGTGGCACAGGTGAACAGAGAGCCCTCTGCATGTTTTGCCTTTCTCACCTTGGTAGCTGTCTTGTGTGGAGGGAGAGGATGTTTCAGAAAATGACTGCATTGCAACAGTTAGGTATTAAAGGCCTTTTCTTCTGCAGTCTGGATTGTTCATCAAAACGGGCTTATTGTGCAGCAGTGTGAAATGTATGATTTACGTGCAAGCTGGCACAGTGCATTCTGGGCTTTTCATTTTGAGTTTGTGATCATTGTTGCTAATTCATCAGGTGTTGCAAAGTATCAGGAATTCCTGGCATACGCTTCCAGGGAGATAAGAGCTAGAGACTTCTCTGTCTACCCTGAAGAGCAAGAAAGCATCTTGACTCTTCCATTTTTCATTTGTTGAAGGAAAAATAATAATGGTAATACAGGCTGTCACTTGGAGCTTTCCTAGGCAGTATTTCTTCTCTGTTTTCCCAGAGACTTGCTAACAGCTCAATTAATTAATGCTTGGAGATGTAAACTATTATTGACCAAAACAAAATGGTTTGTCTTTTCTCAGATGGTATACACACACTTCCAGCTGTTTTGTAGATCTCTGTAATGCTCCTTTTGGCTTGGTGAGCTATCACTGTTGGAATGCCTGTTTCCTCCAGTAGAGTTAGGCAAAAGTGTAGTATTGTTTTTGACAAAATATGGATGTTATTCCCTTTGCAGAATAGTATGCAAGTGTTTGTAGAATACCTAGGACAGTGTCACCTCACTGTTTGGGCAGGGAGGGAAAGACATATTTTGTTAAGTTGAGCTTCCTGTATCTGTATGCCTCTGTGCTTGAAGAGAGAAAAGAAGATGGGTGTGGGGGTCTCAATTACCTGGACCTTTCACATTAGATAATTATAGCGCTGTGGTCCCACTTTGACTGCCATAGCAACATCCTGTGGAATCCTTGGATTTGCAATTTAGCGAGAGGTACTTAGAATTCTCAGCCAGGAAGTTAAAGTGTCTCATCAAACTACAAGCCCTGGAAACCATAGGATTCAGCCATGATGGTTAAAGTGCAATCATAGCACTATATTTGGATAGTGTGAAAGGGGCTAGTTCAGGTTTTCCAACCATGAACAGATATTTGGTGAAGTCATTGAAACCAGCATGCTTGGACTTAGCTGAGCTATGATCACAACATCCATGTGTGGGCTAGCATCCAAATTGTAAGCTTGATCATTTGTGGACACTCCGTGGAATGATAGTGGTGGCCTTTCTGTAACTGTTGTTGATGTTATTATTTTTTTTAACATTTTAAAAATGCTGCACATACAAAGAATGCTGCCTTGTTCTGCCTCTGTCTGTAAACTGAACTTTCTTTTTCTTTCCACCCCTCCTTACTAACATCATATACCCACTGAGAGGCAAAAATGGGAATGAAATACAAAACAAGAATAAAAAAATCCCAACTGTGTATACATTGTATTCTAAACATAGTTCATACACTTTACTCCTTATTTAAAAAGAATACCTATTCATTTTGCTCCATAACATAGTGTAGACCAGATGGCATGCAGGCTCCATGTAGAATGCCCAGAAAACCATCACAGATTTTCTCAGATTTATCGAAGTTTTCTTATCTTATATAGACCAAAGTTTTTGAGGCTGTCTTTTGGAATATTTCCTCAACTTTTCCAGTTCAAAGTTTGGCAGGCCCTTATTCTTCTAGTACTTCAGTACATGGTGGACCTTCTTGTTTTGACTGTTTCATGTAGGTGACTGTTATGTGTCTGCTTACCTGGGATTATGCTCTGTTGAACACAGCAGAACTTTCTTCTGAGTATAAATGCCCTAAAGTCACCAGATCTTGGAAGCTAGGCAGGATCAACCCTGGTTAGCGGTTGGATGGGAGACTGCCAATGAGTACTAGGTGCTGTAGGCTATATTTTAGAGGAAGGAACTGGCAAAACCACCTCTGAGTATTCCTTGCCATAGCAAATCCTATGAAATTCACAGTGTTGCCATAAGTCAGCAGGTGACTTGAAGGTATATACACACAAACATACACAGTATTGTGATATTAGTGAAGTGGTAAGAGTTTTTCTTTCTTAATGTGGTATGCCTTGTTTTCTTTGACATATGCCAGCAACAAATTGAAACAAAGTGATGAATTTCACATTCAGAATAATTCGTATAGAGAGTCCTTTCTGAATTGTGCCACATCTAACTGAGAATAGAGAGGGGCATGTTTGAGCTTTCCTTTGTGCTCCCAAATGCCCTACCAGCCAAAAACTAGCATGCCAAGATTAAATTCCCTTGCAATTAATAGGATTTCTTTCCAGTTAAGTGCATACAGGCTTTTAGGTATAAAGCTAAAATCATATGCTTATGTCTTTGTATGGCATTAAAGTGAAACATGATATAAGTATCCTTTTCAACATGGACCCTGCTCAAAGAGGTGTGAACTTAGTGCCTGACAGCTGTATAGACTTGAATCCTCTGTTTATTCAGTGGTCGTAAAAAACGTGGGCAGAAGCCAGAAAGTTTTCCTTCTCAGAGAGTCAAGATAGCCTTTCTTGCACCTGAAGTACCCAGAGGAATATTATTTGAAATTTAATATTTCTGGATTTTTTTTCTCCTGGGCTTTTTACTGAGACAGCTGAGATGAGTCAACTACAGCATAGACTGTGTTGCCCAAAAGCTGATTGACAGAAAGTGCAGCTTTATGGCTGTGGGCTGCACTAGGTGACTACAGTGAGTGACAGTTTTACAGAATCCTGGATCCAGATAGGCATTGTGCACTACGTCCCAAAATCTGGACAATGATGCACATGGTTAAACTCAACTGCCTGCATCTATCAAGTGCCAGCTGTGATCCAGGGAATTGCCACATATGGGCATATTGAGTGATAACCGATACATGTAGATGTGTTCAAAAAGGCTGAGCATGAAATGCATTCCAGAAGATAGCCAACCACAGACAACAGCAGTATAGTGAGAACAATCGACTCGGCTGTTTTTCTTCTGTGGTTTAGGTCCAAAGAGTGATGACACTGCTGTAACACTTGAGTTCATCTTTGTAGAATAAAGTGGTCTTTCTGGTTTTAAGCCATGCCAGACATTAGCCAGACAGCCATTTCTAGAGTTGGTTGGTGGTACTGCTTTGTATGGCAGGCATTCATGGTTGTGCATGGCTTTTCCTTTGTTTTGTGGCAATCTGAGGTCTCTGTGGATGATGTGACACCTACACAAAGCAGTTGTTGATATTATGGTATAATATGCTCTCATTGAAGATAATCCATTACCTATCCAGATTTATAAGATTGTGAGTACTCAACACATTCCTATTTGTATAATGATCAGACAAGTGTTTTCCATCCCAACGGCTACTTCCTAGGCTATATTGGACCAGCTTAATGGTTTTATATATTCATTGGTTTTTAAACCATCAGTTTGTATATAATGCACAGAGGGGGAATAGCTGTGTTAGAAGGGAGTACTAGAGACTAAAAAGGGCCATGAATATGTGGCCAGGGAGTGAATTTGCTGGGTAAAATAGATCATGAGCACTGTTTTACCCAAGGCCAGCAATTCATTTCAAGACCCCTACATATTAATCTGGGATTGTACTTACAAGTCATACTGAGTTGCTGCTGGTGAAGATGGCTTTAAAACTACAATAGTTAGATGGACCCTCTATTATTCAGAAGCAGATGGCCTCCCAGCATTATTTTATTCATCATAAAATATGTATCCCAACTTTCTCTGCAAAACAAACACTAGACACATTGCCACAACAACAGTGTGACCTAGCAATAAGAAAATATGACATAGGAAAGACTAAGTCATTAGAGCACAAAAACTGCAATGCAATAAGATATACCATTGGAAACCAAACTGTCTTAAGTATTGGGTTATAAATTAAGCAATGAAAGCTTGAAATGCATTTTTTGGGTGATTTGGCAGGTGGGAAGCTGTTCCATAATCTATGTGCCCCAGTCTAAAAGGTTCTCTTCCTCTGGGTTGTCCAGTGGAGGGCAGAGTTTGGTTAAAACTATTTTTTTTTTCTATAGAATTCTCCAGCTAGCATGGGGGTGTTGGGAACTATAGCCCAAAGGCTAATAATTCCTAGCTCTGTGACTGAAGCAACTTGCCCAGTTTGCTCTGGGCCTGGTAGAGCAAGCCCCCTTCTTACTTGTGTGTAAGAATGCTCACCAGAGCTTTCCCTCACTGGAGTGAGCAGTCAGTGGCTTTCAGTTTTGTGTCTTTGAGATGCAAATTGGCTAATTCGAATTAAAATGCAAATTAAATTCAAATTCAAATGTGAACCCTGTGGACTCCTCAGTCACCCCTACTATATATTCTAGCAAGGTTTTTCTTCAGGTGACCAAGAGGATAGACACTAGTTGGAAGGAAGCCTAGCGAGACGTGAATATCTATAATCTTGAAATAGTACAAAGATAGATGTGTGGGAATGAATATGACATGTGACCTCCTTTGAATAACTGAAATCTAAAAGATGGGGATAGCTATATTCCTCATCCATTCCTCTATTTTGGAGAAGTCAACTAGATCCCATGCAAGTCGGGATTTCCCAACTGTTGTCTTCAGTTGTTGGCCTAAATCCTGTTGTCAGTCCTCACTAGAGAATACCCATTGACTCAGTGGGATTTACCTATGTCTTCACTAACCATTCAGCAATTGACTGAATGAGTCTACTCTAGTTGGGAGTAACCAACAAGATGACAGGTCTAGTTAGACATGTATGAAAGAAGGGGTGGTGGAACAGAAAGATCTCCCAGTTCCCACCTTATTTTAATGTGAGGTGGGGTGAAAGCTTAGGGATGCTAAAGTACTTTTTCGCCTTCATTCTTTTTGTGCCTGGGCAATGTGATATGTTTCCTTTTCTTTTGGTGCTCAGGGGAGCAATAAAAGATGGCTTAGCCTAAAATTGGAGCCTCCAGCATTGGCAGTAACATGAGTGCAGGCCCAGTTACTTTTAATTAAGATGTTTTTCCATTCACCCTCCCCTCGCCCCGGGAAAGTTATGAATGTACTGCTTGCAGTAGCAGAACCAATGAACAGCCTGGGAAAGATGAGTCTTTTGCAAGCAAACCTTCTTAGGTTAGAAAACTAAGATCCTCTTTCATGTTTTGGGCAGGAGTAGATTCTGTTGCTCCTACTGTCCTGTTGTCCCCTAGTTCTGTGTTGCAGTCCTATGCACAGTCACAGAATCATAGAGTTGGAAGAGACCATGGGGGCCATCAAGTCCAACTCCCTGCCGTGGAGGAACCCACATCAGAGCACTTCCAACAGATGGCCATGCGGCCTCTGCTTAAAAACTTCCAAAGAAGGAGACTCCACCATACTCTAAGGCAGCATATTCCACTGCCGAAAGCTCTGACCATCAGGAAGTTCTTCCTGAGGTCTGGGGGAATCGCTTTTCCTGTCATTTGAATCCACTGCTCCTTGTCCTAGTCTCTGGAGCAGGAGAGAACAAACCAGCTTCCTCGTCAACATGATATTCCTTCAAATATTTAAACATGGCTATCATGTCCCCTTTTAACCTCCTGTTCTGCAGACTAAACATCCCCGGCTCCCTAAGCTGCTCCTCATAGGGCATGGCTTCCAGACCCTTCACTGTTTTGGTCGCCCTCCTCTGGACACACTCCAGCTTGTCAATATCCTGGAGTGCGTCCAGAGGAGGGCGACCAAAATGTTGAAGGGTGTGGAAGCCATGCCCTATGAGGAGTGAGTCAGTGAGGTACAGATAAACTCCACTGAAGGCCAAATGAAACAGTTCTTACTTCAGGAACAAGATTGGCTTATTTTTGAGTAAACTTGCCCAGGGTCTAGTCAGGCAACTTCCAAAGCTGCCCCTGCATGTCTACTTCTAAAGACCCTCCCCTAGTTAAAATGGAAGAGGTTTCTTATCAGATGGCCTTTTGATGTGCAAATGAGGGTGGTTCCTTGGGAATAAACACCCCTGTACTTAATGGTGCTTACTTCCGAGTAACACACACAGGGAACTGGATGGTAATGCTCTCAAGAAGGTCTTCACACTATTTATACGTATGAGAGCCAGTGTGTTGTGGTGGTTTGAGAGTTGGACTGTGACCCTGGCAACCAGGATTCTATTCCCTGCTCAGCCATGGAAATCCACTGGGTGACCTTGGCTGCATCACATAATCTCAGCCCCAGAAACCCACGTGATAGGTTCGCCTTAGGGTCACCATAAGTTGGAATTGTCTTAAAGGCACACAACAACAACAATTAGAAGAACTCTAATTGACACTGTTACTCTGTATCTGTCTGATTGAGGAAGGCTTGTAGTCTTCTGCTCTTTGAGTATACTGTTTTCTTTTCTGTCTAGAGAACTTTCTTGGGCAATGGCATTATAGTGGCATGTGAGAGTCAGATTCTTAATTACTATCAGTGCTTCATCTGCATTCAAGTAGCTGTCGTTCTTCTGGAGAGTCTGATGTCTCTACTTGAATGCAGACAGAGTGCTGGTGATAATTAGAACCTGAGAGTCAAACTATTAATCACACTGCCGTTTCTCACACATGGCCATTGTCCTAGTGGCTGGGGGCATGAGCACTGAGAATTCATGCCAGTTGTATTGCTAGTTGTCTACAGTTGTATGAAATATGTAGGCACACATTTAATTTTCACAGAAATAAAGACAACCATTCTTGATATTGATCAGCTTTCAAAATCAGGCCCAGAATATCACCAGTGCTCTGGATAAAGATGATGAAAAATAACATTTCCTTTAGTCTGTAGATTCTAGTAGTTGGTGCTGCTTGTGTTATGGGAGTGAAAACTATAGGGTGGTACTATAGTGATTTCAGCAACTGGATATAACTTGGAAAAACTGCTTTTGGGGCTATGTCTTCCAGAAACCAAGTGGCTTTGCTAATTTGGGGATTCTGGGAGTTATAATTCAAAGGAGTAAATATCTCCCAAGCTTTGCAGTTGACATGTGGTCACACATTTAGATAGAAGGCAAAGGTGTGCCACAATTACCATATAGGACAACAGTCCTGAGATGAGACAACCCAACTAGTTGGATCAAAAGATAGAACTAGACTCAGTAAATCAGTGATCTGACAGTACAAAGGAGCGTCCTTTTCTTAGAAATCCTTTCACAGGGCAGGTTTGAGGAGTGTGGTGACATTCATGATTTCAAGGTAGAATAAAGTCGCTTTGGGTGTTGGCTCTCAGTGGGCTTTTCTTTCTGCTGATGAAGAGAAATTTCAGCTGTCACTGGCTGAATTTCAAGTCTGACCTTTGGTGGTGGGGGTGAGGGGCAGTGGGAAATGCTGATGTACCTGGAATTCAAGCATCTTGCCATGAAAGCAAAAGGGAAAGAGAACTTTCAGACCATGCTGGAAATGTACCAGGTGAATGTGCTTCACACATGAGGGCAAATTCCTCTTGGTTAATCATTGTAGTCTTGATTAATTGGCTCCCCAAGGGCAAATAATCCCTTTTGTGGGAAGATTGAAACTACCTGCTCAAACCAAAGGCATAAATTGTACTGTTGTGCTGGTCCTGTTCCTATCAGTGGACATTGTCCAGAATAACTCCCTGGTGCAGGAATACAGAATGTGTAACTCTGCAGATATTATTGGACTACAACTCTCATCACCCCCATTAATGGCTGTGTTGCTAAGGCTGATGGGAACTGCAGTCCAACAACTTAGGAAAGACCATATGTTCCCCAGCAGGTTGTGTTGATAGGTTGTGTTGTAGTTTCCATGAGATGGATGGAAAGTGTAGCTTTTGTGCGTGTCTGTGTTTGTATATAAGAATTATTCTGTGCTTCCTACTCTCAGGGTTCGTGCCAGCATTTTTTTAAAAAAAACAGTCAAATATAAATCATTTTAAAAGGTGTGTAGATTATCCAGTTTCTTAGCTATCTTGATGTTTAAATGCTTTCCCTTGACACTGCCATTTTTGAGCGACAACAAGTATTGCAGATAGAAGAAGGAAGTCTTAAATCACGTGGAATAGCTCTCCAAAGTGGCTAGTGATGCAGTGCAGCCTTCCCAAAGGTAGAAGTGCATAGTTAGCTTGTGGGTGATGTGGGTTACAGTCCAACACATTTGAGGGATTACCAGACTTGCCTCGGCCTCCCACTTACAGGTAACTTCCAACTTTGCAGTTTCAGATAGCAGATCTCAAATATTATGCTGGATGTTTCTCATCAGACAGAATTGGCAAAGCCAGTCCTACACTTTGACTCAAAATGATACTCCAGGCATCATGATATGCCCTGCAGATCCTGAGGCTGTTAAGGATAAATTAAGCGAATGGAGACTTAAACTTAACAATGAAAGCTTACTTCTGCCCATTTCCTCCTCCCTAGATTTAGGACCAAATTAGATGATCTCATTCAAGCTGTTAATTTATTTTGTTTGGTTTTCAGTTCAACTGCAACTGCAATGAACCTTATTCCAGGCTGGTTTTAGTTCAGGCTTGTAGTTCAAGAATTGGTTTAGTACACTTAACAAGCAAGTTCACATGAGCAAATTAAAAGGTTAGGCCCATTGCTTATGATTGTTTTCACAATGTGATGGTATAAGTTAATGGGCCTAAACCATGCCAACTAAATGCCAACAAATGCACTTGGATGTTGTCAAGTTGTCGAACTTAATGACTAACTGCCAACCAAGATATGGTATTTATATCATTATATTTTGTTGCCCATTGTAGTGTGTGAACTCACCAACACAAGTACTGCTAACCAAGCTATGGGAAACTGAACTTAGGTTCATCAGAGGAGAACTGGTTTAGATTTCCAGCTCTATTAGCAACTTGCTGTAGCACCAAAGGGTACTGTATTTGCTGGCATATAAGGCTCACTTTTTTGCTCAAAAAATACTGTTTAAAAATGACCTGCGTTTTATAAACTGGTACATCTTGTATGCTGGCAAATATGGTAGATTCCTTGCAATATTATGAATAAATTAAGTATGTAGTTACCTTGTTTTTGTTCTCCATAATAGAAGATGATGCCAATGATAACTTGTATTTTTCTACATGAACATTAGTTAGATGGCTCTTCCTAAGTTTTGGTAGTCTTCACAGTGTTTGCATTAGGATTTGTGCCAGGTACACTTACCCACACTACAAATCTTGATAGCATGAGTTCTTTCAACTTATTCTTTTTTTTAGCCAGGAGGTACAGTTTTATGTTTTGAGACTTCTCACCCAATGTAAGCCTTCAAGTATACTGTATAATACAGTCAGTATTATTTATCTCCTTTTGTAATTCTTAAAGGCCCAGCAGTGCTTGAAAGGATTCTATTGGCATAACTCCTATTTAGAAACCTAAGCAAGTGGGTTAATACTTTAATTTTCCAGAGTACTCCAGGTTGCATCTTCAGAGTCTTGAGCACTTTGGAAAACCTGCTTGTGATTTACTTGGAATTACTTTTTTTTTTATCACCAGTATTGATTAGAGTTCGGAGATGGGGCTGACATGCATGTAATAATAAAAGAGACTGTTAGAAGAGTGAGACATAATTCCACACAGCCCTCATTCTCCAAGAAAATCTAAATATATTTGGAGCCACACAAACAACCGTACAGGTGTGGTGCAGTGTTTTTAAGAGTATAAGAGGTTGTGTTAAAGAATCAGCTCTGTAGATGTCTGCCATATGATTAAAACTGTCTTCCTTTCTATAAGCAGGTACTGTATTCATCCAGGGTTGCAGTGGGAGCAGTGATGGTGACACCTCAGAATGATGAATTCCAGGTACACAGAAAAACCAGCGGGTGTGACATTTGGAGATAGGAGGAAAATGAGGCAAGGCGAGTGCCCTTCTGTGCCCTGATATTTGGGACACTGAGTACATTAGAAATATGTTTAGCTCATTTAATGGAAAGGGGAGTGGACTACAGTTTACCCTTTAAAACATGCAATAGAAAGAAGTAGAAACCAATGAGTGCTATTCATATTAGTTGGAGATGGCTTCCCAAGATTGTCTGCAACTATTATGTCCTTCAGCTGTTTGGTTGAATGGTTTAGTGGGGACAGCAAATGAATGATACCTTCAAAAACTAGGGAGAGTATCGATACGCTAACGTCGTTTATTAAAATATTAACTATATCTCTAGAGCCAGAATAATGTAGTAGTTTTGAGTGTTGGACTAGTATTCTAAGAGACCGGGGTTTGAATCCTTATTTAAGCCCTTTTTGCACAGCATTTGCCATGCGAAAGGGCGCCTGGAGCGTCGTGCGATTGTGAGGAGCGATCTGCACGACGCACTCACAATCGTGCGATGTTCCAGGGGTCGACAGGCACCGATTGTGCATCTTTTCATTTTCAGCTGGAAGCTGAAAATGGTGCGCGATTGCGCAATGCTTCCGGGCCACGTGTGCACTTACTTGGCGTGCGGAGCCTCCGGAGCCGCACCAGTTGCACTTTCTGCCCCAGCACAGCCTGAGAAACTCCCAGGCTGCACTGCGGAAGGAAGAGGCGGGGCTCTCGCGCAAACAGGCAGCTCGTGTGGAGCAGAAAGACCCTAGACGCGAGAGCCTTGCCGGAGGCTGCTTGCGCGATCCCCACACCCCAGCGCCGGAAGACGGTAAGGTGTGGAAAGAGCCTTAGCCATGGAAATCCACTGGGTAACTTTGGGCAAGTCATACACTCTTTCAGCCTCAGAGGAAAGCAAACGCAAATCCTCTCTGAACAAATAAAGCCAGGAAAACCATATAGTAGACTCATGTTTTTCTTGTTGCTGCTGCTGCTGCTGTGTGCCTTCAAGTCATTTCTGATTCAAGGCAACCCTAAGGTAAACCTATCACGGGGTTTTCTGGGGCTGAGAGTCTGTGATGCACCCAAGGTTACCTCATGGGGTTTCCATGGCTGAACAGAGAATTGAACCCTGATCCCCAGGGTCGTGATCCAACGATCAAACCTCTGTGCCATGCTGGCTTTCTAGATTTGTCTTAGAGTTGCCATAAGTCAGAAATGATTTGGAAGCATGCAACAACAGTAGTCTGTGTACAGCATCCAAGAACTGACATTGTTGGGCAGTTGAAAATAGCACTCAAACCCATAGGTATTAAAACTAAAAAACCAACCCCAAAGTAAATTAAAATTTGAATTAAACTAAATAAACCCCCCAGTAGCAAAACATTAACAGTGCTGAAAGTACTAATAGTTTTCAAAGATGAAAATTACAAGTGAGTTTAAAAAAAGAAAAAGTCTTCAGCTTGCCCTGGAATGACCACAGGGGCACTGTGCAAACTTCTGTGAGTGTTCGGAGGGACATTCCATATAGTAATCGCAATAGCAGTTACATTTCTATCAGTGCTAAGCACTCCCTAAGCAGTTTACACTTTTTTGTAGCTAATTGCCCCCAACAAGCTGGGTACTCATTTTACCAACCTGTGGAAGGATGGAAGGCTGAGTCAACCTGGAGAACTGCAGGATCAAACTCACAGCGTTGTCGCTGCAGTACTGGCATTTAACCACTGCACCACCAGGGCTCATAGTCAGAGCACCACCAAAGAAGACCCTCTCCCTAGCAGTCACCTCATTCCTCTTATGCAGGGGATCTGGGAGAAGGCTTCTGAAGGTGTTCATAAGGTCTGGATAGATACAGATAGGAGGAGGCAATTTCTCATGTAATTTGATCCCAGGTCCTCTAATTCCTGTTCTAGCTGTGATACCAGTTTCACCCACATCTTTCCCTGCCATTGTGTAGAAGGTGTTACAGCTGGAATGCCATGGAACAATTTTTACTCAAGAGGATAAGGAAACTGGCATGGGTAGATGTTAACAAGAAGCTAGAAAGGGCTGCAAAGAAGACGACTGCATTTCTGTGACACAGTGCATGGGAGTGCTTTGTACTTTAAGCTTGTAGGGTGGGTTAGCTGAAAGATAATGATCTCCTGCCTCACTCTCCAGGCAGTAATAGTGAGTAGGCCTGTAAAGCCAGTATGCCTATCCTTGGCATTGTGATGGGGGTGATCATATCCAGTGATTAAGTTTCTGTAATTGAAAAGCAAGGAGACTTGGGAGTCCTTAAGAGCCCTTGTTCCCACTCCTTTACAAGTGTTATATTGGGATGCCAAGAAGGATCATTCCTCTGTGCCATGGTAGCAGGGTTGTACCAAACTGTGCATAGAGTACTTTGTCACTGCATTGTATTGCACAGTTGCAGCTTGCTTTTGTGAGTACAGGGGAATATTGGAAGTAGTGATGAGCAAACCCATGTCCTTTCTAATTCTTTTCGGATTGACTCAAAATAAGCCAAGTTCTTTCCCCCCCAATTCACAAAAAAACTGAATTTGATCCCATTGACACTTCTCTGCCCCTGTGAACCTGTAGACTTCTTTCTACCACACGTTCAGTGACCTGTGAGGCTCTCTTCCATCTGCATGGTGCCTCTGAACTGAAGAAGAACTTATGGGGGTGTAGTGTATGTGCGTGTGGTAATGCTTACTTCATGGTTAAGGTAGTATGAGTCACCAGTGTTATACACATTGGTGACATCTCTGGTTGCAAGGCTACAAGAATTGCCACATACATGGCATTGTAATGCCTTCTTATCAAACAGTGTGACTGGTACTCAAATGGAACAGTGGTATCTACTCTCTTCTAATGTACCCAAAGATCCATGTTTGTTTGTTTGTTATCTTCCCTCCATCCTCCTCTCTTTCCCATTATTTCTTTCCTTGAGATTGGCTCCTTGTTGGTCTCCTTTTCCTCTCTTACTTGGATATCTTAAGGCTTTCTCTTTGTTTTCTGGCTTCTGCTTTTGTTGGAAGCAAACCATTTTTTTCTTCCTTCTTCTGCCTACCCTATAGGGCCTGGTATATGAAGAGAGTGATCCCACCTCCATGACTTCAGACTTTGGAAAAGAATGGAGTTGTTATGTCATCTGACGCTGATTTTGAGACCCTCAGAAGTGGTAAGAGAGATTATGGCTGCTTCTCAGGGTCTCCTATCTGGCGTCAAGTAAAAAACTGACTCCTTCCCTCTGCCAGTTGCTCCATGTGCTACAGCAGATTTCCCCAACTTGGTGACCTCCAGATGTGTAGTACTACTACTCTGATTATCCCCCGTCTAGCATCTTTTCAGCCATGAAACTCTTGTTGAAAAATGCCTCACCAATTTCATGTTTTTTAAAATCTCCTTTCAAAGCCATGGATATGCAGTCCAGAGCCAGAGAATATAATCTTGTTTTACTTTTATTTTTTAAAAGCTGAGATGCATTAATGACATTCACAAGTCTTTTTGCAACTGTATCAGTTTCAGTAGAGATCTAACCAGCCATGACTGGTGGCTCCCTTGTCAGTAGAGCGGTCAGTCTACTCTGTGTTTTAGTCTGAACTTCTCAAGGAGTTATCCAGTGTGTAGGACCCTATCCCCAAATACTGTAACTTCAGCAACTCAGATAAAGTTCAGAGTAAAACCTACAATGGGTTCAGGACCCCACTGAAATGGAGGTATCTGGCCACAACTTGGGAGAGCATGAAGGAAGTGACTGTGTTGTGGGAAAGCAAGTAATGGAGAGATGGGGGCTACATACTTGTCTGAAGTGTACAGCAAGTAAGTGTGGGTCAACTCTCAGAGTGGCATCTACCACAACAGCAACGTTGTCTGGGAAATACATAACTTAAGACTGATGCCAAATGTGCATTAAGTGAAGTTGGGGAAAATTTCTGAGCAATCATCAACACACTTGGAAACAGCCTGTAATTTTAGCTTCAGTTGTTGCAGGTTGCTCAGGCGTCTTTCTCTTGGTTGCCATGCTCATTTGGAGAGCTGCATTTCCCCAATATTAAGAAGTGGAAAAAGCCAGACTCTTTCCGCTGCTGCCTCTTCCAGCTAGCACACTTCTTGTTAGATCTAAGCTTACTCAGGCACCTAACAGAGTAGGGCCCATATGCCTCTCTTGTCAGTCTGATGTGAGTTGCTATACCACATAAAGGAGGGTGTAGTAACTTGAACTGTATCACTGGCCCCTCCTCTGCTAAGTTGTTTGGGTACCTTTGTGTCTTGGAGCAGAGATACCATTTATTTTAAAATATCTGTTGGTCAGTGTTCGTGATGCCTGGGGCTTTTGCTCATTGCTCTGATCTTTTCTTTTTAAACATGTGGTATGCCTTTCTTTTGTTGTTTGGCCTGTTCTACCCTTAGGACTGTTCCTGCGCAATCCATTCCTCTAGGAACCGAGGTATGCATTAAATCCCTGTGGAAAAGCAATCTACTGCAGCAGGGTGACACTGACTATGATTTGACCCATATGCTCTCAGTTTTGGTCCAGGACCTGTGGCTGACCGTTTTCTCTGGAGAAAAGCCTCACTTGATTTTGCCAGGGAAGCAAGAGTGACTGGCAAGGGGCAAACCACAGGCTGCCTGAGGCTCTACAACTATCTGTCTACATGTGTGTATATATAGAGATACCCTCCTTTGTGGCACAGATAACTCAGGCTTTCCTGATTTAGACCCTGTTATTCAGCTAAACTGCTTGAAGTGCTAGCTGATTGGTCTTGTGATTTGGTCTCTGGCTGGCTGGCTGGAACGTGCACTGGATTAGGCTTGCTCTATATTTTCCACAGGGATGCCGAAGATCCCTTGGTTACTTGACTGTTTAGCTCTGTGATTTTCCCATTGTTGCCTTTTAAAGGCATTGGTCTGTCACTAAAGGAAAATATGCTCAGAGTTTTGATTCTGCATGGCCTGTGGGCCCCGTGTGGAGCATTCTCTCTCCCCGTCTCTCACACTCTCTTCTCCCTTCTTTCACTCCCACTCCCTATGCAAAGAATTGCCACATCATGTGCTGTTCTGCCTTTCAGTTGGAGTTCCTCTGTGCTAGTTTTCTAATTTATTCACCCCCCCTCCCGCAACAGCATTCTGTACCATTGCTGTTGAGCTGCACTGCTGTGTTTCACAAAGTATGCAGATGATTTCATGCAAATATGGGCACATTCAAAATAAATGGATGTTCAGAATGATCAGGTGCATTAACCTGTGAAAAAGGGTGGGTTGCACTTCTTTTTTTGCTT
The DNA here is from genome assembly GCA_030412105.1 of Cyclura pinguis. NCBI lineage: Eukaryota > Metazoa > Chordata > Lepidosauria > Squamata > Iguanidae > Cyclura > Cyclura pinguis. The sequence goes on from CM059600.1 coordinate 131,755,643, forward strand.
GTTTCCTTGCTTCTTTTTATTGGTGAAATTTTTATTAGGTTTTCCCCAGCCTTTCATCATCATCAAGCAGCCCAGCAGTGAAGAAAAGATTGGAGTGAGTTTCTTACCCTCTGATTTCACTGCGTGGAACTGCAGTGGCACAAGCACTTTCTTGGTCATTAAGGCTATGTTGTTCTCTTTCCTATTTAAACACAAGTGAATCACCTAAGTATAGTATTAACACTACAGTGCATTATGCAGAGCAGCACTTGCTTATTTCATTGGGGTAGGAGGCAGCTGGGAGCCACACAATGCACTGGGTGCCTCATCCTGCCATTGCCACCCTGCTGAATTGCTGCTGCATTGCTGAATTTCTGGGAGGCTTCCAGTAATGTAATTCTGCTACATACAGACATCACCCTCCCTGCATGCCTTATTTTCAAAGAAAATTGTGGCATTTTTTTTGCCACTGCTATCTTGGTGCCAACATTTGGTGGGACAAAAAGGGTTTTAATACAAAAACAAGGATTGGGGGCACTGCATGCAGGTTGAATGTTGCCCACCTTGAGACAGAATTTAATTTGTACCGTGACTCAGACCTCACATCTGTTTTGAAAACCAGGGATCAAAACTGAAACACGTCTGGTGGAAAGAGAAGTTAGCCTGAGCAACTACAGAGTGCTCTCTTCTTGTGAAAGGCTCTTGGCTCAGAATTTAGCATTTCTCTAGATCAGGGAGGGGGAACATGCAGGACTCAGGATACTGCTGTACTATATCTGTACTCTAGATGGTGCATGTGTTTCAGCTGGTATTGTCCTTAACTCCGATCGTAACAGGCAGGGGCTAATGGGAGTTGGACTCCAAAAAGACTGAGAAGCCAAATGTAGAGGGAATAGCCCTGGCTGGCATCTTTTAAAAAAATAAATAAAAAGGACTAGGTGTTAGAGTTGAGAGCCAGTATGGTGTGGTGATCTGAGTGGTGGACAGGGACACTGGGAGACCAGGGATTGAATCCCTGCTCAGCTGTGGAAACTCAAAGGGTAACTGTGGGCAAGTCATACTCTTTCAGCCTCAGAGGAAGGCAAAGGCACCCCACCTTGGAATAAATCTCACCAGGAAAACCCTGAGGTAGGTTCTCCTTAGGGGCACCATAAGTTGAAAATGACTTGAAGGCACACAACAACAATAATGTGTTAGAGTCAATACCTAAGATCAGTTTTTACGCCCATTCCCTGCCCCCAGTAGTCTGCACCATCTACGAATTGTGGCTGGAAGTAACTTCTGGTTGTAATTTCTAATTTTTGCTAAGGCTTGTTTTTCTATGTTTAGAGTCTGTCTGTTTGTCTCTGTGTGTATGTGTGTGTGAGAGAGACAGAGAGAGGGAGAGACAGAGAGAGAGAGAGAGAGAAAGAAAGAGAAACCACTGTTCAAGGTTTTATGGTTTTCTGAAGGGGGGAAGAGTTGTGGCAGCTTTTGTTAGGTCTGGGGGAAAGCTGGGGAGGCAGGTTGTAAAAGAGTCCACGGAGGGTGCAAACTACCCATAGGCCACAGATTGCCTGCCCTCTGGCTTTCAGTCCTTGGTTTCCTGGCTTGTTTTCCTTTTGGCTCCTACTGCTGACCGAGACAGATACACTCTTGAGAGTTTACCACCTTACTCCTTCAGACACCTGGCCTGTCTGGACACAGAGGATGAGAAAGTAAGCCCCTGCAGTATTATGCCATGCCATCAGAACCTGTCATGCTTATGGTGCAATAAATAGGGTCGTAAGCCTTTTATGAAGTCTATTTCCACTCTTGGATCCGGGATTTAATGCATGGCTGCTTAGAGAAGCTGAGGATTTCAGAGGTCAGCAGGGCTAATTGCAAGGCTGAGAGCTTCTCAGGACAAGCAGGACTTGCAGGGTACTCTGCATGCTCTGGACAGAAGATCCAACTGAACTCCATGCTGTGGGAATCAGGCGGTAGTTCTTACCTTACCATACAGAGAGATGGCATAAGTAAGTTGTAAGAACTGTACTTTTTAAAAGGTTATCAAGGGCATGAGGTAGGTGAAAGAGAGCCCTCTTGAAATCCCTACTGGGCTGCGTCCTGCAAGTTACACAGCCATGTGGAATGGTGAGAGGCTGTGGCAGTTTCTGAAGTTGTATCTTATGAGGAGGTTGGAATGCAGTTTGGTTTTTGTCCTTCAGCAAGCCTGCCTGTCAGTGATACAGAGTTGTGTTGCTAGTGACATGGCCTTAAACTGGCATAGGGTTGCTGAGTACCCGTGACAGTGTGCAGGATCCTACAGAGCACTTCTGGAATTGGATGGCTGACAGGAACTAGAGCGCTAGGAAGAATCATTGTGTCCATCTATAAGTCATAAGTCACCTAACAAACTTTGTATCTAATTGTTTGGATAAGTTCTACACTTAATGTGCTTGGAGATGTAGTTTGTCCCAACACCACACCTAGCGTTGGAAATACCCCGCCCCCAGATTTCCAAGTTTCATGAACACCTTTCCTAGTTTCTCTTTAGTATCAATGAAGGGACAATTCTATTTGATTCTCGTATGTAATGTCCAATCAGAAACTCACAAGATTTGATTTGGACTCTTATATTGGATGGTTCTGTGATCCTGAGTAAGATAGGCAAGTGGATGACAGTGTTATTGTTGCTGCTGCTGCTGCTGGCCCTGCCTTTCCCTCGAAGTGGTCACACATGGTAGCCTAGGAACAGGCTAGTCATGCTGTTATTGAGTGTGTGATACAAAAAACACACTGGGCAAGGTACTTTGCCCATTATAAAGTTATGTGGTCTTCCTTGGCCCAGGGGGATTGTTCATCTGCCAGAAAAGGCAAGGATACCATGAGTGAGTAGAAGAGCAAATCTCAGCATCACTCAGCTGGCTGCTTCTGTCATGCTCAGTGTTGTGAACTGAGGTCCAGCTGTGGCAGTTTTCCTGAAGGCAGCACTGGTATCATCTCTGGTTTGTTTTGTTTTTTTAACCTAGCTGCTGTTTGAAACCCAGCAAGTGGCTTAATTCCTTTGGGCACAGGAAAGAACCAACTCTTCTGAAAAAGTGCGGCTGGATGGTATACTGCTTAAGGGAGATTTCCCAAAGGGCTTTGCCTGTAGGGTGGGAACAGTGAAAGACATCATTTGTTCATTGCTGAGCTCCACTCAGCCCAGCAGCTGCCTTAAAGGATTTTGCTCATTATCCACTGTCCAGGTTATGAACTTTAAAGATGTACAATTAGGTCAAATGAAAGCTCCATGTAATGTGAATGGAGGGAAAGCCTCTGTTGCCCATCTGCAACATTCATATTGTTCATAGTGTATACTGCAGTTGTATCCCAACTTTCCTCCAAGGAGCTCAAGGTGGTATGCGATTGCCCCTGCCTCTCCAGCATTATCTGCACAACCATCCTGGGGAGTAGGCTTGAGATGAGAGAGGAATTAGCTGGCTGGCCTATGGTCATTAATTAACTTTATGGCTAAGTGGGAATTTGAAACTAGACCTCCCCAATCCTAATCTGGTGTTTTAACTGCTACACAGTGCTGGATTTAACATGATTTAGCACTGTCGGGAGTGCTTTGAGGGTATTCCTGCATGGTAGGGGGTTGGATTGGATGGCCCGTGTGGTCTCTTCCAACTCTACATTTCTATGATTCTATGAACCCTTGAGGATACCACACAGAATCTGAGTCCTGGCAATAGAACCACCAGGTCTCTCAACTACAGGGGAAGTAGATAGACTGATAGGCAGACAAACTCAGTGTAGATTTGAATGAATCCCAGTCACTTTCCTTTTCCAATCCTTGCTTCTTTTGCTTACTTTCCTTGACAATTCTCTGTCATTATCCGGAGAAGAAGTGATGCTGTTGTCATGGCAACTAGCAGGACTGCAGTCTCATTGTGCAGCTCCTATGCAAGGCACACTAGTAATCTAAATATAATAAGCCCCTGCTTGTTTCTGCAAGAAGCTGGTCTTGGCTTTGTTGCAGGCTAGAAGAAGCATTCGTTCTGAAGCTGGAAAGGCCTTCTCTAAAGAGTTCTGTTGGATTTCAAACCTCCTAGCTGGGCTTGTCACGCTTTCTAGCCTTGACAGTGCTTTGGAATGTCACCTTTACCTCACAACAAACTGACAGGAAAAAATACACAATGTTTAAGTGACAGCTTAGCAGTGGTTCAGACACCCTCTTCACGTGGTGTCACTGAAGACATGTGTACATGTATAGAAATCCCAATCCCTCTTGGAGAAATCACAGTAAGAGTCTCATGGAAAGCTGCTATACTCTGATGCTTGGTGGAATAAATGTAGGGATGTGGTCGTTCAGTTGTGTAGTATCAGATGGCCCCGTGTGGCCTGTGGTAATTAGGACCGGATGTAGTGTTTGGTTTTCTTGTAATGGAAATTGAATAAAGTGTCATAAAATTTCAAAAGGTGCTATAAATATTTAACATAATCCTTCCGCATACTTATCTTCAGTACCCCTGTTATGTGCATTCAGTTAGATCAGGGAAATGCCCAAGGCCATTTCCGCACTAGACTGTTACAGTGCTATTATTCCACTTTCAACATCCTGTGGAATCCTGGGGTTTGCAGTTACCAGGATTCCATAGGATGTTGAAAGTGGAATAATAGCACTATAACATAGGATGTTGAAAGTGGAATAATAGCACTGTAACAGGCTAGCGTGGAAATGGCCCAATTTTGTAGTTATAGTGGTGTGTCGATTTAAAATAAGTCCAGGAAGTCTTTGCAATCTGCAGAAGTGGGGATGATCTTTGTTGCCTCTCATCCCACACGCTAGACAATGTTCACTTCAACGTCTTGCCAACTTTTTTTTATTAAGCGTGGGAAGCCAGTGCTTAAAAAGGCCTCTTTATCAAAGTGGAAGCAAAATTGTGTTTTCCAGAGTGGGTTTTTCTGTAAGTGATTAATCAGAGAGTTTGTTTTTAATCCTTCTTTCCCTCTCAGGGTTGCCATCTTTACCTTTCCTTATATTCAGACTGCACTAGAGACATTGTTCCTCTGACCATCTCTCAGAAAAATGCTTAGCATTTTTTAAGGTCAGGGACAGGGACAGTGCTTGACTGCTAGGAAGGTGAATTATAACTGAACAAGAGTATGACTTTTGAATCTTTTGTTTAATATCTTTGTAGGCAAGAGCCAGTGTGTTTCAGTTGTTTGAGTGTTGGACTGTGATTCTGGAGACCACGTTCCCTGCTTGGCCACAGAAGCCTTTAGGTGACCTTGGGCAAGTCGCATACTTTTAGCCTCAGAGGAAGCAAAGGCAAGCAACCTCTGAACAAATCCTGTCAAGGAAGCCCCATGCTAGGGTCACCATGAGTTGGAAGCAATTTGAAGCCTTGCAACAACGATGAGGTGAGGGCTTTCCTTATTCCAGAAGGATCATCTTGCAAGTCTTTGATTTCTTGATATCTGAAAACAAAATGATAAACTTGTTGTTTTGATGATGTTTGTAATCCGGTTCCAGTTGTGGTCTTTGGAGAATCTCAGGGTCGTTCTGTAGTCATGTGTTAAATTTTGCTTCTCCCAGTTTTTTTTTAAAGGTGATATTATTGGCCAAATGATATTTTGTAGAGTTTTCTGCATTTTGTGCTCTTTTCTTGTTTTGAACAGTAATTGAAGGGGCATTGCAGACATTAACTCTGTGGGATGACAGGATTTCCAATACACTGTGTTAACTTCATGTGTCACAGTGTCTTTTTACTTCTGTATGTAATATAAATAAAGAGGCACATTATGTTTTTGCTGGCTGCCAGTGCAGCTGTCATGTATAGGGTAATTCTATCCATGAAATCATGTTATGTCCCCTGGGCAACTATGTCTGGTAAAATCTTCCTTAGATGCTGATCCTGATACAGATGTCCCAGTGTATGGGACGGTGGGAAGTCTTATGGTAGATCAGTGCAGGATCTCAGTGTTCAGTTTAGATGAGTGCTCCTCACAGTGGTGGTCTGTGGACTTATGCCAGTCCATGAGCTATCAACTGTTAGTCCACAGCACATTTCCAGGAAAGAAAGAAACACTTGTAGCCAAAGGACACAAATATAGTACCAGTTCCTGCCATTTGAGGGGTAAAATGCTGGTCTACTAGGTCAGATAGCCTGAGAAGCACTGGTTTAAGTCACCTTGGGTCCCACTCTGGGAGAAAGGCGGTACATAAATAGAGTAAATAATTAAAATAATTAATATAAATACAAGAAGACTGTAATAGGTTAATGGTAAGGTCATATCAGTATTAGCAATCCTCAGTTCAGATTTGCTAAACCTGGTGTTCTGGGGGTTGTTGTTCTCAGCTTTTGGAAGAGCCTCCCAATTCTAGTCTCTGAGCTATGTGTAATTCCATAGATACTGGGATGTGTTTTTCAGTTCAGTATATGAGAAGACTTGGAATGACTATTGAAGAAGGTCAAGGAAGAAAGTGGAAAAGTGGGGTTACAGCTGAACATTAAGAAAACAAAAATAGTGAACACAGATGATTTATGTAACTTCATAGTGGATGATGGAAGAAATAATAAACAACTTTCTTTACCTTGGCTGAGTTATAAATCAAGATGGAGACTGTAGTAAAGAAACCAGAAGAGTAGGACTTGGAAGGACAGCTATGAAGAAATTTCAAGTGTAAAGATATAGCATTAAATAGCAAAGTTAGGATGGTCTATGCCATAGTATTTCTAATTTCTATGTAGGGTTTTCAAAGATGGACAGTAACGAAAGCTGTCAGGAAGAGAATCAACTCATTTGAAATGTTGTGCTGGAAGAGAGACCTACAGATAACATGGACTGCCAAAATCACCAGTAAATGGGTCTTAGAGCAAATCAAACCTAAATGCTCCATAGAAGCCAAATAATCAAATTAAGAATGTCATACTTTGGCCATGTCATGAACAACATGACTCATTAGAAAAGATAAGATGGTGCCAGTAGGGAAAGAAGGCTGCGTTACAGGTGGATAGACTCAAATCAGGGAAGCCATAGGGCTGAGTTTGCATGACCTGAGCAGGGCTGTTAATAATAAGGTATTTGGGAAGTATCACATTCATAGGGTTGCTATAAGTTGAAGCTGACTTAACTACAGTTAACAACACGAGAAGCAGACGTGCGTAAATGGATATTCCTCAAAGCCCCTTTCCTTCTCTTTCTCAATTTCATGAAGCATCAAAAGGTTCTGCTCCTGTTTCTCCTTGAATCAGCTGCTTCTCTTCCTTCTTTCGTCCCACTAAAGCTTCTGCCTCAGGAAATGATTGGTTCTCTCTCACTGGTGGTATCTAACAGTGGCTGCACAGGCTTCTTTCATGGATGCTTTAGTTAGATCCTGAGGTGCAGATCCTGCACTGAATTGGTAGTTGGACAAGATGAGCTCCAAAATGCCTTCCAGCTCTATAATTTCTCTTTTCTTCTCTGTAACACATGAGCTAACCTTGAGATCCACAATACTGAGTGACCTTATCTAAAAGAGGGACAGAGTTACTGTCACATTAATAGCTGTGTTAAAGAAAGAAAGTGTTTCTTACCCTTGTATGATAAGCAGGACCTGCCACAGCACCTGAAAACATCCATGTAGCTTTCTACGCAACTGTCTTAGGCTAGTCCTGTGCATATTTATTCAGAGCATGTGTATGTGCGTGGGATTTGCCATAAGGGAACATTCTAATATAGAATTTACAATCTAAACAAGAATGTAAATGCATAGGCTTTAATTTGCTAAATATTAGGTTTTCTATGCCTCATTTAGGCAGAATTCTGCAATGGGCACTGAAGTGTTAAATATATATGTAAAAGTGTATACATTTGATTGAAGGGTATTTTTATTAACTTTTTTCAGCAGAAAGACATATGCTCCCAGACAGTAGCATAAATGTGTTTTTTTTTTGTCATTTGTAGCACCATAGAGGTAATGGTCTTGCCAGTGACAGTAGTAGCTTGCTGCATGATTTAATGGACAGCTTTGAAATTTATTCTAATACCATCTTTAGCCTGACACTGCCATTAATGCCACCTGATTTCTTTTCCTATCCTATTCCCTTTCTGTTATTCAGTAGCTGAACAAGAAAGGATAGCTCTTCAGATAGACCTGTAAAACTGAGTTTGCGTCCTCTGAGATGCCAATAGGATGAAGGAAGGAAATGTGATTGTGCATGTTAGCAGCTATACAGCTAAAGTTTTGGTATGAGGTTGTTGATGAAGTATCCTCTGTGAAGATAATGATTTTTCTCAGATATCTGCTGCTATTCCCTTTTGATGAACATGCTTGAATTGATCACTTGTGTCTGAATAAAGATACCTTCCTTCGGGGGGGAGGTGTTCTAATGAAATGCTTGACCTCAGAAGTGAACGGTATTGCTAGTAGGCAGAAAGAATCCAGTCTGCCGTGCTGAGACTATTGTTAATGCCAAACAGGCCACTAACAAGGAAGGCATGAATTGAGATGAGGCATTGGTAGAAAGAGAGTAGAAGAATACAAGTGCTTGACATTGTTCAGCAGCTGCATAAATGATCTGAGCACACAAGTGTTAGGGGAAATCTTGAGTTTAAAATGTCTGAGAACTATTATACCTGTGTCTTCTTGGACTGAGGTAGTGTTATCAATTATCAGTGTGAGTGTATGTGTGTTTCTTCATCAATGAAAATCTTCAACGAGGGGCTGGATAGCTCCAGTTCTTGGAGATTTTCCACCTCTGAATTTTATGCATCAGCCAGAAGCTGGACTAGATATTATGGTCCCCTCAAACAGTATGATATTCTGTCAGGCTTTGTTTAAACTAATTGGTGCTAAGCAGTTCTTCATGTCTTCACCTAAAGAAGAGTTGCCACCTTTTACAAGTTGTCTTTTGTGTCTTTATGCAGATACTGAGATAGTGAAGTTCTCTTGTTCATGCAAAAAGTTTCAGCTGTTAATTTTGTGTTGGGATGCTGTTATAAACATATGAGTAGAACCAGAAAAAGGAGGAAGGGATAGAGCTAAGAACAATATCTAAGATCTTGATACTACTTTTTTTTTCATACTGTCGGGTTATTTACTGGTTGTGATTAAAAAAATTAAATATGCTTTTGGTACATTACATCACCAGCATTGCAGTCCTAACTGTTATTAATGAATAATCACTGCATGGTAGAGCTGCTACTCTGGGCACACTTGGTAGCGAACAAGTCTCATAGAACTCAGTGGGACTTGTATCTGAGTAATCTTGTAAATCAGGCCATGCATCTTATCCCCGTCACACTGTGACAAGAATCCACAGAGCTCTAGAGCTCAATCATTCATGATAGATGTACTTCCAGTCTTTTGCTGTCCTTCTTCAACCTGAGACTGTATAATTTTGCTTTCAGCAATTCCATCATTTAAAGTGGGAATGTTCTCCTAACTTTCTGCCAGATCTATACTGTGGTTTTAAAATCCACTGCCTTGTAATCCTTCTCTCACTAGCTGTGGAAACAATTATTTTACAGCTTCCTTTATGTAATGGTGATAAGGTTTTTTATATGTGTTCCATTTTTCTGGATGGGAAGAACTTCCTTATGGTAAGAGCAGTTTGACAGCGGAATACACTGCCTCAGAGTGTGGTGGAGTCTTCTTCTTTGGAGGTTTTAAACAGAGGCTGGATGGCTATCTGTCAGGAATGCTTTGATTGTATATTCTTTGCATGGCAGGGGGTTAGACTTGATGGCCCTTGTGATTTCTTCCAACTCTATGATTCTATGATTTCTAGACAAGCTAATGACTTCCATGAATTTGCTGTTATGTTTAATGTAGGGGGGAATATGTTCATTAGCCCTAGTTATATAACCCAGAGCTGAGAAAATTACTTTAACAATTAATTTCTGTTACAAGTCACAGGGTTTGTTGTTGTTACTTGTTGCAGTGTTGAATAAGTAACTTGTTATACTACTGGTTCTTTTGCTTATTACTTTTCCATTTCTTTTTATTAATTTTTAAGAGAAAAAATCTAGGGATTAATAAAAGAATGGTGTAAAACTTGGAAAATTCCTGTCATTTCCTTAAAAAGCATTATTTCTGAGAGTAGCAAGAACATGTTAGTAGTTATGCCTGTAAAATAAATTCAACTCTTGCATGTTGCATTTTTGAAATGTAACTTACTTGTTTTCTTCTTTAATCCCCCCATTAACTAGTTATAGGTAATTATGTTACTTGCAACTTATTAGTAGTGTAAGTAACTATAATACTTGTAGCACAACCAAGTTCTGATTTAACTTACACTGGACAGGACAGGAAATCTAGAATCTTTGACTTGATTGGCTGTTGCCTTCCTTTTGCCTAGTGGAAGACAGGATATTACACTGAGCTGGAGAATATGGGTTTGGTACTGAACAGAGTATGGCTCTACCTAAATTATATACTGGATGGAGTGATAGTTCTTTTGCAGCTCACTAATCTGAATTTCCTTGTAGAGATGTTTTCCAGCCTACTGGTAGAAGATTTACCTTCTACTTTATTATGGTGTAATTGTAAGGCTAATCCCTCCTCAGTGAAAGTGAGATCATTTCAAGGATATAACTAGGTAGGAAGAGGGTGCCTCCACCAGTGTACCTCCTTTCTCTATTTCGCTTCAGTCAGAAAGCTTTGAGAGCCTGGGTGTGTATATATGAATGAGTGAGGGCAGGCAGGGACAAGGTCAGACATGCACTGAATAGCATAGTCATGTGAGGCCACTTGCAGTCCTGTTACAACCTAGTAAAATATTAGTACTCTGCTAATGCAAAACTTCTGAACCTTCACCCAGAATCAGCTACTCTGAACCTGTAGCAGCAGCCAAAGACTCAATGCTACAGAACAGTTTGAAAGACAAGTGAAAGCAGGCCTGGAGGAGAGATTTGCGTATTAGGACAGGATCTTCCTTGTATTGTTTCCCATTCTTTCCATGACAGACATGGTGTTTGTGAAATTCCTTGTGACATTTCCTTCTCCTTGGTGCTTGGAGGACATGAGAATTTACATTGACATGTTTGCATGGAAGTTGCCAGAGTTGTTTAGTTACTGCCTTCTCTTACTTTTCTGGAGCTTTGGAATTACTGTAGTGGTTCAAATGCCCCACCTTCTTTCCATGTACATCTTACCATGAGAATGTTCAGATTCCTCTTTTTCATGTGTGGCTGTATGCCATACATATGTTATATGCTTGTGTATGTTGTAATGTTATATAGGCAAATGGTGAATGATAGCTTGGGAACTTAGAAAAATTACTTCTTTAGACTGAAATTCCCAGAATCCCCAGTTAGCATGGTTGGTGGCCATGTCAGATTGGGAGCTGGAGTCCCAAAGTGACTTCTGTAACCTCTGGATGATCGCTGGAGTGACCCGCATATTGGCTAACACTGAGGTGTTTCCCTCCCCACAAGTCTGGGACCCTCACTTTAGGTGAGTTAAAACTGGCAGATCTTCCCACTCCTTTCAAGATGGGGTAAGATACTGGGGGAAACAAACTGTTCATCCCTACAGATGATCTTCTGAACACCCCAGTACAGCCCAAAAGGAATCTCTTTGCCTTTTCTCTTCCCCCTTTGTGCTTACAGATTCACATCCATTTTAACTCAGCCAGAGCTACGCCGTTCAGTGGTATTCCCGCTCCTTTTACAGTATAGGCTGCTTGCCTAAGGAAGCCCAATAATCTTCTCTGCCCTGCTTCTTTCCTTCTTTGGTTGTCCTGATTGCTCTGTGCCCTGCCAAACATTCCCTCTTTCCAGAGCCCAAATCTAAGGCTATCCCTTCCAGTTCATGCAGAAATAAAAGCAGTAGGAGAGGAAATGGCCTCTGACAAATGTTTATCAACAGTGTAGCACTCTAGGTCTCCCAAGCTATGGATGGAGACCAGTGAGGAAGATAGAGGATTCCTCTTTTATTGAAACATACTTGCCTCTGCCAGCGCTTAAGATGGATGCCAGCTGGCAGCCTAGTTGTCTTCTCAGTTTCAAAAGACAGAACTACCTTACAGGAGCAAAGCCCCACTACCCCAAGCCATTAAGTAACTTGCACAAGGAAAACTGAGAGCTTGACAGAAGACAATTACTTCATGAGTTCACCAGTTTTCCAAGTGGCATCACATTAGGAATGAAATGGAGGCTGGCTTATTCTCTGCCAAACCACACTCTGAATTTCATGGGGAATCTGGTAGTTAGGAGAAACTCAGTTGGCTGGTTCAGCAATTTAGGAACATGGGTATCTGCTACGCCCCAAATCAGATCATTAGTCCATCCAGACCAGTATACTCTGTGTGACTGGCAGCAGCTTAGGGAGTTTTACAGGTAGAATCAGTGAGCTTTTGTATGTAAACCATTTGCCGTGCTATTGAAATACAGCCCTTCTGCATGGAGGCTGAGAATAAGTAAAATTAACTACATTTCTTGTAGTTGTTAGAAGGGCTGTACCTACATCTCTCTCTCTCTCTCTCTCTCTCTCTCTCTCTGTTTGTATTTGAAAAAGTACAGGGATGTTTCATTCCAGCAGGAACTGTCTGTACAACCAGCCTCTGTATCCTGCATTGTTACCACTGTTTGCATGGGTGTCCTCCATACATCTAAGCTGTAAGGTCTGCATTGCAGCCTGCTTTAATCAGTTGTCTGCTTGGCATCCTACATTCTGTACAACATCAACAGCAGTATCATTACTGTGGTTTTCATGCCAGACTGGCCCTGAATTATACGGTACACCATATCTCCAGACTTCCATTTCTCATCCTGCAGTGTAAGGAAAGTGATTGTGGAAAGTGCAGATGCAGGGTTACATACTCTGATTGGCTGCAGCTCTCCAGGGTCTTGGGGAGAGGCTTTTAGATAGGATCTGTTGCCTAATATTTATTAAACTGGAGATGCCAGGGTCTAAGCTTGCCACCTTCTATTTACAAAATAGATTCAAACTATATTGCTGGAGAGGCAGGTTCACAGGACTGCAGCTTCTTCAAAATATCAACAGAAACCAGCAGGCCAGGGAAAAGAGCTCTAGCTCAGCATTCTCATTCATATATCATTTAACTATGTATGGGAATCTGTTTTTTTTTGCCTGGATGTAGTGCAGTGGTAGAACCTTTATGTAGATTTGCTACACCAGACTAAAACAGGCTGTTGTATGATGGACCATTGGTGATGCAGCTGGCATCTGTTGCAGGATTTGATTTGCTTAGACAAACAAAAGATTTCCTTTTGTCTGTCTGCAGAGAGGCAAGCCTGCAAAACAAGGAAGCTTACCTGCAGGCTAAGGCTGCAATCCTATATATACCTGTGATTGGAATGCACTGGTAAAAGAGGGACTGAGAGCTCTGCTTTTCCTTTGCCAGCCCTTCTGGATTTTGTGTTGCCTGTGAAGGAAGGGATTTTGTTTGTTTTACACTGCCAGAACAAAAACTTGAAGGAGAAGCAGTGTGATTGATCCTGCCTTCTCTAGTCAAGACACTCGCCTGGAAGAAGTTCCTGGTCACCAGTGATAACCAGGCAAGTGTCTACTATAAGTGTCTAGAACTTTTCATGAGCCAAGGGGTAGTAGTGACTGGGAAAAAAGTGTTTTCCCCTAAGATAGAAAGGAGATGTTCATGCTGTTTGCTTAACAGAGTCATAAATATTGATACATCATTTGAGAACTGAACACATTGCAGAATTCAAGCAGTTGGAGGACATTAAATAGGTTTACAAGGTTAGTTGTCTGAGTTCCCTGGATGGTACGGGTTATAGTACAATGGCATCTTAGAGATCAGCCTTCCCGAATTGGGTCCATGCTGTCTATGGATGATGGGAGTTATAGTCCAACAAATTCAGAGGACAGTGGACTGGGAAATCTGTTCTAGATCCTAGCACCTCTGATGGCTTACTAATAGCAAGGTCTGGTATGAATCCCACTAACAACCCCATAATAGTGTGCAGCTATGTTTATTCAGATATAAATCCCATGGAGTTCAGTAGGATTTACTTGGTAGTAAGTGTGTTTAGTATTTTAACTTTAGTGTATCATAGTGCTTAACCTCAGAAAGCAGATACGTTAAACTGTGATTCATTTGGTTTTTGAGTACAGAAAAGAAGCCTTATGTTTAAGCTGCCTATTAAATGGTCAATGTATATTTTTATGAAAATGTAAATGAGGATATGTTTGGTTGTATTGAATTCAGATGTCATTGTAGTCTAAGTGATTGTATTTTAAAAGAGGTACTGTAATTTTTTTAGAAACAAAATCTGTGTATTTTATACACAGATTTTATACACAGAATAACTGTGATGTTATTCAGCCTGCATACCAGGTTACACATGGTATGGAATTTTACATGAAATTGCCAAGAAGTCAAATGGAGCCAACAAACTAAGGGACGTACTTTTCTACAGGGGATCTGTAGGCTTCTAAGAACCTTTCCAAAGCACCTCTTTCCTCCTAGCTGACGCGGGGGGGGGGGGGCGGCGATCTGACTGGTGGTTACAAAGCCAGCATGAACTCTGGAAGAAAAGGTTGCTTGGGGTCAGTTCAAGTATAAGCTGCTCTGGGGTCTCTGAGGGGAGTTTCATTTCAGCTGAGAAAGAAAACAGCTTGTCTTCATGTTTCAGCATTGAAATGTCACCCTCTAATAAAAGTTCACCCTAATAAAAATAGGCGAAGGCCTTTGGTGAAGCCCAAACCCCAACTCTGCCCCATCAAGCAGCCTTAGGACTTGACCGTCTACATTCCTAAGTCTATTGAGAAGAGGGCTCAACAACAATCTGAGGCATTTTTCAGGGCAGGGAACGTGTATTGAAATGACTTCTACCATACTTGGAATGCCTTGTCTGTCTTTTTGCCCTCAAAGAGAACAGCAGCAAGTAAATAAGACTCTTTAGTAATGTTTTTGTTAGTAGTGTGACCCAGACCCCAAGAAAAGTATAATTGTAGAATCGTGATGGGACAATAATTTGTGTGTGTTTCAGAGAGAGAGAGGGAGAGAGGAAGATATAAATACACACTAGAGATTGGAAGAGTTCCTTTTTGGGATAAGTGCTTGAGAATTTCCTCCAAAACATGGCCAGTTGCCATGCTGCTTTCAGGATTCTGAATGTTGTAGTCCAAAAAGTAACTCTTTCAAGCTTTGTGCGTAGACACACAGGTATGTATTTCTCTCACCTGTTGTCTTTGCGCTCTGAAGACTGCTCCCTCCTGCCCATTTACTTCCCAAAACATCTGGAACCCTGAGTAACTCTGGTTGTTTACTGACAACCGTGGGAGAGATTTTGGAGCATGCATGATCGGGTCCCTGCTGGGAGGAGGGAGGAAAGGTGCCAGACAAAATGGGAAGGATGTACAGCTGTTCATGTGATTACAGCCCAGTTTCCACTGTAGCCTGGTTTGCCAGAGTATTATTTATATATGGGAGCGTTCTTCTAAACCAGTCTTCAGAGTGAGGGGAACCTTGCTGGCTGCAGCTGTGGGAGCAGGGGGAGAAAGAGAGGCTGTGGGATGTTTGCATGCGGAGATGAGACAGGTGAGATGAGATGGAGTTGGCAGTGCTACACACTTTTGCTGCCATTCAGGACAACCAAAAAAGCTGCACCTCTGCTCCCTCTCTCCTATGCTTTGAAAATCCTCACGAGTCTCTGAAGATCCAGGACCTCTTGCCAACTCTTATTTTAGCTTATTGTCTCTTTGCCATTTTTGGCTGGCATTATATATGTTGCTTTCAAAGCTCAGTGCTCTGTTACCCAACAATCAGAAATAAATCCTTTGCCCTCCCTTCCAATCAGTAATAAACAAATTCTCTCCCTGATGATTGGGGTTGCAGGGAGGTGCTGAACACAAGCCTAGCACCCCATTTTGCTCATATTCAGTCTCTTAATCCTAATTTAATCTGTGCCTTTAATATTCTGGATTAATTATAGATTCAACCAAAAGTGGCCTAATGTTTTCAAAAGCTCCCACTGAGTTCAGTGGAAGATTTGAAGATTTGAACATATGCTTAGTTCCCTTTTCATTTAAGTAAGTGGGACCAGAAAGGACTGGATTGATTGTGCTTCCAGGTCTTTTTCTTGGAGACTCTCCAGTGGGTTGCCCTTTTCCTCCTTGCTTCCCCATCCTCCATTCCCTTTTTATTCAGCCCATGTGGTGGGATGTAAGGAAACTATGTGTCTCTCTGGCATGTGATTTGGCTGGTGTCAGAGTCACAAGGCAAAAGCATTCAGAGCAAAGATGTCACTATGGGATAGCAACACTGCTCCCAGGCAGCCAGTGAGAACATAGGGTCCCTCTGGCCTGTGGAGTGGCAGATGTCCTAAACTGAACCAGTGTACTGGAAGTGTTGGCACAGTGAGTCAGTATGCCTGGAGTTCCCATCCTCTTTGGCCCTGCCTCAATGGGATTCCATGCCAAGAAAAAAGAAGCATTTGCTCTAAACATTCACTGGAGCATCTTTCCACGCAGTGTTTTGCAGCTGAAACGCACAGAGGCAGCTGCTGATTCTCAGCGGTGTTCCCTGTTTCAGCCCGTTTTTAACCCATTATGCCACGGGGAGAGGAAGAGGTCAGCCAAGTTTTTCTCAGAGTACCATAGTAACTTTGGAGGATGATGTGAATGGCTGGCTCTACTAGTCTGGTGAAAAGAGGTGGGATTTCTTTGGCAGTAGTGGCTGACAACAGGGTTGAAGCAACATAGTGGAACTTTAGGTTTTATGAGCAAGCCTTCTGTTCAGAACAGAGCTTGTGGAAACTACCACAGTGCTTTGAAGTTCCTCTTATTTATTTTTTGTACCACACTCAGAGAAGTGTTGCTTGTGCTAACCAAGAACTGTCTAACTTTCAGACAGTTTCTTAATATTATTAGTGGGGAGATATTCCTCATTCATTTGTTTATTTTCTATTCCATTTTTCTCCCATATGGGATCCAAAGAGGCAGTTTATATGTTATCACGCATGACAATGCCTAAAGGAAATGAGAAAAAAATTGGGGGTGTGCCTTCCCATCCATTCTATGGAGGACATGAGCACTTCTATCCACATACTGTGTTATTCAGATAAGTGGGGCCAAAATAGATTAATTGTATCGTGTGAGTATCACAGCCCAGAGATGCATCTAGATTCGTTCTGCACTGTGTACTCCTCAGCTCAGGAAAGGAACCTAACTCAGAAAGCTGTTTCTGTGTAGTTAATTCCTTTTTTTGGATCCATAATCTATTAGATGAGGATTTGTCATTTACAGCAGGGGCCGGCAAATTATAGCTGCTTAGATGTTCTTGGGCTGCAGCTCCTATCAGCCCTAACCAACATAGCCAGTGATGAAGAACTATGGAATTTGCAGTCCAGTAGCATCTAGGTAGAGCAGCGGTTCTCATACTTTAGTCCTCCAGATGTTCTGGCCATCCACCCTAGAAGTCTCAGCTGGTGTGGGCAATGCTCAGGAATTTAAGGATCCCAGATATCTACATGGTCACACTTTGAGAACCACTGATCTAGAGGAGTGGATAGTGTCTGCCTAGAGATATCTCTTTCCTTTCCTTCTTGTACTTTAACTTTAGATATCAAGGTGCCACTTTGACTCTTTCAAAGAAATGAATTACACATGGGAAGATTTTCAAAATTACTGCTTTTTTTTTTTTGCTCTTAGTTGAAAGATTTTTCCCCTTCTGACTGTTCACAGAAGCTTGGCAGATGACTTTGGTTAGTTCCAAATTCCTAGGGGAACAAAAGAAGCAGATGCTCAGTGTCTTAGCTGATGGTTTGGAATGGGAAGGGGTTGTATTCTGAATAAATAAGTTTCTATAGCTTGAATTCTGATTCAGTTTCCCTTTAAAAAGCATTATTTTATTACCCCATTAACTAATTAGAATAACTGTCACTCCAGGGCTTATCCTTTAGTGGTTTGAACCCCAGTTGAAAACGTATCACATTTATTCCTCAGCCGCCAGAACTATAAGCATGGGTTGATTGGCTTAAAGGATCACTATTCTAGCTTAAGTGGTCTTGTATACGTGCATCAAAAGTAAATGACCCTACTGATTCTTTTCCTTGCACATTTGATAATTTCATCTGTGTAGGAGGCCTAAAATGCAATCTTAAGCATAATCATTTGGCAGTAAGTCTCATTGAATACAGTGGTAACTAGACCCGAGGAAACCTCAGTAGGATGAAAGTTCTTAACACTCTCCTTCAGGTTATCACAGCTATGTTGTTTTCTGCTCCTAATGAGAATCGTTATCCATCATGATTGCTCTGTGAAGATAGCTCTGATTCTGCTTTAATAACTTTAATAACGACCACTATTTCTCACACCAGATATCCACCCCCTCACCAAAACGTTCTCCCTCTCCCATATGAGGTTGCTGTCAGCCTCTATATCTTCAAAGCTTTTGTTGTGTGTTTCTCTTCACTGTAGAGGGATACATTTTAGACTTCGGAAGATGTTCCTTTGCAGATCTACAGCAGACACTCACAGAACTTACATGTTCAGGTCCTGATTACCTAAGACATGAGAACTCTGCTTTAAAGTGTTCATATCCAATAGCCTGTGAGAAATATCTGGCCAGTTGTCCATCCTGCTGCACTGTCCTGTGACTTGCAATCACCTATGACTTGAACCTATGGCAACGCCTCGCATTTCATAGGGTTTTCTTAGGAAAGCAGTACTCCAGGGTGGTTTTGCCAGCTGCTTCCTCTAAAATATAGCCTACAGCCCCAGGTAGTCATTGGCGGTCTCCCATCCAACCATCCTGGTTAGTAAAACCAGGGCTAACCCTGCACAGATTTCAAGATCAGAGGAGATCTGGTGCCTTTAAGGTATTTAGCACCTTACTGCTGCACTGGGAGCTTAGACAACCTCCTACCATCATGACTATTGTTCCCAAGCAAATTAAACCTGGTATTCCATGATGTTAGGTTTGTTAATTACTAGTGGCTCATTCTTGTAGCTTTCCTTGATTTGTAGGCCAGGTGTTTCTCTGCCTGAGCTAGAAGAAAGAGTTGAGTCCCAGGAGGTTGTGAAACTGTAGCCTTGAGGCCAAGAGCCTAGTGATCTGGTATAGCTTTCTCAGAGATACATTGGCATAGAGGAAATCTGAAAATCCAAGTCATTGTAATGGTGGAGGTGTTGGCTCACTGCGAAGTCAGTTATGAAAGGCCCTCTCGACATCAAATTCAACCACAATGCAGCGGGTATGTAATTTTTACATTCTGTATTTTTTGCTTTGGTTCAGAAGGGATTGTTTCTTGATGCTCCTGCCTCAACCAGCAGATGAGAACAATAGCTTTCCTTATCTCCACTGTTACGCATTGAATTGGTGGCATAGTTCATAGTGCGTTAAGTAACTTGATCTTGCACAGTAAGTGAAAGAGTTTAGGTGTATAGGAGAGACTGTAAGTGAAACTGCAGAGGGATAGCTGTATTATTAGACGGTTGTAGCAAACCTAACAAAGAGTCTTGTGTGCTACCTTACAAACTAATGAATTTATTGTGAAATAGGCTTTGGGCACTCTGTTTGTCAGCTGCATGATGTGCTTACTTTAATGGGTATGTAATATAACCTGAATACATGGAAAAGAGAAGGTAAAGTTATTTCACAAAGTGAAGGCAGAAAGTCAAGCTGTACTGGAGACAACCATTGTATTTCTTAGTGCTGTACGGAATCTGATGAAGTAAATTTTAAGAAAAGCCACTCATATGGGTGTGACCCACTCCAGCCTGGCTTTGTGGACTCTATCCTGAAGTTTTATTCCACCAGCATTCTCTCTATGGAGTACCACAAACTTTGTAAAGTACATTCTAAGGTGAACTTTCAGAAAACACCATTCTGACAATCATGGATGGAGAATAGGTTGTTGTGGGTTTTCCGGGTTTTGAGGCTGTGCTCTATTAGTATTTTCTCCTGACGTTTTGCCTGCATCTGTGGCTGGCATCTTCGTAAGACATCGCCTCAAAACCTGGAAAACCCACAACAGCCTATGGATTCCGGCCGTGAAAGCCTTCGACTTTACGTGGATAGAGAAGCTCTATAAAACAGCATTACTCTTCAAGACATTCTACAAACCATTAAGAATGTTACCTTAGCAGCTCACCTAATTGAAGAAGTTTGCCAGTTTTAGTTTTAGTCCTGTTCCAGATTTGGAAACAGCTTGTATCTTCAGGTCAGTGGCACTACTATGAGTAAGTTCATGGCTCCACAGCATGGCAACATAGAAACATTAATTTAGCAAAAAATTTCCCTAGCTCATTATCCCATGACTTTTAAGCTTTCAGTGATTTCACCACTTATACTAGTTTAAGACTTGAACACACAGCAAATTCTTTTTCTGAACAGTACAGAATCAAGCTGTGTGACAAAGATATGAACTACATAAGATGCCAGCTGCATCTTTACCTCCTTTTTTTAACAGTAACTAGAGGAGGCTCCATCAAGATTGGGACCCTAGCCTATGAGTGGGTATTTGGGTCTTCAACCTTTTGTTGGATCAGACCTCCCTCCCACCATGCTTGTAATTTGCCTTACCAAAAGAGATTTTATTTTAGTGGATTCTTTTGTAATAATGCAAATTGAAACCCCATGGCCCCAATCCAGATTAGGCCCACAGTATCAAGGTTAAAGCAGTCCATCCCAAGGGATGCTCCTCATTTTCATAAGGCCTGTATGATAGGCCTCTTTTTGAAGTAGCTTGGGCAGCTCTACCATGATACCAAGCATGACACCAAGGGCTTCTTTACCTGAATGTCTTCTAAGTTATATACATTGTCACCTATTAATAATGTCCTCTGACCTTTTACATTACAGAGTAGCCTGAAGACAAGAAAGTGCAGGGATAGAATCAGGGCTTTAAAAGTTCTAACAGAAGCCGTTGAGGAGTCTTTCTGTCTCCCAGAATATTCCATAGCATCATGCTTCTACTAAAAAGGTTTCAGACAAAAACCCTGGATACTAGTGGTTGTATTTTTATCTCGCTCTACTTCTACAGAGTTCAGGAAGTTATACATAGTTCTTCTCAGTCATTTTATCTTCACAGGCATCTTGTGAAGTAGGTTAGTCTCAGAGATAGCAGTTGACCTAAAACAAGGGTATTCAAATTATAGCCCTCTCTGTGTTGCTGCACTGGAACTCCCATCTACCCCATTCATTATAGCCAAAAGTGAGAGGAGGACCAAAAGTTGCCTACTCTTGGACCAAAGTTGCTAGGTAAGCTCAGAAACTGGAAAATTACTTCAGTGTAGTATAGTGGTTTGAGTGTTGGACTATGACTCTGCAGACCAGAGTTCAAATTCCCTCTCAGCCATGGAAACCCACTGGATGACCTTGGGCAAGTCACAGTTTTTCAGCCTCGGAGGAAGGCAATAGCAAAACCCCCTCTGAGCAAATCTTACCAAGAAAACCAATGATAGGATTGCTGTAAGGTCCATATGTCAGAAATGACTTGAAGGCACACAACAAGAGCAGCAACAAAGTGTGTGAAGGCTCTCCCATTTAGTTAGTTACTACTATTTAAAAAAAAAGAAACCTGCAAAATCTGAATGTTTTTCATTCAGCAGCATGTGAGAGAGCATGAACTACCACTTGAATTACATAGTTACTTGTCTTCTGTCATTAAGTGAAGCCACATCCCCGCAACTACAAACCCACTTTAAAGGTACATTGCAAAACAAAGCAAAACAAATGCTTCCTTAAGATACAGTTATAATATAATTTGGTTATAATTTTGTTACTGGGACGAAGAATAAAATAGAAGTAATTAGATATTTGCAACTAGTTACTTGTGAACTCTATAACCCTCATAATGCAGCAGAGTTTTGAACCCAGCTCTCCCAGAGTCCTGGATGCCTCCAGACAAGGCTGTTATCCTGCAGTTGCCCAGCCTCAGTACTGAATTTTATGTGGTGTGGGTAGTGAGAAAATTCAGGTTCTATTTTCCTACCGCTTATTCCATCTTTTTTTTTTTGTTACCTGAAAGGGAAAAAATTCATTGAAGAGGAAAATTTCACATAGCTGCCCAGTGCTATTTAATTAATTGATATCTTCTGTGAGTATTCCTTGTTTCTTGTTCCACAAATTGCGGTTTGGAATTCATAGTAACTGTATAGGACTAGCCCCTAAATCCTGGTTATGTTCCACTTATTAAAGGGAAGTATTAGGCCATTTCCGCACTACATTCTTATAGCGCGATTATTCCACTTTCAACATCCTATGGAATCCTGGGGTTTGCAGTTTCAGGAGGGGACGGCTTTGAGCTCCCAAGCTTTGAGCTGGGAGTGCCTGCATTAGCTGGGCTTTGCATTCATGTCCAATTCATGGATTTTGTATTTTATGTAGTGCTGTGACACACTTAAAGAATTTTCCTTTATTGCATAAACAACAGAGAGTTTTTCTAGTCCTTTCATAATAGTCTTTAAATTTTGCCTTGCTTAAAAAACAACAGGAAACTTGAATACATATTTCAGGCTCAGTAGAGGCTACAAGTGGTTAAGTAAGTATAGCTAGTAGTAGTTGATATACGCTATTTGGTGATATACACTATTAAATATTACTTATTCTGCTTTGCATATTACCACTTGGGAGTGAAGCAACCTAATCTGATTAGTTCTTTTACTCTTTTGATTGGATCTCTTTCTGTTTGTTTGTTCTCTGCTTAGTGATGTGATAATGAGCAAAAGGTAGCCTTGTTAGCAATATGAAAAGTTTTTAAAAGCGCATTAGTGTAGTACCTTTCGTAGGCCAACCCAAAGGGCAGAAAACATGTGCAAGCTTTTGAGATCGCGAGATCTCTTCATAAGGTAAGAGGTTATGAAAGGCAGGTTGTGGGGACAGGGTTTGGAAATGACCAGATGCTGGACCCATGATGCCTTCTGCATGACCTCAGTCTTGAAATGGAGAAAGAGAGATCTGCAGACATCAAAATTTGGCTTGAGAATGTGATGGGATAATTTCAGCTTTCTTGCACTATTTGTTGTGTAGTAAAATTCCTGCTGTATACACCGGCAGCCTGTGAGCCAAGTGTGAGGGATACTTATTCCTGCCACTTCTGGGTAAAACGCCTCCTCCACCTGCTCAAACCATGGGCTACCAATGTCCTTTGGTTTGTGTGTGTGTGTGGGGGGGGGGTACAGTTACAAGTATAGATACTTCCTCCCATCTTTACGTCCCCCCTTTTTTTTGGTTAAAAATGCACTGAAATGCTTTAACTAAATTAATAAACCAATTAATAGTAAATAATATGTGTGTGTATTTGAATAAGTAAGTAAATAAGTAATCTAGCAGTCAAAGAACACACAGGATTTGTCTTGTGAACATGTGTGCCACAATCAGTCCAGTAGGTTGCTGCAGGATTTTGTTGGAGCTTTCAAGAGAGTTTTATGGTTACCGTTTTGGAACTGCTGTTGTCTTCTTTTCTTGGTACTCAAGGTAGACCTTCCCACTTAAATCACTGCTTTGCATATGTGATGAAATGTGTTTAAGGTGTGTTGGGAAGCTGGCAGTGTTGTAGTGGTGGTGGTGGTGGAGGAGGAGGAGGAGGAGGAGGAGGAGGAGGAAGTGGCTTCGGTTATAACAGTAATGCAGGTGCCTAAGCAGATCAGGCAAGAGACAGGACAAAGAACACGGAAGCTATAGTGATAATCAGAACTCTGGAGAGAGACTGAGGAGGCCTCTGACACTAGGATCATAGAAGTCCTTAAGAGAACTGTGGAGGTAGCCAGAATAGGGCCAGCCATTTCCAGATTACAAGTACTGTACTGGCATGTGATAATTTCAAAAACCATCTCCCTTGAAATGTGCATCTCTGGTGCTGTTTTTTTTTTCCTCCACACCCATGTTGCATGTAAGGACACGGAGTAAGGAAAGGCAGTTTCTGGCCTGGGAATTCCCCTTCGATGCTCCAGGGAGTGGATTCCTAACAATATCCATTGCTGTAATGCTGGTATTGTTCAAAATGTAGCCTACTGCATGCAAAAGAAAGAGGCAGATATTCCCTGTCTACGTGCCCCCACATACACCAGGAATTTTGGTAGAATCTTTACCACAACCTTTTTCTCTTTAATTATTATCATAAATTGTAAGATCTTATATTAGTTTCAGAATGCTCTTTGGCATTAAACAGGGTGGCGTTCAGGAATCCCAGCTTGAAACTCTGCCTGCCTGCCTGCCTTCTACCTCTACCTGTTTTGTGGAAGGTATCTTACGGATAGCCGTGAGGTAATTGTTGCAGCTTCTGGTATCTGATTGCTTGGGGTGTCCTGCCTGGGAGTCTTGCATGTTATAATTAATGTTCTTGCTCAGGCATTTCCTTTTGCTAATTCTCTAACCTTAGAAGAGGTTGAGGAAAAACCTCAATAGCTGCAGGCTTCCTGCTGGGGTCAGGAAGGATGGATCCGTCTCCCATTGTTCAATTTCCAGACTAGCTGGGAGGGCTGACAATGAGTGAACTGGCTCATTAGCATTTCAAAGGAGTCTCCTGCAAATCCCTTTGGCGCTGGCATGGTAGACTATCGGCTTCTGCTGTTGAAAGTATCTGGTGCCCTAATTGGCAGTACCATCTAGCAGGTCACCTGATGATGCGCATTGAATGCTTGGTTTTTACCTTTTCCTGATTTGTGGTTGTTGCTGTTGTTGCTTCTTATGTACATAAATATGCCAATTTCAGCTTAAACACATTTTAAGAGATTATTTTGCTTTGAAAGACTGCTTGACTGCTTGTTTCCCACTTAAAAAGAGGTTGAATCTCAGTGCCTAAGGAAATCTGGACTAAAAAGGAGATTGTTATGACCTTAGGCCGAGATTGGTTCTGCCAGTTGTGCTTAATCGTATGATGGTGATGAAATCTTTTTCCAAATGAACAGAGTGTCTGGAAGTTGAGGTTGTTTCTGCAGCGTGTGTGTGTGTGAGAGTGTTTGTAATAGCCTCTCTGCTTTCTGGAGTTTGAGACATTATATATCACAGAATGGACCTCCTGCTGAGCTGAATGGGGAGAGTCCAGAGTTTGCTCAGTGATTTGTAAAGCGTGATGTAAAGGCCTGTGCAGAAATACTCCCATATGGCTTCTTAAAAAAAATGATACCTGCTCTCCATCCCTGTTTGATCTCACAAGAAGGCCTTTCTGGAAAGGTTGAGAAGAAACTTGGGCTCTTTGGACTAAATCTCCTGTAACCTATTTTTTTCATAATCCAATTTCATCGCTTTGGTGGTTGAGCCTCTTTCATGTCAGTCCATGTATGTGCTGCTGCTTGATGCTGTATCCAAGCTCTGTGGGCAGCATCTCTTCCTATCCTCCCTGTCCCTCACTCCACAGCCCATGACCGTGCTGGTGTCAGATCATCTTTATACTCTCGCAACAGCCCATGGTAGTGGCAAGGAGCACAACAGCTCTCTTTCTCTTCTCTCCCTCTTCCCCTCTCTGGCTTGCCAGGCGATGAAATCATGCTCCCTTCCCATTCATCATGGAGATGGCCGTCTGAAGTGGATTCACTGACTCTGGCCACAAGCAAGTGGGAAGAAACGGGCCAAGTGCTCTGTGCCTGCAATTAGCACAATTATCTGTATTCGATAGTTTTGGATCTGTTATATACATTTCCTTGCCAAAATAATACTGTGACTCCTTCCCACGCCACAAATGAGGCTTCTCCAGGGCTTTGCCTTCTTTTGTTCCGATCCATTCCTCCTCCTAACAGTTTCTGTATACAGAAGGGATCTGAGACTTTGGATAGGTACAGAATAAAGTTCACCAGGCTAACTAGGACTAGCCCAAGAAAACACATCCTGTCACTGTTAACTCCAGAGCTTGGGAAATCAACTTTCTTTGGACTACAGCTCCCAGAATACTCCATCCAGCATGGCTTTTGTGATTTCTCTTCTTGGCTCTGGTTTCTGCACTGTTGTGACCACATTTTGAGGTGTTCTTGCTTTCCTTTAAAGTCCTGCCTTTCCTGCCTGCTAAGATCATTGTCAGAGGCTTTTCTCCAGTTTGCCTGGGCCTTTTGAAAGAAGAACAGTCTTTTCAGTTATAGAGCCCCATCTATGCAATGTTTTCTCCCCAGGGGAACTTCCTGATACCTACATGTAGACGTGTGTGAGGTTACAGTCTTTAGATTTTTATGCCCCATTAAAAAAAAAAAGAGTTAGCTTTATCTGGCTTTATTTTGGTGTTTTGATGAGTGTATATTTTTAGAGTTTCTGCTGTTTTAATTTAATTACATTGTTGCCCTTCTGACATGTCAGTTGCTTTCATCTGACTGCTAACTCTTTTAAAAGTATGTGGCTGAAGAGTGAGATACGCAGTTGTAAATAACATTTGCTAAATAAAATCTGTTATTTGGATAAGAGCTGAATACAAGTTGGAATGTTTGTAGCGTTTATGTACTGTTCAGTGTTAACTATCCTTTTAGTGTCTTTTCCTTTAAGACATTTGCACAATTTAACCAAGAGTTGGGAGTCCTTCCTCCATTAGCTCTGTGTGTCAAAACTGAAGTGGGCGATGCCTTGAAGCAGCTGGAGATATCCTTTAATCTGCTGAAAACAATCAACATCCTTCTTAGAACACAAGGTTATAGAAAAGGGAGCTCGTTTTTCCTCCTTTGTAAATAAGGAATCTAAGATGTGGTTAGTTCTGAGAAAACTGGGGTGTGATGGGGAAGTTGGCCTAAAAATCAATACCTCAAAGTCAGTGTTCAAATTTGTGTTCTAAACTTGTGTTCTAGTAAAGCCAGGAGTTCATCAGAAGCTTATCAAGGAATGTATTCAATGAGACATTCCACAATGGCAAGCAGGCTTCCTTCACAGGCAACTGGTACACAGCTACCAATTGTCCCTCGCTGTGCATATCTGCAGCAGTGTCTTGGCTGGGTTTTCACTTTCATTATGGGGCAGGTTGGAATGGAGAAAGCTAGCGAGTCTGGTGATTGCCCCATGTGAACTAATGATGGCGCTTTCTGCCTGAGGCTGGTGAATCGGTTCGTGCTGTTTCTTACTGGATTTTCTGGGCTCGAAACAAGGCGGACTTTCCCTCATTTCCTTCCGCACAGCTACTGCGTATGTTCCATTCTGATTCAGAGGAGTACAAGTTCATGAATACACACTGCCTCCACCGTGGCCACTCCCGCTACTCCCCTCTCCCCACCCCCTCGGCTGTGATTGGCCCTCCCCTTTTTTTGCATGGTTTAGTACTTCATTGCATACGTGCAAAAGTCCATACTATCCCCTGGCCCCTCCCATGAGCCCTCCTCTGACCACCAATTCCCATTGGCACAAATGTATGTGTCTGCACCACTGTGAAAGTACAAATCAGATTGATCTGGAAAATTGGAAAACCGATTTCTTCCGATTTTCAAATAGCATGCTTTACCACCACATGGAGGCACATTTACATGTGGAATGAAGGTAAATAAACTGAAACTAGTCCGCTCCAACGTGCAGAAGACCTCCGTGGCAAGACGCATTGGCCCGCCTTAATAACTGTGTGCGGAAAGGGCCTTTGTGCATGCAACATGTAGAAGTTCCTCAGTACACAGGCTATTATGGAAAAATTCCCTAAGGATTTTTTTAAAACCATTGCTGTAGATGTTGGGGTAAGCAGAAGGTCGAGCTGTGTCTTCTGAAAGCTCTCAGGGCAATCTGAGTACACTGGCAGTTCGTTCCAATTCCCTGTTGTTTAACAGCACAATAAAATTATACTGTTTAACTGAAGAAAGCTTGAGGTGATAAGGAATGGGTTTTTATATGAAAGAGCTTGATTTACTTCTGGTATTCCAAAACAAATTTCTAGGCTTGGAATTCTTTACTTCTGAGCATATGTCTTTTGTAGCAGGCTGTGTTTTGTCAATAGAAGAGTTCCGTTAAAAAGCTGAAGAGGTCTGGCAGGTTAGAAGATTGCCCATCCTTGCCACAGATATGTTTAGCCTATGACTCATTCTGGCTTTTGAAACATGGAATAGTAGCAGCACACTAAAAGAAAGGGGGCACTCCTCAGAAAATAACAGCATTCTGAAAGGAAGAAGAAAGAAATTTGGGGTGTTGGAGAGGATTGTTCAAGTTAGAGAGTCAAAGATCTTTCATACTTGGATTTCTTTTGATCTTTCTGAAGAAATGCTATTTTCTTACAAACACTCTGAAAGTATACAACATTTAGTACCATGCCCCCGCTAAATGACCCATTGAGCTTAGCGTGGAAGGCAAGCTGGACTCTGCACTACCATTCAACAATAAGCTGTACAGTTCACTATCTTTGAAACACTCCTCTGAAAGTATACAATTCACTATCTTTGCTGCCTAAGAGCCAGTTCACATGACTGCTCTCTATCTCCCCGAAGGTGACTTTTGCAGTGAGAGCTCAATGGAAGGGTAGTTTTACTAATTAATATTGCACACTTTGTGGGCCTCTCACCACAATCCACTATGGAAACTTTTGAAAACAGACTTAGAAGACAGACAGGTATGCAAGAGTTACCTGAATGGGTGGCTTGGAAGGTTGCAGTCCTGTGTGCAATTTTTTGGGACTAGTTTTCATTGAATTTATAAGCCTCTTCTGTCTTAGCAGGGGAAAAGAAAAGACTACCATGGATTTGTTTCATATTAAACCAGACTGCTTCCCTGTTGTCTGGAACTTCTTCCCTCACTTTTTGTGGAGATTTCCAACAACATAATCATACGCTAGTACTTTTTAGTGTTGTTGTCCACCCCCCCACCCCTCCATTGCAATGCCGCCCTGTCCGAAATAGTCAGGCAAAATGCCATTGAAGCTTTTCAGGACTCCTGTGCTTATAATAAAAACTTTCTTGCTTGTAGCTTCTGCCATTTTATAATTTCCATTTATTCAGGGCAGCAAGATTATTGATGAATAATTTGTTTTCCCTTGAATAGCCCTTTAACAAGTTAGTAATTAAAACTAGCTAGACTTTACAGTAATTACTAATTATTTTTTTAATTACATTTCAGTTTTTTTAGTAAAATGTATAGTAAAACTCATCAGGAAGCAGGGAATAGGCTGAACTTGTAAACAATATACTTTTCATCAGCGTTGGATAAGACCTTTGCTGAGTAGTACTTGCTTCTGTGGAAATTTTGTTGTTGTGTCTTCAAATTGTATCTGACTTAGGGTGACCCTAAGGCAACCTTATCAGCATGTTTTCTGAGGCTGGGAGTGTGTAATGCACCTAAGGTCACCCAATGAGTTTCCATGGCCAAGCGGGGAATAAAACCCTGGTCTCCAGGGTCATAGTCCAGTGCTCAAACCACTACACCATGCTGGATTTTTAGCAATGGCGGTGGCTGTTACTCTGCTGTGCTTAAGAACTGTGTGTGACTCCATTTTAGTTCAGCTCTAGCTGCTTCTGGAAAAGCAGAGTCTCCGTGGTGCTAAAAAGGGCTTTACTATGGGAACTGCCTCGGTTAACTCCCTGCAACGATGAAATGAAGTGATTTTAGGTCACCTTGAACAGAAGTAGTATGCCATCCCAATCCAAGCCTTCAAGCACTGCCTCTGTCTGTATAGGAGCAATCTGTTAGAGAAAAAATAAGTCTAACAGAAGAATATGTAGTAGTGGAGGACACACTGATAACAGCAAAACTCGGCTTTGACTTGTTGAGTCTTCTCCAGACAGAGAATGGCCATGTATTTCTAAACTTTTCTAGTAGCCATATCTCTATATTGCTAGAAATATACCAAGAGTTCCAGTGTTTGCCCCAAACAGGATTGATCTGTGGGTGCTATCCAGGATGGGGGAGTATGGGGGACTTGTTTGGTTTCCATGTCAGATCTAACCAGATTTGCACTTCCTGAACTTAAACACAAAATGGAACACAGTTTGCCCTTGGAATCCACACACTTCTCATGTTTGTAATGCATACAAAAATGTGAACAAAAAAGCCCCCCCCCTTTTCTTTTTTAATGAGGCTGCAGAGAAACTGTATTCACTAGAAAAATGCTTTGAAAAAAGGTAAAGTATAGGAAAATCAGACGAGACATGAAAAACAGGGATGCAAGGGTGCCCTCAAGTCACCTGAAGACTTATGATGACCACATGAATTTCATAGAGTTTTCTCAGGCAAGGAAGGTTGTTTTGTCAGTACCTTCCTCTGAAACGTAATCTATAGTACCTGATATTAATTGGGAAAATTTAGGACCTGAATGAAGCAAAGCTTGACAGAGTTTGCTATCAGTACCTCAATCACACACATGCAAAATAGCAGACATCACTTTCTTTTTCTTTTTCTTTTTCCTTTTCTTCTCCTTCTCCTTCTCCTTCTCCTTCTCTCCTCTCCCTTATCTAGGCCAAAAAAGGGGTATGTTTTTTTTCCAGCCTTTCAGTGAAGAGTCCTTTACTATAGATGAGGGAACGCAAGTCCCAGCAGGAATGTGAAAATTGATGTGTTAGGCTCACATTCTTGTTAGAGATACAGGGCCTCTGAGTTCCAGGCCCCATCTTTGTTTTCTCTGAGTATGTGCAGGTCCAGAAGGGACTGTTTGTAGCCTACTTGCCTCACACTTTTGAGCATCTGCTGCCTCTGTCAACACTGAGAAGAGCCCTGGTGGCACAGTGGTTAATACCGGTACTGCAGCCACAAGGTTGTGAGTTCGATCCTGATGGGCTCCAGGTTGACTCAGCTTTCCAGCCTTCCGCAGGTCAGTAAAATGAGTACCCAGCTTGTTGGGGGCAATTAGCTAACATATTGTAAACGGCTTAGAGAGCACTTAGCTGATAAGTGGTATAGTAATACACCTACCATTGCTATTGCTATTGCTACTGCTTCCTAATCCTCCCAAAAATGCTACCAACTGACATGGGGCAAGGAAAAGAGAGAACTGGTTGAGAAGAAATAGCATATTCCAGCATCTCCTTGCATCTCTAGACAGGTGAGGTGATTTTCTCTACATCTGTTTTTCCACTGTTCACTTTCTTGAATATTATGAAAATTCTCTTAATGCTAAATTCCACTTCAGGGTACACATATTGTAGTGGGAATATTTAGTAATAAGTTACATGCAAAAGTAATCGTTAACTGGGCTAATGTGCATACCTGAGAGCTAATTAGAAAGTTTTTGCATCCCAGATTTATATATACGCCCTCTGCCCGTTGCACCTCTTATCCGCTGTGGCGTGAGCACTCCCACAGTCAGTGGGATTTTGGTTTCCTATTTGTCTCCCATCTCTTTTAGTTATAGAATGGTGAGGCTTTTAATGAGGGTGTTGTTCATCACCAGAACAATCTGGTGGTGTTTTTTTCTTCAGTTGTGACTAATGTTTGGCCTTTTTTAAAAAACAAATGTATGTAATTGAGGAATAATGAGGTTTCTCATACTTATGCTGCACTTGTTGCTGGCTTCTTCTCGTACTTCAGACAGGCCAGTGATTGTATGAATAACACAACTCCCTCATAAGCATCAGCTCCTGCAAAAGCATTGTTACATACTCTGTCAGTGTTTTTAAGCACAAACACTTCAGTCTGATTCTTCATGTCTTGGTCTGTGTTGATTGAAGCTATTGTCAATGAGAGATAGAGACTAATTTTTGCTTATTATCCTTGCAAATCTTTTAAAGGGCCAGTTAACTTGCCTTTGAAATGGATGCTGAGATGCGTTTTGTGATTTAAGATGCTTGTTTTATTCTGTTGTTCAGCCACTTATTTACTGCATACTGAGTAAGCTAGAATCTATATACTCTACTAAAATGATCTTGAAAACATGCATTTCAGAATTTAAAAAAGGGGCACAGAGTTCTCAGTCAAGGGGATAGCAGCTGGAATCTCACTTGCTAATTTCGTTTTAGCATTTCTCACTGACAAAGAGGCAAGCTATTTTGTACACCAGAGAAGATCTTTTCTCTTTAGCAGTGAGGACTACAATAAAGAATACTGAAAGTGAAAATTGACAGTGCATATTTGGTTCTCTCTCTTGCAACCACATGCCTCTTCTTGAAAATTATCTACAGTCTTCTGGAAAAAGTCCAGAGCTGCTTTCAGCAAGTTTTTGTAATGTCCCTATCAGTAATGTCCCTGTCATAGTAAGTGTCAAGCTTCAGGCAACTGGGTTCCATAACCAGAAAGTACTAAGTTCAGTTGGCCCAGAAGTGGGGTGGGATTCAAGATAGCCAGGGACAGAATTTGAAAGCAGTAGTTAGGGACCGAAGCTACAGTCAGGCAAGCAGTTAAGATCCAAAACAACATAGGTAGTGCCTACACCACGGACAGCTCAGGCTAAAGAGCAAGCTGTAGCACCAGGGCTCTGTAGAACCTGATAGATGGGGATTGGCCTTCAGGGTCAGCTCATTGCTCAGAAAGGCTTGTCCTGCACGCAGCCTTGGAGCCCAGACCTTGGTCGGCAGGATTTGAAGTAGAAACTGAATCATGGCAGTATAGAGGAAAGACACAGAAACATGGATGCTTCCGGGAAATTCTGTTTGAGATAGTCCTCCAACCCCACCATAGATCCAGGGTTCCAGGTGGGACTGGCTCTGGCCTTAAGGAGCCCTGGGTCAAGCATCATCCTGCAGACTTAAATGTACTGTGATAAGCCTGTCTGTCTGCCATGGTAGCTCACCAGTGAGTCCTGCAAGCTGTGCTAGCTTGTCAGATGCTGATGCCAGCCCTGATATCAAGTCAGGCTGGTGGCTTTTCCCCTGAGAAAACCCCCTGTACTATTTTGGCCTGGCTCCACTAGGGTTATGAGGCCCATAGACAGAAAAAGACTTGGAGGTCCTTCCACTGAGAGACAATTAAAATCTAGTTAGGAAATCTAATGGACAAGGGGTTAAATGTACCCTATGCCCTGTTAAAGAACAGAAAGTGCAAGGCAAGTGCTCCCTTAGATCCCATTCTGGGAGAAAGGCAATGTATAAAACAAACAGACAGATGGACAGATAGAGAGAGAGAGGGAGAGAGGGAGAAAGATAAGGCTAAGAAGAAGGCTTGAGTCACAGGACCAGAGGCTAGCAATGGAAACATCAGCAGCTGCTGACAGTATAATCCAGTAGCTCATGTTGAGACTGTGCTGTCAACTACCACAAGGGAAAATCTCAATCCTATGAAGATTCATAACTACTGTATTGAGCATGTCAAGGGTAGAGGTAGTGGGTAGATCTCTTGTAGTCTTCTGTGGCAGTAACTGGATGCCTGTGAAGGAATTCCATGGCGAGTCATTGTCAATAGGGGAAGCATGTAAATAGTCACCAATCTGGTGACCTATGGTGTGCGCAAGTTGCTTTTGAATGATCCTTTTGTAAATGGAACGCAGCTCCCTTGCTCCTTTTTAAGTCCTATTCAACAAAATGAGATATGCCTCCTAATAAGGATGCATAGAATCAGGTTGCATGTGTCCCAGACTTTCCAGAAGCAAGGCTGGGAGTTGCTGAGAAGAAGAAAGCTTTTTCCATTAGCATGGATAGTCTGTGATCCAGCGTTATGTGATCACCTCACTCTGAAATGGTGAGTGAGGTGGCTTGTTTCTGCTTAGGCCATGAATTGCAGGTGTCCATGAGTTGGAAATGCCTGTAATGTTTAATTAGCAGGCTTGTGGTGCTTAATTAGTAGGTCATAATAAGTAACCACACAATTTGAGGAACACTGAATGCATTGCAAAGCTGAGGTGGTTAGGGGAAATAAAATCAGTCAAACATCATATGAACCTTGTGGATGATTTGGTGATAGAGAGTAGGGCTGTATCCCTCCTAGATTGTAGCTTCTATGGCAATTTGCAAATATCTATAACCAATTTAATAATCCAAAAATAATAAATACAATATACATGATGGATTGTATCCTTTGTAATATATGCAGTGCAACTCTGTGCATGCTTGATTTGGATGTACACCCCACTGTATTTAGTGGGCCTTACTGCCTAATACATTTTTGGGAGCACTGCCTTGGCCTTAAAAGACAGTAGTCATGATTCAGCTTAAAAAAAGTTAAGTTTGGAGACTGAGAAGTTTGTTCATATTAAATCAAAAATTCCATGGTAAACGAAGTTATTTTTTTAAAGGAGGCACTTAATGTCAATGTTTTTAAAAAGGTCTTATTTATATCTCAGGTTTCTTTTAAAGGAAAACAACAACTTTTATGCCCTCTGCAGCTTATTCTCTGCTTGCAGATGGATATGACGGCACCTAGTGGGGGATCCATTCAGAATTTTCCTTCTGACTTGTGTGCATCAGAGCCCATACATATTTAAAGTCTTAATGGAAGAACAACTTTCTGTGGATTGCAAAGTCTTTTCTCCTTTCTCCTTTTGTGGCTCTCTTCCGAGGTGTCCTGGCCAGCTGCTTGCATCTATCTGTGCATATTCAGTTCTACATTATCTCCAGGGACATGGGGAATCTTATCAGAAGCATCCTGGCTCATCTAGACCAAGCCCAGCGGCAGGCATGATAATAAATTTGGATACTATATTTAGATGCACAGACTAAAAGGAGCGTCACAGGACGATCAGTGGATTTTGCTACACAATACCAACAATTCTCACTGCTTCCGTTTCTTCTTTTTGGCGCCACTGCTGGAGGAAGCTTTTAGAGAAAATCCAGCACAAACCACAACAAACAGCACCGAGAGTTTGGCACTTAGCAATGGAGGGTCAGAGAAGAGACAGATCCAGGAAATCCAAGGAGTTTGGCTGTGAGCTCATTTGGTTTGGCAAAGCTTTCATGTACTTGCACAGAAATTTGTAGTAAAGTTTGTAGTAAAAGACATGTCTTCCAAGGCATCTCCATTTTTAGTATTATGTTTGCCAGGTTTGGCAGTGGCAGAGATATCTCGATTTCTTTGTGTGTCCAGGGACAGAGCCTGCCCACTGACCCAGTCTGACCTTCATTGTGTCATTCTTAAGAGGAACAGTGCAAAAAAGTCTGACTGCTGTGCAAAAACTAAGGCCCCAGGTCAAGAACTGTCTGAACCAGGAAACATTTGCCACTTTTTAAAAAGCACCATGTTGCCTCACATGGAATATCCCCACCCTTTTGCTTTACCGAAAGAAGAAGTCCTAGTTTAACTGGCTTTCAGCAACCTTGTAGCACAGTGTCTGAGCCCTGGCTCAGACACACCCTCAGTTCATCTTGAACTTAGATTTCAAAAACAAAACAAAGGTAGCCCATTAGTGTTCTCAAGCCTTTTGAAATGTGCTTTATTCCGTTAGAGGGTCTGGTGACTTGTGATTCATGGTGTAACAGGGCGGTACATGTTCTCATGATGTCTTGTTAGTGGTTTGTTCCATAGTGTTAGGTTTTAACAGTGCTTGCATTCTGGCTAAGTAGAGCCCGCAAAGATACTTGACTGCTTTTCAGATGTTACATGATAAGAAAGTCTGTGGTTCATATTTGGCCAGAGAACATGGCTTTCCTATTGGCTTTCTGTGAGGACACAGATGTCTCAGCAAGAAGATAGCTGGTTGCTTCAAAGCCAATCACTCATGCTTGTACTGTATTGGAATAAATAATACACACTTTGTAATACAAGTGTTAACAATGCTGTTTCTTGCAAGATCCATATAAAATGTGAAGGCCTGGTATACATCTCCAACATATAGTGGATGGGTGTCATGATATTGATTTCTGAGAGGTACTGGTGTAAGATCTGTGTGATAGTAGCAATCACAAGGCAGCTATAAGTGTGTCCTCATCTGTGAATATAGACCAGCCTTCTCTAACCTGATGCCTCTAGAAGTGTTTGACTACAACCATCATCATTTTCCATCCACCATTGGTGTTGTAGTCTGGCACAGCTTTCAGGAAGACTGATGTGGACAGGCCAGAGAAAATATTCAGCCTGTAAATCAGAGCTGCGGTTGCTTTGCCTAGGTCTCTAATTAGCACATTAGTTGAATTTTTTTTTTTTCTTATAGAATTAAACTTAGCCACTTGAATCTTGGGAAGCGCAGGCACTGAGGAAGCAAACAGGTGTGACATGGGCAATCTGCCCACAAATCTCCTCAGTTGTGGGTAGGGATCCTACTCATTTGGTCTGGAAAATGGCACAAGAGGGGTGTGTGTTAAATACTTCTTTGTGTACTGTTACATCTTGTTTTAAAACATTTTCCGTGATGCTTCTGTTAACTCACCTGGGCAAAAAATGTAAGCCTCATACAGCCAATGATACTCACTCTCCTCAAGGGAAAGTGTTAGAGGAAGGGGTTAAACACCCCTTTTCTGGTGACCTTGCCCAATCAAATCAGAGCCCAATCTTCTCCTGCAGCTGCTGTGAATTAAAGAACAAAGGTTTGAAGAGATCCAGTCACAAAGGTCTCTGTGTCACAACTGTTTTAGCCCTGGTGTCCACATCCCTCAAAAGCTCTCCCCTTCCTGCACAGGGATATCCCCCCACCACCTACAGGAGGGAGCATTTGCTTGAAGCAAGAGATCCTTTGTAGAAACTGATTTTGCCTGGGTATACAGGCAGCTTTTTTTTTTTGTCCTGGTATCAAAGCCTTTCCCTACCCCCACCCCTTACAGTTTTCTCAGTTTCCATAGCACATGACTCTACCGTTCCTGGCTCACTAACAGCAGCGTAAGGAAAGTGAGTCGATATCAGCTGTCTGTGTGTGTGTGTGTGTGTGTGTGTGTGTACCAAGCTGATTTTTCCTCCAACCACCCTTGGCGGCACCTGCCTCGCATCATCAATACGGTAGCTTTTGAGGACACTTCAAGGTCTGAGAAACCTGCTGACGGGGACAGTTACCAGGCACTCCACTCTGTGCCTTGTTCTCTTCCTAATGCCAGGAAGAGAAAGTAGCAGCGATCTGGCGCCTACCAATAAAAATACTGTCACAGCAAAGAACCACTGCTGTGTATGCCTTGCAGTTCTGTCCTGTAACTAAGGCAATTTAAGGTGACTAAGGAAGGCTTTGCTAGGCGTCCTATTTGGGACTGAGTAGTGACGCACTGCTCTGGTGTGTGTGCGTGTGTGTGTGTGAGACAGAGAGAGAAAGAGAGAGAGAGAGACTGTACCTGACTGAATTGCAGAAGCTAATATATTATGGCTGCAGTTGCTTCTGTTTGCTGTAAATACTGAATCAGTTAAGCTTATTGGTAGATAATCTTTGGATCTTCTGGACCATCCCTTATTTGGGAAAGCAAGATTTCAGAACAGTTGGAACCAGATCCTGTGCCAGGGATGTGTTCAGTTCTTTACAGAATGAAGCGTCTGCTTGTTGCATGTTTTGTGTAGTGGGATCTGACAGAAATAGTTGTACAGGCTTGTTTGAAGAAAGTTTGCAGGTGAGTAGGAAT
Source organism: Cyclura pinguis (assembly GCA_030412105.1). Classification (NCBI taxonomy): domain Eukaryota; kingdom Metazoa; phylum Chordata; class Lepidosauria; order Squamata; family Iguanidae; genus Cyclura; species Cyclura pinguis. Next base: position 131,792,757 of record CM059600.1, read on the forward strand.
GCAGGAATATAACAGGCATCTTTGGCCAATCTTGTGTACTGACAGCTTTTTCTTACCTATCCAGGTAGTCTAGGTCACTGGATACAGACTGAGCTACACCTTTTGGTGTAAGATAATCTGATTCCCTTTCTATACTGCTAACTCCTTCTCCTTCCCCAAGGTGATCAATAGTGCTGCCTTTATCTTCTTCCTGTTTCGGCATCTCTCCTCACCCTCTCCCCTCCAGCACTCCAAAGTTTGTACAGCAGTATATCTTGCTAAGGTGACATTGGAAACAGACCGGACTGCTCAAGGACATTGGGTCCAGCACTGCCCCCAGGTGGCAGCAGTAGTGGCAAGGGTGAAGGTCCCTTCCAAGCAGGGAGGTCAATCAGATAAAAAAATAAGGTAGGTAGCATAGTTGCATCCAGGGTAATTGTAGCTGCTGCTCACATGACTTTGGAAGCAACTTTTTCTTGCTGGGGAGAGTGGAACCATTCAGAGTTTATGGAGGTGGCATATTAGGCAGCCTTAACACTTTTGACTTTCTGCTGCAGGCATGAAAGCCTTCTTGAGCTAGCAGGCTGCTCTGGAAATAAACTGCATCAATAGTTTCATTAAATCATAGAATCATAGAATCATAGAAATGTAGAGTTGGAAGAGACCACACGGGCCATCCAGTCCAACCCCCTGCCATGCAGGAACACCCTCAAAGCACTCCCGACAGATGGCCATCCAGCCTCTGCTTAAAAACCTCCAAGGAAGGAGACTCCACCACACTCCGAGGCGGCATATTCCACTGCCGGACAGCCCTGACCATCAGGAAGTTCTTCCTGAGGTTCAGGTGGAATCTCCTTTCCTGCAGCTTGAATCCATTGCGCCTTGTTCTGGTCTCTGGAGCAGCAGAAAACAAGCCCTCTCCTTCCTCTACATGGCATCCCTTCAAATATTTAAACATGGCTATCATGTCCCCTCTTAACCTTCTCTTCTGCAGACTAAACATACCCAGCTCTCTAAGTCTATCCTCATAGGGCTTGGCTTCCAGGCCTCTCACCATTTTGGTTGCCCTCCTCTGGACCTGCTCCAGCTTGACCATGTCCTTCTTGAATTGGGGTGCCCAGAACTGGACACAGTATTCAAGATGAGGTCTAACCAAAGCAGAGTAGAGTGGTACCAGTACCTCCCTCGATCTAGACACCATACTCCTATTGATGCAGCCGAGAATTGTGTTGGCTTTCTTGGCTGCCGCATCACACTGCTGACTCATGTTCAGCTTGTGGTCTATTAAGACTCCTAGATCCCTTTCACACGTACTGCTATCCAGCCACGCGTCCCCCATCCTATATTTCCGTATTCCATTTTTTCTACCTAAGTGTAGGACCTTACACTTCTCTCTGTTGAATTTCATTTTGTTAGCTTTGGCCCAGCTCTCCAATCTGTCCAGGTCATTTTGAATTTTGATCCTGTCCTCTGGCATATTAGCAACCCCTCCCAATTTGGTGTCATCTGCAAATTTGATGAGCGTGCCCTCTATTCCTTCATCCAAGTCGTTGATGAAGATATTGAACAGCACTGGGCCCAGGACAGAACCCTGTGGCACCCCGCTAGTCACTTCTCTCCAGGATGAAAAGCAGCCATTCGTGATCACCCTTTGGGTTCGGTCAGTCAACCAATTACAAATCCAACTAACAGTAGCCCTGTCCAGCCCGCATTTTACTAGCTTGTTTGCAAGAATGTCATGTGGAACTTTGTCAAAGGCCTTACTGAAGTCGAGAAATGCTACATCCACAGCATTCCCTTCATCTATCAAGCTAGTAACTCTATCATAAAAAGAGATAAGATTAGTCTGGCATGACTAATGACTAATTAAATGTTTGTCTGTACTTCTTAGCCAAAAAGATTCAGATTCCAATGTCTTCAGAATGATTGGGAAGAGGTGTGACATGCTGTTCCTTTTACATAGAAGGTGTTGAGTCCCAGTCCTGTAGCCAAATGTGGGAATTGATTTTCCTCTGATTTGAACATGCCAGACACTGGTAACTGAGAATCTGCAGGTTTGAGTGGGTGTGCAGTGACTGAACAGAGAGAAATTAATTTCCCTTTCCTGATAAGAAGATGAGATTATGATGAGAGATAAGATTATGATGAGAGATCTCAAAATTTCATCAGTCTGTTATATACCAAGTTGGGGTTATGACCAAGGGGAGGTAGAGGGGAAGTCCTGTCTGACACTTGTGGAAATCTAGGTTCCACTGTAAGCAAGGATTGCCTTTCTAACAAGCAACATAACTGTCTCCTAGAGTTCCACTTCATTTCTTGAAAAAGACAGTACAAAGATGTGCTCTTACTAATAGATCTGTTGTGCCCAGTCCAGCACCTTCTGCTTGTCATTTTAAATTTACACCCCAGGTTCATAGGGTCCTGGAGAGCATATATCTTTGTGTGTCTTTCTCATGTCTTGGAAAGTGAAATTTCTCCAGGCAGATAATGTGCAAGAAGGCTTTTAGGTGAATGTAGGTGATGTGGCTGTTACTGGCAATAAGATAAGCATGCTTTAGCCGGAACCAGCTGGCAATGGGCACATGATTTTAGCATCTCCTCCTGAGCTGATGGTTTTGCCTGGGGGCAGGTTTGAATTTCAGGGTAAGTGAGTAGGTATATTTATGTGTACATCTTTACACTGGGTCAGTCTTCCAAAAACTATGCAGAAATATAATTACTCTATTTTTGGCACCTTGCTATGGTTTTGTTGTCCAGAACAAGGCAACCAAGTGAGGTGAACTCAGGAAAAATGTGATCTCTTATAGTTCGATAATAGTTACCCTTCATAACTGAATGAATAATTGCCCTTCTAAATCATTACTTTAAAAGATAAAAACATGTAACTAGAATTAGTGTTTCAAGTGGAATTCTGAGGTGAATACATCCTGATCTAGTGAGTTGGTGCTATGCTCTGTCTCCTCATTCCAAAGATTCATCTTCTGACCTTAAAACCACTCTAAGAATAGTATTATGGACTGGATTACCATATCGGCTCATGCTTTGAAAGGGAATTGAATGCAAACGTGGTACCTTGGCCCATATTCTTGCAAAAGCTTTGTTCCCATTAAATATTTTCTCAGAGTAGCTAGAGACTTGCGTAAGAGCCCTTAAATCAAATACAATCTAACCACCCCACTCTCTGTTCTGCCCTTGAGGAGGATAAGGAAGAACAACTTTTTCTTTTTTAGTCTCTCAGTAAGTCAGTCATGGTTGCAGAGAGATGGGTGGTGGAGCTCTCACACATTTGGGCAACCCCACAGCAAAACCTGTGATCAGATGGTCCCAGTGCACGTGGCTAGTCCCAGTGCACGTGGCAAGTACTGTTTCAATATCTTCTTCAAAGTAAGGTCCAGAGTTTCAGAAAGCTCCCAGAATTTCCTGACTGGTATGGCCAGTGGCGAAGTTGGCTGAGAGATTCTAAGAACAGTAGTCCAAAAAGTAGTATTTCCTAGCTCTGGTAAAACACATGTCATTCATCACTGTCAGCATGATTGTTCATAGGATTGCTGTCTTAGCAAGGGAACGTATGCAGTTCCAGTCTACACAGCTCAGGTAATTAAAAAAAAAATAGAGTAAATTCTATGAACAAAATGTGTTCCTCAAGGATGACTGATTTTTACTCTATTTTTAATCCTAGACTTCAGATGTCTACTTAGGTTTCTTCTTGCTCCTTTTTATAAAATGAAGTGTTTTTGGATTAGGAAGGTACAGATACATGGGCACAATACAATACAAAAAGGATACAAACACAGATACAAACATTTATATTTTTGTTTCCCCTCCAGAAAAAGCAATTTACAACAGACATCACTTGAGGAAGGCAGAAACTGAAACCTCTTCTGAACTCCCGTTTTCAATCATTTTAATGCATTTTATTAAATCAACTTCAGTTTTAGAGTATCCTTCTGGGATCTAGGTTCTATTTGAAAGCAGTGCTTTCCGTTACACACACGCACACACATAGCAGTTGATCCTTAATACATAATTAGCAGACTAATTACCAAACAAAAGGCAACGGCATATTCTGTGGACACATCTGGGACACTGGAAAGCAGAAGGAACTTCACCTCTCTGTGGATTTCCTGCTAGGTCACACAGGGAGATCTTTAGCTGATGGATGCGAAAAGAATCTGCAGTGATTTAACTTGAAGGCTAGAAAGTATTTCTTCTTCTCTCCTTTGTACGTTTTTGGTCTTTTCAGTAGTGTATTTCCACACAGTACCAAAATGAAGATTCTAGACCTCTAACTGCTCTTTGCTTTCACATAGACAAAAATCATCCAATGTGTGGCAGTGCAGTTTTGTTCCTAATTCACACTCCTCTGATACCTTTCCCAGAGTTGTGAATGATTAACTATCTATATGAGGTGTCTCCACAAGAGGTACTGTGGAATAAAGGCCGAATAAAACTTTATCTTCTTTATGTGGAACACAAATAATGAAACAGACAAACAGATGAGAATGGGAGGCCATTTTTGTGGCTGTGTGTGCGCAGAATCTGGCAATGCAGGGGGTAGACAGAATGTTTGCTTAAATCCCAATAGTTACTATTCCATAGAATCCTAGAAGCTGAAGAGACCACAAGGGCCATGCAGTCCAACCCCATGCCATGCAAGAATATACAATCAAAGCACTCCCAGCAGATGGCCATTGAGCCTCTGTTTAAAAACCTCCAAAGAAGGAGACTCCACCATGTTCTGAGGCAGAGTATTCTGCTGTTGAACAGCTCTTGCTGTCAGGAAGTTCTTCCTAATGTTTAGGTGGAATCTCTTTTCCTGAAGCCTGAAACCATTGCTCTATATGCTAGTCCCTGTAGCAGCAGAAGATAAGCTTGCTCCATCTTCCATATGACATCCTTTCAAATGCTTAAATATGGCTATCATGCCACCTCTTAACCTTCTCTTCTTCAGGCTAAACATACCCAGCTCCCTAAGCTGCTTCTAATACAGTGTGGTTCCCAGGCCTATTTCACTTCAGCCTCCTTTCCTCCAATCATCCTGTTGGAGTATTAATTTTTTTTTTAATTTGATTTGTATGCCAGCTCCTTCCTCTCAAAAATGGGACTTGGGCCTGGATCCAATTGCTAGTCACAACTAGAATAGATCATTTAATCAGTGGGAAAGTCAGTACTTAGATAAGTTCCTTTGGTTCAATGCGTCTTCTTTAGTTGGGATGAAAAATTGGATTTAGACCACAATAACAAAGAATCAAATCAAATAGAACATGTACATATAGTTAAAAACACAAAGCAGATTAATTAAAACATAAGGCAACTTAACAAGCAGTTAAAAATACATCAATTAAGAATAAACAATGGCACCACTAGATTAAGAAGCCTCTTGGCAGCAGTTGAATTTATCTACCAAAGGTTTGCCTGGATAAACAGGTCTTTGCTTGCTGGCAGAAGGAAAAGACAGAAGGGGTCAACTTGGCCTCCCAGAATAGGGAGGTTGATAGCCCAGGAACAGCTATCAAGTAAACATTCCTTTGAGGGCGGCATTGTTAATGTGAAAGATTTACTCAGAAGCCATGAAGAGTAAAGGCTTTCCCCACCTGCTTTCAGCTTTTAAGCTTGGTAGCCCAGAGTGGCTGTATTCCTGAGCCCTCCAGATATCACTTCTATTGATGCTTTGGTGATTCAGATTTCACAGTGAGGGAAGAACATTAGAAGACCAAAAAGGATAGTGTGGAAAATAAGGGTTCTCTTTTTAAAGCTACAGTCACTGCTTTCAAGCCAACTCTTGTTCATACTCTTGAAGAGTGCTGCTGGAGAGAAAAGTGCAAGATAGCTAGCTTTTAGACAGGAATGCTTATCCTATATATGCTCCTGGGTATGTTTTTCAAAAATCATATAATAACAAGGATTGTGGTTGAGCAGGAATTATAGCTGTCATGATGAGGAATATACCTGGTTATGCCAAGACATTTGTTGAAGTTTTCTACAGGCAGATTGATGGACACGAACAAGATGCATTGCAATGATTTGTTAAGGAATGAAGTAAAGGAGGGTCACGGAGGTTGTCCTTCGACAGAAATCTTTTTTAAAAGTTCATGAAATGCAAGCCAACTGCTGCAGGACAATGGGAGCTGTGAGAGTTGTTTAGTAAGGTACCTGTGGTGGCTTCTTCGTGTTTGACAATTTCCCAGAACTGCAGTCTCAAAGGTTTCTTTTAATGAGTGCCCAAGGGGTATTACTAGCTCTCTCACAGCATAGGTAAATTATCTTAAGTACTTATCAGAGCCATTTATGTGCAGGGTGTGTGTGTGTGTGTGTTTCTACTGTTCCATCAGGTTCAAAATTTGGAATGAGATTTGTAAAATATGTTTGTAACTTAGAAGACAAATTTGATGAACATTTGGGCCAGGAAGTGAAGACTTCTCCCAAAATGTATATTTAAAGTGTAGGGAAAATTTTGGTGAACACAATGGAAGAATAAAATATATTGAGAGTTAATGAAAAAGTTAATTTAAGTCGGGAGCCAAAATATGGAATGATTATTATCATCTGTCAAAACACTAACCTTTTAAGGATATTCTCTTTATAAAAAGATTTTTCTTAACATTTGTACTAACATTTTTTCCCTCAGGAAATGTGTCTGAGACTGTAATGCTAGTAATTCTAAGAGTAGAACCATTCTGGATGTATTTATCTGGAATAAGAGAATGAGATACCGGGAGTCCTTCTGCTTAAGCAGAGGTTGCAAAAAGTTCTAATTTGATTGCAAAATTACTTTTGAAAAGTAATTACTTCCAGCTACAGTTCCAAGACCCGAACAAGTAATCATTTACTGTCATAGCTTTAAAAAGTAACTCTGCTTTCTTATACAAAACTAACTAAAATATTTCTGATTAAATTACTTACTTACAGAAGGAGTAGTATTAACTTTTGTAACTTTACAGTCACAGTGCTTTAGTTAGTCCTCAAAAAAATTAATTGCAAGTAACCAGTTATTGGTAATGAGTTACACGTTTCTTACCTGTTCTGTGGCCAAGAATCAGGTGACTCACACAACTGTGTATTATTCTAACTCATAATATAATTTGGTCCAGAGATACAATACAATGGCTGGAAAGTCCTCCCCACAGAGTGGGGCAATGAAGAAGCAAACTATAAGATTTTCAAGAGAAACAAAAAGACTTTTCTTTTAACAAGTTTAAAGACTAGGTTATAATGATACAATAGACTTCCAGTTCTGTAGATATCTTATTGCAGTTTTATCCCATGGTGCCAACTTTCCATTTCAGAATTATAGATATTTCAGCTACCTGCAACGCTTGGGCACTGGGCCATTCTGTTCTTGGGAACTTCACCATCTTTTGTTATTTGTCTTAAAACAATACTTGCTCTTCAAGGCTTATTTTGCATTCTGAGGAACTTATTGCCTTTTCCTAGCATTTTCATCTGAGTATGGAAGGCACAATGAGATTCAGTTAGGTCTGGTGATGGGGGTGAACTTCAGGGAGATACTAACCAGTTCTAATATCCAAGTATCTCCAACATTATGTGTTGGTGGTTATGGTGGCCTGGTTCCATTATTGATGCTACTCACTGATGGAAGAAATTAGGGGTAAGCCTAATGCAGAAGTGGGTCAGCTCAGGACATTTTACTTCCCTTACTGAAGGAGAAGATGGCAGCCCTTCCCTACTTATTCAGAAGCCAGCTGGACTGGCAGTCAAGAGAGCATCCTCCACTGCATTAGAAGCAGCAGGCTAGCTTACAGGGTCCAGCAACAGGCCATGTGACATATGTAACTCTGCCTATCAACAGATAGGAATGCCTCTGGAGGGCTTATGCTACTCCTCAGTATTTGCTACCAGAGGTAGATAGTTGTTTCTCTCTGCCTAAAGGACTGATGCAGCATTGAGCTTGAAGTGGGTTGCATCAAGACCAAGAGGAAGCCAATTCATAGACAGTTTGTTCCCTGTATCAATGTTATCTCGAGCTATTTGATATGGGGGACTAGCATTTTTTTTTTCAGTGTGCCAGAGACTGATACTGTATTTGTACCTTTTGACTACAATCCATTCTCCTGTCCGTCCTTCCTTCCGTCCGTCCTTCCGTCCGTCCTTCCGTCCGTCCTTCCATCCTTCCTTCCTTCCTTCCTTCCTTCCTTCCTTCCTTCCTTCCTTCCTTCCTTCCAACTCTCTAGGGGACCAGTCTGTTGAGTAGCACTGCCCTACTTTATTCTTGTAGCTGAGACATTTCTTCTGCTGTTTATTTTTCAGGCTGCCTGCCATTAGTGCCAGTGAAGTCATCTAGTCACTGAGGTGGGGCAGTTCTTCTGCAAGACTGCTCTGCCTTACACGGATCTGTCAGGTGTTTTCTAGTCCTCTCAATGTAAGAATCATATTTTTATTCCAACATACAGCCTCAGAGAAAAGATTGGAAGCTAGAAGTCTTTTGTCTGAAGTAGTAGGTTGTGAGATGAGAAGTCATTTTTGTGTTAAGGGAAGTTACTCTCTTTGTGGAAGTCAGGGTGGTACATGCAGCTGGGTGGGTTCTACTGCCTCAGTGATTGTACATTTTAATTAGCCCTTAAGGGGATCACAGTTAAGGACATGTTGCAGACCAGAAACTCCATAAAAGAGTAGGACTCAGCAGAGCAGCAAAGTGTAGCTTGTTGATCTGATAAGAAACTGGTGTGAACCACCTTTGCAATACAAAATGGGATTTTGATCTTTGAGAAGGGGTCAGAATGTATTGAAAACAAAACTTTCTCCTTTTCACCTTGAATTTCCTGCCTCCTTCCATGCATGTAATGGCATGAGCCTCTGTTGTAGAGGGCAAGGAAAGTGTAGTGGCACAGACTTGGCTGGTAGCCATTGCAAGCTCTCTTGTAATAGCTTTCAGGTTCTAGCCTGTAACAAGGCTGTGCAGCATGCTGGTCTGATTGCCAGGCCTCCAAGAGGATTGTGATCTTTTGTAGATGTGTCAAGAGCTTTCTCTGTATTCACTAGGTCTCATTCACCATAGTAGATTTTCTCTCGGGCTGCAAGGATCACCTGATGGAACAACATAGGCCTTTTGGTGCCAGGTACTGTAGGGCTTTGACTCCTGTCTGAGGTCATGCTTAATACCCAAGGAGGCCAGAGGATACTAATAGCATTCTTGTGTCTTCTTAACCTGAGCTTGAACTTCTCTCACCTTGCTTGTCCTTGTTTGGCACTAAGGAGGTGGCAAATTCCTTTTGCTGCATTGTTAGAGCTTACAGAATCATAGAATCGGAAGGGACTGCAATGGCCACCTCATCTGCCCTTTGACACTGAAGAATACACAACTGAAGCACTTCCTAGAAATGACCATCCAACCTCTGTATAAAGGCAATCTATTCCGTTATCAAACAGCTATTTCTATCAAGAAGTCCTGCCTTATGTCTAAGAAGTGGACTATTCCATAGCACTTCAGGTACAACCATGTTTGATTCGTGTTTACCATATGTTAAAGAATAACGCACATCCCTCAACATGTCACACACGCTCCACAAACCCAAGGTTGGCCACAGTTCTCTTGCATATGCCTCCAATACATTAAAGGCATGCTTCTTCCTTACATGGTTCTCTTAGCAAACTATTAGCAAACTGTATTTATTCTAAATACAGTGAAAAGTATGGGAGATTTTGTGTTTGATCTTCCAGGAGATGCGGGGACTTGAATTGGGGGCTGTTTTGCTATAGTTAGGAGATTCTGTAACCTGAAGGACCGCTACCTTCACTGGCATGTGTCTTCTCACGTACTCCGTATAGCAACAGAAGCCCTGTTATAGATGCTCTTGTTGAGTGAATAAAGTCTGGAGGTCTCTGTTAGGAGGAAAACCTTTTCACTGGTGTCACTAACTTCAGTGAACACCCTTGCAGAAAGAGACCCTTCGAGCAATCTTCAGATGCTCTTTGAAAAGCTTTCATTATTTGGGTTATTTCCTATTCTGCAGCTGGTCTTTCTTCAGATGATTATGGCTGCTGTAAGTGAAATGCTATTTTATGTGTATTTTTTATTTTTTAATCTTTGTGGATTTGTTGTCTTTTCAGGCTTGTTTAATACTTTTACATCTGATTTTTTAAACATCAAAAATTGTTTTGTATCACAACTGCATAATAAAGATAAAAGGGAATCACCACCATCATCATAACAGGCAAATAACTGTAGGATGAGCTTATACAGAAGAATTTCTTCCTCAGTGCAAAGGGTTATGCTGATCATAATCTCCATCCTCATGTAGTAACTCCAAGATACACATCCTTCGATCAGATTGTGTTTTAGTACAGAGGAGGGTTGAGTTTAATGCCCATGAGGTCCCTGCCAAGAACAATATATCATTCCATTTTAAGGCTTGTGACTTTCATCAGTGTGAGGCCTAACTTCATACTTTTGAACATTTACGATTGCCAGCCTCAAATTTCTTAGTTAGTTTAGTTGGCCAGAAAGCAGAAGCTGAGGAACCTAAACTGATGTGAGACTTTGTTATATGACATTTATGCAAATACTTTACAACATATAGATTAGCTGCAGCCTCCACTTAAGCATATCCATTATAGCTTTTAGTGCTGACCATGATGCCCCTCTGAATTAAAAGATCCCAAAAGATCACGGATGACTCATCATCAGTTTAATGAATCCAAGTGCAGGCTTTTCTCTACAAGTGTACAAAACGTATGTGTCTTTGCTTCAAGAACTTAAATGAACATTTCCAGATCAGTTTGTGATTTGTTTTGACAGCCCTTTCTCAATCTGGCTGAAATCAGTGGGAGTGAGGGTTTAGTCATAACTAAATTCCATCTACTTGTTTTAAATTTAGACATGACTGACCTTTGTGAAATTGTGAATGTGTGTGCGTGTGCGCGCTCACACACATACTTCAGGTAGGGTCAAGAAATTGTGATACATATGCACCATGTTATTTAAGTGAAGAATACTGATACATGCTTCCTGAACTTGTGTAGATAATCCGTATACAATCCCAGCCATGCACAATTCCACCCTGAGCTTTCTAGTCTAAAGATGGAAAGTTCAAGGCATTATACATGTTGTTTTAAGAATTTGTTTCTTTCTCTTTAAAGGGAAAAAATTGGACAGGATATGAAACTGCTGGGGTTTCAGGCAGTTTTCCCATCCTTTCTTTGGATTGGGATTTCAAAGGACTGGGAAGAGATCACACTATAGGATAAAAATAATCTTAAGCATGAAGCAAAAGTCATATGGGCTGGGAGGATGACCCTGTTGTTAGTTTCAGTTCTTGACCTTTCACACTTTCAGTCTGAGATGTTTCTTCAGATCCAAAATATTTCACATGGCTTTGCTGATAACTAAGAGTATTTCTGGCAAGCATCCTCCATCTGGTGATGAAGTTGAGATTTATCACTGCCTGTCCTAAGGAGGCTCACAAGAACACTACCATTGGTGTTGTGTGCCTTCAAGTCATTTCTGACTTACAGTGATTCTAAAGCAAACCTCTTATGGGATTTTCTGGGGCTGAGAGTGTGTGACATGCCCAAGGTTACCCAGTGGGTTTCCATGGCCAAAAGGGGAATCAAATGCTGGTCTCCAGGGTCATAGTCCAACTACTACACCACATTGGCTGTGCCTGTATAAATACATGGTTAAGAAAAAGACATTGTCTTCCAATGCATTTTGAGCTCAAGATATTCAGTGGGTCTCAAAAGGTTGAAGATGTCTGGTTAGATATTTCAGCAAACATTAGCACCCAACCATGTTCAGTAGGGTTGCATATAATCCTAAATATGCTTGCTTGGAAATATTTTGGTAGATACTTGCTCCATTTCATCTCTGTGGGTGCTTTTAGTCCTCGGGAAGAGAGATAGGAAAGTCAGTAAGAAAGGATTAATGTGTTCAGTTAGTAGTTAATAAAGTAAAGCATCTAGTTCAAATACATTTGCATTACAAGTGGGAAAACCTTAAATTATACATTTATATTAATTTTGGTCTTTAAGTTTAAGTTATTAGCCTATGCTAAAATCCTTACTAGAAAGAAGGGGAAATATCGTCCATGACTTTATTCTCCTCCTCAACCTCAGTCCCTCTCTTGATATGAGAAAGAATGAAACAGCTGCATGAATTTTTGAAATGCCATTTGTCATCTTTTTGAAATGTCATTTCCCCCAAAATCTCTCCTCTTGCTTCCTCTTCCTTCTTCCTTTATAATCTCATCATCTTAACTTCCTCCTTTTCTGAGTTTATCAAGCCCAAAAAAGGTTTCAGGGTGAAGAACTCCAAAATTCAGTTTCATCTGAGAAATGAGGCATCTCTATGGAGTGTCTGATGTAGAAGAAAAGAGAACAACCTGTATGCAAAGAAGACCTGCTTCCCTGTCCAAACTGCCCTTATTACTTGTTGATTTAAAAGCTTTTACCTTTGGAATTACCTGAACTATTACATTCTAATAATGAACAGAAATAAACTAAGATTTTATAGCCATTTGTATTTATTAAAGAACCAGCTGGGGAATGTAGAATTTGTTTGTTTTCAGCATGACCTCTCATTTAATTAATAAATTAATTGTTAATTTAATCCTGGAATGAAGTTAATCAAGTTAAAAAATAAATTGAATTAAGTTGCTTCTTTTCATTAGAAGAGTGTTAACTTGACTGATAATTTAATTGATTTAAAGTGGTTAGTTCCTATCACTGCTCAAGAGCCAATTTTTCTACAATTGTCCATGCTTGATATTCATAGTTATGCCACTATGGGCATCCAAGCAGTCTAACCCCCTAAAACATGGCTTTGCCTTGGAGACTGTTCTTCCTCCGTAGGCCTCAGTGCTCACAAGACTGTGTGGAATCAGTGAAGTTGTGATTTTCCTGTTGGAAAGAACTGATAAAGCCATCTCTGAGTATTCCTTGCCTATGAAAAGCCTATGAAATTAATGGGGTCACCATAAGATGGCAGGTAACTTGAAGACACAGATACACATATAGCTATGCTTTCCTAAGTGCATTCCCTTATTGACTCTCTTTAAAAGTTGTATTTTGTTTTGTTTTCTTTTTTTTAATAAGACAATTTGATAAGAAAACCTAATCACTGAAGTACAAATTTTGTAGAAGCTTTTGTGTAGCTTCAGGTAAGAATTAGAGAGATACCTCTTTTGCAGGGAAGATATTCACTTTCTAGACAATCTGGAAAACTGGCATGCTTGTTAACTTTTGAGCTTAAAAGGCACATGTGCTTTCAGAACCCAAAAAACTGGGAATCAGCATAAGTCACAGTAAAGAGAAATACTGCCCATTTCAGGGGACCAACATTGTAAACATAGAAGGAACATGGTGAGACTGCCCAGTCACATGGAGGACTGTAATGACATTCAGCTAAGCACAGTTAAAGTCTTCCTATTCCTTCCCCACTCCACTTGAAAAGTGGAATATCTAGAGTGTGGCCTACGTTCCTCAGAATAACCTAGAATGTAGAGCTGTTATGGATGGGTCACAAATCAGTGAAGAGATTTCTCTTTGCCCCACAGGGAGGGAGATCTCATGGTTTTCCGTTGTGCAAGGTATGTATTCTCTAGAAATCCTTTTTAGTATTTTTGAAAGCCCAAATCTGTTGTCTTCTTGTGCTAAGAAAATGAGTTGAAGTGCATTTTTAAAATACATGCACACACAGATACCCCGATCACTTATTCTACTCAGCACAATAGGTTTGCTAACAGCAAGGAGTTTATGACCAAAAGGCATTATAAGGATTATCAAAATAATCAAGTAACAATTTTTGCTTAATTTCTTCCCCCAGTTCTGGGTCTCTGCTTATGAGAACCAGTTTGTTTTTTTTAACAGCTTGTGAGTTGCAAAAGAGCTAGATGGTATGTATTTGTAGAAAGGGAAATACATTGATTAATTCATTAATTAGATGCATAATCTAATTAATGTAAAAGAGCTCTTCAAAAGCTTACTGGATTATATTCCTTTCCGGTCTGTTCCTAGGGCTCTGATTGGAAACTTCCTTCTCCCTGCAGCTTTCCAGGCAAGTTGGCTAGACCTGTGAACATGGACAAACCCATCCATCATTTCTGCAGGTGCAGGGAAAAGGAGAGGGGAGGGAGAACTGTGGAAGAAATGTCCTTGTGAAATGTGAGAGCTGACTTCTCTGTGCCTTGAAGCAATGCAAAGTCATTTCCAAAAGCCCGTTTGTTCCCTTTGATTTTGTGGGTGGCTAATACACTGATGTGCCATAGGCTTTGACTTTCACAAGCTAGATGTCAGTACCTGTCTCTTCATTGACTGCTGGTTCAAATTTACTAACAGAATCAGCAAAGAAAGATGAGCAGCCCTCACATGTAATCACTGAGGGTAGCTCCAGAGATCTGTGCACTTTGTTTTTCCCCTTCTTGGTTTATGATTTCCACCACTAGGAGGTATCCTTTCTAAATCTGCTCACCTGTTCCCTGTGATTAGCTCTTAACCAGTTTTCCTTCCTACAACAGTATTTTGTCAGACACATGTGCTTCAGCAATCAATCTTGCAAATTAAATTTGTGTTTGCCTCCTGGTAATCAGTCACAAAACAAAGCGTGATAAATGCATGATTCATTTGTTTGTTACTATAGCAAAAGCAATAGCAGTTACATTTTTATACTGCTAAGCACTCCCTAAGTGGTTTACAATGTTGTAAGCTAATTGCCCCCAACAAGCTGGGTACTCGTTTTACTGACCTATGGAAGGATGGAAGGTCGAGTCAACCTGGAGCCCTGCAGGATCCAACTCACAACGCTGTGGCTGCAGTACCAGCTGCAGTGCCAGCGTTTAAGCACTGCTGTCAAGTTGAGTTTGACTTAGGGTGATCCTATGGACGAGAGACATCTTGGTCACCCTATCATCAACAGCCCTGCTCAAGTCTTACGGACTCAATGCCAAGGCTTCCTTGACTGGGTCTCTACATCTGTAACACAGTCTTCCTCTTTTCCTACTGCCTTCTGTCTTGCCAAGCATTGTTGTCTTTTCTAGTGAGACATGTCTTCTCATCATTTGTCCAAAGTACAATAGTCTACGTTAGTTTTGGCTTCGAGGGAAAGCTGAAGCTTGATTTGCTGTAGGATCCATTTATTTACCAGTCTGTAGAACTCTTCTCCAGCAAAACATTTCAAAGGAGTTGATTTTCTTCCTTTCATTTTTCTTCAGTGTCCAGCTTTCACAACCATATGTAGAAACTGGAAATATAAAAGCGTGAACCATCCTAACTTTATTATTCAGTGATATAGCTTAACACTTCAGGATCTTTTCTAGTTCCTTCATAGCTGCCTTTCCAAGTCCTAGTCTCCTTCTGATTTCTTGACTGCAATCGCCACTCTGGTTAATGACTGAACCAAGGTATGGAAAATCTTGAACTATTCCAATGTCTTCATTGTCTGCTCTAAAGTTATGTAAATCATCTGTGGTCATTATTTTTGTTTTCTTAATGTTCCAACTGTAAGCCTGCCTTTGTATTTTCTTCCTTGACTTTCTTTTGTAATATGCATAGGGGAAGGAAAGTAGTGTTATGTTAAACAGACACTTTTGGCCACTTGGGGGAGCGCTTCTACAAAAAACAAACAAAAAAACAACCCACCTCATGATGAACATATTATCTTGTTTGATCCTCAGTGGATTTCCTCACTGCCTTTTATAGAGAGCGTCATGAATCCTAAATAATATTGTCTCCTCTGGGATTCAGAACAGCACTTTCTTTAGCTGTCTGATCGCTGTAAATAGCGTTTCCTGCAAAAGATCGTGGTTTGAGAGAGTGGTTAAGAGAAGATGCTGCTAGGATAGGTCTGTGTGTTTGGGGTCTTGCACATTCACCCAATGCCCAGAACTTGGAAAAGCTAGCTTTCCAAAAACTCCTAGAATTCCTCACCCAGTATTATCAATGCCCACATGGCTGGAGGATTCTGGAAATTGCAGTTTAAAAATGCAACTTTTTCAAGTTCCAGGCTTGGCGGTAACTGTGCAAGCTCCAGGCGCTGGGGGGGGGGGTAACTCAGGTTGCAAAGCTGTCCTAGCATGAAAATGTTACATTTTGGATTACAAGTCGCAAAGTTCCCCACCCGACATAATCATTTACCATGCTGGATGAGGTATTCTACCAGTTTTTGTGCGATGATTTATTTTTCCTGCTGTGCTCAGACCAGTATTGTCCTATCAAAGCATCTGAAGTACACATGGAACTGTTACTGAATTTCTTGCTTGTCACCATATCCTGTGCCTCCGTGATACAGTTGTGAAACACACATGCCCTTGGAAATCATTGTTTTGATTGGTGTCTGCATTTTTTTGTCTTTCACTTTTTAAAATTAAAATTATGTTGCTGCATCTTTGAAAAATGCTGGTTTACCGCTAGTTAGAACTACTTGCTTGGGGTAGTCTTTATTACAAAATGTCATACAATAATTGCATAGCTTAGAATGGGAACAGTGACAGTGATATAATACTTTCCAGAGATATGTTTACTCAATATAGACCCTTTCAGAAATCAGAACCCCCATGTTAAAAGGCGTGCATGAAGGTGAGGTGGAGCTGTGCATAGTGACTTTGACAACAGCAGTGCCACAGTCACTGCAGGTTCTACCCCCAATCTTTCCTGCATTGGCTGAAAAAGTGTGTTGGTTCTTCCTTTACCTAATATGAGTAGGTTCCTTTTTCAGATCTTCTGCCCAATGCGTGAAGGTCTGAAGGTATAGCCAGGCTCTGATAGATAGTGGCAAGCCTTTCACACAGCCCTGCTCTCTCCTTAGTGCATTCTTTACAGACATGGAGGCTGATTTGTGAAGGGTCCTGCAACATCTTCCTTGCTTCAAACAGAATCCCAGTTGCCCCCACCTCAGTTTCTTGTCTTTCAGAAGCCTTTTGATCACTCATCATAGATAACAGCAGAAGAAGCTGTGGTCAGTTAGGGAATCCCTGTGGGCCATATCTGGCCTTAGAGCTAGAGATTCCCCATTCCCGAACAGTTGTGCTGTTTAGAAGTCAGTGGTGTTGTATTTACTCAGCAGGTCAATGGACTTTTGTGAATGAAAGAATTAAGCTTCAGTGGTAAACATGGATAGGGCTGTAGTACATGCTTTTTTTTTCATGGCAAAGACTGTAGGTTCATTTCACAACAGGTTCACCAGAAAAGATTCTAGATAGCAAGGCTGGGAAGATTTTGGTAGTATGAATTCTTGAAGAACTATTAGAGCAGACAGTATTGAACTAGATGGACCAACTGTCAGAGCTTGGAGAAGTGGCTATGATGGCAGGGAGAAACTGGGAACTGTAGTCCAAAAAAGTAACTTCCCCAGGCTCTAAATCAAAGGCAGTGTCATAGATTCAACACTAAGCAGAGATCAGCACCAGGGGGAAACTATGGGACAGATACCTGAAATCAATTAAATCAATTGCCTAGATGATTCTCACCAGTCAGCCCCAAATCTCTGTAGTGCAAAGCCCCCACTGAAATGCATGTCAATTGTATAACTTTCCCTTGTTCCAGTGGGACTTTGCAACCCCAAGGGTTCTAGCAGGCTTGGGATTATTCCTCAGATTGCTTGCATCAAGAAACATGAGAGCTGGGCTTTAAAAAAGATGACCCATCTTTTAATCAGAGCTTTGAGAAGTTAACTTTTTGGACTGCAGCTCCCAGAAATATTGTGCTAAGAGGACTAGAACTTTTCCAGTGTTTTCCATTGTTAGCTAAGTTTCTCTTTGACTATTTCTTTATCTGGAAACATGGTCTTCCTCTCAGAATGTCTGGCAGAGACCTATGGATTAGGTAGGTTTATTTGTATTTGCTTTTGTGAACCATGATGGTTTTTAGGCCTCAGCATATTTTGCAGTGAACTTGAATTCTGTTTTATAGAGCAGTTATTTCAGGAGAAAATAAACTTCTGAACATCAGATTTTTATCTGGCCTAGATATTACTTGGTAACTTCCTTCTTACTAGCACAGCTGCTCTTTCCAAAAGGGCACAGTCCTGAGTAGTTTGTTACACCTGGATCTGATTTCCAACCCACATTTTTGTGTCATACCCAACACATACTTTGTATTATTGCTGTTCATTTATCCTGTTCTTTGTTGCTGTGTGGCAGGAGATAACACCAAGTTTATTGGAAAATATTGCCAGGGCTTACAGACGCCTCTGGGATTTCAGCTGTGTGATCTTAAACCACCCCTTTGCTTTGCATTTGTTTTTTCTCCATAGACTTTCTGAAGAATGGAGCTACAATACTAGGATTTAGAACTTGCTACTCACAGCCCCAGAAAACCCCATGGTGGGTTTGCCTTAGGGTCGCTATAAGTTGGAAATGACTTGAAGGCACACAACAACAATTGACTGCTGTCTTCTGTTGAAGGAGCAGTCCAACCGAATGGTCTCACAGGTAGTTCAGAATTACATAATAATCTATATCGTTGCGTGAGCTCCTACCACATGTAGTAGGAGTTATTAAATGCATGTCTATAGAAAAGTGTTCCCTTTTTTTGCTATATCAATACCTTGACTGAAAAGCAGATATGTGCTCCTTGATATAGGTGTATATGTGTACTATGTGTAATGGAATTTTGTGGTAAGCATATTGTGTCTTTTTAAATGATTGATTCAGATCAAAGTACTGCTTGATTCAGATCAATGCTAGTGAACATGTGGCCCCTTCAGATGCTGTTGGACTGCAGGATCCCTCAGCCCTAGCCAGCACAGCCGATAGTGAGAGATGATAGAAATTGCCATCTAGAGGGCATCATCATTGCCCAGCCCAATTCAGAACAAACCCAGCATTGAAAAAACCCTCAAGTAATGTTTTTCATTTACTGTCACATTTTGTTGTAGCTTTCTTGGCCTAAAAAACATGATGTTTACACACAGACACACAAAAAACCCAATAGTACAGTTTGATATTTTTAAACTCTGGACTTAATGTTTTCAGGAAGGAACTTTTTATGTGGTAATACATATTCACTTACCGGTATGTGGTAGGCCATTCCCTGATATATAACTCCCTCCTCATCCTATGTTCTGTGAGATAGAAATGGAAAACCTGCACCAAGAAAGTAGAACTGCGAGACTCACAGCACTCAGGAAAATGTATACAAAAAAAGCATTTACTGTTCATATGCTTGATCATTGAGCTTAACTGCTCCCTCCCTGCCTCTTTCTTCTGAAATCAGTGCTTGTTTTCTTCCAGGATTTGGAGCTCTGGGTAAGAAATAACTGATGACAACATAATTTAAGAAGGTCAGTTAATAGGAGTGATGCCTGAAGCACTGAGTCCTAGAACCTTTTACAAGCTTGTCTTGTAGGTTGTTAAATCTTTAATTAGTTCCATTCCCATCTTTTTTTTTCTTCCGCTGAAGGTAGAGCCATCATGGTATAGTGGTTTGAGTGCTGGACTATGACGGGTTCAAATTCCTGCTCTGCGATAGAAACGTACTGGGTGACCTTGGGCAAATCACACTCTCTCAGCCTCAGAGGAAGGCAATGGCAAACCACCTCTGAACAAATCTTGCCAATAAAACCCCATGATAGGTTCACCTCAGGGTTACCATAAGGCGGAAACACCTTAAACACAGCACAACACAAAAGGTTCGGCAACCAGTGCCTACAGTTAAAAATAATCGAACACATATGAGGAATCAAAATCCCCACAGAAATTGTAGTTACTTCACACTGGCCATTGAATACCAATACATGTACCTATTTCCACAGCAGCAAAACTTGAACTTTCAGGTTTTTTGCATTGGTTATATTCTGCCCCAAGTTTATCTTGCTGCATTGGGAAAAAATGTTTACCTAAAACTATACATTAATACAATATTTCTGAGTTGTGTTGGGTCAATGCTTTGCTTTATTCCAATACAACTTACCTTTTTGGATTACTTAAGAATGCTTAATTTATAAGATGAAAATCCCCAACTTATTTAGCTGTGTATCTTTATTCATACTTGTCTGAATATAAAGAAAAGAAGTCAAAGTAGACCCTAGGAAGTAACTGTCTGTATTAGTCTCATTCTCAGTAGCACTAGATGAAGCTACAGATAGTTTGAAATATCTGAGCAATATGGCTGTGAAAAAACATGAAGATGCGTCAGAAAGAGAGAGAAAACTGCCAATAATTAATCTCTGCCACTGATAAAATATGCTTTCTTCCTAATCTTCCTCGTACTTTTTTAAAATGCTCTTGCAGCATTTGCTGTTCCAGTCTATTTTCTAAGTCAGACTTGGGAAAATGAATGATTTCGGGCAGTACTCTCTCTCTCCGAAATATGCTTTTGCAAGCACTTAAGTTGAAGGTCAAATATTTTTTAACTTTGTACCATTAGAATAGCTTTCTCTATATTTACGTTTTGTCTTTTACCAGCAAGCAAACTATGGACCAGAGCTGGACTGGGGACTTTTCTGGCTTCTTTTCACAGCAGTTCTACTTGCATATTGTAGTCACAGACCAACAGGCTCCTGCCATGGGACACAGTGTCAGTTTCCCATCAGGACTAATTGTCACACAATGGGCATAATTGCTGGCTGGCTTAGTTGAGCCCCTTAGAAAGTAAAGCTAAAAAGAGGGGGGTGGGAAGAAAATACGGTTGTTATGATCCAGTTAGTAAACGGCCAAGCATACTGATAGTTTGGCTGTTGCATGAATCATGATAAGAAATGGCACAGTAGTTATTATCCCCTTCCCCTCTCAATTGTGATAGCTTCATGGGAGAAGTATAGGTAGGCATGGCATTTACCACTGGCTTTTATCACTGCTTTGGAGAAACTGTAGCTCAGTTCCCATGAAATGGGAATAATAGAGCTCAGTTCTATGGGCTTGCTGTATAAGTCATTGCCTAAAAGTTTGTAAAGTATTCCGCAAATGAAGTGTACAGGCCAAAATCCAATAGTCAGTGCCAGCTAGAGTAGACCCATTGAATCAATAGGACATATGCATGTTAGTACTAAAAATTAGATTTAGACCACAGCTCAGGGTGGGAATCATATGGCGCTCCAGATGATGTTGGACCATAATTCCCAGCAGCCCTAGCCAGCATGGTCAGTGGCTAGGAGTACTGGGACTTGTAGTTCAGCAACCTTTGGAGGTCTGCATAGTTGCCACTCTAACGTATAGAAGCAACTGCTACTAATATGTCACAAAAATAGGGAGGCATATGAGCTTGCCCAGCCCTTGAGATCTACAGTAGAAGCACTTCTCTCAGTCCAACCACCATCACAAGCATGATTGGTGGGAATGGGAAAGGACCTTGCCCGGTGGCTGCCCCTACACTTTGGAACTCCCTCTGTAGGGAGGCTAGAATGGCCCCCTCCTTGCTGTCCTTCCTTCAGCAGGCAAACACTTTTTTATTCAGTCGGGCTTCTAAAATTGAAGACTTTTAACAAGGGACTGTTGGTGTTACTTTGTTTTAATAGTATTCTGTAACTTTTCAGAGGGTATGCTTTTTAATACAGTTAATAGTTCAACTTGGTTTAAATGTTGACTTTTTGTATGTGTTTAATTTGCAATCTTTTTAGTGTATAAGCCACCTTGAGTCCCAGCCTTGGGAAAAGGCACGATATAAATAAAGTCAATAATAGTAATGATAATGATGATTGTGATGTTGAGGATGTCTCCCCTTATGAAGTGTGCACATCTGCAGAAAGATGGGAGAATCAGATGCTATAACTTTTGTCTCAAATGTACATCCTAAGTACAGGCTTGCTTGTGGCTTACTTTCCCTATGGCCAAGAGCTAAGCTCAGTGCAGGACTGAATGAGAGGCTGCGGCTTGCACCAACCTACTGGTCTTCAAAATAGATACATTATGACACCCCCTCCCCTTCTGGGGACTTTTGGCCACAGACTCTGGATGAGACATCTGAATTCTGCAAGGCTGAACAATCAGTGGGAATCCAGTGTGAGGGGCTCTCTTAGCTCTCAGGGGACCCATCTCTCCCTTCCTTCATCCGGCAGGACACCATTCTTCTTTCCTCCCTCCACGATGTCAAATATTTATGTTTGCCAGTCACAAGCTGGGCTACCTCTCCAATCACAACTCCTGGGGAGTACCATTTGGCTCTGTTAAGGCCTCAGCTATAAATATCACCTTGTCAAGAGGAGAAGTCTGACAAAAGACAAGACTCAGCACTACGCTTCCCCATTTAAAATGACATTTTGTCAAATGCCATCTCGGGTTGGCATATTTCCTGCCAGTATTGACCTTCATGCTGACTGCCAGATGCTTGCTTGCTTGCTTCCATTCTCCCCTCGCTCCCTCCCTCCCTCCCTCCTTCCTTCCTTCCTTCCTTCCTCCCTCCCTCCCTCCCTCCCTCCCTCCCTTCCTCCCTTCCTTCCTTCCTTCTTAAATATTCTTCTATGGGCCTGTGACCCATAACAGACATGTTCCAGTCTTTCTTCCACAGCAATGAAGCAAGCTGTAACTATGCTGCTGTGACTTTGTAAAAATGATATTTAGGAAGAAGTAGGTGCTGTTGAACACATTCAGAGAAAAAATCCACTTGTGCAGCCTTCTGTGGCATATAGTATTCCAGAATGGCAGGGGAGAGGCATCTCTTGCCTCAAAACCTTCATTTCAAAACACAGTCACATCCTGCTACTTGTATACCAACATATAAAAAGAACACACACAGAGAGGAAAAAGACTGGGAAACATCCTTTCCTAGACTATACTCAAAAAAGGTTTGTCTCATTTAACACCCCTCCAAAAAAATATTGAGGGGGAAAGATCTACATGAGGCAAAGCAACAACTGGTGCTTGTGGCCACAGAATGCTGAGTGTCTTTTAGGAATGGAGAAGGCAATGGAATGGTGTATCCAGACAGAGGTCATGGCAGTCCAGAACATCAAACAGGAGTGCTCTGCAAGGCAACATTTTGTTATTTAATACTACCTGTAGGATATAAACTTGGATGGCTGGGTTAGGTTTCAGCTGGCTTCCTTGCTAAGATTGAGGGTAAGAATAAGAAAGAGACCCATCCAAAATCACAGGTGTGCTCTGTTCCTTCATGTTCCTCCTCTCAGTTTCTTTCCACCTGCGCAGAAATAGCGAAGGGCTTTCACTGAGGTTCAGTTTCTATTCTCATTCCTAGTGATGTTCCTCTCCAACAGAAAGCCATTCCTCTTCAGAAGAAAACACTGGCTACACATCTGGGCACCCTATAATCCCCCTGGTTATCTCTGCTGGATGTAAATAATAATGTATCCCTCAAGTGGTTGAAATATCCCTAATTGCACAGATGCAGTCTCCAAAGAGGCTGTCCCGTTGAAGGGTTCAATAGTTCATGATAATAAAAAATCTCTCTCTCGTCTCAGCTAGGCCATAATCCACATTGGCTGAAGTATGTAATTATGGATTTCCCTGATAAGTCCAGACGGCTCTCACAAAATCTCCTTGCTTGGAGATTTTCTTTTATTTGTAAGGGGGGGGGGAGTCCAGTAACTGAACGATTTCTCACATCTTTTGAAAGATGTGCATGCATTTTCACTTCTCTAGCCAGTTGCCTCTTACCATTAATGTTTGGAATCCTGCATGCAACCCCCTAGAAATGCCACCACCATCTTGCTCGCAGAAGCCTGTTTGTAACTTACCTCACCTTGTGCTGCTTTGCAATGTAACTACCTAAATGCTGCTTGCTAATTTGGAACTTTCTCTTCGATGCTGGTGCTGAAGTTATATTTATCTCTTAATGCCATGCGGAGGGACTTACTCATGAGTGGGAGGCTCTGAATCAAACAGGATGACTCACTGGCAGAAGCCACAGTTTCTTTGAATATGGCCTAGCTAGTCATGTTTTGTTCCAGATGCTCCTTCCAAGGCCATTGCCCCCTTTCAACCTCCCAACTACATCTTCATGACAAGAGACCAGGAAGGTAGCGCCTGGATGGCAAGCCCCCTTGCACAGTATCTTGGTGGCATTTATGGAAATGATAGCATAAATCTGGCGTTCAAGGCTTAAAACAGGATTAGGTTATTGAGAAGCGGCTGCAGTCTGCCCATCCGGCAGCATTTTTTAGGTGCTGCAGCAGCTGTTTGGTAGAAGCTTACCACTTCACAGACTGCTGTTTCATTCCTTGTGCTGTATTTTCTGTTGCTGTGGAGAAGGATGCTGTAATAGATAACAGTGAGTTTCATGCAACTGCAGGTTTTTGCCTTCTGTTTGCAAAGTTCTTTCAGTTGCGTGCTGTGAACTGGTGGTCATCACAGGATGCCCAGTGGTACTTATAGCAACCTGCTGAGTCTTTGGTAAAATCCACTGGAATCCCATGGAGGACCTTTGCTACTCAGATGCTGATGAACTACTACTTTCATTATTTTTCACTATTCGCCAGGCTGGCTGAGGCAGATGGGACATAGAGCCCAACAACATCTAGAGAGGATGCTTTTTGCTAGAGCAGACTGGGTTTGCTTTTCAAATTATGCACACGATCTATAGCATCTCTGCACATTGACACACTTAATGACATGGGATGGATAGCAGGCAGTAGTCATTGCTTACTGAGATCTAGGCTGAACTACCAGCATTCCTTTTATTAGACTCTAAAAACTCAAAATGGCCCACACACTTTGGTTATGGGGGCCATGGGAAGCAATTTTATCATGCTTTTGTTCATCCAGGGCTGATTTAGGCCCAGGGAAGTTCTAAAAGGCAGTTTTATGCAACTGAAAATATAGTTTTGTTTTTGTTTCATTTCAGTCTGCAGAACCCTCTTTCATTCACACACAATACATTACAAGTCATCACAGGACCGCTATCCTATAGCAGTCTGGTTGACTTCATGGTTTTATAAAGGTCTTTCCAGGGCCTAAGGCAACTGGTGGTGGTGGTGGGAGGGCATAAAGGTTTAAAAATTCCAAATGTGGGGAAGGGGGCCTGGGGACTTGGTACTCTGAGGGCATTAAAGGTGCCTTGATGGGCTTCCTGTGCCCTGTGAGTCACATTTTCCCCAACCATTTATCTACAGATGGGAGTGTGGTTTGAAAGTCTCTAGCTCCGGCTCCGTAGTTTCCATCAAAATGGCTGCTTCTCTGCTACTTCTAGTTACTGGAAAGCTGCATGTTCAGATGCAGTATTTTTGGGAACTGGTAAAGCAGGAACGTTGGGTTAGAGATGCTTTCTTTGAAGTTAAGCCATACTCTCCTCCTGCCCCAGTTCCCTGTTTCCTATCCCTCTTTTTGTTGCCTCAGCTTAAGATGGTTGCACACCTCTCCACTAACAAATAGGTAGAAATAAAAGCATCTTACTCATCTCTACCAGGCAGGTCAGGAAAGGAAGAGGGGAAGCCAGTGAGCAGTACAGTGAGGAACAAACTCAGGATTTATCCAGACAGGAAAAAAGTCGGTGGAAGTATCGAGCCTTTCTATTTCTTTTGTTTTGATTTTACTTGGATATTGATGATTTTGCCTCCAAACCCTTTCTTGCAATTATCCTGGCGCTTTCTCGCGTTCCCCTTCCCCCTCATCCTGTGTCTCATCTAAACTTAGTGAACGTTTCAGAAATTCCCTTTCACCAATTTGCAATGAGACCTTTTCAATTATTATTCAGGAGTTACAGTAAAAGTGTTAAAGTGCTTTAGCAATATTATACCTGTTCAGCATTGGGATAATTTTCTTTCTTTACTAACATTCCTCTTTCTGTTGCTTGAACTCCGTTGAGTCTGCTGCCTTCGGAACAGTTGCTGTGTTTCTTGGCGGCGGCCATCTTAGTTAGTTCCAGGGTAACATAAACAGGCGTCCACGGAGAGGTATGCTTCATTTCGGAAAATACTGAGTGAACTGAAACTGATCTATGGAGTGGGAGTAAAAAGTCCTTGGTAATTCTGAGAGTTCCTTGGAAATACTTCCAGAGTGGAGAAAATGTCATGTAGCTCACAATAATAATAGCAATAATAATACTGGAAAGGACAAGAACAAAATCAGGGACTTTCTGGTTTTCCCAGTCCATCTGCATAGGCCTTCTGCTGTTCATCAACCCCAAAAGAAGTTGGGAAGCAATATTTACAAATTTTGTACAAATTTTGCGTCCCTCTGGATGTCGTGGAATGCAAACCCCTGCATTCTTCACAACTGGTTAGGCTGGCCAGGGCTAATGACGGTTGCATCACAGCATCCAGAGGGGCTGAATGTGATTTCACAACATTGGTTTGGCTGTCTGGTTGCACAGATCTTCTCACCTTCCTGTCAACAGGCCTCACACTCAAAAGTTGATAGAGGTGGAAGCATCCCTGTTTTCTTATGTTAACTGGGCTCCTGGCTCAGGAGTGTTCCTAAGAAAAAAGCTGGTATGATGGCAGTGATTTAGCCTCTCCAGTCAGACTCCATTCAGCTTCTCTTAAGAGTCCCTCTGGACCTCTTGCCATCAAAGGCTGTCTGGCTGCGTGAGTTCTACCTGAAAGGAAGAGGGGAAAAGGGACTGCATCTTAGCAGCAAAGCACATGCTTTGCATGGTGAAGGTCACAGGTTCAATTGCTTTTAAGTCCCAGGAAAAGAATCTTGAATATCCAGATTCAAAGAATACTTCATAGATTCCAAAACTCTAGTTCATGCTTCACATAAGAAACAAAATACTTCTTGACTTCTCATTGCCATTATCTTACTGAATTTATTGTGAACTTATAAAAATAACCTAAGGGGTTCATATGCTGATGTTTGTGTGTACAGTGACAAGAGGACTCTCCCCTCGGAAATACAAGCATGCCTCAGAGCAGGGTTAAGAGTAGGAGTGGTGCTTTCTGACCAGTTTGTATGTTCAGGGATTTTTTAATTTTTTTTTGGAATGAACAGCTCAGAGACGAATTGCCCAACTACTGTGCAAATGAACAAAAGCTTGGTTTCTGTGTGTTAAGAAGCATTGAAACAGTTGACTCTGCAGCCTTGCCCCATATAGGTTGGCCACTGATACATCATATGAGGCTGTTGATTGTGCTGCCTAATTTTTATTTAAACAACAGTATGTGAGATGTATGACAATCAACTGTTTCATATGATAGCTCACCAGAACTGAGTAGAGTTCAAGGAGACAGCTCTGTTGCTGGTTCCAATTGACAGTATGTCTTTCATCCAGGCAGTTAAGTGTTCACTGGTTCAGAAGCCTGTCTTCCCTCTTGAACTGACAGGGGTGGGGGAGAACAGATGAAAATTCTGCTTCTGTAATTATCTGTCTGTCTGTCACTGCGAAGGCCCAGATGCCAATGTCACAGCTCAGCATGATGGCCTTTGAAGGTAACTCTGTGAGTTTGAGTGTGACCAATTTAGAGAGCAAGGATCAGTGCAGCCTTTCATGTCACATACACAAGCCTCTTCATGGTGAGGAAAGCTCTGGGTTGTTTTTCTCTTTCCAGATCTTATCCCAGCATGTACAGTGGCATCTACTCATACCCACCCCAGTTTATAATTAAGACATCAAATATAGAAAGCTCCAGAAGGTAAGTTTTTTGAGATCCCTGCCCGTGCCTTCCACACTGTCTGCTTAGATGAGATTCCTCAGGGAAGGGACATCTCTCACTACTTGAAAATAATTTAATAATAATTTCAATGCTACATCTAACCATTCATTGTCTGCTATATACAAATCGTTCTCTTGGCTCTCCCCCCCTCCTTTTGTATTTTTTTAATCAAGAATTTGTAATGGTTCTCCACCAGTTACTAAATTTAAAGGCTATTCACATTTTAAAGGAAAACTTTGGGGCACTATTGGAATGAGCAGCTCGGAGACAAATTGCCCAACTGCTGTGCAAATGAACAAAATCTTGGTTTCTGTGTGTCCTAATTAACAAATCACAGTTTGAAGTCCAAAATGCTTCATCATGTACCTGACAAGGGCAAAATGATTTTTCTGCTTTCAAAATAACCTCTTTGCAGAGAGAACCAGGGAACAAAATAATGGGGCGTGAAATCCCCCATCATCTTTGAATTTTTAATTAGAGTTCATCTTCATACTGTAACAACATCCCAAGCTACTCTGAAGAAGATTGCTCTCACATTTGCAGTATTCATGAGGAGGACGAACACGTGAAAGAAGTTTGAACTTAGGTCCGCCAAGCCCTGTATTGTTTGTTAATATTTTTCTTATGTCAAGTCCAACTTGTAGAAAACCCTATCTTAATGGCTTTCTTGGTAAGATATGTTAGGAGGCAATTTGCCCTTGTCTTCCTCTGAGGCTGAGAGAGTGTGAGTTGCTCAAGGTCACCCCATGGATTTCCATGGCTGAGAGGGGT
The DNA here is from genome assembly GCA_030412105.1 of Cyclura pinguis. Taxonomy (NCBI): domain Eukaryota; kingdom Metazoa; phylum Chordata; class Lepidosauria; order Squamata; family Iguanidae; genus Cyclura; species Cyclura pinguis. The sequence continues at coordinate 131,820,940 of CM059600.1, forward strand.
TCAGACCCTGGTCTCCCAGAATCCTAGTCCAGCACTCAAAACACTAGACCATGCTAGCTCCTCAGTTCTGTAACCACAACTCGATAAAGGTTCACATGCATTTCTGGGCTAACCTTCCTTTTAAACTGGGCTGGGCAAATGAAACCCTGAGGCTGCATGCATAACTACCTCCTAGACTGTATTTTGCCCTCCCTGGCCAGCTGTTTTTTTCTGGACAACAAAACAGGTTGAATCATGGGATTCTCCTGAAGTAACAGTTTATCTTTCAAACTGGTTGCCTCCTCACATGCTCTGTTAAACATCAAAAAATTCCAGGTTTTCAAAATGAAAGGTGAGCTTCTGGCTACTTTGGATTTCTTAAAAAAAGGTTGTCATTTTTGACAGCATGGCCCATGGAAGGTCCTAGAAGCAGAAAATTTGTCCCCCAAACCCATTGTAGTTTACCAACCTTGTTAAATGAAGATACATTTAGGGAAGCTGCTCTTAGTTGCACTGAGGTCATGAGGCACAGTAGGCTGTCTTTCAAGGTGCAAATCACAGCACTCTAGAAATTAGTGGCCTGTAAATCCCAGCATTACTCCTTATTAATTAACCTGGTTAGGAGAGCTACATGATTCCCAACCAGTATAAAGCAGCTGGGGCTTGAAAGTATAAAGGGGCATTGTCCCATGAGTTTTACACCACTCTCCTCTGCACCATACGATCTTCCAAGATCTGTATCTCCAGTTCCACTTCTAAATCAGAGTGGCTACACATGATGATCCACTATGAACCCTCTAGAGTGCTGCAGTAGATTAAAAAAGGGAGCGTGGATTGATTCTACTGAGCTCCTAGGCTAGCGTTTGTGTTTTGTTCATAAGAATGAGATGTCTGGAATGAAAGATGGTTCTGAATTCCCAGCCATTTTGCTGGCTGCCTTCCAGGAACCAAGGGTTGCTTTCCTTAAGATTTCCTGGGTAGAATTCAAACGAGGTTAGTTTCTTCTGCAATCAGAAAATGGAAATGTAGGAAAGGGGAACACTAGACCAGCCAAGATCCATTATCCCCTCGTCAGTATTGGGCTTGCTTTAGTAGTGTCCTGTACCATCCACCTGCTCACAACACTGGGGGTGGAAAGAAGAACTGGAAATACCATCAGCTGTTCTGCCTTCTGTTAAGTGCTTCAGCTCTTATTCTTCCAAGGCATGTGGCCAAAGATGCGTAGTTCTTCTTGTTTCTAAAGCAATGGAGGAAGGAAACTGATGCTTTGAGACTGAAAACACTTTTACTGGCTGAACTAGACAAGCGGTTCCTCTCTGTGTTACCTCAGCCTGAGCAACACTCAGCATGGGCTTGGAGAGAATTCTTGAAACTCTAGGTCTCTAGTCTTCATCTGATGGGCCATGACCCATAACTTGTCTTAATCTGATGTGGATTGTGTGAGGGCACAAACACCACTTTCTTTTCTTGCAAAATTATCAGGAGGAGGGAAGGTATCAGAAAGAAAAGGGAAACAGTGAAGGAAAAAAGAAGTGAAGAGTGGCTATAAGCAGTAAAATAAATAAGAGATTAAAAATATTGGATTATGTAAACAAAGTAGCTTATTCTAGTGATGGTTTGTTATACATCCACTCGTGACCAAATATTTGTCTCATTCTTCCTAATATTAGCTGATCAGACTGTTATTCCTATGTCCAAATGACTGGGATAATGTAGGGGGCTGGAATGTCTGGAAGAATTAAGAGTGTACATTGCCGTTGCATTCACCATGTACACATGTTTTATGTGCTAAAGGTATGCATAAGATCATAACTGGGCATTTTCTACTTGGTCAAGTAGACCTGTAGCAAAAATTATTAATAATACTTCTTTCAGTAGTTGCAGTTTTTCTAGCAGGCTATTTGAGATCAACTCATACAGTAGAGAGAGAGATGAATATTTCTATCCTATAATGCCTGGGAAACTGTTCTTTTGTTAGTCAGGATGGGTTGATTTCTCCATCTTCCTTGTCTGTGAAAGTGTCAGCATTCTAGGACAGGAGTGGGAAAAACATGGCTCATGGGCCGCATATGGCCCTTGGGACCCATAAGTGTGGACCTCAGAACCCTTCAGAAGTTCCCCAAAAGCATAAGTCCCCCCATTTTTTTAAAAAAAAATCAGGCTGCTTTTCATGTTTTTTCCCCCCTAAACCAACCAAAGTCTTCTAAAACCACCTAAAAATGCAGTGGTTTGCTTCCCCTAACCTCCGCCCCCAACTCTCCAAACCTCCAAAAAGGACAAGAAAAAGAAAAAACATCAGCTGAAAACTAACCAAAATGGGATCCAGAATTGTGTCGCTTTGTGCATGCCAAAATGTACTAGTGCAGCCTACTGGATGTCCACAAAGAGGAAAAATGGACCCCTTTCCCAGTGCAGTTGTTTGCCTGTATTTAAGGACAAGGGAAGACTTTGCCTTTGCCTTGGGTTTTATGGCTATACCTCTATTAATTTCTTCATATTGTCAATATACCATTGTTTCCTTGCACTGGTAACTGCGTTTAATTCTGACAGACCCTTGAGCCAGAGTTGGCCTGGGAACTGAGTGGGTAAGGGTCCTAGAAGGGTTATAGATGGCTTCGCACTTGCAGTAAAGTGTCCTGTTCCTGATCTCCCAGATCACCTTGAGTGGGATAAAATGGCATTGCCTGGGCACCAGGTAAATCTTACAGCTGATGTCAGCATGCCAAGTAGGCAGCCCAAAGAGGCATTGGATTGCAGGAGTTTATTTATACCCAATTCTGTTGGCAGTGGGAAGGTGTCATGTCTGTTGAGATTATCAAAAGTCATCCCAAGTGCTAGCGTCAGCTGTGGCTTGTGATTGTAGAACCAGGATCTCTTCTCTTGTGACGTATCAAAGACAACTGAGGAATCTGAGTATTTTGCTGCTTTTTTTAATATAAAGGAAATGAATATTAAAAGATATTCTAAAAATAAAAAATGTTTACCTCTGTTCCCAAGGGAAGATTTGAGCAAAAGCAGAGCATTTGATAAAAACTTACATTACCTGAAGCCTAGGGGGAAAAAGTAATACTGATGGAAAGCAGGCTCTGACTGTTGTAACAGGTGAACTTGGCAGACCTCACAGGCTGGATTAGCCATTAATCTGGGCAAACTACAGAGCAACTCCTCTTTGCCACAATGGAGCCACAGCTGTGCTGTTTCTCTTTTAGAGTTCCCTTATGAGGGAACTGGTGTTTACCCTCCCCTTTGTTATAACTCAGAAAATGGCTGCTGCTGCTGCTGCTGCTTCATCCTGCAGCAGAGCCTACTGTAATTGCCTTTACCAGTAGGACTGTTGAGAAATAATGACAGCTTGGCTTGTAGAGAGAACAGTCTTCAAAAAGAGGATGAACAGCTACATGGCTGGGGATGCTTTAGCTGGAGATCCTGCATTGAGCAGGGGTGGCCTAGATGGCCCTTAAAGCCCTCTCTAACTCTATGATTCTGTGTCTCTATATGGTGTCTGATGAGCAAGACAAGGTGTTAAACAAATTCTAGTAGACAACGAGAATTTGGTTTATCGATCAGAGGCACCTGAAATGTGGTACAGTTTTAGATCACAATGTCATTTAATCCTGCTCAGAGCCTAGAACATCTCTAAAGCTAAAGTTTATCTAGACTCTGCTAAACCACACTGTAATATTAAGGCCTCACCAGACATCTCAGTTTACTCTGGAACATTTTGAGTGACTTCAATAGCTAACATTGGTTGTGCTTTTGGTTTCTAGGGTTAGTAGACTGAACTTCTTTAAGTCTCCCATGAAACAAAATCTAAAGTGTTGGTAATGATGTGAAAGCTAAATTGCTGACAGAGCCTAACTGTTGTCTGCAGTGCAGGATATCCTGGTTATATCTGGCTAAAATTACGTGAAGAGAAGATTTGTCTTTCATCAGTTTCTTGTCCTCTATCTCTCTATATGTGGGTTGAGTGGACCAGGACTCAGGGGACATGCCAATGGCTGTGTGGGCTGATCTTGCTGGTCTCTAGCTTTCCTTGATCAGCTTTTGGTTGTGGCCTTCAACCATAGCTTCATATGCACACATTAATGCATGATAATGTTTATAGCCGTGACATGAAAAGGTTCACCAGATGAAATCTCAATACTGAGCTTCTGTCCAGGGCACAAGAATGGGTCAGTAGCAGATTTTTTCCTCTTCCTATTCAGTTTGTAACTATCCTCTCTTAATCTTCAGTTTACATAGAAGCTTCTGAAATTAACCTTAAACTTAGTGATGGGCAAATGACATTTTAATGTTTAATATCTTAATCCCAGTGAGGACATAGGTGTGCACCTTGCCCTTCACAGTAACTTAGAAAAAGGTCACTGTTCCCCCATCCTGTGACAGATAGAATTATCATTCTTTTCTTCAGAAAGGTGAAATCCTTCCTCATATTGGACAGGTGTTGTGGAGTTCCTCTTGTAACCTACTTCAGGGTTTACGTTCCCTTTCTAACTTCCTCCAAGCCCTTTTTCTGACACTAGATTGGACCTTTCCTTGGAGCCTTTCCTTTATAACCTGCTGACCAGTTGTCCTTTTTTTCACCTGATGTTCGTACACAAAAGGAGAGGGAGCAGCAATTTACTGTTATGGGACAATGTGTCCCAAACTAAATTGGAAAACACGGATAAAACATAAAGTCTCATTCCTGCGGGAAACAAGCCCTATAATCTGAGATTATCCCAGTTAATAAAGAGAGAACGGAATGGCTGGGGACAGAGTGGGAGGAAAACTGTCTCTTTCGTTTGTGTAACTTCTTGTGAAAATTGATTGCTGGGTTCTAGAGAGAATATTTAGAAAACTTCAAAGCCATGCCTCAGATGTTGTTCTCTCATTACAGCTTCTCAAATGCTCAGTTGATCTTGTGATCTGAGAGCTAAATGCAAAATACATAAGTTTGCTTTCCTCATTGTTAGGAAGCTCCCACTGATCAGCGGGTCATCACATAAAAAAGGGGCTTCATGAATTTTCATTTCCTAGTTAGTGTTTTGAATGCTGCTCTTGGTCATTGGAAAGACAAAGGCCTTTATCATCATCTATCCACTCTATGGTGACTTCCTTGGGATGGATTTCTTGTCTCAAAAAGACAGGACAGAACACTACCTACCCCCACTAATACCAATAAAATTGGGACCAGAATTTCACAATTGAGACTGTGGCTTTTTTAACCACAGGGTATTTGTATTTGTAGAGAACAGGAGATCCTCAGTATTCAGGGCTGTCAAGTGGCCTAACAGGGCCTGGGATAAACATGGACGAAGGTGGTCTGGAATCAGATCTCCGGTCTGCTCTGTAGATTTCTGGGTAGCCTCAAATATCAATCAGTTTAATGTAACTGACAGGATCATTTGGAGAATGACAGGAGATGATCTCCTTCTACCCTGGCTAGGAGCTCCTACAAGAAACAGCAAAGGTTGAAATATAAGCATTAAAGTTATACGTCATGCTGGCAAATTACAGGCTGCAAGTTAACAGTGGTTGTCAAAATTCTATTCTATGGTTGTCGGCGGGATTTTACCCTGCACCAGGTAAAGTGTGTAGATCACCAAATGGCAGAGTGACCCATAAACCTTTGTCTAAGCAGGCCTTGCCTGAGTGTTAAACTGTTTTTCTCCCCTCTCTGCGCTGCATTCCATCTAGACTTCTGAATGCAGCACCCCCAGCATGCCTGTGACCTTTGGTAGGCTTAGCCATAATGGTGCAGTGCAGCATTACTGTGTCCTTCTCGGTCACTTGATCTCGCCATCCATGTGGGGAGTTTAATGCAATTGCGTATGCCTTGAGAGTGTGGTGGAAATGGGGCCGGGTCTCAGCTGCTCTGTGTGATTGACCGGATATTTTTAGCTCTGTTCTTAGAGCTTAGATTGCCTTACATGCGCCAGCCATTGATTCTGCTCTATTATACTCACATTTTGGCTGGGTTTGAGGAGCCAGGGAAGAATACAATGCGTTGTTAGAGCTGTTATTGAATTGGTGTCTGGAGAAACTTGTTTCTGTAAGGAGAGATTGTCAATGGGTATGAGGAAATAGCAAAGCTTGAAGGGTCTGCTTTTTGCTGCCACAAATGTGGCAGGGCTAAGTTTAGGTGATGGATGAAGCTGGAAGTCAGAAAGACTTAGGAAGGGAAAAAAAAGCTAAATAAACACTGCTGTGGGGTGGGGTGGGGGGGAGGGGGAAGGGAAGATGGTCTACTAGGCCAAAAAAAAGGGCCACCTCAAAATGCAGGCAGCCTTTTTTTCTAGAGCCTTATGAGATTCGAGATTCGTGACTGTCTGGTGTGCCCTATAAGCCTCTTCCTAATTGCTGACTATCGGGGCAGTAGGATAAGCTCTGGATGTCTGCATTACGTCACCAGCGGCTGGAATAGCTTGAGAATCCATGCGGCTGCTCTGGCAGTGCATGAGGCATGTGAGTCTTATTGCTTGCCCTCACCTGAGGAGATCATCAGTTTTCCTCGGTTGGGGGACACGGAGACGCAGAGTCCAGCCCTGGGGACATATGCAGCCTTCAAGTATTTTTTTTTTTTTTTTTTTAATCACGACTCTTCCAAACTGCTGGAACTATTTTTTCTGGTTCTTCCGAAAAGGATGAATTGTCTCTCCTGAAATCTTATGGGAAGGGGAAAAAAAAGTCTGTTTTTAAACAGATTGCAAATCTCCCTTGCATTTCTTAATATTTTAAAAAAGCAATTTTTCAAAACTAGGAGCACTTTTACACTGTATAATATAGTGTTATGAATCCACTTTCATTGCCATGGCAATCTCCTATGGAATGCTGAGATATGTAGTTTCTGGAGGGCTATTCAGAATTCTGAGCTTCTCTGGTGCCTTGGAACAAACTCCAGGATTCCATAGGATGCGCCCATGGCAGCTAAAGTGTTATAATTGTGTTGTGTGACAGAAGCATATGTCTATTCACTTCAGGATTGTTGGTCCTTTTTGGGGAAGGCAATTTTTGGTAGGTCCCGTGGGTAGGGAAAAAAGTGGCCCCTTCAGTCTAGCACACTTGCCCTCCACTACTCTAGCTTAACCTTGACCAGGCTGGTGTCCCTCTCCCTCATGTATTGGACTCAAATCCCCATCATCCTTCACTGGTGAGCAGGAATGGATGAGGGGGAAAGATGGGGAAGCAACAAATGTTTGTCAAATAAAATAGTTATTCTGATAATAACTAGCTGGAAACAGCTGAAAGAAGGGGAAATCCTGATGGAGATCGTCTTTGTACAACTGTGGGAATGTCCATGCTTCTGCCTCTTCTCATTCAGCCGTGGCCTGCTGGGATGGCAGCTGGTGGTTGATAGCTGGGGGCAAGGAGAAAAGTGGTCTTTCTTTCAGCAGGGTCCCTGCTTTTCACCTCATCCACCTCTTTTGGTGGCCTGCTAAAATGGAATTTTACGGTGCTCATCCTACACTGAATTAAAGAAAAAAAAAGATTAATGTTTTTCTTATAATTGTTAATATGTAAATATGTTGGAATCAACCACTTGTATTCTTAAAAATTGAGGCTAGAAATGAAGCTATTTATTCCAAGTGGTCTGGTGTGCACTATCATCTTCCCGTTCTTATGAAGAGATAATGGGTTTAAAAGATGAATATGATCAGTTTTCTCTCCTTTTCTCTCCCTCCCTCTTTTCCTCCCCATTTTTATTTCTTTTTGCCACAGGAAACAAAACACTGGGTCAGTCCTCCAGGGGGCTGAGCCTCTCTCACAGTGGAAAACAGTGGGAATGATATTTTAAGAGGATAGAAATCTGAATCTTTGAACTTTTATAATAGGATATTGTCACATGGATACAGGATATACAAAACCCCAGTGTTTCTTGTGAAAGCTGGACAAGCATAGAACACCATTCCCAGATGAAAATATTAGATGTTGAATAGAAATATTTAGTGGGAGGTGATTTTTTTTTTAAAAAAATTATTCTTGAGTTTTTTTTGGTAATAGGGAAAGAAAAAATTACAAACCTAACATTGTTAGTTTGGGGATTTGGAGGAAAGATGAAAAACACCAGTTCAGGATACTGCTGTCCTTTAGTGTATTTTCTACTAAAATGAATATTATACTTGCAAAACATTCAGATTTTCCTGAAAATAAAGGTATGCCCCACCTCAGTTTGGGGAAGCAGTTTTTTAGATGGATTTCCTTGAAATTTACTTCTGATTGATTTATATATTATTTTTATTCCTGTCAGGTTTCCTAAAATTCAGTTTTCCCCCACCCAAATATTCCGGTCCTTACCAAAGCCTCACTGCTGTTGATGGCTATAGACTACTACATCTCACTTTAGAAGTTAATCTGACAGATCGTTTCCTAACAAACTGTTCCTGTAGTGTCCAGTTGCTACTATTTGATTGTATAAACCTGAGCATAACCAGGTTTATTTCTCAGGACTGGAAATCATGTGGCCGATGTTCCTAAACTGCAATTCCCAACATTCCTCAATGGCTATGCTGGCTGGAGCAGCTAGGGGTTGCAGTCCAACACTATCTGGAAGACCACATGATATACATCCCTGTATTTAGACTGTAACTTATTCTGCACTGTTGTCAGTTGCATTTTCTTGGCAGCTGAGAATCAGGTGGAACTATATCTGTTGTTTTGATTTATTTTAGTTTTTCCTTTTTTTATTCTGTTTGTATTGATCGTGTTTTATTTTTCCATGTTGTAAAGCTGCCCTGGAGAAACTGAAGAGCAGGCTAAAAATTCTTAGATAAATGTGGAAATGTTACATTTGGTGAGCCTGAAGTTTCTACATAGAGGAAGAACACTTGGAATAATATGGAATCTACTTTGTTCTTGGAAGGGGTTACTCTTTAGGTTTCTAACTCTTATGTTAAACATGTTGGGTAACATTTGGCTCCCTAAGACATCCATGTCTGGGCTATAGCCAGTGCGTGTTATTTAGTCACAAGTACCCCAGGATTTGTGCTCCAAAAATGACTATGCTCACAACTCCATCTTTTCTCTCCACAGCATGAAGTGTCTGGTGAGGAGCACCTTTACTCTGATTTCCCAGAGATTGATTTGTCCCAATTGGATGCCAGTGACTTTGACTCAGCCAATTGCTTCAGTGAGTTGCAGTGGGATTGTGAGCGCTCCGAAACAGAGTCCAGCCAGTATAGCACAGACGACTCGGAGCTTTTTCAGGTATTTGACACTATGGGGTTTCCTGTTACTCTGAAGAGCTGGCCTTTGTGTATGCCTTTCCCTCACAGGTATCTTCACATCAGCTATGATACCACTGTTGGTGACATAATGCAATTTTTAGAGTGGCATACTCAAGAGAAAAAACATAGTCTCAAAGGGGAAAAAATATGTTATGGACAGTTCTGATGTGTCTTTATTCCTTTCAGAAGAACAACAGTAGTAGCTACCTGTAGCAGAATTAATATTTGAACATCAAACACTAATGGATCTTACATCAATGATTCAAAGGCAGGAGTAGCTAGAAATATAGGCCATTTCTGCACTAAATGATTATAATGCTATTATTCCAGTTTCAACATCCTGTAGAATTCTGGGGTTTTGAAGTTTACTGAGGTCAAAGAGCTGTCTGGCTGAGAATTCTAAATGCCGCTCCCTAAATTGCAAACCCCAGGATTCCATAGAATGTTGAAAGTGGAATAATAGCAGAATAGCAGTGTAGTGTGGAGGCAGCTATAGTCTCCTGCTTTCAAGAGTTCTGGGGGCAACATTTTAAATATTTTTTTACATTTCTGTGGAGAGAAAACACTAGAATATATTCAATCTTCTCTTCCTTAGATAAACAAAGCAAAGAAATGGGTTCTTTCTCTTAATTTAAAGAAAGGATTGGTGTCATGCAGCCTGCAGCAGTTCCCAAGGCCATTTTTTGACAGCCCCCAAACTTCCCAGCATTTTCCTGCAGAAAAACCCACATTAGAATTGGGTCTTTAGAATCCTCCAAAGAACAAAACTCTCAGTACTAATTGTGCCTCCAAGCCTTGGTTTAGCAAAACAAACAAACAAAATCAGAGAGAGAGAGAGACAAACAGAGAGAGAGAGAGACCCTTTTTGGGGTACGAAATGCCATTCTGGTCACTTCTTATTTCATCAAAAAGCTTGTGTCCATGGGGTGCGAAATGGCCCATGAACAGACTGGAGTTGCTCAGCCCTAACTCAAAGTAAAAGCATGTGGTATTCTTCTTTTATGAGCAATGTTTTCCAGGCTACTTTTGGAATATGAGTCTACTTCAGGATTTTTTTGCTTTGAACATTTGCTGCCAAATGTTGATATGAATATATGAGACTGTCTTATACTGAAAACTGAATTAGGTAGTGCATTAAATGTATTATTGTATTTAGTTTGAAAAAGAGAAAGCAACTGCCAGAGCCTTGATCTGGATCAAGACCGTGGCACAGAGAGGAATCTTTAATCATTTAACTTCAGACCATTTTCCTGTTGGAAAGCACATACATGAGCAACCCATCTTACTACTTACATCTAGACAAAAGAGATAGACTGGATAGGTCTAGGAAGTGATCAATACCTCTTAAAACAATGCTTCTCGTGATATCTGATGTGCAGGACTGGCAGTTTTTTTCTTCCTAATGTCCAATATTCCAGCCTATTAGCTAAAATTCTTTCTTTCTTTCCTGAAAACTTGTCACAGTCTGGCACAGAACTTTACAAAATTTTTATATTGGTGACACACTTTTTAGAGATGCTGCATTTCACGACACAGTAATTCAGTTTTACTAGCAAATGGGAGGTTAAACTAGCCCCTTATAAGAGATAAAGACACATACATAAATTGTAATAAATGTATGGGGACACAACATATCTCATGAGAACCTTTCATATATTTTTAAAAATGTATGATTTATAAATAATAACATATATTTCCAAGATTGTAGGCAACACACCTATACACTTCAGGCAACACACTAATGTGTCACGGTACACTGTTTGGAAAGCCCTGGTCTAACAGCTGATGTCTTGCAGACCACCATTGGTCTACCAACCACCAATTTGAGTAGTACTGTCCTGGAACTGCTCCCAGCCACCTTGACTGAGATGGCTGTGAGACCACTCCTTAAGAATACATTAGTGAACCCTGTGGGCAAGGTGTTAAAGATCCAGCTCTAGGTGGTGGTCAATGAAACAGGATTATATAGACCTCTTTCAGTCTGGTTTTGGCATAGGTTTAATACTGAAGCAACCTTTGCCACCCTCAGGAGGTGTTAATTCTCCTTGATCTCTCAGTGGCTTTTCACACCACCAGCCCTGCCATCCTGTTAGACTGACTCTTTGCGTTGATTCCAAGGTTACAGTGACATAGTGCTTGTGCTCATGTCTTCAGGCTTGAATTCATCCCTTAATTTCAGAAAGTAGGTTTGAGGGGAATTCCACTAGTCACCTGAGCTGGGAGGTCTTGTCTTCTCCTCTGTGTTTTTTTATATCTATACAAAGTTCCTGGAGAAGGTCATCAAAGGTTTTGGAGTCAGCTGCCAGCTCAGTTTTCCAATCTTGTCTTGATCAAGTAAGCATATGGAGTTGCTAAACCTCTCTCTGGATGGTCATGGGTTGGATGAGGACTAGCAGAAGGTGCATCCTGATAAGATGGAGTTGCTAAGTGTCACTGGTGTACAATCAGTTCTGGATGGGGTTGCATTCCCCTGCTTCCCCAAAAAGAACAAATGTGTGACCTGGTGCTGTTCTTAGATCTAAAATTGCCACTAGAGATCCTGGTCGCTTTGAGTGTTCTCATCAAGCCTCAGCTAGTTCCTTTGCTATGGTATTTCTTGGACTTGGGTTGCCCAGCTACAGAGTTTTATGCCCTGAAGATTGGATTATTGTACTTCATTGTATGGAAGACTGCTCATGAAGACCATTTGGAAGGTTCTGTTGGTGCAGCATTTGGCAGCTAGAGTTCTGGCTTCAGTAGATAAAGCCATGTCACACCAATTCTGAAAGAATTACTTCGGCTTCCTGTTAGTTCTTGGGCCAAATTTAAGGTGCTGCTAATTTCATAAATGGATTAAGGTGCACTTTCCTCATTACTATTCTGTCCACACCTTAAGATCATCAGGGGAAACCCCTCTCCAATTGCCATCTGAAAGAAAAGTACATTACAGAGTCCGAAAAAAGAGGTACTTTTCGTAGCAGCACCATCTTCTCAAATGTTCCTTCTGTAGGGGATTTAGCAGATACAAACATTTTATGGTTTTAGGTGCCTCAAGTTAAAGTGATTTTATTTATCCCAATATTCTGAATTTGGCTTATTGTGCTTGTGCACATGTTAGCAGGTTAATGAGACTCTTTTAATTCCTCATCATTTAAAATTGTTTGATATAGAAAGGATATATTGGAGTTATTATATTGTATGTGTAATTTTGTTTCCATTGCACCCTCAATCACACCTTTATGGGTGAAGAAAATGTTAAAGTAAATAAGAAGGACAACTATTTCTGGAATTCTTCCAGTTATATATTTTTTTTTCTTTCTCTCTTTGTTTCTCTCTCTCACACACATATACTCCCACTGAGAGGTGGGAGATGAAAAAGGCAAAACCATGCTTCTCTTCCTTACTCCCTCCAGCCAGTTTCTGTCTTGATTCTAAGCCCCTTGCAATGGATGGACAGACCTGGGACATGCTGTACAGCCTTAGCACAAAACCTATTAATTCCTCGTTATGCAGGCTCATTTTTTTCCTCTTTCTGGAACAGCATGGGGAAGCTGAGGGAAGGTGGCTGTGGTGGGGACGGGGTCCAGGCTATTAATATCTCTTCAGGAGATGATTAGTGCTCCATTAATTTGCACTTGGTTTCTAAATGGAGCAAGTGTAGTAAAGCTAATGAGGAGGTGGAAGAGTAGGAGAAGGTAGCCTAGCTGGTCCTCCTGTGATCTATTATTAAAAGGAAATTGCAGGATAATGCCGTGCACATCCAGCGTGATTTCCCCACCCCGAACCTGATGGATTGTTCTCTGCTGGATGGGAGGCAATAAAGCAGAATGGTGTGGAGCGTGGCAGGGGGCCAGGAAGCTCATGAGGAGCAGCGCAAAGTGACATGGGCTAAGGATGTTAATTTCCCAGCATGCAGAATGCTTCTTTTTATCTGACTCTCAGAGCTTCAGCATCACCTCTTCCACTCTGTATACATGGATATTTATAGCTGAGGCTCCCTCTCAGTGTGTGTTGCTTGTGCTCTCTAAATATACACAGTCCCATTATACAAATCACCAAGCTGAGAGGCGATGGTGGTATATGGAGTGATGAACCAGCAGGGAAGATTTTTAAAACCACACACCTTACTGGTATACCCCACACCTCTCCTGTCTTTTCTGTGTGATTCTTGTACACACATACGCACACACAGAAGTACACTGCCTTGTCTCCCATCAGGGTGCTTTGTACTCATAATATGCTCGGTGTTCCCAGTATCTGGGCTTGTTGTGAATTGTTGTAAGCTGCAGTTCTCCTCTTGTTGAGTCATTCTCCAGTATGTCTCCACTCACGTGCCTGTGATAAACCTACTGCTGCCTTCTCACTTCACTTCATGTTATCTGTTGGCTCTTCCTTAAAATTCTTGCCATGACAAACAAAGATTTCATTTTCCTGTATTCAGGCTTAGGATTGCAGCCAAAAGCTCTGCTCATGGTGCAGCCTTGTGTTAACCACTAGCCAATTCCATGCAGACAAGACTGTAGAAGTTTCATCAAGCAAGTGGGCTGCTGAATGGGCTGGCGAAGGAGGGAAGTCTCTTCCTCTGTGGCCAATGCAGAAGCAAAGCTGGCTGGTAGAGGAAAAAACATCTCTTTTTCCTCTGGCAGCCTGCTTCAACTTCCAGCCAGTAAAATGTTTGGTGGTTCTGTTTTTTTACTGCTTAGTAGGACTCTTTTTATGACTCAGTAAGAAAGTAGTAACATTTTGGGGGCTTGGCAACAAGGCTGCCATAAGAGAGGCTCTGTTTCCAAAGATATATTGGTTTGTTTGTTTTTTACAAATGGCAGCAAAAACCTTAAAATCTTTTTATGCTTGATATTCTGCTGCTGCCTTTACTGGTTTCTGTCACACAGCATCAGGGAGTTCCTTTTCAGTATCTTTTGTTAGAGATACAGGAGGACTTAGTCCAGAGGACCTAGCCCAAGAGGATATGATCTCTTGGTTCAATTTGTTTATAAATTAGGCTTTTTTCATTTATTTTTAAGAGAAATGGGATAACACTTTCATAAATAAATTTAATAAGACATGAGGTTAGAGATGGAGAAGGCCAGGGTGGGAGGAAAACACACACACAAAAAAGAATCAGGAAAAAGCATGTGTTTGTTCCCCCCGTTCTATTTTTAAGCTTTTTTTTTTCCAGAAAAAAAATGGAAAAAATGGATTTTGGAATATTTCATTGTAGAATAACTGATAAAATGTTTAAGAAAAGGTGTTTATATATTTTCTCCTTCATTTTTCCCCTCTGAGAACTCTACAACAGGAAGACTTTTTATGCAAGAAAATATATACTATCTGTTGTTGTAATTCTTGGTTTTGGTATCCTTTTCTCAGTTCTTTTTATGGAAATGAATGCTTTATGTCTGTTTGACACTACAGAAGACTGGAGGAGACGAAATATGTTTTTTTCTGTTACATTAATTTCAATGGTTTCTTCTGTTTTTATTGTTTTTGCCTGCTCATGATAAAGTGGCAAAACCAAAGAGATTCCAGTTCACTACCTTGTAGCTCCATTTATAACCAAAAAACAAAACAAAAAACAAAAAAAATTAAAAATATAATTCAGTTTCAAGTGTTCTCTGAGTGAACTGTATTTTTTGAAAAAATTAAGTCACTAAGAATATAACACAGAGACATAATGTAACTTTTTTTTAACAGAACAAACTGGAAACTCACCAGCTATTGTGTATAATCTCTGCCAAAAAGAAACTTTTCAAGGTTTATATGAAATCTTTGGTTCAGAGATCCACAGCATTAGAAAATAGCAATAAATTTACCATTCAATTAAAGCATCTCTCCATAGGTCGAAATGTGACCATGGAGGAAATGGAAACTCCTTATTGTCATTGATGAAATGAGTAAAAGGAGACCATGTTGAAAAGAAGCTTAGTTCTGAGTGTTCACTTCTGTCCTCTTACACAGTAGATGTCAGCTTTTCCAGAAATGCTGTTTTCCAAATTGCTAAACACCAGGCTTCAGTTGAGATGTAGTCCAGTTTTTTCCCAGTTCTGAGCTATTGTCAATCTTGTAGCAAAACAAGAAAAATGTAATCCGATATTTATGCTTTAATGCCCCACAACTGTCATAAAATATAGAGAGAAGTCCTATTTTGGGGTCAACAGAAACTGCTTGGATTGTAATTTGAGTTATTATTAGAAATGTCTTTTTTTGCAAAATTCTGAAATACTGGAACACTCTCCCCACATGTGGAAATATGCACCCAGTGTTCTGCAGTTCCTCCAGCATTTGTTAGATGGATGTTTGTGTATATATTTCTTTTTTACTGGATTTAAGATTGCAAGATATGAGGCAGTGGAACCGTTCTGGCTATTGCTAGGTGGCAGATAGGTGAGGTTGGAGCGACCATCTGCAATGCCACTCCTCCAGTAACCTCAAACTGACAAGCAACAGGAGATAAGAGTAAGTTAGAGAGCAAAGAATCCCATTTTGACTTGGTTGAAATAGCTGAAAACTGAATGATAAAGAATGAGCAGTTCTCTGGAGTTGTTCTCACTATGTCTCCTAAAATCCAGTGTGAATAGGTGAAGAGAAAATTGTCCTGATCCAGTGCATGAAAGGGGACTGCGTGTACATGTGTGTATGTGTGCGCACACTAAGGCTGTTAAACTTCTCTTTTTCTGTCCTTGTTCATGAGAATGAAAAATTTCTTACATTTTGTTTCTGTTGTATAACATCATGGTGAGGGGTTTTGTGAAAATTTTATTTGCACAAAAAACATTGTATGTTGTGAAAAATATATTTTTATGTGATCTTAATGCAGATATTGTGTGTGTGTGTGTGTGTGTGTGTGTGTGCGCGCATGCATGTGCCTTCAAGTTGCCTGTTGACTTACGGCAACCCCATTAATTCCATAGGGTTTTCTTGAGTGAGGAATACTCAGTGGTTGTTTTGCTTGTTCCTTCCTCTGAAATATAGCCTGCAGAACCTGGTTTTCATTGGCATTCTCCTATCCAAGTACTAACCAGGGCTGACCTTGCTTAGCTTTCAAGGTCAAATGGGATTGGGTGCATTGATTCAGGCCTGTTTCGCATATGCATTTTAAAATCCTCTTCTGTAATAGACCTATTCATGCTTTATTAATTAAAGGAAATAAATGCATGAGGAGGGGCAACATAACTGGTCCTGCTTTCGCCATTGCCATTCCCCTCACATGAAGAGTGATTTTCCAGAAAGGAGAGTCTTAAGTTTCCACGGAGGCTCTCTGTGTGATCCAGAATGCAAACTTGACCAGGGAGCTGCCCAGTCCTTTCCTAATCCTAGTACAATCATTCAGGTAGAACTTGCTCATTGGGTTAACCACAGATGAGGTTTTTGCTCTTGACTGCACCCTGCCACAGATGAGTCTAGCACAGAGGCGTATCTAGAGCAGCTTAAAATAAACAATGCCTAAGGCAAGCGTGGAGGTTGTGCCCCTACCTCCAGGGCTGCTGCTGTCTCCTCCTCCTCTGCCGCTTCCAGCACTGCTTTGTCATGCCCCCTTGGCATTGGTGCCTGAGGCGCATGTCCTACTTGCCCCATCCTAGATAATGCCTCTGGTCTAGCATCTGGCTGTGACTTGTGGCCATTTATAAATCATCCAAAAAGCAGACACCAGCTTGCATAAAATTCAATGGCTACCAGTCCATCTGCAGGCAGAATTCAAAATGCTGATTATGATCTTTAAATGCCTACATAGCTTTGGGTCCAAATAATCTTAAAGTCTGTATCTCCCTATTTATGCCTTTATAAGCATATGAGCCTATGTTAAGATCTTCAGGGGAGGGCTTTCTCTCAGTCCCACCATCATCCCAGTATGCTTGGTGAGGACATGGGAGAGAAAATTCTTAGCGGTTGGTCCCAGACTGTGGAACTCCCCTCTTCAGGAGATTCAATTGGATCCTTTTCTGTTTTTTGTTTTGTTTTTTTGTCTTTCTGGCAGACGAAGATCTCTTTAGTTAGATGGGCCTTCGATATTTAAATTATGAGACAAAAGGATGTTTTGAATGTGATGTGCTGCACTTTAACTTCTAATTATATCTTAAATATGTTTCAAATGTGTTTTATGTTGTTTGATTTATGTGCTTCTAAATAGGATTCTCTGTTTAATTTTTTTTAAACTTTTGTAAATATGATTTTTAGCTGGACTTTGTTTTAAAATTTTTGGAAGCCACTCTGAATTCCTTGCTGGGGGAAAGCAGGGTATAAATTAATTATTTTTTTAAATATGAATACAATTGCAAGTGCTGATTTGATATGTAGAGACACAAAGTTAGAAGTAATTTAAATAGAACACAATTGAGTGAGGAGGACCGCTGCTATGGTGGTTGGTAGGCCTGCTGTCCAAGTGCTAACGGCCCTTCTCTCAGTCCCACCACCCTCATAGGTGCATTTGGTGGGAACGTGGAAGAGGGCCTTCTCAGTGGCTGCTCCCACGCTCTGGAAGTCCCTGCCTAAAGAGGTTAGACTGGCACCCTCCCTGCCTACCTTCAGGGAACAGTTAAAAGCATTCCTCTTCCAGCAGGCATTTTATATGTAATTTCTGTCGGAGTTGGCCATTTTGATTGTTATTTAATTGATATTTTAATGCTGTTTTTATATGTATTTTAACATGTTTTAATTATTATTGTGGTTTAATTTTTGTTTTAACTTTTGTGCATGACAGTTTTTAATTATGTTCTTCTAATGGCTGTAAGCCGCTTTGAGTCGCCTCTGTGAGAAAAGCGGGATAAAAATAAAGATAACAACAACAACAACAATGGTGGAAGGGCAGCTTCAAGGATTTTGGATTGCACAGTCCTTCCAACAGAGGATGCCTCCCGTCCCCGCTTTTTAAGGATCTATCTTCTGGAAGTCTTTCAAATAGTCTTTTGTAAATGAGGACTTGTGCTTCCTCACCTCCCTGTCCCACACAGACCCTACTGCTGCTGACTGACTCACTAACAGCCTCATCTGTCAAAATGTTGGAAAAGGAGTGTAGATCTGTGTAGAAAAGTGAATATTATTGCCGCTTAGTTCTTGTAAGAAAAGAAGAGCCTGTCCCTTTATATTTTGATTCCTGTGACAATTTCTACCAGGGTGGGGGGAATATCTGCAGCAGCAATTTGAAGTGACTCCCAGGAGTAACTGAGAAGGGAAACACGAACTAAGAACAGTATGGGATAAGAGCTTGCACTTGGGCTAATGGAGGATAAACAAGCTAGTAAAAGGCACATCTTTTCAGTTGCTGACCTTCCTTTTCCATTTTTTTTATTTCAGGGTGAGCAATACATTAGCTGTATAGTGAAGAAAAATGTTTTCAGATCTTTTCGTTTTCTTCTTCGTTTTTAAGTTTAAGGATAATCTTGGATTTCAGGTTTCTGGTACCTGCCAGGCTGTATTTTGCAGTGGAACCATCCGCTCATTACACAGTTTTCAAGAGTCCCTTCCCCACAGTGATACCTTTGCCTTTCAACTTTATGCTGTTCTTGTAAAAGGTCCAGATTGACTAGCAGGCTGTCATGGTGGGATGCATTGTTTCCACTGAACTTCCTGAGGAAAAGATAAACAAAGCAAAAATGTAAAAGACAGGTCTTTCAGGAATGAGCAGAGTATGATGAAATATATCCTGCTGATGTCCTGCGTGCAGATATCTCTTGCCAGTATCAGAAGGAAAATAAAATTTGCTCAGAGAATACAGCCCCCTTGGTGCCTTCTTCCTGGATGCTGCCATGATAACTTTTTGCAGAGCTGACACAAATACTTGAGGTTAATGACAACTCTTGAAAAATCCAAATAAGCGCTCAGAGCCAATGGGGGCTCTTGGTTTCTTTAAAGGCAAGAACACTGCTAAGTCTCTGAGAGCCAATGCAAATGTTTGGGCGAACATGTGACAGAAACCTTCCTGTGACCATATCACATCAGAACACATATGTGAAGGATTACTTGGTTGGAAGCAATCCTACATCAACATGGCCCTATGCACAAAAACGTTAGCATATCAGAGAGAAGACTGGAAAGCAAGCCATCTTGCATATGCATTCTGAGGCAAAGCACTTGTGTGGAGAACTGTACAATGACCATTCCTGAAACCTTTCTGTAAGACACCAGGGTTAAGGGTGTATGTGGAGGGGACATATCCCACCAATCAGGTTCTGGGACCTCATCTCCTGAGCCACCAGTGTACTATTTTTTGCTTCACGCATGTGTAACTAAAGTTTAGACTACTATCGCTTTAAAGACACAGCTGGCACCTCCCTCACCCTCTCTCTCCCTGTCTTTTTGACTTTTTCATTCAAAAGCAAAGACTGTCAACTCAATCTGGATCAGATTTCTAGCTTGGGGACGGGGGATTAATCCTTCCTCCTTATCCTTCACTTCCTGTGATTCCATTTGGATTGGGCCCCCACATGTGCAATATGTATTAGCGTCAAGTGAGCCATGTGTGTGAAGAGATCACTAAGGCAATGTAAGTTGCAGGCACACTTGCCCTTATGCTGATTAGGTTCTAAGTGAGGAACAAAGTCCTCAAGCTGCCTTGCCTTCCATAGCAGGGTCCTGATCCATACTGGTGTCCTGTGCTTGTTTTTGATTTTATTTTTAAAACTCCTAACCCAGATCTTTAAAGCAGTGTGGGTAAGAATGAATGATTTAAAACACTGATTTATATATTTTTAAAAAGCAGAGTTTTTTTAAAAAAAATAGAATTGATTATTCCTTTTAAAAATATAAAGTACTATTTTTATGTAGGCTGTCACTGAAAAATAATAAACCTAACCTTAAACATGCTAGTTAAACCTATACTTATCCTCCCATAAGAATGAATTAATGGCTCTCTCACATTCACATGCATTCAGTTACCTACAATCAAACATGAAAAAAAAATCTGCTTCATTCTATGAATAAAAATGACAGCAATGTCGTAGATGAGATCCAGGTGTGGAAGTTTTAAGGATGATGTATGTTTGTTTACAAATGAAATTAAAAAATAAAAATTGCAAGTTTTGTAAAAGTTTTTTTTTTAAGCAAGTAGAATGGTATGGTAGATAACTGGTCTATGTGGTGTTCTTTGAGTGCTCAGTTCCGGAAGTGGCTGGTGGATCTACCACCAATCTGGATTTTACTACGGTTGAATGGGAGCTCTGCTCAGGTCTAATGCCAGTGGGGCTGTTGGAGCGGTTGGAGAAGAAGCCACAATAAAACCAGAGTTGATTCATGGCCCCCGTGGTGGTGGATTTACCAGCCACCCTGCCTATTTCAAGACCTACCGTCATCTGCAGCCATATAGTGCCATAGTGTCTTTTGTGTCAGCTGTCCCCTGTGCTCTTCTGGAGAACTGTCCCATTTATAACACCTGGATTCCCATGGATGCCATGCAAGTGTTACGTATGTGTATCTGTGTTTTAAGAACAACTACCAGCCACTAATGTTGCATTTATGGAGTATTTGCATTTTAATTTTAATTTAATAAACTTTTGCTAAATCCATTTGTTAGTTCCAACTAGACTCTCTCGATCAATGGTATTTATATAGGTATTGACTTGCTGAGTGGATTCAGTGGGAGTGGGGAGTAAAAACTGGATTTAGGCCTGTTATTAGGTTTGTTTTGATTTACTTCCTATCATTCCTAATGTGCTGATGCAACGTCGGAGCTTAATACAACTAGAGGACATATTATGTACTACTATTTCCTACACTAATAGAGAATTACCTTTAAAAAAATTGCATAAGCTATACTCTTTTAGCTGTTCTAACCTGTTCTATGAGAAGTAAGTTAACATTTTAATGATCAAATTTGCACCATTTCTCAAAAAATAAGAGAAGAACTGTACAGGAAAACTTTGTTCAACTTTATTTAAATTGGTTATCTAAACTGGGATTTTTTGTTCATGATTTAAATCAATCCATCCCACTTCAAAGAACCGTATAGTTAGGCCCTGAGGAATGTTCTTAAGAGATATCTAGGCTGAAGTACCAACCTAGCTGAAAGCTTACTTGACCACAAGGGCCAATGCCTGGCCCTCAGACCTTGCGTCATATAAAATCTGGGTCCTGCACAGCTTCAGGAGACCCACAGAAAGACAGGAAGAGCTTATTAATGCCTTGCATTCTCTCTCCCATTTTGCTTTGTGCATGGCCTTCTAAGCTGGGGAAATGTTCTAAACATGCCCATTTATTAATCATGCAGTAGTGCTCTGTAATCACTTAGCCAGGAAGAGAGGAATGGTTTGAGCAGATCTAGCCATTCAGCATGCTCAGTTGTCCTGCAGCCAGCCATGGAGAACTTGGGAGACTGCAGAAGTGACTAGGGAAAAACGGAAACCAAAATTAACCCTTTTTTTCTTCAGCAATGGACTACTAACCAACGAGGGACCTGCAGAATTTGCACCAGTTGAACCAGTGATAATCTGATCCTGCCTGACATCTCCCTGTGGTCCAGCTGGAGTGATAGTTAACTCCCCAGGTCCCAGACCTCTGCATCCTATAACATCCTCATGCTTGCCAGATCCTAGCACTTTTCAGAATGTTAATATAGATAGTCATTAACAAAATGTGGTGTTTTTTTTTCCAATGGTTTCTATTCACACCTAAAGACAAATATTGCTGTAATACCTACATTGCTACATGCTTTCAGATGCTGAGAGGTCAGTGCAGTAAATTAATATTGAAATAAATAAATTCTCAAGAGGTAAATTCGGCATGACTGCAATTTAGTTAGCACTTGGACTCCTAGTCCGTATCTATATTTTGGCAAGGTTAAACGTCCAGAGAAGGCTGGACTTCAACAGGTCAGAACTGTAGAATGGCTAATTCAGCCTGTAAAATTAAAGCAGCTGGTTGTTAAAATCCATTGGCTGACCATCATCCCCTGAACCAATTTAAGTATAATCCAATATAAACAACATTCTTTTTTATCTTCTCATTTGATTTCCAGGAATGGTAATGTATGTCATACTTTTCAGATAACTACATCACTACCATTTAAGAAATAGGTTGATCCGTGCGCATAGACAGAAGGCAGTTGCAGCCCTTAGTGCATACATACACCAGACAAGTAACATTCAGAATTGGTTGGACATCTGCAGCTTGGTTTCCTAGCAATTCAAAGTGGGTTCCAGTGATCTTAGAACCATTGCAGTGGTAGTGGTAGTGCAGTGCAGTGTTTTGACAGAGGCTTGAGTCATCAGAGGTGTTTTGAAAAACTGTACCATAAATTTTGCTAGAACTTTGCTGGCTGTGCCTCATTGCAGCACCTAGTTCCCTGGATGGCATGGATTAATCTGCTGGACTGTGACGTTGTGTGGTTTGCATTCATTTGCTAAGGCATGAACATATTCTGGCTTCCAGCTCTGTAAGATTTCTACAGAGTAATTCCATGGTATCCAGAGTGTTATATGTGCATGTCTTTTTCCAGATGTGTGAGGAGTTTTCCTGTAGTCACACTCCACCCTTTCTTTCTTTGTAGGATGCCCAGATTCCCATATCCTCCTTTTTATGTGTACAGAGTCTGGGCAAGACCAGGTTTCTACCCTATTCTTTGCAGTGGGTTTGCCACTAAGAAAGCAAACTGTATCAGAGATAACTTATATCATGATGTACTGATTTTCATCCTGGCATGAAAACTTATGTTGAGGAAGACTTGGATTTGAAAGACAATGGGCACCCTCCACCCAGTGCTAAGTACTTTTCTGTCCTCCTGACATTAGTAGTAGAGTGTCAGGCACCTAAATAATTCTTGCAATGGAATTAGGATTTTAAGTAATTTAACATTAAACTAATTCCAACTGAGCAGTTTGGTTAGCTCTAAATTTTATTGCTACAGTGTGGTTTAGCTGAAGAGTTTGCAATGCTTGTTAAATTTTGATATAAACTGAAAGAAAAGGCCATTTTTAAGTTTCTACTTTACCATCAAATTTAGCAGAAAAAAGTCTAAGCTACAGTCCTTTCAGTCTGTACTGAGTTTGTATGAGAATCCTTCAGTTTCAGACCTACCATTTAATTGTAGAATAAATTTTATTCTGAGATCAAAGCTTTGTACTATGATCTTGAGTATGCTTAATTAGAAATAAATCCCACTGAGTTTAATGGGTCTTAGGTTTGCAACCTTTGTTGATTATTGTACTAATTAAAGTGACAGTCATTATTCAGTATGTCATCTGTCTTGATTCAAATGTATCTAAGGCCGTAATTGTACTGTACTTACCTTGAATTAGTTGAATGTACCTCTGGAGAAACAAGCATTGTGTTGGGCTACAGAAGGGGACAAATCAGGGAAGATGGGAAATGTCTAAAGGAAGACAGTAGCTGCTGTCTTCAAACAGTGGTTTTGTAATCTATGTTTGTTCTCATGACATCAGTATTAATTCATACCTCCAGCATAAGCCCTATTCCTGAAACAGAAATGCACGTATATAGGGATGCAGCTTTCAATTCATGAAGAAATAAAATTCACATCTGAACTAGATCAGATCTCTAGGAACAGGGGTGATTGTCATTGCAAAATAAACCCATAGAAATAATTTTCATTGAAGAGTAATCTGCTAAAGCTCCTCACACCTTTTTGAATGACATGCAAACTGTCCCTAGCTGAGGTCAAGCTTGCCAGAAGATAGGGAGATATATGTAACACAGAGATATTAATGAAAGCAGAAAGAGGAATGACGTTGAGGATGAGAGAGTCATTTTCTCCTCACCGCCCCCCCCCCACATTTAGAGGCTGAGTCCTGCAAACTTTTCTAAACCTTGATATTGTGATAGAAGCTTCTAGGTATATAATGTCCTATGACATTAACAGCATGTATGGGTGCAAAGAAGTTTCCAGAGATGATGGCATGCACTGAATACCTTGTTCTGCCCCCTGGATAAATCATCCAGAGAGAGAGGGCATCAGCAACCTGTATGTTGCCCACAACATACAGGTAGCAGTCTTTGCAGAGGCTCTGAACAGTAATGCATGTGCAGTGCTTTCAGAGCTGAGGTAGACAAGGAAAATACAGCTTCCATGTTGCAGGGAAACTTCAATCACAACGTAAGTTATCCCAGGAATGTGCAAATGCCACAGGAATGTACTGTGTTGAGCATTTTGGGATGACCACTTTTGAATTCGAGGTACATTGTCAATTTCCGTGTCTGGCCTTGTATAAGGTATGTGTTCCTCTCTCCTTTACATAAGGAAAGTCTTTCAGGAAAAACCTGCTTCTTTCCTGCTACTACTTGCAAGATGAAAAGCAGAGATTGGGTAAAGATTTCCATTTTAAAAGAAGAGCTATATAAAAGTGATTACGGATCACAGCAGAGGCCATGCACTTGAGTCAGGGAGATACTGTCCCCCCTGTTTTGTTTTTCTTTGTATGCAGCACGCATTCCAAATGAGAATACTGTAGGCCAGGGATGTCAAACTCCATTTCATCTTGGGCCACATCAGCATTATGGTTGCCCTCAGAGGGCCGGTTGCATCTGTAGGACTATATAAATGTATCTGCTCTTTTATCATATTAAATAATTGCCTCTGCATTTGATGATTACTGATTTTTAAATTGCCTTCCCTCTGTATCAACTTTTCTTTTCTTGGACATTTCGGGGCAATTCGATCATAGTTTATGGTCCCTATACCTCTGTAAAGTGACATAGAATTGGTCAGTAGATCCAAAGTGTGCCATTTTCTGCTCCGCAGACCCTCTCTGTGCCCCTTTCTGCCCCCCAGCCGCAGCTGCAGAAGAGGTGTGAGGGCTACATGAAATGGCCTGGTGGGCCACATTTAGCCTGCAGGCCTTGTGTTTGACACATGTGCTGACAGCCAAAGTGACATGTTCAAACCACAGAGCCTGCTTCCAATAAGCAGTCTTTAAGTTGGTAAGTGGAAGGATGTAACCAGATGTAGATTGAACATCAATCGTTTCTCCTATCCCCTATGCTTTCCTTAGCTTCTAGTCTGATGAAGAGTTCTGAAGGATTCAAAAGCTTGCACAGAGTGTTATGGCCTTGCAGAGCTTAAAAAATTACTTTTAAGAAAGAGGGAATGGTATGATACGCTTGAAACCATCCGTAACTGAGCAGCAGTGGTCTAAACCAATCATCCTTCTGTTGCTTAGTGAGAAAAGCTTTAGCATGTCACTGTATTTATTTTTCTGAAAAATAACTTTCCAAAAACTCTGCCAATTTAACCAATGTTTAACCAATAAAGGTTTTGTGCCAGAGTGGGCAACTGTTGAGGGTTAGGACTCTGAATTGACACCACCTCCCTGCCCAGGTTCCTAGGTCTCAAGGACTGAATCTGTTTCCCTGGTTCTCAGAGCATAGGGGAGGGATCTCAGGGCAGCGTGCTACCTTGAAAGGTGTGTGTACGTGTTTTCCTCATTTGTTAGGTTTGACATGGTCCTACATTATGTGTGCACAGTGTAAATCTACACCCACATAGATAAGTGATAGTTGTACTACATTCCCTTTCTACTGAGCACTGACATTATGTAACTCTTACTGTATCTTCAAAAGTGCTTGCTGTTTCCACAGTCCCAATGGATCACATTGAGAGTGGTAGTTACACACCACAGAAGAATATGCAGCTGCATATGCAACAATTACATTTGTGACCAAATAAATAAATAAATACATACATACATACATACCTTTATGATTGCTCCTTATTGCAGCAACAATCATCTGGAGAGCAGAGATTAATCTTACAAAATCTGATTATACAACTGTGAACTGAATATGAACATTTTGCCATGATCAAAAAAGTGTAACTACACACAGAAGGCAACTTGCTTGCATGTAAAACACAAACAGGATGCCAGCTACAGTTTTTAAAAAACAAATAGCGTACTCTGTGCAGCTGTGGTTAATGTTTAATGCATCATGATTAATAACATCACTAGGGCCCACTTCCTGTGACATCACAAGGGGTGCTCTGTAGGTCTTTGGTTTTGGCCCTGAAATGTCAGGGCCTGGATTAGTCCTCTGACCTGGCAACCCTTACCTCCACGAGATCTTAGAGAGCCACACTGCCAACTGCAGCCCCCTATGAAGGAGGTGCTGGGCTGATCTGTTTGAGGGCCACCAGTTACAGCTTGGAGAGTGCTGAGATGAAGGTCTGCAGGTGAAAAGAATGTAACACGCACACACAGATGCTCCCTGTGGGAGAGCAGACAGATTTCTGGAGTTGACAAGAGTCAGGGTGTGGATTTCAGAGAGACAAGATGGGTAGTCAGGAAGGAGAACTGACTCTGGTATTGAAGAACCCATACAAGAATAGAATATTTAAGAGATAATGTATTGTATTACTGAGTTTTAATAAATCTGCAGTTGTTACTCTTTCTTTAAAAACTGTCTCTGGTTGTCCCTATCAAGCTTGATAAGGTGTCAGGCCATGTCTACCATGAAGAACCCACACAACAACCTAGGCCACAGGTCTACATATAAGGGGTCACCCTAAGGCCCAGAAACCCAATCCAGAAAGGGGATTCAGTGGGGGAACACAGGCGGGGTGAGTGGCAGGATTCCAAGGGTTAAAACTGGAGGTCCAACCTGGCAAGGGGATCTGTCACACCCTCTCACTGCAAAAAATTCTCAACCCAACCCCACCGCTCCCCAAGTGTCTGGGAAGTTACTTCCAGATCAATTCTTGGCTGTTATACTGTTTGCAAGATCATCAGCTGGAATCAGGTTTATGGTGGTTAATGACAGATGTGACCCCACAAACCTACCTTTTCAGCCAGGCAGCACCTCAGCTGAAGGTTTTCTGCGGTGCTGCAGACTGAGGTGCTGGGAAATGTTGTCTGCAATGTTCTTTCAGAGCACACTGAGAGAAGCAGTTGTGCCAGGACCCCAAGCTGTTTGTTCTCAATAGACCCTGTGACCAAGACAGCGCTGCCGGAGTTGTTTTGCAGTGTCCCAATCTGCAGCAGCTTAGAAATCCTTTAGTTGGGACACTGCCAGGCTGAAATGGTGCTTTTGGGGAGAAAGATATCATCAGTCTTAATTACAGTGACAAAGCTGTGTCACTGTAGTTACATTTGGTAATGCAGGATCTTGGTGCCCCCCCCCCTTTATAAGGCTTCACTTGGATCTAAAAAGAATCTAGAGACATCTAAAGAGTCAGATGATACCTGGGAACATCTTGTGGCAAAATAACAGGAGGAGGAGGAGGAAGAGAAGGAAGGAAGGCAGAAAGGAAGGAAGGGGCGGCCGGAATCTTGTTGGGCAACTGCAAATACCTAACCTATAGTTATGCATTTGCAACTGCTACGTTGTTTAGGGGCTACATAGGGACTGTGAAAGTCCCCACTGTAAGCAATTGCTGCAATCAACAAGGGTCCATTCCCCTGTCTGTCAGGAAGCAGTTACCTGATGTTCCCACCTACGTGCTTGCGTGAGTGATCTCCACATGACAGGGATTGTGAGAGAGGTCCTTTTCCTGCCTGTCGCACCAGAGATCACTTCCAGGAGAGGATGGGAATGTCAGACAGCTGATTCTCAGTTGATAGGGGAATGGGCCCCTATCAGTCTCAGCAGTACTAGTGCTTACCAGTAAGCGAGGTTTGAGGATGTCATACCAGAATTCACTATGTAGCAACATCATTAGAGAGCTACATAATACACAATGGTTGTATAGGATTCTGATGAACAGTCTAGAAAATGTTTTTTGTACCCACGGGGGGCCGTATGCAGCCTACAGACCATACTTTTGCCCACCATTGTTTTATGCTAATATGGAGGTTGGCATTTTTCTTTTGACTTTTTTTTTGTATTTTATTTTAGCCAGTGCTCTTTTTTGAATGACCCGAAGAACATACGCACTAATATCAGAGCTGAGGAAAGTATATTTTTGGACTGTAACTCTCAGAATGACCAGTAGCCATGCTTGAGAAGCACTTTTGAAATCTACAATTCTCTAGAAGTCACTTCTCCATACACAAACCCGTGTTGCTCCAACATGGTAGCTGCTGTGCTGCATACATTTGTTGAATATGATAATTTATGTGTTGCTCTTCTATAGGAGAAGCTTTGTTTGATAAACAGTCTCTTCTTATCCTTTGACTAAATGAAATGCACTTATCCTTTCAAAGGATGACACAATAGAGTGCATAGAAACAAGAAATGTTACAAAAACTGCTAACTTAACACCTCTCTCTCTCTTTCTCTTTTCCTCTCTCTTTCTTACACATGGTCTTCTGACTCCTTCCCCTAGATTATAGACAGCGAGAATGAAGCATTGCTGGCAGCTCTCACCGAGACACTGGATGACATCCAGGGAGACGACATGGGTCTGGCCGCCTTCAGAAATATGGACGAGGGGGACATGCCCAACAGCGGCTGCACATCACCCACCCCCTCTCCCAAACCTGCTGCCCCTGTCACAAGGGGCTCTTCTCTGGCCCCCGAGGTTGATGAGCTGTCTCTAGTAAGAACCTACTTCCTACTGTTTAAGGTGGATTTGGATGCACCTCTGATAAGCCGGCTGCATGGGTATGATAGGAAGCAAAGGTCTGAATTTTTTCATTATAGGCTTACAATTATAACAATACAAAAGCATATATTTATATATACCTGTTTATTGTATACGTATACATGTGCCGCACCATTGATTTCACTTGATTTGCTCCATTGCCATCTTCATGGGGAAAAACTGTGGGGTAGAGGAGGAGGGGAAGGTGGGAGGAGTGGAAAGGGTGAGTGTGTGAATGGCTTAGCAACATCTCAGATCTCTTTGCTTTGAACCAGAGCATTTTCATTTCATCTTCAACATCTTTGTCGAAAAGTCTCCAAATGCCACTCATCTGCATGGCCAAAGGCATGAGACAAACTTTTGCACTTATGAAGAGTCCAATAGTATTCCTGAGCACAGGTTATTCTATATTTAGTTGAGTCTTCATGGGCAGAGCTTAATGTATTGTGCAATGTTCATTTACTTAGTGTAAATCAACACTGTGTACCAGGACATTCTAAGTCTAATATAAGCTGTCAAGCCAAAGGTTTTACTTCACTTTTTGAATAAATTGGGAGCCCTTTCACATGACACAGTTATTACACTATGATTCCACTATAACTGCCGTGGTTTCATCCTGTAGAATCCTGGGACTATCAATTGAGGGAGGGGTCTTTAGAATATCCAACCAGAGAGCTCCTCTGGTGCCTCTGACCAAACCACAAACCCTAGGATTCCTAGGATGCAGCCATGGCTTTTACTGTGGAATCAAACTGCTATAATTGTATAGTGTGAAAAGGCACCAGATAAGAGGAAGGCAAACATACACCACCACCTGCCTGATTTTGTGATCTCTGTAACCTCAAGCCTCCATTGCCCCCCCCCCGAGCCTTGTTTCATTTTAAAAAAAATCAAAATGCCTGAGCTGTTTCAAGTTTTCTTTCAGAAGTAAGGGCAGTGTGGCCCATGGTGTCTTCTGAGGAGAGAAAAGTAGCCCTTGGACCCAGTTAATTTGCAAAACACCTGAAACAAGTATGTTTTTGTGCCTAGAAAATTTGGATTCCACAGCCTCTATTGTTTATATAAATTTAGTAGACTGGCATTTTTATGCACTTTGTACAATTTTATTAAGCTTGAGCGAATCCTGACATAAAGCAAGTTGCTATAAAAGACACCAAATGTAGCCCCGGCCTGTCATGGCTAAAACTGCAGTCTTATATTGCTTACTTGGGAATTCAGTGGGGCTTACTTCCAAGTAGACATATATAGGACTGTACTGTAAAAATCTGATTGAATTATCTTTCTAGCTTGTTAGATTTGTTTCATCAGGTATTGTCCACAAACTTTCAGGGGCCTGAAACATGCTGTTGTTCCTACCTCCTTCTCATTGTATGGACATTGAAATTTTCAGGAAAGCTAAATTCTTCATTCAAAACGGTATTCCAATATTGTCCCTTGAGCTTCTGGAAAAATGCAGACCACACAGCGCCCTCTCTGTGTTTTGTGAAATTAAGGGACTTGCAGAGCTTGTAAAGAGTGAAATTTTTCACACTACAGAAAAGTAACTTTCACAGGCTGTGGGCTAAATTGTAATGCTAACTAATCTTGCTTCTCTCTGGCATTTGTTCCACATCCCTCATTAACCAGCCTGCAAAGATGAATGGCAGAAAGGGAACAAATACTCTGATGGTTACGTCTCTGGTATAGAAGGCCTCTCATAATAAAGACTGCCTTTGACCCTTTTCAGGTTTCATTTAGTAAATGCTCAGAGAAGTGGGTGGAGATCCAGCATCGGACTATAACCCTGGAGAGCAGGGTTCAATTCCCCACTCAGCCATGGAAACCCGCTGGGTTACCTTGGGTAATCACATACTCGCAGCCCCAGAAAACCCTGTGATAGGGTTCCCATAGGTTGGAAACAACTTGAGGGCACATAACAATAACAAGCTTCACCCTTCACTTAACATGGCTTTGTTTTAAATGATCTTAGGAACACTGGTAACACTGGAGCAATTCATCTCAGTGATAACCAGAGAGCTGGTAAAATTTAGAGACCTGTCTTACAAACCCAAGCCTCAGCCTAGCATTCCATCTCTTTATCATTACAGAATGTCATGATTTCTAAAAGTGTTATAGCAGCATCTAGTGGTGAAAAGTATGCATTTTCACTTCACACAACAGTGTGCATGTATGTGGGTGTATAATGTTTCTATATATATATATATATCACACAAATCTATATGTATATATATAGGATGTATACGTTGCAGATGGGAAATAAATACCTTTTTGGATTATTTGATACATACTATACAAAAAGCCAGAAAAGTCACTTTGTTGTGATAGAGAAAGTAGATGTTTGACCGTGGGAACTGACTAATTTGATATCCGTCATACGCTTAATTTTTAAAGAGCTTTTCAAGTTTCCAGACTGCCTTTGAAGATTTCTCCCTGCTGTCACATTCCCACAAAGGTCAAATTTGCCATTTTGCTACTGATCCCATGTTGCCTTCAGTGTGAGAGCCTAGAATGTGAAATGCCTCTTTAAAAAATGGAGAGAGAGAGAGAGAGAGATTGGGAAAGGAATATTCTAATCATGTAGTCAGGAACATTTAGTTTGAAATACCAGATATTCTATGCTTGCTGCTTTACCCTTAACTTCCTTGATGGGATTAAAGGAGCGTCTGACAGGAAGATCATCTTTAAAAGCACCCCAAGGAAACACTTGGCATTTGAACAGAATATACGTCTTCAAAAGCCAATGAATTAATTAATTGGAACCCTTTCTGGAATGTTGTATCTTTCCTGATTTCCTTTGCAGATCCAGTTCCTGATTCATAGAGACAAATTGTTACCTATGAAAGTGTATCATGAGTTGAGGGTTAAAGAGGAGAGGGGATTAGCCTCACTTCTTGGAAGCCCATGCAGTGCCTTCACCTACGATCCATTAAACTGTGGAGGTTCATCTCATTCTTGCAACTTTGAAAATGGGGTGGGGAATTAAGATCGGAGGATGTACGCCTAAGGGCACCCATCCACGAAGTCCATGTTCCACTATAGTGCTTGCTGAAGGGACATTCTCGCCCCAGTTGCTTGTCTTCATTTGAACGCTCATTCCAGGCCAGCTGAGGACTTGCACCTTCATGCCATTATCTCCTGGCAACATTCTAAGACAATATGAGGTCAGTGCACATGAACAGTCCTCTGTCACTTTCAGGGCTTTTTTCATGTACACACAGACATACCTCAGTTTTTCTCTTGGTTATTCAAGAGGGTCTCTCCTATCAAAAGAGATTTATTCCTAGGGCTATCTTTCCTTCTTGTAGGCCTCCCTGAACACGCACATTCAGCAGGGGTGGGCCACCTCAGGTGGTGTTGGACTGGCACAGTATTTCTTATTATTGGGCATGTTGGCTAGGCCTGATGGCAACTGTAGTCAAACATTATCTGGAGAGCCATTCAAGGAACCTGCTTGGCAATGACAAACAAAACAAAACAAACTTTGCCTAAGTGGCCTTGGTTTAAGTTAAGATTGGGACTAGTCCTGTTAAAGGCAAAGGATGTCAGGAGATACACCTTCAGAGGGTTTCCAGAGTCTTTGAAAACCTGACATGTGAAATGAACTGAAGTGTTTAAAACTTGTTCTTCCTTTCATAAGCAGTGGGTTTTGGTACTTCCAGCCAAACAGCTTTCCAGGAGGATGTATTTTTGGTGATTTTTTTTCAGCATTTCTTTCAGGGATTCTTCATTTTATTATTCCTATAGAAACCGTTTCTTCATCTAAGAAATACCATGAAATATATGCCCTGCATTATGATAAAACTTGCAGATTTTCACTACAAGTGTCTGTGAATTAAAGTCTGTTATTACTTTGATGAACTCTTAACAAGAAAGCAGCAAATCTTGATGGAACTGGGCCTTGGTAAATGTCCAGTGCTTGTTGGGAAAGCATGCTAGAAATTGTTCAGAAATGGCCTTTCCCATTTGCCATGTTGGCCTTGGGTGCTGGAGCCCCATCATGATCCTAATCCATGTAGAGCTGAATCATGCAGATCCTGGAAAAAATACTGGCTTTTGAATTCAAACAGGAATTCTGGAAGTCCAAAGCAGTAATTCTTCCAGGCTCTAGGTGAATACCACTTGCTTGCAGGACCTGGAGAGCCTTGTAAATCTGTCCCAGGCACACTGAAGCACTTCTGTGGGAGCTGCAGCGTTTGGTTCAGACCTGTGCTCCAGCTGCTTATCCTGTGAAGTGGGGGCGGGACGATGTGAAGTGGGGAATCTGATATAATTTAAGTGAAGGCTGCAGTTCATTTATATAGGAATTCCGACTCTTTCTTTCACCGCTTCCCTTTGCAGCTGAAGAAGTTGCTTCTTTCCCCATCCAATGTGCCTCCAAGCTATGAGGTTCAGAAAGAAGGGAGTGTATGGCGTCAAGGAGCTCCCAAATCCAGACCCCAGCGACTCTGTACCAAGGTATTGTCCCTTTTAGCAAATACAGTCACACTGACATTGACTTAAGATGAACTGGTAGACTAGCTAGGTTTTTCATAGAAATATGAGAAGCTGCCTTATGCCAGATCAGACCAGGGGCCAATCTAGCCTAGTGTTATCTACAATGATAAGCTGTAGCTTTCCAAGGGTTTCAAATAGCAGTGATCCCAATCCTTAGGGCTGGGCTCAATGCATCTTCACACATTTCCCAGTGAAAATGTGTAGGAACTGTCTGTAGCCTATGTGGGATTTCTGCAAAGGTAACAGCGTTTGTTTGCCTGGATGGTCTTTCTGTTGGACAGGTTTCCATATTCAGCAACTGCCACTGCTTACTTTTAAAATTGTGCTAGAAATTTTCTAGCAAGATTGTTTCTTTCCAATGATCCTATGACTTGAAGCTCAAGAAATTCTTTTGGAGCAAACATTTGGATTAGCTCTACTTGGGAGGTGCTGGAGTTGAGCCTGGGAACTTCTGCCAGTGAACCGTGTGCTCAGCCAAAGAAATAGGGGCTTTTTATTAAATCACATCTCCTATTTTGAACACCAAAGGTATGTTCATAAGCAACTAGTAAGCCAGATCCCCATCAGTATTGTGTTCTGTACATTTTTGTTTATTTACTAAAATATTTATTGACTGCCTTTCTGTGAAGCATTTCAGATTGCTTATAATAATATAATTTAACAATATGTCAGCAGAAAAAACAGAAAACGATCGCAGTGTTTTCACAAACAAATCCAAAAAGTCACAACAGCCAAAACAATTTCTTTTGACCACTCTAAATCTGCTCCCAAGACTTTTCAGGAAAACTATGTTTTGGCCACATGCCAAAAGGGTGGTATAGAGATAAACTTGTGGACATCTTTGAAAATGTGGCTGTGACATTTTCCATGACCTGGACAAAGTGGTAAAGTAAAAGGGGCTCTACAAAGCTGCTCCACCAGCAGGAAAACAGTTGTCCATGGTTGATCCAGATAAGCTTGTATGGATGGAAGTGGTCTTTAGATGAAATAAATAGGAGGAGTAGAAAATCCATCATAGCTGATTGAAGTTGACTTAGTAGTTATGGATTTTAAAGTGATTTTCAGACCAATCAAGCCTGTTTGTCTTCATATGAAAGAGTTAATCTAGGTCACAGAATCTTAAGAATTGGAGGGGACTGCAAATACCATGCAGTCCAGCCTCCTGCCATGCAGGAATACACAACTAAAGCAGTTCCTTGAGATGGCCATCCATCTTCTGTTTAAAGACATTCAAAGAAGGAGAGTCCACCACACTTCAAGGCAGTCTTATAGTTTGGGCTTTGCGGTCTGCTGGAGAGGCCCTTCTCTCTGTCCCACCACCTTCACAGGTATATCTGGTGGGAATACAGAAGAGGGCCTTCTCAGTGGCTGCTCCCTGGCTCTGGAACTCCCTGCCCAGAGAAGTCAGACTAGCACCCTCCCTACCTTTTTTCCATAGACAAGCAAAGACATTTTCATTTTGGCAGACATTCAATATGTGGTCATGGCCTGGCTGATGAAAGGTTCTGGCTATTCTTAGAATTTATGAATGTTTGTATTTTAATTATGTATTTTAACTTGGTTTGTAATTTGTATCTGATTGTTTAATTTGTGTATTAACTTTTGTATTTTATTATTTTTAACTATGTTCTTTTAAATTATTGTAAGTCATTTTGAGTCCTTACTAGGAAAAAAAGCAGGATATAAATAGTCATAACAACAACAGCAACAACAACAGTAAATAAATTCTTCTTAACATTTTGGTGGAAACACTAATGTGAATCCACTGGTTCATGTTCTAGTCTCTGAAACAGCAGAAAACAAGCTTGGTCCATCTTCTGGGGTCAGTCTAGAGTGATTTATCCCTTGTTGATGACCATCCTTAAGATCATAAAAATATAAGAGCTAGAATCCTGTCAGTGACATATGAAGGCATAAGTTTTGTTATGCATACAGAGTTACCTTTTGAGACAATGTGGAATAGATGCATCCAGCTGATGCTGGTGGGAGCAGAGTTCAACACATGGAACCAGCGTAAATATGCACTAACGCATCTAGAGCAGTGTTTCATTGCACATTGAGTACAGCTGCTCCGCATTGCTGAAGTGACAGCTACGCAGATCCTCGTACATTGCATTGTGGTGTTCAGTGTAGGGACTGTGTAGTGTTAGTGTAGCATAACTTGACTGGCAGATATTTATGCTACACTGAGAGGACGTAGAATCTCAGTCAAGAAGAGCCAGGCTGGACCAAGGGGTCAATCTGTTCCAGTACTCTGTTCTCACACTGACCAACTAGATGTTCCCGGTAGAACCTCATTAGCAGGATATAAGCACAACAGCACTTTCCTGCTTATTTTCCCCAGTAATTGGCACTTGAGAAGTATACCGCTTCTGAAGTAGCTTGTAGTCATCACAGCTAGTAATCAGTGCTTGCCTTACTTTTCATGAATTTGCCCAGTCCCCTTATAATGTCATCCAAATTGGGTGCCAGCACTCAATCACTTAACTGATATGCATCCAGATGTTTGGGTGACCAGATGCAACAGAGGTCAAAATTTCTGTGTGTCATGGAAGTAGCTTCTTTTGTGCCTTGCCTTGCAAACTGCCGTGCCGAAATCCCTTCTTCTGCGCCACTGTTAACAAGCCCTTTCCTGTTTTCTTTTGTTTCATTTTGTTTTGGCAGGGTGGGTGGAAAGCTTATAATATACTTCAAAAATTGAAAGTTTGCTCGTGCCTGTGTGATTTCAGAGCAGTTTAAATTAATCGGAGCTTGGCCAAATAGAGATCAGGAGGTCAGCAGGTGACTCCATCAGATTGTAGCCCTATCCTTACTTACTGAGTAGACATGTCTAGAATTGCATAGTTCCAGATGTAGTTTCATATGAGGGAGTTTGGGCTGTAACTTCTAGACCCTGAACCATTGTTTGGAAATCAAAGTGGCAGGACTACAGAACTTACCTACACCTAATTTAAAGGGGAAGATAGGAGATTTTTAGCTCCTGTTCTAAAGTGTGGTAGAATTTAGGGCAGGCAATCAGCTCATCCATGCAGAACAGACCTAATCTATCTACCATCCACCTACCTGCAAGAAGAAGAAGAAAAGGAAGAGGAGGAGAGGGGGGAAGTAAGGCTTATATGTACTCACTTTGCACTCAATATGGTGTTCAGTTCAACTTTAATAGTCATTACCTGGGTGAGCCTTCTCAAAACAAGGATGACACAGTTTCCCAAAAGGCTTTCTTCTGTGCGTCCTGTGGAGCTTTCATTGAGTATGGCATACAAAGAAGCTTTTCTTTTCATCAGATTTCCTTCCTATTTAAACTTTGTCATGATCTTTCCCCTCTGTCTTCTTTTCTTGCTGTCATTCTTGACCTAAATTAGAACAGAGTTTCCTAGTAGCTGATTGAATTGCATTTCACTGAGCAAATAGCTACATATAAAGTTGGTGAAAAAAGTCCAGTCGTTTAAACTAATCCCCTGAAATCTACACTAGAGGCCATTAAAGATTTTCCCATTTGGATGATGGAAACTGTGACATGCAACAGGGAAGTAGATTTAGGTTGCATGGGGATAGGTGGAACAAAAGAGGGGGTGATGGCAGCAAAAGGGAGACATTATCATTTTTGCATCAGCTAGAAAGAATGGGAAGTATAGAATGCCATTTGTTACATGTATACTCTGAAAAAAATGCTACAAGCAATATAAAAGATCTGATCTATCTTGCTCTGAACAATACTCAAAAGGAGCTTTTAAAAGCATGCAGATCTTTTTTCCCATCTCACCTCTCCATTCCACATCTTCCCAGTTCAGCGTTTCATCTCCCTTACTCTGAGTGCATATCCATCTCATTAGCTCAGAAGGTTCTTCAGTCTTTGGATATATACACAAAACAGAAGTATAGCAAATGGATCCACTTCCACCCAGAACATTTTGTTCTCTCCAGTTGTGCTGGTGATTCTTAAGGAGAGCACCTACACACGTATCAGTTTTGTTGCAGGGCATACAGGTGTCTTTCCTCCAGGTTGTGGTACCTTTGGAGAGTTTTTGCAGTCAGTGTTGGGCTATCTCACTTTAAGGAATCCCTGTGATAAGAACTTGGCATTTATGGCACATGTGGAAGCATCTGGTGACATAGATTCTCCCTCTAGGTTGCAGTTTTTTTGCAGTTGAGGTTGTATATGTGACTGAGCAGTCTCAGTTGGATAGTGTGTGGGATGTCACTGTTAAATGTATTCTTCACCATTGCCATATCTGGGCAATCTTAACAATTTTAAAGTGAAAGTTAAACTATGCATTTAACGGTTTTATGGAGTACCACTATACTACCTGAGCAATCACATTTGCTGTGTTGTTTTGACGTAGTTGGCAACCGCAGGGAAGACAAAAGTCCTCGAGTGATGCTGTCCTTGCTTTTATGGAAAGTGCCGTTATGTACACATTTTCCCCTTTCAAAAAGAAAAAAAATCCAGCAAGGTTCTTCCCAAACTGTAATAAAGTCATCATTCCCCCTCCATTTCCCCCAGCCAGTTAGGCTAGCCACCAGCATTGTAGGACTGGAACTTGTACAGCAAGTGGAGAGTAAAGGCTCCCATGGTTTGACCCTTGATCATTTGTTACCCAGTACTTTGGAGCAGGGGCCAGACCCATGAAAATCACCAAAGCAAACAGAAGTGCAGCATTGCTCTTGGAAATAAATACTGTGGGACTGAGTCAGTGATGAAAGACAGCAGAGGTCCCTGCAGAGGTGGGTGGAATGATCTCATCTCATCACTGATTCAGGGCAAAGAAAACATCCTTTGTTATGTAGTGCTTCTGCTGCAGGCATCATCCAATCAGAGCTCACCTCTTTTATTTAGTCATATAAACCTAGCAATTTGAGCAAGGATGGAAGCCCAGGTTAAAAGGAGACTCCATCTGTTTGCAACATGGATGCTGGAACATGGATACTGGAAGAAGTTTTGACGTGTGGTACTACAGCACGCTCTGAAATTTAACCTGAACTAGAAAGCAAGGACTTCTGGTTGCCGTAGATGCAAGAGTCTTTGGTACATAAGAAGCTGAAGGCAAACTTCAGATTATTTGGATTCTCTAGAAATAAATTAGTGTGTACAAGATTTGTCAATTATATAAAGATTTGATTTTTAAATAAAAGAGTTGCATCTGAATTAAATATAGATCCTTACATCCTTCAAACAATAATGAAAATAGTACTGATGGACCACGAAAGTAACCATGGACAATGACTCTTCCTCTGATTTGCTGGTTCATACCTTGTTTTATTTGATAGAGAGGCAGTCAGGCAGAGTCATGATTGACATGGATTTCTGTGAACTGTATCCAGTGGCACAAGGCTCTTTTTCTGAACTAATTAGTGACTGGTATAAAGTTGTAAAATAGCATGTCTTGTAGTGCTCTGAAATATAGAACACTTGTATAATATACACAATATGAAATCCACTACTTATTGTGACACAAGTAACCCTTCATATAAGCACTGTAGAAAGAGGAGAGATTTTACAAGGCATAGCTGGGAAATTCCATTTTAGTTTGCCTAACTGCTCTTCTCTTTGCTCCTAAAGGGGGAAGTTGGCCGAGGCAGAAAGCTGGGCTTCCTCCAGGCTCACAGCCGGAACTGCACAGAGCTTCATAAGCACCTCACTTCTGCCACCACAGTCACGACGGCGCCCTGCCTGCACACAGAAGCCGGTTGGCTGCCAGATGAGTGCCACCAAAGCAGTAGCAACAGCAACGAGCCCCAGAAACATTTTGCCCTCAATGGAGAGGACAGTGACTCCAATGAAGACTTGCTGAATTATAGTCACATTGTGGCAACCCCTCCCTCCTCCTCCTCCCCCTCCCCCTCTTCCCCTGAGGAAGGCTCTGGAGAGAAAGACCTGCATGCTGCAGTGGAGCTCATACGCTACATGCACACCTACTGCCTTCCCTCGAGAAAGTTGGCCCCCACAAACTTTGTTGAGGTGAAACACCAGCATTTTCACAGCCCCTCAAAAAGAGCAAAGCCAGATTGTCCCTTACAGAGGCCTCTGCTCGGTTGTAAAGACAGTTGTCCATCCAGCTCTTGGCGTCTCCCTCTTTCAGGCTGCAAGCAGTCCAGAGCTCCTTCTTCTGAGTTCTCCATCCTGAAAGAGCTGCTTGCCAGAGACCTCCCCTGTGACGTGAGCAAGCCATACAGATTGGCCAAGCCTGTGTACTCCTCCTTGGCCAGGTCACACCCTCCCAAATCTCCAAGAGCCCCTTCACTTGAGGCTGGGGGAGGATCCACAGAGATATGTAAGCCCACAGACAAAATGCCACTAGAGATGAAAACTGAGCCAAAGCAAACTCCCACAGCAGAGTTTGAGGCTAAGAAAGATACTGGCAGCTCTGCAGAAGAGGGCAGCATGAAACAGGGGACTTTCCAGGGCCAGCTGGGCTCTGGCAAGGCAAGTCGCAAGCAGGAGAGCTCTGTTTATGCAGTGCGGCGTTCCAAAAGACTCAACCCTGACCTCAGTCCCTGGCTGTCATTCCTCGATGAGTCTCTCCCAGACCCTCCTGTGTGCACAGTGACAGCAGGGAACAAATCGGCCACCCTGGAGCCTGCCCTGTGTTCCTCCTTTCAGAACATTGATACAGAAGCACCAGCAGCAGAGGTAGAAGTGAATGGTGTGGATGAGGTGGACAGCAGATTTCAGGGCCTCCCAATGGAATTGCAGACCCCCTCTCCAGAGAGCTCAGGGGAGAGCGAAGTGTGTGAGATAAACGAGAGCCAATGCTATACCTTCGTGCATCAAACAGGTACATAGGTGATGAAGTGGTGGTGGTGAGGCCTGGCCTTCTTCCGTGTCAGTGTTTCCGTATTGGAGAAGAGGATTTGAGAGGCAAGGGAAATGAAGCCATCTAGTTAGCTGAACTGCTGTCTAGGCATGTGCCTGATGATATGTGGCCCATATCTTCCCCATTTAACAGGTGGGCTGTTGGGGAAGTCAAACAGATCATTTGCAATAAAGTACATCACATACAGAGTAAGTGGTAGAGGTGGGATGGAGGACAGGGCAGGGGAAGAGCAGGGAGCTTGAAGTTAAAATTACCCAAAATGTGAACAGGAAAGAAAGAAAGTTAAAAGCTTCATATTCATTATAGTCAGACTCACTGTTAAAGCAGCAGATAATAGTCTAGACTTAAGAACTCCTACATCTCATGGCCTAGTCGTGAAGGACCAGACCTGACCCTTTTTTGGGAAATCCATGGTTGGATCTTCAAAGGTTCTTCTTACAACTCCAATTTATTGTGTTCCACTTCAGAGAGATCTGAACTGGACTTTAGCAGTGGAAAACAGTTAACTCTTTTTCTTGTGACCTTTCATTAATTCTATCCCCAACCCGTGCCACCAACAACTGCTGTTAATCATGGGGGGTTGAGGGCAAGTCGAGTCCCATGCAAGTTTCTGTCTTTTTCTTAATAGTACATGCATGAAGGCGGGTGATTTAAATTACGGAAACTGTACAGGCAAGTGGGGTTAAACCCCAACCTTTGCAACCCTAGTTAAGTCCTTGTGAGGGGCATGAGTGGTGGGAGGGATGCTGTTACTCTCCTGTTCTGCTGACAGGCTCCTTGTAGGCGTCTCATTGACCCCTGTGTGAACAGAATATTGGGCTAGAGGTCTTTGATCTGATCTAGCATGGCTTCTTATGTTCTTGAGGGCATGGATGTGGCTCTTCCAGTCATTTTGCTTTTCTCTGATTGTTTCTTCCTTCAGAAGCCCCAAGGTGTCTGTCGCTGCCCTTGGCACAAATGTAAGTGTAATACCAAAAATAAACCTCCTTTGATTTACAACCTATGACTGGGTCTATGAAGATGCAGCTATGCATATTTGTTGTTGTGTTTTCAAGTCATTAAGGTGACCCTAAGGCGAACCTAACACATAGTTTTCGGCAGTTCAGAGTATGTGACTCTCCCAAGGTCACCCAGATAATTTGATTGGGTTCTACAAACCATACCTGTTCCATCTGAGCTGCGTGCAAGAGCCTCTCCCAGGTGATTTGCAGAAATCTCGCTTACCTGCTCCTGCATCCTTTGAAATATCTTTTTGATGCAGACTGGTTAAGCAGTTTAAGAACCTTTCAATGGAAAGTCATTGGCTATAGTCCAGATGTTGCTTGCTGCTGAAAGTGAATGCGATGTGTCTTCATAAACATGTGAAAGCTTATATGTTTGGAAATATAGCATGCAGCTGTGCAAATCAGTTGACCCAAGGTATTTTACTCACAGTTGACTAGCTTAAGCTGGCCATTTGTGACACTTTGGTAGCCTTTGGTAGCCTGTTTCTTTCCAACATATAAATCTTCTCTGCATAATTATTTGGAGATGATCTTTATTCATTGCATGCTTACAGTAGAGTGAATGTTTTCCAAAAGAGATAAAAATCATGTAGCTCTCTGAATGCTATTGTGCTGTAGTTCTAAGCATTTCTCACCAAAGCTAGGGGTGATGGGATTTGCAGTCCATTAGCAGTGCTATGATTCCCAAACCTGATTTGCAAGCATGTCGGCACGGGAAACTGATGCTTAAGAACAGTCTGAGTGCCCTCTATCAGTGTCATTTTATCTTTACTGTCCTTCTCTGTTTTATGATTTGAACCATGAATACTCCATCATTGCTCTATACTTCAGCCATTCCAGTAACCCAGCTTTTCTCCTGTTCTTTAGAGAACCAACATTTGGGAAGCGCAGCTTTGAACAAGTGCTGACTGTAGAGCTGTGTGGCACTGCAGGTAAGGACAAGAGTTCATTTCAAGAGGCTACCACTAGAAAGAAGTTCCTTGAAGATATGGAGAAGGGATGGGGCAATAGCAAAAATTGTAATAGATGTTAGAGAAGTCAGTAGTTCCTCTACTACATTAATATATGACTGACCAATGTGGTGCTGCAAATGTAGGACGCTGGAAATTGTAGGACCACATTGGTCGTAGTCATATACTAATGTGCTAGAAGGACTGTTGACTTTTCTAACACCTATTGTAGTTAGTTGGATTTAGAGACCTCCTGTGTTAGGACGTTGCAGGCTAGTTTGTTTTTTTGCGAGGGCAAAAATCCCATGGTCAGTTCCTGGCTTCAGAATTTTAACTCCCCCTATGGCCACTGACTGGAAGGGAGGGGAATCACTGTCAAGCACCATCCTCTTTTCTCTCTGCCTCGATTTCCTTGAAAAGGTAGCTTCTCAACAGCATACACTTGTCTAGTGGCCAAATGATCTCCTGTCACCCTATTCTAAAGGCAAAAAGCTAAATATAAATAGCAGGGAGCAGTTGTCTGTGGCTAGTGGCAGGAAACATGTGGGAGTGCGTAATACATGAAGAGATGGGACTCCTTTTGGATTGAGAAATTTTGCACTTTCCTGTTTCTGTGCTGAAAAGGTTTTATCCTTTTCTTTTCTTGGGGGAGAAAGGTCTCACACCACCAACTACTCCACCATACAAGCCTTCAGAGGAGGACCTGTACAAGCCAGACATTCACCAGAGGCCTGCAAAGGAGGTGGCTGTCATCAACAGCTCTGAGCCAACACTAATGACAGGTGATGGGGCAACCTTCAGGAAGCACCAGAAGAAGCACCCAGTGCGGACCGAGCTATACGCCCACTTGAGTCGGGCTGTTGCCCACCCCTCTCAGCCTGAACAGCATGGGGTGTTGAAACGCCCTTTCTCACGCTCCTTTGGTGATCATGACTATTGC
This sequence comes from Cyclura pinguis, assembly GCA_030412105.1. Lineage (NCBI taxonomy): Eukaryota > Metazoa > Chordata > Lepidosauria > Squamata > Iguanidae > Cyclura > Cyclura pinguis. The sequence continues at coordinate 131,863,766 of CM059600.1, forward strand.
CAGGTCTTGAAGCCTGAGGCCTCACTCCAGAGGAAGGTGTTGAAATCCTGGGAGCCCCCAAGCCTTGTGGAAAGCCAACACAAGCGGAGGGTGCCAGATGCACCCCATCAGGAAGCAAGTGAGCAGGGTGTCAATGAGCCCTCTAGCAAGGAGGGCACCAAACAGCTGAGAGACCAGGAGATCAGAGCCAGCTTGACAAAACACTTTGGACTTTTGGACAGTGCCCTGGATGATGGGGAGATAGTCTTTGGCAAGACCCCAGAGTATGACACTGTCTTTGATGACAGCTGCAGTGAATTTGGATCACCACTAGGGAAAGAGGAAGAAGAGGAGGAAGATGAAGAGGAGGAAGATGGGTGCTGTTTAAGTGCATTGGAGTCCAAGATGGATCCATTCAAGAATCCTCTTTCTAGGACCAGTTTGCACTACTGTTCCCGAAGCAGGTCTGCTTCAGAGTCATCGTGCTGCAGATCCAGGTCTCCTGCGAGCCGATGGGCTTTCAGGTATAGTTGTGAGTTAGCATTGTCCTTGGAAAAGGGGGCCCAGATAGGTTAATTATGGGCAAATCTGTGAATCACATTGGCTAGCCTTCAGACACTCTGGCAGTTGAGTTCTTATGCCAAAAAGTGGCATTTTGAAACAAAGCTACCAGCTGCTCTATTGGTGAACCTCCAGTAGCAGTGCAAAGGCAAAGACCAAACTTTGTAAGGTCCTCAGGACAAGGATCTATCTCTTTTCTTATTTTACTCTGTTAAGCACCATACATGTCAATGGAGCTATGAAAGCCAGTGTCATTCAGGAGACCCAGAATGGGGTAATGGCTAGAGTGCTGGAAGATCCACACTCAGCCATGAAATGCACTGCATGATCTTGAGCCTCTTACTCTTTTTCCAACTGACTCATCTCACAGTGTTGTTCGGAAGTGAAAAGAGGGTGTGGGAGAGCAAGGTATGCTGCCTTGAGCTCACAGAAGAAAGACAGGATATAAAAGTCACTATTATATTAGAAAATAAAAATAAGATTAATTTAAAAGACGTCAGACATTTACAGAACTCTCACTTATAGAAAGAGAGGTCAATTTTCACCTGTTTCTCCTTGCATCTCCTGAACATCTCCAGAAGGTTGGAGGACGTTCAGAAACAGGATGGGAAATGGCTCCAGAAGCTACAAGGGAAACTGGGAAGAATCACTTTTACTTTGCCTTCTTTGAGTAATAGCTTCTGCTGGGTTGCCGGCCCCTACATGAACGGAAGGAATCCTTTCACTCTCAAAGGCTGCTGTACCAGAGCCAAGAGAAAAGAGGACAAAGTATCTGGGGAACAGAAAGACATTTAAGATCTTTTGCAACCAAGTTGGAAGTCAAAGACACAAGAGAGTTGTGCACAAAGATGTACCAGAAGATTTTCAAAGTGCACTGGCTTTAGTGAACTTACTTCTGTGCTTCTGGATGCTTTGTCTCTTTTTTTCTGGGATCCCAGCATCCCTTTCATGAAAGCAAAAGGTTCCTTCTGCTCACAGATGGGCTGGCAGTTCAGAGGAGGCTTGAAAAAAAGCTTTCCTCCCCTTACCACCTTGTATCTCGTCCTTTCCTGTTTCTTTATTTAACTCTGGATCTAAGCCTGTGTTTCTGAATGTCTACCACCTTAGTCCACAGCATTCTGGGTTTACTTTTTAATTGAAAGGGCGTAGATCCTGGAGGCAAGGAGTGTCTCCTTATTTGTGGTTGCTTACACTCAGATCAGACATAATCCACTCAAGACTAAATACTGTGCCTCCTTGTTTGTCACTAGGTTTGAAAATGGAAAGCAGTGTCAAGATGGAGCAATGAGTGACCAGGGGCAGATGGAGAAGAAAAGAGAAAAAGCCATTGTAAGTAATCCGGGAGCTTTGGGGAAGTTTGCAATGAATGGAGTAGAAGTCGAGTAGCTTCCAACCAGATCAAATGATTCCTTCTTTCTAAAATTCATCTTTCTTTGGGGACAAAAAGCCATTTCCATTCAACCTCTGGTCAAGACAGGAATAAAACAGTGCATTGGCTAGTGTTACAATATCCCTTGGCCCAAGGCCGAAATAAGCAAGAAATAATAGTAGAAGCATCTGGCAACACATTCTGTTCTTGGCACAGGAAGAATCCTGTGCAGAATTCATCAACATGCACTTTGAGAGCAACATAGAGGGGAATCCTGTGGAAGTCTTGCCATCATAGAAGGAAACCGGGTAAATTTTAGCCAGTGTAGTGTAGTGATTAGAATGTCAGACTTGGGAGATCTGGGTTGAAGTCCTCATCAAGTCAGGGAAGTCAAGAGGGGCAATTTGGACCACTTTCTCTCAGGCTGAACTACTTCACAGGGTATTATGAGGATAACATTAAGTGCAGGAGGTGAGCTATGCATACTGATTTGCACTCCTTGGAATTAAAGGTAGAATGTGAATATAACAAAGGGAGATTAGTAATACAGAGCACAACACTGAAGTAGTAGAGGAAAACCGTTACATGGGTTGCAGAGTCTTTTAGTCATACTGATGCTGATTCATTTGCTGATTAAATACATTTATACCCCATTCCGCTCCCACCTTAAACCAACATACTTGAGGGGGACAGGTTGCCAGGTAGTTTTTCATCCTGACTGAGCATAATTTACAGACATGCCATTTCTTTTTCTTCCTTGCACTTTCATATTTGGCAGGCCACCATTTCTTTATATCAGATTCTCCTGTGCCTGCATCTGGTCCCTCCAGACATTGGTTTTCTGCAAAATTGAAATGACTGGATCAAAAATCTTTTTCATAACATCAGTCACATAGAGATCAATTTAGCAGAGGCTAACTCTCCTCCCAAGCAAAGTTGTGATGGAGCATTTAGCAGGCTTTTCAGATTTGTTTCACTGACAGATTACATCACCGAGATCCCACTGTAATTTTTGTAGGGAACTTTCAAAAGGAAAGGATGATGAACAAAAAGGAACAAAAAAAATGGATAAAGGCTGTGTAATAGGCAAGCTACTTGTGAAGAAATAGTTGCAGCAGTCCCTTCCAAGAACTGTTTGCCAAACAGACTTCATGTATCTGGGCCTGGCTTGTTGGCTGGTGCTAAAATGGGGGCCAGAGGTGTCAGGAATTCAGTCTTAATGAGCATTGTATCAGGACAGGCCTCAGCAGTCATTCTTCTTCGTGAACAGGGAGAAGGCCGGGTAGTGTACATCAGAAATCTTGCCAGCAGTATGAGCTCCACTGAACTGAAGAAGCGCTTTGAAGTGTTTGGAGAGATAGTTGAATGTTGCGTTTTGACCAGGAATAAAAGGTGGGTCAAAGTGGTGCTCCCTTCCCTCATCACTAAGAATATCTGAGTATTACAGGCCGTTGTTTTGAAAATCTGAGTACTGGAAATACTGCTTTTCTATTCTTATTAACTTCTTTCTTATCTGGAGTTAGGGAATTGAGGAACGTATTGTTTGTGAGACATCTGGGGAGCTTTGCTCCCTGTGAGATGCCTGCTTCTGTGGTAAAACACTGACCTGAAGGAATATCTATTTGTGAGATTCTGAGGAGACAGTATACTTGTCTTATATTACACCATAGAACTCTTGCTCTTTGAAAGATGCCCTTCTCCCACATATGAGAACTGAAGAACCAGAGGATGCAAAGGATAAGCTGCTCTACCCTCTTAGGTTCTTCCAGTCTACAGAATGTGGCGTGAAAATAGAATTAAACGACCTTTTGGTTCAGTTACTTGCCTGACCATGAAATCCTATGCATATCTCCTCAGTTCAGTGAGTCTTACTGCCCAGTGTGTTTTTCAGGAGTGGGCAAATTATGGCCTTGCTGATGCTATTGCTATCTGTCAGCTCTAGCCAGCAAAGTCAGTGGTAAAGAATGATGAGAGTTGTAGTCCAATGACATGTGGTGGGCCATATGTTGTGCATCTTTGGTGTGTAGGATAAGAGCCGTAAGCTCATCCATTCCAGAAATACGTTAAACACTCTTGGTTTATGAGCTAAGTAGAACTGCCATACATTTCCTTGCCACCTAATTGTTTAAGGGGGAAATAATAGTACTATGAAACGTTAAATTGGGCATAGTAGGTGGTCCAGATACTCTCCTCTCAATACGCAGTTTATAATATTTGGCTCTTGAGAAGATTTGTGTCAGGGTCCCCCACTTCCCCACAGTTCCTTCCAGCAAAGCAACATACTCAGTTATGACAAGTGTTGAGATCTTATTTATTTAAACAAATCTATGTTCTGTGGCTACCAGAACATCCAACACAGTTTGCCTTCTGTGACAAAAGCAGGAAAACTATAAAAGGTTAATTCATCGTGCAATCCCATGCATATCTACTTAGAAATAAATGTTGTTGTGTTCTCTGAGATTTTATTCCAGGGAAGTATCAACAGGATGGCAACCTCAAACACGCTTAAATGATCATGTTACAGCCTTCATCGGGAAGCAGATGTCTTTAGCTTTGATATACATAAATGATTTGCTTGAACCTATCAAAAATTTCTATGAACATGTCAAAAAATCACCCTGATTTAGAGTAACCTTAATTTCTCTCTGGTGTGATATGAGGGCTGTCCAGTCTGCATGCACAGAAAAGATGTGTCAGCTATGTCTTCTTGAAAATATAGCATGGCAAGATACTTCATGTTCGAGTGCTGCCTTTCAGGTTGGTGGCATTCTGTGACCCAGCAGGTCCAAGCATAAGGAACAGTAAGGGAGGATGTTTGGACAGCTGAGAGTTGTGGAACAAGGGGAGCAAAAGTCACAGGCAGGGATCTACCTGGATTTAAGTGGGGGGTGGACAGTGTTTTCAATATGTACATGAGCTTTATCTTGGTCAAAATTCTTCACTGCACACATTCCATTATGTACAACAGTACTTTGTCTCATTGTTCTGCTTTCTGACAACCCATGGCTGGCATCCCATTGGAGTTTTACACATGCATAATTTTCCTTATACAAGTGAATGGAATTTTTTATCAATGTATAATGACCCTGTTCAGCTAAAGGTTACAAAAGCAGAATTATGCATTTGATGCCACTGTGCATCATTGCACATAGTTACATATTGTGCAATGACTTTATGGTTCAAATGGTTGTACCTTTTGCATCAGTGTGCAGTGCACATTTGATTGTGTAACATCATAATTCTGTAATGAGGTAGGATAGTGCAACCAAGACATTAGTGCAGGATCTTGGCACCAGTTTTCTTTTTCTTTCTTTCTTTTTAAAAATTTCTTTCTTGCCATTATAAGGAGACAGTGTGGATGATCCCTGGTAAAATATCAGAAGTCAAGGAACCTAAATTCTTTGTCCTAGCCAGCTGGTTAAAGCATTTCACCATATGGCAAAAATCTTCCTGTTTAGTTTTGTCAGATACAGTAGTTTCTGTCCAATGCCTTTTATCTGCTGTAGCTCTCTCTTTTTGTATTTGCACTGTATTGTATTTTTTTCTATATTGTTGGGACTTCAAGGAAAGAAATCTTAACTATATTTTATTGTTATTTTTGTTGGCTGCCCTGAGCAAGATACTTTTAAAATATATGAATAATACTATAAATAAACTATAGAAGCCTGCTGAAAGTCTCCATTGCACCAAAGCAGGCAGAGGCTTAGTGTGGTCTAGTGGTCAGGATGCTGGACTAGATGAAGAGAATTTGAATCCAAATTCATTATCAAACTTGTTGGCTTAATCACTCACTTTTTCTCAACTTACTCTGCCTCATTTGAGCATAAAACTATGAGGCCTGTGCTCCTTTGGATGAAACAGAATTGTTGTTGTTATTGTTGTTTGCCTCAGGTCATTTCAAATATCCAAGAACAGAACCAGGTAATAATTTTATTGCACCTGTAAAATATCAAAGAACAAGTGAACTTTCAAGTCCTCAAGGAGCGTTCATTGGTCTGGGCATGCGGGAAGAAACAGAAGAGTCCAAAAGTCACTCTAGCTAAATGTTGAAGCCACAGGTTCTGTAGTTAGACAGAGTCTGCAGACTTGTGTCAGCTTGAGATGTTGATATCAGGTCACCTGACAGGAAATAGGACAGTTTCTTCCCTCCATATCTCAGAGTAAAGGGCTGCAAGTCAGTAGGTTAATTCTCCATTGCCTTTATTCAACCTGATGAAGATTCCTGGAGATTTTAGTGGTATCCAAAAAGTTGGTACCCAATCCTGTTTTTCGATTCTGCCCACAGATGTTGCAACTGTGTTTAATTTCTTTGCCTCCCTCTCATCAAATATTTCATGCTATATTCGTGGTGATGCTTACATCCTCTTTTGTTATTCAGGGGAGATAAATATGGCATCATCACGTATCGGTGTTCTGAACACGCCGCCTTGTCCTTGAAGAATGGTGCCTCCCTGAGGAAAAGAAATGAGCCCTTGTTCCATCTGAGTGGCGGTAGCTTTGGGCACTTCTTCTGGACCAGATACACTGACTTGGGTGAGCTAGTGAGCTAGTCAGTAACTGTGTTAGGCCAAAGAAAACTTTTCTCTCATTGCTATTTTCATTTTGGTGTTGCACATGTGTTCATTTTGATGTTGCGCATCGTATCATTTAGGATTTTAAAAGATGATAACAAGCACTTTCAGGGGGCTTCATAAATGAACTGGAAACAAATCTGATAATGTTAAGCTGACAGGCTTGCACCAGTGTTCTGTACCAGCTTCCATTTCCCAAACACTCTTCAAAGGGAATCCAACACAGAGTGGGTTGTTGTAATCTATCTGCACACTGTACATTCTGTCTGGGATGTGAGCAGGCCACGTGTCCCACATCTGCTTTCTCCAGGAAGAGTGAAAGCTGGCACACTAGCCAAAGGTGTACAAAAGGGCTCCTGACCATAGGTGCCACCTAACTAGCAAGAAGCAAAGCTTGGGTCCAGAAGAGATAGTACTACAAGACAGGCTGCATCTCCAGTCAGCTTTTCTGCTGACCAAAAGGACTCCTATCTTGTCTAGAATGTCTTGTCTAAGGATTCTTTTCTCTTTCCTCTTACTTAGGCTTTTAATTCACCCTGAGAATACTGCCAGTTAATCATGAGTTAAAGGACCTGAATTGAGCTGACAATGGACAGTGAAGTAATCAGTATTTAGTATGTCATTTAAGGCAGTGCGACTCAAAGTAGTTGTCTGTGGACCAGTGCTGGTCCATCCAGCCAAGCCTTTGTCTGATGGGACTTGGACAGTTTCTAGGAAAGAAAGAAGTAGTTGTAGCCAAGGACACAAACATGGTGAAACTCCATAAAAAATTGCCAGTCTTCCACATCAGATAGCTTGAGATGGACTGATTTAAGGTATCAGATGTAATGCAATGTTGTCAGTTGAAACTGATCCATTTTCTGTCATTTCATGTGCAGTGTAGCTGAATATATTGTGTAGCAGTTACTTCACTCCCCTGTACCAAATGCCAGTAAAACTGGGGGACAGAGTTGCCCACCGTGATTCTTCTCTGGCTTTGGGTCTTTCTTTCGACAGTGCTGACGTTCTGTCTCTCCTATTAGCAGATTCCAATACAGAAGAGTCCTCCCCAATCCCGATTAAAAGCAAATATGAGACCATGGATTTTGACAGCCTGCTGCAGGAGGCCCAGGAGAGTCTGCATCGGTAACAGCCTTAACCTTTGAGGAATACCTCAATACCTCAGTCAAGGCACTTCCAATATGTTTACGTTTTCAAAGAATTGATTAAGTATACAACACGAACGAGAGAGATTGAGAGAGAGAGAGAGAGAGAGAGAGACTGCTGTCCTTTTAAATTGATGTTTACATTGAACAAGCTGCTTCTGTCTGTGAGTCCCCATGGTGTTGATGTTCCACTGCCACACATTAGTATCTTTGCTTCTGACTGGTTGTGTTAGGATGAGCCTGCAAAAGCCTGTTTCCCCTACTGTTCACTCTCTTCTTCCCCTCCCCTCCCCTCCGCTCCCCGTCCCCTTCTTCTCCCACTGGCCCCCTTCCCCACTTATGCTGTGGAGTTGCAGCTGTGTTCACCATTTCTTCTTTCTGTTTCCTTTTTTTGTCTGTAGTGTGTGATAATGAAATTGTTTATTGTGAATAGAATCAAGATTGTAAACTAATTTTTAATAGAAGAAAGAAATATATACTTATAATGTATTTATGGCTCAGATGTACTGTAATTCAGATTTATTGTACCGCTTCCTTGATTTTTAACTATGCACTGTAATGAGGCACTTGCCGCTCAGCAGATGTGGCCTCATCCAGAAATTAGGAGCTCCTTCAATTAGCAGCTCACCCCAAAATTGATTTCCCCTGCTTGGTGTGTCAACTCTACCCTTGATGAATCAAGGCGTCACTAAGCAAGGCTGGAGGATTCCCATTCATATGGATAAAATTTTGGAATCTCTGCTTTCCAGTCATTGACTGCATGAGACATGGTGTACTATGATTCCGCAGGCCAGAGCTGGCTCTGGGTGTATGAGAATGAAGCTCTTGGGCAGCAAAATTTTAAAAATGATATGGCAAGAAAAGTTGAAAGGGATGTTTTTCCCCTTTGCTCTGCATCCTAGATTGGCACTAGTGACCAAGGAACAAAACTCCACTGGCTTTCCAAGTCAAAGAAATGGTATGTAAGAAAAGCCCTGCTGAGTTAGACCAAAAGCCTATCTTGTCCAACTTTTTGGTTCCCACAGCTATGAACCAGATGCCCCTGGGACTCCTACAGACAAGACTTGATGGCAGTAAATATTCCTCTGCCATTATTGCCCTCCAGCAATGAAAAAATTAGATTGACTCTGAATCTGGAAGCAACTTAGAGCCATTGTCTTCTCACAGTAGCCATTAATAGACTTAGCCTTCCTGTAAAGGTTGATGGAGAGACTAAAAAAATCTGGAAGCAACCCCCAGGAGAATTATGCTAGAAAGCTATCTTAGCTTTACAGATGCCATTGTTCATTGATGTCTCTCAATACAGTGTTGGGTTTAAGGTACAGACATATGGAACAATTGGATGAAGGCCATCCATCACATCACTAGTAGACTCAGGAATAGTTTCTTCAGCCATCTGAATCTCCTCTTGGGTGAGGGGTTCCCTCTTCAAGACCCAGCCAAAAGTGTCAAGGGCATCCTTGCCTATGGACTGGCCATGTGTACAAAGTGCTCCAACCTGACGAACAGTGCATCGATCATCAGCTAAGTCTGTCTGTCAGCATGACACTCCTTATGAGTGGAGTCATATAAGCCATAAAACATAGTCATTGCGACAGTTTACTTATTTCATTCTCCCTCTCATCCCCTGCCAGGAAAAGCAGAGGTGTTGCTTCCTATTTGCCTATGGGTATGTCCTTCTTGTGGCTTTTATCTGGTGTTTCTCTCACATGCATACCCTTCCTTGATTGGCTTTTCAAAGATTCAAAAACCTGAAAAGTCCTTGAGAACCAATGTAGTGTAGTAGTTAGAATATTGGACTGGGACTTGAAAGATCCGGATCAAAATCCCCATGGAGGCATGAAATTTAGCATAACCTTGCTAAATCCTCCATAAGCCATCATGTATTTTTTATTTATTTTTTTCACAAAAAGTTGAGACCACTGGGATTGCACCATCCCATGTAGGTAGACTACAACAGCCTTAATTCTGCCAGTAGATAGATGTCTCTTCTCTGAAGGTCTCTTTGGAATTAACATGTATTTAATTTGAGTTAAATGCCACAGATTGCCAAAGACCCTCAGGCCAAAGGCATTTCATCCAAAGGTTTACCTCTCCCATTATCTTGGAAGAGGCCTCATGTGTCAGAAACACCACCAGGACTATGTCACGAAATGCTCCGTTGACCAATTATTTAATTATTTCTGTCTTTGGATGTGGAGCCTTTATAATAATAAGAGTTCATTTCATAAAGTAGCTTAACGTTGTGGCTCCATGCATTGTTGGCCAAAATTCACTGTCAGTACATTGACTGCTGCTGTGTTGCATGCACCACCTCTGTTTGGGCAAGGCTGGTAGATCCCCCTCCCTGTAATCTGCCCAGATCAAAGTCTGGGTGACGCATCTGCTATTGACAAGTGCCTCATTGTAGCTCTGCCTTTTTCTGTCCTAGTATTTCCTCACCACAATGATGTTTACATGTGATTGCTATAGAGCTTACTGTAGAATGTACATAGCGACACATTTAGGGTGGGTAGGACTGTCCTGTCCTGTGCTGTGCTGATGTTTTCAGAGAACAATCAAACAGAAATAATAATTATAATAGTAACCACCCCAACAATCAATAAGTGGAATTCTTCCATCTCCTGGCTTGGTTTCAAAAGTAGATCAAAGTTCATTACAGGCTTTGGTCAGAGAGATGGAAAATGCATCAAATTTTAAGTGTGTCGAAAGTGTTGGATGCAGCAGAGGAGGAGTTGTCATTCTGCTCTCTGGAAGGAGCTGCCTTCAGCATAAATTGCTTGCAAACACAGCTTTGTACCCGGTGGGTTTTGTATTGCGAGTTGCTTTTCAGAGGCTGGATGATACATGCCAATGATACTAGAGCATGCCTGTAGTGTGTTCTGGGAGGAAGAAAGAAGAGCCTGTAACGCACATGGCCTCTCAGTCCTAAGTATAGGGAGAGGTGCAATAAGTGGTCTTTGTGCTGCCTGAAGCCTATAAAAATATTACTTTAGTTTTTTTTTTCAAGAAAACTTCACTAGAATTTTATGCAATATGCACACATGTGCACAAACGCACACATGTATTAGGGAATGGTGGCTGTGGAGGTAGAGGAAGGGGCACTGAACCCCTCTCTCTGCTCCTGGGCACACAACAAAAGCTGTGAAGCCAAACGTGTTGAATGTAGAACCTGAGTGGTATGGTTTGAGAAGCACGCACATTTAATGCTGGTTGTGGCAGACCAGTTGTTGTGGCTTATTTTAATGGAAGCACAGCTACGTTTCCATTGACCAGACAGGGAGCAATACGTGAAAGACCTTGGCTCTTATTTACTCTTCCAGTAGCTTAGGAACTCTTTTACTCTTCCTCTGCAACTGGAGGACTTAAGGCAAGAGGTCTTTATCAGAGCACAGAGCTTGGACAAGTTACTTTTTTGGCCCACCACCCTCAGAATCCCTTAGCCAGCATGGCCACTAGGGTTGTGGCCGCCAAAAATAGTGTTACTAAAGTATTCCAGGAGGGACAGAACATACTAAAGATCTTCATTTTCTTTTTTCTTTTTTAAAACAACAGACATCAGTGCTCTCTGTCACGTGCTGCAAACAGCCCAGCTCTGTATAGCACAGGAATCAGTAGAAAGAGTAATTTGGAAGTCACAGAGATCCTACCCACATGTCAGATTTGCAGTGTGAAAGTGTTTATAATAGACCTACAGAACCTGTGGCCCACCAACCCAAATTTACCTGGCTGAAGGTTTGACAAACCTCCTGATTGTGTTTCTTGTCTAGGACTGGGAAAGAAAAAAATGAAATAGAAAAATAGAAAATAGAATAAAAATGAGGGGAAGGAAGAATAAATACCTTTAAAAGATGCAATAGGATGTGATCCATTGATCCACTGTTATCCCCTGGGTGATCTGTCCAGTCTTGGTCTAGAATACAGCATAAGCATTCTGAGTATACTGTAGAGTGCAGATTCTTTCCACATGGAGTGAGATTGCAGACCTGTCCCCGTGGTTCACTGACTAAGCTGGAGCCACAATATGTATACACTACGTGCAGAATGCAGTTGAGAGTCACACAGTTGGGGCTGGCAAAGGGGAAAGAAACAGTTATTTATTCCGTAGGACAAGGGGATTAAAATAAGTGTTATATCTTACTATAGCCATAGCTGCCACTAACATATTCAAGCAGATTCTTCATTAGTGGAGTTCTGTTCAGCACTTTGTCTTCATGAGGACAAAACATGGACACTACCTGGCTAAGAGCAGTAACAGAGCGGGTAGGCCAAGCCATAACAACAAGCAGCAGAACAAGCCAAGGCCTTGTGAGATCAGGTGGAAAAACCAAATAAAGAGAATTCATTTTCCAGGGTGTTTCGGAACAAAAGGGTGTACTAAGAAAGGCAATCATGAGGGAGACATTTATTTTTTTAAATAGAATGATCTATATATGTAGGTGCCTGTATATATATGTGTGTGTGTGTGTGTGTGCGTGCAAGAAAGAGAGAGAAATCTCTTAACTTCCTTTTTTTTAAATCAGAATAAAAATACCTTAAGATAGGAATAAATCATAAGCCATTTCTTTATCCTTGGACCTTTTAATAAACCTTTGTTCTGTATAAAACATAAAATTAATATTGATGAATGGAGCATCTGAAATCTATGGAGGAAGAGAAGACCCAAGGCAGCATGGTGAAGAGACTGAACACAGAAGAGGACAGGAGAAAAAATTGCAGTTTCATCCTTGCATGACGGGAATAGTCATCTCATATTCCCTCTGAGTGTGACCAGTCTGAGCTATGCTACCTCCATGAAATTTTGATGTCAGTTTTATGTTGCATTTCCATGGGTAGTACTAGATTGTCAAAAAGCCTTAGAAGAGTGTGCATGTATATGTGTGCAACTCCTTTAATTTCATTTGCAGAATGAAAATAATGCCATTATTTGTAGCTGAGCAAGTCCTCAGTTTGTTCTTACAGCAGGGTAGTCTATTCATGACACTTTAGCAATATGACCATATGAAGCCATCAGCTTTCCATTCTCTTATTTTATGAAGATTTTGGAAAAAAAAAACCAGATTGTTTAGGCCTCATTCTCATCCAGGTACTTTGCAATTTATTCCTCTTGACCTCTACGTTACAGATTTTCATGAATCACTTTAGGGCCCATCTATAAATTTTGATGTATGATTGCAGGTACCTCCTTGCACTTAAATTGTGGATACCTTTTCTTGCACTTAAAGTGCAGTGCATTCTCCAAAATAATGTGAGGGTGGGTGCATTCTGCATTTTACCTCCAAGTTACTGCACTTCTACCCAATAGCAGTGCCTGGAGGAAATGCACTAGGAGTGATTGGCTACCAGGGGGTGAAACCAGTTTCATTCTTGACTCAGTACAAAAATGTAATACGTACACAGCCGTTGTGATATGATGCACTTCACATTGGGGTTTCTATGACTTAGGTGTATCTTGGCACCTGTGTCTGGGCTCACATGATTGAAGACCTCCATATCTCCTTAGACATAGAAAAGCAACAGGTCAGGGAGGTTATGGATGCAGTCTCACTGAAACCTAAGATGTCCCAGTGTTCAGGAGCAAAGTATCAGACTCTGACTTATGTTAACCCATGGAAATAAATGTAGCAAGAGATTCAGCTCAGATTCTATAAGACAGGGTGGCCAGGGATAGCTATGGGAGAGCAAAAGGAGGGAGCTGCTGCTCAAATAGGAGTTCTTTTCCCACAATAAAATTTTCCTTCAGTCTCCAAATTTCTAGCATTGCAGACAGTAAGACCTAGCACTTTTACATATTTGCTATACAGTATTTCGATTTTTCTCGGTAACTTTGTTCTTTTCTTTGGATGCCTAAACTGCAAAGTAGAAATTAGGGGACAGAAGAATTTCAGTGGGGGATGCAGAATTCTTATTTGGGAAGGGCAGTGCCTTCATTTGCCCCATCCCCCAGCTATGTCACTGAGGGTATGGTCTCTTTCAGCATCAGGTTCATCTGCCCTTGGCATAGCTGGTCTGTGTCACCCCGGTCTGTGATTCGCAGTGTAAACACTGAGCTTTACAAGAGGAGGAGCTGACCCCCTTTTGTTTGCAACTGAAGAGTTCTGTCTCCCTTAGCATTTATAACAGACTGGGGGCAATCCGGTTTGCACATAGTACTGTGTGTCGGGTTGCACCCAAACCACTGATTGTAGGTGCTGCATTTGGAGAAAGCCTCATTTACATTCAAGTTTTTAGAACACAGTTTCTGGGAAACTTTTTTTTCCCATTTATTTGTGAGAGAATCTAGGTATGATATGAATAGCCAGAGGTACCCCCACAGAGTCTGTTTTTAATACAGCAGCTGAAGCTTTAGGAATCATTATTTATTGGAAAGTTGGGTGGGAAAGGATAATTAATACCACTATTTCACAGTGTGTGTTTATGAATGTGTGTGAGCCAGAGAGAATGAAGGAGACTAAATTGATGCATTTCTTGAGAAAGGTGTAAGAATTTCACCGAAAAGAGGGGCACATTAGCTATGTGTTATTTATAATAAAAGCTAGATTTTAACTTTGTTTTGAAGATGACACTGCTAATAATTAGAAGGGCCCAATTCTGCATCTCTTTTACATGTATTAACTAAGTGGTAACTTACTCCTGGGTAAGTAAAAGCAGCAGGATTGGCCCCTTTTCTAATCAATAAAATCAAGTTTTTAGTTTGCGGTTTTACAAAAAAAAATAGTAGAGGATTTTTTATATTTCACTTAATTTCCCCCAGTCGTGTTCTGTTGCGTCCTTATTTATGTAATATATTTTAACCTTAATTGGCATAGATTCTTATGCCTTTCCTTTGTTATTGTCATTTTTTAAAGAAATATTTCTTTCTAGTGCGATTTCAATGTCTACCTTCTAAATGAGAGAACGTTTTCTTGTATTTTTACATTGTCAGATTCTATAGTTTCGTAGATGATTTAACCAAATTGCTCAGTGTATTCTCTATATCTATCTGGTGGGTATATAAAAGTTCTATTTTAAATTGTGTAAATACTTCAGAACTGGCTTCTTTTTGAGACTCCCTTGCTGTGGAGTTACTTGTTTACATCACAAAGACTGTAGAATCTCTACATTCATGTACTGTAAATAGTGAAGTGATCTGCCTATAAATAAATAAACCATAACAAATACTCTATGAAGTCTAACATGTTTAATTACAAGTCTGTGTGGTATTGTGTGTCTAACTTTAGGCCTTCACAGGCATCTTCAATTCTGTTGTTATCTATGGAAAGCTGATGTCTAGAAAGTGCTGCTGTTCAACATGGGCTTGTGTTACAATAATGTATTTATTTATTTTCCACTTTCCTCCCAAGGTTGGGTCGATTAAAATATATTAAAGCATTTCCATAAAACACAAATGATTTTAAATGTTACATTATACATTCATTTAAAACATAAAAACATTTTCTTTTCTTTTTTTAATATTTTTATTAAAATTTCTAAAAGAAAGTATAAAATGGGAACATTTCTTCTAAATGTTCCCCCCTCCCCAACTCCCATAACAAGTTTTCTTCTCCAGTTTTGCCCAGCTGAATCAGGCAAAAGATACAATACAATACAGTACAAGGAGTCCAACCCACTATACATAGAATCTTTGGCATACCAGACATAATGTATCTTTAAACCAGTCAATACATTTTTACCTTTTTTATCAAATTATATCATTACAATCATTAGCTTTACAATTGTAACCACTCTTTTATTTTGCTCCATTCCCTATCAGATTGTTGAATGGATTTGTTCTTTAATGCATTTGTCAATTTTTCCATCTCCATCATATCCATAAACTTTAATTTCCATTCATTTAAATTTATTTTAATATCTTGTTTCCAATGTTGAGCATAGGCTAATCTAGCTACTGTAACTAAATATAACATTTTTTTTATGCTTTCTAATTTCTGCCTTTGGTTTTATGATATTCAATAAATATAATTCGGGTATCATTTCAAAATTCATTTTGAATATTTTTTGAATTTCATCATGTATTTCTTTCCAACATTTCTTCGCCTTTTTACATGTCCACCACATATGATAAAATGTTCCCTCTTTTTCTCCACGCTTCCAGCATTTCGGCCTTCCATTCTTTATCATTTTTTGTGATCTCTCCGCCGTCATATACCATCTATGCAACATTTTATAATAGTTTTCTCTTAAATTTAAATTTAATGTAAATCTTAAATCTGTTTTCCATACCATTCTCCAACTCTCAATATCTATTGAATGTCCTATAGTTTGTGACCATCTCACCATCGTTTCTTTAATTTCTTCCTAAAAACATAAAAACATTTTCAAAACACAACAGTTAATTAAATCATTTAAACTCCACTTAGACTAAGAGAGGCAAAGCCACGTGCAACCTTCCAGGCCTCCCCAAGGAGAGGGGGGTTAGAATTGTTATGCAAAAATTTATTTGCTCCAAAATACCCCTCAAAGCTCTCTACAGGTTGCGGAAGGCATTTCCACCATGTTTGAAGTCCCCCAGGGCCTCCGGGGTCCAAATAAAATTTTTGCAATTTTCTTTTTTAAAAATTGTTTTACCGCAAAATATCCTCTGGGGTGTGTGGGGGCATTTCCCTTGTGTTTTGAGCTCACGCTGGCCCTATTGAGGCCCAAGAGGGGCCCTTTTTGAAATAGGCAGTGAACAGGAAATGACTTCAAGTTCACTTCCTGTTGTTAAAAAAAGGACTCTCCTTGGCCTACGTTGGCCTTGGAAGGTCTCCCCAAATTGTGAAAATTCTCCCTTTTCTCCCTTGAAGAGTATTTGGGGGGGAAGTTATTTTGTTTGTTTGTTTGTTTGTTTGTTTGTTGTCAGAGCAGAGATGGAGAGGTTATGGCCCATGAAGGACTCCTGGGGGGGGGGCTAATGTGGCTGTGTGCCCTACCATATTTGTCCATACCTGACTTAGATAGTTACTGGCGATCTGGATGAATTAAAAAAAAAAAGTCTGCCTGCTAGCAGAAGTGTAAACGGGGTGGGGGCACTGCTTAAGCACTTCTTTCCGTGAAGACTGTATCAGAGTCTGGGAGCAGCCACCAAGAAGCCCCACTCTTGTATTCTCACCAGACTTATGAAGACGGTGAAACTAAGGCCATTTCCACCCTACACTGTTAGAGTGCTATTATTCCACTTTCAACACCCTGTGGAATTCTGCGGTTTGTAGTTCACTGAGGCCCAAGAGCTCCCTGGCTGAGAATTCTAAATGCCCCTCCCTAACCTGCAAGCCCCAGGATTCCATGGGATGTTGAAAGTAGTATAACAGTGTAGTGCAGAAATGGCCTAAGAGAAGAACCTCTCCTGGAGATCTGTAAAAACTATACTCAGAATGTTAATTACAATCTGAATACTAATTTATTCCTTCCACTGATGTCTATTTAGTCATTTTTATTCTTGGCAATTTAATAATAGGGATTATTTCTCAACTCATAAATATAAGGGGCATATTGTTGATCCTGTCTGAAACATTTTTTTTTACAAGCAGGATGCACTGAATTTTGAGGGAACCCATAACTTCAGTAATTCCATAAACAGCCACTGGACAATTCCTCCCAGAATCTCCTCAAACTAATCAGTCTGTTGCCTTGCACTAGAATCAACAAAACTCAGGAGAAAACATGCTCTAAATCACATAGTGACTAAAACATTTGTTTAGAAATATAGGCAAAGTACATTGTTCTTTCCACTCTGGGTTGTTTTAATTTTGGGGTATGATCATAGAGGTCCTCCTGCGAAACACCTGACCCTGTAAATTCTGGCAAACTCTTTTCGTGATATCGCAGCAACATGGGAAACTACTTAATACCAGGACAGACCACTGGACTATCTAGTGACAACTATAACGGCCATCTGCTTTCTGCAGGCTCTGGCAAAGATCTCACCCATCACCTTTATCTGATGCTTTTAAATGGAGATGCTGGGAACTGAAGCATGTGCTCCACCGAGCACATGAATTGCAGCTCATCCATAGGTTTGCCAACCCACTACTTCCTTTTTGGGAGTTCCTGATTTGTTGCTTCTTGATTACAAACGTCTACATTTTAACTGGATTTTGCTTCCTACAACCCATTCTTCATATCTTTGGATGCAGGTCACTTGACTCACCCTTTGTACAGGGCATGACTTTTCTCCAATTTCCCACACCTCTGTGTAGGATCAAATTTCTCCTATCTCTATGGAGAGCCAAATTAGATGCAATGAGGAGGACAACTTTGTTTTTTTGTTCATATATTTGCTGTGTTCACATATTTTCCCTCCTTGCCTCATGGCAACACCAACTGTGCTCACAGCAATTGGCTAGTCAGAGCCTGAAAGCAAAAAAAAAAAAAGATTGATGAACAAAGACTGAGATATTTAAAAATGATATTGTAAAAGGGTGATGCCACTCATCAGTTCCACAACCACACAATTCCTTCCACTCAAACATCAAGACAGAGTAAGGAGAACCAGCCAAAGAAAGAAGAGATGTCTGGTAGAAATGCCTGTTCTATTTCCTCAACAGAAACCAACCCCACCTACTCCCTATATCAAGAGTGGGAAACCTTTGCAAGGATTTTGGGAATGGTGATCCAATAAACAGTTGTGTGTGAGACTTGTAGTCCCCCGTAAAGCAAACCTTTGGCGTTATCAATCCAGTTTCAGGTCTTCAAGCTAAAGAGTCGAATCTCATGGAGAGAATGTTATCTTGAAAACCATTCTTATTTACCCACATGCATGCGTATGCACTGCACACGTGTGCGTGGATGCACACACACGCACGCACACACACACTGTTGTTGGCCCCTGGTGCTTCAAGTTGCTTCAGAGTAGCCACCTTAACTTTCCAGGAGGTCTCCTTCCTCCCTCTTTCGCCTGTCAAAGTCTTAAAAATCACGCTTAGCAGCAGGGCTCAGCAGAGATGAGTATAGCACAGGAAAACACAGAACAGCCAGAATATTCTCTGGGTCAGGAGTTACAGAATGTGGTACTACATTATTATTGCTCTGTTGCTTTTCCTATCTTATTCAAAACTTCCACAGTTCTGTTCCCACTTTCCTCACTGTGCCCTATATGGCAGAACCCTCAGCAGAGTTTCCTTAGTCTAAGGTGCAAAGGAATAGTGGCATTGTTATCAAAACACATGGCACACAGGTCTTCCTTCTTCCACAGTCCACTCTTAATGTAACTTCTCTCTCTTGTTCTCCCAACCACAACTTCTAGCTAAACATCTTTTCGTTCCTTCTTCTCTCTTGCTTGTCATCTTTCTCCTTCCTCCCTATCTGCAAGTCTTGCATAAATTTATTTTGTTCTGTGGTCTCTATTCCCCCCTCACGCACGCACACACGTACATTTTCTCATCATACTGCCCTCCCCTGCCCACAATAGTTTTCCTTTCTCCTTCCTATATCTCCTAGTTGCACTCATCTTCTCTTTCCTTCCCTAGTATCCCTCCCTCTCTCTCATCCTCTTTCTCCATCTTCCCCTTCCCAGTTCTCCTAGCTACACATGTTTTTTTTCATTTTTCCCCAATTCTCTTTCCCATCTCTTTCTTATCCTCTTTCTTCTTCTGCCCTACTTTTCCTAGCTACATGCATCATATTCCATTTCTTTTCTTTCTTCTCTGTTAGATTCTCAGCGTTTGAAAGCTGAAAGTCCTATTAAACCTAAGACAGCTTGCTTCCGAGCCACAGTAATGGATGCTTAAGGTATCATGCTTAATGAGCTCTCACCAGGTCCCATCCCGAGATCAGTCGGCCAGGATGGTCCACAGCAGGTGCTGTGAAGCAGATGGCAGCTGTGAGAATAGCAGCACATGGTATTAAAAGCTGTTCAAGGCAGTGCTCTCACACTGATATTCCTCCAGTGCAGTAAAGTAATAGCAGCAGTGTCCAAACGGACACTCAGTTCTGGCTTTTGGACACGTCCAATTTAATTGGCAATACATGAGTTAATCAGGGAATGGCATGATTTCTGCCCGTTGTAATGCTTTCTTCCAGTTACTACAAACCCAAAATGAACCCCAATTTTTAATCATTTTTTAATCATCTTTTCTAAATGCTGATAGGAGTTTGGGAGATCTTTCTTTCTTTCTTTCTTTCTTTCTTTCTTTCTTTCTTTCTTTCTTTCTTTCTTTCTTTCAATTTAGGTATTTTCTGGTATTGGGCAGGATAAAAGTAATTGTTGACATACTGATGTGTGTAAATATATTTGCAGGTCTGTATTTTTTTTTTTTTAAAAGCAATTTCAACACAATCTGAATGTCAGATTTGTATGTAGTAGAGATGTATCCTCTCATGAACTTTTTGAGTGGGACAATAGACACCCAGTAACAATTTATTTTAAAATGCCTTGCATTCCTCATGAGCAGAGAGAGAGAGAGAAGACAGAGTGAGAGAAATTCATTATTTGGGTCAGAAGCATGAAACATGTTGCTCCTCTTCTTGCTGCCCAGTTCTGCCTCTCCTCAGTTGCTCCCGATCCAACACATACCATTGATGGCTCTGCAACCACTATTCTGGTACAGAAAATGGCATGTTGGGTGGAGGAGGTTTGTGGCAGAGGATCTTCAGTAGACAGGTGAATGGTGGCAGCAAGAAGGTGCAGATCTCCGTCCCATCCTTCTCTCTTAGGAAGGAAAATATGAAGAAAAAACACAGAAGAAATTTTCATGGGCAAAATTACCAATAGGACCGAAAATAATGAAACAAAAAAAACCCACCAACCCTGTTCTTGTAACTTTTCTTTACTGATATATAGCTGGTCATCACTGTGATTTCTGGATTCATGGCAGAGATAGCGGCATAATTTTGACTAATCTCCTGCTGAAACATTACGTGGGCAAAGCGGACAATCCTCTGTCTCCAGCTGTAGCCACAACTTCTGTAAGGAATATGCTCAGGCCATATAGAAGGCAGTGTAACAATCCAAGGCTTGGCATTTCCTATCATATGTTCAAGGGTCACACTGAGGAACTGGCAACATACAGAGATGGATCCTGTTGGTTTTTTGCTTTCTTGTCAGAAAGAAAATCTTCCTCAGAATTGAAGTCCAAAAGGAAAAGCCCTAACAGACAGAAGGATATGATTCCCTGTGATTTCTGCCTAGAGAAGCCTAACTCAACAGAAAAAATGTGCCTAACCTGTGAGGTCTCCCTATGCCAAACCTGTTACCCTGATTTCTGGGGGTCCCGGGAAGGACACCTAAATGTGCTCACAACAGTGGGGAGGGAATAAGCACAGAGCACAAGTTGGCAATGCGAGGGGCATAGCGAGATCTTTATGTCTACGGGGTCAGGCCGAGTCAACGATGAGGCAGATGTTGAAATAATAATAGTTGTTTTATTTAAGCACAATCAAACAAATGTATGCAACACACTCACGCAAGAAACTATAGAAATAAAGGTAGGAGCGGATAGAGGGATTTTTAGAAGAGGTTTGGTATGGGAAATACTATACCTGTCCTGAAGCCCGGTTAGAAGCAGAGAAGCTGGGGAGCGTGGATTCTCAGCATGTGGAGCTAAGGGGAAGGCTCACTGGACAAAGCGACAGCAAGGCGGGATGGAAGCCAAGAGCGATCCAAGGAAGCGCTCAAAGTCAGGGGTTCTTATAGGGAAAATTGTGGTCACAGGCTAGTCCGTACTTGGGGAAAACAGTGAGTTTGGGGCTGGAGACAAAGCCTCCGAAAGGTCAATATTTTGAATGATTGAGCTATTGCCAGATTGTCAATAGAGTAGCCAGTATGCAAATGCAGAGTGCTTGAGCATTGTATAGTCCACTCGTCAAGCTGCCTGCATGGGGCAGGGGATCTTTTGTAAGTAGCGTGCATACATAATGTGGTACTTGCCTTGAGGTCTCCTGAAGCTGCATTCGGCAATGACTGGCCTGCCTAGATTGGGATATGAATGGTTCGGCTATTGTCAGCCGCGCCTGTGTGCGTGCTTGTCCGGGGGCCTCGCAAGCATGTGGAGAGGAATGGGTACAGAAGGCCAAATTATTGATATCAAAAGATATCTTAATATCCCACAAGCTCGGGCTAGCAATGGTGGTAACAATCCCACCTGAACAAACACAGTTTTAAAAGCACCCAGAAAGGCCATGCCTCCAGGGTTCTCAGTGCTGCTGAAGCCCAGGAGGAGAAGATACATGCAGAACACGCAGGGCTGTTGGCAGTCTTCTGCCAGGACAATTCAGCTTGCCTTTGCTCCACAGGCTCTCTCATGAAGAACAAATATGATAAGCAACTGGTAAGGGGCTTAGCCCAGATCATCCAGGCCTTGTATACCCCAAAGAGGCTCCTCAAGTTAAATTAATTTTGGGATGTGGGTGGGTGTCTCTCCTTCTCTCTCCAAGCTATAATAGGGGTCTCTCTTTCTCTCTCCAAGCTATAATTTAAAATGCTTGTTTTTCTCTTTGTTTGTCTCTCTATTCATTATAGCATGCATCTGATCACAGAGTCTACAAATTCAGTATACTTTGTAATGGAAAGAAAGACTTTCTGTAAATTTTACTCTCAAAAACAGATTTATGGCCCACTTTTGTCCAAACTAAGATAGCATACCAAATATTTTCATACAAGTTGACAAGCAATAGGTAAACTGTGATTTTCTCCCCACAACATTGCTGGTTTTGATTTGTACACAGCTTGGCATGAAACAGATTTTAATTTTCGTTTCATTCCAATGATAAGTGAAATCATCAGTATAAATTGGGTGACATCGGGAAATTTCTTAGGATGTATACTTGTGTTTGTCTGTGTGTAGTTATACTCACATGCACATACGCAAGCTGATGTCAGAATATGAGAGAAAAAAAGGGGGGAACCACAGAATGAGAAAGAAAATGTAACATATTTCCTCAGTGTATAATTTCAAAAGTCTGATGAATACAATATGAGGGTAATAAGTTACCTTTCCTTGGTATATATAAACAAGAGAATTTCAGTTCAACACAGACAGTTTAGGAGACTCTTCTACTTCCATCTTCAATGCTCTCTTGACTTTTCATTTCTCCTCATGTTTTCCCCTTCTGTATTTTGGAGTAGTTTGCAGGTTGGTAGACACACAGGCTACCTGATACCAAATGGGGAAGGACTGGTCAGCAAATGTGGACAGGATATGAGGAAAATACTTGTACAATACTCCCCATGCCCGCGCACACACACAAATACATGAGTTATATAAATTCTCCCCACATGCCGAGTTTGGAATTTTTTGGACTTCCAGAATCCCCAGCCACTGGCCATGCCAACTGTGGGACATTAAAAGCTGTGATCCAGAAATTAACCTTTCCAGCTTCTGCCCACCCCATACAACTTATTCGGGGACTTTGCTTACCCCACTACACTTTGTTTACCAGTGTTGCTCCTCACCCATGATTCCACACAGTGCCAGCCAAACCCAACTGCTGGTCAGCTTCAGTCAGCTCCTCCAACCATCCTGCCCAGGATCCTGCCACTACTGATCATTGCTTAGCTCACGGATCCTTAGCTAGGCCCAGATTCACCTCCTGTGGTCTTCAGATCTGAGGGCTTTCCATCCTAACCATGAATTCCAGGCTTGTCCTTTACAAGTCTGCATTCTCCTCAGATTGCCCATTGTTTTCTGGAGCTGGGCTTCTATGCTACACGGGATGTAGCTTTTTCAATGATATATTTGTATACTGGGGAACGAGTGGGGGAGGAAAGCCTAAATTTCTGTTTGTCAAGTAGGTGTCCTCAAATCTGGGACACATAACTGTAGACAAACCTTGCTCAAATCCAACAGTTTAAGATGGAGTGCATTTCAACTAGGAGGAGCAGGGGAGCAGAATTTCAACTATTTTTCTACTCACCAATTCCGTACCGCCCCCATATCGCTTCCCTTCAATTGGTTTTAATTTGAACAAGTCACCAAGATCCACAATAGAACCAAATAAGAGAAAATGGCTTGCAGGAGGCCTTTTCAGGTAAGAAAGCTGGGGGTTCAATAACTTTCCTCTTTCTGCCAGCCCTATCCTTTGCTTAAGATTCTCTGACAGTGACCCACAGTGAAAGACATGAGCTTGCTCTCATCCTGTTCACTTCCATCCTTTCTCCCCTTTTTAGATGCATATTCATATTAAAACACTGGATCACAACAGCGCATTTAGAGCTATTTCATAAAAGTCTTTAAGGCTGCAGTCCTAAACATGCTTACTTGCATGTTCCTTTGGGAAGAAGCAGTTTGGGAAAGAGTGTCACTCAGCGCACAAGCACATTCTTCGAAGAGTTTGAAAAGCTGTTTTGCTGAACCACCATGGCTGCCCTCCACCTAAGAATGCCCCAGCCAATGTGCCCCTATGGGCCATGTTGGCTCAACATGCCATATTCAATTCTTGGAATCTTCAGTTTTAAAAAAGGACAGGTATGAGGTGATGGGGAAAAATACTCTTTCAGAAAATAATAATAATAATAATAATAATAATAATAATAATAATGGCGGAGCTTGGAGTGTGTGGAGGGGGGCCAGGAGGGGGGCGAGGCTATGGCACAGGGGCATAGCCACGATGCATGGGGGCATGGCCATGGTGCATGGGGCGTGGCCACAGTGCATGGAGGTGTGGCTATGAGCCAGAATGCCCCAACAACTGCCTCTAGGGGCAAACCGCCCCCATTTCTCCCCATCCCTATGTGACTGATCATACTGGGTGACACGGCTCAATTATCTGACCTTGCATAAGGCACATCCCGACAAAATCATGTTTTTAGATTTCAGCTCGCAGTATCCCCCAGCCAATGACAAAAGTAACTTTGCCAAACTGTAGTATCAATCAGCTTCCTAGAGATTAAGGATGTAATGAAAGCACACGTCTGGAGGAGTAAATCCTGCTGAAGTCAGTGTCAGTATAGGCTTGGACTCCAGTGTCCTCGGGAGAGCCAGGCTATTTTCAGAAGCACTTAGTGAACTGAACTGTGACATCCAACCAACAATTATTTGGCCCACTGCTTGTTAGTCATGCAGCCTTGCTTAGCCGCCTCTGCACTTTCCGTAGGTATCTTTGTTTTATAACACACACACACACACACACACACACCAATCCATCTTAATGACTGACAAGAAGAATTTCTCAGAGGAGAATGGCAATTGTCCTTCTGTTTCAGAGCATGGATAAGCTACATTTTGAGACCAGAACTGTCAAAATCTCGCAGCCAGCATAGATGGAATTTGAGAGCTATAGACGAAAAAAAAGGTAACTTTTCCCAAGGTCTGCTCTATCAATTCCCTGTGAAACTGACAGCAAGTTCATGTTACTGAATCTCCTGCTTCCTGTTGCAGCTAAAAGCTGCATCAGGGAAGTTCTTTATCAATAGGTCTGTGCTCTTTAACCCCCCACTTAGAGCGCAACTGAGCCAAAGTTAATGGCATTATATTGCACTGGTTTCTGTGAAGACTTTCAGCCTGCTTCTGTCCCACTGAAGCCACTGAGACTTTGCCCCTCATAAAACACCGTATTAGTTTAGGTGAGTTACATTTCCTGTCTGGGGACAGAAAAGGTGGGAGACTTCTGCATACTTAACTACACATACAACCATATTTTGAATCACATGGAATATAGCTATACAGGAGAAAAATGAAAATTATTCAACTTAAAAAAGGCACAAACCAGCAGAAGATAGCAAAGGCTTGTTGTTGTTGTGTGCTTTCAAGTTCTTTCTAATGTATGGTGATCCTAATCATGGGGATTTCTTGGCAAGAGGATTGCCATGGCTTTCCTCTGAGGCTGAAAGGGTGTGATTTGTCCAAGGTCACCCAGTGGGTTTTCTATGGCCAAGTGGGGATCTGAAATTCTGGTTTCCCAGAGTCTTAATAGAAGGCCATTTTTGAACTACACCGTTATAGTGCTATTATTCCACTGTCAACATCCTATGTAATCCTGGAGTTTGCAGTTTAGGGAGGGATATTGAGAATTCATAGCCAGAGAGCTCTTTGGCCTCCCTAAATTACAAACCCCAGAATTCCACAGGATGTTGAAAGTGGAATAATAGCAATATAACAGTGTAGTGCAGAAATGGCTCAACACTCAAACCACTATACCACAGTGGCTTTCAGCCAAGAATTATGGTTGTTCAAACACATATTTCTTTGGAAGTAATGCCTACAACATGAGCCAGTGTGGTGTAGTGGCTTAAATATTGGCTTAGGACTCTGGGAAAGCAAGGTTCAAGTCCCTGCTCAGCTAGAGAAACCTACTGGGTAACCCTTGGCAAATCATACTCTCCCGACTTAAAAGGAAGATGGTGGAAAGTCTCCTCTGAATAAATCTTGGCAGAAAACGTTAGGATTGGGTCAGCATAAGTCAGAGTCAACTTGAAGGCACATAATAACAAAATATCTACAGAGTTGACAAATCAGCATACATTACAGCATACATTACAGTCAGCATATATTACAGTCTTACCACTGTGATCCTAAATTTACATGCTGAAAGAAAGAAAGAAGAAAGAAACACACTGAATTCTGTAGAACTACTTGCAATCAAATATGCACGTTCTGCTTCGGAGCCTTTTAACTCAAAGTTAAAACTTTTAACCTCACCCCAATGTAGAACTATTTATTTGTGGAACCGGGATGCCATTATTTGAGAACAAACTAGTGTATAAGGCCAGGATAGGAATCATGAACCCCTTTGGACTGTAAGTCCCAGAGTTCCTCATCATTGGCTATACTGTTTAGGGCTTTGGAAACTTGCAGTCTAACAGAGGGCCTCATGATGTTAAGCGTTACTAGTCCTTGGGTGCCTGTATCACTAATCACCAGTTCTGCATGCTTGTAGACTTCCTGTTTCTTTTACCATACCTTATTTCTTCCTGCATCACTCTAATCCAATATTTACCACCTGGTGGCATTCAAACAAATACATTCTTATCAATGATTCCCTCATTCCACTGAGACAAGCAAAGCACTCTAAACTTTGGATTAGATCAACCAGACCTCCACTTTGCCCAGCCCTGGTTTAAAGTGTCTGATTTTATATCTTAAGTGCAGCATCAACACCATGGTCAATGGATGCCCTTTTCTGTTGTTGTTTTTTTAAAAAACCAATAAGAAAACATTCAAGACCAGCTGTCAAAGGTCTTCCATGAGATCTAACCTAAAGCAGATCAAAAAGAGAAGCAGATCAGTAGCGACATCCAATCCAATTACAAAAAGCTGTTGGGTGACATTGTTTTCCTGCGAAAGCAAGTAGAAGAGAAGAAAGATGTGGCTCTCCAGAATCTTCAAGAGCTACAGGCACAAGTGGATGCTCAGCTCTTCTTCCAGGAAAACTTTGTTCTTGCTTCGGTTAGCAAAGTCTTGTTTGCTAGATCACTTTCCCATTCTGTGTTTGCACTCAAACCAGTTTTTCTTCTTCTCTGTCCCTGTAGGATTTTCACCTGATCCAAGAGCAGTTACTTCCATATTCTACCATTCTCATTATTTGCATGTTAACATGGATGGTGCCTCTCTGTAAATATAAGTGAGTTTTAAAATAGTGGCATACTAAATGAAATCATTCTTGGTGCAAAATTACACAAAGGTCTAAATCCAGTTAATCCTAGCTGGAAGTGACCCATAGAATCAATGGAACTCACATAAGTGTTGATTTACTATTCCAGAATTGATATTGAGGATCTACTATGAACCAGCAACTGGATTTAGACCAAAGTGTGGAACTGAGGCCATTTCTGCACAACAACACTCTATTGTGGCATGCCGTCACAATCCCAGCAGTGCCTCTGCCAGGATGAGAGTATGTTCTTAATGCTCCTCTCTGCATGCAACCAGCTACCTGTGGAAGGAAGTGCGAGGGACATGCTCCATCCTTCCGGACTGCAGCCAGCTTTCTTCCCATGCTGCAGTAGGGGAAGAAGCAGGTAGATCGCGCTTCCAGCCCTTCTGCATGGCCAACTGCAACGGAAGGCTTGCACGATTGGGAAGGCTTGTGCGATTGGAGTTTTTCTGTCAATGATATAGCCTACAATAATGCCAGCTGATGTGAAAAGGGTGGGACCATGATGACGTCATGTGGAAGTGTTATCATGGTCCCACTCTTCTCGTGTCCCTGTGCTGGGATGCCGTTGTCATGCGGAAAGAGGCTGAGTCTCTCTCTCTCTCTTTTTAACTAGCAAACAAGCACACAGCCCTACCCATCTGGATCAGGACACCCATGGGCATGGGAAAGCGGGGGTGGTTGAACCTTCTCACTCCAACTGCTTATTTTGCTAAATTGATGCCCAGCAGGCGACTAAAGAATGAAGAAAAAGTCTTCTATGGCATCCTAGAAAAAGAAAGAACTCAGCTGCATGCTACATATAAATGTTTAATCTACCCTGCAATTTAGTCCAGAGTCTGCACTGAGCAGGAAGATGGATTAAAATCTAGATGATTGCTAACATCCCTTCAAACTAGATGATTCTCAATGATTTTATGAGATAATGAGAAACTTGGCGCCATAGAGCCTTGTGCAATCAGCATCTGACTGTTATTTGGCAAATTTCTACAGTATGATTCATGGCTATCATTTTACCCGTAGAACAGCTGATGTTTTCGTTATTTCTTTTAATGGGTTGGGTCCACATCAGCCATTATTTTAATAGATAGCATCAGGAACCAGCGGAGGTTTCCTAATGAAGGAATGGGATGGATGAGGAGTTACGTTGTCAGTACAAAGAAGAAGGACCTGTGTACTCATGCCCACCTCTTCTTGAAAGGATGGTGTCTGGGTTCCATCTGTCCCTGCTCTGAAGATCCTTTAGTTCCAATGGCACTCGTGTGTTTTATGATGACAGCTTTTTGCTGCCATTTTGTCCTGCATTTTCTGGACTGAATGCATGTTGATTATTACCACTGGTGGTAATTGATCTGAGCACTCTTTGTCATTTTACCATTATATTGCTTTTTATCAGGTAAGCCAACTTGAGAAGTTTGTATCCTTGTATTTAAAATATTTTTAAAAAATTTAAGTGTATAAAAATAGCAGCTTTGACCATGTTCTTCCTGTGGCATTTCCTCTCTCATTCAGCTGATATATGCCTGGGGTCAGTTGGAGTCTCACTCCTCACAGCAGGGAGAGAAGGCTGAGGAAGAAATGTGGGGATGAAGCTGGGGCTACAAAATTTCAGCAGCATATAAATGCATGGTGAACACCACCAAGGTGCAACCAGGCAGCCCAGTGGTATTTTGTCACTTATTGAGCTGCCTCAGAGATCATGCAAATAGTCTTCTATAACAGGACTTCCCCTTTCTCTCTTTCCACCTTCACCTCTAAATATATTTCAGTCCCTCAGACTTTCAGAGCTGTGTATCTGAAGGTACATGGGGGACTATGAGGGAAGGGAGGATCCATCCCAATGGATCTGTTCCAGTGGCAGATGGACATAACTGGATGCAGCTCCTGAGGTTAAACTGGTTACTACCAGTAGGATACAGGCATTGTTGTTTGTCCAACATGTGATCATTATCTGTGATGTTCCTCTGAGGCAGTTCAGTTGACCAAGAACAATACTGCCACAGCTTTTAAGATGAAATAAGCAGGAGCCATACAGTTGTGGAAACTGTTGCTTTTCTCCCTGGTGTTCACTCTAACACATACAGCAAGTTCTTTCTACCAGCAATCTGAAGGATTGGAGGGTGATTTCTAGAATTTAGGATGATTAGAATTGGGATATGGTTTATTTATACTTATTTCTAAAGGATCATTAATACATTAGAAACACAGTGTAGATTAAACTGAAGCGTAGCTTGGATTGCAAAGGTTAGGTTATTGTGCAGCTTACTTGCTTGCTTAACTCCCTACAAAGAGTGTATGATGACCAAGGACTTCAGGAACATTTATTATATTATTGCATAATGATGCTAACATCAATACTATACACACTATCTTCTGTCTACACATCAGCTAATGTGAGGACTGATTGACTGATGACCTTTTGTGCATCCTAGGATTAAGAACCTCAGGAAGAACTTCCTGACAGTCAGAGCTGTCTAGCAGTGGAATATGCTGCCTCAGAGTGTGGTAGAGTCTTCTTTGGAGGTTTTTAAGCAGAGGCTGGATGGTCATCTGTTGGGAATGCTTTGATGTGTGTTCCTGCATAGCAGGGGGTTGCACTGGATGGCCCGTGGGGTCTCTTCCAACTCTATGATTCTATGATTTAAGAAAGAGAATTTCAACAATGACAGTGTGGAAGTCTTAACAAGGCATCTGGATCAGTTAGACATTCAGAATGTTGGAAATCTCACAGCAGTTTAGATCTCCAGCCTAGACACACTAATGCAAGCAGTACGCGGTGAGTGAACTTCTACTA
Organism: Cyclura pinguis; assembly: GCA_030412105.1. Classification (NCBI taxonomy): domain Eukaryota; kingdom Metazoa; phylum Chordata; class Lepidosauria; order Squamata; family Iguanidae; genus Cyclura; species Cyclura pinguis. Next base: position 131,893,694 of record CM059600.1, read on the forward strand.
CACAAACTTCAGCAATAGAAAGAGGAAATTGTGGTAGCCGAAATGATAGGTCATAGTGCATGTGAAAAGTTCAGCATATGTGAGAAATAACTAGAGATGCTCTTAAATGTGAAAAGTACACAGATACTCCCACTGTTATTCACAGTCTCATGTTTCACACATTTGCAGTAATATACTTCTATATACAGTTTGAATTACCCTGTGTGTAGCCCTCATCTTTTAAATTTATTATAGGGATATAAAATCTTACTTTATTTGCTTATTTGCAGATATAAAAGTATGATCTAAATAAAATGTTCTTTGCAGTTAATCTGAACACTTAGGTGCTGATGGCCAGTAAGAGTTATAAGCATGAGGGAACTGATGAAACAGATCCTTTGCACCTCATATATTCCCCCAGAACATTGTATCCATGTATGTATGTATTACATTTATATCCTGCCTGACTTCAGTGAGCTCAAGTCACACACATAGCTCTCTTCATCCCCACTCTGTCCTCATAACAACCCTGTGAGATGGGTCAGGCTGAAAGAGTGTGTAACTGGCCAATGTCATATGGCGAGCTTCAAGGCTCAGTATGAACAAAAACCTGAATCTCCCATGCCCCAGTCCAAAAAATCTAACCACTATACCCACATTGACTCTCTGGCAGAACAGAACATCTGAAGATTACTCCTGCTGGGTGATTTGTGTTTACTCAGAGTTGACTGCATATGAAGTAAATTTCTCTTTAGGGCAAGATAGGTACACACAACCCATGGGCTGCATGCCCATCCTGACAGTTTTTATGAGACCTGCTGCCAAATTCAGCAGCATGGCAGTGATTTAAAAAAACCCAGTTTTACTAAAACAAGGCACACAAGAACTGCAGCCTTAGAAGCCTTCCAGAACCTTTAAAACAAGGTATCTCTCCACCACCACCACATGCCTTGTTTTAATATGGAAAGGGATTTTAAAACAAATTCTGTTGCTGTACCACAAAATTCCTGTGGCATGCAGTTGGAAGGGTGCAGCCTCCGACAGGTTTGAAAGGGAGTTGCAATTGGCCTCTGGACTTGCCAAAAAAGTTCTCCACCCCTGCTCTAATACATCATTGGCTAGATTTTGGTTGTGCGATTGTGTTGGAGGTATTTAATTCTTAAAAGACTGAGATGATGAGAAGCTTGTTCCGCCACAATCTGGAACTAGCTTCACTCAGCCGCAGAGCTTGGAGTGCGTTGGGGGTGGGTGGGAGGGGGCATGACTGTGGTGTGTGGGGGTGTGGCCACGGCATGCAGGGGCATGGCTACGAGCCAGGATGCCCCAAAAACATTGCTGCCCAGGGTGCACCGCCTCCATCACCCCTCATCCCTATGTGACTGGTTTCACTGTAATTAAGAGATGAACTGAAAATACATAGGTTTAGATAAGCACTAGAGAACCGTGTTCACAAGGAAATCAAATCTCTTTTTTAATGGCACACCCTCTAAAGGTGGCGATGATGGTAATAGTAGTGTTGGAGTAGGAGTAGGACTAGAAGTAGTATCCTGCCTTTCTCCCAAACATGAGACTCAAGGCATCTTACAACATATAACTTATTTTGCACTTTTGCAACTTCATTTAAGTAGAGACTGAATTCTAGTTTTTACGACAATTTTTATTATGTGCTGTAAAACCTAAAGCCATAATCAACCAAGGATGTTTTCAAATACAAAAAGATCTACTGTACATTCTGCAGACCTCAACTTCTTTGAATAATGGCTCCGTCATGCTTAGTCCAATGTCAGTACGGTATTGTGTCTTTTAACATCAGCTAACTTGAAAATGGGTGGGGGAACCTTTTGCATTGTAGCTTGAAAGGACTCATCATAATCTTAAAAGCCTTGGTCCTCTATGCATTCTTTCTCTTCAAAACCCTTTCAATTTTTAAAATCTAATTAATACTACTAAATATTTATGAAGCACCAGCCCTATGTAGGTAAACTGATCATTTCAAATGCAAGCCAATGGTGGGAAAAGATCCAAAATTACATATTTAGATTGGGTTGCTATATGTAGGTGAGAGATATTGCTCCCATTTGTGAGAGATATTGGAAAGAAGATGGACAAGGCATGTTATAGCCCTTGAAATATGAAGGAGGGATCCAAGTCAGGCTAGTCTTGCATTTGCTTCTTTTCTTTCTGATCTCACAGGTCATTAACTAGTTCTGAATATAATATATGTTTGACTGTTCAACTGCTGCTTCTCTATGGTTCACTGAGAACTAATCCCTATTATCTTTTTTTCCACACTCAGAGTAATTCCAGCTGCTGAGTTCTTTCTTGATGGTAGGTATTTAAAATGTCACCACTAATTTTGGAGATACCAGCCCACACCAGCTCTTCAAAATCTGTGATGGTACCATCTTCTAAAATGTAGTTTAGAGTAAGCTTCTTTTGTACTTATTTATTATTTATTTTATTTAAAGTGTTTCTGTATCACCAATCAGTCCACAAGGGCTTCTGAGGTGATGAACAAATAAAAACCTATTAAAATAATGCAAAGATAAAAACATTTTTTAAAAAAACATTAAACTACTCTTTTGAAACTCCTAAAAGCAGTCTAAAAACAATCCTAGAATCTAGTTTTGAAGCAGTTAAAACAGCAGTTCCAAATATAGAATGCTAGGTGAAACAACACTCTTTTGGCCTCCCTCCAGAAGTTTAAAAGAAATGCTGCCAGGCTAGCTTCCTTGGGTAGGGAGTTCCACAGTTGAGGTGCTCCTACAAAGAATGCCCTGTTATGTGGACCCACCAATCTAACTTCAGAAGGTGTTGGGACATGCAAAAACCTCTCCTCAGAAGATGTCAAATTTTTAGCAGGCTTACAAAGGAGGAGACAGTCTTTCAGATATCTTGGCCCCAAGTTATTTAGGGATTTGTAGGTCAACACCAGCACCTTGAACTGAACTCAAAAGCAAAATGGAAACCAGTGTAGTTTTTGCAGGACTGGTGTTATAGGGTCTCTAAAGTGCACACCAGACACCAGTCTGGCCACTGCATTTTGAACTAGCTACAGCTTCTGAACATTTTTCAGAGGCAGCCCTACATGAAATCTATTATGGTAGTCTAATTGAGAGGTAACTAAGGCATGAACCACTGCAGCCGGATCTATCTTTCCCAGGAAAGAGAAGCTGGCATGCCAGCCAAACCTGGGCAAAGAAGCTCCTGATTCCTGCAGCAATCTGGCTTTCCAGGAGCAGCATTGGATACAAGAGCACCTCTAAGCTAGGAGCCTGATCTTTCAGAGGGAGAGTGACCCCATCCAGAACAGACTGTGACCCCAGTCCCAGGTTGGTTTTCCTACTGACCAGCAGCACTTCCATCTTGTCTGGATTAAACATCAGTCTGTTCACCCACATCCAGGTCTTTACTGTATCCAGACAACAATTCAGTACTACCACTATCAATACTATAATGGGGCTGGTATGAGGGCATGACCGGTTTAAAATTATAGAGCACCAATCTCTGCCAGTAAATTATGAAAGCGTTGGGCAGTATTGACAGTGAAGCATGGGTTTTGTTTTTCTGCTTTTCCAAAAACTGCCATGAAGGCTATACTGTGCCCTGTTGCCACTGAATGGGGTTTCTAAGATTTGATCATCTTTCTAAAGATGCTGTTTAATAGAGAAGAAATCATTTATAAACACCCCAGTTTTGACATGCACTCATCACTTTGGTTAGAGTTCTGTTTTTAGTGATTATCATTATAGTGAGCAAGGCAGACCACCTCTGTATGGATCTGAGGTTCAGTTTGGCCTCTTAGAATTAAATTCTGTGCACACTCATGTGTTAGTAAATCCTGCTGAGTTAAATAACATAAAAATTTGATCAGTCTCTGTGTGAAATAAAAAGTTGAGAGCATTGATAGGACTGGAGTATTGTCTCCACTGCTGGTAACAAATATATTCTGCTAGTTCTTTCCTTTGTTTTACTCAGATGTGATTTGTGAAGTCTTCCTATCACCACCACCACCACCATTGTCTGAGAATATATCGGGAGTAAACCCAAGTAAAGTAGAAAGGAATAATCCACAAATTAAGCACAATTGAATAGCAGGCTGTCTGTCATAAGCCACCAAGTATTTTAAATTTGGACACTTTTTTATGTAAAATACTATTCTAAGGAAAAACATTTTCAAAATCGTGTGTTAGAGCTCCTAGTTACCACACTTTTTTGCTTAGGCTGTTGTGTTTGCCCCACAGATATTTGACTTACAATGTTGACTCCTTGGTATTTATTTAAATGATCCTCACAAATCACTTACAACTGGCATATAATGAAAACTGGTGCCCTCATTGACTAGCATGCAGGAGTTTTTTAAACGTCTGACCAGGTTCAAACAGTAGACTATAGTTTGTTTGTTTGTTTGTTTGGCTGGTTCTAAAAATTATACTAGATAGCCTGTTGAAGTTTCTCTTATAGAACTTACATCATAAAAGCCATGTCCTTTGCGCAGAAACTGAGACATATATGAGGGGAACTTAAAGACAGCCTCTGATCAAATGTATTGCAGCAATTAGATCTGGGGGTAAAAACATGTGGTCTGTGCAGCCACACAGAGGTGTATCTAACGTAAACAGAGCCTAGGGCAAGCATAGAAGTTGAGCCCCTACCTCTGGGGCCACTTCCTCGTTCTCTTCCTCCTCCTCCACTTAATATTTGGCTTTTTTGTGCCTCTCTGGCATTGACACCCAGGGCACGTGCCCTACTTGCCCCACCCTAAATACGCCTCTGGCCACATACAGCCTTTCGCTGAACTTCATGTGGGGTGACAGAGAGAGTGAGACAAAGTAATGGCAGGTGCAGAGACACAAGCCTACAGTGCTGCCAACTTTACCCACCACGGCTCCCTCTCTGCACACAACTGTCTGTAGCTCCTGAACAGCCTCAGACTAAAGTCCTGCTTAGGAAAGGAATCCCCATTCAGTTTCAGATAACTCACTAGAACTTGGCCCATGGGCTATCCTTTGACCATAATTTCCTTCTGCTCACTCCTTCATCAGAAAACAAGGCCAGTTCATAAAGACAGAATTTTTCTTGGATTCCTAAAACATAATATGTGAGTTTGAATATTTTATGTTCTGATAGAGAAGGAGTTTTTAAAAATCTTCTATGTATTTTTTAAATGTTCTTTCCCCTGCCCCCTCATCTCCTAAATGTACTGCCAATCAGAAAGAATAAAGAAGATCAGTCTTGGATTCTCTCTCTTTCTCTCTAGAAATTACAATATATTATATAGGAATTCTATGGGAACTCAGTCTCTTACCAAGTGTTCTCCTCTCAAACATTTTCTTATGGGACTGGAATTTCTGGGAAGGAGATACAAACAAAGACTTTGAGAAGCGTGTCGGAAGCACCACACAGTTGTTCTCGCTACTTAATGTTAAAGAGAAACAGAACAGACTGTTCCCCATAGCTAAGGAACAGTAATTTAGCTACTCTTTCCAATAATAAAACTGTACATTAAAAAAAAGGGGGAATATGATTCCAAAAGGGAACTAACTGGAAATGAATTGTGAAAGATGTCTAATGATGTTTTAGAGCATGTGCATGCGTGCGTGTGCGTGCGCGCACGCACACACACAACATTGCCGTGGATACCAATTAAGGTGAAGACAGTATATAAATATGTCGCCTGCTACATAAGGGGAGGTGCCCTCCCTATCTGCTGGTCTGAGGATGGCAAAATATGTTAAGAACGGCAATCAGCACTCCTGTAGAGGATCAGGTTAAGAAAATATGCAAAGTACTCTAATAGATTCTTCCCTTTTGGTAATTTTTCTGACTGGCTTGGAAAATGCTGGGCCTAGTTTGGTTTCCCTTATCTTGTTATTTTGATATATGTAATAAGAATGGAGCTATTAAATGTGGAACAACGTATGTAAACAGCTATTCATAATCTTTTGTGCCAGGCTGTCAAAACATTTTCTTGAAAGGATTCCACACTCTGGGATAATGTGCTATACAATTCCCCTTAAATTATGTCTTACCACCATCTCTGTAAGCACTTGTTTTGCATCAAATATAGCTGTGTTAATTTGTTTGGCAGTACAAACAGCAAAAAGAGCTGCTGGGTGATTCTTTTTGCTTTCATTGTTCACTTGAAAGAAATCAAATAGGAGCCATTGCCTTGCAAACATAACTCCTGCCAAATTAACTCCTCTGCTGATGGGAATACAGTTTTGGGTAATGATTAGCATAAAATTAAGACTTTTGAAGGAGTAGATATGTATTGCAAACATGCCGGATTCACATTTAATTGTCTATAGCTTAAAGTACACATCATTGATTCCTTGTGCTCCTTATGTGTGGCTTTCCACTTATTTTGGGAGTCTACCACAAAAAGACTGATAGGTAGAAGTACTGCTCTGTTTCCTACGGAAGCAAAAGGGAACAGCCTTGTACTAGGAGAACCTTTGTGAGATGTTCAGAATCCTTGCCCCCACAGTGAGTCACTGGGTTGGGAGTGACATGGGAGTTTTAGAAGAGCATCTTGGCCATATACCAGGGGAAACAGACTGGTTTTCTTGGAAGAACTCAAACTAGAGAAACACTGCTTGGGAAACTTATCTTTTGGGTTTTGAAATATGTTCACTGAAAATGTACTGATGCAACACTTTCCTGGGCTATAAACCAGAGCACAATTCCCCAGAGCAAAATTCCCAAGCTTTAAATAAACCTGTTATCTGCAATTACTCCTCAGGAAGATAACATGGAGAGGGAGGAGCTGAAAAGCTGTTGAGGTTTTCCATCCCTGACGACTGAGGGGTGGAATGTGGTTAAGATGGTGCCACCGCATAGTAGCTGAAGCATGCATTATGATAAGCGCCACAAGTGCCTTCTCCAGGTCTGTGACATTATTTTGTGAGAGTAACATTAGCACTTAACTGCAAAGAATGAAAGAGAGAGAGGGAGAATGAGAGAGAGGGAGAGAGAGAGAGACTGAGAGGCAGAGAGACAGAGATGCACAGTGCCTGGAGCTGTGACTGCCTGTTCTCCACGCAAACTGCAGGGAAGGGCCCTTACTTGTTTCACAGATCTGCAGGGAGCCATCTGAGTTAGCCATAATACTTGAATGTGACTCTTTGCTGTGGTAATGATTCAGAGGGAGGCAATGTCCAAAGGTCAGAGGCCATATCTGCTCCTAGGGACCTCAGAGGGTCACCTTGACACCCTGAAAAAAAAAAGGTGTCTTAAAAAGGGGAGTCATGGCCAAAAGAACTTAACACAGACAGGGCAGGGGGCAAAAATTGAAATAAAATGGCCAAACATGTCTCCTAGAGAGTACCACTCGACCCTTGGGGGTAAAAAAAGATTGTAAGGTGTAGGGTGTCCATCGGTGTGGAAGATGCATGTGGCTCATGGGGCACACTTTGCTTACTTCTTGGTTAGTTCCTTCTCAAAGCTTTGTGCTGGCAGCAGCTGCAAAGCTAATAAAAATAGTAAGAACCCGGTCAGAATGCTTCTGGGGTTCAAGCTCCCACTAACAGCAAGTATAATTTTTTAAAAATGTTTAGAATTAACTCTCAGCAAAATATTGGGTTAAATTTCTAAAGAAAGTCACTCAACAAAAACAAAAACTTTTCAGATGTTTACTGATTCAAACAAAACAAAAGATACAACATGTGGGAGTTACATAAAAAGAAGAAATAAAATGCAAGGCAGAACAACTTGCTATCAAACAGAAGTCCAGCAAGATTGCATATGGTGGCCCATTCTAGGGCTAAAAGCCCCTATGAATAAGTCCCAGCAAGACTTTGCATTTTGTACAAAATTATGTGGGCCTCAGTTCCTGCAAGAAGAATTCTCCTCCCCTACCCCCCCCCACCTCCAAATCTGATCTGGAATGTGCCTCAACCATCCAGATCAGATTTAGGAGAGCAGGAGGCTGCAAGATTGATAGGGGAAGCGTTTCTTCACTGGTGTCCGCTCCACTGGCAGACAGACATTTCCTGAGGCAGCCCTTAATTCCGTAAAGAGAGGAAGAGTGAAAAAGATTTCTCCAGCCACTTGTAGGGAAAGATAAGACTGAATTTAATGGCACATTTTAGAAAAGTTCTCCCAGAAGTAAGAGAATTGAGTAGTTTGTGTCTTTGGGCCTTCAAGAAAGATTAGCTAAATCATTCTATCAGTGTTTTGCTTCACTTCTTGGAGAGTGCTTCTTACAAATAGAGCCAGTTGGAACCTGATGTTGTTTCATTTCCAAAAACAATGTATGCCAAGAAAGAAGATGCAGGAGGTTAAAAGGGTAAAAGTAGAGTCCACGGATCTCATTGTACCATGAACCAAACTATCAAGTTTCTTGCTCAGCTTATGTGTCCTTATCTTATGCTGAAGATATATTTTGGAGTCTTGCCCGGAATTTCTGCTGCTAAGAGCTGTAAAGTCGCTGGGAAGCTGAATACCTGCACACGCAACATACCTGATGCAGGTGAAGCTGAAAATCAGTTTAGAAGAAATGGCAAAAAATGGGCCAGTGAATATTTCTGTGTATAACATCTCTAGTCTCCATACAGTAGTAACCTGAGCCACGGGTGAGACTCTTCCTCTCTCTTGCATCTCTTCATTTCTGATGAATATCTCTTGTGCTATAGATTATCTCAATTTGCCTTTTAAAAAAAATGCGTGGGAAGGAGCAGCCAGACAATCCTCCTTGCCAAGAAGCTATGCCTCCATTTTAAAATGCATATTGTGCTGTAATGCTGAATTGGCTTTTCAAGGAATGCTCCAGGTAGAGTTGTACTTCAAGCTGAGTCTGGCTGGTGATGAATCAGAACAGAAAGCACAGTGGCCAGAACAAGCTTGGCAAGGTAAAAGAGTTCTAGGACTGGCCCTCCAGCTTCTTGTTCATCTTCAAACATTAAATCACAGATAATTGAATTTTAAAAATAATTTTCTTTCCATCTCAGCTTCAACCCACTGACTATAACTCATCCTACCAAACTAAATAGCATCCCAGCTGCTCCCTTACATACAACCAGTTAAAGAACAGTAAATGTGATACCTCATGCCTGAATTTCACTCAGCCTCTCTCTGAACTCTGATCTTTGTCCTCATGATCCTTTCCATTTGTTCACAGAATGAGATAAGATCTTCATTTCATCCTGATTTGCAAATCAATTTACACTGGAGAATAGGCCTGGGTGTGTGTATGCAAAGTGTTTAATCTGAAAGTGATCTGTTGAGAAAAAGAAATCATGTATCTGACCCCTTGCCTTCTTCATCATTATTAACAACTAATTTCAGTCAAATTGTAAAAGAGTATTGTTTTGAGTTTTTATCAAAGAATAGTTATTTCATTTAGAGTTCTCAATATCTGAGCATTTATCTATGGAATGATTAAAAAATGGAATTATATGCTTTTTCTTTTAATATGAATGTGAAGGGCTGTGTTACTTTGTGATGACTGTTAGTTGTTGATACTCTGCTCCTGTGTAAATTTTGTCAATTGGTGTATCTCAGAACTCAGTGGCTGGAATTGCTGTGTCAGTATCTACTTCTTTCATCATCATAAACATGCTTAGTTCATCGTGCATTTCTTTTTTTAAAGCAGTCATTAGAGAAGGGGTTTTGGATTGGCAGGATGGGATGGGATGGGATGGGAGTACAAACACCACCAGCCTATGATTTGAACAGGTGAATGCCTCCTTCAGCAATGGTGGGATGACTCCTGCTCCACTGAGACCATGGGCTTCTGTTGGACAAATGTGCTGCCCCCATGCCTGTTCTCCAACTTAAATTGCAAATGTGCAGAAACCTAGTATTCAGCCAGGGAGTGGACAGGAATAAGCAAATTGTGCCTTTATATGTGTTTCCATCCATGATAAATAGCAGCCCTGAAGGGAAAATTTGTGTCAAACTGTAACATGGGGGGAAAAGGTTAGATCCCTTCCATTTCAGCCCACACTAAATCATCCCCATGACTGCTTTAGAAAGAGATAAGTGTTCCAATTTTACAATATCAGTATCATGTTAAGTTGGGCCCGTGCCACTGTAAGAAACTATACTTATTCGAATATTTAACTGATCAAAAGGGGACTATTTCATTGAAAATCAGGTTAACAGTTTACCAGTAAATAAATCATGATTACATTTTTTTAAAGATGTGTCCAATGGTTGAAACTACCCAGAGTATTCAGGTTGGGGAAGGATCCTAAACAATAATAAGTGTTTCATCAGCTGTTGTATCTTGGGGATCAAATCAGGTTATTCAATACATCAGTATATGTGTGTGTGAGATATTTCTGCAGAGCCTAACCAACCCATTGCCCATGACAACTTTTTTTTAATATATATATATAACCTGACTATTCAGAAATATATGATGTGTAACATTTCAGTAATTCTACACTCAGAAAACAGAACACATTGTTCGGTGCTTTTTGTTGCTTCAGAGTGCCATGCAGCAACATGAAATCATCTTATGAAATCTTATTGTACCCTTCTAGGCAACTTTAACTGATGCTTCAGGCAGTGTTCCAGTCTGCCAGGCATCTTACAAATATTTTTATTAAGATAACCTAATAATTCACTTTGGTGTATCAAGCATGACAGTGTTTTGTGCAGTGAACACTGGGAAAATGGGATATCCACAAGCATCAGCACTGCCTTGTTATTTATTTGATCCAGATGCATGTCAACAAGTTTTTTTTTCTGCATACACTGCATTTTTTCAGTGCTAGGTACAGTATATTACAGAGCTTGAATTTTTTTTTTTTGAACTACAATTCCTGGAATCCTCTAGCTAGAGAATTCAAGGAATTGTTGTCCAAAAGAAGTAAAATTTTCAAAGTGATATTTTCTTGCTGGGATAAAGCAATTTCTCTCTTGGCCAGCACTGCAGTTGTCAGTACTGAGCAGACTTTAATTATTTGTGTCTCATGGAGCTCGTTGAATAATGCCTACATTAACCTGAGAGAGGTGCAACATTAACACACACACACACTCTCCATCTGCAACCCGACTTGGTGCCTTCATGCTTTTGTTTCAAGCTGTTTCAAAAGCAGCAACAACATGCACACCTTCATAGGTATGAAGGAATACAGGTTTTTAAATATATCTTCTGGCCAGATTTGTGCTGCTCTGTAGGTGCATACAAGCCAGATATTACTGTTCAGGATAAACACTACTGTGTATTGGCCCATACATACCTGCTTTTCTCTTTTCTTCTCCCAATAAAAGCTTTCACTGCTCCAGTTAGAGTTTCCAGGTGTCCCTTCTTATAAGGAATATTCCTTATTTGAGGGTTGAACAGCTTATTGCTTATAGGGCTGACAGGTGTCTCTTATAAGGGATGTCCCCTGCTTGAGGACTGGAACACTTTTCCTTTTATATAGACTGAACAAGATGTTTTAAAATCCTGTATTTTGGGGATCTGAACTCTTTGTACAGACAGAAATGTGTGCATCGTGCAATCTATGAACATGGACAATATGTTAATTTTACAGAGAAACATATGGCTAAATTAACTCATTTGGTATCAGTTGGGAAAAGATTGCTGTGACTTTTGCCCTACTAAAAATACTTTCGATGTTATTTGGGTGACTGTGCAAGTCATGAGGTAATCCCCATGGGACAAGAAGGCTGAGTCATAGTGATAAGCAATCCTGGGAAGGGGTTATATCAGCCATGGTCCCTGTGTATATAAAGAGGTGAACTCTGACAGGTTTTTTCTCGGTCTCCCTGACTCTTGCTGGAGCTCTGTCTAAGCATATCTCTGCCTGATGTGATGATGGAGTGCTGAACCTTTGTTGGAGGATCTGCGAATCCTGCTGTACAGATGTATATATTGGAACTGCAAGAATAAAAGCCTCCAGGTATTTTTTGGATGACAACAGTGTGTGCTAGTGTTCCTAGTGGGTAGTTTTGGGGTCAGTGCTAGTGCTGCATATTACACTCTGCTGCCCATGCTTCTTGAGGCTGTGTTTTCTAACTCTGCTGTGTGTTTGTTTTTGCTTGCCTCTGAGCCACATTTGTTCAGAGCGCAGCGGTATGAGGGAGGATTTAGTGCGGTGTGTTTAAATCCCATCATCCACCTCCCTCGACAGTATCTAGGTAGGGCATGAATTTGTTCATAGACTCTTCTTGATTATCAACCCTGCATGTTATTAATTTTAACTGTCTCTTATTGCTGTTTTGAAAACCTGGAACACAAGCTCCAACCTGTAGCCTACATATTCTGGTTGGTTTAAAATAGCAGTGTCCTGTGGTGTCAAAGGGCTAATTCTTATTGATTAATCCTGATCAAAGGAAGATCAATTAAACCAATTGCTGAATGGTAAATCAACACTTATATAGGTTATATGTATACACACAAACACACACACACACACACACACACACACACATATATTTCAACACCTATATAGATCCAATTGATTCAGTGCGTCTATCCTACTTGGTACTGGCAATTGTACCAACTAGGGTGGCCACTATCAGTACAGAATACAGAAAAAGAGAATGGTTTTCAGTTGGTAAGGAGGCCAGACAAATGCATTTTATCACCCTGTCCCAGAGCTTTCCAAACTTTTCATGTTGGTGACACACTTTTTAGACATGCATCATTTCGCGACACAATAATTCAGTTTTACTAGCAAATCAGGGGTTAAACTAACCCCTTATACGAGATACAGACATATACATAAACTGTAATAACAAAATGTATGGAGGCACAATATATGTCATGAAAACCTTTCATATATTTTTAAAAATATATGATTTATAAATAATAAGATACATTTTCAAGATTGTAGGCAACACACCTACACACTTCAGGCGACACACTAACGTGTCGCAGCACACTGTTTGGAAAGCCCTGCCCTATCCATTTAATGTATACACAGAAAATATATGGAAAACAGGATCTGGATCTGAAAGAAGTAGGTACAAAATTGGAAGAAGAAACATCATTAACTTAAGAAATGTAGATGATAGCACATTACTAGCAGAAAACTTGGAATGACAAGTGGTGAAAGATAAGGAAGAAAGCAAAAGCAAGGTTACAGCACAGAAGACTTACATAACTTTAATACGGTGATTTAGTCACTGAAATTGTCAAAGATTTTCTATACTTTGAATCAGTTGTTAATTAAAAAGGAGATTGTCATTGAGAAACAATAATAAGACTAATGGCCTTTCCGCACCACACTGTTATCATGCCATTATTCCACTTCCAACATCCTGTGGAATTCTAGGGTTTATAGTTTACTGAGGCCAAAGAGTTCTCTGGCTGAGAATTCTAAATGCCCTCCAGGATTCCATTGGATGTTGAAAGTGGAATAATAGCACTATTACAGTGTAGTGCAGAAAGGCACTCAGACTTGGGAAAGGGAGCTTTGAAGGGACTACATTAGATCCTCAAGTGAAAAGATATATCACTGAATTGCAAAGTCAGGATCATCCATACAATAGTATTTCCAGTTTCTATGTATTGTTGTGAGAGCTGGACCTTGAAGAAAGCCGACAGAAAAAAAATCAGCTCATTTGAAACAAGGTGCTGGAGGTGAGTTCTACAACTACTAGGGACCATCAAAAGGACAAAGACATAGGTCAAAGAGCAAATTAAGCCTAGAAACCAACCCAACTAAACTGAGGCTATAATATTTTAGAGACATCATGACTCATTTGCAAAAGATGGTAGTGCCTGGTAAAGTGAAAGGTAGTAGGAAAGGCAGAAGACCACATTATAGGTAGATAGACTCAATCAAGAAAGCTATGACCTTCAGTCTGTAAAACTCTGAGCAAGGCTCTTCATAACATGATGTTCTGGAAATCAGTCATTCATAGTTTCACCATACCTTGAAGCTGACTTAACAACACACTGCGGCAACAACATGCTGGCAATTGGGATTTAGGCCTAATAAATTTTTATGACGTAAGCCTTCATAAACAAGAGAAGGCCTCTAACCACCCTAATCAAGGATCCATCATGTCACATTTAGCTTGGCATTCTTACTGAGGCAGTAAATTCTGTGCCGGGATTCCACCTACCCTTTCATTCTGCAAGAGGGGATTCATACAATATGGAATGTTCAGTTTCTCTGCATGAAAAATCTCTGCTTCTAAAAGACTGGGTATGTAAAGATTAGGGTAGAACTCTTTTGGACATGGAGGTTTGCATGTACAATACGTTCTGCTATAATGCAATAGTTGTGTTCCTAAAAAAGCTTGCGTTACAGTAATTCACACTCAAAAAATCAAGGACTTAGGAGAAACACAGGCCTAGGTAGAGATCTCAAAAATATTACTTGTATCTATTTGCTTAATTTACCACAAAATTTTATTCTGCTGAAAATAAAATTAAAATTGGCTGGGTCTCAGGAATTTCTCTGCCAGCATGCGTATTTATTTGTTGCCATCACCACCTCCTCCTCCTTGTGTGCAGCCACCCAGGCACACAACACTTGGCTCGGCTTCGGGTCTCAGGAGCATCAGCAGCAGCCGTGAAGCTACACCTCCTCACATTGCAGAAGTCTGTGGAAATTCCCTCTCTCCTCTGCCTTTTCCTTTCCCTCCCTCCCTCTTCTCCTACAGGCCCCACTGACTCCTGCAGTATGGGGAGGTGTGGTTTCACTGCTGTTGCTGCTGCTGCTGCTCCTGAGAGACAAAGACTAGCCAAGTATTGTGTGTCTGTGCAGAGGTGGAAGAAGTGGGATAGTCTCAAGAAAAAGTGGTTGGTGGTGATTGGTGACCAGAGAGATGGGGAGGAGGAAAAGAGAAGCAGGGCTTTAATGGGAGAAAATGAGGGCAAAATAGAAAGAGAAGGGCAAAGTGCGTGGAGAAGTGATGATCATTTGCCAGCTCTGAGAAGTCGCCTTGTGGAAGGGCCAGCCTGGGATGATGCGGCTAGGTAGGTAGCTAGACGGACTCTTTTTTTCTTAGAACTGAACAACTAAGATGATGGGAGGTGGGGTTGCCAATTAACAACTGGGAAATGGAGAGGCACCTATTCACCAGTTTTGAATGCTTGAGATGGGACTCTCAGTACAGCCAATTAAAAGTTCATATTCTGTGACTAGTGTTCCTCATTAATTAATACTATTATTGCCAATTTGCATTATAAAAACATGTTATAGCAGAACCTGTTGTTGTTGTGCCTTCAAGTTTTTTCTGACTTATGATGATGTGGAGGCAACCCTCTCACAGGGTTTTCTTAGCAAGATGTGTTTGGGAAGGGGGAGTTGCCTTTGCCTTCCTTTGAGGCTGAGAAAGTGTGACTTGCACAAGGTCCAGTGCTCAAACTACTATACCACACTGGTAGAACAAACTATACATACAATGCTTTTATTGTTATTAAGGAGCACTGAACTATGTTTAACCCCCCTTACAGTCTGAAATTGTGCAATCAGATGTTAGTTTACTTTCCCAAGCCAAGACACAGTTATGTTCTTCGGTGTGTGTGTATGTACCTCCAAGTTGCCTGTCGACTTATAGTGACTCCACAAATTTCATAGGGTTTTCTTATGCACGGATTACCCAGAGGTGGCTTTGCCAGTTCCTTTCTCTAAAATATAGCCTGCATTGGTGGTCTCCCATCCAAGTACTAACCATTGCTGATCCTGTTTACCCTCCAAGATCAGGAGGGTTCTACTGCCTTCAGGATATTTAGCCCCTATGTATTTTGGTATTGAGTGCCAATGAATCCTGAACTTTATTCTGCCCACACTCCAACTGCACCCTTTTGTGGCACCAAACCTGCTTTAGAGAATTTCCTAGCCATTCAGAGCAGGTTTATAGGCTGTACAGGGGCCTGAAGGAGGAACAAGGCTTCTGGGTCTGGCAGTAGCAGTGGGATTTAGCAGAAGGATTGGCTCAAGTCTGCACACATGGTTGTATAACTCAAAAAAACTGCTGTGATTTTGGAGAGAAAGCAAGTTTATGAATAATGACTCCTCTGATTCTTGATTAATTCGGTTTCAAGGGATAACGGCTATCTTTAATTCTTGGCTGTTTTAATTAAAATTGAATTTAAGGGATTAAGTTGGCACAGAAAAGTTCATTAAACAATATATCCCAGAACATTCTCTCAAAATGTATTTTGACAGCTCTAAAGAGACATTTCAGGAATGTTGCTGGTGTACTTTATAGAGCCAAACTTGCTTTACTAAGTATTCAGTGGCAGCATGCAATGAAATACTTTTGGCATTTGGAGCTACAAAATTGAACATGATCAGTATGGCTGAGCTGAAATTACAAGCATCCTTCTTAATTAAACTGAGTTCCTGCATGACAATGGCTTTTTCCAATTCTATTATTGGTAATAATGATCTTCCTCCCAAAGGGTTTAGAATTACTTAATTGTTGTTACACAACACGCCTTTAAAATATAATTCTTGTTCACAGTTCCATTGAATGGGGATAGTATGCTTATGATTGTATTACCATATTAATTACAACACCAAAAACATGGCACAACTGAAAGCTCTGTAGACCTCAAATGATTCAGCAAAATTGCCTGCTGTGGCAAAATAAGAGATCTGAGTTGGAATTTTTTCCCCCTAGAATTCAAATTAGTTTATGCTACTCACACAGTGCGAGTGCACCAAATTTCACTTAATAGTGATTTGGAGAGGTGTATTCTTAAAACAATCGAACAAAATAAATTGGAGGTTCATTTATCTGTCAACATAAATAAAAATGCTAGCAGGCCATACCTCTTTCTGACACAGGAAACTGTCATACTATGAAGGAACTCTGGCTCATGTCCAGTGGTGTCTCTCTGCTACAAAAATGGACTCAATTTGGGGACTAGCACCCTTCAGAGCAAATTTTGGCAATATGAGGATTATGAGGGTGGGGCAGTCCATTCTGGTAATAATGTCCTTTTCAGAGAAGAGAGATAAAGAAAGTCTTCCTTGCATGGCATTGTATGTAGGCCTCTCCTTGCCATAGCAGTAAGTTAAATCATGCATGTTCATCAGTTTACAATTTTCTTCTCTCCTTATTCAGAGTCATCTCAGATGAAGAGCAGCCAATTCCATAGGTGAATCAGCTTATATTAAAGTTTAATACAAAAAAGTAGCAACATGCGAATGATGCACACATGCACATGTTAAGTATCAGAGCTGGCCCAAGATATTTTGCTGTCTGAGACAGACCATGAAGTCACACATTTATTTCGGCACTTATGACAGAAAATTTCATAGGTGCATCTCTCCTTTTCTCGCAGTAAGAAAACAACACTTTGCTGCCCTCTCATGATGTCAAAACTCTGTTTTCTGAGCTATTTGCCTCAAGCCTAGTGGAAGGGCTGACCTTGTTAAGTCTAGGAGTATTTGCTATCTAGATCAAGCAGAGTGCAGTGTAGCCAGTGCCATATGAACTTTTCACAATAAACAGGAGGAAAAATACCGAGGATTCTCTTGTAAGATGAAAAAGGAAAAAAAATACATTTATTGTTTCAGAAAATCCATCTTGGGTAGGAAAGGAGATAGACCAGAGAAGATTACCTACATTTCAGTGGAAGAGCCCCTAACAGGTGGCTCTCATGAATGAGAATAAGCCATCCTGAGACAGAAGCCCCATGGATGCTCCCTTCCAGACAAATGGAGACAAAAGGACTAAGTTTTAGGAAAAGGGGAAAGTGACCTCTGCAGGCGGGCAGGAAGCAAAAAGACATGAGCACACGGATCAAAGAAAGAAACAGGGAGGTGAAACAAAAGGGCAGGTATGCTCTCCACAGCCCTCTTTCACTAATCACTCTATACAAGCGATGCCTCTTTGCTTCCAACATTAAGCATGAATTATTAAGTATGATTATAAGCACTTCAGTGATGCTATGAGTACTTTCAAAGTGGAAAAGGTGTGTACCACTTTTGACCTATGACAGAAAATTTCAGGACACATGTTGTCTGCTGACCACACACTGTGGTTTAATAGGTGCTTGACAATCCTGATGTTTTTGTAATCCCAGAGAAACAGTAATATCAGGTTATATCGAGCTCTTTGTGGGCTACAAGTCTTTTGTGGGTGTGGGTAAGTCACAAACTATACAAGCTCAAGCCAGTGATAATAATGATGACAGTGGGCCATTTATAAACACTTTCTGAAAAAAGAAGGTGAACTCCATTACCCTTTATTATGAGACATGTTTCACACAGCAGCTTGTTTTAGACTGTTTTTCATCTGCTGTAAATTGCTCAGAAGGACTGGTCAGACCAATAACAACAACTATCTTAATTCAGTATCTCATGGATATCTCCACATTCTTTAAGCCTAAGTAGAACTGCTGTATTACCAGTGGTATGTTCTTGCTGTTGTGTGCCTTCCAGTTGTTTCTGACTTAAGCAGTCCTAAGGTGAACCTTTGGCCCTTTTTGCATGGCATTTGCCATGCGAAAGGGCCCCTCGAGCGTTGCACAAATGTGAGGAGTGGTCCACACGACGCACTCACAATCGTGTGACACTCCAGGGTCTGGCAGGTGCCGCTCGCACACTTTTTCATTTTCAGCTTTAAGCTGAAAATGGTGTGCGATCGCGCATCGCTCTGGGGCTCCGTGCACACTTGCCGTGTGTGTGGAGCTCTGGAGCCGTGGCGCTCACGCTTCCTTCTGCAGTGCAGACTGGGAAACTCCCAGGTTGCACTGCGGAAGGAAGAGGCGGGGCTCTCGCGCAAGCAGCCAGCAGCTGCAGAGCTGAAACAACGGGGACGTGAGAGCCTCTCACTGGAGGCTGCTTGCATGATCCCTGCACCCCAGTGCCGAGAAAAGGTGAGTTGCGGAAAGGGCCAAAGAGTTTTCTTGGCAAGATTTGTTTAGAGTAGGGCAGCCTTTGCCTTCCTCCTAGGTTAAGAGAATGTGACTTGCTCAAAGTCACCCAGTGGGTTTCCATGGCCATGCAGGGATTCAGACCCTGGACTCCAGAGTCATAGTCCAATGTATAAAACTTATTTTTAAAAGGGTTTTTATCACATTCAAGTTAAAACTGCAGGATAAAATAGGCTTTAGTTGAAAAACAATCACTTTCTAAGATGTATTTAAAATGCAATGCGATGTTTAAAATGCGCATTTCTTTATGTGTAATTCAGTCCTAGAATTGATAATATTAAAGTAAGTCCAGTGAGCTCAGTGGGACTTAAGCCATTTCCGCCCTACACTGTTAGAGTGCTATGATTCCACTTTCAACATCCTGTGGAATTCTGGGGTTTGTAGTTTACTGAGACTAAAGAGCTCTCTGGCTGAGCATTCTAAAGGCCCCTCCCTAAACTGCAAACCCCAGGATTCCATAGGATGTTGAAAGTGAATTAATAGCACTATCACAGTGTAGGGCAGAAATGGCCTAAGTCTGGAACGCGTACAGTCAGCCGTCCATATCCATGGATTCACACAGTTTGAAAATATTTTTTTAAAAAATCCAAAAAGGAAACTTTGATTTTGCCATTTTATATAAGGAGAGCCATTTTACTACACCATTGTCATAATGGGACTTGAGCAGCCATGAATTTTGGTATCAACAGGAGATCCTGGAACCAAACCCTAGCAGATGCTGATGGGCCACTGTATGCATAACATTGCAGCTTTAGGCCAGCATGGCACAAAACTGGATAATGAGACTGCCCATAAAGTATGTGACTTTTACCTCCTTTCCAACACTCCCATCCCTATATATATCCAAAATCTCTGATTTGTTACGACTTTGTTCTTTTTCCCCCCCCCTCCCTTCATGCATGTTTCATACAGAGTCCCATTAGGAACTAGAAGTAATAGTATACAACAAACATTTTGACACACAGAATCATAAAGGGACTGAAGGGGCCACCTAATGCAACTTCTTGGCAAGCATTATGCATCATGTTGTGTTATACCATGAGGGCTTGACAATTTTCTACACTATTGACACAGTTACCTGGGTCATTTTGCTGTCCTTTATATTTTGATATAGCATGGCCAGCTTAACACTACAGAGTGGATATCTCTTCAGTGTAATGCTTAATGCAAATATCATTACATGAATATTAGTTTATGGGAATGAGAAGTCAGAGTGAACTCTCTGGCACAGCATAGACCTGAAGTAAGGCTTCAAGGAGATTATTTGTGAACTTTCACATTACTGCCACAAGCAATTCCCAGGGGATCCAGTGTGATGTAGTGGTCTGAGCACTGGACTATGACGCTGGAGACCTGGGTTTGATTCTCCACTTGGTCATGGAAACCCACTGGATGACCTTGGGTGCATCATACACATTCTGCCGCAGAAAACCCTGTGATAGGTTCATCTTAGGGTTGGCATAAGTGGCAAATTGCAGGGTCGTAAATTGTACCTCGACATGCCTTAAGGGCCCTGCGTGCTGCTGTTCTTCAGCATACTTGGGTCCGTCAGAGCCAGGTCATCACTACAACTGAGGCTGTGGACATTTTCACACAGCATTTGCCATGTGAAAGAGGGCCTGGAGCGTTGTGCGATTGTGAGGAGAGATCTGCGTGACGCATTCACAATCGCGCAACGCTCCAGGGGCTGACAGGGGCTGATCGTGCATCTTTTCATTTTCGGCTTGAAGCCAAAAATGGTGTGCAATTGTGCGTTGCTCCTGGGCCCCACATGCACTTACCTGGCGTGTGGAGCCTCCAGAGCCGGGCCGGTCACACTTCCTGTCCCAGGCTGGACTGTGGAAGGAAGAGGTGGGGCTCTCGTGTGAGCAGGCAGCTTGTGCAGAGCTGAAGCAGCAGGGAAGGGAGAGCCTTTCAGCAGAGGCTGCTCGTGCAATCCCTGCACCCCAGCGCCAGAACAAGGTAAGGTGCGGAAAGGGCCTATGAGAAGATGGGCAACAGTGTTTGTGATGGCAATGATGAGGACTGGTGGTAGCAGCAATTATTTTCCCTCCTTAAGAAACAGGAAAAGTTGGGCTGCTGCTCTTCTCTACCGCTATTAAAAGTGCAGGGCAACTCTCCATTTTTGCACCAGGCCTACCTATTTGAAAGTAGCAAACAACATCTTTTGTGGTAGTTGGGGAGCCAGTTGTTCTTTTGTGAAGAAGCTGAGAGCAAAGAGCAAAACAAATATTTTGTTACTAGGCAGTTCCATGACTGAATGTAACCCAATTAAAATTAAATAATTTCTTATTCAAGAAGTTAGAATATCCCTAAACGTGTGTCAGGAACAAAAAGTTTTAATCTTTTCTTGTCAACATACATTTAATCTTTCTTAAAATTAAGAGGATTAGTCTAATTTAACTAATTCTGAAGGTTGAATTCATCAATAGCATTGTTCTCCCACCCCAGAAGGATTAGTGCCAATGACTCTTTCATGTGTCATCTGCTTTTGAACACTGACGGGCAGCCATTAAGCCTACCTGTGGACTCAGAGAGCTGCTGCTGCATCTGTTAGATAGATAGATGGCAGTGAGATTTACAATATTATCCTAAAAGTGCAATTAAGATATAACATTTAAAATAAATCCAAGTAAGTGATGCAAGGTGAAAGCAGTTAATAATGACATTTGAAGGCAAATAACAGACACATATTTAATGGTAGGAAGTAGGAAGTATTAGCACCTTTGTGACTTTTATTCGGGACTGTTGGAACACACATTTCTTAAAAAAAAAACCTCACTAAATTACAAAATCTAGAAACCCCATAAGGAGAATGAGCAGGAGATAGAGCAGGGTCCAGAAGTAAAACTCTAGATAACTAGTTTTAGACAGACTCCCAAGGGTTCCTGGTTCCCAACTGTTTAACAATAGCAACAAGAAAATAACTGTTCTCACCTAAATTAGGTTGCTGAATGAAGAAAACTGGAGATAACCAGGAGTGAATTTTTGGGCAGAAGAAAACAAATTTCCAGCTGAAAACAAATTCCTAGGCTCAGAATGTGCTCAGAGGCACTTTTAAAACAAACAGACAAAATTTAAGTTTAAAGCTTTTGCACTTGCCTTTGGTTGATGGATCGTGGTGTTCTAGATTTTTTTTTAAACTAGATCCATGCAATAGCAAATGTAAAGTCTGTCCACTCCTGCTTCAAAATACACTTGATGAGGTGCTAAGGTGTGTTCTCATCTTTCAGGCCCTTGTAGCACTTTGTATTGCAACTTCCTACCATGATGATAAATCAACACTCCTGCATTGCCTTGAAGGCTAACAAAGCTTATTTCCTGGACAGCAGTTTGCTTCATCAGATGCATGTGGGTGGCAGTCAATGAAAGCTTATGACAAGTAAATCATGTTGGGCTTTGAAGTGCCACAAGATTCTTGTTTTGGTTGTTCATACCAACAGGATGACGAAACCACTCTCTTCCTGTTTGACTGTAATAATTAATGCAGCCTCCAAGTATGCTATTTTATTTTGCTTTGTCTCATCTGGATATAGGAAAAATACTAGAAAGCCAACTGCTCAGGCAATGGAATGTTAAACTGTCACAGGTATCAGGCAGAGCCAGTCATCTGGATCCACAGAACCAGGATTAAGCCTGGGATGTCAATGGCAGTACTACATTGAATTTTAAATGGATAGTGACAGATCAAAGAAGGCACTGCTGCAGTACAACAATTAAATATACCCTTGCCTTCCTTTGCATGTTAATCCTATATAGCCAAAGGGATAAGGGAAGAGCTGCTAACTGGTGATTCTAATGCCACCAGAGCAGTAAATTTGCTCCAGGTTTTATTTTGAATTTTAAAGGCTCTATTTGTGTTGGATAAAAGTCACAAAGGTGCTAATACTTCCTACTTCCTACCATTAAATAGGTGTTGAACCTATTTTGGGGGTGGGCTCCAGCACTCTGGATAGCTCATTTAAACTAGAATGTGGGGCAGATTTACTGCTTCACTGGCATGGGAGTCACCAGCTGCCACTGTCTGGGAGAAAAGATCATTATGAACAGAGCTGTAAATAGAGCATGACAGAAATTAAGACAAATACTCTAGAAACTCTGCGCTTTGTTTCGCAAGTGGCAGGACTCTGTGGAAGTGTGAATTGCCAGACAATTCGCATTGCCCTGCCCTTCTTCAATAGTTCTCAGCATCCTATCTGTCCTAATTGACAGTGTCCCGAGATACATTTTTACTGCCCTGCTTTCCCACTGCCTCACTTCGCATGACACTCTTTTTCCTTGCTCCCCACAATCTGCAGCTCTGCCACCCACCCTCTTGTCCTTCCCCCTTCTTTGCCTCAGACTGCATGAAGGCATCTCCTAACCACCATGCCTCTGAACCCCTCTCACACATGGCTGTCTTCGCAGCCTCTGGAAAACATCCCTAGCCACACAAAGAAGTTGGTGCTGCTTTAAGCTGAGGTTACACAGAGTGTGAAGTGAGGATCAGGAGAAGGGAAGAAGTGTGGAGGTGCGTAGAGGAGGCAAGATGGTGGGGTAGGGAGAAGCTGGCTGTTTTCCTTCACACCTCAGGTAGCAGGAAATAACAGACCTACTAACTCCATTGCGGTCAGACTCCATTTCAGCCCCCTGCTATTTCTGTAATTGAAGCAACATCCCCCTCTCCCTGTTCAGACATGAAGAACTTGGCGGCTGCCTGCTGTATCCATTTGTGCGCAGCCCAGTTCACACTGAGAGATTTATCCACATCCATATATACAAAGAGGGCTTGCATGTGGAAAGGCTGCTCACATGTGTAAACAAATCTTTAGATTAATGAATGGATGAGTATGGCTGTGCCAAGCTGCTGTTTCATCTCCAACCTGTAATAACCATGCTTGCAATAGTTTGTAAAACTGCAGCTAGTATCTTCCCTCTCAGTAGTAAATATAAAATTGTAATCCACACTATGGGAACCAGTGCACATGACTGCTGACTGCTACAAGCTCTTGTCCTATGGCCCAAGGTGTTCTCTTTCCAGGATTGAAAAACACTGCATTAAGCACTTAAACAACTGTGACTATAATGTGAACAGCTAAGTCACGCAGTTCTAAACCCTGTTTAACTGGAGAACACTCTTCTGATTTGCATATTTTCCATAAGGGAGATTCTGCATGATGACTAACGTACCTTGGTTTGTGGAATAACTGTCACAAAAGGAATATTCACACAAACACCCCTGATACTGAGGTGAATGTCCCCCTCCCCAAAAGATACAGCATTCATGCTCGTGCTGCCCATAGGGTTAGCACACATGAAAAGGGGCAGATAAGCAAGGGGATTTTGTGGCAATCAGGATCTCGTTGCTGCTGTTGTGTGCTTTCAAGTCATTTCCAACTTATGACTACCCTAAGGCAAGCCTATCATAGGGGTTTCTGGGGCTGAAAGTGTGTGACACACTCAAGGTCACCATGTGGCTTTCCATGGCTGAATGAAAAATCAAGCCTTGGTCTCCAGGTGTGTAGTTCAATGCTCAAACTGCTACAGCACAGTGCT
Organism: Cyclura pinguis; assembly: GCA_030412105.1. Classification (NCBI taxonomy): domain Eukaryota; kingdom Metazoa; phylum Chordata; class Lepidosauria; order Squamata; family Iguanidae; genus Cyclura; species Cyclura pinguis. The sequence continues at coordinate 131,918,013 of CM059600.1, forward strand.
CCCTGATATATATGGTGATGTGTGGAGCTGTCGGACATGCTGATGGTAGGGCACCCCTACAGCAATGTGACCCCCTTTTGCATTTTTTGAATATTAGAAGGAATTCCTCTCCCTAATGCAGGGCTGGGCAGATACTGTTGGACTGCAGCTCTCATAAACCCTATCCAGCATAGTCAACCATTAGGGAAGATGGGAGCTTCCCACTATTGTTCTAAAGAAATTTCCCAAGCTGCTTCACATTTGTTCAGAACTGGTCCTGAATAAGGGTCTTGTTTGACAAATAACCTATCAAACTGCAGTGAAGAATCAATGGCATGAGAGTTCCATTTATTTGCAAGTAGAACCACAATATCCTATTTAAAAGTAACACAAATATTTAAACGCTTAATGTTTCAAATTACAGCAATAAATCTGGCCTGCACATCACCTGATCTGATAAAAATAAAACAACAGTCCCATGAAATGTTACAGGCTGCTGAGTGTTTTATAACACCCTTACCTCTGGAGTGCCAGCCAAAAACAGGTTTACCAAGCCCCACTTGTCGTTGGTGTCCTTATTTAACACAACGGGTCTCGCCAATTGTGCAGGCCTGCTACAGGTGGCCCCAAACAAGCAAAAATGTGTTTGTGTGTGCAAATATGTAAAAGTGAAGGGGTGTGTGGGTGGGGGAAAATACACAGATTCCAAAAATGAACCTTTGGGCCATGGATTCTCTTTTGAATTTGGGTAAGGCTCTTCCAGCGTCTGCAACTTATACATAAACGGGGACGGCTAAAGTTTTCCACACTTTGCTAAGAGGAAGCACAAATAAAGGTCGCAAAATAGGCTGCAAACTAGACTAAACTAAACTCAGAGCGAATATGTACTTTTGAAACGACTGGATGCTCTGTATGTAGTTTTATTTCAGTAGAGCCATTCACAAACGCGTGCTTCCCCCTCCGCAGTGACCTTTCCTGTCCCTAACTTCTGCCCGTTGCAAGTCCCGGGAACGCAGCCGCAACATGCTCGTGAAATTGACACCTGGGGGGGGGGGGGAATCCTGCTTAAGCCTGAGCCGAAATCGCACCCGTCCTCTCAGGCTGGGTTTGAAGCCGGAGTGAGGACAACGGCTTTTTTTGTTTGTCTCTCTCTTGCATTTCCCCCGCCCTCTGCACAAATATGCCAAGGCCGCCCTCAGCAGCGCCCCTTCCCAGGACACACCCGGACGGAAAGTTCTCTCTCTCTCTCTCTCTCTCTCTCTCTCTCTCCGTGCTCGGGTTACCCTCTCTCAGGTGCCAAGGCTGGGCCAGGGAGGAGGAGGAGGAGGAGGAGCCCGCTGGGCAGCCGACCAGGAGAGGCCTCCCCGGGCTCCTCGGCCAGCTCAAGGGCGCCGCGTTGGCAGCCGAGCGCCGGGCTGGCGGGAAAAGGGGGCGGCGGCCTCGCCGGCAGGAACCTCCCCCGGCTCCGCGTTGCTCCCTGGCCGGCGGGCCGGCAGGAACTCCACGGAGAAGTTGGTCGCTTCTTCGAGGGAGGCCGGGAGGCTCCCGTTGGCGGGTAAGGTCGGCGGTGCAGGGAGCGAGCTGAGGGGCGTCCGGGGAAGGGTCGCCTCGGCCGCCGCGCCCGCCTCCCTCCCTCCCTCGGAGGGGTGGAAGTAGGCTGGGAAGGTCCTTTTGAATGAAGGAAAGGGAGCACGTTGTCTAAGCGTGTTTTCCTCTTGGGGACGCTTCCAGACGAACAGCCGGCGCGAGGGGGAGAGTGACTCTCGTGGGGTGGAGGGGTGACCCAGCTTTGGGGGTGCGGCGTTCGGCCGTCTCAGAGCACCTCAGAGTTAAGAAAGTACACAGGTGAGGCTCCATCGTAGCCGCTGCTCCCCCGGCAGCCCCGTAGAGGCTGGTATGGGGTGAAAATGGGGCTCTTAATAGGATAGCTGTATTCTCTAGGGCTGGGGTCCTCGGGGGCGGCCCTTTGAGGCCTTGCCAGCCTCGTCTTTCCAGCTTATCTCCATAACTTCCCTCGAAATAAGAGTTTTTCATCGTTAAGATCGTGTTCAGCAACCGTTGATTAAAGTGGGTTGGTCCAGAGACCACTGAGCAAGTTGCTTCTGGACTGGGCTTCTTTCAGTAAAGAATTTGATGGATTTGGACTCTAGGTTTTGGAGCATCTGCTCAGCTATAACTCTTTTATTCCGAATAGGGGATAACATAGCTTATCTGTTGGAGTTCTTGTCGTTTGTCATCTTCCACACCGTCCAAAAACATATGCTGGAAAGTTTGGTGTTGTTTTTGCAGCACCTCGTGGCAAATATGGTACCCCAATTAGGATCCTCAGTTCCTTGTCTCCAGGTGGGTGCAATCCTGTACCCGTTTACCTTGGAGCGTTTGCCTTGGAGCATGAAACTCGGTGGGATTTGATTTTGTTGAGTAGTGAGGTAGAGAGTTGCATTATCACAGAGTCTTCAGGTCTCCCGCTTTGGACCTCAGAGACACAAGTACTGTTTGAGTGTCAGACATATGTGCTGTCTTAATTGAAGAAAAAACTGAAGATAAAATAAACCCAAGGGGGTTGATTAGGTTTATAAAGAGAGGCAAAATAGAGGATTGTGGTAGGAATCTGACTGAGGATGGGGAGAAGGATTGCAGAAAGTACTACTTTTGAACGTGAGGAATTGGACGTAAGTGAATATCTTTAACAATATATTTTGCTCCATTTAAAATGCTGATTTAGAATCTAGATCAAAACACCTGTACACCTGGGATTCTGGACAAAAATTCATATAATATCACCCCAGAAATGTCATACTATGATAATTATAATAGAAGTATATTTGTGTTGATTTTCATTAAAAAGTGCAATGGAAAACAAGGGCCTGACTTAAGGGGAAAATATTTATGCAGGTTAATGACCTCACTATAACTCACTGCTGCCTCGTGAAATGAGAAGGTTATCTGTGAACACTTGCTTCTGCTCACAGAGTTCACGCCTTTTCTGTCTGCTTGAAAAGAGTGGTTCACTATATCTTTTTTGGAAGGAGAAAGCTTTGTGCCTTAGTCTTAAAATGTTGTTTGGAAAAGTGATCCATGTGATTTTGTTGCGGTTTTTGTAGCTAATGTTTTTGGATTGGTTCACGAAGTCACGTTTTTCCATATAGAGATGACCACTGTCTGTTCTTAGAATACAGCTTCTGTCATGAAATAGTTGTACATGGATACATCTGCATCTATTTCCACAGCCATGATAGCAGTTTGAAAAAACAAAAACACTAGAAATTCTATGGCCATAGGAACTACCACTAACTGTGTACAGCCCTACTCATGTTAGCTTTTCCCACAGATCATTTTGAACATGTGGTTTTGGGACATGCCAAAGTTAGACTGTAGATGTTGGTACTGGAGAAAATTGACTACCTAAATCAGGTTTTAGTTGTCACGTCAGCTCTGTGGTCTTTTCCTGCTTTATTTGTAAAATTACAGAGAATTGCTTGCTGCATTACTCAACTAGCTAACAAAGAAACATATCAGCACCTTATTATGAAGTTGCTAATTCCTTGGAAGCTCTTTGTAAACCCTAGCATAGCTACTTTTTTTAAAAAAGGAAGGTTGACCCGTAATGGGAAGTGATGGAAAGGGCTTTAACAATTTGGTTTTGCTGCTGTCGCATCAGAATCCTCTGCAATCCACTATGATGAAGGCTTCCACTGATGCCAAAGGAGGCTTTCTTCCCCTTGCTAAAAGAAAGAATGGGAGCAGTTCTTATCCAGACTGTGGCCTGGGCAAATGGTTAAAACCCCTTTTCTTCCCCACCTTGTGTCTCTGTTCCCTTGCACTGGCTTTTTTTTTTTTTAGCCATGCATAGACCGCAGATGTGAATAGACCTCAACGTATATGTTCAGTGTTGCATATCCCTTATTCCTTGCCCTGAGAATTCTATGGACATAGATAAAATCTTAACACAAAATATTCTGAGGTTAGTGCTTTTCTCCTACAGCCAAAAGCAGGAACTTGCACATTACTGCTGTGCTGGGAGCATCTCACATGCTGTTCATGGGGAAATTGCAATATCACTCTTAGGCTGACTCTGGAATATTCTGAGGTTGCACCTCAGAAAAACTTTTGCTGAAATATTGGTACAGGTCAAAATTTCCATTCAGCAGACCTTAGCATAATCATGAAATTGTTTTCTTTATTGCTTGTTAATGTGTACTAACTTTTTAAAGTGGCATTAGGTGCATGTTTAATGTTTAAAAGTGACTGGTCAAAAACTAAACATACTTTCTAGTGTTTATTTGTGCATGCAAAATTCTGGTAGTAGCATCAAGTTGAACCTCTACCTTGGACAGCTACAAGTCAGTGGCTTTGTTGGACATCCTAACATTGTTCTGACCCAGGCCTCAGGTCATTATGAGTCACATGAGTAAGTTTAAACTGTCTGCTTGTTACAGCTCACTCACAATGCAGTTCAATATTGAGAGAAGTCACAAGCTCTGCTAACTGTGGATTCTGTTTGTACGAATGCTGCAAGTGTGCACAGTGGTTAGCAACCGGTACCATTGCTCCCCATGGCTGTCTGGCCTGGGAATACTACATAACAGGGTTATACTGATTCACTGCGGACAAATCATCAACAACATGGTAGGCAGTTGCAGGCTGTAGGGTTGACAGAACAAAGGAGGAGAAGCCTCTCTGATCTACCTCCCAGCTGATTATTTGGTTGTTAAATGGGGACCTGACCATTCTCTGTCGAGGCTTCTCTGGCCACTTTGCCTTTATGCTTATGTTACCAGACTGTGGGCAGAGCCACCAGTTGATGGGGTTGGGAAAGGAATTTCACCTGGTTTGTGACTGTCTACACTGGCTGGTTGCCTTCTCGTGGCAGTTGGAGGTGTTGAAAACTCTTTTTTTTCCTTCTGCATCACAACTAAATCCTTGCAATCAGAGGAGGTACTGGACTGGATCTTTTTCAAGAGTAAGCAGGGGATTGGAGCACTTCTTTCTTCAAAGAGGATCTGGGGTGTGTGACCTTTAGCAGTGACCTGCTTTGGAGACCAATGTGCCTCCTGTGCTCCTAGATTCTGAAAGGATGGTCAGAAAATGCACAACACCGTAGTGGTCCCATTTATAATCCCAGCAGGTAGGGTAGGAGGAAATGTTTGGCCACTAAATGTTTGGCTAGCTAACTGATGATAGATTTCAGTCCTGTTGTTGCTTCAGATATTGTAAGATGTAGCTAATTATGTTGTGACTATATCTAATCCTATTCCTGGACTTTCTGTTCGCTCACCTCCCTCACCCACACTTACTGGCACTACTGACAGAAACCTAATGACTATACATTTAATTTAAGCAAGATTTATTCCTTAACTGTTAAGAATAGTTCACATTGAAATAGGAGAGATGTGACTTGTGTTTCGTCAGTATTTTAAGGAGCTGGAAGTGCCTGCTTGTTACTTCCACATTGGTAGTGTGTATATCCTGGATAAAAAGCTGCAGACTTTAAATCAGTGTTTCCCAAACTTGTTTTTCCAGGTGTTTTGGGCTTCAGTTCCCAGAATCCCTGATCATTGGCCAGAGCAGCTGGGAATTGAAGTCTAAAACACTTGGAGGACTAGAGTTTGGGAATAACTGCTTTAAATGGTGTGGAGAAAGTAGATTGGGAGAAGTTTTTCTCCCTCTCTCCCAAGAGTGAATCATAATCTGGGGAACCTGAGTGATGAAAGATTCAGGACAGATAAAAAGAAGCACTTCTTCCCGTGCCTAGTCCAATGGTAGAATTTCCTGCCACAAGATGTAGCAATGGCCAACAGTGTGGGCAGCTTTAAAATGGGATTATACTCATTCACAGATGATAAGACTGTCAGTGATGGCTGCAATCCACTAAGTCAGATGCATAACTGTTTTGTATTCACAATCCTTATGTATTCTCTAGTCTAGAAGATACATAGGGACTGTGAAAGTCCCCCAGTCTCCCCATTTACTAGACAGCAGCCACTGCAATCAATGGGGACCTGTTCCCCTGTCAATAAGGAAGCAGCTGATTAGTGATCCCACCCACCACTGTGAACAGTCTCCTGTGCAAGGAGGAGTGTGTCAGGGACCCTGTTTCTGCCTGTCATACTAGAGATTGCTTATGGGGATGTTGAGTACCTTGGATGGCTCCTTTAAACTTGGAGTGGATTCACTACCCCACTAACAAAGGAGCCACCTAGCTGTCCTGAAGATGACAACACCCAGGTCTCAGAGAGTCATTCTCTTTAGGCAAGGACTGGGTAACCTGTAGTCCTTTGGATGTTTTGGATCTCAGCTCATATGATCCTTCTCCACAAGTCATACGGGGTAGGGCTGATGAAGTTCATACGGTAGGCTAGAGATTTCCCATTCCTGCTTTAAGCAGTAAAGACTGTAGTCAACTGAATGCTTAGTTGAAACCTCATGCCTTTTAAAATAATCATGAAGTTTGAGTTTGCTTATTTTTAAATGAATATTCACAGGTATAGGAGTGTTTGTTTTGTGCTGCAATAAACTGAGTCATGTTGCATCTTATAATACTAGTAAACTGATTATGGTATCTAGAAGTGGACAGCTGTGGGCCTCCAGGTGAATTTCAGCTCCCATAAATCCTCCCCACTGTCTCTGCTGGCTAGAGCTGATTGAAACTGCAGGCCAAAAACATCTGGAAGGGCACGGTTGCCCATCTCTAATATAAACGTTCATAGAGTATTCTATATCACCAGTCTTTCTTTCATTTGTTTGTTCATTTTTTAGCCATCAGTTGTATCATGTTAATATGAAAGTAGGAAACTTTATATTCTAGATTCACAAATTGATGAGAAGAATAAATTTAAATGTGGCCTTCTAAGAATGAATTGTGTGTGTGTATATTTTAAAAAACTGTCTCTCACTTAACGGACATCTGTACCCTTTCATGGCAAAAGCCTTGGCAGTTGAGGTTTTGGTAACTTGCAAATATTTGATAATGAAACAAAATATCTGCTGAGCTGCATACATTTGATTTAAATCACAGTAGCTTGAATACAAATTGTGGACCCTCCATATCTCCAGGGGCTCCATTTCAGGATCTCTTGTGAATGGCAAAAAACCATAAATGTTCACATCCCATATTATTAAATGGTGGTGATGTGCATGCAGATGCTTTAGCACGTGCACATTCGCATCACCACCATTTTGGGTATAGGATGTGATGCTTTGCGATTGCTGGAATTTGCAGATCTGGAGGTTGAATATATAGAGAGTCAGCTGTATACTCCGTCAGGCTTTGAGAGACCATGATCAATGTCTCTTTATGTCAGATTATTCATGCTAACAGGCCTGCCTCATCATATGACTTACCAGGGCCTACTGATCTTGTGGTTTACCCACCAACGTTTCTTCACATTCTGGGCAGTTATTATTGAGGATGTTAAATAAAGCAGCTAGTCATGTCAAATTCTGAGGATGGAAAATGTAACTAAATGAAACATATCTTTGCGATTAAAATGCTATGGATAAAAATATCAGGCAATTTCTGTAGGGAAGGAATACAACTAGCTCTGGTAGTGTACTCATAGGTGCTCCTATGATGTTATTAAAAAAAACCCTGACTTTCTAATGGAAAGACATTTTCCACCGTATACAATGAAAGCTTTTACATTGGCACTTACAAAGGGTGTAATGTTAGCAAGCCAGCCTCTCTGCCAAGTGAGTTGCTTCCAGCCACACTCTCCCCTTATGGCAGAAATCTGTTGCTGTATCCTAGACACTATTCACCATTCATAGGATGAATAGACAGCTGTTTTATTCTACACTCACATTTGAGGACACCAAACTAGAATAAATGTGGCAGGCTCTTTACTCCATCATCTGTGTCTATAACGAGTCATAATTTCTGGGCTGAGAATCTGCTGTCTGACCTGCCTAATTTTTGGCAAAGAAAGAGTCACTGAGTAAGCCTTCAAATTTGAATCTCCATGTTAGTGAACATTCTAAATGTAACATTTAGGAATTATTGTTATGTTTTGTTGAGATGTGAATTCAGATTCTAGAGGACGAATTTTGAAAGTTACTTTTAAGAAGAATGAATAGAAGGACATGCTGAAGCCAGTGAAAAGACGATGCTTTGGGTCCCAGAATTGCACAGTTGGAAGGGATTGCTAGGGCCATCTAGTCCAAGCCCTGCTATGCAGGAATCCATAGCTACAATATCACTGAAAAGTAGCCATTTAATTTCTTTTAAAAAAATCACTAACAAAAGAGAGACTGTCACCTTCTGACCTAGGCTGTTCAGCTGTTGAACAGCTCTTACCATTCAAAAGGTTTTTCTAATGTTTTGTCAAAATTTCTTTTCTTTTTTTTTTTTTGTAATTTGAATCCCTTGCTTCAGTTCCTACTCTCTGGAGCAGTAGAAAACAAGCTCGCTCCATTGTCTATGTGACAGATCTACAGATATTTGAAAACAATTTTCATATCAACTCTCGGTCTTCTCTTCTCCAGGCTAAATATATGCAGTTCCCTCAAATTCTTCTTCTAGGACTTGAGTTTCATACTTTTTACCACCTTTGTTTGTTCTCCTCTGGATACGTTCCAGCTTATCAATAGCTTTCTTAAACTATGGTGCCCAGAATTGGACACAGTATTCCAGGAGATGTCTGACCACAGCTGAACAAAGCATACTGTTACTTCCCTTGAGCTGAACACTGTAGTTCTGTTGACACAGCCTAGAACTATATTTGCCTTTTTTTGCTGCTGCATCGTGTTTAACTTTGGGTCAACTAAGACCCCTAGACCCTTTTTACAAGTCAAGTGTTGCCCATCTTATATCTGTGGATCTGATATTTCTTGCCCAAATGTATTGCCATACATTTATCCCTGTTGAAATTAATTTTGTAAACTTTCTCACGGCTCTTCAATCTGTTTATAGTAATTAGAGCATTAAACTGGGTCCAGGGAGATCTAGTTAAAGCTCTATCCAGCCAGGCATTTGATTGGGTGACTTAGGGACCAGTCGTTATTTCTCAGCCTGTCTTCTGGGATGGATAAATTGGAAATGGAAAATCAAGCGTACTGCCTTGAACTTCATGAAGGAAAGGCAATATGTAAAGGGGCTGATCTGTTGCTTTGGTGTGTTAGGTAAATTTCAGAAGCACTCTTGGCCCAATGCAAGGACTTGCTGGTGCTGGTGCTAAAGGGGAAAAAAAGGCGAGAGAGAAAGAGAAGAAGAAACACTAATGTCCTTCCACTCTTGACTGCAGTTTTGACAAATTAAGGCATTTGGCCCCTTCATCTATGCAAATCCATACAGTGTATGGTAGTACTGGGATCGCTACACTTGCAGGACTGCATCCTGCCTAAAGCAAAATAGTGAGTTAATATTTAAGGTGGGATTTCAGCTGTAGTCTTTCTAATACACAGTTAAGCTGCTAGGCAGCAAAAGCTCCACAAAATATCATTATGATTATGATTATCACGACTGATTATGTCCTGCCTTTTTCCTAGTTTGAGACTCAAAGTGACTTACAATAGTTAAACCAAACATAGCTAAAAATTCAGAGCATGCAAAAGTTAAAAGCATAATTAAATTATCAAAGAATGAAAACCTGTTAAAAAGATGAAGCTCTGAAAATAAAGCAGCAAATAGAAAATTTAGCATGTTATGCACAGCCCACTCCTCCTAAAAAATCTATACCCCAAGGGCTGCTGAAACTTTTCTGCCTGCAGAAAGGAGAGGACAAGTCTATCCTGTCTGGGAAGGGAGTTCCAGAGCATGGAAGTGTGTACAGAGAAAGCCTTCTCCCATGTCCTGTGTACTTGTCAGGGTGATGGGTCAGGCAAAAGGACCTCCCTAGAAGATCTGAAAATATGAGCTGGTTGGTATACTACTTCTTTTCCCAACTTCTTGCCCAAGCCACCAAGGGCAGTGAGACTAAGACTAGCTCTGGAACAAATACATCTCTGTGCTGCCATACCCTTCCCATTCAGAAAAGAGCAAATTAGTGTGTTTATTTAAACTAGCTTTCTCCATTTTGGGGCTCTCTAAATAGGACTGTATGGTCAGCCCTCCACATTTGTGCATTTTAACATTCACAGATCTGAATATTTGTGAGTTTCTCCAACCCCTGCCTCTCCACCTCAGATGCTTCTTTTCTGGGGAAACCCTCCCTCTTGGTGGCTCTGATCATGCTGTGCAGCCCTTTAAAAAACCCACTTCTGATCCTCCTCCACCAACCACTGCCTGGCTAGCTAAGAGTAGTTCATACCCCAATTTCTCAGTGCCATGAAATTTCCCCTGATGCCCGCCACACCCAAAGAAGGAGATGGGTAAGAGAGAAGAAGTATAGGGCCACCATGCCAACCAACCCCCTTTCCCTCTCCTTTCCTCACCCTGGTTTGGACTCTCCCCACCATGCTTTGACCCCCCTTTCCACACACCCACACACATTTTGATATTTGTTGATTTTCCACTTTGGAGTCCTGCACTCCTAGCCCTACTGAATGTGGAGTGCCAGCTGTATTAGCTGGGCATTCTGAATGGTCAAAGATGTAATGTGAAAGATCTGGAGGGCACCAAGTTGAGGAAATATGGCTGAAAAACAGAATCTCCTTTGCCCTGTTGTAATTACTAGCTTAGAGAACCAGTAAGGTGTAGTGATTTGAGCATTGGACTGTGACTCTGGAGACCTCAGTTCAAATCCCTTCTTAGCCATGGAAATCATGTAGTCATGGATGCCCTTGGGCAAGTCACACTCAGCCTTAGAGAAGGGAAAGGGCAAACCTCCTCTGAACAAATCTTGCTCCTGCTCAAAAAAACCTGTGATAGATTCATCTTAAGGTTGCCATAGGTTGGAAATGACTTGGAGGGACACACCACCACCACCACCACCACCACCACAATGATTACTACCTTCTGTGTGTTGGAAAAGGAGCAAGAAAGGGAATGCATAAGACCAAATATCTTTCTCTCATTTATGTTTAGAATTCAGCCAAAGAAGTGGAATCTGAATGGGCAGCTTGTTGTGGGTAAAGCAATGGAATCCTTCTAAATTCTGCAGGCGAATAAAAGGAAAGTTGTGTCTGCATGACAATTTTTTGATTAGCTGTTTCTGGTTTGCATTTTTTCAAAGATATTTTAGTATTCCCCATCATGTTGATACAGATATTCTACGTCTAAGGGAATACTGTATAATGAAATGTTAAACATTTAGATCTGGTAGAATTCCCATGCTGGAAGGGATCTTAATCTTGTCTAGGAGTGGGTACCCTCCCAGAAGGAAACATGTAAGAGAAGAAAAGGCGATTTTGTGGCATTGCTGAATTTTACTAGTGCTATTCTTCTAGGTATGTTGTTGATCTCAGTAGCAGCAAATGGGGACAGTGGTGTATGCATGCGCACACATGCATGTACGTATGTGTGCATGCTCATGCAAATAGTGCCAGGGTGCATGGACTGTGTGTTCTCACCCTCCCTGATCATGTATGTTCAGCCCGATGCTGAAATACAGGCTCCACAGTGTAGATTGCAGCAACAGCATTCCATGGCATCAAGGAAAGGTAGATCTAAGGATTTTGAGTAAGTCTCGGCAAAGAAGGAGTAGGGGATATCCTCAGGACATATCAGGTTGTTGCCAGCTCTTTTAGTCAAGCTTATTCTCAGTAGATTTCCATGTCTTGTTTGTGTCCCAGCCTTCTCATATATAGCTCATATATGTATGTATGTGTGTATATATATATTTAGGCACTAGACATACTATTTTGATCTTCATTTTCTACAAACTGGTAGGAACAATACACCTAAACTGAAAATGCTGCATTTCAGTTTCCATCTAAACATAATCTCCAAAATATCGTTAAACGTTAATTCAGAGAGTTCCATTGTAAAACTTTCTGCTGGAAATTGTCTGCACTGGAGTACTTGCAGATTCTGCTTTTGTCATGCAATCACCCAGTGAAATCACAGAATTTTATGGTGGGTCTGGACATCATCATCTTCCAGATGTAACCCACCCATATTTTCTCACCACTTTTTCTGTCTGTTTTCTTTTTTCGTCAAGACAAATCAGATACAGTATTTCTTGCTTTAATACTGCTAAGAGTCATTATTGGGAAGCACCCTGGATGCTCTCATATTTTTGTAGTCTCACCATTTCAGCTATCACCTTAAAATAATAAATTATCGGCCTTTTTAGTTTCAAGGGAAACCTTGCAAGTGGAAGATTCATGCTTACATAGTAGATATCAAAAATACAAAGAAAAAGCAACACCTTGAAAAATAAGTTTTAAACATCTGCCTCTGGAAAAAATTTTTTTATATAATTTTATTAAGTTTCACAAATAAAAAAAGATTCTTTAACTTGTACTTATTACATGAATTATTTCTGATCTTCCACACTGTTCTGGTCAACATTTCCCGCAGTTTACTCCACTTATTACATTAATGCATCACAATATAATGATTTTCTCAACTGTTCGAACAGACATTTCCCTCTCTCACACAATCATAATATAGTCGTTCTAGCTAGTCAGTTCCCAGCTCATCACTCCCTTCTGCTTTACTCAAATCGTCCTGTTCCAAGATACTCTCATTTCTCTTATCACTTTAAAGTTCTGCTGTCTCTTCATTTATTTTTTAACGCTCCATTACTTATACCCCAAAATCTTGTAGTTTTTAAATATATCTGTCGTTGTATATCTGGCAGTCTGAGCTATTATTACTGCAACGATCCCTCATCTTCTTACCCTAAATTCCATTATGCTGAAATGTCTTGTTTCCCCCTTCTAATTAAATCCTATTCAATCCCCTTCATCCCTTCAACAACATCTCAATATTCATATTTACTAAAATATACCGATATATCATCAATTGCAAGCTTAATTGACAATGCCAAGGTAAAGATCAGTTTATGCAATTCAGAGCCCTGTGCTTTCATCCGCATCACGTTCCCCTCTCTCATTTGGGGCTTTGCTGCCTGGAAATTCATTTGAAAATTCTCTGTATTCTTTTAGTCGCTTATATTCCAAGCTGCTCCGTCCCTGAGAGTGAGGGTATTTTACCTGAATAATCTCCCCCACAGGCTCACCCCCCTTAAACAATATCCCAATATTTATTTAAGTACATTTACTTATTTAAAGTTGCTGAGATATTTCCACTTGTCAAATCAGAGTCCTGTGACTATATCCACCTCCTATTCCCCCCTCCCTTCTTGGACTTTGCCACCCAGAATCTGTTTCTGAAAGTTTCCTGTATTCTCATAGTCGCTTAAATTCCGGGCTGCTCCGTCCAAAAGAGTGAGGGTATTTACTTGTACTTATTCCCAACAAAAACCTTCCGTTCCCCCCTCCCATCTTGGACTTTACTGCCCAGAATCCATTTCTGAAGATTATCTGTATTCTCATCGTCGCTTAAGTTCCAAGCCGCTCAGTCCATGGGGGTGGGGGTCTTCCAGTCGAATCACTTCCATCACAGGCTTCCCAGTCTCAAAACCCCCTTCAACCCTTGACATCACATTGTTTATATTAATGACAATATATCAATCAAATAGCAAGCTTAATTGAGATTGCTGGAGTACATTACCCCTTATCAAATTTAGAGCCCTGTGCCTTTATCCACCATCTATTCCCCCCTGCCCTCTTGGAGCAGCCCGGAGTTTATTTCTGAAGATTCACTGCATTCTCATAGTCGCTTAAATTCCAAGCTGCTCCATCCGTGGGAATGAGGATGTTTAGCTCAAATGACCTTCCAGCACAGTCTCAGCAGTCTCAACAATCCAAAAAAAAACCAGGAAACAAGAATCATACCACAAGAGTAAAAAAGATAGGAAACGTACAACTCCATAACTTTTTGCTCCCGAAGTATTCCTCCAAAATCCAAAATTCGTAGTCAATAAGCCAAATACCCGATCATCTCAGTTCCACCAAAATATTAAAGTAATACAGTACAGAGAGTTCAGTGTCCAAATGGAGATTATAACTCTTTTATAATTCATCAGTCCGAATGTTCAATTTTTTGACATCTTATAGTGTAAGTCCCAATTATAAATCAAAAGTCTTTCTTTTTTCTTTAAAAAGTATTAACTTCAATCGTCATGAGAAAGCAGAAAATCCAACTCGCCCTTTCTTTAAATTCAAACCTCCCCTTTAAGAGGAACTCTCAGCCATAACGAATTCACTTTGCCTCTGGGTTCCCTCCATTCCTTCGTTCCTGCGCTCCGTTGCCTGCCACAACTGCTGCGATATTACCGGAATCGAGACCAGAACAGGTTGCATGATTTCTTATTAAATTCTTAGTTGTTTCTTGATGTCTTTGTTAAAAGTCGACGGCGGCGCTTGTGCCGCTCAAGTGGCGATCCCGCTGGCTCCGTCATGGTCCTTTGACCCCCCTGGCGTTTTCCGCTCCCCCAGCCGTGCAGAGCCAAACGCCGGTTGTGGGGTCCCCTTCGGACCCGTTCCGCACCCCTTGTACCGGAGGGGTGTTTAGCCGCCTCTAGGATGTCAAAAGAAGTGGCTGGAATCCAGTGGGTGGCTGCTCGGAGCTGCGCCATTGCGCAGCTTCATTCCAAGCTGCCACTTGCACCCGCCATGCGACCGGAAGGGCCTCTGGAAATTTTTTAAAGCCATCTGTATCCTTTTCTTTTCTTGTTTGGCACTGTGATTAAAATTCCCCTTCCTTGTTGAGGAGGCAACATTATAAAAAATAATAACGAAGAACAGTCTGTACCTTTGAAGTGCTAGTGAAATATCCTTCAGGTTATTTCCCCACCTCATTGCTTATCTATGTGTTTTTATGAGACTTAGAAGGAAGTAATGCTGTGTTTAAGGCCCTTATTGCTGTAATGGCATTTCTGTTGCAGTTGCCAATATTTAGACATTTGAAACATCTCTTTATGGGCGTTATTTTTGGTACGTCCATCTCTTCAATATTTTGGTTTTCTTTTAGGTTTCTACACTTAAATTTTCTGGCTTGTATCTTGCTGTTAGTCCCAACAACATAAGATCCATTGAATCAGGGGGATTTACGTATATTTGTTCTATAATTCAACAGTTGACTGAATGGATCTGCAGTCTTCTCTCCACATTCACGGGTTTGACCTTCGTGAATTTGATTATTCACGAGGTACATACGTCCTGCATGGCAGGGGGTTGGACTGGATGGCCCGTGTGGTCTCTTCCAACTCTACATTTCTGTGATTCTGTGATTCTGTGATTCTTCCCTTCCCCATTCTCCTTCTCCCATTCCCTTGCATTTTGCCAGGTGCAGAGAAGGAAGGCAAGCACCTGGACAAAAGACAAAGAAATTGGAGGGGAGGAGGCACATGCGCACCTTCTTTCTCCCCTCTGGAGCTCCCCCCACCCATTCCCCTGCCTCTGGCCCTGGCTCTGAGAACTTGCACTGAAGCAAAAGGGAAGGGAATGGGGGGAAAGGGTTGCTTAAGCCTTCCTTCTTCCCCTGGAGCTCCTCCCTCCCACTCCCTTGCCTCTGGCCATGGTGCACAAAAGGCAAGGAAATATCAGGGGGATCTGGGGGGGGGGAGTTACTCATGGTTTTTCTACTTTTGCGGGGGTTCTGTGCCCTGAACCCTTGTGAAAGTAGAAGGGCTACTGTACTCTAAAACTAAAAATAGGATTCAGATCAAATATTTCAATCTCTTTTCAAGATGAAAATCTAAACTTTTACTACTGTTTTTACTACAGTTCTTCACAGAAATGGAATCAGATATGTTAAGTTTACTGCAGAGCTTTCCAAACTTTTCATGTTGGTGACACATTTTTTAGACATGCATCATTTCACAAGACAGTAATTCATTAAGTAATTCAGTAAGTGGAGGGAGCTCTGCCGTCCGAGCTTGGCCCATTACCGCCGCCCTTGGCAGGGTCTTCCTTGGTCTAGGGTGGCAGTGGTGGCTGCAGAGACAGCCCCTTCACCTAGGCCTGGTCCACCACAGTGGTGGGAGAGGCAGCCCCTCCACCCGTTACATTCATGCGACACACCTACACACTGCAGGTGACACACTAACTTGTTGCGACATAGAGTTTGGAAAGCTCAGGTTTACTGGTTCTTGTGCAATAATCAATGAAGTATGTTACTGTGATACAGCAGCTGCTTGCAGGATTAATCTTCAAGTACTAATTAGCTCACAAATGTGAAATCAACTTGACTTGTAATGTAAGGAATCTGGAGTAATCTGGTACAAATACTGCTGCCAAACTTAGTTTCATGAGAACTGAACCAGGGATGGATGGATGGATGGGTGGATGGGTGGGTGGATGGATATTGCCAAAGTGGTACTGGGTTATTTTGAGCAACTCGGGTCCAAATCCCTGCTGACCCTTGGAGCTCACTGATGGTTATTGAAAGGATAATAATGAGAGAATTCCATGTGTGTCACTGAAGACTGTATACTAGGAAACATGATGAATGCTGCTTGAAACACGACAGAATTATAATAGTGTCCCCTTTCCTTCACCTTTCTGAAGAGTCGGCTTCAGATATTGAAATAAGGAAGATGAGCTCCTTGTTCTCATGCACTTCTATGGTTTGTGTTCTGCACAGCCACTGAATAGCACAGAATCACATGTCAATACATAGCCCAATCCAGGTGCTATATGTGCGTGCGAGAGCTGATGTTTCCACTGGCCAGTTTACTCACTGTCTGCTTTGACCTTAGTGTATTTCATATATCAATAGCAGAATTTACAGTTATACCACTTGTAGCTGATTGATGTGAAAGTCCTTTTATTTTCAAACAGTTGGTTGTACTCCTTGTGGTTTCTTAAGCCTTGAATCTCTGTGTGGCTCAGGGAACATACTTCTTTTTCTCAGTTTATTTTTCCTTCACTGTTTTAGTGAGTCGTGAGGATGGCAGAAGTCAACCATATCAATTCAGTGTTTGAGATGTCAGAAGAACATGAAGGCAAACAAAATCATCATCCTAGGATCTCCTTGGAACCTACAGAAAAAAGGACTGATATCAAGGCATGGGTGGTAAAGAAAGTGAAGAAAAAATACAGTTGCACCTCAGCTAAAGCCAAAGATCTGATCTTCAGTTTTCTCCCAGTGCTGACGTGGCTCCCCAAGTACGACGTAAAAGAAAACATCTTGGGAGATCTGATGTCTGGTCTAATTGTGGGAATCTTATTGGTTCCACAGTCCATTGCCTATTCCCTTTTGGCTGGCCAAGAACCCATCTATGGTCTGTACACTTCATTTTTTGCAAGCATCATATATTTCCTGTTTGGAACCTCGCGTCACATCTCTGTTGGCATTTTTGGTGTACTCTGCTTGATGATAGGAGAAGTGGTAGACCGTGAAGTACAGAGAGCTGGCTATGATTCAGTCACACAGGCTTACATTAATGACAACAGCACATCGTGGCCTCTTACTATGAACCAGACATCACAAACATTATGTGACAAAAGTTGCTATGCAATTACTGTGGGAAGCACTGTGACTTTTATTGCTGGAATTTACCAGGTAAGACTACACAAATGGTGTGTATTCGGTATAGTTCAGATTTTTAATTCCTCATATATACCTTCAGCTTTTAATTCTTCCCTTTTGATTAGTAATCAGATGTAGTTGCTCCTTTTTTACATATTTATTTACATATTGGTGGTAGTGGAAACTTGTTTTATTTGGTTTGAAGATATAACCTCCCTGCCAGTAGTGACACTACTAATACTTAGCAGCTCTCCCTCCCCTGGTGGATGGACAGAGTTTATTAACCCTCATGAATCAGTCTAAAAAATCTTGTGTTGGGTGAGGTATTGTGTATTTCTGTTGGGACCAAGCTGTTAAATGTTTGTTTGAAATCCTGTGTCTGGCTGCTGGTTCACTTCTCATCTGAATTCAGGGTGCTAGTGATGACATTTAAAACTTTAAACAGCTTGGGACCTTAATATTTAAAGGGGCACTTCTCCTTATACATGCCTGCCTGAAAACTGAGTTCTGCGAGAACAGCCTTCATCTGTGTCTCATCAGTGTGGGCAATATGAAGTGAGCGGACATGGAGAAGTCTTTCATGATTGTGGTGCCCTGAATGTACAATGCCTCCTGTTGGAGGTCTCACTGATGCCAATGTTGGTTTCTTTCAGGCACCAAGGCAAAACATCGCTTTTTATTAATGCCACTGGGAACTAATTTACTTTGAAATATATATGTACATGTTTTTAAACAGGATTTGTAGGCTTTAATGTTGTTTTAGCTGTTTTCTTGGTTAATATGTTTTTATCTTGTTAAATTATGTATGGTTTTAATAAGGAAGTGTTTTAAATTCTATATATTGTATGCTGTCCTGAGGTCCCACAGAGAAGAGTGGGATGTAAATATTTAAATATTATTATTATTATTAGTAGTAGTAGTATTAATAGTAAGTGGCTGAAACTCAAAGAAATGGTTTACAGCAACTGATGTGACAATGGCATAGAATGCTTATATTTTAGGCCTAGTTTTGGAGGTCTAGTGTTGTGTGGCCGAGCCAGTGTTGTACTACAACTCTGGAGACTAGGGTTTGATTCAGCCCTTGGCCATAGAAACCCCCTGGGTGACCTTGAGTGCATCATACACTCTCATCCCCAGAAAGCCCTGTGATAGGTTCACCTTATGCTTGCCATAATTTGGAAACGACTTGAAGGCACACAACAAACAACAAGTTTTGTGTGGAGTCTGCACCAAAACTTGACTAAGATGGCCCCTCCTTGTACCTGTGGAGATGATCTGGAATTTATTTTTGTAAGATTGTGCTTGGAATATTGGACTGTGCTTGGAGATGCGACATACATCTGCAGGTACTCCCTAGATGGTTTTTATCTATTGCATATTTTTGGTCTAGCAAATGGAACGAGATTTTCAGCTCCAAAATTTTTTGCTGTTAGATAGCATTTTGCCCCTGAAGAAGACCATTGAAATATATACATAGGCTGAAAGGGGTTAGGCGTATTTCAAAATAAAGAAGTAAATACCATCTACAGAGCACTTGAAGATGTTGTTGTTGTGTGCTTTCAAGTTGTTTCCAACTTATGATAACCCTAAGGCAAACCTATCATGGAGTTTTCTGGGGCTGACAGTATATAATGAGCCCAAGGTCATCTAGGAGGTTTCCATGGCAAAGCGGGGAATCAAAGCATGGTCTCCAGGCTCACAGTCCAGCGCTCAAACCATTACACCACTCTGGGTCACCCTTGAAGACATGTCTCCCCTCTTTTTCCTGTGGATTCCATTGGGTGTTCTCCAGTATTTGCCTCCTCTATTATTGGAAAGAAAGAGGTTCATAGTCAGCCAACCCTGAGTCTTATTGAGTCAGTATCTCCCATGGTGATTATGAGGGCAGATTGGGATGGAGTAAGGAAAACAGGCCAGACTCATTCCTTGGAGGAAGGTGAGATGTACATGTTTTGTACAATGAGTAGGTACAGGGCATGTTTGCCTGCTCCAATAAACTTGAATTACGGGTTGTTGAGAATGAGTTAGGATGAGGTAGCAACCTGGTACCCACTGTCAGATCACTCTCAGTGCAAAGATGAATAGCTGAACAAACCATAGACCTTCTAACCATGTTTTGCTTGCCCTAACAGCCAAAAAAGAATGTGACATCTCATTGTCTCTCTCCCAACAAGCCAGAAAAACAAAGCATCGTTTGTTCTAGGGTGTTTTCTGTCTTGTTGGGAGACAGACAAAATTGTGGGGACCAAACAGCACAGAAAAACAAACCACAGTTGGAAGTTGGTTCAGTCATTCTTTGCAACAAGAACAATTGGCAGTATGCAGTGGTATACTGCCTCATCCCCAGTACCTTGCTGAATTTTATGGAATTCTAGCTTCATGCAAATGTAGTCATTATCTCAATGTTATAAAGGAACAAGAACTGGTTCAGTGTGGATCATTGTATTATTATTTTTCCTTTCCATTCGAATATATAATACTCCACTCTGTCCAGCTCCGTGTAGGCTTTTCTCATGGCATCAATTTCTGTGCCAGAACAAGCTGGAAACCAGGTCTTTGGTCTATGTCTCCTTCTGCATTTGCCCATTGTATAGTTTCAAGGATATCTAACATAGGCTGGGTGGGGGCAGAGAGAAGAGACACTAGGTCTGTGTGTCTCATAATGTTAAGAGGGCCAAAACTCTGTTGTGACATCAGATATCATAGATTAATGTTTAGTAACTGTGTAAAGACACAAAAGACCTAAATCAAATAAAACAAATGCCTACATAATGTAGACACAAGCCTGACCCACACTGAAAAAGTACACTGTGTAATAGATGGTTGAAAAATGTAAATTAAAAAAAAATTCAAAGAATATACATGGAAATCCTAAAAGTTAAATGCAAAAAGCCAAAAAGAAAAATCGTATTTTGCTAAAAAAAAAAAAAAAGGAGGAAGCCCTTATGTCTATTAATGAACCTGAAACAAACCAACCGAATTAGCTATTATCTCACTTCATGCTCATCATGAATTGCAACTTGATTCATCCAGGCAAAGTTATACTTAGCACTATATGCTTTGTATTGTCATTCTTTTTTGCCCTGTGGTACAAGTTTGTTTTCTGATCCTTTGCCTTTCTTTTCAGATTGCCATGGGTTTTTTCCAGGTGGGCTTTATCTCTGTGTACCTCTCTGATTCCTTGCTCAGCGGATTTGTTACAGGTGCTTCCCTTACTATTCTTACTTCACAAGCCAAATACCTGTTGGGTCTACATATTCCTCGGAGCAATGGCATTGGTTCCTTTATAACTACATGGATAAACATATTCAAAAACATCCACAAGACCAACTTCTGTGATCTTATCACCAGTTTCCTGTGCTTTCTTGTTCTTATCCCAACTAAAGAGCTGAATGAGCGCTACAAATCCAAACTTAAGGCTCCCTTGCCCACTGAGCTGTTGGTGGTTATAGTAGCTACACTGGTATCACATTTTGGAAAGCTGAAAGAGAACTATGGCTCCAGTGTTTCTGGACACATCCCAACGGGGTTTCTGCCACCACAGCCACCAGATTGGAATCTCATTCCCAGCATAGCTTTGGATGCAGTAGCCATAGCAGTTATTGGCTTTGCTATCACTGTGTCTCTTTCCGAGATGTTTGCCAAGAAGCACGGTTACACAGTTAAACCCAATCAGGAAATGTATGCCATTGGTTTCTGCAATATCATCCCTTCTTTTTTTCACTGTATCACAACCAGTGCAGCCCTTGCCAAGACACTTGTCAAAGAGTCAACTGGCTGTAGGACTCAGGTATCTGGTGTGGTGACTGCCTTGGTCATCTTGTTAGTCCTCCTTGTTATTGCTCCCCTATTCTATTCCCTCCAGAAATGTGTGCTAGGAGTCATAACTATTGTCAATCTCCGAGGAGCCTTGCGGAAGTTTGGTGATCTACCTAAAATGTGGCGATTAAGCAAAGTGGACACAGTGATCTGGACTGTTACTATGTTGTCTTCAGCACTGATAAGTACTGAACTTGGCCTTCTGATTGGTGTCTGCTTTTCACTGCTGTGTGTTGTTCTGCGGAGTCAGAAACCTGAAGGACAGTTATTGGGTTGGGTTCCAGATTCTGAAATCTACGAACCTCTTCCTGCCTACAGGGACCTTCAGACTAAGCCTGGCATCAGAGTTTTCCGGTTTGAAGCGCCCATCTATTATGCTAATAAAGAGAGCTTCAAGTCCATGCTGTACAAACAGACTGGAGTAAATCCTGTGTGGGAGCTGGCAGCAAAGAGAAAGACAGAAAAGCAAAGGCTTAGTGAGAAAATAGCCAATGCTAATGGAAACCAGCTAGAGATCTCCATGCAGCTTGTCACTCAGCAATTTGAGTTCCATACCATAGTGATTGACTGCTGTGCAGTTCAGTTCTTAGATACAGCAGGAATCCACACACTGAAAGAAGTTCACAAGGATTATGGGGAAATCGGCATCCAGGTGCTACTGGCTCAGTGCAATCCCTCTGTGAGGGATTCTCTTCACCGAGGGGAGTATATCGAAAAAGGGGAGAAGAAATACCTCTTTCATAGTGTGCACCAGGCTGTGGAATATGCACTGTGCGCTTTTAAGGAGAATGGGTGCTGTGCTTCTGAAGGCCAGTGCAAGGAAAGAATTCATGCAGAGTGTTAGGGAAATGGAGGCAGTGGCAAACCTATGATTGTGATAATACTGGTGATACACTCAGTAAAGGGCTAGTCATTCATGTTAAATTGCTGATCATACAGGATCATAAACAAAGGTGTTTTGATGCTTTAATTTTGCTCTGCTGGGAAGGGCAGTCAGAAACTAGTAATGACTAATAAGGGGTATTGAGGATTGTTATAACCACAGTTAGTTCATTTTGAACATAGCAGAGCCAATACTCTTAAAACTAGATGTGCCTTGTACTTCTCTTGCTCTTTTTGATGTGTTCGTGTTCAAATTATTCTCCTCTCCGTGATGCCAACCTATGCAGAAAGTGCTATCTTATTAGATGATACTTCACCTTGAAACAACAAAAATCTTAAAATTAGTGATCCACGGTAGGAGAATAGAAGGAAGGTTTTATGCCATCTGCCCTTCCCTGGAAAGCCTTTCCGGAAGTTTGAGGAGAAAGCCACTGGTGCAGGATGGGTGTAACTGTGAAGGAAAGGATCACTGGATTCTAACTAACGTGGCAATTCTCCCTCTCCCTGCTCCAAAAATCCCATCCCCTATTGCTGAGGAAGGCTCCAGACTCCCTGGAGAGACTTTTTTTTTAAAGGAAAGCTGGCATCAAGAAGATGGGAAACTTTTTTCCTATGAACTTCCTTCCATTCCCTTACCTCAGGAACTTTTATCATGCTGATGGCTTTAAATAATCATTCTCCATAGAATGGAGGGTAGATCAGTTTGCCTTCTGACTTTTCTCATTCCTAGATATGTCTGAGATATTCTTGAGAACAGATGTGAAGTTGAGTTCTAAGCTCCTATTAAAAGCCATACAGAGAGCTTTCTGCTCATATGGTAAAGCCAGTCACAAGTGCCTTTACTAGAACTTCAACAGGGGAAAGGACATGTTCTTAGCTATTTCATGTTAGAGTTTTAGTTGTGTCATTTATCTTTATGAAGCAAGCTGGATACTTAAGTAATTTAAAATGTTTCTTTGGAAGCCAAAACACCTGCCTTTAATTTCAGAAAATTAATGAAGCATTACTGCAGATTATTCAAAACTTTTAGATCACTCCCTTCCCTGCCCCCAAGAGCTCTCCTTTGTTAGCCAGGTACTGTTGCATAAGGAATCTGTTGTGATTGTGTAATTCTACAGGTATATTCCTTCTGTACTTTATTTTAAACTGGGCATGTCTGAACGTCTTTGTTGTTGGGAAACTAATGTATTTCATTGTTTTCAAGTGCCCATATGTCAGGTGTATAAACTGAGAATGAAATAAAAACCTCTTACAGCTACTCCAAACCAAAGATTTCTTTCTGTCCCCTTAAGTCAATCCAGCACCACCAAAAGGGGTGGATTTGTTTCCTGCATTGCAGTAAGATGTTGGAAAGGTCATATTTTAGACTACTGTTCCCAGAATCTTCCAGCCAGCATGGCCACTGAGGTTCTGGGAAGTATACTGCTGAAAAGTAGCAGCCCAAGACTCTGTCAGGCTCTGTGTGATACAGGAGTTCAAAAACAGAAAGATAGAGCAAATACTTGTCTGTATATGGTAGATTTGGATTCCATAGAATATATGCCAGAAAAAAAGGACCAATAAACAATTTCCTCTGAAAGCCTAAAACACCTAGTTAGTGAGAGACAAACTTTTCTAACTTCTGAGTGTTCTGAGATATCATAATTTTACAGAGGGACCAGTCCCTTCTGAATCAAACCAGAGTCACATATCCTTCAGCTTCTTGTTTTAAGGCAATCCACCAACAGAGTAGGAAGGCTCTCTGTCACTATTCCCCCCCTATACCCAGCAAGTGGTATTCAGTGCTATATAGAGTGCCTTTGAACCCTGAGCCATCTATAGCCATGGTAACAGAGCTTTGTAAGTTTTTTTGGACTACACCAGTTCTGCTGGCTAGGAGATTCTGGGAGCCGTACTCCAAAAAACTTTGCAGAGCTCTGCTATCTGCCTAATAGCTGTAGTTGTGCCTTTCTTCCATGACTTTGTCTAATCCTTTGAGAAAGCCAATAGACTTCGCCTTCCTGTTGTGGTAGTGGTGTGCCTTCAAGTTGTTTCTGATTTATGAACCCTAAGGCAGACCTATCACAGGATTTTCTGGGGCTGAGACTGAGTGAGGCACCCAAGGTCACCCAGTGGGTTTCCATGGCCAAGGCGAGAATTAAATCCTGGTCTCCAGGGTTCTAGTCCAATGCTCAAACCACTACAACATACTGGTTCACATAGCAGCCACTAAAGCACAATCTATAACTGAAAACAGGGGTGTTTTCAGATGGAGGGCTTGTAGCACTACTAAATGTCATTATGGAACTATTTTCTTCTTTTAAGAAGTGTGTGTCTGTCTCAAAGTGTAAGTGTGTAAAATGGCTCAGTTAAAACACTAATGTGGCCCATTGAAGGTATTGCATTTAAACTGGTGTAATTCTCCTGAAATAAAAAAGGCTAACATGGTTAAAGGAAGACCTGTGGGCTGTGTTGTTGACAATTTCATCTTCTGTTACTATTTCTTCTTCATAGCAAAACAATGAGGCTATGAAAGAAGCTACAGTTGTATATTTTCTTTGTTTTGGGGCCTTCCCTCTTTTGACACTCTGTAAAAGAAAGTCATAAGAGTGCTGCAGTAGTTTCCACAGCTACCCAACTGATGAAATTTGAAAATGAGCTTTGTCTAATTCCTAATTGCAAGAGCATCATATGTTAGAATAAAATAGGACTAGAAAAGTGAAATTCTTACATGGCTTTTCACTTCCTCTGAGACCAGCAGTATTTCTCCATTTAAATTGCTTTGCTACCTGTATGTATCATTGTTTGTCCTCTGTGTTCTGTGTCTTCTCTGTTACTAAGAGCTGGTGAAAAGGTAATATTTCCTCTTTCAAGGTGGGGATGCCAGTGATTCCACATTTAAAAGTCAGCCCCAAGTTTGCGCTCCAAGTTAACATAATTGGAGCTGTCTGTGGCTGTTCCTGTTCCTTTGGCCTCAGACTGAATGACAGTTGTCAGTGATGTGGCAATTCTCCTTGCTTCTCCATTTTACAGGGCCAGCTTTTGAGGGTAAAATTGTCCAGTCCACTCAGTAATATGCAGCTTGTCATCAGGCAAAAGACCTATGAAGTTTTTAAACAAGGCAGATTTCTGCTGAGATTTTAACCTTTTAGTATTCCAAAACCCTATTATGGCCTTTGTCAGCTGGACTGAGAGAAGTTCTAAATCTTTGGAACTCCTCTGTAAGTTGACAGCAGAGCACTATGGAAAATAATCACACAGAGTTACATACAAACTTTATGTGCATTTTGAGTTGTCTTTTTTTCTTTTACAGCTACAGTTTCTCTTGTTGCTTATCTATCTAGTGCACTGTAAATGCTATAAATGCTGGCATTTAATAACTTGATAGATTTTTATTCTTAAACAACACATGCAGTTTTAATAAGTTACACAGTGTTAATTTGAATCTGAAGTTTACAAGATTGTAAACCATAAACATTGGTTCTGACTTGTGCTTGTGAATGTTACTTGTTGGAACATTTTTTGACTTCAACCATATCACCACTGTTTTCATTACGGTGGATGCCTTAAGCCATTTTGGTATTTGCTTTTTGGCAAAAATACCAAAGGATACCATAAAGCCAAAAAAGGCATGGCATATAGTTTCCAGTAAATTTGAACCATTATTTCTGTCTGTCTGTCTATTCTATATTTAGTCTATCTTTTGATTGTGGAATAATTCAGAGCACTTCTAAAAGACTATTCCCCCCGCCCCAACTTGGCATACTCTGTACTTTCATGGTATTGTATGGAGGACGCCATCTTTGAACCTTCTATTGTAATTTGCTCCAGTGAGGTGAAAATTAAGCCAAAAGATTTTGGCAAGATTACAGTCAAATTGGTGAAAAATTATATGTAATATGGAAAAACAATGAAAAAGCAAAGTATAAACTAAACAATATACTTCATTGCAGATTATCAAACCGTAATATATGATGCAGACAACCAAAAAGGTACTATGTAAACAAATAATTGCACAACACAAGAATTGATTAAAGCATAAAATCAGCGTATTAGGCACCAAAATATGTGGAAGGAGCCATAAGCTGCACAGAGAGATCGTTTGCAAGGTCTGCTAATACTCCAGTAAGTGTTTGAGCCTACCTTGCAAATTCCAGGACAGTGTGTTATAGAGTGCAAAAAGATAACTCACTAACATTCCAAGATCATAATTATTCATCACAGATCAACTTTTTCTTTTTTATGTTTAGTTATGTTTGGAATACTTCAAGTAAATTCCTTAGTAAGTACGTATGATACTTTTTTAAAAGAAAAATTACATTTTCTGTAATTACTTTTGGAAGGTGATCACAGCTTTCTGAAATCTAAGTAATGGTCTCATTCTCTTCTGCAAGGATAATATAGCCCTGAAACAGCTCTCAGACCTCTTTAAAGGGCTGCCCTCTGACATGTAGTAAGAGAGTCTGAATAGAGGATGTGATAGGTTTCATTTCTTGTTATTGTTGTGTGCCTTCAGGTCATTTCTGTCTTATGACAACCCTAAGGCAAATCTCAGTCTGGGGACTGAGAGTGCATGAAGCACCTAGGAAAGAACTGTTACTGTCTCAGGGTGCATGACAAAAGTGTTTTAACAATTTTTGAAGTAAAAAAAAACCTTGCAGTTTTAGAAAAAATAGTTGTGAATTATACATTTTCTGAAATTAACCATCATGTAATATTTGGGGGGAGGGGGGACAGAACGTGAGAGACATTAAAGATCAATACCATGTGTCATCAAAATAATAAGATCTTGCTGTCTTACAGACTGATTTGAAGGGTGTGTGTGTGTATGTGTGTGTAACTTGGAGCATTGAGTATTTTTATGGATAGACATTGCTGAACAATGCAGATTTCTTTCTAAGATCTGGTTTTATTAATTTGAAAGAGATAAGAGAGAGGTAAAAACAGTATGCATGAAAACTGAAGGGTGGATGAGAAGCTTTCTTTTCCTTGGGAAGAGTCGCTGCTGATTCATGAGCCGATATGATGTAGTTGTTAGAGTGTTGGATTGGGACCTGAGAAGCCCAGGTTCAAACCAGTACTCAGGTCACTGGGTGATACTCTCTTTCAGCTTGGTCTACCTCAGAGGTAGTGGTAGCTTGTAAGTCCCATGTCAGTGAGGAAGTAAAGCTGTTCCACATTTTTTAAAGAGCTGTCCAAGGTGCTGAGCCTGTTTAAGGGATAGGGTTCAGCACTTTGGATAGCTCATTTAAAGCTTAGAGTTAAAATATGGAATAGCTTTACCACTCCACTGACATGGGAACCACCAGCCACCATTGCTCTTAGGGATGTTGTCAGGATAAAAATGGGGAGAGGAATCATGCATTCTGTTCCTTGAAGGAAAGGGGAGGGTAGCAATTTTAAAAATGAGCAAATAACAGTGTATGCAAATCAGGCAAACAGTTTCACTGTTTGGCTGCCGCCTGTTTCTTCGTGGGAGTTTTAAAGTACCCAAAGAAATGGATGGTAAGTTATTATGAATAGTGTCAGCAGAACAAATAAAACCAACATGACTTTTTTCTTGGTGGAGAACAGGAAGCAAAGGACATGTTTTCTTATTAACACCTTTCAGATATACGTAATATAGTGCTTGAATTATGGGAAGAAAGAATTATGGTTAATAAAATTCACAGGCTGTTGGCTCATCCCAGTTGTAGCCAAATCACCTCCCATAACTACTTGGTAAGAGGGCCATCTCAAAAGGCAGCAGGTTAGACTGCTGCTACCATAGTAATTCAAACAACGGTGACAGGCCTAGGAAAAATAAAATCAGTTTTAGAAAGCATAATGGAAAATAGTTCTTTATGCTTTGCAACACATATATGAAATTCAGGATGTTATGAACCAAATTGTTTAGTTATTCGACTGTCTGGATATTCATACAAAGATAGTCTGCCACTTACCTTCTCTAATAAATGCTTGTATTAACTGTATCATAAGGGTAAATGAATTCAGCTGTTAAAACCAGGTACCTGGTGGATAAGATTTTTTTTTAAAAAAAACTTTTCCTTGTGCTATTGGATAAAGTCTTTTTCCTTGACTGCTTATAGAATAGTGTCTTCATTGTTGGGGAGCCTTGAGTTTGATCATGTACACACAACAACCCCAAAGTTAGTATCAATTACAGCCTTTCCTTTTGATTTGTCTTCGCTCCATAAATGTTCCTCTCCACTGATCCTTTCCAGTTGTATGATCCTTCTGTGTATATGGTCACTAAACATGAAAGGGAATGACATTTTCCAGCAACTGAAAATGTCTTGGTTTTTTTTTTTTTTTTTTTAACATCCTATACAAAAGAGCCATTTGAAAGGTATCAGGTTTGGGGAACATAACAAACAGAAAGACCAGGGATGGGGGTGAGGGAATAGTGTGTGTTTCCGCATCTCTTACTTTATTGGACACAAGCCTTGTTTCATTTACATATCATTGCTGCTGAGCAAAATGGCTGTCACAGACCTCCAGGGATTATGGTGGGCCAGGGTCCCCCTCTCCCCAGTTAATTAAATGCAGTATCAAGATTATGCTACATGTACAGGTCCTGGCTAACGAATGCCAAGTTGAAACAACTTGTAGATTTTTTTTAAAAAAGCACTGTAATTGCTTGACCAAATATAATTTTGTGAAATAGCTGTATTTTTAAAATGTCTATATTTTTTCATACGGTAAAGATCGACTGAAGTACAAAAAATAAATGTACTGTAAATAAATGTCAGATTTCCTCTTGTACGCTTAACTTCGAATTGTTAAAATGCATCTCTCAAATGTCTCAGACAGAATTTTGTATGAAATTTTATAGGACTACTTTGTAAACATATTTACTATTAAAAATATTTTGAAACACTGTGTTATTTTGTATTTCTCATTTGGCCATTCTCTATATAAACAACCAAAACCCAAAGCCACAGCCTCTATGATGAGACAACCCAATCTGGATCATTCTGAATGCCTATAAAGAGAATGCTGGTAAGCCCATCTTTCTCTCCCTCTCTGTTGAAGGGAGGAATACGTGGTACAAAAGTCAAGGGGGGTAGTGAGCTGTAGGCTTCCCCATCTGTATTCCTCTTCCCATTTCTTTCTCCCCAGGGTTTTCTTCCCTCTCTCTTAGTAGGGTTCAGACACTTGAGAACTCCCACCAGTTCTAAACTATACGGGAGTGAAGAAAATTTCTGGGGACTTGTGAATGATGCGGATGTTCATATGCTGATTCTGTACTCCAAATGTCCCTCATGTATTAATTATGGTGAGCTAAGCCTTAAACAAAGGTCTGCCTCTGCAGTATGTACCTTTGCACTTAGCTGTTTAGACTGTGTTCTGCCATTGTGTCTGTGTACGTACCCTTAAGTCACCTGTTGACTTATGGTGACTCCATGAATTTCATGAGGTTTTCTTAGACAAGGACTACTCAGAGGTGTTTTTTCCAGTTCTTTCATCTCAAATATAGCCTACAGCACCTGGCATTCATTGGTGGTCTCTCATTCAAGTACTAATCAGGCTGGTCCTGCTTAGGTTCCAAGAGCAACTAGGATCTGGTGCCTTTAGGCTGTTTAGGCCATTACATGGAGGCTAATGCTGCCAGGGAAATTCCTTTGTTGCATCTCAGTGTCTAACTGAACTACACATGCTGGTGGTGGATCCCCATCTCTATAAGTAAGGATGTTCCATTCACACGTACTAATTTCTTTTTTCAAGGGCCGAAAATGGATGGTTCTTCACC
Organism: Cyclura pinguis; assembly: GCA_030412105.1. NCBI lineage: Eukaryota > Metazoa > Chordata > Lepidosauria > Squamata > Iguanidae > Cyclura > Cyclura pinguis. The sequence continues at coordinate 131,947,847 of CM059600.1, forward strand.
TGCTTCCAGTTTCAGCAGGGGTTCCCCAAATGACTTCCCCACTTTTTCTTACCTTTTCCCCCAGTGAGGCTCTCTGATGCTGCAAATGAACCCTTACTGGAAGACACATTCTAGGAGGGAAGATGCTTCCGCTGGGAAGGTGACAGGCCCTAGGGAGCATACTTCCTCCTCCTTTGGCTCTAATGAAAGGGTACAACTCAAGCTTATTATAGTGTTTCTCCTGTATATCATAGAATCATAGAAATGTAGAGTTGGAAGAGACCACACGGGTCATCCAGTCCAACCCCCTGCCATGCAGGAACACCCTCAAAGCACTCCCGACAGATGGCCATCCAGCCTCTGCTTAAAAACCTCCAAAGAAGGAGACTCCACCACACTCCGAGGCAGCATATTCCACTGCCGGACAGCCCTGACTGTCAGGAAGTTCTTCCTGAGGTTCAGGTGGAATCTCCTTTCCTGCAGCTTGAATCCATTGCTCCTTGTCCTGGTCTCTGGAGCAGCAGAAAACAAGCCCTCTCCCTCCTCTACATGGCATCCCTTCAAATATTTAAACATGGCTATCATGTCCCCTCTTAACCTTCTCTTCTGCAGACTAAACATACCCAGCTCTCTAAGTCTATCCTCATAGGGCATGTCTTCCAGGCCTCTCACCATTTTGGTTGCCCTCCTCTGGACTTGCTCCAGCCTGACCATGTCCTTCTTGAATTGGGGTGCCCAGAACTGGATACAGTATTCAAGATGAGGTCTAACCAAAGCAGAGTAGAGTGGTACTAGTACCTCCCTTGATCTAGACACCATACTCTTATTGATGCAGCTGAGAATTGCATTGGCTTTCTTGGCTGCCGCATCACACTGCTGACTCATGTTCAGCTTGTGGTCTATTAAGACTCCTAGATCCCTTTCACACATACTGCCATCCAGCCACGTGTCCCCCATCCTATATTTCTGCATTCCATTTTTTCTACCTAAGTGTAGGACCTTACACTTCTCTCTGTTGAATTTCATTTTGTTAGCTTTGGCCCAGCTCTCCAATCTATCCAGGTCATTTTGAATTTTGATCCTGTCCTCTGGCGTATTAGCAACCCCTCCCAATTTGGTGTCATCTGCAAATTTGAGGAGCATGCCCTCTATTCCTTCATCCAAGTCGTTGATAAAAATATTGAACAGCACTGGGCCCAGGACAGAACCCTGTGGCACCCCGCTAGCCACTTCTCTCTAGGATGAAAAGCAGCCATTCGTGATCACCCGTTGGGTTCGGTCGGTCAACCAATTACAAATCCAACTAACAGTAGCCCTGTCCAGCCCGCATTTTACTAGGTTCTTTGCAAGAATGTCATGGAGAACCTTGTCAAAGGCCTTACTGAAATCGAGATATGCTACATCCACAGCATTCCCTTCATCTATCAAGCTAGTAACTCTATCATAAAAAGAGATAAGATTAATCTGGCATGATTTATTTTTGAGAAATCCATGTTGACTTCTCGTGATTACCGCGTTGCTTTCTAAGTGATTAGAAACTGACTGCTTAATGATCTGCTCCAGAATCTTTCCGGGTACTGACGTCAGGCTGACTGGGCGATAATTATTTGGGTCCTCTTTTTTTCCCTTCTTGAAGATGGGGACAACATTTGCCCTCTTCTAGTCTGCTGGAACTCCTCCTGTCCTCCAAGATTTCTCAAAGATTATAGCAAGCAGTTCCGAAATGACCTCTGCCAGTTCTTTTAATATCCTAGGATGCAATTCATCTGGCCCTGGAGACTTGAATTCATCCAGTGTGGCCAGGTATTCCTGTACCACCTCTCTACCTATCATGTGCCTCATTTCCCCTGCTTCCTCACCTGCTCCCCAACCGCCAGGTTGAGTGCTTGTATCCTTCTGGGAAAAAACTGTGGCAAAGAAGGTGTTAAGTAGTTCTGCCTTTTCTCTTCCCTCTGTTAGTAATTCGCCATCTTCTCTGCGCAGCGACCCTATCATCTCCTTCTTTTTCCTTTTGCTACGGACATATTTAAAGAAGCCCTTTTTATTGTTTTTAATGTCTCTGGCCAGCCTAAGTTCGTTCTGTGCTTTAGCCTTTCTGACCTCCTCCCTACATGTCCTAGCTACTTGCTTAAATTCTTCTTTGGTGGTTTCCCCCTTCTTCCATTTCCTGTACATGTTTCTCTTAACACTTAGCTCAACTGAGAGTTCTTTAGTCAACCATTCTGGTTTCTTCAGATGCCTTCCATTTTTCCTCCTTATTGGCACAGTTTTAGACTGTGCCTTCAGTATCTCCCTTTTAAGGAACTCCCATGCCTCCTGAACTCCTTTCCCTTTCACTATTCTTGACCACGGAATTCCAGCCAGCAGCTCCCTAAGTTTACAGAGGTCTGCTTTTTTAAAATCTAAGATGAGTGTCTAGATCTAGACTATTTGATCCCCTTGTGGCCTCTTCCACCTTCTGGACCATGAAATTGTCTGCAAGACAAGCAAGAAACTTGCTGGACCTTGCTGTCTTGGCAGAGTTTGACTGCCAACATATATCCGGGTAATTGAAATCTCCTATTATTACTGTATCTCTCCTTTTTGAATGTGCAGTCATTTGGTTGAGGAAGACGTCATCAAAGTCCTCAGTCTGGTTTGGAGGTCTGTAGTAAACCCCCACCAGAATATCCCTATTGTTTCTCACTCCCTTAATTCTTATCCAGATGCTCTCGACCTGGTTTTCTGGGTGTAAGTCATGGATTTCTTCACAGGTGAAAACATCCTTGAAATACAAGGCTACTCCTCCTCCTTGTTTGGTCTATTTTTACAAAATAGGCTATACCCCTCTATTCCTACATTCCAATCCTGAGACTCATCCCACCAGGTCTCAGTGATGCCTATCAAATCGTATTTATTTTGTTGTACTAGGAGTTCAAGTTCATCTTGCTTGTTTCCCATACTCCGTGCATTAGTGTAGAGACACTTAAGTCCCCGGGCCCTTCCTGCAAGTCCTGTACTATAATTTCTACTCCTCCCACCACTGGCCGCTTGTACTACTTGTCCAATATCATTTGGACCTTTTCCCCCTGCACTCGCCGAGTCCTTGCCCTGAATAATATTGTCTCCCTCCCCAGTGGAACTTAGTTTAATAGCTTTTGAGGTTGCAGTGCTTGGGAAAGCTCATTAATTACAGTACAGCTCCCATTCCCATTGGCTTTTCCAAGTTCTGGAAAAGAAACATGCCCAAGGAATTTTACTGTTTATTGCTCACAGACGCCTTTACCTTAATTTCTGTACCTCAAAGCTCATCCAGCTAGACACTGACAAGTTACTGCACATGCTCAATGCTGCAGGCAGGAATAAAACAAGGGAAATGAAATGGGATTGAAAGATTGAAACTGAAATAGAAAGATGGCACTTTCCTTGCCAAGACACATATCTTTGTGCTTTCTTTAGGCATCACCTGACATAATCCCAAAAATATTAATAGACCATCAAAGGCCTCTGTTGTTGTAGGGGTCAGATAATCTCACGGTTTCAGTCTCTCTCTCTTTCTTTTATGTAAGATAGGTCAGCTGGTGACAGCCACTCTCACCTCCCAGTTCATGTTTCCACAAATATTTTTCTAGCTCCCTTTCCACCTCCATCTATTTTTTATTACAAAGTCACCCTTGTTTATATGAACATATTACAATCAGCACTCTGCATTTGCACGTTTAACTTTCATGGATTTGATTACTTGCAAGTTTCTCCAACCCCTGCCCCCACACCTCAAGCACTTCTTTTCTGGGGAAGCCTTCCCTCTAGGCAGCTCTGATCAGGCCACACGGTTCTTTAAAAACCCACCCTCCTCCTCTTGTCATCAACCAGCTGCTTTCAGGCCAGTTGAGGATGGCTTACAGCCCAATTTCTCAGCATCACAAACCCATTCCCAATGCCGCCCCCCAACCCCAAGGAAGGAGATGGGCGAGAGAGAGAGGAAATATAGGGCCACCATACCCACCCACTTCCTTTCCTCACCTTTTCCTGACCTGGTTTGGACACTGGGTACCTGCTCTCCCCACCATACCTTGGCCCCTTTCCCACAAGCACACATTTTGGTATCTGCCATTTTCCCACTTTTGCAGGGGTCTTGTGCACCTAACCCAGCAAATGTGGAGACTGACTGTATTAACATCTGTGCTGAGGAGGGGAAGCAGATGCATAAAATCTTTACATAGGTTTTGCAGACAGCTGCACAAGGAACATGTGAGAAAATCCCAGTGGTGTGTACACACCCACTGGTAGTGTTCATTACAGTAACAACCCACAAGAAATTATTATTTGGTTTGCAAAGCTAAGTAAAGCTAATAAGATTCCATTTTTTTTTGGTGGGAGTTTTGAAAACCCTGAGGCCTGCTCAGCCTGACACCTCTTTACGTCCAGGTCTGAACATCCAGGGAGATCTCTGAATCAAGCCAAGGCTATGACACTCAGGTCTGCTCCTATTCTCCCTTTCCAGAGAATGCAGCCCCTTCTTACTCTGTCTTCCCCCACTGGCTTCTCCCAGGTTATCTCCCTCTACTGCTTTCCCTAAATCCTCACTCTTCTCAGATATAAGGACAAGCAGTGATTTAACTCTTGAATGACTGTAGTACTGATGGTACCGAGGGTAGCTTGTGCAACCCAGTACAGAGCAATGACACTCTCTTGAGACTGCTCTTCATAAAAATATAGACAAATCTTTATTTAACATGCTGTCAAGGTAATAGATATTTAGTAAGTAAGGGTTCATAAACCAGCACAACACTTCTCTCTCTCAAATCCAAACCCACCCTCTTCTCTCAACCTCAACACTCAACTCTTTTCATCAGCTCTCATCTTCCCAGTTCTCTCTGTTCTGAATCTCAGCTCTCAATTTTTCAGTTAGATTTCCATTGCTCACTCCCCCATCTAGCCCCTCCCTCTGGCTAGCCTGGAGTTTCATTTGCACCAGCCAATCAGTTTGAACCCTCTGGGATGCTAAGGTGTCTCCATTGCTAAGCCCACCTCAGGGTTCATCATAGGAGTAATTTATGGATTAGTTGAATAAGTACAGAAAACACAAAGTTTTTCATGTCCTGAAAAAAGGGGTGAGAAATACAGTGGACCCTCCACATTTGTGAGGTTTCAGGGTGCAGAACACTTGTGAAAGTGGAAAAATCATGAGTAATCCCTCCCTGCAATTCCCCTCTCATTCCCCTCTGGATCTCTCCCCCCGCCCCATTCCCTTGCCCTAGCCCTGGTGCTGCCGGAGGAAAGAAAAAAGACAAGGTAAATGGCTTACTGGTACTTTCCCCTCAGACGGAGAAGAGCAGAGCACTGAGTTCTGGTGTTCTAACTACTGCTGGTCACCATCTTGAGAACGGAGATTCCTCCCAGGGGGGAGGGTAGGAGCAAAGAGAGCACCTGACCAATCAGCAGCCATAACACAGCTGAGTGTGAAGCCTCATGGCAGAGAGGACACACCTCCAACAGTGGGGAGACTTTGCTCACCCCAAAGGAAAAAAAAATGTCAATCCTAAACACAAGCCTTGCAAGCCTAGGGTGAAGAATGCAAGAAAATGAAAAGCAGAGACTGAGGGGGGGGGGAGCATTTTCTTTCTGAAGAATCAAGTTTGCAAAGGTCAAACCAATGAATGAGGAGGGAGAACTGTACACATGGAGGGGAAATTTGTGAATGAGTGAATAAATGAATGAATGTGTGCATCTGTCTGTGGATGAGTTTGTGTGTGGCTCAGGTGGGCAAAATGTAGCTCTTGGGTATCCCAATGCTACTTTTCTTGAACTCAGTGCCTTCAAGCTTCCAGCCTTTTTCTGGCCAAAGAAAAGAAAAGGTGAATTGCTGCTCCTGGAAGTCTCCACTAGAGTTACCAGGTCAGGAGCATTATTATTGTTATTGTTATAACATATTTAGAAACAATCCTTGGCCCTGAGATTTCAGGACCAAACTTTGAGATTTCAAAATGTCCCCTGGTGATGTCACAAGAGTCTGGCCCCAGTGATGTCATTAACCATGACATATCAAGTATCAACTATATTTGCTAGAGAAGTTATTTAAAAAAAATAAGATGTACTATGTGTCAAGGTCAGAGACCTGGGCAGTGAGCCAGCCCAGAGAAGGGAGTGTGAGAGCCAGCAAAGTCCAGCCAGGAGGAGACAAGCAAGCACTTTACCCACAAGGGAGTTCATTTACCAGAGCGTCAAGCAAAAGCCATAGTCAGAGTTCCAAAAGCCAAGGGTCAAGAGTCCAGAGATCAATTCAAGGTAGCAGGAACCGGGTGCTGGGAGCAAGGAACAGGCAAGAGGAGGGCTTGAAAGAAGTTTGCCACAAGCAAAGGAAAGCTTCCGGGCAGGCAGTTATATAGCCCAAGACACAGGTGTGGCTAGTCACTGCTTCTTGAACTTAATCAAGGAAGCCTCCCTTTGCTCAGCTCTCTTGAGTCTCCACCTTGCTTGTGGGCTGATTGACACAGGCTCCACAGCATCTTCAGAATTGGATCCCTGTTGCCCTAAAGGAGCAGGCAGAGGAATGTCGGCGCCTGCTTGGTCCATGGCAGCAGGGGGAGCTCTTGAGCTGCAGGACTCATCTCCAGCCAGAGCCACAGGGACCAACAGCTGCTGCTCGTCATCAGCAGCTCTGACAGGGGCTTCAGTTATCACACTATGTCTAACAGAAATGAGAATGTTTCTCCAGTAGGAAATTCAGTTTACCAAGCTTAGCACTGAGCAACACACACACACTTACACATTCACTTTTCCCAGCTCGGTTTTTGTAGGGACATATGAAAGATGGAGTCAACCAAAGAACTCTTTCCAAGCTCTGCTTTGGACAGAAATAATCAACTGTATCTGAGGGCTGCCCAGGACACACATGACAGCTTGAATCCTATTGGTTAATCCTATCTAGAGTAGACCCACTGATTCAGTTGTTGAATGATGAGTCAACATAAAGGTAAATTCCATTGATTCAATGGGTCTACTCCAGCTAGGGAATAAAAAGATTCATACCTAAATGTGTACTGTATATATTTTTCAAGATACTGCTCTCACTCTGAGATTCCTTTCTACTCACCTTAAGGAGTGAAGCAGAAGGTGGCTTCCTGGAGCCCTTTCACACTACACAGTTATAACCCTATGATTCCATTTAACTCTCATAACTACATTCTATAGGTTTCTACAGTTTGGCCAGAGGCACCTTTTGATTGTGTGTTTACTTTCTGTAGCCAAAACATGGGTAAAAAATGACCAAGAAATAAGAGTCTCTGTTGCTAATGAACTTACGGTCCGGGGCTTACAGTTCATGGTACCTGGGAGCTTTAACGAACCTACATTCCAGGATGAGTGGCAAGGAAAGTTTTGGGGACCTGTCTTCTCAGAAGATTCCAGCTAGTATCATGCTTTGCTGTATCCTGAGACAGTTATGCTACAGAATTTTACATATGACAGCCATAATTAATCACACATATATCCCTGTAAGCAAACATGCTATAAAAGGTACTCAATTCCCAATTAACACTGTTCCAACAGCTCAAATGTTCTGCGTAGGACTTCACTGTCGGATCCATCTGTGTTATGGGAAACACCTGTATGCACTGTTAAGTTTTCTCAGATAAAGATTTTTCTCTTTCTATGTAAACCCGGGTCTAACATTGCTTTCTTGGTATCTCCAAACCTCAGGGCCCAGCTGTTGAGGAAAACACACTCCTTCCTCAATTGTACTGTGAGAGAGTCCATAATTAGATAGCGAAGAATGTGCAAGGGGACTTTCTCTGCGAAGCTGGCCATGCTCATGGAACTTGAAGCCTCTCTCTGGAGGATATGCATGGTGGAAATGGACCTGGAGGGGAAATGACCTCAGAGAACCTACCTTGTCCAGCCAGCTGGACTGGTCCTGAGAGAAAATCTGTCTTCCAGGACCAAAACTGTTCTTGCAGTGTGCCATAGGTAAGCTTGCATTTTGTTGAGCCATCCTCCACAATTTCTTTTAAACAGTATAATTCTGGATGGCATCCTGTTAATAATACGCACAGGCATGTCCACCTTATGCCTATGTATGTATTTGTTGTTGTTGTTGCAGAGTTGATATTCTCTCACCCTTTGCAATATCCCAAACTCTTCCCCCTAGGACTCACCGTTGCACTAACACTCCATTGCTGGGAGAGGATCAGAGAAGCATCTGGCTGTACTCCTATAGCCAGATGCAAACCCATGACATCATCTGTTGAGACCTTCAGGAGACTCCAGAGGGTCTTGGTAGAAGAGGTCCTCAGGCTGCATCTGGCTATAGGAACATAGCCGGATGCTCCTCTGATCCCTCCCCCAGTCCACAGCAATTGAATGGCTGGTGGGGGTGGGCACAGTGGTAAATCCTGGGGTGGTGAGAGGGGTACTGTAGTGGAGTCTCACATGCTGAATTCTTATACTACCCCTGTCCATGTAGGATCCTTATTATGTGTGTTTCCTTATTGCCAATTATCACACGACAGGAATAAGTAATGACTGGCAGGGAGAGGCGGGTCATTTCAGAATTATACAGCTTGTGGGAAAACAAAGAAATTGGGTAAAACAATGGAAAGCAATGGTATTTATTTGATTTATAAATATACTTGACATGTTGCTTCCATTGACTTTACCTCTTGAAGTGTAAAGGCCACGTTTATTGGTGAGGTAAAGGAGTAAATTTGTTTGGCTATGTGTCCTTGTGGTGGATCAATTCAGTTTAAATTGAGTCAATTTAGTTTAAAGTTAGGATCGATTTAGTCTGAAGTCTGGTAGTACTTTACTGTAAGCAGTCTATTTGGTATTTCCCATTAGTTACAAAACAGACTATAAACAGCCTCATGGATGCCACCTTTGCCTTTTGCCTGCAGTTACCTTTGGCTATTTTTATATGCAACACTCTCAGTTTGCCAGCTGGCACCCACAGTGGCTATAGAAGATCCTGATAGTACCACTCATGTGTTAAGAGTTGGAGCATCAGCCTTCATCTGCCACCGCATGGGTGGTACTGTAAAGGTGTCGCGGAGTGAGAAGAGCAAATCCTATGTTCAGACCATTAGTCATGTGGCCCATGCTGCTCCTTTTCTTTCTGCATCAATCTACAGATGCCATATGGTAAATGTGATCAAAAATGAGATTAAAAGGTCCATATGACCAAGAACTTGCATCTCAACACCTAGCATAAACAACTGTATATGGAGTTATGTTCTGCTGGCATTACAGGATACACAGGATACCACTGTAACACAATGTATGCAGATCACTGCGAAATGCACAAGGCTGACACTCTGTTGTGTAGCTACACAATGTACAATATGATGTGCATTTGTATGTCTTCTGCATTAGCTCTTTACATGGTCCATAGTGGGGCCTTGGCCCCATTACAGAGTGAGCAGACACCCATCATGGATCGTGGTCACCCAGCCCAGTGCACATCGGTAGCATTCCTCATGTGAACCTCCATTTCCCTCCCTATCAGCTGGATACAGCTGTTGCACAATGTCCAATAAAAGGACTCAGCATGTATAATGCAACTTATGCCTGCATATGTCACTAGCAGGATGTTGGGCTATGTGTTCCACAGAGAACTTGTCATATCCAAGCCTAATGGAAAACTGATGGTAGAAGAGCATTGAAGGTGTAGTTCCCTGGATGTCTGCCCATCTCCTGTTATCTAAGATGCCTGAAAGTACTTTTTCCTCACCACCTAATAACAAAGAGAGCCAAAACATGAGTGGATTGTGCCATGTGGTTATTCTAAATATACTCCTGTTGGAAGAAGTAATAAGGAGACACTCCTTCAAGCAAGCAGTATCTGCTATCTTTGTATTGCTCAAATTGGTACCAGTTTTGTGCTCTTTGAACCTGTTCTGAATAGAAATCTACACAATTCAGCAAGTTTCTGTTGGCAGTACAGAACTATAAAAGAGGACAACAAACAAAGGCAACTTAGACGACCTTTGTTTAACAAGCGCGTGAAGTTAATCTGTCAAACTTAAACTGTGTGATGGTTATCTTTTTAAAATGTGGTTCTTATTGCATACTTTATGGGGTGATTCATAATACAAAACTTCTGCCAGCAGTCTTCACGTGATAGAAACTTTTGAGCCAGAACCTAAACTAGAAAATAGAAATCTTGTTATGCTTAGATAAAAAAGACCCTGTTTAAGAGTAGTCAACACTTGGAGGCCCTTGATTAGACATATCTTCAGGGTGTTGCAAGTTTTCTCATTTTTTAAAAACCAGTCCAGATGGGAGGGGGGAATGGCTTTAAAGCACATGTGTCAAACACAAGGCCCGTGGGCTGAATCCAGACCACCAGCCCATTTCATGTGGCCCTCGCAACTCTCCTGCAGCTGTGGCACTCCCCCTGCCTGGCGATCCCGATCCCCACATTGTGGGCCCCCAGCTGCGGGTATCCTGAAGAGAGGACCAGCAGCCAGCATTCATGATCTACTTCTACTTCTGACTAGTTCCTCTGTCCCAGTCTCGCCATCAGAGTGTTGCTATGGGTTACCATGGCAATGCTCCACATGACTTGCAATTGTTGCACAGAGGAGCAGTCAGAAGTAGAAGTAGATCGCGGGTGCTGACTGCTGGGCCTCTCTTCAGAATACTAGCAGCCAGGGGCCCGCAATGTGGGGATCAGGCTCACCAGGTACAGAGCGGGGCAGGGGGGCAGAAAGAGGCACAGGGGAGTGGGGAGCACAAAGAAGAACCAGTAATAATCGAATGCAGAGGCAATTATTTAATATGATAAAAGAGTAGATACATTTACAGATACAACTGGCCCTTTGAGGGCAACCATAATGCTGATGTGGCCTCTAGATGAAATTGAGTTTGACACCCCTGCTTTACAGGATGACATTTGCGCAGCAGGGTGCTTTACAAAATAAAAGGGAATAGGTTCCTGCCCCAAGGAGCTTACAGTCAAATATTTAAGCACAGCAGACAAGCAGAGGAAGGGGAGACAAAGGTAAACATAGGAGCAATAGGTAGCCAGTTGTAGATATTCATGGTTGGTTACACGTTGACAGCTGGGAGCTAGGTGTCCTGTGACATCTTCTCTGCCAAAAGATGTCACAGGAAAAGATGGATTGTACAGGAAGCAAGAGGAGTGGCTTTAGGCACCTCTCCTGAGAGCAGTGGTGATTGCTGGCTTCCATGCCAGTGGGGCAGTGCCTCTGCTTTGGGTTATAGCCTGAACTTTGAAGGATCTGTCCAAGGTGTTGAACCTTATCCTCCAAATATGGGTTCAACACCTTGAAGAAATGCTTTAAAGAAAGAGAGCTTCCCCTCCCGCATTTCTTTCCTCCCTTTAGCTTCAATAAAACCCTCTTTGTACCTTCATCTTGCAGAGCACCAGATAAAGGGATGAGCTTGTGGTCTTTCTATAGAAAGAGGCAATTTGAGCAACCAGGTATTTGTAACTGATTTCTCCTGCTCCTCTGCCACACATCAGATTTCATTCATAAAGGAGCTCATTTTATGCATGTTTGTAGTCACTGGGTTAAACAATAGCAGCAGCAGCAGCAGCAGCAACAAATCAGTTAAATGATACTCTCAGTCAGGTCTTCCCAAATGGTGTGTCGCAACACATTAGTGTATCATCTGTGGGCGTGTCGCCTTCCCAGGCTGAGAAAGACCCTCCCTCACACAAGAGTGCTGCCACCACTCTTGGTGGGGTCTCAGGGGCAGGGAAGATTAGGAGCACCGCTCTAGCACTCTCGTGCCTGTTCATGGGGGAAGAGGGAAAGGAGTTTGCTCGCAACTCTGTCCCTGCAAAGACAATTGGAGGGATCCGGGCAGTAACCGCAAACCCTTCCACTTCACCCCCAACTCTGGCTTGCTTGGCCCTTCTCCGCCCTCTCTCCAGCCCCAGGAAACTTAGACAAAGTAGCTGCCAGCCCAGCTTGAGTGAGAAAGGCACAGCAGTGCCAGAGGGGGTTTGCTGGGAAAAGGAGCAAGTGAGGGCCTGGAAATGCAGCTGCGGGTTGACTGACAGTGGCAAGCGGGACTGGGGGATCCTTCTCTCACTACATGCTCCTGCCTGCCTCAGTACTCCCTCCCCTGGTACCACCCACATGGCCCTGCTTTCCTGGGTGGCTCCTGATTTTAACACAACTTGCAGAATCTGAGCCCAGTAAGCCCCTGCATGCAAAGGCTGTTTTGGGATGAGAATGTGAGAGGGGATATTTTTCTCTTTGTCCCCCTGTCAGTAACGCAGTGCTTCAAACAAACGTGCAGATAAAACTACAATTGCAAAGGTCTGGGGGGGGGGGCTTATTGCTCCAGATGTTCAACCAGCACCAGGCAGCAACTCTGCAAGACTCTTCTCCTGCCTCCCCAGTCCTTTGGGGATTTTGCAAAAAGACTCCCCTCCTGTAGCCTGACACTCCTCCTCCCCCATTCTGCTTCTCCATCTCTCTCACACCCTCCCCCTCTCTTTCATACAGTCTCCAAGGCACAAATGTGCTTTCAACAAGCCTACACACAGACTTTATACAGGCTCCTCTCCTTCACACACACAATCTCTTCCTTCAACACACACAAAACTACTTGTTTCATTTCACACACACACTTCCCTGTAAACATTTTCTCTCCTTCTCATGCACACTCACACAAATTCCTCCCTTACAAACGCACACACAAAATCTGACTTTTTCCTGCTCTCTCTCATACACTGTTTTTTATTCTCTCATACACACTTTTTCTTGGTCTGTCTCTTCCTCTTTCTCTCCCACACACACGCCCACATACACACCCAAACACACACTTTCTCGCTGGTTCTCTAATACACTCGTGCTTGGTTTCTCTCTAGTGATCTTGGACAGGTCACACTCTCTCAGCCTCACAGGAAAAAAAGGCAAATGGCCTCTAAACAAATCTTGCCAAGAAAACCCCACAATCGATTTGCCAAAGATTTAAGCAGAGGAGGAAGAGGAGGAGGAAGCGGTCCCAGATGTACGGGTGCAACTTTCATGCTTGCCCCAGGCACTATTTAGGCTAGATATGCTTCTGGGTCTTTCCTCAGCGAGGGCAAAGGCAGCAGGCCAGGTTTGGGTAGAAGGGCTGCCTTGCCTGGTGCTGCCACTCTCACCAGGGTCTCTCCTCGGCAAGGGTGACAGCAGCGGGCAAGGATCACGTGGGGGAGCAGCCCTTCCCCATCCTAGATATGCCTCTGGGTACTGTGCATGTGTAATTGGTTAATTTGGCTAGTAAAACTGAATTACTGTGTCACAAAATGATGCATGTCTAAAAAGTGTGTCACCAACAAGAAAAGTTTGGAAAGCTCTACTCTAAGTTATCCTTACCCTTGGAGGATACCACTTCCTCCACTTCCCGGTCAAGTCATTTGAAGCCAGCTTTGAGACAGAGGTACCATAGATATTGTCTCATTGCCAAAAGAACTGGCCTCTGAAGAACAAGGCACTGTTGTTCTAATCCATTTCCTAATGGATTATCTTTTCTGTGATCTTCTTTTCTCTCCTTCATGAGTCACCTTCATGACTGCTTTCCTTCTAATCCTGTCATTATCTTGCACTTCCAGCATGTTTAATCCATTTTCTACCCACTTCCCAAATTAATCTTCTTCACTTTCTCCTTCAGTTTTCTCTACGGGGCCCTTTCACACCACACAATTGTGAGACTATGATTCCTCTTTAACTACCATGACAACATTCCATGGAATCATGGGATCTGAAGATTAGGCAGAAGTATTTCAAGTTTTCAGCCTCTGGTGCTTCTAACCAAACTACAAACCTGAGGATTTCACAAGACACATCCATGGTATTTAAAGTGAGATCATAACATTATCATTGTGTAGTTGGATGCTTATTTCAAAGCCTGTCAAGATTTCAAGATTTCTAACAACCTCTTTTCAATTTCTGGTGGTAGAACATAAAAAAATGTTCCCAAGAGCAGGCAGGCATGCATGCATGCATAAATATCCTATTCCCCATCTCTGTTCTCCATCCCTCCATTTTCTAAAATAGCAGCTGAGGATCCTGAGCCACAAGCAAACAAACAAACAAAACCCTCCTTCAATTGTATCATCTACTAAAATGGAACAATGTCTTAGAAAATATGAACTGGAGCAATTTCTTAGGGAATATCCAAGTTGATGAGTTCCTTAGTAGTACAGTGGTCCTTCCAAATTCATGAGGGTTTGGGGTGCAAAGTGTGAATAACTCCCCTTGCAATTCCTCTCCCATTCCCTTACCTCTGGCCCCAGTGCTCCCAGGGGGGAGAATAAAGACAAGGTAATGGGCTTACTGATACTTCCCCTCAGATGGAGAAGAACAGGGTGCTGAGTTCTGGCATTCTAGCCACTTCTGGTTGCCATCTGTAGAAAGGATATTTTTCCCAGAGGGGAGGGATAGGACCAAAAAGAGCAATGTCCAATCAGTGGCCATTACACAGCAGGATGTGCAGCCACATAGCAGAGAGGGCATGCCTCCAGCAGTGGGGTGTGTGTGGGGGAGCTTTCTTCTCTCAAAAGGGAAAAAGTCCATTTTAAACACAAGCCTCATAAGTCTGGGGTGAGAAATGCAAGGGAATGGGAGGAGGAGAATGGGGGCAAACACATGCCTTGCAAATAATCACATCTGTGAAGGCCAAACCTGCAAACGTGGAGGGAGGGAGGACTGTACTTATACGGAAAGATAGTGAGTTATGGGATAGTGGGGCAGTGAATCTAGTCTGGGTTTTAGTTTGAACTTTAAAAGATACCAAGGTTCTAAACCCTATGTGCAACCTGAAATAGATCCTTTAACATTCAGTCTAAAACCCAGAGTGGATCCACTCTTCCCCTGACAAGGGAGCTGCCAGCTATCACCTCTTACAGTGTATCCATTTGTAAACTACACTTATGTAATGCAGTCCTGTAAGTGCCAACTCAAAACCACATTCCACTGAGTTCAGTGGGGCTTCCTCCTGAGTAAGTGGACACAGGATTTCAGAGGAATTATCAAAACACTGGCGACAACTATCCCTCTTTCAGAAAGCACATCCTTGCTATTCTACTTCCACGTAAAAGAGGTGGCACATCTAGACAGAAAAACTTTACCTCTCATATTTTCCTCTTTAGAGGCCATGAAGGCATTACTATGATGTTTTCAAAGTAGAGCCACACCTTTTTATAGCTAAAGATGGAATGTTTTGTGCTTTAAAGTTTTGAAGGCCTTTTAGAAGTTGTCTATGATCAGAAGCCTCCTTAACTGCATTTACATCTAAAAGGTCCATAGAAAGGTCCAGCAGTGGCTTCACATGTTATTTGATCCAAAACACAGAACCTTAGTTAGAAAAAGTATATTAAGGGTATACAGGGGCTATATTATCCCAGGCAATTCACCTGCACTAAGAGTTCAGCTATATGGAGTAGAGTGCTGGGTTGCTCTTTTATTGCATTTGTCTCATCTTCAGTATTGGCAGCCGAGGCGGGGGGGATTACAGATAAAATCTATCTACCAGGCAAACTGTCCAGCTTCCCAACAGTGCAGAATAATAGTTTTAGCTGGTCTGGACTGGCTGGCTGGCTGGCTGGCTGGCTGGCTGGCTGGCTCTGTGAGACACTGCTCTCCAAGGACTTCTATCTGGAACACTGTACTCGCTGTACTCACGTGGTACGATAAGCAAGATAAATATAAGGCAGAGAGGTTGCATGATGACTAAGCTTAACCTCCTCTTCCTCCCATCCAGAGTACTCTGCTCATCCATTTCTGAGTGTAGTGGGTCAATAAAAAAAAAAGCTGTTATGGCAATTTCCCTTGAACAGGACTTATTTACTAGCAATAGCTAATATGATGTTAATACTCTGTTAATAGTTGGTGACACTGCCCCATCATCATTCTTTAAACTCGTGGCTCTTATTGTATTTTATTCAGTTGAATCAGAGCCTGTACTTTAGTAGCATTCTGCTGAGTCAGGGCTGCTGCTGGGGGCTTAGGCACTTTGAGAGCGGTCTACAAGCTTCAGGCCATCCATGATGGGAGCCCTTTTGCATGGGCTCCCTTGGGAAAGCATCTGCCTATACTAGAAGGGAAAAGAGGACACAATTTACTTACTTTCTCCTGGGAAATGATGCTCAAGCCCAGTTCTACTGGTCCATTCAAAGACCCATTTCATAAACTTCCATATTTTTTCCCACGTCCCTGGTGTTCCTGATGAACAAACACCCCTGGCTCTTACACGATGAAACCTGGGAAGAGAGAGAGCTCAAGCTTATCAAAGTGGAGAGGAAGGTACTCTGCCACTTCTCTAATACTTCACAAGATCTTTCAGTGTGTCCCAGGAATGACCCAGTAATATTCCCCCCTTAGTGGATATGCAGATACAAAGACATGAATCCTAAGTGTTAATTCTATTTAGAGGAGATTAGCTGAGTCAGTGAGATTTACCTTTATGTGGACTCACCCTTCACCAGTGGATTCAGTAGGTGCTTTTTCAGTGGGGCCAGCAGGATTCAGGCCACACCGTGCTTTACTTGTCCTGTAGATTGCTTGCAGTAATTTCCCCATACACTTCCTCTTCTCTCCCTAGGGGAGAAGGCTTTAATTTTTCTAGGGCCTTTGCTCTTAATGCCCCTTTCTCTTTCTCCAAACAGCACAGAATTGTTTTTTGGATCCTCTTCAGAGCCTTTCCTAAAGGTTCCCAGAGGTTTGAGTGACTCATATTACAATACCTTTGAATTCCAAAAGAAACTTATCATCACCTTTGGAGACTTTACAGTGGCAGATCCTCAAGCCCTGTCTTCAGGTTTAATGTAAAAAAAGAGCAACACTGAGACACAGCGAATCCCCAGTTTGCCGGCTCCAGAAAAACAAAATAAAACAGAGGAAACAACTGCAAGATCAGTGGCAAAGAAGCTTAAAAACCATGTCAACAACAGGTAACAACCTGGTGCTCTTTAAGTGATGTATAATATCAATGAGGCAGTTCATAAGTACATAATAAGCAACACATGATAAACTGCCTCTTAAGAACAGAGGCCAATATTCTACATCAGCTATTTATTTAAATATTCTTAACAAAGTAGCCTCTTCTGGTCTGACTCCATGCCCCCGTGTAGCCCCACGACGCTCCCTGGCTTGGGTGGCTGTGTAGGGTTCGGAGTGCGAGATGCTGGGAGGCAAGAACCAAGCCAGTTCTGGCCTTTGAGTATGCAGTTTATTTAGCAAAGAAGCAAAAAGGAAAATGAAAAGCACACAAGCATACATACACTCTGACTCCCTCGGAAAGGCAAAGCAGACAACGGAGCAGCGTTCCCTTTGTTCCAACAGATTATATAGACTTTACGTACACGAGTAGCAAAACAGCCTGTCAACCCATCAACCCACCGTGCCGAAACAGCCAGGAGGGGGGCTGTCCCATCTCGGATGCCAATTACTGAGGCATCCATGGACCAGGTGCATGATAGGCTCGCAGCCAAGTCTCATTACCTGCCTGAGACGGCAACGGATGGTCTCTGATCATGCTTTGCCCTCCCCTCACTGTACCGGATGGCGTGGGGAGTGAAGCACCCATCGTTAACATTCCTTGGCTATTCTCACAGGACTGCAGCATACAGGGCAGCCTGACCTAGCAACTCAACAGCATGAGCTAGTCCCCTATATACATGCGTTAGTGTGAAAGCAGGCTGAACCAAAATGTGCAAGTGTACGACACAGGGCCTACCCAGAGAGCCTCGGGCCCAACACCCCCTTCCCCAAAACCTGATGGATGTATCATTCACCCATGCTCCGTTTGCTGCCAGAACAGGCCTCATCCTCACACAGCAGATGCCTAGTAAGTACGTTGGGGGACTATGATAGTGGCAATAGTGTCACAATCATGACAAAGTAGCAGTCATAAATATGGAACTATTGTTGATCAGTAAATCTATGTAATTGTCCTGTATTCATAGCATAGATTGCATGTGACCTTTGTTATTCCTAGGAAGGCTTAGCTGCAAGAGCTGGTTTAATATTTACTCTTTTTTTACTTCATCGTTTAGTACCCTTCCAACTGATAATTTCTTGGCATCCAATTTTGCCTAATCATTGCAGGGGGAGGGGGTCAGGGATCCATGCTGGGAACTGTGGTTTACCAACATCTGGAAGGCCACATGGTTCCCACCTCTGATGCAATCAAAATTTGTAACCCTGAAATGTTTATCAGCGTATGTTTTGGAATAATGCTTACAGGAAACAGTCAGCCTGTCTTTCTTCTACTAAGGGTGCATCCCTTAGTACATTAGTAGATTAAAAAGACTGGAATATCCCCGATTTTCGTCCTGTTCTTTCCTATTTTATTTTAGAGATCCATACATGTTTTGTTTATCCCAGGATATGTTCTCTCAGCTACTGATATGATCAGATACTTTTTATACCAGTTCCCCAAGTTGGCTTATTTTAACCTGGTATAAAACTGGAAAGAACAGGAACAGAATCTGGGAGTTTTCAGTCAGTCTGAATGTGTCCACTTCCTCATAAGTGGGGTATAACCCCACAACCAGGAAACTCTATCTAACTGGAGGGTTGTCTGTGTGTTCTCCTGGTCTGGCTGTCAACAATTCGAAGTGAGAAACTCACTCAGTAGGTGACTGGGTAACAGCAAAACCATTGGGTGGAGAAAGTATAAATAAGGGATGAATGTAGGTGTATTCAGTTGATACATTCATACTGCTGAAGTCCTTTGATCTATTTTTATTTTATATATGTATATTGATTCATGTAACGATGCCCGTGCTGCACTCAGAAACATAAGCTTCCTACAGCAGGGTAAACATTTACGGTTGAAACCAGGAGACAGTGACTCAGCAAAACAGAAAGAAAGGAAGGAAGGAAGGAAGGAAGGAAGGAAGGAAGGAAGGAAGGAAGGAAGGAAGGAAGGAAGGAAGAAGAAAAGGAAAAGGAAAAACAAAGAAAGCTTAATGCACCACAATTCATACGGCTGGTTTCTTAGAGAATGCATCTTAACCTAAGACATCATTTCCCCGCATCTTGAATGTAAATGACAATAGGGAAATGACTCTGTAAAAGTGTGCAGTACCATGGATCATCTCCACCAATGGCACTACCTCTCCATGATGGTGGGATTGCATGCTCCTGTGAATTAAGAGGCTATGCTGATCGCAGCAGTGCTGTTGATAGGGTCTCCCATGTAAGGCAGGCTTTTGCTGAAGAACCAGACTAAAAGTGCCAAACAGCTACTGGGCTGCAGCAGTAGTGGGGTTGACACTGGCAGAGGATGTCTCATAGACAATGGCAGTGTGGCACCAGAGCTAACACTTGTTAGTACTGCACAGAAGGAGGCATGGTAACCCCTTTTGAATCTCTTTTACCACAAACAGCCCATTATGAGACAATCCGTAATGAAACAAGAGATAGTGCCAGAAGAGAAACTCCCAAGATGGATGGCACTCAGTGAGCTACTGGGATACAGCAGAGGACAACTATGAGTAACACTGTGGCTAATGATGCAATTGGACGCAAGCCAAGAGGATGTTCAGCAGCTGACATATTCAGAGGTGAAAGAAAAATCAGAAGCAGCACAACGCATCAAACAGGAGAAGCTACATATTGCAAAACAAGAAATGGAATGTATAAACATTGCTGTACTTGGGGTGAGTGAGCTAAAGTGGACAGGAATGGGACTTTTTGAGTCAGATAATTACACAGTGTTTTACTCAGGAAATGAAAATGAAAGAAGAGATGGGGTGGCATTAACAGATAATTAAGCAAAAGCAGTCAAATGATATAATGCAATGTCTGACTGAATCATATCAAGAAGACTTTAGGGAAAGCCATCAATATAACCATAATACAAATTTATAATCCAGTGACAGAGATAGAAGAAGAAAGATTTTGTGCTGCAGTACAGGAGGAAACTGATCACACACCCAAACAGAACTTCTTGTTAATCATAGGTGACTGGAATGCAAAAGTAGGAAACAAAGCAGAATCAAACACTGTAAGAAAGTTTGGACTAGGATCAAGAAATAACTCAGGACAACAATTGATTGAATTTTGTGAGACCAGCAGTTTGTTTATTGCAAACACATTCTTCAAGCAACCAAAGAGTTAACTGTGTCAATGGACATCACCTGACAGCCAATAAAGAAATCAAATAGACTATATAATTGGAGGCAGAAGATGGGTATTAGCACTGGGAGTTTTCTTCAATTCCTCTTCTTGTTTTAATGTAGACATGAGGAAAAGGACAAAGGAAACAGGACTCCTCCTGACTCCTCTGCTCTTCTCTCCATGCCTTTTTTGGTATCTTTTATCCTGAGCCCAGCTTGGTGGTATGTCACTTGTCTGTGGTGTGAGAGGCTACAGTTATTCTTTCCCTTGCCCTGTCCAGATCTCCAGATCTGGAGAGTGCTTCCACACCAGCTTCCCACTGAAAGCCCCCAAAGGTGCTAGCAAACATGCTGTTATCTCCACTTGTGAATGGCACTCCTCAGAGATACAATGTAATGGAAATGTCCATGTTCCTCTGTGAAGTCTTTGCATTCTTTGCAATGCCAACCCAATAATGCCAATCGATATGCTCCTGTTTGAGGCACAGAGATTTATTTCTGAAATTAAAACTTCTGAGGTGAATGCTTTGTATAACAGTGAAGCCACCCTACTGGCAACACATTTCTTTACCGCAAATCCATGGAGTGAGAAGCTCCCACTCTGTTGCTACAGATGTTTGAAAGCACACACTTTTTAAGATAGCAGTATAGTTGTGTTAGTCTGTAGCTTTGGACAAGAGTCCAGGAGCCTCCTTCCTGGAACTGAGGCACAGGTTCACACTGAGCAGAAGCCATTGTATGTACACTTGTTCCGAAACAGGTTTTTGAAATTTTCTTGATGGGAAGCAAAATAGGACTGGGAATCCAAAAGATATTTTAGATTAATGGACATCTCTGGAAAGCAGAACAATGTTATCCTCACAATGCAGTTAAGATGTTTCTACTGCTGATTCATTCACTTCACACCACGGGCGTAACTAGTTACAAGTAATTAGTTACTTGCAATCATTTCATTTTTTTTTATAATAATGAAGGCAGATGTAAATCATATTGCAGTGAGGGATAAGATCACTCCTTTTGTGGTGTAGCTCTAACATTAAGTTGTGTTTATAGTTATGGGGTTGTGATCAGATTAATGATTAAGGAGGAATACCATACGGTTCAAGTGCTAGCTCAGGCTGTGACTCATGTTGCTGCCTTGTGTTCTGTTGTGTTGTTGAGGCACCAGCAAGTTAGATGGGAAGAGACTGTATTTTGTACCACACGTAAGAAACTTGGGGCATCTAGGGACATTTAGAATTTAACAGTAACTTAGCACTTAGTTAATTTAGATACATGGTAAAGAACTACTTTTTAAAATTGGAAATGTGACAATGACTATCTATTTGCAAGGATGCAGGGGAGGCTTGGTGCTATAAGTGATTGCTTTTAAAATGTAGCTTTCCAGGTTCTCTAATACACTTATTGAAGTGAGCTCCAAAATTGTGCTAGTTGTTGTTGCTGTTGTGTGTCTTCAAATTGTTTCTGAAATACAGCAGTGCTAAGGTGAACCTATCACAGGGTTTTCTGGGGCTGAGAATGTGTCATGTGTAAATGGGTATCCACGGCTGAGTGGCGAATCGAATCCTGGTCTTCAGGGTTGTAGTCCAGCACTCAAACCACTACATCTCATTGGGTCTCTCAAAAATTGTGCTACTAGGCATCAAATTAATAGTCTTTGTCTTCTCTTTTCCCAGAATGTATGGCAACATAGAAGATATCTTCCTGTGTTATGAACAACCATAGATTGGTTACACTTGCACCTAGATTAATCTCAGTAAATTTTTCCTTTCCCCTGAAGGCACATTTTCCTCCCTCCCTATGTCATGTTTTCTGAATTTCTTCCAAATTTGTCCTGGATCTCAGAAGGATATAATTAATCTCTCTCTCTCTCAATCTCTCTCTCTCTCTCTCTCTCTCTCTCTCTCTCTCTCTCTGAAAAGAGAATGAATTAAATGTACTGATGAAAGATAACCAAAAGAAAAGAATTTCTAAATTTTATAAATTATTGCTGGAAAGAGAAATGGAATCAGAAGTAGTCAAAGATACAATGGTTAGATGGGCACAGAATTTGGGACATTCAATTGAATTAGAAACTTGGGAAAGAGTGTGGAAAATAGATACGAAATTTACACGAAACTTAAATTTAAGAGAAAATTTTTATAAAATGTTTTACAGATGGTACATGACCCCAGAAAGATTACAAAAAATAACGAAAAATGGGAATTCAAATTGTTGGAAGTGTGATGAAAAGACGGGGCCTTTTTTCCATATGTGGTGGACATGTAAGATAGCAAAAAAATTTGGAAGGGGGTACATGACGAAATCCAAAGAATTTGTAAGCTGAATTCTGAAATGAAACCGGAGCTTTGTTTGTTAAATATGCTAGGGCAGCAAAGGGAAATAAGTCATCCGAAGATATTATATCTAATAATTGCAGCAAGGTTGACATATGTGCAGCACTGGGAAGAAAAGAAACATATTGATATAGAAGAATGGAAGTTAAAAGTTCTGGATATGACAGAGATGGAAAGTTAGCGTTTTCTTTGAAGAATAAATCTATCCAGAACTTTGAGAAAGAATGGAAGAGAGTATTGGATTGGGTAAGGATATACATGTATAAGACGTATAAGCTAAATGTATAAGAAATCAAAGGAGAAATAATGTAACTGTTCTTCTCTCTGTAGGATGGAAAATATGTCTGTAATGGAATGGAAATAAGCAATTTCAACTGGAAGATTTAAGCATGGAAGTGTGTGTGGGGGGTTTATTTTCGAGACAAACTTTCAATAAAAATTATAAAAAAACCAAATCTCTCTCTCTCTCTCTCTCTCTCTCTCTCTCTCTCTCTCTCTCTCTCTATGTATATATATATGGAAGTGATTAACAAACAGAACTAAAAAAAATAACCTGAGCAAAATATTCCAGTTTCTTCAGCTGCTAAAGATGAAACTGAAATATGAAACAATTTCATCTTTAGCAACTGAGGAAGGCAGAAACTGAAACATTTTGCTCATGATACATTTTTTAGTTCTGTTTATTATCTTTTCAATACATATACACACATGGGTATAAATGAAACCACAGAATAAAATGGTGGAATTGAAAACTGAACTGGAGGAGCAGGGAGGAAGGCATTCTACAATGTTTTATCTTGCTGCTGACTCTCTGCTACAGAACTGTCCTTCAAGATACTGTACTCCCCACACCATGGAGAAAAGCTACAGGGTCATTTGGATGAGCAGACAGAGGAAAGGTGTTACCAGACCATACACCCCCACTTCATAATTGGACATATTTATGGCTGGAATACATGTTTGAAAGTTCACTATCTGCAAGTATATGCCAGGTCAGGATGACCTGAGACATGATCAGGTCACAAATTCAGGGAGGATTAGGCAGGACAGCCTGATGCTAATTGACTTGTGATAATCCTTTCAAAAACTGCAAGCTACAAGCACTCCCCAAAACAATGGAAGGCAAAACTGCCCAGGTGAAGCAATCAGGGACCCTGCTGTGAGCATCTTCTACAGAGACTTTCCTTATTAACACTACCTGACCAAAACATTAAGAGATTGTCAGGACTCTCATCAAGGTTTTGTCACCTAGAGTTAAGACAATCAGCCCATTCAGGACTTCTTTGTCAACTCCCTGAGAAAGCCATTACTCCTTCATCCATGCAGCCTTCTTCAGGGCAGGTAATACAATATGAAAAACCCCAGCTCCAGCTCCAGTAAGTTATAGTGCTTGGAGGTAATATGTGGTGCCCAGACCTCTGTTTGTTCTTGCTACCCCCGTACAGCTGTCTGAGACACTCCACTTCGACCTTCCTCTTCAGGACTGGTAACTATCATTGTTTCCATCCAATCTCTTTATCCAACCTTTCTTGCCTCACTTTCTGATAGCCTTGTATGGTTCTTAAGAGTGTCTGACTTCTTATGTATTTGCTAATTTCCAACACTCTGTTTAACTTTTAACTGGAGTCCTCTCTACAGTTAGAACTGGTATATACAGGTGAAAAATCCTGTCGTTACCCTCCTCTTGCAGGCCTCCTTTGAGCTATAGTTCCCCAAATTCTAAGGAGGTGCAGGTATTGTGGGCGGACCTCAAAGTCCACTTCTTCTTAGAGTAATAAAGGGTTAAGCACCAGTACCCCTACCACCTCCTCCTCCTGCTTCTCTCCTTGACATCCCACTTTCATTATGTGTATCTGCATGCAATAAGTAGTTTTTAACAAGAGATTTTGGCCCTTGCACTCTACCCACAGACCACACAAGCATCATGTCACTTCTGGTTCCCTTTCTAGCCAGTTTGCAACCAATTCTAAAAAGGCTTTGGGATGTAAGAGGCACATCAGTGTGTTTGCAAGTAGTTTTGGCATGCTTTCAGTGGTCTGAGAGCCAAAAATGTCACCAAATCACTCTCAGTCTTTAAATGCGAGTGTCATCTGGAGTCCTGGCAGTCTGCCACAGAACTTTGGGAGCTGCAGAAGTAAGATTCAAAGGCTGAAAAAGTGGAGTTTGGGGCCACAGGCAGCTTTGTTTCTATAGGGACACATTTGTTTCTATAGGGACACATTTCTTCCTACACAAAAGTTCTGGCCTTCAGTCAGAGGGTGTAGGAATATGATGGTTCTCAATAGCCTTCCATCTTTGTGGTTGATGAGAATATCATGACTAACATCTTTTCTGCCTTTTTCTTCACGTGACTTTGGACTGTAAACTGGCATTTTAAAGACTGATAAAAGTCTAAACAGACTTACTTGGGAGATGGTGTATTTTGAATTGTAGTGCATGCCTTCTGACTTCTTCCACAGGAGAATCTCAGACAGCATCCAGTTCATGAGCTTCCAGCTTGTTTTTTTTTTTCCATCTTCAGTACCAATCAGAGCTCTGGAGACAGACGAATGACAGCATTAGAAAACCAATGCAATGGTGGAATAGAAAATGGT
Source organism: Cyclura pinguis (assembly GCA_030412105.1). Lineage (NCBI taxonomy): Eukaryota > Metazoa > Chordata > Lepidosauria > Squamata > Iguanidae > Cyclura > Cyclura pinguis. Next base: position 131,972,821 of record CM059600.1, read on the forward strand.
CACAAGATGTAAGTACACATAATTTGAGCCTCAGCATCACTGGAACCAAAATGGTTTCCATCTAAGAACGTTGGTTTAACTGTCTTGTGCTCTGGGCTGGAAGCAATGTCTTACTTGCAGTTTAACTCTGATTTGTAACTTCTGCCACAGGAACCAATATGACTAAAATCCGTTTCAGTCAATCACATTGATGGTGTGTACAGATAGGTGGCTTCTTCTGACTTGCCCATCTAACCTAACCATTGATTGTTGTTTTTAGCACAGCCTACCAACACACACCTTGCATTCCAGCTCTGCATCTATGGACAATTTCAATCTTTGGGCTGGTTTTGTGGACCAGATTGTCAGCTCCTTTTACCTAGTCTTTCTTTTCCCGAAAGGTGAGGAAGGGACAATGGTGTGTCTGGGTGGGGTTGGGGGATGGAGAGTGATAGTGCAACCAACTCCCTTTTGTTTAGCAAACATGTTCTGTCATGTCACATCGCCCTGCTGTTTGTTTAAGCTTTCAAAATCACCATTAGTAGGTCAGAGAAGTTCCCATAAAAATATTCTACTTAAGTGATGTTTGTTTTCAAAATATAACCATGAGCGGTTAGACAAGACATTGCAATAATGTAAAGATAGATAAAAAGGCCAATACACTGGATCCAGGGCCATTCATCTTCTTGTATCAGAATGGCAAAGAACTCACAAGAAGGAGAAGGAGATCATCACAGGTTTGGAGCACAATACTTTTACACTTCTCCCCCTCCTCCCCCTCCCCCCTCCTCCTCTTCTTCTTCTTCTTTCTTCATTTTGGGGCAATATACCTCATTGGAAGCAGTTTAAAGGCTGCAGCTCTTCCTTCTTCAGCCCAATACCTTCCAGAGGATTTGGACAACAAATCCCAATAGTGTGGTCTGTTATGAATGATGGGAGTTGTAGTCAAACATACCTAGAAGCCAGCAGATTGAAGAAGGCTACTGTATGTGACTGGTATCTACAAAGAAAGGTACACGCTTCAGTTACTTCTATTGATCAGTCCCTATTTTCTGATGCCAGTTCTTGGTAACATACAGTTCTTATTTTGCTCCCACTTTTTCGCTTTAGAGAGAGATGCTGGGGAGATATTTTACTATTCCATTTAGTATGCACACAAATTGATTCAGAGTGCTTCTGAATCCTGACCCTAACAGGGCTTTCAAAATTAAGTTTCTGGGTGGAGATGACACATCTTTATCCCAGCACTCATGTCCATGTAAATACATTGCTGGGCAAGAGCTTCCACCCCAGGCTCCTCACAACTACCTAAGGGGATATTTGTAAATGTTGGTGAGTATTCATGACTATTCTGTAATAAATACAACCAAAACCAGTGGTGGTGGTGGTTGGCTTCTATGTTAGCAGGTCAAGGAAATTTTAACTCAAGCCTAAAAGAAGCTTGGGTTCCATAAATCCTGGGTTTTATTTCAAACTTGAGCATTTTGGGGAGATAGAATTTAGCATGTTGGAGAGATGCTTCAAAGTTCAGACTAAAGTCCAGAACAGATTCATGGCCCTATTGACATGGAAGCCACCAGCTGAAATTGAGCAAAGCCTTTAAGGTTGTTTACACATAGGGAGAAAGAAATTGCTATGATCAGCTTGCTAACACTTTTTTCTTCAGTACTTTTGCAGAGAAGCAAAGAATGAGAGGCATGAGAAGCAAAGAATAGCTTTCTGTTCATACATTTGCACATGGTTCATCTCTGAGAGGTGGCAAGAAATGGAAAACTATGCATTGCCATCACTGTATAGCTGTGCACATTTTACTGGAGGAATGAAAAACGAGGCTTTCTATTTGTCTCAGTGGGTGGGAAGGGTGTAACCAGAAATAAGTTGAGGTTATTCACAGGTGCAATTAATTCAAAGATTTGTTTAAATCTCAGCAGATAAACAATCTATGAAGTGAAGGCACAAGGTAATAGAAATCAGAAGTAAATCAATGAATATCAAGGAAAACATCATTAACCGGTTGAAATGAACAGAAGAATCAGATGAAGTTACAATGTGACAAACTACCTGCAGTTAGCCTTTTATAAAATCATTTGCCTCTCATCTGCTACTCATCCTCTAGTTAAAGCATATTGCCTTCCCAACTACTTAGCAGTTCAACCTAAAGATACAGAAAGAAAGACTGTCTCTTTACTTTCTTCAGTTATGTCTTGGTAGCCAGCAAATCAGGACATCATGCTATCTTTCTTGTTCCTGCTCAAAAATATCATTCCTTTGTTTTGGGGCAAAAACATGATCATATTACAAGTAAATTCTGCACTAATGCTATTCAAAGTGCTGGTCCATGGTGCAAGTCTATGCACTATTGCTGCCAATCCAATGTGAGTTTCCAGGGAAGAAAGAAAGAGTTCTAGCCAACAGGCACAAATATGGACTACGAGCTTATGGGGACAAAGCTTAAGGACCTTGGTGTGCAGGTGGTCATTTCATCTCTCCTCCCTGTTCAAGGATATGGCGCACAAAGGGAAAGGGCAATAGCAGAGGTCAACAACTGGCTCCGCACATGGTGCCGCCGGCAACAGTTTGGGTTTTTGGAACACAGCCTGAATTTCCATGAACGTGGGCTTCTGGCAAGGGATGGGCTGCACCTCACGAAACTTGGCAGAAATGTTTTTGCAAACAGTCTCGCACGGAGGATTAAGAGGTCTTTAAACTAAGTTCTGCTGGGGAGGGAGACAATATTATTCAGGGCAAAGACTCGGCGAGTGCAGGGGGAAAAGGCCCAAATGATATTGACCAAGTAGTACAAGCGTCCAATGGTGGGAGGAGTAGAAACTATAGTACAGGACTTGCAGGAAGGGCCCGGGGATTTAAGTGTCTCTACACTAACGCGCAGAGTATGGGAAACAAGCAAGATGAACTTGAACTCCTAGTACAACAAAATAAATACGATTTGATAAGCATCACTGAGACCTGGTGGGATGAGTCTCAGGATTGGAATGTAGGAATAGAGGGGTATAGCCTATTTTGTAGAAATAGACCAAACAAGAGAGGAGGAGTAGCCTTGTTTGTCAAGGATGTTTTCACCTGTGAAGAGATCCATGACTTACACCCAGAAAGCCAGGTCGAGAGCATCTGGGTAAGAATTAAGAGAGGGAGAAAAAATAGGGATATTCTGGTGGGGGTTTACTACAGACCTCCAACCCAGACTGAGGACCTTGATGACGCCTTCCTCAACCAAATGACCGCGCATTCAAAAAGGAGACATACAGTAATAATAGGAGATTACCCGGATATATGTTGGCAGTCAAACTCTGCCAAGACAGCAAGGTTCAGCAAGTTTCTTGCTTGTCTTGCAGACAATTTCATGGTCCAGAAGGTGGAAGAGGCAATAGATCTGATCCTGACCAATAGGGATGATCTTGTTAATGAGGTAGAAGTGGTTGGATCTTTAGGGGGGAGTAACCATGCCCTATTGGAATTTGGCATTCAGTGGGAAGGAGGAGATAAGTGTAGCCAGACACTCGTCTTAGATTTTAAAAAAGCGGACTTCTGTAAACTTAAGGAGCTGCTGGCTGAAGTTCCGTGGTCAAGAATAGTGAAAGAGAAAGGAGTTCAGGAGGCATGGGAGTCCCTTAAAAGGGAGATACTGAAGGCACAGTCTAAAACTGTGCCAATAAGGAGGAAAAATGGAAGGCATCTGAAGAAACCAGAATGGTTGACTAAAGAACTCTCAGCTGAGCTAAGCGTTAAGAGAAACGTGTACAGGAAATGGAAGAAGGGGGAAACCACCAAAGAAGAATTTAAGCAAGTAGCCAGGAGATGTAGGGAGAAGGTCAGAAAGGCTAAAGCACAGAACGAACTTAGGCTGGCCAGAGACATTAAACACAATAAAAAGGGCTTTTTTAAATATGTCTGCAGCAAAAGGAAAAAGAAAGAGGCGATAGGGTCGCTGCGCAGAGAAGATGGCGAATTACTAACGGGGAAGAGAAAAGGCAGAATTACTTAACATCTTCTTTGTCTCATTTTTTCCCAGAAGGATACAAGCACTCAACCTGGCGGTTGGGGAGCAGGTGAGGAAGCAGGGGAAATGAGGCACATAATAGGTAGAGAGGTGGTACAGGAATACCTGGCCACACTGGATGAATTCAAGTCTCCAGGACCAGATGAATTGCATTCTAGCATATTAAAAGAACTGACAGAGGTCATTTTGGAACCGCTTGCTATAATCTTTGAGAAATCTTGGAGGACAGGAGAAGTTCCAGCAGACTGGAAGAGGGCAAATGTTGTCCGCATCTTCAAGAAGGGAAAAAAAGAGGATCCAAATAATTATCGCCCAGTCAGCCTGACGTCAGTACCCGGAAAGATCCTGGAGTAGATCATTAAGCAGTCAGTTTCTAATCACTTAGAAAACAACGCGGTAATCACGAGAAGTCAACATGGATTTCTCAAAAATAAGTCATGCCAGACTAATCTTATCTCTTTTTTTTTTTATTAATAATAAAGATGCATAAGTATACAGAAATATCTCAATATATACAACAATAAACATTATACAAATAAGATACAAAGTACTATATAATAGTATTTATATATACAATTTTTTTTTGTAACATTTATATCTATATAAACATTGTACTTTTAAAGAAAAATCAACTCATATCTGTCTATTTTTATACCTTATTTCATATTATGTATACTTTACATTCCACTTCCTAACTTCCCTAGAGTTAATTCTTAATAGTCCTGTATTTGTTACTCTTTCAATACCCCTGTCCCAACTTTGCGTGCCTTCTCACAATTCTGTCATTCCGAATCTATGTTTACCCTTTAATGTCTGAACCTTAAAACATTGTTTTCTTACATATTTCTTATGTTGAGAAGAAAAACTTCTCTACTTGTCTCCATTCCATATCATTTAGTTCTTGATTTTTCCCTTGTATCATCCAGGTTAATTTATCCATTTCCCTGTATTCCAAAACCTTTATTTTCCAATCTTCTATTTGTGGAACCTGATCATTTTTCCACTTTCGCGCATATTCTATTCTTGCGGCTGTAATCATATAGAGAATTATTCTCCAAAATTTCTTCCTGTACTCTTTTTGTATTTTCTCAGTCATATTTAATAGAAATAGTTCAGGTATCAAAGGAATATTAAACTGTAATATGTCTGAAATTATTTCTTGTATTCTTTTCCAGTATATTTTAGCTTTGTCGCAGGTCCACCATATATGATAGTAAGTCCCATTTTCTCGACCGCATTTCCAGCACTTATTCTCCCTTGTTTTATATATCTTATTAATTTTCACTGGATTGAGGTGCCATCTATACAGCATCTTTAAATAATTCTCCTTCAAACTTTGGGCTGCTGTAAATTTTTGTGTTTCTAGCCATGACTTCTCCCAGTACTCTAATTGAATCTCATGGCCCATGTTCTGTGCCCATAGAATCATCGAGGGTTTTATTTGTTCTACCTCTAATTCTCTCTCAATTTGGAATTTGTACAATTTAGAAGTCACTTGGTTCTGTGATTTAAATAATATATCTTCGAACTGTTTATTATTTTTGTCTATTTGAAAACCTTCTAATTTCTTATCCATGTTATATCTTTCTTTAAGTTGTCTGTAGAGAAACCATGAGCACTTGAACCCTTCATATTCCAATTCTTCTCTAATTTTTAGTCTTGTTTCTTGATTTTCGACAATTATCATATCCTGATATTTTATCAATTTTTCCTGTGGTTCCCGCCATCTACTGTAAAAGGCCTCATGTGGGGAGATCCATAATGGTATTTTTCTGTAATATTTTTTCTTAAACTTTTGCCAGTTTATTAAAAGAGCCTTCCTTAGATAATGATTCTGAAATTCTTTATCAATTTTGTATTTATTATACCATACATATGCGTGCCACCCCATTCTTAATCCACTTCCCTCCAAAGTTAGTATTTTTTCATTTTGTAGTGTTAACCATTCTTTTATCCAAGTCAAGGAGTTTGCTTGATAATACAATTTCAAGTCGGGAAGCCCAAAACCTCCTTTTTCCTTCTTCTCCGTCAAATACTTCCATTTTATTCTTGGCCTTTTCTTATCCCAGATGTATTTAGAAATTTCTCTATGCCATTCTTTAAATGGTTTTTCGTTTGTAATAACAGGTAAATTTTGAAAAAGAAAATTTAATTTTGGTAGCACATTCATTTTAATCGCTGCTACCCTTCCAGGCAACGAAAGTTGAAGTCTGTTCCAATTATTTAATGATTCCTTAATTCCTTTCCATGTATCTTTATAATTATTATCATATAGTTCATTGTTTCTTTTTGCGATCCAAATTCCCAAATATTTAACTTTCTTTTCTAATTTAAAACCTGTTCTTTGAGCCAATACGTTTTCTTCTTCCACTTGCAAATTTTTAGTCAGGATTTTTGTTTTATCCTTATTGACTCTAAATCCTGCCAATTCACCAAATTGATTCAGCTTTACCAGAAGATTATCTATTCCTGAGTTCGGGTCTTCTAATATGATCACTAAGTCATCGGCATATGCCTTTAACTTATATTCATGGTTCTTCACTTTGCATCCTTTCAACGCAGAGTCTTCTTTTATCATCCTTATTAATATTTCAAATGTTAATATAAAGAGTAAAGGTGATAGAGGACATCCTTGTCTTGTGCCCTTCTTAATTTTAAAATTATCCGTTTTTTCCCCGTTTATAATCAAAGCAGCAACTTGATCTTTATATATTTCTTTGATCCATTTTATATAAGTATTTCCAAAATTCATTTTAGTCAATACCAAAAACATGAAGTCCCATTTCAAGTTATCAAATGCCTTCTCGGCATCGATAAAAATCAAGGCAAGCTTTCTCTCATTGTGCTTCTCGTAATACTCGATGACATTTAAAATTGTTCTTATGTTGTTTCTTAATTGTCTATTTGGCAGAAATCCATTTTGTTCTTCCTCTATAATTTCTTGTAATACTTTTTTTGTTCTTTCCGCCAAGATGCTCATAAAGATCTTGTAATCAATATTCAACAACGAAATTGGCCTGTAATTACCAGGTTCTTTTAAATCTTTCCCTTCCTTCGGTATTAACGTGATACAGGCCTCACCCCAGGAATTTGGTCGTCCTTCTTCCAAAATTTCGTTGAATAAATCCAGCATATACGGCACCAGTTCTTCCTGCAATGTTTTGTAGTACATTGCCGAAAACCCGTCCGGGCCCGGTGCCTTTGCCGAGTTAAGTTTCTTGATTGCTTGCGTTATCTCTATTGTTGTTATTTTAGTATTAAGTATTCTCTGCTGATCCTCTGTTAATTCTGGTATTCTTTGTTTCTCCAAAAAGTCCAATATCTCCTTTTGTATCTTTCTGTCTTTTGCATTATATAAGTCACTATAATATCTAAGGAAAGTTCGTTTAATAATATCTTGATCTGTTGTCGTCTTTCCCCCTACAGTTATTTCTGTAATCAATCTTTTTTCTCTTTCCTTCCTCAATTTATATGCCAGCCATTTGCCTGGCTTATTAGCCTGTTCAAAGAATCTTTGTTTCATTCTTTTTAAGTTCTTATTAATTTCCCATTGGTGTTCTGATTTCAGCTGTTCTTGAAGCACCTTCAATTCTGTTCTTGTTTTAATGTCCGTGGGGTGTAACTTCAACTGTTCTTCCTGTTGTTTTATTTTAACCATTAATTCTTGTTGTTTTGCTTGTCTTTTTTTCTTCATCTCAGTTCCCCACTGAATAAAATAACCCCGCATAACTGCCTTACTGGCGTCCCAAGTAGTTTTCAATTTTATATCTCCAGAAACATTTTCTTTAAAGTAATTTCCCAAAGTTTCTCTAATCCTTTCCAAGTAGCTCGAATTTTGAAAAATATAATCATTTAATCTCCATCTTCTGATTCTTTTTTGTGTTTTAAGCTCTAATTGAATTGGATTATGATCCCAATATATTCTAGGAAAAATTTCCATTTTATCTACTTGCTTTTGTATAACTTTTGAGATTAAAAACATATCGATTCTTGACATTGATTTATAAGTTTCAGAGTAAAAGATAAATCCTTTAGAATGACCATATTTCAATCTCCATACATCTTGTACTAATCTTATCTCTTTTTATGATAGAGTTACTAGCTTGATAGATGAAGGGAATGCTGTGGATGTAGCATATCTCGATTTCAGTAAGGCCTTTGACAAAGTTCCCCATGACATTCTTCCAAAGAAGCTAGTAAAATGTGGGCTGGACAGAGCTACTGTCAGGTGGATCTGTAACTGGTTGACTGACCGTTCCCAAAGGGTGCTCACCAATGGCTGCTTTTCATCCTGGAGAGAAGTGACTAGCGGGGTGCCACAGGGTTCTGTCCTGGGCCCGGTGCTGTTCAATATCTTCATCAATGACTTGGATGAAGGAATAGAGGGCATGCTCCTCAAATTTGCAGATGACACCAAATTGGGAGGGGTTGCTAATGCGCCAGAGGACAGGATCAAAATTCAAAATGACCTGGTCAAATTGGAGAGCTGGGCCAAAGCTTACAAAATGAAATTCAACAGAGAGAAGTGTAAGGTCCTACACTTAGGTAGAAAAAATGGAATGCAGAAATATAGGATGGGGGACACGTGGCTGGATGGCAGTACGTGTGAAAGGGATCTAGGAGTCTTAATAGACCACAAGCTGAACATGAGTCAGCAGTGTGATGTGGCAGCCAAGAAAGCCAATGCAATTCTCGGCTGCATCAATAGGAGTATGGTGTCTAGATCGAGGGAGGTACTGGTACCACTCTACTCTGCTTTGGTTAGACCTCATCTTGAATCCTGTGTCCAGTTCTGGGCACCCCAATTCAAGAAGGACATGGTCAGGCTGGAGCAGGTCCAGAGGAGGGTGACCAAAATGGTGAAGGGCCTGGAAGCCATGCCCTATGAGGATAGACTTCAAGAGCTGGGTATGTTTAGTCTGCAGAAGAGAAGGTTAAGAGGGGACATGATAGCTATGTTTAAATATTTGAAGGGATGCCATGTAGAGGAAGGAGAGGGCTTGTTTTCTGCTGCTCCAGAGGCCAGGACAAGGAGCAATGGATTCAAGCTGCAGGAAAGGAGATTCCACCTGAACCTCAGGAGGAACTTCCTGACAGTCAGGGCTGTCCGGCAGTGGAATATGCTGCCTCGGAGTGTAGTGGAGTCTCCTTCCTTGGAGGTTTTTAAGCAGAGGCTGGATGGCCATCTGTCCGGAGTGCTTTGAGGGTATTCCTGCATGGTAAGGGGTTGGACTGGATTGCTCCTGTGGTCTCTTCCAACTCTACATTTCTATGATTCTATGATTCTATGATTCTATGGCACACTGGGGTCTTCTGCCACTCTCACAAATTAGACACTTAAAGAAGTGGAGCTCTGGGCAAAAGGCTATTAAAAGTACCCAACTTGGTATCATTTCTGTACTGTTCCAATGTCTAGTAACTTGGCCATGGCCTTGTCACCACAGCTACAATTTATCTACTTTTTTGCTTATCCTGGAATCCAAAAGGTCCAGGCCAAGAAGTGTCTGCCTCCTTTTCCAACACAGAACAGTCAAACTTGATATAAATGAAACCAGTGAGTTCTTTCCAGTCCATTCCACAAGACCACAGTTCCCAGTCCAGTGTTTCTAGTTTCTTGACCTTCCAAGCAGAGTAAGACAAATGGTACACAAACTTTTAAAAGTTAGATATCAGTCAAACCTAAGTTTGGATTTAAAACCAGCATCCAGTATGCTGCCTAAACGCAGCCTGAGTAGCAACCTCAATTCTAAATGTTTGTTTTGCAAAGTGATAGAAAGCCAAATATCAAAAGGATCTAAGCTGTAAACACTAATTAATACACTTGTATATCTTTGATACAATAAAAGGAAGGATAAACATTCAACATTTCATCATCAGGCATGGAAGATAAATAGCATTTGTGCAGCACTATGTTCTGCAATTGTAATCTGAGAATCCTCTAAAACAGGGGAGAAGAACCTTTGGCTGGCAGAAGGTTGAAATCCTGCCTGCTGGAGGCTCCATTACCTCCACCTCTTCCCTGAAGCACTGGTCCTCTCAGAGAGGGCAACAGAATTCTCCCATCTCTGACTATCTCCCAAATAAATAACCAGTGGAGAATCCCAACTGTTTCTTCCTGTTTCTGGCTCCAGATGGTGGGGATTCCATATCCCATTCTCATCTCGTGGCTCCAGGGAGAAGCTGTGCCAGTTAAGTGCTTCGCTCTCCCCCTCTTCTACTGCTTATCTCCCTGAGGGGATTAGAGGAGAGAGATACTCTGACCTCTTCTCAATCAATGTTTCCAGGAGTCCCTAGAAATGCCAAACCAGAGCACTTCAGTTGCTGCCCCTGTTGCTGTTGATATTACTTAGATTGTGGGGGAGATGTGGGGGAGGATGAGAGAATATAATTAGCAAAATTTCCCCTAGTGAGTTCATGGCAGAGGGAAGATTTGAACAAGAGGCTTTCTGATTAGTAGTCCCAGGCTGCTTATCTACTGCTTTACACCATCTGTCTATAAGGGTGGGTTCACTGATTTGACCATTAGCAAAATAACAATTGAAGAATAGCAATAAATCATGACAGCCAATGTGGTATTGTGGTTTCAGTCCTGGATGAGGACTCTTTGAGTTGTTGTTTTGTGCCTTCAAGTCATTTCTGACTTATGATGATCCTAAGGTGACCATATCATGGGGTTTTCTGGGGCTGAGAGCATGTGACGTGCCCAAGATCACCCAGCTGATTTCCATGGCCAAACAAGGAATCAGACTCTGGTCTCCAGGGTCATAGTCCAATGCTCAAACCACTACAGCACACTGACTCTTTGAGACCCAGGTTCAAACCCCCACAAGGTGGTGCTGGGCAAGCCATGCTCTCTCAGCTTTGAGGAAAGGCAATGGCAAACCTCCTCTGAAGAATTCTTGCCAGGAAAACCCAATGATATAGTGCTGTAAGTTGGAGACAGCTTGAAAGCACACAAGAACAAACAAATCATATCTATGAGGAAAATGATACTCTTCCTTGGAATGGACTATGCCTTTTCCCTTTCGTTTGGAGATTCATACAAGAATCTCAGTACTCCTGGCCACAAAGCATGGCAATAAATACATAAATAAACTACAAATTATACTTAAGGTACATAAATGTTTGTAGCTGTGAAGTAGCTTCAGGATAATCACACAGCATTTCTCAGAAGATATTGTGGGTAGAAAAGCCAAGAAAAAGTTAATTTCGGGAGAAGATTGTCATGGGGTGCAGAGAGGGAAGGCTATTGTATATTGTTTCTGATCAGGAAGGTGTAACAAACAGGATGTTATCTAGGAATATGTGGGAATAAAAGACTTCTGGTCTGCAGGGGAGAAGGAATGGAAAGCTCTTCCATCTCCATCTATAAGTTATATAGAATGTGATGATGATGACATTAAATATGACAAAAACAAACAAACAAACAAGTGGATCTGGAGAGAAGATCAGGATATCAAATTACTAAGAAAGTAAAATTAGGTATCATAATCATAAACAAAAATCAAGAATTGTTTGACAACAATTACTTAAAGATATGGAAGGAGATTAAATGTGAAATGGAAAGATAGGTGCATTTTAATTTGTCTCTCCTGGGAAAGATAAATGCTTTTAAAATGTCTTTATTACCAAAGCTTATGTTTCTCTTTCAGAACTTACCAATAATAGGAAGAGAAAAGATTTTTAAAGAATGGGAAAAAGAATTACGAAAGTTTATTTGGCAGGGGAAAAAACCAAGAATTAGGTTTAAAATATTACAAGATGCAGAAGAGAGAGGAGGATTTGATGTGCCATCACTAAAAACCTATTATCAAGCATGCTGTTTAGATTTAATTAAAGATTGGATACATGTTGAAAATACAACATGTAAAGAACTGGAAGGAATTAATAATAGGTTTGGATGGCACGGATACTTATGTTATGACAAAATAATAGTGAATAAGGAATTTAATAATCATTGTATTCGAAAGACATTATTGGAAGTGTGGTTATAAATAAAGCATAAATTTTATAGAGGACTTCCGATTTGGACCTCAGCTCAAGAAGCACATAAAATTGCCCTAACAAAACAAGGAAATTTACTAACCTATCAAGATTTGTTGAAATGGGAAGGGGATAAGCTAAGAATGCACACAGAAGAAGAATTAAAGGCTTTGGGATGTGAATTTAATTGGTTCCCATGGAGACAACTTAAAGAGAGATTTAAAATGGATCAAAAATTATATGGATTTGAAAGAAAAGAAAATGAATTAGATTTATTGATGAAGGAGGACCAAAAGAAGAGAATCTCCAAATTCTATAAGCTATTGTTGCAAAGAGAAATGGAATCAGAAACTGTTAAAGATAATATGGTTAGATGGGCACAAAATATTGGACATCCAGTTGAGTTGGATACATGGGTGAGGGCATAGAAAACAGACATAAAATTTACACCAAGTTTAAATCTAAGAGAAAACTTTTATAAAATGCTACACAGATGGTATATGACACCTGAAAGGTTGCAGAAAATAACTAAAAATGGAAATGGAAGATGTTGGAAATGTGATGAAAAGGTGGGTTTTTTCGTAAGTGGTGGACCTGTAAGATAGCAAGGAAATTTTGGAAGGAAATACATGATGAAATTCAAAGAATTTACAATTTAAATTTTGAAATGAAGCCAGAGTTTTATTTGTTAAATATGTTGGGGCAACAAAGAGAGATAAGATGTCATCAGAAGACATTGTTATATTTGATAACTGCTGCAAGATTGATATATGCACAATATTGGAAAGAAAGGAACTATGGGTTTAAAAGAATGGAAATTAAAAGTTCTGGATATGATAGAGATAGAAAAGCTAACATTTTCACTGAAAAATAAGTCTATCCAGAACTTTGAAAGGGAATGGAGAGAAGTCTTAAATTGGATAAAGATATAGTAATAAGAAAAGGAAAAGAATAAAGCAAGCTTGTATATAATACAAGGTAACAATGTAATAAGGCAATGTAACAAAGCAGCAATGTAACAATGTAAGACCTAACAGTGTAAGAGTACCTTTTGAAAAGAAACTATGGATGAATGGAATGTAAATAAGCAGACTCAACTGGAAAAAAAAGAAAAAAACTTGGAAGTGGGGAAGGGTTTTTTTTTAATTTTCACTTTAAACTTTAATAAAAATATTTCTAAAAAAAAAAGTTATATAGAATGTGTATATACTTGCATCTGGGCAATAATGGAAAGATCTCCCCGCCAAGAAAGAAATGAAAAGGTTAAAGGAGACTGAATTTCAAAATAAATCATATTTGATTATATATGAATATCTCAATATTTTATTAGGTATGATTAGCTATGTAATCAAGTAAATAAGAACACTGAACCTATGCAAACAGCATCTCTCTCTCTCTCTCTCTACCCCCTCCCTCCCTCTCCTTCCCCTCACTCCATAACCAGCTTCTATACGAGATCCCATCAGCTTTCCATCTGAGGGACTATACATGCCAGTGGCCACTTCCACAGCCTCAGCCAAACTCAGATAATTAACTGCATGCCTCACAATGCCTTCTTATAAGAAAGAATTTAATGTGTAAAACAATATTAATAGAATGCTTACCAGTGTCAGAATCCATGAAGATCTTTAACATCAGCTGATGGTAGATAAGATATTCATGTAGCCACTTTATTTATCCCCACTGCTTGTTGATCTGTAGCAGGCATATTATATCACGTGCAGAAAACCTTGGAAAGATGTAGTGCAACTTTATCCACAGTGATTTCAGGATACAGTCATTAGTGAAGAACCAAACAATCTTGTACTGTTTAGCTTAGAACAGGAACATTTAGTTGTCAGGGTTTAAAAAATGTGGCCTATGTGAGGTTTTTTTTCCTTTTTATTCCAAAGGCATTAAAATCAGAGAGGTGTCAATGAAATATAGATCCAAACTGATCGTTATCATACTTTTTAAAAATCATATTTCTAGCTTTTCTGAATGGCTGACAAAGGTATATGGGTGAAGGTACAATTGGGGTGTGTGTGTGTTTATTTAATATCCTGCCTTTCTCCCAATATGTGATTCAAGGTAGTATATGTTTTAAATGCACAATACATTTACCAAGGCAAAAACAAAAATTCTTGGTACAAATTTTAAAACACAATTGAACTAAACTTTGATTTAAAAAGCACAAGTTTAAAACACAAGTTAAAAATAGGATTACAAAGATGTTTAAAACATAATAAAATAAAAATACTACACCTCCATTAAAAGACCTACTTGCCACAATATATGAAAAACCAAACATTTCCTTAAATAAAAAGATCTTTACCTGCAAGCAAAAAGACAGCAGGGAGGGGACCAGCTGGACTTTCTGGGGAAGGGAATTCCATAAGTTGGAAGCAGCCATTGAGAAGGCTGTCTCTCACGTCCTCACCAAACATGCCTAAGACGGTGGTGGGACTGAGAGAAAGTCTTCTTCTGCAGATCTTAGAGCACAGGCAGGTTCATACAGGGAAATACAGTTTTTCAGATAGTCTAGGCTCAAGCAATTTAAGACTATAAAGATCATAGCCAGAACTTTGCATTCTGCCTGAAAACAGATCAGCAACTAGTGGAGCTGTTTCAACAAACGAATTGCAGCATTTTGGGCCCACTGAAATTTATGAACAATTTCCAAAGTCAGCCTTGTGTAGAGTGTGCTAAACTGATCCAAATGGGATGTAATCAAAGCATGTGTCACCATAGCCACATCTGATGTCTTAAGGTACAGGCACAGCTGACACACCAATTTCAGCTAGGCCTCCAGGCTGAGATCTGAGTCCAAAAGTATGCCCAAGCTACAAACCTGAGATTTCAGGGGCAGTGTCAGCCCATCCAGAACAGGCTGAATCCCTATTTCTGATGTGTGTTTCGACTGCACAAGAACACCTCCCTCTGGTCTGAAGCACCTCAGTCTTGTCTGGTACAGGTGTGTTATTTACAAGTAACTTGAGATCTCCAATCAATTGCAAAAAGGTATCCTAGTACCAATTATTTAATTGACATTTATATTAATTTATTAATATAAAATTTAATACATAATTAGTATGAAGAAAGGTGCTGGTTATTTTAATTGTCATTTGTATATTGTTTTTAATATGTATTTTAATAGTTTTTAATTACTATTGTTCATTTAATGTGTATTTTAACTTTTGTATGCCATAGTTTTAACTATGTTTTCTTTTAAGTTTTTTAAGCCTTTTTGAGTCGTTTAGAGGAGAAAAGTGGGGTATAAATAAAGATAATAATAATAATAATAAGTCATCAAATTATTAGTCACAATTACAGTTATTTTCAAATGTTATTGTTTCTGTGAGTGACACCAAAACAAAAATGAGTGAAACTGGACAAAACAGCAATCAGCCACCAAAAATGATATCTGGATTATCTAGTGAAAAGGCAATCATAGATTGTCAAAACAGTTTGACTCATATTGTTCTACAGCTGCTGGGGCAGGTATATTATGAAATTGCATAAAGTTTATTAATGAAGACTGGATCTTTCTATATAACAAATGTCTTAATCAATTATACAGCAGGAGATTTTATGCTTCAAAACACCATCATCCCTGAATTTTTATGTTTTTTGAGTGAGTTGCTGTAATTGTAATCTTCCCCTGTGTGAAAAAAAATGCATGTAAGGTGGGTAAAAGTCCCTCTGTGATTTGTCTATCAATAGCATATTCCAATGAGTAACCTACATTCTTGTTTTCCCTTTAGCTGCCTTGAGGCCATGGAGAATGACATTACCACACTGCAGTGTGAGCAGAGCACTGATATGCCAGGCTCACCCTCATCACAGCCATCTTTTCCTTATGTACCTGTCAAGCTTGAAGAGTATGAAACACCAGACCTTGGTGTCAAGAAACTTCTCAAGAAAGCCAAAGAGAGCTGCAAGTATGACCAACAAAGTATCCTCAGCTTCTTCCTCAAGCTGTTCCCTGTAGTAGAGTGGCTTCCACACTACAACATCAAGAAACAACTGCTTGGCGACATCATCTCAGGCTTACTGGTTGGAATAGTGGCCATTCCACAGTCAATCTCCTATGCCCTTCTCGCTAGCCAGGATCCCATTTATGGGCTCTATACCAACTTCTTCTGTGCCATTATCTACTTTGTCATGGCTACCTCACGCCATAATTGTGTGGGGTCTTTCGGGGTCCTGTGCCTGATGATCGGGGAATCAGTAAATCGGCAGCTGCAATTAGCAGGATATGAGTTGGACACTGATGTTGACGGAGTTGCTAATGCCACGCTAAATGGGACGGTATTCTGTGATAAAAGCTGCTATGCTATTAGTGTGGCCACTGCCTTAACATTTTTAGTTGGACTATATCAGGTAAGATAACATGTTAGAAACAAGCCTGCACATGACTATCTTAATAGTCAGGGCTCTTAGCTCTCTTGAACTCTCAGACTGAAGAGCCAATACCACTTCCTCAGCAGCCAAAAATGCTATCTGAGTGAACAGAATGCCTTGCACTGGCTTAGACACAAGTTTCTCTTTTAGTTGTTGGCTATTTTGGCTTTAAATGATGAATGGGCAACTCTGCCTCCACTGGCTTTCTTAAGATTTTGCTTCATCTACAGTAGCAGAAGCAGGGATATCATTTATTGGGAGGTCCACCAGAGAACTTAGTGGGTGATGTCAGCATTCTATGTCTGACAGTAGGAACACTGCCAGATGTTTCTCCAGTGCCCTCTCTCCACTGGCCAGCAAACAGCTGTGGAGTGGGTGCTGTAGCACCTAAAAGATATGTCCTGGAGGAGAGTGAGAGGGGAGATGTAGCATACCTCTGCCTCCAGAACTTTGCAATACATTTCTGTAGTGCAGTATCCCAGCCATATTTTTTTTGTCTATGGAGCATCCTATATACCTATTTAGTTCATTGTTCTGGCACATTACAGCTGCCAAAAATGTTTAAATGGCATCTTATGGAACCGTTTTAAAAGTGTGTGATAATGTTGTTACTCTCAGGTATTAATCACAAGAAATGCTTTTAAAATAGAGATATTTTGTATTTCAGTCTTGAATTCAAGTCTTGCTTCATTCTTGCCTACAAGAATGAAGAATTTAGGTGTTTTCTCTCCACTAGGCAAGATCACAAGTATTTTCATTTATTTACCCATTTTCCAACAATTTTTCACAATAATGGGCTTTGGATTTTTTTTCATTTTCACATTTTTTCACAAGTAGGATAGTTTGCACAAAAAAGGTTCTGAAATGCAAAAAAAGAAAAATCTTGCAAGTGGTTGACCAATTTCTGGATGGGGTGTCTTGATGTGTTCAAGACTCCTTCTCATCACACATGAGAAAATGCACAAACATTCTTTACATCCTTAATGCACACACACATTTCCTACACTTGATGATAATAGCACCAATTGGTGACTTGAGTAAGAGATGAAACACCATTGAACACCATCTAGTGCATCAGCTCATATCACCTCAACTTCAGTGTTTTCAAGGGGGTCCAGTCCACACATAAGGCTGAATGAGGTGATGAACTATTAAGTGATTAGGTGCATGAGTGTTAACCATTCCACAATCAGCAACAACATTCTTTCTAATTCAGGAATGTGCTGAAGGAGTCTTATATTGATTCAGGTTATTAGTCTACCTAGCTCGCTTAGGAACCTAAGCAGGATCAGACCAAAGGCCTATCGTTCTGCTCCAGTACCAGTCACCAGATGCCTCTGGAAAGTCCACAAGCAGGACCAGGGTGCAAGAGAGCCCTTCTATATTGTCAGCACTGTCAATGACTGGTAGTTGCTCTCTAGGGTTTCAGACAGTTCTTCCAAGGCCAACCTGCAGAGAAATCAAAGATTGAGTCTAGGACCCTTTGCAAGACAACTACCTTGGTGGTTGTTTTTCATAATACTTTTATCAAGCTGTATTTTGAACTAGTTCTGAGAACAGCTGCCCATCACAAATAAGATTTTCTTACATGAGAGAGGATACAAAGAAAAAATACAAGTGATATCTATTCTTTGCTCATTGTGCCCAGAATTATGATTTATGGATCCAACTTACTTTATTTTTCAGATACTTCTGGGGGTCTTCCAGCTGGGCTTCATATCCGTATATCTTTCAGAACCTCTTTTGAGTGGCTTTGTAACTGGATCTTCCCTTACCATCCTCACCTCCCAAGTCAGTCTCCTCCTGGGGATAAAAATCCCTCGCCATGATGGAGCCGGCTCCCTTGTCTTGACATGGATTGACATCTTCAGATACATTGACAAGACCAACATCTGTGATCTAGTTACCAGCCTAGTTTCTTTGGCCGTGATTGTGCCAGTAAAAGAGATCAACAACTACTTCAGGGATAAAATGAAGGCTCCATTTCCCATGGAACTCCTGGTGGTCATTGTAGCAACTCTGCTGTCCTATTTCTTTGACTTCAATGGCAGATACAGTTCCAAAATCTGTGGTAATATTCCCACTGGTTTCAAGCAACCTGCTGTTCCTGATTTGAACCTCTTATCAAACCTGGCACTTGATGCTCTACCTATTGCCATAATTGGTTTTGCAATGACTGTCTCACTGGCAGAAATATTTGGCAAGAAGCATGGCTACCCTGTCCGTGCCAACCAAGAGATGATTGCCATTGGCATGGGGAATCTGATCCCATCTTTCTTCTCTTGTTTTGCTACCTCTGCAGCCTTGACAAAGACCTTGCTGAAGGAGTCCACAGGAAGCCAAACCCAGCTATCAAGCTTGGTGTCTTCAGTTGTAATGCTCCTGGTGTTGTTGTGGATTGCTCCTCTCTTCTATTCATTGCAGACCTGTATCTTGGGGGTGGTTACCATTGTGAACCTCAGGGGAGGCTTGAAGAAGTTTGCTGACACTCCCAAGATGTGGAGGATCAGCAAGATGGACACTGTAGTCTGGTGGGTCACCATGTTGTCCTCATCACTGGTCTCTACAGAGCTGGGCCTTTTGGTAGGGGTCTGTTTTGCTCTCCTCTGTGTCATCTTCCGTACTCAGAGGCCCCGAGCCACACTTTTAGGTAAGGTGAATGATTCAGAAATCTATGAGGATCAATTCACTTACAAGGAGATCAGCAGTATTGCAAACATCAAGATCTTCCGTTTTGATACTTCTCTTTACTATGCAAATAAGGACTACTTCAAAAGTTCACTTTTCCAGAAAACAGGAATGAATCCTTCCCTGGTTATTGCCATGCAGAAAAAGGCTGAAGCAAAAGCAAAGGCAATCCTGGGCAAAAATGAAAACTGTTTCTCTTCTAGACTGAACTGCCTAAAGGCCACAAAGACAAGCATCACTCAGGTTTCAGCAGATGTCCCTGCTCCATTCATTGACATCCACACCTTAATAATTGACTGTGGGGCCATGCAATTTCTAGACAGTGTGGGGCTCAGTGTGCTGAAAGAGACTCGGCAAGACTACCAGAAGATTGGCATCCAGGTATTGTTGGCCAACTGCAATCCGTCCATCCGCCACTTGCTCCAGGCAGGTGGTTGGCTCACAGGGATGGAAAATTCAGAGTTGCTGTCATTCCACAGTATACATGCTGCTGTGCAGTTTGCTGAGCAACACGGCCAAGCTAAATTGATGAAGAATGAAGCAGCTAGAGATGATTTTCTAAGCCCAGAACCCCAAGATGTCCTAGTAGATTCAAGTCTGGAAGCATCACTGTAAGCCTGGGCAGAGCACATTGTGTAATGACTAGGAACTTGCTTTATACATTTTAAGCTGTGAGTTACATCAGCATTCTAAATTTGGAAGTCCAAGATGAAGGCTTTTGCATTCAGGAACGTTGTTGTAATCTGGATGGGGACAGCATTGCTATATAATACTTTTCCTGGCATGGAAACAAAGCTTCACCTGCTTGCTTTCTTTGAGTCAGGCTGCTGTTAAAGATATAGGAATAGCACCAGGAAGGAAAGGTGGCAACCATCAAAGGAGGAACTTAGTTATATCTGCATCTTTCATGGAGGCTACGACAGTATTTAATCACAACAACAACTCAGTAGGATGAAGTGTAGTGACTTATCCAGTACCATCCGGTGAAGCTGGGGAACACATATAGAGGATTAAGATGCAGATCTGTTTACAGAATGGATGCTGAAATGACAATATTGGCTTCAGAATCTAGAAGGGAGACAACTCCCCAAGGAAAGAACAAAACACCAGTAAACAGATGCACTAGAGAAAGAGAGAGAGAGAGAGAGAGAGAGAGAGAGAGAGAGAGAGAGAGAGAGAGAGAGAGAGAAGTCCAGCCCCTCTCCTAGCTGTCCCAAGTGCCTCTTCACAGGGAGATGTAGATGCAGAGAAGGACTAAAATATGTAATCCTCCCTGCTACAGTCTGAAGTTGTACACTTCTTCATATCAGTGCATGGATAGGCCAGGCCTCCTTTCAGTAGCTGAGCAGGGACAAGAAGCTGAATTTTTATTTTCAAGTCTAACATTCTAGTCACTACACTTCCCTGGCTCTTCCTTTTTTATTTGGGAACTGACTATTTTTTTTTAAAGGGAGTGGGGTCTTTTCTTAGTGTGCTGTGCTACTTTAATCCTTTGGTTTTAAATGGGCATGTTTTCAATGGTTTTAATTGTATAGACAGATTAATGGCATTTTAGACACAGCTTTGTGTTTATCTTTGTCTATTGATGTCTTTAAATGTGTATCTTTTTTATTCAGCCTTGGATCCCAGCTTTGGGAAAGGTGGGCTATAAATAAAGCAATACAATCACGATGCAGTGCTATTGGAATGCAAACAGAAAGAACTTAGTCTTGAAAAGGACACAAAACACTTAAGAAGGCCTGAATAAAAATAAGAAGAAATGCTAAGAAATAGAGAATGAACTTTGTCAGACTTGTCTGTGAAGGGCTTTGTTGTTGGCTTGGGACCTTCAGTCTCAAATATCATTAAATCTAGCAGCACAGATTTTTTTCAGTGGTGTACCACAGATGGGTGATTATTACAAGATGGGTTTATTCACAGATCGGAAGTAAAGGTAGTTCTAGAGCGATGGGGGATAGCTTACCAGTGAGAAGGTGGGGGGGTGAGGATAGCTCAGAGGACAAAGATGTGTCTGATCTCAAGTGTTGGGGGAAAGAACTGAGGGTGGACTCCTAGATGGAATGTGTCAGCATTTTCCTTCCCCTCAAAGCTGAGACCAGCTGCTTCTTCCTCATCTGAATCACCTCTCCCACTTCTTCCTCTCCCTATCAATATCCAGCAGCAGCAGCTGCTGCTGTTCTCTTCCCAGTTATAGACAGCCACTGGGATCAGGAGAGACTTTGTATGGAGAAACAAGTTTTTTTTTTTTTTAGATTTACCATCATATGTTAAATGGACATCTAGTTTTGACTTGTGGGCACCCAGTGAAGACAACTGGACACAACTCTGTTTTAATGCTACAATCCTTCCAAGCTATATCTTTTGCAACCTTGTATCAGTTGTGTTTTTAAGCCTGTTTTTCTAAATATTGATAAGAATTTGATAATCGACATTAATAATTAATGGAATTACAACGGAATGTGCTTAACTTTCCCTTCATCCAACATTCATATAATTGGAAAGGATTTTTGAACTGACTAATAGTTAAATGAATTTATCGAGCCCTTTCTATTCAAATTTCTAGCATAGCCATTTGCCAGACTCTTTTCTTCTGCAGCAGTTGTCAGTGGAGAAAACTCAGTGAGCGAGCCTTGCTTTGCTTAGAATAGTCTCCTGCAGTCCAGACATGCAAGTTGGATCTCAGCAGAGATAAAAAGAGCCCACAGAAAGCTTGTGCTCCCTGCTATGTATTCTGAAGGCACAACTTAGAAAAGCACCTGCTTAATGTGCAGCAGAGGGAGAGGCGAAGTGTGGCTCTCAAAGCCCTTTTTGGGCTCCTGGCCT
This sequence comes from Cyclura pinguis, assembly GCA_030412105.1. Taxonomy (NCBI): domain Eukaryota; kingdom Metazoa; phylum Chordata; class Lepidosauria; order Squamata; family Iguanidae; genus Cyclura; species Cyclura pinguis. The sequence continues at coordinate 131,994,695 of CM059600.1, forward strand.
ATCCCCTACAATGTGTGCCCTCTGCTTTTTAGCCCCAGTTGTCCAGTAGTGTCCTAGAAGCTTCTAGTAAGCACAACTGGCCATTTAGGACTTTTTTTGCCCTCTGGGCCTGTATTAGCCCTGATATGACCTTTGCAAGAGAGATCCATAATGGTGGGCATAGGCCAGGATAGCCTTCTCTGTCTAAGGGGCCAGTGTGCCCCTGGGAGTTGCTTTTGTTATTATGTGTCTTTGGCTTGACTCAGACTTATGGTGTTCCTCTCATAGGGTTTTCTTGGCAAGATTTGTCCAAAAAGATTTTGCTATTACTTTCCCCTTAGGCTGGGAGAGTGTGACTTGCCCAAGATCACGCAGTGTGTTTCTATGGCTGAATGGGAATTCAAACCCTTGTCTCCTGGAGTCTGAGTCCAACACTCAAATCACTATGGCCCTTTTCGCATGCCATTTCCCATACGAAATGGCCACGGGAGCAACACGGGATCGTGAGGATGGCTCCGCATGACATCCTCACAATCGTGTGTTGCTCCTGTAGTGATCACATGGCAATCGTGCAGTATATCATTTTCGGCTCTTTGCCAAAAACGATGCATGATGGCACGTCCCTCCCGTGTCCCTCCTGCACTTACCTTGCGTGCGGAATGTCAGGAAGCACAGCCATCGTGCCTCCTCCCCCAGTGCAGCCTGGGAAAGTACCCGGCTGTGCTACAGAAGGAAGGGGCGGAGCTATCGCACTTCCCTCCATCCAACACGGAACTGGAGTGGAGAGAAGCACAGGGGATGTGATTCCCTCCTGGAGGAGGCTTTTTGCGCGATCCCTGCATGATGCCAGTGGCACCAGGTAAGGTGCAAAAAGGGCCTATATAATGCTGGCCTCCTAGAAGTTGCCTACTCTGATGTAAAACATCTATAGTTCCAGAAACCTAAGGTAAAGTTGTTTCGCTGTCATCCATCCTCTACTCTCCAGATTTATGCATGAATTCTCCTTGGGTCTAGGAGAAATCCCAGCCATGCCTCTTCCAACTGGTGAACCCAGCTTCACTCCATTCTTGCCTTCCCAGAATACACCATTCTATCATTCTACACCATTCTATCTGTAGGAAGAAGAATGTTTTTCTTTCCACTGGTTCTGAGATTACATTTTGAAACCAAAGCAGGAAAGAATAGAACACGGTTTACACGGATTCATACTCCAGACCTACTGGTTACAGGTTCAGTTACTTTCCCTTACATAAGCATACATTACCATGTTTCACTGTGACTGCTTATCTGCACAAGATTTTCTCAGAGTTTGATTTAGAGCACAAAGTATGTCAGAGAGTAAAAGGTAATGACTCCTCCTCCTCCTCCAATAGCCATTGCATAATAGTTTTGTTTGTCTTTCCTTATTTACCTTCTCAATTTTCTTGTCTGCCCATATCATTAGGCAGAATGAGGCAACTGCCAAGGGCTGGCCCTCCCATTAGCCTCAGGGATTAGTTTAACAAATTGGCCACTCCCTGCTCCATCCTGGCAAGGCCCTTGTTTTTCTGGAGAATTGCTGCTCAGCTGCACACCTGCTCAGAGGTGAGAATTACCTGGCTCGCAGCTCACCATTGCTCCCTTTCAAAAGAAGCAAGAGGCAGAAGTAAGGACAGCTGAATGAAAGCAACTGGCTCCGTGATCTAGTTGCTTCCCAGGTACCTGGCTCTGTAGGTCTTCAAGCCAGGTTCTGTGGCAGCTGGTGGGTGAGCAGGGACAGAAAACCAGCTGCACTTGTAGCTTTACTTCTCCTCTTCAATATAGAGGGAGATCTGCTGGCAGCTTTTCACTCCTGCATCAGGTACCAAGAGAGCTGGGCTGGCCCTACAATGACCTCAGGTGGCAGAGGTGGGGGGTGGGGTAGCTCTGTCAACCCTCAGCTATTCCTCTTGAGCTCTCCAGCCATTTTCTTTCCTGGAAAGTCAGAGTTGTGTATGTCCCAGCTTGTCATCCACATCCTAAACTAATCTGCTGTCCTGACAAGGAAGTTATCCCCTTGCCAGTGATGAAGACTCCATTGCCAGTCCAATCAGTATCTCTACATGAAATGGAGGATGGGCACTATCTTGTCTGTTGGCCCATGCAGTATAACGTCTTGGGCTGTTCCTGCTTGTCTGCTGAGACAGATGTCAAGCAGTTTGCAGCTAATGTGGTAAACAAGAGTGTCAGAACCCAAGAATGAGGTGAGGTAGACTGGGATGGGGAGAACTAAATGCAAAGCAAATGATATGCAGACACAGGCTCTAATTCTTTAGTGAAATATGCACGTCACCTTACATGTATGGAGTGAATTAGGCACTGCAGAGCAATAGATGTATACTACAGACAGAAGTGGACTTGCGCATACAGCAATATTCTGCATTGCAGTTGTGCATTGTGGATTGCACACAGCATTGATCATTGACATGCATTGCACAGTGGTGCCATTCAGCATGGGGGCTGTGTATTGCTGGTGCAACATACCTCTGAATGCAGACATTTATAGTATGCGGAGAGGGTATTTGACTGCAGCCATACCCAAGGAAACACAACAAATACAGTTGGTGAGAGAAGAGGGGACGATTTGCCAGGCACAGTGATCAGTTGTAAATTAAATATATGTGGTGTATATAAAGCATTACCAATATTGCTTTTTTAAATTATATTTTTATTCAAAAACAATAAATTAAATCCTTACAAAATGCACATCTTCCTAAATTTCCTTTACTTAAACGTTAACATTCTTCTCCCCTGATTCCATTTTTTTTGCGTTTTCCTCAAGTTATAACCTTTTTGTTCTATCTTTCACCTCGTTTATATACTTTATCCTTTTCTTAGCAACTTATGTTCATAATAATTTACACAAGTAAGCAATATTACAAGGGTTTAGCAATCCAGTTTTGGAAGGATTCCTCTGCTTCCTATCAATGTAGTCTTATTTGTTTCCCTCAGAAATGCTTCTCTTTCTCTCTCCCCCCTTTTCTTATGTGCTAATGAAATATTTTTTTCCATTATTTTTTTATTAATATAAGATTATATTGAATTGGTATTTTACTTCTTCCTTTTGTTAGGTTTATATATCTCCAATTAGCTCAAAGTGACACATATGATTCCCCATTATATCCTCACAACAATCTTGAAGGATAGGTTGGCTGAGATTGATATCACACAAGCATCGTGAATAAGCAAATATTTGACTTTCTGCTGGATATATGGGACGGGAGGTAGGGTGAGTCACTTAAGCCACTAGAGTTCCTTGGAGGCACCAAAATGTTTTAGATGGAGCTCACCTAATCCAGCACCCTGCTCTTTGCAGGATCCCTGGCTGATGGCCATCTGGCCTGCATTCAAATGCCTCCAGTATAGGAAAGCCCTTCAGCTCCTAACCAATCTGTCACATTGCTGAGCCGCTCTCACCACTAGGAAGTTTCTCTTGGTGTTCAGCTGAAATTGTTTTCCCTGCAGTTTCAAACCATTATTTCTACTCTTGGAGGGAACAGCTGAGAACAGTTTTGCTAAATCATCTGCATGACATCCTTTCAGATATTTGAAGGCAGAATTAGGAAGAAATCAGTTAAAATAAAAATGAAAACTTAATGTGCTACAGTAGTGCTACTTTTTTATTGACCACCAGAGGGTGTGAGTATGACACCAAAAAAAAAGTAATCTGCGGTATTACTAATAAGTGATCCTGGATACTTTGTTGTAAGAACACAGTGATCCCCATGTATGTTAAACATGATCAGAATAAATATGAGTATTTTTCCTCCAAGAGGACTTTGTTCTGTGTGTGTGTATGTATGAATATATACATATACATACATACATACATACATACATATATATATGCATGGGATGATTCTGTATATTTTTCATAATACTTTTCAGAACAAGCACCTCTCTGATAAAATTACTAATACAATTATTGATTGAATAGCAAAATAACAGAACACCACCAACTCTGGGGTATGACTTCACATCATCAGAGAAGAGAATTAAACTGAATATTGTAAAGAGAACACCAAGTTATTACATAGTTCCGAGGCACTGCACTCCACTGTTGAACAGCTCTTTGAACTGCTCTTTGGGTTGCCCTAAGTTAGAAATGACTTGAAGGCACATGATAATAACCATCACCTTCAGGAGCAAAGGCTCTCAGAGTGCCTGCTCCGTCTGTCACGTTGTATGGTTTCCCATGAACAGTAGAACAGGGAGAACTGGGTCAGAATCATGCTGGGAAACGACAGTAACATTAAAATAATTCTGCACTTGTTTGTACTTTCTCACAAGTACCGAGGATACAAACAAGGATTTGGCATACACGTTAAGACAGACTGGCCATATTAACAATAATATATTTATTTGAAGCTGGCATATCTAAAACGTATGTGTAAAGCATTGACGTCTATAAAATGCATGTGTAGCTAAAACAGATCTCCTGACCATTGAACAATAGATGGTGAATAATTATCTTTCTGATCTTGAAGTATAAGTATAATGTAGGTCCAGCCTCACAAAGTTATTCATCATAGACTCTGATGCAGGATCTTAGTCCCTCTTTTATTATATGGAACGATATGATGTTGGCACTGCCCTTAGGGCCAAAATGCTGTGCTTTACTTGCCAAAACCTGAGACAGTGAAACAGTGAAGCTCTTAGAATACAACAGGTTGTTGTTGTTGTTCATGTCATTTCCAACTTATGGTAAGCCTAAGGCAAACCTATCACTGGGTTTTCTGGGGGCTGAGAGTTTGTGACACCCAAGGTCATCCAGACAGTTTCTGTGGCTGAGTGGGGAATCAAACTCTTGTCTCCAGGGTCATAGTTCAGTGCTCAAACCACCACACAATGCTGGCTCCTAAGGATACAACGCAAGGCCTACTAAGTCACAACATGGTGGGGGGTTGTTTTTCTAGAATTCATTTTTATTTCTTAATTCACAAGTCACCTCTGTAAAATATATTATTCACTGTGACTTATAGTAAAGGCAGCACCCAAGATTAAAATACCTCGGACTACTAAAATTGCTTTTAAAAAAAGCTAAATTTATATGAAAGCAACAGATAGAAGAGACAGTGCAAAGAGGAATAGCAGTACAAAGCCATCAAAAACTGACCATCCTGCAAATTAAAGCAGTGCTACTGATGAATTAAACAGGTGAGGAGGGCCTCTAAAAAAAAAGTTCTTCACCTGATGATGGTTAAAAGAACCAAAAATAAGGTTAATATTTCAACCTCATATATCTATTCAGAAGTCAGTCCAATTGAATTCAACATAGCTTACTTCAGAGTAAGAATGCAGAAATTGCATTCTGAATCAAAATGCCCTAGCATGGATGTTGCTCAGGCCATGTCCCTCATCCAGAGTTCAGGTCAGGAATATCAGCAGGACAGTCCTACAGTTATTGCCACACAATTTTTCAGTTAGGGCAAAGAAAGAAAATAAGACTGACATTCTGGTTTACAGACTGATCTGCAACAAGTTTGCTTGGAAGAAAGTCCCTCTGTGGAAGCATCTAAAAATCTGCAGACTAAAAACTCAGAAGGTCGTTACTTTTGGGAATATCATCTTCTTTAACTTACCAAGGACATTTATGGGGGAAATTAAATTATCAGCCCTTGAATGCATGTATGCCACAAGGCATAAATTCCCAACAAGAAACATAAAACAATCCCAGTGATTCACAGACACAAGCAAAGGATCACTTGAGTGGTCAGACTGAGACCTATAAAGGTTGCAAGCCACAGCACATGGACTTGCAATTGTACTGTATGGAATGGGACTAACTTCTGAGTATGCATGTTTATAATGAAAACATGACTGTGATGGAACAGATTTCTGTAAGAAAAGGATTCTGGAATGTTAAAACAGGAAACAAGGAGTCAACCTAACTTGACCCTATGGGATAGGGTTTAGTATGTACTTCACTATTTTTTTTAAGAGAGGGAAATCTTCCTCATTTTATAGACTTACAGTGTACTGTGTTTAGAAACTTCCCACAAATTGCTACTTTTGCCTCTATAGCTGCCAAACATTAGCAAGTCCTTTTCTACGCAGAGCAGGGAGTGTGCAGCTCTTCAAATATCAGTGGATTAGAACTTCTACCCTCATTGACCACTGACCCATGCTGTCTGGGACTGATGGAAAGTGTAGTCAAATAATATCTGGAAAGACACAAGTTCCCACCCAAATTATATCACCCACTAAGCAAGTACAAAGTATTCATAAACTTTACTCATCCATACCTGTGGCTGACCAAGAATAGCCCCCATAGCTCCATGTTAGAAGACATGTCTTATGTAAACAAAATTCCCAGGTTTAGTCTGGTATCTCCAGGCAATATTAGGAAAATCTTATCTTCTAGCACCACTCAGAATTGCTGCCAGTCCTTGTAGATCACAGATGGGCAATATATTGCTTATGAGTGGCATGCGCACCCCTCCAACCAGTCTTGCAGTCCATGACATTCCACCAATCACTGCCAAATCAGCTATATTGGCAACCTCTTCAAGGTATAAAACAAGGTGTTAGAGTAGCATGTACCTTGTCTTCAGGCAGAGCTGCTTTCAGAAGTAAAATTCAGCTTAAAAACAAGATGCACTCACAATGTGTACCTAGTTTTTAAAAGATATAGTGGAGTGGGATTGGAGGTACAGTAGCAAATTCCTTGGCATGGAAGCAAGGTGGTGCTCAAAGCCTCAAAGCCAGGGCTGCCAAGAGTGGGTTTGGGTCACACTGAAATTTTGGGAGGAGGCCTCAGCCAGTTTTTTCCAAACAGCAATATGGGACAATCCTTTTTTCTGCCAGGCCAGCACATGGCTGTCGAATAAATGTGAGGCAGCCTATACAAAGTCTGCTCCAAGTCTAACAAGAAAAGGCCTCTCACAAGAATTCTATGCTCCTATGAGATTAGGGATCTCATGGAAGCCCAGAACTCTTAAAAGAGGTCCTTCTTTTCTGAGACTTGAGATGGGCTTTTATAGTCCTGCTTCCTGCTATAGAACCTAAACACCTTAAAGGCACCATATCCCATCTGATCTTGGAAGTTAAGCAGGGTCACCTCTGGTTAGTACTTCAGTGGGAGACTACCAATGAATACCAGGTGTTGTAGGCTATATTTAAGAGGAAGGAACTAGCCAAACCACCTTTGAATATTCCTTGCCTAAGAAAACCCTATGAAATTCATGGGGTCACCATAAGTGAACAGCCTGCTTGAAGGCATGCATACACGTACACACACGTGCACACACGAGCACATGCACGCGCGCACGCACGCACGCACACACACACACACCTTGCCTCAATCACTTTGGCCACTGGAGCTGAGAGCTGGAAGAGCAGATGTTGTCTGAGCTCCCAATAGACAAACCCCACTCATTGCAACATTACTTCATACCAAATATTCAGAGGTTGCTCTGTTGTGAGCATGGCCAGCACCCATTCTTCCTGCTCAAAAAGTACAGAATTTGTGGCTGTTTTGCCCCAAAGACAAAAACATAATCGACATAGTCAAGTCCCAGCCCTGGTAATTTTTACCAGCTGCTTCCTCAACATCAGCCCTGCTCTCAGTGGGATCAGGAAAATCAAATATGCTATGCTTTCAACTCTAGAAATGGCCCACCTCAGGTGTAGCCAGAGCTGAACTAGATGGACTAATCATCTGACTTGATCTAAGGCAACTTTCTTACAACTTTTTACAACTTTACAAAGCATAACACGACACACAAAATAGGAAGAAGTATGAAGGTCTGCACACCTGATCTGAGCCCAAACATCTATATAATATCTGAGCTCAAATTTCTATATAATATCTAAGCTGTAGCCAATAAACCAGGCTATTCTGTTGGTTTTTCCTAGGTGACAAAAACTTCTCTGTTCTTTTAAGTCTTGTCATTTTCTTACCAGGGCTAAACTGCCCTTAGTTTGACAAGGTGTCTCTCACCCCATCAATACATCCAGATAACTAACAATGACGAACAGGCTAGTAAGTGTCCTAATTTAGCTGAATGTTATGAAGAATATACTGCACACCATCTGTTGTTTCCAGATACAGCACCAAGAAGATTCCACTGTGTGTAGACACATCTCCACAGCTAACATGCCAGAACAAATGTTTAAGTTTCCTGTTGGATGACAGAGACAGTTAAACTTGCATTTCCCTTCAGTTTCATTTTGTAAAAAACATTAACAAAGAAGGCTGAAAAAGAAGTTGTCCAACTTCACGTGGCCAGCTATGGAAAGATGCACTCTCAGAAAACCCTCAAGCTACAGCAACAAAGATATAATCAAAAACTAATTGACTCTTGAACTTACTTTTCCATTAATAAAAGTTTATTAAACTCCACACAGTAAGGACTGTGCTATCGGAAACATCATATTGTCCAAATAAATTTTATAAATGTTATTGCTTTATTATTGCTATGCTTAAAATGTAACAGATAACAATTCTGGTCAAGATCCTGCACCAGAGGCTACAATTTGTAACTTTATGATGGCATAACTATGTCTTTCGCATGATGCACAACCCTTTTAGTGAACTGTGATGGTGCATATTGGGGTGCCCTTTGTGGAGTCCCAACTGTGCAATAAGGCACTGTGTGAGACACCTTGATACACAATGGGGGTCCCCACTGTGCAATGGGACCCCATAATATGATGATGCCCATGTGCAATGAGACGTATTGTGCAATGGGTCTCGCTGTGCAACAGGACCCACAGTGCTTTGATGACTCTGTCTGCAGAATGATCCCAGTGCACCCCTCTTGAGAATATGAATGTCAAGCACAATTCAACTTTACATGATTGCAAGTTGGTTTACAATGATATAACTACTGAATAGGTTGCCAGTTGGCAATTTTTTAAAAAAAGTATCCCTATCAAGCATTCCAGAACTCTAGTGCAGCTTTCCTCTAGAATTTAATAATATGATTTTGATAGGTGCTATTGAGTAAAGAGCCATCCACAAGAGGCAACTGGACATGAATCAGAAGAACTTCTATGATCAAGACATTGCCCAGCATGTCCAGTTGTCATACTGTTAGGCTCAGCATGTTATGCAGAGAATGGTATGTTCTGCAAAGGTAGTCTCCCTTTATTTTCACTGAGGCTACCTAGGATTAGCTGAAGCACTGGAAAGAGAATGGGAGGGAAAGGACAAAGCTCTGCAGTGTCCTTGAGCAGCAGCAGCTGGTAGCTCTTGGTGAATCTGGTCTGGGATTTTAATTGGAACATTGAAGGAGGTGTCCAAGGTACAGAGTCTATTTTGGGAGAATAGGGTTCAGCACCTTGGATAGCTCCTTTAAAGTTCAGACTAAAACCTAGAGTGAACCCACCACCCCACTGACATGGAAGTCATCAGTCTTCAGTGCCTCAATAAAAAAAAAGGGGATATCATGCAACCTATGAAACTTAAACAAAAAAACTTTGAAAGAAGAAATCAGAGCTGATAATGTTTACCAAGACAATCTCCCTTTCTTTAAACATTTACATTGCCACTGGCAATCTCAGGAGCAGCACCACCAGCTCCCTCCAATAATTCCAAAAGTCCTTGGAAAAATAAAGAGGCTTCCTCTGTATTCCTCATAGTGTTTTTAGTGCAGGAGTGGGCAAAGCACAGCCCTCCAAATGTTGGACTGTGACCTCCATCAGCCCCTAGCTAACAGTGACAAATGCTGGGAGCTACAGTCCCAAAATGACATTATCCAGTGAGAACAAATCGAGACTGGGCAGATTTCTTCAAGCTGAGAAACAGAGGGCTAGAAAAAGCACTGCTTCTGTATGTTACACATCTATTAGGCATAAATCTGTTGTGAGGATATTGGAGGAAAGAAGTGGTCTCTCTTATCTAAAATAAAGCTAGCACATCTTCAGACCCTTGAAAGATGCTGCCTTACCACTGTTCAGTTTTCCCGAGGCCTGTGCTCTGCTGCTTCTCCATTCTGCTCTCTCCCTGTCCGTCCCAGGCTGCTCTAGAAGCTTGCATCCTCTTCATGAAAAAAACAGTGTGCTTGTCATTGCTAAAATTTATAGGCTGCCTTTCCCCAAGAGAACAATATTTTAAACAGGATCGTGTGCTACAAGTGGCAGCAGATTGCACAGCAGCTGTTAATTATGTTCAAGAAGTGGCTGGGTAGAGTTAAATCCTTTGAAGACCTTTTAAGGGTTTGGTTTTTTCCCCCGGCTGGGGGTTTTCAAGAGCAATATTAAGTGAAGTATTTTGCATTTGCTATACTAACTGCATATGAAAGAAACAGATCATCTATAACCAAGAAGATAGCCCAACTTGTTCTTCTGCCTCATGAATGGCTACACACATCCACAACCCGAGAAAGATCCATCCTACAGCGAACTGTTGGATTTGTCGGACAGGGTGTCTCAAACTATCTGACGTGGAGGACAAGGAGTTTTCCCCCCAGTGTACTGGAGACCAATACCACATTTATACCCATTGGCTCCAATTCTTTTTTCTGGAAATTCACCAAGGACCAAGCTACTGATGGCTTGTGGACTGACATTGGTCCACGTAGCGCAGCACTACTGCAATATTGCTTGCTGCTTCCTGCTTCCCCATCCCCAGGATAGAGTGACTTAGCATTTGGGAGCAACATGTGAAGGAATATCAGAAGCTGCTTTGTATGACTATGACCATTGCTTCATTTATCTCAGAGATGGGAAACTTTTGGCCCACCAGATATTTTGGACTATAACTTCCACAGTCCCTTTCCATTGGTCATACTCAGTGGGTCTGATGACAGTTGGTGGCCTAAACTTCTAAATCACACCTATCCCAATCTAGTTCTCCAATATTGTCTCCTCCAATGACACCCAAGAATTCACCACGATTTCAGATAGGAACATTTCCCAGGTATACTGGGATATGCAGGGAATCCAATCATTAAACAAATTCATATCCTCTATTCTAACTAAAAATAGCATTCAAGACAATACAGCCCATGCTGTGTATACTCTATCATTCAGTTATAGCAATCTGGCTAAAATTACTTATTTCTGCAGCTGTTAATATCATAGGACCTCCAGGGGAAACAAGATAGTGGCTTCCCAGTATACTTTTTCAAGCATTTCTCAGTAGAAATATGTGATGCGCTTAAGTCTGCCACCTACATTCCCTGATGGGCCCTGTCTCTTAAACTCCATCATGTTTGGCAGAAATTGAGTGGGAAGATTTCCAAATTGTTGGAAAGCATTGGCTGGAATTATGTTATTGGCAAATGCAGGTGTAGGTTAACCTTACACCCATATATCTCTAGGAGTTAGTCCTGAAAAAGCTCTGGCTCAGAATCTTGGCTCAGCATCTTGAGGAGATTTTCCTTCTTTTCTATTTGGTTCCAGCTCAAGCCCTATTCAGGAATACCAGGAACTCTATTATGATCTCCTGGCTTGCAGGCCAAGCAAGCTATTCAAATTAATGGCAGGAACAGCAACCTAAATCTAGTAAGATAGATAGCCCCTCTAAGATATCAGTTCTCCAAGTCACAATTCTCCATTTCTTCCCAGGTTTCAGATATGCCAGTAAAAGCCTGTATTGTTTGGCTTTAATCAGATGTAATCCACCAGGCTAGGCAATGCATTGATCTTTTGTTTGCTATCACAAGATGCAAAAAATTAGAGTGATAAACTATAGAAGGCAGGAAGAACTAGGGGAAAGTGGTATACATTTACTTGCGTATGATTTTAAAAAAGAAAAAGGAAACTTGACCCTCTCAGTTTCCTTCCAACAATGGGTAGGTGACTGCAACTGGATGGGGTTCCTTCCTGCAATCTTTTTGTTGGCCATACCAGAAGCTGAGAGCCACACGCCAGTTATAGATTGCCTGGCCTCTCAATAGATTCTTGGGTTTTGGTGCACATATTTCTAATAGCAATAGCCTCATTTCATATACATGTGGGAATTTAAAGCATTTGTGAGCTAGCTTTCTTTCTGAGATAAAATGTCGTTTGAAGCACTTGCAAATTGAGGTCCATTTCTGATGGTTCATGCAGCCAAACAGAAATGAGATAGGTGTCTCCCTTTTCCTTCCTTGCAGGACCAAAACCAAACAAGCAAAGCCATTTCAAACCAGTTGGCTGTTATGAAAAAGGGGTCAAATTAGGAAAGTAGATTACAGCTACAGTCAAGGATATACACCTCAAGGAGGGTTTTTTTCCCCTTAGACTTACACATTAGCCTAGATGGTGCCACTCTGTATTGGAACGTAAGTTGTCTCTAAAGCTGTCTATATGAAACTGTTAGTGAAAGGGCCATCTGATTTACAACCCTTGCAACCTTCATTTCCTTCCTCTGGAAGTAGTTCTATACCTCAAAAAGGTGATTTATAGCTGCTGCATCATATCTCCTAGGTGACTTAACAACTGGCAATGACTGCAGAGTCACACTACCGTTAGTCAGTGAGTAACCGGAAACACGAAACAAACTACCACACAAAGGAGCTGTGCTCAGCATATGATCTTTGCAACTGTTCAGCTGACAGCATCCAAATAACGGATAGCTGTTTCCATGTTAGCTATATGAAGTTTTATGAACTGAGATCAGTGGACTCTACAGTCCTGGAAAAGGTACTTGTGCATCTAGCTCCCACTATATGTCAGTGCCTTTAGGTATGATAAAGAAACAATATTATCTGCTATGCGCTCTACAGACCTGAAAAGTCTCTGGAAATTTCATTTCGTCCAGAATGCAGCTACAAGAGTTGTGGTTATATGGTGGAAAGGGAAGACGTTGATATTTCAGTGGAATAAATGTAATTGCATACTCTCGAAGTATAAGTTACATCAACCATATTTATTGAATATAAACTACCAATTGCCATAGAGCTTTGCTACTGAAGAAGTCCGCATGCTTATTGTGTTGGCAGCCACAGAATGTGCCATCCCAATTAACTGAGCAAGATAAATTAAATTTAAAATCCTCAACCTAAATTAATCAGAGAATCTGAGAATTAATTCTGATTAATTCAATTACTGCTAACTTGTTTTAAATTAATTTAACAAATTTAATCTTCAGTAGCACTTAAACATTTAATGAAATAAATTTAATACATTTAATGGTTTTTCCCACTCTGCATTTTAAACTAAAATAAAAAATAAGGAAAACGCACCCCTTGAAGAAACCAGAAAATGGCCTCCAGACCTCCTACAGTTGCCTGTCTTTGGTAAAGAAATAGGACTTTTTTCCTCTAAGGATATGGAAAAACATGAAACAACATTATAGGCATGAAAAAGAAATTTACATTGATCAAAATTATTAAAATGAATTTGTCCCATTTGCAGTCTTCAAGACTGTTAAAGAAAGTACATAGATATATTTTGGTTTGTCATCACTGAGAGGAAACTGGGAGGGTCAAATTCTTTTTATTTGTTTGCTTGTTTTCAAATCGCAAACACTATTTCTGAATCTACCTACCTTCCCCTATCTAAAGCATGTTTGGGCACTCCCCCCCCCCCCAAATGTGCACATTTTAGCTGTGTATAGGTGGGTACGAGCCAGACCAAGCTGATGCACTGCATCCCGTGGAGAAGCCTGAATCTACGCAAGCTTAGGCTAGAGATTTCTTTCTCTCGCACTCAAAGATGCTACAGGATTCTTTTGTATCTTTTTATGCTGATACAGGTGAGTACTGATATTTCTTTGAATACATATACAAGTAATACACATAACTAAAGTGTGCATATTTGGAAAAATATGCCTGTACATAGGTTCATTAGTGGAGGAAAAATATGTAGATTCCTAAAAATGTGTACTGACATAGATGCAAATTTCCCTATGAAAGGAAAAAAACCTGGTACAAAATTTGGCTGGGTTTCTGAGAAACACAACTGACAGGTTTTCATTTCCCTAAATATTTTTCCTCGCCAAGTTAGCAGTTCATTCAAGGAAGGACTGCAGCCCCCCCCCCCCTTATCTGTCAACAAAAGCTTGGTTGCCACGGTAAGAAAAAGCATGTTTTCTGAAGTATTTGGTTCTTTCTTTTAAAAAAGGCCCAAATGCTTGTGATTTGGAAGGCCACCTATACATGATACAGGTGATCTCCACCTGAATGCTTTTGACCATAAAAGCGCACAGGAGTAGATGGATCTGAGGCACCAATGATAGAACATCTCTCTCCCTCTCTCCCTCTGTTTATACCTCCCACCCACAATCTTCTGTTACTGAAATTTCTCTCAGTGTGTCTCCACATTTGTGCTTATGCACTCACCCACACAAATCTTATTGCAGAGGGAGGAAAGAACAGGTTTTGTGCCTGTCTTTTGTGTTTCTTCAAGTCACTTCTCTACTTATGGCAGTCCCATGAATTTCATGGGGTTTTCTACAGCAAGAAATACTTGGAGGTGGTTTTGCCAGTTCCTTTCTCTGAAATATAGCATACAGCACCTAGTACTCATCAGTGGTCTTCCACCCAAGTACTAACCAGAGCTGACTGCTTAGCTTCCAAGATCAGACAAGACCTACTGTCTATAGGGCACTGAGGCCTCACAATTAAGCTATTGGCATTTTGGGAGGATGGAACTGTGGAAAATAATTCAGTGCCCTTTCCCTTAACATTACAGTCCCCAAATCATTTGTCTTCACCTTTGCTTCATTTTTTTCAGACATTTGGCCTTTATGTTATAGCTATTAATATTATATGAATGTCCCATTCCATGCAGCAGGATGTTTCAAAACAGTACTCACACCAGAGATGTTGTTTTACTGACAGCATACATGATGCACTGCTTCTGTTAAGGAAAAAAGAAGGCAAACATCATCTTACAAGCTTGCTGTAAATCCTTTTATAAGCCTGTAAGACGTAACAGGATCGCCAGTGGGATTTACGGTCAAAGTTCCCAGAGATTTTAATTCAATTTCAGCTCAGTCCTCTCCATGTTTATTCAAGGTAACTCCAACTATGTTCATAGGGCTTACTCCCAGGCAAATGTGAACAGATGTGGCAGCCTGCAGCTCATAATATTTAGAGATCTACTTCTGCAACTTGGAGAAGAAACTGTCTCACTGAAGAGTTTATAAATCCCTCACAGTATTTCTTGAAAGCCTGGTGCTTGAAACAGAGGTTGTGATACTTATTGATGACTACTCACTCCTGAGTTGGCATCCCAGTTTACTGTTTCATGCCAGAAGTATGTTTAACTAGAAGCAAATCTGACATGACTAAGGCAAGGGTAATGAAAGGGAATGTACTGCACAGACTGACAAATTCTACAGAGCAAGTACTGTATGTTTATAGGACATTGCTGTCTCTCTCTCTCTCTGCATGTGCATGTGCATGCGGTTAAATAAGCAGGGAAATCCTACAACTGTCTATTCAAGGAACAAATTTCACCAAGTTCAGTGGGGCCTACTCCCAGGCAAATGTGCACAGGAATGCAACCTATGTGTATTAGTGGCACAACTAAATCACAGAAATCACTAACTGTTTCCCAGAGAATGACAGAAATTACTACCAATCAATGTTTTGAAGAAAATGCCATGCTGTTGACATTCATTGGTAGCAATTTCAGTTATTCCACCAGCACTTTTTTCAAGCTGCCGTGCTTGTGTGAAGAACTGGCATGTTGTTTTGCTTCTATTTGACATTACAAGTTACGTCTTTAAGCAGATTGTCAGTGTGCATCATGGGGAAGCAGTGCTGGTTGTGTGAACAAATCATCATTTAAACTGAATATCCACAAGATGGCATTGTGATTTCACAGTAAAATGGCTGGAAAAGCACAGCTGCCGTGTACTAGGAAGGGTTTTCTGAGAAGTCAAAACTAGTATGAACCTAAGTTAGCCACAAATCTTTCCTATTACATGCAGGGAAAAACTTCTAGCTCTCTATTTCATTGTTTGCATTTTCTGTTTCGGCTTGTTCTCAGTGTAACTTCGTAAAATATACCAGCATCTGATCTCAATGGTTATTTGCATTAGTATCCACATAATCTGAATCCTGCAGAGCCAAATCCCTGAAATAAAATTTTCTGAAATAAATGTGATGTTAAGTAAATAGCACACATCCAGCCAGCTGCCTAAGTAGTATGTATATTGTTGTTCTTTTACATGAGAAGCAAGCAACAGAAAATTAGAGATGCCCTAGCAAGCACATACACAGATAAGACTGTCTTTTGTTGTTAGTTTTCTTCCTTATTTTTCAATCAAGAATACCAGAAAAACAGCACAAGTTTCACCCTAAACAGATCTCCAACACTGCTAGGAATAGCTGGCACGTCACTAAGGATGATCTGGGAACACAAAACTCCTGTGTGTGTTTGTGTGTGTGTTTGAAGAGAAAGAGAGAGAGAGAGAGGTGGGATGGTGAACATGAGATTTTTGTTGTTATTGTTGAGCAACAATTTCTGATTCTTAGCTGTTTAACTATTGCAGCCAACATGACTCTCCGTAACTTAAATTCTACTGCTGGTTTTGAGAAAACCTTGGGTAACTGGGACTGCATTTTTATGTAAAAAGACAGTGACCTCCATTCCAGCCTGGTATTCAGAAAAGATTCTTGGGCTCTGAATGCATTCATTCTAAGTGCATTTCTTTTGTACCTGGCTCCAGCAGGTAGTCCTCAGAGTTCTAGCAAAAGAAATTAAAAGAAATAGAAGAAGATTCCACAAGCTAAAGTTTGTCCACTCTGGAGTAAGCAGAGTGTTATAATCCAGCTATAACTAACTGTTATAATCCAGTTAGTCTTTGGTCTCAGCGGAACCCTCTGGCTGCCACTGAACTATTCTGCCTTCTAGGACCTAGATGGAGCTTTTACAGAAGGTGAATTTAAAGAGAGAAAGTCTCTGATTATGCCGCTCTCCAAGGAAAAGCTCACTAGTGGTCATGCACATTGCAGAAAATAAAGCTCCTATTGAAAAAATGGTCTCCTACTCAAAACACTATTCCCTGGATAACTGATTTATGTGTCATATTCATCCAGCAATGCTCAAGCAACTGGAATGCTGAGAACCTTTACAGATCAGTATATTCAGGATCCCTAGCAGCAAGGACACTTCACACAAATGAATTATACAGACTATGCAGAAAAACAGAGAAAAGAAAGGGTCCTAGTTGTTTAGATACATGTTAGCCAACAACAGAGCTGAGGAGTTGCTGACCTATTTTTTCCCCTATACCAAGTAAGGAGTAAGTTGGTGGTGTGATTTTTATCCCCCCTTTTTTGTCCTACGGCCCCTTCCTTTCTTCACTGTGTTGGTTTCCGTAAAAATGTAGTACCTCTAGAGGGGGATTATTAAAATTCAAACTTGCAAGTAATATGTTGTCTATTCAATGAGGAATACTTTCCATTCCTGGTCCAAAAAATTCACAATGGGGAGTAACACATCTGAATGTCAGGTAGAAAATAGTAGTCAGCATCCATTTTATTCAGACTCGATCCCTGGCATCCATGTGTAGTAAATGTGCACAGGGGACAACACTAACATGTTGGGCTGACTCGATCTCTTGATGCTGCCATATACAGCAGCCATGGCTTTCCCCATTCCAGTGGTTATCCAGGCTTTACTATGAAGAGAACCACTTCTGGGCACACAGGGTCTCCTCTACAGAGGATGGAATTCTGACTGACCAGAGTTCCCATCCTTGTGTTGGAATCCCTGCAGAGACCAATAACTTTGTTCATCATGTATAGATAGTGCATGTACCATAATCATGGGGATACGGACATGCTTACACATTCTCATTAGCACATACTCAGTATCTGCTGGTACAAAACAGCTCACTGGCACTAATATTACCAGCAGGACAGGAGTCATACTGCAAAGACATGGGAAGTGGGGTCTTTCTACTGGGGTCTGTTGAGAGGAGAGCTCTACTGAGACTTTCAGCCTCTGCATCCACTTGGCCCAGCTGTTCTTCTGGGAGGCTGTTTCTAGCAATTCCTTGGATTTGTATTAGGGTTCTTCCCCAAATTTCTAAAGACTGGACCATGATTTGCTGAAGAGATTCTATGGTTTGAAGGGCAAATTTTCTCTTCTTCTTCTTCTTTTTTTTTCATCCTTAGAGTTACAGTCTAACACTGCAAAACTGTCATTTCGCTGATGAGCTACAAATCTAAGACTTTTTTTGAAAAGAAGAAGAAAGAGATGGGGAGATTTCCATTCCAATATGACTCAGAATTAAAAAAAATAAATCCATCTGAAGGTGGGAATAAAATATTCCAGCTGGTACTACCAAGAGCTGCCAGAAAACACTCTGGGACAACAGAAACATTAGTTGGACTTAAAACACACACACACACACACACACACACGCATGCAAATACACAAACCAAACAAATAGTGTGATCTTCTGATATACTTGCTCTGTCTGGAGAGGGGAGAGAGAGGAAAGGAAGAAGTGACTGACTGACAGAAAGAGTTGCAAAGCAGGGAAAATCTACTACAGGACACAGCAACATCACAAAATGACAGAACACCCCTAGCAGTCACCTACAGTCCCCGGCTGAGATCACTCCTACGCATCATCAACAAGTGACAACCAGTTCAGAAGAATAATACAGCCCTCTCAGAATCTCTTGGAGGCAAGTCTGTATTGGCCCACAGACAATGTCCAAATTTTAAACAATAGCTCAGTTACAATAGGATGGTACAACAGTTACAACACTGATGGCAATACAGGAACAAGACCTTGCCACAAACCCAGAGGCCAACGCTATCCCCTCATCTACTCTGGAAGCAATATTACAAGGGCCAATAATATCACCAATAACATCAGAGATACATTCACTTGTTCTTACTCCAATGTGATATATACTATTGTATGGCAGCAATGCCCCTCTACGCCATACATCACACAAACAGGATGGTCTCTATGTAAGATGGACACAAATCAGATATTAGAAGTAGCAAAAACTAGTTGCAGAATATTTCAACCTCCCTGGACATACAGTGCAGAGTTTAAATGTTGCAGTCCTTGAACAAGGAAATCACAAAAGAAGACCACAGAGAGAAACAACTGAACTGAATTATATTCACAAATTCTAGTCCATTAGCAGAGTTGTGAACAAAGACAATGGCTTCATTCATGGGACATTACATGTATTAATATAAGGGTCCTCACTACTGCACATGTGACAAAAGAAATATCCTCAGAGAAAGTTTTGAACCCAAGCAAACTGATTTCTTTATAAGGAGATTTATTGCTTTCATACATCAGCAGTAACTGACCAATTTAAAGATAAGAAAGACCTGCATCACCTTAGACAAGGGTCATGATTTGCATCTTTCTGGATCCGATTCCCACTCCCATTTCCAAAACTACATAACTATGTTTTATATCCTTGGACCCGGATATCACTCTCTACTGAAGAAGCAGGTTTATAACCATGGAAGCTCATTGCTAAAACAAACAACAGTCTTTAAAGATGCCGTTATATTCCTTATTTTCCCCATTCCTTTCCCTCCACTCCTTCTTATGTAAGTCTAGAGTTTCAGTTTGCTTGTTTTCCTGTTCTTTTCTTCATCCTTTCCCTTTTCTGTGTGTATGTAATGGCTTTCAAATTGTATGGCTGCTGCTCTGTGTTAATAATATCATGTAAGCTGCTCAGGGAACCTTTCTAACTAACGAGAGTTCCCCCGATTCTGTCAGCCATAGTCCATAATTTTCCATGCTCTTCTGCCTGATTGTCATACACCCACTATGGTGGGAAAAAAATCAGCAAGAAATGAATGTTTGTACGTGCCTTTAGAGTTGTGGCAGTGCTTTCCAAAAACTGAGCAGCACTGCTGAAGCACATACTAAATTGATGTATATGGAGGCCATAAATTCAGCTGGAAGCTTAAGTTATTTGGGGACTTAACAGCCTAATTAAATAATTCTCTGAGGCATGAATTAACTTGACAATTCTCTAAGCAAGTAGGGCTTTGTGCTCAAATTATTTAGTGTTGGCAAAGTTAAAGCTCGAGAAGGCTCCTGTAACTTTAATCGTTGTGCAGAAGAAGGAATTAAAGCAGGTGTTGCTCATCATATAACCAAACAAAATGCAACATCTTCTGAAATAGCCTCTTCTAAACAACTATTAAAGGCAAGAAATCCTTCTCAATTTTCACACTGGCAATCCTAATTGGATCCCACACAAACACTGTCATAATGGCGGAGTACACATTGCAGTGTTCCCAAAGATTAAAGGAGGCAATTTGACTTAGAGAAAAAGTTCTAGTCAAAATTTCCAGCAACCAGAGCCAGCATAGCCAATGGCAATGAATTCTGAGAACTCTGGAAGTTGCAATCCAACAATATCTGGAGGACTCCATGATTCTCTCCCTGCAATGTGCCAAACACAAGATGGTTTGCTGTACAAGGCAGAGTAGCAAATGATGTTCCCAGCTACAAAAGATAAAATACATAGTACTCAAAGAAAGCCAGATTCATAGAATCATAGAGTTGGAAGGGGCCACTCCCTCCTATGTAGGAACTCTAACTAGAGCATCCCCAACAGGTAACTGCCCAAGCTCTTTTTGAAGAGAGAGAGGAAGAGAGGGAGAGAGAGAGACTCCTACCATCTCTCTAGGTAATAGGCTCCATTGCCAAAATGCTCTTACTGAGAAGAAATTCTATCTAATGTTCAGTCAAAATCTACTCTCCAAGAACTTAACGCCATTAGTCCTACCTTCTGAGACAGCAAAGAACAAAACTACCCCCTCCTCTCTATCACAGTCCTTTAGATATGAGTGCAATCATGTGATCCATCAGTCTTTTCCAGAGGTGTACCTAGGATGGAGCAAGTAGGGTATACGCCCCAGGTGCCAGTGCCATGTGTGTGTGAAAAAGCCATGCATGTAGGGGTGGGATGTGGGTAGGGATAAGAAGGTGAGGTTCCATGCTTGCTCTAGGCTTGCTGTTTATGCTAGATATGCCATTGGTCTTCACTTCACCAAGCTGAACATGTCCAGCTCCTTCAACCTTTCCTCGTATGTTTTGTTCTCCTTATCTCTTAACGTGACTGTTGCCTTTTCTCTCTCAGTCTCCAGCACCGCTATGGGAACCCGCCCATCTCTGAGATCCTTTGAGGGAGACCCTTTTCTCAGTCCCAGGACCCTCATAGACACACCTGGTGGGAACACAGGAGAGAGCCTTCTTGGTTTCTGCATCCAGGCTCTGGAACTCCCTCTCTGGAGAGGTCAGATTGGCTCCCTCTTTGCTGTCCTTCTGCTGGGAAATGAAAACTCTTTTTAGTGTGGCTGGCTTTTGAAAATTGGCTGTAGGGGCTTTTATAAGAGGGACTTTCTATTGCTATTAGTCTTTTGAATGTATACTTTAAAAAAACAGTTGTAATTCTATAGTTTTTTAATTACATTGTAATTATTATTTTCTCTATGTTTTCTTTCTGTGTTTGTATTTGTACTTTTCACAATTGTTGCAAGCAGCCCTGAGTCCCAATTCCAGGGAAAAGGTGGGATGTATATGAATAAAATAAGAATAATAATTAACTAACTAAATAGCTATCAATTTCCTGCCCTTTCATGACTGCCTCATCTGCTGCCTGAAGTGGATATCTCACTCATTCCTTTTTAGCTTCTTCTTTTAATTTGTACTTATTAAGGATTACAAGCAGCAGCAAAAGAGAAAAATATTCAAATTGGCGAAAAATATGAGATAGTGGCGGAGTACATATTAAAGATGTTTCACAAGTTGTTCTGGTAGAGAAGTTGTCAAGTTTTCGCTGGATGCTTCCAAAGCCTACCCTACTTCTATTCTAGCATTATTAACCAGTCTCAGTTCTTTAGGGAACCCTCAGACTACTTACTTGAACTTCACACAGAATAAACTTCTCCTAGAATGCAAAACTACTTTAGTGAGGTGAACATATATGCTATCTTGGGGCCCTTCCACACTACACAATTATACTATTGTCAGTCCACTTTAACTGCTATGGCAACATCCAATGATATCATAGATCTGCAGATTAAGGAGGGATGCTCAGAATTCTTAGCTGCAGGGAGTTTCTCTGGTGTTTATGACTAAACTAAAAATCCCAGGATTCCATAGAATGCAGCCATGGCAGTTAAAGTAGAATTGGTTAAAGTGCTATAATTGTATACTGTGAAAAGGCCCTAGAACGCAACAACAAGCCATAATAACAGAGAGATCATAATTAGCCACCTTGAATCCCATCTTGGGAGAAAGGTGGGATATGAATTCAATAAATAGAATAAATCATGGATTTTCTCTGTCACATCTAGTCGCATTTTTTTACTGTGGATGGCTACTTACTTGACAGTGACTCTGCAAATTATTTTAGTAACAAATTCAGAAGAAAAAGCACAATGGAATCTTGAAACTTTTGACATAGGTCAAGAGTAAAAATTTCCCTGAGACGAAAGAACAGGAACAACTTAGTCATCAGGTTTATTTGTTTGGGCTCACATGCTAATAACAGGGTTGTTCATAGTTGAGGCTTCTTAGTGCTGCTCTAAAAACAACAGAAGGTGTTCAGCATCTTGTGTACATAGCAACCAGTGGATCCAAGACAATTGCTTGTTTGCTATTGGTTATCTGAATGGGGAGTATGGGGAGACAATATCTATATTGCTTTATTTAAGTAAATACAGTGAAATCTGAATTTCATAGAATCATAGAAATGTAGAGTTGGAAGAGACCACACCGGGCCATCCAGTCCAACCCCCTGCCATGCAGGAACACCCTCAAAGCACTCCCGACAGATGGCCATCCAGCCTCTGCTTAAAAACCTCCAAAGAAGGAGATTCAACCACACTCCGAGGCAGCATATTCCACTGCCGGACAGCCCTGACCGTCAGGAAGTTCTTCCTGAGATTCAGGTGGAATCTCCTTTCCTGCAGCTTGAATCCATTGCTCCTTGTCCTGGTCTCTGGAGCGGCAGAAAACAAGCCCTCTCCTTCCTCTACATGGCATCCCTTCAAATATTTAAACATGGCTATCATGTCCCCTCTTAACCTTCTCTTCTGCAGACTAAACATACCCAGCTCTCTAAGTCTATCCTCATAGGGCATGGCTTCCAGGCCTCTCACCATTTTGGTTGCCCTCCTCTGGACCTGCTCCAGCTTGACCATGTCCTTCTTGAATTGGGGTGCCCAGAACTGGACACAGGATTCAAGATGAGGTCTAACCAAAGCAGAGTAGAGTGGTACAATTTGAATTGTTTGTACACACGTACATGAAAAAACAACCCCAAAGCAATATCTGTATGTGCTAATATCTGCCACTAAGGGATGGCAGGAACATTTAGGGAATCATTACAACATGTGTATATTAAAATTTATTCTGAATGGTCCTCTAGCTCTTTATCCAGGTTTCACAGGTAGATTTGGAGTTAGTACAGTTAGGATTGTTCACACCATCATACTTTCCATTTCTGGGTATGGTTGTGAAAACTGGACAGTGAAGAAAGCTAATAGAAAATGGGCTCCTTTGAAATGTGGAGGAGAATTCTGTGGATACTAAAAAGACAAATAAATGGGTCCCAGAGCAAATCAAGTTTGAACTCTCCCTTGAAGCCAAAATGACCAAACTCAGGCCATTTCCTCACTAGACTGTTATAGCGCTATTATTCCACTTGCAACATCCTATGTTCAGGAGCCAGGCCCCTCCCAAAACTGCAAACCGTAGGATTCCATAGGATGTTGCAAGTGGAATAATAGCGCTATAAGAGTCTAGTGTGGAAATGGCCTGAGGCTGTCATACTTTGGCCATATCATGGTCATTTCTGTTCACCACTCTTTGAAATAGACCAGCATCAACCTCAAGCATTAGTGTTCCATTTTGGAATAAGAATTAGGCTAAATAATTTATGTATTAGAGTATGGGATGCATGGAGACTGGGATAAATATTATATTTTTTTAAAAAAATCCCAAGATGAACTCTCCCTTTTTCTCTGTGCCTTCAAGTCATTTCCAACTTATGGCGACCCTAAGACAAATCTATCATGGGGTTTTCTTGGCAGGATTTGTTCAGAGGGTATTTCCTACTACCTTCCTCTTAGGAAGCTGAGAGAGTGTGACTTGCCCTAGGCGACCCAGTGAGTTTCCATGGCTGTGTGGCGATTTGAACACTGGTTTCCCAGAATCCTGGTCTGACACTCAAACCACTACATCATGCTAGCCCTCCAGAATGAACTACCATTTGCTTTTAAAAGAGTCTTCCCTAAAACAACCTTGTCTTATAACTCATTCTCAAACCGTGCTCTCCAATTGCTGTGAAAGACAGCATTAAATATTAAACACAGAGTGTTGGGGAAAAGACTTTCCCCCGCATTCTAGTACTGTAGATTGTGCTAGTCCTTGCTATCGAAGCATGAGCAGCATCTCTTAACGGTTACTCTTTGAGCCCTATTTTATTCTTTTATTTATTTTATAAAATTTTAAATCCCACCCTATATCAAAAGATATTTGGGCAACTTACAACAAAATCAGTATAAATAATTTAAAATTTAAAACAATAAAGATAATCCAAACATTCTAAAGGCACATTAAATGACTGAAAAATTTAGAAGATTAAACCAGCTTTAAAGTCATGAATGTGGTACTCTTTATACAGATCCCAATCAAAACATTAGGTCCCAAAGGTTTTAATAAAAAGCAGAGTCTCAATTTGGTGCTGGAATGAAATCAACATTGGGACATTCCACAACCAGATGCCATAGCAAAGAAGGCCTGTTTCCACGTCCTCACAGAGTACATTACACTCACTGCTGAGACACAAAGAAGGTTCCGTCTGGTATACCTCATATATAAGCATATAGAGAGAGAGAGATGCTCCTTCAAATATTGAGGAGATTACCTTTTGAGAACTGGCTGGTCAATTTGGCTGGTAGCAAAGGAGTTGGGGTCTCTTCTCTATTTGCCTTGCCTAGCACGCCCAGACTTTTCTTGTGACTCACCCTTTAGGAGAGATGGAAGAAGCAAGAAAATTCTTATATTTCACTTTCACTTAGGAGGAAGAAATGGAAATGGTGCACTCTGGTTTACCTTTAATAAATTGCTGCACAGTGCAGTAGACAACTAAAGTAAAACTGGACGCTAACTTGTAAACCAGACTAATCAAACAACTGACCGCACACCAAGTTATTAAACGCAAACAAAGCCCACAGCGTGCCAATATTTGTATATCCACTTGAGCTTACACATATAACTATTTCTGCTTTCATCAACAGACCTGATCTGTGCCTCGAACAAATCACATTTCTAAACATTAAACATTATACATTAATGAGACTGAATCATCAAAAGCCATGCTCAGATGTTATGTGAAAGTAAGCAGGGTGGGGAGGACTGTATGTGCGCATGTGCACACACATGCACAGTGCCACATGTTCCATTAGAATGTCTGAAAGACATATCTATCCATGGTTGCTGTTGGAGAGTAAACTAGAAAGGACAATTAATGTGAGAGGAATAATAATGTGATACTATTTTCTTCTATGTACATGGAGTTGGGCAGGAAGTCAATTTCAATGTAAAGTGTTTGGCATAATTATATTTATAAATGAAACAAGATCAGGGACACAGTGTATATGTGTAGTTTTTTTTTTCTTTTGTGAATATGGAAAATTTTAATAAAATTAATCTAAAAACCAAACAAAAAAATTAGTAAACAATATTGTAAACTGATTAGTAATTAGTTAGTAAACTGATAAATAAAACTGAATAAGCAGCTCTGAAGTAAAAAAGTCAAATACAGAAGGCACTCAACTCCTGCCAGATTGAATCCCCCCACATGATGGTTATGCTAACTTTGCAACGAATTGCAAAGCTATGTGTGACAAATTATGTTTATCATCTGTTCACAGCACTGACTATTTCACTAGCACTTAGCAACTACTGCAAGGTCTGCAAAAAAACTATTGAAACACGGCGAAGAGAGAGAGAGAGAGAGAAGGAGGGAAGAGAGAAACAAATGAAAGTATAGCTTTTAAATCTATGTTAAAATATATATTATTGTATATGGTAGGTTGATGGTATCTGATTGACTAGTATCCATGGTTCCACTTACCTATGATCTGCTCCAGGGCCATGCCTGCCACCACTGGCTTGGGCCTTGCTTTGCACAGGTCAGCTCCTGTAACTCTCACAGCCAAGGAAGGAGTTTCCTTCCCTCCTTGACCAAGAGGCACATGACGAGGCCCGGCTGGGCTCCCTGTGCCTCTCTCAGCCGAGGAAGGAGTCTCTCTCCATCCTCAGCCAAGAGAGGCACACAGTGAGGCAGAATTGGGCTTCCCATGCCTCTTTTGGCCAAGGAAGGAGTCTTCCTCCCTCCCCAGCTGAGAGAGGTGGATGGTGAGGTACAGCTGGGCTTCCCATGCTTCGCTCAGCTGAGGAATGAGTCTCTTCCATTTCCAGCTGTGAGGCAGAACTAAACTTCCCACAACTCTTGACCAAGGAAGCAGACAGACACTCCTTCCTTGGCCAAGGGAGACATGAGTAGCCCAGCTTCACAAAGCCACACACCTCTCTTGGTTGAGGAAGGAGACAGATAATCCTTCCTTGGCTAAGAAAGGCACAATAGCTCTGAGCAGCCAGGCCTTCGCCCACTGGATTTGACTCCCCGAGGTCAGGGGCTGCTTGTCAAGCCCCACGAGGAAGGAAAGCAGGAAGCGAGGAGGAGCCAGCTGCCTACCTCCATCACAACCTTGCCCAGGCTAGGGGTAATATATGCGTTTTTCACCATTCATGTTAAATCTGGGAATGTGTGCCCCGTGGATATGGGGGGTGGGGCTACTGTATGTAAACAAATAAACAAAAGCCATGAAAATGTTTCCAATTCTATTTTCATTGATACAAGGCCTAGAACTTTAATGCAAAATTAACATTGAGATTTTCATGTGGCCAGAACAAGAAGCAAAGAATTTAATTACATACCTTGCAACATTTCACAGATGAAGACTGGGACGCTTGTGGTCAAGCAACATCAGAGTGTGTTCAAGAAGGCAAAGTTATTAATGAGGAAGAAGATACAAGTTAAGAAAGACTGCAGCAGTATGTTTTTTCCTGAGTCTACTGGGAAGGGCAAGATTCTGCTCCACCTCTCCTCTCCCACCTTGCAGAGTTCATTGAGTACAAAGTACTTATGCACTTTGAACTCAGTTTGCAGTTATTTGAAGTAAACTGAGTACAAAGGTAGAAAGTGGGAGAACGAAAGAGGGACATTTTACAAGCAGCTGAACAGGTAGAAGGACAGAGGATTAACCAGGACTATTTTTGCCAAATCAGGAGAGTTGGAGGGTATGTGTTTAGAGTACAGATCTCCAAGCAATGGAAATATTTGTCAATCACTGAGTCTATCTAGTGGTTCTACTAGTGATGGTTGGGTAGATGGGGGTACAGGTCTCCACAGCCCACAGGCAGTCTAATGAGCCCTAAAATGGCAACAGAAAGATGGTAATGCTTGGACAATGGAAGCAACAAATCTGGCACTGAGGCCAACTGCCACACCAGAAGCTGAGCCTGCAAGTACAACAAATAATGTATATCATTTAGCCCCAGGACAAGATTGATAGCTAGTTCAGCGAATCAGATTCCACTGGACCCTTCACTAGCCTTCTTGATATGCCACTGATTCAAAAGGTGGCATTCAGCTGGCAGAGCTAGCTGCCACTCTTGCCCTGGGAAAATTAAATGAATTGAAATGCCATCTGGCTACAGCACTTTGCTTTCTAGTGTATGCCAGCAAGTAGCAGTGCCTCATCATCATCTCAGCCTGCATGCCAGATGATAGCCAGTGGGTGTGCATACACATGTGGGAGGGAGGGAAGGAGGGAAAGAAAGAGTGGATCTATAAGAAGACAACCAAGTCACCCACATCCATGAAGATAAAAAAAAGACAATGAAAATGGGGCAGCAGCAGTTGCAAGAAGGAGGAAGGCAAGAAGAGCATCCCTAGTACCCAAACAAACAAAAGAAAAATAACTGCAGAGTAGGAGATGGAAATTACTTTTGGCCACAGACCATGGAGGATTCTAGCAGTTGCATTCCAAAAAATTAACTTTCTCAAGATGTGAAAAAGGCTTGCAGAGGCTCTTTAGAATGGATTTTGTCTTGGGGCCCATCATGGCCAACAGCACTTCTGTCTAAATGTTTGCTTGCCTGCAGGTACAAACAGGCTGATTAAAACACCCTTCCAATTATTCCTAGATGTCTGTAAGGGCTCTCAGTGTAGATTCTCTGAGACAATTCCTGACAAGTCCTGGCAAAAGACAGGAACGTTGGGGTGATGTGTTTCAGTGGAAACATGGATGGCCTGGACTTACACAGGTGATGGGTGGAGAGGGTTCACACACACACACACACACACACACACATACACACTAATTAGGAGAGTGGGTAAGATCTGTGTATATAGCTGAAAGTTACTCTATTCTGGGCCTTTCGATCTAACCAGCCTTTAAGAGGAGGTATATTCCCCGTGATTATGTCTTACCCAATGGGATTTCTTCAGTGATACATACCTCAGCAATTAGACTTTCAAATTAAATGTGTTTTACCTCCCAAGCACAAAATGAAGCATGCTAAATGTGAGATATGTAGGTGAGGAAAAAATCAAATGCCATGAAAAACAAGTGACTTTTGCCTATGGTGGCAGCACCTCTGAGAAGAAAAGAAAAAAGTATCCCCTAATTCAGCTCCTTGTCTGAAAAGGAGGCAGAAAGCTGACTGTACTGTTTACAAGGAAATCCTATTGTACAACACATTCCCTAAAAATCTGAGGGTAGAACAAGAATCCGTCTGACCATTAATTCTGTGAGCTTTTATGCTCAGTCTGGGTAAATAAGCTGTTTATTTCAAGAACACCATAATCCTTCTGTCTATGGAAAGTGAGTTGTAAGTGACTGTGGCAAAGCCAGACATTTCTCATCATTCAGAAATGGGGTGCACACGTGTAACAATGTCAAGCATCTGGTTTTAGAGGACAGATGGGAGAGAATAATCTGCTACCTTCTGAAAAAGGCATAGTCCATTCTATAATGGACTATCGAGAGCCAGCATGGTATACTGGTTTGAGCATTCAATCATGACCCTGAAGACCAGGGTTCAATTACCCACTCAGCCATGGAAACTCACTAGATGATCTTAGGTACATCACATACTCTCAGCTCCAGAAAACTCTGTGAGAGGTTCACCTCAGGGTCACAATAACTCAGAAATGATTTGAAGGCATACAATAACAATTCTATAATGATGTAGAAATTAGATTTCTATTAAACCTTTAACTTGGTTTTCTTCCTGTTATCTGACAAAGATAAATGTGGCTTATAGAACATTGTTCCTATTGCAGTTCAGAAAATCTGATCCAAATCTATTTGCCTAACAGCCATTCATAGTACCATTGATCGTATGCTTTGTATCCACTATGTTTGAACCTTTCCAGTAGATATTTCCTGCAGAGCACTCTCAAGATAGAATTTAAAGATACCAGTCAAACAATTGTAGTGTGTGTGTGTGTGTGTGAGAGAGAGAGAGAGAGAGAGAATAATTCACAAAGGGTGAAACTAATAATAATAAATAATACACATTATATTTTATATCTGGGTATTTCAAAGGTCATATTCAGTATATTGAAATATTATTTGCATACCTCATACATTCTCATATTTGCATGCAATCAGACATGTATTCAAAACATTTGCCCAATGAGTCAGAGCCTGGAAATCAACATTTAAAAGTGTGAATAGAATGGCATGTTGAAGTCCTCCATACTGGGATCTCAGAGCTACCCACTGTTCTGGATTCTATGATTGATTTGGATGGCCTGAGAATGTTGATGTTATTTAACTATAACTCTGAGATCAATCAACTGAAGTTCAATACATGCTTAGAATTAAAAATTTCTGCACCCAGTAATACCTTTTTGAGTCTTTCCACTCAAAAGTCCACTTGCTATAATCACAAGTTTTCTCAGTTTCAGTGCTCTATCTACCTATTGCAGGGCAAACCATGTTGTTGCTGTTGTTACTAAACCTCAGGAAGTCTTAAATCTTTCATTCTATGCTATTAAAAGTTCATTTTTCAGCAATGAAGAAACAACATATTTAAGAAAAAGAAAATGAACACTTTGCTGATATACTGCAGATCTCTATCCAGAGATGTACCAGTAGATCCATCCCTGTTCCAGGCTGGTCTAAGATCAAGCTTATGTCCTAATGTTGTTTAAGTCATGAGGCATAGAGTGATAATGATGATACATTATGTAGTTTAAATCCACATCCTAATTAACTAAAAAAACGGGGGGCTTGTTTGGTTTTTAGCCACTGTACTTCTGTTTTCTTCAAAGAGATTAGCTGACTCTGTTCAACCATGGTTACACAGAAGTAAATCCTAAAGATTTTAAACAAGAGGACTGATGCCTACATCATAAATTCCAATATGTTGGCCTAATTGCCTGATGGACTTGGCTGTCATTCCTTAGAACAGAAAAACAGTATCCCACCTACCTTCACCCACCATGTAGACAGAATGAATGTGGATGAAACTCTTATTTTAGGATGTGATTCCTCATACAGCATATTTCTCTTTCATGTGCCTCAAAGAGGTGTTAGTGACACTCCCTTCTCCCCACTGTTCCAGCCCTTAGCATTATTCTCTTTCCAGGAGACAAACACTGCAATGAGCATGGAGCATCACCAAGGGCTGGTAGGTTAAGCACAAAAGAAAACGTCCCAGTTTACTTTTATGCCTTGACCTGCAGGAAACAGCATGGGGAACTTAGATATAAACATTCCCCTTGGCCAGTGCATGTAGATCAAGCTGCTATTAAAGGTTGAGGCACAAGTATGGGTATAAAAGTTGGGAACCTGAAGCTAAGGATGTGGAACCTATTTCATTTGGAGGGCCAAACTGAATTGGAAGTGCCAGCCAATCTCATTTTGGATTCAAGATCAAGAGGTTCAAGAAGAGAGAGCAGAGCAGGAGTACTAAAGTTGCCCTTTAGAGTCAGCACCTGGACAGATGGCAGGGCAGACAGGTGCATAAGTCACCTGAACATTTTCATTTTAATTATGTGATTTCTAATGTTGTGTCTACACATACAAATCAACATATGGACATTTATGGTCTCTTTTATTATTTTTAATTATTTTTTAATTATTTTTTGGTGACCGTGGTGCATATGGTCACTATTTCTCCCTAGAGGGAGAAGGTTTCTCTTTGTTAAAAAAACATTACCCAACTTAAATAACCTTGTTTAACAGAAGAAATTGCTCATTGCTTTCCAACACAGATAGTACTCACTTGTTTCCATTTAGAGATGCAAGATGCTCAAAGAGAAACATAAACATGTCTTGTCTTTCATTTCTGTCTACCTTATCCTGTGCCCCCAGGAAACCAGCAGAAGATTACTTATATCTCTGTAATATGCTTATATGTCCCTGTTGGTAATATGCTTATATTTAGCCCACAGGGCTTTTAAAGGCATAACTGAGGTAGATAAGCAAGAAATTGTAAGGTTCAAGTTTCTGGCAGTCAGCTCCCTTACTCAGTTCCAGAAAATCCTCCCAGTATCTCTCTTTTTGAATGCTACTAGCTTTTTGTATAGCATAAAATTGCTTTTATGCCTGTTTTACATTCAAATGCTACTACCTTGCCCGTGCTCTCTCACATACCCTGAATAGGCAAACATACAGTGGGGCACATTGATATAGCTTGTTCCAGAAATGATACGACACAAAATTCCTTCCATTTTGTATGTAATACTCTTTATATTACAACACAAAGCATTCTCATAGCAGATACATGAACTGGTGCAGCCCTGAGTTGAAACCAGCCTTGCAGGGAGGGCTGGCATATGGAAACACAAAAAGACCAGGAAAAAAAAGTCAAAACTACCCAGCTAACCTAATCTCTAGCAAGCGCTCCTCTGAAGATAATTTTTATTTCCATGAAACAGAGCTTTGCCTGAAACAATTTTCTTGTGTCATTTTGATATGAGTGGGAAGACAAAGGCAGAACATTGAGTCCTTAGCACTTCTTGTTTTTCCCAGCTGTAGTATGCAAGGGTCAAGAAATGTGCAAGATTGCACCCAATTCTGTTATTTACCTGAATAAAATAAACTTTGGCTTGTTTTAAATGGTCCTTCTTTGACTGACCAGTAACAGCAACACTTCAATTGTTCCAGTATTCATGGTTGCTCTTTCCTCCTGAACTGTAATAGGCTAAAAGCTGTTTTCTTAAACTGTAAAGCCGTACTCAACTATCACTCATCTAGAACTGACAAGTTAATCATAATTTGTAAAGCAGTCTCAAACTTGAATTCTTATGCCAACTGGTAGGATGCAGAATATGCCTTTCCCAGTTCCAGAATGGTGGCAAAAAACTCTACTGATGTTGTTCTAGCAGCAAAGGTATATCGGCAAACTAATGGTGCTACTTGGGGGAGAGGTGCTACTGCCCTGGCTAGTGTGAGCTTCGGGGATATTAAAAGATATCCCTTGATATCACAATTCGGCTGCATTTCTCTATTCCTTTCCACGTGTTTGCGAGGCCACCGGACAAGCACGTAAACAAGCTCGGCCGTTAATAGCCGTAATATTCGAACTACAATACAGGCAGGCCAGAAATAGCTGACTCACTGCTTTAGGAGACCTCCAGGCAAGTACTCTAATTAAGTATGCACGCCACTTACAAAAGAGCCTCTGCCCCATGATGGCAGCTTGACGGGTAAACTATACAATACCCAAGTACTCTGCGTTTGCATACTGGCCACTCTATTGAGAACCGCTACGATAACTCAATCATTCAGATTCTGACCTTCCGGAGGCTTTGTCTCCAACTCCAAATCTATTGTTTTCCCCCAAGTACGGCATAGCCTGCAGTCACAATTCTCCTTATAAAAACCCTTGATTCCGAGACCTTCCTCGGACCGCTCCCGAGTTTCATCCTGCCTTGCTGCCGCTTTGCTTGGCGAGCCTCCCC
Source organism: Cyclura pinguis (assembly GCA_030412105.1). NCBI lineage: Eukaryota > Metazoa > Chordata > Lepidosauria > Squamata > Iguanidae > Cyclura > Cyclura pinguis. Next base: position 132,027,577 of record CM059600.1, read on the forward strand.
TCAGCTCCACGTGCTGAGCTACATTGCACCCCAGCCTCGCTCTCTATTTTTCCGGGCTTCAGGACAGGTGAAGTATCACCCAAACCAGCTATCCCTCTAAAAATCCCTCTATACCACTCCAAACTTTATTTTCTTTAGTTATCTTGTATGAGTGTGTCACATACACTGTTTTGCTTGTATTTAATAAACATCATTTATTATTTCAACTTTTGTGTTCTCCTTGACTCGACCCGACCCCGTAGACATAGGGTTCAAGATCTCACTACGTTACCCTGCCTCTCGTAACGCTAAGCAGTGCTCTGAGCTAATTTTCCCCACCTTTAGTTGAGCACATTTTGGTGTCCCTCCCGGGACCCCCAGTTCACAGGGTAACAGAGGGGTTCATAGAGAAAGTCAAGCTTCAACTTTGTTCTATACTCCCATAAGCCTTGTCTAAAGCTATGCAATGTTACTGGAGCACAGGACGAAGAATTTCTTATTGAATAAGGGGAGGGGGTTAGAAAATTTATAGTTTCATGACTCACAAATAAGAATTCTGCCCCTCAAATGAATTTTTCCTTTCTCCCCAAACTTTCAGCATTTCAGTAACATAAAACTTCAGTTGGACTTCAGAAACACAGTTCAGGCATCCAAAGAAAAGGGGCAGGCAAAATGACCAAGGGAATGCAAACATAGCAAATCTAAGAGTTGTAGGTGTGAATTTTATTCAGTGTTTCACGCTCTACCGTGCTAGCAACTCTGGGAGTGAAAGAAAACTTAATTGGGTAGAGGGATTCTTATGTCCTCATTTGGCTGCCCCCCATAATTCCACCTGGGTCATGGGAACATGGGCAAGCATTTGATGCAATGGAACCAGATATTTTCAAACACATACCACTGCACTCATTTATTGAATAGGAAATTCCTTGTCTAGGCTTCGGTACAATCTTTATTTCCCTTCCTTCCCTGTGGATAGAGCCTTGCCATGACCACAGCATTGAAGGTATTGTAAATTAATACTCAACCACAGCACAGGACTACCAGTATGTATATACACCACTAGCCAGATGGTATACAATCATAGAATCACAGAGTTGGAAGAGACCACAGGGGGCATCCAGTCCAACCACCCGCCATGCAGGAACACCCATCAAAGCATTCCCAAGAGATGGTCATCCAACCTCTGCTTAAAAAGCTCCAAAGAAGGAGACTCTACCACACTCCAAGGCAGCATATTCCACTGCCAGACAGCTCTGACCATCAGGAAGTTCTTTCTGAGGTTCAGGGGGAATGTTCTTTCCTGTAGCTTGAATCCATTGATCCTTGTCCTAGTCTCTGGAGCAGCAGAAAACAAGCCCACTCCCTCTTCAACATGACATCCCTTCGAATATCTAAACATGGATATCATGTCCCATCTTAACCTTCTCTTCTGCAGACTAAACATACCCAGCTTCCTAAGCCGTTCCTCAGAGGGCATGGCTTCCAGACCCTTCACCATTTTGGTCGCCCTCCTCTGGACACGTTCCAGCTTGTTGATATCCTTCTTGAATTGAGGTGCCCAGAACTGGACACAGTATTCCAAATGAGGTCTAAGCAATACAGAATAGAGTGGTACCATTATCTCCCTCGATCTAGACACCATACTACTATTGATGCAACCAAAAATCATATTGGCTTTCTTGGCTGCTGCATCACACTGCTGACTCATGTTCGGCTTGTGATCCACCAAGACTCCTAGATCCCTTTCACATGTACTGCTATCCAGCCACGCATCCCTCATTCTATATTTCTGCATTCCATTTTTTCTGCCTAAGTATAGCACCTTGCATTTCTCTCTGTTGAAATTCATTTTGTTAGCTTTGGCCCAGCTCTCCAATCTGTCAAGGTCATTTTGAATTTTGGTCCTGTCCTCTGGCGTATTAGCAACCCCTCCCGACTTGGTGTCATCTGCAAATTTGATCAGCATGCCCTCTACTCCTTCATCCAAGTCATTGACAAAGATGTTGAATAGCACTGGGCCCAGGACAGAACCCTGTGGCACCCCACTAGTCACTTTTCTCCAGGATGAAAAGCAGCCATTGGTGAGCACCCTTTGGGTTTTGTCGGTCAACCAATTACAAATCCAGCCTTGCCCAGCCTGCATTTTACTAGCTTCTTTGCAAGAATGTCATGAGGAACTTTGTCAAAGGCCTTACTGAAATCAAGATATGCTACGTCTACAGCATTCCCTTGATCTATTAAGCTTGTAACCCTATCGTAAAAGGAGATAAGATTAGTCTGGCATGACTTATTTCTGAGAAATCCATGTTAACTTTTAGTGATTACGGCATTGCTTTCTAAGTAATTACAAACTGACTGTTTAATGATCTGTTCTAGGATCTTTCCTGGTATTGATGTCAGGTTGACTGGGCAATAATTATTTGGGTCCTCTTTTTTTCCCTTTTTGAAGATGGGGACAACATTTGCCCTCCTCCAGTCTGCTGGGACTTCTCCAAGAGTTCTCAAAGATCATTGCGAGTGGTTCTGAAATGACTTCTGCCAGTTCTTTTAATATCCTTGGATGTAATTCATCTGGCCCTGGAGACTTGAATTCATCTAGTTTAGCCAGGTATTCCTGTACTACTTCTCTACATATTCTGTGCTGTGTCTCCCCCTGCTCCCCACCCCTGAAGTTGAGTACTTCTATTCTTTTGGGAGAAAGCTGAGGCAAAGAAGGTGAGTAGTTCTGCCTTCTTTCTTCCCCCCATTAGTAACTGGCCATCTTCTCCACGCAGTGACCCTATAATTTCCTTGTTTTTCCTTTTGCTGCGGACATATCTAAAAAAGCCCTTTTTATTGTTTTTAATGTCTCTGGCAAGCCTGAGTTCATCCTGTGCTCTAGCTTTTCTGACCCTTTCCCTACATATCCTTGCTATTTGCTTGAATTCCTCTTTGGTGGTTTCACCATTTTGACATTTCCTGTACATGTTTCTTTTAACACTAAGCTCAGCTGAGAGTTCTTTGGTCAACCATTCCTATTTTTTTAGATGACTTTAGATGGTGTATGACTTTATCCAGATGGTAGAGCTCACATGCTCTAGTGATACAAAAAGGGGGGGAGAGGCACTTCAAATAAAAAAGGAGTATTTTGTACAAAGTAAACTGTTTCCAGAACATTCATAGAAACATAAGCCCACTGCTATCACTTCTCTGTCTAGAGCTATAACAGGTTCCTCACTTCTCAGGGTAATGGACTGACTGGCCTCTATTGAAAGGAAGACCCATCATTCCATGAACAGCTTTACAGAGGGGAGAATGCAGTATAAACCAGCCTCAGTCTCAATCCTTCACTTCAGGCTTGAATGAGCTGCTTTTTGTGTGTATAAAACAAGCATGCACGCTCAGGATTTCTAGACAAGCCAAACTAAGCTGTATTAACTGTATGTTCTTGCCTAGGAATATAAATAATATCTTGCTGGGCCAGACTAAGATCCACCTGTCTGGTTCAACATTCTTTTGCAAGAATTCCGGCAACCAGCAGGGACTAGAGAACAGCCAACTGTACATTGTTAGGCACCATGCTCTATCTGTAACCAAAATTAATTCTCTTGTAGTAGTAGGCATTTCTTAATTGCTACGACATTTTGCATTTTCACTTTTGGAACTCTTGTGGAAGGGATAACATTTTGTTAAAAAGAACCCTAAATTTTGTAACAAAAGTGTCTCATACAGGTGGATAAAACTGTGCATAAGTAGTGTGTGTAAATTTATCTACTGCAACTGCATTAAATGGCAACTCTCCCTTTTAATCTGTCTTGCTTTCTATGTGCAGAATATACACAGATCAGATTTTTTTTTCATACAGTCTCATGCAGAATCCACACATCTCTTAACACTTCACTTAGGTAAGTAGCGTTAGTAATAGCAGCAGGATTTCTGTGCGTATGCAAAAATAAAACTGAAATAATAGTACCTTGTGTTAAAGAGTAAAACAAAACTTCTTGTGTTCAGCATGGACAGAGATCTTATGTGTTCTTTCTTCCCAATTATTGTCTTGCCTCTTGCGTTTCCTTTTATTATTTTTTTCTTCTGAATCTCTACGTATGCTCATGCTGGCTGGGAGATTGTGGGATTTGTAGCCAAGAGTAACTTGCTCAAGGTCTGGTGCGTGTGTGCGCGCACTTATGCTACATTGATCGAATCAGGCTTATACTTACACTAGATTTGCTGAAATAAATAGATCTTAAGACAGACTTGATTAACCTATGTCTCAGTGATTCCTTGAGTTTACTCAGAGTATGACTAACAGAAACTAAACCTGATGGCACTTTTGTTCTTACAGCGCTATTTTATAATTCTCAGTGAGTACAATTGGTGCATTTCTGTGATGAAATTGAGGGGGTGGCTGATAGGAATGAACAAAAATCCAGGAGGAGGAAAGTATTGGTAATGGGGGGAAAATTAGTTCCACTGAACTGAAAGGCAAAACACAAAATGCCACAAGCATTCTATCTTGGGCATATCCCCATTTCCTTTTATTCATTCTTTTCTTTTTTTTAATCTCATCTGACTCCTTCTCTTCTCCATAGTACACTCTCCTCCACTGTTTCCTGAAACAATATCCACTTATGCAACCTATTCCTGTGAAGTGAGAGGGCTTTCCCCACTTTAATTCTTCTTTTGACACCTGTTCCATCTTTGGCACTCTTTCAGCCATGCTATTTGCAGCACCTACTTCCTCTAGGATTTTTTCAAGTGTGTCTTTTTCTGATTCTCTCTCTGCATTTCTAGTCACTCCTTTATTCTCTCCCTTTGAAGCTGGCTGCTACTTCTTAATTCCTTTTCTACTATATCTCAGATAGTTGGGCATCCCTTTATCACACAAAAAAGTCTAAAATCTCTGAGGAGTGCCCTGAAACTGAGGCATGTTTCCCTTGAGACAAATATACAGAAGAGGTTTCCTAATGAGCAGTAACTTCCGTTCAGAATGAGAAGATGGGTAGAAAAGGTGGTAACGACAGGAAAGACAGAGGAAAGACAGACTGTTACCGGTAGGTAGACCTTTGCTTCTCATGCCTATTTGATGGCTCAAATCCCACAGTTCATTCAAACTGCTTAAATCCCAAATGAATTCCTGAGTGCCGTAGTAGGGGAAAAACAGACAAAACAAACTCTCTCAAAGTCTTTAATGACTAATGTAAGCCATTATCAAACTATCCTGGCCAAGTTAAGCAATCAGACATTTTAAGAGATCCCTTTCATTTTTCTGCATGACTCAGATAATCCAGCAAACAAGCAAGTTAACAAACAGCTAGTAACAGAAAAGGGATAATGAATGTGGACAGGCTTTTTCTCTCCTTACCCCTGGCCTTTCTCTTTTTGGTTTTTCTTCGGTGCATACAGTACATTTTAAAAAAATTCTTTGTGATCCATGTGATGGTAGTGTTCAGGGAGGACAGATGTTACAGTAAAGCACCAGAAATCATTTAGGCTATGTAGCATGTTGTCTTTATTATTACAAGTGCTTCTTGCAATTTTTGAATAAAGCTGTGAGAGAAAAAAAGCAAACATACTACTGTTCTCCAGTGCATGTAGGAGTACAGCTATGGGCAGGGGATAAGAATTTTCCTCCTCCCAGATAAGAATTCTGCCCCAATTACTTTTTCATTTTTGAAAAAGATATCTTTTTGAATAATGTCAACCCCTAAAAAAAAACTCTTTTAAGTATTTAAAAGAAAAAAATAAAGAAAACAAAAGATTCAAGAATCTGACATTTAAAGGAAAAAGACAGAAGTTGTATGCCAGCAGAGGAGCTGTATGAATCTCCTTTAGACTTGAGCACTGCAAGTGTGAGGAAGTTCAAAGAAAGGAGTGAGCTTCCAGTGGACTGAAGTTTCTCTCAGCCACCTGGCTTGGAAGGTCCTTGGAGAGAGTGTTGGGTATCTAGAAAGAGGTAAGCAGGGGGCTGAGGACAAGCCCTTCTACCCATGAGAGGGATATAACAAAGAGCCGGGACGGCTGAAGTGAAACACTTCATGCAGAGACACGGCCCCTCCTTAAACAGAGGTTGAAAGTGGAATAATAGAGCTATAACAGTCGGGAATGGCCTTAGCCTCCTCAGCCAGCAACTGCTTAGTACGGTCTTGCCAAGGACTGTATCCAGAAGATACTTACAGGGACCTGTGCTACACTCTTTTTACTTGGTAGAAGATGGGTTGAACTTTTAAAATAAAGTTGTTACCGCAGTTTCTAGCCTGAGCTTGTGTTATATTAGATATCATTTGATATCAATAATTTGGCCTTCTTTACCCATTCCTCTCCACGTGCTTGCGAGGCCCTTGGACGAGCATGCACACAGGTGCGGCCGAAAATAGCTGAACCATTCAAATCCCAATCCAGGCAGGCCAGTCATTGCCGAATGCAGCTTTAGGAGACCTCCAGGCAAGTACCACATTATGTATGCACGCTGTTTACAAAAGATCTCCTGCCCCGAGCAGGCAGCTTGATGAGCGGACTATACAACTCTCAAGCACTCCCCGTTTGCATACTGTCTACTCCACTGACAACGCTGTCATAATTCAATTATGTAAAGTACTGACCTTTTGGAAGCTTTGTCTCCAGCCCGAAACTCATTGTTATCCCCAAGAACGGACTAGCCTGCGGCCACATTTTCCCCTATAAGAAACCCTGACTTTGAGTGCCTCGTTGGATCACTCTTGGCTTCCATCCCGCCTTGCTGTCGCTTCGTCCAGCAAGCCTTCCCCTCAGCTCCTCGTGCTGAGAATCCTTACTTCCATGGACTTTGTCTTCAGACTACCCGGGCTTCAGGACAGGTGTAGTATTTCCCATACTAAACCTCCTCCTAAAATCCCTCTATCCAACTCCTACCTTTTATTTCCATAGTTCTCCGTGTGAGCGTGTTGCATACACGTGTTTGACTGTATATCAATAAAACAATTATTATTATTTACCTCTGTTTGCTCATTGACTCGGCCTGACCCCATAGACATTGGGTTCAAGATTTCGCTACGTTGCCCTGCCTCTCACATTGCTAACTAGTGGTCTCAGCTAATTCCCATTCCCCATTATTTTGAGCACATTGAGGTGTCCCTCCCGGGACCCCCAGAAATCAGGGTAACAAAGTCCTTTATTCCTATTTGAGAGGCTCTGGGTGTGTTAACAAGGTCGTGCAGATGGGGGCGTTGGGTGGGCCCTTTTCGCATGGAGGGTACAGTCCCTGCAATACCATCCTATCAGTGCCCTCCCCAACTTCTCATTTCCCCATCCCTGCCCTTGACTACTATTTTTTGAGTTCTTTCCCCCTTGCTATTTTAAATAGTTGTCCTAAAACAGTACCCTTTTTAAAAACTTATTTCTCTCACCCCCTTCAATCATACAGGTGAAAACAATTTGGTTTCATTCAACCATCAAAGTAATCTCATTACAAATCAGTTTAAGACCAGTGTTCCCCTTTCTCCCCTCACTTGAACTATAATCCCCCCTTCACAAAGCAAAGTTTCTTGGTCTCCACCAACTCATTATCTCCCTCCATTAGCTTGACTTGAATCTGTCTTTCCACACAGTTTTCATACTCCTTCACTTCCATTTTGCTTTACCTCTCTGTACCATTCTTGTCTTACATCTTCCCATAATTCCCTGATCTCATTCCTCAGAGCCTCCACTATATTCCTATTGAAGTTTAAGAGTTCCACACATAGCTCCTCCACCATCCTGAAAATATTCCCGGGAAGGTTCCATCTTTCATTCGTCTTTCATTCAATCCAGTAATTTCAGAGTTAATAGCTTGCTTCTCTCATGACTACCCAGAAGCTATCAGCAAGCCAGTTTTATCAACATCAAACAGATAATTTCTGTACTTTCTCATGTTGTAGTCTCTCATGTCTGTCATGCTTTTAAAATCAAATCCACTTCAATCTGTTCCCCAAATATATGCACTTAAAATGTGAGTTAGTCTCTTTTGAAGATCTCAAACCCTCCCCCCATATTATAACTTATTTTCCCCAATCCTTTGGGGTAAACACACTTAGCTCTTCATTGCAGAAAGAAAACGGCTGTGTAATCTTCATTGTTCCATTTTAATCCAAAGGATTTTCACCTTTGTAACTCCAAAGGTTCCTTCTTTAACAAAGCAGGTTTACAGTATAAGACTATCAGATCCTCAAATCTAAACAGCTACATTTCACAGCAAAGGCATCACTCCCTTGGTCTTTCTATTCATAATGCATTTACTCATGAGAAAATGCAAGTAATGGGAATTCCAGACCCTAACGGGGAGTTTCTCCAGCCAGAGATGCCTCTGACCAGCACTTTTACTGTGAAAGCTCTTCTCACTGCAGTGCTGCAGGCAGAGCGTCTGCTTGGCCTGCCTCCTGGAAGCTGGGTTATTGTCCCCAATGAATTTTTCTTTTAGTCCCCAAATTTCAAATTGTAGTTACTTAAAACGTCAGTTGAACAGTCCAAACTACAGAGAAGGTATCCACAAAAAAAGGAGCAAGGCAAAGTTACCAAGGGAATGTGAACACAACAAATAAAAGAGTTCTATCTGTGAACAAGTGTCAGTGTCTCAATCTCTCCAGTGCTAGAAATTCAGGGACTGAAGGAATATTTCATCAGGGGGCTGAATTCTTCCTTGTAGGGCAATGGATACATTCTGTCCCCCTTATAGCTATACCCTTGAGTGTACTTTAGCTTACTTCTCTTCCCCTTCTTTCAGCAATGATTGCTAGAAGTAAGGCAACTGGGCTGACTTTTACAAACACAATGACTATGCATGCACATATGCTCCCCCTAATTTTCCAAGCATGCAATTTGTTCACCTCTCGTTGTTTGAGAGGCAAAAGGCAAAAACACCCCTCCTTGTACCTGGCTCAAATATTACCATTTTTGACATGTGAGCTGGGTTAAACATTAATTAATTATAGTTATTTTGGTCCTTTGTCTTCAGTAATATTCACAAGGAAGTTTCCAAGAAAATGAGTAAAGAAATATAAAACGGTTGGCAAGATTAAAATTATACTTTATAAAGTTTGGAAAGACAACAGAAGTGTGACTCCTCTTTCATGAGAACATTCTAAAATAGGGAACCACCACTGAGAAGACATTGCTCGGTTTGTTTGTTTTAAAGCTACACACTTCATATCAAACAGTATATTCTCAGTCAGCACAAAACAAGAAGGAAACTATTTGCAGTGGGCCCTTGGTATCCAGGAGGGTTTGGTTCCAGGACCCCCCATAGATACCGACATTTGTGGATTCTCAAGTCCCATTATGTACAATGATATAATACAATGGCATTCCTTACATAAAATGGCAAAATAAAAAATTGTTTTCTGAATTTTCTTTTTAATATTTTCAAGCTGAGGTTGGCTGAGTCTGTCAATACAGAATCCATGGATATGGACGGCTGACTGTACACTGTCAGTGATTGCAGTTAGCTAAACAACTCTAAGTTGTTAATGAAACTCTTAGGAATTTCTCACATTACACATTCACATAGTTCTGTATGTATTGTCTCTCATGTACCCTCTTGATTTTCTGCATCTGTTATGTAAGATGAAAGTGCCTTCTTGGGATTTATGGAACCTAGTGTATGAAGGTGAAAAAGTGGCTATTTCAAAAGCATTTGTTATTCAAAGAACTGACAAAATTACAGGGAGTTTGCACTCTTGCAGAACTGAATCAGAATCACATTGGTGACTTACACTGGCATGACAGCCTATTACTCTGATGTAAGGCTGTTTTGGGAGCCATGCGTATGGCAGCAGGGGAGACAGTAAAGAAAGCCATCCCCACTACTAAAGGGAGCTGCTCGGCTGTTGCTCTGCTTTTAATCCTGATGGAGATGACTTTCTCTGTGTTCCCACTGTGACTTCAGTGCTTATGACACTGCACCATGCCACCACCTATGTCAACATTACCTCCAACACACTTATCTGTGCATGTGGGCTCACATATTATAACCTCTTCTAACTACTGATGTTGACAGATGGCTGGCCCCTGCCGAAACTGCAAACCCCAGGATTCCATAGGATGTTGAAAGTGAAATCATAGTGCTATAACAGGCTAGTGCAGAAAGGCCATCTTGTGTACTTTGCCACACTGGCTAGAAATGTTCAGTGATCTATTTTATACATAGGAATATATTTTTAAATAATAGTTTTATTAAAAATAAATATATCCAAGTATACATCTATGTGTACTCTATTCATTCCTTTTTTACAAGTATTCCCATATTTAAAATACATAAAACATTTCCTCCTTTTTCTCACTCTTTTCTATCTCTCTTTCTCTTCTCCTTATCTAACTTCTATTGTATTTATAACTATATCAAATGATATTTGTTCCTACAAGTTAATCTCTTTATGTCCATCTCACCAAATTTCAATTACTTAGTATATAGAATACTATTTTTTGTAAAATTTTGATACTTTAAGTATCCTTCCAATTATTTTTCCTGTTGATAGCTTCTTTTTCTCCTTTTTTGACATATTCCAAGATTGGTTTCCACTTTTTCTCATATTTTTTAATTGATGCTTCTTTTAATAACATTGCCAATTTTTCCATTTCCATCATGTCCATTATTTTCAATAACCAGTCATCTGTCAGAGATTTTTCATCAGATTTCTACGTTAGTGCATAATTGATTCTTCCTGATGTAACAAAACATAATATTAATTTTGAACTTTTTTTTAACACAGGATGGTCACCAATTATATTTAGCAGATATAACTCCAGTTTTGATTCAAATTTCGTTGCAAGGTTTTTGAGATTAACATATGCATTTGTTTCCAATTTTTTTTGCTTTCAGACAAAGCTACCACATGTAAAAGGAAGTTCCCCCATGACCATCTTGTTAATCTCCTTCTTGTTTTTTCAGCTGTACTCTTCTCTCATTTTTTTTCTCTTCTCTTCCCCCCCCCCCCCCGCCCTTGCTTCTATATAATACAGTTGGACCTTTACAACAGCTATGTAACTAATTCAGGAATATTTTAAGATGCAAAGTGTTTCTTCCTTGTTGCATACAAGTACTAATATAAGATGCTTTTTGTGATTCTAAGCATCTTCTTTTTGCTCATCATTCTGTTTCACATACCACAGAACCTCTTATTGTAAAGACATGGATACATTTCCTTCTCATTCCAATGGTGCCCCTTCTCCATTAAAAAAAAAAAAAGTGAGTAGAAAAGAAGAAAAGCGAAATGAATATTTACAAATGGTTCCTGTCCACAGTCACCCAGCTTTCTGTGCAAATGTTTCGCCTTGCAAAAAAAATTATTGGGGCACTCCCAACAGTTGCTGCTGCTGCAACAGCAGCAATTGTGCTGAGCAAGGAATTTGATCACGTAGCACATATAAAAAGATTTACCTTTTTCTGTGCACTGCTGTGGTCCATATTTTGGCACAATAAGAATTATGGTGCCTGTACTGATCAAACTGTCTATCTGGACTAGTGGAATGCAGCTGAGGGATCTGCCTTCTTATCTATACATCTTTAGGTAATCAGTGCTCTAAAATCCTTTTCATTTGCAAAAAGCTACATATACATTTTAATACCAAAAGGATTGGTACAAAAGGTGCTCGATTGGACCAAAGGCTTGTCTAGTCCTCTATCCTGTTACCTACTATAGTCAACCAGATGCCTGTGAGAAGCCCACTAGCATTTGGCCAAGCTTTATCCCAGAATTATTTCCCACCTAATGGTATTCAAGGACATGCTGATTGTGATTCTGGAGATAGCATATGGTTGTCATGACCAACATCAATTAATAACCTTATTCCCTTTGAATTAATTTACTCCCCTTGTTTATTTGGATGTAAGTCCCATTGAATTCAGTACGAGTTATCCTCCAGTAACAGATTATTGTGTTGCATCACTTGGGTAAAATCTTATCAGTAAATTTAATGTCATGGAAATTCATAGATTTAAATCAAGGTGGGTCTTCCAGATCTTTCTGAGCTGCCACTCCCAGCAATCTTCATCATTGGTTATACTGGGACCCAACAGCAACAACTGGGAATCCTACAACACATGGAGAGCTGCATTTGGCCCGCTTCTGGCCAATTGCTAGTCCAAACTAGAGTAAACTCGTTGAATCAATGGGATCTGCTTAAGCATCGACTTGCCTTTCAGCAACTTTCAATTCAATGGAAATAAAGTAGTTGGATTTGGGCCGTAACATAAGCACAGCATACCCATAAATAGAAATGAAACCGCAGTATCTGCAGGGCTTGCCCTTGTTTGTACTAATGTCTTGTAACAAAGGCTATATATGAATTTAAATGACACACCAGCTTGCAGAGCCCATCAAACAAACATGTCCACCCACTACTCTGATAAGTGGGAGAAGCAAAAAAGTCTCTGTTGCTACTTTTTCCTCTTTGCATTAAATTATGAGTACATACGAGAACAACAGAAAGGAACTGGTAAAATCATATCTGAATATTCCTTGCCTAAATAAAGTCTATGAAATTCATGGAGTTGCCACAAGTCAACAGGCTACCTGAAGGTACAAACACAAGAAGACAACAATTCCTATTTGCAATTGTCCTTCTATGTTATTCAAGTGTTGGACCTTTATCTCTAATCATTTCCTCTGCATTTGCATATTGAACTGCCAAAATCTCATAGTTCCTGGTTAGAAAACGCGTTTCATGTTATAGTTGTAAAAAGAATTAATAATTAACAACAAAGTAATGTCTTTATTCTGCTTCGTTTTTAGGATTAGTTATGAAAGATTAATAAATGACTAATAGATATTATATATTTATATTAGTCTACTGGTGTGGCTTACTGTGATGTCCAACAAGATTATAATTATAATTCATTGGTGTGTATATCACTTTAGAGAGAACCATCTGTCACATATTCTCCTATAGCACACTTTGATTAATAGCTGTGTATAACTGTGAAGACACTGTAAATACAATCTTGTTGTCACATCTCTCTGCATTAAGATATTTTCCTGATTTAATTCAAAGGTCTATAAATTACTTTAGAAAAAGTCTGCACATGGAGGTAGATTATGGAAGTCAAAGTACATCTGTTCTTGTTCCCCTACATCTTTGCTCTTTCTCACTGCCTGTTCTCCTATCTCACACTCAGAACTAATTTATACCATCATCAGAATCAAATATTAAATTTCTGTTGGAATTTAAGTTATAAGCTACATAAGGGTGCATGTGCAGGCTTGCATTTCTGAATGCTCCCCCATGTGAGAAAGTCCCTATGCATTTGCAAACACCTTTTCAAGTGCATTCTCAATAAACAGAAGCTTTTAGACTTTGCACATAACCTCATCTACAGCACGTGGCCATTATCCAACCTGGATTTAACTAAGGTATCTGTTCCCATAGCCAGAGGTGTTCTCCTCAGGAACAGGTGAAACTGGTGCACCAGCCTCCGCTAGCCAGAAGAATTCCTGGCAACATCTACTACTTGAGTAATCCAGCTGTAATCCTGTGTATTCCAAATATAAAGCCAAGTCCAGGAGCATGCCCACACTGTGAATCTGATTTGCTGAGATTAAACCAGATTAAAAACAGTTTGAATCTGTATTTCAGGTTCTGTCTACATTCTGATCAGGAACATCTCTTTTTACAGCTTTAAACTACAATTTATTAGCCCTCATCCAGCATTACTCCCTTTAGCCAACAAACTGGAATACCAAGCTTCCTTGTTATTAGACGAAATGGCCAAATAGAACTGTCACCATGAATGACAACATGACCCAAATCCCAGAATGATCTCCCCCAGTAGTATCATGTATATGTTAGATAACACAGGCAACAAAACAGATCCCTGTGGAGCACCATATATCACTGGCAATGTGCCACAACATCATCTTCTTGAACCAGTACTCATAGAATGTCTGGAACCATTGCAAAACGGTTGCTCCTAATCCCTATCTGTCACATGGTCCAGAAGGACACCATGATCAACAGTATAATAGGCCATTAAGATGTCCAGCAGAACCCAGAAGGGTACATTCCTCTTCTTTGGTTCAAAGAAAAGATCATCTACGAAGGATAAAAAGTGTCACAGCCTCAAAAATCAGCCCTGAAACTAGATTTAAATAGGTTCAGATAAACTGTTTCATCTCAGAACCTCTTGGGTTGTAATGTTACTAAATGCTCAGAAACCTTGCTCATGAATGGCAAATTTGAAATTAGTTTGTAGTTGTCTGACATTGTAAGTCCAAAGAATCCTTTAGAGCTCATAACAACCAGCTTGAGAACATGTGTTTGGCTATCTCCCTAGTCACTCAGCTATTTGGCAGGACCAAGTATGCATGTGATTGGTCTCAGACTGCCAAGGTTAAGAATATAAGAAGAATCCTGCTTCATCAAACCCAAGGACTTTCTAGTCTAGCATTCTATTCCCACATTGTCAAACTTCATCTTGTACACATCTACAGATTGTGCAAGTTGAAATGCACCTACCATCAGAAAATAACAAGCAAGTGCCAAAGGTATACCACTGGAATCTGCTTCAACCATGACATCTGATAGCACCGGAGGTGAGCAATTTCCATTTTGAAAGTGTCCTGCAAAACAGTCACAGTGGACTATAAAGACCTCAACCTTGGTTCTCTCTGGTCCTTGATGTAGTTACTACGTATTTAACTTTGTCAGCCCATGCAGAAGACATGTAACTATTATGTACGCTTGTCAAATCATCTGGAGAAAAGATAATTTAAGCTAATCAAAGACTTCTCCAGAGCCCTGAAATCAAGTGGGCAAGATTTACTGTTGACTTTTCAACTTTTATTTCTGAAGAGCCTAGGAGAGTGAACTTTGTCTTTAAGCTCCGAGTCTCTTGCCTGGTGGCTTTGAGGATTTCATGCTGACAGGAGGTGGTGGCTAGACCTATTTATTAAAACAACAACAACAACAACAACAAAACCCTAGCCTTGAGATTCCCCTTCTAATGGCCTAGATATAACACAGTGTTGCCAAATGGCTGTCATTTTGCTTGAAGATCTGTTTTCTGTCTTCTGTCAGGAGCCAATATCAAGGCTCTAGTACAAGGGCTGTCAGCTTGAGGGCTCTGTGTGGCACGTCTCTCACTGAGATACATTATTGTCCATCTGTTCCCCTGGTCCAGTTGCAAAAATAAGTTGCAACTGTCCACTGTCAAATCAGTTGCTGAACTTGCTTATTGGATCAGAATATTCATTTCTATGCTTATGGGAGTTTTATAGACAGAATAAGAGCCAGTACGGTGTAGCGGTTTGTATGACTGTGGAGACTAGGGTATAAATCCCTGCCTGGACATGGAAAACCATTGGATATCTTTGGGCAGTTCACACTCTCTCAGCCTTAGAGGGAGGCAAAGGGACACTCCCTCTGAACAAATCTTGTGAAAAAAATCCCATGAGAGGTTCACCCTAGAGTCACCATAAGTCAGAAATGACTTGAAGGCACACAATAGCAAAATATAGAATCCCATTGAACCTACAACCCGAACCTTCTAATGTATCTGTTAACCACTTATTCCAAACAGAAAGGATATCAGTCTTCTTGGCCAGCCCATATTGTGAATGAGCTTGGTACTACTTCTAGAGGAAACAGCTGGTTTGCCACCAGATTATATATTCCTAATATTTCAGATTTTGGATGGTCTTCAAAGTTTCAGCAGTTGTTGGTACACGAACAGCAAGGCAAAAGCTTCTCCTTTGCCACCAGTATGATTGAACTGAGTGGAGAGAAGCTAAGCTTCCTATTGAAAACTAAGAATCCACCAAATTCAGTAGAATTTATTTCTATAGGGCAATTGCCACTGGAATCTGTGTAGCAGGTCATTATCTCTCAAATTCCATTAACAGCTTTTCCCCAGCTTCACATCCACCTTTAAAACACCACCTCAATGAGTATTTGGATTTGAGGTTTCTGCTTGCCAAGTTGGTTTCACTCCATGCTCAGAACACTTCTGATACTTAAAAAAGAAGAGTGCACACTCAGAATACATTGTGGGATGGAATAATAATTTTTCTTCACTAATTAAACAATACGTGGCAGGATGTCTCTGCTATAACAATACTTTTAGATTTATATAATAGTGACTTCCATACCTGTGCAAAAATTAATCACAAAATTATCTTGGTAATAATCCTTACAACAGCCTCGCAGAGTGGGTTAATATTATCATAAGACTGAATTGAGATATGACTCTAACTCCCAGCTTATTTTCTTAAGACCTCCCCCCACTATTGTTTACCCACTCCCAAATAAATTAATCTGAGGCTCCGATTAATGAGCCTTTCCAAACATTTCATCTGAACAATACAGTGGAGGAGGACAGAGAATAAAGTGCCTGTCTCTTTAAAAATCCAGTGTAGCTGACACAAGAGCATGCTTTTGTTATTTCAGAGCAGACATTCTGCCCGCTATCAAGGATCTCCCAGATGTGTAGGAGTGAAGTTTCCTCCTGATAGGTTCTGTCTACCAGAACCCAATGAGAATATCTGTGCTAGTTCACATCTTCTTTCTCCTTATTGGGGGTTTCTGGAACCCATTAGAGGCTAATCCTTCACTGTGTGGGGGTTTGTATATCCAGCTGTCCTAGGAACCATACCTGATTGGTGGAGTCTTTTTCCCCTGCCAAGCTCTTCTACTGTGTTTACTAGGATTAAAATTAGACTTATTTTCTACGCAGTTCACCAAGCCTTTACCATCTCAGAACATTGTGGGAGATATTTGGCATCAACAATACCTGCACATAAGTTTTGTAACCTGTCATGCAAGTACATTTTGAAATTTCTATTTCTCTCTACCTGGCGTAGACTATCTAGAAAGGATGCTTGATAACTCATTTTCCCCACATTTCTTAGCTTTCTTCAGAATAAGCTCTCTAAACTGGAAATCTGGCAGCCCAAAAACCTGTCCCTGTGATCCTGGTTATTTGTTCAAACTGCATGATGTCACAAAGAAAAGGTAAAAGGGAGAATGCTGGAGCTTACTCACTAGTGACTGGGGAGTGTGGGGACAGTAGTTGCCACCCTCTAAGAGCTTACAGAGTCCCACTTGCTGAAAGCCAAATCACAGTGCTAACAGCAGGGAAGCTACAACAATGAGGGAGAAGCACTGCAGTTTGGCCCACCTTACAGAACAAGTAAGGTGCACTCTGCATACTCAAGTAGACACTATGTCCTCAGAGAAGGAAGTTGTTTCCTTCCTCCCAGTTGCATTGTACACCTTTTCTAAAAAGTATGCTGAGCTGAGTCAGCTTTAATGAGAAGCAATAACACAGTTTAAGAAGCAAGAAAAAAGATTTATAACCATGCCCTACAACCTTCAGGGCTTAAAGCAAGGTGCTGGTAACCTTAAGAAATGGATGAGGTGGTAATCTTTATAAATGATGTATTAAGAAATCCTACTGGATCAGAAAATAAATTCAATCAGCTGTTATATCCTCATTTTCATGGTAGCTAAACAGACACCTTGAAGAGCCCCCCAGTAGTTGAATCATAAGAAATACCATTTGTATCATGTAAATTTGTACCCCAGTGCATAAAATGCACTCACTCAAATGAGTGGAAAGGGGAACCATTGCATGAAAAAGTGCCCAGCAGAGGCATTTTACTTGATTCTTCTTTTTCGACTCTTTCAGATCAGCTATTGCAACTATAGCTAATGTACACTTCAACTGGCAGCACAGTTACTCTGCACGGCAGCAGGAATTCTACCACACAATGGTCCCTGACTCACTAACAGTGAATCAGTCACAGTTTTTTCATCAAATGAATCCTTTGTTCTGTTACTGAAGATTGTTACATAGTCATTCACCCCCGCCCCTCGGTTTTCTCTTTCATATTCTACCGTTCTAAGTTTTTGTTTAAAGTGTAATCTTTAGTGCAGATATGTTTCCGAAAGCCTTGTCTGACCTTACATGGAAAGAATTTGCATTAAAACTGTGAGTGGCACAATGCCAAAAGGAGTCCTGTGTGCCTCAACCTGTTTTAATATAGTCTATTTCAATACAACTTCCTTGGTTAAGAAACTTGGTATACTTGAATACATTTTTCCTGTGACCATGCTGAGATATTTAAGGCATACATTAATCATCTGAGCCAAAGGGTCATACTGAAGATCTAGGTATGACAACCAATTACTGTGTTGAATCATTTATGCTAAAATGAACCACCCTAAATGATCATAACAAGAAAACATTAGGTGATATTTCGTACTGCCCACAGATACTCGGACAAAAACTAATTGTAATACTTCCACAGTATTTGTTGTTTTCTGTGTTGTTTTCTGTGTACTTCTGTTATTTAAAGAAAGGCTTCCAGCGTCATCAGGTCCCCTCTTGTGACAGCAGGTGTCTTCCATGTCAATAAGGTGGTGAGTCCACTCTAGGGTTGAGTCTGAACCTTTAAAAAAAAACCTATATGAGGTGCTGAACCCTAATCTCAAAATAGCTCCAGCACCTTGGGAAGCTCCTTTACACCTCATATTAAAAAACAGAACGGATTAACCACCCAATGGGCCCATTCCCGTTAAGGATCTAACTCCTATCACTTTAGCCTTCTGTGGAAAGAAATGCCTTCCTGTGAGACGTTCTGACCAGGTCTGCTCTCTGATTGCTTGTGTGTGTGGGTCTTTCACCAAGATAGGGATGGGTTTTGCTCTCCCCAGGCGCTACAGTTAGGACAGTCCAAACTACCACTGATATTGGGAAGGGAGGAGGGTAATCCCATCTTTCCACTTCCTGTGTGGACTGCAACTGCCATCAATCATCTTCATCACCATCACCTACCTTTTCTCCAGTTTGGGACTCAAGGAAGCTGTTGGTTGTGGTTGTTGAAGATGTAGATGTGTGTCTTCAAATCATTTCAAACTTATGGTGACCCTAAGGCAACCCTATCACAGGGTTTTCTTGGTGAGATTTGTTCAGAGGGGAATTTCCTTTGCCCTCCTATGAGGCTGAGAGACTATGACTTCCCCACAATTAAAACCCAGTTTAAAATTCACAGTATACAAAAGTTAAAAAGCAATTAAACTATACTAAAATTAAAACCAGTTAAAGAAATAAAACCTTTAAATGACAACACAAATAAAAATCCAGCATATTACACAAAGCCTGTCCCCCCCGCCCCCTGCCCAACACACACAAATTAATTTTCAACAGCCTGCCACGACAAAATGGTATTCACCTGCCTGGGGAGAGACAGCAAGGAGGATGCTGTGTAATCTCTCTGGGTTCTAGAACCTGGGAGCTGCCACCGAGAAGGCCATGTCTCATGTTCCCACCAGGGGTACCTGAGAGAGAGAGAGAGGTAGGATAGGGAGGGCGGGACGGAGGGAGAGAGAGGAGGGCGCCTCCCCAGAAAGATCTAAAAATACAGACAAGTCTGTATAGGAGAATCCAGCCCTTCAAATAACCTGGACCTGAGTCATAAAGATTTTATAGGTCAAGCTAGTGCATGAGCAGGCATTGGTTGCAGGGAGAAGAAAACCACTCCTTTGTGGTAGAGAAGAAATCTGCCCCTGGTGAGACTGTAAACCACTTTATACAAATATGTTTCCAAGTCACCTTGTACTGTGTAAACATGCTGAAGAGTAATTTGTTTGTTTAAAATTATATTTAGCCTGTCTTTAAGAAAAGAATTTTCTCTAGGCTGTGAGAGTGAAGAAGCAATATATAAATATTCGAAAGCAGTGAAAGTAGTGCATCAACTTTATTACCAATGTTAAGATTGCAAAGAAACAAAATTTCAAATCAAGTAATACTTTAGCAACCAAATTGCAAGTTTTTTTCCATTGTGGCACATCTCAAAGAGGTAGCCATGTTAATCTGTTTCAGAACAAAAAGCGGAAAAGAAGTCTTGTGGCAAAATAGACTTACTTTAGCATGATCTTTGTAGATTTTAATCCACTTCATCAGATGCATGGTGGAATATCACATAGGCAGAGACAGACAGCATGGTGTAGCGGTTTCAGCATTGGACCATGACTCTGGAGATCAGGGTTCAAATCTCCACTTGGCCATGAAACCCACTGGGTGACCTTGGGGAAGTCACACTCTCTCAGCCTCAGAAGAAGGTAAAGGCAAGCCCCCTCTGAACAAAGCTTGCCAAGAAAACCCCACGATAGGTTCGCCTTAAGGTTGCCATAATTTGGAAGTGACTTGAGGGCACACAACAACAGCAAACATATAGGACTCCATACAAGTCTCAGCTGCATATGCTCAGTTACATTGGTGTAGGGATGTGAACAGAGTGAAACTGAACCCAGAAAGTGACAACTGTGTTATCAAAACTGGTCATAAACTTCAAAGAGCTTTGTTAGGCTGTTAATTGCCACTGAAGTGCTAAGGAATTTGCCTTTCAGAAAAAGCTTTCAAGAAAATCTCTTTTCTTAAAAAAAGACTATTTTTTCCTGGCTGTACTCATAACTGTAGTGAAAACCATGCTATTAACACACATAGTATGCTAAGAAGCCATTGTCCCTCCATAATGCTCTCTTGACAGACTGGACAAGACTTCTTTTCAGAATTTCCTGTTAGATCGCAGATGAGGTTGATGCTAATTGACCATGACCAAGGTCATTTCTGAAGCAGAGATTTCTTGGTGCACAAATCAATTCTTTACTTCTTCAGCTAACTGTAACTCATTACATTGTTCTTCCTGTGTGCCTTCAAGTTGTTTCTATCCTAAGACAACCCTAAGGCAATCCTATCACAGGATTTTCTTAGCAAGATTTTTTCGGCCGGGGGGATGGGGTACCTTTGAATCTGAGAGAGGGTGACTTGTCCAGTGGGTTTCCATGGCTGGGCACGGATGTGAACCCTGGTCTCCACAGTTGTAGTCCAATGCTCAAACCACTATGCTACTCTTTCAACTTATTACAAGGAAGTGCTTATGTGCTACATGTGCTACATGTGTCAACCACCACCGTTTATGGAGCTCTTTGTGACACTCCAAACCTGTCTTTTGGGGGAGTATTTGTGCTGACACATCAAAAATGGCCTTATTTACTTGGATGGTGAATAATGCCAGTCTGGACAGGAGAACTGGCCATGAACCATACTGACGAGTGTGTTTGTCTTGTGTGGCTTCTCTGAAGAGACATTCCTGGATGGCATGGAATCCAGCTGTGTGGGAGAAAGCATTCCTTTTAATCTGGCGACATGATGCTATGAATGCCAGCCTGACCTGGCAACATATGTTTTTAAGGCATATTACTAAGGATCCAGGAAAGTGAAGAAAACATCTCTATCTAGAAACAAATTTGGAATAGTCTCCAACGATCTGTTAGTAAATTGAAGCCAGAGTCTGCTGATTTGAACTTTCCTCTGCTCTGGTAGATAAGGAGCACATAATGATATGGACAGGCTCAAACTAATAGTTCACTACAGCACAGACAGACATCCACCAGCTGCAGTGACTAAAAGCAACTTCAGTATGGCAGCCATGACTCCCATATTCAGACCGAACGTAAATCTAAACAACCTTACCAGGAAGCAAGTCTCAGTGAAATAAATTCTATCTGCATCTAAATAAATCTGGCTAGGCTCATGAGGTATGGTTTGCTGGAGACCATAAACATTGGACATTTATCAGAGTTGGGATCCCCTAGATTAATTTTCTTTAGTTTTTGCTAGAGCACTGAAATTTTAAGTGGAGCGAACACACATGGCAAGCTCCCCTAACCCAATGTGCTCCGGATGTATTGGACAACAACTCCTGTTACTCCCAGCCAATAAGCCATTCTTCATTTGGGGGTGTGTGTGATTATGAGGGTTGAAGCCTGAGGTACCAGACTTAGGAAGGCTGAAGAAGGGCTAGAACCTCCTCATTCAATGACTTCTCAGAATTCCAGGTTTATAGCGTGAGATGCAGAGAAGCATGTGGAGCCTGCACAGGTAGATGCATAGTTCAGAGTTTATTGGACAATTGACACCCTGGGAAGGAAGAACTGAGCATTGCAAACTACAGTGACAGTCTCATCAAACTGAGATATAAAGCAACAGCTCCACACTGTCTATATTTATACCTCAGCAGAAAGCCACTTTTTTATACAGCTGGTACCAAAGCAAGTCTCTCTTTTAAAGTGCATATCTCACAGCTGAGTCTTTTACTGCTTAAACAGGTAAATGTATGTTTCCTTCTAACAGCAGTGTCCTGCCAAAACATCCATATCATACAGAACTGTACCCATCATAAATAACAGGAGTTACTGTCATAAGTAAGGCAGTCTTAATGATTTATCTCTGAAAATAAGTACATTGTGAACTGATTTCAGGACACAGTTTGCCATAACCCTTAGCTCTGCTGTACTCTTTCAGTTGTGTTACACCTTGGCGCATAGTTAATGTGGCAAAATGATACTAATCACAGCTCATAAATAAATGAGTTGCTAACATCTGACTATGAAGAGCATTCTTATTCCTTTCTTGCTTCCATTTTTGCAACAGCAGTTCGTTTTCTAGTAAACCTGCATAGGCTCACACTGTTAATGACCACATGGTGGTAGGAAGTGCAGCTTTCCTGATGGCTGCAAGTACTGTACTGAAGGACTTGACACCTCTTGCATTTCTTTCTTCCATGCAGTCACTGAAGGTCAGGCTTAGACAGAGAGATTCTGCTGCCTGATGTACATTTGTGCCTTCATTTTATTGTGACCCCATGGATTTCACAGGGTTTTTCTTAGGCAAGGAATACTCAGAGGTGGTTTTGCCAGTCCCTTCCTCTGAAATATACCCTATAGCATCTGGTATTTGTTGGTAGTCTCCTATACAAGTACTAACCAGACTTGACCATGCTTAGCTTAAGGTCAGAGAGAATATTGTGCTTTTAGCTGGTCTGCTGCCCGATAGGGCATGACCAAAGGCAGCACTCCCATACCTGCCAGATTAAGATATACTGGTACTTACTATCCAGTTTAAGAAGCTCTGGTTAATATCGGTAAAAATGTGTAATTTTTATTGGTTGTTGCTGAGGAAAAAAAAACATGCATCCTCAGGCCTCCCTTGAACAGAAGCCCTGCTTGGACAGGCTGCTGTATAAATCCAGCATTGCTTCTACGCCTACGGAAATCAAGTTACACGGTACCTAAAGACAACTAGGCCATTTCTGCACTACACTGTTAAAGTGCTATGATTCCACTTTCAACCTCCTACGGAATCCTGGGGTTAACCTGCAATTTAGGGAGGGGCATTTTGAGTTCTCAGCCAGAGAGCTCTGCGGTCTCAGTAACCTACAAACCCTAGAATTCCACAGGATGTTGAAAGTGAAATGATAGCACTGTGACAGTGTAGTGCGGCAGTTATTTCTGGACATAAACCAGCAAATCCCACCAACTCCTCTGCCTGCTAGGACAAAATACAACAATGAAATAAATGGCCATTTGTCGTCCTTTCCTGGCGTCCCAAATCTGCTTCCTAAGGCAGCCAGCTGTCTCTCACCCTAAGGCGAGAGTCGTCCCTGTCCCAGGCAGGGGCATGGAGGACACCAGCAGCGCCTCTCCTGCGGGCTCGGCTGCAGCGCCGGCGAGGAGAGCGAGCGAGCGAGCGAGCGCGCGCCCTCCTCTTCCCCCGCCACTCAGGCAGCGCGGCAAAAGACAAGAACACCTGTGGTGTTAAATAGCTGGTTTTGTCTGTGGAGTGTGCGAGGGGCAGGGTGACATTTCACGAGATTGGCTGAGGCGTGACCGCCTAGCCCGGGAAGAAACGGGGGGGGGCGGAGGGGGAGAAAGAGAGAGCGCGCGCCAAACTGAAGAGCCCACACTGCTCTTTTGCGCGTTCTTCCAGGTGGGGAAATTGCCTCGCGCTGGTCTCCAAAAAACGTGATAAAGGGAGGAGAGCACCAAACGCCCGTCCTTCCTTCCTTGCAGTGAAAGCCTGCCGAGTGACAACCTGAGGAGAAGCGAAAGCACGGCTTCCGCTGCCCTCGCGGGAGACGACTCCGGGCACTCCCACCGACGACTCTTCTTTTTCTTCCTCCGCCTCTTTCGGAGGACGGCGGCCGGCGCGGCGAACCCCTTCTTTCTCTTTCTCTCTACCTCTGACTGGCCGCAGCCTTCCGCGCCCGCCGCGTCGTGGGGGGGGGGGGGAGGAAACAGGCAGAGCGCGTCTCCTTACCTAAGAAAGGCAGGAGGGAAGGTGCGGGGGCAGTTCCTCGGACAGACCAACCAGGGAGAACGAGTTCGTCCGTCTGAGGGGGCAGCTCCACGGGACAGCTCCCTCCCCGCTGCTCCTCCCCGGGACAGTTACTTCCCCAAAGCAGCCGAGGCGAGAAAAAGTGCCGGGAGCGCCCAAGAGCAGCTCCAAGGGAGGCGGACGAAGCGTCTCGCCCCCGCAAATTGTCCAGGAGTCCGGCGGTGAAAGAGGCGGGGCCCGGGAGCGGATGGTCGAGACGGCGCGCTCTTTGCCAGGCGTGCTTCGCGGGGCGCACGGTTTGCCTCCCGACCCTCTGGAGCCGCGACCGGGAGCCGCAGGAGGAAAGATGCAGCCGGCCACGTAAGGAGGACGGGCGGCTGGACCATGGTGTGGGTGCCCGGGCATCTGCCTCTGCAATGGTGAGGCATATGATTTCTTTTGGAATGAGTGAGCGACGTACCTTTGTGTGCGTGCGTGCGTGTGCGTGTGTGTATTTTCAGTGGACTTTATGGTATTTTGAGTTTGCGTTCTAATCAATTGATCTCCGTCAGCACTGATCCTCGTTTAAAAAGCACACTCTTCTTCTCCTTCTATGGGAACAAGCTCAGATAGCCCAAGCTGGCAGTGTGCACATGTTCAGAGGCACTATCTTAATTGATTATAGCTATATCTGGGCTAAGTCTTCATAAATTTTAACACAAGGCTCCTTTTAAATCCTAGGGGCAGTTTGTGGCATGTGGTTTGCGTGCAGCTTGGGAGGTTTCCTCAACAGTTATTAAAACCGAGTTTCCACTGTGGGCTTGTTTGTATACGCATTGCTTCTGGTTCTGGTTCTACCTAGCCTCCTTGCAAGCAACTGGCCTGGAGGTAATGGCTGAATATCTGTTTGAAAAAATGCAGTAGTAGATGAGACCCAGCCCCCAGAGTAGATAATTCAGACAGTGGCAAAACTGTAGTACAAAGTACTGGGAGTATGAGGTAGGTCAAGAAGAGAGCATTGCCGCTGGCAAAACTTTTCCTGCCATGGGAACATAGGTGTTAAGTAACTGTTGCTAGAGTGTCACGTGTGTTTGTGTGTGTGTGGGCTGTTTTGGAGATGTGTGAAGAGGAACTTGAGAAAACTTTGAACTTTGTTTTGTGCAGGCTTTATTTCTCTCTGTGATTTCTTATCAGGGCACGGGAAAGTTCCGTTTTGACAAGAGATGAGATCTAACAGAAACTGTCTGCCAGATGCTAGGGAGCCTCTTTCTATGGAAGGCATATCTTGCTTAGTGATTTTACCCCTATTGGCTATTGCATCACTGCATAAAAAGAAGAGGTAAAGCATAAAACAAGAAGCTGATTCTGTTTTGTGTGTGTGTGTGTGTGTGTAGGTGGGTTCAAGTTGCCTGTCAACTTATGATGACCCTGTGAATTTCACAGGGTTTTCATACGCAAGGAACATTCAGAGGCATTTTGCCAGTTGTGATGACTGATGCTAATTTTAAAAGCAGGAGATGGTACCCAGGGAAAACAAAACAAAACAAAAGGAGATTCCTGTCCTCAAACAATTTTACACCTCAGAACTGAGGAGGAGAATGATTGGGTTTGAGAGAAGGTAATGGGCAGGAAGTGAATGAAGAACGGGAATTCTCAGAGAGGCAGATCTAAAAATAAGGAGGCAAAAGGAGCAGAAAGCCAGAGGCTCTAAGCTAGGTAAGTTTTTCTTGGGAAACTTCAGATGCAAATTGCCAATTTCTCATTCTGTATACTTTTTGTCCTGTGTGGTCTCTATGTTCCTGGGGGATAGAAGAACAAGGCATATATAATAATGGCAAGGAACAGTGCTTTCATAGCTCTGTCTAGAATTAAACCACACAGTAGAGTGAATAATTCTTAGTGCTGACAGTTCTGCTTTGTTTTAACACACAAAAAAGTGTGTGTGTGTGTGTGTGTGAGAGAGAGAGAGAGAGAGAGAGAGAGAGAGTGTAAGAGAGAATGAGACAAAGAGAGAGGGAGGGAGGAAGAAAGTCAGTTTGTTCAGAAAGAATACATTTATTGAACTTAAAGTTTCACATACACGCTAGCTTCACTGACTCCTTTAAAAACCACTACATCAATAGTTGCTACCTGCTAGAGACAGTAATTTGCTGGAACACATTGACTAGTAGTAAGTAAGTTTTGTTTAAAAATGTTGAGGGTCTTCTTTGCTACCACAAGATTTGACAGTAGTATCCTTTGCACTTTTATGTTAAAAGTACAGGAACAGGACACAAATACAAATTTGGATAAATATTGGCTTGTAACCACAAAAAAAAAAAACTGTTTTGCAAGCTGCTTAGGGTCACTTTAAATCATATCTTTTGGGGGAAAAAAACTATGTGTACCAGATGTATAGTTCATGTCAATAGCAATCTATGGTGAATATGCAAACACAACCAAAAGGATTCATTAGTTTTAGAATAAGTTTTAGAAAAAAGCACAAACTATTACTTGGTTTTGAATGCATTGCTTCTCTGCATTCACAGTTACTCTTTCACAGTAACTCATTCACAGTTACAGTTACAGATGTTCAGCTGAATGATGTACATTCAACAGTTAAAGAGAGCAGATCTGCACTATTTTTTTCTTTTTTCCAATGCTTTCTGCCAGTGCCATTGTTCTTTTTGTCAGTGCTATAGCAGCAAGTCTGCCTATGCATCATCAATTGTCAGTATCATGGGCAGGTAAGAAAGACATGTTCTCTAGTGAGCTGCCAATCAATGGCATTAAAAAAATGGAATGAGAAGAACACCTTCGGATATGGGTGATTAAGGAATGTTCTTTCAGGCTTGTCTTGAACTGATATGTTTCTGTGTATTGGTAGATACTCAAAGGCTTAAGCATTTCGTATATGTCGCACTTCATTTTCTTTGCCTATTGCCAGAGGACATTCCTTTGTGACATACAAGCTCATTTATCCAGGAGTAACCAGCATGTTGTAGAGAGGCAGCATAGTGTAGTGGTATGAGCATTGGACTACAACCCTGGAGACCAGAGTTTGGTTTTTTGCTTGACCGTGGAAAATCCCTGGTTGATCTGTGGCGTGTCACACATTCTCAGCCCCAGAAAACCCCATGTAGGTTCTTCTTAGGGTCATTGGAAATGTTGGAAATTACTCAAAGTCACACAAAAACAACAACAAGGGTTCTGCAGGTCTCCCTCACAAAACAATTTCAACTTAACACTGTTAAAATCAGTGCAGTATAGTGTTAGATTGTAAGCATTTAGCTGCTTTTCTTTCTGTCTTCTCCTTTAGTCGCTGCCTGCTGAATTAGAATCGAACTGCATTTCTTGAAAGTGGGTAATTCTCCTGTGACAAAAGTTCCCCTTCTCCTTCTTTAGGAGGCTGTTCAAATAGAGGTTGGATCTTTTGAGAGTGCTTTAATTATGTGTTCCTGCCCCTTGTGGCCCCTTCCATCTCTGTGAGTCTATGATTATATGACTATATCACCCCTCCTCTGCCTTTTAGCATTTTGTTTTCTTTGCATGATCCCAAGAGATGTGCAGTGGACAGGACATACAGTTAATATTATTTATTCCCTTTGTTTAGCTACACAATTAAAAGACAAAAATGTAACTTAAAAATTTTGTATAACGTCTTTCTGTCATAACCGTGCAGCAGAATAGAAATGAGATAAATTGGAGAATAGTGACAACTTTTGACATAAGTAGGTATTTGCTCAGTTTTATAGAGAGGAGCACTGAGACTCAGAGTAGTTTTAAGCACTGCTGGATTCATTGCTGAATGGAAGGATCTGAACTTGTGCTTCTTAGTTACCAAATCAACATATCAAGCAGACTATACCAGACATAATCAATAGGCGTGCAGAATATTTCCTGCACACGTGATCACTTTTTTGTGAGGCATGGAACAACCAGCCAAGGTGGGGAAGAGTGTGTTTGTGTGTGTGTGGGGGGGGGGGACAGAGAGAGAGACCTAAGTAATGGGTTAAATTATGATAGCTGCCCAACCTTTTCTTTTTGCTTACATTTTTATAAGAGCATTTGAGTATCTCCAGAGAGGTAAGAGCACCAGTGCCGGTGGCAGTTTCTGTGTGCTTCTCAGTAACAATAAACGTCAGAGCAAATCAGCTTTTAATATGGCACTGGCTTATGGGTGGTAAAGCCCTAATACTTCCCATTCATGTAAGCAGTTTGTGAGGAACACCCTGTGAATGCAACCTGTTTTGCTGCAGATTGAAGAGAGCAAAAGTATGCTTCTGTGTCTTCTGATAACGCAGGAGTAGGCCTAGTGTGGCCTTGCAGAACTTGCCTGAACTGCAGCCCCCAGCATTCTTTACCTTTGGCAATGCTGGCTAGGGTGCCTGGGAACTGCAGTTTAACAACATTGGGGTGAGCGAAGATTGCGTTTGGCCCATGCCTGTGCTAGTGGAACTTTCCTATGATTTTGAATACCTGGCACGTAAGAAGATCTGTTGTGAAAAGCTTTAGTTTTATCCCATTTCAGAGACATCTTAAGTGTCTCCAAAATAAACATTTTGCAATGAAACGTCATGGAAGTCTGAGTCACTAAAACTGAACAGCTGTATGATTCTGTAGTTGGCAGTTGGAGAGTTCTGATCTCCTTAGGCCCACAATGTATGTGTGGAAAGGTAGACTGGAATTCCTCAGAGTATATGGTGTTCCTTTTTCTTATAAAAAAACAAAAACCCATCCCTACTTGTGTTTTTTGAGTGTTTTAGTTGAATGTCCCGTTCCTCCTCTTTGTTGATCACTGCAGTGTGGTGATTTGTTATGTTTCATTATATGGATTCTCTGACAAACTTCTGATTTTTATTCAGGACTAGCAGCTTAATCTGCTACTTGTTTTCTATTGCTGCATTGTGTTTCACCTTCAGTACTCATTGCTGTCAGTCTCTGCAGTTCATCTATAATGAAAACTATTGGTTTGGCTCATCATTTGGAAACTGTTGGTATAGCAATGACTGTGATTCTGGGAGATGCGTGGGCTGTATAATAACCCTGATAAGGAGACAGGAGTTGGGGACAGTATTCTGAAGTTGATGGAAAACCTCCAGAACTCCTTCACAGAATTGACTGTAGTTGTGTCTAAAAGTTGGTCTCTAGTGGAGAGAATTAAAAAACAAACAAGCAAACTACATTCTGAAATAGACTGTCAGGGAAGCTAGAAATGAATACACATTATATGGTACAGTACCTTGGCAATGGAATGAGGCACCCTTTGGCTCATATTGCCCATGCTGTCTTTCAAGATGGCAGCACCAAGTAGGAATATCTTTCTCACTGGTCCTCTCTCCAGGAACAGGAAGCTCACATTGTGTTATGTCTTTGCAGGCTGGGCTTTCAGTGAGAAGGTTGCTATGATGTTAGGTAGAGAAATGGCTGGACAAGGTATGTTTCCCAAGTGTTTTACATGAATATCAGTTCACCTTGCATTTCCCTGATGTAGCTTTTTAAAGGTGGTCTGTGAGCCATTACAGTTAGTCATAGTAAGAGTATTTTGTTATTGCTGCCCCAGAGGGAAGGGCCAGGTCTAATAATTTTAAGGTACAGGAGGGTAGATTTTGATTGAACATGAGAAGGGATTTTTAAACAGTTCACCAATGGAACCAATTATATAGAGAGGTGGTGGTCCCTTTCTTAGGATATCTTCAAAAGGAGGCCGGACAGCTACGTGTTGGGGATGCTCTAGCTGGAGTTCTTTCACTAAGCAGGCCATGGAACTTGATGGCCCCTGAGATCCCTTCCAACTTTAAGATTCTATGAATTTGGCTTGCTTTGAGTATTATGTACCTTATCTTTTACAACTGGGGACATCATTTGCTGCTTTGCCTTAGGTAACTGTCTTTGACTATCTCTGCCTAGAAAGACTCTTGGCTTGGCATAGTGCAGGGGTGGAATCATGCAGGCCTCCAGATGTTGTTGCAGTCCTGGAATTCATGACCATTGGCTATGCTGGGTCTGGTTGCTGGGATTTTTGAATTGTATATTAATAGGCATATGTGAGTTCTTCTCCATATCAATTTAAGATGGACTCGTGGTATTCAGTGCTCTAATTCTCCTTCTTCTGCCAAAACAAAAACAACAACAACTACAAAGCTTGGGAAAAAAATTTTCCGTGCTTCTTTGTGACAAGGGAATTCTATGGAGGAAAAACCTGGTCCTAGGTCTTAGCAACAGGAAAGTACTTATTGCAAAGTTTTTTTTTCATGTAGTTTTCCAGGGCTTTCTGGTTCTGATTAGAATCAAGGATTTTGTAGTTACTTCATGTCACTGCTGCTACTGGAAATAAGGTTTGGAGGGAGGGAAGCATTGGACCAGTTTGGAAGGGCCAAATCTGTTTGTACATCAAAGATTTGGACTCATATCATGCAAAACATGGTTTTCAAACTGAAGCCCCTCTCCCAAATTTTGAACCTTGGCAACATTACACAGATCCTAATGGTACAGTCAACTATAGTAGTAGCATGTGCTAAGTTTCTTATCTCCCCAATTTGCTTGATATGGTCTACTGTATTTCTTTTTACTGTTCATCAATATTCTGATCATAGCCTCACTCAGCCTTTAATTTTTGTTCCTTGATCTTTCTTGCATTTCATAATTACATGAACACTTTTCATCTTTAGGTTGTTGTGGGTTTTCCGGGCTTTGAGGCTGTGTTGAATTAGTATTTTCTCCTGACATTTCGCCTGCATCTGTGGCTGGCATCTTCAGAGGATCTAGTGGCATGGAAGTGAGACAGAGTATATATACTTGTGTAGTCCCCGGGAGAATGTGAGTAAATGGCGTCTTCAGTGTGTGTGTGTGTGTGTGGGGGGGGTCTCTGTTCATACATCCATCTGTCTGACTATCTGCCTGCCTGCCTTCTCTGATGAAGATGGCCAATTTGTAGATTTCTGGATTACTTCAGGCAAGACATGCATCCAGCTAGCCAGCCCTGCCTCTTGTGGTTATTATGGGCTTAACATGTCATTTGGAGGAATACAGACTTACCACAAATATTGTTCTACTGCTGTTTTCATTCAGATACTGTTCTGTTCTTCCAACATTAAGTTTTGTGGTTCTGGAAAAGACTGTAACACTGACTATTTGTTAAGTATGAGAGTAGCTGTGTTAGTCTGTTGCAGCAAAAACAACAAATATTGAGAACTTGCAATGGGCATAAGCCTTCCTGGTCAGCAGTTTACTTCTTTAGATGGAGAAAAAGATCATTTTTTTGGATGCACTAATAAAAAAATTTGATTGGCATTTTAAGGTCATTTGTCTTAGACTTCCCCTTCTTTTAGAAGGCACATTTCTCTTTCTAGAAGCTAGGCAGGTTTGTTCAGAAATCTGTTGTTTTCGTCTATGAAGCAAAACAGTGAAGAATCTTGTAACCTCTTAAGACTTGGTTGTTCCACTGAAGTGAAGATCACATAAGATTATGCTTAGTTTTAATTTGAAAAAATTATATATTATATAATTTCCATATAGCTGTTCTATTTTAGAAACTATTGTTTTTATTGTTCAGCAGCAGCTGGATGTGGTTGGGTAGGGAGGAAAGTTTCAGAATCAAGCCCCCCCCCAGTGGATGCTGTTGATGCTTCATAACTTGGGACAAATTTTCTGGTGAAGCAGGAAGAAAAAAATCCTGGAGCAGAGTGCATTATTCCAATGTGGCTGGTTCAACCCTGGTCACATTATTTAATTCTATTAGCCTAATTGTTATATCAAATAATTTCATTTAAATGAGAAAATAACCCTAAATGAATAAGAGTGGTTGCAGACACACAAGTAACATTGGGCGACACAACCATTAATGTTAACAGTGGAAAGCATATTCATTTGAAAGAAGACAAATTGTGCACAGCCAGTTTTATATAATTGGGTGAACAATTATTGAATATAATGGAAAATTTAATCAGGGTTCAGCTTGCACTACTCCTAGGTTGCTGTAGTATTAAGAGGATACATATTGAACAGTTCAATGCCATGGAATCTCAAAATATACTTTTTCGGGTACATCTCTCAAATGTATAGCACAATCCTATGCATGTTTATTCAAAATTAAGCCTCAAAGTTCTGTACCACTAACTTCAAGGTCTGTGCATATAACATTTACAACCACAGAGCAGGGGAGAGATGAGTGGAAGAGATCTAATTCCTTGACACTAATGTCACTTTAGAAAAACAAAAAAACAACAATGCCAGCCCTTAATTCATATTTGAGATTATAGTTGTGGGACTTTTGTATGCAAAGAATGTATAGAAAGGAATCTTGCAGCACCTTTGAGACCACCTGGGAAAAAGAAGTTTGTAGCATAAGCTCTCATAGACTGAGGGCCTTTCCACACTACACTGTTATAGTGCTATTATTCTACTTCCAACATCCTGTGGAATTCTGGGGTTTGTAGTTTACTGAGGCTCAAGAGCTCTCTGGCTGAGAATTTTAAAGCCCCTAAACTGCAAACCACAGGATTCCATAGGAGGTTGAAAGTAGGATAAAGGCACTATGAGAATGTAGCGAGAAAAGTCCTTGAGTCTGTTTCATCTTTGAAAGCTTACTCTACAAACTTCTTTCTCCCAGTTAGCCTCACAGGTGTTACAAGACTCATTTGTATGATGATATAGACTAACATAGCTATATCTTTGAATACTCTTTTGAATGTAGTCTGTCTGTGAAATCTATTACACTGGTCCATATCCCTTCTCTGCCAGTTAAGACTTTGCCAATATTCTTCTTATGTCTTATCTCATCTGAAAGGAGAAAACCCCTTCTCTCATACTTTCCTTCATAGCATTGATATATGGCTCTGGTGGACTTTTCTGGTAGATGTACTAGCATAGTCTGGAAGTAAATTATTAAGCATCATGCCATTATTCTTCACTGACTGCTTTTATGAGTAATAGGAGAGCCAATATTGTTACTTTCACATGTTTAAATGTATATAAGGGAACATTAGGGCTTTTGCGGGGGTGTGTGTGTGTAACCTTTGACGTATTATGGCAGAAACTACATTTGGGTGAGAGGGATTTTGGCCATTTTTAGAGTTTTAGTTTGTTAAAAAATAGACGTTCAGTATAATGTGTTAGTAGTGTACAATGTTACTTGTCAGTCACAAAATCATGTTAATTGATGACTAATAAATAATGCATTTTTTAAAAAGTAACAATTCCAGGATTTGAAATACTAGGATGAGAACTGGAGACTGATGATAAAGGAGTCAATCTTTCTCTCAATGGGCACTGACATGTGGGAAAGATCAGCTGGAGATGGCAGCTAGTAGTAAGGCCAAAATACCCTAAAGCAAAATACCCCAAAATACCCTTGGAAGCTAAGCAGGTCAGCTCTGGTAGTACTTGGATGAGAGAATGAATACCAGGTACTGTAGGCTGTATTTCAGAGGAAGTAACTGGCAAAGCCACCTCTGAGTTTTTCTTGTCTAAGAAAACCCTATGAAATTGATGGGGTCACCATAAGTCGACAGCTGACTTGAAAGCGTGCACACACATGCGCACTCACACTGAGATGAAGTCTCCAAGATTGCAGAATTCTTTCTCTCCCTGTGCCATTTTCTCCCTTCACTATCTTTTCAATATGTATGCAGCAGCGTGTTTCCTAGAAGGGTAGGCTGGAAAACCGTATGCTGCTGCTATTTACTTGAAACTTGGCTTAGGGCCACAGGGCCTCTAACTAGTGGCCCATTCACACTACACTGGTGGTTCTTAGCCTGGAACCGAGGGACCCCTAGGTGTTTGCAGGGGGTCCGCAATGTCTTGCTGCTGGACACTAACAGCAGCAACAGGGATGTGGCAGCAGGGGTGTGTGCAGGAGTGTATATGAGTGGACAGATGTACATGAGTGTTGAATTACATGTGTTTTGTCATCTGTACATCTTGTACTCTCTGCAGTAGAAAAATCTTTCCAAGAAAACCCCATGATACGTTTGCCTTAGGGTCACCATAAGTCAGCCTTCAAAGCAGAGAGACATTTTGGCTAGAAATAGTCTCCCCTTGTTAGTGGCACTTTGTTGTTATGTGCCTTCAAGTCACTTCTGACTTAATGGCAACCCTAAGGTAAACCTATCATAGTTTTTTTTTTTCAAGGTTTGTTCAGGGGTGGTTGCCTTTGCCTTCCTCTGAGGCTGAGATTTGCCTAAGGTTACCTGTTGTCTGAGCAGGAATTTGAATCCTAATCTCCATAAGGCTTTAATAAATAAATTAATAAATAAATATTTGAATATTTTGAGTATTTAAATCTAAATTTAAATACTTAATTCTTGAGTCTAGTTTTAGGGCTTCCCAGCACCAAATCATATTTACAGGGCCCTAGTAAATAAAAGGTTATGAACTACTGTACTACGCAATTAGGGCATTACAATACCATTTCAACTGCTATGTTTGCATCCTGTGGAATCCTAGGATTTGCAGTATAGGGGGAGGGGCACTTAAATCCTCATCTAGAGAGCTCTTCTAATGCTTCTGACTGAATGCAAACCCCAGGATTCTGTAGGATGCAGACGTGGCAGTCAAAGTGGAGTCGTAGTGCTATAATTGTGTACTGTGAATGGGCCCCAAGTCTTAAAGGGATAGAATTACATTTTGTATCCTTCACTGGTTTTAAATTTAACCTCGTAAGGGTTTGAAAAGCGAAGATCTAAAAAACAGTCAAGCAGAGCTGTGGTTGTTGATTCTTCTGCAATGAATTGATTTCCCCCTTCCTCATTTTAGTGGCCTTGTGACCAATGAGCTAGTCTGTTGGATGCAGGTATGGTGGAGGATGTTTTCTGGTCACTGTTCAGCTACCACACCAATTGAATACCACATTTTCTTTTGCTTTAGAGTAAAAGCTCTTAGACCAATCCTGTTGTTAACTCCAGCTGATCTGTCTGTGTTCACTTACTTGAGCTGCACCACTCATTCATTTTTATTAACTGTTTTGCAGCAGCTCTCCCAGTTGTGGCCTCCATGGGGAAAGGTTTGAAAGAGTTCAATTTGTCAAATGAACGATTCTGTCTTAACCAGCAGTCTAGCAGTTTGCAATTGTACACTGCTTCCCCTTTGGTTGCTCTAAGAATGTTCTTCTTTCCCAACAAAAACAGACTTGATCATAAAATAACATGATGTTGGTATTCAGGAAAATGTATAAGAGAAACAGCTGTATTTTCATAAGAACTTTCCTTCTGTAGAGGCCTTCTCTGTGATGGCTCCTTGGAGTAGGGAATGCCCTCTCCTTAAAAGCCCAAGAGGAGCCAATGTGGGCTTCATTTTGGCACCAAGTTAAAATGTGGCTTTTCGTTAAAGCCTTTGGGGTGGGGGAAGGATCTATTGATTTAATTGAAGTTGTATTTTTTATACAATATTTTAAAAATGATTTAACATTTATATTTGCTGTATTTTAATATGTTTTCAGTTTGCATCTTTTACTGTTTTAAATTATTGTAAATGGTTTAAATTAATCTTGTTGGATGTCTTGTCCTGAGATCTTCTAAAAGAGTGTGGGATATAAATATTTTAAACAAATAAACAGGTACTTGAGACTACAGGTCAGATGAACTTGCTGAACTGTGTGGGCGTTACAGACGAGGAGTCTCCTGGCCTTGGAATGAATTCCCTGTGCTAGCCTTAGAAGATTCTGTCTTGCTGTGTACATAAGAGTCATGAGCTCTCATAAATATGAATCAAGAATTATCTTTCTTTATGGTATAATATAGCACTTCTGTATTGTCTGTTCTTCCTTAGACATTACACGAAGCCTATCTTTGCCATTTCCACTAAATTTTTGATGCTGTTAACTGCATTGTTTTTATTTTGCTCTAATTTATGGCTAGTATTAAATGGTCATAAGCCCCTTTATTAATTCTGGTGTTACCTATTTATTAATGTAGCCATTTCAATATACGTTAATACATTGTGCTTCCACAGAGATGAGGTGGAAATAGATAGTGTTACAGACTTGCACAGTGCTGTTAGGCTTGGTCTAAGAATATTGGGACCTGTCTTTCAAATCCTCAAATTCTTCCAGTGTCCCTAAGCATAAAACGAAAATAAAAGAAGTCTGTTATCCAGAGGTTACACAAAATCTGCTTCGACTGTGTGTCTGGAAATGGTTGCGTATGTACCCTCATTTTGCTGTGTTGATGAGCCACGTTGACCCTTGCGGTGAAGACATGTTGAGTAGGGATTATAATGATCCATCCTTGTGTTATTTCGTGGAATGCCAGGAAGCAACCTAGTTAGTTTACATATGGATCCAATAAATGTTAAATGTTTGCTGAGTAAATGCTTATTGAAATGGCTGTGAATCAAAAGGGTTTTTTTATTATTATTATTCTGACAGTGGTTCTTGTAATAAAAATGTGGTATGGGGACACATTCTGACACATCTGGTTCCTTGAAACCACAAAATGATTTTCTGATAGTTCTTGTTGTTTTTCTGACAGTGCCATTATTTTAAATTTTGTTCTTGGCTTTGTCCAAATGTGAATCTCTGATTAAAACACCAGTAACAAAACAACCAAAACACATTCTGTAAAGCTATTTGTTTGAGTTTCACTGATGCCTTGGAAATTAGGAACAAAATGATCAATTCATTCTACATTTAGATGGATTAAAATTGCTGTCTGAGCTTTTTGAAAAATAGGTAACACCAGTGAACATATAACTAAGATATCAGAGACACAAATATTGAACTTTTTCCTTTAAAGGCAGAAAATCTCTTTGTGTGCTGAAAGTGTGCACACACTTGTTGTCTGCTGTCAAATTGACATCAACGTATGGTGATCCTGTTCATGAGAGATCTCCGAGTTACCCTGTCATCAACAGCCCTGCTCAGGGCTTACAGACTCAGGATAGCCATGGCTTCCTTGAGTGAGTCTATCTAGCTGTAATGCGGTCTTCTTCTTTTCCTGTTGCCTTCTACTTTACCAAGTATTGTTGTCTTTTCTAGTGAGTCATGTTTTCTCATGATATGGCCAAAGTATGACAGTCTCAGTTTAGTCATCTTGACTTCTAGGAAGAGGTCAAGATTGATTTGCAATAATACTCACTTATTTGTCTTTTTTAGTAGTCCAGGGTGTCTGTAGAACTTTTCTTTAACACCACTACTAACAACAACAAGAAAAAAAAAGCTCTCTTCCTGTCCAGTGCAGATGCCCATTCTCGGCTGTGTTTCCCCTTAGCCTGGCTTACTTGTAGTTTTAGGTCCTTTCTACACTACATTGTTATAACGCTATGATTCCAGTTTCAGCCTCCTGTGGAATCCTGGGGTTTATAGTTGACTGAGACCAGAGAGTTCTCTGTCTGAGAATTCTAAATGCCCTCCCTAAACTGCAAACCCCAGGATTCCATAGGATGTTGAAAATGGAATAATAGCACTATAACAGTGTAGTGTGGAAAGACCCTTAGAGAGCAGGGTTTTTTTGGTGTGTGTGTGTGTGTGTGTGTGTAGGAGGAGATAAACAAGAACCTTTGGAGGTGTGGGAAGGGTTAAGCCTTCCCTCCTACTCACTGTTTTTTTTCTGCAAATCCCCCCACCCCCATCAGCATTATGAAGAGAGTGCAGGGTTATGAATCTTCTGTTTCTCTCCTGATATATAAGTGCACTCTTGGGTGACTATTCTGAATTCCAGAGTGTACAGGAAATGCAGCACACACATACAGAATCTCACAAGGTATGGATTCCACATGGGTCATGCTGAAGAAAAAGCTGTTGCCTCCTTCAGCAGTCAGAGTTGGCTTTTTCTCCAGCAAGCTTCTCTAGACAGAATTTTCTGTTGGTGGCTGAGCAAGGCATTTTCATTAGAGTGTATGCAATATAAAATCTGATCATTACAGTACAGTAGAGGAAGAACAGGTCATCTCACAAAGATACTTTCTTACATATTGTAAATGCACTTCCTCTTCAGTCTGTACCTTGCCTTAACTCTGTTGCCCAGCCTGCAAATTCTACAGCAAAACTAAAGTTTCTGGTTGATCAGCAGCTAAAACTTCTTTTGAGGCAGTGAGAATACTGAAGTCTCTGTTGGCCAGTAGTTCTTGTACTGTGGAATTTCGTAAGTGACTTCCCCCAGAAGAACTAGCACTTAGCTTGGGAGTACTTGCAGGTCCATCTCTTCCACTGGAGGCCCTGGTGGACTCCTTGACTGGAAATGCTTGGGGTCAGCTTTGGGTGGTTTGCCAGCTACAGCCTTTCTTGGACAGGGATAAATTAGCCACAGTAGTTCATTCACTAGCAACTTCTCAATTATAGTGCTGTGGTGGATTTTATATAGAGCTGCTGTTGAAGATGACACAAATGAAGCAGCTAGTGCAAAATGTTGCACCTAGACTGCTGACTGGAACACCAGGCAGAAATCATGTAACACTTGTCTTAAAGGAATTGCTATAGCTGCCAATATTCCACTCCAGTTGTGGCCTGATTGGTGTCAATGCTGTCATTTGGCATCAAGTGAAAACATGGCTTTTTGTTCAAGCATTTGGGCCCTGAGTGTTTTTATCCATATGTTCACATGGGCTTCAGTTTAAGTTTTTTAAACGTAAATTGTTTTAAATTGTTTTAAATTGTTTTAATTGTTAAATGCCGTAATATGTTTTTAGTCTTAAATTATTCATATTGTTTTAAACTGTTCTAAATTCCTTTTGTTGTATTTTGCCCTGAGATCCTAAGAGACAGGGTGGAACAGAATAAATGGACAAACAAATAGTGTTCAGTATAAGAAATTTATTTCTGATATTGATCTAATGGGAGATCATTTTTTTAATATGCCCAAGTTGATATAAATGAAACTGGTACTTGAAATGATAACACGATAACAAAGAATGAGGTATAAGAGAACTTGGCATGGGTTTGTGTCTATTTTGGGGCTCCAAAGAGGCTGAGAGGAAAAAAAAAACTTCCTCTAGGTAGAAAAGGTAGAGTAGAGTGAAGGGAGTAGAGGAGAGTCAAGCACCATTGCCTAACCCACAGAAAACATCCAGAGAATGGCTTTATAGTGGCACAGCATATCAAATGATAATGTGGCACAGCTTATGAAATGAGACAACATCAGTGCCCAAACTGTGCTTTCAGTCCTGCAGCAGAGTTACAGCTTTGACTAAGCATTAGCTGTATTTTCTGAGGTGCAGTGCCCTCTGCATGGTACCAAATCCTAGGGAAATTCTTCAGTCTTAAAACTTTTTGTACTACCAGTGGAAAGCATTTGTCAGGCAGCCTCCCACTCATGTAAAAACACTTCGACATTTGATTATCTTAAGGGTATTAAAAGTGAAGAGCAAATGACCTGTCACTGCTATAAAAGCATTGTTGTTAAGGGTTTAGATATGATAATAAGCCCTGATGCACTCCTAAATGCTGCTGTTCACCTTATCTAAATCTTATAAGCCTGCTGTCTAAATGGAAGAGAATGGAACTGATGAGAAGACTGATGGCCAGACATTTACAGTGTGTTTTTCAATAGGAATTGGAATTCAATAGGAATTATCAGGGAAAGCAGTGAGAAAATGTTGCTGCTTGGTCTTTATTCTTCTCTCTCTCTCTCTCTCTCTCTCTCTCTCTCTCTCTCTCTCTCACACACACACACACACACACACACACACACACAGAAACACACACACACTGAGGTTTGTTTTCTGTAGCTACAGTGTATGTAACAGTGCATGGACAGGATAAGGCAAAGTAGAAGGATGTCTTTTTGGTGGTTAAGTTGGTGGTAAAAGCTGCATGGCCTGGCATTTGAATGAGGTAGTATTTCTATCTCGACTTGATTTGATGAACAGAATTGCAATACCTGTCAATCGTGATCGTGTGTGTTCACTTCTAGGTTCTCTTGACTCCCCCCCCCCCGCTTTTTGTGCCTGAAATCAAGCTAAAGGTAATAGTTTGGTATCTTCTGAAAAAAAAGAAAAAGAAAAAGAAAAAAAGAATATCTATAAATATATCAAGATGGCTTGTAGAAGTTGGTTGGTGAGAGAAGAACTGCATGACTGAAGAGCAGCGGGGCTGTGGGGAGAACATTTGGCTTGCAAAGTGTTTTGGACATTCAGCTCCCGGAATAAGCGCCAACCAACACAGTTATTGGTAAAGGATTATGGGAGTTGTAGTACAGAAATATGGCAGCTAGTTTCCCCACCCTTGATATAATGCCATAAGACCTTCGTGCTGCTACATTATAAAGTCTGTGTTTCAGAGCAATATGCTCAACCAGCTGTTTGAATCTGCCACATGATGTACGTATACTAACATTTTGGCATTACTTGTCTGAGGGGCTTTGTTTATGTGAATCCTCTGGTGGCTAAGCACTGCTTCCTTCTTGTTCCTTTGCTTGACTTTCTTTAATGGCTCCATGTTGAAGAGTTGGGGGCTGCTCAAGTTTTGCTGCTGATTGGAGGCAAATCACCAATTAAATCTCAGGGAAGAATAGCTTTGCAGCACAGCTGCTTGATACTGTTCTGATGCCCTCTGGCTACGTGCTGTGCACACTGTTACAGACAAAGGGAACATTTGGATGAGCAATAAAATCCTTCACACTGCTGGCAGTGGTTAACTGCTTGTGCAATAGAGAGTAAGATGTTGGCTGGCAAGGTGAAAGAGTTAAGGTATGCTAGATTTAGTCCTTTCTAATCTCGAATTCATGTCCAAAGTTTTATGCAGATTTTATTAGTCCAAATAACGTTATTGCCCAACTGTGGATTTTTTCTTATGAATTACTTTGTTCGACACTGAATGAATTCCTGAAATTAAGCTTCTCCAAGCTGGTATCCTCCAGATATATTTAACTACTGCTCCTGTCATCCCCAGCCAGTACAGGGTTATTGATATGTCAATATGTTTGGAGGGTGGCAAGTTGAGGAATGGCTGCCTGATATATTTTGCCAAAATTCATACATAAGCAACACTTTTCTGGAAAACACCCATAAGCAATTACTATAATTTGCATCACTTTTACACAGTGTTAGGAGTTCACATTTATGCTACCTTTATCTGGGGACTGCTAAGCAATTCAGCTTATTTTTAATAGTCCTGAAGAAAATAGATTTGAATAGTCTGAAATTTTGTGGGTGTTTTTCAGTATCACCAAGAACCGCAATTTGGTGTGATCAAATTCTAATTGAGGCTTTTCATTTAGTCTCTTCACTCTCTTAAAATGTTCATGACAGCTTTGCTCCATGTTTATGTTCAGTTAAATAATTCTGAAACACTTACATTTTATGCACTTTACAGAGGGACAGCTGCCTTAGAGTGTTTCAGCAAAACCAACAAAGATTATTGTTATCACGACGAAGAAATAAATTATGATGTAAGTGAACAGTATCTGTGGAAACTTACAACAACTTGGTTAGTTTTTATGGTACCATGAGA
Organism: Cyclura pinguis; assembly: GCA_030412105.1. Taxonomy (NCBI): domain Eukaryota; kingdom Metazoa; phylum Chordata; class Lepidosauria; order Squamata; family Iguanidae; genus Cyclura; species Cyclura pinguis. The sequence goes on from CM059600.1 coordinate 132,068,997, forward strand.
CTAAATTCTGTAGATAACATTGTGTGAATGTTCGTATGAGGCCCAAATTTTAAGCAGAACCTTTCATTCATATAATATAGATATGTGTGTGTGTATATGAGAGAGTACATAAATAAATAAATAAATGGAATAAATTGCTGAACAAATACTCTTCTTACATTCATATCAAGCCCTGAAATAATGCTTAATGCTTAGGAGATAATCATCCAAAAGATGTGATGATAGAATAACACATTCAGATATTATGGTACAAAATGCATTTTGGTCTACTCTCAGGTACAGTTGTTTAATAATGTAGTGAAATATGAATATTCTTAAGCAAAGGCTTTATTTGTGAAGAACAGATCATAACATCAGAGCTATAGTAACATACACTTAACTAAAAGCATGACATAATTTGAGCTGGAAAGTGGTACACCACAGCAAAATCCATGGTTACTAAAGCATTTGTTACTCCAGTACCAGGTAGGCATTTTTGTTGGAAGGAGATATTAGATTTATTTTGTATATTTTAAGGATCTGCACAAGGCACATAAAAAGCTCATCATGGGTATGGGTCCTGCATAAACCTCCCATAGGTAGAAGGGCTCCTGAAAGTTTCTAATTTATTGGAGGCAACCCATGGATGTAAATGGGTAAAACCATTTTTTCCTCTTTCTCTCTGCAGTCTCTCTATGCTTCCCATGCTCTGGAAGAGAACTGTGAGGAGAAGTGATGCTAGGTACTGCAGATGGAGGTGGGAATTAGCAATTATTACTCTTCTGTTCAGGGAAAGCTCCTCCTGGAGTTGGAAAGGAGACTAGATCTCTCCTTCTATCCTGTATGCTTCTATTCTTGCAGCAGCAAGACATTTCTGGCTGTAGGTTATGGCTGATGATAATAATGAATGAACATTTATCTTCTATTTTTTTCAAATACTTTCATGTCTTCCCTAGGTCAGTGCATTCCTTATCAGCAGTAGGGGGCTGACACTGAGGGAGAATAGATTGCTTAAGAGAATTGGCCCAGTACCTACAGACAATACTCGATAGAATTACACACTGGGACTGTAATAAACGGTTAGCCCACTTTCTTCAAGGTACAAATACATACGTTGTAACTAGAACTGCTAAATTCATAGGTAGGACCATTCAATTGAGAAGATGTTTTATTGAGCACATCGGGGTTGCATGTAAAGGTGATGAATTTATCTAAACTTATGCTGGTTCTGTATTTTATTACCTTTTAGTCTGTTATAAGACAATAACTTACTATTATTAATTTAACTAATATAATATATGTCACTCTATTTTGTCTAACTTATCTTATCCCATGACATTTTATGCATTGTATCCTATGTGTTGTGCTTTTTTACATTTTATCATGTTTGTTGTTAATTACTTGATATGGTCAATTGACTAATCAATAAAATTTTAACTAACTAACTAAGTAGCCTAAGAGAATTCTGACACAATTTGAAACAGTGACTTCCTGCTTTGTGGTTCATTATTTATAGCCTAAATCAAATTGCTAGTCCCAACTGGAAAAGACCCATTGAATCAATAAAACTTGCATAAATGCTGAATTACCAAGTTGCCACTGATTCAACAGGTCTACTGTAGCAGGAACTAACAATTTAGCCAAAACATTACCACATGCCAGCAACTGAAATGAGCTGAGTGATTTCTCCTGAACTAATCCAAAATAATTTCACTCCAAAGTCACATTTGTTGAAATCTCTTGGTAGGATTCATTGTAAAATCAAATATACTAACAAATTTTCTGTTGGAATATCATCTTCCTTCTTATTTGTTTTATTATAATGTGGTGGTATCTGTGAAATATACCAGCTCATAAGCAGGTGGTACATTAAAACAGATCATTTTTAGGTGTGCTGAATGATACTTTTTTTAAAAATATTTTTATTGAGGAACTAAAAAGAACATAAAAGAAAAAACTACGTAACAACATAACATAACAACATATAATCTACACATAACCGCCTACAAACATACTAGTATAAAACATACAAATAATACAAATGCAACACATTAATTACATAATTTAGGCAAAAACATAGAGAACTTCCCCCTTGAGTGAGATACAGCCTTATTATATTTTCAAAAATATCATAAAGTAAACCTCCGTATATAAGAAAGGGAAAAACTAGTATTCTGATTGTCACACATTTACGTCAACCTCTAATTGTATAATAATTGTGTAATAACAATACCATTATTCACAATAAGTCCTTGTGTCTGAGACATAATATTAATGGTATTCCTTCGCATCCCTGTTCTATCAGAGACAGACCAATCACATCAAAACTTCTTCTCTTTCTTCTGCCTCCCTCCACAATATTACCTAGGGATTACCCCCCATTATTTATAGTTACAAATATTAACAATAAATTGTATCATTCCTGCTTAAACCTAATATATACCATTGAAATATAGCATATTCCCTCATAAAACTAGAATAAAATTTAAGATAAACTAATTCCAGAAGAAATCCCTTGATCTCTCCTGAATACTCAAGGTTGAAGACCATTGATTAGAATTTCCTTATTTTCCAAAAATTCTGTAAACAGCTCCCAAGCCCTATAGAACTTACTATCCATCTTGTTCTCCAATCTATAAGTCATTTTGTCCATCTGTGCAATTTCGGTAACCTTTTCTAACCATTCATCAACTGTGGGGATGTAAGTCGATTTCCAATATTTAGCATAAACAAGTCCGGCTGCCACAATCAAATGCCATACTAATCTTTTGGTGCAGAAATCCATACTGTTATCTGCACCAAAAATCCCCAATAAAAAGAATTCAGGAACTAATTCAATTTTTTGTTTCAAAATTTTTTACATATTAACTCATATAGCTTACCAGAATCTCTTTGCTCTATCACATCCCCACCACATATGATAAAAAGAACCCACTTGGTCTTTACATTTCAGTGATTGTTCATATTCTTATTCATTTTTGCTAATCTGTTAGGTGTCAAATGCCACCAATACACCATCTTCAACACATTTTCTTGTAGGGCATAAGATCTAGAGTATAGCATATTATTTTTCAAAATTGTTTCCCACTCTTCCAGAAGGATATTATAGTAATATCCTGAATGATACTTTTGTGGGGCCACAGTGAATCCCTTGTGAAACTATAAATAAAATTGCTGACTAGAGTTCTGTGTGGTATTGTGAGACTGAGAAAGTCATAAGAGATCAATCTGGTGAACAGTTTTAGTAGAAGCCTATACTGGATCTTTTGTGGCTGCATACTGGAGCTTTCCTTCCAATATGAGACCTTTGTGGTTTGGCTTGTTTTCACAGCTCAAAGAAAGGCAAAGAAAGAAGAGTGTATGTCATACACAATAACGAAAAACGCAACCTGGTGCTCCAGATCTGCAGTCCTTTATGTAGTTCAGATGGCTTAGGGCTGCTGTCAGGTTTGTTTTATCAACATGTGAAATGTAAACAAGTCTAAAAAGACTGTGGTACCATCTTCATTATACTGTTGCTCTATAGGTGAGTAATGTATCAGGTGCCCTAAGGAAAGTACAGCTTCCACTGTACTTCTTGCTGGATTGTAGATAGATTACTCAGTTTCAGGCAGGCAATTGTGTTAGATCATTGGTGTTTGACTGAGCTAATAGCTGAGGAGAAAAATTACTGGATTTTCATTAACTGAAATGTCCATTTGAACATGGCACAAGATGATATGACTGTCATTCATAAAAATCACTGAAAACAACAACTTTGAATAGGCGTAGAACCGTATCCTGCAAATTTTGGATGCAAAATATATAGATATATATATAGAGAGATATACATATATATATTTATGTATTTATACACACATACACACACATGCATAATTGTTATGTGCTATATGTGTTAGCTGCTTACATTGACTTTTCACAACAATTGTAAACTTTTCCATAAAAGCATCAAACTTACATCATATGTGCAAAAATGCATAATCCTCACTTTGGGATTCAGAGTATGTCATGTCTGTGCATCCCATACATCTCTGGGAAGTTACAAAATGTATTTTGTCCAAATGTGGCAAGAACCATAATATTGTATAGCAGATTAACTGGAAGGTACAAATAGCAAAGCGAAGGAATGCTGTGAGGTGGCATACCATATAAGCTGAAAATACATCAAGAAATTGAAAGGGTTTCTGCACTCAGATTGGTGAAGGAGGACTTATCTGATCTTCCTGTTTTGAAGAAATGGTAGACATTTCTATGCTGTTTGTGGAAGCTGTAGGAAGTTGTGAAATATATCTGTCTTTGATATCAAAGTAATTAAATCTTTTGCTTTGAGTGAGCTGCCTTCCCTTTTTTTTTTTTTGGACAAAGAACGCTTTTTTTTAGGTTGTTGCAATTTACGGTGTTGTCAATTTATTCTTTTATGACTCTATTGAGTAAGCTTTTTTCTATCAAGCACATTGTTGTGAGACTATTGAACTGTTCTTTCTCTGTTCTTTCCATGATTTTAAGTGAATTAGCAACATGTATCCACTGGGAGATTGAATCTTTTATGTTATTTATGAGTCCTTTATGAGTATTGGTTTGGTCCAGTGTGTGGGAAGACCCAAAAGAATGGGCTTTACTTGCTGGTTGAGTCCAGAAGGAGAGTGAAAGCTAGAATTGGAGAAGAGCTGTTGTTGCCAGGGCAAAGGAGTAGGGCACTTTAGCTTTGAATACGGTAGAGAACAAAGGGGTAAATTCTTTGTAGTGTAATTTCTATAGTTGGCAGCTTGGTGTAGTCCTGGATTCACCCGCAAGCCTGGATGCTCAGATTTCTGTGGACCAAATGTCTATTTGCATGGTTATAACTGTAGTGGCCAGAAGTGCAGGAATGATCTGTCCATAATGACAAATGCCTTAGTTATATCCTGTTTGGATTACATAACATGCTTTATGTGGAGTAACCTTTGGAGAGTGTTCAGAAACACCAGCAGTTCCAAAGAGCTATAGTGAGATTGTTGACTGGGCATGGTCATAAGGAGCATGAAGCTCTCCTGTTACAACAGTACTACCCACAATCAGTCTGTTTCTAGGCACAAACGGGGTGGCAACAGGGATTGGGAGGAGTGTCCTCTTACTTTTTGTGATAGTTTGTCCTAACTACTGTTGTTAGAAGATTATGGGGGGGGGATGATTAATAACACATGAGGCATTGTAGAGTGGCATTTGTAGATTTGATTCTTCCAGAGTGCTTCTAGGGAGCTTCTTAGCAAATGCTGGGTTTGTTATACTAAAATAGTAACACGAGGACTTAAAATTCTTGTAAAAATCTAAAACAACACACAGCAGAGCATACAATAAATGTCATTATAAAACTGAAACACAGAACAAGGTTGAAGGCCTTCTAGGCAGCCAGCAATGTCAAACAATATTGGAAAAGATCATGCAGTTTTAAGTGACCAAATGTCTCCGTGACATCGGTATCAGTCTGAGTATCGTATTTACTTATATCCCACCTTTTTGCTTGTTTGGGACGCTGGGTACCTTACAATAGTTAAAAAAGACATAGTGAAAGATATAGAAAAGCAAAAGTTAAAAATATCAGTAAACTATCCATAAAATTAAAACAAGTTTTAGAAAGTATAATTATTAAAAAGACAAACAAACAAACTTTTTTTTTCTCTTTGAGTTGTGGCATCTTTCCACATAGGGGAGCATTGAAGCCCTGCGGTTTGAAGTGGCATAGTCCACTGCTTCTCAGGTTATCCGGTGTGGGGGACCAGCAGTTGTTTTTGTCTAATGTGGCATGTACTGGGACTGTGTTTGGTTCCCATTGGCTACAACTTTTTCTTTCTTTCCTGGACATTGAAATCAATTTCTTGTGGAAAGGCTCTGGTCCATGGACCACCACTTTCAGCAACAGTGGTATAGTCTCTTCTGCCCACTCATTCTCCTGCCTTAGTAGGGCAGACCTCAGTGTTCCAAATGAGTTACTGGAGAAGGAGGCGCACGAGTTAAGATAGAAATGCTTGTCCCACACCTTGGACCGCAGCCAGAGAGGCTATTCTACTCTGTTCATAATCAAAATTCTGCTTCTCTCCTTATTTTCAGTCCCCCCAACCCATAATAGTTAGAAGCTTTATTTCTTGTAGATGCTTAGGATTCTGACATTATCTACCTATGTCAGAGGTGGCTGGGAATCATGTGATCCTGTTACACTGCAGTTCGCAACAGCCTTAGCCAGTGGCATAGTCAAGTGGTGGCTGGAGAACTGCAGTTCAGCAACATCCCAGCCAGACCTGTGCTGTCAATAGTTAACAACAAAATTCCAAGTTATCTAACAAAAATCTACATAGTCCATAGATTGTATGGTATACAACTTTTAGGGTTTAAAAAACAGGGACAAAATGTAGTGTGATGTGAGTGGACTTGAGTTGTACACTGGATGTTTATTTTCCTTCTGCATGCATTCATTCACCAAATCTGCTCTGAAGAGTCAGCCAAGCATCTGGATTGTCATAGGAGGCAAGAGATTTCAGACCATGTGGTGCATGTACAACGTGCCTTCTGATTATCAATCACTTGCTGGAAAACTCCTTTTGAAAATCTGGAGGTTCAGAAGCAGTTTACAGTGCTGTGATGTTAAACAAATAAATAAATATGAAAGTCACATTGCACATACAAACCTTGAAAACACTTAATAAATAGTCTCCCTGGAGCAGGGATCTTGACTGCAGAAGTGATTTGCAATAAGAGAGGATAGATAATGTGCTAGCTTCAGAAATGTCCTTAAGTTCTAAGGGACTGAAGCATCCTTCACTGGAGAGAGGGGAAATGGAGTTCATGAAGTGTATTTAGAAAAGCCAGACCTTACAATAGTTACATTTTCAAAAATACTGACATAATTTAGTAAAAGCTTTTTTTTATAGATAATACATAAATGTTCATAGGGTATTCTTAATGCTTTCTTTTGTCAACAGAATCAGCGCCAGTATATCTAGTATCCTTGCTGCATACAAGGACAAACAAACAAACAATTGAGTAGAATGTGTACTCTGTAGATGTAGCCCCTTGGCACAGCTCTGCTATATTTCCTGATCGTGTTGTCATTTTCCTCTCGCTATTCTTGATTAGGGCTTATGTTAAAAATTACCTTTCAGTGTCAACAGTCTTGTTTGCATTTAATGAAATAAATCATGAGCAATTGCAATGGCTATAATTAAAAAGAAAAGTCAGAATAACAGACAAGAATCTGGACTCTGTCTTTCTGTCCTTGGACAAGCCAATTGCTTGATTCTACATTCTACTTAGAATGTATAACTATATCTAAGGAAAATAATGCATTGTGAACTTTTTTTAAAAAATTGTTCCTTATATTGTGTATTTATGGCAGCCAGTGTGGTGGAGTGGTTTGAATGTTGGACTAGGACAGTGGGTGACCAGGGTGTGAATCCCTGCTCAGCCGTGGAAACCAGTGGGGTGACTTTGGGCAAGTCACACACTTTCAGCTTCAGGGGAGACAAAGGCAAACACCCTCTGAACAAATCTTGCTGAGAAAACCCCATGATAAGTTCCTCTTAGGGTCGCCATAAGTCGGAAATGATTTGAAGGTAAACAACAACCTCAACAATATAGTATACTGATAAGATCTTTTTCTCCCATGTAGTAACATGTGAGATATCTTTCTTGGGGACAGCTGTTTTTGCATTGTTATATAAGTCATGAGATTCTTAAATACAAACAAGCTGTTGCGTTCTTAAACTGTAAATATTTCTTTTAGTGCAAGTTTGTAAGCATATAGAATCTTCAGTATGAATGTGCTTACGTGGTTTATCACTGGATATTTGCACTCAAAAGGGAACAATATTCTTGTATGTGTGCCTCCTTGAGCAGCCAAGATGGGACATGCATCAGAACAAAGTCCCTTTTTGCAGCTTACCTTTTCTTGCTGCCATCACGCGGGGATCGTGCGAAAAGCCTCTTGTGGGAGGGAATTGCATCCCCTGCACTTCCCTCTGCACTAGCTCTGTGCTGGGTGGAAGGCAGCATGATAGCTCTGCCCCTTCCGTCCTTCCGCAGTGCAGGTGGGTACTTTCCCAGGCTGTGCTGGGGGAGGAAGCACAGCCATCGCGCTTCCTGAAGTTCTGCATCTGAAGTAAGTGTGAGAGGAATGCGAGAAGAATGTGCAACTGTGGGTCATTTCTGGCAAAGAGCTAAAAATGATATAATCCACGATTGCCACAGGATCACTACGGGAGTGCCATGTGATCATGAGAACGTCATGCGAAACCGTCCTTGCGATCCTGCGGCACTCCCGTGGCCGTTTCACAGGATGTGAAAAGGGCCAAAAATGTGTATGAGTGTACTTTGTATCCCAAAGTTTCTCCATCTACTTCAGATTTTTATGAAATGAAGTAGCATGCTCTTCAAGCAGTGACCAGACCTGGATTTCTCTCTTAGTTTAAGTAGGAGCTTTATGAGATAACTCCATGCCATACTTTGAGCTTACGTGTCACAAGATCACAGCAGCAACAGTGACTTAACTTGGGATCAGGAAACCTGAAATGCAAAATAGCTATTAGCAAAAATCTTCTACGTATTGTCACCCATCCTGCTGTACTATCTACCTACTTACAGCAGTGAGGAACTAGGAGAGCAGCATTGCTTCCAGTAAGAAGTCCTTTCTCCCTCTTTCATTATTTTTCTCCCCTGTTTCAGTATAACTGTATATTGATTGAAATGTAGTGCCCCACCCCATCATAGCAGTATTTCTGTGCTAAAAGCACATTGATAAAAATAGTGTGGTATTCTATGTGTGCTGGGAAGCAGGATCCAATTAAACATATATATAGTTTCATCAAGTGTGTCTGGCATTACTTGCTGACTTGTCTTGAAGAAAGTTGGGAAAATGTCATTAGTATGGAAACTGCCAGAACAAGTCGGCCTTCTGTCTGGGGAACCAAATGGCATTCTTTTCCTGTTGTTGTTTATGTAAGTAATAAACTAAATTAACTCTCAGCATTTACCCCTCTGTTAGAATCTGCCCAATGGTAGGACTTTTCCTTGACTTTTCTGAAACATATAAATTCCCATTATCTAGAACTTGAGGTAACTCCAGAATGCTTCCTGTGTGGTCAACATACTGGCGTTCCTTGCTGGTCCCTTTTAAAGTACTGTAAATTAAGCAACTCCTACTTTTACCATTTAGCAGAGGTTGTAAGTCTTTCTTGACCATGTCTAAAAGTAACATACTTGGCTTTTGGGATAATGATATTCATATGCCTTTTCCTGCTTTTGAATCTTAAGCAATGAGCCTACCCTTCCTTCTGGAATGACGTGTGCACTTGATTTATCACTGTTGCTTGATCATTGGTATCATTGGTAAGTGTAAATCAACTGGAGAACGTCTCTTTGAATTCTTGTCAATAGTTCATATTGAGCATCCTGATTCCAGCTTTCTCTGTATAGTATTTTCAACTGGCCAGATTAGATAGAGAAATTATTTTTGAGTGGTAGTTGAATACTTCTATCTCTTTTCTTTGTTGTCATGGCACTGTGCCTTAGAACTTCTGAAGCTTGTAATAATGTTCAAACGAATAGGAATACACACAAAATGAACTTGGTTATTTAAGGAATATGCTCACTGGATTGAGAAGTGAAATGATTGGTTTGATTTATGCATGACAGCAGTGGACAGAAGTCTGGAGTAGTTATCAGCATCTTTTGAATTCTGTGGTATAAAAGCTTTAATTTCACCTGAAAAGGTAGGCAAGGCACAGATGGTAGACTTTAGATAGCATATTTCCCGGAAGTTTCCGGAGATGTTTTATTGCTTGTAATACAGGAACAGAAGTGTAAACTTTTAAACAAACAGATTAATAAGCCTGTTGTGTCTTCAGATTGCTGCTGTACAGAAAAGAGATCAGAAGTCATTAGTTTAAGCAATAGCGAAAGGAATTCTCAGCAGTTAGAATTATGTGTAAACTTTGCCTTTGAATTTATGGATTTAGAAACAATTCCTTTGCAATTAAAAATCACTAAAATTAGAGATGTATGCACTCTATGGGCCTTTGCGCACTATGCTGTTGTAGTGCTATTATTCCCCTTTCAACATCCTATGAAATCCTGGCATTTGCAATTTAGGGAGGGGCCTTTAGAATTCTCAGCCAGAGAGCTCTTTGGCCTCACAAATCTCCAGAATTCCACCAGATGTTGAAAGGGGAATAATAGTACTATAACAGTATAGTACAGAAAGGCCCTATGTGTGGGTGCCCTTGAAGACAACTCAGAAACTACAGCCAGTGCAAGATGCAGCAGCTAGACAACGTATGATAATAATGCCACACCAGTTTTATTGGTGTGGATGCCAGTATGCTTCTGGTCTGAATTCAAGGTGTTGGTAGTAACATTTAAATCCCTAAACAGCTTGAGGCCTTTATACTTGGAAGGAACACTTATCCATGTATAAGTCTGCTGGAGGGGCCCTTCTCTGCTAGAACGGCTCTTCTCTGTGTCCCATCAGACAAAGCAATATGCTGTGGGAGAACACAGGAAAGGGCCTTCCCTGCCGGGACATCCCAGTTACAGAGCACTTTTCTCTTGGAGACCCAATTGGCACCAGTTTTGCTGTTGTTTAGGGGCCATGTGAAAACATTGCCGTTCACGAAAGCTTTTGGGGCTTAACTGAAAATCCCTCCCAGGTACATGGTTTTAATTTGTTTTAAACTCTCCTGATGATTTTACTCTGTCTTTTAAACTTATTAACTTTTTAAATATGTTTTTTAGCTTTTAAGAATAATTTTTATTATTCATATTATTTTTAACTTAGAATGGTTTCATTGTGTACTTCTTTGAGCTTTCTGGACAGAGTGCAGCATAGAAATATTTTAATAAATAATAAATAAAAATAAATGTGCAGCATTTCTATGTTCATTCTTTCATTCTTTCCTCTTTTTTTAAGAAAGGGGAAAAAACAGCAAAGTCAATTAAGAGCATTGTAATTTTACTGTTCTTCTTATTCAATAAATTGATCCAATCATTATGTTCAGCAGGTATTCTTGGCCTCCTGCTAGGCTTCCTGATTTCCAAATGCAAAAGCATCCCAAATGCCCAGTTAAGTCAGTTTTCCCATCTGATACTAGTGAACAAAACAAGCCTGTATTCATTTAGAATATAACAAAGTTTACTCCACTCTGTCTTTTTTTGTTGGTATTTGTGATTTTGTTTGTTGCTTTCTCTATATATGACAAAGTTAATGACCAGTGAGATAGTTTATTAGAGCCCAAATGTTATTAAATGTTACAACTTGACAGATATTAGTACATAAAATATATAAAAGTAAACAGGATAAGAAAGAAGTCTGAGATCTCAAGGGCTATATGAGTTATTATGCAGATTGAATTTAACCAGAAAAAAGATTTTCAGTGTAGACTTAAAAATTAAGTTCAATGTCATGATAAGATCACTCCAGATCTAACAGTTCCAATAGGTGGCAGTGGAACTGTCTTTAACTCTTTAACCTGGAAGCAGTCTCATAGGAACCACTACATATGGTCATCATATTAAACTTTGGTTTGTTTCTCAGATCAACCATATTTCCATGTTAAGTTACCATAAACTGCCAAAGTTAAGCTGATTTATTTCTGCAACCATTCTCTCTCAATTGTAATGTGGATAATTATCAATTGTTTCTGTGCCCCTCAAATGAAAAGTTATAAACTTAATTGGATGAAATCACCATGCTTGGACCTATGTCTGCTTAATGAGTACCGTTTTAGCAATGAATTAATATGGAATTCTTCTGTAAGCACAGATTGTCTCATCTCTGCTCTCTGGACAGAATCTCAGTGAGCTATGCAAAAAGCTACAGTGGCATGGTGGCAACCCTAAAAGTTTTTGAAATGGCTGAAACATTGCCCATGTCAATACAGCCAGAATCTGTGGCCATGCTACTTAGAGGGTTAAGGACTATATCCAGGAAGGGAGCCTTGCCCTTACTGGCTAATAAAATCTGCAAGAATTATAAACTTCTACTGACAGAAAAGCTACACTTGGGCTATATGTCCTTGGACGACTACAGGCCCAATAGCTAATATTCCATTCTTGAGCTGAGTTCTTGAGAAGGTGGTGTTATCGCAACACAGTTTTAGATGACATTGGCTGTTTTGATGTGTTCCGGTCTGGTTTTCAGTCTCTCCATGGAAGTTTCCACGCCTGTTGGTTTTTCAGGACTTCTGAGTGGCTTTCTATACTGTTGATCATATTATTGTTCTAGGTCACTTAATAAAGCTTGGTTCAAGTGTCAATTACACTGGCTATGATCTTTCTTGGATGAGCATGCACAGTTAGTGGAATTTCTGCTGTATACAATAGCTTCCTATTCATATGTATGCTTTTTAATATCTAAACACATGAGCCAAAACAGTTCTGCACTGCATGGCATTCAGGGTTTGAAGCTGCTGTTATAAGTGTTTTAAAACTGGATTCTAGGATTGTAGGAGTTTTTAAAGACTATTTAATGTACTTTAAAAATGTTTTTATTTGTTCATCACGTCAGGAGCCCTTGTAGGGTGGAAGGCGATACAGAAATACTTTAAATAGAGAAATAATACACAATAAACAAAGGCTTATCTAGCTCAGCATTCTGATGGCACAGTAACTAAACAGATGCTTCTGAGAGGCCCACAAGTAGGGCAAGGGTGTAATAGCTTCTTCCCACTCAAGTTTCCCAGCATCTGGTACTGAGAATCACTGCATCTGATATTAGAGGATATACGTAGGTGTTATGGCTAGTAGCCATCGATAGCCTTATCTACCATAGCTTTGTCTAATCTCCATTAATGATACCCAAACTGTGTGTTGGGTGAATAAGTACTTCCTTTTATCTGTCTTGAATCACCCTTTTTAAAGCTTCAATGACCTGAGACTCTGCTGTTACCAGTGGGGAGAAAAACCACTTCCTATCTATCTTTTCCAGCCCTGCGCATAGTTTTATATCCCTCTGTCAAGTCTTTTCCGTTATTCACTGTTTAAATAAGCCCCAAAGACTCAAATGCTGCAAATATTCTTCACAGAGATTTGCTATAGCTCCATGATATCTTGGTGGCTATTTTCAACATCTTTTCCAGTTCTATGATATACTTTTGAAGGGTAGTGACTAAAACTATACGTGTATACATTACATATTGTACCCGAAGCTGCTGGGAGATTCAGCCAGGAATCTGAGCTATAGTGTCAACTATTTTTTTTTCTTTACCTACTGATCCCATGTAGACGGAACATCCTTAAAGGGCATGTAGAGGCTGTTCTGGGTTGGAGCTGAAGCTTAATCCTGGTAAGATGGAAATACGATTAAGTGGAAAAAACTGGCAAGGTTGGGTATGCAGATCCATGAATATGTAGGTACAATCAAACAAAAAAGAATGGAAAGTCTTGATACCTCCCGTGATTTTTTTTTAACCCATCTGGAGGCACCCTTTCTACATCTCCACCCTTCCCACATCTGAGTGCATTCATTTTGTTCTTTCTTCCCAGTCCCACTTTCTCCTCTGTCTTCTTCTCTCCTCCTCAGTTCTCCTGGGTACTTTTACCCCCCTTACTACTGTACTTTCGCTCTTTCTTTCTCTTGTCCTTTTGCTCCTTCTACTCCTTTTTCTAACTATATTCATCATCTACCTTCTCCTTACTTCTTGCCTTTTCCAGCTCATTGTAATTTCTCCTCACTCCCAAGGAAAGAACCTTGAAACTTGGGCCATTTCTGTACTAGATGCCGCCAGCACGCTGTACCGTTACAATCTCGGCATTGCCACTTGTGCAGTGGTAGCAGGTTGGGAACACTCTTTTCTGCACCCTTCTGCCTTTGGTGGATGAGTAGCAGTATTGCCACCAGTGTTCCTTCCATACTACAGCGTCCTTGGCCACTCCCTTTCCCTGCCTTCATTCTACCCAGCCACCTCTGATTGGGTGTTTGTTTTTTTCCCCTTTGGAAGCCATACCAGTGGAACACTGTTGTAACCACACTACAAGCCAGTACACTATTGCATTTTCCCATTATAATGCTTAAAAATATATTTTAAAAAAATGAAAAAATTTAATGCAAAGGAGAACTTTAAAATTAACATGGAAAGGTGATAGATTTTGAAGTTACCACGCCATGGGAGTCAGAGAAGGAGGGACAAGCTGGGCATGCCTTCACCCCACCCACTGCTGGATCTGCGGCAAAAGGAAGCGCTATCAAGTGCTATTATGGTACCTCACAGAGCTGCCTGATGGGATTGAAGTGCTAAAGGAGGCATTTAACAGATCTTTTCTGGGTACAGTAGAAGGTGTTTTGGCAATGCTTGGGACAAGCTAGCAGCTGGATAGCTATGATATCGTTCTGTAGCACAGCTCCTGGACTGGTAATAACCCACTGCTGTAGTGTTATAGCAACATTGTGAGGAAATGGCCTTAGACTGGAATATACTAGAGCAATACTTCTCAGGCAATACAATTTGAGAGACAGTTGGGTTTTTTCTTTCCCAATGTGCCAGACACTATATCTGTAACCTTTAACTTATAGTTATTTCTTTCTTTCCTAGAAACTTCCCAGAGATCAGCAGCCAAAGGCACTGGGGACTGGTCCTGGTCCAGCAGCCATAACTTTGTGTAGCACTATAATAGTCTTCACATTTTAAAGCCACATTGGATTCCATTAAAATACAGCTTGCTTCTGAATAAACATGCATAGATAAGATTGTCCCATTCGTCTCTACTGTCACATTGGCCTATTTACATTACTATCATCACCATCACCATCCTTCCCTTAAATGATGATGATTTTTATTAGCATTATTATGACTATGATGATTATTATTTTGGGAAATGAAGTAGGATTCCACAACCTCACTATAAATGGAGGAAGGAATGTGACCGGTAAGAGGCACTTTTTAATACTTCCATTAAAAGTAGAATTCAGAAAACTTTTTGCTTGGAAAGGTTTCTTTAGCTAGACCACAGTTCCTATGTGTTAAAATCAAGGCTTTGAAAGGCATTAAAAACAGAAGTGGGAACAAGTTTTTGTTTTGTTTTGTTTTGTTTTGCTTGTGTTTGAAGAAGAGCTTAGAAAACTTTTGTTGGCAGGACTCCTGTGTGTTTTTAAAAACGAGGCTTGCCAAGGTGTAAAAACAGGACTACATTTTTGCTCAATGAAGGCATGGCAAATGTAATTTCCAACCAGATGAAAATTTCCCCACATATTAGATTTTTTGAGTTTCATTTCCATCAGAATGAAATGCTCAGTGCAATTGTTATTAATATTTCATGCAATAAGCTTAATGATGTCACCAGGGCTGCCCCTTATGACACCCTGCAGTAGTCTAGATTTGAAATAATCCAAATACAAGAAACCAAAGGAAAAAATTTCCTTTTTTTTTTAAAAAAAATTGTTCCTGTTAACTGTATGTTTGTTCAGCCAACTGTAAATGAGGCCATGGTCTTGTCTAGATCGGAGGTTAGGAATAACAAGTTACAATTAATGCACTTACCTGTAACAAATGTTTGGGAAAGTTAACATTCAGAAAGAAAGTGACAAAACACAATCTTGTGGTAGTTATTTAGCAACTGCTGAAGCAATGAATACTGATATAAATCTGTTATTTCCTCATTTTCACCACTCCCACACATTGAACCCTTTGACCTACTGTGGTTTGAATAATTTTGAGAAGGAGAGGAGGATGTGCCCAAGCTCCTCCCACCAGGCTGTAAAAGCCACCAAAAAGCAACCTAGACCAGTGGAGGCCAGCAGCTCATATTAAATATACTTTGCCTTTCTTTTCTTTTCAAGGCATTCTTATCACCCTGAGATTCTTGCCCTTGCCCTGAAGCCTGGAGGAGACGAGTTAAGCCCTGTGATGTGAAAACTATCCTTGTGATTATATTCAATTGCATCATCTGAGAACAGCACCAACTGCCTTTTGGAACATTTTTACTCAAAGTAGAGATTTTTTTAAAAAAAATACAAGGCACACCAAGTTAGCAAGATCCATCAAGATTTGCACTAAATCACACTCTTCTCCAAATAGTTGTAATAAGGCAGCATGTAGACATAGTTAATTATATTTAGGTTTAGGTCACTGATTAGATTGTTGATATAATTTGTTCAGTGGTGTACTTATGTAATTGCTGACATCAGTTTCGGAAAACATGTAGTCCAAGGCTGAGTTTGTGTTTCCAGTACTCATGTTTTTCTTGTATATTACCCAAGTGATTAGAATTCCCATTCATTTAGCTATCTTAATTGTAATAGAGAAGCCAGTTTCTATTCTGGAATTATTGAAACAAGTAACAGACAGATATTTTGAATGTCACTGCAGTGGGCCAAGTTTTTCTTAAGATTTGATGATGACATCATTGCATTACTTTGGTTAAAAAAATATTGATATTGTATTAAACTGATCTGTGGAAAAGCAATATATTTAACCTCAAATATTATCTTTGTATTAAAGTTATTGCAAATGGGCTGTAAATATCCAAGGCTTCTGCTGAAGATTAATTTTATTGATTCTAACAATACTATGTATATTGGAATGAAAATACAGAGTGCATAGCTCTGGAATGAAAAACTGGAAACAGTAAATAGGCCACTGCTCAACAGGAATGTTAGTAAATAATTTGTCATCACTCTTGGAACAGATCTAATGTCCCACTGGACATTTGGGCTCAAAGTACTGGACCATGTTGGCCCATTTTAAGCAGATCTGAGCATAAATAGCTCTCCTTGAAACTATGGCTTGATCATGTTTTTCTTAAAGTCTTCAAGGATATGAGGTGGTCTTAAGATGTCATCTTGGAATTCTTGGAGCTGATGGGAGAGGTTTTGTCATGTTGGGCAGAAATGGCTAAACTTAGTAGAGGTTGTTCTTTTGATCCTTTAAAATTAGGGACAGATTCCATTAATTAGATTTGGCTCTTTCATCAGTTCTTCTTGCCTGTGGAGGCTCACTTGGAACGTCTAGCACATGTACATTTCTTGCAAAGCAAGCTGAGAGGGGGGAAAAGGTGCTAAACTGACTGAGAGATTTTGCAAGTATTGTGTATGTGGTCAGTCCCAAGTTAGACTTTATAAGTCCTTCATGTTTCCTACAGTATAGTACATAGCTTTTGCTTTTCAACCAATTCAGTTTTCTGACAGTGCTGGTCCCTACTCTGTCAGCTACATGGAAGAAGCCTGTATTTTGGAGCTTTTTCTAAGGAAACATCACTAGGACAGTGTAAAGATCATGCTTGCTGGGCATAGTAGGCTTAGCAGCTCTTTACTGTGCTCTGATTCTCCTTGGTGCAAACATGTTTCGTAGGCAAACTTCATTGTTTTCAGCATATAAATATATTCTGTCCAGGAAATGTTGTAGTTCAGTAGTTCTGTGTTGGGGAGAGTTTGGGCCAGACGTCATCCCCCAGCCTTAGAGCATTCAGTGAACTTCATGGCTGAGGATGGATTTGAACCTGAATCTTACACACCTAGTCTGACACGTACCACTGCTGCGTACAGGAAACTAATAAAGAGATCATAACTGACACTTTTGAAAAAAATGAAGTTGTACATTATCTTTTGCACAGTATGCACAATACAGATGTTTTCAAGGGTAGCTGTGTTGGCCATGCAACAACATAGAACAATATCCAAAATCCATAAAAGAGTGATATTTTTATTGGTGATTATTTTTATCATGCAAGCTTTTGAAGTGCCATTGGCTTCTTCATCAGTCAAGAGGTGCTAAAAGAAAGCATAGAGGAGAAGAAACGTGACCATGGTAGAGTCAGAGGCCTACATTTTGTATGAGATGTCTTTTCTGTAGTAGTTCAGTTGTTCTGGAGGGATCTCAGTGCAGACAAAGGCCATTTCCTTCTTGGTCATATAGGGACCAGGGACAAAGTGCAATAAAAGATAGTAGAGAAACAACGTAACAGAAAAGTAAGTGGGTCTAATATAGTAGAAAATGGAAGAAGGAGCAACTTCTCAAATTAATTGCTTTGGATACTAGAATATCTCTTCTACAATGCTCAGGCTAGTTGTTTTTTCCCTCACGGTCTGTTATTTGATATCCTTTCATGAAAAATTGGCTACTTTAGTCATCCTTTGTAGACTTTGTACAGTAAAAATTACGTTCACCACAGAAAAGTGAAGTATCTTCTGACTTACTGTCTTCTGTTCCAAATAGTTGCAGACAACTTTGTTTATGGAGCCTCTTCTGACCTTCAGTCTGATCTAATAGAGTTTGGTAAACAATGATGGTCAAAATTAGTGACCAGGCAAAAGTCCAAAGTTCATATATATATGAATATATAACATAGACAAGAGTCTCTCTATGGTTAGCCTCATAACATTTATTCTACCTTGTAATTTATGCTTACCTCATACATAATGTAGAAGTATGCCTGTCTAGAGACCTGTCACTTATTGAGAGGTTATAACCTACAGAAGGTAAGAGGTGAGAATGCCAACTATGAATATATGCAATTTACCTTGTCACTTAATTAATAACTAAGAGGTGAAAAGAATTGATACATCTGAAAAAAACCAGACTGAACTAAGGCTGTAGTGGCTTTGCCAGTCACTTTCCGAAAAAGAGATATAAAGGTCTGGAAATCTGCTTTAAGGTAGACTTTTTCCTAACTGGAAATTGTGTCTTCTCTTTCAGGCCTAAGACCAATCTGGGAAGCAGAGAGAGAGGAGATCAGACTAGATATATCACTGTAGGGCTTCAGTGCTTTGTGTATTTTTGAGAATCCTTATTTTATGTACTGAATTTCTGTACTGACCAATTCATAGTTTATTTTACATATTACCATCTAACAAGCAGTGAAGATTATATTCTCTTATGAAATCATCATCATCATCATCATCATCATCTTTTTTATACCCCCCCTTTTCTCCTCAAAAGGACCCAAGGGAGCTTACAATAGTTTAAAAACAAAACATAGTTAAAACTATAACACATAAAAATTAAAACTCACATTAAACAATCAGTAGTAATCAAAACAACATTAAAATACATGTTATAAACAACAAACAAATCACAATTAAATAACCAGCACTTTTCTTGATAATAATCATATATTAAATGTCTGTTGAAATAAGAATGTCTTTAATTGTCTCTGGAAAGCAGGCAGGGAGGGTGCTAATCTGACCTCTTTGGGCAGTGAGTTCCAGAGCCT
This sequence comes from Cyclura pinguis, assembly GCA_030412105.1. Lineage (NCBI taxonomy): Eukaryota > Metazoa > Chordata > Lepidosauria > Squamata > Iguanidae > Cyclura > Cyclura pinguis. Next base: position 132,088,146 of record CM059600.1, read on the forward strand.
GGGAGCAGCCACTGAGAAGGCCCTCTCCTGCGTTCCCACCAAATGCACTTGTGAAGGTGGTGGGACAGAGAGAAGGGCCTCTCCAGCAGATCTCAATGCCTGGGCTCATTTGTAGGGGAGTATACGATCCCTCAAACCTAGACCTGAGCTGTGTAGGTTTTTAAAGGTCATCACCAGCACTTTGAATTGTGCCGGGAAACAGACCAGCAGCCAGTGAAGCTGTTGCAACAGGGGTGTTGTATGCTCCCTGTAACCAGCTCCAGTTAACAACCTGGCTGCTGCTGTTTGAATCAGCTGACGTTTCCGAACACTCTTCAAAGGCAGTCTCATATAGAGCGCATTACAATAATCCAACCAGGATGTGTTACCATGACCAGGTCTGATGTCTCAAGGAATGGGAGTAGCTGGCGCACAAGACTTAATTGTGCAAATGCACTCCTGGCTACTGCTGAGACCTGGGCTTCCAGGCTCAGAGTTGAATCCAGGAGCACTCCCAGGCTGCGGATGTGCATGTTCACGGGGAGTGTATCCTCATCTAGCACAGGCTGAATCCCTATTCCCTGATCTACCTTTCTACTGACCAGGAGCACCTCTTTCTTGTCTGGATTAAGTTTCAGTTTGTTTGCCCTCATCCAGGCCATTACTGATGTCAAACACTGGTTTAGGACCAAAACAACTTCTTGGCTTGTGGTGGGAAGGAGGAATAAAGTTGTGTGCTATCCATGACTGATGGCACTGAACTCCAGAACTCTAGGCAACCTCTCCTAGCAGTTTCATGTAGATGTTAATTAGCATTGGGAACAAAACCGAATCCTGAGGGACCCCACAGGCCAAAGGGCAGGGGGTTGAACAGGAGTCCCCTAGCACCACCTTCTGGGTTCTGTCCTTCAGGGAGGAATGGAGCCACTGTAAAACAGTACCCTCAAATCCCATCCCTGCAAGGCAACCCAGAAGGATACCATGGTCAATGGTATCAAAAGCCTTTGAGAGGTCCAGCAGAACCAACAGGGACACACTCGCCCTGTCTAGTTCCAAGCGTAGGTCACCCACCAAGGTGACCAAAGCTGTCTCAGTCCCATAGCCAGGCCTGAAACCAGATTGAAATGGATCTAGATAATCTGTTTCATCCAGAAACTTCTGGAGTTGGGAGGCCACCACACACTCTAGAACTTGCCCAGAAATACAGTTTTAGAGACTGGCCAGTAGTTATCCAAAATGCTGGTTTCTCTTTTCATATTTTTAATTTGGCTTTAAAAAGAGTAATTACAAAGAAAGGGAAAAATACAAAAAAACGAAACAAAAACGAAAACAAAACCCTACCCTGTGGAAGCACATAGGATAGGAATGTGAGCTAGGCTAATACATTAACATAAGCTGGTCATATTTCTAAAAACACTTTTTTTTTTTTTGGTAATGAGATCTGTAAAATACACATTCATTAGTAGCTAAAGCAGTGATATGTCTTTTGTTTAATAATCATAAAGGTATAATAAATAAGGGAGTTGAAACTATTTATCTTTACCTGTAACTTATCTTTACCTGTACTTTGGGGAGCATTAAGTTCTATTGTAAGTGGTGCTAGGATGTTATCAATTTGGATACTGAGACCATATGACTCACTAGAAAAGTGGAAGGGAGTAGAAAAATAGGAAAACTGTCTTATAGATGGATTGCTTCAATCAAGGAAGACATGGGCCTGAGTTCGTAAGACCTGAGTAGGGCTCTTGAAGATTCCTCACTCTCAGGCCCTTTCTGCATGTGGGGGGAGAAACGCCCAAAAACGGAGCTTAACGGCTTTGTTTTCCGGCCGGCAGAGTCCGTCGCCACGAGGAGCAGCGTGAGTTTGCTGCTCCGCAGTCCTCCGGTGTCCCAAATGGCGGCTTCTGGTTGGTGGAGGCTCTCCACCAACCGGAGAAGCTCGCCAGCCGAAAACCCAACCCCAGAAGATCTGTAGGCACGCACTTGCACACGCCTGCAAATCCGCTCCGGAGCCGGGTGATGGAGCTACATGGCCTGGCTCGCTCCGTGCTTTTTAAAAACCTCAAAAAAGAAGTTTTTAAAAACCACGCTGCACGACCACTTCTGGTCGCATAGAACCGGACTGAGGTGTGGATCTACAGAAAGTAGTCCACCCCAGTCCACTCTACGGTGCAGAAGACCTCCGTTGGAGGTCGCTCTGCACCATTTTAAATTCCCAGTGCGGAAATGGCCATAGGGTCAGCAGAAGTCAAATCCGATTTAAAATAATTAACAACAAAATATAGTTACCACTTAGCCTTGTGCTGGCAAAGAGAGAAGGCATACCTTGAACAGAGTGCTAAACCTAAGATACATGTCACACTCTTTTTTCCATATTTGTCATATTACATATGACTCTTGTTTGACTCTGGCTTGAGGATGCACTTTACTGATGTAATAATAGCACGTGTTTTGGATAACTGCAAATGTGAAACCTGAAATGTGGAATGTTTCTTCTACAGTAGTTGACATTGTTAGGAATTTGACTGAAGTCAATATCAGCAGTAAAGAATACATGTTTTTATTAAGTTGCTTGCTTAATAATTTATCCACAGCTGCACTTTGAGCATTAGATTTTGTCTCAAGTGGTGTTAGTAACTGGGCTTTGTAGGTACTACGAGTTACTGTCATGCCAATGCTGACAAAGAGAGGAGGCACACTGTGACAGGTCCCTATTTCTCCCAGACTGGTGTGGTGGTTCCCAATCTGATAAGGTGCCCTGTCTTTACCATATAGCTCTCCTTGCTACGCTGTATACCACCTTTGTGTAAAAGGGCAAGGGTTTTTAATGTTTATTTAGAACTACTTAATTTTATGGTAGTGTGTTTTCTGTGTTACTTATCACTATAAACAACTCAAGTTGAATCATTGTTTACAAAGATAAACTGTAACATTTATTAAGATAACAATAAGAATAATGTAGTGTGTTAGAGTTCATATGCAATTCAGTGTTGATACATTTCTTCAGTGCACTCTTCAGACAGTATTAGCCAGCATAGAATTCCAATCTCTTCAATGTACATAGAAGTGAATTATGAAGGATGTTAGTTGGACTTACACCATCATATCTCACAAACAGGATGTCAGCCAGTACCATGTGTGGCATTTCTAGAAATGTATCTTTCAGTCCCTCTTCAACCCAGTGAGGTCATAGTTTTACCTTCATTATCTTATAATGACTTTGTGCCATGCTGCCATTGACTGAGGTAGCCCTCAAAGATGACCCATGAGTCCAACACAGACATGTTCCTCTTGGTACTTTTTTCACAAATATATCCAGTTAGTTCTACTTTTGACTCTCTGGGTTGGTGTAATAATATGTGGTCTGTGATTCTGGAGAATGAGGGGAAAAAACCATGTTAAAGGTACCTGAAAGTTCCTACAGAACACTAATTACATATGTAGGATGAGCTCCTTCAGTGATGCATCTTAAATTATGCCTCCAAGTAGTTGTCTGGGTTTGTCTGAAGCCACGTCTGCAGTTGTTTCACTGAATTTTATAGCACCTTTCACTTTCACCTACGTGTAGGTTTTCTTTTTAAGTTATATAAACCTATTTCTTTTCAGGAAGCTGAAGGGCATTTCATAATCCCCAGGAATGATAACATTTATTATTTCATCTGTTTTGTTAGAGGGTAGAGAGGCAGAGAAACCCAAAATAAGAAAAAGCATGGGAGACGCCAAAGGCTTGGCTGAACAGAACATGTTTAGGTAAAGTTATAAGAAGAAAAAGGCAAGTTTTACAAAAACATGGTGAGTGACCTAATGATTTCCAAAAAAAGAAAAATGATGATTATCATCCTTCAAAGGAGTTGAAACGCTAAGCAAAAAATAGTATCATTTACGGGATGTTCTGCAGTATTGTTGGTACTGAATCAAATGGGGAACATTGTTGAGACATGTTCCAGGCAGTAGCTAAGGATCTGAAGGCACTGTGCCAGTAGTAGCTGGCTTCACTGACAGTGATAGAAGGGAGGTCTTCCAACCAGTAAGCCCCAGCATCTCCCTCTGGCTAGAGTATTGTTATTATGCAGTAGTGCATCTTGACAGAGTGTCTGGCTCTGCAGGGAATAATCTACCTCTCTCTCTCTCTCTCTCTCTCTCTCTCTCTCTCTGTCTCTGCCATCCATCCATCCATCCATTCTTGGCAAGAATAATGCTGTAGATCAAGTGAATCAAGTGATTATGTTGCCTCCTACTTTTTATGCCAATTTGTTGCCTCTTTCTGTTCTTGAGCATGACTTCAACTTCTGTTTTACTCTGTTCAGACTAGTAAATTTAGTTTTATCTTATTATACTATGACATTATCATAAACTACTTCAAGGACTTAATTCTATGCAAACTTAAACTAACGAATCAAGACTTTATTTTAGTGTAAGGCATAAGTCCAAAAACTAGCAAAACTAAATAAAAATATGAAAATATATGAAATCTTCTAAATGCTATCTGCATGGTTAAAAATGTATATAGCCAACGAAGTAGGCTGTTGGAATTCAGGAACATGTAATTTTGAATACGCTTGGATGAGCCTAAAAATCATGCTATCATATATTCCTTTCTTCTAAACTGTCAGCTTCACTAAAGCTACAATTTTAGTGGTGGGCACACATGAAGTAGCACATTTTCAGGTGTTGCAATAGTGGCAGACAGGTTCTGATGCCCCACTTGCCTCCACCTCTCAGTGCACCCAACCTCTTCATATCAGAGGGCACCTCTGCATAGAAGCCATAATATCTGTAGCATGTGGTTGACGACATTCCGACATTGCTGACTTAAATAAGGGAGTTGAAACTATACACACGAGTCAGGAGACAGATGTTGCCATATAATGTTGAGAAACTATGGGTACTGAAGGTGTACAGGGCAGTTATTACGACAATGATTATATCACCCCACTCCCACACTATTGGGACAGGGATACAATGTCATTATATATACACTGAGGGCACTGCTTCTGTTCTACTAATTCATTAAATGAAAATGACCTCATTCTAGATAGTGGTTGATTAAATCAAAACAACCCCATTCTAAATAATACTTTAATGTAATGATGAGGTGATGAAGAAAAAACTGTCATATCTATGAAATATACACACACATCCTCCAGTCTGCTACCAACCCTAAAATACTGTTAGACATATTTATTAATGAAGATGCAGTGGTTCACTCGCCAAAAAATTAAAAATAAACATAAAAATAAAAATAAATAAAAAAGGAGGATATACCATTTTTAACTGAAGTGGCTAAAGAGTAAACTGTCCTATTGATTGAAACTGCAGCACAGTTTTGGAATGATTTTAGTTTAATCAGCAGTGGCCAGTTTTCTACTGTTACCACTGTAGCATAATCAGTGAGACAGGCGAATATGTTACAAAGTGATTTAATGGTTTGCTGCTTCTGTCTCACATACTCAACATAAGACTTTTTGGATGTTGACCAGATCTGCAGTGTGCAGTTGAGGAGAAGCGGGCATTCATTTCTTGTATTTCTTCTCGTAGCTCCATCAGAATGTATGTATAACACATAGTACTGCCAGAATGCTTTTCTTGTTAAACCATGTCTGCACTCCAAATAAGGCTAATGAATGCCAAACTGCTGGTGCTTCCAGGTAAGGCTTTTGTTGTGCAGTGGCCTTACTGTGTTCACAAAATTTTACAAGAAGCTCACATGGTACTGTTTAGAATTTGTAACCCTCTTGTTTTCTCCCATTGGATCTTCCACCATTTTTTCTCACCAGAAAAAATATCAGTTAAAAAAGAAAGATGATTGGTGTCTTTAGTGACTTTCCATGTGGGAGTGCTATTATCATTGCTTTGGATCATGTCTACATGGATTGTCTGTTAATTCAAAATGAGAGATATGAAAATATGACTGAGGATTGGGGCATTTTAAATGAAAAATGGCTTGGAACCTACATGATCCAAATGATCAACCAAGGTGGACACAACGCCACTGAATGAACACATGTAATACTTGGAATTTTTCTGCACGCCAAGATTGCTTAGAAACATTCTTGTTCATTATGTAGTATAATCAATCGTGTCAAGCAATTATTTTCTAGAGCACATCTTTAATATATTGTGTATATTGTTTTCTGTCGCTCAGTATGATCAAATGCTTAGTTTTCACAGAAGGATGCTACTGATTGTAGCACTGAAAAGCCTGGGATGACACAGTTCGTTGGGTAGGCTGTGACACTATTTGAGTTTTTAGCTGCAGGGAAGCAGCAATGTGCTTGCTGAATATCTGTGTGATTGCCATGGAACCAAAATAAATAAATATAATGCTCAGCCATGTTCTTCTGAAAATTGCTCTTCACTGCCAGGCTGATACAGTGTGAAATTCACAAAGTACTAGGGTTTTGTCAATGTGTAATGTTTAAAAATATCACTAAAAATTATAAATACAAATACTTACCTAGAGTTAAGTCTCATGAAACATAATAGGATTTAGGTATGCGTAAGATTGCAATGTTAGAACGTTGTTTTGTTTTTTACAGTATGTCAAAGCCACTTGCTGTTACAAGAAGCTCAGCCCTGATGGCTTGTACATATGTAATTTGTATATTGTGTTTTTGTTGGCATCACAGTAGCACCTTGTTTGATACCTTTTTGTTTTAGAAAAAGCTGCATGAATAATAGAATCACAAGAGCCAGAAGGAAAGTGCTCAGGATGGCAGTATGCTAGACTACTCAGCTTTCTTATAGTTCATGGCTGTTGTCATGAATTACTGAGTAGAGATGTGGGGTTGCTTTTCCCTAGTATGCAAAGTATGAGAACTCTGCATGAGTGCAAATGCCTTCCTGACTTCTAAGTCACTACCTCATTTAAGCAATGCATGAGGTATCTCTAAATTGACTGCACTAAGCTTTGTCAGGAAACGTGGTCCAATCATGAAGATTCCTTGTCTCAAGCAAATTAGAAGGTAATGCAGATCCAAACTATTGAACCTTTGTAATTTAACCTCAATCTAAGAGGTCCCAGAGTCATTGCTCTTTAATATTCTCAGTGGACTCTACACATGCTCTTTATACTTAACTGTTCAGCATTCATTTCTGATACTTGGTGTGGACAGATTCTTGTGAATTAGTCCAGTGTTTGCCTGACTTGACAGATTCTTGTGGATTAGTCCAGTGCTTGCGTGACTCCCTTTCTCCTTATTATTGTCTTTGTCATCTTCATCTTCTCCTCCAGCTGTGGGACTCAGACAGGACTTGCTTCCTGTTCCTTGTGATCAGTTTCTACCAATCCCACTCTGGTGTGACGTTCATAGAAACTAAGTTATGTTTTGAGGGCTTTTGCAAGCTTGTGGCTTTCTATGATGAGGTAGTACATTCTCGGTTTGAAACACTTATTCCTTCTTTCAGGTTACTTCCACTGCAGTAGCACTACACAGTCGCACTCTAAACATAGCTGTGTGCCTGGAGCACCTGTGGGAATTTTGCACTGAATACATAATCAGCATCAAGGTTGCTGAACATTTGTGGACATCTAGGAATCTCAGAGAATTGTTTTGCCCAGGAACTCCAAGCAAAATAAGGTTGCTGTTAATTGTTGACTTGAAGCACCATCCAGTAATCAATATGCTAGGCTTTGTTGGGCTAGGCAACCCTCTCACTTAGAACACTTTCCTTTCTTGCCTTTTTTCCTTAAGTTTCACTGTCTCTTTCCATGCTTGCTTTCTTTTGTAAGAGACAATCCAAGAAGACATCATGTTAATGCTCCCTATTCCAAATTTAGTTTCTCTGAGCTGCATACTGCAAGTCTTTGAGTTTCCTAATAACAGTTTTTAGGAACCCACCTATCTCCCTTTAAACTGTTTCAGCCTTACCCTGAAGATCAGAGCTGTGGTACTGAGGTGCTTATCCTACTGTGGGATCCTGAGGCTGATTGGGTAGCTTGTGTCCACTTTGAGTATCCAGGTAACCAGGAGGAAGACCTCTGTGTTTTCCTTCCTTTGTAGCAAGGCAGATATGCTTGCTTTAATTCTGCTTTCCTCTTTTGATTGTTGCTGTTACTACTGTTATTACTATTATTACTATATTCAGCTTATACCTCACTCTTCATCATAAGAGCTCAGATTGGCAAACAATATAACTCTGTAATTCTCTATCTATATAGCCCTCATGCCATATGACCAACACAGTGCCATTTAAACCCAAGGTGCTCTCTTCTGCTTAGACTTCCTAGGTATCACTTCCCCTAGTTCCATGGCACTCCTCCCATTCCCTGTTTGGTTAATCATAGCTCCAGGACTCATCTTTTTCTGTTACTGCCGTTAGGAATAGTCTGTTGTTCCAATGCGAGCAGGTGGTGACTTCTTTAAAATAGTAATGATAAGATAAGAATGCTATACTTAAATTGCTAGTGTGATTAATTTCCTCACTTTTGTTGAAATACTGTGTACAGTTTATTGTGATTCATACGTCATGCTTCTGCAAAAGAAACCAACATTTCTTGGTCCGGATCCGTACAGTATATATCTTTTTGAGTTTGCTTGTCTGTGTCAACAGAGCTATTTCCTAGTATTACTAAATAATTATTAACTCTACATTACATTAATTTGATTATGCATTTGAACCCAGCTGGTTAAGTATCCCCCATAAAGAGGGTGGACTGAAAATCTTTTAAAAAATGTATTCGATTTGTGTCTTTTCCCCAGGTCTTACATAATTATCAGTGTAGGCATTAATGCCAGATTTCACATTTAACTAGCCATTCTGATAAGGTAGTATGAGAATATTTTGTGTATAAAAACCATATGCTCCTATAAGACAGAAAGGAAGGGAGAGAAAAAACATGAATTGTGGCAGTACCTTTAAGAATAACTGGTTTTTATTTTCACATGAGCTTTTGTGGATATAAACCCACTTCTTCAGATGCAATACTGAGTGGTATTAAGGCTTCAAGCATAAAACATATCCAGGATTTTCTTTTCCACATAGCTGTTAAAAGTATTGGGGCTCTGACTTTGCATGCAGTATGTGTGCATAAAAATGAAAGAGGAAATACAGAAGTCCTAGAAGGGGTGAGAAAGGAGTTAGGGACCTTGGAGGCCTCTGAAGTGCCACACCACTAGTACATATCACCTCCCTCAATTCTCCCCAGTGCCCCTAGGAAGCATGGGAGCAATCTCACTTCATTTTTGGCCCTCTCTGGCCATTTTAGGCCCTGGAGAGATCTTGCTCCCAAAAGGGAGTGACTCAGAAGTCACCTTCCAGGTCACTTGCTGCTGGCAAAAAGGCTTCTCTTAGATGTAAATATCTTGGATGGGGAGTAACATAGTGAAATTACAACTCGTCCTCTAGGGGTCCTTTGCGGGCATTTGAGGGGGGAATTTGGGGGAGGGCAGGGAGTAAATAAATAGACCTGGGGATCACATGAAGCCCATGGCCCAGACTTCCTTCACTCCTATGTTATAGCACAATGGAGTAAAGAGGGTGCCAAGAGCAAAGGCATGGAAAGAGAATTGTAACTGCAGAATTTTTCAGAACCCAACTACTTTCAGAAAGTCAACAAGAAGGGCTTCAGGCTAGTTGTGACTAGCACACAAGCAGGCTGCTTGTAAGATGGTGGTGGTGAAATAAGGAGCGTTTGTTTTGACTCTTCAAAAATTAAGCCTTAAAAGATAAGAGCCTTAGAGCTGGATTTTAGAATTGGAAAGCTTTGGAAATCAGCCTTAGGCTGTTTGACCAGAGAGAAAGTGGATACTTTATATTTTGAAACAAAGATCTTGAAACCCTTTAAGACCATATCTCTTCCATGGAGTGTTGTTTGGATTGCTAGTGCAAGTTATAATTGCACTGAACTCTTTGAAGTTCTGTGGAGTCGATATTTCTATATTAACAGTATGGTCCAAAAGTGAACAAAAATAGTATTAACAATTACAATGAGAGATAATGGTTGGAGACATTGCTGATGATATTCAGTAAGTCAGCTTACTGTACTTACTTCTCTCTGTATGTACTTTTGCCATAACTTACTTGTCTACTCTGCATAAAAATTTACTGTAACCAAACTGAGAGGTGAGAGATGAATAAAGAGAATAAGTGGGATAAATGTTGACAGCATGGTGTTTACCAGAAAGATTTATAAAGACCTAGGAATTACACCTCCCCTGCAAAGTAGTTTTTCAGAACCTAGGAAAAGACAAAATAAAATCACACAGTATTTCCAGCAGAAGAAGGAGAGTGTTAGCAAATGTGAGTGAAAATGTGCTCTGTGAATCCTTGCAGAACAAATCAACCTCTATGCCTCCTGTATTGGACTGATCAGTAGATCTTAAAGGAACAGTACAAGAATGCAGGACTGTAGGATCTTCATTAGACCTGGCCACAGAGCTGAATCTTGCTGAATATGTGTCCACTATGACAGAATCACACCAGGTGGAGAAAGCTGAAATGAGGGACAAAGAACTCATCGAAGAACTCATACAGAGACAGATTCTTGAGTTTCCTTATAAGGGGTCAGCCTCAAAATATAAATCTATTTTTACTCAAACTGAAGAAAAACAACTAAGTGATCTTCAAATCCAGAGGCAATTCTTTATGGGTTGTAGTGAATTAGCCCTTATCCAAAATTTTCTTTCAGAAAGTAATGGATTGTTGACAACACTGGTTGAGAACTATATAACCCAAGAGATGAGTTCAGGACTAGAAGGAGCTGACAAATATCTCACATGAACACAGCTGGAAACAAAGAGCACTGTAAGGAGTTATTCTAAAGATATTGGTAAAGGAACACGCAAGGGAGAACATAAAAAGCAGGAAAAAAAGTAAAAATATTAAAAATATAAGAAAGCAAGTGAATAAAGCACATTGCTGTCAGTCAAGGGAGCTAAAGAGGCTGATTAAATTGCTAGAGACAAATGTAAACTCAAACTCAATTTCGGATTTAAACAAGCCCTCTCAGAAGGCCTGTAAGAAAAAAAGGAGGAAAAAAAGGACCAACCAATGTTATAAACTCACACCAGATACCAGAGGAAGAAAGTGTAATAGAGAAAAAAAGCAGCAGTTGCCCCCAATGAAGAGGAAATGCAGGATCCATGGGCAAAGATACTTAGCAATATGGGGAAGACGGAGGACAATAATTGTAATACAAACTTAAGCTCAGTACATCATCACATAAAGCCAAAGACAGATTTTTACTCCATAAATGCTTGGAACCTGGTGATGATTCCACTTAAACTGGTATTTGTGAACTACCCTAAACCTAAAGGTTTTCTCACACAGAAAGAACGTATATTACACTTCCTGCACATTTTAAATGATTTCTTTCCAGGAGCAATGAGGTCTGAGGATATTGTTTATATAGAATATCTGTATTTTGATGGAATTAATGCTCAGGCTGTGGGTACATTTAAGGACCAAGATTTAGCTAGCTTTATTTAAAAAACAAGGGAGATGTTTTTAAAACATGGATTAATAATCCTAAAATTCTTTGAAAATCATGTGCCACCAGTCCCATTATCTGGAGTTTCTGCCATTGTTTGCAAGGATCATAACTGCGAAAATTAATAATACTGGAAATCTCATAGATTTAAACCAGAGTCAAGATTCTGCCCTCTCCCACACTCATTCAGAAATCCCAGGCTCAAATCTGACATAGTTAGCTTTTATTGATTGTTTAAATCAACCTAACACTGAAAGGGCTGAGATCTTTATGCGAGAATAAAGAGCACTACTCATTTCTTATTGGAGATTACCACATACTGTTCTGGCAGAGATTTTACAAAGATTAGATTCACTGAGAAATTTTTTAATAGGAAGACAGCCATATGAAATAGAAGGATTAATGGATGTCAGTGAAAAAGTTAAGGACCACAACCTGACAATGAAAAATGAAGAAGGAGCTGGGAATCAAGAGAAAATTCCATGCTTTGGTTGGGGCTGATGCAGCTGAAGAGAAAGGAAAGATCTACATTGGAAATGTATATGGAGCAATAGAAAAGCCTAGCCTAACACATAATGATTATTGAAACAATATGGGGGTCCAAATTATCAAGGAATCCCCGGGAATAAAGAAAGATAATTCTAGGGGCCAGGTTACTGCAAAAGTAAACCTAATATTAAATAATATCAAGGAAAATGAAAAAGACCTATCCCCCATTACAACTGAACCGAACACTGGTGCATTTAAGCCTTTGTCCTGGATGGAGATGGGATACCTAGGTGAAGAGGAAAAAGGATCACCACAGAAAGAATCCAACTCTGTGGACAATTTGCCTGGCATGATATGCCCAGTGATTTCAAATGTTAGTAGACTGTGCCCATCTGTACAGATCATTGAACACCAAAAAGAAAATCCGTGGAATTCAGCAAAGAGCCATTCCACAACCAGATAAACTCTAAAATCCCATCTACTAGGGCATGACATGGACTAAACTGCCCAAGTGGCCAGCTGAGATTCCTTTCACGAAATATTGCAGGACAGAAGAGGAAACTGGTAGATCCAGCCTTCTTGGATTTTGTAAACAATCATGATATAATCTTGTTACAAGAGATATGGGCTAGGGAAGACATATTTCTAAACGACTTCACATCATACTCGCTGGAACCAATCCTAGCTCCAAGGGAGGATGACCAAAAGTGGAGTGACATTACTGATCTCCACAAATATCCAAGTTATTAATATCAGACTTGAACCCTTGGCTAATATTGCAAATGCTCTGCTTATTAAATTCAGGTGGGCGTGGTTATTTGTTATAAATGTTTATCTTTCACTGCAATGCCAGAATAAATTGGTAAAGGATACCTGGCACAAACTGGAAGACTATATTGGCAATTTAACTTTCCCATATCCAGAAGCCTTTGTGATAATTGCTGGTGACTTCAATGTTAGAACAGAGCAAAATGAGGAAGATTTATATTTGCATTTTCACATACCCCGGCCTGTAATGGATGGGGCTCTGAATTTACCAATTAGACAATCTAAGGATAAGGGTTGTAATTATGCTGGGCTATATTTTATACACATGATAAACCAGCTAAATTTTGTAATTGTAAATGGATGCATTGATGGTATTAAAAGTGCTGAGTTCACATTTCTGTCTAGCCTAGGGGCATCCACAATTGATTATTTTATAGTCTCCTGTGATTTGCTAAGCATGGTCTCCAGGTGTACTGTAGAAAAATGTATTGATAGTGGTCATTTGCCCTTAGTTCTATTTTTAAATTGTGATCTTCAAATGACATATGCAGAACAAAATCCAGTATTAAATGGAGATATTGAAATAAGAGCCTCTTGTGTTAGATGGTCTCCTAAGCTGGAGAATGATGTAAAGGAGCTATTATATTCAGATAGATGTCTTCATAAACGAAATGTTCTGTTGTCAGCAAATTCCACAGAAATTGTGCTTGGAGAATTTAAAGAACTAAGTTTGGATTTAAAGTCTCTTAAAGCAAAAATGTGCCTCCGCCAATAAGTCAAAACGTTGGTTCAATAAGGAATGTATTGTAATGAAGCAAGCTCTTGTTGAAAAAAATTAATCTTATAGAGAGAAAAATTTACTAACAATACCTTTAGAATGGTTTCAGTTAAAGAGGAAATATAAAAAACTAAGATTTAAAAAAATACCAAGCTCAGAGAGAGTACTGGGGAGATTTAATAAAAGTATTCAGGGAGAAGGATACAGTGACCTTTTGGAGAATGGTTGCTAGCGGGTGGCCTAACTTCTCGGTCAGTATGGAATATTATATTCCAGTAAGTTCACGGGAAACCCATTTTAGTAAAATATACGTAATAGGGCAAAATGGTCCCTAGAGTAAAAGGGACAATATATGTAATTACCCTGAATGGCATCCTGTAACAGCCTTGGAAATTAAGAGTCTTATTTCCAAACTTAAAAGTGGCTAGGCTCCAGGAAATGATAATATTCTACCTGAAGTGTTTAAATCTAACATAGACTGGTGGGCACCTGTGCTGGCAGCACTATTTACAAGTATCAACCATTCAGCATGCATCTGAGAAGACTGGAGACTGGCTATTATTATTCCAATCTAGAAAAAACGAGAAAGGACAGATCCAGCAAATTATAGACCTATTAGCTTACTAAATATCATCAGTAAGCTATATGCTAACCATTTATTAGGAAAATTACAAGATTGGCTAGAACAGGAAAACATACTTAACAGTGAGCAGACTGGATTCATGGGTGGGTGTTCTCCTGTAGACCATGCATTAGTCTTGCAACATCTTGTTGACAAGTATATAGGACCTCCTGGGGGGCACTTTGTGCTGTTTTTATTGATTTTAAACAAGCTTTTGATCTTATTTCAAGAGGCAAATTGTGAGAAAAGTTTGAGGATATTAATATCGATCGCCGGCTGCTTTCTCTCATCCGTGGACTATATGAAAATACTTGACTGAGGGTGAGATGCAGTAGTAGAGAGCATTTGACTGGACCTATTCCCACTTCTAAGGGGTTGAAACAGGGTTGTGTTTTAGCACCAACTCTGTTTAATTTTTATATTAATTCTTTGCTCAAAAGCTTAGCAAAGATGCACTCACACCACTCCAATTTATCAAATAGACCACTGTCAATACTGCTTTATGCAGATGATGCAGTGCTCTTATCATTGACAAGTGTTGGATTAAGACGTTTGCTCAAGGCCTTGGACAGTCATCGTAGAAATGAACAATTGGAAATTAATTATAAAACTAAAGTGGTCATGTTTTCCAGGAAGAGGACAAAGTATGAATGGTGAATAAATGACCATAAAATTGGCAGGTGGCCTTCTATAAATATTTAGGAATAATTTTTCACTCACATGGAACCTGGAGGATACGTTCAAAAAGTGCAATTACAAATGTTCAGAGAACTGTGAAGGCACTCCTTTCCTTCTTTTATAACAAGAGAGGGCAGCACATCCCTTCTGTAATCCAGGTTTTTATGGCTGAGGTGATATCCCAGACATTAGATGGCTCAGAAGTATGGGTACTTGATAATTTTGTCCCTCTGGAAGCTGTGCAGACTAAATTCTTGAGGGCAATATTTGGTATCCTGAGCTGTGTTCGAAATGCCGTCACCCACTTAGAAGCAGGACAAATCTCTGTGGAGGCTCGCATATGGTAACGTAAATTTCATTTCTGGTTAAAAGATGATGTTTGCACCAGTTGGACTGGCTCAACTCACACTAACTGATTCTTTTCAATCAAAGTGGAAAAAGTCATTAAATATGAAATTACAATCCTTAGGTTTCTCAACAATGGCCATTCAAACTCTAGGGTATACCAAAGCTAAAACAGCTATCTCACAGAGAATTCAAGACATTGAATTTCAGAATCATTTAAGCCAAATGGCTTCATATCTTCCTCTTAGGAATAATAGAGGGCCATTTATACCACCAAATTACTTGATAGATCTGACCATTCCCAAATTTAGAAAGGTATCTATGCTAGCCAGATTTAACGTTTTACCATCTGCATTGCTGGAAGGTAGATATAAAAAGATCCCTTACAGCAAGCAGGCTTGCCCATGTGAGACAGGAGAAGTAGAGACAGTGGATCATATCCTACTTCACTGCAATTTTTATCAAGATCTAAGATCTCCCTGTATAACCTGAATCATTCAAAAGATCCCAGGTAGGCCTGAGGAATCTTATCTAGACTATCTTCTGTCAGACCGGAATCCCAGGGTCACAATTACAGTGGCAAGCTTTTGTGCAGCAGCCATTAACCATTGAAAACAGTTAATGGATTAATATACTTATATTCTTTGCAGATGGGTTTGCTGTTCTAGTCTCATGGCAGCTTTATTTTTTTTTTTTTAAATACATGATTTTAGCTCCATCTCCTTATTGCTAATGTCAGTTGTATTTTATGGTTGAAGCTTTTGTCAGTATTTTAACAAATTTTAATACAACTTGTAGATGGGTTTCTTATCCTTAAGTTTTAAATCTTATAATCTTAAATTTTATAATTTTAACTCTACTTACTAGTTATTGATGTTAAGTGTATTTTATTGTATTTATGGTTGATGCTTTTAGCAATTTTTTAATGGAATCTACTATTGTTATACCTGTATTTTATTGTTCTAATTTGTAACTCTTGCTAGTTGTTTGCCATAATAAATGGATTGATTGATTGATTGGCAGGCTGCTTTTGAAAATGAAGGTTCTGTTATTACATTTCCAGCAGTCTTTGATGAACTTCTCAATGAATGTATTTAATCTCTAAAAAAAAAAAAAAAGGAATCAAGGCCAGGATTGCAACCACATTTTGCAGTGATGAATCCCATAGATCCCATAAATTAATCATATGTCTAAAGGAAAACTGATGATGAAATACAGAAGGTAGCACAGTACACAGAATTTGCATTCCTTGTGTCTTTTCTACTTTTGCTTTTTTAGAACCCTTCAAACAGTGACACCAGGAAGTCTTGTCTGAGATAGTTTTTATCACTCTAAGAATGGTTTACGGGATATTCTTTTGTTTATTATTCCTCATACAGAGATGAACATATGGTGATCGCATAAAAGTGTTTACAGTTAGTAATGCACCTTTGCTACTCTAATAAAAAAAGGCTTTTAATAAGGAAGTCCACAAGATGCCTTGGATGTTTTCTGAGAGATCAAATTGGCAAGGAGATCACCAGAAGGAGAAGAAAGGAATATGACTTTGAGAAATACATATGTTCATTTATGTTTTGAACAATGAACCATTGTCTTCCCTCTGGTACAGACCATATGTTCTGGACATTTTTTATGGTAACAGTAGATTTATTGTACCCTGAAATTACCACAGCTTCCAGAAGAAGATGGCATGGTAACTTAAAGTAACTATGTTGTAAAGCAAGTTGGAAATGTATGTTGTGTAATTCGTGTGACAAAGACATGCCATATATAGAAAACACATCATTTTTAAAATACATCTGATGACTTAGTACGTGTTATTACTGATAAACAGTTTCTGTAAAGAAAATATGACAATATTCGTATATTTACTTCAGACCTGGACAAGTAACATATAGCCCTGAAGCATAGGTCCTTTCTGCGTCCTGCCTTCTGTCGAAACCATCACGTGGGGATCCGGTGAAAGCCTCTCCTGAGAGGGGAGTGTGACAGAAGTGCTCCCTTGTGGGTGGGCTGCCTGCTGGATGGGAGGAAGCATGACGGCTCCACCCCTCCCTTCCACAGTGCAGCTTGGCACAGGGGAGGAAGTGCAGCCATTGTGCTTCCTGATGGTCTGCACGACAGGTAGGTGTGGGAGGGAGGCGGGAGGACTGCGCAGTTGCGGTTCATTGATGGGGAAACTCATCAGTGTTTATTCTGTAATTGAAATGGGTGGCCACGGGATTGCAATGTCATGCAGAACTGTTGTTGTGATCCCGTCACCGTTCCAGGTTGAAGGAGGAGTGCGGAAAGGTTTATAGTCCCAACTAGAGTAAACTGGAGTAGATCTGAATAGTTTGTCATGTAAATCCCATTGGTTCAATGGGTCTTCTTTGATTAGGAATTCCAATAGCATTCAGGTCATAATATTTGAAAAAGAATAAATAAAAAGGCCTTGACAGGTGAGC
The DNA here is from genome assembly GCA_030412105.1 of Cyclura pinguis. Taxonomy (NCBI): domain Eukaryota; kingdom Metazoa; phylum Chordata; class Lepidosauria; order Squamata; family Iguanidae; genus Cyclura; species Cyclura pinguis. Next base: position 132,105,683 of record CM059600.1, read on the forward strand.
ATCCTAGAACTTGCAACATGGCAAATGTGACTGGTGAAGTTCTCATGGTAGGCTTGAATCAATAAACTGGAAAAATAGCAGGCTGTTTTATCTGCAAGGAATAAATAAAATGCCTGTGTTTGCTGTTTCCAGATAGCTACATTCACAAGTTAGTTAATTAAACTGACTGCTCTGAGTAATTCTGCACTAAAACTGAAATGAATATTTTCAAATATCTGGAGCTTGAGAGGTTTACCAAAGTTGCTAATTCAAGCTTTAACTGGGAAATTTAAAAGTCAAGAATCAGATTTAACTATTTAAATGCAAGATTTCCCTTCAAAATCCAGATGCATTAGGTACTTGGCATTTGGATGATTTTTTAAAATTTAATTTGGAAGGTTTCAAATATCAAGGTGCTTAAATAGTGGGCTATGAAAATATGAATTGCCACTGCATATCGTCTATCAAATGGTATAGGAGAGTATTTTCACTGAGGCAGGAATATTCAACAGTTTTCATTAAGATATCAGAGCCTGTGGTTTCAGCTGGGCCAGCTAACATCATATCACATTGATTATGCTGATTCAGGCTTTTAAATCTGAATTGCTCTGTGGCAGCTCCACTGTCCTGGGATTTGTGCAGATCAAATGCTACATGACTTTGATTCTTCATCTAATAGCATTAAGTTGGTGCTTTATTGTCTTAATTGTTGTGATATTTCCCATAGGGTGGAACAAGTCAGGGATTGCTGTTTGTTTTGTTCTTCAGAGCATTGCTCTCATAGGAACACTTGATTTTTTAAATTATTTTTTTTTGGCTGTTCTTTTATTTGGATTTACTTGTGATTTATGGTGGAACATCTGAATGAGGGAGCAAAATTCTCCACTGAAAGCCCCTAATGCGGTTATGCTGCTGTTCAGTTAATGAGACAACATAGCATCTAACTTTCTATGTTGGTCAAAGAGCAGTAAAACCACTGTATTTAGGGGTGCCCAGTATGAGAGAGATCTGGCTTCCCATACCTTCCACCTTTCTCTCATTCCAGTTTATAACTCCATTGGTTCCCAAACCCATACTGACTGCCTCACAGCCATTATTTTTTGTTTTCATTTTTAAGACTACTTGTGTTTCATAGAACTACAATATACACTCAGTGAATTACAGCAGCTGATTTAAAGAAAGGAAACATATGACACCTTTGTTTAAAAAATAGCACTGGTAAAAATCTGTGAAAAGGAGGAAGGCAGAGTCAGCAGCTAATGGTGACAACAAGCTAGGGATCTGTATTAAAGACCCAAACAGGCCTTGCCTTTCGTCTTTCTCTAATCATGGGGGTCCAAAGCATGGTTTTGTTGAGATATATATATTTCTGTCTTTGTTCAGTGGATTGTGTGCAGTTTAAGGTCTATCTGTTTGGCTCTTTACCTAACATTTACCTGGGGTGTTGTCTTCTGAAGTCCTTTGGTGTTTGCCCCACTGAGAGAAAACATGTCAGTAGGCAAAGACTTATTCTGCTTCTTTCTCTCTCTCTCTCTTCCTGTGTGTGTAGTCTGTTAATATTATTCAAGAGCTTTTAGAATACATTTTATTTGGCTTGTTTGTTCAGCTAGGGTTAAGATTAACTCAAGCTGCTTTTGTCTATTTTTCTTTATTGCCATTTGTACTGTGTGTTCTGAAGCTAATGGTGTGAATCTGTGATCTGGATGATGAATATTCAGAAATTGTAAGGTACAAGACAAAACACCAATGGAATTCAATATTCTGAACTGAACAGGTTTTGTCAGCAAAATGGGGGGGGGGGGTTTGATGGTAATTCTCTCCTGTCATGAAATGGCTAGTCCCCAGTTCAAAGAAAAGAGTTGAGTTTTTCAGAAGCCTTTACTGAGTGTCCGAAAGAGAAAAGAACAGTATGTATTGCAAAGGTTTCCAGAACTGAAGGAACAAAAGATTTGCAGTATGATATAGCAATACATTTCAGAGTTAGCACATGAAATGATCTCATTTGTCAGTTAAGCAAGCTTCCCAAGCTAATTTTCCCTCCCCTTATTCTTATGCTCTCACCAAGAATTTGACCTTGGAGACTTGACTGCCAGCCTGCACCTGGATTTGCAGTCCAGTATAGATGTAACATATTTCTTTTTCCCAGTACCTGTTTTCCCCCAACCATTCCATCATCCCTTCACCATATAAAACGAAGCAATACATGTATTATATGGCATCAAGCTATATATGGATTACAGAGCACTATATACTAACTAACATCAAAACATTGCATGGCATTACATGACATCATTTTGCATGAGAGGGAAGTCAAAGTCAACCTGACACCCTCACCCAAGCATGGGTGAAGCTGGAATTTATCTGGAGTGCAGAGAAGGGAGAGGGAAGGGATGAAAAGAAAAGCCATGTCTGAGTGGAAGTTCATTTGTGGGATGTTGGATTCCTGCAGGTACCAGTCACATGCCTGTAGACACCTAAGAGGCAGGATGTATATCAGTAGCACCCTTCTGTTTGTATTCTCCAGCAGCTGATTTAGAGTGTGATGGTTGAAGTCAGAAAATCTGATCATGTTAAACAAAATGTTAAAGGCTGATTCTGGCATCATGGTTTGACTAATGCGAGAGTGCAATTAAATGCAGATGGCCTAAATTATGTATCTCTGGGTTTAATGGAAGAATAGTTGCTGAGCTTTTGCAGAAAAATGACACTGCTGTTTTTTTTTCCTGGTTGGAGATGACTTTGAATGCATGGCCTTTGGAACTCCTGTGATCTGTATTTGTGTGGAGCAGCTTACGCTTTCCTCTGAGCTTCCCGGCATGATGAAAGTGAGTTCCTGGGTTTTTTTAAAATTGCATTAGAAAACATAATTCTGCTGAGAATTACTTTAGAACCAGATATTTGAGACTTTCCTTTATTAATTCTGGAAGGTTTTTCCAATAATCTCTTTTCAACATTTATAACATGAAAACTAATTTGGTCTTAGCAAAGTGGAACTATTGTTAAAATGGCTGTCATCTTAAACAAAAGGTATTTTTGTTTTGGACATATGCACTAGAGATAGGTATCCTGTAGTTGTACAGATATTGTTAGAGAACTTCCATCAGGCTCTAGCCAGCATAGTTGATGGTGAGGAATGCTGGGAGCTACAGACCAACAATATCTGGAAAGCTGTATGATTTGACCTATGACACATACACTACTTTATTTAGATTATTTGCTTTACATCTCCAGTAATGTTTTAAATGGCACCAAGAAAATTATGGTGCTCATTTAGGTCCCTTATTCAGAGGCAAGCTTTGTAGTACTTAGAAGGATGAAATTTGACTCTTTCTCACTTGCGCTCTCTCTCTCTCTCTCTCTCACTGCGCGCGCGTGTGTGTGGCTAGGTAGGTAATTGTGTGGAATATAAAGCATCAGTTCAGTCTCAGACTTTTTCCCCCCCCTTTTTTGCAATAAGTTGCCTGGATGGAGCTCTCCAAGGTTCTGCAGCTCTGGCATGCTTTATCAAGTGGGCTTTTGCTTGAAGCAAAGGCAGGATAGGCAAGGCAGCCTAGAGTAGTTGGGCCACATCAGGAACATATGTGGGAAGCATGGAAGTACAGTAAAACAGCACCTTGTTTTGGTTGTTTTGGGAAATTGTTAGCATTCTTTACTTGCTTTGCATTGCCTGGGTTGCTGTCAACTTCATTTGGAGAGGATACAGAGGAGCTCTGTGGTCCTGAAAAGCAGAAGAGGTTTCCTGTCCTTAGTGAGTGGCCTTTGGGTTTTGTAGAATAGCAGAAGGGGAGGAATTGCCAATGCATACTTGGAGTAGGAAAAGAACAAAAGTGGATAAAGGGAAAAAGCGTTATTTACCCTCCATAAACTTAAAGTTCTCTGCATCTTTTACCCTGTATATTTTCCTGTTTCTCTCTTTGTCCCCCTGTGTATAATGTGATGAAGTGGGCTCTCATTCATTAAATCCAGAGCTGTAGCTATTACAACTTGGTGTTAAGTCTTTATTCTTTCAGGTGGGACAACTTAGTGCCCCAGAGTCTCATTTTGTTGCTGAATTCATACCTGCAAGGTAGGCATTTTATGACATTGTCATTTCAAGAGTTCTGAACAGTGTCCCCAGGTTTCAGCCAGCTGCCATGTACAATTATTTTTATGGACAAAAAAGAAAACAAAAACAGTCATTACAAAAATTGTTCCAACCAAAATGCTATATTTTCTCATGGGGTATTTTTTTCCCCCTCACAAAATGTAATTTATTGGGACAAAAATGATTGATACATGATGCAGAAAGGCTGGTGTGAGTGCTTAGAGGAGAAATAACTCTCCCCTACTCAGATGTGGAAGGGAAGTGAGGGTACTCATTTGCTCCTGTCAAGAAAAGACAGGCATAAATACCAATGTCATGAGAAGCTGGGATGGAAACACTTGGTGTAGACATCCACAGACTGTTTATTGTAGAGCAGCCAGAAGGGTCCCCAGCACCGAAGGAGTATGCAGAGAAACAGTGCTAGAACTGATCCTCAAAGAAAGCATTCTTTACTACACAATGCATGAAAAAAATAGGCATGACATATTCAGGATGTACAATGAGAGAAGCATAATCAAAGTGTGGAAGTCCCCTTAATATCACTAAGTTGAAGTGCAGATTAGCCTGTGGTTCTTGGAAAGGGTATCCTGGATGACATAAAGCTTTGGAGAAACTGTGACATCCATTTTCGGGATCCTCATCTCATGGCACAGCTACTTCAGAGCAATACTGATGTGGAAGAGATTTTGTGCGCTTCCAATGTACTTGGAGACTGACAACAAGGAAATGGATGGTGCATGAATATAGGTGTCATCCAGTGTGATAACTCATGGTGTGACCTCACCCACATAGACGTCCTTCCAATACCAAACCATAGAGAATCCATAGTAATGTTTTTTTTTTTGTACTACACTTGTGAGTTGTAATTCCCATATATCACTGCATGTAATGGCATTAGTAGTGACATAAACAATTAGCAAAATCAAAGTTACATCTTTAAATTACAATATCATACGCACAACTTCAGTGCAGGTGAGGGAACTCTGAAGAATTGCTCATGACTGTTCAACAGACTCTGCAACATACAAAGTTTGGATGGTAGTAGGAATGTCTATAAGTATGGGCATGTAGTGGAGGTAGAGTTAGTGTGATGCATGTTGTCTCCTGATACAAAAATAAGATAGTACTCCTTCCTATGTACGTACCAGGTGGGCTAGTACTAGCACACTAGAGACAGCAGGCTGGTTTATGGGCCCAGTATAAGTTGTGCAACATATACACCCCTTTCCTTCGAACAGGCAGACAGGTGAGGAGTTCAGAAAGAATAATTAGAAGGCTCCCTCCACACACCCCAGTGTGGACCATGACCTGAAAGTATTTCAAAACAGGCTGGGCAAACATTTGATTGGAGTCAGTTTGGTGGGATGTAACTGATTAAGCCAAAGAAATCTATGAACTGTCTGTCAGTGTCATTTCTACTCTGTATGCAAGACAGGGTGGAGAAAACAGCTTATGAAGACAGCCTAGGAGTCATACTTCTCCTCTTGTCCACCGTAGTGGAAGTTTAAGTGGATTCAACTAATGGGAGACCATCAGTGAATATGGTTGCTGTAGGCTATAGTTCCAGGGAACTGGCAAAACCAGCTTTGAGTATTCCATGCCTAAGAGAATTCATGGGGTCACCATAAGTCAACTGCTACTTGAAGGTATATACCCACACATAAGGGTCAAGCTACATTTTAAGATACACCAGTGTGGTGTAGTGGTTGTGCATGGGACTATGACTCTGAAGACCTGACTCAGCCATGCAAACACAAACCCATTGGCTTACTGTGGGAAGATCACACTCTCTCAGCCTCAGAGGAGGGCAAAAGCAACCCCTCTCTGAACAAATCTTGCCAAGAAAGCCCTGTGATAGGTTTGCCTTAGGATTACCATAAGGTGGAAATGACTTGAAGGCACCTAATGACAACAATAGTTTAAAAGCATGTGTGACGAAACCTGAAGGGAGGGGCACGGTAACCGAGCCTCCATAGTGACCAGGAGGGGTTTAAAATGATTGGTCGGTAAAATGGAACCCTGGGGAGCTCAAGGGAGGGGCGAACCAAGGGGGGAGGAGAAACGGAAATTTAACTGACACAGGAGGGAGGGAGTGGGAAGAAGAGTCCAGTGAGGGACAAAGAGAAAAGAGCTGTGTTAGGGAGCTGAGAGACAGAGTGAGTATTTGACAGTAAATAGCTGAGCATAGTGACAGAGAAAGAGAGAGAAAAGGAGTGTGCTGTATTATAAAAATTTAGTTACAAACAAGTTACAGTAACAGTATTTCAATAAAATGTGACTTTCTGTTTTTATAAAAGCGGTCTCACAGAGTGTCATTCTGTGTACTGGGTTATACACGCTACCATTACAACATTAGTACCAAGAGCACCACTTTCTTTTAGGATTAAAAGTCTGCTTGTTCTTATTGCTGAGACGGGCCAGAGGTAAGGAAAGCAGGGGAGGGAGATCAATCTGGTAGGAGGAGGCCAAAGGGGGACAATAGCAAAACAGGTGCTGCAATTCCCAGTGCGGGAGGATAGAAGCAGGCCTGTGTGTGTGTGTGTGTGTGTGTGTGTGCGCGCGCGCACGCGTGCCCTGGCTTGATCCAGAGATCTCCCGGGCCGTGCAGACCTGTAAACGAGATGTGTCAGGCTGGGCGGCAAGAAACGTCACAGCATGTAAACAGGAGAAACCATAAACCCCCTTCCTCATCTTCTCTCTCACAAAAGTAGGGAGAGTTGGGCCCATGGAGCCACCTATAGAGGAAATGTCAGGCCTTCCCTTCACTTCCCCAAGAGAACCTTAATACTAAAAAGGAAGTGCAACATGCCTGGAATTCCAGAGATGTCCTGAAACGTTACTCCCATGGAATTCTGGGATTTGTACTTTGGTGAAAGACCTAGCATTCTCTCTGATAGAATGTGCAGGTCCATTGCCCTATACTGGAACTTGCTAGCAGAGAATTCTCAGTACCTCACCTCACCAAACCATACATCCCAGGAACCATGGCAGATAAAGTGGGATCAAACTGATATAATTTTGCAGTGTGGACATACTAGGGAAAGGCAGTGCTATGGATTGTTTGCTGTTTGACCCCCCTACAATTATGCATGCGCAGTTAGCTCTTTTCACACAGTGAATGCGATGGCCACACCTGACACACCCCTTCAGTTTAGATGTTGAAATATGTACTACTACTTTACTCACCTCAAAATGCGGGGCGGGGGGGGGAGGGCACACTTGCTGCATGAGGAGCCCCTCCTATTCTTCTTCTGAGAGTGATCCTACATTTCTGCTTCAAAATCCTACTCTGAAGACATCCGTGCTTTACACCAGCTACTTTTCCTTTGGAAACAAAAACATCTGTGTTGCATCCCAAATTAAAAAAATGACACTTAATAGAAACTCTACCTGGATCCTAAAGTGAAAGGGGCAAAGAAATATTAGAGTTTTTCTTTCCTCTAATCCTGTGGTTTTCACACTTAGGCCCTCTTGGTGAATTGTACTTCTGCTCCTGAAAGCTCCAAATAGCTTGGCCAATTGTCAGGAAGTCTAGAGACTGAATTTGGAGGACCCAGGAGTACGAACCACTGCAAAATCCTTCTCACTATGCATGCTCAACTGGACATCAGTGTTGTGACCTAACTAGGAGCAAAGTTGGGGGAAAAACAATCAAGATCAGTCGTGGCATCCATGAAGAGAAACAACTTTCAAGACTGAGGAATACTGTCCATGGGTCACTTAACAGCGGAGAGTTTTCAAATTCTTCCAAAACTGTTTCTTGGGCATATGCATATCCCAAAATGAAGGGGTGGGGAAGACACTTGATGCCCCAAAATCCAAGCAAGATGGGGACATTTTCTTTCCCTGCCCTGCAACCTGTTTGCATTTGTGCCCTTCACTCTGTTATCTTTCCTGGTTCAGAGGAACCGAGCAGGTAGCAGGAGCCCCTGCCTTTGGTGTGCCACAAAGGCTTCTGCACCCTCCTTGCTTGGATGGAAGTGCTTCAGGAGATGAGAGGTGCGAGAAGAATGGCAGTGGCAGGAGGAGCAGCTGGGGTTGTGGCAGGGGAGAAGAGAGCCCAGCAGCTGGAGGGAGGGAGGGAGATTGGACACCCCCACCCTCCGTATATCACAGGAAAGGTAGTAGAAGCTGGCCAGGGATGCTTGCTTTTTGGCTGGCAGTCATTTTTATAGACCAGCATTTTGGTTTCACCCCTTTTGATAGTGGCACCAGGTACAGTCTCCCCCCACCCCACCCCACCCCACCCCACCCCATAGTGATTCCACTGTGTGTAGAATTACTGATAAACTGGCTGCCTTCTGGGCTGTGTCTATTGTAGAGATACATCTAGCAACATACTGATGTAGGTATACTATACTATACTATACTATACTATACTATACTATACTATACTATACAGCCATACTAAGGATGGCTGTATCCACTGATGAACAGTAGGTTGAGTTTACAATATGAACTTTGCCCATTCCAACAGTATATGTCAATGTTACTGCCCTGGCTAGTCCAAGCTTTGGGGATATTAAAGATATCCTCTTGATACCATAATTCGGCTTCACTTCTCTATTCCTTTCCACGTGCTTGCGAGGCCACCGGACAAGCGCGTAAACAAGCTCGGCCGTTAATAGCCGTAATATTCTAACCACAATACAGGCAGGCCAGAAATAGCTGACTCACTGCTTTAGGAGACCTCCAGGCAAGTACTCTAATTAAGTATGCACGCCACTTACAAAAGAGCCTCTGCCCCGCGCTGGCAGCTTGATGGGTAAACTATACAATACCCAATCCTCTGCGTTTGCATACTGGCTACTCTATTGAGAACCTCTACGATAACTCAGTCATTCAGATTCTGACCTTTCGGAGGCTTTGTCTCCAACTCCAAATCTATTGTTTTCCCCCAAGTACGGTTTAGCCTGCAGTCACAATTCTCCTTATAAAAACCCTTGATTCCGAGACCTTCCTCGGACTGCTCCCGAGTTTCATCCCACCCTGCTGCTGCTTTGCTTGGCGAGCCTCCCCTCAGCTCCACATGCTGAGCTACATCGCACCCCAGCCTCGCTCTCTATTTTTCTGGGCTTCAGGACAGGTGAAGTATCACCCAAACCAGCTATCCCTCTAAAAATCCCTCTATACCACTCCAAACTTTATTTTCTTTAGTTATCTTGTATGAGTGTGTCACATACACTGTTTTGCTTGTATTTAATAAACATCATTTATTGTTTCAACTTTTGTGTTCTCCTTGACTCGACCTGACCCCGTAGACATAGGGTTCAAGATCCCGCTACGTTACCCTGCCTCTCGTAACGTTAAGCAGTGCTCTGAGCTAATTTTCCCCACCTTTAGTTGAGCACATTTTGGTGTCCCTCCCGGGACCCCCAGTTCACAGGGTAACAGTCAAGGTGCTAAGAAAACATAAAAATGTGATGGTGCTGTGATGTTAAGACGTTATAATCTTTTAAGAGAGACATTAACCTTGCCAGGCAGCCTGGCAAAATGTAGAAAGCTCAGCTTAGCTACAGTATGTTGCTGATACTAATTGAACCATATTTCCACGCTGCATGAAAAGTGGTAGGAGAACTTTTTCACCAGCATAGAACTGGCAGATGGTCTGCTAACCAAAGACCTAATGTACACTGGTGTCATTCAACCAAATAAATAAGCTACCTTCTCCCATCCTTGTCCATTGTTTCTGCAGAAAGATAAGAAAACTGCTTGTGGGAAATGTGATGGCAGAGACCTCTGAAGCCAGAATCTGATTTTCCGTAGCGAAGCTTTCAATTTCTCTCTGTTGTTGCTGTTATTCATGTTACGTTTTTACATATTTCTTCAAAAGCTTTCTGCATGATTATCATTGTTTTGTACCTGAATGATACAGTGTAAAACTCATGGTCTTCATATATATAACATCCAGTAAAAGTTATTTTATACTTTTAAAAAGAAAAAAAAACAACAATAAGGAATGGCCCTTTGTTTCAGAACACTTTTGTCAGTAGAATCTATGTTTTTGTTTGAAATTGAGGTAGGAGATCACTCTACTGTACTGTTAATGCTAGATCTTCTTCCAAATAAATAAAAACAGCTGTTTTTCTTCAGTCTCTAGTTTTGCAAGTTCACAACAAGCCTTTTTTTCTCTCTCTTTGAGCTGGAAATGACAATAATAGCTGTATGATGACAACATTATATATTTTTTTCAAAAAAGGAGGTCTGTTAGCTGCTCAAAAGAAATTTACTGCACTATCCACAATTCCCTTATATAGAATTCAGTTCCAAAATCCCTTATCTGTGATTTTTGCTACCACAAATGGAGCTATCAAAAGAATTAAATGGCATTTTCTCTGGAAGAAATAGTGAAATCTTATAGTATTAACTGTATTATAAATAAATGTGAAATTGCCAGTATAAAATAGAAGAAAGAGTTTGGAAGATGCGCCTTTTATGTGGAGGTTGCTAGGTTTTCCAAATGTTCACCAGTGAGATCAAATAGTAGAAGTTATTAGGGAAGTGAGTTTTTGCTTTAATGTGAGTTTAGGGAAAGTAAACTGTTAAGATGTCTCTGTGTTAGTAAGTGGTGGAAAGGCCATTTTTGTAAAAGAATAGTTTTCATATCTTCATGTAATGTCTGCCTCTTTTTGCAAATTCATTGCTTGATTTAGAGCTTCTCAGCAAGCAAGGAAAAAGTACTCCTCACCCTAAAATCTAAAATCTCAAGTTCTAAAATCTCAAGTTGATTTATTTCTCAGCTTATTGCCTCAGATCATTAGATTTCCCCATAGATTTCTATGTGCATTGAAAATATTCATCTCCTTTGCCAGTGTGAACAGAAACATTTTCTAATAGCTGATAGTGCTAAGTGAAATGGTAGAGTTTGGTCTGTAGCCGAGATGGTATGTGTGAGTAACGGCTGATACTACAATTAAACTCCTGAACAGATAGAAAGACTGGGTAAGTGGCCCTCAGGTCCATGAGCTAGGGAGTTTGACTCTTCTGGATTAATTCTCTCTGGGGAAACAGGTTTCCACTGTGTGTTTGTGTGGGTGTGGGTGTTTGAGCCATCATTGTCCATGCAACCTCTGTGTCAGGGAGCACACAATGACATATTGCTCTGTCTGGGGCTGTCCTTGAGTCTGGTTGAGAAGCTGAAGCTCATAGAGAAGACAATAGCCTGTTAATGGGACTGCTTACTGGGCATATCTTTCTGTGTTTTCTGTGAACTGAGCTGGCTGCGAACTGTGCTAACTCCTGGGTCATGTTCAATGAATTGTTATCTATATAAAAGCAATAAAAATCTGTACGCCGTGTTGCCTCAATTAATGCCCTTCCTTTTATAGATTTGCAAGGACCCTCAGGCAATCTGGGGAGATTTGATCTGTAACACCACATCCATTTGGTTATTGTATGGCATAGTCCCTAGAGCAAACTTTTTAGATCACAGCACCTGTACACTTGAACAGCCTCCCACTACCATACAGGAGGCGTCATCTGTTGTGTTCTTCTGACATGTGTTGAAGAGGTGCCTGTTTTTTTCAAGCTTTCCCTAGCCATTGATTCTAAATGTTATACCTTTTAGATGCTGTGTGCTATTTTATTTTCTGTTACTGTATGCTGTATTCTCTTACGACAAGTGTTCTACAAAACGTATCACTTCAGAACATCTCTCTCATGGGTGAGACAAAGGAGAGAGATGTCTGGGTTTCTGCTGTTCTGTATTGTAAAAAATCTGACTGGTTCTTATTGGATGCATATATTTCTGGTATATACGTCATAATAAAGATGAAGTCCCATGAAAAGGAGACACTTACAGGAGCAGCAAGAATACAGTTCCAATCCCAAATGTTTACACAATAAATAAAAAAAGAAATAACATACAAATATAGAGCATCATCCCCTTCCCTGTTATTGTATGCTGCCGCAAATGAACAGAAAAGAATCCAACCCACCACTTGCTTGGACCTTGGCAGCTGCCAAAGAAACTTTAGATTTCTTAATTAGACAATAAGATTTGTGCATAGTAATTTGCTGATTGGTCAGTCAGTGGTCTCAGCTGGAAACTAATTAAGTCCACAAATTCCAAAGTCAAAATCACAAAACAGAAGGATGTGTCCTACAGATTTCACCTTAAGCTCATTATGTGGATATGCTCTGTTACTCATTGTGGGCTTATAAAAATGCACATGCTACTATCAGTGAACTTGTCTTCACATTGGCAAGTCAAGAAATGAATGGAAAAAGAAATGAGAGTACAGCCTTCACCGAGGTGCTGGATACATAAGCAGCTTTGGTGACAAGATAACACCTGACCTATGTGAAACCCACTATTTGTCTCACCCTGCACTGATGTAACATGGTGATAGCTCGTATTAGCTGGCTACAGAGATTGTATACTTCCCTTGCTTTAACAGGTCCATTAGCTGCCAGTCTGTTTCCCAGCACAATTCAGAGTGCCTAATGATGACCTATAGAGCCCTATATAGCTTGGGTCGGGGCTATTTGAACTATTGTATCTTCCTTTATGAGGCCATTAGAGCTCTACGATCTTCTGGGAAGGCCCTTCTCTCTGTGCCACCACCTTCTCAGGCTTGTTTGGTGAGAACAAGGAAGAGAGCCTTCTTAGTGGATGCTCCCCATTTTTCGAACTCTGACCCTAGGGAGGATCGAATGGTTCCCCCCTTATGCTCCTTCCATCAGCAGCTGAAAAAATTCTTGTGCCACCAGGTTACAGGAAACAGAATGGAATGGGCTCTTAATGATGTGCTGTGTTGTGTTATGAATTGTATAGTCTTTTAATTAATTTCAATGTTTTTAGTATTGTATGTTTTAACTTTATAAATTGTTTAATTTTAACCTTTGTATTTAGATTTTTATAAATATGTTCTTTGTCACCTTGAGTCCCATTATTGGGAGAAAAGTGAGGTATAAATGAATAAAATAACATTAATAAAGTAATAATAATATGAGAATTTCTTATTAGAGTATCTTTTATCAAGATTTCCTACAAGAAATTTATTAATCAAAATATCATTTTTACTAGATCTTCAGTATGGCTTCTTGATGCTAGGCATGTAAAAATGTTGAAGTGATTTAAATAAGACTTAGGGTTTGAACACAGTCCTATACACAAAGATTCTTTAAAATGAAAATAAAAATTCAGTGAGTCAACAAATTGTCTGCATTTTAATTATTAATTTTCTTGTCTCTTTTCTCAAATTACCTGTATCTATTATAATGTTTTATAGCATAGTGTTTCTGATATATTTTCCCTTTTCTTCCTCCAACCAAGCTGAGTGGTTCTGCCTGGGTGGTTTCCCAGAAATAGTTTGTTTGCTTTCTACAGAATTTTATTTCTTATATTCCTGGAGTTGGAGATACATTAGCATGCCTGTAAGAGGAAACAATTCTAGTCTACAGCCAAGAGTTCTAAAGTTGCTATCTATGTGTTTGCATTTGGAGGGGCCATAGCTTAATCCTAGAGCACATTCTCTGCATGTATAAAGCTCCAGGTTTAATTAGTAATATCTCCAAGTAGTGATAAGAAAGATTACAGTAGGAAAACCAGGAGAGCCACTGCCAGTCAGTGTCAACAATACCAGGCTAGACAGACCATAGATATGTCTCAGAATGAGGCAGTTTCTGTGGAAGCTGTGGGACAACCAAAGCTTTCCTGAGGCTTTAGAAATCTTTGTTTATTCCGCTAAATGCCATCTGTACTTATTGTTATGCCCATCTTTTTTTTTTTAATGGACCCTGGGTCGGTTTTACTGGTACAAGTATATATTTAGAGTTATCTCCTGCACAACAGTATTGTTTACATGCTTTGCAGTGAGTATACACTGTGTTATGGTATTATATATAATGTGGTCACGGCAGCAATAATTCAGTTAGGTAAGACAGAGGTGGTTGTGGATAGGAAAATAATTCAGAGACTTTTCTATTAGCAGTAATAGAAAAACAGAGGACCAAGTGGATATATTATTAGAGATGGAGTTTTAGAAGATGTGGTACAGTTCTGTTAAGTTAAGGAAAAGCTTTGCAATTAATGTGAATGGGATGTGCTTTCTTGATAGATAAATTTTCATGTGCACACTTTTAGGTGTACCGAAGCAAAATTATCTTATAGAAACATGTATTGTAGCATATTCCTTACTTTTTAATCAAATACTGACTATCTCTTTGGCTCTGGGTAAGTGTGAAAATCTCTTCTTTAACAGCCTTGAAGAATGTGTTAACTTTTCCCATTGACCAGTTATGTACTTCTGCAGTTTTACAGCTCACCCTTCAATGACTTGGGAATTACAAGGAGAGATCATAGGGGGAAAAATTGAAAAAATACAATGCTGACTGAACACAATAAAGTGACAAAGTGGCAGTGTAAATCTCTGACAAAAAAGAGACTCGCAGTAATGTAATTTTTTAAAACTAAAAAGACTGAGAAGGACAAATCATTATGTTGTACATGTGTACGGGCTTTGTTAAAATGTCCAAGACTGTCTGCAATTCACCTTTACACAGATCTGTAGCCAGCCCCCTTAACAAGAGGAGGGCCAATGGGAGAGACATAGCACTGGCCACCTGCCACTCTCTCCTCGCTGGTCAGGAGGATGTGAAGGCGAGACAAGGGAAGGGGAAAGGCAGTGACCTTCTCCATCACACCTCATCCATGCAGACTTACATAAGGAATCCTGTTGCACCTTTGTGACTGAGACAAATTTCCAGCATAAGCTTTTGTCAGCTCAAGTCTGCTTTTATCAGATGTGTCTAAAAAATAGACGGAGTCCACAACAGTTTATGCTAGAAATTTCTTCTAGTTAGTCTCTGAGGTACTATAGGATTCCCCTACATCTCTTTATGCTGAAACGCACTAATACATTAATACTACTGCAATGGGCTGTTTAAGAGTTAACAGAAAATGACGAGAATTAAATGACTGGCATCTCTTATTTTCCAAGGAAAAGAAAAAAGATGAAGATCCTGCAAATAATCAGAAACCAAGGTGTGTAAAAAAAATCATGTTTGCCCTCTACTTCCACAGCTTTCCCTTTTGCAAATTTAATTATTTGCGAGTTTATAGCTCCTCCCTACCCCTCTCCTTCTTACAGGGTGTGAAGTAAGAGAAAGTAGGGGCTGGTGGTGTTGGCGAACGAGGCAGGGAAAAGGCTGGGAAGTTGGGCTTAGAGGTAGATCATGGGGTGTGAAGTAAGAGAAGTCAGAGGAGGTGCTGCTGGAGAATGGGAGACAGGGAGGAGGAGGAGGAGGAGGAGGAGGAGATGCTGGATTAGCCATTGCCACTGCCAATGGCTGTTTAGTCTTAGGAGGTGAATGGGCTTTTGAAATCTTATTCATGATTTTGCTCCTTTTATGAGAGTCCTGTGCCCCTAACTCTCACAAAAGTAAAGAATCAATTGTATACTGTAAAGTAAAAGTAGCCAAGAACTGTGTTTTCTCAAAAATCAGTTTTACTCTTGTTTCACAAGGCCAACAATTCCAATATGAATACCAATACCAAACCGGGCTTAGACACGAATAAAAACATTACAATGCAACCATAGCCAAGAACTTAGGGCAGGGGTAAGTACCTGCAGAAGCTGCAGGGATCAGTTTCCACATTATGTCAGGCTATACAAACCTAAGACTGGCTGAAAATGGAAACAGAGACAACTGGTTGGTGAAAAATGGGAAAGTTTAAGTGATCCACCATGCCTGAATGCTTCCATGAGTGGCAATTTACCGATTCTGGGAAGTTTTCACTCACGTATTTGGCTTGTGTGGTGGGCTAGGAGAGGGTAGGTCTGGGAGGCTGCATGCATCCCATGAGCTGCAGTTTCCCCATTCTTGATTTAGAGAGAGGAGCTGAGAATATGCATGATTTTGTTGATGAAGTCAATGAGATCAAGTCCTTAACTTGTAAAAACATTTACTACATGATAGACTTTCCCATAAACTTATAAAAATGCTTGATTAACATACAGGGAAGCTTTCTGCAGTTCACAGTGCAACTTTTTTGCACTTAGAAACACGTGCAGCTCTTCTGCAAGAATATAGAATTTATGAGAATTAAGCATAGCAATCCATTCTTTTTCAACTGTAAGAGAAAACAAATTTTATAAAGACTTGTGAGATGCTGAGAGTCTTACAATTCTTGAAAATGTTGGCTCACATATACCTGGGCTAGAGAGGCAACAGTCTTTGTAGGAGCCAAAATTTGACATGTACTCAATAAAAATATAGCCACAATGTCATGGGGTTGCCATAAGTCAAGAGGTGACTTGAAGACACACACAAAGGAATATACACATGGAATAGATTGGGTTTTTTTTCAGCCTTCAATGTTAAGCACCCAACCCTTCTCTATTCATCATAATAGCTGTGGAATAGAGAAGCTTGCACTTCAGAAAAATCTAACTTGCTTCTTTGTTGCTGGCTGTGTGAAGAACACAAGTGAAACTGACAAGCGGAGCAAAGGAAAGTCAAAAGGGTAGTGTTTAATTCTAGCCCATAATAGAGAATTCTAATATGTAACACTTCAAAGGTCATGTTACTAGGCACTTAATTAATTAGGTCTAACTTCCATAACTGTGACCATGAAAAATCCAACCTCTTTCAGGGAAAAGACAGAGTTTTGGAGGCTATTCTTGTCTACTTGCCCTGCCTTATTTCAATTCAAGAGACATTCCTGTTTTGAACAAGATCCATCTCTGTAGTTATTTCCACAGTTATTTATTTAGCAACACACGTTGGGGTGTTATAACCCTTTTGTTCTCCCACTTGTGGCTTATGGCAGCATTCCTTAATAATGCCTTTGAAAGGCTACTTAGGTACCAGAAAATACTCCTAATGTGTGCAGACCTCATCCTAAGGCTCTTTCTGCAGTAGCTTCCCATCCCGGCATGGGGGCGGGAGAAGAGCTGAACCGCGACAATGCTTCTGCATGACATTGTCATGGTCCTGCTCCTCTCCCATCCCCAGGCAGCACGATCTCAGATTAAATCATTGATGGGTTTTCCCCATCAATGACCTGCAGTCATGTCATGCCACCATCCCGCACTTACCTGTCCTGTGGAAGGGCAGAAAGTATGATGGTGGTGCTTTCTGCTCCAGTGCAGCCTGGAAAAGTACCCAGTTGCACTGTGAAAGGAAGCAGCGTGTCCATCATGCTCCCTTCCACAGGGAGTCAGTCCTGTGTGAAGGGGGATGCTGCCGTCATGCTTGCTTCCTGGCAGAGCTGCTGCTGGGATCACCACCGGAGGACCATGCAAGAAAGTAGGGTGTGGAAAGGGACTATATCATTGTTGTATCTACAAAGACAAGTGTATACACAGTGTTAGGTTTACAAGGATAATGATATCATTGTGTACATTATATTCTCACAGAGGTTATCTGCCTGCCTCTAGTCACTGATCAATGGAAGATCATTTGATTAAGATGAGTCACAGGCCTTTGCAGCACTGTCTGGTGATGCAATACACTCTCAAAATCTATTGAGACAAGATAAATTCTGGTTTCTAGCCAGAAACAAAATTATGAAATAGTGTTCACCCTAAGAAATCTAGAAATGCAAGCAAAATGCACTTGAGTGTGAAAATACGAATGTTTACCATCTCTTATAACTGATTAAAAAAAGAAAGAAAGAAAAAATACCTTTTTGTAACAAGGGAATCTTAACATACTTTCAAAAAGCTGCTTCATTCTTTTTCAGAAAGCACTTTAAAGCTTTTGTTCAAAGTTCCATACACATAAGGATCAATCAAGCACCACTCAAAATCTTGTAATACCTGTAATTGCCTGAATAAAGCAGAGGGTAGGAAAACATCTCGCATTCCCTTCAAGTTAGTTTTGTTCAGTCAGCTAAAATGTCTGCATTCTTGTAATAGAAGGAAGTCTATTAACAAGAAGTAGCCAGCTGTAAATCAATGTTCTAATTATAGTGTGACCTGTTGCTAAATTAGTGTTTGTCTAACCCCACTGTTGTTTTCCCATTATGAATAAAAGAACATTTACTTCCTTTTCTCCAGTGTTTACAGATTGTAATTGGCCATTCATCCAGGATCTGGAACTGTACATAATCTGTCATTAAAACCAGGAATTAGGTCCAGAACCTTTATAGCTTTAATCATAGTTCTAGAATAATTGATGTTTACCAAGATCTCTAGCTACTAAATGTAAACACACAAGAGACAGTCATTGTGACTTTGGAAAAAACTGCGGCTTTCTGGTTTTATTTTGAGAAGATACAGAATGACAGCTAAGCTATTTGAGAATATCTTAACCTCTCATGGATATTAAATGAGATGCTGATTTATCAAGATGCCATTGGTCTCTTTCTGGGTACAAATCAGAGTTCTGGCAATGATCAATAAATTCTTACACCGCTTGGATCCAGACTTTCTGAAGGAAGATATATTACCCTATCAGCCTACCAAATTTTAAGATCTTCAAGGGAGGACTTTTTTCGTCAGTCCCACCCTCACCATCTCATTGTTGTATTTTAAATATTTTTCAACAGTTTAAAATCAGTTTTCTGATTGGATAGCTTATTTAATTTTAACTTTCAAATCATCATAATTGTTTTTAGCTGAATTTTATTATAATTAGGGTCGTGAACTGCCTAATATATGCCCATATCTATACCTAACCGTTCCTGTGAAATGATCCCATACCATGCTGGAGGTGTTATTTGAAGTGGCATTGCTCTGAGACTGGATTCCACAGCTTCTCCAATGCATCATGTTGTCCATGCAGCATCCCTGCCATACGTAATAGGTTAGTACAAGCCTTCAACTCAGTAACAGGCATTGGCCAATGTCCTACATGTGTATGTAGCTCCATACATGCAGTTCTGTGTCCCCTTCTCACTCAAGAGCAGATGCTGTTTGGGCTTCTGGCTGTTGTTGATTACTAGTGGGAGGGGAGGGAGAGGGCTCAGTTCGGACCACAGAGAAGTGGCAGGTGTCAGTTTGGTCCAGCTGGAAAAATGAGTGGCTGCTGTCAAATGGAGTGTACCTGCCCTTTCCTTCTTCTGGGAGCTCAGAGCAGTAGGATCATCATGGTTTGAATCACCTCCCTTCTCTCTCATCTTCCCTCTATTAAGGAGCAGCAGCAGTCTCTCCCAGGGCTTGAATTTGCTGGGCATGGGAGGTTTCTGCACAGAGCACAAGAGAATAGCCCTTTGCGCCCCCTTCAAAAAGGACCTGAAGCATGCATAAGCTGCACTTATCCATGTGTAAGTCACTAACAGGATGCTGGCCATTCTGTGTGAGAGCTCTGAAGTAACACATGAAGTTTCCTGTTAGCTATTTACCTCTTTTGGTTATGAGGATGAAACAAAGTTACAGTTTAAAACTATTGCAATGAGTAGGAACAAAGTTACCTTACTAGAGTTACAAGTAACATTCTCTAATGTCAAAAGTTAATTTGAAAGGACATTTTAAGCCATTTTGGTAGGAATTATTTAAGGTTTATGAAAGTCTCATCAATACTAGTATCAAAGAAAAAGGGATGGAAAGTAACAAATTATTTTCTTTATCATTATCACAATGAGAATGGGTTATTTTTCAAATACTGTAATGAATAATTTAAATCCATCCTCTGAATTATTTGTATGCATCATCATAATATGAAGATATTAAAAAAGCAGATGGCTTCACCCAAGTTAAAAACCTGCTAATTCTACCTTCACCCGTTGTTGTGTCTTCTTTTCCCCATTCCGGAATTTCTTTTTCATACTGCCCTTTCTTTCCTTCCACACCAGTGCTCATTCACTAATGGTGCCAATTCAAATATGTGATTAAAGCACAGCAGATGAAAATAGCTAGTTACTAAGTCAGAAAGGAGGACCTAAATACCCTAAAGGGACCAGATTCTGCCTGATCTTAGAAGCTAAGCAGGGTCAGCCCTGGTTAGTACTAGGATGGGAGACCAGCAACAAATACCAGGTACTGTAAGCTATACTTCAGAGGAAGGAAGTGACAAAACCTCCTTTTCCGTGCCTAAGAAAACCCTATGACATTCATGGGGTCACTGTAAGTCAGGCTTGCACAACATACAGCCCGGGGGCCTCATGCAGCCCACCAAAGGATTTTGTGCAGCTCACATCACTTGTGAGCAGAAGGGTCAAAAAAGATTGCAGCAATTAGGTTGCTGATGGTTTTGAATGAACCCGGCTGAGCTGTTCCCTCTCCTTCCCTCCAGGGGGAGCAGAGAGCCAAGCTGATGCTACCTTTTGCCCTTGTGCAAGATGGCGGCAGTTGCTTCTTCTCCTTCTGTTTCCTGTGGATGAGCGGTGAGGGCGGAAGCACCTGGGAAAAGGAGAAGACCAGCTGGGGCTATAGCAAGCAAGAAAGGGGGTTGTCTCCTCCTACCTGAGCAAGCCAATATGAACTGTTACATGGCAAACTGGGACCCTCTGGGGGAAGCAGATTATTACAGGCCAGTGTATTCATTCACCCCATCCTTCCTAAATTGCATTGGAAAAAATTAAATTGCATTTAAAGATTGCTTTTTAAAATGCAATTTAGGTCTATTCTGGTGTGTACCCTCATAAATTCCACCCCCCACTACCTGGAATTCTCCTTGTTTGTCTTCCAAATCTATTTTCTTCTCCTTTCTTCATAAATAATACTTTTTTTCTGCCACCCCCAATTGTTCCCCTCTCCTTTGATCTT
The DNA here is from genome assembly GCA_030412105.1 of Cyclura pinguis. NCBI lineage: Eukaryota > Metazoa > Chordata > Lepidosauria > Squamata > Iguanidae > Cyclura > Cyclura pinguis. The sequence goes on from CM059600.1 coordinate 132,126,401, forward strand.
TTGCAAATCGTTTGCAAATTACCCACTGCTACATTTCTTAAGGCATAGCTCTCTTGTCTTTCCAATAATCCTATTTACTGGTTTTGTGTAATCACAAAACCACAACATCTGCATTATCTCAGTCATCCTAGCAACAGGTCAAGAGGGCAAGACAGTGGCCATTTCTGCCCTATACTGTTACAGTGCTCTTATTCCACTTTCAACCTCCTATGGGATCCTGGGGTTTGCAGTTTGTGGGGGGACATTTAGAATTCTCAGCCAGAAAGCTCTTGGGCCTCAGGAAACTACAAACCCCAGAATTCCACAGGATGCTGAAAGCAGAATAATAGCACTATAACAGTGTAGGGCAGAAATGGCCAGTGTTGTCGTTACCCATGTTGTATATCAATGGTGGTGAGTGAAATTTAAGGAAGGAGGTTTCCCTAAGATTGCTGGGTGAGTTTGTAGCAGAAGCAAGATTTGGCCTTTTCAGCCATGGAAAGCCACTGGGTGACCTTGGGTGGATCACACACTCTCAGCCCCAGAAAATCCAGTGATAGGTTTGCCTTAGGGTCGCCATAAGTCAGAAACGACTTGAAGGCACACAATAGCAATAATTCACTGAGTCTACTCTGGTGAGATAAAAGCTTACCCAGAGTTTGAAAGCATTGTTTTTTAAGACTATAACTCACAGAATTCCCCAGTCAGTAATCATACTACCTGGGTTTTTGGAAGTTGTAGTTCACCAAAAGGGACTTTTGTGAAGCTCTTACTTGAAAGGATGTCATGTAAAAGATGGAGCAAGCTTGTTTTCTTCAGCTTAAGAGATTAGGGGCCTTTCCACGCTACACTGTTACAGTGCTATTATTCCACTTTCATCATCTTGTGGAATCCTGGGATTTGCAGTTTAGGAAGAGGTGCTTAGAACTCTCAGCCAGAGAGCTCTTTGGCCTCAGGAAACTACAAACCCCAGAATTCCATGGGATGTTGAAAGTGAAATAATAGCACTATAACAACGTGGCATGGAAAGAAAGGCCCTAGGACACGGAGGAGGCTTCAAACTGCAGGAAAAAGAAGTTCCACATAAACATTAGGAAAAACTTCCCTAATTTCCATTTTTTATAATATGGTTTATTTTATTTGCAAAATAGTTTAATAATTAATTATAATTTATTTTACAAATAAAAAACATTATTATACCATTATTATAACTTTACTTGGAAAGTGAGGCACTAAAAACCTATCTGTGGCCCGAAGAAGTTTAGCCTATTTAATTTCGGCCCTTACCTACTGCCAAGTTGTGCGGGTCTGCCATAAGTCAACAGGTGATTTGAAGGCAGATACACATAACAGTTCCAAAAGGACAGCTTTGCTGCAGGGAGATCCATCTTCCCCATGGCAAGGTCAGTTGTGAAGGCAGCGTGTTCGAAGTTACTGGAGTAAAGCAGTTTGGATAACGTGTGTTGCTGTGTCTTTTTTGCTTTCTTTCTTTTGAATATAGAGCTTTCAGTGAGTTCAGATGTCACATCTCTGCCTCTTTGTTTTTCTTCCATTCTTATGTGCAGGAAGTCAACACTCATTTTCCTTTTCCATTTTGCGACATAATTGCATGTCACTCACAAGCTCCTTGTATTTGCCAAAGACTGTATCCATTGTAATTCAAATATTTTCTGTTTTGTTGCTAGACCTCTTGCTTTTAGTTTTGTTGTATTGCTGGTTTATTATTTTCACTGTGGTGTAGCAGTTCCCTGCAGCGGTAAAATAGACAGGTTCATTAACAGCCATTCACTTCACCAGCATTATAATAAGAGACGCTAGCATCATACTTGCTGATTGCAGCCATTTTGACAAGAGCAAAGAGCATATAACACACTGGCTTTTATGTGCTGATGGAAATAAATGGCTTCCATTTAGTGGTAGAAAATATTATTTAAAATGTCTAGGATTTTGAAATAGATTTAAAGGAGAAGAAAACCACCTCACTTTATTACAAATGCATGAGTTGCTAGAAAGTACTCTATATATTGGTATTTTCAGAATATGTAAACTGAAGTTGCTGTAAGGAAGCAGAGGATAAGTGGTTAAACTTAATCCCACTAAAATAACTTCTTAAGCCAGTTGTTGCGTCTCATCTTAGCTAATTTGTTCCATGGACCAGTCACTCTGTTAGATCATGTAATATACAGTGCCCTGAACAAATTAGTCCTAATTATTATTTTTCTTGGCTTCTGGATCATTTCCATTTTCCTATAATCTGTGCCCAATACAATGCCCCACATCGATTGTTTTCTTTATATGTATCCTGGGCAATCATATTAACATGTGGCATACCCTTCTTGCTGAATTAGACAGAGTCGTGAATCATGTGGTTCTGGTAAACGTGTATATGAGAACAATCAGCTGGCTGTTTGAAGCCACATTTAAAACATGTGCCTAAAACACATGCCTTCATCTCCATAGAGCACTTCTTTCAAGAGCACAGTTGTTTTTCTTATGCTGAAGCATTACTAATATTTTGGACTTTGTACTCCTCGAGACTTGAGCCTTTACATTCCTTGTAATGCCAGAGTAAACTGTAAACCTTTGTGAAATCTGCTTAACAGGAGAGTTTTCCATAGAGAAGGAATCTTGATTTGCAGATTGGGAAGGTTTTGTATGCCTGAATGTTGTTCTATTTGGGCAAATTGGAAAGATTAATATCTGCCCCTCCTTATTTTGCCTAACAAATAATATTGAAATTCTCATTATCTGACAATAAAAATCACGGTTCCAGCATGTTTTTCTATTTTCAAATGCCCTTGTTTTAACAGATCTGGCCATAGAAACAGATATGTTAGTTGCATCTCATTTGGACTACTGTTACCATGTTCTACATGGGTTTCCCTCTGATGCTTGTCTAGGAACTTCTGTGGTCTATGATGCTGAAGCCAGGCTATGGACCAGGTCCAGCTGTGGGGAACATGCCAGTGCCTTGTTTGTACTAGCTTCTCCGGGTCCTGATCTCTTTGTGAGCAGAATTTAAAGTGAATGGTACTGCATAAAAGGTGCAGAGTGGCTCAAGACTGGCTTTCCTGAAGGACTGTCCAGATGCCAGTATCTTTGGAAATGACCTTTCTCTCAGTGTCTGACATACATTTATCTAGAATGCCAGAGATTTGCATTGAAATGTATCTAATTCCCTCTCTGATAGTCTTCTAGTGTCTACCTGGCTAAAGTCTTTCAGTCAAGGCTTTAGCCTGTCATACTGATCTTTTTTATCTGCTGCTGCTATTACTGTGCTTTAACTGGGTAATTTATAGTCTTGTTTTTTATTTGATTGCTTCCTATCTTTTATAGGGTTATTTTATCCTATGTTCCACCTTATAGATTAGCTGCCTTTGGCATTATTGTGTGAAATGGCAGGATGTAAGTTTATAAATCTAAATAATCAAACATAAACAAATAGATGTGGCTTACCATTTTCTGCCAAAATGGTGAAATGTATGGGTGTATTTGTATGTGTAAGGGATGTTCGTATTTCAAGCTCTAGCAATTACATCCTGCTTTTCAGATTTCCAAATCTCCTGCTATATCAGTAAAAGTAAAGAGAGCTTAGTTATGTCTAAAAGTGCAGTGAAATACTACCACATATTATTGGGAAAAGTATTTAATAGCACCATTCAGTGTTGCAAACAGAGTATGGTGCCAACCTGATTATGTTGCTCTGAACAGACGGAAGTGCAAACATCAGTGAACAAACCTGCCATAAGCTTCCCACAAGGCAGTGCACACCCTCTGTTCCTATATCAGCGACATTCACAGTCTGGGGATTCCTTCAGGGTAAGCAGAGTGTTGAGACTCATTATTCTTCCTGAGCACATACTACAGGCATACACCTCCATTAATTTCAATAGAGCAGGCACATGACAGTTCTATAAAACTGCTGATAGCCAACTTCAGGAAAAGGAAAAATTGGCTGTTCACAAAAACTTTTAACAGAAAGTTCATTTTCCTTTGGATTACATGGAATGACTGTTTTCCTTCTTCTTTTAAATCTACACATCCAGATAAGATTGCTGAAAGAGAAAAAGATGGGCTTAACATCAATAATTCAGCCTCTGACCCTCTGTTTCTTTAAAATGATACACTTCTCTGTTTCAGATTATAAGTGAAGTGCTACTTATAATGTACTAGGTTACACTACAGTTGCCTTCCCCAGTAGTGGGGTGTTGTGGCATCTGAATACTTCTGCCAGCATCTTCAAAGCTCCAAACCTCCAAGGATTTTCCTCTAGTTTTCCAACCCTGGGTTGCTGGGCACACTGAAAAAAAAAAACACAAAAACCCTTGACCTCCAGATTTAATAAAATAGCAAAAGGGCCAACATAATTTCTTATTGAAATGATGAGTCAACATTTATACAAACCCTATCAATTAAAGTGGATTACTCTATTAAAGACAGTAGAATTAAATCCAAAAAGAAATTTGTGGTTGCAGCAAGGCTTTGAAACACCTAATCAGATGCTTACTAATTCTCCCTCTTAACACTTACTAAAATGTGAAGCTGCTCCATTTGCTAGGACATAAATTTCTCTGGTCAATGCTGGAAACCCCCAGGAGCAGGACTTTATCTTTTATATGGATTATGTGCCCCTCCTGCATTGTTTAACATAAAAAACCATCATCTTCATTGTCCTCGTCCTCCCCTTTTTCTTTCCAAGTCTGAGACTCAAGGGGACTTACAAGAGTTAAAACAGGTAACAGCTAAAAAAAAAAAAATGTATATCATGCAGAAGTTAAAAATATTGTAATATAAAAAATTAAGAGCAGTTTCAACAACATCAAATGTACATAAAACAGCACATGAAAACTCCTTCCACCCCTGAGCAGCCAGCCCTGCTGGAATAAAAATATATTCGCTTGCTCATGAAAGGACAGAAAGGGGAGTGCTAGTCTATTGCTATCTGCAATAAGACCCTTTCAATAGCCTGAACACCCCAAATTCAATTGTTAGTTCCACCTTGGGTGGTGTTACCTGTGTACTGGGGGTCTCGGGAGGGACACCAAAATGTGCTCAACTAAAGGTGCGGAAAATTAGCTCAGAGCACTGCTTAGCGTTACGAGAGGCAGGGTAACGTAGCGAGATCTTGAACCCTATGTCTACGGGGTCGGGTCGAGTCAAGGAGCACACAGAAGTTGAAGCAATAAATGATGTTTTATTAAACACAAGCAAAACAGTGTATGCGACACACTCATACAAGATAACTAAAGAGAATAAAGGTTGGAGTGGTATAGAGGGATTTTTAGAGGGATAGCTGGTTTGGGTGATACTTCACCTGTCCTGAAGCCCAGAAAAATAGAGAGCGAGGCTGGGGTGCGATGTAGCTCAGCACGTGGAGCTGAGGGGAGGCTCGCCAAGCAAAGCGGCAGCAAGGCAGGATGAAACTTGGGAGCGATCCAAGGAAGGTCTCGGAATCAAGGGTTTTTATAAGGAGAATTGTGACTGCAGGCTATGCCGTACTTGGGGGAAAACAATAGATTTGGAGTTGGAGACAAAGCCTCCGAAAGGTCAGAATCTGAATGATTGAGTTAGCGTAGCGGTTCTCAATAGAGTAGCCAGTATGCAAACACAGAGTACTTGGGTATTGTATAGGTTACCCATCAAGCTGCCAGCACAGGGCAGAGGCTCTTTTGTAAGTTGCGTGCATACCTAATTAGAGTACTTGCCTGGAGGTCTCCTAAAGCAGTGAGTCAGCTATTTTTGGCTTGCCCGTATTGTCCAGGAATATTATGGCGATTAACGGCCGAGCTTGTTTACGTGCTTGTCCGGTGGCCTTGCAAGCACGTGGAAGGGAATAGAGAAATGCAGCCAAATTGTGATATCAAGAGGATATCTTTTAATATCCCCAAAGCTTGGACTAGCCAGGGCAGTAACAGTGGGATCAATGGGTTTACTCCAGTTTGGACTGATAGTTGAATAATGATGATAATCTAACAATTGGGTGATGATGATGATGATGACAATGTTGAGAGTGATCTTTATTATCTGACCTTTTCCCGGTCTGGGACTCAAAACAATTTACAGAAATTAAAACAGGATACAGCTTTGAAAAATGTACATCATACAAAAGATAAAGATATCATTAAGGGATCAATCAAAATTAAATAGGCATGGAGTTGAAGCATGATAAGTCTGATGGTTTTGACACAGACATTTAAAATTGGGAAATAAATTAATAAACATATAAACAAAAGTAAATAACGGTTTGATTGTCTTTTTATCCTATCACCCAGTTCTTCCGCTGCTTTCCAAGGTCATATCTAGGTTGTATGTTTTCCTTTGCCTGTTTGATTCTGTACTTTGAGCCAGCTCTAGTTAAAAAGTATATAACTAGATGCTCTGATAAAGAAGTGTGGAAGAACTATCTTATCAAATAAGCTACAATTGATTACATAATTGTACTTTATTTAATATATATTTTTTATTTTGTTGAAATGTTAATAAAAATATTCAAAAAAAAGTATTCATTAAATTAACATTTAAAAAGTTAAAAAAAAGTATATAAATAGCAAGCTTGACTTTGTTTGAAATGTCTTCACACTTTATCTGTTTGGCTCTTCTTGCTATTTAAAGGGAATAGGCTGGCATGGCCAAAGTTATTTTTAAGGTGGCCAGATGTTTTAGTGAGTGCCAGGCACAGTTGATGAGGAAGTATGGAAGCAGCAATACCTGAGGGTTCCCTTTGTGGAAAATACTGAGTCATTTTGTGATTGCCTTTTAAAATCATCGCTTACTTGGCGTATAATAATAGTAATCTGTGGATAGATTCAGGTGACCATTTTCAGTATAGTGATGGTTACTTTTTAAACTCAATACAAGACAGATTCATTGGCACTGAAAGCCATATTATCTATCAACGCTCATGAGGGTCAGTGATTCTACACATGGGGTAATATGGATTAAAATTACTTTTAAATCATGGCCTTATTAAGCAGTTTTGAGAAAATTATGACTTGATCAGTTAATTTTTTCCCCCAGATTTATTCTTCACCTTTCTCTCAGCAAATAGAGCCTCAGATCAGCTAAAATTAAAATGAATAAAACAGTACAGGTTAAATCAGATTAAATCAAGCAACTTTAAAAGCAGCTTGAAAGAAATAGAGCTTGGAATATTACACGAGGAAAGTAATTTGTTTAATTCCACATTACTTTGCCTAGGAAGGCTAGCTTTTAACTATTACAAATGCTGAGGCAGCAATTAATTTCATTTTGCCAGTAGTGGGCAAAGTGTAACCTTCCAGATGTTGGATTGTAATTCCCATCAGCCTTAGTCAGCATAGCCAGTTGAGAAGTGCTGGGAGTTCCAGTTCAGCCTCATGTGGCCAGGCTGTGCTTCACCCACTGTGCGTTACACACTTCTTTGAACTCACTTCTTTGGATGTGGTACGGAGCGATAATAAATGCTCAGATATATTTACACAATTGTGGGAGTGGGATGGAATGTAACTGGATCCAAAACAGTGCAAATCATGACTCTTGGGCTAAATTTTCAAAGGGTTGTTTAATGTGGTTAGTTAATGTTAATGTGTGAAAGGAATAGATCTGCTTACCAAAAGTCTGGTTCCCAGTTATTCCTGTGAATAATAATGATCTTCCATGAATCCTACTAAAAGCTGTACTGCTACAATTTCTAACTAATGGAACATGGACTCCCAGATATGACACCATCAGCACTTCTGGAAAGCTGCCTAGAGAATTTGTAGTCTGTTAAAGAAACCATCTTTAGCACATCTTGAATTTTTGTCTTAAAATATGTTGGAATTTTATTTTAGGAAAGATGAAGAAAAAGGGTTGAGGAGAAGTCAGATGTCATCAAAAGGAGAAGTGTGTCCTGCAGTCAAAAATGTGGGCAACCCTTGTTCACATTGCTGGGCAAAAGGAACCATCCTGAACCCACTCTCGTTATATCCTCCTTACGGGAGCAGCCTGTCGTTATTTCTGATAATGACTCATTACCAGTGATTGCACTCCTTTTAATGTGTCACTTGCAAGTCCATTGAAACAGCAGCAACAAAATGAAAGGCATTTCACAGCAACCTAGGGATGCTGCAGGACAAGTTTCATTGAGTGAGCAAAGACAAAACTGGGAGTGAAAGCAAAAGGGTTGGGTTGTTGTTCATTATAAAATAGATTTGACTGAAGGAAAAATTCATGGGGGCAGAATGATCATGGGGAGGGCAGTGTCCCCATTTGCCCCATTTGTTATACCCATGCAGCAACTCAGCCTAAACTGGCAAAGACCTTCAGAACTACCTGAGACAGTTCCATTTTTAAATGTAACTGAGCAGTTGTGTGTTCCAATGATGCCCCATAGAGCACTCACCACATAGACACACATCCACACACACGCCAAATCTCCCTTTGCCCCTAGAAAGGTAAAATGGGAAATAACTAGTCTAGGAAACCAGCCCTTTCATCGGGGAGGAAGTCTTCAATAATGTAATGCATTCTAAATGCACACACACACACACACACACATACATATTACTTTATGACTAAGTTTATTTCAACAGCTGTTAGGAACAGGAAGAGACTAATTAACCACAGCCTTCTGCAGGATGAAAAGTAATAGCATTTCTGCATGACAATGCTCTCCCTCATTGTCCCATCGCAGTCTTGGCAGTGCCTCTGGCAGGATGGGAGCATGTCCCCAGAGCTCTGCTCCACACCTGTCTGGCTGCCTATGAAAGGGAGCCCGAGGGACATGCTTCTTCCTTCTGCACTGCAGCCGGCTTTCTTCCCATGCTGCCGTGGGGAAGGAGGCATGTGATTGCGCTTCTGCCCCTTCCGCATGGCCGGGGCTGATAGGAACATTGTGCAATCATGAGTGCTTAACAGATTTTTTCTGTTAAGTGCGTGGGGACGTGGTGTCTGTGGGACCACGATGACATCAGGTGAAAGCATGATCCGTGGACCTGGCCATCACATCGCCAATGTGGGACAGCAATGCCATGCAGAAATGGCCTTAGTCTTTCCTATTTGGAAAATCAGGGTCTCTTTTCGGTATTGCATTTTAGTTAAATTGAAATAGAAATAACATAACCACAAAGGCAGTGTGTTAGCAACACAATTTGAGGACTTACCTGCAGATGAAACAACCAGTTTCTGCAGCTCAGAGACTGAAAATGATGATATGCCAGAAAAAAGTGTCTATTTTGTGCCCCCCTCTCTTTTTTTTACAGGATGGCAGTAGATTGTTAGCTCTGGCTCTGCATTTGGCTGTCAGACACTTTTTATACATCTTGTACAGCCTCTTTTTCGTCCCCTTGCTCTCTGATAGCCTTGGCCAAGAAAATGTTGTCAGTTCTACAAGTAAGAGGGGGGAAAAACCTGCTTGTGAATGGTTTGAGAAGGCGAATGGTTTGTAATACAAAGAATTCAGGCAATTTATTTTCAAAGAATGTAACCACTTAGGAGCATAACACAAAATGGTCTTTGAAGGAAAGCAATACTTACTGACAAAGGAATGCCAGGCTTTGCGTGTGTTAAAATAAAAAAGAAAAAGGGCAAAAAGGAGAAAAAAAGAAAAAAAGAATAAAAGAAAACCTACTTCTGCTTACTTTAAATAGACAACTAATTATTTTCTATAGAAAATATTGTGACATTCATAACCTGATTAAAACATGGAACCCAACAAACATGTTGGGGAAGAAAGGAGAATGAGTTTTCTCGTAAGTTGTATTCTTGTGGTTTTCCAATTCTGAAAGATGTGGATATAACTTTCTGCAAAATACTGGGTCCTTCAGATTGCATATGTCCTGTTTTTCACCTAAGAATTACATAATGTGTTGATACTAGATATGGTCTAGAAGCATATCATGTTCCAGACAGCTCCTTGAAACTAGGAAAATCTGTGTCTGGTCAGTGTGTGAATGGAACAGTTAACTGCAGACCCTACAAATGCCATCTTGACTTCTGCTGAAAAAACTGAGGAATATAAATAGAATAAATGGAACAAAATAATAGTGTATGTGTCTAGATGCCTTACCAGTTAACAGATGGTTTGTGGTAATCATAGTTGGCCATTATTTGTTGTGTCCCCCTCCCAATTCAGTTTTAACGTACACTAATATCCGGTTGTGAGCGAGCCAGCATGGCATAATGGACTGAGCATTGGACTGCGACCCTGGAGACCAGGATTCGATTGCCCACTTCCCAGTGGAAACCCACTGGGTGACCGTAGGCATGTCACACACTCTCAGCCCCAGAAAACCCCATGATAGGTTTGCACTAGGGTTGCCATATGTTGGAAACAACTTGAGGACACCCAACAACAGTTCAGTTATAAACCTGGCTTTTTTGGTTGGCCGTATGACATTATTACAATAATACAGGTTTTGAAAGCCAAAACTCTATAAGCCTTTAATAAGCTCTTCCAAAAATGGTAGTTACCTGTCAGATTTATGATATGTGCATGATTGCATGGTTTGTGTTCCCCACCCTAGCTCTCTCACCCCAGCTTGCCTGGACATTGGATATGAGTCCCAATTTCTTCCCAAATGCCATGGACAAGATCAGTATCTTGAACTAATCACATCCTCGTACCCAAGCTGACTTTACAGGATTGTTGACCTTTAGATCTAGAAGGTAAATGCCGTGAAATTATAATTCAAATAGCTATATACTGGGGTAGGAATCATAATTGTCTCCTTCTTTGGGCGTGTGGGGGGTTATCAGGAGAGGGTTTGTGGTGCTGAGAAATCAGGCTGTGAGCCGTCATTAGCTGGCCAGGTAGTGACTGGTAGAGAAAGAAGAGGAACAGAGGCTGGTTTTTAAAGGCTGTGTGACCTGATTGAGGCTGCCAAGAAGGAAAGTTCCCCTGAAAAAAAAGCATCTGTGATGAGGGGCATTGGTTGGAGAAACTTGCAAATAATCAAAGTTAAACCCGCCAATGTGGTGGGCTGACTGTATAAATACACTCAGTTCAGGGAGAAGCACAGATACAGTAATGTCTGGACACTTCAAATTCATCCCATTCCATAACATTGTAGATAAGGTGTCTTACATTAAGTCATATAGCCATCAAACATTTATTAGGACATTTCATTATAACACTTAACCCATTATCCATAACAAAATACCGTCTCATCTATTGCTTTCAAGATTAGTCTCCTTAAGCAATTCTTGAACAAATATTAATTATATTAATAGCATGTAGGCATGTATCTATCCTAGCCTTACTCTCATGGATCAGCATTTTAAGGCAGCATGTGGGAGCTATCAGGTATGACCTTCCATTGTTTATTCAAACAGAGTCTTCAGCCACATTGGAATCATGCTGAAAAGTCTGATTGTTGTGGTTCTGACCTAGATTTTTTTTATTGTCTCCTGTCATCTATCCCATGCAGCGAATTATCCAATAAGAAGCACAGATCTTATCTTTATGTTTGGTATACTAGTTCTCCATATTACCTGTTCCTCAGGTTTCATCTAATGCACCAACTTGCAGTGTTACTTCTGGTCAGCCTTTGTGGTTTATGTTTACATATTTTAAAGGAACATCTGGCAGTCTTCCCAGACTGGAAACCTAAACAAGTTTTTTTTCCTTTTTTTATTCCAGGACAGAAAATTGGCAGATGCTTTCACTGATCTTATGTTCTGTATTCTACACTGTATAAGTTTTACCAGGATATATGCCCCCTTTTTTTTAAGTTATGTGAACAGGCTGATGAATTGCTAACTTAAATTTTCCCAGCCTGTAATGCCTATTTTCCCCATTAGGGCTTGGTATGTCTTGTGTTTGCAGCAGCAGATGCAGTTTCTTTGTGAACTTAACTGTGGCAGGCAAAGATATTTCACCATAAGCTATACTGTATGCTCATCTTCCTTCCTCCTCTCTCACAAGAAGTTTTTTTTTCTATAATCTCTTTGATTGCTCTCATGTTTGCCTCCTTCCCAAGGTCTCTTCTTACCTGATCTCACAATACAGCAGAAGATGTCGGTCTGATAGAGGGGAAGGGATTAGAAGCTGGAGGAGTGAACTGGCAGTGCAGGCTTATCCTCTTCTCACAAGTTTCCAGCAGCTGCTTCCCACAGCCTTTTGACAAATGACTGTCTCTGGAAAAAAGAACAGAAAACACACACTTTTAGAGAATGGGTGGTAAGAAGAACAGTTCTGCCTGCTGTGAGTTCTTAGGAATTGGTGCCTCCACCCTGCTTTGTACTCCATGGATCTATGATATGGTGGCCAGTGGTGGCAATGTAGCAATTGAAGGTGTCCTTTCAAGCAATTTGTAATCATGCAGTGTAAACTCTATTTGCATAGACATAGAAGTATGGGTTTGTGGCAAAGCCATGTGAAGAAAGAACACATAATGTGATTGAATATTTTGATGAATCTGAAAATAGCAGACAAGTGGAAGGCATTCTACTTCTGCAAGGGAACGGAGTTGTCTACCTTTTGATGATTCTTGCTGCAGCCCCCCTTACATCACATCCTGTTACCCTGAAGGGTCGCCAACCCTCCAAAGCAGATTTTAGTCTCCTTAAGCAATTCTTGTTGTTGTGGCAGGAGACATATGTTGTGGCAGCAGAAATAGGAAAACAAGAAAGCCCTGCTGCACAAACAGGAACTAATTTATTCAGTGATGTTAGAACCCAGGCCTGTTCCGACTGCACTCTGTTCTCAGTCAGTGGGACTCTTGTTTTAACCTGTTCATATTGATTATTTCTCTGAGCTAAGTTTGGATTTTTTTTTAAAAAAAATCATTAACATGATTTCCTGGTTCTTGGTTTCTTCCTGATGAAAAGTATTGAATTCAGCTTCTTCATGAAGTCTAACTCCTTTCAATTAGTGAACTTGTAGCATTGCCCTTTTTGTCAGCAGCCCCAGAGATAATACAGAGAAAGCCTACGTTCTCACAAGAAAAAAAGAAAGAGAGAGGCAGTAGTAGTAGCTAGGTAACGGTAAGGTTTGCGGTATTACCATTAAGTTATCTTACAATATGTTATGGTCTTTTGTTGAATTCTTATAATAGTTCTATCCCAAAATGGTTGGGTCTTACTACTGTAAAACTAAAAATACTCTTCTTGAAGGAAACATTGTTTAGGGTGATCATTTTACAAAAATCTTTCTATCCCTACGCCTCTTTCATATTCATATTCTCTCTGTCTGTCTCTCTCTCACACACACGTACACACACACACCAGGAATGACAATGTATCTAGCAAATTTGCTATGAAAAGCTTTGACCAAGCTGAAATTTTCTGTTCCTAATAGTGCAGTTTTTAATTTTGTTGAGGATTAAACACCTGATTATAAGGAGTGCTTTTTTTCATGTTGTCCTTGATTGTCCTGTTCTTCTGCCTCTGTGCTCTTTCTATTTGTGATCCTTGTTTGGTTTTGCAGTTTTGCTTTTCTTTGTATCTCTGTACCGTTAAATTGGTCCTGTTATTATAAAATTAATAAATGTAGGTAGTGGCTTTGGAGAACAAAAGCTTTCAGATAAAGGCAGGAGATACCATGCTTCATATGTTGTTGCTTTCCAGCAATAAGAGAAACTAAGTTGGAGTGATTGGGAATTAACACTTTGATCTGGAATTAAAATTTTATTACTGGAACATGCCTCTTGGGATGGGAATTCTATGTTTAGAGCAGCTTTTTTTAATGATTAAGAGAAAACAAAATTGTCAAGAAAACATTAGGACAAAAGAGAAATGTACATATTCTGCAGGTACAAGCAGTTTCTGAAAACTGCTTCAGTTGCCTGAAAAGCTCATTTTCTTTTAAAACTTTGCATCACGCTTGTTGTCATGATCCGAGAAGCAATGGTACAACATCTTGTCCTCATGTGATGGATGGAAGACAAGATATTTTTGCTGTAAGGTCACTTACTGCTTTTTGCTACTTGGGAAAAAGAATTGGGTAGGTGTGCCTCCAGCTACAGAGAAAGCATGTGCTCAGCTTTGGGAGAAGGCTATTTCAAAAATAATTTCATGAAATGCCAAATAATTCATTTGTGGAAAAGTAGCCCTCTGAGCTTTCAGATTTTAAATGACCTGATAGTTGCATTGAGCCCAAATGGGAAAATGTGGAGTCTGCTACAGCATTCACAAGATGTGTCGGGTATTGGTGTGTGAGATGTGCCACTAATCATACTGTAAGCATGATAAAGTATGGAGACAGGAAACGAGTAGCCCTCCATATGTTCAACTACAGTTCCCACCGTGTCCCACCATTGGCTACCCTAACTAGGAGAGATGAGAGTTGAAAGCCAACAACATCTGCGACCCTTTGTCACTACACACTTATAACACTATGCTTCCATTTTGGCTGCCCTTGTTCCACCCTATGGAATCCTGGGATTTGCAGTTTGGAAAGGAACATCTAGAATTCTCAGCCAGAGAGTTCCAGTGCACTTCAGGACAAACCACAGGATTCTACAGAATGCAATTGGGGCAGAGGAATTCTGGGGTTTGTAGTTTCATCTGGGGCACCAGAGTATCTCTGTGGCTGAAGATTCTAAATGCCCCTCTGTAAACTGCAAATCTAAGGGTTTCCCTAAGATGTAGCCATGGGAGAGTAACATGGTAGTTAAAGTGGAATCATATCACTATAGTTTAAGAGTCTGAAAGGGCCCCAAGTGTGCCAAGGATCAATATTGGTGCCTGTTGACTATAGTTGTTTTTTCTTTTCTGGAAATTCATCAAATGGCTTGGAGATTAACATTGGTCCATGGAGCACCACTGAGTACCACTGAGCTATGTAATTGTCACTATGGTCCTGCAACAAATACACATTAGCTGTACCTTCTTAAATGGAAGATCAAATTTCTGGATGATTCTGTCGGCAGAAAACTGAAAAACACAAAATTCACTCATAGGCTGTTGCTTCCCTGAAATGCTAGTTTTATATGTGGCTATTGAAACATTCATAAACAGTCTAAAATCACCCTCTCCCACACGTGCCAAAGCTTTTTAAAATAATTAGTTACAGTTAGCTTTCCAAACCCCAAGTAGTTCATCATCATTAGGCTTTTTATTTTAAAAAATGTAAAAAAAAAAAGTAAAGTTTATTAGAAATGTACTTTCTAGTTTCTGAAACATAACTAGAATAGTTGCTTTTCAGTTTGTTTGTTTTTTAAAAAATCTGAATGCTGCACATCCCTGGCTGATAGTATAAAGGAGTGTTTCTTAAACTAACTAATGAGGAAGACCAGCATTTCCCCCCCAGTGTTCCAGGGAAAGGTACCATATTATTGGTTGCAGTTCTTTCTTTCCTGGAAAGTCTCCAGGAATTGGCAGCTGAAAGTAGCAGCATCAGTTAACACCTGAATCATGTGATATTCCTTGTTCAAGGACACTCCTCCAAAAGTTAAAAGTGACTGAAAATTACAGTTATGCTCCAAAAGAAGTGAACTTATCTCTCATTAAATTCTGTTTGTAAATGTAATAATACTGTTGTCATTAGGAAAAGGAAATAATTACAAGTAACTAGTTAGGTTTATTCTTCTCTCTCTCTCTCTTTCCCTTTCTGTCTTACACACACACATTTATTTCAGTGTCTGAAGTACCACAATCTAACAAAAAAAAAATCACTCATCTACTGTCCATATATTTCATTGTGTGCAGCTGAACATTTACTGCAGTATAAACTGGCACTTTTGTTTGGAAAAAGCTTTTGGTGGTTCTGCAGTTCTGCTCAAAGTTGTTTAGAAATCCTTCTAGCAAGAAAGTTTAATTTCTTCAGTGCCTTTATTGCCCAGAAAGATTTTTGGGGGATCTGAAATATTCCCCTTTCCTCTTGGTTCAGTGAGCAGCATTAGGAGTGCAAAAATCTGAGGCCTGTTTCAAAGTAAGGGAATAAAAAGAAGTGTATGTAATAATGTAATGTATGTAACTTCAAATTTCCCATAAAGTTATGGTTAGTCCATGAATTTTGTACACTTTTCTCAGCCATGATTTGTCTTTGCCTTCCTCTGAAAGAACTGATATTCCTTGGCAGTCTCTGATCCAAGTACTAACCAGACCTGACCCTGCCTAGCTTCCAAGATTAGACAGGATCTGATGCCTTCAGGATATTTAGTCACAACAGTAGTATCTGAATAGGCTCTAAAATTTGTTCTCCTCACTGTTATTTTTCCATAAGGAAGAAGCAGTGAAGAAGGATGGCTTTTGGAATTGCTTGCTCAATCAACGTAAAATGATTAAGAAGCCAGAAAGCTGGAAATCAAGGTATAGGTTTTCAGTAACGTGACTCGGGATTTCTCTTGTCAGCAGTGCACCTATATTAGTAGGGAGAGAAACAGACCTTGATAAGCTTTGTGTGAGTTGGAAGAAAACAGGTTTCTTAATGAAGTAGCATCTCAATTTAATGACAGCTCTTGTGAGAAACAGAAAGAGCCCTTTGCCAAACTATGACGCTTCTGAAGTGGGAGACATTCTACAGGCTGATATTTCAGTTGACAGCAAGGTGCACCAGATCAAGCTACTTGATTGGAAAGGTAAGATGCTGTAACTCAGCACTGCTGCACTTATCAGTCTGGATATTAAGCATCTAATAATAATAGATGATGATGATGATGATGATGATGATGGTGATGCAGTAGAATCTTATTGAGCTGGCCTATCTTTTACAGGCTTTGAAAACAAGGTCCTAGCCATTTTTTTAATTTTAATTAGCTGTGTAAACATACTCTTTTTTGCCAGATAGCAATGCTATTAGGGATACTGGGGGAAGGAAGCAGAAATATTCTTGTACTTATATCTACCTTTTCTTGGAAAATTATAAAAGGAAGTCAAAGCAATATATGTGAGATGTTAACTTTTTGGCTGAAAAGTTTGGCATGGAAAAACTGAATCAATTGAAAAATTGAACATAGGCTCTTGGGCTGTTGGTTGCTGTATGTACAACTGGATTGTTGAGGAAAAGTGGGCTTCAGATACTGTGGCTTTGCTTTATTCTTTCTTTCTTTCTTTCTTTCTTTCTTTCTTTCTTTCTTTCTTTCTTTCTTTCTTTCTTTCTTTCGTTTATGGGCAAAAGCTCTTTCCATAGGGAAGATGTCTCCTTCCCTGATGTTAAGATTATAAAGAAAAGGAATGTGCTACAGAACACTGTGAAATAACATTCTCCTTATATGTAGTACAGATGTTTACTCTTACTTTAGACATTTGGATTTTTTAAAAAAAATGTTGCAAAAGGAGAGAATTTGATTGTATGTGAGAAATGGAAGACAATAGGCATCTCTCTTGTCCTCTGGAGCTGATAATGATGAGGTACTTTTTATATATTATCTGCAGATTGGTGGTAGTCTATTGCAGCAAGCACAGCTACCTTAAAGATTAACAGATGTATGGATGTAGCATATATATCTGATCAAGAGGGCAGTGTGCACAAAAGCTCATGCCATAATGAATTTGTTAGTCTTTTTAGTGCCACAGTACTTCTTGCCATTTAAAAAATGTTCATTGCTTGGAAAAATTATGTGTGAATTCTAGCTCCCAGAATTCCTCAACCAGTGCTGGCCAGAGTGGCTGGGAGACTGTGAGAGCTGTAGTCCAAAAAGTAATTATATCATTTCTGACAAATCTGCTGCCAGAAACCATGGCAGAGCCACCTAGACCAGCAGGTTACTTCTTGCTAAGATGGAGTGAGAATCTTGAAGTCCTCCAGATGTTGTTGAACTGCACCTCCCAGCATTCCTTAGCATTGGTTTTGCTGGTTGGGACTGTTAACACTTCTAATTTAGCAACATTTGAAGGCAGCATTTGAATTCCTCCCCCATCATATGCTAACAAAAGAAATCTCTAAAAACAAAGAACCGTCAGCATGAAGGGACACAATACAAAACCATGGAATTAAGTACTGGATGGGCATTTTCTTTGGAGTTTTAAAGGATTAACAAGGAGTATTGAATTAAATGACAGACTCTACTATATATATTTTTCTAAAAATTAGTGAGCCTTTTAGAGCTACAGAGCATTCTGTTTTTACATTATTTCACATGTTTAAAACAGTAATTTTAATTGGTGTTTCATATTTACAGTTTAAATCTTTCCAAGTGGCTTGATTAAGATTAGTTCAACTGCATATCTGGGTGAAAGGCACAAGGGATTGTGAACCTTAACATAGAATCATAGAGTTTATATTTTTTTAAGGGCTTGTTAAAATGGATGAAAATATGCTGTCTGACTTTATTTTTAAGAGACTTTTAATTTGGACACATCCAATGTTGGTGAGTGGGAAGATTTTGGAAATAAAATTACTTGGAACAACATACTGCTCCTTTAAAAAAACCTGCTACAATTTGGTCTGAGGTTTTTAGCCTGGAAGGTTTTTAACATAGTGGAATTCATTCACCACATCCATGACTGTGAGATCGGCCATTTGTGGTTTGTACCAAAAATCAGTTGGTAGTAAATAATGTAAGAGGTGGAGAAATCTTTCGGTAGGATGCAGCCTAGGCCAGGGGTAAGTGAAACACAGCCCTCCAGATGATGTTGATACTGGAGCTCCCAGCATTTATCACTATTTGCTTTGCTGGCTAGTGCGGATGGGACTTCCTGTCCAACAACATCTGGAGATCAGTAGGACTTTTTAAGTGAATGAGTAGACAAACTACCCTGTCTGCAAGAGTGGAAGAGGTGAATTGCCATCATTGCTGTTCTTTCTTGCTGCAGCTTCACAAAGCTGAGATTTGTTCCCGCCTTCCTTCACAGACAATATCAGCAGCAACTGCTCTGTGAGCAGGAAAGGATGAGAAGAAACGTGTCACTACCACCAACTCTTCCAATAGGTTGTTCTAATAAAATATTTCTATTCTTCTGTCAGTCTTACATCATCCTTCCTGAATGTTCTGCATGGTGAGAAACAAATCTTTCAAAATTTGTGGGAAGAGTGGACAACTCTTTTTTATGGCCCTTGGTGCCTCCCAGGAGGCCCCCGTATGCACATATCTCTTTTTATTAAGGCCATTCTTTGGTCCAAAACTTGGAGGAAGGAATTTTAAAAACACTGTAAAATACAGTTGTTTTGATTCTCCGTGTTCTCCCTAAGTCTGCAACCCCCACTCAAAACAGCAAAAAATATCTAAAAATGAAATTAAAAGGGAGTCATGTCATTTCTCATTTTGCCGTGGCAGTGTTGTATGGAAAATTATCCGTGCATAGTGTAGTTACCCTTCCTTGCTCTAAGTGATACTCTCAGGTTAGAAGTGAGAGTAAAGGTAAGGAGCAGGACAGGGCTGTTTCTCTTGTGGGAACTGGCTGCAGGGGGCTGTTTAGTCAGGGCCTGCGTCTGGTTGGTGACCCATAAATAAGCTGACCAGGTGGTCAGAAGTAACTGATGATGAGGCTGAAGGGTGCTTGTTTGTGGAGACTGGGAGATATAAAGAGTGAAGTGTAGAGGGAATGTGAGGATAGCATGTCAATCATGATAGTTGTGACAAGCTGTTCCCTGTTAGCCGAGATAGGTTATATGGATCCTGGTCTTTGGTCTCTGTTGATACTGTATTAAGTGCCCAGGTGGGTACAGCTGTGTGAATGCAGCACCACCCAGCTTGCCTACCCATGGCTCAGTGATACCCAGAGACATTCTCATGAAATAATGGTGTGAAAACGTTGAAAATGCCATCTGTGAACTTGGAGGTTTACACTAGGATGCAAAGGGGCATGCCTCTTTGTCGAGCTAAGTGATTAAAAGGATGGTGGAAGATACTGTACTGTGATACAGATATCAGCTGTATCACCTTCCAGCCCACAAGAGCTCCTAAGGCAAGCCTGAGAATTGGGCTTGTTCATCTGATGGATGACCTTCATGGGAAGAGGGGTAATCTTACTCTTAGTCCATTATGGCACTATTATTCCACTTTCAACATCCTGTGGAATCCTGGGATTTGCAGTTTAGGGCAGGGCATTTAGAATTCTCAGCCAGAGAGCTCTTTGGCCTCAGAAAACTACAAATCCCAGAATTCCACAGGAGGTTGAAAGTGGAATAATAGCACTATAACAGAATAGGGCAGAAATGGCCTTAGTCTCTCAAAAACTTTTGTTACTGTTGGCCATGGTATTTTCTTGGGTTGAGTCTGTGGACTGGGGATACAGTTTTATGGTCATTCTGATCTGTGAGGGAGATTCCAGAGAATGGGTTTGAGGAAATAATATTGTATGTTGCTCCCTTGGACATACACAGATGATGCAGTAGAAGTAATGTGATTGAAATAAGATCCCATCTTTAAGGAGGCAAATTAAATAATTCATTTACACAGCAGATTCTGTGTTAGGACAACAGCAGCATAAACTTATCTTGCATTTTCAGGATTTATTCCCTACACTTTGGCAATTTGTTCAAAAAACATCTGATGAAGCAGACCCAGTCTACAAAAGCTTATGCTACAAATTTCTTTCTCTCAGCTAGCCTCAAAGGTGTACAAGATCTTTTTATTCAGAAAATAGTTATGCATTTGTTTCAAAGCTTGGCGTGTTGCTCACCAATAGGGTGTCAATGTATTATTTAGCTTTTGATCTACATACCAAGAAAAATAAAATATATGGAAATAATCCGCTATATCCTTGCCAAGTTGTTATCTATGATAAAGAGCACTTTTGTATTCATCCAGTGTTTGAGAGCATTCAGTGTGCTTTACGTGCTGTATCAAAGAAATTTGTTACTCAGAACATATTCCAACATTATTTGATCTGTAGAGACTCTCCTGTTTGTTCCAAGTGCAAAAGGTGTTGGTGATTGCTCTTAAAGCGCTGAATCATGAAAGTGTTCTAAACCTTCGGAACTAGGTTACTTTTACTTTTGCCCACTGGGACCTACCATTATGTATCCCAGTATCTTCCTAAATTTGATTGGTGAGTGTGTAAGATGGCCAGGGCACCTAGTCACTGGAATTACTTTAGTAAATGTGTCTAGTCACATTGTTCTTGAGTTTATGAAGATGAACAAAGACTACCTTGCTTAAACAGGCCTTCAACTCTAATTAACCTGTTTATTCTATATAGATTGTTTTTATATATTTGCTCATTTTTATATTTTTAGTATGACATATATGTAGTTTTTGTGGCTCAGTAAGCTGGAGAAGAGCATGTAAGATCCATCTATCTATGCATTATGTATTTATTTATATTTCTATCCCACCTTTTTTCCCGTTTGAGACTCAAAGCAGCTTACAACAAATTAAAAAAACACATAGTTAAAAATTCACAAAATACAAGAGTTAAAAAGAGATGAAACAAACCAAATTAAAGCCAGATTAAAACATACACCATTAAACATATGCACTCCTCCAGCAGAACATTTAGCAAAACCTAGCATATTGCCTATGAGAGACAGGCCTTGTCCAATCAATCATCAAATGACAGTCAAAACAGAAAAGTCTTTCCTTGTCTGCAAAAAGAAAGTAGGGAGGGTGCCGGTCTTACTTCTTTGGATGGGGGCATTTCAGAGCCTGGAAGCAGACATGCAGGAGGTCTTTATCTGTGTTCCCACAGATGTACCTGTGAGGGGGGTGTACAGAGAAGACCCTCCCCAGCATATCTCACTGCATGGATGGATTTGTAAGGGAGAATACAGTCCCTCAAATAACCTTGATCTGAGCCATATAAGGCATTGTGGGATGAAACGAGCACTTTGAATTGTGCTGGGAAATTCTGACCAGCTGTCCCCCCCATCTTTCTCTCTTTCTCAATCACTTTCTCTCTGTTTAGCCACCTCGAAGGTAAAGTGATTTTTCTAGGCTGTGGAACCATAACTTATAAAAGCTTGAAGTTTTCAATAACATCAAGGCAGGAGGTTTCAAAAACTAATTACTGTTTAAAAAGTTGATTCTTTTTGCACTGTTTATATATGGCCAATCAATGATCTCTGGCAAACCAAAGACATCTTAAAACATAAAAGTAAGATTATTATTAAATCTGACAGAATAAAACTAATGACAGCATAAATTTAAAATAAAGAATACTAACAACAGTGAAGCATTAACTGGCACAATGACATTTTCAAAGGCAGTATCCACAAAAATAATCCAAATGATACATTGTTGTTGTTGTGTTGTTGTTGTTGTTTTACTCATTTATATCCCACCTTTCTCTCAACAATGAGACTCAAGGAGGCTTACAACACATTTTAAAACAACACAGGGTAAAAAAATAAAAATAAAAAACTATACACAAATTGCAATAAAAATAAAAAAACTCATTTAAAAGACAATTAAACAATTTGTAAAGTTAAAAATATTAAAATTCATTACAGGACTATACAAACCATAAAACAGTACAGCATATCATTAAAATCCATTACCTTTAGTTTGCAGAAGGCTGATGGCACAAGAATGTTTTAACCCACCATCCTGGCCATAATAAAGTGGGAGGTTATTGTGTTACTAATGACTGTAACAAGCCTATTTCTGTCTAGATCAGGGGGTTTTCTGGGGCTGAGCGTGTGTGATGTGCCCATGGTCACACAGTGGGTTTCTACGACCAAGTGGGGAATTGAACCTGGTCTCCAGGATTATAGTCCAGTGCTCAAACCACTACACCATCCTACAGAACATTTTAAAAAAATTCTGCGGCTCATTTTTCTTCTTTGCACTCATTCTTTCTACTCTGTTTCCCTTTCTAGTTATTGATAGATGTTTCACTGTGTATCTTTGAAACTGTATGTTACTCAACAGGGGTGGGACCACACAGTCCCTTGATGTTGCTGGACTGCATTGGCCATTGCCAGTGGTGAGGAATGCTACAAGTTGCAGTCCAGCAGCATTCAGAGGACCATAAGTTACTCATCCTTGTTGTATAGTACACAGTTGTAAATTATAATAAACATACTAATGTGTTTCGAAAACAACAACAACAAAACCAATTGTAAATCCAAGGTGGGGAGGAAGGTAAGTGTGTGAGAGACATGTTGCTTCAGATGAGGAAGGGTCACTGATATATTTGATATGATGGGAAGATGGTGCAGAGGAGAAATATACTTCATTTGCATCTCAGTCATGAAAGCTCTGTCAGCCATGGATTTATCTTATGGGATTTAATCCTAAATTAGGTATCTAGGGGATATTCCCCCTCTGTCCCCACAATGCTCTTAAAATCATATACAAAAAGGAGTATTTTTGTATTCTTACGCACCAGATTAAATGCATCTTCAGACAGTCATAATTCATTCTTATTCTCTCTTTCTCTCTCAATCTCTTTCTGTCTTTCTCCCTTGTTGGTGTTGGCTTTAAAATCTGGTGAATCTCAGTGAATTGTTAAATTTGATATCAGATTAGCAGTTGGCCAGTTATTTCAGAGCCATTGAAGTCTTTATTTTAAAAAAAACTGAATGGAGAGAAAACTGTATACAGTGGGAACAGCAGCTTATGGAGCAAATAAAATTCCTTGAGTAGCAATATAAGCAGGTAACAGTATAAAATTATGGCATACTGGGCTATATGAAGAAAGATATCTGAATAATGCTTTTTTTGGTTTGAAGATTCCTCCATTTTTGAAGAAGAAACCATTTTGGATTGTTTTATTTTCAGTCTCCAAACTTTTAGTTAAATTGTTAGCAAAAGAACAAAGAAATATGCACTGATCCCTTAACAGTAATCAATTAGGAAGATAGTTAAATTTCTAGTCAATCATTATTTTTGTGTAAAAAATTGTATGCTAGAGTACTCCCCCATTAACTTTAATGAATGTGCTTCTTTTATCAGTTAAAAGTTTGGAAAAAATAACAAGAGATCTCTCCCTGGTTTCTCACTTCATCTAGACTAAACACAGTGTTTCATACTGACAGATTTAGATTTGGTTGTTGGAGATATTCAGCAGACCATGTTAACTTTATTAATCTCCTGTACAACTATTACGTTCAGTTATAAGTCTTAGGTATTGACCAGTGTGGATATTAAGTTATGGTGCTATTTAATGAGCTACAATTGCATCCTCTTAAATCAAGGTTGGAAATAAAGGATTGTAACACCCATCTACTGTAGCCAGTGCAGCCAATGCTGAAGAATCCTGGGAATTGCTGTCCAACTATCTTTAGAAACATGCATAGGTCCCACCTCAGTTTTAAATCACGTAAACCTCAATTTTGTTGCTTATCCCAACTAGGGTAGATTTTTTGAGTAATTTATTGAACAGTAAATCAAAATTTATGTAGATTCCATTGATTCTACAGCTTCACTATTAGGGGACTAACAACTGGATTTCTGTGTGTTTGTGCCTTCAAGTTGAATTTCATAGGGTTTTCTTTGGCAAGGAATAGTCAGAGGTGGTTTTACCAGTTCTTTCCTCTGAAATAGCCTACAACACCTAATATTCATTGGTGATCTCCCATCCAAGTACTAACCAGAGTTGACCTTTTTTAGCTTCCTAGATCAAATGGGATCAGATGCCTTTAGAGTGTTTAGACCCCTAGCAATTGGATTTAGGGCACTGAAAAGAATTGCCAAAGTTCTATTAGATTGCTTGTTCTAAATTCCATTTGAAGTTATTAGGACCCTCTGTGTTTGACACCAGAAATTGCCAGGTGTACTTCCAAGATAAAGGATGGAGCCATTTACAGACAGGTTCTTAGACTGTCATATTGATAGCAGGAAAAAAGTGACTTCCTGTTCTACTGGAAAATGAACTGCAATCATATAAAGATATACAATAATATATTGTATTTTTCCTTTAAAAAGTACTCTTTGTTTTTCCAGTTATATGTGAATCACCTGAAGGCACCAGTTACAACTGAGGAATCAAGATCTATAATTAAAAAGATGTGCAACACATCTCTTGGCACCTATGACACTACAGTGGAATGCTTTGTAAAATATTTATTGACACCTTTGCGGAACCATTAACCAACACTATTAATGGAGCTATGTGTTTTAAAATGTTGCCCAAGTTTTGGCAAGTGGGAAAGATCTTAGTTATTCTGACACCAGAGAATGAAGGTTCAGTACCAACATCTTGCACCCCATATCTTAAATTAGAATTTTATATTATGGACTTGTTATAATATAAAAGATGGAAAGATTTAGTATGTGCATATATTAATTCAAATGAAATGAAATTTTTTCCCAAAGAACAGATTTCACTCTCCCCCTGCCACATGCTTATTTTTGCCAGATGGCAAGTTAAGGTGAGCCTTGCAAGATGCATTTTCATATCTGAATAATCTCAGCAAATAAGAAAAGTCAACAATCTGTCTAATGCAAATTTGCTTTTACTCCACTGATTTCCATGTCAGCCACTAAAGGAACTAGCTATGGTTTTCAGTTTTTCTAGACCAGGATCTCTTTTCTCTGATCTCTGATGTTTTCTCTTTTCTCTGATCTGCTGTAAGAGCTCTCTTCTTGCTCTCTCACTGTATACACACTTTGTGCCTAACCCCAGCTTCTCCTTGAAGAGTCCACTTGTTAGATCAGATTAAAAACATATATTATCCACCAGTGCAGTCCCCACAGTGGCCAGCCAGATAACTCTGGGTTATCCACAAGCAGAACCTGAAGGCAGTATCTGTCTCCTGCTGTTGTGGCATTCAGTAGCTCTCTGTATCTGTATATGAAAGTTGCATTTAGTGGTCATGGCTACTAGCCAGTAATAGGCCTATCCTCTTTGGATTCATCAAATCCTCTTTCAAACATGCCTTAGCTACATAAGCTCCTTATTTTCCTTCATGCCCTGTCTTCCTTCTTCTCCTTCTCTTAGAAAAACAAGAAAGCAAAGCAAATGGATGTTACGTCCTGACCCACCAATTGAAGGACAATGTTCTGAAAGCAGTAAGGGAAAAGGAAGGATTACTTCAAAGGCTTTTACTTTTCAAAATTTTGTGGACCAATTTGGTTTTGATTGCAGGGAAAGATACAGGGGTATGATCCCTTTCAGTGTACACTACTTCTGCTTTACCTTATCTGCTGCTCTGTAAAATGGATGTACTAATATAAAGCAGACTTAATTATCCCATAGTGGCAATCATAAGTTACTTTACAGTATGTCTAGGTTCTTGTTCAGGGGAAAAAATTAACCCAGTCTCTTCCACACTAGACCTGAATTGGCCAGAAAACATCTTAAAAATTGCAGACCCTCTGTTTTTTACGATATGGTTGGTGTAGAAAGCCTTTCAACTTGGGGTTATCGTTTTAGAATTTCTAACTTTCTTTCTCCTATTTTGAAAGCATGGTATAGGCACTATTTGAGAGAGCTCTAAATTTGTAAAATCATTTAAAATTTTATGTCCAGATTATAACAAATGTATCTGTCTTGGGCACAGGATGGATGCCGTTTGGAGCTGGTTTTGTAACTTTGTTTAGCAAGTTTCTCATCTGTGAAACAAATATGCATGCCTGAGATATGGAAAATATATATGCAAGATTACATTTCTGTATATATGAAGACATAGCTACTACTTACAAGAGCACGCTTACCTTCCTAAAGCAGAGTGGGACAAAGCCCTGAATGTATTCAACATTTTTGACAAAAGAAGGCGTGCTGAAGCTGAGGCTCGTTGCTCACAGAGGGTGTTGGAACAGATGGATGTGTGAAATCTAAAAGCCATTCAATCAAGTCTGGAACAAACAGGGGTGATTATCCATCCTCAGTGTGTTCCTTCTCTCAAAAAAGTGTATCAGCACTGATTATAAGTCCTAAATGTTAATGTTTGCATTTCTTCAGTTGTGCTGCCACGATATGCTCATATGTTCTTAATGGCAAGGAAAGCTAGCACAACTACAGCATTGGGTCTCCTAAGCACAGCCTTGAGGAAGCTTTAATTTTTGATTCAAAAAGTTCTCAATACAACCTGTGCAGTGAAATAAATGCAACTTTTTAGGTGTGTGTACTCTGCATAATACTGTGAGGCTGGGAGGATCTTTTGCTAAGCCTGGCATGAACAATAAGCCCTAGAGGACAGAAAAGATATTTGAAATTTAAGATGGAAGACCTCTACGATGAAACCAGTAGCATTCGGTGCCTTTTGGAATTGGTAGTGCAGCAGACAACTGGTGGACAGAATCAAATAATTGGTTCTTTTATCTGCCTCCTCTGCTGCAGTGATGCTTAAATATGCTTAAGCACTATATTTTCTTAATCATCTCACTGAATTTGAGAATAGATTCTTCCCTTGGTTCAGAAGGCTTGGGTAATGTCATACTTGCTTCTCTGCTGGTGGGGGAAGGTGTGGCATGGTCTCTATCACATCCTCCAGTTAGTGTGGCACCATAGCTGTATACTTTCAGATCACATACCTGCATCTCTCATTCCCAGCACAAGCAGAGAGAGAGAGAGAGAGAGAGAGAGAGAGAGAGAGAGATGTATCTAGACCTGGTACCTTGATCTAGACCTCATGCCCAGCTAGTTTGGACTGCAAGTCCATAATCCTTGAGTATTGTTGGTACCAATTGGAGTTTGTTCAAGGCCAACTACCACTGCTCTAGATGGTCATCATCTGTAGGTAGACATGTTGGTAATCTGATCACTTTTTTGTTTTCTGAGATATGAATTGACTTGATTTGCTCTACCCACTGCTTCCCTACGCTGGACTCTGAAGTGAAGATAAAAGTGTGTAACTGGTAAACTGCTCTGTTGACTTTCCTTTGAGCTCTGCTGTGGAGTGGGGAAGGAGAAGGAATTGCTGGGGGCAGCAGAGGCAGGGCTGGAATATTCTCTTACCTAAAATCCAGTTAGCCTAATTTGCATACCATGCACATTTGTATAATGTACACAGTAAGTGTGTTATGTGCGTTTTCATATCCTGCAAATTATGCATTAATTTTTCTGTCTCTGTGTTTCAGTCTTCACTTTATTTATATAATAAGCATTGATCTGAGAGAGCCCATATAAGTGCAATAGTTTGAGTGCTAAACTTGGAAAAGGGATGCTATTGTCCAAACCTGTGCTCAGTGACAAAGCTGACAGGGGAATGTTGGCTCAGCCACTTCCTTTCAACCAACTCTGCGTTACATGGCTTTTATAAGGATAAATGTGGAGAGTGAAACAAGGTAAACCATTGATATACATTGCTAGTGCGATACTGATTAGTCGTAGTAGCAGTTGTTATTTATCTAGTTGTTTATTGCCATCAGTTTTTTTGCTTTCGTATTTATGAGAATACCATAGGCCATTTCTGCACTAGCCTGTTATAGTGCTATTGTATTATTATTCCACTTTCAACATCCTATGGAATCTTGCGGTTTGCAGTTTAGGGATGGAATCCTTTGATGCCCCTCCCTAAACTGCAAACCCCAGGATTCCATAGGATGTTGAAAGTGGAATAATAGTGCTGTAACAGTCTAGTATGGAAATGGCATAAGAAAGCCTGCAAGTAACATATTATCGTGATTCACTGGAAGAAAAAAAAGGCATATTGAAGGAAAGGGAAACTGCACAAATCACAGTAAGAAAACAAGGTATGATTTTCTTTAGGGAAATAGATTAAGAAAATATTCTAGTTTTAACATTTTTTCCCTATTTAATTTTGCATCACACTACATGTATTTATCAGCTCAGCTGTGCTAGGATGTCTGTTCTACCACCTAGATATTATTTGGTAATGACTAATTAAGGTAATGATAAATGTTTCGACTTCTTACATTTCTATTCCCACTCATACCAGTGGTCACACAATTCCATCCAACTGTGTATGGTGTATAAATAACCTGCTAGTTGGGGTAAAACTGGTGAAGTGGGCTCCTGCAGCCCATGATCAAGGTTGACCATATCGTTAAACAGAGTGAGGCAGTTGGCTCATTCATTAAGATGCCAGGACTGGTGTACTGTGTTCCCCACCAAAGAAAGATTCCTTCTGCTAGTTCCTCAGCTTAATGCTTTCCCCACCCAGCCCAGTTCACTTTAGTGCTGTATTTACCCACCACTCCTCTATCTCCAACTTTTATTTCCAGCTACACTCCCTCTTGTCTCCCCACCTCCTAGTCTCCTATTACTCCCCAGTCCTCCATCGTCCCCTTCCATTTCCCATCCACATCCTGGCTGCAGCTGCTGCTCTTCCCTGAAGCTGTGCCTGCCTGCTGCTTTCTCCATTTCATGTTCATTTACACAATGGTGGCAGCAGGTGCTTCTCCTCCTCCTTTCTACAGCTTCCATCTGAGGAACCCTTCCATCACCCAGGAGAGAGCATATTATTTCTGCCTCTGGTACTGAATTTTCTGTTACAGAAGTTACACCCAGGAACACATTTGCTTTGTTAACTGAGGTATACAGTACCCTATGCATCTTTCAAAGCAAATACTGTTTGGATGTGGCAGGCTTGTTTTCCTCCCTTTGTTTCCCCGCTTCCATATTTTCTTCCCCATTTTCTCTTTATAAATTCCTCCTACATTATCAGCCCTGTAGTTACCGTTGTTTTCTTGCTAAGAGATGAGACAAAGTCCTAACAAATACAAATATATGCTCTGCACATTTACTTATCTGTAAGTATTATTTTAACTAAGTAGGAAATATGACAAAGTAAGAAGAAGGCAAAGAGAAAGCCCCTCTGAACAAATCTTGCCAAACAACCTTGTGATAGATATGCATTAGGGTTGCCATAAGTCAGAAACAACTGGAAGGCACACAACAGTAACAGCAAAATAATTCAGAAAGCTGTACCATATATCCAAGATGAGTAAGCACTGAACTTGTCCTTCCAAAAAGGCCTTGTCATTTGTTACTTGAAGAACTTACCAGAAATATAAGATCTACAACAAACATCTACATCAATGAGGACACTTCCCCGCCCCCATCCCAATTGTTCTCTCCTTGCGTTGCCTTTCCTCACCCCTCTCTGCCTTCTTTCCCTGTTAGCATCTTTTTCTTCCTGGAGGAATAGTGTTTCATTACAAAGAAGTCTGGGGAAAACAAGTGGAACTTGCATTTTTCTTGAATCCCTGCAGAGATGAAAAATATTTTCATGCCAATCCTTGGAATTCTGTGGCAGTTATTATGACATAACAGTTATGACATCATGGCATTTCCCTCTGCTTCACTTGGCTATTTGGTTCTGTTGCATTTTTCACTTATTTATTCCTGTGGCTCTATTCTTTTTTATGCAGTCTATTCTGGAAGCTCTGTAAAAGCAGACTGCAGCTCTCTGCAAGCAGAAGAAGTTCCCCCACCCCTAAAGGGCAACATTTACCCAGGGAAGGTGACTGAACATTCCCCCTTCTTTTATTATAATTCAAATCTTTATGCAGCTGTGGTACTTCATTCCTTGATTAAACACTGGAAGACTGCAACAGCAGCCTTACTTCTTGAAAAATCAAGGGGTTATAAGCTTCTATTTTAGCTTCCAGAAGATCTAGAGATGTTATTGTTTCTGAATTATGACAACGCTATCATAGGATTTTCTGGGTAAGATTTGTTCAGAGAAGGTTTACCTTTGCCTTCCTCTGAGGCTGACAGAGTGTGGCTTACACAAGTAACTCAGTGGGTTTCCATGACTGAGTGGGGATTCAGATCATGATCTCCAAAGTCGTAGTCCAGTGCTCAGACCACTACACCATGCTGGATTGCTAGAGACTTGTTTTAAAAATAAAAGTTAATGCCTGGAATTCTGATTGGCTAATGGTAGAAATGAGTACTACTTGATATGCCTAGTATTTGGGTAAATCCACCCAACCATATAATAATGGCAAACCTATGCACCTGGGTTGTGGAACTCCAATACAAGAGAGTTTAGACTCCAACACTGTTGAACTTCTGGTGGTCAGACGAAACTACAGCCATCCCTCCACTAGGGTTAGGGACACAGGACTCCCGTGAAAATGGAAACACCATGAATAACTCTAGGCCCTCCCAAACCACATTTAACGCACACAAAAAGTATGATCACCATATTCAACCCACCATGGATTCCTTTCAGATATCAGGTTTCCTTCACAAGGCAGAAGTGGCTGGCTGGTGGGGCTTACAGCCACCTCCACTGCTGCCCCGCACCATTTTTAATAGGGACTTATAAGCCTCGTTCGCAGTTTCTCAGTCTCACGAGTCTTGCAGTCCTTATTAAAAATGGCCTAGGGAGGCAGCAGAGGTGACAGCAAATAATCCATGAATAATCAAATCTGCAAAAGTGAAACCCAGAAATGTGGAGGGCTAACTGTACTATTCCTTATGACCTTTGGCTTTTAACACTCAGTTTTAAAATTGGATTTTAAAATTACTTTTAATTTGTTTGTAAAGAATATTTTTAATTTTTTTCTTTTTGGACATAGCTTTTGAAGAATTTCTGGGCAAGAGAAAAAGAATATTGATTGTACTTACATAAATAAAGACACAACTTTGCCAAGAGGCACACAAGGAAAGGCTGGCCAAGTGTACCCTGAGCACTGTGTAGTAATGTCCCATCACCTATCATGAGTGGATTCTACTGGATGAAACAAAATGTGCTCAGCTATCTTGATTGAGGGTTGTCAGCTCTGTCATCCTGTAAACTTCAGGAACAGATTAAGATGATAAAAGGATGAGAACCAGTTATATAAACTGAATTTTACATTTTCAGATTTTAATTTTAATATACAGGATGATAGTAAATATATATTTTCTCCTACTATTTGTTGCTAGATTCTGTAGAAGGGTAAAACATATAATTTCTTTTTAACAAGCAGTAATTTGGAGTAACTGTGCTATATATCTCAGATGTTGCACCAGGCAATGGATTCTCCATTCTACCTTATCACAAGCAGATATTTGGTGGACTTCAAATACTCCTGAGAAGCCTTGGTATCTGTCAACACTAGTTTGCAGTAATCAGCCAAAGGGGAATTGGCTTGAGTGGGCTTTCAAAATCATGTTGGTCATCTGATCATTTAGGTGCTTGTTTCCTTTCCAGTCAATGAAGTGTATTTGTATAACACTCACATTTGGAATTTACATGTAAATCAAAAAATGTGTAAAAAGATACTTTGTGACCCAAGGGTTGTCAGCTATATTTAATTGCTATATGTAGACCTTGGCTTTAAGAGGGGTTGGAAGTCTTCTGTTACAATTCTAGCTTGTTCTTCTCATCTCATGGTGGCCTTGTATTTTACTTCAGCAGAGCATAAGCAGGCATATCTCCAACTAGACTTCATTCAGTTTCCCAAGTTCTAGATAAAGAAACAGAGGCTTTGTTTAGAGCTATCAGTGGGTAGAATGGAAGTCATTCCTGAAATTTTGCAAGCCTTACCACCGTCTGCAGTGCTTTCATAAAACCTAGTATTGGAAGTTTCATTGTGTGTGTATGTGTGTATATTTATGCTACTGCAGGACTTGCTTAAAAGGAGTATCAGTGAGCCTCTTTCCTATCCTCCAAACCATAGTGCGGTAAAAAATATTAACACCAAACACCTTGTGTCCCAGTTTTGGGGAAAAGGTGCAGTATGAATAGAAGAAGATGAAGATTGGCCTTTCCATACTATGGTGTTATAGTGCTATTATTCCACTTTCAACATCCTATGGAATCCTGAGGAGTTTAAGGAGGGGCATTTAGAATTCTCAGCCAGAGAGCTCTGTGGCCTCAGTAAATGACAAACCCCAGAATTTCACAGAATGTTGGAATAATGACACTCTAACACTATAACAGTGTACTGTGGAAAGGCCCAATGACAAGGAATACAAAGAGGAAGAAGAAGAAGAAGATTCACTTCAAGAAAATGTTCATGCCTAACAATTATCATGGAAATGTTCAGTAATATGCATAGCTTCTAAGGAATTTTATTGTGAATATAAAAATGGAGGTCCATTTAACGCCCCCAGCAGACATGGTGGATGGGTAGCCAGATTGGGACCAAAGGGGAGACCATCCACCAGGGGTGTGACCAAGATCCTGCTTCTGTGCCTCTAATTTATGTTTGAAAGCTAATCACAGAATTCCTAGTTGTCTGAATACCATCAGATCTGATTTTGATTTCAGTCAGTATAACTAATTAAACTGTGCTAGAGGAACATGGTCTGACCTGGTTTGAGCAGCTTCATGAGCTATAGGGGGGCACATTTTGACATCAGACTCTAGCACCTTGGGTTCAATAAACTAGACCTTCCCGCTCAACTGTAGTGCATAGACTGGCAGGAATATTTTTCACAACCGTGGGGAAGGTTTTGGTTGTGTGCCAAGGTTTATATGAGGGGCATGTATTAAATACTGGGAACTTGTTCCTAAACAAATTGGAGTGCAGCAGAACAGTAATCCATCCTACTTAATCAGACACCACAGGCCTTCTTCATTATTTTTTCCTATTTAATTTTATCTTGTGTGAATGAGATTGTGGAAACCAATGTGCTCAGACAAAACCATTACAGAGTAATGGGATTTGCTTAACTAAGTTTATACAACAAACGTGAATAAGTGATTGGACAGAATTCCAACTAAGACACAAATGGAAAACCCTGTGTTTTATATTGCTATTTTCTATTTGAGATTAATGGTGATGTGTTTTAAAATCTAATTTACTCTTACCAGCCACTGTCAACTATGCTGTGCTATATATCTGAATGGAAACCGTAACTACTTTTCTTTTCTTTTCTTTTCTTTTCTTTTCTTTCTTCTTCTTCTTTTTTCTTTAGCAATTCATAACAATGTCTAGAAAAGTTATTTCTCATGGTATATAATAGGCCCAACATACACAAATCCCTGTGCTGCTTTTACACAAGCCCATACTCAGTGAGTGTTAGTGCACAAATGACCCAATGTTTTCTTTGGTTGGTCTGGTTTTGAACTCTTGTTTGCTTACAATACTTACTCTCTGATTTAACAGCCCAAAGAGACTCACAAGGTAGCCTTAAAAGATCTGAAAGTAAGGTCATGCTCAAATCAAGTGCAGAAGAGAAATGACAAAGTGACCCTATAATCCACAAAGATTATTCAGGTTGCATTTCTTGCCATTGCCCTTAGTCTTCCTTAGTAGTTTTGTCAATACGTCCCATGGTGAGGCAAGAATATAGGGTTGCAGAGCACCTGTGATTCACTCAGTACAAGACAGAAGCCATCCTTTGTTGTTGGCAGTTGCTTGAATTTAGTTGTTTGCATGAATTTTTCCCTCTTTAATGATCTAAAGCAAACATATCCTATAATGAACAGTACCACAGATTTGAAGTGGTTTTTAAGGCAGTGGTTCTTAACTTTTTCTTTACCAGGTAGTACCTTTAAATATCTTTTGTTGCTGCAGACCCCCAAGACTTAACTCAAGATTTAAAACCCTAAAGTGCATCAAATATTTATTTAAAGTTGCTCATCAAGGGTCTTGGGAAAGAAGGGAGAAATAAGTAAATGCATACTTCTCTGAGAGGCGCTGGAGGGGGAGGGAAGACTTTTCTCCTGCTTCTTCCTACCAGTTTAAGGATGAAGTGGATTGAACAGCAACATTCAGGGCTTCTCCTCCCTCCCTCCCCCCCCTCTTTTCCAGCCCTCCCCTCTTTTCCAGCCATCCAATCTGTCAGAAAAACTCAAGCACCCTTCTCCTTTTGCCTCCTCACCAAGAGGAGAGGAGACCAAGATGGGCAAAGGAGAGAGGGAAGGAAAAAGCAAAATCAGTGGGGCATGGGAACTGAAGGCTCTTAAGAATGGAAATGAGGAGGCACACTCAGGGTCTTTTATAATGGGGTTGGTTCAACTCCCTCTTTTCCCTTCTACTCCTGGTTCTGGTTCTGGTTCCCTCTCTCCCTCCTTTGCCCCTCTCAGTTTCCTCTTTTCTGGTCAAGAAAGGAAAGAATGGGGTGTTGAATGTTTTTGATAGTAGACTGTTCTGCTCTCCCATGGAAAGGAGGGGATGGAGAGAGAGGGAGAGAGAGAGAGAGAAGAAGGAGAGGGAGGAAGAGGAGGAGGAGGGCAAACACTGACTGGCTGGCTGGTTGTCAGTTCCACTGTCACTGGTTTACTGAATCCACCTCCTTGCCACAATAGAACAGCAACGTGACAGGCAATGCACAGGCCCAGCCAGCCAGCCTGCCTCCTCTTCCCATGGTTCCTGTTATGGCGCCACTCCATTGTGAGGGAGGAGGAAGGCTGAGCAACCTTTGAGCCTTTCATGGACCCCCTATAAGGACATCATGGACTCCTGGGGGTCCCCAGCCCCAAGTTAAGAACCACTGGCTTAGGGGAAACTGGAGCGGTGTTACATCAACACGAATATAGGAATACTCTATACAGTTAACATTGAACTCTCATTGGTGTGGGAATCATGCAGACCTCCAGACGTTGTTGAACTGTGGATCCCAGTATTCTTCACCAATGGTTAATCTGGTTAGGGCTTCTGGGAACTGCAGTTCAACAACATCTGGAGGGCCACACACAGGTATGAGGAGGGGGTTGTTCCCAATGAGGGGGCTGTTCCCAATAATAATTTTGCCCCACATGACATAAAAATGTTTTATCTTGCTGGCAGAAAGAGAGCAAGGAGGGAGCCATCCTGGCCTCTCTGGGGAGGGAGTTCCAAAGTGTGGAAGCAGCCAGCAAGAAGACTGTCTCCCTTGTTCCCACCAAAGGAACCTGAGAAGATGGTGGAACAGAGAAAAGGACATCTTCAGAAGATGTTGGAGTGCTAATGGGCTCATTAATGGAGATACAGTCCTACAGATAGCCTGGACCCGAGCTGTATAGAGCTTTATAGGGCATCATAGGGCTTTAGAGGTCTTCAACAGTGCTTTGAATTGTGTGTGGAAACAGCGTGGTAGCCAAGGGAGCAAAGGAGTTGTGTGCGTCCTGTAGCCAGCCTTGGTTAACAAGCAGACTGGAGCTCTTTGAGCCAACTGAACTTTCTGAGCACTTTTCAAATGTAGTAAAAACAAAGTGCAACTCTGTTTACAAAGTTAGGAAAAATGTGATACGGAAACACCTGCCCAGACAAGGCTATGTAGTGTATTCTTGTTCTGCAGGAAAATTATTTTTTTTTAATCTATAGAACATACTTGAAAGGTAGAGGAGATTTTATAGATTTTTAAATAAAAATCAAATGCAATTAACTTTTTAAAAAAGTTATGCTGTATAAAGAACAGTTGACTAAAAACCAGCAGAAAACTAGGACACAATTATCTACTTTGCAAAATATCAATACAAAGCAAGGTGTACTTTTCCAGCTCTTCTTTCATAAGAGATAAAATCTGAGAGTTTTTCCCTTTGAGAGAATTTGTCAGATTTCAACTATATGTGAGGAAAAGGTGCATGGCCCACAAAATGTTTGTCATGGATGGCTAGAGTCAACATAATACAGCCTGGCCTTTTCAGTGAAAGAGCATATGCAACTCATGAGACCTGCACTCTTAATAATGAACCAGAGGGACTTTCAGCAGGGTCAGAGTTTGCTGAGAAACAGTTACATTTTTGATTACTGTATTTCCAATTCCCACAATAGTTGCTCTGATATTGTCAGAATACACATAGTCATTCACATTTCTGCTTTCAGTAAATGGTTGAAATAAATAAATACGACTATTAATGTGATCTAGCTGTTGTTGTTTGCCTTCAAGTCGTTTCTGAGTTATGCTGATCCTAAGGCAAACGTATAATGGAGTCTTCTTGGCAGAATTTGTTCATGGGGGGTTTGCCTTTGCCTTCCTCTGAGCCTGAGAGAGTATGACTTACCCAAGGTCACCTAGTGGGTTTCCATGTCTGAGTGGGGATTCAGGGGTGGTCTCCCAGTGTCCTGAGTGGTCTCCCAGTGTCCTGAGTGGTCTCCCAGTGTCCTTGTCCACCACTCAAACCACTATACACTACACTGGCTCTCATGTGATTTAGAGTAAATCTAATAAAAGCAAGTAGGTGACAGGAAATCAACACCAAATTGATAAGCACTGTGGTTTGCCTTTTAATCCAGTTGTACAAGTTAACTGAGTTGCTTCAGTCAAATGGTGAGTTACAAAGCAGCAGGCTGCTGAAATGCTTTGAGAGGAAATAAGGGATTTCAGCCATTTGGCAACAACAATGTTGATTGCTGCTAATGAGTAAGGAATGCATTTTAATGTAGGACAAAGGTTTTTAATCTTTTTTGTTTCGTGGACCTCTGTTACCACTGTTTCTAGCCCAAGCTTGTGGGATATTAAGATATCATTTGATATCAATAATTTGGCCTTCTGTACCCATTCCTCTCCACATGCTTGCGAGGCCCCCGGACAAGCACGCACACAGGCGCGGCCGACAATAGCCGAACCATTCAAATCCCAATCTAGGCAGGACAGTCATTGCTGAATGCAGCTTCAGGAGACCTCAAGGCAAGTACCACATTATGTATGCATGCTACTTACAAAAAGATCCCCTGCCCCGCGCAGGCAGCTTGATGAGCGGACTATACGACTCTCAAGCACTCCGCGTTTGCATACTGGCTACTCTATTGACAATCTGGCTATAACTCAATCATCTAAAGTACTGACTTTTCGGAGGCTTTGTCTCCAGCCCAAAACTCATTGTTTTCCCCAAGTACGGACTAGCCTGCGGCCACAATTTTCCTATAAGAACCCCTGACTTCGAGCGCTTCCTTGGATCGCTCTTGGCTTCCATCCCGCCTTGCTGTTGCTTTGTCCAGCGAGCCTTCCCCTCAGCCCCACGTGCTGAGAATCCACGCTCCCCAGCTTCTCTGCTTTTACCGGGCTTCAGGACAGGTATAGTATTTCCCATACCAAACCTCCTCTAAAAATCCCTCTATCCCACTCCTACCTTTATTTCTATAGTTCCTTGTGTGAGTGTGTTGCATACACGTGTTTGATTGTATTTCAATAAAAACAATTAGTATTTTTTCAACTCCAGCCTTATTATTGACTCAGCCTGACCCCGTAGACATAGGGTTCAAGATCTCGCTACGTTACTCTGCCTCTCGCATTGCAAACTTGTGCTCTGTGCTAATTCCCTCCCCATTGTTGTGAGCACATTTAGGTGTCCCTCCCTGGACCCCCAGAAATCAGGGTAACACCTCTTTGAGAATCTGATAGAAGCTATGGGCCCCTTCTTATAAAAATGCATTTCAGCATATACCCCCACTATTTTATACAGTTTATTTTATTGTGTTGAAAATCAGTTTTCTTTACAAAGAGTAGTATGGAATGAGGAAATTACAGTGAGATTCAATTGAAGATTTTTTTCCCCTCCTGATTTACAGGTCCCCTGAAGCACATTCATAGATTCTTGGGGGTCAATGGTTAGGAGGTTAGAAGAGGTTCTCACACAATGATTAGAAGTGGTTCTAATCATTGATTAGAAGAGGTTCTCATACAATGAATAAGGAATAATTCTCTCATCTTCTCTGTATGCCATGTAATTTGTAAGAACAAGATGATAATTGTTATCTGTCCAATGACATGGGCAGTTATGATTATATAAAGAACCAGAATGGTGTGTCAGTTAGAGAGCTGAGCTACAGTTGATAAGATCCAATGGGTCACCTTGGGCCTTGAGTTAATACTTCTGTTTCTAATTTACCTTCACAGATTGGAGTATAAAAATAGGAGAAGAAAAAAGCAGCATCTTTGGATCTTATTTTTACATATTGTGAGGCGGATCAGCCAGTGTCTTTTCACATACTAGGCTGCTTAATCTCCCATTATGTGAAAGTATTGTGGGCCTGTTGCACATAATCTCATAATTTTTCAAGGAACATGATGTGTTGTCATAGCTGTGTCTGACACTGCCTGACTTCTCAGTATGTTATGCTCATAAATCGTGTATGGTAGTATGGACTGCATGAGGGCCAGTGTGGTGTAGTAGTTTGAGTGCTTGAGTGTTGGACTACAAACTCTGGAGAGCAGGGTTCAAATCTCTGCTCAGCCATGGAAACTGACTGGGTGACCTTGAGCAAGTCACACTATATCTTCTTCAGGAAGACAAAGGCAAAACACTTCTGAACAAATCTTGCCTAGAAAACCCCATAATAGGTTCACCTTAGAGTCACCATAATTTGAAAATGACTTGAGGGCACACAGCAGCAACAACAACAACAAATTTCCTTGTACCCCACCCTTACTGTTTACTTTGTAAAAGCCTGTTCACTTATAGATTATAGGATACTTTCTATATTTAGTTACAGTTTTGTATAAGATCATTCCTCCAGAACTGGAGGACAGAATGGATTATAAATATCCATCATATCCATAAGATGTATACACTCTGATTGCTGTAGCAGTAATGCATCAAATTTTCTGTTATCTGAAATCCTGGGCTGTCTTTCCTGTCATCTGAATAGATGACCAGGCTTACAATGCATTTAGTCAAGAAAGGCAACCGTCCCTGCACACATCAATGACCTAGAGGGAAAACAAGAAGAATACCTTTTAAAAATAAATCTATATTGTATAAGAAGCAATTATTAATGAACTGGCACTTGTGATTTGGGATGAGGGAGCCTTGAGGAGTATGCTGTTCTTCCTTAGTGTAAGGAAAAGTACAGTAGTATTTTTCCAACCTTTTTTTAAAAAATAGAACAAATGGCATTCTGTTCAATCTTAATCTGTTATGGAGAAAAGGTCCCCAAATACCCAGTCATTTTTATAGGGTATAATTTGTTACTTTTTGATCCCTCCCCCAGTTTGGGGGGTAGGGAAGGGCATGGAGGGTCAGGGGGTTGCAAAAACATCCTGGATGGGAGGCTTCGTGCAGTCCACAGGTGACATTTTGTCCACTCTTGCTCTTTCCTCACTTCTGTTCTGCAAAGAATACCAGGGTGTGGGGTGTGGGGAAATAGCCAGTAGATTTGGAAAGATGCCTGAATAACTGTCTCTCTCTCTCTTTTTAAAACTGTTTCCAATTCAGGGCTACATCTCTTCTATGGATGCTGAATTCCCAGTTTTCCATGCCTGTTGCCTGTGATGGATGTGAGGTAGGAAATGTTGTGCTGTTTGATTGGACAGAGGAGCTCATTTTCTTGTGAATCCTAGCCACAGTTTGCAAAGTCTGTGTGATCCCCTTCCTCTAGTGTACCCTCATTCACACGGAATATGAGCAGCTTGAAAATATTCCTTTAGTAGAGGACTACATTTCCGAGAATCCCACAGCTAGCATTCCTACTGGCTGTGCAGGCGAAAGGAGAAAAGGAGAGAGCTGCTTTCCAGGCATGTTGTTGATGTCACAAGAAGCCCCTCCTGTAACTGCAAACTCCAGGATTCCATAGGATGTTGAAAGTGGAATAATAGCCCTATAACAGTGTAGTGTGGAAAGGCTCATAGTTACAGCAAAAGTCAATGGTGGCTGACACGCATGCCTGTTCCATCCATATGAGGCAGTTCCTATTGTTATCAAAGCTCCAGCGTGTGTTGCCTGTTCCTGCTACTACTAGATTTCCTTACTTCTGTAAATGCATGGAGGCTGCTGAAACTCCTGCCAGTAATGCAGCGCACCCTCCAACTGTCCAGATTTGGCAGAGACATTTCTGATTTAATCCTCTGCCATCCCACTTTTCCAGCTGCTTTCAATATGTTCCAGTTTCTTTCTCCTCCTCCTCCTCCTCCCCCCACTTTCCCCCTTTCTTCTCAAGTTACTTCAGTTGTTTCAAACTGAGTTCAAAGTGCAAAAGGAATTTGCACTCAAATAGTTTAGCATAGGGGAGAGGAAGAAGAGGAATCTTTCCCTTCCAGGTAGGCTCAGGCAAAAGCAAACTGTGGCAATCTGTCTCTCCAGGCTGTTCTTCCTCTTTAATAACTACTTTTGCTGTCTTGGCCACACTCCGATGTTGCTTAGCCACATGTTTCCTGGTTTTCATCTGTGAAATGTTGAAGAGTATTTCGTAGTGCCAGAGACTACTGGCTCATGTTTCACAAGGTAAAGGGTTTGAAGCTAGAAGGGAACAAAGGCATAATGTAGATAACTACTATATTTACACAAGTAAAGATGGAAGTTGCAGACAGATCTTTATCCTGTCAGCCTAAGCTAGAGATGGGCAATGTCAAGGATTAGGGGACAATAAAACGCCAGTAGGAGATCCTCTAAAAAAACAAGAACAACAAAACAAAGCAAAACAGTTTTTATCTCCAGATGTCCTCTAGGAGATATGGGGACATTGTTACTCTGCCCTGACATTTTAGAATAAGAACAGGCCTTTTTTTACAACAAGAAGTGACTTCTAGTTTTGAATACTGGGGGCCACAAAAATAACCCTGACCCTGTGTTTTCCTCACCTCTAAACAATAGCTGAGACCCACCTTGAAATCAATATATAGGTATCCATTGGACTCACCTTTGCATACTGATTTTTAGTGAATGTGCTTGTTTGAAATCATTGGGACTTAATTCCATGCAAATGTGCTGAGTGAAGCATTTCATAGCAAATCGCATATATAGGGGCATGGTGCTCTTCTTATAGCACATTGTGGGGGCTGTATCAGAGGAAGATTTTCAGAATCTCTTGATGTGATCAAGCAGAAGTATCAGATTTCTGTACGTAATTAATATACATTTGGTACCTCCAGGTGTGTTGGGCTGCAGTTTTCATAAACGTCTGGTAAGAGGCGATGGAAGTTATAGTCCAGTTCATCTGAAGGGCACTAGGTGGGGAAACACTCTTATATTACATGATATTATGCTTGTGCATTTATTTAAGAAACTCATTCCTTGAGTATGAAGCTTTAGAAGCCGAAACAGCCTCATCTGCACATGACAGGGAAGTCGCCTGACATGATTTGCCAAAGTATTAAAAGAAACTTCTAGGTGGATAGAGAATTTTAAAATGACAAAACTTACCTCAGAGACAATGACTGAATATTCTCAGTAGGTGCAGAATATTGACTAACTAAGGCAATGGGATGGAATAATGTATCCTAGGAAAGGGCGTAATTGGTTGAAATGGCCTTGATTCTAGGACTGCTTAAGACGCTTGAGAGCATACATTTGAAGTGCATTTAGGCACCTTGTTGCAGAGTGGATGTTGTTGCAAAATCTAAATGATTTTGAAAATTCTGAATATATAGTCTTGATGCTGAAAGAAAACCTCTTGAAACACAGATGCTCAATAAATGTGTATTCTTTTGTTTTCATGCAGGAAAGAGAAATAAAAAAAGAGTTTTAAATTTGATTTGTGTTTGTAAATTGACACAATCTTTTTGACACAAGTTGTATAAATATAGGATTAATCTCCTTTTAGCCATTTCACCAACAACCTGTATAAACTGAAAGGTGGATCAAGCTGAGCCATGCTTCTTATCTTAAGAACTGCTCCTACTAGTTGTCTAAACAGACCATCTCTTTGGCCTGGATGAGGTTCTCCAGAGTTTTGAGGACAAAAACCCTGTTAGAACCTTACACCCATGAACAGATCACTGTCCTTTTGAGACACCCAAAATTGCAACCATGTGTTTTAAGTTCTCTGAAGCATATGGCAAACAGCAAGACTGTCTCTTGAGTATCTTTGTGTAACTTCTTGAGTGCTGTGGCACAGCATATTCAAATGTGAGCAATTATTTTAGGTTAAAAGAAAGAAGCAAACTGATCTTACAGCACAGTGAAAAAGTAAAATGAACAGCATGTGTAACACTTCAGTTTCATCCTGTGTAGGTCTTAAAAAAATAAACACCAGTGGTTTGTCAAATTGCCAAATATTATTAAGAGACATCAGTACAATGTTACCAGTGCTTGAATCGTGTTAGAATTGTCTGGGTTTAGATTTGTACTGTATACATTTGCCTTTCTTTAGCTTTAAAATCCTTGTAAATATATTTAGGACAGCTTAAAGCATTTGAGAGATCAGCTTTTTGTATCTTAAAGATATTCACAAAACATAACTGTTAAAGAGAGTGTTACAGCTATTTTTGGCCATTTTATATTTAATAGTATTCTAATACAAATAATGGATGTTCTGATGACATTAAAGGGGACAAAGGAAGAAAATTAATGAACCTACTTGATGGATTTTGTATAAAAAAATAGTCAGTTTAATGTGCCTTTGTGTTTATCACATCTGTGTGCATTTATGGCATTTTAGTATCCAATGTGGATCCATCTGCATGGGAATCAGACAGCTGGTTTATCAAATGAGCAATTTAATACAAGCCTCCATGTAATGCACGTGCAGAAATGAATGACAGGTTTGATGATAGGATCTAGCACACTTAGGCAGTGAAATTAGATAGGATTTCAACCAGCGTTCAGACAATGGGATGCACAATGTTGCCAGGTGGAGTGAAAAGGCATCTTTACTTGTGTGCCGCATACTGTTGTGCTGTTTCCAGTGCTTCATTTTGCTGAACCCTAGATGTCTTCCTCCTAGTTGTAGTTTAATTAAGCTGTGGATAAGCTGGTATAACAAAAGCAGTGGAGTGTTTGCCCATACTGAGATGGGAAAGAGAAACAGAAAGCTATGGTGAAGATATGTGACGTAGATTTAACACTGCTGAAGCATAATTAATTAACTAAAACATGCCGTGATAGAGGCCTTGTCCACTTTCCCAGAATAATTATGGTTGTAACTCATCTTCCTGCTTCTTTTACAACTCTCCTGTTTCCTTTCTAGATGAAAAAGCTCAGAATGTATTGAAGCCATTTCTCCATGTTAAGTCTATAAATTTCCTTCTTAAACAAGCAAGCAAGCGAGCAAACTTTTCCTTGACTCAGTGAGCAATACTTCTGTTTGGGGACAGAAATTTAACTGAACTAGCAAGGTTTTACTTCTTGCTAGTTATTTCTCCTACACTGTATTGCCTCTGTCATTTTTGTCCAGGTTTTTGATGTTAATTTGAAAGTCAGGTGCCTTCCATTCCCCTCAGCACTATTCCTGTCTCTCCTTGTTTTTCTGAGCTGGAAACTATTCCACTCTGGAACACCCTGACTTAGGAATTCATTGTTATTGTTCTGTCTTCAAATACCACAGGAATCAGGGAATTCGACAGACAGACAAGGCATTATTAAGAACTTCAGCTACAGAAGCACTTGGGAAATTTCTCTCTTCC
The DNA here is from genome assembly GCA_030412105.1 of Cyclura pinguis. NCBI lineage: Eukaryota > Metazoa > Chordata > Lepidosauria > Squamata > Iguanidae > Cyclura > Cyclura pinguis. The sequence continues at coordinate 132,170,162 of CM059600.1, forward strand.
TGCACATTTATCTGTGCCCCTGGGACCACTTCTGCTTTCATACTATGTTTAGTTGGTGCATTGTGTTCCACCTTATGGTATGATGTTCTTGGGTGCTTGATTTCTTAGAGCATTTTTAAAGTCTTCATGGCTCTAAAACATTTTTTTCTTTTTCATTCTGAGCCATTAGGTAAAGCATCCTATTGCTGATCCATATATTCTTTGTCCGATATGGAAAAGCTCTTTCTTTTTACTACTGTTTAGAATACAGAATTGGTACATGTTGCTATCATTAATATATTTGAATAGTAATTGACATTTAAGAAAAACGTCAGAAAAGAAGTCCTAAATAATACTTTATGAACACAGGTGTTTCCAGGCAGAATTTCTAGTGCAGTTATGCAGTTATTCAATTCTCTTAGCAGATTTTTATGTTACTAAAACACTCAGTAGTAGTGATGGGGTTATGTGTGTGTGTGCATGCATGTGTGTGTGAGAGACAGAGGGAGGGAGAGTGTTTTCTAGACCACTATTATGAACTTTAGCATTTGCGATAGACAAGCATCTAGAGAGCAGATGTTACACTTCTATCTGGGGACTTTCCATATATAATACCTCATTAAAACCCAGCTTTTACTGTAAAGCTTTTATCATAGTCCCTTAGTGACAGATACTCTTTGTAACCAAGCTTAAGTATGCGCAACAGAAAGAAATGTGCTCTTCCTTGTTAGAAGTATTATGGCCACTGACGGTGCAGTGTGAAGGAGTGAAGGAATGAGTGAATGAATGAATGAATGAATAAATAAATAAATAAATAAATAATACATGTGTACAGGCAAGCCATTTGGTTTGCTTGGGGTGTAGTGTAGGAAAATATTTATTAAGCTCAGTGGTTTTCAGACCTCTTCTAGCTCAACAATTCTTATTGCTCTGTGAGTTACTTTTCCCCCCTCTAAATGCAGCCTGCTGTCCTTCATTTGGCTTCAGTATGGACCACTTGTTGCCTAGCAACTTAATGGTGCATTCTACAATGCTGTGCCCTTTTTATAAGTATTGGCATAATTTACAATAAAATAAAGAATATAAGGTATGAATGTTGTGTCTGAGCAGGAAGTGGAGGATCCATCACAAAGCAAAGAACCATGGGGCAGCACACTAAAAGAGATTTGCGTTTCCTTTCCTGTGATACAAACCACCTAAGATCAGAAATATGGTTTTGCTATTTTTTTTAAATGAAAGTTGTTATTCTTTATGGCATTTTCCTTCAGTATAAAATGCAGTTTGACAGTAGTACATAATGTCAAACAGTGCTAAGTAAAGTCTTCCATAAAGATTTCTTATGCTTACAAAACTTTAGATTTGTTTGTTATTTAAACACATTGAAGCCAAAAGTGGAATAAGTGACTCAGTTGCAATATTCCTAATATGGTTAGAAATGAGCAGAAGGCTAGATTACTGCAGTATGTGTGTGCCTGTGTGTGTGTGGGACTGTCTCATAATACGGTTTTCAAGGTAGAAGACTTTAGGAATGGTTTACCGTTGCTTTGTTCTGCACAGTGGTAACAAATGTTAGCTGTGGTGCCACTGCCATTGTCTCTGAGAGATCCTCTGCCAGTGTTCCCCCCCCCCCAACTACTGCTGCTAGCAGTGGGCATTTAACACATTGCATCTGGCTCCTCACCAAAATCTTGTCTGACACAGAGACCCTGCCATCAGCACTGCTAACATCAGATAGCTTCTTGCCTCACAGGAGCCCTGCTAGTGCAGAAAGGTAGTCCCATGGGGGGTTCAGCAGAGAAAAAGGCACAAGGGATCATATTGCAAATGTACTGGATAATGGTGCACCCCAAAGAATTTAAGGAGAAAATTATCCCGTGCTTTATAGATTATAGCAAAACCTCTGATTGTGTAGATCATGAAAAATTGTAGATCATTCTTACAGAAATGGATGTACTAAAATATTTGATTATTCTAATGTGTAACCCATACTAAGGACAAGAGGCGACTGTTAGGATAGAATATGGAGAAACAGAATAGTTTCCAATTGGCAAGGGGGTCCAACAAGGCTGCATTTTATCACCCTATTGGTTTAATTTGTACACTGAACATATATATGGTAACACACACACCCCATTTGTGGGTGTTCGAGGTGCAGAATCCTTGCAAAAGTGGAAGAACTGCAAATAACTCCCCCCTGCGATTCCCCTCCAGAGCTCTCCTCTCCATTCGTTTGCCTCTGACCCCAGCATTCCTGAAGGGAAATAAAACGATAAGGTAAAGAGCTTACCAGTACTTTCCTCTCAGATGCAGAAGAGCAGAGTTCTGGCATTCTAGGTACTTCTGGCAGCCATCTTGAGAAAGGAGGGTAGGAGCAAAGACAGCACCTGACCAATCAACAACAACTACATAGCAGAATGTGCAGCTACATGGCAGAGAGGACACAAAACGAAAAAAAATCCAAACATCAAACACAAGCCTCACAAGCCTGGGGTGAGGAATGCAAGGGAATGGGAGGAGGAAAATAGAGGGGGCAAGTATGTACCTTGTGAATAATCAAATTTGTGAAGTTCAAACTCACAAATTCACGCGAATATGGAGGGAGGACTACATACTGAAAGGTAGATTAGACTAAGACTTGGAAGGGCAGCTATGAAGGAGCTAGACAAGATTCTGAAGTGACAGGACATATCATTGTATACTACAGTCAGGGTTGTCCATGCCATTGTACTTCCAGTTTCTCTTTATGGTTATCAAAGCTGGACAGTGAAGAAAGCTGATAGCAAGAGAATCAACTCATATGAGATGTGATGCTGGAGGAGAATTTTGCAGATACCCGGAACTGCCCACAAACAGATGGGTCCTGGGACAAATCTGTTCTGAGCTATCTCTGGAAGCCAAGCTGACTAAATTGAGACGATTGTATTTTGGACATATCATGGGAACACATGACTCACTAGAAAAGACAATAATGCTTGCCAAAGTGGGCGGCAGTAGGAAAAGAGGAAGACCACATTGCAGATGGATAGACTCCGTCAAGGAAACCAAAGTCCTGAATCTGCAGTTGTTGATGACAGGGTGACTTCGAGGTTTCTCATTCATAGGGTCATCAGTTCACTTGATGGCTATTAACAACAACATTAATGTGTACGTGTATGTGTATGCACACGTGTGGGGGTCTGTGTAGGGGATGCAGCCTTGAGGATGACATGGAGGCTGCAGCTAATGAAGAATGAAAGATATTCTAGTTTGCTGACAGGCACATTATATGGAAATCATATAACACTAGTTTTAAAGGAATTGCCTCGACTACCAATATGTTTCTTATCCATGGTCCAGGTGATAAGTATGGCAATTACAGTCCAAAATGACTAGGGGCTTTGATATCTGAAAGCACTTCTTTTTCTATAGTTACCTGAATATTAAGATCTGCCAAGGGGGCTGTTTCCTATGTACCACCTTTGAGAATGGTACATTACACAGAATGTTTGGTTACGCAGTACTCTTCCTAGGGAAAGCCAGCTGGTGTGGCTGTTGGCTTCGATTTGGCACTGAGTTAAAACCTGGTTGTTCACCCAGGAATTAGGGTCTTAGTGACTATAACTTGGTTTGACTTACCACTCCTGACTTTAGATTGCGATTTAAAAAAAATAAGTTTCTTCATTGGGACTTGTCAATAAAATATCAATGATAACAAGCAGATTGGTTGGTTGGTTCGTTTTACAAACAGTCCTAATGATTCCAAACCTACATAAACCGATGAACACAATGACAAATGATGTCAGGGTAAATATGGATAAGGTGGTGTGCATTTCAGCAAAACACACCAGAGACATCAATCTTCCCCCCCCCCAATGTCTTTTCCATTTGTATTTAAAGGGTTAATGGTATAAGTACATGTGCCATTGCCATTCAGCTACTCAGCTGCTGCTTTAGAAGCAGATTTTTATGAACTGTGTTCGTACAGAAAGAACAAAGAAACCAATCTTACCTACAGTGTGCTGTGTACAATTATGCAAAGGGACCTTGTAGCACCTTTGAGACTGACTAAGGGAAAGAAGTTGGTAGCATAAGCTTTTGTAGACTACTTCTTCAGATGGAATTGTTTGACCTGTATCAACAACATGGCCAGTTCTTCTAGGAAAACAAAACATTGGCACTATAAATGGTGGATTGTTCTTCAGTTGTTGTTATTGGAACTTCCACATAATGCCATTTTTTTTCTAAGACAGATTCATCAACCTGGCTGTCACTGTAGTGGAGTTCAAAGCCAGAGAATCAATCAGCCTGCTTTAGTTGTTAGCTAAGTAGGTCACATTTACCTGTAGGGAGTGGGGGTAGGAATTGCTAGGACAACAGGACACTCCTTTGCCATATGGAAGGGCTGTTTCAGTCGCGGTATCCCACTTACGGAACACATTTTCCAGGAAGTTTTAGATGGTGCCAACCCTGATGTCATTCTGGCAGCAGATGGAGACATTCTTGTTTGCCCAGGCTTTACATTAGGGCTTATGAATTTACTGCATGATATTTTTTCTACTTCTAACAATGTTTATGCTGTCACTTTGCTCTTTTAGTTATAACTATATGAATGTTTATATTCTGTGTGCATGTGTATGTGCCTTTAAATTTCCTGTCAACTTATGGCAATCCCATGAATTTCATAGGGTTTTCTTAGGCAATGAATATTCAGAGGTTGTTTTTCCAGTTCCTTCCTTTGAAATATAGCTTACAGCACCTGGTATTCATTGGTGGTCCCCCATCCAAGATCAGACATAATCTGGTGCCTTCAGAGTATTTAGTCTTTTTTATAGTAGACTGGTGTTGTTACCAATTTTATTGTACACCACTCTGATGGCTGCACCAAAGGGCAACTTAAAAATGTGTTAAATAAATAAATAGTGGGAGGTGCTGACAAGGCCAAGAGTAGGGGTTTTCCCGCATAATTGTTTCTTTCTATTTGGCAAACACCCCCAAAAGAACCATATCCAGAAGTATGCAAACTATCTGAGTACTTTTGTTCTGTGTAGACTGCATATTCTAATACCGTGTGTTGGGGGAGTTGTAGTGAAAGCCAAAATACGTTTTAGAAGTCTTTTAATAACTCAGTGGTACTGGTTAGAATCAATCACAAAGGCAAAAAAGAAAAGAGGAGCAATTATATGCTTTTTAAAATACTGTGTGGGATGTGCTAATAACAACGTCGCCTTTTACTTGGTACAGGAGCTTCAATATAGAATCTGCCTTATGCTCACCTGGCAATTTACCCCAGTTTATTATCTGTCAGAGGGAAATATTAGTGTTTGATGTGGGCCTTGGAAACAGAACTTTAAATTGGTTTTAATGATTTGTCTAAGCAGCTCAGTTCCAGCAGATTGGCTCTTCTAAGCCAGGGAGTGATTGCTCAGACACAAATAGAAATGTGTCTGTATTGATTGACATTAACTGTGATGACACTCTGGTCATGGACTTAGTCTGGAAGCAAATTTGGAGAAGTCCCACTAAGACTTCATACTTTTATTTTGTAAATGTATTTTTCATGATTCATTGTCTTTTGTTAGGCACCATGCATTGCAAATGCTTTGATCCATCATTTATAAGCTTCAGCCTGACTGTGGAATTTTTGTCCAGTAAGCAAGATTCAGATGAATGTGTGGAGTATGAGAGAGTGACTTTTAAATGGTACTGTTTTAGATAAGTATGTTTTATAATTGAGTTACAAGGGCAGTGAGTCGGTGAAGGTTTTCTGCTACTTGGTGGATTAAGTTTAGATGGTAGTGCAGTACACTCTAGCCTGGGTCACACTGAATACAGTGAGAATTATCTTTAGGAAAACTAGATACAGGACTGGGTTGCATATCTTTGGCAGTGCTCATAATTTAGGTTGCTAACCTCATCTTTGCACTCTCTTTCCCGCTGTTACTCATTACGATATTCTCCCTCTGTACTTAGTTACAGAAGGATTTGGGTAGCCTCCATGAGATTTGGAACAGAGAAAACAAAAACATGCCCCCCCCCAAAAAAAATAATAATAGAGGACACATACCAGAATCTGTGATTCTGTGCCAGTGGGTTTAGCCAATGCCAGCATCTTCTTCATGTCATGAGTTGTACTATGTCCTCATTCCCATCTCTGCTGCATCCACCATCTCACTGAGTGCAGAAAACTAGCCTTCTTAGCCCACTGTGTTCTCTGAGCTTATGGCTCTGTTGTTTTATAGGAATGACTGTCTTCCCTGTAGCAATTCCTTTTGCTGGCTCCAGGGATCAGGAGACTCCAGGCAGCATAATTTACATCAGTGTGGAAATGTGTGGCCCACAGGTCACAAATAGTTCCTGGGGACTTTTTTTTTTTTTGGCAGCCTTTGGATCTACCTAATTTGTATCCACTGATCTCAGAATTCACAACTAGAAGTGAATTTTGGGAGCTGGTGAAAGAGGATGTTATGAGGCTCACCGGATGGGTGCAAACTGACCCTCACTACAGCTGCTGGTGAGTGTGTGATTTCTAAAAGATCAAGAACATCATAGGATAGTATTCCTGGCTTTGGTATGTATAGGGAATTTTAACAGTTGTGTTCCTTGAAGTCATGAGATCATAGAATCATAGAAATGTAGAGTTGGAAGAGACCACAGGGGCCATCCAATCCAACCGCCTGCCATGCAGGAACGTCCTCAAAGCACTCCCGACAGATGGCCATCCAGCGTCTGCTTAAAAACTGCCAAAGAAGGAGACTCCACTACGGTCCGAGGCAGCATATTCCACTAAATATGATTCTATGAATAATAGCACTGTAACAGTGTAATGTGGAAAGGCCCTCAGTTGTGATGCCTTTGTTCCTCCTTTGCAAGCATCTCCAGGGACACACTTTGCTTTCTTTAGGGTGTACAAACAAACATACACACACAATACTGACATACATTGTGTTTATCAATATTTCCTATTATGAAAAGATCTATAATGGATACATCACTGAGTTGAGTTCTAGTGTGGGAGTGTTACCCTGGTTTCTGGGGGTCCCAGGAGGGGTACCTTAATGTGCTCAAACAATGGGGAGGGAATTAGCAAAGAGCACTAGTTAGCAATGCGAGAGGCAGGGCAATGTAGCGAGATCTTGAACCCAATGTCTATGGGGTCAGACCGAGTCAATGATAAGGCAGAAGTTAATAATAATTGTTTTATTGAGATACAGTCAAACACGTGTATGCAACACACTCACACGAAGAACTATAGAAATAAAAGGTAGGAATTGGATAGAGGGATTTTGAGAGGAGGTTTGGTATGGGAAATACTACACCTGTCCTGAAGCCCGGGTAGTCTGAAGATGAAGTCCGTGGAAGTGAGGGTTCTCAGCACGTGGGGCTGAGGGGAAGGCTCGCTGGACAAAGCAACAGCAAGGCGGGATGGAAACCAAGAGCGATCCGAGGAAGCGCTCAAAGTCAGGGGTTCTTATAGGGAAAATGTGACCGCAGGCTAGTCCGTTCTTGGGGATAACAATGAGTTTTGGGCTGGAGACAAAGCCTCCGAAAGGTCAGTACTTTGCATGATGGAATTATGACAGAGTTGTCAATAGGGTGGCCAGTATGCAAACGCGGAGTGCTTGAGAGTTGTATAGTCGGCTCATCAAGCAGCCTGCGCGGGGCAGGGGATCTTTTGTAAATAGCATGCATACATAATATGGTACTTGCCTTGAGGTCTCCTGAAGCTGCATTCGACAATGACTGGCCTGACTAGACTGGGATTTGAATGGTTCGGCCATGTCGGCCGCGCCTGTGTGTGTGCTTGTCCAGGGGCCTCACAAGCATGTGGAGAGGAATGGGTAAAGAAGGCCAAATTATTGATATCAAATGATATCTTAATATCCCACAAGCTCAGGCTAGAAACAGCGGTAACAGGAGTATAATTTGTTTTGTTGTTTTTGTTTCATCAGAAAAGTGAAATATCTTTGGTCTTAGCATTTATAGCTGTATCAGGCCCCAGTAGAATTCTGTTATTTCCAGAGAAAGAGTATGTCAGCTGTGCCTAATTTTGACAAATCATTTACAATATGGAGTTCTTAAGCAAATAAGCAAGCATGTGTTGACTTGGCTAGTAAGAGACCACTTCTGTGTACTTTTCTCATTAACAGTTTTGGTGTGGGACAAATGTGAATACTGCTATCCAACTTTTAATGTTTCTGGATAGACTCCCAGATTTTAGTTATGAGGAATAAAAATGGTTCCCACTTCAACTGTTGCTAATGGAATACTTGGCAAAAGTATGATAACATGCTGGCTTCAGTAATATCTTTATGTGAGGCATCTGACATACAACTGGATATGTATTCACTTGGAAATTAGTTTATAAGTCTTCCTCCATCTCCCTCTCTGTTATGATCTTATGGGTACCTAAAATTTAATCCATGGACACAGAGCTGTGTCTCTCAATGTCTGGTATCCAAGTTTATTGCAAGGATTATTTTTTTTAAAAAACCTCTTAACTACTTTGCACTTTAGGTTCAGTTAATGAATACTAAAATTCAAGAACAGTTATTTGGCTGGGAGTAGGTCCTCCTTAAGACTTGATCACATGCAGTTCACTTCAGTTGCACTGGCTAGGCAGTGTGAACACTTTGATTTGCCTCGTGTTATGGCTGGTTCGTCTTTGGAAGGGTAGTAATGCTTTTTTCCCCCAAGTTAACCATGCTTTCCAACTGTCCTCATGTAATCAATTGTTTGATTAATCCTCTGTCATCCCAATTTTCAATTGCTTTCGCAATGTCCCAGTTTCTCTCTCCTCCTCCCACTTTCACCCTTTGTCCTCAGCTTACATTAATTACTGCAAATGGGGTTCAAGATTTGTACCCTGTTCACTCAGCCAAAGGGAGAGGAGGGGAGAGGGTAAAGTTTTGCCCTTCTCCATTGGCTCAGGCAAAAGCAAACTGCTGTATACTCTCCAAGCTTGGGTGTTCTTCATCAATAAGAACTTCTGCCATTTTGGCCACACTCTGAAGTTGCTTGGCCATGTGTGCCCCACTTTTCTTCTATGAAATATTGGATTGTATGCTCTCAGTGCTAGTTGCCAGAAAGCAAAAGTGTATGTGTTTGAGTCTAGTTGACCACTTCAGGAAAAGAATGTGGGTCTGGGCTGGCCTTTCATATGATACAGCTACACTCATCTTATTTTCTAAAAGAAAGGCTTCATCTGTTTTAATCTGTGAAATGTTGCAGGCTATGGTTGACTAGATTATTATCAAGATGTTTGGCAGGATTAGTCAAATCAGATGAATAAACAACCAGGTTGAGTTTACACCTGTATGAGTCTGAATTCTGTATACTGATAAAGTAACTACTGTTTCTTGTTAGAACTTTGGTGAAAAGAGATGTAAGGAGAGTTAAGGAGGTAAGAATACAAATTAAGGAAGAAATCTGTGCTGGTAAAGCAGGGTAGAGTTGAAGTGGGGGAGCCTCTGACCAGTTTTGGGCAGGCAGACTTATCTAAGCAAGTCTTAGTCCAGCAGGGATACTGTATTAACCATTAGATCATGAACAAATGTACTGCAAAAATAAGGACTCTAAATGCCTTCCTTGACTCTTGCCTGTTATCCTAACATTGTAGGTTTGAAACTGATTTGATACATTCATTGGTATATTTATTAATAAAGGTACTATGTCATCATCGTCATTGTTGTTGTTGTTATTATTATTATTATTATTATTATTAGGAATACTCTAAAAGGCAAGTTTCCTTATTCCTTCCTTGCCATAAGCAGCAGGATCCAAAAGTTCTGTACAATGCAAAGCAACTAGGGTGAGCTCTTCTCAATCAATTGCACCCTATAGATGCAAAAGTGAAGATCGTAGGACATTTTGTTAAAGTCATATTTGACTCACTGAGGACCTGCCAGGGATTTTGTTGGCTTCCAAGTTTCAGTTGATCTCTTGGTTCATCAGTGTAATTGAAATATTTTCTTCAGTTTGTCCTCTGAAAGGCTCCAAAATGCCTCTCTTGTCTGCTCCCCCTGCTTGAATTTATAGTTTCCAAATTCTGACCTCCCCCTTTGCCCCTCCTCCTTTGGTTAGCTTACACATTGACTGTGGCAAGAGCAACACAAATTACCTCACTCTCCCTGCAAGCAGAGTCTTTGATGAAGAGTAACATTTTAGTTTTATTGTGTCTGGTTGTAGTAAAAATAAAACAGTAAATGAAAGTGAGGGATGTCCTCATTTGATGCTGAACCATGGAATAAATAAAGAGACCAGACACAAAGTTGGGTTAACTAAGGGTCACTTTATTTTGACCTGTATTATTTAAATTGCATTAACCTGAAAGATGCGGGGTGGGGGGGGCAACATGATAGGGGACCAGCTGATGCCAGGGTCACAACATGACAACCTGCTCAACCTACCCATGGGCGATAACACCTGAGCCCCAGGGGCAATCCAAATTGCTTTGGTTGTTCCCCAGTCCAGCATCTTGGAAGGTAACCCAGGGACTCCCAGCAAGCTGCATGGCTCTAAAAGTAAGAGTCTTATTCCCAGGTTAACCTCAAGGGTAGCCTCCTTCACCGAACCCCCTGGGACGCAGGGCCCTAAAGAGGTGGTTCCAGAGCCCCACTCTACACTAAATGGGTACCAATAGGTGATCACCGATGTTTTATTATCCCCCATTATGTGCCAAAGGACAACCTATTTAACAGCATCACCCAGAGCCAATTTTCCCAATTCAATCAAATACAGTATGGGATAGGCAGAAAAACCTCTGAGAAAAAGGGGGGGGGGGATTCCTATCAAACCCCAAAGTGACCAGATTAACTCACACTGCATTGAGAGTGGGACGGTGGGTTAACGCTGAGCACCAAATGACATGTATAGGGGGCGAACTGCTTCACTGTCTCCTTTGCCCCTATCACATGTCTTGATTTGGTGCTTAGCACCAATCAAAAATAACACTCTGGTCTCACTCCATGGAGACCATCAAAAGCTTACCTTCCTCTGCAGTGACGGTCATTATGTGAGTCCAGGTAAGTATTATCTGTTTTGCACATGCACACATTTCCTTCCTCAAGATCTTTTTTTTTTTCAGACGCTGGTTAAAGTTCCTGTAAACACTTATGCTCCACTATAAGAAGAACTTGGTCTCTCTCTCTCTCTCTCTGTCTCTGCATGCATGCCTGCATCTATATCCAGCTGTATCTTATATCTGTATCTATATGCATAATTTGGCCACTAAATGGTTTATAGCATATGGAATTAAAAATGAAAGCTTTATGATCTGAAGAGGCTGAGTTGGAAAAGAGGCAGGACATTAACTGTTTTCCCTGTACTGGTGCCTGTATCGTCCTGGTGTTCTCAAGTGTGGTGCATAAATCTGCTGTTAATTTGAAATAGCTGGAAAGGAGAGGCTTTTACAATTTGATTAAGTGTTGGCGGAGGTGTTTGTAAAGACAATCTGATAAATATAGTGCCTCGAAATGTTTCCTTAGAAACTAAAAGGAAAGTTCAACGCTATGCAGAGTAGCTGGGGCTGATACCATTGTGTCATTGTCACTTAATAGTATTGAGGGTCTGCAATAAATAATTTGTTGAAAGAGTTACTTGGTCTCTACATCATTGAATTAATATGGATTTTTCAGGCAAACGGGGAAGGGAAACACTTTTGAAATTACATCTCATGCACAAGTTCAGTAGCGTACCTATGTATCACATCAATGTTTGCTTGTATTTATATTCAGCTCTTCCTCAAAGGTGGAATGGAGCTAATGGCAGCTGTAGATTAACATTTTTGGAGGGTCAGAAGTTCCCCCGCCCAGCTCCAATCACTGTATCTCATGCCTTGCTTTTGCTCTTTAGTTTGTTATTGGGGTTTTTCCATCAAAGCTGAATGTTGAGTTTTGAAGAATAGAAGTGAATGAAAAGTGGGCAGTCTGATATACAGGGCTGGCAAGAGAGTCCTAAGCAAATTCAATACTCAGAAACTGCAGTTGAGGTTCCCTTTTGTCGTGGACCAAAGTATGGTTATATGTGTGAGTCACAGCAGACTGATTCATAGGATCTGATGAGCATCTTTCACTGAAATACACAGAAAATAGGGAGTGAGCTGGGATCCTAGAATACTTAGCTGGGGCTTATTTATTTTTTTATTTATTTAAATATTTATACCCCACCCTACTTCAAGAGATCTCAGGGTGGCTTACAAATAGCTTTCAAAGAGGTTAAACAGGTTAGCATGTCTTATTAATATGATAGCAATAAACTGTTGTTACTAGAAAATTGGATTTGCCCTAATTGCTCTGGACATAACAGACTTCCTGCTGCTAAGACTGTTAATTTTTGAGAATTTGAAAGTTGCTCAAATGTCCAGCTTTAGTTCCTTTAATTTACATTAAAGCCTTACTATGTTGATGTTAGATATGGGGGAGGAAGGGAAAATTGGGAATTGTAGGTGTAAAAGATGGTAGACATCTTCTTCTAATGTTGTATTATGAATAGTGCTCCTGAGAAAAGAATCTTGATTAAACATTGATATTAAGCAAAGCGTGGATTTTTTAAACCAACAAAGATAGCAATGGATATAGGGAATTTTCATCCCATACAACAGGTTATTTTTGTGAGTGCTATTCTGTCTCCTTGCTCCATACACAAACAGTGGGTTCCTTTAGCCTAATATCTTCTTATAATTCAGGAACAGAAGAAAATGAGTATCTTGTCTCAAAATCGCTCTTGCTACTGAAAACAGAATGATAATTATCTGACATCATAAATCTTTAGTTTAAAAACAACTTTCAGAAGAAGGTACATTCTTACTCAGTTTTAGGAAAACTCTTGGGTTATAAAAATGAGAAATATTAACCTAGAATGCTAAAAAATAAATACAATCTTTGTCGGTTTTTTTAAATAAGAAACTGCCTTAAAAATCTCCTGACATAGTGTGGTATACATATGCAGTTCTTTTTAAATTAAATACTGTTATTTCTAGATTGATAATTCCATCTGCTATGGAATGAACTGAACTATTAAATATGATCATTTTGGCAACATTTGCTATTCAGTGGCAGTTAAGTGTAAGCCCTGTGGAGATAATGTGCGTTGTAGAAAGAATTCAAGAAAAGCAGGATTTATTCGACTGGCCCTTCCCACCAACTTCTGTGCAGGATGTTGGTTCAATGCAGGGCCAGTGGGTGCACTAAGGAAGACATGGTATCTAAATCATCATATTCTGTACTGGTCAGGTGACTTCTGGAATGTTTGCCCACTTGTGGCAAACTGAAGCACACCTGGGGGAGGGCATCCAGGTTGATAAGGAGTCTGGAAACCAACTGTTGTAAGAAACTGTTGAAAATCTGGGTATGTTTTAGCAGGAGAAGAGAAAATCAAGAGGAGGAATGCTAGCTGTCTTCATTATTCGAAGATATTTGAAGAGTGATCTCATTCTTTCTTGGTGGAGCATGCAAGACTAGAACCACTGGACAGAATTTGTAGGGAAACAGATTTCTGCAAATCATTAGGAACAACTAACTAATCATAATCTGCTACTCACAGTGGAACAGACTTTCTTAAGAGCTGGAAGGCTGTCCTTCACAGGAGATGTTTCAGCCAAAACTGGATCCCCATCTATTACATATATGGTTGTATTTTGCATTGCCACTGTCTGTTGTAGATCCAAGCATTTGGGTAGATGGCTGGACTAGATGATTTCCAGGATCCCATCCAATCCTGTGATCTTGCTTCTACTTGGTGCACTGATATTACATGGCATGATAACAATGGGAGGGAAAAGGCTTTCAAATCCACCTTTTGAATGGGAATATGGTTCTCTTCCCCACCTCCCCCAGGATTAGAAGCATTTTATTCTTAGTCCCTCAGAAATTCCTTTGGGGCTAAGACAAGTGAGCTTCTTCTGCTACAGTTTTACTTCTATCTCTGATTCTTCTTTTCCACTAACAGTTTCTTGTGATAAAGAGCCGAAGCAGGAATTTGGTCTGAAAATTGCAGTGTTGCCATGTAAATAAGAGCCTATGGGGGTGGCATCTAGATTAAACAATGATGTGTATGTGTTTGTGTGTGTATGTGTGTCTGTGCATATAAGCTTCTTTCCAAAGTAACAATTCTGTCAAATTGGAATCTCTTCTGGTGCCTTCCTTTAGTTGCTCATTTCTTGGCACTGCAGTAGGATTAATGAGTACTATGTCCTATCTGGAACAGAACCTGAATTTTTTACAATGTTGCTAGCAAGCAATTAATTAATTGATAAAAGCTCTCTGTGTTTATGGAGGATGAAATAACATTACCCATGCAACTCAGCCATTTCAGGAACTTGTTTTTAACTAAAGGAAAAGGGGAGAGCCCTTATTGATGTATGAAAATTGGACAGTAGTTTCCTTTGTTTATTTAGGAGATGGAACCTGTTTTGCATGAATAGCAGTATAAAAATTGATTAGATTTTAAACGCACATACACCAACACAGAAACTGTGCAGTTTGCATTCTTCAAATATTTACTGCCGTCTTAAGCCATTGCTAGTGCATCAGGGATTGTTCCTCTGAACTCTGTTTTCTTTCTTTTTGAAAATGACCCTTTGATGTCTTCCAGTAGTCCTTTCTAAATGTTCTCCCCAATCAAACGTTTCAAACTCTTAGTGAATTTTTTTGCTCATGTATTTGCTCATTGTCTCCTCTCAAATAAAATCTGTATCTGTACAATTTGTGAAGAACTCATTTGTAGCTTCCCCAAGCTTCAGACTGAATGTTAAGAGAAAATCTAATTAAGTTAACTTGTTTACTACTAATTCTGAGCTGTCTGACCTTTCCAGTGCCTCTGTGTGTGACTGATAGTGATAGTGAAGAGAGGAGTATGGATAGGGGAATGTGATGTGTTGGTAGACTTGCTTGTTCTTCTGCACACATATGATGATGTGCTAGATATGGAAATCATACCAGTTTCACATCAGGTGAGGAAGAAGGTGCCAATGTAATGGACAGAAAAAGCATGTCCTACTGTGAATGTCTGTCCATGCAGTCTAGAAACCTGGTATAGTAATCTCTGGCAGCAGATAGTTTGTTAGGAATTTAATACTGAATTCATCATGGTGGGACTTGCTATATATTGCCTCTTTAAGAGGCAAGCCTAGAACATCTCAGTGCTACAAAGCTAGCAAAATTTTCAGTTTTGAGCAAAACCAAATAAGAACATTTGGGGCCTATACCATCTGATATGCCAGGAGAATTCCATACCCTCTAACTGTCCTGATTTGGCAGGGACAGTCCTAATTAATCTTCTGTTGTCTCACTTTTTCAGCTGCTATTGAAACATTCCAGTTTCTCTCTCCTCCTCCCCTTTTCCCTTTTCATCACCAATTTACTTCAGTTAGTACAAACTGAATTCAAAATAGAAAAAGGTAGTTTGCACTAAGTTAACTCTGTGTGGGGAAGGGAGAAGTGGGGCAGAGTTTCATCATTCCCAGTAGGCTCAGGCAAAACCAAACTGCTGCAGTCTTTCCTAGCTTGTGTCTTCTTCCCCACTGTGCTATCTTGACCACACACTGTGCTTGCTAGGCCGCATGTGTTGGCAGATGTGGAATCCTATGTGGCTGTTTTAGTCATGCTTTTTTTTTTAATTCTCTGTCTTTCAAGATATTTAAGTAATGGTTACTTGATGTGTATGCAGTACTGTTTCTTATATTCAGAAGGGCTGATCAGAACTTCTGAGCTGTCACAGTTGCTTGAGTCAAAAGGGTGAGGGAGGGAAAAGGGGGAATGGGTTCATGATTAGTTGGTTGTGTGAGGTGGTTTTTCTTCCCATTGAGATCCAGTCAGGTGTCAGCTTCTGAAATTGGAGTGACTAGAGGTATAGATACGATTACTTGGCCAAATGTCTTTGGTGTCATGCTCTGCCTTGGAGACCCTGACAGTGAGGAGGAGGGTTCTGAGTCTGAGGCAGAAGTGTGCCCAGAGGAGGATAACAACCAACAGCAGGGGCCTGAACAGGGGGAACTGGACCGGCAGCAACAAGTGTCAGAAGATGAAGCAATACAGGCTCCTACCTTGACAGAACAACACTGAGAAAAAGAAGGGCCTAGCTGTTTGGCTTGGACTTGGATTTATTTTGGTCTTTTGGCTTGGATTTGGATTTGTGTGGACCACTCCCTCTCTCTCCCTGCTGTGAGTAAAACTCTACTCCTCCAGACTACTAATTTGCTGTCTGATCTGTTTGGAACATGACACTTGGCCAAACTCTGCTTGTACCAGCTCTTTGATATTCTGAGGAGCCAAAGCAAGAATGAGGGGAATAAAGATAACATAAAACTTTTGAGCAATGCCTTTGAGTGGACGTGACTGCTAACTGCCTCAGTGCTATGATTTATGCTGACCAAGGAGTGTGATCCTATTGGCTATTCTGCATTTCTTGGCTGCTTCTGTTACTGTTGATTCTGGTATTGTTCTGGAAAACTACCCTGGGATGGGACTTGGAGGAACAGTGCTCCAATCCTCCATGAGAAGACCAACTTTGAAAGCACTTTTTCCATCCCTTGCCCATTGAAATTTAGGACGCTGCAAGGATGTATCTCCCTGTGTTTTTTTTTTTTAGTATCTATATGAAACCTCTGGAGGAGGCATCTGGAAGTGTAGCTGAGATGCCATCAGTATGCAGAACAAATGTAGGCTTACATCTCTTTTCTGTTTTGTAATCCCAGAAAGACAGAGTTGAAACCCTAGGCAGATATATAGGGTCTGAATTGCAAAGGACAGGGACTACCAATCAGAAGCTTAATCTGGATAAGGACTGAGGTACAGTGCTGTGAATTAGGAAATCTGATGAAGTGGGACAAGGTTTAGATCTTATTCTGGATAGGACCTGTATTCTGAACATCCAGATACACAGTCTGGAAGTGCTGTTACAGTGGACATTACCTTTAGAAGAGGTACAAGTCATGCTTCTACCAACTTGGGCTTTGGTGGTAGATTTGGCACTGCCCAGAGAAAGCCAACCTATCAACATATACCTTGGCTATATCTAGGTGACATTAAAGTAACGGGGCTGTCCTAGAAGACAATTTGGAAGCTACAACCAGTGCAGAATATGACAGCAAAAACTAGAAGTCAGATCATATCCCACCTGTTCTGTGTTGGCTGTTATGTTCTGAGTCCAGTTCAAGGTACTAATTTTAATTTTTAAAAGGGCCATGTTTTGACCATGTTATATGAAGGACTGCCCACACCTAAGTATTAAGATTAGTATCAGAGGCCTTGCCCTTTGATTTTATTGGCACATTAGCAAGAATAGTTAGGCTGCTGTACCTTGAGAAGGAGGCTTTCTTAATAGTGGCACCGCTGCTTTAGAACTCTCTCATCAGTGGAACATGGTGTCATAACTACTGGTTAAAAGAAAAAAAAGACATATTTATTCCAGTTTCTCTTTTTAAAAGTTATTTAGCCATTTAAATATTTAAATTGCATTTCATGTGTTTTACAGTCATTGAAAGCTGCCTTGTTGAAAGCTGAAAGTTGGGCTAAAAGTATTTTACATTTACAGAGGAAAGAACATTTGATGAACAGTCATTTGTTGCTATGCCATTGCATTCTGATGCCTTTAGAAAGCACTATAGATGTGTATATATAGTATATTTTTTTTCCAAACATGAGAGACGGAAACACTGATCTGTTCTAAAACAGAATTTCATGAAAATTGTTACCAACCACTAGTCTTGTGGTTGGATTCAATGCAGCATTTACATGAATTTTCATCATTGCTTGTTTGAACTTGATATGAATAGCTGGTTTCAACTGGATATAGAACCATATAGGAGGCCAAAAGTGTTGAAAGGAAATGAACTGAAATTATAAAACTATATCCAAATGTGACTCCCTTGTCCCTTGTGTGGATATACTTTAGTGAATGAAAGAGATGTACTCCTGGGATTTACTTCTTTAACAGAAAATTTGGTGGCAGGGGCAGAAATAATGTGGAAAAAAGAGGGATAGGTTCTTACACCACAAAAATGAAGAGCTGATCAATATGTTTCAGCAAACTATTTATTCATAGCTATGTATATGAGAAATGAAACAAACAGGTCAAGTAAGTGTTGCAAAAGTGAACAAAAACATTTTAACCCTTCTTGAAAGCTTCTTCCAAAATGCATCCAGGGATGACCTTTACTTTCCCCACCATCCACTTTTCTGATATTTTCCATTTCTGTGGCCAAACTTAGAGATCTGTGCTTTTTTAACTTGTTGGTGATAGCTGGTTAATTAAGGTAGTCTGCTCTCCCTTTCTCTCTGTTCTGCTGTTTGTGCATGCTCAGTAAGAGAGCCTGGAGACAGCTGGTGTTTACTTTGCTGCTGTAGGCAAGCAGGCCCAGTTACAGGAGTAGGATCGGCTTGAGCAGAATCCTGCTCTTTTCCAGTTCAAGCTTTATTACCTTGTTTGTTGCAGACACACTGCTGCAATGTGGTATCAAAAGTCTATGTTTCTCTAGCCCTCATTCACTATCCTCCCAATACTGATGCTGCTGGAAAGCTGGACAGAGGGGAAAAAGGGAGAACTAGGCACGTATAAAAACACTTTGTGAAAAGGTGCTTCTTTATCAGTGGCTTTGTTAACTAAAGTATGCCTGCAACCTCTTTTCTTTCTCTTAAGACTTTTTCATATATTCACCACTAGGGTCCTGTCTGCTGCCTTCAGTGACTTCTACATACTTACTAACTAGTAATCATTATGTCTGAATCCTTTTTTCTTGATAATAGCATGCCTGCCAGTTTTTACATTGTTGAACAAAAGAACCATTAACGGAAGGCAAAACATAGAGACTTGATGTATGGAAAATTTTTTGTAAACTATTGATTTTAATCATTAATCCTAGCTATTTCATTATTACTAGGGCTTTCATAATTAAAAACCTATTCAGAGTTGGCAGGTTTGGAGACAGGTTAATCACTGGCTTGCAGATTTAATTTAAACTGGATTGAAGTAGCTGAGCACCTTGTTGTTCTTATAGACATGAATTGATTGCACCAGAACCAAATGATAGCCAGGATTAGTCTGGTTAAGACACTTGCAGACTTCTGTTGATATCAGCCAAAACTGTAAGTGCACGTGCACGTGGTCTTAAAGCAGAATTCGTGAAAATCCCTCACCTGTCTTGGCTACTATATATGTCAAGTTCTTGTACTGTGTTCTCAGTTACCAGATAGATTGGTGCCCACCATAATACCTTCAGGCATTCCTGGTAGGGCCTGCAGTGACATGAAGACATACCATGCAAGAGAGAGAGAGAGATCTGCATAGCTTACCATTATGCATGATACAACTTGCTGCATAGAGCACCTTCCATATAGAAGTAGTTTAAGATGCCACTACTTTGGTAGTCGTATTTTGAGAGGTATCTTTCTATGCATCTGTTATGGGTTGTGATGGATCCCGTATCCGGGTTGGTCTAGCAGTTGGAACCCTTCGGCTCCTTTCACTTACCTTGCCCCTTTTACCTTTAAGAACTCTCCATGGATCTTTTGCTTAGGCCTCATGGTGATCACTGTGCTGGACAAATGGATGTGTTGATCAGTGAACTGAGTATGGTAAAGCATGATGAGTTCTCCCTGTTAATTATTAAATTAAAACATTCAGACAGAAATGTAGAAAATAAAAAGAGTAAAGAATTATTGTGTATAATAAAATAAACATCTGACCTTATGCAGGTTCCACACAGGGTACACTCTACACAGTTAATACCTTGGTTCCGAACAAAGTAAAACTTCTCTCTGAATGCTTTCCATACTCTCAGGTACCAATATCCATTCTCCTCTTCCTAACTGGACCTGTCAAACTCTTTTCAAGATGTAATCCTTTTCTGTATGCCTCGTCACTAGCTTCACTTCTAACAAGCCCTATCTCTATTACCAACTGGGTCTATCTGATTTTACAGACAAGCCAATGGTGTGTGTGTGTATCTATATATATCTCCCCATACCTCTCCCTAAACATTCCATGATCTACAGTTTGCTCATTCTGCACAGCCTTCTTCAGTTTCTCATTCCAATTGCATATATGGACAATGCTCCATAAAATGTTGCCCCTTCTTTTTCATAGAAGCTCAGGGTAGATAGTATATCAAAAGGCAAATAATGCAAACAAATAAAATCTAAAGTATTGTCAATGATCTTCACTTCCTGAAGCATTGTGTTCACCAGAATGTTAAAAGTACTGATGAACTTATTGATGTTAACTGCCATCAAGTCAACTTTGACTTAATGTGACCCTGTAAATGAGAGAGTTTCAAGTCACCCTATCATCAACAGGCCTGCCCAGGTCCTGCAGGCTGTGGCCTCCCTGATTGAGTCCATCCATCTATAATACAGTCTTCCTCTTTTCCTACTCCCTTCTACCTTACCAAGCACTATTGTCTTTTCTAGTGAGTGCTGCCTTCTCATGATAAAGTATGACAGTCTCTGTTCAATCATCTTGGCTTCTAAAGAGAGTTCAGGCTTGATTTGCTCTAGGACCCATTTATTTGTCTGTATTCCAGAGTATCCATAGAACTCTTCTACAGCACCACATTTCATATGAGTTAGTTTTCTTCCTATCAGCCTTCTTCATTCTCCAACGTTCACAACCACACATAGAAATTGGAAATACAATGGCAAAGATCATCCTAATTTTAGTATTCAGTCCCATATCTTTACACTTTGAGATCTTATTCCTTCTTAGCTACCCTTCCAAGTCTTAATCTTCTTCTGATTTCTTCATTGCAATCTGCATTCTGATTAGTGGAGTCTCCATTCCAGTCTCCATTCTGACTGAGCTAAGGGATGGAAAATATTTAATTATTTCAGTGTCTTCATCATCTACTTTAAAGTTGTGTAAATGAACTGTGGTCAAATTATTATTATTTTCTTAAAGTTCAACTGTAAACCTGCCTGTTTAGTTGCCATCTTCTGTTTCTCTGCATTGATAATTCTAATAGTTCTGTTTGTTCCTGTGCACAAGTTTCTGAACAGTTGCATTCAAGGTTCTGATGTGATAACTGAAGCCGCTGTCAGAGCTGCTGATGACAAGCAGCAGCTGTTGGTTCCTGTTGCTCAGGGTGGAGATGACAAGCAGCAGCTGCTGGTCCCTGTTGCTCTGGCTGGAGATGAGTCCTGCAGCTCAAGAGCTCTCCCTGCTGCCATGGACCAAGCAGGCTTGGACATTCCTCTGCCTGCTCCTTTAGGGCAACAGGGATCCAGCTGTGATCCCGAGGATGCCCTGCAGCCTGCGTCAATCAGCCCACAAACAAGGCGGAGACTCAAGAGAGCTGAGCAAAGGGAGGCATCCTTGATTAAGTTCAAGAAGCAGTGACTGGCCACACCTGTGTCTGGGCTATATAACTGCCTGCCTGGAAGCTTTCCTTTGCTTGTGGCAAACTTTTTACAAGCCCTCTCCTTGCTTCTAGCACCTGGCTCCTGATACCTTGGATTGATCTCCTGGCCCCTGGATTTTGGACTCTGTCTATGGCTTTTGCTTGTTGCTCAGGCTTAGGTAAATGGACTGCCTATGAGTAATTGCTTGCTTTGACTCCTCCTGGTGGGACTCTGCCACCCGGGTCTCTGACCTTGACATCTGACTTTATTTCTATCCTTTTTTACTTTTGTTTCTTATCTATGCTTAACTGCTTGAAGAGTTTCATCTGTCATTCATTAACATTTCCCTTTCTTTTTGGTTGCAGATATTGTACCTCAATATATGTGGAGGTTCTGTTCCAGGAACCCCTGCATAAAAGAATAAATGCAAATGCTCATGTCCCATAATACCTAATGGTGTGTGCAGGTCTGTTGCCACCATTTTACTTATGGGGATGCAATGCCAAACACAAATTTACATGCGTGGAGGTTGCATGTAAAGAGGGCCTGCTGTACTATCTTTTTACATTCCTTCCTGACAATGTCTCTGGCTTTAGTCCAGAGTTCTTCTGGGTTCTAAATCAGTCACACTTGATCATGCAAATGTCTTTTCTCATTATCTTTAAATTCTACAAAGATTTTCTTTAGGTTGTATTTTTGCATGATGGTTGGTTTAGTCTTGCTATTAAGTTTTACCCTTAGTTCTGATATCAGCAGTTTATAGTCTGTGTCCCAATCTGCTCCTGGCATTGTTATTGCAGTGGAGCTTCTTCATCTTCTCCTTCCACTTATATAGTCTATTTGATTTCTATATTGTCATCAGGTGATGTCCATGTATACAGTTTCCTCTTGGGTTGCTTGAAGAACGTGTTTGTGATGAATCAGTTGTTGGCCTTGCAAAATCTAGCTGCTCTCCTGCTTCATTTTTGATCCTATGCCAAATTTTCCTACAGTTTTTAATTCTGCTCTATTTCCTAGTTTTGCATTTTAATTGCCTATGATTAATAATAAGTCTTATTTTGGTGCGTAGTCAGTTTCCTCCTCAAGTCCAGCATAGAATCTTTCCATTTCTTCTTCTGTCTCTGTTGTTGCTATATAAATTTGAATTATGCTTATATTAATACGTTTTCCCTGAAGTCTTACTGACATCATTCGAACAGACATTGTATTATATCCTTTGACTGATTTTGTTACATCTCTCCCTACTATTAATGCTACCTCATTTCTTCTTAGATTTTCATTTCCTGAGTAAAACATTGTTTAATTATCTGACTCAAAATGTCCCATTCCTGTCCATTTTAGTTCACTCACCCCAAGTATTGTAATATTTATATGTTCCACTTCTTGTTTCACTATGTCTAGCTTTCCCTGATTCATGCTTCTCACATTCTGTGTTCCTATAACATAGATCTTAGACTTTCCTTTCATCTCTGAGCATATCAACAACTAAAAGTCCTTTTGGCTTAAGTCCGGTTGCTTCATTAGCCACGGAGCTAGTCATAATTTTCCTTTGTTATACTCCACTAGCTTGTTGAGTGCCTTCTGATCTTGTGGCACTATCTCTTGTTTCATTTTGGGTTGCCTCAGTGTAGGGTTTGCTGTGCCTCAAAGGGGGTTTATCGTGCCTCCTACTGCTCAGTACTACTACATGTTAGCTATGTTGCCACTACTGTTGTCTCTGAGAGATCCTCTGCCAGTGTTTCCCCTCACTACTGCTGATGCCTAATGGCTGTTTGACACTTTTAATCTAGCTCCTTAGCAACATGAGGGACCCTACCAGCTGCATTGTGACTGTCAGCATAGCCTCTTGCCTCACAGGAGTATGCAGTCCCACCACCATGGAAAGGTAGTGTGCTGTGGTGGGCAGAGTTTATACTCCTGGTATTGTATGCTCTTAGCCTATATATATTCTCTTATCCTTCTAGAGAGGCATAACAGCATTATGTATCACACTCTAAATAGTGTTTTAAGTATAGCCCAAGCCACATATGGAAGGTATAACAATCAGACCTTGAAATTATGAAAGCATACAAGCCAGTGTTAGATCTGACAGAATCTATAGGTTAATGCCACACACTAACCAGCCGAATGACCTATTTGTGACTACAATCTGACTGTCAGCAATTACTGGCCAGGAGCACCCAAAGATGGTTCTTTCTTGAATTGTTCCTATACCTTTTGACCAAGAGCTTAATCACACAGAAAGAGCCTTGTTGGATTAGGGCAAAGGCCTATCATATCCATCATGTTTCTCATACGTGGTATTCAGAGGCATGCTGCTTCATAGAGAAATTTTCACTGTGGAGCTTGAAAATTTGGTTCCAGAACTGAATATTGGTCCATATTGTGCTCCACATTCAGGCAGCTATGACAATAAAGAGAAATCATAGCAGTTTATGCCTTTCTAACGTTTTTCATTCCAGATGTTGCTGCAATTCCCAGCATTCTTCACCATTTCGGTGCTGACTAGGGCTTCTCAAAGTTGAGTCCAACAATATTGGGGACAACAATATTGCTGGAATGATTACTGAACAAAGTCAAGTAAGAAAGTAAAAAGGCAGATATACAGTTGAACTTTAATAAAACAAAAATAATGACCACAGATGATTTATGTAACTTCAAAATACACAGGGAAGACATTGAAATAGTTTGAAAATTTCCATACCGTGGCTCACTCATTAATCAGAATGGAGACTGCAGTCAAGAAATCAGAAGAAGACTAGGACTTGGAAGGGTGCTATGAAGGAATTAGACAAGATCCTGAAATGTAAAGACATATAATTGAATATTGGTTAGAATTGTCCATGCCAATTATCTTTCCAATTTCTATCTGTGGTTGTGAAAAGAAAGCTGATAGAAAATCAACTCCATTTAAATGTGGTGCTAGAGAAGAATTTTGTGGATACCGCGGACAACTAAAAAGACAGCTCAATGGGTCTGTTACCCCACTGGCATACCCTTTCCCGGGGATTATACATTTGATATCAGATATGCCCACCATGCCAGAGAGGTTGCCCAGATGGGCACATAGACAAAGAGGTCAAACAACTGAAAACAGGTCAAGACCAGAAAAATCCCCAGTCACGTAGCCCAAGGACACCTCAGGCAATACACATCTACATAGATAAAGGGTCCTCAGCCAAGAGCAGCCAACTTGAGGGGATTAGCATGTTTTCCCCAGGTGGAGCAACTGTGATTCTGGAAAAATCCTACAACGCGAGGTCCATCTACATAAACTTACACTGCAACCCTTTGCAACCGCAACCTTGAACACTTGCAACCCAGCATTAACCAATCATGCAAATGACTAAGTTGCCATTGTTTGGCATTCCTTCCTTTGCTGTGACCATTGTTCTCCCCAGGAGAGGGCCTGACCTTGAGGTACTTTCTGCCCTGTAAGTAGTCCTAGTTTTTGAGGGTCTCTTCAGAGAACTCCCTGCCACGCTAGCAGACCTGCACTCTGTTAGTTGAATGATCCCCTCAACCATCTCTTTGCTGAGCTCTGTTCTTCTCGCCAGTTCCTGGACCGAAGACTTCAGGATAGGTACAGTATCACCGCCTCTACATTCCCTTTGCTATATCCCCTATCCATTTTTTACTTCTTTTCCTTCTCAATAGGCCTTGTGTGCATGAGTGAGTGAGTGTGTTGGTGTGTGACACTATATTTATTTAATAAAATTCATTTATTTGGTACATTTGTCTGGCTTTTTGCTTGGTCTGACCCTGTAAAGTTGGGTAAAAGATCCTGCTGGGTTACCCTGCCCCTCGTTTTGCTATTACCAGTGCTCCGCTAATTTCCCCAACCTTTATAACTTGGAGCGAATCAAGGTGTCCCCCATGGGACCCCCAGAAATCAGGGTAACAAGTCTTGGAGCAAATCAAGCTTGTCTGTTTGTTTGCTTGTTTTTGTTAGGTCTCCTTGTGCTGGCCGTGTGCTCTCCCTGAGCACACGGTCTGACTAACGAGGGGGAGGACCCAGCTAGGGTGGAGGAGTCTTATTAGGAGCTCCCAACAGTGCACGCCAAGGGCGTGCGCAGTTGAAGCCCTCTTCTTCAACCCTTCCAATTCATCCCTTGGCGATCAGCAGAGCAGACATACTTGATTCAGTTGAATTTTAGAAAGAAAGCCCTGTTATTCTTTCTAGACCTACTCCCTGTACTACTCTCTGTAGTATCAAGGATGGAAGGTGAGGGAGCTGCCGCAGTCACCTGTAGCACTTGTGGGATGTTCCTTTTCTTGCCACAAGATGTTGTCGGGTACACCTGCACCAAGTGCAAGCTGGTCACCTTCTTGGAGGCACCTTCTCGCCAGCTGGAGGCACGAGTTTCTAATCTTCATCTTATTAGGGAAGGTGAGGAGTTTTTGGATAGGGCAGAGAAGACCTTCCTGAAGACCGAATGCACAGGGGAGCTGCCAGATCAGGAAGTCAGCACACTGGGCCAAGAAACGGATGCTTGGAGGAATGTCACACGGAGGAGTAGGAGGACCAGGAAGGAAACAGAGACTCTCAACCTACACAATTGCTTCAAAGTTCTTGGCCTTATGAACGATGAGGAGCACCAGGAGGAGGGAACAGAATGTCAACAAGAAGGAATCCAACTTCGGCAACAGGAACTAGATCAACACTCCCAGCCTCAACAGAGTGCCCAGGCAGTCCTAGAAGAACCTGCTAGTTGAGGAGCCCCGGACAAGCCTCAGAGGAGGTGAGTTCTGGTTGTTGGGGACTCCTTGCTCAGAGGAACCGAACCGGCAATTTGCAAACCCGACAAGTTCAATCGAGAAGTCTGCTGTCTTCCTGGGGCCAAGATCAACCACGTAATGGAGAGGCTGACCAGGCTGGTCAAGCCCACTGGCCATAAGCCCCTCATTGTGGTTCATGTCGGAACCAATGGCACTGCGAGGCACAGCTTTTACCACATTGCAAAGGACTACGAGCTTATGGGGACAAAGCTTAAGAACCTTGGTGCGCAGGTGGTCATTTCATCTCTCTTCCCTGTTCAAGGATATGGTGCACAAAGGGAAAGGGCAATAGCAGAGGTCAACAACTGGCTCCGCACATGGTGCCGCCGGCAACGGTTTGGGTTTTTGGAACACGGCCTGAATTTCCATGAACGTGGGCTTCTGGCAAGGGATGGGCTGCACCTCACGAAACTTGGCAGGAATGTTTTTGCAAACAGTCTTGCACGGGGGATTAAGAGGTCTTTAAACTAAGTTCTGCTGGGGAGGGAGACAATATTATTCCGGGCAAAGACTCGGCGAGTGCAGGGGGAAAAGGCCCAAATGATATTGACCAAGTAGTACAAGCGTCCAATGGTGGGAGGAGTAGAAACTATAGTACAGGACTTGCAGGAAGGGCTCGGGGAATTAAGTGTCTCTACACTAACGCGCAGAGTATGGGAAACAAGCAAGATGAACTTGAACTCCTAGTACAATAAAATAAATACGATTTGATAGGCATCACTGAGACCTGATGGGATGAGTCTCAGGATTGGAATGTAGGAATAGAAGGGTATAGCCTATGTTGTAGAAATAGACCAAACAAGAAAGGAGGAGGAGTAGCGTTGTATGTCAAGGATGTTTTCACCTGTGAAGAGATCCGTGACTTAAACCCAGAAAACCAGGTCGAGAGCATCTGGGTAAGAATTAAGGGAGCGAGAAACAATAACGATATTCTGGTGGGGGTTTACTACAGACCTCCAACCCAGACTAAGGACTTTGATGACGCCTTCCTCAACCAAATGACCGCGCATTCAAAAAGGAGAGATACAGTAATAATAGGAGATTTCAATTACCCGGATATATGTTGGCAGTCAAACTCTGCCAAGACAGCAAGGTCCAGCAAGTTTCTTGCTTGTCTTGCAGACAATTTCATGGTCCAGAAGGTGGAAGAGGCCACAAGGGGATCAAATGTTCTAGATCTGATCCTGACCAATAGGGATGACCTTGTTAATGAGGTAGAAGTGGTTGGATCTTTAGGGGGGAGTGACCATGCCCTATTGGAATTTGGCATTCAGTGGGAAGGAGAAGATAAGTGTAGCCAGACACTCATCTTAGATTTTAAAAAAGTGGACTTCTGTAAACTTAGGGAGCTGCTGGCTGAAATTCCATGGTCAAGAATAGTGAAAGAGAAAGGAGTTCGGGAAGTATGGGAGTTCCTTAAAAGGGAGATACTGAAAGCACAGTCTAAAACTGTGCCAATAAGGAGGAAAAATGGAAGGCATCTGAAGAAACCAGAATGGTTGACTAAAGAACTCTCAGTTGAGCTAAGCGTTAAGAGAAACGTGTACAGGAAATGGAAGAAGGGGGAAACCACCAAAGAAGAATTTAAGCAAGTAGCTAGGAGATGTAGGGAGGAGGTCAGAAAGGCTAAAGCACAGAACGAACTTAGGCTGGCCAGAGACATTAAAAACAATAAAAAGGGCTTTTTAAAATATGTCCGCAGCAGAAGGAAAAAGAAGGAGACGATAGGGTCGCTGCGCAGAGAAGATGGCGAATTACTAACGGGGAAGAGAAAAGGCAGAACTACTTAACACCTTCTTTGCCTCAGTTTTTTCCCAGAAGGATACAAGCACTCAACCTGGTGGCTGGGGAGCAGGTGAGGAAGCAGGGGAAATGCGGCACATAATAGGTAGAGAGGTGGCACAGGAATACCTGGCCACACTGGATGAATTCAAGTCTCCAGGGCCAGATGAATTGCATCCTAGGATATTAAAAGAACTGGCAGAGGTCGTTTCGAAACCGCTTGCTATAATCTTTGAGAAATCTTGGAGGACAGGAGAAGTTCCAGCAGACTGGAAGAGGGCAAATGTTGTCCCCATCTTCAAGAAGGGAAAAAAAGAGGACCCAAATAATTATCGCCCAGTCAGCCTGACGTCAGTACCTGGAAAGATTCTGGAGCAGATCATTAAGCAGCCAGTTTCTAATCACTTAGAAAGCAATGCGGTAATCACGAGAAGTCAACATGGATTTCTCAAAAATAAGTCATGCCAGACTAATCTTATCTCTTTTTATGATAGAGTTACTAGCTTGATAGATGAAGGGAATGCTGTGGATGTAGCATTTCTGGATTTCAGTAAGGCCTTTGACAAAGTTCCCCATGACATTCTTGCAAAGAAGCTAGTAAAATGTGGGCTGGACAGAGCTACTGTCAGGTGGATCTGTAACTGGTTGACTGACCGAACCCAAAGGGTGCTCACCAATGGCTGCTTTTCATCCTGGAGAGAAGTGACTAGCGGGGTGCCACAGGGTTCTGTTCTGGGCCCACTGCTGTTCAGTATTTTCGTCAACGACTTGGATGAAGGAATAGAGGGCATGCTGATCAAATTTGCAGATGACACCAAATTGGGAGGGGTTGCTAATACGCCAGAGGACAGGATCAAAATTCAAAATGACCTGGTCAGATTGGAGAGCTGGGCCAAGGCTAACAAAATGAAATTCGACAGAGAGAAGTGTAAGGTCCTACACTTAGGTAGAAAAAATGGAATGCAGAAATATAGGATGGGGGACACGTTGCTGGATAGCAGTACGTGTGAAAGGGATCTAGGAGTCTTAATAGACCACAAGGTGGACATGAGTCAGCAGTGTGATGCGGCAGCCAAGAAAGCCAATGCAATTCTCGGCTGCATCAATAGGAGTATGGTGTCTGGATCGAGGGAGGTACTGGTACCACTCTACTTTGCTTTGGTTAGACCTCATCTCGAATACTGTGTCCAGTTCTGGGCACCCCAATTCAAGAAGGACATGGTCAAGCTGGAGCAGGTCCAGAGGAGGGTGACCAAAATGGTAAAGGGCCTGGAAGCCATGCCCTATGAGGATAGACTTAGAGAGCTGGGTATGTTCAGTCTGCAGAAGAGAAGGTTAAGAGGGGACATGATAGCTATGTTTAAATATTTGAAGGGATGCCGTGTAGAGGAGGGAGAGGGCTTGTTTTCTGCCGCTCCAGAGACCAGGACAAGGAGCAATGGATTCAAGCTGCAGGAAAGGAGATTCCACCTGAACCTCAGGCAGAACTTCCTGACAGTCAGGGCTGTCCGGCAGTGGAATATACTGCCTCGGAGTGTAGTGGAGTCTCCTTGCTTGGAGGTTTTTAAGCAGAGGCTGGATGGCCGTCTGTCGGGAGTGCTTTGAGGGTATTCCTGCATGGTAGGGGGTTGGACTGGATGGCCCATGTGGTCTCTTCCAACTCTACATTTCTATGATTCTATGAACTCTCCCTAGAAGCCAAGATGACTAAACTTAGTTATACTTTGGCCATATCATGAGAAGCCATGGTTCATTAGAAAAGGCAGTAATCCTTTTTAAGGTAGAAGATAGCAGGAAAAGAAAAAGATCACATTACAGATGGATAGACAAGGAAGCTCTGGCCCTGAGTCTGCAAGACTTGAGTTGGGCTGTTGATAGGGTGAGGTGGAGGTCTCTGATTCATAGAGTTGCCATAAGTTGAACTCATATTGATGGCAATTTACCACAACATTTTGCCCATACTTGTTTTTAATACTTTTCTGAGAACATACCTTGTTGCTGCAAG
Organism: Cyclura pinguis; assembly: GCA_030412105.1. Lineage (NCBI taxonomy): Eukaryota > Metazoa > Chordata > Lepidosauria > Squamata > Iguanidae > Cyclura > Cyclura pinguis. The sequence continues at coordinate 132,200,015 of CM059600.1, forward strand.
ATCTGTTTTGAAATGATTTCCCCCCTCCTTTCCCCTTAGTTTTATAGGTAACCTTGAGCTGATCATGAATATTTTAGGGAAGTCTCAGTGTGTGTTTTCCCTCCTCAGTATAGATTGGGTTTGGCAAGTATGTCACTTTCCTCACCTATTCATCAACCATCTGTGGAGCTATCATGAACAATAAAGAAGAAAAGGTCGATACATTCCCAAAATTACCTGGTACTCTTTAGTTCTGTATAATTCACATGAGATGGGATCTGACTCGTTGAAAGCTGTATAATGCAGATTAAGTTAGCATTCTACCAGGCCCTCAGCTACTTAATGCAAATAAAATCCTTTGTTCAACCATTATAGATATGATGAATAAAACTTCTCTTTTCAAATCAAATGAAAATCTAGTGAAAGATAAGGAAAACCTTTAAACCAGAGTTATATTTCTTAATGTTTCATGCATTTTTTAAAAAAGAAGGTCCACTATGTGTGTAGAAAGACTGAACGAATTATTTACATCTGATTTCGTTGCTACTCAGTGTTCATTGCAGCATATGTTAGAAGAATGCTTGGATCACTGATTTTATTTCCCAATGCATATGAAGAATTATGGCAAGCATAGGTACTAGGGAGCAAACACTAAAAATATGTACAAGGAAGTATTAGACGCACAAGGTATAGAAGCCCTATTGTAACTCTTTTCTTATCCCAGTTGTTGGAAATCTCCCTTTCCACAAACCTTCCTGTTTCCAGGGAACAGGGTAGAGGTATTTCTGTGTAATTTGCAATCTTTCTTAATTTTCTGCAAGTTTTATGTCTGACTGGACTGCATGATCATATCTAAAAGAGACTACACACCAGCCCCTTTCCCATTATCCCTGCTGTTCCTGTGTTGAGTGATGACATCTGCTGTGATGTTTGCAGAAGGCTTCTCCCCACATTCTCTTAATTGTGGTAGTTTCAATGTGTAGGGATAACCTGCTTTACCAGAGTTCCTAGTCATGCAACAAGAAGGAGTCTGCTCTGATTCAAGTGAAGATGCGTTGAAGCCCCCTGCAGACTTCTCTGCTCAACATAGGGAGGTCAGGGACTTAAAAGGGAGAGGTCTGAAGAAGTCACTTTTTCATTCTATGTGGGTTGTTCTTTTGTAGAATCACACTATAATTTAGTAATTACAGTTACTTCTACAAGTTTCCTAAGGAAATAAAGGGAGGGAGAACTGGCTGTTGAGTTATGTGGATACTATGGTTCTTTTAATCACTGCAGAAGCAAATCCGCGCATTTCATTAACTGACCAAAAGACAGTGACCCAAAGCTAAGCCATTTGGCAGGCATCTGAAAGCAGCACTGAAACTATAGCAAACACTTGTCAGCTGGAGCAGACAACTGGCCTTAAGGTTACAGCCTGATCAACCACTTGTATGTTACATGGTGAAGCCATAATTACCTCTCAGTGAAGTTGTGCTATGTTCAAGAGACAGATCTGCCTAATTAAGTACATTTTCTCTCCAGAAAAGAAATCTTTCTCATTATTTTCTTTAAAGCTCTGACACTGGTTTTATCTATAGGATTGAATCATAGAATCATAAGAGTTAGAGGGGACTGTATTACTCCACTGGCATACCCTATCCCAGGGACTATAAATTTGATATCAAATATGCCCACCATGCCAGAGAGGTTGCCCGAATGGTTACATAGACAAGGAGGTTGAATGACCGAAAATAGATCAGGCCAGGAAAATCCCCAGTCACGTTCTCCTGGGGGACCTCAGGCTAAATGTGTCTGCATGGATAAAGGGTCTTCAGCTAAGGAATAGCCAACTAGAGTGGATTAGTGGGTTTTCCCCAGGTTGAGCAACTCTGACATTAATAAACCCTGCACTGCATCCGCATAAGTCAATTGTGAAAACTACCAAGTTGCTATTATGAGACATTTCTTCCTTTATTGTGGGCATTGTTCTTCCCGAGAGAGGGCCTGCCCTCGAGATATGTTCTACCCTATAAGTAGTCCCAGTTTTGAGGGTCTCTTTGGAGAACTCCCCACCATGCTAGCAAACCGGCTCTCTGTTAGTCAAGTGATCCCCTCAGCCGCTTCTCTTCTCTGAGCTCCATTCTTCTGTCTGCTTCCCGGACTGAAGACTTCAGGATAGGTGCAGTATCACTGCCTTTACACCCTCTCCACTGAATCCCCTATCAATTTTCACCTCTTTCCTTTCTCAATAGGCCTTGTGTGCATGAGTGAGTGAGTGCGTTGGTGCGTGAGAACACATTTATTAATAAAATCCAGTTGTTGGTATGATTGTCTAGCTTTTCACTTGGCTTGACCCTGTAAAAATTGGGTAGAAGATTCTGCTGGGTTACCCTGCCCCTTGTTTTGCTAGTGCCAGTGCTCTGCTAATTTCCCCAATCTTTACATTTTTGGAGCGAATCAAGGTATCCCCCAAGGGACTTCCAGAAGTCAGGGTGACAATTGAAGTGTCATATAGCCCAACCCCCTACCATATAGGAACACACAGCTAAAGCACTCCTCAGACATGATCAACCATCCTCTGTTTAAAAATCTGCAGAGAGACTGAGTCCACCACCCTCTGAAGAAGTCGATTCCAGTGTCAAATAGCTCTTACATTAGAGAAGTTCTCCCTGAATTGTTTCAGGTGGAATCTCTCTCTCTCTCTCAATCTTTTGTAATTTGAATCTGCTGGTTTGTGTTTTAGTTTCTAGAACAGCAGAAAACAAGCTCAGTTCATCTTCTACACATGACATACCTTCAGATATTTAGAGATGGCTATCATGTCACCTCTAAGTCTTGTTCAATCTAAACATGCCTGGCTCCCTAAGTTGTTCCTTATAGGACTTGGTTTCTACACCTTTGGTCATCTTGGTTCCCCCTTGTGGGTACATTCCAGATATCAGTATCCAATATGTAAAATTAATCATGTGAGACTGTGAAAATTCCAAACAGACAAAGTATGCATGCTGCTATATTGGAATGTATGGTGCATATGGTAAGGCATAGGCAGGTTAAGTGGTGCCAAACTGTCTGGTAGTTGGCTAAGCTGTTCTAATTGTACAGAGGGACAGAGGAGGCAGGGGGACCCATGATGAAAATGGCCTGTTGAAATTCTCCATCCTATTTGCAGAAGGTAACATAGACTGTCAACTGGCTGAGCATGCTCTAATGGTGTGCAGTTTAGAAATTCTCCAACAGTTTCTCAAAGAAAAATCACCACTGGCAGAAAATATTTGGCAAAATGGTTCTCTTTTCACAGTGAGGTGGTTTGCGCAGATTTTCTCTGTCAAAAGAATGTTTCCTGGGAAGTTTCTGTGATAAACTCTGTCCCTGTACTTGCATGTATTTGGTACGCATGAATTTTCCTGCTCTCAGAATATAGAGAAGAAATTTACAATGAATAGACATGTTGAAGTTGTAAAAACTAAACATGGATTTCTAATGTTAGGCTAGGCTTGCAAACATGTAGCCCTCAAGATGTTGCTAGTCTACAAGTCTCAGTGTTCCTCATCACAGTATACCATGTGAAGCGACTACAGTGCTAAGAAGGCCAGCAGTGGCCATTTTAGTCATTATAAAATTCCCCTTTCTATTCTGTGGGCTGGAAGATTTATGTTCATTTCCCTCTGTTCTTTTCAATGCTCAGCTGAAATGCTTGTATCCAGAATTATTCTGTTGTTGTTGATTTAAATATTCCAGGAAATCATATAGAAAACACACTGACTTGGTATTCCCATGAGCACTAGATATGCTTTACAGTTGGTGATAACTGAATGTGGATCTCCCAAGTCCAAAGCCATTACACTGTGCAACACACTACACTTGCTCTTACTAGTTCTGTGGTAGGATTATGCTTAGCATTTAATCTTTCCAGATCACTGATTTAAAGTATCTTGTTTGTCTTCCAGTCTGGAAAATAATCCTTTAAGTAGTTTGCCAGTGTGTGTTAGGCTGGTTTTTGTTACCTAGTTTTGTGCTACAGTTGACTTTGTTGATGTACTTAGTGATCTGGAACATGCTGAAAAGTGGTCATTCATAAACTGATGAGGAGTAAACTTCTGCGGCATTGAATAACATTCTAAGAACCTAAGTTTGGTTGCAACTTAAAGCTCTAATAATTTCAATGGGCTTTAAGTTGCAATTAAATATATGGTTCCCACAGATTATTTAATTCTGTAAATGTTTGCTGATAATCAGTTTATGGATGGATCACTGTGCAGTTTGAGATGAATCAACACACAGGGTTGAGGAAGAAAGAGTAATCAGAGACACCTTAAAAATCATGACCACTTTCTATAGATGTTATGAATATGGAATATAGTTTATTTGTTTATGTCTTTCCATTCCTCTCACCATTCTTTATGCTTCATCATTCCTCACGCAGAATTCAAAGTGGCTAACATGGCGTTCTGTGGATGGCAGGATTGCCAGTGTCTAAACATTAGCACAAAGATAGTTACAGATAGTGACTAACTGACAGTATTGTAGTAACATACATACACGTTTTCTATGACGGAAATATAATTGTTCATTTAAACAGCAAGCCAACATTCCTAACATTTTAAAACCTATCTTATTATACAAAATTATTAATAATTCATTAACACCTACCCAGCCATTATGGATTAATTTCTTCTGGTTTCCTCTTAGGGGAGGGGATCTGATATTTGATACAGTCCTGGTGCAAGGCAACTGCCCTTGAACAAGGATTCATTTCATCTCTTTTCACAGGGATCAGGTGGCAGTGTGGGTGTGCTTCCCCCATTTCTTATCAAGGTGACTTTGTTTATGCTGTGTGTATCATTGCTTCCTTCTGGTTGCCCAAGCAAGCAATATTGCAAAATGCTGTTCAAATTTGCTCCCTTGAAGAGACAAATAAATTTAAATGAAGCTTTTCCCTGGTTGTAAAAGACACAAAGGCTACCCATTTGAGTCATTTTCATCATGAATTCCCATTCATCAGCACCCCAAGAAAATGTGTATAACTCAGACAGGGGCACCACAAGACAGAAGACAAGTGTACTACAAAAATGTTGTCCTTAAGAGCTCTCATATCACAGAGGCAATGAAGGTCTTGAACTATTGTTTGAAGAAAAATTAAAGAATAATCAAGACAACAGGACAGTGGTATGCACAGTCATAGCTGGCCTGGGATTTGGCATTTAACCAATGTGTGAATGGAGCAACTTAGTGAGGGTGTGGAACGAAACAAGGGAAAAATGTTTCTCATCTCTAAAATAGGTAAAATAATAATCTAAAGAAAATAAACTCAATTTAAATGTATTTTCACATCTAAGCCTTAAAGCAGCTTTTGCTTTTGACAGATTATGATATAAATCCTGCATTGTTAAGAATATCCACATGGATTCCAAGTATTTACCTTGTATTTTCTGTTCTCCATTCACATTGATAGGAGATGCTAATTCACAGAGGAAGTAGACTTGAAAACCTTATAAACTTTATGCGCCTTCAAATATATGTAAAGTATATGCGAAAGGGAATGAAATCCTTCTTTATGAAAAAATACCTTACAGACCTCAGATATTGCCGCTAAACTCCATGACTGAGCAAATCCCACCCACTGAATCTTCCCTGGACATGGAGTGAGGCTACCACCATTGCCTAACTACATTGTCACCAACATTGTCTCAAATGAATTGTTTATCCTGTGAGCATCCTGTGCTTTCTCCAAGGAGATTAGACTACTTGGTGAACTTCATGTCACAGGAGTTTGAGGCTTCTCTCCCCAGATCAAGTCCAACACTGAACTGTGTTGATTTAGTATAATTTAAGCCCCTAAGGATGCAGAGAAAAAGCGAAAAGCACAAGGGCAAAGGAGAGATGACTTCTATCAAATTGGTACCTTGGCCCTGATTAGGGATATGAATCTTTTGTTATTTTGTCCTCACATGCAAGGACAAACAATCACTGTAGTTTTTTCCCCTGCTTCAGGAGAAAACAAATATTTTGTGCCACATTCTTCTCATATTTGAGTACTCTGAAGTGTTCTGGATACTTTTTCTGTGCAGAAATACACATCAGGTTTTGTTTTTTTCAAAAAAAGCAACCTGTTTCCTGTCTTGAAAACACTTTTTCCTATGCAGATTTAGGCACAAAAAGTCACGCCAAAAGAATCTTATAGAACCCTCCAGGATATTTGAATACAAGGAGAAAACTATGAAAAAACGTTGCTACTTCATTATTCTTCCTTCCCAGAAGTACTCTCTCAATCTCTCTCTCTCTTTCTTTTTTTTAAAGCTATTCATTTAATTTAGATAACAACTTCCTCGGTGAGTGAGACTGAGAGGACAGTTTCCAGGACTAAAAACAATTACGCTTCTTACATGACATTCAACCCATTATCTCTGGAAGATAATTCAACAGAAACTTTGGGATCCCCCATCCCCTTTAACTGCAGCCAGGAGTGAATAGAAAATGTCATTCAGTACCCAGATGTTAGCAATGTTATCTCCCCAGCAGTTCTTATGCTGTGATGAAAACACAGACTCTCTATTTTTTTTCCCCCTTTGGTAAAAGTACTGTTTGTGACACTGGTAGTTATTTATCCATCACTTTTGCCACTTGTGGCTGTATCTGACACCTTGCTTGTTCAGTCATATTGACTTGCTCAGCAAAACCATTAACTAAGATTGCATAATCTTCCAAATGATTTCCAGCTGACTTGTAAGACCTCCTGTAAACTGTCCTAAGCATTCTTAGGAACTGACTGAGCTTAGTCAGGAAGGTGAGATAAGTAATCTTTAGTTAGCTTCCAGAGTGAGAGGGTGTATATACAGTGGAGACTCTGATCCAGGGTGCAAATTTCACCTTTAAAACAGATTCTAGGGTCCTATGCTTTAGTTAGCCCCAGTACAAATCTATGCTTTGAATACAGATAACAAAGTATGATGGTGTTTCTGTGACTAAGAAAAGGGTCATATGTATGAATTGGTTCCGACCTGCTGAACTTCTCCTTGCAATTAAAATGTTAATGAGCATTCTAATTGCTAAAGAGAATTTATCAGTCATGGTGTGTTGAAAATTGGTGCTGCTACTGTGGGTGGGAAGAGTGGAATTCTTCATGTGACCAACATGGCCAAGCTGATCTTGGGCTACTCATCTACATTCTGAAGAGTTAATGTTTCTGTTCACTCACAATACTGTCTCATGTCTTTTCTCTGCAGCTCAACTGAAGGATTTGGCCTGGAAAAGATTGTGCTACTCATCTTTATCTCTGCAGTTATTCTAATGGCTATCCTGGGAAATCTGCTAGTGATGGTGGCTGTATGCAGAGACAGGCAGCTCAGGTGAGCCCATGCATATGTTAACATCAATCTTGTTGTCCAACTGAACTTTTTCATGGTGCAACAGCTGGATATCCACTGGGAAGAGGGTAAAAAAGTGAGAACAGCTATGAGTGTAAACAAAGTGATACAGAACATTGCCTTTTTTCCATCCCAGTTATTAGTGTGACGTCAAACTTCTGATTGCTTGCAATGTGTCAAAGATTAGAATTTATAGAACAGGTATGTTATCTTTTTATTATCCACTGTCTGGATTTGTAGAACTTGCATCATCAAAACACATAAATCATACAACAAATGTCAAAACAAGGAGATTTAGAGAACTGCACTGAAACATACTTTCACTTTATCATGCCTTTTTCTTAGAAATCAGGAGCTTTGCTAGTTTTATCAGTTAAGAATGTTACGTAGACAATCTGTTGCAGAAGTTCATCTGGCCATAATATTGTAGGATTACTGTGGGCTTTAGACACACACATACACACACATACATGGACATGGACACAGACACACATGGACACACATACACTATGCATGGATGTGCACGTGCGTGTGCACACACACACACACACACACACACACACACACACAGATATCTATATGGGATGCAGGAGAGAAAGTTACTGATTGATCAGTTTCTGGCTAAGGAATGCCTCACTGCAGCAAGGGAAGTTTCCATCCTTCTTAATAGAGGCTGTAGGGAGACCATTACTAAAAAAGGCCTCCCTGGATCCCACCATTCTAACTAATTTTGGCCAGTCTCTAACATTCTATTTTTGGGCAAGATTCTGGAGCATGCGGTGGTGCTCAAGCTCCAAGGGTTTTTGGATGCGATGGATTATCTAGATCCATTTCAACTGGGCTTCAGGCCTTGTTATGGAATGGAGACAAATCTGGTCACCTTGGTGGATGACCTATGCAGGGAACTAGACAAAGGGAGTGTATCCCTGTTGGTTCTGCAGGATCTCTCAGTGGCTTTCAATACCATTTACCATGATATCTATCTGGGCCAACTCTCTGGGATGGGACTTGGGGACACTGTTATGTCTTAGAGGGCCAAACTCAGAAGGTGTTTGTTAGACTCTTGTTTGATACCCTTCTGATTGGCCTGTGTGGTCCCTCAGGGTTCCACTTTGCCCCCCCTGTTGTTAACATCTACATTAAACTGTTGGGAGAGCTAATCCAGAGTTTTGAGGTTTGATATCACCAATATGCTGGTGACACTCAGCTCTACCTCTCCTTTCCCTCTGATTCCAAGGAAGCTGTCTCAGTACTGAATCAGTGCCTGTTGTCAGTAGTGGACTGGATGCAGGCAAACAAATTGAAGCTTAATCCAGACAAGACAGAAGTGCTCCTAGTCAATTGAAAGGTAGGTCAGGGAATAGGAACTCTGCCTGTGGTGGATGAGGTTACACTTCCTCTGGAATCTCTGGCTCACAGCTTAGATGTTCTCCTGGAGTCAACTGTCAGCCTGGATGCTCAAGTTCCAGCAGTGGCCAAGAATGCATTTGCAAAGCTAAAACTTTTTCACTAGCTGAGCCCATTCTTTGAGATATCAGATCTGGTTGCAGTGACAAGTGCTTTGATTACATCCCAGCTGAACTACTGTAATGCACTCTACATGAGGCGGCCTTTAGAAACTATTCAGAAACTTTACAGGTTTAAAATGCTGCAGCCAGAATGCTGACTGGGGCCAGTTACAAGGAGCATGTATCTCCTTTATTAAAACAGCTTCACTGGCTACCAGTTCATTTTTGGACACAATTCAGAGTGCTGATCCACATCTCTCCATACAAACCTGCCAGAGTTTTAAGACCTGCAGGGGAAGGCTTTCTCTTGGTACTGCTACCATCACAGGCTTGTTTGGTGAGGACACAGGAGAGGGTCTTCTTAGTGGCTGCTCCTACCCTCTGGAACTCTCTTCCGTGAAAGGATAGATTGCAGTTTCTGCCCTCCACTGTTACAGTGCTATTATTCCACTTTCAACATCCTGTGAAATTCTGGAGTTTGTAGTTTTCTGAGGCCAGAGAGCTCTCTGGCTGAGAATTCTAAATGCCCCTCTCTAAACTCCTCAGGATTCCGTAGGATGTTGAAAGTGGAATAATAGCACTATAACAGTGTAGTGCAGAAATGGCCTAGAATGCATGTTTTCTACAATTCACCTCTTTTCCCTACTATAGTAGCATTTCTTCCGAGATATATGTGCCTCAGCAAACTTGTAATTAAGTCCATCTTTACTTTCCAATGACCAGTCATGGAGCAAAGCACTTTAAATAAAAGGTACCAAAGCCAACAAGTACCAATATAGTAGACTATATTTAAGAGGAAGGAACTGATAAAACCACTTCTGAGTATTTCTTGCCTAAGAGAACCATATGACATTCATGAGGTTGTCATAAAGTCAACAGACAACATGAAGGCAGAGGCATATACACATCAGGTGAGCAAAATCACATGATTCTGCAAACCAGATTTTTCACCACTTGGAGGAGTTTGCTTTGTGTCTGTGAGTAGTTTCTGATTTATGGTGACCTAAGGAAAACTTATAATGCTTTTTTTCCTTTGTTCAGAGGAGGGTTATTTTTTCCTTCTGAGGCTAAGAGAGTGTGACTTGCCCAAGATCACGTGGTGGGTTTCCATGGCTGAGTGGTGATTCAGGTCCTGGTCTCCCAGAGTCTTAGTCTAGCACTCAGACCCCTATACCATACTGTTTCTTCTAAAACCATGCTGAACATATTATCCAGCTTGACTCTTAATGACAGAGGTCTGATACAAGGCTATTTAAAACACTTTTGCCTGAGAAGCATCTTACAAAATGAGAGAAGGTGTAAACAAAACTTGTACTGAAATGCTACATTAGATAGTATTTTGGTCTGACTCAGCAAACTCATGACCTTGTCTGGTTTATAAACACTACTGTTTGCATAGTAAAACCACGAAATCACAGTTAGAAATAAATAAATAAATAAATAAATTCCATTAATTTAAGAAAATAAATGGGAATTATTTACAACCTGGGGAATATTTAGGGGATAGCTATGAGGATCATAAAAGCCAAGTTAACAGTAAACAGTAAAGGAATAAAGTATGGTTAAGCCAAAGATGGCTAGTTGACAAAAATGTTAACATTTTTCAAATATTTAAAAAGTTGCTCAGAATAACAGAAACTGTTTGCTGCATTCAGTGATGGAGAGAGTTTCAACAGTCAGAAAGATTTTCTGTTTTAAGCAAAAGCTCACAAAGAAATTGAAAATAATCTACCCTCCTCCCTCCCGCCCTCTCTCATACAGCACACGTTTTTCAAAACAATAACTTCAGACTTGATCATTTGAGCAAGCCTGTGAAGCTTGTTAGAAGTGGAAGTCACCAGTTATGTGTTCAATTGATTTTTTGCTTTGTTTTGCTCTGTACTACAGCTCTTAACAGCATATAAAGAATTCACTTTCTTTCTTTTCATTTTATTTCTTTAGTCATGGCGTCTAATAATCAAAATACTTGCCTACTGGAAATAGTAATGAACAGAATATTGCCTAGTAGTCTTTATTTTGGGTGTTTGAAGAGCATTCTGTTTATTCAAGTTGTTTAATGTTGAATCAGCCAGTGAAGTAGTTTGGTTTTGAAATCTGGGAGAAGATGAAGGCCAACAGTACTATGACTATATCACAGATTTTAAAAGGTTGTGAAATACTGTCAGAAAAGCAAATGCAGTTTGAAGAAGGAGGCCATATCTTGCTGAAACTAAGTGATAACACATGTTTAATGATTGCTGTAAAGGTTCAAAAGTCAAACTAAACAAGAGCAATCCAACCTAAATCCAATTATTCATGTGATAACCTTTGTCATATGATAACCTTTATGAAATGAAGATACCTTGTTAATTATATGTAACATTTTATTTACTTTTTTCCAGTAAATGTTACCTTGCTTTTCTTTGTCAAGTATGCGCAGAATGATTAACATGAACATTTAGGAAAAAAAGCATGCTACAAAAGATGTGGAACTACCTGGAAGGATAAAGCAATTGTGTGTTATTTTTTCTTCTTTCCTTACTGTATAGTGCAACTGACATTATATCTTGATGCCATGGTATTGGTTGGTGTCACACATAACAGTTATAGATTGCATTTCATTAAATTCTAGCTGCTTGTTGTGTTCAATCCCATCTCTGTTGCTAGCCACCCACAGACGACAATTAGAAGCTATGGTTTGTTATTAACTGAGGAACTGTGGCTAGTTTAAACCATGGCTTGCAGTTCTGTCCAATTTAGAACCATGGCTTGTTGCTGGCATGTTTTGCTACTTCTCCATGAAATAGGAGCTGACAGGAGGAGTGAAAAAGAAACAGGTTAAAAATGGGGAAAACAGCCTGGGGTTGGTTTCATTGTCAGAGGTTAATTTATGGCCAAAGCAACTAAGCATGGTAATATAAACCGTATCTCAGCATGATGTGTGAATGAGGTCGTTTTGCAGTCCACACAACTGATGTTTAATAATGTATAACAAAGATGGAGAAAATGCCGTTCATTGTGAAGAATGGGTACGGGACAGGTTTGAGAACATATTCAAAAAGTGAACATCAAGTTTACTGGGAATACTATGATTGGTGTGCTGGCTTACTTGTTTTCTTTGTAGCAGTTCATTCCTAGCTGCTGGTATCTCAGAAAATATCTTGCCTCTTTGGTTATGGGAATTACTGCAAAGAAAATAACAAAGCTCTGTCTGGGGATGTGCATAAACAAAACACCTTTTGATTCCAATTGAAATTTCCAAGTACAAACTTCAGAATAGGTACCTCCTTTGAAGAAGTCATGTGTAGTTTAACATAGCTTGGGATAATTGTTGCAATAAGAGACTTTGTGAAAAACATGTAAAATATTGACCATACTGCATGTAGACATCAAGATACATAGCAGTGTAAGAAGACAGTGAAGGCTACCACATTTAGATGAGATCCTGTGCTGTTTTGTATGTATTTTGGAAGCTGCTGTATTAATGAATGCCTGAGAAGTAAAACAGAGACTTCTCATGTAAAATTTATGAAGTCAGATCATCATTAATATTTACATATATGATTATATATAACTTTTTTCAAAATAAGGGATCCAGGGCATCTGGGAAATTACAAGCAAGTTGGTTTAACGTCTTTTCCAGATAAATTGGTGAAACATGTTATTAAAGATAAATCTGTAGGGCATATAGACAGACAGTCCCTATTGAAAATGAATTAGCATGGCTTCTTTAAAAATAAGCACTCTGTTATGAAACTTCTAGAGGTTTTTAAGAGTGCTAGAATGTATGTGGACTGGAATGATCTGGTAGATATTTCAAAGACCTTTTACAAAGTTTCTCACCAATGACTGCTGACCAAATTAGGTGAAGTAAAAAAAGGAAGCAGAAAGCCAAAATATATGGTCAGTTCTGCCAAAGGAGGCGCATGAGCAAGGAGATCTTTCAAGAAATTGTATTGGAATCAGTGTTTTTGACATGTTCACGAATGACCTGGAGTTAGAGGTTGAGTAGTGAAGTGTCCATCTTTAGGATCATTAAGACAAAATTATTTTGGGTCATTCAGACAAATAATTATTTCAAAGAGCTCCAAAAAGATCTCTCCAAATTAGGGAAGTGGGCATTAAAGCAGCAAATAGAAGCAATAGGCAAAGTACTATGTTTTTCTGGGGGAACTCTCAGAAACTGATTTCCTCACCTGCTTGCAACCCTTCACACTATCTGACAATCTGTTCTTGAGAGATGCTTAGCCCGCCAGAGCCAGTTTCTGAAAGCATACCATTGTCAGTAGTGGAAATGCATCTTTCAATCTCTGCTGAATCCTGTTCTTCCAGCAATAGATGTCACCTGTTGGGCCTTACTCAATATAAGGAAGTTTGAATTGATGCATATTGGAGCCAAAAAAACAAAAACAAAACCCACCCTAGATTTTTACATACATTAGTGGGATCTGAGCTGATAATGACTGATCAAAGAAAGGATCTTGGGCTTGTTGTGGATAACAGGGGGAAAATGTGAAGCTATTTTTTTATAACAGGGAAATTCCATATTGAGCACAATTAGAAAAGGAAGAGAAAATAAAACTGCTAGTTTCATCCTGCCCGCATAGAAGTGAATAACATCACCATACCATACTGTGTACAGTTCTGACCACCACATCTGGAAAAGTATATTGCAGAATGGAGAAGGTGTAGAAAAAGAGTTGGTCCAAGGCACCCAAGATGACAACTTCTATAGGACAACGGAAATTATCACTGGAACCAGTACTGAAGCCTGAACAGAGTAAAGCAGAGCAATACCAAATGACACTATTGGAAGAGATAAGAAATATCAAATTAGATATAAGGCAAGAAATGAAAGATTTGAGAAGTGAGATAAAACAAGACTTCAAAAATGAATTGAAAGGAATAAAGATGGCGTTAGGAGGTCTACAAGAAGACTTAAAGTCTACACAAAATAGGGTTGAACTTTTGGAACTGAAAACAAAGGAAGCAGAAGAAACAATGGAGAATTTGGGAAGACAACAAGAGCGAGTGTTAGATGAAAAAGCGTTGATGGAGTTGAAAGCAAGAGAAAATTTTATAAAAATAAGAGGATTGATAGAGCGGAGAGATGAAAACCTGTATGAGAGGCTGATTCCTCCAATAGCAGAATATCTGAACATCTCGGTGGAAAAGATGGAATGGGAGATTGATAAGATATATAGGATAGAGTCCAAGCTAGCAAAAGAGAGAAAACTACCACGGGACGTGATGGTACAACTATTGCGGAAAAAAACGAGAGAAGAAATAATTCAGAAAAGTTTGGAGACAGATTTGATAATTGATAAAGCTAGAGTATCGATTTATAAAGACATACTGCCACGAATTCTCAGAAAAAGAAACGAGTACAGATTTCTTACAATTTTTTTGAAACACCAAAACATAACATACCGGTGGGGGAAATTAGAAGGCCTCAACTTTAGGTATCGGGGGAAGCAATTCAAGATTGAAACGGTACAGGAAGCCAAAATATTCATGAAGAGGTATGGTAAAGAACAATGGAGACAGAAATCACAACATGAAGAAGAAAGAAGAGAGCTTCAATCAGAAAACAAAAAGGAAGATATCCAAGAGCGAAAAGGGGCTGAAGAAGAGGAAGCTACAGGGAATGAGTCAGAAGGAGAGCAGAGTGTGGAGTCAGTGGAAGAGAATAATTAAGAGCAATTGAATTATAAATATGCAAAGCATGAATTTGAAAATTCTCTCTTGGAACATAAAAGGCATTGCAACCCCCCAGAAAAGAAGGAAAATTTTTCATTTTATTGAAAGGAAAAAATTAGATATAATTTGTCTTCAAGAAATTCGCATACAATCTGAGAAAACTCATTTGATTCGTAATAAGAAGTTGGGAAGTGAATATGTGTCTACATCGAGTACAAAAAAAGAGGGGTAGTGTTATATGTAAGTTCAAAACTCTATTCTAAAGAAATACTAAAAGATGAAGCTGGGCGTTATGTGGCGGTTGAAATTAATTGGCAAAACCAAAGAATTTTAATAATTGGAATATATGGCCCGCATAGGAAACAAGAAAATTTCTATAAAGAACTGAATAGGAAAATTATAGACTTGGACTACAATTATTTTATATTTCTAGGTGATTGGAACGGGGTAATCAACCCAAAATTGGATAGGAAATCAAAGAAGAAAATAAAAGAAAAACAAGGGAAACTTCCAGGATCATTTGAGAATATGATGGTCAATTTAGATTTAATTGATACATGGAGATACAAATATGGGGCGATTAAAGATTTTACATTTTATTCGGAACCCCATGCTTCATTATCAAGAATTGACATGTTTTTGGTATCAAATTCCTTAGCCCATATGATTATTAAACAAGAGACACTACCCCGAAATTTCTCAGATCATAATCCAATCTTATTGTCATTAGGACATAGATCGGAGGAAATATTTCATTGGAAATTAAAAGAGAAACTATTGTTAGAAGAAGAATTTGTACAGAAAATTAAGAATCAGATTAAAATTTACTTTGATGAGAATCTCAATAAAGGAGTAAATTTAATGACGGTATGGGATGCGGCCAAAGTGGTGATTAGGGGGTATATTATACAATATAATGCGATAATAAATAAGAAGAAAAGAGAGAATTTTCAAAAGCTGAATGACGATCTTAAAAAGAAAGAAGAAAGCCTTAGCGATGATCCTGATAACAGGAGAATGCAGAGAGAAATTAAAATATTACGGAAGCAAATAGAGACACAAATAGAAATGGAAATTAATGAGAAAATGATTTACACTAGGCAGTACTACTTTGAATGGGCAAATAAATCAGGAAAATGGTTATCACTTAGATTAAAAAATAAGAAGGAAAAGACACTGATTAACAAACTCAAAAGCGGGGAGACAATATATACAGATTCCCAACAAATAAAGAAAATAGTGACAAATTTCTATAGAATGTTATATAAAGGTCAAGAACTTCAAGAGGAGACGATAGAAGCATATTTAGCGAAACAAGATCTAATAAGATTAACAGAGGAACAGTGGGACAAATTAAATAAACCAATTTCATTAACAGAAGTAATAGAAGCAATTCAAAAAGCAAAAAAAGGGAAGGCACCAGGTCCAGATGGATTTACAAGTCAATTCTATAAAACTTTCCAAAATGAACTAGCTCCTATTCTTCAAACAATTATGAATGAAGCATTGAAAGGAAAGATCCCCGATACATGGAGAGAGGCTGACATAACCTTGTTACATAAAGAAGGGAAAGACCCGCTGGACATTAAAAATTATCGTCCAATTTCACTATTGAATTCTGACTATAAATTATTTACAGCCATACTAGCAAATAGATTAAAAGATGTATTAAGGGAAATAATTTCAGAGGACCAAGCGGGATTTCTCCCTGGTAGACAAATAAAAGATAATATGCGTAATATAATTAATATACTAGAATTATGTGAAAACCATCACCAGAAAAAATTGATAGCCTTATTTCTAGATATTGAAAAAGCTTTTGATACGGTGAATTGGGGATTTCTAATTAAGCTGTGTCAAAAGATGAGTTTGGGACTAAATTTTATAAACTGGATAAAATCTATTTACTCAATGCAATATGCACAAGTGATTATCAATGGTCAAAAAGCTGGAAAATTTAACATTCAAAGAGGAACACGTCAAGGCTGCCCATTGTCTCCATTACTATTTCTATTAGTCATTGAAGTTTTGATAAGAAAGATAAAAAGTCATGAGAGAATTAAAGGAATTAAGGTACGAGATAAAGAATATAAGATAAGAGCATTCGCAGACGATTTAGCGATCACATTAGAATACCCAGAGGGAGATATAAATGTTTTGAAAAGTATTCTTAATAATTTTGGCAAAAATTCGGGTCTGAAAATCAATAAAGACAAAACCACGATTTTGACGAAAAATATGACAGAATCTGAAAGAAATATAGTAGCTCAAACCACAGGTTTTATGTTGGTTTCAAAGGTCAAATATCTTGGGATTACACTTACAAATAAGATTTCTGAACTATTTAAAAATAATTATTTGTACATATGGAAATCTATCTCAAAAGATTTAAAAAATTGGAATAATTTAAATCTATCCTGGTTGGGTAGGATTGCAACAGTTAAAATGGCTGTACTCCCAAAGATGTTATATTTATTTCAGACTATCCCCATTATTCAAAACGAGAAGGTAATTAAGGTTTGGCAAAAAGAGATAGTTAAATTTATATGGGGGGGTAAAAAACCGAGGGTTAAAATGAAATTGTTGGAGGATGCCAAAGAAAGAAGTGGTCTAACTGTACCAAATCTAATTTTATATTATCATGCTTCTGGATTGAATTGGATTCAGGAATGGATTAAATTAGATAATACGAAATTATTGAATATAGAAGGGGATGGATTAGGATCAGGTTGGCATTACTATTTATGGTTTAATAAAGGGAAAAATAATAGAGGTTTTAATCGACACTATTTAAGATCAGCCTTAATGAAAATATGGAGAAAATATAGTAAAAGAGCTTGTATTAAAACCCCGAAATGGGTATCCCCGCATGAGGCTTTTTATAAAAAGGAAAACATTTTGTTTGATAAATGGATTAGATATGAGAATATGGTGGAAATACAACGAGAACAAATTAAAATCAAAACACAAGCAGAAATGGAGGAAAAGGGGATAAAATGTCATTGGCTCTTATTTAGGCAGATAAGAGAAAAATTAAAGAATGATATTAAGTTTAATGATTATCAAAAGAAAGAAGAGGAATTGAATATGATATTATGTTCGGATAAACCTAAAGTTATCTCCTCTGTCTATAAGATTTTATTAAAATGGTATACAGAGGATGAAACTGTAAAAATACCAATGCTAAAATGGGCCCAGAATTTCTCCCATTCTATCTCGATGGAACAATGGGAAAAATTTTGGTTAAAAACTATAAAGTTTACAGCATGCCAGGATATCAGAGAAAATCTTTACAAAATGTATTTTCGGTGGTATTTTACTCCCCAAAAATTGGCGAAGATGACAAACGGATATTCTAACAAGTGTTGGAAATGTGGGGAAGAGATAGGCTCTTTTTATCATTTGTGGTGGACATGCAAAATAGTGAAGGGGTTTTGGAAAAAGGTTCATAATCGAATTGAAAAGATATTAGATATAAGATTCAGTATGACCCCGAAAGTATATTTGTTATCAATGTTGGAAAAAGATCTAGAAAAAAAAGTGGGTAGACAACTATTTTATATGACAGCTGCGGCAAGAATGGTTCTAGCGTATAGATGGAAAGGAAATAGAATGCCTTCAATAGAAGAATGGGAAATGA
Source organism: Cyclura pinguis (assembly GCA_030412105.1). Classification (NCBI taxonomy): domain Eukaryota; kingdom Metazoa; phylum Chordata; class Lepidosauria; order Squamata; family Iguanidae; genus Cyclura; species Cyclura pinguis. Next base: position 132,218,167 of record CM059600.1, read on the forward strand.
AATTATTTGATGTAATCCACATGGATAAACTATCATGTATCTTGAGTGGGGAAAGTAAAGAGAAATATATAAAACAATGGGAAAAAACATTACAGTACTTTAGGAATTCATGGTATGACAATGACATGGTTAAGATAGAATTTTGAAAAGAATTAGGATGAAGAGATACAGAAGAATTGGTAAGACCAAGAATGGTAACTATAAAATAAATCAATCTCTAAGGCCGAAGTCTAAAGTATGTTGGAATAACAATAAAGAAAGAGCAAGGGAAAGCATTGTATGTATTAGGATGTGAAAGAGATAGTTTTGTCTTCGTATAAGTCATGATGATTTTTGTTAAGTGTTTGTACGTTACATTTTGTCTTTTTTTTATTTAATTTTTGTATTAGTATAAGGTTTTGTGTTGTAGTTGTTATTTTAAGAAAATAAAGTATTTAAAAAAAAGAAAGAAAGAAAAGAAAAAGAGTTGGAGCAGCTTCCTTGTGAGGATAGGTTACAGTTCAATAGCTGTTCAACATAGGGGGGAAAGCAAACCAGCAGAAAAGTGACAGAGGTGTTATTGTGTGCCTTCAAGTTGTTTTTAACTTATGGGTGACCCTAAGGTGAATCTATCACAGGGTTTTCTTGGCAAGATTTGTTCGGCAGTTTGCATTTGCCTCCCCCAAGACTGAGAGAGTGTGACTTGCCTAAAGTCACCCAGTGGTTTTCCACAGCCAAGCAGGGATTTGAGTCATAGTCCAGTGCTAAAACCACTACACCACACTGGCTCTTGATAGAGACACACAAAATTATTTATGCTATGGAAAATGAGGCAGGAAAAAGCCTCGTGGCATCTTTAAGACTAACCAATTTGTCCCAACATTAGCTTTTGCTGTCTACAGTTCACTTCTTCAGATGTGTCTGAAGTCTTAAAGGTGGTACAAGATTCTCCTCCTTTAAATATTGAAGCAAACTAATACAGCTGTCTCTGAAAATTCTATTATGTGCGGAATATATGAGGAGAAGCTTTTCTATCTCACTTGTAATACCAGAATCAGTGCTCACCCACTAAAGGTCAGTGATTAGAGATTTAAAACGTGTTTTTTCTTCCCATAGTGCATATTTAAGCCATGGAACTCATTGCCGCTATATATATATAGTGATGGCTGCCAGCTTAGACAGCTTTAAGTATTCTGGACATATCCATGGAGGATGGGAGGCATTATTAAATATTCAGGGCATATTCATGGAGGATAGGAGGCCATCCGAGGCTACAATGAGTGTGTACATGTTCCCTCTCGTATTAGAGCTAGAATGCCTTTGTGTATGAGTTTCTGGGGAGCGTGAAGGGGGAGGTGCTGTTGAGCTCAAGTCCTGGTTGTGGGCTTCCTCTGGACAATTGGCCAGCTTCTCTGTGAACAGGATGCTGGACCAGAGAACCTTGATCCACCAGAGATCTTCTCATGTTGTTAGGTACATGTGCTGCGCAGAGCTATAATTTGCTTTACAAATTGGTAAAATAGGAAGGAGCAGGTATTTCAAAATGTGAAAGTACTGCAAATTGCTGTCTTATGACATTTATTGCCTTCTGCATCAAAGTGTTTGTGTTTCTTGCAGGAAAATCAAGACCAATTATTTCATAGTATCACTTGCATTTGCCGACTTGCTGGTGTCAGTTTTGGTGATGCCGTTTGGAGCCATTGAACTGGTTCAAGATAACTGGATCTATGGAAAGATGTTCTGTTTGATCCGCACATCTTTAGATGTTCTCCTCACCACAGCATCAATTTTTCACCTCTGCTGTATCTCTCTAGACAGGTAGGAGCTCATAGTTAATATGAAAAAATGCTGTTGCTTTCAGTTTCTGTAACTGGTGCTGATGCTGCATTTTATCACTTCCTGGAAGAAAGCCACTGCATGAAAGGGCTATGAAGAAATATTCTATGTGTGGAGTTAACATAAATGCTAATATTCAGATCTGGCATTTTTCTTTTCCATGTCTAGACTTCAGAATATATGAAGCTGAAGTAAATGGAATTAGACCCTGGTTACAGGCTGAATGCTATTTTGGTATATGTTTTGCAAAATTTAGGCCTTGAAGCCTGAATGTTAAGGAAAAAGTATGTCTGTGTAAAGCAAAAAGCCAAACATCTGTGTAAGAAATTCAAGCTTACTGCCTAGTTCTTGACATTCAGCTACCTAACCATAACAAGGGAGATAATAAACAAGTGAGCAGGGTATAAAGAAACCAAAAAGGTGTACTCCATTGGTATGATGTAGTATGATGTTTGTATGACAGTAACAGTTGATAAGCAATTATAGTTGAGCACATCTTAAGCATTGACATTATATCCTGAAGCTGTACCTGTCGCTTGGAACGTTCGATACTCTCCACATGCACTCCCAATCTAAGTACATTTTATTGGGAAAATTTGTTGTGGGGTCCTTCTCATACTTGTCTGCCCCCATTTTTTTGCTGAAGACCTCTAGTCATCAGCACCTTGGAGTAAAAGTATTTGAACCTCTGTCATTGCTCCAAAGCCCATTCTGTTCCTCAATGAATTTTACTTAGGGTGTGTTGGGGCAAGGCTGTTACTGTGTAATCACATTGCCTCATTCATAGAATTTAACAAGATGTCTAGACAGCATTCCATTTCCTTCATTTCTAATTCTCCTGAACTGGCCTATTGCTTTGCCCATCTCTTTTCTTCTTACCAGAAACAAAATAAATCAATCGAGGGGAAAAAAGATGGAAGACACAATGTCTTTTGAGTGTTATCAAAATATGGAATATGGAAGCACTCTTAGCTTCTAACAGCTATTCTTTATGTAACAAAACAGATGCTAAAATTCACAGCATTAGAAGGGAAAATTTCCACAGGTGTTCTTGGGTGCTGCTATTGCTAAAGCAGTGCTGTAAACAGGTGGCTTGTTTTGGTGATGGATACATTTACTTTCTTGACCCTAGAGACAGAAAGGGGCAGGAAGATTCCTGTCAAAGGTCCCTGTGAAGGTGTATCTCCCCTCTGTGGAGTTTCAAAGTTGTGCTGAGTGAGACATGAAGCATGAGAACCATGATAAGTGCAGCTGCATTTTAAAAAAATAATTTAATTAAAATAATATCAGTTTGAATCAGGACTGCAATACTGTGGTAGGAAGACTTTAACCCTTTTCTTCCATGTCATTTTTCCCAATTTAAATTGCTTCTCCAAATCTCCTCATTATTCTGTGAGAGAAACATACAAAGACGAATCTCCAAATATCCTTGCCGTGTGTAAGTACTGACACATTTGTCAGCATTTAACAGACTATACATTTAGGCATTAATTCTGATTCTAAAAGGGGGAAAAGTGTTACTGTTTGCTATTGTTCCACTCAGAAAAGTATAGATATATTTTGCTTGATTACAGGTATTATGTATTTGAGCCAGGGCTATCCTACAAAGCTTTTAATATCTCACTATACTCTCCTCTAGTGTACTTTGTTGCTCATAACGCTCCAGCTACAATAGATACAGATACTGAAGAAAGATCATGTTCAGCTTAACATGATCCCTTCAGTGAAGGGGATTAATTGGTCCTCCCATCTTCAGGTGGAAGTAAGGCCTAAACTTTTCTGGTCAGTGCAGGTCAAGGTTTTGATCATCTCTTTTGGAATCTCAGTAGTCAGGGAATCCTCTTCACAATGTGGAAATCTTGCTTCGGCATAATTAGAGCTAATTGTGTTTTGTTGTTTTCCTCTTGCTTTCTCTCATTTAATTTCCCATTTAACTTCACCTTTGCCCATCCTTATTATTATGCTCCTTTCTTGTTCTTAAGAAAGATTTTGCTTCCATTGCCTTATAGTTCAATTCATGATCTCTTTTCTGTCTTTTGCCAAATGTTTGGGTGCATCCTAAGAATGTAAAGAATACTCACAGTCTTTTCCCTCCAGCTAGACAGGCGAGAACGCTTTGAGATTTTTCATCTTTTGGGACTTTTTGTGAAAAATGTGCTTGAACACACACACGCACACACATACAAATATAAATGGATAGGTGAGTAGGTGAGATTTTTTTTTTCCAAAAAAGAAGTCTTAAAATGCAAAATATCATTGAAAAATGTGCAAAAAAAACCCTCTTGTAATTTCACCCAGCAGTAAGAAAAATTTTGAAAGTATTTGTTCTTGCATGAAAAAATAAGATTTGCAACCCTAGTATACACTCTGTTGGTCTTGTACAAATGGCAGCTAATTTATAAATTCTATGTCAACATTCAGTTAAAAGTGGACATCTCCCCAAAGCATGAAGTGAAAGGCTATGACACCCCTTTTTAAACCCCTATGCACTTCTGTCCCACTCAGGACACTTTTACCTTCTCCCCCTGATGAAACTTCTGTGTTCTCTGAACTTTGCATAGGTTTTGTATGTGTGTTTGTGTATATGTGTTTTAGTAGAGCATCAATTAACAGTTTGTCACCATCAGCATAACCAGCACTTTACAGCTACTTTAAAGCTTGTATGCAGCCAGCTAGCCCTACAGAGTCGTCATGTGGTGCTTCTGTATTATATCTAGCTAATTAACAAAGTGTTCTTCAGGGAAGCAGTAGTGGATCTAAAGAGTCTGCGGTCAGTAAAGCTGTTGATGAGAAGGGATGCATCTGAACATACCATTTGAGTTGTTTGAAACACTAAACTATTGTTACCAAAGACAAGTGTAAGACCTAATTGCTGGGGTAATGCCAAAGCATGAGCAGACTGCTAACACTGCGAAGGTCTGCTGATCATTTGGAAGTGATCTTTTGCTCTATAATAAGTAACAAACTATCACCCTGATTCCTGTGTGCCTATGGTTTCTTTTTCTTTACATCTATTGCCCCTGATTATAATCTGATAACACTCTTCAGTAATTCAGTTAATGTCCTTTGCTCTTAACACCAAGGTGATAACATAACATTTTCAGAATAAAAACATATCCTTTATATTAAATACACCAAGACTGTTTGTTCAGGTGCATGGAATGATGGCTCATGAAAACCAATGCTGAAAACCAATTACTTCATTAAGCTGTGTGATTAACTTATTAATGGCTTGCCTCCTAAATTAAAGACAGTTTCATTTAATCAATGCTGGCCATCTGGACTCTTGTACATTCACTCACAGGTGCTGACTTGCTGATTTCTTTGGCAGGCAGAATATTACATGATTTTCTACTGATGGAATAGATAATTTCTTCCTTCACTTCCCTTTCTGCCCTAGTGTGGTTAATTTGTGTGTTTTCATCAGGAGGGAGCCAAATGCACCTGACTTGAGAGGCCAAGCTAAATTCACCAGAATGTATCTCTCAACAATTATGTAAGTTCTCACTAGCATTTCAGTTGGGGGAAACTTGAGTCTTCCAGACTATGTGGAGGTTTCTGAAAGACAGAATTGGGAGGATACATTTAGTAAGGGCCTAAATATTCTAAAGGCACCAGATCACCTCTGATTTTGGAAACTTAGCAGAATCAGCTCTGCTTAGTACTTGGATCAGAGAATGCCAACGAATATCGGGTGCTGTAGGCTATATTTCAGAGGAAAGAAATGGCAAAACCACTTCTGAGTATTCCTTGCCTAGGAAAACCTTATGTAATTCATGGATCGCCATAAGTTGACTTGAAGGCCCATACACACACATTTAGTAAATACAGGAATTTTCTGTTGTAGCTAAACAGCTGAAAACAATAATTTGTGTTAGGTACTATTATTTCTTTATAATGTTTTATGTCATACTACCACTGAGTTAGAACTGTAGGACATTACTTATTCTGAGCCATCCGATTACTGCAAAAGACAATTCAAGCCCCCAGTATCAACTGGTGGTGAAACTTGCACCAGCGCTTCTTAAGTTGTCTGATAGGGAGAACTGATGGAGTTTTTTTATAGAGATTAGTTCCATAATTATGCCCATTAACTACTACTCTGTCTTTCTTTCCTGGAAACTTGTTGCAGATTGTCACGAACTACCACTTTGAGTAGCACTGACATACATCACTTTTCTGTAACAGTCAATATGTAGAAGCTTTTCCCTCTATGTAATCGTCCTGGGTAGTAGCGTTGATACTACTAACAAATTTAGGATTTCCTGTTCAGGCAAAGTATCAAATAAATGTTGAGGGTAGCAAGAAGAATTTTAATTATACTGTCAACATTTCCAAGAGGTGTGCTACATGTCTCAAAGAAAATACAGATACTAGATGTTACTCAGGCTGTGCTGTAGATAACACCTGCCTTTTGCCAGCACTAGAGATCTCATAGATGCTCTGGAGCTGATGGGGAAACTCTCTCCATGCAGGAGACAGCTGGTAGAATCTTCTGGTCTTAGAGTTTCTATTGAATTTTACCTAAATCAATATCTTGAGGAAGATTATCCAATCTTCCTGGGGCAGGGTATCTGAATAAATTCGAAGAAACAAAAACAGAGTTTTGATAAGACTAATGAACCTGAGGGCTTTGCCCACACGCCCCTAATTTTAGTGGATGTACTTCGCAGACATGACTAGTTTATTCTATGCTGTGGCCAAACTGTTGATTATGTGTCTTTTTGTTTTGTAAGACTCAAACAGTTTTATCCATTGTGCTATGACAATGAACACCCTAAGCACTGCTCAGTCAAATGTAGATATATATTCCAGGTCTTGGTCTTCCTAGACTTAGCATCTCTCCTTGTTTAATTTAAGAAAAGGCATAAGGAAATTATTTATTTTTAAAAGTGGGCACCAGTTCCTTGGCAAGTCTTGCATAAGTTTTTGTAGCTATAAGGACCCACTGGGAACTGATTCATGCCACTCTCCTTGCAGTTTGGTCCCATGTAGACCTAAAATATTTGTAGATTCCTCATTCTGTGGGGAAAAGAGTGCTAAGGAAAACATGACTTCAGCAAGTTTACCTAGAAGCAAGTACATCCATATGATATTTCTTCCTGTTCAGAGCTGAGTCTTAAACTGCTGTGTGAAATTGAAAAAGGGGGAACTGGGGGGGGGGGGGAGAAGCGATGAAAATAAATGACACTGAAAACAGTAACAGCAGTGCTATGCAAAGTATTTGTTTTACCTGCCCAAAGGTATATGATTCATGCAGGAGCTGCCCTAGACCTGACAGCTAGGTTCTGTATTAGCAGGACTGATAGAACTGGATGCCTTCAGGGAATTTCTTCACAGAAACACTTCTGCACTTTATCCTTCCTACCATGCTGGCATTTGTTTTTGTACATGTTTCTGTTTCAGAGCTCTGTGACACTGGAAGACACACTTTCTAAATATTACAATCCTCTTTGGAAAAAGTAAATTTTTCGGTTTGTCTCTTTAGGCGTAGGAATGAGATATTGATTTATTAATGTTTGTCTAATAACGTATTGCTTCCGTGCGCACTCTCAGCTGCAGGCAGCAGATGAATCTGGCAGGCCCCTCAGGTGAGAACACAGCTGAAATATGAATTAACCTTAACACCAAAGAGTAAGAAAGCAGGAAGAAATTCAGAGAAGCAATGCCATCTTGGTAGAATACATCAGAAAGCATGCTTGCATTTTCCTCAGAATAATATTTTTGAGATATTATTAATCTACATCATTCCATGTGATCAAGTTCATATTGTACCAGAGCCACAGAATAAAAACAAAAGAGTAGAAATAAAATTAGCAGGTGAACTCCATGCACATAAACCTTCAATCTAGTGATGGGTGAGATATCCCCTAGTCTCAACTGCATTGGTGAGTGACTGGGTGAATTTCCTTCTAATCAGAACTGGAGAGTAAAAAGGTACATCTCTCATCCTCATGTGTCTTAAACCCAATAAGAATGAAGGAAGGGAAAATCTGGAGGTATGGATACACATTTGTGCATTCAGTTATAATGTTTAATTTGGCCCTTATTTCTGAGCTAAAACTGAGTTCTTTCCCACCCTACCTATGGTGGCCCAAATATTAGCCAGAAGATTCACACTAACTCTGTGTCTCCATCCCTTTATTCTGCCAGACCTTTAGTATATTTCAATTTCAATTTTGCTTGAATTTTACAAGCTGCAAAACAATCTCTCCGAGGATCTCTCTCCACCCTGACATATTCTGTATAGTTTGCCACTTACCAGAGGTGGGGACAGTGTTTCAAAACAGAGTTTGAGGAAAAGGAGGAGTTTGCAGGATTGGAGGAACTCAGTTTGGAAGCTGGAAAGCCAATAAATCTTGTCTGATGAGCATTTCTGTGCGTCTAGACCGTGGAACTGAGGGCTTCATTGACATCTGTTTTTGGAGAGTCATCCAACAAACAGAGAATCCACTTCCAGACATTATCAGGTCTACTACAGAAGTGTGTTTAAGGGAAGGAGGTGACATCATGGCAGCAGATATTTCTTCCATTCTGTTAGTATCCCGAGAATGTCATTTGAATGTGAGAAAACATCCCCTTTCACAAATTCTAAGGTATTTCAGATCCTGCTGCTGTTATCCCATGTCTTCTCCCTACCCTATCTGTATACATTCATAGACCTCCCTAGTAATGGCTGAAATGGGTTATGTTTCACAGTCTGAAACAGGCAAAGGTAGGGTGATATGAAGAAGCAAGGGCCCAAGTTCACTAATTCTGAGAAATATTTTCATCAGAACATCAAACTGAAGCGTAATGAGATCTAGCATGTCATTTACATTGATATACTGATCAGTAAACAGGTGTATGTACTCTTTAGGAGGTGACCTTTTTTGTCAATAAATTGTAAGTTTTACTTGAAACCACCACTGTGTCAAAAATTGGTCACTGGGAGAGCTTATTTTACTGAGGTGTAGAGTCATGGCACTCTCATGAAAGGAGAACCCTAGAGGTTCGACCTCCTTGCCAGCAGTATTATGTACATGAATAGTGTCATTTGTGAACGCCTATCATGTCCTTTTTCAGTCCATTCTGATTTGAGAATGTAAATCACTTGAACTCTGAATCATATCATTTCTAAGCAGAGGAGAAGAAATGGGAATCTGGGAACCACACAGAGTCTCCCGTTGTAAAACACAAGACTGCACTGGCCCATTCCTTGCACATCCACGGGAATGTTGTGGATGATTCATAGGATAACATCATACCTAAAGGTTCAGAAGGGACACTGTTGTGTTTTTCCACAAAATAGTGGTGTCTCTGCTGGGCCAACTAAAAAGCACAAAATGTGTCATGCAAGCTTTTGAAGTTTCACTGGCTTCTTCATCAGGCAAATATGTTAAAAATCATACAGGAGAAGAAAGATGATGTTAGAGTCACAGGCCTACATTTTTTCTCAGATATTACTTCTATTGTCAGTTAAGATGGTCTCGAGAGAGATATTGCAGGCAGAGACCACTCCCTGTCATGGCTATGTGGGGACCAGGGACAAAGGGCAATAAAAGACAGGAAATAAAATTTCAAATCCATTAGCAACAGAAAAGTAACCTCCCTTGAGATCTAGGCTAACTCTATCCTGGGCAGGGCTGACCGCCCCTTTCTTAGGCAGCAAACATTGAGTTTCTCAAGAAATTTCTGTACTGTTACCTCTGGAAAAAATTTTAGGTGCTGTATAGATAAAACATGCCAATTGTAGTCTGAATGAAAGGATTTTTACCTTTGTTGGAGGGAGAAACCTCAAAATGTCAAATCCCAGTCCATCTTCTTAAAGTTTTTTCTTGTTGCAGCTAAATTTTGTTCTTCAAGTTCAGGAAACATATTCAGAGGTAGTCGCGTTGACCATGCAGCAAAATACAACAAAACTCAACATACATGACACAGTGACCAACATGGATACCCCAGAATATACTTCCTGTTTTGTTTTTGTTTCTTTGAGATAGGGAACAATTAAATGTGAGAGCATAAATTTCCTACTAGTGGGTAAATGTCAAGCTATCAATTGAAGAAACTGAAAGTCGTAGATTGCCTTGACACTGAATAGCCTTTGTCACATCATAAAAACCATTACTTCCAAAGCCAACTTTTCAGAGTCCCTGCTGCTTCTTCCATTCCAGACAAACCTCTTAAATTCTTGGTCAAATAAAAAGGAAGCAGAGTCTTGAATTAAAACAGATAAAAGATGACAAAAAGTCCATTAACTCTCAATCCTCTTCCCAGACATGAAATTGTTTCTACTTCTCTTTTTTAAAATCTTGTTTGTGTAGATGTAATGAAGGAAAACTGCTGAAGAAAAGGAAGCACAAGCTTTGGGTGAAGGACTGGGACTGAGGCTAAGGTGGCTGAATTAACTTTGTTAATGTGGTGTGACAAAAACAGTTGGTAGCTATAGAAATGTTCCTCTGCTGTGCTCATTAATGCAGTGCAAAATGTCTTAGTCTTATGCAAAACTGACCTAATGCAAAGACTGCTCAGCCTGTACACTGAAGAAAAAAAGGGGTGTGTGTGGTGGAATCCTAGTCGTGGCATACTTTGAAGGAAGCAGTATCATTTACTCATCTTTTTTAAAATTATAGATATATCAAATATAGTAATTAATTCAGCTTTTGTTGCTGTGTTTTCATGGGGTGACATGCACTACACTTTGCCTTCATTTGCTCCATTGTTGGACTGCATTGATCAGTCTTCACCATCATTCTTCACCAGGGCCCTTTTTACATGGCATTTGCCATGCGAAAGGGCCTCCGGAGCATCGCATGATTGCGAGGAGCATTTCAGATGACGTCTTCGCAATCGCGCAACGCTGCTGGGGCCAGCAGGCACTGATCATGCACTATTTAATTTTCAGCTTGTAGCCAAAAATGGTGCGCGATTGCGCATTGCTCCTGGGCCCCACATGCGCTTACCTTGCGTGTGGAGCTCCAGAGCAGCGACCTTTGTGCTTCCTCTCCCAGTGAAGCCTGGGAAAATGCCTGGCTGTGCTGTGGAAGAAAGAGTCAGAGCCCTCATGTTGCTTGCTGGCCAGCAGACAGCCCCTGCAGAGCTGAAGCAGTGGGGACGCGAGAGCCTCTCGCAAGAGGCTGCTCGCGTGATTCTCGCATCCCGGTGCCTGACAAAGGTAAAGTGCGGAAAGGGCCCATGAGTTGCAGCATCTTTATATTTGCTGTGCATCTGCACGAAAGTATCATGCTGCCTCCTCTTGGTGCAGTTTTGCACTATTAGCCTAGGATTAACTCTCAGAGATATCTCCCAAGCTCATGCTTATATATTGCATGTGGACCAAACCAGGACTTCTCAGGCTATATGGTGTGGCAGACTGACAGTTATTTTTTCCCCCACTGTACCAGGGATTGGCACTGTATTTAAGCTAAGAGAAGGTCAACCAATGGCTCAGTGACTGGTAGCAGTCCAGCAACCACTGTTTTGAGTAGGACTAGACAAAAAAAGGATCACAACTCTTCTGAGATTATTTCAAGAGATTTATGAAACTGTGCCAAATAGATATGTGAAGACATAGTTGGCACTCATTTTCTCCCAAACATCACATTTTCTTCAGAGAACAGCCCCTTATTACAGTACCACAAACTTTCCAGTTTCCAGAAGTTGTATGAATGTCAGAACTAGATCATCATCTTTTATATACAGAAAATTTGTACTAATGAACATATCTTTTAAAAAGTAGATCATTGTGAAGTTCAAAGGGATTGCTCTATCAGAAACATTTGTTTAGAGCAGGAGTAGGCAACCTATGGCTCTCCAGATGTTGTTGAGCCCCGTAATCCCTGAGTAGTGATCAGGCTGTCAGGGGTGTTGGGAGCTGCAGTCCAACAGTATCTACAGGGGCATGGGCACCCCATTTTGCTTGGCTACAACTATCTACATTTTTCTTCCTTTGAATAAGAAACCCATGAGTTGCAATTACTGGAAGTATGTGTTGCCCAAGTCAAATATCTTTAGAATTAAAATTTAGCCTTAGTGATGTGGGTGCCTGGATTGCATTTTTGCTGCATATGTAGGACATTAACTGCTAATAGGTATTTAGTGTGCTTCAAATATGAAACAATATTAAAAATACTGAGAATACTTTGGGCTATTTATGAGCTGCATCCATCTGTTTCATTATCATAAAGCCACTCCTGGATATGATATTACTCCTGTCTTCAGAAATCCCAAAGTCAGCCTTCCTGGGTGCATGTGGATAAACTTTGGGGATGGAAAAGTATGCCTGTGTGAAGTAAAGATGAAGACGTTACTTGCAGCAACTCTTTATTTCAGCCTTTGCTTAACCCAAAGTGATGCTGTCAGCTGCAAATCATAAATGTTCATAAAATTGTGGGGCAGAACTGTCGGACTGAATTGTCACTTTACTGTGGCTAATTGGAAACATTTCCGGATGATTTCCATATCATTTTGCTACTCTTGATTCGAAGTCTTAATTGCAAGAGGAATTTGCCATCCTTTCATTTCCTCATTTCCTTCTCTGTCTAATCATGTCTCCCCATTTTCCTACAGAATAGAAACATTTAAAAAAAAAAACTTTTCCAGCTAGCATGGCAGCCAGCATTATCTAGTGCCCTCCAGTAGTGGTTTCTTGATGTGAAATGAACAAACAAACAAAATGCAAGTCCTGACAGGAGGTAGACCATCTGACACAGTAAAGACAGCAGCAGTGAACTGTTGTACATAAATGGACCTTCACCAGTTGATCTCATCAAAAAGTAATACACAATTCAGAAATGAATCAGACTGTGGGATTCCTATCCACATGCATGCACATACATATAATTCTGCAAAATATAGAAGTGTCTACTCTTCAAATGGAGGCTTGTGATTGTCAGATTAGAATAGTCAAATCTGTCTGCCTAAATTTGCTGTGGTGTTAGGTAACTTGGAAGGACCCAGAAAATGATATTGTGACATGTTAACTACTGTATCTTTGCCATTGTAGAACCTGCTGTGGCTGTTACGTTTTCACTTTTCTCTCAAAGAGCAGAACTTATTGTGGTCCTGTTGTTCTGTACATGGGTGCAAGGGATGTTTGAAGACCAATACATTGTCTTTAGCTTTAAGATTTAGCCTTTATGTGGGAGCAGAGAAATGATCCTCAAATAGCAGGCGTCCTTTCCTTTATTCTACACTCACTGCTGGTGATAGATAGAAAATCTTGACTCTTGTGACTTTCCTTTCAGAAGCCACAGCACTGCTTCTATTGTGGATCATACTTCTTGACTTCTGCTGTCATTACCTAGCATCTAATTATTTGTTTCTGGAGTTGGAGCTGCTGGAGTATTCTTTAAGTATTCAGCACTCTCTCTTGAGCTTTTGAAGTTTCACCTGCACCACTTTGGAAGAGGAAGGAGTTGACTGAAGTTTGCAGCATGCATTCCCCTAGATTCTGACCCACATTTAGAATTGCTAGGCAGTCTGTGACTGTCCTTCCTTTGCAGTTGTCCTGTAGCATCTAATCCACTAGGCCTGAGGAAGAGGGAAAGAAGGAAGCCTTTTGAGAAGCCAGCTCCATTAGGCAGGGCCTCCATTAGGCTTGGCTGGTGAGCTGGTTGGCCAGCATTTTTGGGCTGCTTTCCTTGAGCTATTATGGTACTAGACAGTCATGATAAGAAGATGAATAATGTCTTCCTGGATTGTACCATTTCTGCTGCACTCAATTGTTGTCACTGATCAGCTTCATAACAATAAGTACTGGTGTCTGACTCTTCCCTTCCCCATTGCTCTTTTCTTTCATATGGCATCTTTTTAGATTGGAAACCTCAGGGCAGTACATGGAAGTCATTCTGAGAAACTTTCTAGCTGTATTGGGAGGCAGAACATATTTCAAACAAGGAAGAAAGTAGCTTCAGTACTATCTGTTGGGTGATGACATGGCCACTCTGTGTACTATTTACCTTGATGATACTGAGGATGAATGAATTTTGCATGAGACAAACATTTTGGCAGCAGGATGCTCAGTAGGGCCACAAAATGGACAATGGACCATTTAGAAAATTTCGGAAAGAACTTAAGATCTGCAGAAGACAAAAAGTGTATATATGTAAGGATTGAAATGCATAGATATCAGCAAAACCTTAGTGTTTAGTGAAAATACAAGAGTGAGTAGGATGATCTAAGTATTTTCAGGTTAGACCATTTTTGTATCTTTAACAGCAACAACTATTGATCAGTGGCAGCTGGTAGAAGCTGTTGCCACAGAAGGTAGCAAATCCATGCTGCATTTTACTGCTGCTTCTCTGGAAGCTGCTTTGAGAGGTACAGGAACTCTGCCAGTGCTGAACAGAGATAGAATCCACTTCCTATCTGATCTTGGAAGCCAAGCATGGTAAGCCTTGGTTAGTACTTGGATTGGAGACCACCAAAAAATGCTAGGTGTTGTGCTTTAGGCTATATTTCAGAGAAAGGAAGTCGTGGAACCACCTCTGAGATGCCTTGCATAAGAGAAGCCTAGGAAATTCATGGAGTCACCATAAATCAACAGATACATACTAGGGGAGAGAGAGAGAGAGCCCCCATACAACTTGGAGCAGCTTTAGGAGGACTGGAAATAAAATCACTAGCCCATGCCTTTGTTTATTGACAGCTTCTTCTAACATTCCAATCAGAACAGAGTAGAATAAGTTTGGAGCATATATGGCAAATTGTTCTCAAGATATAGGAGGAAATATATCTGTGAATGTCGGGGGTGGATTGTGAGCAATAATGATGTATTTTCATAAGATAATAGTATTGGAGAGGGATGCTTTAGTATTGGAGAGGGATGCTTTAAGATGGTGTAGTACTCTTTGTGTCTTAGGTAAAATACATAGAAATTGAAGTTGAAATGGCTGGAAATGTGAGAAAAGAAGGTTGATCTCACCTTCCCCACCCTTTCCTGTCAACTTGTCCTTTGGAAAAGAGCTACTGAGGGAAAGTAAAAACTGTAGTGGGAAAATATAGGATATAATGTGCTGCCTGATTCTGTTCTTGAGCAAATAGCCATAAAGAGCATTGCTTTCAATTTTTATGCCAGGCACATAGCCAGTCCCATGCAAGTGTGCTGACCTTCCCTATCTATTATGTTTTTTTTGATTGAGAGCACTCAGTGTCCTTCAGATATTGTGCTCCTTTTCAGAAGAAGCCTTTTTGCACAAGTCCTGGAGAATTGCTTGCATTCCACCAAAATGTTATAAATAGGGAAATTCCCATCCCCCACAAGGTATGAACATTTTGTTTCCTCCAGTGTAAAACAGATTGAATAAATATTTGACTTTTCCTAGTTTGGATGCAGAACAGGGGACTGTTCATGGTTTAGCGTGCTAGTTCCTTCCTCACTACCTATGCAACTGCCGTTTTATATTTATTGATGATCTGATCACCAGCCAGCCCCAGTAAGTAGCTTCTGTTTTAGTAGGCACCATACATGGAAAGCTACTTTTCCTTGTTTGTCCTCACTATCTACCAAATATGTACTGAGCCATGCTCCTAGTGCAAAGCTTCTTTATTTGTATTAGCATATGACCACCTGTGCAGATCCTTCAACTCCTTTTGCATTCATGTCAGCAGGAGGTGAAATCTGTGTCTGAGGCCAGGGTCATTAGGATGTTCTTTAGAATCTTTCCTTCCTGTGGTTCAAATAATGACACATGCCTCCCAGTTTATCAAATATTTACATTTTAAATGCTAAATGTTCTACCAGAGATCTGGACTATGTTCAGCCCTTCAGCTTTTCGACTTTAGTTTTCCCACAAGGTGTCATAGACCTTGACAATACAGCCTGTGTAATGAAAACCATGACAAGAATCAGCATCCAAAGAAATGTACAGCTACTTGCACACAGGAAGCTTAGAATTTGAGACTTGTTTCTCAAATAGCAGCAACATCACCCTCATCTTACAAGCGAGAGCAATTTTAGTTGGCAATTCCTCAGGCTCTGCCTATACCATTAAAATGTTTATATATAATTAAATAAGATATATAACCTGGTCAAACCTATACATGATAGAATATAGAGCCTAAGATTCATGACAGTACCTGCCCATTTTCTGTCTTGAAATACAGGAAGGGAGAGGTTAGTTTGGATTTCAAGTCTGGGAAGAATACCAGATGTTCCTTTAAAGAATGTAAACAAAAATTAAATGCAAAGAATGACCTCAGGCCACTCTGAGTTAATACATTAGAGACACCTGACTACATGTAGTAGGATGTATACTAAAAAAATGGGACGTGCACTAGATTCTAATGTATTGAAAAACAAAAAGAGATAAGATGTAAAAAAAGATAAGAGATAACCAATACACTGAGTGGGTGTCAGGAGAGAATAAAAAAGCTCAGTTAGAGCCATGTAATTAGGCTTCTATTCAGCATGTCTCTGTTGGTGGGAAGAGAAGGCAACAGTTTAGACCAATAGTTCTTCACCTTTAGTCACCCAGACATTTTGCACTTCAGTTTCTAGAAGCCCCAGCCAGTGTAGCCAGTGATCATGGATCTGGGAAACTGAAGTCCAAAACAACTGGAGGACCAAAGTTTGAGAAACGTTGGTATAGATTTCTTGAGAAAAGTTCCTGATAAGCCCTGACATGCTGATTCTGGTAAGGCTAGTATAGATGTCTTTATATGTGATTAATATGGTTAAGACTTCCTTAAGAAGTGCTTAAGGTTTAACCTTTGGATGCCTGTGTGTTACACAGAAGCCTATTAGAGTTGTAAAATTCCTCAGGCACATGAAATTGCCATGGATAATTAGTTAAGTGTAAAATGGCTAGATATAAGGGACAAGATTGTGAATGTGTAAAAGGCTTTAGGAATATTCTGTATAATGATTTCTCAGACATTTTGAAAACCTATGTAATTATGGAGAACATGGAAAAGTTACTGTGCTTTCTGTTTCCAGTCTGATTGAGCTTAATGGTGGGCCTATGTGCAGGGATACTGTGGCAAATATTAAGGCTTGGGCAGGCTCATATTTAGCGGAAATGCAGTTGCACTGTTTTTAATCTAGTTTTTCATTATTGTAACTAAAAGTTTCAGCACAGGATCACTGAAATCAACAAATTTATATCTGCATACCCTATGACTGTCCCAGCTTGGCAGGAATGCCCCCAGTTAATCTTCTGCTCTCCCATATTTTTTTAAGCTGCTTTTAAAATATCCCAATTTCTCTCTCCTCTTCCCACTTTCCCCTTCCATTGCTGAAAACTGAGTTCAAAATGCAGATATAGTTTGCACTGAACTCAGCAGGAAAGAAAGAAGAGGAGAAGAGAAGGTGAAATCTTGTCTTTTCAGTAGGCCCAAGCAAAACCAAACTGCTTCTCAACCTTTGCAGCATGACTCCAAATAACTTGTTAAGGGAAGAGCTTTTTGTTGAGGAGATTGCCTTTGTATTATGGCAGTCCTGGAACTGTGTGGAGTCTTGATCTCTCTTTCTTGTGGTCTCTGTGATTCACCCATATGGGTGAGTCTTCACTTGCACAGAGATCCTTGAAAGCTTATAGAGCTGTGTTTTGGTGGCAACCCTGTCTCCTCAACTTGTGCTCCTGCCTAATGCCAGTTCCCTTTTGTCTGCCATTATGGTAGGAACATTAGGAAGTTCTCAGTGTTTTGACATTCTCTTCCTCTGCTGGGAGTTTATGGCCCCAAAGATTTGTTTCAAGAAGTGTTTAGCCAGCAGGTGCAAAGATTCTGCATACAAATGGTCACATATACTGTCTCCTCTGGCTGAGCAAAAATCATGTGGTAGACCATATGACCAGACCTTTACCCTGCAAGTGAGGTGCAATAGAATTTTCTGTATTAAAGTTCTTCAGTGGGAAAGAGTCCTCCAGCATAAAATAAGCTGCTGCATATGGCCTCTGTGGGTATTTGCTCCCAGCTGTCTTGAATTATGGAGCACCAGCCTGATTGCTCTTTGAGCAAAGCTCCTGTGGCTATCACTGAAACTTCCTCAGTAGTAAAATCGGTGTCTTTGGTCCTGACTTCCTGAGAAGTTTCTAAGCCTGCTTCCCAGGCACAAATGTGCGGAGGTTTTTAAACAGAGGCCGGATGGGCATCTGTTGGGAGTGCTTTGATGTGTATTCCTGCATAGCAGGAGGTTGGACTCGGTGATCCCTGTGGTCTCTTCCAACTCTATCATTGTGTGAATCTATGTACAAATGTTCCTCTCACCCCAGGGAAGTCTCTAGAGGAGCAACTGTAGAAAGAAAAATGTCCTCCTTCTATTCCTGTGATAGAACCTAAGAAGAAGAAGAAAAAGGAGAAGGACTAGGCATCAGTTGTCACCCCAAAGACTCAACTATGTTGGAACCTTCAGTTGCCTCTCAGGAGCCACACCTGTGCTCATCTGAAACCCCAACTTCCTCAGTGTCTCCACCTCAATTTCCTAGTCCTGTTCTATAGAGAATTGCCAGAGAGGTGGAGATTCACCCCTCCAATGAGATCTAAATTATTGGTTCCTGTTTGGAAGGAGAGATCCTAGACAAATCCTCTCTTTACTGGAATTCCAGCCTGAGTCACCAGAAGGTCCCAGGCCTCTTTGCCCCAAGGACAGCTCACACTGGAGTTGTAGAGAACATCAACCACACCCTTATATTCCCTCTTGGCACAAGAATAGATCTTGGTCCTGAAAAGACTCTCGAAGTCAGTGCTGATGTTCCCTCTCCCCTGTCCTATTCTTACAAACATTCTAGACACCACAGCTATTAGGGAGATATTCCCCTTATTACCAGGACTGATTCCCTCTGTATTTAGGAGATGCTCCCCGTTATAGATGGGACCTGTATTACAGCTATCATACATCTTGTAATTACTACTATAGGGAGCACTCTCACCCTAATTGGTGTCTCGTTCTTGAACTTTGGAGTCTAGGCATCCTACAACCACAGCTTTTAGGCCACAGTCTCCTTGTTTGCATTTGCAGCTTCTCCCACTCCCTCCCAGAGCATCAGTTCTGTCTCCTCGGCATGCTGGTGACCCTGCACCTTGTCCTCCAGTTCATTCAATTTCAATTGTTCCAACCACAGCTCAACCCTCCTCTACACAGCGTCAAAGGGAGTGGGTTTGTTTTCCACTGCTCCAGAGACTAGGACAAGGAGCAATGGATTCAAGCTGCAGGAAAGGATATTCTACCTGAACCTCAAGAAGAACTTCCTGATGGTCAGAGGTGTCCGGTAGTGGAATATGCTGCCTTGGAGTGTGGTGGAATCTCCTTCTTTGGTGGTTTTTAAACAGAGGCTGGATGGCTATCTGCTGGAAGTGCCTTGATGTGTGTTCCTGCATGGCAGGGGGTTGGACTGGATGGCCCCTGGGGTCTTTTCCAACTCTATGATTCTATGAATGTGAGGCTGTTCTGCCCAGGGATCTATTATATTTCCTCTACCTCTGCCTCCAAGGTGGCGTTGATAGGCACACCTCTGCAGAATCTTCATCTGAAGCTGAGTTGTTCTACTATAGGGGACCCTTTTACATCCTCCCTGGACCCCCTTGTGGGAGATTGAAGCCCTGTCTATCAGATGACCTGGATACCTTTTCAGAGTAGATTTCCAGGATAGCTAAGTCTCTGGACCTCCAAATTAAAGTACTGGAGTCACCCCTTGCAAACCCAGTCTTTAAGAGGATTGAATCTCAAAACACTTCTCCAGCAGCAATCCTGACACTTCCAGCATTATGCAAAGTGGCACTTTTCTCCTGGCAAACTCCACTTCAGAGAGGATCAAGAATCTCTGCTGGGTGTAAGAAGTATGCTATTGGATTATGCAAAGCATTGGAGGAAAATAGAAATCCTATTAATGAATGAATGGCTCAGTAGATTGATGACAATTGTGGAAATGGATAGACTGACAAATAAATTAAAAGGAATTGGCAATTATTGGTTGAGTTCATGAGAGAGAATGAGGGTGAAATGGTGATTCTGGGGTTCTGAACTAGCTGTTTCTATTTTGCTTTGTTTTGATTAAATGAATATATACTGTGATATCATGCAAACGAGTTAAAGAAAATTATAGAGGATTTTAATTTGTTGCCATATTTCAGTGTTCTTTTTATAAATATATAATTATACTAGATTATATATCTTTAATATTCGGGAATATTAATATTCTCAGATAGCTGAGAATATTAAGGTATCGAATTAAGATTTAGAATGATTGTAATATATATGTTAAAAGTAGTTTAATTTGTTAAATTTTTATAGTAATGACCATAACTATATACATGGGTAGACATGTATACTAATATACTATGTTCATTATTTTATCTTGTAGAATTAAGATTCTGCAACAAAACTTAAATATGATTTTTTTTAATTTACTGTACTAGTGCTTTTATGGATTATGATGGGCTGTTGATAGTGGGAGCAGGAACCACCTTTTAATTATGTATAGTTTGTTTGTTTTTTTAGTTTTGATAGCTAGCTAGTTAAAATAGTTTAGTTTACAATGATGTTGATAATTTTGTTGTGTTTTCTGTTGTTTTAGTGATTAAGATACTAAGTATTACATAGTAAAACTTGGACGTTTTACACATGTACGTTTTTGTGTTTATTTTTATTATGTTACTTTTTGGGTTTATTTTTGATGTTGTGTTTTTATATACTTAATAAAATATTATATGTTTAAAAAAAGAAGAGAGTTACGCTGTTCTCTTCAAACACCTGAAGCCTCATTTGATTATAATCAAAGCAGCACAATCCAGGTTGACTAGAAAGGGACATGTTACTCTGGCTGATAAAGAGGGACATAAGATTGATGCCCCGGCCCGTAAATCAAGCCCAGAGGCAGCTTTGTCACTCAGAATAGTGAATTATCACATGTGTATGGCTGCCTACCAGCAATTCCCCTGAGAACAAATCATGTCCCTTATAAATCTCCTTTTTGATGATAGTGAGAAGGCAGCATGAGTCTTCAAGTCTGAAGTCCATAACCTAATGGTGCATCAGATTACTGTGGCAAAGCACGCAGCTGATCATAGTGTGAAGGATATGCCACAGTTCTCCGCAGACATTCCTGCCTCTGTTCCACCAGCCTTACCCAGCACATAGGTCTACAATTGAAGACCTCACCTTTGAATAACAAGGGTTGTTTTCCTCCTCTACAAACAAGAAGTTGGATCACAATCAGAAGATGAGATTGATAGCTAAAAATATGGCCTTGAGTCACAATCTTCCCAACAATCCAGTTCCTGCATCAGCACTCCAGAACTCCTTCCCAGAGCTCCTTCTCTGGGAGCTCTTCTCATCATTCCTATGGCCAGTCAAAACACTGTTCTTCCATCAAAAAGCCTCCACATGAGTCCAAGAAAAGTGTTTTACTCTCCATTCTGCCAAGCAGCTGCTAGCCCCTCCCCTTTGTTTTATGACTGACTAGCACAGTTCTTTCACAGATGGGACACTATCACTACACATGCGAGGGTCCTCCATATAATTCAACATGAGTATTCTGTGGAATTTGACAAGTTGCCCCTTGTGGAAGCTTCTGAGGAAGTCAGCCTTCTGAACCTCTCTGTGAAGAGATCTCAGTGCTCCTCCGAAAGAAGCAGTAGAACAAGTAGATCCATAACCTGATGCACCTTGGTTTCTATTCAGAATACTTCACCATACCCAAGTGGGTTGGAGGTTCACATCTGATTTTGTATCTGAGAGAGTTCAATTTTTTATTCCTTGCAAATGTTTCAGGATGGTCACCTTGTCAATCATCCTTCCACTCCTCCACAAGGGAGACTAGTTTACATCAATAGATTTCTGGGACGTGTACCTTCATATCACAGGAAGCATTGTTCAGCAGGTGCTTCCTCCACTTCTGTGTTGCAATGGAACATTATTAGTTCCATTCCTAGTCTTCACCCTAGTAAAGGCCCCCAGGATCTTTCCAGAATGTCTAGACCCATGGTAGCTGCTTGGCTACACATCAAAAGAGCCTCCATCTTCCCATATTTGGATGACTGGCTGGTAGTCTCCGCTTCTTTTAATGAGATTCTGCAAGATGGGACCTGGGTCCTGGACTTTATGATCAATTAGGAAAAGTCCATCCATCTGTAATATGTCTTCCTCTTTTCCTACTGCCTTCTGCCTTACCAAGCATTATTGTCTTTTCTAGTGAGGCATGTCTTTTCTAGTCTTCTCATGATATGTCCAAAGCAGAAAAGTCTCAGTTTAGTCATCTTGGCTTCTAGGGAGAGGTCAGGCTTTATTTGCTTTAGGTCCCATTTATTTGTCTTTTTTAGTAGTCCATGGTAGCAGTAGAACTCTTCTCCAGCACCACCTTTCAAA
Source organism: Cyclura pinguis (assembly GCA_030412105.1). Classification (NCBI taxonomy): domain Eukaryota; kingdom Metazoa; phylum Chordata; class Lepidosauria; order Squamata; family Iguanidae; genus Cyclura; species Cyclura pinguis. The sequence goes on from CM059600.1 coordinate 132,240,266, forward strand.
CAAATTGATTTTCTTCATATCCATTTTCTCCACTGACCAGCTTTCACAACAATTAATAGAAAATGGAAATTCAGGATCTTGTCTAGTTCCTTCATAGCTGCCCTTCCAAGATCTAGGCCATTTCCACACGAGGTAAATCAAATGGTGCAGTGCGTCCTCCATGGAGGACGTCTGCACCTTGGAGCGGACTGGGTCCGGACTACTTCCGTAGATCCGCACCTCAGTTCGCTCCGGAACGACCCCAAGTGGTCCTCCAGCGTGTTTTTGAAAGACCTGATTTTTTCGGTCTTTCAAAATGCCAGCGCACACCATTGCGTGCCTGCTCTCCAATGCAGATTCGCAGGCTTGCACCAATGCAAGCCTGCGATCTGCAGAGGGCGGGATTTAGGCTGGCGAGCTTCAGGCTGGCGAGCTTCAGTGGTTGGTCAAGACCCACGACCAATCGGAAGCCACCATTTTGGATGCTGGAGCAGTGCAGATCAACGACCATGCACTGCTCCTCCTCACCCCAGACCAGACTGGACCGACAGAAGATCCGGTGAGTAGCAGCAGGGAGCGATTCCCTTACCATGTGTGGAAATGGCCCTAGTCTTCTTCTGATTTCTCAACTGCAGTCTTCATTCTGATTAATGACTCAGCCAAGGTATGGAAGTTCTGTAACTATTTCAGTGTGTTAATTGTCTACTTTTGAAGTTATGTAAATCTTCTGTAATCGTTATTTTTATTTTCTTAATATCCAGCTGTAAGCCTGCCTTTGCACTTTCTTCAGTAATTGTTGCAAGTCTTTGCTGTTTTGTGCTAGTATTATGTTGTCATTTGCATATCATAAATTGTTGATGCTCCTTCTTCCAGTTTTCATACCTCCTTTCTTGAAATCTAACTCTTCTTTACATATGTGTTTAGTGTGCAAATTAAACAGGGTGATAAAATACAGCCTCGCTTGACATCCTTATCAGTTGGAAACCATTCTGTTTCTCCATCTTCTTTCCTGATACTAGCCTGTTGTCCTGAGTACAGATTGAACATCAGGACAAACAAATGTTGCGGCACACCCATTTCTTTAAGAGTGATCTATAATTTTTCATGATCTACACAGTCAAAGGCTTTGTTAAAATTTATAAAGCACAGACTGATTTTCTTTTGAAATTCTTTAGTGCATTCCATTATCCGACTTATGTCTACAGTATGATTCCTTGTACCTGTTCCTTTCCTGGATCCAGCTTGGAAATCTGACATTTTATGCTATGATAGAAGTCTTTATTATAGAATTTTGAGCATCCCTTTGCTTGCAAGGGAGATTAATGCAGTGGTCCTGTGGTTACTGCAATCCCTGGTATCCCCTTTCTTGTGGACTGGACTGTATGTTGAGTGTTTCCAATCTGTGGGTCGTTCTTTTGTTTTGCATATTTGTTGACAGATTTTAGTTAAAACTGGATTATATTCTGTCTCTATAAATTGAAGCAGCTCTATTGGCTTGGCATCTGTTCTTGTAGATTTATTTCTCCCCAGTGCTCTGACTGCAGCTTCTACTTTACTTTCTAAAATTGTAGGTTCATTTTCAAATGGTTGTCCCTTGAGTGAGTCTTTCATCCTTTCATTTCTTTAGAGAGTTCTCCAGTGTATTGTTGTTAGGGGCACAAAGAATCTTGTGGGGCAACAAAAATGACCTTTCCCCATCACTGGTGTGCAACTTCACAGCCAAAATGAGGTCCATAATTCTAGGGCTTAGAGGAGACTGTGGAAGCAGATTCCTGAAAGCTTTCTTCTCAATATAAATCACTATAATAATTTCCATGCATTTAATTTTCTCCTTCCTTGATATCCATAGAAAAAGTGTAAAAATTGTCATTAATTTTTCTGTCATGTGAGTGTTCGTGAAAATCACCAAGAATGTGCTTTAGAGGAAAAAGATTATTGCTGAAGGAACAGAAAGTGGTAGCTGTATTTGGTAACATTCATCTGTTTGTAAACTAAAACGATGCTGTTTTCTCCATACTGTTTGGTTCGTTGTATTCTGGGGGCGGGGGGGGGAGGCAATTATAGCTGGCATTCTAAAGATCAGTTGATATGTGTGGCTCAAAAGAGCTTTTCTTCTATACATTTCCCATTATTTATGACGACTCATTTTCTTTTTCCTTTTAGGTACTATGCTATCTGCTGCCAGCCACTGGTTTATAGGAATAAGATGACTCCCCTGCGCATTGCTTTAATGCTGGGAGGCTGCTGGATAATCCCAATGTTTATTTCTTTTCTCCCTATAATGCAAGGCTGGAATACCATTGGCATTATGGACTTGGTGAGTATATCCCAGTTGTCTGATCTTAAACAAATTCCCTATCAGCATAAAGCACACACATCTTATGTTGGCCAAGATACCTCTTCTCTTAGGAAGTCTGTGACAATCCATCAAAGATGTTTTAAAAAGAAGCTGCAAAATATTTGCAATTGCTTCCACATCATTTATGTCATACATAGAAGCAGGAAGACAATTTCCTGTCATGCCATAGTACAGGCTAGGGTGTTTAGGGATGTGTCAAGCTTCTTTTGTAAAATGTGAACCATTCATTGTTTGTTTTGGTTTTAGTGACTCTCTTGCCCTACAGGCAAACTTGTGAGTTTGACACTGGCTTTCCCCCCCTGTTTTTGACTCCTTGTAGTCTGGATGATTATGCTAAACTAGATTCTTTATTTCCTTACCACTCTTTACAGAGATGACTATAGAGATGTCCTCTAAACTTATTGTGTGGCTCTGTGAAAATATAATTATTGCGAATATAAGCACAATGAAAAAGTACTGATAGAATCCTAAAGCTGCAAGGGTTTGTAAAATTGTATTGAATCTCATTCCTTAAGTCATTACCAAGTCACTGATGATTTGTCACTTTATTCAGAACTACTCAGAAACTGAAGTTATGCATGCAATCTATTTGAACAAAACTCCCCTGGCCATATTTCTTAGAGAAACCCTGCTGTAAGAGAAGGCAGTTTCAGTTTTGAGGTGATAAAGGCAGGGAGAACTTAACCCTTCCCTGGCCCATCATTTTCCTTCCTGCAGCTTTCTCTGAATCACTTACCCACTTACCCTGCTAATGTGGCATTCCAGAGGTGTATTTGCCAAGATAAGCACTTTTCTGGAATTCTCAGAAGGAAAAGTGGAAGTGGGACAGATGCTGGAGAAAAGCAGATGGGTTAAACAATTCTTCTCTCTCCATTTCTCCAGCCTTGTTTGCTCCACCCCATCATAACTTTTCTGTAACAACAACAAAAACAAGAAGTTATTCAGGTGCTCAGTTTTGTTACAACCATGTTGCATATAGTTCAGGGGTTGACAAAGTGTGGCCTATAGTCCACATGCCACTACCCAATCCCCTAAACTTAAACAATGTTTGTAATTCTTTTAAAAATGCAGGAAAGCCCTCCCCATCTTAAAATGGTCACCCCATCTTGAAAAAGGCCATCCGGGGCATTTTCGTCATTTGGGATTGGGATGACCTTATTAGGTAGTGGGTGCCTTTTTAGAAACCAGAAATGACATCAGGTCCTTTCCTACTTGGAGAAAAGCCCTCACTCAGGCCTAAAACAAGCAAGAGGGTCCACAAAATGTGTTAAAGCTACCCTCCACAAGTCCTAGAGGATGCAGGGGACAAGGAGTCAGCAATTTTGTTTTACAAAAATAACATTTTGGGAGGCATCCATGGGGACAGGTATAGTTATCCCATATCTAACAGGGAGCACGTGCAGCCCCTGGACTTTTCATTCAACCATTTGAGACCTAATTTTCAAAAGATGGTTACAAGTCTACTCTAACTGACTTGTCTTCCTAACATATAGGGGTCAGGTCTCTAAACAAAGAGGATGTTCTCATTAGTATCCCTGGATTCTCTCAACTAAGGTGGGACAAGTGATGCTAACCAAGATCATAGTCTCCTGATCTGGAATATGAACTTGGCCAGTTCAGAACAAGAAACTGCAGAGCAAATTGAGCAGAATTTCCTCAAGTTTGTCTCTGCCTGGGAATGTAAAATTTGATTCTGCACATGTTTATCTAGTGAGTTTTCAACAGCTTCCCCAAAGATAATCAATTTGGTGTCCATCATATGAGTTCTGTGTGATGAGGCTCAAAAGAAGTTTCCTGGAAGAATTGACACGTAGGCAGAGGCTCTTTTTATACTCTTCGTCAGCCCTCTCAGCCTCTGTCTGTATGTGGAGATCTTTGTTCAATTACACATGACACTTTCCAGTCACACAGCAAAGGAGAGGAGGCTAGAAGATAAGGGAAAGTCTGCTTGCCTGTTCTTCAACTCTTGTAGCTGAGGGAGCTTTCTGGCATCTTGGCTAAACACATTCAGGGACTGGTTTTTTCTTCTCTTGAGCTGTTTTGCCTGGGAGTTCTTTTTAAATTGTAAACTCTGGAGTATTATCTCAAACACTGTATCATGAATGTGCAACTGTGGCAGCCCAGAAGCTTTTCGTCTACAGTCTCTGTGAACCCTAATCAGCGCAGTCAGTGGTGAGGGATAATATGGATTTTAGTCCAAAAAGAAACAACAGCTATATTGTTTACCCCAGATTACATGGTTCTCTGAAGCCATAAAAATGTGCTTGGAAACTTCTGCACACCAAAACCAGTTGATTTGTCTGTGCTTGCAATAACATGTTAGAGATTCAAATGAAATGTCCCTGAATTTGGCTTGGGGGAAGTGAGTTTAGAGGTAATACTCATTGCCAATTGGAGGTATTTCTTTGTCAGTACTGTGAAAGCAAAACTAAAATGTCTATTCCAGAATTGACAGTTGGGAGAATTCTTCAAAAAAAAACACAAAAACAACTGATTAACTTTTTCTGAGAGTTCATAAAGAGAGAGCTGATTCCACATCAAACCAGTTGGCCTATTATTTGTTTCAGTCATTTTTTTAAACTTTGATTTTCCAGAATATTCTTCCTGAAGCTGACTTATTTAAATTGCGTTTCCCAAAGTTTCCAGCTTTTTCCCCAAAAAACTTTATTTACTAGTAGACAATATGTACAACAGTGGGGATTTTCACCTCTTATAAACACCTGCAGATATAGAACCTGAGTCCATGAAATGGGCTGCACATAGGCCTTCAAGAAGAACCAAGCCTGCCTCTCACCATGGTCCAGACAAAATATTCCTTTTTGGCAGACCCACTGTTACACAGCAGGAGCCATAGAATTAAATGTGTGATCTATTATTTCAGGAAGAGCAGCCATCAGAATCCAGCCATCCTTGGAAATCTTGATAGAATTATAATGCTTCATTGTATTCTTAAAATGCTATTTGTATTTCACCCTAGGAGCATTTGAGCAGGATGTGGGGCTTATAATTCAACAGTCTGAAATACAGGAAATTAGGTTTAAAAATAATAATAAAGTGAATAGTGACAACAGTGTTGAGTTGTAGGCTTAAAAAAATTCATAATCCTTAGTGCAGACATGAATTCTTACATACTCGCACTGGACATCAGCTGTGAACTGTCAGAAATACTGAGTGCTTCAGAAAGCACAGGGGCATCCAGATTGCCTACCAGTACTTTAGCTAGTGTGTTCTTAAAGAATAATTTCTGCTTCTGTTGATTTCCATCCTTCCTTTGAATTCATTTTCTTCCAATGGAATTTTGTTTTCATTTCTCTGTGCTGACAGGTCTCTAAATTGATCCATTTTACCCACTGCTATGTTTGCTGTCAACAGAGCATGAGGAGCAGTGATAACTCTTCCAAGAATCTTAGATCAGATTCTTTGCAAATGCTGCTTTCCATTCATGCTGCATTAGATTTACAACCATGTAAATGACTCACAGTCAATGTTAGAAAGGGAATCACGGGCAACACAGAAACGTTTTGCACAGCCGATCAACAACTGTTACAATAGGGTTGGTGCTACATTTCTGTAATATTCTGCTTGAGGAATCTCATTTTCCTTGGCAGTCTATCAATGGATCACTTTCCTCTCCTGTCCGCCTGTCTCTTCCCTTCCATCACTGACCCCCCCCATCTGTGCTTGAGATTATGAATCAGGAACAACTAAATAATTCTACACTGTGTAACCAAAAGAGTGATTGTTTTTGAAGTTGGTCTCAGTATTTGTATATCTGAGAACAGAATCACTTTCTTTCTGTAGCAGTCAACAAATTGCAAACACGGAGAAAGTTTTCAAGAGAGATAATAGAGATTCTCCAACTGGGCAAACAAAGTGGCGGGGGGAGGGGAGAGATACTGAGTATCAGAGAAACTATAATATGTCCCTATCTTTCTTTCTTTTTTGTTAAATTCATCTCCCCAGATAGAGAAAAGGCAGTTCAACAACGTGTCCAACTCAACCTACTGCATATTTATGGTCAACAAGCCCTATGCCATCACCTGCTCAGTGGTGGCCTTCTACATTCCATTTCTTCTAATGGTGCTAGCTTACTATCGGATATATGTTACAGCCAGGGAACATGCTCACCAGATACAAATTTTACAGCGCGCAGGGGCACCAACAGATGGAAGACAACACCACCCTGATCAGCACAGCACGCATCGCATGAAGACAGAGACTAAGGCAGCCAAGACCCTCTGTATCATCATGGGGTGCTTCTGCTTATGTTGGGCACCTTTCTTTATCACAAATGTAATAGACCCTTTCATAGATTATGCAGTTCCTGCTCAGTTGTGGACTGCTTTTTTGTGGCTTGGATACATCAATTCAGGACTGAATCCTTTCCTTTATGCATTCTTGAACAAGTCTTTCAGACGTGCCTTCCTCATCATCTTGTGCTGTGGTGATGAACGATACAGAAGGCCTTCCATCTTAGGACAAACTGTTCCCTGTTCCACCACCACAATAAATGGATCAACTCATGTGCTAAGGTGAGTGGCTATTCAAAACTGCAGCTTGTTTGAGGGAGGCAGAAGGAAGAGCAACTCAGTTTTCATTCTTCATTGTGGAAAGGATTCAGGATATATTTTGCTGTCTCCAAATAGGGCAACGAATAGTGCCCCTCCCCAACGTTGAGGAGCAGAGAACCCAACACTAGACAAATTATTCTGGCCCAGGAAGCAGAAATGTTGACAATTGATTGTCTCGATCCCTGAGAGTAAAGACATAATAAAAATAATAAAAAATGGCCAGGATCTAGTGAGTACTTATGCTGGCTTCCTGTGGCTTCTGTGGCAACCTATTCTCCCTCCAGCAACTCAGTTGTGAACTGTAAAACTTGATTGAGAGGGCTGCTAAGGTGAGTGGGACCATTTTTGCAGTACGGTGAGAGGGAATGTAAGTCCCAATTCCAGTGGCATTCAATACAGATACACACCCACTGAATCTTGGCTTAAGTAACTAGTACTTTGATCTTCTTTTGTGACATCCAGAATTGCTTCCCTGAGGCAACTATCTTACACTAACCAATGGTAGGGAAGGATGTTCTGTGGTGTGTACTCATGATGTAAGTGCTATGAATTTATAAAGGAGTGTGGTTGCATGCTATTTCAATGTGTTAATTGTGATACTACCTAATTATTAAACATAAGAAACTGCTGGTGGTTAAGTAAAGCCATTACAGTGTGTCTGAGTCAGTTTCAAAAAAAAGGAGATGTGTTCATGCAGGCTTTTAAAACAAGGTTGGAAAATGATGCTGATACAGATAAAACTAGTAAGCTTAGGAAAATTAAGCAATGAGCAAAACAGAAATTAACAGACTTGACTATTCCACATCCTGAGCTGATTTTCTATGAGGAGCATCTGTAAATAGAGTTTCATAGTGGAATATATGAGGAGATTGAGCTTGGCAAGGCAGAACAGGTGAGGACAAAAAGGAGAGAAAGAGATGCAAAAAGGAGAGACAGACTCTTCGCAGATGGCAGCTCCTACTACAGAATAATGTTATCATATAAAATAAAACACTAGATGTTATAGATGCACTTGATTTATGGTTATACTAAAATTACCATAAGTACCATGCCAAAACTGCGTTCTTTGTTCTCACACGCCTTCTCAGAAACTTGATGCTACTGCTTAGCTTTCTCAGAGGTGGGTAAGGATGTCCCTGTAGGATTATTGGAGATCAAGAAAGGTGCTTTGAAGCATTTTTCCTTCCTGATGTGCTGTCATAGGATACATAAACCACATTATTTTGTGGGTAAGAGGAGAAACATAGTCTCTTAATAAATGGTAATTCATATTCTTTTAGAAGATTGGTCATCTGAGGAACTAGACAAAAGCTAAAACAAAACCAAGACATGTGAAATACCAAAGTGATACAAATGGAAAATGGGAAGAATCAATACCTGTTCTTTGCATTGATCTGAATCTCATGGGGAACATGTGTCAACGAGAACTGAAACATTTTAAAGTTAATTATTTACTTAAAATATTGAAAATCTACATTTCTGCCATCCATTGGTCACTGTAACTCACAGGGGCATTAAGAGCTAAATTACTATAAGAACCAATACATTACTTAAAAATGCAGCTGTAAGTCTTTAGAACAGCACACACCAAGAGTGAGAAGAGATACAACATTAACAGATTCTTTGGGGGGCACGGAAGAGAAAGTTTTGATCTGGAGAGAAAAAGGAATTTGTCAGTACTACATTACATATCTCTAAATAAGGGTGGTAGAATATCTATTTCACTAGAAATGAAAAGGAGTATCTCCAGTGGCTACCCACCTGAGCTCTGAAGTTTGAGGCAGCTTGAGCAAGACTAAAGAAGAAATTCCTCTGGGGGTTAAAAACTTTTCTGAGGAGATTCCTTCTGTTATATGTGCAGATGCAAGGACTCACATATTAATATATGTAGTGTGCATTGACATTATTAACTCTGTTCATACTTCTACTAATGGATTGAAATTTGTGAATATACTTCAGTTCAGCTGTTTCACTTTCCAGTCTCCTTTCAATTTTTTTTATTCAAGAACCACCACTTTTAAGTGCTACATAATATGTCCAAGAAAGTTGAAATGAACAGTTTCTATTCAATAGGATAAATAGATGCAAACTTGGATTAAAAATGACAGTTCTCCAAAACCAGTGGCAGAGCATTGTGAGTCCCTGTTGCCTTATCCAAAGGTAACTGGGAAATTGGCTCAACCTTTAACAAATATCTTTGCCTAAGAGCTTACAGATGCTTCTGCCAATACCAGAGTACATATATCAGCAACCTTTCTGCATGCATCATTTGAAGACATGCATAGGCTATGAGATCATGCCTCAGGCCTAACACATGGACCATGGTAAAACTCATGGGCATAGACATTCTTTACATTTTGACACCTTGATCATATATTATTTTACCTGTAGATACCCATGACTTCTGTGTGGATCTTGGCAGGGCGAGATGTGTAATATGGACCTTGAGGGTTGGATTCTAGAGCCAATTCTGTCTGTGAAGGGCCTAAAATAAGACACTTGCCCATTTACAGTGTAGCTGGGTCCATGTTGGATGCTCTCCTTCTGGGAGTACCTTTTCCATGATATACTTGCTGTTTCCTGTTTCAGGGTAAAGATTAGTAGAAATTTCATTTAATTTTGTTTTGATAGAAATTTACCAAAGTGCTCATATTTCTTTATATCTGAGGTGAAAAGATGATGGTGATGATGATGATGATGATGATGATTATGATGATGACGATGACGATGACAACAACGATGACGACAACAACAATAGAATATCAAAGGAAAAAAATGGATAGATTTGCCCATTGAGGCCCAGGGTTCTGAGTCGTTAGCTCTTAAAAGTTTGGATTTGAATCCCCTTTTATTCAGCTATCTTAGTTCTGGATTACAATTGCCATTTCTATTTTTTTTTTCCTGAGAGGCTGTCAGTCATATGGAAAGTAGCTACAACATGATTCTCTCTCCCTGCTAGGAATGGCTGTATCTGCTGAATTTGCCTGATATTGATGTGGAAGAATTTTGCTTCAGTTTAGTTTTGAAGAATTTGCCAAAATGCACAGGTTTTTTGTATTGGGAGAGAAAAGATTTTGGGTTTAAACATTCTGAACTTAAGAATATAAGAGAAGCAAAACAATCTAATTTCTATGGCCCTGCTGGTTAGACACTTCGTTAAGTAAAGTGTAGAATAGGATGGGCAACTGGGTCAGCATCAGGAGCTCCCAGAATGAGCTAAAAATACCTCAGGAATTTAGCGCATTCAGCTTTGTTGGGATGATTTTCAGCCTAAAAAGGTTGGGGGACAGTCAGGGGAGTTGTGATAAAGCACATCACTGATGTACACAGCATTTGGAAGCAGAAGTGGGGAGTGATAGTCCAAGAGCTTTAGAGGGTAAGGGGCAAGTTGGGGACAAAATAAGAGCTGGTGCTTTTACCAGGCCGTACACCCCTACTCCATGATATGGTTTAATTGGCAACTATCAGTTGTCATGAAATATAAATTATATCCTGCTATGGCCGAGAAGCCTACTGGTAGAGAGGAACTGGCTGTACATGTGCATTGTAAAACTAGGTCAGAGTGGGACTTCAAGGCATGACTAGGTCATAGCCAGGGAAGCTCCAGTGATAATGTACTTGCAGATGTCCCTCAATGACTCAACCTGTAGAAATGATAGCACCTGAAACTGCCTCCATGGAACAATTGATTGTCTTTGATCCTCTTCCTCTGTCTACCAAAACTTTCCTTTTGTCCCGTCATCAGTCCTGCCATTAAGCAGCTAACACAATTCCCAACAGTCCTTTCTTACCTAATACTAAGGCCATTAGCTTGTTCCAGACCCCATTGTCTACTCTGCCAGAGAGCCATTAACACCTCCCCACTCAGGGTGGAAAAAGAGTATTTAAATCCCAGCTCTGAACCAGACAACTTGTAGAAGAGTACTCTGGACATAGGCCATCACTCTGCTGGTCTGATTCCCATTCTTGTACTACCCTCAGACTTTTAGTCTGGGCCACATCTCTTTGTCTCTTCTCTCCAGATAGGGTGAAGGGGGTGATATTTGCCTAACTCCTCACTATACAATTTTTCCTCTCTTTCCTTCAGCTAGCCTTGTGTGATTGTGAGACTGCTTAGATCTTATGTGTATGTGATTGTTAGTTCTCCCAATAAAACAAATATTCTTTGAATCTCTGTCTGGCATCCCTGCATTAGTACCAGTATTGTTATACCACAGGTATAAAAGATCCTGTTAGGTTAACCCCCTGCCTCAGGCTTCCGCTTTGAGCTAATATTTCCCACTGTTTCATGGAGGCACTGGCATTGCAGTTGGACCCCTGAGTCACCCATGTTTTGGGGTGACAGTGCTGTGTGCAGGCCATGGGTCACACTTTCCTTCTTGTGCAAGCTTTACTTGTGTAGGATCCTTCCTTTGGGCAGTGGATTGGCTTGAGAGCTTTCTGGAAAATCTCAGTCCTACAGTTCTATGGTATAACCAGGAAGGCAATAGGCTTAAGTCATTTCCAGCTTATGGTGACTCTTAAGGCAACCATATTATAGGCTGTTTTTGGCTGTCTGCTTAGGATGAGGAAATGTGACTTGCCCAAAGTCACCCAGCAAGCTTCCAGGGCTGAGCAGGAATTGGAAACCTGATCTCCACAACGCCTCTCAGTTTCTGATATCTGAAATTACTTACATATGTCCCCTCCATCATTTGCTGTCCTTTCTTGGGCTCATGACTGTAACTTGTGCTCCAGATCAGCTATGTGTGATCGTTAAAACATGAAAGTTTCCAGAGGCTAAAGTAGATGATGCTTGTTTAGCCTGATTATATTTTATGAATCTTAATGCCTCAGCATTTTCCAGACTCCACTAGTACTGCAAAGTTTGCTTCATCATGCAGGCTTCCATCCATCCTCTACCAGCTGGAGACTTTCAGCGATCGAATTTGGCCACTCAGGAGTGCACACTGTGCACACTGTTTTGTCAGAGAGCAATTAGGTTTTGGTTTCGTCAGCTTCTTGAACTGATGAGGAAGGTGTTTGTTTTAAACTTAACTGGGGGTGAAGAATGAATTGTGATCTGCGGAACAATTTGCTTACCTAAATCTCCCCCCCCTTTTTTTTTTGCGGCAAAGGGTTTAATTCCTTCTGAACAGGTCAACAAACAGCACTAAAAGCATACATAAAAGCATATATTCTTCCCAGACTTTTCTCTCCCTGGTATCAAGTGTACATTTAAATTATATGTTTTAACAGCTTCCACAATGTATGGCCACTTTGAAGTCACAATCACCTACTCACTGCTGGGAGAAAGATACCAAACCACTCTGTAACTCATGAAGGGGTAAAAGTGTGAATGTTTCTCCAGCTATGATGATCTATGTTATCAAAGAGAAATGTGGAGGCTTGGTGACAAAGAAACACCAGGCTTTGTGAATTTAGATTTCTCACCAAACTCTGTTTTGTCTTTTTTAAAGTCAGCTGTAAATATGTTCTGTATTGTGTGTAGGTTTTACAGCAGCAGAACAGGCTCCGTTTGCCTAAGGGACATGGTGACTCAGAATATAGTCAGCAGCTTCCTGAAATTTAGATATTTAGGAGGATGGGGGGTTTGCTAGGTCTCCACTGCCCACATGAAAGGGAGACTCAGTTAATCACTGAATTAATACAAGATGTGACCTGGGCTAGATTTACTAGGGTCATGGGAATATTCTATTTATTTGTCAACCACGCAATATGCTGATGCTTGGTGTCTTTAAGACTTCACAATATTTATTTTGACAGTTTCATATGGATGCTGTGGAGCTGAAAAGATCCCAAAGGAGTGCTTGATAAGGTGCTAATTGTTTTCTGAATGTCTTTCAATTTTTAAATTTATCCCAGTGGAAAAAATATATTTGTTTGATTATGTGTACAGCAATATTTTTGGCAGCTCAGTTTGAGATTCCTTACGTTCAACTTAGGAGATGGGTAAGAGGGTAAAGAGGCTCTTTCTGGAGACAAGATATCAGGCTCATTCTCGACTGGGACACATGCCCTGATTGGTTCCCTTCCTGCCCTGCCACATGCCGTGATTGGTTCCTCATCCCAAAGCTTGAGCAAACTGCACATACCTCTGGGACAAAGACAAATGTGCAGCATAGAAAGGAAATTGTGACTCCCATTCCTTCATGCCTCACACCAAGCTGCTATCCTGTGAGTCAAGATCTATTGTTTATGAGTGAAGCGGTATAAAACTTACTTGGAAAAGAAAAAAAAGAAAAAGGCTCTGATTATGAAGGAGAGATGAAATGTGGGTGACTTGATAGTTAGCATAAAATATTCAGATGAAGTGCAGAAACATGTGTACCCCTTTAAACATGTCAGAAACTAAGAAATATGGAGCCATAATGGAGATTGAGTGAGCTATAATGGTAGACTGAGACTCCTTCTTGCACACTTTTCGGTAATGCAGGTGCGTATAAGAGAGAGAGAGAGAAGTGCTGGTTTGGTGGTATCTTCATGAGTTAAAACCTTATGAAAAATCTCCCAAAATAATCAGAGACAAGTTTTTTTTTTCTTCAGGAGCCAAAAGGAGTAAAAAATTGGTCTTTTATTTAAAAACATGTTCTAGTAAGCCAGAATTCTGGAAAAGTCTAACTTATGTCTCATGAACTGTGTGCTCATGCTCACTGCCACTTTGCTTCCACATGTCTCTTCCCACAGCAGGAAAGATTGAACTAAGCAAGAATTGAAAACTTGGGCTAAAATCCAGTATGGTGCTTGTGGAAGAGCTGTAATTCTGTTCCCTTCCCCTGAAGCCTCCTTTGGTGCTGAACTGGAGAGTTTCTCAAGCCTTCAGATAAGATGTTTAGGGTTTTTAAAATAAAAAATGAAGAGGTCTTCAGGAGGGACATGGATTGATCCTGCCCATGTGCATTCACAAGAATTGCTACCATTGGCACAATGACGTTGTTGGGTACCGGGCTTAGTGTAACTTCAGAACTGGGTTTTGATGTCTCTTATCAAGTAGAATTGTATAGAAGGGTTTGCTCTTGGTTTATAATTCTTGGTTTGTTTCAAATTGAATCCATTTATGGTGGCATGCAACACGCAAGTAGTTGTATAGCTTCATTATTTCAAACTTATTTTTGATAAATCTATTTTCAGATATGCAAACACATTTCATTCACAGCGATAGAAGGGAAAATATGGAGAGAGTATAGTATACACATCTGTATAAACGGAAAAATATTCATCTGATCAAATTTGCATCCATTATTGTATCTATCCATCTAAATATTTGGACACTTGTATCATAAGTGGCACTGTGCTGAAGGGCATGCTTGAATGTATTTGAAACTGTGTAGAATTCAAGTAGTAATCTTAACATTGATTCCTGCAAGAATAATTATAGTTTAAGTTGCACTTCCTTTCAGCTCTAACGTAACAAGTTTATTTAATGAAGCATGAATGTGATGAAATAAAAGAGGCTTTATCATAGTCAGGGCATGAAGCATAAATTAAAATGACACAATGACTTATACTGGTACATCTACAGTTGGCATACGTTTAAGCAAGCTTTTTAGTTTGACTTGATTGAATTTTGTGGAAGGCTTTTATGTATTAAGTCTCTTATTCTCTGGGAACAGGAACAAAGAGTAGAAAGTTTAAACAGTTACATATATGAATTGCAGTACTGTTCATTACACTAGACTAATCTCCATGTTGGCTGTTCTTAAGGTGCAGAAACATTTCTCAAAGCCCAGGCAAATAAAAGCCAGCATCAATTGAACTTTTCAAGTTCCTCTCTAGTTTTAATTAAAATCAAAGCTGCAACAGAACTTCAGAGTTACTCACCCCTTCTTTCTCTCAGCCCAGGCATATACTTCACACTTAGGAACTTCCTGCATTCAAGGTAATGATGGGCAACCACAAAGATTCTGGAAGTGGTACCAAATCCATTTTCTACCCCTTCCCACTATTGCAAAAGTGTGCTTTGCATTCGGGGCTCCTTGGGAGGAAATTGAAGTTTGGTGGCCTTAAAAATGTATACTTCTAAATTTAAAGGAAACTTTTTTTCCATACTGTGCCAAGCAGCTAAAGGTAAGGTTTATAGTGCCTTTGACATCAGCGGCCACAAAAACTCTGCTGATGGTGAGGAAGCACATAGATAAGTGGTTCTAAAACTCTGGTCCTCCAGACATTTTCAACTTCAACTTCCCAGAAGTTTCAATCATAGAATCATAGATCTGGAAGAGACCACAAGGGCCATCCAGTCCAACTCCCTGCCGTGAAGGCATACACAATCAAAGCATTCCTCACAGATGGCCATCCAGCCATTGCTTAAAAATCTCCAAAGAAAGAGACTCTACCACACTCTGAGGCAGCATATTGCACTGCTAAACTTCCCTTACCATCAGGAAGTTCCTCCTAATGTTTAGGTGAAAGTTCTTTTCTTGTAGTTTGAATCCTTGTCTCTGGAACAGCAGAAGACAGGATTGTTCCACCTTCCATATGACATCCTTTCAAATATTTAAAAATGGCTCTTAAAAAGATCACCTCTTAATCTTCTCTTCTCCAGCCTAAACATACTTACCTCACTAAACCACTCCTTAATAGGGCATAGTTTCCAGGGCTTTTACCATTTTGACTCCCCTCATCTGGACACATTCCAGCTTGTCAATATCCTTCTTGAATTGTGATGTCCAGAATAGTGGGGTAGGTGTTCCAGGGGTGGGTGGGTGGTGGTTTGACCAAAGTGGAATAGAGTGGTACAGTTACTTCCCACAACCAGACACAATGCCCCTATTGATGCAACCTAGAATCACATTGGCTTTTTTAGCTGCTGCATCACAATGTTGACGCATGTTCAGCTTGTGATCTACTAAGACTGTTAGATCCCTTTCACATATATGGCTGTCAAGCCAGGTGTTACCCATCCTATATCTGTGCATTTCATTTCTTTTCCTGCCTAATTACAATACCTTACGTTTCTCTTGTTGAAATTGATTTTTTTAGTTTTGGCCCAACTTCAATATCGTTTGGAATTCCTATCCTGTCCACTGCAGTATTAGCTACCTCTCCTAATTTGAAACCATTACCGTCAATCTCAGGCATTGTGGGAACTGAAATTCCCAACATCTGGAAAACCTCAATACAAGAACCACCACCATAGAGAACCCTTTAAGTAGAAGTAATTAGTTATTTTTATGCTAGGGGCAGTCTCTGGGGCTGCATACTCTAGGTATGTGAGCCTGAAATGACATGTGCACATGGCCAGAGACCATCTACTGTTTATGGACCACCAACTGTTCACCTGCCCACCAAGAATCATCTACCCCTTTTCTCGTCTCTTCCCTGACCAGATCACATTGCCTGTAGGAATGGGGAAACAATCCTATTTGTTCACTTGGCTTGCATAAAGCGAAAAGAATATGGTTGCACAGCAGGGGGGGGGAATCTTTGGCTCTAAGATGTTTTTTTTTTCCTTCTTCTGTATACAACCATATTCTTTTCACTTTCAGGGCTTCAGGTCAATTCCTGATGGATTTCTGTGGGCCTGACCTATTTTTACTTTTGGTTTAAGGCCTAATTCACTTTGGAACACTTTAGGAAAAGAGTCCCTTCACTTGGTGAAGGAAATAAAAAAGAGGGAAAGTCCCTCTCTGAATTGGTTCAAGATTTTGAGTTATTCAAAGCAGATACTCACCACAACAGCTGCACCATGCCATCCATGACTGCCAGCAAAGGAAGACTTTCTTCCTTCAGGTTCTAAAGATGATACAGCTGCTCAGCTTCATTTTCCTGCCTAAGGAGTCCTAAGTGCTGCCTACTAGGTGGGAATCAAAAAGAACATGAAATAATGCTTCAATAAGCACCGTTCTCTGTGAATGCCATGTTATACCAATCATATCACTGTTACCTGTAGCTGCTTTGAGAATCTTTGGGGGCTATAAAATAGGATGGAGACATTCTGAATAAATGTGTGTATCACTGTGCGCCACAACTGTTTCATACACAAGATTGGCATAAGTATCAATAAAACTGGTCCCTCTGACTCTTTCTTCTACCCAGATGCCTGTATATCACAGTATGTCAGAAGGCCCATGAGCACTTTCTGTATCACCATCCTATTCTTCATGTCACCCAGTGAAAGTTACTTGAGCTCTGAGGGTATAGGAGAAGGAGCTTGCTGCTCCCTTCCATGTACATGGAGTTGCACCCAAACAAACAAAGATCATGCCAGTGATTGTTTTCCTACAAACTACAGGGATTTCAGAAACCGATATGTAAAAGTTGTGGTGTGAAAATGAATCAGTGCATGGTGTACCCTGCACAGACTTGCGTCTTTGCGCACTAGAATGCAACTAGAGGATACCAATATTGTTCTAGTTCTATGATCTGTGATCTTTTTTTCCAGTGATTTGTGCTATTTCTGTCTGCTCATAATTCCTTCTTTGAAAACTTACAATTTTGCTATTTTTTTCAGTTCAATGCCTTCTCTAATTTCCAATAACATTAGTGCAATTCTCAATGTAACAGTACACTGAAATACTAATTTATCATGTCTTATCTTTAGTTTTTCCTTTTTTAAAAAGAAATTCATGCAGTATAAATTATTATGAGCCATTCAATGCAGCTTTTGATTTTAAGGGGCACCCAGATTTTCTAAGTTATGTTGCAGCTGCAACAAGCAATGTTCTGTTCGAGGAAAAAGGGGAAGAAATCATGAACAGTGAACTAGCTCGCTGTCACAACTGGGATGTATTATGGGCTAGTGACAACCCTAATCTGGGCAATGTATTGTCCTCCAGATGCTATTAGATTACAGCTCCCATCAGTCCTTGCCAGAATAGATAATATTGAGGGATGATGGAATATGCAATTCAACATCTGGCCAATCTCATTTTCCTCATACCCACAGTAGAAGCAAAAAAGGGGCGGGCAGGAGGGATAGAGTGGTGTGTGATTCTATAAAGTAAGAAACTTAATTGCATAGATTTGTTGAAATAAACTACCCACTTAGCAAAGCAGGTCTGACATAAAATCATAGAATCTTAGAGTTAGAAGGGACAACAAGGGCCATCTAAGTCCAATTCTGTGCTATGCAGGAATACACAACTAAAACACTCCTGAAGGATGCCCATACAAACTCTGTTTGGATATCTCCAAAAACTGAGAGTCTGCCATCCTCAGAGGCAATCTATTCTACTATCTAATAGTTCTTACAATGAAGAAGTTCTTCCTAATGTTTAGGTAGAATCACTTTTCTTGTAATTTGAATCTACTGGTTCATGTTCTAGCCTCTGGAGCAGCAGAAAACAAGCAGTCTCCATCTTCTGCATAGCACCCCATCAGATATTTAAAGAGAGCTGTCATATCACCTATCAGTCTTCTCTTCTCCAAGCTAAACAGGTCCCTAAGTCGTTCCTCATAAAGCTTGGTTTCCACGTCTTTGATCATCTTCCTTGTCCTTTTCTGAACACTTTCCAGCTTATCAATATCCTTGTTGAACTGCGGTGTCCAGAAGTGGATATAGTATTCCACAGAAAGCCTAATCAAAGAGGAACAGAGTGGGACTATCATCTTTCCTAGATCTGGACACTGTACTGTTGATGCAGCCCAGAATTGCATTGGTTTTTTTGGCCTCTGTATCACACTGTTGATTCCTGATTAGTTTGTGGTCCGCTAAGACTCCTAGATCCCTTTCACATGTACTACGTTCAAGCCAGGTGTCACTCAACCTATATTTGTGCGTTTCATTTTTCTGGCCTATATGTATTGACTTACATTTATCCATGTTGCAATTCATTTTGTTAGTTTTTTTTTTCATCTCAGCTGTACAGTTTTTTTATTTATTTATCATTTTTGTATATTATTTTAATACAAAACAAATATTTAAAAACAGTTTCTCCATCATATTTTTATCTACATACATGAAAATTTACTGTATTTTCTTATCCACCTACACTTCTACTTAGAATCTTAGTATTAACATAAATGTTACCAGTTGTTTACGTACTACAACATTTGTCTTTTAATAACCTTCAATCCAGGTCCTTATGTACTGGATATTCTATTAAGTAACCTTAACACTTTAGTATATATTTTCTTAAAACCCTTTGGAATATAATAATGTATTTTTACCCAACTACTCATTCTCAAATGCTCTTTGTAGTTTTATCCCAGTTCTTCAATGTGTTGAGGTCTTTTTGAATTCTGATCCTTAGCTACCTTCTCTAATCTTCAAATTTGGTACTCATTCCTTCTGTTCATTAAGAAATTTGTAAAGATGTTTAAGTATTACTGGGCCTGGGACAGGACCTTGAGACACTCTACTAGTCACTTCTCTGCAGGATGCAGAGCAGTCCTTAAGAAGCACTCTTGGGGTTCCGTGTGTCAACCAATTACAGATCCATCTAATTGTAACTCTGATTAGCTGACAGTTCACCAGCTTGTCCGCAAGATTATCATGGGGGATCTTGTCAAAAGCCTTATTGAAATCAAGATATACTACATCCACTGCATACTCCTGATCTACCAAGCTTATAACTCTACGAAAAAATATAGGTGAGTTAGTTTTGCATGACTTGCCTTTGAAGAATCCATCCTACCTGTTAATAATCAAATTCTTTTTTTAAATGCACACAAACTGGATGTTTAATCATCTGTTCTAAAACCTTTCCTGGTATCAATTTCAAAATGACTGGTTGGTTGTTGCTCAGGTTCTATTTTTCCCTGTTTTTGAAGATGGGAACAACATTTTACCCTCCTTCAATCTTCTGGGCCTTCTCCAATCCTCCAAAAATTCTCAAAGATTATTGACAATGACTCTGAGATTATACCTGCAAGCTCCTTTATTATTCTTGAATGCTGTTCTTCCGGCCCTACAGGCTTGAATTCATTTAGAACAGGAGGATATTCCTTTACTACTTCTTTATCTGTTTTGGGTTGTAATCTTCCTACTGTGTGGTATATTCCATTTTCATCAATTAGAACACCATTATCTTTTTGGGAGGAGAGTGAGGTAGAAGATATTAAACAGTTCAACACACATGCTTAGGTTGTGTCTGTTAAAGAAGTCACTGATAGTAGTCACTGAGTAGTTAAATATCTATGGTACTGTGAAAAACACTGTGATTGAATTTTCTGCCTGGAGGGAGAGCAGAATGAAATAAGGAAGACAATGTAAGAGTAGCTGAAAAAATGGTCCAAATCTTTATTAACTATATTTTCAGGTAGTTGTCTATACAATGTAAAGGCCTTAACTTCTGTTCTCATCACAAGTCAGCGGCTAACATCCACACACTGAAACAAGGGGTTCAGTTAATTATGTGTTCTGTGATTATGAATTTTCTTGTTTTTCTTTTCAAAGTGTTGTACTGATCTAAGGTGTCTAGAGCTTTCATATTTCTCAAAATGTCCCCTTCTAAAGATGATTGCAGGGAGTCTAACACACCCGCTATAAGAACCAGGTCCTCAAGTGAAACATACTACCAGTTGTGGCAGCATAAAGCAATGGCCTCTAATGAATAAGGAGGACAGAGTGGCTGTGAGGGAGATTTAAAAAAAAAAAAAAGACTATTTGGCATCAATCTGATACCCTGTTGTTTTTAGAATGACCTTTACAAAGTTGTCTGTGAGTCAGAGCCATAATTTTCTTGGTTGCCTTGATTTTATGTTCCTTTATATTAGCTTTTTCCTCCTACATAATACACTGAAAGTAGCTTGGCCTTCAAAATAAATAGTTTAAAAGATTTCAGACCAGTTCCCCCATTCAGCCTGTCTCTGTTTCTCTTGCCCCTAGTCTGTAAAGGCTTCAGCTTTGGAAATTTTGAGTAGTTCCTAATTGGTTGACTTTACAGTAAGGCACAGTCTCTCTAGGCCAAGTGGCTGTTCTTGAAACTAGCTGAATATTTCAGTTTTATTATGGTTAAAATCATAATTGAAATGGGGCATCACAGCCAAATTTCTCAGTAGAATAGTATGGGATGGTTTTGTTTTCAGTGGTCCAGTCTTGCTCTCTGTCTCTGCTTCTCTTTCACTCACACACATACGTACACACATAACCCAGTGATAACCAGTATACAGCCCAATATATAGAACTGTAGATCTGCCCTTTCCACCCATGTTTAACACAGATGCCAACCATGCAATATTTCCAGCTTAACTGCTTTCAGCTCCAAACTCTCTATTTGGAGTTTTATTATTGTTATCTTTATTTATACCCCACTTTATTCCAAAACTGGGACTTAAGGCTGATATAATATGAAGATTCAGGCACACAAACACACCAAAAGGCTTGAAAGAGATAAGAGTCATGATGACCTGTTAGACATACTCATTTTCTTTTTTTCTTTTTTTGCTCTTTTTCATCGTCATGCATCAAAAACCTGCCAAACTTATCTCAGCAGAGATAATAATGGGCTGAAAGAAAACATTATACACACAAGGGCAATAATCCCTCTACCTAATTTAGGGTTAGGGAATCTGGAACCCTCCAGATGATGATAGATTCCAACAATAGTAAGCATGTTGCCATCTAGAAGCAGTGTGGATTTTTTTGCAGGAAAAATTGGATTTTTGTGCAAAAAATGAATTTTCCATGCAAAAAAACTTTCTTGCCAGATAGGTGCCTGAGTTTTTTGTACAGATTTCCTTATTTTTTGCACAGAAGCAAAAAATTTGCGCACACCAAAAGCTGGTGTCTTCAAACTCTGTTTCTATAAACAAAAACCACAAGCTTTGTGAGAGAAAAAAAGTGTGTTTCTGTGCAGAATATTTCAAAAAACAACTTCAGAATTGTTGTTGTTGTTATTCCTTTTGTTTCCTGGTAGGAACTCAAAGCAGCTTACAATAATTTAATGTGGAAATACTGCATGAGAACTGCACAGAATTTTTTGTTTTGTCCTCTCATTGGGGAGAAAATTGTAGAAATTATTTGTCTTCATATGCAAGGAGAGACTAGTTGAATCTTTACATCTCTATCCATTCCTTCTGACTTGTACATATAATAACTTTATCAGAAGTAGATGTATCAATTTTTGAGCAAATCATTGCCTTTTAAGAGAGTAAAATGCAGAACTAAGACAAAATATGACGCAGCTTTTGCTGTTTATCATTTTACCAATTAATTACTGTTCAGTAAACAAGCCATCTTATCCACGCTTAAAGCCAGGTTGCTCTTTTCTCCATGTAGCTTGCAATTCTTGTCTAAAAAATGAAAAGAATGTATGCAGTTTGGACCTGACATGAAAGAAGAAAGTTGTTCTACAGTTGGTTCTCAACTTTTGGGGGTTCAGTGGGCATGAATTTGTTTCTTTGCAAGGTTGTAGCTGTTGTTTAACTAGCAACATATCTACAGATGTACTGTAGGTGGAGATAGTACTGTACTGTAATGACAGGGAGCAGCTGTTCCCTCTTCCTTCTCCTGCTGCTGTTCCCCTACTCCCTCATTTCTTACCTATGGTCTTCAAGCCATTCCCCCCATACCAAGTCTTCCCCCCTCCATTTCTGTCCCCACAAACTAAAGGAGATTTTTGCCATCTCGTCTTCCTTGTCTGGCACCTGCCTCACCATGGTTCAATCCCCAGAAGCAGGGATCAGGAAGCACTACCCAAGTAGGGGACTTAAGCATATGAAAGTCAATTACTTTGCTCCTCAGAAGTGAGGATCACAAATCACTGTCCAAAAAAGGACTTGTGCATATGGAAGGCAATAACTTTACTGCTTGGAAGCAGGGATCACAAAGCACTATCCAAAGAGGATGTTGTGCGTAGCAAAATCAATAACTCTACTGTCCCAAAATGGGGGAGGGGTAGAGATCATGAAACACTATCCCAAAAGGGACTTGTACATATGGAAGTCAATAACTCTGCTAAATAATTATCCAGAAAGGGCCTTTTTTTTGAGAGGGGTAAGGTCTTTGCTTTTGACAGGAAAGGAGATAGCGAGGAGGAGGAGCTGCCAGTGCTACCACTACCTGGCCATGCATGGATGTAAGGCCTTTTCTAGGAGAAAGGCTTGGAGACTGGCCCAGGTGACAGAGGTTTGGTGGAGGCAGCCTCGGAGTGAGGTGGAGGCACTGTGGTTCCCATAGAAGGTGCCGCAAAAATCTCCTTCAGCGTCCTCATCCTTCTCTGCCTACTCCTCAAGAAAGATGATGATGCTGAAAGAGATTTTTGCAGCAGCAGAGTCTATAGCATGCATATTTGGGGGGGCCTAGAGATAGTCAGTTTGTCTACTTTTGCAGGGCTCCTGAGCCCCTAACTTTAGCAAAAGTTGAGGACCCACTGTATAATGAGGGATGTCCAATGTACCCCTCATTTTTGTGAATTGATGTTAGCTTTCTTATCCTTGAGCCATCTAGGAAATTTCCATTATTAGTGATGTGTTTACATTTGCCAGGATCCCTGCCTGAGAGTCTACTTAACTCTATCACATTGAAATTAATGACATGTGCAGGTCTTTTTTCAGGTTGACTGGTCATTCACTAAAGGGATTGTACTTAACTGCATTAAAGGCATAATGAGGTGGTTCCTGAGCCAGCAGTGTGGTATTGCTACACCAGAAAGCTCATTCTCTTCTCAGTTGTTATGAGTGATTGGTTTTTGAGTATTCTGTTGGCTTGGATTAGCCAGAAAGCAAGTCTTGGTCTAAATGCATTATTTTTTCTTAACCCTTGCAATATGAAGATTTAAACATCCTTAATAAAGTATGCCTGCCTTTTATAAAGACAGGAAGTTTTTTGAAGATAAAAGTCAGTAGACAACAGTCATTTTATCCCTGCTTTGCCCTTTGCTTTAGCATTCCTCAATCTATTTTCACCATCAAGGCGGATGAAAAAAAAAGAGATGAGGCCAGAGGGGTAAATTGATGCCCTTATAAATACTTTGTTGGGATTTTGCATGTATAGCTGATGTCATTCGGCTTAGCGTATGTGAAGATTAGCTAAAATATGATGTTCTCTGATGTCACTAGAAAGCTTCTGAGCGCTCCATCTCAGTAGAAATTCCATGTTCTTTTTTGAGTATCTTTTCATGTTCTTTTCCCTTTAATCTTCTTCTGTCTGATTTATATCCCCTCACCCAATGTTATTGAACAGAAACCTGGAGAGGAAATTCTTCCGACATAGAATAAAATAATTCATTATGTTTTCAGGCAAATTGTTTTAAGTTATAAAAAGAATTTAACATTGTATTGGAAGAAGTAAATTCAGATAACTTTTGCAACCATGTTAAATTCTCTCTTGTAGATCTGGATAATACTTAAAGACAGCTCTCTCTCTGTCTGTCTCTCTCTCTCTTTCCAGTTTCTTGGATATCCAGTTTTCCAGGCCTCAAAGCTTGGCAGTCTAGCTTTGTTTGTTTGTTTGTTTTAACAAACTTGAAATGTGTTTTCAGCTCTCAAGGAGGGTGCCTGGATCTATCAGAAAATCTTACACGTAGAGATCTCACTTGTCTCATGGATTGCCAGCAACTGTGAAATTGTGCTTGTGGTTTATGTTGATCAGAAAGAGCTATTTAATGGAAAGGATGGGTTGTCAAGGCAAACAAACTGAACTGGTGCAGACCCCAGTAGAAAACCTTGGGGTAGCAGCCTGGTTTGTTTGTGTTATAGAGATGTAGTAGAATGTTTGAGCACAATATTTTATACAGTTGGCCCTCCACATTTATGGGTTTCTCTGAACCCTGCCCCCCACCTCAAGTGCTTCTTTTCCAGGGAAACCCTTTCAGCAGCTCCAATCAAGCCACACAACCCTTTAAAAAACCACCTCTGGTCCTCTTCCTCCTCTGCCAGCCACTGCCTGGCTAGCTAAGGATGGCCCACAGCCCAGTTTCTCAGCACCACAAGCCCTCTCGCATTGCCCTTCACACCGAAAGAAAGAGATAGGTGAGAGAGAGGAAGTATAGGGCCACCGTGCCAACCCACTCACCTTTGCCTCTCCTTTTCCTTGACCTTGGTTGGACCCTGGGTGCCCATTCTCCCCACCACACGTCAGCCCCCTTCCCACAGACACCCATGCATCCACATTTTGATATTTGCATTTTTTCCACTTTTGTGAGGATCCTACGACACTAACCCTAGCAAATGTGGTGGGCTTTATACCTATATATAGCATTGGCAGCTATGTTAACATGGCTGGTAACCACAGAAAGAAGACATGTCTTGTAGTTATTGCCCAATATGCATATCGAACTCTGCCCCCCTGCTGCGAAAAAGAATCCAGGCCTACAGCATCCAAGTGCTGAGTCACGTAAATTCTCTAAGGCTTTTAACTGAGTCATTTGCTCTGGTTGTTTTTAGTTGCTGCTTTACCTATTTACTAGTAGGGTTTTTTCTTTTAAGATTTTTTTACCATCCTTGCCACCACTCTAATTTTTATCTGCATATTCTTACTTGAATTAGATTGTGCTTCTTAAGCTATCTGAATTGTGGAATCAACCTTTTTTTTTCCCAATGTACTGGTACCTTAGTACCTTGCTTGTGCCCATTGGCTTCCTTCCTTCCTTCCTTCCTTCCTTCCTTCCTTCCTGTCTTTCTTTCTCTCTCTCTCTCTCTCTCTCTCTCTCTTCCCCTTCCTTCCTTCCTTCCTTCCTTTCCTGGAACTCTCCAGGACTCAGCAGCTGGTGGCTCATGGATGAGCACAAACCCATGGACCACAATTGTGAATGCCACTATTCTAAGCTTTTTATTTTGAAATAGAAAAGTTGGTATCAACATTTTAAATGAAATGAAATTGAATTAAAATACCACTGGTTGTCCAGACTGCATATTTATTAGTATTGCCAGGAACAGTGTGGTAAACTTCACCTACATGGACTAGCCACGTGTTCTTTTCAGCTTCGAGATCTTATATTTCTACTTTTGATTTATGGTAGCTGTAGATAAATATGATTGAAGAGTGACATAAAGAAATGATGGAAGTGGCCCTCACATTCGCTTGGAATAAAGGATCTTGCAAGTAATTTATATTTAATGTTGTTCTGGAGAACATCTGTACTTTGATGAAAATTGCTAGTTTTTACCGCTTCAAAACAGTGGTACTTGGTACAAGTGAATGCTAGATTCATTAGAAGGGTTTCCCCTCCCACTTTCTGCAAATATCACTGTGAGTTGCTATTTTTATGTGTACTTTTCCCTTAAAGTAAAAAATCTTTTTCTGAAGAGTGTTCAAATGGAAACTTTGATGGAGTGTGGATTTATGAAATTAATAAACACTTTTCAAAAGAAACTAAAATACTCTCAATAGTTATATTGGCTATAGCTTCAGTTGCCTCTGCATTTAGCTCTTCACTTAAGTAAATATCTTTCTGCAGTTCACTTATTGCAGATGTATTTTGTATGGATAGGACTCTTAACAGACAGTATAATAAATGCATGTTGGTCAGGAGTGGAGCCCGTAACTGTGATGTTACCCATCTGCATCCACACCCGTGCACTTCTAGTATGCTAAGAATGTCTAAAAAGAGTTTGTGTGCCGATGGGGCTGTTCTGGCATGATATTGTGACAGTCTGTACTGGAATATTTTGAAGCCTGCTTTGTAGGTTGCATGATCTCTAACTTAAATTGACTATCCTGTCAGTCAACTTATATTTTGGCAGGGTTGTGGTGGACCTATAGATATACTGGAGTTTAAAATTTTAGTTAGGATGAACCATTCTTGTCTCCAGCATATTTCAGTCCAATTGTGCCTATTTGATCTCTCATGCTAATTGATTTGGGTGTATTAGCTCACTGTTTCCTACACACTTGTCTCATGAAGTTATCAGGAATTATTTTCTTCAACCTGATTTTCTAACAGCTGTTGAATTTGGTGCTTGTTCTTCACCAGAAAGATACAAATCATGTGTCTCTTGCAAGGAAACCAAACACTCTGTTGCCTGTAAATGTTTTCACAACAGCAGATTTAGTAGGAATGATCTAGTATCATTTTCCTTCATTGAAAACATAGTGGTGCTCTGCTTTGATTTCCCACTGCTGACATATTTGCCAGATTTCCTCTATCTGCAGCTATGTCCCATTTAAAGCAAGATAGATGAGTACTGGCCATAGAGTTGAGCTGTGCACTGCATGTTCCCAGGAGGTGGTGGGACATAAGAATGGCTGTTGACATAAGAGACATCCACATACCTTCCTACTAACCCAACTTGGCAAGAGCAGTCCCAGTGGATCCTCTGTCATCCACCATTTTCAACTGCTTTTAAAATTTCCCCCTCTCTGATTTCAGCTGTTGCAAACTGAGTTCAAAGTTTGCATTCAGTTAACTCAGTGGGGGCGGGGAAAGGAGAGGGTAGAATTTTGTCCTTCCCAATAGGCTCTGGATAAAGCAAACTGCTGCAGCCCCTCCTAAGTGGTCTGTTCTTGCTTAATAATTTTTGCCATCTTGATCACCCTTTGATATTGCTTGGCTGCACAACTTTTGGTTTTCATTTGTCAAATGTTGGAAAGTATGCATCCAGGGGGGACTATGCTGTTTTCTTGAGATGAATGGAAAAATATTAGCCAAGCGTGGACTTAAGTAAAAGCCATTATGAAAAAAAGAGAAACAGGACCACAGATTAGCTGTTTTCTTAATTATTCATAATTCCTAAGTGAATCTTTTATAGAGACCTGTTTACTTACAGTTTAACCTTCATTAATTTCTGCTTTGAAAATAAATTTTAGAGGCTTCAGAGATAATTAGGCAGCATTAACAAAAATGTGAATTTTCTTTAATGAGCTGTCTCACACTTTTTTGTTTTGTTTTGAAAAGTGGTTTTTCATTGGCATACTCTGCAGCCTCTCCAGGATACTTGGCATCCTTCTGCATTTTATCTCTTGGCATCATATCTGTCAGCGAGAGGCGAGAAGTTAAGTGTAAATTCCGCAAGTGCTGAACATCATAATAACATGTGACAGATGAAAATCAGCATTCATAAATGTGACTCAAGGCACCTTGAAAAATATAATAATTGGGCAAGCGCAGTCTTGGATTTTAAATCACTCATCATTTTGAAGGGGAAAAGACTAGGAATGAACAGGGGTGTAGCTACTGGCGGGTGGTTGAGAACATTTTCCCCATCAGTAAGAATTCTGTATCCCCAACTGAAATTTTCTGTAGTCGACAAATTTCTAGCATTACAGTAACTTAAAACATCACTTGAACATTTAGGAATACAGTTAAGACAACCAAAGAAAGGGGCCGGCAAAGTTAACAAAATAATGCAAACACAGCAAACATAAAAAGCTGCAAATGTGGAAGATATTCAGTGCCTCATTCTTTGCAATACTAGAAGATCGAAGGCTGAAGGAAAATTTCATGGGGACAGATTCTTATTTGGAGGGCCAATGTACTTATTGTGGTCCCCCAACCCCTCCACTGTAGCTATATGCCTGATCAGGCTTTGTTAATAGCTGTATTTTACATGTTCAGCTCAGTGTCATACAACAATAAAAAGGCAAAAAGATGTTAGAAATCATTAACAATTCAAGGAGGATGATAGTCAGGAAATGGAACTACAAACAGTCACACATCTTACGAGTGCTGAGCTTGCATTGTTTTTATTTTATTTTATTTCAAATAATGGGCAGCTCTCAAGATATTACTGTCTGATATGCCAGCTTTAATTTGTTGGATTATACTGCAGCCAGTGTGGGGTAGAGGCCTGAGCATTGACTATGACCCTGCAAACCAGGGTTTGGTTCTCAGCTCAGCCAAGGAAATGCACTGGGTGACCTTGGGCTGTTATCACACACTTTCAGCCCCAGCAAACCCTGTGATAGTTTAATCTTAGGGTAGCCATAACTTGAAATGACTTGAAGGCACAGAATAGCAACTTCCTATTTAATTTAATTTTGCCATTATGTCAACTTGCATGTATCCAGAAGTATCTCATTTTTTTGTTAAAGGCTTCTCAAGCAACCAGTGCTGTTGTCACAAAAGTGAATCCTGGGAGAAGGGAAAGAGTATTTGATACTCCCAATGTGTCTTCAGGAGGGAAAAGTATAAACAGAGATGGACAGAAAAGAATATACTGGTGGACATGAAAGGCTAGCAAATAAGGTTCTTGGCTCCCTTAGCAATGATCTCTAGCCCCTTTTCACATCGTTTGCTGTTTTCCCTGTCTAACCCTCTGCTTTAGTATTTTTAGAAGCTTTCTCATTATCAGGTACCGTTTCAGTCTCCCAAGTTCCTTTGCTTTATGCTTTGAAGACCAGGCATCCCACAGGTGCTGTCGAACCTGTTGGATATGTGATCCAGCATGAACGTGGCAGAGGTACAACATCCAAGGGATTGAGTGCCGTGGCAGCGGAAGCTACAGCAGCAACAGTGGCTGGGTCAGTAGGGGACTCAGAGTTGTATTCTCATCACATCATCAAGGCATGTAGCACTGATGCTGGTTCATTAACTCAAATGGTTTATGTGTTGCTCCAAATAAAAATCCAGTCCTCAGATTTATTTTTTTTAAGCCCACAAGGCAAATGCTGGTAGTGCCTGCAGAAATCTGCACTGAAAGGTGGTTGGGGACTGGAGGTGGTGGGAAGAGATCTGGGAAGTCACATAAATTATAGCAAGAGACACTGACAGCCGCATTAAATTGTGTAATTGCACTAAAGGTGTTTCCCTTTAAAGTCTAGCAAATATGCACCTTTCATTTCCATCATTTCTTGGAAATAGGAAGACAGTATTGCAATTACCAAGGCAAAAAATAATCACAGAACAGTATGAATGCTTTGACTTTGTCTAGAACTTGTGTCAAAATTCCCTGTTCCTTCAATTTATGAACCCCCCATTTTTTGTCTTAATATGCATGAAGGTTTTCTTTAAAAAAAAGTATTAGTAATAAAACATTGGAAGCATAGAGTTTGTACCTTTGGCATCTTTCTTTAAAATAATGAAAGCACCTTCCAATATATGTCTATTAACACATCACATTAAATAATCCTTCCATAATCTTAGGTGGAAGAATTGCAAATAGCTGCTCTGATAATTGCAGTTGTTTTCTTTGTGTGATATACCCATGTGAAATACCCACCAGTTGGAGCTGTTTTAGTGGAACATTTGATGCCGTGGGATCTGGTTTGGAATCCTTTCCCTACTGCTACCTTTCTCTTAAATGCATAGATTATATTGGTTGTGTGTACTGGACTAACTGCCAGTGTGAAGGTGTCAAGGAGCATGGGAGAACTGCAGGGAATTTTAACAGTGGCTCACAGCTGCCCACTGCAATAGGAGAAAAGGGACATATTTGCAGGTGGACCTTGCCAAAGGATGCGTATCTTGGGCAATGAAGCTCCTGAAGAAGGGCTTTGCCCAATATGGGCAGTGTCACAATGTCTGATTATAAGGAGAGAGGCTGGTGGTAGTTTGTTTTATCATGAGGATGGCAGACCATTGGCAAAATTCCAACTTTGGATAGCGACTTGCAAGGCCGTTAAGATGATAGGTTTAGTTCTTATCAATGTACATTATTCAGGGTTCTCTGTTTCAGGTTTAAGATGTTTGGTGGAATGTGTCTGGGCCATCATATGTGGCTACAGCCATATATATTGGGCATCTATTCAGGTCCTGAGTGTAACAGCTGGTCACTAACTGGTGGAGTCTTTGACCACCACAATTGAGTGTTTGGGCCAGCGTGGTTTGAAGTGGTCAGGCTTGCTCCCTTTGTTGCTTTAGGAAAGGAAGAGTGTGGCTCCTATTACACTTGGGGGCAATGATCCAGGTTGATCAAAGAGGAGGTCCTTATTATCCAGGCAAGGGGAGACCTAACAGAGTTCCAGCAGAGTTGGTCTGGGGTGGCCTTTGTTTGGTAAGCCCTCCTTTCTAGAAAGACTTGGAGGAAGGAGAGGGACCCCAGGTGCTTGGATAGGGTTGGTGTAGAGTTAATAGGGAAGTGAAGGACTCCATGGCCAGGGGCTTGGGGAAAATTTTATCACATCTGGAGACTGGTCAAAGTTATATTGCAGTGATAGGGTGTATCTGTCTAAT
Organism: Cyclura pinguis; assembly: GCA_030412105.1. NCBI lineage: Eukaryota > Metazoa > Chordata > Lepidosauria > Squamata > Iguanidae > Cyclura > Cyclura pinguis. Next base: position 132,271,111 of record CM059600.1, read on the forward strand.
GCAAACAATGATGTATTCATTAGGGGACTGCAGTGTGGCCATACGGCTATTTCAGATGTCCTTATGGGGCTCAGGGAAAAAGGTAAGCCTTGCCTCTGTGGGTAGCAGGATAGTGTAGAAAAGGAAGATGTTTGGTTTCTTGGTGAGCTCTCTTGGGCCACCTTTCAAGTGAAAGAAGTTCCTTGGCTTACGTTCTGGGTTGTGTGGGGCTCGGGTTTGGGTGGAAGAATCAATGTTGGGGCTGGCCTGGGTTGACCTCTCCTCAAAATTCCAAAATCATGGTGCTTGAAAGAGGGATTAACCCAGGAGATTTTTCCTGGCTGAATTGGCTCGCTGGCTGATGTCTATCTTTGGGAACACCAGGGTGGAGGTGGCTTGGGACTTGAACGCTCACCCATATTCAGCAGGGGAAGGAGCCCTGATCCTGACTGATTTCTGTACTTAGTAGGCTCCAGTATGTTTTTGGTTGGTTTTTAATGGGGGCTGAGCTTTAATAAATGTGGTCATAGTTTATCCTTTCACTGTTGCCCGTCTTTTTTTTTTTTTTTTTTTTGGATAGGTGAGCAAATTTATCTTCCATCATGGCAGAAAGACAAGAGGGTGGGTAGGAAATAGGAATTACTGCAACAAGTAAGATAAATGTAGTTTAGCAGAAGTATATATGGAGAAAGAGAGATAACATTGAAAATAGAAGCCTTTTGTTCATAAGATTTTAGATAAAGTCATCCTTTTGTATTCAGTTAACTCTGGAAAGGAACATATTTACCTCCAAGACACCCTGAGCTTTAAATCTTTTGATGTAACAATGCATTCAGTTTCTTTCTTAAATTGTTCTTGTCATGTTTAGGAGAGGGTGGGAATTTTGTAAGGTTTGATTTCTCAGTATGTGCTTTTTACATTCACAAATTTCTTCAAAAGTATGAAGAAACTTAAAGTAAAAACTTCAGATGTAGGGAAAAGTAAAGTCTTCTGCAAGATTTTTTGTTTAATTTTTTAAAATGTGCTTTCATAGCAATTGTTTCAAAAACAAACATGATATTATACTAGGCTCTCATTTTCACTAACTCTGTCCTCCTTTGAAAAGTTGATAAGCTGCCCACTAGTGGCATGGATAATCTTATTTTGTGGTTTTCATTGGCTTCCTTCCTTGGGGGACAGGATTGTCCCTAGAATGCTTCTTGTTTGTGGAACTATTATAATACCAGACAATAGGCACCTGCATTTACCTTTTCAATATGTGTCATTTTCATTTTTCTGTTGTGGACATGATACAATTACATGTACTCAGATGTAAACAATGGAACTTTTTTAAATGGGACACTGACTTACCCTTTAAAAATTAAAACAAATAATTATTTTTGTTATCAAGAAATTGATACTTCTCTCAAGTGAACTTTCTTCAGGACTTAAATTAATGTCTGCCAATCAGGCTGTCATGACTTGTCTTATCAGGAATGTATTTTGTCTTACAAAATCGACTAAAGAAGAATGTGCACAACTTGGTTAACAGCCTGGCTTTCTGACACTGACAGAAACCAATGGTTTTTATTCCAGTGAAAAAAAGCTGACAGGAAGACAATCTGCTTATTTGAAATGTCGTGCAGGGGAGAGGGGCTGCCGAAATGACTGATAAATGAGTATGAGGGGAAATCAAGCCTGAACTCTTCTTAGAAGCCAAAATGAGTAAACTGGGGCTGTCATATCTTGGAAATATCATGAAATGTCATGACTTGTGAGAAATGACAATAATACTTGGTAAGGTGGAAGGCAGCAGGAAAAGAGGAAGTCAGGCTCAAGGAGGCCACAGTCCTGAGTTTGCAGTGATTGATACAGTTGGTGACTGAGGCTCTTGGTGGGCTTTCATCCATATGTTGAAGTTGACTTGATGGCAGCTGCAACAGCAACATTAGCTGGCATTTGTACACTGAGTTGAAAAACAGTATAGCACATATCTACAGAGTATTGAGAGATGAGGTGGTCATACCTTCTGTCACCCATTTCTTCTTGGTTGTCCTATGCCCCCCCCAAACACTCTTCTGAGAGTAACAGATATGGATGGATGGAATGCGTGAAGCCACATCTGCATGGTCTTACAATGTATCAGAGGCCTGACATCTCTTTTTGGAACTCCAAAGTAGAGTTATTGTGTTGAATGATGATGAATAGTAGTGACCTTTTTTCTGTGAATGTCCACAGCTTGTTTTCAATGATACAGTCAGTGCTCTATCATTATATTTCTGACTTGAGCATGTATTTTAGGTAATGTAAATTAAATATTGTTTCAGCAAATTAAATCTCTGTGCTATTTCATATGCATGACTGTTTCTCATTTTGCTATCCTGTGCCCAGCCAGCTTGCATAATGAATTAATTTTGCACTGGAAGCATTGGCATTTAATAGGAATATAATTTCTGTGTGGTTTGTTGTAACCCATGGGTAGCAATTTCCCAGGTGTTCCATTAATGCCTTCCTCACAGATGAAACACTGGCAACTGTGTTCACTCCCTGTGCCTTGCTTCTATTCACTTTGGCAGCTATTAGTCTCCTCCTCTTTGCTGTCAGGTTGACAGAATGCAGTAGGGCAGGAATTTGATTGGGCATTACATTTGTATTACAGGTCTGGCAATAATGATAATGATCTTTATTTAACGTCAGTTGTATTGAGTAGAAATTTTAATTAGCATGAAGGCTTTGTTGATAAAGCAAGATATTAGCTGTTGTCTGAGGAATCCTAATCTGATTACATGCAAGTGGTTCTGAGTCACCACCAGCACATCCAGTGGATAATATAAGAGCAGTCTATGTTTTACCATATGGATATCTGAGTAGCAGATATTTACACTCAGTTAAAATGACAATCAAAGGCTCACTGACAGTTGAAGAGCTTCAGAGAGCATTTCAGAGAAGCTGGGAAGTTTGATCTCAGTTATTTGGACCTCTTTCTTTCCTCAATTTTGCCCAATTTTGTTGGCTTCAGACATCAAAGGGACAATATCCCTGTGTAACATACAAGATCAATATTTGTTGATGTTGAACATTAAAAGCCTGTTCAGCCTTCCCATCTGTTCCTGCTGTTCTTGTCTGTGATGAACAGACACATCAACCAACCTTTCTTTATCTTCAAGCTGCTTAATTAGGAGGAAAGTATTCTTCATGCAACGTTTACATAAGATGTCATTTCCCAGTCACCTGGAAAATCAGATAGATTATAAATGTTGACCAATTATTATAACATGAGGAAATATTTGACTTATTTTAAAATACCTTTGTATTTTCTATTTTTAAGACTTAGTACTTGAGTGAGGAAGAAAGCTGAAGCAAGTGATAGTTAATTCATTCCCCAGTGCCATCAAAGGCCACAGACCTTAAAGTTTAAAGATTTGTTGGCCAGTGTCTGGCTTGCTATACAGCTGAGAAAAGCTGAGCAAAAGAAGAGCTACAAGCAGTCCCAGCTGGGGTATTCCCACTGCTGGCTGTGGCTTTTGGGTCATATAATACTTGAAGAACCGTCCTGTGCCACTAGCTGAAGCAAAGCTCTGAGTTCCCTTTCCCTTCTTCATAGTAACCAACTTCTCATTGATGGTGGCCACCAATTTTCACTCTACAGATTACTGGCCTTTGTTCTATCTTATTTCTGCTTGCTAGATGCCCAGAGTACTCTCCCACTCATGGCAAGCATGTATACATGGAGGTCATGGGGTGCCATGGGTAGCAGTTAGATCTGCAACATGTCTGTGCATAGCCCAAATACATGCAAATAAATACCATGTAATAATGAAAGGTTGAAACATCAGGCTTGACAGTCAGTTTAACACTGAACATTACAGATTGACTTCTTGTTCTGATCATTTAAGTACTTTAATTTGCTGAATTAACAGTATTAGTTTGTCTGCTTAAAAATAGTCCCCAGAACAGAGTAGTGTGTTTTCAGAGAACTGTATTGAAATTGTCATGATCATCCCTTGGAGACATATTTTGTTACTAGGACCTTCAAATGTGCACCTTTTGTTGTTTTAAAGTTTTCTTCCTGCAAACTGGATTTTTTAGAGAAGAACCACAAAGCATGCAATATCATATATTTCCTGGGAATAGTAGAAATTCAATATGTCTCAAAAATGTTAGATTGAGAGAGTCTGTCTTAAAGTTTGGAATCTGATTTTAGAGCCTGTTTAACTAGTTTGGTTTCAGGCATGAGGAATCTCATGTTCAGTCCATGGCCATGCTAGCTTTCAGCTCAGCTCCTGACTCTTAAAAATTAGACTGATTAAGGTGTGCAAAGGAAGAAGTATACCTTAGAGACCTAAGTATTTCTTTGTTGGATCATCTGGGAAAACAGAGCTTATTAGAAGTGGATGCAATAATCCCACATCTGCTTACCTGCATGTAAACCTTATTGAATTAACCGGGATTTACTTCAACGTAGATAAAGGTGAAGGCATCAGCTTATCTTACTGAATTTTTGGATTCAAACTAATAGCTATAGTTTTACCAAACTCCTCCAAGTATGTGACCCACAGAAGGAGAGCATGAGTGGAAAGCAAAATTCAGTGGGGAAAAGAGATGGAGAGAAATGAGGGTGAGGGGGAGAGCAAAGTGATGTAAGGGGTAAGCAGAAGTGTTCATTTAATTTTCCAGTGTTGTGTGAGTAATAAACACAGTGGAGGAATAGTAGGAATAGAAAGATAGGAATTAACTTGTGGGTTTAGCCTACAAAGATAGAACTGCACACAATCTAGATTCAGTACTTCAGCATATAAGAGTCATTCTGTGCTATGGGCAGCCATAACTGAATGCCAAACAAGGAGGAACATCAGGTTCAGATTGTCTGAGGTCAGCAGCTTGAACTGGGAAATCCAGCAAGCCAAAGGTAATGCCTGTTGATCTGGTAAGGATAATTTTCCTAGTATTTATGTCAGGTCCAGACAATCTGTCATAAACCTGATACTCTAATTTCATCCCTGGAACCTCTAACACAGACTGAAATGTTGAGAAGACGAGAAAGGAAAAGAAAGGCTTAAATGTTTCAGAACTGCTGCTTCTCGAGTTGATACTGTTGACATCAGTACTGAATGGTAATCAGAAAATATCAAGGCTGATAGGAATAGCTGTGTGGTAAAATAATGTCTGTCTGTGGGAATACAAAATTGAGTGTTAAGTTACTCTGCAGCTGCAAAATAACAGTTGTGTAATGATGTTATGTGCTTGCTTTTCAAGGCCTCCAAAGGGCATAAAAACTTTTCTGGTTGCAGAGCCATGGCTGGCCCATGAAACAAAGCCTGCAGCTGCTGCTACAGGCAAAAAAGGTGTCAGAGCACATACCCTCAGTTTTTGGGGTGGAAGAACATCTTAGTGGCTCTTTTGGCCTACAGACTGAGAGAATGTTATATTGTTCTTCTCACTCCATCCTGTATGGCTTTCATATAAGGACTTAAAATGCTGTTCAGAGAGTCCAGGAGTCCAGACCCATGAGCTACTGTCACAGTGCAGAATCTAACAGGACAGGCCTAAGCAATGGCAGGTGGCATTCATGTAAATAAAATGAGGTTCTGATGGTGGCAAATGCAAATGCTGGTAGAAATGTTCCAGGTATATTTGTATAGTGTTTGTGCAGTATTTGTACAGTATTAGGCAGCCAATAGAGACTTCCTGACACTAAGGCCATTTCTGCACTACTCTGTTATAGTGCTATTATTCCACTTTCAACATCCTGTGGAATTCTGGCTGAGAATTCTAAATGCCCCTCCCTAAACTGCAGACCCCAGGATTCCACAGGATGTTGAAAGTGGAATAATAGCACTAGAACAGTGTAGTGTGGGAATGGCCTAAGGATGTTAAGTAGATGGGAGAATTTCTTGCTTCAAGTTATATCTTTATCCTCCAAACCAATTATGTAGAGGGAGGTACATAAAAACAGCATGCCTAGAAAGAAGTAAACTCTTCCCAACCCCACCTTCCAAGCTAGTCTAAAGTTTACTCTTTGTTTTATGATATCCTGAAAATCCATACTTCATTTTTGGAGGAGTCTGATTTGGAGGAGTCTGATTTGATAATTTGGTTAATTTAGGGTAGTCTGCATTTACCATGGTTGAAACCCAAAGCCCAGACCAAAGCACCCCACCCTGGTTCTTGTCTGAAGCGAATTAAGGACCTTTCCAAATCCTGAGATTTGCAGTTTAGAATTGCTAGCTTTCTCAAACTACAAATCCCAGGATTCCATGGGATGTTGGCATGGCAGTTAAAAGTGAAATCATAGTGCTATATGTGTGTTGTGTGATGTGGTGCAAAGAGATTTGGTCTTTGCATCTGTGAGATTTAGAGGGACACAACAGTTTTAAATGGGTAGATTCTCTCACCTCTGCTCTCACAGTTCTTCATGAAAGAAAAGAGCTAGGGAAGCAGGGAGTGAGAGGAGTGTGTGTCATTTTGTGACTGGGAGCTCTAGCTTCCCAACTCCAACTTCCCATTTAAGTATACTAGGGCCAGGACTATCTTCAACACATTGAAATTGTAAGAAGCACGAAGTGATGTTGAAATAATATTAAACTGTGGTACTGTTTTGCATTGCTGTTTGCTCGTTCTTCTGTCTGCCTCTCTGTCTGCCTCTCTGTCTGCCTCTGTCCTCTTCTTTGTCTAAATATGTCGCGTGTGAGTGTGTGTATACATTTTACATCAAATCAAATTTAAAGGCTTGTAATACAACCAGTGTGTTGTATTCGTTTGAGCATTAGGTTAAAGCCCTGGAGATCGGGGTTTGATTCCTTGCTTGACCAAGGAAACCCAGTGGGTGAACTTGGGTGTGTCACACACTCTCAGCCCCCAGAAAACCCTGTGATAGGTTTCCCTGAGGGTTGCTATAAATCAGAAATGACTTGAAGGCATACAACAACAATACACCCTGCCTTATGTACTTGTCATTCTTAATATTGCAAGCTTTCACTGCTCAGAAGGGGCTATTGTATCACCAAAGCTGCCAAAAAATGTAAACATTGTTGCTTGCTACTTCTTTTAAAGTATCCAGTGGTAAAATCTTTCAATAAATAAATAAATACACACACACACATGCACACTAACCTTGCTTCTCTGCCAAACTCAACAACCCTTTATGTAAACAATGGAAATTTGGCAGGCTCTGTCCCTTCAGACGGGGTTGTTATGCATGTGAATTCCATCCAATTATTACAGAACATTAAAAAGACTATATCTGTTTGTTGATTTCTCTGTTATAGTCAGTGGGGAGCCATATGTTTTCCAAATGTGAGATGGAGTGGGTGTTCTCCACAACAGTCCAAAATAGATCATACTTCTCTCTGAAGCACCAGAATATGATGTAAAGATGGTGTTTTTTTTCCTTTGTAAAGTCACAGAGTATTTTGTTGTACCATCAAATTCCACAGACAGCAGGCTTCTTTAGCATGAAACAAGAATATAAAAAGAGTGCTAATGGATCATTTAAAAGGCTTGTCTAGTCCAACATCCTTTTCTTCACTGGGATAAACCAGATACCACACCAGCGTCCTCTTGAACTTGATGATAATCTTCCATGATTGTCATATATATTCTAATATCTCACATACAGAAATCTTTTAAGCATCACTTAGCATGTTGAAGCGTTTGAGGGTATGATGTGGTTCCAAATTCATGTTACCGCTAAACTAAATATTTCACTTGGGAAAAAAAGTCTTTTAATTTAAACTGACTTAAGTAAAGAAGCCTCCCTGGGCATCTGCACTTCCTCTTCTACAGAGAGCAACTGTTGCACTTCATTCACAGCCTATTTCTAAATATCCAGAGGACTGTGTCACTGTTACATCTGCAATATTTTCTGCTTCTGAGACATTTCTGACAGAGCTGTGCTCTTGATAATATGCATGTCGGCAGGGGCCAGCGGGAGAGGGGTGAGGGAAGAAAGAAAGAGAGAGAGAGAAAGATCTGGCAGTTGCTTTCAGCAGCTGGTTTCACAAAGAGACAGTTTTGCAATTCTACCTAAAGGACTCATCATTTTCATTCTACACTGTGAGGCTGTTAGAAGAGCAGTGTCCAAATGGAATTACCAAATATCTTCTGTGGTTTTTTCTTCCTGCGCAGGATATGTTTTCTGAAAAGACATTTGGACAAGTTCTTGTTGAGATGCCATTTTTCTTTGATGCCCACCTGCCCTGCTCAGAAGGCAGTGGTGCACACATAACCCTAAAAAACCACTTTGTCAGTTTATACAGCCTCTGCTGCATTGGTGTATTTGCAACGAGTGAATGGATTTATGCTGCTGAGTATTGAGTCCACTGAGGTCAAGGATGTTTTCTGCCATAGGTTCTTGAGGTGAATCATAGAATTATAGAGTTGGAACAGACTCCAACCCGATCCAGTCCAACCCCCTGCCATGCAAGAACACACATCAAAGTGTTCCCAACAGATGGCCGTCCAGTCTCTGCTTAAACACCTCCAAAGAAGGAGACTCTACCACACTCCAAGGCAGCATATTCCACTGCCGGACAGCTCTGACCATCAGGAAGTTCTTCCTGAGGATCAAGTGGAATCTCTTTTCCTGCAGCTTGAATCCATTGCTTCTTGTCCTAGTCTCTGGAGCGGCAGAGAACAAGCCCACTCCCTCCTCAACATGACATCCCTTCAAATATTTAAGCATGGCTATCACATCCCCTTCTGTACTGCAGACAAAACATACCCAGCTCCCTAAACCGTTCTTCGTCGGGCACAGTTTCCAGACCCTTCACCATTTTGGTTGCCCTCCTCTGGACATGTTCCAGCTTGTCGACATCCTTCTTGAACAGAGGTGCCCAGAACTGGACACAGTATTCCAAATGAGGCCTAACCAATGCAGAATAGAGTGGTACCATTACCTCCCTCAGTCTGGACACCATATTCCTATTGATGCAACCAAGAATCACGTTGGCTTTCTTGGCTGCCTCATCACACTGCTGACTCATGTTCAGCTTGTAATCTACCAAGAGTCCTAGATCCTTTTCGCATGTATTGTTATCCAGCCATGCATCCCCATCCTATGTTTGTGCATTCCATTTTTTCTGCCTAAGTGTAGGACTTTACATTTCTCTCTGTTGAAATTCATTTTGTTAGCTTTGGTCCAGCTCTCCAATCTGTCAAGGTCATTTTGAAATTTGATCCTGCCCTCTGGGCTATTAACCACCCCTCCCAATTTGGTGTCATCTGCAAATTTGGTAAGCGTGCCCTCCATTCCTTCATCCAAGTCATTAATGAAGATGTTGAATAGCACAGAGCCCACGACAGAACCCTGTGGCACTCCACTAGTCACTTCTCTTCAGAATGAAAAGCAGCCATTGGTGAGCACCCTTTGGGTTTTGTCGGTCAACCAATTACCAATCCACCTAACAGCAGCCCTGTCCAGCCTGCATTTTACTAGCTTCTTTGCAAGAATGTCATGGGGAGCTTTGTCAAAGACCTTACTGAAGTCAAGATGTGCTATGTCTATAGCATTCCCTTCATCTATCAAGCTTGTAACCTTATCATAAAAAGAGATAAGATTAATCTGGCATGACTAATTTCAGAGAAATCCATATTGACTTTTAGTGATTACAGCGTTGCTTTCTAAGTAATTACAAACTGACTGTTTAATAATCTGCTCTAGAATCTTTCCTGGTATTGATGTCAGGCTGACCAAGCAATAATTATTTGGGTCCTCTTTTTTTCTCTTCTTGAAGATGGGGACATTTGCCCTCCTGCAGTCTGCTGGGACTTCTCCTGTTGTCCAAGAGTTCTGAAAGATTATTGCAAGTGGTTCAGAAATGACTTCTGCCAGTTCTTTTAATATCCTTGAATGTAATTCATCTGGCCCTGGAGGCTTGAATTCATCTAGTTTAGTCAAATATTCCTGTACTACTTCTCTACTTATTCTGTGCTGCACTTCCCTCACTTCCTCGCCTGCTCCCCACACCCCAGGTTGGGTACTTCTATCCTTTTGGGAGAAAACTGAGGCAAAAAAGGTGTTGAATAGTTCTGCCTTCTCTCTTCCCCCCTTTATTAATTGGCCATCTTCTCCACGCAGTGACCCTATCATTTCCTTGTTTTTCCTTTTGTGTGGACATATCTAAAAAAGCCCTTTTTATTGTTTTCAATGTCTCTGGCAATCCTGAGTTCATTCTGCACTTTAGCTTTTCTGACCTTCTCCCTACATATCCTGGCTACTTGCTTGAATTCCTCTTTGGTGGTTTCATCATTCTTCCATTTCCTGTACATATTTCTCTTAACACTTAGCTCTGCTGAGACTTCTTTAGTCAACCATTCTGGTTTTTTTAGGCAGCTGCCATTTTTCCTCCTTATTGGTACAGTTTTCAATTGTGCCTTCAGTATCTCACTCCTTTCTCTTTTAGTATTCTTGACCATGGGATTTTGGCAAGTAATTCCCTAAACTTACAGAAATCAGCTTTCTTAAAGTTTAGGATGCGTATCTGGCTACAGTTGGCTTCTCCTTCCCACTGAATGACAAATTCCAAAAGAGCATGGTCACTTCCCCCTAAGGATCCCACCACCTCTACCTCATCAACTAGGTCGTCCCTGTTGGTCAGGATCAGATCTAAAATAGCCAATCCCCTTGTTGCTTCTTCCACCTTCTGGACCATAAAATTTTTCTGCAAGGCAAGCGAGGAACCTCTTGGACCTTGCGGTCTTGGCAGAGTTTGACTGACAACAAATATCAGGATAATTGAAATCTCCCATTACTACTGCATCTCTCCGTTTTGAATGTGTGGTATCTACTCCAGGAAGGCCTCATCCAAGTCCTCAGGCTGGCCTGGAGGCCTGTAGCAAAGCCCCACAGTCACATCCCTATTGTTTCGTACTCCGTGTGAAGACAAATGTGAAATGTTTCTAAGATATTACAGAGAGTAACACTTAAGTGTGAACCTAGCTTTGGAAATTACCTTATAGAAGTAAATTCCAATGATGTAATCTGCCTTTGGTCCACTATCTGGAATAAAGGGAGACATAAATAAATCCACACACTTTGGCAGTTTCAGCACCAGTCCAATAAGCAAGAGGAAAATGTGTGTGTGTGTGTGTGAGAGAGAGAGAGAGAGCACCTTGTGCTTCTCAGAAAGTCATTTAAACAAATCATTGTATAGTGAGGTCTCAGTATCCAGTAGGGTTTGTGTTTGTGTTTGGGTCCAGGACCCCATGGATGCAAAAATTCATGGATCTTCAAGTCCTATTTAATGTATAGTGGTAAAATGGCATCCCTTATATAAAATGGCAAAATTAAGGTTTGCTTTTTTTAAAAAAATATTTTCAATGTATTTTCAATTTTCAATGTATTTTCAAATATTTCGAATATTTTCAAGCCGTGGGCAGTTGAATCCATGAATGCAGAATTCACAAACATGGAGTGCCAACTGTAAGAATGTTAAGTAGTCATATTTGTTGTTATTGTTATTAAATTTGTTTATGCAGCTTGGATCCAGACTATCTGAAAGACTGTGTTTCACTTTACAAGCCTACCTTTGGAGCTGGGCATTCTCTCAATCCCTACACCATCACAGTTAGATTTGGTGAGGATTTCAGAGAGAACCTTCTTGATGGCTACTCACAAGCTGTGGAATTCTCTTCTGAGAGAGGTTCAGTTGGCCTTTGTCTGCTCTCTTCTTATTTGAACCTTCTTATTTAAACAGGCATTCAGTTTTTAACTGGTTGGGGTAACATATTTCATAATATGTAATAGTTTTTATGCCTTTCAACTGTTCTAAATTAATGTTTTTAAGTTGATTTTTTTTAATACTTTGTAAATGTTTCTATTCAGATTGTTTTAGCTGTTTTGTTTTAATAGGCCATTTGGGTCTTATATAGGAGAACAATAAATAAATAAATAAATAAATAAATAAATAAATGTTATACATCTTTTCTCCAGAACTGACAGGCGCAGGTACAGTTGGTGTGCTGGTTTTAAATAAACAAAAGCACTCCTGGCCTCTGCAGAGTCCTAGCTGACTCACTTTGACATTGTTCAAAGTCATCTTTTCCCTGGCTCAATCTGATCAGGCTGAAAACTTGCAGAATTGTTCTGTTGCTGTTGTTGTTGTGTGCTGACTTGTGGTGACCCTAAAGTGAACCTATCATGGGCTTCTCGTGGGAAGATTTGTTCAGAGGGATTGCCTTTGCCTTCCTTTGAGGCTGAGAGAGGGTGACTTGTCCCAGTGGATTTCCATGGCCAAGCAGATATTCAAACCCTGGTCTCCAGAGGTGTAGTCCAGTGCTCAAACCACTATCCCATACTGGGTCTAGTATGTTTTACACTAGACATAGCAAAGGTGATTTCTGCTGGCTACCATAGCTCTAAAATATTACATTGATCTTATTCTGGAATAGATTGTCAGAAGGGTGAACAATTTAGGGGTGTTCCAGGCTGAGGTGAATGAATACTTGATCCTTCTTGCAGGAACAACATTGAAAAATAATATATCAAGTAGGGATGAGAGTAAACCATTTCTTGAAGAGATAAGCTGTCTTAGCTTGTCTCTATTTTGTTAACACCCACAAGATTTCTCACCTCTACCACAAGAATGAGAAAACAAGCACTTTTTTTGTCATGGTTTCCACAACTTTGCACACAAGCTTCTGTAAAAAACTGATGTCAGTTACCTTTGTGAAGCAAAGCACATACTCACAGCAAGTACAGAAGGACTGGCTGACTGATTGACGAAACACCCCAAAAATTCATCTCGTGTGTCTAATTTTTAAAAGTTTATGCAGCAGTCATGGTTTAGCCACACAATTTCCACAAAGTGTTCTCTCATGAATGCAAATATTCTTGGAAGACCAACAGAAAATATTTTTCTGTCTGACAGGAAAGGCAGAAATATGTTGTCATTTTGCAAGGGAACAAAAAAAATCCTGTTTTTTCTTATTCTTGTATGCTAGAATAAGATAAGTAAGGATTTGCATCCCAAAATCAGGTACCTGATGAATGTATCAAAAATTGTTATATTACTCAGAGCCAGCATGCCTCAAGGATTACTTTATTCATATGAGCCCTACGGTACCACCAAAGATCTGCTAGCAAGACCATTCTGGGGATTTTCATTGTTTGTTGAAATGAGGCTGGTGATGACTTGGGAATTGGATCTTTCTCTCTGTTTTGATCCTTTTTTCCCTAAAAGGTTTACAACATGAACAAGTAAAACATACATAGAAAGGTAATATGAATTATACACATTAAAATGATCAAAGAATGAATACAAGGGGGAAACCATCAAATGGATTACAACTGGAACACATTTTATAAGTATTAATATATAATAATAGTATCTATTAATGTCTAATATTCATAAAGTTAATAAAAGGGCAAAGGGCATTAGAAACTGCCTTAAACTACTCTGAAGAAGCAGGATACAGATCTGTAATAATAAAAGATAATGTCTGCATATCTATGGCAGCCATTATTTTTTGTTACTGATTAATATGACAGCCATTACTCTTCATGGTAGAGTAATGAAGTTCCTGAAGAGTATTCTTGACTGTCATTCATGTTGCATTGCCTATTTCAAGTTAAAATTCAGAACAGGGCTTCTTAGAAGTGAATAAAAAGGCCCTGCTATAACTTATCAGGAAAATAGGAAGCCATGTGGGCCCCTTTATGATATTAAGTACAGAGTCGTGAGGTGCCAGAACGAGGTCAGTTGGTCGGCTAGAAAATAGAGGAACACTTGAGAAATACAAATGATTGAGAAGAGCTTTGCTTTTTAAATGGAGGTGGATACATGCTTCATACTTGCTTTATACAGTACAAAGCAAAGTTTTATTTTGACTTTAAAAATGGAATGCGAAAACTGCAGAATCATTGAAAACATAATTTTATACAGAAATGCACACACATAGAGCCAGTGACAGACATAAGTTATTTCACAAAATTGTGTAGGCAAGGAAAATTAGCCCCACTAGTGATGTCATAGACATTAGGTGGCTGTGATAACATTCCACATGCTGATCACAATTGCAGAGAATGTTCTCCATAAAGGAAATATTTCATTTTTTCAAATGGTAGCATAATTTTGAAGCATCTCCATGATAGAAAAGAAACCTCAAGGAAATCTGTTTTGATTGTTCAAAATAAGTAACAGATGGGTTTATTTATTGGACTAAAAATGTACCATCAGATTTTTGTTGTGGGTAGTTAGGACAGTATTAGGACTGTATTTCTTCGTCTTGAATAGCTAGGACAGTTTAGTGTCTTGTGAAACTCTAGGAGAGAACATGTTTGAGTGGTCCAAGTCCACCCTATTCCTATTAGTAATGATACACCAAGCTGTGTATCCAGTATCTTGCTAAGGCTAAGGTTGAATTATTGTTGAATTATTATTGAGTTAAATTATTGTATTAATATTAATGTTTATCTTAAAGTTAAGGTTAATGTTGAGGGCCACCATGGTGTAGTGGTTTGAGTGTTGGACTATGACTCTGGGGAAGCAAGGTTCAATTTCTCTCTCAGCCATGGAAACCCACTGGGTGATCTTGGGCGCATCACACACTCTCAGCCCCAGAAAACCCTATGATGGGTTCTCCTTATGGCTGCCATATGTCAGAAATGACTTGAGAGCACACAGAAACCACAATAATCTTGGTAAAATTCCGATGGGAAATTAATAATTTTTTGAGAGAAAAACTTTGCAGAAGACAACCCTGCTTATCATTATAAACGTAGGTGTCAAATGCTTTTTTTAACTTTTAAAAAAATGCTTTGCAAAACAATATACAAGGTGTACTTAGGAGGGATTATTTTATTCACTATGCAAATTATGTCTCTGGGGTGAAACGCAGCAACAGTATAATTTCATACCTCAGTGATAATTGTCGATAGTTGAATGTCATTGAGCTACCACAGTTAAAACAGCTTTAGAAGACTGAAGTATGCAAGTAAAGTTCATTTGCAAACCAGCCATCACTTCTGATCTGCATCTAGATAGTGTGGAGTGCCTAAAGCATAGCTCCAATAACTTGAAAACAGCAGCAGTGTGAAGGTGTTTCTTTCCCAAGAAAGGCTTTCCATCACTAATGATCACAGTGCTACTGAAAGTGAAGTTAACTTAAATAAGAATGTATCCACAATCTTCAGGTGAAAGAAAGAAAGTGAAAACAGAAGTGTGAAAGGGAGAAATCCTGATTATATTTGTAAATCACATCTGGTTTTTTTTTAAGTGCCATTTCATAAGAGATATGACTTTGTTTTGTATTCACAGGGTGTGAGTGCTGCCTCCCAGAGATGTTATCTAGGGTGGGGCAAGTAGAATACATGCCCCAAATGCCAATGTCAGAGGGGTACAAAAAAGCTTTGCTTGTAGGGGTGGGGTTAGGGGTAAGAAGGTAGAGGCGCACCTTCCACACAGCCCTGGGTGCTGTTTACACTAGATACACCACTGTTGCTTCCTCACTGGGTTAGCAGTGTACCTATATCTGCAGTGTGGCTCCTTATATATCTCCCCCATTTCTTTTACTTGTTGTGTCAGACAGAACTATGAACAAGTTGTATAAATTTCTGACTTAAGCAGTTCTTTCCGCATCGCTTCTTATCACCAATATGTTGGTAACTGACTGTTCTCTCTAAGTCACAAAGAAGGAATGGCATTTAATCCCACACTCTGTGAGACTTGGGATTTGTGGGAGGCAGCATCTCACGCTTGCATTATTTTCCCTCCCCTTGTTGTTTATCCTATTTACTAGACAGTTTCTTGTTAACTAGGAAGCATATGTGAGATACACAGTCAGAGGGTTTAAATGCAAAATTTCCATACACCACAGAGAAAGGTCTCTCTCTCTCTTTCTCTCTCTCCTCATCACCTCTTGTTTTATTATTATTCTGAACATGTTTTCACAAATCGGTCTTTCTCCGTATTCATTGTTTCTTCTAACTGTCCCTGGTGGTCTTTGCCTGTGTGGCCAGGGCATTGTGGACTTGGCTTGCATGTGCACCATTGCCCCACCACTCTTTTGGCCATTACATATGAATATACTTTTAACTTATGTTGCAAGCTGCTTTGGACCTCATTTTGGTAGACAGGCAAGGTATATTCAAACCAAACAAACAAATAAGCAAGCTGAAGAATGCCTGGACAGAGAAAACATGGCTGGTATCAGTGACCTTTGCTTATCTATTCAGAAACAGATGCTGTCTTGATGGATGAATGCTGTCTGGTATGCCAGTGTAGAGAACTTTAAAATGACCATTAGCTGGGGACACAGATGTGACCCTGAAATAACACTGTATTTGCAGGTATGCTACTATTGATCAATATTGTCTACAATCAAGGCTGCAGTTGAGTCAATGACCACCTACGCTCTGTCTCAGATGCTGTTGCCTGAGGCTACTAGGCAGGAGAGTCAAATACGCATGCTCAACCAGTGCTTTTCCTATGCCTTAATTTTGTTGCAACCGTCTGTCACCACTAGTGCTGTCTGTTTGTTTTGCCTTCTCTGATCTGCTCCCATCTTTGCCTCCATGGATCTTTGGCTCCATCAGTGTTTCTTCTGTCCACATATGGGAAAGTTATATGAATGGAGAAATCTCATTTGTTGGCAGCTTAATGATCTCTCTTTGGTTTTCTTATAGCTCCTAGCAACTATTGTTTTTCACTAAGATTTTCTCCATTATCCATGATACACTGTTAACACTTCAGCATCTCCCTGAGTCAAAAGAAAAGTGGGATAGCCTTTTAATAAAATTAGGTTCCTTTTAGAGGAGAAAATGTTAGACTTTTATGGTGCCCACTGATAGCAACAGAAAAATATGGGAGTAGGGAAGAGTACACAGTGAGTGATGCACTTTTCAGGAGTGGGAGCGAGATTCATCCCATGATACATTTCTGAAAGAGGAAAAATAATGGGATTGTAGTGGGAGGTGAAGTAGGTGTGTGAAGAAACTCTTGTCTCACCTCTGCTCTCTTTCTCTGGTGTTTTTTGCAACAAACTGTTCATTGACAGGTGTTATGTGTTGATGCAGCAACAAGCAAACAAACAGGCAAACAGTATTAATTATGAACAACCTCAGTCTAGCAACACAAGTTCTTCAGAGCTGTTTACTTTTCTGCTAGCCAGAAACTTCTCCACAGCCTTTCTTTCCTAGTTTCAAATTTCTATGGTCTTTTCGTATTACACAGTCATAGTGATATGATCCCATTTTATCTGCCAATGCAGCATCCTATGGGATCCTGGGCTTTGTAGTTTAGTCATGGGCACCAGAGAAGTTCTCTGGCTGATCATTCGAAAGGCCCCTCCCTAAATTGCTAATCCAGTATCCAGTTTCCATTGGATGTTGCAATGGCAGTTAAAGTGCAAGAATGTGTTCCTTGTCTATTTTCTTTTTCTTCTTTTATCCACATAGCATCTCACTGTAGCCATCTAAATGAACACAGTTCTCAGGGACTTCTGTTGAAAGACTCCAGCTGAGTCACTGTAAACCTAATACAAACTGTTAGTCTGTGTTCTTGTATGTGCTTTCAAGTCATTTTCAACTCATGGCATCCCAAAGGTGAGTTTTCTGGGGTTTGAGAGAGGGGGCTTTGAAAATCTCCTACAGCCATTTCTTTCTTTGAAAACCTCAAAAGCCACTGCCAGCCTGTGTAGACTGTATAAGCTAGATAGACCAATAGGCACAGTGTCTGATTGGAATGTCCATCCTCTAAAAGATGACTACTTATCCAGAAGCTATTAAGGAAAGAACATGATTTTTGTTTGTTGTTATCATTAGATAGTGAGACAAGTTACATTGGGCAATGCGTTATCACTTAAATAATCCTAAAACTGGCATCCTTAAGGAGGATAGCTAAGCTTTTAGGAATGAATTTGATAAAAAGCTTTGCAGTGATTGCCAAATGGGTAGCTGGAAAGAAGAAAGTATACATCTTATTGAATTGTTTATTACTGGGGGACTCAACCTGCATTTCCAAGAACTGAATGCTGCCCACAGGGCTTTAAGGACACCCCTCCTGGGTACCCTGACCTCTTGACTGCCTTCCCCCCACCATACACTTATTCCTCCTTCCTCACAACACACACACTTATTAACCTCTGTACAGGTCATTCTTCTCTTGATGCTGCAAGTAGCAGGAAAGTGCTATCTGTCTCAGGATTGGAAGGAGAAAGAGAAGAGAGAAGGTCTTCCGTTCTTTCAAAGTAAGAATAGAAGATTTCTGATTATATGAGACAGATGCAATACCCATTACAACATCACATGTAGTCAATATGGCCCAAAGTCCTGTATGTCCCAATTTCACAGTATGAGCCAGGTTCACATGGTACTAATTGTTATTAATATTTCTCTTGTAAAATTGGGTTGGATACACTGGTGTAGATTAGCTGTATTTGGATCTTTCTCATCACTTAAGGCCTATTTTGTGGGAACTTTAATTGCCAGGTAACTTGGAATGTAACTTCTTATTAATCCCTGTTTTGTTTCTTTGCTTCCTTCCCTTTTCCCACTGTGTCTGTCTTTCCCTTCCTCCTACACTAAAAGTGGCTGTTCCGCTGTCTCCAAGTTCCTCCTGCTGTTCTGCAATAGGCCCGTTCCTGTCTAACCCTGAACGTATTCTGTAAGTCTTCCATTTTATTATTGTAGTATTACATGTTTCTATGTACGTATGTGTGTGTATGTATGTATTATTCATTCTAATCTGCTTCCTCAACTTCTTCTTGTTTCATGGCTCACAGTTGATTCTGGGTTTGAGATGGGCTCAGAGAAGGTGTCTCATAGCTCTTCTCCATCGGGACCCCTAGACATTGCCCTGATGGCTTCACCAGGAAGCTGCTGGGGGGTGTTGGAATGGGGAGACTGTAACACTACAGTGCACCAAATGGCCTCCATCTGAAAAGGAAAGCATTGGGCAGTAACATGCTGCCATCTCAGTTCTCCAGAATATCTTTTGGCTCTACATTGAGGTCAAGAGGCAATTTGGAAAAATGCTAGAATGAGGAAATGAAGGCAATGATGGATTCAGCCACTTTTCATGTGCCTGTCCCTGAAGAATTTTTGATGTTGATTTAAAAAAACAAAACAAAACAGGAAGTCAGCAGCAGTCCCTCAAGGGCCCTGATGTTTGCCATAAAATTCCAGATGCTGATGAGAGGCATACTATGGTTCATATCTGGCTAAGTGTATAAGGGGGCCTATCAAGAGTATAGGGTAGAGATATTTACAGAAGATCATAAAATATTTGTTTCCTCACAACTAAAAGAGCAGGTGATGCTTCCCAGATTGAATGCTCTGAGTTGAGTATGATTAATAAGTAGAGTGATCAGGAATAAATATTACCATGCACTGTGTTTTCAATGATTATGCAACAGAAAGTAGTAAAGGAATCAACTACAAAGCAGAATAAATTGTAGATCAGACCATTAGCACATGGCAGGTTACCACACTTCTATTAGCACCTTTGTTGGCCACTCTAAGGGAACAGCCCTAGTACTTGTGCACAACCTTCTTTTAACCTAGAATTTTGCTGCCACTCTTACACTTCTATAAAAGTATTGCTGCCTTATATGCATAAAACACAGTGTTCATAGTTCTAGTTGCTGGAAGAACAGTTCAAAATACATAGAGTAAATGCATTCTGAATACTTGACTACTACTACCGTGAGCATATCCCCTTTTGTTAAGTCAAAATTCCTAAACATTTTTTGAAAACAAGCATATTATGGGAATAAATTAAAATGGGTCTAAAGCTCTACTGAAATAGACCCACTGAATTAATAGAGCTTAACATTTTCATTGATATACCCAGATTGTTACCATGAATGGGTCTTCTGTCATTGGAACTAACTAGACCATTGTCTTCTGTGCATAAAAATATTTCTCCTAGATGAAGTTTCAAGGAGTTTGCTTAAGACTTGATCTGAACCCATTAAAACTATGATCTGTCATCACTATCTACATTCTCAAATCTTGTTTTTAAGAATGAGAACAAGCTTAGAAGTATTGTAAATGTAGGTACTTAATGCTCTGAGCTGAGATCAGTAGAATTCAAGACACTCAAGAAAGCAGGAAGTCTACCTCTGGTCTTACACCTAAGACATTTTGAGCATGGATAACATTATCTGTAGTGTCAGATTATTAATTACTCTTTTTGTAATGTAAACACATTCTAAGACCTTGCCCCAGAAAGATCCAGCATTGTGTTGAAAGCTATTTTTATATAGTCTTAATATTTGTGAAAATTTTTATGGCACTTTCAGAGTGACAGAATCCTATAAATAAAAAAGATGCCTGGAAAAGGGGAGCCAGCTCATTAAGAAGGATGATGAAGAGCAGTTAATTAAATGACATTCTCAACAGCATTTCCTATTATGGAGTTAGTTTTCTGCACATACTACTTTGGCTGTCTCCAGTTTTCTTAGAACAACATTCTCTCAAGCTGGAAGAATTTGACATTTTGGCAGCCCAAATGAAGAAGTCCTGGAATGAACATCACATGTGACTGTCAAAAATGACGCATGGGGACAAGATACTTCTGAGTAAGAAGAGAAGCCAAGGTTGTTATTATTCAAACCAAGCTGTCACTATGGGCTAAATTCCAGTCTTAATCCTATGTAAAACAGGCCCATTGAAATGGACTTACGTTAACTGTGACTAACAAGTTATGGTCATTTCAATGAGTGTATTCCAGGGAGCAATTCAGCACCTTTGGTTCTCAGTGCAAAGGGGCACCTTGATATCATACAGGCTGTACAAGCAGCAGGTCTGGGTGTTTCTAGTGGCAAATGATGAAGCTTTAATAGACTTCAGTGTATTTTGAAGGAGTAACAACGCATAAGATAAAACAGGCCGTGAAACAACTACTAAGCAGTTAAAGTAAACAGTGGATCTTCTGCCTCACCTGGGCATAGGTTGTTATGCTACCATCTATGCTCTTCACTTAAAACTGCATTACTTTTCCCTTCCTAGCTTTGCCAGCAGCTGCCCAAGTTGTCTGTTACTTGTACATTGGCTGGTGTCTTCCTAGGTAGAATTTCTAATCATGCTCTTGCCAGTTTTTTTCAGAAGAAAATACTTTCCTTTCTGGTCTTCTCTGCCATCTTGAATTATGGCTTGGAAGGGGCCTGGCTTCACATTTATCTTATCACCTCCTCCATCTCTCTTTGTTTACTTCGTTTGACCTAGTCTGATTTTGATCTCTTGGGTTTACTACCTATTTGTTCTTCGTGTGGTATTATCAGTAAAGTTGAAGTTTGTTTTCCTTTAGTGAAGACTAATGTTTGATTTTCTGCATATTGTTGTAAACCAGGTACAAATTGTAATGACTAAGAAAACATGTTTGATTTTGATTTTGCCGTATATATTAAACAAGTCATGAAGCCTATTCACTACTGATCAGATAAATCAAGTTCTTCAGAGAACACTTACCCTGTGCTCAGAGAACACTACCATTTTTTTTATTTTGCTTTTGTTTTTTTGGCAAACACATCTGTTTGTTTTTTCTCTTTTATTTTTGGCCATGTCGACTTTGTTTTAAGCTCTCCCTCTCCCCTCACCACTGGCTGTGGTTGTCAAGTCAGTGAGAACTGCTGACCAGCAACACTTGGACATTGACACAGTTCCCCACTCCTGGTTTACATGGAAATGTATATTGAACATGACCTTGGCTGACTGGAGAGACATATAACCTAAAATCTTTTGAAGCCAGAAGAGTGGCTAGAAAATTTGTGCTGGTTTGTTGGAAGTATATCTAATTTCACATATATTCTCTTCATATTTTGAAAGTTTGTATTTTCAAAACATTAAGCTAAAAGAATCAAGGGCCTCATACAGTCATTGAGCAATCCATGTGGAAATAAGCTAAAAGAATCAAGGGCCTCATACAGTCGTTGAGCAATCCATGTGGCCCAGCGCTGTTCAATATTTTCATCAATGACTTGGATGAAGGAATAGAGGGCACGCTCATCAAATTTGCAGATGACACCAAATTGGGAGGGGTTGCTAATACACCAGAGGACAGGATCAAAATTCAAAATGACCTGGTCAAATTGGAGAGCTGGGCCAAGGCTAACAAAATGAAATTCAACAGAGAGAAGTGTATGGTCCTACACTTAGGTAGAAAAAATGGAATACAGAAATGTAGGATGGGGGACACGTGGCTGGATGGCAGTACGTGTGAAAGGGATCTAGGAGTCTTAATAGACCACAAGGTGGACATGAGTCAGCAGTGTGATGCGGCAGCCAAGAAAGCCAATGCAATTCTCGGCTGCATCAATAGGAGTATGGTGTCTAGATCGAGGGAGGTACTGGTACCACTCTACTCTGCTTTGGTTAGACCTCATCTTGAATACTGTGTCCAGTTCTGGGCACCCCAATTCAAGAAGGACATGGTCAAGCTGGAGCAGGTCCAGACGAGGGCGACCAAAATGGTGAGGGGCCTGGAAGCCATGCCCTATGAGGATAGA
This sequence comes from Cyclura pinguis, assembly GCA_030412105.1. Classification (NCBI taxonomy): domain Eukaryota; kingdom Metazoa; phylum Chordata; class Lepidosauria; order Squamata; family Iguanidae; genus Cyclura; species Cyclura pinguis. The sequence continues at coordinate 132,293,515 of CM059600.1, forward strand.
CTTAGAGAGCTGTGTATGTTCAGTCTTCAGAAGAGAAGGTTAAGAGGGGACATGATAACCATGTTTAAATATTTGAAGGGATGCCATGTAGAGGAGGGAGAGGGCTTGTTTTCTGCCGCTCCAGAGACCAGGACAAGGAGCAATGGATTCAAGCTGCAGGAAAGGAGATTCCACCTGAACCTCAGGAAGAACTTCCTGACAGTCAGGGCTGTCCAGCAGTGGAATATGCTGCCTCGGAGTGTGGTTGAATCTCCTTGCTTGGAGGTTTTTAAGCAGAGGCTGGATGGCCATCTGTTGGGAGTGCTTTGAGGGTATTCCTGCATGGTAGGGGGTTGGACTGGATGGCCCGTGTGGTCTCTTCCAACTCTACATTTCTATGATTCTATAAAAAAAAAAAAAAAATTATGAGGAAAAGCAAAATCAATCCAGTTGTGTTGGAAAGACTGAATGATAGCAGAAGTGGAGAGGTATCAGGTTTCCTGCTTCTCATTGTTTGTGGAGACTTTTGGCATGTTCCAATTAACGTACGCTAACTATGAATTGCATGTAGTTTTGAGCTCCAAGTATAGCAAAAGAAGCAGCAATCCTTGAAGTAGTGCCATACTATATGAAGAATATTCTTAAACATCCTCATTTTGACACTGTTTTCATTTTTTTTTCCTTTTCCTTGATTTCCTTTTTAGTATTCTGTGATAAGTGATGATAACCTTCTTTCTCTTGGATCCCGAATAAATTATGTAGAATTGAATAGAACTGAGGAGTTTGAGGTCACGAGAGAGGTTCTCAGTTACCTTCTAGGAACACAATCGGTATGACCTTATGTCTCTTCGCAGAGCTTGGAAAAATTATTGATTTGGATTATAACTCCCAAAATCTCCCCTCCAGCATAGTGATTCTGAGACCAGTAGTTCCATTTTTTTTTTTAATCTGCTGTTCGAGTGAGTAGCCACTATGGAGTTTTTTTGCTACAAATTATGAGGTATGAAATCATATTTGGCTGTACCAGTGACAAAGCTATAAGCCCCAAATTGGCACAGAAGTAGCCAGCAGAAAATGATAAATAGTAATCAGTGGATGTTCTGGAGGTAATAACCAAAATTCATTCCTCTCTCAGAAAGCATTTATTTATATCAGTGGAAGCATTCTGGCCTTGTGGCTGCTGAAAAAAATTATCGGTGGTGGTGTGCTAAGCTCCTTATTATTTTCCTGTTCAAACATCTTCATGGGATGGTAATGTTCAGTCATGAACATCTTCTGCAATTTGCCAATGACAAGGCAAACCAATTTTGTCAGTCTTCAAAGTCAGAGCTTTGATTAAGCTCCAACATCGAAAGACATTCAGGTTGCTAAAGCTGAGTGATTTTTAGCACTGAGTGATTCATCTTAGAATGGAATTAGATGTAGTGAGGTACCATTTATGATGACATGATTAACTTTGACAGGCTTGAAAGGTGACATGGGGGAAAGTTGTGGTCTCTAAAATGTTGCAGCATTTTACAAAGGTAAACCAGGTACAAATTGTAATGACTAAGAAAACATGTTTGATTTTGATTTTGCCGTATATATTAAACAAGTCATGAAGTCTATTCACTACTGATAAGATAAATCAAGTTCTTCAGAGAACACTTACCCTGTGCTCAGAGAACACTACCATTTTTTTTTTATTTTGCTTTTGTTTTTTTGGCAAACACATCTGTTTGTTTTTTCTCTTTTGTTTTTGGCCATGTCAACTTTGTTTTAAGCTCTCCCTCTCAGAACTGCCTCTGTGGAATAGGAAAAGCAGAGAATTGCATTTGGGTGTTGATTTATAAATCTGCATAGATAAAATGTCACTGTGTGTATGTGATGGCATAGGCATATGTCTAAATGTGATGATGTTGACTTTCATCTTAGTCAAATTCATAGCTTATAGAAAAGACAGGATAGAGAGCTGGACAATATGCTGCAGAATTTCCCATTCCAAATGTACTCACTAATCCACTGCTAAATTTCCAATAGGTACACAATTTTCAGTATAAGTGTTCAGTTTGGGATTGTAACCGAAAGCAGTTTCCTAACAGTGGAATAGCTTCAATCCATGGGACACATCCAGTCCTCCACTTCCTGATGCAGCCCTTCAACTCTGTTTGAGAGGGTGAAGAAATCTTTTAGGATTTGAAGGGGATTCAAGGAGGGAAGGAGAGGATGAGAAAATTTCATTGCATGAGCAACTGAGTTTACCTCTGGAGTTTTTAAGTAAATGCAATGTAAAGTCAGAAAAACCAGTGGTTTCAGCACATATTGATATCAACCTTACAGTGGAAAAAGATTGAAAACATACAGGATTGAAAACATACATGTATCCTCCTTCTGTTATCTCCAATTGTGTTAATTGCTTCTATGTGCTAATCTTACCTAACCTAATACATTAACTGTTTTTTCCTATTGGCTATGGCAATTGATAATACTGCCAGTTCTGTCTCTTCTTGGATTGTGTCTCCTCTGGCTTCTTCAGGAGGCAAAAGGTTGGAATAATGGGTAAAAACCAATCTCAGGGAAGGCTCTTCACATCCAGAAAGCTGCAGAACCATTCAGTGAATTGTTATCTTACTTGGCCACAGTGTTTAAATGAGTGGCTCCATCCATTCCAGGTTCCAGGTACAAATATACTTCAGTTAACAAAGAAGATATGTTCCTGGGCCTTACTTCTTTAACAGAAACTTTATACCAACAGCAGGAATAACATGGAAAGAGCAGGGATGGGTTCCTATGGCACCAAAAAAGGCAGCAGCTCAACATGTTTCAGCAGACTTTTATAATTTCTCTTAAGGGATAGATCTATTTTATGAGAATTGTATTCTTACCCATTTAACTAATGTCAATTAATTTCTCTACTTTGTCATTTATGAGAAAAATATCAAAAATGAGTAAATTGAGGCTGCCATTGGGTGATGGTGGATTTGGTGTTTGGTTGCTCACTGCTTAGCCAGAAACTCAGAAGGGAGCATTGGTTCAATTCACTGCACTTGCACTATTTTGCCAAGTTTTAGAAGGATTCTTTGCTTATTGAAATATGTATAGCTCACTATACCATGACATCATATATAAGCAAAATCAATTTGAACAATTAAAACAATTCAGAATTTTAAGCAATAAAAATAGTTTAAACAGATTAGAAAACTTGAATGACATAGTAGTTAACGGTATTACATAAATATCCAAGTGTAGGCTTTGGAAATGATATACAGTTCTTCTCTCATAGAAATTCATCACATTTCGTGCTTTGGTGTTTTTAGAAAGTGGTGGAGGCAAGAATGAGGAAAAAGATTGATGGCCATCATGGACGTAAGAAAGCATCATAATAGTGTTAACAGGACTGGCGGGTTTTCCAAGTGAAACCTTATCCCCAAACTTTTTGAGAATTATGCTGTGACTAAGTTTCAGAACTTTAACATAAAATGCTGTCATTAGCACCACCATCCACCTTTCTGTCTGTCCCACTAAATTCACAGGGAGATATGATGGGAACACAAAACAGGGCCTTCTTGGTGTCTGTTCTGGAGCTCCCTTTCTGGAGAGGTTAGATTGATGCCCTCCTTGCTGTCCTTCTGTAGGCCAGTGGACCTTTTTGACAGGCCACTGAGAGCTGATTGCTCAGAGGAATGTGCTGTTTGTTGTTTTTCTTTCTAATGACCATGCTTTTAACTCCATTTAATTTTACTGGTAGTTTAATTATGTTTTTAATTTTTGTATGAAGTGATTTTTTTCAGTTGTGTATTAATTTTTGTAAGCCCCCTTGACTCTTGAACTGGGAAAAGGGCAGAATGGAAATGTAAATAATAAAACATAAGGGCTAGAGTTACTTCATGGTGAGAGATGTTTTGAAGTTTCTGTGCTATGAAGTCAGATTGCTTATTTCACCATGCATAATTTCCCTCTCATAATGGTAGGTGTTTTTTTTTCATTAAGACGTTTTCTAAATACCTTAAAATCTATAATTATTTTAAGGAAAAAACAGATACAGTAAGAAAAAAAAGATAGCTAGATGAAGCACTTGAAAATAAGGAAAAATATGTGAAAATAGAAAAATGACTTCTGTTTTTCTTCTTGGTGGTTATAGATGTAAGTATTATAGTCTTGCCTTCCACTTTTAAAAATTGCCTGTTACACTTCTTCTGATAAACCAATCCTACTTATTCCCCAAACCCAGTATTATCACCTCATTTTCCTTTATTTGCAAAAAGACGATCAGGGGTTCACAGTCATTTTTTAAAAAGTCACTGATGAGTTTTCTCTAATCAAAGCAGATAAGTTATCCATTTCTGCCAAGTCATTCAGTTTTAACAGACAGCCCTCTTATCAGTAATGTTGAAGGTTTCCACATTTGTGCATATAACAATCTTGCTGCTGTTATCATATATTGTACTAATCTTCCATATTTCCTTTCCAATTCTTCTTCCATAAATCTCGGAAGGAAAACTTCTGGTTTTAATTGAATATTCACCTTTAAAATATTTTGAATATAAGTATACACTTGAATCCAGAACTTTTGCACTTTTCCACATGTCCACCACATATGATAAAATATCCCTTCATGTTGTTCACATTTCTAACATTCATTTGAAACATCTTTGTACATTCTAGCTAACTTCTCTGGGGTCACATACCAATGATACATCATTTTATTAAAAAAATCTCTCTAGGATTATAGCACAGTGTAAATTTCAACCCTTTTGACCACATCTTTCCCAATGTTCCATTTGTATGTTGTATCCCAAATTCTGAACTCACTTTATCATGCAATCTTTCACTAGTTCCTCTTCCGTATCAAATTCTTAACAGAAGTTTATGGGATAGTAATGATAAATTTTCCATGTTAATCCATCCTTGACAAATCCAGGAATAGAGCTTAGATTTTCTATCACAGGGAGATGCTTCTAGAGAGCTGTTCACTAATGTTCAGTGAAAAGCCAAGTGGAATTTATACCCGTAGAGTAGCTGGTGAAGGTAGCTCATGTGCCCTTTCCCTGTTTTCTCTTTTGCTGGTCCAGCATGCTCTGCAAGGGTTTCTTAAGCTACCTGCTGTTTACCTTTCCTATTATAGACTGGTACACACGGCTACAGTTATACCAGCTAGAGGGGAATCCCATTCTTTCCCAGCTCAGGCCCGATTGTACTTTTGACTGCAGACATGCTATTACAGCTGAACACTGAAAGTCTGGGTGTCGCCAGTCCTCCTTCAACGTTCTCCCAATGCCATTGCTGCTTTTTTACAAAAAAAAAAAAGGGGGGAAGAAGAAGAAGAAGAAGCAAAGAACACTTCCTGCTAGACTGAGGAGGAGGAGGAAAGGGGGCACTGGGCAGGTATAAAAAGACTTTGTAAAAAGGAGCTTCTTTGATGACTGAGGTATGCCTGTACTCCTTGATGGTTCTAGTAGCAAACTGGCTTCAAAACTGCGTTTAGCACTGAATTTACTTTGACAGCCCTGGTTGATCATATGTATGTTTATGGGAGCAGTGATCATTGGATTCTCTTGGAGTTAAGTATTTTGACATGAATGATCATAGATTCTTCTGGGTCATATACAGAATTTTCAGGGATTTCTGGAAATACACAACTTCAGTGATTGAAATCTGCCTGGCAGGGCATTTTAAAAAAATTATAATGGATGATAATGATTCTTCTCCATAGGTTTTGATGTGTTTCCACTCAATGTGACCAATAGGTGAAGACATCACATGTTAGAGGGAGGTACTGTCATCAGTAATCTAACATCCAATTTCATTTGGCATCCTTGGATGAAAGACTGCTAGCATCCTGATCCAGTGCCCAGATTAAGCTGTGGCTTGAATAAGAGTTAGCAAGTTAAATAATGCAAAATTTTTGATACTCGATGGTTCTTGAAATCTAAGGAAGATGGAATATGCTGTTGTAGATGGGAATTACATTCTCCCTAAGGATGCAGGGGGATATTACAGAATTGAGTCTAACTAAGAGAAAGAAGTCCATAGCATAAGCATAAGCTTTCATAGACTTAAGTCTACTTTATCTGACGAAGTAGACGTAAGTCTCCAGAGCCATGCTACCAATTTTTTCTTTCAGTTAGTTTCAAAGGTGCTGCAAGATCCCTCTGCATATTGATCCAGACTAACATGGCTGTGTCTTTGAATTCTCCCTAAGGCTTAATGCAGCCTGTATATGCTTTAGGATCTCACTTTACTCCCAGATGTGCACCTGCTGGCTATCCTAACCCTTCCTCATTATAATTCTGCATGGTATAATAATCTCTTGGTTTGCCTAACGTGGCATGCTCTCCTTGGAACTGCCCTTGGTGTCTGGGGAAGCCAGAACTTTGCAGATGTACTCTCCTGCTGTTGAGCAGGTGTTCTCTCCTGCTCTTTGGAGCACGGGCTTTTGCTGAATATTAGGTCTACTTGTCCAAAAGTCAATGCCAGAATATAAGACACAACATTTATGATTGTCTAGACATTTTTAAAAAGTTGTCTCATCTCCCAAATTGCCAGTCCTAGGAGGACATGCTGGGGTGTTTAGCGATTGGCTTGTCCTCCTGAAACCCCTTTCTGTTACGGTCATACCTTGCACAGAGGAAGGAAGCAGTTGGGAAAGAGAGCACATCATTTCAGGCTGACCAATCTAACCAATTTGTTCAGGCTTTCTTCCTTTGACTATATTCTAAGGTACATGGCTGAAGTACTACTGCCATTTGTTAGAGCCTCAATCACAAAACAGCCAGTCTTACTAATTTTCATGGTGTCATTCTTAAATCAAACCATTTAACATGGCCCAAACCATGACAGTTTCCAATGTACAGAATTATTAGCATTGATATCTAGGCTCTTGAAATTTAGAGTCCAACATTTTATCCACTTCCCTTGAAAGGGGGGTCATGTGGCCCTCAAGATACTACTGAGCTGCAGATCCCGTGAGCTATCAGCATTCAGTATGCTGATTATGGCTGATGGGAGTTGTGATCCAACAACATCTGGGAGAATCACATGTTCCTCATTTCTGCAATACGCCATGCTGACTCTGTACATACCAGCTGTAAAAGATGTCATTGCATTGTTATTTCCATGTCATTATGACTACTATGAATTATGTAATGAAATGGATAGGGGAATCTCATTTTGAGGTATCTGCTTTACTCTGAAAGAATTTTTACTGCAGATTTTACTTAGCATGAAAGGGATCCAAAACAGAGTATTTTGGCAGCATATCAGAACAGTGAATAGCACAGTATACTGTCACCAAAAGTTACACTAGTTCACTGTACCAATGTTTGAGGATTCATTGTCTGGCTCTACTCTCCCATCTCCCATGGCAAACTAGATTGTGAATAAGTAAAAATGAACTCCTGATGATTTCCTAAGGTGATGTTGCAATGGTGCCCATAGGGCCTGATTTTGTAAATTCCTGCCTAATGTGCAATGCTGAATAAACATTCTCATTCTCATGAAAGGGCAATATTTTACAGCACACTGGAGCGAATAAAATGATAAAGAAGTTGTGCATCCTATGAACAATATAGCAGACAAGTGAAGTGCTCTTCTTTGATTAGAAACCATGTGAAAAGAGAAGAGGAATTTGTTCTATGCCTGCGAAGCTCAGAGTGACTAAATGTCCAGTACAGTGCCTGAGAAATTACTGATACGACTCTTGCCATGTGACAACTGAAATGGAAATTTCTCAAGAAGTTCAAGATAGAAATATATAAGCTCAGCATTCTCAAACAGTTGGAAGCTTCCAAGATTTCTCCTGTCCAAGCAGCATTGTCTGTGCTTGTGGGGTTTGTTTTCTTTTGTTTTGTTTTGGGTTTGCTTGTTGGTTTCCGTTCCAATTCCTGGGGTTCTCTATTATACCAGTAACTACAGGTTTAGTGTGATAGCATGGCAGACTAAAGGACTGTCCATCTGCTGAGCTCTGCCTTCCTGGTGAATCGTGGTGCAGATGGCAGCGCCATTTTCAGAGCTATAAACAGTATCATTGTCATAGCTCTTTGAATGGTACTGCCATATGTACCAGAAAAGCAGCATTTTAGATACATAAGGGGTTTGTGTCAGCTGGATTGCCATCCTGAATTATGTGGAATTCTGAAGTAAGACTGAATGCTACGCTAAGTTTGGAGAATGAACTCCAGGAATGCTGTTACCTGTTCTAGGGGGAAGAAAAAAAGATCCAAATCTTTTCATCTATGAAAGGAACAGCAGAGTTTCAAGGGGGAAAATGATTGATACCGTATTTACCTGGAGATTGGTTTCTCAAACAAATAATGTATTTCTGTGGAATGGTGTCTGTGGTAAAGTATATTTCATTTTGCGTGTCTGTGCTTGTGGATGTGGATGTTAGAGGGATTCCTTTTTAAGATACTTTTCTAAAAAAGCTATAGACCTGATGGTCCATCAGGTCCCTTCCAGCTCTATGATTCTATGGTTCTATCTACTTTCAGTATGACTTGATATGCTTTCCTTTGCAATGTGCATACGTTAGTAAATAAAGGATATCCATAGTCTGTGGTGCAAAGAGAAAAATAGGATGACCTGGTAACGTAGTAATGAAAGAAAGAATTTCATAGAGCATGTTTAAAACAAACAAACAAACAAACAAACAAACAAACAAACAAACAAACGCCACCTTTTAATGGTCAGAACTATGAAAATGGAAGATATATTGACAAAGAATATTTTTAGCCAATAGTGGAAAATTATCAGAGATTCCAGAGAAATATGCTTTAACACTGTCATGAAGTGGAACGCACTTGGAAATACCACTGTCTGGTTCCTTAAATGTAGTTTAAGGTGATTTGAGAAGATTTTGATAGATCCATAAAGATAAACAAAGGCTTAGAAAATAATTTGCATGGATATGGAGAAGTAGGTGGAGCTTTCTAAGTGGCCCTCCAGATGTTTTTTTTGGTTGCATCTACAGTCATCTCTTAGGACTGGTTATTCTGGCTAGGGTTGATGGGAGCTGAAGCCAACATCTGGACATGGACTCACTCTCCATACATTCTGTGTAATAAGTTGGGGAGCCATTTTAAAGTGATGCTTCAGAATTATGTGGGGGCTTCATTTACCAAGTCTACGAGATCCATTCCAGTGTGCTGTTCTAGGCTTCCCATGGAATGAATTCTGCCAAGATCAAGTGAGGTCAAATCATAAAGCAGAAAATTGCCAACTAATATGAATAAGGTACGTATCCTTTCCATCTTCAGAAATGTCAGTAAGATTCTGTAATGCACATTCTGAACATTTTCAACACTATTCGGTTTTTAAGTCCTGCCTCTAATAATCACTTAGGATAAAAAAAACAACAAAAGTACACTGTGTAAGATCTAAACCCCATGTGTTTTATAAAAGGTTTTTTTGTATTCTGTGAGCAGTCCATTTGTGCATGTGATTTGGTAAGCAATAAAAGGTCAATATAATGAATATAGCCAATGTTTCTAAATATTAATGCTGCCAAAATAGACTTGCATGAGTGGGAAATACCTGGTGAAAATTGAGAAACCTCAGTTTCTAAATTACTATTTTGCAATTTGCAGATGTTGTCCTTGTTCTCAGAAATCTTACAAGAGCCACAATCTAGAAAGCATTTTCCATGAAAAAGATATCATAGTGGCTTTTGCATTGAATTAATTGCACAGAAATTTATTGTAAACTTGGTTCCCTGTCCCATCCTTTATATGCACATTTTATATTCTGGAACGTTGAAAATAGTCTGATTTGGGAAACCTAAGTACCATGCCTAAAGATAGCACAGTGTGTTACTACAATTAAATGAAGAAATAATGAGATCAAGAGATTGCCTGAAGCACTTAATTGGAACTAATTAGGCAAAGTGATTTACAACAGAGAATGGAAGTGAGCAAAGCAGAAGGCTCTTATTGGCTCAGAGATGCAGCTGTGACAAACTAATTCATAAAAATGCATATCTGGAACAGGCTGTTCAGTAACACACGCTCTCTTCCTCCCTTTCTACCCATGGGGGAAGGATAAATTCAAAGAATAAATTTTTCTGAAAATAAAATTTATTAGGTAGACTTCCTGGAATCTGAAGTAGAAGCTATCAACTTTCTCAGTGTGAAAGTTGCTAATGAACTGGTGGATAAAAGAAAAAAAATAAAAAGAAACTGATCTTGGAGAGAACAAAGTTAAAAGAAGAATCCGGAGTTGTATTTTAACATCAAGAGAGCCAAGAATGCAACAAAACCCATAGTGAGAGGAGCATTGTATATGCATGGGCATACTCAACATGATTTAAGTAAAATGTAGAAGCATTAATGCTAGCTGAAGTACATGATACTTGATAACCATTTAGGGTTTTTTTTGGGGGGGGGGAATAGAAAATGTTTCCCAAGAAAAATTACATTTCATTCCCTTATCTAATGAGTTTTGAGGTCTTTCAGGGATGGCAGCAGCATACAAATTTGGAGATAATCAGTGGTTAGGAAACCTTTATACCTCCACGTAGTGCTGAACTGTTACTTCCCTCAGGCTTCCCTGTTGTCCAAACTGACCAGGGCTGGGAAGAACTAGTGCTCAGCAACCTTTGAGCAGCCACAGATACTGTAGCTCTGAGGTGACCTCAGAGGAGCTGTATGCCTGCACAGAGTGAGGTCAAAACCACCTCTCCTCCCCTCCATCTGTGTATGTCTTTCTTGCTGTGATTGCCACTCCTCTCTTTTCTCTTCAAGAGTCATCTGTGGGATGATGTTAAGCTAGAAGGAGATTGTGTGATGGAAGGGGGATGATATGAACTCCCTCACTCCTTGTTATGTGCTAAAGTAGGCCTTGTTTTGCCCACAGTACTCTATGTATTTCCTCTCTACTGATCACTATGGGAATAATTTTTTTTTTCAATCTCAGTGGACCCGTCACTATGGACAGTAAGTGCTGTCTACCCACCTCTCCTGCTCTTTCTGCTGCTGATCCAAGTTGTACAGGAGAGATCTCTCAGCACTGGACCATCTTATTTAGAGCTTTGGACCAGCAGAATTCCTGTGCAACTTCAAACAGCTGTTGGACAAGAGGTAAAATCAGGGATGTATCTGCCACCCCTGCACTAACAGTGGCCAACTACTCCTGCTGAGTGGATTGTTATCAGTTGTCTGCCTAACATGGATGAGTTTTGTTTGTTTGTTTATTTGTTTGATCAGTGCTCCTGCATGCTGTTTTAGAGATAGGGATTTTGTAAATTTCTCCTTGTATGGTATATTCAGTATTCCAGAGTACATGTTTTAGAAAAGCAATAGATATATTCATTTGTATATTAAAATCCTAGGAGTTTCAGAGCACAGCTCTGCTGTCTTCTCAGTTTCCTCTCAAGGGTCTTCTGCAGTCCACTGAAAGTACTTGTCAGCTGCTGTTTAATGCCTTTTCTCCTGCATGAAAGCTAATTTTGCCTGGGAAATTGTCCTAATGTACATGCCAGCTCAGTGTCCTTTGTGGTTTCATTTAATTATGAGCTACACAGAAAATGTTTTGGTGACAGTAAATGGTGTACAGAGTACCTAAGTAGCATTTATTCTAAAAGCCACAACTGCTGGACCTTGGAGAGCATTTAGCTCATAAAAAAAGGACTTAACAGTAGGCAGTTTGAAGTATAACACTTTGAAAATGTTGTCACACCAACTAAAAAGAAACAGCCACTTAACTGTGGAACATCATATGAGGCTGTGACACAGAAGGTCCCCTGTGTATGTTACTCTGCCCAGTGGTCGCCCAGCTCAAATTGGAGGAAATATGTTGGAATTTTACTATAGATTTCATGTATAGATCTCACTATAGACATTTAGTTACACTTTGGTTCATTCTAATGTTCTGACACGAAACACACTGACAGAGTTTAGGCTTCTCTCATACAATAACTCATTGTCCATGTAGACCTGACTATCTATCTATCTATCTATCTATCTATCTATCTATCTATCTACCTATCTATCATATATATATGGTACATATGAATCTATCTTATACTACAGGAGTGGGCAACCTAGGAGGATCTGAAAGCCAATTTCACCTACCACTGCACTAGAAATGGGGTGAAAGCCCACTTCTGCTTTGCAGAAAAATAGATGTTAGTACTAAAAAAGTTGCCAAGATCCTCCATTGTCATCAAAACTACTCTGATAGAAGTCCATCGTCATAGTTATAACTGACAACGTCCCCCCAAACCAACCTCTTCAGAAGCACTGGAGATTTGGAAACTGGAAAATGATGTCCACAGTAAAGTGACAGTTGCAAATAGCCTTGAGAACAGGCAGCCAAAGAGACCCCTTGTGGTCCTGTCACAGCTGCTTGTCCCAAGGCCAGCAAGAGTGTCCTGGTACATATTGGGCTCTTCTAATGCATATTAGCACTCTCTAGCCCATGTCCCAATATGCATCAGTCCCATTCATCATTGGTCACTGTGTGGGCTCTCCTATGTATTAATGTCATGAATACAGATGTTGTAAAACTCCTCAGTTCTATTTCCTGCAAATGTAAGTCTGCTTACAAAGACGCAGGTCCCCAAGTGAATTCCAGCTATTATTTATATCCTTACTTTCTGTTTCCCTGTATTTCACAATGTGAGCAACAAATGACTTCCTTCTTTCTGCAAAATCTTGTTAGGAGCTCTGATGTGTCACACGTATATGTAGATTTGTAATCATATATACAGGTGCCATTTTGCATCTGGCTGTTGCCCCCAAGTCACTCTGTTCTACCCTCATTCTAGTACATCAAGGCAGGGGGCACATCTAGAGGGCTAGGGGCTGCCAACATTCCTATTAATCCTGAGAGAGCTACACCTCTCTCCAACAGTGCACTGATGCTCTCCCATGAAAAGATCCCTTAGGCTGTCAAGGTGTAGGGTTGCTTTGCGTCCTCCAGCTGTTTTGGATCCAAGAGGGATCTGCAAAACCAAAAATATTTGGAAGTCACTTCCAGTATTTTTGGAGGAGAAACAGTGACCTAAAATAGACCAGAAGAACCTGAAGCATAATGGAATTGCCTTCAGCACTCCTTAGAGACTTCAGAGAGCATCATTTAGCCAGCAAGAGGGTGGGGGTTAAATATAAAATTTTGAGGCAAGTGGGAAACCTCTTAGGATCACAAAATAGCCTTAGACTGCATGTGACTGTTGGACCCTCCTTTGCCCAAACTTGTAGGGAGACTTTGGAGTTTTAGCAGAAAAAGATGAAAAGTCTCTGCCAACTTCCATTCTACAGATTGGTACATCAATTATAATCTATATATCTGTATGTTTGATAAGTGGTTATTTTTCATGACAAGGATTCTTATTGGTGTTAGGTAACTGATGTAGGTTAATATAAACAGTTAAAGTGTGTTTGAAGTTACTGACAAGGAATGAGCTTTCTACATCATGTCTTTTATTGCTCTCCATGTTAGCTGTGCCTCCCAGTGAACTTCATGTAAAATAAACTACTTCTTCTATTTTGGACTCTTCCTCCCTTTGATGCGTGTGATTGAAGAACCGAGACTGAAGCCAGAAAATGAGTAATAATTCAAAAAATGCTGCTTTTACCCAAACATTTTAATATGCAATACAAGTAATTGATGCACAATTCCCCCTACAGTATACACCTGCTGGGTCAAATGCTGGTATGCAGAATTGCTGAATGTGATGTATCCTTTGAAAACTAATAAGTGAATATCTACCCCATCAGGCTGCTTTACACATCATTATAATATGTTCTTTTACTAGATACATAATTAGATTTTTTTTTTTTTGCATTAATAGTATGAAAGACTGGATACATGAAGTCAGTTGTCAAATACAAATTGATCTTGCAGGGCTTTCACTAGGTGTTAGGCAATCTCAATTTCCATGGATTAAGAGTGGCATAATTCTCTTTCTCCTGAAAATAGAATATGAAGAACTTGCTTCTAGGAATGAGATATTTTACATTTTATAATTACATTATAAGCAAAGCTGTGTTAATGCCATAGAATTCTGTACCAAGAAACATTGCAAATATTGCATTATTATCTTTATTTTCACTTATGTGCATCTTAGTTTATAAATAAGAGTACACCTCTTTGCAAGGACATTGTTTCAATAGTGAAGATTCTAATGTTATTTTTCCTTTTTAGTCAGTTTGTGCCTCATGTTTCTCAGAACAGCATCCATGGATATATCCCATTTTGTCTTAATAGTGATCTAGTAAAGGAAATTAGGCTAAGGAATATGACTGGCCTCTAAGGGCTTCATGAATTCAAACTCAGATATCCATTTCCTCTATCTTGTCATTTCAAAAGCTTCGAATGTCTTAGTTCATTTCAATAAAGCACAAGGCAGTTTGAATAACCTGAGAATAGAAATGGAAGTTCTTTAGTCTCTACTGGTGACTTGGAAGTCACTGGACTTTTTTCCATCAAATATTACCTTCTTTCTCTTTGGGCGTCTTTCTTTTCTCTCAATAAATGTACGAATTTTTTGTTTGTTTGTTTAGAAATAGATGACAATACATTTAAAAAGTCTTAGCAATCTTATCCTGTGAACCAGTAGCACTTTGAGAATTGTACAATGGTGTAGTGTGATCAAACCCAAACGCATACATAAGTGCTAGAACCTGAATCATCTAAATCTCTAAAGCACTGTGCTGTGCTAGTGGCATGAACCATACTCAGGCAGGAACCATGTTGGCATTGAATCCATAAAGCTGTTGTGAGTAGCCTGTGATTCTTTACGTCAAGAATCCTGTGCTTATAGAATGAATTTAGGCTGTTGATCAATGACCAGAGTTTTGTGGACCCATATCATTTCTCATACTTGGATTAGTGTTATCTGCAGCAGCATGGCCACTGCAGTCTGTAACAAAAGCCTATCTGCACAATTTTGTTCCCAAAGTTCAATGGAAAATGACTTTTAAAAAGTTGGACCAGAATCTTGTTGGGAACTTTGTCAGCCAGTGTAGTGTAGTGGTTAGGGCACTGGATTACAACTCTAAAACTCAACTACAAATCACTGCTCAGCCATGGAAACCCAGTGGGTGACCTTGGGCAAGCCACATTCTCTCAGCCTCTGAGGAAGGCAAAGGCAAACTGTCTCTGAACAAATCTTGCCAAGAAAAAAAAGTTGCAGGTTCATCTTAGGGTTGCCATAAGTCAGAAACAATTTGAAGGCACACAGCGGCTAAGTGGACCCACATCTGCAAGAATTAGAGTTGAGCGGTTCTGTAATATCTGTAACCAATAAAGGGCTGCTGTTATATTGCTATGTAGGGAAGCCAGCAAAGGAACCAATTCACAGCAGGACTGATGCAAGTTCATCCTATTGTGCTTTGGGACAGTGGCTAGGGAGTGCTGATGCAGACATCAGGACACTCTTACTCATGTTTCATTATGCATATTTGCAATTCACTAACAAGGTTTCTTAACACCTTTGCTATGTAGCTAAATAAACATAAAACTGCATAACATACACCATTCTAGAGGATTCTGGCCCTAATGTTTTACAGAGTCATATCACTTCTGACTGCCTTTAGCGCTGCATTGACACAGAGGTTTCTTTTGTGTCTTCTTTTGCTGTCCATACATTGCTGTTCCATAACTGTTCTGTAACACGTGTTTATAGCAATTACTGGAAAAATTTATAAATTGTTTAGACTGAGACATTTTGAGTGTAGTAATCTGATGAATTAAACAAATTACCTTACACATATCCTAAGAGTAGAGGATAGTTCACAAAGTAATCCTGTCTACTAAAGCAATGTTTACTGGTTACTGTGAGATTGTGATCTTCTTGTGACATGTCAAACAGTTTCATTTGTGTTACCTCTGTTGCTATTGGTGTTAACTGTGTAAATGATCTGTTAAATTGATTCATGTCTTAGGTTTCATTATCACAGATTCATAATTTTTTTTCTGCTTGTTATGACTATAGGTCATATACAATAAGTATTTGATTGTCTAGTTGACTTTAATGTTGTGCTTGAAACTTCCTTTCGTGCCACACAACTAGAATGGCTCAGGCCATGAAAAAAAATCTTGCTTAATATTATGGCTGCTCAGTTCAGTGATGCAAAAGAGATTTTATGATGGCATAAAGTTACTACATTGTGTTACAGAGTTAAGTGGTATCACTCAGTGAAGAACCCTCAGGGACACATACAGTGCAAGCAGCATGTGTGCAACTGTAAAGCGTTTGGCAACTGAGTAGTAAAGCAGCCCCAAAGATAATAAAGTTTAAATTGTCATGTAAATACTAGAATGTTGGAGTTTAATCCTACCAGAAATCTAATGAACAAACGAATAATAATTTCCCAGTAGACTTTACAAATGCAAATGATTTATAGTTTTTCAAGATGGCTGGGATAGAGTCATAGTTGTTAGTGTAAATCCTAGAATGTTGGAGTTTAATACTACAACACAATCAAATGAATAAGCTAATGATAGCTCCCCAGTAGACTTTGCAAACCCAAATGATTTGTAATTTTTCAAGATGGCTGATCTTGGGGTAGAGTCATAGTTGTTGGTACAAATCCTGGAATGTTGGGATTTAATCTTACTAGAGATAAAATGAACAAGCTAATAATAGCTACCCAACAGACTTTACAAACCTAAATGATTTGTAATTTTTCAAGATGGCTGACGTGAAAACAGATTCATAGTTTTCTTCCTCATAAGGCAATCAGAATAAGACTCCTTCATTGAAAACAATGGTAATGTATGAGCCAACATTAAGGCTGAGTCTATCATCTCACATTGATTCAGAAATGTTCCCCTGGGACCCATCAAACATCACAAGAACATTATGCATTCATGTCACCAAACTGTATGCAGGTACTAGCACTGGCAGATAACAGGAATGATTTTGAAGTTCATGGACATGATACATTTTGCATTTCTCTACAAGGTGCTAATGAGGATTACAGCAGTATTGGTACGTAAGTGTATATGCAGATTTGTTCACATCACCCACCTTGCTTGGACAAGGAAAGCAATGGAATGCATGTTGCTACCTTTTTTTAGTCCTCCAGAAATGGAAAAGCAGTGTTGTTATTTCTAAATAGACATGCAAGACTTTGCTGTATTTTCTTCTTTACTAAGAACCAGATTCCAGTAACAGCTGTACTAGCTCACCTTTGTTTGTTAATGCTTCAGCAGAAAGTCAAGGCCTATTATTCCTTTATATATTTATTACATTGACTTTTCCTTTGAGAAGCTCAGATTTCTTCACCTTCCAGCTTGTCTGGCCTAAATATAGTACCATAGTGAACTCTGGTACTATTCAGTGACTGTGTGATTCAGTTGCAATATATGTCTGTTAAATACTTAACCTGGTAGGCTTATACCAGCTTGCTTTCATGAGCTAACATTTCTTTCAGATGATATGTGAGTTTTGGATGAACATTTACACAAGCACATATACACAAACTCTCTCACAAATATGAGAGATATGCACCTGGATAACAGTTAGCAATCCCATGTTCTTCCTTATATACTCCCTTCCACAGCAAAAGAAAGTTGCATTTATTACTTTTATTCTGTTTCTGGAAAAAATATGCAGAATCTTTTGGCCCTTCCCGCAGTGTTTGTTGGGAACACTATGGTGTCAAGAGGCCTAGACAGACGAAGAAAATTAGGTTTCTTGGTCAGGTGGCAAAAGAAGGAGATAGATAATCCATGTAAACTATAATTATAAACTACAGTATGCACATTCCTTAAAAAAAGGTTCTGGGGCCAGCTTATGTTGAAGAACTTCTGGCTATTTTTTTTAACAGGGAGAGGATAACTGTTAGCCTCTCCCCATTTTTGTTAAAAAAGAAGAACACACATTACACTCAATAGATATTTACTGTCGAAAAGTTCTCACAGCTCCTGTGAAGCTCTTACAGCTTCTCCATTAACATGTAGGAAGTGACATCTCAGTGTTATGACATCATCACATAAGACAATACACACTGTGAGGTTAAACACATACAATATAATATGCATCTTTTGTTTCTTTGGCCTGTACCATGAACATTGTGGAGTTTTTGAACAACAGCAGCTCCAAACAGGACTCAATCTGTGTGTTCCCTAATCCTTCCTCTGTAGGTCCTCCAGTCTACATCCATACACCCTGTCCACAGAATCATGAGAGGAGTGATGATGCCATCAGAGCTGTCGTCCTGGACCTTCTATGGTCCTCCTGAAGGTCTGGGAGGATGACACCTGGCCTTTCCACATGACACTGCTATAGTGCTATTATTCCACTTTCAACCTCCTGTGGAATCCTGGAGTTTGTCATTTACTAAGGCCAGAGAGCAATCTGGCTGAGAATTCTAAATGCCCCTCCCTAAACTGCAAACCCCAGGATTCCATAGGAGGTTGAAAGTGGAATAATAGCACTATAACTGTGTAGTGCCCACTGTCTTTCTGCTACTATTTCCTTGAACACAGCCAGCTCCTCCTGGCATCTTCTTCTGATGAGTAAATGGACGTGGATGGTGCCCCAAGAACAGATAAAAACTCTGAGTTGACGGATGGGGGAAGAAGTAGAGATACCTGTGGTGGAAGTTTACACTTTGTCAGTGTGATCCAGGATCTCAGTGAACGTGTTTCTTTGCTTTTGCTGGAGGACTACTAGTCACAGTTCAGAAACCTAGCCACCAGTCTTCTCCAGGTTCCTGACTGTGCTTGTGGTTTGGTCTGATACTCCCCTGTGCCTCTTGCCTGAACCATCACTTCTCTGTGATGGTAAAATTTGTTATGAATTAGGATACCCTGTCATCTTAATTAACATAGTAAATTAATATGGCCTAGGGTTTTAAAAATGCAAATGGAACTAAACGTATTGTCAGCATTAGAAAGCTGTTTGCTTTCATTTTTTCATACTTCAAAGCACATAATGAATGTAGAATTTAAAGTTTTGTTAACACTTGAGATATTTATTAAGTTGTCATCATTGCTTAACAGATGGCTAGATGTGAAACCCAAAGGACTCCTTATGTAACAGAACTCGGCCCAGGAAATAAATTACATTACCTTCATAGTATATTTCAATACAATTAAAATTCTTTGTTTTTAGAAGAAAATATTTCTTGTTCAAGCAGTCCTTGGTTTGATGATATCATGTGTACTCCATTTTCCATTGGAGTTTTTGCTACAGCCATGAAGTACTGGGGACTAGAGCTGGAGTTGGATTCTCATGCCTGTTGGATAGCTTGAGAACTGAAGGAAAATACAAAAAGTATCAAAACTCGGAATGCTGCCATGATGAACAGAAGCCCAAAATTGATTTAAAGGTCATATCTGTTCCAGCTCATGCTGAGTTCTGACATATTCCAATAAATCTTGTCTTAAATCTTTTAAAAGATCAGCTCAGAATAGTTTTTGCAAAGTATTTAGATAAATGTAGAATACAATGAAGGATGCCAGGGACAGAATTGTTCATTAGCGGTGAGGATGGAAAAATTACCAAAATAAAATCTTGACATATTTGAGAAAGCCATGTCTGCTTAAGCTACACTCCTGTGGTTTCCAAAGGATTATAAACAGAAGCCAAGAGGAAAGCAGAAGGTCTCACACCTGTTATGGATTACAGTCTGCTTCCCTGCCCCCCCCCCCCCAAAACACCAAGGTTCAATGTGGTGCAGGACACACCTGTTAGCAACACACTTCAGGTGGTGCAAATGGTACTCCACAAACTTAACTGCCTCCTGTGTTGCAGTTATATGGGGGCTATATCCAGTTTGGCCCTGATCACCTCCCCAAAGAGGCACCATACAGGGTTCATCCAAACAGCGAAGCATTCCAGTGTGCCTCAAAAGCAGACAGAAAAGCAACCATGTGATAAATGGTTAGGTCCTATACTTTCTGAGTTTTTCCAACCCACTGTCCTCTGTGTATGTGACTTAAAAGCACTTGGAATGTACAGATCTCACGACAGTTCACTGTGCAGTAAAAATAAAATCCATTAAGTCTAAGACTGTTTCCCCCTTCTTCTGGGTAGAGAAGCTACCTGCCTTTGGGGAAGGTGGAGAAAGTCTGGAACTCCAGTTATCCATAAAGTCAAAAATCAGAAAACAAAACTTCCAAAATGATAATGCTTGTGAATGTAAAACATATTTGTGCTTTGTAGGTTTCCAGGTGGTAGCCCATTGAGAGCCTGTTCCACCAAAAGGAATTGGCAGCAACTTCTTATGCTTCTTTTCTTCCTTTTTTACATTAATATCTTTTCCTTCAGAATTCCATTCAGAATTGTGGGATCATTGAAACAACATAAAACACCAATCCTATAACAATAACAGATAAAAAGTAATTCAAAAATACTAACCCCCATTATAATGATAACAAGTAATAATGACAGTGTTATTCAGCATTCTCACAAAACACTTAATTGATGGCAGGAGAGGAGGGCACCTGACACTGTTCTCCAGTGCTTCAGCTATAGCTCTAGGCTCCTGGGTCCTTCTGCAAATAACAGACGCTGTTGGGTCTCTTGGCTAAATCTGGACTATGAGTCTTAGGCACAGCTCTTCTTTCCATTCCATTAATCTGTGGCCCCTGCCATCTTCCCCCTTTACATTATACCACACAGAGAGGCCAACCTGGTTTGGTATCTTTCCCCTATCCCCAACTTTTCAGAAAATATTTGGCTTAAACTATGACACATATTTCCAAGACAGATATCACATCCTGAAGAGGACAGGTGGACTCTTTCTCCTCAAAAAATATCATAAAATAAAATAAATAAAAATCCACCCTGGTAACAAGTACAATAGCCCATCAGCCATGACAGATTCCTAATGTCTATGAACCATCAAAACTCTGTGGAATATCATCTGAACCCACACTAACAAACTCCCAGGAAATAGACTTTGGTTATTTTGAAAGTTCTCTGTTATTACCATGACAAATTCCCAACCTGATATTTTTCCTTGATCATTCTCTTCCTGATGGAAATGTGGATAAATATTTTGATCTGAAGGGACAGTATATTTCAACATGTGACATTTCAAGCAGCCAAGGCATGAACATTCCCCATTACTTTCCTCATCATTTAAACCATTTGATGATAGCAAACTGAAACAGACTTAAATCCTTCCCATGAGCAGAAGTGAAGATATATTTCTTTTTTCCCCTCCCCAAATTATTCTGTGGCTGCATATCCATGTGAGGCATCTCTGAAAGAGCAAAAATGCAATTACCAATGATGTGTGTATGTGCGGACGCGTATGAACTACAAGGAGTAGGTGGGAGTCACATCTTGCTTGTATTGGTGGGCCTACTTGTAAGCACTTGACTTCAATCAGACAGTTGCCTTAATACCAGTGGGAATCATGTCTGAGTATATCATTGCCATGCCTGGGAGAATGTTGTCCAGATCCTTCAATGGGATTGCCAGCTCTCACTGATGACCGTGTCAGCATCTTAGGGAATGGATACTGGGTAACCTGCTGCCCATGTATGACCAGTGGTGCACCCACAGGTAACCTGCAGTGTTTGGGAATAGCTACAGGCTTTATATGATCCGAGGCACTGCAGGCTGAAGGATTACTGTTTGACCCCTACCCCTTTGATTGTTTTTAGAAACCCTGATTTGAATTACAGTGCCGTCCTCTACCCATTCTATGTCAGAGACTTCCAAAACCAGATGAGAGACTTCACATCCTGGTTTTGGTCCTCATTTGCTTATCCTTAGAGCCCATAGATAGCCCTGGTATTTCTTGATGGCCTTCTATTAAATGCAAACAGATATGATGCTGCTTAGCTTCCCAGATCAGATGAGACTGGGTGCATTGAGGGTCCGCAAGTTATACAGCAGTGTTGGTGGCAAGGGGTAAAATGGCTGAAGGGAATGTGATGGTGATTAAAATGAAAGACAGCAGCAAGAGCTGTCTCTTTCAAAAGAGAAACTTGCACCACCAGCTCCCCAGATGCTTTGGCAACAGAGACAGCTGTGTCCCTCTCCAAAAGGGCCTTGTGCATAACTCACTTTGATTCCAGTTGCAGATTTCCTTGTATTCCAAGGCAGTACTGATACTTCACATTCTTAGAAAGCCCTTTAGATGCTTACAGATTAGCAAAGCATATGATTCATTCTGTAGCTATGCTTCTCCACATATTTATACCACAATGTCTGACATGAAATAAATGTTTAATATATATTTCATGTGAAATTATGTCATATGTATATCTGCTCTGTTACTAAAATAAAGGCACAGAGAATTAGCCTTTTATCCTTCTCACCGACAGGCACTTTTGATGTGTGTGCACAACTGATTCTGACTGAAACCATGGCAACTGGGCCTTCAAAAGATTAGCTGGGTTATCAGACTACTCATAATGTCTTCAGTGGAAAGGAGAGTATTGCTCAGTTTGAAATGTATATACTTAGTGACGACAGATCTTCTATTGAAAGTGAAACATATTTAAAACCCTTGTCAAAATAATAATAGAAAACATAGTAAATAAATATATCAATATAGGCATTATTGGAATGCTAACTTCACTCATTGGGAATGGGTAGTCCTTTGATCTGTGTTGTTCAGTATCTTCAAGTTGTTTCTGACTTATGCTCACTAAGGAGTTCTGGGGGCAGCTGCTTGCCTGTTGTAGGCAGAAACACACAGCTGCAGTAGGATGAAGGAGAACAGAATCCCATTCTTTCTTGCGCAAGCTTTATTGCACTGTTTAGTGCAGACACAGTGCTGCAACCCAGTACCAAAAGTCTGTGTTTCTCCAGCCCTCCACCAAAAACCTTCCAGGTAGATGGAGGAGGAGGAAGAAGAGGGGAGACTGGGCAGGGACAAAAAGACTTTGTAAAAAGAAGTTTCTTTGTCAGAGGGATTAGTGAAGGTACGCTGTGGTGGTTGTGTGCCTTCAAATAGTTTCTAACTTATGACAACCCTAAGTTGAACTGTCATGAGACTTTTCTGCGGCTTAGAGTGTTGATACACCCAAGATCACTCTGCATTTCCATGGCTGAGTGGGTAATCAGACTCTTGTCTCCAGGGTCATAATCCAACACTCAAACCACTATACCACACTGACTCTCCCTACAGCACTGAATTAACTAAGGCCATTTCCACACTGCACTGTTATAGTGCTATTATTCCACTTTCAGCATCCTGTGAAATCCTGGGGTTTGCAGTTTAGGGAGGGGCTTGTAGAATTCTCAGCCAGAGAGCTTTTTGGCCTCAGTGAACTACAAACCCCAGAATTCCACAGGAAGTTGAAAGTGGAATAATAGCACTATCACAATGTAGTGCGAAAATGGCCTGTCATCTCTTTTAAAGGTTTGAAAAACACAATCTCAGCATTAACTACAGGAGAAATTAGCTACAGTTGTTGAAACAGCATTTCATATTTAAAACTTTTAGATCTTGAGCTTTTGGTCCTCTCTTTTGACAACCAGAAAACTGGGAAAACAATTTTGGCTGCCTATGAGGTAGAAGAGCCAGTATCCTGTGAACAGTCATAGGATTGTATACTACTTGTCAGGAACAGAATTCACACACACAAATAGTACAGTGCAGATACACTATTTATTTGGGGTGTGATACATCGTACAGGACTTCAGTGAGAGGACTAAAGGCAATTAGCAAATTCAAAAGCATAAAATCCCAAGACGTTTCACTCCCACTAGCAAGAGACCCTGAAGTGTTGAGAGCCTGGCAGCACTTATCAGCACATTCCTAGCTTTTGTTGATCTAACGGTCTCTGGTTCCCATAGCTTTATTACAAGCAGGCAGCTAACTTAAAACCTACTACATATCCCATTACTATAATATGGAGGGCATCCCGATGTCCTGCCCATCCCAAAACAAAACCTAAGCATTAAAGTTGGAAATGCAGTGCAGTAAGGAGAAGAAGATTACTACTGAATAGAAAAAAGAGGATATAGTAACAAGAAAACGATATTGCCAGGATGAGTAGTTATGTGGGGGAGGAAGGGGAATCAGTGTTGGTCATGGAGGTGTTGTGGATTCTGGAATCATTTGTCGAAGTAGTCTTCAAAGTGGCTGGCTTGAGTAAGCTGCAATGAAAACCAAGGTGGATAAGTTTATAAGCTGCAGGCAAGGAAAGTTCAAAACTGACGTTGTTAATGGCCCGTTTGACTGGGAAAGGACCAACGTATTTAGGGGAGAGTTTTTTGGAGGGTGCGTCTGAGGTTAGATGTTTAGTGGAGAGGTAGACTAGATCCCCAGGTTTGTAAGCCGGGTTGGATTGCCTTTTCCTATCGGCAAAGTGTTTATGGGAGGCTTTAGAGGATTTAAGGGCAGAACGGATCACTTTCCAGTTTTCTGTTACTTTGTGAGTCCAGGTGTCAACAGAAGGAGGATTGTTTTGTGTGGCCGTGTCAGTAAGTAGGGGAAAAGACTTCGGTGTTATGCCGTAGACTACTTCAAATGGAGATTTGTTAGTTGAAGAGTAGAGTGCAGAATTGTAGACAAATTCAGCTAATGGTAGGAGGGTAACCCAGTTGTTCTGGTTGGAGTTGACGAAACAACGAAGATACTGCTCCAGGGTTTGATTGACGTATTCGGTCTGTCCATCTGTTTGGGGATGATGGCTACTGCTGAGTTTTTGGGTAATACTGATGGTTTTGAGCAGTGCAGTCCAAAATTTGGATGTGAAGATAGTTTCCTGTCGGAGATGATGGTGGAGGGTATACCGTTTAGCTTCCAGAAGTTGGTGATGAAAAGGTCTGCAAGTTTTTCAGCTGTAGGGACTTTTTTAAGGGGAATGAAGTGAGATTGCTTGGAGAAGTGGTCCATTACAACCCAGATGACATGGTTGCCTCGGGAGTTGGGGGGTCCCGTGATAAAGTCCCAAGAAATAACGTCCCAAGGGATGAGGGTACAGGAAGTGGATGCAATAGTCCATGTGGCTTAGAGGTAGGGGTTTTGCACGTGTTGCAGACAGGACAGTTTTTAATGTAGTCTTGAATGCATTTAGTGAGTTCTGGCCAATGGAAAAGTTTTCTGATTGCATGGAGTGTTTTAAGAAACCCGAAATTGCCAGCAGGTCTGTAGTCATGATATCTTTTTAAAACTTAATTTTTTCAACTTGGAGGTATATAAAGTTTAGATCCAATGAAGGCTAAATTGTTAGTCCAAACAATTGAGCTTGGGTTGGTTTGTAGCCAGGTGTCAGATGCATAAGCAGAGTTGTAGAGTTGTAATACTCTTGTAATGCAAGGGTGTCGGGGGTGAAAACTGTTCTTTCTTTGGGTGCTGAATCATGGTTGGGAAATTCATGACAAGGCAGTCTGGATAGAGGGTCAGCCAAAGTGTTAGCTTTTCCTGGTTTGAAAACAATTTTCAATCTAAAGCATTGGAAAAAATCAGCACATCATGCTTCTTTAGGGGTTAATTTTCTGGTGGTTTTTAGAGTCTAGGTTGCAATGATCAGTCTATACTTGAAAGGGTAGTTTTGTGCCTTCAAGGAAATGTCTCCAAGTGGTGAGGGCAAAGTGAATGGCCATGGCTTCTTTTTCCTATATTGGCCAGTTACGTTGAGGTTCGGAGAACTTTTTGGAGATGAAGGCACATGTGTCAAGGTCAGAGACCCAGGCAGCAAGCCAGCCTGGAGAAGGGAGTGGGAGAGCTAGCGGAGTCCTGCCAGGAGGAGTCAAGCAAGCACTTACTCAAAGGAAGACCATTTACCAAAGCCAGAGCGACAAGCAAAAGCCATAGTCAGAGTTCCAAAAACCAGGTGTCAAGAGCCAAGAGATCAATCCAAGGTAACGGGAGCTGGGTGCTGGAAGCAAGGGGGGCAAGGAACAAGCAAAGAGAGGGCTGGTAAGAAGTTTGCCACAAGCAAAGGAAAGCTTCCAGGCAGGCAGTTATATAGCCCAAGGCACAGTTGTGTCTAGTCACTGCTTCTTGAACTTAATCAAGGAAGCCTCCCTTTGCTCAGCTCTCTTGAGTCTCCACCTTGTTTGTGGGCTGATTGACACAGGCTCCAAAGCATCTTCAGAATCGGATCCCTGTTGCCCTAAAGGAGCAGGCAGAGGAACGTCCGAGCCTGCTTGGTCCATGGCAGCAGGAGGAGCTCTTGAGCTGCAGGACTCATCTCCAGCCAGGGCAACAGGGACCAACAGCTGCTGCTCGTCAGCAGCAGCTCTGACAGGGGCTTCAGTTATCACAACATGGTTTCAGATGTCCTTCATTGTCGTATTAGAGAAGTACCGCTCCCATAGCAAAATCAGAGGCATCGGTTTGTATTATGGATTTTTTTTTTTTTTGGTGTCCAGGAACAGTAGAAGGGGTTCTGAGGTGAATTTGTGCTTAAGTCCATCAAATGCGGTTTGGCATTTATCTGTCAAAGTGATCTGTTTGGATGGTTTTGCGTTGGTATCGGGAGCCTTCTTTAAAAGATCAGTTAGTGGGAGTGCAATCATGGTGAAGCCATCGATGAAATTGCAGTAGAAGTTGGCAAAGCCAAGGAATTGTTGTAGTTGTTTTCTGGTTCTAGGGGCTGGCCAGTTCAAAATGGTATCAGTTTTGGAGGGATCCATATTTAAGATATTGTTGCCAACTTGATACCCTAGATAGTCAAAAGTTTGGGTGTGAAATTCACATTGAAAGAGTTTCATTACAAGTTCGTTATCTATAAGTCTCTGTAAAACATTTCGGACAAGTTTGGTGTGATCTTGTAGCATTTCTGAGTAGATTAAAATGTCATCTAGATAAACTACAACGCCGTTATAGAGGAATTCTTGCAAAACTGAGCTGAGGAACATTTGGAAAGCTGCGGGTCCAGCTTGTAATCAAAAGGGAAGCACTGTCCATTGGTAATTTCCCAGTGGTGTCAAAAAGGTAGTTAGCCATTCACTCTCTGGGTCCATTCTTATTTGGTGGAAAGCCTCTTTGAGGTCAAGTTTGGTAAAGAATTTACCCTTAATCAATTGAGCCATAATATCCGCAATCAAAGGAATCGGGTACGCATTAGGTAATACAGCCTGATTAATTAAGTTGTAATTCACAATGAGTCTTGGGTCTCCTCCGTCCTTCTTTTTGCGGAAAAATATCGGGCTGGCTGTGTGGGCAGAGGAAGGCTTGATAAATCCGCATTGCAAATTTTCGTTTAGGATTTTTTTCAGAGCTTCTAGCTCTTGTTTGTTCATAGGGTAGATTTTGGGCTTGGGGATCTTCACGCCATCTACCAGTCTTAGTTTGCAATCAAAGTCCCTATGTGGGGGTAGTTTATCTGACTCAAAGTCTTCAAATACTTTCTGCAGATCCCAGTATTCATGCGGGATCTTGTGCAGGTCTTCGGGGCCTAGTTTAAGTGCTATGTTGGGTGTTGACAGGTCTGGCACTGGGTAGTCTTTTGTAGTATGCTTAAGTAATCCTCAGGTCCAGTCAAATTGGGGATTATATCTCTTTAGCCAATCGTACCTGAGAGCTACTTGGAATCCAATTTTGTTGGGTACTAGGAATTTCAAGTGCCCCTGTATATCCCCCACCAGAGCAGTTATAGGTTTGATCCTTTCCCTTACGGGGCCCCCGGCCATGGCAAGCAGTCCATTTGAGATAATTTGACGGCTTTCTTAAGGGGTTCAAAGCTTCCTGCAAGTTCTTTGGCCACCATGGGGTTCAGTAAGCTAGTGGTACAGCCTGAATCAACCAGGGCCCGGTATATTCTTAACTTTCCATCTGTTCCTTGTAAAGTTACTGTAACATATATGTGACGGGTTTTAGCAGTACTTACATTCGCAGATTGGTCTGTATCCCACTTGCCAGTGTCCGATCTGGAGGCAGCCAAGGGACTGTCTTTGCCATCGCAAGCTCAAGCAGAGGTTCTACCAGCGGGACATTTGGTCTGCGGTTTTGGAGTGTCAGCTCTTTGGGGAGCAGGCTTGGTGGAAGGGGTTGTAGGCTTTTCTTCTGCAGCTTTCTTTTGGCTTTGGCAATCGCTGGCAATGTGGCCCCTTTTTCCACACAAGAAACAGGTTCCTTCACACAATTGTTTCTTCTTTTCTTCACTGCCCAGGAAAGTGGACTTTCTGGGTCCTGGAGTTCGGCGTCTGATTTCTTGGGCTCGTCTTTGTCTGGAGAGTTGGACACTTTCCAGTATGCTTTCTACTTCCCCAGCCAATTTCATCCATGCCAACAAACTAGCTGGGTCTCCTTGAGAAAGACAGCAGTCCGGAATAGTGGGGTTCAGCCCATCTTGGAAAAATTGCTTGAGTATGTCATCTCTCCATTCCGGGACCTTGGCAGCAAGCTTTCTGAATTCACGGGCGTATTCCCTGACAGTTCCTTTCCCTTGGTGCAGTTTTCTGAGCTGGTGTCTGGCTTGTTCTTGCATGAAAGGGTCTTCAAATCTCTCTCTGAGCCGGTGCATGAATAGCTGGAGATTGGCTGTTTCCTCAGCTCGAGAGTCAAACAGACTGGCGACCCACTCCGCTGCTTCACCTTGGAGGTGTTGGCTCAGGTATCATACTCTGGCGACATCGTTTTTGAAGCTGTTTCTGTAGTCAGCCATGTAGTTGGAAGCCATGTTGAGGAAGTAAATCAGGGTTGCCCCATCTCCATCATATGTAGCCTTCATCTCTCAAAAGGGTCTGGGTCCCGCTTGAGGAGCCTGTATTCCAGGGGTTGCTGGAGCTGCAGCTGCAGCTGCAGGAACTGCTCCTGGAGCCTGTATTCCAGGAGGTGCCGGGGCTTGGCTGCAGGAACCGCTGCTGCAGGCATTTGCTGTAGGGCACACCCAAGCTGGGGCATCAGGATTCTCCAGTTGGCTAGCTGGGCTCTCAGTCTGGATATCTCTTCTTGTTGTCTTTCTACTTCTTCTCTGGCTAGAAGCTGCTCCATCAGGTTTGTCTCGATGATAGAAGTATCCCATCTCGTAGCTTGGCGGTGTTGCCTTTGAACCGTGTCAGGTCACTCTCTCCAGGCCCAAGTTTGGGCTGTTATTGGGGTGGTTAAAGGGAGCGAGGGTCTCGCTTTGGCTCGTGCATCTGGGGCCTGGCTAGGGTCCTGTTTGTCAGATTCGGCTTGTTCACCACCTGGGTTTTCGGTGGCTCCGCTGACCGCCCCCTCTTCCAGGGGTGGTTCTTCAGTTTTTTGGCACATATTGTAGAATTTGAACTTTGAGTCCTCTCACTCTGTCAGGAACAGAATTCACACACACAAATAGTACAGTGCAGATACACTATTTATTTGGGGTGTGATATATCGTACAGGACTTCAGTGAGAGGACGAAAGGCAATTAGCAAATTCAAAAGTATAAAATCCCAAGACGTTTCCCTCCCTCTAGCAACAGACCTTGAAGCGGTAGGATCCTGGCAGCGCTTATCAGTACATTCCTAGCTTTTGTTGATCTAACAGTCTCTGGTTCCCATCCCTTTGTTACAAGCAGGCAGCTAACTTAAAACTTACTATATATCCCATTACTATAATATGGAGGGCATCCCAACACTACTGATGACCTTTTCCCTGGAGAACACTTAATAGGGTAAACATAGGGAGTCTGCTGTCTACTATCTGTAGTTTCTGGCTACATGGTGATTTTTTAAATGAAAATTATCACACTTAATTGCTTTTTAACCAGGCCAGATGTGTAGAGGGAAGCCCAACAGATACTGTAGAAGCAAGCAAAGCAAAGACTTACTGTTTCCCCCAGAAAATAGATTCATACTTTCTCCCTATCTCCCAGTTCTGGCTGGTAAATCACAGTCTTTCCTTTCTTCCTGCTCATTGCAAATATAGGGGGAGCAAGCTGTTAAAATTCAAGTTGAAAGAACAGGCCACTTCTCCCCCACCCATGCTTCTTCCGCCAGAACCCATTGAAATGCCCAACCTGGAAAAGTACCCATTTTGGCAAAGCTTTTGTGTTATTTGAAATATCTAGTCCTGCCCTAAGACTCGAAACGTTGAGATGAGTGTGATTGTGGAGTTCACAATGGCATCTAAGATCTATTGTTTCTTTTCTTCTGTGGTGTTTAGTATCTTTATTCATTAGCCGCATTCTTCCACACACAGCTAGGGGAGATCTAAACTGTTAATAGATTTTGAGAAAGGTATGTGCAAATATTCTTTGCAGCCAAAAAATCAGTTTGCTTACTAAAGATCTCTGAAAGATGCAGGGTACATCATTGGAAGGCTCTGAAACCTAGATCCTATCTGATAACCAGTGGTTTCCATTGCTGTATCAGATAGAGACTTTCTTGAGCCTCATTGGATCAAGAGGATGGAAGAACAGCTGTGAGTTGTTTGAAAATGTGAGGAAATACGATGACCCAATACCAGTTAACTTTTTCACAAGACGTTGAACCGGTAGACAGTAGTGATCACTGGAAAGTATCAGCCATCAAATTTAGTAGAAGTGGGCTTATGCAGCAATATCGGGCCACATGCTCACAGAATTTGGTCTCTGTCATCTTGATGGGAATGAAAGAAGCACAATAAAATAACAAGTAACAGAAATGCAGTCATCAGGGTTGGTCATGTTGCTGTTCTCCAGAGGGAGTTTTCTGCAATGATTCGTACTCAATAGGAGACCATGGGCTTTGTCAAAGATATTCTCATAAAAAACATTACATTTGTAACATGGTAATTGTGGGATGAAGCAGATTTCAGCCTGCACAATGGCTGAATCTGGGACAGTATATGTGGAAGAGACAAATGTGTTCTGATGCTTATTGTGCTTTGTAATGCTGTGGCAATTTGGAGCTATGGGAGGAGTGTCTCATTTCAAAAATATAGCAACTTGGAAAAAAAAACACTCTATTGTTAACTGCTGAAATATCTCAACACTATAGAGCAACAGCCATAATTTCAGAGCCATTTATACTTCTGAGATAAAATAATTCTGGTAAACTTCTAAATAATCTCTGTGATCTGCTGAAGAGAGACTACATTAGGTGATGAAAAAACTAAAACCTGTAAAAGGCTGTGCAAAATACCCTTCTTTTATAATCTCGCCATTCTGACCACGTTAGGTTTACTTTTGTTTAAATAATTTCCTGAAACCATACTGACCATGAAGACAGAACCAAACCACCTGCTTTTGGTTCATCTTGGCCTTGGTCATGGAAGTATCAATCTTCTATAGAAACAAATGTAGCCAGTATGATCCAAAAGACCTGCATGTTATTTTCATCTGCGCAACACTGATAAACATGAGATGTTTATAACTTGTAAAAGTGGTATTATTGTTGTTTGATCACCAAGGAAGCTCACGTTATTCTGCTAAAAACAAACATTCTTACTAGTGTTTGATATCACACACAAAGACATATCTTTTCCATCTTCATACTGATGTCCCAGTTGGAGTAATGATGAGGGAATGACCTGAGAAGTCCAGCTCAGATTCACAGTACAAGGTATAGCCTGGGCTCAAATGTCACAGGGCCTGGTTGCTAAGCCATCGTTATGGTATTGGAAATTGTGCCATAGGTTTGCACACTCTTCATCCATGGTCCCTCTTTCTTTTCTCCTGAAAATCATGTGAATCTCCCTCCTTTTGTATTTTTCAATAACTATAGTGCACTATGCTGTCCGAATCTTAGTTTCAGTCTTTTATTTCAGTGTAAATTGTGGGTTTGCAAGTTCCGATGTGAAGAAAACCTTGTTTTTCACTAACAAGAAAGGAAATCCAAGTAGGTAGAGGAATGTGCAAGCCCATTAGTCACTCTTAGTAACTGGCAGTTTGCAGTTGGACCATGTGAGGAAAAGTTAAAAGGACTGGATGGAGAACTTGTTTTTCATAAAGACCAAAAGATGGTAAAAGAATACCTGAACTGTACAAATTATGTGGACAAGGCTCAGTGGGAGGAATTCATTCATGATTTAATGTCCCTTTATGCATTATATATAGATAGACTCATCCTTATCACACTATGCTGTTATAACACTATGATTCCACTTTAACTGCTATGGCAACATCCTATAGAATTCTGGGATTTGCAGTATAAGGAGAGGTATTCTCAGCCAGAGAGCTCTTGGGCTTCACTAAACTACAAGCCCCAGAATTCCACAGAATGTTGCCATGACAATTAAAATAGAATATAGCACTGTCATAGTGTATAGTAATCTAGATATTAAAGCAAAGGGTTTTAAATTAATGATTTCTCTGTCGTTCTGGTTAGCTATTTAGGGAGGCTTTTATAATGAGGGAACATTATATGATATAAACCCTCACCTGAAATCTGAAGAAATGGGACAAAACACAGATTTACTTATCTCTTTGCTGTTGGTGAGAACTGGAGTAGGGAAGATACTTGGGAAGGGTTAAGCAAGTAGCAATTATTAACAAATGCAAATGTTGCTAGAATCATTCCAAAGTAGTGCAGTGCTGACTTTTTAAAGGAATAATTTGATTTCTCTTAATTAGATGGTTGACATTTTAGGGAACCAAAAGAGGCCCACAGAAAACTTTACCTTCTACTTTTCCATCTTGTCAGCTTTCAGTATTTCTTTTAACATATGGCTCTCTCACTACGAGTTCTTTAAAAAAAATTGGAAACACCTCCTCTTCACATGGTCCCGACCAATGAATGATCTGAGATATGATCATTATCACTGTGTCACATTCCAACTGGTTACATGAAAATATCACTAGGAACAAATGAAGCCCCCATTTGTGGTGTAATTTGGGAAAACTATTTGTAGATCCCTGCTATACTCTGTCTACTCAAACATCTGCAACTATTCACAAGATTCTCTAACCCCAGAGGTTCTTTTAAAAAGAGATAGACCTGTCATGAAACACATATATTTTGACTTCCTCTGCTGTTGTCATCACAAAGTAAACCTTTATTAATGGTATTTATTCCTCTTCCTTTTTTCCACTGAAGGTTAGTTCCAGTAAACCTTCAACAGAAAAAAAGAGGAGAAATAAATAAAAATTTTAAAGACTTGCTTAGTCACGGAAAGAGCAGCGGATGTGAAAGTATATTTTTTCTTTTCATAATGAGTGTGTCCATGTCTCTATTGAAGACCTTATGGGTCAGAGAATCTTGAAACTGATGGTAAAGACAACTCTGAGGGAAATCCTCTGTCCTGGAGTTTTGAAATTTGTTTAAATTATTCTAATGTTAGTACATGCTCAGTTTCAGCTGTGAGTGATTCTCCAAATAATTGCTCTCATGAATGAATCTGCAAATCAAAAAGCAAACTATATGTTTGCCAGATAATAAAGCATGAAATTATTATTTGCATATAAAAACCAAAATGCTTCAGTATCATGGTATCATTGATTTCTCATTCAGAGAACTGAGAATAATGTAGAACCCATTAGCAAATGTGACCTTGGGAAAGCGGGACTGAAAAAGACTCTGCCTTACAGATATGTTGTTTGACATTCATTTCCTAAACTAACTATTGGACAATGTAATATCTGACAAATAAAATGTTGCCTTTTTAGTGGAAGCAGATGCAAACTTGCACATTTGAACTCCGTAAAGGGAGTCTTCTATGGCAAAGGGAGTTGGATTTAGAGTTTCCTTCATTCCTCTGTTTGGAAACTGACATTAAATGGCAATATCATGTAGTTGCCATGCTCACCTTCACTATCCTACCAATACTTACTGTGATTAAAACAAAACAAAACAGAAACCCAGCTTCCAGCTAGATAGTAAACAAATAGTTTTTGGCCTAAATCTGATTGCTAGTCTCACTAGAATAGACCCACTGAATCAACTGCTGAATGATAGATAAACAGTAATCTAAGTTCCACTGATTCAAGGATCTACTCTAGCATGGACTAGCAATTTGGGCTGAAATTCTGTTGGAGAGCTACAGACATATAACCTGGAGTTTTGCATTTGTAACTATATGGTATTCATGATCCCTACATAGCCCCTAGTTTAGGGGACATGTAGGGACTGTGAAAGTCCCCCAATTCCCACTAGCCAGGAAGCAGCTGCTGCAATCAATGAGGGTCCATTCCTGTTACTAAGAAAGCAACTGACTGACATTTCTCCTCTCTGACATGAGGGGGAATTGGGATAGGAACCTTTGCTACTGCCTGTTGCAATGGAGATCGCACACAGCAAGGGAGTGGAAACAACAGTCAGCTGCTTCCTGAGCAACAGGGGAACAGACCCCCACTGATCACAGCAGCTGCTTCCTGGTAAGTGGGGATTGGGAGTGGGGGGTTGGACTGGAGTTCATGGTGTAGCTCTGTAACTATGGTACTTACACATTCATAACTGCCCAAAAGATTCTGGACTGGATTTCAACTAGTCTTAAAGCCTCGTCTGACCAATCATCCTAAATGACTAAAAATTCATTTCAACAAATATATGGATATTTTAGGTTTTACTAAAGTTTATATAAATGTTCACTGAAATGTGTTTGCTTGATCCTAGTAAGGTCTGTTTTATTTTAGTTACCCTACAAAATTGCATGAAAATGGAAGACTCAGTACATACCTAGTTTATTACGCAACAGATTCTGAAAGTACTGGAGCAAGTTGTCTGAAATTATGTTCTTGATTTTTTTTTCCTTTGAAGTCCACCAGATTTCATAGATGCCTCACTTTAAAAACATATGTTTTTGGGGGAAAAAAACTTTGAGAATTAATTCATTAAAAAATGTCAATGCAGTTATCTACTTTGCTTCTTGAAGCTGTCAACCTAGAAGATTGCATGTGTCATAATTTCCAATTTAATTTTTCACATGAGACAATTAGAAGTCCATGAGTTGTTCTTACAATTGGCAACAGTTTCCTTCCTTCTTTCCGTTGAGAAATAGATGTGTGTATTTATCATACATAAAGAACTGTGTGCACAAATTATATAGTGTGTATTCCACAGAAGTATTCTTTTGTGTAAGAACGATTGTATTGTATGATGTTGGTTCTAATAGATGGAAGTTCCCATACTGACATGAAGATCCTGGGGGCCTGTGCATCTGAAAACCTTTAAAAAATATTGATGGTGAGGTTTCATAGCATAATCATTTTCTCATGTTGATTAGACAAATATTATGGTTAGGAATATAACAAATTGCCAACTCTGAATGGCATACCTTTCTGGGCTGCTTCTGTGTATAAACTGCTTCCCTTATCTGCTTCATCCAAAGCCATTGTGAGTGTGTCAGTACTATTAGAAGGTGAACATGCCTGTCACTTGTTGTGTCACAACTATTATCAGGAAGAAAGCCCAAACCAAAGGAGTTTCTGTTCCTTTCCTAGTCCTGGTTCCTTTGTTTAAAATTCCAATGTGATATAAATGTACCTTTTCTTCAATCATTGTGATTTATCTTATCTCCAGTTCCAGCATTGCGCAAGAAGCTGTGTCTAAACACAGAATCATAAACTACTAACCATAAAAAAAATGGAGACCGTTCTAGAAAGAGTTTGCTTCCCACCTGTGCCCTAAAATGAGAAGAAGGCTGAACAGGTGCTTCATGGCCTGTAATAACTAACAGACAGTCATGTTAATCTTTCTGTTTTGTGTTTTTATGATGCAGTTGTGAATTATGTTGTTTGCATTTGTAATTATACAGCTGAACAGATGGTGGAAGATTTATTTCAAGGCAAGGCATCTACTAAAATAGCCTAATCTAGGCTCCCAAGCAATTGTTAACTGTAACCCTGATTCATTTGGAAAAGGGAAGCATTATACTTCCTGTTTCTCATGAAACCCATTAGAAAGGAAGAGGGCAGAGGGAGACAGGTATTGTGCAAAACAATTAACCATGGTGGATGTTGTTTAAAACTGCAGTGAATAGGTGCAACAGATTTCTACTTTTGTTATCTAAAATCAGGAACAGAGAAGGCCACATAGCCAGTGTAGTCTTAGAATCCATAAATAAAAAAGTATTTTAATCCTTCACTCTTTATCCTATGAGATCCCGAGAGTGGCTTACAGTGAAAATAACTAGGAGTAAAAGACTTAAAATAATTTTGAGGCAAGATGACAAAACTCTTCATAAGCAACACAGCCCAAGCAATAAGCAATTTCAATCAAACCAAGAAGGATCAAGATCAGCAAACGATTCATTTCATAAAAGACATTCCTTAAGGAGGTCATTTAGACCTTTCAGTCAAACATTTCCAGTGATGTGGTCAACTGAAATTGAAATTCTGGGTCAAGCATACAGAATGCTCTGTGAACATATGTGCCTTCGTGTCACCTGTCGACTTGGGGCAACTGCATAAATTTCATTTGGTTTCCTTGGGTAAGGAATACTCAGGGGTTGTTTACAATTGCCTTCCTCTGAAATATAGCCTACAGTGCCTAGAGCTGGAAAAGCAGCATCTTCCCCCTTGTGACTAATCTAAAAGAGGCAAACATGCGTGTGTCACCAACAGTATGCTAACTTGACTTTCCCTGGCAAAGAGGCCCATAATCTTTAAATTGTGTTTTTAAACTGTTTTATTGATATGTGTATACACAGCCCTGGGAGCATGGTTGTTAAAGTGGGAGTGTATTATTTTATTTGTTTAGTGGCAAAGGGCTTATACCTTGCAGCCCTGGTTACAGCATGATCGAAGACACCAAAGACAAATTTCTTCTACAGCAGGGGACAAGCACTTGTCTACCCACTCTCCCCTTCTGTAAAAAACACAAGGCAAGTCAGTAACCTTACGGATTTTCTTTATCTGAAGTTTCACAGTTTCTGAATTAAGGGTCATTCCCTTCTCCTCAGGTGTTCTCTAATCATTCTGTACTGATCCGTATTATTTGCGTATATGTAATATATATATATTGTACTTAGTTTGTAAACCTTCTGTAAATATTTAGGCTTCTTTATTTAAGTAGTTAATTGTATGGTTATCTCAAATAAGGTAGTTGGGTTTTGAGTTGATTCAGATGTAACTGAAACTAAACCTGGCCCCTGATTTTTGATGTGTTGTGTTTGCTTTTTGTTTTCATTGATGACAGTGGCTCTTTGATGACGCACATGCAAACTTAAAGCCATGTGCTCCACACACAAAAAACCCAAAGACTATGCACAGTTTCCAATTGGTTTTTGAGGCAACAGGCAAAAGTATACTTACTTTTCAGTTTTAAGCTACCAGTATTTTCTTCCACACCCAATCAAAGACTTCTTAGCATCTTTAATCACTAAAAGCCAATGACTATTGCAATAAAAATTTAAATGTAGAAATATAAATATATAAATACGTATATACATCTTTTGACATACTTTGTCTTAGAAATTCCTTATCATATCTGTGTAAGGCAGGGATGGACAACTAAAGAGGGAGGGGGGCTATCCTGCCAGCAGGATACACCAGCATACATGATTCAAAAAGAAATGACATTGTGTCACTTCTAGTGTACTTTGTGTCAAAGTTTTAGGATCATTTTGCATTTTTAAAAGGTTTGAGTATGTGCAGGAGCTTGGGATTTGTGAAGGCGAAACCACTGTGTTGTGCAGATGGTTTGACCTATATTGAGCAGGTTTGGGCCTAAAAAATTGTCCAATTTTGGGGTCTGGGGCATTGGGGAGCTACAGGGGCTAGACTTCACAGTCCAGAGGAAGCCTTTAGGTGTCACACTTTGAGTACTTCTGCTGTGGGGTTAGATCAATATCATTGTCTTCTCATTGTACACCAAGAGTTGGGAACCTCCACGAGATGAAATCAAAAATTTATTGGTGGATGCCTTCCAGTGGTGAGTAGGATGGAAGGCAAAAGTACCTTATGCTCCCTGGGAAAAAAAAAAAAAGCCTTTTTTCCCCTTTTAACCCATCAGTAGAATCTGTGACTGTGCAAATGTGAGAGTACCTTGGCGCAGAGTATGTTCCGTATCATTCAGACCAAAGAAGCCATAGATTGATTACTAATTCCGAAAACTGTCCTTCTGCCATGGAATCCTTTTTTTAGTTTGTGAAGCAGCAAGTAATAAAGCCCTTGCTAGTAATGTGCAGTGTTTTAGTTGTGTCTTTGTGTGTTGCTCCTTTATTTCTTTTCATAATTCATTCTAAAATATATAAAGTGAAGATTGATTTCATGCAAAATCAGTATCAAAGATGAATACTGCCGGAACAACTAAGCATGTTTCCAAATTTAATGCCACTAATACATTACTTCGTTCCTTCTGTCAATGGTTTTTGTTACTTCACATTGTCAATGAAAAGTTTTTACTAGCCCATTTCTTACTGTATTTTTATGCATATCCATTGTATTTATAAACGTCCTGGAGTCATGAGAAGAAGTGAGAAGAGTACTTGAAATAATTCTAGTTTAGGCTGCATATGCCTTGGGTTACATTTGCATTCATCCTGTCCCCATCTCTGCCCTCTGTTTCTCATTATTAGTTTGCCAGCCTTGTCACCCCAATCAACATTTTCCTGAGATGCTCCTGTTCTATGTGCTCTACAGAACCATGATATGGCACCCCTATGAGTAAGAAGGGGGTATCTAATGTAAGAAAGGCTTAACTGGTGGTGTTATGTCCATGCAAGTCAGATAGAAAAAGCAGGGCCACACATGTTGGTCTCACTACAACTCTGGCACCCCCTGCTGGCTCTGCCCTCGTGCTGTCCAAATTCTGAGGCTTTATTATTTAAGGGGAAGCCTGCTGGATTTGTGTGTCTGTGGTTGGGAAACCTGCAGAGAGAGCCTCCATGTATCAACTCCACAACACATGGCATACCTTCCAAGAGTCTCAGTTTGTCAGGGATGGTCTTGACTAATCCTCTGTTGTCCTACTTTTTCAGTTGCTTTTAAAATGTTCCAGATTTATTTTCTTCTTCCACCTACTTTCCTCCTTTATCCGTAGCTTCTCTCAGTTGCTGCAAAATGAGTTCAACATTGAAAACTAGTTTGTACTCAATTAACTCATCAGTGGGGAGAAGAGGAGGTACAATTTTTCCCTTCTCTGTAGGCTCTGAAAAAGCAAACTGCCACAGCCTTTGCTAAAGATATTAATAGATAGAAAGAGAAAGATATTAATGTGTTCTTTCTCATTAATATCTTTAGCCATCTTGACCATGATGTTTCTTAGCCACACATGTCCTAGTTTACCCCTGTGAAATGTTGGAGGATATGCTCATGTATGTGAAGGAGCAAGGAACAGGAAAGAGAGTTTAAGCAGGGACCTTTTCTCTTAGTATAATTATGATTTTTTTTTTTGTAAAGAAAGTTACTGCTTTGCTGTATATTTTCAAACAAAACCTGCTGTCTTTCTAATATCTGTTAGAAACAACTCAAACCCAGAACTGAATGACTTTACCAATAACTCATGAGTAATTTCAAATATTTTTTCCATCAGAGTTTACATTGTTGGTTTGTATTAAATAATGATGTCATCAGGGGTGTTGAGACCTTTTAATTTCAATTTTAACTTGCAACTGTTTAGCAAGTAAGTGCACAGAGGACTGAGGACACCCTGCTTAACGTTTCATAAAAGACTCTCCAAGGTATTCCATCCATGCTAATGTGGTTTTCTCCTTACCTTTTCTCTAGGTACACAGTCTTGTACAATGGGCATCAACAGGAACATGACAAGTTTCCAATCCACAATGACCCAGAATCCCTAGAGTCCTGCTTCTGACCAAGATCCCAGGATATGATCTAGCATGCAGGCAAGCCTACAGATAGTTGTGCACTAAGGATGTCATGCCAGATCACAGTTGCTGATACTGCATCACGCTGTACTGGATTGATTTGGCACCTGGGCCAGCAACATGTATGTGTCTACTGACAGAAGCAAATGAGCCCAGGTGGCATAGCGAAAAAGACAGGTGATCTTGATGTTGCTGCAGAGCAATGTGTGGCAAATCCTAGTGCTTTGTATAGGATGAACAAACAACAAGATGTTTGGTTATTCTTGTGATTGCTCCAGTTAATGTGTTCGTACACACACACTTTTTTGTTGTGTGGTGACCATGTGAGTTTTTTCCCAGATGCTGATATTTTACTTGAAGTGCTAGTATCAAGCCAGAGGTTTGCTTTACCAAAAATGGAAACAGACTTATATTTCTCAGCTGCTTTTTAATAATGCGCATTCACTCATGATGTAGTTCCTATCTTCTGTACAACAACATTCTGTAGATTATTTCTTCCACTCCGCCCCCCAATATCTCTCTTTGCCCACTTAAGGAAAGCTGAAATGTGGCCCCTGGACATAGAATTGACTATAACATGGAAGCATAGGCTATGCAGCCCTGCAACTCTATCCAAACTGATCTCTTACAAGCAGAGCGGTCTTTGGAGATCCACCAGTTTCTACCTGTAAGCTGTTGCCTTCGCCCTCCTCCCATATCTTAAATAGATTTCTCATGGGATGCAAATGGAGCAGTGCTGCTTTGAAGGAAAAGTTGGGTCAGAGACAGAACCACTCAGAAAATAAGAGCTATCCTGTAATAGCTCAGTAAGTGCCATCTTGATACGTCTATACCTGTTTACATTTGAACATCCTTTTTCACCTGAGGGAATCATCTGAAAAGCAGCCCGTATTTGCATTTAGAGCATTTAATTGCTCTCCATCTCTTTTAACACAAGTGGGGCAGTGGCTCAGGGACACAATGCCTACTTGAGTGTTCTTCAAGTTTGCCAGGGTTTGCTGGTGATCATTTCTCCAGTGTGGTAAAAGGATCAGAGCCCCCAGTGCAGAAGGAAGCAAGCTACCAGCCAAAGTTGATCCAGTGATCCAAGCAGCCTAAATTGAGATAGAGAACTGGCGTCCAAAGCTGGTGGTGGTGGTGGAGGTGACAGCAGGGCCAGCCGAGGATTTGCTAGCATAAAAAAAGAGTAGGAGGAAGAAGTTTGACATGACAGGTGTTTCTCAGAAGGAAAACACACTGCTGAGACTGAAGAACATCTCTCACTGTTGTAGAGCCGGGCAGAACTACCTTTGTTCCCTGAGGCACCAGTTTAGGTACTGAGTCAGCAGGGGCAATAGCCTGTAAATTAGGGTGGGAACTGTGTTGGCAGACTGCGTCTTCCAGCATTCCTCCTCATTGGCTGTGCTGGCTAGGGCTGATGAGTGTTGCAGTCTAATAGCATCTTGAGGATGGCCCAGTTCCTGTCCCATTTTCAATGCTGTCTCTGCAGCACTTCTGGAAAGCTATTCAAGCCACTGTCCAGTAGCCATAGCTGCCCTGGCGCAGCCCAAGAGGTCAGATGCTGGGGTCTTGCAGCTGGGAATACGCTTGCTGCAACCCCTAGTAACTTGAGAAGCTTCTTTCCAGCCTCTCTAGATATTTCTTTTGTATAACTGTTCCTTTAAGAGGATGCCAGTGTCACCATTCCTACCAACTATGTTCTGCATGCAGATGTTACAGCCATCTCTTTTAGCAGGAATCCCTACCCCGCCCCTCTTTCTGGCATGTTATGTCAACAGGCATGTCTATAGATCCAGGGATGCCCTGAGCCTGGTTTTCATGCCGCTGGAAATGTACCAGTCCAAACATGGGCCTGTACTTTCCTTGGCTCACCCGAAGATTTCACCCAAAGATGGCAACCGTGCTCTGGAATACATTTGCTTTGTTTCACTGTATAATTATGTACATTTTTTTAATGTATTGGAGAAAGTCTAACTTTATTTATTATTGTTTGTAAGGGGATTATTAGTTTCCCATTAAAGGCTTCTAAGTATCGGAGCTAAAACAGCACCATTTGTTTTTGTTTTCATTTTACTTCACTATTGTTCTGTTGTTATGTGACAGTAATTTATTGTATAAAGAGGAATTAAAAAGACAGCTCAAATGCCATTTAGTGGCCAGCTAGTAAGCTACAATCTAAGGATGCAGTTTTGGAGGGCAATTCCATGGCCTTTGTGTGCTAGAGCTGTTCTTCTGACTCTTGGTGCAGATTTAGGAGATTTAAAAATCGTTCTTTAGGGCACTGTAGTATTGGAGCTTGGGGCAGGGCCACATTATGGTTTTCCTAGGCCCTAGGCACTCTTGTATTTGACTCCCTGCCTTAACTTAATGTGCAGTTTATGCAACTGCCTTTCTAGATCCATGCAGCCCAGTCCTGCTAAAACTGAAAAAGAAAAAAAAACCCTCCTGGTTTTCATTGAGGCCTATATACCCACACAGCCAGACTTGAAACATGGCGCCTTCGCAGCATTCTGATGGCATTGATTGGCTAGCTCATCCAGCTTGCACTTCACAGAGAAGATTTACAAGCACTAGATCAAATATCTCCATTGTCTTTTAAAGGCAGGAGAGTGTGATGGGCTAGCTGTGTGGCCTTGTAATGCCAGTGACTGCATCACACCTTCTCAAACTGCCTTCCTTGCCTTCTAGTCTGCAGCCAACCAGTCAACGGCAAGCAAGCAAGTAACAAGCAAACCTGGAAAGAACCAGTGACTTCTTGGTTGCTGTACTTTCCTTTTATCATGGCAATTGTTAAGGGGGAGCAGTCTGCATATTAATTAAACAAGCTGCTGCCACAGTGGTACCTGCACATCACAAATCTTTTGAAATTGCACCTCCATGCATCTTAGAATCATAGAATCACAGAAATGTAGAGTTGGAAGAGATCACACGGGCCATCCAGTCCAACCCCCTACCATGCAGGAACACCCTCAAAGCACTCCCGACAGATGGCCATCCAGCCTCTGCTTAAAAACCTCCAAAGAAGGAGACTCCACCACACTCCGAGGCAGCATATTGCCACACTCCGAGGCAGCCCTGACTGTCAGGAAGTTCTTCCTGAGGTTCAGCTGGAATCTCCTTTCCTGCAGCTTGA
The DNA here is from genome assembly GCA_030412105.1 of Cyclura pinguis. Classification (NCBI taxonomy): domain Eukaryota; kingdom Metazoa; phylum Chordata; class Lepidosauria; order Squamata; family Iguanidae; genus Cyclura; species Cyclura pinguis. Next base: position 132,336,064 of record CM059600.1, read on the forward strand.
ATGCATTGCTCCTTATCCTGGTCTCTGGAGCAGCAGAAAACAAGCCCTCTCCTTCCTCTACATGGCATCCCTTCAAATATTTAAACATGGCTATCAAGTCCCCTCTTAACCTTCTCTTCTGCAGACTAAACATACCCAGCTCTCTAAGTCTGTCCTCATAGGGCATGGCTTCCAGGTCTCTAACCATTTTGGTTGCCCTCCTCTGGACCTGCTCCATCCTGACCGTGTCCTTCTTGAATTGGGGTGCCCAGAACTGGACACAGTATTCAAGATGAGGTCTAACCAAAGCAGAGTAGAGTGGTACCAGTACCTCCCTCAATCTGGACACCATACTCCTATTGATGCAGCCAAGAATTGCATTGGCTTTCTTGGCTGCCGCATCACACTGCTGACTCATGTTCAGCTTGTGGTCTATTAAGATTCCTAGTTCCCTTTCACACGTACTGCTGTCCAGCCACGTGTCCCCCATCCTATATTTCTGCATTCCATTTTTTCTACCTAAGTGTAGGACCTTACACTTCTCTCTGTTGAATTTCATTTTGTTAGCTTTGGCCCAGCTCTCCAATCTATCCAGGTCATTTTGAATTTTGATCCTGTCCTCTGGCGTATTAGCAACCCCTCCCGATTTGGTGTCATCTGCAAATTTAATGAGCATGCCCTCTGTTCCTTCATCCAAGTCGTTGATGAAGATATTGAACAGCACTGGGCCCAGGACAGAACCCTGTGGCACCCCGCTAGTCACTTCTCTCCAGGATGAAAAGCAGCCATTGGTGAGCACCCTTTGGGTTTGGTCGGTCAACCAATTACAAATCCAACTAACAGTAGCCCTAGCTTCTTTGCAAGAATGTCACGGGGAACTTTGTCAAAGGCCTTACTGAAATCGAGATATGCTACATCCACAGCATTCCCTTCATCTATCAAGGTAGTAACTCTATCATAAAAAGAGATAAGATTAGTCTGGCATGACTTATTTTTGAGAAATCCATGTTGACTTCTCGTGATTACCGCATTGCTTTCTAAGTGATTAGAAACTGACTGCTTAATGATCTGCTCCAGAATCTTTCCAGGTACTGACGTCAGGCTGACTGGGCGATAATTATTTGAGTCCTCTTTTTTTCCCTTCTTGAAGATGGGGACAACATTTGCCCTCGTCCAGTCTGCTGGAACTTCTCCTGTCCTCCAAGATTTCTCAAAGATTATAGCAAGCGGTTCCGAAATGACCTCTGCCAATTCTTTTAATATCCGAGGATGCAATTCATCTGGCTCTGGAGACTTGAATTCATCCAGTGTGGCCAGGTATTCCTGTACCACCTCTCTACCTATTATGTGCCTCATTTCCCCTGCTTCCTCCCCTGCTCCCCAACCACCAGGTTGAGTGCTTGTATCCTTCTGGGAAAAAACTGAGGCAAAGAAGGTGTTAAGTAGTTCTGCCTTTTCTCTTCCCTCTGTTAGTAATTCGCCATCTTCTCTGCGCAGTGACCCTATCGTCTCCTTCTTTTTCCTTTTGCTACGGACATATTTAAAGAAGCCCTTTTTATTGTTTTTAATGTCTCTGGCCAGCCTAAGTTCGTTCTGTGCTTTAGCCTTTCTGACCTCCTCCCTACATCTCCTAGCTACTTGCTTAAATTCTTCTTTGGTGGTTTCCCCCTTCTTCCATTTCCTGTACACGTTTCTCTTAATGCTTAGCTCAACTGAGAGTTCTTTAGTCAACCATTCTGGTTTCTTTAGATGCCTTCCATTTTTCCTCCTTATTGGCACAGTTTTAGACTGTGCCTTCAGTATCTCCCTGTTAAGGAACTCCCATGCCTCCTGAACTCCTTTCCCTTTCACTATTCTTGACCACTGAATTCCAACCAGCAGCTCCCTAAGTTTACAGAAGTCCGCTTTTTTAAAATCTAAGATGAGTGTCTGGCTACACTTACCTTCTCCTTCCCACTGAATGCCAAATTCCAATAGGGCATGGTCACTCCCCCCTGAAGATCCAACCACTTCTACCTCATTAACAAGGTCATCCCTGTTGGTCAGGATCAGATCTAGAATATTTGATCCCCTTCTCACCTCTTCCACCTTCTGGACCATGAAATTGTGTGCAAGACAAGTAAGAAACTTGCTGGACCTTGCTGTCTTGGCAGAGTTTGACTGCCAACATATATCCGGGTAATTGAAATCTCCTATTATTACTGTATCAATCTTCTTAATCTTTTCTCTTTCTTCCCCATTCAGTCACCAGGCTTAGTTTTGCTGACTAACAAGTATATTGTGACACTTAAGAGATTCCTTTTACCAGAATATCAAATCCTGCCCACTGTTTGAAATTATTTTATTTTGCTTCCTCTTTAGACCAGAACTGGGAAATCTTAAGCCATTTCCGCACTAGCTTGTTATAGCGCGATGATTCCACTTTCAACATCCTCTGGAATCCTGGGGTTTGCAGTTTCGGGAGGGGCCGGGTGGCCCCTCCCGAAACTGCAAACTCCAGGATTCCAGAGGATGTTGAAAGTGGAATCATCGCACTATAGCAGGCTAGTGCGGAAATGACCTCAGGCCCCAAACTGGCCTCTCTTGGGGTCTCATTTTGGCAGTCTGGGATTCTCTCAGTGGCCACACTGTCATCATCATTTGATGTATTCACAGCTTTGGTACAGTTTTCCTGGCCCCCATTCTGAAAGACTGCAGTGTCTCTCTGACAGTAAGAGTTTCGAGCTATAAATCGGTATTTTTTATCCTCTCTTTTGCCTTTGGTTTCACCTCCCCACCCTGGCATTTTTCCCTCCCCTGTCCCTTAGGACTTGTGCCCACTCTTGTCTTAGATGTTCTCCAAGCCACGTGGGGAGCACTTCTCCACAGGCAGGCCACACATTGCTTGAAGGCTGTTTCAAGGGCTCCGTGTGGTAGTGGTGAAGGAGCGCTTTCTCTTGAAGTCAGTAATATGCCAGAAGGAGATTTGGCTTCTAAGAGAAACTCTTCCCACCCAGGCCTGTCCAAAGATACAGCAGCTCTTTGCAGCTGGAAGAATGTCTACTTGAGTATCTAATCAGATGCAGGCACCTTTTAGAATTTCTCCATGTATTTGCTTTTGAATTCATGTATATACACAGTGTTCTTTAATCTGAAAACCAGATTTAATTTAAAAAAATCAGATGCAGGATTTGTGATCCTTGATCATTCCTATGTAAGCTTAGTTGCTTTCAGTGATTATTGTGAGCAAGTGCAGATGCTATTATCTAACATATTTGGAGGACATGATTTCATGTTGAATAAATCAGTGTTTTCTTGATGGTGTGTTGGTCATTCTTAAAAATCCTTCCCAAATGAGGTGACACTAGAGGGTAACCCATTTTTTCTTGTGACCCACAGTGGGCATATATACTGAGGAGCACTGAGTCCTATGAAAAGCAACAGACTTGTCCTCTGTTCCAACTAACTTAAACCTTCTATTGAGTTCAGTGGGATTTTGTCACAAATTTTGCTAGATTATTGCACTACATCTCTTCTCAAATGGGTTCAGAAATAATTTAGATCTCTTCATTTCATAGAAATAAAGGAAGCCTGTCACCTGTTAAGATACCATAAAGAAGCACTGACCTCCCTCAGTCTCAGAAGTTGTTTGCATTTTAAAAGGGCAACCCAGGAAATCTAATAAACGCTTTTCATTCTGAAAATGGGAAGCTGTGAAGAAGAACTCATAGGAAGAGGTTATACACTTCAATTAGAAATTGACCAAGCTTGTCTAAAAGATGCAAGGCTTTGATGTAGATGAAGTGTGCCTCCTAAATGCCAGTACTGAGGGCAGGCAGAAACAAGGTGGCCCAATTTGTAGGAATATTTGGTATCTATATCAAGAAGACTGTAACAGTGCCAGTGCAATATGAGCTTCTGCTAGAAACAGGAGAAATGATGCTGGATGCTCTTGTAGGGAAGGAAGGAGGGCAGATCGACTGACCATTTTAGGATAGGAAAGGAGAAAGACAAAAGAAGTTGACCTAAACTTTAAAGCCCCTAAAGACTGATTTTCATGTGTGGATATAAGTCTTTATGAGGCTGGAGCCTCATGGTTGCTCCCTTCCCATATATAGGGAGACAAAAGACTAACAAAAGACTAACCAACTTGATGAGAGAAGAGGGACGTGACCACTGCAGGCAGAAAGGAAGCAAAAAGTTTGACCAAAAAGCATAGACCAAAGAAAGGAACGGAAAAGTGAAATAAAAGAGCAGGCACGTTCTCTAGATTCCCTTCTCTCACTAATCACTTCACAAGAGTTGATGCCTCTTGGCTTCCGACATATTTGAGAGTGACTGTGGCAGACCCCAAGCACAAGGAGGGCCAATCTAATAAAAGAGACGCAATGGAGAAAAACCATCTAAAGCATGTGAGCTGCCTGCCTGGAAGTGGACAGACATGGAAAAACTGGAAGTCTGTGAGTCAATAAACAAGAGGAAGATTCATTGTCAAATCTATCCTGGCTTTTTACCTCTGCAGCGGTGTCAAACTCAGTTTCATCTTGGGCCACAACATTATGGTTCCCTCAAAGGGACAGTTGTATCTGTAAGACTATATAAATGTGGCTACTCTTTTATCATATTAAATAATTGTCTCTACATTTGATCATGACTGGTTTTATCTAGCTCTGAAACAAGAAGTCTAGGAAAAATAATGGCAAGCAGATATTCAAGTGTACAACTATTGTACAATTTATTGAAAAATGAAATCTTGTCAAAAATCTTGAACTACATTAAACTATGTGCAAGTGGAAACAGAGATTTTTCCCCCCACATGGATTTTAGCAGTTAACTGCTAATCAAAACACACTGTCACAGCAAAGAAGTCTAACATCTGTCTGTATTTTCGATCATCCAATCCTTGAAACTGTTGGCTTCTCTCCCTTGCCATCTGATTTAATATTAAAAGACATTTTCTCCTTAGTTAGCTAATTGATTTTATTTTGCAATATCTTCTCTGTCCTGCAAATTAATAAGGATTCACTTTTCTGCACACTTATGCTTCTCACTTATCATCTCATTTTTTTCACACCAATTAGCCAGTCCTAACATATAACTGGAATTTATTTAATGCTCATGTTGTTTATGTAGATGCTGAAAGAAAATGCTACGGTGTTGTACAGTATAGCTTCTATTGCTGAGTCAGATTATTTAAAGCACTACTGCTTTCCTTTACCTAAGAAGGCCAATTATGTAAAGCCCTGCTGATGACTACTGATTATTTACACTGCATTTTTCCTGCACGTAGACTCCAGGCCAGATGATCAGTAGTAATGCTGATCAATTTTAGTACAGAATAGGGACATAAATCTTGTGACTATTTCATTTTTCGCACCCAGGCACAAATAATTACAACAGTTGTATTCCCACTGGTGGAGAAAATGAACATTCCTCTGCAGTATTCTCTGCATATTGGAATGCCCTGATGTGTTGTGGAGGAATTATTCTGTGAAGAAAAATACATACTTTTTTGTGAAAATAAATAAATAAATGTATTCTGTGTAGAAAACGGATTTCTGCTCAAAAACCTCTCTTGACCAAAAGAATAATTCCACATCAGGATATTTGAATACAGGAAGAACACTGTGTAAGAGTCTCACTGTTCTTTTATTCTTCCTGAATGGGGTTCCCAACAGTTGAGAACCTTATTTTTTGACTTGGTAATGAATAATGATAAACATTCCTTCCATCACTAGGACAGGATTTCATAAACTTGATCAGGAGAACTTTAAACTGAATTATGGTGGTGGGAAGGGAGACAGTATTTTTCAGGGAAGGAGTTATCTCCTGCATGGAGAAAATAGCCCAAATGTTATAGGCAAAACTGGGAGAATAGTATAAGTATCCAACAGTGAGAGAGAAAAAGGCCTTAAATAAGCAGCTAGAGGGAATGACCCATGGGCTTAGCTGCCTCTACACTAATGAACAGAGCATGAAAAATAAACAAGATAAATTTGAACTCTTAACACAGCAAAGGAAATACAATAGGCATCACTGAAACTTGGTGGGATGAGTCTCGTGATTGGAGTGTAGCAATAGAGGGCTTTAATTACTAGCTTGGTAGACAAAGGGAATACTGTGATTGCAGCACATTGTGATTTCAGTAAAGCTTCTGATAAGGCCCCCATGGTATTCTTGCAAATAAACTATTAAAATATGGGCTAGGTGGTGCTGCTGTCAGGTGGATTTACAATTGGTTGACCAACCAAACCCAAAGGGTGCTCACCAATGGCTCTTCTTAGAAAGAAAATGACTAGTGGTGTGCCACATGGTTCAGTCCTAGATCCAGTGATATTCAGCATCTTTATAAATGATTTGGATGATGGAAGAGAGGGCACGTTTATCGAATCTGCAGATAAACCCAAATTGGGAAGGACAGCTAATATTCCATTACAAGATGAGAGTTCAAAATGACCTTCACAGAGTAGAGGGCTAGGCTAAAACTAACAAAGTGAATTTCAACAGGGTAAAATGTATGGTACTACACTTAGGCAGCAAAAAATGAAATGCAGAGATATAGGATGAGTGGCACCTGGATTGACCACAGTACATGTGAAAGGAGTCTGAGTAGACTTAGAAGCTGATCATGAGTCAACAGTGTGGTGTGGCAGCTAAAAAAGCCAAGGTGATTCTAAGCTGCATCAGTAGGAGCATTGTGTCTGAATTAAGCAAAGTAATAGTATCACTCTATTCTGCTTTGGTCAGACCTCACCTTGAATACTGTGCCCAGTTCTGGGCATGACAATTTAGGAAGGATATTAACAAGCAAGACCATGTTCAGAAGAGGGTGACAAAAATGGTAAGAGGCTTGGAAACCATGCCTTATGAGGAGCGGCTTACAGAGCTGAGTAAGTTGAGTCCGGAGAAGAGGAAATTAAGAGGTGACATGATTTAAATATTTAAAGGGAAGATGTGGCAAATTTTTTTTCTGCTGTACCATACGTTAGGACACAGAGAGCGGGTTTAAAGTACAAAAAAGGAGATTCCATCTAAACAATAGGAAGAACTTCCTCACTATTAGAGAAGTTTGACAGTATAATATGCTTTCGCAAGAATGTGGTGAAGTCTCTTCTTTGGAAGTTTTTAGACAGAGACTGGCTGGCCATCTTTTAGGAGTGCTTTAATTAGGTATTCATGTGTGGCAAGGGGCTGGACTCAATGGCCTTTGTGGTCTCTTCCAACTCTGTGGTTCTATGATTCTAGACCTGATTCTATCCGATGGGACAGTAGAGAACAGGCCTTCCCTCCTTCTCTCTGCGACCGCCCTTGAGCTGTTTAAAGAGTGTGATCATATCAACCCTCGGTCTTCTTGTCACCAAACTAAACATGTCCTACCCCTCCTCATATGTTTTGTTCTTCATACCTCCTATCATTCTTTTTGCCCTTCTCTGAACCTGTTGCAACTTGTCTTTATCCTCCTTAAAATAAGGTGTCCAGAACTGAATGCAGTAGTTCAAATGTGGCCTGACCAGTGTAGAATACAGTGGGGCTTTGATTGCATATTCCTGCATTGCAGGAAATTGGACTGGATGGCCCTTGTGGTCTCTTCCGACTCTATGATTCTATGCTACTGCCAGAGGACAGTGGATACTAATAATAATGTGTAAATGATTCCTGTTGAAGTAACCTGTGGTGTTTGCTATGTAAAACACTGTACTGTTTATCAAAGAGTCAAAATAAGCAATAATTATGAGTGTCTTCCTCCAGACTTGAAACGAAATTAAACTGATTGAAATGCAAATACGTTGGTGTAGGTTACCAGTGGATTACATGCTTTGTTTTATGAACTGACTGAAGCTTTTTAAAAAATTGCTGTGCACATGATCCATAAAACAAGACTATCAAGATGCACAAGATGCACCATTTAACATATTTACAGCTGACCTTGAACATTACCTAGCATGTTTTGAATGTACTTAAAATACAGAGAGCAAAATCCAAAGATGGCTAGTGTGAACAAAGTGTTTGCATAGCATGATCTCTCAGGAATGCTGGGAAATGGCTTAGTCTGTCAACTTGGCTTAACATTTTGATGGGGCTTTAGTCCCCCATCATTCCCTTTCATGAACTGATAGTTTCCAGGTAACGTTTAGAAAAATTACATGTTCTCTTAAACAACTCTGTTTAATTTAGTTTCTGAGCTATAAACCAGAACAATGATAGGAAAAGTGACAGAGCAGAAGACCTGACGGTGTCCTTGCAGCTTTGCTCAGTTTACTTTGCAGGCAAAAATGAGGAATTTGGGGAGAAGGGAGCATGTGTTGCTCTGGAAGACACCAGGGACAGAAAACATGAGGTTGGATCCAGGATCCACCTTTCATGAATGGAAGGCAGAGGCATCTCACAGAAGGCACGTTTGCCCATTTTTGGAGGGGAGGGAGGAAGGAATCCTGTTCATACTATAGATCATCCTATATATGTATGGATCCTATGTAGCTATGTATGTGCATATACATGCACACACACGTATGCATTATTTATGTTCATATATATATATATATATATATATATATATATATATATATATATATATTTCCTATGCATTATAAAGACCCCCAACCACGCTTTAGCTGTTTGGAGGGCTAGAGGGCCTGCTGTGGGGAGGAGGGGATAGGGGATTCTGCTTGCAGCAACCCAGTTATATACACTACTCTGGTGCTTGCCCCACAGAACTCTCATGTGTTTTTCAGCAGGATAAGCCATTGTGTGAGTGATTAGAAGCCAGTTTCCCCAGTTTCTTGCATTCTGCATTTGCTTCCACAGCAAGCCCACCTACCCATTTTCCTTTGCAGACCTTCTCAAAATGGTGACATGGTGAAGGCACCTGACTTCGTTACCATTTTGAGAGCAACTGAGAACAGAAGAAAATGGAGGTATGCAGAGATATTATGGGTATTGGGGAGCTTGTGAAAATATTTTTGCATGTTGCCATGCATTTGGGAAGCTTTCTGAAAGATTTTAGGGCAAAAATGGCCTGAAAATTATAGCAAGCTTTTTTTCAGTATTCGTTTGGGGAAGGCAGGGTTGAGGGGATTCAGATAACTGCCAGGAGTTTCAGGAACCACAAAAATGGAGTCCAAGGTCCACACACAGCCCTAGAACTGCACTGTGCCCACCCGCTGGTTTACAGGCACTTCCACAAGAGGATGGGGGATGATCTGGTCTCAGCCAGTGCACCCAGGGTTTCTGGGCAGAACCAGCTGAGAGGAAGTTGGATTTCGTCCTCCTCCGGATCCTCTGTACAGAGAAAGTGGGAGTAAGCCACCCATGTCTCCCAGCCTCCAATACTTCACAGATGAAAACTTGGACATTTGTGGCTTAGCCACATCAGAGTATGGTCAAAAAGGTGGCCAGGAAACAAGAGGGCACAAGCTGTTAATGAGAAAGTATGTACAAAACTATTGTGTTAAGCAAAGAAACCCTGGAATTTTTGTACTAATTTGGGGAAGGACAAGATCTACCTTCTTTTCTCCCGCCAGCTGAGTTAATTGAGCGCAAACCACTTTTGTACTTTGAATTCAGTTTACGTCTATTGAAATAAGGTGAGGATGAATGGAGAAAGTGGGAGGTGGAGAGAGAAACCAGGACATTTTAAAAAGCAGCTGAGGAAGTGGGATAACAGATTAATTGGGCTGTCCCTGCCAAACTGGGACAATTGTGGCATATGACATCTAGAACTTGCAAGGGTTCCTGGGAACAGTGATGACCCAGGCCCATTCTTCCACTGAAGAGGACAAGCAAGGCGGAGCAAATCCTTTGGTTAACTCTGATCGCTGATTGGAGAGGACACAGGGACCACCACATTTTGTTTTCTTCAGTGGAGTGAGGAGCAGGTGGATGTGTAGGAATTCTTAAGGGGGGGGGCTTTGGAGTGCCCCCTCTCTTCCCTCCCCAGATAAGATTCTGGTCATTGGCAATCCAGACTGGGACTCACAGCCTGCAGATTCCCCTTCCCTACCTTAAAGGTTACAGAAGGTAACCCTTATCAGCCTAGAGATGCTTGACCATAGCAATGCTCTCCCTTTGGCTCCATTGCAGGGAAAAGCTGCTTCTGCCCCATCCCCTTCAGCAATTCAGTGTCCATCAACTATTAGGGTTTGAAAGCTAAAAAAAAAAGTTGTAAAAATGTGTAAACAGTTAAACAAAATTACCGGTAATGTCAAGAAGTTTCTCACTAGTTTCCTCTCAGCACATCTGCCTCTTAAGCAAAGTAATAGGCAATTTTTAAGAGGGAGGGAAAGAGACTGTTAGCAAGGAAGGTTCACCAACAAAGGTGCTTGCAGAAGGTCACATGGCGCATATATGCTTTTGAAGCATGTATCAGTCTTTTTCGACAGCTCTTGTGCTATGTTTCTGTCTTTCTTCAAGATCAGAATGCAGCTTCTTTTCAGGATTTTGCTGTTGAACGATAAGCTTAGGATTGTATCTTCTGCACCAGGTGCAGCAGGTGAAATGAAATGTATGGCCTGTGATGCACAGCCAAGATGTTTATCCTTCACTGATAAAGGAAAGTAGCTCCATAGGGGGATCTGGCTATCCTCGTGTGCTGTTCAACAGTCATCACTTCAGTCAGTTCCCAGCACCATGGCCCTTATCTAAAATCACTTGCAGGCTGCTACTTAAAGCAGCACCCAGTTTCCAAGTGAAAAACAGCACAGTGTTCTATTTCATTCTTTTTTCACAGGCACATGTGAATAGATCTTTTGGCATATCCAAAATACAATATTATGCAATGCTGAAGGAAGGAAAAACTCAGTAAGGAAGCTACTCTCTTAAAGTTTTTGACACTAACATTGTTCTCTGTTCCTTTCAGTTATCATTTACTCTCAGTGAAAAAATACAAGCAAGATGACAGAAGTCAAATGGTTGCTGCTGGTTTTTCTAAATATCACTTCAGAATAGAGTTCTGCACAACAGAAATAAAGTCTTAGCCTCATGCAGGTTCGTCCTCGCCCACTTTATCTGACCTAGGGGGACATGAGATGAGTAGCAAGAGGATTCTATGGAACACAGCAGTGGACAGCTGACTGTGAACCACAGAAGTTCCACCTACTCTCCCCCACAGCCCAACCAATCAACTGGGCTTTAGGAAACAGATGACAGTTCCAGTACTGGAACACAGTCCCTGTATAGGTTGAGGAGGGAGGGTTTACCCATCCCAACATCGGCTTTCTCATAGCAGGTTTAACACGCCAGTTGGGCCTCTAAGGGAAGGGTATGTCACAACTGGGATGCCACAGCAGAGAAGGTCCTTTCCCACCTCCTCCGCCGTGGGATACAGAAGAGGGCCCCTCCAGCAGGCCACAAACCTCAGGCAGGTATACATAGGGGAACTACTCCTCCGTGCACTCAGATCCCAAGCCATTTATGGGTTTGAATGTTACCACCAACACCTTGAATGTAGACTTAAAGCTTATTGGTAGCTAGTGCAACTGGTTTAAAACTGGTGGTATACATTTTCTAGGTGACGTTTGAAGATACAAATCAATTGCCTCTTCACTTCAACACCATGATTTCTACCGCTATGTTGCGTGAATATAAGCCAACGGTAGGCAAAGTACAGGCCACAAAATGCTGTTAGACTTCAACTCCAAGTATACTCCACCAGGTATACTGGCTAGGGCTGATGTACATTTCAGTTGCAAGATAAAACACTCCTAGATTTGTGTTCCTCTCATATATATTGATTGCAAATACAGTCAGCCCTGCATGTTTGCAGCTTTCACTTTCAGGGATTTGATTATTTGCAAATTTCTCCAACTGTTCCCCCCTCAGGTACCTTCCAGCTTGGCAGCTCTGATCAAAACCCACCTCTGGTCCTCCTCTTCCTCGACCACCAGCTGCTGCCTGCCCAGCTGAGGACAGCTCAGAGCCTGATTTTTCAGCACCACAAACCCTCTCCTGCTACCTCCTCAAATCCTAGGAAGGAGAAGAGTGAGACAAAGAAAGTGTAGGGCCCTCATGCTCATCCATCCCCTTTCCCTCTCTTTTCTCTGAACTGGTTTGGACCCCTGGTGTCCTTTCTCCCCAGCATGCCTTGGCCCCATTCCTACGGATGCACACATTTTGATATTTGTGATTTTTCCACTTTTGCAAGGGTCCTGTGCCCTTAACCCTAGCAAATGTGGAGGCCCAACTATATATGCAAGGACTTATGGTAACACAGGTTGGAGGGCAGGCAAGCTGCTAGATTGCTTCTTTTCAGCTTTCCTTCCATTGCTAGGTGATTGGGGATTTATGCCAGAATATTCTTCACGGCCCTCATCTCTGCCCTTTGCCTGTAGGTGGGGGTGCATTCCCCAATTAAAACCATTATTTTCCTGTATATCAAGAGTGTGATCCCCATCCAGCGCTTAAGAACTCAGTTCTTATACTTTCCTAGGTTTCCTTCCCTCCTCCAAACACTTCTGCATTTGGCTTAGCTTGTTTACTAATACAGTACATTATCTACATCACCATACCATAAGCCTCTGTCTCTTCACAGCCTCAAGTGTTGCTTTTTGAAGAATGGGAAGGGAGGGGTAAGAAAGTAGTTTCTGCCTTCCATTAATATCTTGCCCACTTTTTCCAGCTCTAGAAAGCCTTATTGCGAAAGATTATATGGTGACGATATTGTCCTTTACCTGTTTGTTGATATAATAATAGGGCGCCATGATGGTTTATTTCAGAAAGTACACATGGACATGAGATCATATATTAAATGGGTCATAATTACATTTACCTCCCCTCCCTCTCTCTCTTGTCCATAACATGTCAACTCCTTCTGGACTTCCGTTGCCATAAACCATGAAAACCTTTGCTTACCTGTTTCTTTCAGTCTCACTCAGCTATTGTGAGCAATAGTTCAGAGCAAGAGTGTCTGCTATCAGCAAACATCATGCAAATCTTATGTCAGAAGCAGTAGAGAGAGGCCAGTTGGCTGGTGATAGCACTGCCTCTGTCAGCCTACCTTCTTTTTTACTCACTTACTTTCTTGAAGTAAAGGATCTTCTGAGGGGAGTATTTCCTCTCTGAAGGATACTGTAGTCCCAAACACAGCATGCTGCCTTATCATACTGTTCAGCTTTCTGGTCATACATTCTCTGCTCATGGTAATGAAGCGATACAGGAGCCAGACACATGAAAATTGCATAGGTAAAATTACATAGGTAACAGGTTTAATAGGGGGGGAAAAGCCCAAAAGTATGTGGCTCAGGAAGCATAAAACAAAATACCAAAATATTTGAAAAGGTACTTCTTGCTACCCAAGCTTGAGACTGCACAATGTGAAACTCAATACTGTTGTTTGTTGTTGTGTGCCGTTAAGCTGTTTCCAACTAATGGCAACCCTAAGGTGCGCCTCTCATGGGAGTTTCTGGGCACAATGTGTTGGGGGGGGGGGTGTTGTTGCCTTCCTCTGAGGCTGAGAGTGCATGACTTGCCCAAGGTCATCAAATAGGTTTCCATGGCTGAGTGGGGACTGGACTCCTTGAGTCCTAGTCCAATGTTCAAGTCACACCACGCTGGCTCTCAAAACTCAGTATGCACCCTCTCTAATTCTAAACCATGGGCAAAAACCTCCTCTGTGATTAAACAATCAAAACTAAAATCAAATTGAATTATTTAGCATTGTCGATTTGTGCTGCCTGAATGACTGGCAGTAATATGTTTTCTTACTGAATTCACAACAGTCACTTCCATTGATGGAAACAACAATTAAATGCAGAGTGTGGTGTCTTAACAATAAACTTTTAGACATGCCAAAAACTCTATTAAAAACCTACTAATGAGCATTTTGTAGCATCTAATCAGCACCAGTTGTATCTGAAGTAACATATCAGCAATTCATATACACACAGACAAACAGGGAGACAACGAAAGGTATGTTTGATAAGCACTGTGACAAAAATGTATTTTTATATTACAATTCTAAACAAAGGTGACTCTGTAGCTAATTTTAGCAGTTCATTGTTTTTCTTTAGTTTTACATATATTTAACAAAATTGTACAGGTGACTTCATTTACAGACTACAAAAGTTTGTAAAACAACTACACCTAGTGGAGGAACAGGGTAGTGCCCTAACAGTTGAAGTATTTTTAGCTGGTTCACTATTTATTTTAGGGATATAATAAGCTTCAAAGGAAGGCAAAAGCAAACCTCCTCTGAACAAATCTTAACCAAAAAAAACTCCGTGATAGGTTTTGCTTTGGGGTTGCTGTCAGTCAAAAACAACTTGAAGGCACATGACAACAGTAAGCATTTCATTAGGAATTCTTGATCTTAACAAGAAAACCCCATGATGGGTTCACCATAAGGTCATCACAAGTCAAACAACCTGAAGACACACAATACACAATTAAAAAAGCAATAGGCCTCTACTAATAAGGGTATGTGCAAGAAAGAAGTCTAGGATTAACTTTTAGGCACATTGGAAATGCCAGAATGTTTTGTAAACATTACTGATGGCTAGAATGAAGAGGGCTTTGTCTTCCCTCTCCCCATATTTAGCATGAATTTTGAACAAAAAGGACTTCAAATGGTGAAGACTGCATGCCCTGCCTATTTGGAAGTGAATGCCCTTGGCAATTTGAAACATATCAGATTATACAAGCAGAAGCTTCAGAGCTATTCAAATGATTATAATCGGTGCTTACACGACATCTTCATCCACCAGAACCCATACTCTAAAGCTAATTCCCGCACCTTCATTGTCCAAGTGGCATGTTCCTTTCCTGAGACAATTTTATCAATGACAAACATTACAAAATGAGGATTAACATGGTTGCTAAAGGATTTTTTTTTAAAAAAACCCACACATCTGGCATGATGGTGTCAAAGAGAACAAAACATTTTAGTATCATTCCCACAGCTGAATGCAACTTCTTATTGAAACAGATCATTTTTCTGCTTTTGACCTGAGCCGTAAGCTTCTCACCAGGAATCTGCATCTCGTCCAAAGTAGGCCAGATCCAGAATTGGCATAGTAAATGGCAGCTATATCACGTCTACTAAATTTTGATCTGGATAACCGCATCTCTTGATTAGCGCCTGTCCCTCTGCATGCTATCTGCTCAACACCCATTAAGTGTAGAGAACCAACATGTGTTACATAGCCCCAAACTGTATGGAACAGTTTACTTGCTTTAAGAAAAAAATGCAACTAACTTGCAGTACTGGTTGTATTTATATATGTACTTTATAAAAATGACACCATAGGGATAGTGATTATCTGGACTCATTTCAACTTGCTTGTACCATGGATATGGGTCTGGAATTGCTTTGGTTGCTTGGTGGATGACTTATATCAGAACAGGACAGGAGGGACTGCAACCATATTGGTTTGCTTGTACCTCTTGATAAGTTTGGCTGCCAATGACTATGTCACTCTTGTGGGTTACCTTGTATGTTCACACTCTAACTTGGAATATCTTGACACAAGTTAGGATGCTTTAAGAGATCTTGACAGAAATTTAGTTCTTGTCCACTACCAATCATCAGAACTTTTATTTGAACTTTGATTGTCTTATCTTTCCCATGTCTGTATGTGACTCAAAGTAACTGACAATCTTGTTTATTGAAGTGTCTAATTAGGCAAGC
Source organism: Cyclura pinguis (assembly GCA_030412105.1). NCBI lineage: Eukaryota > Metazoa > Chordata > Lepidosauria > Squamata > Iguanidae > Cyclura > Cyclura pinguis. The sequence continues at coordinate 132,351,641 of CM059600.1, forward strand.
ATTTACGCCATCTCAAGGCTAGACGAAAGTAGTGTGGGGTACTGTAATCTCCACCTACAGGGTTTATGACATACTGAGGTTTCTATTTACGGAACAGCACATCAAAAGTGGGGTCAGAACACAAGCACTATCTCTTTTTGGCTTGTCAGCAAGAAAAACCTAGCAGAAATATTTACAGAAAAAAAATTGATAGTCATTAACAAAATGACTCAAAATTTGAACTGAGTTGTTACTCGGTGTGTTAAGTTACCATAGGGCTCAACTGAAAGAAGTATCTAAACAGAACAGAACTGGCACTGTGATTTTAAGTTAGAAACTTCATTATTTTACAGGATTTATTATTTTTATTCCATGCGATTTATATGTCTTCCTCAGAAGATCCTGTTAACAGCTATCTTGCTTTAGTACTTCAAAGGAAAGGACTCTGTAGAAATGTGCTCTGTGTAGACCAGCCATTTATAGACAAAACGACTATTAAGGAACTATGGCAGAAGTAACATGAGCAGCCACACATAGAAAAAGCAGATCTATATTTACTGAGTCTTTTATAATACATTTGCATCTTTTTAGAAATAAATATACTACCAAAGGAGGAAATGAAACAGAAAATATATTTTAATTTATTGCTTTTTTATTATTAATCTTGCTCACTCTGGGCCACAAGCTTTTTAATTTGATAGACTTTGCACTATTTAAAAAAAAAACTCTACAAAGTTGACAATTTTAATAGATCATGTGCATGGCTGCTCTTCCCACTTCTGTCATTCTTCACTGGTTTAGTGCCTTTAATTTATTTTCCCTTGAAAAATGCACAAGACTCAAAGACTGTTCAACAGATTTACTCAAAATGTACTCTTAGATGCCCAAGAGGAAAAAAAGGCACAGATTAAAAGACTCTTGTGGATCCTGAACACAGCATGTGGGGGCTTTGCTTGTGACAAAACAACAAAAATACTGCTATGAATCATATTAGCTAAGAAATTCAAACCTTTTCTTTCTTCCCATAATTGCCTTCATTAAAATGGAACTTAAATTAAATTTCATAATATAGACAAATAAAGTCAACTTTAAGAAGTCTTTCCCCCCCTGTGTAGAATCTTCTACATACAATGCAATGTCTCATTTTACATTAACTACAAACTATTCCAGTAGCACTGGGGCAATTGTGAGCCACACAAGTTCCAAGACCTCTCAGTGTACCCAAGCACTCAGTGCTTTTTCCCACTGTTAATGCCGGTCAAAGGATAGGAAGGACTGAAAGCCAGCAGCCTGATCCATTCAGATGTAATCATCCTCAACTGGTTCCCCATTGACATCACAGTAATGGATGAAGATTGCTACCACTCGCTGGAATACACCTTTCTTCATCTGACGGAGCTCAGAGATCTCCTCGCCTATTGTTTCCATGCAGATGTCTGCTGACAGCTGTCCTTTTCTTCTAGGAGCATAAATAGTAGCTGAAATATACAGAGAGAAAAAGAGAAGTGTAATAAAAGGAATTCTCCCTGGAATTTAAAAAATTATTTTAGCCACAGGGCATCAATAATTTGAAACTTCAGTGTAAAAAATCCAGAGCAATTAACAGACCAGGACTATGCTACTGCAGAACAGTCTAACCATCCACAGTATTGCTTTAGAAATGCTTACCATTAGATTTAAAGCATAGCTCACTACAACCAGTTCTACTTTTCCTTGGGAGTGGGTGCTGCTTGTATATCAGCTGAAACTAGGATTGTAAAGTATCCCTTATTTAAAGGGATGTCCCTTATTTGAGGATTGGAAAGGCTGTCCTTTATAAGATGTCCCTTATTATAAGGGGTGTCCCATATGTGAGAGTTGGAAAGCTTTCCCTTAGACTGAACAAGATGCCAAACATCACTTTTGTCATTATCCTCACCAGTATCACCATCACCTTCATTCCATATTTTGGAGTGTCGGCCCTTCATAAAGGTAGAAATACGTGCATCATGTAATTTATCAGTTTGGACAGAATGTTTATTTTACAGAAAAAACACTTGGCTAAGTTAACTTAAATCATTACTGTTATTTGGTATTTATAAAGAACACAACTTGCTAATAGCTACTTCCTGATCATCAACCCTTAATGTCATGAATTTCAGCTATCCTTTACTACTGTTTCGAAAAGGTGGCAACACTAACTGAAGGTCGTGAAAGCTACACAAATAATTGAGCAATCAGGAAATGACCTTTCTATTGCTGAAAAATTATACTCTGTGGCTCAGTGTGAAGAGCAGTTCTAGAGCACAGGCACAACTAGAGAATGCCCTCACTTCTGCCCTCAAAGAAGAACCCATTCAACCACTGGAACACAAAGCAAGGCCTTGCTTTCAGACATTAATGAACAAGGGGGAATGTATGGGTGGAAGGCATTCCCTCAGATCCCTTGGATTTTTTTTTTTAAAGTGAAGTGGTACCGCCTTTTATATACTGTGCTTCAAGTACTTTCAAACAGAAAGGCAATCCAAGTAGTACATGTGAATTAAGGCATTTACATTCACTTACTTTTCTCATCATCCTCAAAATCATATCTGGCATAGCCATTAGGTTCAGCTGTCCTCAGTGATCTTAACCAAGGGAAATCAGTAATCATGGAGTAGGGAGCCCCATCCACAACACCTAAAACAAAGACAATTTGGGAGAAAATAAAGGAATGACTGTGCTTGGTTTTAGCGGTAATCCCCTCTTTTCACTTAAAGGCCAATCCAGGAAAGAAAGCTCTGCACATGCGACCAGCATGGAATACACATACAGACGCCAGGAGATGGAGGCTGCACATACCAGCCCTGCCTTCTTTGCGTAAGGAAACCTTCTTTTGAAAAGTACACCATTCAACACACTCACACATTTTCATTTCCTTTATTACAAACAATTTCTAGATTATCTCCGCATCTAGACCAGTGGTGCCCAAACCTGGGCCCCCAGATGGTGTTGATCTGTTACTTGCATTGCTCATGCTAGCTAGTCCTTCTAGGACCTGAATTCCAGCAACACCTGGATGCTCAGATTTGGGAAATGGTCTAGACATTCCTTCTGACAGACCTTCCCATGCTCTCATCTAGTAAGGCCCAGTTTCTGACTCTAAGGCCAGAAAATAACTTTTCGTGGTTTTGTTAACATACAAGATCTAACTCTGAAAACAAATACATACATAGCTTGTCTGAGGTCTTTCCATTGCTTACCTTCTAGAGTGTAAATGTCTCTTCCCCAAGGGTATTTGGGGTATTTTTTCAAATCATCTTCTGTTCGTGTTGCTTCAGGGAAGAATTCATATTTAATAAGCTCTCTGAAAGACAGTGAGAAAGAAAAAATATGAATATCAACAGAATATATATGGAAATCAAGCTAAAAAGTTGAGTACAGGCTATAACCGACTAAGGACAATAGTCCCTGGATGTGGCTCTAATCTCCTTCAACTTGTTCAGAAGAAAGGCCCTCTCCTAGCTGACAGGATGACACAAAAGAGAACTTCTGCTGAATCACTGACATTTACACACAAACACGATTTCAGGAAAGATGAAAATGCTGCTGAGAACAGGGCATTTCTGATACACTAAACTCTTAATTACACCATGAACCTCCCACCTCCAAATGTACCTCCAAAGAACAGCAGGCCCAGGGAAGCACAGCCAGGTAGCTGGCCTGTCTCAAATATCAGAACCCTAATTCTGAAGCTGGAAATCATTCCTATGAAGTTTAATAAAAATACTGCTATGCTTAGAATCGTGTTTTCTGATCTGCAAATCTGTTTACCTTTCTATCTGTCAAAGACATATGGGGGGGACAAGATGGTGGAAGGGAGACAGGGAAGGCTATGAGACTTACTGATTAATGTTTGCTATTGTATCCATCCAGCTGCGAATGCGCACCTTGTTGCGGACATTTGGAGGATTACTAAACTCATGAATAACGCAGATGTGGTATGGGTAAGGACCACTAAATATCTTTTGTTCAAGAGTCAGTGTGTCAACCTGTAGAAGAACACACAGAATTATTTAGAACTTGCAGGACAGCGCAAAATACATATACAAAATTTGCAGGCTCTGATCATCCACAATGGGTTGGTGACAAAATGTGCCATACTTCTCTTGAAAGAGAGTACTAAGGATCAAAAGACCATGAACACCTTGGAAATTTTAAGAGGCAAATGTATAATGAAGAAATTTAGTATAGGCATACCTCAATTAGGAGGGTGGTGTAGTAGTTTGAGCTTCGGACTATGACCCTGGAGACCAGGATTCAATTCCCTCCTTAGCCATGGAAACCCACGGGTGACCTTGGGCACGTCATGCACTCTCAGTCCCAGAAACCCCTGTGGTAGGTTCACCTTTGGGTCACCATAACTCAGAAATGACTTGAAGGCACACAACAACAAACCTCAATTAACAAAGCCTCTGACAAAGAAACTTCTTTTTATAAAGTCTTTTTGTCCCTGCCCAGCCTTCCCTCTTCCTCCTCCTCCTCTTTTGTCTACCTGGAAGTTTTTGTTTATTTGTTTGTTTGTTTGTTTAGCAACACTGGGATCATGAGGATGGTGGAGGGCTGGAGAAACATAGACTTTTGGTACTGTGTCTGCACTAAACAGTGCAATAATGCTTGAGCTGGAAAGAATGAGATTCTATTCACCCTGATCCTACTGTAGCTCTGCGTTCCTACCTACAACAGGCAAGGCAAACAGCAGCTGCCTTGAAAATTCATTATAGAGCATATGAAACCAGCGAACAGAGAAAAAAAAGGGAAAGTGGGTAAGCCTGCCCCATCAGCTGAATAGTATGTTTTTTTCTTTTTTTTTTTTTAAAAAAAGCATAGATCTGGTCATCAAAATGAGAATTTGAAGCTAATGAAAGAAAGAAAAATCATGCCTGGATGCATTTTGGAAGAAACTTTCAAGTGGTCTCAGGAAAGTCCAAAATGTTTTGGTTATTTATACAAGGCTTACCTGACCTGGCTGTTTCATTTCACATGTGCATATTGCTCGTTTTGAATAAAAAGTTGGCGAAACATGTGGAACTACTTTTTTGGGGGTGTTGGAACCAATCCCTATTCTTTTCATGTTATTTTTGCCTCTCATATATCCAGAACACATCTACTTGGCTAACTGAGGTATAGTTATACAAGTTTCCCAGCAAAGCTTTGCCAACACTTTCTAAGCAGTGCTAAGGTACACTCATTTTTCAAAAGCACAGTAATCACCTATTCAGTGAATGCACCAAATGCTCACCATCCTTACTGTATTGAGAGACAGACAGTTCTAATTTACTGCTTACTTTGCTATTTGCTTTAATACTGTCATTATTGCCATTTTCCTCTGGGCAATTTAGCTCTCAAAATCTTACGAGTCTTTAAACTGTTTCAGGGTGGTTATTCTTTTGTGTGAGCTATAATATAGCCATCCAGCAACATCAGAGGTGATTAGCTTGCATATTTGAATGTTTACAACAAACAAGAAAGAAGCCCTGCTCAGAGAAACAAGCATCCTAAAACAACTTCACTTTAATTAACAACTGTAGAGAGAGATAAATGCAGGCATAACTACAAATATCTCATGCAGATGCATAAGGTAATTACTGTGATCTACAGTGGGCATGAGATCATAGTGTTATACTCAATCCAGCATTATATGAACAACAAAAACAAAAATTAGTTGCCTAAAGGAACAGAAACAGAATGTTACCTTAGGTGCTTTAACCTGAAAGACATGCAGCATGCAACATACTGCATGAGCACAGGGAAAAGCATGAACACAAAGACACAAAGTAGCTTTTAAAATCATCCCTAATTCATATTTGGAACTTCCATGTACAATATATAATATATGATAGAATACACAAGTTGACCAGGAATTTCATTTTGATGAAAGCCATCTGGATACCTGCTGCATGGGACGAAGATAAATTATCCGGTTTCTCTCTGGTGGCATCCTCAGTATTTGATCTAAGACCTGATCCATATTGAACTTCTTGCACTGGGCATAGTCAAACCGATTGACAATGGGTGCATTCTCTACTTTTAAGTGCTTAAGTACACGGCATCTGGTGGCTACAAATTACAGGATACGAAAATGATTAGTTAACAAGATGTAAAGTTCACCTGTCATGCAGATTTAAGTTCAGCCATACATATGACTACAAGCAGATAGCCCACTGCAGAATAAATCCTACGCTGCAATGCTATACGGGCTGTACAATCAGATTGCCAATACATCTCAGCATTTATGAAACTCTTCAGCAGCAAGATCTACCTGCTTAATTTGCATTTCTCTGCCTTTACTGGGCAAGACTGAAGCTTAAAAGCAAGCTTTTAAAAACTGGAAATTTTATCTTTGTGATGTTACTCACTGCTGCCGCCTTATCTCACCACTTTATCCCACCACTTCTCTGCTCTACCTGGCTTAGCTGTATCTACGTCCTGCACACTTTTGGTGGCCTAGCCACAGCAGAAGGAACATTGTCAGCGCGTGCACTTGAAAATTAACAACAGAATCAGAGATATAGCAAGGTAATATTCAGTGGTCAGGGGCAGACGGATATGGAGATCAGTCACTATAGAGTAGATTTCTGTGGAAAATGTTTTCATAAGGTAATGACAACAACCACCACCACTTTAATGCATTTTAATTAGAATATTGTGAAACTCACAAAAAGCAAATCTATTTCAAATACATTATTTTCCACATGTAAAATAGTCGCATAAACTAAACAATGGTTACTAGGAAGTAAATGTGTATTATTGCCTGGACAGATTGGAGAGCTGGGCCAAAGCTAACAAAATGAAATTCAACAGAGAGAAATGTAAGGTCCTGCACTTAGGCAGAAAAAATGGAATGAACAAATATAGGATGGGGGACGCATGGCTGAAGAGCAGTATGTGTGAAAGGGATCTAGGAGTCTTGGTAGATCACAAGCTGAACATGAGACAGCAGTGTGATGCGGCAGCCAAGAAAGCCAATGCGATTCTTGGTTACATCAATAGGAGTATGGTGTCTAGATAGAGGGAGGTAATGGTACCACTCTGTTCTGCATTAGTTAGGCCTCATTTGGAATACTGTGTCCAGTTCTGGGCGCCTCAATTCAAGAAGGATATTTAACATGTCCAGAGGAGGGGGACCAAAATGGTGAAGGGTCTGGAAGCCATGCCCTATGAAGAACAGCTTAGTGAGCTGGGTATGTCTAGCCTGCAGAAGAGAAGTTTAAGAAGGGACATGATAGCCATGTTTAAATATTTGAAGGGATGTCATGTTGAGGAGGGAGCGAGCTTGTTCTCTGCCGCTCCAGAGACTAGGACAAGGAGCAATGGATTCAAGCTGCAGGAAAGGAGATTCCACTTGAACCTCAGGAAGAACTTCCTGATGGTCAGAGCTGTCCGGCAGTGGAATATGCTGCCTCCGAGTGTGGGTTTTTTTAGAGGTTTTTAAGCAGAGGCTGGATGGCCATCTGTTGGGAATACTTTGATGTGTGTTCCGGCATAGCAGGGGGTTGAACTTAATGGCCCCTGGGTCTTTTCCAACTCTATGATTCTATGATTATGCCAGTCAGCCTACTATAAGGATCTGTACTTTGAGTGAAGTCTAATGAGCCATAATTTCTCTGCAAACATGCAGAGACACTGCTCATTTGAATTTCCTTCACATGTATGTTACTTTCAACAGCCAAGACCACTAACGTTGCTTTCCTCTGATGAAGCACTGAACACCTATACGGTGTTAACACATGGATCAAATGTGAGAAGGGAGTTTCACACACAGCTGTAGATGTATTTCAGATGAATCCTGACGGATGCAAACTGTACATGCATTGAATGACTTCCTTGTACATGTACGTTTAAGTGTTAGTGCTTCAGGGTGGGTTGCTGGATACTACCATGTCCTTTTGTTTAAATGCCTAAACTGTTTTTTTAAGTGCTCAACTGCAACGCCAGAAATTTGGGGGATTTCAGAATAAGAAAATAAATTCTTACTCAAGGGAGCAATGCCCTCAGTGCTCTCCCCTCCCCCATTGCTACACCACTACACACAAACTTCTTTTAGGTGACACCGTAAGAACCATAACTCTAGGCATTTCCAATTCCTTCTACGCAAAATTTATACATCATGTAGAAATGGAGATAAAATGACACAAAGATACCATTTATTACTGTAATGTTCATTTCCTCCAACCAATTATGTTCAGATAAATAAACAAGAGACCCACACTGCAGTTCGTTAAAGTGAGGGATGTGCTCTATCTGTTGAAAAGACAATTTAATTTGATCTAACAATCAAAACATACACACCGTGAATGAACATCATTTTAGGGCAGTCTTTCAGCACCAGGTCTGTTATGCCGCAGTTTGTTAAAGTGATCCCAACAAGGTTTTTTGATTTCAGTGTGAGAACCTGAGGAATTAACATTAAAAATTATAGACTACTACATAAATCACACAAAGGTGTACAAATAATAAACAAGAAACAACCTGCAGATTTGAATTCAGAATGGGTGAAAAGAAGTACTTCTTCTGGCAGTGCGTATCTAAACTGTGGAGTTCACTGCCACAAGATGTGGTTATAGCTGCAAACTTGGATGGCTTTGAAAGGGGAACAGCTAATTTGTGCCATATGGAGTCATCAAGAGCTAGTGATCAGATTACGTACAATGAATCTTACTTGCCATTTTACTACCTATTTTCCTACAGTTCGGAGATCTATTTAGTTTTCTTCCCAATCTATTTTTGTTCTATTTAAAATAATTTCACATACCCCTCTGGAGATCTTTTGGGCTATGTTCTTCCCAATCTATGTTCTAAACATGCCAAACAGTTTAATATCTTCAGCAAACTTGCCTGGCGTCTTCTAAATCTAGTTGAACAAGTCAAAAATCACTGGTCTCCATTAATATCCCTGAGGAACCTCAATGTTCATCTCTCTCAGTTCCAAGAGCTGACTATTTTTCTCTATTCTCTGCTTCTTCTTCAAGCAATTTCCAGTATGTATGAGACTGTTAAGTTTGTGTAGGCTTCTCAGATCCTCAGCACAACAGGTTAAATGGATCATCTGACATCTCATTTTCCTAGAACTTTCTCCTCCTCTCTACCTCGTATTTGCAACAGTCTTATCGGCATGGAAGCCTTCTGGCTGGCTGGTTCTGGCTGCTAGTGAAATGCGCATTCTTACATAAAAAGTTTAGCACTAAATAGGTCAGAAGGGGAAAAAAAGAAAAAAAGTTGATGTTCCTTCAAGACAGATGGCAATTCTTTATGCTGACAAAAGTTCTTTCTAAAAATGCAGCCAAATATAAAGAAGAAGAACACCTTCAATAAAGACAGTCTCTATAGTCTTGAAACACATCTGTCTAGACCTCTTTCAGCACAAGGCCTGAATTCAATTTCACAGAAATTTTCAGAAGCGGCATTTCTGTGGTGAGCAGGGAGACAGACAAAAATCACAGCACATATTATTTTAAGGTTCTCACTGTCAGTACGTAAGCCTTTCCAAGCTTTTAGAGTGGAGAAAAACACATATATAAAATCTGGGAATACACCTAACAGGGAAAAGGGTGCCATCCAAGAATGTAAGAAAGAGTGGGAGCCTGGAAAGCTGACTTCAGACTCAAGGACTAAGGGTCACAATCCCTGATCTAGACTGTCAGAAAAGTTAAACAGGTTTCAGTGTGGAGTCTTACCTGGACATGGTCATCCTCAATCACGGGGTCACTGGTGCTTGTGGACTTATCTGCTGTTCGTTTCCGCTTTACTGAGTGTCTGGGCTTTGGTTTGGTCACTTCTGGGGAACAACAACAACAATCATAGTAGTAGTAGTAATAATAATAGTAATAACAACAACAACAACAACATCTCATTTGTGTACTGCTGTAACACAGCAGCAGTGGCATATGCTAAGTATTTTCTTGGAAACAACTGGATGGACAAAGACCCTTTAAGAAGAGCAATTTCAGAATGGTAGGCAACAGCTTTTGAAGGGTCAGAGCACCTCACAGCTGAAAATTGGGAAGAATTCAGTACAAGAGAAAATATTTTTGCTTCGGAAAGTAAAACTCCACTGACAGATCCCTTTCATGAGCACTCTTATAATCACAGTTCTAGAAATGCAATATTAAGCATATTTGTCTGGAAGCAGATCTCAATGAATTCAGTGAGAAATATACCCAACTAGACATTTGAAAGTTTTGGGTAGAAAAATGTACATCGCACTGTGTGAGCATTTACAGAGTCTGGTAACGTTCTCAAATAATGCCGTGGGCTTAATGTAGTATAGAGCCTAAGGTTAACAACATCTAGGCAGGCAGAGCACAAGAAGCAGAAAGGCTTGATTAAACCTCTAGCTTTTAATGTTATCCGAGGTTCACATTCCTTACGATTATCTTATTCAAGACTGTTATAACTGATTTTAAATTGCTTGTTTTTAATTGAGAAACTATGTAATCCTTTCAAAACTTTTGTAATTATTTATTGTTTCAAATTGATTTTATCTTAAACTGAAAGAAGGAATAGATGCTGAAAAGCACGTACTGTGAATCAGCAGGGAAAAGAGACTGGGCTCCACATACTTATTGATGGTCTAAATTTATTCTTTTAAAAAGCCCAATGTGTTTTGGCCTGTACATAAATTGATTGGCCTTCTTTAGGGGATGCATTAAAAATAAACACAAATACATATATTAATTTAAAATCTTTTACAATAGGAAAGACATAAAAATATTATACTTATAAATTATAAGCTATACAGGCAGATTGTATCCGACGTCCTTGAAACTGGTTATACCATATTCTCTAGGCATTCTCTTATTTCTGTTGATCTGTCGAAACGTTCAATAAAAAAAATTGAGATTGTCTTCTTTTATTACTTATCAGGTCAGCTAATGGACAATGTGTACAGTCAGCCCTCCACGTTTGCAAGTTTGACCTTCAAAGATCTGATTATCTGTGGATTATTTGCTGCCCACTCTGCTGTTGCCCTACACCATTCTTGAGAGGGACTTTTATAACACTGGTGTCTACCTTGAGCTGTGTTCAGTTATATTGGACTTAGCTGTCCAACCTCTGGCCAGTGGGAGGAAATCAAACAGGCAGGGTGGCTGGGCATGTGCATTCCTTTGCGCTTTCACTTGCTTGGGCAGGAAGGTGTTGGGAAGGGGATGGCACAGCGAGCAGGAGGAAGGAAGATTCATATGTGCGTTTCCTTGTCACTGACTCAGGTGGGTGGGAAAGGGATGGGAGGAGGAGGAGGAGGAGGAGAGAGGGTGCCAGACCCACATGTGTTCCTTCGTCCAGTTGCTCACACGGGCAGATGAAACAGAGGAAGCACGAGGAGGGAGGGTAGATGGTGCCTCTGGAACGCATGGAAAGAGCAGGATGTGAGGAGAGGTGGAGGAGAGAGCGGAGGCAGGTGGGTGGGATGATGGTGGTGGTGGGAAAAGAGCAAGGACAGTCGGAAGGGGCTGTGGCAGCTGCTGTTACAGTGTAACGGTGGTGGCATTCCCTGCACCTGCCCTAAAGACCTGAGTACCACCCATCCTCCCACCTTCTGTACCCCCATCCCATCCCCTTCTCTGCTTGACAAGACAGTGTACAAGGGAACATGCCTGTGACTGGGCCCAGCCACCCAATGAGTACAGGTACATTTTTTGTACGTTAAATAAAGTTTGTGGGGAGGCTTCTGATATTCACTGTTTTTCCGCTTTCACAGGGTCCTACTACCCTAACCCCTGTAAAAGTGGTGGTCCGACTGTATTTGCAACTCCTGAGGTTTCTGCTTTTGATTTAATTAATGGCATGTATATAATCTGATACTAAATTATATATTCTCCTATGGTCATCTGTAAGTATAATATTGTTATTTGATTTTCATTGTAAACCACCCTGAGATCTTTGCGCAAAGAGCAGGATATAAATATTTCAACAACAGAAACAGACAAACGTTAATAATCCATTCACAGCAATCTGGAACAATTTCCCACCAACAATATGACATAAAAATCATCACAAGCTGGCAGACCATGAAAATAATGGAATGAATGTTACCTTACCTGTGTGTCACAGAGATCATGAAAAACAGGCTCCATGTTATACTTTGAGGTATAAGGTGATTTGCACAAATTGGATTTGAATTGTGTGGTGTGACTAAACTGAATAAACTTTTAATTATAGAGATCTTCAAATGCTTTGGTCATGCACTACAGCTTAGGATGTTATACCAGAAGTCAAGAGGGAGTATGAAAATTTGCCAGTGCCACTTTTGCCATTACTCCACATTTTGGAATTAAAAAGTATGACAATCAACAGTTAATGTTGGGAATGTTGCTTCCCTACCCAAGGATGTAACCGCCTTTTCATTTTGCCTTTCCCTCTAAAAACCATGAGTTAATTCTTCAAGGTCAGAATTACTTGTACTTTTGGTAAACAACTGATGTCCTGGAAACACTGTGGATGGACTGTATCAGATACTTAAAACAAATCTAAATGATAAAACAAAATGATGCCTGCTAAATGGCTGGAGAGTGTGAGAGGAATACAGTTGAGCACCCATCTTCTTTAGAAGTGCATCCAATTCATCTACTCCCTGAGCCTTGGATACCTTCAGGGAAGTGACATTTACAAGAGCTCTGCTCACTAAAGCAAACAAGAGAACGGGGTATACTGTATAAATATCACCTCATTGTCTGCAAACAGAATAGAAGTAAATATGATTTGATGATAGAAATGTTTGGAGAAAAAGTCACCATACTAGCACTCGGGGGGGGGGGGGGGGACTATACCACTTAAAAGCCAAAAATTAAAAGCACAGCTCATTCATTCAGAATTTCTAATCTTCATAAAATTACTATGCATTTCCAACTGGACAATAAGGAATAATGCAAAAATCACACTTAGACACTCACTGGGCTGAACATTTAGACAGTACATCTTAAGTCAGAAAATCAGACCATGCTTTTTCTATGTGTGAAGATCCTGCAGTGATATTCATCTTACCTAGGAAAGATCCACGGCAGTCACTTTGACTATTTTGGGACTTCGGCTTAAAGTCAACCTTTTCAGATCTCTAGAGGCCTTCCTTTAATTCAGGATGTGACTGGACTTGCTGCTCCACTCACCTCCTGTTTTGAGGAAACACATCTGTAGGCCAAGGTTATGTCTCCAGAGGTCTTAAAAAATTGAGCCCAAATCCCTAATGACATGCAAAATGGCCAACTGGAACACCTAAAAGGTTTGAAGAGGTACTACTGGATATTTGAGGGCCAAAATATTTTCCCCTCCATTTTGAATGAGTGTAGGCAGTAGCCATGGGGCATAACTTCTCATTTTTAAAAAGCTGAAAGAAATTACTCTGAACAAATGAAGTTCTCTCTGATAACTATATTCAAAGAATCTAAATAAACAGAAATTCAACTGGCTTTATACAACATCCTGTTGGTGGCCACAATAAATTTTGTGCCTTCATCCCCCCACATCACCCCAAAACTGATTCTGGAAACTCCAAAAACTGGTTTATGGAAGAAGCACGCCAGAATCTACTTCTGTTGTACCCTGTTGTTTTACCAGCAGGTCTTAACCATTACTGCCTGTAGACAGTGACAAATAAAACACAAGCATCATTCAAAAATCAAGGTATCACTGTCTTCTTTTTATGTGTTACTAACAAAACTCAAGGAAAATATCCATTGTCCCAGAACTTACAATATAGGAGTGCTGATTTTAATCAGTGCCATGACCAAAGCAGATGAAACCTCCATATTCATGTATTTAATTTACTAGTTGAACCAAACAAACAACATTAACTAGGATACATATATAATTTTTTAAAGTGTCACCTGAGGGTAAGCCTTTTCATATGCACTTATACTGTAGCAGCGCTAACATGAACACATCTGTGATCACAGTACTGCAATTAATAAAAAGGTTGCATATATACCATCTTTGCTATTCAATAAGTAAACTAAAAGAATTGGAATTTCTTTCAGCCATTCTGACTAGCTGGGTAAAGTCAATCATGGAACAGCTTACAGAATAACTAAACCCGAGGCATTTTTAGTATCACTGTGTACACAGATGTGTCCATGAATATTCATATACCCTAGGGTAGATATATTTCAGACACCTAAAAGGACAAGACTACAAGGCCCAGCATCTTCCTCCAGCTTTGGGCTGCATCTTTGAGTCATAACATGAGATCAAGGACAAACAAAATTGTCTCAGTCATCTCCCCTCCGGGAGTGGTGGAAATGTACCATCTTTCTCTGTCTGTATGCCTGCTAGTGAGTTTGACACACTGACCACTTTGGAGGCACAAAGAAAAACAAAGCTAGCTCCATCGCTCTCTCAATGAAGACAAGGGGCACTGGTAACTTCTCTCCACTGGCAAATGGGAACCTCAAGCATCTGACATGCCTGCACTGTCCTCCTCCAGCCCAAAACCACAGAATGGAGGCAGGATTGTGTTGGCTCACAGATCCATACTGACTGGGCTTCAGCAAATACAAGTGATGGGATTCTACCCACACTGCAGCTGGAGAATGGGAAAATTTCATCCTTTCCATTTTGCAGTCCCAGACATGGAAGGAAACCTCAGACTTGTTCTATCTGGGAGGGCCAGGTTGACGTCTCACCATACTGAGGGGGAGTGAAAGAATTTGCCAAGACCTACACAGAACTTATCTCTATTTTAAAGAAAAGTACATCAGAAATATTATTTGGGCAAGAGAACAATTTCATTTCTGTTAAAAAATAGTGTCATCAGAAATCTCAGTCAACCTTTGCCAAGCAGGTTTCAACAATCTGCTTTTCCACTTCTATAACAGCTTCCAAACCAGGTTAATAGAGTAACTCAGGGGACAATTTCCCAAAAGGAAACATCAAAAGTCCCCTCAAAGATCAAGAGTCATTTAGCATCCAAGACAGCAATCATTGTTCCATCTCCACTCATGAGCAGCTTCATTAACACAAGAGTCAGGAAAAGAACTATTTTTAAAAAGGCATCTTTTGAGTTTGACAATAGCTTATTCCTTTCGTACTTTCTATGCTGCCTCAGAGAAAGAGTTACATTATTAAAATGTTCCCACTCCCTCCTCCTCCTCCCCTGACACTCCTCCCTCTGTTTTAATGCAAGAAAAAGGCTACGTCAAGGCAGCCATACCTGATTGAGACACCAGAGGTACATGGGAAAGTCTGCTTCTGGCTCTTGTTAGAGGCCTGCGGGGATAATCTTCATTATGTATGATTCCATGCCTCTCTTGCTGTGAACCAGCACTCTGCTCCTCATTAGCAGTCCCACAGACTCTCTCATTAGTCCTTTCATTGCTGGTCTCCTCTGGAGAACCACAGCCTGGTAATGTCCTCAGGGAGAATTCTGCCCTTCCCATATTTGGCCCGTTCATAGGACGAGATCCACTGGTTGACGGGCATTCACCATCAGAGACTCCATTAGTCCTCCCTTGCTGGCTCTGGGGCATATAGGAAGAACATCTGGAGCATAAAGAGTTGTCATCATCATCCTTCTCACTAGCACCTTCATTTCTGCAGAGACACTTCCCAGAATCCTCTGCAGCAGGAGATGGGGCTGCAGTAGAGCCATCATCTGTCCTCGCGCCATCAGGGTTTTGAGAAGCAGAAGTGCTCAAGGTCCCTGGAGGTCCAGTTCCACCGCCACAGCCTGGGTAACAATCTTTGTTTTTGTTTCTTTCTGTTGTTCCATCACTGGCTGCTTTCATATCTGCTTTTATCTGCTCACTGGTCACTTGACAGCCCTTTTCACAACTGGTCTCCTCAGAAAGAAAGACCTTCACTCGGCTGGCATTGCATCTCTTCCGCAAAGGAGCTTTGCCTTTACCACTCACTGCTACAACAACATTGGACAGAAATGGAGAACACTATGAAGGGATATAAAGACAACAGACAGTTACACCTATCAACACATGGTGGACTGCCTTGTAAGATATCAAAGAAGGCAACTTTCGTAACATATTCCAAGCAGAACGCCCAGGTCAAGATGGAGTTAGCTCACTTGCCATAGTCTCAAATCTTTAACCTATATGTTTAAACAAACTGTATCACAAGTAGGCATGCAGCTTAAAGAGCTAAAATTTGATCGATTTTCCCTAGTTGTTCTTCTGCTGCAATTAGGCTGACAACATCTTGTATAAGAACAGAAGTCCTGTCATTTATCTAAGGAGAATTTTAATGCTGTTTGTCCTGGAATAAGTATCAAAATTTAATTCTGATAGATTAATTTCCCTCTGGTGGATTCAGTTCTCAAGTTTACAGTGACACCTTAAATTCTATGTGGGTGATTCTCCAGATGGTGAACTCCAGCTTCTGTTAGCCCCAGTCAACACAGCCAATTGCCAACAACAATGGGAATTATAGTTCAACAACACCTGGAAGGCACTAGGTTTCCCACTGCAGCATTAAGGAATTTCCTTGACTGTTTAAAATGAACTGTGGAGAATCTAAAATCCCTGCAGGAAATTGACCTCTTCTGCCACATGTGCTTTGCAGGCAAACTGTATGACAAAGGCACGAAAAGTAAAACCATAAGCATAACTGGATTTAAATGACCAAGATCCTGTAAGAGAAAATCACACACCTACTACAGATGATCACTCAAAACCAAACTTTAAAATGACTGCAATTTACAAATCTCAGCAAAGCATGTAACAACAGACCTACAAAGTTAATGACTCAATTCAGACAACCACAAATGTGTCTGCAGAAGCTCCAGAAGACAGATAGCACAATTTCGGGCAAGATTTCTTCAGAGAAGTTTGTCACTAACTTCCTCTAAGGTAGAGAGTGTGTAACTTGCCTGAGACCATCCAGTGGGCTTTGATGGCCAAGCAGAGATTCAAACCCTCATCCCCCAGAGTTCTAGTCTTTCTAACTTCTATTTTCTATTTTCTTACAATGCATGAAAAACCCAAAAACCCACACCTGATGGTTCCTGGATTTCCACTGGATCTTTGACTCTCTCTTCTCCATCTGAGTAACTTTGTGCAATACTGTTTGTAATACAGGATCTTGAGGTTGCCATGTTCTCATCTTCATCCTCACTGTCTGAGTCATGGACAGTAATAGGTGCTAGATTTACATTAGGCTGAAGACCACTGGGCCCTGAAAAAAGAATGCAAGTTCCACAACAGATCAGAATAGTTTCCAAAGATCATGATGCTTTCATTCACCATGCACAAGCTCTTTATTCTATTGGATTCAATAGATGGGTTCACTCTGGGTGGGTTTTTGCATATGTAACAGGAAGCACAATAACACACCTTGCTTTGTTGTCTCCAAGCTCCTCTCAAGGCTAGGGCACAAAAAGGAACACAAGAAACAAAAGATTGTGTACACTACTGGGTTCTGATCTCATGTGGTTCTTTGTGTTTTGCTCTCCTCCTCCCCTTACTAGTCTCCTCCTCCCATCAGCTTTTACCATATGATGTGCCTTATATCTGCAGTCAACGTGTTGATGTTAAATATTTCATTTCACACAAATGTGTCAGTAAAATAACTCCCAGAAACACAGATGGTGTTTATAAATGAGAGTAGGGCTCTTACAATTGGTTAACAGTAACTGTCTGATTCCTGAATAGAGCACCACACGGCTACAGACATCTCATGGGTTTAGGTAAGGACTTTAGCATAAGCATGTAAATGAAGGTAGAGGAGACGGCCACAAGAGAAAGAGAAGAAACAGCAAGTAACAGAATGAAACAAAGAAGAATGACATGAATACAACCCAAATAGAAGTGGAAACATTTCACACAACTTGAAATACAATGAAAGGTTCAATTTATAAGCTTGGCAATTAGAGCAGAGCTTCTTTAGTGTATCCAAGTGTGAGCCTAGAAGATCTTGTTCAAATTTTGCCTCAGCATGAACTCACTAGGTGCTCCCACATCTGCACCAACACTGTCCTGCCTTACTAAAGTAGTCTACAATCTGCAAGGTAACGTATATGAAATTATTGAAATGAGAGGATTATAAATGCTACATGTTGTCAAATGTTTTAAACTACAAGCACTTTATATGACCTCTGTCATCAGTTTCACAATTCTTAGCTTATATTATTTCTTCTAAAACAAACACTATGTTGATACATACTTTGATTAGAAAGAGACCATGTTTATAGTTAGGTAATAAAACAAGAAAGAGGGAAGGAAGGATCTGACACGACAATTACCTGCTTGTTCTTCGTCAACTTCCATAGGAAGAAGTGCCTGGTTAGTTGCAGAGGCATCATTGTGGCTCTCTGCTATAGCCACTCCATCTTCCTGTGCTGCCTCTTCCATATCATTCAGTGCTGCAAAGAGAGACAGGAATGATTTTATAAAAACAGGAACACCTCCCTTCCTGAGCAGGCAGCTACACATTTGTAACTGCATGAGAGTCTTTGCAAGGTTTCAAAATCCTCCTAGTATGAGAAAAGCATCTGTCCCTGAGCTGAAAAACTTAAACAGGAAACTCTCAAGTTATAATAAAGGTATTCTGATCCACTTCCACATACTACTTTTTGAATACAGTCCTGCCCTTGACAGAAGGGATCTGCTGACACTGCTCAGATAGAAAATGTAGCCTTCAAATCCAAAGATGACAACTAGACTGAGCAACATGAAAGAAATCAGTATATGTTTCTTTTAAAAGATCTTCAAATATGCCAGAGGTACTTGTTCTGCAAGAGGCCTAAATGCTCCAAAGGCATTAGAACCTGTCTGATTTTGGAAGCTAATCAGAGTCAGCCCTGGCTAGTATTTGGACGGGAGACTGGGTGCTGTAGGCTATATTTCAGAGGAAGGACCTGGCAAACCACCTCTTGAGTATTCCTTGCCTAAGAAATCCCTAAGAAATTCATGGGGTCACCATTAGTCAACAGGCGACTTAAAAACTGATTCTGTTATGTTGAAAATACTAACACGGATTTGCTTTACATAAAATATTCCTTTGTAAAATAGTTAATGTGACTATTTGCCGAAGAAAACTTTAATTCATCTTAGGGCTGTTAAATAGAAATAAAAAGATCATTTGCTTGTCTTAGATCTTGTGGTGGCAAAACTTGCTTTGCCCAGAACTGAAGAAAACACTAATTCTAGACCACAAGGGAAAAATGTGTAACCTTTTATTGAAACAGAAGAGTTAACTGTTAATTGAATTGTGATTGGAATAGCTTTAAAAGTATATGCATGTATTTGTGTGCGTGTGCGTGTGTGTGTATATATATACATATATATATACATATATATATATATATATATATCCTCACATTGTCATTCAATTATTTCAGAACCTGAAATTAAATTACTGAAATTAATACTATTTCTTGCATTTACCCTCTGCTGCAATCTGCTGTTCTTCTATCTGTTCCTCCTGGCGCAACTCATTCTCTTCATTTTGATCATTTGGTTGCTGGTGGTTGTTATGGTGTATATTGGCATTATTGTTCTGGTGATTGTTATTGTTGTCATTTTCATTGTTGGAGTTTTGATTGCTGACCAAAGCAGAAGAAACACCAATTCCCGTGCCAGCACTCAGACCCACACGAGCACACCCCTAAAACACACAACAAGATCACTGACTGACAATTTGCAAGAGGCTCCAGGAAAAAAAAATACACTCTTAATGGTGTGATTAGTGGAAGTAAATCACAGTTAATTGTTCCTTGGTTGAACAGAATAGAATTATCAGGCAGGTAATTTCACACTGCCAGGGACTCCTGGAATCGTACATGTGATATCTAATATTGAGCTATTTCTGAGCTCTACATGGTACTTTTAAATCCAGGTACTGTCAGGTACCCACCAAAAACAGTTGACGGAGAAACCACCTACTCAAGATTCCTTTTAGTTATGAAACATTGTACTTCAATTACTGATTAGTTCAATGTGAAGAGAGCCCTCCAGCTAAGATTGTGAAGGTTTTATCAATCATCATATGATTATGGCACAGAAGCACCACATGGATTTGCAAAAGTTACTGTGGAAATGCAATCTGATAATACTATGTCCACCACATGGTGGTAATATCTATGAAAAATGTCACTTTGTAGCCAAGGTTATGTTCTTCTTACTATGGAGTAAGCCCCATTGACACAGTGGAATATCCTTCTGAACAAACATAGTATTGCACTCCAAGTAGTGTTTTTGTTTTGCCTCTTTTTTTTTTTTTTTTTTTTTTTTGAGGAAGAAGATCATCTCCAGCTTTTCTCCA
The DNA here is from genome assembly GCA_030412105.1 of Cyclura pinguis. NCBI lineage: Eukaryota > Metazoa > Chordata > Lepidosauria > Squamata > Iguanidae > Cyclura > Cyclura pinguis. The sequence continues at coordinate 132,371,843 of CM059600.1, forward strand.
CTGCTGGCTTTGCCTAACCATTTTTTCCTTAGATCCCTTTCTCAGGGATCTGTTTCACCTTGGCCCTACCTCCCTAAGGCTCATGCTACCCAGCTATGCCAACTGAAAGCAGCTGTGTTGGCTGTTGCTCACGATCACATTCATTCATTCATATGTACATTGATTCACTCCTCAGCCTGTAATTAAGATAGCGGTGTAGGCTGCTATTTTTAGATTCACATTAAAAAAAACCACAGGAACACATGGAGACCTATTCTACATCAGATTAAAGACTTCTTTAATCAAATGTTCTGTTTGCACACTCGCCAAGAAGTTGCGATGTCTAATGGAAAGCAATGAGTGTAACTACAGTGAGCCCTCCACATTTGCAGGTTTCATTTTTGCAGATTTGATTATTCAGATTATTTGCTGTCACCTCTGCTGCCTCCCTACGCCATTCTTAATAGGAACTGCGAGCTTCATGAGACTGAGAAACTGTGAACTATTTAAGTCCCTATTAAAAATGGTGTGGGGCGGCAGAGGAGGTGTCAGTAAGCCCCACCAGCCACCCACTTCTGCCTTATGATAGAACTCTGATGCCTCAAGGGAATCTGTGCTGGGTTGAATATGGTGATCATACTTTTTTATGTGCTAAATATGGTTTGGGAAGGCCTAGTTATTCACGGTTTTGTTTTTTCATTTTCACAGGGGTCCTGTGACCCTAGAGTTATTCACGGGTTGTTGTTTTTTTCATTTCCACGAGGGTCCTGAGACCCTAACCCTAGCGATTGTGGAGGGATGACTGTACATCCTCTGAGTGAGGGGAATAATAGTTAAAACATTCAGGCTGTCTATACCCAGCGAACAGAGACTTTGGCTCATGAAAACTCTGGTTTACAAATTTATATTGCTTTTAGCACTTGCTGAACATTATAAGGGGCTGAGTCTGCCTGTGAGGATACAATATAGGACCTAGGACTGGAAGAAATACCATGGAATAATGGAGCTCTCCTTTACAGATGGACTAATGCCAGTAAGACAAAACCTGCATTATTCTACATTGGAAAATTCCCTCCCAGTTAAAGTTATACTTGAAAACTAAAGTTTTATCTCTTAACTGTCCCTCTTGCTATGAAATACTAAACAAATGCAACAGTTAAGAAATTTTTTTTAAATGTTTTGTGTTAAAAGACTTATAACTGTTAATTTTATTGTTTTGTGATTTATTTATACAATGTTACAGAGTGAAAATAATGTCTGTTAAATCAATTTAACTTTCCATTTTTAGAGAATCCATTGGTTCCACTTTAATTAAAAGTTGGTTAACAGATTTATTGTGACATGCTTGGACTCTTGGGAAAATCTTTGAATGGTATAACTTATGCCTTTTGAACTTTGATAGTGAAAGGAGGAAAGATATTTTTTCTTTGATGTTTCTTGTTTAACGTGACCTTGTAAGTTTGGGTACAGTAATTGATCAATATAGAAGTAGTTTTAATAAGAGCGATATACTGCCTGATCAGGGCACATAATGCCCAATCATGATATACAGAAGTTTGGGATTGTTACCAGAAACAAACAGTTCTGTATATCTTTGTCTGAAACACAGTGTATGTGGGGTCTGGCTGGTGGTTACCTCTATTTGGTTTCTGATGTTTTAAGCTGGTTTTGCAGTCATGGAACCTTCTCTCTCAAGATGAGGAGACAGACCATTCTGTTCTATTTTTGGTTATTATTTTTTTCTCTACTGTATCTTTTACTCCTACAGCCTGGAACATGCTTCCATCCTAAGAGGAAACAATTTAGATGTCTTTTTTTCCTCACTCTTTCCTGAATTTTGGACATTTTTGAAATTTTTGGCTGGACAATGCAGGTATTTGAGTCATTTCTTGGATTTTTTAAATTTTCTTTTGTTGGAACCACCTAAGTATCCTGAACTGTCCAAGGGAGTGGTAGATAGGCATTTTTTTAATAGGTGGGTATTTAGAATGTTTGGGTTTGAGCACTGGACTGCAACACTCGAGATCAGTGATCAATTCCCCACACAGCCATGGAAACCTGTTGGGTGGCCTTGGGTGTGTCACATGCTCTCAGCCCCAGAAAACCCTGTGATAGGTTCACCTTAGGATTGCCATAAGTCAAAAATGAGTTGATGGCACACAACAGTAAGAATGCTTCTGTTTATCATATGGGAGTGGATGTCAGACCTGGCCAGTGCTTTAATGTTTAATTTATACTGAATTTTCCTATATAGAATTTCTCATCTATTATGCATGAATAATAATTTCATTTATTGTTTCAGCTTAGCCCTTCATATTATAGCTGCTTCAGTTGTTATGGTTTATGATAGCAACATGCTCATCACTTCAGCTATTATCTTTGAACTATTATTATTGTTATTTATAGCATTACTATATTTTATATCATTTACTTTTTTTAATATTTCCCTATTGCTTTTCACCCTCTTTTCTGTAGTTTCACTCAATTTTGAATTTACTTTATTTCTGGCACAGTTTCATTTCAAGGATTATTCTTCATTAAGCTCACTGGAGCAAAATACAACAGTGGAAAAATAATCTACTTTTCAGCATTTGCTCCTCCCCTGCCCTTTTTTTTTTTTTTTTTACTAGGCAGGCAAATAAATCTGAGATAAAGGTAGAGACTGGAGTACCATATGATACATACAAAAGTCAGACTAAATTTGGAAACAGCTGTGCTAGGCCCAATGCAGTTTCTAGAGGGAAAAGGGCATGGAGTTTCTCTTCCAGTTTAAGGATTGTAGCATCCCCAGGTGCATATTTTTACTTTCCTCTCCAGTATTGTTCATTCTCAGTTCAGTCCCATGTTAGTAAACTTTGGGTTTCCTTAGAATAATGAATCTTTTCTTTAAAATAAGATCATTGCAATGGATTGTCATCCTTTTGCCTAAGCAAAGTATTCTCATAATCAGAACCTTGCCTGAAAGCAGTACTACGATTTGCAGTAACATCAGCTTTCATCTAATACGCCATTTGTTCTTAATGCACTCATTGAACTTTGTAATTAATTTGAATAAAATAGTTCTTCAGTTGACCATTTTTAAACATCAGCTTAACTGCAAGCCAGAATAAAACATCTTACAGTAAACGGTTTGGAAACTTACCTTGGGAGGCTCCCGGAACATCTGGTCAAGAGAGATAAACTCCAGGCTTGGCAGTAATTCAATAAACTGACTAAAAGAGTCTAATTTTATTGCATGGCATCTCACCAAGGTGAGATCAAACAGCCGAGACCATCTTGAATGATCTGTTAAAAAAAAGACACAAAAGAGCTTTTAATAAAATTTCTACCTAGTATATCTTCCACATTTGAATCTTTTTAATTTTCTCTTCATCAGTTCTAAAAAAAACTGTGCTTATTGCTTATTCTGATTTATAAACTTTTTATCCATGACTTCCAGCTACTAAAAAAAACAAAACCCTGAACTACAACTAACATACATGATCTAGCTTTTCACTACTAGTGATCCAGACTAAAAAAAAAAATCTGTGCCTAGTAATTGAGTATCATGAATGAATTTGTTTTCTCTTTGTTTTGGAATAATCAGAACAGAACTGAACGTCAAACCAGTCATCTGGGAAACTTAAGAAGAGTTGTGCAGTCCAAGAACTTTTAGAGCCTACAAGTGGGGATAAAGAGGAAAAGCCCATTTCTGATTAACAAAAATTTCATTTCACAGAGAAGTTTTAATGGGCACAATTGTCCTCAGAATGGACGGAGATCATTTTTTTTGAGCAAAACAACTGTCAGTGGAAGCTCCTTCCCTCACTAGCTCAGTTGCACTAGACGCCACAAATTAAAATCTATAGGCTAAATGAAATGTTAGCCAATTACAAACAGCCTTTTGCACTACACCTATTTTTGCTACCATCAAGATGTTCCAAAACTATGTAATTCTCATTTGATACATTTAAAGCAAAAAAAAAAAAAAAAAGAGGACAGGGCACGGATGCATCAGAACATGCCACAGTTTCCTCTCAGTATGTCCCCAGTGAAGCTTAGAAACATTAGAAATACTTCAACAAACACACTTAAAACACAGAGAATAAAAAAGAGGAACTCACTGAGAGATCTTCAAACTTGCTTACCAAAAGCTTGGAAAAATAAAACCATTTTGATGTAACATACAACACACTGGGAAGGGGTGTTCCACAGCTAGGGCACCACTACAGAGAAGATTCTGTCTTGTTGCCACCTGCCTAATCTTTGAAGTCAGGGGAACCAGGGGGAAAGTGTCCAACAAAACAAATGGGTAACTTAATAAAGAAGAAAGCACTCCTTCAGACAACTGTTTGATATGCACAGTATGTGTTAATGCTTCTTTTTGCATAGTAAGAGTGGGAGAGAAAAACTTAGCTTCACCATATCCACCCATGAACTAAGATCAGGTAACAATCACTAGTGGTAATCAATTTAATTTAAGAATAAATACATTCATCTTGTTGTAGGCTTTCCAGATGTCTTTGTGGGCACCATACCTGTGATCCAACTGCTTGGATTATGTAGATGGGGGCAGTTGTATATGACAAGGTATTTAATTGAAGAGAAGACCTCATTCACTGCTTTCATTCCAATGTCTGTGATGATGCCTGGATTTTCAACCACATCAGCCAAGCCATACTTCACTAGGTCAGCATTGATCATTTTACCTATATATGAGCAAAAAGCAGTTTAGTAACCTGCTCTTTTCATTTTTTCTACAACAGAGTAGCCACTGATTACAAGCATCACTGAGAAACAGAGGTGATGTGCTGGTCCTAAGCAGTGGTAACAGCAAAGAAAGTAATCTGAATGAAGCCTTTGAACAAGGAGGGAGAAGCAAACTCTTGGACAGCTGTAAAGTCAACTTAGACACTGGTCTATAAAAATGAGAATACTTATTATCTATTATATTAAATATTCTTATCCACTGGAATTGCCAGTATAGCATCTTCATCCTAGGACTACACCAAAATGGACGCAAACATCACTTTAAGAGTCAAATTGATGGGAGAGGAATCTGGGGTCAATTCAGAGCCTAGTATTCCTTAGTGAAAAGGATCCTTTCCTGTCCACAAATCACTTTTTAAAAAGCAGATGTTTTCCTTTCAGTTTATCTCAGACTAAGGTAGCCCCTTTTGAATGAAAAATGGCAACAATTCAAAGGGGAGGGGAGTGTCAACTCCCATCCACCCCAACATTGCACTCCTTGTCACACTGCTTTACAGGAAATTAACAAAACCTAAAGGATCTGAGAGGCAGAATAGATTTCACAGCTGGGCATGGGACAGTGCAGGTATGAAGCAGAAATAACACTCTAACCAACTTCCTAGCTCTTCAACTGACTTGAAATGTCTCCAGGCAGTTGGGACATTTATAACATTCATCTATGATGAATCCTTAGAACTGCCAAGTGACAAACACATGTGCTGTCCCACTGCTTCCCCCGTCTGCTCTCTTGCTGGCACCGCTCCCAGAAAAAGACAGGTTGCTGCCACAATGCTTCTCCTTCTCTTGACAAAGATACAGAAGTACAGCCTGAAAGCTCTATTCTATTTCTATGACTTGGGTAATACAGACATGTGTTTGCAGTTATTTCCTCTGCCCTGGCTCACTTGCTCAAATTGGCTCCTCAGAATAGGGGAAGGTCACATGTAGTATACAAGAAAGAAAGGAGGAAGAGATGCTAGTTCCTGAACATGAACAAGGATTTCAACATGTATCTGCAAAGGATATTTGCATGTTATCTATTTTCATGTAAGGACTCTCTCTCTCTCTTTCTCTGGACTTGGACTTATTTCTTACATGTGAACTCCCCCAAATGTGATGTGTTTTGACATTTGTGACTGGTGATCGCAGCAAATCTAGCACTGGCATGGTCATGTACACACAATGTAATCAAGTACAACCCATCTGCAAGGCTGACCTTAGATCATCCGCAGCAGAGAACTAAGGGCTCCTTCTCCACTACAGATAGTTTTATTGTTGCATCTGCACTCTCTTTAAGATTTGAGGCATACAGACAGATAAAATCCAAATCTCCCCTAACAGCTGATAAGTAACTCAAAGAAAAATGAAAGGATTTCATACATTGCAGCAAAAATTCATCAACATATCCAAGATGTAGGGTTTCAAATTGTGGAAACTCCAATTCTGCCATTTTTAATGCAGAGAATACGCCATCTTTGGTTAGGGAAGGCTGGATTCGTACTTCATGCAACCTGAACAGAGGCAAAACAAAATATGAAAAGCTCGCACTAACAATTACTTCCCAATATCCAATATGTACAGCAGAACCATTTTCACCAGAAAGTCAGAAAAGTGCAGATTCATTTATGAAGTAGTACTTTGCAAATGCATAGCATTGAGATAACAAATAAAAGAATAACATTGTTTCTTTGAAAGCAAAACTATGATACCTGCTTCATCAATAAACTGCACTGTAAAATAAGACATGACAAAGCTAATAGCACTACAACGAATTCACTAAAAGCATTATATAAAGGTAGACCAATATGCCCTAGGTAAAATATCATGGCAAAGCATTTACAGGTAAAATGAAATGCAGGATTAGTAAGACACTATAGATACCTTCGTGCAGCTGTTATAATGAGGTAGCCAAGGTCCACTTCCAGAGCATTCTTGCAAGCTCCCAGAACTATAGTGTGCAAATTTCTGAAGCCCCCTGTTTGACAGGAAATCAAGGGGAAAAAAATTACTGTATTGCAGAAACAGTATTAAGACTTTCTAGAAGAACTGTACACACAATGCTTTGGTTTAACAAAAATAAAATCCTAAACTCTCCTCCCACATAGACAATACCTATCCATGATGTAAAGGGCAGCCATGACTAAAGCAGTATCACAAATGCCAGTCAACACTTTATTACTATTTCTTGACCAGACAAGAGTCTCAGTGGCAGAAAGTGTTCACTTTCTGCAGGTAAATAATTGTTACATTGGGAGAATTCATTATAGGCATCCCCCACTTATTCAACAGAGTAGGGACCAGAGCATTGTCAAAAAGACAAAATAGTAGAAATGTGGAAGTGAATCAACTTGGCACCATTTTTTTTTGTTCAATTTGTGTTCAAGATTGAGAGAAAAAGCAGCATGCAGTTGCAAATACTATGTAAGAGATGCAAATAAAAAGATGGTGCTGAGTCAACTGAGAGAAAACGTAGTGCATGGTCACTTTTTGACAATCTACTCTCTCAACCCTTTTCAATTACAACCAAAACCCGTATGTTTGACGCACGGTCCACTCTTTCAACCACACATTGAATATATAGGTTCTGGTTGTAACTGAAAAAAGTTGAAAGAATGGATTGTCAAAAAGTAGACTACTGAAAAGTGGGGGACACATGCAGTAATGAATATTTGTAGCTTGCACTAAATATAAATCTAGATACTAAACATTTATTTTTTCATCATTGATGCACAAATTAGGAAGCGGCCAGCATCTATTTCAGAGCTATGTTCACATTAGAAAGACACCAACACTCATGCAGTACAAGTACAAGCATATCCCCCACAAACACAGAGATTAATCAAATATTAAAATGTATGCTAACTGAAGTTTGAAATGTACCCTAACTGGATAAACCTCAATTGTTTATTTCTACTCCATCCTGTTACTTGATCAAAGTTCTTAAAAACAGAGCCCTCTTACTGTAATCTTGAGATGCAATTTACATCCCTACAGAGATAGATGCCACCCGTTCAATTTCTCCCTCCCTCCCTCTGTCTCTCTCTCTCTCTGTGACAGTGGATGTACTCCATGGAAAGAGTCTAGCTCCACTGTGAACTTTGGGTCACAGTTTTTTGTGGGGAGGGGGACTGCAATTCAAAGCTTACATTTCTATTACAGTGCATGTAAAATAGACACATGGAACAAGGATAAACCTGTCTTTCGTCTTTCAAGTGGCCAAAAGCAAGGATGAAATATTTCAAAATTCATTATGTTGACTCAAAACAATGATCAGGTAATACTGAAATTTACCTACAGCCTTACCTACAGCCTTCACAAAGATTCGGACAACAGCTAAAACACATTTTGAAACAACACCAGTCTTTGAAATGATCCAGTGGTGACATTCTCAAGAATACATGAACAACAAAGGGGAAACAATTCAAGACTATAACTATATACTGTTTTCACTTCCAAGGGCCAGGTTCCATACCAGATCTCCAGCTGTCTTCTACAACATGCTGAATAAGACCTCCAAGGAAGGGAACTCGAACTAATTCTAGATGTTCCAGATTTCGAGCAGAAGCCAAGCCTGTGACCAATGGGACATACTTCAACGAGTTGGTGGGCCCTACAAAAGAAATTTTTCCCGATATTAGCATTCACATGCATGAATGGTTGGGTAGGTAAAGTAGAAATTACAAGACATCATGGTGTCTACATTCCGAATGTTCCCTTATGTCCTCAGATGCTGTTAAGAGATCAGATTCCAGAAGCTCTAGCCAGCACATTTTATGCTGAAGAATTCTGTGATTTGCAGTCCACTGCCAAGGTGCCCACAGATACTGGAAACAACTGTGCTAGACGACATCACAAACATCTGTATTCACATAGGTAAATTGATCATTCACTCACAATGAGAAGAGAATGCACTGACAGATATCCCCACATTTCTACAGTTGAAACACTTTAAAAATTTTCTTGCTGAAAACAGGAAATATACTGGAGAAAAATGTTCTTCTTTAATACAAAAGGAAAAGATCCATTCAGAATGTTAAGCACATTCATACCAGACAATACAACACAAGTGGCAGTTGCAAAAACTGATAGCAAAAGAATCATTTCATTCCATTCCTACTAAACTGAATTACTGACAAAAAAACAAATAATTAGCTTAATATCTGAATAATGTTGTTATACAAACTTGCTTTAAACACAGAAAAAAAATTGTCATCAGGCTTCTTTCTGCACCACGCCATCCTCCTTTCTCCAGCACATGAAAAAAGTACCATCTGTCCATTTACCTGCACAATTTCTCATGACAAAAGTGCGTAAGCTGATGCAAAGAAAATCCTTAAAAGGCTGTGGTTTGGTGAGCCTCACCCATTTCAGATATAGGTGCCTCAGCATTGGGATGCAAGGAATGTCAGGGACATTAACTCCTACAATATAGGAAACAAAACAGCAAGTCAAGTCCCAAACCCAGTAATTTCAATGGCAAATACTGCAAATAACAGCAAAGGGTTTCAATTTCGTAAAATGTTCTCCAGCAATTTTGGCATAGTTACTTCAAAGCAAAAGAAATAGAAAAAAAAAAGGTTCTTCCTAGCAACATAACACTCACTCTATTATGCAGCAAAGCAAGAAAAAAATGGAATAACCACCTTTGTAATTTCATAGCTTTTAAAAATGCTGAATGCTTTAGAATTTAGAGAAATACAACACAACAACGCTTACCTACTAAGTGCAAAGTCTGAATTTTAGCTCCTATTGGTATTTTGAGTTTGTTTTCAGGTGGAATTGGAAAGGCACCATTGCGATTACGAAACTTCCCTAGGATGTGAACTTGTGGCATGTATGTCCAAATGGCTTCTACAAGTTCCAAATGGGAAGTCTCAACACCCTGAAGCAGGAAAAGAGAACCAAGCAAAGGGGAAATTGCATCACCATAAATAAGAGTATTTATCTTGACCAAATGTTAATTAAGAATAATGCTAAGTAAACGAGCTGTTTAATTTCAATAAAAAAGGTAGCAATACAAGTGAAAGTCATAGTATATTCTGTTACACATTCTCCCTACACTGGGAGAATTTACTGCTAATGAGTATTTGTAGCATTAACTAAATATAAATTAAGTACTGAATGTTTATTTTTATTGCCTAATTATTTATATCCTTTTTAAAACAAATCCAAAGCCTCTTAAATAAATGTAGCAATGTTAAAAATTAAAAGGGCTTTTTTTTTTTGGCCTAAATTAGACTATCTCAGCATCATTTCAGTATATTTAAGTACAGAATTTCAGATCTGCTTTAGAGTAAACGAAAGCAAAAGTTGAATAGTCAGTGAATTTAAAATTAGTTGCCTCAGCTGTTAAAAAGAAAGACAGAATTTACTGAAGGTAAGCACTGAAACTCTTTATCATCTGCCTTTGTATAAAAGTATTGTCCCCGCATCACCCTGCCCCTGCTTCCAAGTTTTATAAAGCCTCATGGCTAACAAACAGATTTTTAAGTTTTGAACCCAAAACGCTTACTAGTAGATTTGGGCATGTTTGCAAGGCTTCTAAAACTCCTGGAATGCTGAATGCTTCATAGCCACGAACTCTGCGCCTGTCAAGGTGCCTAGGATGAAGCCCATACAGCTGCTCAATGTCCGGCATTTTCTTCAACAAGGTTAGGAAGCTGGAATCTGTGAATCCTGGGAAGACAAAACATTTTATCTTTTGTGCTACAAGAAATGTCTAGGCAAGATTATGTCTAGGAAGATTAATGGGGTACTTCCAGTTCGCAGAAGGTAACATTTTGGGCTCAGCAAAACAAGGACTGTCATTGTGATTTATTTGATCATATACTCCATTTTAGCAAAGCGAAAGAAACAAACAATGTATTTAATAATTGAATAACTCAGAAGAAAGACTTCAGAACTACAGAAAAGTTCTCCCTCATTAAGCTAAAAACAAGAACTGGACTACACAGAAAAAGAAGGTAGGAGTGATTTGTCAATTTTTAAGTGAAATGATAGTACCAGGAAGAGAAAGTAATTATCCAGTATTATGCACCTTTAAATCTTATGGATTTAAACCAGAAACGAAGAAACTCATTCACAAGCAGCTCAGTGAGACTAGAAGTGCTTAATTTAGGTTAGATGTTATCCTTTGTTTCATAAGGTTTTTTTGGCCACGTATCAGGGAGAGCTGTATTAAATGACGACATCATGTTCTCATACACGCACTTATAGTATACTGTCTAATTCTTCCCTATAACATAGTGCAATCATGGGGCAACCAGCTCATTTAGCCGTTTTGTTTCTCCTTTTATATACTTCCCTCCATTCAGTCTCATCCTTTCTGCCTGGCCTTGAGCTACATTATCACTGATAATTTTCTTGTTTCTAACTTCTTTGTAAAGGTACTGCATCCTGTGTGCTGTCTTTTTGCCTACTGTACCTCATGTAATTGGGTCCAGCTTACAAATTCCTTTAATTCTCTAGCTTCCTATAGTTATAGGCTTCATCCAGATCCTCTCTCTACTTCTTCTGAATAAAAGACTGCAGAAACACACCCACAAAGCAGCTACTCCTCCATCACTGCTTGTATGTCAACACTACTCATGTATGCATACTGTATAACAGTTTAGGTCTTCAGAATTATAAGAAATGAAGATTCCTCTATTACAGGGATGAGCAAAGTGTGACTTGTGGGCCACATGTGGCCCACCAAGGCCATTTTTGTGGCCCCCAAGGGGTCAACTTCTTTTTCCAAATGAAGTTTTTTTTTTTTTTGCTATACAATGACCACCAAAGTCCTCTAGTGGATGTGGAGGCATTTCTACCTTATCTGGAGAACCCTTAGCCCTCCAGAGGGCAAAACATTTTTTTAAAACTATTTTTGTCCCAAAATGCCCTCCAGGGTGAAGTGAACAGGAAGTGACTTCTGATTGATTCCCAGTGTTGAAGAAAGGCCTCTCCTGGCCTAAAAAGCCACTGTATATCAGGATGCACAAACACTTGACATGAAGCACTACTAAATTTAATATGCCTTGTTGTTGCCCTTTGTGAATCACAAGCACACCCTACAACATCCAGGTCTGTTCTAGGTGAACACCTTTATTGACTGCCTTTATTGACATTTTGTTTGAGAAGAACAAGGTGAACACAGTTGATCTAAACCATTCTAGAATTCATCCATATGATTCATTCCCACTCTCTTTTGCTTAAACGCTACATATTAATATTTTTGACATGTTGTATTTGTAGCTTGTTACTACTCAAAAGATAAAGTATAAAGAAAAGAAGAAAAGTTAGACATATTCAGGAAACAGGTCTCCATTTTTAAAGTCTTGGTTCAGAAATATTGGTGCACAAATATTAAAACACTTTCCAGATAAGTGCTAGTAATGGCATTGGGAGAAATAAAGAATATGTGCACACAGTCAAAACAATTCATGCCACAACTTTCACTAAAAATATTTCTTGAAACAATTAACTGTAATAGTTAAACACAAACTAGATCACAGTGCACCACTATCCCCATTAAGAGCAATACTCACCAGTAGGCATGTACTCCCACCATCGGCCTGCACAGAGATCCACCACCTTCACCACTCTTAAGTACAGGGTAACTGCTTCCTTTAACTTTCGAGAGAGACATTCCATGCACATGATATCCTGCAAGGGAAGGTATCTTTGGATAGGAAGAGAAACAGAGTAAATCTTCAGATGGTTTACCTCCTCATCTTTTCTACCAAATAACAATCTAGATAGCACTATACTCATCTGTACACAATCCACAATATGGGATAAATTCACAGTGAATAAAAGAGGACAAACAGAGCAATCTAGTTACAAAGAAGAGCATTGTAATACAGCAGTTAAAGGTATTCATACAACTGTCAGAAGATAACACAACTGCAATTTACACTGGTTTTTACAGCATCAGAAAATGTAAGTGGATGCTTTAGTAAAATCTAGAAAATGTCCAGGCTTCTCAAAACAATACAGTGGGTCCTCCATATATGTGGGGGTTCCATTCCAGGAACTCCTGAGCAGAACAGAACTTACAAATGCTTGCATCCCATTATATTTAATGACAGTGACATGCATGTCCATGCTTCAATGTGTCTGCGTACATGTAGATGCCATTTTAGGTATAGAACACAACACTCCACAGTTGCCTGAAATTGCAGATTCAGAGGTTGCAGGTGAGCAGGGCCCACTAATACACTTCCTTCTATGTACTTTACAGTCAGGTAAAAAAGCAAGGACCAATCCTTTAGGACTAGTAACTGCTTTTACACCAAATTCTCATTATTTTAGGGGCCACCTCTCTCATTTGGAAAATCAGGATTTAACATTACCTCTACTCAGCATAACTGAATGAAAGTCCAAGCTTGTGAAAAGGATTTAAACCAAAGAATACATTTCCTAAATCTGCTATCCACAAAATACTGATCGTAGTTCTGAACACTATATGGGAGGTTTCTTTATAGGCTCCAAGAAAAAGAAGAAAACTCTACAACTGGAGCACCATCACCAAGACAGCTCCACTCAAAGAGAGCCAACACATTTTATGTTATTTTTCTTTTTCTTTCTTTGTTTATTTGGTCTGAGCAGGCAGTAATCATAGCAGGTCCTCCCATGCAGGCCCTATCTTTGTCCAGATTATATTATCTGCCTTCAATCTTCTTTTTCGCAGACAAAAATACAGATAATTTAACATATCAATCAATAAGCAAACTGTACTGCACTGCATTACAAATGCACAGTACAGTTGCAGGTTTTCAAAACTGTAAAAAGAAACTGTCAAAATCCATGACATTCAGGACTGGCTATCAGGAAATAACCATTAAAAAGTCTGTGGCCTACATAACTACCAAGTGAAAATACTGATTTTGGTTAACTTAGCCATATATTTTTCTGTAAAATTAACATATTGTCCACATTTATAAATTACATGATACAGGCATTTCTGTCTTTATGAAAGGCTCACATCACAAAATACTGGATGTTCTACCTTTCCAGTCCTCAAATAGGGAACAACCCTTATAAGGGACACCTGGCAACTTCTAGTTAGAGATAAGATCTGGAAAGAGAATGGTAAAAATTCAGTCAATAAGATTCCCCCTACCTAACCATTTTGGGAGAGTGGGAGTCAAGAATACACCACATGAATGGAAAGAGGATGCTTTACTACTCAGCAGAAAGGTGTACATACATCTGCAAAACACTGGGATACTCTATGCTATGCAGCACTGTTCTTACTGTGACTACCATCTGAAAGGCTTGATGCCTGGATACATATTAGTACACTAAAATCATGAATCCTAACACCAGCTTTCTTACTGGGCACAATACATGCAAAAGTTACTTAATGCCACCCCAGATATCATCACAGTGATGTCAAATTCTGTTAAATAGACAAACATCTGTTTCTTCTTCCAAACAGATGCCACAGATCCAATATAACACACCTCACAAATCGTTGGCAAGTGTTCCATTAGTAACTAAGGACTATGTGAGTCCAACTTGTACCACCCTAAGTCAAGTTTTGATGATTGCAGAGGTTGGCATTCTTTACTAAGTTCACACAGTGACCAAAATCTTCCCTAAATTCGCCTTTTAGCTGTAAGAGTCCCCACAGCCATTTGGTGACCAGTAGAGAGCAAGGTCCATTGGAAATGCCTGTGGCTACATCTCTATAACCAGACACAGAACATCCACTGAGATTTCTAGAGGAGTTCCACCAATACAGGAACACAATGTAGTTCTGCATGTAGAACTTTTATGCTATGTCCCCACAATGCAGGACCTGTCACATTATTTCCAGCTGTTTATGTGCAACAAAATGCCAGTTAAAACATATCCAGAAATCTACATGAAGTAATTAGCTGGAGGTATATGTTGCTACACTTTCAAGAAAGGACAAACAGTTTCATTTTTGTCATCAGATACTACAATGAATGGTATGTAATGTCTAAAACAAAAGAAAACACATATTCTAACCTACCTAAATATATGGCAAAGCACTTCATGTGAAAGTTGATTCATATAGTCCTTCAGTTCAGCAGCTTTGATACATATAGGGCGTTCCCTGCTTGCGGAACATACTTTCACATTTTTCCGTCTAGGTCCCATTTTGTGATGTTTCTTGTTTATAGAGATCAGTGCTGGTGGGCAGATTCAGTGAAACTGAAAAAGGTAAAACAGGGACAATGCTGTTATTCAAGTTAACATATAAAGCAAACTAATTCAAGATCTACTACAGATGTGAAATTTAGGAAACGAAAAAAAATTCAAATATTACCATCCTTCTGGAAAGTTGTCACTTATGAGCTTTCCCTTTCACAAACTCTCTATATAAGAAATAAAGTCTGACATCTTCGGGATAAATGCCAGCCAGTAAACAGAATTCAACTCTTGTATAAAATCTTTAAACAAGTCATGCTTTAAATACCTGAAGACAACATAGTCTACTATACATGCTACGAAGCTATGTGCAAGTAGTTTCTCATCCTGCATATTCAGAGTGAAATAAATACATATGTTCTCTTCACCTACAAGTGGCTGTATGAGGCAGATAAGTGATTCTCAACCTTTAACCGCTCCGCCAGATATTATGCACTTCAGTTCCTAGAATCCCAATGGTAAGTTTAAGTTCCAAACATCTGGAAGGCCACATCTGAGAACTACTGGCATAGATCAGAGGGCTGAATAGGGGTTTGGACAGTGCATTTTCTAGTATTCACTGGCCATAAAGCTCACTGAGTGGCCTTTAGCCAATCCTCTTCTCTGTGCCTGACCTACCTCACAGTGTTGTCCTAAGGGTAAAATGGGGCAGAAAGAGCCAGCAACTTTTCCACAGGAGGAAAAGTAGGTTATAAATATAATTTTAAAAATAGGAAAGATGTATACCACAATCATCAGTTCTATAGATTCTGGTGGAAATTTGGTAGAAACTATTTATATATTTATAAACAATTTATAGGATGGAAGTCAGAGAATGCACAAAGAAAAGGACATCACAAGCTTGTATGCATCTACTCAAAAGCACTACTGAGTTCAATGAGGCTCAGCCCCAGGGAGTGCTGAAGCAAGCATATATGCAGACATCAAATCAGGAGGTTTTCAAACAAAGTTATATATCTGGAATACTATCCTGTACATACTAAACTGGGAGCAAATCCCACTGAACTAGTCAGTAAGACCAGGTATGACCACTGGTAGTGGAGTAGTTAGCACAGTCTACATTTTTTGTATTTTATCTACTCTTCACTTTACTGATTAGAATTCCTCTCCACTATGCATGCACACATAACTGGAGCTTCAGACAGTACTCCATCTAAGTGGACCACAGACTATAAAACTTTGCTGTAGCAAGTTTATTAGTTTTTAGAATACCACAAGACTTGTACTGCAACCCTATATGTGTCTACCCAGAAGTAAAATCCACCAAATTCAATGGAATCTGCTACTGGGTAAACTAGAGAAGTTACCTGGTAGCAGAGTAAGACCTGAGATGGCCTTACCTATTTTCTAGAATAGGTTGGTATGTCTACGGTACTACTCCAAACATCACTCTTTCTTTGTTTTTGCTTTCTCTTCCAACTGAAACCCAATAGCACTACATAACAGAGCATCAAGCAAAACGTGCATGCATAGCGAAGGATAAACAGTTTTAAATAAGAAATAATTTCCACACATTTTCAAGGTATTTTTTTCACTGCTTGTCCAAGAAATTCATTGGTCAGCGTTTCTTAAAAAGAAACAAAAGAGGATTTCAGTCAGAATCAATGGTCACGTCCAAAAAATGAATTCGGTGCCAAACTAGAAGAGACTCTAGCTTGGAGGGACGAGGTAACAAACGGGCACACTAAAAAGTTGGACACGGATGGGAACAAAACGGACCACGGGAGGGACTAGGAAAATATTTTGCTTGTTTTGTTGTTCCTTCTTTCTTTGGATGACATCCAGTTTCTGGTTCCCAGCAAGAACAGGAACCCCCTCCAAAGCAAGCAAGCAAGCAAGCACTAACTAACTAACTAACTCAATCAACCACCGAGGGTAACGTTGTAGCTCTAAGCCCAAGGTATTTGGAAGAGCACCGTTACAAACCACGGGATGGCTTCCAGGGCGAAGAGAGCCGGAGGCAGGCTGCAAACAAGGCCCCAAAGCCGCAGGCCGACGGGCCGCCTAGGCTGCGCGGCCACATGGGCCACGCGAACGAGGCACCCCTGGGTGTCTTTCTGGCTAGAACTGCCGCCGCTCTCTCCTCCTCCTCCGCCGCCGCCGGCACCGGAGGGAAGGCTGGAGGTCAACACCGGATCCCAAACAGGGTCGCCCGCGGAGAGTCCGCTCGGAGGGCGCCGCTGACAGCCCCTCAGAGGGCCCTCCCCCCCCGCAGGAACCGGGGCGCCCGGGAGAGTCCGAGGCGCGCGGGCGCACCAGGCTCCCCGCGTCCCACGCGCTCTCACCTGCCCGGCCGCCCCCGCTTCGTGGGACTAGGATCCGAGGACCATCTCCAGGGGAAGCCACTTCCTCTCCCTTCTACACGGACACTTCCGCTTCCTGTTCGTCATCGGCCGCTTGCGCAGCCTCGGTGTCCGCCTGCCGCCCCACCAAATCACACACACCCCCACTTCCAGGAGACCCGGAATAAATCAAGAGCATTATGTAGTACCCACTACCGGTTCCCATTGGAACACCAGAGTCGAAAGTGTGTTATTTTTTTTTCCCCGGAAAGGTGGGACCGTGTCCGTCTCTTGCAGAGTCTCGTGGTACCATTAAACTTAGCGGATTTTCAAAAGTAACAAATAAAAAAAATTGCATAGATGTAGCAAATCGAGTGCAAATTCAGGGCTCAGATCACTGGGAAAGAAATCAAGAAAATTCTTTATACATAAGGTTAAAAAAATGGAAACCTGCTACAGCAGATGACTTAAGCATAGAGTATATGAAGTTGGAGGCACTCTATGCATGAATGTATGATTAACTGATGTGCTTATGTATTATTGTTTTTCCTTTTTGCGTTTTGTTGTTTGAAGATAAAATACAAAAAATATACCTAGGGCATTTTATTATAATATTAGCTTTCAGGGACTAGAGCTATGATTGGCAACGAACAAGCAAAAGTTGAAGTTCTTTCGTTCCCGCTTTACGAATAATTGAGCTGCATAGAATGTCTTTCCTTAGGTGAACAGGAGGCCCTTTCCTTACCAGACTGCTATAGCGCGATCATTCCACTTGCAACATCCTATGGAATCCTGGGGTTTGCAGCTTCGGGAGGGGCCGGCCGGCCGGCCCCTCCCGAAGCTGCAAACCCCAGGATTCCATAGGATGTTGCAAGTGGAATGATCGCGCTATAACAGTCTGGTAAGGAAAGGGCCTTAGTGAGGAAGGCTCTGCCAGGCAGTGGCTTTGGCAGGGGCTTGGCTGTTGCATTTCCGCCCCTCTGTCGCTCCGTGTTGTAATACCAGGAGCGGTCCTGCCCGTTTCTCGCCTGTCGTCCACGTGTTTCTTTTAATCCTCCGTCGTTTGTTTTCGAGACATGGAACACTATGGCCATTTCCGCACTAGACCGTTATAGCGCTATGATTGCACTGGCAACATCCGATGGAACCCGGGGGTTTGCAGTTGAGGGAGGGGCCTCAAGGATGTTGAAAGTGGAATAATGGCGCTATAACAGTCTAGTGCGGAAACGGCCTATACTTGGAAAAAGTCGCACCAGCAACAGCCCCCCCCCCCTTTTACTCCTAAACAGCAGGGACAAAAACTCAACCCAGTGAAGTTTCTCCGAGAGTATCCACATCGTTTGCAAGGATTCTTATCCTAAGGTGCCAGTCCTAATAATACTAGTTTTTTCCGAATACTGGGAAGACGAAGAGTCCACATCATAATCCTATTGCCCTTCTTTCTTTTCGACAACCCTCCTTTCACCCAGTTTATAAGCTAACAAACCACCATCCTCCCACCCTTCTCCCGGACATGGTGGGAGCGCCGATTGGGAACCGGAAGTTCCGTTTGCGGGGCCATTGAGACCACGCCGCCCCCGTTCCGAGCCCTCCATCCTCCCCCCTTGAGAAAATGGCGGCCGCCCGGCTCGTCCTCCGCGCCGGCCTGGTCGGGCTTCGACCCTCGACGGCGGCAGCCGTGGCTTCGCGGCCGCCGCTCCGCTTCCTGGCCGCCGCCGCTGCCGCCTGCTCCCTGGAGGGGTTCCAGCACCTGGTGGTGGAGAAGCGCGGGGCGAAGGGGAGCGTGGCGGTGGTGCGGCTGAACCGCCCGAAGGCGCTGAACGCGCTCTGCGACGGCCTCATGAGCGAGCTGACGCGGGCGCTGGACGCGCTGGAGGGGGACCCGGCCGTGGGCGCCATCGTCCTGACGGGCAGCGAGCGGGCCTTCGCGGCCGGGGCGGACATCAAGGAGATGCAGGGCCGCACCTTCCAGGAGTGCTACGGCACGGGCTTCCTGACCAACTGGGACCGGGTGGCCCGCGTGAGGAAGCCGGTCATCGCGGCGGTCAACGGCTTCGCGCTGGGCGGCGGCTGCGAGCTGGCCATGATGTGCGACATCGTCTACGCGGGGGAGAAGGCCCAGTTCGGGCAGCCGGAGATCCTCCTGGGCACCATCCCGGGGGCCGGCGGGACGCAGCGGCTGACCCGGGCGGTGGGCAAGTCCCTGGCCATGGAGATGATCCTCACCGGGGAGCGGATCTCGGCCCAGGAGGCCAAAGCGGCCGGCCTGGTCAGCAGAGTCTGCCCGGTGGAGAAGCTGCTGGACGAAGCCGTCAGCCTCGGGGAGAAGATCGCCAGGAACTCCAAGCTGGTCACGGCCATGGCCAAGGAAGCCGTCAATGCCGCCTTCGAGATGACCTTAGCGGAGGGGAATAAAACGGAGAAGAGGCTCTTCTATGCCACCTTTGCGACGGATGACAGAAAAGAAGGGATGAGTGCCTTCGTGGAGAAGAGGGAGGCGAATTTTAAAGACCACTGAGTCATCTTGCAGGAGCCCCCAGGGCCTGGGGTCTTGGGGGGCTAATGTCTGACTAGTAGTTGGCTGTCTGAAAAGGTGGCAGCTTGGGTTTGCCCAGTATCCTCTTCTCTTTCACGAGAGGCCTTTAGTGCAGAGCTTGGGCTCCAAAAGTTCTGCCTCCTTTTGATCGGGATCTGGAGGCCTCTCATGGGTTCAGGGGCGCAGTTCTAATGATTGCTTTCTTTGTTAAGGTCTAATTGGAAATTATGATTGTCTGTAATTCCGTTTAAAACAGTGTTTTGGGAATGCTCCGTCTGAAGATAGTTTGGATTGCATAGCCCTTGTGCATTCTGTAAGCCTTTGTTTGACCCTGATAAATGACACAGCAATGCAAGATGTAGGAAGTAATCTGGATTTGTACTAGTGTACACGCACACTGTGATGTCTCCCATCCAGCTCCAAGTGAACATTCTCCTGCCTCCAAATTGGAGGGAGCTGAGGAGGACATGGTTATCTAGACTGCTAACTATATGTTTTAGCAGATTTATGGGTGTAGTTGCCTTTTGTTTTTATCTATTCCATTGCTACATGTGGTTTGATTGTCACCAGGAGATCCTTGCTGATTTGGGGTTGAACCTGATCTGTTACTCTTACTGATGGTCAAGAGCACAGGGCAAATCTTGTGTGATTATAATCTTGTGTGATTATCCACATTAAGAAGTCCATGCCATCAAGCTTGTAGCCAGAAATGCATTGGGAAAAGGCTTTAGCCTTAAGGATATGTTGTGGGGAGGTCCTTCTGAATTCTGCAAAAAGAAATGTGAATTCATGATTGTATATGAATTTAATAAAATTGCACCATTTTAAACAGTTGTGTGCTCCTTACCCATGTTCACTCTAGCAGTAAAATTCTATATAAGCTAGCTGGGAGTAAGTTTCAGTTTGTTCAGTGGAGCTTACTCCCAAGTAAGTGTGTTCAGGATTGCAGCCTGTATTGCCACGCCATGTGTAGCAGAAGTATAGTCTCCCATTTCTGTGTCCCTTTCATAGAGTTTATTGGTTCCAAATTGAGCTGTTTTTCCATTCTCAATGTATAACTCAAAACAACATTTTTTTTATCAGTGAAGTTTTAAAAAAAGGGTGGCAGAGGGACAGTGCCTGGTAGTCACAGAGAATCATGACTAAGGATGGTTTTCAGTTCCCAGAAGTTCATTGTGTCCATATAAACTTGTCTGTGCTTTTGTCTGGTGGGGTATAGAAGAGTGGGAAGCCCTCCAGAAGTTGTTGAACTGCATTTCCCAGAATTTCTCACCACTAACTATGCTAGTTAGGACTGCTGGGATTTGCAACCCAACAACCTCTGGCAAACTACATCATTCCCACCTTTGGTCTGTGGTTTGTTGTCACCATTACCAACTTAGTTGCCTTGTGTGAACTTTTTGAGGAATTGAGGCTCAAGCAGAAAAGGAGAAACTGCCACATTTGGTGTGATATTTGCTCATCCTTTGCCAAAAACCATTATTGAATTGTAATAACTCAGTCCTAAGGTAATTTTGGTGGATAGTTTTTGTTATGTGTGTTTCCCACCCATACTTACAACTGTGGATGACCTGAAGAGAATTATGCTTAGTAGTTACTTGACTGAGGAAGAACAACTTTGGCATAAGGAAATTTTAATAGATGATGAAGAATGAAAATAAGAGTGGACTGGTAGTAGTCAAATCTGCTTGTACACTCAGACTGAAATTCTCTGCACCTTAATCTGGCAATAAGTCCCACTGAATTCAGTGGGAAATCCTCCTGAGTAGACATTATAATGTCTGTCACACTTTTGTTTCACAACTGAAAGCTATGGTTTATGAGTTCCAGTTGGGGAGAGAAATTCGTTGGCTCCGAGGAGAACAAAGGGGTTAGGATTATAATTAAACCTGAACATGTTTTGAATCAGTAAATCCAGGGAAAGTGAACTTTTAATACTGTGTATCAGCTATCACTTGGCTTTTGGCTCTAGCTTTTCTTTCTTCTTGCTCTTGTTTGTTTGCCATAGGTCAGTGCAGTTCTGAACCAAGGATGGGGAACACTTATCCCACAGGTTGCATGAGAACTATAGGTGTCCCAATATGGCCTTCTAGCTTCCCTCTGAGGCCCTGCCAACAATCAGCAGCAGTGTTGATGCTGTTGGCACCATCCAAATATCTTGAGGGAGTATATTTTATTGGGATAACTTTCTTACCCACATATTTGTGGTGAATTTGCCTTCTGAGATGCAAAAGTCGGCGTCTAATTATTGATTGTTGATTTGTGAATGCGTACGTGCATGCATTCATGCTAGTAAAAGAGGATATACTGAATAGCCTTTAATTTGTTTTATTGAGGCAAGATGACAGAACCAAGGAATTTGAACACAGACAATTTGGGCCAAAAATATTACAAAGAACTTTTTGCTTTTTTCGTCTGATCCATTATGCTTAGCCTCTTCTGCAACTTAGCCTAAGGAAGGGAAAAAAAAGAATTAAAAATAATTCCCAAAGTACCAGTTTTTCAAAACATCCAAGATTCACTGAATACTAGTCAAAAATGTAGATATACTAAAAGAAGAAAGCTAGCATTCTGGGGAAACAAAAGAAAACTACTGGAAAAAATACGTCTCTGGGTCATCAGAAATTGTTAAGAAGCCTGATATTTTGATGACAAATTCCACATGAATTCATGCTTTCAGATACTTTGTTCGCTATATACAAATGAAGGCTTAACAACAAGAAAAATATGTATTGTTATATGGGTATAACTCTTACTGGGCCCAATGGGACCTTCATCTGAGTAAATATGTTTGGCCTTGTGTTGTTTGGTGTCAAATTTTCTGTTTTTCATAGGAATATGACTTCCTTCAACAGATTATTAGATACTACAAAATTAAATAGCTGGTTTCCTCCCAGTCACAGTCTGTAGATTTGCAAAATATCTTACTATACTGAATTGTTTCAGTGCAGAAATACTAACAGGTAGGACATACCTTTTAATTGCATTCTCCATGGTGGCGTATACCAATTTGTCTTCCAGTTTTCCTGTAATAGCAGAGTAGTTTGTATGAATGGCTCGTTGCTAGACTTCTGGTATCATGAGAATGTCCTCTACCTTACAGAGCTGTTGTTACCATAGCAAATTACACATAGGAAGTGGCTGAGCACTTTGTTTCAAATATTTCGATCCCCAACTATTGACCATATGGGTTTCTAAAGCAGTTTACAGTTTGTTGTTGGAACCATTAAGCATGAAATAAGTGACTGTCACTAAGAGACAACTGTAAGATACATTAAAAGCAGTACAAAATATAACCTAATAAGAGCCAACAGGAGGAAAAAATAGATCTCAATAAATGTAGCCTCAAGCATAGATTTTATCTGGTGACAAAATGCTGATGTGGTAGCTAGGGATTAGATACAGGGGAGGAGCTTCATAAACAGCATGCTACGTAGAGTACTGTTTAGAGCAGGGGTGGGGATCATGTGACCCTCCAGATATTTCTGGGCTGCAACTCCCAGCAGTCTTAGCAATCCGATTGCTTTTGAAGAGCCACAGCAATCTTTCCCTTACTGTTGAGGAACAATTTCCTGTTTGTGAGCCACAGTCACTCCAGAATCTGATGAGGTTGAGAACATCAGCATCACAGCATCACTTCATTTCCTTCTAATTGTGGCATAAGTGGAACTTTGTATCATGTTGCAAAGATATGGTGACTCTAGGACTTAAAAGATGGTACAAAGGGCTGGAAGGAGCTGATTGCAAAATAGACCAAGGAGAGAAGTAAATTTCTCTATTTGAAAAATACTTAGGAAGACAATGAAACAACAGAATTTACTGAACAGTTAAATGTAATGGAGAACCTAGCAGCTCCCTTCAGTTATTAATAGATTCCTATAGTCTTGTCACCATTGGCTGTGCTACTTTAGGCCATCCAGCAGTAACAGACATGAAAGTAGCCTGTTGCTGACCAATAGTATCCATCAGGAATTGCCTTATCTGCCATGCTAATCACAAGGTTTTGTCCTTTCCAAAAGTCTTTGGGCAGAACCATCCCCAGGTATGAGAGTGCCCTATGCAAAAATCTTTGGGAGCCCTGTCCTCTGTCAATGGTGAGCATAGCGAGAGGAATGGCAATGCTCTGCAGTTTGGCGTGGACAGGTCTAGCCAGTGTTTTAATTTCCCCCAGTGCTCCAGGGTGATGCTACAGTGGAAAATTCAAATCACTAGATCCAACTGCCTGGCACTACTTGGAGTGCCAAGCCAGATTGTATTTTTCAAGAGTAGGGGTTCAAGGTATGATGTAGTTATAGATCTGGCTAAAGCAGTAGGATTCTAGCTTGTGTCTAGGGATGCCAGGTGTTTCACCAGACCTAAGTCTGGGAAAGGACAAGATTTCATAGGGACGTGTGAGATTGCCCTCCTCATTTTGTTTTCAATGAAGCAGCATACGTCTATGCCTCAGGCATATGATGAGTAGTAGTTGTCTTAAAGTATCCCCCCTTTTTATGTTGAACTTACCGGATTTTTGCACACAAGAGGCATAGATTGGCATGGGTCTCATTATCAGTGTCACACACAGGTTTATATATTTTTGGGCAGCTTGCATCCAATCCCTTTCGTGGTGGTGGGAACTTACTGCAGTCAACCTATAAATACATTCCAGCCAAAAAATGCAGTTTACAGCAGGTTTATTTTGAGCAAACTCAGCATTTGCTAACCAGCTACATCATGCTGGTGCCGTGCCCCCTCCTACTTTCTCATCCCCTCCATCATTGGGTCCCCTGCAATCTTGGGGGTTGTATAAGAGCCAGAGCAGAGAAAAGCACAAAATGTTATGCTCTGAATGCTGCTGTAGCTATGCTATGCTAGAAGCCTGTCAGTATTCGAATCTACATATACTTGTAGATCAAGGTGGTGTTTGTATTTTAAAAAGTTCCCTTGAAAAGCACTTTAGAAATCTTTTAAATTAAGTGGATATGACTTTTAAGTGACATTAACTTCTTGTCGCATATTAAGAAATTTTTCACATTTCTTTCAGCACAAAAGGCTTGCTTCCATAAGAATTATACTTTGATTTCAGATTAAATAAGAATGATACTTACACATTCTCCTTTATAAGCCAGATCAATATCAGCTCCATTTCTAGAAAGAGAGGCTGGAATTAATGAAGAAGCTGACCAAATGTGTGAGCCATTTAGAAAGGAAGTATATAGTACTGGCAGTGTGCAATCTAACAGTATACAGTCCTGTGTATATATTTCAGAGCCCGATAGGTGACCAGTGTGACTTGCTCCCAGGTGCACAGGAGAGCATCTTAAAATGCCAAAATTAATTCCTATTGGCCTTGCAACACTCCTTCTATCCTCTACAGCAGAGATGAGCACCTGGTGGACCTGCTGTGTTATTGGACTGCAACTCCTATTCTCCTCCACTATTGGCTTATTTGCTAGGGCTGCTAGATGTTGCAGTCCTACAATATCTTGAGGGCCACAAGTTGCCCTGTCTCACTCTACATGAAATAAAATCCAAATTTCTCAGGTG
Source organism: Cyclura pinguis (assembly GCA_030412105.1). Lineage (NCBI taxonomy): Eukaryota > Metazoa > Chordata > Lepidosauria > Squamata > Iguanidae > Cyclura > Cyclura pinguis. The sequence continues at coordinate 132,397,055 of CM059600.1, forward strand.
CTATATTTAAGAGCAATTTCAGAAGAACACATTTCAACCTCTCCATTAGTTGTTAAACAGTTTCACAGCGTGTTTCCAGAAGAGGCTTTTGTAATGCAATTGTTGTGACTCAGTCATAGATGTCCAGATGACATCATCTCCAGTTTCTAATTGTTATGTTTGTTATGTTTTCTTCTAATTTTTTTTTCTTACTAGGAAAAAAAATCAAGAAGGAAGAAAAAATAGCTGCATACTGTCTACTGATTTCTTGGAAAAATCCTCAGTGTTAATCATTCACCATGAAGCTGGATAGCACTTTACTAAGGTCATTTACTGGGGCTGCCAAATTTTATGGTCTGTTCATGAATCTCCAGTTTACTTGGGTTTACTTGGGTCATCTCCAAGTAGGAGGCAAGCATGCAAATTCTCCGGTTGGTTCAGCTCCAGTGGGAGGAAAGGATTGTGTGCAATATAGTCTGCCAGTATTAATTGATTTGTTGGTGAAACTAGTAGACTTTGATGTATTTATTCAGTTAACTTTGTTCTTCTCTCAGTTATTGTGGTGCCAGGGCTCACCCTCTGCTCAGCTCTGCATCCATCTTCTGGCTAGAAGCAAGTAGGCTAGATTAAATATTCCTTATCCTTTCTCCTTAAGTGAGCAAGAAGGAAGAATCTTCTTATTTTATCTTTATCTGGGAATATCCCCTTTAGCTAAGTCTTGTTCCAAACAGGCATATATATTGTGTGTGTATGTATGTGTGTGTGTGTGTGTGTGTGTGAGAGAGAGAGAGAGAGAGAGAGAGAGAGTTTGAATGACAAGCTCTGAGCAACTGTGACTGGTATTTAATGCATAATAACCCTTAACAATATCACCAGTGGGTCTCAGGTTTTGGCCCTGAAACCTCAGGGCCTAGGATTATCTTGAACTGGCAATTTAGTTATAATGAAATTCTGGCTTTACGTCTGTGTAGTGCAAAAATGGTTTGGTCAGATAATCCTGTTCTCCTTGGACAGATGTAAGCCCTTCTAGTTTGAAAAGTACCTGAGAATCCAATATGTACTAATTCAATTTGATGTTTCTGCAGCCTAAATCTACCTGCCAGTCCTGACTGGAATAGACTAGAAAATCAATGGAACTTACATAAATGTCCACATACTGAACTCTAATTTATTTAATAGATCTCCTCCAGTTGGAACTAACAACTGGAGTTAGGCCAAGGTATTCTTTTTAGTTTAGTATTTAGTTAATGGATGAATTAGATGATTTTATGATTTTTAATGTGATATTTTTCATTGTTTTTAAAATTTCATTTTTTGGTTTTAATTGATTATTTTTGTTAGCTGCCTTGGATCCCACTTCAGGAGAAAGGCAGCATATAAATGACATAAATAAATAGAGATCAAATGTATATTTATTTACAGCTGCCCATTGTCTTGGAACATTCCTCCAGGAAAATGTGTGTGAGGTTGCACCCTTCATGATCTTTCTGTTTGATACAAATTAGCTACGGAAGTACTCACAAGATTTCAGAACATAGGGCACATTCATTGCCATAAGTCTTGCCGTCAGTTCCACAGCGTGGGTCATATTCCAGAGTGCAGGGTATCGGACCTTGTTTAATCTGTTTAACTTGTTGATATCTTCTGCAGTCGAGCTGCGAAATAAAGGAGATGAAACAATGGTTTACACTAATTAGTAAATGAGAGGTGTTTTCCCCCCATTTGCAATTCACAAACAAGTGGATTTTTTTTCTTCCCTCTCTGTCATGGACAACCCAAATTTGGCTTCCTGAGGCAGAGCAACCAATACTACCAGCCTTACCTCACTTAGATCGAAGTACATAGTAAGCAAACTCAGGAAAGTTGTTGTGGCCCGTAAGACAGAAAAGGCACTTCTAGCAACATCAGCAAAAATGCTAATTTTAAAATATATGCACGTATGCATGTATGTATTTATTTATTTTGGTGTCATTCTATAATATCTGAATTCTACTACCTGCAATAATCGCCTTACTCTGCCTAATGTAAGGGCCAGCCTCACCCTTTGTCATTTCCACTTTAAATGAGTAACCCTAGAGTCTTAATATCTGTGCTGCTGCTTATGTAGGGGAGCAAGGGGCAGGGAACGGGTGGGGAGAGTATAGCACTCAAGATGTTGTTGGAGTCCATCTTCTGCCATTTGTTATCACTGCATGGGCTAAGCCACACTTAGCTGAACAGAGCACAGCATTAGTTATTTTCTCTAGGGATATTTTTTTTTTAAAAAAAGGAACTCACAGAGCTGTTTGTTTCAACTTAAAGGAAGAGAGTGAATCAATGATTAAACAGATAGATGGCACAGTGAAAGCTTTTCTTACAGAAAGCGTTTTTTCAGGTGTTTAGATGTGACATGAAGGAACACAAAATCAAATCCATTGAAATAAGAAATGAAAATTGCTTTACTAAAGGGTTTTTGTTTTTTTTAGGATGACTTCAGTGTGATCTTTGAAAGTATGGCCGCTTTCTTTCTTTCTTTGAAAATGAAGTGTGGAATCACTTTTCTTACTTTGGTTCATCTGTGTAAAATAACTGGAGCTGCCTTATAGCACATTCTTGTGGGTATCGACTGAGAAGTAAGATTTGTTATGTTCAGTGGAATTTCCCCATTATTGCCTTTATGGGACTCCAGCCTTAAGAATCTTTCACAACCACTTTAGAAATTCTCTTTCTACGATCCCTTCAGCACCTATTTTTCACGTGTCTCCTTGCTGAATTTCTGAACCGTGTTACAACCCAATGGCTGAACCTAGTCTGTGCTTTCCTATGCAAGCAAATGGACTATTTTTTTAAAAAAAGGCAATTTAAAGAAAATAAACATGTGAATTTACCTTCTTTGCTGAAGCCTCTGTACCTGAAAATAATTCAGAAAAACATTAGAACACTGTTGAGAAATGCTGAGGAGACGTCACCTTGCGTTTTATAACCTTGCAATGAAGGGGCAAATGGTCTTTAGCCTAATTACTAGCAGGTCTGGATTAAAACAAGCTGAGCCCCCTATTATGTATTAAGTTAGGACTCAAGGCATTACTACCACCCAGAACAAAGCAACAGTTAGTGTACTATTCTACCAACTATGTAATTTTGGAAATTCAGTAGGGCATTGTATTTTGAGGCCCTCATAATGCTAGTTTCCTCAACTTTAATTTGTTTGGTCTGTAGATAAATCTGCCATTGATTACCAAACAAGGAAATGAACCTTCTCAAAAGAATTTTGAGGGCCTCAAAATACTTTATCAAAAGTTCTTTTGATAAGTATCAACCTGCTTTTGTTGTTAAAGAAGTCTTAACCATGTCCTTATAAATAGTCAGCTACTGGGGCAGAACAACTCTTGGGGGGGGGATGAGGACATTATTTCAAGTTATTAATTTTGTATTAGAAAAATCTTCAGTGTTTGTAGACATGTACGTAGTTTTAAATTATGATCCTGCAATGTGAAATTTAAATGATGGTCAATGTAGTAGCTAGAAGACTCAGAGCTGGAAAGACGAATATTCACCATTCATCATTCAGTGACCAGAAAATCATATTAATTAGTCATGCATGGACATGTATTCTACCAGCATCAGCTCCAATGAAATCTTATTTTAAATGAAAGGTCAGGATATGTGAATCATTATGCCTAGCCCATATTTATACCTTAGGTATTTCTCTCCCCTCAGTTTCCCTGCATCTTCTTCCATTTTTATTTTATTGAAAATAAAAAGTAACCTATAAATTCCAAAATAATTTAATTATTACTCTAACAACAAAGCAAAATAAACTGGATCAAAAGAATCAAAAAAGGACCACAAGTTTTCTGCTTGCTGTACAGAGAGAACAAAATGCATCGTGTGGTCCTCGTGTGGAGGCTTGGAGGTGGTACAGCAGCAGAAAGGAGTCTTACCTAGAAAGAAGCAACAGCTCACAAGGGAAAGGAACACGGAGGTGGTTGTTATCTTCATGTTTAATGAAGGCAGTCTCCTCTCTGGAGTCACCTGGTGCTCTGCTCAGTCTGATAGCTTACTGACACACTCAAGAGCATATTTATACAATTGTACGTACAAATGCGATCTCGCTCTTTCCTGTTATCGCAATGATCGGCATTCTGAAGTAATTTCATTGGGGGCAGAGGTGAAGCAGGAGGAATGCCACTTTTCTTCTCTTCAGGTATAATATCAGGAAAATTGACACGTTGTGAGATTGCATGTGGTGTTGATGGTGGTCAGGGGTAAGGGGAGCCGTCTTGTCCAAGTCTCCCACAGACAGATGGGCGTCAGAGGGAGGCTTTGGGGGCTGTGCATCTTTTTAGCTTACTACATGAGGGAAGAGGTTATTTTTTTTTCCTGTTTCCCCTTCCTCTGTGATCTTCTGTGTCCTATGGAAACCTGCTCATGAGGTTTAGGGGGCCATCTGGAACAGTGAGGTTGTTGTTGGTGGGGTCAGAAACAGGGAGAAACTGATGGATTTTTCTGCCATTGCCACTTTCTTGCCAGCATATATAACTTCTTGCAAGTGTTCCTGTCAGCATGATAGTAATAAAAATTATGGTTTAAGTACATTGTTTTGATTGAGAGTGGGCAAGAGTTTTCACTGTGGGAATTCAAATTTGGGAGGGGGTTTGAGGGCTACATTCGAACTCTGGATGGGTTGGGTTCAAGAACGGAAAAGACGGAAATAAAGTGTGCAAGGCCAGATGTAACTCTTACCAGTTTGGACATATTCCCAACAAGACTACAAGACATATCTGTGCTAGTCTTCTCATGAACGAGCCCCCCTGCACTAAATTTCAAGCATGCAAAACGCAGCTCATTTCACATGACAGCTTGAATTGCAGAACACAGCTTAGTTCCATACAGAGTGTTTAAAAAGATGATATTTAAAGATCCAATAAGCTAATCTGCTGTAACAGTTTCTAAAAAATCCTGTATTCAATGGAAGTGCTGGTGAATCATCCAAAAGACTTTCTGGATAACCAAGATCCATCTATATCTTTTAAACTGTTACCAGGGCATCTTGTGGTCTGATCAGGTGAGGCACTTCACCCCCAAATGTTGGGGTGCAGTGCTGTCACCCTGACTGAACCATGAGTTGCACCTGCCTTGATGCTAATGGAGGTGCATTCAGTTCTGACTGTCCATTGGCAGAATAGGACAGGCCCTTACTTCTCCCAGGTTGGTGTGCCAGTTCCCAATCTGATAAGGCACCCTGTCTTTACCATACAGCACTGCCTCCCGCCTTATGACACCACCTTTGTATAAAAGGGCGGGGATTTTCAATGTTTTTAAAGAACCACTTAATAATTTTATGGTAGCATGTTTTCTGTGTTACTTTATATACTGTATACAACTCAAGCCGAGTCAGTGTTTACAAAAATAAACTGTAATATTTACTAAGTTAACTATAAAAATAAAGTAGCATGTTAGACTTCATATGCAGGTCAAGATTGATACATTTCCTCAGTGCACTTTTTAGACAACGTGATAAGTAACTCCCTGCTAAGAAACAGTTCCATTATATCTTTAGATTTGCATATGAGGCACAGGTATCATATGATAGCCCTTTGGGTACACTTCCACCAAAGGCTTATAACCCCCAATCTTGGTCAGACTTATTGAGCAGATCCTACTAAGGTTCAATTACACTTCTTCCTCTCACTAGGCTTCCATTGAGAACTAAATCTCCGCAAACAATCACACTCTGTGACTGACTTAGAGACTGTATGCTCTAGTTCCTTACTAGGTTCTCACTGAAGGAATCCCAATACCCACAGGCACTTGATTTTATATAACTTTTTCTTGCAGCCATAAGCCCCTCTCACAGACTACTGGGCTGGACTTCTCTCCTGAGGAGCTATTCTGGTTGCTTGGCAACCTGCTTCCACATTGCATTGGCACTTCAGATAGCTACACCCACAGAACTTCATCATATAGACGCCTCTTTGATCCATCAGAAGCTTCTATAAATATTGGGGGTGGTAGGAGAGGAGATAATTTTCACAAGTTCAATGTTGTCTTTCAGCCCCACTTCTCATGCTTTCCAAGACAGTTTCTAACACCCTGGAGCAGATTAGAGGGTGCAGAGTCTACAAATGGAAGGGGATATTTTTGAATGACCCTTCTTTTCCATTCATGGAAGCCTCCACTGGTTTCAAAGGTCTTCAATGGATGGATAGCTTCCATTGAACCCAAACCATGGTTTCATCACATAATGGTAACACAGTGAATTCCACTGGCCAAAGTGCCACATACACATATTTATCATCTAGGGATAAAACAGATCTCCATCCCATAAGGGTCTTGACACTCCATCCTGAAATAGCAGTTAACATTTTTGGAAGAAACGGTGCATAAGCTTTATAGGTCGATACAATTAAAAGGCTATTGGAGCTGCCTAAATTACTTACTATGACCTGGATCTTGTTCAGCAAATTGGACCGTTCATAGGTAGTATCTCATTATGTCTGGCAATTACATGTGACATCTGGAAAAGCCATCCTGTCTCTGTGAGAAACTGGATTCTCTTTAATCAATGGCTGCCTTTTGACTCAGCAGGCTGACTGACAATGGTTAACTTATACGCTCAAGTAGACCATACATAAGCTATCCCCCTCAAAAGACAGACCACTATAGGCTACTTTTATATTTGGGCACCTGCAGCCAGGAGAAGCAGATGTGTGCTCTTTCCTTTCCAAAAAGTTGTCTCCCCAAACCTTTACAAATGCTAACTATGGGGCCAGGTTACACCTTCCACTCTTGAGTGAGGTAAACTTACAGTATGGAAAGAGGAAGGTAAAGTGTAATTCAGTATTTTTTTTCTAGTGATTTGTCCATTCTATACTCCACAATTAATGCTGACGTTAAAAGTATACATTAGTGAATTAAACCATTAGAATACATTAGGGTGGGTGCTTCTCCCTCTTTCACATTCAGTAGAACAAGAACACCTACTCCCTCAGGAGAATAAATATTTGGGGGAAATGTGTCACATGACTCTCTTATTAGGTGGACTAACACCTATGATTTCTTTAGGAAAATAGCAGAGAGTTGGGAACAAGAAGGGGAAGAACTTTCTGGAGCCCAGGATGGATAGACGGGTCAGTGTGGCAGAAGAAGAGCTATGTTTTGGGGGGGGGGGGGGATTAAAAAATGGAAAAGAAGAAAAAAAAAGATGAGTCTTGGAATGGTGATGTGCGGGGCTGATTTGTTTGCTTGGTAGAAAAAGAAGACCAGGAAGCAGCCAGAACCTCTTCTGAATGTTTCCCTATATGGAATGGGTCTGTGTGGAAGGAAAGTATTTAGCATATTTTGAGGGAAGGAGTTGTGTTGGGAGTCTCTTCAGTAATTTCTACCTCAATTATATTCTAGACTGATTTGTAATGTATGGTATGGTACAATATAAATTTTTATATACCACTATTTGGGTTGAGCTGCAATGAACTCCTTTGTAATTCTTTGGTGTATTATTCAAATGGTATCTGGTAGTTAGATAATTAAATGCAAATGTTCCCCAAATCCATCCCCCATTTCTTACCCCTGCTCCTTCCTTTCCCTTACCATTCTGTACTAGGTCCCCACTCTTTTTTCCCTGCTTCTTACCTATTCCCTTTTAATTCTACAAAATAAGATAGGTCTAGAGAAGAGTAGGCTTATTAGATTTGTTATTAACAGCTTAACTCCCATCACTCTAGACTTCAATTCATGGTGACCTTATGAATGAAAGACCTGTCATGAAGTCACCCTATCAACTTGTAAATCTCATGCTTTGGTCTACACCAACATCTTCACCAATGAGTTAATCAATGCTAACTCAGTTATTCAAATGCTTCAAATTATTAGTGCTTGTGGGAATGAATTGATTTTGCAGTTTCTAACATTTATCATTATCAAACTACTTTTCAGACCTGATGGTCCAAGCTCTAAGAGAGAGAATACGTTGAACATATGCTTCTAAAGAAAACACAGTATACCCCCACAATTTTATAACTGGCCAGCTGCCCACAGCAGGCATTTTGTGACAATATCCATGACACCTTTACAAAACTTGCAAATGTGCCCAAAGTTCTAAAAAAAAACCCTTTCAGATACCTCATATATGGCACGTACTGAATGGCACAATATGACATATGGATAAGTTATGGTGTATAAACTTTCACAGCTATATTGGGTGTGCATTCTTCTTCCTTTAGAAAGTCATTCTTGCAAAAGGTAGGAAGATGTCATGTTGCTTCAACCAATTGACTCCGGATCTTCCATTTTGCAACAGCAGGATGTATTACATAAAAACCTAAGTTACAAGGAAGAGTTTCCCCCCTTTTCCTCATTAAAAAGTCACACAAGGAAGTCTGCAATGCAGAGTGAGGGGCATAGCTGACATAATTGGCTAACAGGCATTGGTTGTAAAATAATGGAAGACGTACGTGGCTGCACTAAGGGTAGGACAGTCATTATGTCCTAAGAGGGCAGTTTTCCATTTGGAGACATTCTGTTTTGAAAGGATGTCAATTCCAAAGGGTAGCTTTGCAATGAAGAGGGCCAACCCAAGACATTTTGGTGCCTTTAGTGGCATCCCATCCCCACCACAGACAAGATACGTAGTACCTAACACTAACCATGTTATTTTGGCACATGAGACAGAAAATACCATAGGTACCATTTCCTCCCTTTTAAAGTAAAAGTAATACCAAATAAGTATTTGCTTTACTTTTATGATAGCTTACATCAACTGGTAGCATGCAGGGACCTCCTCAGTCTCTCTGATTCTCAGGGGTGGTCCATGTGCTGTCTGAGCTTAGCAATACCAGGAAAGCTTCTAACTGACAATACATAGGAGACTAATAAAAATGTTACAGTTTCCACGTTCAGATCATGCAGCATTCATCCTCCATATTTAAGTGAGGTAATTCTTGCTGGTCACACCTTCAACATTGCCAGATATCCACATGGAAATATAACATTCAAATAGGATTTATACATGAAAAAGTATGCATACCCTGATTTCGCATGTGGGAACACATCCTATGACCTGAGCCACAGGGCTCTATTTGGATATTACAGCCCCTTGGGGACAGACATTAGCCATAGAACTGATCCAGGTGCACCGTATAGGTGGGCAAGTGAATTGCACTCTCACTCTTTCCAAGTCCACCCTATCAACAAGAGTGTGAGTGGGATCCATTGTCTCCAGAACATAAATAGATAACCTTAGCCATTCGTAAATTTAGGCTTGCATGTCAGAGGAATGACAGTATCATTACGGAATAGATTTGCTATGACTTTAATAGAATTTCAGTTTTAAGACTTATGATGGAAAAACTGTTGCAAAGAACAGTGTGGAGATTAAAAAAAAAGTCTAATTCTTGAGGAAGGGCGTTCAAAGAGATGCTGTTTTTCAGATCTGGCAGCTTCTTAACTGGCCAGAATTGGAGAGGAAGCATGCCACTTTATACACACTTATGATTACAGTAGATATTTTAAAAGATTTGCAAGTGCAGCTTATGGGTTACTATTCAGTCCTTCTTTGATAGGAAGACACTGATGAATATACTGGATGCCCTTAGAAACCTATGAGAACAGATATTTAGCTTAGCAATTTTCAAACTCCTCTCCACCCTAATAATCCAGTTGAAGCTTCCTGTGTCTATCTTTGTTCTAGAAATCAAACTTCATGTAGCATTCCCATTTTAATAACAGCAGGTTGGGATTTTTTGGCTTTCTAATGGATGGCATGAAGGAAAAAAAAGTAACAGCCAATCAGTACCAGCACTATCATTAAAAAAATAACAGCTCTGTATAAGGACTGTGAGCCTTCATCTTTTCCACAGACCACCTGAATGAGGCTCACAAGTTAGTTTTAAGAAGATCTTATCTAGACATATCATATGTCCATCTGAAAGTTCTGCTCAAAGATTATTTGGTCCAAAAACCATAGTGAACTGTATTCAGAAATGTGGTACAGCAAATTATCAGTATCCATTTCCCACTAGCAGGACTTCTTGCAATAAGAATAAAACACACATATAACAAATTGCTCCTTCTGAAGGATACTTAATGGCTTGTCCTCTCAACCCTCCTCTTCAAAAGCCTGCCAGGGCACATTTTGCTGTTGTTGCTAACTGCCATCAGGTCAACTTTGACTTATGGCAACTCTATGCATGACAGACTTCAGAGTCACTCCACCATCAAAAACCCTACTCAGGTCTTGCAGACTCAGGACTGTGGCTTTTTTAGTGCAGTCTCTGTTTAGTTATCTTGGCTTTTAGGGAGAATTCCGATTTGATTTGCTCCAATGCCCATTTATTTGTCCTTCTAGCAGTCCATGGTATCCATAGAACTCTTCTGCAGTGCCACCTTTCAAATGAGTTGATTTTCTTCCTATCAGCTTTCTTCACCGTCTGTCTATCACAACCATACATAGAAACTGGGAATACAATGGCATGAACAATCTTAACTTTGGTATCCAATGATAGACTTCAGCGTCCTGTCCAGTTCCTTCATAGCTGCCCTTCAAGGTCCTAGTCTTCTTTTGATTTCTTGACTGCAGTCTCCATTCTGATTAAAGACTGAGCTGACACATGGAAAATCTTGAACTATTTCAACGTCTTTGCATCACTTTGCTTACAGGGGAGATTAATGCAATGGTCCTGTGGTTACTGCACTTTCCTTGGAAATTGGAATGAACACTGAGTGTTTCTAATCTGCGTACTTGTTGCCAGACTTTAGTTAGAAGTGAAGTAGATTCTGCCTCTAGCTTGAAGCAACTCTATCAGTATACCATCTGTTGCTGGTGATTTCTTTCTCCCAAGTGCTATGAATGCAGCTTTCACTTCCCTTTCTAAAACTGGAGGTCCATCTTCAAATGGTTCTTCCTTGAATGAAACTTTCATTTTTTCATCTCTTTTATATATTCTTTAGTGTATTGTTTCCATCAGGTTTTTTATTTGTACTTGGTCACGTAATGTGTTCCCTAGTTAGTTGTAGAGTATCCCCACTCTTGATTTAAATTTCCCTTTGATTTCTCAGAACTTGTAGAAGAGGTCTTTTGTTCTTCCTTTTTGTTGTCATCTTCTATTTCTCTGTATTTATTACAGTAGTTCTCCTTGTCCCTGAGTGCAGGTTGCATTCAGGGTTCTGGCCCTAATTCTGTCACTTTTTACTTTTGCTTCTTATTTGCCTTTGGTTTTTTGAAGAGTTTCATCTGTCATCCACTGAGGCCTCTCTTTCTTTTTGGCTGCAGACAGATAGCTCATTACGTTCATAGACCAGTATAAGAGCTACAGATAGTATCTCTTTGCATTCCTCTCTGACAGTCTGTTAAATGACAAGTCAGTCATTTTGAAAAAAATCTGACCTGTTTGATTTAAGATCTCAACAAACTTTTTTGTTATGTGCATCCACTTCTATGGACTGATCCAGCAGCTATTGTGAAAAGTGAAGCTTTGGAAATGGCCAGTCTTCTTAGGGAGAGGTGGGCCTGGAATTTCATGAGGGGCTCTGAAAGCCATAATATTATGCTGCCTTTTTTCTACTCTTCTTTCCCTCCATAGAGTCTTGAATGTGAATTAGTTCTTTCCACCCCACCCCAAGTAATAGTCCCCAAAGGCAGGTATATTTAACATTTGGATCACCTTTAATATTTATTTTTTATTTATTAGAATATTTATATCATATCCTCTAAGCAAACATCTCAGGGCAGCCTACAATAAAATTGATCTGGCAGTTTAAAAGAGTATCAATCATTAAAATGATTTTCCAAAGCTTAAGATATCTAAAACAATTCCACAAGTTACATTATATTACAAGATACATTAAAATAGTTAAGTTAGTTTAAAACAAAATAAAACCATATACGTTCACTCTCAGATGAAGATGCATGGGATTGTTAATGAAAACTTTATAGCTTTTATTTAACGTCAGTTAATCCTTTTGAGTCTAATGAATTAAACAGCATACTCTAAGTAAAACCAGAAAGGCCTTTGCCTCTGAAGCAGGTCACAGTCAGAACACATCACTTATATTTCTCTCTCTCTCAATCTCAGACTTGAAATTGTCATTCTGAAGTTTTTCCCACCACTTTGGTGCTGCTCCACCATGTTTTTCTGTGAATGCACAGTGTCCTAGTCAAAATTCCTCTAAACCATACTACAGTTCAAAACTCCTCTGAGGTCCTTTTCACATGTGGGGGGGCGGGGGAACAGTGTAGAGCGACCTCTCACGGAGCTTGTCTACACTGTAGAGTGGACTGGCATGGACTACTTTTCGCAGTTTCACACCAGAATCCACTCAGGAGCGGCCGGAACTAACCGCACTGCATGTTTTTTAAAAACCTCTTTTTCGAGGTTTTTAAAAAGCACGGAGTGCGCAGCCTCGCGCCGCTCCGTCGCCCGGTTCCGAAGTGGATTAGCAGGCGCGCGCAAGTGTGTGCCTGCAGATCTGCCGGGGGCGGGCTTCCGGCTGGCGAGCTTCTCCGGTTGGTGGAGAGCCTCCACCAACTGGAAGCTGCCATCTGCGACGCCAGAGGACGGACTTACCCGGCTGGAGGTAAGCTCCGTTTTTGGAAGTTTTCACCCGTTTCCCCCCCGACATGTGAAAAGGGCCTGAGATCTTTGAAACCCATTTATTGAATGTTTTGCTTCTAATTGAATAATCAGTTCTGATTCTTTCTAAATAGAAAATAATTGACTTCATACACAGCGAATGAGGAAAAATGTATCTAGAAATTATTCTCTCTTGGTCCACCACATAGATATTCATAGATATAGATAGTCCCTGCTAACAGGACAAAGGGAGATTGTTTAGTTCAATGAATTTTATTCTATCAGTAACTCAAGAAAAATGATTCTTTATAGTGAGTTGCTAAAACATACATATCTTTATACAAAGAAATCAAAATGAATCTCTTCTGTTTAATAATAGAATTTCCAGCTTTGCATTGTCTCTCATCCTTGTACATATTCCTGGGAAAATGAAAAATAAATGTTAGCCTTGTCACAGTAATGGGTGCTACATGAAAAACTAAATGAATAAAGAAAATGTGTGAGTTATTAAAAATATCATAAATTAAAAGGACAGAAAATTTCGCTTCAATGGGATTTAACTGAAATTCAGGAAGACAAACCAAGGGTGCAGCCAGACTGATTGAAGAGTCTCACATTTTGTTAATGTTCTTTCTGATTTTATATTGAGTTAAAATAATATAAGAGCCAGCATAGTGTAATGGTCTGAGTGTTGGACCACAACCTGGAGACCAGGGCTCAGTTCCTGGCTCAGCCATGGAAACCCACTCGGTGTCCTTGGGTGTATCATATACTCTCAGCCCCAGAAAACCCTGTGATAAGTTTACCTTAGGATTGCCATAAGTTGGAAATGACTTGAAGGCACACAACAACAACAGCAACAACATAAACTGACCTGGGAAGCTGGTATAAAAAGTATCTGATGGTACCAGGGGCTGACAGAAAATAGTCTGGGATAAAGAAAACATATATGGCTCTCCAAAACGAAATCTGACAGAACAGGAACAAAATCTGGGAGTTTCTGGTGTGTGTGGTTTCTTTTAAATTAGTATGGATGTGCCCAAAGTCACTTCTTGGATAGTTCGTGTTATGTGAACTTAATCAACAGCCTGAGAAAAGCAGTAATAATCTTGGAAGTCTCTGAGAATCTCCTCACTGTCCTTTCTTTTGTACTAGAAGTCTCATTTTCTTCCCTTTTTCTTTGCCTTCTGATTAAAGTCCAAGCAACGATGCAAACCCAGGCAGTGGCCTTTTCCTCTCTGGAATTTCAAGCACAATGGCATGTTGGCAGGCTGGGATGAGAAAGAAACATCCTCCCCCTTGCAATCAAGATGCCTAGTAACCATACCATGTACAGAGTGTTAAATATCACAAACAAACTATAAAACTGGACCACTATCATCCCTAATATGTCATGATATCCAGTGATTATCTAACAGTTTGAACATACATGGGGGCCAAGGAAGGAATGAAACCAGAAAAAGAGAATCAAATAAATCTGTTTGCATTCAGGATGGGTATCTGAAGGCTTATGGGATTGGCCAACCCCAGTCTGCAAAGGCTTCCCACCTGCTCCAGACCCCCTCCTCATCATAGCCTTTGGTCCCAGGGATCTGCCTCCCCCACAATACTTTGCGTCTCTTGGTTACTTTCTTCTTCCTAAGTAGAGTTGCTAGAGTGAAAACTGAAGAAGGTTCCTGTACCTTTAGTGGTTGTGCAGTAGAGGGAATTTCAGCAATTGTTGCTTATCACACAACCAGGTAACAAACAGCACCTGGTGAATTCCCTTTTTTCCCCGCACCCCTTAAAAGTACAAGAGCCGTCTTTAGATTTCATTCTGACAGTCCTACTTCTAAGCTAAACACAGGTTGCTTCCAGAGTCAGACAGAAGGCTCTTAGTACAACCTGTCAAAAGTAACCAAGTAGCTTTGTCCATCCCTTTTTAAACGAAAATAATGGAAGGGAAGAAAAATGTAAGAAATGGTGAGAGCCTTAGCAATGTAAGATATTACTCTGATGCTGACCTCTTCCCAACGCATTCTGTGTTTGAGGCAGAGTGATCATGTGGAAACATATCTACAAAGTGTTGTAATGTGAACAACAGGAGGAGACACTTGAGCAGAGCAAGAATCTCAGTTGTTTACTCCTGTATTCAAGAAACATGCAGTCAAAGGATATCGAGCAGCTGAGAGATGTTTTCAGAATAGTCCTCTGTTTTCCAGGCCTCTTATTATTTCCATGGGGATATGGTTGAGGGGCCTTTGCCAAAGGTCTCAGCTTTTGTGGGAATGAGTCAGTGGGACTCAAGTGGCTTTAGCTTAGCATATTCTCACAGAATTATACTTGGAAGATAGGTTATCCAGATATGACTCTGAAGAAGGAACAAATGGGAAAGCTATAGATGTACACATACCTCTAGTACACATAGTCGTAGTAGTCCTTGAAGTCATCCACCTCCTCATGACCAACCTGTTCTTCAGGCTTTTCTTCTACTACTTGGGGCTGTTGATTTTTTTAAAAAAGAAAACAACAATGCCAAGTCAAACACCCATAATTCTTTGCCAGCTCCACAGAGGTTCTGTTTTATGAGCAATGCATGAGAGGAACAAAGTGGCTCACCTCTCTTGAAGTATATTCATAAGTGCAGAAACAGCAAGAGTGATCTCAAATGCTGCCAGCTTTAGAACCTGAGAACTTTAATATCACATGACACAAATATCTTCTCTACTGAAATGACTGGTGGCAGGACATAATATTATATACCTAGTCATTCTAGTGCAGCCCCAGGGCCAGTGGCTCTAAACTAAGACTGCACATTTTACCTCAGCCACAAGTAGAGAGAGAGGTTCCCAGCATCCAATACCATACCTCTGGAGCAGCTTAGAACTGTTCTTTTAGACCAGAGATGGGCAGACAGCCCCTCAGGGACATTTTTATGGCCACCTGGACCTAAAGTATTTATTTGCTCCAAAAGGGCCCAACTGACCACTAAGGGCTGTGAAGGGCATTTCCACCATACTTGGAGGCCTCCCCCCCCCGAGGTCACAATGTCCCAAAATGCCCCCTAGGGGCTGAGGAGGGCCTCCAAACACAGTGAAAGAGTGTATCTGAGGACATAAAAGTGTTTTTTTTTTTTGTAAGAGTGGATACAGAGGAGAATGTGGCCCTCCAAGGTCTCCTGGGGACTAATGCATGTCCATAGTCTTCTACAGTTGCCTACGCTGTCTTAGATAATGTTTCAGTTTTTAAAATTCATTTCAGAATGTGAGGAAAGCTCTAGAAACAAATTTATTCATAAACTCAAGAAAATATATTTGGAAACTAATTGTAACTCAGCATGCGCGTCTCCAGGGGAGAATTGTACTAAGAATGGTAGCTGACATTGTACAGTTTTGTAAAATGCATCGCTAGTGCAGCTTATTAGTGCTAGTCCATCTAATAGTTTTAGTTGTAATTAAGACTGCAGTGATCTTCTGCCTTGCTAGGAAAATTGCATCATGGAAGCCAATATTTGACTTCTGGCTAAAACAACTTTCAACAAATTTTAAACATTAATCTTTCCTTAGATCCTCAAATGTTTTTATAAACATTGTTGAGGGTCATGCTGTTTAAGGACACAAAGGCCCTTTCCACACGGGGCAATTAAAACGGCGCAGAGCAACCTGCGATGGAGGTCGTCTGCACCATGGAGTGGACTGGGTCGGACTATTTTTCATAGTTCCACACCTCAGTCCACTCTGAAGCGACTGGAAGTGCTCGCGCAGAGTGCTTTTTAAAAACCTCTTTTAAGAGGTTTCTCAAAAGCACGGAGCACGTGACCCCGTGTTGCTCCGTCACTGCGCTCCCGTGCAGATTTGCAGGCGCGCACTAGTGCATGCCTGCAGATCTGCCGGGGGCAGGCTTTAGGCTGGCGAGCTTCTCCGGTTGGTGAAGAGCCAATGTCATGAGCCAGGCTGAGCGTGCTGCTGATTCAGACTTGGACTCCGATTTAGACTTGGACTCCCAGTCGGGGGAGGATCCCTTGGAGGGGCCTTCAGGAGAGGGGGCTCCTTCAGAGTCTAGGGAGGAGTCTGCCAGTGACCCCACAGCTGTCCCGGGCATGGATCCCGAGCCAGTACCTGCAGCAGATGTTTCTGCTCCAGAGGCAGAGGCTAGTGCTTCTGACTCAACAGAGGCTGGTGTTTCTGACTCCAGCCCGGAGTTTGCAGCAGACCCTCCCCCCACATTCCTCCAGAGGCGGCTGGAGAAGGGGGCGGTTCGGAGGTCTCAGCGGCTGTGGGAGAAGCGTCTGATGGATCGGCCCTGAAGTTTTGAGGGGCTCCAGCTGTGAGCTGGGCCAACCGACATTTGATCAGCCCCAGCTGGGCTAAAGACTGTGTATTTAAGACAGACGCTGTTGAAGTTGGGCACAGGGCAACAACCGTCTACCAACCGGGAATCTGCATCCTGTGTCATGGGCTTTCTGTTCCAGGCTAAACCTTGCCGTTTGAGTTTGCTGCTCCTGGGACTTGGATGTTTGTTTTGGTGATGTAACCTCTTGATTTATTTATCACTAAAGCCATAAACTCAGCTCCTGCCTCTGTCTGCTTAGCCACTGCCTGACATTGACAGCCTCCACCAACCGGAAGCCACCATTTTGGACACCGGAGCAGTGCAGAGCGATGAGCTCGCATTCCGAAGGACCCGATCGGACCCACGAAAAAGCCGGTGAGTAGCGTTTCTACGCATTTCCTTCCCCACGTGTGGAAAGGGCCAAATACATATTTTTTCATACAACAGTAACAATAAGAATAATGCATGCAGAACATTAGAAAAGAGGATTCCAATTAGGAAAGCCTAACTTTTAATATAATAACTGACTAAGACTACATGCTATGGATAAACAAAGCAAAGTATAAATAATAGCTTTGTTAAACTGTTTGTTTATGTTGTTGTTGTTGTTAAAATATCATTGAAGTTAAGCTGGGGCTCTGAGACTTCCCAGCTGATGTGTTTGCAGGCTGTGAGTCAGTACAGAGAAAGTAGGGAGCCAGGACTCCCTCCCAGAGGAGCTGTTTTATTGAGCCTTTGGGAAGTAAGCCAATCACAAAGCCAGATGGCTACTGGGGAAGGTGAGCTTTTGCTATGGCAGACATGGAAGTCTTCACTCAGGTCCACCAGGGAACATTTAAATAGCCATCCTAGCACTCCTCCAGCAGTCCATTCCATGTGTTTGCTGCATTCTGAGTTGACGTGTGTACTTCTTAAAGAGGAAGGCTCCTAAGGTTCAGCAACTTCTGGGCTTCCTGATGTTGTTGGATGGCAAGTCCCAGCATCCCTTACAATTGGTTTTGCTAGTTGGGACTGATGGGAGTTGCAATCCAACAACATCTCAGGGAGCATAGGGCCACATCCCACTGCAGAGGCTTTTGTGAGAATGTGGCACATTTTGACAGGGTTTCAAATTGACTGCAAGGACTTTTCATGGTGTGCTTTATTAATAGTGTGCTGTTTTGCTGATATTTGTGTTTTGTTTCTGAGAATTTTTTTTAATTCTATGGATTGTTTAAACTTTTATACGTTATGTTTTGTAGATGCTTTGAACTGTATCTGTTTTGTTTTGTTTTGTTTCTTAATTGCGTTGAGTCCCAGTTTTGAGGAAAAGGCAGGGATATGAATGACTTAATAGCACTAGCTCTAGTTGTAGTTCTAAAATGTTATCTTTGTTAGTCTTCTTTTTTCCATCCACCCCCTTACTTGTTACCTCCTGGCTGGCAACATCAGCCAACTACTTCTTCATTTTCTTCATTATTTTCCCTATGAATTTCCTTTTACAATCTCAAAGCGCCAGGAGGAAACAACAGAGTGTTTCTTCTGTTGTCACTGTTTTCAAATGGCTCAGTCCATGTTTTTGTTCTCTATATCACCTCTACAACTATTCTAAGAAGAACAGACACACATAAACTCAGAAGGGAATATAAAAATACCTCCTTCTTGCATTCGCCTTGATACGCAATGCCAATATCCTCCCCTGTTAATCTTGAGGAAAGAAAAGAGAATAACAAGTGTGATGATATTCTTCACGTTAACACATTTCACAAACCGATATTACAGATCAGGGAAAACTTTGATTGGTGCTGTTGCTAAATCACTTGGGCCCTTTTCGCACCTTACCTTTTACTGGTGCTTGGCTGCTCGGCTCGCGCACTAAGGCTTGGGAGGAACACTGTCGCATCCCTCCAGCTTCAGCTCCGCAGCTCCTTCCTCATCGCACCAAAGCCCCGCCTCTTCTGTTCACAGTGCAGCCTGGGACCTCGCAGGCTACACTGAGGAGAGGATGCGCAACCGGCCCGGCTTCCAAGGCTTCACACGGCAGGTGAGTGCACACGAGGCCCCGGAGTGATGCGCGACCGCGCAGCATTTTCGGCTTTGAGCCAAAAATAAAAAGCTGCGTGTGCGGTCTGCATCAGGCTCTTGAGCGTCGCGTAAATGTGAGTGCATCATGCAGACCACTCCTCACATTTACAGGATGCTTAAGGGGCCATTTTGCTTCAAAATCACCATGCGAAAAGGGCCTCTAGAGTCAGAAAGCCTTACTGATCTGCTGAAAATCATCTCAGTTTCTTTCTTATATTCTGATTTGTCTATTTCTATCTCTTTCTTCATCTAGATACTCCAAATGTGTCACTCTAGTGATGGGTTTCTGTGTTGTTTCACCAACATTCTGCTAATTGCACTTTTTTTTTTGGCTTCCTTTCCCACTTATCCCCACTTCCTGTTATTTTAAATAAAACTGATAATTGAAAGAAAATATATTTTCAAAAGGCAGTTCAACTACTGTGGTTCATAAATGTGGTTGTTCATTTTGTTTTGTGGGTGTCAGCTGGTGACATGTGCTGTCATATTAGCTGACAGCGTGTGTAATCTCCACGCATCTCCTGACTTTACCTTCTGTTTCCAGTTATGCTCTCTAAAATCTCTCTGTATTACTGCTGGATTCCCAAGATGAAAAAGATAAAATGGGAAGGAAGGGGCAGAGGACTGTTTTGATTCTCCATTCAAACTCTGCCCTCCCCCCATCACCAATGTAATTAGCTGCCCAGCCAAGAGAGAGGGATCAAAGGAGGAGGGGCATCTCATATAAAAGTTTAGTTCTCTGTTATCTCTTCTAGGGAGGTAGCAGTTTCAGCTTGGTGATCTAAGGGTAGGAGGGAGGCAAATCCACAGTGAATGGAGAACTGAAACCTTCAAATAAGGTGTGCAGTAGAACTTCCTTCTTTGTTAGCACCTTCCCTCCCATTGCACACTTTCTGTTTGCAGATCTTGCACTAATTATTTGGAGCATGTATACAGCCCACGCTTGACACTAGATGTATATATTTTAACTGCTTTCGCCAACAATGCCTTAACTGCAGAGTTCCAACTGCTCTAGAACAAATCCCACAAATAGTTTGACTTACTGTTTCCTAAAACAGAACATGCATTTGTTGCCCATGGTCTCATCTGTGGTGGTACAGACTTTTGTGTGATCTTCTGGGCAGATTTTTATTGGGTGGAGAAACTCGCTGCATTCATCCTGCAGTGAAAATGAAAGATTCTCAGCTGAATGCCAGAAAAAAGGAAAGTACAATCAGCACTCCAGTTTTGTGGGTTTGACTTGCACGGATTTGATTATTTGTGAGTTTCTCCAGCCCCTGCCTCCCTTACCTCAAGCCCTTCCTTCCTGCTGGAATCTTCCCTCTTGGTGGCTCCAATTAGACCACGCTGCCCTTTAAAAACCCTCTTCTGCTCCTCCTTCTCCTCCACCAGCCACTGCCTGGCCAGCTAAGGATTGCTTCCCTTCCCGTTTCTAAACACCCGAAATCCTTTCCTGATGCCCCCACACACACCCAAGGAAGGAGATGGGCATGAGAAAGGAAGTACAGTACAGGGCCACCGTACTGACCCATGCTTTCCCCTCTCCATTTCCTGACCTGGGTGTTCTCCCCACCCAGCCTCAGCCCCCTTCCCACAGCTGCACACACACATACACGTTTCGATATTTGTGTTTTTTCCACTTTGGCAGGGGTCCTGTGCCCTAACCTTAGCAAATGGGGAGGGCCAACCATAGTATCATGATTAATTCTTTTACATGACTGCATGTAAACTGTCAACAGTTGAACTTCCTCATGGAAGTTCTAAGCCTGTGCTGCTAAGTCTATAAGTATCATTGTCAAGCAGATTTTAGATAAATGGCCAGAAAAGGAATATGTAGTAAGATGAGAAGAATGAGCAGTTTGTTTTCTTTTTCTGCATCTGTACAAGCCAAACATGCAAGCCAAGGTAGTGGATGCTTCTAAACATGCAGGAGGAAAGATAGTTGCTGCAGCTGTGACAGAGTTAGATTTTCCCTATATATCCCCCAAGGTCCCGAGTTTGTTCAGGCTTCCCAGTGGCTATTGTTTACATACATGGGCACTAGCTACATTTGCACAGTTAGTGTCACCTCATGTTCAGCTCCAAGATGAGTAAAAAGCTGTATGTGGCTGAATGAGATCATCATGGATTGACATAAAAGATTAGAAGGGTGGAAGAAAATAATCCACTTTTAAACAAATGATCACAGAACCATGGATTGTTTTGAAATATAATAAGAATTGGCAAGATTTTTCAGTGAGAGTAGTGGTACTATATGTATGTACTTAGATGGTACACATACTTCATCTTTCTTGTCTTCTTGTACCTCTTCTTCCCCTTCCTCTTCTCCTTTCTTTTCTTCCTCCACAACTTCTTCATCCTTCTTTACATCTTCTTCTTCTTCCTCCTCTTTCTCTTCCTCCCACTCTTCTTTTTGGTGTTCTTCCTTCTGTTCATCCTCCTCTCCTTCTTCATCTTTCTTTCCTTCTTCTTCATTTTCTTCCTCTTCTTTTTTCTCTTCCTGCTGCTCTTCTTCCCCCTTTGGTTCCTCATCTTCTTCTACCTCCACCTTTTTCTCTTCCTCTTCCTTCTCTTCCTCCTTCTTGTGTACCTCTTCTTGTTCTCCCTTCTCCTCCTGTTCCTCTTCTCCCTTCTTCTCCACCTCCACAACTTCATCCTTTTTTATACCCTCCTCCTCTTCCTCCTTCTCCTCCTCATGTTGTTCTTCCTTCTGTTCATCCTCCTCTCCTTCTTCATCTTTCTTTCCTTCTTCTTCATTTTCTTCCTCCTCTTTTTTCTCTTCCTGCTGCTCTTCTTCCCCCTTTGGTTCCTCATCTTCTTCTACCTCCACCTTTTTCTCTTCCTCCTCTTCCTCCTTCTTGTGTACCTCTTCTTGTTCTCCCTTCTCCTCCTGTTCCTCTTCTCCCTTCTTCTCCACCTCCACAACTTCATCCTTTTTTATACCCTCCTCCTCTTCCTCCTTCTCCTCCTCATGTTGTTCTTCCTTCTGTTCATCCTCCTCTCCTTCTTCATCTTTCTTTCCTTCTTCTTCATTTTCCTCCTCCTCTTTTTTCTCTTCCTGCTGCTCTTCTTCCCCCTTTGGTTCCTCATCTTCTTCTACCTCCACCTTTTTCTCTTCCTCCTCTTCCTCCTTCTTGTGTACCTCTTCTTGTTCTCCCTTCTCCTCCTGTTCCTCTTCTCCCTTCTTCTCCACTTCCACAACTTCATCCTTTTTTATACCCTCCTCCTCTTCCTCCTTCTCCTCCTCATGTTGTTCTTCCTTCTGTTCATCCTCCTCTCCTTCTTCATCTTTCTTTCCTTCTTCTTCATTTTCCTCCTCCTCTTTTTTCTCTTCCTGCTGCTCTTCTTCCCCCTTTGGTTCCTCATCTTCTTCTACCTCCACCTTTTTCTCTTCCTCCTCTTCCTCCTTCTTGTGTACCTCTTCTTGTTCTCCCTTCTCCTCCTGTTCCTCTTCTCCCTTCTTCTCCACCTCCACAACTTCATCCTTTTTTATACCCTCCTCCTCTTCCTCCTTCTCCTCCTCATGTTGTTCTTCCTTCTGTTCATCCTCCTCTCCTTCTTCATCTTTCTTTCCTTCTTCTTCATTTTCCTCCTCCTCTTTTTTCTCTTCCTGCTGCTCTTCTTCCCCCTTTGGATCCTCCTCTTCTTCTACCTCCACCTTTTTCTCTTCCTCTTCCTCCTTCTTGTGTACCTCTTCTTGTTTTTCCTCTTCCTCCTGTTCCTCTTCTCCCTTCTTCTCTACCTCCACAACCTCTTCATCTTTCTTTACATCCTCCTCCTCCTCCTCCTTCTTCTCCTCCTCCTCCCAATCTTTTTCTTCCTCCTCTTTTTCCTCATCTCCATCTTCCTCTTTCTCCTCTTCCTCCTTTTCCACCTCCTGCTCTTCTTTCTTCTGTTCTTCCTCTTCCCCCTCTGGCTGTTCTTTTTTCTCCTCCTCCTCCTTTTCTGGTTCTTCCCCTTTCTTTTCTTCTTCTTCCTTCTTCCCTTCCTCTTCTTCCACCCTCTTCTTTTCTTCCTCTTCCTTCGGCTTCTCCTCCTCCCAGTCTTTCTTCTCATGTTCCTCCTTCTCTGTCTGTTCCTTCCCTTCTTCTTCTTTCTTGACTTCTCCCTCCTTTTCTGTCTCCCCCTCTTCTTTCTCCTTTCCTTCTTCTTTCTTTCCATTTTCCTCTACCTCTTTCTTCTCTTCCCATTCTTGTTCCTCCTGTACCTCCTGCTAAGATAAATTAATAACATTATTTCTGATTCTGAAAGTTGAAAAAAAATATACATAATAAACAGCCCTTGGCCCTGTAATATAAAACCGTAATCCATCTCAAACATCTTGTGATGTTTTGTTAATTTCACAAAGTTTTATCTCCCAAGTAATTCATAAAATAAGACTTGGTCTTTGTTTGCTTTCACTTATCCCTGAATTGAAGGAGACATTCCTGTTCAAGTAGTTTGACAACAGCTTGGTACAGCATGAAAAATTCCAGTTAGGAACAGATCAATGAAACTAGTAGAGCATTGCACCTGACAATCAAACAGTTTCTATCATTTTTTTAAAGAAAAATTCAATCAATGACCTATTAATCCTTCCACATTATTTCCCTCCACCTTCTCATTCACCTTTCTTTCTTTCATCACTGTCCCTGTTCACTTCTCTCTTTCCTCTTCTTCTCTCCAGCCCTATTCAGATACAAGCTGAATGTATTAGAACACAAGTGTGTAGGGAGTGTGGGGCTATACATGCAAGCCTGACCCACTCTTGGGCCATTTCTGCACTAGACTGTTATAGCACTATTATTCCACTTTTAACCTCCTGTGGAATTCCGGGGCTTGTAGTGTACTGAGGCCAAAGAGCTCTCTGACTGAGAATTCTACAGGCCCCTCCCTAAACTGCAAGCCCCAGGATTCCAGAGGATGTTGCAAGTGGAATAATAGCACTATAACAGTCTAGTGCAGAAATCCAATTAATTAGTAGAAGAAACCTAGGACAGACTAGGGAGATCACCAAAATGAACAATTTCTTTGCTGATGCTTTTGCAAAAATCTGGAAAATAAAGAGTTGATTTCACAAAATGAAGTCAAAGAAGCTATGTAAATTTCGACGTATGAAATAGAGAATTTTAGCTGCATCTTTTGCAATTTTTATATGGATAATATGGTTAAAAATTGGTTGTTGCTTTGCCTTCCAGTGAGGATTGATTGGTACTTAGCACAGCCTCTAAAACAATAGTTCCTAATCTTTTCTTTACTACAACCCCACTTTAAATATCTTTTGTTGTCATGGACCACCATGACTTAACTCAAGGCGGCTTCTTACTGTATGTGAAGCAGCAAGAAATGTCACATGTTTTCTCTCAGCCATTCCACATCATTCACTTGCATGGTGTAGAAGTAGCAAGTACTAAGTGCATTTTTTGCTATCAGTTTCATAACTTTTGAATGGTTTGAGATACTGTAACGGAACTTTTTACAAATGATGTCTATCACAAGCAAAAGACCCCTGCTCTTTGAGATCAATGTATGAATTAATTAATTAATTCCCTTCCTTCCTAACAATAAAAGCTCATGGCATTGCTTTAAGCCTTCACGGACTCCCCCCACCATGAGGATATCACAGCCCACCAGGGTCCATGGACTCCAGGTTAAAAACTGCTGATCTAAAATAATCAATAAGAAGTATTTTGAAGGGGAAAAATGAGGATTTGATATGGTACATGATTACCTTTTTCACACATTCACCCTCATGAATAATAGTAAGATCTTTATTTTTCCTAAAAAAGAAAAAAAAATGTGTTTAATAAGATTGCAGTTTAGGAAACTGAGGCTGCCAAACCTATTCACTTGCCTTTTCCAACAGGTATGCTGTAGATATATTGGCTGGCACACACAACCAGTTACCAGGCTGTTAAAGGTGGTATATATAGTTCCCTGGGAATAAATCCTGCTAAACTCAACATTTCCATTGGACAAGGAAGAACATGAAGCAGTTTGCTCTGAGGTTTTTTATTTGTTTTAAATGTTTTAACAATGTAATACTTGAATTTTATGCAGCCTTTTAGGACTTACTGATTAGACTGGTTATTTTCTCAATAAGGGTTATAGAATGTTGCTAGGAAAGGAAAATATGACTGTGAGTATAATACAGAGTGAAAATTTTGGTACCTGCACCATTTTTTCCTCCCCCTTTATGATCATAGGCTCGCCTATTATCTTGGCAACTCAGCTGAGAGGTATAGACTCTTTTCCAGATAAAAAAGGCATTAAGGATATGATGGGTTACATTACATTTATTTGGGGTCATCATCATGTACGATCAGCAGAGGTCACATGAGACAATTGCCCAATGGAGATGGCCAGCTTGTGAGAAGTGTGAAAGCTTCCATAAGCTTCCCAGAAGAAAAATTTTAAAAACATAGCACCACAAGGCAATGCTTTCATGTTCAACTTTCCTGGGCACACAGTAAGGGATTTACAGGTTGTGGTCCCTGAACAAGGAAATTACAAAGGAAGACTCAAAAGAGAAACAGCTGAATTGAACTATATTCACAAATTCCAATCCATTAGCAGAAGTATGAACAAAGACAATGGCGTCACGGCATACTACACAGATTGGTACAAGAATCCTCACTATGGTTCATATAATGAAAGGAATCTTAGAAGATTTTGAAACCTGACTTTTGATAAGCAGATTTATTGCTTTCACATCTCAACACCAACTGATCACTGTAAAGAACTGAAAGACTTGTAATCAACTTTATTGATTACAGTGCAGGCCTCAGCATAGGTTTGGATCCAGGCATAAGATGACCTGACTGAAGAAGCTACTTCTGTTTTGCAACAACAGAGAACAGAATATAAAACTCTGCTTAGAGAGAGAGAGAGAAAGGCTTTATATATTGGTAACTAGAGCATTAGCCTAACCGAAGGAAAGGATTCTAGATTTTGAAATCCAATTCAGAAAGGTGTCTCTTGCGAAGGTTATGAGATGGCTATTCCAATAACAGCTGAAATATGGGTTTTTCATTTTAGTTGCATCTTTGAAAACAATGAATGTGCAAAATGTGTTATGCATGACATTCCTTTTAATTTCCCTAAATGACCACCTGTCTCTTCTGTTGAAACAGAGGAGTTGATTTCATCCTTATAAAATGCTAGGAGCCGAGAAGAAGGTATGATTCTTCTGGAGGAGTTTGCTATAGATGTCTCCCATATCTAGTGAACTTATTTACTTACTGTACCTTAATTCAACTAGTAATATGCCTTCTGGTTGGCAATCCAGCATTGTTGTGCCAATTTTAAAGAAGATGATCCACCAGACCTCTATAGTTACAGACCTATTAGCTTCTTAGATGTAGCTTCTAAAGTTTACTCAAAATATCTTTTAAACAAATTACTTGGAGAATAGATAATCTGTTATTTGTGAGGAACAAGCACATTTTAGGAAGGGTAGAAGCACAGCTGATCAATCCTTTGTTTTATACCTTTTAATCTCCAAGTCTGTTAAACACTCAGATAGGTCTATATTTGCACCCTTGTGGACTTCTCACCTGCTTTTATTTAACAGATGGAGAACACCTATGGCATAAACTAGGTAAGACAAATGTTGATAAAAGACTATCCTGGCTTTTACAACTTGCCAATCAGGATAGTTTTTTGCAAGTAAGAATTGGTCTACATAGTTTCTACATAATATCCTATGTTAACCAAGGTGTAAAATAAGGCTGCATGTTTGACACCTTTTTATTTTAATTTTTATATCTGTTGACGCTGATCTCTGTAATGACTTCCACTTCCTTTTTTCCTCCTGCTGGCAATCACAAGGTTTTAAGTCTACTTTATGGTCATGATTTGGTACTATTGCCCTTGAATAAAACTGGTCTTAACAGAATGCTAATAAAATTTGGACAGCTCTGCAAAGAAGAACAGCTGATAATTAACTATTGCCAACCTAGCATTACAGGTTTTGGGAAGAAAGCTTGTGAATATAATTGATCATTTGATAGCCATGCTGTAGAACAAGTTTGCTTATTCAAATATTTGGAATTGCATTTTAGCAAGATTTCTTTTCTTAGAAGCATCATCTTGAGTTATTAAATTAACAAGTGCTAAATCTATTGGGCAGCTTCAAAACTTCTGTACAACAGGGGATCAGCTAGTCAATCCAGCTTTTGAAGTATAACTCAATTGTTGCATGGAGCAGAAATCTGGGCACAGGAAGCCAAATCTGACTTAGAAGATCTGCAGAACAATTTATGAGGCATATATTAGTACTCCCCCACACACACACCCTTAGTTTTCCATCATCTCAGGGCTGAGCTAGGTATTTCATCCATTGCAGGTGGAATAGATCTGGCTTGTTTTAGATACTGGCATAGAGTGAACAAGTCTGGAGGATGATTCCCTCACTAAGCTTTCCTGGAGAACATTTGAAGATTGGAGGATGAATACATTTGTGCCAAGTTAAGTTAAAGATATATAATCTTACCATGGATAAAATTCTTAGTTGCAGCTAAGAACTCAGGATTTGGACTTTTGATTAGGATGCCAATCAAGAGAGAATATCTATCATCAGAGCACAATTTCCCATTTGAAATAGTCTTAATATCCTAAAAGCACCAGATCCCATCATGGAAGGTAAGCAGGGTCAGTCTTGGTTAGTACTTGGATGGGAGGTGCTGTAGGCTATATTTCGGAGGAAGGAACTGGCAAAACCACCTCTTCATGCTCCTTGCCTAATAAAACTTTGTGAAGTTCATGGGGTCACCATAGGTTGACAGGTGACTTGAAGGCACATGTCCACACACATTCTTGATGGCAAGTTAATCATACAAGGCCACGTAATCATAGAAATGTAGAGTTGGAAGAGACCACACGGGCCATCCAGTCCAACCCCCTGCCATGCAGGAACACCCTCAAAGCACTCCTGACAGATGGCCATCCAGTCTCTGCTTAAAAACCTCCAAAGAAGGAGACTCCACCACACTCCGAGGCAGCATATTCCACTGCCGGACAGTTCTGACCTTCAGGAAGTTCTTCCTGAGGTTCAGGTGGAATCTCCTTTCCTGCAGCTTGAATCCATTGCTCCTTGTCCTGGTCTCTGGAGCAGCAGAAAACAAGCCCACTCCCTCCTCTACATGGCATCCCTTCAAATATTTAAACATGGCTATCATGTCCCCTCTTAACCTTCTCTTCTGCAGATTAAACATACCCAGCTCTCTAAGTCTATCCTCATAGGGTTTGGCTTCCATGCCCCTCACCATTTTGGTCGCCCTCCTGTGGACCTGCTCCAGCCTGACCATGTCCTTCTTGAATTGGGGTGCCCAGAACTAGACACAGTATTCAAGATGAGGTCTAACCAAAGCAGAGTAGAGTGGTCCCAGTACCTCCCTCGATCTAGACACCATACTCCTATTGATGCAGCCGAGAATTGCATTGGCTTTCTTGGCTGCCGCATCACATTGCTGACTCATGTTCAGCTTGTGGTCTATTAAGATTCCTAGTTCCCTTTCACACGTACTGCTGTCCAGCCACGTGTCCCCCATCCTATATTTCTGCATTCCATTTTTTCTACCTAAGTGTAGGACCTTACACTTCTCTCTGTTGAATTTCATTTTGTTAGCTTTGGCCCAGCTCTCCAATCTATCCAGGTCATTTTGAATTTTGATCCTGTCCTCTGGCCTATTAGCAACCCCTCCCAATTTGGTGTCATCTGCAAATTTGATGAGCATGCCCTCTATTCCTTCATCCAAGTCACTGATAAAAATATTGAACAGCACTGGGCCCAGGACAGAACCCTGTGGCACCCCGCTAGTCACTTCCCTCCAGGATGAAAAGCAGCCATTCGTGATCACCCAATGGGTTCGGTCGGTCAACCAGTTACAAATCCAACTAACAGTAGCCCTGTCCAGCCCGCATTTTACTAGCTTCTTTGCAAGAATGTCATGGGGAACTTTGTCAAAGGCCTTACTGAAATCGAGAAATGCTACATCCACAGCATTCCCTTCATCTATCAAGCTAGTAACTCTGTCATAAAAAGAGATAAGATTAGTCTGGCATGACTTATTTTTGAGAAATCCATGTTGACTTCTCGTGATTACCGCATTGCTCTCTAAGTGATTAGAAACTGACTGCTTAATGATCTGTTCCAGAATCTTTCTGGGTACTGACGTCAGGCTGACTGGGCGATAATTATTTGGGTCCTCTTTTTTTCCCTTCTTGAAGATGGGGACAACATTTGCCCTCGTCCAGTCTGCTGGAACTTCTCCTGTCCTCCAAGATTTCTCCAAGATTATAGCAAGCGGTTCCGAAATGACCTCTGCCAGTTCTTTTAATATCCGAGGATACAATTCATCTGGTCCTGGAGACTTGAATTCATCCAGTGTGGCCGGGTATTCCTGTGCCACCTCTCTACCTATTATGTGCCTCATTTCCCCTGCTTCCTCCCCTGCTCCCCAACCGCCAAGTTGAGTGCTTGTATCCTTCTGGGAAAAAACTGAGGCAAAGAAGGTGTTAATTAGTTCTGCCTTTTCTCTTCCCCCTGTTAGTAATTCGCCATCTTCTCTGCGCAGCGACCCTATCGTCTCCTTCTTTTTCCTTTTGCTACGGACATATTTAAAAAAGCCCTTTTTATTGTTTTTAACGTCTCTGGCCAGCCTAAGTTCGTTCTGTGCTTTAGCCTTTCTGACCTCCTCCCTACATCTCCTGGCTACTTGCTTAAATTCTTCTTTGGTGGTTTCCCCCTTCTTCCATTTCCTCATCAGTCATCAAGCACTGACAGTTTCACTTCTTTGTAGAGCCTTTACTAAATTAATATTCTAGCAGATGCTATTTGGACCTTGAAGGAGATACTTAAGAATCCCTTATATAGAATGGAAATGCACTTATGGTTACAATCAGATTGAGGATATGACTCATTATTTGTCATTTTACCATCTCTGCTCAGATCCTAGAGAAAGATTCTTGTCACCTACTTTTCAGTTTGTACACCTGAGGAACTGGTAATACAGTTGTTAGCTGATAATTATTTATCTGTTATATACTTCGTAGCTCCGTTTATAGTGGCTGTAAGAGGTTGCACTTTCGTTTTATTAATAAGCGAGTACAAATATTTAAAACAAGAGGGATTCCTTCAATAATCCATTTTTAAACCTGATCATTGTATTGGTAATTGCCTATTATTTTGTATTTGGTAAGGATCTCTGGCTGTATACAATAAATCTGTTGTTGCTGTTGTAGTGAATGCAATAAATATTGCTGTAAAGAGCATGGATGCATGACTGAGGCAATACAGTCATCAGTACCACCCAATCTTAATTTATTCCATTTGTTTAGCTGCTTGTGCAAATTTCTTCCTGTGAAAAATTCTGCTGGTCACCTTTTAAAAGCTTAAGGGTTACAAATATTGGGCATATGTACTCACCTTTTTGCATTGCAAAAAATACATAAGTTGCTATATGTGGCACCATCACTGCCGCAAAGAGGACGATATTCTGATGTGCATACAACTGATATATCCATCTTTGGGTTTAGAAAACGACGGCACTCATCCTAACAAACCAAGGACAAAAGATTTCTGAAAATATCTCTTCATTTGCAAAAATAAATAATAAAATAAAATAATTATATATATATAAAAACGTTATAGCCAAGGTCCGGAATCAGAGGCTATATTTTTATGATAACATAGCTAACATTCTTGACATGATACACAGTTCTTCTAGTGAATTGCAGTGATGTGTATTGGGAAGCTTTCACAATTTCCCATGCCACAAGAGGGCCCATAGCACAATGATGCCCATTTTGCCATGGGAACCACTGTGCAATGGGCATGCTGCTGGCTCCATGTGTGAAGGCATAACTACATCTCTGCTCCCTTCCAGAGAATATAGATGATATAATTCACCTTTATATGCTTCTAAGTCAGTTTTAACTATGCAAGTATCTAATAGGATGCCAGCCTTATTAAAGACATGATTTTATTAATGCAGTAGTTTGGATTATGATGTTCTAGATGGGAGCAAGTGGACTGAGAATAACACCAAGAATTCACATTTGTCCATCCCACAATATTTAAGAATGTTTTATGGTAGTTTGGTGTTCATTGTATTTGGAAGTGTTTCATGCTGTATGTTGAAAGTGTCTTATGCCTCTTTGTTTCCTAAAAAGAATAATGCAAGGAAATAATCAACCACTAAGAACAAGAGTTAGTCCTGATAACATTCATGTGTGGATCAGCTTCCTTGTTTCAGTGGCTGTGGTATTAAAAACTAAATATGCTAACCTCTGTGCTAAGCAGAAAAGGCGTATAGTAGCATATGTCACTGCTTTAGCAGAACAGACAGGACTGTGGTTAGCTAAGCATTTCTCTTTTTCTGGGTGTTTAATGCAGATATCTCACTGACAAAACGTCATTGAAAAGAATATTAGTCCAACAGTTATTTCAAAGTAGTCACTCCAAATAAGAATATGCTTTGCCAGTCATATTGGATTGAAGCAAATGTAACACATCTATTTCACAGAGAAAGGATTTATAACAGAGATTTTCAAGTATGCTCCTTCCTCCTGTGTTTTTCACATTCTATGAGTTGCAGCTTTGGGTCACCTGGAGAGGCATCTTGGTGCTGTGACAAAAGCTGACAAGAGTTCTTCAGCTTTTTCTTAACTAAATCCATCATTTCTAAAGTGCCCAACTTTCTCTTTCCCCACTGACAACAACTTGTTTTCTCTTACAATAGAATGCTCATTCCTATTCTCTATGTAGAGTTGTAGTCTTTACCTTGAATTAGGTCCTATTAATCTCAGTATGTCTTACTTCTGAGTAGACATGTATACAATTGCATGGTTAGTGACATAGATCACAGGAAGTCCCTGGTTTTTACAGCTGCATGAAACTTGTCTTTCATGTGTATTTTAGGGACCCCAAACTTCGCTCTGATATTAAATGGTGTCTGCAAGAGTGAAGTCAAGTAAGAAATGATGCCACCAACTCAAAAGAGACTGGAGAAAAATCAGGCCATAACTTTATGAACATAGGAAAATTTGTTATGCAAGGGCAGGAATAAAGGTCTTTTCCTGCCTTGCTATGTATTGGATGGCAACACAATAGCCTAGCCAGGAAACTGACTGGTTTTATTTGACCTGTTTTTAATTCAAACTTATGAGTGGATTTTCTGGTTTAAAGGTTGGGATAGGAATCAAAAGAAGAAATAAAGAACTTGTGGGTCAAGACTGCTTGTACTTATCTCAGGGCTACAATATCTATAGATGCAAGTTGCAATTTGTATAAAATAAAAATATAGTTGCCTCAGGTATACAGCAATAGCAATAGCCTGTGTATTTCTATACCGCTTATCAGCTAAGTGCTCTCTAAGCAGTTTACAATGTGTTAGCTAATTGCCCCCAACAAGCTGGGTACTCATTTTACCGACCTGCGGAAGGATGGAAGGCTGAGTCAAC
The DNA here is from genome assembly GCA_030412105.1 of Cyclura pinguis. Taxonomy (NCBI): domain Eukaryota; kingdom Metazoa; phylum Chordata; class Lepidosauria; order Squamata; family Iguanidae; genus Cyclura; species Cyclura pinguis. Next base: position 132,429,403 of record CM059600.1, read on the forward strand.
CTGAAGCCTGGCAGGATCAAACTTACAACCTTGTGGCTGCGGTACTGACATTTAACCACCACAGCTATTATTTGAATTCAAAGCCATGAGTATGAATTTGGGTAGAATTATTTGATTCTTTCCAAAGGAATGAGAGTTATTTAATTTTGAATTAAGTAACAACAATACTTACACATCGTTCAGTATATAGTCCTCTATATAACAGACCTAGTGTAGATCCACACCTGGAAACAGATAGATTGGAATTAGTGAATTTTTTTAAATCAAGAAGATGCAATTTGATATAGATATAGATATAGATATAGATATAGATATTGTACTAGGTATATTTTGATATTTATGAGCCACAACAACATATGCAGAATCTGATTTTCTCATTCCACATTATCTCTTACATGTATAGACATCCTAAGCACGCCGAAACTTTAATTCTATCCCAGTTCCTTATTTTTTTCTAATAGTATAACATAGGAATGATAAAGATGGAATGTGATGTCATCACATTTTAGATACTGCCTCACTACCACCACTTTTGAATTGTTGGAAAAAATTGCTCTACAGTGAAGAGAGCTGTTATCTTTGGGATGCCCATGCAATGCTTTCCTTTGGTCAGCCCAAATATAATGACTAAAGTAGCAGCTCTCACATTACCCACTGATACATAGCATCTTACTCCATCCCAGTGCAAACAATGAATACCATAAATCTCATAGTGACCAGGTCAAATTTCCCAAGCATTAAAGCCATTCAATGAATTGGTATGAATGAATATATCATTATATTGAAATGACCATCATAGGCAGTGATTTAGAGTCACCTCATCTCTTCTTATAATGGCTTAGATTGACACTTTGTGCCCCCACCATATATAACATAAATTGTGGTGATATAGTGGTAAAGTAGATGATCCACGAGCAACATTTAAGGTCAGGATAGAACAAGCATAGTCAAAGTAAGGCCTGCAGATCATAAACCTGAGCCACACTTTTGCAGCACTGAAGCCTTCTGCCATTTCCCCCAAAGCCCCCAAATGTCTCCATTTTTTTAAAAAATGGGGTAATTTAGGGGTAGGAAGTTTCTGGGTGGAAACACCCACAGCCCCAACTGGAATGGCCCCGCAAACCACCAGCATCCATAAACACCTCTGTTTTCATCAGAGTGCTTTCATTAGATGTCATATCACTTCCAGTCACCATTTTGGGAAGCCTTCTGTTGAAGATACAATTATCTGAGAGTACTGTTGGGTGTGTATGAAGCCTGCAAGGGGGCTTAGAGGGGGGAAATGGCCTCTGCCCCTGCGCAGTCATCCATCCTTATTGTAGAAGGATGCCATTTTGGACATAGCATAGAAGTGGAGGGACAGTTGTAGGGAGGTGCAATCCAATTTCATTTAAACTGTTAAAATTCGCAACAACTCTCCAATTCGTATAGACATAATGTGTGAGTATTTACATGATTTTAGTACACAGCAGACATTTGGTTTTGGTAAATAATCTTCAGTTTATTTGCATAGGGAGCTATATCCTTTCAAAGTGGCTCTTTCCTCTGTTGTTGTATGAGACCTTTTATCCTATGATGTTTTGTGCATTCTCATTTTGCTGTCTTTTAGGTCTTACCCTCTTAACACCCTTACACATTTCAGAGATGGAAAGAGAATGTGTCTGTATGACCTCACTTGTCATATCAAGTATGATTTTGTGAGCCATTTTCCCTCCATTATTATTTACTGTTGGAAGCTCTTCACTACCAAAAGATATCCCATGTTCATTTAAGACAGATATTCTTGGGATACAACATTTGGGGGCACTCATGGGAGCTGAAATCTAACAGTATCTGAAAGGCCATGCATTCCCAGGAAGGGACTTATGCTGTGCATTATCTTCTTCTTCACTAATCTAGGGACCAAGAAGGCTCTCCTGACTGAAAAAACACTAGAGAAGCATATTTGTCACACAGACAATATATGTTCACCTGTTCAAACTGTATGGCAGCAAATGGAGTCAATGTTTGAGATCCTGCATCAAACAGGCAGAGCATAAAACTCCACCTGTGCGGTTCTGTGTCTACCCTCCATGTCTTTTTTGGGTAGTGGGCAAGGGCTAGCCTCTACCTTTGGGCCCTATCCCAAACTCCTCCTGCTTACCCGTAGGGAGGCAGTTCAGATGCTGATGAACCAGGCTCTGAAGGAGAGAGGCATGGCAGTATGTTCATGGATGGATGGCACCCTTCTGTCCCTTCCCCTCAGAGCTACCTCAGTTGAATTGCTCCTCACTTTCCAGGGGCTTGACAGCTGTGGGGAGGAGTTTTGAATGTTGCACAAGGGGTTACAGCATAGTACCTTGCATGCTACTCCAAAAGACACATATCCACACATAAGCCACATTTATGCATGTGCACCTCACCAATAAGATTGTGGCCAATATACAGAATGGATAGTTACATTTCTGGCCTACAGCTCCCAGAGTTCCTCAGCCAACTTGGGAGAATTCCCCCAGCCAAGTTATCCAAAGTTATCTTCAAGAGGAGATGCTGCTTAGCATTCATGTCTATGTGTTGGCATGGATGTGAAAAGATGTGTGCATTCCCCCAGAAAACATCCAATTTCTGGAGATGTGAGGTTTTGAAGCTGAGCTCTACAGGATGGCAAGTTTGGCAACTAGTGCTAACAAAATTTTTATAGCACATTCCTGCTCCTACATCTGGCAAAAAAAAAGGGGGGGGATTTATCAACAATAGCGACTGAAAGAAAAACAATAGCTTGAGTTTACACTATGTTACTCTACTATGCAAGTACCAACTTTAGATGTCAGAACACAACATGGGCAAAAGATCTTTAGCTTTCCCGATGTAGCTGTTTGTTTCTCTAGATTTGCCTCTTGAGATGTTGCTGGACTATACCTCCTGTCATCATTGCAATGTTGGCCAGGACTTACAGGAACTGAATTCTAACAACAGGGTTCCCACATCTGGCATAAAAAGATTTGTTCCTCCTAATACACAGTTCTTCAAGGTGCTTGGGTGTGTGACAGAACTAGCCCTATCATTTGACAGCTAGATGCCGAAGACCTGCTTGAATAAAAATGAATTTTACCTCCTGGCAAAATGACAGCAAGGAATGGAGCAGCCTAAATTACCTTGGCAGGGAAGTTCAAAGCCTGAGAGAGATAACTGAGAAAGCCCTCTTTCATTTCCTCAATGTATGTGCCTTCAAGACCAAGAGAAAATCTGACGGTCGAGGTAAGCTCATAAGGGAGCATATAGTCTTTCAAATAACTGAGTCCCAAGTTCATGTGAGGCTTTATTTTCAGTTCAGATTAGAAGAAAGGAAGAGGAAAACTGGGCTTGCATCTGTTCATGAAGGATCATCATTATCTGGAATTAGGCAGCAATAAGGGGAGTCTAGAAAATGGTTTACCTCACAAATCCTGTGATAAGATACTGTTGGACAGAATGACTTCTATTCAGAAGCCAGTTCTTTGGGAAGCCAAAGTTCTTTCCAGACCACACAAGTTAGCACAGACTGGGGATATACACCCACTATTAAAAGACTTAAAAAGAAATGTTTTCCAGTGCACAGTCCTCGCACAAACTACTCAATAGGAATGTCAGTCTTCATGTAATTCATTTTTGCATCCAGGAATAAAGAAAAAAAAGTTTTCTTCTTGTTGTGAAAGATTATGATACTTTTTGTTCACTTTGATTATTCTTATTAAATTTTGGTCTTTTTTTGCACAGTCTCATTTACACAGAAAATAACTGTGTTTTGCCCAAAGGTTACTGTTTTGGGCACCAGCAAAGTTTTCACAAACAAATCTTCACATATGCATTTTTATTTCAAAAACAATGCACAAAAATTTTAATAATGTGTCAAATCATGTCAAGATATCATTTCTCAGTTCTCTTCTGAAGCCATTTCTTGACTTTTCTAAGACAGAAGTGAGCACTGCCAATAAAAATAAACTGAGAAATCAAGGAGTTCAGCAGAATTATGACTGAGGAACAGAATGTTCCCCAATGTCCTTATTTTCCAGCAAAAGGTAGCATCAAAGAGAGAGTGTCTGCTCTCACTAATTCAGAGAGTTTGCATTGGCATGGAAAAGGAAATGTTTGACACTTTCATACAGTTGAAGGGTACAGTAGGTTTAAATTTGATTGAATGCAACATAGGGCTTCTGTATGTAATTCCGGTTGCATCTGAATGGAGACAGAGTCAGTCAGGGCAATTCAGCTTCTTTGTTCTTGCCACCAACCAGCAAGATGTTCTCCTGAGTGTCTGATAGATCTGTTGCTATAGGAATAGCAAGTCAGCTCTTGGTTTTATTCCTGCTCCCCCCACAACTACTCCAAGTTGTACATCAGCTTTCCAGGTTCCCAATCTCTATGTAGATAGGGCCAAAGACCAGAAATAGATACCGTGTCCTTTCCTAGATGTTCTGTTTGAAACATGTTTGGCTGGGAATTCAGCCAATCACACCACATCTTTAACTATTTTTTCACTTTGAAGACTAACAGGTTTTAGTTGACATAAAAGTTTTCACAGATTGCAACCTGCTTTATCTAAAATGAATGAACAATGAGAATTATTGTTCTTTACATAGTTTTTTTCCCCTTGCCACATCTCTAACCCACACTACATCGCAGAGCTGTTACTAGTGAAACTCTCTCACGTAGAGCTTTGTGTTAGCATTGGTAAGAGCTAACATTTGTATTAGGACTTGTAGAGCAATAGTTAAAAAAAAAAAGAAATTATAAGCCCCCCAAGTCTGCAATTCCGTGAGTATACCTCACTGAAAACAAAGAAATTTGCTTTGGATTAAACACGTATAGGACTGTGCTCTAAACTACATTTCTTACACCAAATAAGATCTGAATTAGAAAAACAAGAGCCTTTGATCCCTGTTATCTTTCATTTGGACCATGCCACATTCCTTAGATTAGCCACAACTCTTTCCTAATGAACAGCTCTCATAGCATCTCATGAGAGGGATAATCTAAGGGAAATAGGATAGACGTTCTTCCTCCAGACATGAAACTCAATCTAACAGGACTTGCTCCACTCTTAGGCAAAGAGAAACATCTGTTTCAGGTAGCAGAGTTTTGGTAAAAAGGCCATGAAAAGGCAGCAAACTCTTCATTATTAATTTATTGTTTTTGACTTTTTTACTTCTAGGGAGAGATCCTTGTAGTATCCTATCACTCAAATGCCAGAATAGCTTGATTGTTCAAAGGTACCCTGAACCTTGGGGGAGGTGGAGGAAGGTGAGATGACCCCTCACTGCTTTGGCTCAAGAAGTAAAGTGTCTTGGGCCAGCCTTGCAGTCTATTTCTTATCTCTATGGACATAATGGAACTTCCCTTATACATCAGCACTAGGTGAGTGTTTGTGATTTTCCACACTGGCTACAGCAATGGTGGGGATTGGGGCTTGCTTCCCCATGAAACTGAATAGAATACTGCCTCCACATTTAGTTTCATGTCTTGTTCTATAATGGCTAGTGACTTACTTTGTTATAACATGAAAGCTGGGATTCCGAACCTGATAATGGAACAAACGGCCACCAGGTGGCATGGCCGGAATCTGGGTATAACCTGACCAACCGGACGAAGTGGCAACCCTAGCCTGAGGGGAGAAGAGAATCTTATTTAAGAGCAGAAAGACTAAGCTTTTAGAAAGGTTCCCACTCACCCCCACCCCACTGACATTTATCTTTTTCTTTATAATTTATTTTAATTTTATGTGCATTTTAAAAATATATATTTTCATGTAATCTTTTTTGTGAGTTTAAAATAGTTACTTGGCAACTCACTGGTAGCCATAGCCAACCAGGAATTCCATACAGACGAGTGAGCAGGGTATTAGAGAAGGGATGGGTCATTTCCTCCTTCCTGTCCTACTCTGTTTAGTTTCTATGCTGGCCACAAGCAGAAAAGAACCTCCCTTTTACATGGCCGGCATGGAAACACTGCAGGTAGCTGACACAAGAAGGGATAGCATGGTATTCCCTGACCTGTTTGAGAAGAAGGCACGCATTTTGCTAGGCCAATGAAAGGCTTACAGGTCAATAGGCAACTTTCCATTTCAGTACTAGCCGTGGGAGAAGAGACATCTCCCTTTCCATGGCCAGAACAGAACCTGAGGTTAACAGGACCTCAACAGGCTAATAAAAGATTTTGCAGGCTAGTAACCTTTTTGAGCTTATCTAGATGGCTGATATAATAAATAAATTGCTTCACATTCGGTTTTTTCTTACTTCTTCAGTTTTGGCTTTTATTTGCAAACCAAAAAAACAAGATATCCAACAAGTTAAAAGAAAATCTGCTTTACTGTTCTCCCATAAAGAGGGACTGTTTTTGCATGTCTTCACCATGGATTTGGAAGTTTTGCTTCCTCACTCCCAACATTCTGGTTGGAGCAGCTTCTCATAACTTAGTCTGTGCAGAAAGGGCTGAAACATATCTGAACAATGCCATGCATGTCATCTCAGGGTTATAACCCAGTGAATTCACTGCTAAGTTCCACTGAACTAAATGGGGTTTGGTTCTTAGCAGAGATTCATAGCATTACACTGTCGAGAGTCTTTTGCTTTCTAGTTATACAAGTGTACTACCCTTGAGATAGTCTCTTTCTACAGATTCTTCAGTCTTGGTTTTTCACTTCTAGCCCTCCTTAGATCTAATTCTCCCTCAGGCATTTAAAGCTCAGATATGTCATTTTATTCTGGGTATTTGCTCACTCAGAAAAGTCTGCATCATCTTCAAAGCTACCTTTTATGCAGATCCAATTGGGTATATTTTAGCTCAGTTTCCATTTGTTACACAAAAAAATGAAATTGTATTTTTCACCTGATGCTCAGCCACATCATTTAACAAAATCTATTCTGACGAATTTACAAGGGAGGGATTAATTTGTGTTGTTCATCTCAATAGGATGAGAAGTTAAAAGCAGAGAAAGCCCAACAATATTTCAAACAGTGGCTATATTCTTCACATAACTTCTATGTTTCATTAGTTACTTGTGATCCACTTTTATTTTCATTGTTGATATGCAGAATATGAACGCAATTTCTTGAAAACGTATAAAAAATGTATTATTGCCAAATACATTAACTGACCTTTACTGAAAGACCAGCACCTGAAAAATAATTTGAAAAACCATTAAACACTTCCAACAATTGGGTATGTTCAACATATCTTCTATTTTTATTGCACTTCAGAATTTTTCAACCATGAGAAGATAATGCTGAAATTTCAAAGACTGATTCAAATAGTGATTTCCATGACTAATTGCTAGAAACTGAAAACATCCTCTGCAAGCTCTTTCCTATCAATCTTTTCTAGTCATTTCCTAGCATTTGAAAAGGGTATATCCATCAGATTAAATCTTATTCTGATATAATTCTGAAATAATTTAGATTATAAACTCCCTGTGACAAAAGAAATCTGCTTTCTTCACTATGGTGCTTTAGAAATTGCCATATACGTTGATGGTGCTGTGGCGCTAAATGGCGCTACTGGTAGTGCTATTCTTTTTACTCCTAGAAGTTTTTTTAAAGGCCAATATTTCATAACATTGGATCCATATTTTGCTGACTAAGATTTTGGAAGATTTAACCCCATTTTAAAACAACCTGTTTGCTCCATTGACTTCCCATAGTGACTAGATACAGTATATTTTATGTGGATAGGGTAGGGCAGGGCCATCCATTCAATGGCTTTCTTACTTTATCTATTACAGACTTGGATTGAGAATCTTCCTTCCATGGATCTTCTATCCACAGAAGCCTTTCACGCCATCAGAGCATTTCTCTTGGTGGAAAGTCATAAGAGACCATCTTCATTGTTTCCACCATTCTCTTAAATTCCACACCTCCTCTCCTGGCAAGGAGTAAAGTGCTGGGAAGAAAGAGGTTGGCACTGGGGGCTACAGTCAGAGTGGGAATTATCAAAGACTAATTTCTTCCCCTTTTTGCCTGTGGCATGGAATTCTGCTCAGGAAATGCTCTTGCCAGGTGCAAGAGAATCTGGATTAAACATGCAGTTTTCAATAACTGTGTTTGTTCCTTGGGGCAAATTATCTTCCCACTTGAATGAGTTAATGACTTTGACCCAGACTGAGTAAGCATTCTACTTACCTCAATAGGTCAACCTAAAGTATGACCAAATCTGGGTCCAGTATCGTGTACGAAGAATAGTAAGCATATTATCTCAGCAACCTCATTTTCCTAATCACTGATTAATACATCAGACAGACAGTGATGTATGACATATGTGTCCCATAGTGACAAAAACATGCAAACTTTATCTATTGCCAAACACTTGTTCTCCTATGATTTTATTTTAATGGGACAGAAGGAAAAAAGAAATATATAATGTTGTCCTTATTTATGAAGACTTAGAGATCATACCACAATGCTCACCTAAAAAGAAGCAGCAGCTTGCTGGAAAAAGAATCAGAAATAGTCCTGTTATCTTCATGGTTAATGAAGACTGGCCTCTGTTCTGTCCAGATTTAGTCAATGGTTTGTTCTGTCTAAGAGTTTACTTACAGCATACATGGAGATACTTATAGCACTCCATATCTATTGTAGCAATCAGTTCTTTCCTTAAATCATGATATCATTTATCTGAATGGTTTTGAACAATGAACATTCCTACGTAATTTCACTTCAATCAGACGTAAGGCGAATGCTTCTCAAAGACTGCAGCTTAACAATGAAATTACTATTTTAAGCACCCCATACCCAAGTATATTGTCAATAACCAGAGTATATAATTTTTATTATTTAATATTGATGTCTTAAATATCACTATTTTTGTGATTTTTTTTTCTTCCTGGTATTTCTGCAAGGCCACTAAATGTCTGCTTTTTATTGCAGATAATGCTGTTTTGGCTATCTAACGAGTCACACTCAGAAAATTTTCTTTATTAGTACACATGATTGCATGGAACAACGAAAGGTCACAGTAAAGAACTTCTAGTAATTAACACTGTGGATTTTTCTCGTATGATGAATGGTCAGGTGCACAGAAGTACAAAACTTGGTAATGTGAGGCTAAAAAATTCCACCTGTATCTATGTTACTTCTCCATTTAAAAAGATGAAGGGGAAGAACAGAAGTTTGCATGAATCAAGCCCATCTATATAGGGAGTTATTATGCTGGGAGGTATCATTACACATTACTCTATGTCTGGGTTGAAAGTTTATGTATACCTTATCCACAACCATACAGAAAGGATGGTTGACTGGATGAATGAACTGAGAAACAGTCATGAGAAGAATTCTGGACGGACAAGAGTCTTCATGCTACAGGCTTTATTCTACTCAAAATTTACACATGATTGTTTTGGAGAGAAAACAGGATTTTCGATATAGAAAACAGAATTTTATGCACAGAAATAATATTTCTATGCATATTTCCTGTGCAGAACATGTTGCTGTCTGCATGGAAAGTGCTTCAGTTTGAAGGCTTACTCTGTACAAAATTCACACATGCTTGATTTACTTATTAATCAACATTAGAAAATATAGTTTTCTGTGCAAACGAATCATGAGGAAATTTTGCAAATAGGCTTGAAAAACTGATTGTCAAAGACTTTCTTGCAGCAGAAAGAACATTTTTAACATTACTACTTTCTTCAAGAAGAACCTTCGTAAAGAATTACATGTCTACTGGCACATCTGTTAGATTTGATTCATAATTGTGTATAGAAGCAACTGGAGGCAGGAAATTGTGCTATGAGAACCACAGAATATTAGACAGCTTCCACACTTGCCAGCACCCTGCTTTGGAAAGCATACTCCCTTCTTACCTCAGTGTTCACTGAAGAAAGCAGGGAGCATTACATTATATTTCTTTCTGGCATTTCTTTTTACAGCATTAGAATCTGTGAGGAGACAGTAGAAATTATAGGAACTCTCTCTCTCTCTCTCTCTCTCTCTCTCTCTCTCTCTTTCTTTCTTTCTTCTTTTTGAAATAAATACTTAACAAATAAGTCTATGGGACTTCATTGTGTACCAAATAATAATTCATTACTATTGAATTTTGAACTGATGCATGGATTGCAATTTCCCGGGCCAACTAAAATAATAAGAAAGAAAAAGCAGGAAGGCCCAAGGCAGATTTCTTTTTCTGCCAACTTTTACTTTTGCTTCTTGTAAGAGTGTGTGTGTGTTAGGATAGATAGATAGATGATAGATAGACAAATAGATAGATAGATAGATAGACAGACAGACAGATAGATAGATAGATAGATAGATAGATAGATAGGACCTCCTCTATCATTTCAAGTGACATTCAACAATGTTCTGTGAATGTTCGAAGCATTGGGTGGTCTTTTAAAAAACAGGATGGCTCGCGTTCCCCAAATATGTCAGATCCATGGGCATGAACTACCTTCATATGTAACCTGAACCAAGGCAGGGAGAATGGGATTAAGGATGTAAATCCTTGGCTATTTTGTCCTTGCATGTGAAGACAAATAATTAAGGTAGTTGTTTCCCTACTATGGGAGAAAATGAATATTCCTCCCCAGTATTTTTCTGATATTCAATGTTCTGAAAGTGTACTTTTGAAAAAAAATATTTTGTGTAGAAAAAGAAGTGGGTTTTGCACAGAAAAGAGGTTTCCTGCACTTTGTTGAATACCAGGAGAAAATTGTGCAAAATTTTCAGTGGTCTTCCTGCTTAGGTTTCCCAACTGTCAGAAAACCCATTTTTTGACCTGTGAATGAATAATTATGAATAATCTTTCCATTTCTATTTAGGATTTGTCTGAAATGAATCAAGCATCTTTTGTACAGCCTCAAAGTCAATCTGGGGCACAATTTAAATGTGACAATATAGACAATAAATATTCTTACATCTTTGTGACATTAAGTTCTTTGAAGGCTGCTCTGGCTTATGTTAAAAGTGGCGTTCTATGCCCCCCAACCCATCTTTGAAATCAGAGATCCTCCAGTCCACTATACCATGAGAAAGGAGGGACTGAGCTCAGGGCGTACTCCTGCAATTTTTGAATTAATGTTAGTGTGAACTATTCAGGCATCCAGCCATACAGTTTTCCATCTAGTTTTATTGAAAATACATTAAGTGCAGATTTTGAGAAACATTGTAGCTCATCTTATTTTTGCCCAGAAAACCTATGAATAATTTACTTACTGTCTTGCTAAACAAAGCATGCATTTATTATTGAATGTCACAGCATTAATACCAGAGGTTGGATTGAATTCTTTTGTGTAGCCTCTTATGGGTCTGGTAAACTTGCTGCATTCATCTTGCACTCATAATTAGAGTTTAAGTTGAATGATGAAACAATTGAATGAAGAATAAGCATTGTGTAAGATCTTTCCATGGTTACATGGATTACTTTGGCAAATGTGGAACTTCGTCATAAGAGGTTCAAAGACATACTGTTAGTTCCATGCACTTGCTTATGTAGAAAAGTCAGGCAGAAGGAAACGTAGGAAGGCAACAAGATGCAAGAAAGACAAACAGGGCATTTTTGCTCCTTTTCCTATATTGGATTTGTCAGAAACTGGCATACATGCAAGAGTGAGAAAAATTAGGTTTTTTTCTCAGACATATGTGAAAATTGTCTTCTTCAAAATTACTGAACCTTGGCATATTTAAATAAAAGTGGAAGTTGTTTCATGCCAACTCCACTTTAATTATGGACCTTCTGACTGGTTGATCTTTGTAGAGGACTGTGTCTTGATCTGAGAAAAGTAGAACAGCAATCCTGAGCTGAACTGGGTCCACAACTATCACCGTCTCCATCCTGTTTACTGATATCAGAGGTTATCAGTCTGAAACTTGGATGGATCAACAGTTCACTTACTCCCAGAGTGGCCTCACAGTGCTATTAGAACCAGTTAGGAAGGGATATTGGTAATAGTATCTGTTTCCATCCACTGTCCCTGTTACTCTGCACAGAAAACAGGCATATACATAAATGTGGAAGTAGCAGAAATATCTGCAGAACATCTGGGGTTAAAGGCCAGTGAATAATCCTTCTCAGGAGCAGAAATTATGCCAACTTGAATGACGGCACATGATTTAGAGCAGGTTAATGAAGGCTGGTCACAATTTCAAAACTTGCTCATATGGAATGCTGAGGAACACCTTCCTTCACAGCTCCTTTCCCCTTTTTCTGCTATTCATTCATCTTCTTTATGAACTGGATAGTCCAGATCATCTGGTTTATTCAACATTTTTTTTCCTGGTTCACTTTCATTATATAGGATGACAGGTTATTAGCATCATTGAGTTATGGATCAATTATGAGTGTGCTCCTAAGAAATTGTTTTCCACCCTTGCTAATGAGGAGAGGATGATATTACATCAAGAACACATTAATCCCGTGCATGATTGATGGAAAATGTCCCTCCAGGGTGTTTCTAGCACTGCTGCATGGTTTTTCTCTAGGATATCTCACTTTTGGGGATATACCTCTGAAGAGGCTTCATTCCAAAGTATGAAGGAAAGAAGACTGCCTCAGGTTCAAACTCCCTCTCTTTGTTCATATTATAGAGAAGGGTGAGGATTATGCAGTTTGTGGGCCACTTGTCACTTTTCAGGGAGGTCCAGTGTTGTTCTTGGAACCATATCTGATCCCCCCAAAGCCCTTAGTCCCTCATATATTTAGCTGGGGAAAATCACTTTTTTTTTTGTCTGAAAGATGCAGTTCTTCTGCATCAAATCTTCTTTAGGACCTGTTTTGGGGGACTTCCATTCCAAAACAGAAGAAACCCCATAACAGCAAGAAAAGAGCATAAAATGGACAGGGAGTGACATGACATCACATTCAGAGCCAACATTGCATATAGTCCCCTGGAACTCTGAAGGTAGCCAAAATGGGACACTGTCGTTCTCTAGGTCCAGATCAGGCCCACATCTGCTTGAGAGTACACATACACACACAGCCATGATCCAGATTAGGATCAGCACAAGCAGCTCCGGAAGACTGGACATTTTTTTATTTAAACATTTGCTCGACCATTAGGTGGGTGGATGCAGTTGATGGCAATGGAGAACTTTCCCTCCTGTTTAACACATGCATATGAGGGTGAAGCTTTTAAACAAAAGCAGTTGGTGGAAAGGTTGACATCTGGGGGTGATGCCATGCTGAACATCATGCTGTGGTTACTGAACTTTTTCTTCTCTAAGTATTAAAATAATGCAGAAGGGGTTTTGTATGCCATGACCGGGATCCGGTTAGCGACTGTTGTTGTGTGCCTTCAAGTTGTTTATGCCTTATGGCAACCTTAAGGGGAACCTATCATGCAGTTTTCTGGGGCTGAGAATGCATGACATGCCCTATGTCACCTAGTGGATTTCCATGGCTGAAAGGGGATTCAAACCGTGGTCTCCAGAGTTGTAGCTCGGTGCTTAAATCACTACACTACACTGTCATTAGCCACACACCCCAACATAATTCTGGCATAGGGCTGAGGTTATGTATGGGGAAATGTATCACAAAGTTTCCAACAGGAAGAATTATGACATATTCCCCTTCACCTACCTCAAAACCCACCTTTTAAACTGCTGAAGCTCCCCCAGCCAACACGCCGACCAGCGGAGCAGCATTCAGCTATTTTCCTATAGTTGGATACACAGTGTTCGTCAGTCAAGGAATATAGGAATATAGCTCAATGCTGCTTTGCTACTTCCCACTCTCCACCAGTCAATAAATGACCACATGTGTGAAGGTGGGGGTAGAGTAGCTTAAAAGATGAGTTTTTGGTCAGAGTCTGGTCAGTGCATGGTCAGTAGAGAGTTCTAACTCTCTTGGTCTTGGTCTACTCTTGGTCTACAAATGACCAAAAAGTGGTTTACAAAGGCATAAGTCCTTGTAAGTCACTAACAGGATGGCAGCCATATGTCTTTTTATGGTTATTACAGTGAGAGAAATTCCCTTCCTTCCTTGTGCAATCTCCTTGAAACTCCCTTTCTTCATATGGGTCCCCCGCAAGGCTGTAACATGGCTGGGGGAGAGAGAAGCACCTAAGAAACATTTCCCCCTCCCTGCCTTGTGCAGCGACCTTCTTCACACAACAGTGACATCATCCCCTGGGGCCTCCAGGGGAACCCAGCAGTCCCAGATGGCTGTGCTTTCATTCTGCATCTGACTCTGGGAATAAGGCTGGATGCTTCTCAGCCATGCTGGCCTCTCCCAACCAATACTTGGCCATGTTGTGGAGCGGTGAAGAAAGGGGATTCCATGAGGAAGGGAGAAGGAAGATGGAGAAGAGTTCTGCCTGAGTACAAGTTTGTGCTTCATTTCTCAGTGCAGGCTGTCTGGCCATGCTAGAAGAGAGCTGCATCACATTATAATCTGCAGTGGGGGAGCTCTTTATTCACAGTCTTCCTAATATTACAGGGATTTACTTGATCTTCACTTGCTGAACTGAACATGGAAACTGACATAATTTGCAGACAGAAATCCTTACATTTCTAGTCTTGTGATGCATTCTGTAAAAGAACTCCCCCAACTCCAGTGTTTAGTATCAGTCTCACAGTGAAAAATGCACAGAGAGCATTGTGCATATTTCAAAGACATGCAGGAAAATATCCAGCAGAAAAGCATATTGTTGAACATAAAAGTGCTTGATTTTTAGAGAGATCCTTTTCCTGTTCCATCCTCCTGTGTTATAGCCCACCCCATTAACTAGGATTTTCAGGAGGACCTGGAGTTAATGGTACAGAGGGGTGCACAGGTGCAGGTGGGAATGTCACCTTCCACAAACTGCCTTCCATTCATGCGGTGTTGGATTTCATTTCATTTCATTTCATTTCATTTTATTTCATTCAATCGTTCCCCTTTCTCTAATTGCTGGTATCCAAGACACTACTATTCTTTGTGCCCTTGGCTAATCAACTATTTTTACTAGGAAATTGTTAGCATGGAAAAGACTAAACCCTTTCTGTTCTCTGCACTCCTGGGGGCATACAGATCCTTAATTACAAGGAACCGAATATCAACATCACAATCTGCTGGCAGCAACAAGAGCAAAAAGGTTGTATAAAGCTAGTTATGGCAGATACACTTGTCATTGTGCATAATCAACAGCAGCTGCACAGCAACTGCCAGGTGCAACCATGTGTGCCAAAGCTTTTCCCCACTAATGATTTCATTAATAGTTTGGATCATTAAATACCAAAGTCAGAATCATCCACAGTATTTCATATTTCCATGATCTCTTCCATGAAAGGGGGCAGAAAATCTTGGACCAATCAGGGTCCCGCTTTGTCAGGAGGATTTCTCTCTCTTTCTCTTTTTCTGCATGCTTCTTATGTCTGTGTGTTAGGCCTTTTTTGCACCTTACCCGTTCGCGGAGCTGGGGTGCGGGGCTAGCGCGAGAAGCCTGAGGAGGAAGGCTCTCATGTCCCTGCTGCTTCGGCTCCGCAGCTGCTTCCTGCTCGCGCGAGCGCCCCACCCCTTCATTCTGCAGTGCAGCCTGGGACCTTTCCCAGCCTGCACTGCACAGGAAGCACGACCGGCCCGGCTCCCGAGGCTCCGCAAGCCACGCAAGTGCGCATGGGGCCCCAGAGCGATGCGCGACCGCATAGCATTTTCGGCTTTAAGCCAAAAATGAAAAAATGCGTGCGCGGTCCGCGTTAGGCCCTTGAGCATCGCGTAAATGTGAGTGTGTCATGTGGACTGCTCCTCACATTTACGCAATGCTCAAGGGACCCTTTTGCTTCAGAAATGCCATGCAAAAAGGGCCTTGTGGAGGTGTTCTCACTGTACCTCCCCATTTCCTTCCATCTATGCTGTCTTTTTGGACTTTGCTTCTATTACTGAAACTATGTTGACTCTGAATTGCTTTCAGGTCTTTTTTTTTTTTTACTGTATGGGCGCTTAAGAACACCTAGCTGCTATGCCTTGTGTGCTGTCTAGCACATGCAGTGAGGTGAATGGGGAAGGATAAAATGAAGCAAAAGGCTGTAGATAAAATGGATTAAATTCCCCTGTCCAGAGTTTATGACAATTGAGAGATGGAAGTTAGCTATACTTCCTGGTATAAGGAAGGAATATGCTTAGCATGAATTTAGAAATGGTGCTTCCTCAAGTGGTGAAAGACATCCGCCTGCCACACTATGTGCTTTTTCTCACTCATGTTTAGCCATGCTTTGTTTTGTGATGGCTCATTAAAATGTAAACATGAACTGTGCAAACCTGATTTCCGAGACACACAACAAAATGTTGCTGCCGGTAGAAAAACAAATTTATTGCACAGAATGCAGATGTACGTAATGTCTACCCTGCCTATAAGAATCAAGTCACTTACTGAGAAGCCACACCTAACCAGAGTTCATTGATACATGTCTACTGCATTGTACTGATATTCCACTGCTGCTTTAAATTTTGGGGTATTTGCTGCAATAAACACTGAGTTATAGGCCTAAAACATACTGACCAGCAACTGCATAAAGTATGACCTGCCCCTCAATAACGGTCATTTCTTTAAAAAGTAAAACTACTTTTCTCTAATTCATTAATGAAAGAGCAAGATCACAAAAATATCCTCTGTTCTAAATGTCTTATAAAATTCATATATAAATAAATACAGTGGATCCTGGTATCCGTTAGAACAGTATCACAGTTTCACTTACCCATGATCCGTTTCAGGGTCATGGCTACTGCCTTTGGCCTGGATCCTTGTCCACCATGCCTCTCTTGGCCAAGGAAAGAGTTTCCCTCTATCTGTGGCCAAGAGAGGTGCACAACTGCCCCTGTGCCTCCCTTGGTCAAGGAGGGAGATGAACATTCCTTTCTGAGGTGCAAGTAGCGCAGCTGTGCAAAGGTACACATGTCTCTTGGCTGAGGAAGGAGAAGGAGACACACAGCTCTGAACAGCCAGGCCTCCCATGGAGATTTGGTATGCAGGGAGTTTTGGACAAGCAGAAGAGTGCTGTTAAATTGGACATTGAACCTAAAATACATATAATAATTTTAGTGCTGAAAGAATTTGACATAATTGCTACCTAAATTTTTAAAAAACCAAGCATAAGTGTTAAATAAGAGTTGATTGTGGCAAAAAGAGTTATCTACATCCTACCTGATAAAAGCAAGGTCATCCAAGGCAGTGGAGAAGAGAAGAATGGCAAACTTTAACTTCTGGGTTAAAGAGGTTTGGGTAGAAAGAAGATAACGAAACCTGAAAGAGAAAAAGATTAATTCCAATATAAAGATCTCCATATCGTTTGTCTTGTCTATTTTGTTACAAAGCAATAATACTACAGCTGTTCAAAAGCAGAAGGATATTAAGCAAATGATTTTGGAAGAAATGAGACTATTGAGAATAGAATTGAATCGAGTATCATCTGATTTAAAGAAAGAGATAAAAGATTTTTAAAAATCTATTTGAAGAAGAGTTGGATATGGAATCTAAAGGGATACTTAAAGTAGTTAAACAACCCTTGTTTCAGGTTACGGATGTTCAGCCTCTGGAGGGAATTAATGAATTAAACAATGAAGGGCCACAGATGTTGATATAAGATAAAGTTCCTTGTGGGGGAAAGTTGGAGCTATATAAAGACACTGAGGAAAATATTAAGGAAGAACATTGAGAGAAACCTTTGACAAAACTAATGGAGACACTAGTGGATGAAAACTCAGCACCATGAAGAAGAACAGCAGGGAGAATGTCAGATACTTCGGAGTCAAGAAGTCTAGACTGGAAAATGCAAGAAATCTGAAGAAAGAACAGCTTAACAGAGGAGTGCAACTTGAACAGAAAGAGGGCAAAAGAAGGGACCTATTGTTTAAGACTGCTGTGATGTCTTATACTTTCTTAAATTTTAAATATGGGAATAGTCATGTTTATCATTTGCAGAAGCTGATATGTGGGAGAAAATCCTATGTGAGATTCAAGCATGGGCATTTGATTAAATGATGGCTAGATCTGATCAGGCTTCAAGACAATAAGGAGAGTTATTGTTAATGAATTTGAGATACAAATTGATATTTGGATTAGAACAGGGATGTATAATGAGATTAAAAGTAGAAACATTTATAGTTAGGAAGATTAATGTATATGGTGTCTAAATGTTGTATATGTTTAAATGTTGTGCATATGTAAAAGAAATGATGACTGATTCTACAACTGCCAAAGGGACGAATGGATGAATTTAACTTTAGATAGGATTAAGGGTCAGGAAATGTTAACAAGTTTGAGAGGTATGAGAAGGCTATAGTAGGGGTATTTATCAACAGCAGACTTTGAAGAATAGTAGGCTTAAATAATACATAGAAGTTTAGTTTGTACATTAAATAGAGAATGTTACTTATCTTTTTCTTTATAGTCATTGGATGAAAAGCTGGAAGTCATGTGTGATTACCCCTTGTATGTTGTGGATATGTTTCTTTTCTATTTTTGAGTTTGTCTTGTCTTATTGATATACCCCATGTGTTGTTTTATTAATTTAAATAGTGTGCTAATAAAAATATTATAAAAGAAATGTGTGTGCCACCACATTTTATTGTCCTGACGTGTAACCTATAGTCAGGACAAGAGGCCACCCTCAGGACAAACTATGGAGAAACAAAATTGTTTCCAGCTGGGGAGGGCAGAAAAGGCTGCATTTTGTCACTTGATCTCTTTAACCTATCTGCAGAACATATAATGCAGAAAAGTAGATTAAACTTAAAGAACAGAGGTGTGAAAATTGGAGAAAGGAATATCAATACTTTAGGATTTGTGGATGACACCATCTTATTTGCAGGAAATAGCAAAGACTTGGAACGATTATTGAGGAAACTCAAGGAAGAAAGTGCAAAAATAAGGTTGCAGTTGAACATTATGAAAGCAAAAATAATGACCACATAACTTTAAAGTGGGTGATGAAGACACTTAAATAGCCAAAGACTTTCTTGGCTCAGTCATAAATCAAAAGAGACATTGAAATCAAGAAATCAGAAGAAGATTATGATTTGAGAGGGCAGTTGTGAAGAAAGATGGCAGGAAGAAAATCAACAAATTTGATATGTGCTATTGATACTATAGACTGCCAAAATCAGTGTGGATTGCCAGAATGGGTCTGAAAGCAAATCAAGCCTGAATTCTCTCTAGAAGCATATATGACTAGACTGAGGCTATCATACTTTGGCCATAGCACGTGACTCATTAGAGAAGATGATCATGCTTGGTAAACTGGAAGAATGTAGGAAAAGAGGAAGACCACATTACATGTGGATCGGTTCAATCAAGGAAGCCACAACTCTAAGCTGGTAGGACCTGAGCAGGGCTGTTTATGACATAGGCCCTTTTCACACGGCATTTTCCATGCAAAAGGGCACCTGGAGCATCGCGCAATTGTGAGGAGCGATCTGCACAACGCACTCACAATCGTGCGACGCTCCAGGGGCCGGCAGGTGCCAATCATGCATCTTTTCATTTTTGGATGGAAGCCGAAAATGGTGCGCAGTCGCGCATTGCTCCTGGGCCCCGCGTACACTTACCTGGTGTGCGGAGCCTCTGGAGCCGCACCGGTTGCGCTTCCTGCCCCAGTGCAGCCTGGGAAGGTCCTGCAGAAGGAAGAGGCGGGGCTCTCGCACGAGCAGGCAGTTCATGCAGAGCCGAAGGACCCCGGACTCGAGAGCCTCTCGTCAGAGGCTGCTTGCGCAATCCCCGCACCCCAGCACCGGAAGAAGGTAAGATGCGGAAAGGGCCATAGTGTTTTTGAGGTCTTTCATGCAAGTCAAAGCCGTCATGCTTCTCACATTCCATGTTCCTATCATATGTATTGGACAGCTTGACTTCCTTTACACCTCTGAGCATGTCAACAAATGAATGTCCTTTCAGCTTGAGTCCAGTTGCATTATTAGCCACAGCACTGTTCATATTTGTTCTCTGCTCTTGTCCAGTAGCTTTTTGAGTGCCTTCTGATATCGGAGTTTCATTTTCCAGCACTTTCTCTTGTTTCATTTTGGATTGTCACATCATTGGGTTTGCAAGGTAAAAGCTTCAGGAGTGATTTACCATTGTTTTCTTCTGCACAGTACTAACAAGCATCAGCTCCTATTCTTTGCTCCTATGGTCATTCTAAATAGAATCAGCCCCTATCCCTTGTACTAGGTATGTATAATAGGAGGGGGAAAGACCCCAGCAGGCACAATGTCTTAAACCTCTTCCTCCTCATACTATGCTCCAAAAGCTCCCCCTCAAAAGACATGAATAATGTTACAGCCAGTTTTGTCTCGTTCATGCTTTTATGTGCGAGATATATGAAAGCTATTGTTGTCTGCCCTGCTCTGCTCTTCTTATGGTAGGAGTGGGGAACCATTGGTTGTGCAGAAGTTTTGGTCCAGAAATGCCACAATTGCCCATAAGGATGTATTGTTATGGGCAATGCTGTGTGGGGCTTCTGGAGTGTGTGTGTGTGTGAGTTTAAAACATCTGGATGGCTGAATTTTCCACATACTATTATATAGCGTAGATTTAGTTGTTGTTCTTAGTTGCTTCCAGAAGACCTTTTTTTTCTTTTTTAGCTTGAGCTCATTATTGGGCCTATCACCACAACCAAAAGCAGCTAAAACATATATAAATGAAAGCTGTCATCCAGCGCATGTGGATAAGCCCCTGAGGTTTAAGGTTTTAAGGGGAGAAATCAGAGCACCAGAGCAGGTATTGGTGCCGATCTCCCGTTCATTAGGAATTTATTCATTTCATTTCCTTTTTGGGAAAATGGTTGCCCCGTTACATGAAATTCATCATAACACTAGTTGTTCACTTCCAGATGCCGTTTCAAACAACATTTTATTGTAAAAGACATGTTTTTACAAATTTTTTTAGAAAGACACATATAGTATGTTCAAGTTCAAAATTTATACTTCCATGATTGATCTCCTAAAATAGTTACATAATAGATACAAAAACAGAAAAATATTATTTATTTCTTTTGGATCTTACATTCATTTGAATAAAAAACTAAACAATAAATAAATAAATATCTGAATAAAAACAAATGAACCACATACTACAGAAAAGGCTGTTCCATTCTCTTACATGTTTCTCAGAAATATTATGTTCTTTTCCTCTAAAACAGCTTTTTAATTTTGTTACTGTATGTGAATAAAAAGAGGCCTTCCCTTCCCTTGTTTATAGATCAAAATACCCAACAGAGCTACAGTGGGGAGGCTGATAATTGTAGCTCTGACAGTATACACACAAGCTCTGTGTGGTAGTTGGAAAAAGAAGAGAATTGTAGTTTCTGGTCCAATAAAAATGTTTTAAAACAAGATACATTCTTCATAACATGAATCATTTATATTCAAATACACATATTTGTGTGCAAAAGCCTGATTTTTGCATATGTTTCCAGACCTTTTTTTTTGGCAAAAATGTCCTGAAATGTGAATATATATATATAGGTATGTGTGTGTGTGTGTGTGTGTGTGTATACACACACACACACACACACACACATTGGCAACCATGCCAAATAGCTACTGATAGAACTATTGTCCACAATAATAAAGCATTCTGTCAAATTACAGCTGCCGTCATATTGATACACAATTAGACATGTATTCACTTTCTGAGCACGATATTCTTGCTTCATGATGGAGACATTGATTTGATCTCATGTTATGATACATTGGCTGGTGAATTAAATATTAGATTAAACAGACAGATTAAATAAATAGATAGATGTTGGAGTTTTTGTCCATCTGTCTATCTAAAATCATCTGTCTATCTATGTATCCATCCATCAATTCACCCTGTTGTACAGAGGTGTAAGGAGAAACATATTATTAGCTGGAGAAATATTAAACTTGTAAATGTACCTGATCTCCCAGCTGAATCTGGGAGTGGCAGTTTTAAATGAACTACAAACCAAAGCAGCTTGTATATTAGGACAGGTTAGCTGTCATCATAAAAACGTTTAACACCGGTAGGTGTCTGTGTGCTCTTTTTCACTATCCACACTATTTGGCTCTTTGGGATTTCAGTTGATAGCTTTTCTTTTCTTTTCCTTTTTAAAAAATTCTTATCCAATATTTTGTTATTCTAATATTGTAAAAACAACAACAGTAGTAGTAGTAGTAGTAGTAGTAGTAATAATAATAATAATAATATAAATAAAAATATATAAATAAATAAATAAATAAATATGGTTATACAAAGCTAGCTTATTAATCCTTCATTAGCTTGGCATCGTTCTTGTCAGCATATTTATAATAAATTAGTGGATTCAGAGTAACTGAATACAAGAAACCTTAACACTTTTTCTTGGGAAAATACCACTAATTTAAAAACATTGTACTTTTGATATTTCTGTGTATGAGAAATTGTCACACTTTTGCATCCATTACAATCAGCTAAGTATAGTAATGGAAGGAAGGAATGTATTGTAGTTCAAGCTTTGCCAGCCTTTTTTCCCTTAAACTTCATTTTCAAGTATAAATGATTCACCTATAAAAAATAAATAACAAGTACAACACTAAAATGCACACTTGACTAGCAGCTTTTTATTCTCAGTTCTTCTGACACTTGCATGGTTCTATTTTTGCTTTATGGTCATTGATGCATGATTTGTCATTCTTGTGAGATTCACCCCTGAAAAGTAAAATGAAACATTATAGGTAAATAAATATATATATATGTGTGTGTGTGTGTGTGTGTGTGTGTGTGTGTGTATAAAAAGAAAATGCCACCGTGTACATGTCTAGTATAAATAACGTCCCTTTTTGCTTGTAAGCATTATCCATGGCTTTAAGTCATGGCTGGAATTCACTAAGGCTGTTGCAAATGTGTAACCTAGAGTTAAACATTAGATACTAGTTTGTAATCACAATTTTTTGTATTCATCACTAGCTTAGTGGACATATAGGAACCATGAAAGTCCCCCAATTTCTACTTACAAGTCAGCAACCACTGCAAGCAACACAAACCTTTTCCCCTGTTCCTTTGGGAAGCAGTAGGCTGATGTTTCTACCTTTCTCCTATGAGTGGTCTCCAGTGCCAAGGGGAATTGCAACAAGGACCTTGCTTTTGACTGTCAGAAATTGCTAGCATGAGCAAGGGTGGGACCATGAGTCAGGTGCTTCCTGATCAGCTGGGGAGAAGAGGCCTGTTGTTCACAGTGGCTGCTGCCCAGTTAGTGGAGATTGGGGTTATTGGGCTGGGAGACACTAAGCTATGTGACTAAGATGGTTACGTAACTAAATAGGTGATAAAGAATTGCTACTTTATTCTTTACAGATGCCGATCTTGATTAACATGACCTAAGTCCAACCAGGGTTCAGTTATATTCAGTTTAAGCTCAGGAACTGAGCACTTTGCATTGTAGTAGTCTAAGGACTATTAAATTATTAAATGTTGCTCAAATTGCAAGGGGACAGGAAATGGGGCAGGAAGGTATGACCAGATTTTCATCTTTGTCAAGTAAATGCCAGTCATGCCAGTTTAGAAACTTTAACCTTAAAATGGTTCCACTATGTTTGATACAATTTATTCAATCAATCATAGAATAATTGCAAGTAGAGAGGCAAGACTGCATCATAAGGTTTAGTTTAAATAAACTATTGTACAAAAGAGAGCTTGTCTCTGCCTAAAATAATTTCAGATTAGCAGCAATATATATGTTGGGTAGCATTTAACTTGGATTGACAATAATATGCAAAGACTGTTCACATCATGATGTGAAGCCCTTAGTGTACTGAACTCTTTTTCTATAATTGTACAAAATTTCAGACCATTACATGGAAAAGAAGTTTCTTAATGCAGTTTTTTAGCATGGGATCATGGGTTCCTGTCCTTTTCCTGAAAGGGAAGCTATGTCTTGCTATAATTTGGATATCTCTGAACTTTTTCAAGCCATCCCAGTTCATTTGGGGGTGTGGAATATATCTGAATCTGACCTACACCCCTAGAGGAGAGGGAGACAGAAAAACCTGAAAGAAATCGTTTCAAATGCCAAAATCAATGGTGTACTTAATCATACCCGCACATCTCAGACCAGTCGCTCCAAGCAGAATTTTTGTGGTAGTGATCCCTGGATCTAACAAAGCAGCTTCCATATCGACACCCACGGTTGTAGCAGGCTAGAAGATCACCATTTTGATGTAGTGCAGTACTAGGAACTTCACATATCTGAAAATAAAAGCATGGACTGCTTTAATGGACAAGAAGAGTTCCTGATCAAGCAGATAAGTGTACAAATATGAAAGAGAGGATAGTTTACTGCATGTGGACGGGCCTGCCATCAGGATCCTCCTGCTTCCCATACAACTATCTTTAGCATATTCTATGAAAACTCTCTGGATTTGATTTGGTTCAGAGGGCATGAGGTCTGCATTTATTTATTAATTAATATATGTCTATTCAAGCCTCTGTTGTAATGTCTAAGGGCAGCGTATAATTCAAACAATATAAAAAGTTTAAAACAATTCCTGGGGTAAGGGGAAACAATAGAACAATTTAAATAGGATAAAGGATATTAAATACATCATCAGGTTAAAACAACAGAAAACACTAAAACAGTTAAAATCATGTACTTGTGCAACTTAAAGAGTAATAGATTGGGCCCCAAAGGATTTAATAAAAAGGGTTGTTTTAACTTGACGCCTAAAAGTGACCAATGATGGTGCCAACCAGGTCTCCAAGGAGAGGGTGTTCCATAAATATATCATTGGGAAGTAAGAAAGACTAATATCACTATGGCCATTTCCGCACGAGACTGTTATAGCGCTATTATTCCACTTTCAACTTCCTATGGAATCCTGGGGTTTACAGCTTCGGGAGGGGCCAGGCGGCCCCTCCCAAAGCTGCAAACCCCAGGATTCCATAGGATGTTGAAAGTGGAATAATAGCGCTATAACAGTCTCGTGCAGAAATGGCCTATGTCTTCTATATTGAGGGATAATGTACCTCTGCATTCAGCACTGGGGATGCAAAATGCAACAATGGCTGTGGTGTGTTGTTGTGGCTAGAATGTTGGACGGAGACCTAGTAGATCCAGGACCAGGTTCCTGATAAGCAATGAAATCCACACATGATCTTGGGTGAGTGGTTCTCTCTCAGTCTGACCTACTTCACATAGTTATTGTGAGGACAAAGTGCGGGGACAGGAGACTCAGGTATGAAGCCTGAGAAGCCTGAAATAATGAATATGAATGTCTTGATTTGTTAGCATTCCAGTGGTATTTAGATGTCAGAAGAGGATCAAAATACTGAACTAACAGATGTTGGCTTAATCTAGCAAAACAAAACAAAAAAGGCAGAGAAAAACAAACCAAAACGTGGTATCCTGTAATGAACCAAGAGATCATCAATTATCGTCATTCTCACAGTTCCTCAGTTTATACTCCCTGTTCTGCACCTCCTGATAGAGGTGTGCAATGCATCTGAAGGAGCAAACTGGTATCCATGAACAGTAATGCTTGAATAACCAGTTAGGCTCAAATGTGCTACTGGATGCCTTTAGGCCTTTTTATGCTGAAACATACTAAACATGGCTATCTCTCTGGTTTATCACAGCATCTTAAAAGGAAGCATATCTTATAACCATTACCTTACAACTGTTTTGACTGCGTCCAACAATTTTGATCTGGTACGTTAGTCCATAATAGCTATGTGGGGTGCTCCATGTTTTAGGGGGTGTCCATGTCAATTGACCACTTTGATCAACCCAGCACTCCGTAGCATCAGGCTTCACTGCAAGAGGAAATTAAATCACGGTCAGTTTGAGTGTATACACACCAAAGTAATTCCATTACACCTGGTGTCAAACATATTAATAGTATCAATATTATTAATATTTAGTTGCTGAGGAACTAAATTTGTATTAGGTTAATAGGTGAGTATTATCTGTTACCCTACCATAGAGCAATCAGCGTGTGTCTGGGTGTACGTGCATGTGTAAGTCAACTCAGTACTGCCTAAATAGGGGTGGAGTGGGGTGTGCAAAGTGCAGTCTTCCACATATTGTTTTACTGTAACTTCCAGCATTGGCTGTGTGGCTTAGGGCTACTGAAATGTTCCGTTCAACAATATCTGGAGAGCCACTTGAGGGCCACCGCAACTTAAATCCAAGTGCTAGTCCAACTTTATTGAATCAATGGGATTTACTTAAGAATTGATTTACCGTTCAGCATCGGATTCCATGAGTTTACTCTCGTCGGGACTAGCAGTTACATTTAGGCCAAGGTTTTTCAGTACAGAAAAAAACTTCATAGTGTTGTGAAATGGGAGAGAAAATAGTCTTGCCTATTTAACATGTGATCACCAAAACTTACTATAAGACCTACTATATCTTGGGCTGTCATTGAGGGCAGCTACAATGGCCCCTTCTCATTCATTCATTCAAGTCAGAAGTCTATTGTTTACTGACTATTCTAGCCAGTGTATCATTGCATAAGAGGTCACATTAAAGTCTTGTGCCTCCATGGCTTTTGCATTAAACCAGGTCTGGCTTTATTCCAACTAACAGAAACTTTTCCTGCAAGGAGGTGGGGGTTCTGATTAAATAGTAATACAGATAAAAAAATCACTATTCCAAATGATTTGAATATTCTGTAGAAAAGTAGTGGAGTGTCCTTGCTATTTTACAATCCTTTCTCCATTACAAATGTATGACCAAAAGTGGGACAAACCTATTATAAGGAGTAAACTAGTGCATAGGATGTCATTAAGTGAATAATAACCCAATGGCAGTAAGCCTATCAAGATACAGATATATTACTCATATAAGGGTGCCAGACATCCTGTTACTGATCTGATGAACTGATTGCTTGTAGTATATTATTTAAATTTTAGAACACTATTCACCTAACTTTCTATAATACTGATTTGAGAGGGAATTCTCACCAGAATTCCTGTGCCTGAACAGAAGCTGATAGGAGAGCTTTAGTCTGCCCTCTAGTGCTAATATGAAATATTGAGGGTGAAGGAAAAATCAGTTTCCTGAACCAGGACTTCTGTACTTCTCTCTTTCCTACTTTTTCGCCACAACTTACAGATTTCCTTGATGAAGAAGGTATGCATGTGCTTTTCATATACAACTCCCCGGAAAACTTCTAGAACCATGTCAGTTGGTTGGTACTCCTCTGTTAATGAGCAGTTGTTCTGTTTTTTGCAGGAAACGGAGTACATTACTTCATTCCCTTCACCATTCAGTCCTGTAGCATTCTCCACTGGCTTAGGCTTATCACAGATTATGTCTCCTGCTTTGGACCTGAATTCAAAACCAAGATGAAACTGAATTATTTTTTCCTGGGGGAAAAAAAGTTAGAAAACACTGATTTCTAATTTTGCTTGCCTTGGCGGTAAGAGCACATGAAATATGTAAACAAAGGCATTCAAAAATACTTTCAAGAGAGGTAGCCATATGTTATTTACGAGTTTTATGGTACACCAAATATTAGTAAATTTATCAAATAATTAAACTTTCATGGAACAAAATCCATTCCATCATTGGCATGAAATGCATCCTTAGTTGGAAAGGCCTAGACCTTCAAAGAAAACTATATACAGACTCACCTCTCCTGTCCTCTCAAGCAAAACTATTATAGGAGTAATAACATCAGCCATACCAGCATTTGCTCATTCCCCTTTTCATCCTTTAAAAAGAGGTGATATATGCTACCATCATTCTGTGTCAGTCTCTACACAAGAGAATAAATGGATGTAGAGCTGACATAACAAATGGCAATCACGAGAAAGTGGTGAGGGGACATTTTGGTCTGCCACTATACAACAACAATAACAACAAGAGAATGGTGGCATATTGGCTGATAACACAATGTGAAGGTTCCTTGTTCTCATGGATATATATATTTTGCAACAAGCTCCTTTGGTCCTGAAAATTTTTACCCTCACAGTTTAAATCAAGAATATTATATTTTAAAGAGCTAGTGTGATGCAGTTGCTTTAGTTTTGTACTAGGAGTCCAGGAAACTAGGGTCTGAATCCTTGCTCAGCTACGGAAACTCACTGGGTGACCTTGGGCAGGTCAGACTCACCCAGCCTCAGAGGAAGGCATAGGCAAACTCCCTCTAGAGAAATTTTGTCAAGAAATTTCTGTAATAGGTTAGGGCCGCCATTAGTCAAAAGCAACTTGAAGAAACACAACAGCACCAACAATTTATACACTGATGTCCAGCTTGTTGGATTCTCACAGTAACCTGCTTGACCACTTTGGAAGTAGACTAGATAGGCCTTTGTTCTGATCCAGATTAGCATGACTCTTATTATATACTTATGAATTTATGAATGCATAAGTAGCAAACCACAGATGAGGTGCACCCAAAGGTTTTGTTGATGGCTGGTTGGTATATATGCCCTTGCTGAAACTGGCTTGAACATTTTTAAATAATAGGAGTAAAATATTCAAAACAATTCTATGGGTTCTTTGTGTACACCACAGGGGCAGCTATACATTGTATCAACATAAGAACATCAGAAGAGCCATGCTGGATCAAACCAAAGGCTTATCTGAGCCACAAAGTATCCAGTTGCATATGGGAAGTCTGCAAGTAAGACATGAGTACAATCACACTCTCCGTTTCCATGTGCCCCAGCAACTCATATACAGAAGGATACTGAAAAATATGTCCTTTATAAAAGCAAGCTCTTTGTTTGGCGGAGGGTGTGTGTGTGTGTGTGTGTGTGTGTGTGTACTGGGCACCAAATATTCACATATGCAGGCCCAACTTTCAGTTACTGTTGCATACAGCACTAACAAGATATAAAACATTCTCTTATTAATCAACAATTTCTATGGCCCTTTCCGCATGGCATTTGCCATGCGAAAGGGCACCTGGAGCATTGCACAATTGTGAGGAGCGATCTGCATGACACACTCACAATTGCGCGATGCTCCAGTGGCCAGCAGGCGCCGATCACGTACCTTTTCATTTTTGGCTGGAAGCGGAAAATGGTGCGCAATGGTGCATTGCTCCTGGGCCCCGCGCGCACTTACTTGGTGTGTAGAGCCTCCGGAGCAGCACCAGTCTTGCTTCCTGACCCAGTGCAGCCTGGGAAACTCCCAGGCTGCACTGTGGAAGGAAGAGGAGGGGCTCTTGCACTAGCAGGCAGCTCATGTGGAGCTGAAGCAGCAGGGACACGAGAGCCTCTCACCGGAGGCTACTCACACAATCCCCGTACCCCAGCGCCGGAAAAAGGTAAGGCGAGGAAAGGGCCTATTTTATAATTTTAGGGCTTAACTGAGGTCAGCAATATCTCTCCCTGTTCAACAAAACTAGGAAGATATTATGTTAGGAAAGGTCATTGTTCTTGTTCTGAAAAGATTTTATCTTTTCATAATCACCCCATGGAACCTCTTTCAGACAAAGGCACACTGAATACAACATCAGAGAAGGAGGGAGGGGAAGTGGGCTTTGGCTCACAAATGGTCATGGAACAATAAATCAGTGGGTCTTTCAGGTGCCACAACACTGTTTGTCTCAGAAAACACTTATGATTGCTTAGTTCTGTTTGTCCTCCTCCCAGCAAATTCTGATTTTTCATTATTTCCTCTAAATCAGTTAACATGACCATTTCCCAGATTTCTCATTATCAAGGGAAAATCCACATTTGGACAGAAAAGACAATGGGGTGAGCCCCAAGCTTAGCTCTCCCCTCTCCCAAAGTGCCAAGTGCTATCAACCAAGATCATAACAAGTACAGTGAAGCAAAAAGTTGGTACTTTATCCACCTATAGATATATTCAATGATGGACACCTTTATTTTAGTTGTCTCCTTCCAATCATTGGTAGTTACTGCACATCATCAGTGGCCTGAATCCAATTAATATTCCCAAGTAATGTAGATGTACTTAAATCAGTTGCTGACTAATAAGCCAGCACTTACACATTGATTCAGTGAACCTACTCTAGCTGAGACTAACAATCGAACTTCATGGTCTACTGCCACAGCTTCATTTCAACCTTCAAAAACAGTGGAGAGTGGTTCCTGTTAGTTGTCTGCGCAAGTGTCTTGTACTAGAGTCTGTGTATGCATCTTTCCTTATACACTAAAGGGGCGAGATGGCCCCGTTCTCTACAAAACATTGTTTGAAATGATGTAAGGGGAAGAAAAGAAAAGAGGAAGAAGACCCTCACCTTGCTTGACTTCCAACCTTGAAGTCCACATCTGAATTCTGGGTAGTTGATATCCAAAAGCACTTGAAGTTTCCAGAGTAGTTGTTTGCAGTACATTTGAAGAAGGTACCGTCCTTTGGTTCTAGAGTAAAACAAAAAATTTATTGTTGTTGTTGTTGTGTGATATCAAGTCATTTCTGACCCATGGTGATCCTATCATGTGGTTTTCTTGGCAAAATTTGTTCAGAGAGGGTTCTCCCTGGTCTTTCTCTGAGGCTGAGAGAGTGTGACTTGCCCGTTTTCACCCAGTGGATTTCCATAGCGGAGCAGGAAATCTTCTAGTCCAACACTAAAATCACTACACCACGCTGGCTCTTAAAACAAAGAATACAAACCTTTAACTGAATAGTCTTTTTTTGATTGTCACATGCTGTGGTCTGTTTATATATGGTACCCATTCATCTTACTCTTTTCAAAGCATGCTATTATAGTCTTTAGACATAGTGGTTTGAGTTTTGGCTTAGGACTTCAGGAGACCAGGGTTTGAATCCCTTCCCTGTTTAGCCATGGAAACCCACTGGACAAGGCACACTCCCTCAGCCTCAGAGGATGGCAATGCCAAACCTCCTCTGAACAAACTTCCTCTGAAGAAATCTTGGTAAGAAAAGCTCATGACAGATTCACTTTAGGGTTGCCACAAATCAGAAATGATGTAAAAGGATATAGCAACAACGTATATGCTAGTATCGTAGAAAGAAACTATAGTGCTTATGAAATTACCTTTGAAGTCTTTGAGAATTGACTCATCTATTTCCCCATCAGCTGAAATCTTCATAATATAAACGGTAGTGGAATATATAAGTTCCTGGGTGTCATCATTCCAACAACTGTAAGTGCCAGCATCCAGGGGCTCCTTGACTGTGATTTCCAACTCCTTGCCATTTCCTTTCCATTGCTGGTCTTTCTTCCAAGACACAGGTACGTCCTCAGATATATTGCAGATGAGCACCAGTTTCTTGGGTGGTATTGTAGGATCTTCAGTCCACTTTGATTCTACAATGTGGACTGAACATTGCAAAAAGTGCAAATAAAGAAAAAAAGAAGACAAGTTAACAGTGAGACCTGGGCAGACTAAAGGACGATCACCTAGTCACATGTGCCTCGAAAATATCAATATGAAGCTTAATTCAAAGAAATATATTATTTACAGACAATTTAACTGTGTTGAATGTATCATCCAAATAAATAAACTCAATTGAATATTAAAGATGGGGGATTTCAACGGAATCTTTGACCAAAGTGATGCAAGTTAATGAATAATTACAGATTACATATCCATCCTGCCACATATTAAGCAGGATCAAAATTGCTGCCTTGGATCATTTATTGATGTATTAATAGTCAATGGGCTGGATCTATATTTAGTTAAACTTAGAGAAGTCTCAAGGAAATCATTGGGATTTGCATCAGTATATCCCACTGATTTCAGTTAATTTACTTCAGGAGTGGGAGTCATACACCAACCCAAATATTGTTGGACTGAAGTCCCTACCATTCCCACCCAAAGATGGTTCTCACTAGAGCTGCTAGGAGCTGTAATTCAACACCAGTACAAAGCCACGATTGCCATAGCTGATTCACTTGAGATATAGGCAGTTGATGTATAGTAAAATTCTTCTTAGCATATAATAGGATGATATACAGCATATGAGACCAACAGACATGGGTTCCCAGTTAATTATAACAATGGAGAAATAGAAAACATTTTCCAGCAGAGATGCAGTTACTGAAATGGTGGTGTTTAACTCTTCTCCAGCCTGCCACTTTCCCATAAACCACATCCCATTCCCACAGGCCTTCTGACAGTCAGTGGGAGAGGGACTTAGTACACCTTTCTGCCTGCTGCTTTCCTCCTCCTAATGCCTGTTTGCTTCTACATCTTCTTCAATAAAAAGGGGCCAGGAAATTACTGGTGCAAAGCGCAGAGTTTGATAAATATGGACTACAATTCCCAGAATCCCTTTGCCAGCATACATGAATTATAGTTCAAAAAGTAACTTTTTCAAGTTCTGGGAATGTAGTTCTGCTTTCAGACAAGAGAGCTCACCATGAAGTTATCTCTAAAGCCACTGGAAATGGAAAAAATTAAACCTATTATAATAATTTACGTTGCCTTAAGAAGAGGACTTTGCAGAGACATTAGCATCACAGTGAGTAGTGTTTTAGATTTCATTTCTGTTCTCCAAATAATGTGAGATGTGTAATCCGAACATGATGCATTGCTTTTTAAAAATACTTTTTTAAAAATGTTAAGGACTTCTCCAATTTATTTCACTGATAACTGTTCTTTGGAAACGGTATTTCACTGCACTGTTCACCCAAGCTACATTAAGCTCATCAGTATTTTGTGCATTGATAATACACTAATGATTGGCAATTTTATTCAGAGCTCATCTTTTATATCATATTTCTTTCAGAATACATCCTTTGTATCTTGTTCAGATCTTTTCTTTCAATTTCATGTAAGAGGTGTTACTATGTTACTAACTTTGGTTTCATTTCTATCCAGCTGTTCTTATAGCATCTGTTTTTGGCTTGAATCAGAAGTTTCTCTGAAATCTGTTACTAAATAATGTTTCTAGTTTCATAGCATTGTCACACAGCTGCTTTGTTTTTGTGTGTGTGTGTGTGTGTTTTAAAAAAGCTCCATGCTGTATCCTTAGTGTCCTATAGACTGAGGGCCGCTTAATTTGAGTGCCAACAGAGCCAATGAATCACAGAATCATAGAGCTGGAAGGGGCGTCCTAGGCCAGTAAGTCCAACCCTTAGCTCAGTGCAGGATCTCCACCTAAAGCATCCCCAGACGGTAGCTATTCGTACTCTTTTTGAAGACAGCCAGAGAAAGAGACCCCAGCACCTCTCAAAGCAATTTGTTCCACTGCTGAACTACTTTTAATGTCAAGACGTTCCTCCTAATATTCAGTTAAAATCTAATTTCCTGTAACTTCAGACCATTAGATCTGATCTTACCCTGTGGGGGAGGAGGAAACAGTGCGCCTCCTTTCTGTGATGGCACTTGAGGTATTTAAGGAGTGCCATCATGTTACCTCTCAGTCTTCTCTTCACCAAACTGAACATGCCGAGCTTCTTCAATTTTTCCTCATATGTTTTGTTCTCTTTATCTCTTAACATCCTCATTCCCCTTCCTTCAACCTGCTCCAGTTTGTCTATATCCTTCTTAAAACAGGGCACCCAGAATGGAATGTACTCCAGATGAAGCCTGGCCACTGCAGAATATAGTGGGACTATTATTTCCCTTGACTGTGAAACTATGCTAAATAGGATCCACCTTTTTTTTCGCTGCAGCATCACACTGCTGGCTCGTATTCAATTTATAGTCAGGAATAATCCAAAGGTCCTTTTTGTATATAATACTGCTAAGCCATGTATCCCACATCCTATACCTGTGCATTTGGTCTTTATGGCCTAAATGTAGAATTCTGAAATTGATTTCATTAATTTCTGCCCAATTTTCTGGTTCATCTATATCCTTTTGGATTCTGCTCCTATCTTTTACCCCTCTCAGTTTTGTGTCAGCTACAAACTTGATAAAGATTCCTTTATCAAAGCTAAGTCTACCTAGCCACCATTTTCTTTTAAATGAATGTAAGCCATGCCATCATTCCAAAAATCAAATCAAAACAAAACAAAACAAACAAAAAAAAAAACTAATGCACAAAGCACTTCTGCTGATGCTCAGGTTGCTTGTGTCCACTTTGTCTTTCTAGAAGAAATCATAGGCTGCTGATTCAGAAGGATATTAACTGCTGGGGAATCACACATGTGTGTGTGTGTGTTAGAAAGAGAGAGAGAGAGAGAGAGAGAGAGATACTAACTTACCATTCTTTCTTACTTCCTGTTTTGCTTCTGAAGGAATGTTCAAGGCCACAACAGAAATTAGAATGAGCAACAGATATGCCATCTGTTAAAAAAAAAAAAGGGATATTGAAGGATCTTCAAAAGTAGGACAAAAGAATACCTGATTATCTGATTGCACTTTTTAGGAGTCTATTTAAGAAACCTAGATGTTCGCAAGTGATATGTCCTGACAATCTATTGCTTTACTTAGTTGATATATTCCTTGATTTGGATTCCATTGGCATCAGATAAGGGTACTCCAGGGTTGAAGTGCTTACTTGTTCTTAATTAAACATGCCAATGAATTTGTCTATATATATACTCAATTAGACCACAACTAGACAACTTGATGCTCTGTAGATGTTTTGGATTGCAATCCCTATGACTTCAAGCTGGCATGCCCAATTGTTAGGGAGATGTAGTCCAAAATGTCTGGAGAGCCCCAGAAAAGATTCACCTCTGCACATGAAATAAAAACCAAATTTAAATTAGGATGCTCAGATGATCAGCATCAATACACTGAAGTGCTCAATAACTTTCTTAGTACTCTTGTTTTGAGAAAATATCTTATTACAAACCACATACTCTTTGTCCTGTTTTCCAGTTCTTCTTGTTCTTCTTGTTGTTGTTGTTGTGTGCCTTTGAGTCATTTCTGAGTTATGGAGACTCTAGGGCAAACCTATCATGAGATTTTCTGAAGCTGAGTATGTATGACACGCCCAAAGTCACCCACAGGGTTTCAATGGCTGAGAGAGGAATCAAACCCTAGTCGTAATCTAATGCTCAAACCACTACACCATGCTGGCTCTCTCTTTCAGTTGTGCTTTGAGTATATTAACAATTAAGATACTGCATTGTAGTAGGGAAACTGTAGTAGGGAAAGCTGAAAACAAAAGGTAATTATTTAATTACCAAAAGAGGTGTAAGGGAAGATGGAGGGGATTTCCAAGACAATGGGTAAATCCAAGTGTCTGACTTGGTATGCTACTTAGTATGCTTGGTGTGCTACTTTAAAGTGCAATACAGTTTGTAAGGTGATCTTAGGCATGCCACACACTGTCAGCCCCAGAAAAAACCCACAATAGGTTTGCCTTATGATTGCCATAACTTGGAAACATCTTGTGAAAGCACAACAATTTTAACTGTCTTGATCTAAGTGAGGTTTGCTTCCAGGAAGGTTAGACTTGCTTCCAGGAAGTAAAACTGCAGACTGCTGAACCATAGATAATGAGCATTTATATCAGTTTACACACAAATGTTTAGAAACAGTGGATAATGACTGCTATACAGTATTGGCTAAATTTTCAATCCTATGGTATAAATGTATATGGTTTCAGCTTTATGAAATTGTTCATACAATATCTTCTGAGCAATCTTTGTTTTTTTAAAAAGAATCACATTTTCAACAAAGATCTGAGGGTGATCTATGTTAAAGGGATGTAGAGGATTTAAAAAAAAACACCAATATAACAGTGTAATTACAAGAAAAACAAAGTTAAAATGATTATATGTAGCATAAATGCAACAAAGGCTATTCACAAAAGCTTAGCAAAATCAGACCATAATAGATGAAAGAAAATTACCATCAAGCAAACAAGCACACCAGTGTCTCCATCTCTCAATTATCTGAACTGCCACAGAAATATCTGATGGTTCATCAGATCAGGAATCACCGAAAGAGGTCAAGAACAACCAGCAAGGTGGCATTCGCCTTGTCAAATTTCTAACACAGATTATCTGTCAAGGCTATTAATGTGGGTGTCTGCTCCAAATCTAGACCCTAATCCCCAACTGATATGAGGTTAGGAAATTGGTTTTGTTCAGAAAGTTCTGCAGCTATACCAACACCGCCTGCCTAGAAATCATCTTGCTCCCAAATGGGATATGAGCCTAATAATTGTCCACATCAAGGAAGCTTTATAAATCACAAGACCGATGAAAGCTGCCTTTACGGATGTACCTATTTCTTCCTGTTGCAAGGCCACACTGACGTTGACAAATAGCAATGGCTTTATGATTTCTTGACTAGCTTTTAGAGGCCAAGATGGGTCTCCAAAGTGAGCAGGTGGCTGCATTCACCACAGAACTTTGTAACAAGTAGTTAAAAGTAATGGATTATCTGTAATTAGTTCCATACCCACCAACATTTCGTAGATGAAAATGGACATGTGGCCAAGCAACATCAGAGTGTAGTCAACAGAGCAAAAATTATTAATTAGACAATAATTATCAATGAGGAAGAATGTACAAAGTGGGAAAGGCTGCAGCAATTTGCTTTTGCCTGAGCCTACTGGGAAAGGCAAGACTCTGGCCCTCTTCTCTTCACCTCTTTGCTGAATTGAGTGCAAAGTACTCTTCCACTTTGATATCAGTTTGCAGCTACAAAGGGGGAAAGTGGGAGAAGGAAAGCAAAAGCAGGACATTTTAAAAGCGGATGTGAACAAGGACAGAGCCATCCTAGCCTCCCTAGCGAGAGTTCCAAAGACTGGGAGCAGCCACAAAGAAGGCCCTCTCCCTTGTTTCCACCAACCCAACCTGAAAAGGTGGTGGAACAGAGAGAAGGGCCTCTCCAGACAACCTTAGAGCTTTCATGGGCTCATGAAGGGAGATACAGTCTTTCAAAAAGCCTGGACCCAAGCTGTACAGGGCTTTACATATTATTACCAGTATTTTGAACTGTGCCCACAAATGGTTCAGCAGCCAGTGGAGCTCCTGCAACAAGGGACGGGCAGCCAGTGGAACTACTAAAATATCAGATTAACCTTTCTCAATATTTTTACCCTAGAGGAATTGGAATTACTCTTGGAATAATTTTCAGGTCTCATGGAACCTTTGTATAAAATTATAGACCCCAGGGAACCCCTACATGAAAATTATTTTATCTATAGTTCAAAAAAAAAAATTAAAAATATTTTAAAAAATCATGATCTCTTTTTTAAGTATGTAGCCTTACACGCACATTCCATCCATTGCTTTATATTGCAATCTTTGCACGCTTTCCAAGCAGTGGGTCCACTGAACATGACAGAATATACATTTGAAGAAAACACGGATAAGATTGTACCCCATACAAATAATCTGTGTAGATGCAGAACATAATGAGTTACAAGCAACAAGTTTAGTTGTAACAGTTAATTCGATGGTGTTTCTTTGGAATGAGGGAATAACCAAGTTACATTTTTAAAGTACAGGGATACCTCAGTTAACAAAGCCACTCACGAAGAAGATCCTTTTTATAAAGTCTTTTTATGCCCATGCATTGCCCCCTTTTCTCCTTGTCCTCTATTTAGCTGGTGGGGAGGAAGAGTTATTAACAGCATTAGGAGGATGGTGAAGGAGGACTGGAGAAACACAAATTTTCAGTATTAGGTTGAAGCAGGATGTCTGCAGTAAATAACATATTAAAGTTGTAGCTGGGAAACAGCAGGATTGTACTCCACTCAGTCCTGTTGTAGCTGTGTATTGCCTGTCAACAACAGATAAGGTAACAGCAGCGGGCTCCAGAATCCGCTACTAAGCATATGTGAACAATAAAACCTAGGGAAAAAAGGGAGAGCATATAATCCTGCCTCACTACCTGATACCAGCCTGTTTAAAAAAAAAAATCTCTAAGTGTGGCCACAAAAATGGAAATCAGAAGAAAAAGTTATCTCCTGGATGCATTTTGGAAGATGTTTCAATTTTTTTCTTAAAGAAAGAAAAAAGAAACACCTCAGGAAAGACTTGCCTAACCTGACTGTTTCATTTGGAATGTGATATTAGTTTTGAATAAAAAATTACTTGAACACATTGAATTGCTCGTCTTTTTTGTGATGTAGAAACCTCTATTTATTTCCAGGTTATTTCTGCCTCTGGTATCAAATTATCTGTTAAAGAAGTCATGCCCGGCAACACATCTACTTCATTAACTGAGATATACCTGCAGTGTTGATAAGGGTGGCTAGATTCATTTTGTGTGTGTGTGCAATGGGCAATGTTTTCTGGTTACTTTTAAAAGTTACCTTTTTAAAAGGGCACTTTCAGAGGTGCCTTGCAAGTTTAAAGTTTTCTGTAATTCTCTTATTATGAAAAGTTTTTAAAATTATCTTTTGTGTTTCTCTGTATTAATGTATTAAAAATAAATTAAATTAAAAATGTATTAAAAATATTAAAATGTATTAAAATAATGTATTAAAAATAAAATAAAATTAAGTAGCAAAAATTCATGAAACAGAACAAGAAACACAATCAACTCCTCTTCTAGTTGTAATATTGAATAGCAATTCATTACATTTTTAAGGAAAATATATCTCAAACTTGCATGATGGGAATCAATTACTTTTAAAAGGCAACTTTCCAAGCTCTGAGGAGGAGTCAAGATGCTAAATGCTTCATAAAATAATATCAAGCGTATTCCTGTTTTCTCAGCCACATATTTACATAAATAGTCTATCTTTGAGGTCATCTAGAACTTCATAAGATTACCAAACGTTTACTAACCCTCTACTGTTTTCCAGTAGCACCTGCTTCAGGTAGTAATAGCCACAGTAAGCCCTGGTTACATCTCAGGGACCATAAGTTTGGGTTATAAATTTTATCATTTCATTTGCACATGAAACAATAAATAACTTCAAGCATTTCCTCTTTCATGGATGAAATTAGAAGAGTTTTGTACATTTTTCAATCATATTTCACACTGCTGGGTTTTTGTTTAATGAAAATTCATCAGCACAAACAGACTTATTTTTTGTTGCCGGCAAAATTAAAAAAGTTTCACAAACGTATGTTCTGTACAAAGTACAGTTTTCTGCCTAAAAATACTTTTTGGACAAAATAATAAGTTTTTTACTCAAGGTTTTTTTTTTCCAAAAAATGTTTCCAAATGTGTAAAATCTACTGGCAGTTGACCATTTTCTCCATAGGTTGTCACCATGGGGTGAGAAAATTTGTGAGTATTCTTTCCATCTCTATCCCAGACAGTTTTATCCCTCTACCCTGAGCTTATTGCTCAGTTACAAGACAACAGTTCTTTATCTGATGCTGCTCCATGTCTGATGTTTTGGGGAAATGCAGAGACTGGTTTATACCAAATGTAGTATCCTTTATGTACCTGTCTTATGCATTTAGACTATTTAATTCAAGTTTGTTATCTCATTTTTTTAGATAAAATATGAGATAAATAAATAATAATAAATAATAAAAGAGACCCATGCAGTGATAAATATTTGGTCTGTAATCTGAACATAAAAAGAGATATCATTGGGGGGGAGAATCAAACATTAATTTGTAAGCCAGAGCAAAATTATCTGCAAGTTTGATAATCTATTCCTTTCGATCCGCATCTCTATGCATATATGTATATTTAAAATAAAATTTAAGAATTAGCAACATGATTCTCCTTTACTTTGTGGATCCACTTAGTTCTGGTTTTGTGATTTTACTAGGTACCAGAACCTGAGCAAATTATTTCTTTGGCCTATACTTTCCAGAATGCCCCATTCAGCCAATGAATCAAAATCTATGTTTTCAAGTTGTGGCAGGCAAGTGGTACAGCTCTTCTGTTTTGACCATTCAAAAGATCCACAGTGCCTGTGGACCACTTCTGAATTTTTCTTATTCATTTGAAAAGCAAACATCCTGAAAATATCTGTAGTAATGTTACTAGACATAGAGAAAACCATATGAATTGATGTAAAGTGAGAAATTGTACAAGCCTGGTTAGAACCAGCCCATCACAGTCTTTGGAATGCTGTGAAGAGGGGCCTATGGGGAAAATAATACAACTCTGAGGCTTGTCTGTCAAAGGGTTAGATAGAAGTAGGATGAAATTGAGTTGAGGTAGTCAGAAACAGAGCATAAGGCCTGGTTAGGAGAAGGGGCAATGGAGAAGATCTCAACTGCGGTTTAAGGATCTGAGAATGTGGAGAGAGTTCAGTGAGAAGTGTTACTTGGTTAGAAACAAAATGGTTCTTTCTAACAAGAACAACCCATCACATTTTACCATACTAAACCCACAGATCAACACAACTTCTTATCTGGAACAGTGATCACCTTGAGACCTAAGAGATCCTAAGGGTAAAAAGGCAAGGTTGGAGCCCAAGGATTGGAACTATGAAGCAAGCTTGGATAGGGGGTTCCATCACTTTTCACTTTTGGATATCTATGATCAATCTCATCAGTTAGGTTTGTTTCATGAATATTACAGTATTTTATATTTATCAGCATTACTTTAAATATTCCTATCAATGCCTTAGAATCGAAGAAAAATCAAAGGCACTCTTACCTTTTCAACTGTAGCTTGCTGCTGCTGCTAGTTGTAATGAAGCCTCTGTGGATGGGGGTGAATGAATGCTACTGAGTGTCACTTGCCTTAAATACTTTTTAAGTTCTGAAACCAAAGAGATACTTGACTTAACCACAGGGCCACAAAAT
Source organism: Cyclura pinguis (assembly GCA_030412105.1). Classification (NCBI taxonomy): domain Eukaryota; kingdom Metazoa; phylum Chordata; class Lepidosauria; order Squamata; family Iguanidae; genus Cyclura; species Cyclura pinguis. The sequence goes on from CM059600.1 coordinate 132,469,780, forward strand.
TACAACACATGGAGCAAGTTCCCTTTTTATAAGTAATAAAATTTAAATACAAAAGAAACCATTGGGTAAAAGTTTGGGAGTCCCAAATAATCGCTGAAGAGGAAATTGGATTATTTGATGGCCATTTATGCTGTGCACTGGGAAATTCCTTTCCTGCTTCATTCTTTTGCAGGCTACAAATGCAGACTCTCAAAGAAACCATAGTGTGACCTCACTGGGAATCCAGAATATAATATGAATAAGAGAAATGGAAAATACTGGATCCATTCCAATGGAATACACAAAAAGGAAAGCTGTCATTCATGGTATAGCAAGAGGAAATACAATGAATATTGACAACATTATGTCATGTCTAAATATGTTTTGCCATTGTATAAGATATATAGTATCTGTGATAATGTGGAAATAGATTTATTGCATGTGCATGAGTTCATTTCTGAAGAGCAATGTTAGTGACTTCCCCTTACTACTAGTGTTGTACCAGCCTGAATCAGAATGGATAGCACAAGGAATGAGAAGCAGTATAAGCATAAAAGGGAGGAAAATAAACTGTAAATTCCTGATTATACCTGTTTCCTCTAGTATGAGGACTTAAGGGAGAGATGAAATGGGTATGATTAGCTTGCTGAGTTTTTCTAGTCAGTTTTACAATGGGGAAGGGAGGGAAGGGCAGAAGGAAGTCTTTGTGAATGGCAGATGAAAAAACCATTCACTATTATTGGTATCACCATTATTACTATGAGAGCTACTGCTACGGACACCCCACTATTATTGTATACCGCATCTGGCCATTCTCGTTGTGTTGGTATGTGCACACATTTTGTTGTTAAGGTTCATAGACCACACATTTCAAAAAAAATCCTCTTTTAAATCAATATGTGGCTACAACGAAGAACTTTGACAAAAGAATTCTTTGTTCTCAGAGTTAAATAATTTCATCCTGAGTGGTGTTGTGTTGTTTTTGCAAGACCCTTTAAATAAGTTCTTTCTTTTATGACCAGACTGAGTGTTTTGCTGTGATGAGACTTTCATAAACGAATGTTTCCTGTTACTTTGCCCCAATATGTAGTAGCGCAGTACTGTAGTTAATGCCGTATTGAGGACTTGCTGGCATCAGACCACTCCTATCCCAACACAAAAAACTTAGAAAATGCCAAAGTTCTAAATATTTTAAAAATATTTCCTTCATCTTTCAAACACTGACTCTGTGGAATCTGGGTGTGGGGTGTCATTGGTGGGGATGGGGAGCAGAAATGCTCGATAATGCCTGGGCTTCTAGAGAAGTCTGGGCTGCTCATTCAACTTTGATCACTGTTTCTGGTCACTTTATATATCAGTTAACTTAATACAACCTGCATAACATGAAGTTTTGCCTAAAGGTCATTTCAGAACTTTTTCCTCCCCCAAATCTGCACATTGTACATCTGATATGCCTTTTTTTCCTTTAAAAAAAATTAACTATGCTTTGGTCTAGGGAAGATACATACAAATTTGGAGTTTAAATTTCATACTCATCCAAAGGCTTTTGCTGAAGAGCAATGCATAAATAATTCCTATAGATATTGGGCATTTGATATTGGCCATCACTAGTAATAGAGCTTCAAGCTGGAAAATACACATGCAGGCACGACCAGAGAGAGAGAGAGAGTTACAAAATGCTCTGCAGTGAAGTGGACGCTACCACTACTTTTGCAGGCACTGTAATACGTCTAGGGTCCCTCTTGGAAAAGGTTCATAATAGTGGATTCCATGCTATTATTTTAAACAAAGTAAGGAGATAAAAGGGTACCTTATACAATGTCATGCCATTGGTCCAGCACTAAATATTATGTTTAATCTGTAACATATAGCAAACATACATATTTGTGCTGTACTTAGACCAATGTTGAGTCTAAAAATGCCCCAAGATTTTAACATGGTGCACCGGAGAAAGTGAAACCCCATACAGAACACAATTTTAATTTATTTATTTAATATTATTTATTAAGCTGGGACCTGAAGTGACTCACAATAATTCATAACAAAAATTGAGCTAAAATGTTACTTTCCAAAAGTTAAAAACAGTTAAAGAATTCTTTTTTAAAAAGCACACGATTAAAAACAGTTTAAACCCCATTAAAAAATAATGAAAAAGATAAAAGCACAATGCACCACTTTCAAAACTCTTCTGCCATATGATGTATGAATCATTTTTTGTTGTTGTATATTTGATTGATTATTGGTCTGTTTATTTTAATGCCAATCCCTTGTTGGATTTTTTGCTGCTTGACATAATTTCTGGAAACTTAGTGTGTTCATCCACACCCAGTCCCTCACCGAATCCAGACAACTGCATTCAGGATTCCCAGTGTTCATGGCATCAGTAGAAAAGGAGAGGTAAAGGTGATTATAATCAGCCTAGTGGTGGCATTTCAGCACGCAGTTTTCTGTGGATCATAAACAGCTTCTTTTCATGATCTCCTAACATGAAAGATTTATCCTAAAGGAAGGAAAATTTGTAGTTGTTCAGCCCTTGAGATCCTTGCTATTTCCCTCTCCTGTAATCATAAAATACTGTGAAGTTTTGAATGGAATGAGTGAAATAGAAAATGAAGCTTATGAATTTATTTTTATTTTGATCTCAAACACACACACACACACACACACACATGTACCTTGTGAAAATGACTCCAGTGCATAAGCATGAATTTCTGGTTTATAGACTAACTGAAATTAAATCTGTCTCAAATATCCTTTGCCATCGAAATGCAGCCTCCTTGTATGAGAGTGGAACTTCTTAAACTGTTGTGAAACTTCCTGAATTGTTAGAAAGTTCACTGTGATCCATACTGTGGAATTTTCTTACATAGGAAAGCATAAGTTCTTATTAAACTCTCCATATGACAGGCTGGTTTTCCATTGTGATGTCATTTTTTTTTAATTGGGAAAATTTAGAGTACACTAGAAGAAGCTTCTATTTTATCCAGCTTCCTTATGACACTGGCAAGCTGAAACAAACCATAACTAACTTCGAAAAATAGTAAGGATTGTTTTGTAAAACATGCAAATTTTGTTACATCATCCTCCCACAAACAAAAGTGTCTCTTAGCTATACCTTTTACTCCATTTTTTTTTTAAATCAACCTGCTCATTTGGAAATTATGTTGGCTTTCCTGGAGTTTTGGAGTATGTTAATAATATTACTCAGAGGTATGCAAATAGAAGTTTCTGTCTAAGAAGGACATGGTAAGCCAAAAGCGAGGGGGGGGGGATCACAGAAATCTTTAAAAATATAACAGTGTAACTAGTGTTGTATAGTACAAAATGTTGGTCCATTTGTGGTGGTTTTATGCTGGCATGGTGAGGGGGCTTGAGAGTTGTATTCCAAAAATCTAACTTTTCAAACCTTTGGTTAAAAGCACCCTTTTAAAATGAATTAAAATATGAAATACAACACTAGGCAGGAACAGTGTTGGGACAACTTTTGGGACAACTCAGATGTTTAGGAATATGAAAGTACAAACCTAAAGAAAGTAAACTTCTGATGGAATGTGGCATGGATGTTAATGTCTCTACTTCTATACTAACTATTATTAGTATTAGTATTAGTATTATTTTCTGATGAGACAAAGGTAAAAACACTGTTTCCATAATAAACTAGTGCAGGTGTAACTTTATTTATTGCACTTTTAAACTGCCCAGTAATAGAATATATCTGGATAATGTACAAACCATTACAAAACTAAATAAAATACAAGGAGTGAGTAGGAATTAGTTACTCATACCCTTCAACTGTCCCAGTTTGGCAGTGACAGTCTCAATTAATCGTCTGCCATCCTTCTTTTTCAGCTGCTTTTAAAGCATCCCAGTTTCTCTCTTCTGTTCTTTCCACTGTCCACCTTTGTCCTTCAATTGCTGTAAACTGAGTTCAGTGTGGAAAAAACAGTTCGTACCCAATTAATTCAGCAGGGGAGAGAGAAGAAAGAGGGACAGAATCTTGGTCTTCCCAGTATGCTCAATGAAAACCAAACTTCTACAGGCTCTCCTAGCTTGTGTGTTTTTCCTCACTGATAATTTTTTACTATCTAGATCACATTCTGGTTTTGCTTGGCCATACATGTTCCACTTGTCATCTGTGAAATGTTGGTGGGTATGGGTTGTCTGGTAATAGATACCAGTAGATCTGCACAAAGCTCATATGGATGACTAAGGTTTGTTTAAAAAACGGGTTTTGTGCACAAAGGTGGAGAGTGCAAAGAATTGTACTGATGGTTATAAGAGAAGGGAAAGCTAGGCCAAGGGTTAGAGATGTGCTGAAATTTGTCCTCCAATGTCTCAGAAGTTTTCCTCCCACATGAAAGAGGCTGTTTTTCAGCCTCATTCTGTGAGTGGTCTTTTTGACCTTACATTATTGTAATGCTGCGGCTAATGGTGGTGTCTGGGTCCTCTCTTTCTAATATCCACTTCCTTATGTGTTCCTACCTGCCTATTCTTCCTGAAAAACACACTTGAAAAGAATTACTTTGCAATGTCTTCCCTTGGGCCTTAATTGAAGCATCGGAAGCAATGGATGCTGCAGGAAACAGGAGAACTGATGTACAAGGAAGTCAAGGTGGAAATCTACTTTCATAAAATCTGCAAGTTCTGCCCCAATGCATCCACCCAGTTTAAGTCCCTTTGAGAAGCCTTATTTTTAAAAAAACTGGGGGGGGGGGGCACAAAGTGCATAAAGCCAGGCCTCCACATCCTCTCTCTGCAACTTGATATTTTAGTTGGTTGTTGAGACTTCATCCTACAGGTTGATCCTCAAAAATCAGTTTAGCATCAGCAGTCTATTCTTTCCCCAAATCTTTATAAAATGTGTAGCAATCTGGCTGGGTGTGACAACTTACTTCCATCACTGCTAAATTGCTCCAGAAACTCACTTTCTGGTGCCCTCCTGCTAGTTCATATTTGCATAGAGGAAGCCAGCTGCAAACCCTTCATCTATTGCAAATAAAACCACTCCATCAAGCAAAACAATATAATTTCTAAGCCAAAACTACCCCAAGGGCATGATCAAAGTGTATGGTTTGTTCTGTTTGCTACCTCATTCCCATGATGGGAAGAGGGAGAGGGGATTATACCTCTGAAGATCAGAAAGGGGATGACAGGGTATGGTGACCTCTCCCTCTCCCTTGTGCCTATCTGAAAGTTAAAAAGCTAAAAATATATAATCAGAGTAGATGTTGACAGTATCTTTTCCCTGCTGGCAGTGATGAAAATGACACTTCGTCATTTTGCAATAAGTTATGGGCAGGGGAAGAAAAGCACAGGGGGTCCCCCTCCCGTTTTCAGTGGAGTATCCTCTGCCACATGTTGCCGATGCTTCAGCACCCTGAGGTGAATTATTTGCTCCTTGGGATGAAAGACAGGATAGTAGCTAGTAGGTGATGAGAAGGAATAGCAGAATTGGGTTGCCTGCAAAAAGCTGGCTGTATGAAGCAAGCTGTGCCCCTCCTGGATCTCTACTCAGATGAATTCAGGGAGGAACTCTTGTATGGATGAATACCCCTCCTGTTTTTTTTTTTTTTTAATAATAAACATGTTTTCTGCAAGTATTTCCCCTTAAGATAACAAATTTTTATGCACACTTCCCCTATATGTGTACATTTTTGCTAGGGATCTAGGTCCTTAGCAAAAAGAAAAAAGAAACTTTTTCCCCCCTCCTTGCAGGTGCATGGCAAAAGGTTTTTGTGCATTTTTGTGAAGCATCTGCATTTGCAAAGTGTATTATTGTGCAAATTGAGCAATTAATTTTGGAGGGCAAATTTTGATTGCTGTTGCCTTGTTGCACTGACCTTTCCAAAAGAATAAATATTGGAAGTATTTTTAAAATCAATAACAAGTTTTCCTCTGCTTGTTCTCTCTTTTGCTTAGTAAACTTTTCAGTTTTTTGCAGTCTTCCTGTGAAAATTGTGGAGAAACCCATTTCCCCCTTCCCAAAAAAACCTCTCTACTCTTGCCATTTTGATCTTGGCATTGCCAGTTTTTCAACAGCATGTGTAGCTGGGTTGGGACAACCTTTCTCACTGAAAACAAACATTTTGGATACTATTGGCCCTTTCCGCTCACGGTTATTAAGGAGGGCCAATGCATCTTGCCACGGAGGTCTTCTGCACGTTGGAGCGGACTAGGTTCAGTTTATTTACCTTCATTCTGCATGTAATTCTGAGTAAATGCACCCCCATGTCGTGGTAAAGTGCGCTATTTGAAAACCAGAAGAAATCGGTCTTCCAATTTTCCAGATCGATTCCAATTCACAATGGCACAGACATGTACATTCACACCAATGAGAATTGGTGGTCAGGGGAGGGCTCATGGGAGGGGCCTGGGGGTAGTATGGACTTACACACGTACTCACGTATGCACGTACGTGGGTACACAGTGACGTACTAAACCATGCCAAAAAAGGGGGGGGCAATCACAGCTGATGGGGTGGGGTGAGGTGAGTAGCAGGAGTGGCCACAGCGGAGGCAGTGTGGGTTCATGAACTCGCACTCCTCCGAATCAGAATGGAACATAAGCAGTAGCTGTGCAGAAGGAAATGAGGGAAAGTCCGCCTTGTTTCGAGCCCAGAAAATCCAGTAAGAAATGGCACGAACTGATTCACCAGCCTCATGCGGAAAGGGCCATTACTAAAGCTCGTAATTTTTATACTAACTTTTGTCTCGAAGAATTGCATTACAAAAATATGTAAAATGGCAATATTGCGGCATAGCTGCGTTTCATTTCTTTTATTTGGGTGAACTGAGCAGATTTGCCTGGAAATGCAGGCCAAATTAATTTCTCTCCCATCTGTTTCTAGAAATTGTGGCTTTCATCCTTCCCAGAAGGTTTGTTTAGATTCAAAACTTTTTTTAAAACAAGATTGTCCCAAAATTGGTACACTATCCTCTTTTCAAGATGTTGCTGTTGCTATTTGCCATTAACTTCAACATATGGTGACCGTATTAGTGAGAGACTTCCAAGAGCCCTGGTCATCAGCTGCCCTCCTCAGGTCTTGCAAATTAGAATCTTACTTTTTCATATCTGGTTAAGCAATGCCACTCTGTTTTTATTGTTATTAGTCCCCTCCATGTCAGACAAATTTTCATAGGAAATGAATGATACCTCTCCCTTGTAAACACAGCTTTTCATAGATTTCAGTCTACCATTACAATTGGGTTTCCAGTAGTATTGGGTCTCCCATGAAGGTACTAATAGGACTGGAGTGTTTAGGGAGAGGCTTGGCACACCTGAAGCTCCATTGGTGCAGCTTTAGCTGTTTTCACTGAACAACCAGCCTCCCTAGATAAGGGAGGGAGCAAATGCTCTATACCTGCTGGAAACAGTGTTGATCATATTCTCCATAAGAGACATCTAGGCCAAGCTCCAGTTCCTGGAGATCGCACTGAGCTCCCACTTCCAATTTCCTACTGCATTCACCCTGCCCTTGTCTTCTATTAATCTTTAGCATCTGAGTCCATTTTTTTTTAGAGAAAGTATAACCCAAACATGTAGGTACCACAAGAGCCACTCCAAAATGTCAATACCTCCTTGTAAAAGTGGGGAATGAATTAGCTCAAAGTTTAGGAGCCTTATGAGAGGGGAGCAACTCAGCGAGACCTTTCCTATCTATGGCCCTTTTCGCACAGCATTTGCCATGCGAGAGAGGGCCTGGAGCATCGTGAGATTGCAAGGAGCAATCTGCACGACGCACTCACAATTGCGTGACACTTCAGGGGCTGATCGCGCACCTTTTCATTTTCGGCTAGAAGCTGACAATGGTGCATGATTGCGCTTTGCTCCTGAGGCCCATGCACACTTAGCTGACATGCGGAGCCCCTGGAGCCAGGCCGCTTGTGCTTCCTGCCCCAGTGCAGCCTGGGAAGGTCCCAGGCTGCACTGCAGAAGGAAGAGGCGGGGCTCTCGCATGAGCAGGCAGTTCGTGCAGAGCTGAAGCAGCAGGAAAGGGAGAGCCTCTCGGCAGAGGCTGCTTGTGCAATCCCCGCACTCCAGCGCCGGAACAAGGTAAGGTGCGGAAAGGGCTGTTGTCTACTGGCTCATGCAGGAAAAACACCAGCTAAAGAGTAAAATGTAAGCTAAAATGTGTTTTTATTGAAATAAATTTGCTCACACATGCAACAGTTCAAGCATGCACACAATCACACAAGGACTAGCCAAAGAGAAAGGAGGAAAGTGGGATAGAGATGGTCTAGGGATTTGGGCAATAATTGCTGTATCTGAGAAATGGAGAAAAGCAGCGGCGTGACTTAGGTAAAGAACCTAAGGACAGTCGGGAGATGGACAGACAGAGTAGTGTTCAGATCTGTGAGAGACTGTGTTGGGCAGCCTGGAATCAGGGGTATTTGTACCCAAAAAATAGCCTGTGGCAATGGAAGATATGTGCAGCTCCAGATGTGGAACAATGGGAGTTGTGGTACATACAATGGACTATCAATCTACTAATGTTCGCAGTGTTTGGGTGACAAAGCTGTGATGGATGTTGTAATAGCTGTCTATTGTGGGTGCTATGAAGAAAGAGGAAAAAGTCCAGGTGCACAAGGGACAGGTATAACTCAATCAGTGTCCTGGTGGGCCTCTAGCTATTTTGTTCTCTGGGAAAACTCCAGCTTCTACTTAAGCTTGTTATCCACAGGAACAGCATTTATTTGCCTGACAAATGACTTAGGCCATTTCTGCGTTACACTGTTATAGTGCTGTTATTCCACTATCAACATCCTGTGGAACCCTGGGGTTTGCAGTTTAGGGAGGGGCATTTAGAATTGTCAGCCAGAGAGCTCTTTGGCCTCAGTAAACTACAAACCCCAGAATTCCATAGGATGTTGAAAGTGGAATAATAGCACCATAACAAAATGGCTCCAGTCTTAACTGGAGAGAGTCTTAGGTTGACCTGCCTTTCTTTCTCATGTTCACAGTCAGAATTCCCTAGTCAGTTTGACTTCCCAGTCACTTTCAGGTTTGATTTTGATATCAGTGCCAATTAATGGGTGTTGCCAATTAAACGTGATGCCAGTTAGATATGGTGCCCATCTGAACCATACCATTACTGGTAGCCAGACATGGATCCTAACAAAAGAGAGAGAGAATGCTCATCTTTACCTGACTCCAGTACTTTTCTAACATAGACACTTCTCTTTCTAATCTAAGTTGAAATTTAGATGTGGCTGCTTATAATAATGTGAGGACATGATGATGTCCCCTTTAATCACACTTTCTATTAGGACTTCTGGAAAGTGTTGCAATGCCTGAAAATAAAGATATCATACTCCAGCCTGCCTGAAAAGGTATGAATTTCTCTGAGAAGAGAAACCAAAGATTGACTAACATGTTACTTGTAATCAACAACAAGTTAATTGTAATCAATTCCTTTTTCCTAATAATGAAATTATAACTGAGTTACTATAATTGTTATCACACAATGAAGAGTGATTCAATCCTTTTGTGGTGGAAATATAACTTTTAAATTACTTTTAGGAATACTTTTATTATGCAAGCTTTATTGACAGTGAGCGGGCTGATATTCTGAGGTAAGTGGTATGAGAACGTATATGAATAATATCTTTTACCTCTCATTCATATTCAAGGCTAGCATCCAGAAGAATTTTTTTATTGTTGTTGTTTAAAAGAAAGAATTTAAAAATTATACTTCTGGTACAAGAATTAAAACTCTTTGAGGCAATGGCTCTTCTGAGGTATAATACTGCTATGTTTTACAAGCAGAATTTAAGTGCGACATTTGAGCTTTTAAAACATTTTTTCCATTGTTCCTGGATATCATTGCAAAGAATAGAGGGTGGATCTGGACCCACTAGTACACCATTTTCTCATTAGGATTTCACTGATCCTTTGGATAGTCTACCCTGTGAGCATTTCTTTTGAATGTTTGTACCACAAAAATAGCATAACTATTTTTAGCCATCCTGAGAAACAGGCAAGTGGAGTTACTTTAAAAATTGTAACTATAACAGTAACAAATATCTTAATGCAATGTGCCTGGAACTGTAACTCTCACTCTATAACCTTTTAAAAGTGAGTTTCTAAGTCTTCAAAGAAACTATTAAAATATGTAGCATGCAGAGCCTAATTTCATTTCCTCATGTCATTACACAGGAAGCTTTCAGTACCAAAAGCAAGATACTCTTTCTGATTATTTAAAAATGTAAGGCGTGATACCTGACTTTGAAAAGGAATTTTAGGGACAAGTTCTGGTAATGCCAAGTCAAACTAAAACACATCCTCTCTGGATATTTTTTTGTCTCATAATCTTACGTTGTTTACTCTTAACCTTCCAACTGTTCTTGTGAATGGAGAAGGAAAATGATTAGTCTGGCATTTGTGTAGGAACAGCGCATTAGCCCTGAATGTTTCAGAGGCATTCCCATGTCTGTAATGGACTTCCCCATTCTGGGCCCTCATTGACATTCATACTCACTCTGTACTTTGAATCACTCCAAGATTATTGTCCTCCAGTTTTTCTTTTTAAACTGATGCACACATGCAGATTAGTAAAATGTCTTACCAAAATTCCTTTAGGGATAACTGCAGACACCATTTTCCAACAAAATTCACCAAAGATTGAATTGGGAGGTGGGTCTTTTGGCATTTTTTCTACCTAAGGTAGTTAGGGAAAGTTGTTGAAGATTTAGAAACCACACTTGTCATTTTGCAGAAGTCATTTCTTTTTGTAGCTGCCATGGGCATAATAATGCTGGAAAATTTCATTCCCCTCAAGATGTCCAAAAATGATTCTACTTTATTATGTATACAGCTTCTATTTTTTTCTCTCTCACCTCTCCCATCTTTGAAGGATATTACATCGTGATATTACATGGTTTTGGGGCATTCTGAATTAGAAAAATGGCAGCATCATGAGGAACTCTATTGCCATTGTTAACTGTGGTAGCAAGACAGATAAACCACTGCTGCAGTTTTAGGGTTAGTGCGACTGAAGTACCAGTATAGTGCAGTGGTTTGAGTGTTGGATCAGGACTCTGGAGACCTGAGTTTAAATCCCCAGTCAGCCACGGAAACCTACTGGATGATCTTGAGCAAGTCACACTCTCTCAGCCTCAAATAAAGGCACTGGCAAACCTCCTCTGAAGAAATCTTGCCAGCAAACCCTGTGATAGGTTTGTGTTAGTGGTACAATAAGTCAAAAAGAACTTGAAGGCACACAGCAACAACAAGCCACTGAAAACCTAAGTTAATTTTTCACCCCCTGAACTGCATCTTTTCAGACTCCACTTCCTCATCTAAAGGCAAAATTTCTTAAGACTCTTCTTTGTCTCATGATTTACCTTAATCTTGATTTAAATGTATATGCAATTTGCGTTTGCTTTTTCTTTTTTTAGCAGAGTATTTTCTGTACTCCTATGCTTATATTGGCAACATTGAGGAGAGGAAAGACATAAATGAGATGTTGGAACTAAAGCTGTGGCAAGCTACGGCCATTTCTGCACTATACTTATAGTGCTATTATTTCACTTTTAACATTCTATGGAATTCCTGGGGCTTGCAGTTTAGGGAGGGGCATTCAGAATTCTCAGCCAGAGAACTCTTTGGCCTCAGGAAACTACAAACCCCAGAATTCCACAGGATGTTGAAAGTGGAATAATAGTGCTATAACAGTGTAGCGTGGAAATGGCCTATGTATATACAATTTTGGGCAACCCTGACATGTGGCGAGTGAAACTAAGTGCTTGGGGCACCACTATAGGATAAGAATGGAAATACATAACTTGAATATAGGAATTGGAGTCTGCCTGATGTGGCAAGATATTTTAGATGTTGCAAGAAATTTTTTAAAAAGTTGGTTCTAGTGAGTATGCGTAACCTCTGGATACAACTTCAAGCAGCAAAATGTTGTGGGCTAGCACTGTTCTCAGCTCTATGTACAAAAATAAGATGATGAATATGAAGATGAGTACGATATGCAACAACATTATGTCAAGGTGACTTTAATTTACAGTGTCAGCCTAACACGTGGATCCAAATACAAATATTTTTATTTGTATTTGTGACATTGGTGACCTCTGGCCTGTATAAATGGAATATTTTTTCCCAAATAGTTCTGTCCTGTAATTCCGTAGCTCTATAAATAAGCATACAATATAAAAGGAGGGTGGATGAAATTTTAAATACTTGGGACGGAAACCCACTGGCTGACCTTGGAAAGTCACACTCTCTCAGCCTCAGAGGAAGACAAAGGTAAACCCCTTCTGAATAAATCTGATCAAGAAAATCATGTGGTAGGTTTGCCTTAGGATTGCCACAAGTCAGATACAAAGTGAAGGCACACAACAACAACAATTTGAGATGAAGGCCAAGATGCAATAACAAAGCTGGTAGAGTGCAAGTCTGCTTGTTTGCAAATGCAGGAGTAGTTTAAGCATGCACATATACTTGCCACCATGTCCCTTTCATCAGGGATGTGGCAGCAGGGGGTATGAGAACAAAAGGAAATGGTGTTTGCAAATGAGAGAGCAGGTTCAGTGCCCACACCCCCCATGCTGCACGTCCCTGGTGAAAACAAGAGAACATTTTGGATGAGTGCACACGCCAGCTTCCTCATCTTGGTTCCCTTGGTTCCCACGTTCCCTGCTCCCACATCTCTGGCGAAGGAGACACAGCGACTGGCATCCGCACATGCCCAAACTGCTCCTGCATTTGCAAATGAGGGAGCAATTTTGGCACCCGCGCAAACACACACACATCCTGCTGCTGTATCCCTGGCCAAAGAGACACAGTGGCAGGCATGTGCACGCACCCAAACTATGACTCTGGAGACCAGGGTTTGAATTCCTGCTCGGCCATGGAAACCCACGGAGTGACCTCAGGCAAGTCACATTCTCAAGGCAACAAATCTTGCCAAGAAATCCCCCATGATAGGTCACCTTAGGGTCACCATAAGTCAATTTTCAAAGGGGAGAGACATGATATTCTGATACTGGACATGACATGATACTGGATTCAAGCTGCAGGAAAGGAGATTCCACCTGAACCTCAGGAAGAACTTCCTGACAGTCAGGGCTGTCCGGCAGTGGAATATGCTGCCTCGGAGTGCAGTGGAGTCTCCTTCCTCGCAGGTTTTTAAGCGGAGGCTGGATGGCCATCTGTCGGGAGTGCTTTGAGGGTATTCCTGCATGGTAGGGGGTTGGACTGGATGGCCCGTGTGATCTCTTCCAACTCTACATTTCTGTGATTCTATGATTCTATGATAGCTAGAAAGAACCTCCCCTTATCAGAGGCGCTTTGTTGTTGTGTCCTTCAAGTCACTCATGGCAACCCTAAGGTAAACCCACCATGGGGTGTTTTTTGGCTTGATTTGTTCAGAGAGGGTTTGCATTTGCCTTCCTCTGAGGCTGAGAGAATGTGACTTGTCCAAGGTTACCCAGTATCTGAGAGGGGATTTGAATCTGAGTTTCTAGAAGCCACAAATAAATAAATAAATAAATAAATAAATAAATAAATAAATGTTTGAATATTTAAATCTAAATTTGAATATTTAAATCTTGAGTTAAATCTTAGGTGTCCTTGGCAACGAATTATATTTACACGGAAGTCCCGTAAAGAAAAGGTTAAGAACCACTGTTCTAAGTGAATGATTCTGCAACTCTGAGCCCCCTAGCTGCTCTTGTGTACCTGGGGCAAGGGACATCGAACACGGAAGTAAATGTTACTTGTTCTACAGTGCCTCCCAAAATACTTACACAGATGTAATTGCCAGGATGAATACCTGTACTTAAGAATTTATTACCATGCTACTGAGTAGAATAGAATAATTGTAGATTTCAGAACATTTCGGAACAATTTTTATTTACTCTGTTTTATCTTACACTTCCTGAATGAGCTCATGAGATCACCTTCTACACCCCTGGATGCGTATGAAACTTTAAGGTCATTTGAGACATGAGAGGCTGAAGAGGTCACTAAATGAGTTTTAACACTGAAAGATCTGGTCTGAATTTCCCAATAATTTCCAATATAACATCCCACAGGAGTGCTCTCAATCTGGGTTTCCCAACAAATGTTCCAGGGTCATAACGATGTATTTTCTTCCAATAGGGCTACCGACAAAATACTGTTTTAGAATGGTTGCATGCCTGTTTCCCTCCCAACGGGCACATAGGAAGATTCAGCCTTCATATCTGTGGAAAATGTGAAGTAGCCCTTAGGATTTGAAAGGATTGATAGACAACTGGTCAGCTTGCTCCTGAGGAACTTGTGATCTTTATGACATGTAGACTACCTAATGCTAGTTGGAATTGTTCCGGAGATTCAATAGCATTACATTTTATGCAGAATTTTGCTTCCTAACATGTACCATCTACTTTCCAAAGTGATACCCTCCATCCTGCCACCAGAGGATTCTGCTATATCTTCATATTTAGGCCATTTTATTTTACAATAAAATAGAAATGGGATGATACAGAATGGGCCATACTACTTTTGCATATACTTTTGAATACAGCAGAACCATAGACCTAAAACACTGTGTGAGAAGAAACTAGCACAGCACAAAGCAAGATATCAAAACAGACCAAAATGTTTTCTATCTGCTGTTGGAGTTTTTTTAAAAAAATAAAGGAAAATTATCTTTAATGTTCCCACACATTTTAAATGAAGGCTTTATGTAAAAACAAAACAAAATACACAAGGGAAAATGCTTCTGGGTCGGCTTTCTCCCTCAATGTTAGTTTTCTACTTACAGAGAAGTTTCTTTTTGTTGTTACTTTTACAAAATAAAACAGCTTCATTGTTATGTGCTTTTAGCACAATTCACATCTGTCCATCTTTTCAGAGACTTCCTTCTAACCTTTTCTTTTGAAATCAGATGAAAACAATCTTGTGATTATTTGCATACTGTGTAGCATCCGCAGGCAGTAACAGTTGTGAGTTCCCCATTCTACTTTTGTGTTTACTTTATGACTGGCTGAGTCATAAGTGGCTTGCGGAGACGCTGAATCTTGTAACTATTTTGGGTCTTGCCTCTCAATTTATGACACTACCAAGTATAGCAAGTGTCCACCTGTAAGCTCAACAGTTTATTTGCTATTGGCCACTAGTGGAGAAGTAGCAGGTTGTTAGTGATTTTCTTGTTTTGCTGTCTTCACTTTTGCATAATTTTGACAGATGCGCAATATTTTTTCTACTATTTTTGGATCTGCTGTTTTTCCGAGCTTTGCTGTTCAGGGGCTCTATCTTAAAAGCAGGGACCTGCATTTAGGATCTCTAGACTACATTTTGAGTGGCCACATATTCTGTGGAAGAACATTTATTTGCAGTTAGATGTTTTAATTGCATTCTAGTCCCCAGAACAAACCATGAGAACCACTGCCAGTCAGAATAGACAGAACTGATCTCATGTTATTTTCCTTCCCCTTCCCCTTGAATTGCATTGCTGATACTGTCACTTTAATTCTTCTCTTTGTATGGTCCAATCCACTATGAACTGAAACTAAAAAATGGGACTAGTGCTAGTTGGCAAAGTCTTTTTCCCCCTCTTTAGTCCTGATAAGAAATAATAGTAATGAAGACTTTTGTGTCTAACCAGCTGAAAGACTCCTTGGAAGATTCCACAGATAAACACTGTCCAAATATTTTTGATGAAATTTTAAAACCAAGAAATGGAAGATATGACAGCCTTAATTTATTATGTTAACTTTTCTTATTAATGATAATCGCATAACATTTAGAGCACCTTAACTGTTGTGACTCAGCAGACAAGTCCAGATTTCTTACAAGTCCAGAAGTTCAGATAAGTCCAGAAACTTACCATTACCTTCAGAAGAAGGATAAGGAGTCTTATGCTTGGTTTGTAGTGTTCCTGTTCTGTAATGATGAGTGTTTCTTCCTTTGCTAAATATTTTCCCCACCCTCTCAGTGATGTTCATTAAACAACACAGTTTTTTTAAAAACAGAAACCTATTACCAGGAATCATTCCAAATAATTAGTTTTTCTGACTCAGGTACAGAAACTTGGCATTTTAAAATGGCCCCGGGGATGGCCCTGCCATTAAGCAGACTGAGTTGGAAGGAACTGTCTTGCCTTATAGCTGTGTCTGACATGCTGACTGTCCTCCCATTTCCAAACTGCAAAGTTCACCAACCCGTCTGTCATCCTGCCTGTGGAAAGGGGCGAGGCAACATCCTGTCCTTCAACTAGAGATTTGAACAATATTTGTAATGTTTCTCATTCATTGATGAGGCAGGTGGAGACAGCCTCCCAAATAATGTGAGAGTTCTCAACATCTAGCATAAGAATAAGGCAATGGAGTCCCCCCCCCCCCGGTTGCGTTTTTTTGGAATATGTATTAAACAAAAATAGTCTTCACAAGACTGTGTCCTTTGCAGACCAAAGTACACACAAAAAACAAGGACAGAAAAAGTAGCTCATCTGATATTTCTAATTTTAAAAAAAATCCCCCAAATAAGGCAATAAAGACAAAGTAATTTTGTGTTACTTTGCAGAGGGAAAAATCATCCTTTAAGTGCAAGAGTTCTCACTGATAATGGCAGAAGATATCTTGCCATCTTTCATGCAAGGAAAAAAAAATCTAATTCTTCATTCTCACGTGCAATGATTTCCATCCATCGCTATGCTCATTTAATTCAGTGTCCTCAGCCAGCCTTGAACATGGCAGAGAGATATTTTGAATATTCCACACCACTATCTCTTTTAATAGAGTGACTCAATAATTGTCTCCTAAGTTTACCTACATCATAGCAGTTAACTCCTGAGGTAACAGCCCAAAGCACCCATTTTTGCAGAAAGGACACATTCCAATCATTATATTAAGAATGCAACAAGGTTTGATTAAATAATGTGAATTTACTTTCATCTCTCTTGTCATAAGTCTGAAGATTTATGAGTTTTGCTATGACTATTTGCTACAGACGTAATCATAAATTATAGTACTATGATTACTTGCTACATAAACTCTTATCAAGTCTTCTTTAGGAACAATTACTGTTCAAAGTACAGCCGAAACAATAATCAATAAAATATAGTGGTGACAGTATGGGATTTAAGTGTAAGAAATGCAGCCTCCAATCTCTGCTCAGCCTTGAAATTCACTGTCTTTGTCTAACATATCCCATATATTTGTTGTGAAGAAGGTATATCATATATGCCACTTTTAATTCTTCGTAGGAATTAAAGAATAAGATATTTATAAAAGAATAAAATATGTCTAATCTATGTTGACTTCCAGAAATGAATGCCCCAAACATACTTTATGCCAGTGGTTCTCAACTTTTACCTATCCAGAGTTTTTGACTTCAGCTCCCCTAATCCCTGACAATTGGCTATGTTGGGCTTCTGGGAGCTGAAGTCCAAAGCAAGTGGAGACCCAGAGGTTGACCACCATTGCTTTAAGTTCTTCAAATCTCTCTCCCTTCTCTCTACTCCATTCTATTGTTTCTCTCGAGAAGTCATAGGCCCCTCTATATATGCTCAAATTTAAGAAAGAGATGAATTGTTTAGAGGTGCTCATTTGAGTAAAATGAAACCAATGGGGGGTATCATTCTATTTACTTTTTTTTAATCTATGTGTATTTTGGTTATTGAAGAGAGTCAGTGTGTTATAGTGGTCTGAACATTGGACTATACCCCTGGAGACCAGGCTTTCATTCCCCTTTCTGCCATGGAAACCCACTGGGTGACCTTCTCCATGTCACGCGCTCTCAGCCCCCAAAACCCCATGATAAGTTCCCTTAGGGTTGCTATAAGTCAGAAACAACTTGAAGACACACAACAACAATTACGTACTGAACTTTTACACTGTTTAAAGGATGACTGTGTTTCCAGCAGTATACCACTTCTTTATTTTTCTGATAAGTGACATAAAAATAACTGAACAAATAAATGAATGAATTGCAATGATAGGCTCAACCACCAATTTATCCACTTTGGTGCTTATAGATATTGCTATTGTTGTTGTGGCCAAACATATAGATCTATGCTTTTTTTAATATGTTGGGATGAGTTGGTGAGACAGATGTTTGTTCTTCCCTTTTCTCTTTGTTTTATTGTTCTAGAGGCAGCTGCTATTTACCTTGTCTGTTGTCAGCAGGCAGGTACAGCCACACTAGGATCAGCTAGACTAAAATCTTGTTCTTCCCCAGCAGAAGTTTTGTTCATTGCATTGTTTCCCGTAGACATGTTGCTGCAGCCCAGAATCAGATATCTGTGTTTCTCCTTCACTGTCCTACAAATTTTGATGCTGCTAAAATATCTTCCAGCTACTCAGAGGACAAGGGGTAAAAGAAAGCTGAGTGTAAAAAGACTTTTTAAAAAAGAAGTTCAGAGGCTTTGTTAACTGAAGTGTACCTCTCTCTCTCTCTCTGTGTGTGTGTATGTGTGTGTGTTTGTGTTTATTTGCTCCTCAAATTCTCCCTAGCACATTTGTTTTGAAAAGAAGCTTGTCATGATTGAAATTTCTCCCTTCTTTGGTGGTCATATATATATAAAAAAAAGAGTCACACACCTTTAACAGCTTTGCAAAATAGGGAATTCCCACAGGTACACCTTGCTTCACAAACTATATTTTCTTAAATACCTTGTTCATTTGAAATAATTATAAAAAGTACAGAATTATTCTCTTTTATATGAGCACTCTATCTTACTCGTCAGTCTTTTCGACATACTTCATAATGAATTGACAATCTTCATAACAACATGCAACAAATATTGGCTGTATGATCTAGCCAAAGTTACATACTTCAAAATTTCATGTAACAGTTTTCAATGGAACAGTTAAGCATGTTAGCTGTAATTTCCTTCTGCTGCAAACATCAATGCAATTTCAGAATGTTGGGCTTTGGTTGACTCACTTCATGTATTCATTTTGAACTTCAGAGACAATTTTCTTATGCAAGAGATTCTGTAGTATGGAAACTTTGTCCTATGTTACCTTCCTTACTTTAGAAGTCCGTGTAGATTTCCTCATTCCACTGGAAGAATTTGCATGGAGAATACAGTTGGGTCAGATGAGCAACTTCCTTTCTAGGTCAGAGAAGGAAACATGCATGGATTTGATGTGGTCAATTTGTACACAGAGAGATTCCCATTAGCTGTTACCCATTTTAGGAGAAGTATCATGTGTTGTGGCTGCTGATGTAAGATCTAATTTTTCTGAGGTCAAATAACTAGAGGCAGAGAATCTCCATCCTGGCCTCATCAGGTCAATACATATAGTTAATTCAGTTTACTATAAATAGCTGGATAGGGCTAGAGAATGTGGGGGGGATTTTAGTAGTTAAATAAGATGTTCTGCCTTTTAAAGTTTCCTGAACTAGCAAAACCAGATACTTCCCGATCCTCTTCTCAACCACATAATTTGTGTGTGTATGTATTTATACGCAACGTCATACACTTCAGTTGTTAGCTGTTTGTTTTTTTCAAAGGCAGATTGCGCCTGTGCAGCAGGGTGGTTAGGATGTGAAAGTATTTATTTCCATTCTATGAAAAAGTCATTTGACGTTTTCTGTAGATCAAGCTGCTGTCACAAGATAAGTATGTAAGCCTGACCGGTCTTTCCAGATCAGTTGGCAACAAGAAGACAGGGCTGCTGTACCTTTGAAAGGAAATGTTAGGACACATAGCTTCTCACGCGAAAGGTGTTCTGTTGTTTGTGTGGCCGTTCTAGCTGTCATCCCAGTTTTTCTAGAGTTCATGGTTTGAATCTGGCTTCAGAGACAGCAACTGTAATAAACCCTTTCATTAAGAATGTAGAAAATGGATAAAATTTATTAATAAAAATGCCTTGTTAATTCATAACGAAGGTAGAAGAACTGCTACATTACAAATCCAGGAAAATAAACAAGTAACCGTAATAATTACAGTGTGGAAAATCTCTTAATTCTGTTGAGCTGAAAAATTGAGAGTAAGCTAATAAATTAAAAGTAGATCTTGTCAGGAATAGGGGAAATGTGGATGGGTAATTCTTAAACCAGTTCAGTGGGTGTTTTCCTCTGTTTGGAAAAGGCTGCGTTCCTCTTGAAAGAGCAAGTGGACAATCTGGGCGCACTCCTACGCCCAACTGCGTTGCAAGCGGTCTTAGTGGAATGGAGTCAACTTTACTTGGTGTGCCAGCTGTGTCTATTTCTAGACAGGGAGAATAGGGCTATAGTGATCCATCGTCTAGTACTTCACAGCTAGATTTATGGCCATTTCCACACTAGGCTGTTATAGTGCTATTATTTCACTTTCGACATCCTATGGAAGTCTGGTGTTTGCAGTTTAGGGAGGGGCCTCAATGGCTTCCATGTGGAGCTGCTTTCGAATAGGACTCAGAAATTCCCATTCATGTAGAAATTGCACAAGATTTTTTTTAAAAAAATACGGCGGCCCTAAATTGCGTGGGGTCTGAATGTCCGAAAGAGCAAAAATATGTTTATGCAACTTGTAAACAAATTTTTAAATCTGTTTTCTTATTCTATGTAATGTTGTGATAATTGATCGTAAACCACCCTGAAATTCTAAATAGAATGATGGCGGAAGTAATACACAGGCAGGCTTTTTGGGTGATTGTGCGGCTGTTATTATAATAAAAACTATGTGGTAGGGCCTGTCCCACACTTGTTTGGCAACACCTGTGCTAGGTTGGCATGGCAATGAGGCCCAGCTGTGCCCTTTGTAGTTTGATTGTAGTATCTTAGCACCACTGCCCAAGAAGACTGAAAGGTTGGTGACAAGCCACTCTTTATTTCTATGGATTTCTGTTTATCTCTTTTGATTGCTCCACCTCACTGTTTTCAGCTTCCTCCCTCCTCTTCGGTTGCATGGGGTTTATTTGGCCTGTCTATAGACTCATAAGCCATTTCCTCTCTCACTCCACTTTTTTTTCAGCTGTGTTTAAAATGTCCCAGTTTCTCTTTCTTCCTCATGCTTTCTTCCTTTCTTCTCAGCTTACTTCAATTACCGTAAACTGAATTCCAAGTGCAAAAGTAGTTTGTGTTGGGGAATTGAGAGATTTTTGGTAATGAGACTCTCAGTCAGCAGAGTATCGTAGTAATTGCACAAAAACGGAAGTTGAACGGATTACCCGTCCCACTTCTATCACTCCACCCCACACACACGTAACCTAGCTCAAAATAAACACAAAAAACCAT
Source organism: Cyclura pinguis (assembly GCA_030412105.1). Lineage (NCBI taxonomy): Eukaryota > Metazoa > Chordata > Lepidosauria > Squamata > Iguanidae > Cyclura > Cyclura pinguis. The sequence goes on from CM059600.1 coordinate 132,490,918, forward strand.
TTGGTTAAAAATATAAAAGAGTTTACTCACAAAATCTTGTGCATAGTCTACACAGGTTCAATTCTTGAAGAAGGTAGGAAGAAAATTAAGCACTCACATGCTTGCTGAAAATAATCCTTGTTAGGAGATCTCAGGGCATGCTTTCGGGACAAAAGGCGAAGACGAAAGGAAAGGAGTAAATGGCAAGAGAACCTTTTTAAGACCAAAGAACGTGTACGTGCTGGAGGAAGAGGTGTTGACCAAAACAAACAGGAAGTTTTCTCTAGGCTATCTCTCTATGCCTACAATAAACATGCAAACTAAGTAGCCAGTTAATTAAGCATGCAAAGGTTGCCACTCCCAACAGTTTGCACTCCGTTAACCGGAGGGGAGGAAGGGGCAGGGTCTTTCTGATATTGTTTGGACACACATGTCTTCGTTTTCATCTGTGAAATACTGCAGGGTATGCTATCATGTTAAGATGGCAGAAATAAAAGAAATGTGCTTGTGTTTTTTTTTAAAGGTTTTTTGCTGAGCAGTTCAATCTGCTGCATAATCTGCTTATATTATTGCATTGCCCCTGAACACCTTTTTTAAAAAAAGGAATCCATACTGGGATCTGTGAGGACCATTTTGCATAGAACAGCTTTCTGCAGGCTCAGGGCTGGGGAATATTCCTTTTATAAAATATAGTCTGCCTGTAAATGTAGTAAAAATGTGGATAAATGGTAACTATCAAAAATGTGTCTTTTTCTTTCAGGAGACATTTGACGTAAGAAGCCTGGAGGCACAGCGCTACTGTAGGTAGAAGCCATTTGATTATCATCACAAAAGCTTTTAGCCAAAGCATTTGGGGAGGGAGGGAGCAGTGGCAGCCTCAGTATGGGTATGGTACAAAGATGCTTCGGCATATGCAGCAGGGAAGCAGAAGTCACTGCATGAATCAAAGGTCTGTCCTTGCATCTATTCAAAAGTAAATAATTTAAGAACATTTGCTGCACTCAGCTACTTTTTTTAAACACACACAGATGATCAGAAATATAGCAACTCCCTCTATTTATACAGGTGGTCTAAAGAGGAGCCAGTGATTAGTCTCTCAGTGTACATCCCATTCATTACATTCCTGGAATTTCATATCCTTGTCTGACAACTTCACAGATGAAAAGTGGGACTTATCTGGTCATTGCTGTTGCTTTGTGTGTGCCAAGTTTAGTCCAGGTTGTGCTTTAGAGATTCTCATATGTGGTGATTATATTTGCATGCAGAGAGGCACTCCTAGCTGAGCTAATACTCTACATGCCCTTGACACAGGTGAAAATTGTGCTTTTATATAGTTTATGCAGGCATCTCGCTTCTCTTCTCTGTGATGTTAAGATAATTTATTACACTCATTTACTCTTCAGTCACTTGTCCTGCCACTAGTTTGTGAAATATTAGAAGTATTGGAGGAAGGTGTGTGTGTGTGTTTGATGAATAAGGGCAGACTGAGTACATAAGTTACACATTGATAGTGCAAGAACTGGTTTCATTTTCTGTAGCCTGTAGAATTTTGGAAACAGTCAGCCATCATCTATAGCATTCATTAGGGATGGACGAGAATTTGGTTTTAGTGCTTTTTTAAAAAAATATGAATTTCCTGAAATTTGTGCATACCTTCATGTTTTGTTTTGTTTTTAATGAACGTCAGAGACACTGAAACTGACAGATGTGTCAATCTAGTCAGGTTTTAGGCTTTGATTGGTTAACTGTTAAAAGTCTGGAACTTGTGTACTGAACTTGTGTACTGAAATATATTGTGTGTGTGTGTGTGTGTGTGTGTGTGTGTGTGTATTGTATATTGAGACATATAGTGCTAATTTAGGGTTGTCATTTCCCACTTATATTTCCCACTTCTATTTTGTGAGCTCCTCTATGGCATGGAGGTCAGTCATGTAGTGGCAGGGGGGCCATTTGCCGTGGGCGGCAATGTTTTCGGGGCGTCCCAGCCTGTAGCCATACCCTGCATGCCCTGGCCATGCCCCCGCACATCCTGGTCACGCCCCCATGCACGACAGCCACATCCCTCACACCATAGCCACGCGCCTTCCTGCCCCCCCACTCCAAGTTCTGCCATTGAGGCAGGTACAATATAGTCCTCTCCATGTTGAAAATAAGGACACTTAGTGAATTTGGGCAATGCAAATGGGGTAGAATTAAGTTTAGTTTGTTTTGGAATGATTTGACAAAATATACATTTTCTCATTTTCTGAAATTAGAACTTAACAAAATAAAGTGTGATATAAAACTTATAAATTTCACATCTCTCTTTGTCACTACTGCCAGTTCAAATGTGATGAGAATGAGATTTCTCTTGAAATCTCTATTACAGTATTTACAGTCATCCCTCCACATTCACTAGGGTTAGAGGCACAGGATCCCCATGAAATTGAAAAAACTGTGAATAACTTTAGACTCTCCCAAACCATATTTAACACACACAAAAATATGATCAGCACATTCAACCCACTCTGGATTCCTTTGAGGCATCAGGGTTCCTTCCCAAGGCAGAAGTGGGTGGCTGGTGAGACTTACTGCTATCTCCATGCTGTCCCACACCATTTTTGATAGGGACTTACAAGCCTCATTCACAGTCTCATGAGGCCTGCAGTACCTATTAAAAATGGCGTAGAGAGGCAGCAGAGGTGACAGCAAATAATCTGTGATTAATCAAATCTGCAAAAGTGAAACCCACAAATGTGGAGCTCTGACTGTATTACCAATTACACTGGAAAATAACCTGAATGCTCTTGCAGATTTTGAAAATGACATTATACATCTTTAATGTTGTAATCCTGTCCATAGTCGCAGCCTAATAAGGTTCACAGAATGCAGTAAGAATAGTATCTTGAGTAAATTTGCATAGGAGAAACCTGTAAAACTGTTAGATTTTTTAAAAGTTAGTATTTTGACATTTGACAGGCTTTGAGCAACAGTGGATTTACTACTGTACCACACAGACATTTAAAATACATATTAAGAATAAAGTGTGATATGATAATAGGGCTTTTTAAACACACATAAAATATATTATTCAACATACAGTCAAAGGTGAGAGAACGGATAAGAAAATAGTTAATGTGTTTCAGTGTAAGTGTATATTGGGGTAAAAATTTGTAACCACACTAGCTGTGACTTTTGAGGAAAGAGATTTTGGACTGTGGTGAGTCTCCTCTATCAGATCAAGAGCAAATGGAACTCCATGACCTGTCAAGAACAGAAAAATCTTTATAGCAGGGTAAAAACAGAACAAAAGTGTGGGATGGTCAAACAAATACTACAAGTGAGGGGACTCTGGCCCTTTCCGCATGTGGAAGGGGAAACGGGGGAAAACATGCCGAAACAGAGCTTACTGGCAGCCGGGTAAGTCTGTCGCCATGCGGAGCAGTGCGAACTCGCTGCTCCGCAGTCCTCCAGCATCCAAAATGGCAGCTTCTGGCTGGCAGAGGCTCTCCACCAACCAGAGAAGCTCACCAGCTGGAAGTCCGCCCCCAGCAAATCTGCAGGCACGCACTAGTGCGCGCCTGCAAATCTGCACCAGAGCGCGGCGACAGAGCGGCACGGGGCTGCGCACTCTGTGCTTTTTAAAAACCTCTGAAAAGAGGTTTTTAAAAAACATGCAGCACCGCCAGGTCCGGTTGCTTCGAAGCGGATTGAGGTGCTGAACTACGAAAAGTAGTCCGCCCCAATCCACTCCACGGTGCAGACGACCTCCGTGGGAGGTTGCTCTGCACCATTTTAATACCCCGGTGCGGAAAGGGCCTCTGTTAGAAGTAACAACATGAAGGTGCTTTAACCTGTGTGCACATCTGCCTAACCTGCAAAGACATGTCTGCCAGAGCAGGGCCTCTGACAGAGACGTGTGAGTGGAAAGATTGATAGGGTGGGGACAGATTGAGCTGCGTAAGTTGACAGGGTTTCTGTGCAAGTGGAGCCATGTGAACACTTTACAAATGGAGCCCTATACTGCAACCTACAAGTTTAAACTGGTTGTTACCAAGGCATGCCTAATGCCCAGATCATGCCTAATGCCTCAGGAAAGGGCACTGGAGGGTTCCAAAGCAGGTGTATGTTACTCTTGCTACTGAATTATCCTGGTTTTTTTTAAGTATCATTTCATTGCACCTGTTCAAATTCATCCTGAGAATATTGCAGTGGGTAAGCACATACCTGTATTACTTCTGAACTTTTATTTTAATCTATTAAAAATTGTTTTAAGGATATTCATACCCTAGCAATGTAATGTCAATGTGAGGGCAGTCATGTAGCTCAGGAACTCCAACATAAAATTGCCATGGTGTTTCTATGCAAAGGAGCAGGGGGGAATGGGGGTTTCAGCCACACCATATTCAGAAATGTAATTGCAAGAAATTATAGTAGTAAAAGTTGTAAAGTAGTTGCTCTTTTTTTAAAAAAAACAAGAAGTGGGATTTTTTTATTGGTTGTTGTTGTTCTTGTTGTTGTTATTCTTTCTTATCTTTATTTCTATCCCACTTTTCTCCCCGAGGTGACTCAAAGTGGCTTACAAACATAAAAAAGCATAACTAAAAACTGTAATATACAAAAGTTATATACAAAATATACAAAAGTTAAAGCACAGATTAAACATCAGTAATGATTAAAACAATGTTAAAATACATATTAAAAACAGCATACAAAAAAAAAATTAAATAGCAATTAAAATAATCAGCACCATTCTATATACAGATTACATATAAAATGCCTACTGGAATAGGAATGTCTTTAACTGTTTCCTGAAGGTAGGCAGGGAGGGTGCCAGTCTAACCTCTTTGGGCAGGGAGTTCCAGAGCCTGGGAGCAGCCACTGAGGAGGCCCTCTCCTGTCTTCCCACCAAATGCACCTGTGAGGGTGGCGGGACAGAAAGAAGGGCTTCTCCAGCAGATCTCAATGCCTGGGCTGGTTCGTAGGGGAAGACACAGTCCTTCAAATAACCTGGACCTGAGCTGTGCAGAGCTTTAAAGGTCATCGCCAGCAATTTGAATTGTGCCTGGAAACAGATCGGCAGCCAGTGGAGCTGTGCAGCAGGGGTGTTGTGTGCTCCCTGTAACCAGCTCCAGTTAACAACCTAGCTGCAGCTCTTTGGACCAACTGAAGTTTCCAAGCACTCTTCAAAGGCAGCCTCATATATATTTTCTCTTTGTAGTAATTTTTATTAAAAGTTTAATCTCAAAAAACAGAACAAAAAACAAAAACCACACTTCCATGCTTAAATCTTCCAGTTGAAATTGCTTATTTCCATTCCATACAAACATAATTTCCATCTTACAGAGAGAAGAACAATTACATTATTTCTTCTTTGATTTCTTATACATTTATATCCTTACCCAATCCAATACTCCTTTCCATTCCTTCTCAAAGTTCTGGATAGATTTATTCTTCAAAGAGAATGCTAATTTTTCCATCTCTATCATATCCAGAACTTTTAACTTCCATTCTTCTATACCAATATATTTCTTTTCTTTCCAGTGTTGTGCATATGTCAGCCTTGCCACAGTTATTAAATATAATAATATCTTCTGATGTCTTCTTATTTCCCTTTGTTGCCCTAGCATATTTAACAGACAAAGCTCCAGTTTCATTTCAAAATTCAGCTTACAAATTCTTTGAATTTCATCATGTACCCCCTTCCAAAATTTTTTTGCTATCTTACATGTCCACCACATACGAAAAAAAGACCCGCCTTTTCATCATATTTCCAACAATTTGAATTCCCGTTTTTCGTTATTTTTGGTAATCTTTCTGGGGTCATGTACTATCTGTAAAACATTTTATAAAAGTTTTCTCTTAGGTTTAGATTTGATGTAAATTTTATATCTATTTTCCACACTCTTTCCCAAGTTTCTAGTTCAATTGAATGTCCCACATTCTGTGCCCATCTAACCACTGTATCTTTAACTACTTCTGATTCCATCTCTCTTTTCAACAATACTTTATAAAATTTGGAAATTCTTTTCTTTTGGCTTCCTTTCATCAGTAAGTCTAACTCATTCTCTTTTCTCTCAAATCCATATAATTTTTGGTCCATTCTAAATCTTTCTCTGAGTTGTCTCCATGGAAACCAATTTAGTTCATGTCCTTCAGCCTTTAATTCTTCTTCTGTACACATTCTTGGTTTGTCTCCGTCCCATTTCAATAACTCTTGATGTGTTAGTAAATTTCCTCGTTTTGTTGGGGTGATTTTATAAGCGTCTTGTGGTGAGGTCCATACTGGTAGTTTTGTATAAAATTTTTGCTTTATTTGTGACCAAACCTTCAACAATGTCTTTAAGATACAATGGTTTTTAAACTCTTTATTCACTGCTGATCTATCATAACATAAATATCCATGCCATCCAAATCTGTTGTTTATTTCTTCTAATTCTTTGATAGTTGTATTTTCTAATTGAATCCAGTCTTTGATCCAATCTAAACAACATGCGTAATAGTAGATTTTTAATGATGGTAAATCAACTCCTCCCCTCTCTTTTGCATCTTGAAGTATTTTAAATCTGACTCTTGGTTTTTTCCCTTGCCAAATAAATTTTTGTAAGATCTTTTCCCATTCCTTAAATATCTTCTCTTTTCCTATTATTGGTAAGTTTTGAAAGAGAAACATAAACTTTGGTAGTAAAGACATTTTAAAAGCATTTATCCTACCCAAGAAGGATAAATTTAAATTTTTCCATTTTTCCATATCACATTTAATTTCTTTCCATGTTTTTGAATAAATATTTTCAAATAGTTCTTGATTCTTTTTCGTCATAATAATTCCCAGATATTTTGTTTTCTTAGTCAATTGATATCCAGATCCTCCCTCCAATTCCACCTGCTCTTTTTTAGTCACATTGAGAATCATCATCATTGTCTTTTCTCTATTTATCTTATAACCTGCTTCTAGTCCATATCTTTGTAAAGTTACCATCAACACCTGAATTGATTCTTGTGGATCCTCCAGGACTATAATTACATCATCTGCAAACGCTTTTAATTTCAATTCTTTTTTCCTTATTTTCAAGCCTCTTATCTGTGGATCTTCATTTATTGTTATCAGCAAAACATCCAAAACAGCTATAAATAATAGTGGTGATAGCGGGCACCCCTGTTGTACCCCCTTATTTATTACAAAGCTTGCCATGATATCTCCATTTATGATTAACCTCACTGATTGGTCTTGGTAAATCATCTCCTTCCATTTGCAAAAAACTTCTCCCAAATCATATTCTTTCAGAACCCATAACATAAAGTCCCAGGAAACATTATCAAAAGCTTTTTCAGCATCCAACAAAATAAATGCTGCTTTCTTCCCCAGGTTTTTATCATAAAATTCAATCACGTCTATGATTGTTCTAACGTACCTACCCGGGAGAAAGCCTATTTGGCCTTCTTGAATCTTATCCTGCAATATATGCTTCAAACGTTTTGCCAACACTGACACAAATATTTTATAATCTATATTCAGCAAGGAGATTGGTCAAAGGCAGCCTCATATAGAGCGCGTTACAATAATCCAACTGGGAGGTAACCAAGGGATGTGTTACCATGGTCAGGTCTGACATCTTAAGGAACAGGCGCACTGTAACACAAGCCTTAATTGTGCAAATGCACTCTTGGCTACTGCTGAGGCCTGGGCTTCCAGGCTCAGAGTTGAATCCGGGAGCGCTCCCAGGCTGTGGACCTGCGTCTTCAGAGGGAGTATGACCCCATCTAACACAGGCTGAATCCCTATTCCCTGATCTGCCTTTCTACTGATCAGGAAGCAGCACCTCTGTATTGTCTGGATTAAGTTTCAATTTGTTTGCCCTCATCCAGTCCATTACTGATGTCAGGCACTGGTTTAGGACCAAAACAGCTTCCTTGACTTGTGGTGGAAAGGAATAATAAAGTTGGGTGTCATCTGCGTACTGATGACACCAAACCTCAAAACTCCGGACAACCTCTGCTAGCTGTTTCATGTAGATATTACATAGCATGAGGGACAACACCAAACCCTGGGGGAATCTGGGGGCCAGAGGGTAGGAGGTCGAACAGGAGTCCCCTAGCACCACCTTCTGGGTTCAGCCCTGCAGGAAGGAATGGAGTCACTGTAAAACAGTGCCCCCAAGTCCCATCCCCGCAAGGCGACCCAGAAGGATACCATGGTCAATAGTATCGAAAGCCACTGAAAGGTCCAGCAGAACCAACAGGAACACACTCCTCCTGTCTAGTTCCCGGCGTAGGTCATCCACTAAGGCAACCAGAGCTGTCTCAGTCCCATAGCTGGGCCTGAAACCAGATTGAAATGGATCTAGATTATGGGTTCTTGCATGTGTTATGTGGATGGTTATTCCAAATGTGAATTGAACAGCAACAAATTCTGGAACTTATAGCTCACTTAGATCTCCCAGTGGGTTAACCAACTTGAACTGCTAAAGGGACTCCAATACATCTCTGTGATCTGTACTTCCAGGAGCCTCCCCGACTGTGAACCAGAAATACTAATCTTTGCTTATTTTGTTCCCTTATACAAGAATAAATACTTTCATCCATTTTCTCCCTGCTTTGTAAGAATATGTGGGTTTCTGCACAATTTTCAAGCAAGAATCATACTTTGGGGCATTGCTGGAGAAAACTCATTTACAAAAACTAAATGTGACTTTCCTGGGCTGAAATTGTGTTTTGCCCAAATGAATTTTCCCCAACAAAATCCTATACTGCAAAGAATTTTAAAGCTGGTCTCTTCTTCCTCAGTGGGAGGTCTTATATTACTACATACCACATTGTCACAAATATGAGTGAGTCTTCTTCACATCCCTACTGTGGCAGTATTCTTTTAGAGTAAGTTGAGCCACTTCTACAACTATTTTGTCCATATGCTCAGGCTGAATAAACTGGAAAATATCCATATGGACCTAACAAGTGGAAATAAGGTGGCTTCACCCCCAATGCCTATTCACAAAGGAGTAAACCAGTACTTTGCTTGTTCTACCCTATATACCACCTCGTAGGAGAAGTCTAATTGTCCTTCAGACTTCATCATCCATGATGACATAATGACTCTGTGGAGTTATGGCTGGGATGTGATAGCGTGATTCTTAATAGGAATGTGTGGGTGAAATCACCAGATACTGCCCAAGCTTGTTTCAGATACTCAGGGTCTTTCCAAGCTACACTGTTACAGTGCTATTATTCCACTTTCAACCTCCTATGGAATCCTGGGGTTTGCAGTTTAGGGAGGGGCATTTAGAATTCTCAGCCAGAGAGCTCTTTGGCCTCAGTAAACTACAAACCCCAGAATTCCACAGGATGTTGAAAATGGAATAGCAGCACTATAATAGTGTAGTGCAAAAAAGGCCTCAGTTTGCAGAGTGCTGAGCTGCATGGAGGCTGGAAATATCTCATGAAGATACCTCTTTTCAGTTTGATGCAGGAGCAGTAAATTTTCATTTGTTGCCAGGAGAGTAATGCACTAATGTAGCTGACAATAGGATTCTCTGCAACTCACCTTGACATACTTGAGTTTCAACTCTAGTTCTACATCTTATTTGCAGGATTTAATGTACTGGAGCACAATGAGCCTACTCTTATAAAATAGTAAAATCAGTACAATGGCCCACTTTAGTGACTTCCTACAAAGTCCCACCATCCAATCCACAATGGATGTCTGTCATGCCATTATTTCTTCTCTAATGGGAATTGTAAGATGGTACTGCAATGGCTAAATATATCAGGAACATGAACCAAATAGATATTCTGGATAACCCCTGACTCAGTATGTCAATGGTGTATGGCAACTTGGGTACCAACTGTTGTTTGCTTTATGGCAGGAAAACTTCTGGGTCAACATCAGAGCAAAAATGCAATGTCAAATTCATCTGTATTAACATTTTTACATTGAATTTGTGAGATGACACAAATTTATATTTGAATTGCTGATACAAACAAAGTTTCAATCTGCTCTAGCCAGTCAGTTGTTAGGTTTTTGAAATGATCTCTCTCTCTCTTCGTTTTTAAAGAAAAGTATGTTGTGAAGCACATTCTCAAGTTCTGCTGTACACATAATCTGCAGTTTTATAACATCAGGAGAAAACTTGTCATGATTTAAATGAATCTTTGATTTTTAACATGTATATTTTTAAATGAGTAAAAAATATTCACCGATGTGCATTTGTGTGTTAATTATTGGGATCACAGCCAACATCAGCAAAGAATGTCACCCTTGCACCTCAGATGAAAGTGGGTATGTTTGGGATTGCAGAATTTACACAGATATAAATCTAAAACTAACTCTTCCTAAGCTGGATGAGCTGTATTCCTTCCAGTGTTGTTGGACATCAGCTCCAAGCAGCATAGCTAATGATCAGAGACAAGGGGAACTGAAGCATTTGTTTTCTTAAAAAGTTGTACAGTGTGCCCTCTTCTGGTGCAACCTCTGCTTGCATGAATATGAAGTCATATGAAGCACTGTGTCTCGCTGTGGGTCAATGGACATGACGAGCATGAGCCTACGTTGCCATGGGCATGTACACATTGCATCCGCTGATGACAATGGGATGTGACACTTGCATATTTTGTTTTACATGGGGGTTGCTGGAACAGAACCCCCATATATACAACGGGCACACTGTATTTTAGTTTTTCAAATTTGTGGAGAGGACAAAGAAATTTGTTCCGTCCTAATTATCTCTGGGGGATGAGAGTACTGAGAAAATGGCCTATGTCATAGAGAAGAAAGCAGGGAAAATATGGAATATAAGTGCCTGGACTGTCAGACTTTCAGAATGGAAGACTCTTTAAATTTCTGCTCAACTGACACCAAAATAAAAATAAAATGCAAAAAGGACTGAAATGGATAATGGAAGGGGAATGGACCACGGCAGAGGCAAAAGGTCTTGAACTATCCACATTTTTGAAATCAGCACATGCTGCTGCACCCTCCGTGTTCCACAATTTTTTTTTTAATTTCATGCCTCACAAGAGAGAGAACAAACAAACAAACAGGATTGAAACAGTTCTGTCCTAAATAACATCAACATCCATGCTCTAAAGTACTGAGATTGGAAAGCCCTGATAAAACCATTAGCTGTAATAAAAGGCAAGAGTTGTCAGTCACAAAACTACACTACCCATTCTGCCCTCTTAGTTTTTCCCTTGTTTGGAGATTTCCAGAAATTCCAATTCCAATTCAGTCCATTTCAGTGAAATAATAGCAATAGCAGCTACACTTCTATACCGCTTATCAGTGCAAAGCACTCCCTATACGGTTTACAATGTATTTAGCTACTTGCCCCCAACAAGCTGGGAATTCGTTTTACCGACCGATGGAAGGATGAAAGGCTGAGTCAAACTGGAGCCCTGCAGGATCGAACTCACAATGTTGTGGCTGCAGTACCAGCATTTAACAACTGTGCCACTAGGTCCGTAGTTCAATGTGAGTAGTTCTAGAACCTATCTGAATCAGTTCAGGATTTTGCCAAATCTAGAATTGCCAAATTGTTGTTGTTCTGTGCCTTCAAGACGCTTCAGATTTATGGTGACCCTAAGGTGAACTTATCATGGGGGTTTCTAGAACTAAAGTGTGTGACATGCCCAAGGTCACTCAGTGGGTTTCCATGGCTGAGCAGGGAACTGAACTGTGGTCTCCAGGTTTGTAGTCCAATGCTCAAATACCTATTCCATGCTGGCTCTCTAATCTAAAGCATATCCTTAATAAGTATGCAAGCTCAAATTTTGTTTAAAGTCTACAGGTTTGTTTTTATCTATCCTGTCTGTTCTGTAAGAAGGGCAGGAAGCACACTCCTTGGAATTTCCAGATTAGTCCATTTTTTTTTCCAGATCTTGTATAAACCTAGGTTGCCATTCTCATACTTTTCAGCTCCCTCCTCTTAACCCCAAAGCCTTTCGATCATTTTAATACTTGTGGTCCTCCTTTCCCTCCTGATCCCAACTATCACTTCCCTCCTGCACGCTGCTCCTAACCTTGAATCCTAAAATATAGTGTGCAAGGAAGAAAGAAAGTTTATTCTAAAAGAATTAAGGAAGGACTAGTGAAGCTCTGTTTCTCCAGTAGTTTGGGGCAAAATCATAAGAACTGGCCATGCTAGGAGGATCTAGTAAGTGTTATAATCTACCATCTGGAGGACCAACAATTTTGCCACTGCAGCACTAGGGGAATGTCGGCATAAAGATCAGTAACTAAACCAATCTGTACAATGGTATTAGTAATAGACGGAAGGAATAGAAGACTGTCTAAAAGAGATTGCCTCTTCTCAAAAGCATTTAAATTAAATTTTAAAAGATGAATAGGTTCAATAGAATTTACGTTCAGGAGAGTGTGTATTGGATTGAAGCCTTAGATTCTAACTATGTAAAATTCTCTTGATTTTTATTTAGCTTTGGGGCATTCAGATACATGTTATATGCAGATATCTCTTGCCAAACTCTTACCAAACTTCCTATAAAGAAATTTGGAAACAATTCATTTTCAAGGGGAAATCAGTGGTGTGGGCTTTGAGTTGCTTCATCCTATCTCAAAACTAAATGCAGATTGTGTAATTAGCAAAGAATATATATGACATGCAGAATAAACCACAGAGATTTGGGGAACTGGAATATGCCAATGCTATGCTTTTGTGTTTTTTTCAAACAAATAATCAAACCCAAATGTAAAACAAAATCTATAGGAAATTATAAATGAGGATCTCCATGATGCTTCTCATCTGGCTCTCATTTTTGCAACCTGAGGAACAAACAATAGTTAAATAAATTCAACATGTTTATGATATTGAAAAATAAATACTGTTTATTCCATGGTGTTACACTTTTGAAGACAAGCCAAGTGTTGGATAAATGCTGATAGTACTTTAAATACTGATAGGTAATTCATTCTTTCCTGTGTTGGCAATAATGGATGACCAAAAACTTGTGCCTTTTATAAGACCATTGCTGTCTTGTGTGGAGGGGCTTTGTGTGTGTGTGTGTTCTCTGTGTGTATATACTTGCAGGTCTATGCAATAGGCTTATGGCAACTCCACGAATGTTGTAGCTTTTTGGGGGGCAGGGGCAAGGAATACTTAGAGGTGTTTTCCCGATTCCTTCCTCTCAAATATAGCCTACAGCACCTGGTATTCATTGGCGGTCTCCCATCCAAGCACTAACCAGGGCCTGACACTGCTTAGCTTCCAAGATGAAATACAGTACAGTGAATCCCATCTTAACAGCCGTTTAAATAATTAAATGTGTGAAACAGCTACTGAGGAGCAGCAGTAATGAGGGAGTGAAACTAGCAGAGGACCTATCAGAGACAACAGCAGTGGCAATATAGCTAAAATTGTTAGTACTGCACTGAGGGAGGCAGAGTAAACACCTTTTGAATGTTCTTTACCATGGAAACCCTATGATGAGACAATCCAAAATGAAAAAAGAGAGAGTGCCAGAAGATGAGACACCCAGGTGAGAATACACTCAAGAAGCTACTGAGGAAGAGCAGAGGACAATTACGACTAGCACTGTGGCTAATGATACAACTGGACTCAAGCCAAAAGGACACTCAGCTGTTGACATGATCAGAGGTGAAAGGAAACTCCAAAGCTGCACAACACATATTACAGGAATGTGGGATATGAAAAGCATTAATAAGGGAGGTTAGATGTAGTAAAACAAGAAATGGAATGTATCAACATTGCAGTATTTGTAGTGAGTGAGCTAAAATAGGAGTGGGATATTTTGAGTCTGATAATTATACAGTGTTTTTCTGGGAAAATGAAAATCTAAGAAGAAATGGGGAGACAGTAATATGTAGCAAAATGTAGAAATGTAGCAAAAGCAGTCAAAGGATATAACACAAAGTCTGGCTGAATCATGTCAATAAAATTTCAAGGAAAACCCATCACTATAACCATAATCAATATAACCCATCAATATAACAATAATCCAAGTTTATGTTCCAACAAAGGGGCAGAAAAAGAAGAAATTGAAAGATTCTGAAAGATTCTGTCTAGGAGGAAACTGATCACACACCAAACAGGATTTGTTAATCATAGGTGATTTGAATGCAAAAGTAGGAAACAAAACAGAATCAAAGACTGTAGAAGAATTTGGCCGAGGATCAAGAAATGAAGCAGGAGAACAATTGACTGAATTTTGTGAGGCCAACAATTTGTTCATCACAAAGACATTCTTCAAGCAATCAAAGAGGAGACTGTATACATGGATATACCCTGATGGCCAATATAGGAATCAAATAGAATACATAATTGAAAGCAGATGATGGAGAAGCTCCACTGTCTTTGCAAAAATAAAACCAGGAACAGACTGTGGCACAGACCATGGACTGCTAGTATCAAAATTTAGAGTAAACTTAAAGAGAAACAGTAAACCAACCACTGTGCCAAAATACAACCTAGAGAACATCTCCATGGAATTTAAAGATAGAGTGAGCCCTCCTTACTTGAAACCTCCAGATCTGCAACCTCAAGCAGCAGCAGAGTGTCACATCCTACACCTAAAATGAAGGCAATGTGTGCATGGATGCACTGAAGCGTCTATTTGCATGCTACTGCCATTTAGTATTAAGAGACATGAGCACTCACATTTTTCTTTATTTGTGAAGGGTGTTGCTTGAACGGAATCCCCACAGATATGGAGGGCACACTGTATTGTAAAAGATAGATTTGCAATATTAAGCCTGATTGCTCAGGAGCCAGAAGAACTGTGCACTAAAGCCAGGGACATTGACAGGGAGTAATTCAAAAGGACACTGTCTGCAGCAAAAAAGAAAGAGAATCCTTAGTGGTTGACAAATGAAATTCTTCATGCAGTTAAAGACAGATGACAAGCAAAAGTAAAAGGCAACAGAAATAGAGTCAGAACCCTGAATTTAACTGTTCAGAGACTTGGGTGCAATGACAAAGAGAGAACTGCTACAATTATCAATGCAAAGAAATAGAAAATGGCAACAAAGATGGAAGAAAAAAAGACATCTTCCACGAGATCCAAGATATCAATGGGAAATTTAAATCAAGAGTGAAGATGCTTTATGGCCAGCAGGGGAACACATTACATGATCAAATACTCATAAAAAGCTGAGGGAAAGAATCCACTGAAGAACTATGTAAAAGAGATGAAAGGATGGCAGTTTAATTCAAGGAAGAACCATTTGAAGATGAAACTTGAGTTTCAGAAATTTACTGTAAGTGAAGCCTGCACTCAGAGCACTTGGGAGAAATAAATCACCCGGAGCATATGGCATACCACTAGAACTGCTTCAAGCAACAGAGAAAGAATGTACTCACGTTGTAACTAAACCTGTCAACAAATATGGAAAACAAACAATAGCCTACAGATTGGAAATGTTCAATATACATTCCAGTCCACAAGAAAGAAAACACCACAGGTTCTAATAACCACAGGACCACTGCATTCATCTCCCATGCAAAACCAAAATTCTACAATATAGCATATATGGAACAAGAAGTGCCAGATGTCTGAGCTGGGTTCAGGAAACCCAGGGTAGGATAGGGTAGACCTGGGTTCAGGAAAGGAAGAGGTAGTAGGGATCATATTGCAAACATATGAAGCACACAAATTTATGAAGCACACAATTTCTTTATAGATTATAGCAAAGCTTTTGATTGCACAGATCATTAAAAAACTATGGATAGCTCATAAAGAAATTAACGTGCCACAGAATTATACTGATGTGTAACCTGTATTCAGGACAACTGCTATCATCTGGAAAGAATACAGAGAAATGGAATGGTTTCCAATTGGCAAGAGTGTCAGGCAAGGCTGCATTTTATCACTCTGTTTAACTTGTACACTGAGCATATCAGAGGTAAAGCAAGATTAGACTTGGGGGAAGGAGATGTGGTAACTGGGGGAAGGAACCTCAACAGCTTAAGATATCCAGATGACACAATACTACTAACAGAAAATAGCAAAGACTTAGAGTGATTATTAAAGCGAGTCAAAGAAGAAAGTGCTAAGGCAGAGTTGCAGTTGCACATTAAGAAAATAAAAAGAATGACCACCAATGATTTACAAAACTTTAAAGGAGGTGATGAAAACATTGAAATAGTTCAAGATTTTCTATATGTATACTGTGGCTCAGTCATTAATAAAAATGGAGACTGCAGTTAAGAAATCAGAAGAAGACTAGGACTTAGAAAGACAGCTGTGAAGGAGCTAGACAAGATCCTGAAGTGAAAAGACATATAATTGAATATTAAAGTTAGTATTGTCCATGCCATCATATTTTCAATTTCTGTATATGGTTGTGAAAGCAGTGAATGACGCTGATAGGAAGAAGATCAATTCCTTTCAAATGTGGTGCTGTAGAAGAGTTCTATAGATACTGTGATCTGCTGAAAGAACAAACAAATGAGTTCTAAAGTCAATCCAGTCTGAACTCTCACTAGAAGCCAAGATGGTTAAACCGAGGCTGTAGTACTTGGGACGTGAGAAGACACTGCTCACTAGAAAAGACAATAATGACAGTAAGACAGTAAGCTGGAAGGCAGCAAGAAAAGTAGGAAGACCACATCACAGATGGATAGACTCAACCAAGGAGCCCACAGTCCTGAATCTGCAGGATCTGAGCGAGGCTGTTGATGATAGGGTGACTTGAAAGTCGAAGTCTACTTGATGGCAGTTAACAACAAAAATAAGTGTTTTAGTAAATTAAAACTAAGTAAGCTAAACAGTCCACTAGAGGGTGGTATAAACAAAGGATAATGGGAAAAATGGATATGAGAAAACTAAGACTAAAATTAAAAGATCAAAAATGGATATTAGAATACTGCAACACTTTTGGGTTGAAGTTTTATCAAATGAAATATATCACTGTGGCCCCTTTGCCCTTTTCATTATTGTCAATGATAGACGATTCCAGAAACGATACTAAAGATGCAACTCTATATACATAGATGCAGGAGTAAACCCTATTGAGCACAGTGGGACTTTTGAATGAACACAGGATTGTGCGGCACTATGCTCATTTTCTCTAATTTGCTAGGGTAGACATGAAACACACCTCCATCTGCAATAGCTTGAGAAGTTCTGGGTACAGAGTAAGGGTGCGGAAGCTGTGATAATCAACTGTTGTTAGATCATCGCTCACCATTGCCTATGTTGATGTAATCAGTAGTCTAACAACATCTAGAGGGCTGTTTTACTTCCCCTGGTTATAGGAGTACCATCTTAGTTTTCAAGCAGTGGGGCAAGACTCACAGCAAGGTGCAAAGGAATGCTCCTGGATCACAAGTAAGAATCATGTGTGGCCATTGGAAGATATGGCTATCCCTTGCCCCACAACCCCCAATTTTTTAAAAAAAAATTAAAAAAAATATTCAGATGAATCTTTTTTCCTAGCCAGAAATAAAGTCTGGAATGGATGTTTTGGCTTGAAAATGTTGTCAGTCCCCACCTCTGAAATAGCACAAACAAACAAGAAAGAAAAAGAAAATGTGACAGGAAGTGAAGTCACTTCCCCCAAAATGTCATTTCCAGGGACTCATGTCCCTCTGAGACCCCAGAGGAGCCAAAAATGGTTCTCCAACCCGTGGACCATACCCTTCCCTGTCTTAGATATATCGAAGAACAAAATGCTATGGAGCAGAGTATTAAGAGCCTTTTTAATGGTTAACACTTGAAAAGCTTGCACAATTATCAGAGGAGGGTAACTGTTGGCCATTCAGATCTCTTGGACTTCCTGGCACCTACCAGCCTGCCTGCATGGCCAACAGAAAGAGATCTTGAAGGTCACAGTTTTCCCACCCCTGATTTATAGGCAGTCACTCCCTACATCCTTAAAGAAAGGGATGGCATTGGTCCATATAATTGTTTATAATAAAAATTATTCTATGTAAGCTTAGTACGCTGGTCAGGAAATAAAAGTGTTCCTGGGGAATTATACCTTCAAGACTGAAACCCATGGGAGACCTCAATCCCATTTCAGAAAGACTGCCAAAGCAAGAAACCATGTTTGATTCAGCTTATCCACTTCCTGGTGATTGCATACCTGATTTAGTACATACATTCCCTAGCCATTATTCATGTGCACATGGTTGCCAGAAAATATAGCTGTTACTGGAGGTGTACCTGAAAGTGTGTACATGCTCCCTACAGCTGTGTCTCAAGGGCTGCTCAGTCGTTCTGTGTAGAGATATCTTTACATGTTTGGACTCCTTCCTGATAGAAACTACAGGCAGTAGCTTAAAAGAGTACAGTACTATGCTGAAATACCTTGCTATATTTTTCCTCTAGATACCTATTTTCCCTCCCTTAGATGAGGCTTACCTAGAAAAAAAACTGAAAGAGAGATAGCAAGAATGAGTCAACACTCTTATATTGAAGTATGTCCACTCACACTGCTACACGTTTAACTGCGTGCCTGAAGTGCCAGTGGTTTGACATTGCATTGGTGTTGTGATATTGGCATGAAAACATATGTTAAATAAATAAATAAACAGTACTAACAAAATTGTAGAAAGATACAGAAAGCAAAAGGGATTGATTTAGAGCATCCCCTTTGCAATCTCTCTCTCTCTCTTTAAAAAATTTTTTTAAAAAAAGTCTATCGGGAATAAGGGTTGGAGGATGACAAGATTTTCGTGATGCTACCCTCCTCCAACTGCCCACCGTGTCACCTTCACTGCAGTGCTAAAGCTACTGTTTTGTTCTGTTGTCAGACAGAGGAGGGGCAAGCAGTGGTTGGAGGGGGGACAATTGGTGAGGGAGGGGTGAGTGACAGGGGAGGGGTGAGCAATGGCGGCAGAGCAGGCGGGGGGTTCCTTTTTATTGTGCCGCCCCAATATTGGTGCTTGGGGTATGAGCTCGACTTGTCCCACCCTAGATCTGCCTCTGGCAAAAAATCTCTAATTCTATAAATGGCACTTCCCACTTTTTTTAAACATTAAATATTTCTTCAACAGTTTTTATACAGAAGAACACAATGTCCAGCTAACATATCTAACATAAGCGTAAACTAATATTAAAATATACAAAGTAAATTTTACATCTTTATACCACATTTTTCTCATTCCTCCAACTGTGCATTACACCCGAAATTTTGGGCCTGACTTACGTACTGTTTGATAGACCCATCCTGTCTTTAGTTTCAAAAGACATTTATACATTTTTAAAAATTCTATGGTCATCATCCTCACACTGCTCTAGTTAAAACTCATTTTCTCCAGCTCTGTAGCAAGATTCCTCTTATAATGGTTAAATCTATCTTTAAGTTGCCAACCAGACAAGATCTTTGCCTTATTTAAGAAGCATTTCTCTCATTGTAAACTCTCAATTATCTTGTTCAAAAGCTCCTCATATCTCAGCTATCTCCAATTTTTAACCCAGTCCTTCCTGAGGAAAGTCTCCTGCATTGAAGTAGTCCACACTTGCAGAAGATATTTTCTATTACAAAGATTTTTAAAATCAGCATGTATCTTGACTTTATTATAGGAGAGATAACCATGACTCCCAAATCTTAAGTCATCATGTTCCTTCAACCATAAAGAACAGCAAGTCTCATTATACAATTTAATATTAGACATTCCCAGACCACTTCTTTCTTTTGCATCATCCTATGTTTTAAGTAAATGTTTTAAGGTTAAATTTACTTTAAATCTGGGACATAATCCAAACATCTTAACATCTCTCACTTCAAAAAATTGATTTATAATAGAGGGTTTATCATGATTCATGTACATAAGTTGAAATACTATATTTAGCCTTTAATAATCCAGTATGAAAGCTCCTGCCTGACTTTTTTAGCATTCAATTAAGCACTGCCATACCACATATTCAATACCATGTACCTGAAGGTGTAACCATTCCCAAGATATTGATATTATCAGCACTGGTGGAAAATATGGAATACACACTGAAGAGTTCAACCAAACAGCAACTGCACTGGCTGGAATCAACAGACCAACTATGCATCAAATTTCTCATAGCTTCACGAAAAACAAGCTCAGAAGCGTTGGTGGAACAAGCACATCACTGTATTTCTGTGGGTTCCAGGGGCCCTCTAGTGGCAGAGGTGAGATCTGAACCAAGGCAGAGATGCAAACAGCCACTATGTGGTACAATTCAAACTGAGCTTCATAGAAGCTCACCACCAATTGCATTCAATGTTTGCATTCCAAGATCCCCTCCTGCAATTTAGGTGATCTCTTTGGGAAGGATTATATGAACCAACGGAAAAATATTTCCTCCCCTGAAAGTGGCAACTAACACTTTCCACAATGTTATGTGGAATGCACTCCTCCCTCTCTCTTGTGTTGAGTGGCACCAACCACAGACAAATTTCACTTATAGGAAATCATTGCTTTTTCAGATAAAACATAAATTCTTCCTTCAAATGCTTTTGTAACAAAACCGTATGCTACAGTATAAATCAACTAAGAATCTAAGCAAGTTGTGCATGGAGGTTCATTGCATATTTCAAAATTGCTAGTTATGTATACTTGCTAGCAGGGGAAGTGCATTTCATGACTTACCAAGAGTGAGCATTTGTGGATCTTGGCTGCAGGAAAAATCAGAATAGGTACCATGTTTCAGGTGCTGGAGCTATTTCTCTTTCCCAGAAGTCCACATGATTTCCCCAGACTCTGTCAGTCAGAATTAGGGTGAGGAGATTGGAAGCAATTGAAGGCTTCACTTAGATCCACTTCTGGCCCATATGAGCTACTTCCCCATGATTCCAACAGACAAGCAGAGTTATGTTGCAGTGGAGATCACTCATGGGATGGGGCTGGATGCATCATCCTTGAGCTCCCCATTCACCAGTGCTGTAGAACTCCTTCAGCTGATGTGGCTGCCTGGTTTTTATTATGGATCTTGGGGAGCCTTTGTAGTCATGGTAATGGTGCCATGATCATAAATATGAATAGTAACATGTGTGAGGTTGTAAGTACAGCTTACAACATCACAAATATTGAATGAGATGGCATCATCTTTTTTTCTATATACAAAATGGTTCCTTCTTCCCCATTCAAAGTGTGGTGGAAATGCCTTGTTTCAGAGGTGGATTGTGTGCCATGGAGTACCATTCTTCAGCAACAATGGGGAGACAAAAATGGATTTGGATGCTGCTTAAGGCCCATGGGCTGTATGATTCTGTCTAGAATGGCGGCAAAGTAGGAGGTACTTTCTAATATAAAGGAATCACAGGTAAGCTGTGTCACAACATTATGATTGTGATGCAAAAGGCAGCTAGAACACTTCTACATGAGAAAAGAAAAACTATAGGGACAACAGCAAGGGAAATATTATCAAACTAATGCATTCTGTTCCCTGATAGATTTGCTGATGAGATTAAATCATTAGTTGGCAGAGGGACACAAAGATGATGACAGAGGCAGTAACGCTGTTGAGTCTTCTGAAGTCTGCTTGCTTTTATTGCTAAGTTTTATTTTTTTTATTGTTTTATTGCTTACTGCTCTAATGTTTATCTCTTATCTCCTAAATTTAAGATTTATAACTTTTTTGGAAATCAAGAACTTGCTGGGATTTTGTCTTTGAGTACAATTGCGCTTGTAGAAACCCAGAGACTGAGAGAACTGAGAGACAAGAGATATTAAAGCCAGCAAATAACCCATTGAGGAAGTGAAAATCTAAGAAGAATTTCAGGGTAATTCAAGGAAAGTTAAGAAACTTGTGAAAAACAAGCAAACAACTTGGCCCCTTGGAATGGGGAAAAAAAAACCCCTCCAGAACCAGCCCAGGTGTTTTAGAGCAACCCAAAATCCCTGAAGCAGCTCAAGATAGACCAAATGCTCACCTCCAAAGAATCTGTAAGTAATTTGAACTCAGTTCCTACACCTAACAGATTTTTACTGTTAGATTATGAGTAGCCTCCAACGCTTGAACCCTCCTCACCTCTTTTAATAACCACAGAGGCACATGATAGTGATTTATCTTTGGAGCCAAATGAGACTTTATTGCTGAACATCCCCTCATGAGAGGGAAATGTCTCACAGCAACAGCAATAACATCTAGAGCCCACATTAAATCTTTTTGCACATCAGTGCTTCTTGGCTGTGTGAACAGTTATATCCACTTTTGAACAGCTAACTAAGATAATCACATCACTAATATCAAACAATCCTTTGAGGCTTATATGCTGAAGCATCAGGAGGAACTCCAAAGAGTAATAAAGTCCGCTGACTTATCTTCCCAGTGGGTTAAACTAAAGGGGATGAAGGAGTTAATTGTGGGGAAGGTCCAACATACAGGTGTAAGAACAAACCAAGACAAGGTCAGTTTTTACTAAGATCAAACAATAGAAACTCTATTCAGATTTTACAAATACAACAAATTATGCTTCATATTGTGCTCAGTAGGGGTTGTTGGAACTCACAGAGGATGAAAAGATTTTTTCTCAGTATGATCTTGAAAATGCTCCCTCATTCCATTGACATTACTACCATAGACTGGCTTCGAAGTCCACCCACCTACAAAAGAGTTCTAATAACTTTCAAAGAACCCACTATACTGTTTATGTGATTTAAAATGAAAGATTTTCTTTCTTCTTTCCAAATATTTTCTGTTAGAGTTTTTCATGTTATCTAATTATCTCAAAGTATTCCTTTGGAACACCTAGTATTAACCAAAATAATACCACCTCCCATGACTTGGCAGCTAGAGCACAACTCCTATCACCTTGCTCTCCTGAGCAACTTTCCTGTAAACACCCCCTGAAAGCTGTAACTATTACTATGGAGGACTCAACTGTACATATTACTATGGAAGAAATGTCTGATTCCTCTACCTTCACCTCCAAAAAAGACCAAGCTGGTTTTGCTACTAGCATGGATGGGCTAAAAGAAATGCTGCTGGCAGATAGCTCCCCTGCAGAACCCCTACTCACTTTGATATCTCCCAGCAAGAAGGTTCAAGGGGAAAACTGTAAGATAGCTGATCTCACAACTTCTCTGATACAGCTGAAGAAAGGAAAGAAATGTTCAAGCATTTCTGACCAGAGAAATGACCTCATGTTTAACACCAATTCCCCAGGACTGATCGCGGTGCAGCCAGTGGGAAAACAGAAGGTGATCATCATAAATTGGGCAGTCCAACAGATTTGGCTTCAGAGGAAGGGCATAGTCCCATGCAATTCATAGATCATATAGCCAGTCACCCAGTTTTCCACCAACCAACATGGGTCCTGAAACCATAACCATTCCATGGTTTCCATAACCATTCCATGGTTATGGAAACTCTCATTTCTAAAAATCTGGAATCACAGCCCTTGCTGAAAGAGTTCCCAAGTGCAGCTTGAACCAGCTATGGGGATGACTGCCTTTCAAGATTTACAGCAGCCCTCCCAGGATTTCCTACTTCCCTCATCTACAGGTCAGTAAACCTCCTCAGTCCCAACACAAACCTCCCCAGGCCAAAAGTGGCGGGAAGACAAGACCATGTTCCCCACATTTGTGCAATCTGAAGCCGCAATGCAAAGTTGTGAGCTGAGTGGAATGGGAATAACACCTGACCCTAATGAAAATACAAGAGTTGGAAATCTCACATATAAGGAAGCTCCTCAGATTTTGAACGGGCAATACCAGCTCCAGTAAAACTCTCAGCTTACTTTCCTTTGCTGGAATATTGCTGGCTGGCAGAATAAACAATCAGACTCCTCTTTCATTAACTATATTGCTAAATTTGATGTTATACTGTGCCAAGAAACATGGGCCTGTGACGAATGTGAGTTAAACAACTTTGCTACATGGACAGTAGGACCCCCGTATCCGCAGATTCATGATCCATGGATTCAGTTATCTGCGGTTGGCCAGAATTGACTGGGGGTGGGTGGCAGGAGGTGGCGAGGAGTGTGATTCCATACTCCCTGCTGTTTTCCTGCCTGCCGCTGCTGCGATCGGGCCTGGGGCTGGAGGCGGGAAAACAGCTCTGCTGCTGCAATCAGGCCCGGGGCCAGCAGTAGGAGATGGAAAAACAGTGGGGATCACAGGATTGCACTCCTCGCTGTTTTCCCACCTCCTGCCTCCAGCCTCGGGCCCGATCGCGGCGGTGGACAGTGGGAAAACAGCAGGGATTGTGGGATCGCACTCCTCACTGTTTTCCCACCTCCAGCTCTGAGCCCAATCATGGCGGCAGCCAGCAGGAAAACAGCGGGGGCCGCCATGATCAGCCCAAGGGCAGGCAGTAGGACAGGTGTTCGGGACTATCCACAGATTTCAGTATCTGTGGGGGGGGGGGCAGAAGTATCTGTGGGGGGGGCGGAAGCATGGATATGGGAGTCCTACTGTACACTGAAAGCACTGCCCAGCACAAAGAATGAGAGGGCTAGAGGCAGTTTAAGTACATTCATTTTCACCAAATTTCATGGTCTTACTACCAAATTTGACTCCCTGAACCATCTAGCTGCAGCACTAATCATTAGATTTAGAACTACCTACTTTCTGATTATTAATATTTACTTGCCCCTTCGTCACTCTTTGATTCAAACCCAACTGGACTGGAAAAGACTGGAGGAATATATTGATAAGTTGACTACATTGTATCTGGAAACCACTGTCATTATGGCAGAAGATTTCAATGCATAGACAGGACAGAATGAGGGAATGCTTTTCTCTCATTTTTGTGAAACCTCTCCAGAAAGAGATGAGGCTCATCTCTTACCTAATAGACAATCGAAAGAAAACGGTTGTAACTATGCAGGATTATGTCTTTTACACATGACAAACAAGTTTGATTTTGTTATTTTGAATGGAAGCACTGAAGGGGACAAAAATGGGGAATTCACTTTCCTATCAAATAATGGAGCTTCCACAATTGATTATATCCTAGTTTCCTGTAACCTGCTGGATTCAGTAACCAACTTCACTGTAGAGTGTCATTCAGACAGCGACCACTTACCATTGGCCCCACATTTGGAGCTTAACAAGCAAAATATTTATATGGATCATAAGCCACTATTAAATATACCAGTAGATACAAGATCATGCCACATCAAATGGTCTGAAGTGCTAGACAAATCTGTAAGTAAAAGTCTCCATTCAGAATCTTATTTTTCCGTATGCTCTTCCATATTAACAGCAGATACCCCAAACAAAGCTGTGAGCCTATTCCAAATGTTGATTGAATCTTTACAACACTCATTGACCTCTAAATCTTCAAACAGCCCCCATAATATAAGCCATAACTCCAAACCTTGGCTTGACCATGAATGTATCCTCATGAAGAACTCCCTGATTGCAAAATACAGGGCATCTAGAGAACAGAAGTCATCGTCTCTCCCTGAGGATTGGTTTCTCCTGAAAAGGAGGTACAAAACTCTGATTAGGTGGAGTGGGGGGAAGAGGCAGATTTAGGAAAAAAACTGGCAATGTCTAGTTACAGCATCTGGGATGCCTGATTCAATCACATTCTGGAAGATAGTAGCAGGAGGCCATCATAACTCTGTCCCCACAATGGCCAACAATGTTCCAACATCCTCTTGGGAAGTCTGTTTCTGTAACATCTCATGTGTGTGCTGTAAAAGCTGATACCAATAGTTTACCTGAATGGCCTCCAGTCATAGAGCCTGAGGTATCCAAATTAGTTTCACAGTTAAAATTGAATAAATCTCCAGAGAGTGACAATATCCTTCTAGAACTTCTTAAAGGAAACTTAGCCTGGTGGTCCCCAGGCTTTTTGCCTGCATTGATCATTGAGCTATTTTTCCTGTGGACTGGGTGTTGTCAGTTATTACCTCCATTTATAGAAAAGGAGCTCAGTCAGACTTGGCAAATTATAGACCAATCAGCTTTCACTCCCCAAACTAGCTAAGTGACCCTTATCAATCCTTCTACACACAAATGGTGCAGTGATTTTATTGTTCTCAGCAATAGGTTTAAGGAGACTCCTGAAAGAGCTTATTGTAATTAAATAAGTTAAGAGTGATGAGAACAAAAATAGATTATTTTTAATTTATATATAATTTTATTAAATATTCCAAAGAAAAAGACAAAACATAGTATGGAATACAGATAAACATCATAAAATAATAACAATTAAGAAAAGAAAATAGAAAAAAATACTAACATACTAAACTGGCATATTAACACACCAAACTAACTTACTAATGTAATAAACTAAACTATCTAAACTAATTAAACAATAAAGAAATTAATAAATTAACTAGTAACAATAAATTTATCTAAACAAATATATATATATATATATATATATATATATATATATATATATAAAAATAACTAAAGAAAAACAGAAAAAAATTGATACTTACACATAATTAAAAGGTAGTTCCTGCCCAACTATCAAATACCCATAGTCTTTTATCTTAACACTAGTATAGTAAATCTAACACATAAGGTTAAAATTAACGTTTGCTGTTCAGTCATAATTCTATAATTCTATAGTATAGAATATTTAATTTAATAAGTAAATATACATATAAGTATTTGTAACATATTTAGATAAAATCTTTACTACAAAAGCTAAATACCAATCAACTTAAAATATTTTTATCTAATAGAATATGTGTAATATATATGTGTAAAAAGGGATATCAAAATATAACAGCAAACTAAAATCATCTATAAAATTCTTTATTTGCATGATATCAGGTTATAAATTCTTCTATTCACAACAAAGCAAAATAATAACAGCAAGTTCAGAACCCTAAAATCATAGTTTCACCTTCATTTCTCTCAATATTCAATCAATAATTGCCATTTTTTTTAAAAAAAAATCCTTTTCTGGAGAACCTTTTAGTCTATCTGTCAGTCTATCCATTTCCACAATTGCCATCAATCAATTGAGCCATTCATTCATCATTTGGAGGTTTTTAAGCAGAGGCTGGATGGCCATCTGTCGGGAGTGCTTTGAGGGTGTTCCTGCATGTCAGGGGGTTGGACTGGATGGCCTGTGTGGTCTCTTCCAGCTCTACAATTCTATGATTCTATGATTCTATGATTCTATGATTTTATGAAAAAATCAAAGCATCTTGTTTCTCATTATGGCTTTCAAAGTATTCAATCAGATATATCACAATTCTAATATTATCTTTCATCTGTCAATTTGGTGAAAATCCACTTTGGTCTTCATTTATATGTTTCTTCAGGAAATTCTTAATACTTAATAATTAATCATCCTTCTCTCAGAACAAAAACAGATTATGAATTGCTGCATGAAGATCTCACCAAACTGGACAGTAATGTGGCAAATAAAATTGGAATTGGACTCCTGGATTGCCATGGCACCATATCACCTCACTCTATAGCTGCTCTACTTCAGGGGAGGTGCTGGATGTGATGATTGCTCGTTATTAACCATCAGAAGATTCTTCCCAGGTACAGGAAGACTGGAGGCATTGCACAAATGGTCCAGATTTCTGTTTCTGGCTTTATCCAAGACACACATGAGTGTCAGTAGAAAGGGGGTAGAACAGAGGGGACCATGAAGGAACCAACTCACTCACCCATGTCCCGCCATTGGTAACAAACAAACAAAAAAGTCACAATCAAATTTCTTAACTTTACCAGTCGATTTATGTGGAGATTCTTAAAGAGGTTTTCCAGACAATGATGAATTTTACTTCCTGTTAGCTTACTTCTACAGTCAGAAACTATGATTAAATTAGTTTTGGAAGTAAATGATTACTATTAAACTGGATTTAAAACTTAAAAGGAAGAAAGTTACCTTAGCGCAGAAAGACTTTGAAATGATTACAACCCTGACTCAAAAGACAGAATAAAGGTTAACAAAGTTAACCGGGAGAAAGACTTACTTAGAACTCACCTGATAAAAGCAAGAACATCCAAGACACGTAGAGAAAAATGGACAACTTCCACTTCCAGGTTAAAAAGGAAGGAGCAGAAGAAAAAGGAAGGGGTATAAGAAAGACTGACTGAAAATTGAAAATGTTAGCGGCACCCAGAGGAGAAAAGGACTAATTACAAAATTCAAAGATTCCTAATCAGTCCATCAAAATACAGAGCATACTTTGGAAGAATTGAGGCCAATGGGAGTCAAACTTCAACAAATATTCTCTGAATGAGGGAAAGAGATAGAAGAGTTTAAAAATGGCTTGTCAACTCATCTCAGAGAAGGACTGGAGGTGGAATCTAAAAAGATAAACAAGGAGACCTAACAACCCCTGATCCAAGTCACTGAGGCTTCACTAGAGGAAGGAGATTATAAATGAAAAAAAAGGGAACCAAGATTCTGATTGTTTATCATGGAGGGCAGGAGCTATTTAACGACACCAAGCCAATTACTAAGGAAGAATATTGAGGAATATTCCAGATAAAGCCAGTGGATCAAGAAACAAAAAGCAATGGAGAGAAATTTGATAACTTAAAGAAGCTCTATCTATCTATCCATTCATTCATTCATTCATTCATTCATTCATTCATTCATTATATTTGTAGGCTGCCTTTCTCTCGGAAGGGGACCCAAGGCGGCTTCCATCAAGAAATAAACATATTAAAACATTTAAAACAATTAAAAACATTAAAATGATATAAAATCATAAAGAAATCTAAAACAGATCAAGGGGTGGAACACTATCTATTGGGGAGTCAAGAAGCTTAAGAATGAACTGTTCAATAATGGGGAACAACCTAAACAGAAGGCAAAGAAAGAAAAAGACTTACTGTTTTAAGACTGCTGTGATGTTTGATGCTTGTACAAAGCTGAAATATGGGAGAAGTTGTGTTTACTATCAACAGAAAGGGAATGTTTGGGGGGACGTCTCATGGAGATTTAAGTATTTGTAACTGATTATTTGATGATGGGTTTGAATGGACATTAAGCAAAGGTATGATTAATGAATTTGTGGCATTATTTGATATTTGGACTGGAAGGAGAATAGAATATGAAATTAAGTATAAATTCTAGTATTGTTAGAGTAAGGTATAGGGTAATTTAGATGTTAGATATGCTGAATGTTAAATATGTGGAATAGAAAGGATGGAGGAGATCCTATAATTATAGAAGTGATAGAGAAATAGAAGGATTTGATTTAAGGTATGATTAAGGGTGAGAATGCAGCGATAGGTGCAAGAAAGTTATTTCAGGGGGGACGGGACTTACAAAGCTGATACCACAATTGGTTTAAACAATATGTAGAAGTTAGATTCATATATAAATTAGTGGAGGTTATTGTTTTTGCATGTAACCGTTTGATGGAAAACTGGAAATGAAGTGTTGATATTCTTTGTAGGTGGATGCTACTTTTGTTGTTGCTGTTTTGTTTTGGGGTTTTTGTCTTGTTTTGTTCAGTTGATACACTCCATATGTTGTCTTAGACATTTAAATTGTATGTCAATAAAATATTTTTAAAAAATAAAGAGAAATGAAAATAAATCTGTCGATATCATACTGCCTTATGGTGCAACCACATCTAGGTAACACTTCCAGTCACTGCGTTTAAAAAAGATAGCCTGCAGCTGGAAAATATGCAGAAAAGAGCACTCAGAATGGAGCAGCTGTCATATGAGGGCAAGGTTACAATGTTTGAGCCTGTTTAGTTAGACAAAAGATAAGCAAGGGGGGACATGACTGGGGTATATAACATTATGGTTGGTGTGGATAATGTAGGACCTTTCTGCACTACACTGTTATAGTGCTCTTATTCCACTTTCAACTTCCTGTAGAGTTCTGGGGTTTGTAGTTTACTGAGGCCAAAGAGCTCTCTGGCTGAGAAGTCTAAATGCCCCTCCCTAAACTGCAAACCCCAGGATTCCATGGGATGTTGAAAGTGAAATAATAGCACTATAGCAGTGTAGTGCGGAAAGGCCCGTAGATAGGGAAAACCTTTTGGTCCTCCCTCATTATACTAGAATCTGTGGTCATCCACTGAAGCCAAATGATAGTAATTCAATAACATCCTTCTTTACATAGCGTAGAACTCACTGTCACTACATGTAGTGGTGGGTGCTCTTAATTATTGACTTTATTTATATCCTACCTTTCCCCTAAAACTCAAGATAGCTTGCAAATTAAAATAAGTGCAATAGAGTTAAAATATATAATAAAGCAACATTAACATGGAATTAAACCATTAACAACACTAACAAGAGTTTAAAACATACAATTTAAAAATTTAAAAAACAGTTTGGAAAGAGAACAATTAAAATAGTGCTGGATATCTTAAAAGTCCATTCTTTAAAAACCTTCGGTTCTCAAAAGCCTGATGAAATAAAAAATTCTTTCCCTGATTGCGGAAGGATGGTAAGGTCGTGCACTTGGATGGTTTTCAAAGAGGATCACATAAGAGGATTGGCAACTGGGCCATCTATAGCTGCTAGTCAAGTAGTTATACGTATGCCTTTGTGTGCAAAGTTGAGGGGAGGGTGAGACAGAAAAAGCAGTCGTATGTGTGTCCTCCTGATGGGCAACTGGCCACTGGGTGAAGAGAATATTGGACAAGAGAGGGCTTAGTTTGATCTAACATGGATTATGTTTTCATGTTCTTATGCTGTTGGAAATGCCTGCTCTTTATTTATAGATGGCTACTCTTTGGATGTCTTCACTTCGTTCCCCCCACTCAGTTCTCCCCATCCCTCTTCTCTCACAAAAGCATGTACCTTAGGGATAGCTCCCTTATTTATTTTTTCCCCCAAGATGAAATATGAAAGTTGCATTTCCATTTTCTCTAACTAACCTTTCTTGCTTAATCAAGCACTTCACTTCTATGCATATCTCACAGCGAATGGGATCACATGGGAGTAGTGTTTGGGATTTGTGGTATCCAGTGCATGCTGGCATAACTGGAAGAATGAGGTTGTTCCTCTTGAATGGATATTATCATCAGGTGTTTTTTTTTTTTTTAGCAAGCAATATCATCTGTGAAAAAAATGCACCAGAGTAAAAACTTGTTTTAGCAGAAAAGCTGTAAGCAACCATATTGTGGCACCACAGCTAAACAATGCTAAGTCCTTCACCCAAAAGTGAAATCTGAAACTTTGCAAAGCCTGGAAACAAAATAGGACTGTAACCTGAAAGTGGAGCAGAAACATCGTGCTACTCATTGACCATGCTACATGCTGTAAGACCAGAGTCAGCAGATGTTGCTGGATTGCAAGTCATTGTCTGTGCTGATTTAGGGCTGGTGGAAGTTATACTCTGACCACATCTAGGGGGGGTGAAGGACAAGTCCCCCCGCCCCATAGATTCTGTTTGATTGATTTTGGCTTTTTTTGTTTTTAGCTAGTGTTTACTGTTGCTTATATTTTATTATTTTTATATTAGTATGAATGCTTTCTATTTAAATAGAGAAAAATAGGGTAAAATTCTCCACAATAATAAGGTGCATTATGCAATGAGAAACAGTGTCCTCTGATGTTCTTGGACTGCAAAGCCTATGATCCCTTATTGTCGGCCATGTTGGCTAGGGCTTGTCATAGCTTTGCCTTTGTCTTAATCCTTTGGGCACAGAACAGAAGGCTAGCCAAATAGAAACTTCCAACATCTACCCATGCGCATTTCAGCACCACCTTCTGCACCTTCCCGAGTGGAAGGCAGATATATGATTAACCCAAAATAAAATGACTTTCCCTTCCCTCCCCCTAGAGAAGAAAGGAACCTGTGTGTTGAGTAACCACTTTGGGGGCTGAGTATTTAAGCACTATGAGGCTTAACAGAGAGTTTTAACAAGTTTTATTTTTCATAATCAGAATTGTCAGGTTGCTAGGTATCACATTTTGGAGCATCTTACTCCAGGCATAGCTTAGAAAATTGCAAAGTTACAGAAACATTACATTTCAAAGACACCTTGGAACTTACAATCAGCTAGGGGAACATAACTGAAATCCCTGATGACCCCAAACTAAAAAGGTCCCTTGCTACTTACAGAAAAGTAGACCTTTTGTTTTCAGTTTTTCCCATGGCAAAGAAAGTGTGAATCTGACCCTTTTGAGACAGCCTCTACGTGTCAGTGGTCAGCATCCCAGCAGGAGAGCTTAAAAGAACAGATTGACAACCCCCTGAGAAAAAAGGCAGTAAAACATTTATACCCCTGGCCTCTGAAGTTCTAGATGTTTTAGCACCTCTCTACCTACATGGAGTTTGATTAGTAAAAGGTATTTCCCCTGCATTCCTAAGTGGTAAAGTAGCCACTTGTTAGCTAGATATCTAGTGGCTCTGAACTAAGTGATAACGCATGGGTGCATTATCACAACGTTGTTAAACATTGTGGGCCAAAAGCACCTGAGTGCCACAGCAGCCTACCCATCATGCATTGATTATATTGGTTGAGTTTATATATCAATATGGTTAAAACTCTGCATTAAATCCAAGTTTGAATTTATGGCTGTATTTTTAGAATGCAGATGGAGAAGCGGTAGAATAAAAGGTTCTTGGGTGTATCAAAATCCCCTGGATATAGAAAACTAGATATACAACAATGTTTTCAAGTAAGGGGGTACTCAAATCTAATCTCCTCACTTACTTCTCAAGAAGTATGGTTGTGGCTGTCGTTCATTCTTTTTCTCACTTATTCTTCTCTTTCACACACATTCTCTCTCTCTCTCTCTCTCTCTCACACACACACACACACACACTCTCTCTCATCTAAAGAAGTATAAGTTCTTATCATACAGTTCCCCAGTTTTTGCTGGGGTTTACCAATTGCTGTTGCCTCTCCATTTACTTATTCCATTCTTTTAGGGAGCTGTTTGCAGCAATTTCTCCACTAGGGCTCTTCCAAAGGTTTTTTTAAAAACCAGGGCATGACTTGCTGACACAATCCCATGGTCTGGAAGGCCAATTTTCTCCCTCTAATTTATTTATTTTAGAGTGATAGTGATAGCTTAGAAAGATGCCATTTCATAGATGTACGATAGTTCTATAATGCGGGGTGGGGGGGATGAAGCCTTTTGGGTCCCACTCTGGGAGTAAGTCAGCATACAAGAGCAATCAACCAATCAATACTTTTTGTTCCAATATCTCTTGGAATTACAGGTAAGAAGAAGAAACCTACTTGAAGGAGAGAATAAAGTATTGTATCTGGTGCCAGGAATTACCAGAAAATAGCCCAGGGCAAAAGAAACCTTATTTGGATTCAAAGAATAAAAAGCTGTGCACTACAGTGACAAATAGTGCAACCTGCCAGATCATTAGACCCATCTGAAGGAGTCTAGAGACAAACACACTAACATGACAGTTTCAAATATGTATGCAACCCTTGCCCTAATGTGGTAGACATATTCTTCCTGATTTCTGTTTGGAATGCACAGAAATTTGAGATGGAATTTCACCCCACTTCCTCCCCATTTAAAGAAAGTGAAGGCTATCCATTTCCCAGAGGAAGACTCCAGGAACAGAACTGGAAGTTGTTTCACTTGCTGAAACCACAAACTTTATATAAGCCCTTCTCCCTGTTAATGGCTTCTTCTACCATGTTCTGTTCCTAGGGGCAGGACAGCAGATTTCTTCATATTCACCCCAACCAAATGTCCCACATGCAGCAGACTCATTTAGTAATCACTTCCAAAAAAGGTGGAGGAAAGCTGCTTAGAGATGGAGTGTATACTTAGCTGCATGTTGTGGCTTCTTCCAGGAGAATAATTTCCAGTGATGAATTAAGGTCTTTTACTCGAAGTCTTGAGTCAAGTCTCAAGTCCCTACCTTCAGGTCTCAAGTTGAGTCTCAAGTCATTGCAAGATAATTCAAGTCAAGTCTTGAGTTGAGTTTCAAGTCTGGGAGCCAACTTTAACAGAAAAAAAGGAGATGGTGGGAGGTCTGGGGGGGGGGGTTAAGTTTCAATAACTAGAAAATCAAAGCCCCGTCCTGTCAACTCTCTTTCCCACCTTGCCTGAGTCAGATTTTAAATCTGTCTTTATGGATTTAAACTTTAAGAGAGTGACAGGATGGGCTGTTGGCAGACAGGAGAGAAAGAAGGATTGAAGACTGGCGTTCATGGGACGTGGTTTACTTTGGGAGATGGAGGAGCAGGAGGAGGAGGGGATAAGAACCAGTCAACTAGGAGCTACAAACTCCCTCTGAAATGCGAAGGATAGACTATACAGCTTGCTCTCAAAGAAGCCATCAGGGTACTTATTCTGTCTCTGCCATCCATGAGAGAGTATAGCTTCCTTTTGCAAGGTGCTCCCTGCTCTTCCATGGTTTAGGGTTTGGGTCAAATCCTGTTTATTCATGAGAAAGCAACTGGGATAGTTATGCTCCCTCTGCCAGCCATGAGAAAGTGGGGTGTAGCTTTAGCTTCCTTTTGCAAGGTACTCCCTGCTCTTCCATGGTTTAGGAGTTGGATCAAATCCTGTTTACTCATGAGGAAGCAACTGGGATAGTTATGCTCCCTCTGCCAGCCATGAGAAAGTGGGTGTAGGTTTCTCTTGGAGGTGACCTTACCCAGCCTCCCTTCACCCCCCTCATGTCAAGACCACTCCATGCCCACACTCACAGAAAAACCTGCAAATCCTTGTTTTCCCCATCTTCAATTATCCTGTGCTTTTGATTGCCTGGGAATGGCTTCTCAAAAGCAGGAAACAAGGAAGAGGCGGGGATAAGGAACATGTGCAGCTCTCATTGGCTCATCAACATAACATTCCCTCTCTGCTGACTGGGAAAAGGCTGGAGAGGGAGGTGGGACTACCAAGGACGGCAAGTCACTCACTGAAAATATACAAGTTGCAAGTTGAGTTGAGTCAGTTCATCATATATTATCAAATCTGATACCCTTTTCGCATCTTATCTTTTCGTGCTGCTGGGTTGGGGTTCTCACACGAGAAGGCTTGGGAGGAATGCTGCCGTGTCCCTGCTGCTTCGGCTCCGCAGCTCCTTCCTCCTCGTGTGAGCACCCCGCCTCTTCTGTTTGCAGTGCAGCCTGGAAGTTAGAGGCTGCGCTGGGGCAGGAAGCGCAACTGGCACGGCTCAGGCGGCTTCGCACGGCAGGTAAGTGCACATGAGGCCTCGGAGCAATGCACGACCGCGCAGCATTTTCGGCTTTGAGCTGAAAATGAAAAGATGCGTGTGCAGTCTGCGTCAGGCCCTTGAGCGTCGCGTAAATGTGAGTACGTCATGCAGACCACTCCTCACATTTACACAACGCTCAAGGGGCCCTTTCGCTTCAAGAACACCATGCAAAAAGGTCCTGAGTCAAGTTGCTGAAGGGGATTAAGTCTGACTTGAGTTTGAGTCAATCAACTCAAGCCTACATCACTGATAATTTCCATACTAAGGCACCCATTTTAAGCATGCTAAAATATACCCCATCAAACACAGGAGGAGTTGTTTCTGAGCACAGCTTGATAAAGTTATTTAGAATGCTCCCAGAATCCAGGCTTGGGGGTTTGGGCTGCAGAGTTGTCCAAAAAACTAGGTTTGGCAAACTCTACTTCTAAGTAAATTTGGTTAGGGTTATGCTGATGGGGAGCTTCCAAATATATTTATGGATTTGTTGTTTTATATAAAGACAGCCAATGAAGATATAGCTTCTGTAGTTGTCCCATTTTTAGTATTGCTTCTCCAGGCTCTTTCTCTCATCACACCATTTGTTTTGACACCAGCTTACCAGGATTTGCAAGCTTTTCACTACACTGAATCACTAACTTTTATCTGTGGTTCATCGTGTATTGAACCATCTTTGTGTGCCTTGAATAGCAACCATGCCCAGTGAACACCCAAGTAGTCCTCATGCTCCATTATTCATAAGCACTTTTTGTGGTCTTAAACCTGCAGGGAACTTTTCCTAAGCAGAATTGGCCCAGAATGTTAATAAAACAGACATACACATCATTTTATATACATATCATATTTTTATTATTAAAACCAAAATCTTTGAAAATGTTCAACAAAATATTTTACAAATTGCTGTTTGATCATAGTATCTGTGGAAGTGAAGCTATGCATTGCTGCCCCAATAGAATGGCTTGACTTTGAACTTTTGTCAATTTTTCTAATGTCCTTAAAAGCTATGGCGGTTGTTGCATGAGGAAGGAAAAAAGCTGTCACACCACTGCACTCTTATGAATTATATTTCTTATGTCAACACATTGGGGATGTTTTTCTGTAGCATGACAACATTTCTGAGATGACATTAATCATTCCAACTGAACATTGCAATATATATCTCCTGCGAAACCATTACAATCAGTGTTATTCATGATCACTCATGGGATAGCAATGAGTAAGAGGAAAAACTAACATCAAAAGCAGCAGACATATTAATTTATTTTTTTGCATCATCATTATTGTCATTTCTATTTTTAACAAACTGCATACAAATAACATTTGGAAAAAATGTACTTGTGACACAACTGTAAGAACTGAAAAATAATCCTTGACAAACATGTTGGACATTGCCGAAACAATTACAACTGTGAACAATTCGTACAATGGAGAACACTTACATTTAAAACTTAGAATCCTAGCCCACAAACTACTTTCTACATAGTGCTTGTAAAATCCGGGATGATGCAAAACCAATTGATCACAGTATTCTCTTATTATCATCAAGTCTTTGTGATAAATATTGCAATTATGGACACCAATTAAGCTGAGCTTCTGAATGGTCATAAAAAACTAAAACTGGGCATGATCCAGACAAAGTTAAGCTTCAAGGACACTGAATAGTGAGGCCAAGATCCTGTACAAAATCTCGGTGTGTAAACAGGCTGCAATGACCCCATTCTGATAGGAATTCCAGGCCAATCCAGTTGCTGTCCTGAATTTTGGAGCCGGGGGGGGGGATAGAACTATGCCCCATGGGCTAACTACTCATTGTACTGTGGGATGAAGGGGAACTGCGTGCATAAGACAGTACTGGATACTTCCTTAAAGAGTATGTAAGAAGTACAACTTTCAGAGTAGTTCAGAGTGTTCACCAGTGTAATGCTCAATTAGGATTGTGGCCTGGCTTTGATGGCTGTTCTAAGCTCATTTTTAGGTCCCTCCCATTTAAATCAATCAGCTTTGATGAAGTGCATAACTTTGGGTGGATCATGGTCATTGTCACGAGTGATCTCATTTCCCAGTACTAAATGGCACTACAATGGAAGATACATGGCTCTGTTACCTTTAGATATTAGTCAGGCTGCATGCTGTATTCATACGTTCAGTCCATGAGTGAGACCTTCATTAACAATAAAGGGGTTCAGATTAAACAAAGAAACAAACAAAACCTCTGGATTATTAAGGACCCTGGCATCATCACAGTTAAAGTTTGTAATCAGAGATAATAATAAAGGGACAATGGCTTTAGTCTCTCTTTACATTATACATTTTCTACATTTTTTAAAAAGAGAACAAAATTGTAAATTATGTGTAGTGACTACCACGGTCACTAGTAACCTTCACTGCAGACAAGAAATATTACATCTGTTTGAATTATCAATCTTATCCCACAGGGTATGCTGGAGTCACTGAATTTTACCACTGATCTCAGTAATAACAGGAGCAGAACCATCGTGCTACTGGTGGCAAGTCCACATGTAAACTTTGGCCCCGGCAGGACTTTTTTGACCTGCAGAATTTGGAGTTTCTGGGGGTAGAGCATGCTGAACAGGCTACCCCAGCTGAACAAGTCATCCTGATTGGCAACTTTCTGGCAACAAGGGGAGAGGTGAGATTTTAGTTCTTAGCACGGCAAAGAAGCCAAAAGAAACAATACAGTAAAGGATGTGGTCTGACACACACTAGATGACTAGCAGAAAGACTAGTCACTCTGTGAAAGGAAGAATAAATGAACTGTAACCTGGCTACTAGGGCTTACAGCAACTTTCAAACTTGCCCTTGTGTTTGCTCCCCCCATATTAATCTACGTTTATAGCATCAGCAGCAAACTGTGAAAAATTGACCCACATCTCTTACCAAGAATCCTATTAGTGACATATATGCATTTTATGAGCATGTACATTCTGTTCTGGACAGGTGGAGAGGGCTATTCTCTATCCTATTCGACACTATTCAGAATCAGCCCCCTTGGTCCCTGCCAAACCCACTGGGGATCATATCTATAGTGGAAGTGGAGGAGAGTAACCACGCAGCAGGGACTGCTTCTCATCCCCACTGCACTTTGCTATATAGGGTAAGAAGTGTGAGATACAAGGTCATTGTTCTTCCATGTCTCTCCTTCTAGTAAACTGCAGGGGATGAGAGGTAGTCCTTCTCCCTAGTTGCTTCTTCCTTCCTACTCTTATAGCTGCACCAGCAGCTGCCTGGAGCCTGACAGTTGCTGAAGAGGGAGTAATGAAGCTATGTGTGTGAAGTCATTACACTCCATGTAGGATCTCAGTCCTTATGTTTTGGAAGTAGTTCTAGAAATAGATACATAAGAATTCCAAGAGCAAATATATCACCAATAACAAGAGATAATGGTAGCTGCAATCCAACAACATCTTCTCCGCCACTATTCCCAGTTCTTGCACTATATTTTAAATATTAATTAATTAATTAATTAATTGCTACAGGGGCAGATTTGGGAAAAAAATCCATAATTTGCCTGGGAATTTCAGATTTTTTGTGTGGGGGGGATACATTTAAACACTAAGGAGCTTAATATGCCTTAAGCTTCCACAAGCCTCAGTCAACTTCATTAGATGCTTAAACTGAAAGAAGTACACATAGAGAGTCAGTGGGGACAGAGTTTCAAGACCAATGTTCCAAGAGGACCTAACAGTATCCTATGGGAACACATCACTCTCCTATAAGTCACATGACAAATCCAATTACACTCACCATCAGCTATACAGATGTCTACACACATTTAGCTTTACAATTAATGTGCTTTATAAAATATAGAACTATGAATGTCATATTTAAAATATATTTTCCTTGCCAACAATAACATGTAATCTGTTTGTAAAAAATATATGCAGACCTTCCTGGAAATCTGATGGCCACAGATGGCACAGTGTAAGCCAAACCGCTTGTTGCTGCCCATCTGTATATTTTCTGTCCACAGTTAGTCACCTATTTAGGTAATAAGGTTTTTAGACTACTTTGCAAACCAGGACACGTGGCACTTTTCAGTAGGCATTCAAGGTCTTGACACTAATCATTTTTCTAAAATGGAAACTGAAATTAAAAACCAGTTCTTGTATCCTTTTTAATTTTCATGTTCTGTTATTCCTTCTAGTGCTAACAGCCCAGGCTGTACATGGTGGCATGCAGCTTGTTCTTGACTCAGCTAAAAATTCCTGTGTTCTAGAGTTCAAATTTATAATGCTAGTGTACTGGAAGGAACTCACTAAGCTCACAGAAGGCACAAGCAGTGACTGTAACTTCTCTCCAAATCAAATGGTTATGTCCTCAAGCCAGCTGGTTACAGCTCCCACAGAAAGTGGTAGGATTTACATTAAGCAGCCTAATCTTGACCAAGTTTACTTGGAATTAAGGCAATATTTCAACAGAATTTCCTTTCAAACAAATTGTTTAGGATTGTAGCTAAACATAGTTTCTTAGAATAAGCTCTACTGGAAAAGAACAGGAATTCTTCAGAAAACATGCCTAGAACTGTGTTGCATATCATGGCTAACTTTAACTGGATTGGGGCCATATAGTATGGATAGTATATACTGCATACAGTTGGAAATACAGTGTCAAAGGATACAATATCAGAAATATTCTGCATCAAAATGCATTTTAAAACATTCATTGTTTTCTTTCACAAAATGTCTTGCTTTGAAATACTCAGCATCAAAATTCATTATTAAAACACTCATAGGCCAAGTTAGGTGCCACTACTTGCTGAAAATAATGGAGAACTTTTAGTCTGAAAATTTTGTTCCTGATAAAGGCAAAGATGTCAAGAAAAAAATTGCCCTCTGCTCTGAAATATGATACTTTAAAACATATTAAAATGTACCCTTCAAATAGTCTAAACTGCCCCTAGTTCAAAGATTACATCTGTTCTTTTTCCTGACTCCTCAATGTCATCACTGTATTATAAACTGGAGCTCCAAAGCCCAGCAAAATCAATGTGTGCTTAATGTTTGCTCAGGGCTCCAGCTTCATGGCTTTCATTTGTTTTGTACACTGAAAAACATCTTACTTCCAAAGTACTTTAAACGTCCAACCTTCTGATAACTTTGTTTTACTACATGGAGAGCATCATGCATGCTTTTGTGCTTAGGAGCTGTGGGAATTGCTTACACATGACCTCAGTTCATTTCAGTGAGGCCCTTGCTTTCAAAACAACATTAGGTGAGCTGCTAGAGGCCACTGTTAAACAATTATGATACAAAACAATATCTGGTCCTTTTTATAGACCCCACATTTCTCTGCTGCATGTGCTGGGAGTGGGGTACTACATAAGAAGAACTTGCATCTTGTAATATTCCAGCCATTTAAAAACACTATAAACGGCTAGGCCATGGCCTTTCGGGCCAATAAAAACGATGGAGCAGAGAATCAAACCTGTTCAGTATAACATATCACAG
Organism: Cyclura pinguis; assembly: GCA_030412105.1. NCBI lineage: Eukaryota > Metazoa > Chordata > Lepidosauria > Squamata > Iguanidae > Cyclura > Cyclura pinguis. The sequence goes on from CM059600.1 coordinate 132,531,279, forward strand.
ATCTTGCCTGCTTTTATCTGAACCATTTAACTTGTTGAAGAGCTATAGTTCAGTGGTAGAGCATATTCTTTATACGGCGAAGGTCCTTGGTTCACTCCCTAGCATTTCCAAATAAGTCAAGGAAAGAAGAGGCCCTTGGATGCCATTTTCAACCAGTGTCACCAATATTGGGTTACATGGCCAAATGGCTGACCCAGTATAAGACAAGTTTCTATGTTTCTGTGCCCTGTATGATTGATGAGGGTAAGTCAGAGGGAAAAAAAATGCATGCTTGCAAGGGAAAGATGAATAAGTTGCATGTGTCCAGAGAATCGGTTCCAATCATGCCCCTACTGCTTTCATAACTTCCAGGATAGTCCTTCATATTCCAATGCCAAGGAAGCAGAAGAGGGTTGGTCATTTTGTACCCATCCAAATGTTGTTGGATTTCTGTCCATTCCTGTTTGTGTAGTCAATGTTCAGGCATGATTTGATTTATGGTCCAATGATATTTGGAGGATCAGAGGCCTCCTATCCCTGTAGTAATGCAGTAGGCACTCATATATAATGGAAGGGAATGGATAATTTTAGGAGTGATATCACTGTTGCTATCCACATTTTAAGAAAACAAACCAACCCTGGATTGACTGATCAATGGGAAAATGGATGTATTCAGCCTGCAGAAGGAATTCAGACAATAACTCACTTACTAATCTGAAGGGAAAATGTATCAAAGCACATATCACCTTGTTAATTTCTTTCTGTGTCCGCTTCTCCTCACAGTTGCAAGTCTGCCTGAAGTTTCACTTCAAGGCAGACTGTGGAGAGAAAACTTGCTATGGGGATGATTGTAGTGAAGCTGACAAGGGGCTTCTATTGATTTTATTGTTACATGTGGTGCAATGACATTTGGAGGATCACAGGCTTCCAGAGAAATTCCCTTTTTGCAGGCTGAGAGCTGATGTTAGGTCACAAAATAATATGGGTAGGTGATGGGGACAGAGTCATATTACCCATTGTTACTGATGTAATGGATACCCATGATATGAAACATCATGATATGAAACCTGACAGCCCTTCAGAATACAAGAGCTTTGTTAGAGAAGAAAAGACCTTTATAGTTCTTGCAACAATCTGTTGCAGTTTAAGCACTGTGAAAATGCAGTATCACTGAACAGGAAGCATTTTCTCAAGTAAAATGGTCTGACTCTTGTGCAACAAATTAACCACAATTCTGTAACTGTTGCACAACAAGCAGATCATCCAGCAGGACCTAAAGCAATCCCACCTTCCATTTACTGTGTTAAATTTGTGTCACCTTGCAGAACGAGCATGATCTCTTCTCACATGTTGCTCTCAAAATAACATATTAGCACAATGTTTTGTCCTGTGAGAATATAAAAAGAGTTTCTGCTCACAATAGATGGTTAAGCAAGCTACTGATGCTGTGCTACCATATGCAATCCAGCTTGCTAGAGCAAAAGCAGCAGCAGTTTTGTGATTAGCAAACAGAACACTGAATACTGTTTTAATCATTTAAACTTCAAGAATTCATTAACCTTTTAAATAGCAGGTCTCTCTGGTCAGGTTTTATTAACATGCTTCCAAATGAAATAAATTCTAGCCCATGTCTCTTGAGGGAGGCAAGACTGAGTTTGTTGCAATCAGAGAGACAGCCCAGTTTGTGATGGCATACAAAATCCTTGCACGCTGAATATATCCAAGTAGTAAAAAGCTTTCATCAAAAAGGGTAGTGGGGAGAAAAATCTTGACTCATTTTCTTCAGGGTCCCATTACATACAAAGTCTCTGATTTCCAATGCTGCTCTTCAGCTGCTGTTACATGACATTTTCAAAAAGCTGTAAGGATCTCATGATATTGTCATCCTAGAAGCAACAAGAAAATACACCATGCATATTGATGTTACTAACACAAACAGTTCTGCCAAACCTGTAGTGTTTAAGATGGTTGCTTTAAGGTGCTTAAGATTTCTTAATGTCCATATATATATATATATATGGACATTAAGAAATCTTAAGCACCTTAAAACAACCATCATATAGATAGATAGATAGATAGATAGATAGATAGATAGATAGATAGATAGATAGATAGATAGATAGATAGCTGAAAGGGAGCTAGCAGCCTGTTCCCACACTTTGATCTGCCTGCAGACAGGTTGCATGCAATCCTCAAGCTGTTTTGTGGCCCCCAGGTCCCTCCTAGCACCCCAACATTTTTTTTTTAGAAAATTGCCCTGTAGGGGTTTTGGGGAGAATATGTTACATTTTGGATGGCCCTGAACTGTTTTAGGGCCAGTAGAACCACTAAAAAAACAGGTGGTGACTGCAAGAAAAAAATGTGTGACAGAGCCAAAGGTACTCTTCCCCATGTGGGTCCAAATCAACATGGAGAAGATTTAGCTGTGAGCCCAGAGATGGCAGCCAGCCAGTATGGTGTAGTGGTTTGACTACTGGACTATGACTCTGGAGACCAGGGTTCAGTTCTCCACTCAGCCATGGAAACCCACTGGCTGACTTTGGGTGTGTCACATACACTCAGTCCCAGAAAACCCCATAATAAGTTCACCTTAGGGTTGCCATAAGTCAGAAATAACTTGAAGGCACACAACAACAGCAGCAGCAGCAGAGAAACCAAGGGTTTTTCTCTTACCTTGCTTTCCAGCGACCAGGAGAAATGCGTGGTTTCGTTACAATCCTATGCTCATACCTTTTAGGCTGTCAATTTATGATTTAATCTGAGGCCAGCTCTAAATTTCTGTGCTCACAATTAGCTTACAGATAAGCTAATTTCCTTTACTATATTTGCTGAACATTATTATTAGCATGAACATATTCAGAATTATGGGGCTGGGGCAGGAGGTTAATGTCCTTTTAGATTACTTTCCTAGTTGAAATAATGTGGCAGAGGAGATATCAATAAATTCATTAAGAGAGAAGCCTTCAGTGTGAGAAAAGGTACTTTGTACTAGGAAGAAAATAAAGAATACTAATTTCTAATTGATTCCTTCTGTATACTGAAGTGTCCCAGCTATATATTCACCCTAAATTCACTTGCTGACATTTTTGCCTGCCCTGTAGCCCAAATTGTTTGTAGTGTACCAAAGTCCAGAAAGCAAGGTCTCAGATTAAAAAGACAGATGTCTGGCATTACATATTGTTAGATATTTCCCCAAATTTCAGTAACAGTGTATACAACATTAGTACATTTACACTGAGTAAATACAACCTTAACAGGTTTTTTATATGAACACAACCCCATTTCTGTTTACAGAGAAACAGGTCTGCTTGCATTCTATGGGGCCTTCTCCCTTATACAAGAAGGCCCTATCTTTCAATGCCTTGTTATCTGATGACTCGACACTTCCAAATTAAGGACAAGTTCCATTAATTCAGTGGTGGTTCTGCTCTTTCATTAATTCTTCTTGCCTACTGAGGTTCATTTGGGAGCACTCACGTGCATGTGCTGCTTGCAAAGGCACCAAGCCAGCTGAGAGATTTTGCAAGCAGCACACGCGCGGTCAGTGCCAAGTGAGCCTCCGTATGTCCTTCATGCTCTCTACAGTGGTACATGGATTCTGCTATTCAAACAACTCCATTTTCTGACAGTGCTCTGGTACCTAACCTGTCAGATAAGTGAGGGAAGCCTGTATGTGCCTCAGGGATTGTGGCCTAAGAACAGTAAGACTGTCTCTGATACATGCATTCCTTTTACCCTTATTGAACAGATTTTGTAAGCATTATGTTCTTTGTTGCATGCATGAATACAGCCTTCATCTCTGCATAATCCAACCCTATCTGCAGGACAGTGATTGTAAAATCACTTTTAAAGTATTTTATTACAAGGAGAAGGCAAAAGTAGTTAGCCACCATTATCACTATGTCTTGTGAAACTGTAATGTTTGTTCTCTGTTTTTCAAAATTATCTAAATCCAAGGCCGTTTCCACACTAGACTGTTATAGCACTATTCCACTTTCAACATCCTATGGAATCCTGGAATTTGCACTTTTGGGAGACAGTCTAGTGTGAAAATGGTTCAAGTTACTTTTAAGACATGAATTCAAGTTACCTTAAAAATCCATCAAAAAATCACCCTATGATAAAAAACATACCCAACTAGTAAGCCGCAGGCACCCTGCTACAATAAAAGTAATTAAAACATTCTTTGTCATATTACAGTTGTCAATGCCTTAGGTACAGAAAATTGTTGTAGTTGCAAGAAATGTATTTGTAATTTTTTTTACTTCAATGCTCTTACTATACCTTTGTATGCTATCTCCTACTTCTAGATTTTAGCTTCCTTATTTTTTACTTGTTATTGTGTGTCTTCTAGTTGTTTTGAATTTATGGCAATTCTAAGATGACTCTGTTATGGGGTTTTCATGGCAAGATTTGTTCAGAGGAGGTTTTCCACAGCCTTGAGGTTGAGAGCATGTGACTTGTCCAAGGTCACCCAATGGGCTTCTGTGGCTGAGCAGGGATTTAAATCCTGGCCTCTTAGAATCCTCATCCAAAACTCTTTACCATTATGTCACACTTGCCTTTTGTTTCGACAGGTAGTGAAATACAGCGCATAGTCTTTTTCTACACGAAGAAGATGACCCACAGTGGCAAACTGAAACTGAAAATTTTGTCTCAGAGCTCTCAGGATGTGAATGAAGTGAATGCTAAGTTTTCTGGCATGAGACAATTTCCTTCAATGGGCTTTATTGTGGAAAGTCTGTTCTTACCTCCTGACATGACTCAATAAATTCATCCAAAGTTACAACACCATCTTTATTTTTATCCATTTTCTGTAAAAGAGAAAGACATATGCACTGTGAGGCCATAAAACCCATGCATTTGTAAAATGAAACAGAATGTTAAACTACAAGCATTCAAATATTATTGTACAGTTTTGCAGATTTATATAAATTCTATTGCCCAGATATAAAATGGCTGTAAATGTGTATGAGCTGTGAGGTTAAACAGCAGGTGTAAAAGTGTATTAAGAAAAAAAATGGAAAAAATACCTGGAAAAATACTTCTACATGCTGCCTTGGAGCATCTTCTTTCAGCACTGGATAGGTATATTTGCCCATCATGTCATAAATTGCCTTTACTATGTCCATCATTTCCTAGAATTGTAGAGATAAAGACACAAAGAAAACATAAAATAAGCCTATAAGCATCAGACAGGGCTATGGTAGTAACACATAGCAATTTCATCCTTCCTTCCATGATTATTTTTTCAACAAAAATAATGTGCTGTTTACAACAGCAATATCTTTATTTTGGGTTTTCTAACCCAAATGAACAGGTTTGCTGAGCCTTAGACTGGAATATGTATGAATGTTACACATACTGAACTCTAAGGTAAACTGGTAAAGATCCTCATTTGCCTCTTGATCACTCCATATGAAAATTTCTATTTAATAGCTATGAACTGTGCAAATCATTCTACCCCAGAACATATTTTTCCTGCAGCTGCCATCTGCCTCTGTAAGTACAGAGAGCAAGGAAAAACTAGTGCTCAGGCATTTTATGGCATTTGCATGGTTTCAGAATAGTGTGATAGTCCACAAGGATGCCTGCTAATGTTTAAAACATAGATTGACCTTGAGCTGGAAAAAAAACCCCTATCTCTAGCTTAAATGTAATTGCTGGTTCCAGCAAGAATACACCCATTGAATCAATCGCTGAAAGTAAGCCAAGATGTGAATAAATCCCATTGATTCAATGGATGTATTCTAGTTTGGATGAGCAGTTGGATTTAGCAGTCACAGCAAAGTCAAGAAAAAGATTCAATTGTTTAATTTTTGTCTAAGCTGCTGTTTTAGATTCAAAGACAATCTAATAAAAATTTGAGAAGTCTAATTCTAAGAGCAGATATATTTCTGTTTGTGGACTTATATGTGAAAAGTAATTAACCAGTGAACATACCTCTCACTAATTGCTTTCCAATGTTATACACCACGCAGTACACAACATTACATAAGAAAATTTGATCTATCTCTTTGACCTTGTAATGCCATGGTAACAGTGTGTGTGCCAAGTGCTTGCTTTGTGAACATCGAGGAAGGAATCTTGTGGGACCTTAATGGCTAACAAATTTATTATGGCTTAAGCTATCAGGGACTCTAAATTTTTCTTCATTAGATGTTTCATCAGATACTAGTTCACAAAAGTTTATGCCTCAATAAATGTATTTGTCTATAAGGTGCCATGTGATGTTCTTCTTCACGAGGCTAATGGAGAAATTTCTTCATCAGATTTTCAGTGAAAATCTTTTTACTAAACTTTCTTTGGCTAATGGCCATTGGTCTATCTACCACTTTGAGCCTGGGTGAGTCAGTAAAATGAATTATAATAGTTTCAAATTCTTTCCACAGTTTTGTATCCAGGTATTTATATTTTAATATTTTAATAATATTTTAAATATTGAAATTTGCATGCACTATTAAAATAATATTGCATACACTATACAAGAACACATATTAGAATTTAGCAGAGGGTTCTACTTTGTTGATGGAGTTTATCTAAGAAAAAACAGCATAGCTGTTTAGACTGCTGACACAGATGGCTGATGTTTCATAAAACAATGCTGTAGCCACTTACCTGGCTATAAACATTGAATACAATAGGTTTTACGTCTGAGTGCACATTACAGGATTGTCCTGTACTTCATTGCAATGATCAAATACAGGAGAGGTATCTGACTTTTTAATGCACATAACAGGCTATATGAACCTTAAACTATTCTATTTAAAAGAAAAGCACCCTTTTTCACAAACATTTTCTGGCACAGCTTGTGGCTCAAAAGAGATAATTAGTTCATGTAATTTATTGAACATATTGAATGAGGTTGTTGCCATGAAAATTGGCAAAGTCATTAAAGAATAAAATGGCCAAGATGGCATATGGTGTTCCATGCGTTGTGAAATTATCTGTGAGACTCATTATTACTGTGGACATAAATGTGTTGTGAACTTATTCTCTGTATTCATCTTTTTTCCACGGAAACTGGTTGGCAAGATCTAAGACAGACATTTTGTTCTTTCAAACCCTTGTCTTAGGCAAGACATATCCAGCAATCACATTGCTTCCTGTTTTTGGAAGACTGTCAGTCTGTTCTTGATAGCTGTCCTCTGTTCCTCTTTGGTCTGCATCATGAGTGAGAAAATTCCCTTGCTTCTGGAAGGCAACATTTTACCTGCAAGACTGACACACCAAGCATAGAAGTGTTGCGTGGGGGCAGCGAGGGGGGCAGGTTAAGCTGAATCTTAAAGTGACTGGAAATCCATTTCAGGTATTTTGGGGGCTGGGGGATAGTTGAGCTTTTACCCCTTATAGGCTTCCAGGAGCAGGAAATATCCCAGGTTTTTTTTGTTATTTTGGAGTATAGGGCAGGGATGGAGAAAGTGTAATGCCAAGGGCGGTTTTTTGGTACCCATAGTTGACCATATTTCAATTTTTTTTTTCAAAAGATGCCCTCTATTAGCTGTGGGAACAATTTCACAATATGATTATGAGGATGATGACTATTTGAGGAACACTAGGAACTATTTGAGGAACACTGGGAAGAAAACCTGCTCATTGGTGAAGTTTCCTTCTTGGTTATGTGGCTTACTTGTCTAGCCCTGCTCCCAAGGCACCCTCTTTACTTTCTAAAGAAAGCCAGGCATGCAAAATAGCATCCCCAGCTTTCCCATGGCCATCTCATGTATGTAAAATATCTATTCTTGCCCTGCAGCCTCATTCAAGAGTGGCAGAAAATCAAGTCCACACAGAACATGCATGAGGTTAGACTTGTTTTTTCTATACTATATAAAAAATTACAAACAACCTCCCCCTGAAACAAATCCAAGAAGAGAAATTAAGAAAACAAAACTACAGCCCTCAAGCATTTCAGCAACCTAAAAGGAAGCCCTTGGCCTTCCTGTGGTTGTCCACCCCAGTCTACTGTTTGCATTAAGATAAATTTTCAGTCTTTCTTCCTGTCCAGAAAGGGTCTTGTTAATGTACCTGCCTGCATATTATTTAACACATATCAAAAGCCAATTCATCATTATTCTTTTTTTTCAGCAGAAGCATTAGAAGTTTGGGATTAGAGCCAGCAATAGATTTAATATGGAGCACATAATGAACTAGGTTGGTATGCTTTCAGTCAGTCAAGGACTACCTCTTGCAAAATCAGCCACTGTCTTTTCCCTTCCCTTCCCTTCCCTTCCCTTCCTTTCCCTTCCCAAAGCTCAATAGATGCTCTAAGCAATCTTACCTCTTTGTTTATATAGCCATCTTTATTTATGTCATACAGATTAAATGTCCATCGTAGCTTTTCATGAACTGTTCCTCTCAACAGAATGGATAATGCTGTCACAAAATCCTGTTAGGAGAGTACAAATGTATTTTAATTGAGAAAAAAAGCTTTCTCTGGACCTTCTTTCTACAGAAGATTATTAAGATATGTCTGACCATGTAACATGTATATAACATATAACAGGACACGAGAGGTTATAGAACAAAGGTTGATACCCTGTTAAGAGGTTCAATTGCATCATATTTTCTGTTCATTTCTATGGGACTTGTGTGGGAAGTATGTTCAAAGGGATACACCAAGCATGGGAAATATGAGACGTTGTATATACTGGGTCAGTTTCTGTTGTTTATAACAAGGGCAAAAAACTAGACCTACAACACTCTTTAAAAAAAGAAAGAAAGAAAAAGAAATGGAAAGCAGTCCAAAAGGAGAAATGTGGCATTCATTAAGATGATACTGGAATTAACAGAATTAGTCACGATTTTTCTACCTCAAACTTTACGGATCCATTCTGTGCTGTATCAAATGCATTAAAGAGATAATGGGCATACATACTAGCATCTGAAAAACAAAAACACAGTAAAAGGGTTCATTGTTCAAATAATTTAAATAAATATATATTCATGGCTGAGCTGAATGTAATCTAGGTATAATTTCTGGCTCAGCAATAGTTTCCATAGCTGTTTGCCATGCTTCACAGCAACCATCCCAGCTACTTCTATTACCATTTTCCGCCTCTATTTCATTCCATCTTCACTGAACCTAATTAGTCAGGAATCCCACAAGTTGGCCCAGTTAGATTTGGCAACTTGCTAGTCGCAGTGACATATGAAATACATAGAGAGGCCAATGTTTTCCAGATAAGTTTCTATGCATTACCAAAGCTGTACCAAAAATAAACAGATACCATACTATTTTAAAGTGTCTGAACTAGAAGTGTATAAAGTCAGTTTAAGCTTAACAAATAATCCTTCAAGGTGTAGGGAGGATCTTTCAGCCCATTATTCCAACCACCCCAGAAAGTGGTCAGTTATTTTAAGCAGTTGGCCATCATGTCACAGTGAAAGACTGCTAAGAGACATTACAAAGGTAATTGCTTGCAGTATTTTAATTTACTCCTTCTTTCAATAATATTACACAGAAATTATTTGCTATCCTGTTTAACCTATGACTTCTGACTTTTGAAATACAACTCAGAGGAAAAGTGTTTCCCACTTACCACCATGTGGGAAAAACTGTGCATAGATCTGTTTGAATGTTTCTTCATTAACAGCTCCACTAGGACATTCCTGTTGGGAAAACAAGAAGTAGGAAAAGTTTTCATTTGCAATACTACCTGTCCCCACATGCTACCTTATATCATACCTTCCACTGTACAGGCTTTCTAGACTCAAGTGAATGACTGGTTGTGGTTTTAATTAGTCTTTTGTCTGGCCAGTAAGCGATTACTTTTGCTGCTGAAAGAATGACAATTCTCTTTCTAAACAGGTTGTGGTAGGGGCTTGCACATTTGATTTAACAAAACAAAACAAAACAAAACAAAACAAAACATTAAAAACTGTTCCAAGGACATTTCTGACCACTTCTTAATTGCTCCCCCACTCCTCCATTTTGGGGAGGATTTTACTGTAGTCTCAAGGATGGAAAGTTGATGCCCAAACACTAGAATTTGTTCACTATCCACACTTACAGTCTAGTTTTTGTACACATTTCTACTAGGAAAATATGGGAGAATGCTGTCCAGCTATGCCTTCTAAATCATACTGTAAGTGGAATCACACAGTCTAAGGTTATTCCATCAGTATCAAAAGGAGATATATCAGGATAGTCCATTAAATCTGGGCATTTATAATTATGATTCGCTTTGCTGTTCTTTTGGCATCCTGATTACTGGGCCCATGTATGTGTTTATGTGCCTTCAGTTTGCCTGTTGACTTATGGTGAACCCCTGAATTTCATACGTTTTCTTAGGCAAGGAATTCTCAGAAGTGGTTTTGCCAGCTCTTCCCTCTGAAATATAGCCTACAGCACCTGGGTATTCATTGGTAGTCTCCCATCCAAATACTAAACCAGAGCTAACCCTGTTTAGCTTCCAAGATCAGACGGGAGTTGGTGCCTTTAGAGTATCAACTGTTGTTGTGTGCATTCAAGTCCTTTCCAACTTATGGTGACCCTAAGGCAAACCTAGTACAGAGTTTTCTTTCAAGGTTTGTTCCAAGAGGATTTGCCTTTGTCTCTTTCTGAGTATGTACACATGAGAGTATGTGACTTGCCCAAGGTCACCCTGTCAATTTCTATGCCCAATCAGGGATTTGAACCCTGGTCTGCAGTCACAGTTCAATGCTCAAACCAGTACACTACACTGGTTCTCACCCCATGCTGGGTAAGACATTTTTCAATCACAGTCACAGTACATTTGAAACTGCAGAGTTGTATGGAAGAGATTTGAGACCAGCATTTCAGTTTTCTGCTCTAACAACTTTAGGGCAGAAAACGCTTAAAGAGAAGAGAATGAAGCAAATCAATGAGAATTAAAATAATCCCTCATATGCAGTCACCACCTGCTAACAAATAACAATGGAAAGCACTGAAGTGCTGAGGAGAGGGAGGCTTTTGAATAAGCAGACAATGAATCCAATCCCAGTTAAGTTGAGCACTATTAAGTCTATTGATTTTACTGGGCAACATAAGGACATACTTAACCAGGATAAAAATAAACAGATGTTCTTCTGAAAAGAGATAAGAGAATACCTATGTTGGAAAGTACAGGAAACACATCAAACCAAAATGTATACGTAAAGGAACTTATAAATGATGGCTAGAGTGGGATGGGAGTCTAGTTGTTTGAATGCCCCATGTGTCTTTCCCTTGAATGAATAGACCAGAATGCTCTATGTGAAGTATGTTATCGCCCACAATTGAAACATCAGTCAAGGGGGTTGTGGCGATCTTTAAAGATACAATCAAGCCATTTTGGAACTAAGAGAAATGCTGATATTATCTTGCCTGAGTTTACAGTTGTATGTTGTTTTCACTTTCTGTGACTGACTAGTAAAACTGATGCTTTCCAGATCTCCTTGCCTATCTGGATGTATTTTAAAAAGTTTGCGTTAGATGACCATGTGTCTTCTTTGTAAAGGACTTTCAGAATATGACCTCTGTCTGAAGCATTGTCCAGAACAAGTTCAGTTTAAGGATAAAGAACTACAAGAAGTGAGGCCAGGGGCTTGATATTGCTCATGAAAAATGATGACTTGGAGAATAGATTGAGGAGACAAACTTATCTGGTCAGTCCTTTTCAGTATGGTAGGATGTTTTGCATTTTTATTTCAGTTCTTGTATATAATCCTAATATGTGTTTATATTGAGAAGTTAGCATAGCCACATTTTATGCAAACTCTTTGTCCGTAGATGATATATTTTTTTCTACTTTATGGCAATGTGTTAAGTAGACATCATATTGCCACTTGAGGCCTGATCACATTGATTCATTGAGATGCTGTCTTCCCAGGCTGGTAGTACTTGCTTGCATACAGTAAATAATCTTTAATGTTCTCTCTGCATTATTTTTGCATTTTGGATATCCCACTGAGCTCTCTGACAAGATTTTGAGCAAGCAACTCTGAAATATCTTAAAAAGCAATATAGCCATTGATCATCCAGATCTGGCTTTTGGTAGCTGGACTTCTTTCAGATTCATCTGCTTGTTCCAATTCATTTGCACCTAAATGATCACAGTTTAGTTTCATAAGAGCCAAGAATGCTCAAGAGACCTCATTAGAAGTAGAGAACAACTTAACATAGTTGACTTGCAAAGCTTAATTCTTGAGAAACCAAGCAGGTATGCCCTTTAGTTTAATTTTTACTAGAGGCAGCATAGCTATGACAACATTAAACTAGTTTGTGAAGTACTTTGATTAATATTCTGTCTAGTTAATGATGCATATTAATATGCATTACCAGAAATTTGTACACCAGAAACAAAAAGGGGGCTCCATTACTCTTCTATCACTCCCTACTTTTAAGAGTTCAGAAAACGGGCATATAAAAGTTTATGGAAAAATACATTGCACCTTCATTTTCACTTCTAGCTTCTCCTGAAGTGATACTTTGTATTCATTTCAATGAACTGAGGCTATTTTCTCTTATCAATTAATTCCCCTATGTTTAACAGTTCTTATGAATTGCTACTCTTACAGGAGGGTCTATGTAACATCAACAAATTGTAGGCCTCCTATACTTTCCCTGTCAGTTTACTTTTACAACCTTTTGGGAGGCAGAGGAAGAGAAATTGGCATAGTGGTATAACTGGCAGAGCAACAGTGGCACAATATTTCATGCCATTGACTGTGATGTCCTACTGAATTTCCTGGCAGGTATGGGCTTGGGAAGTTCCATTGCTTATTGTCCTTGAGGCTTCGTTAAAGATGATGAAGTCTAGAGGCTCTTGTTCAACCACTGGCCACTGAGGTATGATATTACCCAAGGTCTGATCTTGTCCCTCATGTTATTTAACGTCTACATGAAACTGTTGAGAAGGCTCATCTAGGAATTTGATGAGCATCATTAGCAATAAGCCAATGATGTACAACATTATCCTTATAAACTGAGCATCTAGACAAAGCACAGAAGATAGAATAGGAATTCAATATGTTTGGGCTATGGTTGTGAGCTTGAAGAGTCAGATCTCTCTGGGGTCCTATGGTACATCTGGAAAGCAGTGAGTTAGTCTGAGCTGATAGAGTCTGCTGTTAAATTTCCAGGCAAGTGGGCAGTACATAGTATATTTTGTAAAGCAGGGGTGAGTGACTGTGACTCTCCAAATGTCTTTCAGTTACCATTTCTATCAGCCTTACACAGCACAGCCAGTGAGTGTACGAGTTGAAATTCAAAAATATCTGGAGGGCTACAGTTGTACACCCTTTTGTAAAGGCACATTGTGCACGTTTGCAAGTGTTCACCTTTTTACTTTCTTGAAATACATTTAGAGAGAAAGAAACATAGAGAACCAGCTGAGATAAGAACTGAGAAAGTGCTAAAATGGAGGCTCATACTCTTAAACAGGAGTGGGAATCATGTGTCCCTCCAAATTTACTGCAACACCCAGCAGTCCTCACCATCAACTAGAGCTGCTGTGACACAGTCCAACAACATCCAGGGGGTTGTATGATCCTCACTCCTATCCTAAACCCTTTGCAGTCAGTCAAAGTGTTGCAAGTAAACAGGATAACGCAATAAAATTCCTATAATAGCCTTAGCTTTAGCATATAGAGAGCAAAAGCTCGATAATCATTTTAGAATACGGAATGATGAACACGTGTTGAAAGCAAAGGAAAGTAGCAAACCACAAGAAGGGGTTATTGGTGACTGCCTGATTCATTCACTAATATCATACCAAAACTTGTCACAGAGGAACCAGCACACTTCTGCTTAATTTGAAGATAATCTGTCTCAACTCTAATGACATAATGGCTTCTTTACACATTATAATTTTAATAAACTGTACATAAATGTCCATGAGACCTCTGCTTTACTGATCTATATATTCCTATATTAATTTTTCCTCTAGACAGAGATTATCTCCATATAAAAAGTATATTAAGCTTAAAGCAGCCCAGATAAGATGGTCTATGTAATAAGATGGTTTATATGCCTATTTGTCAAGTAGGAATAACAATATCCCATCACAAAGAGATTATTGCAGAACGAACAAGATAATTTAAGGACACAGCACTGCAAATTTCGGAGGATCTTGGGCTAATCTGCATGGTCCTGAAAATGTACTTCTAGTCCTGAGATGATATTTGCTCAGTCCTAAGTCAAACCCTCATTTCTTCCTGCTCCGACAAATTAAATTTGAGATTAAAAGGACTGCCTTTTGTTCTGATTTCTTCTGTGAACCCCTCCCCCCCCCTTTTTTGGTCTTTTTACAAGTGGTGTGGTCTGTGCCCCAGTTTAGTCTCAGTTTTGAAGCTGCACTGCAGTAGGCAGGAGGCATATTAGTCTTTTTGTTATTTTTGCAGAAACCAACATTTTTTTTTCCTTTCCAGCTGGGTAGCATGCATATTGGTGTGGCGTGTGTGTGTGTGTGTGTGTGTGTGCGTGTTCTCCAGCAACATCAAATGGGAAATACAAAGGTGCTGCAGCTTTGGGGCAATCTAGGGGGATGGTGCTGGCTGGAGGGGGGAGATCCTTTGTTGCTATTGTTGCTGCAGGAAATAATACCCTAAACCTTCCATTGCAATATTTAGCAGTGATCTGGAGGTCTCCGTCACAACAAGTTTCCAAATCTGATGTATAAGGAACTAGTATATATACTCAGTGTTGCCCAGGATTTTATATTCTCATAGGTAATACTTGTTAGAAATACCTTAGGAATTATCTTACCTTATCCTAGGAATTAGATGCGGTTGATATACACAGATTTAACATCCTGTGTCTCTAATTCTCCAAACTGTCTTGTCCAGTACTTGCAATTTTTCCCCATAATCCCCGATCCAATCTGTATTCATACAGAGGTTTGGTTTCTGAGGGAATATACCACCCTCCTCCTTGCTGCTAGGCCTCATCTCCATAGTAACTGGCCAAGCCCAAGAGTTTTCTGGCTGAGAATTCTAAAGCCCCTCCCTAAACTGCCAACCTCAGGATTCCATAGAATCTTCTCAGGCAGCCAATCATATGAGGTCTTTTTGCCTGACACAGCCAATCATATGAGTCTTCTCTGCCTGACACGGACAAACAGACACACTTTGACTTTTATATATTAGATGAGTGAGGGCTGAGAAATCTTAATGGGCTCCCTCACATCATTTGGTTCTTAGAAGAAAATCCTGATGCCCTCCCTCTTTTGTCACCAAGATAGGAGGGGAAGTCTTTTCTTCAGAGTAAGTCCCACTGAAGTCAGTGGTGCTTACTTTGTGCAGAAAAAGCTTATAATGTGTAAAGCAGAGATAATGCAGAAGGGTAGGCTCAAATAAGGTAGTGGCAATATACAAGACATACAAATATGTGCATAGGTTTGTGTGTGTGTGTGTGTGTGTGTGTGTGTGCGCGCATGCGTTTTCCTGGAGAAGCACACATGCGCATGTGTTGGGATTTTTTTTTAATTTTTTAAAAAATCTAGGGGCTGCAACTCATTTGGCCAACACAATGTTGGATTTCATGTTAATGAAAGACCCACATATACACTGTGGGCATGCCCCCTTCCTCCAGTTTCACACTTTCCCATGTCTTGCAAGATCAGTTCAGAGTCAGATTTGAAACACTAATGTGGCATGCCAGGGGCTCACCAGGATCAAACTAATCTGAAGCAGATTCTGGAGAGGCTCAGAACATGCATGTCATATGCAATTCTACCCTATTGTGTCCCCTTGAAAGCTTGGTAAAATTCAGCCAAACGCAGGACAGATCTAAAGTAAAAATAGAAGTGTCAGTATGGGCGCACAGACTTCCAACATCCATAGCTCATGCATAGTGTGAAAGCAAAGGATGGACCTTAGAAGGAAATTCTGCACACAGGAGCAGCATACAAAGAAGGTCAAAATATAAGTGCTCAAAAGCATTTTCAGACTTCAGATTTGGTAAAGTCACTCCAGTCGAACAGGTTGCCCCATGCTCAGAAACAAAATATAAAACCAAGTTAGACAGAGGCTAAACAAACTGGAGCTACAGTCATCCAGGCATTAACTTACAACCCTCAGAATGTTGATGGATTGGGAGGAAGATTGGAAAGTAAGTTGGAAGCCATAATAGATTGCAAACTACTTCTGCACTTTGAACTCAGTTTGTAGCAACTGAAGTAAGCCAGGTCAAAAGGAGACGGTGGGAGGAGAAACTGGGACATTTAAAATGCAGGTGTAAAAGTGGAGCAACAGAGTATTAATCAGGATTGTCCCTGCCAAATTTGGACAGTGAGGTGTTAGGAAAGAAGATTTGTTTCTACTCCCTCACCTCAATTTTTCAGTAGTCAGGTAAAGCAGCCATACATTGCCCTTATGTTCTGTTAAGTATTTCAGCACCTTCAAACTGTAGGGCCCAGCAGCACTTTGGACAAATGCTCTTCCCCTGAACCTAGGCCAGTCTGGCGATGTACACATTGCTTAAACAAAGGATATGAAATGACCTCACCCCACCACCAAAAAAGGACATAAAAGAGCATACATTTGTATTAAATGTGCATATGCTCCCTTATGAGTACAGACAGAAATTTCAAAATAATTGAAATTTGAAAATAACTGACTGTATTTCTCTGCACTTAAGGAAAACAAAAAAGAGCTGCTGCAACAGTTAAAAAAATCCAAGCCTCAAAAAGGCCAAAATTGATTATGTAGGTGGCAAACATTACAGGTACCACAAACAGTTTCTCCTACTCTATTTTGTCCCATAGCAGGTCTCACAAGAGTATAATCCCTCCTCTTTCTCCAACCCCTAGCCCAAAATGTTCAAGTGAGACGTAGAAGATGCACGCACCTCCTTCTCTCCCTCCAGCCTATTGTGTGTGTGTGTGTGCGCGCGCACGCACATGCGCATGTAGAGAAGAAAGGAAGCATGAGTCTTATCAGCGACCAAATGACAGACTGAGAAGGGAGAGGAGGGGAAGGGAAAGAGGAGGAACACAAGCCAAGCGAGGAATCATCACTGCTGCTGCTGCTCTTCTTTCCTTGCCCCCTCTGCCACCTTTGCCCTTTCCTTTTGACTCTCACTTCCCCCAACTCTGCCATGGGAGGGCTCAGGTGAAGGAAGTGGTGAAGGGGGGAGCTGCTGACACTTTTTCCCTGAAGTCCTTCCTTGGGGCAGTAAGTTACATACTTGCTGAAGCCAGACCTCCTTAAAATCAGAAAGATGGTTTCTCTGCAGCCTTTGCCGCCCCCCAGAAAGTGCCACCCAGGGTGGTCTGCCCTCACCACCCCTAGCTTGCTCCACCACTGCTTGAAGGGACAAGGAAAGGAACTTATACTTCAGCAAAGTCTACAATGCAGGCCAGCATCCTGTTAGTTAATCCCAACTATAGTACACCCATTCAATCAATTGCTGAATGCTGAGACAACATGCAGATAAATCCAATGCATTCGGTGTGCAGTCAGGACTAAAAGTGATTTAGGCCATAATTGTAACAGTGACTGAAACTTGCTAGCCAATTCAGTGTGGAGAAACCTTAATAATAATAATAATAATAATAATAATAATAATAATAATAATATATTATACAGAGGCCCTTGGTATCCACTGGGGCTTGGTTCCAGGACCTCCATGGATACCAAAATTGGTGGATGCTCAAGTCCCATTATATGCAATGGTGTAGTAAATGATGTCCCTTATATAAAATGGATTACTCAAACGCATGCCAGAGAGAGCCTGAGGATTTGTGAAATGGCAGGAGGCTACAGCAGGCAAGAGGCTACAGCAGGAGGCTACAACATTAGTTCAGCATGCAACAAAATCAAGGTTTGCTTTTTGGATTTTTTTTTTAAAGAAATACTTTTGAGACATGGTTGATTGAATCAATGGATGCGGAACCTGTGGATATAGAGGACTGCCTGCACATGTAAATGTTTAATTTCTGCCTCAGCAAAATCCTTTAGGGGATTTTAGGGTCCCAATCAGAAATACATGGACATACATGCCTGTCCAATCCAAAGGTTATATTATTGCCCTTAACGAGACTCTGGGAAAAAGATAAAGTGGGTGGCAGAAGCGCCAATGTGAAAAGTAAAGGTAGCCGTGTGTGTGTGTGTGTGTCTGTCAACAGAAATTAACTAATCAGACTTGGAACAGTTACTTCTTTGGACTACAGCTCCTGGAATTCCTAAACCAGCATAGCAGTGGCTGTGCTGCTTGATGGATTCTGGGAGTTCTAGTCCCAAAACCAAGGTTTGAGAAATTATTCTATCTTGCACAAAAACTTCACATAAATTTATCCTTACTAGTAAAACTTGGCAAGTTAATTTTGACATGAATGAATATAATGACATGCTGAAGCCATCCAAAACTGAAGACGATAGGATGATGTTCTGCTTAATTATTTATGGTTTCAGCATGACATTATTTTCATTCTTCTTAAAAGTAACTTTTCAAATTCTACTCACTAGGTAACCTTAGGCTCAACAGTTACAAAATACACATTGTTAGAGAATGAGACTCGTCGATCTGGACATCTGGCAAGGCCAGTAAGAGAGCACTAAAAATGAAAACCTTGCACTTGCTCTCATTAGTAGAACACTACTTTCCCCGGATTTACTTGTTCCTCTCTCCCCATTTGGATTTTTAGAACAGAGCCTGTCTCTCTCCTCAGCAATAAGTGCTTCAGATTCATTGTCTCAGGCTAGTACAGCCTTTTGATGCTTCCCCACAGACCATGAATATGAGAAAGAAAAAACAGTTACATGATAAATCTCATGCATAACTTTGCAGATTTTTATTTGCTTTCTCAGTTTTTCTTTTAGTAAGATTTTTCTGGGCAATCACAAGTCAGTCGAGAATGGCACCAACAGACATCTCCATCTTGGCTCTCACTTCAGTTGCCTATCCTTTCTTTTTGCTGTCTCCTACAACTGGGGAGGCTATGATATAAAGTGATTTTGGCAAGCATAATAAAATGATCAGCTTATTGGGTCAACAGCATGTATTTATCTGCTTATATTACTTCACCATATACACAGATGATAGTGAAATGTCGCTTCTGCCATCACCATTATTATGATCATTATCATTTGTTTATATAGCACCATCACTTTACATGGTGCTTTATAAGTAAAAGAACAATAAAACAATTCTCTGCCCTCAGGCTTACAGTCTACCACTTCAGAAGTATCAGTACTATTAGGCCTTTTGATTTTTTTGAACACACTAAGCCTCTCTCACACCTGTGACCAATTTTAAGAAATGTGACAAATTTCAGTTTTAAAAGATAAAGTTGCAACCAAACTATCAGCACTAAAGCACACAAAGAATGCAGCTGTATGGATGCTATAATAATATACAGTGTGAGCACTTTGCTTATACTTATTTCTGAGTCAATATGAACAAAAGTGGGCTGCACATCAACACTGTATGCTCTGGGAACATCTGGACATGGAGGCTTAAAGCAACCTACTGTAAACTGGTATTCACCGTGGTCAGCTGGGAACCAGATAGGAAAAGCTGTCTTATAAGAACATTGGGTTTTGAAAGTAACAGGTTTTATAAATACTTATAGTCTGTCTTCTTAATTTTTTTAAACCATAACTATTTCCCCAGAACATATCTAAGCAGCATACTGTTTTTCATCACCACTGATGGCCATGGCAGAGGTGACACACAAGTAGATGAGAGACCTGCTTTGATTGAGAATGGATTGACCAACTGATCCACACCGGGAGATGCCTCAAAAATCAGTCAGGCCTTTCGTAGCAGCTGTCTGCAACTCTCTAGAGACACATACTTCTCAGCTGAAAGATAGTGCACTTTTACCATCTATGGTTGCAGTACAATGAGGAAAGAAAGTTCTGAAAGCAAATTCATCAACATATAATAAAAACTCTTGAAATAAACTTTTCAGTGTTGCCAGAAATATACCTGCTCAATTTCCTTGATGAAATTGATGCCCAAATAAGAAATAAGCATTTTATATATGATCTACACTTCCAGAATAACATTTGCTCAGAGATGGAAAGATGGCCATATCCCCTCAGTTGATGACTGGGGCCCTTTCCACAACTCACCTTTTTGTGGAGCTGGGGTGTGGGGATCGCGTGAGCAGCCTCTTAAGAGAGGCTCTCGCATCCCAGTTCCTTCAGTTCTGCAGCTGCTGCCTGCTCGCAAGCAGGCAGCACAAGAGCCCCTCCTCTTCCTTCTGCAGTGCAGCCTGGGATTTTCCCAGGCTGCACTGGGGCAGGAAGCATGAGCACCGCAGTGCGTGTGGGCCCCCGGAGCAATGCACAATCGCGCATCATTTTTGGCTCAAAGCCGAAAATGAAATAGTGCGCAATTGGCGCCTGCCAGCCCCTGGAGCGTTGCGCAATTGTGAGTGCATCGTGTGGACCACTCCTCATAATCATGCGACACTCCAGGGGCCCTTTCGCATGGCAAATGCTGTGCAAAAAGGGCCCAGGTTTTGAAACTTTCTGAAATGGCCAAGTTGGATAAACTAACAATGTTATTAGCTGATAAATTTTGTACAACAATTTAGGCAAGAGTGGTAGGTTTTAACTCCCCTCTGGGAACTCAGATTGGGGAAATATCAATAGCAAGTCTTGAGGAATAATTCCAGAACCTAACATGTATTTAAACTAAGACTAAAGAGTTATTTAGCTGTAGAGAAATCAGTAAATTTATGTTTCAAGAGAAGATACCTATTACGAAGCACTCATCATTGCTTGGGAAGGGAATAATTTTTATTATTTTGTTAATTGAGTTTTGAATTTACTGTTCTGATTTGGATATATCTTTCTTTTACATATTTTCTATTTTTTTTCCCAATTTTGCCATAACTTTTTCCTCTCTATTAATACATACTTGAATGTAAACACTGTAACTCTTGAGAGGAATGGTATTTTATTTTGTTAGATATTTGTTATAAAAATAATAATAGAAAGAAAGAAAGAAAAAAAGCAAGCAAGCAAGCAAGCAAGCAGGAAAGAAAGAAAGAAAGACCACTGCACAACACTAATGAATCACAGCTCAGTAGAAGTACATAGAAGGGAAAATAAGTATTAAATGATTGCCAAATACCAGTAGTGTAGGAACGTGGGGGCAGAGGGGGCAATTTGCCCCAGGCAGCATTGTTTCTGAGGCCTCCTGGCCTGTACTCACGCCCCCACGTGCCCTGGCTCTGCCCCTACACACCCTGGCCACACCCCCACACACCACTGCCATGCCCCTGCACAGTGGCCACACCCCTCCCACCATAGCTGTGCCCCCCACCCCCCCTCCACACACTCCAAGCTCTGCCACTGCCAAATATCTTTGAGAATAATTTTGATTTCATTTTTTTTAAAATGAAAGCAATTATTGGATTATGAGATTTTGATTTTTTTTTTTTAATATGCTCCCCACTGCAGATGATTGATCTTACCCAAAGAGCAGGCACTGGCCTGTGGGATATATATCATCTATGTTTCAGAACCTTGAAATCAGTCCAGCAATCCATAGAGGACAGGCACACAACAGAGCATTTTAAAGAGCCTTCTATCTCTCAAGAGACATCTATAGAGCGATCAGATCATGTCAGATTTGAATGTTGCTGATCTTTTAAAGATAATAGGCCCAGTAATAACTTATCCAAATTTAGACTCTTTCAAATGGATTGTCACATTTGCCCCAACGAGCAAAGCCATTTGCTAACAAATACAGTTGGTGTAGGTTTTTTTAATCTCACCTGTGGGAAAATGATGAGCCCTGTGGACATATTATTGGTTTACTATGTACCAAGATCAGCAATATATTCCATTATTAGAAAGCTTTGGAAAACTGAGAAGGCACACATCAAAACACATCCAAGCACTAGAAAAATCAGGACCTGGCTAAATAACGGATCAGTGAAATAAATAACTTTCAACCTGTGACATATCCACTAAAATTAAAATACCTTCCCTTTTGCTTTTAATCCGCAATAAGATAAATTTATTTTAGACATTTTAAAAATTCTTAAGACATCTGTGCTAAGCAGTGGTATCCTGAGACTCCTGCAATGGGTGCAATCTGCCCCGGGTACAAGCAGTAAGGGAGTACACTTAGGTGTGCCACTACCTGAATGGCTCCTTGGCTCACCAGCTGACAGCGTGTGCTCTGCAGGATATTTTGTCAAGCTGTTGCTGTTTTGAGCATACATGTGAAGTTAGAAAATAGAGAGAGAGCATGAGTTGGCATGCATGCCAAGTCCATTTGTTTGCCTGTATGCACTGACACATACAACATCCTTGCTGCAGCCCTAATTAAGGAGTGTTGAAGTGGGAAGTTATGAAGTGAGAACCATGCTCTCTCCTCTTTCTTTTTTTTTTTTAAATTCTCAAAGCACCCATGGCTTAACTCTTCTCCTTCATTCCCCAAATTCTGTTTTGGAAGAAAAACTGGAATTGGAAAGAAGCATCCTTTGGAGGCTTGGTGACCTCCTTAAATTTATTTTGGGCTGATCCCTTTCCACTGATTAAAACTTTAGTTTAAAAAAAGAAAAGAAAGCAATTTGCCCGTTGGAAGTTTTGCACAGCTCTATCATGCGCATCTTGAAAAGACAATCCCATTAGTGTTTATTATGAGGTTGATGTACATTGGAATTGGTGAACTTTAAATCAGAATAAAAAGAGCCAGGGTTTATAAAGTGGAAAGAAAATCTCCACCAAATCGAATTCAGACCAAAATTAGTTAAGTCAAGAAAGTGATACATATATATCTGCACACTGAAAAACCTCAACACATTTTGGAGGTGAAGGAGGGTCCCTTATGGGGACAGGGAGAAGTTTATATTTGAAAATTAAAGTAGTTTAAAGGTGTTATCTTTAGAGCACCCCCACATTGCTGCTCAAAAGCTAGCAGGGTATAGGGATTCTCGTTATTTAGATTATTAGAGTGAGGCTGCAAGGACTGCATGGAAGGAAGTTCAAATAAATTAAGGAGGCATATCAGTCTGGTGTTGGCCTAGGACTCTGGAAGACCAGGGTTTGAATTCCCAGGCAGATACGATGCATGCCTTATTGGAACTGAGGTGAGCAACTGTGACCTCCAGATGTTCATAGCCTACATGTCTTATCAGGCCCAGCCAGCATAACCAACTATCCCAATGGAATTCCCCCATTCCTAGTTTCTAAGCAACCTAGATCCCTGATTATTTTATGATAGAATTTCATCTTCCTGTTTAGATTTCAAGACAATGCTAAGTAGGTATGCACAGGAGGGTAGGCTTCAACTCAGTTCAACTGTGTTCAGGGAGACTTACTTCTAATTATGCAGAAGGAAGTTCACTTCTAAGTAAAGGCACAATACTACCAAACTTTAACATGCATGATAACTTGGAAGTAAGTTTCATTGTGTTCCACAGGACAAGATGCTCATTTTATGCAGCCCAGCTTACTCTTAGGAAAATGTGCATACAGCCTAAGGCCGCCAGCCTGAAAATGAACTGTACTGTGATCTACAGCTCCCAGCATCACCAAGACACTATGCTTACTGGCCAGGCTGGTTGGGGAATTCTGGGTGTTGTAGTCCTTTTTCACACTGATTGCATACAAAATTTCTTTTGAGTAAATATGATGAGCCTATAAGTACTATCCGTTCTTCCAAACCAGATGATGAAACAAATGTTCAATTTGCCTTCACAAGCGTTTGAATTTTCTTTAACAAGTGGGCCAATGTTTCCCTCTCCCACAGTCAACTGTGATTTGATGTGTGTATGTGTGTGTGTTTTCTTGGAACTTTCCAACCTGTGAAAGGCAGAGAAGCAAATTGTTAATAATGGAGACAAAGAAACCAGCCAGCATAGTGTCAGTGGCTTGGCATGTGGCAAACGAATGTCGTCTGGTGCTCAATATTCACATTTTCAAAATATGAATGAGATTAGAGCAACCTGCAGCTCTTCAACAGGCACTGACTGACAGGTGGATTCTCCTCCCTCCCTGGAGGTGTTAAAAAATGATCAGCTCCGAATGTCAAATACACTACATAAACTATTGGTGCTAAGGGAGAAAAGCAATTTGAGTGCCATGTGTTCTTTTAGCAGCTTGAAAACCTATTGGTTTTTTATCTCCACAGACTGTTACATATACTTTTTTAGAAACAGTAAAGAAAATCTTAGGACAAAGGCAGCCTATTTGAAATTAGCTCAACAGCAAGCACAAAAGATGTCCCATTGTCTGAAGCAGGAAGACAAGCGTCCAATTTCTTACCCTTGCAACACTTTCCACAACCACCTCCCCTATAATCCCTTTCTTAATGGAAGGACCCCTTACAGTGAATTGTTCCCTTATGCTTTCAGCAGTCCTAGAGTCTATACAGAAAATATTCTAAACAATTAATTTTAAACTAATTTTGAATTGGATTATTTACAACGGAATACAATGAAATCAAGAAATAATACTACTATGGAAAATACCATTTGGCCATTTCAAACTGCAAATATTTGTGAACCACCCATTCAAAATGAAAAACAACTCTCATTTTTTAAAAATAATTTGTGCTCTGCACATTTCTTATCCAGCTGTACTTTCCAACACAACACAATGGTGAAAAAAACCCATGTGTTTTAAGGCGAGCCTTACATTTCTTTGATTCTGGAACAAGGGCTCAAAAGAATTATTCTTCCTGTTTGGAAGTGGATTTGTGCATATTCAGTGCTCAAGTACAAAACAGTTTCCCCTCAATTGCTAGTCACTTCATTATAAGTCATTTCATTGTAATAATTTGTACTTGGATATTCTTACATTTTTGAAACCTCTGTAAAGCACTTGAAGTTCTTTCTTGGTAAAATTGGTTTGTGCCTCAAGTTGCTCCAGTCCTTCAGGCCGATAACATACTGTGGTCATTTCCAATTCATCTTCAATTTTATCTAGAAAATGAAAGAAAAAGTTTTATTTGAGGCATCATGCTTTGCATATGCAAACAATGGAAGGAGTTAAATGTGATACTGCTTAATCTTAGAAATGTTCATATATGCAAACAATAAAATATATCTCCATATCCATCACATTCCATTACACATAAATTGAAGAACCAAGAAAGAGAAACCTACCTTATGTCTCTCTTTAGGGTTCATAAAATATTATTGAATTCAGTCAGTAAACACTTTAAGATATCATTGTCCAACAAATTGAATACATTTCTGAACGTCTTATAATGCTTCTAATTCAATCTATAGATAATCTTTCCTAAATTCACACACTGACTTGAAAATATTCCCCAGCATGTGGTAATATTTTAGAGCAGAGTGTAGATAACATGAGCTAGACATGCTTAAACATAGACAAAAGCTGTGATCCCAAGCACACCTAATGGCATGTACCACTGAAACTGATGGAACTTACTTCCAAGTAACAGGCTTAGGATAAGAGTAGCAACATCTACTAAGCAGGAGTGGATCTTTTTCTTTTGTTGTATGACAAAAGAATTTGCAGGGGTGGCATTATTAGGTATCTGGCGGCAATTCAAAGTAAAAAGTAGTAAATAAATGTTTTTTCAGACAAGTCAAGACATACAAAGGAGGTACAATGGTAGGAAAGTGTACACAGCTCAAAATATATTTTCACCAAAGTGACAGTTACATAAGGACATGCAGAACACTGTTGTACCTCAAGGCCTGTTGTTTCCTATAATTCTGAGTGATACTGAAGAATTGCACAATTTTTATCCATGGATGAATTGTCAAACTTCTTATGATAATCACCTGTAATTTTCACTGTGTTTAGATATCATAAATATGTATTGATAGTTCTAAATGATGATCCTGTATTTTGCTACAGATTACTAAGCCAAAGAGGCTGCAAAGTTTCCTTTATCTTTTAGTGGACATGTATAATCCAGCTGCAGGGAATCAGTTTATTAGGATAAAGAATGCATGAGGGCTTTTTGCTTCTTTATGTATATATTCCTTACAGGATAACCTTACAGGAGACATGCAGGTTAGTAGTGCCAAATCAGCCATTCTGCAGAGCCCCCTTCCCCTATCCTCCTCCCCACTGATTGCCTCCTACAGTCCAGCAACAGCATGCATTTCACCGAGAGACTCACCTACCCATAGTCCAGGGAGCCTGAGTGAGCAGAGATAAGGAGCACCAGTCTGAGCTCCTAGTTTAACCCTGAATTTAGCTGAATCCGAATCTTACAGAACATTGGAATGAGATTCACCTCTGTCACAAAGAAGGAATAAACATGGTGAATTCATAGCCTTTATTAAATAGTATCCAGGGTGAATATGATTCTGAAGGGATTGTTTAGGGTTGCCAAGCAGACATTCCAGCAGGGCTCCTATGATTTTGACAGCCGCAGCAGGTCTTGTGGCCCTTATAACAACTCAATATGAAGAATGTGGTTGCACGCTACAAAAATACTTTTCCTATCATGAGGCTTTTAAGGATGCAGGATCAAGTAGATTAAGAATCCCTGGAGGACCAGCAGGGATCATCCTGGTCACTGCTGCTGATCATGATGATGAATAGGTATGTTGGATAGATTTGTATTGGAAAAGCCTGTAAAGAGCAAGGGGAGACACCAGGTGGGGTGTGGGGATAGTGAACAGTAGATGGTAGCTGGCAGCACATTTCCCAAATGTGGATGAAGATTAAGAGTTTGGGAAGAGTGGGAAAGAAGAGCAGTTCCAACTGAGTGATAGCCATTATCCCAGCTGTAACCTTATCCATGTATTGGGGTAGCAGGATGCAGAGACTTCGGTGACTATAATTACATTTCCCTGTGTGGATTGGAGGGAAACCCTGGCCATAATCTTCTCAGTGTCTTACACACACATAAGGTCCCTTGTGGAAGTGGCTGCATATTTTTGTCCAATGTGCAGTGGCTGCATTCAGTTCAAGGTCACAGGAGTGAAATTGTGGATGTGGTGCAATTACTCATGTGGATGCACATTCTTGGCCAATATGTGCTCATCTCCCCCTTTTGTAGATAAGGGTTTGTACTCCTTCCTTGTGCATTCCTTGCACAGTCCTTTGTACAATGTTGCCATTCAACATAAGGGTTATGTAGCACAAGCAAAGTGTAATTCTCTATGTGGCAATTTATGCTTTACAAACTTAATGTAGGATATCAGCCATTGCATGCACAGCGTGCACAGCAACTAGAACTCAAGGTTCTGCTTCTCCCAAGCTGTGTTGCTCCATGGCAAAAATATTTACAAGTGGTTGGCTAGTAGTGGCAATAATTGGCTTAGAATTTGGAATACCTTTGTTGTTGTTGTTGTTGCTGTTGTTGTGTCTTCAATTCATTTCTGACGAATGGTGACCCTAAGGCAAATCTCTCATGTGGGTTTTCTTGACACAGGGGTTTTGCCTTTGCCTTCCTCTGAAGCTGAGAGAGTGTGACTTCCCAAGTTCAGCCAGTGTGTTTCCATGGCCAACAGGGATGTGAACCCTTGTCTCCAGAATCCTAGTCCAACCCTGAAACCACGGTACCATGCTGGCTCTTAGAATATATGGCCTACACCAATAAGAGAGCTTATCCATGTAAGATAATTCCTCCCCTGCATTCAGGAGATGTTGTTATCCACTCCTAGGAAGGAAAAGTTTTATCACAATACATGTCAGTAAACTCAGCATTCACATATGACAAAGGAGGTGGACGTCAGGGAATGGTAGCTACAGGAGACAGCTACAGAAGTCAGGAGACAGCTACAGGAGTAGCTACAGTTGCTTAACTATGTGAATTGCTCTGTTCTGTTTTGAATCCTTTAGTTGCTGAGGCAGTAGAATGCATCTCATTTGCATCCGGAATCCCAACGTGAGAGCTTGTTAGGAACCTAGATAGAGATGTGTTAGCAATATGCTCCATTTCCCATATGTGTTCTGAAATAAAATGCAAAGTGCTTCTTCTTAATACACAGTCCCCTTCTCCAGAGTTTCATATATATTTCATATGTCTCTGTGTGGCATGAATCCAGAGAGTTGTAACTCCATGCCACATACCCTAACATCTGAATTGTCTCCCTGTGTCAGATGTTTGGGCAGGTAATTGTGCACTGTAAGTCATTGGTTGTTGAACTGAGCATTGGTGGTTGACACTGTAACTTCTGTTGTGGTCATGTGAGTGGTACAGCAATTGATGCAGGCCAGCACTTTTCCCCCTTTTATTTCCTTTTTTTTTCCTGCCCTCACATCAAAGAGTCAAAGAGAAATTTATTGTAAGAGTTCTGCAATGCTGTGTTGAGATGACTGTTGACTGAAGAAGTTTCGAATACAGCACGTTCCTTCTCTATTCCATCCATTTCTCCACTTTACCTCATTTCAGCCATGATGATGATATATCTGGAAGCCTGTTGTCGTAGTTGGATTCTGCTGCATCCTATGGCTCCTCATCCAGTGGATCTTAAGTACAAGATTTAAATTCCAGAGCATAATTCATCACCATTACCTTTGCCTTTTGTGGATGGATTCTTTGAACAGCCATGGGTGAGCAAATTGATGTTTGCTCCAATTAAGGCATTAAGACATTTCTCAGTTATGATTTTTGTTCTTTTCTTCATCTTATATAGAAGCAGTTGCCCTTTAGCTCATCATTCACCAGCTACCAAATTTAAATACCTATTTTCCAAGAGAGTACAGAACAAAACCAATCAAACAAAAAGGTCTGATGACTTTCCTCTCCATTATAATTTCATTAAAATTTAATTTGAACTGCAATTTTCAGCATGGAAATATGCTTGGGGAACTCCAACATGTGGGGGATGGCTGCAGCATCAGGCTAGTGCCACCCATCTTAGATTGCATTCTCTGTGTTTCATCTGCAAAGTCAGTTCTGACTTTTTTATAGAGATTCCCCATATGATAAAAATACTATAAAACTGATGGAAAGCTAATATTACAATGTATATGGTTATCAAATGCCCCAGAAGATGACAGCTGTACCAAAAAAACAAAAAAACATAATTTCACATATCAAGAAGAAATCATCCTAGAATTATTGGGTTCATCAGACTTTCAAGCATAACAGGACTTTTTATATGAGATCACAGAGTTAATGTGTATTTCTGGAAATAAGTCCCACTAAAAGAAGTTGTTTACATTTTTTTTTCCATAAAGGATTTGGCATATTTTAACTGGTACTGGCTGTCTCAGAGTTTCATGAAATATTTAGATGTAGATAAATTGGGAGAAAGCAGATTGATAATTTTTAGACCTCTTACCTAACTAGGTAGGTAAAAGAGTATTTTACCTACCTAGGAATCTGGCAAAATAATATGTGCTTTGAATTTCATATGAACTTTTGGTTTTTTAAATTGCCAACAGGGGGATGTTTGTGGGAAACGTTCTCCTGCTTGTGCACACTTCCTGTTGACCCAATACAGAGCTAGGAGAATGTCCACCAAATAGTTAGAATGTGTTCATAAATTAAGGCTACCTCAAACATCAACAGTTCAACAGGGCTTTGGGAGTCCTAAAATGTTCCTCAAATCCCTTTCAATGTGCTTACATTGCTCACCACCTTACTTAGCAGCTGATTTGACACTATCTTGTTCCCTCCATTGCCCCAGCTAATGAGAGAAATTTTAGTCAGGATATAGCAAAGTCATGAGTCAACTGGACCTGGTTCTAAATGTGTGCTCACCATTAAAGACTGGGCTGTGACCATGTCAGAAAACCAATTCAGTGTGTGGATACTCTGAGCAGGCAACCAAAAATTGCTAAATTCTTCCCTGTTCTCAGTTGGCACTGCCCTGCCTTTCTTTCTTTTGTAAACATACAAACCTTCTTGTTAATGACCTCCCTTGTCATTTGGGTGATTCAGTTGCCTCTGGGAGTTGGGCCAAATTGGCATGGTGGCTGGTTACAGTACTACAGTGGTCAAGAGGGCACTGAAACTATAACAGCAATATATTTTTCCTATAGTACTGGACTACTTTCTGCTATCTGTAATGTCCATGCTATCTGCTAGCTCAGAACTTAGAAAAGCTGCTTTTAGCACTTCAGATCCCAGAAGCTTTCAGACAGCATGCAGGGGTATTCAGGAATAATAATCCCAAAAGTAAATTTTCCAATGTCTATGCTAGCTGCTAGCTTACATCTAAATCCAGTATGGAAATACTCTTTCTTTTCAAGGTGCAGCTATGACAGTGGTGGATAATGATTACTGTGACTCCAGAAAATATATTGTCAAATTTTAACTGCATAGCCAGTAAGTATCAATTGTATTTGGTCATTTATTCATTTTTATAGCATGTCCACATCTTGTACATATCATCACCTAAATCATCAAAGCTTTTGTCTTTACATAATTGCACTTACATCTTCTAAAAGTATGTAGTTCAGACATTTCACAGATTCAAGTATGTCTCATTTAATATTGCTGCGGTTTCTCTCCTGAGACAGTTGTTAAAGCCTTTCTTGTTTCCTTTAGAGGGTTTAATTCCTACTAACATAGTGTGGGTTCCTTCCCTTTAATCCTTTTATCATTCCTATCAATTCTTAATTGATGCTACATAATTTTATCTGGTTTCTTCCAACTTTTCCAATTTGCAGTACATTACCTGCTGAACTGTTGGATATCCAGGGCTTTAGTCACTGCAGTAGTATTGGACAACTGAAGGGGAGCAGGTTGATGATTAGGGGATTTTGTATTTCTTATTAGGCGCTCTTTTTTTATCCATTAAATCTCAGTATACCTATCTGATGTTGAGCTCTTAGACTGGAGATTTTTCTTGCATACTGTTTTCCTTACTTCCTGGAAGATTTTGCAATGAGCTGTTGGAAGTCGTGTCTGATGTAATATTGAAGTTCTGAAAGCTGATGTCACGGAGGGTTTTACAAGCCATATTGAAGACATTCTCACTGGTAAACTAGCACTTCATGATTTTGCCAATACATTGCTTAGTCCTCGTTTGCTAGCTATTATGCTTTCAGGTTGGCATTTATTATTCTACTGTTCTGGAAATAGTGGAGATAAGAACAGGTCATTTATTTTTGAAAGATCATTACTTGATGGTGTCTCAGCAACTTGAAACTCAAATATAGGTGGACACCCATTTGAATGGTCAACCCGAGTGGCTGATGGTCCAAGTGGTTTTCAGATTGATTTTACAGTTGCTCATATGCTTTTGTTGAAGTTCAGGCTGATCTCTGAACAAACAAAGGTTGATGACGTTGGTGATTGATGTACTAACTCCAAGATGATCGATTGATGTACTAGCTCCAAGATGATCTCTCCTATTGACAAGACCCCACACTTCTCCATGATATATCAGGCAGCTCCAGGCACTGAAGAAGTAAGGACAGTGTACATTATTGGAACCTTAAGAAAACTCTATTTGAATGTGAGTTAGAATTTGTAATAGAAGCTGCTGCATGAGGACTATAGTGCTAATGCATTCTTTTTCACTTCTGTTTCACCAAAGTGTATTGCTATGCTTTCATTTTTGGGAAATCCAGCTATAATTCTTGGCTCAACATAGGCGACCTTATGATGCTTATGATTAACACTCTTTGAACAGAAAGATCAGTATCAATCTGGTTTGGGGGTTAAATGTACCTCAATAAAGCCATAGAATGAAAATAACTAGTGAAAAGTACTAAGCATGACACCATTTGCAAGTTTTTAAAAAGCCTTTAAAGTCTATTAAAATATCTTTATTGAAACCTTTATATTTCCAACAAATGATAATGGTTGGAATCCTGTATCAGCCACTTAGTTAAGTATATTTAAGTAAATAACCTCTCCTGGCCTGAACCCTCCACCCCAGACCTGATGGAAATGTCACTCACTCGTACTCCAATTGCTGGCAGAATAGACCTTGTTGTCCCCATGCTGCTGATAAGTAGGTAGGAGGGGGAGTTATGATTGTGGCGATAGTGTCGAAATCATGACTAGGTAATGATCATGAATATAAACGAGTAAATTTAGCTTGAAGATCAGCCAGAAGAGTTTACTTAATTAAGTATCCTCAACTCTAACAAAAAACACTGTTTTAAACATGAAGTATCACATCATTATATCCATAACATTACAGTTGCATAGCATAACAGTGCAATAATTGTAAGTTGTATCAAGCACACATTTCATGGACCTTGAAAACACAGCACATGCCACTTAAGCAGCGTATGCACAATCACCACACTTCACAACTGCATATGCAGGATGGCAAAACATCTGTAAGAAGCATTTGCAAATTGTTGCTTCACACTTCTGTCATTGTGTTGACCACAAAGATGACACCTACTTCTTTTCTTGGTGTCAGCCATGGCAACTACTACCAGCTTCGAGACTGTCTCTCTTGACATTCCAAATAAGCTGGCAATGTCTTTAGGCTCAATCCAGGGTTTGATTAACTCTAGAAAGGGGCATCTTGGAGGATGTCCACTCCATTGTTGATCCTCCAGACAAGATAGGCATTAAGTAACATCCACCATATTTGAAAAACCACCACCAGCCTCAGTTCAATCATGCACTGGAAGCCTATGTGGATAATACATACACTAAAGAAGAAGAGGAGGAGGGAGGGGAGTATCTCAGGCACAGGATTTTGGTCTGAGGCTACTGAATAATTATGCAACAAAGACAGGAGAACCACTGTCTTTCCTTCAGCACATAAGTGTTAAATTTTCTTGAAAATCAAAAAAATAAGGATATGGACACTGTGAAGAAACCCAGGAGGGTTCTGATTTGCTTTCGTTTCAGTGTACCAGCCACAGTGCAGTTCTTCTTACCTAACCCACAGGCTAGCGGCACAGTGATGACTGTTATATTTTACTCAACAACCTCCAAATGTATTAGTTTCTCAACTGGCATGGGTTTTGAGTGGCAAGCTACACATTATGTCTGTGGCCAATCCTCAATAAAATGTTTTACAAAGACATTTCTGTGAAAAGAAAGCAGTCATGTAAAAGGTTCTGGCTGAGACATGAAATTAAATCTGGTTTCCTGCTGAGGTGAGGGTGCATATCCCTTGTAAAGAATTGCAGGTGCAACTGCTGTCAAGAGTCAAATTAGTACATTTTGCTTGAAAATTGTATCTTTGATGGGGGAGTTTTGCTGGATTACAAAGAAAGTTCTAACTGATAAAAATATTCTTAAATTCCAGATTTCTAAAGGGTTTTGTAAACCTGTATTGTTGACTCCAAAATTTTTGTAGTGATTATAAGAAAACTTAGTAATTTATCTAGTATCACCAAAATAAACAAAATGCTATTTTTTGCTATCATGGGAGAAAATTCCTTTCACCAGACAGACTTAAGAGCTAAGAGTCTGTAGACTTAATGAGTGAGTAATGCAGAGAGCATTTGAGGGTCATTTTTATCTTGTACTTTATCTGCCTGGTTTTCAGCTGTCATTTTGAAAGACAGAATTGGTTCCAAATGCCAAAGAATAAAAATAATAATTTCATTAAATTCGAAGGAAGATTCTTGAAACGTCATCTGCCAATTCACATCTCATCATGGTTGAAGACTCTTGGGAGTTTGGGAAGACTGCCCCAAGAATTTTATGACACCCTCCACACCTCAACACTGGCTGGGTGTATTTGTCTCCAAATGACAAATGAAGGTTTAAACATCCATTATACTCTAGTAGTACACTGCCTATGTTGATTAAATGTCCATGGTAATTGTATCATCTGTAGAATGAAATAGAAAGCATTGCTTTCATACCAATTATGCACGAGGGAGATGACAAATTACATTGGACAGAAGCTGTCAATACTCTACTCCAGAAAGTAAAAGACTAGGAAGGCTCCTCATACTGGCCATCTCCAAATGAGTTCAACCAAGTACATCATATACAGTCAGAGGGTCAGTGAAGGCCAAGTATCTGTTGGTGAACAGAGAGAGCGACTGGTGCCAGGGTCACTAGATATGAGGCATGGGTTGCAGGTCCTGCTGTGCTGTTCTAAAGCATAATTAAAAGATTATCCTATATACATAGTTGTGTCAAGATATATTGCTCTGTGGCAGGTGTGCAGGAAGCTATGCAAGTGAGTCACTGGTGCAATGCTATGTGCAAAACCATACAAAATCATTTCAGTTAATGGTGGCTTTTAAGAGTACACTAATAATGATAGCTCTTGATATTGCAGTTGCTTCTTCATTGTGAGCACTACTTGCATACTGTTATAGTGGATCTTACTTTTCCCCACTTCTGACTTGGGTGACCCTACTCTCCATGTGTCCTTCAGAATACACTGACTTGGATACAGCTTTAGTCATACTAAGAGCAGGCCTGCTGAAATCAACGGCACATGCTTGTCATGTATGACAATCTCAATTTTACTTGATTTCAATGGATATGCTCTTAAGTATGAGTAAGTCTTAAGTATGACTAAGTGTGGAGCCAACACACACGTTTCACAGAGTTTATTACACTAATTAATAGCAGTTTCTTTCAAACCAGTAGGCAGAATCCTGGTATGACAAAGTATTTTTTTAATGAATGAAACATTTAGATTTACTGATCATTTGTACTACTTATCAGCATTTAGGATCAAATTTTTAGATTTGATAGGTGCTACATGATTCTTAATGATGATGGGGCTGCTAGATACATGAATTTTATATTGCCTGCATGATAAACATCTCCTCCTCATGTAAAAGTAATTATAATATATATATATTCTTGAAATGTCCACCATTAGTTGTAAAACTCCCATCAGCTCTGTGGACAGGACAGATTGATCACCACACAAGCAAGTTTTAATATGATAGGTGGAATTCATTACAAATTAATTCACTTTTATTAGCCACAGGTTAAGAGAAGAACTCTTAGGAAGAATTATTTTCCATTTGTCTCTGCTTAAATTAAAAGGTTTTTAAAGCCACAGAGCCCAAAGACTTAATCTAACACCAATTACAGGAGGAGATAATGGCTTCCATAAAGTTTTCATTGCAACTACTAATGCTGCTGTTTTTCAGTTCGTTTCTTCAGCAGAATGGTTACAATAGACTGGTCAAAGAAACAATTTCTGCTAATCCACTGCACCCTGTGTATTCTAGCCTACTGCACCCTTGCTTGTGGTATTGCAAAGCTTCAGTGTTGAATTATGGTCCCGCTGAGGTTTTTTTCCAAAGTAGCAAAGGTACCTTTTATGTTTTTAAGCAACTGCAGACATAGAAATAGCTCTTGTCCTGGCTCACATTAACTTATTCCAATTAACATCAGTGCACAGGAATTAACAGTGTTACCAAACACCATAACCGCAACTGGATCTTTTGATTTGGGTGGTAAGATTAAAATGTGAGAACAAAGTAAACAGATATCTTCTTTCTATGTATCTTTCCATCTTTTGGCCTGTTATATATGGTCACAGTTGGTACACTTGAGAAATAAAGTCACATCTTGAAAATATTGCTTGTTTTATATGGAATGTTACTTCACTCTTACCTCTGTTAAATTGTGCTTATTAATGATGTGCTAAGTAATCACAAAAATTGTTAATAAGCTTTAACAACAGGATAGAGAAAGATTGTGGGAGTGTGGATTTATCTTTAGCTGGTTTTCTGAAGATTTTGAAACAATGTACCATATCTTGAATTACGCAAAGTTGTTCATGGCAGGTAACACATCAAAATGCCCACTCTATGTTAGGAAATGGACATGGTGTATTTCCAGAGGATATTACAACTTCAAAGTGTTGGCCTACTTTTCAAGGTTTAAATAAAACCAAAGAGATTGGAAATTTATAATAACCATTTATATCATTGTTAGAATAAAAAGGGGGAAAACTTCTTTTGAAAGTTAGGCAAATTGATTTAAATTTTACCTCTCTGAGACAGGTAATACCATCGGGCGAATTCTAGGAAAAAGTAAGAAAACAATTTAACAAAAAAAGACTACAGACACTTTTATTATTTTTCCTTTCAATGTAAAACTGGATGGGATCTATATTTGATGTAAAGGGGACCCTGTTTTCTATATGATATGTTTGTTTCTTGTTCACTGGATGTGACATTTTGCATTGCATGGCCTTGCTGGCTTTCTGAGATGGTGATATCAAATGTAAAGCCTCCCTCTCCCTGGTATGAAACTATATGACAATGGATGGCAAAACACAGCAGGAGTACAGCATGCTACCAGTCATGCAACCATGCAGTCGGCAGGAAAGTTTCACAAGGTGAGGACAGGTAATTACAGTTTGAGGAGCAGCTGTTCTAGAAACTGTGATCATAATGATCTTTCAAAGACACTGGATATCTGTCATGCAGTTCTAAATGTCTTTCCAGGAAACTAGAACAGTTCCCTTTTCAAAAAAACCCAAGGAGATGTAAATCTTTTTCCTGCTGTGGAATGCTTTCTGCAAAGAAATAAGCTAAAGTAGATTTTGGTTTTCCCAGCCAAAGTCACCAGAATAATTACATTTTTATAGCAATAACAGAACGCAGTCCACACATTCCTGGGGAAAAACAGAATAATTAACAACTAAAGGAAAGAAGAACAGACAGTTGGTTTTATTGGACTTAATTCACTCCATCCTATAAGTGTCAGTTCAAAGACCTGTAAATTAGATTGTAGTTAGTCACCCCCAAAATGAAAAAGTAGTACTTGTTAGCATATTTCGGTAAATTAAAAGCAAAATCTTTCTTAACCTTGTAATGGAAGTACAGAGGTTTTCATTTGTGGAAATCCAACCACCAATCTGTTGTTTTGGTGCCTTTTCCACTAGTTCATAGAACCTGCAATATATGAAGTTCCTTCTCAAACTCTAGTCATCCCATTCACTCAGACCATAACAATCATTTTCCAGTTCTCTGAAAGCCACAGAAGAGGTCTCACATGGATTGCTTGTATACACCATTTATCTAACTACAACTCAGATCTTTTAATTTAAAGCCACCTTGAAATTGGACAAAAATTCTACTAACACTCTCAGTAGAGGCATAAGCTAGTTAATCAACCATGAAGAACACACACTGTCTTGGCTATGAAAGAGGACAGTTCAGGTGTGGTTGCAGGGTTAAGGAATATACAAAAAAAGCTTATATGACTAACTGATCATCTTATGCCTGGTTTTCATGGTGTTCTCAAGAGCTTTTATTGGCCAATTTGCATTGATGCAAATAACCATGCCTTGCTAATTCACACAACTGTATTGTTAGTGTGAACTCCACAAAGGTGGACTTAGCTTTTTTTCCTACAAGCCAGCTAGTTCTTTGTCTAAATACACTGCACACATCATGTTTAGTTGCATAGTTTACATCTGGCTTCATTTACTAGAAGTATAGTTACCTCCTGTTAAGAGCCACACTATCATCCTGGGAATTATCTCAGCAACAACTTGTAAGTAGCAAGAAAACTGGTTGAAGTCCCTGAGGCAACAATTACCACTAAATACACACTGTAGGAATAAAAATCCAGAGTGAGGAAAAATAGAGTCAGAGTCCAGGAAATAATTTTTCATCTGAGTATGATTAGCTCGTTACCCTGGGTATTATTCCTTTTCATATGTACCATGTTACACATTTTACTTTCTTGAGCTATTGTGATTGCCCTTTTAAAGCTTCTTCCATATTGCAGCCAATTTCAGCAAGATAGAGAAGCTTTATCTTAATACACATCTTTTATTCTGTTAAGAACATCTGGATATGGCTGATTTCCCTTGGAAACAGAATGTTTTACTAAGGCCACTATCTCCTGTACACTTAACTGTGCTCCATCACAGTAGGTGCACAAATTGGATTGATTAAATCAGAGCCCAACATATTTTATACAAGAAACTCTTCTTCAACAGATAACAAATACTTCTAAGTGAAATATGTGTAAAAGTGTTTGTAAAGGTATGATCATTAAGAAATAGATTATAATTTTTTTAAAAAACTGAGATCTGGTACTATAATTGTGTGGTGATGCCAGTATCTCTGTTTGATGCAATTTTGATTCAAATTAAAAGAAGTAATTACAAATGGAAGTTGACTTACTCAGTTTACAGTATTTTTCCTGCCTAAAAAAATTAATACAGATCCTTGTTACAGCTGGATTTAACTTATGGGAAGCATCTTGTAAGGATCTGGGGATGCTGATACAAATCAAATTAGTACATTGTCCTATCTGTATCAACACAAATAGCACTGGGGAAAATAAAAGGCCTACTTTTCATGCAATTCTCAATGAGAGATAGGGAGGAAGAGAGTAAAGAAAAAAACTGTAACCACTGTCATTGTTGTTGTGTCCCTTCAAGTCCTTTCTGACTTACATTGACCTTAAGGTCCCCATATCAGAGTTGTTTTTGATTTTGGGGGTTTTTGGCGGGGGGGGGGACTTATTCAGAGGGGTTTGCCTTTGCCTTCCTCTGAAGCTGAGAGAATGTGACTCACCATGTGGGTTTCCATGACCAAGCAGAGATTCAAACCATGGTTTATGGAGTTGAAGTCTAATGCTCAAACCACTTTCATAATGTATCTCATTTCTTTTTTAAAAAATAATTTTATTGAGACTATAAAAAAGAAAAACACATGTCTACAAGATAAAGCAATGTAAAAAAGGAAGAAAAAGAAAAAGAAACTAAATAGTACATTACTGAGCATTCAAACGTTAATGGAACACAAACATAAGAAAAAGAAAACAACACCCTACAAATTCTATCTAATAAAAACAAACACCTAAATATCAAACACTCTGCATAAACTTCCCATTCCGCAGATCATGGTTGTTGTTAAATTCTGAAGGGTTTACTGCCTCAGATTTATCATCCTTTTCTTATTGTATTTACTCAAATAGTTTAGAATCAATAATAGAAATATATTTTTCAAATATAGATACAGTAAGTAAAAGAAAAAAATAGACAAGAAAATATAGTTCTACTAGAAGTGTTCTAAATTCAGTTTTCAATCAAATCCAAGCATACCCTACCTGCCTTCAAACATGACAAAAATAACATAACCCTCTCTCAGTGCTTCTTAAATTCATCAATAGATTTATCTCTTATTACTGTTGTCAGTTTATCCATTTCTGCCATATCTAAAAGTTTCAAAACCTACTCTTCTTGGGATGGTGCCAGGTTATTCTTCCAGTAGTTAGCATATATTTAATAACTTTCACACATTCTTTAGTAATTTTATCATCCATCATTCCTAACAGGAACAATTCTGAAGTCAAATTAATGTTGATTTTTCAAATCTTTCTCATTGTCTGATGTATCATCTGCCCATATTTCTTAGCTTTGTCACAAGTCCACCACATATAAAAAAAGGATCCTGTAGTTTGATTGCATTTCTAACATCTATTTGAGGAACTATTATCCATCATAGATAATCTTTTTTTCTGGGAATGAATACCATCTATATAGCATTTTATAAAGATTCTCTTTAAAATCATAGCTTAAAGTAAATTTCAAATCTTTCTTCCAAAGTTTTTCCCATTGATCTACCTGGATCATTCGGTATATTTTGTGCCCATTTAATCATATAGTCTATACTGTACTTTATTTCTTGTGCTATTTGACAAATTGATAAGTATTTTTAATTAACTTTTTATTAAAAACACTATAAAGGAAATACACACACAAAGAAGAGAAACATAAATAAGAAAAAGGTGGGCAGGTACTAAAAAAAATACACCAATACAGATATAATACAGAGATGTTCAACCAATAAAAAGAAGAAAAACATATATGGACATTGAATAAAGATAAAAACATTTAAAGAAGAATAATTGTCGACTTCCTTTTGCCGTCGGCCTAGAACAATATTTGCACTCATGTTTGTCCTTTACTTGAAACTCTCTATTTATCTTCAATTCAAATGCATTCTATAGTTTGAGTTCATCCTTTCCTCTCCCTTGTAGTTCCTTGCATATCATTTCTTATTTGGATATCTAAACATATTTTACAGAGTGTAAGGAAAAGCTTATGTCATAATTCAGTTCTATTTACTTTTGAGTTCTCCATACTTCATGCATATGTAGAACGTCTATAATTAATAATTTATGTACTAATAATTAAAGTATGCATTTTCCTATATAGTTTCTTTTACCTTATATCTTGACACCTCATCTCTTATTTACATATGTTATCACAGGTTCCCAATCTTCTTCCAGTTGGTTAATTTGTTTCCCATTTATATAGTGGGTGAGTAAGTCATACTCTTTCAATTCTATTATTTTTGATAACCATTGATCTATATCTGGAATATTTTTTATTTTCCAGATTCTTGTGAAATTTATTCTCACTGTCGTAACGAAGTACAGCAAAATTTGATTATTTTTCTTTAAATTTTTTTTTTAAACATGAAAGTCATATTCAGCAGAAAGAACTCTGGACACATAGGGAATGTGATCCAAAATATTTCTTTTATGACCTCATATACTTTTATCCAGAATTTCTTCATCACTGGCCAAGTCCACCAGAGGTGATAGTAAGAACCCATTTTTTCCTGGCATTTCCAACACCTGTTATTTCCCGTCCAATATATTTTGTCTATTTTTTTTTTTTTTTTGGAGAGAGATGATATCGATATATCATTTTTATAAAGTTTTCTTTCAAATCTTGGGAGCAAGTAAATTGATTTGTATTTTTCCAAGCATTTTCCCAATATTCTAGTGGTATTTCATGTTTTAAATTTTTTGCCCATCTTATCATAACATCTTTTACAGTTTCATCTTCTAAGTGGCGAGTTAAGAGATATTTATAAGAATGGGAAATCTTTTGTTTTGTTTTTGTAAAAATTATTGCTTCCAATTCATTATAAGTTTTCTGAAATGTAAAGCCTTCTAATTTTAAATCCATTTTAAATCGTTCTTTCAATTGTAAATAAGGAAACCAATTTAACTTGAGGCCTTCATTTTGTAGCTCCTCATGAGCTTTGATCCTAATCTCATCTTCGAAATCTTGAATTAATAATTTTTTATATCTATTCTAGTCCTCTTGTTCATCAGCCCATTTGCCAAAGAAAGCTTCCTGTGGCGATAACCAGCCTGGTATTTTGTTGTCTTTTTTTTTATATATATATATATCCATCCAAATTTTTAACAAGGATTTCCTAACAAAATGATTACAGAAGTCTTTATCTATTTTTGCCTTCCTGTACCATAAATACGCATGGAATCCAAACCGCATGTTTGAACCTTCTAATGTCAATGTTCTTTTATCTTTTAAGGTGATCAGGTCTTGGATCCATATTAATCCATTGGCGTAATAGTAAAGTTTTAGGTCAGGAAGATTGCAACTTCCTCTTGTTTTTTGATCTGTCAGTAGCTTCTATTTGATCTTTGGTTTTCTTCCTGTCCATATAAATTTAGTCAGCTCTTTCTTCCACTGCTGGAAGGATTTATCATTGGCAATAACTGGTAAATTTTGGAATAAGAAATTTAGTTTTGGACAAATTGATAAATATTATTATTCTACCACAGTAATCTTCTATGTAACATAGATACTACTTCCTGATCTCCTGTGGATAATACACAGTATAGATGACATTCTGTCTAATATGTAGCTGTGTTACATAGCTGTAGTATGCTTGCTTTCCTTTTATACCTGTTACGTTATAAGGACAAGAACTAACATGAGATTCTTACCTGTAGAGTAAATACAAAATACAAGCCCTATACAACATTTGGAGGCTTGGGATACAGTATAAATGCAAAACATTTGGATGTTGTCAGTCAAGGAAAAAGCTAGCTGGGACATGAATACAATAAATGCAACAAATGAAGGTTCCAAGGGGAAAATGGTGAATTCTTGTTAACATCAATTTATAGTGAAATAGGTTTGTGGTCGTTATAAGCTCCTGAACAGATGTCTCCTTCTCTCACCTCATTTCTGCACCAATACCAAGTAGCAATCTTTCCCTCACTCTCTGCAGGACTGAAATGTTAAGGAATGATTTTGAAAAACAAATCACAATAAGAATTTCCATAGACTGGGTTCAATTACTTTAATGTTTTGTTTTTTAGACTCAGATCATTCATGAGACGATACATTACCCACCTGTGGGACTCACTGCCATCTCCCAGTAAGGGCCAATATTTTAGAGATTAATTTTAGCTAGGGCAGCTTGCTACAGTTCAAGAAAACAGGTGCCACAATCAAAGAATTGAGATCTGCTAATGAATCCCGGCTGGAAGATAGAAACTTGACTACTGTTGCATTGACTTCTGAATTGAATTATTATACTGGGTTCTATATGTGGTTGCCTACGAATACTATTCAGAAACTTCAAGGGGTGGAGAATGCCTATGCCCATTAAAGCATAGGGTAACTCAGTCTAGTTGTATGTGTGGGAAACAATAGATTGGCTAAGAGTTTTTCTCAGACCAGTTTTGGAATGTAAGGAACTGCCTTGTACCAAGTCAGATCATTGGTCCATCCAGCCTAATATCATCAACTTTATCAACTTTGACTAGTACCACTGGGTCTCCAGAGCTTCAGGCAGGTTTCTTTCCTTTAGATGCCTGACATCCCATGGTGATCTCCCATCCAAGTACTATCCAAGCTTGACCTTGCTTAGATTCCTAAATCAAGCAAAGCTGGTGTGTTCACCTTGCTATGGTGGTACATATTTAAAATGGTGGCTTCAAAACTGCAAGTAGTATGAATCTCATGTGACAGCAAGTTGTAGTGGTTTCAGTACTGGCCTAGTTCTGTGGGAGATCAGGGTTCCAATTGTGGAAACTCCCTGGGTGACCATGAGCAAGTCACACATTTCAAACATACGGATATTGGTGCTGGCAAAATTATTGCTATTTTTGAAGAAAGAAAATCTGGAGGGAGGCTCTGTCCTGAAATCACTGGATTAAAGGCTATCAAGACATTCATTTACATTTGAACTGACACAATGATTTCCTGATCCGCTACAGATATAGATTGCTAGCAATTAAAGGATAATTATAGCTGCTGCAAATGGTCACATTATCTATCAAACTCTGCCATGTGCTATTCTTTTTTGTTTCATTACCATTCAACCAGCATTGCTGACATATTGTTACCTCTGTTCACCTATGTATATATCGTTGTGGTGGTGGTGTGCCTTCAAGTCATTTCTGAGTTATGGCTATCCTAAGGCAAACCTATCATGAGGTTTCCTGAGGCTGAGAGCATGTGATACAGTCAAGACCATCCAGTGGGTTTTCATGGCCAAGCAGGGAATCAAACCCTGGTCTCCAGGGTCATAGTTTAGTGCTCTAACCAATACAACATACTGGGTCTCCCTCTGCCCCACTGAAATAGCATCCATCAGATGAACTGACTCTGGGCCAGAGGGGTTGTACCATGATGAACCAGTCTTTAAGGCAGAGCTTTCCAAACTTTTCATGATGGTGACACACTTTTTAGACATGCATCATTTCACGCCACAGTAATTTCAGTTTTACTAGCAAACTGGAGGTTAAGCTAACCCTGTATAAGAGATACAGACACATACATCAATAACAAAATGTATGGGGACACAACATATCTCATGAAAACCTTTCATATATTTTTAAAAATATATGATTTATAAATAATAACATACATTTCCAAGATCGTAGGCAACACACCTACACACTTCAGGCAACACTAATGTGTCGTGGGACACCATTTGGAAAGCTCTGCTTTAAGGTATCACAGAAGCCCCTAGGCTATACCTTGCCACTATGGGTTGCTATGGTTACTTAACTGGAAATTGGGGGCATAGTAGTGATTCAGTTCATTGTAAAATAGTTTGCATTGGAGCATTCCCAGTTTATCACTATCAGGGAACATGCCCATTTCATACCAACCATTTTATCCCAGTTATTTTATAAGAAGTCGTGCGGGGGATAGACACAATCAAGGAAAGCGTGGTCCTGAGTTTACAAGGACACAGCAGAGCTATAAATAAAAGGGGCCATTTCTGCACTAGATTGTTATAGTGCTATTATTCCACTTTCAACATCCTATGGAATCCTGAGTTTTGCAGTTTAGTTTAAACTGCAAACCCCAGGATTCCACAGGATGTTGAAAGTGGAATAATAGCACTATAACAATCCAGTGCAGAAATGGCCAGGGTGTATTGGAAGTTCTTCATTCGTAGGGTCACTATAAGTCCAAGTCGACTTGATGGTAATTAAAAAAGAACAAAACTTGCTGTTCTGACTATTATGATAATAAATCCCTAAGAATTTTTTCACCTGTCATCAGCTGTGGTCTGCTGCAATTTCCTCAAAATAAACAACATTGTTCTATTACTCTCTCAGCAAAGCATCCTTATAGCCTTTCCAATATTACACTCTGACATCAGTAATGTGCAGTGTTCAAACACTTGGAACTAGCTTTGAACTTGCAGTATTCTGCCAATGTAAAACATTTAAAAATTCACAGTAGATGACTCAAACCTCTGTACTAACACACACACACACACACACACACACACACCTTAAAATAGGATTTTTTAGGGGAAAAAATTAAAAAGGTATATAAATGATATCTTTCTATTTTTCTGCTTGGCATAGTACGATGTGCATTCTGGCCTTGTAGCATTTGTACCAAGCAAGGCATGAGATCAGATCTCTCTATCAGATCTCATGGTGTGTTTGAACAGTTGCTTAAGTACAGCCATATTGTTTTATCTGCATGTTTGTTTGAGTATGTATGAAAACAGGAGGTGTGGAGAGAGGAAGGGAGAATACTGGATATGGACATTTCCCCC
This sequence comes from Cyclura pinguis, assembly GCA_030412105.1. Taxonomy (NCBI): domain Eukaryota; kingdom Metazoa; phylum Chordata; class Lepidosauria; order Squamata; family Iguanidae; genus Cyclura; species Cyclura pinguis. Next base: position 132,575,781 of record CM059600.1, read on the forward strand.
ATTCTAACTACCTTCATGTTTTTATTTAGCTAACCACATGTTACAATTATGTTCTTCCTTGTTGGTCAAACAGATGCTTTGGGTAGGTTGAGTTAAACAGAGGGAATTGCACAAAATAAGATGGGTCTGTGATAATGAGGTTTCCCCATTATCTAGGTAACAGAACTTAAGGGAAATAGTTATCCCTCGGGCATACAAAGGGTTAATAGACTGACAGGGTTAGGTTACATTGATTGGAGGTCACATGAGATAGGTCACATGAAATATTTGCCCAATCAGGGGGGGAGAAAGGAGAGAATCTTCTAGATGCTTCGATGAGAAGTGAAAAAAAAAATCCTCAAGAGATCATGAGGAGGGGGAGGGATGCTGGTAGAGGCTGCGATAGATGATGCCTCTGAAATCGAGGAGCAACTGACTGTGCCAAGAACTGGGCCAGTAAGTGAGCAAATCAACTTGCAAACATCCTCCGCACTGGAAGGTCAAACAGAGACAGAGTTGCCCCGGTCAGCTCATGACAGAGAGGGAATCAGCAGTGATTCAGAGGAGCTATAGCCACATGTGCATATCAGCCCTCAATCACGCAGAAGGCTGAAACAGGCTGCTCAGAGGGAGGCTGCATGGACTAGGTTGAGGAAGCAATAACAAGCAGCACCTGTTCACAGCGGCTATTTAAGTCTGCTGGCATGGCTGCTCTTTGCTTGCAGCAAATTACTAGCAAGCCCTCACAACCTTCATGTCTCCTGCTCCCTGAAACCCTCTGGACAGATCTCTGTTTCTTGAACCTTTGGACTGGACCTTGACCTGGTTCGGCTTGCGTTTTCCTTGTGTTTGATATATTCAGACTCTCACTGCAAGTATTCCTGACCTCCCTCCTCCCTTGCTGGCTGCGGCTCGGCAGGGAGAGATTCTGGACAGAGGCAGACAAGGCCGCTTCTTGGGCCTCCCCAACATACCATCTCAGAAATGACCAACTGCTCTGAGTTGCTTAGAATGTGTCTAGTTAGCTACATTAGAACTTTGTTATTTTGGACAATTTGACTGATCTTCAGAATCTATCTGTGCTTATAACTACTTGTAACTATCAAGCATACCTGAGTGGGGGAAGCCCTTTCATGAGTATTATTTTCTTGTTTACCTTGCATGTTTAAAATAAATACTTTTCTGTAAGCCTCTGTTCCTTCTCCATTCCCACACATTCCTCGGTGCACGTGTGGATGGGATTCCTCTCACTCAGAAGAAGAAGGTGAGGGAAGGGAAAGGATATTTGAACATAGAGACTGTACATTCCCAGGCAACATCCCACTGCATTGCTGTAGAGTGGGCTAAATCAGTGGCTGTTTGACAGCTCGGAATTAAGCAAATTAGGGAGGAATATCTCTAGCTCCTAGTCAAGGCAGAAGTCAGTACTGAGAGGGAGGAGGCCCCCTTTTCCCTTGAATCCCCACAGGGTCAAAGCGTCCTTCCTCGGCAGTGCAGCTCTCATCCAAGTCACCATCTATGATAGTATTTGCTTCTTTAGAAACCCACAAAGAAATCTGATTATAATATTGATTGATGCCTTGGCTGTCAATCAAGCATTAACTATCCTAAGAACCAAAATCTATGTGTGATGCAGTCTGGAAAAATATTTCTTAAAAGGACTTGTTACCATTTTTTTTAAAAAAATCTTAAGTTACCCATCGTATAGCTTCCTGCTTGCAGCTACTTTTTGGTCTTTCTTAAAATGGAAAAAAAACCCACAGTTTAAAATGGTTAGAAAAATCACCTTAAAACTGCCTCAAAGTCCCCTCCAAATCATTTTGTTGCCCCAAATGACATTACGAGCCTTTGCATCACCTTCAAAAGGAATGTGACTGTCTCTTTATTATCCCTTTGTTGGTTCAAAAGCAATGTGTCATGGGTTAATGTCACAAATCATTACAAAATGTGTATTTAAAAATATTTTCTTTGAAAATGCACATCACTACATACATTTTTCTCTCCAAATATGTATTTTCAAATATATTTTAAAGTGTGTCCTTCAACTGATTATTGCATGGGCATATCTGGGAAACATGAAAAACAGTAGATGCCTATATTCTGGCGTCACCATTAGTTTGGGACGTGCTGATCATGTCACTTTCTATCAGAATTTACAACAATTCCTAGTAAAACTGTCTAAAGCAACAGAATAGGAAGCTGTCTGGCTTCCGTGTTTACGAACAATAAAACAACTCCTACAATACTAATGCAATCATCACACCATGTTAATTCCCTTAAGCATCAACAATGGGACCCAGTAGCTCAGCAAACTGTCAATGCTGATAAGAACTGACAGGCTCTCTGCCAACTATCCCATGGCAGAGGAATGTAAATGACTCTCATTCGTGTTGTGTCAGAGAATGCAACTGCACCCTATGGGAACTTTTTTGCCTAGCTGCTATTGATAAGGCATCTGTAGTTTGCCAATATTTGCAACAGGAATACATGTACAATGAAAGAAAGCAGACTTAGCATTTCATGGGTGATCTATGCATCAGAAGCCACAGGATTCAAATAGTGGCACACAAGCAGAAATTCAATCAAACATTTGTCTTGCAACAGGGATCTTACTATCTTGAATTGGTTCCACATTAATGATCCCATTGTTCACTAGAAGATTATAACACAAACACGTGAGTAGGATACAAGGGTGTGCATACAGGCCCTGGCTTTGATGTCTCAATTCTCACTAGCAGAACCAACCATCTATGTACCAGGGCTCATTTGATAAAAAGTAGAGTCTGAATTGGGGTGAAGGCAAGACTGGTGCACACTGAGATACAGCAAGATATGGTTACATATCCTATGAACCTACTTAGCTACTACATTCAAGTTCAGAGTTGGAAGAGAGCTTCAGTAGGCCTATCAACTGAATCCATAACTGAGAACTATTTGAGAAATTTTTTATTTTTATTTTTTTATTTTTTGGTGGGGGAAGATATTCATGTGTCAGCTGAAACAAGCAAACAAAAGAGAGATGGTCTTTTTTAAATCTATGGAAGCCATTGTTCAAAACTGGAAGTGAAATAACTTCACTGTCAATGTTACCATATATCGTGGGTAACAAATAATATTTACTGATTATTTGTGACATGTTGTTTTTAGGGAGGGGTAATTTGGAGACATTTTTCTTTTAAATTTTTATTAAAATAATTTAAAAACATATCAACAACATAGTATTTGCAAAATAATAAGCAATGCTATTGCCTCTGTAAGATGCAAGTAATTAACAGTTCCTCTTTAATGAGTTCCATGATGTTGATGAGTAAGTTTCCAAGTAATGGTGAGCAAGGTTGCTAGTTTTGTTGCTAACTGCCATCAGGTCAACTTTGACTGAAGGTGACCCTATGAATCAGAAACTTCCAAGTCACCATGTCCTCAGCAGCCCTGCTCAGGACTTGCAGGCTCAGGGCTGTTTTCCCATTCACTATTTCAAATGAGTTAGGATTGTCCATGCCATTGTATTTCCAGTTTCTATGTATGGCTGTGAAAGCTGGACAGTGAAGAAAGCCAACAGGAAGAAAATCAACTCATTTGAAATGTGGTGTTGGAGGAGAGTTTTACAGAAACCTTGGACTGTTAAAAAGACAGACCAACGGGTCTTAGAGCAAATAATAATAATTCATAAGATTACTATAAGTCAAAGTCAATTTGATGGCAGTTAACAACATCACAACTTTTGCCAAAAAAGGAAATTCCAGGGAAAATGGAGAGAGAACTTTTGTGCATAGCTCTGACTTCATCCATCCCCTTGTTTAATGGACTGGAAGTGAAACTTTGTCAAGTCTTATTCTGTAACAGTTGCTGGAATGAAACCTAAAATTGCTCTTTACAACACTTGTAGGACGAAAATAGAGCGACTACTTGTTATCATTCCTTTCATTTCAATGGTTGTTATATATTACCGCTTTTTCTAAGGGCCACATCACATTCCACTTGTTGGGATCTCCACCAAAAGCCTCCTTTTGGAATAGATAGGATGGAACGAGTTGAGTATTACTGCCTGAACAGAAGTTTGCTCTCTAGTGAAAGATGGATATGTAGCTTATATACTTTAATATGCATAATAGAGAACTTTCTATTATCCCTTACTGCACAATGAAAACCAGTTTTTCTGTTCTCCTGCACAAGAAAGGTGACTATCCATCCACCACCATTTAATTTAAATAAAGTTAAATAAATGTTGTTGTTGTGTGCCTTCTACTAATTTCTGACTTACGCTGACCCTAAAGCAACTCTATAACAGGGTTTTCTTGGCAAGATTTGTTCAGAGAGTGTGTGACTTGTACTGGGTCACCCAGTGGGTTTCCACGGCTGAGTGGGGATTTGAACCCTGTTCTCCAGAGTTACAGTCCAATGCTCAAACCACTACACCTTGCAGGCTCTTTAAACAAATGCCCATACATTACTTTCAGATGCTTCCAGTCTAGTTGATTTTAATCTGTACTGGATGAATGAAAAAGTTCCCATTCCTCTGTGTTTCTGATTTTTAAATGATTGAATTCTCCTAGTAGAGTCACAACAATGCAGCATGTGCCACCAATAAGTCCTCATTTTTTCATAGCCAAGGATAATATGAACAATATGTTCATTTGGCTATGCTTCTGAATTTAAACGAGCAGCTCTTTCTATTTTACATACTGAAAGGAGATGAACTGGCAAGTTGTTGATGCAACAGTCACCAAAAGTCCCTCTCCCACCCACACAAAAAGCAAACAGGTAAAAATGTATTTGTGTATGTGTGTGTGTGTGTTGTATTCAGCACTGGATTATGTATGAGATACTTCACATGTTATGCAAGTACTGATTGCCTTTTGTTAAAGGGAAATGCTAATGACATTACATTTCTCTTATTATTCATAAAAAGTTGTATGCTAATCTGAATCTGAAAATTTGGAATAGTAAATGGTAACAGTAACAATGGGCCTTTCCGCACCCTACTTTTTCATGGCAGCATCCAGTGGAGATCCCGGCACTGGTACTGCTGGGAAGGGAGCATGACGGGAGTGCTCCTCACCACACCAACTGGATCTGTGATGAAGGGAGTGTGATGGCCCTGCCTCTCCCTTCCGCAGTGCAGCCGAGTACTTTCCTGGGCTGTGCTGGGGCAGGAAATGCAGCCATTGCACTTCCAGGCCTTTTGCAGACTGGGTAAGTCTTGGATGGTAGTGCGATCGTGGGTCATTGATGGGGAAAACTTATCAATGATTTAATCTGTGATTGTGCTGCCTGTACATGGAAGAAGGATGGGATCAAGACAATGTCATGCAGAAGCGTTGTCGCAGTCCCATCCTTCTCCTGTCCCCATGGTGGGTTGGGAAGGTGGTGCAGAAAGGGCCAATGACTTTCCACTGAGTTGACTCTCAACTTTTTGGACTAACAATACTCCAGTCAGCAAGCGGCTATACTTACCTGGGGTGTGTGTGGATTCTGATAGCTCTAGTACTACACAGTAATTTACCCAAGCTGTGATGATTAATTACTAGCATTTTAATTTATAAGTCTACAGAATACAGTTTGCAGTCCTCTTGAGCCCTCAAAGCATCAAGGCCAACATTTTTAAAAATTAATTATCATATAATATACTGGGGTAATTAGCTGTATTAGAATTAAAAGCAAATATATAAAAGAGGCAGCATAAATTAAAATATCACAACATTCAGTTTAAGGTTCATTTTGGCTGAGAGGGGTCAGAGCTGTAATGCAGGACAGCTGTAAGAACTCTATGAAGTGCTTGCTCATCCATCCATCCACACATCTGCCTGGACGATCTTCCTATGCCTGACGGGTCAAGATAACTAACATCAACCTTAAAAAGGAGGAAGGGAGAGGGGGAAAAAAGGGGAATATGGCAGCCAACTGAAAGACTAACTGGTTTGTAATTTAACATGACCTTTCATGAGTATAAACCCACTTCTTCAGATGCAGTACAGAGTGATATTAAGGCATCAGGTACGAAGCATTTTTAAACAGTTGTGGGAGTAGGATAGAATGTTGTAGGATCCAGAAAGACACGAACCATTTTTTTTGAAGGGGTGAGTGAGCTGATACCAGTCTTCCAGATCTTTACAGTGGTCAATTAGTACTGATATCCAAAAGCAATACAGCTGCTTATCAAAAGTCAGTTTCCCTGGCTCCAAAACTCTCAGAAGATGCCTTTTCTGAGTGCTGATTTAAGAGTTACTTAAAAGTTGATTAAGGCCATTTCCGCACTAGACTGTTATAGCACTATTATTCCACTTTCAACATCCTATGGAATCCTGGGGTGTGCAGTTTTGGGAGGGGCCACCTTGTCCCTCCCGAAACTCCAAGCCCCAGGATTCCATAGGATGTTGAAAGTGGAATAATAGCGCTATAACAGTCTAATGCGGAAATGACTTAAGTAACACTTAACATTTAAAATAAAAAGTGACCAGTCACTCATAGGTTTCTTTACTAATTCCTTGGATTTAGTGTCAGAAAACGTTTCTGTTCTGAGAAATATCCTTCCTCCATCTCTCCTTCTGGATATCCAAAAAGCCGCGCTAGTCTAGAGAATAGGTACAAACAGTATCCTAGCTATTTACTGAGAAGTAGCATCAGGAATGTAACAGAAGCAGTAAGAAAGCTGGCTTGTCTTTTACCTCCTTGCCACTTTTACACTCAAAAATAATCCCACCACTGCTGCCAATTTCCCATGGCAGGAAATATACTGGTCCCCCAGTATCACTGTCCCAGTAGGCTTCCCATAGCTTTTTTTTTCCTGTAGAGAGAAAAGCATCAATGACAGAGAGGACATGTTAAGCCAAACAAATGTGAGTGAGGGGGCTTAACCAGACTTTTCCAGTACCATCTCTCCACTGAAATTGGCAGCATTCTATGGTGGTGAATGTTAAACATTAAAATATCTGAAATTCATGCATCTCCTGTGATCAACTAGTTTGGCCCACAGATTGCCAGATGAAACCTAGGAAACTAAGAAGAAAGCAGTTTACTCATTCTGTACCTATTTCTTTTTAAATTTTGATGCATATACCTTCCATTCTTGTCACAATAAATGAGATCAAAAGTAGGCCGTTGGCTCTTTCAGGTGTATAGGTTATGCTCTCAAAGGTTAACAAAGCTGTTCCATTGTCTCTTTTTTTATTGAGACAGCCCAACAAAGTAATTCAGAATCCATGCCAACTATTACATTTCTATTATAAACTGTTTGGGTGATAAGATCTATTGTGCAATCCGTACACAATGACTAAAGCAAATACAAATAAGCAGGTGTAAATTGAAAAGGTATAAATGGAGCACAGGGCGATTTGCTGAAAGTGCTTCACCCACTTAACCTCCAAACTATCAGTCTAAATCAATCAAAGTAAGGGGTTATCTTATCAAGTGCCTGCCTCTCTCACTTAATATGACTTTCTTGTGCTGCCTGCAGATCCCCCTTTCTCTTTGATTTAGTTTGATAATACCTAATGGTTTGTTTGCATAACATATTTCACATAAACCCCTTAGCTCAATCCTGTAGGAACTACCTAGAATACAAACTGTGCAAGTGTGCATTCGCTTTCACTGCCAATATGAAGAGGTACACAATAACATTTTAAAAAATAAAACTAAAAAAGTGCTGAAGAGCAGAGAAAAAGAAAACAGGAAAAAATGTGGACTTTGGACACAGGCCTTTGTTAAATGCAAGCTGCAGGGATGAAAAACACAGACATTTCTTTTGTAATATGCTACATGCACTAGCGGAACACTTTAATGAGATGGTGGAACAATTCTGTTTAGTGATGCATAGCCCCCATAGATACTCAGCACAGGGGGCTGTACAAAGATATATCTGGGCAGACAGACAAGGAAAATATCAAGGGACCCATCTGTTTTCCTCTAACTTGGCCATATGTACCCCTGGATGCAAGAACCATCTCTGAAACAGCAACTTCAGCAGCACCAACACAGACTCATACTGTGTCTGCACTGTAGTTGGCTGATAGAACTACATGAGCTTCGTGGCACTTCTCTGAATAAATGCATAGTGCAGACTAAATGAGGTACACTGCATTCAGTACACAAACTGCTGAGCAAATGGTATAGTAATCTTGCTGAAGCTAACTGTGGAAGTCTCAGTCTGGTCACTGCCTGGATAGAAAGCTACTCAGTACAGGAGAAAAGCAAGATATAAACACACTAAATAAATATTTGCTCATCTCTTTACATTTTGGTCCTCTCATTGAATTCTTCATTTAACTATTATGTCATTCACTTCCCATAAAAGGAACTTCAGTTCCATCTGTGTGTGTGTGTGTGTGTGTGTGTGTGTGTGTGAGAGAGAGAGAGAGAGAGAGAGAGAGAGAGAGAGAGAGAGAGAATATGAATGACTTCATGAATGTGAGGGACATGGGTATTTTTGAAATTACTTCCTGTTGCTCAAAGAACAATTAAACTAATTAGGTTCATAATGAATTATCATAAAAAGAAGAAGACAGACAATGAGCCTTCTCCTGTTCCCAAGATTTACTCCACAAAGAGTAAAATGTATCAGATCCCCAAACTTTTAGTATTTTCATCAGGAAAGGACAAGTAAATGAAGCATGCAAATTTGACAGCTTCATGGTTACTTTACAACAGCAGTAGTCTGGACAGGCTTGGAAAAGTTATCATGCTGAAATGTATCATAAAAACTTGGTGGGATTTTTATTCCTGCTTTGTTTGACTTTGATCTATTCCCTCATGCCAAATGGGTGATTTCTTTTGATTTCTATGTGACAGCAGTCCTTGAGTTCTGTAGTCCCTAGTGTTCACAGAATGCTTATTTAAATCTCCAAAGCACCTCACATGTACAATGCCAATAAGCCTGGGCCCTGCCTACTTGATACCCATATTTGTGCCTTATGGGACGGAAGCAATGTAGTGTGCTCCATTTGAGCCTCAGAATAAACTGTTTAAGCAACCAGAAGGTCTCTCTAGTCAACATGAGAAAAGGAGAAAGACTTGCTGACCAACTAACAGCAACTTGTAGCATTGCCAGGAGGTGGGTCACTGGCAGATAGTGCCACTGTCCAGCCTCTTCTTCCAGAGGTCCTCACATCTCCCAAAGACCAGGATGTCACTACATAGCCATGAGCCAAGACTGGCTGCCAGCTATCTGCAACAAAATTGGCTCCAGATGTGTGGGTTTATTGCCTCTCCCACAGCAGCCTTCCAGGTTTCCTTCTTGTGGCTTATTGTTAATGTAAGCCTTCTCTTTGCCAACAACTTGTCTTGATGGGGCATGACTGGCATTGGATAGGATTGTTGTTGTTGTTGTTGTTGCTGCTGCTTCACCATAAATGTTCATGGCACTTTACAAGTAAAACAACAACAACAGTCATTCCTGCCAAAGACATACCATCAAATACACATGCACATAAACACATACGCACACAGGGGAAAGAAAGAGCAATGCAAATAAAAACTATATAACACAATTGTAAATCAAAATATATAAGATGACAAAATAATTCTATTGATGGAAGCATTTCTGTCAGAAGATGTATCCTTTCAATCCATACCTTTTTCTTAGATGTGAAATACTTCCTCACTATTAGTTCCTGAGGGCTGCATTCAGTGTACTTTAGTTTTTCTTTAGTCATAAAATGATGTAGAAATCAGATTAAAAAATGAATATTAATGTGGTCAGGTTGGACTCAGTTAAACTAAGCTGATCATTTAAAGTAAGGTGGTCAATTGAGGCAGACCTAAGGACCAGTTTTCTACCCTGGGACTGCCAGAAAGAAACCTATTAGCGAAATATACGCGTGCAAGTGCACCTTACATGTATGTTCTGTTGGCCCTCCACATCCATGGGTTCTGCATCCCTGGATTCAACCAACTGCAGCTCAAAATATTTTTTAAAATCCAAAAAGCAAACCTTGATTTTGGCTCATCCAAGCACTACACTGATGTGTAGGCATACCCTGCTGTAGTCTCCCACCATTTTATCAGCAGGGCCTGTATGTTGTAACATCAACAAATATCTGTTTTTGAACACCAGAAGTGGATTCTAGTCCATTTTAGTGGGGGTGCCCATAGAAGCCCCAATCCTACACTGAGGAGTCAGAGCCTAACACTACCCAGTTCTATGTCTCTCCCCAACATGTTTCTTCTTTTGGAAAGGGTGCAGGGAGATATTATCTTCCCATTTTTGTCACATACAAAACCTCTCCCCCACCCAGCTGTCAAGCCTTAGGAAGAACCACTGCTCCTGCTTACCAGTATGGAAGGAAGAAGGCAGGGAGGCAAGCCAGGTGTGACAACTACCTCAGTTTTGGAGGGAGAAGGAAAAGAATTATTTGGTGGTATATGCCTGCATGGCACGCATTGGATTTGATGGCCCTTTTGGTCTCTTCCAGCTCTATGATTCTGTGAGGATGTGCTCACAAATGGAGTGCACCCTCCTACCTTTTCCCCTCAGAACTATGGCACTTGAATTGTCTCCATGGTCTCTCCCCTCCCCACCAGTAAGCAGCTGAAGCAGTGGCCCCTCCCAGGACTTGACAGCTGTGGGATGAGGAGTTTGGGAGATTGCACAAGGGCTACAAAATAGCACCTTGTAAGCCATCTAGAAAGAGACATACAGTGGGCCCTCACTATCCACTGGAGTTTGATTCCAGGATCCCCCATGGATACCAAAATGTGTGGATGTTCAAGTCCCATTAAATACAATGGTGTAGTAAAATGGCATCCCTTTCTGCTGATGAATATATGCCACTACACTAAAGTCTTTAAAAGGGGGTCTCCACTGTGAAATTGTCATGCCAGAGTTTATCAGTAAATTTGATATCATTCAATTCATACATACCTAAGCGTGACTCTTACCTAAGCACCTCCCACCCTCAGGTTCTAATATCATTGCAGCATCTCGTGTGAAAAGCTTGTTCATACTATGAAAATGTTTGAGCTATCCATACTGATCTCACAGACTCACCCTTTCATTTCATAACTTTTGGCAAACACGCTTTATACTTCTCCCCTCTGCATCTCTCTCTGTACAGAATATGCTCATTGAAGATACTTTATTCATTTCTCAGGTTGGACTCTAACCTACTGAAATTTTCTCACACTAGTTTGGATAGTCTTTACAGTTCTATGTGATATTTTCATATTCTACTATTTACCACTGATTATTTAAGTCTTTTACTCCAAGTCTCAAGCCAAGTCTCAAGTCTCGACCTTCAAGTGTCAAGTCAAGTCTCAAGTCCTTGAATATACTTTCAAGTCAAGTCTCAAGTCTGGGAGCCAACTTTATAGCCTGGCCTATATTCCAGAATTTCTGGACAGAGTTGAACAGTCAGTTTTAACAATTTAAGCAAAGTTGGCCCTCCACATTTGTGATTTTGCCATCTGCAGCTTCCGAAGTGGGGAATCAGATCCTTCTTCCTCCCCCCTTCCCAAAGCTGGAGGCTTTTGTGCCAATGGGCGCAAAAGAGTCTGCAGCGTTGGAAGTGAGAAATAGGAGCCTTCTCATTCCCCATTACTGAAGCTTCAAAAGCTTTAGAAGGAAGGATTCTTCCTCCTCAAGCCCATTGTCTAGCACATTTGCTGTTCTCCTCTGAGAAATGTGCCCTGCACTCTGAGGCCCTGATAATCCCTTTAAAAGTAGATTGCTGTTCCTACAGGCTTCTGCCATTTTTGGAGGCGGGGAGGGGGCAGAAAAAAGTCATGTCTGGAGAACATGAAAGGATTAAGAACCCGGAAAAATAAATGCTGGTGTGGGGAATAGTCTTAGGGCTACACTCATTCTGGCCCTGGTTTAAAGAATAGCAAATAATTAGGGTAGCAGTTAGAGGGCGTTGTAGAAGGCTTACTTTTATATAGACATTGGATAATGCTGTAAATCTCTTCAGTTTCATATTTCTATCATACAGATGAGTAAATAGGTGTTATTTTTTAAAAGAGGATTTTTGACTAAGTGCCCAGCTCTTCTCTATTAGGACAGATGGTAAGATCTAGGGATAATTCGTTTCAGAGAGCTTCCATTCATGAACAGAGAAAATAAAATGCATTTATTTGGGCCAAATCAGTTCAGTAGCTTGCTTGTGTCACTAGAAGAAAAATGCAGAATTCTGCCAGAACAATACTAAATTCTGTCTGTGAGCAGAGAGATTTTCAGAGACAGCAAGCCAGATAATGCATATGTTCACCCCTTTCTTCAGTTCATAAACATGCTACCCACTGGGGGTGGGAGGGATGTTCTGGGTAGCAGTGATGACTCTGACAATGTGGTTTCTGCCCAGGGCTGCAACAATGACAGAACCTGGGTCTGCGATTGTATTCCATGCCATAAGGGATACTTGATTTTGTTTGCTCTGCATTTTGAAGCACATCAACCTAATCCACACTACCCAGATTAATCCAGGCATATTTTCCTGGGTCAGAAAATCTGTCAAACTGCTTATAAGGATAATAAAATTTAAAATAGAAACTCTGATAGAAAATACATTTTGAAATGCATTATTTTGTGAGAAAATACTTTCAAAAGTATGTGTTATGAATACAAATGTAATAATCCATTTTTTAAAAAGAAATCACATCTTACAAAGGATGTGGAACAGGTTGGATTTAATAACACACATGGAACATTCTGAATTATATACGAGGTAAGTCAGCTCTGAATTATATACGAGGTAAGTCAGCCCCCATTCTTGGAAAGGTTACCATGAACTACCTATGATGAACCCAGACAATGCACTGCAAATGTCTTGTTCTTTGCAGAACTCTTGGGAGTTAATAAGAGTTAGGCCTCAGTGAAACTCTGCTATGTAATGTATCTTGATTTATTAATGCTCTGTGTGTGAGAGAGAGAGAGAGCGCGCGCGAGAGAGCGATTCTCCACTTTTGCTTCAAAGGATATCTAACTCAGAATTAGACATTTTGTATTTTATCTCAGTATGTGAAAGACAGAGTAAAAATGAATAGCATAGCAAGTTGCCTGTTAAAGCAGAAGGTCCAAATGGTGCATTTCAGTTCAGCACATGTGAATTGAGTATTAACACTGCTAAAGAAGAGTCGTGTGCTATCCAGAACCAGTTCTGCATTTTTCTTTGCACTAATGCAAACAGATTGCACAGAATTTAAGTTGAAGCAGCAATGGTAAAAGCAAAGAAAACTAAACCGGAACAGTTCAAATTCATTTTCCAAGCAAAGCCTGTTACTTGCACTTGCACATACAGTGCAGCGTAGCAGATGGTTTTCTGCAGTGTTAGTTTTGGAAGCTTGTGTTACGAGAGCAGTCATTCTGGTATTTTCCATCTGACTGTCACTGGGGGCTTCCTTATCATGAAAGAATTCATTAAAAATACCGCTAACTGCTTCACTACAACCATAGTGATAGCATTCAGGAAAATATGTAAGAAAGTCAGTTCTTTACGAAAAGAAGGGAAATAATAAATGAATAAGTCTATTTCAACAGGATACAGAAAAAAAAGTTAACAGAATGAATCAAGAATCAAAGCATGTGTGTGAGAGAGAGAGAGAGACAAAAGGATGTGCCTGTAGCCTAAAAAACAGATGGCAAGGGACCCAAATTTTGTCTCAGGAAGATTAAAATTGACAATTATTACAAATGTTCTCCTCAGTAAGAATGAGGTCTGTATTATTGATATGCCCAAGAGTGACCTTATTTCAGACTCGGAACTCTACACAGTAGCGCACAGTCTATTCCTAACATAAGAGGAATATTGCCAAGCTGGACTATTTCCAGAGAAGGATGATCAAGATGATCAAAGGTCTAGAAACCAAGCCATATGAGGAATGACTTGGGGAGTTGGGAATGTTTAGCTTGGAGAAGAGAAGACTAGAGAAATGACATGACGGCCATGTTTAAATATCTGAAGGGATGGCAGGTAGAAGATGCAGCAAATATGTTTTTGGCTGTCCAGAGACTAGAACAGACACCAGTGGATTTAAATTACAAGAAAAGAGATTCCACCTACACATTAAGAAGACATTCTTTACTGTATGAGTTGTTCAGTAGGAGAATAGGCTGCCCCAGACAGTGGTGGAATCTCCTTCTTTGGGGGGTTTTAAACAGAGGTTGGTCAGATATCTTTCTGGCATGCTTTAGATGTGTGTTCCTGCATGGCAGGGCATTGGATCAGATAGCCTTAGTGACCCTTCCAGCTGTAATATTCTATGATGCTGACATTTTATCCCTCTTCAGAACCTCAGGGTCTGTTATCTTGGAGGAATACATTCATAATGGCCAGATTATTAACTGCACATGCGGTGTAACTGAGGTGTCAAAGTTTCTATAGCAGAGGCAAACAGTTCCCCTCCACGAAGCTGTGTGACTAAATTGTGTTACCTACTGCCCCCACAACTTTTAAAAGCTAATTTCTCCAGCTTCCAACTTCCTCAAGTTGCTTCTAGATAATGGCTGGTTCCTGATACTGGTCAGAAGCAGTTTGCGCAAATAATGAAGATTCAGACAAATTACAACCAAACAGCAGGGCTCTGAACCCTTAATAGGCTCAGAGGATGAGCCTGAACAAGTTTACTAATATGAAATAAGGTCCACTCTTCAATTAGACCTACTTCTTGGTAAATATGCTTGCAACTGTAGCCTTCTGCTGGGATTTACAGTCAATTGCAGCCTTCCCTTCCCTGTAATTCAATTTACCTAACTACCCTATAAAGCCTCTGTACCAATGTTTAATGCCATATTGGTACAGAGGGAAAGACTAAAGAATAGCTCCAACTCAATCCTATCCTTAGCTAGACAAGAAATGCAAATAGGTGCTGATCCAGTCACCTTGTAGTAGCTCCCTCCACCTCCCCCCACAAATAATTGATTTTGAGCTGGGGAAAGGAACTGACTTACTTTTGCTTCCGCCTACCTACCTACAGCGGATGGACATTTTTGTAGATTAACTGACAATAAGTAAGGCCCCTCCTTATGTGTATAGCTGTGTGTGTCTATGTGTGTTCATGCATGCCTAAATATCCATTGACTGAGTTGATTATTCATTACCCTGGAAAAATAAAACCAGCATGTATATATCTACTTTTTACAACAACTTCTGACAGACCACCTGCACATTATTTCCATTCTGATTAAGCTCATGCTATTTATCCTTTCCATGCTTGGAGAGCAATCATGCTTGTCCTCACTTCAAAGGCTGCACACTGCTCTCTCCAGAGCACTTTTTTCTCCCAAAGGGTCAACAAAAGCAATTTAGTGCATTGGTATTTTATGGGAGCAAACAGGCTTTTCCCTTCTTCATATTGGTCAGCTGTGCAAAGCAAAATGGGTTTTATAGCCAGCACATTAGATTGCAGGGGAATCCTCCTGCTGTTACCAGCCTTCATAACCCCAGTTACCAGCCTTCATAACTTTTCTGTTAATAAACAACTCTCCTGATTTTAGCAAGGATTAATCCTCGACAGAGTCCTGCAGTGGGTGCCTGGAATCTCTTTGGAGAGTGGCTTAATCCAGTACAGTTAGATTTATCTCAGAATATTTGAGAATTTACTTGTTAGTTAGTGAATCATCTATTCAAAAGGTTAAGCTTTGCAGCAAGAACACAAAACTGTAGATGTGTGACAGTGAAATGACTTTTAGTAGAGTGTATAATTAAACAGAGAGCCAGTGTGGTTTAGTGGTTTGAGTGTTGGACTATGTCGGAAACTACTTAAAGGCGCACAACAACAATAATAATAATTAAATAACTGTTTCAATTTTTCAAAAAGTTGGCCACGATCAAAATAATCCTGCATGTGTCACAGCGAGTGGAAAACTAAGGCTCTTTCCGCACCTTACCTTCTTCCAGCACTGGGGTGCGGGGATCACGCGAGCAGCCTCTGGCGAGAGGCTCTCGTGTCCGGGGTCTTTCGGCTCCTCATGAGCTGCCTGCTCATGCAAGAGCCCCGCCTCTTCCTTCCGCAGTGCAGCCTGGGACCTGGGCAAGTGCGCGTGGGGCCCGGGAACAATGCGCGATCATGCACCATTATCGGCTTCTAGCCAAAAATGAAAAGGTGCGTGATCGGTCCCTGCCGGCCCCTGGAGCATTGCACAATTGTGAGTGCATTGTGCAGATCACTCATCACAATCGCACAATGCTCCAGGCACCCTTTCACATGGAAAATGCCATGTGGAAAGGGCCTAACTCTTCTGTGCTCTTGCATTATTGTCATTGTTGTTCTGTGCTTTCAAGTCATTTCCAACTTACAGATGTCCCTAAGGCAAACCTATCACAGGGTTTTCTGGGACTGAAAATGTGTGATGAGCCCAAGGTCACCCAGTGGGTTTCCATGGCCGAGTGGGGAACCGAACCTTGGTCTCCAGGGTAGTAGTCCAGCGTTCAAATCATTAGACCCTGCTTGCATGATACCAGTGTCTTGCATGATATCAGTGTCTTTTTCTTACTGCAGTCCTATACTGCTGCAGGAGATAGATGCCTCTTTGGTGAGACTGCCAGCCTTAAGAAGTAGCTTTTCTCATTGCACTAGGAAAAGAGAAGAAAAGGGAACCTGTAAAGTCCCAGTGCTCAGGCAACCCTTTGAATCCTGGTCATCATTTCTACATACTGTTTTCAAAGCTCAAAATGGATGATGCATGGATGGAAGTCAAGGTACCAAAAAAAAAAAAAAACAACCTCTAGAGAAATAAAGAAACATTTTTAACATGACCCTAGTTGTTAGTAAGACATCAATTATGTCACTGCAGTAGAACTAGAATTCCCACAGTCCCTACAGTATTACAATTCTGTGTTTCATGTGACTCTGTGTTAGGAGAAATGTTCATTGCATTGAAATACACAAAAAAGAAGAAAAATGCTCCACTGAGCATGGTAACAGAAAATTCATGAGAATATAAGCTGTTCTGTCTCAAATATCTTATAGGTTCCAGGCTGCACATAACACAGCCTTCCACTCTATCTGAAAAGAGCCTGTTAGTCTTGCTTTGCATTTAGAATTTATTTTGTTCATGCCTCCTATTTTTTATCTGCATAAATTTTGATTAAATGGATCAGTCAAGTCAAGCTCCACAGAATATTCAATATCCCCAGAGGTAGAGGTAAAAGCTAGAGGAGAGACTGTAGTGTTTTTGCTAGTGTTAATGTTAAGAAATTGCACAAGTTACAAAATCATTTGAAGAACATCCTGATTTGTTTCAAAGTATTTTTTTTCATTCTGTTAGGTTATACACACATTTGGATTTACTTTGGCTAGTACAATTTTTGCTTCTGTCCCATCCCTACCTCCAGCCCCAAGATTTTGTCTTATACAAACATAATGTAAACAAACATGAGCTGATATAATCAACAAATCAGTATATAGTTTAGTTGCAGTAATATAGTTCCTTCCCTAATATGACTGAAACAGCAAACTGACTTTATAGATAGGATCAGTTTAAGCAATAATTATAGTTTTAAAAAATCACTAGTTTGGGACTGAAAATTGTTTTCTTCTTTTGTCTCTTTTTTGCATTCTTCCTTTCATCAATCCTCAACCTTTCCTTTATCAGCATAAAGGTATTTGATGGGCACAAATGGAATACTGCCATATTTCTTTGCGTACACTCTTCAACTTTTCTCAAAATGCTTCATGAAATGTTTAGACAGTGCTTCAGGTTCACAGCCCAAATTAACTGTGCCGCCATGGTGAATGCAGGCTGGAAAAGAACAACAGTGTTGACAATAGCAATAATAATAAACTTTTGAAAGTACAGAATGCACTTGTTGCCATTATGTGACTTCAAGTTAAGTCTGACTTAGGATGACCCTCTTGTAAGGTTTTCTTGGCAAGATATATTTAGAAGAGATTTGGCACCAATTTCCTCTTAGGCTGAGAGAGTGTAAATTGCCCAACATCACCCAGAAAGTTTCCTTAGCTTAGTAGGGATTTGAACCCTTGTCTCCCAGAGTCCTAGTCCAACACTCAAACCTCTACACTATGCCAGTTAATAATATGCACTACATGTGTACTGTCTTCTTCTAAGTCTTAGAACAAGTCAGTATTATCACCCTCATATTGTAGTTATGGAGATGAGCCCATGAGAGTGAGGCCACAGGAAGTTTCCGAGGAGGGTGGATCTGCTGTCATGGGGACAGCAAACGCATTCTTGGGTTTACTACTGCTTCCTCTGCTGCTGCTCCTAGTTTTACAGGACTTTTTTTTCTGGTGCCGAATCTTGTTGAAATAGGGTCTAGCTCTGGGAGTGCTCCCATAGAAATCAAAGCAATGATGCAATGTAGTCAACAATAAAACTGAAAAGGATCTGCTGTTCTTGCAGTGATGGCTCCATCAGCTGCCCTGATGAGACCATAATAAAGGCAAGATTCAAAGTGAGGGTGCCATTTCCCCAGCATGAGTTGGGGGGATAAACTGTAAAAGTTGCAACACATGAGGAAGAAGATAATGGTTGAGATCCAATGTAATGCTTGAGGAAAAATGCTCACAGGTGTACTTATGCAGAGAGGGAAGGCCCAGGCCCAGAGAGGGAGACAAGAGACATGCAGCTTCTTGTGGTGCAGTAGGCACTTACAGCGTCTGCCATGTCTGCAGTGTTGGCCAGGACTTTCTGGCATTTCTTCATGGGCCAATTAGTGGCTGACTTGGTTTCAGCAATGGGGGAGAATTGTGCTTAGGCACCCAACCAGCATTTAAGTCAGCCTTCTGTTATCACATTGTCAAATACATACAATAGCCTGTACAGAGTGAATTGCCACCATTGGTTCCAAACATTCAACAACATTTCAGCTGTGGATCTTATACAAGGACAACTTTTCTTCAACCTAATTGTCAATACTGATGGAAAAGTTCACCAAGATAACTTCTGATTTTCCCTCAGTGGCCTTTCTTTTAACCCTGAAGTTGTGTACTGCAGTCGTCTCATTCCACATTCATGAGGCTAGAATATGCAACTGTGGGGACCCTTCTGGTCCTCATCTGTTACATTGTTGAATTTCTAACACTCTTGAATTTTAACACAGTAGCTTCCATCTGTGGTTTTAAACAAAATCTATGGAGGACCGTAAAGTACACAACAAAGTCTTTACTAGTGGCTTGTCATCATATGTTTCATCCAACAGCTGTGGTCTTTTTGGGGTGATGGTGGTGGTGGTATGGTTTATTTACAAGCCATATGTTAAAAATTTGCAGTTCTTTCTAATGAAAAGGATCAGGAGAAATGAAATCTTGGATGCTTCTAGGCAGTTAGTGAAGCCATTAAGTACTCAGAGTGGGTACACTTAAAACACTACTTTTTTGTTTGTTTCGTTAACTTGAACACTATAAAAATTTATACAAGTCTCCTTAATAAAACTGTATATATCATTTTGCTAGAGTAATGCAACTTTAGATTGATGAGGGGTTAGAAAAATGCTATAGTGAATCAAGCTGAATTTTTAGAATAAGGTTGTGACTACGATAAGCTTTTTAATTATTTATTTCTAAGATACTTATTATAAACTTGTTTACTTCTTCCAAAAGAGGTGACTATGTATGTCTGCACACAAGCAGCTGCTGAGAGTGACACCAGAGATGATACTGAGAAAGCTACAATTGGGTTTCTCAAATTTATTTGAATAGTATTTGAATGGTATACGCAACGACAGGAGACATTTATTCAGTCAGATTCTGTGGGCACTGGGAGATGATTTCTGAATGCTTTATTTTCAGACTCTTAAGTAAGATAATTTGTTTTTGGTATCTTGGTATTGGTAAGCTCCACACACATACACACAATAGGCCTGAGGCATTAAAAACATTCAGAGGGGATACAAAATGCTTTAATTAAGACTCAACTGTGTGCTGGGGCAATGAAAACAAATAGGAAAAAGAAAGCAGAGTGAAGTCCTGCAGGGCAGGGGAAGAATGGAGTTTGTCCAGTTCAACATACAAAGGGGCAGATTCAGATAACAGTTAGAAGTGACAAAGCTGCCAAATATGACTGTCGTACTTCAGCTGAATGATAGGAACAAAGCCTACAGTTTCCTGGTTGGCTCAGCCCTACATTTTAAAAGGACCCCCTCAGCACACAGAGAGCTGCAATCTCACAGTTCAATGCAAGCTTGTCAAAGCATTCAAAAGGGGCTGATGGCCCCACTACCTCAGTCAACACCTCAATTCTTTATCTCTAAATCCCTCCATACACATCTTTACTGCTTACAAAAAAAGCCAATACATTCTCCACAATTGAATTGTTAAGAGTCTGTGGACATTGCCCAGTTTATAAAAAGGGCCTTATGATAGCAATCTTTCTAAAAGTCTGTTAAACCAAGACACTTCCTTTCTTGACACTTACTCAAAGGCTCTGTTTGAAGAATGCACGTTTAAGGCCAACTTTGGCTTCAGTCAAGAAAGAGCATCATAAGCTGCAAAGTTTGATTTCTCTGTGCTATTTCTACTGTAGGTGGTGGAAGGGAGGGCTTGTGGAAATGTAGAAGTATTGATCATAACCCTGAGTTTGGAAGGAAAATCCTTCAGCTGCAAAAAGATGATTTCTTCCCTGAGGCATTTGTTCAAAAAGAATGGTGAGAGGCTTTAAGGTTGTAGCCCGATAAATATCCCTGAAGTACATTGTTGTGAACTGCTCTCCACAATCATTCACTAAAATCTCTTGGATGGATTCCAAGAACATCTGCATAAAGCTTTATCTAGTGAAGGGATCTCCTTTCTTAGACTACAGAAACCCCATGTGCCTGGAACTACCCAGTGTTCTGTCTCCTTTGGCGCTGGTTTAATGACCCTCAGGATGACAGAGCTGGACTGCAGAAACATCACCAGGGTATTAACATCCACAAAGGACAAAACTATTGTAAAATCTTTGCATGATGGGCTGTGCCTACTTTTTTTCTCAGAATGTCTTCCAGCATTTTGTTCCTGTGCTTTGAAACCAATCTTGGAGCAAGAGAAAATCCGTAAAAATCATCAATTCTCAATCAGATAGCTGAAAAAGAGTCCTGTATGTTTTAGAGTGGAATGGCAGAAGGATGTTCGTCAATTGCAGCTTCTAATAAAAGCAGTATCTCATCAGTTGGGGAAAATGCACTGAGTCTACCTCTCCCAAAGCAATTGGTGTGGCAGATACCAGGAGTGTCACTGAAGATCAGTATATATCAGCAATTAATTCCTTAATAAAATCAAGTCAAACTGGCCTCAGACTGTCACACACTAAAATAGTTCCTCAGCAACTACCACATGGTGGGTTGGTTCACAGTACATGCATACCACTTCACTTCTTCTCTGAGGTCTCTGTGCCTCACAGAAATGGGTCTTGTACCTGTGTAGAGCCAGGATCAGAATGTTTTAGAGCTGAGTAACTTGGTGGGAACGCTGCCCCTCCTATGTGCAGCACATCAAGCTAGTCTCCCTTCAGTTTTGAAGTCTGTCAAAGTAAAACACTGACCTGAACCAGAGGGAAGGTTGTGTTGAGGGCACAGATGACCACTTGAAGAAGAACAGGTTGCTCACCTGTTATTGTGGTTCTTTGCTTGGTCATCTGTGAACTCACACAAATGGGGTTTACTGCCCCTTTGCAGTGCATCATTCTCGAGCCGTTATGCAAGTATTTTGGCGGTGGCCCCTCCACCACTGGTACCATATGACCAGCCATATTCCCAATCAAACTCTCAGTTCCATGGCCATCAAAACAGCAGCCCAGGAGTTAAGCATATTGAGCATGATGGAAGTGGGGAGGAAAGGTGAGTGTTATGTGAGTTCACAGATGACCACTTGAAAAACCAGTTACAGGTGAGCAACCTCTTCTTCTTCTTCTTCTTCTTCTTCTTCTTCTTCTTCTTCTTCTTCTTCTTCATGGTCTCTGTGACTCACACAGATGGGAGACTAACAAGCTAATAACCTAGGTGGTGGGTGACCCATGTGGCACAGGAGTACAACACCACTCTCCCAAAGGCAGCCCTCAATGTCGAGTCCAGTCTGTAGTATGTAATAGAGGTCAAAGGCTGAGACCAGGTACCTGCTTTGCAAAAGTCCTCCAAGAGAACACTCTTTAGGACTGTTGAAAAGCCACCCATAGCTTTTGTGGAATGTCTGCGCAGAGTGACAGGAGGAATTTTTTTGATTAGTTCATAGGCCAGGTGAGTCATGGAGGGGACCTATTTGGAGAGACAATGGGCAGAAACTGATAGTCCCTTCTTGTAGTTAGAGTAACAGACAAAGAGTCTTTGAGACTGTTGAATGTCAGCTATCCTGTTAACATAAAAAAAAGTCTCCTAACATCCAAGCAATGAAGTGTCTGTTTAGATTAAATGATGGGTTCAGCATGAGTGCAGGTAGTATGATGTTCTGATTTAGGTGGAAAGCAGAAACCGCTTTGGGAAGAAAGGAAATATCTGCTCTGAGAACGACTTTGTCCTTGATAAAATGAAGATAGAGAGCATTGATATGGAGGGTGCAGAATTCTCCAGCTCACCTGGCTGATATTACTGCCATAAGGAAGTCCATCTTCCTTGTCAGGAGATGGATGTCGCCATCAGTTCAAATGGTTTCTGGGATAGCTGTGAGAGGACAAGCTCCAAACTCGATTGGGCTGTGGGAGCCCAAACTGGAGGGTGTAATTTCTTATGGCCCTTATGGCTTTGAACTGTTTGATGTATTATTAGTGACTTTTAGAAGGCACAGGGAGACTTCTCCACCACCAACATTTCAAGATGCTGATATGGATCTTGGCTTCAAGGTCTGTTTAAGGACTCCTGAGAGAAAGAGACCATCCATGTGGATTCCCCAGCCAACCATGGATGCATCTATCATAAGAAACTTCATAGGCTGATGTAAAAGAAAAGGCATTCTGGCTAACAGATTGTCAGTATGGACCCACCATTACACAGAGTGATGAGCTGTTCTTGGTATAATGCATCACATTCAAGGAGAATCCACAAAGATATTGAACATTGACAGAAACCAGGCATGGAGAGGTTGGATCCGAAGTCACATATTGGGAGTTACAAAGGTTGTGGAAGCCATGAGACTGAGCAACACCTGAATGACCTTGGCAGACACTTGTCTTGACCAGCGACAGTGAGGAACAGCACAATAGAGGCTGTGAAACCTATCCAGAGGAATGTAACCACCAGGGATAGTAGTTGAGCTTGTGGGAGATCCTTAGACCTCTTTTTCTTCTTATGACACCTATGCTCAGCATGGTAGGAAGCAGGCTCAAGATCAAGAGAACATCTTGGTAGTGAAGGGATTCTGGTATGGGAGATATCATTCTTCAGTTTGCCAGGATAGCTGACAGCAGGGTCAGACATGGAATGCTTGGCACCTTAAGTCAAGAGTGCTTTGGTCAATGGCTGCTTAGAAGCAACTTCTGCAGAGGAAGTAGGTGCAGTTGGTACTGAGGAGGTACACAGAATCAAAGACTAACTAAACATAGAAGGAGCATCCAGACAAATTAAGGTCTGCTCATACAACAGTTCATTTAGGCACAAAAAGTTTTTTTTTTCCATAGGCCTATGGTGTCATCACTTTATAATATGAGCAGGACCCAGTGTTATGATTCTCTCTTAGGCACATCAGGCAACAGGAGTGGCCATCAGTACTCAGAATTTTTGCCCCACAAGTGGAGCATTTCTTAAATGGTCCAGATGGCATGGCTATTGAGCACACTGAGGTAGACAGAGTAGCTGTGAGAGGGGAAACCAGTAGAAGAGTTGAGAGACATTCTGAGACAAAACCAAATGAACAGAGTTACCAAGCCTAGAGACAAAATCTGAAAAGAGGTCCGACTCAAGGCTAAGATCAATCAAAAAAGCCAAAGTGCACAGCTGCAGCAGTGGCAGACAAAAAGATAGTGAGGGTTTGAGCAGCTATGCAGCTGGTCATATAGTACCTGTGGCCAAAACACTTGCATAACAACTCTAGAAGGTTCTGAAAGATGCACTGTGTGGGTACAGTAAACCCCATTTGTGCAAGTCATAGAAGGAAGGTTGTGTTGAGGGCACAGATGACCATTTGAAGAACTACAGTTAACATGTAAGCAACATATTCTTCATCTTCATTTTATCTGTGCCTCACACAAATGGGAGACTACCAAGATTATATTTGAAGATGGGTCAAAGCACTGAGGAATAGAAGACAAAACTGACCAACCAAATTGAGAGAGAATCACAATGACCTGTGCCTGAATAAGGAAACCCCTTGTGTTTGGGGTGATGTGAAAGGAAAAGATCATTCTGTGCTGTTCAATATGCACTAGCTTGTTTACACATACAAGGCAAGGCATCACTTCATGTGCAAACTGCTTGAAGTGTAAGCGTGTCAGTGGTTTCCTTATATGCAAGTAGTTAACAAATTTAAAGAAGACCTTAAAGTTAGAGGTATAGATCTGGAGATGACACAATTCGAAGAATGTTTACTTAAAGGAGAAGAAGTATTGCTTTCTAAACTGTATGTAATGCTATTGAGAATAAACCTGGAAGAAGAGACTGTTAAAGACTGTATGACAACCAGACTGGAACATTCTACCATCTATGGTGCGAGTGCAATAAAGCCAAAAAATATTGCAAATCCACAATGCAAAAGATTTTGAAGATAAAAGTGGAATTGAAATCAAAATTCTTCCTGTTGGGATTGTTGAAATTGGAGAAAAAGGAAGAAAGAGATCTTAAAAGACTGATTTGGCACATGGTTATGGTAGCCAGGATAGTATTTGCTAGATATTGGAGAGCAACTGCTATTCCAACAGTAGAAGGATGGGTGGACAAATTGATGGACATAGCTGAAATGGACAAACTTACTTACATTCTGGATGGTAAGCCAAATAGCAAATTCTGCATAGATTGGGCATCATTTAAAGATTTCTTGCAGACAAAGAAAGGGATTGATAATGTATCTGGATTTGATTGTTAATTATCTTATACTTAAATAATTTGGTGACTTTTCATTAGAAAGAATCCCAAGGGGTTTGATGCCTTGGAGATGAGTTATACTGGAAGTGGTCCATAGCAAATTGAGATTATTTATCTAGTTTACACATTTAAATTTGCAATATTGTATTTTGTCTCTTAGTTTCTAGAAAGATGTGAAGACCTGTGTACATTTCTCACATGTTCATGTTTTTTAAAACCTAAATGGTGTAGCTAGGTTAAAGGGATTGAGGTGAGAATTATGGGATTACATTTATATAACATTTATACTTATATTACATTACATTTATATTTAGTTTTCTCCCTTTTTGAATTCAGAAGAGGTATGAATTCATATTTTTTAAAATGTTAGCTGTACCTTCACCAGGTGGGGAAAACTTTTTTTAAAAAAATACAATTTTTTAAGTATATGTATATGTCAATTTATATGTGTGTGTACAGTTATGTTTTCTTACCTGTATTTTTGTACATTTCTTTGTGTGCGTTATCCTTTTTTCTTTGTTATATTCTTAATAAATATATTTTTTTAAAAAATTAATTTTTTTTATGAAAAAGAAGTGCAAGACTGACAAGCTGTCAGTATGCTTTAATTTAGATGAGACTGGCTTTATAGTTCATAAGAGTATAGACACAAAGGCACAAAACTAAGTGATCTAACTTCTTATCCAGGTTTTTGACTCACTGTGTTTTGTTCACCTAACGATATTATCCAGCTCCTGGTGCTACTAGAGCCTCAGTATTTAAAAAAATACCTGTTCTGGCTTGATAGCGGACTTGTTGGGACTTATTTCCCATTGTTCAAGAAGTCCTGAATATAGGAACATGCAGGGAGCACTAATTGGCATGCTGTGGCCACGGATTTGCGAAATTTCTTTGCCTGTGGGTGGTAACACTAATTGTTCAAAAACCTTTATACAAGGGACCAGAATTTAGGCAGTGCAAGGTACACTTTGATCTTAGCTGACAAATGTGAAGTTACTTTTATGATCTCATACCAGTTCGGGCATTCACCAAGGATCAGTGATATACTGGGAAATGGGAGATATATTACTTGATCTCTAAAGCAGAGTAATCAAATTGGCAAGGTAGAAGCTAAACAATAGCCAGTCCTACATGTGCCCATACACACAAGGTTTGGCCAAGAAATAAAATAAGCTTAGCTTTCTTCATAATCAAACATATGGTCTAATGGGAAAAGAGAACAGGAAAAAATGGCTGCTGGAAGAGAATGGGGATGGTGCAACATTAGATAAGAAGTCTGCAAACTAGTAATTAATGACCATAGGCATCCAAAGGTTGCCAACTCTAACATAATGAAACAGGATTGTAGAAGAAGCTACTCATCTGCCACTCTGATAACCCTCTAGTTCAGCTGGATCTCTTCGTGAATGCTAACAGAATGGAATCTCTCCTCACTTGATTTCTCCCCTTCAAGCAGGAGTGGGAGAGTGTGAGTACAGGTGAGCAAATCAGGCTATTTCTGGTCTGAGTCAGTTTTGCATATGTTCACCTGTAGTCCATTTCATTCCTTATTAATTTTATTTTTTTTTTAAAAAAATTGCCCCCCCCATGTAATTTATATATTTAAACAATTTTGGGCCATATTTTCTCTTTCTTAAAAATAATAATAATATGTAACACTTCATGAATTTGCATGTCATCCTTGTGCAGGGGCCATGCTAATCTTCTCTGTATTGTTCCAATTTTAGTACACGTGCTGCCGAAGTGAGCATGGGCCATATTTTCTCTTATAATAGTCTTTTCTAAATCCAGACAGACAGACAGACAGACAGGGATGGACAGACAGACAGACAGTAACAAAACTGTGTCAAAACATTCAAGGAGTACAGAAACCGGCAGAAAGGTAAGATTCAATCCACAGGTTGGTCTGAGATATGAGGGTGAGTTCACTTTGGAGCAGAAGCTAGCAGAACAGCACCTTCCATTCCAACACGTTCTCTAGCCAGCCCACTGACTGATGACTTCACACTCCCTTGTCCTCAGGAATAAAATACACTAGCCAGCCAATGAAGTGCATACCCTCCAACTGTCCCGGTTCGGCAGTCCTGATAAATTCCTTATGGTCCTATTTTTTTTTTCAGCTACTTTTAAAATGCTCTTGTTTCTCTTTCTTACTCCCACTTCATCCTCAGCCTACTTCCACTGCTGCAAGGTGAGTTAAAAATGCAAAAGTAGTTTGTGCTCAATTAACTCAGCAGCAGGGAAGAGAGGAGCCAGCTGAGTCTTAGGCCCTTTCCGCACAGCATTTTCCAAGTGAAAGAGTGCCTGGAGTGTCGCACGATTGTGAGGAGCAATCTGCATGACACACTCACAATCACGCGACACTCCAGGGCTGGCAGGCGCTGATCGTGCGCCTTTTCATTTTTGGCTAGAAGCCGAAAATGGTGCGCGATCGGGCATTGCTCCCGGGCCCTGCGCGCACTTACCTGGCGTGTGGAGCCTCCGGAGCCACGCCAGTTGTGCTTCCTGCCCCAGCGCAGCCTGGGAAACTCCTTCCGGGAAGGAAGAGGTGGGGCTCTCGGGCGAGCAGGCAGCTCTTGTGGAGCCGAAGGACCCCCAGACGCAAGAGCCTCTCGCCAGAGGCTGCTCGTGCGATCCCCACACCCTAGCGTCGGAAGAAGGTAAGGTGTGGAAAGGGCCTTACTCTTCCTATTAGGTTCAGGCAAAGTGCTACAGCCTCTCCTAGCTTGTCTGTTCTTCCTCATTAATAACTTTAACCACCTTGATGTTATTTGGCCACATATGCCCTAATTGTCATCTGTGAAATACTGGAGGGTAAGTGGGGTGCAAGTGGACAAGCAACAGTTGGAGGGCAGCAGAATGCAAAATCAAGTGAGTGGCTACAGGTATGGGAGAATATACAGTAGAATTCTAAGTAGGTCTGCACAGAAACATGTCCCACTCAGTTGAATAGGACTTATTCCAAAACAAGTTTGCATAGGACGGCAATCTTGAAAAAAGGATGGGAACACAAGATCCGGAGGAGGTGTTGGGTTTACTGAGGATTGTAAAATATCTTGCACTGGCATTGTTAGCGGTGGCTCTTTGCAAAAGGTATAAACCTGAACAAAGTGATCCAATTGGATCAATGAAGACTCTAAAAAAGGCAAAATTTTGACTAATAGGCAATTTGACCAATCAAGTGCTAGTTTTAATTAGTGGAGCGTTTTAAAAGACAATAAGAGAAACATCCAGCGAATATTTTGTCTGGCTCCATCTGAAATTCCTGATAAGCCTTTAACTTCCTCTGTCCCACAGAGGATAAGTCTTTTGGATAAGTCACATATCCAAAAGCACAACAAGGAAACAGATAATAAATATCTACACATCTAGTTTGAAATATATATGGGTAGAAAACTATCCATTTTGGTTTCTGTTCATTGTTAGTACGCGGAAAATAGGTAGTGTTTTGAAACTAATGAAGTTACTTGAGAAACAAACCCATGGTATTCAGTTCATATTTACATACCTTTTCTTTTCCAGGAAAAAAAAAAATTGAAAAAAAATTGGCCTAAAAACTAGTTAACCCACAGAATCAAGAGTAATTTGCTAATTAACACTGATATAAATTTCATTACTCTTTTGGGTCTGCTCTCATTAAGACTAACAATTGGCTTTCCGTCTCTTAAACTAGTTTCTTACAGCTAACCTTTATGGTGGAGTGAATTGACTGCTCACTCAAATCTCTTCTGACTACTAGAGAAAATTTGTATTTTTTAAATTAAATTTAATTAATTAATTTAGTTAGTTAGTTTTTCCTATTCCTTAAAAACCAGGAATACACTAATGGATGAATATGTAGGAATGATCATCTGGCACATTTTACCCCCCGCCTTTTTTTTTTTTAGTACACTTTAAGCCAGGAGGAAGAATCAGATTCATAGCTGAATCAGCATTCCATTCAGGGAAGAATGTTTACAAGGATAGATTTTATAATGACATAAAAATACCTAGCAAATCTCCCTTGTCACACAACAGTGAGAAATATTTAGCATTTGCTATCTTGTTAAGTGAACGCTTGTTCCAATAAAAGAAATCATAAGGTTTTTTTTTTAATGCTGTTTATAAAACTAAGGAAGCTTATTGTCTACTTTCGAAGTACCTAAAACAACATACAATCAAAGCTAAAAGCCTCAATTAATGTCATCATCATCTCTCTCTCCCTCTCTCTCTCTATACATATATATACATATAATGTGTGTATATGTGTGTGATGACATTATTGAGACTTTTAGCTATATATGGAGAGAGAGTGCATGTGTGCAAGAGTGTGTGTGTTCTAAGATGTTCTCTCTCTCTCTCTCTCTCTCTCACACACACACACACATATCAGAAAATACAAACTTAAAATCCAGCACAACACAAAAATATTAGTAGCTGGGGTCTCCTTCCTGCATAAAAGCACTTTTACTTGATGACCCTTGGCAAAACCAGGATTTCACTTAACTCTTCCAACTTCACCTATGCCTCGTCCCTGGTCCACAGTTTGTATTAAAGGGCTGAACCACAGTGATACAAAAGAGGTTTTGCTCGCTGAAGGTTTAGGCTCAATCCTTGGCATTTCTGCTTAAGAGACTTCTACCTGAATCACTGGACAGCTGCTGAACCAGGTGGTCTGATTTACCATATGACAGTTTCCTATATATTCTTGTGATGTGGAATGCAAATTTCAAGAGCCTGAGATTATCAAGAATCCCAAGAGAGCATAAACAGCGTACTCAAGCATTACCATATTCATACTATTGGTGGTACAGAGTGAGACCATAACTTCACTCAGTACTAGGATGGAAATTTCCCATACTGCGAGATCCAAGTTTCTCCTTTCTTGCTGCTTCCTCCATACAACCATTCCCTGCATTATGCTTTTTGTTTGTCCATGTGCACTGAGCATATGTCAAAATCCCATTTCCATTTGCAGGTGGAACCGTGAAACAGTCTTTGCAACATGCAGTAGTAGTAAGCCTCTAGATATATCATGTACTTGTGTTAGCTCCTTCCCTGGAGGCTAGCTTAGTGTCAGCTATTGGTTATGTTTGGACCAGGAAAGCAAAAACAGTAAGTTCTGTTCCTGTGGTTTATCCCTCACGTGACTACATTCATTCATGGTGGCTTCCCGAGTTGCCTGTTATCAACCACTACAGCTGTGTATAAGGGGTGTGTGAGAATAAAGGCTTGGCAGGAGACGGTATATCCACAACCAGAGATTATGAAATGAACACAGTATCAATCAACCAGGCGTGAACACTTGGGTCTGCACACAAAATCTAAGGCAGACAGAAAAGGATGACAGTTGTACCACGTAGCACTAAAGTACTTTGAACTATTACTATGATTGTAATAATAAGGATGTGTTATTCTTTGTGAGATTAAGAGATTAAGAAAATGGCCTTCAAACAGGAGCAGAGGAAATCAATAGACTATTTAATGCCCTGTGGCTATTGAAATGTGAAATAAAGTCAGTGAGAAAAAGTTAAAACAGCATGAGATATCCACTTAGTGCCTCTGCAGGTTTATTCTGCACAGCTCTTACGAAGGGGGAGAATCTGGTATAGTTGGAATCAGGAACTTCCAAGCAGTCAATCCATTGTAGTAGTCATTCACTGAACACAGTGGGAGGTCTTTCAAGATAATTGCTTGAGGCCTATAGAAGCAGCAGGAAAGTGAGAACTGCCAGGAGGATGTAACAGAAAGGAGTATTTATTTATTTATTTGGAATATTTGTATCTCACTTTTTAGCGCCAAGAAGTTCTCTTAAGAAATACTTAAAGATTCTCAAAATGGTATCATACCCAGATCTAGAAGGAACGTTGCTGGGCCACAACTTCCATTATCCCTTACCATTGCCTATAATGAAATGCAGCTCAACAATATTTGGATTGCCAAAGATTCTGTAGAAGCTGTAGATTAGACACAGATGTTTAGGATGTCCATACCAAACCAGAATAATTTAGAAAGCACTTTTTTTCCCCTCTAGATCAGCTGCATCCAACAAAATCCTGGGGCGAGTGAGGGATTCTTATAGTAGCCCATGGACCAAAAAAAAAAAAATT
This sequence comes from Cyclura pinguis, assembly GCA_030412105.1. Taxonomy (NCBI): domain Eukaryota; kingdom Metazoa; phylum Chordata; class Lepidosauria; order Squamata; family Iguanidae; genus Cyclura; species Cyclura pinguis. The sequence continues at coordinate 132,606,718 of CM059600.1, forward strand.
CATCTTTCTGGTAGCCCCTCCTCCCACTGGTCTTTCCAGCCAAGGAAGGGTAACAGAGGATACCCCTTTTCCAGCACACTCTGAGTAACTTCCATTTTATTCCTACACCAAGTGAAGTTTCCTCTGAGGCTGAATATTGGATGTGCATACCAATTTACATTTTCTTGAAAGAGAGGAGAAAAGGTAAGAAGGTAGAGCAAAAGGAAGCAGTCTGTAAACACTGTGAAGTATCACATTTCAAAAGGCCTATATTCATCAATAGGAACCTACTTGCCTGGATAGGAAAGAAAGCAGCTGTTTTTATTATTACAGTGGTTAGTTGTTAGAGGGCCTAAATACTCTAAAGGCACCAGATCCTGTCTGCTTTTGGAAACTTAAGTGGGTCAACTCTGGTTAGCAGTTGGATGGGAGACCGCCAATGAATACTAGGTGCTGCAGGCTATATTTCAGAGGAAGCAGCTAGTAAAACCACCTCTGAGTATTCCTTGACTAAGAACATCTTTTGATGTTCATCGGGTCACCATAAGTTGATAGGCAACTTCAAGGCAAATGCACACACATGGTTAAGAGAGCTATGAGATCATGAGATGGTTGAAGACATGAGACAGCATAGACGTAGCTTTGGATTTAGCAGTTTCTACTAAATTATTAGTAGAAGCACGCCCTTTTCATTTAATGAGAAACCAATTAGACAACTTCAACTAGCTGCCTGCAGAAACTGGATTAAAGAATATGCGGGGAAATATTGTGTCAAAAAACTGACTTTGACAAGAGCGAAAAGTGAGGAAAAGAGAAAAAGGAAAGAGAAAATAAGACATTAGCATTAAGATGGGCTTTTTAAAAATACCAGCAAGGTAGAACAGCACTGAGGTCTGTGGACCGTATTACTCAAAAAAAGAGCCCCCCCAGATATATACTGTGCACTCTCAGATGCTTGAGCCCTGCCTTGTTAATTTGTGAGCCCACGTAGGTTGATAGGCAGGAGTTTTGGGTGCCCGCTGCACATGAGTGCAGCCTGCATTTGAGGGGGAGCCACCCTAGCTTAGAAGACCTAGACACACTTCAACAGAGAGAGTGCAAAAAGGACTGTGACTGAAGTTGTTGCCTTGGTACTGGGACCTTAACATCAATGACACATTTTCCAACCTGGTTACTTTCCAGATGTGTTGGACTACTATTCAGATCAACCCTGGCCAGTATGGAAGTTGCTTTAGTGTACTGTTCAAGCTCCAGCATAGTAGATCTGAGGTGTCCTGCTGGTGTTCATTACACTTTTAAAAGATGAAGTCTAATTACACACTGCCCTTGAGAGGCATCACAGGGGCTCTGATGAGCTGCAGTGGGATTTCTTGTGGTAAAAGGCTTCATAGGGATATCAACTGCAAGCGCTGCTAAGCCTTATGTCTCTGCTCCATAAGTGTAGGATGCTAGTGAAATGTCAGCAATACAGCATGGAATCTCAGACTCTAATCTCAGCTCCATTTGTCTATATCAGGAATGGCAAAACTTTTCCTCTCTAGATATTTTTCACTGCAGCCTCCAGATACCTCAACCTTCATAGCCGATGCTAAGTGATTACAGGAGTTGTAGTTGGATGCGTCTGGAGGACAACACTCTGTGCTTTCTGATAAAATATCATGGCAGGAGTCATAAAACTTCACATAAATATGGGCAGGGAGAAAAGAGCGGGTGGTGGCAGTATGGTAAAATGGTTTTCAACTCTTGCCCACCCTAGATGGTTTGGGTTTCAACTCTCAAAATGCTTTGTCTTTGCTATACTGGTTGAGGTATGTGACATTTCAAGCCAGAGGCATCTGGAGGATTGTAAGTTAACAGCTGTGGTAGATTAGTCTTCTCCCTTAAGAAAATGCTTGGTTATTTCATTGACCAAAGAAAGCACAAATAATAGAAACAGACAACAGAGCAAGATAAGCCGCTGGAAGACACTGCAGAATTAAGTACCTGCTTGTCATCTGCAGTTAAAATAGACTTTATTCCAATAAACAGTGCAGCTCTGAACCATAAGAAAGCAAAAGAGAAGACCACTTTCTATGCATCACTTTTGTGAGCAGATATTAATGGTTCCAAAGCCAAGTGTTAAATTTTCAATTAACTGAACCTGAAAAGAAATTCCAGCTAAACATTAGGGAAAATGTCCTGACAGTAAGCACTGTTTGATGGTGGAATGGACTGCATTGAAAGTAGGTGTTCAATGGAGGTTTTTAAACAAAGGCTGGATGGGCCATTTTTTCGAAGTGCTTTAGCTACCTATTCCTGCATGGCAGGGGATTGAACTAGATGGTTCCCTCCCAGCTCTATAATCCTATGATCACTGGAAGATGATATTTCAGAAAAGGAAACAAACAAATCCCTTGCCAAGGTTTTTAAATGCCCTGCCCAATGAATGCACAAGAAAACCCTACAGAATTTTAAATTAGCTGAGAAATAAATTAAGGATCGTTGGATCACATCTGGCTTAGGAATAGTGCAATTTACAGCAACCTCTATATCACCTTATTATAGTTAATGCAGAAAGGAAAGCCAGTATGTGCAATGGGAGCTGCCAGCAGCTAATCTAGATTGATGGTTTGAACATTAGAGAAAGTGATCAGGGCAACTAAATGAAGAACAGCATGCAAAATGTAAAACCCCACTGACAGACAAGTAGTAATTGCTCATGTGTGGGCACAGCCCTGCCGCTTTTCACACAAGCACTCATAGAACACTGGCTATTCCCATTTATTTACTACACTTATCGCACAGAGAAGTTTATAGATGGTAAGTATGCATAGTTTATGGGGCCAGACCTACTTAGTTTAATCAATAAAACTTTATCATGCACATTCAGTCTCTTCTCTTCTCGCAGTGTTTTGATTGTGCTATGATACATTTACCAGTGTCAAGGACATAAACCTCCCATTTAATTAGAAATAGAGAGGACTGCTGAAAATAAACATCTTTAGAAGAATGCAATGAGGGTTTTCTGCTTGTTATTCAATATTACTTCCACAAACAAAACTGCATCCATGAGTTTTCTGAGTAGAACAGAGATATAATGTGCAATAGCTCAGATTTTAAACTACCATTTCCTTTGAGCCTGCATTTGCACTAATATTGGAGAAATATCTGCTTTATAAGGGATTAACTCACAGATTTGCACTTAAGTTTTTTTGTCCTACCCCTTATGGTTCTTGTTATATCCATGTTGTCACATTCTAAAATATGACTCTATGTGACCAGAAGTTCTCATAAGAATGAAATCTTACAGTTTTATAATCTTCACTTATGTCATTCTTGCATGTTGGAATGAAAACTATGAAGTTTCCTCCTTGCTGGATAAACTCATAATGCTTTTGGAGCATTTTTCAGTGGTTTTAAAGAATGACTTTTTGAAAATATTCATATGTATACACAGACAAAAAATATTTTACTGCAAAAACAACACATTGTGCAAAAACAGCCCCTCATTATTTTACACATAATAGAATGTGTGTGTGCGTGTGTGTGCACGCATGCACGTGCACGTGTAAAATTCACTGGAAAAAAGCACTGGTTCGTTAGTTCTCACTCAAGGTAAAAAAAAAAATCCAGTGGTATTTTTTCCTTTTTGGGGATGAGAAAAATGATGGATATTCGGATTCCTACCTTAGATAACAATAATTGATCTTGAAACTGGGTATACAAATAATAATAAACTAAGTCATAATAATTTTCTCTTAAATGCACTTGTTATTATGAGGGTATGCATACATAGTCTTCTATACACAGCAAGTATTTAAGGGGATAGAAAGGATTCCTGTGCCCTGCGTTTGAGCCTATGTATTATGTCTCTGTCCTATGTTTTTCTGGAAGGTTCCTCCACCCCTCAGGAGCAGCTTGAGCAGCAGGAAGTGGCTCCAGAAAATCTCTGGCACATGCGCACATCTTCATACTCAGGCTAACCTGTGAAAGACAGTAGCACATGAGGGTGAGGGGTGGGGGTCTCCATGATCATGCCAAGTAGGCAATAATTTTAGGCACATCTGTCTTATCTGTGTCCTTTTGTGCCAACTCCAATGAACTCAGTGTGGTGGAACTGAATAGGAAGCATGGAACTGTACCCAGTGGCAAGCAAAAGGGTTTTCAGGATCTGATCAAAGACTCAGTCATCCTTCATCTTTACTTTCATGTTTGAAGCAGCCTCTGAAAATAGGCTGAAGGTTAAGCTACAGTGAATGCTAAGGTGACGTGACCCAAAGGGATCAGTATTTTTGCATTTTTAAAAGTTATACTAAAAAGACAGCTTTAGCAACAGTAACTTTTCTCTCTGATCTGCATGGCATTGAAATTCCTCTGCTTGCATCACTTTGAAGTACTGGCTTCTTCTGCCTTTCATTGTTTAAATGTGATCTCTGACTCTAACTACCTATCTAGAAGAAGGATGGATGTTCAGTCTTGCAGCCCATGCTTTGAGTACAGTCCTACTAAGATTCAATCCTCATCATGTCCATGGAGGACTAAAATCTCAAAGAGCTGCGACCAGTCAATGTAAACAAATTGGACTTCGTGGATCAATAAGCATCCTCCTGTGTTCTATACTTTGGAGATTGGTAGAGAGGAAGTTCTTTCTTACTCATCAAGTCAAACCTTATACATCATCTACACTACCTGGAAGAAAGAAAAAAAAAAGATCTCTGGTGACCTGTGTATTACAAACTATTCTTTTGGAAAAGAGACTTTTCACAGAAGTATCACAATGGGAAATCAGAAGGAGAAGTGGCAAAATTAAATGTCTGCATCTCATAATTTTCAAAAAGTTTCTTAAAGTGTCTCATTTATGAGAGAGTGACCCCTCTCCCCAATTTGTTATGGAGTTATTCAATCAATACTGACAACTGTCCAAGAGCGTACATCACATCTGAGCTGAATCACTCTATATTTAGGAGAAATAAAATGTGTCAGCACTGGAAGGCTGTTCCAGTGATTGATGGAGGCTCTGGCAAGGGAAAAAGCAGACCGGCATATAAACAAACATAGCAGAGGTAGCACCTGTCCTCAGTGGATGAAAGAGACCCCTGCTCCTACTCCAGCTACAGAGAACCATAAGATATTTCCCAAAATACCAGTTTAATTAGGAAAGGGTCCTGTGAGAGCATCCCTGCTCTTTCCAAAAGAACCGTGAAGCATCCTCATTGATTTTGAATGTTATGGTCACTTCCACGCAGAAACAGCCAAAGGAGAACAAAACTGTAGCCTAACAGAAATAGGTTATCAGTCTACTTTTTTTTTTCATTTGTTTTCAGCTGTAGGCTTTTTAATTATAATAGGAGATTCTTCATTAGGCAAAGCTGTTCAGAACAAAACAAAGCAAAATTGATTACCCAATTACATGTGGCTCTATAGTCTCAATTTCTCTCTCCATTTGCTATTTTAAGCCACTAGGACCTCAATCTACACTTTGATTTAAGCTGTGATGCTTGGGTCAGCAGGATGAAGGCCCAGCTCTCCTATTGATTTTGTATATGGTAAAGCCTCTACAAGGTGACCCTGCCTTACTTTTTTATTTTGCATGATTAACCCTTCTTCCCTACACCTCCCACATGTCCTGAGCTGACCAGTCCATCAAAAACCCCTGAGAACAAGATTCTCCATGAAATGATCAATCACAACCCCAAGGGGCACAATCCGAAAATAAAAGTCACTAAAATCACCTTGCACTGAGGTGAGAAAAAATTAGCATGACAGTAAATGTTCAAAAAGATCTTGTAAAAATTGTGAAACTCATTTCCAGGTTCTACCTTCCCTCGTCATATGGTTCCAGCACCCAACTAGTCAGATAACATAGTATTACTTATTACAGTTGAAGGACTATCACTTCTTCAAGGAACTTGCTAAATTATGTGAAGATTCTTCTAACACACCACATCACCACCTGTCTGGGTAAACAGTCGACTTCTGGATGCCTTTGGGAAGCTTATAAGCATATCGGAACACCTGAGGAATTTAGTATTTACAAATTCCTGCCAGAAAAGACCTAATCCATATGTCTTGAGCCAAAGTAGACATTCAGGAAATACGTATCAGGTTTCATATATGCTTTTCCTTTATTAATTATGGGAGGGGACTTCATGCAGAGATCTAAAAAAAAAAAGCTTTCTTAATCCACCATGGCTAAGCTCTCTCCCCCCCCGATGTGTGTGTGTGTGTGTGTTTGTCATTGTAGACAAAATCTAAGAGGCAATGGATTAACTCTTAAGGAGTGAAGAGAAAACCATTTTTGTGTATAGCATTTTTAATATAGATTTATCTCATGCATCTACAATTAAGTATGGCACAGTGGAAACAGCTACATGACAAGTATTATAGACTATTTGTTTTGGCCTTCAGACTAATGTGTGGATACTTTAGTATACACTTGGTTGTCCAAATTCGCTAGGGTTAGGGTCACAGGACCCTCACAAAAGTGAAAAATTTGCAAATAACAAAATTTGTGTGTCTGTGGGAAGGGGGCTGAGGCACAGGTGGGGAAAGTGGGCATCCAGGGTCTAAACCAGGTCAGGGAAAGGAGATGGTTGGTGTGCAGATCCTGTACTTCCTCTCTCCTGCCCATCGCCTTCTTTGGGTGTGTATGGCGCACGGGTACAGGGTTTGTGGTGCTGAGAACTTGGGCAGGGACCCATCCTTAGCTGGCCTGGCAGAGACTGGTAGAGGAAGAGGAGGACCAGAGATGGGTTTTTAAAGGACTATGCAGCCTGATTGGAGCCACCAAGAGAGAAGGTTCCCCCCAAAAAGAAGCACCTGAGGTGGGAGGGCAGGGGTTGGAGAAACTCACAAATAATCAAATCCCTGAATGTCAAGCCTGCAAATGCATAGGGCTGACTGTATATATTTGTTAATTAAAGCACAGGTTTGTTAATTATTTTTAAAAACTCTAGAAATACCTGGCAGCAAATTTACAGAATGTTGATGGCAGTTGAAACAAGAGAGATGGGAACCAGGTTGAACTAATTGGCCTGATCCTCACTTCACCAGGCCCCCATAGTCAAGATGAGAGCGTGGCCAGCCCTCAGTATTTCTGGCTTCTCAGGCAATGCACTGGCTGCTGGTTTGCCACCCAGTGAGCTGCTGTTGCTTCCCTTCCTGAACTCTTTGCATGGCGATAGGAAGAGAGGAGCAAAGCCAATCATGCTCAGCTGTTGCTTTGAGAAATTCTCCAGCTTTGCAGATATCCCTGGCTCTAGCCCTGTTCCTTCCTCCTCCATGTCCCTTCTGAGTGGAAAGGACGACTGGAGATCTTCTACTAACTAAACAGAAACACTTGATTAGGCTGAGATTTCTCTGCTTGCTGTAAAGGAAATTGAAGTCAGGCAGACTGCAGGCCTCCTTAGGTGTTCAGCTTGAACATAATAGCATAAACATGTGAGTAAGGTACAGGACTGTGAATGCAGGCCCTGGCTTTGATGTGCCCACTGGCATGTAGTTGCATATCCTATGAACCTACTTAGGTACTACATTCAAGTTCAGTGCTTGAAAAGAGTTTCAGTGAGCCTACCAACTGAATCCATAACTGAGTATTATTTGAGAGACCTTCTGGACAGCAATGGGTGAAAACAAACAAACTATATGGTCTATTTTTTAACCCAAGGAGACAGTTGTTCAAAATTGGAAGTGAAGCAACATCATTATTAATGTTGTTATATATCATGGATAACAAATAATGTTTACTCATTATTTATGAAATACTGTTTCGAGGGGAGGGTTAATTTGAGGACGTTTTTCCTTTCTATTAAAAATTTTTTTAAAAACATTAGCAACACAGTACTTGTCAACTAATAAGCAATGTTAAAAATTCAGTAAGACGCAAGTTATTAACAATGTTTACATCTGAACATATTCAGAATAAAAGTTTCCTTTCAGGAGTTACTAGACATAAGTGTGTAAGTTTGCCAGTAATGGTAAGTTTACAAGTTTAGACTGTAAACACCTCACAAGGTTCTGAGTCCCAAAATGGATTTAAAAAAGAAAGAAAGAAAGAAAGAGCAGATACACCTTTCAAGAGCAGAAAACCAATTCCAATATACTGCTGCTTCACTTCTTGTGCATTGTTCTGGAAATTGTTCCTCTCCAAACTCTTTAGCTTCTTCCCACACACAGTGACATTGTGATGGAGATCAGGATGACAATATACAGCTTAGGTGGAGATTACAATATACAGCTTGGGTTTGGAAGCCCTTATCTCCCAGTATGAGCTTGTCCAAGTCTTACAATCTTCAGGAGCAGGCTTTCTTTATACTTCTGTACCACATATGGTTTTAGCTGTTTTAATTTAACTTATATTGTAAGCCACTTTCACTCTCATATTAGATGGAAGGTGGGAGATCAATCAATCAACAGAATATAATGAGAATGAGGATACAAAATAATTGCTACTGCTATATTTACTATCCAGGGGTATTTTCTCATTGAAAAGTGTCAAAATTTGGGAGTGGGTGATTGGGAGGCTTTTGGAGGCAAAAGAAGCTTGGGATGCATTAAAGGCGACTTCCGCACTAGACTGTTATAGCGCTATCATTCCACTTTCAACATCCTATGGAATTCTAGGGTTCGCAGTTTCAGGAGAAGCCGGCCGGCCCCTCTCGAAACTGCAAACCCCAGGATTCCATAGGATATTGAAAGTGGAATCATAGTGCTACAACAGCCTAGTGAGGAAATGGCCAAAGTCTCAGGGAGGCCATATATGGTCTAGGGAAAGCAATTTCTCCATTCCTATACCATATCACCCACCATTTCACAGATGGCAAGTGAGACACATGCCACAAAGCAACAGTATAGTGTGGTCAAGATGGTAAAAATCATCAATCAGAGTACAGAGAAACTGGAAGAGGCTACAGCAATTTGCTTTTGCCTAATCTTCCAGGGAAGGACAAGATTCATAGAACCACAGAATCATAGAGTTGGAAGAGACCCCAGGGGCCATCCAGTCCAACTCCCTGCCATGCAGGAACCCACATCAAAGCACTCCCAACAGATGGCCATCCAGCCTCTGCTTAAAAACCTCTGAAAAAGGAGACTCCACCACACTCCGAGGCAGCATATTCCACTGCTGAACAGCTCTGACCATCAAGGAAGTTCTTCCTGAGGTTTAGGTGGAATCTCTTTTCCTATAGTTTGAATCCATTGCTCCTTGTCCTAGTCTCTGGAGCAATATCCCCTCCTCTCTCTTCCACCCTAATCAGTTAACGGAGAAACTACTTTTGCACTTTGAACTCAGTTTGAAACTGAAGTAAGCTGAGGCATTTCAAACATAACTGGAAAAGTGAGCTAACAGAGATTACTTGGAACTGCCCCAGCCAAATTGGAATGTTTGGAGGGTATGCTGCACTATATAGAAATAGAAATCATTTGTATTGTATACATTTTTTGTTACACAATTTGAAACTAACCCAAACACTGTACAAGTTTTTATTTGTGGATCTCCTGCACTGTGCAGAAGAATGGGGTAAGATAACCTTCATGGTCGCTCCACCATTCTGTGTAGATAGAACTGGTTGCCAGGTGTGTCTTTTATGGTACCTCCATGTTTCTGTCTCCTTAATGGACAAGTGAGGGCCTTCTACCCTTCCAATCTTGCCACTCAATCTGACATTCACTTCACACACAACACAGATCCCTATTAAGCATGCCTGAACATGTTCTTATGTGCTTTCATAAGATAAAATGAGCTCTCAAATCCACTATTTATCAATATAAAAACTTGAGACTCTCTACATCATTGCCACAATAGTAGAAAGTGTAAACTGGATTCTCCCCCTGACATACCCAAAGAAACCATTTCAATCATCCAGTAAATTTTAACTGCATTCAAGTCTATGAGGAAGAAAAACACACTCCATGCCAATGTCAAACACCTGGAAGACACTCATCAAACACCGATGTAAATAAGCCGTGTCTTACAGTGACTATGTAAAAACCCAGCATGAACTACTGTCAAATTGATTTCTCTTACACTGCTAAATTAAAGATGAAATGCTATGTTCTGTATACAGATGCATGAAAATCAACATCATCATCATCATCATCATCATCTGCAGAATCTTTTGGCCCCTGGTTTGCAATCACACTGGCAGAATGTGATTGATCCAATTCACTACCAGCTGAGGGTCCCAGAGGTGCAAGGCCTGAACCCCCTCCCCCCCCAGACTTAACAGGACTGCACAGCTCCTACTTCACACTTCCCCTCAACAGGAGCCCTCCTACCAGGGAGCAAGAGATGCATCATAATATTTCGTTGCGAGTTGCCCTTGTTATCCCTATTCATTGTCGATAGACTGAACCTCCCTACCTTTGTGCAATCCTTTTTCACAGTCAGCTAGAACCACCACTCACTGATCCTGCACTGAGGAGGGGGTTGGACTCAGCGGCCCAGGAGGCTCCTTACAGCTCTACAATTCTGTGATTCTCACATGGCAATCTCAGATGTTGGCAAGATTTGGTTCTTTTTCAGAAGCCACACTTATCCTTCATTAAGTTCATTGCTCTACCCTTAAATATTATTTTTTCAGGAATTTATTTGGGACAAAAATTAGGATAACGGGTTTATAATTGCACAGAACCCTCACCACATGCTTTCACTTCTTCTAAACCTGCATTACATGGGTTCTACTACCCCCGATCTCTTTCTGAACACAACACTCATTTTATTTTTATATGTTCTGGGTTTTTTTTTAAATGACTTTTTACACGACTTCAATGAGTTTACAGATTTTGAGATGAATGCCACTCAGCCCAATTGACTTTTGGGTTTCTTTACATTTATTTACTTTGTAGTTAATGTATAGTAGTGTAGAGATTTCAGTTATCCTAGAGACATGAAGTAAATTTGTTGGATTAGTTGGAATTATAAAATGCCAAATTAAGTGACACCATTCATCTCATTAACTTTTTTTAAAAAATGTAAAAGGTAGGGAGCTCAGGTGTGGGTGGTTGAATCTGGATTGGTGGAGAATGCAAGGGGTTTTGATCCTTGTGGTTTCAGTCCATACTGCAGGTGCCATGCTTGTGATTTACATTTGAAACACTATTGACAAAATTCCTAATATGTTGAGTGTGGCCCTTCCAGGAATAGTCATATTCAGAAAGAAAACAGGTAAAGTGGTGATCCTCAGGGGCTAAATCCACAACCCAGCCTATAGTTTATTTATCATGGGGGTCCACTGTGCCTCACCATATCACAACTGCCCCACAAAAGGTTGGAAATAAGACAACAGATAGGAAGGAAGAAGGAAGGAAAGGAAAGGAAAGGAAAGGAAAGGAATATGTACTCCAAAAGCCTGGATGAGCTTGAACTGAGGATTTTAGGAGGCCTAAGAGAAAATAAACTCTGAACTTCTGAGCTTTTTAACAGCATGTTACACAGCACGCTGCTGAATCCTAGGAGGATGGTTTTACAGCCTGAAAGGCAGCAGCAATTAACAACCAAAGCTGCAGAAAAGATATAGTCCATTAGCACAGAGAGATGTTGGATTAGGGTAGACTGCTTACTGCAAAGATTTAACACACATAATGTTGCAGTGCTTGAACGAAGCTGAATGGCGCTCTTGCACAATACGTTAGCTAAGACAAACAGACAAAAAACTTATTTCAAAATTTCATCTCATCCAGGATTTTATAATGGCAGCAGCCCCCTAGTAAATGATTCATAAACACAATTGTACTCTGATTGCAGCTTATAAAGATCTAGTATTTCACTATGCTAGGGCTTCCTCAACAAACAGATTACAGCAGTTTGATTTTTCCAAAAGCATGGTGTCGATACAAAACAAGTGATCTATCTTCTTGGAAACAACAGAATTTCACAGTCGGAATTACAGCCAAGAACAAACAGAAAAGAAATCTTACACTCACATGGACGCCCTGCCAGTGCAAGCTGCTGCAGAATTTCAAATCGTACTGCACTGAGGTGAGTCCATTTTTTGATACCATCCTACCTTGGTGGGTTATTAATGGTATTTTTGTTTTGTTTTTTATTTTGTTTTGCAGACTTCTCAAAGGGGATTCCATTTCCTATCAGGGTAAAATCGATCTATGCTTGTGCTTAAAATGGGAAAACTTAAAATGATTTGTGATCAATATAAATCTTAGGTCAATATATACCTAGGTAATCACTGTAAATTAAAAATGCATATATCATTAGATTACCTTTTTCCCATTTGTCATCCAAGGCAATTTTTAACCCAGACAGAGCCTTACAGAACAGAACTGGTTTAAATATAAGGATTACCAACAGTCTTTTGATAGTTTCCCTCTACTTGATAAAGAATGGGACAAACTTTTACCAGGGTAATCATATGCACATCTACACTGTAGAGAGCCCACCAAAGTTCAGCAGGGCTTCTTCCGAAGTTAAGTGTACACACTGCAATCTCACCCAGTGCCTATCATTCATTTCATGTTTGAGCTTTACTTAATACATCCTCAAGTAACCTTCCTAAGAGGAAACGACTGCCTTTATTCTGACTTCAAACAGGTGCTCAGTAAACTTATACTTATTAGTCACACCCTTCCAAAGAAGACACATGTAAATACGGCAGGATTGTTTACATATACTTCAATTTTTAGTGTTCATTTTTGTGAAAATAAAACAGTTCTTTAAATGTATTTCATGAGTGTATCCTAGAAAAAAAATAATAATGGATGCTACACTTTGTTGAAATATGAACAGATCCCCCCCCCCACCTCATAGCTTTCCTAGATAAAAACAAACCAACCTCTAATATTTCCAACAAAAAATAGGAGGGGGGGGTTATTTTACAAAGCAAAGTTAGACTTGCTGTTTGCCTCTGAGTTGTAGTGGGTGGCCATCTGTCATTTAATTTTTAAAGCATCTAAAAGTGTATTTGATGGAAAACGTGCCTTTGTACTGTTTAGGATTTGCTTGTGAGGAAACATGTTTGGCTCAGGCAGGTAAGCAGTAACTAGTACTATTTCTCTCTTCCTCAACATGCATTATGCATACCTCAGAGTCCTCAGAATTAGAAGCTTCACAATTAACCCAAACAAAATACAATCTACCAGGTAAGTGATGGTGAAGCAGTATTTACAGGAAGATATTTGACAGTTTCAGAACTGGAAAAAGCACACACATGCACACAACATAAACACACAACTCAACAGGAATTCTGGAAGCTTGCAAGAGCACAACACAAAATTCAGCACTGCAGAATCAACCAGGGAAGATATGTGAAAAAAAAGAAACAGCCATAAGAGAAAGGTGAAATGTCTTTCTCACGGTGCAATCCTATACACGTCTACTCAGAAGTAAGTCCTCACTGATTTCAACAAGGCTTACAAATGGGGTAGCTGAGCACAGGACTGCAAACTCAGGCTCCCACTGTAAGTAAAAAAAAAGAAAAAAAAAGAAAAAAAAAAGAAAAAAACCTACATGGAAGTATAGAGAAGCTGGTAAAACTTGGAGGTTCTCTTACCATCTGATAAGTCAATTAGTCCAAGATAGTGCAAAAGTTTCAGAGAGGAGCAAATCACCACCACAATCCCTAAAGTCTGAAGCCCTTCAGACTCTCCTTTGCTCCACATCTTTTCAGATAACACCCAGATAGTAGCCTCTGGTGTGCTAGTAAAACGACAGGCAGAGATTGAAAGCAGGGCGGAAATCAGCTGTTTCAAGCTTTTCTTCCTGCTGCTCCTTAAGTGCATGGCTCATTTTCTGTCTCTTTCGTCCCTCTGTCTCTCCTTGTGCGTGTGAGTCTCACCCTGTTCCTGTTCCTCCGCCTCCCCCCCCCCAACACTCTTGCAGCCGTTATCATTTCTAAATTTTAACCTGGGGTTGATTTCCTCCTTTCTTCCTCCTTCTCCCCCTCTTCCCTCTCTCCAGGGCAACTGTCTCAACAGTTTATGCCTCTCATTTACAACTTAACACTGTGTTGCTAACCTCAGCAGCAGCAACCGTGGGTCCGAGAGTTATCTTGCACTTGAGAGTGTATGTTCGACTCTGCTCAAATGATGCTGTCTATCTTTCCTCTTGGTTTTGCTGTTTGTATGCTAAAGAGAATGGAATAATCCTGATGAGAAACTTGGAAAAAGATTCTTAATATCTCCCCATATCCATTTCTCTCCCTAACCTGCATATTCTGACTTTTTACTTTCTGATCATTAGGACTGCTCCCCCAGAGCTGTTAAGGCAAGCCAAATGATTGCTCCAACACCAGCAACTTGGAGCAGGAAATCAGGAAAACAGAGTGAGACTGAAGGGTTAGTGAGAGGTCCTTCTGAGCCCCCAAAACCATTGACAAGTGCCCTACAATGGTGACCTTTGATGTGGGACCCTGGTATAGGTAAAGCTGGAGTTGATTAGAAGTCACATAGCAATACCATGGTATAGATGCGGAACATGGTACCTATAGCACATGTTGTATACTACAGTATATAACATAGCTACATATACATGGGCCAGCATCAGAGTTTGGCATGGTGGGACACTTGCCAATGACTGTGGGACTCCAACACTTCAACCTTCACTGTTTCTGAGCTCCTGCCTAATGTCACTAAAGTTGCAACTGCAGCTACTACCAATAAACCTGTTCCTCGTCTCTGGTCATGTTCATGCATGGCAGCGTGAGGGAAGGGAACAAGTCTAGCTGCTGCTTGTCTCTGAGTTGTGATGGGTGGACATCAATTTAGCTGCCCCTAAATAGAATGTCTTAAGGCCCTTGTATGGGCAAGGGGGTGATAAAAAGCCAGCTGCCTGCCATGGTTTAGAGATGAGCATCGTAGATATATCTAGCCCATGGTTATATTTGTTATTTCTACTGCACCACCACTGCTATGACCCATAAGCTAAATACATGTAGAGGAGGGTCGGAGGGTTGGCAGCAGTATCAGCAATATGGGTTACAGGCCTTAGAGTCAGTGTGGGGTTGTTGAAACGAGGTTGTTATTAGCCAGAAGTCCACAGATAATAGCATATCAAAGTTCCACCAAATAAACAGGCTGAGATATCCTCCATTCTGTTTTATTGTAAAGAAAACCTAGTCTGCTGTTAACAAGTGTATATTATTTTTTCCACAACCCAGTTGGGAAAGGCAGAATGTACTACCACCAGAAAATAAAGTCTGATTTAAATAGAACTTAATGCTGTGTTTGTTGTAGTTGTGTGCCTTCCAGTAATTTCTGATGTATGGCAACCCTAAGGCAAACTTCTCATTTTTTTTTTTTTTTGCAAGATTTGTTCACAAGGGGTTTGCCTTTCCCTCCTTCTGAGGTTCAGAGAGTGTGGCTTGCCCAGGGACACCCAAGTGTGTAGCAACAGGAAAATTAAGAGGTGAATCCTATTGATAATTCTGTGCTCCAGATTTCCATGAAATTTGTAGAACAGGCAGATAGAGACACCACAAAGAGCATCTAGTATTTGAGAACTGATGTGAGATTACGATTCAAATAACTGATTGTATTTAGTCATGTTGAGACTAATGTGTGTGTGTGTGTGTGTGTGTGTGTGTTGGGGGGGTCCTCTATATTGTCTTAAGTTTTTTTAAAATCAGCCTCAGGAGACCAGAAATTTAAGTGAAGGCAAATTTGGAGAGGAGGCTGCTGAATCCTTTCCCTCCAGATGTTTTTCAATTCAATATTTCCCATAAGCTGGCATTTGTTCTATAATGGAAAACATCTGGGTGCCTGTCCTTTTATCTCCCACAAGTGGCAAAGCAGCCAGGGATGCATTTTTTCAGTAAAAAATGGCTAGAGAGATGGCTTCTCCCACCCCAGTTCCTCTGCTTCAGCTTGGTGCTTCCTGAGGCTGCTTTTTTATTTATTTCTTTTTAAAAAGGAGCCAAACCAGTATGTGCCATTTCCAGTTGATTTGTCAGGTCCACTTCATGCTTTAGATAGGGGACAGATGTTTTCCATTGATTTTTACATTGATGTCCCCTAAGTGACATATGGAAAAGATAATGGTTTCTGAAAAGAGGATGTATTTTCTGAGAGAGCTTGAGCAATAATTTTTTAAAGAGTAATTCAGTGCTCATTGCTTGCTATTTTTTAAAGAAGATAACTCATTGATATTAGTAGTCATTTGTCATTGGAAGAGTAATGTGTTATATAAACACATTGCTGAATTGTAACTTCTTAGTCCATTACTTTTTTAAAAAATACAGTGCCCCAGATGACCCCAAATAACTCTTCCAAAAGCAATGCTTTAGGATTAATTAGTAAATGGTAGTTACTTAAACAAATATTTGTAATTTTATTTTTTACACACATGGAACACTGTAATGGCATTATCAGTCATTACATTATGCTAGAAATATGATGAGATTATGCCCACTTTTCTCTAAAAATATGTGTTACGGGTGTTGTCTAGAAGCCTACTGGACAGTTACTAATGCATAACTACTGCAGTTACAGAGCTACACAGTGAATTCTGATCCAGTCCCCTCACTCCCCATTTTTACAGGAAAGCAGCAGCTGCAATCAATAGGGATCCCTTTCCCTGTTACTCAGGAAAGCACCTGACTGACATCCCACCCCCTCCCATGGGTGAACCCTGTTGCAACTTGCCGAAGTGGGGTCCCCATCACAATTCCCCTTCACACCACAGATTGTTCATATGAAGGGGGCAGAAAGCATCACTCAGCTGCTTCCCAAGCAACAGGAGAATGGAGCCCACTAATAGCAATGACTTTTTCCTGGTAAGTGGGGATTGAGGGACTTCCATGGTTCCTACGTGTCCCCTAAACTAAGGGTTATATAGGGATTGCGAACACCACTTAGTTATGAATTTCACTTTAAGCATTCATAACTCCCCAACAGGATTTTGGCCAAAGTTATTACTGGTTATATATTACTTCCAAGTGCTGATTGCTGAAAACCAGGGATGGAGATTATGTGACTCTCCAGGTATTGTCAGACCACAACTCCCAGGATTTCTCATCGTTTTGGTGCCTGTCCCCTCTCCCTTTGACCAAACAATACTGGTCACAAGCTTGGAAGCAAAATCATGAGATAGGATGAAAGAAGTTATGGTTCTCACAGTGCTCTTGTGATCATGAGTTATGAATGGCAAGTGACTGCATACTGAAAAGCAATTACTATGAATAATAAAAAGCAATCTGTTTCTCTGAACAGAAGATTATTTTTAGAATGGCTGATTTGGAGAATGTATTTCACATATATTATGTGATTATGTCATTGTGGTCTCTTGGAAGTTTCTCATTCATAGGAAGCACCATACTATGAAGACAATTTGATGGCATATAACAACAAAGTTCACATTTGCCCTTTACATGAAAGCAATGGCCATTTTAATCCACCTGAAATCACATGGGGTATATAAGTGTTCTTTCACTAAATAGTCTAAAGTTTATTAAATATGAAAGTACTTAGCACATCTGCAGTTCACAAAGAGATAATAACTGGCGTTTCTTATTTCTGAGTGCCTTCTATATTCTACAATGTTGTGCTCCAAGGAATCCACACACGGTTGGACCTCCATAGCCACAGATTCTGCATCCATGGATTCAACCAACCATGGCTCAAATTCAAATAACACACACATACACACACATCCAAAAAGCAAACCTTTGAGTTGTTCGCCATTTTACACAAGGGACACCATTTTACTACACCATAGTATATAATGGGACTTGAGCATCCACAGATTTTGTTATCCATGGGAGGTCCTGGAACCAAACCCCAGCAGATACTGACGACCTACTATATTTCACACAAGAGGGTTTAACTCCAATGGATACAAATACAGAAAAAAATCATGATGGTTTCAATACCATTTTCTATCAATCTGAATGAACATTTTTGTTTTTTCCAAAAATGAGAGCACTCAAAAATCCATTCAAAGCAGATTTGAAAAAGGAAACAAAACATAATGTTGAAGCAGGAGATAACATTGCTGGTATATACAGAAGTGCCATTTGATGTAGTCACAAGGGCCAGACTAAAATACTCATTTCAAGAGAAATCCTGAAGCAGTTACTTTGATTTAAGTAATATGTTTTTGTGGATTGCAACTTCAGTCACTCAGACATTTCAAATAAAAGGCACAGTCATTTTTAGTACACTGGCATAATATATCTGGCATACTGTAGCAGCTTTTTAAAAGCTTGGATCCTTTCAGACTGAGGAAGGGGGTAAGAAATGAATCAGATCAATCAGCTGTGTGGTGAATTTTACATTCTGTTTTCTACTGTGAGTACTCCCACCTAGTCACTTGTATGCAGTTGTAAATCATATATTGATGGAGAAAGTCACAGGTTTCTAAGAAATTTTAACATGATCAGTTATTATGGTTAGCCCTCCACATTCACTAGTGTTAGGGGCACAGGAGCCCCACAGAAGTGAGAAAATCACAAATATCAAAATGTGTTTTGTGTCTGTGTGTATCTGTGGGAAAGGGGCAAAGGCACAGTGGGCAGAATGGAACCCAGGGTCTGAACCAAGTCGGAGAAGGGAGAGAGAGAGAAAGGGGGTGGGCCAGCACAGTGGCCCTATACTTCCTCTTTCTCACCCATCTCCTTTCTTGGGCATGGGGGGACATGAAGAGAGAGTTTGTGGTTTTGAGAAATTGGGGTGCAAGCTGTCCTTAGCTGGCTGGGCAGCAGCTGGTGGATGAGGAGGAGGGCCAAAGGCAGTTTCTTAAAGGGCTGCATGGCCTGGTTGGAGCCACCAGGAGGGAAGGTTCCCTCAGAAAAGAAACACTTGAGGTGAGGGGCAGGGGTTGGAGAAACTCACAAATAATCAAATCTGTGAAAGTCAAACCTGCAAATATGGAGGGCCAACTGTGTATCTAACATATTGCAGAATTACTATTCATTTTTCAGAGCCCTTCCTCTTTCTACCAATTGGAACAATGAGCTCCTATACTCCCTCACTGGTCATGGCAATGCTGTCCAAGTGTAGTTTCCTAACCTTCTATTGTCTTTAGTTTAGGGTTGCAATTCTTTGCTATTTATTCACTCTTGAAAGAAGGAAGTAATTTTATCAGTTTTCTTCACCTGTGAGAAAGTCTTTGAAAAATCTGCAGGGCTGTTCTGTGCAAATTTTGCACATGGATTTGTGCATGTGTAGAAAACAATATTTTCTGTGCAGAAAGTGCTGTTTCATGTGCAAAAAGAAAAAGGAAAAAGGAAAAAGAAAGAAAATTTGTGCAGAATAAGACCTCAACTGCAAATATTCTCCTAAGTCCAGAATTGTCCTCATCAGGGTTTTCTGAAACTTGAAAAACAGCCATTTTTAAAAAATATTTTTGAATGCTATTTCCACCGCTACTCTTGTCAAAACTTTTTTCCTAATGCTTTAAAAGCACTCACCCGGAGACTATCCTAAGAGAAAAGAAATTACGGACAGCAACAGTTCTTTCATACCACAGTCACACTTCTTAAAAAGTAATCTCCACCTCTGTTTTCTGTTTTCTGTGAGGAACCAAACATTATTTCTCAAAAAGGAAGAAAAAGCCTGCTGATTTTTTAAAATATTATTTTCCCCAGTACAAGTAAGTACTGTGGACTTAAGAGAAGTTAATAATTTCTTTGATATTACACCTCCAGACATCAAATCCCCTTGGTTGCTGGAAGAGTTCCCTCCTGGAGTGTTAGTTCTTATTTGTCAGCTTCACTCCAGTTACACAGCACTCTGATTTGATTGCTCTTGGTAGGAGCAATCAGTGTGTGTATAATTCCTGCAGTAGTTTGCGGGCTGTTTTTATTTTTTTTAACGTTTATCGAAGAGAGAGTGGTAGTTTGCTGGGTAGTGCATATCCTAGTGTGCAGTTTCCATTCCTCTGAGGACACAGAGGTCTGTTAGTTTTACATATACACACACAGTTGTGGGTTATGTGTGCACATGTGCCTATCAATGTGTACAAGAGATTTGCAGATCCTTTCATTCACAGCACACACACATACACACAAACCACCACTGAAAAACAGTCTCTTTCAGCCTGTGTGTCTGCCTGGATACCACCATAGGATAAGGGGTCACAGTGGGGGAAATCTCTAACAGCCAGAAGTAATCAACCTCCCTCTACAGCCTTCAGATCTAGACAGATGCCAATGTGGTATGCCTACCTTCTGTTGGCCAGCTGGACTCACAAGACACTCCCATTTGAGCTCACCTCTATAAACAATATGATTTCCTAATGGACTTTTTTTTTCTATTCCCCCTCTCCTAAGAGCTGAAAAGCTAAGACTCCAATTGGAGGCATAATCTTTAAGACGCTCAGTGTTCAGTGAAAATATGGTTTAGCTTATCCTTTTTGAGCTTGATCCTATCCCAGATCTATATAGGTCAAAGTTAGGGAAAGTGTGGCCCATGAGTCATTTGTGAGACTGCTAGGGACCCAGTGCAGTGCCCGGTCCCTGTCCACATGGTGTGGGGGGGCAATTTCACCAGGAGAGGCCTTTCTCTCCACTAGGATCTGATTAACAGTCACTTCTGTTTAAGGTAAAAAGCACCACTTAGCCAAAAACCTGGAAAAATTGAGGCCCCACTACATCCAGTGGAGAATGAGTGTGGCCTCTACACTTTGGGTAATTGTCTACCCCCAGGTAAGGAAATCACAAAGCATACAGTGCAACATTTCAAAGATGAAAACTTGGACACATGCAGTTCAAACAACATCAGAATGTGGTCAGGACAGCTAAAGTCATAAATGAAGAAGAACAGACGAGCTAGGATAGGCTGTAGCAGTTTGTTTTTGCCTGAACCTGCCAAGAAGGGCAAGGTTCCAACCCTCTTCTCCTCTCTCCACTGCTCTGTTGATTTAATGCAAAGTATTTTTGCACTTTGATCTCAGTTTGCAACAACAGCTGAGGACAAAAGGGGAAAGTGGACAAAGGAGAGAGAAACCGGGACATTTTAAAAACCATGGAAAACAGTGTGATGGCAAGGGATTAACTGGGCCTGTTCCTGCAAGATTGGGACAGTTGGAGGATATGTCAGGGAGACTCTTCTTATATCTTGCAAATCAAGAGACTGGAGCTGCAGGGAGACTATCTTAACCATGGATTTGATGGCGATGTAATATTTCACCAAATATAACACACACCATTTCTTCTGAACCACTTTGAACCACTTTTCACAATTCAGTTTGCTTCACTATTAACACAGTCAATTGCTCAGACCCTCTGAGTTCTATGAGGAATGATAGGATATATACTTAACAGCAGCTAAAGAAAAAAAAAGTGAAACTAATAATTACATTAATACACGGGTACCACAGCATATGCCCCAGCGTAACTATTCTTGAGTCCTACTGAACCAAGCAGAAAACAAATTTTAAACATAAGCCTGCTTCTGTTGACTTTAGTGATTATTCAGTGCATGCATACCTTTGCCCAGATCATGCCTCATATTTGCACACTGTCCAAATTTTTCAGAATGAATTACTGAATTATTCAACATGAAATAAAGCTCATAGATTACCTACTGAGAATTATTTGCAAATAGTATGTAGTGAATATTTTCGAGTAACAGGCAATCTCTTCACTGGAAGAAGCTGGGCTTTGTTGCATGAATTATTCATTATGAAAAACATTGTTTTATTCAGCTGCTTGGTCTCTAGACCTTTATATGTTAACTTTCTTCTTTGTTCTCCTGAACATGTGTGTGTGTGTGTGTGTGTGTGTGTGACATGGATGGATGGATTCAGAAAACTGAGGCTTGGGCAAGACATCCTACAAATGTTTCCTGCCTTTCAGAGAGGAGTAAATGTTATCTGTTTCCAGAATACAAGAGCAATCATAAGTACCATATTATTAATATAAGCATGTAAAAAAAAAGTACATGCCTGCTTTAGATATCAAGACAAAAAAATGCTGCATTTTGCAACCTTCCTTTCACAAGAGTTTTCTTTTCCTACTGGCTTCAGTAAATGTGGGTGAAAGAAGCAATGGCTTTTCTAAAACAGTCCTTCTTTACATAGAACAGGCTTTCATGGGGTGAAGTCTGTCAAATCAGTACCACGGCATGCAGAAAGCAACTCAAGCTCTTTTTCACCCCCAGGGCCCAGTTGGAATCCACTCCTTTTCTTCTACTTGGTAGCAAAACTACCAATGGTGTCAATGGGAACTTTCTTCCCTCTGTAAATACCAAGCATATGGAGAAAGGAGGAGAAGGACAAGATTCTGATTAGAACCAGGGTGAACGGAAAAAGGTCAAAATGAGCAAGGTGTTCTTGACTTCACAGGGGTCACTGATAAATATTGGTTTCAACATTTATGTTCTCTTCCTCAAATATGCTGTTCTGAGAGTCCAGGTCCACAAACCATTAACTTTCCCAAACTCTGGTTCTTTCTGGGGCCTTACTGTTTATAACATCTCCAACTTAGCTTTCAATTCCAGCATCAAGCCCCAATATGTGAGAACTAAGCCCTTGAAAGACTTGTGCCTGCCATTGTCCTATCATCTGAGGCAAACACAGGAGTCACAAAGCAAGCAGTACATTTAGTCCCAGTCCAATGATATCACTCTTACCACCTCCCACATAAGCAAAAGACAGCTACTTGTGCCTGAGTGGAAACTTTAAAAAACGCTACAGTGTTGGGTTTTTTCCCTCCTTGCTTCCCCTTTTCGTAGTTGTACTTAATGATTGAATTACTAAGATATATATACAGTGATGAAGATATCCGTACCAATTTATATAAGAGATCTATATTGGTTAGTTTAAATACAAAAACAATAAGTGTGTATCTATTTAACATTTTATTTTACTTATTTTCATACAACTTCTTGCTGCTGGATTCTCTGTAAACTTCTATTGGGTTAGATTATAATGTATACATCTGGGTTATTTGTATTACTTGTTTTATGTTTGTTCAAAATTTTTCCAATAAAAAGATTTTTTAAAAATGCTACAGTGTTGTGGTAGGTAAGGCCAAACATACCCTCAGCTACAGACACTGGGAGCCAGGTCCTCACTGATGTCGGGCTGCCACATGTGTCTATATGCAGAATACAGGGAATCGCAGCACATATTCAGGGGTCTCAACTATGTATCTCCCTTCACACACACATATTGCCACAATGGTGGACATTTCGCTCATTAAAAAGCATCTTCAATAGAAATACTTACACAACAGAACAAAGCTACATGATTCCCACAATGGCCTTGAGGTTTCTTTGATATCCCCTCTTCCCCATGTCTTCTTTCCACTGAAATAAATTGCAATTACATGGAAGTCCTGAAGTATAATATGATGTCGACTAAGGCTATAGCTTAATGGTTCAACCATTCTCCCTGAAGAACAACACTCAAAAGAATGAAGTGCATTGAAACTCTTTTTAGAGAGTTTCCCCACATATATGAAAGAACTAATAAATGTATTGTTTCTGTTAAATTGGTTTGAAACCCCTGAAAAGAAAAAGTCTTATACAGTGCAGATATTTTCAATTGTACACTAAAATGTTTAAGCTCCCGCATGAATCAACAGGGCTGATATACCTCTCCCAGCAGTGGAAGAAACATAATACACGTTTTTAAAGGATTTTAAAATTCCAGATCTTCAGTTGTTGATGGTAGCATGTATGAGCAATATAGCATCTCTCAGGAGGCAGTAATAATTAAGGCCAGTAATGTATTCCAATAAAAACCTCTTATAGATCAGGCCAGGGAATTATGTGGCCCTTCAGCTGTTGTTGACTGCAAGTCCCAGCAGCCCTAGCAAATATAGCCAATGATGACAACTTCTGGGAGTTGCAGTCCAACAAAAGATGGAGAACTGCATGATTCTTACCCATGAAATAGATAACCCTGGGGTAGATGGACAATTAGTCCAACCTGGCACAAGTCAGTTTCATATGTTAATAGTCCCAATACATTCTGTATATAGAGCTCCCTCACCTTTATGTACAGGTGGGAAAGACAGACTTCAGGGCTAAATCCAGCACTGGTCCTACTTAGAGCATATGCTGAAATAAATAGTTGTTAGCCACAACTAATTGAAGTTTCAATTATTAATGGCTCTACTTTAGGCAGTGCTAACATTGCATGTAATGCACAGGCTGACCTGCTAAACCCAGCGGTGGTGGAGGCGGGGAACACCATTTTTCCTCCAGAATACCTCTTAAACTGACCAAGTATCCTTACGTAGCCTCTTTCTAGGATCTGATGGGGAATTAAAATGGTCACTGGTAGCAAATAAAAACATTTCAGTCATTCCCATCTATATTGTGAGACACTTTGGGTCCCATGTTGACAGAAGAGCAAGATATAACACAGATACACACATACACACAAAATTTATGAAAACAGTTGAAATCTCTCTTTTTTGGCAGAAAGCACAGGAAGCTGTGAAAGAGAAGGCTTCTGAAGAGGGGCATTTTTACTCAACCTAACCCTCACTGTGGATGCTTTTGGAACACTTGCACAGTTTGTCTGGGATTACTATTCTTAGGAATATTAGCAGATGCTTTGCACCATACTGGGGATCTTACAACTGTATTTTTGTAACCACAGTTACTCTGCAAACATTAAATGTAGGAAGTAAGCTGCTACCAACATTTTCATCAGAATTACATTACTGCTTCCTTGGCTTTCCCACTTTCCTTTGCACTCAAGATGGAGGATGCTGCCTTTGAAAACAGTACTTTCCCCAACTCTGTTTTGCCTTAGAAGTAGTTATTATATTTACTCCAGAGCCATCCCAACTGTTTCTATCAATCATCTCAAGAGAAAACAACAGTAAAGTTGTGACTTGGATTTTCTAGAAATAATTTAAGACCTAACTACAGCTATTTGCATTTCCATCAGTAAACTGCCAGTGTTTAATGTAACCCAAATGCCAGAAGTACTAAGGGAATAGCTTTGGCATTATTTTTCCCCCCTGTGCTGTTTATGTAGATACTTGCAGAAGTATAAAAACAGAACTATTATAATGCTTAACTGTGAGACTGAATAACACTGGTGACAACTGTGGAAGCAAAGACACTAACAACAAGCACTTTTTCTATTCTGCTTACTGCAAATGCAAGCATTTCCCACACCATCCCTATTCCCACTGAGCTTCCATACTCTGTCATTGGTCAAGAAATCCATTTATTCTGCTCTTTCTTGGAAACAGGATGGCCAGCTCATTTTATAGCTATTATTTAGAGCTATTTATCTACTGAGCTGTTTAGAAACAATGGCAACCACTTTATATCATGTTAAACCTTTGGTCATTCTTATACAGTATTACAGTGCTTATTTACAATAGCTCTTCAAGGTTTCAGGCAAGAGTCTTTTCCAGCCCTACATGGAAATGCCAGAGATTGTACTTGGGAGATTTTCTGGATGGAGCTCTGGTGCTCTTTTACTGAGCTATCCGCCCATTTCTATCACAGGGTTTCAGCTGGACACCCTCAACACAATTTCCCACAATTTCGGCACTACAACTGAAAAAGCCATGAATTATCCCAATCTGCCACATCTCCTGTTCTGGAGAGGGGAAAGATTATGACCTCTGATGGTCTGTGCTCTCTCTGTACACTGAAAGTGGGATTTCAGTGGGATGTTCAGAAGTGGGATGTTTGTTCAGAGCTTTTGAAAAGTCTGCATCAGTACTTTAAATCATGTCATGAAACAAAGAAATTAAGGAATCAAATGACATTCCTTGTCAAGCACAACAATCTATCCTTAGTTCTAACTGGTGTGACCCAAGTGTTGTTTCCAATCTTTCCAATGCAGTTGAATACAGACTGCATAACAGTAATCTAATCTGGATGTTACAAAGTCATGGAAATCTGTGGCCAGGTCTTTTTTTTTCTCCAGGAGAGGAGTCAGCTGGTACCTCAGCTGAAGCTCATGAGAAGTGCTCCTGGCTACTGAGACCATCTGGGCATCCAGAAATAACGCCAAATCCAAGAGCACTGCTGTGAACTGGAATCACATGGGGGGAATACAACTCACATCCAAATCATATAGTATATAATGGATATCATTTCTGCCTTGTCTGAATTCAGTTTCAGTTAGTTGACTCACATCCACTTCATCAGTTCATTTTTCAAAAGTAATATATCATTCTTCTATAATTATCTTAAAATGTTACTGTTTCTTAATATTTTTTGGTTTTAGAAGGGCAGAAAGTGCAAGTTTTTAAGCTTTTCTAGAGCCTTTAGTTTATTTGCATCAAATCAACATGCAGGAGTCATTTCAGGTGCTGACAAATATAAGACAAAGCACTTCAGATGGAATATCTGAAAGTCATTAGATCAGGCTGACAATTTATCAAGTGTTGTTAGGTCCCTCTGTATCATCGCCATTCTATGCAGCCTTGACTATTCCAAATAAATGTGTGTCACATGCACAATGTATGGATAAAACAGATCTCATAGACAATACTCACTTCCTTTAAAAATATAATGCAAATATGCTAATAATAATAGAAGATAAGAACCTGTTTTTCCTAGTATATTTATCTAAAGCAGAATTCTGGAAGTTTCAATAAATTTGTTCAAATATTTGTGATAAAAACTCTAGAAATGTCAACTAGAGAGACTTTGGGCTAAACCCTCCAGAAATCCTTAGTCAGGTCCGGAGTACTCTAGAGTTATGGTTCAAAAATGCACTTATGCTATAGTTCTAGAGAGATGTAGAGGTATAAATGTATAGTGTGTGCTAGAACAAATGACATCACTAGTCCTTCCAGGAAGCTTCCCAGAACTCTTGGAGCTTGTTTGTTTGCTTGCTTTGGAAGGAATAAGTTATTAAAGATTAACTAATGATAGAGAATCTCCTTCTCTTTTTTGCTGATGGAGAAAGCAAATCCATCCCTATAAGAGGAGAAAATGGTACACTGGGTTGTCTTTATTACCACCAAAAGTATCACATTACAGAAAATGTTGTTACTTGCAAGCAATTAGCCAAGACCACGGATGACATGATGTAGAGTACAATTCTGTCTGGGTGAAACTATGCCCCAGTTTCCTCCTGCAGGACTCATTAGCCACTACCTGGTTGTCCTCCACAACTAAGTAGTGGCTAATGAAAAGTGCACGGCAGTGGTGAACTGTCTGGTTCTGTATCTATAGCTAGACAAATACTGCCAATATCATGTTCCAGGACCCTGGAATGCATATGGAAGCTGCCCCCC
Source organism: Cyclura pinguis (assembly GCA_030412105.1). Classification (NCBI taxonomy): domain Eukaryota; kingdom Metazoa; phylum Chordata; class Lepidosauria; order Squamata; family Iguanidae; genus Cyclura; species Cyclura pinguis. Next base: position 132,633,792 of record CM059600.1, read on the forward strand.
AGGGGGGGCCCAGGGGAGGCCTTTGTCTTTGTGCATCTAGCAATTGGTACACAACTGATACCACTCAACATCTACCCCCTCCACCTACAATTGAATGGCTGTGAGGGGGCTTACAGGAGCAAAGTGGGTTTTTGTATCAGAGTGGCAGTGTGTTTCTGTTTCTGCACTGATTGAAAAAAGAGAAAGACATATTCGAGCATTATGCTGGTATATATCTTTACAGAATGCCAGCCATTATCTTCAAGCTCTGCTCACCATATATCCAGTGATCTCAGAGCAGGAGAAAAACAACAACTCTAAAACAACTTGAGCAATTTAAAACCACAGAAACAATTTAAAAAAAGCATAGTCAAAGAAACAAATGGCTTCAAGTAGGGGAACACAGTGTAGGCTAAACTTAATGTTTAGGCAGAAGTACAGTAATCCCTCAACATTCGCTAGGGTTAGGGGCACAGGACCCCCATGAAAGTGAAAAAACTGTGAATAACTCTAGGCCGTCCCTAACCATATTTAACACACAAACAAAGTATGATCTCTGTATTCAACCCACCATGGATTCCTTTGAGGCATCAGGGTTCCCTCACAAGGCAGAAGTGGCTGGCTGGTCGGACTTACTGCCACCCCCACTGCTGCCCTATACCATTTTTAATAGGGACTTACAAGCTGCGTTCATAGTTTTTCAGTCTCAGGAGGCTTGCAGTCCCTATTAAAAATGGCATAGGGAGGCAGCAGAGGAGACAGCAAATAATCTGTGAATAATCAAATCTGCAAAAGTAAAACCCGCAAATGTGGAGGGCTGACTGTATATAGAAACAGAGGCACTTCTTCAAGTTCTAAACTGTGGTGTATGAGTGCTAAAATACCTACAGATTTCTGACTGAAATAATTCTAGCATAATTCAGTTTAAAGTTCTCTTACATTCTGTACATTACAGTTGTTTTAAAGCAAGGTAAATGCCAAATGTTCACAAAATCAATTGAACACCTGTGTGTGCATGTGTATATATGCATGCCTGCATATTTCCCTGGCTCCCCTATATGTAAATTGTTGTAAATGAGAAAGATAACAGATGTGGCTTCATTATTCTGCTATCCACTATCTAGTTTCCACAGAGCCATTAGTGATTAAACAAAGAGACAGCAGAGTTTGTATAAATGCATCCTAACAGGTCACCTTTGGAAAATCAGTGGATGAGGTTTGCTTCCATTTGTGGCAAACTGCCTCGCATTCCCCAAGTACATAGCTTAAGCCAATCTGCAGCATCTGCTCCATAGGCATCTGCTTGAAATACACTGTATGCTGGATTTACCACAAAGTCATTTAAAGTGAGAAGGATTGACATACAGCATATTTTAGTCAGGATCAGCAACTACATGTCACCATCTTTGATAACTTCAAGCTCAATTAATTAACTTCTAATGGTAATTTCAGCTGCTTTGCTGTTCAGACACAACATAGTTGCTGTCCACAAAGTGAGGTTTCAGACTCTTGACATCTGATGGGCCCATTTTTATTCATTATCCCTACGGGGGGGATCCAAGGACACCATTTTACCACATTGCAAAGGACTACGAGCTTATGGGGACGAAGCTTAAGGACCTTGGTGCGCAGGTGGTTATTTCGTCTCTCCTCCCTGTTCAAGGATATGGCGTACGTAGGGAAAGGGCAATAGCAGAGGTCAACAACTGGCTCCGCACATGGTGCCGCTGCCAACAGTTTGGGTTTTTGGAGCACGGCCTGAATTTCCATGAACGTGGGCTTCTGGCAAGGGATGGGCTGCACCTCACGAAACTTGGCAGGAATGTTTTTGCAAACAATCTCTCAAGGAGGATTCAGAGGTCTTTAAACTAAGTTCTGCTGGGGAGGGAGACAATATTATTCAAGGCCAGGACTCGGCGAGCGCAGGGGGAAAAGGCCCAAATGATATTGGACAAGTAGTACAAGCAGCCAGTGGCAGGAGGAGTAGAAACTATAGTACAGGACTTGCAGGAAGGTCCTGGGGACTTAAGTGTCTCTACACTAATGCACGGAGTATGGGAAACAAGCAAGATGAACTTGAACTCCTAGTACAACAAAATAAATACGATTTGATAGGCATCACTGAGACCTGGTGGGATGAGTCTCAGGATTGGAATGTAGGAATAGAGGGTTACAGCCTATTTTGTAAAAATAGACCAAACAAGAAAGGCGGAGGAGTAGCCTTGTTTGTCAAGGATGTTTTCACCTGTGAAGAGATCCGTGACTTAAACCCAGAAAGCCAGGTTGAGAGCATCTGGGTAAGAATTAAGGGAGCGAGAAACAATAGGGATATTCTGGTGGGGGTTTACTACAGACCTCCAACCCAGACTGAGGACTTTGATGACGCCTTCCTCAACCAAATGACTGCACAATCAAAAAGGAGAGATACAGTAATAATAGGAGATTTCAATTACCCGGATATATGTTGGCAGTCAAACTCTGCCAAGACAGCAAGGTCCAGCAAGTTTCTTGCTTGTCTTGCAGACAATTTCATGGTCCAGAAGGTGGAAGAGGCCACAAGGGGATCAAATATTCTAGATCTGATCCTGACCAACAGGGATGACCTTGTTAATGAGGTAGAAGCGGTTGGATCTTTAGGGGGGAGTGACCATGCCCTATTGGAATTTGGCATTCAGTGGGAAGGAGAAGATAAGTGTAGCCAGACACTCGTCTTAGATTTTAAAAAAGCGGACTTCTGTAAACTTAGGGAGCTGCTGGCTGGAATTCAGTGGTCAAGAATAGTGAAAGGGAAAGGAGTTCAGGAGGCATGGGAGTTCCTTAAAAGGGAGATACTGAAGGCACAGTCTAAAACTGTGCCAATAAGGAGGAAAAATGGAAGGCATCTGAAGAAACCAGAATGGTTGACTAAAGAACTCTCAGTTGAGCTAAGTGTTAAGAGAAACATGTACAGGAAATGGAAGAAGGGGGAAACCACCAAAGAAGAATTTAAGCAAGTAGCTAGGAGATGTAGGGAGGAGGTCAGAAAGGCTAAAGCACAGAACGAACTTAGGCTGGCCAGAGACATCAAAAACAATAAAAAGGGCTTTTTTAAATCTGTCCGTAGCAAAAGGAAAAAGAAGGAGATGACAGGGTCGCTGCACAGAGAAGATGGCGAATTACTAACAGGGGGAAGAGAAAAGGCAGAACTACTTAACACCTTCTTTGCCACAGTTTTTTCCCAGAAGGATACAAGCACTCAACCTGGCGGTTGGGGAGCAGGGGAGGCAGCAGGGGAAATGAGGCACATTAGGTAGAGAGGTGGTACAGGAATACCTGACCACACTGGAAGAATTCAAGTCTCCAGGGCCAGATGAATTGCATCCTAGGATATTAAAAGAACTGGCAGAGGTCATTTCGGAACCGCTTGCTATAATCTTGGAGAAATCTTGGAGGACAGGAGAAGTTCCAGCAGACTGAAAGAGGGCAAATGTTGTCCCCATCTTCAAGAAGGGAAAAAAAGAGGACCCAAATAATTATCGCCCAGTCAGCCTGACGTCAGTACCCGGAAAGATTCTGGAGCAGATCATTAAGCAGTCAGTTTCTAATCACTTAGAAAGCAAAGCGGTAATCACAAGAAGTCAACATGGATTTCTCAAAAGTAAGTCATGCCAGACTAATCTTATCTCTTTTTATGACAGAGTTACTAGGTTGATAGATGAAGGGAATGCTGTGGATGTAGCATATCTCGATTTCAGTAAGGCCTTTGACAAAGTTCCCCATGACATTCTTGCAAAGAAGCTAGTAAAATGGGGGCTAGACAGGGCTACTGTTAGTTGGATTTGTAATTGGTTGACTGACCGAACCCAAAGGGTGATCACGAATGGCTACTTTTCATCCTGGAGAGAAGTGACTAGCGGGGTGCCACAGGGTTCTGTCCTGGGCCCAGTGCTGTTCAATATCTTCATCAACGACTTGCATGAAGGAATAGAGGGCATGCTCCTCAAATTTGCAGATGACACCAAATTGGGAGGGGTTGCTAATACGCCAGAGGACAGGATCAAAATTCAAAATGACCTGGATAGATTGGAGAGCTGGGCCAAAGCTAACAAAATGAAATTCAACAGAAAAAAGTGTAAGGTCCTACACTTAGGTAGAAAAAATGGAATGCAGAAATATAGGATGGGGGACACATGGCTGGATAGCAGTACGTGTGAAAGGGATCTAGGAGTTTTAATAGACCACAAGCTGAACACGAGTCAGCAGTGTGATGCAGCAGCCAAGAAAGCCAATGCAATTCTCGGCTGCATCAATAGGAGTATGGTATCTAGATCGAGGGAGGTACTGGTACCACTCTACTCTGCTTTGGTTAGACCTCATCTGTGTCCAGTTCTGGGCACCCCAATTCAAGAAGGACATGGTCAAGCTGGAGCAGGTCCAGAGGAGGGCGACCAAAATGGTGAGAGGCCTGGAAGCCATGCCCTATGAGGATAGACTTAGAGAGCTGGGTATGTTTAGTCTGCAGAAGAGAAGGTTAAGAGGGGACATGATAGCCATGTTTAAATATTTGAAGGGATGCCATGTAGAGGAAGGAGAGGGCTTGTTTTCTGCTGCTCCAGAGACCAGGATAAGGAGCAATGGATTCAAGCTGCAGGAAAGGAGATTCCACCTGAACCTCAGGAAGAACTTCCTGACAGTCAGGGCTGTCCGGCAGTGGAATATGCTGCCTCGGAGTGTGGTGGAGTCTCCTTCTTTGGAGGTTTTTAAGCAGAGGCTGGATGGCCATCTGTCGGGAGTGCTTTGAGGGTGTTCCTGCATGGCAGGGGGTTGGACTGGATGGCCCGTGTGGTCTCTTCCAACTCTACATTTCTATGATTCTATGATTCTATGAACAGGCACCCAACATTTGTTCAGAGTGTTCCTTTCAAAATATATCTCTGGGTTGTACCCAGTGATGATACTATTCTAACAGTAAAGTATTTTGCTCAAGAAGGCAGAGCACACAGTTTTCACCAGTCTTCCCTGTTCATTACAACTCCTTTGGCTCTTAAATGTTGGGAAATTCTCAAGAACAGAATAAGATATAGCAAAAAAAAAAAGGGGGGGGGGCTGCAGCACTAAGGGAAGATTTTCCAAAATGAAATGCACTTAGTTTCTTTCTGCTAGTGCAAAGTTACCATTGGGAACACTCCATTAAATGGAAACTGCCATTGATGTGCCCAGGCAATTGCTACATGGATTCCCTTTTAAAATAACTAGCTCCTAATCTGTTTTTGAATTCAGTGAGTTTGGATCCAATAATTGACTTAGGAGTGCCTCAGACTGTAGAACCACAGAAGCTAGGTAGCTGAGGACTCACTGAGAAGGCAATCTGTTGATTTTTATTTTGTTCCAATTTTAAATTCATTGCATCATGTTTCAACATCATTTTGGGACCATATTAAAAAAAATGAAAACATGGGTGCATTTTTGTGTACATTTTCTTCAGGTGTGAGTTAGTCTCGCACCATCATAATTCATGAACAGGTTTCCATATTTTTGTGCATATATTCCCTTAATATGTGTATTTCATAGAGCACTTTTGGCTTCTGAAGAGAAAGGAATCTTCTGGCAGATAAATTCTGTCAAAATTCTCAGGGAGAATGTGTGCATACATGTCCACTCCTTTGGAATCCCAGATGAAATCTTAGGAGAGATTTTCAAAGCTCCAAATTCACATTTCCTCTTTTCCATAAAGATCAAATATATAGAGGAAGGAGTATGATCATACAGATTATCTTAATATCCAGTCTTTCCTAAGGATGGGCACAACTTGCTTTTTTCCTCATTCAAATTTTAAAATTTTAATAAATTTAGATTAAAGATTATCTGAAATGCAGTCCCTCATTTTCATGCATTCATGAGTTCTGCGTCTAAATCGTACACAGGGAGGATGTTTGAGGATAATGGTGTTTGTCAATTCTGATATTAACTAACTTGATCTGCACCTTCAAGACTAATGTCTGAATTGCTGCTTACGTTATTCATTGTTTTTCAGAGTTCCCAATCATTTTTACATAGTTTGCAGCAATATAAATAATCAAAATGCATATTTGAAAAGATAATGCATTTGGAAATTTATACTTTGACAGAGAATAGATATATTCAAATAGGCATTGCAAAGTGATTCTTCTTGCAAATTTTTAAATAAAAGACATAGGATTAGGATGCACAGAAAAATGTGCATAGGAAAGTGGCATAGAACAAAAATCGACTGATCTGTCACTCCACAGTTGTAGGCACACAGCCTCTATAAGCGTGCTCTGGAATCCTACAGAAAGCAAGGTCTCTACATTGAGAAAGAGTCTCTTGTGCACATACTTCTTGGGCTATTTGCTTTGTGGAAACAAAGCCAATGAAAATGTGGAAGTAATGAGACGGAGACAGTGGGTATAAACCCATTCTCATGCACAGAATAGAATTTCTAGCCATGTGATAAGCACTATTATGTCTGATGCTTGAAAGTAGAGTTTGATAGCAAAACTCAAAACCTTGAGTTGTTTGTATCCTAGAAAGGATAAGACTACAACCTTTTCTAGTGGCAGTGAATTCAGAATTTTGACTATGCGCTTTCATCTGTTCTCCTGTCTCTCCCACTGTGCAGCTTCACTAGATGAGTCTTGGTTCTAGTAATAGTCATAAATTCATTCACTCATTCATTCTATTTGTATCTTGCCCTTTTTCTCACAAGTAGGATTCAAGGTAGCCTACAACCAAAGAGAACAAGTATACTTGACATGAATGCATTTTATTCATAAAAATGAAGAAGAGGATATGGTAAGCAAGGCAACATGATTCACCCGTAAATCAAACAAAAGCATAAAATATTTAAAACTTGATGTATAAAACCACCAACAAAAGAAGACACGGCACCCACTCACTTAAAAACTGCTTTCATGGCAAGCAAGGTCAGGTTTGTATGAATGTAAATGTCCTTGCCTGCTGGCAGAAAAACAACAGAAAGGAAACAAACTTACCTTCTTCAAGTACAAAGTTTAAAAAGTGGGCACCAAGGAAGCCCTATCATGAGTGAGGAGATAAGCATCTCCTTTCTTCCTCCTTCACATTGTGCATAATTTTATATACCTCTTATCATATCTTATTTTCATTTTTAAAGAGTTCTTCCTTAGATGGCAAAAAAGGCATAAACTATAAAATGGTGAGATTCTTTATGAAAGATCTGACAATAAGCCAGCAAAATTCTGCACGTGCAGATCACGCTACCCCCATGATATTTGCAAATTAATACACATGTCTGTCCACTTACCACCAAATAAACATGCTTTAGAAATGTAAATCTTAAAAGCCAGGGCACTGTGACATTTATAAGTCATCATACTGCCAGAAAATAAAAAACACTACATAAACTGTAAACGTGACAGGTTGAATTTGCTGGTAGAAATTAAGACTTTTCATCGATTGTACAGGGAAAAGGGTAAAAATAATTTACTTACATAATCCATTAAGTGGGTGGTAAATATTTCAGTAGGCATATCTTTCTCATTGATCAAGAAGTGACAACACATTATGCGCAGTTAAGATGTAATTATTTAAGCTGGAAGCCATTTCTCACCATTGGTCAGAACATGCTACATACAGTACTTCCAAACATAAAAAGAACTGCAGAATTAAAAACTGCTAAAAAGAATGATGAAATGGGAATATATGAAATATCCTGTATCAATTCATGTTTGGCATCTTTCATCTCAGGGCTAAATAATGCAGTATTTATTCATTTTTTTTATAAGGCGCCTTTAAATAAATATCTTCACAAGGTAACTTCTACCTAGCATTAAAACAAACACAGTTATAGACCATTTGCTCGTTTCACTTTAACGGGGATATAATTCTTTGTTCATTACTTTCTCTGAGAAGAAAATTAGCAATTTTAGCAATAGTCTTCCCACTGTAATAACTGTGGAGTTTTCAAAAACTATTCGTAATACATGACTTATCATACACAAAATTACAAAGCGGCATTTTCTGTGCAGAAAATAATTGTTCTCTGGAAAAACATGCTTTTTCTGTGTAGAAAATGCTGTAGTTGGAAATTTATTCTGCATGAAAGTTGCATGTAGCTGTTTCTGAGCAGATAATAGCATTTTCTGTACAGAAAACAATATTCATGCAGAGAAATATTTTTGCACAGAAAATGCTGTTTTCTATTTTAAAAAAAGAGAAAAGAAAAAAAGAAAGAAAAAGAAAAATTCTTGTCAGTCTTCTTGTCATGGTTCTCAACACTTTTTTCTAAAAAAAACCATTATCTTAGCATTTCTAAATTCCTAGATTTTAGGTATTCCTAGATTTTAGGGATTCTAATTTAATACTATGCTTATAAAGTTACACTCTGGGAGTTTTACACATGTTCATTTTGCTTACAGTTCCACTCTATCAACAGTTTTGTAGTATTACTAAACAGGCATACATATGCAATTGTAAGACTACATCACATATGACTCAATCTATTTTGTGGATTTACTACATGTAGGTACAAGTTTGGGCCAGCTGTGGGCAACTTGAAGTCCTCCAGATATTGTTGAATTGCTTTTTTCCACTATTTTTTATTTGAGAGATGCATTTATATTACAAAGCATAACATCACTCGATTCTGCTATTGATATATATGTGTGTGTATGTTTGTGTGTGTGTGTGTATAAACAGAAAAAGTGAACCTGTATCTTTACCAAACATTAAATTGCAACTTTCATCTTAGCTAACATATGCTGTGTGACAATGCTAGTTATAGTTTAATGACGGGGGCCCAAGTTGCCCACAGCTGTACCTCTTAGGTTGCACCTCTTTATCTGGGGGATTGGACTGCAGCAGATATGTCACAAAAATAATTTTCCATGGAATTTGACAGCAGTCCTGAAGACTGAATTTAGCAGTGCAGTAACCAAAGGAAATGAGGGGGAGGAAAGGAAGCAGAAAAGGCTGGCTCAGAAAAGGTTGGCTCAGATTCTAATTCAGCAACAGAATAACAGCATTAAGTGTTTTGAATAATGTACCAATTTTTACACCATCAGTTGCTGACATACTCACTTCTTAATGTCCCTATTCTCTTCACCCCCAGTAACATGCTGGTATCATTACTGGAATACCAGGGGAATCCTATTTTGAGGTCATGAACCTGTCTTTATAAACAGAAAGAACCCACACGAAACCGCAAAGAGCTTTTAAAAGTGGGGAGAGGGAAGGAGAGACAGCAAAAAAATAAATAAATAAAGAGAAACCACCAAAAGAAGAATGTAAAAGCATGTGCATCCCTCCATTCAAAATAAGTCTCCACACATGCTTGATATGGTTCCCATTCTCACCATCCGTTCATGACAAATTGAATGAGAAGGATTCACAATAGCCTTCAAATGTGCACACACATTAAAAAAACTGCTGCCAAAAGTTGTAGTTCTTTTTCAACTCTATTCTTTTTTTCTAGAGCTTTAATAACAGTAGAATTTCCTGTACTCATCATGTCATTCACAAGAGTGACTGTTCTATCCACTTTAAAAAAAAAAAAAGTACAATGAGACATATCTATGGCTACTCTGGATGTTACTTTTTCTCTTTACTCTTGAAGTTTTGCGTGTCACACTTACACCTGGTCAGATATTACACCTGGCCAGAATAGACACTCCTCAGCAAGTTTATGCACAAGTAAATGTTTTGGATTGAAGCCAAAGATGTGCTACTTTGGAATTCTTCCCTTTCCCTTACTTCCATCTTTCAGATACACATAATATAACATAATGCGAAAGAACTACTTTCGGCCAACAGATTACAGGTGACCATGCTAAGCAGCAAATCACGTTGAATCCATTATGGGGGGGGGGGCGGGTTGAATCACTAAATCTATGGGAAATATATTTTCACATGTAATATATCTAGCATCAGAATGTAAATTTAATTAAGAAGATGTGCTGCTTAGTTTGCATGTGCAGCCACACATGCTGACATTTCAGTGTTTGATATATCTATGTCAAACACTGGTTAACACACAACAATTTCTATTTCCTCTCTGTTATCAGTGACTCAGTAGATTTCTTATAATGTCAGGTGATTCAAGGAGTGACTAAAACTATAATTAAAAGTGCCAAGTTGTGTGGGAAAATGTAAGCTATTAAAAGCAATGGCCACATGAAGAAATATTTTTCTTTTCCTCTGCCTGATCAAATAACAGCCATTAAGTGAAACAACATAGTCATTCTAGAAAAGTATTGGCAATGTGCTTCCTTCCTAATGCTACTTTTTGCCTGGAGCAGTCATCCAAAGTTTTTCTGGTCTAAAGATATCACAGATCTGGCCTGAGGGGAGTGTGAGTCCATGGACAAGAAAGATAGACAAATTCATGAGGTTTCTGTAGCTGTGAGCCCTGAAAGGCAAAGGTAAAGACAAAAACAAAATAAAAATAAAAATAAAATAAAAAAATAAAATAAAATAAAATAAAATAAAATAAAATAAAATAAAATAAAATAAAATAGAATAGAATAAAACAAAATCCAAGTGATGGTACTGTGAAGTTCAGTCTGGAGGTACTGGAAATATTTATTCATTTGGTATAAAATACTCTGCAGACGTCCTCTGTTCTTCTGGAGGGTTTCCTTTATCCTTTAAGTAGCTCATATTCAAACTAAGGAGCTAATTATGCTTTTGTTAGTCCTTGATTAATCATTTTCCACAACTGAAGCAAGCTTTACCCTACAGCCAGATCTTCAGAACTTTATACAAAGTTGATCTTAGATTAATGCTAACAATTCCAGCGAGAATACTTTGGCAGCGTGAATGCTAAAGAAGATGTCCCCTATTTTTGTTGCCTGTAAACATACGAACTTAAAACATTCTCCATCAGCTATCCATCCCTATATGTAAGGGTTATGAACACTTTTTAATTGCTTACAAGCTTCTTGTTTACAACAATTTATATTCTGGAATTGGCTCTGGGGAGTACAGTTTATTTTTGCTTTATTCCACTTTCTTACTTAAATGCCACCTTGAGAATCCATAGATTAAAAGGTGAGATATAAATCTTCAAATTCAATAAATGAATGTTCTTTCATTAGCTTGGAAGACTCTTGAGTCTGGTTGTGTTCTTTTCTGGATACAGTTCATAATAAACTATGCCTTTGTCCCTTTTTTATGGATGGCACAGAAATTATGGAATTAGCTTAGTATTTTGTCTTATAAGCCAAAAAATTAATAAATGCAAGCATACCATTCATTTTCCTTTATGGTATGTCAGTGTTACCATAACAGACAGTGGCCAGAGAGGGTGAGCCTGAAGCAGGTGTCCCTGTTCTTCTCCATGTGTTTGTCTGTGGGACACTAGCAGATAGCTTCTGTCCTTTCATCAAGGTGCCTACAGCTACACAGGCATCTCTGCTCCTACCTATGGATTTCGGTGGCTCACTTTAGTTCCTTGTACATATGCTCCAAAAAACAAAACAACAACAACAAACAGAGCAATTCAAAATACACTCCAAGGCAGAGTGTCCAACAGGGCTCCTCTGCTTGTGTGTACGTGTCTGTGTTCAAATCACCTGTTGGCTTATGGTGACCCCATGAATTTTTCTGGGTTTTCTGAGGCAAGGAATACTCAGAGGTGGTTTTTGCCAGTTCCTTCCTCTGAAATATAGCCTATAACACCTGACATTTGTTGGCAATCCACCATCCAAATACTAACTAGGTCTGACCCTGCTTAGCTTCCAAGATCAGATGGATTGGTTCCCTTAGTGTATTTCAGCCACTATCCCTCTATGATTCCTACAGCTAAGCAGGACAGAGATTTTAGTTTATTCCTTACCAAAGGCCCCAAATGGCTGCTGTTTCTCTCCTGAGTCTCCCCCTCTGCCAGTGACTGCTCAGGGCATCCTGGCGTGACATCAGCCACACTCCTATGTGAGGCCACATGCAGCTTAGTTCCTTGGCAAGCAGATAGTGGTAGCAAGTTTCTTATTTTTATCATTTATTCTTCATTTAAATTTTTTTATTTCTGTCAAAAGCTAAGCATCTGAGGAAAGAGATTCCAGGGAAAGTGAGATCACCTTGGCTTCCCTGTGGGCTCATTGCCCTACACTCTTCAGTGCATACTAGAAAATGGCTGGTAAATTTGCCATTCCTGCTAAATCTTCCACTCCATGACATTTCCCTGAGAGCTAGAAAACCACTCAACAGTGACAAAGGGGATCGATGTAGCACCTGTTCCCTGGCTACTCGGCTGTTTTGTAGCCTTCAGCTGTGTGCGAGTCAGCTAAACCTCCTTTCTCATGATCTAATCACTCTTCAGTTGAGCAGTGTGTGGGGCTAGGAAGATCATGGAGAACACTTAAGCCTCCTCATCCCTGTGGTAACTCCTCCACCGAACACTGCTCATCTCCTAAATGGAAAACAGCTGACCAGTAGGGAAACAGAGCTATAGTTTCCAAATTTTCACAGCTGTTTTTGAGCCTGCAGCTGAGTTTCTGAGAGAGCTCAAGAAAGGTGAAATTGAAACCCCATTCCCTGGTGAGAAGAGAGCTAAAAACATTGGTATGGCGTGGGTTTTTTTTTTAAAGTTAAATAACTTTAAAAGATAACGTACAGGTCTCAGGCAGGGGTGTAGCTACTGGAGAGGGGAGGGGACAAAATAAGGCCATTGTGCCTCCAAATAAGAATGCTACCCTCCACACGGCATTTTTCTTCAGTCCCCAAATTTCTAGCTTTGCAGAAAGTGAGACACTGAAAATTACTTACACTTAGAACTCAGATTTGCTGTGTTTGCATTCCCTTGTTAATTCTGCCTGGCCCTTGTCTTTGGATGCCTAAACTGTAAACTTTGGATGTATAAACTGAATGCTCAACAGAAGTTTTTAGTTACTGCAATGCTAGAAATTTGGAAATTGACGGCAAAACTTCATTTGTATATGTCACAATTCTTATGCAGGGATGCCCTTAGATTGTCTCTTCCTCCCTTGCTTATTCTTGTGATCTCAGGTAATTTATGCGTGTGTGTGAGAATGAATCCCTGCTTTTGTGCATGACTCTGCCTACTGTTACCTGCCCTGCCTACCACCATGCTACCAACAATGGGTACCACTGTCACTGAATAGGCAGGACTCCCCCTCTTCTAAAATGGTACCTGCAACAATATACTCTCACAGGCACACAACCTCTAAAACAAAAAAGAATGTTCACCTCTTGCTCCAGAACTGTTTTTAGTCATATGTACATTTAAGTAATAAATTGGCTAAAATCCTTAGCGTTAATTGACTAAGGAGTCTTTAATCAGACGATCATAAAATCATAGAATCACAGATTTGGAAGAGACCACAGCGGCCATCCAGTCCAACACCCTGCTATGCAGGTACACACATCAAAGCATTCCCAACAGATGGCCATTCACCCTCTGCTTGAAAACCTCCAAAGAAGACTCCACCACACTTCGAGGCAGCATATTCCACTGCCAGACAGCTCTGACTGTCAGGAAGTTCTTCCTGAGGTTCAAGTGGACTCTCTTTTCCTGCAGCTTGAATCCATTGCTCCTTGTCCTAGTCTCTGGAATGGCAGAGAACAAACCTGCTGCCTCCTCAACATGACATCCCTTCAAATATTTAAACATGGCTATCATTTCTCCTCTTAACTTTCTCTTCTGCAGACTAAACATACCCGGCTCCCTAAGCCGCTCCTCATAGGGCATGGCTTCCAGACCCTTCACCATTTTCACCATGATGGCCCTCATCATATTTCCCTTTCTATGGCCAGAGACATATCCTATTCCAGTTCAGTTAGAAACATTTCATTTTGGGTTCTGCAGGACTTACTTACATGATTAGGATTACAGCTTTACCAGAGCTTATAATTACTGGAATGGATTGTTTTTAGACTCTCTCTTATAGAACTCACACCCGCTTTCCCTTCAATGGGACTTGAAAAAAATGTTTCCAATTTAGAAAACAAGAAGGATGGACAACACAGTATTGGCGGGGAAATGTCTGTAACTGAATATCAAGCAATCAGCACATATCAGAGTATTTTCTGAGAGTTAATCAATATCTTAATAGATATTCACCAACAGTAGTTGAAATCAGCCTTTCATATTCACTTAAATGGGAGAAATATTCCAAGTCACAATTACTGTACAAAAACACCTATGAATTTCAACCAAGCATATACATTAACATAATGGGGGAGAGGGAGTGAAGGATTCTATATGAAGTTGGAGTTACCACTGCCCATGTAGCTTTCTATACATATTTTAGATGACAAGGAACAGAAGAATGGATTCTGTCAAGTAACTGAGAAAAAGAAAAAGAGGCCTTTTTGGAGAATGCAGGATTAACATATGAAATTCACTGCTATGCGATGTGTTGATGACTACCAGTTTATACAGCTGTTTAAAAGGATTAACATTCATGGAAGATTGCTCTGCCAACAGCTGCTAACACCACGGTTCCACTGACTAATCATTGCTACATGGCAATATACCCCCAGAAAACCAGATGCAGCATGGGAATAAGCATTAAGAGGAAGCAGTTGTCTTTATGTGCCATATTTGAGATTTTCTGACTTGCTGAATCATACCAAGGGTCCCTTTTTAGCATTAGTCTTCTTATGTTTGTCAGGTATTCTGCTGTGCAGGTGCAGCTTTTAGATGTACTGTATTTTCAAAAATATGAAATGGCATTGTTTTTCGTTTGCTTGATGGCATGACCAGTCATTACATCATGATCAAAGGGATACACTCCTGCTAATATGATATACCATGTGCCACTGGCATGTCACGAGTATGCATCATTACAAACACATATAAGGTGGCTTCAGAGTAAGTGGTATGCATATCTGAAGCCCATTTGATCAAAGAGTAGAACTATGCTTCTCTTCCAATACTTCTCCTTGAATAAAAACATCAGGTGATATTTTAGGAGATATGATATGGTCAGACACATATCTAAGCACAGGTAAGTATTATTAATTATGAAGGGCTTTCAGATGTAGGTATAAACTACATGAGAGAACAACATATAAATTCTACTGTAAAAGATAATACTGCCTGTAATTTATGAATGAAATAGAATTGGTTCAGTCAATCATCCTAGAAATCCACCATAAATTTATTTCAAAAACTCAGTCAGGAATTTGAAGATGCTGTACCCAAAATATAGTTTGATTTTGCACATATTTGCTAAAATTTGTACCTCCAAGTATAGTACCAGACATTTTAAAATGAATTTGTGTTTGACCAGTTTGTTCACAGGACTGTGGGATGAGTATGTTCTTGATCTTACAAAGTAAGACCCACTACTACATTACAAGTAGATGACAGCCTGCCATAATAAATTCTCTGAGGACAAGGTTTAAAAGTCAACCCATCTTATTTAACATTGCAGACTGCCCCCAGTAGTAAACAACAGACTGCCAGTGCAATCTGAGCTTATACATGCCTTCTCAGAGGGAAAATCTCTGAGTTTGATGGAACTCCTGTGTAAGTGTGTATACCAGCCAGAACTTCCAATCTAAAAATGCACAAATATGCAACTCTCTCACAGAGTCAATAACTGGCTGCCAATTCTCTTCTAGTCTCAATTCAGGATGCTGGAGAGGATGTTTATAACTCTCTGTGGCTTGGGGGCTTTATACCTGAATGAGCATCTCTCCTATATACACCTGCCCAAGAACTGACATCTACAAGAGGAGCCCTCTTCTGTGTTCCACTAGTTGGGAGAAAGTTAAATGGGAAGGCATAAGAGAAAGCCACCTTGATTATGGTGCCCCAACTGTGGAATGCCCTCCTTTTGAAGGTCCAACCGATCCCAACCTTGGCTTCTTTTTGATGCCAAGTCAAAATATGGGTTTTTATTAAAGCTTTTGGGGTCTATTTTACGTTTAGGTATATACTTTAAAAAAACACACACCCTCTTTTGGTTTTCTTAAACTGTTTTATCTTGTTTGAGTGATTTAACATAACTTTATCTTGTTTAAATTATCCATTGATTTTAATCTGGAATTGTTTAAATTGTTTATATTGCTCTCTCTACTTGTCATCCGGAAATCTCACCACAGAAAGGCAAAATTAAATAAAGAAACATAAAACATTAGCCTGTCTTGCCTAATGCTCCCTACTTTGACTGACAGCAAGGGTCTGAAATCTTAGGTAGAAGTCTGTCCTAGATGAAGCCATTTAAATAGAGATGCTTGAAACTAAACCTAGGGCCCTTAGTATGAAGCACATGCTCTACCACTAAGGTGCAATCTGTCTGAATGTAGCCCACAAAAACTCTGAGCATTAAAAGAAATACTCCCAAAAGCTTCACAAGCCTCAGAGAGGAAATTCCATGACTATTCATAGTAAGTAGTATGTATACTATGCTATTCCATGCAATACAATTCCATGGCTGTGTGAGGCACCTTGTTATGTGTCATTGCTGTCCAAAAATGATTCATTGCTGGTGTGGCCTAGATTGGCCTTGTGGTTGATCTAATCCAGGGGATGGAGTAGAGAGGAGGGACAAGTCTTGAGTATGTTACTTCCTGGCTGTTCAGAGAACTATAAAGAAAGCCAGCCATTTGTGTGGTATCCACAAGTGAAGGCGGCAATTCCAGTTGGTCACCACCATCAGAAGATTCTGTCCTTTGATCCTAGCAAACAGGCTAGTAAACCAATGAAACTCTAGCTTACATATCACATTCTTTAAGACTGAGATATCAAGATCTCCATAGGGTATTTTTGAGAACATTAATATAGACAAGAACTGGCATTTCCATTAAAAAGAAAATTAAATTACTACAACTGTACACAGCCTTGCGTGTCCACTTTAGTAAAATCCCATTGAGAAACACCATCATCCAAAGCATCCCAGTGACAGAAGAAAAAGCAGGGCCTGCTCCATGATCCTGGCTCCAATGAAATGCCATTTTCTGATCTCCAAGGTCTGTCTCTTTTACCACCACAGCTTGGACCAGCTGCCATTTCGTTTCCCCATTCCTGAGTTGCCCCTGTGGGTAACCATTCCAACAGGCTGAAGCAGAAATGAAGCATCAAGACCAACTCTTGCTGTGGCAGAGAATGCTGTTTCTGGCTCCTCCCTCTGCCAGAACTCTTTCCCTCCACGGCCATTCCATTTGGTCATTATAACAATTGTGTATTCTTACGCAATGCCTCTCAATCTGCATATGTCCCCCACCCTTCTCTATTCCTGTTTCCTTTTCTTCTATGTTTATTAGGGTTATGTCATTATTTTACAACATATTGCCTTGACTATACTGGCAGAAAGGCAGTATATAAATGAAGTAACTATACAAATGATTAATGGCCATTCATAAATCATTTTCTCACAGTTTCTCTCTCTACATCTGGAAAAATTTACACCAGAATGGTTATTACAAAAAAAAAAAAAAAAAAAAAAAAAACGCTCCACAACTCAGAATTTTATCAGCTTTAAGAACACGTGTCAACTGCTGTGTTCAAGACAGATCTTCCCTCCTTAAAACTATCTCTATGAAATCAGAGTTATAACCAGTGACACAGCTGCTACTGTTTCCTCTTGATTCAAAGACAAACTAATCTAATTCTACAAAAGAGACAAATTGCAGTGATAGTGGAACTGTAATTTTCCTGTTTAACAGAACTTCCTTTTTGGATCAGCTTTGATCCCTGCATTTCAAAACTCTGCTAAAAAAACACCCACATTGAATCTAGACTCAGACACTTCGATGCAGCTGTACAAATGTGCCTCATGTACAGAGCTAAATTCAGCATGGATTGGCTTTTAGCAAGCTATTACAACTGGTCATAATAAGATCACTGCAGGCAAACCACTGGGGCCGCCTCCTGATTGTACAGCCCAAGGCTGGATGCATAGAAAAGTAGCTTTCTCTTGCCTGTTCCCCCACTATGGAGGTAGCGGTGGGACAAAGGAAGAGGAACTTCAGCCAAATCCAATACCTCTCTAGAGTCTGAAGGCATCCACTCTGAGGATGGCCTAAATTGGAACCAATGCAGAAGGGGCGCAACTACCATTCTATTAAAAAAAAAAATCCAACAAAGAGTTACAAATGCTTAGGTATTCCCCTCTACTTCCTTCTGCCCTACTCACCATTACAGCAACAGAGTATAAGGTCTGGCATAAATTTGCAATCAATCACAGTCCAACAGCATCTATATACAAATCTCAAAATGGAGAAGCCACATTATCACTGGTAATAGGACAGAGGGTATGGGACAGGGGCCATTTCCGCACTAGACTGTTATAGTGCTTTTATTCTGCTTTCAACATCCTGTGGAATCTTGAGGTTTGCCTACACTGCAAACCCCAGGATTCCATAGGATGTTGAAAGTGGAATAATAGCACTATAACAGTCTAGTGTGGAAATGGCCTGTAATATTGTAGCTTCAAGGTGCGTGCACAAGGCACAACTCTGGTGATGGGAAACGGACAAATACACTTTGCATATGTTGTGACTGAAGAACACACAGAGGAGGAACTTGAACATGTTGCTACTGCTTGTTTTCGTATAAGTTTTAGAGACAAACTGTACCTCAGGACTCCAATACAATTGTTTAAGAGAAACTACACTCTACTCGTCCAGCTGGGACACGAGAGTAGAACTCCTCCTGCACAGATAAGCCAGCATACTCTTCAATCATCCTCATTTGGCAGGAATAATCCTGATTAAATCCTCTGTTGTCCCATTTTTTCAGCTGCTTCTAAAATGTCCCAGTTCCTCTCTCTTCCTCCCCCTTTGTCCTCAACTTACTCCTACAGCTGAGTTTAAAGTGCAAAGGCAGTTTGTATGTTGGGCAGCAGAGGAGGAAAGGAGAAGAGGAGATAGAATCTTCTCTTTCTCATTAGGCTTGGGAAAAAACTGTTGCAGAATCTACAAGCTTGTGTGTTCTTCTCCATTAATAACCTCTATAATTTTGATCACATTCTGTGCTTGGCCACATGCATCCCAGTTTTCATCTGTGAAGGGTTGGAAGCCATGTGCCAGGGAACAGCAGGAAGTTACAAAGTTTTACTGCTCTCCCAGCAAGTGTCTACAGCTGTCTTTGTTACCCAAACCCTGCTTCACTATATGCAGAAATAGTATTTCTCTAAAGTTTGTTGATGGAACAATATTTGTCCACTTCGGCACAAAGCTGATTCTGACAGCCCAGATGCAATATGCTACGTTTTCTATTGCAGAGCTTCTGGAACAATCTTAAATTAAATCTCATGTCAGCAGAGACCGCTCTCTGTTCACAAACAGCCCTCCTATCCCCCAAGCTTCAGCTGGAAAGAAGGAAGAGCCTCACTACTATAAGTCTTAGTCTTGATCTGAAATTTAGATGAGGGCAGCTTTTGTGCCTGCTGTCTGTATTCATTAGGTATAATCATTTAATTCCCCATGTATTATTGGTCCTAAGCTTCAGGATATGGTAAACAGCACATAAATCATTTGCAGCTATTGCTGGATGTCCCCCGCCCCTCCTGTGCATATCTGCAAGCTAAACCTTTGCCTGATATAAATTGCTAAGTATGTGTGAAATATGCAAAATCAGTAACTTCTTCTGTGCTAAGAAACATGCCCTTCTAGATAATATAAGTTTACAACTGCTACAATGCAACCTGACAACATTTTGTGATCCTCTGGGTAAATGTCCAATGATTTGAGATAACTGGGCTCCAAAACGTATGATACCTACAACTGACCCAAACAAGGAGAACTTTGAAAGTATGGGGAAACAGAGTAAGTATGACCAGAGCAGCATCATTTCTAGCAGCATGTCCATCAGGCTCCCTGGAGCAGAAAGCCATACCAATGTCATCAGTGACCTCTAAGTTTAACAAGCAGCCCAGCAAAATAGCCAGACCTGCTTCTCCGCCTCAAACAGCAGCTGGAAACAGCAGGGGAAACTTTTCATAACTTGGAAACATCTGCTCAGCCCTTTCACACTGCACAATTATAGCACTTTGATGCTACTTTAACTGCTATAGCAACATTCTATAGAATCCTGGGATCTGAAATTTAGGGAGAAGTATTTAGCATTCTCATTCTCCTCTGGTGCCTCACCAAACTGCAAATCCAAGGATTCCATAGGATGCAGCCATGGCAGTTAAAGTAGAATCAACATGCAATAACTGTGGGTTTTGAAAGTGTCCTCATGTGATGCATATCAGTGGGTTTGAGCAAAGGGAATGAGTGGGAGAGCTTTCTTGTAACGTTAGAAATCTTGGACACAGCCTATGCTCACACACCTAGATGCTGCTTTGAGTACTATTCAGGAGTAAAGCAGGATATCAATCAATCAATCAACAAAATAAATAATTAAATAAATACACAGTGTATGGTTGTTCTACCTCTCCCTGTAACTGAAGATCATGCATTTCGATACTCCTTATGTGTCTTCACAATACCTTTAACAATTCAACCTAGTGTAAAGGCACTGGGGTATGAGACAGTAAAAGGCACTGGAACCCTGCTGGCTCTCTTTCATTGGTCCTTAGAGAACGCAGATTGTCATACCCTATATGTGCCAGACTATACACGCTGTGACTAGGGATGTGAAAAATCCTGCAGTTGGCAAAATTTTGGACGAGAGACCAGCTGCCTCACCCTGGCAAGCCACTCAGTTGAAGATTCTCTAAACCCCCATGAGAATTCTTACCTCCACTGAGAGAGCAAGGCCCTAAGCATTTCCCCTCACATCATTTTTTCTGCAATTTGTACAAAAAGTCTCTGTGCTGAACTAGCAGCTTTCCCCTTTCAGTAGTTAAGCATACAGACACAGCAAGCTTAAAAGGAGAAGCTGATTGATCAAAAAAGATGCAAACAAACCAATGTTGCAACTTGTTAAGTCTGTGCCACAAGGCAAGATTTTCACAGTTTTGAATCCTCTCCAAAAATCTTGCAAATGAACACAATCTCTCTGATATTTCCCAAAAAATTCACTGCGGGGACATCTGCACTGCAGAGTTCTAATAATTTGATTCCACTCTAGTTGCCATGAGAGTTTCATCCTCTGGAAGCCTGGGATGTGTATTCTGGTGAGGGACTTTGAATTCTCTACTACTTTCCCTTAAATCGCAGCTTTAGAACTCTATGCCAGAGAATTGTAAGTATCTCACAATACTACAAATCCCAGAATTCCACAGTGTAAAGCCATGAAAATTAAAGTTGGATAAAACTGATACACTTACGCAGTTTGGATACGACTTATGTTGTGCAAAGGAGACTCTTCCCTCACTTCATTTTCTTGTTTTTGTTCGAGAAAGAACCAAGTCAGAATTTACATCCCTAGCTGAAAAATGTGTACTAGTCTGCCAAAGCTGTACTAGTTCAGGTTCTTGAAATTAACAAATGGAATTTTATGAGAGCCCAAGGGCATTATTTGGTACCCGAGCTTCCACTTATGCCTTTAAAGATGATTTTTCCTCCCTTCCAGTTCTTTATTTCAGCTACGTTTTCCTCATTGTGCCTGCTTGTAAATCAGTGACAGTGATATGCAGATTAGTCTCCGCTTATTAAGCAAGGAAAACATTCAATAGAGGAATTCAAAACAGAGACTATAATTACAATTTTTCCCAAGTCAAAAGATTATTTCTAAGAAGTGAAGCTGACACAAAGCTCTGTATTCCTCGATTCTATTATACTGAGAAATAAAATACAAAGAATGTGGGCTTTTCTTATGCTAAATCAGGGATGCATCTCCCTTCTTCAATATAATATGTTTTTAGCAAAACAATATGACAGAAAATACTAGAAGGAAAAGAGAAGGGTTCCCAAAGATGAGTAAGTAGAAGCTTTGTAATAAATTGCAGATGAGTTGTTGTTATACAATTATATTTTAATACAAAAAGTACAAGTTTTGAAAACAATGTCCCATAAATATAGTATAGATTTCCTCGGTTATTTTGTCCTCATAAGACTGTAACTGGCTTTTAAAGAAAATTGGACTCCCTCACAGTTGTGTGAATAAATGAGATTTCCTGACCATTCAGCAATACAGCATAAAACATAAAGGGCAACATTAAGGAGGAATAAAAGATGTGGCATATCACTCACATTTCAGTTAACTAAAACAAACAAACAAACAAAAAACCCTAAAAGGAATCAAACAAGGTGGCCAATTGTATAATCAATAAAATGTTGGTTTACATAATGTTCCCTTTTTAAAAGAGAAAATCTCAGAAGAGCCCTTACAATATTTTTGTGGATCTTTTAATAAAAACTGAATCAATATGTCAATAGCTTTACCCCTAGCCTGCTAAAGCTTCCTGAACAAAGTTTTCCTTTGAATTTGGTGCAATTTACAACACTGTAAATAATGGACTAAAGTCTCCCACTTCTCCTAATTAAAAATGCAAAGCTGGCTTCCACAGTGAGTATTACTCAGTCTTCCATAAAGCACTCTGATAAATTCACGGACACAGGTCTCAAGATGTAAATACCTATTTGCCTCTGCCAAAGGCAAGGAGTCACTGTTTTTATCTCTTTTTACCCATCCTCAGGCTTAAGAGACTTGGATGCCTGCACTAAGAGCATATTCACTAGACACAGAGCATGCCTCATATCCCACCCCTTTGCCTTCCTCTATGAAATATCCAGGGCTATGATGAAGATCAGATGAACACTCACTGTTTTGCTTCTGGACATCACAGTTTAAGAAGTATATTGACAACCTGGAAAGTATCCAGAGTCAGGTGTCAAAGCTGGTAAAGGATGTGGAAACCAAACTAGCTGAAGAACATTTGAAGGAGTTGGCTATGCTGACCCTGGAGAAGTGAAGACTGCAAGGTGAGCTGGCTGACAGCAAGAATTGTTTGACAGTGCAACTGACTGCCTCCTTCTTTGGAGGTTTTTACACAGAGACTGGGTGCCTTGCCTCTCAGGATTGCTGTATGCTTAGGCTAGATGGCCCTGTCCATCTGCAGCATAGAAGAGTCAGCACATCCAAACCTGAAAGCTGTTTTTAGGAATTTCCCCAATAAAGGACCATTAGGAATGGGTCTGAAAGATGTTGGATAACAGTACATTTTTTTCTTCCTCTGCTCTCTTGTTTTCTCATTCTTTCTGATTTATTTGAGGTGCTCCCATTTTATTTTAGATGAGATAAAAAGCAGCAGCCATATTAGTAGCTTTCTTTCTCCTCAAGCAACACTTGGCAATGCTAAGGATAGGCTTATTTCCTCAATTATTTTGAAAAACAACAAAACTTATCCTTTAGTTAAAAAAAAACCCAAATACTGAAAATGTTAGCTGTTGATTTAGATAGCAGTAATTAAATGTCACTGGAAAGGGTTCAATGGTACATAAAATTGGCTGCATGTACTTTCTTTAGTCAGCAGCTCAAATATTAAAGCATTATTCAAAGTAGTTTTAAAGGCTCTTATCTTCACAGAACCAAATTCTGATCGCATTTACCCAGGTTTAAATCCAGAGTAATGGTCTTAAGATGGAAGTGCTAATTCAGCTAAAATAAAGAATATTTACAGTGACACTGAAACTCAAATCTCAGATTCTCCACTGGAGTAAAATTAACTCTGTTTGTCTAAGTGAAGACCCTTTTGAGGGTTTGGGGTCTGGACTCTTCTTAGACCAAAAATCAAATGATTTAAAGCTTATGGGATGATCTAGACATACAGACTTAATTTTCTGTCAGCAAACCTCCTCTGAATTCCTGAGATAGTGCAAAGGAAGGTTCTGCTAAAGTACTGTAAAAAAAAACCCTGAAACCAAGGATTACTGACAGACAATGGCATAAGGCTGTGAAGAAAGAGATTATTCCTTGAAATTTAAGACTGAGAATGCACTTGGTTTAGCTAATGAATAACCTAAAAAAATACCTCTGGAAAACAACAATAGATCCTTGAACCATGTTTGCAAGCAATCAGCTGTGGTATCAGCAAATACTAAAATTCTCCTGAAAGAGTCTCCTGGTTATATGTATTGAATAATGGAAAAATACATGGCAATGGCCAGAATATGGATGCACTTGTAAATACAGTGCCAAATGAGTACTGAAAGAATGTGCTATCTGGAACATCACTGTATTCCACATTAGGACTCACATCTGTTTAAATTTCTCCCCATACTATCAGAGAACAGTTAATCTGTCAGGCTGAGATGCCATAAACAAACACTTTAATAAATGAAGTAATAAATAAAGATGGAGATTGATTACCTGAGTTTTTTGGCTCAGACAATAATGCGAGATGGCCAACTGCAACAGTGCTCCACCAGCCTTTGCCATGTAAGAATCAAGCCCATGTGTTTAAAAAGTTCCTTAGCTGCACAGACTTCATCCTGTTTTGAACTAGATGAAATGACCACGTCACATTTCAAATTAAAGCCAGTCATGTTCTTCTCCCCCCTCTCCTAACACTCACCCTCACGTCTACCCTACTCTGTTCTCAATGGAAAGCTATAGTTTTTCACTTCAAATGTTTCCAAGAGGGAAAAAAAAAGATGAGAACACAATCAATGTTAAAGGTACCTGTTTTTGAAAGGCATTTTGAGTTACTGAATATTTTGCTGCAGACCTGTTCTGCTGTCAGAGTAGCTCTTTCCTTGGCCTTGGAGCATCCTGGCAGGGGAAAATAGATCATCAAAGTATGGAGCATCAAGAGCCATTGTGGCTTCTAGGACCTTGTTGATCTGCTTAGATGTGAGGATGGAGTAGGTATTTACTTTTGGATTATAACTCCAAGGATTTCCAGCCACCATGGCCATGCTAACTGGAGATTCTAGGGGTTGTCCAAAAAGTAACTTTTCCAGCCCTAAGGGATCTGCTAGATAGCATGGGACTGAAGAACTGTCATGTGTAAGGCAGAATGTCCAAAGTTCAAATCCACCATATCTGTATGCAGTATTCATGTAAAAAGCTATTTTCTTAGCGTCTTTCTACACTATTTTGTTATAGTGCTATTATTCCACTTTCAACATCCTATGGAAACCTGGAGTTTGCAGTTTAGGGAGGGGCCTTTAGAATGCTCAGCCAGAGAGCTCTTTGGCCTCAGTAAACTACAAACCCCAGAAGTCCACAGGAGGTCAAAAGTGGAATAATAGCACTGTAACTGTTAGTGTGGAAAGGCTCTTAATCTCTTTTCCTGTTTACTCTTTACTGTGTGCAGATTCTGTGCTAATGTGCACAACTGTAATAAGGATAGCCAAAGTTATATGTGGCAACTGTGAAACAGCTTGAGAACCTGAGATGATTGAAAAACGTCCACATTACACACTTTCTGAGAGGTCTACAGTCAGACCTGGTATCCCTTTTTCCCCCAAAAACAGCAATGCAAAGGAAGAGGGATCAAAGTCATGTTGCTATGTCCTCTCTCCAACCTTTGTACCTTTGTTTGTTTGTTTTAGTTATAGTTTGTCAATCTGACAGGGTTCTAGAGGTGATATATGGCACAATTAAACTGATAAAAATGGGTATTTAAACACATGTAAAAGATGATACTATATGATGGTCACAGAGCATGATATTCCACAGGTAGACATCCAGAGCTTCTCTTCTGCTTCCTCCTCCCCTAGGTGGGCCGAGGGCACAAAGATGGTGTTCAGTGGCACTTCTGGAGCTGGCAAAAAAGGAGCAGCCACTGCTCTCCCAGATCTCCAGGGTACTAAACAGCCACCTCCTAAAGGGAGCATGCGCTGGCCCCATGAAGCTGCCTTGTGCATGGGGAGAGATGCTGCTCTTGGGCTACTGTATAGCTCCTTGCACAACCAAGTGAAAAGCACATATGCTCATGCAACCCTAGGTGACGCAAGCATCACTGACAGGATTCTAGCTCAAAACAATTCTTAACAACAGTTTTCAAATCACACGCGCAATTATAACAACCAGAAAAGCCACAAAGAAACTTGCCTTATATTGGTTTCCTGAAGGAAACAGCATTTTCTTCTGATTCTTTTGTTTTGTTTTCTGATTCTTTGGAGGCTGCTGTTAACCACGGATCAAAAATCCTACAGATACATACATTACCACTTCCAAATTTCCCTTACTTCTGCTAATAGCAATTTACAGGGAAAGGAGAGATTTGTATTAGTGAATATACACAGTCCGGATGTTTACTGCATGAGTATTCACTGAACATCAGTGTTCATATGTGTGTGGTCCTTTCAAAATACATAGCTTATGAACTGTACAATTTTTCTTCCTTTTAAAAATACTAGCCACTTGCTTGCAACTCACAGACTGGCTATTTTAAATTCTTCCTTCAAAAGAAGATTAAAATGTACTGAAGGTACACACAAACTTACTAGGTTTTTGCAATATTCTTCTTCTTTTGAATAGGAAACTATACTGCCAAAGAAGCATTCATTCTACTAAACTGCAGTTCCGAAGTTTACAAATGAACATAATTTAACCAGCAGTTAATATCTTGGTTGCTAATATTTCTGAAATATTTTTAACAACAAAATTTAGGAGCACATCCTCCACTCAAATCCCACCAGAGTGTTTGTGCCACCATTAGGCAGCGTGAAGTGGATGCCTTAGGCAGCTGATTTTTGGTACTGTATGATTAAATGAAAGTTATTAATTATTTTAGTATTGTGTTTTTACTGACTGGGAAGGGGAGAGATTCACAGCAGATTTTCAGCCTCAGGTGCCAACTTGGCTTAACTGTGCATTTGGGTTGTGGGAAAGGAGTTAGAAACACATTTGCCGCTCTCCCTCAGGCAACAAAATATCTTGGACCAGCCCTGTTCCACCACAACTCATCTTTTAACATTCTTTTTAAAGTGTCTGTTATTAATTAAAGCATTAATGTTGGTCTTGAAACAGACTACCCTGGAAAGTGGAGATTGTTGTTGGAGATTTTTAAAGAAAGGTTGGGGAAGGTGCCTTAGTGCTAGATTCCAGCCCTGGAAGGTTTAGATTAGACAGCCTTTGGGTCCCTTCCAACTCTATTCTTCTGAGCTCCTGCTCAGAACAAAGAGTCAACATACTCCTTCAATTAATTTTTTGGTTCTCAGGGCTTCTTGCAATACATTCTAATTGCTGAGCATATAGCATTTGCCTCCCCCCCATAAGATTGAATATATTAATTTATATTTGCATATAAAATATAGAACTGACATGGAGGGTTTTTTTTCCCCCATAGCATTTGCTTATGTCATCCAATTTACTGAGATCAGAAAGAGGAAGAAAACAGATTTGATCTTCTCATCACTTACAAGAGAGAGGCATGACTTATTATGTAGATAATATAATCTCTCTAATTAACCCTACATTACTTCCCATTATTTCATTGACTTGTATTTCACTTTTCCTCTGTTAACAGAATTCATGATAACATATATAGGATTCACAGGCAGTTTTCCCTCCAGACACTGACCAGACACAGACTCACTTGACTTCACTATGGTGGCCTTGAGAACACATGCTCCATAAAAGCCACACTGTTCTGAACAGGTTTTAAATAGCAGTGGCTATTCAAGGGAGTTATATTATTATCAACATGAATAAGGAGATCTCGAATAGATATAATAATAAAAGGGAATGTCTGTCTATATGTCTACAGGTTGGTGTCTGCCAATTTTAGAGTCATCTAGAACAACATTCCCACAGACAGAGTGGTTTTGCTTCTTGTTCAATTTGCAGTGCCCGGTTTCAAACTGAAAAAATCTGAATTTGAACAAGGGAGTTTCCTGAAAGAGAAAAAAGAAAACTTCTTGGGAAATGGCAGTAGATGTCTCAAATCTGACAGAGTGTTTTTCATTGTTGCCTAAATTGCAATGCTACTTTCAAGTTGAAGTTTCAATTCAGGGGGCTTGCTAGAAGCAAATTATGGGGTCCTCCCATCAGGAAATATTTTAAGGGGCTAGAAAACAGGAGAGCGCTCTATCTCTCATAAACTATTGCTAAGATTAATGAAGCAGGAACAGAGTCTGGGAAACAGAAGAGTACAAAGTGCTTCCACTGAGATAAAGGGAAAGGAAAACAGGAACTGACTGACTGAGGTACTGCAGGTAAGATCGTTCTTATTGCTGCTGCTGCTTTTATTGTGTGCCTTCCAGTCATTTCTGACGTATGGTGACAGAAGGAAACTGATCACACACCCTAAGACAAACTTACCAAGGGGTTTTATAGGCAAAATTTGTTCTGAGGAGTTTGCTTTGCCTGAGGCTCAGAGAGCGTGACTTGTCCAAGGTCATCCAGTGAGTTTCCATGGTTGAGCAGGGATTTGAACTCTGGTCATGAGTCCAGTATTCAAGCCACTACACCACATTGACTCTCACTGGAAAGATTCCTGAGATAAAAAAGAAAGGGGAGTGGGAAAACAAAGAACCCAAGCATCATTTTGGCATTGCTGAGTGTACTTCAGGCACTCAGAAACACACAAAATCAGGAGCAGGACAAGATCTACAGAGAACAGCTGCCCATATCTTCAGACATACTGTTATTTCATGTTTCTATTTTGGGTAAATGCATTTAATCACAGGTGAGATTTCTTTTACGACCTTTATATGGCTCTTTTTGTTTCTGTCCACAAAGACTTTTAACATTTAAAGGTACATAACTTTCATTAGCTATGGCTAATGCCACAACTCAACTCAAGCCAAAATGACATTCAGCTTTTAAAGTCCAAAGGTGCACAACACATATTATAAGAACATGGAATATGAAAAGTATGAATCAGGGGAAGCTAGATGTTGTAAAAGAAGAAATGGAATGCATAAACATTGTAATACTTGGGGTTAAAGTAGACAGGAATGGGATACTTTTAGTCAGATAACTACACAGTGTTTTGTTTAGGAAATTAAAACCTAAGAAGAAATGGGTTGGCTTTAATAGTGAAGAGAGATGTACCAAACGTAGGCAAGGGAGATAATGCAAAGTTTGACTGAATAATACCAGTAAGATTGGTATTTATGCTCCAACCACAGAGGCAGAAGAGGAAGAAATTGAAAGATTCTACACTGGAGTCCAGAAGGAAATTGATCACATACCCAAACAGGACATGTTGGTAATCACAGGCAATTGGAACACAAAAGTAGGAAACAGAGCAGAACCAAACACTATTGGAGAATTTAGCTTAGGATCAAGAAAAGAAGCATGAGAGCATGAAGCTTGAATTTTGTAAAGCCAACAGTTTGTTCATTGCAAGCACATTCTTCAGGTAAGCAAAGAGGTGAAAGCATAGTGATGCTCAAAATTCTTCAACAAAGACTTTTATCATATATGGAGCAAGAAATGCCAGATGTCCAAGTTGGGTTAGGAAAGGAAGAGGCACTAGGGATCATATTGGAAACATATGCTGAGTAATGTAGCCCACCAAAGAATTGCAGAAGAAAATCAGCCTGTGCTTTATAGATAATAGGAGAGCCTTTGATGTATATAGATCATGGAAAACTATGGATCACTCTTAAACAAATGGACATACCACAACAGTTGACTATCTCAGTGTGCAACCTATAAGAGTCCACTGAGAGTCCACAAGAGTCCACTGTTAGGATAGAATTTAGAGAAACAGAATTTAGGGAAAGGGAGTCAGGGAAGACTGCACTTTATCACTCTATTTGTTTAACATGTATGCTGAACATCATACACAAAGCTAGATTAGACTGTGAGGTATGAGGTGTGAAACTGAAGGAAGGAACATTAACAATTTAAGATATGCAGAAAGCACTGTATTACTAGCAGATAAGACCAAAGACTTGGAACAATTACCAACTACTAAGACTCTTTTCGCACCTTACCCTTTCGCAGTGCTGGGGTGTGGGGCCCGCGTGAGCAGCCTCTGGAGGAAGGTTCTCACCCCCGGGGCCCTTCGGCTCTACACGAGCTTCCTGCTCGCACGAGAGCCCCGCCTCTTCCTTTCGCAGTGCAGCCTGGGACCTTTCCAGGCTGCACTGGACAGGAAGTGCGACTGGCCCGGCTCCCGAGGCTCTGCACGCAAGGTAAGTGTGCGCGGGGCCCCGGAGCAATGTGCGACCGCATAGCATTTTCAGCTTCAAGCCGAAAATGAAAAAATGCGTGTGCGGTCCGTATCAGGCCCTTGAGCGTTGTGCAAATGTGAGTGCGTTGTATGGACCGCTCTGTCAGGACCCTGGAGCTCCAGGACTCAAGCTCTGAGTCGGAGCCCGAGATCCTGGATACTGCTCCCCCAGACACAGAGTCCTTGGCCCCAGTAGCCCCTGCAACAGAGCCAGGGGTTACCTCAGACCCAGCCCAGCCAGAAGAGTCAGATAGTGAGGTGCAAGAGCAGGTACCTACTTACCAGCAGCATCGGGAGCAAAAGAGTGCTCTCAGGAGGTCAGAGCGTTTAAATAGGAAACGCCAGGCAATCAAGGTCCAACTGAGAAAACACCTGGAGGAGTAATCTGGCTATAAAAGCACGCACTCAGCCTGGGGTCATTGTTGGTTCACAACCGTCCCATTTGGGGAGAGTTACGTGTTGGATCTCCTAAATCCCTGCCTTGCCTCCTGGAACGCTGCCCGACCCGCTGGAACCTCACCCCCCTTTTTGGACTTCGGACTGGCTCTGGTAATTTCTCTTACTTGGACTGTTCACTGAGAACTCTGGCCGTGACGTAACTGCCAGAGGGTCTCCTTGCTGCTGAAAGCTCTTGATTTATTGCCTTAGACTTGTTAACCGGCTCTTGGCTGCCTGCCAAGCCTAGGAGCGGACACGCTCCTCACATTTATGCGATACTCAAGGGGCCCTTTCGCATCGGAAATGCCATGTGAAAAGGGCCTAAGTCAAAGAAGAAAGTACAAAGGCAAGTTTCCAGTTCAACATTAAGAAAACAAAAACAATGACCACAGGTGATTTCCATAACTTTAAAGCAAATACAGAAGACATTATTTAAAGATTTTCTATACCTTGGTTCAGTCATTAATATGGAGATGGTGTTCAAGAAATCAGAAGAGGACTAGGACTTGGATGGGCAACTATGAAGGAACTAGACAAGATCCTGAAGTATAAGATACAATCAGTGAATACCATTATCAGGATTTGCCATGCCATTGTATTTCCAGTTTCTACATATGGCTGTAAAAGCTGGACAGTGAAGAAGGCTGATAAGAGAGAATAAATTAATTTGAAATGTGGTGCTAGAGAAGAGTCCTGGGGCAAACTGGTCCTAGAGCAAATCAGGTCTGAGCTCTAATCTGAGATGTTTGTATTTTGGACATATCCTGGGAAGACATGGCTCACTAGAAAAGGCAATAATGCTTAGCAAGGTGGAAGGCAGTCGGGAAAGAGGAAGACCACGTTGCAAATCGATAGCCTTGGTCAAGGAAGCCACAGCCCTGAGTTTGCCAGACAGGAGTTGGGCTGTTCACCATAAGGTGACTTTGAACTTGTTCAAAGGCTAACCATCAGTCAAAGGCAACTTAAGGGCAGTTAAAAACAGACACTCAAAAACTACTGAATGATGGTTGGCTAAGAGCAGACTAGAAGCTTAGCTACACATTACATCAATTATGTCAAAAATAACCATGGGTAAGCCAGGCTCCCTGGCTGGTTCAGAAAGTCCCTCAGGGGCAAATAGGCAAAGACTACCAAACACACAAGGAAGCAGAAACCACTGGCTGCATTTTTTTCTCTTTCTTTTGTTTATCTCTGCTTATTAGCAGCTAAGTGTCCCTAGGGGATGAGTGTGGGAGGAGCAGGGACAATTAGCCACTAAAGGAAAGACAAGACTTTCAAAAAAGAAAAACCCTTATGCTTCATTAAATAAGTCTTTCAGTGATTTTTTCAAAACCCTAAGGGAACTGTTTGCTATTGTTTGTAAAGTTTAAATTTGAAAATGAAGCAACAGAGTGATTTATAGTTCTCTTTAGCTTAGACTTGAGCATTGCTTAAAATATATTAGTCATGGATATTAGTAGCCCTTTGATCAGAAATATTTGCACTTGTATCCCTCTCTCTGTGTCCCTGAACAACCACAAGACTCACACATCTATCAATTGACATAAAAAGTCTCACAGGGCTTCCAACGAAAAGAAAGAAGCAATTGGATGTGACAACATGGAATTGCTTGCAAAAATGGCACTCCTGACTCTGGTCCCACTTCCCTTTCCCTATAGCATTTTGCTATAGAAATATGCAACATCATCATATTAGTCCTGTTTGGATGTCCCCCTCCTATGGCCCTCATCATATGAGAAAAGAGAATGGGGGTGTACTTGCTTTCTAAACTCACTCCTTTATGTTCCCAATGGTCTGGTCCTGCTTATGTCCATCTTGTTCCCCAGCCACCATCATAGATTTCTAAACTACGTGAGGAGCCTGCACATGCAGTGTATGCTCTCCACAATTGATGTTCAGCTCCATAATCTAGAGGACAGCAAGGAAGGGCTGTTAGGAACATGACAGAGGGGGCAATCCCAGTGAGTGTCTCCCTGCTCTCTCCTTTTGCAGGGCGGGAAATGCAAAAGACTTAACTAGATATGCTTATTAATATTGAAGACAGCCAATGTGGTGTAGTGATTTGAGCATTGGACTATGACCTTAGAGATCAGGCTTTGATTCCCTGCTCAGCCATGCAAACCTACTGGGTGACCTTGGGCATGTTACAGACTCTCAGCCCCGGAAAACTCTGTGATAAGTTCACCTCAGGGTCACCATAAGTCAGAAACTACTTAAAGGCACACAACAACAACAAGTAATGTTGAAAATGAGGTGAGAATAGGGGCGCTAAAAGAGAAGCACACAGAATACTGATGGGGAGAATAGAAAACAGGAAAGCAACTGAGGCGGAATTCTAGTTGACATGGGACTATTGCTGCAAGAAGTCTGCTCCTAGAGGCAACTGAGATAGGATTCTTGCATCAATATTTGACATGAGACTATCCTTGCCAGAAGCTTACTTCTAGGAACTGTATTGCAAAGACCAGTTCTGTGCTGGTACATAGTATTAAAATAATCTGGAGACCAAATCTTTTAAACACACACACACACACACACACACACACTGGGGCTTAGAACAAAAAAGAAGCACACGTGCACTTTTTGCCTCTAAAAGGAGGCGAAATGAACAGGAAGAAGCACAGACCCAGCAGCTCTGTGACTGACTCAGAGAACTAGCATCTGTGTGTTCTGCAACTCTCAGTCAGTCATACCATCTCAGAGTGCAAACTATGACATGTGAGAATGTGTCTCAGCCAGGAAGCCCCACCAAACCAACTTTCCAAATAAAGCCAAACCAAGGTATATTAGAAAATAGTCTTTGACTGGTAAGTCTCCTTTTAGATCCACAGCACTAGCAGTTTATTCTCAGGTGGCTTTTCTTTCCTCCGAGTGAAAGATATTTTACTTCTGGAAAAATCACTTCTAGAAATGGGAAAGGAGAAGAAGAAAGCTTGGATTATAGACATGTCCATCCCTGGAGGACTGGAGAATCAAAAACGATGAGAAGAGAAAGAGTATGAAATACAAAGATATACAAATGGAGATTCCATACCTCTGAGAAAAGAAAACAATTGTGGTGCCTGTAGGGCTGAGCATTTTGGGAGCAATTCTGCATGGACTGACAAAAATATCTGAATGAAGTCACCATATATAGGATCACAACAGCACAGTTGCAAAAAATGACACTACTCGGAACGTGTTGCATTATCCAATGATACATAACTGATTCTTAAGATTATTGGGTAGAATCCAAATCACTGATGGTAGGGTTTTTGTTCATTCTGACCAGCTCACAGGTCAACTGTCACAACAACCTAGTAAGGAAGGCCATTATTGTTAATCTCACACTGGAAGGATTGGAAAATGGCACTGAGGTTACCTAGACAGTTAGGTGCTGAGGTGAGATTTGAGTTTGGGATTGTAATGGATTTAATTCATAATTCTTCCCAGTTTTGAAGTGGATTTGTTTGACAATGCTGCTTCATTTTTGTTTCTCTTTCTCTTTGATACAAAAATGCTAGGATAAACATAATTCTGAATACTGATCACAAGCAAGCATTAATAAGCAGCCCTTAATTTTGCTGCTCACATTTGGGATCTCTGGTTCAAACCATCAGCAGTCTGGTGAGTAAGAGACCTTCTCAACTACGATACCCACCATCCTCAGCCAGCACAGCCTCTGAGCTGTCAATGATAGGGCATATGAAACAATACCTCTGTCAGGTAATACATCTGGGAAGACTGGTAGATCAATGAGATTAATAGGAAATTTAGTCTGTACATTCTTTGCTTACGAGCAGAAAACCTTGTGTAGACCAAGTCCTACTCATCTTTGAAACCCTCTTGTCCATCCCATCTAGACTGATGGAATCCATGCCCACACTTTCCCCTCACCTTCTAGAATATGGTGTTATCAACCAATACAGTTTTCCTTCTGTAACCCTGTTTTGCTTCAAGTTATAAAAGCCATCATTCTATTTCTTACAAAAGACTCTTCCAGTGGCCTAAAAGAATGGCAAAGTAAAAAACAAAACAAAATAAAATAAAATATAAAAGTAATATTTGCATTTTGCTTCAATGATCAGACAACTAATAGGAATTAACAGACAGATGGACAAATGGGACGAACACCACAGTGAGGGTTTTCCAGCTTTGAAAATAATGGAAGACGTCCCCCACCTTGTTGAAATGAGTTCTGCTGCAAATTCTGTCAGAAAGGGAAATAATAAGTGACAAAAACATACAATGAGAAATGAGAAACATGTCTGTTTTCAGCTAATTAGAAACCAGAGATCTCTTATAACTAATAACGCTTGAGGTTTCTGTGCTTTGAAGAAGCAATTTTCTAATCAGCTGTAATTACTGAGGAAAGAACTGTTCCATCCATTAGGAGTTTTCATCCCCTTCAACTTCTCTCCTCATGTCTTTGCTGAGAGACAGTTAAAAGCAGGGGCAGGAGGAGAATGGCAAGATGACAATGATTACCTGAACTAGAGGCATTTAATACTTTTATAACGCACTTGAGTGGAAGTTATTACATCTGTTATATTGGTCTTTCCAAGCCATTGTTGTCTCAGGAAGACGAGAATAAAACACACACACACATACATACACAAACACTGAGAGAAAGAATTGCTTTCCAAATACACAGCTGATTAATTGTGAATCTGTGTTCATGCTGGACCTAATTTATGAAACATTCTTACAGAGCCTTTGCCTTTAATCAGCTCCATGAACCTGATCCATTCATGGCCAGGAAGGGAAGCATATAACCTTTGAGATGTTGTTGGACTGCAGTTCCCAGCAGTCCTAGGCAGTCCTAGCCACTGGTGAGGAATGCTGGGATCCAAAGTTCAAGAACATCTGGAGGTCTATACAAATCCAACCCTCATTTAGGCTATATCTATGCCAGCTTCTAGGGCCCTGCACCTTTTGACTTAAATTGAAAATGAAGTAAGGGAGGACCAAACTAAAGATGATGCACCTTTGCAAGTAAATGTGCACACTTTTTTTTTAAATGGAAATAACTGTTGGGAGACAGCATGATAAGTATCAGGATTGCAACAAGCAAGGAGAGGAAACGTTACTCCTTTTCTGTGCTGTACTAATTCTGACGAAAATTACTTCCTCAAAGTAGGGATAAATGAAAAATTCATTGGTGCCTTTTCAGATATGAATTTACCCCAAATTCACAGAATTTACCATAAGCTTGAGATTTAAAGAACTTCATTTAAAAAAAATGTTGAAAAGGCACATCTGATAGGTTCATCCATTCTGTTAGAAGACTAAATACTAGTGTATTTAAACACACTAGTGATGCTGAATTAGCGCTGCGTCCTCTTGCAGGGCATGTGCATGGCATGCAAGTACAGAACAAGGCTCTCCCTACTGGAAATACTTGTACTGATTTAATTTTGCTGGTATAGACATGAGAGTATATTATTTTTTGCTTTTGGATAATACCTTCCCAAAATTCGTACATTTCTTCAATAAATGAAAGACAGTAAAACTTAAAGATCCACCCAATTCTGACTGCTATCTCCTGTTTGCACCTATCTCAGCTCTCCCCTATTTGCATTTTTAAAATGTGCATATTAAATGCAAAGATGTATTCAGTGTCACATCTAATTTTGCTTCTTCCTCGAGCACCCAGTTTGAATCCAGCTGCATTTACTGGGAACCTGCATGAATGGAAACCAAATAATTCTTTTAAGTGTTGTGTCACAGCAGTATCATTGTTGCTGCTGCTGTTGTGTGCCTTCAAATTGTTTCAGACATATGGCGATCCTCAGGCAAACCTATCATGGTGTTTTCTCGGGCTGAGACTGTGTGATGCACCCAAGGTCACCTAGTGGGTTCCTGTGGCTCAGCAGAGAATCAAATCCTGGTCCCCAGGGTCATAGTCCAGTGCTCAAACCACGACACCACACAGTATCATATGAAAGTGCTATTCTTCAGGACTGAATGGATTTTGTGTTATAATATTCCACATGCATGTAGCCCAATGGAGATCCACTGCTAGAGTAGGAACATTCAGTCATGTGTTCTTGACTACTGTTTTCATTAGGTTGTTGCTGTAATCTGTCACTCAAACAGCAAAGAGGGAGCTGTTTAGTTAACAGCCTGGTATAATCTGGTGCACGCTTCCTTTGAAGACAGAATAGGCAGGAAAGTGCCTGGCATTAATTTTGAGTACCTTACTACCATGTCAGATTCCCCACTCTCCCCTGGATACGAATCCACAGGTATTTCAAAGTGGAATCTGGAGAAGTTATCCTTTTGGACAAGAGTTCTCCAGATCCCCAAGCCAGTACGCCCATAGGTATGGATCTCTAGAACCTCGAAGAACAACAGACTATCCAGTGATACATTTCCAAATCTATTAAATATTTTCCCCAAAGCATGTCTTTGCATCTGTTAAATAAATTTGATTTTCATTTTTTTCCCATTTAGGCAACTCAGTACGTCTGCTTAGCACATGTGATTTTGGAGAAACACGCTGTTCTCTCTCTTCTGTTTTGTTTTCTTGCTCAAATCTCTACTTGTCATTAGGCTCACCAGGCCTTGTATTTGATGACAAAGTGGAAACCAATTCCCCTTGAGTACATTATTCTAGACCCTATCAAGAAACAAAAGAATTTAAAAAGCAGTTGGTGATTTAATAAAATATTCAGTCAAAAAACTTTCCCCAAGGGGATTACTAGTAGTTGTTTGCAACAAGGGCAGGAACCAATTTTTAATTTTTCTTTTTGTAGTTTTGTTATATATTCTTTGTTTATGTACTCTTTATGTTGTGTAGTTTTTTTTTCCCTTTTATAGTATGGTTTGTGTTGATTGTTGGGCTTTGTTGGTTTATGTTTTGTCTTATGTTTTTTTCTACACTTGTATGTTTTTATTAATTAAAAATGTTAATTAAATGTTAATTAAAAAAAACTTTCCCCAAGAGAACACTTACTCTAAGTACTATGGGCAAATTTCTTTTTACAGAAAACCTACTATTTCTTTTCTGTTACTCAAATATCAACAACTTGGGTTCAAAATCTCAGAGCCTGGTCTCCATTTTCAAGGCCACAGACTGAGGGAAGGAATTTCAGGGTGAGAGTGCTGCCATAAAAATGATTTCAACGCCATCTGTGTGCCATCAAAAGTCAAACAGGAATTTGAGCAAGGTGGGGGGTGATTTTTTTTTATCCTTTGATATCACAGTTAGCAACCATCTATCCTGATTGTAATGCATACAATCTATAACTAAAGCAACAGTGAAGAAGTTCTGCCTCTTCATTCTGGATCACAAGGTTGGCTGAGTGATGGACATGTCACTTGTGGTTGTCCATCTTCACGTCGTTCCAACTTATAGTAGCCCTAAGGAAAAGCTATCATGGGGTGCTCTAGGGCTGAGAGTGTGGGATTTGCCCAAGGTTACCCAGTGGGTTTCCATGGCCAAAAGGAGAACCAAACCCTGGTCTCCAGGGTTGTACAGGCATCCTCCACTCATTCGACAGTTTAGGGACCACAGTGGTGTCAAAAAGTGGAAATCGTTGAAATGAAAGACCATTGTGTGCTCAGGTCCCTAAGCTATCAAATAAGCAGGTGACCTAAAGAAAAACGTCAAACCATCTCCAGAACAGAAGGGAATCCCTAACACACACACAGAGAAGAAACCTTTCTTTGAACCCAGGAAATGATATTTTCCTCTCTCCATCCTCCCACAGTCCCTGATGGTACAAGCTGATTATTCACATTCTGCAGAAGACCCCTCTGCCTTTCCCCAGGGGAGGGAGAGGAGACAGCAGAAAGGAGCCAGAGATGAAGTGGAGGTGAGTGAAGAGAGCAAATTAACTGGGGCAGAGGCACGTGTGCATATACGGGCATCCGCACACACACACTCCCAGTGAGGCTGCGACAATATTCCCCCCACCACCCAGTAAGGACAGGAATGTATGTGGAGAGGCTGATGGACCAGTGGAGGTGCATGCACATGTGCATGCACACACACACACACACACACCCCACAGGCAAAAAAAACTTTACAGGCAAGTTTCATTGATCTGACCAGGGGATCTTTCTTTCTGTAGGCAATACTTGGGACCACATGTCCATGCAAGCCGCCCCAAACAAGCCTCCGTAGGAAAGAAGAACTGACACAAGAGTGGACCTCATGCTGAATTAATGGCACTTGTCCTTAATTTGGAAGCACTGAAAGAGCAAGTCGTCTAATAATGGAGAGTTGAAAGGCAGTGGCTTCCTGTAGTCCAGTGCTCAGAGCACTACACCACACTGGCTCTCACATGTGACTCAGCCTATAAGAAATCACTCTTTCATGTGGAAAATGCCCCCTCCCTGCAGTTTTTTTGTAGGCAGCTGAAGACCTCTTTTGTTTCCTCAGGCCTTTGATACCCGATAGCTGGGGTGAGGTGGGGAGGCCTTTCAGAACGTACAGTACTGTTTATTTGTTGTTTTCTTTTCAATGGTTTAAGTGCTTTTAATAGTATTATTAGTTTAATCATATTTTTAAATGTTTATATGATATATCCAGGACTGAGAAAAAGGTGGATGATAATGATGATGACGATGATTACGATGACATGATTTTTTTTTTTAATGAAGGCATTCTTGTTCCTTGTCTATATGCCTACAAGCATACATGTGGAAGAAGGTGGTATGAAATGAGATACAGGTATGGGTATTTACTATCTGGAGAAAAGCAGCTTTTAAGTCTGAAATAGTCATAGAATAAGTCTTCCAACTTGTACTGTTTGAACAAAGGACATAGCCAGATATCTGGTGGCTGGATATTAAGTCTTCCATTTTGGGAGAGGGGGTTCAACAAAACATTGGCCCTTTTCACATGTGTGTGTGGGGGGAAACGGTGTAGAGCGACCTCTCACGGAGGTTGTCTACACCGTAGAGTGGACTGGCGTGGACTACTTTTTGCAGTTTCACACCAGAATCCACTCAGGAGCGGCCGGAACTAGCCGGGCTGCGTGTTTTTTAAAAACCTCTTTTTAGAGGTTTATAAAAAGCACGGAGCGCGCAGCCCCGTGCCGCTCCGTCGCCCGGCTCTAAAGTGTATCTGCAGGCGCGCGCAAGTGCATGCCTGCAGATCTGCCGGGGGCGGGATTCCGGCTGGCGAGCTTCTCCGGTTGGTGGAGAGCCTCCACCAACCGGAAGCCGCCATCTGCGACGCCGGAGGAGTGTGGAGCAGCGAGCTCGCGCTGCTCCACACGGCGACGGACTTACCCGGCTGGAGGTAAGCTCCGTTTTTGGGCGTCTTTGCCCGTTCCCCCCCCCCGACATGTGAAAAGGGCCATAGTCTCAATTTTACATTTTTCTGTAAAGGATGACAACAAAAAAGACTAAAGAAGTAAAGTTGGCAGGTTAGACACTATTCTCATTGGGTGACAATGGAAAAAGCACTATGATTTTTTTTTTTAATGTATGCATGTGCCTTCAAGTCACCTGTCAATTTATGGCGACCCCATGAATTTCATAGGGTTCTCTTAGGCAAGGAATAGTCAGAGGTGGCTTTGCCAGTGCCACCTTCTGAAATAAACCTTACTGCAGTTGGTGTTTGTTGGTGGCTCCCATCCAAGAACAAACCAGGGCTAACCTCCTTAGCTTTCAAGATCAGATAAAATCTGGTTCCTTTGTTTTGTTTACTTCACATGATAATACCTTGCTCTATTGCTGGTTTCCCAAAAATGTAGGCCGAATAAAATAGTTAATTACGAATGTGTTGAAACTTCAATTAACAATTCAAAACCAATTTAAAATGACTCAGCTAACCAGAGCCAGCAGCCATGCCAGCTGAGGGACTCTGGTAACTGGAGGCCAAAGAGTAACCGTTCCAGCCTTGGTGATAATACAGCTAACTGCTAGAGAAACAGAGGAAAACACCGGTTGCTCTTGTTGTTGTTGTGTGCCTTCAGGTCACTTCTGAGTTATGGCAACCTTAAGACAAACCTATCATGGGGTTTTCTTGGCAAGATTTGTTCAGAGGGGGTTTGCCATTGCCCTTCTCTGAGGCTGAGAGAGTGTGATTTGCACAGGGTCACTCAGTGGGTTTTCATGGTTAAGCAGGGATTTGAACTACATTCTCCAGAGTGATAGCCCAATGCTCCAGCCACTACATCACGCTGGCTCATAGGGGAAAATACTAATAGAAACATTACCCTTCTGTGAGCAGGAAGGCTCCTTTCATCTAGAGAAGGAAGTCATCCAGCAAAGGTTTCCCTTGCAAGAAGGAAAATGCTTCTGAGGAAGGAAAGTTCATCTAAAGCAGATTTTCAAGGGGATAAAAGAGGAGGAAATTGCCTCTCTGTTTGCTTCAGTGGAAGTTTCCCTCTAAGTAGAACCCAACTCATGGG
Organism: Cyclura pinguis; assembly: GCA_030412105.1. Classification (NCBI taxonomy): domain Eukaryota; kingdom Metazoa; phylum Chordata; class Lepidosauria; order Squamata; family Iguanidae; genus Cyclura; species Cyclura pinguis. Next base: position 132,674,473 of record CM059600.1, read on the forward strand.
AAGACTGGATCCAATCTACAGAACTGTTCAGCAAACTTTGCTACTGGAGAATATCAGCTCATTGAATTGCTGTGAGAATAATTAATATAGAAGATCAGAGTAAGCACAACACAAACAGCTATTTTTATCTAGTAACAGTTAGCAAATATCTATAATAAATCTGCCCAGGATTTAAGCCATTTATAAAAATGGCCTTCCTCAGCATGTTTCATTTAATTACTTCGTTGAAAAAAAAACAAGAAACAAAACACACACACCCATGCATTTGTTAAGATATAATTAACAGTCCATGGGCTAAGATCCTACATAGCTGCGCATAGCATAAGACTTCCAAAAGGGGAACTTTACAACAACTCCCCGGTAATGAGCCTCAGGAATTACCATATTGCTGCAAAAGCCCACCCCCTCCTCCATCCAGAGCATCTTCTACCACGATGTGTTCGGGTCCTCCGGAGGTCTCAACAGATTTCTGCGTCCGGCTATGGGAACAAATGTGTCCCTGTTGACTTTACTGGACCTCTCAATGGCTTTCAGTACCATCGACCACTTTATCTTTCTGGGCCACCTCAACAGGATAGGATTAGGGGGCATTTTTTTTTCTTTTTTAGGGGGTGAGCTCAAAAGGTGGTACTGTGGAGAAGTCCTATTTGACTTCTTTGCATTTGGCCTGTACAGTCCTCAGGGCTTAGCTTGGATCCCATACTATTCAGTATATACATGAAACTGCTAGGAGAGGTTGTCCATTATACTGATCACACCCACCTCCATATCTGCTTTGCATCAAACTCCAAAGAAGCTGCTTTATTTCTAAAAGGCAAACTAAGCTTAATCTAGGCAAGACAGAAGTGCTCCTGGTCAGCTGAAAGGCTAATCACAGAATATGGATTCAACGTCTGCTGAACATTGGTTACACTTCACCTGAAAACAGGTTTGCAATGTTGATGTAGTTCACTTGAACAAGTGATGGAAACAGATTACTTTTGAAATGCTCTGACATAATTGGAAATGGTTAAAGCATTGGATGTTAAGATTTAGAATTCTGGAATACAAGGGAGTAAATTGGGCACAATTTATTTTAAAAAGACAATTACATGAAACACATGGACTCTGAGGGAGAGAACACTAGCCAGGCAGAGCGACACTGTGCCTTGATACTAGCGGCTGAAGAAAGGCCCTCCCTCCATACCAGCTGCCATTGCCCTGGCCTCCAAGGGAGAGAACAGGAGCCAGCATCTGGCCTACTTAATCCCCTTCCCTGCCGCCATCTTCTTCCCTTGTGTTTTATGTCTTTTTTGGATTATAAGCCTGAGAGCAGAGAATTGTCAAATTAACAATTTGTGAGTCACTCTGGGAACTTTGTTGGCTGAAGGGCAGAGTATGAATGCTCTAAACAAACAAACAAACAAACAAACAAACAAACAAACAAGCAAAACATTAATGAATTAAAAGCAGCCTAAAGAGATGCTATGGAATTATGGACCATGTATGATTAAAAGAAAGGGAACAAACTCTTGTTATTTCTTACAAATCAGAATCCAAGCGTGGCTTCTGATCCTGACATGTTCAAAGTTTAAAGATACCAGACCTCCTTAAACTTAGATAAAACAGGGAACTGTGGTTTGGTTAAAAGTGGATGAGGATGCTTCTAATATCCTCCTCCTCTGGCACATGATAGAGTAAGAAGGGAGAGGAGATTGTGAGAACTGGAGCTTTTCTGTGGCTCATACACATACCAAGGAAGCCCACAGTGCCCCACTGATTTTGCTATTTTTGCTTCAGTATGTCCTGATTTTCCTGTGGATTTGTCTAAACAGCATTGCAAAGATAGCCTTTTCAGAATTTAATAGCAAGTAGCACATGGTAAGAAGTACTACCACATTTAGACTTTGATAGCAAATTACAGTCCTAGGAGTCACATGTAAAATCACTACAATAAATAAATGCTCTTCTGAGGAAATAAACTGCACAAAGGGCATAAAGAACTTTTCCTGAAATTTCAACATGTTTTCTAAGCCATCTAGCATACCTATAGCAGCTGAAAAATGCAGAATGCTGGCCAAGCACTTAACCTACCCGAATGAGATCCTTTGGAGCTCGTATGTCATGAAGTGATACATCCAACTCTTTCTCTCTCTTATATGAAATATTTTCTTTCTGAAAAACTTTCCTCTTCTTCTCCAGTGGCTTATCTCTATTGTTACTCTGTTACTTCCTGAGGCAAATAATGCAGCTACACAAATAAAACTGCAAGTTTTAGTGCATTTTTTTGGGGGGGTGACCTGTTGAACAAGATACTCCATTATTAAGACAGTTGCACAAAATAGAGATTAATGCTTAATAATTTCAGGACAATAATGCAGCAATTAAATAAAGAACCATCATACATGAAAGATAGTGGCTATATTTATGCATAATATTAAACATCTATATGTAAAGAGCTTCAGCAAACCTAAAGTTCTGACAGTACACCCAGCATGGGATATAATCTGAAAACTTTACATGACAACAACAACGAAAACAACAACATCTTGTCACGGCATCCAAAACTACAAAAACAATGATTAGTGGAAACAAGCCAATGTCAAATCTTAATTTAGGAAGCTGGTTTGTTTTCACTAACCATAGCTGAGATTCACCAGTTTAGGACCTGGCCATATCACTAGACTGTGGTCAATCTAAAATGGAAGCAGAATGTTTCCATCTCCTCCTTGTAGCAGTTCCAAAGGATGAGAGGCAATAGTGGTAGAGGCAAGCATATAAGCCTCACGTTTTTCTGCGGTTTGTCCTCATAATATTGAGGCCACATAACCATCTGAGAAAACCAAGGTTTGTAATAACTATCTTATGAATAAACATCATAAACATTTACGGTCATTTATTGGCAAAGTAGGAATATTCATGGAAACAATAGAAAAAGTTTGGTATTACTTTAATTGGAGTCCTTCGGAAAAACTAGCTTCTTCTCCATTAAAATTGTACAGTGCTTGCTTTTGTAAATATTGTTACTGAATCTGCTTGGCTTCTATCAGTTTTTTTCCAGCCACTGCTTTTCATCCTTTTCCTTTGCTCTGATTTGCTTTCATCTTGTCATCCAGAAAGAGTTGGGAGGGAAACTATTTCCAATTAAATCACTATTTCAGTTAAAGAAGCTTCAAGGATGACTCAGCCCTTCATCACTCCTTGTTTGCCTTTCCAGTCCTTTCAGTCCTTGAAGAAATGGCTTTCCTTTAAAAAAGCCTCATTCTGAAGGCCTGTTTCATATGCGGTGTTTATTAGAACAGCAAAAAGAGAAGAAAATATATAGAAGTTCATTTTCTTTCTTTCTTTTTTTTTAAAAAAAATTAGTTGGATTATCTTTCCTTCATCCAAAAAGCCTGAGGTGAGTTACAGCCCTAAAGCCAGAATCCAGTAAAAGCAAGAGATGGGGAATTTGGAACCTTCCAGATGTTGGTCTACAATTCTCATTATTTGAGTGATGGCTCCCAAAGATCTGGAAGGGGCTGATAGGAACTGGAGACCAGCAAATTTAGGAAAAGCACAGTTTTTCCCCCTGCTCCACAATAAATAAATGGTCTTTTAAAATGCTGATGCCATTGTTTATTCATTATTTCTCCCCTGCTTAACCCCAGTTATTACAACTCTAAGGATCATGAAAGCGTGCAGACACTATGATGGCAAGCTTAGTGCTCAAAGTAAATAAAACATAGGCCACTTGCGCACTACACTGTTATAGTGCTATTATTCCACTTTCAGCATCCTGTGGAATTCTGGGGTTTGTAGTTTACTAAGGCCAAACAGCTCTCTGGCTGCAAATTCTAATTGCCCCTCCCTAACCTATCAGCCCCAGGATTCCATAGGATGTTGAAAGTGAAATAATAGCACTGTAACAGTGTAGTGTGGAAAGGCCCATAGATCTGTTACACTCATTTACAGGGGGAATTTAAATCCTCAATGTTATTTAAGCAAGAAGAAATGACAACGCTGCTTTTAGTATCTATCCTGTTTCAGCTTTTTTAAAAAAACTTATCCATTTTCCCAGCTCTCAAAAACTATTTGTATATTTAGGAATCTTGGGGTTCAACACTGCCCATAGTCATAATTAACACTAGGTATGTTTGCAATTAATGCGATTATTGTTTGAGTAACACTAAAGCATTTACATGCTTAAGTGCCAGAAATATATGACACAGCACATTTGTATGTGCTAGATTAAATGCAATTAAATCAGTTTAAGTTTCATAAATCCCTTTGAATTTCAGACAAAATGGAAATTTACCAAAATAATGCTGCTGCCTTGAGTAGCCTCCTTTCCTCTCCCTCTCCTTATTAACTGTAGAGTAGAGAAAAATTGGCTTTGATCACCTCCCATTTGCTAGACTCAAGGTCTGGGAGGAAAGAAGTATCTGATTCACATTTTAGAAAAACAGCAGCAGCAACAAAACAAATCAAATGCAGAAAAATATACTGCTACATAATTTCCAGAAGGGGACACATAAATAACGCCATCCTTCAGTCAGAAGTTGACTGATGGTGTTGGTCTTAAAAAAAAAAAAAAAAAGTTCAAGCAGCATACAGGGGCAAACTCATACAAACTGCAATATTAAGAACAAATATTACCACACACTTTCAGAATAGCCCCAAATAACAGTTAGGAAGGAGAGGTTGGTGGTAAATTAGCGGAATAAAAATGCTGTATTTGAAATCCCATCCTTTCTCATTGCCCAATGGCAAGCCATGCCCATATCTCATGAAGCATAGATAGGCATGGGAGGATACAGCCCTTCCTTCTTTCAGTATGTACCCCACTCACATCATGAGGGAAGTGTTGTTAAGTCTATTCAACTGCCATGCCTTTAGTACTATGCCTCCTGTACAAGGCACAGAAAAGTTATGGTTGATGGAGGTAGCCTACTTCGAAGGTTCATGGAAAAGGTTCATTGTATAGGGCTTTACAAGGGTAACCCTATCATGAAGCAAAACGAGATAATGACCTCAGGTAGGCATCAGGCCTCTGAGTATTTCTTTGGAGCTACCTGGCCATTCCCACGTGGCTTATCCTGCACATCATAAAACACCCCACTGTCCTCATGTGTCATGGAGGATCAGATTCTATTGCATGTGTTGAAATAATATTCAAACCTAAAACACATAACTTTTGCATATGGACGTGGGAGGTTTGTAATCTAATCCTTTCCCTTAGGCAGTGAAAATTCTTGGGCCACCCTGATACTACTGTTGGGCCATCATATTGTTGCATAGCTTCATCTTCTCTTACATCCTGCATTGCCTCTTCAAGACCTCCTTTCCTTGAAGGCAGCACTTAATTTGCTCTATACGAAGTGACTTTCAAAGTACATTATTTTGCACTCATCCCAAATTAGCATTCAGTTGCTTTACCAGTCTATTTGATGTTCAGAAAACTGAGAGGGCCAAAAAACGCTGCTTTTTAAGATACTTTAAAAGTGTTGAGTGGTGGTTCCTCAGTTCTGCATGTTTCCTTCATGACAATGTAAGCTTCAGGTTTCTGAAGCACTAAAGTCAGCACCTTTGTACCTCCACAGGCTAAACAGCAAATATATTGCTGACCGGTGTAATAAGTGGACAATAATTAAATGTCAGTTTCTTTTCTTAAATTGAATTGACGATTTGTGGTTAAAGTTGCTCTGAGATAAAATCTAGATGGGGATACTCTAAAACGTAACTCTAAAATGTTATTAGAAATAACTAGGCAGATGGTACTGGCAAGTTCTTGGAATGATCACACAGCATATTAAAAAAAAATTCTGGACACCACTGGGGCTAGTGTAGACACACAGATGTGTGTGTACACACACTACGGCTAATACAAGGAGAATGACCCTCAGCCAAGCAACGTAGATATGAGTCAGTCACAGATACCAACTCGTGGGCTAGATAAACAGACAAAACACAGGATAAATGGCGCAGCGTTATGAACTAAGCATAAGAAAAAGGTTCATGTTGTTTAGGCTTGAATTGAAATCTATGGAGTATTGAAAAACAACACAAGCCTTTTTACAGTTACTCTTTCTAGACTGTCCTTTCCTGAAATCAGCCTGTCCATAAAATTCAATGACAAGCTGAAGCCTGCAGCTAAAAAACCAACTTGGCTCAGACTGGTAATTTCAAATAAACATATGAAATTCAGACCACCCACCATCTTTGCTTTCTGGCCCAGAATTCACCAACCTCAAAATATCATGTTGCGCCAACAGAACAGCGCAATCTTGCTCTTCATTTCCTATTTTCTCCTTGACCCCCATTTTCCTCAAATCCTTTTTTTTTCCTTCTATACATTTTTGAAGCCAATCTTCATGTTGTTGCTTTACTTTCAGCCTGCCTTATGATCTTTTTCCTGTTCAGTTTCCTTCCCCACCCCTCTTGAACCAGATCCCTTACGACTTTACTTTTGATAATGTCAATAATAAACAAATAATAGCTGCATTTATTTTCATTACCATACTTATTTTGTGTTATGTATTAAATTGCTTCCTATGGTAGCATGACATAAGAGCTGCTAATGAACACCACACAAGGCAAGTTATTTGGTGTACGTGTCGGGGAGGAAGTGCTGGAAGGAGAGAGGTGTATGTAGAGTTTTGGACAATCTGGGGCATCCAAGTGAAATCACTGGATGTCTAAGATGAACATGAAAATGCCTCCGGGTGCTCAGTGCCCGCATACTGAGAGGCTGAGAGACCTCCAGTCCTCTGAATCTATCACCACTTAGGGTTTCCATACCTCCTTCTCCACAACTGGATCATTAAACTGGTAGGTGGAGGATTCAACTAGCCATTCAAAATTTTCTTTTGAAATTTCTAAAATAGATTTTTAAACTGTCCCTCCTAAGCAATATGATCAGGAAACAGTTATAATTCAGAGTGCTCAAACGGCATGAATGCACAGAAGTTTGGGCAATGTTCATAGCATCCATAGTGGGTTGTGTTGCTAGAATAGAATGAATACTACAGTTGAAAGAAAAAGAAAGAAAGCAGTGGAAAACACAGATTCTACTCTTTTTTTTCCTTCTTGAAGAGCTAAAAGGAAATTACTACACCAGGCTTTGATTAATTTCCCTTCTTTGCCAATAGCTTTCTAATTCAGAAGTGGGAAATTTTTGTTCCTTCAGATGTAAACTCCAATAACACCTTACCATTAGCTATGCTAATGGTGTCCCCTGGCAATTCATCTCCAAAATATCCACAGGTCTAAAAGTTCCCCATCCTGTTCTTTTCGCACTGTTCGTTTCGACAACAATTCCCTTTTTACACTGTTTTCCATCTTTGTTTCCATCCTTTGGGGAAACATTTTTTTTAACATCTTTAAACTGGATTCTCTGCTTCACAGGGGAAGGCATCATGGGGCCCTAAAGCATGATCAAATATTTTGAAAATATTACTCGCAGAACTGGGTAAGTCAATGGCATTGCATCATCTGTACTAGCCTCTGTAGTATTTCAGTTAATTGGTGCAATCAACACTTCTTTCCTGATGATCGAATTCAATAAAACATTTGTAAACAATGCATTAAAGTACTTGAAGGAGAAAAAAAACAACTGTATAGCTCAAGTGAATGCTGCCTCTCAGCTGAACTATGCTTTAGGTGTCTATAACAGCACCGACTCCACTGTGCTAACACATCCCCCTGTACTGGAGACACCTACAGAAATGCTTACTGTTCCAGAAGATCTTCCCCTTCACAGTTAGCCATCTTGTACAAACACAGGCAGTTACTGTGCACCAAATCAGACCTTGTATGAAGTCAGCCATTGGCCTACCTAGCTCAGCACTTCCTTACACTGATTGACAGTAGTTCATTAGATTTCCAACCAACCTCTTCCCAACCTCACATAGCTATGCCAAGGACTGAAGCTATGACATATTATATGTATTACCATTGAGCTACAACTCTGCCCTTTCTGAAAGCACCAATCACTTTTTGCGGGAGGGGGAAAGAGTATTCAGACAGTATTTGGTGTTTTCAAACAGTATTGGACCAATCATGCAGCGAGCTGATGAAGGAGAGAAGGGAAACAAGAGAATTCTTATCTGTGTAGTCCATGTTTAGGAACAAATATCCTTCAATTACTGTCACATTCCTTTTCATCTACAAAACCTTAGACCTGTGAAACCACCAATATATTAAACTTCAGTTTTGAACATCATACATTCAGGTTCACAGCTGAAACCACTTTCTGTATTATCACACAGAAAATATCCCCATCATTCCACTTCAACTAACTAATATGTTTGTGTCTGCCTCTTCCTCTATGAGAAAGAAATTTAAGTGTTTCTCAGAACATACTTCTTTGAGAGTTTCCTACCACATTCACAGTCATCTTTATTCTCCTCTTTCACTTTTCTCTTTCTCCTCCCCTCTGCAGATTTACAGCCAACAGTTAACAATACCACTTCATTCTTAAATGTTACAAGAAGCCTTTCAGTTTGGAGTGAAACAATGCCTCTTAACTTTATTTTACATGCTACACCAGGGGTTCTCAACCAGGGGTCCCTGGAACCCTAGGGTTCTGTGTGAGGGTGTGACTGAACCCCCACCTTTTTTTTTTTTTTTGAGCTGTAAATATAGTAGTTTTTAGGTATGGGTCCTGTGAAGCCGGAAAATTATTTCAAGGGTTCCTCCAGCGTTTGAGAAAGTCTGCTCTATGCTAATTGTCCCCAGCCTGGCACCCTCCAAATGTGCTGGACTACAACCTACATCATTCTCAGACATCTCAGCCATTGGCCATGCTAGCTAGGGAGAACACTGTTACAGTCTGACACATCTGGAAGGCACCTGTCTGGGGATGTTTGCTCTGCACAATGGAATTCATTGTACAGAGAGATATAATTTCTGCGGAAATAGCGTCCAACATTCTAGCCCAACACATGTGCCTTCATTGTCGCTATTAAAATCAGATTAATTTTGTTTCTTTCTTTTATATACCATCTTTGAAGACATAATTTAGAACTTTCTTTAGCTCCTGATTCCCACTAGCCCCAATAAAAAGAAAGAGGTTGCTGGGAGGCTGACTTATACGCCCTTTTGAGCTCCTAGACCATGGCCATTTCCACACGTGGCGGTGGAAACGCCATGTGCCGGTACTTACCGGACTTCTTGGCTCGACACTGTAGTCCAGGCTGCTCCGGAGCAGTGTGTGGCTGCCGTTCCACACTGCTCCGGGGACGAAAATGGTGGCTTCCGGTTGGTGGAGGCTCTCCACCAACTGCTGAAGCTCGCCAGCCGAAAGCCCGCCCCCGGCATATCTGCAGGCTCGCACTGGTGTGAGCCTGCAAACCTGCACCGGAGCGCCGGAACGGAGTGACACGCTCCGTGCTTTTGAAAGACCTGTTTAAACAGGTCTTTAAAAAGCACGCTGCGCAACCACTTCTGGACATTCCAGAGCGGACTGAGGTGCATAACTGCAAAAAGTAGCCCGACCCAGTCCACTCTATGGTGCAGACGTCCTCTTTGGAGGACACTCTACACCGTTTTTTTTAGCCCGTGTGGAAACGGCCTATCTCTCAACCCTATTTGCATTGTTTTGCTTTGACCTGAGACATACCTGTTCCCTGATCTTCTCACCAGTTCTTGGCTAATTTGTCCTTAGCTTTCCTCTTAGTTAATAATAGCTGAGCCTAGACTTTAGTGGCACCAGTGTGAGGGTTCAAATCTCTGTTCACTACTTGATCTTTGGCTAGTCACTGTCCTTTAGCTTACCCTACTTCACAGGATGATTGTGAGATTAAAAGGTGGAAGCACTGAAGGAAGCATGTTTGCCATCCTGAGTTCCTTGGTGGAAGGATGGGATCAAAAAATAATTACAGACCATAATTTAAAGCAAGGAAGGGGCCCTATGGAGAGTGAGAGGACCATCTGCTGGTCCTCCCAACCTAGCACAGACAGTGTGTCACTTCCTGACAGTTTTTAACATCTTTGCCTGTTTCTAAATTTGCAGCTGTTTCTGAATGGTTTTCTTTTGTGCCCCTAGATCATACTTTCAGCTGAAAATAACAATGTAAGGGGTCATTAAAAAAAAAAAATCAATGGTCTGGAGGGTTGAGAGGATTGGAGGAATAAGGGCTGAGTGGTCATACCACATGTAAGCCAAAAGTCATATAGCCGTCACCTTTGATTTAAAATCACCCATGGCCTGGCTGGTTTCCCAACACTGAGCAACCCTAGCCTAGTTCCTATCGTCCCCCTGATTTATCTCATTGAGTCTTTCTGAGAATAAAACATACATTACCTTCAACAATGTTACAGAAGAAGAGGAAGAGAAGTGGCAGAAAAATAAACAAGTTTTCACCCATCTTCACATAAATTGAACACAGTATAAAACAGCACAATCAGCACAACCGAAATCATTTATGGGATTTAAAAAAGAAACTATTCTTATTTCCCGTCAAACCATAGGACTATTAATCTGTTCACGTTTTAGTTCCTCTATAGCAAATGGTTTTTGCATCTAGACCAAATAAACAGGAGAAAATAAATGGGCGTCAGCCCTAAATTCAGCACAGAAATGTTGTTGTCAAGGGAGCTTACAACATAACTAAAGCATAACTAGAAATATACACCAAATATAAAAGTTCAAGATACAGTCAAAATATTTGTAGACTTAAAAGCAAATTTTAAAAAGACGGAAACTCAAGGCTAGATTGGGGCCATTTCCGCATTAGGCTGTTACAGTGCTATTATTCCACTTTCAACATCCGATCGAATCCTGGGGTTTGCGGTTTAGGGAGGAGCCGGCTTTAATAAGCCTCCTAACTTTAAGGTACTTTTTTAAAAAATAGGAAAAGATTTCCTGTCCCCTCTCAAAAAAAAAGGGGGGGGGAAAGAAAGAACAAGAAAGAAAGAAAGAAAGAAAGAAAGAAAGAAAGAAAGAAAGAAAGAAAGAACAAAATCAAATTCTTACCTATCCCTGGTTTTGATTAGACAGCAGCATATCTCCAGCTTTTTTCACTTATTTTCCATTCAGGAGTTTAAACTGAAACTTCCACATCAAATTGGAAGTAAGGAAATGTGTGTAACTGTAGTCCAATTTTATGATTCCACTATGGAAAACTGCCAAAATGGCTTGGTTGAACTTTTTGCTGGATACCACTCGTCAAAGGCAACAGAAAATGGAAACAACCTATTTATTATTGCCACATTATTAATACTGGTGAAAATTAATTGCAGTCCATGGGGAACAGTGTAATCACTTCACTCAGTCAAGCTCTCAGCTAAGGTATAAATCTTAAGCCTCTCTCTTTTTCTCTTTCACATTCTTGACCAAAGTAGTAGTAAATTATGCTGCTGGGCTTAGATAATAACTGTCTGAGAAATGGTGCCAGAACAGCTGTATTTTTTCTGGGGAGAGGGAGTCTCTTTGGACAGCCTTGAAGTGCTCTTGCATTTAAATTACAATTCACTATCTGGAAAAAAGTATTTGCAAAAATACTACTGAATACTTTTCCCACAGCCTATTAGGACAAAGAGTTGAGGTCAGGAGCTCATAACCTATGTATGTCTGAAATAGTAGTACTCAGGTGGGGACAAAATAATGGCTGTTGTCCCCCCTCCTTTTTTTTTTTTTCCTGGACAGCAGTTTGCAGAATCCTCCAGACAAGAATCCAGGGACAATTTGTGGACTTGGACCTGGCCCCCACTATGTCCTGTGCGATACTGACTACAAACACCAAATTACTCCTTTGACCCAAAATTCGGATCCTTCAACAACTGGTTTATCCAGGGTCATGCAAGCAGCATTCCTTTAGTGCCACATTCGCAGCCAAAAAATGACAACTATTTTACAAAAGGCAAATTACCAAGACATGAGCAATTTGCCCAAGACACAGTTTATGTGCATAGCAGAAATATTATATTGTTCACAAGCAAGAACCTCCTCCAATAATTTCCCCAACAAATATGTGGTATGGAAATATGCTTTCGAGAACCAGCATGATGTAGTGGTTTGAGCGTTGAACTGAGATTCTAGAGACCAAGATTCAAATCCCTGCCTGGCCATGGAAACCCACAGTGTGACTTTGGGCAAGTCACATTCTCTCAGTCTCAGAGGAAGGCAATAGCAAATGCCTTCTGAACAAATCTTCCCAAGAAAACCTCTGGTAGTTATACCTTACGGTCACCATAAATTGGAAATGACTTGTAGACACACAGCAACAATAACAACAACAGTAACAGAAAAACATCAAACGTGCCTTCCAGTTGGGAAGGTACTAGAAAGGAACAAACACAGTTCCTTCCATGTATTGAAAGCATGTGCAGAAAGGGCCGTGAAACTACATGGCCTCACCCGCAGCCATCTTTACACATCACCATCAAACCCTCTTGAACAGCTGATACTTGTTAGAACATCTACAGAGATGTGCCTCTGAAAAGGAACCATGACTAGACCTGTGTGTGCTAAATCATTGCAGGTACATATCTATACACCTAAAAAACACTTTAAAACGACCTCTATTCATTAGAAGAGCATGAAGGTGCTGTGAGAGAAAAAGGGCAAATAGAGCTAGCTTGTACACTTCCACAAAACGCTCCACTTATGCATGCACTGTGCAGAGGAGTGTCTCATGTACCCTCATTATATACTGGAGATTAAGGTTTACAGAATGCTTGAACAGTTTGGACAGCATCAGTGGAATACTATAGAAACAGGGCCTTCTAGTCAAAATATCCTCCTCTTGAAAATAAGACTGGATACCCTGTTTGTATCTTTAAAGATTAAAATGAACATGACGTGCAAAGCCTCTGAAGTCCTCCACAGTGGAGGCATTTGTCTTTTTCTCCTAGCAAGTTCATTACTACATGCAGCATTACACTATCTGAGTGTCAAGCCTTGATTTATTTGGGAACCAGATTCTGTTCCCTAAGGGGCCTCATGCATTTTAGGATTAGCACTTATATTAATGCTGATACAGCACTTCTTAGATTTGGCCCCGACAAGCTTTTCTGCTGCTATATATAGCAGATCCTCAGCAGGCCATATTAAATAATATTAAACCCAGCCCCCAATAATATCAAGTATTACATGTCTGCCAGATTTCATCAGACATAGACCACAAACATCAAGTCCCCTACTTTGCAATAACTGCATGATCCATTAATATCTTCAAACAGCAACAGTAAAGATGGCTTACAGCATGCCTTATCTATTGTCAGACAAATAAATGTCTTCAGCAGTCGCTATCTCTTGTTGATTCTATCATAATTATTTAAATTAAATCTCAGATGAACAACCTTCAGTACATATTGTATGGTGATTCAAAAAACAGACAAACCTCCATATACCTCATATACAAACCATCTGTTTTTTGGGAAATGGCTTAAATGTAACAGGCATAGTTGTTGTTGTTACCTCTCCCTTCTTTTCTTTCTTTCTATTCTGTCAGATTTTGGATTTTAAGTTCGTTGGGACAGACTGCAGATTGCAGAGAATATGTTAACTTTTACTGTTTAAGCAAATGCTCTCTGGTTATTTTTATGTCAAAGTCTGAATTTAAATTTTTTAGTGACTTTCAAACTTCTGTTTACAAGTCTCTCTCTCTCTCTCTCTCTCACACACACACACACATATCAAACTTGCTAGCATATGATAAGTCTTGATTTAATATCTACCATTGTAAAAAGACACCAGTCACATGATAAGATCTTCCCTTTTTTTTGGTCTGAGATTTAGTAATTTCTTTGTTTAGAGCAGTAACGCACAAAAGAAAAAACAGCAATATTTGAACTGCTCTTGCTGTGTTAGGAGAAACAGGTAATACCATGATGCTCTTTCTTCATTTTGGAATAATAAACAAACACACACATCGTCCTCATACTGTCAAGCCCACATATCTAAATACAGTAACTTATTTCAACTAAAGTATACCCATTGAACCAGTTGCTGAATGGGAAATCAATGTTAATATAAACCTCTTTGATTCAGTGGGTCCAGGGACTACCAATTGTACTGTCACGGTCCTATAAGCAGGAGGTTTGTATAGCCCAACAAACAGGAAATACACAAACAGGAAGTAATCATAGGTACTTCCTTAAATAGGCAGGATTTTAACACAAAAAGTGCTCCTCTGATAAGTTATATAATACTGTGCATTCAAATTAGTTGTATTAGTTTCCTTCACAAAAGGAAAACAAGTGAAAATAAAGATTATGGCCACTTCACATGAATCAGAAGTTATTTTGACAACCCATCCAGATTTATGTGCCACCTTCTTCCCTATTCTTATAACAATTAATTATAAGAAGTAATTAGAGGCATTGAACTGAAATGGAGTCTTTTAAAAAATCAATATTTTTTGAGTTATAATAAAGTCATTGCAAATAAAAAATCATAAACAATCTGGTTTTCTGACTGGCAGCTCATTCTTAAATATACTATGGGGAAATCTGTCTTATTGATTTCTCTGAGACTTATGTTTAAATAATGGGTTTGTAAAAGCACAAAGGTAAGAAACACACAAGCAATAACCAAATGGACCAACAGAACGTTTCACTTTATCAAATTACAACTTTGTCATTCTCAATGATGAAGTTCTTCCTAGGCCATTTCTGCACGAGGTGAGGGAATTGCTCCATGCCGTTACTCACCGGATCTTCTGGCTCCTCGCTCTGGTCCAGGGTGAATCGGAACAGTGCGAGGTCTTAGATCCGCACTGCTCCGGCTTCCAAAATGGCGGCTTCTGGTTGGTCATGGGTCCCGACCAACTACTGAAGCTCGCCACACCTAAAGCCCGCCCTCCGCAGATTGCAGGCTCGCATTGGTGCGAGCCTGCGAATCTGCACAAGGGAGCAGGTACGCAATGGTGCGCTCCGGAAAAATGAGAAACCTCTTTTTTCTGATCTTTAAAAAGCATGTTGGAGGACCAGTTGGGGGCGTTTCAGAGCGGACAGAGGTGTGGATCTCCGGTAAGTAGTCCAAACCTAGTCCGCTCCAAGGTGCAGACATCCTCCGTAGAGGACACACTGCGCCATTTTAATTCCCCCGTGCGGAAAAGGCCGTAGGCAACCCTTTCTAGAGAAATAAAAACAAAAGTGACTGCTCATTTTTAAGAGGGGATGGCTTTCCTCAGTGCCATGCTTCTTCTGAACAGATTGCTCAGATCTTCTCAGTCAATTGCTCAGATCTCATCCATGTTTTGTTGTCTGGAAAAGTCAATTTCTCTCCATCCACATGTTGTGATTGTCTTTTCAACACAAAGGATAGTTGTAAAAAATGCCATGGTCACCTCCTGAATAATATCTGTCAAGCATCATGACTACCTCCTCCACTCTTTTTATTTATATTTTTGAGACAGAGGACAGTACTGTTTTGCTATGCAAGTACTTGCACTCCTTGAAAAAAGAAAGAAAGAAAGAAAGAAAGAAAGAAAGAAAGAAAGAAAGAAAGAAAGAAAGAAAGAGGCAACTAATGATAAACTATACAAAGATTGCAAGGACCTTATGCAATCTCTTTTTAGCAATCTCTCACCATTTTATGGCTATCTGGTTGCACATCATGAAGACTGTACTGTATCTTATCAACTGATGGTTTTCATGTCACGGGCTGGGGCAGCTGAACAGGCCCAGCAACTTGATAGCTCCTTTAATGTTCAAACTAAAACTGGGAATCTACACCCACTGATCCAATGTCTGGGAAGCCACCCACCACCACTGACTTTATACCCATTCTCTTCAGCACTGCAGCATACATCCAGACAATGCTGGACCCAAATTTAAACCCTGCTCATCTGGAAGGCTGATGGGAAAGCCCAAAGGCTGAGTGTTATTTCTTTGCCTAACCTACTTCACTGGAGTTCTGTGAGAATAAGATGGGAAATGTAATGGATGCTGCCCTGACCTCTCTGGAGGAAGGGTGGGATGCAAAGGGACATAAAATTGTTTTGCTTTCAAACAGGATTGGGCTGTTCCCTCACAAAAATGCAGTTCTCTCTGTAGCAAGGCTATTCTAGTCTCTTTCATTAGATCGGGATAGATCATAATATTTTCAGCAGTGAATTGGGGATTTCATAATTGTAGCAGTAGGAAAAGGCACTAGTAGGATACATGGTATGCTATAAAAAGTGCTGAAGATCAGAAGGTTTTTCATTTGTTACAGACATACTTCAATTAACATTGCCTTTGACAAAGAAGCTCCTTTTTACAAAGTCTTTTTCTGCCCACACAGCCTCTCCTCTTTTTCCCCTTGTCCTCAGTCTATTTGAAAGTTTTCTAATAGTGGAGGTTGATGAAGAGGTGCTAGAGAAACACAGACTTTTAGTTATTGGGTTGCAGCAGTGCATCTGCAGTAAACAGCGCAGCTAAAAAGCTTGAATTGGAAAAGAAAGAAGTTCCCTTCAGCTGCTGCTATTCCAGCTGTGTGTGCCTATCTACAGAAGGCAAGATAAACAGCAGCTGTCTCTGGAATCCCTTACTAAGCATACAGGAAAAGCAAAAGAGAGAAAAGGTGAAAGAAAACTAGCTTGCCTCACCAGCTACCACCAGCATGTTAAAGAAGTATAGACCTGTAAGTATGGCCAGCAAAATGGAAACCATAAGAGAAGTGGAAGCTTGTGAAAGGAAAAAAAAATGCCTGGATGCATTTTGGAAGAAGCCTTCAAAAGTGGTCTGTAGAAGGTTCACAATGTTACTCTTCACTTATGTAAGGCTTACTTGACCTGGTTGTTTCATTTCATGTGTGCATATGCTAGTTTTGAATAACAACTTTGATGAAACATGAGTGGGTCTCCTTTTTCATGGCGTAGGAAATTATCCCTATTTTTTCCATGTTATGTCAACCTCTGATACCAAATTTTCTGTTAAAGAAGTAATGTCTAGGAACACATCTACTTCATTAATTGAAGTATATCTGTATTATGTAAAGGGTATGATCCAGAGAGCCATATGCTTCTGAGCTGTTCTGTTTGAAGTATTTTTTTAAATGGTTTAATTTGCTATTAGCATATTATTTTTTATTGTTTTAAATTGCTTTAAACTGTGCACATTGATTCTATTGTATACCACCCTGAAGTCCCTGGATATAGGGTAGGGAATAAATTAATGGATTGACTATAAAAACAGTCAATCAATTGGGGCCAGTCAATTGGTGGGTTGGAGAATTAGCCAGCATCGCGTAATGGTTAGAGCACTGGATTATAACTCTGAAGACCAGGATTCTAATCCCCGCTTGGCTATTGGAAACGCACTGGGTGACCTTGGGACATCACACTCTCTCACCCTCAGAAGATGGCAAAAGGCAACCCCCCTTTCAGCAAATCTTACAAAGAAAACACCATGATATGGCAACCCTAAGGCAAATCTAAGTAGCAAACTACTTGAAGGTATACAACAGCAGCAGTCTGCCTTTCTTCTAAGAAGAACTTGCTTGGTGTGTCCCCCTTATTACAGCAACCTTGCAGGATAGGCTAGACTGGGACACTGTGCTGGCCCTCAAATCATCTGGGGGTGAACTTTGGAACTCCCCAGTCTTACTCAGATGCTGTGACCACTACACATATTGCCTTGTAGGAGAACTAGTCCCATATGCATTTTATTTGGCTACATAATGTTTTAGGAAGAGAATGGGATGATGGAATTGTCTTAAGCAATGGTACTTGTCTCAGAAAAAAAATGCTAATAATGCTTACTTTTTTTCTGCTTTCAGTCCCAGATCTTCATTCTGCTCCCTGGTGAAGCATGAAGCATTAAAGTGCTGGAATCTATGCTCAGCATGGTAACTCTATTTCTATTTCCTTAGGTGTCCAATTCAAATAATTTGTTGTATTATGAATTCTCAGAAAACTCATTTACAAATTAGGTTATTATTCAGTCTCGATCCAATAAGCAGCATCTGTGCTCTCTGAATTACAAAGACTTTGTATTGCCTAAAACTATTTTCCTCTTTGGATGCTGCACTCAAATTAATGTATAATGAGAGTTTCAATTTCTCAGAAGTAAACAAGGAAATAGCAGACTGTCATTCTGAGTGGTGTATTCCATTGTCTCATTTGACTTCTCAACCTCTGAGAGTGAGTCCAAAATCTGACACTTACATGTGGCTCTTTCTCAGAAAGGAAAGGAGAAAAAAAAAAGATTCACTTTGAAAATCATCAGAATTTTTGAAAAATGCTCCAAATGACACTTCAGCTAAATAACAAGAACAACCATAATAGTAACAGTAACATCATCATCATCATCATCATCTGCCATGTCCTATTAAAAATAAAATTAATAAAATTAAATTAAAATTAATTAAAATTAATCGAAACAGGTTCAAAACAGTTCAAAATAATAGAGATAATTTAAATAAACTAAAAACACATCCAACACAATCAGCAATTAGCATTAGTGTTTGAGAGTAATTAATGAGGCCTAGGCTTTTTTACGGTGAAAAACACCAGATATAAATCCTTCTGTATGCATTCAATCTTGGGGTTGTTCAGTAGTAAATATATTTAGGATTGCAGTCTCAGTGATTTTGAATGTGATAGAAACTTCTTTCATACACTCAGGCTTTCTCAGCTCTTGGTTCTCTGAAGTGTTCAGCGTCTACCATCCACAGGGAGCATGACTAAGGCCCTTTTCACATGTGGGGGGGGGAATGGGCGAAAACGCCCAAAAACGGAGCTTACCTGAAACCGGGTAAGTCCGTCGCCACGTGGAGCAGCGCGAGCTCGCTGCTCCGCAGTCCTCCGGCGTCCCAAATGGCGGCTTCCGGTTGGTGGAGGCTCTCCACCAACCGGAGAAGCTCGCCAGCCGGAAGCCCGCCCCCGGCAGATCTGCAGGCACACACTTGCGCGCGCCTGCAGATCCACTTGGGAGCTGGGCGACGGAGTGGCGCGGGGCTGCACGCTCCGTGCTTTTTAAAAACCTCGAAAAAGAGGTTTTTAAAAAACACGCAGCGCGGCTAGTTCCGGCCGCTCCTGAGTGGATTCTGGTGTGGAACTACAAAAAGTAGTCCACGCCAGTCCACTCTACGGTGTAGACGACCTCCGTGAGAGGTCGCTCTACACCATTTCAGAAGCCCGGTATAGAAATGGCCTAAGATTTGGGAAGGCTGCGTTGACTCTTTTCACTGATTGGAAACTTTAATGCAATTTATGGAGATAGAACAAGGCTGCCTGTTGTCTGCACTCCTGACTGCTATGCGTTTATTGGTTTGGGATCCAAACTTACCCAGATGTGAACCATGTAAGAAATGTTATTGCCATTTCTATTCCTGAACTGTAAGCTGGACAGAATCAGAGATGTGCCTGAGAATAAGCTGCTAAGGCAATTCAAACTAGGAATAGCCATTTAGGATGTACGGCTCAAGTCTATTGTTGATCTTTGGCTTTTTCACATGTCTTTCATGCACCAATTCCATCCCATTTCTATATTAGCCTGTGGGGCCTTTCAAAAAAATAAATCCATCTGAAGATGCATTTTATTATACTCAGTTGCATACACACTTTATCAAATAATATGCATTTTGTATGCATTTTCTCATAAAACATGACTTTTATGGTAAATTACAACTTTTATGAACACTGCAAAATTCAGAGAAGCTCAGAACCAGAAAGCTTACTGCGTTCCAGTCCTCACATTCATGTGGAAGGTGCAAATGAGTGTTTGGTACCTCAAGTGAAGGACACAATGTTTTTTGACAGCATCTGGAGCGCTCCAGAAGGAAGAGAGAGTGGCAAGGTGAAGTAGAACATAATTTTTTAAATGAGGAGTTATCTATACAACTAGAACAGAGGACCATTGAAGGCCTTGGATCAGTAGTGTTGCAATTAGAATTCTCTGGACCAATTTAAATTACTTTCAGTCTGCCCTACAACAAAATTAATCAATCACAAATGGCTTCATCTGAATGACTTATTGCATGAGGCAGTCTCCACCAGACTGACTGCAATTTCGGTGATCAGCACTTCACACTTCAAACTAGGCCTTAAAGTGAGTGAAGGAGAAATTGACTCCCAGGAATTAGCTAAAGGTCCACTCTCAGGCAAGCACTCTCTGATAAAAGAAAACCTTAAAAAATCATTACTCCCTAGACATCTCTTTTCTTTCCTGGTGAATCTATAACTCTTTGAAGTTGATGAACATTTCCTGTCAATACATCACACTTGGTGTACCTTCATATGACATCTGAACTATCCTAAGACAGATAATTTCTTTTTCCAGAGGTAGGTTGTGACCGACAAAAACCATCTATTTGGAACAGGGGCAAAATGTCAAAGGGAGTGACAGCAAGGGAAGTGTACAAGGGAGAAGGTTGTTCCTCTGCTTGATAGAGGGCAAGGTCTGCTACCTGCTTTTCTATTGGCCTGTCAGTAAATTTTTGCCTGCACAATAAAGAAATGTGTTTCCAACAGAAGGAGACAGGTGAAGGGAGTAAACAGAGGGCACAGGGAGATACAGAGTGGGGAGACAGTTATATCATCAGGGAGGGATCCCGGCATTATTTTAAAGATATTTTAGGTCATTTCTGCACCCTATCCTTTTCAGTTGTCAGCCTGGCAGCGCCTTTGATGGGATGGGAGCATGTCCCCAATGCTCCCCTTTGCACCTGCTCAGCTGCCTGTGGATGGGAGTGTGAGTGATACGTGCCTTCATTCTGCAATGCAGCTGGCCTCTTTCCCATGCTGCACTGGAGAAGGAGGCACCTAGACCATGCTTCCACCCATTCCACATGGCTGCTGGTGAAGGGAGCATTACATGATTGCAGGGCATTAACGGATTTTTTTCCATTAATGGAATATCTTGCAATTGTGATGGGTGGGGATATATTGGCAGCAGGACTGTGATGACGTCATGTGAAAGCATGACTTGTTGACCGCCAGCAACGTGTCACCATTATGGGACAGCAATATTGTGCGGAATGACCTAAATCTTTGTATATCTACTTGTTGGTGTGCTTTTAGAAAACAATGAAAACACAGAATACATTGCATTAAAACCACAACAGCAATAAGCACATAAGAGTTTGACTATTATGAAAGCAATGGCAAAATAATAAAAGGAATATACAAAACTGAGTGAATGAAAAATGAATAAACATAATTATATCAACTGAACAGAAAAATATGTGAAGACTCTATTTAGTGAATGGAATAATGCCTGCAACAGTGTTGCACAATACCACTTCTTCTGCCTATATTATGCACATCAAAGTCATGCAGAGAAAACTACCTTGGAGAGTCTACCACCATTCTGCACCATTGGAGAGTACAGAAATTGGATGGCCACCTCTCAGAAATGCTTTACTTTGGATTCTTGCCCAGGAGAAGTTCAACTACATGATCCTTGGGATTCCCTCTAACTATATGTTTCTGTGACTTAGATCTGAGCCATGAAGTCCCAAACTCCCAATGTATCAAGACAGAGTACCCCAGAACATATGCAGATTACAAAAATTACAAAAACAAAACAAAACCTTTGTGCGAAATACTTTGTGCTCCAGGAAGCAAGCCGACCTTTAGTTCAGAGAACAGCTCCTAATGTCACAAGAGATGTTTCCTTGGGCCACTGGGATCAGGACATTCTGCCTTCTGCTGTGATGTGCATTCTCCAGTCAGGCCATCTCCACAACAATCATGGTGCTTGAGAGCACAGTTCATGAGTGAGCAAATTCTCCCATCCATTATACTCCACACATCTTTCAATACAAAGACTCTTACAAAGCATAATAAATATTTAGAAGTCCTCTCCAAGTGTTCATTGCAGTTTACTACCAAGTAACTATCCAGTGGGTAGCTACCACCAAATACTGATGACATCAAACTCTATTTCTATTTTTTAATCTAACTCCAAGGAAGTCTTTTCAGTTTAAAACCAGTTTCTGGTATCATTAATAGACTGGCTGAAGGCAAACAACTGAGCTTAATCCAAACTATTGTGCCTCCCCCTGAGACAGTGCAGAGCAAGAGTGGTTGGGGAAGGGTACGACATGCCTTCAGCTCAGTTGGACCTACTCCAGTGGTTCTTACTGAAAAATCTAAAGAAGCAGGCAGCAAATACTGTTCATGTGCTGGGAGCAATATTCTACTCCATGTGAAAAACACTCAAGCCAGCTTGGAGATTCTGCCTTGTTTTCTGGAAACTTGGAACTGACTATTCTTCTGCTTGTTCCTCTATCTGTGTTGGTTTTTCTGGCTATGAACTGATTCCTCAGCTTCTTGACCTCTGGACTGCTAATTACCTATGCAACTTCTCACCCCTCAAAGTGAATTATGACAACTAAGACAGAGGCTATGGATGATAATGGATAATTGAAAGGCAGATCAGGGAATAGGGATTCTGACTGTATCTGATGGGATTAGACTTCTGAAAATGCAGGTTCACTGTTTGGGTGTACTCCTGGGCAGACGCAAACCTGGAGGCCGAGTGCTTTTGTATACTTAATAATTGTGCACCAACTGTGCTTGTTCTGGACAGACTTGATCAGCATATAGTGGTATATGTCATTGTTACATCCCATTTGAACCGATGTGACACCATCTGCATGGGGCTACCTTTGAAGAATTTTTGGGAGATTCAGCTGGTACAAATAGCTTCACCTGGAGTGTTAACTAACAAAGTGTACAGAGACCATACACTCTTCTGTTTCAACAGTTTCATCTGCTACCAGTTTGTTTCTGGGCACAGTTCAAAATTGCTAGTTATGACCTATATGGTATAGGGCAGGGCTTTCCAAATGGTGTGTTGTGACATGTTAGTGTGTCACCTGAAGTGTGCAGATGTGTCGCCTTGCCTGGCTGAAAAAGACCCCTCCCAACCTGAGCTCTTCCCACTGCCACCCCTCTTGCAGGGGTCTCAGGGGCAGGAAACATTAGGAATGCCACTCTAGCACTCTTGTGCCCATTTGTGGGGGAAGAGGGAAAAGACTTTGCCTGCAATTCCATCCCCACAAAGACAATTGGAGGGATCCAGGCAGCAACCACATCCCCCTCCACTTCACCCCCTACTCTGGCTTGCTTGGCCCTCTTTCACCCTCCCTCCAGCCCCAGGAAAGTTTGACTAAGTAGCTGCCAGCCCAGCTTGAGTGAGAAAGGAACAGTAGGGCCGGAGGAGTTTTTCTGGAAAAAGGAGTGACTCCTGGAAGTGTGTGAACCGGGAAGAGCACCAGAGAGCTCCAGCCAAAGGCTTCAGAGATCATAGCACCCACCTGCTGATAGACAGGGGCTGGGCGGGACTGGAGAATTCTTCTGTCAGTACTCCCTCCCCTGGTACCATCCACATGGCCCTACTTTCTTCGGTGGCTACTGATTTTAACAGAACTCACAGAATCTGAGCCCAATAAGCCCCTGAATACAAAGTCTGTTTTGGGATGAGAATGTGGGAGGGTGTATTTTTCTCTTTCCGTCTGTCAGTAATGCAACGCTTAAAACAAACACGTGGGCAAAACCTAACTTACAGAGGTCTCTGGAGTTCCATTGCTCCAAACATTCAGCCAGCACTGAGGAGCGTCTCTGCAAGACTTTTCCCCTGATTCCCCAGTCCTTTGGGGATTTTGCAAAAAGATTCCCCTCCCCTAGCCTACCACTCTTCCTCCTCCATTCTCTCTTTCCATCTCTCTCACACCCTCCCCCTCTCTTTCATACAGTCTCCAAGGCACAAATGTGCTTTCAACAAACGTGCACACACACCTTATACAGGCTCCTCCTCTTCACAAACACACAATCTCTTCCCCTCTCTCACACGTATTCCTCCTTTCATGCACGTGCGCACAAACACACATCTTCTCTTTCCATTTATCACACACACTTTCCTCGGTGAGGGCAACGGCAGCCAGCTGGGATTGCATGGGGGGCCTGCCTTTCCCCACCCTAGATACACCTCTGAGTACTATGCATGCGTAATTGGTTAGTTTAACCTCCAGTTTGACAGTAAAACTGAATTACTGTGTTGTGAAATGATGCATATCTAAAAAGTGTGTCACCAACATGAAAAGTTTGGAAAGCTCTGGTACAGGGTATTTGAGAGACCATATCTACCCATATGAGCCTGCCTAGGTCCTGAGGTCCTCAGGACAGGCCTTCTTTCTGTTTCATCACCTTCATAAGCATGGTAGGACATGAGATAGGGACACAAGATTGGGACATGAGATAGGACCTCCTCTGTGCCTGTCCTTAGGCTCTGGGCTTCATAGCTGTGAAGATAGGAGATAGCGCACTTGTGCACATTGGTTTTCATTCTTTGCTTCTGCACTTAGAAATCCATCTTCCACCAACCTCACCAGGCTGATGCATGTGCATGTATGTGGAAAACAATTCTGCTCTTGAACTGCTGTTGTTCCAGGCCTCCCTAACACTGCAGTTGGTGCTAAACACTGACTGACATTACTGCTGTAAGATAAGTTTATTGGAGGTAAATTATGCAGCAGATGGTAAACAGAACAGAAACATTCCAGCCCTTTTACTGGTCAGGTCCAGCATCTCCTCACAGTCAGAATCATAGAGCTGGAAGAGGCCAAAAGGTTCATCCAGTCCAACCCCCTGCCATGTACACATACATTAGCAAAGCACTCCTGGCAGATGGCCATCTGGCTCTTGTTTAAAAGCCTCCAAAGAAGGAGACTCTACCACACTCCAAGGCAGTATATTCCACTGTCCTATAGCTCTTACTGCCAGGAACTTCATTGTAATATTTGGGTGAAATATATTTTCCTGTAGTTTGAAGCCATTGCTCATTGTCCTAGTCTGGAGCAACAGAAAACAAGCTTTCTCCATCCTCCATATAATATTCCTTCAAATATTTATAGATGACTATCATGTTGCCTCTTAACCTTTTCTTCCCCAGACTATATGCCACTCCTCATAGGGCATGGTTTCCAGGCCCCTAAACAATTAATTTTACTTAGAGTATCCTTGGTTAGCAATCTAACGTGGCTGTCTATGATCCCCTGGGCTGAGATGCATCCCCTTCCCTCTGGGTGAGGCCAGTGGAAGATGGACTCCAAAGAATTATGCAATGCAGAAGCAAAGAAAATCAAGTTACACAAGTGTGACCCACCTTCTCGCTCCATAGGCATGAGAACTATTCCAGTAGGTTAGTAACAGAGAAAAATTCACCTCCCAGTACCTTTCCAACCTTCATGTCTTTTTTCCAGTCTCAAACTGCCAAGGGGTGCAAAAAAAAAAAGCATCTACTAAAGTCACAGATACAAATTAACCTCTCTATGCTATTGGGCAGCTGTCAATGCTTGGCCATGATGCTAAGGACTCTAAAACCCATCTGCCTAGTGGCAGATGTCCAACTCACTACACCTGCTCTGAGAAGTTCTCAGAACCAGGGTTTATGGAAGAAGTGGCTAGGATAACTGCACAGGCAGTTTCTGGGGACATCCACCCCATACAGTTTAACTCTCCTCCCCCAGGCCCCTCAAAGCCAGGCATGAAGGAAGCAGCTGGCCCTATGCAGTACAGTTGATTCTGGGTAGTTTGCTAGGGTGCCCTCACTGCAATGCCATTACAATGTCCTCTTCCTCCTTTCTTCCAAGAAGGTAGGTGGGAGGCACTGCAGTTTCTTCCATGGCTGGCTTGTGGGAAGATGGGTGCAAGTGAAGGGACTGCAGGCAGTGCATCTGGCAGCCAGGTGGGTAATATGGCGACTGCTACAGGGTCTTACTGGTCAGGTAGAGTGGGTGGGAAGATGTAGGCCCCCCACCCCATCCTCCTCTACCACTGCATGGGTGTTGCTGTCATGCTGCTACCATGGGGGAGTGGAAGGAGGCTGGTACTTTGCTTCCAGCCTCAGGTAGTAGGTGAGGGGGAGATCGTGGCCTTTGCTGTGGGTGAGGGGGAGATAGAAGGCAGAGTAAATTTACAAGACCATTCACACTTCACAAGTATAGCACTATGTAATAGCCAAGGTTCCATCCTACAGAATGATGGGATTGGCAGTTTGAGAGCAGAGGTATTCAGTATTCACAGCCCAGGCGTCCCTGACCAAACCACAGAGCCCAAGAATCCATAGGTTGGAGCCACAGCTGTTAAAGTAGAATAATAGCACTATAGTTGCACAGTGTGAATGGGCTCAAGGTGAGGAGGATGGTGTCTGAGGCTACAAATAGGTACAAATACTAATTAACTGACTGTTGGCAAGGGGTCATTTTGTTAGATAAGCTTTCATGGTTTCCCACTGCCTGTATAAAGGTTCAGGACACGGTAATTTTGTTCACTTTTCAAGAACTACAGGACATTAAGCTATCTAGCTGTACGGAACCCAACAAAGACAGTCACCTTTCAGGTGAAACAATGCTGTAATATTCCACATGACACAGTTTGGCTTATTTTCTTTTCCTATTTATTTCCCTACTGCCACAGGTATAGTTTACCCGCAGTCTCATCTGTTTGCATTCACAGAAGCTTCACAGAACTTAAATCTGCACCCTTTCTCCAATTTTGAAGATATGACAGAAACAAAAAGAAAAAGGCCCAACTCCAAGGTAACAATTGGCTGCTGCATTATAGTAACCTTTAAAAATATTGGCATTCAATCAGTTTGCTACACACACTCACTTGCAAAATTCAGGGCAGGAGAAGGATGGGGGAGGAAATGCCAGACAATCACAGCAAGATTAAAAAGGTCAACACAGACCAATGCTGTTTCAATTGTTTGCTTCAAAACTCCTAAGAATGGGAGGACAGAGGAGGGAAGCTGCACAGACAATGGAAAATGGCACCTGTTAGAATCATTTTGCCCATATGTAATGGATCAAGAAAAGAGACTGCGTAATTACAATAGAACACAGACTCTGATCTCTGAACGGAGTTCCCTTTGACCTGTCTTCACCTTGTAGGTGAGAAAAGACTGTTTCAGCTACAGCCATCTAGGCAGTTTGAAGCACCCAGGCCAAAACCAATCAACATCTCACCTTAATACTGCAGGTTATTTTCTTATCCACACGATATATGAGGATTAGGGCTGACTGCCTCTGCTCTGAAAAAACACAGTTGCCCACTCTTGCCCTACACACACGTCCGCGCAAGGGAAAGTACACACCATCATTCTTTAGGCTGCAGAATGAAATAGACAATCAGAATTGCATCATGAAAGTAATAATTATTTCAGCTAGTAAGATGGTATATCTGGCCCACATCACATTGACATCTTGACCCACCTGATGTCATGAGGAAAATGGACCTTATCAGCAAGGTGCAGCTGGGACGGGGAGCTAAAAGAAGCCTCAACTATGGTAAATGCCCTCTAAAAATAGTCAGTAGTGGTTTTGGACTCCCCACAAAAATTATTTTGCATTTGCAAAAATGAGAAAAGTGTCCCCTCAAAAATAGTGTTTGTAAATGCGATAATGAATTGGGAAGGGGCTATTTTACCCCAGTCCTACATACATTTTGATTATTTACACAATGCTTCTGTGCTTGACTCCATCATCGTTATTTTCTCTGTTTCTGATTTACATTTTCCTATGGTTACACAAATATATTCAAACTGCACTTTTCTTGCACAAGAGGGAGGTATCAGCAGACTCAGGATAATTCCAATATTTTTAGGGGTGCAAAAATATCAAGGGGGAAAAAAACCTGAAGAGGAGTATCTCTCTCTATCCCAAACAGTCTAATGAAGACTCTGTGGAACAGAATATCAAATACCCTGCCACCCTGTGAAAGTTTGAAAAAGAGAGAAGCTCCCAGGGGGTGGGGTAGAAATGAAAAGAAGTAACAGAAAGGGAGAAAAAGACACAGAGATTTTAAAAAAGATACCACAGAGAAACCTGTTTGGGCTTCAGGTTACGCTGTTCACACTGAGAAACTATTTTACGTATCCTAAGGGAATGTAAAGACAGCTGCCCATAGAAATCAATGCAGCAAATCAAAATATTAGCATACTGGTTCTGAACACAACTGTGGCCACTCCTGATCCTCTTGCGTGGAGGGAGAAGATCCCCAAAAGCTCTACACAGACTTTATAGGCTTGGTATGGTACAGAAGATTGGAATGTCTTTTATCATGATGGCTCTATAACGAATCAAACCAAAAAGAAACAAGAGATAGTGCAAGAAGATGAGACTCCAAAGTCATAAGGCACTTAGTAAGCTATTGCAGAAAGACCAGAGGACAGGTACAAGTAGACCTGTGGATGACCCAATTGGATTCAAGCAGAAAGAGCATTCAGCTGTTGACATGCTCAGATGTGAAAGGAAAATCCAAAGCTGCACAAACCATTATGAGAACACTGAATGTAAGAAACATGAAACAGGGAAAGACAGACATTGCAAAACAAGAAGTGGAACTTATTAAAAAATCACAATACTTGGAGTGAGTGAGCTAAAGCGGACAGGAATGGGACATTTTGAATCAGACAGTTACAGTTCTCCTTCCACATTTGCAGGTTTGATGTTTGCAAATTTCATTATTCACAAGTGCGCCTGCCTACCCCCATTCTCCTCCTCCCATTTCCATGCATTTTGCTTGCACTCAGGCAAAACAGAAGGGAAAGGGGGGATGGGGAAAAGCTCACAAAAGCTTTTGTTTCTCACCTCTGGAGCTCCCTCCTTCCCCTTCCCATGCAAAATGGAGGGGAAAGGGGAATGAGGGAAAGCTCGCACAAGCCTTCCCTTCCCTTCCCCCTTCCAATGCAAAAAAGAAGGGAAAGGGGGCTGGGGAAAAGCTTATGCAAACCTTTCTTTCCTCCCTCCAGAGCTCCCTCCTTTCTCCCTTCCCATGTAAAATGGAAGGGAAAGAGGGAGTGGGGAAAAGCTTGTACAAGCTTTCCTCCCCTCCCAGGAGATCCCTCCTTCCCCTTCCCATACAAAATGGAGGAGACAGGGGATGGGCGAAAGCTCATGCAAGCCTTCGTTTCCCCCCTCTGGAGCTCCCCCGCCATTCCTATACATTTTGCCCCTGAGTTGAGAACTTCTGCCAAGGCAAAATAGAAAGGAATGAGAAGGGACAACTGTACAGTGTGCTTTATTAAGGAAATGAAAATCTAAGAAGAAATGGAGTGACATTAATAGTGAGGAGAGATGTAGCAAAAGCAGTCAGGGGATGTAATGCTAAGTCTGGATAATATCAATAAGATGTCAGAGAAAAACTCTTAATATAATTATAATCCAAATTTACGCTCCAGCTTCAGAGGAAGAATAGGAATAAATTGAAAGATTCGGTGCTGGAGTCCAGGAGGAAATTGATCACACATGAAAACAAGACTTGTTAATCAAAGGTGATTGGAATGCAAAATAGGAAACAGAGCAGAATAGTCAGAACATTTGGCCTAAGGTCAAGAAATGAAGCAAGAGAGTGACTGACTGAATTTTGTGAGGCCAACAGTTTATTCTTTGCAAATACAGTCTTCAGGCGACCAAAGAGACAACTGTATCTATTATCTATTTCTCTACATTGATTGTTATTATAGTTCTGTTTGTCCCTGCCCACAAGTCACTGAATAGTTGCATGAAGGATTTTGATCCTATTTCTGTTCCCCTTTTTTCTTTTGTTTCTAGTCTGTCCTTAACTGCTAGAAGAGTTTCATCTGTCATCCACTGAGCTTTCTCTTTCTTTTTGCATTCCTTGCTGACAATGTCCCTGGCTTCAGTCCAGAGTTCTTCTGGTTCCCAGTCCATTAGGCTTAACAGTGCAAATCTATTTTTATATTATCGTTAAATTGCATGAGGATGTTCTTCAGGTGGTATTTTGGCACAATGATTGGTATACTGTTCTTCTTTAACTTTACTCTAATTTTTGATATTAGCACTTCATGATCTGTGCCACTATCTGCTCCTGGTCTTGTTTTTGCAGAGAGAATGGGGCTTCTCTATCTTCTGCTTCCAATTATATAGTCTGTTTGATTTCTATATTGGTCAATAGGTGACGTCCATTTATTCAGTTGACTGCAGCCAAGATATCAGAAGAAGACTAGGACTTGCAATAGCAGCTATGAAGGAACTAGACAAGATCCTCAAGTATAAAGATAGATCACTGAATACTATTACAAGCAGATAGACTCAAGGGAGTCATGGCCCTGAATTTGCAAAACTTGAGCTGCACTGTTGAAAACAGGGTGACTTGGAAGTCTTGCATACCTAGGGTCACCATAAGTCAAAGTTTACAGCAGTTAACTGCAACAACTGACTGTCTGGGGAGAGAGAAAACCAGGCAGATATGGAAATGGAATAGAGTGACTAGTACCTTAGA
The DNA here is from genome assembly GCA_030412105.1 of Cyclura pinguis. Classification (NCBI taxonomy): domain Eukaryota; kingdom Metazoa; phylum Chordata; class Lepidosauria; order Squamata; family Iguanidae; genus Cyclura; species Cyclura pinguis. The sequence continues at coordinate 132,704,616 of CM059600.1, forward strand.
ACTCTATAATGAAACTTTTTTTTGCAGGGCCTCTCTTGTCCTGTGCTCCAGGCATTTTCTGACAAGCTCGTGTGCAGTTTTACACATAACTGAGGACATCTAAGCCCAGAGATCACACAGATATTTTAATATCTAATACAACATAATTGTATGGCAAACATCCAGGATATAAGGTTTGATTTACAGTGCACAGATTTAGGTAGCACAAATGCAAAGAAATGTAAGAAGAAATCTTAACTGTATATTTCTTCCACAAGTTGGAAGTCTATGCATTATGTGTTATTCTTAAATGAAGCAGAAGTACACATGTGAGGGGTGACAGAGTGGTGGTATTGGTTGAGAATTTGTGTTCACTGGAGGTTAGAGTTAGGTCACAGACATATTTAAAGACAACTGTGTGGTACAACAATGTTTTTCAATATAATCAAATCACCTCAATAGAACAAAGTAGCAACTTGAAATATTTTCTTACATTCTGATGAATTACAGATGCTTAGTGTAATGTGGATCTTTATCTCCCTCTGGTGATTGGTCAATGTAACTAAGCAAGTAAAAAAGCATAAAAAGTAAGACAATGTAATAAATAACACAATTAAGATATCATTGTGACATTCGCCATTTTTTCCATCCAGAAGTTTGAAAATTATTTTTGAAAAAAATTAGCTCCAGCTCAAACTCCCTTAAAAGTAATAAGTTATCACTATAGTCACATTTAATTTTTTTTTTACTTTCCTATCATTCAAAGTATTTGGGCTAATTCTTTTGTTATTTAATAGAAACAATCAGAATGCTACAAGCTGCTGGCTTGTGGTTCCAAACATACCTAAGTCACGCACACTCTGTAACTAAAAGAGTAACCAAAACATTCTAGTTACACAGCAAAGGAAAGGAAAGTATTACTCATTATTGTTGCACTCATAATGTAACTTAGTTAAACTTTGCTTATTGAAAAAGGAATCACTTACCAGCAAGTCATTATTTGCAAATAATTATGGGTCTAACTGAAAGAAGGCAATGCAAGCAGATGGAGTCAAGACTGGGGATCTTAAGGTCACAACTGTATAGTACTAGCCTGTGTGAAGCATGGATCCAGTATCAAATAACCTGTCAGCCGGTAAGCACCAGTCCTGGGCTTTCCTGCCAGAGGGCAACCTGGAGTGGCAGTTTGTAGAATCTGTACAGGTCCAAAGCCACTGTGTTGCTCCCTGAAACTTGCAGGTGGGACACATTCAGCAGCCTCTGAGCTGGGTCTGACCCTCCTAAATCCCAAGGTCCCTTTTTGGTATCCTCACCAGGAGAATGAACAGTATGCTGGCTCTATTACTTTCCAAACTGGATCTAGCCAATGCTATATCAAACAATGGGCAAAGTTTTCACCATAGGACAATGGAATTTACTGAGCCAAACATATTGCCAGAAACAGTGGGTAGGTGGGAAGATAACCCACATCTGACTTCTGGAGGAACATCTGAGTACCAGCTTATGTTCTTCACAGATGGACCTGAGTGAAGCCTGCAGCTTTAGTCTTGCCCTCCAGAGCCTGTGGCAAGAGCTTTGGTGGGGGGAGAAATGGAGGCAACCAGATTCGACCTGATAATCTGCACACCAGCCTTGTCCAAAAAGTTTGGGCCCATCTTACTTCTAAGCTCTGCATCTAACTGAAATCCCCCTTAATTTAATCTACCATTATTTAACTAGCAAACTGAATCTAAATATCAGCAATAGCCAGGGCTTTGCATGTTTTACTTTAACATCAATTACAAGTAGGGAGGCAATTCTTCGCTAATTTCGTTCTTAGAGGAAACTATGAGTAATTTTCGCAGTTTTTTCCTGTTGTAAAAATTAATTCAAAATCAGAACAGTTTTTGAAGACTACTGGCAATTCAGGATTTATTCTGTGTAAAAATCACAGGTGTTTTTTTCCACACAGAAAACAAAATTTTCAGTACCGCTGTGGTTGGGAACTTATTCTGCACAAAACCTACTTTTTTTTTTGTACAGGAAACACCAGTTTCTGTACAGAAAATAGTATTTCAGGGCAGACATCACTTTCTGTGCAGAAAATGGTGTTGCATGAAATGCATCCCAAACTGCGAAGATTCTCATCACTCAAGGTTCTCCTTGTCAGGGTTTCCTAACAAGTAAGTAGTATATTTTTCCACCATTTTTTTCAGGAGAGCGTAATTTCAAATATTCTTTTCATCCCTAATTGCAACATATTTTGGTCTCACATACACATGAGTACTTTGTATACATTTCTAGGATTGTGATTCTATGGATAATTACTTATGAACTAGACTCACTGTTCTGTTCCAGATATCACTAGGCTGCAACACTCATAGCCAATGTTGAAGGATGATGGGAGCTGCAGTCAGCATATGGAGGGCCATATGTTCCCCATCCCTGACGTTATGTTTAGTTGAAATAGATTAAAACCCACTACTAAATTAATAGCAGAGGCATACCACTGGAGATAATTACAGACACCACAGACTTGTATAAAAACCAAGACCAATGATTACTGCTAGTGTGTGTGGTCAGAGCTGCATTAAGGTCTTTATAAGCCCTAGGCACTCTTGTATTTGACTGCTTCCCTTGCCTCAATATACCACTAGGGATGTTTCCATAGGCCTTAAAACCCTGCTTTTGTAGACCCTAGGCACTGTATCTAAAGTGTCTATTGGATACGCTATCTCTGCTAGTGGTATATGAAAAACTTTGGCCAGGGAAATTTTCTATTTGTCACATCATTAATCAAACATTTTGCAGCTTACGGTGCACATGCCATGCTACTGGATTTGGATAAAATTGCTAGATTTTATGCTTTCAAGGTGTGAGGTACAGTCCTGGAACACAAAGCAGAAAGCAGATGCCTGTGTTTGCAGTAATGCATTAGGTGCAAACTTTATTCTCCTCCTTCATTTTCAGCTAAGAACTGTTTGATACTATATCCAGTCTTTGACAATGTATGGTTAATTTTAACTATGGTTTGTCCAAATAAGCCAACTTCAAAATCCCACTAAGTCACTGAAGTGGCAGCCTCAATCCATCACAAACAAACTAGCATATGATCATTTTGAGAGAAAACCACTAGGTAAAGTAAAATTTATTTGTCATTTAATGGATGTTGTAGGCATTTACATCTGTTTACAGTATAGCAAGCTCATCTCATGCCATCATAGCAGGGGAGATAAGCAATAGCCAGACTATCCTAGAAATCACTAACCACCACCACCCACTTCCACCACATGTGTGCACCTCTCAAGGCAGAAGGTTTGAATTGCCAGATGATCTGCCTTTGTCTTTATTTGTGGTTGTCTTTTAGAAGAGACTGGAAGAAACTGAAACAGGCACACGGTGTGTGCGTCAAAGGGCATCCACTTCCTAGCAAGGAAAGAGAGGCCCTTCTACCTCTTGATGAAATAAGATACTAGTAAGGAGGTTTGGTTGCCCAAACTACACCTATGTGACTGCTTCCCATAAGTAGAATTCTAGGGCTCTAAGGGACACCAAAGGCCTACTTGGAACTGTGTAACAGTAGTCTGGAACCAGGGAAGCACTTCAAAATCATCACTTTGGGGCTGGTGTCATGCTCACTACCGTGATCCTGCCTTGTTTGGAAAAACCAGTTAAAATTAAACACATTTTTGATATGGTCATAGAGAGAAATTGGTGAGTTGGAATGGCAGTAAATTCCAACTGAAAGTAAATTATTCCAATCTCCTCCTCATAACTATGCGGACAGGGACAGGGAAGCATGTAAGCCCATAATTCAGCACTATGGGCAAGACAGACCATAGATATATTTGAAAGCTGATTACCATCTAATGCTAAATCTAATGTTAGTCCTGATTAGAACATGAATTAAATTAGCTGTGAGTCACTGATGTGTCCTATTCATAGTAAGGGGTCTACGTCTTCATGGGTCATTGTTGTCATGTGTCTTCAAGTTGTTTCTCATGAGAACATGAAGGCAATATTTGTTCAGAGGGAGTTTGCCATTGCCTACCTCTGAGGCTGAGTGTGACTTGCCCCAAGAACACTCCGTGGATTTCTATGGCTGAACAGGGATTTGAACTGTGGTCTCCTGAGGTTCCAATTCAGCATTCAAATCACTACACCACACTGCCTCTCTATGGTTAATGATGTTCTGTTGGACCAGTTAAACACAAAGCAGAACAAAATCAAACCAAGTACCATTAACTGTCTTGGTGTCAAGGACCAAATTAATCTATTCATTTTCCGAAGTAGAGTGCCTCTGAAGTAGAACATTTCTGTGAGCAAGATCTCTGTATATTTTTTTAGAAATAAAATTTCAGTGAATGCTCCCTTTCTGCTCGTAAAAAGGGGAAGAAAGTTGCCTTTTTAAAAAGTATAACTCTAAAAGGGACATACATTCTAACAACAGATCTCATACCATTTGGGTTTTAATCAATTCTCAACGGACATCTTGTTTGCAAGATTTACACAGCTAGTCAGTTAATTCAACAATAAATTAATGGAAACAAAGAAAACAATGGATAGGTAAGTCACACTAAATTTGTTTCACCAGCCATTCTATTTGACTGAAGTTCAATGTCAAATGACTGAAACAGATAACAGCATTAGATTAGAATTTTTTTTAAAGAACTAGTAGACAATAACACCCTGTTATATGGAAAGCTGCTACAATTTTCTTGCTTTTTCTACTAAATTTGTTAAGAAACAGATTAGGACAGAGAATAAAGAAACATAATTAAGAATAGAGGAAAAGAAATGAGCTCTATCTTAAGATGTTGACCATCGTGGGTGCACTCCTCCTTGTATTCATTCCTCAGTCTAAAATGCATGCATGTATGTAGACAATGTCCTCAGAACCAGGGCCAATGCAGAGCCTGGTATGAAGAAAATCTTGTCTCAGATGTGGGTAACAACAGTGTCCAGTGTGCAAAATGCTGCTATGATGCTGTTCCCCTCATCTGCTTACACAACAGGGGGGGAAAAAATATCAGAAAGGGACTAAGGAGACTGATTCAGGAAGTGAAAACTGGCTATAAGTGGTGAATGAGTGATTGTACCTGCGTGTACACCCATACCCAGCCATAAACATGTATTCTGGTGGAGTCCAATCCACCATCCTTTTTATGAAAAATGTAAAAAAGTGTATCTTTTATTGATTGATTTTATATTATGTGTTTGATGATTGTTGCATGGTCCTTTGAAAATCTGAAATTCATAAGCAGTTTATAAATATTTGTAAATAGAGGAAATCAACTCATTTGAAATGATGCTGGAGAAGAGTTGTATGGATACAAAGGACTGCAAACAAGACAAAGGGATCCTAGAGCATATCAAGCCTGAACTCCCCCTAGAAGTCAAGATGACTAAACCAAGGCTGTTGTACTTTGGCCATATCATGAGAAGACATGACTCACAAGAAAAGACAATAATGCTTGGTAAGGCAGAAGGCAGGAGGTAAAGAAGAAGACTGTGTCACGGACAGAATCAATCAAGGAGGCCACTGCCCTGAGTCTGCAAGACCTGAGAAGGGTTCTTGATGACAGGGTGACTAATAGGTCTCACATCCATAGGGTCACCATTATGTTGAGATCGACTTGATGCCAGTTAACAACAGCTATACATAATTAAAGGGAGGGAGGAAACATTAGGGTTGCCAAGTGAGGAGCACGTCAGGCTCTGGGATTTTAGGGCTAAGACTTTGGGCCTTGTGATGACTATTGAAGATGTCATGGGGTGAGCCTGTGGTGCTACAGAGCCCTAGTGAGGTCACAATACATTAATACATCCTGTAGTACCATATTCATGACTCTGGTGAATCCTTAGATGCCTCATTATTTCCCTGCAATGACCATTTCTTCTCTTCTACTCATTCTAGTCTGGTTTCCATTTTTAAAACTTTTTTTTTAATTATTTTTATTAAGAAAAAATAAAAAAATAGTAAAAAAGTAAATTAAATTTGTAAAATTTTGAGAGAGAGGGACAGTGGCCATTTAGACTGTTTGGAGGGTCTGCTGCAGCCAGTCTGAATCAGCCTTCATCAATGGCTTCAGCAACACACAAGGGGAAAAAAAATTTCCCCAAGACAGCTCTCTCACCCAGAGAGCTTGCACTGAGATTGTTTCCCTTCCCTCACTCTGAAGACTAGAGGAAAGGCACCCTAGTAAAGATGCACGTGTGTGTGTTTGACTGAGAAGGCAGCCCTGGGGAACTCTGATAAAGACACTCTTTGAGAATAGATTCCCAGCTCCCCAGAGCCTGTAAAGAGGTAAAGATCCCCAGGGCCTGCTTCTCAATCATACAAAAACAGACATGCATAGTTAGGCACCACGCGCACTCACGCTTCTGTGCACAAACTGTCATGCACACATATGCCCACACATCTCAGCACACAGGGATGTGGACGTTTAAAGCTCCCAATTTTGCATACTGCGAGCACTTTGTACCCCTTGCCCCACATGTCATGTCAGTAAATGGCTCTCCTTGAGGGCTGGGGACAACAGTGCCCCTGATAGCCCACCAAACTAGTTTGGTGTATGATTGTGCCAGGTAAGTGGGATAGGAGGAGAATCATCCTTGCAGACTACCTTCCCCATATAACTCTCTTGCTTCTGGCAAAATTGTTGTTCTCCTCATGGATCATCCTCCTCAGTAAAAATCCTGGTAGTAGTGATAGTTAGTGATGGGAACACTTGCCATAAGCCACATACAGGCTATAAGCTTTCCATAAACTATAAACTGTGGTGAAAACAAGGCTTTTCTCTCTCTCTCTCTCTCTATGCAGTCAGCCTCCAGAATAACATCTGTAAAAAAACTTCAAAAAACCTGAAGTCATGAAAAAGCGTAGCTGAAGGAGTGGGGAAAAAAAAGGATAGACCATAATGTAAACTGTCAAGGAGGAGTAGCCTTGTATGTCAAGGATGTTTTCACCTGTGAAGAGATCCATGACTTAAACCCAGAAAGCCAGGTCGAGAGCATCTGGGCAAGAATTAAGGGAGCGAGAAACAATAGGGATATTCTGGTGGGGGTTTACTACAGACCTCCAACCCAGACTGAGGACCTTGACGACGCCTTCCTCAACCAAATGACCGCACATTCAAAAAGGAGAGATAGAGTAATAACAGGAGATTTCAATTACCCGGATATATGTTGGCAGTCAAACTCTGCCAAGACAGCAAGGTCCAGCAAGTTTCTGGCTCGTCTTGCAGACAATTTCATGGTCCAGAAGGTGGAAGAGGCCACAAGGGGATCAAATATTCTAGATCTGATCCTGACCAACAGGGATGACCTTGTTAATGAGGTAGAAGTGGTTGGATCTTTAGGAGGGAGTGGCCATGCCCTATTGGAATTTGGCATTCAGTGGGAAGGAGAAGATAAGTGTAGCCAGACATTCATCTTAGATTTTAAAAAAGCGGACTTCTGTAAACTTAAGGAGCTGCTGGCTGAAATTCCGTGGTCAGGAATAGTGAAAGAGAAAGGAGTTCAGGAGGCATGGGAGTTCCTTAAAAGGGAGATACTGAAGGCACAGTCTAAAACTGTGCCAATAAGGAGGAAAAATGGAAGGCATCTGAAGAAACCAGAATGGTTGAGTAAAGAACTCTCAGCTGAGCTAAGTGTTAAGAGAAACGTGTACAGGAAATGGAAGAGGGGGGAAACCACCAAAGAAGAATTTAAGCAAGTAGCCAGGAAATGTAGGGAGAAGGTCAGAAAAGCTAAAGCACAGAATGAACTTAGGCTGGCCAGAGACATTAAACACAATAAAAAGGGCTTTTTTAAATATGTCCGCAGCAAAAAGAAAAAGAAAGAGGCGATAGGGTCGCTGCGCAGAGAAGATGGCGAATTACTAACAGGGGGAAGAGAAAAGGCAGAACTACTTAACACCTTCTTTGCCTCAGTTTTTTCCCAGAAGGATACAAGCACTCAACCTGGTGGTTGGGGAGCAGGTGAGGAAGCAGGGGAAATGAGGCACATAATAGGTAGAGAGGTGGTACAAGAATACCTGGCCACACTGGATGAATTCAAGTCTCCGGGGCCAGATGAATTGCATCCTAGGATATTAAAAGAACTGGCAGAGGTCATTTCGGAACCGCTTGCTATAATCTTGGAGAAATCTTGGAGGACAGGAGAAGTTCCAGCAGACTGGAAGAGGGCAAATGTTGTCTCCATCTTCAAGAAGGGAAAAAAAGAGGATCCAAATAATTATCGCCCAGTCAGCCTGACGTCAGTACCCGGAAAGATCCTGGAGCAGATCATTAAGCAGTCAGTTTCTAATCACTTAGAAAGCAATGCGGTAATCACGAGAAGTCAACATGGATTTCTCAAAAATAAGTCATGCCAGACTAATCTTATTTCTTTTTATGATAGAGTTACTAGCTTGATAGATGAAGGGAATGCTGTGGATGTAGCATATCTCGATTTCAGTAAGGCCTTTGAAAAAGTTCCACATGACATTCTTGCAAAGAAGTTAGTAAAATGTGGGCTGGACAGGCCTACTATCATGTGGATCTGTAACTGGTTGACTGACTGTTCCCAAAGGGTGCTCACCAATGGCTGCTTTTCATCCTGGAGAGAAGTGACTAGCGGGGTGCCACAGGGTTCTGTCCTGGGCCCAGTGCTCTTCAATATTTTCATCAACGACTTGGATGAAGGAATAGATTTGCAGATGACACCAAATTGGGAGGGGTTGCTAATATGCCAGAGGACAGGATCAAAATTTAAAATGACCTGGAGAGATTGGAGAGCTGGGCCAAGGCTAACAAAATGAAATTCAACAGAGAGAAGTGTAAGGTCCTACACTTAGGTAGAAAAAATGGAATGCAGAAATATAGGATGGGGGACACGTGGCTGGATGGCAGTACGTGTGAAAGGGATCTAGGAGTCTTAATAGACCACAAGCTGAACATGAGTCAGCAATGTGATGTGGCAGCCAAGAAAGCCAATGCAATTCTCAGCTGCATCAATAGGAGTATGGTGTCTAGATCGAGGGAGGTACTGGTACCACTCTACTATGCTTTGGTTAGACCTCATCTTGAATACTGTGTCCAGTTCTGGGCACCCCAATTCAAGAAGGACATGGTCAAGCTGGAGCAGGTCCAGACGAGGGTGACCAAAATGGTGAAGGGCCTGGAAGCCAAGCCCTATGAGGATAGACTTAGAGAGCTGGGTATGTTCAGTCTGCAGAAGAGAAGGTTAGGAGGGGACATGATAGCTATGTTTAAATATTTGAAGGGATGCCATGTAGAGGAGGGAGAGGGCTTGTTTTCTGCTGCTCCAGAGACCAGGACAAGGAGCAACGGATTCAAGCTGCAGGAAAGGAGATTCCACTTGAACCTCAGGAAGAACTTCCTGACAGTCAGGGCTGTCCGGCAGTGGAATATGCTGCCTCGGAGTGTGGTGTAGTCTCCTTCTTTGGAGGTTTTTAAGCAGAGGCTGGATGGCCATCTGTCGGGAGTGCTTTGAGGGTGTTCCTGCATGGCAGGGGGTTGGACTGGATGGCCCGTGTGGTCTCTTCCAACTCTACATTTCTATGATTCTATGGTAGGAGTTCAGTCTTCTCCATAACCTCAGAACAAGCATGTACTCATGGTGATACCTATTTCTTCTCTTTTTGGCTTGTGAAATGTATGATACAGAGTACTGCTAATTACAGCTACATAACAACATGTATTTTGAAATGTTCCATTAAGATAGCCTCTGATTAAAGGTGGGTCTTAGTTTTGAAAAGACTGAATTAATGTATTAATTGATGAGTTAATTGATCCTATTAAGTAACACCCATAAGCAAAAATATAAAATAGGTATAGCATATATAATTGGACCAATATAATACAAAGACAGCCCGCAACTGAGAAATCTGTTTTGGGTTTGGGTTACTTTGTTTGCTAGGGTTCATATTTTTCTTAGCAAGGGCACTCTAGACCTGCAGGCAATTGTGAATATGGATCTTATGCCATACAAAGTAATTGCTCCTCAATAAATATTCAAGACAAGTAAGTATTCATAAGCTTTCTTCATGCCTTTGGGCATCCTAGTATCCACTGAGTGAAATGACAGACTGGTTGTAATGAGACCTCAAGCCTTGAAATGGTATGTTCTTTTATGATTAAGAAAGGAACAAGGTAATTACACTTTGATATAGTTGGGAGAACAAATTATCCCTAAGGCAAAATGCCTATGTGCAGGATGCAATGTAAACAAAACAGTTACAGCATGTGAACAATGGCAAAACTGCAGAAGGATCTAAATCATATGAGGCATAAGATTAAAAACAAAATGAAAGTGTAGCACAATGTGCACAATGATGCAAAATGTTCATTATCCCCCCCATCTAGCATCCCCGGAAAATTATCACCCTATCCCATCATTTCTTAATCTGTTTGTGTGCGTGTGGATGTGCGTCACCTGTCAACTTACAGTGACCACATGAATTTCATAGGATTCTTTTTAAAGCAAGGAATACTCAGAGGTGGTTTTGCCAGTTCCTTCCTCTGAAATATGGCCTACAGCACCTAGCATTCATTGCCAATTTCCCATCTAAGTATTAACCAGGGCTTGACCCTGCTTAGCTTCCAAGATCAGACAGGATCTGGTGCCTTTAGGGTACTTAGGCCCCTTCCTCCTTGATCTATACAAAAGAAAAAATAAATAAAAATGCCAGGAATATGATATGTTAGCAGAGAACTGTCAGAGAACTGTCATCAATATGCATTATTGAAACAATATTGTAATGGTGTTCAAGCAGTCATGTTAGTCTGTTCCAGCATAGAAAGGAAAGCTGGGAGTGGGGGCAAGGGATCTAGCAGCACTTTTGAGACCAACTGATATATTTCAACATAAGCTTTTGCGAGTTCCAGTCTGCTTCTTCAGATTCATAGAGTGAAGGCTGGAATCCTCAAAAAGCCTATGCTGAAATTGTACAGTCTTAAGGGCGTTGCTAAATTTCTCCTCCCAGCTCTGCTTTCCTTTTAATACTGTAATGGATTCTGTGATGTGACAACACAATTTTGCTTCTGTCTTAATCTGAGGCTTGATCTGCTCAGGACTCATGAAGTGGATTTTCAAATAGGTGAGGCTAGAACAAGTCATTAGCATAAGAGATGAATGCATTCAATATTTAATTTAATAAAGCTTAAATATGCAACAGATGATGGATTGTAGCAAAGAAATAGTATCACACTGTTCTCCAGTGTGCAAGGACCCAAGGTCATGATGGAATGTCCACCATCGGCCTTTGGAGACTTCCATTTACCTCATGGAGGCACACTGGGCTCACAGCTTGTCATGGGTTTGGAAAGGCCTCTTGATATGGCAAAGCTAGCAATTTTAAGCAGAACGGTGACAGTAAGACACCTCTGGCATTTCCTCCAGCTTAGAAAATGGGGAAAGAAAAATGGGAAGGAAACCATCTTACACACTTTTACCAAGGAACTAATCTCACTCATAAATGCTTAGATGCAGGGGCCAGAATGTAGCTCAGTCTCAAAGGTTGTGCTCTAATAAACGTACTCTTCTCCAGCCCATAGCGGATATATAGTTAAATTCTCCTAGATCCTTCTCTGCCAGTGGAAATCCTGGCATGGAACACTCAGGAGCCAACTTTTCGGGACAGAGGTGATCTTGCAAGGTAAATGAATATATATTCTGAGAAAAAAATGTTTTTAAAATATATTTTGCACATTTTAAAAGTTGTTGACAACATTGTTTATTATTACATTTACTTCCCATCTTTCTTCCAAGGAGGTCATGGTGACAAGGCCCTTCTCTTGGCACGTACAACAATATTCAGTTGGGATTTTAGCCCATGTATCCTCTGAGAGAGCCAGTGTGTTGTAGTGGTTTGAGCACTGGACTATAATTGTGGAAACCAGGATTCCCTGCTCTGCCATAGAAACCCACTGGATGACCTTCAGTGCATCTCACACACATGCTGCCCCCAGAAATCCCTGTGATAAATTTGCCTTACGGTCATCATAAGTCAGAAATGACTTAGGGGCACACAACAACAAGAATCTTCTGTCTTAACCACAACAGCAAATATGAAGCACAATCTGACCACAACAGGCCATACTAAGCCCACAGCATGGACTAGAAAGAGGCCGATTCACCTACCCTGACTTTTTATAGCTACATTCTTGTTGGTGTAGTATCACCAAAGACTTAGGACTATATTGTGTTTACTAACATTATACAAAAAAAAAAAAGACACATCTAGTTTCATTATGACTCAACTTCCCTCCACACCTGTCCTTTTTCACTGTCCCAGTTTTTGAGTAAGACTGTTGTCACATTTGTTCAATTTTCTCTGACACTGCCTTGAAGTATGTGTGTGCATGAGCATGCACGCGCACTCGCGCACACACACACACAATTTGGATAACATCTTGCTGTGAAGTTCAAAGACAATTTTGTACTTTCAAAGAGGATACATTTGGCATGTAAGTTATCCTATGGTTGATATGCAAAGGGACTGTGTTTTTGTTCTTGACTGAGGAATATTCCTTTTAAAGCTCCATCTATTTTTGGAGAAGTGTATAATTTAGTACATTGATGGATCACTTGCCAGGCATTCTTGTACCATTTCCTTTCCCTTTCAGTAAGATGTTCAATTTTCATCCATAATTGGGTTTGCTCATTTGTGTTTACTTTCCTGATCTGTACCAAACACAGAATTAGAAGTTTAGCATGCTATGCAATCTGGTCAGCAGCACTTTGGGACTTTGGGCACAAGGCCTGGATTGGCGCATATATATATATATATATATATATATATATATATATATATATATATATGCCAATGTGTGTATATATACACACAGACATACACACACGTATGTGTGTGCATGCATATGTATGTATTAAGAACAGAGCTACATTTTTTCATTGAGCTGGGAATGATACCTGCAACAGCAGTTTAACAATCTTGTGGATCTGTATTTTGATGTGGCCAGACTAAAACAAACGAATAAATGTGTTGCTTAGCATAGAGCTCAAAAACATTAATTTTGGATTATAGCTCCCAGAATCCCCCAGCCAGCATGGTCACAGGCCCTACTGATTGCAGAATTCTCAGAGCTGTAGTAAAAAAGAGCAATGTTTCCAAGTTCTGGTTTAGCTGCAGCACCATTGTTCCAGTGAGGGCCAGTTTGCCTGTGGACAAAGGAGACAATATACTCATTTGAAAGCACAGATTGGTTTATAAGGCTAGTATAAGAAAATCTAGGTCTTAAAATATAAAGAGGCTGGCTGAATTAAAGAAGAGGAATATCCTGATTTCCCTGTTTTAGCCCCTAGTTTCAAAGGAAGATGAACTATGTGGAAGAGATGGAGGTAGTGGGTCCATGGGTCCCACTTTACAGAGGTCACTCCTCTACTTCAATGACTGCCAGAATGCATCCTCTACTCAAAGGGTTGTTCAAACTACATCTTTTACGATAAATGGGCCTAAGAAGGGAGAGATGAGCCTTAGGTGCTCAGGAACAGATGCTCATCAACAGTTTAGGCTTGGACTGAGTAGAAACACATAAGCCTCAGGTCCTCTTGTGTTCCTGCAGTAGGACTGCCAGAAATTCCTCTTGCCACAACTTCTAATCTCTGAGAGTGAGCCTCTGAGAGTGAGCCTGTTTTTCACAAAGGGTTTTTTATGCCTGTTCAGCTCCCCATTTACTCTTCATCCTCTAGCTGGAAGTTTGTTTTTACCAGCATAAGCACTGTGAAGATGGTGGTTTCTCCACCTAAGAGACTTTTGGTGGCAGGTTGCAATGGTGTGCCTGCACTGCGATAAGCAAAGCTTCAGATGTGAAGGAATGGGATTCTACTCCAGCTGATCACACATATGTGCCTAACTACAATAAGCAAAGTAAACAGCAGCTGCCTCCCGAACACTTTACTAAACCTGCATGAACTGCAAAACAGAGAGAAAAAAGGAGAGCAGATAAGCATGCCTGAACAGCTATGCCCAGCATCTCTTTTAAAATAAAATAAAATAGATCTCTTGAGCCACCAAAATGAAAAAAATTGTCAGAAAAGTGGAAGCTGGTGAAGGAAAAAGCCATTCCTGGTTGCATTTTGGAAGAAGCCTTCCTTCAAGAGGTCTCTAGAAGGTTCAGAATGTTTTTATCCTTACCTAGACTCACCTGACCTGGTTGTTTTATTTCACACATGCACATTGTTAGTTCTGAATAAACTGTTTCCTGAAAACCTGTTGAACTGCTCTTCTTTCTGTAATGGAGGAACCTATTTCTATTCTTTTTGTGTTATTTCTGTCTCTGGTACCAAATTTTGTGTTAAAGAAGTAATGCCCAGGAACACATCTGCTTCATTAAGTGTGGTATACCTGTATACAATTCTCTTGACTGAGAAGTGGATTGGGAACAGTGGCAGAGCTTGGAGTGTGTGGAGGCGGGGCGGGAGGGGGAGCTATGGCACAAGGGGCGTGGCCACTGTGCATGGGGGTGTGGTGGTGGTGTATGGGGGCATGACCAGGGCGTGCAAGGGGATGGCTATGGGCCGGGACACCCCAAAAACATTGCCGTCCAGGGCGAACCACCCCTCCCCCCCTCGCTCCCCCGTCCCTAGGTGACTGGTTGGGAAACAGGATGTTCACAGTACTGTTGCCATTTTCTACTTCAGTTGTCCTAGCTACTGATTCTTATTCTAATTCCTAAGAGTACAACAAAGTGTTCAAGGTAAGCACAGTTTCAAAACAAAGCAGAAGAACAAAATGAAAGTTTTGAGGGGTTTCCAAAGTGGGATTTTAGGAGTATAAAATATATTTGGCATATCAAAAGTACAGCTTATTCGGGAAAAGATTATGAACTGAAATTATTCTTTTAATTTTTTTTTCTTTACAAGTGGGGCTAAAAGATTCAGAACTGTAAGGTACGTTTTTGGTTTTGCCAGTTTATGAGAATCAAGCAACAGTAAGAACAGAAGACACTATCAACATCAATAAAATAAAGAAAATTATTTTGTATTCTCTAGTCCTTGGTGCAAACAAACATAAGGTAGTCCTTCCCATAGAAAGACGTTACAAAGGGAAGTAAAGAAAATGAGAAAAGGAAAACAAGATCAGGAGCTGCAACAGCTAATATACTAAGTAGTGTTACGTAATAATTTACCTGGCTTTTTAGATTATTTTGAGGGAGTCAATATAGGTATACTCTATCTTAAAGATTTTTTTCATCATTCCAGAAGAAAACGTTTCATAATTCACTCTCCTTCTTTTTTCATTTTTTCATTTTCTTTGTTTCTAAAAAAGAAAAAGTCTTTTGAAAAAAATAGGGGACCTTAGTTCCCTTCAAATAAACAAACAAATTTATTTATTGTCTGGGTTTTCACATCTCTAGACTCATCCACCCACATTCCACATATCTAAAAGTACAAAATCCACTCTCTCTCTCTGTGTGTGTGTATTACTTAGTTAGGAAGACTTTTCTCTTCTGCCTAAGAATGCTTCTCCATATCCCTATGTTAACCCCCTCTTGTGCTTTACAGTGTTCAGTTTTTGCTTTGGTTTTTGCAAGTCAGTACATAATGTAGGACAGCCGGTTGCTCATATTCAGAGGCAGCTTCCAGCCTTTTAATTTTACATTGTAAAGGCTCACCTGGGAGTTCTAAACAACTGGGCTTTTATATTCAAATATTTCAGAGAAAGTAGATGCACTGAAACACCAAGAAGGCCAAATAAGTAAACAGACAACATTTAAGCTACTCTCTTCTCATATTATTTCTTTTGGGGGTGGGGTGGGGGAGCCCTCAAGCCTGCCATAACCTGTGCCTTTCCTCATCTGGAGTTGCAAGCACCAAAGCAACCACTTCAGCCAATGCTTAGAGAGTTCCCTTTTCTCCTACCTGCCCACTACTTATTTGTTTGTTGTGTGTTCCTCTAATTAGGAAGGCTACAAAGCTTTTTTTTAAAAAAACACAAATAAACAAACAAACAGATGGCAGGGAAAACATTTCAACAATTTCGACAGTTAGCCCACATCTTGTGCACTCATCAGAGAACAGGAGTCTTGGTTCCGGTGGTGGGTGGTGCCCATCAGAACTACTAGCAGGGCAGAGTGAAGCTGAAATCAACGGAAGGTAAGGCCAAATCATTCTGGTTTTCTTCACTTCTTTCTTGCTTGAAATGGCACTACAATACTATTCCTGAATTCTGTCCTCCTTCACCTCCGGTGGTCCGGAGGTCTCAGCAGCTGCGGGAGAAGCGTCTGATGAATCGGCCCTGAAGTCTTGAGGGGCTCCAGCTGTGAGCTGGGCCAACCAACATTTGATCAGCCCCAGCTGGGCTAAAGACTGTGTATTTAAGACAGACGCTGTTGGAGTTGGGCACGGGGCAACAACTGTCTATCAACCAGGAATCTGCGTCCTGTGTCATGGGCTTTCTGTTCCAGGCTAAACCTTGCTGTTTGAGCTTGCTGCTCCTGGGACTTGGATGTTTGTTTTGGTGACGTAACCTCTTAATTTCGTTGTTACTAAAGCCATAAACTCAGCTCCCGCCTCTGTGTCTGCTTAGCCGCCGCCTGACATTGACAGAAGCCATTGTGGGTTACAACACTTTGTTCTTCTTTGTGGTTTCTAGCTTCACAGGCATTGGTTCCCATTTGCAGTTGCATAGGTATATTTGGGGGGCAGAGATCAACACAGAAAGGACCAACAGCTGGTGGCTTCTGTATCTATGGAATCTCTGCTGCAGGTACTGGCTCGAGATCCGTGCCCGGGACAGCTGTGGGGTCGCTGGCAGACTCCTCCCTAGACTCTGAAGGAGCCCCTTCTCCTGAAGGCCCCTCCAAGGGATCCTCCCCCGCCTGGTAGTCCAAGTCTAAATCGGAGTCCAAGTCTGAACCGGCAGGACGCTCAGCCTGGCTCATGACAGCTTCTAGGCACAAACCAGCCTTACTACATCATTCTCATGCAGTATTTGGACTTGTTTCTATTTTCGGACTCGAACTATCAGAATCTCTGGGTACCACATTTCCTGAGCATGCTTGCTGGAAAATTTTGGCTGTACTCTAAAAATGTAACTTTTCCAAGTGATAGACTTATCAGCCCATAGGATTAGAGATGGAGGGTCACTGTATTTCTGCCCAATGTCTCTTTTTTGCAGGTGTTCAGCCATAAATCCATTCTGCCCTCTTTCCACCTCAGTCTGTGATTTCTTAAAAATCAGCATGAAAATTGGAATCCGGATTTGTATTTGAATGCCAACTTCTTCATGTATTTTAATGCATTCTGAATGTATTTTCAATGTGTACTGATGGCTTTCCTGGGCTAAGAACTGTGTCGCACTTGAAATTAGAAAAGAAACAGCCTATATTCCAACTGACACATTAGGCTGGGTGGTGCAGAGCAGAACTCATAAAAATTTAGTTTCTGAAACATCCCTAAAAACAATTCCAAAAGAGTTAGATGATCAGTCATTCTCCCAGAACCCAGATCCTAAGGGGTAAGCATAAAATTCTTGATTTTTGTTTCATCTGGCATCTAATGTCTCTCCTTTGGCACAAATTTTAAATGGACCTGGCAAAACAGTGCCCATCCAGAAGATGTAGTACCTTTCCTTTGCAAGGAGAATGACTGATCATCTGACTCTTTTGGAATTATTTATCATATGTCTTGCCCTGAATGCCTTTTTGACTGGGCTGAAGCTGGATGACTTCTTGATCTTGTGTGCCTTCAAGTGGTTGCTACTTTGGGGTAAACCTAAAGTAGACCTATCATGGGGCTTTCTTGGTAAGATTTCTTCAGAAGGAGTTTGCCTTTGCCTTCTTCTGAGGCTGAGAGAGAGTGACTGCCCCATGGCTGAGCGAGGATACAAGCCCTGGTCTCCAGAGTCATAGTCCAACACTTAAACCACTACATCATGTGGGCAAAATGAGAGACAGTGGGCAGGTATTTGGCTGTAGATGGGCAGAGAATTGGATGGAGGGGTAGAAATTATTATCTATTGAGTTTATCTATTTATCTGTTTGTTATCTATTGGTTGAGAAAGAAGGTTCCTGGCTGAAGATCACCCAGTGAGTTTCATAGCCTGGGTGTAGCTATGGGGAAGGGACAAACTGAGGGCATTACCCCACAAATAAGAATTCTGCCATCAATGAAACTGTCCTTCAGTCCCTCAGTTTCTAGCACTGCAGCAACTTAGAACTTCAGTTGACCAATCAGAAACACAGATTAGCCATCCAAAGAAAACACGAAGGCAAAGTTACCAAGGGAATGCAAAAGAGAGCAAATGTAAGAGTTCTAGGTGTGAACAAGTTTCAGGGCCTTAGACTGTATAATAGAAATTTGGGAACTGTAGGAAAATTTTGTTAGGGGCAGAATTTTTACTTGGAGGGCCAATACCCTCCTGCTCCTGTAGCTACTACACTCATGTTCATAGCTGAGTGGGGCCAGAACCTGGACCTCCCCTGTCACACTTCAGCTCCAACCACTATATCACACTGGTTCAGAAGCCCCCTCCAACCTGCTAATGCCAGAATGGCAACCATGGAAGAAGGAGACGACGTGGAGGCTGTGAAGAGAGATGCAGATTCCCACTATGCTCACAGCAGAGAGACTGGAAGTGTGAAGATATCTGAACTCAGAAAAAAATGATACTACTTTTAAAATATAAATGCACAACCTAAATCTGCCAAGCACAATTCTGAATGACGCAGAGAGGAACAACATGGTTCTCTCCCTGCAGGAACAGCTGTATCAGTTCAATAGAGGATAATTTTGTTTCGGGTTTATTGTTCAAGAATTTACTAAAATCTACAAGTGGTATTCTTGAGAGAAACAGGAATTGTCAGATTTCCCCATCTCTATTCAAACATGAAACCTATCAGTGTTAACCATCACTAATATTCACTTCTCCCACTAGCAAATGTCTTGCTCTTTATTTTCTATGTCTGTTCTCTTCCATGCCTACACTATGGCGCATTTCTAAACAGTATCAGGTCGTGCACAGTGAAGGGCTCTTGGCTGCTCTACATAGCTCTTCATTATATAATCAATCACTTCTGTTGCACAAGGTCATCTTGCCCAATGACTTTTCCCACAGGAGTTGCCCCAGTAAATCAATGAATAAAAAGCTATAGATTCACACAACAAAGACAGTGTATTTCCCAATAGAGACATTTTGTGGAATAACTTGATGTAGAATGTTAAGCAATAGTCCATCAGGGTATACCCTTTCAACAGGATTAGGATAGACTTAGGATACAAGACATACCTGTATATTTTCTCATCCTTGATGAGAAAATGGTCATCTGCTACAAGAGCTTTCCCACTGTGGAACATTTTTGCAAAAAAAGTTTTGTGCAAAACTCCCTTCACTTTTTTCACAATATCATTTTTGCATAAAATTCCATTTTTTTCCCAAGAAATCACTGTGAAATGTGTAAAACCTCTTGTAATCCTGCCCAGTGGAGGAAAGTGATAGAAATTATTTGTTTCTGCATGTGGGAACTAGTGAATATTCACAGTCCTACCTGAGAAACATGGTTGTTGCCTGGGTAAACTTATCTGCAAGTCCAATATAAATATATTGGAGAGCAGGTGCTGGGTCCCTCTCCTTACTTCTCTGCTTTGGACTTGCTAACTATTCCAACATTACAGTAATGCAAGCTTAACATTAAACACACTTTACAGCATGTATCTCTATTGAGTACTACTACTGAGTACTGCTGAGTTAATGATAGCATAATACATTTTGTCAATATTAGAAAGACTTGCGGACTAAACTTCTCAGTATCCTGCAAGAAGTTAGTTGGGCTAGCAGCAGTGATAGTATCTGAAAAGAAGTAAAATTGTAAAAGTTTATTTAGTGGTGGTCTCATGTTAAGTGTGGTAAGGAATCTCAAAGGCATTTAGAACTGAGTACAGGGCTTACAGGCTACTCTGGGAGAGTAAAATTGTCCAGGGATTCAACTGTGGTTAGTGAAGGTGGAACTGAGGAAAGTCAAAGCAGTCTTGAGAGGTTAGATTAGAGTTGTGGTAGAAGTTCTCAGATGAGAATGAGACACCTAAATTGTGTGTGTGAATAGGACACTCTAAATAAGGAAGCAGATGAAGGGGGGAAAGTACCTGAAAAAGTTATCTTCACCATAGAATAATAATGATGTCAGTTCTTCCAAATGTTTGCTAATTACATCTGAAACTGTTGTTCATAGTTGAAGGTACCTCTATTTATTTAATATTTTTTAAAAGAAAAATCTTTCATTTCTTATTGTAAGGAAATGCTTCACATTCATGAAATATGACATGCTAGCTTCTTAATAACTCACGGAGCTACAGATTCCTGCCAACACATTTCAGTTCTTCAGACAAAGCAATTCAAGAACAGGCTGTAACAGGAAGTTCAAAATGAATTGCAGTTTTCATACTTTTCTGGTTTTGTTTGGAAAAATATCCTGCTCACCACCACTAGTTCCCATCTTTATATCTGTGAGGCAGGAGGGATTAAAATGATGTCTTATTATCTTTTCTTTATTTCAAGACTTCAGGTCAACACATTGGTGCTTTAATACTCAACTGCACCCAAAATTAGCTTAAAATTCAGAGAAAAAGCTATGATAAAAAGACATAATTCAGGGTCTAAAATGTTCTTTTCCCATATTGGAAGCTGCATCAGCTTTTCCAATGAATATCACAGAGCTAAAACGTGAATCATTGTTCTCTTGTAATATTAATAAAATGAGTGGAAGAAAGTTCTTGTTGTCTTTCTTGAATCTTTCCCATTGGCTCACTGCTTTCACTTTTGTAATTTGAAGATCTCTTTCTCTCTCTCTCTCTTTTGATCCTCCTTTCCAAGGCTATAACCCTGTTGGTTAGATCAAGTAGAACCAAGAATCAATTGTTGAATGGCAAGTCAATACACAGGCAAATCCAATGGCTCTGCTCTAGTTTGGTCTAACAACAGGATTCAAGCCAATGTGTTTTGTTCCTGTTGAAACCAGAAGGTATGGTAGAAATATTCTGATATTCCCTAAAGCTAATTCCAGTGTTCAACAAGAGAAGCAATAACAAAACGTCCTCTAGTGCCAGCCTTAGATGTTTTTGTATTCAAAGTGCTCCTTTTCATAGTATTTACTTTTGGCTTGTGTTATTATAGTATTTACTTTTGGCTTGTGTTATTTTGTTGACATGGTTGAGCTCTAAACCAGCAATGCACTGGATGAAGCCCCAGTGTTCCTGAGAGGGAGAATAGAGTGAGTCAACAACAAATAACTGCAGCTAAATAAAGCCCAAATACAAGAGTTGCTCCTTTTTTTTTTTTATGCTACCACACTTGCCTGTTGGATAAAACTACTGAAATGATTCTGGTATAAATGCCTACTTACTTTTTGAAATGCATTGGGATATGTCTGTCTGTCTTATGAACTACATTTACCCTTCTGGCCAAATATGATTTTTCCCCCCTCTTAGATCTACCTAGCAATACTGAAAGCCCTTTGGTTTAGTTTTACATGGCTCTTCTTTGGGTGCCAGGAGGAACTGTCACTCTCTGTGTGGAATGTGGCCAGGTCCTGTGTGAGGAGCAAAACTTTTACCTCCTGCTTGGAAGGCAACAAGTCAATCACCTTCACTTCTTACTTATCTTATTTTCCTTCTCTCCTTGATGATAGTTCAGGCATACAGAGTTTATGCCTGCATTGGCTGTTATTTCTGTTTAATAGGCTGCCTGACAGAGGAACAAGTAGCCTTCTTCTTCATTTGAAGGAAGAAGTAGATGATATTGTGCAACTGCAAACAAAATCAATTCCGTTCAGACCTTGAAAAATGGGAGTATTGAAAACTGCATCGCGGTTGGGAAGGGAGGGGAGCTGAATACAGAATATGATGCCTTGATGGTCTCTTTCATGGTTTATGTTAGAATAAATGACTAGGGAGGTAGTCAAAAATAAGGAAGAAAAAAAAACCCTGCCTTGTCTGTACCACCACCCGCCACAGCTGTCACATCAGAAATACAGCTGAAGTAGATCCATATCATTTCACTACACAAGGCCATCGCTCCACAGGACACTTGAATAAAGAAGTCCCTGTTCTCTAGTCTACAGCACACAATGTGTTTTCAAAAAAAGATTCTAGACCAACTTAAGCTTACAGGAAAGTATCTATCATCTATTATGAATGTCTGGGTTTTAAACAGGTTGCAAGCTGCACAAAGTTTGATTCAAAAAAAAAAAGAGTGAATAAATAAATAAAATAAGTAAAATAGTCCTTCTAATGGAACACACATATATACATTTCAACTGAATGAAAGAGAAGTACTGAAACCAAGAGCTGGTAGTTATACATGATTATGTAGTAAAAACTGCATAATGTAACTGCGCTCACAGTTAATGGGGAAATGCAAATAGAACCCTGATCAAATCACAGCTCTCAGGATCTTCAAACCTGAGAGACTTTAGATCTATTTTTTAAAACTCTGTAACTAATGTACAAAAATACCAATAGAAACTTTGAACTCTCTATTAAATGTAAATTCTGCAGTTCTGAGTAGAGGGCCCTCCAGAATTGTGTAAGATGGGACAGAGGGGGCTGCAGTGTTATGGTGGAATGACCAGAATTCAGAGAACCTGCCTTCCTTGTACAAGCAGAAATGCCTTTGCGTTGGTGCAAGATATCTTTGATCTGATACTATAACTGGTTAAACATTTGCTCCAGCTATTATTGAATCCCCCGTAGGCTGAAACAGTGGGGGCTTGCCCAATCTTTTCAGGACAAGAATTCATCCACTTCGCAGTTCAACAGAATCTGCCACACACAGCAATTTTCAATATATGAAGTGACCTGGAGTATTTTCATATTTACTTCTTTTCATTTGCACAACTATATTCTGAGATAGGGCTAGATAAAGAGACAATGATTTGCCTAAAACTATATGTGTGTCCTTCTATCATACTCTGTCCTATGCTCATTCATCAAATGAATGGCTAAGAAAATCCTACACTCACTTATATCTGGCAGTTAGCGCTAGATAACTCAATAGGACTTACTCTATATCTATATAAGATTCTGCACTGGCCAAACACAGTTCTGATAATGCTTAAGAAGGCACTTACAGGCACAATTCAGCTTTTTGTATCTTCATTAACACCTTATTCTCCCTTGTAAAAATAAATGCAAATCTCACCCTCCTTATTCGATAAATTTTGCACTGAGTACCATTTTTTTCCCTTTGGCAAGAAGTCAGATAGGAATGCAATAAATGCAGCTATAAATTTCTCAGGATATATGGAAGATTTTTTTAAAGCTTGGCCTAAGCAGATAACACATGAACTAATATGTCTGCCATCATATCTATCACATAGGCACATTCATGAAGACTCTGATAGCTAGTCACAACCAATCCAAACACAGATGGTGCTGCAAATCATGCTGGCCACCATATAGTTAAAAATGTAGTTTAAGATTATTTTTTTTAACTAAGCAAGAGTAGGAAGAGAAGCATAGCAATTTAACTCTACCCATATAATTCTACTCTATACAAATCCACTCATATCCATTTTTATACAGATTCCTCTAAACTCCATATTTAATAAATGGTCCAAAGTTATTGTAGATAATGTTAAAAGTCACAAGAGTCAGTAAATAAACTCATAACTCATACAACTGACGGTATGACTCAACAATAATACAACTCTAAAACATTGCGTTAAATACATCTAATTTAACAGGTCAACCATGACCTTCAAATGTGCTTATTTTCTTTAGCTGTTGATGTGCGACAATGGCTTACTCTGTGGGCAGATGTGCAAGGATAACATTTTCTGGGGAATCAGTATTTGCAACTTTGAAAAACTGCTTTAGGAAGAGAGTATGTAAAGCTCCCTCCTTGCTTGTTCAAAGAAGGATTCTGCTTGGTGAAGCCATGTGAAGGTATCTAGAACTCTATGGAGGTATTAACCAAAGTGGTTAAAGCAATATATGAGCTGAAGGCAGAGCCATACCAAGCTCCTGTACCTGAAACATCACACAAACCAATTAGTCTATCCTTTTGGTGCCTGGGCATATAAGAAAAAATCACCCCGGGAGAGAGCATTCTCCAATAACACAGATTTCTAGCTGACATGGAAACATGTATATAGTGGTACACATGGAAGCCCATCCCCACAGATGATCATGTTGTCTGTAAAGACATTAGAGGGAGGAGCACATTTGCTCATGTAGTATGGAGGACAGAGCTACTTGCCATGGCCCTGTTCCCTGCTCACATGTTTTGTTTTAACCGTTTTATAAAGTGGGCTTTAGAATATGCTGTTCCCACAATGAAGCTACTAGGGATGGGAAGAATATTCAAAAATAGTCCCAAAAAAGTTTTTTAAAAAACATGTTTTTCAAGAGTTGAGAAATCTTGATGAGAAAAAATCCTGGACTGAGGACAATCTTCGCAGTTGGAGACTTACTGTGTGCAAAATTCACACCTGGGTGTTTTCTGTGCAAAACAACCATGTGTGAATTTTGTGCAGAATAAGTCCTGAATTGTGAATAGCCTTCAAAACCTGTGTGGTTTTTGAAGATACCCTCACAGCAGGAAGAAATTACTGCTGAAATCACTCATTGCTGCTTTGAGACCAAAAAACCGTAAGTGATGAACTAGAGCCTTGGAGCAGCTACTCACTTTTTTGGTATGTAAATCAAAACCAAATAATAATCTCATTCATCCTTTCTCAAGACTACAAAACTTTGAAAGACTCATTCATCCTACCTCAAGGTATGGAAATACCATCCCCTCTTAACCCTCTCCATCCTCAAAGAACACTCTTTCTCTAATTTAAGGCATATATGATCCTGAAGTACAAAGCAGCCTTTAAGTGATACATCCCCACAAAGGGCTAGTGGGGTGACATCACTGGTTCTGTCCCCAACATTGTTTACTTTCTCCATCCATGAATCTGACATCCACAGGTAAGGCATGCAGCTGAATCCTTTGCCTTGAGTCTTCTAGGAGAGATAGGACCCTGAATATGCAAGGTATCAAATTGTCTTGTTTTTTAAATGGTTAGCTTCAACTGTGCAGTTGCCTACACAACATGTGGACTTTGGTGCGGATTGCTGAGGAACCATGTGCAACCTTGAAAAACGGACCCAGCAGTTTAGTCCCATTGGAATGTGTGGAGCTCCTTCACAGGATTAACATGTGGAAAAAAACCCTCTATATATTATGCTAATGTCCTTTACATCCTAGGAACAGTACTTGGACCTAAACATCAGAATTTATTTTTTAGTCAGGTCCAGCTAGCTCTACAAATTCTGTATTGAAATACCTCCAAAACCATTTTAAACATATCTCAAGGTGGGATCAATCTACTTATGCAAAGATGCATGCATAGATCATACATAAAAGCATAGCAAATATACATCTTAGACTGCAGGATATAGGAAAAGTGGTTGTGAATTTTCTCCCATCAGCTCTCCCAAAACATCTATACTATTTTGCGCATCTAACTCTTTTAGTTCCACTTATCCAAAGGAATGTCGTCAAGATACTCTTTGCAAATTTATTCGTGCATGTTTTCAAAAACAAAACCAAAGCAGAATTTTAAGCAAAACAATTTATCCTTTACTGCAGCTACAGAAGGAATTTTCTATTCTCACAATACATTTGTAACCTCCTGTGATAAATACATGTGCGTGCTTAAAGGCTGATGAAAGTCAAATGAAGGTATTTCTCTGTATTGGTGAAGCTTATTTTCAAACTTCTGTCATTTGAATGTAAATTGCAATCCTAATAGGAATAAACATTAATCCTAACGAGGATTAAAAAGAGGAAATTTATAATGTATGCCAATTGCATAGCTTCAAAATCCCTTTTTGCTTTGCATTGCATACTTTCCATCTAACAAGGTAGTATTACGTCATAAGAATGATAAATCTACAGAGGCATTTAAAAAAAAACCCTTTCCAAGTATATACAGGCATGCACTAAT
The DNA here is from genome assembly GCA_030412105.1 of Cyclura pinguis. Classification (NCBI taxonomy): domain Eukaryota; kingdom Metazoa; phylum Chordata; class Lepidosauria; order Squamata; family Iguanidae; genus Cyclura; species Cyclura pinguis. The sequence goes on from CM059600.1 coordinate 132,730,532, forward strand.
TAAAATGTACCAAACTCTACCAAACTTTGACAAAGTTCTACTGTTTTTGAGGTATTTGAACCTTGATTTATATTGGGACATACAGTATACAGACTGTTATACACTAACAGTCACATTTTTTGTAATACACGACACTGTACTAAATAGCAAAAAAAAAAAAAAGGAAAGCTTTTTAAAAATATGTTCATTTCTAGTTCATAAGGAATTTACCTTTATTTTTTCATGAAAATATCTGCTGGAACAACAAGAGTTTATTTTATCTACCTATTTTTGTAGCATTATATACATAGACTTGATCTTTAATTTCATGCAATTCAAATGTATGTTTATTTTCCTGTCTGTGGAAATCTTATGTTTCTCTATAAACTGAGAAAAGGCAGCCTCAACCAGACCTCAAACCTTACATATATTTTAACAGTGGCAGCATTTGGTTTAATCAGAACAGCACTGTTTTCTTTGAAACATTCCTAAGAATATTAAATCAAAGTTAAAGAAGGAAAGATGTTTGATTCTAAAGGTACTTTAAAAAGTCTGAAGTTACAGAAAAACAAATGATTTGAGATACAAAAATCCATGCAAATAACTAAATATCACTGGATCAGTAAAACACATTTCTTTTGCAAACCACACTTCTAGCAGCAGTTATATTTGAAAGGGGTTGTAGTAAAAAAAAAGTTGCTAAATTGCAAGATATCATTTATACAGTTTATGCACAAAATACTGTTCTGCAAGGAAGTTTCTAAGAATGATTTAATTATAGGCTGAAAGCTCTCTATAAATGCTTCTTTCCCTCTTTTTAAATATCAGACCTAGAATCTGTACAAATATATATCTACTCCTAAATCTAAATGCATATATTCAAACTTGAAGTATCTCTTAGGAAAATATATCACAACTTATACAGCTCTGTTCCCCGCCCCCCCGTTGCCCCAGCTTTACTGCATATAGAAATATTAAGGTGAAAATGGTTAGGAATAAAAAGCTTCCCCTCCGTCCCAAATCAAACATTTTCTCTTTAGCAGCCTACCTTCATCAGTATCTTCCAGCAGCCCCATATGCTCAAGGGCTTTAACAAATGCCACAATTATCACCAGAACAACAATCATTTCAAGTCCCTCCAAGTTCATCTTGAAAAATTATTCACGTGACAGCATCTTTTCAGAGAGAAGCATCCTGACTTTGGAGTTAGACCTTAATTAAAAAGCTCTCTCAGACCGGGATATGCTACACAACCAGTTTACAATACAATGCAAAAGAAGTCCAGCATATTGCCACCATAAAACATTACCATTGACAGCAAGATGAAGAGAGGAATGCAAGGAAGTCATATCTTACCATGTCTGCATCACTTGCCTGCATGGATACAGATGTTCAGTCTCTAAGGCAACAGAATATACAGGAGCACCCTCACCCCACCCCATCCCTGCCAAAGTTTGCAAAATAGTGGCTTAGCTGAATCTGGTGGCATTTTTTCCCAGTACTAAATTGCAGAAAGAGCTCCACATTTGCATATAAAAACACAAACCTGCATTTACTTTGATTTCACCCAAAGTAGATTGAAAGAAATAGCACAAGTTGTTCTCATACATTTGCCTATGTATCTACTGTATCTTTCTATTCCTCTATTATATCTTTTTATGTACCTACACGAACACACGCACACACACACACTGCTAATGTTTTGCATCATTAGTGGCTGGAGTTCTAAAAACAAGTGACAGATTCAGAATAGGGAGATTTGCAAGTTTAAATTCTCATTTGTGTGTTTGAAACTACTTGAAACACACTACTTATGGATTTGTGTATTATTTGCAAATATTGTCATTGATGACATATGATTTAAGAGAAGTACTATACTTTAATTGAATCAACAAGTCAATGGTATTTGTTGCACGTTTGAGGTTGGATGGGGACATAGTAAGACTGAAGCTTTTGGATTATCTCTGGTAGTTTTATCCCTGAAGATGAGAGAATATTTCCTCCCCCCAATTTAGGAGTTTGGTGTTGCTGATTGCTAAGGACACACACACACACACACACTTCTAAGAGCTTGCAACTTTTGGGACATAAAACATTTTCAACAGCAACTTTCAATTACAAGTGAACCAAATATTCACCTTCAATATGACATTTGACAAATAGTTCACAGCTTATGAAATCAAACACAAACTTTCCACACCATGAAAGTTTCTGATGTTCAAATGAGAGTGGGCAAAGCCATCTGAACAAAGGAAAGAAAACTGAGCAAGAAACAAAGTAAATTGAAGTTGCAAAACTTTCTTGGGGGGAAAGAGGAGATCTGTGTTGAAGCATTCAGAGAGTGTGTACAGGATGCGAAGAAGCCGAGGCATCAAAAGCATAATGAAAAGAACTGTGAAAGGAGCCTGAGTAAAATTAATTGGCTTAACATTAGCATACACTGAGAAATAAGCTTCATAACTTTCATAAACTTCATAAGCAATTGATCTTGCCGAAAGGATTTCTTGTTTACCTGTTTACCTCTTTGTTTATGGAATCATTTCTAAGCTGTCTTCTAAAAGAGTAGGAGTTCCCTAGGTAATTTTGGACTTCAACTCCCAGAAGCCTCAACCAGTTTGGCCAATGGTCAGGAATACTGGTAGATGAAGCCCAAAGCCTCTAGAGGACATCTAAAGACTGAATACCACTGCTCTAAAACAGTCTCCAATTCCTTCTGTTAGTTTTGTCTGGGAATCTGAAAGATATATTGTCACCTGCTGTCATTAATGAAGATTGAGAATGCCAGAGATCCTGCCAAAAAATTTTGATACCCCATTTCTAGAAAACTAATTATTTCATTCATCACTGCTTTATGTTCCTCTGCATGCTGCATTTCAAGACCGGAGCTTGTACTTTTTAGGTCATTTCTACTATGCCATAATTCTCCAATTCTACTATAAGGGCAGAATGGACATATGCCTAGGGTTCTTGTTTTCTTTTTTTAGATGAGTACGGTATACTATAAATTTATTGAACTGGATAGAAGAGGAATCAAAAGCAGTTACACATTTGCATTGAACCTCCTTTTCTAAAATCATTTTGTGTGTGTGTGTGTGTGTGTGTATGTATACACACACACACACACACATACATACACACACAAAAAAAATAGTCTTCAGCAGCTGCTAGATCTGTTTCAAAAGCCACTGTATTGTTGCATCCCATTTTGCTGACAGTCACTAAAGACAACCGAGCTATGGAAAAATCTATACATGAAACAGATTTAGAATGCACGCAGATAATTATTGTATTGTGCCTGTGTTGGCTGAAATTGGGTTAACTGCAAGCTAACAGACATTGCCCTAAATCCTATTTTTGTCTTGATTGTCTTGACACTGAACTCATTAGGTGTGCCTATCTGTTGACTCTCCATTCAACAACTGATAGAATGGGTCTGCTTTAGATGGGGCTAGCCAACAGGACACCAGCTACCATGTTTTTCCTTCCTGTTGATGTTTACCAGGACCTTTGTTATGCCTTCGGCCTGGGTTGATCTGGCACTGGAGGCCTCATTTCAGTTGTTCATCTAAATTAGAGTAAGCCACTGAATGGATTATGGAAATCCCCTTGATTCAATTGGTGCATTCTAGCTGGGGCTTGCAACTGAATTTAGGCCCTTTTGTTTAGTGGAGAGACCTTATTTGTGAAAACACATAAAGGGTGAATTATGAGAAGAGATTTTCAAGGTTCTTGCCCCCTCCTTCTAGAAGGCAATTTGTATTTTCCCACCGACAGAAAAGAGCATCTCAACCAACGCCAAGGACTTTAAGGACCGCTTTTAATGTGATTTAGCTTGCAGGGCCCTGTGCTTGGGGCTGAAGGCGGGAATAGCAGCAATTTTGCCATTTATTTTTAATGGAATCCCCCCCTCCATGATTACCTTGGTATACTCACTGTGAGTTATGTTCTGAAAGTACCACTGTGATTATTGAAGTGGTTCATATCATCTTCCTTAATCAGGTCTCAGTGGAAAAGGAACTTCCTATATAGGTGGGCCACACTCATCAAGTTACAGCTGAGCCTTGTAAAAGACTCTTTGAGTGATCTGTCATCACACCTTACAGTACACTGCTAGGGGAAGGCCGTATATCAGTGCTTGAACACATGCTTTGCATGCAAAAGCTCAGAATTCAACCCATGGCATCCCCAGTAGATAGCAGTGATGACTTGTTAGCTGTATAGCCGTTAACCACTCTGTGGAAATAGAAGAAGACTCAGTGGACTGGCTTAAATGTAGGTAGATATGCCTGAAAAAATATTGGCTAAGAGTTGCAGGCCAGAAAGGCTATAATTAGTTATTTCCCTGACTTCCTGCCTATACTAGTTTTATGTCATATTTTGAAACAGAGCTTGGAGGGTGGCTTTTTGGACTACAGTGGCCATGCTGGCAGGGAATTTCTAAGAGATGGAGTCTCCTCTCCTCCCCTACTCCAAAAAGAATAACTTCCCAAAGCTCTGCTTTGAATGCACCAGGAAGTTAGTGAAATGAAAATCAAGCCTCAGAAAAGCTGAGTAGAAGAACCCATGTGGCCATGTTGCATCACAAGTAGGCTGTCTGGATGAAAACTGGAAGAGGGATGTGGTTGATCAATCCTGACCCTAAAATCTAGAGTTCAAATTTCAGGGGAATTTCTAGAACTGTCTCCAAATTCTACTCAACAACAGGCTGTTCCATGCAGTTGAAGGACTTTCCAAAGGCCTCAGTGAGCTTGATCTGGAGCAAGTCCTTTGTTGTGTTCACATCATGACCCAGGGAGGGAGAACATGATGCCTACAAAAGTTGTTGGATCCCAACTCCTGACATAACATAGTTATGTTGACTATGGTTGATGGGAATTGCAGTCCAGCAATATCTGGAAGATATCCCTGTAATAACCCTTCATCGTTCTTATTTGCTCTTGTCTGATGTGTTCTACCTGAGTCTTGCAACTATTGCACAAGAAAAATATACCCACTGAAGTAAGCCACAAGCAGAGCTTAACAGCAGAAGAATAGAAAGGGATAAGCACCTTCAATGAAGGAGGAGACACAACAGGATAGTTTGTTGCACTCATAGGAGGAGTGCACCAGGTTGCCTTTCAATATGTTAATTGGAAAGGTTTAGAACTTTCCAAACCATGGACAAGATCCTACATGAAAGAGCCAGAGCATAAACTTTACACTCATGGAATTACATGGCAGTTATGGAGGACTATCTCTTTTATACTGAGCAAATGAATGGGCAACCAAATACTCATGCACATTTGTGTGTTCTTTGTGCATCCACAGGTAACTGCACATAATGAACAGGTCCATCCATTTGCAATATGTCACCAAGCACATTGTGCTAGTGGCAACTTCATTTCTACAATACTAAAATTAATACACACTTTCTGATTTAGAAAAAGATATCCAACACCTTGTTACCCCAAAAGGTGGGGGACCTTGAAGTCCACCAGCAGTGCCAGTGTCTCCTTATGAAGGTGTGGAATTATAGCTCAAAAAGAGGCCTGTGAGACGGGGGGTAACTACAAGATCTTTTCACCTGTGTATACCGGTACTAACTGCGAGACACCAGTTGAGAGACAAAAGAATGTTTTATTGGGGGATTCACACACACACACATGAAATCCAGCAGTCTCATGAACCATACAAGGCTAGTGAAAGGAAAGGAGAGAAAGGTTGGATAGAGAGAGATTTTTGATGTATAGGTTGATATTTACCAGTCCTGCAGAGAAGTAGTTCAAACACAAGGGTTTGAGGGCAGCACAGAAGAACAAGAGTCTGGGGTGCAGTGTGATGCCCAAACTGCTAGCACGATGCCAGGGTATGAGCTAGGGTGTTTATACCCTTTTTGTGTTAATTGCTCTCTGGCAAAGTAAACAAAAGAGGTCTGGAACAGACTGATTGTCTTTCTTTGGGTGATAAAACATTGATGGGAGTTCTGAGAGCCTCTTAATGTCTTGGTTGGGTAAGGTTAATAGGGAAGATCTTGGTAGGAAACAAGTACAACAGGGGTGCTTGCCTGTGACAACTGGGCAGTTTCTTTGACTATTGTATTCAGATGTCAAGTCATGGACAGGATTCCTGGACATCTTGACCTTATCACTTGGCCGTGCTGAAGCCATCCTCTCCTAGCCCAGGCGCACAGCCAGGGTCCTGCTTGTTGCATGTTTCTCAGCCACAAGTGTCCAGTTTTTATACAATGATATTTCATGCCAATCATCCTATGCTATGTGGTAGGAGTGTAAGATGTGTTAACATACTTCCTTATGGGAATTTGTGAGCATGTATGTGCCTTCCAGTCACCTGTCAACATGGTAGCCCCATGAATTTCATAGGATTTTCTTAGGCAAAGACACTTTAAGTGGTTTGGCCAACAACAGGATTCTAGCTCATATGTTATTTCTAGTTGTGCACTCCCAAACTAAGCACGCACCATCCCTCACACATGCACCAAATGTGACCACTACCTTTCTTATTTATTTATTTAATTTATATCCTGCTTTTCTCCCATACGGGACCCAAAGTGGTTCACAGCATATGTTAAAACAATACACCTAAAAATAATCTGGAATACAAAAATTTTAAAAGCATTAAAGACACTCCTCCTAAATAAAAAGTTAATTTAAAGCAGTTCAAAGCACATTTAAACCTATCTACTGCACTATGTCAACCTGATTAAAAACTGAAGGCCTGTTTAAATAGGAAGGTCTTGGTGGAGGGCAGGGGAGGGTGCCAAAAAAGCCTCTCTTGGAAGAGAGAGAGTCTAATAGCCTGAGTGCAGCCACTGAGAAGGCCCTCCCCCAGGTCCTCACTAGCTGTACCTATGAAGCCAGTGCGACTGTAAGAAAGTCCTTCCCCAAAGATTTTAAAACTCTGGTAGGTTCATATAAGGAGATAAGGTTTTTCAGACAGCCTGGACCAAAGCTGTATAGGGCTTCATAGATCACAACCAGCACTTTGAATTCTGCCTGGGAACAATAGCCAGTGAAGCTGTTTCAGCAAGGGAGTTGTGTGCTCCCCATTAACCTCCCTCAGTCAGCAGTTGAGCTACAGTGTTTTGGGCCTGTTGAAGTTTCTGAACAGTTTCCAAAGGCAGCCCCACTTCTTAAGGCACACTAGTATTACCTGTGCAAATGCACTCCAGACCACTACTGAAACCTGGGCTTCCAGGGTTGAGTCCACAAGTGTGCCCAAGCTATGAACCTGAGTTTTCAGAGGGAGTATAACAAGCTAGATCCTTACTCCCTGATCTGCCTTTCAGCTGATGAAGAGCATCTCCATCTTGCCTGAATTAAGCTTCAATTTGTTTGCCCTCATTTAGCCAATTACTGACAACAGAGATGGGTTTAATACTGAAACAGCTTCCTTGGTGTCAGATGGAAGGGAGAGATAGAGTTGGGCATCATCAGTGTACTGGTGACACTGAACCCCAAATCTCTAGACAAGCTCTCCCGGTGGTTTCATGTAGATGCTAAAACAGCATGGGTCACACAAGTGAACCCTGAGAGATACAACAGACCAATGGCCAAGGTGCCAAACAGGAATTTCCCAGAACCACCTTCTGAGCGTGTCTTTCCAAGAAGGACTGAAACCCTTATGAAACAATGCCTCTGATTCTCACCCCAGAAGCATTCCAAAGAATACCATCGTTGATGGCAATAAAAGCTGCTGAGAGGTCCAGCAGAACCAACAGGGACACACTCCTCCTGTCCAGTACACAATCCAGATCATCCACCAAGGTGACCAAAGCTGTCTCTGTCCCATAACCAGGTGTCAATGTCAAGGTGGCGGCTAAGCAGACGCGGAGGCAGAAGCAGGGTTTTATAGCTTTAGCAGCAATAAATCAAAGAGGTTACTTCACCAAATGTCAATGTAAACAAACAGCAAAGTTCCAGGAGTGGCAAACTCAAAGCAGGGAGATCAGACTGGAACAAAGAGCCCCCAACACGGGACACAGATTCATGGTTGGTAGACGGTTGTTGCCCCGTGCCCAACCCCAACAGTGTCTGACTTAAATACTCAGTTTTAGCCCAGCTGAGGCCGATCAAATGTCTGTTGGCCCAGCTCACAGCTGGAGCCTCTCAAGAGTTCAGGGCCGATTCATCAAGCGCTTCTCCCGCAGTAGCTGAGACCTCCGGACCGCCCCCTTCTCCAGTTGCCTCTGGAGGAACGTGGGGGTAGGGTCTGCTGCAAACTCCGGCCTGGAGTCAGAAACCCCGGCCTCTGCCTCTGGAGCGCAAACGTCTGCTGCAGGGGCTGGCCTGGGCTCCGCACCAGGGACAACTGTGGAGTCGCAGGCAGACTCCTTCCTCGGCTCTGAAGGAGACCCCTCTCCTGAAGGCCCCTTCAAGGGATCCTCCCCAGGCTCGGAGTCCAAGTCCGAATCGGGAGCGAGATCAGCCTGGCTCAAGACATCAGGCCTGGAGCCACATTGAAATGGATCAAATCCATTTTATCCAGGAATGTCTGGAGCTGAGAGGCCACAACACACTCCAGAACCTTGCCTAGGAAGGAAATAGTGGAGACTGGTCCATAATTGTCTAGTGCACTGGGGTTCAGGGAGGATTTTTCAGTAATGTCCTCATTATATTCTCTTTTAAGGAGAATGGAATCCTGCTTTGTTGCAATGCTGTGCCCACCACTCCCCTTCCTCACTCAAACAGTCCCCTTTTGGCTGCTTTAATAAGCAAGGAAGGCCAACAATATAATATACATGTGGTGGCTCTCACCTCTCCAAAGATCCTGTTCATATCTTCAGGTTGCACAAATTGAAAGGTATCCAATAACACAGGACCAAGCGGGTGCCAACAGTACATCCACTAGACCTTTCTCAACTACAACATTCAAGTCAGAGTGGATCCAAGTGATTTTATCTGCAAAGTGTGTTGCAAATTTCTCGCAGCAGGCTAGCAAGTGGTCTGAATTTTGTTCTTCTGGGGCAGAGTGCAGAAGACCCCCCACCACACAAGACAGCTCTGCTGTTCAATGTTGTGTAGGCACAATGGTGGCAAAGAATTAGGGCTTCTCCCCACCACCACCATCGCCACCATTCCCACATAGCAGGCCTTCCAATGGGCTCTAGCCAGTGGTCAGTCAGATCTGCTTTGAATTTTCCTCCATCTATGCTCTAGTCTCTGTTTCACTCATTTCATCACTACCAGCTTCCTAGCAAACCAAGGAGGTTTATCAGCTCCACTCCATGGGAGGAGGATGCTCAGTAGCAATTGTGTTAACCTCCCTAGTCATTTCCCTATTCCAGAGATCAACCAGGGCTTCCACAAGATCACCTGCCATGACAACAGAAAATTCCTCAAGAGCCATCAGGAATCCATTGTATTACAATATGAATATTTCATTTGGCACCTACATCAGATGACTTCATTTTTAACTCTTCATCACTTGTGTGGATTTCCCAAACACACACAATGCAACATTGTTGAAGATACTTACGCAGAATGTGTGAATCTCACTGTGTCAACATTTTTAAATGCCATTCATATTTACTGCACTGCTGAATAATATTACATTCAAGAGCAATTTATTGGGTGCACAAAATAGACCCCCAGTGATTAACTTTTTTTTAATGCCTTGCCTTGGCAGAATCCAGTGCACAGAGAAGTTAATGCCAATGGAAATTAAACCTCAAAAAACACAAATGACTGCCTTTTCAAATTGTTATGCAGTGCCAAATGAAAGTTCAGAAGAATAATGGCTAAAAGTCCAGTACTGTTATTGGTTTTCTGTGCTTTATAATAAATGGGAGGAAGCAACATCACATCCTACTGCAGCCTTCAAATCCCCATTTACTTCTTATTATTACACATCAATGGAGATCAGATCAGGAGTCCTTGATGTGTCTTTTCAAAGTTTCCTAACTGAAGAACAAAGAAGCAAATAAACAGGCTGTATACAAATATGGGATGTAACTGTGTTGCAGCACCTGTCACATAAAAGTGAGCTTATTTTTATCTCCACTCCTGTTTATGTAACCCAAACAGATTATTATTGCTAGGAAGGAAGGAAAAAATATTGGCCTCTCCATATTCAGGAGCCTGTGTGAAACACTAGGTTAAGTCCTGAATTTACGTTTTGAAAGAATTTGCTCAGATTGCATCCATCCACCATTAAAAAAAACCCTGTGGCTTTAGATACTGTTTGTTAAGAAGCTTGGGAGCCACCAGGTCTCTTCAAATCAACCTATTTGTTGTTGTTGACTTCATTTAGTTGTGGGTTGAGCCCTGACATTATGAATTCTTTGTTAGGAAACAACAGAAGAAAATAAAAAGTATATAGATTTTAAAAAAAATTAAAAAATCTCAATATATCTTTCTCAGCCTATCCCAACAGATCAGGTTGGCATGCCATATATCCTTTCGTAACTTCCTTACAGTCCTCGAGTGAGACACACTACCTGTCTCAGCATTAAGGGAGCTAGTGCATAGACCAATGGTGAGCAACCAGAGGGAGCAGTGGGCTTTTTTCCATGGACATGTGGAGATCTGCTCACAGAAACTGATGTATCAACCAATTTTTAAACTTTTTTTAAAATTAATTTTACCACATTTTGCTCCCTGTGATCCTTCTGCAGGTTGTTTTAGACAAAGAAGACACCCTTGTTTGAAACAGAAATCCAAATGGAAGTCAACTTGGAAAAAAAATACTGAGGCCCCAAAAATGGCTTGTTGGGGCCAGTATGTGGTCCATGGGCCACACTTTCCTCATCTCTGGCACAGACAGTCAGAATACCTCTCCATGACCAACAGTAGTGAAAAGGGAATGCCCAAGACTTTTTGCAGTCTTGAACATGGCAACACTTCCCACACCTTGGAAACAAATTCTTTAATGTCAATAATTTATTAAAAATTACAAAATCACCTTCTTACATTAATTGTTAAAAGCCCAGTAAGAACATGGTAAGCTGGCATCCTTTTCGGCAGTTATAATGTCATAATTTAGGTTTACAATTCAAAACTGTTTGGTAGTTGCATTTATGATCATGATATCACTGTCACGACTGCGAACGGCCCCCCCAACCCACCTTAAAATTCATACCAAAGAACAGAGTCCTGTGGCACGTGGGAGTGGAATGCTGAAGGATATCTCATCCACTCCCCTCTCACAGCCTAGGTCACTGGTGGGAGGGGACAGACTATGTCATCTTTCAGCGTACTGCTTACCAGTGCCACAGAACTCTGTCCCTTGGCATAGTTGCCTGAATCTTAAGGTGGGTTTGTGGGGTCAGACTAGGAGATGGAATATCGCCACAAGGTCACAGCTACAAGTCTGAACCAGGATCTTGGCTGGTAATTTTCAGTTTTTAACAATAATTTAACATTACTAAAAATGGTCAAACTTTCTGAATTATATCCTAAGTAACAAATTAACCTGGAATGCTAACCATTACTCAGCATATCCACATTGTTGGTGTCTCACTATTTTAAAAAAATTAACTTTTAAAATCAAACAGTAGAGTGGGGTAGCATTTTTTTTTTTTAAAAATTAATTATCTCCAAGTTCTTGCAAATACCTATTCCTCTTCACTCAGGATGCATAGCATCCAAGGCTGCCAAATTAGCTGGGTACTTGAGAAAGGAGATCCCACAAACACTCATTCCTAAATAGTAAAAAATAAATGACTAAATCTATAAATAATTTGTTTGTTTGTTTATTGTATTTGTAGGCCATCTTATAGTAAAAAATAAAAAGTAAAAAATAAATGACTAAATCTATAAATAATTTGCTTGTTTTTTTATTGTATTTGTAGGCCATCTTTCTCCTGGAGTGGGACCCAAGGCGGCTTCCAACAATAAATAAACACATTAAAAACATTTAAAACAATTAAAAACATTAAAATAATATAAAATCATAAAACGTCTAAAACAATACTCAATTTAAAACAATATTAAGTATTTACCAGTGCAATTCTGCATTTCTCACCCTATCAGAAAAAAGAGATATATGCACACATGTATCAGTAAACTAAGGGCCACTTTTTACCTATTACCTGATCTGATCTCAAGTCTGCATAGTGCAGTATGTGCTCTAGCAGATGTATGTTTACTTCCTTATCAGAGTTTTGAGGTCATCATGCCCCCCATCATATCTATCATGCCCCCCATCATTTCTCGGTAGTCTGAACATGCTGACCTCCTCGCTCAAGCCCTGAGCCCTGCAGTAAAATGCAGCCTCAAAGTTTATTCCCATTCCTTTTCCCCAGTTTGTACAAGTCCAGAGAACTCCCTTGCACCATAAAGTTTCCACGGGTGCTCCCCAATGAACACCCAAGATTCCATTCTTTTATCACTAACCTGCCAAAAGTGACCAAAATGCTAAAAATGCTACTTAGAGACAATTAAATTCCAGTTTTACAAATATATAACACAAATAAATAAATAATGTTGAAAGTCTCACTTGATTTTAATGCAGCCAATTAAACTCTTGTAAAGGATCATTCAAAGCCAGTTATCCCATAGTGTCATCAGTATAAAGGAGGCAAAAAAACCTTCCCCTCTTAAAATGGTGACCGTGACATATAAAATGGTGGCCAAAATCACAAAATAGCAGACACAATTATTAACGGCACAACCATGATTTTAAAATAGTTGTGTTGCAGACTCTAATGACAGTCACAAAGAGCACAGTGAAGTCCTGAAAAATACCTCCCACAGCAATAGCCCTAAATCTACTGCAACAAGCAGCAACAGTGGGCGTGCTGAAAGATATGCCCACAGCCTGTGCTATGCACCACTAACAGCCACCAACACAGCAATTCACCTCCAACCCAACATAAAGGAAAGGGGTCAAAATGTCTACTCATACATGGGACTTCATTTCACGTAAGTGTGCATGGAATAACCACCTAACTTTGTTGTGTAAGCCCACTTACTTTTGAGCAAGCCCTGTTGAAGTCAATGGGTCTAACATTTTAGTTGATGCATAAGTTTGGTCTAGAAAAGATCTTTATTGCTATCTAATTACAGGTCTAGACACGCATTTAAAAATGCAGAAAATTATCTAGCAGCTAGTTACAAGTCTTGGAGTTCTTCGGATGTTTAAATAATCCAGACTTTCTTTAAAATATAAGACCTGGTAGTAGCCATACCAGAAAATATTAACATTTGTTTCTGTACGTTTCTAAGAAGGCTGCATGAGACTCTCTGGCTAAGGAATTAATTCAAAGAAAGACACTCCTCTCAAAAGAAAATGCGCCTGGTTATATTGAGAGTCATGTTCCCTTTAACCCAGCTCAGAAACCAACAACAACAAAAAACTGTGCTGAACAAATAAATGAAGATGCAGCAGGGTTTCTGACAAGCTGGGCTTGACAGAAGGTTAATAGGCTGTCTTGTGGGCCTAAAAGCTCATTTTTCTGGTAGCAGCCTAACCACAGACAAACCTTCTCAAGGTTACAAAGTGGAATTTTTTTGCAGTGGGGAGGGAAGAGTTCTTTTGGAAACCTAAAAACAAGCAACAAATTCAAATACCAGAAAAGAAAGAGCATGCCAGCTAACTGGCAAAATCAGGTTATGTCACAGGCTCATAACCTGCTGAACTAAACTCCTAGTGTGTCACAGGCACCTCAAACTGCTTCAAGGTCAGAAGTCAGAGGAAGTGCTGATCCTGTGCCTGGGTCAGGAGAAGATCACGCCTGGAAGGCTGAGAGAAATTACTTACAAGAAAAGAGATTAAAAAGTTATACATATTTATAACTTGCTGAAGTGAAGGATAAGATAACCATCCACTAACTTCTGAAGTGTGTCATATCAACACAGGAAAGGAAATGCTGAGTGGAGCTTGAGGAGTTATGGGATGAAACTGAGCAAAAAGAACAACCTGAGCCAAGCCTCAAGTAAACACTATGGCTTTCCAACTGAGGTGAGCTCCTCTGATATTTGCATAAGGTTGTCATGCTGCTTTGATTTGGGATATGATCCGAGTCCATCTAAATCCACCTTCTGATGAACTTTCCTCCCAGATCTTGAAGCTGTTAAAAAACATTATGTGAACTAAATAAAGTGTTCTTTCCTTGCACAAAATTAATAAGTGCAACACATTCTGTAGGTTTTCAACACTAAAGCTTTCAAGCTAAAAGCTACATCTGAGCCAAGCTACTGTGTGAACACCTTTAGATATTACCTAATATTTCACATCACTTAACAGAAGTCTTGATAGTTTTGTACTGGTGCTTTTAAGTTTAGCAAATATTTTGAAATCCATATTTTTCAAATATGGTATTAACCTATCAGCTCCCTGCCTAATAGAAGGAATAGGACTCAGGAGAAGTCCTACTCAAAGTGGTGGTTGATGGATCACTCCCAGACCATGTGTCAACAGCTTCAATCCACAGCAACCTTTAGGAAAGAAACTGCTGCAGCCAATGGACAGACATATAAAACCAGCCCCTGGCACATTATAAAAAAAGTGCTGGCCTCCTATATCAAATAGACTGTGAAGCAGTATTCTAGAGAACAGATATTCATAGGAATCAGAGAGACACAGGTGCGGATAAGAATACCCAATGTGCTGTGCCTTATCTAGAGGAAGCCACTTTGGATGAAAAAAGAGAACAGGAGTGTCAGGAGCATGATCCCCAGATGGTTTGTCCTGTTGTGACAGAAGCAAAGCCCTACCCACCCAAGGAACCTCATGTTGATTTGGAGGACACAGTGGGTCTCTACCCTGTCATGTGTCAACAGCTAAAATGCAAGGAACAGAAACACCAGAAATACTTAGCTCAGGACTGCTTGCTTTGTTTGACTTCAAATTGTCTGGATTACTGTTTTCCTTCTATGCACATGGATATCATCTTGGGACTGGCTTGGCTTTTCCCTAGTCAACTTCTACAGACTGGAGATGTGGTTTCTAGGATGTCCTAACTGCTTTAAAACAGGAAAAAAATGGGAGTTTAAACACCTATGTGGTATGACCCTGTGAGAAGCAAAACGTTTGAAAAAATGTTGTCTGGTTTTAAAAATAAAAATTTATCCAGTCCTTTCAAAATTGATAGCAGGCTTAGAAGATATTTAATAAAAACAGTTTGCACTTGCGAAAGGTTTAACAAACAGAACTATATTTAATATGAATGCAAATGTTAGAAACATAGTTCTCAGATGAGGTGCTGCATAGCCCTTGTCGGTTCTTTTCCATTCTGAGCAAAAAGTGCAGGGTAAATTCTCATCAAAAATGAACTGAACTGAAATTATCACCCACCCCTAAACAAGATTCTACGTTGGTTGCATGTGTGTGAGAGAGAATCTCATTGGGGCATTTTGTTGCAGAGCCATAAGGAAAGATGCATGTTTGAGGCTGCCACGCAATCACACCTTAAAGCCCCAAGCCTGGAATGAGTTTTTGAGTTAGCAGGTGCATGCATAATGTTAGCACGGACTATGTTTCCCTCCAATCCAACAGGAAAAAAAAACAAAAAAACCCCAGGCTATCATTCAAGCATGGCTGGAATGGAAAGGCTATCAAAAGTACAACTACCAGAAGTGGTAACAAACTTTACTTCTGGACACCTCTTGCAGAGCCTACACCTGCATTTCATTTACCTTATTAGGTGAGCAAATACCAACTAAACAGTTCAAAACAGAACGTCTCTTCTCTCAAGAAGCAATCAGCTGGTGACCCATACAGTTCTAGCAGCTAGATTGGCATGCCTTAATATACATGTTTTTCCTCCTCATTTTCTGTCTTGCACAAACAGCATTATAACAAAATTTTAAAGCAGATGGGTAACATCACAACCCATTTCCCCAAGCTACTGATAAGCATCTACGGTTTTGTGAGATTTTTGTTGTTATGTCAGCACACAGAAATGATACACACATACAAAGCCCTGCCCCAGCAACTTGTCACTCAGCGCTGTAAATGTTTTCACCTTCCCACATCACTGATAATTTTATCCAATTTTCAGGATGAAAAGATGGATGTACCAGTCACCCTTACAAGATAAATTCATAACCTTCTATTAAGATAAAGAGAGCTAGTATTCTTTGAAGCTCCAAATGCTTTCCTGACAACTATATTAGATGCTGGTAAATTTCAGCTAACATTAAAATGACCTTTAAATACTGCCAGTGTGATGTAGTTGTTTAAACATTGGACTACAACCTTGGAGACCAGAGTACAATTCCCCATTCAACTATGGAAACTCACTAGCTGATCCTGGGTGCATCACATACTCTTAACCCCCAGAAAACCCCTTGATAGGTTCCCCATAGGGTAACCATAATTTGGAAATGACTTGAAGGTGCACAACAAGAAGTGTCAGTATTCCTTTCTGCCAAAAAAAGGGAAAACAGAATACCGTAAGTGTTCTGTATTCTTACTGCACAGGAGCTGTTGTACTTTCTAATGATGGTCAACTGAGCAGAAAATGACAGTGAGCAGGGAGGAAGGATAATCACTTCACTCACTCCAGTGATGCCTTAAGGTTTTCCTTCCTTCTTCGTCCAACCAGTACCGCAGTGCCTCAGCAAGAAGAAAAGAGGTTGGTTCTTGTGAGTTATTCAACTCCAGCTTTCCTGGAGAAAGTTCAGAGCTCCCTTCTCTATGGCCTTTCCCATCAGTTACAGATGAGCTCCAAAAACTAATCCCAGTTCTTTTCCCATGAACTTCATATCTAGAAGTACTCACAAACAAAGCTATAGATCTCTTTCACAGAAAGGCAATGGCAATTATAGCACTTTGATGCCACTTTAACTGCCATGGTTCCATTCTACACCATCTTGGGACTTACTGTTTCATGAGGCATTTTGAATTCTTGGCTAAAGAACTCTAGTGCCTCATTAAGCTACAAATACCAGGCCTTCTTTAGAGTTTACCCCAGAATCTACCTACTCATCTTCCTGGACCTTTGTCAGGTGAGGGTATCCAACCCAGAGCCAGGAAAAAACTATTTTTGGATTACAACACCCAAATCACTCAGCCAGCACAGACACTTCTAAGAGGCAACCTTTCCAAACTCTGCTAGCACTTCACAAAACATTTTTACTGTACAGTTTTTTTTTCAAAAGCCAACAGAGATTCACAGCATTACCATACAGAAACATTATATTAACATCTATATCTAGATGTACAACTTAGCAGGTGGCTCTTTTTTTTCTTTTTTTACATTCAATTTCACCCAGGTTTCACCGTGAGGGAAAGCCTATTCAATATGTCTAGAAGCCCTGGCCTTTCTAGGCTATTGAACAGCAATCTTTTAAAACAAAACTCAAACAATTGCAAGCTGTGAACTGGGAACTACAACCCTGAGAGAGACTCTGTAGTCCAGCACAGAAGTCAGTGAGCTTATACTTGCTGAAAGCAACAACACATATTCAGTAAGCATATATGGGGAAGAGTTTCTTTGAAACTTTTGGAAAAGAGAAAGAGGCTATCACGGTCCAACCTTCAGACTGAAAACTGAACCAAACAGCATTAGAAATTTCAGCCTCTCTTGGGGAGAGGGGAAGATAATCCTGAGGGCAGAAAATTTGTATAATGACAATAAAAACTCACTAGGAATCTAGTAACAAATCTGTCAAAAATCAACTAATTTGATAAGGATCAACATTGCTAGAACAAGATAAATGTGTATGCCTGGATGAGGTGAAGGTACCTTCTGCAATCTAAGTCTTGGTTCCTTAGGTTCAGATGGGGTAAGGAAATTAATGGTGGGAGTAAAAACAAGGACTTGAGAGCCAGCATGGTGTAGTGGTTTCAGCATTGTACTATCACTCTGGAGACCAGGTTTGAATTTCCACTCGGCCCTGGAAACCCACTGGGTGGCCTTGAGTGAGTGATCCTCTCTCAGGCTCAGAGGAGGGCAATGGCAAACCCTTTCTGAATAAATCTTGCCAAGAAAACCCTGTTATAGATTTGCCTTTGGGTTACCGTGTCAGAAATGACCTGAAGGCATACAACAATTACAATAAAAATAAGACCAAAAGGACATGAGAAGAATGTGCTTCATGGCCCAATAAGTTTTTTAAAATTCCTGTTTAAGTTTTCTGTCTGTGAGGACAGAAATACTCTACCTCTTCCTTCAGTACTAGTTCTCAGTGTCCTTCAAGAAAGCAGTTAGTCTATCAATCACTGCAGCACCTCCTTCAGCAAAGAGAAAAAAAATCTGTGTCCGTGTTTCTTTTCATTCACTGTTTTCAAAACTCTACATTCTGTCTGGTGTATATAGTGGAACTAGAAAAGATCCCCAAGTATAAAGATATTGCGCTGGATATCAAGACCAGAATCATCTATGCAATGGTATTTTCAATTTCAGTGTATATTTGTAGTAGCTGGACAGTGAAGAAAGCGGCCAGGAACAGAATGAATTCATTTGAAATGTAGTGCTACATATACCTACATGTGAAATAAACGGGTCTGAGATCTAGTCAAGCCTCAACTCTCATTGGAAGCCAACATAATTGATGGAGGTTATTGTACTTTGGACACAACATGAGATGAAATCATTTACTAGAGAAGACGGCAATGTCTGGTAAAGTGGAAGACGTAAGAAAAGAGGAAGCCCATATTACAGGTGGATTGATTCAATCAAGGAAGCCACAGCCCTGAGTTTGTGAATTCTGAGCAGGGCAATTGGTGACCAGGACTCTTGGAAGTCTCTCATTCAAAGGACCACTGCACACTGAAGCCAACTTGATGGAAATATCAACAATGTACATGAGATTCACACAGACCAGTTACCGTTGCCAAATTACTAAAAGAAATAGGGGGAAAAACTAGCATAACCTGTTCCTCTTCCTTCAATAGTAGCCTGACCTACATGAATCAGCAAATGAAGTTTCCTCATGGTGTAGAGCAGGGATGGGCAACTTTTTGTCAGGGGCAGGAATTGGGTAGCCCTCCTTGATGCTGTTAATCTGCAACTCCCACCATTCCTCACTACTGCAGCCCAATGGCTTGATTCCCACTTCACTTTGGTGCAGTAAGGGCCACATTCCCTAACTGGCAATTGGTACGCATGTGGAGGGGAACATGTGAGCAACAGATGGGGCTGAAACCAGCCCATGGATGGAGCCACCACGTAAAGAAGATGAATCTATCTCTTTTCTCTCTCATCCCTTCTTTCTCTCCTCTCCATCTCCTCCCTAGGTAGTGAGGTTTTGTCTGAGGGATAGAACACTCTTTCAGAGGCCACAGTCTTTCATTTAGATAGGTTTTTTTTAAAGGTTTGGGGAGCCCGATTTAGGCTAAGATCAGCCTCAGAGCTAAAGACTGCCCACCCATGACTGAGATAAAATCATCACTGCTTGCTATTTGTAGATCATACTGTCACTAATTACAAAAGAGCATGGACCACAAGAGCATTCTTTCATTTTTAAAAATGGCAGCTAGCGAAACATTTTTTCCTTCTGTTCACACATTTCTTTGATCTCCTTTTCTTCTTTCTATTTAATCACTGACTTGTTGTTGTCTCTCATCAACACTTCTGGAAAAGCATCAGGTGCCAAACTAGTGATCATAGACTCACCTACAAAGATCTGTCAAATCTCCTATTCATGTGATTCACAAGGGAATCATCTCTTCTACATCCCAGTCAATAGCTCTTCAGTGTGCCTTACAGTTTGATCACAGTTATCCAGCTCTTTTGAACAAAAGGTATCCTGAGACCCAATGAATGCTGGTGTATCTGTAGATCTCATCCAAGATCCCTGAATCCCACTGACAACCCAAAAGACAAAATGACAAAAGGAGGAGAAGATACACAGCAGTACTAAATAACAACATTGAGGGGTGAGGGAACCCTCAGTGTCTCATCATTAGGTATGGCCAATTTTCGCACTCGCCACATAATTTGAGAGCTTTCAAACTACTGTGAGGTGAACAAATGAATGGGAAGCAGAAATTAAAAAGATTAAAGAAATCATTCATATACACAGCTAATTGGAGATATATTACACTCAACATGATTCCCAATAAACTGTACAATTCCAGTATGAAATATCTATTGTTCTTGTCAGGCTCAGCAGTATGCTCTCTTTCCTCCCCCATCCCAGTTAATCTCTCCTGAGTCTGGTATTACTACAGGGCAAAGCTTGCTTTGGAACTGCTTGTTCTTCCCACTATATTGTAGGTCTGTCTCATTATTCAGGGGCTTTTATTTACAGCAAACATCATGAAATGCTCCCTAAAACAAGATTGAGATATATATACATATATATGAAAAAGGAGATGACTTTACAAACAGCATGGTAGGTGGGATGTTGAGTCAGTTTTCACAAAATTCCAGCCATGAGAGGTGGATCCCTTTTCATATGAGAAGTCTGAATTCCCACTAGACCTGTCTCATGCTGTTTATAGGAATGTTTGAAAGAAAACAACCTCTAGGGAATTACTGGTACCTTCAATGTGGCTTTTTTGATTGTGGTAAATTATAGATTTACACGTTGACTGCAGCAAGAACAACGTTAAACCTCATGAAGGGAAACGGCTCTTGACCTGGAGCTCCTGACATGGAAAGAACTGAGTGATACTGTCCTACATCCCAACCCCGCCTTGATACAGTGTGACTAGTGGTTTCCATTTCACTGGACCAGTGAATCTGCTCTAGGCTTTATTCTGAACTTTAAAGTTGCTATCCAGGTTACTGTGCTTATTGGCATAGCCATTTAGTCACCAAATGTTTGTTCAATATAATAGTCTCTACATGCCAGTAGAAAGAGAGCAGGGGAGAGGCCAGCTTCGTCTCCTGTGGCAGAGAGTTCCACAGCCTGGGAGCAGCCACCAAGAACACTCTTTCCTGTGTCCTCAGCAAATGTGAAGGTGGTGGGAATGAGAAGAAGCCCTCTCACAAGGATTTTTTTTTCAAAAGTTGCTGTTATTGTTTTGTGCCTTCAAGTCATTACTCATTTTAAAAGACCAAAAGGCTAAAATGTTACTCTTTTTTTTCACATAATACTTTTTTAAAAGATGTGTAAGGAATCTCTATTTAGTTTTAAAATGTTGGTAACAGGAAGGAACTATTGAAGTACAAGGGGAAAACCAAGCTGGATTTGGACAGCAGAAGTCCTGGCCTGCCTGTGGAAATTGGGCATCATGGCAAAATACAAAAGAGGGTTTCACTGGATGAGAGCTGAAGGGCAGAAATGGGATATGTCATCACCAATATTGATTATTTATAGAACTAGATAAACCTTACTAGCTGCTGTACATTATTTTCATTGTGATTTTAGGTTGTTTTTTGTACATTGTCTTACACTCTTTTGTGGGGGAATGAATGAATAGTTCACTTTTTGAAAAAAGAAATACATAAATACTTAAATACATAAGAATACATAAACAAATAAACAGGTATGTAAATCATTAAATACATACAGACATACATAAAAATACATAAACAAATGTTTTGGTATCTTGCCAACAGGGTAAAAAAAAAATAGACAAAATGGAAGACAACTGGGAGGAAAGGAGGAAATTGAATTTATTTAGTCAGACTAAGAGGAGGCAAACATATTATGGGAGAAGGATGGGCAGTATGTAAACTGACCAAGAAAAAAGAATGGAAGGAGTCAATATCCCATCCAACATAGGAAAAGATCAGGACATCTGCAGGACTCTGCTGGTAACATGGCACATTGACAACAGGCAGCTGGAGAGAGATACCTTGGGCTCCTGCCACAACTGCTTCTCTCAAGGCAACTGGAAGAGTGCTGCAGATGTCATTTCCCAGCACCCCAGTTTGCAGTACCTTGGAAATCCATTGGTTGTTGCACTCCCTGCTGGAAAAGGAAGTTTTGGGGGATCACATTTGGTCATCAGTAACAGTAAGCATGAATTCCCAAATTCAGAGATCATTATTCTGGCTTACATCTCATAAATACTGAAGAAGATCCCAGACATCATGTTTTAATTGTATTTTCTTTCAATTTATCCTTTGAACTGCCTTGGGTCCCAATCCTGTCTTGGGACAGGAATAGAATAATAGATAGATAGGTAGGTAGGTAGGTAGGTAGATAGATAGATAGGTACATACTGATAAAGAGTAGCTATGGGTGCTTTTTTTTTTTTTGGAAAAAATTCTTTGAAGTGGGATGAATACAGGTCAAGCATCTCAGAGGCTGAAGCAGTGATTGGGTGATTATTTGAAGCTTGGATATTCCAGAATGGAAGCACTTCTGCTCAGCAAACCAGAGTTGTCTCACTTTGAACTGGTCACCAATCTATTGGCCATTAGGGTTCAGCTAACAGATTTCTCTTGGTAGCTCTCTTCTAGAGTGAGAAGGACAGAATGCATCACTCTTCCCTTCACAGAGCCTCTTTGTAGTTCCACATGAGGGCTGAGCCTCCCAGGAATTTTAGTGATGAGTAGGGGGTCTAAATGCATAGAATAATCAATAAAGTCAAACTGCACACTTAAAAATTAAATTACCAGCAGCAGCAACAACAAAACATTGATAATGGTCCTTGTTCTGGGAACAGAAAACATGATGGACCATCGATGACACCACACAGTGGTTTAATGGGAACAAGAGAAAAGGCTTTCAAAACTTGTTTTCAAGAGGAACACTATTAACTGGAAGATGGAAGGACTCATATCGGAAGTTACAAAGAAGGCTTCCACTCCCTCCTCTTTCCTCTGTGTAGTGTCTCTGTGAGATATGATGCTGTATTTAGTGTTGTGTGACATCAGCTTAATGAGGAACAGCAAGGTTTCAACAGCACTAAAGGGAGACATAGTGTTGAAGCAACGTATCAATATGTATTACTACAAACATAACCTACAAGTCCAATGGGAACTTTTTCAATAGCTTTGAAAACAAATTGATAATATTAAAGCCTCCACTGTCACACTGGTAATTAATAACTAGTCAAACAAAAGAAATACACATCTATATTATGTCATAGCATGTCTTGAAGGAGAAGTATGGTGGAGTACAGGACTTCTATACCACCAGTAAAACATCTGGAGCATGATCCTGATATGGATCCTGCAGCTACTGATCATAAGTCTGAACTACCACAGACACTTATCCCTGAATACAATATGATTAAAGAAACATCTTTCTTCAGTTCCAGCACCAGTGGAACAGGGAGGCACCAGGAGATAGGTCTCACAATGGTAAAGAATAGCTCACCTTCACGCTGTTGGAGGTGCAAGAGATGAAACTCAGCTTACACCCAAGATACCTATCTTTGCATGCGTAGGAGGAGATGGCTCAGATTGCTAGATGTATTTGTGTCTGCTCAACCTCTACACAACCTTCCTTCTGACCTAGGGTGAGAATCTCAGGACTACTGATGTCACTTTTCCATGCTTCTTCTCAAGTTTTCTTCCTGACTCCTCCAAGGACAAGAAAACATCTTGGTCTTTTTTTTCCTGATAAAACAGGCAACAGACATGGCTCCCTTTGTTGTCACACTAGTTGGTTAGACTCAGACCTATCTTCTCTTTGTGTCTCAAAACATTTCTCTTAATAAACATTGGGTATCTTACCTAAACAAGTGGTTCGACTCAATGTGATTGCATTTCAGAGAAACAGGCACACTCTTTGGTCAATCTGATATTCAAAGGGACTCACCCCACATACACGTACACTATGAAATCCACACCGTCTGTCTCAGGCCAGGGGTTTAGGTCAATAATGAGGTCCTTAGTTGAATGGGTCAAATTTGGGATTAGCAGACAGCCTCATTCCACCTTTGCAGTCTTTGCTGAAATGTGTTGCTCGCTTGGAGCCTGTTGTGCCTTATGGGGATTTGCTGTGGATGGGTCTGAACTACCTGAAGTAAAAATGCTGTAACTTTAAAAAGTTACCTTTCAGATTACAACATCCATTATCCTCCAGCCAGCATGAGGATTATGGGAAGTGTAACCCAAAAGTATTTTTTTCAGTGCTCTACAAAAGATCAAAAAGCAGTTCAATTGAACTTGGCCTGCCAGTTTTGCAAACAGAACTCTTTATAACTCTCCATCTATAGGCAGGACTCAGGAATCCATTCACACTACAGAATGATAGTGCTATGATTTCACTTCACCTGCCCCGGTTCCATCCTATATAATCCTGGGACTGGCAGTTTAGGGAGGGGAATTTAAAATTCTCAGCCGGAGTACCCCAACTACATTTTCCTTATGGTTGCCGTTCTCTTTGTACTAGGAATAATATGTGATGCTTAAGTTTCACAGTCACAGTGCTAGAGATAGATATCTCTTTGGAAAGACATCAATGTGTCATCTTTTATTGACAATAAAATGTTATAGGAATTTTTATTTCATTTTTTTCAGCCAAGACTTTTTATTCCGTACTAGAGATACCTTGTTGA
This sequence comes from Cyclura pinguis, assembly GCA_030412105.1. Classification (NCBI taxonomy): domain Eukaryota; kingdom Metazoa; phylum Chordata; class Lepidosauria; order Squamata; family Iguanidae; genus Cyclura; species Cyclura pinguis. The sequence continues at coordinate 132,754,802 of CM059600.1, forward strand.
GGGAACAAAAACATTGTGGTTCGGCACTTCATAAGCTTATTTCCTTATGCTTGAATACAAATGGTTTAGCCAGAAATTGAAATCAAATAACTGCTCACTGGGAATTCTAGGTGAAATGTTGCTGTTAGTTCTGAAAAACACAGAGCAGGCCTACAGTTTTATGAAGGTAATAGATGTTTTGGACATTGATTTCCAAGATGTCACAAGGAGCTGAAGAGCCCAAACTATATATGTTGCTATTTCTACTGGGATATATATTTCCACACAGGCTTTAGATAAATATCTTTCTACATGCCTGTGCCTACCATTAAGTATTTGATGGTAAAACAGTCTCATTCGCTAACTGTCTGAGGAAATATTATCTTTTGAACAATGCTCCGACATTTAAAATGCTGAGTTACCAATAGCAGTGACAAAAAATTAAACTGAGGAAATCACATTCAACTAGCTGTAGACAAGATCAACCAATCAACACACAACCTACATTGGTTCTGAACTGGCAGGAGAAGGAGTGAAGGGAATAACAACTACACTGAATGTTTGCAGAAATATAAATATTTAATATTTGAGCAGAAGCAATACATCCCCATTGCATGCCTCAAAAGTTTAAGTACCCAGTAAGAGTCCATGTTGCATAAGAGAACAATAAAATTTTTAATTCCATTTTCATTAAAATAATTTCCTGGATAAGTTGGGTGTATTATAGAGTCATTTGGCCTCCCTTCACTTTACCCACACTGGCATTATTATCATGCCCTGAGTTAATTTTTCATGAGGTTTAATCCAAATGTGAAGAACATCGCACTATGGCTTGGGAAGAGGAGCTATTTACATATGAAAGAGACTATTCCTCTCCCTTGGAAATACTTAAAGCATTATCATACCAAGGAAAACCCATTAAAATGATTTCATTTTTCCTACTGGGTGCCATTTAACAACAAATGGCTTCCAGAGTGCAACCAGGATAGTGCAATCCTTAGAATTATATCACCTCCAACTGCCCAAATCCAAATCACAAAAATGCTTTGACCATTTTTCAATCTTATTTTGGGTTTTTCTTAAAAGTCCACCTAACCCAAATAAGCTGGCTTTGTCTTAGGACGAAGGCTGTGGAGAAATATTGGGAAAAACTCATGACCCCCCCCCCATCCCTTATTTTTCTACATCGCTATGAAAAAAAATATCCTGTTGGGAAAGGAATGTGTAAATAACAAATGCAGAAGAATGTGAGACTGCTCCAGGTGAATCATTAAGGCCAACAATAAAACATGTTTTTTTAAAAAAATCAGGTGGAGGATACCAGTTAGGGAGGTGATAAAGCTGCCGGATGAAAATTAAAGGAGTATTTATGGGGGTTAAGGAGACTATAGAGAAGCTGAAAGAATTCTTTCCATCCGTCTTCACTGCTAAAGATATGGATTAAATATCTGTTCTCAGCCTGATGTTTCCAGGAAGAGAGACCGAACCAAGTGGTAGTGACAAGAGCAGGAGGCCTAGCTTTGTTGTACCTCAACTACAAATCAATTGCAATGAAAGAAAGAAATGTTGGGATTGTATTGGATCATTCAGTGAAACTACTGATCCACAGTGCAGCTGCTGTGAAAAAAAAGTGAAATCCATGCTAGGCATAACTACAAAAAGAATTTTTTAAAAAACTGCCAATATCACAGTGCCCTTATAGAAATTCATAGTAAAATCATTTCTGTGATACTGTGCATAGTTCTGGTCATCACACCTAGAAAAGGATATTGTAGAGCTGGAAAAAGTGAAGAAAGGGGCAAGCAAATGATCAAGGGATTGCAGCAACTTCCTTTTGGGGTTGTTTAACGTAGAAAAAGAAGAAGGTAAGGAAAAACACACTTCATGTGTATAGAGAAAGTACATAGGGAGAAGCTTCTCTCTCTCTCTCTCTCTGTTATAATACTAGAATCTGGGATGATCCAATGAAACTGCATGGAAACTGAGAACAGATAAAAGAAAATGTTTCCTTCCCTCACAGATATCATATTTAAATAATGGAGTTCACTGATACAAGAGGCAGATATAGCAGCCACCTTGGGCAACTTTAAAATCAGACAAATCCATGGAAGGCTCTCACTAATTGCTAGTCATGATACTCCCCAGTATACACAGGCAGTACTTCTTTATATATCAGCTGCTGGGAAGCATGAAGAGCAGAAGGCAATTGCACTCCTGTCCTGCTAGTAGGCTCCCCATAGGCTACAGGTGGCCACTGTGGGAACTGAATGCTGGACGAAATAGGCCATCTGCTCTTTTTCTGTTCTTAATCTAACAGCAAGGCATCAGATGAGAGATACTGATGCTTCCTGTTTGGCAAAAATGAGGAGGGTTCTTCTCGGTGTGTAAAATGCTACCATATAAATGTACCTTTTCAGTGATGTTTCAGAGGGGAGTAGAAATGAAGTGAAAGCTCAACCACTGTATGGGCCACGTGTCACAGAGAAGAGAGGACATCTCTCTGCTGCCATAGCAATGGGAAGCATGAATGAGAATGGATATTTTTTGCCTCTCATGATATCAAGCAAATAAATGGATGTGGCCCGTCATAAAAGCCATAGCCAAAATGACCTATGATATAAGACAGTGGAATTGCAGTCCAAAACATCCAAAGGGCCAAGGCTTCCCTGACTTGGCTACATTACAATGTCCAAAAACATCTCAGTGATTGAGGCTGGCCTAAGCAGGTGTTATGCCAATGTAAGCCCCCCCCCCTTTTTTTTTGGACATTGGGCAAGGAAGTAACCAGTATTTCCTAGAGCAACCTTTCTTACCCAGCTATGCAACAGGAGCTACACAATACACCCAGGTACATCCCAGCAGCCAATCAGAGTCCAAGGGTGGGAATGTGTCCCAGTGTCATTTGGGACACGTTGTCCAGGGGAAGTAATAGCTTCCCAGACCTCCAACAGGGCTAGGAGGCTGAGGGCTGATTTTCATCCCTGACTTGTGCATCCCCCTTGAAGACTCTTGATAAGATAAAAATCAAACTTACCTGGGCAACAGGAAAGGGAGGAAACTCAACTCATGCCCAAAGACCAGGCAGGTCCTTCTTCACTTTGGCAAGCCAGTTTTGGATCTGAGCAGGCAGAAGAAAAGAAAAGCTGCCCAGCTCCTGGCAGAGGTGTGAGCTGAAGTTTCTGGTCCAGATTCTGTGCCTCAGGGGCAGCACGTAACTGCAATCAAGATCTCAGGAAGAACTCACCTGACAATGCTTTAACAAAACACAGCTGGGAAGTATATCATAAGCCTTCAGCTTATAATGTGTGACATTGCAAGCCACACAGTGACTCTGGGCACTTGTTGGAAACAACACACCTCCTGGCTACATTCTGTTTGAAAGCTCCTGTTGCATTTTGGTTCTGACGGGAGTACAGCTCCTAGATTGTTCTGTGGCTTCGCTTAGGGACAAAACCAAGAATTCTGGCAGCAACTAGTGGCTCACCAGTTTAGCACTGGTAATGGCATGTGTTTTCCCTTCTGTCTCCTGATAAATCCTCCTAACATATGATAAAAAATTGACTTTCTTTCAACAACAGCTCCCACACATGTGCACATGGACTCTAACCAGATGAACTCCATAGTAATTAAAGTCAAAGGAGGGCAGTCAAATTATAGCAGGGGACAGTTGTTCTCCAGGCACTGATTGGACACTGGGGTGCACCCAGCACATCCAGCTGCTGTTCTACAGTTACAGAAGATGGTCATCTAGTATAAGAGCACTGACACAGCTTTATGCTGTACTAGCATTGAACAAGATTTGGCTTAGCTCACCATGGGAAACTGAAGCCCTCTCTGTCTGATTTTGAAGTGGCTATGTGTTAAGTCCTTCTTGCTGAGTGAAGCAGAAAACGCATCCTATTTTGCTTTGTTACCATTATCTGTGATGTTGTCTGCTAACACAGTACAGGCAGACACAGGTGTCCAATTGTCCTTGAATGTAGGGGAAGTGGGAACACATCTCCCCTGCAGAGTGACAGTTAACAAGAAGGTTTCCCTTGTCCTCTGTGATATCACTACAACGCCAAATTAGAACAGATGGCACTGTGCCCCAGTGCTGGCCAAAGACATTTTGCTCTCTAGAGCTGAGGTCAGACAGTAATGTTCTGGCCAGTAGCAAAGCTCAAATGGTGGCACACATCCTCCCACACAGCTGGGGCCAATTTTAATACCAGTACTAATAAGCCAGACTCACAATTCCTGCTTTCATCTGGTTTCACCCCTATGAAACTGTCTGAAGCAAGTCATACCATCCTGCCATAGGGCAGAGCTGGCCACATCTGGCTTATGGGGGATTTTGCAAAAAAGGTCTCTTAGAATGAGTCATTAGAACTTCAGAGGAACACTGTGGACAGCATTAAAGAAACATTTCACACATATACATCCCTGCCTTCTTTTCACCTTGAAGATTTTCATATTCAAAATCTAATACAACATGAGTGCTAGTCTATCAAAGATAATTGTCTGATGAAAAATCTCATATCAGAGGTCAACAATAGTACTTTTTTGTCCTCTCTGATGCTTGCAAAATGAAATTTGTCCAACAAGGAATACAGAAAAACCAACCAACACCTCCAGCTAAACAATTCAGTTTAAAGGCATTCACTAGGCCCTGATACCACATGGTTATCTTCATGGAAGCAGATGAACCATGGCAACAGGGGAAGCAGCTCAGTTCTCTGTGTGGGCCTACCAACTGTTTGAATATGGTAAAAGGCTATTCTTTCAAACCTCATCTAATTTTATTTGCCTCCCCATAAGGCTACTGCTCAACATTTCGGTCAAAGATGGATTCTGTTTGGGGTAGGAAGTAAGGCAGACAAGGACCCCCACTGTAATGACATGGAAGGCTCAGTAGGTTCAAAGCCAATAACAACACACTGAACTCCACAGAACATGTTGCTAGGAAAGTCAGTGTGATAAGTCTGTGAATCAAATGCCGGTTACCTGCTCTTCATCAGGTTGATTGGAGGACAGAATTCCTGGTGGTTTAAGCTGGTTTGCTCATACCACAGTTTGGAATTTTCATGGCTCAGAGACTTAAGTGACACTACAGAGTCAATGTCATTCATTCCACTTTATACCAGACTTCTACCTGACCAAAATAACTTGCTTGTCCTTGGACCTATGGTACAGTATAGAGTTAGAGTACCAGGATTTTTTGATCAGGAGAAATAATGTTATTTGTGAATTCCCTTGAGCTCCCTTTTTCCTCTGAGTTTAGTGGGTGATCTTCTCAGTTGCTGGAAGGAAAAATAACTTTCTGAGAAACAATGTATTTTGCTGATCTATCCCTGCTTGGTCTTGAATGGACAGTTAAGATCCATTAGGTTTACAAAATACCTTATTCCTCATGGAAATCAGAACTTCTTATACTGGTTTTTTGATATGATCAACATGGCTGTCTGTATTTTTTGAATTCTCATTCAGGGCAGGGCTATGGAGTTCATCAAGATGAGTGCCTGCAGTTCAAAATGTATAACTACACCCACTGCCTTTAAGCATCAGTACCTCACAGCCTCTGACTATAATAAATCTGATATTTAGTCTCAAATTATTTTGGAGTATATCTATACAGGTGTATTGTAAAGCTCAAAGAACTACAGAGTAGTTAAGAATATCTGAGCCATTTGTGTGCACTCTTCCCACTTGGAGGGAACCAGTGAATCAAAATGTGCTCCTAGGTATGCATTTGTAATGACAGAGAATGTTTAATTTAGTAGATGTATAATGTGGGTAGGCAGGAAATTTCCAACAGAGAGATTCTTTTCGTGTGTGACCTTTTTCATTACCCTGCAAGGTATACTAAGCATCCTGAAGTTGTCATACTGCTCAGACATACAGACATGTAGAACCTTCCTCACATTTATAATTTCAAACAGGGAAATGGGCCTGATTTGCCTACATTATTATGGCTCCATGTGGGTGGTATTTTTCACTTATCTGCACGCAGCCAGACAAATCAGAGGTTTCTTACCGCACAGGTATTAATAGGTAACTGAATGTGCGTGTGCACACACATGCTCAATTGCAACTCACAAATTGTATTTCCATGAAGAAAAACCTCAATCCTGGACCTACTAATCTGAGGATAAGACTCATCAAAATCACTGGGACTTGTTTCTGGGTAATCCTGAATAGGAGTGCACTACCATTGTTTCAAAAACCATGTCATATTTCTCCCAGAAATGTAAAGGAAGTATGTGGTATCTCTTTGTGTAGTTTGTAGAAGCTCCTTTAATAAGAAAGGTAGAAAGGTTGAGTTATAAAAGCAGTCTGCGCCTGGAGAAAAGGAACAATAACTCACACAAAAACTATACCTTAATTTTCACTTCTTTGTTTTTAGGAAGCACTGATCAGTAAACCAAGCACATATGTTAATAGTATTCTGGATAGAAAAGAAATTAAATAAAAAAACAAAACCTCTGTAACTAAGCAGGAACAAGACATGGTTACATTTTCAGGAGGAGGAGATGATGTTTCTTGTAGAATCTCCCCCCAGTTCTGGCTGTCTCACCTGCAGAGACCCGGTCGATTATGCCCTGTTAAAATGGCAACTATTTCCACACCATGCCTGCCCATACTGAAGAGAGAAGCAAAAGGAGGAAAACGCTGAAATAAAGGAAGGTTTAGAGCTTGGGTGTCAAAAACAAAGGAAAATAGTTGGTCAAGGGGCCTTGATTCCAATGCCAAGATGAATGAGAGAATGCAGTCATCACTAGTGAGAGTTGTTCAGAGCAGTGAGAGTCATGTAGGAAGCACAGCATGCCTGTCCCATAGCAGTCATAGAATGGTTGGCAACAGCAGCAATGTTCTTGGTCTGATGATTGGCAGAAGGCAATCCTTGGCCACAAAGTAAGCTTCTCAATGTATGACCTGTTTAGTTGCCCCTGCCTGTGAGGAAGGGCTGGAAAATTGTTAGAAGGAAGAATCTTACAAAAGTTGGAATTAGAGCCCCCAAAAGACTGCAGTGATACAGCTAATATATAATAACGGTAGTAGTAGTAGTAGTTTATTACTACTACTACTACTACTACTACTACTACTACTACTACTACTACTACTATTATACATGTGCATTATAGACAAAGTGAAATTAGTGCCTCAGTGTCATTCATATAGTAATGCACTTTGAGGTTTAGGGAATAAAAAGTAGTATAGAAATGCCTTAATAAATAAAAATAAATACAGCATTTGATGCTAACCTTCTAGATCAGGGATTAGCAACCGCCGCAGCAGGTCCAGAGGCCATTTTTCTGTCCCTAGGATCCTATGAGGGATGCCAATCCCTCAAAAAACACCTGGAAGTGACTAGAGGCCCGCTTCTGGTTTTGAATAATAGATGCTTTATGTTGAACAATGCAAGGGCAGGGCAGGGAAAATAGGCAGTCTTGAGAAGTTTGAAGAAGCCAAGAGGCTTAAAGACACCCTTGTGGAGGTGTATGTGGCCCCAGACATGTACTTTGCCCATGCTTGTTCTAGATAATGCTCTTTAATACTTGGGGGGGGGGCTCCATTCCAACAGCCCACTGAATTCAGTAGGACTAATGCTGTGTTGAGGCTGAATTTGTTAATTTAGTAAAAGGTTCTCTGCATTCCAGTCTCTTAGCCAGGGGCAGTGCAAATTTTAAGATGGCAATCTAACCTTGTTAACAGGCTGTGACAGCTTGAAGAAGGCTTACTTTGTTCCTTATAGCCCCAAACCGTACATTTCACCCAATAGTCTTGACTTACCTGCAGAAAAAAAGAGAAACAGAGAGAAAGAGAATACATAGTTGTTTGACTGTCAGTGCATATATGTATCAGTAGAAATGGTGGCAGTAGGGGAAGGAAGAGAGAATCTTGAACATAGCAGTGATCCCAGTGCTGGGAATGAAAGGCCTTTCCAACAGCTCTCTCTCTTTATGAAGAACTGCAGTAGCCTTTTCATTCGAGTAATTTCACTTTGAAAGGATGTTTGGCTGAAGGGTAATCTATAACACATGTCAACTTTCCCCCTCCAGATTTTCCCTATATCAATATTCTCCTATTGGCCTGTTTAGAACAGTCTCTCTTCCTTTTAGTTTCTTTCTCTGGCTGCTGAATCAATGTGGCCTCCGTAATACGCACTGGGATATATAGTACAAGGCTGCCCTTTTTGTTCAGTTGCAATTTCTTTCTTTTCATGTGCATGTGGGGCACGAAGACAATCTGTCTGCCACCATGAAACTGATATCATTAAACAGGAAATGTATTCTTGATCCTGCTCTGCACACATAAGAAGAGGAATCAGCCGAGCTTTAATATTACATCACCATGAAATCAGTCACAAGGCAATTGCCACTAGAATACAAAGCAGAGGAGAAGGAGGAGAGGATATTCAAGAGAAACATAGATTGGCTTCAGCCAAATCAAGCCATGTTCATTATGAACAATTTCAGCAAAGCAGCGTAGGATGTTATTACAACATGCATAAATAAAAAGCCATGGATTTTATACACCCTACTATTTCCATGTTGCCACTTGTAACTAAACACACTAGAAAAGGCAATATTTTTCATTTTCAAAGCACTCCCAGGAAAATGACTAAAAGAGGGTACAGCAGTGTCAGGACTGGAGGACCACATCTTTCACAGGATTTCCTGAGGGAAGCCTCTATTTTGTGTGAGGAAGGTAGAACTTTTGAAGGAGGGCCGGTTCTGTTCATGAAGTAGGGGAGATGCTAATGAAAGCATTGCATCGAAAGCCACTGCAAATCATAAACTTCTTAGTGGCCAAAACTGAGGCCCTTTAAAAAGCCAGTGGGCCACAGGTCTAATTTTACAACAACCACTCAAGCAGCAACCCTGGTAACCTCAGAACGTCTCTGGCAAAGATAGGAGTGGAACAGAACAACAAAGGTCATCTGCTGTGCTAATTAGATCTTCATTCTCTGTATGGACTGCTTGCGGCAAGAGCACATTATAACTTGCTTTGGCTGTTACCTCTTCAGTTGACAAAGATGTCAAACCTCCGTGGATCATTTTGTAAAACTCATCCATGTCTTGTAGTTAAACCACACTCACGCAACCATTTATTTCCATTATTGTTTCAGCACACCTTTCCCACCAAAACCTTCAGAAGGACCCTTCGTCTACATACCCTGGGGAATTGTTCCCTGACTTAATCCAGATGCTTTGGATTATAATTCTTATCATCTCTGAACACTGGCCATGCAAGCTAGGACTGAGGGGAGAAAGGCTGCCAGGTTGGAGAAGGCTGCCCTAGTCATGTCTGTGTAAGTGAAATGAATGCATGAGCATGGCACATTTATCTGCTCTGGCTGTCTTCTCCCCTTATTTGAGTGTCTCTCCTCACAAACAACTCACATTCCCCCAAATACACACACACACACCCATTTTTATCACACATACAGAGAATCTGACTTGGACCCTGGCAGCATTTCAAATACAGGAGTGTCTGGAGTTATATGGTGTTGCTAGCTGCCACAGCAAATGACAGTTGTGACAAACGATAGAGTTTTATGTTATCTATCCCATAGAAAAGAATGGGGATGCTGTGTTCTCCCCGCCTCTGCTTTTAGCAACTTTACAGCTATTACTTATTGATCTTCAGTGGTAGTTGATTGGTTCCATATCAATGGAGAGATGAAACCACTCTAGGTTTCAGTTTGACCTTTAAAGGAGATATCCAAGGTACTGAATTGATTTTGGGAGGAATGATTTCAGCACTTCGATAACTCTTGCAAAGTTCAGATTGAAGCCTGGTGTGGATTTACTGTTTACTCACATGGAACTCACCAGCTGGCACTTCCGATGCTGCTGTTCTACTTCTTAAACTGCCAGCTTCTGTGACAGCCCCTGAAGAAAGGCCTGCAGACATTTCCTGGCTGCACTACATTGGGCTATTTGCTGGAATGAAATTTTTTAAAAATATATCCTGAGACTCAGTTTCTCTTCCCCAACTAAATCAAAACATTGGCGCATTGACTGAAAGTACATTCTACCCCAAATAAGAGCCTCCTATGAAGAAAAAAAAAAAATCAACTCTGATTTTAAACCAGAAATATGGTTGTGGGGTAGTACTCTTAAATAAAGGGAGTTTAGAACACATATTAATCTCTGAAGGATTTTTTTTATATATATACATGAGAACATTTGTAGTCTTTGCTACCATCTCAGGTTATGCTCTAAGTATAAGAGCTATTACCCAGTCTCTAATACTGGGCCTATTACTGTTCGACATTAACTAGCTACCACTGTTTCAGAACTGGAGGATATGTAATAATTTATTTCCCAGAATGGAGAATTTACAAATACAATAGCACAACATTTACCACAGAATTTGTTCATTGGTAGTTTACCTCTCCTATAACTTCAGACCCTACTGCTCAAACAACCAAAAAAGTCAAACATTCAACCCCAAATCAGCCAAATGGTAGCAATACCATGTCACGTGGGCATGCCCATAATATGACAATGCGGCCTATGTGGGTGCAAACTGGCCTCTGCCCCTTCCACATTGCCCACCCCTTTTTTTAAACTGAAGGTCTTTCCTTTTAGAATAAAGCAGGAACTGACCGTCCTACATCAGCACCTTGGACAGATCTGTCTCTGGTTACTGATCCAGCAAGTGCAAAGTCTTTAGGGCTCCAGTATGTGAACTTATCATAATCATTTCAAAGAAATCAAAATGCCTTCCTGCCATGCCAATTTTCTTGCTATTTTCTGAAAACACAGGATGGTGTGCAGTAAACTACATGTCTTGCATAGAGACAGTCCCAGGTTCAACAGACATTTCCCTTTCTGTTACAGTCCTAAGAGAGCCAGTGTGGTGTAGTGGTTTGAGCAATGGACTAGGACTCTGCAGACCAGGGTTCAAATCCCTGCTCAACCAGGAAAACCCACTGGGTGACCTTGGGCAAGTGACACTCTCTCAGCCTCAGAGGAAGACAAAGGCAACCCCCCTCTGAAAAAATCTTGCCACGAACCATGAGAGGTTTACCTTAGGGCTATCATAAGTCAGAAACAACTTGAAAGCATACAGTAACAACAGCAACTGTTACTACTACATGTAGTCCTAGACCTTCTATCAGAAGATGAAGAGGGTTGAAGTTCCTTCCTCAGTTGGCAAACTTAGGCATATATGATGGGTCATAGATCTCAAAATACCAACAACTCCTGTTCTGAGACTCTAACAACCACCCACGATGCCAGAGCTAGCCCTGATTATTCTGCTGCCTTGAGGTGAAGACCAAGGTAGTGGCTCCCATTCCTTCTACAAAGCCAGTGGGGCTGGCAGTTGCCTCTTTCTTTCAATAACACAGATGGCAAGGCATCCTCCATTGCACCTGGAAGACAGCAGTCTAATTTGAGGGACTGGGGGATAAATAGCACAGTCCACAGACCTCTCTGGCATCAATACCTTGTTGCTACCTCTCAGCAACAGCCTCCTGAGGCAACTGCCTTTCTCTGAGCAATGCCATGGTTATTAGGCAGATGGTAGATGCAGAAGTGTCTCCTGTCTCCAGAACTCCTATTGTTAGCTACAGTGGCTACAGCTACAGCAGTGGGGTTAGCTACATACTTCCCTCCTGCAGCTGATCCACACCCTTTGACACAGGCAGGAAAGAAAGGCAGAATTTCCTGTACTAGCCAATCCTATTTCTTTTTTAGCTTTCCCTGAAGACCCCTTCAAATCCTGCCCCCTCATCTTTCACTTCCCGTTAATGCACACCATGAAAAAAGCCCAATTTCATCATTGAGATGAAAATCATGCAAACAATTTTGGCTGGCAAAGCGGCCCATGAAGAGCTGGCCATGCAAAGGTTCTCTCCTCACAATCCCAAGCGCTTACCACGTAGCAATATCCCTCAGTGTGAATTGGACTACTGCCCTCTTTGAAATATTCAACACACATTCCAGAAGAAACAAGATTTTACCATTCCAAAGTAATAAAACTCCATAGCAGAAAGTTATTATGGCATCAATATTTTATGAACAGTCAAACTTATTTATAAGCTTCACTAACAGGCTAGCTCGAACAGGTGCAATAGACAGAAGCCACATTCGTTCCCATTTTACTTGTCATGAGATGGCAAGCCTAATGCTGCCCTCTGCTGCCTATTCCAGCTCAATATGCAAACAAATCATTTCAAATTTCTCAGAGCAACTTTTTGTACCACATGTATCATACTTGTTATGTGCATTCAAGTCAACTTTGAGTTATAGTGACCCTGTCATAGGGTTTTCTTGGCAAGATATATTCCAGGAGGCTTGCCATTGCTTTCCTCTGAAATATGCTCAATAACACCACAGATTTCCTGGTGATCTTCCTTCTGAGTACTAACCAGGCCTGATCCTGCCTAGCTTCTGATATCAGATGGGATATTTAGGTAGACATGTATTGTGCATACCTACATATTTGGGAATGCATGTTTCACACTAGCAACTTAGTTTAAGCCAGGGATGACCAGCGTGGTGTAATGGTTTGAGTGTTGACCTACAAATCTGGAGACCAGGGTTCAAATTCCCACTCAGCCATGGGAACCCCCTGGGTGACCATAAGCAAGTCATACTCTCTCATTCTCGGAGGGAGGGAAAGACATCCTCCCAACAAATCTTGCCAAGAAAACCCCCTGGCTGGTTCACCGTACGGTCATCATAAGTTGGATATGACTTGAAAACATACAACAACCTGGGAACCATGTGGCCCTCCAGCTGTTGTTGGACTGTAAATCCCAGCAGTCCTAACTAGCATAGCCAGTGGTGATGAAACCTGGAAGATGCAGCCAAACAACATCTGGAGACCCACACCTTTTTCACTCCTCATTTAGGTTCTTTAACACCATTACAGGAGGGAAAAAGGCATACAGACACACTCCCACCTACCCTTGCATATTTCTCTTAGTTCTACATGTGGGCTGACCATTATTCTGCATAAATAGTGCAATATTCTGCCCTCATCTAAATGAAGATTTGTAGCCTTCAGGAAGGGAAGAAACTCATCTTGCTCTGTGCACACATAGACACAAACTAAAATGAACATGCACATAGGAAAAAGTGACAGATTTGTCTCATTTTCAGTCTGTTTCATTTTCACAAGTCTTCACTTTTCCATCTTGTGTTTGCATAAATCAGTGAACTATTTTTTTAAGGCATATGAATATTTACATCAAATGGCATGTACAAATTTATCCTTTAAAATGATTTTTTTCCCTCTAAAAATATACACTGCTATCATTTTTTTTAAAACCAAGGATCGCATTCCACCGTGTTCAGAGAAGTGCTATATTTTAACCATCACATTATCAGAGAAGTAGGGATCACTTCTGGCTTGTATTGAAATTCTCAAGGATCATGTTAAACTAAGCATCCTTAGTAGAATGAAGTAGAGGGAAGGCAACATAATATCTGGCAATTTTTTAAAAAAGGGGGGAAAATCATGCTCTTTCAGTACTCAAGAGAGAGAGAGAGAGCTCTGATTTTAAAGAAGGAAAATTATAAGACAAAAGAGTAGGTGGGTGGGGGGAAATGGCTAGCTAGCATTCACCATTTTTTTCATTTGTGAAAAACATTGAAGTAAATGCTATCATACTTCAGAGACAAAAGCAAGGAGCCATTCTGAAGAATGTGTTGTTTTTTTTAAAAAAGACAGAAATACAAAGACATGTATGTTCAAGGGAGAGTTCCATGACACACTACCAGCACCTATTACTCAATTATTATTTTAAAAGGTTTTTCAGGTTTTTTTTAAAAAAGCAGCAAATAAGACCAGACAAAAGGACCTAATCTTGGTCACTACCTCATTTTTTCAACCTTATGTTTGTTTCGCCCTGCTTCCACATCAGTGTGATTAATTTCAGGGGGGTGGGTGGGTTGGAAAACCTGCTCAACAATTTCTATGCATGTTCACCCACATTTCTCCTAAAAGATGCATTTCTGTATGCATTTTTGCCTAATACATTTTTGTGTTTCTGCTACTGTAGGGTTTTTGTCTGCACATTCCTCAAGATGCTCATTTCAATATACTTTTTTGTTTTGTGGACTGGATCATAAAATTCAGTAAAGTATGAGTGCATGAACTGCAATTTGTAGACTGATGGACGTGAATTTGCTGTGCCCAAACTGAACTAATTTCTCCCTTGTTCTTAGTCAGAGGTACTATACATTCCCTAGAAAAATTACTTAGACAATAACTCCCAGAATGTTCCAGCAGGAAATATGGAAGGTGTAATCCAGAAATGAGTGAAGTGCTACCTTGGGGGCTACATGTGTTCCCCAAGGCTTTTTTTGGGGGGGGGTCCAAGTCTACTGGATGTGTCTCATGCTAAAAAGGGTGAACTGCCTTCCCTGAAAGCCCCTAGAATGGTGATCTGCCTTCGCAACAGGACACTGGTTAACACTGTTCAACAACAGAAATGGACTGGAGTTTTTATTCTGCCTTCTCTGATATTTCATATTTTGGAGATTCCAGGGCAGTTAAGTACATTGTCCCCCAAGATACAGAAATTGTTTACCTAATTATAGGCAAACCAGTCATTTTTCCAAATTCAGCATGTGAATTCAGCATGTACAATATACAAAGCAGCCACAGCTGCAGTCAGTGTTTTAACTGGGTGAGGTTGGGAGGAAAATGCTGTTCCCCAACAATAGATTACAGAGGTTAAGTCCTGGCAAACCTCTCACATGCTCCAATCCTTTACAGGTGAAAATAAAGACATGTCTGAAATATCTCAAGTCTACACATGAAAGTTCACAGCCCATCCACAACTTCCACAGGCAACTACACATTGCTAGCAACCCTATTTAACTTCCTTTTGTTGGTTTTTCTGCAGCAAGCTAACTTTCACTGATAGGATAATCGTAACTTCCGCTTAAAATTCTCTCTCACACACAGACACATATAATCAGAGAGAAATGTATATATTTGTCATTGTTGTGTGTCTTTAAGTCATTTACAACTTATGGCAACCCAACAGCAAACCTATCGCAGGGTTTCCTTGGCAAGATTTGTTCAGAGGGGTCTGCCTTTGCCTTCCTCTGAGGCTGAGAGAGTGTCACTTCCCAAGGTCACCCAGTGAGTTTCCATGGCTGAGCAGGGATTTGGAGCCTGGTCTCCTGGAATCCTAGTCCAAAGCTCTAACCACTACACCACACTGTGTCTCTGCCAAAGCCTATGCCTGACAAAGTACCTGACGAAACATCTTAACTACACATAAAACAGTTTCCTATTTTTGCACAAAATATACACATGGGCATTTTGAACCACTGAAAATGTATTATGAGGTCATTATATGTATGTACATAATATAGTAATAATTAAATCTTTAGTTATTTAACAGTTAATTAACTGGTTTTATATAAATATTTAATTATTTAGTTTAATTATTTAAATCTTTATTTATTAAATATTTAATCTAATTAAATAATAAGTTAAATTGGGATCTCCTGAATACAATCCTTACGGCTTACTAGAAAGCCAGGGTCCCTCCCTATGTTTTGACATCAGTGGTGGATGTCAGGGGGGCCAGAGGCTGCTTTTCCCCCAGATGCTCCTAGCAAATTCAAACAGTCTATTCTTTTCTGCAATTCCTCTGAATAAGGCAACAAAAAATGACCTTTTTGTTACTTTGTGTCACCATTTTGAGATGGACTGCTGAGAAAAACACAAGTACAGACAGTGCATTGTAATGGTTTGAGCAATGGATTATGACCCTAGAGACCAGGATTTCATTCCCCACTTAGCCATGGAAACCCACTGAGTGACTTTAGGTGCATCACACACTCCCAGAAAACCCCATGATGGGTTTGCCTCAGGGTCACCGTAAGTCAGAAACTAACTGAAGGCACGCAATGTCAGTGTGGTTCTAAGGTACATCTGGCAGTATTTTTGCATGCTTTCAGACACTGGGAGTTTTCTTTATGGGCAAAAACTGTCTGAAAATCATACTATTTTTTTAAAAAAAATTGGAGTTGGGCTTTGCAGGGGGGACTGCTGGAGGGCTTCACGTGTTTCAAAAATGCTGTTCAGGGCCAATGGTTGCACTTTGGCCACCCTGGTCTCACATGGAAGTACAATAGAAAATACATCCAGTCCCACTTGAGCAGTTAAGTGAGAACATAAGGGAGCCACAGACTCAACCATAGATCTTGCATATCTTCTTGAGTTCTTTGGAGGAAAGGCAATATACAAACAGAATATATATTTATGCAACACCAGAGGATATACCACTGCCAGCTTATCCTGAGGAAATATTAGTATGATAATAGTCCTAATAACATCACTCTACACATGGGCCTGGTACGGAACATGATAAATACTTTGGGGACAAGTGCAAGGAACCTCTTCTATTGCATTATTTGCAACATCTTCTCTTAGGCCCAGTTGGTTTTCCTGTTTCATTCAAGAAGAAACACTTTGTGTTGCTCATGTTCTTCTATTTTCTTCTATCTTCTTCTTCTGTCTTAATAACAGGGAATTTGTAGAGAGTCCACAAAATCAAAAGGAAAAGAGAGAAAGAGAAAGCGAGGAAGAGAGAAAAGCATGGGGGGAAAGCACATGAGCATTAGACTGATGGTTAAGGTGCAATACTAGACATGATTTAGACATGATTTGACTTGAACTCCCTTGAGCAATGAAAGAATACGGGGGGGGGGGGTGGTGGTTAAGAAATGAGATCCAGAGATATATCTTTGTGCACAAGAGATTCCATGTAAGATGACAGATTTCCTAGTAATGAGGATCTTCTCATTCCAAAGCACCTACAGAGTCAAGTCAGTCTCCCTCCTATCACATAAACGTAAAATACAAAATCTAGAACAAAGGCATAACATTAAAATATAGAGTAACTCTATTTTTACACAACTTGAAAATGTTCAATAAAATATGATATGGCCATCAGAGAGCCAGATAAAATGCCTTACAAGTAAGGTCTTTTTTTTCCCCCCAAGCTGGCAGACTTCTATGTTTTTAATTCTTATCTCCAGTTTAGGGTACTTTATTTTCCTAATTAGGTTAAAAAAAGGAACAATTTTCCTTGGTGTGACCACAATCTTCATATTTATTATATGTCACAAACTGGTCTTTCCCATTTGGAACCCTCTTTTGTAAGCCCTGGGTTATAGATACATTTACACACTCCATCATGTCACCTTAACATCCCATGACCTCTATTTCAATGTTAAAATTGTGATCTATATTTAGACTCTGCTATAAACATCCTTCCATGGGAAAGAGACACACATACAAATGTGTATATGTCTTGCTTCTTTCTGCACCTTGTAACCCGAAAGGCTTCTCTGAACTCGGTCTCTGAACACTAGGTGGCAATCAAAACTTACTAACTTCCTTTAAAACCTCTCTTAGAAAAATAGATTTGTATATGCAGGAATTACAGGGGAAAGAGGCTTCTTTCAATGGGCAACTAAAGGCATGAGCGGTCAGATGCAGATGTATGAGAAAAGTAACCAAGAAGGTACAGTGTGCAAGTAATTCTAGAAACCCCTGTAGTGAAGGCAAAGGGCTGCATATCTCCTTGTAGTGTCACTTGACCTGTGAAGTATTACTTTTAGGGGTTAAACACAGATATTTGAAAATTTATATTTTGAACCATAAACTCCCAGAATTTCGCTGGACAAGCTGAACAGAGGATTCATGGAGTTGCAGTCCCAAAAATAATTTCCCTATGTTTAGGTTAAACCTATAAAGAAAAGGACTCTGATAAGGACACAACACACAAATTCACACAACACCTAGAATAAGACTATTTGCTACAGAAATTAAAAAAAAAAAGGCTCTTGATGTATTCAGAGTAGCCACCAGAGCATAACCTCCCAGAAATCAAAACTGTACTCAAAAGATAGGTTTGAAATGAGGGGGTGAATGTCAGTGATGAAAGATTTAGGCACACTGTATTTCAAGTACATCCATAAGCAAAATCAAAGTTATGCAGAGAACAGATGTTGGAGTAGTCAAGTAGACAGCTGGGGATGAGCTCCTTAAGGACAGCTTTGTTTCTGCCTAAATGAGACATTCACAACCAAAGGAGCCAAGCCAGCCTCAAAAGACTTGTAGAACCATATGGAACCATATGAGCCTCTTGGGTGACATGATCTATGCTGAAGCAAGAGCTGCCCTAGTACTCTACAGTATAGTGAAAAGCCAGCTGTCATCTCCTTCTTACTCAACTAAACAATCCTAGTTGCACCACGAGTAAAATAATAGGAATCATGGAATTAGAAGGGATTCCAAGAGCCATCTAGTTCACCTCTGCCATGCAGGAATCCACAGGCAGAACATCCCTGAGATGTGGCCAATGAACACTTCTTAAACATTTCCAGTGAAGGCAAGAACTACCCTCTTATGCAGTCCAATCCACTGTTAAACAGTTCTTACCTTCAGGAAGTTCTTCAGTGTCTAATCAGAGGGTCTTTCTGCACTTCATTGTTATAGTGCTATTATTCCACTTTCAGCAACCCAAAGAATCCTGGGACTTGCAGTTTAAGGAGGGGCATTTAGAATTCTCAGCCAGAGAGCTTTTGGGCATCAAGTAAACTACAAACCTCAGAATTCCACAGGATGTTGAAAGTGGAATAATAGTACTGTAACAGTGCCCAGAATCTCCTTTTTATGACTCAAATCCATTGGTTTGGATTCTGGCATCTGGAATAGCAGGAAACATTTCAGAATGTCTAATAGTTAAAGATGGCTATTTTTTCACAAGATAAACATACCAGCGCCCTAAAGCTGCTTCTTGGTTTCCAAACTCTTTATCATCTTGGCTGCCTGTTTCTTTTTCTGGCTACGTTCCAGCTTGTCAATATCCTTTTAAAATATGTGGGTGTTTCTGCTAGAACCTCCAGTAACTAGCACAGTTTTAGGTGGAAATTAAGACCAAAATTCTCAGTACAGAATTCACTTGTGTGGAGAAAAACATAATTGCACAGATCTGGTAAACTATCTATAGAAAAGTGAGGGTAGGTATGCTATACAGGAAGAAAAGGGTCATATTCATAATGCTGCTAGTTTAACACAACCCTGAAGATGCCCTAGGCTGTGTGCACTGACTTGTGGAATATGCACAATGCACCTTTGTGAGTAGACTCTAGTCCACATCTGCTACATTTGGGATTTATGGCTAATGAGATCTGCCCCTACTTGAACATTAATTAAACAAAATGAGATCTAGGAAACAGACAAACCAGGATTTTATGTATAATAATAAACCTAGAAAGATAACAGCAACAAAATTCAATGAATTGAATTTACTATCCAGTTTAGTAGAAAAAGTGTTATATGTTTTTGCTCCTAGTGAATGAAGGTTTCGTTTCCAATTCCTTGCCTTATGCTCACAAGAAGGAAGCTTTAAGACAGGGGTAGGAATTATGCAGCCCTCCTTCCACATGTCAAACTGCAGTTCGCAGAGCCATAGCCAGCCTAGCCAGTGGAGAAGAATGCTGGGAGTTGCAGTCCAGCAACTTCTGGAGAGCCATGTGATTCCCACTCCTGCCTCAAGGTTAAATCCAACTGTAGTATTACTTAGGGTTGACCAAATGACATGAATAGGAAGCAATTTGTTTGAATGGGGCTACTCTAAATAGAACTAATATTAAATTTAGCCTTTAGTTGGAGTAGAGCAGGGGCAGAAGTTGAGGAACTGGCTTGAACAGAGAGTATTGAGTGAGGGTTGATGAAAAATCCAGTGGGAGGAAGTAGAGGGTGGCTATCATTAATAGGAGGGGAAAGAATGGGGCCCCTGCTCCCTCAAACACCCCCTACTTTGCCTGTTGTACAGTAATGCTTATAAAAGTCCATCTCACTATATTTGCAGGCTATTATGAGAACTACAAGAGCCAATGTAGTGCAGTGGTTTGAGACTATACGGCTGGAGTACTTAAAATTCTCAGCCAGGGAGCTTGTTTGGTGCCTCTGACCAAACAAAAAACTCCAGGATTCCAGAGGCTGCAGCCACGGCAATTACAGTGGAATCATAGTCCTATAACTGTGTGATTTAAAAGGCCCTATGGAGGGGCAAAGATTTCCCTATCCCCAAAATAATTTAGTGCCATTTAGTGCTCATAACAATGCACAAGCATGGAACTGAATGCTGGAATACAGTCACAAGGCTACAACCAAGTATGTTTCTTTAGACAAAAAAATGACATTGTACATGCAAAAGGGCTTTAATTCTTTTTTCATCAATGGCAGCTCCCTGGTCACAATGCAGCCAGTTTTTGAAACCCACATGCTCCAGATAAGCTGGTAATACGGTGTAGATGGAGTAGTGCTGTTCAGCAGGTTTATTGGACCTGCAGTGTAAGTTATTTGAGAAGCCTGCCCATTGTCTGCTAGGACCCTTGAGTGTGTGTGGGGGGGTGAGCATGGGCAGTGTGAGATCCAAGGACATACATTAGATGCAGGGGGAACAAAGCAAATTGTCTTAGCAGGCACCCTCCTCTTCTGGGAAGCCCCTGGGATGACATGTGGGTAGGGGTATACTATTCAGAAAAAGAAATGTAGGTGCCTGTTTTGTAAACAGATGTTTCTACAGATGTTTCCAACATCATGATTCCTAGAATGAATAAAAATACACAATAGCTCATGAGTTCCCCTGTAGCAGCCCTAGAGAACGGCAACAATTCAAACAGACATTTTCCTCTTTTTTCTTACTGTACAATTTATGTTCAATACAAATTGGACTCCCCAGGCTCTTAACATGGGTGAAATTTATGTATATAGCCACAGGGTTTTTTTTCTTTAAAGTAATATCTATTATATTCCAGACCATATAGAACAGCAATTTGGGGGGCGAGGGAGATAAATGTCTCCCATGAAAGTGAGCGATAATGAAGAAGACAGAGAAACATAATACTTCCAAATGCTCTCTTTTCTATCACCATGGACTAATCCTTCCCTCTACATAGTAGTAATTGACTTTGAATAGTGTAAATTATAAGCAGGCCATAAACCATGCTGCAGGACTAAACAGGGACAGCAATTTTCCCTCCACTTGAGGGAAAAAAAAGCCAAAGCAACTGGATTTGGAGATGACAGTTCTCCATGTAGCTGTTGGCTAACAGGGTAGTCTGCTCACAATCCCTAATGCGTATTCATTTGTTTGAGCAGGGGGGCTTGTAATATCACATTTTACAGCTTGGTAAGGGAACATGCACTCTTAGTTGCCAAACATAAGCATATAAGTACTTGGGCCGTGCTTGCCTGATAACCCCAATATTTTATAGTTCCAACAGGTGGACTTTCTGTTTGCTGTTCCACATCCTTTCTTTTCCTACACCATTCTATCTTGAAGTCATCTTTCTCTTCTGTCTCCTCCATTAGGTTATGTATTTGATTACGAACAAGTTTTAGTAAGTTAATCTAGTTTTACATGTTTTACAAAAGAAGACTTAGCTTATTCATTTTCTTTGCCAGGCTGTGGGTGGGTATGGGACTGATGGTTGTTCAGGTTTTGCCCTGCCAGTTGATTACTCTGCTTGCTTGGCCTCAGCACCTGGTATTCAGAATTTTGTTTTTGTTGTTTCCCTCCAAATCATTACGACTTATGGTGACCCTAAGATGACCCTATCACGGGGTTTTCTTGGCAAGATTGGTTCAGAGGAGATTTGCCATTGCCTTACTCTCACACTGAGAGAGTGTGGCTGGCCCAAAGCCACCCAGTGGGTTTCCATGACTGAGTGGAATTCAATCCCTGATCTACAGAGTCCTAGTCTAACACCCAGACCACTACCCCATGCTGGCTCTCAATTCAGAATTATATGGAGTCTTATTATGATTACTCTGTTCAACTATTATGTTTCCTAGCATTTGACAGACATATCAACATGTGATCAGCCACTGATATCAGCATTTTTTTTTCTGTTGTTTTGATCAGGACATGTAATCTCTGAGGTTGCAATGCCCACATTATTTCTCCAGGCCCACACCTGACCTTCGTATTGTTCTGCTGAAGTTGTCACCGTACTACTGCATATGCTTCCACCACGGCTACAGCAATCCTCCTCCACACAGACACCATAGATTTTCCTTTTAAAATGAGGTGAGGGAGAGGTTGCAATAGGTACAGAAGCCCATTGTTGTCACCGCTGTAGGCCATGTCCTCCCAAAGACTGGCCAAGAAATCGCCAAAGCCAAAATGGATACAAATTCCTGTTTCCATTTTCAGCTGTTTTTCTTCATGGAGGATAGAATGTGGATGGGAATGTGTTTCAATGGTATTCACCACTGTTGGAAACTTCAGGAAAGCAGACTTACCAATTTTGGAGGATCATGCACACAACAAGACTTACCCCTGGTTTGCATAGGTCTGCTCCCTGAGTTTTTAATAACCTACCTACCTACCTACCTACCTACCTACCTACCTATCTACATTGGGTCCTTGTCCATTAGGTTTGGTTCCAGGACCCCCTGTAGATACCAAAATTCATGTACGCTCCAAGTCCCATCATTTACAATGATGGAGTAAAATGGCATCCCTCATATAAAATGGCAAAATCAAAGTTTGTTTTTTGGATTTTATAACAAGTATTTTCAAGCTCTGGTTAGTTGAATCTGTGGATACAGAATCCACGGATATGGAGGGCCAACTGTGAAGAAAAGGATTGTATGAAGGTTTAGCTAAAGCAATATGAATTCATGTTGTGCAGAGCTATGCTGGCCTGGTGGAATATTAGAATCAGGGTATCATAATGCAATGTCAGAATCCAGAGGAAAAGCACATCAAAAGGAAGAACAGAAAGAGATCAAATGACTGGGGTCAGAAGCTTGTGCTGTGACCTTTTACCTTTCTTTGTCATTTTCAGAATAAATCAGCATCTTTCCATCTAGTGAAGTTATTGCTTTTAGAGGCATAATGTTGAATTTCATGTACTGCAGTGGTTGGAATCAGTAAGTTCTTTTCCACTTGATTTCTGCTAAAATACTGCATTCCTCTATGGGTTGATGTTCACACACATACATTTTGTCTGACATGGTGACAGGTGACATAAACATCCATTTCATGGGACACAGCTCACTCAAATCACTCAGTGATTCAAGCTGAACATGTGAACAGACTCCAGTGTTGTATTGATCATGAAAGTGAACATAAAAGATTTATCTGTGATGCTTACTGTGGCATGGCTTTCATGTATTCAAACCATTGCTTGGATCTGAATTAATCAGAGGCCAGGATCCAATGCTATATTTCCATTGGACCCTATCACTTTCCCCTTCCCTTCTTCATTACTCCTTCTACTTGTGCACTCTAAAAATCTGCTGGACCACTAGGAGGTAGATTTCATAGTAGTTTGCAGTAGCAAGGAGGAAAGGAATCAAGTCAAAATTTCATTGTCATTAAGAGATGTATATACAATGCTAGCTTTTGAAGATACATTCCGAGTTTCCTTTGTTCCCAAAATGTATCAGGCCTAACAATATTCTTTCTCACTGACACAGTATTTACTGGTTTCAAGATATTAAAAGCATCCCCTTCCATGAAATCCTGCCCGCTCACTGCATCACAAGCATGTCTGGCTGGGGCATGGAATGGGGTCTTTTCCAGATTGCACAAATTTGTATATAAATGACTTCTGACCCTGAAGGACACTTGCCCAAACTCGGAGCTAGGAAAGTCCCTATCCTGCTTTATGCAGATGATGCCGTTATCCTTTCTTGCTCTAGACCTGGACTGAAACATCTTCTAATGAAATTCATAAACTATTGTATGTCCAACGATCTGAAAATTAATTTTGGGAAATCCAAAATCATGGTCTTTGAAAACAAATTCTCCCAATGCCATTGGTCTCTCGAGGGGCACACCGTAGAACAGGTCAAAAACTTCATATCTGGGACTGTCATTTCATCACACTCTGTCATGGAATACTTATAGAGCAGGTATTCTTCAGAAAGCATCAGTTAGTTCAGCTGCAATAACATGCTTCTTCTTCACTAAAGGGGGCATGCATATATCATCTCCCATTAAAGTGTTTAATGCCAAATCTGCTGCACAACTCTTATGTGCTTCTAATATCTAGATGGGGGAGAAGATAGATAGGCAACAGACAAAGTTCCTAAGAACCCTTCTTCAACTCCCCAATTGTGTCCCTAATTCTGCGCTTTTATTAGAAACAGGGGAAGGCTCTCTCTCGGTGGTATGCTTTAAAACTCTGGCTGGAAGTCAGTGTTTTTAGGGTAGGCTCAGGTGTGCTTGTATATCTGTCCCAGGATGATTATTTAAGTAGCTGGTCCAAGCTTCTTGCCAAAACAGCAGCTTCAATTGGTCTCTCTTCCTCTCCTCTCTCCAATCTGGATTTGAATATTGCCCACAAATCTCTCAAACAATGTGGGATATGGTTTTTTGCAATCTGCACTCCTGCTCATATATATTGTGCTCTGCTAGTGCAAAGAACATTTATTACGCTGGGCCTTTTCAATTAGCTGACTATATAAAGAACTTGTCAGTGGCTAAGGACCACAGATTTTTTTTCTTAGACCAGATGTAACATTTTTTCTATTGAATTACTTCAAGGCAGATTTGCTGGGGTCCCATATCTAGAAAGACAGTGCCCTTGCAATAATATGGAAGTTGAGTTGATGAAGTATGTTCTTTTGCCCTGTAGCTATTATAATTAGGCCTGTCAGTATATAATTACTCCCTTATTGAGTAAATTTCCTGGAAGTTCACACCAATTTTATATCAGGTTTCTGTTGGAAGGTAAGTCCCCAAATGTCACCCTGGCTGTTGCTAAATTTCTCACAGAGATGGCCAGGTATTAGAGCTCATTGCGTATTAGATAAAAGTTGATTGTAATTGTTTTACTGTTTTGATTTTTTCTTTGGATGTTTTGCTTCTGTTTTATCCTTGAGTTCTTTTTTGTTGGATCTGTAGATCGCAATAAATGGGTGGTGGTGGTGGTGGTGGTGGTGGTGGTGGTGGTGATTGCACAAGTTCCTTCCTGGAGAGGTTCAGAGAGCTTTGTCTTTCTTATACATCAACCAAGCTCCTGTGACTTTTTCATTATGCGGAGCTTTTGCAGGGATAAAGTTCTTTGTTTCACTCATTTTGTTTAATGAATTAGGTTTATAGAACAAATTTTACTTTAGTTCTTGGATTAGTTTCTACTGTAACTTAAAACTATTCTACTGTGTTTTTATGCATTTTATGACATGTTTCTGGCAAGCTGTTTTGAGTCTATTTTATAAAGAAAAGTGTGACATATGTTTTTAAACAAACCTAATAAATCCAAGGATCTTATCCCAGCCATTACATAATTTAGGAAACATTGGGCAGAATCCAGCCACAGTTAAAGCTATTTCTGTTCCATTCATTTCACTGCAAGAGTGTTTTACTTCCCTAGACCATCACAGTGAATATAGATTTTGTTTTAGATTTCAAGAAATGCTGCCAAACTATCAGCTTTCTTATTTTTTCATAAAGCAAAACATTTAAATAACTTCTTCTGCCAAGCTACCTGCTGAGGTGAATCATAGTGAACTATCTTCTGTGCTTTGCAACAGCCCTGTGATATTTTATTTTATTTATTATCTAATAATTCAAGAATTTTGTGGGCTATATTCTTTTAATCCGAGCACATTTCTCCCCTGTCTCTTACTTATGCTGCCGGAAACCTGGAGTATGGTATAAAAACTTTCACTACCAGATTTAGTATACTTCTTCTACAGTGACTGATTTTTAATATAAATGGATATGGCTTGCTTTCTCTGGCTTTAAAATGTCCCCAAAGATTACTGCATTACTCAAATATTGCTATTGTTATATATGCTGGCATATTTCTTTTTCTCAGTTCTGGAACATGGGTGTCTCACAGCAGAAAGTAAAGGGAGTGTGAGTCTTTCACTGACACAAGTGTTCACATTTGGAGTCTCAGCAGATATCAACAAAATTAAACAAAAAACGGCACAGATTCTATTCAGAGCTTCACTTAGAAGCCCAAATGATGGAAGCAAATGGGGAGGCTGGGCAGATAGTCTGGGAATGATAGCAAAACTTGACTAGGATCGATAAATGTTGAGACCAGGAATTAAACTGACAAGGATGGAAGTAGAACATAGAAAATTCAATGCGAATTTTTTGCAAAAGTATGACAAGGGTCAGAACTTGGAAAATTAATTTAAAAGTGGTTAATTTCAGTTATCATTGAGAGCCAGCACGGTGTAGTGATTTGAATGTTGGACTACAATCCTGGAGGCCAGGTTTGATTCCCCAGCTCAGTCTTGGAAACTCACTAGATGAACTTGGATGCATCGCACAAAAACAGTTATCATGCCAATCCCAGAACTGTCAGTAGATGTGTTAACAGGCGATATGCATCCACACTTTGATATGGTTTAACTGGCAAAATATCTAATTAGCATTAATATAAATTATACATTGGTATGCCAGCAAGGTCACATGACTAAGAGGAAAAGCTGGCTGAACATATGCATTGCAAACTAGATCAGAAAAGGCCTCAAGGCATAGCCAGGTTACAGGCAGGAAATAATCACGGAAATTCCAGCAATGATGAATTTACAGTTAGCCTTCAACAACTCAACTTTTAGAGATAATAGCATCTGCAATGTTCCCACAGGACAGCTGATTGTCTTAGCTCCTCTTCCTCTGACCACCAGACTTCCCTTTTGCCCCGTACCTCTCCAAGCAACCAAGAAGCTATCACAATTGTCATTAGCGTTTTTGTCACCTAACACTAAAATCATTAGCTCATTCTGGTCACCACTGTCTACCTTCTGGACTCCATTTTCTCCTCTGCCAGAGAGCCATTAACACTTTCACCCTCGAGGCAGAAATACATTATTTAAACCCCAGTTTTGGGCTAGCCAACTCACAGTACACTGGTTGCTGGTGGTTGCTCTGCCACTCTGATTCCCATTTGTGGACTGCCTTTGGACTAAGCCACATCACTCTTCATCTCTCTATTGGACTGGTAAATATCACCCATTTCGTCCTTAATTCTTGCTATCCAAAGTTTTCCTCTCTTTCCCTTCAGTTAGCTTTGTGTGATTGTGAGGCTGTGTGGATCTTGTGCATGTGTGATTAGTTGGTAAGGTGGAAGGTAGAAATAAAAAAAGGAGGACCACTTTAGAAGTAGATAGACTCAATCAAGGAAGCAAAGACCCTATTTGCAACCCCTGCGCAGGGCTGTTGGTAATGGATTATCATGCAAGTCTCTCATTTGTAGGGTTGTCATAAGTCAAAGTCAATGTGATGGCAATTAACAGCAACAGCATCAACCACGATAGATTCCCTTTTGTGCTTCTATGAAATTCATCCTCTAACCCCACTTTTCTTATTAAGCTTCTGACACAAGTCCACATCCTACCACAACTAACCTTGAGAATCATAAATGTGATGATAATTACTACCCTAGCCTCCTTTTCCCCCTCTAGTTGCCTGCAGAAATGTGAAGCCTTCAAGGGGGGGGGGGGGACTGAAAAATTCAAGAAAAAAACTTTTTCTTCTAATTTTTTTCCCTGCAAAATTGGAAAAAATGGCTTTGTGGATATTTTCTTTTTAGAATGAATAAAATTTAGAATTGAGTAAAATTTTGAGAGATGTTCATGTATTTACTGCCCCAAAATCATTTCTAAAAACCACAGAAGAGAAAGTCTTTTTTTTTAAATGTAAGGCTATGGCAGATCACTGTAAGAGCTAAACACTCAAGAGCGTACAAGAAGATAGGTGCATCTGTGATTTTGCTTTCTCCTCGATTGTCAAGTTCTTTCAAAATCTCAAGCGCTTTTCATCACCTTATGAATAAATCTGAGTCCTAAAAGAATCCATGTGTAATTTAACAATAGTGATATGCTGAACTATGGATTCCTATTGTGCGTCTGTTTATTTCTGCCCATGTTAAAATGTTTAACTCTCCATTTGTTCTCTATTGAATTTTGCGTAGATATTGTGCACAGTCTGAATATATATTTTGGCTTTATGATGGTGAGTCAAGCACACCATACCTGTTAATACTGTAATTCCCATGGCATTATTAGGAATAAAATATTGTACGTAATAATTTTTTGTATAACAGTTGGAACACTGAGGCCATTTCCCCATGATGTGGCTATAACACTACAGCAGTGGGTTGTTACCAGTCTAGGAGCTGTGCTACCGACATTGTCACCATGCAGCTGCTATTCCATCCCCAAGCATTGCCAAGTGCCTTACAGTTTCCAGAAAAAAATCTGCTAAGTGCCTCCTTTAGTGCGTCAATCCTGTCAGCCGGCTCTGTGCGGTACTGTCATAGCACTTGATAGCATTTCCTATTATCACGGATCCAGCAGTGGGTGAAGCATGGGCATGCCCAGCTTGTCCCTCCTTCCCTGACTCCCATGGCATGGTAACTTCAAAATCTATCATCTCTCTGTGTTTATTTTAAAGTTCTCCTTTGTGTTAAAACTTTTCATTTTTTTAAAAATACATTTTTAAGCATTATGCCATGAAAATGCAATAGTGTACTGGCTTGTGGTGCGGTTACAACAGTGTTGTGCTAGTATGCTTTCAAAGAAAAAAAAAGCCTAGTCAGGGGCAATGGGGTGTGGTGAAGGTGGGGAAAGGAAGTGGCCAAGGATGCTGTAGTGTGGAAGGAACCCCAGTGGTAATACCACTGCTCATCTGCTGAAGGCAGAAGGGTGTGGAAAACAGTGTTCCTAACCTGGTACCATAGCACAAGTGGCAATGCCAGGATTATAACAGTACAACATGCTAATGGCGTCTAGTGTGGAAATGGTCTGAGTGTTTAACTATGTATTGCATTGCTCGTGCCTTTGTGTGATTGGTGGATAATCGCTTTGGATTCAACTATATATGTGCTAAGCGTTTATAAAAGTTAATTTTTGTGCCTATAACTTTCAGAAATCAACAACCACTACAATCTGGGAGCTGTAGTGTAAAACAAAACATTTGTGAACTCTAGTTTGCATGCTAATTCAAGGTAGTTACCTCTTTTTTCCTCTTCTAGATCATAGCAATAGCAATAGCAGTTTCATTTCTATACCGCTTATCAGTGCGAAGCACTCCCTAAGTGGTTTAGATCATGCTGGGAACAGCTGGACCTACTGAATTTGGTCAGCCTAGGGGGAAAATAATTTTGTTGGTTCAGGTTTTTTTTAAAATATAATTTATTTATCTATAAATTCAATGGAAAGGTCTTGAGATTAAAAAATGTTTGATTGTGAGAGAAACTGAAACTTGACAGATTCGTACATTCCCCCCCCCCATGGTGTACATACAAGGGTCTTGGGGTGCTTGAATCTAGCAGGTCCCTTTCCCTGATTTACCAGCAGGCCCCAGGGGACAGAGTGAAGGCTGACAGTGTGGTGGCAGCCAGAGTGGCTGAACTGTAGAACAATGTGGCTGAAGAAATGGTGCCAGGCAGTGGAGTCAGGAGTAATGGCAAGGAATTCAAAAGGGGTCTGGAAGAAGAAGGAAGGCAGAAAGAAGGTGATCAGGAGGAAGGTAGCCAGTAAGGTAAGCGTGAAGGAGAGCAAAGAGAGTGAGTGAGGAGACAGACATGGAAGGAAGAAAGTGGTGTGAGAAATGGAGAACAGAGGCAAGATGGGGGACAGAGGCTAGGAGAGCTGGACAGTGAAAGACAGGACCAGAGAAGTCCAGGATTGGCGGACAGAGTGAGCATAAGAATGGAAGAGGAATGGGTGGCACGACAGGTGCCAAGAACAGGGCAAAAAAAGCAATAGCAGAGAAGGTGAAATAGAGGGATGGAAAGACAGTTGGAAAATCTGGGCTGCAGGGGGAGAGAATGGAGGGGAGATGCCACTCCACTGGGGAGGAAGGCAAGCCCACAAGTTGGCAAAGCCACAAAGGGTGAGCGCCCTAGCAGAAGGAAAAGTGGAAAGAGCTAGGTAGATGTGTGGGAAATGCTTTAAGATGAGTGAGAAGGTTGATGGGGAGATGGAAAAGGAGTCACACTCCTAAGTAGGCTGAGAAGAGGGCTGAAAAGTTAGGTGGCCTGAGGGGATGGGACCGCCTTATTGTTTGTTTTGAATTTCTAACTCAAATTTACTCTGACTGGTGGTCTTCTTTATTTTGAGTATTAGCTGGCATGGCACACCAATTCTGTGACAATAAAGTATAATTGGTGTCAAGAGTCTATCTACAAGAAATGGATCTGCATACCGTTGCTGCCCCAGACCCTTTAATGGGATGGTGGGGGGTACACCTACTTACTATATTGCTTCTGTGAGTCTTCATAGTAGTTTCACCCAACTTAAAAAAAAAAGTAATATGATTTGCTGAGTTTGTTTGTTTTAAATGGAGTTAGCAAGTCAGGGTGACATTATTACGGGCAGTGGAACTTTGAGGCTTATAATGGCAGGGTTGTTGGTATGGATGAATACAAAAAGGGAAAAAAAACCTTATAGTAACTCTTTTTAAGTAAGGGCCATTTTAATTTCACAATATTGGATGTGTTGGATACAATTTCTCGTATCCCCAAACACACTGTGCTTATTTGAGCCAATATGTTTTTCAAGCCCATGAATTTTTCTTCCCCAGAGCAGGGTCATTGTAATATGAAATCACTGACAACTTACTATGGGAAAGAAATCATCATTCTGTCACTAGCAAAGTGGCCTTCAGTTCCTGAATTATAGTCCCTGCTCTCTCTTTCACAAGAGAACGATTGATTCCCCTTCTTTATTTACATAGAGAAAGAGTGCCAATAAATATAGCCCAGATTGCTTCACTTGCTGTACAGCATGTCAACTACACATACACAGAAGGCAAGAAATTATCTATGAGCAGATAATCTTGCCTTTCCTCTGGTCTCTCCCCTTCATCCTCCAACCCTGTTCTGGAAGATTGGGAAAGCCATTTCCAAACTATGCTGAGGGCTGAAGGAGAAAGCCTGGATTTAATCCCATGGTGTTCCAATGAAACAGGACACATTTCCCTCTGAAACTGAATTCACACACACAAATATGACAGTGCATAAACACTATTTACTAGGAGCATGATACATAGTACGGGACTTCAGTGAGTGAACTGGAGGCAACTAGCAAAATTCAAAACATAAAAGGCAAAGAGTTTCTCATCCCGCCCGCAAGAGATCTTGAAGTACTGGTTTAGCCTGGCAGCGATTATCTCTACATTCCTAGCTTTGTTTATCTAACGGTCTCTGGTTCTCATATCTTCTTACAAGCAAGCTGCTACTTAACTCCTACTACATGTCCCATAACTAAAATATGGAGGGCTACCTGACACTTATAATGTTTATTTTTATTTCTGGGAGCAGTCATCTTTAGTCTGATGAGGTAAAATCAACAGAGAATCTTGAAGATGAACAAATGTCTCATGAAGTCAGCTGAGCTCCATGGAAGCTTATGCCAAATATAATTTGGAAGTCTTTCAGATGCTCTTTGGGTTCTTTTTTCCGACTGACACTTTACTAAAGGTAGCAGGTCTAACATTTAATGGCCACGGAACTGGCAAAATCACTTTGGAACATACCTTCCCTAAGAACAGCCTATGAAATTCATGGGGTCACGAAAAGCCAATAGACAACTTGAAGGCAAGTGTCTGCGTGTGCACACTCATACACCCACTTACCCATCCAGGGTACAAAAAGGAATTCTGTAGGCAGTCTTAACCAATTTAAGATTATATAAAATATGACAATATAGATTGACGCTTTTAACATAGGGGTGGGAATCATGTGGCTTGTTCATTGCATATAGCCCTCCCTGGTGGGATTCTACACAGATTTTAGGGTCTTCAAAGTCCCAAATGAACCCCCTGAAAATGCTGAGATCATTTTTTTAAAGAAATGGACAAAGAAATAATTTTTTTCAAAAACTATTTCAGGGGATTTAGTCTTTTAGCTGCATTTGAGGAGGGTAATCTTTACATAGCAGAAAATCCCTTAGTGTGGCACACTAAGGGTCAGGAGGAACTGAAAACGGCCTCTGCCCCTCGATGGATGCCCACCCCTGACTCAACTTGGCCTCTGCCTGGATGACAAGCCAAGACATCAGCCTTTGGCAAATATACTTATTTATTTGTTATATTTATATTCTACCTTAAATCAAGTTGTTCAAGGCAGCATATGGTACTCTCCTTGTCCACACTGTGTCCTCACAGCAACATCCTTGTGAGACAGGTCAGACTGAGAAAGAATAAACTGACCACTAAGTCAGTTTTTGTGGTCATTGCAGGACCAGAGAAAAATGTACAGAAAATGTCAGAATATGTCATCCTCACTGTTCTTTAATCACTACACTAGGTACAGGATTCTTTTGATTCACATCTGAGCAACAGAAGAAGGCAGAAGCCCAAATGTGCATGTGTGTGTTTCATTTGATGAACCAAAATAAATACAAATATTAAAACACTTTCTGAATCAACAACTGCTTGGAATCAGAACGCTGCTGTTACAACTTGTGGGAGGCATTTAAATATGTAGTTTCTAGGAAACAGGAAGACTCACAGCCTATCATACACCTTATGCTATTACATCTGTTTGTGGTGCTGTTGAATATCGCTGCACTATTTGCATTATGCTGAGGGGAGTTTTGGGGTAGGGGTGGGAGAGAGACTGAAAGAGATTTGATACTCCAACAGTACTTCATCTATGTGGAACAGTCACATTTCAAGTTTAAGGCAGGGCTGTGAGACAGAATACAACAAAACTAAAAGAAACATTTTAACTGTCAAGCAGAATAAGTTAAACACATCTACAGCTAATTAAAAAGCAGCAGGAATCCTTTTATTCCAAATCACATCAGCCTCTAAGGCAGTACACAGATTTGGGAGGAGAGGTCAGTTCTAGAATCATTCTTGAAATGAAATACTTTGCTTTAATGTGTCATCCTTCTAAAAGTTCTCTAAGACACTTCAGCGTTATTGGCCACATATTGCAAATGGGGATGACTAGGGCTAAGGATGGTTGAGCAATACAGTCCTCCCTTCAAGGGTTTGATCTTTGTGAATTTGATTATTCATGAGTGTGCATGCTCCCCGCTATTCTCCTCCTCCCATTCCCATGCATTTTGCCCCAAGGCAAGCTCTCTGAGGCAAAACAGAAAGAAATGGAGAGGGAAAGGCTCCAAAGAGCCTTCCTTTCCTCCTTCAGAGTTTCCCTCCTTCCCTTCCCATGCATTTTGCTCCAATGCAGAGAACTTGAGCCGAGGCAAACTGGAACAAAATGGATGAGGGGAAACCCTTCCAGGAGCCTTCCTTTTCTCCTCTGGAGTTTCCCCCCTCCTCTTCCCATGTATTTTGCCCCAGCATGGAAAACTCCCACTGAGGCAAAACAGAAGAGAATGGGGTGGTGGTGGGGAAAAGCTCCCAAGAGCCTTCCTATCCTCCTTCAGAATTTCTCCCCTTACCTTTCCATGTGTTTTCTCCATGCTGGGACATTTTGCATGGGAAGGGGAAAAGGAAGGGGGGAGCCCCAGCAGGGAGCAGATGAGGGAGTTATTTGTGACTGTTCCACTTTTGTGAGGGTTCTATGCCCCGAACCCTTGTGAATGTGGAGGGAGGACTGTTTGGGGAAAACAGCTTTGGTACAGAAAGGAAAGTTCTTCTAACTTTTAGCTCTGGATTGAATTCAATTGTTCCCCATTACCTGTTCTCCATTAATGATGTTTTACTTTTCAAAACAAAACACCTCCTGTTGTTGCTGTTGTTGTGTGCCCTTCACTTCAACCAACTTCAAAGCTGACTTATGCTAACTCTCTCCTAAGGGTTTCCTCACCACAGTAAGATGTGTGAAACACACATGCATCTGCCATCTCTCCAAATGCAAAAAATCAGCAAAATTGTTGCTGTGGCACCAGAATACCACATTTCTCCAGCATTTTCTTTCTGGGCATTTCTTCCCTTGTTTTATCTCTCAGACAAAGGCCCTTCATGTTCCAACTAAGTTAGGACAGTTCACTTGAGATACTTTAAAACATCCGGATATGTCTTGTTTTTACTGTAACTATTTCTTTTCCTTTTTCTTATTCCATACAGTCATTCATAGCCAAACATCCTACAGTATGTTCTAGATTCTTGACGCTGGGCCGCAAACAGGAATATGCAGTAAATTTCACTGAATTCAATGAGACTCTTTTTTGAGCAAATCATCTTAGGTTTCCATTGTTAACCATCATTTAGGCCATTTCCACACAATATCACTATAGAGCAACAGCAATGGGTTGTTTCTGGTCCAGGAGTCATGCTACCACACAATGTCGACGCTATCCAGCTGCTACCCCATCCCCAAGCATTGCCAAACTGCTGTATTCTATTTACAGAAAAAATCCATTAAGAGCCTCCTTCAGCACTTCAATCCCATCAGCCGGCTCAGTGTGGTACCATAAGAGAACTTGATAGCCCCTCCTGTCCTCCCGGATCCAGGAGTGGGTAGGATGTGGGCATGTCCAGCTTGTTCCTTCCTCAGCTACTCCCATGGCATGGTAACTTTAAAATCTATCACCTCTTCACGTTTATTTTAAATTTCTCCTTTGAGTTAAAATTGTTTATTTTTTAAAAATACATTTTTAAGCATTATAGCGCAAAAGTTCAAAAGTGTACTGGTGTGTCATGCTGTTACAACATTGCTGTGCTAGTATGGCTTCCAAAACAAAAACAAAAATGCCCCCAATCAGGGGCGGTGGGGCAGGGTGAAGGCAAAGCAAGAGAGTAACCAAGGATTCTATAATATGGAAGGAACACCAGTGGCAGAACTATTACTTATCTGCTTAAGGTGGAAGGATACAGAAAAGAACGCTCCTAACCCAACAGCATAGTGCAAATGGCAATGCCAGGATTGTAACGGTACAACGCACTAATGGCATATAGTGCAGAAATGGCCTTAGTTATACTGGATTAATGTGTTACATTTAGATTTCACACTTCATCCAATGGATGCAAAGTGTAGCACACATGCTCTCTCCCTTTCCATTTCATCATCACACAACCCGTGAGGCAACTCAGACTGAGAAAGCGTCTCATGGCTAGAATCTGAATACTCCCAAGACCTAGTCCAGCACTGTAACTGTCACACCTCACTGTTTCCTTCTTTCAATCCCATGTTACAGATTAGACCCATAACCTTCTATGAAGGATTCTTAAAACAGTCACATAAAGCATCAAGTCATTGTGATGCTTGAGAATCAACCATATCAGCTGGTTACAATGCTATCTGGAGATGGCTACAGTACTAACCTTATACTATGCCAGCAGAAACACCTCCTTAATTTTTTCCCTCATTTGGCGGGAAAAGAAAAGAAAAAAAGAAACCAACATTAATCTGCTTGGGAAAAGAGGCTCATGCTATGCTTGCGAAGCTTCCTTTAGATATATGCATAAAAAAGTGAGGCTACAACCCTTACACACTCCATACATTTTTGGATATACAACTTCCTTGTAACTTAAGCCAGGATACTAATTCAGTGATTTCTTAGGCTGCAAATCATTTTGGGAAAACATGAATATGGTGATGCGCAGCCACGTTTCCATAAAAGCTCCTCCACAGGCTTTTATACATTAAATTTATAAAGCCATTTAAGCAAATGTCACATTGGGCATGACTGCCCTTCCAAACAGCAGCTACATCAATACGAGATTATGATGACAAGGCAGCTGATCTGCTCCTTGATCGATGTGGGACCTGAGTGCAATTCTAAAACTTTGCTCAATATTGGCCATGCCTAAGAAATGATGAACGTCTAGGGATGTTATGGTTCTGACTACTAATGTTGTACCCTATCAAAGTTATTTGGGAATTGGCTCAAGGTCTTCAGCTGGCAAATAGATCGGCATATTATACTTGCCAATAACAAAGTACTCAGAAGGGGGAGAAAGAAACACATTCCCCTTTCTTCACTATAAAAAAATCAAAGCTTCCAAGGTCTGACTCATGTGGCAAACAATGCTAAGAAATTAAAAAGTATTCTTATACTTGGATCTCTTCAGATTGTATTTTAAATGTGTTCTTCTCTCTTTTCTCTTATTTATAAAAAAAGCCCACAAAATACAGTGGGTTTGATCTGAGTCACCACTTGTAGGCTAGCCAGCGTGAGGGCTTCAGGGGCAGGCATAATGGATATTCTCAAATTTTCTTGTCCTTTACATGAAAGCATGTCACGACACATTGAGACACCTAGCCTCAGCCTGATCCTGTCAATCTCCAGAAACTTTTTTGGGGAAAGGGGCATTTCAGGACTTTCTTATTACAATTTCACAAAGGAGTTTTTATACAACAAGAATATTTATGTACATGGAACACTATGTTTTGTGTAAAGAGCATGGCTTTGAACAACATGATTTTTACATACAAAATGTTTGGGGGATTTTTACACACAAACCATGATTTTTTTTTAAAAAAAAGTTCTAAAGTATAAACATTGTACAAAAACTCAGTGGTGAAAAGGTTTTCAGACTTTTTAATTCTTGCTTGCATGGACAGGTGGAGAAAGATGGTGTAGCGGACGGTCATCACTTCGCACAGCTGCAAAGGGGACGATCAGCGAGAGAGACCGGGAGCCTGTTTCAAAAGACAGAAACGGGACAAAAAATTCCTTTGGTAAAAGGAATTCAGAGGGGCTCAATAGAGGACCGATTCCAGCTGTCAGTTCCCAAAATGACTTCGGAAAGGAGCGTGGGCACAGACGACGTGATGGGGTCGAAGAGCCACCATGTCTCACTCAGCTGCCGAGAAGCAGAATTAGCTTTGCCACAGATAAGCTGAACAAATAGAGGGTTTCTTTAACAAGTAAGTGATTTACTATCAAACCTCGAGAGAAAGAAGGATTTACCTTCTCATGTAAAGCACTCTGAACTAATTAGATCTAAACAGTTAAATAGGTTAAAGTACTAGAATTTGTTCAAATTTGGATGGACTATATTACACAGAAATAACACGAAGCAACAAGTAAAATATATAATACAGATCAAGAAGATAAAATTGGATCCCTAGTGGAAGGAGTAAAAGATATTGCTTCAAAGAACTGGTGGACTAAAGCGGGACATTAAAATTAGTTTACGTAAGACATAAAGACACAGATAATCATATTAGGGGAGTACCATGAGAAACTGGACAGAAGGAAAGAAGACACATAAGTATAGTAATATATAATACTGGGACAAAATATAAACATTCTAACCGGGACTAAAGATTACAAGTATACACAAAGATTTATGACTACATAACATAACAAAGATAAGCAGAACCAAAGACTTCAAAGACTTCAAAGAAACACTGGACAGAAGTAAAAGAAGAGAAGATACTTTATAGGAAAGAGACAGAAGCTACACAATATATCAGAGAAGACTAGAGACATCGGACATTGGATAAAGGAGGCTGAAGAAGCAGAAGTGCGAGAATAGAAAAGCTTTGAGAACTGAAAGGAGGGAAGGAAACAGTCGGTGGACAAAGTAACAAACATTGAATTAACAAAGAAAACATTAAAATCTTCTGTACTTATTTTTTTGTATCTTATCTATTCTTTGATTACATACTATACATGATTACTAATATATATTATATATTGTCTTCGTGGGAATGAACCTAGAAATACTGTAATTAAGATAATTAAATTAATTAGTAAAATTTGGGGGTATTAAGTTATTGTATAGTAAAATATAGTATTATATTATATTACATTACAGTACATCATATTAAGATATTAGACAGTTAAAAGAGAAATTGCTAGTGACTGATAGAGTATACGTCTGCTGCTTTATTGGATTTTTGGTCTTCATAGGATTGCTGTTTTGTCTTGCGGGTATTTGGAGATATAATTCAAGGTTAAAAGATGATAAGGCACTGTTAACCGCTTTGTTTTGATTTTCATACACAGCAGGGCTACACCTGGGAGTTTATAGAATTAACCCTGTAGATACTGTACCTAATTGGATCTGAATTGCTAAAAGTAAATCTATACCACCACCTTGTGGGAATTAAAATTTGTACAATATATAATATTAACATAGAAACTTTAAGAAAAAGAGAGAAGTAAGGAAATAGAAAGCTAGGAAGGAGCCCTTACCAAACAGTTAAAAATTTTAGATATAAACAGAAGAGATTCCAGACATTTAAATAAAAATCAGTTAAAACTTAATTAGAAAATAAATTAAATAAAGTTTAAACACTTAGATAGAGATAAAAATTAAATTAAAGTGTAGTGATAGACATATCGTGTTTGACTTGCTGGTATTTGGAGATTTAATTTAAGGTTAAGAGATAATAAGGCACTGTTACCCGCTTTGTTTTGATTTTCATACACAGCAAGGCTACACCTGGGAGTTTATAGAATTAACCTTGTAGATATTGTACTGGACTGGATCTGAATTGCTAAAAGTAAATCTATAGCACCACCTTGTGGGAATTAAAATTAGTAAAATATAAATATATAATATTAACATAGAATCTTTAAGAGAAAGAGAGAAATAAGGAAACAGAAAGCCAGGAATGAGACCTTTTTAAACAGTTAAAAATCATAGATATAAATAGAAGAGATTTAAGACATTTAATATAAAAATCAGTTAAAATTAGAAAATAAATTAAATAAAGTTAAAAACACTTAGACAGAGATAAAAATAAATTAAATTAAAGTGTAGTGACAGACATACTTTAATATAGATTTATACAATTAATTGATTTGAAATATAATAGAAAAACCTTAAAATATATATAGGACTAATTAATTTTAATTGAACCTATTAAATTAGGAATAAAGAGTCAATACTTTGAGTAGTACATTATAAATTGAAGAAAGTCCAGAACTTCCGAACCACAAAAACAAGAAGAAGATGGTGGCTGGATGGAGAAAAGGTGTGCAATCACAAGTTCACACCTTAATGCAAAGAAGATATTCGGGAGAAATGGAACCTTACCAACTGCTTTTAGATGAAGTCAAAAAGATAAGAACTGATATGTGTTCAGAAATGAAGGACCTTTCATCAGAAGTTAAAAAAGAAGTGAAAGAGATAAAGAAAGAGATGGAGAACTTTGGACATAGTTTAGTTTGGAAACAGTGACAAAAGACTTAAGAAACATGAATAAACGAATAGAGGAAATGCAGGACAAGACGAAGAGCTTGGAAAAGTGAACTGGAGATTTAGAATTGATGGTAGAACAAACAGAGGTGAAAAATATAATGTCTGAAATAAAATACAGAGAAAAATGTGTGAAGATAAGAGGACTAGAGGAAATAGAGGGGGAAGATCTATACAACAGATTAGTTCCAGCACTGGCTAGATTCTTAGACTGGCCTTTGGAACAGATGGATGTGGAAGTAGACCGCATCTTCAGAATAAATTCGTTAATTGCCAAAAAAGAAAAGTTCCTAGGGACATTGTAGTTTATTTTGTATGGGAATGCATTAAGGAGATGATCATACAATAAAGTTATGTAAATAAGCTGATTATTGATGGAACTGAGTTAAAGATATTTAAGGATGTACCATCACAAGTTCTCAAGAAAAGAAAAGATTACTCCTTCCTAACCCAAATGTTGAAGAAAAATGAAATACCATATAGATGGGGGAAATTTGAAGGAGTTATATTTATATATAAACAAAAATGACACATAATAAATTCGACAATGAAAGCAGAAGATTTTATGAGAAAGTTTAAAGAATAACATAAAAGGACACAAGAGAAAGATCAAATGACAGAGGGAAGAAAAGAGAAGATGACAGGTAAAGAACTCAAAAAAGTTAAAGATAGACAGCAAAAGACAGTACCAGCAGAAGCAGCAAAATACTTAGAATATCAGATACAACAAGAGTGACAAGAAGAACAGGAACAAGAAGAAACAGAACAAGAAGAACTAGAAGAAGGCACGTCATTAGAATTAGAGATGGTAGAATAGAATAACTATAAACAAAATGAAAATAAAAATATTATCATGGAATATTAGAGGGATAAACTCAATATCAAAAAGGAAAAGAATTTTTCACTATCTTGAAAGACAAAAGTGTGATCTATATTGCATACAGGAAACACATATCTAGTAAAGAAAAACAAGTATTAAATCATACTAAACTTGGACATATCTACATAACAGCTGCAGAAAAGAAAAAAAAGGGGGTGGCGTTATATGTGAATCCAAAATATATAGCAAAAGAAGTTCTAAAAGATTCCCAAGGGAGGTATATAGGGGTAGAGGTAAAAATGTTTAATACAAAGATTTTACTTGTGGGAATTTATGGCCCCTTAGAAAATAAAAAAGAATTTTATGAGAAGCTGTTAGATAAAATCAGAGACATTGAATACCAAGACATGGTTGTTATGGGTTGTTATGGAACGGAGTTGTGTACCCTGAATTGGACAGAACGATGATAAAGAAACAAAAGAAAAATAAAGGGAAACTCCCTAAATCATTCTTCGAATTAATAGACAATCTGATGTTAGCAGATGCATGGAGAAGTCTCTATGGGGACCAAAACGAATTTACATATTTCTCAGAGGTTCATAGAACATGGTCCAGAATAGATATGATCTGGACCACTAAAACAATAATTAAGAACTTACAAAAGATGGAAGTATCTCCAAGGATTATATCAGATCATACACCACTTATTTTAACTTTGGAAGATAAAGAACCAAAATTCAGATGGAAAATAAATGAAGATTTATTGAAAGATGATAAAATAATTGAAAAAGGTAGAGAAATACTAGAGAGATACTTCACAGAGAATCTAAACAATGAGGTCCTTACAGAGACGGTATTGGAAGCTGGAAAAGCTGTTATGCGGGGGTTTCTAATTCAACAGGAAATAAAAATAAGAAGAGAAAGAAAGGCAAAAGAACACATTTTAGTAAATGAAATAAAGCAGTTGGAAGAAGAGTTAAAAATTGCCCCACAAAATATAAAGATAAGAGATGAAATAAAAGTTTTACAAAAACAAATTGCTTTACAAGATACACAAGAAATAGAGAAAAAATTAAAATTTGTAAAACAGAAAAATTTCTTTTTAGCAAATCATAGAATCATAGAAATGTAGAGTTGGAAGAGACCACACGGGCCATCCAGTCCAACCCCCTGCCATGCAGGAACACCCTCAAAGCACTCCCGACAGATGGCCATCCAGCCTCTGCTTAAAAACCTCCAAAGAAGGAGACTCCACCACACTCCGAGGCAGCATATTCCACTGCTGGACAGCCCTGACCGTCAGGAAGTTCTTCCTGAGGTTCAGGTGGAATCTCCTTTCCTGCAGCTTGAATCCATTGCTCCTTGTCCTGGTCTCTGGAGCAGCAGAAAACAAGCCCTCTCCTTCCTCTACATGGCATCCCTTCAAATATTTAAACATGGCTATCATGTCCCCTCTTAACCTTCTCTTCTGCAGACTAAACATACCCAGCTCTCTCAGTCTATTCTCATGGGGCATGCCTTCCAGGCCTCTCATCATTTTGGTTGCCCTCGTCTGGACCTGCTCCAGCCTGACCATGTCCTTGAATTGGGGTGCCCAGAACTGGACACAGTATTCAAGATGAGGTCTAACCAAAGCAGAGTAGAGTGGTACCAGTACCTCCCTCGATCCAGACACCATACTCCTTTTGATGCAGCCGAGAATTGCGTTGGCCTTCTTGGCTGCCGCATCACACTGCTGACTCATCTTCAGCTTGTGATCTATTAAGACTCCTAGATCCCTTTCACACGTACTGCTATCCAACCACGTGTCCCCCATCCTATATTTCTGTATTCCATTTTTTCTAGCTAAGTGTAGGACCTTACACTTCTCTCTGTTGAATTTCATTTTGTTAGCTTTGGCCCAGCTCTCCAATCCATCCAGGTCATTTTGAATTTTGATCCTGTCCTCTGGCGTATTAGCAACCCCTTCCAACAAATGGCTAGCCCACAGAATTAAAAAAGAAAAACAACACTTAATTCTTCAGATAAAAGAAAATAAGAAAATCTTAACAAAACAAGAGGATATCAAAAAAGCATTTGAGAGGTTTTACAGGAACTTATTTGCAGAACCAGGAACGACTGAAATGAAAAAATAAAAAATAAAAGACTATCTAAGTAGAGGGGAGTTATTAGAAATTACAGAAGAACAAAGGGAAGAATTAAACAAACCCATTACAAAAGAAGAGATAATGCAGGCCATTAAGAAACAAAAAGCAGGGAAAACCCCAGG
Source organism: Cyclura pinguis (assembly GCA_030412105.1). Classification (NCBI taxonomy): domain Eukaryota; kingdom Metazoa; phylum Chordata; class Lepidosauria; order Squamata; family Iguanidae; genus Cyclura; species Cyclura pinguis. The sequence goes on from CM059600.1 coordinate 132,796,907, forward strand.
ACCCTATGGGTTTATGGCTCTGTATTATAAGACATTTCATGAGCAATTAATAGACTCACTCACAGTATAATGAATGGGATAAACAAAAATGGAAAAACCCCTTCATGGGGAGAGGCAAACACCATTTTGATACAAAAGGAAGGAAAAGACCCACAGGAAATAGGTAATTATAGACTGTTATTAAATGTCGATTATAAAATATTCGCTACGATATTAGCAGAAAGATTAAAAAAGATATTGCAAGCAGTGATACATATAGATCAGAATGGATTTTTACTGGGAAGAACTTTAAAAAATAATATAAGGACAGTGTTAAATGCAATAGAATATTTTCATAGACATAACGAAAAGAAAATGACACTGTGCTTTCTAGACGCGGAGAAAGCTTTTGACAGGGTGAATTGGGTTTTTCCTAGAAGAAACAATAAAAAATATAAATCTAGGTTTGTAATACACAGAATGGGTTAACTCAATATATAAAGAACAAACAGCTCAAATAATAGTAAATGGGGAAAAAACTGAAAATATATTGGTAAATAGGGGAGTGAGACAGGGATGTCCCCTATCCCCCTTTTATTTATATTGGTTCTGGAAATATTAAACATTAGAATTAGACAGGAAACCCAAATACAAGGAATTAAAATTAGGAATCAGGTCTACAAACTAAGTGCCTTTGCGGACGATTTGGTGATTATTCTTGATGATCCTTTAAAAAGTATGGAAACACTATTGGACATGTTAACTAAGTTCGGAACAGTTTCAGGATATAAAATAAATAAAGACAAGACAAAGATAATAACAAAAAACATGCTTGAAATAGAGGAACAAGAACAAACTAAATGTACCGGTTTCATGATAGTGAAAAAAGTAAAATATTTAGGCATAAATATTACAAAAAATAATGTGGATCTATTTGAAAATAACTATAAGAAGTATGGTCAGAAATAAAAGAAGATTTTTAAAAATGGGAAAAGCTAGGATTATCATTGTTAGGTCGAATTGCGGCTATTAAAATGAACGCTTTACCTAAAATAAATTTTTTATTTCAAAATTTACCCATAATTATGAATGAAAAACCTTTTAAAGAATGGAATAAGGACCTAACAAAATTCATATGGAGAGGTAAAAGACCGAGGATAAAATTAAAGATTTTGGAAGACACTAAAGAAAGAGGAGGAATGGGATTACTCAACTTGAAACTTTATTATCATACAAACTATCTAGAATGGGTAATTGACTGGATAACCCTTCAAAATTCAAGATTGCTATATTTAGAGGGGGAGGGTACTCATTTTGGATGGCATGCATATGTATGGTATGGGAAGGCACTAATAGATGCAAATTTCAAAGCACATTTCCTGCGAACAGCTCTTCTGAGAGTCTGGTTAAAATATAAAAGACAATTATATTTAAAAATTCCATCTTGGGTCTCAACTCATGAAGCCTTTTATAAAAGAGAGATTCCCATAGTAAATAGATGGATACTATATAATGATATTCTGACGATACAAGGAAACAGTATCCATTTTAAATCAGAAGAACTTAAGACTCATGGTTTGACAACCCATTGGTTATTATTAATGCAGTTAGCAGAAAGATACAAAACAGATAGAAAAAAGGAAGACTTTGAGACAGAAGAAAGGGAATTTGACAAGATATTAAAACCAGACTCAGAGTATAGACTTAGTAAAATATATAAAATTTTGTTAAAGCTACAAAATGAACAAGAGATAGTTAAATCAACTATGATAAAATGGGCCCAAAACTTTAATCATACAATCACATTGGACCAATGGGAAAATCCATGGAATACCACGTAGACATTGATAAAACCAGTTGGCTTAAGAGAAAATTATTATAAAATGCTCCACAGGTGATATATAACGCCAACGCAGATCTCAAAGATCCAAAGTAATATAAAAGATACCTGTTGAAAGTGTGACCAGAAGGGCACATTCTATCATATATGGTGGAGCTGCAGGGAAGTGTAGAGATTTTGGGAAGATATACATGACATAATTCAGGAAACAATGAAGGTAAAATTCCCATTACTACCGGAACTGTATTTACTTAATATGACAGACTGTATACACCAAATATGTAGATCCCAAAAGAAAATCCTCCTCTACATGATAACAACAGTGAGACTTTGTTTTGCCCAGCTACGGAAACAGAAAATACCTCCAAGGATAGAAGACTGGTTGATAAAACTATATGATGTAGCAGAGGCTGATATAGTCATGAACTCCCTAAAAGATAACTCAAAGAGGCAATTTATTGAAGAATGGAACAGTATATTCCCACTCTGAGAATTTCATTGGGGTAAGAATGCCATCATAAGCTGGAAAGATTATTAAAAGAGAAAGAATGTAAGATGAAAGAAATGAGATTCTACTTTGATCTGAAGGAAATTTCAAATAGTAACATAAAAGAATTTTAAGAAAGGATGATTATGACAAGATGCTTAAGATATCATCATATGGCATATAGGGTAAAAATAGGCATAAAAGCATCTATTAAAGCATAATTATATAAGTATAATTTAAAACCCAACTTTGATATAAGGAAAAGAGTGATGTAATAAAAATGAGTGACATGTAAGATACATAGAGTTTGTATAGAAGGTAAGGTGTATATATAGGTAAGCGTCTTTTTTCTTGAGGTTCGGTAAGCGGGGGGAAGGATGTGGCAGTATCTTAGTAAAAGAAATGAAACAAGTAATATTAAGCTAATGAGGAGATAAATGGATGTTGGCTTAAAAAGACTCTGACTAAAAGACAAATAATTTATACATTTATATATATTTATATATATAGTTAAATCAGAGTAAATTTTTAAACATTAAGACTAACATGTAAGTGAATGATAGAGAAATATGAGAATGACAAATATAAGAATTCATGCAAATTATGTATTATGCCAGTCCTCCCAATTGAGAAGATTAATGTGAATTAATTAAGATATGTTATATGTTCTGTATATATAGAGGTAATCTCTTACTTTTTTCTAGGATGTTACCACTTTATTTTTTTTAATTTTTTATGTATTATTATTTGTGTATTGTGTGTTACGTTGTATTAAGATGAGTTTGTGTAATGTATGTGTATTGTTATTTGTTGCTATGTTTAATGAAATTTATAATAAAAAAAATAATTAAAAAAATAATAATTCTTGCTTGCACGAATGAAATAAGGGAAGAGTTACATTCCCAATCACATCCCTTCATGCCAGAGGTCACCCCATTCAGTAGAGAGCTGAGAGCCTAGAGATACTAGAAAAATATTCTGGCTGAGACTTCTAAATGCCCCTCCCTAAACCATAAGTCCCAGGATTGGCATGGCAGTTGAAGGTGAATCGTAGCACTGTGTAGTGTCAAAGGCCCCTGATGTTGTGGACTGCATGTCATTCCTCACCAGAGGCTATTCAGGCAAGGGCTGAGGGGATCTGTAGTCAAAAAGCAATTGGAGAGTCACATGCTGGAATTCTTGCTGGAAGTTGAACAAATTCCTCAAACATCCCTCATACCATGATGTTCCATATTGCTTGCTGTCATCAGAGTTAAAAACACAACAAAACAGAAGACAGATGCAACTGTATTTTCTGTTCATTACAGCGCAACCCAATTAGAACAAATATTAGGGGAAATGAAATAATTTTTGCTCTCTCTGAAGACAGATATGATTGGCTGACTATGGAAGGATGTGATATTAATGAACAAAAACAAAATTCCTGCATTTTTAAAATTTCAAAATAGATATTTTCCTCAATATCTAGCATTTTCTCCTTTTTTTTTTTCCTTTTGGAAATTACATTTTGATAATTAAAAACTACCATTATTCTGTATAACAAAGAAAGTGTCACCAGTCAGGACAATGACTCAGAGGAATCATCCCTATCTCCACAACACAACAGTGAACACCACATCAATATACAACATAATACCTCTCAGAGTTATAAAAAGAAGAACTCCACATGGACTCCTCCTGATGGTCAGTTCATAGAATTAGATTACTACATAGAATGCTTCCGCTGCCATGCCCAGACAGAAATAATCAATGAGACACACAATTTACCACACAATCTCAGCCACAAGGAACAAGATGTTTATACTTGGTCTCAAGAACAATGCTAATCCTGTCATCAGAGAGGCTGACAAGGGAGGAGCTGTACTCATCATGGACAAATCTGACTACATACAGGAGGCTATGAGGCAACTATCCAACACTACATTTTACAAAATCCTGTCTAATGATCCCACAAATGAATACCAGAAGGAATTACGCAGACTACTCAGGGAATTTCCCATGAAGGTACAGCATCAAATCTGAATTGACACACCTGAGGAGCCTTGATTGGATACATTCTATCTATTACTCAAAATACATATACAGGGCAACCCTGTATGGCCCATCATCTCACGTACTAGAACACTCACAGTTGGTCCCTCTGGATATATGGACAATATCCTTAGACCATATGTCACCAACACTTCCAGCTATGTGAAGGACACTACTGACTTCTTGCAGAAATTACAGTGCTTCCAACAAACTCCCAAGAAACACCATCTTAGCCAATATAGATGTGGAATCCCTATATACCAACATCCCATATGAGGATGAACTACAAGCTGTCAGGAACATCATGCCAGATGGGACCTCAGCAGACCTAGCCACCAAGATCTGCAACTTTGTTATCACACACAACTTCTTTGTTTTTGGTAATAATATATACCTTCAAGTTAACAGTACTATCAGGACAACATATATGGTACCACAATATGCCAACATCATCTTGGCTGACAATGCTTTCTTAACTCCTGGACCCAGAAATATCTGCTTTTCCTAAAGTACCTTCATAATTTGGACTCATGGAGAAGACTCATTCAAGAAATTCCACCAGAATTTCAACAACTTTCACCCTACCACCAATCTCAGTCTAGAACTATCAACAGAACAAGTTCACTTTCTGGACAACATTGTGTAGCTACAGAATGAACATCTTTGCACCACACCATATTGCAAACCCACTACAATTTCTTCCTCCCTGAGCATACTAGCAAATCTATAGTGTATCACCAAGCCCTCTGAGCAATTGCTTCTGCTTACACCCACAAGACAAGGAGGCCAGACTGATGGAATTACAACAGGCATTCCTCAAACTGCAGTAACCACCATATGAAACTTAAAAAGCAAATCAACAAGACTAGACCTTGTACCCAGAGCTAATCTATTACAGAACAGACTGCACACAGGAAATGGGAGAATCCCACTAATGGTCACATATGGCTCCCAACTGAGACTGCTCAAACGTATCACCAATGAACTACAACCTACTCTGGACAATGGTGCTGCCCTCTCAAGGGCTCCTGTTGGCAGGCCTACAGACAGCCTCCCAGTCCCAAGCAGTTACTTAGGCTACAGGAGGACACACAACATGGATGGATAGAACTTTCAAGACTGTGCCACAAACCTGGGTGCCAAATCTGCCCACACATTTACTCAGGAAATATCATCACAAGACCTAACCACATCACCCACAATCACTTGCTCATTCTCTAATGTGATATATGCCATTTGCTGTCAACAATGCCCTTCAGCACTCTACACTGGGAAAACAGGGCAGTCTCTGTAATCAAGGATAAATGGACATAAATCAGACACTGAACAGAAATACACAAAAACCAGTTGTGGAACACTTCAGTCTTCCTGGGCATCCCGTCTTGGACTTCAGAATAGCAGTCCTTGAAAAACTACTCCCACTACTACTACAACTACAAAGTAAGACAGGTGAGAAAAAAAGCAGAATTTGAATATAACCCCAACTCCAACCCACTCACAGTGGGTTGAACAGAGACAACAGTTTCATGGCACACTACACATATTATAACATTAGTTAATACCCCAGCCTCATGAGAGCTCCATTGGTCAGTTTATTACTTCTCCTTTCTGGTACTCTGCCAGCAACATATTACAGTTCAGTAACTCCCTTCACCATTCATATTGTTATCTATTCACCTTGATTTTAGGTAACATCTTTCCTCCTGCCTTATCCCTCAACAACCATGATTAAAACTGAACTTGTCACTTCATCACCATACCCAAACGTTTTGCATTTCTATTGCTATTCACACATACAGCCTGCTCATAGAAGTCTGTTCCTAGATACTGTACTCCAAGCAAATGATAAGGCCTATTTAAATCTTATGAAAGCTTGCACTACCAACCTTTTTCCTCTCAATTAGTCTCAGAGGTGTCATAAGATCCCTTTGCATGCTGATCCAGACTAACATGGTGATGTCTTTGCATGATGTGAACTAGTTTAGAATGGCTGAACCAGCTCCAGCGTTTTAAAACAGAATAATACCAGTGTACTCAAAGTGCAATGGAACCGCACTTTATAAAAACAATGATTCAACCCTGGAGTTAGACATAGAGTCTACCATTGTGATGTCCACTGAAACACACCAGCCTGCCAATTAGCCTGTGATCACCTAGGTTAGGCTGGATTAACCACAGCTGCAGCAGCCAAAGCTATTGCCAGCCTCAAAAGGAAAAACAGGAATCCCCTGAAATGATAGCATGTCTAAATATGTAGAAGCCAGCTAGCTACATGTACACAACCAGACTGGCCAACTGCGCTTAAGGTAAAGCCAGGCAACTTTTTAACAACCCTCGCTAAGTAATGGGGAAGGCTGCACAAACTGAGTAGTCCCCTTCCAATAAAACCCTCCTCACCATCACAGCCTAGAATGGGAGAAACCTTGTTTGCAGTTATGGGAAACGGGAGAGGAGGTGGCACCATTAGGAATACTATTAGGGACTATTACAAATTTATAGCTTTAATTTTTTGGGGGGGTCGTTGTTGACAGTTAGTCTTTAACTCTTTGTTTTTAAGTAAGAGAAAATGTGCCTAGTATTATTCTGCCCCAAGAGAGCAAGAGAAACTGTAACAGAACACTAGTTCTTTCTTGCTATAGAGTTTGAGGAAAACAAGTTTTATTAAAAGAATTGTATAAAAATGATGACCATGTAATTTAAAAAAATGTATAAATGTTGTTTGAAACTAAAGACAGAGGATGAGACTATCAACAAGTATATGATAAGGTAGGCCCAAAAGTTTGGGCACCACATACAATTGGAGAAAGTGGGAAAATATGGTCTTAAAACACAGTATTTACTTTATGTAGTAATCTAAATGAAAATATATTTAGGATGATTATATAGATGGTATTTAACCCCAAGTAAGATCTCTAAGGCCATTTCCACACTGCACTGCTATAGTGCTATTATTCCACCTTCAACATCCTGTGGAGTTCTGGAGTTTATAGTTTACTGAGGCCCAAGAGCTCTCTGGCTGAGAATCTTAAATGCCCCTCCCTAAATTGCAAGCCCCAGGATTCCATGGGATGTTGAAAGGGGAATAACAGCACCGAAACAGTGTAGGGCAGAAATGCCCTAAGAATGTTTCAAACCATGGCTGGACATGTCAAGACAAGGAAGGCTCCTTCTTTCATACGTGGTAGACTTGTAAAAAGACAAAGAGCTCTTGGTCTAAGGTTTACATGTTAATTCAAAAAATTTTAAAGGTAGGTTTTGTAATGTCTCCAGAAATGTTTTTGCTGGACATTATGGATAAGGCTTTGGGTAGTAAAAATGGACTTTTTCTTTATTATATGATAACAGCTGCCAGAATATTGCTTGCTCAAACCTGGAAAAGGGCTGAAGCACCAATGACAAAAGAGTGGATTGTTACGGCTGCTGAGCTATTCCAAACAGCCAAACAGACATGGGTTTTAAAGGATAAGCCAGTTTTTCAAAAAAAAAAAATTGGAAAAATTCGAAACCATTTATGGACTTTTTGAGCAATAAGAAATCAAATAATGCAAAAAATTGTAGATACAGTTATTTGTGGTTTTCTTAGGTAGATCTGTAATGGTAGAACAATATTTTTCTGTCTTTTCTTATTTTCTCTTTCTCATTAAAGTCTGGCAGGAGGAGTCAGAGCCCTTTTGTGTTTTAGTAAACTAGTATTTAGTAAATTAGTTAGTGTTTTAGTGAGTTAGTGTTTAGTGGGGTTTTTTTTGTTTATTGTTGTAGGATGATGTTTTAATTTTAGTTTATGTTACAAATGGTAGTCAGTGTTTATGTTGTTTTGCATAAAAATGGATGAATAAATATATATTTAAAAAAGAGTTCTTTTTCTTGCTCACAAGTGGCTAACTCCTTATATCCCCAGATTATTTTTCACTGCCTGTTTTCTAATATCCATAACCTTTCCCTCTTTTCATTCTTGCTTCCTTCTTATCACTAGTAATGTGTCTTGAGAGCAGTGGAAGCATGTGAATTATGGGGTTGTTTTTTTTTTATCTGTTTGTTTGTTTCCTGAAATGACCCCAAGGGTCTGTGCATCATATTATCTTCACAACAACCTTGTGAAATGGATGTCTAAGAGAGAGTGACTGATTCAGCATTATCCACTGAATGTCATGGCTGAGCAGGGACTAGAATCTGCATCTCTCAAAATGTCTAACATTTTAACTACCTCCTACACTATACTAGCTCTAAAAGCAAACACCATTTTTGTCATTCTAGTTGGAAGTAGCGTAAATGTGGGTTCATTCTGGCCATCTTTGGCACGGGAAACAAAGTAAAATAGAAGTAGAGTTGCTTGTTGAGGATTGTCCCAGGCCCTGAGATTCAGGAACAACACATGAGATCTAGGAATGATCCTTTGGGATGTCACAGAGAGCAGACCCTGGTGATGTCATTAAGCATAACACCTTGAGCATGCACCATAGTTGGCTAGGAATATGCCATTTAAATTTTTAAAACATAATAATTAGGAAAATACACATGTATGCATTTTCCAAAGCAGCGCGCTCACCCTGAGATTCTTCCTTATTGCCCTGAGGATTGGAGAACAAGGTCCAGGCCCTGAGATCTGGAAACCCTACCCAGTAGTAACAGTCAACACTGTTAGGTTGGTTGGGAGTTGCCACTTTAATACTACGGTTCCTTGTCAGGGATTCCAGGCAGGGAACCCTGGGAAAATGATCAGCCCACTGCAAAGATGTTGCATCATGCCCCAGCTGCTGTTGGCTTGCTGAACTCTGTTTTTTTCTGCTGCGTTTCCATGGGGCTGAAACTCCTATCATCCCCAACAGTAGTTATGGGCCCAGGCCCAGAGTGCACAGTATCCACAGCGCACCTGTAGTTGTTTTTCCCCTGGATACTGGGACTGTTTTTGACTGTTTGCCTGGCTCTCCGGTGCTTCGGGAGTCTGTGTTTTGGCAGAGAGACAGTTAATCTTCAGTCCGGAGCTCATCAAGGTCACTACAGCCAGCTGCTTTGTTTGTTGAATTTTCCTTACAAAGGCAGCAGCATGGCTGAAGGAGGCTATCTGCGTTTTGAAAAGCTGACTGACGCTAATTATCAAAGCTGGCAAATTTATGTGAGAGCTGCTTTGACGAAGGAAAACTTGTGGCACGTTTTGGAAAATGAGGGACAGCCCCCAGAAGGAGCAACTGCTGCTGAGATAGCAGCGTATTGTGTTGCTGACGAAAAAGCCAAAGCAGTTATTTTGCTTACTTTAAGTCCTTCCCAGTTGATTCACGCTGCTGCTGCAGACACAGCATATCAGCTCTGGGAGGCTCTGAAGCGTGTGCATCAATCTTCCTCGTGTTTGTCCAAAATGCTATGGACGAAAAGACTGTATAACACAAAGTTATGTCCTGGAAGCTGTGTAAGAGAGCACCTCATGCTGATGAAACAGTTATTTCAAGAGGCGGCTAACAGACAGGTAAATACACCAGAAATACAGAAAAGTTTTATTCTGCTGGGAAGCCTCACTAAGGAGTGGGACTTTTTGATGTACAGCCTCCAGGGTGTGCGTGAGGAAGAGCTGACTGTAGACTTGGTAGCCGGGAGGATTTTGGAGGAAGTCCAACGTAAGCAGTTCGATTCCAGACTGTAGTCGGAGGGGAGAAAAGCCAGTCGCCAGGAGGGGGAAGCAGCTCCGGAGGTGGCATCTGACTAGGAAGAAGGAGTGTGCAGCTATGCCAGACGCTGTTACAGATGCAAGAGAGTCGGCCATCTCCAGAAGGACTGCAGAATGCCAATGCTGAGCAGAGGGAAGAAGACAGCCCAGAAGTGGAGGGGTGTGTCGTCACAGGCTGAAGGCCATGTGTTTGTGGCAAAAGAACAGTCTGAGAGTGGTGTGTGGTTGCTAGACAGTGGTGCAACTCACCACACAGTGAACAGTTTAAAGCTGTTGAGAGTAATGTTACAAATGCAAATGTAACAGCAATTTCCCTTGCAGATGGGGCACCAAGCAAGGTGCAGAAGATGGGTACTGCATATGTGCCATGTTTTGGGAAATCGTTTAATAATGTATTGTGCGTGACAAATTTGCAGAACTGTATTTTGAGTGTCTCCCAACTGGCCAGTGGGGGTTACAAAGTGGTGTTTGAAGGGGAGAAATGTACAAAAACTGCAAATGGTGTGTTTTGTGCAAAAGGGGTGAAAAAGCAAGGGTAGTACCACATATTGCCAAAAGGAAAAGTGGCAAACGTTAACCCATTGTGTAACAAACCTCTACATGAAAAGTGTGTACATTATCTCCACAGAGTGATGGGACATGCCAGCTACAAAGGTTTGGAAGAGTTGGCAAAGGTATGCCCTGGGTTACAGGTCAGAAATTGCCCTAAGTTCCTAGAGTGCTCTGTATGCAAAAAGGTTAAGGTAAAGGCTTACCCCATTGCCAAGAAAAGCAAGTGTGTCACCCAACGTCCTTTTGAGGTTGTACATGCAGAGTTGGCTGGGCCATTCAAGCCAACTGAAGGGTAAAATAGGTATGTCCTGGTAATTGTAGACAGACACACCAGGTACTCCTATGTCTATCTACTGAAAGAGGAAAGTCAAGCAGCTGAAAAGTTCAAAGAGTAGGTGAATGCTGTTGAAAGGGAATTTCCTTATAAAGTAGCTAGTCTTGTATCAGACAGAGGGGGAGAATTCCTGTCCAATAGCCTGCAAGCCTGGATGCGTAAGAAAGGCATAAGGCATAAAACCACCAACCCCGCATCTCCCGGGGAGGATGGTCTTGCAGAAAGAAGAATTGGGCTGTTAAAACAAATGAAGGACTGTATGATGGAGGATGCCCAAGCCCCAGCAGGATTCTGGGGAGAAGCAATAGTGACAGCAAACTACCACTTAAACAGGATGTGGTGTTCAAGTGTGAAGCAAACTCCATATTACCTATTGTATGGTAGAGTGTCAAACCTGCAGCATCTACGTGTTTGGGGTCAGTTTGCTAGTGTGTATGTTCCCCCAAGTTTCAGAAAGTCTGGAGAGGAGAAATCTAGACGGTTACGCTTTGTGGGATATGAAGGTAACAAATATAGATTTCTACACTATGCTGGCAAAATAGTGTATTCTAGGAGTGCAAACTTCGAAATCCATTCAGGATGGGATAGACTGCACTGTAACCAAGAGGTTTTGGTTCCCCTGGGGAAAAGTGTGAAAAGTGTTCCCGAAATTCCTGAAAATGGAGGGGCAGTGATGTCTGATGATAAAAAGGAAGAAAAACCTGGAACTTCACACGACTCCTCACCACCACCTAGCTTCAAACCTGGGACTGCACTCAAAGAAAAGCCTCACACTGAGAGCAGTAGTAGTCCTAGAGAAACTGAGTCAGGAAGAACTAAGGTGCTCATTCCTAGGAGATCCAAGAGGGTAAGAAAAGCCCCTGTCAGATTTGTTGTTCAAGGGGCCAAGATGTTCAGTGTTGTGGCTAGTGAGCCTGAAAGTTATCAGGAACTGTTAGAGTATCCCAAGGAGGAACAGGAAAATTGGAACACTGCCATGGACTCTGAGTTCCAGTCACTTGTCGAAAGAAAGGTCTTCCAGGTGGTAGACAGGCCCAAAGACCAGAAGGTAGTCGGTTGCAGGTGGGTGTTTAAATTAAAGGACATGCCTGATGGTACACAGAAGTATAAGGCACGCCTGGTTGCAAAGGGTTTCTCCCAGGAAAGGTTCACCAACTTTGACAGGACTTTTTCTCCCACAGCCAAACCAGAAAGTCTGAGGATGGTATTAGCTGTTGCTGCCAAGAGGAAAATGGTTGTTCAACATTTTGATTTTGAGACAGCTTACCTGAACGCTGATCTAGAAGAAACAGTCTACATGGAGCAACCATCAGGGTATGATGGCGCAGAAGACAACAAACTATACCTGTTGCACAAAGCTCTCTATGGTCTTCTCCAAAGTGCTCGTTGTTGGAACAAATGCATTGATCAGCAATTGGTGGCACTTGGGTATACGAGGAGCATCGCGGATGCATGCGTATATACCAAGGGGCAGGTGACAACTGTGTCATAATAGTGATATATGTTGATGACCTTTGTGTTGCAGCCAGAAGTGCCAGTGATGTAAAGCGCGTGCAGATGGAATTAGAGAAACGATTCAGGTTACAAGATCTAGGCTGTCTGAAGTGTTATTTAGGTGTTGAAGTGGAGAGAACCAGTGATGGTGAGATTTTTCTGAGCCAAAAGAAAAAGATCGACAGTCTTGTTGCTAAATGTGGTCTGTGTGATGCAAAGACAGTCAAAACTCCCATGACAACAGACTTCACAAATTTGGAAGCAAGTGAGCTGTTCGTGAACCCTCAGCTATACCATTCTGTCATTGGAAGCCTGTTATTCATTGCCACGAGACCAGACATCAGTTTCGCTGTTGGATTGTTAAGCAGGAGAGCTTCCAAACCCAGACAGATAGATTGGGTGGCTGTAAAACAAGTCATCAGATATCTCAAAGGGACAAGAGATCTGTGTCTGAGAATGGTGGGAAGCCAAAAAACACTGGAATGCTACGTCGATAGCTCTTTTGCTGCTGACCCAGCAGACAGGAAGTCAGTGACTGGGTTGGTAGCCAGGTATGCGGAGAGTCCCATATTATGGAGATCAAGAAAACAGAGTTGTGTGGCGCTAAGCACAACAGAGGCTGAATTTGCAGCATTGTCAGAAATGGCTAGCGAAGTACAGTGGCTAAGACAAATGCTGACAGACATACAAGAGCCTTGCAGCATACCTCTGGAAATACATGAAGACTCACAAGCTTGCATAGCAATGGCTGAGGCAGAAAACTTAAAGTGTAGAACTAAATACATTGGGGTACGGTACCAAAATGTAAGGCAAATGATCCAGGATGGGATTTTGTGTTTGCGGTATTGTCCATCTGAACCCAATATTGTGGATTTGCTCACAAAGGCCCTTCCAGTAGTAGGCCATGAGAAGCTGGCAGGTAAACTGGGCCTTGCCACCAGAGTGTAAGGTGGAAGATGAATTGTACCCTTGAATGTATGTACTGTATGTATTATATAACATGTATGGATTGTGAAAATGTCCCACACAGTGGCCTGACCATTTTGGAGGGGATTGTCAGGGATTCCAGGCAGGGAACCCTGGGAAAATGATCAGCCCACTGCAAAGATGTTGCATCATGCCCCAGCTGTGGGTAATTGCAAGGCCGCATAAGAAACTGGGGTTGTGTGCAGATGGTAGAGGGAGGTGTGCAAACCTCTACCTGATTGGTTGTAGATATGTATATAACAAAGCAATGCCAGTATGTATTTGTCTGCTGACCAAACCTGGTGCCTGGCGCAAGCTTTTGTCCATCTGTCCTATGTTTTGTATATAACGGAACTTTGCTGCAAGATAAAGTGCCTCCTGTTTTGGAAGAAACTCCTCTGTGTGTGAATATCCTTACTGGGGAATAAGGCTGCTGCTGTTGGCTCGCTGAACTCTGTTTTCTTCCGCTGCGTTTCCATGGGACTAAAACTCCTATCATCCCCAACATTCCTTAGACAGCACCTGACTTAGTGTCACTTTGTAGGACTGGGAGAAATTAATAGGAGAATTCAGAAGGGCAGATGATATTATTGATAAGCTCAGTCAGCCTTCTCTAGCAAAATGTTCTGGTATGGGAGGGAGACTACTGGAGGGCAAACCAAGATATACTTCTCCAGTGTTTTCCTTCTAGAAAAAGCATTCCAGAAGCCCAAATCCTTGTATTTTGAGATGTACAATTTCAGATTTTTTTGTAACTACATAAGAATTAGATCATTCTTAAGAATACATGAGAATTCAGTCCCTTATATCTGCTGAATTCCACCACGAATGCTTAATTCTTTCTATGAGACATTACGGAAAATCTTTACTGCTAGCTTTATTTGAAATCTAGTTCCTGGAGGAATAAGGTCCATCAAAAGGCTGTTGAACTACTAGCATGTATTGAAGTTCCATCAGATTGCATTTAATCATGTCAGACTTAACCTGCAGTGTACAAGGCTCTCAGAAGTGGTATTCCTGCACAGTAAACAGATTGGTAGGTGATGCAAACATTAGATAATGCACATAATAAACCAATTGGGCTTGGGGGCAACTTAAATTCATTTTGAACCAGTTTTGTACACTTTTTAAAGTCTTTAAAAAGTAGAAATCTGAGTAGGACTGACACAGAGAAATTCCACATCCCTACAGTTGCCATCTAATAATGTTCTGTCAGACTGCATTTCATTGTGCCACATTTAACCTGCAGTGTACCAAACTCGTAAAAATTATCTTTCAAAACAGTAAATGGATTGGCACAGTGTTTGGTGACTGCAGAGCAGCAGTCTGCTCAAATATCTCACTTCTAGCTTCAATCAAAAGAGTCGGAGATTGGAAGAGAACACTGCAATGATTTGAAAGGCCACAGCATGTGAATGTTTGAAGACCCATCTCGCATGCCCTCTCTATTGTAATACTAACAAGTGGATGCTAGCAATGAGTGTTCTCAGTGGGTGGTATACCATGGTATATCCATTGTACATGCTATTCTCAATGACCCAATGTATTTGACTGTTTTGTACCACAGAATGTGAAGCATACAAGACAGAAGGTGGCAACCAAAATAAATAAATGCATTTCAAAAATCCAAGGCTGCCTAAATATTACCAGTGCTTCCTGCCAACATGAAAAATGGAAAAATCAGCAATGAAGAGAGCCAACATGATTCTTGGTTGCATCAATAGGAGTATGGTGTCTAGATCAAGGGAGGTAATGGTACCACTCTATTCTGCATTGGTTAGAACTCATTTGAAATACTGTGTCCAGTTCTGGCCACCTCAATTCAAGAAGGATATCAACAAGCTGGAGCATGTCCAGAGGAGGATGACCAAAATGGTGAAGAGTCTGGAAGCCATGCCCTACGAGGTGCAGCTTAGGGAGCTGGGTATGTTTAGTCTGCAGAAGAGAAGGTTAAGAGGGGACATGATAGCCATGTTTAAATATTTGAATATTTGAAGGGATATCATGTTGAGGAGGAAGCAGGCTTGTTTTCCACTGCTCCAGAGACTAGGACAAGGACCAATGGATTTAAGCTACAGGAAAAGAGATTCCACTTGAACCTCAGGAAGAACTTCCTGACGGTCAGAGCTGTCCGGCAGTGGAATATGCTGCCTCAGAGTGTGGTGGAGTCTCCTTCTTTGAAGGTTTTTAAGCAGAGGCTGGATGGCCATCTGTTGTGAGAGTGCTTTAGTGTGTGTTCCTGCACAGCAGGGGGTTGGACTGGATGGTCTCGTGGTCTCTTCCAACTCTGTGATTCTAAGTACTTTGGCTTTTTTTACTACCAAGAAGGTGGAAACATTGTTGAATGGTGGAACATGAGCTTTAAGTTCAAAAGGTTCCAGGTTCTGTCCCTGGTATCTTCAAGTTGAAAGGATTAGATAGCAGACCCCTATTTGGCAGAGTATGACAGATGTGTCATAGTCCTACAAACACAGTGGTAACACAATGTGGATGACATAACTGTGTGTATACCCTGTACTTGCTTAAACCACTGTGCTGCCCTCAGGTGTGGTAGACAGTCTTTTCAATCATTCTTTCATCAGTGAAATAAGATTCAACTGCCAGTTCAATTTGTGGCGTAACTACTGTTTCCAGAATCAACAGACTGCTGAGTTAGCAGGAATCTAAAGAGCCATCCAGTCCCAAGCCTGGTGGTGCAGGAATCTAAAGCATCCTTGACAAGTAGCCGCTGAATCTCTGCTTAGAACCCCCAGTGAAGGAAAGCACACTACTCTCTGAGGTAGCCCATTCGACTGTTGAATTTCCTTAGAAACAGGAAGTTATTCCCAGTGTTTATTCAGAATCTCCTTTCTTGTACTTTAACTTCAGTCCTATCCTTTAGAGCAGTGTTTTTCAACTTTTTTCTATTTTTTTTTCTCAGTCACTTCTCTGTTTTCTTCATTTCTCACTTCCCTCTGTGACCCCCCGTGGCCCCCTTGGAATATCCTGGGGGGGGCCCAGGGGGCCATATGGGCCCTTTTTGAGAAATACCGCTTTAGAGCAGCACTGAAGAACCTCCCTCCATCTTCCTCATGATAACCCTTCAAATATCTGAACGATTACTATATATCACCTCGGAATCTTCTCTTCTCCAGACTAACATAACCAGTTAAAATCATGGAATTGTAGATCTGGAAGAGACCACAAGGGCCATCCAGTCCAACCCCATGCCATGCAGGAACACCCATCAAACCACTCCCAGCAGATGGCCACCCAGCTTCTGTTTAAAAACCTCCAAAGAAGGAGACTCCACCACACTCTGAGGCAGTGCATGCCACTGGTGAACAGTTCTTACCATCAGGAAGTTCTTCCTAATGCTCAGATAGTATCCTTTTCCTGTAGTTTGAATCCATTGCCTGATGTCCTAGGCCATTTCTGCATGGCATCACAGTCCCATGAGGGGGACACAATCATGGGATATTTGCTTAATGGAAAAAATCCATTAAGCACCTGTGATTGCGCAACGCTCCTGTCACTTTATTTTAAGAATTATCTAGCAATCTCTGGTGGGAGGATAGCACGCTTGTTGGTAGATTTCTCATTAGTTCTGTCATTCTTAATCTCTCTAACCTGCTAAAGTTCAAAGGTTGCACCCTCCTCTTGAAAAGTCAGGTTTGGGCCTGGATTCTCCAATTGCTGTGACCAGAAGTATTTTCACCCAGCCTGACTGGTTGCATCAACTGCACACTTTCCTATATAGTACAGTCTTGGCCATATGCAACATCATGACTAAACTACAGACTGGACCTGCTTATGTTATTACTGGAATGCAGTAATACGCGTTACAGGGCAGCTAGAGCAAAATGGGAGATGCTATAAGGCAAAAGATTTATGAACAATATAACTTGGTTTTTATTTCAACTACACTGGGAAACAGTCCTTTCCTGGCTGCAATACTAAGTGTTGATTATCACCTTTGAAGCCCTCTATTATCTGTCTTAGGGCCAGGTAGTAAAGCACCAATTTCTCTTTCAAATCCAGCTGCCATGGAGATAACATAGGAATCTCCCATATAAGGAATCAGAACACTGCTTGGTTCATCTACCTCAGATTCTCCACTGATAGGCAGAAGCTCCTTGAGGTTTCTGAAAAGTGTGTTTTACAGTCTTACTTGGAAAAGTCAGGGATTAAAGTTGCTGGTAACATGCAGAGGAGCTCATCAGCCACCCTCAAATTTCTTAAGACAAGAGGAGGCCAGTATATACCTGCAGTGCTCAAACTTTTTGAAGCCAAATCAGTAGCACAGCTATTTTCTTGATCCCAGCTGGGACTCTTCTCCAACCCTGCCCCATTAGAACTTGTGCAATCCAATTTTTTAAGATCAGCTTTCCAAGCTCCAAAATGCATCTCCCATGCAACTCTGAGTCAGCCTTTATGAAAGTGGAGGCCAGAGTGTGGGTAACTATACTCAGCTTTTGGCTTAGACTATCCTTCTTTCCCACTGGCCTGACTCCACTAACCTTGAGAGATGACTTCCAGTCTATATGGAAACAGATAGTGATTGCTAAAATTTCATCACTGGATGTTTCTCCAGAGCTTCTGCTCAACATGGGATATGATAATGCCAAAGCAGCTATTAAACATTGGGTGGTAGATACAGAGCAACAACTGATCTAGCTAGCACTCCAACCTTTATTGCTGGCGACCCCAACAGATATCTGGCCTCACCTATGGCATACTCAGCAAATCTAGAAGTACTTAAACACCGGAAGGCCTTTACTTTGGCACAGTGTCATGCCTTCCTCTCAGCTGTCCTGGAAGGCCAATACAAGAAGACCCCCTTTTCAGACAGACTATGCCCCTGTGGCTCTGGTCAAATAGAAACAACAGAGCATGTAGCTAGTCTAGTGCTCATACTACGGGGACATCTACCTCAGCCTTATTTCACCCCTCTTGCATAAATACTAAGGACACACTGGAGAATTCTACACCTCTCTGTTACTTTCAGAAACCAACCCCATATAGCATATAATGTTGCCAGATTTTGTGCAGCAGCGCTTAAAATTTGTCAGGCATTGATCTCTGCAGCAGACTAGTTCCAATCGCGTCTTGTTATATGGGAGCTGTGCAACCCAAAGGGGTATTTTAAATACTGTCTTCAACCTGTGTTTTTATCTTCCTTTTCTGTATTCCCTTTTTACCTGTGCTGGTTTATGATCATGACAAAGATTCTATTCTACTTAGAAAAGTCAGGGATTAAAGCATCCCAAACATGTGCTCTAGAACTTAGCTATGACCCTCCCCCAAGTTAGGACCCCATCTACTCAGGTCAGCTAGGATGTCTCCCTTACCTGCCCTGACCCCTTCTGAGACGTGGGCGGCCATAACTAGGGAGACAATGTTTGCAGTTCCGGCACCCAGTTTACAGTTTTGCTTTCAAACTCTAGAACTAGTCCACTTCCAGGTGATTCCTTTCACCACCTCCTTGACAGTCTTTTGCTGCTAGTGAAAAAACTTGTTTTCTACCTGCATAATAGACCTTTCTTTTTTTACTTCATCTGGGTCCCTTTTCCTCTTGCTTTTTAAAGTGTATTTTGCCATTTTATTTGCAGGTCTATCTATATTTTTAATTTTTTAAAAAATTTAAGTCTTCTCTTTTGGGTAACACAAGGCCAGACTAGGAAGGCAAAGTACACATGATTTAGTGAATATGGTAATAAATAAATGGTGATTGCATGATCAACAGCAGAGGTGAGGCAGCAGGAAACCAATGGCAGCCCTCTGCTCAAGTCAAATTGTCTTGCCTAGCTAGTCATTCCAGGGCCTGTGGCAGAAAAGCATGCAAGCATCTCCCCTCCTCTCTGGCAAGAAATGCATATCCCCTGATTGTTCTCAATGGGCAAGGAGAGGTCCGGTTAATCATCTGTTGTCCCACTTTTTCAGCTGCTTTTAAAAAGAACCAGTTTCTCTTTTTTCTGCTCCCAATTTCCCCCTTTTATCTTCAGCTTACTTCAGTCACTGCAAACTGAGGCCCTTTCCAGATGTGGG
The DNA here is from genome assembly GCA_030412105.1 of Cyclura pinguis. NCBI lineage: Eukaryota > Metazoa > Chordata > Lepidosauria > Squamata > Iguanidae > Cyclura > Cyclura pinguis. Next base: position 132,816,276 of record CM059600.1, read on the forward strand.
GAAGGAGCCGCACGAAAACGGGACTCACCGGATTTCCTGAGTGCCCCGACAAGTCCGTCGGGACAAGGAGCAGTGCCAGCTCGTTGCTCCACACTGCTCCGGTGTCCAAAATGGCGGCTTCTGGTTGGTGGAGGCTCTCCACCAACCGGAGAAGCTCGCTAGCTGAAAGCCCGCCCCCGGAAGATCTGCAGGCACGCACTTGTGCGCGCCTGCAAATCTGCTCCGGAGCGCAGGGATGGAGCGACACGGAGTCGTGCACTCCAATGCTTTTTAAAAACCTCTAAAAAGAGGTTTTTTAAAAGCATGCTGCGCGACCAGTTCCGGTTGCTCCGAACTGGACTGAGGTGCGGAGCTACAAAAACTAGTCTGCCCCAGTCCACTCCACGATGCAGAAGACCTCCGTTGGAGGTTGCTCTCCACCGTTTTACTAGCCCGGTGCGGAAATGGCCAAAGTTCAACATTCAAGAGTACTTTGCATTCAAGTCACTCAGAAGCAGGGCGAAGAGAGAAGGAAGAATCTTGCTCTTCCCAGTAGGCTCAGGCAAAAGCAGCCTGCTGCAGCCTCTCCTAGCTTGTGTGTTCTTCCTCATTAACAACTGTTACCATCTTAGCTACACTCTGATGTTACCACATGTGTTCTGTTTTTCATCTGCGAAATACTGAATGCTATGGAAGTGTAATGAGAGCCACAGTGTATTGGTTTGAGCGTTGGATTACAACTCTGGAGAGCAGGGTTTGATTCTCTGCTTGGCCATGGAAACACACTGGGTAATTTTGGGCATGTCACACATTTTCAGCCTCAGAAAATCCCATGATAAAGTCGATGTAGGATTGCCATAAATCAGAAATGCAATAACAATGAAAATGCAATAATAATAAACTCAATGGCCAAATTTGCAACTCGAGTAAACCAGTGAATCAATGAAACTTAGTAAAGTATTGAATTACCAACTTCCATTGATTAAACAGTAGGCCATGTGCATATATGTATCCTTCCATATATTGTTGGCATACAAGCCAACAAGGTTCAAGCCAAAGTAGGTAAGTGTTTGCTAGGCATAAACAAAGTAGGGGTTGGAAAGAAATACAGCTCCTAGAATTCACCTAGCCAGCATGAGTAGTATGGACTTACTGGGAATTATAGTCCAAAAAAGTAACAGTTCCAAGCTCTGGGGAAAGTTCATAAGTACAGATGATGAATGTTCTAGAGCTGAAGATATGAAAGAGAAACAGAAGCCAAGCAGTCTGCTATTATGAGGGAATGCGATATTGTGTGTTTTTGCAATTCTCTAAAGATGCTGGATTGCTTGCTGGGAACAATATATGCTGGACAAAACTGAAAGTCTTTAGGCTGGGAGATAGGGATGGTTATTATATCAATGCATTAATCACCCTTAGTTTTTAATTTTCTAAACAGCACCCAGGGGCAGCTCTTTTCTTCTCCTCTGGTGAGCATTATCTGCTGTAAATTTGCATATTTAACAATGGTTAAATATGAATAATCTGTAAAACAGGGAGATGTTGCTTAAATACAAAAGGACTGCTAGGCAGGGAAATAGGTCCTTATTAACATTCATTACAGTCCCCATAATCACTATTTGGAGATGGATTAATCACTAATGGTGCCATAGGCACATCTGAGGGTGTTGAGAGCAAAATGTTTAACAAGAAGTGTCGCAGACAAGGATGGAAGCAGTTTACAGGCTTTGCGGTGCACAATAGACGAAGATTCTGTGGAAGGAGGAAGACAAAAAGAAAGGATCCCACACTGGATCGCAGCTCTAGTGGATGCAAGACCAGAAGATCTCAAGTTGACATTTGGATTGCTGCTCTCCACTGACAAAGACTTTCCGAGAAAAACCTCCAGTCAAGGACTATGTACATAGACAGACATTTGCCAGTGCCTCAGTATAATAGCCATTGATAGAAGCATGTGCTTTGATGCATTAAGGTCCCAGCTTCAGTCCTTGACATTTCCAGTTAAAATGATCAGGTAGCAGCTGTGGTGTAATAGTTTGAGGATAGGACTACAATTTTGGGATTCAAATCTGGGGTTCAAATCCCTGCTCGGCCATGGAAACCCACAGGGTGACCTTGGGCAAGTCACACCCTCTCAGCCTCAGAGGAAGGCAAAGACAAACCCCTTCTGAACAAATCTTGCCAAGAAAATACTGTAATAGGTTTTCCTTAGGATCCCCATAAGTCAGAAAGGATTTGAAGGCACATAACAAGAAGCAGGCAATGTGTGGAAAAATTCTGGCCAGGGTCAACCTTAGACATTTTACTACCATAAGAGGAACTACAAAAGGTCTGTCTCTTCTCACAGTCAAGAGGCACAGCATTCAAAGCCAACTGAGGCCAACAAACAAAGCAACCAACCCATAAGCCCATTGCTTCATCCCTGGGAATAATAATGCAATAATAACCCAGCCAAAAGCTAACCATTTGCTGCCCTTTCAAGACACCCCTCAGCTTCAGTGGTTGCCTTATATGGCCTAATAGCATGGTCAGCACTGCCTTTGGCTGAGATCTTGGAGACCAGCTGTTAGTCAAAGCACTATGCAGGATGGGCAAACAATCTGATCTTGTACCTTCCTCCCTTCCTCTCTCACACTCTTATGTCATCCAGAAATGTAAACTAGGCCAGCTAAAGGATCAATCTTGTTCTGAGTGGCTGCCATGAATTTATATGAGATGAAGATAAGCTCCTGTCTGGGCCTTGCTCAAGGCAAAATAGAAGTGGAGACCTGTCTTTACCTTCCTCACAGATATGAGTGGCTGCCAGTCATGCTATAGGAGTGAAGGAAAAATTTACACACAGATTCTCCTGCAGTGAGGATAAAAACTTATCCTGTCCCTCGCTGACACTGAAAGTCCTCCTGGCACTCCCTGACAAGGACTATTGTGGGTGGAGGGGCAAAATGTCTGTGCTGCACAGAATAATCCACAAAAACACCCTGACATACACTGTATAACACAGCCTGCAAATAATACCACAACCATCCCTAACAACTCCCAATCCCGCCTGTTACAATGATTGACATTTCAATGGGATAAATTATGCATTTTTTTTGACAGCTTAACCTTCAATACTTTTTCACCAGCTATATGTATGCACTTTTTTTTTCTCGATTGTCACAGCAAGTGTCAGATTTTCTAGAAATCTGTAATAATTTCTACTGTTGTCTGAAGGGCACTGATGGCTTTTTACTTGTCAGAATGTTGGTGAGATACAAATCCTTTCCGAGACGCATGGGCATCTTTGCCCTCATTACCAGCTAAGGAGCACTACCATGGCCATGTGACAATTTCACAGGATAATGTGACTTTGCACATGCTATTTTGTGGTTTGAATGTATTTTGATTAGCTTATCATCTACCCAGGCATCTTCTGGTACTTTTCATCTGAGATCTGTATGAATAACAGAACTTTACAGAAAATAACTCCATGATTTAATAAGCTACGACAGTAATGAGTTTCTTCATAAATGGCTTTTATACCAACTGCCTCCAAAATCTACAGCGTTAAATGGAAAACTGCTTCCTTAATTCAGACTCTTAAACCTTCCCAAGCTATTGAATACAGAACTACATCCTGCTGGCGAACAGAGAAGATTGTCGAAAAATCTCATACAAAGGTTATTGCTGCCTCTTAAATTCTATAGGCTTTTAAAGGTTAAGATTTGAATATCTAAGCTCTCCAGCTCTCACTCAATGGCTTCAATCTTCACCATGCAGTTTGAAGCTGCATTAATCAGCCTGAAATAACGAGGTTCTTGCAGGCAGAATGATTTCTTTATTTCACTTTAATTATAACTTACAAATTTAATGCTGGGAATTTGACAAATGGGCAAGCAGGACGAATCATTACGTTAAGAGCAATTATGGTCAGATTGAGCAATATATTAAACCTCAGTGAAACACAATTCCTTCTTTATCAGCACAAGGAGAGATGTATGCTGTCATTAAATTTTCCTTTATATCGATAAAGGACAAGGCTTTTGAAAGAAATATGGAGGTGTTGAAGTGACATATCTGCCATGTTTTGAAGCCAGGTTAGCTCAACAACTTTCTCTAGTGCCACAATAAATACATTGCTGTTATGTTCAATATTTCAGCTGAAATGAAAATGGCTGTCATTCCAGGCTGGCATATTTAAAGCAGAACTAGCATTGGGTGGGGAATGGGACAACTGCTCAAAATAGCGTCCCAGTATTGAACTTTAACCATATCCCCACAGCATGTAGGATCACAAAGTATGCATTGTGACATTATTATGTTGCCTTCCCTGCAGGAGAAGGATGTGGTTTAGTGGTTTTGTTTATTGAATTTATTGTCAGAAATGCATATCCATCTGCAGACGTTAACAAAATAATCTGCTCCAATTCATGTGGTGTGTTGGGGGTTGGGGGAGAGATCATGATGTCATCAAAATGATGTCAGCAGCACCTATATGCTCCATCTATGTAAACAGGGGTGGAAATGGTTCCACATCCCAGCATGGCTGGTGGGGAGGAATGCTAAGCTGCACTTCAGCAACATCTGGAGGGCCACAATTTACCACTCCTGATGTAAAATAAGGATCAATTGAGAATCCTAAGAATCAAACTAGATATAACATTAAAAATTACTCATAATTACTCTTGCTAGTTTTTCTTTTTTAAAAAATATGATGTGTTTGTGTCTCTCTTTGCGTGTGTATGCTTCTATAGGATAGGGGTGGGGCGAAGAAAACTTTTCTCCTTATGCTTTTTTTCCTCCCAGCAAAACTATATATTTGCCTTCACGAGTGTTATGGCCACTAACAGCAACTGAGGGCAGTTGGTGACACATACAGGGAAATTTGTCACTAGGGAAATAGCAATGCATATATCCTGGCACCGCACTGTTTTTTTTTAATTACCCCCATGGCTTATATTTAAAAATAATCCAAAGACCCATATTGACATCATTAATGCCACACCCATTTGGGCCCTTTTATCTGAAGAGAGAAACCTTCAGATTGGGTCTACCAGTGTGTCCAACATAAATTGCCAGATAACAATTGAAACAACATCCCCCGAAATAATTTCTCTTTACTTCTATCCTCACAACGTATTTCTTGGTTGACAGAAAACCACTGAGAATGAGTGCCGGTAAATGGGTTGGTCTGCACGATTGTTTTTTCCCCACAAGGAAGAACAGTTGAGGTTAGCACAATCAAGCACAAAAGTGAGTGAGAAGCTAGGAAGGGAGCTCTTAAGTCAGCAGGACCTCATGATGCAAACATGGGTGGCTAAGTATATTTCTGAAGATGGCTGTGCAGTAGTTTGCTCCCATTTTGTGCTGCTTGGTTACTTTACCCTTCATCAGAGATTGGCTAGGAAATAGAAAAACATGTTTGAAACAGGTGAATCGCTCACGGGTGAGGGCATTCTGTAGCTGTTCTAGATCCTGCTGCTTCTGATAAATTCTTTCCAGCTTGAACAAAGGATTTTTTTTTTGCCTCACCTAAGTAAAATGTATTTGAAAAATTGCTTAAGCATTCACTTAATGTAACAAAGCCCATTCCTTCCGCCTTTCCTCGCTCTTTCAACAAGCCCACAAAGTAAATGGTGACCTCCAGCAATCTCTAATGGACAATGCAGACCAAATTATCTATGCTGTATCCCTGAAGGAAAAGAGCCTTTTCTACACAAGATATTCAATTTGTTCTTCAGCAGCTGGCACTAACTGCCCATATAGGTCTAGTGCGATAATAGTGCAATTGCAGGAACCAATAAGTTCAGGCAGTGGAGCAAAACAAGAACTGTTACCCCACCCAAACCTTACAGTCAGATCAATTTTCAAGCACCTTATTTTTTCAAGTGACTGAAATCAGGCACTTTTCATGGTCATCTATCTGAAGGATGAGAAGGGGAAAACTCTAGATTCCCAATAAATTTACTATAACAGAAATATCAGTTGTATACCTGGATACTAAATGAAAAATGTAAGGCTCCTGATGGGTCAGACACCAATACTCCATCTAGATCAGGGTGGTGACCATCAGCAGGTCCAAGGGCCACATTTCTTTCCAGGACCCTCTGGGGGCTGCATAGACTACTCAAAAATAAAATTAAAAAGTGGCTGGAAGTCCACTTCTGGTCTCAAAAATGGCTACTTTTTAAACGTTAAACAGTAGAGGAAGGCATTGAAAACCAATTTAAACAGCAAACTGTTGTACTTGGAGACTTCTTTTTTTTGGGGGGCGGGGCGGAAAATAATCAGTCTTGGAATTATTGAGGTGCCAAAAGCCATCCTCAGAGGGGCCAAATGCCACCTTGCAGCTACAGTGTGCCCATCCCAATCTAGATGGCAGCTTCTTGTTCCCCACCCCCCAGTGCCTATAGGAAGTCCCCAAACAATACCCCTCTCCCAGACAGCATCAGGCACTTAGTGTCACAGTATCCTTGAATGTTAACATATCACACTGTAACTCCACTGCTACGATAGTCTAATTGGCAAGATACATTAATTGGCAGATATGTTTAATTGGCATAAAATAGAAATCATACAACAATAACTGGATAAAGCCATGTGGAAGAGGAACTGACTGGAAAAACAGATCAGAGGTGTGCCAAGGATGGCTGAGAATGGCTCTTGCAAGGAGAACAAAAGGCATCCCAAGAAGAGCAAGCAACCACCTGTGGTTTGCATATCCTATCGAAAACCAAGCCATAAAACTGGTTAGCAACTTAATTTGACACCCATTTGTTGGAAAATTCAAAGAGCTTTTGCTTGGTTGATAGTACTGGTTTAGGAAGAACAGGAAGATTTCAGACAAATCCATAATTGCGTCACCCTCACACCTATGATCCTTTTCCTGATCTCTGATCACACTGCCATAAAAATCTTTTGCCATCGACATGTTAAAAATCATCAACTATTTCCTTCAGACATTAACAACCATTAATCCATCCTTTTACCTTTGTCCACCTTGGAAATCCTTTGTTGTTGAAAGTCATACCACCAGGGCAGATTTTGGGGTATAAAAGGACTCTGATTTTGGGCCCTTGACACAGCACTTAAATTTCAGGGAACTTCTTTGGTGGTTGCATTGGCATCCCTCAAAATCCTTTTTTTCTATTCCCTCTATTAATCTTCCTCCCTTTCTTTCAAGTTAGCCTTGTGTGATTGTGTGTGTCTATTTGTGTGTGTATGTATACTTCCCCCCAATAAAACACATTTAGAATTGTACTATAAGTCTTCTGACTGGTCTCTTTAGCAGTTCCTCATAAACATAGGTGGGTAGATCCTGAAGTTACCCCCTTCTTGCAAAGTTCTTAATTTGAGTTAATTAATTCCCCATTTTTACGTTTAATTGTGGGTTCTGATATAGGACCTCATGGGGTCCCATGGTTTTGGGGTAACAACATAGCCATCTTTTGCTCTGTTGCTGAGATTCAGAGGCTGGGAGCGACATTGTTCATGTTGCCAAAGTGTCAATACTTAAACATATAACAGTAAAGTGTCACCAGGCATGAGGAATCTCCATGGTTTGTTGTAAGTCAAGTCAACTTTGACTTATGGCAGTCCTATGAATGAGAAACCTCAAAGTCATAGAATCATAGAGTCACAGAGTTACGGAATCATAGAATCATAGAGTTGGAAGAGACCACAGGGGCCATCCAGTCCAACCCCCCACCATGCAGGAACACACATCAAAGCACTCTTGACGGATGGCCATCCAGCCTCTACTTAAAAATTTCCAAAGAAGGAGACTCCACCACATGCTGAGGAAGCGTATTCCACTGCTGGACAGCTCTGACCATCAGGAAGTTCTTCCTGAGATTCAGGTGGAATCTCTTTTCCTGCAGCTTGAATCCATTGGTCCTTGTCCTAGTCTCTGGAGCAGTGGAAAACAAGTCCACTCCCTCCTCAAGATGACATCCCTTCAAATATTCAAATATTTAAACATGGCTATCATGTCCCCTCTTCACCTTCTCTTCTGCAGACTAAACATCCCCAGCAACCTATGCCGCTCCTCATAGGACCCTTCCAGACTCTTCACCATTTTGGTCATCCTCCTCTGGACACGCTCCAGCTTGTCAACATCCTTCTTGAAGTGAGGTGGCCAGAACTGGACACAGTATTCCAAATGAGTTCTAACCAATGCAGAATAGAGTGGTACCATTACCTCCCTCAATCTAGACACCATACTCCTATTGATGCAACCAAGAATCGTGTTGGCTTTCTTGGCTGTCGCATCACACATCCTATCATCAACAGCCTTCACTTAGGTATTCCAGACTCAGGGCCATGGCTTCCTTGATTGCATCTATCCTTCTGTAACCCAATCTTCCTCTTTCCTTACTGCCTTCTATCTTACCAAACATTATTGTCTTTTCTAATGAGTCATGTCTTCTCATTATATGGCCAAAGTATGATTATCTCAGTTTAGTCATCTTGACTTCTAGGGAGAGTTCAGGCTTGATTTGCCTAGGACCTATTCATTTGTCTTTTTAGCAGCCCATGGTACCCATAGAATTCTTCTCTAACACCAGCACATTTCAAAAGAGTTGATTTTCCTTCTATCAGACTTATTCACTATCAAGATTTCACAACCATACATAGAAACTGGAAATATGACAGCATGGACAGTGTTAACTTTAGTATATTCAATTATACATTTCTGCATTTCAGGATTTTTTTCCAATTCCCTCACAGCTGCCTTTCCAAATCCAAGTCTTCTGATTTCTTGGCTGTAGTCTTCGTTCTGATTAATGACTGAGCCAAGGTATGGAATCTTGAACTATCTCAATGTCTCCATCATTAACTTTAAGGTTACATATATCATTTCTGGTTATTTTCATTTTCTTAGTATTCAACTGTAAACTTGCATTTGCACTTTCTTTATTTTCTTCAGTAATTTCCCAAAAGTTTAATATTTTCTGCTAGTCATCTGTATATTTTAAATTGTTGATGTTTCTTCCTCCAGTTTTCACTCCTCTTTCCTCTGAGTCTAATCCTGCTTTACGTATATGCTCAGCATATAAGTTAAACAAATAGGGTGATAAAATGCAGCCTTGCCTGACCCCCTTGCCAATTGGAAACCATTCTGTTTCTCCTTGTTCTGTCCTTACAGTAGCCTCTTGTCCTGCTCACAGTATGCATCAGGACAATCAAATGTTGTGGCACACCCATTTCGTTAAGAGCAATCCATAGTTTCTCATGATCTACACAATCAAAGGCTTTGCTATAATCTATTAAGCACTGGCTGATTTTCTTTTGAAATTCTTTTGTGTGCTCCATTATCCAATGTATGTTTGCAACATGATCCCTCAGAGGAATGCCATGCCGGAGCCAAAGACCAGATGGTTGTTTCCAACAGAGAGCTGTTTCTTAAATTGGCTGCAGTCAGCTGTCCTTGATTAAGAAAGCTTCTCCTTTTGCTTGGCAAAAAGCCTCAGTGAATGTCTTTGTTCTGTTTTTTCTGCCCACTTAGACTGAGGGCGGGAGAGGGCATGCCTCCTCATTTGATTGTTCCAGCTGTCGTGGTGGTGCCAGTGTTTGATCAGTCTTGGTTGAGTCCTGAGGCTGATATTCCACAGGTTGAGCTGGAGGATCACCCTTCTCCCCAGGGTCTAAGTTCTGGGCCATGACACCTGCTGGTCACAGAACATCCCCATTCTTGGTTTAAATTTTCCTCTCTTTTCTTGCTTCTCATGGAAGAGGTCTTTTGTTCACTCTTTTTTTGTTGTCATCTTCTGTTTCTATGCATTGTTTATTATTGTAGTTCTCCTTGTCCCTGCACACAAGTCACTAAACAGTTGCATTTACGGTTCTGATCCTGTTTCTGTCACCTTTTACTTTTGCTTCTGATCTGCCCTTAATTGCTTGAAGAGTTTCATCTATCATCTATCGAGGCTTCCCTTTCTTTTTGGCTGCAGATAGTGTCTTTTTGCATTCCTCCCTGACAATGTCCCTGGATTCAGGCCAGAGTTCTCCTGGCTCCTGATCAATTTATGTCCTATACTTCAGTAAGCAAGTGTCCTAGGAAGCAGGTGGTTTGGAATACAAGATCTGTCAGGTAGTTAACTCAGTCCAGGTCAGTCACAGCTTATCCAGCTGGATGAAGGGAGAAGCAAGACCAGAAGTCACACAGCAAATCTGTAGTCCAAGTAAACAAAGCCAGCAAGGTTGTAAATAGTAGCCAGTCCAAGGTCCAGGGAACACAAAATGCCAAAGAATACTGCCAGTCATCAGAACAGATGCTTATAAGTAACAAAGGCTAAGACCATCAATTTGCTAATGGTTACTAGACCCTCTAGCCAACCACTCCCAGTATCAGTTTCACATGATACACCAGCAGTGGCTCCTCCTCAGCCATCTTTGTTGTCCTATTCCAACTCTCCTTTCAGTGATGCCAGCTGGGCAGCTGAGTCAAGGGAACACAGTGGTTCGCAGGAGATACACTGGTGTTGGCCTCTTCACCTACAACTATGGTGTCACCTGGTCATCCTGAGTGTTTGTCTCAATGCAACCCCTATGGGTCTGTATCAATGCCACTGGGAGCTATCTCCTCCTTTCCACCCACGCTGGTTGGCCTGTGGGTGAAACCACCTGAAGATGTTGTCTGGAGTTTTTGGGTTCAGTTCCACCAGTATCCAGATAATACCCAGCTATCCTTTCTGTTATGGTACTAATCAATGTCTCCAGAGAGCAAAGGATTGGATGAGGTAGACAAATTGAAGCTTACTTTACATAAGACTTAAGTCATTTGAAAGATCAGGGCATAGCAAACCAATCAGTGTGGGATATAAAATAAAGTTTTCATAAAATCTTAGGTTCATAACTTGGGTGCTCAGGTTTCAGGAATGATTAGGACTGCATTTGCAGAGTTTAAACTAAGGTATCTCCTGATTCCTGGAGATGTCAAATCCGGCTATGATGATATATGCTTTGACTATGTCCTGCTTGGATTACTGTAATGCAATCTATGCAGGGCTGCCTTTGAAAACTGTTAGGAATCTTCAATGGGTCTAAAATCTTGTGAAGAGTCTACTGACTGGGGCTGGTTACAGAGAACTTATAAATCCCATATTGCAAAAGCTTCATTGCCTAACAGTCTCTTTCTGGGCACAGTTCAAAGAGCGGGTTATGACCTATAAAAACTATCTGGTTAGATTTAAGCTATCTGAAAGATTTATCTCTCTGTAACACTCCTTCCTGAGTTTTAAGGTCTTAAGGGTAGGGTTTTGTCCCTGTCTCACTGCTGCGGCAAGCACATTTGGTGAGGACGTTTCCTCTAACATAAAAAGAGGAGAGGAGAAGAGGGAAAAAAAGGGACGAGGCAGTATCTTGAAGATTAACTTTTATTTTGGCAGGCTGTCCCCCTGTCAACTGGCTGCTGCAAAAACCACTGCATTTTACTGTATTTTTATCTTTATTATTGAGTGTTAGACTTTTGAATCTTTTTTAAATTGATGTTTTACTGGGACTACATATTTAACTGGTTTTTAACATTTGTACCCCAAATCATTTTAGCTGTATTTTGCTTTAACCTACACTGTAAGCTGCCTGTTGGGAGAAAGGTGCAACAGAGAGAGAGAGAGAGAGAGAGAGAGAGAGAGAGAGAGAGAGAGAGAAGGTAAAATCTGCTACTCAATACATGTAGCCATCCTTTTCCTCTCACACAAGAACGAGGGAAATTGTTAGCCAACGCCCCACCCCACCTCATCCCACCTTGACCTGACCTATAGCTTGTAAAATGAAAGAACCTTTGTTCTGAGGGATGTTTGAAAGCAGGAGACTCATCATTTGTTCCATTACTTGTCCCATTGTGTTTGTGTTGGGAACTGACGTTTCCATTGTTTCTCCAATAAATTAGGTTTGGCTTGTTATTGTATGGCAAGGACATTTATTTAAACAAAAATTAATGCAATATGTCCCATCTCATTAAATTCTCATCTATAAGAGATACATAATTTTAAAAAAAACAGATGAAATAAGTAAATTGGCTTATATAGTTCTTTGCATGTTTTTACAGTGGGCTGTTTTGGAATGAGTAGACTGTCACGACCTGCTTGAGAATGAGTTTGGGGAAAACAATTTGAATGGGCTGGCATTGCTTTGGCACTGTGGCTTATATTTTTTTCACTAAGGAGGGCATTCTGAGAGGAGGTATTCCTGCACTCCCATAAACCACTGGGGTATCACTGTTAGGACAACTCCTGTTCTCCAAAAATCCTTCCCTTTTCCTTGCTTCCCAACTTTTCTACCAGCATCATTGCAGTGCCTCTATCAGGTCATATGTCAGCAGTGGGAAAAGTATAGCCCCAAGGTTCTTTTTGTGACCATCAACTATGCACAGACTCCCTGGAATGCAACAAAGTAAAAGATCTGGCAGAGGCAATAAACCTTTCACCAAGCTTGTCACCCCCTCCCTCAACTGCTAAAAAAATCTTTTTTTTAGACTTTGAGCTACTTCCAGTTTTTTATTTCTGCTTTCTGGCCCTTTTGCTATTCCAGGTGGCCTCTGGAGGATCCCAGAGCAGATAATTGGCCCTAGGACATGCTGCAGTTGCCATTCCTGTCCTTCGTGTAACTATGAGAAATGCCTGCCATTCAGGAAGATCATTTTATGAAAATGTAGCTCCATCTCATCACCAGCATGTAATGAAAGGCCTGTCATCTGTTGCTCTCAGATAAGTTTGGGTAGAAAAAGGAAGGAAATAGCACATGGAAAAGACTCACAGGTAGATGAGTCTGTTACAAACCAGGCCTAAACTTTCAAAGGGTGTGGATAAACTGAATTTTTAATGTGCTTAAGGGAGTTCAAACTTAGCAGTGAAACATTCTTACCCTCACTGATAATGTCTTCTCTTTTTTTTTATTGTACGAAAAAAACAAAACAAAAAAATACATAATGAGACAAACATAAAAGTGAAAGGAAAGGTTTAAAAAAATGCTTACATTTCTATTTCTCCCCAAATTCCATTTACATAGTATTACTTATAATACATTATAAATCATACTGATTATATATTTTGGTTATACATATCTGAATCTCATTCTTATTATACCTGTTGTTATTAATTATTCCCATAATTAACATTTTCAAAATATATTGTTAGTAATTTCATTCTTATTTCTAGCCTTTTCAAAATATAATATTCATAATTTCATTCTTCTTTCGTAAACCTTAATTGTCCTTTCCTAATTACTCTTATTACCCTACATACCAATATACTACGTATATATTATATGTGTGTGTGTGTGTGTTTTAATTTATATTTTACCTATTCTACCCTAAATTTAACCAATTACTATTAGTAAGTGTACCCCATCCCAAGAGCCTATTATACCTCGAATTATTCCACCTTCCAAAATTGTAATTCTTCTTGTGGAGGTGTAACACTTTCTTCTTTTACTAAAACCTTTTCCACGAATATCTTCTAAATTGCATCAAAATTGCTCCCTTTCATTATTCCTTTTTTAACTTTAATTCCACATGTTAACTTGTCATTAATTGTGATTTTCCATACTTCTTTATACCAATCCTCTATTTGAAAATCTCCTTGAATCTTCCATTTTCTTGATATAATTAGCCTTGCTGCAGTTAGTAAATTTGTGATTAGATCCTTCATTGCCTGGGTGCAATTTCCCTTATCACATATAGATAACAATGCTATACTAGGGCATATTTCAAAATCAATTTCTGTTATCTCTTTTATCTCTTCAAACACCATTTGAGAAAATTTTTGTACACATCTACAACTCCACCACATATGAATATAAGTACCCATTTCTTGACAGCTCCTCCAACACAACCTTGAATAGTTTTTATTTATGTGATTCAATCTTACTGGTGTTAGGTACTGTTACTCTGATTTCTGGGGGTCCCGGGAGGGACACCTAAATGCGCTCTCAATCTATAAGTTGGGGAAATTAGCCAAGAGCACAGCCTAGCAATACGAGAGGCAGGGTAACGTAGCGAGATCTTGATCCCTGTGTTTACGGGGTCAGGCCGAGTCAAGGATCGCACAGAAGTTGAACCAATAAGTGATGTTTTATTAAAACACAATCAAACAGTGTATGCAGCACACTCACACAGATAACTAAGGAAATAAAGGTTGGAGTGGGGTAGAGGGATTTTTAGAGGAGTTGTCGGTTTGGGTGATACTTCACCTGTCCTGAAGCCTGGTTGGAAGTGGAGAAGCTGGGGAGCGTGGATCTCAGCATGTGGAGCTGAGGGGAGGGCTTGCTGGACAAAGTGACAGCAAGGTGGGATGGAAGCCAAGAGCGATCAAAAGAAGTGCTCAAAGTCAGGGGTATTTATAAGGAGAATTGTGACCGCAGGCTAGTTCGGACTTGGGAAAAACAATGAGTTTGGGGCTGGAGACAAAGGCTCCGAAAGGTCAGAATTTGAATGATTGAATTATAGCCAAATTGTCAATAGGGTAGCCAGTATGCAAACGCAGAGTACTTGAGCGTTGTATAGTCAGATCATCAAGCTGCCAGCGCGGGGCAGAGGATCTTTTGAAAGTTGCATGCATACCTAATGGAGGTACTTGCCTTGAGGTCTCCTGAAGCTGCGAGTCAGGTATTTCTGGCCTGCCTGTGTTGTGTTGGAATATTACGGCGATTATCGGCTGAGCCTGCATGCGTGCTTGTCCAGGGGCCTCGCAAGCACGTGGAGGGGAATGGGTATGTGAGGCCGAATTATTGATATCAAGAGATATCTTTTTATATCCCTCAAGCTCGGGCTAGCCAGGGCAGTAACAGGTACCATCTCCAAACCAATTTATAATAATTTTCTCATATCCATATGGATAAGAGTTTTTTATCCAATCCTGAATATCTATTTTTTGGGATTAATTCTCCCTCCCATATTTTTCTAAGATATTAATCTTGATCTTTATGTTTTGACAACATTTTATATATTTCACTTGTGGTACCCTTTAAAATTTCACTTTCCTCCATACTTTTCTTTGATTAATCATTTGCTCAAATTTAGTATAGTCTCTGAATTCTTTATTATTCCTATTCCAGTTCCTTGTCCATTGTTCTAACTGAATATAATTGAGCCATGATATCTTTGTACCATCCAATCTCTCCTTTATTTTATCTTTATTCTTTATTATATTCATCCAGTCTTTTAACTTATATATTCTCTGCTCCTTTAATTCCTTCTCTAATTCACCTCTCAAATTCACTGCAAATTTTTCCACCATCACTACTGGAGTTAATGGCGAAGTAGCAGGCATTAACTTTTCCTTATTTTATTTCCAAATCTCTAATACACTTTTCAAAAAGGGCTTTTTTATTTTTTCCATTTCCCTCTTAACAGGATTCAAAAAAAATTCTCCAAGTTCTTCTCCAGTTCTATTGCATCCATCTGTAACCAATCTAAATCCCCCTTTCCTGTTACTCCATCTATAACATATCTCAATGGATTTGCACTGTAATACCATTTTAAGTTCGGGAGACCCAGTCCTCCTTCTTTTACTAATAATGTCTTCTCACTGCACAAACTCTGACACTTCTGCAGGTACATCACAATGAATTTGGGACAAAGTACATCCCATACTGTCCAACTGTCCCATTTGGTGGGGAGAGTGACAATGAATCCTTTGTTATCCCACTTTTTCAGTTGCTTTTGAAATAGCCCAGTTTCTCTCCTTCCATCCCATTTCACCCTCTTCCCACTTCACCTCATCTTACTTCAGTTACTGCGAACTGAAAGCAATTTTCACTCTGTTAAACTCAGTTGGGAAGAAAAGAGGGGAGGGGCAGAATCTTGCTCTTCCCAGTAAGTTCAGGCAAAAACAAATTTCTTGAGCCTTTATCCGCTTGAATTTTCTTCCTTATTAATAAGTTTTGCCATCTTGATCATACTCTGAGGTTGGTTGGCCACGTGTATTCTCATTTTCGACTGTACAACATCCTAATGTTTTGTTCTATATGTTCCAACAGCAGGATAACCATTTTCCTTGTCCTGTGCCTCCCAGAATTGTAATTCCTCACTTAGCTCCTACAGTATCTCCACCTTCATCACCAGAACAAATATATTGCCATTTTCCAAACAGGTGACGGAAACATTGCTTAAAAGACACACATTCACTGCACCACCTAAGCTGAACACATTGCACCCCTGTGGGAGAAACCAAACAACACTTATGTATGGTTTAGAGCCTCTCTTCAATCGAAATAGCCTCATTAATTAACATAAATGAACTGTAATGGTAGCCAAGAAAGATATTTATTGAAATAGAATTCAATAATTATGGCCTGCAATTTATCTCTATACTTTTAAGCTGTCCAAAGCTGAGGAGATCCTTAAACCCAAATTCCCCAGATAACAGTCAAACTCTTTACAGATTTCAGTAATGTGTGAATGATTCAGACACCACATACTACAGAATACTATGAAATTGGGGATGTATGAGAAACCTCTTTTAAGAAAACTGATCTTATTGAAATATCATTTGCACTTGATAATCCACACACCTGGATTTGAAGTGTTCTTGAGGAAAGAAATAAAAAATGTATTTGATCCCATTCACACATTTGAAAACTGTGCAAACATTCCTGTGTATATTTCTGTACTGTATACCCATATATGTTAATCAGTATTAGAATTATGTCCATTAATGCATCAGTTTCAAATATGTACACAAAATATGCATATAATTTAAAACAACGCTTAAATCAACAATAGAAAAATACTTATAGGACAAACTCTTTACGGTCTAAATTATTCTTCGTTGAAGACAAATAAGGGAACTAGAAATGAATGTGAAATACTATATTATAGCTTCTTTCTTTTTCCTTATTAATGTAAAAAATGTTGGTTTATTATTACATAATACATAACATGGCTTGGTTTAGTGCTGTAAATGCAAATAAAAATAATTTTTAAAAGTAAGTAAGTTGTTTTTCTGATAAAGAAAGATTCACATGGAGCTATCACAATCTGGATTTCAAATTAGAAATAGACTGTGGAAACAGACTTGACAATTTATACCTATCCTATTTAGAATTAATCAGAATTCATGGAATTCATCTGTTTTTGATCTACTACCCCTCTTCTCATATATTAATTAATGAATTAAACTTCAACTTATGCATCTCCAGGCTTTTCTTCATGATGGAACACAAAAAGACATAGAGTGAGTTCCCAGGAAGACTTCTATCTCAGGCCTATTTCCTGACCCCAAATACCCTCTCTAAGCTAATCATCTCAGCCCCAAAGTAAATACATCAAGTGAACAACTAGCCATATTGATTTAAATTGCTGAGAAAAATGTACTCCCCGATTGAGGAGCGTTACAGCTTATGAGGCAATTTCCCCTACAATCAGATTTAAAGGTTATTTCAGCTTTTTCAGCTGTTTATCTTAGCTGGAGATTATTTTATTTTTTAAAAAAGGACAGGCCATTTCTTTCAGTTATCATTAAAAAATGATCTAGTAACTCTATGCTGTGTGTGAGGAATAAATCACTTTGATCTCAGTCAGATTCACACCACTGTTTTTACAAAAAAAATATTAAAATTAATTCCTGTTGCTAGAGATATGGGAAAAATTTTGAAAGTGTGATGGATATCACCTCTGTAGCAAATATGGCTCATTTTATAAAAGCAGTAGAATTAAGATATAGCAGCTAGCTTTAAAACAAAAACTCAGAGAGTTGGGTAAAGCAAACTTTTGGTGTGGCAATTTGTACCAACCCAAATTCTGCCAAGAATTATGGGTCAAATGAGCATCATGTGAACCAGACTGTACCCACAGTGAGCCAGTTTAGATATGGTTGCCTGCTCACTGTATGCAGCTAGTGCATAGTACCCTTTTCCCACACTGTTATGGATTTGCACTTACCATTTCTATCAAGAAATTTAGCTGTGTGAACAGGTTTTTAATTTCTGTAAAGCTCCAGCTGAAAATAATTGGTTTAGCTTGCTACATGTCTACTAAGCAAACCTGTTCTGAAAAAATCGCAAAGTCTAACAAAATCACAGGGTACCATTGAAATTCCTTGGTTGTTCACCTTAAATTTCACTTGGCAACATCTAGTGATAACAACCCAGAGAAGCACAGAACTTTCAAGAAACCTTAAGCTGCTATTATGAATTCTCTTGTATTGGCTTTCCCGAAAATCAGCAGAGGGGTCATTGGCAAAGGAAGAAAATAATATTGTGGACATGACAAAATGTTGTTTTGCTAGTCACTGTTTTTCATACACCTTTTTTTCCAATAGAAAAATCTATATAAGTTCCAATGCAGACCAACAATACCATGGCAGAATACTGCAGTTCTCAGGCTACTGCTTTGATTGTTCATCACGGCATACATCACTGCGCATCATGACCCCATTGATTAAACTTTGAGCCCTGAAGACAGCTCCTTGCCTTGAGGATGCTGGTTGACATCCAGCCATGGAGGTAATTTGTTGTTTGTTTTGAATATGGAAAACATGGCTGAAGAAAAGCTGAAGCTCTACCATGCCAAGTGAAAGGGGACAATGCTAGATATAAGCATGTAATAAACGAGACAAGTTGTCAAGAATTACAGAAAACTCAATTGCATTTCAATCACCTTATCTGTTTGGCAGTAGGTTAAAATGAATGACAATCCTTTCTTTTTACATTTTCTCATTAGACATAATAATTGTTATGAAATACAGCAGCATAAATAGCTACCATAACTATTTCTCCTTACATGTGAGGACAAAATAATTGAGGATTTACATCCCTACTTAGAGCTAAGACTCACAGAGCTGAATTGCAGGAGGGGCAGCAGTTATGGATTAGTGCCTAATAGGGTTTCTAGGTCAAGAGCATCCCAAGCCTCAAGATTTCAAGACTCAAACCCTGAGACTTAAGGATGGTCTCTAACGATGTTTGAGAGGATAAAGAAAAGGGGGGAACTGAGCCAGGATGAAGCTGTGGACACTCTACAACTGCCATTCAGAAAAAGGCTATAGTTAGTACTTGGATAGGGAACTGCTAACAAATACCCCAGGTGCTATAGGGTATATTTCAAAGGAAAGAACTAGCAAAATTACCCCCGAATATTCCTTACCTAAGAAAACAGGCAACTTGAATGGGCACATGCACACATTTTTCAAGGCAACACAGTTCCACTCACAATGAGATCTTTCTCCTTGCCCTGTCATCTGGGAACTCTGTACCTTAATTAATTTGTTCAGAAGTGTGTCTAAAATTTTATAGTGAGCATAGTCTTTGAAAGATCATTTTGTTTCACATTTGTTGGGCTAAACATAGGGATGGGCCAACCAAATCCTCGAATCCTGGGTAAGGATTTGAGATTCCCAAAACCGAATCCCTGTGCCAAAATAGGCAAAGGGAATCTTTCGAATCTGCCAACTAAATAAATTGTTGGAGACCGGGACGCCTGAAAACCTGGGAGACTGGGACACCTGAAAATATGGGAGACCAGGACGCCTGAAAACCTGGGAGACAATACATACAAGGGAAGATAATAAGTAGGTGAGATTTTCTCTTGGAGTAATAATGGCCTTTGCTAACAATATCACAAATTACATCTGGGCTTGTATTCTAAGATATTTAAATTGAACATTTCATATTTAAGTTCAGTACTTGACTGGAAGCTACAGGTTTGAGATTTCAAGGACAGCTGAAACATTCCTTTGCGTAGCTCCCTGCAAACCTCTTTCAGACACAATTCTGGGGTTTGGAGTTTTACAAGGGGTCACAGCCTTCTCTGACAAAGTGAACTGGTGCATCATCAAACTACAAACCCCAGGATGCCAGAAGGAGTTATGCAAAGAAAAGCAAGTTTTGACCTGGATTATCTCTCTACTGTAGTATGTGGCCCTGTTTACACAGGCAGGAAAATGTGGGATTTATCCACATTTTCCTGCTTGTGTAGAAAGGGCCTTCATGACATTTTCAATCTGAGGAGATCCTGAGGCAAAACTATGAAAATTGTCTTGGCCAGATTTCTTCAGAGGGAGGTTTGCCTTTGCCTAGGGTTTTGCTAAGGCTGAGAGAGTGTGTCTTGCTCACGATTATCCTTCTTTCCTTTGCTTTTTAAACTCTTTTTTAAAAAAGGATTGGAAAGATTTGAGATTTGTGAGATTTGTGGATTCCCAGAACCTTCCAGGGATTCGAATCAGGATTCGGAAAATTCTGGATTCGTCCCATCCCTAGCTAAACACTAGCCTGGCTTTCTGATTTAAATTTAGTAAGTGTATTTAAATTGTTAAGCTTGTTTGAAATCTATTGTGATTGCGATTCATAAAGGTTATGCTTCATTATCAGTCAATTATGTAACTCCAAATAACTGGAAAACTCATGGATTTGGGAATTGTTAGTTTTGCTTTAGATAAAGAAACAAACGTTGAGCTTTGACATCTTGGTTTCTTTAACACCTCCTCAAGTTAGAGATTTTTCAACACAAATTTGATTTCTAAAACTTTGCTGTATGGTTTCGGAAAGCTACAAGTTTACTGCCTGTTGCTCAACTTTTTAATAACTCTCTGACTAATGCTGTTTCATTACAGAACAACTTAGGACACATCCCACCATGGTTTAGAAATTATAACCTTAGTTGTCAGTGAAATGGGTGATGAAAAGAACTTTCTTCCTTGGAGGGGCTGTAGATACCACTGAACCTGCCGCATAAGTATTCTTACTCACTGTTTTACTACCTCAGCTGTCATTGTACATTTCATTAATTACATGTAACATAATTTCCCAATTGTGAAAAACCAAAATGCCTCAACACAAGAAAATTAAACAAAAATCCATGAGTATCAGTTGATAATGTTAGTCACTGGATAGATATAATATACAGCAGTATATGCTATTTGGCCAAGTTACCTCCCCATGTCAAATAACAGTACGGTGCCGTTTTTAAAGAAATGTTTCACATGTTTTGGTTGTGATCATTGCATGTCTTGTTAGTAATGAAATGATTCTTTGTCTCCTAGTATAAGCCATGGCATGTGTCACAAAGGCGCAAACCTTCTGCTGCTTGAGGTGGAACAGAAAAAGACACCCTCTCCCCCGTGTCAAGGTGCACAGTGCCCTAAACAGATGAAGTTACTTTGACACTTGAAGAAAAATATCACACAAACATCTCTCCTCATTTCTGGCAGTAAAAATACAATAGTAAATCAATAACTTCAACATTTGCCTCTTTTTCATCACACCAAAAAATCTGCTGCCTGAAGCACCTACCTTACCCAGCCCTACATAAACACCTCACACCAGTCATTCATATTACAGGCTCTGCACCACAAACATGTTTTTCTCCTCACAGGGAGCCATTTATCACTGATGTAATGATAAAGACATCACTTGGCAGTAGAGGGCTATGAATGCCTTTCTTGCTTCAAAACTGAATAGCAATTGAGGTGAAAATTACGTTTGCTATATCCCTCCAGATCAAGCGTGGAAATTATGTAGCCCTCCAGATTTTGCTGGACTGCAACTTCCAGAAGTCCTATACAGCATACCACTGGTGAGGGATGCTGTGAGTTACAGTCTAACAACATCTGGAGAGCTGCAAATCCCATCTCTGTGGTTATAACTGTACTAGTTGTAGATGTTCCCACACCAGAAAGTAAGTGAGCTAGAGTGATCATGCAGGTCTGAATCTTAACCATTAACTTCATCCTCATTTTATACTCAATGTGTAAGAGCGGCCCAATGAAAAACAGATTTGGGAACGTGTAAATTTAGAGGAAGCAGTAGGAGTATAGAGGGATGTTCTTAATCCTTTCTTTGTCAGCAGCTTATCCATTCCAAATGGACAACATCTTTATTAAGCGTCTTTCTATCCCACATTTGCTCCAGCTATGAAGATCTGGGTCTAGTCAGTTAGTAGAACTAAGAAACTTCACTTTTTTGGACTGCTTTCTCATGTCAAAATTTTTCCCAAGGGTTGAGTCACTGCCTAAAAGAAAGAATGATTGGGAAGCCCATGAACCACATCTCTGATCTTATGCAGAACTGGCAGTGGGCCCTGTGGAAGACAGTGAGTCTTAATATGCAAAGGAGTATCTTGTGGACAGTGGAAGAGCAACTAGTGGGCTTCCTCCTGGAGAGAATTCCACAAGAGTGCTGTGGCCATCTATTTCATGGAGTAGTTTGAGCAAGCAGCCTATGGGCAATGTATATGTAGAAGATGATATCCTAGTCCTAAACTGATCACACTTTTTAAAACTCAAAAGGAACGCTTTGCATTTTGCCTAGAAACTAACTGGGCACCAGTTGCAGAAGTGATCTTGTTGCCCTGTTCTATTTAACAGAAAGCAGCACTAAATGAATAACATTAAATATCGCCAAATCTAAGGCATGGCACTGTTTCAGGATCTAATCAGCATTCTAGGCCCTCTTCCAAATCGTTGCCTCTGAGTCCATTCCTACAGCACAGTTAATTTCTTTTGTATCACATGATCTCCCTTCTATGCATTTTTGGCTCATGTTCAGAAGAAGCACAAGAGAAAATGTCTCCCCACCTAGTTGCTGCTCAAAAGCAACAAAAGAGCGGTTCAGGAAGGGTACAGCTAAGGATGCTCCTAAAGCTAGAGTGTGCTCAACAATGCCACCTTTGGCCCTGATTCTATCTGTTGGTCCCAACGGTATCAACCTTCTCACCTTTCTTCACCTTCATTCTCCTCTGAATTTATCAAAATTGCTCAGGAAGAAGGAGAAACAGAACTAGAGAGTATTCTCGCAGTGCATCCCTCTGCTTCTGGCTATTACCATCTTCCATAAATAAAAGATGGCTCAAGTGATTAAGATCACTAGCAATATTCTTTATCTCATCTCTTTTAGGTACTGCACAGGAAGAGAGAGAAAAAGGAAGGCATGCAGATAGATGCTCATTTTGAAGATAACAAGCCCACCCTATCTCAATAGGCCTGCTGGTGAAACAAACTATTCCCAGGTATGCTAGGCAAAAGCCAGAATATAAATGGACATTTCTGGGTAAAGGGGTCAGGTTGTGGAGCACCAGGCTGAGCCAAAACATCTGTCAGTGCCTGATGGACACAGAGATGGAGACTGACAGACGAGGAGCTAAACCAACAGTAACATTTCTCAAGCCAAACAGTCTTATCCATGCATGTTGGTATAACCCTTACAATATATGGAATTCCCTTCTTAAGTGCTGCAGAGAAGAATCACAGTTTAAGCATAGAGGAAAGAAATGGTTAACACTAAAATATTAGGTCATGGCAGAAAATTATTAAAGGGCTTTCCAATAGCTTCAAGCAGAGAATAACTAAAGAATCCAGATTGTTTAGGAGCAGTTCACCCAATAATGTAGAAAATAGTCTGTTCCCTGCTTAAATCTCACTCTGAGTTTAACTCTTCCTTGCCAGCTGAGACAAATATGACCCACCCCCAACCCAATACAGCAAGTCAAACCCCAAGCCCTGAAACCCTCTCTGCTGGACAGATTCCAAGAATCAGATGCCTGAAAGAAGCCTGGCAAGAGAGCACATGTTCCACTAATTCTTGGCACCTAAAACCTAACTCTCAAGGAACCTACCAGATGGCGTGGGATGATCAATTCTTAGGAAGGACACTGAAAAATGGCATTTGGCAGCGACACGAAACTCTTGCCCAAGGAAAGAATTAGGAGAAGGGAGTGGTGCCCAGATTGGCAATGCCTCACAGCATGGAGCTGTTTTAAGAAACAGCTTTAAAGAACGTAGGCATCTGCAGGCATCAGAATGTGCCAGGCACCAAGAGCTTTACATAGCTTAGTACTAGCTTCTACAACATGCTGTTTGCTGCAAACACACCTCTCTTAGTGTCTCATTAGCTTCATGACTCTCTTGTTTTCTTTTTAAACTATTTGTTTATTTAAAAACCTTAAGGGATGGTATGCTGAGAAGAGATAAACTGCCCCCCAGCACCACCTTTATCCACAAGGATGTCTCTGGATCTCCCATGAGACTCTTCCAAAATTAAAAGCGAGGACAGTTGCTGTTCAGTGCTTTCTTTTGAAGGCCACCTGGGAGCAGGGAAAGGAAAAGGTACACTGAGGGTGAAGGAGAGCATCCCAGAGGGGTGTTTGACCTGTGCTTTGTATATATGTCTTCTCTGTGGTTTTGTTATTTGGTGTGCTGTGTTTCCACACAGTGACTGGTTGGATAGTTTTACATGGTGTGTGCTGGTCTGGTATTAATAATAATTACAACAAGGAAAGAAGAGAAGGAGGATAAAAACACCCCAGTTGGTCCATAAAATGTCCTGAATATAGGAAGTGGCAACTTGTTTATATCTGTGCATACAAGGTAGTGTGAGGCTTTAGATGGATGACCTTACAGGGATGCAGGAAATGTTATGCAAGCTGGACATGACCTAACTGCATCCAGTGTACCAGCCCCTTCACCAATCTTTTGGTTGTTTGGGGAGCATCAGGAGGGGACTGCTGTGAGTATGAACTGACACATGTAGAGCTCCAGCATAAAAAGAGGGACCTGAGATCCCACTCCTGTGTTAATGCCACTGTAACTGAGTCAGTGACCTGCCTATGCTTGTGGCTTACCATGGAAAAAGCAAAGAAATGGGTCCATTCCTCAGAGATGCCCAGCAAATTGCAAGTCAAACATAAGGCATGCCACATTGTGGCAGCAGTCTAGCTCAGCCATGGAGGAAGGATCAAGCTGTGTACTTTCTGGTCTCTTCAGAAAAGTTCCTCCCTTTTCTGGGAAGGAGCGGGAAGCAGAGTAGCAATAGCAATAGCAAGTGTATTTCTATACTGCTTATCAGCTAAGTGCTTTCTAAGTGGTTTACAATGTGTTAGCTAATTGCCCCCAACAAGCTGGGTACTCATTTTACTGATCTACAGAAGGATGGAAGGCTGAGTCAACCTGGAGCCCAGCAGGATCGAACTCATAACCTTGTGGCTGCAGTACCAGCATTTAACCACTGCGCCACCAGGGCTCTTAGAGTAGAAGTTACCTATGGCTGGAGACCAAATAGCATGAGGTGAACATGTCATTCAGGAAGCAGTAATGGCAAATCACAAAGGCTCTTGGGGCTTGTGATAGGAACTATGGTGAATTCTGCTACTGCCTTTATTCCTCTGGAAGCCAGGGAAAGTGATGGTGAATTGGGGATGAAACCAGACTTAACTCTGTTCGGAGTGATGAGGGGCCTTGTTGAAGCTAATGTGTGCTGAATAAGCATTGCTTTGGGGCGAACGCCTTCCTAGTTAAGCACTTTTGTTTGCTCTCTTTGTTAGGCTTCCAGCTGTCTTTCTTGGTAAACCAACTGTCTTAGAGACCTATAGGGGTTCTGTGTGTGTGTGTGTGTGTGTGCGCGCGCGCGCGCGTGCGTGCGCATTCTTCCTGAGCGTTAGGAAGCCTTGAAATAAAAGTAGAATAGACAAAAAAATGATGTGCTTAAATAGTTCCAGAAACCCACCTATGTGACTCTTTTGTACCAAGGAAGGGATCTCTGGAGGCCTAGCACATGTGAAATGACAACAGTCATTTGAACATAAAGTATCCTTTTCTGATGTTTTCTGAACATGTAGACAGTAAAGATCTGTGAGTAGAAGGTTAGCCTCTTTATCACATGAAAAGTGTGTCTTGCCACTCCTGGAGTCCCCAATAAGCTGGTAGGTGCAAGTAATGACAGTTGATGGGTTCCAGGTCACTTGGGCAGTCAATCCATTTTGGGCCTAAACGTAAGGGAAATAGCCAAGCAGCAGAATCTTTTTGAGAGGCAGGGTAGGGTTTACCATTTGGGATAGCTCATTGAAAGTTCAGACTAAAACCCAGAGCAGAATAATCACCCTACTAGAATGGAGAGCAAAACCAGACCCTGCATGGGAATGCAAGCTGAAACCCAGACCCACCTAGAAGGAGCACTAGCCCACCTGGAATTCTTGCATGGAGTTTCATATGTTGCTATAAAAAAAAAAAAAGCAAAGAGGAAATAGAAACCAGTTGGGGGTCATTTGCTAAATTTGGTGCAGGCAGATTTGGCCCACAATATAGATTCAGCCTGATCATTTTACACATCACTACAACCCAGCCATGACTCACATTAAAAAGAAAAACAGAAAAAGAGAAAAAATTGGCATATTTTCATGAACAAAAATATTTGTTTTTTATTAAAAAAAAACAAAGGAAAAGAAAATAAGGGAAAATAGTACACAACTCTACTGAGCAATTTGAAAGGGGAGGACGTTTACCTAAAACTTGGGAAAGTTACTTGTTTTGGACTACAATTCTCAGAATTCCCAAACTCTGCATTTGCAATATAACATTGTACAATGTATTTGTGGCAAGACTCCCCAGGAAGGCTGTCTGATTGATGCTTATCTTTCTCTGTCTGCACACATGCACACACTCACAGGAAAGGAGAACTAAAGTAATTTCCAAAGACATACTTGTAGAGCTTGCAAAGCTTTTAAAAAACAAGTTGAACTTTCCCCTCCCTTAAAGAACAGCTTTTATATATCTCATGTTGCACGTCATCATAATTGGAAAATTCTTCCCTTCAAGATTAAAAAAAAAAATCTTGCCATCTACCAAAAATTGCACATAAAATTTGACTTGACACAATATAAAATATATTAGGTACCCCAAAAGTAATGGCAAATCACCTCCAAACCAGACATCCTCACATCCAGGGCTGTCTTCTCTGGGAGATGGCATTGACCTTGAGTCAATCCAAAGATTTCCTGTGATCCAGTTTGTACTTATTACTCATCAGCTAAAGAATAACAAACTGGTCTGGTGCACCACAAGATCAGGTGTGGGTCTCCTCAAACCGTACACCACCATATCCTGGTAACGGTCCTCAGTGAGATGGCACTCACTTTGGTGTGACTTAAAACTGTTTTTATGGGTGAGGCACATTCAAACGCACTGACCCGTGCCAACCAATTACAGCCCATAATATTGGGCTATAGGATAAGGAACTAATACTGCTATCCAAAACATCTGGCAGTCAGTGCAAATGATATACTCTCACATGCAGAGAAATCTTCTCTGGCATTAACCTCCATACAGCTTGAAGTCAAACATGTACCAATTCAAACATGCCAAGCTGTGCCAATTACCACATATATTGGCCTAAAGAATAAGGAACTGAACTATGCACCCCAAAGGGAATGGCAGGTCATCCTAAATCATATACCCTCATATCCATGAAAATCTGTTCTGAGATGGCATTCCCTTTAGTCCAACCCAAAGTACTGACAGTCCTCAGGGCACACCAAATTGTGCCAGCCTGTGCAAACTGGATTACATACACAGCTAAAGATTAAGGGACTGAGCTTGTGTGCTCAAAAACAAATGCTAAGCCCCCCCCAAATTCTGCATCTCCAAATCTGCAGAAGGGCCCTCTAATGAGATGGACTCACTTTTGATCTGACTTGAATTCCAATGTACACTAACTAGCACAAACATTGGATTGAAGAATAAAGTACTCAACTTGTGTATCACAAAACAAGTAGCGGGTCACCCCAAACTATACACCTAAATACACAGGGACGTTGTCTCCTTGAAATGGCATCACTGCACTCCAGATCAAAGCTGTTTCTTCACACTTAGTACCTTCATGAGTGCCAGCCTTCACCCTTTAGCACAGACACTGGCTCAAGAACAAGGAATTGAACTTGTAAACCCCAATATAAGCAATGGATCACCCTAAATCATACATCTTTATATCCAGGTCATCTCTGCAAGATAGCACTTAGTGTAGTCCAACCAGAAATAGTTTCTGAGTGCAGAGCACATTGAATAGTACGGATCTCCCCAATCAACATAAAAAATTGGCCTAAAGAATAAAGACCTGAATATATGGGCCCCAAAATCAGTGTTGGTTCCCCCCAAATCATATATCACCATGTATCAGAGAGACCACCATGACATGGCACTCAATTCAATCTATGCCAAAGATGTTTTGGTGCCTTGTAGAGCTTTTTGTATTTCATTTGATATCACCAATGTTCTATAGCAACAATGCTGAAATGTCCAAAATGTAAAAATGATATAATTTTTTTTTTACTTACCTTTTCCAGTATATGTGATAAAAAATTTAAGTTGTTACTTGGCCAAGTTTGAAATTGGCCCAGTCTTGTGTTTCGTATCTTTCCTTTCGCCTCTGCAGAAAAAAGCCTGCTTTATAGTTTTCTCTATTGTTATGGGTGACGATCGTTTTCTATCTGCATCAATCAAATATTGCCTCAAATTGCCAACATTCTAATAGACTGGAATGACAAATTGATTTAATACATGCAATCAGATTGTCTTAGCTTTTGAAGTCCCCTGATCTATAAAAACCTCTTATAGCACCTAGCTACTGTCAGTAGCTTCTCCATGTTCACTTATTCATTTTCATTTCCCTCCCTGTTCCTCAAGAGAAACTAAAGCATCTCATCTGTTTGTAACAAATGAAATGTCGGCTGTCGCAAGGTGAAAATAAGGCTCCTCACTTACTGAAGAAAAATAAATAGGTTTCAAGGTCATGTGACACTCAAATGATGAAGGCAAGGATTTTGACAGCACATATTAGCTGAACATGTAAGCCCCTTCTGAAGGATAATTCCAGCTTCATTTTCACTGGGCAATAATTATTGGATGTCAACATGGTAACCAGATTAATTGTAAGAAAAGGCCAGAGGATATGCAATATGAGTCACTCCTAATTCCCAGAAAATCATCTTTCCAGATGGAAACAAAAAGCTTGTAGCCTGTATACAGACAATACTTTTGAAGCAAGAACTATGCCAACACAAGCTTTGCATTTTCCTTTTAACAGTTAACATTACTTGCTTATTTCTCCAAAGCTGGAAGTGCAACGCTATACAAGTCTGCTAAGACGTAAGCCCTATTCATTTCCGGCAATCCACTGCATGGTACTGTAGGAGCTAAGTCCCACGGAATTCCATAGGGCTTACTTCTGGATAGGTATGTATAAATTTGCATTGCACAATGGCACCCAGATAAAAGGGATAGGAACACCACTTACACTGTACATTTGAGTCCAAACTATGATTCTTGTAAGATAAATCTGCTGTTTAAAATACTGGAGTGAAATTGCTTACAAACCAACAGTGAGTCATTTCCAATAATGAGAAGATTACCTGCAACGAAATATCGAGAAAGAGGAGGAGGGGGATGATAAAGATGATGATGATGATGTCAGTAATTTGATTATAGTTGTTTTATAATCTGTATTTTGGGAGTTGGGTCCAACTAAATTGCACTAGCTTCATAGATAATAACTGCGATTTGTACATTCATACAGGTATTTGAAAAACAATAAGGAAGACCATGGCAGTGAGAATACTATATGCACAGAGGTGAAAACTTCCCATGATTCCATCTCAAGAAGATTGGATGTTGAAACTACTAAACATGGCTGAGATAGACAAACTGACAACCTTGTTACAAGAACACTCTCTTACAGAGTATACAAAGCAAGAGGAAGGGGTTATATTGTTTTTAAGACAGTTGGGGGGAGACAAGCAGTAAGAGGATTCAATTAATGTGTAAAGTTAGACAAGTTCTGTAGAATTGTGAATTTTTCCTGTTAATTTACTTTATAATGGTAGAGGCTTCTTTAGGTTATATACTTATAAAGTATCTTTATTCTACTTGATTACTTTTATTATTAAATACTACTAATCACCAATATGGAAAATTTAGAATTCAAGGAAGGGAAAACAACAACTGTTCCCTGAGAGGTGGGAAGCCAATGGTGCACGTATTGTATTCTTTTCTTTTCTTTTTCTCTCTCTCTCTTTTTTTTTTAGCATGTTGTAGTTTAAGTGGTAGTTTAGGTTGTAATTTTCTAATTTTGAATTGTTATTGTAATTTGTGTTTTTTCCTTTTTGTATACATTTAGTTTTATAGAATTTAAAACTATGTGTTAATAAAAATATTATTTTAAAAAGAAAAACAAGAAGGAAGATAGAGGCTTAGTCATGATAATATATATATCAACTGTTGATATAACATGATATAACTGTTTATTTTCTACAAATGTAAATCTTCACTCATTCCATTCTCACACACAAGAAAAAAAGAATTGCAAGTTCTCTTCTTACTGGGCAAGATTACAGGAGCATTTTGCACATTTTTGTGAAAAAAATGTGCCAAAAGGCACTTTGCACAAAACAATGTTTCTGTGGGAAAATTTTTTGTCTTTTTTGGGGGGGGGGGAGGAATCTTCCAAAATAACTTTTTTTTAAAATGAGGTATTGACGGGGCATGAGAAAATTTGCACATATTCCCTAATATTTCCTCCTCCACAATGGATTATCAGTATCTATAATGGCTGAAACCCCAGTCCCATGGTATTAATTTGTTAGGGAGTATATAACGACACATGCAGGTTAGAATTTTACCATTCTGGTCTTTATCTTCATTTTAATTGCCATAAGTCACCGTGATCAATAAGGGCTGTAGGACAGCTTCTACATTTCCAGACATGGATAAAATGCCAAGTTTTTGTTTTTGTTTTTTTAAATACTGATCTTCCCAGAGCAATTTTCAGTACCATCAATCTTCTGAATACTGCTTCATGGGGAGTTTTTAGCCAACGTACTCAGATTCCATCTGTATGCAAGGTTCCCCACTAGCTCAGGTTGACCCACCAGATATTACTGGACAGCAACTCTGGGCATTCCACTATACTGGCTACGTTAGCTAGGGCTGCAGGGACTTACAGTCTTGTAACATCTGGAAGGCTCCATGATCCCACCACACTCGCCATAATATCTCTCTCCAGCCAGTTATGCACTGCCATTGAATGCCATCTGTATGATATCCAGCTAATTCATTTGACATCTGAAGTTTGATATCATAGCAAAACTAGTGCAGAAGCAGCTGGATGTCTATTATACTTGCAGGACATACTAATTGTGTATTTCAGAAAGTGCTAATAACCCTCCCCCCATGAACCAGTAGCCAAGTGTCATTTTTAATTAAGAATTCCATCGAAGAACTCCAGGATCTTTGCTTTGCAATCACAGAAAAGGACTGCTTGAATTAAGTTCATTAAAGCTCTGCTGCATAATTGTACAGGATGGAAGTGACAGATGCATGGTGGTTTCCTTGGTTTAAAAATCATTAAAAAGAAAGAAAATGATCCAGCCAAATACAGAATTTCCCAACCACTAGTTTATTTGATATATGCCAGTAACGTTCAAAAAAAGGTGAAAAACTTTTAAAACTTTTTAAAAATGATGAATCGTATGATAGTGTTTAGTAGATGTTCACAGAATGTTCCATGCACCAGATTTAACATGGTAGCTTCTTCTGGGCAGTAGTATAATGATCCTCTCAGCTAACCTGCATTTCAGATGGATATTTGCCCTTGAGGTAGTTCATGTTCATATTTGTGACCATGAACTAACAGCAAGCATCTAAAGGGGGAGAGCAATGTATATTACTCAAAGCATCTGTTTGAAAACCTCACATATTTACCCGAAGAGGGCCATATATGATCCCATCATGTAATCCCCTATTGTCTATTATTTATTTTATTTTATTTTATTTAGAGCATCTATATTTTACCCTTCAAACAAAAGACCTCTCAGCATGGCTTACGAATTACTAATTTGACTATTCCCCACTCTCAGCTTAACCCTCTAAAAAGATATGAAACACAAGGAAGAGGGGACAGCAGTGGGAGATGAGACTAAGTCCAGCAATGCTAGCTGCTGTTCTTTCCCTCAGAGGCCAAAGCAATGGCAGTTAGTGTGGAGGGAGAGCTGTTTCTGGTGCTATCTAGAAGGAGTGGGATTGTGAGTGGCCAACCACTCTGCCTCAGCCAACTCCATCCTGCACTAAGTTGGTCACTGTCGTGCCCCTGTCCCCAGCAGCTATGTGTTTAGCAGTGGAAGAATGTTCCTTATGCATAAAGGAGAGTGCAATGGGCTCCCTTGCAGGAAGGTGGCTCTTGGTTGCTTTGCACTCATGCACATAGAGCTCGTCCTCACGAAAGCTAAACGCATGGCTGTCAAGAAACCTGGTGGGTTAGCATCATACCTTTAATCAGCTTCTGGAGCAATCCTACCATCAGACTTAACCTAGACTAAGTACCATCGAAGGTTCCATGCCCATAACTTTGCCACTATGGCATCTCTGGAGAAGGTTCTCAAAGAAAGCATTGGGCCAAGATCCTGAACAAAGCTGCCAGACAGCCAGAGAGGGAAAACAGAAGTGATCAGCCTAGTGGCAAGAGAAGAGAGCTTTCTTGTGGCCATTTGGGTTGGGGGTATATGTATTTAGGTTGGGGGCAGGGATTTGTCCGAGCACCATTTGGCAGCTGTTCTGCTTCCAAGCCATCTTCTTGCATAAGACGACACTGGCTACAGGATCCAATGGCATAAATAGTAGATCAGCAGCATCACCCTAGGTTATGCAAGCATTGGCGGGTTCATGGCCATTTATTTAACTGTTCAAAGCAGTAGACCAATCTAAGGGGGCATGATAGTTGCTCAAGGGGGTCACAAGAAAAGTCAGTCTGCAAGTACAGCAGATGTGAAAAAGAACAACCCTGTGTGTGTGCGTGCACAGATATGCACAATTGAGAATTAACCAGTGTCTGCAAAAGCAAAAGCATCTTCCCCCATTATGTGTTTCTCCAGTCTCAAGTACAGCATTGGCCTCTCTTTTTAATGCTTTCTCTACCCAGCTTCTTCTAATGTTCCATCGCTGGCACAGCAGGCATATGCCCCTTACCAACCACAAGACAGTTTCTCAGGTGAGGGAGAGGGAAGTGAAGAGAGGAGCCGGAGAGAGTATTTACTCAGCGTTAAGGTGGTGGGTGAGTGTGACATGAGGGGCCTGGGGGGGGGAGGGACACATAAGATACAATAAACAGGGGGGGGCAATGTCACGTGGGGTTGTTCAACATCCTCATGTAGATCTAAAGGAGGTCATAGGGGTAAAAAGTTTGAGCACCACTTTCCTAGACCTTAGAAGCACCTGTATGTTCCTTCTCAGGGAAAAAATGAAAAAGAGCACTGCCACCGGGGGCAGGAGTTAAACTCCTTCCTGTGTGCTTGTCATAAACTAAAATGGTCCCCTCTGAAGCTTCAGTTTTCAAAAATTTCTCTGGAAAACCCAGTGACAGACCTCCTGCCATCTCAATCAGTGTGATCCAGGAGAAAGCTTTGAAAATCTACGTTACATAATGTTGAATCTATGTGTACACACACATTAACTCACACTCATAACGACACACCATAATTTCCTAGGGTTAATTTTGCAAATATGAATATATTCAAGCTGGCTGCTGTCCTGTCTTCTCACTTGGTCCTTCTTCCATTTAAATAGCTGGTGTGTGTGGGAGGAGGAGTAAATCACCAAGCTTAGCAGTAGAAAGCAGAACCAAAAAATAGGAAGGATGTACCACTGGATGGCTCTCAAACTGAACTGGCTGAACAGATTCTGAAAAACAGGAAATAAAAATGAGACTCCTCTGAAATAGACTAAACCTGAAAATGAAGCTTCCTGAAAGTTTCCTGCCATTGTAGATTCATAGAAACATAGGGATAGAGAACATGCACCACAAAATGATACATAATTCTGTAAGCAACTCAAATATATAAAACCCCAGTGCAGGGAGAAGGGGAAAGGAGAGGAGGAGTGCAATTTTGTATCTAGTAGCTAATGGTTTTACTTTTTGTTATTGTTGTTGTATGCCTTCAAGTCATATGACGGGCTTTACGAGAGCTCAGCAATTGCCATGCATTGTGGCAGTGAGATTGAAGTAATGTACTGCAGGACTGTTTCTGTGTTCCATCCATTCTGCAAGAAAACAAACCTTAAAATTTTATGATCGAGTCAGTGGGATGTAGGAGAGTGGGAAGCTGAATTCTTTCCTGGAAAATGCTGGATATTCAGATCCTTCATCCTCTTTCACTTTATGTTCCATATCTATCATCTATCCTTGTCTTATTATATTCTGTTGTTGCATATCTTAAAGTTGGCTCCAACTTACGGTGACCCTGAGGAAAACTTATGATGGAGTTTTCTTCGCAAGATTTGTTCAGAAGGGAGTTGCTTTTGCCTTCCCCTGAGCCTGAGAGAGTGTGACTTGCTCAAGGTCACTCAATAGGTTCCCACGGCTGAGGAGGGATTTGAACCCTGGTCTCTAGAGTCATAGTCCAATGGTCACTTTATTTATATAATATTATATTTAATTTTTCTCCCACCTTTTTCCTGATACAGGACCCAAGACAGCTTACAACAAGGTTAAAACAACTTACAACGTGATGATACAAAAGTAGAAAACAAACTATCATCTTAAAAACATCACTGATTTAAAACTGCAGAATAAAACACAAAAAATGCAAAGCGTGCACATACATACGCTCCATTAAAAGACCGTAATTACTTAATTGCTTGTTTGAATAAAAAGGTCTCCATCTACTGGTGGGAGGACAGTAGAAAGGAAGTTATCCAATTGTTTCAAGGGAGGAAGTTCCACAGACCAGGAGCAAGCACCAAGAAGGCCCTCTCATACGTCCTCAGTAGATGGCCTTGTGATCAAGGTACAAAAGTTCTTCCCTGAGGATCTTAAGACTTCAGTAGGTTCATATAGGGAGATATGTTATTTCTGCACCTGGATCTAAGGAGCAGAGGGCTTTATTGGTCATGACCATCACTTTGGTCCCAATTAAGCAGAAAATAGAAGCTGTTAGATATTTTAAATTATTTTTATTTTAAATTTTATTTTAAAATTATTTATTTATTAACTTCCTAGCCTCTACAGATTTCCTGTTCTAACATTTTTTCTGGTTTATTGCCTAGGGACACATATTGGCAAAACCTGCACAAACATACCATGGAGGGAGTTGGTTAACGACAGCTGATACCCTGAGGCCTAAATACTCTAAATGCACCAGACCCCAGCTGAACTTGGGAGCTAAGCGGGGTCAGCCCTGGCTAGTAATTGGATGGAAGACTGCCAAGAAATACCAGATGCTGTGGGCTATATTTCATCTAAAAGAACTGGCAAAATCACCTCTGGGTGTTCCTTCCACTATGAAAGTCATGAGGTCATCATAAGCCAACAGGCAACTTGAAGGCACATATCCTCTTATATTTCACAGACAAAAACCAGGACACATGTGGCCAAGCTACACCAGAGTGTGGTCAAGATATCAAAAGTTATCAACAAAGAAGACATCAGCCCCTCCTAACAGAAACTAGGAGGAGCTGCTGCAGTTTCCCTTTGTCTGAGCCTACAGGGAAGGACAAGATTCTGCCCCTTCTCTTCTATCCCACCTGATGAGTTCACTGAGAGCAAGCTGCTTTTGTACTTTGAAGTCAGTTTGCAGCAACTGAAATAAACAAAGGATGAAGGTGGGAAGTGGGAAGAAGAGACAGTAACTAGGATATTTTAAAAGCAGTTGAAAAGCGAGACAAGCAAGCCTTTCCTGTTATAATGGTGGCATGGAGCCTGAGAACAGAAGCCTCAAGCTACAGCTGTGCCTAGAGAAGAAAAATCAACTATATACTCTTCAGACCTGTGTAAATATCCCCCCAGTAAAGGGAATCCAGAGCAGCTCACAGAGTCTCAAATCAGCACCCAGTGATGACGGGGAAGTGAAAAGAGAAGAAAATGTTTCGGGGATGGGACCAAAGAGACAGAGTGAGATGCCACCAGGTTCAAGCTCACAGACCAGTAGGCCTGTATTAGCACCAATGATAACCTTGGTTTTAAACTTTGTTCTCAAGAATCATGAGTAGTTGATGTGTCCAGAGGAAGGTAACCAAAATGGTGAAGGGTCTGGAAACCATGCCTGATGAGGAGCAGCTTAGGCGGCTAGGCAGGTGTAGCCTGATGAAAATAAGGTTACGAGGTAACACGATAGCCATGTTTAAACATTTGAAGGGAAGTCATGATGAAGATGGAGCAAGCTTGTTTTCTGCTGCTCCAGAGACTAGGACACAGAGCAATGGGTTCAAACTATAGGAAAAGAGATTTTACCTAAACATCAGGAAAAACTTCCTGATGGTAAGAGCCTTTCAACAGTGGAATATCCTGCCTCAGAGTGTGGTGGAGTCTCCTTCTTGGAGGTTTTTAAACAGAGGCTAGATGGCTATTTGCTGGAGGTGACTTGACTGTGTGTTCCTGCATGGCAGTGGGTTGGACTCGAGGGTTGTGGTCTCTTCCACTCTATGATTCTATGATTCTAAAGAATGACTTATTAGTTATATGAGTATAAACCTCTTTGATATTGCAAATATTTTTTTAAAAGAAAAAAGTGGGAGAAGAGAGAATTAATCAGGACAGTCCTTGCAAAAGCAGGAAAGTTGGAGAATATGAAGCAGCCAATGGGAGACAAGAACTGGAGTTGACTCAAGTTGCATCAGGCAGGTTTCAGATTGGTCTGAACCAAACCAAGATTATTTTCTGAAGTACCCAAACAGAAGCATACAGTCAGTATATAGTCTGGTGGATGTCCTTGTTGACTAGCATTCATCCTCTAAATCCATGGCTTTGCATGAATAGAAAGGTTTATTAATGCAATAATTCTGAATGGAGAGGGAGAAAAGCTCAGCACTGAAGTATAACCAAAATGTTGAGAGACATGCAGAAACACAACAATATATAAAACAGGCAGGTGCAAAGCTATCCTTGGGCTATCTAGTGTGTGAATGTACTTGTTTGGGTGATAGGCTCCCCAAAGATGATAAAAATCACAAATCCATAATAGAGCACAGCAAACAAAGCAGGTAAAATTCCAGTTTATGGCAGATAAAGCTATTAAAATTAAAATCCCCATCAAAAATCTAGCCAGGTTAGTCTGAACCAGCTGCACTTTCAAAGAAAGGTCCACACACATCATTTCCAAGTCATATCTGAACCTCATATCACACCAGACTGGAAACTAACTCTTTCAGACGGTATATAATTTCATCCAAGTCAGGTTGAATAATCACTTCAACAGCAGCTCTGTCTTATCGGCATCAAATATGAGCTTTTTAGTTTTCGCCTAGGCCATTGCCAGTCTCAGGCAGCCATTTCAGTACATCCACAAATTAAAATGAGAAGGGGAGCTGCGTGCCATCAGCAGACTGGAGACATTTCCCGTGAAATGCCCAGATTACTTCACACAGCTATTTTATCTTGATATGAAACAGTATGAGAGACAGAACAGGGCTGTCTAGTAGTGACCAGTTGATAGTCAGAACAACTTCAAGGATGCCTGTTGTAAGATTACATGCATTGTGACATATATTTTCTTTGAAAGGTAGCATGAGTTTGGCCAGTGCAATTTTTGCTGCTTGCCAAACTCATGAATCAAATAAGCATTGGAGCCTTCCTGGGAGTTTCATGCCAGTCTTCTTTAACACATTGGAGCATTTCAGCTATGGAATAGTTTTTGAGCTGGTGGGAATTAGCCTACATTTTTTCCCAGTATACGTAGACGTAAGCATAACCCTCAGCTAAGATAAAATGTGAAGCTCAAGGAGTGTTAATGTGCAGAGTCTTACTGAATTTTTTTCTCCCTGCTCTAAAGATATATGAGCAAGTGCTGCCTCTCCAGAGGAGCTGAATTCTTTTTAATTACACTCAGAGATACTCCAGCATTTGAATCCAGATGCAGAAATTCAGCTTGTGTGGTAATTAAATGGGCACTGTGCCAGTTCTGCTAACACCTACACAGAGAATACCGCAAGAGGGACGTGCCGCTGTTCCAGCCAGCTTTTGTGCACCATGCTTTAAAAAAAAAAAAAAAAAAAAATTCAGGAAAGGAAGTTACAATATGCGCAGGTAGGTTTACTTAATCAAATCAGCAGGAACACCCTGATTCCATCAATGGGTTTATCATAATGGAGCATCATGGATTAATGAGAATGCAGAAGGAAGACTGAAAGGCTTTCCCTTTGGATTGCCTTTTCTTATTTTTTTTTTAACAGAAATTGTATTTGTTATACAACCAAATCTTGGAAGAACATCTAACTACTGTGTTTTGTTTTGTTTTCTCTTGTAGCTGAGTGAGTGACAACAGACAAGACAAAATGTTGTGTGTGAAGTTTACTGCAATTATTTAGCTTCTCAGGTATTATTATGAGTTCCAAAAATCCATATAAGGATATCCATTTCCAAATGTTAAATATGATGTATCTTTCAAGGGATCATGATGGCCTTATCACTTACCAATTACCGTTATGGTTCATTTACCATCATGGTTCATCACACTTATTAAAAAACATCTGCAAACTGATAGTTAATATACCCAAGCTTGTGTGTGTGTGTGTGTGTCTCTTGGATGCTTCTCATTGCTTGAGCTCAATGGGTACAATGTTCTGATGTCGTTTCTTTCTTCTCAGTGCCTAATGAGCTGAAAGCAGAGAAAACCTTTCCATCATTATGTATTATTTTTCAGCAGAGAGGCTTTTGGGAGCAGAGGGGGTTTGGGCAGCATCATTAATAATTAAAATGAAAATCCACACCATGGGCTTTTTCACCCTAGACAATTACAGTGCTATTATTCCACTTTAACTACCATGCCAACATCCTAGGGAATCCTGGGATTTGCAGTTTAAAGAGGGGCACTTAGAATTCCCAGCCAGAGAACTTCTCTTTGCCTCTGAAAAAACTATAAACCCCAGAGTCCAAATGGTGGAAAGATAGCAGCTGAAGTGGATGATAGTGTTATAATTGTATAGTGTGAATGGGCCCCAGGACACTTGGTAATAATAGAGTAGTAGTGGATAAGGTTCGGTCTGAGCTAGGCAAAAATAGATTCTAATCTTTGATCAATAATAGAAGACAATGGGTCAACTCATTAACCCACTTTACAGGTTCTAAGTGGAAAATCCACTTGACATATAGATGGGATATCCATGTAGTGGAAAAAAAAAAGGGAGTCATATCATAACCTCACCCTGAATCTATCTAATGTCACAATCTCTAAAGATATTGAAGAAAAGGCTCATAGTGTGAAGAAAGACAAGAAGAAAAAGAAACAATAGCTGCATAAACTTTAGTCTCTTCAAAGAAGAATTATTTTAAGAGTTATTTTAAGGTACTCCTTTATGGTAAGAGAACTAGTTTTCAAGGAAGCAGCCATGTTAGTGTCTTGCAGCATAAAGAGGAAGAAGGTAAGGGGAACCATCTGCTACGAGACAGACCAACAATAGAGAATGACAGTACGGCCTTAATTGTCACCTACAGTCCCCAGCTGAGACCGCTCAAATGTATTATCAATGAGCTGCAACCAGTTTTGGAGAATAACACAGCCCTCTCACAAACTCCGGGAGGCAGACCTTCATTAGCCTACAGACAGCCTCCACATCTTAAACAGAATATATAACGTGGATGGTAATACAGGGACAAGACCCTGCCACAAACTCAGGTGCCAACTCTGTCCCCACATCTATTCTGGAAGCAATATTACAGGGGCCAATAACATCACTCACAACATCAGAGGTACATTTATTTGTTCTTCCTCCAATGTGATATAAGTCATCCCATGCCAGCAATCTCCCTCTACCCTCTACATTGGACAAACAGGGCAGTCTCTATGCAAGAAGATGAAGGGACAAAAATCTGACATTAGAACCAGTTGCAGAAGATTTCAACCTTCCTGGATATATAGTACGAGAACTTACAGGTTGCAGTCCTTGAATAAGGAAATTATGAAAGTAGACTAGAAAGAGAAACAGCTGAATTCATTTATATCCCCAAATCCTAGTTCATTATCTGATGTATAAACAAAGACAATAACTTCATGATGCCTTACATATATTAATACAAGAGTCATATTATCAAAGGAATCTTCTCAGAGTTTTGAACCCAAGGAGACTGACTTTTGGTAAGCAGATTTATTGCTTTCAGACATCAACACTAACTGACCAGATCTGAAAGACTTGTACCACCTCATCCAGCCCTCTGAAAATTTAGGACAAGGGACATGATTTGCATCTTTTTGGATCCCACTACTTTCTATCTCACTCTCACAACTGTACAAACATGCTTTATATCTGAGGTCTTAACATCGCTCAGTAGCGTATACAATAAAATCCAGCTAGTCTTTAAGGTGTTGCCACACTCCTTTTTTTTTCTCTCTTCATGCTTCCTTCTTTTTAAAATAACTAGGTATTACACAAAATGTACCCAGTAGCTGCAGTAGTTGTCCCAATCTCCACAAGATCTTACACCCCATATGGCTTCACTTACAGCATTCAGCATTTCTCACCCCAGCCCCCGCTTCAATCTTGGTTTTTTGGAGCACTGACATTGCACAAAGGCACACACATACAAGCATTGTTAGGCTGAACCAGAGAACCTTGCCATAGCTGGAGATGGCTGGAGATGAGTGCCTAAGCTTTAGAACCACTTCACATACTGACAATTAACAATGAAAAATGAAAAAGTCCAACTTGCTGCTTTCTCCTTCTCCAGTGCTGCTTGCCCAAACACTGGAAAAGCATTGCAATCCCCTAAGACTCCATGTTGCCGCCCCCAAATCTGGAAGCCTAAACTAGCTGTATCTTGAAAGTAATGTCTGCTTTGGCCACAGAGTTCTACAGGCATCACTGAAATGGTCTGTTCCATAGCCAATTCACAGAAAGAAATTCTGAAGGACACATAAAAACGTAGGGCTGCTGCACCCAAGGTTACACACACACACACACACACACACACACACCTGCTACTAGTTGTAAAAACAGAGGGTCTGTCAGCATAAATAGCAGCCATGAAGATTTTGAATCGTATAGTGTCAGCTGAGAAAGCAGCATCTGCCACAGAACAAACCAAAATAACTCCCATGCTATAAAGGCAGAAAAAGGCCAGAGGAAGCTCCATAGCTCAGTGATACAGCACATGCTTTGTTACCACCATCATCTTTAATGCAGCTTTACATCTGCATGTTTAATACAGTTCATTTTCAACTTGAAATAGCATAACAATAGTATCCTACATTAATATATGTTTACCTGGAGTAAACACAACTAAATACAATTAGGTGTATGTTAGATTAGACATGTATACAATTGTACTGGTTCTTGGGTTTTATAAACTACCCAGGTCTCTGGAGGAGCTCTTGAGGACATGCAGAGGACTCCAAAATGGAGCGGAAATTACGCCCCTTTCCATTCTGCTGAGAAGCCATTCAATTGGCAGGAGGAGCCAACTGGGTATAGTCTGCAACCTGACTAGTCCCAAAGAAATGAGTGAATACATCTATTAATGACACTACATTCATACAGTTTTTTTGTATTAGCTTTAAATATCATTACTAAAGTTGTACCTTCTTCTCACCCTCTAATTATTGCTGCTTTTAAAAAATGTGAACAGCATGTGATGAATACAAATGCCCAATTATGTGAGTTTGTGAAGTGTCCTAATGGACTTTTGCAAATACGAACAAATTGTATATTCTGCCTCAATCTAAATCTAGATTAAATTTATGTTTATGAATATTCTAGTCATGTTTTCCTGTTATGGTCACATTTTCCTACTCAATCAGTGTATCTCATTTTATCATGAAGAACGAAATGTCTGGGGACAGTTAGCAGCCAATAGTAGTTCTAATCCATTGGTCCAGTAATTAGCTCCAAATGTTAGATTCATGAAGCCATATTCTTCTTGATATACCCTTAACTCCAGAGCTATTTTCTACACTTGGCCTATTATTTAAATGTCAGGAATCTTAATATTTAAATGAGAAGAAGACTGGAACAAGCTGCCTTCTGAATTGCTCCCATAAATTCTTTAGACTGAGATGAATCATAGGCTTTGCTTGTCTTTTTTGTTAGACTGTTCCTATGAGACCTCCACAATGACCAATATGTTTTGTGATCAAATGCAGCCTTGTTTCTCATTTGTTGTGCCCAGTCTTCCCTCCTGTCTGCATTCTGTTCCAGAATGCCATTTTTTTCCAGCACTCTCAACTACAAAGCTGTATACCTGGGAAAATGTGATTATCCATTTTGGGCAGTGATGAGCAATGTGTGATCCTTCAGATGTTGTTGGAGTGCAACTCCCATTATCCCTACTGGCAACATAGTCAATGGTGAGAGATGCAGAGTGGTGTAGTCCAGCAACATCTGGAGGGACACAGGTTGCATGCTCTTGACCTAAACAGTTTGTTAAACGTCATTCTGAGGCTGTGGAATGTGGTTCTGTATGTTCACAGAGGACATCTGTTAAAACATTTTTACAGCATTGTCACTGATAAGTAACACAACTCTCTTTCCATGCCCATATCTTGAATTTCTTTGAGATTATGTGTTCCATTACTAAATAACTCTGCTATGAGAACAATTGTCAAGCCATATTAATGTAATTTTAAAACTGTAAATTGTAAAATCTGTGCATCTGACTTAGACTAGAGTAAGCGAACATTTGAGCATCTCTTGGGCATAATCCTTCATAGAAACCATTCTACTGACAAACTTTTCCTCCAATGGTATCTGATTGAGAGTATGAACTGCACCCATTAATGATAACTCGAGAGAGCTGGCATACATGGACTAGTGCCTAAATCTGCTACTAAATACCAAAAATTACATCAATGACAATTGAAGGAAGCCTAGGTCCCTGAAAATGTGCAACTGTGTAGGTGGCCAGAATAGAGTTCACATCAGCTAAGAATTCACCAAGACATCCTCCTAGTGGAACTCAGAATTATATTACCTTTGCATATTTAAGTAAAATTTCCTAAAGCCAAGGACTTCAAGAAATAAAGATATTGTCAACACAGTGTACTTTCAGATCTGTTGGGGGAAACTGCAGTTCCCTTACCCTGTGCAATATTTTTTTTTCAACTATCCTGCAGATGGGACCAAAAAAAGGAAAAAAAAAGAATCCTATTTATCTATATCTATCACTCACTTTTGTTAAACCCCCTTAGGCAGGTTGAAGTTGTCGAGCATGATCTTCAAGA
This sequence comes from Cyclura pinguis, assembly GCA_030412105.1. Taxonomy (NCBI): domain Eukaryota; kingdom Metazoa; phylum Chordata; class Lepidosauria; order Squamata; family Iguanidae; genus Cyclura; species Cyclura pinguis. The sequence continues at coordinate 132,859,129 of CM059600.1, forward strand.
TGACTGCTTAGCGTCCCTAGTTCCATCATTGGTATTCATAGACTTCTAAAATTCCATTAAGATTCTAAGTGCAGTAAGAATTTTATGTTCAGGCATCTTTAGAAATGCACCTAGTTCAAGCAGAAAGTTGTATATGCAATCTCATAATGAGCAAAATGATAAAATTCTGGAGAAGTATCATGATGGTATTGCTGGGAATGCATTTCTCATCATCCCATTTAAAAGTAATATCTCTTTTAAGTATTGCCAATATTTATTGCTTCACAAACACTAATGAAATGAGACAGTAACAGCAATAAATTTATTGCTTAATAAGCAAACCTACCAAAGTGTTCAAGACTCTTTCTGTCTCCTTAAGCAGAGTGGATTTCTGTCACCAAATATGATTTATTAAATTGACATCTGCCTGCTTAATAGTTTATTAAATCTATTGGCACTGCAAATAAAAAAATACTGGGCTTATCTAGGCATGGCAGAAAACATTTTAAAAAAAGGTAAATAGTAAATTAAATTTATAATATCTTAACTGTTTTTGAAAAAGTTGTAACAAAAAATAAAGGAATAATTTCTGTTTCTTATTATATATTGATATTATTTATTATTTATTGTGTGCTTGTATTTATTCATTTATTGTTGAAATTATTATTTATGAGACTCAGCATGGTGTATTGGCTTGAACACTGAACTATATGGAAACGTGAGTTTGAATCCACACTTGGCCATGGAAACCCACCTTAGGCAAGTCACACATTCTCAACCTCAAAGGTAGACACCCTCCAAATCTTGCCAAGAAAACCCCACAATAGGTTCTCCTTAGGGTTGCTATAAGTCAGAAACAACTTGAAGGCACACAAGAAGAACAGTTATTGTTTATACATGACAGCATTTATAAATGTCTGGAATAAAGGCATGAACAAGCTCACAGAGAAATCTGAACAACATCTGGTCTGGGATACTGTCTCCTACATTATACTAAAATAAAATAATTAATATATTACTCTACTATAATACAATAATGAATACACTTGAAAGCCAGTGTTAGGTGTAGGTGGTGTTTCACACCCAAGAAATTAAGATAGATGAATTAACTCTTGTTTATGATCTGAAACTAATTTCCTTAATATGTGGTGGTAATGCTTTAAAGGTGTAATGTTATAGAATATGGGAAGCAAAACAAAAAATCAGTCATAAGCTGACCCCCTTTTGCCCCTTAAATAGCAGTAAAACAACCTCATTATAAGGGAAGTGCAAAATTGTGTGTGCAGATGGCAGACTTCGTTCAACTGACAATCAGTTGGTCCTAAAAATTATTATTCTGTCACTACTATGAAATAAATGGACTAGAGGAAAAAAATGCAATGTATTTGCCTTATTTATATACTATACAGAATCCAGAGAAGGAGAACAGATAAATATGAGCCTATATTTGTTGGAATGGGAACCTTCAATATCCAGTGAGATACACGTTAAAAAGACAAACAAAAAAATCATTCGCTTGCAATTTTCAAGAGTCTCTTCACTGCAATGTCTCATTGTGAGATATCAGACCATGTTCTATTCCTCTCTCCTCACATCAGGGACTTGTCAGAACTTATTCTGGTTCATTTCACTCTCTATCAAAATCCAACTTTTATCCTGAAAATCAACAGAATTTCACCACAAAAAGTCATATACTTATATGCTTGTTAGTGAAATGCTCTTATCATTGTGGCTTCTGTACAAAGGAAGGTTTGATTTTACATCTGTATTGTCACAATTGTATTTAAATTGTCATTTTTCTCCCCCGGGGAGACTGTGTGGCCAAGGGTCTCATGGCTTCTTAGAGCAAGAGGATTCTGATAGTAGTTGCCTGGTGAGCAACCTGCCTTTATGGTAATTGATTGTACGTCCTCTGCTGTTTTTCAGTTATGAGTTTATGACATATGCAACTTGGGAACTCTTGTTACATGCAAAATCTCTCCTGTCCACCACATCACACCTACAATGAAGGTCTTCCTAAAATGACCAACCTTGATAGTGAACACACTCCAATTCTAAAGCATCCTCAACTTCTGTTCAATTGCATAAAGGCCCATCTAGGTAACTTTCATGGTTTCCTGTGTTCTAAATAGTTTTATCTAATTGTTTCTCAGAAATATATCATTAGCGGTGCTTTAGTCAGCCAGCTGTGACTTAGTCATGCAGCCAAGAATCCAAATAAAGGTCCCTGTTCATCCTTAGAGTCGCCTACTGTATCCTTTCTTCAGCCATATCTGAGTCTGTAACTGCCCTTGAATTCAAGGACTGAAGACATGTTTTGATTGTGGGACTCAATTATGATAGATACCCTGCTATGCAAACGTAAAATTCACTTGGAGTTCACCTGGCCCACAGCCTGTTCCTGAATGTTAGAAATCTCATTCTTCTACTCCAGTGCCTAAGCCATATTTTCAGGGGTGCAACACTGCCTTCTATATCCAGCTAGACCTCCATTTGCTATAAAATAACTATTGCCGTATTCTGAATTCACCTATTTTAGACAGTCTCCCTGCAAACAAAGACATACACACACTGGGGAGCCTAATTATTTATCATAAAGGACAGGGGAATGAAGGCAACTTCCCTCTTGTGTGTACAACTATATTAATGGGGTGGCAGACACTACTGGTTTATCTTTGTGAACACGGCCGGTAGCCATGTCATTGCAGATTCTAAGCTCACAAGGCTTTTCACTGGAAAAGCCTAAGACATTGTGCACTAGTCTGTCTGGGATATGAGCCAAGTACGACCAACACATACACATGCAGCTAGCTTCTCTGTCTTGACTCCTTCCCTTAAGCTGCCCAGTAGTTGCCAGCCATAGGGTTCAAAGTGGGGTTCTTTATTGATGTCCTTAGTTTCTGACACATTAAACACATACTTATTTGAATAAATCTTTGTTATTTAGTATAACCTATCATCTATTGTTTGACCTTCAAAAGAATTTCTGTGTTGTATTTGTGTTCTATACGTATTTTGCATTTAATTGATATGCCCTGCTTTGAAATTTTTGAATGTATATGAATATTGACTAAATATGTAGTAAATAAGTTCCCTTGTACCTTTCTGTGTTTGGTATTTCCCCTGGGTTAATCAGAATCTAAGCAAGACCTTATGCTAAGACTCCCCATTCCAAACTGTACATTTGGGTTACGTTTGGCACATTGCAAATCTCCAGGGTGAATACCTTCACCAACCATTTAGTCTCTCCATCAACACCTTTTTCCTCTCAAATCTAACCATCCTAGGGTATAACACAGGAAATGCCAACTCATGCTGTGGTCCTTGATCTCATCCAAATCTAGGCCAAACTTGTGTCCAAAGCTTGATAAAAGACAACCCATACTTGTGATGATTGTTCAGCTGATCATGATCAAGAAAGGACAATCCCTTGTGATCTCCTTCCTTCATAATAAGGTAAATATGTCCAGTTTGACTTTATAGTCAGCTCTCCCCACTTGCTAGGGTTAGTGTAGCAGGACCCCCACAAAAATGGAAAAAAACACAAAAAGCAAAATGTGTGTGTGTCTATGGGAAGAGGATCAAGGCATGGTGGGGAGAATGGGCACTCAGGGTCCAAACCACGTTAAGAAAAGGAGAGGAAAAGGGAATAGGTCAGCATGGTGGCCCTATACTTCTCTGTCATGTATCTCTTTTCTAGGGTATAGGTAGACATTGGAAGAGGGTTTGTAGTGCTGAAGAACTGGTTTATGAGCCATTCATAGCTGGTCAGGCAGTGGCTGCTGGTGGTGGTGGTGGAAGAGGAGGAGAGATGAGTTTTTAAAGGGCTGCATAGACTGATCAGAGACACTGAGATGGAATGTTCCTTCAGGAGAAGAAGCACTTCAGGTATGGAGAGGGGGAGGGGAGGGGTTGGAGAAATTTGCAGATAAATCTGTGAAAGTTAAACCTGCAAATGTGGAGGGCTGACTATATTTCCTTCTCCTTCTCCTTCTCCTTCTCCTTCTCCTTCTCCTTCTCCTGAAATGGCTCTACAACCATCTTATTGTACCCTTTACTTCAAGGACTGCCACAGAGAGGAGAAGAGGGTAGAACCAGGGCTTATGTAGTAGGAGGATAGATTGTGATTGAATTTTAAAAGGAATGTGTTGATAGTAAGAGTAGATGTGCAATGGAACCAATTGCCTAGAGAGGTGGTGAGGCCTCCGTCCTTGAACATCTTCAAAAAGAAGCTACCTGCTGAAGATGCTGTGGTTGGAAATCTTGCATTGAGTAGTGGGTTGGACTTGATGGCCCATGAGCTCCCTTGTAAATCTGTGATTTTTTCTGTCCCTCACACAACCCACTCTTTGACAATGAAAGTCAAGGGCATCTTGGACTGCTTGACTTCCCAAGGCCCGTCTCACTATTCCCACAAAGCACTCTCCACATTTTATTTGGCAAATCATAACTCTCCACCTCAGTCGCTCCTTACTTTGTCTTTACTGTGAGGGCTTCTGTTAATTCTAATCATTTGTTTTCTTTCTGTAAGACATCATTGGTAAAACAAAACTTCTGTATTTCAGTGTTCTCAGGCTACTTTTCCTATTTTGTCAAAGTGCAGCATTGTCATCTACTATGTGGGCATTATATCTATTCCCAGAGATCTCCACACTTCCTAGTTTATCTGGTACACATGAGTTCGCATGCACATGTGAACAGAGGTATTCAGCAACGCCTGTTTTAAATCACAGGATTATTTTTCGAACCTATTGTAAAGGTTTTAATGAAGGCAATAATCAAGATGTCAAAGGGGAAGTGAGGTTAAGAAGGACAGACAGGAGCTTAAATGTATCCAAGACATGAAGCACAGCATGACTGTCAATATGTAGAATTACTTAAAATGGCACTCTTTTCTATTATGACCTTATTCATACCTAAAAATCTTTCAATGGAGATAAAAGGTCTGCAGGTGTGAAAGTGTTCATTTTCCTTGCCTTACAGATAGCAAATGGCATTTATCTGGACCTTACAATTACATCTCTATTATATAAGCATGGCTTACACAGTAGGGATTCTTCAGTTCAGCCTGCATGAAGATAATGCCAATAATTTAGCACTTCTTTCTGACATCCAGAACACAAATTTCACCAAAGCATCCTCAGCCTACGAGGCATTGTGCGTCATGGTGCAGTGGTTCAATGATGCACATTAAGCCTGAATGAAGTACAGCTAAAAGCACATATTCAGTTCAAAAGATGTACTTCCCAAGCATACACATAACTGCCCATTTATGCAAGGCATTAGGGGTCACTTCCCAACATCCACCTACTACAAACTAAAACAGAAGGAAAACCAATTCATATACTGGACATCCACCTAATAAAACCAAAACTTCAGAAGCATAAAATCCAGAGGAAACTGCTTTGATTCCAGCGGAGGTGGAGAACATGGTGGCTCCAGTCCACCTGCCTAGTATTATGAACCAGCTGTACACTGGCTTAGGACCTTCCCTCTCCATACTTGGCACAATACTTTCCTATCTCTTCCTAGTGGTCGCCCTGGGATAGACCAGATTGTGTTCAGCACAAGTATGCACTTACAGTTATATCTGAGTACTGAAATCAGTGGGACTGTGTAAGCCTAAATCCATGAGTGGAAGGAAAGCCCAATGACTCATAATTCAAAGCTGTATTAGCCTACTTTTAAATCCAGGTGCTGACCTCTATTCTAGAGCCATCTAAGTCACTAATTGTCATTGTGTACATGGCACTGGTCAGGTATCTTTTGCATAAGTGATACTATGAGTATACACTAACTGTGTGCTTCAGTTTGAGAAGAAAAAATAGTGAAGATAGATAATATATTAGCTATCAGCATTCCAGTCACATTCTATATAAGCCCTAACTTATTAGAGGATTTAGGGTACCTCAGTGTTTACAGAACCAAAATTTTACCAGTCATCACTCTCACCAACATAGTAGTTAGTCACCTTGCCTTTGTTACAACAAATTCATACTTCACCAGCTGCAAAACATTCACATTTCTCATTTTAAAAACCAGAATAAAAACTCTTTATAATATGTACCTCAAGGTTCCCAATATATTGTATTGCTGTTCTGAGGGCTGAAATGGAGTGTTAGCATTAAATTTTCTGTTCCCAGTTAATTTCCCAGAAGAGCAGCTTTGAAGTAATATCTTTGCTTTATTCAGGGGGAGAGGGGTATCATGAAATACAATAATAGGGAAGACATCAAGGACTCTAATTCATCAGGACTTTCTTTGTGCTGTGATATACTTTTCATATTCAAAAGACTTCTGAAGAAAGAGGACTGTAAGAAGGTTTTTATTTAAAGGAAATGTAGCATGTCCACTACAGAGCAAGGTCTACTCTGTGGGTGTTAGAGTGACAGCAGATGTTGTTCAGCATTATGCCCATCCTAGTATTTGCTACAGATGAGGGAGAAATTCATTCAGTTCACATTTTGATGTGAATTTAACTAATTGCCTCAACTAATACGTGATCTGAAACACAGCTATCTTAGGGTAGTTACATTTCTACAGATTTAGTGATGCAGGTCTTCAATCAGAAAAAGGAAAAAAGAAAGGTACAAAAATCCACATATCAAATCAAGTTGCACACAGAAATGTTTAATGTATTATATTAGAGCAAACTGCTTGCAACATATGTATGCTACAAAAATTCTCAGAAAATATGAATATTTCAGGAGAAGTGTTATGGCCCCATCTGTGATTAGCATGGTTTAATTGGCAATATTATTTAAGTGGCACTATATTAATGGGCATTGATATAAATAAAACCTGAGATGACTGGAAGGTCAAGCTGGAAAGAGGCAGATTACTGACTGTAAATGTGAGATAGCAAGGCAGGTCAGCCACACACCCCTCCCAGGTGAAAATAGCAATAGCATGTATATTTCTTATTTCTTATCGGCTAAGTGCTCTCTAAGCGGTTTATAATATGTTTACCTAATTGCCCTCAACAAGCTGGGTACTCATTTTACCGACCTGCAGAAGATTAGAAGGCTGAGTCAACCTGGAGCCTGGCAGGATCAAACTCACAACCTTGTGGTTGCAGTACCAGCATTTAACCACTACACCACCAGGGCTCCTGAACTGAAGTCATTGTCAGGCAGATTGCATAGCAACTCTAGGTTTATGTTAAGAGCTGGACATCTTGGAGCAGAAATGGGAAATCCCCACCAAATTGTGATTATTTTAACCCTGATTCCTCACACCTAGACATTTCCCTGCTTTGTCTTCACAAATCTCTCCAAGATATTACAACAGCCATTACCTTTTGTCACCTAAACACTAAGACCATTAACTCTGTCTGGACTTCATTGTTTGTGCTGCAACTCCCATTGTCTGCTTGGCTGGGAGAGCAATCCACACCCATACCCACAGGGTAGTTTTTGGGTATGAGAACTCTGAGTTTTGAGCAGTTGATTACAGTCTCTCACCTTGCTGAATGCTACACTATCCATCTGATTTTTGAACAAGAACTGTCCTTAGGTGCTGATCTAAGCCACATCACTATTTTCTTTGCTTCGCTCCAGACTGGTAATTATGACCTGAACCCTAAAAGTCCTCTATCATGCCAATCTTCTCTGTATCATTCCAATTTTAGTATATGTGCTGCTGAAGCGATGTGTCACGTGGAGGTACCAGCACCTTGGGTAGACCCCCGAGTCACCCAAGTTTTGGGGTAACATGTATGTGAAAACATACACATTTTTAGTTCTGACTTCTTTATTATTATTTTTTTAAAAGACAGACTGATGTGGAGACAGGATGGATCGAACTGGGGATCGGAACAATGAAAGACTGAGAGAAACCAAAACTTGACAGATTCATCTCTCCACTAGTACAATGCACATTAACAAAATACAACTACAGTCTCCAATCTCCAAGCCTGGGGGATTAGTTAGGAGACTGAGAAGGGTAGTGGTGGTGGGGTTTCCAGCATCATGCCTAGTTACAAGAACTATCTCGACATCTCATTTAAGAAACCACCATAAAAGGAATCAAGAAAACTGCTGCGTATATGCAAATCCCTGAGTAAATGATATAGTGTTTGCCATCACACTCTGTCACACACATACAAATAGAACACTCCTTAATGATTACACCCGCAGTGCTGGAGTCTCAGCCTTGTGCTTGTTAAGCACTTCATATGATATTCTTGCTCTAGCTTTGCCAAACAATAAATCATCATGATCACTGTAGCTCCAGGTGTAGGCTCCCTAAATGAGTTCGCTTTCTTATTTGTATTAATGGTTTAAAGGTGGTGTGTGCCAGCTTTTGATAGTCAGAATAAAATGACAGCTTCTTCTGTACCTTATACCACAGCTGCCACTGGCAGCCCCTCTGCCAAATCTGGCCAAAGGTATAGCATCAGCTTTAAAAAGATGGAAGCTGGGTTTGCTACATGAGCCTTAACAAGGTATCATCACACTAACAAATAAAAAATCCAGTGACAAACTTAGATAAATCACAGTGCTAGTGGAGATGCCATACACACAGCTTTAGAAAAAGTGCTGCACAATTCATTGCTCTCACAACCTGATACTAAAGCATAATACATATAATCTTCCTTGAAAGAACGTTATAAAGGAAATGATATGGAAATATAGCAATCTTCATCTGATAACCAGGGTGAACTAAAGTTACGGATCAAGACATCTAGCACTAACACACATTTTCCCATACACAGAGACACAATTTCTGTCTAGTCAAGCAAATTTTCATGAAATCAAGGATATCATAATTCCACCGCATTACAGCATTAAAAAGAAAGGAATTGCAGCTCTTCATTATAAATAGCTAAAACAGACAGGCTGTGATCCTTCATGTTCCTGCACTGTGGCATAGTATATTCTGAGGGCTTTTATAATAGCATTCTGTAAGTCTGCCTTCAATCAGCATTCTGTGAACACTAAAAAAACTAATGGAGGACTCCTACTGTTGTGCATCCCTACACCACATTTCAAGATCTGAGTTATTTATTCTGCCCAGGTAACCTCACACTATGACATCCCAAACTCAGATAAAAAGAATATCAACCTCTCATGCCACAAAGCCAAAGCTTTGTTACTCTCACAGCTGTTCCAAGAAATTGAGCCCTGCATGCAAACTCCCACTTCAAACACAAGCTGAAGCACAGACTGGGATGAGGAAATGAATCCTCACTAACCAGTTTTGTTATGACAGAAAACTAATGAGATTTCACTACTGCCAAACACTAGGTTATTTCTCCTACAATCTTCATAGAAACAGTCATATCTTACTGCAAAGCATTAAGGATTTCCATGGGGATATTAGGAAGCAGTACGTAGGCATGTAGGATAGCTTCAGGCAGAGTCCCATGAGATGTGGTACAGGGAAACGGGGGGAGGGGAAATTTGTGCCAAGAAACTTTTTTGGATCCTACTCTAAACCCTGTCTACATTAAACTTTTGAAGTAACTGTTAGAACTGTCTCTTTTTCTAAAAAATAAATTGAGAGCAAAAATTGTTGGGGGATGATAGGAGTTTCAGCCCCACAGAAATGCAGCGGAAAAACCAGAGTTCAGCGAGCCAACAGCAGCAGCCTTATTCCCCAGTAAGGATACTTACACACAGAAAAGTTTCTTCCAAAACAGGAGGCACTTTATCTTGCAGCAAAGTTCCATTATGTACAAAACATGGAACAGACGGACAAAGGTTTGCGCCAGACACTGGTTTGGTCAACAGACAAATACATACTGGTGTTGCTTTGTTATATACATATCTACAACCAATCAGGTAGAGGTTTGCACACCTCTCTCTACCATCGGCACACGACCCCAGTTTCTGATGCAACCTTGCAATTACCCACAGCTGGGGCATGATGCAACATCTTTGCAGTGGGCTGATCATTTTCCTAGGGTTCCCTTTCTGGAATCCCTGACAATCCCTTCCAAAATGGTCAGGCCACTGTGTAGGACATTTTAATAATCCATACATGTCATACAATACCTGTTCCATAATACATATAGTACATACATTCAAGGGTACAATTCATCTTCCACCTTACACCTTGGTGGCAAGGCCCAGTTCACCTGTCAACTTCTCATGGCTTACTACTGGAAGTGCCTTTGTGAGCAAATCCACAGATGGACAATACTGCAAGCACAAAATCCCATTTTGGACCATTCGCCTCACATTTTGATATCATACCCCAATGTATTTAGTTCTACACTGTAAGTTTTCTGCTTCAGTCACACGGGACAACAAAATACCCTCCTCCTGACCTTTTAGGGATAAGCATAACTTTGCTTCCTGACCCAGCAAATTGGGTACTTCCTGACCCACTTTTACTGGAACCACTGCTGGAACTAGCGCTGGCCTCAGTGCGAGGCTCTTGCTTGACCGTAAATGCAGGTTCAGCACTAGGTGGCGGTGTTGAGCTCTTTGGTGTGACGTTGAGTGAGACTTTTGGCTTCTCCTCCTCAGTACTTTCCTCAGTACTTTCTTCTTCATCATCAGCCATCACCACCCCTCCATCTTCAGAGCTTTCAAGTGTATCCGGGACACTGTCCTTTTCCTCATCAGATATCACTGCCCCTCCATTTTCAGGAATTTCAAGTGTATCTGGGACACTGTCCTTTTCCTCATCAGACATTACTGCCCCTCCATTTTCAGGAATTTTGGGAACACTTTTCACACTTTTCCCCAGGAGAATCAAAACCTCTTGGTTACAGTGCAGTCTATCCCATCCTGAATGGATTTCGAAGTTTGCACTCCTGGAATACACTATTTTGCCAGCATGGTGTAGAAATCTATATTTGTTACCTTCATATCCCACAAAGCGTAACCGTCTAGATTTCTCCTCTCCAGACTTTCTAAAACAAGGTGGAACATACACACTAGCAAATTGACCCCAAACACATAGATGCTTCAGGTTTGGCGCTCTACCATACAATAGGTAATATGGAGTTTGCTCCACACTTGAGCTCCACATCCTGTTTGTGTGGTAGTTTGCCGTCACTATTGCTTCTCCCCAAAGTCCTGCTGGGGCTTGGGCATCTTCCATCATACAGTCTTTCATTTGTTTTAACAGCCCAATTCTTCTTTCTGCAAGACCATCCTCCCCGGGAGATGCGGGGTTGGTGGTTTTATGCCTTATGCCTTTCTTACGCATCCAGGCTTGCAGGCTATTGGACAGGAATTCCCCCCCTCTGTCTGACACAAGACTGGCCACTTTATAAGGAAATTCCCTCTCAACAGCATTCACCCACTCTTGGAGCTTTTCAGCTGCTTGACTTTTCTCTTTCACCAGATAGACATAGGAGTACCTGGTGTGTCTGTCTCCAATTACCAGGACATACCTATTTTGCCCTTCAGTTGGCTTGAATGGCCTAGCCAAATCTGCATGTACAACCTCAAAAGGACGTTGGGTGACACACTTGCTTTTCTTGGCAATGGGGTAAGCCTTTACCTTAACCTTTTTGCATACAGAGCAATCTAGGAACTTAGGGCAATTTCTGACTTGTAACCCAGGGCATACCTTTGCCAACTCTTGCAAACCTTTGTAGCTGGCATGTCCCATCACTCTGTGGAGATAATGTACACACTTTTCATGTAAAGGTTTGTTACACAATGGGTTAACGTTTGCCACTTTTCCTTTGGGCAACATGTGGTACAACCCCTGCTTTTTCACCCCTTTTGCACAAAAAACACCATCTGCAGTTACTGTACATTTCTCCCCTTCAAACACCACTTTGTAACCCTCACTGGCCAGTTGGGAGACACTCAAAATACAGTTCTGCAAGTTGGTAACACACAACACATTATTGAATGATTTACCAAAGCATGGCACATATACAGTACCCATCTTCTGCACCTTGCTTGGTGCCCCATCTGCAAGGGAAATTGCTGTTATATTTGCATTTGTAACATTACTCAACAGCTTTAAATTGTTCACCATGTGGTGAGTTGCACCACTGTCTAGCAACCACACACCACTCTCAGACTGTTCTTTTGCCACAGACACATGGCCTTCAGCCTGTGATGACATGCCCCTCCGCTTCAGGGCTGTCTTCTTCCCTCTGCTGGGCGCTGGCATTCTGCAGTCCTTCTGGAGATGGCCGACTCTCTTGCATCTGTAGCAGCGTCTGGCATAGCTGCACACTCCTTCTTCCAGGTCAGATGTCTCCTCCTCCTGGTGACTGGCTTTTCTCCCCTCCGACTGCAGTCTGGAATCGAACTGCTTACATTGGACTTCCTCCAGGATCCTCCCGGCTACCAGGTCTACAGTCAGCTCTTCCTCACGCACACCCTGGAGGCTGTACATCAAAAAGTCCCACTCCTTAGTGAGGCTTCCCAGCAGAATAAAACTCTTCCGCATTTCTGGAATATTTATCCCTCTATTGGCTACCTCTTGAAATAACTGTTTCATCAGCATGAGGTGCTCTCTTACACAGCTTCCGGGACATAACTTTGTGTTATACAGTCTTTTCATCCATAGCATTTTGGACAAACACGAGGAAGATTGATGCACACGCTTCAAAGCCTCCCACAGCTGATATGCTGTGTCCGCAGCAGCAGCGTGAATCAACTGGGAAGGACTTAAAGTTAGCAAAATCACTGCTTTGGCTTTTTCGTCAGCAACACGATACGCTGCTATCTCAGCAGCCGATGCACTGGCAGGCCGCTGACTCTCGATCTCCAAAACATGCCACAAGTTCTCCTTTATCAGAGATGCTTTCGCATAAATTCGCCAGCTTTGATAATTTGTGTCATTTAGTCTTTGAAAACGCACAAAGCTTGTTTCAGTCATTCTGCTGCCTTTGTAAAAACAAAACACAGGAACGCAGCTGGCCGGCTTCCTCCTCCAAAGTGTCCTCGAACAGCATCCGACTGAAAATTAACTGTCTCTCTGCCAAAACACAGACTCCCAAAGCACCGGAGAGCCAGGCAAACAGTCAAAAACAGTGCTAGTATCCAGGGGAAAACAACTACAGGTGCACTATGGATGCTGTGCACTCTGGGTCTGGGCCCATAACCACTGTTGGGGGATGATAGGAGTTTCAGGCCCCACAGAAATACAGCGGAAAAACCAGAGTTCAGTGAGCCAACAGCAGCAGCCTCATTCCCCAGTAAGGATACTCACACACAGAGGAGTTTCTTCCAAAACAGGAGGCACTTTATCTTGCAGCAAAGTTCCGTTATGTACAAAACATGGAACAGACGGACAAAGGTTTGCGCCAGACACCGGTTTGGTCAACAGACAAATACATACTGGCGTTGCTTTGTTATATACATATCTACAACCAATCAGGTAGAGGTTTGCACACCTCCCTCTACCATCTGCACACGACCCCAGTTTTTTATGCAACCTTGCAATTACCCACAGCTGGGGCATGATGCAACATCTTTGCAGTGGGCTGATCATTTTCCCAGGGTTCTCTGCCTGGAATCCCTGACAAAAATCTTGTCCAACCGCTGAAAAAATATATTTTGAAACATGTGAACATAGTATCAGAGTGATTTTTATTAATGTTTGTAGCAGACAGTTTATTTGCTAGTTTAGGGTTGGAATCCCAATTATTTTAGTCTGATTTTGTAAATTCTACATTCTGTGTGTATGTGCTTTCAAGTCACCTTCAAATTATGGCAACCCCATGACTTTCGGAGCGTTTTTTTAGGCAAGGAATACTCAAAGGTGGTTTTGCCAGTTCCTTGCTCTGAAATGTACCCAAGTACTAACCAGAGCTGACCCTGTTTAGCTTTCAAGATCAGATGGAATCTGGTGTTTCTAGGGTACAAATAATATATTGGACGCTTACCATTTTCTGTTTCAAACATTCCCTTCAACATTGTTTTCTTTTAAAAAGGACATGATTATTATATTATTATATCTATTTGGGTTCTGTCAGTGGCATAGCTAGAGCTTTTGCTGCCCGGGGTGGTCCCTGAGTTTGCTGCCCTTCTCAATACACACCAAAAATCCGTGCAGCAGCAGCAGCAGCAGCAGCAGCAGCAGCAGCAGCAGCATCATCATCATCATCATCATCTCACACAGACATACATCTCTCCCTCCCACTCCACTTCTTCTTGTGTATCCCTCTCCTTTACAGGTAAGGAGGAAAATGAATGGTCCCTTTAGCCAGGGTTACTACTGCATGGTGGTGACAGCAGCTGTTGCTAACAGTACAAGCTCCAGGCTCCACGCTTTCCACCGCTGTGTCAGAATTGCTAGAACCAGCTGACAAGCCAAGACAACGGCAGCTCCACAGCAAAGAAACAATGTTAGCAGTATTTCTCAGAGCTGGACGGTGGCTGAGGAGGAGGCGGAGGCAGCAGCAGTAGCAGCAGCTGCTGGAGCAATGGGAAGGTGGAGGGAGTGGGCTAGAGAGCTTCCCCTGAGGCAGGTGGGTCGGCAGCCAGCCAGCCAGGAAGTCCTTTGGCTACAGAGCTAAAAGAAGGCAGGAAAGGGGAAATGGTGGGAGCAGTGCATGTGAGAGAGATTTTCAAAGAAGTCATTCTTTCTTGCTCTTCCCTCACCTATTCTTTCTCCTCTCTTCCTCCTCCCTCTCCCCCCCTACACACATGCACACACCAAGCTGCCCTCTATTTGTAAATTCAAAGACTCTCCCCATCCACAGACAAGAAGTCTGTGATAATTGAAGCCCCTGTCAGAGCTACTGATGACAAGCAGCAGCTGTTAGTCCCTGTTGCTCTGGGTGGAGATGACAAGCAGCAGCTATTGGTCCCTGTGGCTCTGGCTGGAGATGAGTCCTGCAGCTCAAGAGCTCCCCCTGCTGCCATGGACCAAGCAGGCACGGACGTCCCTCTGCCTGCTCCTTTAGGGCAACAGGGATCCAGCTGTGATCCCGAGGATGCCCTGGAGCCTGCGTCAATCAGACCACAAACAAGGAGGAGACTCAAGAGAGCTGAGCAAAGGGAGGCTTCCTTGATTAAGTTCAAGAAGCGGTGACTGGCCACACCTGTGTCTGGGTTATATAACTGCCTGCCTGGAAGCTTTTCTTTGCTTGTGGCAAACTTTCTACAAGCCCTCTCCTTGCCTGTTCCTTGCTTTCAGCACCTGGCTCCTGATACCTTGGATTGATATCCTGGCTCCTGATACCTTGAATTGATCTCCTGGCTCCTGATCCCTGGATTTTGGACTCTGACTATGGCTTTTGCTTGTTGCTCAGGCTTAGGTAAATGGACTGCCTATGAGTAATTGCTTGCTTTGACTCCTCCTGGCGGGACTCTGCTATCTCTCCCTCTCCCTTCTCTGGGCTGGCTTGCTGCCTGGGTCTCTGACCTTGACAAACCCCAGGGCTGACTGGTCTTTGCATCATCCTGAGGAAATCAAGCTCAGCAGGGTTGCAGGTGGGGGGTGGGCTGGCCAAGGTGAGGAGAGATAGGTGGGGAGGGAGAGGGAGAATAGACAGGGAGGAGGAGGAGGAGGAGGAGGAACAAGTAGAAGCAGTACATGCACACAGTTTATGTATGAGTGTGTGTGGGTGTGTGGCTGGGAAGGAAGGAAGGAAGGAAGGTGAACTCTTGAAAGTAATCCAGCCCAAGTGGGAGACTCAATTGGTTGCATTGCTTTGGGAAGGAGGGGGAAGTGGAGGAAGGGAGTGGATGCAGGGGAACCATGCTGCATGTTGGTATTGGGGGGCATGAGGGAGGGCAGGCAAGGAGTGGTGGCACCCCCAAAAAAGTGCCGCTTGGGGTGGACCTCCTCCGCCACGCCACGCCACGCCACGCCACGCCACACCACGCCACTGGGTTTTGTTTTAAAATACTAACAGAAGAAGGGTAGAAACACAATACACACACATACACATGCACATATCTGAGACAAAACTTCTCTGCCATGAAAGTATTCTTAGTCTGAATGGGTGCCAACTTGCCCATTAAAAAATACACTGGGTGGGTCCTAGAATTTCTTTTATTGGTGTGGTGTTCTAAATTGTTTGTCCTCTCATTCATTTTATGTCTTAACTGTTTTTGTTATTTTTAAGCTAGCTTGAGACCCACTTATTGGGAGAAAGTAGGCTATAAATGGAAAAATTACTAATTAAAAATTACCCTTTTTTTATGTTATCAGCTCTAGGGCTGAAAAATTAGTATTCTGTCTTCAACATGATTCACCACATATTGTGGAGGGACTCAATAAGAAATTCTTCCCATTTTTGATGAAAATTCTCAAAACATTTCTCAAATATAGTCTTCAAAAATATTGAGACATATAAAGTTGAATGAAATCCTGTTGAGAGAGAAGTGGAAAAAATAGGGGTAAATCTCATTATTTCTTTTGAAAAGTTTGAAATGACACTAAACTTAAAACTGGATTCACACACACACACACACAATTGTGTATCTTATTCATGGATACTGAAAAATGGAAGATACTTCTACTGAAGAAATTAGAAGACTAAGACTTGAAAGGGAAGTTCTGAAGGAAGTAAAGATATATCACTGAATATCAAGGTCAGGATCATCCACGCAATTAGTATTTCTGATTTCTATGTGAAGCTGTGAAAGCTGGACGATGAAGAAAGCTGACGGAAAAAGAATCAACTCATTTGCTGGAGTTCTACGAAATGACTAATAAATGCATCTTAAAGTAAATCAAGTCTGAACTCTCCCTAGGAACCAAAAAACGGCCACATTGAGTACTTTGGCCATATCATGAGATGACATGACTCATTAGAAGAGGCTACAGTACTTGGTAAAGTGGGAGGCAGTTGGAAAGAGGAAGACAGCATTAGAGCTGGACAGGCTCCATCAAAGAAGCCACAGAACTAGATTTGCAGGATCTGACTAGGGCTGTTAATGACAAGGTGTCTTGGGGATTTCTCATTCACAGAGTTGCCATAAACCAAGGCTGACAGTAGCCTGATGGCAGATAACAATGTCTGCTCAATGTTATCCAATTGTGGACTGAAATTCTCCAACAGTTGAGGAGAAGTTTGAAAAAGGATTTAAAAAAAAAATCTATGAGAAAATTATTTGCTGATACATTTTAGCTCAGCTTAACTGGAAAAAGTGACCAGCTAATATTTATTTTTAATTGCGTATTTGCCTTAAAATATTTCTACACTGCTTTTCAGCTGACAACTGCCTCAAGGCAATGACAGACTACAACATTTAAAAGCTTAAAACAGTGCAAAAGCCTATTAAAAATTTGAGTATTAAGGGATGGCTCCTCCTAACAAACTCGGAAAGCTTAACAAAATAAGAATATGAAACTGATTGGAAGTGAAACAATATTAGGACAGATGCCAGTTAAAAGCCACTGGTACCTGGTTCTAAAGACTTGGTAACATTAATTAGAAATTTTAACTCCAAACTCACTACATGATCTAAAGGCAGGTTATTCAACAGGAGTTTGGCTTCTATTCAACAGGAGAGTGTAAGAGAGCACAGAAACCTATCTGGTAAGGATATAATTGAATGGCCTTCACAGGTTTCTTCAACTTAGCCTGTTCCCTGAGAATGAGATATCTGAAAAAGCTTGTCATCTTGAGCATCAGTTGAGATTTTGTTCTTAAAGGACAAAGCTCGAATGAAGACAAACAAGCGACAAAGAGCTCTGACATTTGCCGTCAGCCTTCAAATAAATGGATTTCTCTCATCTAATTCAACTTTTGATTCAATGTATCCAGGCAACAGAAGTCTTTGAATTCAATAACAGATGTTCAGACCATATCCTGCCCATAGAAGCTAAGACAACATTCCGTCAGCCAGGCAAAGCATTGTTGGCTTTGTATTATTGTTTCTGGGCGGTTGTTGTTCTTTTGTACTATTACCAAAAAGATTCATTGATTCACTCGGCATTCTGCTGAGCTTCGTATGTTTAGGTTCATTTAAGCATGAAAAATCTGTTCTATGTTTACAACTTTCTGCAGAGCATATGATCTTATATTGCAGTAATAGACTGAGGCACTTGTCAAAATAACAGAGAATGAAGATTACGTCTTTCCTGCTAGCTTCCTGGGGGGCAGATTGTGCTAGTTCAAGCTACAAGTAACTGCTATTGATTACAACTGCCGCTGGCCCTTGATGAAATTCTGAAACTTCAGAGGACTCCAAATATTCGTGGGTTCACCCATGTTGCAAAAGCCCTAAATAGTACAGCTTGCCCTGGGTTTGCCTGCTATGCGTCTGAATAATTAAAACTTTGAATGAAATACACACAAGTTGGGCACCCTGATGCACTATGCACTGCACATCAGCAAGCCAGTGTGCCCAGCCAATACAGCATGCAAATGACTTCTGCCATTGCCAGTCCAGATCAGGCCTTAATAAATGAATAGATAAGTTCAAAGGCATTAATTTCCCTCCTTTCTGGGAACCACCACTTTTTTTTTTTTTTTTAGAAATACAAGTGACCAGAAGTTTACGTTTGTTTTGGGGGGGGGGGGACAGGGAATCCTAAAAAGGCCTCTTTCTCCACATTAAAGAAAGGTCCTTCACTTTGCCTTAGAAGACAGTCGTCCCCGCTAGGGGTTTCTATGGTAATTCTTCATTATTAGCCAAAACATTGTGCTCATCTGTGGGAGATGGGTGGATAAGGGCCACAGAAATGACCATAGGGACCGCTTAAGTCTCAGCCCACATGGTTTCCACCCCTGCCTTAAAGGGACAAGGTCGATGATAATCATATTGGGGCATCACAGACAAGCAGGGCATCATGTTTCCTTGATGTGTACTCCCAAAAAGCTAGGAGGACAGTTATACACAGAAAAATGTAGAAATGCATTTTAGGTGGCTCTGGAAAAGATATTTATGAGAAATTGGTTTCACTTAATTTTAAAAATCAGAATTTACTAAACTGCACAAATTCGAACATAGAAGAAAGAAAATCTGTGAGAGTTCCTTAGAGATGGGTAGTAATTTTGTTTCAGTTCATGTTTGACAAGAATTTACCTAAACTATAATGTGGGAGAAAGTGAACCAGACAGATTTATTTATCTTAAACCCTAAAAGTGAGCAAACTCAGACTCCAGCAGTACCTTTGAAAGTCCATGAGTTTCTGAAAAACTCAAGTATGTTTATATTTGAAATGTCTACTGCTCTCTACTGTGCATATCATGGACCAGCTCCTCATTCCTCAGAGTAAAGCTAAGCACATTATTTTTTCATGCCTTAGCCAAGCAAAATGTCTAGTATCAGAAGGAAGAGAGAGCAGTGTCAGCTATTTGTGAGAAGAAGCACAAATGTATTTATGCAAACACCTATATGCCCTAGATGTGGAAACACCACATACACCTTCCTGAAGTCCACAGTCTGAACTCTGACTGCCTAAAAATCAACAGGATGCCATCTAGATATTTTGGCTCATCTCTCATAATCTCCAAGGGCAGTTGTCCAAAACATCTGGCAGGTACCAGTTTGCCCATCCTTGTAAGATATATGAGGAGAGAAAGCATATTTCACTTGTGTTTCTGCTCTCCCAGTTTGCTTAAAAGGCAGTCATTGAATCTGCTCTTCATGTCTGGTTGATTCTCAGTGGCATTTGGAGCCCTCAGCTGTTTATAAAAAGGTCTTGTAAGCAGTAGTGAACAGCATTTAGATAAAACAAACATATTTTCTTCTGGAGATATGGGGCTTGATGTAAAATAGCATCTTTCCTATCATACTGAGAATGGACACAGTAGGACATGAGTGGAGATCTGTGGATCTGCAGCTGTTGGACTACACCTCTCATCATCCCTCACCATTGGCTATGTTCTCCACTGCAGAGACACTGCCCGTCTAAAAAAGGTGTTGAATCAGCTGTACAGGCCATACCAAAGCTAATAACAAGTTTATGTCAGCCAATATTTTACACTATTAAGATATGCCTTCATTTCTATCTTACCTTGTCATTCTGGAATAAAATGGAACATCACCAATGCAAATCAGTGCAAGTACTTTGAGAGACTGATTGCAGGGGCAGAACCAAAAACAAAATAAAACAACTTGGAACATAGAGAAGAAACTCCGTGAAGCAGAATCTGAAATAAAATATAAAGAGTACCTTGGGAGCTAGAATGCAATATTTTTATAAGCCAAAATGAATGATCTCTGTTTTCCCATGGGCTCATATATAGATTTCTTTTCTTCTTCTTTTTCTTATCACTGGAGTATGAAAAGATTTCATTTTAATAAAGCCTCCAGTCTGATGAAATGATAAAGTAGTAACCTAAAAGCAACTAAAAACAATGGGTAGCTTTAGGAGCAATTAAACCTAGTAAACCTTCCTAAGCAATATCTTGCTTAGGGGACACTCTAAAGGCAAAGCTCATAAAACTCACTCACAGTAATGTTATGGCTGCTTCAGATATTATGAATGTCTTATAAGGAAAGGAATCAGTGTGTGAAGAAGCATATTAACCGCAAGTAGTTTGCCACATAGGTAAGACTATGCCATTGTCAAAATATGTAATAGGTTTAGCAGTTAAGATTTTCAGAGTAGAATGGGTAAGAATTTTTTTTCAGCTTTCTTCTGTTTAAGTTACCAAAATGTGTCCATGTCTTTATATTGGGGGTACAAAGAATATTTGAGATAGAAAGAACCTGAGATTGATTGATTCACTGATTGATTGATTTTAAAAGCTAAAGTATGAGAAACAAATTCACCCATCCACACTTAGTGCTTTGAGTGCTCAAGTCTTTAAAATCTATGTTCGAATCCATGTGTATTAAAACATGTTAATGTTGACTTAAGGTTGCCGCCTCTTTTTTCTGATACACTTCTCATCTTTAATATTGTTGTTGCAGATAGGTATACATTGTCCTGTCCATGTTGGGAATAGCTACACATATTGAATATGGCTGATCCAACTGGGGACAATTTTGGTTTAGTCAATTGTATAATGAATCTAACAAAACTCCAGACAGCAGATTTGCCAAATTTTGTATGGAACATAGACATGTGTTCTTGTTATCTGGACTGTCAATATATAATTTGGTCAATTTTTCCCACTAGAGAGTGCTTTTCATTTAGGAAATTCAAATATTCTCATGCCTTACTCCTTTGATAGCTTTCTAAATATGGAGAAAGTTCCTATACTTCGCAATTCCATAGCTTTCCAAACTGTGTTCAAGCTACCAAGGACTGTTCTGAAAGAAAACCAGTACATATTGTGTTATGCCAGTATACCTTTCCAGTATCTTCCAACAATTTGTAATAATCTCCATATGCAGATATGAATTAAAATTCAAAGTTAACTTTGCCATTGAAGTAGAAAAATGGAAGCTTTGTAGCTTCTTCTTCATTTCTCAACCACCCACTCACAGTTGACTCAGAGAGAAGTTCAGCTGTGATCTTGGGTTGTAAATAAATAATTGTGTTTTGCAACTTGCTCATATTCTAAACCACATTAGTACTTCAATTAATTCCTTTTGCTAAGTGTAAATAACATTTCTTTCAGTTTATTAAAAATACATTGGGGCTGGTGGTACAGTTTTGGAATAGAAAAAAAGAAACAAAATTGCTGTCCCACTAGAGATTTATGACCAACTCTTGTGTACCAGAACTGGAATCTGTAGACATGCGCCGGTTATATGTTTGTCTGAACAATCCAGAAAGAAGTAATGATATCCAGTTCCATAGGCCACACACCAGGAAGCTGAGCCCTGGCATCTCCACCGCACCTTCAGAGGGAACTTCTTCCCCTTTCTATCTGGCACTGCTGCTCTGATGTTCCTCAGAGAATAAAATAAGAATACGATATTTTTATTACTGCCAGTCTTTCTTCCTATATTCTAACAAAGAGGGGACAGGAAATATGGCGTAGGGGCCATATGCAGATCCCCAAGGCTGGCTTTGTAGTCCTTGACCCCCAGAATCTTTTGATTGTACTCTTTCCAGCCAGACAGAAATGAACAAACTGCCTCTCTTAGAAGCCCTTAGCAATCAACTTTTACACAGGTTCTACCACTTGACACACATATACCTTGTACTGTATTTTTTTTTTAGAAACACATTTTACAAAACCAAAAGTGGACTTTTGACCATATTTTGGGGTTTACTTTTTGGCATTTTTGACAGTCTGCATGGATCTCAGAAAGTCTCAGAGTAAAAAGCTGCCACAGTTTTCCTCTCTTGTTTTATGAGCTTTGCTCCTCCTTCCCTCAGACAGTTTGGGGGGAAGGGTGTGTGACCACCAGCTAGGTCTTACCTATTTCACTACAAAAGCAGTATATTCTCTGTAGATTCATATGCTAGGAGAGGACCAAGCTGGCACATTTTAAAAGCAGCTGAAAAGTGGAATGACAGAACAATAATTCGAAGGGTTCCTGCCAAATTGGAACAGTTGGATGATATGCACTGGTTGGGACAGTTGGATGGTATGCATTGGTTTACTGAGCAAAATTATCCTCATGGATATTCAGCAGGAAAAAAAAAAAAGAAAAATGACAATTCCCATGATAATTTCTAAATCAATTCTCTTGGATGACAAAGTTCCCCTTTAGAACCTTTTCAAATCTATTTAGAAGTTACTGCCTCAGCAAAGTAACATTACTTCCTGACTACTTGGAGGCCCTATACTTTTTGGCTTCAGTATCGTTCTGCAAATGCTTAGCTATGATCATCTCCGCAGGGAGACTTCCTGTAGCATATGCTTCAGTAAATTAATGTTATGTGTTATCATTTTTAGTATATTTACAGAGCAATTATACATTTCAATCTATTTACACAGTGGTGATAAGAGCAAAGAGCAAGAAGTGCTGCATGCAAATCCTAGGGAAAATAGTGTGTGGCACTGTGGGACCCTACACCATATAAAGACCAAATCATTATTATGATTCTAGTATTAATATTCTTCCTACATAAAAGCAATAAATAAACCATCTTACAGTGATGAAATGAGCAAAATAATTAAATAACCTGGAAAGCAGTAACTACAGAGATACATGTTATCCAAGCCGTCATTAGACCTTGTTGAAACAGCATCCTTAAAAATCCTGGAAGGATAAAAAAAAATCTATCTATCTATGGCCCTTTCCACATGGGGCAATTGAAACAGTGCAGAGTGACCTCCGACGGAGGTCTTCTGCACCATAGAGTGGATTGGGGTGGACTACTTTTTATAGTTCCGCACCTCAGTCCGCTCTGAAGCGACCGGAACTGGTCGTGCAGCGTGCTTTTTAAAAACCTCTTTTTAGAGGTTTTTAAAAAGCACGGAGCGCGTGACTCCGTGTCGCTCTGTCGCTGCGCTCCAGTGCAGATTTGCAGGCGCGCACTAGTGCATGCCTACAGATCTGCCAGGGGCGGGCTTCAGGCTGGCGAGCTTCTCCGGTTGGTGGAGAGCCTCCACCAACCAGAAGCTGCCATTTTGGACGCCAGAGCAGTGCAGAGCGATGAGCTCGCACTGCTCCTTGTCCCGATGGACTCGCCCGGACGCTGAAGAAGTCCGGTGAGTAGCGTTTTCGCACGGCTCCCCCCCCCATGTCTGGAAAGGGCCTATCTATCTATCTACGATGGAGATAAATTTGAGCACCACATTTAAAGAGACCTTCTCTCTGGCACCCATCAATATTACCTCCAACAAAGGAAGAATCTGGAAAAATACTTAGAAACAGGCTTATATGAGAAAAAAATTCTTCAGATGTTCTGGCTCTGGCTCTTAAAGGTAAAAATCTGCATCTTGAATTAAGCCTGCAAGCAAACTGATAACCAGTGAAGCTGGCATAAGATCAGTGCAATGTAATCCATCCTCCTGTACTGGTCACAACGCCAGCAGCTCTGTCCTGAACTATTTAAAACCTCCAGACTATTATAGTTAGCTCCCACTTGAGTGAGCGAGACCAGGTAAAGGTACAAAATGGCCTACTAGACAGACTAGCAGAAATCAGTCTTGGGCCCATGTCACAGGCTGAGGATCTGCTGTTTCAGAGAGACGACAACTCCACCCAGAACAAGCCATATACCTTCTCCTAGATGGCCAGATATCTCCAGCAGCAACAGTTCTGTCTGGTCTAAGTTTTTTCTTAGCCTACCGAAAACTGCCACTAGATGTCAGTTCAGGACTTCCACTGTCTCCCTGAGGCCAGACGGAAAAGAAAGGTAGAGCTAACACCTCCCAGCAATTTCATGAAGATCAGGAGTGGGAAGGGTGCAGCCACTGGCACGCATTCCCATTATACCTCACCACTGGTTTTGTTGGCTGGGACTGATAGGGATTGCCATCCTACAACATTTAAATAACCACAGTTGTTCTCCTCCATGTAGATGTTAAACACTGGTGGAAGTAAAATGGAACTCCTGCAGTATTTTGTTTTCAGGAATTCTTAGAAGTCTTCAGTGGGCTTCACTTCAGTCTTTGGATTGAAAGAAGCTTGGTTTTCAAGTGGAGCCCAGATAATATTTTGTTCTGGATGCCTTGTGTCATACCCTCACGGAAGGAGTCCTCTTCAGATGAGGACCCTGAGCCCTCAGTAGAGATTTCTACAGGAACTGTAGAAGCCCTTAAAAGAATGAAGGTGAACTTCAGTGGGACTCTGACAGGATGAGGCCATAGATACTACTGAGAATGGTGCGCTTATATCGGGACTTTATTGGCTCAGGCATTGCTGAAATAACTTACTCTTATTGTGTTAAGCTTTGGTGGTATGTAATCCTAGACTGCTATTGGATTTAGGCTTTGCATGCCCTGCACTTGGCTTTTCCAAATCTCTGATAAGTCTTCGTTGTGACTATTTCTTTGAACTGGACTTTGCATTCTCCCTGTTTGATCCGTCTGCTGGCTGTGGGAGGCTTTACTGGAGCTGACTTTGACTTTGGTCCTGGGAGCTGCCTGCCTGGAGTCAGGACACTAAAAAAAATATATATTTTCTAAGTATTTCTTTGTATCCTAAGAGGGTTTTAAAAGTCATATTTGCCTTTTTCTGTATGTTCTCTAAGTGATGGCTCCAGGCTGGGAGACTATTTACTACATGTCAGTCTTTACTAGAATTCTTCAATTCTTCTCTGCTTTTAAAGTTACATGTTCCCCTTGCTGACAGAAATTATTCTTAGAAAATGCCATGCAGCTTAGATCCACTGAGATTTTTGTGTGCTTAACAGAGAGCTCTGAAGGAGAAAACAAGTGACTTCTCCAAAAGCCAGAGATATATGTGTGGTCAATGTGAGGTAGAAGATTTGCCTTGCAGAGCATGATGTGCAGGCACAAAATGCTTGGGACTTCTTATCTGTGTCCTTGTAACCAGAAGTGTAACCAGAAATGGATGAGGTTGCTTCCATAAGGAAGCAGGATTTGAAGAAAATTAAGTTGAAGGAAATCCTGTTCGACAGAGGGACCTAGTCTTTTTTTCTTGCCATCATTGGTGGATGAGTTACTTAAGAAATGAAAAGAATATTTCTGAAATGGCAACAAAAAGGCAATAAAATATTTGCCTAACGTCACCTATAATCTAGAATGAGAGAATCAGTTCAACTTGCTCATCTTAACACTTGTTGTAAAGAAGACTGAAATGTTGCTGGAACTGTTGCCACACACACATTCTCCTACTCCCAAAATCTTTCAAAGCCTTCCGGCACTCCAGTTATGGACGCATATGCTCTTGAGTGAATTACAGCAGACTGGGGAGTCAAATTTATAGTGAGAAATTTCCTGATACCATGCCAGATACCATTTGTTTAATGAGAAATACTTTGAAATCCCAATTCTTACTATATTAAAGCAACATTGCCTTTTGACCTAAAGGCCAAAGGTACCAATCTGAATCCTATTGTCAGTTGCAACTAAGCAGACCTATTCGGTCAAAGAGATTTATCTATGTGTTGATTCACTACTCAACAACTGATTTAAAGGCTCTATTTTAGTTGAGACTAACAAACGTGATTCAGGCCATAGTATCATGGGGTGTAGCTTTATCTTCCATTGAGATCCCCCCCCCACCATGTAGCTTTGTTCCCTTTGAATGTTCTTCTCTTTTATCTTCAGACATCAGATCCTATGTGTTGCTTTGCACGCACCCAACACTCACATACCCAAAGAGCTGTAGCTACTTACATACCTAACAAAAAGATTCCTATCCTCTCTCTTAGGCCCTTTCCGTATCTTACCTTTTTTCGGCGCTGGGGTGCGGGGATCATGCAAGCAGCCTCCAATGACAGGCTCTCGCGTCCCCGCTGCTTCAGCTCCGCACAGGCTGCCTGCTCCCAAGCAGGCAGTGCGAGAGCCCCGCCTCTTCCTTCCGCAGTGCAGCCTGGGAGTTTCCCAGGCTGCGCTGGGGCAGGAAGCACGACTGCCACGGTTCTGGAGGCTCCACACGCACGGCAAGTGTGCTGGGGCCCTGGAGCAATGTGCAATCGCGCGCCATTTTTGGCTGAAAGCCGAAAATGGAAAAGTGCGCAAGCGGCACCTGCCCTACCCTGCAGCATTGCGTGATTGTGAGTGCATCGTGCAGATCGCTCTTCACAATTGCGCAACGCTCAAGGGACCCTTTCGCATGGCAAATGCCGTGCGAAAAGGGCCTTAGTTACAAAAGCCTTGCAGGTTTATTTCAACCAAGATCTCAAGGCAGGGTAAATGAATACTTCTGTATCATCCTTGCAGCCTTTATGGATACTAGAAATTCATATTTTGAAGATCAGCTCTCAACTTTTCAAGGCTTCCTTTCTGTTACTCTCTCTGACAAATCCCTACATTCTGAATGAACTGCAAACAACACCTTTTAAAGCACCAGGTACCTTCAGCACCCAGCCAGACATACCAAATGAGCAAGATGTTTCATTTTGTTCTCTAATGCTACTACAAGGTTCTTTTGCACAATGGTTTGACAAGCTAGAACTGTCTAACAACTTTGTAATTCAAGTTAAAGGAGGTAAAGAGAGAAGTTCAGCCCCTAAGTAATTTTCCAATTTGATGGCTAGACCCTAATGTCTGAACAGGGATTTGGGGCAAGTGTGCAGCAACTGCAAACACATACCTCCTTTGATCTTGTACTTGACCCTCAAGGTAACCTCTATACTAGACAAGTGGCTGTGCTGATTAGTGGGTTCAGTGTACCAACCAGCTCTCCTTGGTAGTTCTTCAAATAACCAGACACAAGATGGAGCAAATAAGAACAGTAAAGACTGATGATTTATAACAAACAAATATCTAGCCTTATGCTGGTTCCACACACCTAGTACACAGTAACTCTTCTGTTTCAATCAACACTTTTCCCTGAACTCTTTTCATGCTATCAGCTTGCCCAACCTGGTTCAGGTCTTCTTTATTACTCTGCTGCTAACCAGACCTCACACTCTATATCTGACTCCCTATTTCATTCTTCCCCTATCTAACACTTTAAAAGACAAGCCTCTAGGCTGTAGCGCTTTCTCCCTCCCACAGGATTCCATGAACTGTGATTGAATGGCTCCATGCAGGCCTGTCCAGCTTCTTGGTTCACAGTTGTTCTATTTGCATTAATGACAAAAAGTATCCATGGAGAGTGGATGTAATTTTCAAAAGAAAAATGGTGTGGGATAGAAACCTTTAACCCTCTCTCTGAAATTATTTTCAGCTGCCTTTTTTCAAAGTTTAAAAAGAAGGGAAATTCACTGATGTATCTCTGTCAGTATGTCTACTTTGGTCCTAATGCAATACCACATTCTTACACAGTTTAAACCACAAAAATTCACTGTGGATAATAAAAAATGTACCAGAAATTACCAGATAAATGTAACAGGTAATTGTATCAGATAACTTCACCAGAAATTTATGTGAAAGAAAGCAAAAGAATACAACAAATGGTTTTGCAATAATTTGGTATCACTTCATTAATTTTGCCATCAGACTTGAAACAATGCATGGACTCCTGAAATATATGATTAATTTCCAGAGAAACCCCTTCTAAATATGGACAAATAATTATGTTTGACTGACTTGTTATAATGAAATATGTTATAACGAAATACAATGAAATGTTTGTGAACAATGAATTTATAACTGTTGCATTCATTTGTTAATTTTTTTTTAAAAAAACAAAACTTTAAAATGTGTTGGCATAATACGTAAAATTTTTCCCATGCACTCTTATTTCTCCCTTTGAATGAACTGTCATCAGACAGCCTTAAGTGAAATAGTTTTCCTTTATGACTGAACCATGGTGCTAAAGCTACTGGCTTTGGAATACGCCAATATACTGAACCAACAAGCCTTGGTTTAACATTCTTTTGTTTGAAGGCCTGGAGCTACAGTTAACATGAAGAATGAAACTATGATGAATCAGAACCTGGTAGATGAAGAAATACGACAGACAAGAGTGGCCCATGAGTCTCTTTTGTCCCCCCCCCAAGCTTATTGTGCCCCCCTCAGCCACTCCAGACTTCCTGTTTTGACACAACAAAGGGATGGCTACTTCTCACAGAACCTCCAGGAACAGCAACTATGCCTTTTAAACAGGTTGCAGAGCCCCCATGTACCACTTAACACCAAAATACGCCCATGACTTCCAACCATATCAGAAACCTAGGAATGCCTTCTCCAATCCTTTGAAAAAAGTTAATGATTCAATATAGGATCAAAAATATTTATTTACTTTATCTTGGGAATCTAAAACTAAAGGGCAATTAACATTATGTTACCTAGCAAGGAAGATCTGAAAATAATGTAAGTTTAATTGCTGCTTTAGAATTGTTCTCATATATAAATTGATAGTGCATTTGGAATTATAAATCTCACTGGCCTTGGTATACTAATCTTCTTAGGTATCTACAGTATAATTTGTTGTTACAAAAAGATAGCTTTACGCACAGGAAATTCTGAGCTCTGATTACAACATCCTACCATGCTGGCTTTCGGTATTTATTTTAACATCAACAGATCACTGTTCCAGCAAATATGCTCAAGGCAGTCCTCCAATATTTTTAATGAAACAAAACAAAACAACCCCACCAGTGGTCATGATAATTAACAATAAAAGAATAGTTTACTTAATATTAAAATCTATTCCTCCCAGTGGAGACATCTTCACATTCAGCAGTAGGCTGTTCCATGCTGCAGTGCACAATATACTCCCTGCTGAATAGATGGTCAGCGCTGTCGCTTTTGACAGCACCAATTACTAGTTTGGAAAGTAACTTATTATTGACACTGTCAAAGATATTATGGGTGCCCACTGCAAAGAATACTCCCCCTCCCCCTGCTATCTCCTAGGCTTTTTGAAAAAATCTTATACTAAATCTGCTGTTTGTCATTTTTCAAAAAAGGAAGAAAGCAGTGTGTTTAGCTATTATCAGAGTCAACCATGCTCCTAGAGATGGCCACATCCTGGCTGCAGTCATGCTGTCAGATATCATCTTCTTTAATGGGGGCTGCTATTCATGTCATAAAGGACTGTAGTGATAATGTACCTTTCAAACATGAGACAGCATACTCCAACACTACCACCAGGCTGAACTTGGACTTGGACTTGCTTTTCTGGTAATATTTAATGGACATCAGCTGTTATTCCCCATGAATGTCCCTAGGAACAATGCCGTGTCAACACATAGTGTACTGGTCTCCACTTTCACAGCACTTGGGCTTTTTTGTTTACAGGTTTAAAGAGAAAAAAAAAAGAAAAAAAAAAAGAAAACCACCTTCATGACTTCCCGGAAATTTTAAGTACCTCCACCTAAAGGTCACAGTATTTTGTGCCACCACTGAAGCAAGTCAGTGTCCTCCCTCAAACTTTGCATTGGGGTGAATGCCAAGCAATGGTTGTGTGATGGTAGGGGAGGGGGGGTGGAATCCCAACACACTTAACATCATTAAATAGAAATGCTATTTCTGTAACATGATAGTGACTTGGTTGTTGCAATTTGCTGCCAAGTTGGCTTTGACCTATGGCAGCCCTGGGAACGAGAAACCAGTCAACAACAGCCCTGCTCAGATCTTACAAACTTGGGGCCATGGGTTCTTTTGTTGAGTCAAGCCATCTGTAATGTGGTCTTCCTCTTGTCCTACTCCAACTTTAATGGACATTATCATCTTTTCTAATGAGTCATGGCTTCTCATAGCATGTCCAAAATATATTAGCTTCAGTTTAGTCATTTGGATTCCAGTAAGAGTTCAGGCTTGATTTGCTAGGATCCATTTATTTATCTTTTTGGCAGTCCATGGTATCCATAGAACTCTCCTCCAATATCAGATTTCTAATGAGATTTTTTTTCCCCTGTCAGCTTTTTTTCACAGTCTAGGTTTCATATCTACACACAGAAACTGGAAATATTATGGCATGGATGATCTTGGTATTTAATGATAACCTTTAGATTCCAAGATGTTGTCTAGCTCTTTCATAGTGTCTTTCCAAGTCTTAGGCCCTTTCCACACCTTACCTTCTTCCAGCGCTGGGGTGTGGGCATCATGCAAGCAGCATCCAGTGAGAGGCTCTCACATCCAGGGTCCTTCGGCTCTGCACAGGCTGCCTGCTTGTGTGAGAGCCCAGCCTCTTCCTTCCGCAGCGCAGCCTGGGAATTTCCCAGGCTGTGCTGGGGCAGGAAGCGTAACCGCCATGGCTCCGGAGGCTCCACACACCAGGTAAGAGTGTGTGGGGCCCGGGAGTAATGCGCGATCGTGCACCATTTTTCGCATGGAAAATGCCATGCGAAAAGGGCCTTAGTCTTCTTCTGATTTCTTGACTACAGCCTCCATTTTGATTAATAAATGACTCAAGGCATATAAAATTTATTTTATATCTATTTCAATGTTTTCATCACCCAATTTAAAATTATGTAAATCATTTAGAATCATTATGATATAAAAATGTGAAATAACATAGGCACTTAATAGAGCTTGATCATCATAAAAGCAGTTTTGTTATAAAAAGTGTCTTCATTTATATCCAAGTATTAGAAAGAATGCTTGAATGTCAGAAGGTACAATGCTCAATATTATAGCTGTTTCACTAATTGTCCTCATAGATGTATAAACACATCAAAATGATCTTTAATCTCTATGCTTGTCATTAATTGCTGAACTAAAATACATTTTAGGATGCTTGTCACATAAGAGCCACACAGGAAATTAAAAATTAAATGCATTGTTTACATCTTTCAAAAACCAGTATGTAAAAACTAGTATTTATTTGTTCATGCCTTTTGTTTATTTTGACCAAAAACATTACCAGAAGTGCACTAGCAGTGTTAGCCAGAATGTAGATGTCCTATTACCACTTAGCTGAAACCAAGGCTAAGCACATTACAAGCCATATTCCTTCTCTCTTTACCTCTACAGTTGGTCCTCCACTTTCATGGGTTCAGTATTCACAAATACAATTATTTGTGGTTTATTTTATTAATTAAATTAAATTTAATTAATTAAAAATCTTAGTGTATTTGTATCTTACTATATTTCCCCCTGCCAATACAATATGTTCCGTCTAGGAATCTCTAGGTCCTCTAGTGTGATTCTATGGTGCGCTTCCACCAGAGGTTACCCATAGAGTCACACTGGAGTACCTAGAGATTCCTAAAGAGAACACTTCTCTAGGCATTCTCTAGGGTACATCATAAATTGGGTGAAACTGAAATTCATAGATTTTTCTATCCTTAGCAGAGTTCCTCACCACAGTACTACCCTTCCATGGCGGTGGGACTGCACGTTCTTGTGAGGCAAGAGGCTATGCTGAATGCAGCAATGCTGCTGATAGGGTCTCCTATGTCACATAGGCTTTTGCTGAGGAACCCAATTAAATGTGCCAAACAGTTACTGAGCAGCAGCAGTTGTGTGTGTGTGTGTGTGGGGGGGGAGCACTGGCAAAGGATCTCTCAGAGACAATGGAAGTAGCACTATAGCTAATATTTGTTAGTAACGCACAGAAGGAGGCACAGAAAACCCAAACATCCTATGATGAGACACTCCAAAATGAAACAAGAGATAGTGCCAGAAGATGAAACTCCTATGAGCTACTGAGGTACAGCAGAAGACAACTGTAAGTGATTCTATGCCTAATGATGCAACTAGGCTCAAGCTGAAAGGACATTCAGCAGTTGACATATTCCAAGGCGAAAGGAAAATCTGAAGTCGCACCGCACAGATTATAGGAACACGAAATATGAAAAGCATCAATCAGGGCAAGCTAGACATAGTAAAATAATAAATGGAAAATATAAACATTGCAATACTTTGGGTGAGTGAGCTATAGCGTACAGGCATGGGACATTTTGAGTCAAATAATTACAAAGTGTTTTACTCTGGAAATGAAAATCGAAGAAGAAATGGGGTAGCACTTACAGTGAAGAGAGAGGTCAGAAAAGCAGTCAAACGATATAATGCAAAGTCTGGTCAAATAAGAACATGCAAAGTGGGATTAGACGGGGAGTAAAAAGGCATGGAAGAGGGAACATCAACACAGGGTCACCATTAGTTTAAGTCAATCTGATGGCAGTTAACAACAACAAAGCAAAGCTGACTCTCAGTATCACAGTCCAAACTTATTTCCCAACTAAAAATCTGGATAATGTTCATAAAATACAAAACTGTGAGAAACAGCTTTAAAATCTTGACGGTGATATTACCAACCCACCCACCCACAAGTTCTTCTTGAAAGGCATGGCACTAAACATAACTATTCAAAAGATATAAAATTTGCTGCATTCTTATTTCAGAATGAGCATGTAATCAATTCTGATGCTATGAGTGCCAGACCGTGGCAAAGAGACAACTTCATTTAGCATGTTTTACTAGTCTTCTACACTGACTCATTAAAAGCATTCTGCAAAAAGAGTAGAAAGACAGAGCCTTGAGCCTGACCTGCACTTTCATTACCTGGCTCACTTTTTCAGAAGGGAATGGTCAGTTACTCCTTGTTGACTTGTGCAGCGAAGTTGTTCCATGTTTAAAGTAGTAAGGGAATAATATGCCCCAGCCGGAAAATGGCCACGTCCCAATTTGCTATTAAAAGGAGCTCACTGATATTGGCATGCTTGATTTATAATTCATGAGTTAGGCCTCCAGGGTGTGGGCATGCTACTCCATTTTAAATTGGTTTTCCATTTGATCAATGGAAATGTCAAGCCATTCATTTCATTTCAAATCAATACTGTTTTAATTCACCATAGCTAAGTCTTTGCTGAGGGGGTAAAGTTTTTCCTCCATTTCTAGGGTCTAAGTTGTCTTTGTAGACAGAATTCCTAAATGTCTTGCTTTTAACTTCAAAACATTAGCTGCTGTTAATCTTTAACAGAAGATACTCTTGATTCTCATTTGCTGGGGAAGGGAACTAAGGGGTAAAAGTCCAGTTTTTCAAATTATTCAAAGAACTGATTCATGCCCAGAACCTTAAGTTCTATGTAAAAACCCGCAAGGAAATTGCAAACATCACAAGATCAGAGTAAGAGGTGAACAGTCTAAAAATTATTCTCTCATTGGACTAGGGTATGCTTATAATGAGTAAATTAATATCCTTAAATAAATTATAAATTGAATCTTTGCAGATCCATTTGTAAGAAATTTGAATCATTTAATTTTTTTGCAGATAAGTCTTGAGCTGTAAAGATTCTCATCAGTCCAAGATTTTGAACATTCAAGAAACAGATTTTTTCAGGCATTTTTTTTAAAATGGAATATTCTTTCCACCCTTAGTTTGTATGCAGAATGGTTAACCATGACTACAATATTAATAAGGCTAACCCTCTGAAAGGTATTTTACCCAGGCTATTTGCAGCACCTAAAACTGAGCTAGAACGTACCCTTGGACTCCTAGAAGATGAGACACCACAACAATTGCACCTCTGAGTTCACTCGCACCACCACAAACATCTCTGCGATCAGGAGCAAAATATATCATATCTCTGCAATCAGGGGCAAAACTTCAGTTTCTAGGAAGATGGCCTCCAAACAGACATGACCTTCAGAAGCATCATTTGAAACCTGCACACTTAAATGTTTCTGGAGTGCTATGCTCCTTACCTCTAGACATCATAACTTATGGTAAAAGGTGATGGGAATTACAGTCCAAGAAATCAATGCCACTATATTCTTACTTCTAAGGCAAATGTCTATAGGACTTCAAAACTGCAGTGCAGTCTATGCAGAATTAAATCCTGCTGTTATGTAACAGTGCTTGCTCCATCATAAATCCTTCTTTTCCTTCATTCCACCTTACTCCATTCCAGTTCAAACTTACTTATCATAATTCTTTATTTCACACTCTCATTATCTTCTGCATATACTGTTCTTCTTCCTATCCACTTCTTTCACCCTCTATATAACCTTCCTTTCTTTATCCTGAGCCCTGCCTCCACTGCTTGCCCATGAAGATTGCCTAGTTGGGAGGAGAGGGAATGGAGGTGACTGAGACTCACCTTACCACTTGGCAGCCAGGATTCCCCAAGCAGCCCAGAGTTGCTGTTATTGCTTTGACTCTTTTCAGAGTGGAATTTGGTCTCTTTAAGGAACTTAAAGAGGTGTTTTACCTTTGGATTAATAAATTCAGATTCTCCCAGAATGAGGAGCAACCTGGGAATCAGTTGGATTTCATGGTATCATTCCAGGGAATCTGTGGCTGTTGGACAGTCTCCAGTCCTACAACATCTGAAAGGTTGCTTGATTCCCACTCCTGATTTAAGTGTATACCAAGTCATTTGAAATACAGAGGAAATGTGATCTACATTTCCACACACTAAGAAAATTGTAAGAGAGATAACAAAGAGAGTGCAACCTATCTTTATATCTAGATTTCGATTAATTCCACTTACATTGCTAAAACATTTCACTGCACAGAATGTTCAGCTAAGTATATGTTTGTGAAAACCTAAGCTAAGGATATATTTACCTTTTTTTCACCTGCTCAGTAAAGCTGAATCTTTGCTACAAATAAAAATTTTGGTCAGATATAATTTCCTATTGATTTAAGCTTAAGTTTTAGATTCCAGTTCTCTAATAGACAATTCAAATTCAGTGGCTAGAAAAATATGTCAGAAGAGGAAAGCGTTCATACGGAAAGTACAAACCTTGCAGGATAGAATGCCAGGAATGTTATAATTTTTATAAAATGACAGCCCACCGATAATATATATGGTTTCTCCCAACTTAAATGAATATATGCCTCCTATGTATTCCTAAATTTGAACTGAAAAAAAATCAGGTGCTGAGACCATGATAAAGATGGTGTTGTGGTCATCTAAAGGAAGAAGAAGTCGAAGAGAAATGTGTTTAAAAATAATATCTTATCAGTTGAAATTCCAACCCATGTTCACTGTTCCTTTTCAGGAGAAGCATCAGCCCCAAACAATTCAGGATCCTTGGGAATATGTTTTCTTGATAGTCATTCTATCTAATTACGGAGGTCTTCCAAAAAGGCACTCTTGGCAGTTCCAAGTATCTCTGAGATGTGCTAGAGACCAAAAGGACTAGGACCTTTAGTGGGTCTTTTAGCAGGGCTCCAGCTATTTCCTCTTTTAAAATAAGAGTAAGCATGCACTACACTACTTGTTTTGGGGATCTTACTGAAGATTTTTCTTTTTTAGATTAGAGTTCTTTGGCTGCTAAATTCCAGTCAAAGTTGTATTGTTACCCTGATTTCTGGGGGTCCCGGGGGGGACACCTTAATGTGCTCAAAATGAGGAGGGAATTAGCAAAGAGCACTAGTTAGCAATGCGAGAGGCAGGGTAACGTAGCGAGATCTTGAACCCAATGTCTACGGGGTCAGGCCGAGTCAATGATCAAGCAGAAGTTAATAATAATGAATGTTTTATTGAGATACAGTCAAACACGTGTATGCAACACACTCACACGAAGAACTATAGAAATAAAAGGTAGGAGTTGGATAGAGGGATTTTGAGAGGAGGTTTGGTATGGGAAATACTACACCTGTACTGAAGCCCAGGTAGTCTGAAGACGAAGTCCGTGGAAGTGAGGGTTCTCAGCACGTGGGGCTGAGGGGAAGGCTCGCTGGACAAAGCAACAGCAAGGCGGGATGGAAACCAAGAGCAATCCAAGGAAGCGCTCAAAGTCAGGGGTTCTTATAGAGAAAATTGTGGCCGCAGGCCAGTCTGTTCTCGGGGATAACAATGAGTTTTGGGCTGGAGACAAAGCCTCCGAAAGGTCAGTACTTTAGATGACTGAATTATGACAGAGTTGTCAATAGAGTAGCCAGTATGCAAACGCGGAGTGCTTGAGAGTTGTATAGTCCGCTCATCAAGCTGCCTGCGCGGGGCAGGGGATCTTTTATAAGTAGCTGTCAATGTCAGGCGGCGGCTTAAGCAGAAAACGGAGGCAGGAGCCGAGTTTTATGGCTTTTAGTAATAAAGTGATAAAGTAAACAAGAGGTTACATCACCCAAAACGAACAGAGGCAGCAAACTCAACAGCTAGGGTCGGTCTGGAACAGAAAGCACAGAATGCAGATTTCCCGGATGGAAGATGGTTGTTGCCCCGTGCGCAACTCCCCCCAGCGTCTGTCTTAAGTACATAGTCTTTAGCCCAGCTGGGGCTG
The DNA here is from genome assembly GCA_030412105.1 of Cyclura pinguis. Lineage (NCBI taxonomy): Eukaryota > Metazoa > Chordata > Lepidosauria > Squamata > Iguanidae > Cyclura > Cyclura pinguis. Next base: position 132,895,490 of record CM059600.1, read on the forward strand.
GTCAAACGTCCGTTGGTCCAGCTCACAGCTGGAGGCCCTCAGACTTCAGACGCTTCTCTTGCAACCGCTTCGATCTGCGCCCCGCCTCCTTCTCCAGCCGCCTCTGGAGGAACGTGGGGGGAGGGTCTGCAGCAAACTCCAGGCTGGAGTCAGGAACAGCAGCTTCTGTCGAGCCCGAAGCACTGGTCTCATCTGCTGCAGGTACTGGCTCGGGGACCGCTGTGGGGTCGCTGGCAGGCCCCTCCCTTGTCCCTGCAGGAGCCCCCACTGCCTCCCAGGGATCCACCCCTGGCTGGGGTTCCCAGTCTAACTCAGAGTCCCCGTCTGAGTCGGCAGCAAGCTCAGCCTGGCTCATGACAGTAGCGTGCATACATAATGTGATCTTAAAGGTACTTGCCTTGAGGTCTCCTAAAGCTGCATTCGGCAATGACTGGCCTGCCTAGATTGGGATTTGAATGGCTTGGCTATTTTTGGCCGTGCCTGTGTGCGTGCTTGTCCGGGGGCCTCGCAAGCGCGTGGAGAGGAATGGGTAAAGAAGGCCAAATTATTGATATCAAATGACATCTAATATCCCACAGGCTCAGGCTAGAAACAGCGGTAACAGTATTATGGCATTTATTTTTACTGCATTCACTTTTGTATTTGATTATTTTAATTCATAGTACCTTGCTTTTGATAAGGACAAATAACAGATGTTTCAAAGTAGCATATTGTGAGTGTTTATGTGCTTTCTAGTCACCTGTTGACTTACGGTGCTCCCATGAATTTCACAGAGTTTTATCAGTCAAGGAATACTCAGAGGTGGTTTTGCCAGTTCCTTCCTCCGAAATATAGCCTACAATACCTAGTATTTGTTAATGGTTTCCTACTCAAGTACTAACCAGGGCTGACGCTGCTTAGCTTCCAAAATCAGATGGGATCTGGTGCCTTTAGGATATTTAGGCCACTAAAGTAGCATATTAGATTACACTAATCTTGACCACTCAGATCATTTCCTAAGATGAAAGATTAACATCAATCTAGATGGCTTATCTTAGCTCCCATTTCACCATTTGGAGAGGCACACCATTACCCTACTTTGCCTACATTGTACATCATTGCAAAGTAACATCTAACTTCAAGCACCTAAGGGCGGGGGACATCTTAGCACTTATTATAACCTCTCCCTGGCATGGATCAGAGAAGAATCAGCAACAACAGATCAGAAGTTCCACCTCTGTACTCTTACACTCTGAAGAGTACCCATGGAAAGAATACTCACACATTTGCTCATCCTCAGTGAGAGGGGGGTTGTTTTGGCACACTGAGACATTCTCAACAAAACAGTCAGCTGCTACAAGATTTTATTTTATTTTATCGCAATTCAGGATTTTTCTGAAAAATAAATCTATACTTGTCAAAACACTGGCCCTTTCCGCAGTACCCTCCCATCCTGGCACGGGGACAGGAGATGAATGAGACTGCAACGACACTTCTGCATGACATTGTCACGGTTCCATTCTTCTCCCACCCCCAGGCAGTGCAATTGCAGCTTAAATCATTGAAGGGTTTTCCCTGTCAGTGACCTGTGATCACACCACCATCCCACACTTACCTGTCCTGCGGAAGCCCCAGAAGCGTGATGGCTGTGCTTCCTGCAGTAAAGCAGCCTGGGAAAGTACCTGGCTGCACTGTGGCAGGAAGAGGTATGGCCATGGTGCTTCTTCAGCAGGGAGCCAGCTGGTATAGAGAGGAGCATTACCATTGTGCTCCCCTCCTGGCAGAGCAACTGCTGGGATCCCCACCGGACAGCTTCAGGAAAAGACAGGGTGCAGAAGAGGCCTTTGTTTTTGCACTTTCCACCACTACAAATTAAATTTTGGCAAAAATCGCAAACATGATTTTTCTTTCATATGAGAACAAAATAAATACAGATTGATATTTGTACCGAAGAACGATGAACTTAACCTTAATCTTGATCCAGGCAGAATATACAGCATGCAAGGTCTATATTTTGGAAAGCAATGAAACTGCAATGGAAGAAGCACTTTGTGAAAATGAGCTCATTGCCAACCGGTCCCCAGTTTTCTGTTTCTAGTTCTGACTGGATACAGATTGCTATTTAACTTAATATAACAGCTTAAGAAGCAGATTGTCTGTATTATGTTCCTAAATGGTGAAGAATCAGCTTCCACTTCCCTCAAGTTATGATAGCGGACAAAAGTATGGTAAAACTTCTGCTATTACTTGATAGGATAATATAGATAACAACCCTAATTAATGTCTATATGCACCCTGCATTAAGTTACCACTTCATAAATGGCTATTTGTGCAGACACTGTGTGGAGGCATCTTCTTTATCGGACACATCACTGCTAAGGCAGAACAGAGAGGGACCATGTGCTTTCACATGACACAGGTACAGCACTATGGTTCCACTATAACTGTCATGGCTGCATCCTATGAAATCCTAGAACTGGCAGTTGAGGGAAGTGCGTTTAGAATTCTCAACCAGAGAACTCTTCTGGTGCCTCTGACCAAACTACAAACCCCTGGACTGCACAGGAATGCAGCCATGGCAGTTGAAGTGGAATCACAGCTCTACAACTGCATAGTGTGAAAAGGCCCCATCTCACTCTGATATACACAAACACACAAATACACACACAAACACATACATACTGCAGACCTGTAGAATTTCTCCCCTGAAATGGAGGAGAAATTTGATATGGTTGCTAGACAACGGGACAGATGTTATATGCCTGAAATGCTCTGTGCCTGCTGCTGGCCCAGAGCTGCAGGGAAAATGTCCTACCCTTTCACAGCTGCTTCCATAGTAACCTCAGTTATGAATTCTTCTGCCAGTGAGCTTCAGATTTAACACACCAATAGTTTCCTAACTTCCCCAGAGCCAAGCTCAAAACTTTGGCAATATGATTTGCACACAGGATCTACTGAGAGGCCTGAAATGACAGTGGGGAAGCCAATCTCCTTCTCATCTTAAATGCTTGCTACTTTCCCACCCCAAGGAGCTGTAACATGAGACAAACACAGATGAAATATTTCTCTCTTGAGCACACATATTCAAACACGTGGCCACACACTCCAAATCCACAAACAGGAAGCAGATGTAAACCCAAATGGATGCAAATTCAGAATGACTTCCAGATATATGCTACATGCTGAGCATATCGCAAGCAAGAATTGGCATAAAACATCCGTTACAATGGCTGGAATGGTGAGGGACAAATCACGATCTATTTTCTTTTCGATTACATACGATTGAGCCTGCGGCTGCTGCTGCAGGCCCTTGTTTACACCAAGCACTATGATGAGACTATAATAAGAGACATAGCAACACAGTTTTGTTAATAAGCTCTTCAGTCCAAGCCAACTCGGTGCCAACACCTGTCACGAATGCTATTCTGCCTGCAGCATGACTCTTCCTAACCTCTCTGGCAGCCTCTTCCAAACTGAATACCTAAAACACCGGGGATAGTGAGTGCTTTTCAAATGAAGACTCCAGCTTGATTTCTGAAGTGCCCCTAATCAAGACAAGTGCTCTATTTACCATGGAGGATATGGCTTCCTGAACCAAGCATTCTCTGCAATGCTGTGCAGCAAGGGTAGCCGTATAAGGCAAGCACTGTTATCTGTCTTATGAGCTAAGATGCTTTTCCTGGTTAATTAAAAACTTTTCTGCAACAATATTGCTTTTAGTTTCCACTGTTCCCCCAAGGCCTGCCATTGGCCTTTGGATGCAACTCTCTGTTGCCCACATTTCCCTTTTCAATCATTGCTTCTAAGCCCTTGAAAGCAAAAACTCTGCCATTCATCACCAGTTAGAGAGTAGCTGACTGATACGGATGGCAATCCGGGTAAATAAGTCTCTGCTATGGCTAAATCTCTTCCTCCCTCATGAAATGTCTTTGAACTTAATTCAGAAATCACTTGCCTCCCCCTTCACTGGCATTTACTTTTCTTGGGGACTCAAGCTGATATAACACCTTCACACATGGTGCTGCTTTTGGAATAATTCCCATGGCGATAAGGATGGGGAAAATGGAAAATGTTGTGCACCTTAAATCATCTGAAGTCGTTTTGTCTTCATTGCAATTACTAATACTGGTCTTGGGGTTACTTTTCTCTCCATCAATTATTTATAGGGTATGTCTTTTGCATCTGCATTAAACAGTTCTCATTGAATTTGCAACAATAAGCTTTTTTGCTTGCCTTCAGTCAAAAATCTCTACATCAAAGACAAGCATTGCAGGAGGAAAACTCACAGTGCCCTCTGCCTGGATAACAAATTGTTATGTTCCTGAACACACAAAGCACATTAGGCAATAAAATCCAGCCAAAGTCAGCAAGCCTTATGAAGATTGCTCATTTCAGTCTCATAGTAAAAACGAAGTGACCACTATGCCCACTAAGCTATAATTAAACACCTCTCTTGAAGATAAAAGAAAAGTAGAAGTTAAAATACTTTAGCAATTTTCTGATGAAGCCAGGTCTATCTCAGGTCCTGAAACTTTAGAGCCAAAACTTGAGACTTAGAGATGATCCCTTGCGATGTCACAGGGGTTGGCCCTGATGATGTAAAGAGGGACACCCCTGGATATATCATTAAGCATGATAAATTAAGCATCAATCACAATTACACAGAATATATCATTCATTTTTTTAAAAAAAGTTACGTACTGAGGAAAATGCATGAACACACACGTGTATGTTTCAAGGCACTGCCCTCACCCTGCGATTCCTTCCCTCCCTCTGAAACCTGAAGACGTAAGTCTAGATTCTGAAGCTCAGGGCTAGGCCCTGAGATATGGGAACCTATCATGGGCCAGGGCTCAGCTTCCCCAGGTGAACAGTAGCCTTGAAGGAAGACATGCAGAAACAAGTGCACCAGGAGCTAATCAGGCTGGGATGGGAGCCAGCTGGCTCCAGCCTTCTTAAGGAAGGCACAGGGCAGTAGCTTGACACCAGAAGTGACTTATGTGTTGCTAGCCCTTGTCTTTTCTAGATTTCTTGCTTGTTTGCTGCCTGGATTTTCTGACCCTGGACTGTCTGATGATATTGCTCACCAGATTCCTGGACCTTTGGATTGTTTCTGGACAATGTTTCTGCCTACCATGAACAGGCAAGCTGTACTGACTGTTAGTGTCTCTCTTTGACTGTGAGTGGCCTCCTGCTAGCCCTGCACTCTGTTGCCTGGCACAGACAGCTGGCATCTGTGATAGAACACTACCTATAATCTATAGAGCAGCAGCCTCCTTCCATGTCATTCTTGAAATGCCTCTACTACTCCCCAACCAGGAGCTACAGTAAGGTTAGAACTCTGCCCTGTTTCTGCCTCAGCCTTTTCACATCAAACCTTCAGTTTTGCTTTCTTGAAACACTAGGAAGCCTGGTTTGATATTTGCACTGTTAAATTTACAGTACTCATGGTTGCTAACTCATCATTTCTCCATCCCTTTTCTCTTCAAAGAATGTTAAATACACTGAGAACAGCAAAGATTATAAGTGCCTATCTTCAATCAAATTAATATTAAAGCCAAAGCTAATTTTGTGGCAGGCAATGTGCATAGGAAGCTCCTTCCTTATCTAATTTGCTGTCACAGAAGTAATCTCTGCTATTAATATTGCTTTGCAGAACATGCCAAAAAACTGAATTCACAGCATTGCCATGGTCACTCAAAACAGCAGGCTTCTGAGAATTATTTCTTTTCCAAGGGTATATGCTGAATATTGAAGTCTCAACTGCACTGCAGTAGACAGGAAAGGGGAGGGGGATTCTCTTCAAATGGCAGGGTTTAGAGTTTGGTATAAATGTTCTGGAATAGAATATTGGCATGGAGGGGGGGGAATTCCAAACTAGCAAATAGACATAGTTGCACTGAAGGATCACTGGGGTGACAACTGTCTCTTGAACAAGTGAGGTCTAGAACAGTGCTGCTTACGGTTTCTGCTGTGATGAATCAGCAGGTACAGCAATTCTATTATTTTCCCCCTAACTAGACTTTCTCTGGCAAGAAAACAGACAGAAAAAACAAAGGAGTAACATGGGAGGGCTACAAACTGAAGATGACAGTGTGTAGACCACCTGTAAGTTTGCATGAACTAAGCAATGTGACTGCACAGTAAAAGTCCCAGCCAGAAGCATCCATAGTCATTGTGCCATGTGCCAGAGGGGAGAGAGGGAGATTTTGAGAGTGTGTGTGAGAGAGAGACAGATGTGCACAGATTACTGTTTGAGCATTCCATGTTTTTCATACTGACATAAATCAAGGCAAAGTGCTCCAAGGCTCTAACAGGCTGAAACTAAAGCTGCTTCGTTCCTCATGTGGTCATTGTAATTGTTGCTGGTGGCTATGCTGGTGTTAGCAACATTGTTTCTTCAGTGTAGATAAATGACAGACACAGTACTTCTGAAACATGCAGGATACATCCTCAGAGCCCTTATCAGATGAGGGTTGCCCGTGATATAGATATTTACTCTTTACTTGTTCCCCTGAGGAAAACATTACCGTGTTTCCCCGAAAATAAGACATACCCATAAAATAAGCTGTAGCAGGATTTCTAAGCATTTGCGCAATATAAGCCATACCCTGAAAATAAGACATAGTGATAGGCGTTGCTATGCAGTGTACCGGCGCAGAGTGGTAAAGAAGACAGGCAGCCCTTCTCATCTGCCCCATCGTGACAGCTGCTATCTCGGAGGTGACCGGAGAGGTGCGGGCAGCCCCATCAACAAGGTCGGCTCCCCCTGTCAGGTCCCGGTCGTTCTGTGCGTGCTGCAAGCTGAGGCATAGAAAGTGAAAGTAAAAGTCCCCTCAGTGAAGTGAGGAGCAGGACGCTCTGCTTTAGGTATTGTGTGTCCTCAGGGGGAAGAAGTAAAGCTGTGGCTGCCGTTTTACTCAGCACTGTGGGTCTCTCTCCCCCAGCACCAACCAGCAACAGTCTGTGGGTCTCTCTCACCCCACACAAACACCAGGGGATAGAGGAAAAGCTTCAGCAAGCAGTCTGCTACTGAGCCCAGAGAGATCATCCCAGCTCCACTGTGCAGATTGGACCCAGTTCTCACTGGATCCCTGATAAATAAGCCAGCCCTTACACATCAGCTTTGCTGGCCTATCTCTGCTTTTCCTGAGTATCTGTACCCCCAGACAAGATGAGTGCAAAAAGAAAGAGTTATTCTGTTGAGTACAAGAAAGGAATTGTGGAAGACTCCCAGGGCAAGAATCTTACGGCTTTCTGCAAAGAGAAGAAGTTGGATATCCGAATGGTCCAAAAATGGCGGGCAGAATACGACAACCTCAGTCTACAGGTGGACAGAGGAAATGCTAAGAAGCGCAAGTGTGGTTCAGGTCGGCAACCTTTATTTCCTGAGCTGGAAGACATGATCAGTGAATGGATTGCTGACAGGAGAGCGAAGGCTTTGGTTGTGCGCAGGGCTGATATTCAAGCATTTGCCCTTGCAATGGCAACACAATTCGAAATATCCCCAGAATTCAAAGCATCACAATGGCTTCCTTCAGCGATATGAACTGTCTCTCAGAAAATCAACAACACTGTTTAAGATGGAAGATGCTGAAGTTATTAAGCGAGCACTTGCATTCAAGTCCTTTGTTGATGGCATCGACTTTTCTAAATACCAACTTTGCAACATGATTGCTGTGGATGAAACTGCAGTGTTCCTGGGTCAAGGAGCCCAAATGACAATTGAACAGAGGGGTGCCTCCTCAATCTATGTTCCCTCCACTGGTCATGAAAGTTCACGTGTTACCTGTATTTTGGCAATTCGTCTGGATGGAAAGAAAACCACACCTCTTATCATCACTAAGGGCAAGAAAGATAAGATTGAACGTGTTTCCAGCATTTATGTTCTTGAAACCGAAAAAGTCTGGTGCACACAAGCAGTTATAAGGAAGTGGCTTGATTTAATGCTGCCACTTGTTTTGCGAGGTGGCCAAAGAGGTCTGCTAGTCTGGAATTCAGCCAGCACTCACTGTGCTAAAGACATGAAGAACTTCCTTGCAGAGAGAAGAATAGATCAAATAATGATTCCTGCAGGAATGACTGCCTATCTGCAGACGCTTGATATTGCAATAAACAAGCCATTCAAAGACCATTTGCCTATGGAAATTAACGACTACATTGAAAATAGAATGACAAGAAATCAGTGTGGAAACTTTGTGAAACCTAGCCTGCAAGAGGTCGTGATTTGGGTGAAGAATTCATGGGATAAAATCACTGACAGTGTTGTTGCCAATGCACTCCGAGCAGATTAAATGGATAAGAGCTGCTCATTTAAAGAGAGCTCTATTGCTCGACGTGAAAGATTGGGGCCAATGGTTCTAAAGGAAATGGAGTCGCAAGAAATTCAGGATGGAATTCCTGGTTTGGAGAGTTATGACGATGTTCCAGAAGAAGACGACTTAACTATATTTGAATAAATGTAGATTGTTGTACCATACTTAAAAAAAATAAGACATCCCCCGAAAATAAGCCATACTGTGTCTTCTTGAGGAAAAATAAATATAAGACAGTGTCTTATTTTCTGGGAAACACGGGTAGTGTTATCCTAGGATCACATTAGAGAAATATAGGGGTCACCACCAAAAGTGCAACAGAGCATTATGTTTCTTTGTTGCAATATCAACTATCTACGCTGTTGGTCAGTGTTTCCTGTGTAGGCATGCGGCTTCCATGGCAGCAGGGAGGTCTGTTCCATGTTTTAGACTGAACTTTAAAGAAGCTGCCCAAGTTCCTTCAAAGTTTAGACTAAAGCCCAAAGTGGATTAATCAACTCCACTGACATCTACCACATACAGGCTTAGCTCAAAATGGGAACAGAGAGTGTGGTGAAACCATCCTATTAACACAGCACCCATTTTGTGCTTCTTATTTTCCCCGTCATAATTAAACCACAACAGTCAACTATAATACATACAGGATTAGTGGACAGGCTGTTTTGCTGAAATCTTATGGCTTCCAGGAAGGTTTCAGTCTTGGAACCTGTTTCTTTAGGAATTAAACAGGAACTTCACAAATTCTCTCACTCACCTCCAAGCATAAACATCACAGACTAAGGCAGTCACCTTAGGCCATTTCCACACTACATTCTTATAGTGTGATTATTCCACTTTCAACATCCTATGGAATCCTGGGGTTTGCAGTTTAGGGAGGGGCTGTTCCATAGGATGTTGAAAGTGGAATAATTGCGCTATAAGAGTGTAGTGCGGAAATGGCCTTAATTTTTATATCAATTAAGCAGCATATAGGATTTTACAGTCTTTAAAAATTGCTCAGTCACAATTTAGCTTCCATACTCGCATACTTTCTATGGGTCTTTCATACATACTCTACTTCCTTGGAGGCCACCTGAGACAATCTGGAATCACTGTCCCCTATTTATTGATTGATTTATGCCTCATTCTTCTTCATAAAAACTCAGGGCAGACAATAATCTACGTAAAAACACTGCTAAAGCCACAAATTATAAATATCTAAAATCACAAAATATCTGATATAAAAGTGATGTAAGCAGCCAGCAGAAAAAGACAAATCAAATGGTTGCTTGGTTCCTTGAAGGTTGTTCAAAGAAACACACTTTTTGCTAATATCTGAGAAAGAAAAATGTGCAGGAGAACTGGATCTCTGGTGAGAATTCCATACATTACATTCCTAATCACCTTTGCTTTTCCTACAAGATAGATTAAAGAGAATGGCATCTGGACAGACAGTACACATGTGGATGGAGAAACAATGCTGATAAAGAATATAGTCATCTCTCTACATTCGCTAGGGTTAGGGGCACAGGACTCTCATGAATGTGGAAAAACTGTGAATAACTCTAGGCCCTCCCAAACCATATTTAACACACACAAAAGTATGATCTCTGTATTCAACCCACTATGGATTCCTTTGAGGCATCAGGGTTCCTTACAAGGCAGAAGTGGCTGGCTGGTGAGGCTTACTGCCACCTCCACTGCTGCCCCACACCATTTTCGATAGGGACTTACAAGTCTTGTTTGCAGTTTCTCTGTCTCATGAGGCTTGCAGTCCATGTTAAAAATGGCATAGGGAGGCAGCAGAGGTGACAGCAAATAATCTGTAAATAATCAAATCCACAAAAGTGAAACCCTCAAATGTGGAGGGCTGACTGTATTGGAACACAAACCTGGATGGAGACAGAGACCTGAGAAAAGCCTTATTCCAAGGGTTCTCACATATGCTGACTATGTGGATGAGGGCACGGCTAGATCTCATCAAGTAGCCCCATATTTGATATTTTCAGATCAAAATTATGCTTTTGCATCCTACCTTCAACTGGCATTGATCCAGAGCATAAATATCTTCAGGAAAACCATCTTTGCACACTGTTATTGTTACTGGGTGTCCTCAAGTAATTTCTCACCTATGGTGACTCTAAGACAAATCTATAAAGGAGTATTCTTGGCAAGATTTGTTCAGAGGGGTCTGTCATTGCTTTCCTCTGAGGCTGAGAGAATGGGACTTGCCCAAGGTCATTCAGTATGTTGGGTTTCCTTGCAATCTGAAATCTTGTATAATCAAGATTATAGAGGAGCTTTTCACCTTCAGCTGTAAACAGATATAACACAGACATTCATTTCTGGATTCTTCACAAACTGTTCAAATTATAAGCCCATATGTTCTCCATATCAGATTTTATACTGATGCAATACATCGTTTTGCTTTTAAGACAAACAGAATTTTCAGCTGTTATAATACCGTGTTAGATGTTGTTGCATGCCTTCAAGTCCTTTCAACTTCTGGTGACTCTAAGACAAACCTATCACTGGGTTTTCTGGGGCTGAGAGTGTGTGACATTCCCAACATCACCCAGTGGCTTTCCATGGCCCAGAGGGGAATCAAACCCTGGTCTCCAAGGTTGTCATCCAATGTTCAAACCACTAAATCATGCTGGCTATCATGTAATTAGGAGAAATGGACTTTTCAGACTGTTTAACCTTAGCAGGACTGAATTTTAGGGCAAATGTATTTATACTCCCCCCCCCCCCGATAGTTCTGCTATTCCTTAGACTTTATGATGTGTTGCGAAGTCTAACCTAATGCAAACATGATTAACTTTACAAGCATGACGGAATGAATATGTAGTTGTCAGAAATTCTGATGTCTGAGGAAATTTTATGAGGACACTATTTGAATAACGTTCTGCTTATTACTAAGATCCTAGAATAAATAAGGTCATAGCGGCTGAACTGCTTGTGGAGGAAGCTGTAAAAAGTTGGAGGTTTGCAATGCCTACACCCAAACCACAGAGAGCCAAGTGTCTCCATAGCAAAATTCATTTTTTTCCCACTTTATCTAATCTATGCACAGCAGGAGACTCCAGCATAATCTTGTGATAATCCTTTATTCCATGATAGGGTAAATGCCGTGTGCAGTGGTGTGACAGGATATTGTCAGGAGTTGTAATGAAAAATGGGGGGGAAGGGAGAAGCAATTCAGCTGCGAAAGATATAACTCTTTCAGGGCTATCTCTCAAGTGTAAATGTAGATAAAATGCTAATTGAAGAAAGCACCTCTCAGACACCCAGAAACTTGGACACAAACATACTGCAGGTTTCTTTTCTAAGCACAAACGTATTTCACCAGTGTAGGCTCCATTCTTTGTCCAACTGTTATACAACATTTAAAGCTACTGTAATAATGTATTCTTTTTTTAAAAAAATAATTTTTATTAATATTTTACATTCATAAAAAACAGAGTGGACATACATCTTTATTTGATATATCCCACTCCCCCACTCTTCCATATTTGTATTCTCCAGTTGAATCTACTTTGTTTCCATTAACAAAAGAGAAAAAAGACTGCAACAATTTCTTTCTTAGATTTCTTACACATTTATGTTTTTAACGAATCCACAGCTCGTTTCCATTCCCTTTCAAAGTTCTGGATAGGTTTGTTTTTCAAAGAGTATGCTAATTTTTCTGTCTCTACCATATCCAGAACCTTTAATTTCCATCCTTCTAAGTCAATGTCTTTCTTTTCTTTCCAATATTGCGCACATGTCAACCTCGCTGCTGTTATCAAATATAACAGTATCTTCTGATGACTTCTAATCTCCCCTCGCTGACCTAACATATTTAAAAGCTAGAATTCTGGTATCATTTCAAAGTTCACTTTACAAATATTTTGAATTTCATCATGTATCCCCTTCCAAAATTTTTTTTGCCCTCCTATAAGTCCACCACATATGAAAAAAGGACTCAGCCTTTTCATCACACTTCCAACACTTCACATTTCCATTTTTAGTTATTTTTTGTAGTCTTTCTGGGGTCATATACCATCAATGAAGCATCTTATAAAAATGTTCTCTTAGATTTAGGTTTGGTGTAAATTTGATATCAGCTTTCCATGCTTTCTCCCAAGCTTCTAATTCAACTGGATGTCCCACATTCTGGGCCCATATAAGCATTGTATCTTTAATTGTATCTGGTTTCATTTCTCTCTTCAGCAATAATTTATAAAATTTAGAGATTTTCTTCTTTTGATTTCCCTTCAACAATAAATCTAATTCATTCTCTTTTCTCTCAAATCCATACAATTTCTGATCCATTTTGAATCTTTTTTTAAGTTGTCGCCAAGGGAACCAGTTTAGTTCGTGGCCATCAGCCTTCAGTTCTTCTGCTGATCGCATTTTGGGTTTATCTCCCTCCCATTTCAATATGCCTTGATATGTTAATAATTTTCCTTGTTTTGTTGGAGCAATTTTAAATGCTTCTTGGGGTGAGGTCCAAATTGGAAGTTTTGTGTAGTATTTCTGCTTTATTTGTAGCCAAATCTTTAACAATGTCTTCCGGATGCAACGGTTGTTGAACTCTCTATTCACCACTAACCTATCAAAGCATAAATATCCATGCCATCCAAATCTATTTCTTCCAATTCTTTTGTTGATGATTTCTCTAACTGAATCCAATCTTTAATCCAATCTAGACAGCAGGCATAATAATATATTTTCAGTGATGGTAGATCAAATCCTCCTCTCTCTTTTGCATCCTGGAGTATTTTGAATCTTATTCTTGGCTAAGTAAACAGACTGTAATAAAGTGAGAGGATCTTTGTTACCATTTGTTCACTGCTGGGCCTCAATAGTCTTGGTAGGTTTGTCATTTATCCATACAGACAAAATAAAATGGTTTGAGGTTATTGCTATAAGACATATTTTACTCTCCTTTGCCTTGATGAGACAATGAGTTGAAGGAGAGACAGCAAATTTGCCATAGTTAATTGCTGGCTCAACAATACATGCCACTCAAAAACACATGGCACTCAAAAACACCACTTGAAGGATGTCGTATGTAAGTCTTTATTGCTGTCAACCCACAGTCCCTGATCCCGTGCACAGTATCTATTCCGATCTCCTTGCTTTACCAGTGCTGCCAGGAGCACAATTTCGTCCAGTGCATCGGTGCTCTATTTCTTTTTAAATATTTCAATCAAAGACGGTCTAAAAAGAATAAGGATCTTTACTTCAGGTTTGGCTTTGGGTACTCACGATTCTTATTTACAATCTTATTTACAATCTAAAAACACTGCAGCCGGTGCTTTACAGGATCTTGTCCACGCTTGAACCAAATGGCGTTTCTATGGTCCATCAACTCTAACCCGTCCATGATGGCTCCTCTCTCTTTCCCTTCTTCTTTGCCTTCGCTGGGTTGAATGTTGACTCCGTGAGCCGCTCCGAGTCACCTCGACACCAAGGGTGACTTTCTTCCCCAAAAATCAAGGGGCTCCTGGTGTTTTTTCCTTCTCAGGTTCAGTGGCAGCCTGAGACAACTTGATCAGGCTGTCAAGCGTGCCAACATCACAACCGGAAGTCCCCGTGCACAGTATCTAATGTTTTAGATACACTAGCTCAAAGTCAGCTAAAAAACAGTCACAGGTGTGTCCCACTTAAATCAGTGGCACAAAATAGTCATAATTTGACTTTTTTCTAACAATGTTCTAAGTCCAATTCATTCAATTAATTCAATGGGTGTACTCTAGTTGGGACTGACAACTGGATTTGGGCCAGGGGTAAGGACTGTGTAGCCCTCCAGATGTTGTTGGATTGTGACTCCCAATATTCTTCATGATTGCCTGGGCTAGCTAGAAAAGGAAGTGGTAGATGACAATTGCAGAGAGTCATGAAGTCTTGCATGTTGTATTAAGTGAGGAAGAATGGGCAAATTATCAAGTTAAGCTTATCAGGTTATGTGCCTGATGATATTTATTGCCTGAAGAGGCCACCACAATATGGATTCTGGAATTTCTCATATGGTTGGTACGGCTAATGCTGAATTTTCTCTGGTGCTTGAGACCTTCAGTTCTGTAATTTTGTGAGGGCATCAAGATGACCATGTTTGAGTTACCTCGCCACTAGTGCTCAAAGAAAAAGTGGTTTCCTTGTGAAAAGTAAAAAATTGCTCTGTTTCAGATTTTGCATATCTATACAGCGAGCCCTCCATGTATATGGAGGTTCCATTGCACATAAAAAATGCATAAAATAAAAAATGCAAATGGTTTGTCCCATTATCACCAATGGACACAACATGTTTGCACCTGTGCTGTCTCCAGCACACATCCAGCACACCCACTGACTATAATTGGACGCAAGGCTTCACATGACCTCACATTCATGTGTGTGTCAACAAAGGGTATACTGTAGTGCAACACCACCTAATTACAAGTGGCCATTGCTAGTGTGGACTCTCATGCATCCAGAAGGTTGTCAGTGAGAATACCTCATTATTTTATTGATAACACTGCCTATGACCAATATATGATGTCATGTGTCATAACCTCAAGCCATTTCATGCCAGTGAAATTGGTATGTGGTCTCACTTTTTATGGTTTGGGGATATTGAGTGTTTTTTTTTGGTGGGATAGAGGGTCCTCTGCCCTGCAAAAATGCCATGTTGTTATGCTTAGAAGCCTCTAGGAGCAGATGAACAGATTTTGAGGCTAATGACCTTTCTGGAGGGTAGAGTGGTATAGGGAAGGTAGGAGAGGAAGGGCTTCAGGATGGCTCACAGGCTGAAAAAATGCCCCCCCTCCCCAATTGTAAACTCTCCACAATCCTTTCAAATAATTTGTGGGGGAGAAGGGGGGAATTTCAGTTTCTTCATGCACAGTGGCGGGTTTGTAAAACTGATCCACCACCTTCCATTAGAAATCATGAGCATAGATCTGAAAAGTGTGTGTGCGTGTGGGGAGGGAATCTGTAGGAAGTAGAGACTTATTATCATTGTATAATTGTGTAATTGGAAAAGGGGGGAATTATATTATTCTTTTTTTAAAAAAGCTCAAAAACCTCTCAGCGAGCAGTAAATAGGAAGAACAAAAATACTGTTAAACATCCTCAGTTTAAATGAAATGTCAAGCACACATAAAGTACTCAACCACTCAGGTTTCCATACAAAATGAGTGACTTATTTTCTGGCCATGTGCACACTGCATTTGTGCACCAAAGCAAGTTCTGTCTGGGCCACACACTGTTTATACGTGACAAGAAAAATTAAGACCAGGACCTCTTCTTCCTGGCTTAAATTCACTGAGGCTACTGTTTCTTCCTTACTATGTGAAATAGATTCTTCTACTGTGTGGATTTGTGTGAGCTACCCATAAACTCCACCTATTCATTTGTACATGAACATGGAGTTTATGCATATCTGAAGGGTTAATATCTTTAGGAA
This sequence comes from Cyclura pinguis, assembly GCA_030412105.1. Lineage (NCBI taxonomy): Eukaryota > Metazoa > Chordata > Lepidosauria > Squamata > Iguanidae > Cyclura > Cyclura pinguis. The sequence continues at coordinate 132,911,198 of CM059600.1, forward strand.
TGGAGACTTCTGTGTAGTGGTTAGAAGTGGAAAATAATTTTGCAGGATTCAATGAAAACAGCTTTTTTATAGCACTCAAGTCTTATTATAAGAAGAAAAGCACCTTGCCCTGAGAATTTGCATGTCCATGGGATATTTTGTAGAAATAGAACATGTATAAAAAAATGTGCTCCTTTTAAAATTCAAAAAGTTATAATGTTCACAACTGAATGTGCAAAGCAAAAAAAAAGGGGGGGGTAAATATATTAAGAAATGTGCCTATTAGAGAGGAAAAGTAGATTTAAAAAACTAGCATAGAATTTCCATTGGGAGGAAAAACACACAAATGTTTGCAGCTGGATATGAAACAAAGAAAGCAAGTCAGGTGGAATTTCAAGAAACACAATGAAATCAAGACAGCAGCAGTTGACAATATACTCTTGAAGATTGATTTTTTAAGAGCCCCTCCAATGCCAACATTTCTCTCAATATTATACTTGTTATCAAAAAACCCAGCTTTGGCAGCTTTCCTTCTTCTCTTTCTAACAGAAAAGACAGGTAAGTTAATAGAGTTCATATGCTGGTGTTCATTTTGATGAAAACTAGCAAGATGCTGATTCTCAGTAATATAATGTTTCAGTGCAATGACTATCCAGAAAAAAAGATGGCACTGGTTAGTGACAGGGGACAGTGAACACAGATAATTCACACTTCCCTTCTTTCCCCAAACCAATCAAACTTACCTCCTCACATCGCAACACTCCTCACTGAAGACCCCACATACCTCATCCTACTCATTTAAGCAGCCAAACACAGATCAAATTGTGTCTGTGCATGCACAGACTCAGAACCACAATATAGAAGATTATGCTTCACAGAGAAATCCAGAAAAAGGATTTGAAGGCGCATAAGATACACCCACTGCTGCCTGTGCCTCTGAAGCTAAGAAAATCTGGAACTGTATGCTTGCCGACCTAGGAGACTGCATGACAAGAGAAAGACACTCTGAGGTCCTTGGGGGAAGAGCAGGGAATCAATGTCATAAATAATAAACTGAAGAGACAAAAAGAGAATTGCTGTACTGGCATGTAGCATGCTGAGATTAAAGTTCTACAAAATGCACAGAAGGGGAGTTGTTGCCATAAAGTGTTTCAGAGAATATAGCATGGAATCACAATATATCATACCCATCATCATCATTACCATCATCTAGTTTTATAGTTGCATAATTGTACCTAGCCTTGTACAGACATTGTTTTTAATGATCAGCCATCACTTTCTTATTCAAGAAAGTAATATAATTTTTCAGACAACACACAATGCAATCCTAGTTGGCCTTGCCCAAGATTATCCCAGGCAGCTTGCAATATATTTCCTACCAAAGCATGGCATTGATTCATTCCTTCAATTGAATTTATTTACTGTAATGAATGTATTACATCTTCCCTTAAGGGCCAGAATTTCTTGCATACAAACACTGATCAATGGTTCGTTTTTGTGGTTGTTTACTAACAGCTTGCTGTGAAGAGAAGCAATTAATATTTTGAACCTCCTGTGTTCAGTAGCTAGGCAAACAATTAGAAACTCTGAGGTGGTCTTCACTCAGCCAGAACAAAGCTCATACGGAATACGTAACACAGACTGCTGAAAAATGTGTTGCATTGTACTAAAGTTATCTAGCGGAGATTTACTCACACTGATAACCCAATTCTGACAAAGAAGGAAAGGTTATAGCAGTTTGTTTGTTGCATTTAAAAACACATAGTCCAAATAGTCTCTGTTCTGTTCTAAAAATGAAAGTAAGTGGGGCACATGAAACTTTGAATTTCTGAATCTTGACTTGGGTCTGGAACCCAAGCTGAACTGAGTGGGGTCATTTGTCAGAGTTCCAAACTGGTTCTGAGCTGAGTGTCATGGCTAGTACACTTCTCTACTAAACTGAACAATATAATGTTTATCCACTTGTTAAGACCTTAATTATGTTGCTTATGTGATTACATATACTTCTTGCAAATTCTCTTATCTTGCAAACAAAAAATATATACAATGCAGCACTTTGACAACCTCTTATTAAAAGCCATGTTAAAACCAGTAAGTTCTAAATCTGACCCCACTGTGTAAAAAAACTGTTTAAAAACTTTTAACATGACAATTATTTCTTCCACACTGATTGTAGGTTAGAAAATAGCAGCTTGTGTCTAGTTGATGTTTTGAAACGTACGTAACTGGAAAACACCAGATTTATGAGGGAGTGGAATGAAGAAAATAACTGGTTTGTGTAGGGTTATTGTATACCTCATACAGATTTTTCTCAAATATTTGTCTACTCTACAATTCATAATATTTCAGAAACTAAAACTACAGGTTTGCCAACCCAGCTGCAGTGAACATACATTAGGAAAGTAATCAGTAGCTAAGAAAGTAAGAAAGCAATGGTAGATTAATTTCCTTTACCTGGGAGAAAGTCTTACTGAATCACAGAATCATAGAGCTGGAAAAGACCATAAGGCTTTCCAGTCCAACCCTTGCCAAGCACAATCAAAGCACTCTTGACAGGTGGCCATCCAGTCTCTGCTTAAAATCCTCCAAAGAAGGAGACTCCACCATACTCTGAGGCAGAATATTCCACTGTGGAACTGCTCTTACTGTCAGGAAGTTCTTCCTAACATTTAGATGGAATCTTTTTTCCTGACGTTTGAAGCTTCACCTTCTAGTATATGGAGCAGCAGAAAACATGCTTGCTCCATTTTCCATACGGTATCCCTTCAAATATTTAAACACAGCTATGGTGTCATCTCTTAACCTTCTCTTCTCCAGGCTACACACACCCAGCTCCAAGCTGCTTCTCATAGGGTATGGTTTCTAGGCCTTCTATCATTTTGGTCACCCTCCTCTAGACACATTCCAGTCTGTCAACATTCTTCTTGAACTGTGGTCCCCAGAACTGGACGCAGTATTCCAGGTGGAGTCTGACCAAAGCAGAATAGAGTGGTACTATTACTTTCCTTGACTTAGACACTGTACACACTATATTATTGATGCAGCTCAGAATTGCAGTGGCTTTTTTAACTGCCACATCACATTGCTCATTCACGTTCAGCTTGTGGTCTACTAAGACTCCTAGATCCTTTTCACATGTACTGTGATCAAGCCAGGTGTCATTCATCTTATATCTGTGCATTTCATTTTTTCTGTCTAAAACTTTTCCCTGCTGAAATTCATTTTGTTAGTTTTGGCCCAATTCTCTCATCTTGTCATGCCCTGCTTTCAGGACCTAAATATAGACTATGACTCAAGGCCTGAAACAATAGAATCTGTTGAACAGGAGGAGACAGTATGACCCACCTGAGAGACAGAAAAGGGGGCAGTGTCAGCCCTAGAAGAGAGCCCTGCCCCTTCTGACACAGAACATAACTCATCTATACCCACCTTTGCTGAGCGTAGACATCAAAAGGAAAGTATACACAGATTTCAACGAATTGATAGGAAACACCAGTTAATTAGATAATTAACCTGTGGACCTATAAAAGCCCAGCCATTCCCCTCCAGAACTTGCTGGTGATTAACTGACCATTTCTCCTGCCATGTCTCTGAACTCCGACTTTGAATTGTATTGACTGTGCTTAGATTTATGGATATTGCTGGGAATGTTGCTATGTTTCGTATTTGTTTCGAGTCTGTTTTCTTATATGATTAAAATAAGGAAACACATTTTGGAACTGTTGCTTGATGCTGGCCCTTATCAGCTGTTCGTTGGCTGACTGCCAGGCTGAGAGTGGACACATCTATTAAGTTCATTTTGAATTCTGATCCTGTTATCTGGGGTGTTTGCTACCCATTCTAATTTGGTGTCATCTGTAAATTTGATAAAAATGCTCTCTATTCCCTCATCCAAATCATTGACAAAGATGTTAAACAGCCCTGGGCCCAGGACAGAACCCTGTGTACCCCAGTCTCCAAGGTGAAGGTTTCAGTCAGTCAACCAGTTACAAATCCACCTAACAGTAACATTATCCAGCCCACATTGTAGTAGTTTGTTTGCAAGAATATTACGGGAGGCCTTGTCAAAGGCCTTACTGAAGTCAAGACATACTATATGCACAGGATTCCCTTTATCTACCAAGTTAGTAACTCTATTTAAAAGACAGAGGTAAGATTAGTCTGGCATGACTTGATTTTGCAAAACCCAAGCTGACATCTAGTAGTCATCACATTCCTTTCTAAGTGCTTACAGACGACCTGTTTAATGATCTGCTCTAGAATCTTTCCTGGTATTGATGTCAGAATTTTTGGGTCCTCCTTTTTCCCCTTTTTGAAAATGAAAGCAATATTTGCCCTCCTCCAGTCTGCTGTGACTTCTCCTGTTCTCAAGGGATTCTCAAAGTTTATTGTCAGTGGTTCTAAGATTACTTCTGCCAGGTCTTTTAATATTCTTCGGCGTAGTTAATCTGGCCTTGGAAACTTGAAATCATTTTGAGTAGCCAGGTGTTCCTGTATTACCTCTTTACCTATACTTCACTGCATTTCTCCTACTACATCTGCTCTATTTTCCCCAAGTAGAGTATTGTCTTCCTTTTGGGAAAAAAACAATGCAAAGAAGGTATTAGCATTTTACCATCTTCTCCAAACAGAGGCTTTACCATTTCCTTGTTCTTCCTTTTGCTACAAACATAACCAAAAACGATGATGCTGATGCTGATGCTGATGCTGATGATTAACATTCTAGCAAGCCTGAGCTCATTCTGTGCTTTAGGTTCTTTTGACTTTATCCCCTACACTTTCTGGTTACTTGTTTAAATTCCACTTTGGTGATTTCCCCCTTTTTCCATTTCTTGTACATGTCCCTTTTCAATCTTAGTTTAATTGAAAGTTCTTTAGACATCTATCCTGGTTTCTTTACATATCTCCCATTTTAACTCTTCATTAGAATTGTTTGAAATTGTGCCTTCGATATCTCACTTTTAAGAAATTCCCATTCATTATGAATTCCTTTCTCTTTTAGTATTCCTGACCATGGGATAACTCCCAGTATTTCCCCAAGTTTACTGAAATCAACTTTCTTAAAGTCTAGAATGCATGTCTGACTATGCTTGGCCTCCCCTTTCCACTGTCCACCTATGGATTATATACTCCAAAAAGCAGCAACCTGCTTTGGTAATTGCTTTCACATATGTTTAATCTTCATATATCTCTTTTTATTTGTCACCTGTATAAACATATACACACACACTATTTATGATGTATGCACTGTATATACGAATGTTGCTCTTGCTTGTTTTTAGCTGACCTTATTAACAAGGCAGAAAGTTTCTTTTTGTTCCTTCATTAAAAAAATACGTTAATAATATAATATTCAGAAATGGAACAAAGTAAAAAAAAGTGCTATTTCTTCTTGCTTTTGTCAAGGCTGATATTGATTTCAATTTAAATTATTTGATTGGGAATATGTTATTTCAGCCTGCCAATATTTGGTGTGCTGCTATCTTTTTCTTTCCAAAAACACTGTAGTCTCTGTTGACTTAAATAACAGTGTTGTTATAGGATTATCATTTCTAATAATATACAGACTTTATCTTGGAAAAGAAGGAAATTTTATCTCCCTGATTCTATGGAACTCCTTGACACTACATTTAGGTGACCTTACTCCTTAGAGGGTGACCTCCAGAGAGACCTGCATCATCTGAACTGACAGAAGGGGCAAAAAAAAAAAAAAAAAAAAAGACTGATTCAAATGGTAAGATGTTTGAGTACGATCATCTTCTGACTGCTGTTTCTAAGTGACTGAAGAAGATGACGCAAACTACATTAGGAGGTAATTTGATGAGCTGAGAATGTCAACCTTTCCTCCCATTCCATTGCAGGAGAATGAGCAGATTACACGTGTCTGACACTGTCTTACCACGCCCTCTACCTTCTGGTTTGCCCCTTGGAGAAACCTTTGGTTTCAAAAAGCCTGAAGAGAGATTTGTGTGTCTTTTGGGTTGGCCTAATAAAGCTATTACCACAATATGGATTTTGGAACAACCTGTCATTAATGTTTAGGTCTAGTCTGATTACTTGATTACTACTTTATCTGATTACTAGTACTGATTACTGAGAGGAGGGCAACCAAAATGGTGAGAGGCCTGGAAGACATGCCCTATGAGGATAGACTTAGAGAGCTGGGTATGTTTAGTCTGCAGAAGAGAAGGTTAAGAGGGGACATGATAGCCATGTTTAAATATTTGAAGGGATGCCATGTAGAGGAAGGAGAGGGCTTGTTTTCTGCTGCTCCAGAGACCAGAACAAGGAGCAATGGATTCAAGCTGCAGGAAAGGAGATTCCACCTGAACCTCAGGAAGAACTTCCTGACGGTCAGGGCTGTCCGGCAGTGGAATCTGCTGCCTCGGAGTGTGGTGGAGTCTCCTTCTTTGGAGGTTTTTAAGCAGAGGCTGGATGGCCATCTGTCGGGAGTGCTTTGAGGGTGTCCCTGCATGGCAGGGGGTTGGACTGGATGGCCCGTGTGGTCTCTTCCAACTCTACATTTCTATGATTCTATACTTGTTTCTAAGTAATGGCTGCTGAATCTACTTGGGTATTAATTTCTAACTTTATTCTGCAACTGGTATAGGACAGAAGGTCTATTTGAGACATATAGGATCAAACTGCTCTGCAGAGCAATTTGATGAAAGCTAAGGCAGTGGTTCTCAAACTTTTTACCCTGTGACTCCTTTACATCTATATAAGTACTTTGTACTTTCCTACTCCGTGTCATGCCCTCCTGTGTCCTATCGTATGCTTCTCTCTCCACCTCTCTCTCTCTCTCACACACAGGCCCCTTGTGCGACACCCCCTTTATCTTAAAGCTGAGTTCTCATGGTTGCTTAAGGGGCATGCACCTGCTGCTTCAACAAGAGAATGTCCAGAAAAGCTGAGCACGAACAGTATAAAAAAGGAAAGCCAATTTTTGCTATGGCTGAGGTCAGAGGAACACATAACAAGGAAAGATGCTTTGCATCATTCTTTTACAGAGACTTCAACAATACAGTTCTCAACAATATGTGCATGCATACCCACATACCACACACAGAGGCTTGCCCTCCTTTTTCACATTTGCTGTACGTGTAGGGTGACTCTTCTTTTGCCCCCCCTCAAACTATCACACTCCCTCTTAGAGTCTTGACCCTTAGGGAAAAGACAATCCATCACGAAGCTGAAACCTCTAATTCTAGAAAAGAATGAGATGCTATTCAAAATTTCCAATTTCTGTCCTCATAGCTTATATAAAGTGTGCTAAAACCAAATGTGATTTCACATGCTGTTTTTGAGGAGGGAAGGGAGGAAAGAAGGAAGGAGAGAAAGAAATCCTACAGTAATTCTCTCAGAAGACAACAGTTGAGAACTGCAATGTGATTCTAGGAAGGATTTAGAAGTAAAGGTGTAGACAAAATATTCTGTTTTTTTAAAAAAGGCTGAAGCATATTCCTGAGATGAAGGGGGGGGAAATCTGATTCTTTAGGGAAAAGATGTTTACATACTGGATACAAGCAAATCCCATGTCTGATTAGGGAAGGGAAAGAAACTAGCTGAATTTAAAATTAACATAATGCAACTTGAGCTGGAAATCTTACATTTGCAATATTGTTGTTCTGTGCCTTCAAGTCAGACTTAAAGCTAGCCTAAGGCAAACTTACGATGGGGTTTTCTTGGCAAGATTTGTTCAGAGGGTGTTTTGTCTTTGCTTTCCTCTGAGGTTGAGAAACTGTGACTCGCTCAGAGTCACCCAGTGGGTTTCCAGGTTGAGCATTTGTAAAGACTATAATACATTTCAGAGCAATGCATTTGAAAAAAATGCACAGACATTTGCGCTTTTTAAAAATAACACACAAAAAATGCATGGATCTCTGCACAGGGAACAAAGAGTCTTGCAGGAATAGGAATGGAACAACGACACTAATGGGAAACTGAGAAGCTCAGGAAGAACAAGAAACTATCCATAGCCTTCTACATTTCCCAGATGAAAACTGGAACATATACGGCCAATCAACATCAGAGTGTAGTCAAGATAGCACAGGGTATTAATAAGGAAGAACAAACAAGCTAGGAGACTGCAGCAATTTGCTTTTGCCTGAGATGATTGGGAAGGAGGAAATTCAGCTCCCTCCTCTCCTGTACCTCCTGCTCAGTTAATTGGGTGAAAACTACTCCTGCACTTTGAACTCAGTTTGCAGCAACTTAAGTAGCCAAGGGACAAAGGAGGAAAGTGGGAGAAGGAGAGAGAAACTGTGGTATTTAGAAACAGCTGAAAAAGTGGGATGACAGAGGAATAACTGAGATCATCCCTGCCAAATCAGGGCAGGTTCGGGGGCAGATATGACATCCCTACTTATGCAGAGCACTACCTGGCTCTGTTTGAATCTTTGATAAGCTATCTTTTCATAGAGCTCTGCCAAGCAGTGTGAAGACTCTTACCAATCTTCTGATTGCGTATAAAGCTGTGGAAAAGAGTTCATGCACCACTTGGAACTATACAGAATGCCACTTAGTCAGTATGAGCACTATAGTAAATTCCCCCGAGGCAAATGATAATCTCTATTTACCAGTGGAAATGTTGATACAAATTTTCTTCCTTCTGTATGTTTGGTTTTAGGAGGATGACTCATTTGCTCAAAGCTCAAAATGCCCTGCTGTGCTGGGACCTAGTGGGATTTTCATCATTGTTTCACAAAGTTTTAAAGACATCCTAAAGAATTAATTCCGACTGAGATCTATTTCTGCCAACAAAAGAAATGGATGCTTAAACCATCTAAGATAAAGAGCAACCAGGGGTCCACATTTACTCAAGGTGTCTCGATATCTCTATTTCAGTGCCCAATAATCACTTTGTAAATATTCTTTTATACCAAGTTCTATTCCCTGACATTTTGTACTGCAATCTTTCTGGAGGGCTGACATCCCTTTTCAAATACGATGATTGTGTTCTGCTCAGTAATGAATCTTTTTTCACGCAGTGTATTGAGATGAATGTGGGGTGTTGTTGTTCCTTCAATAGAAATTGGTAGCTAACTGACATCAGTCAAAAGGAGGTGTTATTCCAAAAATGCTGTCTGATATGAAAGATTCACCCAGGTGCTGGTAATTAGACTATTAGTGAATTTTACACAATAGAACGCTTTTTGGCTTCAGTGATCTGAAACCACTTTCATCCATTATTTCAAGCTTTCTATTGCAAAATATCAAATGATCTGTGGCAATAAATGTACCCTTATTAAACTCATTGCTTGGTCTATGTTGAAAATTTTGGACTCCTTGTTACTATGAAAATTTTAATCACACTTAGGAAATCAGTCTCCTTTCAAATGGTTTATGTTGTAAAATCAGACAGCTTCTCTTCTGGAACCCATTATAGAGCAGTTCAGTGTCTTCCTTCAGATGTTTAGCAGGCAGAGAGTTGTTTTTATGCTAACTCAAAATTATCAATTTCCAGGGCAAGAATAATGTTTATTTTTTTAAAAAAAAAATCTCTCCAAGGACTGAAGTAAAAGCTGTAATAGTCTGAACTGAATTAACTGGGAGGTATATTTGATACATACACATGCCTTGTATCAAATCTTGTTTCCTTAGTGTGACTGAAGAAAGAATAGGGAGAAATCTATCAAGCTCTCTTTCACTTAGTTTGCTGGATTTCCATTGTTGTATCCCATATCCAGATAAGCTCCCAAATTTTGTTCTTCAAAGTCAGTACAGAAATGTATCTATTATGTGGGTGTACATTTATTCTAACATATGGATTTTTGTATACATCTTTGAACTGTGTTTATTTCCTTCAGTAGTATATAGTGGGTTTCTGACTCTTTTTCCTTAATATGAATTTTTTGCTTACCTTTTCCCCTTAATATATTGCTTTGAGAGAGGGTGCCTTTTCTACAATGCCAAAGTTAATTCCAGTGGTCAAGAAAGGGCAAATTTCAGAGCACAACAGCATTCTAGGGTGCATATTCATCTGAGAAGGGCAAATTACTGTAATTTGCATGAAACTATCCCTTATTCTTAGCTGAAGAAGACCAGTTGATGCTGCAGAGTAATTACACTGAAGGTCTAACCTCTACTCACTTATTGAATTCAGTAAGGGTCGCAAGAATAATCCTTTTGACTCACTTGGTCCCTCCCAGCTCAGTATACAGTTTGAGTTTGAATGAAATAAAACAGCTCCATTGTTGGGATCTCAAAATTAGGAAGGAAAGAGATCATCTAATCACTTCATTATACAAAAAAATCTACAGATGTAAATATGCATCTTAGATTTGTCAGCAATCATCCACAAGTATGAGGGAAAATCTTTTGTATGGCCATTTTCTTGAACGAAATGCAATTGTTCTCATGAAAAAGAATTTCAGACAGAATCCACAATACTGATAAAACATCTGAGGGCAAGGGAGTATCCACAACATACAATAACTAATGGCTTAAGAAAAGCAGCAGAGAGACCCCTCTTCAGCACTGTTAAAAGAGCAACAGATTTCAAAGTAATTGCCTGTACTGCTCTCTCACATGTAATCATATCACACACACACAAAAAAAAATGTACACAGATTTATAAATAAGCATTGGTATTCAGTGGAAAGCAGCCCAGGATGTAATGAGAAACACTTCATAACCTATAAAAGAATCAGGAATATTAAAGATATTGTGATGCATACAGAATTCAATGCCCAAAAGCAACCACATAATATTAATATCGTAATAGGTTTTAATACACTAATAGGACATCATCCATGTGGATGCTGTTTGTCCTGTAGAACTAAATGTACTTTTTTCTATAATTCTAAATAAATGTACTTTTTCACTTTTTTTTTTTTTTTTACAAAATTACATCCCTCTCCAAAGAAATTCCATTATGAGTCTAAACAAAAAGCCCAGAAACAGATAAATGACACTACATATAAGAAGAGTTCTACTGAATCGGATGTAAGCCCTATCTAGTCTAGGCTTGGTTTCCTGCAGTGGCCAAGCATATTCCTCATGTAATCTGCAAGCAGGACATGAGTGCAATATTCCCCCATCTATGCTCCTCAGCATTCTGCAGAAGCCTGTACAGCAAGGCAGACTGCCTCTGATACTGGAGGTAATATATAATTCTAATGACTGCTGGCCTTGTATTTGTCTAATCCACTTTTACAGCTGTCCAAGTTGGTGGCTATCTCCGTACCATGTGGTAACGTATGATATTTGAAGAAGTACTTTCTTTTTTCCCTTAATGTATGCTTTGAGGGAGGGTCAAGGATCGACATGTTTGGGCCCCCCCTGGGATGGAGGAATAGAGAGGCATGTTTGTGTATCTTATAAAGGCCAAGTCTTACATGTGATTTGCTATGAAATCCTGAAAACCTGACTAGGGGAAGAGGAACCTGGCTGATTATCCTATGGATTCCTCCTTTCACTAGAGTGATGACTTCTCACATGGCACCCCTGAATTAGAATTGCTTATAGACAGACATTTATATGTGTCTCTCTAATATGAATGTCTGCAGCTGTAGATGACATTCCCCATTCAAATGTGAAAACAACCATGATTTCTCTATTTCATTTAAAGCAACTTCATTTGGCTGAATGCCCTTAGACTTTTTTTAAAGTGTTATTATTTAACGATGCAGCAGCATACATCCTCATTTGTCTAAATGGAACCTATAAAATATTCAGAACTTGAGGTAAAAACTTATGCTTTTTACAATTCTTTTTAACAACATGCAATTAAGGAGGATGTATAATGAATTGGTACTGCTAATCATTATGATACGGATAAAAATGGATTCTGTCACATTGTTGATATGTGGAAGCAACCGCACATAAGAGGAGGGAATTCAGGCAAGAGGAAAAGAATTATGTCCAAAGTAAAGGGGAAAATATATAACAAATAGTTTCATCCCATTTTTTCCCCTTACATTTCCTGTTATCCTGAAATCTGCATATGCTTATTGTAAGCCATATAAATTGAAATCAGTTTTTGTTTTTTCGCTGTGATGAGTTTATATCCTGTGTTGGCACTGGTAGTTACTTCTCTTCATTCAGTTGTTAGGACATAGAAGCACCATCAGTATTCAGTATTTTTCTAAATGGTTCTATTTTTGTAACATTTTGTACAAATTTATTTTGCTATCTTTTTTAAAAAAATGCAATTAACATTCACTACTTATACCTGTTTATTATGTTCATAACTTCCTTCTGCAATGATTATTCTCCCCAACCAACACACAAACCCATTTAATATAAAATTATCCTGAGACTCCTCCACCCAGCTTAATGCTTAGACAACATATCTTTGACTCAACGTAGGGCTGGATTTCTACAATACACTGCAAACCTGAAGGTGGGGTAGAGAAAAAGGACTCTCATTTTGTGCTAGGCATCTAGGAAAAAGCTGGTACAAGAAAAAGATGTTTGCTGATCACGGGCCACTTGGCTGTTTCATTAGTGTAATTATAATGTACATCTACATGGTTTTAACCTGCTTCAACCTTTCAAGCTGTCAAATTGCTTAATATGTTTTTAGTCTATTTAAATCATTTTTGTCACCTTAATTTTTTTTAACCACTAATTGATTTTACTTGTATACTGTCCTGATATCCTATGATAGAGGGAGCCTCACCTGTCCACTTAAAGGGACCACACAACCCACCCCCACCACATCAGAGGAGACATCTAGTGATTTGGTTGTGTGTTTTCTAAATGTTAAAAAAAAACAAAAAACCAGGAAACAATCACAGCTAACATCTGCTCAATTGATTAATCTCCAGTCAGCCAAACAATTTGCTTCATCTGACACTTGCTTTCGAGCCCTGCAGAGGTTAACAATTGTATGCATAGGTTAATGCTGTATTGCTTATGGGGTCTATTTTCAATCTGCAAGTCAAATGAAATTCCTGATAAATACTACACTCACCTAACAGTGCCCAATCCTCATCTCCCCCCACCAGTTCTATGCCTCATACACACCATGTAAATTTACCTGAAATGGTTCTGCATTATGACTTATTCTTCAAATGTTACATAATGTGAGGATATGGCATCTCAGCTGGACGATTACTGCACAAGATGGGAAATTTTCAAAGCAGACAGTACTGCCCACCATACCCACATCTATACTAGCAAGCCCAGCCACCTATTTTTTTTTTAACATTAGTAACATTTTTACAAGCCTGTTGGAAAAAAAGAGACTTGCTTCTTCTGTCACATAAATGCACTGCTCAAAACCCCTGAAGTTACCCAATACATTTTCTCCAGTCGTTGCTGCCTAGTCTATGTAGCATGTCAAATTTGCAAGGTAAGCATCATTCATCCTTTTTATGATAAATTACTGACTTATTAAACAAAAATACAGACTCAAAAGTAACCTGATTTCCTTGTTGACGTAACAAAATGAAGCACAAATGCTTTATTAGTGCCTGACTTAATCCTCACCCCAGCAGGTCAATGGGGCAGGGGGATAACTACCATCATAAAGATGCAGCTTCTAGAACTGGCGCACAACATTCTTCTTGCCCAATCCTTGAGCTTAAGTAATATGAGACCAAGAAATAAAATATCAAAATATATCACATAACAACATTTTAAATTCAAATGTCCATTTGAAATTTTAAAATTTTACTCAACATTTTGAAATCTGAGTGCTTTATACAGCTTCTGCCTCAAAGAATCTGATAAGTTCTCAGCTGTCAAATACTAACCAAGCTTGCAAGAGTTACAAGCTTGACACATGAAGGGAATGCTGTGGACGTAGCATATCTTGATTTCAGTAAGGCCTTTGACAAAGTTCCCCATGACATTCTTGCAAAGAAGCTAGTAAAATGTGGCCTGGACAGGGCTACTGTTAGGTGGATTTGTCAACTGGTCGACCGACCGAACCCAACGGCTGATTTTCATCCTGGAAAGAAGTGACTAGTGGGGTGCCACAGGGTTCTGTCCTCGGCCCAGTGCTATTCAACATTTTCATCAATGACTTGGTTGAAGGAATAGAGGGCATGGTGATCAAATTTGCAGACGACACCAAATTAGGAGAGATAGCCAATATCCAGAGGACAGGATCAGAATTCAAAGTGACCTTGATAGATTAGACAGCTGAGCCAAAGCTAACAAAATGAATTTTAACAGGGAGAAATGTAGGGTACTACACTTAGGAAGAAAGAATGAAATGCACAGATATAGGATGGGTGATATCTTGCTGGACAACAGTACATGTGAAAGGAATCTAAGAGTCTTGGTGGATCACAAGCTGAACATGAGTCAGCAGTGTGATGTGGCAGCCAAGAAAGCCAACGTGATTCTCGGTTGCATCAATAGGAGTGTGGGGTCTAGATCAAAGGAGGCAATGGAACTACTCTATTCTGCTTTGGTTAGACCTCATCTGGAATACTGTGTCCAATTCTGGGCACTTCAATTCAAGAAGGATATCAACAAGCTGGAGCGTGTCCAGAGGAGGGCAACCAAAATGGTGAAGGGTCTGGAAGACATGCCCCATGAAGAGTGGCTCAGGGAGCTAGGTATGTTTAGTCTGCAGAAGAGAAGATTAGGAGGGGACATGATAGCCATGTTTAAATATTTGAACGGATGTCATGTTGAGAAGGGAGTGGGCTTGTTTTCCACTCCTCCAGAGACTAGGACAAGGAGCGATGGATTTAAGCTGCAGGAAAGGAGATTCCACCTGAACCTCAGGAAGAACTTCCTGACGGTCAGAGCTATCCAGCAGTGGAATATGCTGCCTTGGCGTGTGGTAGAGTCTCCTTCTTTGGAGGTTTTTAAGCAGAGGCTGGATGGCCATCTCTTGGGAGTGCTTTGATGTGGGTTCCTGCATGGCAGGGGGTTGGACTCAGTGGCCCCTGGGGTCTCTTCCAGCTCTATGATTCTATGATTCTATAACCATGATGACAGGTCAGTCATCAAGTACTGTGAAAAATCAACTACTACATATGAAAAACTGAAATGGAATGTCATTAAGTGATATTATAGGGATATAAACTTTCATAAATTTCAGCCCCATTAGCAAGAACAATTTTACTAATTTTTTTTCTTCTTGGTGAGAAAGTTATCAAAAAGTTCAGCTTTCAAGACTATTCAAAATAATCAATAGTTTGAATACTATTTCCAACTGATATTTTTTTGTACTATGAAGCAAGCTGACAGGAGGAAAATCAATTCATTTGAAATGTGCTGCTGGAGGAGAGTTCCACCTCGGACTACTAAAAAGGCAACAAATGGGTCTTAAGCAAATCAAGCTTGAATGCTCACTACAAGCCAAGATGCCTAAACTGAGACTGTTGTACTTTGGACATAGCATGGGAAGACATGACTCACTAGAAAAGACAACAATGCTTGGGAAGGTGGAACACAGCAGAAAAAGAAGAAGACCTCATTACAGGGAGATCGATTCAGTTACGGGAAGTCACAGCCTTGAGTCTGCAAGACCTGAGCAGGGCTACTGATAACAGGGTGACTTGGAAGTCTTTTATTCAGAAGTCAAAGTCAACTTGACAACAATTAACTTTTTTCATGACAATTATTTTCACAGGAATTGGAATTTATACATAGAAAACATTTCTGTACAGAAATTTTTCTGCAGAGAAAAGAGCACTTTCTGTGCAGAAATATTATCTTTTTAAAAATTTATTTTACTTATTTATATTTATTTACTTAATATATTTATATGTCACCATTTTCATGGCGTGAGACAAGATGGATCATAAGGAAAGAGTAAAAAGAGTCCACTAAAAAGAGTAACATTTTCAAACGCAGAAGAAAATGTGGAGGAAACATGCAATTTACCGTGCAGGAAACTGGTTTTATGTAGAGTTATCTTATCTGATGCACAAAAAGTGATGTTTTCTGTGCAAAAATACTTCTTTTATGCACGGAAAAATGTCATTTTCTATCCAAAAAACTCCATTTTTTCCTCAGAGTAAGTTCTGAACTGTGACGATTCTTCTGCATCTAGAATTCCTCATTTCCTAACATTCAAGAAACCTTCATTTTTATGATTTTTGAATATTTTTAATATGCTTTCCACCCCTAAGTCACAAATGCTGTTATCAGATTTTTCATGAATATATGGGATAATTTTTTCCATATTGAAAGGGTATTAGCCACTAAATACTGCAGCAGAAAATATAAAGGAAAATGATTGCAAGCAACATCATAGACACATTTATGAGTGAGTTTTAGCCTCACATGTCTATCTCATAGCACAAAGGCACTGATTACTGGTGCTTTTGCAGGAGGTCGGAATATGTTCAACCTATTTCATTATAAATCCCTTAAGCATAAAAGTGCTTTAGCATCAGCTAGCACAATGTCAAGGCAAATTGGGTGAGATATAGGAAACTTCATAAGAGACATGCACATCTTTATGCTACTTCAAGTGAACATAATACAAGTTACCTGTGCACAGCCTTAGGAGTGATCAGGCCGCTCCTTTTACGACCCATCTCTTGCAATGGCATTGTGTCTGGCTGTAAAGTGAAAGGAACTTTACTGCATCCAGCTGGAATGCACTGATTGCTTTTAGAGGTGAACTGACATTCTCAGAGCCAGTGAAAGGTCTGTAGTTAACCTACACTCAGCATTGAAACCATGACAGTTCAATGTCTGATAAAATCAAGATGGATCATCTGAAGCTCAGTGAGGAAGATATCTTGGGTGAGAAGTAGAAGCCATCCAAACTTCAGAGAAATTATGTGAATTTCACTATGTAGAGTAGGAACAGACAAAAGCATAGCTATGTTCTCCTTGGCCCCATTGTATCTTTCTACTCCTGTCTAGTCAATTCCTATTTCTTTCATTTAAAAAAAAGGTTCCCAGGGAAATAACATTTAGAAGGCATACTTTTAGAAGGCTTTAAGAAAAGATTTAATGCTACAGGGATGGCCAGAGGGTGCTCAGCCATTAAGAGCCAAGGGAAGGCAAAAAATGGTACCTGAAATCTCTTGTAGATGCCCATTCCTGATATATGGGGTAAGTGTGTTTTCTGTATTTCTGTCACAGGAACTCATGTGCAAAGAATTCCTCACAACATCCTAGCTGATGTTCATGCCTTGAAAATACAATACAGCTTGGTAGAAAACACCCTTCTATTTATCTAACAAATACAATACAGCTTGGTAGACAATACCCTTCCATTTATCTAATAAGTGCCTGCTAGGTTACTCAGCCTCAACCTGGCCCAACTTAAGGACTGACAGCCAGAGGAGAACAGAAGGAGTTTTACAAACAGGTCCCACAGTAGGGCATGAAGGAAATGTAGTCTCTGTTCAAAGCTTCAAAGGTAAAGACAAATCTTATTCAGGAGAAATGCACAGCATAAACAGTGATAGATAATAAAACAGGAGATGAGATAAGGGGGAAAAAGAATGAAGTAAAAAGAGAGAGAGAAGGTATGAATATCAGTTTATGAAACTATTCATTCAAACATATGACCTTCTAAATGCCATTGTAACACGTATCTTGTTCTGCCGCTGTGTATTGTTTTTTAATGAGCAATTCGGGGTTGCAACAAGCAGTTATATAATTTGTAATACTTAATACATCTCTCAAAAGAAAGAATTTTAGAAAAACCAAAGTGGAAATGCATTGCCAGGTGGTTTCCAGCAGCGTCACAAAGGGTGAAAACAAATCTATAAATTGGCTGGCAAGCAAGCCCTTAAAAAAAGCTCCATCTCCACTGGTAAGCTGCCTTAGTGAAAAAGAGACCGACTGGGGACTCATTCTCCAAGTTACTTTGTGCTCATGGTAAACTGCACTTGTCTTCTGTTGAACTGCCTTCCATGCATGGCAGCAAGATTTAAATCAAAATTGTGTGTTAGGAGTGTATGTTGTTCTTAGCTGAAAGGTTGCGTCTACAGCATTTGCCATATATGCAGCCAAGCCAAGACTTGACTGGGCAAGGACGCCCTCTGTATGCCCCCGTTAGACCTCACACATCAATTCCTTCTGTTCACTGGCTGTGCTGAATAAGGTTGTTTGACTTGGTTATATCATTTATTTTTGCTACAGAGCATATTAAAATATCTTTTTAAATTATGCATAACATGTTCCTTGGCATTCATTGTCCCTTGATTTCATAGTAAGTTTCTTCCAAGGAGTTGAAAGTTTCTGCTTGAGTTACTAGAAGTTGTTTATGTCATCTCTAAGATGTAACATGAGGCTTGGAGACAGCAAGCTGTGAATTCAGATATACAGTTTCAGTCTCTAAACCTGATGTATGTAGACCAGAACCAAACATGTCCATGAAGACAATCTTTTCAATGTGTGAAAGGGTGAGAAAGTTAGGCAATACTTTCTGTAATGCTAACTTACAAACATTCAGCACATACTTTCCAACATGTCACAGATGAAAACTGGCATAAGTATGGCCAAGCAACACTGAAGTGTGGTCACAATGGCAAAAGTTATTAATAAGGAAGAACACACAGGCTAGAGAGGCTGCAGCAGCTTGGTTTTGCCCCAGTTTACTGGGAACGGAGTTTACTGCCTTCTTTTCTTCTCTCCCCCTTGCTGACTAAACTGAGCACAAACTACTTTTGCACTCTGATCTTAGTGTGCAACAACTGGAGGAACTTGAGGCCAAAGGCGAAAACAAATTCTGCATCTGCACTGGACTAGCTCAATAGGTACAACTGTTCCCAGACTGAAAAGGGCTGTAGTGTGCCTCTTTGCTATATAAATACCACAGATAAAGAGATTTTGACGGAAAAACAAACTGGTGGCAATCCTAATTCAGCACTGAAATGATTGAATTCTTATTTATAGAATCATAGAATGATAGAGCTGGAAGAGATCAGAATGCTCATCGAATGCAACCCCTTGCCATGCAGGAACACACACTCAAAGCACCCCCAGCAAATGGCCATCCAGCCTCTGTATAAAAACCTCTAAAGATGGTGACTCCACCACACTCTGATGCAGCATATTCCACTGTCAAACAGCTCTGACTGACAAGAAGTTCTTCCTGATGTTTAGGTGAAATCTCTTTTCCTGTAGTTTGAATCCACTGCTCTGTGTCCTAGTCTCTGGAGCAGCAGAAAACAAGCTTGTTCCATCTACAACATGACATCCCTTCAAATATTTAAACATGGCTAGCATGTCTCCTGTTAACCTTCTTTTCATCAGGCTAAACATATCTAGCTCCCTAAGCCTCTCCTCACAGGGCATGGCTTCCATACCCTTTACCATTTTGGTTGCTCTCTTCTGGACACGTTCCAGCTTGTCATCTGCCAGACTTTTTTAAAAAAAACAAAACAAAACACTGAAGCACTTTTCCTTTGTTTGGAAAGATAAATCTGTCATATTTAATTTTGTTTAAATCTCAAGATTAATCCATTAATGACCTCCTTTGTAAAAGAAACACTTTCGAAACGGTCTCCCACTGGAAGAACAACAGAAAAGGAATGATATCATGTGATAAGTCCCAGTCAAAGGCACTACCATACTGCTGTGAGTGGAATTTACCTGCCTCGTATGATAAAGTCCTTCAGCACTATACCACAGATATAAACTGTGTGCCTTTCCAGATGATGTTGAACTGCAGCTCCTAGAATATCTCACTACTGGCTATGCTGGCTAGGGCCCACAGAATTTACAGTTCAACAGCATCTGGAGAGTCACATGATATTCACACCTGCTCAATAAATATATTAAAATTAATGCATGAAGTTTCAGGGTTTGGCATAGTGGTTTGAGTGTTGAACTAGGACTCCAAGAGACCAGAGTTTGAATTCTTGCTCTACCATGGAAACCCATTGGGTGACTTTGGGCAAGTCACAAACTCCCAACCCCAGAAGAAGGCCATGGCAAACCTATTCTGAAGAAAACTTACTAAGAAAACCCAGGGAAGGGCTGTCACACCAGGGGATGGATATCAGGACCTTATTTTCAAAACAAAAATTTTCTCATTTTTCTGAGTAATTAATAATACTTAGTATTATAATACTGGTTGAAAGAACAATGGTGAACTACATGGCTTTTTTCTTTTTTGCATAAAATAGGAGTAACATCAAAAATAATAAAAGGATCTATAGCAATGCATTATTTTCTGTTTCATCTATAGGCAAGGATACCTGAACAACTATTTAGATTGGGAAGGGCTCAATACCAGCAGGCAGGTACATTTTTAAAAGTGTACTCAGAGGCACGCTATTACAAAACAGTGGAAATACAGGTTGTATTGTATTAGAAGACCAACAACCAACAGAAACAGAAAACAATCCAAGTACCATGAAAGCAATGAAATATTGCAAAATGTAATAAATAAGAAATACTAGTAATATATCATGTAAAAGGATAAATAGGTAAGCACCTATTAAGTGAATGCAAGTGCGTGTAGGGCAGCCATTCTCAACCCTCGTTTTCCCATCTGTTTGGAACTTCACCTCTTAGCATCCATCACCACTGGCCAGGCTAGTAGAGGCTTCTGGCAGCTGAAATCCAGAACAGTGGGAGGAGCAAAGGCTGAGACACTAGAGAGACACTAAAGACTTATGCATAACTTATTATGATACCATATTGTCTTTTATCTTGCCCGATAAGGTTACTCAGAGTATTGCCATGTAGGCGGTGGGCTTGTCTTTATTAGAGGTTTTTAAGTAGAGATTGGACAGCCACATCTCAGGAATGTTTTACTGTATATTCCTGCCCTGGCAGGTTTTCTCTTCCTTCCTTCCTTCCTTCCTTCCTTCCTTCCTTCCTTCCTTCCTTCCTTCCTTTCTTTCATTTATTCCTCCATCTATCTCCTGGAATGGAACTCAAGGTGGCTTACAACAATATCAAATAAGATTAAGTTTAAAACCTTATTTTACAAAGGTTAAAAAAGGATTAAACAGCAGCTAAATGGTGAAAAACAGTTAAAATATACTTAAAACATAATTACTAATAAACGATAAAAGACAGACACCACTTTACACATAGTCGGACTAGATAATCCTTGGATCCTTTCTAACTCTGATTCTGTGACTCAGATTGGAGCCAACAAAGTCCCAAAGTCTTAAAGTATTAAGAGAAATTAGCTACAGAGCATACGCAATCTACAAAGGAAAATTATGGGAAAAAATACTTTGTCAACGCCACTCACTTAAGAATGATTCCGAGTCCCCTCCATGCATTCAACGTAGTTTACTCCCACGTAAAGGTGCATAAGATGCAGTCTTTTTTTCATTATTACTTCTTGGAGGGATCAACTACAGTAGTCTAATACTGCCTTAATACTGTTTGTGTATGTGTGTATTTGATCACTTAGTATACTTCTGATTGATAATTCCTGAGGGAGATCTACTACATTGGAGGCTTGGTGATCTACATTTGCCTGATCAGGATTGATCATCTAGGTTTGTTTGATCATTTTAGGGAGGCTCAAGCTCCTCCTGCCACCACCACAACCCCTATGTGTCAGGTACCATGATTGTCTTCAATAACAAGAAGGAAGAAGAGAGCAATTGCTTCATGCTTCTTAATGAAACTGGTTTAAGGGAACTATCCACAAGTATCACTGGATAGCTCACCGGGCACTTAATTGGGGCTATAGCTCAGAGAATCTCCCCCACCTCAGAGTCTGTTACCTTAAATCAAGCTTACAGTGTTGCTGATTCAAATCAAAATGTGTCATAGAGCTGGCTACAGGAAAATAAATATTCAATTCACTATTAAACTGAAGACTATATTTGAGTGGACACTTCATCACTGATCTTGCAGTTAAATTATGTAAGATTTGGCCTGCGTACTTTTCCATAGTTATTCTTGATTGAATGAATTCTATTGATTTTGAGGGCAGAAGTATTGGACGCCTGACTGTGACTCAGTGGTGCAATTATACTAAATAAGGGCTGAATTTGGAAAAGGTGAAATATCCTAAACACATATGGGAATTTCCCAGCTGAACTAGCTAAACGTTCGCTCCAGTTATCCCCTAAAGTACAAAGTAATGCTTTTTGAAGGATGACTGGAAAGGAGTTTATTTTTAATAAGAATTTGCCACAAAATAAAAGCCCTATAAATGCACACATAACATTTTTATTTATACACAAATAACCACGTGGATGTTTGAATATATCTCTTTGTACTCAGAAGCTTCAGACAACCAATCCAGGCCTTGCCACTCACTTCTATCTGAAAAACACACCTACCAGTCTTAAATAGCAAATTCTAGCAAACTCTCTCTTCTGACATCCTATTCTGCTTTGTTGTCATCATTATTAATCATATCTGCCATCCCCTTATAGGCTTGTTATAAATCAAGCAACTGACAACAAACCAGCTGCTTTGACTTTCACTGAATGCTGCCATACAATCACAGCACAATCCTTGTAGATATGCTTACTGAGCAGTAAGTTCCATGTGATCATTGAGACGTACTCCCAGAAACCTATACAGATGATTGTAGCTGTAGGTACCTAGGCCAAAATCCATTTAGTCCAAATTGGACCCACTGATAGAATAGAATTTTAAGCAAACCAACACTTATGTAAGCTCCACTGATTCATTAAGTCTACTTTACTTGAACCAAACAGTTGCTATGAGGCCCTAATTTTCAATGCTTTGGCAAAGAATGATTTGGCAAAATGTATAGACAAATACAGTTTCACGGCAAACAGCATGTAATTGTGTGTTAGAAACTGTCCATTTCCTTCTCTGCATCTACCTATGTCCCCTTTTGGAATTTCACGGCAACAGAAATTTAAGTAGTAGTGAGTAGCAATTGTATGAGATCACACTGGTCAAATATTTTCAAATGATGCATTGCTAATAAATACGAAGCACAGTTTTGTATAGGAAAAAGCTGTTGGGTGAAACTTTCATTGATGCCAGTAGATTTCCTTAAAAAAATAAGTAGACAAGATGTTTGGAAACAGTGGACAAATTGACTGAAAGGTAATTTGTCTATCCCTACTGTTGTTTGAATGTGAGTTGTTGTTGTTGTGTCCCTTCAAGTCATTTCCAACTTATGGTGACTCTAAGGCAACCCTATCACAGGTTTTCTGAGGCTGAAAGTATGTGATGCACCCAAGGACACCTAGTAGGTTTCCAGGGCTGAAGGGGGAATCAAACCCTGGTCTCCAGGATCATAGTCCAATGCTCAAATCACTACACCATGCTGGCTCCTTGAATGTACATTCAAAGATGCACATCTGTTCAGGGTAAGACTAGCCCTTAAACCTTTACTAGGGCTTTGCCCAGGCTACAAATATTCCTTAGACTGAATGCTAGACTGAATGCCAGAATTCATGTGCTTGAATTCGTAGTAAACTACAGGGAGCATATAGAAGATAATTTGAAACTAAAAGGATTCTATAAAGGTTGGAACTATCGCTATCACAACTGCTTAGATACACATGAGGAGATCATAAGAAACAGGAATGCACTTTTCACTTCAATTTTCATTACAACTTTAATCTCATAATATTTGTTTATACACAGATCCCACCAATTGTGAATAGAGAAATGCACTTGTGTCCTGGGGATGTGGATAAAAGGCTTTTAAATTACGGTATATACACTTTCAACAATAGGTTATTCTGGAAGGATCAAAAGTTGTACACAGACCACAATAATGATGTTTTGCATTCTGCATTGTTGTCCTCAGTCTGAGGCAAATATGGAAAAGAATATGTAATGTATCTACATAAGTAGCCATTACTGTTTTAATGTGACCAAAATGGCTATCCATTTTCAACCCAGTTCTAATGTTCATCTCCAAATTCAAATGCTGTCTCTAATCCTAAAAGTTAGGTAAGTTCAGTTCCCTTGTACTGAAAATCTAGTCCTTGAAGCTTCTGGTTCCATGGTTTCTCATCATAATGTTGAGCCAGCAAAAGTTAGCTAATTTAGCTGTCACTGCCAAAAGTATTGAATCAAGGCTCAACACTTTTTATTAGGGGTTCCTTGAATTAACAGTGCTTGCTTCATCTTCTTATATGCTCTTAGAATAATTTTACATCTTGATTGCTAATTAAGTATATATCATTTTAGCAGCTGAACAATTTTAGTGCTATCTCAGCAATCATCATCTTTGCAACCGTTAGCACTATACATCATTATCTGCACACCAGGAAAGGCAAGGCATGTTAAAGAGCATTTCAATCAATGGGATTTCACCCAGCTTTCAGTGGTATTGATGTATATGTGCAAGTACTACTAAAAAGAAGTCTATGACCATGTAAGGGCTGCATTGACAAATTTATAAAGAATTTCTCTCATTTGCGAGAGACCATACCCAGAAAACACCAAAACCAAATGAGGCACACTATACCAGTCACTCAATGTGTATCAGCTATGCAGCTTCTTCAGCGATAGCAAGTAAAAGAGAACAGTACTAGAGTAATGAAAAATAATTCCTTATTTCCAAAATGTCTAAACTTTCGTGATTCTGATTCTTTTTCTTTTTGCTACCAGCTTAAGATATTTTATACTACTTTTGGAGGAAGCATGGTAAAGTGATTTGAATGTTGCACTAGGACTCCAGGAGACAAGAGTCCAAATGGCAATTTCAAACTGCTTATGAAGAAATCTCACAAGGAAACCGTAGGATATGGTCACTGTTATTGAGTCCACTTGAAGGCACACAACAAAAACATACTACTTTTAATTATAGACAGACAGACAGATAGATAGACAAATCAGACAGGTACAGTGTTATGTGTTACACCATGGTAAGTCATATTATGTAATTCTGGGATAATTTTCACTATGTTACCTCCTGGAGTCTTCTAGTAATACCTATTTATTTATTTGGTAATACATTTTAGTAATACATTTTAACCAAAACATTTGGGGGAGGGAGTGAAAAAAAATCAAATAGTTGGGGGTCAGGACCTACAGCTCACACAATTCCAATCACCCACTTCACCATAAAAATTCCTCAGATGTGTAATGTCTATGTATCATGATTTCAAATCTCTCATGGGTTTTTGATTGGGTCCTTCGGATCTAATTTATAATGAACTTCTGGTCTAATTTAATGTGAAAATACGCTCCAATATTATGATGACTAGACCTAGAGTTAGTTAAAAAGTCTTTCTTGATACTCTGTTAAGTCATTTTTGGAAATTACACATAAAAGAATAATGATAGAAAATGATAATAACAAAGAAAGAATTTTCTGTATCACAAATAAATGAAGGATAATCTCAAATCATACACGCTCACATC
Organism: Cyclura pinguis; assembly: GCA_030412105.1. Classification (NCBI taxonomy): domain Eukaryota; kingdom Metazoa; phylum Chordata; class Lepidosauria; order Squamata; family Iguanidae; genus Cyclura; species Cyclura pinguis. The sequence goes on from CM059600.1 coordinate 132,936,338, forward strand.
ACATCCCCAATGAGATGACCTAAAGCTGTTTCTGCACACTGGGCATGAGAACTGACGCTGTGAACCCCAAATCAAAAGGAAAAGCATAGCATCTGCAACAGAAAAATAACTTTTCTTGGGATCCAGCTGTCCCTGTCCTATGTGAAGCTAACTGTTCCTTTCTAAGGCAGAAAACATTGAGTTTCTCAAGGAGCCTCTGTTGCTACTGGAGGTGAAATCTTAGTATCTGTCTTTTTTGGCTCTTTGTCCCTCATCTTCACAAAGCCAACAAGAGGAGTGGCCTCTGCCTGCACTGAAATCCCTCAATACCATCTTAACTGACAACATCTCAGAAACAATGTGTGTATTGACAGGGAGAGTTTCCCCATTATGGCAACATGCAACTTGGAATATTTAAAAACTGGGTTTGTTGTTTAAGAGCATATAAACATATTCATTTGGATGGTTTGGCTGTGTTTTGAAATTTCACACCAATGAGGAACTGGAAATAAGCCAACTTCAACCACGTTCAATTTTAAAACTTGACACACTTTCAAAAATTATTTTACTCCGAAGTATTTACATAGAAATCATTGGGATTTCAGTAAGTATGTCTAGGATTGCTGCTGAAAGCTTTGCTGTTTCCTCTTTCCTATGAAGCTGCTGGTAAACCCCAAAAGGAAACCATTTTGAACCAGTATTCATACTAGTCAGGTTATTTGATAGCTTTGAGTTATTCTAGTCTTATTATAATTTCTCCAAAAGCTAGGGAAAATGAGGAGCTAATATGAATTTAAAAAATAAACATTATAAGGAAACATAAGAAAATGTATAGAATAAAAATCTCCACCAAATCAAGTTTTTATGACACAAGTCATATAATGGGGTGCTTCTGCCAAAAAATACTGGAAGGGGCAATCTCCCTTCCCTCCACACCACTCTAAAAACGTGCTCCAGGGTACTGTGGAACCTTTGGAGTAAGCTTTCCAAGTTGTGGCTGGTCACTCTAACATAAGTGAAGTGGTCAATTTTCTCTATTTCTAGTGCAGGGTCAGCAGCAACTATCTAAGATGCTGAATCCTATCTCCAAAATAAGATTTTCCAGTATTGACCACAACAGAGTAGAATCTCTGTCTCTCAGACCTTGAAGACACTTCACTGACATTGAAGCCACCAGCATCCACTGGTGGTGGTGGGGTGTTTTTCTACCTCAGCAGCACTCTACAGCTTGTCCCAGTACTACTGAAATCTTGCACTGGGTTGGAAAGAAGCATCAGAGCAGGATTCTAGATGTCCCTTCCATTTGAAGAACACACAGTTGCTCAGTAAGCTCAACACCAAAACCCTTCCTCCCCAGTAATAATATAACTGGGGCTGAAACTGAATTAGCTGTGAACAGTTGCTAGCAGGGGGGATTTCTTTTCTTTTCTTTTCTTTTCTTTTCTTTCTCTCTCTCTCTTTTTACAGAAAAGCAACAAAGACTGAATACCAAATTGGCACTTATGTAGTTTGTTTTGCTTGTTGTTCAATTATCGCTGAGCTCCTATTAATTCTTCTATTTCACCTGAAAGGCTTCCTGCACTGCAATGAGATGGTAAAATATCCCCAGGTTGAATGGAAGGTAAGAAATTATATCACTGTTACCATCCTCCTCCATATACAAGCATAAAATCTTCCATTAAAAACTTAAGAGGTGTGAACGTTTCAACGAAATCTAAGTTGCTAAACGTAATAAAAATGTTAGCAGAGGGAAGCAACATGAATTTGGGCAATTCAGCAAAGCAAAGCACCGATCACTCCAAGAGGAAAATAAAGAGAAGGGCTTGAAAACAGAATAAAAATCATTTCTGACAAAAGAGCCATCCAAAATGTTTGTCAGTTTCTCAAAACAATGTCACCTAAGGGATAAAAAAAAAGTAGTACCATAACTGCATTGTCCTTGAAAAATAAAGTGTGCCTGCAAACGCCAAGCAAGTTGTAAGACAGAAGGTTGCAAGTTTATTTGTAACTGCTATTCACTGAGAAAGAGACAGAGAAGTTTAAAATGTGTCTTATAACATCTGTATATTGTACTTTTAGACTTCTATTTTTTTGTTTTCTGTGGCTGAGAATGCAGCCACCTTCTGTTCTGCTGTAATAACAGTGTCCTGCCATTCAAAGTGGAAAATCAGATTACTTTCAAATGTGGTGAAGCCTGGTAATTCTCAGGGCTGATTAAAGAGCACTAAACTGTAGCAGGAACAGCTCAGTCTCTTTGGACGGCCAGCCATGTGGAACATAGTGTTTCCTGGAAGTCATACACTCCTGTAGTGTGTGTTTGAAGGTGAAGGAAAGCACTCATGGTGAGGGCAGAAAAGTGCTGGTATTCATAGTTAAAAGACTTTATAGAAGAAGATAAAAACAGCAATGTGTTTGATTGCAAGGGCACCTTGTCCCTCTAAGTCTTTCCAGTTAAAACGGAACTGGTATTATTTTGTCCTATTCTCAATTATTAAAGCAGTAAAGGTGGCTTACTGAAGGATGTAGAGGGGGCCAGAGAGATAACTTTGCCTGTTTTAATTTATTCCCCATGATATAGTTCATATTCAGATAACCACAGAATTGTAGAACTTTAGGAGTTGGAAGGGACCACAAGCACATGTCCCTTGCTATGCAGGAACACACAATTTAAGCACTCCTGAAAGATATCCATCCAACCTCTGTTTAAAGATTTCCAAAGAAACTGTTGAACAGTTCTTACAGTTAAAAAAAAGCTATTCCTAAAATTTAGGCTGAATCTCTTTTCTTGTAATTTGACTTCATTAGCTTGTGTTCTAGTCACAAGAACAGCAGAAAGCAAGCTTGCTCCATTTTCTCCATGACATCCCTTCAGATAAAAATGAGTTTCAGCTGCTGTGCTCTTCCATTATGTGATTTTTGTGTATGATTGAGATACTACTAATAAGCGAGGCTGACACGTGACATTTTGAAGTTTGAAGTGAAATACAAAGTGGTGTCGCCCTGACTTCACCAACAAAAATGGACCAAATAGAAATGAATGTTACCTGAGCACTGGCAATGGAACAGAAATTTCCATCACACTAGAAGGCAGTGAGATAGCTTAAGGAATGAAGAAGCACATGCTTGAAACAATATAGCTCTGTACTCCAAACAGAGGGGAATAGCCAATGGCCACCAAGCATGCATCATCAGAGATGACTGCCCCAGGTTGCCTAATGGTGAGGCTGGCCTTGTTTATATGTCCCACAATGGCCTGTTAAGAGGAATCTTTGCTTGTCTCTCCCCAGTCCCCTCCTTTGGCCATTGTCACCTTTGCCTGATCTATGGCAATTGGACCCAAAGGGTCACAGGATTCTGGGACCTTTGACACACAAACAAGGATTTGGTTTGTATCAAAAGTTTATTGATTGAGAGGTGAGAAAAGCTTCATCTACTGAAGTTCCACATTCTACACTGGTATCAGAGGCATATCAACTTTCCCCTTTTCTCCGAACCGCTTGAATTCCAAGCTTGATGTCAGCTGCAGATTCGAGTCCTGACACAGAGATTAATGTTGTGTCAGTCAGAAGCTTCAGAGAAAGAGCACACCAGAGTTTTCTTCTTATAGTGCTTTACAGAATATATAGAGCAGAAGGCAACCTGTTGACATAAGGCGCTTGGGAGGCGCAGCAGTTCAGCTGAACTCTGATCCTAAATGGATCAACCATTCAGACAAACTGGGTGATCTGGATGGCAAACTGCAGTAAAAGGTCCAGGCAGTATGTCTTCAAAATGGAGGAAACAGCAGTATGAAAGGAAAGCTGTCTGAAGAGAGAGGAGAGCTGGACTTTGCTCACCAACTGCCTACTTTGGATCAAGAAACTCTGCCGCACTTTCCAATTTTAAAGTTCTTGGAAAAAAGGAAAGTGTGTTTCTGTTCTCTTTTCTGTTTTTTTTGTTAACCACAAGAATATTTTTGAAAGAGCTTTGCTGGAATTTGTCTTTTCTTTTTACCATAGGTCACATTTCCCTTTCCTTCATCCTACCAGTACTCAATCCTCCTTTCCTTGTTATTTCTCAATCAAGTCCCATCTTACTTGGTTGGTGTTTACTTTAAGAAGTCTGTGTGTTTGTCTCAGTGTTGTTTTAGTAATAGTTCCACAAGGCATTAGCACTTCCTTTATTCCCTTATTTAACCCCACCCATTTTTGGCCATTGCTTTTTTTAAAAAAATAGATAGTCTTGGATTGGATTTCAATCTTCGTTGCTTGTTGAGTGCATCTGTTGTATTTTTTTCTTCTTCTCCAATTGCCCTCTGTATGTTTCAGTTATGCATACACAATAAGACTCCATGCACAAGAAATACACATGCAACACTGGCCTCTCTTCTGTGCTCCACTTTTGCCTGAGGTGAAAACTTTTATATTCAGGAAAATCTTTGGCAATTGTCGGGTTACTACGGAAATGGGTGTGTGTGTGCTCTCCCTGCTTTTTTTGTTTTTGAGGTGCCTTTGCATTGTTTTTCAATTATTTGTAATTCAGTTGTTGAAATATAATGATTGGTTTTATTGTTTTTAAATATCGTAAACCATTATGTTTTTAGATACCTTAGCATTTCAAACCTGTTGTGAGCAGTTCTGGCTCCCAATATAAAAATAAAGGCAGCGTATAAGTAAAGTATATAAATAAACAGTGGTGCAAAACCCAGCAAATTTGAAACATATGAAGACATCTTTTAAAAGTAGGTATCATGCAGCCTGATGTAGTGGTTTGGGCATTGGACCATGATCCTGGAGACCAGAGTTTGATTCCACACTCAGCCATGGAAATCTACTGGGTAAATCATACGCTCTCAGCCCAAGAGAACCTTGTGATAGGTTCACCATATGTCAGGAACTGAATCCAAACACACAAATAGTACAGTGCATAAACACTATTTATTTGGAGCGAGATACATCTTACAGGACTTCAGTGAGAGGACTAAAGGCAATTAGCAATTTCAAAAGCATAAAATACCAAGATGTTTCCCTCCCGCTCACAAGAGATCTTGAAGCCGTGAAAGCCTGGCAGCACTTATCAGTACATTCCTAGCTTTTGTTTACCTAATGGTCTTTGGTCCCCATACCTTTGTTACAAGCAAGCAGATAACTTAAAATCTACTACATATCCCATTACTATAATATGGAGGGCAACCTGACATCCTGCCTGTCCCGAAAAAAAAATTATTATTCAGAAAAGCAGAATATGCATGAATCAGTTTGAATTATAAATTCCTTTTCAGTATCTGGGAACAGGAGTAGAGGTTCTGAATTGAATTTTTGTTTCAGAGTGTCAAAGGCAGTTTGGCATTTATTAGACCAGAAAATTCATTTGGAATGATTTCTGTTGTTATCAGGAGCTTTTTTCAGAAGGTCAGTGAGTGGGAGTGCAATCGTGGCGAACCCCTATATGAAGTTGTGGTAAAAATTTGCAAAACCAAGGAATTGTTGTAGCTGTTTTCTGGTTCTAGGGCAGGCCAGTTCAAAATTGTATCAATTTTGGAAGGGTCCGTGTTTAAGGTATTGTTGCACACTCAATAGCCTAAATAGTCAAAAGTCTGTGCGTGAAATTCGCATTTTGAAAGTTTCACGACAAGTTCATTGTTTATAAGTCTTTGTAAAACAGTGCACACAAGTTTGGTGTGATCTGCTAGGTTTTCCAAATAGATCAAAATGTCATCTAGATAAATAACAACACCATTGTAGAGGAGATCTTCCAAAACAGAGTTGAGGAACATTTGGAAGGCTGCGAGGCCAGCTTGTAATCCAAAAGGTAGCACAGTCCATTGGTAATTACCCAAGGGGGTCGAGAAAGTAGTTAGCCATTCACTTTCAGGATCTTATTCTTATTCTGTGGAAAGCCTCTTTGAGGTCCAATTTGGTAAAGAATTTGGCCTTGACCAATTGGTTCATGTTGTCTACGGTCAAAGGAATCAGGTACACATTAGGCAATACTGCCTGATTGATTAAATTATAGTTCACAATGAGCCTAGGGTCTCCTCCATCTTTTCTCTTACGGAAAAATATCGGGCTAGCCGTGGGGGCAGATGAGAGCTTAATGAATCTGGGTTGCAAGTTTTTATTTAGAAACTTTTTTAGAGCTTCTAGCTCTTGTTTGTTCATAGGGTATATCTTGGGTTTGGGAATTTTGGCACCATCTATCAATCTTAGTTTGCAATCAAAGTCTCTATGCGGGGGTAGTTTGTCTGCTTCATGGTCCTCGAATCCTTTCTGCAGGTCCCAGTACTCTTGCGGGATTTTCTGCAGTTCCTCGGGACTCAATTTAAGTGCTGTGTTGGGTGCTGACAGTTTGGGCACTTGGTTGGCACCATTAGCATGCATGAGCAGGCCTTGGGTCCAGTCAATTTGGGGGTTGTGCTTCTTTAGCCAATCATATCCGAGAACTACTTGGAACCCAATTTTGTTTGGCACTAGGAACCTTAATCATCCCCGTATGTTCCCCACTTGAACAGGTATGGGTCTGGTCCTTTTCCTTACAGGGCCCCTGGCCATGGGTGGGCCGTCCATTTGAGACAATTTGATGGCTTTCTTAAGGGGTTTGAAATTTACTGCAAGGTCTTTGGCCACTATGGGGTTCAGTAAGCTAGTAGTGCAGCCTGAATCAACCAGGGCCCGGTACATTTGCAATTTCCCATCAGTTCCTTCTAAAGTCACTGTAACATATACATGACGAGTTTTAGCTGTACTTACATTAGCAGATTGGTCTGGGTCCCACTCGTCACTGTCTGATTTGGAAGTGGTCAGGGAGCTGTCCTCGCCATCGCAAGCTCTAGCAGAGGTCCCACCGGTAGGATGCTTAGTTGGCGGCTTCGGAATTTTGGCTTTGCAGGAAGTACGCTTGGTGGAAGGGGTTACAGGCTTTTCTTCGGTGGATTTCTTTTGTGCCTGCCATTCACTGGCGATGTGGCCCTTCTTCCCACACAAAAAGCAGGTTCCCTCTCTGAGCTGTTTTTTTCTTTTCCTCACTGCTCAGGAAGTGGTCTTGGGGGGTGCCGGGGTTCAGCAACTGCTTTCTTGGGCTTGTCTCTGCCGGGAGAGCTGGACACTTTCCATGATGCTCTCCACTTCTCCAGCCAGTTTCATTCATCCCAAGAGGCTGGCAGGATCTCCTTGTGACAGGCAGCGATCCAGTATGGTGGGGTTTAATCCATCTCAGAAAAATTGCTTGAGTATGTCATCTTTCCATTCCGGTACTTTAGTGGCTAGTTTTCTGAATTCATGGGCATATTCCCTGACGGCTCCTTTCCCTTGTCGCAGTTTTCTGAGTTGGTCTCTGGCTTGTTCTTGGAAGAAATGGTCTTCAAACTGTTCTCTGAGGCGGTGCATGAACAGCTGTAGATTGGCTGTTTCTTCAGCTCGTGAGTCGAATAAACTGGTGACCCACTCCACTGCTTCTCCTTTGAGGTGCTGGCTCGGGTATCTAACTCTGGCAGCATCATCTGGGAAGCTGTTCCCATAGTCGAGCATTGGAGGCCATGTTAAGAAAGTATGTCAGGGTGGCGCCATCTCCATCATAGATGGTCTTCAACTCCCAAAAAGGTCTGGGACCCACTTGAGGAGCCTGTATTCCAGGAGGGACCGGTGTTGCAGCTGCTGGAGTGGCTGCTGCTGCTGCTGGTATCTGTGGAGGCGCACGCTCAACCTGAGGTACCAGGATTCTCCAGTCGTGTAACTGAGCTCTCAGTTTGGATATCTCTTCTCGTTGTTTTTCCACTTCTTCTCTGGCTAAGAGTTGTTCCATCAAGTTGGTTTCGATGACCGAAGTGTCCCATCTTGTCACACGGTGTTGTTGTTGGTGCGCCATTTCAGGTCTCTCTCCCCAGGCCCAGGTTTGGCCTGTAATTGGGGTGGTCAGAGGGACCGATGGTCATGCCTTGACTTGCACATCTGAGGGCTGGCTGGGGTTCGTTTCGTCTCTTTTGGCATTTCCGTCACCTGGAACTTCGACGACTCTGCTGGCCGCTCCTTCTTCCAGTGGATCTTCTTCAGATTTTTGATACATGTTGTAGTATTTGCACTTTGAGTCCTCTCACTCTGTCAGGAACTGAATCCACACACACAAATAGTACAGTGCATAAACACTATTTATTTCAGGTGAGATACATCATACAGGACTTCAGTGAGAGGACTAAAGGCAATTAGCAATTTCAAGCGAAATTGCACAAGAGACTTTGAAGCCGTGAAAGCCTGGCAGCACTTATCAGTACATTCCTAGCTTTTGTTTACCTAATGGTCTCTGGTTCCCATACCTTTGTTACAAGCAAGCAGATAACTTAAAACCTACTACATATCCCATTACTATGATATGGAGGGCAACCCAACACCATATGTCCACCATAAGTCAGAAATGACTTGAAAGCAGACAACAATAACAACAACAATGAGAACAATAATCATACACTTGCACACAACCAGCACACACACAAACCAGGACCAATTTATCCGAAATTTGAAAGGGTTATTCTCCCTTTGTGTAGAAACATTAATGGAATTTTTTTATTTCCTATAAGACGTTGGTAATATGGGGGAAAAGGGGGGGGGGAATCTGCAAGCTAGACAGATAAGGTATGAACTGGTCCAAAGCATACTGGGTTCCAACCCAAATCATGACACTAACCATTGAACGGGGAGTGGGGAATTGGCCCAACTGTAGCACCAAAAACTGAACAAGATATAACTTAGGAATGCTGCAAAATGTACCAACATACAACCTACAGATCCCCAGAAATATTTTTCCTATTATTAATAAATATATAATGTTATAATGACTTCACTTTTAAGACTGTAATTTCTTTAAGTGTTGTTATTATTATCATTGTTATTATTATCATCATTATTAATAACCTATAAATAAATTAACAAATCATTTCTGCTTGCTTAGACTGATCACAGGTGGGAAAGATCCTGCTATAATATCAGTCACTGCTACTACCCTATATAAGAATTTTTATTTCTTCACACTCACTCTTTTATTTAAATTATGTCCCACCTTTCTCCAAACATAGTTTAAATAATATCCCACTTTTCTCCCAACATAGGACCCAAGGCAGCTGGCAACAAGGTTAGAACAAAAGACAACTAAAAACCTGATAATACAGAAGTTCGAAAACAAGTTATGTTAAGATCACCATCAATCGCTAATCTTAAGACCACTGTCATCACTTAAGATCATCATCTATCACCAATTATTATGTTAAGATCATTGTCTTTGGATACTTTCAGCAGCAACCTTTCAGAAATCCATTGCAGCACATGTCAAGATGACATGAAAGAGCATACAGTCTGCTGAGCTCTAAAGTACTACTCAAGTATCTAATGGATGTGTTGTTTCTAAGAATACAGGTAATCACAGACAAATGTTCGAATCCCACTCATTCTAACAGGAACCTCCCTTTATTGGTGGAGAAAGTCTGCAAAGAAGCTATAACTGGCAAGGGCATGATCAAACAACTCCAGTTGCACCATAATGCATCTATGCATTAGGGCCAAATGACACATTACTTTTTTCTTTAAAAACCCTCAACAAACTGGCCACATGTTAATAATAGAATCTTGGAGTCAGAAGGCGCCATAAGGGCCATCAAGTCCAACCTTCTGCTATGTAGAAATATACAACTACAGCACCCCTGCAAGACGCCCATCCAACCTCTGTTTAAGGGTCTCAAAGAGTCCCCCCACCTCCATACAGGAGGCAGTCTATTCCATTGTGAAACAGTTCTTACAGTAAGAAAGTTCTTCCTAATGTTTAAGTAGAATCTCTTTCTTGTAATTTGAATTCACTGGTTTGTATTCTAGTCTCTGGACAGTGGCAGAGGTTGGAGTGTTTGGAGAGGGGGATGGAGGTTGGGCTAAGGGATGGTGGGCGTGGCCATGGTGGGTGGAGGTGTGGCTGGGGTATGTGGGGGCATGGCCGGGGCATGTGGGGGCATGGTTACAGGCCGGGACGCCCCAAAAACATTGCCGTCCCCACGTCCATACGCGACTCTCTCTGGAGCAGCAGAAAACAAGCTCACTCCATATTCTACCGGACACCCCTTCAGATATTTAAAGATTCTTCCTTTAGAAAAAGCAGCAAAAACCACAGGACCCCTAAAGCAGATTTCTGGAGTAAGTGTCTGTATTTGTGCACGTTAATCCCCCAATTCCATCGTCCCACTGAAACATTTCCTCTTAAATACTATTTGTACCTTGGCCTTCGGTTTCTCTCATCAGTTATGAATATGATTTAAATGGTAGAAAAGAGACCATCTCTCTAGGCGTTCTTAAAAAGTGTTGGCTTTTCCACATTTTTTCCCTCTCAATCTCATCACATCCTGCACTCCAGTTTACAACACTAAAATTCAAAAGATTAAATCTTGGCTGTAATTATAAAAGATTTGGGAGTACTGAATTGTAAGGGTTAGCCTGTGTTCTCTGCCACTTAACAAGCTTTGGCTACATTGATTTTTGCTGAATAACTTGTTAATATGATGCTTGGGAAAGAATATGGCACTTTTTTCCAGATCAAATAACTGCATTTAATGCTCTAACAATAGGCCTTATGAAGTTTAATTTTCAACTCTATTATATAAGATAAGAGCAGTGTTCCTATCTGACTGTGAATAAATACATTAGAATTAGCCCAGGAATTTTCAGTGCTGTTTTATTCATTAGTTGCTCTATCATATCTTTGATTTCACACATTCTCAGTGGCACAATGTCAGGTCTAGCAACATATACTGAAAGGACATTTGGGGAGCCTGCTGCTGGAAAAGAGAGAACAAGTCTGGTTTAACAAATGGGATTTATGTGCAAGCCAGCCAAGCCTGAGCTAGAGATATAAAAAATCTCTCTGACTCAATTTTGTTGAGTTTCTCCAAATCCATTTTCCTCCCATCCTTGTCTCCTGTAAGGTTGAAAGACATTTTGTTTTTTATACACACTTTAAAATGCACCTTTGCTCATTTATTTGTGCAATTTGCCCTTTGGCAACCTTATTTTAGATTATATTGTCAAATATGCACATTCGAGGTGGATTTTTTTTTCAGAAATGCCCCATAAGCCTTAGAAATGTGGAAATGTTCAATGTGAGGTGCACATTTTCTCCTAAGTTGTCTAAGGAGGCATAAGAATGGTATTCTCATCAAGTCCAGTAAAATATCTTGCCACCCCTAGACTGAATACAGTATGAAATGTGCTGATGTGAGTGCAGTAAGGAAAGGCAAGAAATAGTATGAGGAAGCATTTACAAAAGAGTCAAGCCAGTACAGCTCACAGATGGGTAATCAAAGGAGCTGACCAAAAATGAAGGAAAGCCCAGAAGCAAGGTCGTAGCTGTTCCGCAATCACTAATGAGGATCCAGCAGTCATGATAAAGCAAAAAGCCAAGCCAAAAGGGAAATACAATGAAACATGCTACTTAGACCAGTCCAGGGGTTAAGAATCCAAATAAGCTCATAAGAGTACTGAGAGACAAGTAGAACAAGTATTACATACAACAAGAACTCTCAGCAGCTGCTGAAAGATTTATACATGCCTGACCTTGAGACGCTAGACAGTTAATTGCCCAGTACAGTCCTCCCTCCACATTCCTGGGTTTGATCTTCGTAAATTTGATTATTTGGTCACCACATGTTTGCTTTTCCCCTTCCCCTATTTTCCTCCTCCCATTCCCTTGCATTCCTCAGCACAGGCTTGCCAGGCTTGTGTTTAAAATGAACTCCCTCCCCCTTTTGGGTGAGTACCCCCCACCACTGCTGGAGGCATGTCCTCTCTGCCCTGTGGCTGCACATACTGCTGTGTAATGGCTGCTGATTGGTGCTCCCTTTGCTCCTACCCCTCCTTTCTCAAGATGGCTACTGGAGGTAGCTAGAATGCCATAACTCTGCTCTTTTCTGTTTGAGGAGAAAGTACCGATAAGCCCTTTATCTTGTCTTTTTTCTTCCCTCTGGGAATGCTAGGGCCTGAGGAAAAGGAATGGGAAGGGGAGCTCTGAAGGGAATCATGGGGGGGGGGGAGTTATTCACATTTTTCCACTTTCATCAGGGTTCTGCATCCCAAACCCTCATGAATTTGGAGGGGCTACTATAGTTCCTATTTAAGCTTCTGCAAGAGGCACTGACTGTTCTAACATTGTATCTCTTCTTGCTAATGATGAGTGTTTCTCTTCACTGTCAATTAATTGCAACTGAGGTTGCAATCAGCTATACTTACCACTAGCCGACCAGACTCTGTGTGGGAGTCTTCAGCTAGAGTCAGAGGTCTTTCTGGGTCCTCACTCCTCTGCATCAGATTCCATATATTCCACTCTCATATTCCACAGGTTGACTTATGACAGATTGAATGCACAGCATCATTTCAGACTACTAGGGGATTTTAAAATGTTCCATGCCAGTAGAAAAAGTAGAAAAGCTAGGACATCCAAAGAAATATTCTAGCCAAACCATTCCTTTCAAATTCAACTTTTATATCTGCAACAAGGTTTTAAGCCTAACCCACTTTTGCAGTCAGAACAAAACAGTACAATCCATTTTACCACAAACTCCTCCCATTCAGTCATAGATCAGGTTTAACTCGATGGATATGAAAGAAAGAACTACCAATGAGGTCCAAAATCATGAGTGAGCAAAGTTACTGCTGATGAAAGCTGATGGAAATTTCAGAGTCCCAAGTCCCTAGCATTATTAATCAATTAACTTTATTACTATCATTTTCTCTACTTTCTTGTTCACTATTACATTTGTAGTTTTAAAGCATAAGTGCAAACTGAAGTAACAATAGAAGTTTGATAACCATGTAGAAAAAATAATGCCTTAGCAAAGTCTGCATCCTGTGCATATTATTCCAAAAAAGTAGAAAAGCTGCTCTCTTATTGCTATCATCACCCAAGCCCCTTACTCATGTGCATACCAAGACTGAGATTTTTTTCCCCTCCAGTTTTCTTTCCTCCTGTAAGCCACGTATTACTTCACCATTTTCCTAATACTTGGAATGCTATTCCTCTTCTCAGTGTGATAAAAATTGTACTCAGAGAGTGCCAGGAGCAATCTAGCATAAATGTCTGTGGGGAGGGAGAAACTGAACCTAGGGCTGGAAAAGAAAACGAAACATTTCTGTGTTGTTCATTTTTAGATGGCAGTGCTGTTTTCAGTTACATGATTTCTAGATCAATTCTGTAAACTCGTCTGAGCTTCTAGAAGGATTCAATTGTTTTAAATCAATTTCTCTCACACATCCACCAACCAGAGTTGAAACTGATATAAAAGGAAAAAAGGGGGCAAATTCTTAGCCTGGAAAGCCTTCTGGAGAATGGGAGCAGAACTTGGAAAAGTATCATTTTCGATGCTGCTGTAATTTTGATAACTGAACCGGTGAGTCTACATAATTTGGCTTTTGTTGGAATTAGCAATATGACTGGACTGCATCGAGGCATCATATGAGTGATCTGTTACGCAAAGGTAACAGAACTGAATAGGATCCCAGACATAGTTTTGTCTCCCTCTGATACTCTCACAACAACCCTATGAATCAGGTTAAGCTGAAAGATAGTTACTGTCCCACCCATCAGCCAGCAAGCTTTAGAACTCCATGGAGACATGAATCTCAGTCTATGCTGTCCTACTCCCACCCTCTAATCCAGATATAAGGAACCTTCTACCCTCAAGACATCAATTAACTACCACTGCCATCATTCCTCAGCATTAGCCAGACTGGTTGGGACTGTTTGTACTCACTATTTGCTACTTTGCACACTTCTGTTTGCTTGCTTTTCCAAGTCCACTTTCTTCCTGCAACAATGTGCCATATTTCTCTTCCCCATCTCTTCTCTATTAGGTTGTGTATTTAACTATGCACATGTATTTGCAAGTAAAGATATTTTTATATGTTCTACAAAAAAGAATAAGCTATTTATTTCTCTGCTAGATCCTGTCTGTAGATGGGTGAGCATGGGGCTAGCGGTTGTTGAATCTCTTCCCTGCCAGTCGTTTATTTTATTTAAGAAATACACCATTGTCTTTCAAATTTCCCAGTGGTTTCTGCAATATGGGCAGGATTCTGACTGGAATGTTCTCCTTCAGCTTGAAGCCTTGTAAGTAGTATAAGGGCAATATTTCTCATCAAATGAAAAGTGACAGGTAGCCCCACCCCTTTTGGGGGTACTCTTTTAGTCCCACCTCCCTGATTTTAGGGTACCTGTTCTCTTTTGGGATATGCTTTTAGTCTTGTTTCTCTGAATTTGGGGTGCTCTATGAGAGAATCTGAAGAATCCATTTGGGGCCCCATTCTTTGTTACCCCTTGATTCCAAGGTCTCTGGGAGTTCTCTGAGGACTTTCACATGAATCTGTGGGACCCCTTGGAACCACCTGAACCACTTGAGGGAATATTTGGAAGAGTCCCCTTGAAGCTTCCACTTCTGGTCTCCCCTAGATTTTGAGGTTTCTGAGAGTTCCCTGAGGACTCCCCCATGAATCAGTGAAACCCCTTACAGCCACCTTCCAGAACCCCAAACTCCTCCAACAGGGTGACCATTTTTGTTGAACAGAGCTTGCTTTGGGGTGGGTGAGGTGTGAGCCCTCTTTGAATTCATCTTGGGAGCTCTGAACTCTGTTTGGGCTTCCTCAAGAGTAAGGCAGTGCTTACTGTGACAAGTGGTGGTCATTTTGCATTGGTTAGGCTTCATTTGGAATACTGTGTCCAGTTCTGGCCACCTCAGTTCAGGAGGGATATCGACAAGCTGGAACATGTCCAGAAGAGGACGACCAAAATGGTGGAGAGTCTGGAAGCCATGCCCTATGAGGAGCAGCTTAGGGAGCTGGGGATGTTTAGTCTGCAGAAGAGAAGGTTAAGAGGGGATATGATAGCTATGTTTAAATATCTGAAAGGATGTCATGTTGAGGAGGAAGCGGGCTTGTTTTCCGCTGCTCCAGAAACTAGGACGAGGAGCAATGGATTCAAATTACCTGAAAGAAGATTCCACCTGACCCTCAGGAAGAACTTCTTGACGGCCAGAGCTGTTTGGCAGTGGAATATGCTGCCTCGGAGTGTGGTGGAGTCTCCTTCTTTGGAGGTTTTTAAGCAGAGGCTGGATGGCCATCTGTTGGGAATGCCTTGATGTGGGTTCCTGCATGGCCGGGGGTTCGACTGAATGGTTCCTGTGGTCTCTTCCAACTCTATGATTCTACGATTCTGTTGTGCAAACTTGTTTTTTGGAGTGGTCTGGGGTAGTCTGACGTATCTCCCAGAGCTGGTCTCGGCACCTCTAATCAAGTGGAATAGCTTCCCAGGCTGGCAGAACTTGGAGTCGGGGAAGGTCCTTCACTCTTCAGCAGTAAGCTAGTATCTGAGATTCACAGCTCTGAGGTGTGGGGAAGATAAGAAGAAGAGGTGGGGGCATTTTTATCACTCCCTCGGAGTGTGTCTTCCAGAATGGTGCCAACCCCACCACCTTTGACTGGCAGGAGTAGTTTTCCATGTACAACGGGTATTGCAGGTCCATCTCCTTTACTCGGGATGTATTGTTGAGAAGAATCCAAACACTGTTCTTTCAAGAACATGATTTTGTAAATGTTTCAGTTTTGAAGTGGGAATAATAAGGCATGCTGCTCCCTATCCCATGAAGGGGGCAAAACAGTGCAATTTTGAATACCACTGATTGGTCTGTGTTTCCTCACTCTCCAGCCTGACTAATGAGTGGCAGGGAGATAGGGGCATGTTCCATTTCCACAGCAATATTTTTGTTTGCTTTTCTACAGGACTTATTTTGTTTTTTCCACACACAAGTGTTCATTCTAAGATAGAATGTGACCCTCCTATGCACTCAATGAACTACCCTCTTTTAGTAGGAGCACGTTTCTGCCCCATATCTGTCTCAGAATTTTTGAAAACATAGAGAACACACGTTATCGATGTAGCTTTAACATATGTGTTCCCATTTTTACCAAACAGGTGCATGGTTAGTAGCAGCCCATCAACACTGTGTCCCTGGAGGTATATGTGCTCCGGCATTTGACTTAGACCACACACCACAGTTTTCACAAACTATCTAGCGGGATCTATGAAAAAAGCTCCAGGATATGTGGATACGAGCTCTGAGGGTACGGATATGTGTACGGAATGAGGATATTGTCAGTGGTATGGAGTGTCCAGTGCTATGTCTGATGGCAATTTTCTGTTCTCACAGCACAGAAAAAAAAGATGGAGGCTCTGCAACGTGTGATCATGGGAGGTACTAAGTCCTGTCTGGCAGTAAACCTGGAAAGGAGGAAGATGAAAAGACAGCAGTGTTTACTTTGCAGGTACATCTGTAAAGTTATGATATGGGGAGGTTTATTGAAGCTCATTCCTAAGTACAATGGGGCTAGATTAAAAAACAAGGGAAGCAAGGAGTTTTAGAGAGGGAGTAGGACCCCTTTTGGGAAATGTCAAAGCTCTTCACTAGAAGTTGTGTTAAAGACTGACACATACACACATGTAAACATCCTACTCAATTTAAACACATATATTTTAAAATTTTTATGTCAAATCCGGTCGGAGTTGTGAGAAATTCTATATTTACAACCAATAAAATACAAAACACAGCTTTTGAACAAAGCTACTTTTTCCCAATGGGGTTGGGTGGGTGGGTGGAATGTGGGGGGGGGGGGCAGAAAATTTGTATGCAGACAGTACACAATAGCTGATAAGCAACACTTATCTAATAAGAGCACATGGTAGGGTGGGGATGGTAGGGCTGTAGATTTTATTAAAAAACACATCAAAATTGAAAGATAAAGGAACAGCCTATTATGTATTCTAGAAATGAAAGAGTTTAAATGATCCAATAGGGGAAACATTAAAAGATGGAAGAGAGGAAAAGGCCTGTAGGCAGCCCAAAATTATATTAATTAGTAGTCTGCTCAAATTAACCAATAAGAGGATGCTTTGAAGGCCTGGGGACCAAACTCTGGGAGTGAAGGGGGGCAGAAATATTTTAAAGATCTGTTTCGGCCATTCCAGAATGAGAAAATGCAGAACATTCTTCTTACAGGTAAGTGCTGTTTTGTTTGTTAACTTAGCAGAGAGGGTCTAGGGGGTTGTTAATTCAGCATAAAGTTACACTCAGGAGTTAATTACTATCTGATTTGCTGTTAACACGGGTTAACAGAAAAAATAAGAAGAAAAATAGGAAACATCATGAAGTATGCAGGCAGATAATTGCTTTGTTTATAGTATGGTATGTATTTCTGTACAGCTTTCAAAGCCATGTGCATCAACTCTACAGTTTCCTACTGCTGCCTATATAGTTGGTTCAGCATCTGATCTTCCTCCATAAGTTACTAATGTAATAAAAGAAAGGGAATTTAAAGCGGCATTTTAACCACTTAATCTCCCCAGCCTCTGCGTCTGGTAGCCCCTTCCTCTCCACTTTCTGCAAAACCTCTTAACTGATATTCCTCAGACTTTGGAGAAGGAAAAGGACAGGGAGACCTTCTGCTGAGTATTAACTACTAGCTTCTACAGAGAAAGCGAGAGGGTCCGTGGTCTCCAGGAACACATGTAAGGCTTGCCCTGCACCATGTATCTGACTCTGTTTTGTTTGTTTGTTTGTTTAAACGTTTTTTGTTCTTTAAGAAAGCAGAAAAAGTTTCATCAACAGCCTGTCTCATCCCTACCTCCTTGACAAACCACACATCAATAACATGTGTGTTCTGTATATATTCCTAATTACAATTAACTCTATAATATGCAGTTTACAGATACTTACAAACACGTCATGTAAGGCAATCATGTAACAGATGCTTAAAGAGGATCTAAACGTTTTCAAGTAGTCACAGTTTTCAAATGATGCCCTCTTCCTCCTCACCTTTCATCGTACCCATTCTCCACAGATATATTCTTCAACCTTCACAGTTATATACCCCAATATGAAAAACAATGTTAAGTGTTTATGACTCACAATTTTTTTCATTCTATTTACAATGTTATTGGAGTATTTTCCATCTTGAAACATTTCTGCACAGATTTTCCTTCCA
Organism: Cyclura pinguis; assembly: GCA_030412105.1. Lineage (NCBI taxonomy): Eukaryota > Metazoa > Chordata > Lepidosauria > Squamata > Iguanidae > Cyclura > Cyclura pinguis. The sequence continues at coordinate 132,954,346 of CM059600.1, forward strand.
CATCGATAGAACTCCTGCCAAAAATTCGTGCCACATGGTGTCATCTAACACGTCTCTGCTCTCAATCCCACACTTTTGAACTTCAAGGCGCTGGCCCTTCCTTTTCTTCTGTTACCCCAAAAGTTGTTTGTTTGCTTTGGAACTCTGAATGCCCCAGATGTTTCCTTTCCGTGCAACTCTACAATCGCACCACTCTTCCTTATGCTTATGACTATCCACTGAACTTGTAAGTTTTGCTAACACGCTTCTGGACTTTTAAAATGCTTCTGCTGCTTTCTTTCTCTCTCTCTCTCTCTCTCTCTCTCTCTCTCTCTCTCTCTCTCTCTCTCTGTATATAAAATGTCTCTGCTTCTCTTCCCCTCAACCCCTCATGACTCTAAGGGGTCTGACAGATTCATGGAGGGTCCTCAGGAACTCCCAAAAATCTTGGAGTCTTAAGGGAAACCAGGAGCAGGGGCCCCAAAGGAACCCTCAAAATTCCCTCAAGGGGTTCAGGAAGGTGGCTGTAAGGGGTCTCATAGCTTCATGGAGGGCCCTCAGAGAACTCCCAGAGACTTTGGTATCTAGGGGAACAGGGAGTGGAGCCTCAAATGGATTCCCCAAATTACCTCAGGGGTACCCCAAAATCAGGGTGGTGAGATTAAAAGCATACCCCCAAAAGAGAAGGGGCATCCCAAAATCAGGGAGGCAGGACTAGAAGACAAACCCAAAAAGGGGTGGGGCCACCTGTCACTTTCCATTTGATATGAAATACTCCGCTTATACTATTTCATAACAAGATCAAATTTTATGAAAATACAGATCTTGGACTCCAGTTATCAACATGAGAATTAAATTTCATCTGAGAAAATGAAACTCAGTGGGAGAGTAAATGCTTTGTATGCAGCAGGTCTCAGCAAGAACCTGTAAGATCCAAATAGGCTGGAGAGCTGATACCAGTCAGTATAAATAGTAGTGAGCTAGATGGATTTGTTTACTGATTTAGTAATATTGTTCCTTTGAACTGAATATTGAAAAATCAGTTAAAACATGAAATCGCAGTGTTGGGATTAAAAAGTTTTCCAAGCATTTAGTGCTTTGCTTCTGAGTTCCTAAGCAATTCTAAAGAAGCCATTCTGTCTTCTTGCTAGAACTGTGTCAAAAGTCAATAAAATAACTGACTGAGAACATGTGTTTGTTCACAGAAATAATGATAGAACGATCTGTTCTGTTTTCTGTCTTGTTTATGTTACCAACTCTTGTGTACATTTTTTCTCTTTCTGGAAGCTCTATAAAAATCCTCATGTTTCATCTTTCTCAGACGTTGCCTGCAGCCAAGCTGATAGGAGGGGCTAGCAAGATGTAATTCTCTCTCTCTGTGTGTGTGTGTGTGTGTGTGTGTGTGTGTGTGTATTCAGGGCCCAATTTCAGCTCCATGATTCTACCTTGGAAAAAAGGGTGGACTGGTATTTCAGTTATGCTCAAAAAGAAAAAACAAAGCAAAACAAAGCAAAGCAAAGCAAAAGAAAACAAAACAAAAACACCCAAGAAAGCTATCAATAAGAAAGAAACAATAGCACCCACCAGATTCAAATTACTCCAGCACACAATATCAATATAAAAGTGTAAACCCTGTCTGAATGTGTTTGCTAGCTGGTGGAGAAACAGTAGAGATTTCTGAGAGTTCCAGAGCCTGAGAAGTCCACTGCTGTCAAGCAGGCCTCTGGTGGGAGCAGGATGGAGAGAAGAGCGTCTCCCAATTATCTTAGAATCAGGACCATGTCATATGCGATACTATGTTCTATTAAATAACTTGTTTCCAAGTCATGTAGGACTCCAGCATAGGCCATAACTAGAGTTGTCATATTCTACTTCACATATTCTAATTCTAATTAGAATTCATTAGATCCTAAGTAGAATTATGTGAATTCAGCATATTAACTGGTGCATTTTTTTTCCTTCCACTATGTTTCAATCTTCACACTGGTTTTTACAATCACAACTGATCTGGAGAAACCAATGTTTTAAAGTAGTGAATTTGGAATAGGGAGACCCAAGTTCAAATCTTTGCTTGGTCATGTGACCCTGGGCAACCACTACCTCTCAGCAATCCTGCCTTACAGACCTCCTCCATTTCTTTCACTGTACTAGTCACACCTCCCACTCTGCTTCCCTCCTAAGCCTCACTTCACCTCCTGCCCTCACAATGCATCCTTTGTTTCTGGCACTCTGCCACTTGTGCTACTCACTCTGCTTTCTCTCCTTCTCTCTCCTTTGCCCCACTCCACATCCTCATGAGGTGTCCAATTCTTGTTGCTTGCACTACACTTCTCACACTCCTTCTCTCTCCTCCTTCACTGTATTTCCTCTTCTTGTCTGTCTCACATACATCTCCCTTCCTCTTACTCCCTCCCTTCTCTCCCTTTGGTCTCTCCTAATGCACCTCTCTCTTGCTTCTTGCACTCTGCCTCTCATGCCACTCACTTTCAATTCCTTCTACTCCCTCCCTTGCCTCATATGGCAACCTCACAATGTTCCCCTCCCTTGCGCTTGCACTCTGCCATCTGCATTGCTCAGTATCTTTACCCTTAGGCCTGAAAGGCAGAGGTAGGTCTTGTTGCTTGCAAAACAATTTCAGAAAAGAATGAAAAGCTTATTTTGCCACATGTATTGGCCCCAAGAAGTCCCAGGGTCCTACAAAAAACAAACAAACAAACAAACATGAAAGCTTGGGATACAAACCGGATACCAGTCCAAGTGGTCACTGGGTGGCATGCCTAGAACAAGGGTAAAATTCAGCCAAACTGGGAGTAGCCATAACCAGCACTTTGAATGCTGTTAAACTCCAGGGTCTGATTTAGCATAAAGCATATCCTCAGAAGAGTTCCCAACTGGGTTTTCTATCATGCACACAGCAGTTCAGATTATTCTGATGCAGGTGTAAAGCACAAAACTTGTCAGTAGGCCCTGGGAATAAGGATCAAGGCATGTTTCTGGAGAAGATAAAGAACCTTAATAAGAATCTCTGGCAGTAAAAAAGAATGGGAGTATACACTGAATTGCAAATAAGTAATGAAGGTTTAACTCTGGCCTGCTTTATCACTGCTGTAGTATCAGTGCTTCTCTATCAAATGTGCTAAAGCAATGGGAGAACATTTTTTCTCCCATGGAATCAATACAAGTATCATTATGGTGATAATAAATGCCCTCTTTCCCCTGCGATAAGCTGCTTTACAGATCTATATCTTATAGCCAATGCCCCATAAATTCCATTTCCACTTATTTTCTACTCCTGCTTTGATTTCCCTCCATATCCATACTCTTATATTTATCTTTTTGTATGTCTGGCTTTAACACTGCACGTGATAGTTAATGTTTTATGAGGAAGGGAAGAATTTACAGAGATCACGACTCCCTCACCTTTTGTTTTGTGGAGATGCACAGTGTGGCAATCAGATGCCTTAAATGCCAATGTATAGTAAAGAATAGTACAAATAAAATTTGAAAATGCCATCAGCCATCAGAATGAAGTCAGCTTCAATGACTATCACTATCATACTTTGCACAGGACAGTTTAATAAATGATAATACTTTAAGCTTGTTCTCCCTGTCCCACTCAGACTTATTGCCAGGAGTTTAAGAATTAATGTCATCATAATGAGACGGCAGTACAGATGACATTCTTAAAACAACAGGTGCTTAGATAAGAAAAGATGCTCCCTAATCTCTTGATAATGCTAGTCTAGGCCCTCGAAATATCGATAGCCTATCTTAAGAAATCAAGGGATGTGAGGAAATTTATGCTCACTTTGCTTTCAGAATTTTAGACTTCATGTGAGCAGAACAAGTGCTCTCAGAAAACTCAGAAATTTTTCTGTAGCCATATCATACATATAGTTTGGATAAAAACAGAATAAAAAACTATTTTCTGACTTTTTTTTAACATTCAGTGAAAGAAATGTAGCATTCCAATAGGTAATACAGAGTAGCAAATAAATTCCACATGAAATCATACCAAGTGGGAATTTGGACAAAAACAGTTGCCTTTGCAACTCAGATAAAATAAGACAACATTCGAAAGATGTTGGCACAGTTTCTTCTTCTTCTTCTTCTTCTTAACGAGAAAGCTTTACAAACCCTTCTTACAGAATTTCCAATATATAAATTCACTAAGTCTTATTCATGTCCACTATTCGGATTTTGGCATTCTAGCCAATTGTGTGTATTTGTGCCTTTAAGTCGCCTGTTGACTTACGGTGACCCCATGAATTTCATAGGGCTTTCTTAGGCAAGGAATACTCAGAGGTGGTTTTGCCAGTTCCTTCCCCTGAAATATAGCCTACAACACCTGGTATTCATTGACAATCTCCCATCCAAGTATTAAGCAGGACTGATCCTGCTTAGCTTCCCAGATCAGACAGGATTTGGTGCCCTTAGGGTATTCAGCCCCGTGTTCCAGCAAATTAATCTGAGAAATTATATTAAACAAGCCATAGCTATAGTGAACTGGAATCTACAGCTGTTTAAAGTATAGCGATAACATTTTCTCCAAGATATGATCAATGACACTTGGACTATGACCAAGAATAAGCCTACTTGTGTTTCATTTGACTTGTTTATGTGTGTGTGTACACAGTGCAGATAACTTGTGAACTGAGCAGGGTGATGGGCCTCCCCTTCCCCACAATACCCCTTCTCAGTTGATGACATTTCCTTGGGGTATAGTTAGGAAATTCCTATTTTATTTACCTCTTGGAGCATCAATAATATATTTCCCAGAAGAAATATATGGCATGTTTTGGGCAATAACCGTGTTGATGGAGTATACCCCATGAGATATTCTGTCTGCTTAGATTAGTTACTCCACTTAAAAGTAAGAAGGTAAAGAAAAATATTTTTTTCAAAAGGCAAGTTAGCATTTGAAGACAATGTGCAACATTCTAACATATAAAATAGGTCTGATCTTTAGTCTGTTTTTCAGCTAACAAGCAGAATTAATAATTCTTACAATTAATAGTTCCTACAATTTAGGGATGTAACTCTTTGCTAATTTTGTTCTCAGAGGAAGCAGCAAATAATTTAAAAAATTTTCTTCCTGGTGACAGAAAGCCTATGAAAACTGCAGTTTTCACAGACTATTTGTAGTTCGGTACTTTTTGTGAACAAAATTCAAACATAGTGTATTTGTGCAGAAAACAGTATTCTTCTAAGCAGGAGATAGTAGTATATACACAGAAAATAACATTTTTCTGTAGAATTATTTTTTTCTGCCTTATAAACCCCCCCCCCCCACCTATGTAGAAAATGCTAATAACATGCAATCTTTGCACTAAATTGGCCCTGAACTGTAAATGTTCTTGTCAGGGGTTCATGACACCTAAGAATCATAATTATCAACATTTTTTTAAAAAATTTTTTTTTAAATATTCTTTCCATCCCTAATATAAAAAAGTGTCTTAACCTGAAGATGAATATTTGTTCATCAGGGAGCTGCAACTGGGATATCAAGGCTTAGAAAAACAGAATTTTAGAGACGGAAGCAATACCAGAGGTCATATTGTCCAAACTCCTGCTCAGTGCCGGGATCTTAAAAACTACAGCAATCCTGAGCAATGGCCACTCAGTTTCTTGTTAAATTCCTCCAGCAAACGAGCATTTGCCACTCCCCAAGGTAGTCTGATCCATGCTAGAACAGCTCTCACCCTGAGGAAATTCTCCTAACATGGAGCCAAGATCTACATCCTTGCAATTTCCACCCTGAAGTGTTAGTTCTGATCTGGGGAACAATAGAAAACTTCTACATAACAACCCCTGAGTTATTTGAAAACATGCCATGTTTCTCCTTAATCTCTTCTCCAGGCTAAACTTATTCACTTCTTTCAACTAATCCTCCTATGTCTTGCTTTGAAACGGGATGCTGCAGCAAACTTCAAGCTAGAAAGGAGATATCCCTTGTGATAACAAGATGATATGTCCCTGCCAACTACAGTCTGAATCTATTTTATGCAAATTTTATCCACCCTAAGCCTATAAATATACATAAGCAAATAAAATTAAATATATCATCATCTGTATACCTGAAGTTTAGATCCTCATAATGGAGAATGATTTTTTGTTCTCCACAGTAGTTTTATGTAGACACTGGAGGAGTCATATTGGAAATACAGAAAATTCCTTTCAAAAATCAGAATAGAAGTCTTCTCTTCAGTTGTATTCTGAAAACAAGCTTTCTATGTTTCTCAAGGACAATCTTGGACATGATAGTTCTATGCATAGGTGATTTTATGCACATGAATTATAAATACATGTTCAAAATTCAAGAAGTGTGGTTGCCATGTCATTTTATTTTCTTTGATGAGATCATGCCAGCTTTGCAGAAGAAATAATCTTTAATAAAAGCATCAAATAACACAGATATTGCACTCCTGCTTTCAAAGAGAAAAGGTCTCTCCAGGCAAGAAGTAATCAAAAGGGAGATGGTAACAGAAGGGATTTCAAGTGTCACAGAAAGCCAGAAATATCATGTAAAGATGCACGTTGTGGTGAATGTGAAAGACACCAACTTCACAATGTTCAGAATCTTGCAAATGACAATGAAAGCTGTAAACCAGATTCAGTTTTCAAGAGTTTCCTTGTCTGTGAATATTGCTTTCTGAATGTTACGGGAAGGATTGATCTAGTAATAGTTCTCTCTGCTCCTGTTGTTCTTGTTGTTGTTGTGTGCCTTCCAACCCACGGAAATCCAAGGGGATTTATGTGCAAAGTTTATTTAGAGGAGGATTGCCACTGCCTTCTGTTGAGGGTGAAAAAGTGTGACTTGCCCAAGGCCATCCAGTATATTTTTAAGACCGACTGGAAAGTTGAACACTGGTCACCTATAGTCCTAGTACAACACTCAAGCCACTACACTACACTGGCTCAGTAGCATACGAAGAGTACTTTACAGAGGAACAAATGAAGCTGCCTTTCATTGAATCTGAGCATGAGTCCATCTAGCCTAGTGCTCCTTATCAACCTTTTTTTATTTGGGTATCCTTTGGTAGCCCATTTCCAGAAACTGTACCCTTCTCCACTGCCACATTGTTTCATTGAAGGGGAAAAAAACCCATCAGAAAGTTTCTGTGGACTCTGAGGAGACATCCTCACACTCACAGAAGGAAAGGCAGGGTGTCAGGCCAGCCACACTGCCTGGGCTGTTCCATTCCATCATGGTCTGTTACTCACCTGGACACTCTCCATGGTCTCAAGATCCATTTTGTTCCTGGCTGAAGGGACATAGAGGAAGTGACTGGTGCTGTGTGTCCCTCCCTCAGATGGGTTTGGGACAGAACTGGATGTCTCCACTGGGCGCACTCTGTCCTCATGGAGAGGGACACAAGGACAAGGAAAAGAAGAGCCCATGCATGCAAGGCTCAAGAAGCCACCTAGTGTGGATGGGGCTAGGGTCACAGCAACTGGAATGGAAGGCTATGTGTGTATAAATGTGTGGGAGAAAGACTCTTTTGTTACAAGTGTGTGGGTCAATGGGAGCTGAAAGTTGGCTTGTGTGTTACTCTGCTCTTTCCCTCTATGACTTCTCCCTATCCCTTGAGGTTTCAGGATAGGAACACCAACACCATAGGCAATCAAGAAGTGCATCGAGTTGTGATGTCCTCCGAGAATGGCTTGTATGAGTCATTCTTAAACTTTTCTTTACCTTTTCTTTACTGGGAACCCCCTATAAATATAATTTGTTGCCAGGAACCCCCAAGATTTAACTCAAGATTAAAATATTTAAATATAGATATAAATATTCAAATATTTATTTATTTATTAAAGGCTTCTGGAGACTAGGATTCAAAACCTCACCTGAACACTGGGTGACTTTGGGCAAGTCCCTGCTGCTGCTAAAGCTGCTGGTATCCAGCAGCAAGGCTTAGAAGAACCCAAGTTAAGAACCACTGGCTTACACTTTTTCTGTCATTATTCCTTCCTTCCTTCCTTCCTTCCTTCCTTCCTTCCTTCCTTCCTTCCTTCTTTCTTTCCTTCTTTCCTTCTTTCTTTCTTTCTTTCTTTCTTTCTTTCTTTGCATACCCCAAAATATCCTCATCGGTGCTCCTGAGTTGGGAATCAGTGTGATAACTGAAGCCCCTGTCAGAGCTGCTGATGACGAGCAGCAGCTGTTGGTCCCTGTGGCTCTGGCTGGAGATGAGTCCTGCAGCTCAAGAGCTCCCCCTGCTGCCATGGACCAAGCAGGCGCGGACGTTCCTCTATCTGCTCCTTTAGGGCAACAGGGATCCGATTCTGAAGATGCTGTGGAGCCTGTGTCAATCAGCCCACAAACAACGCAGAGACTCAAAAGAGCTGAGCAAAGGGAGGCTTCCTTGATTAAGTTCTGAGGCTAACAAAATGAAATTCAACAGAGAGAAGTGTAAGGCCCTACACTTAGGTAGGAAAAAATGGAATGCAGAAATATAGGATGGGGGACACGTGGCTGGATGGCAATACGTATGAAAGGGATCTAGGAGTCTTAACAGACCACAAGCTGAACATGAGTCAGCAGTGTGATGCGGCAGCCAAGAAAGCCAACGCAATTCTCGGCTGCATCAATAGGAGTATGGTGTCTAGATTGAGGGAGGTACTGGTACCACTCTACTCTGCTTTGGTTAGACCTCATCTTGAATACCATGTCCAGTTCTGGGCACCCCAATTCAAGAAGGACATGGTCAGGCTGGAGCAGATCTAGAGGAGGGCAACCAAAATGGTGAAGGGCCTGGAAGCCAAGCCCTATGAGGATAGACTTAGAGAGCTGAGTATGTTTAGTCTGCAGAAGAGAAGGTTAAGAGGGGACATGATAGCTATGTTTAAACATTTGAAGGGATGCCATGTAGAGGAGGGAGAGGGCTTGTTTTCTGCTGCTCCAGAGACCAGGACAAGGAGCAATGGATTCAAGCTGCAGGAAAGGAGATTCCACCTGAACCTCAGGAAGAACTTCCTGACAGTCAGGGCTGTCCGGCAGTGGAATATGCTGCCTCGGAGTGTAGTGGAGGCTCCTTCCTTGGAGGTTTTTAAGCAGAGGCTGGATGGCCATCTGTCGGGAGTGCTTTGAGGGTATTCCTGCATGGCAGGGGGTTAGACTGGATGACCCGTGTGGTCTCTTCCAACTCTACATTTCTATGATTCTATGATTCAAGAAGCAGTGACTAGCCACACCTGTGTCTTGGGCTATATAACTGCCTGCCTGGAAGCTTTCCTTTACTTGTGGCAAACTTTCTACAAGTCTCTCCTTGCCTGTTCCTTGCTTCCAGCACCTGGCTCCTGATACCTTGGATTGGTCTCTTGGCTCCAGACCCCTGGCTTTTGGAACTCTGACTATGGCTTTTGCTTGTTGCTCTGGCTTAGGTAAATGGACTTCCCTTGAGTAAGTGTTTCCTTGACTCCTCCAGGCAGGACTCTGCTAGCTCTCCCAGTCCCTTCTCCGGGCTGTCTCGCCGCCCAGGTCTCAGACCCTGACAATCATTGATCTAGTCCATATTCAGCAATACCCCCTTTTTTTTTTCCTGGAATGCCACGGAGAAGTTAGTGGATTCCCAACCCAATCTGTCCTGGAAAACCACAGATATATTAGGAAGGCAAAGCAATGTGCTGTGCTGTGCAATGTGCTGTGTTATCTGTATAAAGTAAGTTGAGTGGGGGTTTATGTGCTCATTGAAAGTTGCAAGAAACTGCTGGAGGAAAGGCAGAATCTAAGATACTATGCTGCTCACAGAAAGAGAAAGCATGATGTGGCCCTTCAAGCAACTGAGTTCAGGATCTGGTATGGGAAGAGCAGAGACATCATGCTGGTGCAGAGGCTGCTACACTGATGGGAGGAGCCCCAAGAGGTAATGTGCAGAGAGAGATGGAGGCGAGGAGAGTGTGGTTTATTTTTTCCTGTTTGAGAGAAAAACAGACAGGAGGAAGTGTGTGTGTGCAGGGGTGTGCATGCGAGAGAGAAGGAGAGCAAGGAAGAGTAGCAGGAGTGTATGTTCCTGTATCAGAGTGTGGACGAGTCTGGGCTAAGAGTTAAGAGTTTGGGTTAAGAGTTTGCTTCTGCACCATCAACTTTCCATTTTAAATAATGAAGCCATACACATACGTACTCAGAAGGAAGCCCCAATGAATTCAGTGAGAATTACTTCTACTTAAACATGTGCTCAGTCACACTTATCCTGATTTTCATTAGCGAAATCCTGAAGGTACACTTTTCTGTTCTTGCCAACATTGAGCAGCAGAGGCTTTTCAGGAGACAGCTGTTTTCTCAGACTTATTTGGAGGTGGCAGTGGTTTAACCTGGTGCTTTCCGCATGCAAAGCATTGCTCTGATACAGAGCTATGGGTCCTCCATCTTAGAGAGTCTGCTGTTTTGCCCAGAAACAATAGTTAAACCAACGTCTGTGGAAGGGCCAAAAAGAGCCCCTCAACTGTGTCCCTTCTCACTACCAAAAAAAGAGAAAAAAAAGAAGTCAACTGAGTTTCTCTGTTTTCTTTGGCCTCCCAGCACCCACCACAAACAGAAGTTCTAAAAGCAAGGTACTTTGGGCCAGTTGGTCTACACTCTCATTTGGAGCTCCCTACCTGACCTTTGAGAATATAATGTGAGTCTTTTTATTCCATTACTTTTGACTTGACCTGGCCTTACTGAACCTGCTTGAATCCTTGCCTCACCTATTTGCCTGCTTTTGATTAGATGGCCTTTAACTTCCCTGCTGCTTGTATTGTTAGACCCCAGATCCAGTTATCTCTTCAAACCAATAACACTTTCTTGCTACCAGCTCTGGGAGAGTGCTATCTGGAGAATGACATGCAACTATCCAACCAACCAACCAACCTTGACTTCACTCCTGAGGGACAGCGGATGAAGAAATATTCCATGCTTTGTTTTTATCAAACCATTAAACTAGAAGTGGGGCAATAATCTCTGATCTCCCATCAGCTCAGCTTTAATCAATTAGAACAAAAGATGGTTCTGTGAAAAGAGGGAAACACATACCAATGGGGGAAGAAGAGCAAGAATAAGAGGATGAACTGAAAACAGTGGAAAACAAATTTCCTAAATCAAATATTCAAAGCAAACAGCAAGGCAGCAAATATGCCACATTCAAATGTTTGGATTTAAATGATGTTTGAAAGTGCACATTTGCTAATTCTACACTCAGCAGTTTATTTGTTCCTTTAATTATTCATGGAACTCATTTTTCATAGCTCTGCTTATAATTCTAGAAGTAGACAAAACATGTCATGTGAGTGGGGCAAGAATTTTTTTTCATTCAAATGAAGCAGTATGCAAGATAATCAAAAAGAATGTGACAAAAGTCCATTGTTTTCCACTTTGGATGGAAACCACACACACACACAAACACAAGCACATAAGTATATTATTACGAATGTGTTTCAAACAGGCAATAACTTTAATCATACCATCATCCATTATCCTTCAAAAACTAGTGACTAGATACTGCAGGTAAGACAATTATGATAGTGATAAATACAAGGCTATTTATACAATACAAATGATATGCAGCAATTATTCAGATCTGCATTATACTCTTGGTGGCCATGATTTGGAAACATGATGCACAATTAGGGCAAATTTCAGATAATAATATTCATGAGATGTGCAGTTCTGCAGTTTCAGAAGTCTGCATCTGTTTCTTTAGGTAAATGTCCTGTGCTTGTGAAGGCAAAATATATTCAAGGAATAAAGCAACAGGCTTTGTATAATTCAAAGAAAAAATAAGGTTACAAAAAACAAACAAAAAACCACAAAACCAAACCAAAAAAATACACAAAAATAATGAAGCAGCAAACTACTTAGGAACAAATATTCCTCAGAACAAATACGGAAAGTAATGGACACAGTGCAAGGTTTACATGAACTCCAATATAGGTGATTCACTGAAACACAGAAAATGCCTGGTTTCATTTTTATGAATACCAAGGGGCCAATTCATTTTGGCTCCAGTAAAAGTAGAAAACAAAAGTATAGATATTATAGAAGAAACAGGGAAGGGAGAGAGTTGAAGTGAAAAAGCAATTACCAAAATTAAAAAGCTGTCTAGAGATGCTTCTGGGACCATGCAGCTAGAGAGCATGCTGGGGCAGGGGCAACCATTTCCAAGCATCTTGTCAGCAATCCATCAAAAAGCAGTGGAGATGGTCCCAAGGGGCTCAGCTCGTACCAATTAATCATTAACACCTTCAGATTCCTCCGATCTGTTATTCAGTTAGATTGAACTGTCTTTACAGGCAAGGCATCTGCCCTGGAGCCCTGGGCACAGTTAACAGGGAAAAGGTTAACCTATTTAAAGGAGTTATTCCAGTTCTGTACTGACACCCCCCCCAATTTCCATCCACCCATCTTGCTAAGTTCCCTCCAGCAACAAGACTCTTTCTCATCCATAAAAGCTGAACACAGAAAGAAAACATCTCTCTCACTAGCTCTCTCTCTCTCACACACAGAACCTGTAGTGTCATAAAGAAATATGTGGGTTTATAATATTCCAGTGCTTGCCAAGCTCGAGAAATAACTGGGGAGGTTTTCCTGAAGTTGTGTATGAAGAATGGAACTGCAGCAGATCAGCCCGGGCTGCCAGCCAAACTGATCTGGCATAACTGACCAGCTCTCATAAAGACAACAAGACAGTCTTAAGGAGCTGGAGGGCAGCAGGGCCATCCTGTCAGGTGGATAAGAACAGCAGTAGCAAATAGAATGTGACTGAAGATCTAATGTCACACATAGTGCCCTTCCCATCTGCAAACCTGTGTTGGGGCCTAAAGGAGGACACATTGTTGGGCAGCCACTGAGTCCTGCCATGAACATTGGTGCAAGGTTTCTCTTACAAAAAGAGTAGGGACAGAGGGTAGTGAACTGATATAGCATGTGGCATTTAAGAAACACCAAAGGGAATGGGAATACTATACCCTTGTTTTATAGATGATTCCATCTTATTATTCATAAGGGATATAATGTTTTGCTAATTTCATTTTTGAGGGAAACACAAGTAATTTTAGCAATTTTATTCCCACTGTAAGACAGTCTTCAAAAGTTGCACATTTGCAGTTCAGGGTTTATTCTGTGCAAAATTTGCACATAGTACATTTGCACAGAAAACAGCATTTTCTGCACATGAAACACCATTTTCTGGGCAGAAAAATACAATTATAACCAGAATTATTAGTAGCTGTGCATAAAATGCTGTTTTTAAAACAGAAAATGGTGTTTTCTGTGCAAAACAAACAAACAAAAACAACCATGTACAAATTTTGCTCAGAATAAGTCTTGAAGTGCAAATATTCTCACCAGTCTAGGACTCTCCTCATCAGCATTTCCTGATATTTGGGAAAGCCATTTTGCAATTTTTGAATATTTTTGAATAATCTTTCCTTCTCTCTCTCCACAGAACTAGCTTTGCAAAATGAAGCATTATTTTTGCAATTACAAAAATAAATATTTTAGAAATATTTCCTCAGAAGTCTCTTTTCACCTGAGACTTGGAATTAGGGGAGGGCTATGCTGGTCTGAGGGCTTCATGCACTCCTGGTGTTTTTGTGATCACCCCAACATCTGCACTGAACCATTGAATGTGCAAAATAATTAATGGCAGGACAATGGAAGAAAGTTCCATCCCCTCTCCACCTTTAAACAAAATGAATCATTTCCATGTGTCTCCTCTGGAGTACTCCCAGAACAACACTGTAGTTCTGCTACATTAGTAGAAGGCATGGAGGAGGGATGGAGGAACACATGACTTGTTTTAAAGGTGAGAGTTTTGTTTTTATTTTTTCATCAGTACCAGTACAGAAAATGAGGTGGCAGTGGGTGGGTGTGTCCCTCAGTAAATTCTGAGAATGCTGACATGACCATCCAGTCCTGAGGAATTCCCATCTTTGCTTTAAATGAAAAGGCTTAAGTTACAAAGGCCTAGATTCAATTGTTATTCCCAACCAGAGAAAACCCACTGAATCAGTGGAATTTATACAACTATTTACTTATCCAGATTCAATGAGTCTACTTTAACTGGAATTAGTAGCTGAAGAAAAGTTTCCACAAATACTTTTAGCCTTCTTATAAATTATTTGAGGTAACTTAGAAATATTCCACTGTCTGGTCTTTTTTTTAAAAAAAAAAATATTGTCAGACAAAGGTACTACTTAATGGACTTTTAATTAATACTCCAATAGAAAACAATCAAGTAGGGCTCCTGCTAACTAGAGAACAAAGGAAAAACTCTCTTCAATCAGATCAAAGGCTATTTGTTTAGGATCACGTTTCCCACAGTCGTCAACCAAGCTGGGAAGTCTGTAAGAAGAGCAATCATTCCTTCCCACTGTTGGATCCTAAAAACTAGCCAGCATGATTAGCTGCAATTTATAGCTTAGTCCTCCATAGAATGGTCAAAAGTGATATGACCCTGAGTTCTCATGATGGACATTTTTTCAAATTATAACTTCCTCTAAACAAGAGCTCTATTCAGCTATTACTTGCCATTCTTATTTTCTTGGTCAGATGGAATGCCTACAGGCAAAGAGGAAGTCCTCTTCTTCACATGTCTTGATTTCCATATGAGCAAAGCAATGACAGAGGAGGTAGGGCTGTCCTTCCCCACTTCTTCGGGTGAGAAAAGGTATAGAGAGTTATGCCTGACCAGAGCTGAGGCCAGGGGCAAAAAGTAGGAGCTCTATGGTGGCCTTCCATGGTTGGAAAACCTTCCTTCCTGCTGGTTTTATTCAAATATTTCTGGTGGAGGGTTGTCAATTAAAACAGCCAACCATGTGGGGGAAGATTAAGGTGTCCAATGATCTAGCTTAATATCATACTCTAAACTTATTCAGAGGACTCAACTGTTCTGTTTATGCAGAAACCACTGCAGTTAACACAAGAATTCTTACATTGCTGTTTTGTCATCCTCTGCTACTGGGAGCAGAGCAGGACTTGCACACTTGACCGTTTTCCAACCAAATACCATATGGCAACACTTTCTTTGTTTCTGGCACACTGAAAACCCTTATTTTGTGAGCACCAGTTCAGAAGCCTGCAGTTTTTCTTCCTTGTATTTTACTGCTCATTCCTATCCTCAAAACGAACAAATTGTGCATACAGTGACTACTTTAACATTTTTCCAATGAATAAATCTTGCCACAAATCATTTAACAGAAAGAAAGAAAACTATGATCTTTAGGGGGGTACAAATGACACAAATTGTTGGAGTGGTTTGTCTTATAGAGGTTTCCAACTTATTCAAATGTATTGTAGGGTTTTCTTGGCAAGATATGTTCAGAATAGGTTTCCCATTGCCTTCCTCTTAGGTTGGAGAGTGTGATTTGCTGAAGGTCACCCAAGGGAGCTTGAGCAAAGATTCTCTGGATAGGTACAGTACCATTAAGTTGGGAATGTGATAAATTTTATCTTAATAATTAATTTTCTTACATTTCTAGTATATTGTTATAATTAACATGTTTTGATTTCATTGCTTTGCATTCTCTCAGAATATTTCCATTTTAAATGGAATCTAATCAGTTCCAATCAGTACAGAGTACTATTTATATATGTAGCTACTGCTTTTCAAAACTATGTATTAGCTTATGTTTCCATGCCACGTATACCAAAAGAGTATCCTGACTATAGTTTTGTTATATTAATAGTATCTATTGTTCCACAATGACATCATCTCCTTCCCCAACCCTCATTTACAACTCTATTCATTAAATGTCCTCATTGTACCTTTCAGTAGGATGCAGTAACGAGGAAACTAGGTGGTTTGACTTAGCCTGTACATCTTCAATTATGTTTAATTCAACAAAAAATAATCACATCAATGTTCAATGTGAACATGAATGGAACTCAGTGAACAATTCAATTGCAGTTAAAAGTGTCCATTTATCAGTCTTGCTCTTATTTCCAATAGATTCATTTCATTTCAGGACTAAATATCTGGATTCTGCTTTGGTTAGACCTCACCTGGGATATTGTGTCCAGTTCTGGGCACCTCAGTTCAAGAAGCTGGAGCGTGTCCAGAGGAGGGTGACCAAAACGGTGAAAGGTCGGGAAGCCATGCCCTATGAGGAGTAGCTTAGGGAGCTGGGTATGTTTAGTCTGCAGAAGAGAAGGTTAAGAGGGGATATGATAGATTTTGAAATATTTGAAGGGATAGATAGATGTTTAAATATTTGAAGGGATGTCATGTTGAGGAGGGAGCGGGCTTGTTTTCTGCTGCTCCAGAGACTAGGACAAGGAGCAATGGATTCAAGCTGCAGGAAAAGAGATTCCACCTGAACCTCAGGAAGAACTTCCTGACAGTCAGAGCTATCTGGCAGTGGAATATGCTGCCTCGGAGTGTGATGGAGTCTCATTCTTTGGAAGTTTTTAAGCAGAGGCTGGATGGCCATCTGTTGGTAGTGCTCTGATGTGTGGACTGGATGGCTCCTGTGGTCTCTTCCAACTCTATGATTCTATGATTTTCTTTGAGACATAAAAATAAAACATTATTTCCCCATAAATTAGCTTGAGAAGGAAGAGTCCATAATTCAAGCTTCCTTAATCCAGATTCTTAGTTAAGTATATACAGAAGCAGAACATATTCCCTTCCTGTTTGTTTGTTCTGATAGTATCATCTAATCTTATGTTTAAAAAATTCTGTTCAACATGAAAAACTGTATCTCTTATTCGCACCCCCACATACCAGCATCTCCCTCAGTCTCCTATTCCTTTCTATCTCAGTGCTCTCCTGATCTGCAAATCAAACTGATGGACAAAGAGGGAGCAGATCTCTCTGTGATCTTCACCTTGTAGACTCCCACTCCTGTTCCCACTATCCTTACTGCTGAGAAGGAAAAAGAAGGGATGGTAGAACATCTGGGGTTTGACTGGTTAGGAGGGCAATCTGAGATGGGAATGTGGAGATGCTAGGAAAGTTTCTAAAGCTCAAATTTCAATCTACACAACAGACTCATTTTAAATGCCTACCTCTCATTTGAGATGAATCTGCAAGATTCTTCTAATTGCATTTTTGGGCCTGGCTCTGAAGTACCTTGTCATTGTCTGTAATAGTTTCAGAAAGATATTTGTTTTCTTCCAGCAACAACAACAAATGCAAACCCATTGGTAATTCCCAAATTTATGCAATTGCTTGTGCTATGTGATCGAATGCAGATGCACACCCTGCCTTTGGGCAACTGGGCCAGTTCCAGGGAAGGAACCAGACTACACCCCTGAAAGTTACTTAAATATAATTCCTCTGTTAATTATACAGTACATATTAAAATAGACAAACTATTTAAAAGGAATGACAGATGGGCTCACAATGTAGGACACCCAATTGAGTTGGATACATGGGTGAGGGCATGGAAGACAGATGTAAAATTTACACCAAGCTTGAGTTTAAGAGAAAATTTTTAGAAAATGTTATATAGATGGTACATGATACCTGCAAAATTGAAAAAAATAACAAGAAATGGGAATGGAAAACGTTGGAAATGTGATGAGAAAGACGGATCTTTTTCCATATGTGGTGGACCTGTAAAATAGCAAAAAAGTTTTGGAAAGAAATACATGATGAAATTCAAAGATTGTACAGTTTTAACTTTGAAATGAAGCCAGAATTCTATCTATTGAATATGTTAGGGCAACAAAGAGAAATAAGATCTCATCAAAAAACATTGCTATATATAATAACTGCAGCAAGACTGACTTATGCTCAACATCGGAAAGAAAGAAAATATATTGATATAAGAGAATGGAAATTCAAAATCCTGGATATGGTGGCAACAGAAAAGTTAACTTTTTCACTCAAAAATAAGCCAATCCAGGGCTTTGAAAGAGAATGGTGAGAGGTATTGAATTGGATAAAAGAATAAGATATGGGAAACGAAAGAAAGATTGTGAGAAAGGTGAAAGACAAAATGAGGTGGTAAAAGATAAAATGTAAATAGTTAAATAAAAGTTAAAAGTAATAGTTTGTGATTGTTGTAAAACAGAGATAATGTATGGAATGGAATGTTTATATGGAATGGAATGTTAAAGTCAGATTCAACTGGGAAAATTGATGTCTGGAAGCGGGCAGGGTTTTTTTTTTATTCTTTTTCATTTAAAACTTTAATAAAAATTACTTATAAAAGGAATGACAACTTCTCCGACACCAATTTAGGTCCATACTGAGCATGGCCAAGTACTGAGTGAGCCTTGGCTGACAAATGACAACCCCAAGGGCACACCTCATAACAGCTCATAATTACTTGGGAGCATGTGGTAAGTATTTTGAGGTGAGGTTGCTCATCCCAAAATGAAATTTTGTTTTGTGAACAGACATAACTTGATTTATAAGCATGTAATGTGCAACCCTCCTCAAACATGTATAACAAGTACTATTGACAAGTCATCCAAATGAGCCTCATGTATAAATCCAATTGCTATTCCCAACTAGAGTAGAGGAACTGATGAATATAAGTAAATCCCATTGAGATGCAGTAGGTCTAAGCCAGTTCAGGACTAGCAATAGGACTTAGGCCCTAGACCAAAATTGAGGACTCTGTAAGGACCAAATCGGTCCAGCAATGTGAAAATCTAGATACAATTGAGTGACTAAAACAAGATCATACTGCACATGATATATAGAGAGCAGAATCCAGCATAGAACTACCCTTTTCTCTTATTAAACAAAAGACCGTCATGATAGCCTATACTACTCGTCATATGTCAATATACTAACCATGACCCTTGGCAAGTAAAGCAGAGCTTTTGGACTTGGGTGAGAACCACTCAACCCTCCAGATATTGCGGGACTGCAGCTCCCAACATTCCTTACCACTGGCTGTACTAACTAGGTCTCCTGGGAGTTGTAGTCTAACAAAATCTGGAGGGGGAAGCTGTCAAATTCCTAATTCAAATGGTACATAGATACTGCTTCAGACTCCAAACAGAATGGAAAAGTACAGTCTGATGGCCTGAGCTTAAATTTTGACTCTGATTACTTTGTTCATACCCAAACATTTTCACAATTCTGCCAAATCTCAGAACCGGGGAGAGTGAAACGCACGCTTGCCAGGGAAGGGCTTATTATTTTGTAAACTGCACAGTGCAAATTAAAACAGGCAGGATATTTGGGATGACAGCTTCTGTGAGACGAAATAAGGTGTTCAAGTAATCAACTGGGGGGAAAGTGCCAAGAGTGAGCCCTGTCTGTCTGGAATACCAACGCTGATTGTGAGCCAACCCCACTCTTCAACTCTCCCTGAAGTTTTGGCTAAGCCAGCATACCGGGTTGGTCCTTGGCCAGCCGCACCAGCCACAGTTGCCACTATCCTTTCCCAATGAAGCTACATTTTGATGGAGGCTGCTGTAGCTTCAAGAGGAGCAAGCTGCTGAAATCTCTGTCATTCAGCAGCTGCACTGCGGACACATGCACAGCAGTTTTCAAATATATTCAAATATACTAAATAATTCATTCTTCTTCTTGTTTTAAAGCTTATTCACCATTTCCATTTCTCAGTTTTAGGAATACTAATGTGTAATGTGTAAAAAAAAAATACTACCAATATGTAATGTGTAGTACCATGGATTTCAGAAACCTCTTCCTTATTATCTACACTGAGGATCCTCAGTACTAATCCAAAATGGCCATGCCTCCAAAGCAGACCTTGCGGAAGTATTCCTTGTAGTTTCTGTAATACTTTTCTCTCTTGCCTTGCCAACTCATTGTCCAAGACAACTGATATCAAAATATAAAATCCATAAAATGAACCATTACAAAACCTAAAACAAGGCCAACTATAGCAAACCCAAACTATAGGAAGTACTTTTTTAAAAAGCCTCACGAACTAAGGAAAGGCAAGTATAGAAAAATAACATTATTTTTGCCTGGCACATAATGGTGAATGACAAATGCTCTGAGCGTGCTTCTTAGTTCCATGATTACAGTGCCCCAAACAAAACAACAACGATCTAGCAGGCTCACTGTAGAGTTTGTATGGGAAATTGATGTGAACTGATTCTTTCAATGGCAGTGACTATCACTGCCAATAGGACATTGATATGCTGCATTTCTGCCACACATTGACCCTCAACCTTAAGTTTACAATCACCAAACAGGCATTTTCTAACCATACCACGTTCCACACCTTCAAGGCTACTTTCTGCATCAGATTTCAGATAATTAATGTACTTTCTGATCAGGGTCATACTGCTGTGAGTATAAAAACAAATGCACTTGGACCTCCTGATTAAAGTGTCCAGCACAACTGGTGAAAACACGTCTTCATCTCCTTTGTGCAGGGAATTGGTTTCCTCTGCTTCTTTATGAGTTCTTTCCCATCACTTGAAAGCAATACTTTATTGATGTTTCATAAAAGCAACATTATGATAATAATAACAACAGTACAGAATATTAACTGAGCCCTTCTGTTAAGTCAGAGCACTCTGACATTTCCAAAGTCCTGCTGGGCTTCTACCAGCAGGGCAGAAGTAAATAAGGAGCAGTGTTTGCTGCTCTTCCCTTCAGGTTTCCTCTAAAGCTATTTCTACCCTGGATGAGAGAAGAGAAGTGATATGAAAGAACAGCATGCGACTTTCCACAGGAACAGAAATTTTGGCGTAGGACTGGGATCTCAGATGGGATAACTTGATCTGAGATGGATGCTCTCTGACACCAACCTCTGAGGCATTTTCGGTCTACTCCACAACTCCGGAGGTGTTTTGCCAGGGAATATACAACTGAACTGGGATCCTCCCAATTTTACAAGGCTTTCAAGTGTAACTTACAAATGAAGCTTTACAAAGTTATAATGTAACTTGTTCTGTGTTATCAAGATCAATATATTCAACATATTCAAAATATTATCAAACTCATTTTTCAAGTCCACAGATTAGGGTTGGGACTGGAGGCCTATCAGAACCCCTGCCCCAGGCTCTTCTCTTGGTTTATAGAAACTGAATTTATCCCCCCCCCCCAAGACACAGAGACCTTGTTTAGGAAGAAAAGGTGTTTCAGAGGTACAAGCATCAGTCTATTTGACTCTATATTAGAGAAAAGCATCTGATTCATTTTCCTCATAAAATGTTTCCCTGCTAGATCCCCCTTCCTTGGAGGTGGAGCTTACCAACATTTGTTGAACTCACTGTTAATTCCACAAATGGGGATTACCTAGGGAGCACTGACCAGAGACCTCTACTTCGAGGAAAGGGATCAAGTTTCTAATAACAGAAAAAAGAAATGCTAGACTACAAGCTATTGCTTGCTGTTAACAGCAATGAAAACACATTCATAGGGATTTCCTCTCCCTGGGCACAACTTAGTTACTAATAGAATAGATATGAGCCTCTGTAAAACTCAGCATTTCAAACCACAGAACAAAGCAAATTTCTGATTGTGTTTGCACTGTACATTGCCTATACACTGTACACTGTACATTACCTATAAGATCTTCATCCTGGACTCTTGTAGTCAAAACTCTAGCCTAGTACCAGACAGGAATCCATCAGCCACTATTCTTTCTCATTTCCCACAGCGCTGACAGAAAACCATGAAGTTCATTCAGCCTGCTTGTTTAAAACTCCCACTTGGATTCTCACCAATCAGTGACAGTCTTTTTTCATTAGTAATCTTATTCACATGGCCAGGTTGTAATGCTCGCCAGCATAATGCACAGGCAAAAGGTGTTATCCTACCCACTGCTATCACACACATGCATACACGGCTTTATTCTTTTCAAGTTTCAATTCAATACTCTTTTTAATTAATCAACATCTGCATAAGCTAGAAAGGATGTCCAGTTTTTAATCCAGTTTTTCTGTTGTTAAAAAAAAGAAAAAAAAAGAAAGATCCATGTAAGGGTTTGATGGCTTTGGTATACATGTGGTATCCTGATACTGACATGTTCTTTCATGTGTAATTGTAGGAGAGAATGCATTTCTCCAAAGTGTTATTTGAAAGACACTTTTAAAATGTTGACACTCCCCAGAGAACCCATTATAAAGAAAGAAATATTTGGAAGTTTTAAAATGGCGATATATCTGTAGCTGCCATTCAATCAAAGTAAATTTAGGTATAGTGAAGTATCACCTACATTGTTTTTAGTATGCTTCATGGCTTTGGGCAAACTTCTGTGAGTAAGGTCACCTTATATTTTTGTAAATGTTTAGCTTATGAAATTTCCACCCTTTCTGCTTTTTCATAAAAATAAGCCCCAAAGTCCACCCGCCCACAAAAGGATGCAAACTCATCAATCAGAA
The DNA here is from genome assembly GCA_030412105.1 of Cyclura pinguis. Lineage (NCBI taxonomy): Eukaryota > Metazoa > Chordata > Lepidosauria > Squamata > Iguanidae > Cyclura > Cyclura pinguis. The sequence continues at coordinate 132,976,568 of CM059600.1, forward strand.
TGCAGAGTAGATAAAAAGAAGTCAATACAGCAGTGACCAGTTAAAAGCCAAGACAAAGTGAGATGTACAGCAGCAAAGAAAAAACAAATCAGCCAGGAAGGGTAAAGTGGGATGTCTAAATAAAATAGGTCTTTGACTGTCAGTGTAAGATAAAGATGGCTAAGAAATCTATTGGACTGGCAGTTTGGAACAAAAATACTCATTTTGCACATCCTGAGACTGACAGCAGAATGGAATGTGTCTTGCAAATAAAAATCCACCCTTCTGCAAAGCATACAATGAATTCCAAAGAAGGAAAACAGCACACAAAACCATGCATGTGTTTCAAGAATTCTCAGAATTAAAAATACATCTGAAAAATGTCCATAAACATAAACATGCTTCAATGACTATGGTTTAGTCAAGGCAAATATGCCTACAAGAAGGCACATATTAGAAAAGACACAGCAAAACGCTCACTGAAATATGTAAGAATTTTCATGCAGAAAGAAAAGTAGAGTCACATTATTTGAGGACAGAACAAGAATGTGGGTTAGAAATTGAGAAACCCAACAAGAACAGGACTGACAAATTTGTTACTTCCTTAGTACAAGTTCATCAGAGAGTGGCATTGGAAGAGATTTCTGAATCAAGATGATTTTTTTTTTCTGCTGAGAAAATTGCCTTTTGACCTCCTGTCATATGCTCACATACTGCTGGGCTACTGTGGCCATCCATGTGTTGCGGCTGTAATTCACATCAGCCCTAGCCAGCACAGCCAGTGTTGAAGAGTGCCAGGAGATGCACTGTAACAACGTTCAGAGTGCAAGATTGTAATAGTAAAGCCAGGTTTGAGCAACCAGCAATTTGAACTGTTTCAAGATATTGATAACTTTTCAGAGAAGTTGTTGCAACACAGGGTTTACATGTTCCCTATAAATAGTCTGAACTAACTGCCTGACTGCAGAATTCTGAACCAGTTGAATGCTATAGAAGCAATCCCATTGATAGCACCTTATGGTAATTTATGCAAGATGGAACTGAAACGTGCTACCATGACTGACATCACCAGGAGTAGAAGCAGTTAGTGTCCTAGCTTTCAGCTGTGCAAAGAACCTCATGGTCATTGCTGATATCTGAGTTTGGGGTTCAAACCTACAGGTAGAAGCACACCCAGATAGAAAACAGGACTGGTTCATAACAGGTTAAACCAGTTAAAATTATATTCCCTCATCTGTCATTCTACTTAATTGGAGCACCATTGCCTTCTCTGGATTATCAGTTTATGTCAGTCTATCCATCCCCATCCAATCTCTTACCAATATGAAACAGTAGACATCCTTTCCAACAGATCTCATTATCCTTTTGTACGCTTGTGTTGAATATGGACAGATGTTACACAGTCAATACCATCTGCTCAAACTCTTATAACGGTCAATTTTTTTTCTGCCATATATCTGGCCAGTTCCATTTCTCCATCCTTTCCCAGCTTAACATATATTGTAATCTGTCCAGCAATAAACACTTGTTCAATTCTTAAACCAAATCAACTGCACTGTATGAGTGTTTAACCAAATCTCCTCACTTGAGTAATTCATCAGGCTTTCTAGAGCCTTGGTTGATGAATTTGCTTTACATTTTCTAGTTCAATAATTTTTGAACCTCACATACTTTGTACCACAGAAGAGCTATAATACATAAACTCTATTAAAGACTACTTTGCTGTCAGAGCCAATAAAGCCTCATTAGCATTTTTATAATGCCATTAAAACAAATTAGCATCATGTGAAATCTTACCCCATAAAAGGTAAGATTTTTTTCTTAATCATAAATACTGCAGAGACTGAAGGGACCATTGAGTGTATCTAGTTCAGTCCCTTCTCAGTGAAAGCAATCTGTTGTTATGGCCATAGAACTACAACTTTAAAAATTAAATCAGTGAACGAGAGTTCAAAGTAGATGATTCTACTTGTAAAGACATCATGCCACCTGGAAGTTCCTCCTAATGTTTATTCAGTTTTTTAAAATTGAAGTCACTGATTTAGGTCCTACTACATGTGGGGAAAAAGCAACAAAATATGTTCCACCATCCATCTGTGCGGGCAACCTTTAAGCTTGACAGATCGACTTTTTTCTCACCAAGCATAACTGTCATGAATTCCAGTGTATATAAGACTTTCAATTAATATAAATTTCATAGTAATATTTTTGATTTGAATATAACATCTAAGCTACCTAATACCACAGTCCTAAGCATGCCTAGCCAGACCTAAGTCTTGTTGACTTCAGATCTTATTTTCACTTATGTGAGCAGGTGAAATGCTATGCACTGTTCCATTACATCCACTGTTGCTTTAGGCAAGATGCGCTCTCAATAGTCCTCAACAGGTATTGTTCCTGCCTCTTTACCTGTTCATGTCCCCCTGGCCCCAATCTGCATCACAACCCAAAGGCAGGTGAACCAGAAAACAGAAGTGGGAGTTTGAGTACATGTCAGAAGCTAGGACTGAAGAGCAATCAAGGATACAAAAGCACACCAGAGCTTATGGAGACCTCATTGAAAGCAAGGCTCCACAGAAACAAGAAGCCCTCCTAGATTCCTTCTTGTCCAGGAGGAAAAGTGGACAACCCAGGAGCACAGAATCAAAAGACAATTCATGGGGAAGATGCAACTTAGGGCTTTTATGATTCAATGCATTGGGAAGACACAGAGAAACCCAGCAGTTCCTGAGAGAGGGCAAAGTGGAAGCTATTGCTACTTTTCCTCACTTCTTTCACTGCTCAGTGGCTGAAGAGAAAAGTTAAAGTGGCAGAATAGCTTCAGCTGGATCACAGGGCTCTAGAGGTCTGTAGTGTCAGCAGATGCCCAGTAGAGAACCATTTACAACAAATTAAAGTTAGTTTCTTTCTAATATTGTGCCTGTTAACATGCATTCCACATAAGGCTCCCAATAATTTCTGTCGAAAGGAATAAATGGATTGATACTTGCTCTGGTTCATCAACATGAAGTATTCTCAGATCACTTAATGAAACATCAAATTCTTTTCAATACATTATTTTACTTTTGGAAACCCTGATCTGCTTACATCTTGATTCCTCAGTTTTGATTCTGTATATATGCTTAATCGTTATAAAATGAATTAAACAGTACTAAGATAAAATGAGAGCAAAACAAAGCAACACAACCAAAACCATGCCAGGCAAGATAATTTATACAAAAGCTTTCAGACTTGTCAAATAATACTTGTTGTTGTCATTTGCCTTGAAATTGTTTATGGTGACCCTAAGGCAAGTATATCATGGGACTCCCTGGGGCTTGGCGTGTGTGATGCGTCTAAGGTCAGCTAGTGGGTTTCCATGGCCAAGTGGGAAACTGAACCCTGGTCTCCAAGGTCATAGTCCAATGCTCAAATAAATACACCACACTGGCTCTCCATATAATATTTACAGACTATGAAATACAAATCAAGCATCAGCTTTAATCAGCATACATATCCATCTGGCACATGCTTTATTCCAGCAAAGTCAGATGGAAAGAAAGGTTTTCATATTATTTCTACCTTGGCTCAATATACTTTACAGTAGATGGATTTGCATCTCCCATTTGTTAACAGAGACCACTCAATATAGTTCACAGCCATGGCGGTCAGCTTTTCAAGGGGTTCCATCATATAGAAAAGTTACCACATGGCTGCAAACCCAAACCCTTTGCTATCTGTTTATGTCCCACTGTGTATACCACTGCAACAACTTTCTGTGTCCATGCCACTTACGGCATGTTTTGTACTATGAGTGAAGTACATCTGCATCAGGTTTTAACATGAGATGACTCATGTGTATGATAGATGTGGAATCTATGCTATCTAGGCTGAAGCCCCTTGTTTGTAACCCCAGGTGGTGTGTGGTCTTGGTTGTGAAAACTGATGGTGAAGGAGCATGTGGTTCTTCATTCCCACTTCCTGCTGAAGCTCTGGTTTAAAGGAGCTCTGTGAATCCATTTCCCCAATGTGACATGAGAGAATATTTGACATGTAGAGTGAAAGAACTGAGCCATAATACTACTCTTGTTTTGAGTACCTTATAGAAACACAAGAGGCTTTGAATTTCATCTCCACCTAGGATTTCCAGCAGAGCTCCCTTTTTCTATTTCATTAATCTTATCTTTCAGTACTTTGTTCAGATGTTCATCCTTCCCTTCTAGAGCATACCGCTAGAAATTGGTCTTCATTCATTTTTAATCCGTGGGTGGAAGACTGCCCACCCACAAGTACAAACTGTTCTCCTAAACAAAAAAGGAAAGTACTTTTAAAGGGAAGACCATAATCAAAGTCTTTTCTTGGGTGGCATCTTTCTTTCCTTCAAGATTTAATAGAATGTGAACCATAAAAACCTTTCCAGACATAAACCTGAATTTTTTTTTAATCTACATAGGACCATGGGTTATTTTGTTCTAAGTAGTGGGAGATTTTCTGCTTGGCCTTAAGGTCTTCTGTTATAAGGCAAAATGCTGAAGTATCAAGTAGGCCAGCAATTTTAGCAATTTTATATAACCTTTAATCAGTCATATGACATTTTAATGAAAGTTCTGGTTAGAAATGAAAAAGACAAACTATTTATAAAAGTTACAATAAGCAGAATTAGTCTTGTTTTATTTCCATGTTTTCTCCCTGCTTGGTATTGCATGTTATATACCAAGCATTTCACAGCATACTTACTCCTTAATTAAAAAGACTTTGATGCTAAGGCTTATGGATCCTGATAGGGAGAGCTTATGTGGCAAAATATACTTTGCAAATTATATGTGACAAAATAAACTGCTTTGAGAAAAGTCGCTGATATTTGAAGGATACAAATATTGGCTCTTCCTAGTGTAATATACGTTGTTTTTTCTGCATTAGACATAAGGTTTGAGGAAAACAAAGTAGAGTAGCTGAAACTATATGGAAATATTAAAGCCTTCTAGAAAGATGAAATGAACTTTAGAAGTGAAAAGACTGAATAGTCTCTCAATATTCCCTGAGTGCTCATGTATTTGCCAAACAGTCTCAGAACATTTGGTATCTTTAACATGCAATGATATTTCATTTCAGTATTTGATATCTTGACAACTGGTAGCTGAATGTTTGTTAAATATTCACAGGATGTTAGACATCTTTATTTGGCACCCAGTGATATTTCATTTCAGTGTTTCATATTTTGACAACTGCCAGTTTTTAGACTTGCTGTTCCTAAGAAACAATTTTCACATTGACTTGTCTGGTCAAGTGCATTCCTGTACATCTGCTACTGAACCTTTGCATGGTGCAGAGGATTCCTGAACACGTCTCAAGAAAGAGGGTGCCATTTCGCTCATGCCTTGCTAGTGGGCTTCTGATGGGCAACTAGTTAGCCTTGATGAGGATAGAATGTTGGATTTGATCTGATCCAGGAGGGCTGTTCTTATGTGCTAATGCACCCACTGGAGATGGACAAACACTCCTGGGCTCAATTTGTTTTCAAGCTTGGTTAACTAAATTGTTTCCCCACAAAATTAAAAAACGGTGTCATTATTTTCAAATTGAATTACAAGCCACATTGGCTCATTGCACTCCTAACAGTGTCAATGAGAGTGCAGTGGATCTTCCCTTCCTCAGCTTCCCATACTGAAGAGCTAATATGCAATGGGCAATTAAGGTTGCCAGGTGAAAACAGGACAGGGCTCCAGTGTCTTTAACGGTTGTGCAGAAGAGGGAATTCCAGCCGATGGAGCTTGCATGGTGAGCAACACTTGTTAAAATTTCCTCTTCTGAACAACTATTGAACATACAGGAATCCTGTTCTGTTTTAATCTGGCAATCCTGCATGCACTACAGTAACCGACAGCAGGTAATTGATCATACGCAATGCTCTTTCACTCTGGACATCTTATACAGAGCTTATATGAAAAGTCAAAAAGTAAAGAGCCTTGGTGGATGACTTTTTCTTGGAGCCACCACCCACAGCCTTACCTGGTGAGGTAACAGAAGAGACTCTTGGATGGTCCATTCCAGTTTGTTGAACTCCCTCCCTCCCTTGGGAGGCTCCGTTGGCCCTTTCTCTGCTTTCTTTCTCAAGCCAGGAAAAGATCTTTTCATTTAACCAGGTCCTTGACTCTAAACTGGCTTTTGCAGATCCTTTAGCTGCGATGTGCTGCATTTTTGTTTTGTCATCGTTATGTATTAACTGCTTTTTAAATAGTTGCAAATCATTTTTTTTTTAAAAAAATAATTGTTTACTTAACTGTTTCTAAAAACTCCATATGATGATGCCCTGTTCTAACTAAATTCTGCCTGAATTTCAACTTTGTCCAGTTTAAGCCCAGTGGAACTATTAACAAAAGCACAAATATATCTTTCAGATCTTTTCTGATCATCAGAGGAAACCACAAGTGTCAGATTCCTTTCCTTCTTGAATAATATGTAAATAGTGTGCACAACCAAAAATACATATACCAGAACATGCCCATAGGCATCTTTTAATTAAGAAAAAAACCATTAAAAATATGGACATTAAGAAAAATGCAGACCAAAAGTATTTACAAATTTCAAATTGGGAAGGAAATAAATGTTTTGCAACTTGAAAGGGAGGTTTTGGACAAGAATTTTGCTGGACTGTAAAATGCAACGAAAATGAAACAGACAGATTTTGACACCCTGAAATATACATGCTATATGTATTTGACCCCTGCCAAAATAAAATCACCAACAAATGCCAGCACATATAACATAGCTGCATTCCAATTCTGAGAGTAAAAAATTCACATGCAAACCACTAATTCAATTTTTGAATAAGAAATTTCTCACTGAAATGCCAAGCCTGGAAAATTCAACAACCTGAAAATTCAGCACATCTGAAGCTTATCTCTAGCAGGCTTCATTCAAAAAGCCACCATCATATTATAATTTATTATTTTATTTTTATCAGCAACATCTTTATCTTGCTCTGAGGCCAACAAAAGCTTCGTACTGACCATGTCCCATCACAGAGAAGCCAGTAACAGAGAAATCTAAGTCATAATCTCCCAAAACTCTAGCAGAATGCATTCAGTCTTTCTGAAATATTTCTGGTACCACTTTGTATGCTCCAGTAATCAGACACAGCACTGATTTGGAGAAATGGTATATCATGCATTTTTATCAGCAGTTTGAATTTATTAGAGCTGGGTTTAAGTATTCAGCCCAGACTTTTAGAGTGTTCAAGTGCTGGACTGTGATGGTGTTTTTTTAAAAAAGTAAAAATGTAGAATGACAAACAGATGAATTACATATAGTTAAAATTAACCAAAACATTAAAATATGCAATATATTTAAAACAATAGAGATACAGGTGAGCATGTTTTCTTTGAGACACTTGGGAGATTTTTTTGGGGGGGGGGCTTGGAAAGTCACAAAAAAGGATCTTGTCAGGAATCTCTCCATGCCAGGCCACAGCCAACAAGGGAGGAGAGAGGTCAGGAACACTTGCAGAGTCTGCATATACCAAACACCAGGAAAACACAAGCCAAGCCAGGTCAAGGTCCAGTCCAAAGGTTCAGGAGGCAGATTCATCCAGACGGTTTCAGGGGGCAGGAGACACAAAAGTTGTGAGGGCTTGCTAATAATTTACTGCAAGGAGCAACCATGCTGGCAGACTTAAATAGCCCCTGTGAGCAGGTGCTGTTCGTTATTGTTTCCTCAGCCTAGTCCAAGCAGCCTCCTTCTCAGCAGCTCATTTCAGCCTTCTGTGTGATTGAGGGCTGATGGGCACAGCTGGCTGCAACTCTTCTGCATCACTGCTGGTTCCCTCTCCGTTATGAGCTGGCTAGGGCAACTCAGTCTCTGTTTGACCTTCCAGTGCAGGGGATGTTTGCAGGTTCACTTGCTCAGTCACTAGCTTGGCCCCCTGCACAATCAATTGCTCCTCAATCACAGTGTCATCATCTATCACAGATCCACGGAGCCATGTGCAATCTGCCAGTTCCACTTCTTCCAGCCTCGATTTAGAATATGGTGGTAACGGAGAGCTATTTTCTCTTTCTTTCACACACAAAAATACAACACTACTCATAGTTGTTAACACCAACCAGAACACACCCATTAAAACAATGGGAGTAATGTAAGTGTTGATTTATCAAGTTGTCATTTATTTAATGGTCTACTCAAACTGATACTATCAATTTAGTTCAGCCCACTATGTCATTCCCACAGGTTCAATGTATGAACTGGAATGCCAATAAGCTGTTTAGAACATGTCCACTTGGTAGAAGCAAGTTTTCTTCATAGAAAAGAAGAATGACCTTGGGAAAAAACTAGTCATGTCCCAATGATAAGCCCTTTTCTCTGTAAGATGAAAAGTCAATGGTGAAAAAAGAAGTGAATAGCAGTCCAACAAGATATGGAGGACCCTGCATTTCCTCTCACTGCATTAACCTTACGTTTCCAGTTACACAATAGTTCATCTCAGCTTTTTCTGCATTTTCCTGACACCCTAAACTGAAGTGTCTATGATATGGAATGAGTGGTTCATGTTTTTGCACAACTGAGATAATACTGAACATCTAAGAGAATTGTCATTTGTGGTTTTGAAGGCAAGTGAATTTGAACTACTGTTCAACTACTGATGAACAAACAGCCTTTAAAGGTACGAGCACATACATCTTTTTCCCCCCTGAAATGTGTCTGACATAATTCTGACTTAATAGGTCACTGTGCCCAATTTTTCATCCCACTGTGGTAAAGGACCACCACCATTACCTTCATTTTTAGATTTTAAGTGATGGCTAATTTAAAAAAAAAAGATACAAACCTTCAGATTTCTCAGTTTCTTGACTCAGGTTCAGGCCTTGAGTCAATGCAGACTGGTTCAAAATCAGGCTGAGCAAAAGCAGACCATTTTCTAAACTGTTGTATCAGGGCCCCCCACAAAAGACCTTGACATCTTTGCACACCTCTAACATACTTCTATCCCAGACATTGTGGCTGGGAATTGGGTGACTTATAAGTTGGAGGAAAAAGATAGCATCTAGAGTAGGTGTGGGAATTCCCTGACCTTTCAGATGTTGCTGGACTATAACTCCCAGCTATCTTAGCTGGTATAGTCCATAGTGGGGAATGTGGGAGTTGCAGTGCAACAACAGTTAGAAGGCAATTCCCACCTGTTGTCATTGAAACCCGGCATTTGTTACAGTTCATTGTAACTGGAAAAACTGCTAAAATTATGATAATAAAGCAAGTCTAAGAGATAGGAAGAAAATGACTTTTTTTAAAACCATGTATTAACCTTTTGGATTGCAGAGTTTCTGTATCCATCAGCAACAAAATACAGTAAGACCTCAGCTCTGACTAAGGAAAAGATGCAAATGAAGCAGTACAAAGCATTGTTGCCTTTGGCATCTCCTGGTTCCTGTTCAGCTCTGGAAAAAGAACCTGATGTTAACCAACATATTAGCATGGAGGAAGAAAGGTAAGCATGCATTGATCCATGCTGAAGATGATTAGAGATGATTGTACAACTGCTCAGATATAATTTTATCTGAATTATATTCAGATAGTATAACTGCTCAGAAAAATTAATACACAGATGAATAATTTTTTCTGACATTTCCCAAAAAAGGAATCAAAATGAGGTAACCTCTTCTTGAAGTATAGCTTCTCAAATGGCCTGATAGTGTACTTGACAAAATGTACATCTGGAAGGAATGTGGTTCCTGTCTGACCCTACCATGGACCAATGGCACTTGCAAAACATACTGAAGAGCTTCACTCCCCCCCCGCCACTGCCAAACCTATTTTTTAAAGCAGGCATGGAGAGAATTGTGCAGTAATACAATACAGACAGCCATATCTGCAATCTGCAAAAACTGCCCTGTGATCTCGGTGATGACTCATTCTAACCTGAGGGCTTTTTACAAATCAGCTAAAATTGCAAATAGCCAAAGTTCTTTCTATATTGGCATATTGTTTGTGCCCAGATTTACCTCAATGACGCTTATGTGGAGCAAGGGCAGACAACTTCCCCAGAGGCTGAACATGCCCTCCCTCAGAACTGGGAGTCATATACTTCCCTCTCCTCCCTCAACTCCTCACCAATATTTTCAAATTCCTTGCTGTTTTTTAAATTGAAAATGTCCCCCAACAACCTCTGTAAGCTGTACCTGTTCGGGGGGGGGGGACAATTTCGTCAGGTGGGAGGCTGTTCTCATGTTGACCAAAGAGAGTGGGTGGAGGTGCAATATGAATACTATTTCCAGTCTGACAACTTCTACAATTACAGGTTTACTGTTACACTGATGTAATCCAACAATCTGCAAAGGAGTACAGGAGTAGAATCAGATCTTCCCTCCAGTTTGGCTTTCTTTATGGAGAAAGACTTGAGAATAAACTCTCTGTCTCTCTAAAATGCAATGTACCTGAGGCAATGGCCAAACCTTCCAATTACACAGTAAACTACCCCTCATATTTTAAGCATCTTTTAAGCACCCCAGATTCCATCTAACAAGAACAGATTCATGAAAATCTCTCCCTTTTACTTCCATCTTCAGGAATTGCCGAATGGTGCCAATGACCCATCACTCTATGGCTGATGTCCCATACTTCAAGTGTCAAAACACTGGTGCTAGAGGTTCATCCAAGTCACATGGCCATACGAAATTGGAGCACTTGTAGAAACTCCCTCCTGATTACACAGGGTTAAAATTTGGGATACCGTCATCTAATGATCATGGGATGATCATTGCTCACAAGTAAATTTGAGATTCCTTTTGACGATGATTTGCCTAAGAAAGTGAACTAAACAGTTTATGAGTGTAAAGGGTGGGGAGGGCAAAATGAGGGCATTTCACACCCAAATAAGATATTTTTTTAAAAAAATCTCTAAAATATCTGAACAAATCTTCCCAAGAAAACACTGTGATAGGTTCATCTTAGGATTCCCAAAAGTTGGAAACGACTTGAAGGTACACAACAAGAACAACAAAGCTACATCCTGCATATGGATGGACACCATGGGATTATTTTGTTTCCAAAATGTATTAATATACTGAATTACAGTCTGTCTTGTAGTTCACAGTATCATTTTCAGTAATAAGGTGACAGACTTCCCTAAACTTCCTTTCCTAAACTTTCTTAAACTTGATAAGGACAGTTGAAACAGCAGTCAAGCCTCGGTTATTTATTTCTCCAGAAGATAAAGAGTGGGGGTAGGGATGGGGAATAAGAACTTTCTAATCCTGGTGAAGCTGGATACCTCTGCTAATTCTCAATAAAATCTTCTTAATTTGGAACTCAGGGTTGTCCTGTATGCTCTTGACACGCCAAGGATCCTTCCCTTGCATGGCAGACCACTGGGTCCATGTTTTGATGCTACACTTTTGATCAAGGGGAGGCACAAGAAAAACAAATGTGACAGGGGAATTAGGATGAACTGAAAGATGATGGCATAGTAAACTTCAGGCCCTTAGGCTTACTTTAGTCTGAAGATTTCTTGAGCAACCTCCATATCACCCACCAGTGACAGTGCAAGATGAAGAACTACTATTCCACATTTTTTTTAAAAAAATACCTAAAACAGGGAGTCCAGCGAGGAATCCACAGACTGTTTAGAGAATCTAAATAGATGTCATGATTTTTTTAAAAAGGAAGAAATATTAACTTTCTGTCCTTTGAACTGGATTATGCTGAGTTTGGGAGCCAAACTGTATGTTTCAGTCTTCCCCAGCTTCTTGGAATTAAGCCCAGATAGACTGGATAAGGGTGGAGGCAGGAAATAAAGGGCGTGTGGTGAACAGGAGGAGTATTTTCAGCACTGTATATGGTAGAAAACACTCAGAATTGGAGAGAGAATGAAAAGCACGTGCCAGATAAAGACTGTGAAGCATTGGGGCTCCTAAGATCACAAACAAAGAAGCAGAGTGAGCTCCAGACATGGTGCTCTGATGTAATGAGAGAGCTGAGAACATTGTAAAGATATGAGATCTTGTGGGCTGCCCCACGTGTGCCTTGTCTTGATACAACTCATTCCATACTTCAGAAGATGTCTTTTCTGCATATGTCTCTCAGGTGAGCACCATTTTCAGGCATCTATGATGTACATTCTACCTGCTATGTAGAGATGAGTAAGAATTAATTTGGTTTGCTTTTTGGTAGTAACTTCTAAAACTCACAAATTAGACTGGAAGAACTTGAGTTTTTAAATTTAAAAAACGCAAGTGAAACAAAAATTGTCAGATTTACCAGTTCAAAGATTTTAAATGCCTAACTATTACAAGTCTGGCTCTGACTCTATGTGCATTTAACTATATTTGAGGTCCTGATACAGGGTTGCCATCTTTTTCCCCCAGCAGGCTCATCATGAACAACTACATAGCTATATAGCATGGCCCTCTCCATGCTGGGAGGAACTATGCATATTGAATTTTGCCAGTGCAGGAAAATAATTTCATTTTGATTTTTTTTTCCGTAATTGATGGCTTGAATGATACATTTGCCTATCTTTACTACCATGGTGTCTACAGCAACATTCACATAACAATAATAATGACCATGATAATGTAAAGGAATTGGCATATACATAGGATAGCCTGGTTAGTTTGATGGTTCATTACATTAACAAGCATGTAATGAAATTCACAAAGACATAATTTTATTGATTCATTGTTTCAACACACCACTTAACACAAAGGTTCTCATCAAAGCCTACAAAAATCATAAAAATTTATATTTTCTTTTATCAATCCATTGTAGAAAATGAGACTTTCCTTTATAGACCCACTGTATTAAAAACCACTGCCTGAGACAGTAATATGGCAAACTATGCTCTGAATTATTTGTTCACATGGAGATCATCACAGTTAGAAATGCTTTTTCACCATTTCTATGCATCACTGTCTACTCCTGAGGGTAGAGTCATTTCCATGTTATAAAATATAGCAGAAGAGTATCATTCTAAGGACTTTTGTGCAAGGAAACATGACAACAAAGACAGTGTAAGATTAAAAGTAAGAGAAAAAAGAGATTTTTTTTTAAAAAAAAAAAAGCTGCAGAAAATAGAGAAGAGGAAACTACTTTTGCCAACATAGTAAAGTTTCCCTCGCCACTAAAGCAGTCTGGACCATTTCAACTCCACAAAAAGCCACTAAAATTGCCACCCTATTCCATTTTCTGAATGTGTGAACTTGGGTGTCCTTTTTTATTCAACCTCAGTTTGAATTAGCAAGGATTAAAAAGAAACTTCTTTTTATCTGGGAGGCTGAGAAACTGATAAATATTTCTCCTGGCCAGTGAAACAGGATATTTACTTGTGGTATCTTTTATCTCAAGAGAGTTCTCACATTTTAGGAAAAATGTTTGTGTACCCTGCATAATTTGTGTAATTTGCACGGCTGAACCATGACACCTTCTGCCTTGTCACACTGACTAATCAGCCCTCCTGTGCTTTCCATGTGCATGTGTTTTGCTTTGCAAGGGGAAAAGATAACAGTTTTGCACAGCAATTTTTTTAAAAAACAAATTATGGAAATGTGAAGTCCATCTTTACAGCTTAGGTCCAGATTATCTGAAAGATCTTCTTTCCCTACATGATTGTAGCCAAGTCTGAAGAGCCTTAGCTGAGGGCCTTCTCTCATTCCCACCACTGATGCAGGGCTGGCTGGTGAGGACACAGGGAAGAATCTTCTTGGTGGCTGTTTCCAAGCTACAGAATTTCTTTCTACAAAAGACTAGGCTGGCCCCCTCTCTGCTCTTCTCTCACTGGCAAGCAAATGCCATTTCTTAAAAACAGGCATTGGATGATTAAGTGATTGCGGGGAATCTTTTTATGGTGTGTGTTTGTGTGTGTGCTACATTTTTCTCTTTAAAGTTATGTTTTCTAAATGATTTTACACCTTTTAAGATTAACGCAATTTAATACTGTATTCTCTTTATTGTGTTTTACCTTTTTTAGACTTGTTGTCTTGTGTTCCATGTCAGAATATAAATTAATTAAATAATGTGAAAAGTTGACCAAGAAAAGACAAAGTTCCCACTTGTCTCATTCTTGTGCTGGAGGCGAGAACTACTTGGGAACTACAAGCATTGCAAATGTCACACCCCTAGTTAGCAAGGGGAACCTTGCTATAGGGAGAGAAGGCACACTCACAATTCTGGAGTGCATGTGGCTGCTTTCACATCTTCAACTGATTGTGAGGAAGTCAGGCTTCAGGCTCAGGTGAACTGACTACCCCTTCAAACATTAATTATCTGTTTGAAGGGAAAGTGCAAAAGGATCCTTAATATCTATCTTAACAAATCTTTAATAAACCTATCTAGACTTCATTAATGGTATACAGGACATACAGATATGTCACCATTTTTAAGTTTTATGGCAGGGCTAGAAACTTGTTGCCCTCCATCAGTTGTTGGACTCTATTTCCCATCAGACCTTATCAGTGTAGCCAATTATGATGCATGATAGGAATAATATTTCATCAGCTCCTAGAGAGCCATGGGTTTACCACCGTTAATGTATGGAATGTCCCGGCTTTCCAAGATGCGTCTACTCTTGAAACAGTTTTCTAATGGCTGTGATGTATTCAAGCGGAAAACAGCACATTGTATGTGGACTCATATGTGTTTTTACAATACTTTCTGCACCCAGATCTTTCATTGCCCCTTTGCTTGCTAATGCATTCCAGGATTCTTATAAAATATTGCAAAATGCAAAAACCATTAAGAAAGCAATTCTAAGCATACATACTTGAAATTAAATTCCACTCACATTAGTAGGTCTTGCCCATTAATTCATCAGATTCACTTCAGGGAACAGGTTTAGAACTGTGGCATAAATTACTCAGACATGGCTGATGCTTAAGAAAAAAACTAGCCATTGGAAAAATGCATCATTTCAGAAGAGTACATTTTGACAACAAACATACTCACTGTTAAGTGCTACAATTAAGGTGAGGATGATTTGGTTGCCAATGCAGCATTCTGACACTGATGTTATGATCCATGAGGCACAATACATGCATGTGCATAATACACTGTGCTCCTGCACACTCTGTATATTTTGGTATACATATATCCTATCTGATTCCTAAGATTAATTAACATGTAGAAATATATATATGTTTTTGGAGAAAATCTTTTTATGTGATGGAAATAACTGTAGGGAAATTTTAGAATAGTTTGGAGGTAATTTATACAAAGGCAATTTGGGAAATTGGGTTGATGTTTTGTGAAATAGACGTTGGAGTAAAATTTCAGGGCTCAACAGTGTATGGTTTTCATGTGTCTTTTTGCCTTTCCACTTTACCTTTTTATTAATGGTGTGATTTGTTGCACAAGTAAGTTTTGTGATTGCCTGTCCTTTTTACTTTTTCCCATGTTGGTCATTTTGTATCAGGGCCAACAGAACTGTCTCAAAACTCCAAATGAAACTGCACTACTGAAAATGTTGGAGGTCCCTTTTCTACGGAGTACATATACATCAGGAGGAGAGTCTGCTGTGCTCTTCCTTCATTAGTCCTTTAATATGGACATGAACACTTGAGAATGAAACCCTAAGAATAACTCTACCTCATATTTTTTCAGTCTGCATATTGCTTACTCAAAAGATACTTCCCCTTAAGTTAACTTATTGGGAAAGTATAATAAACATGGGATGAGTAGAAAAGCACTGACCTACAAAGAGGTGTTCTTTTCCTTTAAACAAATAAAATAAAATCACAATTTTTGATGCAGCACTTCACTTAAGTTGATTGTAAGTATAGTTGAAAGCAATCCTGTCAATGTCAGCATATCTGGCCCAAGTATCTTGTAGAGTATGGCAATGAAATACTGAAATGTTCTGTCACCTCTGTAACCTTGCAACTAACCACATCGATGCAGCATTTATTAGAACAGCAGGCTATTATATTTAGTAGTTCAAGCCAGAGTTATGACTTTGGAAATGGCAAGATGGATAACACTATTTTCTTCGGAATCATTCTAGATCGAAGCAAATGACTGGATCAAGACCTGTTTTACAAGTATTGGCCCTCTTGTTTAGGTATTTACTGGATAAATAAGCCCATAATCCACTCTAGGGTCTTCAGAAATGCAATTAAGGAGCTATTTTCAAACTACAAACAGGTTATTAAAAGACATAGCAGCAGATTCTACTATACAAAGAGAATGTCTGCTAAAGAGTGATATGAACAGTTGCAAAATTGAAGAGAGAAGGCAACACATACAGCACCAAAAGAATGAACAATAAAGAAACCAAAGTTCTTATGATGATCAACCAACTTCTGTGTTAACAAGAAGTTACCACAGGATGCAGATAGTTACTTGTGTATACCAACTGGACTTTTTGAATCTCTCGTCTTTTGAACAGGTAACACACCCATGCCTAGGCATAGAAAAGAAATTTCTTGCATTCACATCCACTTTATGCTTCACAAGACTATTGATGAAAAGGAATGTGTCTTGCACTGGAAATCTGTACATTTAAAAGGCTTGCAAAGCTTTTGAGAGAAAAGAAAATCCACACATTTTGAAAGTACCCATGTCTAACAATGTGTACATTTGAAAAATGTGCAGAAACACACACAGACAAAAAATACTTTCAAAGATGCATATATTAGAAAATACATTTTTTAAAAAATAAAGAAACTACAACATGTGCACATAGCTCCTTGTGGAAAAACAAAAGTCTCACAAGCCAATACATAAATGGAAGGGATTTAGAATGGTGGGAAACTGAGTGAGAACAAGACTGACAGATTTTCACATCTCTGCTGTTGCCATATCACAAACTGTTTTTGAACCTCTCCCTAGTTTCAAGACAGCTTTGCAAAAGCAGCACTGAATGCCTGCTGTTCAAAAGGCAGAAGTTCTAAACTTTTGTGGGCATCCTGTTCTTTGGAGCCAGAAGTCAGTTCCCCCAGCAAGACTGGTTTTATGGCCCCTGACCTCCCCAGACCACCCCTTTCTTCAGGAAAAGTGATTCCCTTTTAAATAGGTCATAGCCACTCCCTTCATGCGATTTAACATAAAAATACAACTTTTCAAAACCAAAAAGGAGACTTCTAGCCACTCTCAGGATGCATTACTGGCACTCTGGCTGGCCCATAAAGAGTTCCCAAGGTAGACAATTAGTTAATGGAACCACTGATATCGGCCACTCCTGCTTTGGAGTGTGACTTTCTCCCCAAAGATACAAATAGTTTTACCCCCAATAAACATTTAGTATCAAATCTAAGGTGAGATATACCTTATAAAGACCTAGTTATGACCTGAAAAAGCAGAACCACATGTAGGGATGTTATTCTTCGCTAACTTTCTTCTTGAAGGAAGCAACGTGTTGTTGTTGTGTGCCCTGAAAGTCATTTCTGATATACGGCAACCGTAAGGTGAAACTGCCATGGGGTTTTCTGGGGCTGAGAGTGTGTGATGCACCCAAAGTCACCCAAGGGGTTTCCATGGCCGAGAAGGGACCTGATCCCTGGTTTCCAGGGTCTTAGTCCAATGCTCAAATCAATATACCACAATAGCTATCTCACAGGGTTGACACTATAGCTTATTTAGGCTTTTCTTCTAAGGGGTTTTTTTGTGTGGGGGGGGAGGGGTGACTGTATCAACTGTGTGAAGGCCCTGTCTGCAGTTTTCCAAAATGCCTCTAAGCTAGCACTGTGCCAAAGAACTGGGATTGGGCATCGTACTTTCTTCTGGAAAAGCAAGTAGTCAAGGTTAATTCTGCAGATCTTCTTCTTCTTCTTCTTTTTTCCTAACAGAATGGGGAAAATAAAAATCTCACATATTTTCTCAGGAGAAGGTTGATGGAGAAATGTTGGCTTATTTGTTGTTTGCCATGTTGTACAAGTGAAAGTGTGGCCAACATTCCAACATTTGTTATTGCCCACACTTAACCATACTTGGCCATAGTTTGACCACAGTTTAAAGATAGGGGGTGGCACTGCTTATTTTTCCATTATGCGGAAACTTGAGCTGCTTGTTAAGTAATGAATTCTACTAACTGAAAATTTTGAAAGATTAAATATCCCTTTATTCATAGGAGGATCAAGACAAACTAGTGCTGGAAAGCAAGTTATCTTCCCTCTACACGTACTTTTGTGGGACCCTGGGTGTATTTCTGAGAGCTTCCGGAATCTTCTACAAATATTGAAGAAAATATTAGCAAAGGGGCTTTTCTTTCTCAACTTCCATTTTTACAGATTTGCAAGCATTCTTCCCTCTCACACCTGAACAACAATTTCACACCACTATTGCAACCAAAAGCATGGTATAGAGCTCAGCAGTTGAAGTGCTGCCCCTACAGAAACAAAGGGAAGTGACCACAGGAGCTACGCTAACAGGGAGACATTATTTCTAGCATGGGAAGAAAATGAAAAAACCTAGGGCCAATTTCAGTTCACCTCCAAGGGTGATATTCACATCATCTATATTTCCAGAGATGGCTATGTCCCCCCATCCATATAACACTCTTGTTTGATGGTTTTCCAAATGTTTTATATGAGGTTTTTCTCCATTCTAAAAAACTTGGTTACTGGCAACAAGAGCTTTAAGTTAAAGTATGGTGTTATTTTTGGCCCCTTCCTTATGATTTTGATATCATCTATCCACCACTAGAATGAAGCCCCTGAGAACTTCAGTGGAATTACATTCAACTCTTAGATGGGAGGAAAGATTTTCCCTAACCTTGCTTTACAGGAACAAGTAAATATATAGCATTTATTCCAGCAGAATTCTGATTACTATTTGCATAGAAAGAGGAATACAATTGCCAAACTTGTAGAGATGTGTGGCCACACCGATCCTACTGAAAGCACTGGTTTTACACAGCCAAATGGGTGATTCAGGATGATACATATATATACATATAAAACCCTTGCACTAAAAAAAAAAAAACTTAGAAAAGAGGACAAAAGGCTTCCAACCTGCTTTTCATGATCAGACATGTCATGAAAATGGCAAAGTAACCATTTTTTCCATGACTGCTCAAAATCTGCTCTTATTTCTGACACCTGAAGCTGAAAGATCACCACCAACAGATATTCACAGAAGTCAAATCCAAATGAGCAATATTTTTGTTTCTAATTAATGAGGAAATTTCATCACAAGCACTTGCAACTCATTCCTCAAAGAACCACCTGATAGATACAACTCAGTTGGAAATGAAGACACAGAATTACTGTAATTATTAGGTGAAACTTGAACTAAATACAATTATTTTCAGGACTTTTTTTGCTGTGTAATTAGCTGCTCCAGAGTTAGCTTCTGTTTATATATTACTGATAGCTAGCATGTTATGGAGTTGCCTTTGTGGAATCAAATACTGACAGAGACTCACATGCAAGTATACAAAAGACAAATACTTCAGTTGGTCTCAGGCGTGCTCACCTATGCACTCGACCACTCCTGCTGCTTTGAAAAATTTAATACATAGTCTGACATGCCCACCTGCTACAGAAACGATGCTCAAATGATTTTTTTTAAAAATGTAGGCACCAATCTTGCATACAGTTAAGCTTCTTTGAACCCAGTGTCCATTGTCTTCCAAGGGAATAAAGCATCCTGACCAGGTGCAAGATTACAACCGCAATCTGTAAAATGAGTTTTGAGATGAGACTTTTGATCATATCCACTTTGTACTCTGACCAACTACATTTCACATCCTAAGCTCATCAATCCACCAGTAATTGGCACGCATGCTCTGGTTCTCCCACCTCTCCATGACTGCCATATGACAATATGAGTTGATGCTCACAAATATCAAAAGTTGCTTTAAAGACCTCTTGGGCAAGAACAAATTTAAAAGCTATGATCTGGCACTGGTGTTTCTTCCAGAAATGAAGAGAATGGCTAAATCTATGAATCTGTGTGATTCTTTCCCACCCGCCCCCCAGAAATCAAATCCTTCCTCATCTGGTGCAAACTGCTTTGCTTCAGCCCCACCCCCTTCATGCACCTCCAACTTTCTGCTTCCTACTGCCCTGTGAAGAAGCCAGGTTAACCCCACTCAGAAAATAGAGCAAATAAACCACCTAGTGTCAGCGTTGGAGATTTCCTGGACTATTAGCATGCTGAATGCAAGACTTGTCAATTTAAGGATTTAAACTAGGGAAGGGGAGAATATACAAAGGTTGCTCGCTTTCTCCCCACCCCACCCCCATTTGAACATCTCTCACTCCCACTCATTAGAGAAATATTTTTCTGCCTTTTCTCCCCCCCCCCCCTCCAAACAATGAACATTTGACATGACGGGCACCATTTCTTACACATCATTACAGAATTGGCATATGTACCTAGTGACTTAAATCATCGCAAAAGGCAATCAGGAAAATGTTCTGCTGTATGCTCATGCTACTCCCCCGTGAATTAAGACCACAGCATGAGACCAGGAGTAAACAGGTCTCTTCTGCAAGCATGCTGCACAGCAGGCTGCCTACCTACTTCTCCTCCTTCCACATGTCCGTGTAAAAGATTTACACAATCTCACAACCATCTCCCCTTCTCCAAGAAAACAAGGGGAAACCTCCCAGACCCCTTCCCCTCCTTCGACAGCCTTTAACACAGACGCGCAGAAAAGCACACGCTCTCTCTCACACACACCCATGCACAAGACTCCCTGTCATTTTCAGGGAATTGCCTCTCATAAGCAGTGTGGCTGTGTTAGTTGCAAGTGGCACATGCTTTGCTTTTTCTCCCTGCTTTCCTTCTAAATGAACAGTGTAAAATCCACTACTCAAACATACACATGAGAAGAAAAGGGGAAAGAGAGAGATGGGGAGGGGGAAAAGATTATCCTTACCTCTCGAGGGTCTTCTTTGTTTGGTTTGCAGAGAAGAGAACGTGCCCATGACAGCACCCATTGCAACTGCTACTTGGGTGAGGGGCTATTATTTTTTGTGTTGTTGCTGCTGTTCCTCCCTCCCCCACCCCAACAAACAAGAGGAAGAAGAAAAAAAAATCTGTGTGGAGTATCTACTAGAAAGAAGAGGAGGAGGCAAAAGCAAAGCACTGCAGCTCAGCGTTCAGCAAGCGTTAAGCTTTGAGATTTTTTCCCCCTTCAGTCAACACACATGCACTGACTCACAGCCGGCTGCACTCTTATTATTCAAAACAACTCCCCATCAACATTTAAATGCTAGGTAGATTCCCTCAGACCAGAGCTGGCAGCAGATGCATCAAAATATTTACTGGAGCACAGCCACACAAACACACAGGCTAATTCTTCCTCTGATTCCCTTATGGCTTCCACCAGAAGCCTGTAGGTCTACAGAGAAAGCATCAATGCATCTCTTCCACTGTATACTAAACTACCATTCTGTAGGCATGGCGAAGGTCTCAAGGGATGCCAGGGGACTCAGGCTGAGTCCCAATTGTCAATGAATGAGTGAATGAATGGGAACTTGCTGAATGGAAAAGAATAGTGAACCAGCTGTCAAAGTTGTGGTTCTGCAAAAAACCTAATTACTGCTGATTAATGGTCCCACAAAGGATTGAGAGAGGGGGGGGAGGGGGGAAAGGGAGGGGGGAGGGAGAGAGAGAGAGAGAGAGAGAGAGATTGGCAGGGAAGAAATTACATTCACTTACATTCTTCCCAGGCAAGGGACACAGGGAAAGTGAGTGTTCTCAGGAGAAAAGCTCAAGGGTACTACAAAATTACACCATGGCTCAAGTCCGTACTATTCTCTCCCCTCACATGCCCGGTGAACAAATGGCATGTGTTGTTAACAACATAAACATTGATGAATTCAAAGTGCACGCAAATAAATGCACATTGTGCAAAATGCGCACTGTGCAAAAAAAAGCACCATTATCTGGACATCAATTAATCAGTTCCCATTTAGTTTCTACCTTAGCAATGCTGCTGCCATATACAACTCTCCCAATGCCACTGTGTAGATTGGGGAAAACCAGATTATACAGCATGTTGATATTTAAACTATTGCCTGACATGATAGGGAATGCCCATTTCACGGTAAGAATGAAATGTAGAGAAAGGGTAGAAGGGAGCCAGGCTCAGTGAAGTAATTTAAGTCAGGACAGGAATCAATTTGCTGATCACCCTTCCTTTCAGTAGAGTAGGATCTTAGATTGCATGTCATTATTTCTTGTGGACATGACCTCTTCTACAGCAGACAATGGTACTCTGCCTCACAAGTTCCCTGAACTGCCTCTTTAATTTTTAATTGAACATTCACCAGATTTCAACTTTGCTGCACATTAAAAACTAAAGAGTTTACTTCAATGGTGAAGAAAACTATCTTCAAAAAGAGTTAAGATTTTAATTTGCTCTGGTGAATCACAGCCCTGTGTTTTAGAAAAGATGTTGTTTCACTGTTTAGAGAATGTGTGGTTAACTCTGTTTAAAGAATGTGTGGTTAACCCCAAATATATTTTGGTGTTACGTGGATTTAGCTAGTGCTTTGAACTTTATTTTGAGGTGTGTGAGCTACATAATGAGGACTGTTTGCTGATGTTAATAATGAGGTATATTTGAATGGACACTATTCTAAACTCAGCGGCCTTAATTCTATATACACTCTCCAGTGAGATAATTTACCAGTGTGGCTGTTAAGAGATAGGTAAAAATTGTTTTCAGAAGCACTCTAATACATTTGTCTTGGACTTTCTGAAAGCTATACAAAACGCTTCTTTGAAGACAACAATTCCTTAGACTTTACTCCTCTTCAAATTCCACTTATTCAATTGGAACGTACGGCCACTACAAGCAAGGTGGAAACAGAAACAGAGAGGGTTTTTATGGTTGCATCTCATAAACTTTGTATAGAAATGTACTACTAATAATTTACATGTCCCAACCTAATGTTCTGTCTGCTGGGTCTATGGATGACCAAATAAAAGTCCATACCCCGGTTTAAAGGTAGTATTTCTCTGGTACCAACTGCCAGGAAAAGGGTAAACTGTTGGAGAAGTCATTGCCTTTATATACTACTGTGAGCTCCTGAGATATATTTATCTGGCCACTGCTAAAAACAATTGCTGGTCTTGATGGATAGAGACCTGTTCTGGCAGAGGTCTTCTTATTTTTAGATGAATCTACAGATATAATATGGAAAGAAGCTCAGTCTGAGCATGGCACAAATGACAGAAGCCAGACTGCAGGTTTGATTACAACTAGAGAGGAGTACAATATCCTTAAGACATGTAATTTTGGAAGACTTACTTTGATGTTCCTTTGCTGTACCATTGGTTCACCAGATGCTTCATCTGGAATTCAGTGGCAATCAGAGATATTTAAAAAAAGTTAGACTTGTCAATAATATTAGATCCTTATATTATTCAATGTAATAATATAGGAGGTTTGAGAAATCCCTGTAGTGGATCCATATAAGTAGAACTGTCTGAACTCCCCTCTGGTATCTGTTTATTCAGAATTCAGATGCAACTGACAACTGCTAATTATAGACAGGGAACATGACATTCATAACCTTGGTACTTGGAAGCTTGAGATCTTGAAAAGAAAAAAAGAGGGAAGAAGCAAAGGGATTACCCATGGGTTAGTGTTTGAGCACCACAGAAAAAAAGAAGAAAGAAGCTTAGGAAGTTTGGAACAAAAGCATACAAAGAATAAAATCCTGAACAATAGACAAATGTGAAGAAGGGAATAAAATAGATGAGGAAAGAAGGACAGTAACAAAGAAAGTACAGTGAATGACCTGAGCTCAGAACAGGTCTCAATGTCAAAGCCTGGCTCACAGAAAATCAATACTTTCCACAGAATTACTTAAGGTAGCTGCTTCTAAGAAGTTACACAACTGTTATGGAGAGAAAATGGCTCTACTAAGATTGTCCAGAAGTTTTTTTTTAAAATACTGTGAATAAGGTTAGCCACACAAAATCCCACACAACATTCCACATTCTGCATTGTGAGTCATGTATTTAGCACGACAAGTTTGAAACACTAAACATAAATGCTTTAAAATGAATCCATATACACAGTTAATTATACAAAGAGATGCCAAACCAAATTAACTTGTTTCATAATGCTTTCTGACACTTTATTGGACTTTATCTCAAAACAATATAGTCTGACATGGGCTGAAGAAACATACCACATACATGGACCAGAATAGTGTGAAACAGAATGCCATGTTTTTCTGAGAAAATCATGACGGGTACTAACAAAGTATAGATGAACGTATCCATAATCATATTGAGATTTTTGTAACTTTCATGCTAGTATTGAGAAATGGCAGTTTCTGTTTTAACATTCTTTTCATTTATATCTGTATTGTAAGCCATCTTGTATATAAAAATGTACCATATGAATTTGTACATAATTCAAACACATGTGCATAAGTCAACGGCAGGTTTTGGAGCAAAAATTATGGATTTTGGTGTGACCTCTGGATAAGCCGAGAGTCATTCCACAGAGAGCAGAAAGCACCAGCACTGCCTCAGGGAGTCAGTCACCCCGGATGACGCTGTCATTTTCCCAGCCATTCAAAGGCATTTTCTAGGCATTCAAAGAGGACTTTTACCACTCTACTCAAAGAAGGGGATGATTCCTTTTTGGATAAAAGTTAAGGTACAATATTAACTCTTATTTTTAAAAAAAGATTCATCCCCTTCCTTGAGTAGTGTGGCTAAAGGCAGGAGCTTAGTCTGTTCTGTGAGAACCTAAAAGAAGCACTGACTCTCTATATTCTCTTGGATTCCTTTGAGGGAGGTGTCATTTTCCCACACAGGAATTCAAGAAGGCCAGAAGTGGAGCCACAGCAGAGAGAATAGAGGGGGTCAGTGCTTCTTTTTCCTCCCAGGGCAGACCAAGTTCTTGCCTTTCACCACTCTACTCAGAGAAGGGGATGGTTCTTTCGTTCTTTCTTTCTTTCGTTCTTTCTTTCGTTCTTTCTTTCGTTCTTTCTTTCTTTTAGCAAGATCCGAGGTACAGTACTTATATAGATCTGTGGATAACATGGCCCAGGTTTGTAGGGTCAATTTTTTGACTAAAATTTTTAGGCTTGCACATGAGTATATACAGTAGTATAAATGTCCAAAAAGGGATCATAGGGTGATCTGGACCTTACAGCAGCTACAAAACTATAATATAGCTTAGCAGCACCATCTGATATATATGCCTGCTCAGAAACACATTGAAATCAGTGCATTCGTGTGCGTTAAACTGCAGCCACAAACCAAGATCCAGTGGTGCATTTCCCTGCATCCTACCGCTTCCACCAAAATCTGTGACCATCCTTCTTCTCACAGGTCTAACATACATTCTAAAAAATGTACCACAGGGGAACAGAAATCCTTCTGGAGCAGGGTTTTTGCCACCATGGAAAGCTACAATGGGAAGGGAAGAAAGTCCCAATTGTCCATATGTTCATTGTGCTCTAAAATGCAATACTGTTTCACTCCAGTGTAATATTATGAAAGCCTTATTCACAACCACCCCAGTTTTACCTTCACTGTCCTTTCTCCCCTGTTCGCAGACTTGGGATGGAATTCTAACTCAATCAGAGAGTAGACCCTCAGAGATATATTGCCATATATTTTCCATATATGTGCCCTTAAACAGCTTGCTAGCCTATTCATAGTTAAACCTTAACATAGCACATTGTCGTAAATGACAGCTTCTCACAGGT
The DNA here is from genome assembly GCA_030412105.1 of Cyclura pinguis. Classification (NCBI taxonomy): domain Eukaryota; kingdom Metazoa; phylum Chordata; class Lepidosauria; order Squamata; family Iguanidae; genus Cyclura; species Cyclura pinguis. The sequence goes on from CM059600.1 coordinate 133,002,139, forward strand.
CACATTCAAGGTTAAAGACATGAGCCAAGAGGTAAGTCAAAGAAGCACGCAATCAATCAATCAATCAACCAACCAACCAACCATCCTACAGGTTTCCTGGAGACTACTGTCATTTATGTTCATTGTATTTTTCTGTGTTTATTATATACTATCCTTCCGTTAACATTACATTTTGAAATGAATATTGACATTTTAAAAATGAAGAGTGTGGTGTGTGTGTGTGTGTTAACCAGCATAATTATATAGTGAAACTCCACAATGATAATGACAATTTAGCCTGGGTTCCCTCTTCAAAATAAATAGATGGGCACAATATGAGGTCCACCTGGGCTCACTCTGAATTTCACTTCTGCGTCTGCTTCCTGATTGGGCCACATAGGAGAAAAGGAAATGTCTGTTAACAATGTAATTCATCCTAGTTTTTCAACTCACACAAGTCACAATTCACACTATGTTCAATTGTGGTAGTTAAGTGTGCTTAGGTCTGCAGCCTTATTAAGGTATCCCAAATGTACATAGAGTATTAACAGATATTCTTTTTACAGGTGGTAATGCGCTGCCCATAGTGGCTGAAAAATAAAACCTTCAGTAATCTACAATGCTTGCCTGTATCACTGTACCAAGGAAAAAGGAAGTTTTTTCTACACAGATGTAGATGTGTGATAAAATGTAGATATTTATCTACTCATAAAGTACCTAGATTCTGGACATTACTCGAATCGAGATAATCATTTACTAATTGGTAACCATATGGACTTCAGATCTCAAATGAAGGCACGGTAACATTTTCCCCCCAACATTTATGCATATTGCATATGCTTTACACCACTGCTGCTCAAAGTGGTGCCTGCTGGACTGGTGCCAGTTCCAGAGCCATTGGCTTCCAGCCCTTTGCAAGATTCCAGGAAAGAAGGAAATAATTGTAGCTAATGGGCACAAATATGGTGTTGGTACCTGACACTGTGGAAGTAAAAAATGGTGCCCAGTCCACCACGGCAGATAGCACAGGAAGAACTGCTTTATGCTGAACTACCCTAAGCTACTGTTTAGATGTTTATCTACGATTATTTGGTGAGTGCAGAGGAAAAAAGAGGGCAAAATGCCCATAGAAATAAACATTAAATTCACAAATGAAGGAAAATTTACTGATTAAAATATACTGCTTCACTCATTTCAGTAAAATGACCTCTCCATAAGAAAAAGCCAACTGCCTTCCAACATGAAGGAAAATGCTTCCTTGGTCAAAAGGAGCACACTGTGAACTATTTGATATCCTGGGAAGCATCCTATGAGTAGTGGTGATCTTGCAAAGAAAACATGCTCATGAATATTTGGTCAGCAGACGCAATAGTTAGACTGGAGTGCATGGCATCCGTGAGGTGTTCATTACATATTTGTCAAACACTCCATCTCCCCTGTTTTCCTTCACCACAGTTCTCTCTTGTGAACTGTAAGTGAGTGGGACATAAGACCAAGGAGATATAAGCCCCATACGAGTGGTCTTCTCTTCCTCTGTGAGGTTTATATACTACTGGAAAGATGCTGTGTCTGGGTGTTGAGTTATGCCATATTTCATACTATGTTATGGCGAAATGGGTGAGGCAGCACAATTGTTGACTTCTTTCCTGCCACTAAAGGCAATGGAACACATGTAGAAAAAGGAACATGGGAAAGTTTAGAAGTTAATGGTGTTTCTAAGTTACAGTATGTGGAAACCATCTGAAATTCAGTTTCAGACATTTTAAAAAGTTTAATGAACATATAAACGGTAATTTGAGAAAAGTGACACACACACACACACACACACACACACACACAGCTTTCAACACATCTCATGGACAGTCATTTTGCCACTCTTTCCCCCAAATTCCTCTCTTATGCAGATAGCCAAAGAAGCTCACTTATTTGCAGGTGAAAATATCCCAGGCCTTGCTTTTCTCTCCTTATGACAACAACTTTAAATTGCTATTGAAACCTCTTCATTTTACCATCTCCTTGCTAACTGTACGGCAAGTATAAGCTCCTTAAGCAAGAAGCAAACAAGAGTATCAATAAAATTACTGCCTGGAACAGAGCCCATCCATCATTGAAACATTAGGGCACAGCACAAGTTTATCTGGCAGCACAAAATGTGCTGACTGCAGAATACAGTTAGCAAGTTTGTCCACTGCTAAGATGTGACTTACTGCTGGACACATGTCAACAGTAAGATCATGAGATTAGTTTTGGCCTTATTTGGATGGCATCAAGTGGTTCCTGGTTCTATCCCTCTTTTTCTTTTGGAAGACAAGATGCTACAGAGAACATGAGCACTGCCTTAGCAAAATGGGTCTAGCGTTTTGAAACAGTCTCCTTATTGACAAATAATGCCTACCAGTCCATTTGTACTGTACTGTCAGCCACACTCGGCTTGGTGATCCACCAGAACAGTTCTATAATACATCATCTGGGAATTGGCAAGCAGCCTTCTCTCTCTTTTCACACAGAAGGCAAAACAAAACAACATCTACCATAGAAGCTCATCTGTACACATCTTATGATGCAGAGATACTGAATCCTATGGATTTTATCAATCACCTATTATAGATCACTAAGCCAGTATTTTAGATAGATCTTGTGTCACATACTTAACTCATAGAGATCTTTAGGAAGATGAAAGTTATGTAACCTACAACTTGGTTAACGCCTTTAAAGTTCAGAGTCAGGCCATTTCCACACGGGGCGAGGGAATTGGCCTTTGCCGGTACTTACCGGACTTCTTGGCTCCATGCTTGGGTCCAGGCTGGTCCGGAGCAATGTGTGGCCGCCGCTCCACACTGCTCCGGGGATGAAAATGGCAGCTTCCGGTTGGTCGAGGCTCTCCACCAACCGCTGAAGCTCGCCAACCTAAAGACCGCCCCCAGCAGATCCGTGCTTTTGAAAGACCTGTTTCAAACAGTCTTTCAAAAGCACTCTGGGCAACCACTTCAGGTTGTTCCGGAGCGGGCTGAGGTGCGGAATTACACTAAGTAGGTCCGACCCAGTCCGCTCCCGGGTGCAGATGTCCTCCCTGGAGGGCACTCTGCACCATTTCTTTAAGCCCGTGCGGAAATGGTCTAAGACCTAGACCAGAATCACTACCCGACTTGGCATGGGAATGACCTGGTGCCACCGCATACATGATGGTGTATCTGATTTCTCTATACTCACCCATGATCACAAATGTATTGGTCAAATAAAAACATATAGAGTGAATGTGAAGAACATGAAGTTTATAACTTGGCAGCAGACTGCAGAATGCTACAGAAGGAATAAAATTACTTGTTTGTTCCAACTTCTATGATGACAAGATCCTTGAAGTAATTAAGCTAGGTTTGTATTCAGTCAGAACTTTAAAGTCAGATTTGGCTCTGCCTCATGTAAGAGAGACAGGGAAGGGTAGCCTTTCTCCCACTCTGGTTCAATTTCTAATCAAGTCGGGAACAGTATTTTTAAAAAAACATCTGGGAATATATCCAGATCTCCAGAATTAATGAAATATTAGGAACCATGACACAAAGTCTTTAGGTTAGGTGATGAATCTAATTATATCAGTCTAGAATTCAAATGGACCTAGAGTTCTCTAGACTCAATGGAGTTATCAGGGAAGGACTCAATATGATTTTAGCACACTCTGGATTCTTGGTAATTTAAACAATATAGCCAAAACGAAGCTAAATTTACTGGACATCCCCAATTGAGTTTAGCTTCACTGTTGTCCCTGGTTTAAACAGAAAACTAGAGAAAATGTAAAGAGGCAATGAAAAATGCTATGAGGAGATAAGCAAAATAAAACTATCATTTCTCAATTAAACAGAAATCATTACAGACTGATTTGTTTCCACAAAAATAAATATACTGACAAAATTAAATATCCATACTGAGGTCTGGTTCTATCACAGTCATTCACCTGATGGCAACATAGAAAGGAATAGGTGAGATACTTTCATAAGATAGAGTCTCACTATTTAAAAGGTCGTAAAACAATTTATTGCAGCAACTGCAGGGGCCCAAAGCAAAACTTCTCTGTGGATCTCAAAAGCCATCCCACATAATCCTCAGATGAAGTAAAAATGTCACTTTTTTCATGACTTTCAAAGTGGAAAATGAAAATACTAAGACATGCATGAATAAAATAAGCCCAGCAGCACTGGGATCATGTAAAGTAGAATAGAAATGACGGGTAATATTAGTGGATAAAAGGAAACTCCTTTGCTTTCTCTGTAGTGAACAGATCTATTCTGAGAACCAATATAAAATAACTGTTATTTGCATTTAGCACCTTAATGGGGTTGGAGAGTGTCAGTATAACTGGTAGTTGTTTTTTGGATGCTCAGTGAAGGAATGATATGGTCAGTGACATACTTTTCCTCCAAATGGTGACATTTTCAGAAATTGAAAAATATAAATAATTTCAAGGCTAGATATTTCATTTCAAACAGCCTAGCATGTATAGTCTCAAGCCTGGCACATGTACTCAGTAGAATGTAATGAAACAAATTAGGAATGTTTGTACCCTGTCCTGTGGGCTACATTTACTTAACTCACAAAGGACAATAAGAATGGTAAGCAAATGTGCAAGAACTCTCTTCCCTGATGGAATAGTGATGTGCACATACCTGTAAGAATGTACTGAAGGACCAATCACATTATCTAGCTCCACATAGCTTTAATTACATTGTTTTTTGGGTTAAGGGGCATGCAACAGGGATGAAGAAAAGAGAGTTCCTCACCACCTCCCTCCCCTAGGCAGCCCCAATAGCCCCCTGATATTATGAATGCAGCTCTTGAGTCCACAGGAAGCTACTCCTCAGTGTAGCCCATTGTAGGCAAAAGCGAGGGGAAGAGTAGTAGTCATGAAGCCCCTTCCCTTACCTAACAATCTCCCAGGTGCAACAGCCAACAGGCATTACATTATTAAATTGGACTGCAGCAAATGTAGAGTTTGTAAATTGACAGGTCCAGAGCAAACTGCAAGAAGGGGTAGGCACATGTATTTGTCCCTGAGTATGTTCCCATGTGTGTGCTGTACCTAATAGAGTGCCATTTTGCAAAGAGACTAAAACAAGCTCTTATATGTTCAAGGTGAAACAGCCTGTGTAACAGAATAAAGATAGAGTCCTGTTAAATTAATTCAGAATCCTGTGTTTGCACACACATACCCACGCAAAATAGCCATCATCTCAGCACTGTTTGAACTGCCTTACAAATCTGTAAATGACTGACAGGTGAAAATCCTTTGGGTTTTAGTTCTTAGCAGTCAAACAAAGAGACTAAGTACAGAGGAATACTGAAGAGAATGCTACATCAAAACTGCATATTGAATATGAAGAATGTGTGGAGAAACATCCATGAACGTCAGTCAGGTTAAGAGCTCTTTTTATTTCCTGCTTCAGTTCAAGTCCAAAAGGCCTTGCAGTTAAGGGACAGCTTGATGTTAGCTGGGGTGACGAGAGGGCAAAGAGAAAGATGGAGGGCTATATGTTCCAGATTGTTTGGCTACATCTCCTAGCATCTTACACACTTGTGCTTTAAAAGCACTCAGATGCAAAGTGCCAGATCACCAGCTGGTAATTTAGGTCACTGAGCAGATCTGAACCGATTTGTTGACACGATGGACAACCGGCAGACTATTTTTGCTTCCCAATAGCTTTCTACCTTTTTCCTTAAAACTGTGGTCAGGAATGTAACAGCTGTTACAAAGTCCATGTTGTGCACCTTCTTCTCTTGTCAGGTTAGATTATGTCAGATGAGGAAAGAAAGCAGAACCAAAACTGATTTTGTTTATACAGAGTTTAAGGTTTTGTCTTTTTTAAAAAAAATAAAGTGAGGCCTAAAATAAAAAAAGAACATAACAACAACTGCACTGGATTACAGCCAACGATTACATAAGCACAGATACATCTCCAGTGTGTGCGCTACTTATTTATTTAACTTGGCTTCAGAGGAAGAGAAGAGACCACTCAATACAAGACCTGCAATACAGGGAGCAACTACAGCATCGGATGCCACTTGGCTCAAGGAAGCCAAGGAAGAACAGAACAGATCTATTGCTTCTGCAGAGGTAGCAACTACAGTTTTGATTTTTCTGCTGGTCCTCTGGAAGGAGGAACTTTGGGAACTTTGCCACTACCAAATCTCTGAAGAAATAGCATCTACCACTGTGAGAACTTCTGCACAATTTGGAGCAGTTGTAGGAGGAATGGTGGTAAAACCAAGGTTGGATTAGCCACAGCGTCCCCTCCTCAACATGACAGCAGATCCACCAGTCAGTTAGCCGTTGATGAAACGATGATCCTGTTAAGATAGCCCAGATTATAGTAAGTGCAAAGGAGTGTGCTGGTACTAGATAGCTGGAACTAGTGGCTGTGCAAGCAGGCACAAATACACCATCAGAATGGGCTTATTCAAAACAATCTAACACAAAACACTCAGCACAAAGAAAACAACGAACAGTTGGCATTGTTTTCCGATCTGAACTACAACATAACATCCTGCAACATCCTAGCAACATTAAATTAGATAAAAGTACAAAGTAAAATATCCCTCTGTTACCCTGATTTCTGGGGGTCCCGGGAGGGACACCTAAATATGCTCACAACAATGGGGAGGGAATTAGAAAAGATCACTAGTTAGCACTGTGAGAGGCAGGGTAACGTAGCGAGATCTTGAGCCCTATGTCTAGGGGGTCAGGCCGAGTCAATGATAAGGCAGAAGTTAATAATAATAATTGTTTTACTGAAGCCCAGTCAAACACGTGTATGCAACACACACAAGGAACTATAGAAATAAAAAGTAGGAGTTGGATAGAGGGATTTTGAGAGGAGGTTTGGTATGGGAAATACTATACCTGTCCTGAAGCCCGGTAAAAGCAAAGAAGCTGGGGAGCATGGATTCTCAGCACGTGGGGCTGAGGGGAGGCTCGTCAAACAGAGCAGCAGCAAGTTGGGAGGCAAGTCACGAGCAATCCAATGAGACACTCAAAGTCAGGGGTTCTTATAGGGAAAATTGTGGCCGCAGGCTAGTCCATACTTGGGGATAACAATGAGTTTCGCACTGGAGACAAAGCCTCCGAAAGGTCAGTACTTTAGATGATTGAGTTATGACCAGATTGTCAATAGAGTAGCCAGTATGCAAACGCCGAGTGCTTGAGAGTGCTCATCAAGCTGCCTGCGCGGGGCAGGGGATCTTTTGTAAGTAGCGTGCATACATAATGTGGTACTCGCCTTGAGGTTTCCTGAAGCTGCATTCGGCAATGACTGGCCTGCCTAGATTGGGATTTGAATGGTTCGGCTATTGTCGGCCGCGCCTGTGTGCGTGCTTGTCCGGGGGCCTTGCAAGCACGTGGAGAGGAATGGGTACAGAAGGCTAAATTATTGATATCAAATGATATCTTAATATCCCACAAGCTCGGGCTAGAAACAGCGGTAACACCTAGCTGGTGTCACTACAGAAACTGCATCTTGAGGTAAATATTGAAGATTTCTTGGCAGAAATGTTCTGAACTCTGTGACAGAAATACTATTCACAGGTAGGCTGCTTACATGGATCCTGTATCTCTACAGGGCATCTACATGAATAGCTTTATTCTCCAGTGGCAATATTGGCTCAGTAAATGTCACTGTATTTCCTTCCCATGATCACAGACTATGGAGGATATACCTCCATGATTACATACAGGGAAAGAGCTAGGAAATTTCTTCAACCTGTTTCCATCTAACTCACACCTGAGACTGTGGAGAATTGCATCAGTGTCCATCTCCAAAGGTGAAAACAACAGTAGGATACAGAAGGTTGTATGAATAGCTGGACTTGATGAAATCGAATGAAGTTACAACCCCATTGTGCAGAAGTAAATTGTGGGGAAAGCCACAACAACAGTATCAGAAAATAAAAAGAGGAAACACGGAGAGATACTTTTAATAACGAGATCTGAGTCTTGGTCAGTGCTCTTAATATGTTTCAAGCAAGGTTAGATCATCAGTGGTGCAGACAGAGCAATGCTTCAGCATCTTCAGTGGCTAGTGGCCTAAGCTGTTGCTCTGCTCCTGCAGGCATTGCATCAACTTGCACACAGACAGACAGAGGCCGTTTCCGCACTACATTGTTATAGTGCTATTATTCCACTTTTAACATACCATGAGGTTTGCAGTTTAGGAGGGGCATTTAGAATTCTCAGCTAGAGAGCTATTCAGCTTCAGTAAACTACAAACCCCAGGATTCCACCAGATGTTGAAAGTGGAATAATAGCGCTATAACAGTGTAGTGTGGAAATGGCCAGAGAGGCAGACAAAAACCAAACCAGCTTCTTTGTTACGCTCCTAAGGGAGAAAAGCTCCTGGGAAAAAGAGGATAGTAGACTTCTCTTTCTTCGTGGTCCAAAAGAGTTGGTAGTATTTATTACACACCCTGGCCCCATTTCTCAGCTGTAGAGAGTTAAAAGGTGGTGGTACTGCTTCTGAGACTCTGGTCTTGGTCACACCAGCAGGGAGACAAGCAAGGGGAATATCTAGAGCCACAGTTCCCTCTGTTGGGGAATTGAGAGATTTTTGGTAATGAGACTCTCAATCAGCAGAGTATTTTAGTAATTGCACAAAAACGGAAGTTGAACAGATTACCAGTCCCACTTCTATCACTCCACCCCAAACACACTTAACCTAGCTCAAAATAAACACAAAAAACCATTTGGTTAAAAATACAAAAGAATTTACTCACAAAAACTTGTGCACAGTTTACACAGGTTCAATTCTTGAAGAAGGTAGGAAGAAAATTAAGCACTCACATGCTTGCTGAAAATAATCCCTGTTAGGAGATCTCAGGGCATGCTTTCGGGACAAAAGGCAAAGACAAAAGGAAAGGAGTAAATGGCAAGAGAACCTTTTTAAGACCAAAGAATGTGTACGTGCTGGAGGAAGAGGTGTTGACCAAAACAAACAGGAAGTTTTCTCTAGGCTATCTCTCTATGCCTACAATAAACATGCAAACAAACTAGCCAGTTAATTAAGCATGCAAAGGTTGCCACTCCCAACACCCCTTCTCAACCGTGCATGCACCCCTGAAGTCCCATCTTGACCCGCAGGTTCTCAAAGCCATCTCTTGGTAGAGGTTTGGTCAGGATATCAGCTACCATCTCAGTGGTTGGACAGTAGATCATCTTGATCATTTCATTCTCTGTCAGCTCAGGTACTTTGTGGTATCTTGTTCCTATGTGCTTGCTGCGTGGTGTCATCTTCTCTGTTTGAGAAAGTTTAATACAGCTCTGGTTGTCTTCCATAACTTGAATTGGTTTTTCTTCATTTATTCCAAAATCAGACAACAATTGATCAAGCCATAGTAATTCTCTACATGCTTCTGATGCTGAAATATACTCTACTTCTGTAGAGGATAGAGCCACCACACTCTGCTTGTGGCTGCCCCAAGAAATAGGGCCATCTCCATACAAAAATAGGAAACCACTGACTGAGTGATCATCTGCAGTATCACCAGCCCAATCTGCATCAATGTAGCATACTAATTTAGGATTGCTACTAGCTGGTAGCTTCAATTTAAAGTTGATAGTCCCTTTTAAGTATCTAGCTACCCTTTTTACTCCACTCCAATCTTTCTTTGTGGGTGAGCTAACTTTCCTGCTCAGAATCCCTACAGCAGATGCAATATCAGGTCTTGTGTTGGTAGACAGGTACAGAAGTTTTCCTATTGCTGTTCTGTAGAGACTATTATCTGGTAAAACTTCACTTTCTTCAGTATTTTTAAGAAAATCTGTGGTCATGGGCGTTGCTACAGTGTAGGCATCTTGGAGTCCTAAGCTTTCTAAAAGTTCAGCAATCTTTTGTTTTTGATTTAGTAGAAAAGATCCATCTTGTTCTCTTTGAATCTCCATGCCCAAATAGTATTTTGCATCTCCTAACTCTTTCAATTCCACTTCTTTGTTCAAGTGATGTACAACTTCTGAGTAGTCTTTATTTCTGTTGGTGGCTATAATCGAATCATCAAAATAGGTCAGGATAAAGGTTGAATAACCTTCTTTGGTTCTGGTGTAGACACTGATCTGCTTCTCCTTGCTTAAAGCCTAATTGTTTCAACATTGTGTCTAGTTTCTCATTCCAAGCTCTAGCAGCCTGTTTAAGTCCATACAAACCCTTGTTAAGCTTGCAAACCAGATGTGGTTGCTTCTGGTCTACAAAGCCTGGAGGTTGTTGCATGTACCGTTCCTCTGTTATTTGTCCATGTAAGAAAGCAGTTTTTACATCAAGGTGTCTGACATCCATTTGTTTGGAAGCAGCTAGACTGAGAAGCAGTCTTATGGTACTGTGTTTGACAACAGGCACAAATGTCTCATCAAAGTCTATTCCAAATTTCTGTGAGAAGCCTTGAGCAACTAGCCTTGCTTTGTAGTGTTCCACCTTTCCTTGTGCATCCAGTTTCAGCTTGAAGACCCATCTGGATCCTATGGCTTTCTTTCCTGGTGGAAGTTCAATAAGTGTCCATGTTCTATTCTTATGCAGTGCATCTATTTCTTCTTGTGCTGCTTTTCTCCACTGAGCTGCCTCAGTCGCAGGCATCTGTTCAATTTCTTCAAAGCTCGATGATTCATTTGGTAACACTGATGTTGCGAGGTAGGACATGCGTGGAGCCGATACACCTTTGTTGGGTCGCATTGAGCGTCTGGGAACCTGTTCTGGAACCTGGTCTGTCTCTGCAGCATCCTCCGGTCCAGTGCTCAGGTCAGAGCCATCTGCATCTCCTTCTCTTAGTGTACTGCTCTCTGCCTTTAGCTTGCTTTCTGCAGCGTATATCTCAGTCCTTTGTTCAGAATCAGGTTGTGTAGCTGCTTGTGGTATTTCAGATGAAGGCAACATCTGCACTTCTAAGAGAGGTTCAACATCTTGCTCTTCTTCTTCCAGTGATTCTAAGATAGTCTCTCGTTCATCTGGAAAGTCTACGACAGTTCCTCTCTTATCAACTCTACTTTGTTCATCAAAGTAAACTACATGCCTGGTAGCAACTTCACCAGTCTTTAAGTTCATTACTCTGTAGCCTTTGCTTCCAGGAGCATAGCCAATTAGAATAGTCTGCTCTGCTCTTGCACCTAGTTTGTGTCGCTTCTGTTGTGGTATGTATGAATATGCAATACTTCCAAAGGTTGTAATGTGTTTCATGTCTGGTACTCTGCCATGCCATAATTGAAATGGTGTTTGCGTGGTCCCTTTTGTTGGCAATCTATTCTGGAGATACGTTGCGGTCATAAAGGCATCACCCCAAAATTTACTGGGAAGATAAGCATCTGCCAGCATGCACTTTGTCATCTCCAGGAGAGATCTCAGTTTCCTTTCAGCAATCCCATTCTGCTCAGGAGTGTAGGGAACGCTCCTCCTGTGCAAAATGCCATGCTCTTCCACGAAAGCTTGTGTGCGATGTGAAATGTACTCACCAGCGCCAACTGTCTGGATAGCTTTAGGTGTTATCTCAAACTTGGTTCTCACCATGACAACATACTTCTGTAGCATGTCTTGGGTTTCACTCTTCTCTTTCAGAAGATAAGTAACACAATACCTTGAAAAATCATCCACAAAAATTAAAGCGTATCTGTTTCCACCAATTGAAGGAACATTAAATGGACCACAAAAATCACTGTGAATGAGATCCAGCACCTTAGTGCTTCTCTTTTCAGTCCTTGGATGAAATGAGGGTCTGACTGACTTTTGTTCAACACAAGTTACGCACCTGGTAGTACTCTCACTGTATTGTTGATTCACCTTGATTCCTGTGGCCAAACTCTGGTTCTGTAGTTCAAGAACTGCCTTTGGATCATGATGTCCAAGACGTCTGTGCCATAGGTCAAGGCTGTTCTCATTCATGTGTGCTCTAGCAACGTTAGCTTGTTGAGCTGAAAGATGTAACTCATAGAGACCATTATTCTCAAATGCTTCTGCAGAAAGGACATTATCTTTGGTAACTGTGCATTTTCCTTGTTTGAAAAGTATTTCAAATCCTTTCTTATCCAAAGCAGACACACTGAGCATGTTGCAGTGTAATTCAGGAACAAACAAGACATCACTTGCTACATTCTGGGTAACTTTGCCATTAGGCAATAGACAGTTTAAAGTGCAGCTTCCTGATCCCAGGATCTGCATGGATTCACCATTTACAGCTTGAATTTTTCTTGTTGCATCTCGATCAATTTTATCAAAATAAGCATCAGAAAATGTGCTGTGATTGGTACAGCCAGAATCTATAATCCAACAATTATTTTTTTGCTTGTAGTCATTAACTGCCAGAGTCTGTCCCATTAAAAGAAAATTACTTCCTCTGTAAGACTGTTCGCTTGATTCACCTACTTCATGCTGCCTTTGTCTTGTAAATTTCTTACTTGGAGAGCTACCATTGGCTGAGGACTTTTTGGGAAGGGTACAGTTTCTTGCAATGTGATCCTTCTTATTGCAGTTATAGCAACTGAGCTCTGATTGGTCCCTAGGCAGTGCTTTGGGTCTGCCCTTCTTAGTGGCCAGGTAATTTGATCCACTTGGTCTAAAATCTGCATGCAGCATTTTTGCTTTAGTTAGCAATTCCCCGCCCCCCCACAAAAAAATCAGCACCCAAAAAGGTAAAAGGTAAACATTCTCTAGTTAGATGTGTGTTTCCAAAAAGGGGGGAAGGAGGGAAAAAAAGAAAACAAAAAAAAAACAGCCGCTTTCACAAGAAAGACACAATGCAAAAAATAACTAAAACCCGAAAAATCTGGTAACTGTTCTGTTCTGGGACCGCATAACCTGTTGGGGAATTGAGAGATTTTTGGTAATGAGACTCTCAATCAGCAGAGTATCTTAGTAATTGCACAAAAATGGAAGTTGAACAGATTACCAGTCCCACTTCTATCACTCCACCCCAAACACACTTAACCTAGCTCAAAATAAACACAAAAAACCATTTGGTTAAAAATATAAAAGAATTTACTCACAAAATCTTCTGCATAGTTTACACAGGTTCAATTCTTGAAGAAGGTAGGAAGAAAATTAAGCACTCACATGCTTGCTGAAAATAATCCCTGTTAGGAGATCTCAGGGCATGCTTTCGGGACAAAAGGCAAAGACAAAAGGAAAGGAGTAAATGGCAAGAGAACCTTTTTAAGACCAAAGAATGTGTACGTGCTGGAGGAAGAGGTGCTGACCAAAACAAACAGGAAGTTTTCTCTAGGTTATCTCTTTATGCCTACAATAAACATGCAAACAAACTAGCCAGTTAATTAAGCATGCAAAGCTTGCCACTCCCAACACCCTCAGATCTTTTAAGGGGCTGCTTCGGGCCCTACAGAGGGCTCCTCTTGGGCTGGCAACACTGTCAAGCCTGATCTGCCAAAGGAACCTAGCAGTGGAACTTGTTCACTTTCACTTGAGAAGAGGGCTTCTCTGGGAGATTGTTCCAGGCCCTAATTTCCTTGATCTGCCCTTAGTTTTGAGGGCAATGTCTGTTAAGGCAAAAGATTTAGCTACATATGATTAGCACTGTAGATCCACATGCCCACTTGCTGACATGGCCAAATATTGATGCATGTCCATGTACGGAAGGAGATAAAACATATGCAGACATTCCATGTATGCTGTGTCCAAGGTAGAGCTTTAAAACCTAAGAGGAATTTCTACAGAGTCAATAATCATCCTGCATCTTTAGTGTAATATAGATTTGTGAAAACACGTTGATAAAACAGCAGCAGACATCATGACAGAACAACACACTCTGACTTCAATACACTGCAGCAAGCCAATCAACAAGACAGGCTCCTACACCTTTAGAAAGATGTTTAGATTCCAGACTGTGGCAACTACACTTATTCTACTCCGGCTTCTACTTGACTAGTTAAGGTAGAGAAATGCTTTAAACTTGGTCCCCCAACATCACAGAATGCCATGTGAGTCAGTGCTCACAGGGATGTGAATTGTTCCTATGATGTTGTGGCCCTCCTGATACACAATTATCCACCAATTATCAGGGCTAATTGCTGGAGCATCAGTATTGCTAGCTCTCAAGGGCACATTCCATCTGACCCTAATTGATTTTCACTTAAAATTAACTCAACATTATTCAATATTATATTTTTATACTAGGCCTCCTGACTTCCTCCCCCAACCCCGTTTTGTCTTTGTTTATCTTAAGCTTCAGCTAGCAATTTGCATCTATTGTGGAAGCTGAGGTAAATAAGGCATCCTCTGTCCATGCTCTCGCCTCCCACTCTACCCCTTCTTCTGTTCAGCCGCTCATGGTTATCTTGTTGGCTATGGGATTATTTTTAGCAATAATTAAAATGGATTATTTTAATTTCATTGAAGTTGCTAAGAAAGGTTTGTTTTCTCCTCTGAAGTAATCTTAACAGCTCTCTGAGAGCAGGGAAGAGACACGGTTGCCAGCATTGGCTGCACAACAAAAAGCAACAGAACCCAATTTGCATAAATGGATGAATCCCAACTGAAGAAATGCTGAAAGACCTGTGCTGCAGTTCTCCTTTATTTGTGCAGAGATACAGTGCTGGGGCATCTCTCTTGCTGCTTCACATATCCATGGGGACCTAACAACTCAGAACAGAAAATGGAAAGTAGATTCTTCACCATTGTTAAGTATGCCAAGTAGTTATTCATATTTATGCAAACACATTCATTCTTGATGATTTCCCAGTCTGAGAAGGGTACTCTCAACTGTATTCCTCACTTGTGCGCCCTGTTTATAGTTAAATTTATTAGAATGCATGCATTCTTTCCCCTGCTGGGCTCTGGTAATTATAACAGGATATCCTGATGGTGTCCTCTGGAAATCCAGAGCGGGCCTGCCTATTGTTGGCACAATCCTAACTCAAAGATGTGCTAACTGGGGAGAGGAATAGGAATAGACAGAAACTTTTTTTTGCTCATTGGATTGCCCTTTCCCTTACAGAAATGCCTTTATGCTAGCATAACTCTTTTACCGTTAAATGATATCAGAGAGGAATCTGCTTGATCAGCCAGCAGAAGAACCCAAAAAGGGATGGAAAAGGAGCATAGCAAGGAAGGAGACAAGTTACGTTAGATCCAAATCTCCCCCAGTTCAGGGACATACCTGATAGGCTAGCATGAAGTTAGGCTTGGATGGGGGGTTGAGAGAGGATGGGATTTAGCACAGCTTCAACTGTCCCATTTTGGCTTGGCAGGGTTTTTCAGCCATTCCAGTGAGTTGAGATTGTGTTCTTCTTTCCCAGGTTGGTTCCAGCAAAACCCTTCCCCAGGATAAAATCACACATATTAACAATAAACATGAAACATAAATGAAACCAATAAATGCCACCAACAACACTACTCAATATCATCATCATCACAGTGCCTAGGGAAAGCATGTAACAGAGCTGTGTCTGACGCTGCTCTCACTACTTATCCTTTTCTGAGTACTGCAGACTGGATAAAGTTCTTAAGGGAGAGCCTAGGCACTCACAATGGCAAGCCTATAGTCTCATTTGTCTACATCTTTAATTTAACGTATTTATAATCAAGATAGTTTTTCTGTGTTAAATAGTCCTAAGAAACTGGTTGATTCACTTTGAATTCTTCAGTGTGGCTCAGTGCAGCCCTTTTCCTCTATCTTCTTCCACGACATCAATATGAGAAGGAAATGGCATGGTTAGGATATAGGGTGTAATTTCAGGATTTGTTTCCTAGTGTCCTGCTCTCTGGGGTGAGGTGATACTAAGTATTACTTTCAATACTACCTTCTACCTAGACCCACTTGGGTGTCTACCTAATGTGTTAATGGCACACTCAGATAACTACTGTATGATATGATGTACAACAGAGAAGATAAAGGGCACTGTTCATTGCTGTCAAGAAGATGGAGGAGGAGAAGTGGGGATTGGGCCATGAGGAAGAGGAGGAGAAAGAGATTGAGAACAGGAAGACAAACTTCATGATGCAACTTGACAAAAGAAAGTGAACAAAAGCACAACAGGAGAAATGTAAGGCGGAAAGTCAAGATAAACATGAAAAATCAGATAAGTTTACATTTCAGTTTCTCTTTTTAAACAATACTAGCTTCAAAGTCCAACAAACAGACTGGGTAGCAATGCTAATTTTTTTTCTTAATAGTGTTGGTTTGCTTGTAATTTAAACAGATGATATGCAAGATTGTGTGTGTGTGTGTGTGCGCGCGCGCATGCGCATATGCTTATTAACTAATGATAAATATTGATCAGAAGGTGCAAGCAAGCTGTGAAAAATTTTAATATCTAATTATAATGACATTACTATATAATATTAACAATGATTTTTTTAAGCAATTGCTGATTCCACAATTATTTTTTTAAATTTTTTTTTATTGGAATTTATTACATAAAGAAAAAACATAAGAGCACACAAGACAACATAAATACTAACTAAACAATATATATCTAAAAAAACACAGAATATAAACATTGATCCCAATTTGGTAGAGGTGGTGCTATATCCACTTAGATCCACTTAGATATACACGTTATACGGAAAAATTATTATTTATGATTATACCAATTACATATTAATTATCCAATTTACTTATAAAAGTTCCTTCCATTATTAATGTGGATACCACTATCGGTTATATTAGATACATATATCACATATATTACCTATATGGCATATATAATATGTATCATATAATATTACATAGATATATTTATTGTATAGCTATATTTATACATCTTACCTACTCAGAATTTCTATATTTCTACATTGTATAGTTATTATTAAACTGTACCACCACCTCCTCCCACTTAATCCTCCCCCCCACCCTCCCCTCCTGCTGAAACTCATAAAACAAATGCATCCTTATCTGTCTCTTTCCCTCTAAAAAATACCCATTTTAGGAATTCCATATTTTCAATGGTTTCCATATTTTTAAAACCTTATTTTTTAACAATTTATCAATAATACTTTTAATATCTACCAATATGTTACACCTTCCTATTCCGTCTTTATATACCTTATCGCCATGTTATTTTTAAACTATTACAGCGTTCTCACATCTTCTAGACACAGCTTTCCTTAATATGTAAGAAGGGAAATTTCCCTCATATTCACCCTTGCATTTAAATTTTACCAGTTTTCAAAAATATTGGTATGTTAAAGACATGGTGGCATTCTTACCCCAGTAAGATTCCCAGAGGAAAAATTATCTTCCATTCTTCAATAGTATTCTTTTTTAAGTTATCCTTCAAAGACTCTATTACTATATCTGCTTCCGCTAAATCAAATAGTCTTAGTAACCAATCTTCTAGTCTTGGGGATCTGGCAGCCGTTATCATATATAAGATTATTTTCTTTTGTGAATTATTTATATATAGTTTCTCTGTCATATTAAGAAAATATACTTTAGGGGATAATGAAAATTTTATATTTATTGTATCTTGGATTTTATTATGTACTGCCCAAAAAATTTTTGCTTCACCACATTGCCACCACTTATGATAAAAGTACCTCTCTGATCACAATTCCAACAGGTGTCATTCAAATTTTTTTGTATCTTTGATATTTGAATTGGGGTAATATACCTCCTATGTAGCATCTTGTAGTAATTTTCTCTTAAACTGGCTGGTTTTATAAGTTTCCATGTAATTCTCCAAGAGCTTTCCCATTGATCCATAGTTATTACCTGATTCAGATTTTGAGACCATTTTACCATTGTCGTTTTAACTGTTTCTGGCTCATTTTGTAAGGTCAATAATATTTTATATATTTGACTTAGTCTATGCTTTTCTCCTGGCTTTAGTATCCTATCAAATTCTTTCTTTTATCTCAAAACCCTCTGCTTCCTTGTCTTTTTTATATCTCTCTAGTAATTGTGTTAGTAATAACCAATGTGTCTGTAACCCATGTTTCATTAAATCGGACTTCCGGTGGCTGCGGTGAGGAGTCTGGTTGCCTCTCGTCAGAGCTGATGAAGAGCCGATCCCCTACGAGGTCGGGAACCCACTGTTTCGGGGAAGAAACAGAGGGGGGAACACCCCCTTGGTAAAGGGGGTTCAGAGGCACAAGCGGAGGACCCGAAACCCCACGGCCAGGTTTGAGAATTAACATCTTAATATTGAACCTGCGAAGTGTGGGAGAGGATCCGTGGAGCAGCCATTACCTCTGAAAGGCTCCGTTGGAGCTAAATCCTCGCCACCACTTTTTTAAGTTAAGTGGAGGAAGTAAAGAAGAAAGAAGAACAGGAGGGGGAGACGAAGCTTCTTTCTTCAGAATCTTTGGTTCTCTATACTGGAAGGTTGGGATAACCAACACGGAAAATAACTCCACAAAGGTGAAAAAGAGACGAGGCTCCTTTAAGGGAAAAGCCCCAGGAAGGAGCATATGGAAATTGAGTTCCCTAGAGTTCTACAGAGTTAGAAATCAAGAAAGCTGACGGACGAGTGGGAGTGTGTGAAGTGGAGAAGCGTAGGAAAGTAAAGGTGTGAGCAAACACTGAAAATAAAAAATAAAAATTAAAGAATTTGGAGAAAGTTAAAGTTAAATAAAATTTAGAATTAAAACTAAGCTGGCATGTGCGGCGGAATAATAAGAGATATTAAAGAGTGAAGAGTATAGAGACAGAAAATAGGAGCGACGAACGGGAGGAAGAGGAGACGGAGATACTGGATTAACGTTTAATTCACATATAAATACGAAGGACTGGAAGTGCAGGAGAAAAATAGAAAGGAAACTAATCGGAGAATTGGAAAATAAATTCATGGTATTATTAAAAGGAGAGAAGAAGGATAGAAGAAGTGAAAGAAGGGGATGAAATAAAGATCTAAGAAGGAAATAACGACGAGAAAGACAGAAGACCACTGGACTATTGAGAAGGAAATAATAAGGAGAGACGCAAGATGTTGAGGATTTGGAGGGAGCAAATTGTTTGACTGGGAATAAGTTGGTTGCTGGAGTTAGAAGATCAGAAGTAGGATAAGTATTTATAATAAATAAATAAAAATAAATAAAACAAGAAGTAAAAGTATATAAAAAAATTTAAGAAAGGAACATCTAAATGGTTTAGAGGTGAAGAGTGGAAAATCTGGTAAGGAAGTGTATGGATATTTGAATAGATAAGTGATTGTAGAATATATTGAAGGTATTGAAGGTATTGTTTTCTTTTTAATTTATTGTATGGAATATTGAAATTTGATTATTCTAAGGATTTATAAGGATATTGGGCATTGAACATTAAGCTTGAATTGATGGGTATTGAGTGTATATTGTTTTGATTTGATGTAAACTGGGAGACTACAAGAAATTAAGAAATTAAGATACTAATGAAATATAGGAATTGAAAATTAATAATATTTAGTGGATTAATAGATTGAAGATACAAGATCTTTTCAACATTGTTGTATTATATGGCATAACAAATTATTGTGTAATACTGTATCACAATATTGTTATATTGTACAGTATAATATATTGTTAAAATATAAATTTAGGCTTAAGGTAATTATAGAGATGGCTACAGGTACAAGGAAGGCAGTATCAACACAACAGCAGAGAAGAGGTTCCATCGAAGGTCAGCCCAAATTCTTAGAATTTGGGAATACAATATTAGAGGAAATGAGGAAATTAAGGGAGGATTTCAAGAAAGAAATGCAGAAAGTATCTTCAGAAATGAAAGAGGTACGACAAGAAATGAGAAATATAGGTCATGAGATGGAAAATTTAACAAAAGAAATCCAAACAATAAACCAAAAAATTAGTAGTATAGAGGATAGAACAAACAAATTGGAAAAAGAGGCTCCAGAATTAAGAAAGCAGATAGGACGAGTGGAAATGCAGGCTATAAGTACCGAAATAAAGATTAGAGACAAGTGTTTGAAGATTAGAGGATTGGAGGAGGAAGAAGGTGAGGATTTATGTAATCGGGTAATTCCGGCCTTAGCAAAATATATCGGGTGGAATTTTGAACAGTTGGATCTAGAAATTGATAAAATCTTTCGTATTAATTCCTTTGTGGCAAAGAAAAGGAAGGTCCCTAGGGATATTGTTGTATATTTTCTCAGAGAAAGGGTAAAGGAGTTAGTAGTGCGAGAAAGTTATACGAATAAATTAGTGATACAGGGAAAGGAGTTACAGATTTTTAAAGACGTGCCTTCTCAGGTTTTAAAAAAGAGGAAGGAATATGGCTTCTTGATACAGCCGTTGAAGCGGCATGGAATTAGATATAGGTGGTGTAAAGGTGAAGGATGACCTTCACGTTTGCACAGAGGAGATATGTGCTAAACTCCACCCAAAAAGCGCAAGATTTTATGAAACGTTACGAAGAGGAATTAAATATTAAGGAAGCAGAAAGTAGATTAGAGTCAGTAGAACCCGAAAAGGATATAGACAAGGATACAATAAAGGAAAAAAATCAAACTTCAAGAAAAACAGATAAGGAAACGATAAAGGGAAAAGGTATTGGACGAGAGAAAGAGAGAGAAAAGAAAGAACAAAGAAAAGAGCTAGAGGAGAAGAAAATTTGGGATAAAAAGACAGATGGCAAGGAATTATATTGTAAGGATTTGACAGGGACGGACGGAGAGGACGAGGACATTCAGGACGAAGGACAGGAAGAGGACAAAGAAGAGGAAGACGAGGATTCAGAATTAGAAATAGATCAAGAAATAAATTAAAGGAAAAAGGGGGAATATGAAAATATTCTCTTGGAATGTGCGAGGTTTAAATGCACCTATTAAAAGGAAAAGAATATTTCATTATTTAGAAAAGATAAGCGCAGATGTAATCTGCCTCCAAGAAACGCATATAAGAGATAAAGATGTTATTTATTTGAAGAATAAAAAATTAGGTTCTGAATTTTCATTGGTGTGTAATAAGAAAAAGAAAGGAGTTACAATATATGTAAATGAAAAATTTAAATCTGAAGAAGTCTTTAAAGATGAAGGTGGATTATTTGTAGGGGTAAAAGTAGAAACAGTGCAAGGGAAAATCTTATGTGTAGGGGTATATGGACCGCAACAAAATAAATCAGGATGTTTTGGTAGATTGTTGAAAGTGATCGAAGAATATGATTACGAGAAAGTTATGATAATGGGAGATTGGAATGGGGTAATAGACCCCGAACAGGATAGGAGAACAGAAAAGAAAGTGGTACAAAGGAAATTACCTAAAACCTTTTTCGATCTTATAAAGCAAAGATATTATGAACATTCTAATAAAACTGGAAAATGGCTAGCTTATAAACTTAAGAAAGAAAGAGAGAAAAGGACAATCTTGGAAATTAAGGATGGAAATGAAATGTGTAGACAAAAGATAAAATAAAACTAATATTCTATAGATATTATCAGACACTTTATGAAGAAAAGGAATATTTTGATTTCGACAGAATCATTAAGAAATATTTAGGAAAAGTTGAAATACCGCAAATCAGAGAGGAATCGAAGTTAGAGTTAAATAAACCCATCACTAGAACGGAGATTATAAATGCAATCCAGAAATTAAAATTGGGAAAAGCCCCGGGACCTGATGGATTAACATCTCATTATGTGATAAAAGAGTTAGAGAAGGGGGAGCGTCCGAGTACTTGGGGAGAGGCTATGATTAGTCTAATTCCCGAGGAAGGTAAGGACCACCATGATGTTAAGAACTACAGGCCGATTGCTTTGCTAAACACAGATTATAAGATATTTGCGATCATTTTGGCAGAAAGATTAAAAAAAGTATTAAAAGAGTGGATTCATGAAGATCAATGTGGCTTTCTCCCGGGAAGATCTATTAAGAATAACATGAGAATTGTCTTGAATATAACAGAATATTATCAAAAGCATAATGAGAAAAAGCTAGGAATGATATTTCTTGATGCCCACATCAAGAAATATCATTCCTAGCTTTTTCTCATGTTATTCTTAATGTTGCCAAGACTAATTTTCTTATTCCAGAATCTACCTATTATAACAAATGATGGGGTTTTTAAGCAATGGAGAAGCGATCTTTCCAAATTTATTTGGAATGGCAGAAAACCCCGAATAAAGTGGTGTAATCTAATAGATGCCAAAGAAAGAGGAGGTTTAGGAACACCGGAGTTGAGGCTATATTACCATGCATGTTGTTTGGATTGGGTGACTGCTTGGGTTAGATTGGATGACGAGAGATTGCTAGCTTTGGAAGGTGCAGATTTGCCCTTTGGCTGGCACTCATATCTCTGGTATGAGAAGGTTCGAATAAATAGAGAATTCAATAATCATTTTATTAGGAAATCAATACATAGAGTATGGTCGTTGTATAAGAGAAAGATATATAGGAGACTTCCATTGTGGGTGTCTCCTTATGAGGCTTTTTATAGGAGAGAGAAGCCGCAAATAAATAGATGGATCTATTATATATATATATATATATATATATATATATATATATATATATAAAGATATAGTGAAGTCACAGGGGGATGAACTTTTGTTAAAAACGAAAGAAGAATTAGCGGATTGTGGACTCTCTACCCACTGGTTATTGCAAAGACAGACAGCGGAAAAATTTAAGTTAGATCAAAAAACAGTTGGGTTAGAAAGTAAAGAAAATGAGTTGGATAAACTATTTAAACCAGGAGTGGATCACCTTATAGCAAAGTTATATGCAATTCTGTTAAACTTAGAATTCGAAAAAGAGATAATAAAGGAGAATATGTTAAGATGGGCTCAGAATATAGGAAGGTCGATACAGCTGGAATGTTGGGAAAGATCTTGGTCTTTAATAAATAAAACATTGAAGAGTGTAGCCTTAAAAGAAAATTATTTTAAGATTTTTTATAGGTGGTACTACACGCCAGTACAAATCGCAAAAATGAGTAAAACTGATAAAACCAAGTGCTGGAAGTGTGATCAGACAGGAACTCTTTTCCACCTTTGGTGGACGTGTATAAAAGCGAAGAAATTTTGGATATCAATACATAATAATATAACGAATATTATTCAAAGGAATTTTCCGTTACTTCCAGAGATATATTTATTAAATATGTACGAGCGTGTAGGACCATTAAAAAAGCAATCACATCAAAAGATATTAACTTATATGATAGTTGCGGCGAGAATGCGCTATGCTAGTAGATGGAAAAAAGAGGAACCTCCCGAAGTAGAGGATTGGTTATTAAAAATATATGAAATAATGGAAATGGAAAAATTAACGGCAGCACTGTCACAAAAATCAAAAGAAAGGATAGATGAAGAATGGGATCTGATCATCCCCATATTGGAAACTAAATGGGGGACGATGGTTATTAAAGGAATAAGGTAATAGTGAAGCGTGTGTTAAAACTTTGGTTTATGTAGGAAATGATTAGATCTATAAGTTTAAAACGGAAAAAGGGGAAAAGGAATCAGTATGAGAAAATGGGAATATAGAGGCTAGGAGGACTTAAGGAAGGAAATAGGGAAATTTAGTGAATTCGAAGAATGTTAGAAGGAAGTGGAGTAACTTGAGGGTATGTTTAAGTTATTGTTGGACTGGAAAATCTATGGAAGAACCAACTAGCATAGGGAAAAGAAAATAAGGGAAGGGTTTTTTTTTTTTTTTAATACATATATACCATGATTAAAATGGAGGGATCGGAGATTGAATTGACTTAGATAAATAAGTGTATATATTAAAGGACAATTAAAAGAAAGAAAAAGAGAGAAATTTAAGTTGTTTAAGTATAAAAGTAAAGTTGTTGTTATGGGATGTAAAATGGTAAATAAGTACTTTTTGTGTTAAATTTACTTTACACTTTAATTTATTTCCTTGTCTTTTGAATTGTTCGTTTGGAATATGTGTGAAACGGATTTGGATAAATTTGAAAGTGAATTTTAATAAAAAGATTTAAACACATGTTTCATTAAATCCTCTTTGGATTTAAAAGTTATATTGTCTCCTTGTATATTCAGTGTATCTTTATATGTGATCCAAGTATTTGTCCTAGGGATTTCTCTTTTGTGAAAGGCCTCATGTACTGAGACCCATAGTGGGATTTTTAAAAATAGTTGTCTTTTATATTTTACCCATGCAGTTAGTAAGGATTTTATTAAATAATGTGAACTAAAATTTTTATCTATTGATGATTTGCCGTACCACACGTAGGCGTGCTAATCGAAATATAACTCCTCACTTTCTAGATTTAACATTCTAATGTTTCTCAAAGTTATCCATTCCATCATTCATTCTAGGCAATTTGCGTAATAATACAATTTTAAACTTGGTAGTCCCATTCCCCCTCTTTTCTTACTATCTTCTAGCACTTTAAATTTTATTCTTGGTCGTTTCCCTTTCCATATGAATTTCGTTAACTCCTGATTCCATTCTTTAAAGGGTTTTTCGTTCATAATTATTGGGAGATTTTGGAACAAAAAGTTTATTTTTGGAAGTAAATTCATCTTAACTGCCGATATTCTACCCAATAGTGATAATTCTAATTTTTGCCATCTTCTAAGATCCTCCCTTAATTCCTTCCATAGTTTCTTGTAGTTGTTATCAAATAGATCCACATTATTATTTGTAATATTTATACCGAGATATTTTACCATCTTCTCCGTCGTAAAGCCTGTTTTCTTTATTAGTTCTTGTTCTTCTTGTTCTTATATATTCTTAATGATTATTTTTGTCTTTTGTCTATTTACTTTGTAGCCTGATAGTATACCAAATTCAGTTAATCTGTCCATTAATACCTCTACACTTAATAGGGGATCTTCCAAAATGATTGCCAGATCATCTGCATATACACTAAGTTTATATTCCTGTTTCCTAATTTTAACCCCTTGTATTTGTTTGCTGATTCCACAATTATTGGCAAGCTAATGTGATCTGAGATGAAGTGGGATTGTTCCTCACTACCATTTTTTAATTTTTTAAAAAAATTTCAAATGTTTCCCTCTTCACTGTTAATTCCTTTCTGGATCTTTGTTGGATCTTTAAAGGTACTCACATTTAAAGATGATCACTGAAAACGAGTGCTTTAGAATGCATTTGAAGTCTGTATGCTTTGATAAAATGACAAGTGAACTCTGAACTCTGACTAGAAGTGAAGATGACTAACCAGAACCTGTCCTACTTTGGAGCTATCATGAGCCAATGTGGTTCACTCAAAGGAACAGACTGTTGAGGAAAGATGGTACAGTTGGGAAAGAGAGAGAGAGCATGCTACAGGTGGATTGACTCAATCAGGCAAGTCCCAGCCCTGAGTTTGCAAGATCTCAGCAAAGTATCTGATGACTGGGGATCTTGGAGGCCTCTCATTGACAGGGTCAAAGACAACTTGATGGCAAGCAACAACACTAAAAATGTTGCATTCATCCCCTTGTCACTTTTTTTAATTTGTTTACCAATGTAAGAAATGCTGGTGCTTTATTTGTTTATACAATAGCAGTCATTCTGCAATATAGTTAAATTTAAGCAATGCTTTAATGATCAGTGGATCCCTGTGACCACATCAGCTCTTTCAGTTACAATGTTTTAGCATTTGTTTTGCTAGTAGTAATTTCCCAGGACAGGAACAAAACTCATGTTTGTGGATTTTTATCTCCTTTTTGAAGGAATCATTATTAAGCTATCATCAACATAAAAGCAAAGGATGAATGTGACTCTGTATTTTGCTTGTATTTTATGCTGGTTGCGTAACTTGTTAAAAAAAACACGATTCTACTTTCAGTATTTCTTTATATCGATTGATCCACTTTTTTAAAAATTTGGCATATAACTTGCTTGTAAGGTATGTAAGCTATGTGAGGAAATCACCATTCAAAGACTTATAGCTAGGATAGCTGGCTTTGTAGCAGTGGTGGTTCAAACCAACCTGGGGTCCATCAGAAATGAATAACAGTTCATCTTCATCCCTGGGGTCAAGTGAAGAGCCACAGTAGTAAAAAGGCTTTGATAAGTTTTGGAAGAGTATTGCTTTTTTTTTTAAAAGAACTTTCTAAGAAATGGAAGGGGACATGATCATCTGATGAAGGATGCTTTTTTAAAGTAACAGTTTTAGTTTCTTGGTGGTTACGAAGAAGGATCTGAAATTATTCAATAATGGTGTAGAATAAAAACTACCCAACCAGCTATACTTTCAAAGTGCCCAGTAACAATACATGGGAACCTTTCTTATACCTTACTCTTACTCCAAGGGTGGGAGAGGCTGGGTCCACTGCTTTGAGCTGTCCTACACAGAAACCATAGGAAGCTGCTTTAGAGCCAGAAATATTATTTACACCAAGGGTGAGAATTTCTTCTAGAAGTTGTTGGATAACAACTCCCAGCATTTCTCACTACTGACTATACTGGCTAGGGCTGCTGAGACTGCCACTTCAGCAGCATCTAAAAGGTATGTGACAGCCACCCTGATCTACATCAACTGGCAGCAACTCTTCATCTTTTGCAATGGATTTTTTTTCTCAGTCCTTTAAGGAGAGACAAGGGACTGAACATGAGGCTTTCTCCATGTGATACGGTCTATCCCTCAAATTTCCAGATTTTTTTTTTTTTAGCACAAAAACTACCCTTCCCACACTTGAGTGCCAATGGGAAGATATTCTATTGGAACATAATGGATAAGTAGAGGAAATTTTGCTCTGGGGAGTAGAGAACATAGTGTTGTTTTATCTTTGTATTTAAACCAGGAACATTGGTGAGAGGAAGGCACAATGTTCCAGAAGTTAAAGGAAAACTTTTTAAAAGTTGAAAAATAGTACATTCCCGATATGGAGGAAAAGTGGGAGAATACTTGCTGGTATACTATAGTTTGAACATTGGACTACGACTCTGGAGACCAGGCTTCAATTCTTCACCTAGCCATGAAAGTCTATGGGTGACCTTGGACACATCATACCCTTTCAGCCTCGGAAAACCCCCATGATAGGTAACCTTAGGGTCATCATTAGTTGGACTCAACTCGAAGGCACACAACAATAACAAAGTTTATCATCAGTGTATGAACTATATGGATACTTCTGCACTTCCCTGGTAGAGCAGAGAAACACTAAACTTTTAAACAATTTTAATCAATAATAAATACACAAGATGGCAGAGGTACCTGGTGAATGTCAGGGGAGTTGAATTTTTCGGGAGGTAACATCTCTGGAGAACTAGCCATAAAGTGCTCAAGATACTTGTTTCACAACATTTATTACAGTTTCTCTACTGGAAGTTGGGACGGGGATCAGATATTACAGAATGCAAGAAAAATATCTTGAAATGTGCTCAAAGTTAGTCATCTTTTCCAAAGTAATAAACTGTTCAGAGAAACCAAAAGCTAAAATGATGAACAGAATGACAAGTCCCAAAGTGAGGAGCAGAAACAAAGGCAACATACTTTTTCAAAAAGAAGTACTTTCACCACAATATAAATTAAACACTTCCCACATTTTATTAAACAGATCAAATGAGCCAAATTATATTTTATTCTTTCTTCTGCCATTAACATATAATTCCCAATAAAGTGCTAAAAAGGATAGTTCTCCAGCATGTTATACCAGATTTTTAGTGGTTGGGAGGGGGGTGAATATTCACCAAGAGTTGAAAGCCCGCTATTGAAGCTGTTTCAGATTAAATCAGATAAAGAAGCAAACTTTATACTTTAACAACTGCTATGACAATATCAGCACATCAAACTATGTAGACACACCTTTTGTATCTTTTGTGGTTTTTCAATTTTTACCAAGCACGTAAACTAGTGATGTTTTTAATGGCAATAATCACTCACTGACTTAGGTTAAGATATAGATGTTCCTGAATTATATGCTAGATAGACCTTCCACCATCTCTATATCATGCCTGTATTCTCCACCTACCTGAAAAATTAACACCAGTAAAATGATTTCCCCTCTACTCACTTCCCCTTCAGTTTCCCTCCAGTTCCAGATCCATTAGCAAGAACCTGCTTCATAACTGGCATATTTTGTAGGTTTGGCTACAAAAGATTAAAACTGTGTTTCTGGAATTCTTTGATTTGAGAATCTTTAGAACAGCCTGGAATAATCAACCCAGTAACAAATGGATGATGCTCGGTCCTGTTTTCTCTTCTTGAAATGCCACATATGTAGTGGTTTTGACTTGGACTGAGTACTTTTTGCTGTTCTAATGTAACTTAGCAGCACATGTTGAGTAGCGCTGGCATAGTGAATAGCATTCATAATGCTTCATTTTCTTTGATGCTAGCAAACTGGAAAACCTCCCTGCTGGAAATGTGAAATAGATGGTGCCTTGAGAAGTGACATATTGTAAGAGTAAAATTCAGTTAGCTCTCATTTCAGCTTGTGTTATGATGGTATTCAAAAGTCCCCCCCTTTACCGCCACCTTGCACATTGATCACAATCATTTATCAAATTCATTTTAGGAAGCTTTTGCAGTACACATTACAATAGTTTGAAAAAAAACAAACAAACCCTAAACTCTGGCATATGATCCTTGTTTGCATTCCCGAGAATTAATAAGACTCTTGTTGCATAACATATACGTATTCATCATACATGCATAATCAGATCAGCATCATCCAACACAACCATCTGTAATGAGGCTCACACTTCAGCCTGTCCAACATAAGTGATGATGATTAAGAAGCTGATCGGAGACGCAGGAAATGGCAAAGCCCACCCACAAGCTCACTCAGCACAGCTGACGGAAGACTGTACTGCTGTGTGGGGAAACAACTGTTTCAGCTTGTCACTAGATGTTTATGCAATAATTCAAAATTACATCCTAAATAGACAACAAGGAGATTCAGATTCTGTAGTGATATACACTAATAACAAAGCTGGCACAGGCAGACAATTGTTAGTAGATTTTAGCCCTTTAGGAGGCATCTCCAGTATTGTACAATGACCAACAGATAGGTCATCAGAGAGGTGGCAATACTTTCTTTTCAGATATAGTGTGCCCACTCACATAGCATATTTTAACTACTCCCTTATACACATGTCTCACTTCCATTTTATTCCTGAATGGGCAAAGGTGGCAGAAGAATATCTCAGGAATCCATAAGAACTATCGAAACATACTTCTTCCACCTGCATACCCAAGAATCAGGACCACCTCAAAGTTCACACCCCATGACAGCTATGTGTTGGAACTGATGTCTGAAAAGGGGCACATAGGTGCAACGAGACGCTCACAGACTCTCCAAACAAGGTGGAATGCACTCTGCTGAGACACAAAGCCTGTGTGTATTCAACCAGGCATTTGACTTCCCTTTTGGATAAACTGCTGAACATACAGATGACAGAACCAGAAAGTACAAAGCCAGTGAGGGTGCAGTATGAGCCCACTGTCCCTCTATGCGTAGGGTTATGCAGCGAGAAACTTCATCTAAGCATGTTTATTTTATATCTTGCCTTTCTCCTAGGAGTGGGATTCAGGGTGGTGCTCCTTATTCATGAGCCAGTCATTTGCCAAAAGTTCACCTGATTTTAAAAAAGTATTTTCCCATTATCAGGAGAACAAGAAGAAGGGAGGAAACGTAGTATTTCTTGGAAGGGAGCTCTACAACTCCCTCAAGTCCTCCCCAAATGTGCATTGAATATGGCGGAACGGAGAGAAGGGCCTCTCCTGAAGAAGTCCTTATAATCACCCATTGCAGATGTCACACAACATAGGCCATTTCCGCACTAGACTGTTATAGTGCTATTATTCCACTTTCAACATCTTATGGAATCCTGGGGTTTGCAGTTTAGGGAAGGGCCTTTGAGGCCCCTCCCTAAACTGCAAACCCCAGGATTTCATAGGATGTTGAAAGTGGAATAATAGCACTATAACAGTCTAGTGTGGAAACGGCCACAGAATGAATTCAGTAGCAGCACCATGCTTTAATGTTCCTTCTATTCATAAAAGAGACTATTATAGCCCGTGCAATGCTAAGATATAAAGCAGTGTGAAACAAACAACTGAATCATAACAATCCTGATGTAGACTTGATTGGACAAAACAAAGCAACATTCAGCATTTGTTTCCGAATGGCAGATGCAGCAACATATTTCGGACTCTTCCACGTTACAGAACGAGGGCTTTCCATATTACCTGCCACTACAGAATAAAATGTGAGACATTTGATAGTGACTGTATTTATAATACCTGATTTATATATCACTGAACATAAACGTACAACAGAATACAACATAAAACCCACAACAATAAAATACAAAAAGGTATTGTGGGAGGGGGGAAATAAAAACAGCCATAGGACCAATAAAAGCAATGTAGATGCATCACACATTAGGGAAGGTACGAATGAAAGATAAAAAGGACAAAAGCCTGGAAGTCAAAATTGATGGCACCTTCTTAAAATTAATAGGAAGAAATCTACAGGGCAGGAGCAGCAACACTAAGAAGTTCTGTTCTTGGTAGTCATAAAATAGATCTCAATACTGTGGTAAATGAATCCAAAAACATGAGGGTGTGTGTTGCCTACAACTGCCTGCCACATCAATTCCATTTAATATGTTTGATAATATATGATGAACCAGTGGGAACTGTGCTACAATTTTTTCTCGCCTCTTTTCATATCATGTTTACAAATTAGAGCCCCAATACTCTGATGGAGCACTTCTGAAAGTAAAGAAAAAGATCTGATCATAACATAAATCTTCTCAGCCAGAGTGGGAGATAAAGCTGGATGTTTGAAGACTGAAGAGCAGCCTAACCTCAAGGAGAGAAACAAGTGAAAGTTAAAAGGAGCCAAAGGTCAGTCTTTCCACTATGAAACTAGTCAACTCAGGCACTTTGGGAGGTTTAGGGCATCTCATTTATTTTATAGCTACAGTGGGATGCCTTGTCTCTCTTATGAGACATTCTATCCAATATCTGTTCACAAAGTCCTTTAGAAGGCAAAAGGTTAAGACTGCACCAATTCCTCAAAGGCTATATAGTTCTTTTGTCTGTGACATATTGCAACAGTCATAGGAACCTCTCCTTGTCCTTGTTCCTTGGATAAGAAAAATATTACTAGTATTTTTTCTTCACTGCTCATGCCTGTCATCTAAACTTTAGAATTGCTCCTCTTTATATATTTTAAAAAGGTTTGGTCTGTTGTCTCACCTCTTGGTGTATTCCCCCCCATCTATGGTTCTAAAATCCTGGGGAAGTATGCATATTTGTGTTTGCATTACCAGATATTATTTTGGGAAAACATAAATTCCCCTTTTGCTCACTTTCTCTCTTCATATACTTCCTCTGATCTAGATATTTCCTTTGCTCTAGACTTCAACTACTGCAAGATCTCATGTCCATTTTTGCATTTGAGCTTTTAAGATAAAGGCTGTCATGGTAAAACCATGGAATTTCCGTAATTGTCGCTACCATCACCAATGATTAGAAAGATGTGTTGCTTGGCTGGAAATTATTATGAAGGAAGATCTGCCCCACAGGTTCCTAAAAGAACATTGGTATATTCTTGTATCCTACAATTCACACGAAAACTACCTTGCATAGAAATTCATGCTGTAACTTCTTTTTCTTACAGAAACTTCTGTGGAATGGCAATGAGAAACTCCTGCTTATCTGATTATCCAAATGTTATTAGTCTGTTGAGTTACATAAGCGTATAACTGTTTCTGGGCAAATGCTGTTTGTCATCTCATGAAAAATAAATACACATCCTTGGAGGGTGAAAGAGTAATTTTTTTTTTTACATTGCTTTCCTCTAACATGTCGGAGACAGAAATCACATACCATTAATTAGAAGAAAGTTTCATTCTAAAGAGTTTACTGGAGGGGGGAAATGACATGGCACCCTTAATGATCCTTCAGATAATTGGAGATGAATGTTTTTCATTTTCATCATGATTTCTATTTAAATTACAATGAATTCCTCAGAGGCAGATAGAATGGGTGTTGGAAAGCAACATCCAGTGAGAAATTAAGCAGACAGCTATATAAGGTAGGCCATGTAGTGCAACAGCAGCATACAAAGAGCACGATGAACTAAATTTGTTTATTTATGAACTCATAATACCTCTCCCAACAACATGTGGTCACATTGGGAAAATCAACAGCAGGTTCTTCTGACTCCTCTTTCTGACAGTGTCCAGTGTGAAATAGCAGGCAGGGTATGGTTTGACAATGCTGATGCCCTTATTTCCCTTTGACTGTAGACCTATTCATGCATTGCTCTTGAACTTATAGGAGCGCAAAGTACAAAGGGAGTTGGGGGAAGCATGCTCCAGCCCTGTCCCAGTGCCTGTACACAAGCTCTTTTTCCTACACTCCCAACTTTCATGCAATTAGCACAAATGTTGGGAATGGAGGGAACAGTGGCAGCACATGGAGGGACAGGAAGGTATGTCAATGCCTCCCTTGCCCAAACTTCAGTAGACTTTATATCCTCCCTTATTCAGGTTGAATGCCTGAAGAAAGTTAATGTCCTTTTACAATCATTTTCTTCCCTTTGTTATCATACATGTACACAGGACACACACGCACTCTGGAAAGTCATCTTTCATTTTTAACATTAAGTGTTTCATTTTGAATAGTTATCACTTAAAACATACTCCCCAGATTTTCTTCTTTTATTTTACTGCTGTTAATACTTTCTTACATAGTAATCCTATACATAAAGATACAGTAAATATACATTGGGATGCAGCCTTCACAGTTTTTCCTTCGTTATACAGCCTGCTAGACTTTGTATTAATTGTTCATTCAAAATATTTTTTTTAAAAAAGTATCAAATACTAGTGATGCAAAATCTTTATTTATTTCATCTTCACATGTAGAAATGAATAATTCCTGTCATTTTCTTCCCTGGTACACAAGAACATGAAGATTTCTGCCATTTTTATTGCTACTTACTCTTTGGGAGTCTTTCAGAGAATTGTTTTGTACAGAAATACTTGTGATTTTTTTGCAGACAACACCCTCCCACTTATATTTGCTCAGGAAACAAGTTTTTTTGCTGTGAAAAAAGTCCTATTTTCTACACAAGGACCACGGTTACCGAACACACACAAAAGGTTTCGTCTAGAAAATCTTCGCGCATTTTTTTTTAAAAAAACAACCAGCCCAAAAAGATTTGTTGAAGCATGAAGAATCTCACAAGTACTTTGTCTTTTGTTTGGTTGGTTGTTTGCTTTTACCCATAGGGCTCTGTCAGCAACTAACTCTTCAGTGTATATTAGTGACTGTAGAAAATCTCTACTTTTTACAATATTATGTAACAAGTTGTAAACTTGACATCAGAATAGACCTGGTTCTATCTTAAGGAACCAGAACGATAAGGGAGGCCATCAAGTTCTTTCTTCTCCTCGAAATCTTCACTCCATTCTTTTCACTCCTGATTACTTTTTAAAAGGGACATAAATTTGTCTAATTCAGTCTATGTTATTTTGTTCCACAGAACTCAATGGAAGCTACTGAAAAGTGTACCAACCTATCTTTTTAGTTCCATTCCATCATCTACTGAATTCTGATCCTGTTCTGTGGTGTGACATAAATGAATACTATGGATCACTGGAAAGTAGCTCTAATACTGATTATACTGCTCACAGTATATCTTTGTCAGCTACACTATCCATCACACTGTCCCAGTCCCATTAACCCTTCCCTAAGAACAATTAATATTACCATAAAATAGCATTCCTTTCCCCATTGCTTGTAAGAACCGAGGAGACATGCAATAATCTAAGTCAAAGGTTAGAGCTCCAAAGTCTCTCCTAATGGATAAGTGACAGCAAGTTCATAACTGCTAATTATGATGGCTACATTCTATTTCCAAGACCAAAGCATTATGCTGCTGAACAGCAGCTATTTTAAAACAATAGCAGGGATGAGCCTTGCTCTCATGTCTTCTTTGAGGGCTTATCAGAGGCATCTGGCTGGCTGCCTTGACAATTAGCATGCTGGACTAGATAAGTTTTACATCCAGTCCAGCAAGTCTATTCTTGTGTTCTTGCTCCTGTGACATTATTTGGATTGGAAAGTTTCAGTAGTTAAAAGAGTGTGCCATTACTCATTTCTTTCTGTATCAGTAATTTGATTTCACTATTCAAATGTTTATGGAGGTAACATGACAAACAGAGAATAAAATACTTATTATACATAGCACATGCATGTAGAAATCCTATGATACTGCAACAGGAGTGATGCCAGAATAGACTAGATACTAGTGATAGGCTAATTGCCATTCCTGTTCTCATTGGGAATGAGATGAGAATTTTCGGTGTTAGAATATTACTGAGCTAAAGCAGCTGTCAAAACAACAAGACTCTAGATGCATGTTAGCACATAGACGTCAGCTGTTTGCAGATGAAGGTGATGGAAGGAGAGAAGGCAAATGGCAGTGTGTAAATGAACCTCATTCAAACCTACGGACAAAATGCTGACAGTCAGGAAGAAGGATGACAAGACTATGTGTCTGAAGACAGAGGAAACAAGGAAGCAAAATCTAACCCAAATTAAATTAGGCAAGAACAAGAAGATGAGACAGAGCGACGCTACAAAGAACAAGGTGATCACATGCATGTTTACAGAAGAAATTAAAAAGTGAAACAAATTATGTCATGAATTCAATATGAAGCACTTGGCTTTCAGAGGAAAAATCCATCAAATCAATAAATGTGCAATCGTGAGGGAGAGTTAGGACTAAAGAAGAAATACAATGAAATGTATACTGTTCATTAAGGAAACCAATGAATTCAGAGGTAGGTCAAATAATACTTTGAGGATACGCCCCATTGAATCATACAGTTGGAAGAGACCCCAGGGGCCATCCAGTCCAACGCCCTGCGGTGCAGGAACACCCATCAAAGCATTCCCAACAGATGGTCATCCAGCCTTAGCTTAAAAACCTCCAGAGAATGAGACCCCACCACACTCTGAGGCAGCATATTCCACTACCGGACAGCTCTGACTGTCAGGAAGTTCCTCCTGAGGTTCAGGTGGAATCTCCTTTCCTGTAGCTTGAATCCACTGCTCCTTGTCCTACTCCCTGGAACAGCAGAAAATAAGCCTACTCCCTCCTCAACATGACATCCCTTCAAATATTTAAACATGGCTATCACGTCCCCTCTTAATCTTCTCTTCTGCAGACTAAACATACCCAGCTCCCTGGGCCACTCATAGGGCATGGCTTCCAGACTCTTCACCATTTTGGTCACCCTCCTTTGGACACATTCCAGCTTGTCGATAGCCTTCTTGAATTGAGGTGCCCAGAACTGGACATAGTATTCCAAATGAGGCCTAACCAGTGCAGAATAGAGTGGTACCATTACCTCCCTTGATCTAGACACCATACTCCTATTGATGCAACCAAGAATTGCCTTGGCTTTCTTGGCTGCCACATCACACTGCTGACTCATGTTCAGCTTGTGATCTACCAAGACTCCTAGATTCCTTTCACATGTACTGCTATCCAGCCATGTGTATCCTATCCTATATTTGTGCATTCCATTTTTTCTGCCTAAGCGTAGGACCTTACATTTCTCTCTTTCCATGCTTTGGATCAAAGAAAAAGTGGCCCATTTTCAAAAGCAAATCAAATCTAGATGAAAGCTCATTAGTGATTTAGGATTTGGAAAAGTGGGAGGAGAGCATCCTCTAGAGAGTTTTTTTTTCCCCTGTGAAAATACCCATCATGAGAAGAAGTAGAGGAAGAGAGATGGTTGAATATCTGTGAAGTCTACTTTTGAACCATAGAACCTGTTTTGCCTGGAGGTTTCCAATCACTGTGACAGGGTTTGTGACCCAGATAAAATTCCTGGTTCCAGCTTCCTTCCTCTTTGTTAAAGAGAGACAAGTACTGGGTGATGAGAGAGATCGAATGAGGTTGTGGATTAGGATTTAGGGGAGATGTCATTTCTGTGTGGCACTATAGTCAGATCAAGGCAGGATGGCAAGTCAGGATGGGAAGTACAGAAGTGATGACGTGGGGTAAGGATGAGAGTTTGAAATGGCCACCACATTTCTTTATTGAAAAAGCCTTAAACTGATTTTCAAGCAACCTAACTATCTATCCCCCATTCTTGTGAAACCTTCTTCACTAGGGAAACCTCTATGCTTTGTATATTTTCATTTTTTAAAATCCCTAAACGCATGGGGCAGGGGCAGGGCAGGGCAAGGCAAGCAAATCAACCTCCTGCTACAAATTATTTTGCCATTTTTCTTGCATACCAATTACTGAACCTACTTTTCTTAAACAATGCTGGTTTGTTACAATGAGTCACCTCTATGACGTCTGCTAGTAATAGGCTGATAGTTGTTAAGCAATACCAATAGATACGTGAATATATGAAGAGATATATATGATATTTTTAATGTAATCTCCAAATGAAAAGGCTGCTGCTGCATGATCATTCATGTATCTACCCATATGAAAACTGATAGCCTTGATTCCATTAGAATAGGCAACTATACCTGACACTTTCTTCAAATTATGCCAAGCAGTATTATAAAGAAAGACAGAAAGACAGACAGAGGTAGGGATAGAGAGATATGTGTGAGTGTGTGGATGTGGAGAGGCAATTCCATTTCTACTTCTAAAGAAAATCTATTTTATATACTATTTGCAAAGCCCTATCCTAAACAAGGCTGCTAATTTGGATAAAATGCAAATCTGTGGGGTGTAACTTTATAGAGAAAGGGAACTAAATACCTCTATCATTGATTGGGGAATTGCTAAATAGAGCCTATGTTGAACTGATACCCTTAATACTGTTAGCTTTTCTACTGTGATTCTCATTGCTCATGTCCATCTTCCTAAATTCAATTGTGCTCTGTAACATAGATCACTCTATGGCATGAGGATGATTGAACGGGAGAATTAGGCTGTGACAGCCGGTTCATGGTTTTTCAACAGTTCCACAGCAGCAATTGCTGGTGTATAACATGGGAAGCTGTTGCTGTGGGGAAGTGACAGATCCCTTCTTAATGAGCTATCCTTTCATTTGAATCTATCATTAATTGCTGGAGGACATTTTAGAAAATGAGAGAACTTGAAAACAATCTTTTAAACACACACTGAATGAAAATATGCATTTTAATTAAGACACCACTGAAACTAAGCTACCCATCATGCAATAAAAGCACCCAAACACCAGAATAGAAATCCCATTATATAGCATAATTAAGGCCTCATATATAATACAGTGCTCATCACATGCACTGGCACATGTGAAAAGGAGTTCATATTGCAAAATCTCAAAATAAATCCATAACAGATTGATGTTCGGCACATAAAGCAAATAATAAACTGTCACCTTCTCCGCCCTAAAGGAGGACAGCTTTTTCTGAGAAACAGGCAAATGACCAGACGTTTCTTGGTTCAAAGGCTAAATGCCAGATTTATTGAGTGCAAAAGTACAAAAGTAAAAAAATGAGTCTGCTGCAGCAGGGTGCCGGAGGCCCGGGAACAAAGGCCAGAGGCGGGGCAAGGCCTTTTTACCCAGGCAAACAGTACACACACCCACTGCGGCATTTTTCAACCAACCATTGACCCCTTGTACCATATTAGGTAATGCCCAGAGGAGGTGCTTCAGGTGAGGTAGAGCTATGAGTCAGCAGATGGGAGCGGGGGGGGGGCTAGAACTTCTATGTACGTGACTACCTCCTGGCTCATATTGGAGATAGTCTTTCTTTTACTCACAGTTTTCCCCCCTCACATAGAAGGACTAGCCCATCCCGTACCCTTGAACTAAGAGTTGAGTCTCTTTGACAACATCAACTTTTCGAGGCAGTTCAGTGGACCCTTTGTTAAGTAGTGAATTGCAGAAAATTGGTACACATTGTAATAAACAACAGAAACATAGAGCTATACAGGTAAACAAAATAAAAATGACAAAGACACCTTTCACCCATCCAAGATTCGGTAGCCAGTTAGTGAACCATGACCACCACTCTTCATTTCTCGGGGAATAGGTTTTACGGATGTCACCAACCACCTTGTGTAATTTGTTCACATCTTCTTCAATGTATCCAGACTCATTGATGTAGTGGCAGCAGGTGGTGTTTAACCAAAAACATAACCCTCCTTCTTTGCTAAGTAGGTAATCCAGGGCCAATTTATGCTGGGCTAATACACCTGCAAGCGAGTCCACCTCAGTCTGCAGGGCGTTTATTCCATGTGCTGTGGTATTGGCCAGGATTTCCAGCTGAGCAGAGAATCTCCGAATTTGACGTATATTTAAAGCAACTCCCACATTGGGGAATATGATAGCTCCCAGTCTTTCCCCTTCTGACAAGTAGGTGTTATCAGGATCATACCCATAACTTTCGTCATATGCTCTCTTCTTCACCCGGTGCCATCCGAATTGTCTGTCCCAGGCTTCAATAGGCTGTTGGAGGGGGTAGAACTGAATTCCCCCCATTGAGAGAGAACCAATAGTACAAGTTCCTTTCCAGACTGGGGGAAGGGCTTTGCCCGCCCAATGGCCGCAAAGCCAGTATATCCCGGAGGGCAGGCCATAAGTCCACTGACCAGTATGCAAGCTGGCTTCTTCTTGGAGTTTATTTAATGGAGAATGGCCCCTACGGTTCCCATATAATTCGATGAAAGCATCATTACAACTAAAAGGGAAGCTGATATTGGGGTACCTTCCCGGGCAGGCCTGCCGAAATTCAGGGAGTTCAAACGTTACATTACAGTTGGGATAATCTCCTAAAGAGATTCTCGACAAGGGGATTCTCCGGGTGCGACCTCCCTGCAAAACAGCATAGTACCCTTCACGAGAGGTGTTCCATCGATGTACGCACAAGGGGGCCAATGGTGGATCCCCTCGTCGGCTCAAAATGAACTGGTCGGGATCCTTTAAAGGGTCTGCACTGACCTGGGAGGTTCCGTATACTGTGGTTCTATTCCAGCCAGTAAGATTCAGAGTGTCTACAGGTACGACAGGCCATCCCTGTAAGTGAGAGGAAGGGCCATACGTACAAACCCAACATTTGGTGACATTTGCCACTTGGGAAATATTATGAACCAGTTGATGGAAAATGTTCTCATGCCAACTAGCCTGAGTGCTCTCAGGCAAGTAGGTAATCAATAATACAAGAAACAGGCACTTCATAATAGCAAGATATCAAAACGCAGTGTATATAAAGACTATAAGTCGGTGCAATCAGTGCAATTCGTTCTAAAACTATTGTCAGTGTAATCAGGCCTAAACTACTACAGTGGTTAACAGACACAGTTCGAAATCTAATACTGAGGTCTCAGGTCAGCCTCCGGAGTGACTCTGAGAAATAAAGTCTCTGAAGGATCAAAAATTTGGTGCGTTTCTCCGAAACAGCAGCTTGAGTCCGTCGCTGGCATCCTCTTGGGTCACCCTCCACCTTCTGGGTTCCGGTACCTTCTTAACTCTGGAATGATGAATCCAAGGTTTGTGGCCCTGGACCTTGACAGCGGTATCAGTAGTCAGCAGCACCTGGGCAGGTTTGGTCCACGCCGGGGACAAGGGTCGTCTTCCCCAAATCTTTACGACCACCCAATCACCAGGCTGAATGTGATGCACCGGACCATCAAGGCTGAAAGGACGTTCCTGTAAGGACAAAAAGCGAACAGAAGCCAGAACAGCACCCAAAGAACGTACATACTTTTGTAACACTGCATCTCCTATCTCAACCTCCCCCCTCAGGCTTCCCGGACAGAATTGGCTAGGCCAAGGACGGCCGAATACTCTCTCAAAAGGGGAGAGTTTCAGAGGACCTTTTGGAGTGATTCTAGCCTTAGTGAGGGCCAGAGGCAACGCCTTAACCCAGGGTAAGTCAGTTTCTAGGGAAATCTTAGTCAGGTGAGTCTTAAGCGTAGAGTTCATCCGTTCCACCATCCCGCTTGCTTGAGGATGGTAGGGGGAGTGGAATTTCCAGGTGACGTTGAGTGTCTTCATCAGTTTCTGCAGGATCCGCGAAGTAAAATGGGGTCCCTGGTCAGAATCAAGTCCACAAGGTAGAGACCAGCGAGGTAAGACAGACTCCAATAGGTGTTTCACAACTTCTCTTGCCTTGCAGGTCCTACATGGAAAGGCCTCAACCCATCCTGAGAACTTGCAGACAAGGACCAACAGATACCGAAATCCCAGGGCTCTGGGGAATTCAGTGAAGTCAATTTGCCAATATTGCCCTGGATATATAGAAGGGTTGTGCAGATGTCTCCTAGCCCTGTCTGGGCGATTTCCATGAGCAGGATTCACTTGTTGACAGATTTCACAAGTACGAACAATAGATGCTAGAGTAGATCTTACGGATGGTCCATCGAAATATCTTCTCCACAGATGTATCAAGGCTTCTTCTCCTAGATGTGTCTGTTGATGAATTTTCTCAACCAGTGGTCGCTGAACAGAAACTGGGATCCAAATCCGGTTGGTTTCAGGATGAATGAGCCAGCTCTGGACTTGGCGGTAGCCTGCGTTCTTGGCTGTGGTGTAGTCTTCTGGAGTGTATGGTATCTTCTCAGGAGGCATTGGGATGGCTACTGTGTTCACAGTGCACTCTCGAGCAGATCCTTTGCGCGCTGCTAGTTTTGCTTGTTCATCAGCGAATCTATTTCCTCTGGCGATTTCTGAATCTTCTTTCTGATGCCCTTTACAGTGAACAATGGCAAGTTCTTGTGGTAAATGGACCGATTCCAATAATTCTTTTATACCATTTCTATGCTTAATTGGGCTGTCAGATTGGTCTAGCAGTCCCTTCTCCTGCCAGAGTTGAGCGTGGGCATGTACAACTCCCCAGACGTACTTGGAGTCCGTGTAGATGGTTGCACGCAGACCTTTAGCATATCGGGTTGCTTGGATCATGGCTTCTAATTCCGCTCTTTGAGCTGAGCAAGCGGCAGGTAGAGCCCCAGATCTCACGAGTGTCCCAAGATGGTCCACCACGGCCCATCCAGTGTGTCGGATTCCTTGTTCTACAAAGCTGGAGCCATCTGTGAACCAGATGACATCCGGATTTTGAAGGGGAGTTTCAGAGAGGTCTGGCCGTGGTTTGGTCTGGAAATCTATGGTGGTCACGCAATCATGGAGGGGTTTGCTGAACTCAAGTTTCGGAATCTCGGGGAGGTACTCTGCCGGATTACTTCTCTCTATTCTGAGCACAGAAACCCTTCCATTTTCCAGCATGAGGGCCTGGCACTTTGCCAAGCGGTCTGATGTCATCCAAGTTGGTCCCCGTAGTTCCAATATGGAACGAAGAGCATGCGGGGAATATACCGTAAGTTGTCCTCCAAAGGTCAATTTCAATGCTTCTTTTATCATGAGAGTGGCTGCTGCCACTGCCACTGCCCTCAGGCAGGCAGGCCAACCTCGAGCAGTATCATCTAGGTTCTTACTGAAGTAAGCAATCACCTTCGGTGCCAGATCTGATGATTGAGTGAGCACTGCTTTTGCCACTCCTTCCTGTTCAGCTACAAAGAGAATGAAGAGCTCTGAGGGGTTAGGAAGGTGCAGAGCAGGAGCAGAGGCTAGGTGGGCTTTCAGTTGATCTGTTGCAGTCTTAATAATTGGGTCCTCGGGAAGTAAGTTATGACCAGCCTTCTCAGACTCCATCATAATGGAATACAAGGGTTTAGACAGGTTTCCATAGTCCCAAATCCATAGCCTGCAGAACCCTGTCAGGCCCAGGAAAGATCTGAGTTCCTTGACGGTTCGGGGCGTTGGTATTCGAAGAATTGCCTCAACCCGCTCAGGGGCCAACGCTCGCTGTCCTGCAGAGATGTCATGGCCCAAAAAACGGATCTTAGGATGGATTAACTGGGCCTTTTTCTCGGAGGCTCGGTATCCTCGTTCCAGCAGGAAAGTCAGGAGTGAAATAGTCTCTTCTTCACAGGCGAGTTGGGTCTCGGTTGCCAAGAGCAGGTCGTCCACATATTGGAGCAGAATAGTGTTCTGTTCCCGAGGCCAGTCTCGGAGATCTCGGGCTAGCGCTTGACCAAAGAGAACTGAAGAGTTCTTGAAACCCTGTGGCAAGCGAGTCCACAGGGCTCTTTGGACATTTCCGCCGTCATC
Source organism: Cyclura pinguis (assembly GCA_030412105.1). Classification (NCBI taxonomy): domain Eukaryota; kingdom Metazoa; phylum Chordata; class Lepidosauria; order Squamata; family Iguanidae; genus Cyclura; species Cyclura pinguis. Next base: position 133,044,033 of record CM059600.1, read on the forward strand.
CAAGGGGTAAGAGAAGGCAAATATTTTCTGGCTTTCAGGGTGAAGTGGGATGCAAAAGAATGCATCTTTTAGATCCAAAACCGTGAACCAGGAGTGTGTAGGTGACAAGACACTGAGCAGCGTGTAGGGATCAGGAACAAGCTGGGGTAGATCCTGGGTAGCAGAGTTTACGGCGCGGAGATCATGCATAAGACGAAGACCTCCCGACGGTTTTTGGACTGCTAGGATGGGGGTATTCCAAGGGCTACAATCAATTGGCCCATGAGTGATGATGCCTCCTTCAACCAATTTCTCTATTAACTTGACTAGTCCCTCTCTGAGGTGTGGACGGATTTTATATTGGGACAAACATACAGGTTGTGCTCCTTCTCTTAGCCTGATTTTTACTGGCTCTACAGTAACTGCGAGTCCTGGAAGGCCTGTATCCCAAATTCCTGGAGGGATTCGGGAGGAGACTGTAGAAGTGATGTTCGTGGAATTGATATTCATAATCTTTGTAGTGACCGCCTGGGGCGCTGGACCTCGCCAAAAGTCTACAGGTGTCCGGAAGATTACTGTGTTGGTACCATCTTCTTCAAATTCTATGCACGCCCTGGTCAAGCATAACAAGTCTCTCCCCAGCAGATTCACATGGGCCTCCGGGAGCAGTAAGAAAGGTGCTTTTAGTTCTCGGTGTCCAATTTGGCATTCAATTGGAGCACAAGAAACCACAGACTGGCTGCCAGTGGCTCCTCCAACAGTCACTTGCTTCTCTACAGGAACAGGTAGTGGGCGTGTAACAGCAGAAATGGCTGCTCCGGTATCTACCAGGAACTCTTGGTCTTCATTGCCCACCCTCAGAGTTACCCGGGGCTCCGGGGGTGGGATGCCGGGCCCCTGACTCCCTCAGTCCGTCCAGGAATCGTCCTGAGGGTTTGCAACTGGAGCCAGCTGGACTGTTTCACGTTGGGGATTGAAAGGAAGGGCTGAAGGATTAGGAAAAGAATTCCCGCCGCCTCTTCCCCTATTCTTCTGAGGACATTGGGCTCGCCAGTGCCCAAACTGTTTGCAGTAAGCACATTGTGATTTCCCCAACCTTTCTCTTCCCATTTGTCCTCCTCTTCCCGTTCCGCCATGAGCCATCCCTCTTCCACGTCCCCCAGGTCCCTGGCCAACAGCTGGCTGTGCTTGTTGCATTGATACAGCCATCATCCGAGCCTTTTGTTTCTGCTTTTCTTCATCTCGTCTCACATAGACCTTCTGGGCTACCCTTAACAGTTCACCTATATCCCTTGCATTCCAATCCTCCATTTTCTGCAACTTATTTCTGATGTCAGGCCAAGTCCTAGTAACAAAGTGGAATACAAGGAGACTCTGTCCATATTCACCATTCACGTCTAGCCCAGAGTATTTCATTGCCCGTTCCTTCAATCTCTGGAGGAAGGCAGAAGGTGACTCATCCTTTTCCTGTTGAATGTCAAAAGCCTTGTGGGGGTTCTGAGAGCGGGGAACTGAACATTTAATTCCAGCAATAATCAGAGCTTTCAGATCTTCCATTTTCTGCCTATCCGCCTCTGCCCTGTTGTCCCAACGTGGATCTTGGTTGGGGTATTTCTGTTCTGCAGGGACAGATCCATCAGTACCTGGAGGATGGGCCTTCTCCCACTCCAACATAGCTGCTTTCCTAATCATAATCATCTCTTCCCCAGAGAACAGAATGTTGAGAATGGCCATCAACTCCTTCCAGGTATAGATGGAGGGCCCCAGAAATTGCTGAAATTGCTCTGCCACTCCAACAGGGTCTTCAATAAGAGACTTCATTGTCTTTTTAAATTCCCTAAGCTCCAAGCTGGACAGGGGGTGATCAACATAACTAATTCCGCCCCTGCCATCTGGGACTTCTCTCAAGGGGCACACAGGTACCAAAGGGTGACTAAGCATCATCTGGCGGTCATTACTGGCTACATTTTTCGGATTGGTGACCACATCTGCCGGTTTGGCGCTTATTTTATCCAGTGGAAGGCGTTCCTGATCTTTTAAAAGCTGAAGCAATTCCTTCTGGAGCGGTCTATAAATCGCTGAGTCACAAGGGGGTGCAGTAAGACCAGCGGAAGAGGATGGCTGAGCTACTGGCTGTAAAATAGCTGTACTTGAGCCCCCCCCGGCCCCGCCTTCTTCTAAATCTGAATTTACAGGAGGAGGAGGAGTGTAATTAGCCACCTCACCAGCCAGGAGGCTTGCCTCGGCAGCTGGCTGCGGATATGGCGGAGGGGGTAGATGATCTAGAGAATCCCATCCCCCTCGCTTAAGCTTTTGTAGTTGAGAAGGTTCAGAGGCTGTTGCTGGGGAAAGAATCTGGGCAATAGCCATCACAGCCTTTGAACTGTCCGGGAGGCGATGTGTGGGGGGGTCAGGAAACCCAAAAGAGGAATTTTTAAAAACTCTCATGTATTGTTCCTCAACAGTTTTCCCAGATGAATCTAACCAATTAATCCAAGCTTGCAATGCTAGCTTATCAAATGTTCCATTTGTGTCCCACTTAGGCATTCCAGGAACTCTATATTGAGGCCAGATTTCCGTGCAATACTGGACCATTTGCTTTTTAGACAATCCCTCCCCCACATCTTTCCAATTTTGCAACACACACCTCAAGAGAGTAAGAGGGGAACCTGGCCCAATGTTTTTCTTCCTAACATGCTGTCGCTTAGAATTCTTTAAACCCATCTCTACTACTGCAAATTGAAAACAAAACACACAGGGAATGCAAATTCACAGGCGATTAACAGACAATTAACACGTCAATTGGCAGACAGAAGAAACAGCGTCTGCCTCGCTCTTTCTTGGCGGTCTCAAAACACCCCCCTCCCAAGCACACACACAAGCATACCACAAAGCTGAAACAGGGAATTCCAAACTGAACTCAGGCCCAAAGGCGGCTACCTAAGGGCAGTCTCTGTACTTAGGAGACTTACCAGGGAGAGAGGAGGGCTGGTGACATCACCGTAGCTTCCCGGACCTCAACCCTAGAATTTCAGAGCTCTTGAATCAGGAAGCATGGCCTTATCTTTCCCTCTGATCAAGATGCACCACGATTTTTTTCATCACGTCACAAAGGGACGCTGGCGCCGGATGAGTTAATCGCTGCTCGCCACCAAGATCAGACGGTTTTCAAAGGTTTGCCTTTCCCGTCTAGCCGCCTGGGCAGGAGGACTGATCAGGGCGGGATTCTCAACTCCTGCCCGCTTCTCTGCAGGGCCCCACGTTGGGCGCCATAAAACTGTCACCTACTCCGCCCTAAAGAAGGACAGCTTTTTCTGAGAAACAGGCAAATGACCAGACGTTTCTTGGTTCAAAGGCTAAATGCCAGATTTATTGAGTGCAAAAGTATAAAAGTAAAAAAATGAGTCTGCTGCAGCAGGGTGCCGGAGGCCCGGGAACAAAGGCCAGAGGCGGGGCAAGGCCTTTTTACCCAGGCAAACAGTACACACACCCACTGCGGCATTTTTCAACCAACCATTGACCCCTTGTACCATATTAGGTAATGCCCAGAGGAGATGCTTCAGGTGAGGTAGAGCTATGAGTCAGCAGATGGGAGCGGGGGGGGGGGGGGCTAGAACTTCTATGTACGTGACTACCTCCTGGCTCATATTGGAGATAGTCTTTCTTTTACTCACAAAACAAAGTGATGCTGCAAAACTATTTGTCCAATATAATGTTGCACAAAGCAGCCACCATGGTACTACATGAGTATCTACATCACTCTTCCATGTCTTTACCAGTAAGTGAAGCAGAGAGGTAACAACAATGACTACTAAATATTGTGCCTTCCGGGGAGGGGGGTGAGACAAGTATTCTCCAGAAAGATATTCTCTTTTTATTCTTATGTCTTCACAAATACATACATTAATGCTGGAGTCAGCAACTTCATGGGGACCAGATAGCAATTTTCCCCCAGGCCCACTTGCAGGCCCCACCCTCCACAGAAAGCATAAATATTTCTGTTTTTCCCGTCAGTCTCTTTTAAAAAGGTCACAGGAAGTAACTCTCCACTTTTAGAGGGACTCCCAAGGAAAATGGATGTATCTGGAGATAGTATGATGCTTGTGGGGCTGGAGATATCTTCACGTGTTTTCACACATTTGGGAACACTGTTGTGTGGGTTGAGAGCAAAAAACTGCTGCAAAATCATGCTGATTTGTTTTGCAAGATGGCTTGAGGGGTCCTTCAGGGATGAGTGTGAAGCTGCAAGGGCTCCATACAGCCCATGGGTCACACTCCCCCCCCCCGCATTAATTTGTGGACAAAATATAGAATCATGAAACTGTTGTGATGCTTCCCCTTGAAGTAGACACATATATTGTGAGCCCAGTGATTAACTTCTCTGCTTTGAATTTTTATAGATACAATCATCTCCTCTTCCATTTGATGATACAATTGAGACAAATTATTTGGTGCAAATGTGCCCATTTTCCTGTTCAAAAATATGCTCAGACTGCTTGTTGTTTTAACCTGCCTACTGCATAATATTTCTTAAATTTAAGAGAATGGATAAGAAGAAAAATAGTGTGGGAAAAGAATGGAGGAATGGACTGAAGGTAATGATTTCTTTACAACAGAAAGCCTTGAGATTCTCATAGTCCTTTCAAACTGCCAAGCCCTTTAGAACCAAAGGCTTGGGTCCACACATCCCACATACTGGCAGGTACAGAAGTTTCTGCAGACTTTCTGTGGAGTGAAAGTGGACACTGTGGCTGTCTTCAGTTCTCCTTCCCTAATTTATTTTTTATATAGATGATGATAATGATGAGGATAAGGATGATATTTTGGGCAAGCTACAATGAACCCCTTTGCATTACTTAGCATGTTTATTATTCTTCACACAGTGCAATGCACTTTGATAATTAAAGAAAAAATTTTCCTTGTCTCTTTTTTTCTTTCTCTTTTGGCTTCTGTCTCTCTCCTTCTTTCTCCTCTCCTACTCTATTCTGCTTCTCACTCACCTCTTCATTCAGTTGAAGGTTTTGTTTAGAGAAATTAAGTCTGCTGTTCTAAGATGTCAAATGGGCTAGAGTCAGGAGGTTTTACAGCTTGGCCACAGAGGACCTGCCAGGTCACGCTGCCAGAAGAGATGTTTTGTGCCACTTTAACAATCATATAGTGAAGAGCCCCTGGGCTACTTTAATTCCCTCCTGAACCTTTGCTTCAAACATTTCACATACTGTTGTGTGTAGGGATGTAAATCCCTGACTATTTCATCTTCACATGTAAGGGTAAATGATTGACATAGTTTTCTCCCTGCTATAGAAGCAAACAAATACCTCCCCACGTATTTCTTCTCATATTAAAAAGTGCTGAAGTGTTAGAGGGTGATTCTATGGGAAGATATCCACACAGCAGAAAGAACCTGGAGGGTAGGAGGAGAAGGTGATGACTGCTCTGCCAACAGACTGACACCTGAGCATTTAGTGTGAAGAAAAAGGGTTCACATTACATACCAAATGCTGAGTGATGATCTGGCATCTGCTTTTCCTGTTCCCCTAATTCCACAACGGCTGTTGGCCTGCCATCACAAGATTTTCGTGGATTTTGGTATTCCCACAAGATTCAGGAATTCACAGCAGCCCAAAGATCTCACGAAAGGAGATCTCCTTTCAAAAACTTGTGCTGGCTTTATATAGGTCTGCTTCACATTCCAACACTATACCATGAAAGGCAGGCAATGAATACTAATATCACTATATTTCATTAGCCTTATTGTGAAAAGCTGAGATATAAATATATCAGTATTAAGATAAGACAGGTGCAGAGAATAGCGGGGTTGATTTTTAACATTGAAAAAGTGATCTGTTGACCTTATGATCCTTGATTCCTGCATGCAAAATAATTTGCTCTGCCACTGAACTATACAAGCCACACTTCCTGACTGTGTGTGACTGTGTGTGAGAATTCAGTGATTGTACAGACAAATGTTCTGCATGTGTTTAGCGGTGCTCAAGTCATTTCTTTAGATTTCTCCACCCGTGATTGACTGACTGATCTTTGCAATCAGATATATATTGCTGCTTTGGCGGTGCATCAGTGTCCTCCAGCTAATAAAAGGCCTCATTCCTCACTAACCTTTAACGTCACTCATTATTAAACTTTTCCCAACAAGGCGTTTGATGGGTGAATGAATGAAGTACATGTTGACAGCAGGTGGAAAGCAAAAAAGAGAGATGTAGATCAGGGACAAAACTTAGCTCAACATGTTGCAAGATGAAATCCCTTTAGGACATCCTTTCTCAATTTGAAAGTTTCCAGATTTGTTGGGTTCCCACATCCCCTAGTCAATTATCGCATTATGCGCTCTGAAGTACATCTGGAGAAATGTTCAGATTTGTGAAATGCAACTTTAAAATATTAAAAAGAGTATCATTTAACGGCATTGAAAAGGAGTGACTTTAGCGTTCAACAGTGAAAATTTCCATGTTATTCTGTTAATCCCATGAACTGCTTCTAAAACTGACATAATGAGTAATAAATAAGTCAACCACGTTAGCTCAATGAACTAAATCATCTGAATTGTTAGCATTAGTGACAACGATTTAACTTCCCAGTTGCTACCATTTAACAAGTTAATTTTCAAACCAGATGTTCCTAGCTCTGTGTCTTTCTTTCAGTCTAAATGAACAAGAACTAATATTTCAATGTTTAAAACGGAGGTGGATCAGATCTCAAATGCGCTGCTTACCAAAAATTAACATCAGATACATATAAAAGGCTTTGAAAGTTTTAAGGAAAATGAAGCATATAGGGGGAAAAAACTCCTTAGATTGATCAAAACATATTTATATGAAAAATCTGGAACTAAAAAGACTAGGGACTCATTCAACATTTTCTCCTTCATCAACCCACTTTATATATTTAGAGAAACAATCTAATACCCATCATAGCTTCTCATCCATAACAGTGTTAATTGTAGCCCCAGGATCCTGCAGGCAAAAAGAAAGGCATCCATCTGCCTGCATGAATTCATAACGGTTATTTAAGAACTGCTACCAATAACTGTATCTGTGTTAAATACGAATTCACCTCTGCCAAGCCAAGAAATGTGCCCAACTAGTATTTCAATCTAGGAGCATCCTTGGTGCATGTGTGGTGATATACTAAACAAAAACTCCTCAGACTCCAATCAATACCCAACACACCCAGGAATTCAGATACAGTGCAATCTAGCTGCCACACACAAACCACCAATGATCTAAAACTGGCCAAAGAATTCATCACAGTTGTGTTCCCATGAGTTGCACTACTTTCCATGCTTACTGTCTACATCAATATGGAAGCTGAAGGTGGAGGGTGTTTGCATAGGGCAATAAAGAGAGGGCGGAGACATTTCTCTTGTAAGAGAAATGAAACCAACAGCTGACAGAGTGGCACTGATGACAATGACGACTCCCCATGTCAGTGAATTGGCTCTTCCCAGAGTTCAGCTCTCCAGATAGGTCCCTTAAAGTTTACAGTGGAACACAAAGAAAACTCAACACTATACTAAATTGGAAACACCAGTCATTGGTGATTAGGCAGATGAATGAACTTTAACTGAATTCTTGAGGCTGGACAACTGTTTTAGCAGAAGCACACTATCTGTCTTGGCCGGAGGTATCTGCAAAGGGAGCCTATTAATTCTCACTATTCTTAAGAGATCTCCCCCCCCCAAAAAAAAAATCCCCAAAGGCTTAAATATGTTAAAACAATGAAACAACTCCAAACACATGCACCTGTTTCTCAGAAACCGTCACTTAATATAGCATTCAAAATAAACTTCTCACATTATGGATTTATTGTTGTTGTTTCTGCACATATTGCAGAAAATATTATGCACACACACTCACAAGCACACACCAGTGTCTTGCTCTCATACTGGAGGTGAGAACTCCTACAGAGACTGAAGAATCCCTGAAAAGCTACCTCCTCATAATGAGACTGCCTGTCTTTATCAACATCTTAATAACTTCAAGAAACTTCGTTTCACGGAGATCTAGAAAACTATCTGTTATGAATGATAAAACTCTAGGAATCACATTGTTGCTTACCTGTCCAGGTTAACATTTTTAGAACAGAAAACACGATACTACCGACAACTAGGTCAGCATTTTTACACAAACATTTAAAATATTTTTTTAGAAAAGTATTAATGTTACCTGCACACATTCTAATCTGCACACATTGTAATCTGCATTTTTACAAATTCATTTATATCCTAGGCAGGAGCCCATTCTTGGCTCAGAAACAACAAAGCTAGTTCCATTATGCTTCAGAGTGAATTGCGTATTTGTTCTTCTGCTAGACAATGTGAAACATCTTGTTATGTAGCCTACTTTTTAATAAATTACTGACATATGCTTAACACTTGACTAATGCTCTCTATCTTGGCTACAGTAAACAAGACCATTTAAAATGGGATATTAAATCACTTTTGACTGGCCCAAGCTGACCTAATAATTATGAACTTCATTTCAATTAACACCAAGAAGTTTTTAGGATACATCCTGCCTTGGGGTTCTGAGCAGAGAATTAGTATGTAGAAGGAAAGCTTGGCTTTGAAGATTTGGTTCCCTAGTTCCAAAATAAGGTCATTAACTGAGTTGTCACGCTCTGTTGAGTCAAATGAATGTCAACCCTTACTGCCTCTGTGAAAGTTCAAAGGTTTGTTAGAATGGCTACTAGTAGTTACTACAGACCTATGTCTTTGGAAATCATAAACCAGGCATGAGCAAATTATGAGACTTCCGAATTTTGTTGGACAACAACTCCTATGATCCATGGTTGCTCGCTATGGTGACTCAGGCTGCTGGGACTTCAAGTTCTGAAACATCTGAAGGACCATATGATTTCAACCATTGTCCTAGAATTGATCTTTCCAAAATTTCTGTTTCTGTGTTTATTTATCTGAAACACCTATCTTGCCTTTTCAAAAAAAAACTTTAGAAGAAACTAAAAATAGAAAAGAAATACCATTAGCAAACCACCCACTCACATAGTTCTGATTATCTCTACAGAATAAAACCTAATGACAGAAATCAGCATTAAGAAGATGTATCTGCATCCAAAGTTGCACTAGATCATATTTCAGGTTCCCAACAGCACTGCTCCCTGCCCCAAGTGATCCGTGCACATTGCATGGGTCTAGCTCCAATCCCAGAAGTAAATTAGTGGTGCAAAAACATTATTTGAGTATAGAACAGAAGGAAGGGTGATGGTTTTATACCCATAATCAATTCATTTATTGTAATAATAAAAATAGTAACAGCCAGCTCTGCTTTATATATGAAGGGGTCAGGCACAAGGATAAAAAACATTTCACTTTTCTGTCTCATCTAGATGGCTCTAAAACTCTTAACTAGCAAAAACATTGCCACAGTTGGACAGTATTTCTAATGTGTTAGCATACTGTATGGTTGCCATAGCCACTTCCTTGATGAATGCAAGTAAATTCTTTGAAAGTAGGTTGCCAATAAACAACGCACTAGTGGGGTTGGGGGGTTACTCTTTGACAGCAAGGCAAGTATGTATATGAGGTAACTGGAGAAAGAAAGTTCTGAAGTGCTTTATTCCTAGCAAATTGTTTTAAGGGCTAATATAATTTTCCCACTAATTTCTCAAATGTCTTTGAAGGCTCATACTTCTTACTGTTGTGTAATAATAATAATAATAATAATAATCATAATTATTATTATTATTATTATTATTATTATTATTATTATTATTTCTATCCCGCCTCTCCACAAGGATCGAGGCGGCGAACAACATAAAATACATTAAATACATTAAAAGAGATTAAAAACATACCCATCCACCAACCCACCTAAACCAACCCCTTAAAACACACAACAATTAACAAGCAGTTGACTATTAACAAAACAAGAAGACAATTGATGGGAGGTGATGGAAATGCTAGTCTTGGAAGGCCTGTCGGAAGAGATCAGTCTTGACCGCTTTTTTAAAGCAGTCCAGACTGGTAATATGCCGGGTCTCCTCCGGTAGGCCATTCCGTAACTTGGGAGCGAAAGAAGAAAAGGTCCTCTGGGTAACCGCAGCCAGCCTAGTTCTGACTGGCTGCAGTAAATTCCTCCCAGAGGACCTTAATGTGCGGGGCGGATTATATGGGAGAAGGCAATCCCGCAGGTAGGCTGGCCCCAAGCCATGAAGGGCTTTAAAGGTAATAACCAACACCTTGTACTGTGCCCGGAAACTAATAGGCAGCCAATGAAGAGATTTCAAAATTGTTGTTATATGGTCTGTTTTAGGTCTACCGGTGACCAACGTGGCTGCCATATTCTGAACTAATTTAAGTTTCCAGACTAAGCACAAGGGTAACCCTATGTAGAGCGCATTGCAGAAGTCGAGCCGTGAAGTTACCAGCGCATGCACCACTGTTTTTAGGTGCTCCAGCTCCAGAAAAGGGTGCAGCTGGCGTATCAGCTGAAGCTGATAGCAGGCACTTCTGGCCGCCGCATCTATTTGAGCTGTCATCTGAAGTGGCGAGTCCAGGAGTACCCCCAAGCTGCGAACACAGTCTTTCAGGGGAAGTGTGACCCCATCTAGGACTGGCTGACAAATCTCCATGTCTGGGCTAGGGCCCCTAACAGCAAGTACCTCCGTCTTATCTGGATTCAGCTTCAGTCTCTTTTTCCTCATCCAGTCCATTACTGCTTCAAGACATTCATTCAGAGGCGAGATGCCACCCTTAGTTGATGCCATTATCCGAGGCATGGAGAGATATATCTGGGTGTCATCAGCATACTGATAGCACCTTGCTCCGTGCCTCCTGATGATCTCTCCCAGTGGTTTCATATAGATGTTAAATAGCATTGGGGACAGGACAGTGCCCTGAGGGACGCCAGATTTAAGCTCCTTTTTCGAGGAGCAACTGTCCCCAAGCATCACCATCTGGTATCTACCTGAGAGATAGGACCAGAACCACTTAAGCGCGGTACCCCCGATCCCCAACCCTCTCAGGCGTTCCAGAAGGATATCATGGTCTATGGTATCGAAAGCCGCTGAGAGGTCCAAGAGTACCAGCAGGGTCACATTTCCCCTGTCGATACCTAGGCAAAGATCATCCACTAAGGCGACCATGGCAGTCTCAACTCCATATCCTGCCCTGAAGCCAGTTTGAAATGGGTCTAGATAATCTGTTTCATCCAAGACAGCTTGGAGCTGAAGACCAACAGCCATTTATGTACCATTTATGAGGCACAATACGATCACAGTGGCCCCTCCACATTTACAAGGTTTCAGGGCACAGAACCCTCATGGAAGTGGAAAAACCACAGATAATTCCTTCCCCTGTGAGCTCCCTCCTATTCCCTTCCAGAGCTTCCCCCTCTTATTCCTTTGCCTCTGGTCCCAGAGCTCCGGAGTGGGGGGGGGAATGATGAGGTAAAGGGCTAACAGGTACTTTCCCCTCAAAGAAGAGTTGAGCGCTGAATCCCAGTGTTCTAGCTACTTCTGTTCACTATCTTGAAATTCCTCCCAGAGCGGATGGGTAGGAGCAATGAGAGCACCTGGCCAATCAGCAGCCAATGTGCAGCCAGTGGCAGAGAGAACACGTCTCCAGCAAAAGGGGTGGGGCTTTGCTCACCCAAAAGGAAAAAAATCCATTTTAAACACAAGCCTTGCAAGCCTGGGGTGAGGAATGTAAGGGAATCAGAGGAAAAGAACAAGAGAGAAGGTAAGCACATGGCTCGTAAATAATCAAATTTGCAAAGATCAAAGCATGAATGTGAAGGGAGGACTGTATTATTCCTATTCAATAAAGTTAGGGCCAGTTAAGCTTCCTCCACATAACAGTGCATGAAGGGGCATTACACAGAAGGATTCGAATATGTCATTTATGTGAGTGTTTGATAGCTGTCAGTTCAGAAAAGAACATAGCTGAGGCATTTGTAAAATAAATGCATGTTCTGCGAAACAGAGCCATTACACAATCATCTGTAATTTAAACTATAAGATAAGTTCTTGGATGCCCTCCTTGGATCATGCTTGTATTTTTCTTCACCATTCAGAAAGAAAAATCTATCTGTGAGGTTGATAGGCAGTTCTTGTCTTCACCATCATTTTTTTTCCCCACTGATGGAGAAGTGACCAATGATTTGTGGAAGCATGTCTCGTAAACAATTTAACTGAGATAGAAATCATAGAATAATGAAGGTGTTGGACTGATTATAACCTGCACAACCCATCCACTTCAGGAAATGTTGTCTTTTGTAAAGAGTCACCATTGGTACTCTGCATTAAAACACAGGATGTGTTCAGACGACTTCATTCCTCTTCCTTAACAAGGTCCCAGTATTTTATGCTCTGTTTTGGCTTTTCAGTTTGTCAAAATCTGTGACATCCTCTTTGTTCAAGAGTATGAAAAAAACAATACCCCAGTACTTTGGATCAGCTGACCGATTCACAGCATTCAGAAAAAAAAGGGCAGAAAAAAACTTTCTATTGTTCAACACTTCCTATATTTGATCCTGGAAAGACCAGACCACAGTGGCTTTCAGCAGTCAATGAGTAGACCCCTATGAATCAGGAATCCACGAAGGTTTTAGACGGGATTTTAAAGGAGCTATCCTGGTGCTTAACCATTAAGGAGTCAGATACATTACCTTTCTAGGCTGTCTTGGAATATGGTTAAGTAAGAAATTGGAAGTTCATCTAGTAAGTAAATGCCTTTCAGCTAGCAAACGTATGGTCTAATGCTTACAGTCATAGGTCAGGAATTGAATATTATTTTGACTGTTATTCCTTCTTATCATTGCATTAGTTCTTACAGGCTTTATACACAGGGCTTGTAATTAACTTAAGAGAGAGTTGGACAAATGAGCTTTCAGAATCCTGTCCTGAGCTATGAGTAATGCTTTTATTTTCTGGATGGCACTCGCATGTATCTAAGGAGGCAGCTGCCTGTCAGTAGACTCAGAAGCCAATCTAATAATGTCACTCAAATCCATTCTCTGAAGTGGACACAGAAAATTCAACCCTAAGTTTGCATTTGCACTGTTTTCTACCCAAATTATGGGTTGAGGAGAAATGAGAGAGAAGAGATTTACTGTATTGGTTTGAAGCAGATGGAAATTAAAACAAATTTTCTATCGGATAATGCTGTTCTAGCTAGCAAGGGGACATGAATGCTGAACTACTGTATAGTCAAGGCAGTTTTCTCAAAATTCAAGGCATGCATTGTAAAACTTGCTTCTGACTCCTGCTTTGTTGGGTTACTGATAATATTATCTACAGTATCAAATGAAGAAGCATACAAGCATGTGTAACAAGTGTCTGATAGTATGACCTTTAAGCAGCAAAATGGGATGCAGCAGCTACGTGTGGTGCAGAAAAACGCATATTAGAAGCAAAGATATCTGTGATGTCCTGCAGATCCTAGTGCTGCTGTTCACAAATTACCTTTTGTGTCAAAAGTCAGTAAAAAGTTAAGAAAAATCAGCAGATATCCACTGAACCTTGATTATCCAACAGAGGCCCCAATTGTATCTCTCTCCCTGGGCTGACAAGAGGGGAGAGAAGTTAGTCGTATTATTATGTCCTGACAATAAGGAAAGGGAACCACAACTTTACCATGTTGTATATATTTTTGGCTTTCTTGTTCATATCATTATTTCTCTGTTACTTTTGATATCCATTGTACAGTCAGTAAATTTCAGAGAATAATAATGTCAAAATTCTGTATTACAAAATGCTGAATTTTTAAAGTCGGTCTACCCTTGCTGCAGGAGACAGAAAGACTGGGGCTCAAGTGATGAAAAGGAAGCTGTGGGTGAGTGAAGGGACAAAGTAGTATCAGCAAGTGGGAGGAAGGGAACAAGAGGTGTAGTGGGAATGCCAGAAAAAGCCATAGGTAAAAGGCAAAATCTCCGGCACTGTAATCAGCAATTGGAATAGAGACACAGAGGTCATCAGCCACTGTGGCCCCAACTTCCTGGAAAAGGATGAGGGGGGAAGAAGAGGGGACACATGAGAGCAGCTCCTGAACGTCTCCTGGCTGGCCCCAACTAGCTGCCAAGAAGCATATGATACAGACACAGGGCAGCCTCTGTGCATTGGTCAAAGAGGAAAGCCAGACAGGTGGTTGGAGTAAAGGGTGCTGATCGCGGGGAACAGTGATTGTCTGTTTCCCTTTCCCCACAAAGACTCAAAGGATCTTGAGTGAGGGAACAAACCCACTTTCAGCAACCATGCCTACTCCCAGTGTCATCCAGGAATGCCTGAAATAGGGATACAACCACCTGTTTTATCACCTATTCTGTTCATGAATGTTGGCCTGTGGCTGAACAATCATACTGTATGAAGAACTCCTCAGAAGAGGAGGAGGAGGAGGAGGAATCAGGCACCCAAGTGTTGTAGCACAACTTTCTACAACAACGCATTATGACAGGGATGGACAACTGTGGGTCTCCAGACATTACTGGTCCATAATAATGAGGCCTAGCTAGCATAGGCAATGATGAAGCCAAACACCTGGAAGGCAACAACTGCCCACTCCTACATCATGATTTCAGTTAGTCATGACTACCATTACTATCTGCTGATTTTATCAACTGTTTCAGATAGGGGATCAGTGAGAGGGAGGGAGGAAGAGAGAAAATATTTAGTTTCTGTATGTTTTTGTAATAATTCTGCAATGAAGCCAATTTAGGAATTAAAATAGGGTCGACTGGAAAAATAAATATATGAATTCCCAAAGATTTAAAGTTAAGTTACCAGTTACATGTTGCAAAGTTTTAAATAGCCAGCCCAGGAAAAAGATGTCCCATAACACTTCATTACTTCAAAAAGTTGTTGTGTATATGACCTAGACCTTGACATAAGGGCTGAGCTTGAGATAATCAAAACAACCATTGATAAACTAGTGATTCAGTATGATCCAAGCTGACAAAGCTCTTGTGAAGTAGCTGGTGGAATTTACTGTTAACCTCGGGCAGTCACACAAGTGTGACGGGCAAGCAGAGGTATCACCTTAAAGCATCTCCCTGGGGATGAAGTGCTCAAGCTGTGTGAAGATGAGCAATTTTCATCTCTCTGCCAGAGTGTTAAAGGACTGCCCTAGTGACCTTGTTATCCATTAGCTTGCAGCTTAGCTAACTAATTTGAGGGAGGTAGTGTTACACTGCAGCAACCATCTCTAGAGACAACTATGCTGTTCAAGAAGAGAGACTGTCAAGCACCTGTAGAAGGCATTATGGGATTTCTTAATGGCACCGTATATGACTCCCCTCCAAAGACCTATCTATATTGTCCCTTGAACTGGGACCTACTTTTGGTTATCTGCACGCATGCGTCACAGAGCAGTGAAATTGAATCTAAGGCCAAAGGAGTTTAGAGGAACACTCATCTCCTCAGGAGGGCACAAAGATTTTGGTACACAGCTTTTGCTGAAAGAGGAGAGGAGTAAATTGGATAGCAAAAAGAAATGTAATATGTGTGTAGGAGGAAATAGTGAAGTTCAACTCTGTCTTGCCATTCTGTACTACTTTTATTATCATTACAGTTTTGTATCAAGAGCCACAGTTCAGTACAGGCAGTATATTATTAAGTGATTGTCTGTTCTCATCATTGCAGTTGAATCTGAGAGGATACAGAAGAGAACATTTTTAAAAAAAAAACTTGTGAAACATGTGTTTTGTGTACAAGGGATACACTATTAAGTCTTCAGACACTGAAAATAACGTGTTCACTATTGTTTTCCCTTGATGCTGAAACAGGAGATAAGAAATGTGTCCAACCCACATAAAGGTGAATGGAAAGGAGCTTCTATTGAAGACATTTTATGTGGATGAGCTTCAGCATCTAAGTCTCAATTCCTATATCATCCATGGAAACAGCAGGCTCCACTTGTGTGGCAGAGGGCAAGATGAAGTCCTCAACCACAGAGATTCTCTTATACACCAATTACATGGCACATGCCCCTGTCCACGCACATAAGCATAGCATATCTGTGCTCTATGTTGTGGAAGAGGAAGAATCTTATGAAATGGGCAGACATTAGTTTCAATGGAGTTGGGTAGTGTGCAGCTCTGTAGATGTTGTCGGACTGCAACCTCCAGCAGGCCTACCCAGCATTGCCGGTAGCAATGAATGCAGGGAGTTGCAATCTGGAGGGTCACATAATTCTCACTCTGGATCCGTATGGCACACCTGTGCCATAATAAGCTTTGTTCTCATTGTATATATTGTGAAGCCAGATCCTTTCAACAGGAAAAGCATTCTCTCTCTCTTCTCTTTCTGCCTGTGTAAAGCCAAATGTTTGAAATTAGGAAACACGCTTTTCCATCATGCCAAGAGAAGTGGTTTCTCAACTAATAGTGCATATTGCAGCAAACTACATACAAAATGACTGTGTCATTTTGACCTTGTCGTTCAGCTCAGCACATTATTGCTGGCCAGAGGCTGAATTATTTCCCCCATCCTCTCCTATGTTGGCATCTGAACCTCAAGAAAAGTTTGTGTGGGTTCAGGGTCAGTTTGCTCTGTAATGCACATTCTGCCCATTTCTACCATTGTAATACATAATGGCCCCATATGCACACCACTCTTATGGCTTTTTACTTGGAAGTAAGTCCCATTGCTTTTAGTGGGGGTTATGCCTAGATATGTGTCTATAAAATGGCAGCCCCTCCAAAACAGAAAATGAAATTCTTCTGCATGACCAGAGAGTATAACTCTTTTAATCCTACCTTTGACCTGTATCTGTGAGAGAATGTTCTACACTTAAATCTAGATACCTTTTCTATCTACCAAATAGTTTCTTGGGGAAAAAAAAAAGAAATCTAAATAGAGCACAGGATGATGCAAAGGACAAACGTGAGAGAACTAGGCAGCCAGACTCCCCGTATGTTTGTTTTCAACTGCTTCTTTTTCTCCCCGCCCTCAAACAAAACAAAACAAAACAAAACAAAACAAAACAAAAAAACAGACAGTGAGAGCATTTCTCTTTTCAAAGGTTTCTAAATCCTTGCAGGGGCATGTACTCTTACAAAGGTGAAAGTGTGCAATTTCCCCTTTAATTAGGCTGCCCCTTCCAGGCATCATGAATTCCACACACATGCAATTGCCTATTCTTGTCATATAATTTTATTTTATTAACCCTTTTGTAGCAGAAAACACAGACACACAGCATTTTAATAAAAATAATTTGGCAAGTAGTCAGTGAGATACAAAATATACAGCAGGTAACTTCGTCTTTTAAAATGTATATCCAAATACTTTGAAGGCAGTTTGGAAAGTGCTGTGTGTGTGTGTGTCAAGCTGAATGTTTGAAAACACCCTCTTCTTCAATTCAAGGAAATGTCGTATGTATCTTGAAATAATAATAAAAAACCCTACTATTTACTTTTCTACTAGATACAAGATGCACAGGTTCCACAGCATTTCTCCTTTTTCTCCCCACTATTCTTTACATTCCTCAACCACAATCTGTTCTGCAATCTCGCTTTTCTGTTGTAAATAATTCATTTTCAAATGAGACTCTAACTTTAAAAGTTTAGAAATTCTTCAGATGTTACCAGGAACATCCCGTACATCACAAGTAATCAAATCATCAAAATCATTTTATCCATGTTGATGTCTTATACCATTCCCACCAAAATCAAATAAGACTTCTATTACTTTTCCAGTTACCAAATAGCTACAAAGATTTGTTCCCTCACTTCCACAGAGATACACATACAAGGAAGGGGAAAAAATATATATTTCCATACTGTTATCAAGAATAAGAATTTGAGAAACCACATACAGTTGTTATCAGCATGGAACTAACTTGCGATGTTGTGGACAGCCAGAGAAGTGAGACCGGCAGTTTCAGAAAACAAGAGTTTATTTTTACTGTGCAGGGATTTCGGTGGACTGAGAGCCCCGTTTTTGGTTCCAGCATATCTTTTATACTTTCTAAACAACAAATACAGGAAATGATTTCCATATAAGAAAAGTGTACAAATTACAGTAATTCTAGATTACAGTTTCAAAATGAAGCCTCTCAGTACAGGGAGTATTCGCCCTTGGTCGCATTGGCTCCCAAACTCCCTTTTTCCAAGCATTGCCAAGTCCACCCTTGATAAGATAGGAAGCACAGCTGTCTGACTTATTTTTCTCTATTTTTCTACTCAAGCAAACAACTTCTACAATTTAACCCTCCATCAGCGATAATAAATTTAACAAGATCAATTTTTCATTTAACAAACATGCACCCTTTCTAAGCAACGTTCTCTGATCTTGTTCTTGACTGTATTTGATACAATAAATAAACAGAAGCTCACCGCTAGACCTTGAATTTGTTTCTCCCATAAGATGATGAATGGAAGTCTCCCAGTCTGACAATTCAGTGATTTGGGGTAATGGCCACTGAAGAGCTTGTGAGGCATGGACAGTAAGACATTCTCTTTTTATAAAACGTATCTTTCCAAAGCTATACTTTAGCATAAGATACTGAGGAAAAGTCTTTATGAAACATAAAATATTATTTCCTAGAAGAAAGAAGGATACTTTTAGCATTGCAGTGAAGATGACTGCCTTGAAATGCAGGCTCTAAAAGGCAAGTACAGAGTTAATCATCAAGCTACAAAGGCCAGAGACAATAATAATAATAATAATAATAATAATAATAATAATAATAATAATAATAATAATAATAATAAAAACCCAGTACCGAACTTATCTCCAGACAGATGCTTCCTATTTAATGCAGCTTTCAGTGTATAATTCATCAAGACTTTGGCTGCATCTGACCTCAATTACTATGTTCCCTTCACAAGTTATTTTTGAAACAGACTATTCCACACTTCAGCTGAAGCCATGCACAAAAGACTAATAAGAATGGCAGGATTTATATAATCCATAATGTATCTAAAGTGACTTTATAAAGTTAGGGAAATCTTTTCACTATCCTGAATATGCAAGTGGAGATACCATATGCATTCGTGTCAAAAGTTTATTTGGTATAAATACTCTGTGCAGCCAAGCCTTAGCCGGAAATTTTCCAAATCATGAGTAACAAATAGTGGGCAACTCTAAATTCAAGTGTGCAGAGTCCTCTGACCTCTACACACCACAAGCAACATATTTCCCACAGTATTCTGTCTTTCACTATATCCAAGGAAAAGTAAAATATCACACACAAATTACTAGTACCAAACAGACATCATTAAGTTGCTAGTACCAAAAGGGCACCATTAAATGCAAGTATGCAGAGTCCTTCGATATGTACATTATTTTTTCCACATGCCATGAACAACTCATCTCTCACAATATTCAGTTTGTCACACTACCTAGGATCCAAATATTCTAAACCTACCTCCATATAACACAGTCAGGGTAAACAACTTCTCTAACTCTTGAGGTCAATTTTCACACCCTCCTGAAACTACGAGGGGCTGCCTCAAACTGAATCTTCCACTGAAACCTGGTGTGGCAAGGGCAAAACAAATGGACATTTTCCCTTTAAAAACAAGGAGGACACTGTTTCTAAGCATATTTGTGTTACCCTGTGAACTGGGGGTCCCTGGGAGGGACGCCACAATGTGCTCAACTAAAGTTGGGGAAAATTAGCTCAGAGCACTGCTTAGTGTTACAAGAGGCAGGGTAACGTAGTGAGATCTTGAACCCGATGTCTACGGGGTTGGGTCGATTCAAGGAGAACACAGAAGTTGAAACAATAAATGATGTTTTATTAAACACAAGCAAAACAGTGTATGCGACACACTCATACAAGATAACTAAAGAAAATAAAGGTTGGAGTGGTATAGAGGGATTTTTAGAGGGATTGCTGGTTTGGGTGATACTTCACCTGTCCTGAAGCCCAGAAAAATAGAGAGCGAAGCTGGGGTGTGATGTAGCTCAGCACGTGGAGCTGAGGGGAGGCTCGCCAAGCAAAGTGGCAGCAAGGCGGGATGAAACTCAGGAGCGATCTGAGGAAGGTCTCGGAATCAAGGGTTTTTATAAGGAGAATTGTGACTGCAGGTTATGCCGTACTTGAAGGAAAACAATAGATTTGGAGTTGCTGACAAAGCCTCCGAAAGGTCAGAATCTGAATGATTGAGTTATCGTAGCGGTTCTCAATAGAGTAGCCAGCATGCTGACGCAGAGTACTCGGGTATTGCATAGTTTACCCATCAAGCTGCCATCGCGGGGCAGAGGCTCTTTTGTAAGTAGCATTCATACTTAATTAGAGTACTTGCCTGGAGGTCTCCTAAAGCAGTGAGTCAGCTATTTCTGGCCTGCCTGTATTGTAGTTTGAACATTACAGCTATTAACGGCCGAGCTTGTTTACGTGCTTATCCGGTGGCCTCGCAAGCACGTGGAGAGGAATAGAGAAGTGCAGCCGAATTGTGATATCAAGGGATATCTTTTAATATCCCCAAAGCTCGGACTAGCCAGGGCAGTAACATTTGTGCTTTTTAAGAGATACTCAGGAGTACAATTGCACTTGAAAACAAGGGCACACTCCTTGTACTCTTTGTTCTGTGTACTGCTCACCTCTGTCACATAGCACAAACATGTCTGTCTTTTAATACAGTGTTTAACTCCATGGAAATTTACACCTGTTCTGATCTGTTTCTAATGGGTATCCTTGAGGCAAAGCAGCAAGATAGGCTGGTGGTTGCAACACCACCTGAAAACCTCCTGGTGCCCATCAAATGTTAGAGATGAACTGAAAAGTCTTTCTATTCAATTTACACCTTCTGCTCCCCACACCCCTTTCTCAAGAGTGTTAATTCCAAAAGGGCTTATTTGCTACAATTTCTTGCCTCTTTTGCTCCTCCTTTTCATAGAATCATAGAAATGTAGAGTTGGAAGAGACCACACGGGCCATCCAGTCCAACCCCCTGCCATCTTTTTTGGTTGTGCTCTCTGCACCACTGGATAGGTAGAGGGGAGCTGCAGAAACCTTGATCCTCACGGTCTAACTATGTAAAGGGCATCCAAGCTTTATCAAAAATGTGCTTACTGTCACACATATTTACATACCTCCAGCTTCTACCCAGAATGCTACTAAATCTATTCTTTCCAGCCAACCCTCTGAAACAACTCATAAGATAGGGACTCAAAATTCATGGATCTATAGCAGACATTTCAGAAAACCATAGTATCACCCAGTGGTTAAAAAACAAAAAGAAAAAACAAAAAGAAAAAACAACGTAAGACTGCCAACCAGAAACAATATAAGACAGATCAAAACGCCAGAACATCACTAATTATCAACTGCATCTTCCAGCTGAAACTATTCAAACGTACCAAGGATGAGCGACAACCAACTCTGGAAAACAATACTTTCCTCTCACAGACTCTGGGTGGAAGATCTTCATCACATTCAAAATGGAAATAACTTGTGGTATAAAGAAAAACCAAATACAGAAGATATGCAAGTGACAGAAACATTCATTACAGCAAAGGACTTGTTCTCTGAACTATGGGCAATACAACCATGCCCTTGGCAATGAAACATGCTTTCACTGCCAGATCACACTGTCATGATTCTGAACTAAAACCCTTTGAGTCTGTTTTCTAGGTCATAAAGGTATCAAACTGTGTATAATGGTGCATATTTTAGGTTATAATCATTTATAAAGACATTTTGTAGTTTATAAAGACATTTTGTAAAAAAAAAACTAAGTTCCAAAATCACTCATTTAAGTGCCATTTTTACAGATATTTTGAAAAGACCAGATTAAGGTAGAAATGGGCAGAAGAGACTTAATCACCACACAGAGAACTGGGCTCAAAATGGAGTGATTTGTCCATCCCTTGGTCAGACACATCATTCCTTTTGGCAGGACTGTGCTACCCTCAAGTCCCTCTTGCTAATCACCAACTTCAGGAGCAGAATATGTATCCCTTGTTGCATATGAAGTAGGGATGTAAATTTTATCTAATTTTCACTCGCTTATGTAAGAACCAATAATTACAAAAATTTTGCTCTCCTGAGAAATTTTGCAAAAGTTGTGTGTGTGTGTGCGTGTGCGCGCATGCACTTTGCAATGATTTTTACTTTTGGAGTTTTTTGGGGGGAGTGTGAAAAATTTATTTTTGCAAACTGGAGCTTGCCTAACAACTTCTGTGTTGTGCAGAAAGTACTGCATTTTTTCCAAAATACACTATTCTTGGACAGAAGCCAAATTTACGAACAAACTCCATTTAAAAAAAAAAATCTGTAAAAAAACCCCATAGAGAAATGTAAAAAGCTTCATGGGGACTGACCATTTTCTCAATGGATTTCCCATATGTTTTAGTACAAGACAAGATTTGAGTATTCCTCATAACCCTAGTATGAGCTGACTACAGAAGAAGGTAAAGATGGAGTTCTGTGACAGTGCCACCTTTGTATCACAGTCCAAATTCTTTCCTGTTAATTGCCACATCAACAGTAAAAGCAGAAGAAACCTTATATCATAGAATCACAGAATCATAGAGTTGGAAGAGACCACAGGGGCCATCCAGTCCATCAAAGCATTCCCAACAGATGGCCATCCAGCCTCTGCTTAAAAACCTCCAAAGAAGGAGCCTCCACTACACTTCGAGGCAGCATATTCCACTGCCAGACAGCTCTGACTGTCAGGAAGTTCTTCCTGAGGTTCAGGTGGAATCTCTTTTTCTGCAGCTTGAATCCATTGCTCCTTGCCCTATTCTCTGGAGCAGCAGAAAACAAGCCCGCTCCCACCTTGACATGACATCCCGTCAAATATTTAAACACGGCTATCATATCCCCTCCTAACCTTCTCTTCTGCAGACTAAACATACCTAGCTCCCTAAGCCGCTCCTCATAGGGTATGGCCTCCAGACCCTTCACCATTTTGGTCACCCTCCTCTGGACATGCTCCAGTTTGTCAATATCCTTCTTGAATTGAGGTGACCAAAACTAGACATAGTATTCCAGATGAGGTCTAACCAAAGCAGAATAGAGTAGTACCATTACCTCCCTCGATCTAGACATCATACTCCTATTGATGCAACCAAGAATCACGTTGGCTTTTTTGGCTGCCACATCACACTGCTGACTCATGTTCAGCTTATGATCTACCAAGACTCCTAGATCCCTTTCACACATATCATTATCCAGCCACATGTTCCCCATCCTATATTTGTGGATTCCATTTTTTCTGCGTAAGTGTAGGACCTTATATTTCTCTCTGTTGAAATTCATTTCGTTAGCTTTGGCCCAGCTCTCCAATCTGTCAAGGAATTTTGAATTTTGATCCTGTTCTCTGGCATATTAGCAATCCCTCCCAACTTGGTGTCATCTGCAAATTTGACCAGCATGCCCTCTACTCCTTCATCTAAGTCACTGATGAAGATGTTGAATAGCACTGGGCCCAGGACAGAACCCTGGTGGCACCCCACTAGCCACTTCTCTTCAGGATGAAGAGACGCCATTGCAGGGCACACTTTGGTTTGTTCAGTCAATCAATTACAAATCCACCTAACAGTATATATAATATGCTTTAACACTTATTTTGAAAATAGGGGGATACAGTTATACAGAAAGCAGGCCAATCAGAACCTGGATTCGTTTCACAGCAACTTGAATGAATGAAAGGCACCGTCAGTTTCTGCCTCTGTCTGGCATCCAGTGAATCTTAATTTACTGAGTTTCTTTCTCAGTGACTATGGTATGTCAAATCCTTTTCTTGAATTGCTAACTGCACAAATGTAATAAAGTAGAGGAAGGAAGGATTTTGTGCCCTTAGAGAGGAGGGGGGTGGGGAAAGAATGGAAGGCTGATATTCTCATCCCTCCAAAGGGACAGCCTGGCTCATTGGAACATCTGCTGCCACTACTTCACTTCAGATACAGTCTGTTCTTTATCTGATAATGTGCACTGTCAAGTGACCAGTCTTGTCACATCTTAATTTTGCTACTTGCTCTCAGGGTCCTCCTTATGCTGTTAGCTGACACCCTATTACCTTTATGCTTACTGGCAAGGCAGTTTCCAAGAGACCTTGCTGAGATCATAAGGATGCCCCCTTCCCTCCTCCTTTATGCTAGTTATCCAAAGGACATCTACTCAGAGACCTTTTTGCAGTCCCCATGGCAATGCTATTGATTCCAGAAGTGTGATTTTTTTTTTTCTGTGTGAAATATAACGATGTCTCAAGAGTAGAGCTGAGAAAAATAACCCATTATAGGCAGCTGCTCAAGAGAAAACCTTACAGGTCAGGTGATGAGAGATAATGATACACAGTGAATTCAGAGAGGCAAGCTAGTCCAGATGCTTCTTTAAGAAGACTTTTTCTTTAAAGATGGTGGCTATACCCCAAGGATTGACTGGAGATAGGCATGTTGGGAAATGAGGGTGAGTGGGAGAGTTCTATGGTATTACTATGGACAGACTTTTGAGCGTACAAGTACAAGACTGGTAAAATGTTCTGCATGATTAGAAGTCCTATACAGCACAACATACAATTATGCATCTACTGCTGAAACAAGATTTATCACATGTGTCATGCCAGCATTCTCATACATGGGCATTTTCTGTGAACAACACTGTCAGAGCATCATTATATTTTGAACTCTCTCCCTCTTTCTCTTTTACACACACAAATGCAAATGGGATTTGATATATCACACACACATATGAATGATCAAGATAGAGACGGAGACAGAGATATGATATATATATCTGATCAAACCCTTTGGTCCAGGAGGCCAGGAGTGATGGCTCTGATTCACCTAAAATTAGGGGGAAAGTCAAAAGATGAGGCCTCTGAATGGAAAACTGATGTTGGACTTTCTTATTATGAGCAATTCTCTCCCAAATGGCCTTCAACTTCTTTTGTTAACCAGATCACTACTTAAGGACACAGGATGGTAGGCTGACATCTTCTCAACAGGACGTAATGGTCATGAGATGTACAGAGCTCATCCTTGGATTGAAAGTCTCCAGTAATCTCTCCTTCAAAATGAAGACAGACCCAGGCAGCCCTGCTTTAGAACATTTCACATCACAGTGGGGATGAGGAGACTGTACCAATATGATTATAAAGGGCTAAGGCTGAGTTAGATAAGACAGATGTGAAAATAATTGGATTTTTATACATATATGTATGTCTGTGTGTGTGTGTGTGTATTAAATATATAGGACAGGAATGTGGCTAGCCATGTAACAGCTAGGTAGCCAGGTAGGAAGACTGTATGTTCCAAAATACTTTTTTTTTTTTGTAGAAACTTGTAAAATACATATGTGACTAAGTCAGTCCTCTGACCACTGAATTTTGGATAATGAATGTTTGCTCTTGAAGTATGAGGTCTTTTTAACTACAGTAACAAGCACAGCAGATCCCACCATAGTAACCATCAGTTATGATTCCAAAGTGCAGGAATGTAGCTTAAAAGTAGACAAGTCTTGATAAGTATCAAAGATTTTTCTAATGCAAAATTACTAGGTTGCAATACATCCAGCCAGAAAGGGATGACCACTGAGTATGTCGCCATAGTATGCTACAAGGAATTGCAAGATACGTCTGCATTACAGTGCCAACATTTAGCTCAGGTTAACAATTTCTGCTATGAGAGCCTGTGATTCCAGTCTGGCCCTGAATATTTGCTGGATGGACCACTGGGAATCATCTGTAAGATGCTCAGAGAACCAAGCAAAACTACAATATTTTGATCTGATTATGGAATAACTAATAAAGAAGAGAGGTAATCCACTTTGTGTGATATATGTTTGCATCCAATCAAGAGAGAATGGAAAACAGAAAACTTTCTGCTGATAGAAATCCAGCTTCCAAAGACCATACCATTCAGTGCATAATATGAAGTTTAATTTGCTTCACTTGCACCATATTACAGATATACCACAGGATTTTTCATGGACGAAATATGCAACCATTCAGATGCTGTTTTGGAAATGTAAAGGGGCCATCCTTATTTCACAATTTCACCATGGAAATGATGTAGTAATTCAAAATTGATATTTAAAAAATGTATCACACACAGGAATTTACAAATGTAGATAACCAGATCTTAAACGACCAATAAGCAGATCTGCTTCTAGAAACAACACTCACTTGACATAGTTATTAGCAAATCCTGCTTTGTCCACAACCACTCTTCACTCCTTGTTATTTCAAATATGCTAGAGCCACAAATTTTAATGAGAATTTAGTATTGTTCAGGACAAAAGTACTGGTGTAGCTGTTTGTATTAAGGTTAGCTGGTAAAGATAAATTATGTGACAATTACAAAAAGAAATCTTTCAGGCATATGGTGCTGGTTACTGCCAGCTAACCAATGTTGTAATAAATAAGACAGTGCCCTGAAATGAGAAAACTAATTTCTTTTTGCATTTCATGTTTTTGATAGAATTACCCATTTAGTCTCATTAAAGAGACAGCACAATATAAATCACTCAGTTTTACACAACATGTAACAGCTTCCTACGACTCAGGCTTAATCTATTTTGTTCATCTCATATAAGAAGGCAAGTTATTTATACACCCCCCCCCCCCGTTTTTTCCTCTTTTCCTAATGTATAAAGGTGGTGGATTTATTTGTTGGTTTGTTTGTTTAGCTCCAATCCTAATGGGCATGTACTTATGTTTAATGTGGGCATCCATTCACTAGGATCCAATAGTGGCAGTAAACTTGCATATTAACCGTTGGTTGGCTGGCTGGTTATATCTTTTCAAATTTTGTGCGAGGAGGAATCTAATGCCTCCTTGCGCACCCAGGTTTCTCTTTGCTGTCCTCTGCTTATTACTGGTCTAGTGCAGGTTCTTAGTCAAGCTGCCACTGATTGGTCCACATGGGAAGGTCAAAGATGCCAGAACTGTCCATTGCTGGACACCTCTGTCTTCCTGTGTAAGACCAAAAATGTGTGTAAGTACACTGGCAGAGCTCTTTGCTCCGGTAGTATTATATTGAGTCTTGGCCACTGACATTGACTAAAGCAGTGTTTTCCATGCATATAAAATATGTGTGTGTCTATGTACAATTGTTCAGTTTGTTTGGATTCCATGAACATCACAGAACACAAATTGGATCTGTCCTACAATTACTCCAGCAAATGCAGGTCAGCATAAGCCCCATAAAAATTCACATTGAAATGAGATTCCTCCAACAATCCTAAATAATCAGCACTATAATACAGAAATAAATTCCACTGAAATAGGTGGGATTTCTTCTGTTCTTTCAAGAAAAAACAGATACAACTGGATTGTTAATATGTTAAAATTGTGATGGCAGGGTCAATAGCCTGAATAAAATAACTATTTCATGGTTAGAACTACTGAAGAGCACACATCACTTACTGCTCACCAGTGTAGAGACTGTTCTTCAGGTACATATGCAATCTTTTCTACTATTTTTCCCCTCCCCCTCTTTGTTTTAACAACATCTCATGAAGAGAGTTAAGAAATCTCTTCAGATATAGCTTCCAAAACTTTTTCTGGATAATTTCAAACTGGGCAAAAGATTTCAACAGGATGCAACAGACAAGAAGATACTAGCAAACCTGAGCCTCAAGACAAAAGGATATCAGCAAACTTCTATTCCTTTTCAAGTCTGGCAATATTCAGAAGAATTAAGCAAGGCTGAACCAAACCTTTATGTGAAGTATTCACCCCTTCAAACGACAGACAATCATAGCAAGGGATTAAAATGCCAGCAGGTTCTTTTCCATTTTCATCTAAGGTAGCAGTTGAGTAGAATTCTGCACATTTCAGTCTCCTGCAGACTAACTCTCAAGTAACACTTACTACTAAATATTACCACACTAAGATTCCACCAAATGATATGAAAATGTAAATACTGTTTGGTTCTGGGACGTAGCACTTGCAATCTATCAGAACAGGATGATGTCACACCCAAAATATAGCAGACATTGCGCCCACAGCTTTGGAAGCGTGCCCAGCAGCAGAGAATACCTTAGCAGCAATGCGCTGTAGCTAGAAAAACTCACCCACGCCAATTGTTCTCTTCCATCAAGGAGGCAATTTATTCTAGAGTTACAATGTGTACATATTTACAAGATTCTCCAGAAAGCATTCCAGCATCCCTCTGCTTGCTCTTTCTGACATAGCCGCCAGTAGACACATCAGACACCATGTGCAACTTGCTGGCTAAAACCCAGCTACATTTATACTCACACTAGCCGATGCAATCCTGCCAGCCTTTGCATTTTCCCCACACCTGATGCAACCTTCTCCCCTGGTTGCTCATCAGCATGACTCAGCATGACTCAGCTAAAATCGCATGGCTCTCCACAGGTGCACTTAACGATCCACATCACAAAGTATTTCCTACAGGTTTGGTCCAACCTTTACTGACAGATGAAGCTGGAGAAACTCTAGTGGATTAATATGTTAATTGTCATGATCAATAGCTCTTATTGTGGCCATGGAAACAGGTTTTACAAATCACATTTCAAAAATCTAGGTATCTTCACATTACAAGCTTGGTGTGATACACTTTCAGCTATGATATACTTTCAACTATAACTGAATGTAGTGTTACACAAACTGGAGCTAGTGTTGACTGAGCAAAGTGTTGGTCAGTGCTTACTGAAGCTGACTGGGCAGAGATTAAAGTCAACATGGCCAGAGGTCAGCGGTCACAAGAAGCAAAGCCTAGCAATAAGCCACCTATACTGCAGAAACAAGAAACTAAGGAACATGAAAATGAGATGGCAAAGAAATTTCCTACAGCACCATTAAGTGGCCTGTCCATGCCTACTGTATGTCCATCTAGTAAGCCCAGTCTTGGGCCAGTAAGGGAACTCAGGATCAAGCTTCATGTTCTTGATTAATTGGAGGAGATGGGCTTGGAAGATATCCTAAGTCCACGCAAACCTCCTATTCCCTTTTGCTGATCTGATGCAGTGCCTGCATGCTTCTCAACCCTGGGTAAGCTGAATCAAAGTAGTTACATGAATCAGGCTTAACAACTGAGTCAAAAGCAGAGGTATGATCTAATTACTTCTGATATTCCCCCCTTTTTGTATATCTCTGTACCGGACAGACTTGAAAATACAGAAATATTTGACAGAAGCATGGAATGAGGACATTATACTGTATTTTGACAAACTGGGGAAATTATCTGAAAAAAAAATTGTAACTGAGATGTATTTTTATGCAAACCCACTATTGAACCAGAACACTATTCCGAACAGAACAGAGAGAAAAAAGGGGGGGAGGGAGTTATGGATTTCAGAACAAGTAGGAGATGGAGTATTTAAGAGGCATCATTGCTCTGTCTGGGCACACAAGTCAACAAGGCAGTGCAAAAAGACAAAAGGATAGGGAGGAGAGGAGACAAGAGAAAAGAACCACAGTCCTGAGATCATGGCTATTGCCTCAGATGGGAAGGTATTAGATCCCAAAAAGAATGTGCGATAATTTATTGATTCTCTCTATTCACAGTTGATGAAGCAAATCAAGCCTCTTTAAATGCTCCAATCTCTGATGAAGAAATTCTGACAGTAGTTTTAAAAAATCAAAACTAGGAAAGGCCCCAAAAACAGATGGATGCCTGGGGAAATTTTACAATGTAATTCGTAAAAATCTAATTCCCTACATTAAACACATCTGTAACACTATTTTAAAAAGAGGAGATACCCAAATCCTGATAATCTTCAAGGTTTATAGCAATACTGAAACCTGAGAGTGAGAATTCACAATGAACGTCTTATTGTCCACTTACATTACTTGAACCAAATGCTGGACTTTTAATAGTAATCTTGACAGGAAGATTAAATAATTTCATTATCAAATGCATTTTAATGGATCAACCTGGGTTTATGCCAAAAGCATGATCTCAGAGGTAATTAAAAGGGATCTCAATAAAATTCGTTATGGTTCAGAATCCAAATTCAAAATAGTACTAGTGTCACTAAACATATTTAAAGCTTTCAATATGGTGGAGAAACCATACCTGTCAGGGATACGGTTGGCTGCCAGAGATATAAGGGCTCACCTGGCTGGCGGGAGGTAGCCAGCATACCAAGAGGAGACAGCATTTCCATCTCGCTATCGTCCCTCTGAGAGAGCTGCTAACTGGAGAAAACTAACAACTCCCCTGCAGCACCAGGACCAAGCCTACAGATACTGGGCCAACCAGGACAGCCTCCAACTGTTGCCTGGCTGCCAAGAATATAAGGGGTTGCCTGGGTGGCTGGGAGGACCTAGTATACCAAAAGGAGATTTCCATCCAGCATTTCCATCCTGCTATTGTCCTTCACAAATCTATTTGGATCTTTTTCCAGTTTAAAAATAAATGAAGCAAAATCAAAATTAACATATTTTAACTCCATCCTGCCCTAGTTTTGTATATTTGGTCATCATGTTAAAGCAAGGTATAAAGCAAGCACTGTACCAGAATTACGATTCATTAACGGACCAAAAATGCTAAAGGAATGGAAGTTTTTCAACTCATCAATATTAGGTAGAATTGCTATAATTAAAGCACATGTTGATATTAGACCAATGTGGCACCAAGATCTTTAACAACTTTTAAAGATTATTGTATCACTGCTAATACTACTACTAGAGGGCAAGTATGCATTATATACATTTGGTCACTGGAAACTAAATTTGGTACACCTTTTGGTGCACCATTTGCATGGGAAGCAGATTTAGATATTGAAATTTCAGGTGTGAATTGTTAGAAAATTGTGTTGAAGTTTCCACACAGGTGCATCTATGTCGCATTCAGCTTTCATGTATCTATAAAAATTTGTCCTCAGCTTAAGCATATATAGTTAGAATAACCAACAATGAAATCTTTTAAGGAGCAAATAGTTCCTTATTTTCACATATGACAAACCAGAATATACATTCTGAGAGGGAATTATTGTTATTGATAATATATGTGTGTGCTTATGTGCCTTTAGGTCACCTGTTGACCTATGGCAATCCCATGAATTGTTAGGCAAGAAATACTCAGATGTGTTTTTCTCACTTCCTGAAATAAAGAGATTAGAGCACCTTGTATTCATTGGCAGTCTCCAATCAGAGTACTAACCAGGGCTCACCTTGCTTAGCTTCCAAGATAGTTGGGATCTGATTCCTTCAGGCTATTTAGGCCCTGGTGACAATATCTACTGGACTGAATAAACAACTTAAACATAATGCGCTGATTGGACTTCTTGCTGCAGTTAGAGCTGAAATTGCCCGGTGATGGAAGACTTTTCATGGACTCAAAGCAGTGCTATTGGCTTTTGTAAATAAAGAGCAGTTTTATATTATCTGCCAAAGTATCATCTAAAATTCTGAAACAATATTTTAACTGACTTTGAAGTCAAAATAAAGAAAATATATGTAAACCCTAAGGCATGCTACTTCTCTCATATAGTACAAAAAGTAATAGCTTCTGATTTGATTTTTTTCCTCTTTCTCTTTTTTATTTATACAGAGTATACTACTCTGCGTCAATAAGAAAATCAGAGTGGTAAAGTGGTTTGAGCACTGGACTGATTCTGGAGACCAGGGTTCAAATGCTCACATGGCCATGGAAACACACTGAGTGACCTTAGGCAGTCACACTCTCTCAGCTTCAAAGCTAGGTAAAGGCAACTCCCCCCCACAAACAAACCTTGCCAAGAAAACCTCCTCTTAGGATCACCGTAAGCTGGAAATGACTTGAAGATACACCACCACCACCACAACAGCAGAAGCAGGAGTTGTACGTTCTGGCTATGAATTAAAGTTTTGCTTTTGCTGTTGCTGGTTTTTTCACTTCCTGATTAGTTTGTGCATGTGTGTTTATGTGTATTAAGAAGGATCTGCAGAAGTGAACTGCAGAAACCCTTAGTGGGTTTTTGAGTAGCATGGGAAGAGGCTTGCCTACAATCCAAAAAATGTGCTGTGCCATAGGACATTTAAAGACTTTTGAATACGAGCATAAAGGGTCTCCTTTGGCAGACTTGGGATTGACTTTCATAAAGGAACAAACAGCCTGACTCTGCATGATCCAATAGAAGGCAGACAAATGAAATATCTTTTTCTCATGCTTGACTTGTCTGGGCTGAATATGAGGTTGCAAGACTTTCTGCAGTTTTCCTAATGAATCCATATTCTGCTTGTGCAATGTGCATATATCCAGTCTTCCAAACAAAATAAAAAGTGCTCTTTAGGTAGTACTTTAACCTGAAGAGCTTTACTATTTCCTACCAGGGTTTTAGACTGGCTAGTTTAAAAGTAAATAGTGGATTGTTTGACTTGGAAGGCATTTGAGCTCTATCTATACTCTTGGTCACTACTCTGACAGGAGAACAGCAGACTTCTTGCTATGAGGTTTTTCTTCCAGATCCTACATTCCATAGTACAATTTTTCAAGCAACCAGTCATCCTGGTGAGGTTTAGAGGTAATGGCTCAAGAAAAAGAAATAGCTGCGGGTATGGTAACTATACCATTCAGGACTTTGATCCTTCCTACTCTGTGTATTTCTTTCTTAGGCTTAGTCTCCAGGAAGACGACTGGAGAGGTTAACTCACAACCTCTACTTCCCGAAAGATTCCACAGTGAACAACTACACTCCCAGTGAATGCTGCTGTCTGCATTATACTTATTTTTGGAGTGGGCATTCAGGGATTCTCTGGTGGTATATCATTTTGATCATTTTCTATTTGCAGGCCCTTCCTCTCCAACTTGTGCGCTCACTATGGTGTGATTTCAGACCCTGGTTGATTACTTAGGACTTTTCTTAGTCCTGCAAAACATAGAAGGCCCTGCAACATCCTTAGTCTTCCTAAGCACACAGAAAGATACTGTTACCCAAGCACGCAGGTTGCCTGACACCAAGTGGCACAGTTTGAAGGAAAAGCTGTCCCTTTTTCTTGCAGCCAGAAGGTGCATCTCTGCCAAGTGCAGGGCTTGATTGGACATGTGGCCTTTGACTGCAAGGTAGTGGCACCTGGCAAAGCTTTCCGAGTTGCCACTGTGATGCATTAAAGCACATCACTGTATCCGTTTCACTCTGCCCATGCAGTAGGGCATGCTGATGTGGTGTGAATTCTTGCATTAATTTAATAGAGTCTCCCTTCAGTGCTGGGAGCTTGATCGGACTATCACTATACTACAGAACAAAAATCAATTTTAAAGGAGTTTCTTAATGTAAAAGAACATATTATACTTTTGTGTTGAGTTAAGACCTTGTTTGTCTCCCAGCTTGGCCATGGAAACCCCCTGGATACATCACATACTCTCAGCCCCAGAAAACCCTGTGATAGTTTCACCTTAGAGTCGTCACAAGTCAGAAACTTGAAGGTCCACAACAATAATAATAATAACAAACAATTAATAAATAATACTGTGTTTTGCCTTTCTTATGCACAAAAGGTATCTCAGAAGACTGCCCGGAGGGTAATCGTTCATTGAGATTTCTAAACAGAGGATGGACAGGCACTGCTCAGGGATGCTTTATCTGAGGATACCTACACTGTCCGGGTATGGAGGGAGGAAAGCCCTGAAGTATGGAGAGCAACTAGTGCCCACAAAAAACAAGAAAAAAAATACTTTGGGAGTGCTATTCACTCAGTAATAACCCTGAGACACAATGCTGTAGTAGGTTTTATTCAATTTTTCCCTGTACGCAAAGTAGAAACAGCTGCTTTTCTGCCCTGTTCTCCTGCTCCAAAAGCAATCCCATCTTTGGCTTAATGAAACAACAAAAGGGCGTGGATGTTTCCTAGAGCTGTTGAAGGCAAGACAGCCATTCTCCTGCTGTGATTTGGAATCCTCACAGGGAACATCACAACTGATGTGCTTGAGGTCACAGTCAGAAGGAGAATAAATTACTTCTCCCACCTATTATCAAGCAAAGTTCTTTAACTGTGAACACTTTTACAGGCACAACCAGCACTTAGAAATCCCCTTCATGTGTTCAATCTAGCTTACTCCCAAGTAAGTGTGCAAATGACAGACTATATATAGGCTTTTTATTTCTAGTGCGGAACTAAACATATTAGATACCGCAATATGTTTAGTTCTTGATCACTAAGTACACCTCTGATTGATAATTCCTGCAGGGGTTCAAGTACATACTGATCTGCATGGTCCTGTTTTCCTCCATCACTTTTGAGGAATTCAGCATCTCCACCCTGGTCTTGGGTACCCCTACCCACCAACCCCTCTTCCAGGGAGACTGATGTTTCTTACCCAAACTGTTCTACAAGCAGGAGTCTGTCAAGGGAATCTGAGTCTCTTTTTCACTGAAGTGCCAGAAATATTCACTCCCAATAAGCAAAGAAGTAGAACTGTGGATGCCTGCCTGAAGATATCGTATCTACCATCAGGAGAAAACACTAGGCTCCCCAAAGATGAGCCTCTCCTTCTCCAGTAATCTCTACCAAACCAATTCATTTTAGTGTTTTACTTGATTAGGAATAACCTAGCTCATTTGTTCTCAAGCTTCCCAGATGTTGTTGCACTCCAGCTGCCAGAACCTGAAGCCAGTATGGCTAATGGTGACAAAGGTTGAGACACACAATCCAACACCATTTAGAGGCCCAGGATTGAGTTCTCCTGGCTTAGCCTGCTTCACGTGTTTGAAGTATTTCATAAACATTACCTCAATAATCCTTATATTAATGGTATGACTTTACCACATAGACAGTCACAGTGTTCCATATTAAGTCCTTATCATTCAATGCTGAAGTGTCACTATGACTACATGTACATTCAGGAATGCTTTAAAGTTCTCTGATTGCTAGAAAGGACAGCCTTGATGTCACAGAAATCATCCTCTGTAGCAAAAGAATAAAAGTATTTGGAGAAGCAATGAGAACGCTTTAATTAGATACCTAGATCATCCACTAGCTTGTGGACTGCAGCTTCTTAGAAATTACTGTAGCAATGGTCAAGGGCAACACAGGTTATTGCAAAGAGAAAAGATCACCATCTCCTGGCTACACAAAGAGCCCTCTTGGGAAACTGAACTGGCACTAGTGACAGGGATAAAGAAGTATACATGATGCCAATGCTAAATCAAAGATTCAGATTTTAAATTGCTGTCATTAATCAACTAGGGTTGGGCACTAGATATTCTCTATTCCAACAATGTGACAACCATGTAAGACTGGACACAGAAGTGTTCCCAGAATTGCCAGCCAGTAAACACATATAATAATAAGTATCAGTTCAGTAGCAAAGTGCTCCTTGGCACAGAGAAGAGTATCTGAGCTGCACAGATGAAGAAGATCAATCAATTCTTTTCCACTATTGTCATCAGTTACTCTCTTCTCCCTATACCTAACCTCGATCCCAACCCCTCTTTTCTGGCTCAGGGTAACCTACACAGATACACATGCATGGTGGGATATTGTAGAAAGATACTGCCTTTCATAATTTTTTGTGTGTGAATGTGCCCATAATTCTATGGACAGAAACAAAGTAGCCAGTAAAATCACACTGTAGATTATAGAATGGGCAGAAGTAGATAATGCATATGTCAAATTCATGGTGATTTCTACACCTCTTTTCCCAACCACTTCTTTGCCCTCTTTAGAGCGTTGTGCTCATGGATCTTTGAACGCCATACGTCTTGTTCAATTGACAGTATCTATGAACAACTAACGCCTGAGTGGGTGTGTCAGAAGCAAGCTGAGAGACTCCATCCTCTACTACATTCATCCAGCTTGCACAGAATATATTTGAACATGCAAACAGTACATTCAGAGACACTGTGCAATCTGCACTCCAGAAAAAAATACATGGCATTTGAAATGTAGTTTTGAGTTGGGAAGAGAATCCTATCCATCCCTGATCCAGCTCATCTTACACTGAAATGCAAATATGCAATGGGGTAGGAGTTGATGCACTGATTGTTCTATTTCTATCTGATCCCAATGGAATGTACATACTGATGAAGGCTGTAACTCACTCCTACATTTCTCTCCACTTCAATCTACTGAAGGAAAAAAGTTTGAATTTAACACTAATTCATACACTCATGATATAAAGCAAATGATTATTGATTTCTTTATATCGGAATTGGAACGCACCTGGAAGTAGGCTGACAGTTCAATGATTTTAATTCTTCCCACCCTCAGAAATTAATTTGCCATGCCTTCCGGTTGCATGGCTGGTGCGAGTGGCAGCTTGGATTGAAGCTGTGCAATGGCGCGGCTCCGAGCAGCCACCCGCTGGACTCCAGCCGCCTCTTTTGCCATCATAGAGGCGGCAGAACACCCCTCCGGTACGAGGGGTGCGGAACGGGTCCAACGGGGACCCCAAAATCGGCGTTTGCTCTGCCCGGCTGGGAGAGCGGAAAGCGCCAGGCGGGTCGAAGGACCAAGATGGAGCCAGCGGGATCGCCGCCTGAGCGGCACAAGCGCCGCCGTCAACTTTTAAAAGAAGACTTCAAATAACATGTAAGAATTTAACAAGAGTCATTTAACCTGTTCTGGTCGTGTTTCTGTTAATATCGCAGCAGTTCTGGCATGCAACGGTGGGCAGAAGCGAAAGAATGGAGGGGACCCTGAGCCTGAGTGAGTTCATTATGGCTGGGAGTTTTTCTTAAAGGGGCGGCTCGAATTTTAAGAAGAGGCTAGCTGGGCGTGCTGCTTACTCACGAGGATTGAAGTCAATATTTTTTAAAGAAAAAAGAAAGACTTAAGAATCATAATTGGGACTTAAAGCATAAGATGGCGTATAATTGATCATTTGGACTGATGGATTACAAATGAGTTATAATCTTCATTTGGACACTAAATTTTTTACACTATAATACTTCGATGTTTTGGCTGGACTGAGAAGATCTGAAATTTGATTCATGGATTAGGGGTTTGGATTTTGGATTTTGGAGGAATATTTCGGGATTGAAAGCTATTGAGCTGCACGTCTCCCTTTTTTTTTATTCCTGTGGAGTGATTCTTGTTTCTTGATTCTCTTGGACTGTTGAGACTATGAGACTGTGCTGAAGGTTATCTAACTCAAAACATCCTCATTCCCACGGATGGAGCAGCCTGGAACTTAAGCGACAATGAAAATGCAATGAATCTTCTGAAATGAATTCCGGGCAGCTTCAAGAGGGGAGGAGGGAATATAAAGCGGATAAAGGCACAGGGTGCTGGATTTGAGAAGGGGCAATGTATTTCAGCAATGTCAAATAAGTTTACTATAAGTCATATACTGTCAGTAATATAAACAATGTGATGTCAAGGGTTAAGACTGTGAAACCTGTGAGGGAAGAGACTTGATTGTAAGATCCTTCCTCCCATGGACTGAGCTGCTTGGAATTTAAGCGACAAAGAAACTACAGATAATCTTCAGAAATGAATTTTGGGTGGCGAAGTTCAAGATGGGAGGGGGGAACAGGGAGATTGTGATGGAAGTTAGTCAAGTAAAGACCCTCATTGTTCTGGACGGAGCGGCTCGGAACTTAAGCGACTAGGAGAATACAGTAAAAATTCAGAAATAGACTCCGGACCGCAAAGTCTAGGAAGGGAGGGGGGGAAAGGAGTGGATATAGTCACAGGATTCTGATTTGATAAGTGGAGTAAAATACCCTCTCTCTTAGGGGCGGTGTAGCTTGGAATATAAGTGACTTTAAGAGTACAGAGAATTTGCAAGTGAATATCCGGGCTGCAGGGCACCAGATGAGAGAGGGGAACGGGAAGATGACGATTGCACAGGCTTCTGAATTACACAAATGGATTTTTATTTTGACATTGTTAATTAAGCTTGTAATTGATGATATATCGATATACTTCATGAATATGAACATTGTGATATTGCTGAATGGGAGAAGGGGTTTAAAAAGTACTTAAGGAGAAACAAGACATTTTAGTACAACGGAATTTAGGGTAAGAAGATGGGGGACTGTTGCAGTAATAATTGCCCAGACTGCCAGATACATAATGATAGAAATGATTAAAATTTTAAGATTTTGGGATGTAGGTAATGGAGAGTTAAAGGGGAAAAAAAAGATATATATATAAGGAGAAAACAGAAGCTTCAAGAGAGTGATATGGAAATATTTTGGAACAGGACGATTTGAGTCAAGCAGAAGAGAGTGATGGTTGGGAACTGTCTAGCCAGAACGACTATATTATGACTGTTAGGGGAAGGAAATGTGTGTTCGAACAGATGAGATAATCAATTTATTGTGATGCACTAATGTAACAAGTGGACTAAGCTGCGGGAAATGTTGACCAGAACAGTGTGGAAGAACAGAAGAAAATTCATGTAACAAGTACAAGTCAAATAATCCTTTTTTTATGTTTGTGAAATTTAATAAAATTATTTTAAAAAAAAAAAGAAATTAATTTGCCATGAAAGAAAAACAGCAACTGGGCCAAATCCTGAGGCAAACACCGTTTTCAGGTAGCAGGGGAAGATAATGAGGACTGTGGAAAGGGTTAAAAAAAGATTTCTCCATTTAATTATGGTACTTTAAATCATAGTGGAGGAAGAACTGCCACTAATATTTAACATGTGTATGCATGCACACACACCCAAACACAAACACACATTGTGGCAAACTATGTAGTTAATGTACTGTGTCATTTTGACCCTGTTATTCTTCTCAGCACTTAATGCCAGTCAACTGCTGAATTATTATTTCCCCCATCCTCCTCTATGTTAGCATATAAACCAGAGTTTAAAGATTCACCCTACCTACCAGTTTCCTTGAATGTATGGAGACAAAACAGAAAAACCATAAAAGGGCACTGAATTTTTACTATAAGATGTGGTGTCATCTGCTAATTTAGATTAACCTTTTAAAAGGTTAAACAATTTCATGGAGCTTTTAGCATGAGAGTAGGAGAAGTGAAACAAAGGGACATTTGAGGGTTCCCCTCTTATTACCTATGAATATTACTAGGGATATTGTTTTTAGTGGTAACGGTAGTGGACTGTTTCTTCATTTCATAATGCCAGAAGGATGATACTTATGCATCCTGAGTGTGTGTACACGTGCGTATGTATGCTTTCAAGTAATTGTTGCATTTCTCTTACAAGGGTAGATCACTACTTTGTAAAGTAAAAGACACATGGGGCAAAAGCTGAAATCACAAGAGTTAAAGTCCACATATGTGACAGCAGTTCCACCTGCTCACTTCTTCCCCTGTGCAGCCCCTGCCCAACCACATTATACAAAACCTGTTCTGAAGAGTGTCCCACTCTATGGAGCAGATTTTGAATTGTGCTCTCTTTTGGAAGGGGAACTGACTCCCCTCCCATTTCCACAGAAACTGTTCTGTCAAGAGAAAGGCCTGATTGGACCAGAAGTGGTATATTATGTCTCTTAGGGAAGTCTGATAGCACTTCTGCTACCCCTGCACCTGCGATGTGATTCATAAAGGACAGAAGAGAGGAACAGCTTCTGCCTGAGGCAAAATTTTTCTTGTTTGTCCAAGCCAGATTGGTGGCTTAAATACCCTAAAGCACCAGGTCCCATCTGATCTTGGAAGCCAACCAAGTTCAGCCCTGGTTAGTAATTGGATGGGAGACCATCAACAAATGCCTGGTGCTATAGGATATATTTCAAAGGAAGGAAATGACAAAACCACCTCTGGAGTATTCCTTGCCTAAGAAAACCCTATGAAATTTGTGGGGTCGCCATAAGTTGACAGGAGACTTGAAGGCGCGCACACACACACACACACACACCCCATACCAAATTATACACTAATAGGAAAGAAGCATACTGCAACGCTCTCAGGAAGAGACGCATTAATATAAGACTCCACTTAGTAGACTTATGGGGGGACAACCTGCATCTCATGGCTTGCATCTAGCACAGCCGTAGTATGGAACATCCAGTTTATCCATTTTCCATACCCAGAGACCATCGTGGTTCTGAGGTACTCTCAATGTACTGGAGGCTGTGATGGTAAGAAAAGGAGACTTAACACTGCCTAATGGTCATCTCTAGGCTATGCTACTTGTCTTACCTTCTTTGAGGCCTTAACAACACGAAAGGGATGGGCCCAATATTGCTGTCTCTCAGAGGACGTGTTGGAGATGATGGGGCATGCTGAACAAGTAATCGCTATGGCTCCCTTAGCTTCTCCAGATTACCCTTGCCAGTTCCACAGATCCTATCCTGAAAGTCTTCTGCATGTCTGGGTTGTGGAATCCACTCTACAATCCATTCTGGAAACTGCAAAGAGGTGAATGCTTCCATTTCTTTCTCTGCCTTTTTAAAGTAAGATTATATCCTAACAAATGACAGAGGCAACACTACTATAAAGAAATGCAAGACACTTGCATTTATCGATCATGCAAAAGAGCCCTATTGGTATGAACATCTAATTAGCTCAGTTTTAGTTCTTAAGACTTCTTTAAAAGTAATGAACGAAATTTCAGATGAAATTCATACCATAATGAACATATACTGTTATTATCTCAGGAGAGATTTAGTGATTCTCATTACAGTCTGTGACTTTAAAGCCAGTATAATCACAAACAAAACTACAATTCTGAGGAAACTAGCAAATGGGTCAGCATCACAACTTTGAATGCAAGTTGATGTTCACTACCTTTTCTCAGAATTAACAAATGATTGTTCCCCAATCCAACACTCCCATTTTCTCTTAGGAAATTATTTTGCAAGCATACATCTCTCCTTCTATCAGGGTATACATCAATATTTTCTTCAGCCAGTCATTTTCTCTACAGCAAGCTGCTTTTAGCTGAGGTGTCAGGGTCAGAATCTGAAAAAATAAATCACATAACGCATAAAAGAATGCAGTGAGCAACATTTGGGTAAGCTCATTAAATGTTCTGTGAATAAATTCTCTAACAGCTGAACTTTTTATGTGCTATCAAGTCATTTCTAACTTATGTTGACCCTAAGGCAAACCTATCACAGGATTTTCTTGGCAAGATTTGTTCAGGGGAGGGGGGTTGCCTTGTCCTTCCTCTTAGGCTGAGTGTATGTGTTTTGCCCATCATCCAGTGGGGCTCCATGGCAGAGCAGGGATTTGAACCCTGTTCTCCAGAGTTGTAGTTGAACACTCAGAACCACAACATCACATTGGCTCTCTTAATGGCTGAAACTAACAACAAAAGGCTTCTACAGTTCAACCTACATTTGTCTATATTGCCAGGGTGATGCTCAAATAATAAATTAAGAAGGTGTTAGGTCAGACCACTGAACTATCCTGTTGATCAAGATGAGGCTGATCAAAACAGTTGGGGAAGTTTAATTTTTCATTTTATGGTATTTTAAGGCTTACTGGTGCACTACTCCATTGTAACTCTGCCAGCGTAGGTAGTGGTGGCAGAAGGTCTATGGACAGAGCAGCCATGAAGAAAGTCAAGCACTGGAGAAGAAGGCTGATCAGAGCCAGCAGGTTATGCCTGCCTTCCTTTGCCACTGCTGTGCAATCCTAGGAAATGTGCAACCACTAGCATAGTAGATTACCAGGATACTGGCCTTACGCTCTAAGAATTAATTGAAGTGAATCATTTTAAAAAAAAATATACATTCTCCCAGCTCACATTACAATTTATCAGAAAGAGATGATAGACCAACAGGAATATAACACTGACAGATTACCTCTGTCTAGGAATAAAGCACCCTGTTATTTTTTATTTTTACTTTTTTGCTTTTTTTTATTCCAGATATCACACAAATACATTTTCACTTAAATATTCCAAATGTACATTACTAAACATTACTAAACATTACTAAACATTGATGAAATCAGTATGATCATCTAGTCTTCTCTTCTTTCTTCATTCTTCATTCTTCTCTTCATTCGTTCTTTCCTTGTCAAAGTAATAACTAATAACAATCTAATTATAATCTATTTTTAGCAAGCATATAATCATACAATAACGTCGAAAACGAAAGTGATAATAATAATACGATAACAACAATAACAATTGTGGACCAAGTCTTTTCTCATTCACCCAACTCAATCATATGACCGATGTTCTGCATACATTTGAGCATATTATCCTTGACAGTGTCTTGTTCCATTTCCAAATTCACTAACATTTTATAAACAGCTGAAATTATATGGTCCTTGTCTTCTAATACTTTTAGATCCATATTATTTCTCTTACTGCCTTTATCTTCGATTCCTTCCATTTTTACATCTAATTTATATCTTTCTTTTAACTGCCTGTATAAGAACCAGTTTCCTTCAAAACTTTCTAACCTTAGTTCTTCTAAGGTCTTAAAGGTATCTCCATCAGGATTAGTGACTAGAAGTTTATCATAAGTTAACCACTTATTCATTTTATAAGATTCTGTATGTTTAAAATAACCTTCCTGTATTGATATCCAGCATGGGATCTTTATGTAGGCTTTCTTCTTAAATGTATCCCACACTTTGAGTAAAGATCTGCGTATAATATGCTTATTGAATTCTTTGTCTACACTGGCCTTATTATACCAAATATAACTGTGCCAACCATATTTGTTATTGGCACCTTCAAGTTGAAGCACTCTCTTATTTTTTAGGTTTATCCAGTTTGTGATCTAGTGTAGGGCACACGCAAGGTAATACAATTTGAAGTTTGGGAGGCCTAGACTCCCTCTTTCCTTGGTACCTACCAGGATGTTCCATCTGACTCTAGGCCTCTTTCCTTGCCATATAAACTTTCTTATCTCCTTAGATCATTGTTTAAAAGCTTAGTTATTTTTCATAATTGGTAAATTTTGGAACAGAAACAACAACTTTGGTAAAATATTCATTTTAATAGTGGTAATTCTTCCTAATAAAGACCAATTTAACTTTGCTCATTTTTGCAGGTCTTCTTCAATTTTTTTCCAAGTTACTTTATAATTATATTCAAATAGATCCAAATTTTTGTTTGTTATTATGATTCCCAAATATTTAGTTTTTTCCTGTTTGAAAGCTGGATATTTGTTCTAATTTCCTTTGTTCTTCTTTTGGTAAGTTTTTTGTCAATATAATGGTTTTTTCTCTATTAATTTTAAAACCGGCAAGATCTCCATATTCATGCAGCACATTTAATAAATACTTTATCCTTTCCTGGGGGTCAGCATCCTGTTATTTTCAACAATATGGGGAATATATGGTGCGTGTCTGTGTCTTCTGTTTAGTTCTATATGGGTGTTCACTTGCTTACGTGGAGGGCTAAATGGGGAAATCTTTGGGAATGAGGTTTACACGCATTCCCACATCCCTGTTCCCCTCTGCCATTTAGGTCTGCAGGTGAGTAGGAAAAGACCTGCATAGGACTTGTGTTTGTGTGTGTATAATCACAAAGAGACTGAACCTGCTATACGTAAAATGTACATCTTGCTTTCTAGTACTGTCATTTATGAGTTTGAGTTTGGATATCTATGTATTCAACCTCCTAACTACTGAACGGAGGTCAATGCTGCTACTTCTGCCTTCTCCTTCTCCTACTGAGTCCTTATCTGTAACATTTAACTGTAACTGGAGGCATGAGTTTCTAATCTTCATCTTATTAGGGAAGGGGAGGAGTTTTTGGATAGGGCAGAGAAGACCTACCGGAAGACCGAATGCACGGTGGAGCTGCCAGATCAGGAAGTCAGCACACTGTGCCAGGAAATGGAGGCTTGGAGCAATGTCACACGTAGGAGCAGAAGGTCCAGGAAGGTAACAGAGACTCTCAACCTACACAATTGCTTCAAAGTCCTTGGCCTTACGAACGATGAGGAGCACCAGGAGGAGTGAACAGAATGTCAACAAGAAGGAATCCAACTTCGGCAACGGGAACTAGATCAACGCTCCCAGTCTCAACAGAATGCTCAAGCAGTCCTAGAAGAACATGCTCGTCGAGGAGCCCTGGACAAGCCTGAGAGTAGGCAAGTTCTGGTTGTTGGGGACTCCTTGCTCAGAGGAACCAAAACGGCAATTTGCAAACTGGACAAGCTCAATCGAGAGGTCTGCTGTCTTCCTGGGGCCACTATCAACCACATAACGGAGAGGCTAACCAGGCTGGTCAAGCCCACTGACCATAAGCCTCTCATTTTAGTTCATGTCAGAACCAATGATACTGCGAGGAGCAGCTTTTACCACATCGCAAAGGACTACGAACTTATGGGGACGAAGCTTAAGGACCTTGGTGCGCAGGTGGTCATTTCGTCTCTCCTCCCTGTTCAAGGAAAGGGCAATAGCAAAGGTCAACAACTGGCTCCGCACATGGTGCCGCCAGGAACGGTTTGGGTTTTTGGAACACGGCCTGAATTTCCATGAACATGGGCTTCTGGCAAGGGATGGGCTGCACCTCACGAAACTTGGCAAGAATGTTTTTGCAAACAGTCTTGCAAGGAGGATTCAGAGGTCTTTAAACTAAGTTCCGCTGGGGAGGGAGACAATATTATTCAAGGCCAGGACTCGGCGAACACAGGGGGAAAAGGCCCAAATGATATTGGACAAGTAGTACAAGCGGCCAATGGCGGGAGGAGTAGAAACT
Source organism: Cyclura pinguis (assembly GCA_030412105.1). Taxonomy (NCBI): domain Eukaryota; kingdom Metazoa; phylum Chordata; class Lepidosauria; order Squamata; family Iguanidae; genus Cyclura; species Cyclura pinguis. Next base: position 133,088,361 of record CM059600.1, read on the forward strand.
ATAGTACAGCACTTGCAAGAAGGACCCGGGGACTTAAGTGTCTCTACACTAATGCACGGAGTATGGGAAACAAGCAAGCTGAACTTGAACTCCTAGTACAACAAAATAAATACGATTTGATAGGCATCACTGAGACCTGGTGGGATGAGTCTCAGGATTGGAATGCAGGAATAGAGGGGTATAGCTTATTTTGTAAAAATAGACCAAACAAGAAAGGAGGAGGAGTAGCCTTGTTTGTCAAGGATGTTTTCACCTGTGAAGAGATCCGTGACTTAAACCCAGAAAGCCAGGTCGAGAGCATCTGGGTAAGAATTAAGGGAGCGAGAAACAATAGGGATATTCTGGTGGGGGTTTACCACAGACCTCCAACCCAGACTGAGGACTTTGATGATGCCTTCCTCAACCAAATGACTGCACATTCAAAAAGGAGAGATATAGTAATAATAGGAGATTTCAATTACCCGGATACATGCTGGCAGTCAAACTCTGCCAAGACAGCAAGGTCCAGCAAGTTTCTTGCTTGTCTTGCAGACAATTTCATGGTCCAGAAGGTGGAAGAGGCCACAAGAGGATCAAATATTCTAGATCTGATCCTGACCAACAGGGATGACCTTGTTAATAAGGTAGAAGTGGTTGGATCTTTAGGGGGGAGGGACCATGCCCTATTGGAATTTGGCATTCAGTGGGAAGGAGAAGATAAGTGTAGCCAGACACTCATCTTAGATTTTAAAAAAGCCGACTTCTGTAAACTTAGGGAGCTGCTGGCTGGAATTCCGTGGTCAAGAATAGTGAAAGGGAAAGGAGTTCAGGAGGCATGGGAGTTCCTTAAAAGGGAGATACTGAAGGCACAGTCTAAAACTGTGCCAATAAGGAGGAAAAATGGAAGGCATCTGAAGAAACCAGAATGGTTGACTAAAGAACTCTCAGTTGAGCTAAGTGTTAAGAGAAACATGTACAGGAAATGGAAGAAGGGGGAAACCACCAAAGAAGAATTTAAGCAAGTAGCTAGGAGATGGAGGGAGGAGGTCAGAAAGGCTAAAGCACAGAACGAACTTAGGCCGGCCAGAGACGTCAAAAACAATAAAAAGAGCTTTTTAAAATCTGTCCGTAGCAAAAGGAAAAAGAAGGAGACGATAGGGTCACTGCGCAGAGAAGATGGCAAATTACTAACAGGGGGAAGAGAAAAGGCAGAACTACTTAACACCTTCTTTGCCTCAGTTTTTTCCCAGAAGGATATAAGCACTCAACCTGGCGGTTGGGGAGCAGGTGAGGAAGCAGGGGAAATGCGGCACATAATAGGTAGAGAGGTGGTACAGGAATACCTGGCCACACTGGATGAATTCAAGTCTCCAGGGCCAGATGAATTGCATCCTCGGATATTAAAAGAACTGGTAGAGGTCATTTCGGAACCGCTTGCTATAATCTTGGAGAAATCTTGGAGGACAGGAGAAGTTCCAGCAGACTGGAAGAGGGCAAATGTTGTCCCATCTTCAAGAAGGGAAAAAAAGAGGACCGAAAATATTATCACCCAGTCAGCCTGACATCAGTACCCGGAAAGATTCTGGAGCAGAACATTAAGCAGTCAGTTTCTAATCACTTAGAAAGCAACACGGTAATCACGAGAAGTCAACATGGATTTCTCAAAAATAAGTCACGCCAGACTAATCTTACCTCTTTTTATGATAGAGTTACTAGCTTGATAGATGAAGGGAATGCTGTGGATGTAGCATTTCTGGATTTCAGTAAGGCCTTTGACAAAGTTCCACATGACATTCTTGCAAAGAAGCTAGTAAAATGCGGGCTGGACAGGGCTACTGTTAGTTGGATTTGTAATTGGTTGACCGACCGAACCCAAAGGGTGATCACGAATGGCTGCTTTTCATCCTGGAGAGAAGTGACTAGCGGGGTGCCACAGGGTTCTGTCCTGGGCCCAGTGCTGTTCAATATCTTCATCAACGACTTGGATGAAGGAATAGAGGGCATGCTGATCAAATTTGCAGATGACACCAAATTGGGAGGGGTTGCTAATACGCCAGAGGACAGGATCAAAATTCAAAATGACCTGGACAGATTGGAGAGCTGGGCCAAAGCTAACAAAATGAAATTCAACAGAGAGAAGTGTAAGGTCCTACACTTAGGTAGAAAAAATGGAATGCAGAAATATAGGATGGGGGACACGTGGCTGGATAGCAGTACGTGTGAAAGGGATCTAGGAGTCTTAATAGACCACAAGCTGAACATGAGTCAGCAGTGTGATGCGGCAGCCAAGAAAGCCAACGCAATTCTCGGCTGCATCAATAGAAGTATGGTGTCTAGATTGAGGGAGGTATTGGTACCACTCTACTCTGCTTTGGTTAGACCTCATTTTGAATACTGTGTCCAGTTCTGGGCACCCCAGTTCAAGAAGGACATGGTCAGGCTGGAGCAGGTCCAGAGGAGGGTGTCCAAAATGGTGAAGGGCCTGGAAGCCAAGCCCTATGAGGATAGACTTAGAGAGCTGGGTATGTTTAGTCTGCAGAAGAGAAGGTTAAGAGGGGACATGATAGCCATGTTTAAATATTTGAAGGGATGCCATGTAGAGGAAGGAGAGGGCTTGTTTTCTGCTGTTCCAGAGACCAGGACAAGGAGCAATGGATTCAAGCTGCAGGAAAGGAGATTCCACTTGAACCTCAGGAAGAACTTCCTGACAGTCAGGGCTGTCCGGCAGTGGAATATGCTGCCTTGGAGTGTGGTGGAGTCTCCTTCTTTGGAGGTTTTTAAGCAGAGGTTGGATGGCCATCTGTCGGGAGTGCTTTGAGGGTGTTCCTGCATGGCAGGGGGTTGGACTGGAAGGCCCGTGTGGTCTCTTCCAACTCTACATTTCTATGATTCTATGATTCTATGATTTGTCTAAGATTTCTGATCTACCAGATCATATGAAACTACCTCATTCAAAATCAGATCAAATGTTTTATGTGTAGAAATTACATTATAGCTAACATAATTAGGGGTTCCAAGACCAGGCGCATAGTCTTAATTAGCTCATCTTTTTAAAATTAAAACATACAAAAAGATTTAAACACACATTTTCCAGGCTATCCTGAAGATTCACTGGGAATCACACTATCACACTATGAGAAGACAACTACTCAATCAAAACCCATTAATTCCCTGCCAACACCCATATATCAAACACTTGGTGTTTATGTATTATTTTTATGTAATATTATCTGCTCACTGATTTATGTGCATACTTTAAATACACTCTGGATTTGTTTCACAGCTTATTACATACTCCAGTAACTGCTTGATACAAGTGATAAGCTTTGACATTTTCTTCTCTGTTTGGATAATATGTGCATAGTTCTAAGTTTCCCAGAATTCATTACAAACTTGCTTGTGTTATTGTGTGTTGTCTTTAATACAATTATTCTTTTCGTTTATTTATATTTTCACTTTTGTATTTATCAATAAATATGTCACGCTGCTCTTCACCTAGCATTTTATAATAAGGCATCTTACAATAAAAGAAGAAAAGGTAAAATTCTTGGCAGTAACACAGATGAGAAACAAACCAGAGATCAGAAGAAAATATTTATAAATATAAGTTCACATTATTAGTTCTTTTCCCTCCAAAACTAAATTGTTTAACCATTATAATGTGGAGTAATTTCATTCTTTTTCCAATGTAGCTATACCTTTTAACTTGCGTTTATAATTATGGAGTGACCTCACTAAACAGTATGGGACAGTGGATCTCAGAGTTTTTACCCCTGTGACCACCTTTTCATCTACATGAGAATTTTGTACCACCCCACCACATGTTGCACCCCAGTGTCTTATTTTACACCTCTTTCTCCCTCTTTCTCTCTCACAAGTCCCTTACACTACATGTGTTGTCCATCTTAACGCTGAGTTCTCATGATCGCTAAGGTGGGAAAAGAAAAAAGAATATGGAAGCCAATTTTTGCTGTCAGATGTTTGAGGAAGGCATAATAGGGGAAGATACTGTGCATCACTCTTTTGCAAAGACTAGTCAATCCTCAATGGCACGCACACAAACACGCACAGTACTGTGCCCTTCTTTTTTCATATTTCGTACTTGCAGGCTGACTTTTTATTGTGCCCCTTCCCTTGAGCAATTATCACACTCCACAGTTTGAGAACCACTGGTATGGGAGGATTATTACATGGTGCAAGTGCTGGCTTTTACTATGCCCCATAATATGGCATTCAAATGTTTAGAGTAATTACAAAAGCTAACTAAAGTATCTGAGAAATAAAAAGTTACTTTTAGAAACTGTAATCAGGGTGACAACTAAATACAATTCTGAAGGCTTTAAAACTATATTTACTTTTACAGCAACATTCTAACTCCTGTTTCTTTTTTTCTTTCCTTAATCCCATCATGGAATTTCATTTGTTCTTTTTGTTGTATGCCTTCAAGTTGTTTCTGACTTATGACAACCCTAAGGCAACCCTATCATGGTGTTTCTCTGGCTGAAAGTGAGTTTTGCGCCCAAGGTCACCCAGTGGATTTCTATGGCTGAGCAGGGAATCAAATCCTGGTTCTCCAGGCTTGCAGTCCAACACTCAGACCATCACACCACGCTTGAGAGAAAGAAAATACCTCTCTATTCAGTTGATCAACATTATGCATAATTTTCTCAGCTTCTTCCGTCTCATCTCACTATTTTTCCATTAAAAAAAAAAAAGAAGAGCCACCAAGATTGCAGTCTTTCCTCACTGGGAAGTTTTTCCAGTTCTTGCCCTTATTTTGTCTATTTCTCCTTAATGAAAGGATTGGGTTGTGGGTGTTCATCTGCAATCACAGCAGTTTTCTCCCCAGGGTCTGCTGAATACAATTTCAATTGTTGTTTTAAAAGAATATATACTTCACACAGTAATTCAGCAACCAGTAAAAATACATTTCCAGAGGCACCCATTCCAGGTTGGCGCTTATTCAGTAAGGCATATTAGGCAACAGACTCTTCTAACACATACAAATATGGTAAGGACGTTGCCCTGCAGTATAAATTATAAAGAACAAGCTAACTTAAGAAAATTCCAGTGTGTAACCAGAAGATAAACACCTCAATCTCTCTCTCTCTCTCTCTCTCTCTCTCTCTCTCTCTCTCTCTCTCTCTCTCTGAAGTACCAGAAGTGGTTAACTCAATGTATTTCCCAGTGCAGCAAATTAAAAATCACTCTCAGAGAAAAAGCAAAGCTGTTTTATGCAAACAGCTGTTGAGAATAGCCTACACTTATTAAAATGTGCTCAGAGTTGATGCAGCAAGGTCATCCATTTCTGTGGATTTCTACTCTGCTTCTACCTGCAGGCTCCTCTTCGTTTTCTTTTTATCTTTAAACCTCAGATCCATCCACTTACTTGAAATCCCCAAGGACATAGTTATGGAGATTGCTGCATGTTTCCACAAAACTTGAAGTAAATCTCTTAAATGAGCTTTGTGTAAGTTTGCACATCAAAACAGAAAAAGGGGGGGATTCTTTGAAAATACTACCTAAGACTAAAGTCCCAAGTCACATCCTTCTGAAAATTTATTTATTCAGTAAAGAACCTTCTGCTTTCAAGAAAATAAGAATATAATGTAAGATAGCATCTATTTCATGTTTAAGACTAGGCAGGAATTATTTGGTAAGAAGTATATGTAGGAGGTATGGATGAAAAAGAGAGGTGAACACTTTTGAGAAGGGTGCATCAGAGCACTACAGCACATGTGCAAAGGTGACAAAACAAACTTCACAATTAGCTGCATGTACTGCTTTATCAGTTACCTATGTATTTCACTGTAGGCATGTTCATTAGGGTTGTAAGAATGCTTAAAAGTCAGCCGTATGCTCCTGATATCTACGAGGCTTCCCTTCCTTTGTTAAGCCCAGTCTGAGACACGAGTTGGAAGAGAAGTCACTGATAGATATCCTCTACCGACTTTCATTATGGAACAAATCAGTGAACAGAGAAGCCAAGAAAGAAAAGCAGTAACTAACAAGTAGTGATTTAACACACACACGAGGTATCTTCTTGACAACCCCTTTACTAGCATAGACATAATAAGGAACAAGAGATATAGTACAAAAAATACGTCAGAGGCCATACAAAGAAAGAAAGAAAGAAAGAAAGAAAGAAAGAAAGAAAGAAAGAAAGAAAGAAAGAAGATGAAAATGAAGATGAAAACTAAAATTGCAAGCTATGTTATCATGACATGCCAGCAGTATAATTTTCTCCTATAATGGTAGGAGTGTCTCTTTGTTCTCCTCTGTATACCAGTTTCTCTGCTGATTGGTCCTCAAGACTCATTGTGATAAAACCAGTTTGCTGATGGCTGAAGTGTTCATTGCAAGAAGCATGTATGCACCACCACTGTTCAAAACTGGAAATTAACAGCATCTCCACAAACTACCTCCACTGAGGAAGCACGCAGGAACTTCCACCACAAAGTTCTTTGGGTTTGTAAATTTACAGCAGCAAAAGAAACTTGTCTGAGCTTGTGAAATGAATAATGAAAAAAAGATTTTCAACCACTCCTTCTGTCTCAAAAATATCATGCAGTGCTGTTCACACCTTGATGTGTCTGAGGTCTATTCACACAATTCAGTATGTTAAATAAGCAGAGAGAAGGAGAAGTGGCCCTTTCCCGACTTTTAAGAGCTCATCTGAACACTGCCTACACACTTACAGATTGTACTGGCACTTGCTCTCTCCATGCAGTTAGCAACATTACTCTTCACAGGCTCCTATTTATATGAAAATAGCACTGGGTGCCTGGAGGTAAGGTTTGGGCCTGCCAGCTTGGGGTTGACCTGCTGCCTTTTTCAATCAGGCAGTTATGCAGACAAAGCTTTAACTGATATGGAGAGAGGGGACAGCAGGCCATTTGCTTTCATCTTATTGCCACCCACCTTCTTCGGCCTGGTCCATATTAGGCGCACATAACCTACTTTCAGCTATCAGGAAACTCTGTGTATCTGTGGTGCATGGGGAGGTGAGAATGTACACTTGTGGGATGATTTGGGGAAAAGGGGTCAGCTGTTTCTTCACAATATTCTGAGCAAGCCTTCAAGACATTTATTGTTGATTGAAACTAGACGATTTTTCCTAGGCCATGGAATTCCATTCCATGGAGGCTGGATTGGCAGGTGTTTTCTAGACATCTCTCTCTTGCTAAACAAGCACTGATGCCTCTTTGCTTCCAACACTTTCCTCTAGAAAGGCATTCTCTAGGTAGGACTGAGGATAGAACCCATCACCCAATTCAGATAGATCAAGGTAGGTACTATGCAACCATCTACAATGTTGGCCTACAACTCACAATTAAAGTCCAACAACATACGGAACACCACCTTTGTATCAATTAAAGTTGCCAAGAAGGTTTCTTCACAATATTCTGGGCAAACCTTCAAGACATTTATCGTTGATTAAAGCTAGATGATTTTTCCCAGGCTGTGGAATTCTATTCCATGGAGGCTGGACTGGCAGGTGCAGACCTTTTCATTTCAACAAGCATTAATGATTTATAGGTTGCACAGAAAAGTTTTCTTTTAAAATGGATGCTGCAATTTTATCTTTATTTTCATGTCTTTTAAATGATTTTATATTGTTTTAATTATGGTTTCTCTTATCTTGTAGCTGATTTGATTTTTTTCCGCTTGTTATCATCAGCTTTTTAGTTGTATCTTGTTTTAACCCATTATAAACTGTCTTGGGTCCTCTGCTGGGAGAAAGGTAGGATATAAATTAAATTAATAATCTCATCATTAACTACTAGTATCAGAATTACCCAGGCCATAGTATGTCTGATTTCTTCATATGGTTGTGAAAGCTGGACAGAGAAGAAGTCTGAAAGGAAGAGAATAAACTCATCTGAAATGGAAAAGAGTTCTGCAAACACTGTGAGCTGCTGAAAGGACAAAATAATGAGTCCTAGAGCAAAGCAAGCCTGAGCTCTTCCTGGAAACCAAGGTGACTAAAAGGAGGCTGTTGTATTTTGCTTGTACCATGAAATGACATGACTCATTGGAAAAGACAACAATGCTTGGTGAAGTAGAAGACAACAGGAAAAGAGGGAGAACATATTACAAGTGGAGTTTGCAAGACCTGAGCAGAACAGCTGATGACAAGTGTTCTTCAGGGTCTCTCATTCATAGCGGCACCATATGTCAAAACTGACTTGATGGCAAATAGCAACTAACTATCCTACTCAGTCTCCTATTCAGATTCAGATATCCTAAACATTTATTATTTTCAGGATATCTGATTTCCTCCTGAATTTGGCCATCTTCCATAATGCGCTCACACTGTGTTTTTGCCCAGAAAACTCTTAACACTACAATTGCCTTGAATAACATGCAAAAATCAGTCCATTTGGCCCAAATGCCCTAGCATGCTTAATGGTAATCAGCTTAACACCTGTTCTGATACCAGTCAGTACAAAAAATCAAAACCAATGTAAAATCCATTGCTAAGATAATTATTATTTGTCCAGAGAATTTTCCTGCTCCCAACTCTGTTGGATGGAGAGGCTAGAAGAGATCAAATTTGTCTCTTAGAAATATTTAGCATGTCCTTTGAAAAGTCCCACATGCACTCTGCAGGTAAAAGAAGCTCACATCCAGACTGTCAGAGGCAGGAGAGACTGCCCAGCAAAATAAAGAGTAAACAGACTCAGAGGCACATCTGTAGCTTCAAAGCCAATCTGTAGTCACAGAACACACTTTTGAATAGTGTTAGACAATCAAGCCATTAGGAATTGTCTGAGCACAAAGGCTACCATTACCTATTTTAACTCATCTTCCCAAGAAATTTTTTTTTCTATAAAAATACAGATGAGATAATGGGCTTGAGTACTCCCTCTCAGCAAAGTTTATTGATACTAAATTCAGGCCATATGAACCCATCTTCCTTCCAAGTTTAACTAAAAGTCAGATCACCAGGGACCCAAAATGTGTGGATGAGGACTGATGTGAAAATCATTAGTAAAACAGTACCATTCAAAGAAATGTCTTAAGCAACATAATCCTGACTCCAAGTAAGCTGTTTTAACACATGATGTTTCAGCTGTCTGACACTGTGTTACCGCCATTGCTAGCCCGAGCTTGGGGGATGTTAAAAGATATCTTTTGATATCAATAATTCGGCCTCACATACCCATTCCCCTACACGTGCTTGCGAGGCCCCCGGACAAGCACGCATACGGCTCGGCCGATAATCGCCGTAATATTCCAACACAATACAGGCAGGCCAGAAACAGCTGACTCACAGCTTTAGGAGACCTCAAGGCAACTACCTCCATTAGGTATGCATGCAACTTTCAAAAGATCCTCTGCTCCGCGCTGGTAGCTTGATGATCTGACTATACAACACTCAAGTACTCCGCATTTGCATACTGGCTGTCCTATTGACAATTTGGCTACAACTCAATCATTCAAATTCTGACCTTTCGGAGGCTTTGTCTCCAGCCCCAAACTCATTGTTTTCCCCAAGTCCGAACTAGCCTGCGGTCACAATTCTCCTTATAAAAACCCCTGACTTCGAGCACTTCCTTGGATCGCTCTTGGCTTCCAACCCGCCTTGCTGTCGCTTTGTCCAGCAAGCCTTCCCCTCAGCCCCACGTGCTGAGATCCACGTTCCCCAGCTTCTCCGCTTCCAACCGGGCTTCAGGACAGGTGAAGTAACACCCAAACCAACAACTCCTCTAAAAATCCCTCTATCCCACTCCAACCTTTCTCTAGTTATCTGTGTGAGTGTGCTGCATACACTGTCTGATTGTATTTTTAATAAAACAACTTTTATTATTTAAACTTCTGTGTGCTCCTTGACTCGGCCTGACCCCGTAAACATAGGGTTCAAGATCTCGCTACGTTACCCTGCCTCTCGTATTGCTAGGCTGTGCTCTTCGCTAATTCCTCCAACTCATAAAATTAGAGCACATTTAGGTGTCCCTCCCGGGACCCCCAGGAATCACGGTAACAACTGTCTGTATAGATCCAGAGACTGTTTGTTCGAATTATTCATTGAATGCTGGTTGAACATGTTATAATGGAAATATCACACACACAACAACTCTATCTTTTTTCTCACAGGAAAACAAAAGCACTTCAGGGACAGTTTACATCAGAAAAAACTATGGTGGGCTGGGAGCAGGGAGAGATTTTAAAAACCCCTTTCTTCTAAGGCACATTATAGCCTTCATGACTATATTTTGAAGGAGGAAGAAATTGTGGATGACATCCTATTCATTAGCCCTAGCTAGACTAGGCCCATTCAATCAATTGTTGAATGCTGAGTCAACACAGAGGTAAATCTTACGATTGCAATTGGTCTACTCTAATCAAGACTAAAAGAGGATTTAGGCCTCTGGGAAAATACATAGCATCACATTTATTCCAGCACTTAGCATAGCTGTTTTCCTTATTACCTGCCTCCACAGCAATCCGGCAACTAGCAGTTTATTATGAGCCAATATGCTCACAAAGATATTGACATGGGATACAGAGTTCCATAATTAAAATACACACTGAGGAGCCAATTCTTTGTGTTCTGTGTCAAACACTACAAAAAAAAGGGGGGGGCCTTTATGGTTGTAGGGGACTTCAATATCCGTGTTGAGGCTTTCCTGACAGGGCCATTCTTGGGTTTTCATGGCTACCGTGACAACCATGGTGCCTTTTCAATATATCATTGGCTTGATACATATGTCAGATCATACCTTGAACTCGGTTTTTACTACTGGACAGATGAAGAGTGATGCAGTTTCAAGGGGGGTGCATAACTATCCCATTGTCATAGTCTGATTGCTTCCTTGTTTGTTTGTTTGTTTGGTGGTAGTGGACTCTTCCTGCAGGACTGGGAGACTGAGGAAGATGGCCTGCCCTGGAAGCTGATGGAATCCAAAGGATTCCCAATTGCTGCGGGGGACATTCCGGCTGATAGGGCTGATGATTCAACCAAAGCCCTTGGTCTCACTATGGAATGGTGAGACGGAAAGGGCCATTGATATAATCACTCCTAAACACCTTATGTAGTGCTGCAGAGCTGGCAATTCACCTAGATTTATAGAAAATATATGGGCAATGAGGTTAAATGAAGGCTACAGTGCAGATAGCACAGGTACAGCCATAAATTAGTGAGGACTCTTAGTTGTATCTACTGTGCAGCAGTGGGATTGGCAAAAAGATCCTATTATGCCTCCACCGTTCCTAAATGCTGTCCATGCAGAGCTGTTCTGAGTGGCGAGGAGCCTCCCTCCCTGCCAGCCATATGTTCTATAGCTATATGATGGGACCCTAAGATGCTCACATGTACCTCTCCAGACAGGAGAGATCCTGACTTACACAGGTTCATCCAGTTTCATGTGCATGATGTTTATGAATATACATGAACTTAAATCTATCCAAGTTGTCACCAAATAGCTGGCTAGCACCTCCATTAATGGCAAGATTACATACTGTGTAACTTCACAGTTCTTCAACTCTTTCTTTCTGCATTTAGGGTGTGTGTCAAGCATAGCCAACATATGTAAAACTGAATACAAATTGTCAAATAAATAGCACTTCCCTCAGGAAATCCATCTTAGGATAGCAAAGGAGACAGACAAAAAGTAGTTGACCTAAACTTGGTTAGAACAGCTGGTTCTCATGTGTGAGTGAAAACTAGCTTCCATTATTGGGGTTAAAATCTCATGGATCTCCTTCCCAAAAAAGAACAACTAACTTCCTGAGAGGAGAGGGAAATGATGTCTGTAGATAAGGAGGAGGCAAAAAGGTTGAGTACACAGACCAAAGAAAGATACAGAAGGCTGGAACAAAAGGGCAGGTGTTCTCTAGACATCACTCTCTCGCTAAATAAGCCTTTGCTTCAAACACTTTCCTCTAGAAAGCCATTCTCTAGGTAGGACTGAGGACAGAACCCATCACCCATTCAGATAGATCAAGGTAGGTACTGTGCAGCTCTCTATGATGTTGGCCTACAACTCACATTTAAAGTCCAATAACATATGCAAGACCTCCTTTGTATTAATTAAAGTTGCCAAGAAGGAGACTGTTCTTCCTTTAAAATTAAAAATACATCCATTTGGAGCTCTAAACTATGAATTATGATCCATAAAGCTTTAAGTCTATGAAAGCTTATGCTAGCAACTTCCTTCAGCATCAAAGCTTCCACAAGATCCCTTTGCATATAAAGCCATCTACAGTTCAGGTTATCTGAAGGACCTATTCTCCCATATGAACCTGCCCTTGTGCTGAGATCTTCAGGGGAAGCCCTTCTCTCCATCTTAACACCTTCACTTATGAATCTGGTGGGAACATGGGCGAGGAGCTGCTCCCAGGGTCTGGAATCCCCTTCCTCAGAAGGGTGTCCTATGGTGTCTTTCTGGGGGCTGGCAAAGACATTTTTGTTTCAACAGGCCTTTCACAATTAATGCCTGATGAGAAAAAGGCTTTTAAAAATGCACTCTAACATTTGCATTTGATGTTGCTGCTGGTTTAATTTTTTTTTTTTAAAGAAAAACACTTTTATACTTTAATTATATTTTAATTTCGTAAGTCTCAATGATGTGGCATTTTATCTGTACAAGTTTTAACTTTGCAAGCCACTTGAGTCCCAGAGCCAGGAAAAAGTTGGTTTATAAATGGATGAATGAATGTTCTACTATTACAACAACCCTGTAAACATTAGAGATTCCACATAAACATTAGGAAGAACTTTCTTACTGTAAGAACTGTTTGACAGTGAAATGGGCTGCCTCAGATATAGCAGACTCTCCACCTTTGGAGGTCTTTATTATTTTATTTGTTTGACTTATATCCCACTTTTCTCCACAATGGGACTCAAAGCAGCTCAAACCTTTAGACAGAAGCTTGATAGATTTTGCTCAAGAGTGCTTTAGCTGTGTTCTTGCATGGAAGGGAATGGACTAGGTGGCTCTTCTGGTCCCTTCCAGCTCTAAGATTCTATGATTCAGTCCAAAAATAATTAACATTCTTCGACATCATTTTAATCTTGACCACAAAAGTCAGAGCACACATATTAAGAGGAAGAAGAATATACCCAACAGTGTGTGCCTTACCAAGTGCGGCTTACTAATTATGAAGAGATAACACAAAGGTCAAAAATGTTAATAATGTATTGCTATAATTTATGTAGCTTAATTCCACAGCACAGACGAGTGTGAAAAGAAGTTTGAATTTCTTTGGTCCAAGTCTTTTTAGTCAGCAACCATTTTTGGAGGGTGGTCCATCTTTCTAGGCCAAATATGCTTCTCATTCTATTGGTCTCCCGGCAAGATGTCGATCTGTGCTGCTCTTAATATTTTACTTAAATCTAGATACTATATAATGAGAAGACTGCAGTGCAAGGGTTCATCTAATCCTTGATAGGTCTCAGCTCCACTGCAATATCAAGAGACTAAAGCAGTTTTTTTCTGTCTTTTTTTTTTTTTCATATTCTATGCAACTTGAAGTTAGCTGCTAACAGGTTTTTTTTTTAAAAAAAAAATGTTATGGCCCAAAACCAAGTTTTAGTCCCAACTACAGACTCACTGAATCAACAGAACTAAGACAAGTTCTGACATAGAAAGTTGCTATTAATTCAGTGAGTCTACTCTAATCATGAAAGCCAGGGTGGTGTATGTCATGAGCCAGGCTGAGCGTGCTGCTGATTCAGACTTGGACTCCGATTTAGACTTGGACTCCCAGCCGGGGGAGGATCCCTTAGAGGAGCCTTCGGGAGAGGGGGCTCCTTCAGAGTCTAGGGAGGAGTCTGCCAGCGACCTCACAGCTGTCCCGGGCACGGATCCCAAGCCAGTACCTGCAGCAGATGTTTGTGCTCCAGAGGCAGAGGCTAGCGCTTCTGACTCGACAGAAGCTGGTGTTTCTGACTCCAGCCTGGAGTTTGCAGCAGACCCTCCCCCCACGTTCCTCCAGAGGCAGCTGGAAAAGGGGGTGGTCCGGAGGTCTCAGCGGCTGCGGGAGAAGCGTCTGATGAATCGGCCCTGAAGTCTTGAGGGGCTCCAGCTGTGAGCTGGGCCAACGGACATTTGATCAGCCCCAGCTGGGCTAAAGACTGTGTATTTAAGACAGACGCTGTTGGAGTTGGGCACAGGGCAACAACCGTCTACTAGCTGGGAATCTGCGTCCTGTGTCATGGGCTTTCTGTTCCAGGCTAAACCTTGCTGTTTGAGTCTGCTGCCCCTGGGACTTGGATGTTTGTTTTGGTGACTTAACTTCTTGATTTATTTATTACTAAAGCCATAAACTCAGCTCCTGCCTCTGTGTCTGCTTAGCCGCCGCCTGACAGTGACAGTGTAGTGGTTTGAACACTAGACTACAACTCTAGAAACCATAGTTCAATTCCTGCTTGGTCATGGAAACCCACTGGGTGACTTTGGGTGCGTCACACACACTCATCACCAGAAAACCTCATGAAAGGTTTGCTTGAGGTCACCATAAGTCACTAATGACTGGAAGGTACAAAACAGCAAGTAACGGATTTACATTAATCAGAGGAGGGGGACAGGGCAGAACCAAGAGCCAAGGTCCAAAATATACAGTAAAAACAAAATACTTGTGGATTGGATATATTTGGTACAATGAATGCCAGCATGGTTTTGTCGTTTGAAGATTGGACTATGGCTCTAGAGAAGAGGGACTGAATCCCCACACAGCCAGTGGGAGACCTTGGGCAAGTCACACTCTCCCAGCCTTACAGGAAGGCAATGGCAAATGTCCTCAGAATAAATCTTGCCAAGAAAACTCCATGATAGGGCCATAAGTTGGATACGAATTGAAGACACACAGCAACAGCAATAAGTTTTGGAAAAATACTATGCATTTCACTAAATGCACAGAAAACAACCCACAAAAGGTACACCTTTTCTTAATTAATTTTGCCCCTTCCCAGCACAACTTGCTATCTTGCACTAAGGAATGGAGGAATACCCTCTTCTAATAAATCACATCTAACAAGTATTTGTATATATAACCCTTACTTCACATGGGATAGTAAAAAAAAAACTTTTCAAACCTAGCTTTTAACTTCATGACTGGGCAAACACGCTCCAGAACAGTAACACACAGATTTCTAGTGTACAATTCCATCATGCCTATAATATACAAGCCCAAAACAAACACAGCTGTGGGCACAATGTCTGTGGTGTAAGTGGATGTATATAAGGAATGTGGTCCAAAGATGTAAAATTTACTATGTGCAGTAAATTTCAAAGAAACCTTATAAAATGATGTATGGATGTTAACTACTGAACATGCCCTAGAGTGTTTCAAACCAAAGTTGGGGATGTCAAAATAAGGAGGGCTCCTTTTTTCATATGTAGCAGACATGCAGGAAGGTGAAAAATTACTGGTTTCAGACTGATATGATTATCCAAATTTTTTTAAAGATTTCAGTAAAAGGTTTTGTAATGTTACCAGAAATGTTTTTGCTGGGCATTACAGGTAAAGAAGTAGAGAGTAAATATGGATTACTTTTTCAGTATATGGCAACAGCAGCAAGAATACTGTTTGCTCAAACTTGGGAATGGATTGAAGTATCAGCTATAGAAGAATGGATTGCTAAGGTTTCTGAGTTAGCCTGAATGGCATAATATTGGGTTCTAAAGGATAAGCCAATTGAACATTTTTTAAAAAGAATGGAAACCATTCATGTTAGATTTTGTTTTTGAGCAACAAGAAATCTAACGGTATAACAGCCTGTGGTTACAGTTATTAGAAATTTTAGTAAGATTATTCAGTTGGATCTGTAATGGTAGAATTTTTTTTTCTTTTTTACTTTTCTCTACCTTACAGGCAGGATGGGAGGGGCGTAGCCTTACTGTGTATTAGCTATATGTCTTTTTTTCGCTTTTTCTTCTTTCTGGTTCTTTATTTTCTGAATACATATTACTTTGATTGTAAATTAGATTGCTCAGGTCAAAAATGAATTTAAAACACACACACATCGCTGTCATGCAGAAAGTGGACTGCAATCCTTGGTGGGGACACGTTTAGATGAAAAGCAACATGTTGCCACTCTGTTTCTTTCAGTGTTTCACTTTTGAGACAGAGCCACTAAGGAGTACGTGTATAAATATTTTTGCATTGTTGATAGCCTCCAATCTCTTTACAGTGCTGGGCTGCAGACTATGTGTGCTAGCATTCAGTCTACAGAGGCAGCATCACTGATCTAATCATATCAAAAACCTTTGCAGATTTCTAGTTTTTGGTCTTCTGGGAAATCAAGAGAGCACTCTGTCTGTTTCCTCTGGGTTGCTGTCTCTAGCACAGCCTCTGCTTTTCAAGGAATCTTTTCTCCCCCAGAGCAATTCTCAGTTCCCTCAGGCAAAGGATCAGAAACAGTCAGAGAGCATTTTTAAAGGACGGTGATAAGCCTTTGAAGGAATCATTGCCTTATATTCGAGAACATCTGCATTTCATAAAATCAGCACTAAGCATTAACTATTCTTTTCCTCTGAGAAAGCTGTTTCCTTACTGAACAAAAGATGGAATCAGATTTTTTTTTAAAAAACAAAACCAATGTTTTTTCAAATGCCAGCAGAGACTGTCCTGTTAGAATAGTGGAGATTTATTTATTAATTTATTAACAAATCTCTCATGAGGGATAATGTTTAACTTTTGCATTGCTATCTTATACTTTCAATTCATGGTCTCAGTTCTAAAAGCTTGTTGCAATGCATAAAAATATAAATTTAACAGTGAAAACCGCCATTTCACATGAAGATTAATAAATCATTGTCAACGAAATCCTTTAAAACAAACAGGATTTAACAGAACCACCTCAAAGGCCCTACTGGGACACTGAAATACACCCACACAACTGAAATCATGCAAGCAAGATCAGAGATGAACTAGAGACAAATATGCTAGCTCTGCCTCCTCTATTGTATCCTGTTTGCCATCCCCATTCCCCTCCCTCATCAGAATCTAAAATTACACCAGGACCTTATGCAAGCAGAACATATTTTCCACTACAGATATTACTCCTCCAGCCATGGTGAGTGATGGAGCCCGTGACAGAGCTAATGTCCCAACATCCCTCATGAGATTCAAATCACATAGGAGATCTGAACAGGGTCACAGTCTCTGCTGTAACATAAACATCTTTCAGAACAGAAAAGTGCTATGATTCATCTTCTAAAGGTCAAAAGAGATCTGGCCAGGCAGGCAACATGTGCAGAAAATTCCATAAATAAGCTCTCCCTCCAGAGAGAACCACGCATCTCATGGTTCTCATTGTATGAATGAAGGAAAATGATGCACAGGACCTTAGAGTTCAAGGGGAAGCGCATGGGAGGAAGCACAGCTTCAAATATTCATGGGACAAGTATATTACTGCAGTATATCTATGTCTACTGTGATACAGGATACCCACTTTTTGTAGATGTCTTCATGCAGAGAAACAGAAAGCAGGATAGACATTCTCTCTTCATTTATATACTTAGTGGGGAGAAGAGGGGCACCAAGAAGGCTTCTGTACCCAGGCTGTTTTACGATGAAGCTTTAAGACTTAACAGATCTTGAAAGGGAATCTTCATTAACCTGCCTTCCTATTTATTCACACATTTTTAAATTAGGTTCTGCTGTATTATTTAACAGAAATGTTGTAAAGCTCAGCCAGTTTCTTTCTTTCTATCTATCTGTCTATCTGGGATTTGCTGTTCAAAATGTCTTTTGCTATGTATTAATACCTATTGAAGAGGAACTTAAGAACCCTGCACACAGCTTTATCTTAAGTGGTGCTAAGCTATAGCCACTTGGAAGCACTGTTCCTTTTCAAAAGCAGTGCATTGCTAGACAGTATTGGTGATTGCTGATTTAAGGTAGAAAATACATCCAATACCCCTTTTCTTTATATAAATACTTTAAAATGACTCTTTGAGTCTTGGCTTGTATTTTTGTATTATTCAATGTGTTGGTTACTCAGTAATGTACAAAATGAAATTCAAGAGATCTAATAACATCATCATACTTCAGACGATAAGCTGTAAATACTGAATCAGTACCATAAGATGTTACACTAGCCAGAAGTATGAGCCTACCAAAGTTTTAAGAGCTTGGGAAGGGCTTTCTCTTGGTCCTGCCACCATCACAGTCAGAGATGGTGAGGACAAAGGAGACAGCCTTCTAGTGGCTGCTTCCAGACTGTTGAATTCCTTCCCTTGAGAAGCTAACCTGGCCACCTTTCTGTTTTCTTTCCTCTGGCATGCGAAGACCTTTTTGTTTATTTAGGCCTTTCAACGTTCAGCGTATATTGCAGAAGGTCTTCTAACTAGGATGTGTTGTATCTGTATCTTTAATATTATTATTATATTTTAATAGCTTTTAAAAAAACTGTTTTAAATTTAATGAGATTGTTAATTTTTTAAATTTACTTTTGTATTACCCATTGATTTAATGTAATTATGTATAAATTTGAATGGTAAGATATCTTTGGTCACATATTGGGAGAAAGGTGGGATATAAATTAAATTAAAAAATAGTGGTACTTAATGTATACCCTGCATATATTTCTTTCTCTCCCCTCCCCTAATGTTTGGATTATGCACGACTGTGCTTTGCAATGGTTAGAAATATCTAGATCTTTAAAGAAGAAAAATGCTGGCTTTGAAAATACACTGAGCTTAGGTCAATGGAAGAATTTCAGTTGAATTCAGTCTAAGAACCAGTTGGAACAACAACACAAAGACTGACTTGAGAAAATTCTGTTTACAATTCAGCTCATTTCAAGCTACTGAAAGTAAGCTGAAGCGCTTCTCAAATTGCATAACTTGAGGTAAATAGTGTCCTTCCCTGAACACAAGATAGGTATAGCTTTAAAGGCATATCTAGATATTTCCCAATGTCTTGACTTCTCAGCAACATTAACATTCAAGTATTAAAATTCTCTGAGAGAAAAGAATTAAACTGGGAGTCATGAAAAGCCAGAAAAATGGAAAAGCATTGTTATTAGTAATTTATTCTTCCAAGTATAATCATGGGAGACACCATGAAGTTAAAAACTAAAAGAACAGACACATTTTACATTAATTGCACCAGCAGTTTCATTTAATTTCGCAGCTATCAAAGCCAAAGGACTAGGAAGCCAAATTCACTAGAAGACTCAAGAAGTGAAAAATACGCTTTGCATCACCACTAATTTAGGATGGGCTGCCTTTCTCACAATATTTCATCTGCAAGACGTTTTAACCTTACAATTTGATATGGAAATTCAAGTTGCTCCCAGATTAAATACTCATGGCCTCCAGTTTTTGCTTTGCATTCATTTTATTTATTTATATCCCACTTCTTTCCACAAGAACCTGAAGGAATGTACATTGTAACCATCCCTTACCTGCTTACAGGAGTACATCTGCACATCACAGAAATTTAGAACTGATGGAAGCTGTATACAAACAAATGGGCTGTTTCACTCTATGGTGCACTAAAAAACACATTTTGTTATTGACATAAGATTTTGTTTTGCCGAGAAGGGAAGAAGTCAGGGAGACAGGTTCAGATGTCATGGTAAACTCTGATAGTTCTTTTAGCTACTCAGTCTAATAGGTGTAGCATCATAAGCCAAGAACTGGACTACTATTATGCTGTGACAAATGAGCTCAACCATATGAAGCAGTTCCAGGGGTTCTTGTCTTTGAGTCAACAGCTGCTACTAGATTTTAACATCCACAAGCCCCAGCTAGCACACGCACCAGTCTAAGAACTGTACATCAATACCATTTAAGACCCAAGGTTAGATGGAGAGAGACTGACTGACGCAAGGTTACACTACAAACATAGTCAAAAATTTCAGCCACAGACTCCTCAATTGTAGCCCAACAGTATACAACACATATTCCCTTGTGAACAGATCTGTTCTGAACAAAATCGAGCCCATACAAACAGCACCTTCTCATAAAATGGCAGCACAGTTAATTAAGAGGACAATACCGTATGGCCAAGAAGCTGAGCTGAAACTGCTTCTAAATCCCATCCAGCCGAGGGATGTCAGTTAGGACTACTCTCATTCTGGACAAACATTGTGCTAGCATTGTGATTGTGTTTCTGAGCTACAGACCTTTTAAATCTGACAATATCCAGCTCTTTCCTCACCCTACTCCTTTTCCCCTCCCCTCCCTGTTCTGGTGGCCGATTTTAGCCAGCAGAGGAGTTCTGTCAGTGTATTATTCTGGCCTAAACTCAACTGCATTTGACCAATGTCACACATAAAATGTTATAATGAATTCATAAGAAATAGAGACAGGTTCCTCTGTTAGTACATTTCCAAAGCCAACTATTCAAAACATACAACTATCAATGTTAATATTTTTGATATTATTTTTTTGCAGCTTACAGTTTGCCCCTAAAAGTAAATGTAAAAGTACAGCGATTGTCAAGTCAGGCCAAGATGCTCAGTGGCTTATTCTGAGAAAAGTTAGTCAGAGCTTCTCCTGCACTAACAGTTTTCTTTCCATTGTTGAATTTGTGAATCACCCAGAGAACTACTATGTTGGCATGGTTATGGAAATCCAGTGACGACTGATAAGCAGGTAGATTTACGTGATTACAAGCCAAATAACAGAGGGGAGAACATGTTCCTAAGAGCATGGACAAACAGCTTCTTCCTCATTGGTCATATAGTCACATAGGAAAATACATAACTGCCTCACACCATCTAATTCATCCAGTTCCTTATTGTGTATGCTGGCTGGCAGTCATATCTGGAGATGCCCATGGTTGAACCTAGGACATTCTGCTTGCAAACCATGTGCTCTACTGAAGAACTTTGGTCCCCTCTCTAAGTAGCTCATGCACCACTAGTAATTTGAGACACACTATCAGAACAGAAGGCGTCTTGCAGTCTTCCACTCCTCCCCTCTACATTTTAGAAAATAAGCACATACAACAGACGTTTTCTTCTAGCAAAGAAGTTACTTCAGGGGAAAAGAGACATGAACACTCTCAAGTTACAAAACAAATTAATTTACTTCCTACAGAAATGTTTGCAGTTCTGACTACAGTGCTCCAGGCAAGCACTGGTGCTACAGGCAAGCAACAGATACTCGCATTTATGGTCAAGGTAACATTTTATCAAGAGAGCAATTGCAGCATTTTGGTCTCTTACTTTTAGCACATTCTGCTCTCTGTTTTTTTTTAACACTATGTAGAAAGTTTGAGAAAACAATTGAGAAATCATAATTTTCTATATATGGATTATACTGCACTCTGCTGTTTGCTTGCGGTATTGGTCAGCTCAGTTATATACAAAGCATTCAGGAGGAAAGGCTATTGGCTACACTGCATTGTAAGAACTGAAGGGTTTCCATATTTGCATAAATGTGCTTATTATGGATTCTTCCAAAGCATAATAATGGATTTTTCTGTTCCTCAGAGTTCCTGAACTGAGGCTATTTGCGTATTAAGAAAATAAACTGAAAAAGACACACACAACAGTCAAATAAAACCACCCTAGGGAGTTTTGATTTTATAAGACACTCCAGGGTAGTTCACTGATCTGTGCAGAGCTTGTCTTAATGTACCACAAAGTTAGAGCTGATGATCTAAAACCATCTTCATCATTATAAGCTTTTTACAATCAATGATGATAATTACAAGGTTTTCTTGACTATTTCACATGCTTTTAATGTTTATTAAAACTGCCAAGCAAGCATTCATGTCACAAGTGCTAGAAGTCTTGCAGTTGCACATGAATGCAAACTAAGTAATAAAACTGTAAATAAGATGTTGCAGTTATACAAATCCCCAAAAATAACATGGAAAGTTCTGGTTTCTTTTCATTATTATTATGTGCCTTCAAACCATTTCTGCCACATGGTGACTGTGGTAAGGTATGACAGATGTTGGAGTGCCCGCCATCACTGGCCCTGTGTTCCTGGACTTGTCTGGCTCAGCAAGACACTGGGGCGACTCTCACGTCACTGGAAATCTCAGCTGTGCAATGCAAAAGGGTAAACCAGGAGGAAGAATGCATGGGTGGCACAGTTCCTGAAATGGCAGGGGTGGAGCCAGAGAGAGCAGCAAGGAATTAAAAAGGGAGGAGCCCAGGGGAGGAAAGATGCATGGAAGAAAGGGCAGCGGGCAGAACAGAGAAGACACCAGGGACAGAAGCAAGATGAACAAAGGAGAGGACAAGAAGAAGAAAGGGACAGGGAGACACAATGAGTTCAATGGGGGGAGGAGGCGGTGACAAGGAAGGAGCAGACATGGCAAAGGAAAGGGAAAGACAAGCAGAGATTCAAGGAGACAGTGGAGAGCAGAGAGAAGAACTGGAGGTGGCTAGTTTTGGAGCAGAGAAAACAGAGGACAAGGACAGGAAGGCATGTGGAGGTGAAGCTGGATAGATAGAGGGTGTCTGGAGGGCAGCAGAGGCAGAAGAATGGAGGGAGGACAATACAGATGGAAGGACAATGAGGGAGAAGACTACCATCAGGGGGCAGACAGCAACACAGTAACGAGCAGAGAGAAGGACAGTGGCAGGTGTTTAGAGATATACTAACAGGGATAAGAATATGCAGGCATATACAGAGAGGAAGAGCTAGGTTGTCTTGTGGTTGAAGATGTTGGAGGAACAAAAAGTTTGAATGGGAATATTCAGAGAAAATCTTATGTGACCCAGGAAGAGGTCAGAAAGGTTAGTAAAGCCAGTTGTTTTCTTGCAAACTTGTGTCTTCTACTTTTTTGCTGAGTTCCAGGAGGGGGAAATGCTTTAGGTTGTAGTTGCGCTCCAACCTCTACCAGAGGTCAAGAAAACCTTGAATTGTGGCTGTTAACCTTGTATAAAAAGGTCTTGCTCACATCTGATTCCTTGGAAGCCCTCAAAGGGATATGGAACACTCAACCAGCATCAGGTCGAGCCCTGTGACTATGGAAGGCAGAGTCACAGCTACCCTAGGGTGAACCTATCACAGAGTTTTCTTGGCAAGATTGGCTTGGAGGGGGTTTGCTTTTGCCCTCCCCTGAGACTAAGAGAGTCTGACTTACCCTAGGTCACCCAGTATATTTCCACATCTTAGCTGGGATTCAAACCCTGGTCTCCAGTGAACAGAAAATTATGGTTACCACACCACAAAAAAGATACTGGAAACCTGGAAAAAGAATAACCAAAATCATTCAGAGGGTTTAAGCAGTTTTTCTTCAAGGAAAATTCATAACCTTTATTTTACTCTTATGGCTTATGTAGGCATAGTATACTAATCTTAGCAGTGTTTTACATTAAACATTTTATGGTTTGTAGCTGTATTGAAATCTCCGCATATAACTGATTTATAAATAGTGAACATTCACTCAATCTTTGGGCTATTTAGTTTAGAAAAAAGGAGACATGAGGACACATTAATGATATATTAAATAAGGATACCAGAGAAACAGCATCCCATTCCACGTAATTTCAGAGCAAAATACCTGTGACCAGGGAGCAGGGCCTTATGACATATCATGGGGCATACTCTTGAGAGGTAATGAAAATGAAATCATTGTAAGATGTGGGGCAGACAAGGTCTGGCAGGCAGATTGGAAGTGCTTCTGGGTAATTGACAACAGAAATGGGTGTGAAGGCAACATATCCACAAACTGGGTTACACCCACCTTAGCAGGCTAAATGGCGACCCAGAGCCTACACTGCTGCTGAGGCTTCTGGAAGGCTCACTGCCTGCCCATGAAGAGTTTTCCTAGGCCTTGTGCTGTTTCCACCAGGGTTTGCACAGCAAAAAGGCTTATGAGTTACAATGCAAGCATCCTACTTTCACTGCCTGACTCCAAATAGCACAATGGATCCAATTATATGCCTCCACTGACTCTTTCTCCAGTCCCTTCTCTCTTTTGGTACACTAACAATGTATGAGTGGAACACACATAAAATCACTTTTATACACAGATCCAGAGAATACTGGTACTAGATGGAAAAGGATGGAGATGAGTTTTCCACTACATACACAAAAATTGCATCTCCTAATCCTCATTCTTTTGTGCTGCTTGCTCTAAGATTTGTCTCCTTGTCTGGAGACCTAGAGAAGCACAATTCCTCAAGACTTGATCCAGGACCTTGAGACCTGACAATCCTAAGTCTAAAACGACGCCTTATGTATTGAGGGAGGTGGAGGAGACAGAGATCTTATCCTCCTGTTTCATAATGCTAACATTGGGAAATACGAGAGATTGTAGTGTGCTTCTGAAGCAGAACAATAAGCATTCACAAGCAGAGTTGAGTGAAGACCAATTCCACCTCATAAGCCCAAGTACAGAGTCTGGCAGAGAAATATGGTAGAATTACCTTTCCTTTTTAAAAATACTGAAATAGGCTTATTTACATATTTTAAAGGTTTCACAGCACCTCATGGTGAGAGGCTCTGAAATGTGCTTTTCAAACATGAATGAGAGAGACAGAACTGCAGACTACAACTGGAGGGATGAACAAACTCAGACTAACCGCAAACTAACTGATGCAGGAAGAAAGAGGGTGTTGTTTAGACCAACATAGATAAAACCACACAAATTCATGCTATGCCTCAGCTCCTAGAGAGAGACATGTAAACTAACAGCCACTGAGTATAGGCATACCAAGGTTGAGACTGGTACCAGCTAGAACCTTAGGACATCCATTAAAGCTAAATGCTAAGAAGTATTTTTTGATACTCAGCTTGGTTAAATGATGAAATTTGCAACCAGAAGATCTGGGTAATGTCATCACCATGAATATCTCTAGAGAAGAATTAAAGCAGTGGTTCTATTTAATCTTCATCCTCTAATTGTTTTGGACTTCAACTTTGAGAAGCCCCTGAGAGCTTGGTTAATAATCAGGAAATTTGGGAGGTAAAGTCCAAAATACCTGGAAGAGCAAAGGCTGAGAACCATTGGATTAGACAAATTTATGGTAAAAAAACCTTTCATGATATCCTCAGAACCCACAGCACTGTACCTCTAAATAACAGCTTCTGGGAAGCAATTGCAGGAGACTAAGGGTGGTCCAGGGAGTCTGGTGGGTGTGAGGGCCACAAACAGCCAGGGAGTACTATGTATCCCCAGAGGTGCACTCTGCCCATCACTGGTGTGGATGGTGAAGAATTCTCATTCCTGGAATACTGTTATTGTTATTGTGTGTGCCTTGAAGTCATTTCCAACTCACAGTGACCCAAAGGCAAACCTAAAATGGGGTTTTCTGGGAGAGTGTGTGATGTGATCAAGGTCACCCAGTGGATTTCCATGGCCAAATGGGGAATCAAACCTAGCATCTAGAATCATAGTCAACCACTCAAACCACTAAACTGGAATAAAGTATCCCTCAAAATTTAGAACAAAAAATCTTTGTTGTGGTGTGCCTTCAAGTCATTTCACAAGGTCCCTATGGAGCAGTGTCTTTGTCTCTTTGGGTTGGTTCTAGTGGAAGATTTTAAATTTCAACATCCGTTTTCAATATTTTGTTCTACTGAGTAAATAGTTTACTGTTTTATTTGTGAGTTTTTGCTTTCTATATCACTCTGTAAAGGGCTACAGTTTCTTTCTTTTTCTAATCACTTGTCAGACATACCGATTTACTTCTCATGCCAGATAAATTAGGGCTTCAGTGGTATAAAGTAATAAAAAAATACTATTAGAAAAATTCTGTCTTTTGCAGCAGTTAAATACTGACTTCAGATCCTGAGATGATCCCTAGCTAGTTACGTTTTAAGGATACCTGGGATCAGGAATTACATAGAAAACTGAGCTCTGAAGACTGTACCACCTTTTCCCTGTCTGTTGGTATAATTTACTTTTTCATTCTGGTCACTGAAATTTGGAGGCTTACTTCAGTGCAAAATGTGGACAGCAGAGAGCAGTGTTCTCTGGCTGATTCAACATGGACTTTCAAAACAGCTGCTTCAGCTGTTTGAATTAAAAAAAAAAGGAAGGTATTGCAGATTCCTATCAAGCACAGAAAGGGATTCAAAATAAAATATTTCTATTTTCTGCTCTTAAACCCTGAACTTGCGTAGTTCCTGCCTAAGCTGAAGATCCTGCCTAATCTATTATGAGTGTTAAAGACGTCAGAACAATATCCATGAAGCAGAATATGTAGAAAGATACAAAAATATGTTAACTGACAATAACAAAGCCAATAAAGCTGTGTCGTACTGAGACCTTCACAAGTGGTTAACTGCTTTAAAAGACACATAATTATGTGAACTGGCCTGTTATGTAATTTTAAATAGGCATTGGTGCTGCCAAGTTTGAGGGAAGGCAGAGGGAAACACAGTGTTAAAAATAGGTTAAAATCAGGGCAATTGACTAATAGCAAGTCTTCATTAACTTCTTAGTTCTTAGTTGCCATTTTAGCTGTCTACTGAATACTCACAGAAATCTGTGAAAAAACTGCCTGTCTGGCCCAGTACTCTCTGTGGAGACAGGCAGCAGTTCACTACAAAGTACACTCTCTGTGGTATACCTTGGCTCTGCCTGTGTTTCAGCATGTTGTTTGCGCATGTACATTCACGCAATGTATATGTGATTGTGGATTTGTTAACACAATGAACCGGGACTGGATCTCACCATCTTTACTCTAAAATGACAGCTCATCATTGGAAGATTAACTTCAGTGCCCAGCCTGCTTTTAATGGAACTATCTCCTAAAATACTTACGGCATCCTGATCTCTTTCATACTACACAATTATAGCACTATGATTGCACTTTACCTGCCATGGTTGCATCCTGCAGAATCCTAGGATTGACAGTTTAGGAAAGCGCCAGAGCGATCTAGAAGGGAATTCTAAAGGCCCCAACCCAAACTGCAAATCACAGACTTCGATAATATGTTGCCATAGCAAACAAAATGGAATCACAGTGTAGCAATTCCCTAATGTGAAAGAAATCACGGCTCCGTCCTGTGGAATCCTAGGTTTGTCAGTTTAGGGAAAGACACTTAGAATGTTCACCAGAGAACTCCAGGATATAAATAAATTATGAATGGGTATATTAAATATCAAAGAATTGAAAGGGAAACAAAGTTTAAATGTGACAGAATGAAAAATTTCGTACAAAAGTCCCAAATATCCCTAAGAAATGTAGACTAAAGGAAATATATCTGCATAAATCCTAGAAGGCACAAAAGGACAACAAATAATGACTTTTAAACTGTTATTTTCTATCGTTTTCCTTTTTCTTCCTTATCCCCGTCTCCTTTCATATAATATCTTTTTATGTTCTAAGCCTGTGAACATTGACTGACATTTGTGTTTTCACTCTTTCTTTTCTTCCTTCCTTTCTGATCTTTCTTCTGCCTTGGCAGTCTTCCCAGCTGAAGAAATTGGGTATAATTGCTACTAAATAAATAATTAAATAAATATTTTCAGGTGGGACTAAGGGCAGCTGCCTAAACATCCTAGTAGAAGGAAGGAAGTTCTTACAATCATGCAGTACTTGCCTTTAAATAAATAAATAATGAGTCAATCAATCAAATCTCAAGTTCTCAAATCAGTACAGTGTTAGCAGTGTTGATACAATTCCAGACTCACAGTATACAACGTGTTGGCAAAGCTTTCTGAAGCTTGAGAACATCAGCACAATTCTTTTCTGCCAGCAGATTTGCTAAGAAGGAGTCTAATAATGAACTCCAAAGATGCATTGCTCAGAACAAGCAGCTTGAATGCCACGGCTTGGTGCAGTGTGATCATCTGAATCCTAATGTAACATCCTTCAATGATTGTTATGCATGACTGTAGAAGCACTTCCTAATTATACTGATTTCCTTTCAAAGTTCATTATTCTTTTACTTCACAACTTTAGCAGAAAAATTATGAGGAAGCAGGCCAATGGAGGTGAATATGTAACTATTCTGTTCCACATGCACAGGTAGATTAAATGAACAAGAAACAGGTAGAATGTTTTGTTCCAATTGACAGAAAACCAGCTGAAAAATTCAACTGTGCTGCTTTGCTCAAAAAATCATTTAGTTATGGATTTTCTATGCAATTGTTAGTGTCTCTCATACATATTTATATAATTACGAGACCTGACTACTCTGGAGGAATTTGCTATGAGGCCAGAATACCTATCTAACAGTCCTTAACATTCAGATGGCTCAAACACACCAAATACATCTTTCGTTAAGAAAATTGTTAAGTAAATGGCTCACAAAATGGCTGGGAAATTCTTCTAGATTTCCCTTAAATATTAGAAGCAGTTTAAAGAAACACAGCCTTGTTCCTTCTCCTTTCCTACTGAACAGATAAGACAAGATTTGACCATAAGCAATAAAACCATTTTGGCTAACCACGATGTTGTCCACCCAGGTGGAATAAAGGGACAGACAGACAAATTGTATGGATAAACTAATGGCTACTTTATTAACCTTTTAAGTCCAATCTGCAGCAGGGTTGCATAGTGCAGTATATCCTGAAGTGGATGTAATCTTACCAACTCTTCAACATGTCAAGGCAGAAGCAAGCTAATCAATCTAGCGTGTCTCTAGCTGATCTATTTTCAGGAAATCTTAAATGCATTGGCCCTCCCCTCAAGTACTGGACCATAAAGGAGAAAAGCAAACAAGTCCAGTCAAAAAGGTTGCACCCTTTCCTATCCTTGAGTTCCATGACCCAATGGAGAAGTCTGGAGAACTCCCTTTCAGAAAAAGGTACCTGTGGGAGTTCACTGATTATTGACCAGGATTTCTCACATCATCCAACTGAAGGTGACCCAATACTAAGTAGGATGGAACACTGATTTATAACCCCTCTCACTCCATCTCCTGGTCCCATCTCGTGCCTCATTGCAAAGGGATGGTAGGATTCATTATTTCTTTCTTCTTATGGGAGGGCAAATGACCCCAAAAAAGCATTTGCCATTTAGGCCACACAAAGTAAGGGAACAGATATTCCCACATCTGATTAATGAGCTAAGAGCTGTAGCTGGAAGTATCAGAACATCTTGGAGTGCTGGGGTATATTTCTGGAGATCTGGTGAGAAGCAGTACACTGGCCAGTTGTTAAGAATGCTATGATTTGTCTACACTTATGAGGAGATTATGCAGTAGGGGAAATGCAGCATGGGTCAGAAGAACTACATCCAAGGGTTTTAAAAGAGCTGGCAGAAGTAATATCAGAACTACTGGCAATAATCTTCAAAAATTCCTGGAGAACAGAAGTCCCAGTAGACAAGAGGAGGGAAAATATTGTCCCCACCTTCAAAAAGTGGGGGGAAAGGATCCAAACAATGAATGCCCAGTCAGCTAGAGATCAATAGCAGGAAAGATTCTAGAGCAGACCATTAAACAGTCTGTAAGCATTTAGAAAGGAATGCCATGAGTACTAAAGTCAACATGGGTTTCTCAAAAACAAGTCATGATAGATTATACCTCATCTCTTTTTCTGACAGAGTTACAAGCTTGGTAGGTGAAGGGAATGCTGTGGATACAGGATGTCCTGATTTCAGTAAGGCCTTTGACTAGGTCCCCTGTGATATTCTTGAAAGCAAGCTAGCAAAATATGGGATGGATAATCCTACTGTTAGGTGGACTTGTAACTGGCTGACCAACTGAACTCCAAGGGTGCCTGCCAACAGCTCATTCTGGAGACAAGTGCCTAGTGGAGTGCCACATGGTTCTGTCCTGGGCCTAGTGCTATTCAACATATTTACCAATGATTTAGATAAGGGAATAGAGGGCATGCTTATCAAATTTGCTGATGACACTAAGATCTCAAAAGACAGGATCAGAATTCAAAATGATTTTTGAATTTTTTTTTAATAAAACAGATGCATATTCAACATATTGGAAAAATCCTGTGATGTGGTTATCAAGTGTAAGTAATTTTAACAAGGCTGTTTCTTCACAGATAGGTTGGGAGTTGCTCTACAGCACAATCTTAAGCATCTCTTTCTAGAACTATGTCCAGTAACATTTAGGGGGCTTACTTCTAAGGACCTCAGCCTAAGCCAGTTTAAAACAGAAAAGAGAAGAAGCATTGTAATGCAACAAATGCCACCCATGTGTTCATTAACAATGCTGGATCTGAGATCAGAACTGTGAAATTGATCCTTCAGAGAAGGACAACCCAACCTAGAACTAAGCGAACACCACCTTGCTAGGCAAACAGTAGCAATGCCACTAACACCTAGGCCCTTACTGCACTGTGCCACAATCCTGTTTCATCCCATCGTGATCCTGGCAATGACATTGTCAGGATGGCATCAGGACCCAAACACTTCCCACCGCACCAGTTGGCTGCCAGCAGATGTGTAGTGTTTGAGACACACTCTTTCCTTCCACAGTACAGCTGTCCTCTTCCTACACTGTAGCACAGAAGGAAGCTCTTAATAGCACTTCTGCCCTTCCCACATGCCCACAGCCAATGGGATCACTGCACAAAGATTGTAGGAAGGAAACACTTATTCAGGGAACTGCCTTGGAGAGTAGAGTTGGCCGAATGAGGAGAGAAACAGCTGGAGAGTAGGAGTGGAAAAACACCAGTGAGATACAGCCTCAGAAGGTATGGTGAGTAGGAGGTTGGGCTGTGCTCTAGGACTTCAAAAGAGGACGCCCAGATGGGGAGAGGAAGGAAGTGGAAGTAGGAGAGGGAAAAGCAGGAAGTGGATTGGATAGTGCAAGCCTCGAGCAAGCAACGCAAGAGAAGGAGGAGACGCCAGGCTGCCAACAGAGCCCTCAGCCTCTAAATCTTTCATGATGGGGACATGGTCTCAGCAGGAGCTGAGACAGATGCAAAAGAACCTCGAAGAGGTGTGAATAACTGGCAGGAAGCCAAGGAAAGGGGGAAAATTTGAGGAGGAAAGAAACAGGGGAGGCCATTAGTTATCCCCAGATACCATCTAGCATTCTTGGACTGTTACTGCAGCTGCACAGAAATCCCTAAAGGACTGTTTAGGAGAAGAGAAGTCTGACTCATTCAGCCAGACATCAGAAGGAAGTTGCATTGCCTACAAGTAAACTTTTCTTGTTGTGTATTAAGAGTTGCCGCAGTAAACATGCATCAATCACCTGATATCGTTCCGTAGACTTGTTTAAGGCATGGATGCTAGAGCATTTGAGGTTCCCCTCCCCACTGGAGGAGGGGGTCATTGTGACACAGATTTTTTCTGGTGATGGTATATGGCACAATCACAACGGATGGGGACACTACAGCAACAGGATTGTAATGATGTTGTACAATGGCATGCACTGTGGACCGGCAGCAACATGTCCCCATGCCGGGATGGTGCCATCATGTGATAAGAGCCCTAGTCACAGTACCTCTTATCTAGATTGAGTCTAAGTTTACTGATTCTTATCTAGTCCATTATAGCACCAAGACACAGATTCAAAATTCTCATCGCCCCATCTGGATTTGAAAGAACACACAAAAAAGGTGGTTTGGTGCACAGATGCTACTTAGAGCAGGGGAAGCACATAACTCAGTGCCCATTCACATTACAGAATTATAGCAATACTATGTATATTTCTATACCACTTATCAGCTAAGCACTCTCTAAGCGGTTTACAATGTGTTAGCTAATTGCCCCCAATAAGCTGGGTACTCATTCTGCCGACCTGCGAAAGGATGAAAGGTTGAATCAACCTAGAGCCCAGCAGTATCAAACTCACGAACTTGTGGCTGCAGTACTGGCATTTAACCACTGCGCTGCCAGGGCTCCTCTAATTCTAACACTATTATTCCACATGACTTCCCCCATTCCTTCCTTTGGAATTCTGGGGTTGGCAGGCCAGTGAGGGACATTTAGGATGCACAGCCAGAGAGCTCTAGTGCTGGCCCAGGCTACAACCCCATAATTCCATAGGACAGAACCATGGCAGTTAAAGTGAAATAATAGCACTACAATTGTGTAGCATGAATGGCCCCTAAGTCTATATCACCTATATTCCACATTGTATGTGATTAGAAATATATTTAGAAGTATCTATAAGAATGTCTGGCTCTCTAGCCACATGAGAAAGCATAACTAATCTCTAGTGATAACCCTGGTATTCCAGAGAGGACTGAGTATGGCCACTGGGCATGGAAAGGTGCTTTACTGTCCAGAAAACCAGGCCAAAGACAGAATGGAATGAGATAAATGGAATCCTAAACAGAGAGCTTCCCATACTCCTCACCTTTTGCTGCCAGGTCTAACTTGTTCATTTCTTTTTCTCTTTGAATTAAAATGAAAATAGAGGAGAGGTCATAACTATCTATGGTTATTATTCTTCCTCACAGTACCATTTCTGATGTGATTGTGCTGCAAGCAGCTGTGATAACACAAGAGTAGAGGTATTG
This sequence comes from Cyclura pinguis, assembly GCA_030412105.1. NCBI lineage: Eukaryota > Metazoa > Chordata > Lepidosauria > Squamata > Iguanidae > Cyclura > Cyclura pinguis. The sequence continues at coordinate 133,120,602 of CM059600.1, forward strand.
CAGAAACTTATCACAAAGAATATGCGATGCATGTATTACCCATTCCCACAGCACCCTTAGTGAATCTTGCATTAGCTTGCTATTTACCATCCTCCTCCTAATACCATCTCTTAGTGTAAAAAATTAGAAATCTACATTCTGTCACACAGCTAACCAAATGCCTATTCACCCAGTTCATTCTTTCCATGTCCATTGAAACAAGTATCAAGTGAATAAAATGCCAGGCAAAGAATGGATGGGAGACGAAAATTGGCCATGCAAAATACTCCTGCCCAGCTAGAAGCAATTATGTTCTTATGTCAGCAGGTTTATGGAAATACTTTTTGAGTGGTACTGGGAGGGAGGAGATCTTAAGATAGAACAGGCTAACATGAATAAAAGGGAGGTTTCAAAAACATTAGACAGCCTGCTAACAATTAAGGAGACAACTATTACAATAGCATCTCCAGTTATTATCCCAGAACTTTGTGAGAACGTTACCTTGATTGCATCTTGAGAGATGAGGTATATTTAGGTCATGGATAGTTACTGCCACTGTATTTCAAGGACTGTAGCAAGTACGATACTGCATTTCACCCTGTTCAAAAACCACTTGAAATCACAACATTGGCATGATAGAATATTTAGGATGCCATCTATGGAACAAGATAGATTTCAGAGGATATTTTTCAAACATACCACAATAATGTGCAAAATGCACTTGATTTCACAAGCCAAATCACCATCCAAGTTGCTTGTGAGCAAAGTGGTAAGAGAGGTATCTTTTATGGATTTCTTCTATTTTACATAAGTAGTGAGGGCTTATATTCCACCACAGGAAAAAAAATTAAGAATCCTCCATATAAGACTTGAGAAAATGCTAGTCCTGAAACGTCTTTGTGACATATGCTCCTTCTGAGTGGTATTTTACCTGGACAAGCAGTAAAGCATTTGATACCCCACCCAAACTCTGGAACGATACAGATGAGCAATAGAGGAGATTCTTGTTATCTTTTGGCTAGACAGGGCACCTGCTTCTCTCTGTACACTGTTCACTGTATTCTAGGTTACTCTAACCCAGAGCTTTCCTAACTTTTCATGTTAGTGACACACCTTCTTAGACATGCATCATTTCACAACACAGTAATTCAATTTTACTAGCAAATTGGAGGTTAAACTAACTCCTTGTAAGATCTACAGGCCCATATATAAATTGTAATAACAAAATGTATGGGGACACAACATATCTCATGAAAACCTTTCATACATTTTTAAAAATATATGATTTATAAATAATAATATACATTTCCAAGATTGTGGGCGACACACCTACACAATTCAGGTGACACACTAATGTGTCATGGCACACCATTTGGAAAGCCCTGCTCTAATCCAAGCTAGGAACTGTGCAGCCCTTCAGACAGCATTGAATTGCAGTCCACACTGCTGGATATGCTGACTGAGGCTACTAGGAAATGCAATTCTACAACATCTGGCAGGCTACAGGATTTCCACCCCAGCTCTATGTTGGGGGATGATAGGAGTCTCAGCCCCACAGAGATGCAGCGGAAAAGCCAGAAGGCAGCGAGCCAACAGCAGCAGCCTTGTTCCCCAGTAAGGATACTCACACACAGAGGAGTTTCTTCCAAACAGGAGGCACTTTATCTTGTAGCAACATTCCGATATGTACACAACATGGAACAGACGGACAAAGGCTTGCGCTAGACACCGGTTTGGTCAACAGACAAATACATACTGGGGATTGCTTTCTTATATACATATCTACAACCAATCAGGTAGAGGTTTGCACACCTCCCTCTACCATCTGCACACGACCCCAGTTTCTTATGCAACCTTGCAATTACCCACAGCTGGGGCATGACGCAACATCTTTGCAGTGGGCTGATCATTTTCCCAGGGTTCCCTGCCTGGAATCCCTGACACTCTAGTCCCTCAGTCCATGTAGAATGTCTTGCAATGTGTCCCTGATAAATTAAATTTCCTGATAATTAGTTACTTAGAAATTGCTACAAATAACTATTAACTCAGCATATTTTTCAAAGATGTTTTATGTTCTACTTTACAATGAAATCAAGCAGAACCTATATATCAGAGGAAAACCATCAGTCATATAGAACGTAGCATTGGGCCCTGGCCAAGTATATACCTGTTTCATGGGAAATCCAATCATCTTTGCCAATCAACTATATATCCCAGATTATAATATATCCCAAATTACTAACTCATGTCCAATTAAATTCATAGGAAATGCTAGTTTTAACATATTTATACATTACTAATGATAGCTGGATCATGGCCACAGGAGCTAAAATACAGTGAACATGGTATGCACTATTTTGTTTAAAATTCTCTATTAAAACAAAAGCAACAGATTGAGATTCTATAAATCTGCTAAAATCAAACAGACCTATGAACTTTCTCAGACTACAAATGAGAGGAGCTCTTTCAAGACATACATATTTGGGTGACATAGCTGCTATTTTTCTTGAAAATATAGCAGTGAAGTAGGAGAAGAAATGTTTTGTCCTGGTGGCCTCAAATGCCATAAATTCTTTATTATCTGTGCCATGGTTATATAAGCAGATGTTCCATTCTAAAAGCGTCATGCAGGCAACATGAAACATTTATGTAAATGGCTTCATACCACACAGACTGAGTTAATCAGCTTTTATACATTTCTCCTCATTTGAATCAAGACTGGCAGATTGGATGTGTGTGTGTGTGTTGCAGAACATTTCTAGTAGCTATTTCTCATTAGGCAATCATGAAAAAAATCGCACTATAACAGTGGAACACATACCTCATGAGGCAATATGTGGTATTGATCTGTGTGAGAAAAGATGAAATCTTGGAAGCCAGAGCAAAAGCAGTTTGTTCTGTGGCAAATTTAAATTTTATTCAGTACATGAGTCTCTAATGGAAGAATTAAGTACTTTTTTCAAGAGGACATCTATCACTTTCCAGAAGACGCTGGTTTAGGACCAACATCTTTGCATTTGCTATTAGTACTGGCTTCTACTAAATATCCTGACAAAATAAAAATCAGTACATAAAAAGTAAACATAAAGCTTAGAAGTAACTAATTACAAACATCATGTTACTTGTAATGCATCCCATTTTGTAATAGGCACAGCTCAGTTGCAGTTGTAATGTAATGGGGGAAAACAGCACTCCTTTTGCAGTGCAACTATAATGGTTTTAGTTGCTTTTGTAGTTACAGAATATATGGCCTTGTTACTTACAAGTGTGTTTTGTGCTACATGCTATGTTCTACAGTGTTAACCTGAGGCATTCTGATCTTAAAAAATTAAAAAGGAATTACTTAGTAATTTTTGACTTACAATAAAAGAAAAAGATAATTTTAAACACTATGGGCTCAGTCCAATTGCCACTCCTGGAAGGAAGTAGTAATTCAGCTTTTAAATAGGTTGCAAGATGCCCTATACTGTTTGACACGAAAAATAACTTCTTCATTTTTTTCAACTATTAATGTATTTCCAACCTTTTCCAGTTTTGTTTGTTTAGCTTCCCTCCTTCTGGCTGTTTTGGCAGCCCCCAAAATCCTCAGGACAGAACTGACTAAAGATTAAATTCCTAAATAGGCCCGTCTATACAAGGGATCACTTGTCTTACTGGGAACGTGCATCGTTATTAAGATCTGCATGTAAATCATTCTGTGGATAGATTCACTTGCAGAGGTCCATAGGTCAGGCACAAGAAAAAGTCTTTTCTTTTCATTTCCATACCACAGAGAGCTCACTTTTAGGGATGCAATTCTTCAATAATTTCACTCTCAAAGAAAACAATTTTCTCCCTGTTGTAAGAAATCAAATTTAATCACAGTTCAAAATTTTATTTTGTACAAAATTTACACATGACATTTTTGGATGGGAAAGAACATTTTCTTTGCAGGAAATGGCTTTTTCTACACAGAAAATGCAGCTTTTTGTATAAAAAACCCATGTGTGAATTTTGTTCAGAGTAAGTCCTGAACAGCAAAGATTCTCATCTGACCATGTTTTCCTTTCTCCTTTGACCATTTTTTAAAAAATATATTTTTGAATATTATTTCTGTACCTAGTATCCTTGTGGCTTGTCCCTACTCCCTCAACATCTTTTAAAAATGTTAAGGTCCAACTTTTCAGATTGTGTAAGGATTTGGGTCCTTGACGGAGTCCTTGCAGGATTCTGTCCGCAAGGGTCATGGACCTGACTGCAATCTCCACAGAAACCTGCCCAGTACGTCAGGCACAGCTGGCTGCTCAGATGCAGGGCATCTGGAACAGCCAGGAGCCAGCTATATAAGGGCTGTGTTTTCTCTACAGCCTTTGCCACAGCAACACAGACTTCTGTACTGCCTGTAGCCTCTCCTGAAGTTTCAGTGTTCCTGGTCTTGCTGACTGCTGACCCCTGGACTCTGACCTTCAGCGTGTTTCCTGGATCTGCTTCTTGCCTTTGGCCCCTTGGACTCTTGATACCAGGGGAGACTTCTGCTGCCTTGAACTCTGCCATCTGGCCTCCTGACTCAGTGCCTGTTACCAGCCCTGGCATCTGCATCTAATAATCCTTGTTGCCCAGGCCCTGACAGACTGTCCTTTTAAATTGTTTTAAGTAGATTTATTTTTGCTACAACTTAATGACTTAATTTCTCTCTTTCCTTCTTTTTTTCCAATATTATTTGTTATTATTTGTTGTTTGTTATTTTTTTTGGTAGAAATGTAATATAAAAGTATTTAAAATAATTAATAATCAGTAACTTGCAAAGGAGAAAAGAGCCAGGATAGATTTGTAAAAGCATGCATATAGACTGGCTCCCAAACTGTTTTAGTCATGCCGCCCTTGTTGCATAACATTGCAAATTATGTTGTACTTATATGCAACTCTGACACAGTATCAGCTGTACTTGTCAAGGGAATGACAAAAAGTGGGATGGGAAAGAGTATCCCACTGAGAATAAAGTAGTGACAACAAACATGTACACATGCATGTGTGCTCCAAAGGATATGCAGCCTGATTTCCACCCTCTGCCTAGTTCCTTTAAGACTTCCTACTACTTTTATGCTGCCTGCAAGTTTCAGAGATAAAGTGGGACAAAATTTAATATATGTGATTTGGTGACACAATCACTAAATCAAGCAAATCAGTTGAATTTGAAATTGGAACTGCCTGAATTAAAATTGTCCCTATGTTAAGAAGTGTCTTGAACAGGAGCCAAATCTGAGCGATTTCTACGGTTTTATTGACTTGTGATGGAGGTGGACAAAACCCTCAAAAGGTTGAAAGCAGGCTGAGCAAACATTATAGTAAGCAGAGGAACTGTAAGTGTATTTATACCGCAGGTTCGTAGGAGTTTGGTGTTTTAACTTCTCTCCTGTAACCACAACAGCTCTATCATATGGAATTTTGTGATTTGCAGTTTGATAATGTACTTTGAATTCCTTGCTAAAGAGCTTGAATACTGTAGTTTGGAGGAGTGTACCCTGGAACTCTTTAGCAGACAATTCTAAGTATTTCCCCAGACCACAGATCCCAGGATTCTATATTTAAAGTAGTACCCAACTACTGCAATTATGTATGCTGCTACAACTCTATAAATACATAGGGAAAGGAGGAGACAACCTCAACAATCTACTAACATAGTATGCCTCAGACTTGACAAAAGGATAAGGACAAACTCTGCTACACATGAAGAGACTGAAAACAATAAATGTCCTCATTAGTGAGGCCACACAATGTCACCATAGTTATTTTTTCCCCTGTAAATTTAGAAGCTTCAGCAAAATGTCTGACAATTTTGAAACAAACCAAAATGTTTTGGTGAGACTTGAGGTTTGAGTACTACCCCACTGGCATACCCTATCCCCGGGACTATAAATTTGATATTAAATATGCCTGTCATGCCAGAGAGGTTGCTCAAATGGGTCGAATGGGTCGACAAAGAGGTCGAATGACTGAAAATAGGTCAGGCCAGGAAAATCCCCAGTCACATTCCCCTAGGGGACCTCGGGCTAAACACGTCTGCACAAACAAAAGGTTTTCAGCCAACCTGAGTGGATTATTGGGTTTTCCCCAGGTTGAACAACTCTTACGTTAGTAAACCCTGCACTGGATCTGCATAAGCCAATCATGCAAACTACGAAGTTGCTATCGTGCGGCATTTCTCTCTTTGTTTTGGCCATTGTTCTTCCCAGGAGCGGGCCTGTCCTTGAGGTATATTCTGCCCTATAAGTAGTCCTAGTTTTTGAGGGTCTCTTCAGAGAACTCTCTGCCACGCTAGCAGACCGGCACTCTGTTAGATGAGTGATCCCCTCCGCAGCTCCTCTTCACTGAGCTCTGTTCTTTTTGCTGCTTCCAGGACTGAAGACTTCAGGATAGGTGCACTATCACCGCCTTTACACCCTCTCTGCTGAATCCCCTACCAATTTTCTCTTCTTTCCTTTCTCCATAGGCCTTGTGTGCGTGAGTGAGTGAGTTGGTGCATGAGAATAAATTTGCTAATAAAACCCAGTCACTGGTACGTTTGTCTGGCTTTTCGCTTGGTTAGACCCTGTAAAAATTGGATAAAAGATTCTGCTGGGATACCCTGCCCCTTGTTTGGCTGCAGCCAGTGCTCTGCTAATTTCTCCAATTTTTGCATTTTTGGAGCAAATCACGGTGTCCCCCAAGGGACCCCCAGAAGTCAGGGTAACATGGGGATTGGTTGTTTCCTAGAGCAAACACTATTGTCTTTTCTCACTACACAATTACAGCACTACTGCTTTAATTACTACAGCAACAACCTATGGAATCCCGGGGTTTGCAGTTTAGAGGGAGGCATTTAGAATTCTCAGCCAGAGAGCTATTTGGACTTAGTAAACTACAAACCCCAGAATTCCATAAGATGTTGCCATGGCAATTCAAGTGGAATATACTGCTACAATAGTGCAGTTTGATAAACGATACAAGATGCTTAAACATTTCTTAATGGAGAGCATACACATACCTCTCAGCACTGATGAAACTAAATTCTGCACAAACCTGAAACCTGAAAAAAAAGCTCATGCTTCCTATCACAAAAAGGAGTTTGTTCCAAAGCACCACTAACACAGACATTTTCCACAATAGCTCTTAGTTGTTTTTGTAACAGTGCAGTCTACCCAGAAACAGCAGAATGGAAGATGGTTGGGTTCTCGCTTATTCAGCTTCTTTTTCATTTGACAGTATAAAAGTTAATTAAAAAGGAGAGCAGAGAGAATGCAGCAACACTCTATTTACTTTGATTGTAAATTCCCCCTACCCTTTTTTTTTAAAAAAATCTCCAACTCTTCTCCTATTCCACCCCCAACTCCTGAGAACAGAAGGCATAGGCACGCTTGATAATGCTGAGTTAAGCACTTCAGAAAACTACGAGTCTACAATACATAATCAAGGGCAAGAGTCGGTAGCGCTACATAATTGACTCAGCTCAGTTGAAGCCACTAGGGTTATGCTAATCTTGATCAGCTGATGATGATCCAGGTCAGGGTTCCAAACTTCAGGGAGGCTGACAACGCAGAAGAATTATTTGGAGGTCAGAAAAAGATACAGCAATATGAGATCCTATTTCAGAATTCTAAGTCCACATACATTTATTACTCTAGCAATCAACAAAAGCAAGTGGCTGTGCTTCATGTTTTTAGCTTAGTACAGGACAGCCTGAACATACCACACAGCAACTCAAAGTAATAAGCAATTCATACACGCTTTGTAAATCTATGACCGATAATTGATACTCTGCATATAATAAGCTGTGTAAATATGTTTAATTTATCAAAATATTTATATTCCAACCTATGGCATGGACTTCCAGGGCAGCCTGTAAGTCAACTCAGTTTAAAATGCTTCAGAATGTGAAATAACAATGATTTAAATGGGCTGAAAAGGTAAAACAATTTGACAACTTAAAACTTCTTCAAAGGTGAAATCAGCTTGAAATCATATATATGTACATCTTGGGGGGTAAATTAGTCCCCAAAAACTTTAATAAAAAGTCAGGTTCTAACATGGTGCCAGAATGAAACCACTACTGAGAAATGGGGTCTGACAGCAAAGAAGTCCCTCTACTTTTAGTACTATTATGGCTTTGGGTATCATGATTGTTTTGAATGGACCTATCACTATGATTTTTTTTTTATTGGTTGATTTCAGGTAGCAGTCAACTATTTAAAACATATTATATTGTTACTTGATAATTGTCACTTGAGACTTCTGCCCCTGTCCAAAAACAGGCCTTATCCTATGAGGATGTAAAGGAAAAGATCTAGGAGGAAACAGAGGACCGCAAAGTCCCTCCCTTATTGGGCATGACATCTCAGCATCAGAGAAGAGTGGGGAAAAGGAAGAACACAATCATCAAGAGAGATGCCAGCAGAAGAAGCCAGTTCACGTCATTCCCCTGAGACATTTTGCTTATGTGAAGCATGTAGTTAGAATCGAGAACTCCTTGAGGGCAAAAGCATTTGAAAGCCTTTGACTGGCAGCAGATGGAAAGTTAGGTGGACCTAGGAGCAATCAGGTTTAAAAACATTCCAGTAGTTCGACATGCTGCTTAAAGCAAATACAAAATGTCTGAATTCCTATTTATGATAGCGACTACTTTATGACCTTACTTATTACTTCACAACCTGAAAATCCTGACATGGATTTATTTCCTGGAACCCAATTATAGACTGGGTGTTGGACTGGATGGCCCCTGTGGTCTCTTCCAGCTCTATGATTCTATGACTACCCTCAGCACATGCTTGTCATACTTCCATGTTTTAGTATTTCAGATCTCTTAATCACTCTTCTTTCCTAGATCACCCACTTGTTCTGATTTGGTTCTGATTGGCTAAACTCTTCACAGACAGACACTGAAGTGAAGTCACAGCAGGATAGTAATATTACTTCAGCCTTAAGAGGATGAAGCAATAGATGGTGGCAGACTATTGAAACCTTCTGCTTTCATCTTTAAAATAAGCATAGTTCCTCATGGGATTTGAACTTGGAGAATTGAAGCTTGGTTAAACGATGGTTGGAAAACAAGCCAGAATCTGAAACCAAGGCTCAGTTCTGGCTTTTTGCTAACCACAATATAAATGGAACACAGTTACATAAGTTACTGGCCATCAATCTTGATACTATAATACCAAGAAATAGAGGGAAATAATTTAAACTGACCATAATAACTATTTTAATTTTAGAAGAATTCCACAGCTAGACTGTTCTGTGCAAATTTAGTGATGGAAAATTGCCCTAGCTTCAATATCTAAGAGCTCTTTAGACCAACAACTACAATTTTAGCAGCTCAATCTTATACAAATGTACTTGAAGACAACTATCCTGTAATTGTTAGGTTTTTCGATTACCTTCCCTAGAAACCTACAGTCATCACAGTGAATGCCTTTGGGAGTTGTTGTCCAAAATCAGAATGTTTCCAAATTCTGAACAGGGATTATTTCTCTAACCAATTTGTTTAGGATTACCTGTCCCCTCACAACACAAAAGTATTTGTGTTTACTTAGCAGTACTTCCCATTTTAATCACTGAAGAGTACTCTCAAGTAATATGGATAGAATTGCAACCTGAAGTGCTTGACAAACTGGTGGACACACATGCCTCCACAGTAATCTTATAGCATCAAAAAATGGACACAGGAGTGAAGGGGAAGGAGATAACTTTGAACATGCCAGAATCAACCAATACATATTTTGAACAGGTTTGGGGAGAGGGAGCAGAAAATCTCTAAGTAAATTAATAAAGGTATCTTAAAGTCAAAATTAAAACAGTGCAAAAGGGGAAATGATGTGATCGCAATAAGCAGAAGAGCATATCAGTCCTGACTCATTCTCAAAGCAACCTTGTTAGACAGCTTGTTCATTATTCCATTTCAAAGGTGACAAAACTGAGGCTGAGGTGAGAAATGACTACTGCATGGGCTTGGATTTGAGAAGATGTGACATGATTTAACGAGATAATGATTAAATGGGAAAGAACCCCAGGGATAACCATTTGTTGTTAACTGCCCTTAAGTCAACTTTGACCTATGGTGACCCTATGAATGAGATATCTCCAGGTCTTCCTGTTATAAACAGTCCTGGCCCGTTCAGGTTTTGCACACTCAGAGACACGCATACATTCTCAAAAACAAGCAAGTAGTTGAAGATAGAGGGTTCCACTGTTTTCTCTCCTTCAGAGGCTTCAACTGTGTACAAAAACAAACCAATATCATATCTCTTACACATCCCACTTTATTTTACGAGGAGTCCAATGATTATCTTTAGAGCTTCACTTCTATATACAATTGAAATTGTAAAGGTAATTTTTGGACATCTTACACTTGTCTGGAAATAGACTATACATAACACATACTAAGCACAGCTGAAAGAATCTGGTACTGGTCTCTAGGAGCAAGCAATTTGCTTCCAAGATGAAATGAGCATGTTAATAGCTGCCAGTGATGCTGTTGCTGACATAATGAGGTGTACTCTTATTTTTATGTCCTTCTTTGCAATCTAGGTGCCATGCTATAAAATACTGCGGCTAAAAGTGCTGTCAAATAGTAAACTAAAAGACAAGAAAGAAGAGTACTGAAACATCATTCTGGACTGCAGTCTTTATCATCTTAACACTTCTGATGAAACAGTCTTGCAAACATTGTAATGATTTCTCTTTTTTTTTATCATCTTCCTATTGGCCTTCCTGTTATGGCGACTGCCAGCATTTAAAAAAACCTGACCTTTGCCAGAGGGAATGATGCCTGAAAATGTCAAAAGTCACAGGCAGAACATATCTTCCAACAAAGAGCCAGAAATCTTCTAGCAAGTGTAAACTTCGGAAGTGAAGTTCATTGAAGTCTCTCTGCTTGAGGCAATCAAGTCCAAGAGCAGCACATTCAGCTAAAGAACTTGATTTTTTTAAAAAATAATAATAATATAAAGATCTGATACTCAGGATGTTTCACAGGAAAAAAATTCTCTCTCTCTCTCTCTCTCTCTCTCTCTCTCTCTCTCTCTCTCTCTCTCTCTCTCTCTCTCTCTCTCTCTTTCGTCTAATATCATAAGGTCACTGGCCAGGGTTTTGTGTTGTTGATTCACCTGTGCAACAGACCATTATGTGAATGCTTTGATATCCTTAGCACTTATGCCATGATGTGTCCAAAACCTAGCAGCAGTGGAAGGGAAAGGAGGAGACAGTGGCAAAGACAGCAGATCAACCACCACCTATGCAGGAGATGGAAAGCAAAGCACTGTCACCATGCACTCCCTTCTCTTTGTCTGCAGACAAAGCTGGGGAGGGAAATAAGGAGGAAAAGGTGTTTATGGCCAGCTGCAGTGACAAAAAGCAGCAGAGGATAACACAGTGTACTCCTCTTGCCATAGGATGGCTCTATAGAAAGCTAGCCATTTCTTCAGGCAGTGGCTGGCTTCAAGGGGTCTCAGAGTTGAAATACTATAGTATTTGTGGCTTGTAAAATGGACTGATTTTCCTGATCACACTCCCTTGCCTTGCCTCCAAGGACTCACTGGAAATGTGTATTAAAGAAATTACCAGCTGTCATCCACCAGAGTTAGATAGGATCTCATCCATAAAATCAACTTAAGGCACAATTATTATACATAATAGCTGCAATGTTAGATAAGGGAAAACAAGAATGATTGTCCATTGGTTACAATACTGTTCTATACCCCCCTTTTAAGGATCTTTGTTAAAACTGAGTTTAGGCTCAGAGAAAATATGAATTGATGTCTTTACTTTTGGTTGATAATTAAAATTATGTTTCTTTTCGTGCTTCCTTATTGGCACTAACAACCAAGAAATTGAGAGTGAAATGTGTTGCTTAGCTCTGAATGTTCTTTTCGTTTCCTTATGGCTTACATTTAAACATTTAAATTATTTCTACTGCTTCTCTTAAAGCAGTGAAAAACTATATTTAAGAAAGAAGGGGAAAACAGCTGTTAGTTTTTCAGATAAGAGCCTGTCACATGAAAATCAGAAATTTCTTCTCTCACCCAAAAGTGACACATTTTTTTTACCCAAGCCTTTCACTCACCCTTAATCCAAGATATTTGCCAAGGAAATTTCTTTTACATTAAAAGCTCAAGTCCCAGTTTCAACAGTTATCCCAAATCCTAAAATAGCCAACAATTTAAGGCAAAGCTGTCATGATAGGCCCATTAACAATAACCAAGCAGCAAATCCACAACAGTATTTTCAATGTACCATGCAATGCAGGGAGTTCTGTGCTATCTCAGCACTTTTGCCTGCTTTCAGAGCAAATACTTAAAATTTCTTAATGAAATCCCCAGTGAAGATAAGTACAGTTCAGAAGCACCAGTTCCTTCCTGACATTATTTACATTATCGTAGTTTTCAGAAAATACCAGGAAAATAAAAGGAAGGCTCAAAGCTGTTTTAGAATTCAAAATTGGTGTATCATAACAGAATGTCATCTCCAGTACTATATATCAGTTCAGAGGATCATGCCTATATGATGCCATTTGCAAAACAAGACACTTCCCCTTTCTCTCTTTCCATGACTGTTTTTAGTTTCTCTAATGCCCATCTTGAGACACTCTTTTGAACAGCTTCAAATCCCTGTGGAGGCCATTTTCATCCTTTACAAAGTTTGCTCTTAATGAAAACATGCCACTTAGTTATTAGCTCCAAGTGAAGGCCCTTGGGTTTGTAGAGTAGTTACTAAGAGGGCAGAAACAAACAATTTCCATAATATTGTGTTCTTTAAAAGGCTGAAAGACTTTCCCTTCAGTTCAGAGGGAAGACCTCTTTTAGCTTCAAATTCAATTAACCCTGAAGCACAAGGGCTAGACCTACTTATATAAAAAGTCTGTGTCATTAACACTAATGATTTTGCAACAATCCCTGTAACTAGCATTCTCAGACTTTAATATTCTCTTCTAAAATGGCATACCCGTTTCCTCCAGCTGGACAAATGAATGCCTATCTTGCAATGTATTTAGTACCCCAGCTGCTTCAAAGCACCATTTTCTTCCTAACAATTTGCCCTCAATCTTCCACCTAATATCCTCCCACAGGTATTTATGGTTATGAGGACTTTTATTTGTCGCATAAAACTTACTAGCAGTAGACAATGAAGTAAAAATATGAAGAAAGTTTGTCGTGTGTGTGTGTGCGCGCGCGCCTTCTATGTATGTGTCAGAGCAAGTGTGGAACTATCAAAGAAGTATATTCATGTCCCTGTACAAAAATCAAGTGGCCCAGCTTTAGAGAGAAGGGACAATCAAACTTTACTCCTGTCTCCCCAAATTTGCCCTGCCACACTTATCATACAGCAGACTGAGTGGCAAAAAATCTGCCCTAACAGATATGAAGAACTCAAATCAAAGGATGATGACAGAATAGGAATCCACACAGCTATCATTCATTTTTTTTCTATTCACACAATGCATTTACTGTTACAGTGCTTAGCTCCAATGGATGCTTCCTGTGAAAACTTGCGCATGAAAAAAAAAAAACATTGGCAGTCTTGCCATGTTAATAGCACTATGAAGGTTCCAATAACACACGTTAAAATCTTTTACTGACAATTTCAGTGACAATTACCACTGAGTTTAACTGAGAATCAACGAAATAGAATTCACAGTAAATCAAAAGTCTGGGACAAATGCAATTAGAAGTCTCCTAAATCCAACCCAACCCCAGCTCGTTTCTGTACTCTCCACTTCTTCCAGCAACCAGCCAAATACATTCCCACAATAATTCCAAATCCCTACCACATATACTCTAATTTTCCATAATCCCAGAGATCCTCACCCCTTCTACTTTTAAACATAAACATTTCTGGAAGAACATGCTTAGAACAGTCATCGCCAACCAGTGGTCCATGGACCACTGATGGTCTATGAGAAAATGTTGGTGCTCCATGGAGAAATGTAGTCATTTGTTGCAATTTTTATGTTTATTATACTGTTTCATTATATTCTGATTTGTCTTCATGTCACCGACAGAGGATCACTGACAATTTTTGTCTTATTATGTTGCATCAAATTCATGTTCCATGACTGTTGACAATCACACTAACATTCGTTATTGTTGTTTTCATCTAGGGACCCTTCTGTTGTCAGGCCACCGCCGACCCACTGGCAACACGGTTTGCAAACGCTAGTACGCACGTGTCATGCTTCAGTGGTGCTTCTACCATTACAACAGTCAAACTGCTCCATGAATACCGGTTCTCATCTGATCGTTTTGTTTTGTTGAAGTGAATTGTTGTCTGTCAATGCTATACTGGTGTTTATTTCTCACGATACTCTTCTTAGGTAAGTGACAAGTGATATTTCTAACTGTGCACAGTGTGATATTTAATGGCATCAAAGAGCTTGAATTTGATAACTGTCATTTCTTGTTTGGTTTTAGATTCAAACAAAATAAACCCACAATGAATGGGCAAAAGCAATCAAGCATTTTGCATTTCTTTGGTAACACTTCATGGAATCGTGATTTGATCAGTGAAGAGGAGCTTCCACAGCCCCCAGCAGGCCCCGTCAAGAAGGACATTAGAACCGGAGGCAGAGAGAAGAAAAGGTTCAAAGTGTCTAGAAAATATGATGGGGATTACTTGAAGTTTGGATTTATTCAAGAACCTGGAAGTGAGCTGGATCCACGGCCACTTTGTGTTGTGTGTTCTGAAGAGTTTATCCAATGATGCCATGAAACCTTTGGAACTCAGCAGGTACTTGCAGTCGAAACACCCACATTTAGCTAAGAAGCCAATTGAATATTTTCAAAGGATGCGTGAAAATATGCAAAATAAATAAGTTCGTTAATGAAAATAACTGTTGAAGATAAGTCCCTAGTAAAGGCTTCTCATTTGATTGCACTTCAAATTGTGAAAAGTAAAAAACCATATACAATTGGACAAGAATTAATTAAGCATTGCTTGTTACAAGCCTGTGAAGAGGTTTTGGGGAAACAGACTGTACAGAAATTGAAAGTAATTCCTATGTCTGCTAAAACTGTGAAGCGCAGAACTGAAGACATGGCCAAAGATACTGAAAATCAAGTGATTGAAATGGTGAAAAATTCAACGTTGTAATCAATTCAACTTGATGAATCAACAGACATAACTAGCAAGGCAGTTCTCCTTTGTTTTGTGAGGTCTGAGTGTCAAGGAAAGCTAAAGGAAGAACTCGTCTGTTCACTCACCTTGCTGGGTAGAACAACCAGCTCTGAAATTTTCGATGCACTTAATAGTTATTTCCTGAGACACAGTATCAAATGGAAGAAATGTGTTGGGATATGCACAGACGGTGCTGCAAGCGTGACCAGGCATCGTTCAGGAGTTGTTACAAAAGTGAAAGATGTAGGACACCCAGACATCTTGTTTACTCATTGTATTATACGTTGTGAGCAAATTGCACCAAAAAGAATGTCTCCAGAACTGCACAAAGTACTCTTTGATGTAATTAAAATTGCAAATGGAATTCAGTAGAAAGCGCTCAAATCTCGAATATTTGAGGCACTCTGTGAAGAAATGGGCTCTCAATATACTCATCTTCTTCTTCACATTGAGGTGAGATGGCTGTTGAGGAGCAAAATACTAACCCGATTGTTCGACCTGTGCCAAGAAGGCAAGTTATTATTCCAGCAGCAAAATAATTTGAAATTCCAAGATCTCTTGTCTGACGATGATTGGCTAGCCAAGTTTGCATACCTGGGGACTTCCGGTGGCTGCGGTGAGGAGTCTGGTCTCCTCTCGTCAGAGTTGACGAAGAGCCAATCCCCTACGAGGTCGGGAACCCACTGTTTCGGGGAAGAAACAGAGGGGGGAACACCCCCTTGGTAAAGGGGGTTCAGAGGCGCAAGCGGAGGACCCGAAACCCCACGGCCAGGTTTGAGAATTAACATCTTAATATTGAACCTGCGAAGTGTGGGAGAGGATCCGTGGAGCAGCCATTACCTCTGAAGGGCTCCGTTGGAGCTAAATCCTCGCCACCACTTTTTTAAGTTAAGTGGAGGAAGTAAAGAAGAAAGAAGAACAGGAGGGGGAGACGAAGCTTCTTTCTTCAGAATCTTTGGTTCTCTATACTGGAAGGTTGGGATAACCAACACGGAAAATAACTCCACAAAGGTGAAAAAGAGACGAGGTTCCTTTAAGGGAAAAGCCCCAGGAAGGAGCAGACGGAAGTTGAGTTCCCTAGAGTTCTATAGAGTTAGAAATCAAGAAAGCTGATGGACGAGTGGGAGTGTGTGAAGTGGAGAAGCGTAGGAAAGTAAAGGTGTGAGCAAACACTGAAAATAAAAAATAAAGAATAAAGAATTTGGAGAAAGTTAAAGTTAAATTAAATTTAGAATTAAAACTAAGCTGGCATGTGCGGCGGAATAATAAGAGATATTAAAGAGTGAAGAGTATAGAGACAGAAAATAGAAGCGACGAACGGAAGGAAGAGGAGACGGAGATACTGGATTAACGTTTAATTCACATATAAATACGAAGGACTGGAAGTGCAGGAGAAAAACAGAAAGGAAACTAATCGGAGAATTGGAAAATAAATTCATGGTATTATTAAAAGGAGAGAAGAAGGATAGAAGAAGTGAAAGAAGGGGATGAAATAAAGATCTAAGAAGGAAATAATGATGAGAAAGACAGAAGACCACTGGACTATTGAGAAGGAAATAATAAGGAGAGACGCAAGACGTTGAGGATTTGGAGGGAGCAAATTGTTTGACTGGGAATAAGTTGGTTGCTGGAGTTAGAAGATCAGAAGTAGGATAAGTATTTATAATAAATAAATAAAAATAAATAAAACAAGCAGTAAAAGTATATAAAAAAAATTTATGAAAGGAACATCTAAATGGTTTAGAGGTGAAGAGTGGAAAATCTGGTAAGGAAGTGTATGGATATTTGAATAGATAAGTGATTGTAGAATATATTGAAGGTATTGAAGGTATTGTTTTCTTTTTAATTTATTGTACGGAATATTGAAATTTGATTATTTTAAGGATTTATAAGGATATTGGGCATCGAACATTAAGCTTGAATTGATGGGTATTGAGTGTATATTGTTTTGATTTGATGTAAATTGGGAGACTACAAGAAATTAAGAAATTAAGATACTAATGAAATATAGGAATTGAAAATTA
This sequence comes from Cyclura pinguis, assembly GCA_030412105.1. Classification (NCBI taxonomy): domain Eukaryota; kingdom Metazoa; phylum Chordata; class Lepidosauria; order Squamata; family Iguanidae; genus Cyclura; species Cyclura pinguis. The sequence goes on from CM059600.1 coordinate 133,137,722, forward strand.
ATAATATTTAGTGGATTAATAGATTGAAGATACAAGATCTTTTCAACATTGTTGTATTATATGGCATAACAAATTATTGTGTAATACTGTATCACAATATTGTCATATTGTATAGTATAATATATTGTTAAAATATAAATTTAGGCTTAAGGTAATTATAGAGATGGCTACAGGTACAAGGAAGGCAGTATCAACACAACAGCAGAGAAGAGGTTCCATCGAAGGTCAGCCCAAATTCTTAGAATTTGGGAATACAATATTAGAGGAAATGAGGAAATTAAGAGAGGATTTCAAGAAAGAAATGCAGAAAGTATCTTCAGAAATGAAAGAGGTACGACAAGAAATGAGAAATATAGGTCATGAGATGGAAAATTTAACAAAAGAGATCCAAACAATAAATCAAAAAATTAGTAGTATAGAGGATAGAACAAACAAATTGGAAAAAGAGGCTCCAGAATTAAGAAAGCAGATAGGACGAGTGGAAATGCAGGCTATAAGTACCGAAATAAAGATTAGAGACAAGTGTTTGAAGATTAGAGGATTGGAGGAGGAAGAAGGTGAGGATTTATGTAATCGGGTAATTCCGGCCTTAGCAAAATATATCGGGTGGAATTTTGAACAGTTGGATCTAGAAATTGATAAAATCTTTCGTATTAATTCCTTTGTGGCAAAGAAAAGGAAGGTCCCTAGGGATATTGTTGTATATTTTCTCAGAGAAAGGGTAAAGGAGTTAGTAGTGCGAGAAAGTTATACGAATAAATTAGTGATACAGGGAAAGGAGTTACAGATTTTTAAAGACGTGCCTTCTCAGGTTTTAAAAAAGAGGAAGGAATATGGCTTCTTGATACAGCCGTTGAAGCGGCATGGAATTAGATATAGGTGGTGTAAAGGTGACCTTCACGTTTGCACAGAGGAGATATGTGCTAAACTCCACCCAAAAAGCACAAGATTTTATGAAACGTTACGAAGAGGAATTAAATATTAAGGAAGCAGAAAGTAGATTAGAGTCAGTAGAACCCGAAAAGGATATAGATAAGGATACAATAAAGGAAAAAAATCAAACTTCAAGAAAAACAGATAAGGAAACGATAAAGGGAAAAGGTATTGGACGAGAGAAAGAGAGAGAAAAGAAAGAACAAAGAAAAGAGCTAGAGGAGAAGAAAATTTGGGATAAGAAGACAGATGGCAAGGAATTATATTGTAAGGATTTGACAGGGACGGACGGAGAGGACGAGGACATTCAGGACGAAGGACAGGAAGAGGACGAAGAAGAGGAAGACGAGGATTCAGAATTAGAAATAGATCAAGAAATAAATTAAAGGAAAAAGGGGGAATATGAAAATATTCTCTTGGAATGTGCGAGGTTTAAATGCACCTATTAAAAGGAAAAGAATATTTCATTATTTAGAAAAGATAAAAGCAGATGTAATCTGCCTCCAAGAAACGCATATAGATAAAGATGTTATTTATTTGAAGAATAAAAAATTAGGTTCTGAATTTTCATCGGTGTGTAATAAGAAAAAGAAAGGAGTTACAATCTATGTAAATGAAAAATTTAAATCTGAAGAAGTCTTTAAAGATGAAGGTGGATTATTTGTAGGGGTAAAAGTAGAAACAGTGCAAGGGAAAATCTTATGTGTAGGGGTATATGGACCGCAACAAAATAAATCAGGATGTTTTGGTAGATTGTTGAAAGTGATCGAAGAATATGATTACGAGAAAGTTATGATAATGGGAGACTGGAATGGGGTAATAGACCCCGAACAGGATAGGAGAACAGAAAAGAAAGTGGTACAAAGGAAATTACCTAAAACCTTTTTCGATCTTATGGAAAATATTGCTCTTCTGGATGCATGGCGTTATCTTTATGGGAATACTCAGGAGTTTACATATTATTCAGAAACGTGTAGATCTTGGTCTAGGATAGATATGATCCTGGTATCCAAAACATTAGTAAAGAATATTCAGAAAATGGAAACTCTGCCCAGGATATGGTCTGATCATAGCCCCCTAACACTGACATTTAAAGAAAGGAAACGAGAATATCGTTGGATATTAAAAGAAGATTTATTAAGAGATGAAAAGGTTGTAAATAAGGTAAGAATAGGTTTAGAATATTATTTTAAGGAGAATTCAGGAAAGGGATTATCAGAAAGTGTGGTATGGGAGGCTGGAAAAGCGGTAGTAAGAGGGATTTTGATAGAACAGGAGATATATAAAAGTAAGAAACGGAAAGAATTCCAACATAAAATTATGGGACAAATCAAGGAAAAGGAAGATGAACTTAAGATAAACCCCCGAAATGATAGGGCAAAATACGAATTGCAGGTACTACAAAAACAAATTACTATGCAGAGTACAATTGATTTGGAAAGGAAACTAAAATATATAAAGCAAAGATATTATGAACATTCTAATAAAACTGGAAAATGGTTAGCTTATAAACTTAAGAAAGAAAGAGAGAAAAGGACAATCTTGGAAATTAAGGATGGAAATGAAATGTGTAGACAACAAGATAAAATAAAACTAATATTCTATAGATATTATCAGACACTTTATGAAGAAAAGGAATATTTTGATTTCGACAGAATCATTAAGAAATATTTAGGAAAAGTTGAAATACCGCAAATCAGAGAGGAATCGAAGTTAGAGTTAAATAAACCCATCACTAGAATGGAGATTATAAATGCAATCCAGAAATTAAAATTGGGAAAAGCCCCGGGACCTGATGGATTAACATCTCATTATTATAAAATCTTTCAAGATGTGTTGGTGGAACCCATGTATAATGTGATAAAAGAGTTAGAGAAGGGGGAGCGTCCAAGTACTTGGGGAGAGGCTATGATTAGTCTAATTCCCGAGGAAGGTAAGGACCACCATGATGTTAAGAACTACAGGCCGATTGCTTTGCTAAACACAGATTATAAGATATTTGCGATCATTTTGGCAGAAAGATTAAAAAAAGTATTAAAAGAGTGGATTCATGAAGATCAATGTGGCTTTCTCCCGGGAAGATCTATTAAGAATAACATGAGAATTGTCTTGAATATAATAGAATATTATCAAAAGCATAATGAGAAAGCTAGGAATGATATTTCTTGATGCGGAGAAGGCTTTTGATAACATTAAATGGAGTTTCATTGAGGAAACTTTAAAGAAGATAAAAATAGGTGACAATTTTTTGAAGTGGATTGGTATGATCTATAAAGATCAGTCAGCAAATATTATGGTAAATGGAGAAAAAACATCTAAAATTAATATTATGAAAGGGATGAGACAGGGATGCCCATTATCCCCATTGATCTTTATAATAATGATTGAAATCTTAAATATTCAAATAAGACAAGATACGGAAATAAGGGGAGTACAAATAAAGAATCAGATCTTTTCCACCTTTGGTGGACGTGTATAAAAGCGAAGAAATTTTGGATATCAATACATAATAATATAACGAATATTATTCAAAGGAATTTTCCGTTACTTCCAGAGATATATTTATTAAATATGTACGAGCGTGTAGGACCATTAAAAAAGCAATCACATCAAAAGATATTAACTTATATGATAGTTGCGGCGAGAATGTGCTATGCTAGTAGATGGAAAATAGAGGAATCTCCCGAAGTAGAGGATTGGTTATTAAAAATATATGAAATAATGGAAATGGAAAAATTAACGGCAGCACTGTCACAAAAATCAAAAGAAAGGATAGATGAAGAATGGGATCTGATCATCCCCATATTGGAAACTAAATGGGGGACGATGGCTATTAAAAGAATAAGGTAATAGTGAAGCGTGTGTTAAAACTTTGGTTTATGTAGGAAATGATTAGATCTATAAGTTTAAAACGGAAAAAGGGGAAAAGGAATCAGTATGAGAAAATGGGAATATAGAGGCTAGGAGGACTTAAGGAAGGAAATAGGGAAATTTAGTGAATTCGAAGAATGTTAGAAGGAAGTGGAGTAACTTGAGGGTATGTTTAAGTTATTGTTGGACTAGAAAATCTATGGAAGAACCAACTAGTATAGGGAAAAGAAAATAAGGGAAGGGTTTTTTTGTTGTTGTTGTTGTTTTTTTTAATACATATATACCATGATTAAAATGGAGAGATCGGAGATTGAATTGATTTAGATAAATAAGCGTATATATTAAAGGACAATTAAAAGAAAGAAAAAGAGAGAAACTTAAGTTAAGTATAAAAGTAAAGTTGTTGTTATGGGATGTAAAATGGTTAATAAGTACTTTTTGTGTTAAATTTACTTTACACTTTAATTTGTTTCCTTGTCTTTTGAATTGTTCGTTTGGAATATGTGTGAAACGGATTTGGATAAATTTGAAAGTGAATTTTAATAAAAAGATTTAAACACAAGCTTGCATACCTGGCAGATATTTTTTTCACTGTTAAATGAGCTAAACACATATTTGCAAGGACAGCTTACGGATGTGTTCACACTGCGAGGTAAAATGGATGCATTTCAAAATAAAATATTGCTGTGGCAAATGTGGTTGGCTGAAGAAGATCTGCAAATGTTCCCAAATCTTGATGAGTACATGAAAGAGGAGGATGTCAACCGGCAGGTAAGAACCACTATCCGACAGCACCTGTGGTCTCTTACAGAATCTTTTGGCTGTTATTACCCAAAGGAAGAGGACCCCAGACATGGCAATATGTGGGTAATGGACCCATTTTTGGTGAAAATTGAAGATAACAATTTGAACATGAAAGAAAAAGAAAGCCTAATCGATCCATCATCCAACGACAGTCTCAAAGCTAAATTCCAGTTGTCCTTATCAAGACATCATTTTTGGCTCTCCATAAAAAGTGAGTACACAGTGATGAGTGGCAAAAGCCATCAAAATTTTGATTCCATTTGCAACAACCTATTTGTGTGAAAAGACATTTTTATTTGTTATGGCAATCAAAAACAAGTACCACTGTTGGCTTGAAATACAAAAGGCTCTCTGTGTTGCAGTTATCGGAGCCAAGAATCCATAAACTTATTTCAAACAAGCAGCAACAAATATCACACTAATAATAATAACTTTAACAATTTTGTTGTAATTAAACAAGTGCATTTCATATTAATAAAATGGAACTTTTATGATCATTATTTATAGATGTTTGTATCTTTTTTAAAAATTCATGCTAGTGGTCCGTGAGATTGAAAATTGGGAGTTCCGTGGTCCGTGAGGTCCGAATGGTTGGCAACTGCTGCTCTAAGAAATGGTGATAATATTCTGACTGTAAGTAGTTACAGAAAATCTACATATCTACCCTAGCAGACACTTTAAAAAAAATCATGCTCTATGTCTCTGTATTAATCACCTTTGAAGAACTGTCAGTCTCAGCACAAGGGCAAGCATTTACTGGGAAATAACCTCCAAAAACACATGGTTTCTTACATGCTTAATGCAAAAACCTTCTAGGATTACAAGAGAAAAAATGCTGTTAGGAACCAAGTGGAATCAGTTACATTATGTTTGAATAAATAAATTAGCCCTTCAGTAGAGATGAGGAAACTCTGGCAGTCAGTGTCATCCATGACAAAATAAGTCATAACTCTCAAAGGATATATTGCCTACTAGCATATACTCAGGTTTAAATGTAACTCACAAGTCAAAGAACAAACATGGAGAGAACGTAATATTTTAAGTACTTAAAAGCAGAGTATCTTATTCTAAATGAGGTCAAATTAAAATGTACAGTCACAAAGGTATTACAGTTCAACAACATTACAGATGATGGAAGGGGCAACTTCTTATGAATAGGTTACAGCTGCATATTAAAACTGTAATTTCACAGAGAGCACCAGTCATCCTTCCCAGGTCCTAATCTTTGACTTGGGTACCATGTTCACATACAATGCTTGCTTACAAGCAATTCCTCATGAAATTAGTAGGGTTGGGAAAGAAATTCATTGGGTTAATGTTTCCATATTTTAAAAAAAAGTCCATTTTTTTAACTCCTGAGACAGAACATTAGGCAGAGTGCATCTGACCTTTGAAATTTATACTGTTCCCAGAGTTACAATGCATTTCAGCAAAGAATAAATGTGCAAAATACCAAGTATGCGTGCATGACTGAAAATATGGATATTTGTAAGATGTGCAAAAACATGTTACTCAATAGGGAAAATGCATAACAATGACACTTTAGGAACAATGCATGCCAAACTATGCTTCAAACACAATATAGAAAGGGACAAACCTTTGGTAAATGGGGGAAAAATGCAAGGATGGGAGAAAAAGCCTTCCCATCCATACTATTAAGTTTCACTTAAAAGTGGGATCGGTGTCATTTAAAGCTTATATGCAGACCAGGGCCTGATGTGGCTGACCTGTGACAACAAACCTCTGCACTTATTACCAGTTCACATATCTAGTCACACGGTAGCAGCAACATGTTTTTTCCATCATCTCTTGCAGCTGCCACTCTAAAACTCAGATGTGACCTCCCTACACCCATGTTACCAAACACCACACCAGTGCTTTTGTCCACTAATATACATCTCATCCCCTATTCCCAGATCCCAGGAATGGCCATATTACCTCTTCCAAATGCCAGTGTGTGGTGAATGTAGAATGAACAATGTGAGAAAACATATGCTGTGACCAAAATTTATACCATACATTCTTTCAGAAAATCTAATTTAGCATCTACTATTTGTTCCACCACTCTAGACCCTAGCCAACTGGGGTGGACTTCTCATTAGGAAGAGCACACCAAGCAGTAGACAGGGACACTGGTTGCCCCTGCCCATAAGAGGGCTCCTTCCTTCACCCTGAGGAACCCAGCCAGCTACTCACAAGCCATAACCAGAGGACTCTTCAGAGAAACTGTCCCTCAAAACAAAGGAAAAGACTACTGAGACCCCCAAGGAAGGGCAGGAGGTTAACATGAAAAGAGAAAAGTCAGCTTGCTGGGAGATGGACAGCAAAGAGAAGCTGGTCTTGGTCAACAGAAGCTGTGGTGACCCAGCTGAGGACAAAGCTGATGCTGCTTTGGAAGTCAAAGAGAAGAGAACTCTCGAGATTAAAGGCAACATAACTTCCTGGAGACTGCAAACCCCACACTTTCCCACTCACCTGTCCACTTAAGAAAGGCGTGCCACAGTCAAGAGTTGTCCTCCTACACCATGGCCTTCCAACCCTTGTTCTAAGAAATTACTCCTCTGAGTGAGGCACCTGGGACTAGGGAGCATTGGAGGGAGGAGAGTGGGTGAAGCAGTAGGAAGACAGGAGCAGCAATCGTGACAGGGGTGTTTTGTATCATCCCACTCCAGACTGCAAGGTATATTGCCCCATACTTGAGGACACGCCAAGACCAAAGCATAGGAATGCTAAGTATATGAGGAAAAACTGGATGCTTGCCACAACCTACATTTGTTAAGTTGGGATGTAAGCAGTACTCACGGTTTTCTCACCCTCAGCAAGAAAGAGTGTTTTGAAACTATGAGATACCCCACTGAGATAACAGATAAGCAAAAACTGATTCTGTTGCATTTGGAGATCTCTTTTTGTAAAAAAAAAAAAAAAAAGGCTCAGCCCTGTGATAGGTTGACCTTACGGTCGCCATAAGTCTGAAACGATTTGAAGGGAAACAACAACAATGGACCCAATTTTGTCCTTGTGATACCGGTGCTATAGAAACTACAGTCCACGCACTTTTGTATGGTCAGTTTTATAGGGATATTAGCCAACAGCTGATTACCCCCCTTCTAACCAAATTCCCAGGACATTCTGATGTTTTTTACTTGTGCTATCTGATGGATAATCAGGAATAAACTATTATACTTATAGTATAGCTACTATTTTGCTATATGATGTGTAAGATACACCCTCAAATGGTTAACAGTGGTTGATGTGAGATATCAGAAGTTAACTTTGTTACTTGCTTTTATGACTGTACCCATTATTTTATTGGTCAATGACCAAAATAAAGTATCTGTCTATAACAACAATGGTTAAGAAAGTAAAATGACACAAAATTAAGGTATGAATATTTTCTTTGGCTTGTTACTAAAACCTGGGTAAACAATCCATTATTTAAAATTATAATTGGTAAATTTAAAGAAAACACCAACAGAATTTGTATTTTTTTTTTAAAAAAAGTATGAGTTTTCAGTGCATTTGGATTTAGAGTACAAGCAAACGAAAGTATGAGTGGAAGACACAGAACTAACCTGTTACAAATGACTTGTTATGAGTTAATTGGAGGTTAATAGGGAGAAACACAGTTTTTCCCCATAGTGTAAAGATGTTCCTTTCCTGGTTCAAACACATAATGATTCTTGCCATTATTCCTTTGTGCTGTCAGAAGTGTTCTCTGAGCCTACCTTAATGTTAAGGAAGCCAGAAATTTCTCCCCTCTCCTGTTTTTAACATTAATATATGCTTTCCCCATAGGTCAAAGCACTAGGGACCCTCACAGAATAGGAGCAGACAAGAGGGATGAAGTACTAGATTTTTTTAAGAGGTGTCATCATGGCCAGATATCAATACTTGCTGAAGTTCTTAGAGTACCATATCTCTCTAATTGGTAATAGCTCTAGATGAAGCAATATGACACTCAGCGACTTCAGAAAGTGCCACTGGTTGGCCTTCACCGACACTGTCTACAACGGCTAAAGAGTCACTGTTCCACAGATCTCTAACAGCCTATAGTTTAGAGCAATATGAAAATGTCACTGTCTGCCACTGAATACTACTTACAACAGCTACAGAGTCACCACTGCAGTCTACCCCATTCTGTGGTGCGGCTGGCAATGGTGCTCAAGAGCAATTCAGAAACTCTGTTTGAAATTAAAATAGAGGAGGCACTCTGACCACTCCATATTATTAAGGTATTACAACGCTCCTCCCAAAATGGGCAATGGGATACATATCCTTTTGAACTCCCTGGAATGTGAATAAGTTGCCCCATTGGATTTATAATGAGCAACTGAACAGACTGTCTTTTAAAACTAACATCCCAAGCTCTGATATACACTAATGAGAAATGGATTTTTATATAATACACATTACAGTGCTCTCGTATCTTGCACAGCTTAATATATTAAGCACTATCTAGTAGAAACAAGGCATACCACTGGAAAAGGTATAGAAAACCTATGAAACCTTCTAAGGATGAGTGTTAGTGCATGAAATTAAGTGAGAAATCCAGATTTAGGAGGTAATTCCATTTGAAATACTTTGTATGTGAATGATTTCTTCTTTTTTTCAGTGTTACATGTTTGAATATCCCAAGGTAACAATAATATTGTAAGAACATTGTACAGAAAAACAGGTTGATTTTCTGATTATTTAATCAATTTCTTGATTCAATTTACATTAATCAAACTGGTCTATTCAAGAGCAGTACTGATTCTAATGTGTTGAAATGAAATACAGTAGCTGCAATACAAGGCAAAACACCATTGTTTTACTGTGACTTAGGTATTTGAGGCTCAACTTAAACATTGTATAAGTCAGTCTAAACCTCTCCTTGCTAACCTAATAAAGGCAATGCATACAAATGATTTAAATTAGAGAAGGACTGTAAGGCCCCACTTTGGGGGTCCCTGATACCAGTAGGATCTAGATGGGCATCATACCAAATCGGCACTATGTTTAATTGGCAACGGAATTAACTGGCATCAAAATCAGGCCTGCAAAGTGACCGGAAAGTCAAACTGGGCAAGGGATTGTTCTGACAGTAAATGTGCGAAAGAGAGGAGAGTCAGCCTACAAGGTGAGATTAGGTTGCTTGCCAGGCACAATAACCAACGCCTTGTGGATGATTGATTTAGGCAGAAGCAGAATGTTTCCCCCGACGAAACCAAGCTAGAAGCCCACCAGATTTACTCAGATCCTTGTATTACTCCAATCCTTGCATTCCCCAACCCTCACTGATGATTGGATTAACCATCATGTCCTTGTCAATCAAACACTGTGCACATAAAAGGTGAATAGACCATTGTTAAGACAAAGGTCCCCGTTTTGTTTCTCACCCGGGAACTTCCCTGCCACAGGCTATTTTTTGGGTACATATACCTCTGATTTCAGGCTCACAACTCACAGCCTCTCACCCTTCTGAGCATCACTCCATCTATCCGATTCCCAAACTGAATACTGCCCTTGGGTCCAGCACTCAAGTCACCTCATCCTGCTCTCCACTTCTCCTTCGATCCGGATATTGCCTGTACCCTTCACAGTCGCTCTCCCATTTTCCTCCCTTCCTTTCTTCCTTCATTTCTTCCTTCCTTCCTTCCTTTCTTTCTTTCTTTCGGTTACCTCTTGTACGAATGTGTGCATGTGTGGATTGTTGTTTGTGTGCGTGGATGTATTGTAATAAAACACATTTTTGATTCTTCTATATCACTGTGTTGGCTGAGTCTCTCCTGCAGATGTTCGTAAACATTGGTAGCAAGATCTCGCTAAATTGCCCCCCTCTTGTTAACCTCTTGATTTTGAGCTAATTAATTCTGCACCTTTGCAAGGCGGGTTGGCCCTTGTGGTACCCACGTTTTGGGGTAACAGGGCAAAGCACAGATATTGTTGGACTGCAACACTCATCAGTCCTACCTAGCACAGCAAAGGGTAAGGAATCCTAGAAGTTGCAGTCAAACAGCTGTGTTTTGCCAACACCTATTTAAAGAAACTAGGGATGGGCCAACCAAATCTGCGAATCCTCAAATCCTTGACAAGGATTTGAGATTCATGGATCTGAATTCAGCCACCAAAATGGGCAAGTGAAATCTTTTGAATCCACCGCCGATCAGGCCCACAGGGGTATGTAGGGTGGGTGATCACTGTATCCCTGCACACTCCGGGGCCTGAGATCACATGATTGTACGACAATGAGCCGAGAGGAGAGCGGCAAGCGCACAATTGCGCTCTGCCCATCTTCCCCCACCCGCTCTGGGTACGATCGGGATGGGCAGAGGAAAAAGCGACAAGTGTGCAATTGTGCTCCACTCATATTCTCCCACCCACCGTGGGCACGATCGTGTCGGGACAGGCAGGGAAAAAGCAGCGAGCACATGATTGTACCCTGCCCATCTTCCCCCACATGCCCTGGGCACAACTGAGAAGGACAGGGGAAAAAGCAGCAAGCGCGCTCCGCCCATCATCCCCTACCCACCTTAGGCACGATCGTGTCAAGGCGGGCAGAGAAAAAAGCCGCGATTGTGCTCTGCCCATCTTCCCCCACCTGCTCTTGGCACGATCACGCTCAAACCAGAATGTGGGGGGAGAACTGGCACTTCCTGGGTCTGCCAAGGCCTGATTGGGTGGCAGGCCCTTGGACGTGCAAAAATCACGGCATAAATCCATGAACATGCACCTGAGGCTCCCTGTTCTCCCTCATGTTGTCTGTTCTCCCTAGTGCTGCCTATGCCCTTCGGCTTCCTGTGTGTGCTGGGCTGTTTGTGCTCCCTCGTGCTGCCTGTGCCCACTGGGCTGCCTGTGCCCACTGGGCTGCCTGTGCCTGCTTATGCTTCCTGTGCCTGCTTGTGCTGCCTGCCCCTGCAGCTGCCTCCCTCTGCAAGGTAACAATAATCTCTATTCTTTCGATCTGAGACTAGAGAGTAGGGATTGAGAATTCTTGAGACTGGACTAGAGACTTGACTTGAATGTCCTTTGCATGACTTGAGAGTGGACTTGAGGGTAGAGAATTGACTAGACTAAAGTCCTGTGAGTGTGTGTGTGTGTGTGTGTGTGTGTGTTAAGTGCCTTCCTTGTTGCAGGATGTGAGACTTGTCAAATTCTGCTTCAAAAACACTTTTCAGTAAGTGCCTTCTTTCCCTTGCTTTTTAAACCCTTTTTTAAAAAAGGATTTGAAAGATTTGAGATTTGTGAATTCCCAGAACCTTCCAGGGATTCGGATCGGGATTTGGAAAATTCTGGATTCATCCCATCCCTAAAAGAAACATTCAGTGCCTTTGAAAACAATTTCTCACTGACTTAAAATGCTTGAATTGTTGTTTCCAATATCAGGAAGCTGATCAGATGTCACAGCTTCAATATGTTAATTTTTTGAATTACACATTCCAGAATCCACCAGTGGCCATGCTGGCTTGAGAATTTTGGAAGCTGTAGACTAAAAAACTAACTTTTCTACGCTATGATCAGATGACAGAATTGTTCTATCTTGTCCATATTCCGAATGTCTGCCAATTGCAGACTATATAACAGCAACCGATTTCCAAGATTTGGAGGGGAAAAAAATCCATAAAATGAGCATTTCTTTGGGAGAATGGGAGCTATATGCATTTTAATGTCTTTTTTTGTGAGGTTTCCTTCCAATATTGTGGGAGTATGCTACAATGCAATTACTATGACGGGGAGAAGTAATAAAAAGTCTACAAGAAGAGAAAAACAAATCCATTTGTGCATTCTGAGGAACATCCTGCATAACTAAACATAAATCAGCAAACACAGAGAAGATTAGGAAGCCTGAATGTTTGATACATGACAAGAGGAAACCATCATGTCACAGTATAAATGTCTTCTAAACAAACAAATGCCCCTGAGCAGCTTCCAGCTATAGTTCTTTGGTCAGAAGACAAAAAAAAAAAAAAAGCCACCATTCTCCAGACATCCAGCAAGTATGTACCTATGTTTTCTAAGAATAACTCATGCCAAATAGCCTGAATTGAGATGTTTCATGAAAACAAGGTATACAGCCATCTGTGTCCCGCATGAACTTTCCTCAACTTAGAAACAAATGAAAGATCAGCTGCTGCTGCTGCTGCTTACAATCATAATTTCCCCAGCTGCTTTTTGCCCATGTGGGAAAAACATAACAGACAAAAAAGCAACCTGAAGAGTACTTCTGAGAGGGGAAAAAAATACCTGATAGAGACAAGGTCAGGCACATCTTCCCTTGCCACTCATGTGTTGTCTCAAAAAATTACTTCTTTGGACTACTGGAACCCTCTAGCTAATACAGCCCCCACATTAGCTGAGGGATTGAGGGAATGGTAATCCAACAAGTCATTTTTCCAAGCCCTGCTTCTATTCATGACTCATGTGAGCCACCATGGGAGACAATAGCTTTATTAAAATGTATAAAATCCTTTCCTCTGAGCTTGCTCCCTGTTACTTCATTCTTGCTCAGCTCTCCCACCTTCTATGCGTCGGGAGGTGACGGTCTGATTTAGAGTCTGAACTGCATAGAGTTCTAAACGAACCACAGCTCCCTCTAAGGGTAGGATCTGGGAGCAGGAATGCAAATAAGGTCACAAGACCAGTCACTACATCCTCTTTTTTCTCTCAGGTAATTTTCATCACAGAAGGCATTTAGTGCTTGAATCCTGCCAGCATGTTTCTGAAAAAGTGGAATACACATGCTTTATATGTTATGTCTATATATGTCTGTTTGTATTCTATTTCCATCCCGCCTTTCTCCCAAAATTGAAACTCTCTAGACAACTCACAGGAAGACTTTAAAAAAAGAGAGAGAGAGAGAGGGAGAGAGATCTGTACAAACAGAAAAATTATAATATTGAAGCACAAATGTTAACGCTGACACAAAATTGAATAAAAGTAATTTTAAAATCGTATTGGTAGGAAGAAAAAATCAAGTATGTACACCCACATTAAAATCCCCTTCCTCCGCAGCTACACTGCTGCCAAAAGCCTGTTTGAATGAAAAGGGTTTTGCCTATCAGACGAAGAACAACAGAGATGGACCCAGTCTAACTTCCCCTGGGAAGGAGTTCCATAGTCCAGGAACAGCTATTGAGATTTAAAAATCCAGCTCTTAGCATCTGCTCATCATTAACAAAAGAAATCAGGGAAAAGATAAACAGAACATATAGTTTTTCCTTGCAGTTGCTCTCCTTCTCTCTGTTGTACCCATACATTGAAATTCAGCTCACTGAGAAAGTAACTGTGTATTAGAGCTGAGCTGAGAGAAAAATGGAAGGTTAGAGAGAGAGGGAGACAAAGGCGGGGTGATGGTTTAACTCTTCATGCCCCTTTTGACATAAAAACTAAGAGCCCCCCTCCTCACCTTTATACGTTAATATGGAAAATAAATGTTAAAAATGGCTTTTACTGTAACATCTAGCTTGACTTCAACGGCTTCTGTTTATAGATAAGTCAGCAAACACATCCCAAAGTGAAAGCACATTTTTTTTTATGTATAGTGAGCCAACAAATCATGAATACAGAAGTTCCCCAGAAAAGATACTGTAGAAATGATGGATGTAGTTTCCCTCTTGCACACGAAATCTTTAGACCTCCACAGAAACCCATTATTAATTATGCTTAGGAGTATCCAAAGCATTTTAGCCAACATGCATATTTCACTAACAGCTGGATATATGCCATCTCTATTTTCTGGATTTAGTTTTCAGCCCACCAAACCAAATATTACATGCAGTTACATCTTTTAATTACTTCTTCCACTTGAATATATTTCACCGTAGGAGGAAGAGACACAGTCTCATAATCGTGCGGCATTCACAAAAGTCGAAGTACACATTTATTTCCTCCTAATCTGCCTCCTGTGGATTTAGCTTATTTGTAAAATCACCTTGCCTTCACTCACTGAGAAGATAAAAATGTACAAGCACTCTTCAAACAACGTGAAGTGGAAGGTGAAGATGCCAGCATCTCAAGACAGAACAAATTGTCTCTCCACTTGGGGGAGGGGGGGCAAATTCAATTTCCTCAGGGGAAGGGAATATGCCTCTTTGCTGTTCTACATGGGTGATGTGACAAGTTTTTTGTTTTTATTTTTTACTTCCTCCTACTCTCTCATGAGGAAGGAAAAATAATCTGTAGAGATTTCTTATTCTTCCGGTGGTTTCTAATAGTAAAGGGTATATCAGAGCACTTTTTCCAGAAGAAAGATAACCAAGTCAGTTATTCATATCAGAGCCCAGAACATTTTGCAGCTTGAGGCAAAAGACAAGATAAGGCCCCTTCCCATTCCATGTACAAAAACTGAGTGGACTCAATTCAATACTGGTGGTCAAACAGCAAGCCTAAGTAAGATACTCCAAGGTAGGCTGTATGGCAATGGCAGAATGCCCTCCAACAGCTCGCTACCACTTGCTAGCCACTCTGCTCCAGTCTGCTTTGTTGGTAACTGCTCACTGACTGCTCAGAAAGCATTCTGTGACTTAGAAGCAGCTGCTGCTAATGTGCCCCATCTATCTGCATATAACAATGAATTGCATTTAGTTTCAAACTGCTGGAGGGCATGACCTGTGCTATCTCCCTGTTTGCTTGGTCAAGGGTTTTTCCCAACATCACTGTCTGTTACATACTAAGAGAAGGAAAGTGGACAAGTCAGGAGGAAAGATAAAGGAGCCTTGACTTTGCTGGTTTGCCTGGAAGCAGTCAGCATTTGCTACCCCTTAGCATCCACCAGCTGTGGTAGTTGCCGCTATGTGCTTCAATCTGTATAAAGGGAAAGCTGACGCCTGCTCATCCCCCAAAGCCATAATCAAGTGTTCTGACTGCTCACAGGAGGGTTAGACATGAGGTGTGGATAGAGGCCTCACAACTCATCTCCCTGTGCTCTCAGTCCTTAATTTTCACACACTGAACAAGGAGATCTAAAGAGATGGTTCTATGAACCAAAGCAGAGCTCTCCTAACCACATGGAGGAGGTCTCTACATACTTCCAAGCAAACAAGAATAGAAGCTTCCTTCCAACCTGTGTCCTCAACAGAAAAAGGTAGAAACAGAACACACCAGCATGTTTTGCCCTTCCCATGCTGTCCTCACATGAACAGAGCAAGTATCTGCAGAGGACTTCTCTTGCTACTCTTCAAAGGCTCATGGTTTGTACCATGAGCCAGAGTATACTATCTGCATTCATGCAAAGACTCTATTGACTAGATGGGAGCACAGAAAGCATCTTCCAAGAGTTCAATTATTTCCCTACAATGAAGTAGGGAAACAAAGGGCAAAACAACTCTATGCAGAGTAAATAAAACAACCACAACTTAAATAAGAATTGTCCCTGACTACTACTCCATCTAGAGCCCTATTCAGATGTTACCAACCCAGCTGGATACAACATGCAAATAGGGGATCACCTAGCCCTACTCCCTCTATTACAGTTTTCTTTCCTCATGAAGAAAGTGACAAGAGAGTCTCATCACATGGAGGCTCTTCGTGAAAGCAAGACTGGCATTTAGAGTTCAGAATTGCATGGAAAGCCTCCACAGAAACAAGAATCTTCCCTCTTTGGACTCGTTACTTTCTGTGCGAGGAAAATGATGGTAGGGACCATGAAGTAGAGATGGGGTAGGCACTCCTTTCTTCACCTGTTGAATCTAGCTGGGTATGTAACAACTGAATAGGGTTTAGGCCATGAAAAGGTTATAAGAGCTAAATCATTCTTACAGATTTTTGCAGCAAAAGCAAAGCTATTTCTTCCAGTCCACTCACATGGCCTGCTTGTGCTAAGGCTTCTAGGCTTGCCTTTTAAAGAGACCTGCTGCCTGGAAAGGCTTCAACATCTTGCAGTATTTGCAAAAAGTGGTCTGTCTAATAAAGATTTCAAAAACAAGCCTTGTAGCAACAGATTTGCAACAGCTTTCAAATGGGAACTCTCCCAACCAGCACATTTGATGTCCCAAGTAAAATATATGTTAAGACTAATCTACCAAGCTCAGTTTCTCATTTCTCAATTCTTTATGTATATTCTGTTCCACTTCTGCGTTAGTTTACAAATTTGTTTTTTTTCAAGTCTGCATAAATGCTTCATTCATATTTCTCAAAATCTGTACATTCTTCTATTCTTTTCAGATATACATTTCTTTACAAATTTTTATACAAAATATACAAATAATACAATATACAAATTTTTATAAGTAATTTCCCATAAGATTAAGTATTTTTGTCCACACATTTCTGTAACATACACATTTTTGTGTGCACACTTCCCTAATATACACATTTTTGTATGTACTTCTAAACTTGTGAATTGCACTGCAAGATTCAAAGAAGTGTGAGTATCAGCAGATGACCATATTTAGCTTGTTTAGCTTCAGGAAGTGCAAATGTGGTACATTTACATTACAAGCCATGTTAATATACAAGTTTTTATAAGTAATTTTCCATAAGACTAATAATTTTTGTCCACACATTTCTGTAACATGCACATTTTTATGTACACACTTCCCTAATTTACACATTTTTGTATGCACTTCTAAATTTGTGAACTCCACTGCAAGATTCAAAGAAGTGTGAGTATCAGCGCATGACTATATTTAACTTGTTTAGCTTCAGGAAGTGAAAATGTGGTACATTTACATTGAAAGAAAAACCATGTTAATCTCCTTGTCCCTACTGCAAAGGATTATTTGGAGTGGAGGAATAAAAACATTTTTAAGGAAATTATGTTTCTTTATTGCTATTTTCTTTTCTTTGACAGTCAATAAAATACACAGTTGCCCATGCACCCATAACCAATCAACACTATGTATGCAAAATTTTACTATGCAAATTATTTCCAAAAGAAAGAAAGATAGATAGATAGATAGATAGATAGATAGATAGATAGATAGACAGACAGACAGACAGACAGACAGACAGACAGACAGACTGGGATGCAAATCTAGGTAATTGCTCCAAAAGTTTACTTATGCAGAAAAGGAAGTATAATTTCTCTATAGATTCTATCTCCAAAAAGAAGGCAATTAGATGTGAAGTTCTCCAAGGCCAAAAGGAGGGGGAAATAACCTGAAAATCCAGGGAATATTGACTAATGTGATCATTTATGCACTGAAAAGGAAGAAATATAGACACGTCAAAGAGCAAGCACCACTGTGTTCAGAAAGTGAGAGAAATTTAGGCAAACCAAGCAAGAATGATAAGGCATCTGGGGAGAATCCAGTGAAGATAATTTCACACCTACTGGCTTGCCACAAATTTTAAAGAAAAAAATTATAACAGAAAAACAATCCAAAAATAAACTATGATTTCTTTTTCTCAAGTGTTTCAGTACTACAAGCACATCCAATTAAATGGGAATGCAGAAACACTGTCATATAAACAAAAGGAACAATTACTTGTTTGTTTATTGCTGCTGGTTTCTAAGAGCTGCTGAACAAGAATTATCCTGAACAGTAAACGCTGACAGATTTACATTCCTTTAAACGCTTTACCAGCTTGGATCACAGTCTTGCAGCCAAAGCTTCTATGTAAAATTGATGAAGGAAAAAGATGAAAGGCATTACACAGCAGGTTGAATCCCAAAGACAGGCTGGGAGAGCCACCAAAATACATTTTAAAAGTATAGCACACCACAATAGACTCAATACAGAGAATGGATTTCCCAACAGTAGCTTGTCCAGTCATAAATAAACACACCTCGACATTGAAAAGTGTAGGGGTTACTTCAACTAAACAGGTTTAGAACAGGGCTAGATGAATATTATTACAAGTAACCTCGGAGAACTGTATCATTTCAAAAGAACGCACGATAAAACATATACAACCATATACAAATGGGATTCTGTGTAGGCTCTGTGAATTTGGGTGCCAATGGAGAAACCTCCTTACACTTCCTTTGATCCAGGAGGAAAGAAAAAGGTGAGCCCAACTACAGAGAAACACTCTCTGGCACACTGACCTCAAGTAGGTCCCTTTCTTCCTCCCTCTCTGTGTTACTTGTTGAGATCTTGCTTGAAACTAGCAAAACATAAAGTCCTGCTATCTTACTTACACAAAGGTCTAGGAGGGTGACAGCAGTTGGAGAGGTAGTGGCACAAGGGAGCTCTTCCAGTGCAGCTCTGCAAGTTATCAATGGCCATTTGAGTTGGTGGGACAAAACTGTGCCCAAGTGCTGTCCAGTAGACATTGTGTAACCTTGCAAAAAACGCTTTGTAAGGAATGACTGAATACCTCCTTATGCAACATCATAAAACATCACAATGCAACATCACAAAAAAGGAGCTATTCTAGAGCAACCCTGTTACAGAAAGCCACAAGAGGATTCCAAACAAAGATTTGAACCATGGTGCACACACACATGTCCCCATACCATAGCAGATATTCAAACACTAAGCTTAATTGTTTTTATCGCATCTGCTCTGAAGTAGGGTAAACATGCAGCAAAGCAAAGGCTTCTTTCACCATCTTTTTTTTCAAAGTGATGTACACGCTTAACTTCCTCCCCCTCCCCCATGCACAGAGTGAGGCTGCAACACACATATACAGGTCTTAGGTACCAGTCTACAAGAAGCCACTGCAAATTACTGGGGCCTGGCAATTTTGAAGGAGGATCAAGGCCTAACAGGCATACAATTTTTGTCTCGCAGCCAACAGGCAAAACAGCCTGAATGTGACAATAAAGGTATAAAGTCTTCTTGCCTCCCACCAGCCAAGCTAAGTTCCAGGCTATTCCAAGTGCTGCAGTGCCTGTACTGTTCCCCCTACCCCAAAATTGCTTCTTCAGTCTCCACCCTAATCAATCTGCCCTTTGCTTACAAGCCTGCTCACCTGCACTGCTGCATTGGTCTGCAAGGAAGGAAAGGCGTCGACTAGTACAAAAGCCTTTCCCCAGTTCCTTCCCCTTCACGCACAGTTGGAAACCTCTTTCTCAGTCCAATCCAGAAGTGTTTACTTGGCCAACCTGTGGTGGTCAGCCACCAGCAGTCCTTTCTCGTTGCACAGATCTGTGGCTCGAGAACAGCTTGCAGACCTGATTTTAAAAACATGAGTGGGGCTCAAACCCACTCTCAGCAGCCTGGCTGCAGCAGAATGCAGAAAGCTGGGAAACCAATTTCACAAACACAATTCATCCCATTATATCTAACCTGGAAGTTTTGACTTCTAATCTCCAGATAACTGTGGATTACTGGCACTAAGTCTGGCCTACCTATTTCAGGGGCCACCTATTTCAGGAACATCCCGTACTCAGATGTAGAAATTTACAGGGACTTGTTGGGATTCAGACTCAGTTTACTGGCATTCGTCCACACCATTCATGTACCTAAACATTATTTAGCACCTGAATAGCTTCTCCTGATTGAAATGTCATGGAGTAACAGAGCTGAATACTATCACCATACTGCTCCCACATCACCCACCATCTCCTGCAACTACCATATTGTGACACTTCCCACAATCCCTCTCCAAAGTTCTTTATGGATATGTGTGTGTGTGTGTGTGTGTGTGTGTGTATGCAAGAAGTCCTTAATGTAAGTACAACATAACGTTAACACCTCTCATATAAGAAATGTTCTCTATTTATCATTTCCTGAAGGCTTATACTATCATCAGTGGCCCACAGTCTAATTAGCTAATAGTTATAGTCATTCTGGGCTCACGCAAATTGATTCTCTGGTGTCAGGGTCCACAGGAAGAAGCAAAATGGCTAGTCTGAAAAGACAATCACTGAGCAGATTTTTAAACCACAGACCAGGAGCTGCTGTCTACACTATTGTAGCAATGCGCTTATTTAAAAAAAACAACAACAGTCTAATGACCTTGTCCCAGGCAACTGACAATAAAATACAATATAACACAAATTTTGCAGCAAAGCCTAAAAGCACCCACTGTTTCACAGACAAAAACTCTGCATAGAAAGGGAAACTCCCAAAGGCAACCACCCACTGATGGGAATTTCATTTCCACAGGGTACATCCCACAACAGAGATGATTCTTCCAGCCCTTTTGTTTATAATAAAGGAGCATTGTTTCTGTCAGGAGGAAACTGGATGCCTTATTGCTAATGAGAGATGGTTAATTTTCATGACAAAAGCACATTATGCCAGGGCCAGTCCTGCCCAGTAGGCGGGGGGGGGGTGCCGCTGACCTCAGGTAGTGGAATGTAAGGAGCAAAATGAACTATTTTGAAAAGCCTCAGTGGCTGCCCTACAGCATTCAGAAATGTTGCAGCTGGTAGGGCAGGCTCTGGGCAGAACAAGGCATGGTAGGCTTTAAAAAGCCATGTGTCAGCCCCTTCCCTGCTGCAATGTTGTGAGTGTCAGCATAGGCAGACTACAGAGCTACCCTGCCCACAACATCATGCTCTGAGAAGAGATCTCTCCAGGCAAGACATTTCAGGACTAGAGATGGAAAGACTGTTTTGAAAAACATAATAACATGGGTTTCATGAGTGTCAGAAAACCCTGACAAGGGGAAAAGTAGATGGATGGAAATATTTCCAGTTTAGGACTCATTTGGCACAAAAAGTGTGTAATTTTTAGCACAAAATATAACACTTCCTTCAGAGAAAACAGTATTTTCTACACAGAAAATAATGGCACAGGTCCTGCATCAAACACACAGCCACAATGTCATCTCTTTATGCTTTATCTCCCCATCTAAACTCCCAAAACTACCTTGAAAGTGTCATCCTGAGCCACAGAAATCTGTGGTGCTGGCAAGCAGGGCACTGCGGGATGATGTAACCAGACCTCTCCCACCAGAAAGCAACGCTAAGAAGCAGGAGCCCCTTCAACTCTTTATTGCAGCATCACTTACTGGTGGGAGGGGACAAGTCAATCATTTTCTGGCACCCCACTCACCAGAAGCACAGACCTTCAGCAGTCATCACTCCAGCATTCAGGAGGGCAGACTATGATGGGTTTCAGGGTCATTTATAGTCATACCAATGGTTCCACAATTGCAAATGAGAATCCAAAGACATTACAATGTTCTAAGTCTAATTTTATGAGATCGTAACAGACTAACAAGATGCTAGCCAATATTTTGAAAAGAAAATTCCCTGCACGGAGAGCATCATTTTCTGTGCGGAACATAACATTTCTGTCCAGAAAAAAAATGGCATTTTCTCCAAAAAAAGAAAAAAAGTTTTTGCACAGAATAAGTCTTGACCTGTGAGTAATCTTTGAAGACTTCAGGAAAAGGGTACAACTATTGGTTCTTGAAGGTGAGAAATATATAAAGATTTATATCTCCATTCAGGACAAAGTGGTGAAGGAAGACGGCTAGGGTCTGATACAGGTAATGGTGAATGAAGGCATGACCTCCCACTTCATCAATGTCTGTTCTTTCACTACAGCCCAATGCAAATTACAGAGTAACTTTCAACAATCCCATGACTGCTTGGTTTCTTCAGTTGACAGAGACTAGCAAGTAGTTCTACTAACAAATGAGATGCAGTAAGCAAGTTTAAGTTTTCGTAGATTGATATCATTTGATTCAGCACATTGCCTTCCAAAATCAATAGATTGCACTGGGTTGAGGTTTGCTGTTTTTGGTTAAGAGGACACAACACTGCATTTGGCTCAAAAGAAATACAAATCCAATACTGGATATAAAATATACTTTAATTGTTTATTGATTCTTCCTCAGATTTTTGTCTCTGAAGACTGACTCAATCAATTCACAAAGAATATGCACCTTAATGAGACCTTTGTGAGTAGACAGGGTTAGGTTTTTTTTGGTGACAGTGTGGGAAGGCAGTCTTAAAAGATTCCTGGTGTCTTAAGAAAACAAACATGGACCTCTCACCCATTCTACTTTGTCCCTTCAAAGTAGCATTTAAAATGGATCCTGTAGATTTGAGCAACCAGGCATGTATCATACAGGTGAGTGTGTGCGTGTAATTTTTTTACTCTGCACTCACATATTATTTTCTGACTATAAATTAGTCTACTTACTTCATTTATAATTTTGGATGGTAAACCTGTATTATTTTACATAATTTATTCCTGATTTGCAACAAATCATAATTATTGTTGGTTATATTTCTCCAGAAAATCCTACTCTGCTACTTTGTCATCATATGGAGGCGACCTTGGACTCACAAAGTCTGCCCGAGGTGAACATAGCCTTGGGCAGGTTCTTCTAAGGTAATAGAGAGCCAGTGTGGTATAGTAGTTTCAGCACTGGACTACAACCCTGGAGAGCAGGGTTCAATTCCCCTCTTGGCCATGGAACCCCACTGGGTGACCTTGGGCACCTCACATACTCTCGGCCTCAGAAAGGCCCATCATAAGTTTGCCTTAGAGTTGCCATAAGTCAGAAAGGACTTGAAGGCACACAACAATTACTACTACAACAGCAACAACAATAACAGCCCAAGGTAGTAACCTTGCTAGTAAGCATGGTCCAGAGAATAGACTGCTAGGTCTGCCATCCAAGGACCAACCCAGCTAAACCAGAAAGGTTAGGATAGTATAGTTGTTCCATTATGCTAACTTTCTTGGCCTGTTTCTCCCAGAAGTCTTAGCATTTAGCCAATGCTAAGTCTGTGTAACCTTCACCTCTGCTTGTGTCTAGAACTGCATAATGCTATGAACTCTGAAGAAGGGAGTTGCTGGCTGGAGAAGACAGTTGTTTCAAATAAGGCCCTAGTGACCAAAGACCAGATATTGGAAATATATGGTAAAACTGGGAGTCAGCTCATTGGCACAGATGTAGGTAGTTAGAGGGATATGTGCAGCAGAGAACACAGATGACTGATTGAAGGTGGAGATACTTCATGCAGATGAAGGATAAACTGAGAGAAGCAAACTAAAAATGAGCTAGTAGGTGTACAGGGTGGGGAAAATGGCTGAAGAAAGACAGTGTAGCCTGCCACATATGGGCCATATATGACCTAGGGAGGCAGATGTCCTCTCCTTCTAATAGGCCTCTCCTCTACGGAACACTGTAATTGCACATATTAAAAGCAACACTCTATACTATTTAAAGTGTTTTACACAACAGACATTTCTTTGGTGAACATTAAAGTAGGGAAGCTACTTTACATTTAACACACGATTTTGTTAATCCTTCTGTTTGCTAACTCTGTAAGCCACCATCTGCATACATTTAATTCTGGCACTGTGCTTTATTCGTCAGAGTGTTAGGTACCTGCCAACACTATTAGAAAATGAAAACACAATAAAATAAATGGAAGTAAGATGCCTCAAGGCCAACACAGCTTGCCCTGGCTCAAGCAAACCAGTCAATGATGCATTCTGACATTAAAACTATGTGGTACATAATTAAAAGGATAATAATTATTGCTATTTGGTTTTGCAATTACCCTTGACTGAATCTCCCTTTTATTGTGACAAAAATAAATTTAATTTTTAAGACACTTCAACCTTGCATGTGTTTCTGCTATGTTTTTTTTTAAAAAGCTGATCACTCCTTTCGTACTGAAGCACTGGACATACTTGGGACTGTTACTGACTTAGGAGATTTGTAATTCAGGGCTAAAAATTCAGATTCAGTATCTGAAGTCTTTGTTAGACTGTTAAACATTTCCAGGTTTTCACAGAACCAGGCTGAAAACTTTATAGTACTAAGAGAGAAAGCCCATTAACCTTACTCAATATGAGGCAAACAGGGCTTCCTCTGTAATGGCACTCCAAGTGAGGAATAGCCTTCCAAGGGGGGGCAGAGTGGCTTCATCCCTCTTAGGACCCTGGTAGACAGCTAAGACTGTATTATTTCATGCGGCCCATTAAAACCAGAGGTGGCTGCCATACCCGTTTAAATGTTGTGTAGTTCTCTTAAAAAATTGTTTTAGCCTTTTTAAAAATACTATTTTATCTGTGTCCTCTATTCATATTTAATGTTTTAAATAATGCTTTTATATGTACTTTTTATCTATAGTATATTGTCTTGAGAGACCCAGTGGACTGAGAACTCATAAATAACCACTAGAGAAATACATTCCTCAGAACCAAACTAAGTGTTCAGCAGAAGTTTGAGGGCCTGGGAAGCTTCTTGAAACTGACTACTTGAATCAAAGGCCACTCTAATTTTTCCAGGGTTTTTTTTTTTTTTTTTACTGACTGATGTACTTCAAAGGTAGGAAGGCATCCACATTTTATCCATATTTTTCACCCTGTTTGTGGTGGAGCCAGTTCTGCATAGCCAGTCTTATAGATGTCTTCTGTGATGATCACAGTTACTCTTCATCCCTGGTTTTCTCTTCAAAGTGTAACGCAATGGAATAAGTTGCGAGAATCCTTGGCCCTTTCCACACGAGGCGAGGGAATCGCTCCGTGCCATTACTCACTGCTTCTTCTGGGGTCTGAAGCAACACGGACTGTCCCTGAAGCCCTTCTGCAGGGTTCTTCCTTGGTCCAGGACAAATTGGAGCAGTGCAAGGTCTGTAGATCCGCACTGCTCCGGCTTCCAAAATGGCGGTTTCCAGCTCCCAAAATGGCGGCTCCTGCTTCCAAAGTGGCGGCTTCTGGCTTCCAAAATGGCAGCTTCCGGTTGGTCGTGGGTCCTGACCAACCGCTGAAGCTCGCCACGCCTAAAGCCCGCCCTCCACAGATGGCAGGCTCGCATTGGTGCAAGCTTGCGAATCTGCACAAGAGAGCAGGAACGCAGTGGCACGTTCCAGGAAAATAAAGACCTGTTTTTTCTGGTCTTTCAAAAACACGCTGGAAGACCACTTGGGAACATCTTGGAGCAGACTGAGGTGCGGATCTCCGGTAAGTAGTCCGCTCCTAGTCCACTCCAAGGTGCAGACGACCTCCGTGCGAGGATGCACTGCCCTGTTCTAATTGCCTGGTGTGGAAAGGGCCTTTGTTTCTGGCTGCTCAGAAGTTGACACCTGGGTGTGCAGAACAGAAGTGGGTCACTCAGCTTTTAGATCATCTTTAAAGAATATTTTTGAGAGCATATGACGATTCATACCCATGCAGACCAGAAATTTCGAAGAAGGCTGAATTAGCCATTTAATCATCAATAATGGAGTACATCTTTGCTTTGTAAGTTGCCCTTTGGGAAGCACCTTTGCTAAACATGTTTGTGGGCATGATCACCCTGCCTGAATCTGGATATAGTAGGATATAACCTCTGATAGCAATCTTCTTTCCACATCATGTTTTGTGGCAGAAGGCTATGCAGTCTTAAGTTCAACAAAGTTTAGAGGAAGAGCAATTGTCAGGGTCTGAAGCATAGGCAGCAAGGACAGACCAGTACAGGTGCCAGGGCTGGGCCAAGGGACAGGCACTAGGTCAGGAAGCCGAGGGCCAGGGCACAACAAGAGTCTAAGGCAGCAATCCTCCGGGTGGCAAGAGTCCAGGGGGCCAGAGGCAAGAAGGAGGTCCAGGAGACAGGCAGCAGGTCAGAGCACACAAGAGTCCAAGGCAAAAGGATAATTCCAGGCAACAGGCATAAACAGGGCCAGAGGCAGGTGGCAGGTCCAAGAGACAGGTAGAAGGTCTGGGCACAGAAAGGGTTTGAGGCAGTAGAAGCCTACCAGGTAACAACAGTCCACAGGGCCAGAGGAAAGAGGCAGGTCCAGAAAGCAGGCCAAGGTCCAAGTCCAGCAATCAGCTGCCAGTAGAGTCAGGACCACCCGCAGAGGCTACAGGCAGCACTGAGGACCATTTTCTTGTGGCAAAGGCTGCAGACTTTTTGCAATGTTGTCACCTTCCAGGTTTATAGTCTCCTGAATGGCACATTCTCTCAGATTTGAATCTCTATAGAGTTTTGTGAGGACATCAAGGTATTTCCTAGATGTATTACATTATAATTGGACTATAACCTGTTGATTCTTGTATCCATCCACAACAATTGTAATATAATATGTATTTTATCTTGTCTTGTCCCACACCCATTCTCATTTCTCCTGCTGCCAGTCTATCTCAGTTTTATATGTTCCCTGACCCATTTGGATCCAAAATCCCTTTTGGACCTGTCTCCTTCTGACATCCAATAGAAAGAGTGGGGAAGGTGCAACCCATGGTCTGCAAGAGGCCACAAGGCCCTTTTCTTGCACTTTCTGAAACTTCCAAGCCCCATGCAATAGCAATTATATGTGGAGAACGTGATGAAATTTGGTGCTAGCAGTATCCAACAACTATGCACTTTGCTGTCTAAATTGAACAACAAACCACCACTCACACTGTTCTAATCAACCTGGTGTTCTCCTTCCACTGCTTCTCCCCACTACAGTGAGAAAGATCAACAGAGAAAGGAAGAGCAATATAAGAGGGAAAGAGGGAGAACCGCTTTGAATCTCACACATACACACCAGTGACTGCAGCTGTGTGCCCAGCTACTTGGCTGCGGCCACGAATTAAAAAGATCAACAGAGCTGTGGAGCAAAAGTAAGAAAGAAAGGATGAGTTAAGACAGAAAGAGAAAGCAGCCAAAAAGGAGAAAGAGAGAAAGCCCAAGATGAGAAAGGCAGAAAGCCATCTCACGACAGAGAGAGCATAGGTGGTATTCCCCTCCACCACTCCATCTACACACCTGGCTGCTCAGTTGCAGCTGAGAGAGAGTGAGAAGGAACTGTGAGACAGAAGAGTAGACACAGCAAGGGAGGGAGGGAGAGAGACAGAGAGAGAGAGAGAACCCCCACTGAAAGTCAGAAAGAGTAACAGAAGTGAGAGTACAAAAAACAAAGTTTCATTTAAAAGAGAGGCAGAGGTCAGAGAGAGCGAGAGCATGAGAGAAATTTTTCTCCACCTAAAGCCAGGAGCCCAACTTCCATGCTCCTGTCCTGAGTGCATTGATCGCATTTCTGGATGGGCAGCTCCGATACACTGTGATTGGCAGAAAATTAAATGGCTGTTTTTAGTAAGAAAAGTGTTTTGTTTTTGTTTTTTTCTAATAATGAAATTATATAATTACTGTATTCGCTGGCGTATAAGAGTTATTTTTTTCCCCAAAAAATATTGTTTGAAAATGGAGTACGTCTTATATGCTGGTGTGTCTTATATGTCAGCAAACATTATTTACCAGTGTATAAATAGGGTGCATCTTATACATGCGTGCATCTTATACACCAGCAAATACAGTAATATAGTTTTACAATGTTTGTAAAAATTTAATTTAATTGATCATTTTAATTTTACTGTTAATTTACCTGTGTTCAGTTTTCCATACTACCATGACTCCCACACTGAGAAAAAGGCAGAGCAACAACAGCAACAGTTTTAAAAGGTGCAGCTGTCCAGCACTACAGAAGCCTAGAATATCATCTCTAACTTGTCCAGAGCTGCCTAGCCTTGCACTATAAATCTGAGGCATAGTCTTAGCAGCACTTCCATCTGTGGACTTGTATTCTGTAATTTTTTTTCTCATCTATTTATCTCCTGCTTGAACCATACTGCCAACCACACAAAAACCTATTTCCTGCTGTTCATTTTATCTTCCTATTGCACAAAATGTGTCTGCCTCTGCATTAGAACAATGACTGTGTTACTCCACTGGAAAAACCCTATCCTGGGGTCTACAATAAAATGTGATTCCATATGCCTGAATGAGCACGTAGGTCAAATGATCGAAAACCAGGTCAGGCCAGTAAAATCCCCAGTCACATAGCCCCAGGAGACCTCAAGCTGTGCAAACCCATAGTAAACAAAGGGTCCTATGCCCCTGAGAAGCCGACGTGAGGGGATTAGCATGTTTGCCCCAAGTTGAGCAAATATCCTAACAGGCGAGGACCATTTACATGGAGTCACACCACAACCCAATGCAGCTGAAGATCCTGAGACTTTGGCAACACCTTGTAATCTCATCACGCAAAAGAAGTTACCATTGTGGAGCTCCTTTCTCATTGCAGCACCCATTGTTCTCCCCGGGAAAGGATTAGCCCTCCAGGTACTTTTCACTCTACAAACAGTCCCAGTTTTTGAGTGGTTCTTTGGATTACTCCCGGTCATCCCAGCTGACCATTTCTCCATCCGTTGAGTAATCCCCTCAGCCCTCTCCGTGCTGAGCTCCACTTCTTTGCCATTTTTCCCGGACCAAGGGCTTCAGGAAAAGGTGCAGTATTACCCCAGCTACAACCCCTTCAATATTCCCTTATCCAGTTTCCTCTCTTTTGCTTCTTAATAGGTCTTGGGTGAGTGTGTGAGTGATTGCGTTGGTGTGTCAGACTTTCATTCAATAAAATCATTTATTGGACATTTTGGTTTGGTTTTTGGCTTGGCCTGACCCCATAAAAACTGGATAAAAAGACCCCGCTAGGTTACCCTGCCTCTCGCATTGCTATTGCTTGTGCTCTGGCTGGTTTCCATTCCCCACCACGTGGAGCACATTGAGGTGTCTCCCAAGGGACCCCAGAAATCAGGGTAACAACTGTACAGCACAGTCTCCAGATTTGAGATAGTACTGATATCATTACAGACAGACACATACATATTTGCACATACACACACATATATGCCCATCAAATATGATGACCTATTCAATGGGGTCATGAACCAGACTTCCATCAGAAACTGAACACTAATTCAAAGAGAAAGGGGCCAGCTGAGTCAAGAGGGTTAACAGCATACCACAATGAAAACCCCCCACCTAGGCCTTGCAGTGACTGCCGATTCTAAACTAAACCCAGCTGAGAAGTTAACATCCTTGCCACCTAAGGGCATCATTTACTACCCAGTCTACTTATGGCCATAAGATGCATGCCTGGCAAGAATTAGTGAGAGGTGAGATGCTGCTAGGCTCCGGGCCAGGAGGTTCTCCTTTCTCAAGCAAGAAAAAGAGACTGGAAGGGGCAGTCAGACCGAAGAAGCATTTGAGGCTTCAGTTAATATTCAAAACTCATGGGAACAAATTAAGTTTGGACTTGTCCAGGCTTCTGGAGGAGCCTGCTCTGGCTTTTCTCATTATCTCATTCAAAACTTTTTTCATCCTTTCCACCAAAATTGCTGTAAATATTTTATAACCATTATTTAGCAGTGAAATAGGTCTGTAATTCTTTGGTTCAGTAATGTCTTGCTCTTCTATTCTAATAAGAGCTATGTTAGTACAGTTCCCATTTGTGTTGATTAAACACCACACCAATGTCTAACCTACTTTCCTGCATGCAAGCTCATCCTGGCAGGACTGGGACATGTGTGGCAGAAATGGAAAAACTGAACATTCAGCCTGTAGCAACCTGACAGAAGATATTAAAATAATGGCATAACTAAATGTATTCACAGGGTCTACTCGCCATCAACTGTAAACATTTAAAAAGGAAAATGTAGCAAATATGAATTACAACAGGAGACAATCAAGATTGTTTCCCACACATCCACCTTTCCAGTTTTGCAAATGAATGTTTCACCACAAAGAAGATGTTTAAAGATAAATGAAATCCTGCAGTGCCTTAATGCCTTAATAACTTAACATGTCAACAGGGGTATGTGTCTGTGTGTCTTCAAGTCACCTGTTGACTTACAATGACTCCATGATTTTTCAAAGGGTTTTCATAGGCAAGGAAATATAGCCTACAGCACCTGCTATTCATTGGTGGTCTCCCATTCAAGTATTAACCAGGACTGATCATATTTAGCAATGGTGTACTGAAGTCTTTTATTCCAAGTCTCAAGTCAAGTATCATGTTTCTACCTACAAGTCTCAAGTCAAGTCATAAGTCCTTGACAGATACTTCCAAATCAAGTCTCAAGCCCTGGAGCCAACTTTATACCCCAACCTATATTCCAGAATTTCTGGACAGAGTCGAATAAAGTCAGTTTTAATAACGTAAGTAGAGTTGGCCTTCCACATTTGCAATTTTGCCATCTGCAGCTTTGGAAATGGGGCATAGGATCCTTCTTACTCCCCATTCCCCAAGCTGGAGGTTTTTGTGTGAATGGGCATAAAAGAGTCTGAAGCTTCAGAAGCGGGGAATAGGATCCTTCTTACTTCCCATTTACAAAGCTGGAGGCTTATTTTGTTTTATTTTACTTTATTTTGAGGAATAGGGGAATAGGATTACTCCCAATTACTGGAGCTCCAAAAGCTTTAGAAGGAAGGATCCGTCCTCCTCAAGCCCATTGCCTAACACATTTTCTGTTCACCTCTGAGATACATACTCTGCACTCTGGGGGCAAGTCTTGTCTTCTCCTCTTAGGAGAGTTTTAGAAACCTCCTCCTATATGCAGCAGTCAATGATTGTTTGCAGACATTGAGACTGAGGATAACAAACATGTGTGGAAGTAGATGAAATCCTAGGTGATAGGATTTCAGTGTATTTTCCTGAGACTTCAAGCACAATCCTTTGTGTGTTGACCGTCAGCCCACAGGAATTCATTCCCTAGTAAATGTGCATTAGACTGCAGTTTTACTCTCTAGCAATATTGTTGCATTTACTTCTAAATAATCATAGACAGGATCAAGTGTATTAAGTCTAATAACAATAGAATATTTAATTAAAACTCAATAAAGACATTAACAGAAAAGGACAATGTTTTGAACCTACAAACTGCAGTGTCTTGACGTTTCAATTCACGGAGACAGAAATTTCTCATTAAATGCCAAGAACTGCTTGTGGCAAAGGATGTGGAGGAAACCATCCTATCTTTCCATATGGTTCCATATGGTTCACAGCAGGAGCAGGTTTTATCTCATTTGTCTGCTGTGCACCTGACAGTATCATGTTGTTCAAGAATAGTGTGAGTTTGCAATTTTTCAGGACTTGAAAAGTACTTCGCTGGGAAGACAATTTTTAAAAAGCAGACCTCTCTCTCTCTTTCTCTCTCTCTCTCTCTCTCTCTCTCTCTCACACACACACACACACACACACTAGGTAAGACATATTAATACAATTGCTAATTTCCCCAATACATGTGATAATTTTTGGCATGATTTGGAAGGCCTGAAGTGATGCAATGAGCATTACTGAACTATGACTAATGAGTCCTGGGTTCAAATGTGTACTGGTTCATGAAGTTCACTGTGACAAAAATTCTATATTCACTTTCCTGGAAATAAGCCTCCGTGAACTGAAAGGGACTTTTTTAAAGACAATTTTTTAAAGACAATTTTTAAAAAGCAGACCTCTCTCTCTCTTTCTCTCTCTCTCTCTTTCTCTCTCTCTCTCGCTCTCTCTCTCTCTCTCTCACACACACACACACTAGGTAAGACATATTAATACAATTGCTAATTTCCCCAATACATGTGATAATTTTTGGCATGATTTGGAAGGCCTGAAGTGATGCAATGAGCATTACTGAACTATGACTAATGAGTCCTGGGTTCAAATGTGTACTGGTTCATGAAGTTCACTGTGGCAAAAATTCTATATTCACTTTCCTGGAAATAAGCCTCCGTGAACTGAAAGGGACTTATGTATGAGTAGACACA
Source organism: Cyclura pinguis (assembly GCA_030412105.1). Taxonomy (NCBI): domain Eukaryota; kingdom Metazoa; phylum Chordata; class Lepidosauria; order Squamata; family Iguanidae; genus Cyclura; species Cyclura pinguis. The sequence continues at coordinate 133,169,681 of CM059600.1, forward strand.
TCTAGGTTCTACTGCATGAATCCCGTGCTGGCAGAAAGGCAATGGGGGAAATAAATAAAATATATTAACTTAGGCCTGTAATCATTCTCACAGCCCTACCTAACTTACAGTGCTGCTGAGAGCACTGAGTAACCTTCTCCGTGCCACTGTGAGTGAGGTTCCCAGATCTTGGGTACTGATTGCTGTGGACTCTCCCAGAGGTTTACCAGACACCTCTTCCTCTCCCTCCTCCCTCTCTCAGAGTTCATGAAACCACAGCTGGTATCAGGGTTCAGCAAGGAGGAGGAGTTATCACTGGGAAATACCGAACTACCTCATTATTCTCTCTCTCTCTCAAGAGTCAATGAATGTGGTACTTGTTTTCTGCCGCTCTAGAGACTAGGACAAGGAGCAGTGGATTCAAGTTGCAGGAAAGGAGATTCCACCTGAACCTCAGGAAGAACTTCCTGACAGTCAGAGCAGTTCCACAGTGGAATATGCTGCCTCAGAGGTTTTTAAGCAGAGGCTGGATGGCCATCTGTTGGGAATGCTTTGATGTGGGTTCCTGCATGGCAGGGGGTTGGACTGGATGGCCCGTGGGGTCTCTTCCAACTCTATGATTCTATGATTCTACTACAGAACTGCTGTTTTGTGGTACTTCCTGTCTTCCTGCATAGCCTCCTCATTCTGAACCAGCCTTTCTCACCCTATCCTAAATGGGTTGAAATTTGCGGTATAATTTGCTTTCTTGATTAGAGGTACATATGGACTGCACCATAGTTAACCAAAAGCTTGTACAAATGTCCTTATTCTGCAGCTCTACTTAGGCATTTGATTACTCTCCTCTTTAATTTTTGATTTCACTACTCCTTGTTCTCTTTCTCCTCTTCTTCTCTTATCCTGGTGAAAAGGTTTGTATTATATACCCAAAGCAGCTTACAATTTAAAACAAAGCTCAGCTAAAATGTTATACTACAAAAGTTTAAAAAAATTAAATAAACAATTCTATTAAAAAGCTCACAATTAAAACACACTTAACTCAATGGCCATTGTGGTCTATTCCAACTCTATGTTTCTATAATTTCTATGATTCTAGGATAAAAGATAAAAGCACAGAACACCGGATTGAAAGCATCCTTCTGCCACATGACTTAAATGCCAAAGACTGCCTAAATAAAAAGGGGGCCAACCTAAATTCCAGTGGGAGGCAGTTCCACAGCTTGAGAACAGCTGTTGAGAAGGTTCTCTCTCATGTCCTTACCAAATGTTTCTTCTTCCCCTCCTCTCCATCCCACAGCACCTTCTATTTACACTCACTTTCTCCCTCATCCCTAGGTATATCTCCTTGCTTTTTAACCTCCTGTTATCTTTCTCCCATTTGGAATGTTAACATTGTCCCTTGTTTGCTTGCTGTAAGATTCCCCAGAGGAGAGTAAGCCTTGAGAGCCACTGTTAATCTGATCTTTCTTCTCCATGCCACCTCACAGAACTATGTTCTCTGTGCTCTCTTTTTCTTTATTAATCTTTTTGACTGGTTAATGAAAAGAAACACTGCAGAGAAACGCTTGTTTTCATTTAAAAAAGAAGAGTTCTGAAGCACAAGAGATTATTTATTATTTCCTTTGAAATTTCCTGGTTAGGTAGAAGTAGCTCCACTAATAAAGAGATTGTTCTAATTCAGCTCTGAGTGAAATTTGTCCCTCTCGAGCACCCCCGCAGCTAAAGAATTAATTGAGAAGTGCTTTCCAATTAGATTAATAGTTTCACCACTTACTCCTCAGGTCGAAAGAGATCATCAAAATTACAGGCTGAAGCTGCTGGACTAGATGCAGTTAGAGATGGGTGAATCAGCTTGTTTCCACTTCATCTCACTTCTGCATGTGTTCTCTAATAAGCCCATTACTCTGTTTCAATAGTGAATCTGATTACATTTTTGAAAGTCCCCAAAAATGTGCAAATATTGAAATGAAAAGCATATTTTGAAATTCTCCCCTTAAAAGATGCATGTCTAGACACACTTTCTCTTTTAAAATCAATTACAATTTAATATGTTTAAGCCAAGACCTGAACTGGAACATTCAAGAACCGTTGATGCTGATAGCTAACTCAGTTCTTATCCATACATTGATCTCAAGAGGTGGGGTTTGGGTTGGTCTATATTTACTTCTTTAAAGATGTTAAGTTTCCCCAGAAATCTCAATATTGCAATTGAAGACTGAGTTCCTTACTACTACTACTAATTTCTATGTTACCTTGAGAAAGGACAGCGCAATACAGTAATGGCTGGTGGTTTCCATCTCAGTGGGGCAGTGAAGCCATTCTGGGGCTCAATCTGAAATTTAAAGGAGCTATCCAAAGTGCTGAATCTGCCTTTTCAATCTTATGTTTACCTATCTCAACCTGAACTGTGCAGAGAGGCAAACTTTGTATTGTTGAACAGGAAGAAAGGAGAATATTTTTATAGGTTCAGCTGAATAGTAGTGTGCTAGTTTTCACACTCCAGGGAATCTATAGGGTAGCATTAGCTAATAAGAAGAGGTCACCAAGAATGGGGAGAAAAAAAGAGTGAAGTAGGTAGACTATTTCTTCTGGGAAACATAGAACACTGTTCACTTCTTTAGCTGCACCGATAAACCTTTAATGAACTGACAAAGCTTTCAGTACTTAAGTTTGACTTTATGCCATTTCCATGGCTCACCACTGTTCATTTCTAAATCTTTCAAAAGCGGTAATAAGCAGCATTGTAAAGGAAGTACTTCACCTTCCATTCAAAAGACTGAGAAACAGAAAATTACATCAATCCACTTGTAAAGTTACATCAATCCAATGGAAATTGAAACATTTATCTTCTTCAGGCCTAACATAGCAGGTGGGACCTAAATACCCTAAAGGCACCAGATCCCATCTGATCTTGGAAAATAAACAGAATCAGCCCTGGTTAGTACTTAGTACAAGAAATACCATGTGCTGTCGGCTATATTTCAGAGGAAGGAACTTGGAAAACCACCTCTGAGTATTGCTTGCCTTAAAAAACCTATGAAATTCATGGGGTTGCCATAAGTCAACAAATGACATGAAAGCACATGCACACACATAACATAGCCAGGTCCCAATGGGTTCTGCAGTCAAAGCCAGTTTGTGCATGACAAGTTTGAGGTACACAGCCTCCCACACCAAGGAACCTTATCTATTTGATTGACACTGTACCATTCTCCCTGAACTAGGAGCAAAGGTGGCCCATAATTTGCCAGTAGAAATAAGACCACTGTTAAATTATATTATGAAACTGAACGAAACATGGTTTAAGATTAAAATACCATTGACCTAAAAAGTTTTAAATCATTTCAAATAAAACAGGGATGATTGATGACGACGATGCTGCTGCTGATTTAAAAATACAGCCCCCACCTCCTTCCACACCCTGTTCCTTCACAACCAATTAGTTACCAAAAGTCAGCCTATATAGGAAAGCCTGAGCCTGCAGGTAGAATGACAAAGGGATGGAGCCAGACTAGCCTCTCGTGAGAGTTCCACAGACTGGGAGCAGCCAATCAGAAGGCCCTGATCTTGTGCCCGTGCCAAACATACCACATATATAAGTATGCATATGGAGGGTGGGGCTGTAGTAAAAGATGTAAAAGATATAAAAGATGTTTACATTCCCTCTCTGTGTAATTTCTTGAGGATAGGCAAAACTAATTACAGGTGTAATCAGCATCTCTTTTGGAGCACCTGCAACCTTAGTAAGCTTTCATTCATAAGAGTATGTGACTTTTGACTCCTACACACTTGTGTGATGAGAGAAAATGTTGTCTTACAAGGTAAAATTAGTTGCATAAATGACACTTGCAGCTTTTCTGTCCTTCTCCAGAGTACTAGATAAAAACTAGTGCAAAATCAGAAGTGACGAGAAGTACAGCAAAGGAAAAAAAAGAGAGTTACAGCTCTAGATGCACTCCCAGTGATAGCAGAGGATGACAGAGGCATCAAAGAGCTGGCACAAGTCATTGCCATCTGCTTAAAATTCCCAAATTGTCCATATTGTCATTGTGGAAGAGTGCTTAGTGAACCCATTTTCACCCTACGGCAAAATCACATAAAAAGGGTACTCCATCTGGTTTTCCACAGTGTCACTAACTATTTTACAAAAGAAGGGGAGGGAGGGAGAAGATCATAGAATCATAGAAATGTAGAGTTGGAAGAGACCACACAGGCCATCCAGTCCAACCCCCTACCATGCAGGAATACCCTCAAAGCACTCCCAACAGATGGCCATCCAGCCTCTGCTTGAAAACCTCCAAGGAAGGAGACTCCACTACACTCCGAGGCAGCATATTCCACTGCCAAACAGACCTGACTGTCAGGAAGTTCTTCCTGAGGTTCAGGTGGAATCTCCTTTCCTGCAGCTTGAATCCATTGCTCCTTGTCCTGGTCTCTGGAGCGGCAGAAAACAAGCTCTCTCCCTCCTCTACACGGCATCCCTTCAAATATTTAAACATGGCTATCATGTCCCCTCTTAACCTTCTCTTCTGCAGACTGAACATACCCAGCTCTCTAAGTCTACCCTCATAGGGCATGGCTTCCAGGCCCTTCACCATTTTGGTTGCCCTCCTCTGGACCTGCTCCAGCTAAGATAGGCTTAAAAGGGAAAGAAATAGTCCCCAAATCATGATTTTTCTGCAAGGGTTGCAGTCATCTGATAAGAGTGTCTAGACTAAAAGAAAAAGTCAAGAGCATGCAGATTTTACATATTACTCTTTCAAAGCCAAATAGCTATAGAGTAGAATACCAATCACTTTTTCATCGCCCATTCCTGCTTCCAACACTACTCCTATTAACAGAATTTGCTGATTAACTATGGGGAGAGCTAGCATCATCAGGCACTCACTGATGCTCATGCTCCCATAAACACTGCTCTCACCACAATCTAGTGCTTCCTGGCCTTCATACTTGCTCTTCCTATCTTTTTAAGCATGACAGCCATGACACAGGCAAGAAGAAGTAATGTGTGCTGAACCTACCTGTCCATCTGAGGAGTGGTGAAGACGGGGTCCTGAGCAACAGGGAAAGCAAATGAGCAGCAGAAGCAGCGAGGAACAGGTTGAATCATGTAGAATGGTGTCCACTATGAACACCTCACCCAAAGATAGTGGTGGGAAAATCCATGAGTTCTGCTTTATCTTACTTTTTAAACAAAACAAAACATGTACTTTCCATCCAAATACGAAGAAATTTGCAGGTTTTGATAAAATCTTATCAGAAGCAAAGTTCTCAACTATTCCCATCTAGGGGCCTCCAACATCTAGAATTAACCTGTATATATCCAGGATACTGTAGATTTATTAAACATTGGCCAGCATCCTCTTAGTGACTTACAAAGGTATAAAGTGCACTACACATGTGGAGTAGTTAATTTGATGTTGCTCAAAGGCCACATTCAGCTGATGACAGTGGGAACATATGGGACAACTGTGCCTGCAGATGAACTAAAGGGGTGTCTCAGGTATGAATGCACAACAGATGCACACACAGACATGCAATACAGGTGCAAATGCATGATAGATGCCCAGCAAACCACAAAAGACAAAAAATATGAGAATGGCAACCAGCAAGCATACCTATATGCATGCACAGCCATCCACTCACAGATTTGTGAATGTGAACATTGTCCCATATGATACTAGATGCATATGTACGATATTACATCACCTTGTAAATAAGGCAAGATGTTAAAAAAGGAGTTCCACAAGCATAGCTCCATTTATCCATATATCCAATGTGCAGATTTTTCATAGGCAGGTAGATATAGGGCTATATGAGTACACGTACAAGAGTGTTTATTACCCATAACAGAGTAAGCATGAAAGTGCAAAGGGACTTACAAGCATATGCAGAGGGAAGGAAGTAGCACAAATACACAAATGGAGCAAGGCAGGTCAATACAGTAAAATCAAATGCAAAGCAAATGTCACAAATCAAGGAATGTGTGCCCCACATTAACACTAAGTGCTGTAGCCACAGGTTTGGCTACCCAGATGCCACAAAGCCAACAGGTAGGCCTTATGGGCACCATCATATCAGGTGGGAAATTATCCAGCCATTAAATCTAATGAGCATTTGTACTCCTCATTATGATTCATTTCAAAGCCGGATTGATATTTTTAAATTAATCAAAGTCAAATTTGTTTTTGGTGCTTCCTCAGATAAGATACATCTGCACATCCTTACAGATTAAAATCTAGATATACCCCAAGTGCCAATGACCACCGTATAGATACTTTTGAAGAACTGGTACTACAGGATTTAAACATCATGAAACAGTCCCTCAAAAAACCATGGCAGAATTTTTCTTTTCATAATAAAAAATCATTAAGATTGTTAATGTCTAATGAAGAAATAGTTAAAAAACCAGCTGACAAGGGTGGAGCTATAGTGATACTCGACAGGAATGATTATGAATAAGAGATTTATTGACAGCTTAACACCACCAATAATTATAAAAAGTTGAAAGGGAACCCTAACAATTCCATTAAATCTATTATAAGGATTATTGTACATGAGGGTCTAGCATTAGGTTATTTTGATTAATGAGTAGATGATTTTCTTATGACCTCAGATGCTCATATCCATAAACCTGGTTTTCCCCCACCAGGACACCCTATTATTTCAAAATTGTCTTCTAATTTGGAACCCTTACCAAAATTTCTAGATTCCTTTCTGGCTCCTTTAGTTTGGAATTCTTCTTCTTACATACACGACACATCTGACTTCATTTATCATATTGAACAACTTTATTTACCTTCTTCCACTTGCTTAGTTACTTTAGATGTCAAATCTCCATATACTGTTATTTATCATGAGAAGGCACATATGGTGATTGGCAAGGTCTTAAACTCTCGTAGCAATCAATTTCCACTGACAGAGTATTTATAAATGTCACAGTTTATCCATTCTGGTCAAATTTCTTGTTTTACAAAAGATCTATTGATGGTTCCTTTTCTTTTCTTTTTTGGTTTACACCAATATTGACAATGTCACACAGCTTTTTGATTGGTTTAATACTATTCATCCCACAATTAAATACTCTGGCAAATTATAATTTATCTGCCATTTCTTTTCTTGATGTTTTGGTTAAAACTGATGGACACACTTTGTCTGTTACAAACTATAAAAAAACCCTACAGACTGCAATTCACTTATTTCTTACAACAGTTGTCATTCTTACTCTTTAAAAAGGAATTTACCACTCTTACAGCTCCTTAGGATTAAATGTAATTTCACTTGTCACATTGATTTTCATAAGGAAACTATGAACTTGGTTAGCAATCTTTCTAAAAGAGGCTATCCTCATAGAATATTATCAGAAGCCCTACACTGTGCCACACTAGTTGACAGAAAGACAGCATTCAACAAAAAGGGAAGGCATAAGACAAATTCTCGGATATATTGTACTATGAGATTCCATCTATTTACATATCACATTAAAAGGATCATCAGAAAACACTGGCATATTCTCAGTACCTTACTAGGTTGTAAGCGTCTGCCCATTATAGAGTACTCATGAACCATGAACTTAAAAGTTTGCCTGCTGCATACTGATATCCACAAACCTATCAAACTCAATCCATCACTGGCTGGTCACTTTAAATGTGGCAACTGTAGTGTATGTAAACATAGTCTGAATACTAAGATTTTCATAGTTCCTAATTCAGATAAACAATTTAAATTAATGTAAAGTTGAAGGCTTTCACAGCCGGAATCCATGGGTTGTTGTGAGTTTTTCGGGCTATGAGGCCGTGTTCTAGTAGTATTTGCTCCTGACGTTTCACCTGCATCTGTATCAGCCACAGATGCACGCAAAACATCAGGAGCAAATACTACTAGAACACGGTCTCACAGCCCTAAAAACCCACAACAACTCAATTTAAAATAACATCTTTTTCCACTTTTCAAACTACACATATCATATACATCATCATCTGTCCATGCTCTAAACTACATGTGGGTCAGACTTCTTGACCTTTAAAAATTAAAATTATTGAACACAAGAGTATGATTAAAATTCTGCTATCAATTCACCATTATATGAACATTTTAAACTGGCAAATCATCATTATAATTATTTTACTTTCTGCGGATTAGAGGTTGTTCACTGTAACAAACACTCAGATGTGGATGTTGCACTGCTAGGACAAGAAGCGAAATGGATACACAGATTGGATTCTCCTATACTGAAAGGGCTAAATCTCAAGATTGAATATTCGTGCTTTTTATAAATTATCCAGCCATTCAGGGTCAAGAGAACCTCTTGGCTTGTTATTTTGTGCAGCAGGTGACCAGGTCCAGTTGGCCACCTGTGTAGTGAAGGACCCTGAAGCAAACTTTAAGTTGCTCCAAACCAAGCTCAACTGGTATGTATGCCTCCTGCATAGAGTTGGAACATAGGATAGTAGTGGATATCCGATGCCACCTGGAACAGAATGATAAACATAATCACATGTAGCAATTCAATGGAGCAATCATAACTGACACATTACTACATATACAGATACACCAGGCCCTCAGGCCAAAGGCATCAATTATGAACCACACATTGAGGCTATGGAAGCCCTTATGATTCTTGTTACTCACCCTGACTCCCAAGTGGAACAATAATAAGTATGTGACTGAAGTTCACAATCCTATATAGTTTGGAATGCCAGCAACTGATTAGAACACTCTTGCACTTTGCAAGATTTGCAGTGCTCACAGGAAATACAACAAAGGCACCCATATGGCAACAAATTGCACACAAAAGCTTTGTAAATCAGCAGTTCACAGACAGCTATGCTATAAATCTTGCTTACCTCAGTGTTTGCCCGGAAGTGCCCTCATAGCCAGAATCTAAAAACATACGCATGCCTTGAAATGAAGGAATATTCAAGGTGCTAGTCTGACAAGACCGTAGATGTGGCTTCAGCTGTTGAAGGAGACAATCCAGGCCACCACTACTGTATAGCCTATACAAGCAGATCCACTCCTCCTATGAGTCACATAAACTATCCACTTTTCAGATATGACTGTGTGACTTACCCAACAGGTGCTGCCTGGATAGCATCCAGACAGCCACACTCTGGAACAGCACAAGTATTTGGTCTATGTTCCTTTGAAATAAAGAAGGGAGACATCTGAATACTTTTGAATCACTAGCCAAGGGCTGGTTCTCCCTTGGACAGGGTTCATAACTTGGCCATACAGGCTTGTTTCCTGGACACACACCTACTATGCTTGATGCCAGAAAGGGATAGCTGTGTGTCGCAGGCAATCAGGACAGCTGCAATACCTAGGCAAGCAAGGACAATTCTGCCATATCACACATACACATGGATGAAAACATGTGGAACATGTCTGGATGATGTATAGCCCTATTACTATACATGATCCACAACATATTGATAGTCACTTTACACAATACTATGGCAAACAATGGTGTGGTGCTATCCAGGTCACAGCCAACTGTGCTACAGCCACTCTCAGCATAAAGGACAGAGGGCAGACAGAGGCGATACAGTAAAAACTGGCTGGTAGTTCTGTTTTGTGTGTGGGCGTGATGTAGAACATGTACCACACTGTTACACAACAGTATATGTTCCACACTGGGCCTACCCATGTTCCTTATCAGAAATAGTGGCCCTGACACAAAGCATGGGTAAGACCAATTCAGAATGCAGTCTGTGCTATCAACTGCATAACAGGAAGCCAGGACTGGCTATGGTATTCAACTATCTGACACTGTATGGTGTTTCATACGTTATGTGAGTCACCACATACTGCTCAGTGCCTGGATTCCCTCCATTGTTGTACTTCCTCAAGGTCTTCCCCATTTTTCATTTGCCAGCATGTAGCACCCTGGTGTCAGATCCTTATATAGAAGCAGCTCCTGCCACATTTGACTCAGAGGTTGCTGTTCAGTCAACCATATTCATCTATGTGTCACCGCTGCACATTGCACATTATCCCTGCTGTGAGCAATGCTGCAATACCATATTGGGGTTGTATAAAGCTGGTGTCACCTAACTTCACTGGCAGACATTTACACAACGCTAGGGCAATGTTGGGTCTCAGGCAATGTTTATGCCAGCAGAACTGAAACAAAACTTCCCTACATTTTGAAATTCACTTAATTTCCCAGTCTTACAACTTAGATTGACCTCAAGGTTGACCTGAAAATGCCACACCTGAATTTCAGAACTAAAATTTTAGTTCTAAATAAAGTCATTCAGCTGTTCTAATCTCTTAATGTCAGTTCACACAAAGCAGACTAAAACTTCCACTCCAAGATGTGACAAACCCTCAGGGGGCGGGGCGTAACCAGTACAGCCACACTAGCAACAGAGAAGGATTTAATTTGGTTGGTTCGCTGACTACAGAACCCAGTTTAGCCAGAGGGAGGGGCTAGGTGGAGGAGTCAGCATAAACAGAAACAGGGTTTGAAAAAGAATTCCATCTGTGAGTTTAAAAGGAGAGGAGTTCCTTCAGATAGAGCAATAGAGTTGGGGAAGTGTTTGCCTGTTAAGAGCTGAAAGTGCTTGCTGTTTGATAACATTTAATTGCCAAACACCTTTTCCTCATTAGTTTTATATATATATATGTATATATGTATATTAAGAGCAGCCTCCATACAGTGTCTCTTTAATCAGAGCTCAGTTACACACACTACCACCAGTGACACATTCTGAAACCGCTTTGCCCTATATCCATAAGGGTTGTGGGTTTAGGTAAAGCAGAAGAGTGCTTAAGTGTGGAGAGGGAGCCAGGGGGTGGTAAATATACAAAATGGTGCTGCTTCTCCAGGAAGAGAGAATTTAAAGCAGGTCTGATCTGTCACAGCTCCTGGTTAGCCCAGATTTCCCCATTTTGACACAAGCCATTTGCTAGAACTGACTACGGTATTTATTACACTAGCCAGTTATTTCGAATCATTCCATCTAAAAAACACATCTCCTGTTGTCAGAAGGCAGTGGAATGACATTTCACTGCATTTGAACTTCAGCGGCATTGGTCCTATGCTTGCTTTTTCACCCTTGAAATACGACCATACCAGGTAAACCACCTGCTTGCTCCACCTCCTGTTCCATGATTGGTGAGTATATTTAAAAAAAAACACCATGAAGCTGTAACTGCACAACTGTACAATTATGCAAAAGTACTATTATGGAACCATCTCCTACTCTCTGCCCAGATTGGAAAGATAAACACACAGTGTGTCACCTCCCAGAGCATTTTTTTTCCAAATGCTTCTTCCTATGAACTAATACCTGCCTGATTCTTTTGTATAAGTACTCTTTACTCCTTAAACTTTTTCTGAACTCCATGGTTTCTCTGGGCATTAACCCTTAGTAAGATTACATGTGAACTGTGCCAGCATGCTACTCACTTTTATTTTAAAAAATTAAAAGAATTTGAAATGCCACTGAACTAGCACAGAGAAGTCATCTTGGGAACTCTTGGGAATCCTGATGTCCTCCCAGCCCAGCTACTGGATGCAATCTGGGGTTTCCCTGCTGAAGCTCACTGGGGAATCAAGAAGGAAGGAGCAAGGAAACCACACTCACACCACACTAACTATGCTCCCAATATTGCAACTGTGTGTAACAAGACATTCACACCAGATGTGGTTACTATACCACAGCAGGATAGGAAGTCACTAAAGGATTATTTCAGCTGGGAAAAGAATAGATGTTCAAATGACCCATCAACGGTAAATGCATTACAGTGTCAAGAGAGTTAGTTACACCACTGTGTGATAAGCTCCAGAAAAAGACTGGACTACTGCAGTGCAACTGCAATATATGTTACCTCTATAGCAAAATGCTGATGCTAAAACAACATCTCTATGTATTCATCATCAAAATTCACAGGGGAAAATTCTGAAAGAAGATTCTTAATGCATGTTCCTTTCAGCTTTATAGCAAAATAAATGATGAAAGATAAAGTTGAGAAAAATAGATGAGACTGTTTTGGCAACCAGTCCAATTGTTAGTTTGAGATATCTCAATAAATAATTCAGTTATTAACTATCTTAGGGACACATTTTTGAGATCATTTTTTTTAAAAAAAGAACATATGTGTGGCAATGCTGCATCTTACATTATATCAAAATAAGTTTTTACATTCACATAGCGCTTTTTTTTCCTCTTAAAATTGACTTATAAACCAAATATCTGCTTATAGTTCCTCTTAATGTCCTCAGGCTACATCCAGTTTAATAATATTCTATTGCTGGAGCTTTACATTTAGCTTAAAGAATCTGAATTTATAGCAGACTCCAGTATCTCATCTCTGTAGTTTCTTATAGAAGTGTAAGCACTGCAGTTGAAGAAAAACAACCAGAAAGAAGCCCCTTTCTTGCTGCAATGCAGGTTTGCACAATGGATTTCTGCTGGATACAGCGGCCTTCACTGAAAGGTTTCTGGTGTTGTCATTTAACCCACAGGTGTTTTTTGACCCTAATCCAGCTCTAGATCAGTTCATTATGAAACAGAGATACAGGCATGATTTTAAAACCTACAAAATACCAAAAAGAGATGGTAGCACTCTGTTTCTCATGTGTCCCATGCCTTTGAAGACACATCTGCACTTCTTTTAATTTTTGAAGGCTTACTCACCTTCTCTAGCTGCCTTCCTGAAATCTGATGGATTTCAAGTCCCCATGGCATTGCTAACCGTGGGTGACAAATGCTGTAACCCAGGTCAGAGATAGCTGTTTACTGGCCTGCAAATTTCTATATATCCCTTCCTTTCTGTATTTTGCAAGCAAAAGATGGCTGATCTGCTCTTTATGTAGTGAATGGATGGATCTCTCTTTTGGTTCAACTGGATAATTATGCCATATGCTGAATTTCAAGACTTTTATTTGCTGCTGGAGCTTCAATAGCCATAGTCACAATTCCCCTTTGGAAAGGCTTACCGTTATTTGAAGACTTCTCTCTTGTCCTAGGCCAAGCTACTTTAAATTACCGCTGACAAACCAGGACAGTAAAGAGAAGACCACCCATCTTAAAATTTACAACATGTTAGAAAAATGTGTGTGCTATTCTCAGTTTATTTCAATATAGCCTATCAGGGCTTTTGCTGTTGCTGGTGTTTGTCCTGATATATACACCAAGATGACAAACCAGAAACGCTTTAAAAACAGTGATTAAAAATAACATGAGATAAATTAATTATATGAAACATACTAAAGCAATATATAAATTACTTAACAAAGCCGGCTACAGGGATCACACAATCCTGCAAAAGCTCCACTGGCTGCCAGTCTGTTTCCGCGCACAATTCAAAGTGCTGGTGATGACCAGGTTATTTGAAGGACCATATAATCCCCTACGAACCAGCCTAGGTGTTGAAATCTGCTGGAGAGGCCCTTCTCTCTGCCCTACCACCTTCACAGGTGCATTTGGTGGGAATGCGGGAGAGGGCCTTTTCAGTGGCTGCTCCCAGGTTTGCAACTCCCTTCCCAAAGAAATCAGACTGTCACCCTCTCTGCCTGCTTTCCAGAGACAATTAAAGACATTCTTATTTCAGCAGGCATTTAATATATAATTATTGTGAAAAAAGGTGCTGGTTATTTTAATTGTGCTTTGTTTGTTGTTTTTAATATGTATTTTAACTTTTTTTAATTACTACAGTTTAATGTCTGTTTTACCCTTTATATGTTCCAGTTTTAACTATGTTTTCTTTTTAAACTATTGTAAGCCACTTTGAGTCCTTTCAAGGAAAAGAGCGGGATATAAATAAAGATAATAATAATAATAAGTAGTAGTAGTTATTAATTACATGGCTTAGCTACAGAGACTATCACAGGGAGGAAATTAAACTTTCCTACATTCTACCATTTAACAGCTATGTCATGTAGTAATTTGTTCCTGCCAATAAAAACAAGTGTGATAGATGATGATGCTGTGATTGAGGAGCAACTGATTGTGCAGGGGGCCGAGCCAGTGACTGAGCAAGTCAACCTGCAAACATGCCCTGCACTGGCAGGTCAAACAGAGACTGCGTTGCCCTAGCCAGCTCATGACGGAGCAGGAACCAGCAGTGATGCAGAGGAGTGGCAGCCAGCTATGCCCATCAGCCCTCAATCATGCAGAAGGCTGAAATGGGCGGCTGAGAGGGAGGCTGCTTGGACTAGACTGAGGAAACAATAACGAGCAGCACCTGCTCACAGGGGCTATTTAAGTTTGCCGGCGTGGCTGCTCCTTACTTGCAGCAAATTACTAGCAAGCCCTCACAACCTTTGTGTCTCTTGGTCCCTGAAACCCTCTGGACGGATCTCTGCCTCCTGAACCTTTGGACTGGACCTTGACCTGGCTTGGCTTGTGTTTTCCTGGTGTTTGGTATATTCAGACTCCCCAAGTGTTTCTGACCTCTCTCCTCCCGTGCTGGCTGGGGCACATTAATTGTACGGATTTACTTTGCTTTCAGGAAGCTAATGTGTTCCTGGGCATTACTTATATAACTGAAAATTTGATACCAAAGGCAAAAATAACATAACAAAGAACAGGGAGAAGCTCCTACACCACAAAAAGAAGAGTAGTTCAATCTGTCTCACCAAACTTTTCATTCAGAACTAACAACATGAACACATGAAATGAAACAACCAGGACAGGGTAAGCCTTGCATGGGTAAACAAAAACATTTTCAAATGTTTAGAGACCACCTGAAGGCTTATTCCAAAAGGCATCCAGGGATGACTTTTTCCTCCACCAGCTCCCACTTTTCACATGATTTTCATTTTGATGGCCAGACTTACAGAGCTATGTCTTAAAAAAAATACTCAAGCTCATCTGTCCTCCCTTTTTTCCCTCTATGTTTTGCTGTTCACAAATGCTCAGTGAGGGATTCTGGAGGCCACTGCAGTTTATCTTGCTTGTTGTAAGCAGGCACAAACAGCTACAGCAGGACCAGTTAGAGCAGAATTCCATTCTTCCCCACTTCAAGCTTATCCCATTCTGTTCTGCAGACATGCTGCTGCGACCTTGCAGTGAAAATCTGTGTTTCTCCAGCTGTCTTTACCATCCTCCCAAGCTGATGCTACTAAAAAGCATCCAGCTAGACAAAGGAAAAGGAAGAAAGAAGCCTGGGTGGGAATGTAAACACTTTGTGAAAAGGAGCTTCTTTGTCAGTGGCTTTGTTAACTGATGTATGCCTGAACACTGGAGAACTGAAACGCAGAAATTTGCTCCCTGAACTGTATTACTTTGCATATAAATTCTATACAGTCCACATAAAAATATGCATTACTAGCACTCATTTCTTGCATGGGTTCACCCAGACAGCACTTTCATTGTAGAAATACCCCTTTTTGTGCCTCAGAATTGCTGCTTCTTCCCTCACCCTGACTGCTTTAGGAATTATGTTCATGTTGTGTTAAATTTAACTATACAGATATCGCAGGCATCCTCGGAAACAGCAAATCCCTTCTGCATCATAAATTCTAACATAGTCCTAGAATAATCAGCAAACAGTAGTTGAAGCAGTATGCTGCTCTTTCTTTAATTTAAGCAGTAACTCTACAATTATCTCCCTTGACTCCAACTTGAACCCTTAATTGGATTATTTCTCCATTTATTAGCCACATCCACTCTCTTGCTAGGCTAAAAGCAGAGCTAGTCAGTTAGCTGAGAATAGGTCTTGGAAAGACCCTCAGTTGTTCTCAATCCTGGAACAACAGTTCAAAATAAATAGAAGATAAAGTGTTGTACCACCTAATACTTTTAAAATAAAAGTCTAGCCATGCATTCCCCCTTGGGAACACTGATTTTGCTCCATTGTCATTTTTTATCATTCTGTATTTGAGATCATTAGATATTTCAGTATTTTATTACAATAAATCTATGTACATTTTGCCACACATTTAGACTTTGAGACCAACAGAGTGTATTTTTGAAATGAAGCAAGAAATCGATACTCCAGAAAATGGACAGCTGATTACAGATGTTCAAATAGATGTTCAAGCATTAATACTGTTATTGATAAAATGTCTTTTTTGAAGGGAGAAGGTTATGTGCAGTATTTACCAGTCTCCTTAACTGGAAGGAATCTACCAGGACTATTTTATACAACAAGATTTATTAAGGCTGTTTTGATATTATAGTTATCTTGTTTAGCAGAAAGGCAATATTTTTCACACATTGCGTTTTTTTCTTCTCTTGCTGCGCTTGTTCAAATTAGCTGTCATCAGCATGCTCCTTCTAATGTTTTGGCCCCTTCACCACTGTCTCAGTTAATTAACCACTATTCATTTGTAGAGGTAGTCATATGCACAGTGGCTGCAGTTAATTTTATATAAAACCAGAAATCTGCATGGATGGTCCAAAACACAATGTATACAACATGAAGGTCATGAACACTGAATGGGAGAGATGCACCAGCCACTATATCTCAGTTCATACAAAAATTTAATTCATAAAAAATGCTACAACATTAGGGGTTCCCCCTCCCCTTTCATCTGCCTATTTTTCCTTTATATGTCATGTCTGTGGATTGCATAAGCTTGAGCAAAGAACTGTTGTTTCTAGTCATCTGTGAGATACTCTGGGAATCTTTCTACGGAAGATGAGAGCATAAGTTCTTTAAATAAATAAATAGGTGATTTTTTTTAAAAAAAAAAATCTTAACATTTCACATACAGATACATATACATCAACCACAAAGAAATAAGATTAATCATTGACAAAAGAAAACCACAGCAAAATCAGAATACATGCCTGCGGAAGTATATTAACTGCAAGGAAACACACTGGATGCAACGTTCCTAGGGAAAATTAAGATGCAAATAATCATAATATGTACTCCAAGACTCAACTGGAATTAGTGCGTTTAACACAAAGGAACTGAGATCTTGTTGCAGCGTTAACATTTCACGTTTCCACTGAAGGTTTTGGGGCAATTTTCCCTATAGTGCATCTGGTGTTGCAAAGTGGTACCCAGAATGAGACTTCTGCTCATAGAGATGTTGTGGGGCTAGAATACAGGTAGGGTAGTCAAAATAATAGAACTCACAATTCTTCCAAAAAAAAATACCCTCTCCGTGTGCATATTAGAAAGCAGGGCTTTCCAAACGGTGTGTCGCGACACGTTAGTGTGTCACTTGAAGTGTGTAGGTGTGTCGCCTACAGTCCTAGAAATCCATGTTATTATTTATAAATCATATATTTTTTAAAAATATGAAAGATTTTCATGAGATATGTTGTGTCCCCATACATTTTGTTATTACAATTTATGTACGTGTCTGTATCTCTTGTAAGAGGTTAGTTTAACCTATGGCTTGCTAGTAAAACTGAATTACTGTGTCGTGAAATGATACATCTCTAAAAAGTGTGTCATCAACATGAAAAGTTTCAAAAGCTCTGTTATAAAGACACATGTCCTCCATTTAACTACAATCAGAAATTTAAACTCAGGTTTCTTAATTCAATGGAATTTCCTTCAGTTGGATGGGAAGACAAACACTTTTGCCAACTGAAGGACATTTGACAGAAAAGAGAACTCCTAGGTTAAAAGGTGAACTGCCTTAATCCTGGTGTAGAGAAAGTGTTTGATTCAATTTACAGCCAACACTCAATGAGAGTGAGATGCCAGCACGAGATGAGAAATAAGTGCCAGCATGATTTGATCACTGTTTGATCATTGAACTACGACCCTAGAGACCTGGGTTCAAATCCTCACTCAGCCATGGAAACCCAATGGGTGGACGCCGTGCGTGCCACACAATCTTAGCTTCAGAGAAAGGCAACTCCCCCTGAACAAATTGCAGAAAACCTCATAAGAGGGTCACCTCAGGGTTGCCATAGGTCAGAAACAACTTGAAGGCATGCAACAACAAGAAAAACAACAAGAACAACAACAATTCAAGGAAATGTTATTCGATTATAAGGCAGGAGTGGGAAGTCACACAGTCCTCACTTCCCAACAGTGCTAGCCAGCATAGCCAATAGAAGGAAATGCTGGAATTACAGTGCAACAAAATGTCCAGGGCCACATGATGCCTATTCCTGTTCTAAAAGAAAAGGATGCTGTTCAAACAGTCCTTGCCCATTTCATATAAAACCTGGGTATTACCATCAGTGAACTACAAGAAGCAAGAAGGAGTTCCACATATGTTTCTGCAACTTGTGACTGACAAGAAATATTCTTCTTTACACAATACACTTTGTATTACTAACAAGACTTTGCACAGCAGTAAGAGAAAAATCACGGATGTATTTATTTTATTCATGAGGGGAAAAAAAACCACAATATGGCTAGCAGTGGTGCCAGATCTTCCAGCCAACTTACAAAGAGGTCCCGACCTTGGAAGACCATTGCTGGACGCAATATACTTCAGGAACATCATTATCTTGTACTCATACAACATCTCCTATAATTATAATAGGGCCTGATGTAGTGGGGCATCCTGCTTACAGTTTGTGGACTGTAGCCAGTCATTTCTCACATAAAACACAAAAAACCTGTAAAGTATGTCCCTTTTTAATTCCTGTCACATTCACACGAGTCTACATTGTAGAAACACTCTCTATACTATTAGAGGCACTGTGTATCACTCTTACTTCTGACATGCATCATAAGGAAAAAGGACTTTTTTTCACTGTCATGCCACCCAAAACAAAAAACAAAAAACCCTCTGTACATCTTTCAGCTGACACAGCTCCTCCTAATGGGTTGCAGAGGGGAATGACTTTTCTCTTATAATGACTTTGCAATGCCCTATTCCAGAAGAGGAAAGAAAGAAGACAAAATAGTGTGTCCATACTCCTTTTCCCTTTTTTCTTCTTTTTCACATTCACTAGTTTTCTGGCTGTCTCAATCAAAAAACCTAAAAATTCTCAGACTCTCAGGCCACCACTTTTCATAATGCTGGGATGGCTATTAGGTGTACGGTAGGTGCCAAACAAAAGAGACCATTCACCAAGTAACCAAGCTTTAAAGTTTATTAGGGAGAAAGTCAATAGGAAGAAAAGTTCTAAAATTTGAATGGATGCACCACCACCCACTCAGTCACCAGACAACAACAAAAACCAGGGTGAAACCTCTGCAGCTACAGCCTATTTTTTTCCACATCCCTTATCCAAGCAATACCTTATTATCCTTGATCCCATCTTCTCAATTGGTTCTGCAGTTATAACAGCTCTGACTCTTTACCCAACACTTGGCTAGATGTACAGTGAGGAATGGGCATACCACGCCAATATTAAAATCATTTCACTGGCCACAAGTTAGCTTCAGGGCAAAGTACAAAGGGTCGGGCCATTTCTGCACAGCGACGTTCTTCTGCGTCGTCTCGCTGCAGTCCCGGGTCCAGAAGCAAGCGTGTCAGCAAGGCTCCCCTCTGGACCCGCTCGGTCCATGCAGAAGAGAATGCAATGGCACCACGTCTTCCTTCTGCAGTGCAGCTGTGCTTTTTCCATTGCTGAGCTACAGATGGAAGCGTCGCCAATGCGCTTCCGCAGCTTCCACATGGCCAGAAGTGACAGGAGCACCGTGCAATTGCAGACGCGAAACGGATTTTTTCCGTTTTGCGAAAACTGTGCAAGCACAACGCTCCGCAACAGGACGGCAGCAGGATGGCAACAACATCATGTGGAAACACAACTTGCTGATTGCTGCCATCTTGTGGCAGAAATGAGACAGCGACGTCATACGGAAAGGGCCTTGGTTATCAATTTTAAAGCTCTGCATGCTTCTGTCCAAGTTACCTGCAGGATCACCTCCTCCACCTTAAACTGGCCAGGACTAGACTGGCAATGGCCACACAGAGGACCTTCTCATCGGCGCTACCAAGACTGTAGAATGACCTGCTGGAATAGATCCGACAGCAAAATATGCTGTCCGAATTAAAAAAGTACTAAAGACCTAACTCTTCTGGCAGGCCTACCAAGTCTATTTTTAATCATGATATATTTTAATTATGAGATATTTGTATTTTAAATGGTTTTATGTGTTTTTAGTGTATTTTAACCTACAGTGTTTTTAACTGTATTTTAATTTATGTTGTACTCCACCTCGACCCTTGGGGAGAGGCAGGTAAGAAAATTTTAAAAAATATATATTCTTATTCTTATTCTTAATTTACTTCCTTCTAGAATTCTTGCATTCTTTCTTTCCCTGATCGTGCTTTTCTGTTTGTTGTCTTTCTATGCATTACATGTTTATCTCCTCAGATCTGAACAACCAGGGGCTCTTTTTATAAGGGGAACAGTGTAAATAATGCTGGGTTTTCACTTCCTGGAGTGAATCTTCAACTTCCTGTTGAACTTTACAATCTCCTATTATCTTGCTAGTTCTCCCCCCCCCCCCGAACTATTTGCCCTCCTTAGGCTTTCAGACTAAGCATTCTGATATCTATATCCTAGCTGAACTTTTTATCTCCTCATCTTTTATCTGAAACTCACTGGAACACACACATACACACAAGAAAATTTCATTCCAGCTTACACAAAACAAAACTAGTGGATCCCCATATTCTCAATAGTTTTTTGCTTCAGTATCAGTGATTTACTATTATAAACACAGACAAAAATATTGCAGGCCTTGTCAAACTCTCAGTATTTGGCAAACTCTCACTGGGAAAACCAATGTGGCTTTTTAAAGAAGAATTGCAGGAGTCTCTATTTTCTTGGCAGAACACCAGTGGCAAAATTTGATATCCTTCAGAATTGTGTTCCCAGCTCAGCGGAGACATTGCTTGATTCTTGTGCAGTCGTCTAGAATACTGGGCCAAGACCTGTCTCCCCTTCCCTAAAGGGGCTTTGGAAAATGTTGGAAAAGCCAGCCAATGGTCTGCCACTATATTGGTTGGGGGATTCCCCTTATGGGACCTTGTCCTTATGGGAAAGGGGAGGTCATGATCAGCTTCTGGGCAGGTGACACTGTCTTGTGTCAGGGGAACCCGGGGAATCTGCCCATGTGGATTCCCACTGCTGTCATCCTGGTTTCATCTAGCAGTCAGGATGGAAGTTCGATTTCCACTGAGCTGGACATTGGGTTATCTGATGTCTGGATATCTGATGTCAGAGCTGTCCAGGAGAGGAATATGCTGCCTCAGAGGGTGGTAGAATCTCCTTCTTTGGAGGTTTTTAAGCAGAGGCTGGATGGCCATCTGTTGGGAATGCTTTGATGTGGGTGCCTGCATAGCAGGGAGTTGGACTTGATGGCCCCTGGGGTCTCTTCCAGCTCTATGATTCTATGATTCTATGACCCAGGCTGGTGCCAATCTTCTTCAGTTATAATGAATAAATCATATTCTTACATTGTATGTGTATCCTACAGATTTATAGGATTTGTAGGATATATACTCAATTCAAATATTTAAAAAACCCCATAATTTTAAAAAAGGAGGACACTGAAGGTGCTCCCAGCAAAAAAGGCTAAATTCAAACTCTATAGTTTTCCCAAACTTTAGAACATGTGCAGCATCTTTTTCAAGCCCTATTATATACTGTGGATCAACAATACAAGATAGAAAGACTGGGATTTTATGAACTGTTTATACACTTTATTTAATAGAGCAATGTTACATAGTACATTCAAAATAAGAACTGGTGTCCATAGAGAATTTTTTTCAGTCCCAACCATTATGCTTACCATTAATCACTGCATGAACTGGAGCCACAAAGTAGTGAGTTTACCTGCCCCTTTCACCAGTCAGCAGTGATCTAGAATCACATAGACAGAACTGCTAAATGCACAGTTTCAAGTGTTTATTCATAATGGAAAACTCAGTACACACTTGCCTGAATACCAAGCAACCAATTCTAGCAGAAACAGAACAAGAATCAGGATGTACTACTTGGCTGGTGGGGTGTCTTGTGACTTAGCAGCAAGAAGCAAATATTTATCAGCCCAGATATTAATCAACTGACTGCCCCTACATGTTGCAAAACAATAGTCACAATACATCTTTCTGACACACAAACATAGTATGCTTTCAGCATCACTGCTGTAAGAGAAGCATGAGGTGCTGTGTTAGCATAATGACACCTCTTTTCGGTAATATGGTCAAGCAGCTGGAGCTCTCTTTTCCCAGTATTATGCCACAATCAGTGCCTGATGTCATTCCACATCATCCCAGAATTTTACACTGGTGATTAAAGCCTAAATATGGCACATAAAGCTGCATTTACAAAAAAAAATGCACTTTTTCATTCAGATACAGAAACAGAAACACACAGATCTGGAAACTGCTAAGTGAAACTCTTTACCTGACAAATTTGGGATACAAATACTTTCTCTTTCTCTGCCACCAAAGTGATTTGCCAGAGTATGGAACTGATGATCTTCAGCATCACCACCTGAAATGGTCAGAAGCTGGTACTGAAGCCACCAGGTGAGTAGGAATTCAGTGCCTTGGTGAATCAAGAGGTACAGACACAATGTTACTAAATTTTGGTTGCCTCAGGTGAACCTACACGACTCCCTTGTTTTAAAGCTCCACTGGCTGTTTGTCAGCTTCTGGGCACAATTCAAAGTGCTGGTTTTGTCTTGTAAAGACTTTTACAGTTGAGACCCAGGTTATTTGAATGACTTTTTTCTTCCTTATAATTCTGGATGTATTTTGAGTTCTGCTAGGGAAGCCCTTCTCTCTGTCACGCCACCTTCACGGGTACATCTGGTGGGAACATAAGAGACGCCACTCTCAGCCACTGCCCTTGGACTCTGGAACCCCATTTCCAGAGAAGTTAGACCGGTACCCTTCCTACTCTCTTTTCCTAAAGGGGTGAAGACCTTTTGTTTTGACAGGGTTTAACTGATAGTTTAAAGCAATTATTGAATATTATTATTTATATCAACCAAAATCTTATAGCATATTCTTAACAACTACATATCAAACATAGCATCCATGTACATGTACAGAAAAGAACTCACATATAAGATAAGGCTCTGATACCAAAATGTTATTTAAAAAAACTATTATTGGTAATAGACAATTAAGTGACAATGTAATAAAAAAGCTATTTAGATACAATGATATAATATTTAGATATAATGAGAATGAGAATTTATGGTGCAACTGCTCCCAGTCTTTGTCAGCCTGTGTTTTTTCCTTGAATGTACGTGGTATGGGTCCTCCTGTCTTATTCAGTTCAAAAGACTGCTTGCAGTGGCAGCTGGTAGCTATACTATATGTCTGTTCCCAGTGGCATAGCCAGGATTTTTGCCAACCAGGGCAGTCCCTGAGTTTGCTTCCCCCCTCAATGCACACCAAAAATATGACAAAAAGTCAAACACAATGTCTAGGGAAATAAATTTCCTCTTTTTAAAGTGATCTTACTGGAGGTTCTGCAATGACAGTGGGTGATCATGTTTTGTTTTTAAAGACCACTTTCCCACCGACTCTAGAGGACTGTTACGGCTAGAGTTCATAGAGGAAATTCATTTCATGGATTAAGACCAGAGCCAGTATGGCCAAACAAAGGTGAGTGTCAAGATGGCAAATGTTATTAATGAGGAAGAATATACATGATAAGGCTGCAGCAGTTTGCTTTTGCCTGAGCCTATTAGGAAGGGCAAGATTCTGCTGCCCCCTCTCCCACCTACCCCCATAATAGATCGTAAACTATTTCTGCACTTTGAACTCAGTTTGTAGCAACTGAAGTAAGCCAGGACAAAAGGGGGAGATGGGAGGAGAAAACTGGGACATTTAAAATGCAAGTGAAAAAGTGGAAAAACAGAGTATTAATCAGGATTGTCCCTGCCAAATCTGGACTGTGAGAAGGTAGGAAAAAAGATTTCTTTCTGCTCCCTCCCCCCAATTTTTTAGTAGTCAAGTAAAGCAACCAGACATTGCTCTCATGCTCTGTTAAGTATTTCAACACCTTCAAACTGTAGGGCTCAGAAGCAGTTTGGACAAATACTCCTTACCTGAACCTAGGCCAGCCTGGCTATTTACATATTGCTCAAACAGAGGATATGAACTGGCCTCACTCCCACCAACAAAATAGGACATAAAAGAGCATTAAATGTGTGTATGTGTATGTGTATGTGTGTACAGACGGAAATTTGGAAATAACTGTCATTTAAATAGTAAAAGAAGATGGTGATCAGATGAACTGGTTTCTGGAATAGGATCTGTCTTCTTTCTCTAACCCCTACCCCAAAATTTTCAAGCAAGAGGTGGAAGATGCATGTACATCTTTCTCTCCCTCAAGCCTACTGTGTACGGGTGCAGAGAAGAAAGGAGGCAGCTCTGGGGAAGCGAGTCTTGTCAGTGACCAACTAACTGAAAGGGAGTGGAGGGAAGGGAGAAAGAACATGTGCCAAGTAGTTGGCGTGCACGAGGGGCAGAGGAGAGGTAAAAACGCGCTTCTCCACTACCTGGAACTGCTGCCATCACCTCTGCTGCTGCTGTCTTCCTTGCCCCCCCTTCTTTTGCCCTTTCCTTTCAACTCTTGCTTCCCCCAACTCTGCCTTGGGAGGGCTTAGCTGAAGGAAGTAGGGGCTGCTGATGCTGCTTTCCTTTAAGACCTTCCTCGGGGCAATAACTTGCATCCTTATGGAGACCTGTTCTCCAGAAAATCAGAAACACGGTTTCTATGCAGCCCGGCAGTGCCCCCCAAAACGTGCCACCTGGGGCAGACCGCCTCTACATCCCCTAGCTATGCCACTGTCTGTTCCTGGGATCTTTAAGTGAGACATTTCAACCTTATAAGGCCTTTACTATACAACATATTATGTACCTTACAATTGTACACACATACGTTGAAGAAATAGAATCAGGATAGTTAAACAAATAAGTCCACAAATCTATTGATTATTCCATTTATATCATTACAGTACTTCTCACTGGAACTTAGAAGGGGGATAAATTTTGGTTTTACTTAAGAAAAAGGCTGAATTTGTCAGTAACTATACTGAGTGGGGATTTAAGAAGGTGTTTCCTGTAGAACATGCATTTATTCTACTGTAGAACACAGAATTTCAGAGGAGCAATAGAATAATGACAGTCACAAAAACAAGCTCACAAACCTATGGTTTCATCTATATAACTACAGTTTACTCAAGAGGAGTGTTGAGATTATAAATAATCAAACTAAGTGATAATCAAAACATTTTTACTGTGGAAACATATATTCATTATATGGTTTATATCCCTTAGTACAGATACCAGCTGCCACTACAAGCAGTATTTGGGACTGAATTGGAAAGGAGAATCCATACCACATACATTCAAACATGGTTCTGTGGTTTTATGGTTAACTGATTTTAACTGTTTTATACTTTAATCATTTTTTAACTTTTGTATTTTGTGAGTTGTTAACCATTTGTTTTAATTGGTTGTAAGCCACCTTGAGTCCTGAACTGAGAAGAATGTGTGATACAATTTTTTCAACATTCTGTCAAATTCTATAGCTTCCTAACATCTTTATTTAATTATTCGCCTGCTTGCTTACCTTCCTATCATACTTTAGGCTCAGAACTTTCTCTTCAACCTGACCAAACTATTACTAAGGAAAGAAATAAGGCTGTTCTCAGAACATTGTCTCCATTTCCCCACTTGAATGCCCACCTGCTTTGTGCAGAATAAGTCATAGAATCATAGAGTTGAAAGAGACCACAACGGACATCCAGTCCAACCCCCTGCCATGCAGGAACACACACTCAGAGCACCCCCAGCAAATGGCCATCCAGCCTCTGTGTAAAAACCTCCAAAGAAGGTGACTCCACCACATTCCAAGGCAGCATATTCTACTGTCAAACAGTTCTTACTGTCAGGAAGTTCTTCCTGATGTTTAAGTGAAGTCACTTTTCCTGCAGTTTGAATCCATTGCTCCATGTCCTAGTCTCTGGAGCAGCAAGCTTGCTTCATCTTCAACATGACATCCCTTCAAATATTTAAACATGGCCATCATGTCACCTCTTAACCTTCTTTTTGTCAGGCTAAACATTCCTAGCTCCCTAAGCCACTCCTCATAGGGCATGGTTTCCAGACCCTTCACGATTTTGGTTGCCCTCCTCTGGACATGTGCCAGCTTATCGATATCCTTCTTGAATTGTGGTGCTCATAACTGGACACCACAATTTTGGACAGTATTCCAAGTGAAGTCCAACCAAAGCAGAATAGAATGGTATTATCAATTTCCTTGATCTCAACACCACACTCCTATTGATACAGCCCAGAATTGCATTGGCTTTTTTAGCTGCCACATCACACTGCTGACTCATGATCAGCTCGTGATTCACTGAAGGCCTTTCCAAACTACACTGTTATAGTGCTATTATACCACTTTCCATATCCTAAGGAATCCTATGGTTTGCAGTTTAAGGAGGGGCATTTGGAATTCTCAACCAGAGAACTCTTTGGCCTCAGCAAATAATAAACGTCAGAATTCCACAGAATGTTAGAAGTGGAAGAACAGCACTATAACAATGTAGTGCAGAAAGGCCCTAAGACTCCTAGATCCCTTTCAAATGTACTGTTTTCCAGACAGGTATCACCCATTCTATATCTGTGCATTTCATTCTTTCTCCATAAGTGTAGTACCCTACATTTCTTCCTGTTAAAATTCATTTTGTTAGCTTTGGCCCAGCTGTCTAATCTGTCAAGGTCACTTTGAATTCTCATCCTGTCCTCTGGGTATTGGCTATATTGGTGTCATCTGCAAATTTGATGTGCATGTCCGCTATTCCATCATCTAAGTCATTGAAAAAGACTTTTTAAATTAATTTTTACAGAATATTTTTTAAAAAAGGAGCAAAGAAAAAAGAAAAAAAGAAAAAAACATAAAATACACAATATGCACAATATACACCAACAAATAAAAGGAACATACTAGCATACTAACATATCTTACTAAACGAATCAGATAGTTAACAAATTAACAAAGTAAGAGTTAATTAATGAAGTAAAGAATTGATAATAACTGCAATAATTCTAAACTAACAATTACTAATGACTACTAGAATAAACATTCATATAATAAAATGTGACTCCCATCCCATGGGATAAAGATGTTGAATAGCACTGGGCCCAGGACAGAACCCTGTGATACCCCACTAGTCACTTCTTTCCAAGATGAAGAGGAGCCATTGATGAGCATCCTTGTGTTTGGCCAGTGAGCCAATTACAAATCCACCTAACAGTAGCTTTGTCTAACCCACATTTAACTACCTTGTTTGCAAGGATATCATGGGGTACTTTGTCAAAGACCTTACTGAAATCAAGATACACAACATCCACAGCATTTCCTTCATCTACCAACCTTGTAACTCTATCAAAAAGAGAGAGACAGAGACAGATAGAGACAGAGACAGATAGAGACAGAGACAGATCAGATTAATCTGGCATGACTTTTTGAAAAATCCATGTTGACTTTTAGTGATCATGGCATTCCTTTCTAAGTGCTTACAGACCGTTCTTTTAATGATCTGATCTAGCATCTTTCCAGGTATTGATGTCAGGCTGACTGGGAGGTAATTGTTTGGGTCCTCTTTTTCCCTCTTTCTGAAGATGGGGACAACATTTGCCCTCCTCCAGTCTGCTGGAACTTCTCCTGCCCTCCATGAACTCTCAAGGATTATTGCAGGAAAGAGCAGAAGGTGAGCTGTGTCTAGGAAGACATCATTGGTAGTGTGTTTTTAATGGCTTGTATGGGTGTGCTTGTTTCTTGCCTGGGCTCTCCCTGAGCACATGGTCTTAATGGAGTGAAGCTTCTGCTGAGTCATTGACTTGCTTGGGAGTGGAGCTAGTAGCCACTAGCTCTATATAACCTGTACTGTGAAGATTCACATCAGTCCGACATTCTTCCCATCAGGATTTGACATGTTTTTTGACCATTTTTGAGTATTTTTGATATTTTTGATATTCTTTCTATCCCTATTTCATGTCTCCTGCTCCCTCTGGGAATCCTGCAGCTGGAGACAACTCATAAGTTGCACTGCATCAACCACTTCTGCAAAGGATCAGGTAAGCAAAGGGTCTAACTGGGTTTCATGTGATTCTGGAATTTGTGGCCCTATAAGACGTTTTTGGTTCTGACCTTGTGATTCAGGCTCCTCTGTCCAAACTATATGTTGCTCTGGTAAATACTAGACTATACTTAGAATGCTTCTCTCTTTTCTGTCACACGAGGCTGCCTGAAGAACTGGGTTTTTTTTTCCCTCTCTTGAAGTATACATAGGACCTAAACATATAGCAGAACACCTTCTTTATGTGTCAGCTATTGTAGCTCCCATTCAGAAGAAGATATTCTGCAATACAAGTTTCCAAGAGCAGATGTATGTCACATTCTTTCATTCTTCTGCTGCCTGCTTTTCTGTTGAAATTTTGTTTGGAAGCCCCTTAGGAAAGAAACCTGTCTTTGCTCTCACCTTATTGAGTAGAATAACAGGCATGTTTTGTAAATACAGTTACATATCACCTAACTCCACAACCTCCTATCAGCCAGTCCCAACTATGTATACAACAGTGTGTCAGAATTCTCTCTCTAGTCAGTGGAACCTGTAAGATCTTGATTTCAATGTGCATGATATGATGAATAAAAGTTGTCTCACACATACGCTGACATATTGAAGGCAGAATAAAATATCACTCATACGTGAAGATGTTTGCCTTCATTACCTCAGGGAAGAGGTAATTTATAAATTGTTTGTCTCCACATCAGTGTCT
This sequence comes from Cyclura pinguis, assembly GCA_030412105.1. NCBI lineage: Eukaryota > Metazoa > Chordata > Lepidosauria > Squamata > Iguanidae > Cyclura > Cyclura pinguis. The sequence continues at coordinate 133,198,305 of CM059600.1, forward strand.
CTCATCAGCCAACGTACATGTACATAATTGAAACAAAAGCATGGTGAGTGGGCTTCACTCCACACAAAGCGTATTTCAAATAAAACATCTTAGTCCCTTGGTGCCACTAGAATCTTGTTTGGTTGTGGGTGTGTTGCTGCAACAGTCTTAACACATCAATCCTCCCCCAAATAATTCCTGTCAGTGTTCTTTCTAGTCAATTGAAATTCCCATGGATGAAGGAAGGGCTTGCAATAATCTTGTTAATTTTGTGAGAAGTGTGCAAGGAAGCACATAAAAAGCCTACACAATGGGGTCCCAAGCTGAAGTCAGATTTATAGCTCAGGGAAAGCAAAATCAATCTTATTACATATGGATGCCAGCCATAAATTTTCATTAGCTTGGATGACAAAAGAAACATTAAAGGGCAAGGAAGAAAGATTTCCTTTAAATTTTTTACACTGAGAAGCCCATTGCAAGATAAAGATCAGAGTGCTCTCATCTGCTATCTACTGAGCAAGCCCCCCTCCCTCCAAAAAAAGGAGAGGTGGAATCATTCATATTCTTCTGCAAGTTAGTGAACCAGATTTGATAAACTCCTGGCATTAAGATAAACGTGGAAGCTATTGATCCCCCATTATCTATGAGAAATTTCCTGTTTTCTGCTGTGGCAAATGTAACAAAAGCTTGAGTGGAAGAACTGAAGGGAAGATCTGCCCCAGCTTTGTCCACTTAACTACATAGTACAGCACTAAAGAACTGGAGAGGCAGTACATCTAAACACACAATAATGGTCAAGCTGGATGGGACCAAAGATCTACCCAGTGCAGTATTCTTGACATGATTGCAAGAGCACTCATTGATGAAACAATTTACCAATCTGCATGCAGCTGAGCCAGCAGGGGAGAGGACTTTAGTCTATTTATTTTGGCTTTTAATTCTATTAATGTGCTGGTGCCATTGAATTGTATTCATGGTCTTGAAGAGGAATAGTTGGTTAGAAAGGACTAGATCCTTCCATCCCATGGCCTTCATATATCTGGATGTAGATCATTCCATGTGGTGCCAGTCCTGAAGAGATGACTCCAAAAGGGTCACCACTTCAAGGAGACATGGGATTGATGATACCACCTCTTCTCATTTTGGTTTGACAGCAGCTGCCATGATGGAATAAACCAGGAATATACCATGGCCCACACACATGGATAGTCATACCCTGGACTAGTTTTTGCTTTTGGGTGGACAGAGAATGACCTCATTTGGGAAGGGGGGGGTCTCAGTGACACTGTTGTCATGGAGAGAGTATTTCCTTTTGAAATTTGGACTGACACCAGGACACTCTCCCTGGAGGGAGATGGAAAAACGGGGAGATGGAGACAGTTATTACACGCTAGGTTCTATTTTAGAAAATAATATTGGGGATAGCTGCTTGGCAGCAGGGCATATGTTTGTGGTGTCCTTCACAGTTCTGCCTTACTACTCTTTAACATCTAGATAAAGCTGGAAGGTGAAGTCATCTGTAGTTTTACTAAAACAATTGTGTTTGTTTTTGACTATGCTATGATTTTAGTTGGTTGATGAGTTGTTACTTAGTCCCCTCATTTTTACGATTAATGCTTTACTATAATTTACTGTGGCTGAATTATTTTATCTTTTTTTATAATAACACTGAATTTATTTGTGTGAGTGATATAGAGAATTTTAAAAGAAGAAAAGAGGAGGAGTAGGCCTCGTAAAGATTACAGTAACAGAAAACTTGGAAAAATGGAGATACATGTGCAAGCTTGAGAATCCTATCTAGCTTTTCTGCATTGTCGTCACAGAACTACAACAATCTTATACTGAGAGGATCCAAATACAAGAGAAAATAAGCACAAGCATCTCTGTTAACATAGATCCATGGAAAACTTGCAGTTTGCTACACCTGAAAATGTGTGGGAAAGTGATAAGAGGAGAGCACAAAAGTAACAACAGACAGCAGAAATGGGAAATAAAGAAACAGACAGAAGCTTATCGAAAGAGAAGAAGCAGCTCTTGTTGAGTCTTGTCTTGCCAGTAGGTCACCATAAAAAGAATTTCAGACCACCCTATCAAACCCAAAAGGACAGAGAACATTCATGCGTCTGATTAGCAAAAAGGATAGAATTTCCCAAGTGATTATAACTTCTTAGGGCTGTGAAATGCAAGCCCTGTAACAGAAGTTTTTCTCTACAGCATGGAGGGGATACACATGGTATTCCCCCTTCAGAGGTTATTGTTGAGGTTCCACCTCCAGAATTTCATTTGTAGGGCTGAGATTGATTAGGAAACACACATTTGGCTGAATGCATGTGGTTTCTAGATTGCCATACTCCAGCCCCTAAAATCCAGGGAACTAATTTATGTATCAGGCAGGCAATTATAATTACACATGTTCTTAACTTGCATTTTAATTATACACATTCAACCCATTAATAATTGCATTTTTCCTACCACTATTTTTCCACCTTGGTAAAATTATTATCAGGTGCTGTATTTCAGAAGAAAGAACTGGCAAAACCAGCTCTGAGGATTCCTTGCTTAAGAAAACCCTATAAAATTCATGGGGTTGCCATAAGTCAACAGATGACTTGAAGGCACATTCACATGCTGTATTTATCCTCTCAGAAAACTAGTATAATGTTTAACATGCTGGACATGGAACAGAGAGACCCAAATTTAAATCGCTGTTTAGTCAAGGGCAGCCAGCAAATCTCCCAGCAAATCTTTACAGGGTTGTTGTGGAGATTAACAGGAACCATACAAAGCAGCCATCTGCATTCCCAGTGCAGTAAATGATGATCATGTTGGTGTCATTGAAGATAAGAGATTGAGAACATTTTATAATGCAGAGTAACTTCCAATGTTATTGTGTTATCATCAGATCACCGCAGTGTATATATTTTTGCCATCATTTTTTTAACTGATTGTAAAAACTGCATGAAAATACCACAGGAAGCCCGTGAAAGTGATCACCACCTACATAATTTACAAGGGAAACACAGAAGAAAGCAAGAGCAGACATACAAACCACATCTCCTTTCCTTGTTTTTTTCCTCATCTTGTACTTCTCTTCTACTTTGTACCCTTTCAATGCACCTCTCACCCTCTTCCCTTTCTTCTCCTCATACCTTCTCAATGCCTCTCTTCCTTATTCCACAGCTCCAGCTTTCTCCCATCCTTTTTTTCCACCTTGCACCTTTGCTATATCCCCCCCCTTGCTTCTAGTACTCTGCAACTTGCATCTCACTCCTCCTTTCCCTCTTTGCCTCTCCTTGTGCCCCCATTCCTCCCTCTTGCTCTTTCCATCACCTTGTGCCTAGTCCTCTTGATCCTTGCAACTGCCGCTGCACCTCCCACTCCCTTTCTGCCTTTCCCCTCCCATCCTTCATTTTTTATTTCATGCCTCCTTCTCTTACTTCTTGCACTTCACCATTTGTATCTCTCATCTTCCTTTCCTTCACCTCACATCGCCACAGCTCCCCTCTCTTCCACCCATATGTCTTCCCTACTCCCTTCCATCCCATTCCTCCAGCTTGCTTCCTTTTGCCCTCGAGACAGGAATCTCTCCCTTGCAGCTACACTTCCCACTCTCTCTCTTACCCCCCTGTTTTTTTGCACTCCACCACTTGGACCACTCAAGGCTTCCCTGCTTGCCTTACGCCACGCCTCCACTCCTCCTCCTCCTGTCCCTTTCATCTATTTCACCTTCCACCCTGCCACTGCATCCCTCACCAGCCACCTTTCCCCTCCCGTGCTTTACCGCATACCTTTGCCATCCCTTGTTTTTGCACTCTGCCACTTGTACTTCTCACCCCCTTCCCCTATTCCTCTTGCCTCATACCGCCATGCCTACTTGCTCCCCAACTCCTGCACTCCTCCCTCCCCTCCAGCTTGCTTCATCTTGCCCTTATACCACAGTTCCTTCCCTTGCAAGTACCTCTATCCTCATTTCCTCCTCTACTTGTTTCACTTCATGCTGCTACTTGTCTGTTCTCTAAAGAAGCAACATCTGCCCACGCTACTTTAAACAGAGGGCATGGGAGCAGGCAGGTTAAAACTGCAGTAGGTTTCTTTAAAAAAAATTGTGTGGTGGGGACAAATCTGAAGGCGAAAGGCCTACTTTAGCATCATAACTCATCTATTCTTGATTGATAAGCATCCACAAAGTAGTGGGGGTTTCAGTTTTTGCATTCTGTCTACGCCTGTGCTTTGGAGCTAGTTTCAGTACTTTGGAGTTTTGGGACATAGTTGGCTCACAGTTAGACAGTCAGAGAAGATACTCTAGGGGCCGTCTAGTCCAACCCTCTGACATTGCAAGAATCCAAAGCTAAAACAGCCCTGAGAAGTGACCACCCAACCTCCGCTTAAAAGCTTTCAACAAATCAAAGTCCACCACCCTCCAAAACATTCATTAATATGCCAAATTCATTAACATGCCAATGCCCTTAGTCTCATATTTTTCTTGCTACTGTTCTGTGATCATACCACACCATGATTAATCAACCCAGCAACAGTTTTTAACTGGGACAAATTCTTAATAGAACTGGTAAGAGAAAACCAGTGGGATTACATAAAAAATACGAACAGTATAAGGCTTTAGATGATCAAGAAACCCAAATATAAGGGTGCCCTTCTTTCTCCCTCATTTTATTTTTGGCCTGTTCAGAGATTTTATTTTAGTTTTAGTTAGAATCTGCGGAACTTTTTCCCAAAAGGAAGGAGAAGTCCATCTTTTGCTGCTCTTGCCTCATGCAGAAAGAGGCCCACACTGTATCCACTGTGATTCTGCACAGGAGTTACATTTTTCTACACACTATATCTTTTCTCTTAGTTTTAAGATGCTATTTAAAGAGCCTCATATACCTTTTCTCAATTCTACAATTCCTGGAGCTGATTGACTGACTGAAAGGGCATGCTGGATTAGATCAAGGACCTGTGTACTCCAACTATCTGTTCCCACAGTGACCAACCAACTGCCTAGGGGATGCCTTCCAGGAGGAAATGAATTATACCTTTCATTTTACATTCCTCAGCAACTGACACACAGAGGCATAATGCCTTCAATACTTAAGGTGACATATAACCATTCTGACTGATAGCCACTGATGGCCCCATCCTCTGAATGTGTACAGTCCCTTTTTAAAGCTATCCAAATTGTCTACCACCAATACACCTTGTGTCAGTGAATTCCACCAATACACCTTGCGTCAGTGAATTCAATAGTATTCTATGTACTTAATTTTTCTGTCCTGGATCTCCCACTATTCATTTTCAGTGGATGACCCTGGGTTCTAGAATTACAAAACATGTGCAATTTCATCCATCTTTATCATGTTGTCCCTTATTCTCTTTTATCCTAAGCTAAACAACCCCAAACACTGAAATGTGTCCTGATAAGCACATTATTCCATTACCTTAGTCAATTTGGTTGCCTTTTTCCTTCATTTTCCCCCACATCTACAACATTTTTTTTTAATTGCAGTGACCATAATTGTACATAGTAATCCAGATGTGATCATACCATGGATTTCTATAAGAGCAATATAATGCTGAAAGTTTCATTTCAGAGTCTTTTTCTACTTATGCCCATTTTTGCTCTATCAGTTACACACAGTTTTATAGAGATGCCAACAATAACCGCAAGATCACTTGGCTGCCAATTCAAATTCCATCCATTCATGTGAAGATTTTTTTTATTTTTTATTTTTTAATTTAATTTAATTTTTAATTTTTGCCCCCAAAAGCATCACTGTACACTAGTTTTCACTAAGATTTCATTTACCGTTTAAAATCCATTCTTCTCGTTTGGAATGACTCCTTCGGAACTCCACACAACCTGTTTCTCTACCACCATGACCACCATAAGGAAAAAAAATGGTGTCATCAGCTAATATGGACACTACACAGTTTACACTTCTAACTCCAGGTTTTGCATCAGGAGATTCTCTACACATCAAGTTGGTCAACAGACCTATTTTGCATTTTCTTCTATTTTCTAAAATATCTTCAGATTATTAGTTTTTAATGTAATGCATTGAAAGGCTCCATGTTAGGAGATCTTATAGGCACCTCTGCATTTACTTAGTACAGTCTTACAGGTTTTCATCTTTGCCTTATATATCCATTTTATTTAGTTAAATTACTCCACTTTGCAATACTCTGTATTTTATTTTGCTGCTTGTTTCGTATAACCTGACTGTTACCTGGTTCATGTCGTATTATTGATGCTGCTGTTGCTGTTATTTTTGAATGCAGTATATTCTGTATTTTCACTGTTTTGTAAAAATGCACCCACAAGTAGTCAAAATACAGAACGACCTGCCCATCAGTGTTTTTATCTTCTCTTCCTGCTTCGCTTTGCTCCTACGCCGTGCTTCCCTCTTTTATAACCACAAAAAAGCACACGCCACCTGCTTCCTTCCCCTTCTTTCCTGCACTCCGCTATTTGTACCTGCCTTTCCAAACCTTCCTCCACCACTCCTCCCTTTCTGATACCATCTATCACCTCATGCCCCTCACCATCCTCAGCCACATTTCCCCCATTTGCCTCATCACCCATCTTTGCCATGCCTGCCTCTCTTGCTAGTTGCCCTCCGTCATTCACACGCCTCACTCTCCTTCCCCCTTAGCTCACGCTCCCACACCCACCTGCCACACTTCCCACCCTCCCCTTTCCCGTCAGCTCGCCTCACCCAGGCCCTATGCCCCCCTGCCCCCCCCGTAGTCACAACAGCCCTCCCGCTCCTATTCTTTTATTCTCTGCACTCCACTGCTTGTATCACCCACCCTCCATTTCCCCATCCCTCACCTCATGCTGCCACACCCACCCACTACAACTCCTGCCCCCTTCTCCCTCCGCTTGCTTCACCCAGACCCTATGCAACCCCCCCTTGTTGCCACAACTGCCCCTTCCCCCGCTCCTTTGTTTCTTGCACCCCACTGCTTGTACAACCATCCTCCCTTCCCTCATCCCTCACCTTATGTTGCCACACCCACCCACTACACCTCCCACCCTCCACTTTTCCCTCCATTGGCTTCACCCAGACCTTATACTACCCTTCCCTCCCCGAAGCAACTCCCCTTGCTCCTAAGCCTAATCCTTTGTTTCTTGCACCCCACTGCTTGTACTACCCACCCTTGCTTCCCTCACCCTTCCCTTCATGCTGCCACTCCCACCTACTATACCTCCCACTCTCCCCTTTCCCCACAGTTTGCTTCACCCAGACCCTGTACCACCCTTCCATCTCTGGGGAAAGAACTGCCCCTCCCCCCACCCCTAATCCTTTGTTTCTTGCTTGTACCTCCCACACACCTTCCCTTCCCCATCCCTTACCTCATGTTACAACCCCACCTATTGCATCCCCACCCTCTCCTTTCCTTCCTTCTTACTTCACCCTGACCCTGTGCCACACATCCCTCCCTATTCTGGCATTCTCCCAGCTCTTGCCTGCTCTACTTATGTGATATCACAACAACCCAACCCCATAACATCCCAAAGACTTGCCTCTTGACAGCCCCAGGACCCCACCCCCCTCCATCTCAGGTTCTGGCCCTTTCACTGTAGGGTACATAAGACAGCAAAGCTATCTGCCCAAATGTGCAAAAACACATAATACCTGGAATACTCATCATCCTGTACTTTACATTTAGATTTTCTTCCCTGCGTAATGAAGCTGCAAGCTTTAAAACTGTGGCCTGCATTTTATCCACCGGGGCCTAAAAGCATATTTTGCCCCGCCAGGCAATTATCTACAGATAGCCTGAATTCTCTTTGGTCAGCTTCCATAGATTTCCCTTTACATCTTCTGACATTAAAATGACAATTTGCTTTGCTATTAATATACTTCAATTAGATGTGAGGAAGCTAATAACCTTGTTGGGTTTTCACCAAGATCAGGAATATTCTGATTTCATAGCTCACTGGCTCTTTTGAAGCAATAATAAAGTCAGTTAAACACTTATTAAACTATCTCTCTGTTCCTCGTGCCACACTTTCCTGCTCGTGATGGCAACAACCATGCTACTATAGTCCCATTTATAGATCAGCCAGATAACAAACTGAAGCTCTACAGGACCTGTTATCTTATTTAAAGAAGCTGCCTACACTACAACCTGCAAGCAGCAACCAGTACGCATGGTGAGAGAAGGCTCTTTTCCACAGGTTGTAAATTCTGCTTTTTGGGACTACACAGTCCAGAATTCCCTAGCCTCCATGGCCAATAGTTTCTGACCATTGGCATCTGGATGCCGATATGCTTCTGGTCTGATTTCAAAGTGCTGGTTAGGTCATTCAAAGCTTTAAATGGCTCAGGACATCACTACTTGAAAGAGTACCTCTCACTACATGCACCTGCCTGGTAAGAATATTTATTACTTATATTATGCAGAGTGCAGCAGGGATAGTGCAATATGTGATTATGGAAGAACCAGGGTAATTTCTGAAGATGCACTTTGTAAGGTAATAAAGATAATATATGTTGATTTTCTCAGGAAATTCATTTTGGGGGAGAAAAAGAGACAAACAAAAGAAGTGGACTATAATTGGTTACAAGAGCCCCAATGTGTAGGGTATAAACTAGTAACCATTAAAGAAGTGGGGGTCCCACAGCTATTCCATTCCCAAACAAAGATTAATTAACTGCTTAAAGAAGGGGGAGGAGCCTCAAAACATAAAAAGGAAGAAAAAGACTTGACTACATAGATCTAAGGAAAGACAGAGGGGAGAAAAACTGCAGGGACTAAGCTATCTCCTCATTTTCTTCTCTGCCCATGTGAAGTGTTGATTCCCCTTTGCTACCAATACCACTTCTCATCAATGCTTGTTTATGACCACATGGTTTATCTTCATTGCCAAAAACTAGAAGTGGTCTCTGGGAAGTGAGAATGTCTACAATCATCTCTTTTGAATGACAGTACTTCAACTCAGTAAGTTATTTTTCTTGCAAATCTCTCAGGAGGTGATACGTCATATCAATGTGCTTTGTGTGTGAACTGAACATCCCAATCAAATCACCAATACCATGCAGCTTTGCTTGTCTTTCGGAAGTTCTAAAGACTTTGGTTCACTTATTACCAATTCATTTACCAATTGGCATAGCCACAGAAATTTTTGGTTTGCATGGGTAGCTGATGCGTACTCTGATCATTTGCTCTGCTTCAGTAAATGAGAGTGCTACAATTTCTTGTTTCTTGCTTGCCCAGCTATCTGTTCCACTTCCAGAGAAGAGTAAGCTCCTACTGCTAGCTGGCTGGAAATCCTGCAGATTGCCAAACTGCATATGTGTAAGCCACTACTCTGGGACTGCTAGTGGCTTGTAGCTTTAAGTTTAGATGTACAGTACTCTTTTATGTACATGTCCACTCTTTTCACTGTATTACATTCAGTGTACTGCTTTTTTCCACAAAGAATTCCAGCAGCTAAAAAAATATCTGGCAACATGGTGATGGCTAGGGATCACAGACTTCCTGTGAGCAGTTCTGTATTGATTATTATGTAGCTGTGCTATTTTTTTTTTTTAATTTATTTCCATGGATGAGGTTACTGGGTCTACCTCCTTAATGGTGTTGTACAAGCTCATGAATCTTTTCATTTTGGCTGAGGAGATGGCTTCTTCTTCCTCACTTGGATTTCCAGGTAAGAAAAGATGTCTCCTGGCCTCTTCAGTTTTATTTCTTGATTTGAATAGCTTATGATTTCTTAACAATGAGCTTCATGTTGAGAGGACAAAATCATGCCATCAATATGTAAATTTATCTATCAGTTTGGTACTGTGTTTACAGATAGGGGTCAGCTTTGTCTGGTATGAAGCTTTCCGTAATAAGCATCTTCCTTAATTTTTCATTCCAAGCTCTTGAGTGTTTTTCTGCCTATAAACGCATTTTTGAAGTTTTTGAAGTTTGCATATGGAATGTTCCATGCACTACTAGATCACCGTTTTGCACTTTCTTTCACTCTGAAGATTCACTCGCATGCTACAGCCTTCTTGCTTACTGTAGCTCTGTGGATGTCCAAGTTTGATTGTGCAGAGCCTATGTTTCCTCTTGTGTTGCTTTTCTCCACTTACTTGTTTCTATTGCAGACAATCTTTCAAATTCTACCCATATTGAAGACTCAGGTATGGTGCCACCATCTGTTTCTATGTCACTGTTAGGCTGAGGCGAGAGTCCGTGTTTTGATTCTAGACTCCTGTCTGCCTCTGTGGTATTTTCTCTCTCTGAACCTCACTCTGTTTGCTCTGCATCCCCTTCTGCTTGTTTAGGGGCTTCCATCTCTTCATTTTTTGCAGATATTTGAGGCAGCTAGGCTTCATTTCTATGTTTAAATCAATATACTATTAGGTCTTCTGCTCTGTAAAGTAACTTTGTTGTCTAGTCTATATCAACATGGTTTGCAGCTACTCTCCCAATCTCCTCAAAGTACACAACTCTGCTCACTGTGTTTCTTCCAAGGTTGTTTTTTTTTTCCATTAAGAATTCTGTAATTTTTACAACCTGGATAGTAGCCAAACACAATACCTTCTTCAGCTCTGTTATCATTGGCCCTCTTCTCTCTTTGTATATGAGCATAGCCTTGGATACTTGACTTTCACCTGTGCTGTAGTTCAGATGGAGTCTTATTGGTTTATTTGATTGGCAGCCTGCTCTATAGGTATGTATCTGTTGTCACAATCTATTTCCAATATTGGTCGAAGAGATTGTATGTTTGCTTACATACTGCCTTTCTTCCAATTTGGGACCTAGGTGGCCAGAGTCCACCAAACATGCATCTATCACTTCCATTAGTAATCTGTTTTTTTTTCTCTTTCTCTCTCTTTGCAACTCCATTTTCTTCAGATATGTAAAAAGCTGTGCCTCTGCCACTTTGGAAATGTTTGGTGTGGTGCAACGTGTTCTCACAAGGATCATATGTTTCAGCAGCTTGAAGCTGTCTGCCAAGACTGCTGCTTACACTTGCCACACATCCCTTCAGTTGCTGGAAGGTCTGGCTTTTCTCTTTTAGCAGGTGAGTCACACAGTTTCTGGAATAAACATTTATAAAGTTTAGCAAGCAATGATTTCTTCCTTTAGAGGGGGTTTGAATAGATCCACACAGATCAGTGTGCGCTAGCTCCAATGGCTGTTTTGATTCATTTTCACTTTTCTTGGGAAGGAATCACATCATACCCTTCCTTTTTATGCAGTTGGCATTGTCACTGTTAACACATTTTTACCTTTATGCTTTTGGGCAGAACTTTTCTTTCCAGGCCTAGCACGGTACTTATATCATGGTGTCATAAGCATCCATGGCACAACTCAAGAGAATCGGTGTTGTACAGCATTTTAGCTCATTTGTTACTTTCTTACAAAGATGATTTTCAAAGTAGTAGAGATTTCCCTTTCTCAAAGAGCTTCCTACACTGTAAGCCCAAGGTTATTTTCTATTATTTACTTTCTGTCTTAGTTTAAAAAAATGGTGCTTCTGCAAGCTCCTGCCTGCTGCTGCAAAGAACGGTGGAGATCTGCTATCAATCACTTGGTCCTGTCCACAACCGGTGTTTCTCTCTCAATCTCACCATCGCTAAGCACCTTCTGGGATCCCCACAAGCTCTTCCTTATTCCATTTACTAGGGTGATAATCTAAACTGGGTTTTTTTTTTAATTTCCTTTTAAACTGATTTACTGCTGCTCTGCATGACTACCTGGTAGAGCTCTTCACCAAGCTGACATTCATGCTGCTGTTGTCACCAGAGGTGTCTGGATGTAGATCATTCCATGTGGTGCCAACACTGACGTTTTAGGTCACCACTTCAAGGAGAAATGGGATTGAGGACACCATCACTTTTCATTGTAGTCCGATAGCAGCTGTCATGATGGAGATAATTGTCATGAGCCAGGCTGAGCATGCTGCCGACTCAGACGGGGACTCTGAGTTAGACTGGGAACCCCAGGCGGGGGTGGATCCCTGGGAGGGAGAGGGGGCTCCTGCAGGGACAAGGGAGGGGCCTGCCAGCGACCCCACAGCGGTCCCCGAGCCAGTACCTTTAGCAGATGAGACCAGTGCTTTGGGCTCGACAAAAGCTGCTGTTCCTGACTCCAGCCCGGAGTTTGCTGCAGATCCTCCCCCCACGTTCCTCCAGAGGCGGCAGGAGAAGGAGGCGGGGCGCAGATCGAAGCGGCTGCAAGAGAAGCGTCTGAAGTCTGAGGGCCTCCAGCTGTGAGCTGGGCCAACAGACGTTTGACCAGCCCCAGCTGGGCTAGAGACTATGTACTTGAGACAGACGCTGGGGGAGTTGCGCACGGGGCAACAACCGTCTTCCATCCGGGAAATCTGCATTCTGTGCTTTCTGTTCCAGGCCGAACCTAGCTGTTGAGTTTGCTGCCTCTGTTCGTTTTGGGTGATGTAACCTCTTGTTTACTTTATCACTTTATTACTAAAAGCCATAGAACTCGGCTCCTGCCTCCGTTTTCTGCTTAAGCCGCCGCCTGACATTGACAATAATCCAGAACTTGCTTTTTTTTTCTTTTTCTTTTTTTCTTTTTCTTTTCTTTTCTTTTTTTTTCCTGTTGGGTAGACAGATAATGGGAAGGGGAATCTCAATGACCCCACTGTCATGAAGTGAGCACATTCTTTTGAAATTTGGACTGACACCAGGACACTCTCCCTGGACTCATATTAGGACACTCTCCTTATGCCATTGTGTCATAAGTACCTGTGGCACAACTCAAGAGAATCTGCATTATATAGCATTTTAGCACATTTGCTTGCTTCTCCAGTCTAATTCAGAGTCTAATTCAAAGACACCTTCACTCTTAAATGCTCTGGCACTTGATCCTCTATCTTGGCTTATTGTGCACAAGTTGCTCCTGACATGGACATCAAAGCCTTTGTCCTTTAAAACTTAGACCACTCTTCTCCAGTTCTGGAATGTATAGGACACCTCTTGCCTCAATGGTGTTATTCTCATGTCCTGAATTTCAAGGTAAAATCACATCTTTATGGCCTTTTATAATTATGGGTTTTCACTCTGCCACACATACACACATTTCCAACTTCATGTGAATTCATGTTTCTGAAGAAATTTATGGTGGAGCTGACTGTGATGAAGCATCACCATCAATTAACCAGGTCTCAGTGACAGAGTTGTTCTTGATTGTTATAAAGCTTTTGTGATTGCAGGGGACTCTCTTGCTTCAGGTGGCTTCAATCATTTCTCTTATGTTCCTTTCTCTCCTGGTCTCAATTTCAAACATGATTCAGGGCTCCCAAGTCAGAAGCCATGGAAGCAACAAGTAACCAGCACCAAAACAACCCAGCATTGAGAAAGCCGTAAATCAGAGACATGTTTGTACAGATTTGGTATATGATTTGTCAAACAATCCAAGGATTTTAAATCCGTTACACATACTTGCACAAGCCAAGCGCTCAAGAGGAAGACTGAAGGTGTACTCAGCAAGGTGACTGGTGAATGTAAGTTCCTTATATAGATAGCATGTTCAGCCAACTCCTCGATTGACAGTAGCATTTAGAGACAGTGTTCCTCAGCTGTACTCTCCTCCCAAACCTTTGGATTGCAACCCTTCACTCCATCTGCAGGGGACGGTCTGAGCCAGATGCCTCACCTTCCGTCTTTTTCTGGGGCTGGGCAGGGGGCTCTTTGTCCAGATCCTCTTCTTGCTCTGAACCAGACCTGACTTGCTTGTCCGAAAGAGAACTTAGCTGGCTATTGGACATTTGCTGCAGCTTTTCCAAAGCTAGGTCTGATTTCTCTTCATTGGAAGACATACTCTCAAGAGTGAGCATGACACCTCCATGGTTGTTCGCAAACTGCTCTTGTTGAAGGCAAGAGCTCTCATTGGCTGCTTTCTCTAATCTCTTGTTAAACAGTGTCTTTCGTAATACTCTCTCTCAGCTATAAAATTAAAATCGGCCCCTCTTGGCTGATTGGCTTTGGGGTGGTTCACATGCAAATTTTGTTTCCCATTTCTTCACTTCTAACTCTGTAGTTTAAGCTGGTAGGTAAGCCAACATTTGAACTTGCAGATGAGACCATCTGACTCTTTTTCCCATGAGTCATAACAGTTTTTCAGTCCATTTTGTGGAATCTTCCCATTTGTGTGTGTGTGTGTGTATGTGTGTGTGTGTGTGCGCATGTTTGAGAGAGAGAGAGAGAGAGAAGGATACAACAGGCTTAAGTACATAGATCTGAGGAAAGATGACTGGGGGAACTATCTAGCTTTCCATCGGCCACTCTCCCCTGATCACTTTATAGGAATACTGATGCCCCTTTGTGTCTAACATGCCTAAAGATTCAGGACTATTTGGGAGGATTCTGCTCTGTCTCTCACCACTGGTAGGATGTGGGAGATAACCTTCTCTTCTGTGACACCCAAGGTGTAGAATAACCTCTCCTTAAAGGCTCTAATGGCACCATTCTGGTACCATGTTAAAATGTCAACCTATTACACCACAGTTGAGATAAAGATGTTCTAAATAAATAAATATCTTCAAATCTTGGAGCAGCAACCGTTGTCAGACTGTAATTTCCAGTATGCTTCCTTACTGGCTATGCTGGCTAGCCCTGACGGGATTTGCAATCAAAGTATATTTGGAAAAGGTATGTGTAGGTTAGTGAAGGCCTAAGCAGCCTAAATACATCATATCCTATCTGATATTGGAAGCTAAGCAGTATCAGGCCTGGTTAGTATTTGGATGGGAGACTGCCAATGAATACCGGATGCTATAGGCGGGATTTCAGAGGAAAAAACTGGCACAACCACCTCTGAGTATTCCTTGATTCATTTGGTTGCCATAAGTCAACAGGCAACTTGAAGGCACATACACGTGTAAGTCAGCAGCCTTCTATTTTCTCACATGGAACTCAATGTAACCTGGGAAAGGAACAATTCAGGAAAACAAACAAAAGTAAAGTCTAGACAGTTCTTTCCCTTCCTTTCCTCCCTAGGACTGTCGTTTTAAGTAGCAGCATGCTCAACTGCTTTGGGGGGGAAAAAAGTAAACTGCGGAAAGCTGCCCTTTTTTTTTTTGCCTTCCCTAGTATCTTATCTCAAAAAACCTAATTTCTGCCCAGTAAGGTAAGTTTAATCACAAATTAGGTGAACAGTGTAAATAAATCTGTCATTTCCCACCCAAATTCCCTTAACCTAGAAAGGGAATGACACTCCCCAACCCCAATCCCAGCCCATCTATTCCGCTAGAATAGGCCCTCTTGTGATTCCAAATGCCCAGCGTTCCTCCATACCTAATGTATAAGAAACTTTACTGTACCAACTATTGAACTGACCAGTGACAGCCCTGAAAAGTGAATGCAGCTATATAAGAAGTACTATAAAACCCACTTTATAATCCACTTATGTCTCACCATCAGTTTGGCTAAGTATTTTCTTTTTATACATCTAGAAACCACTCCTTTGAGCATTTCCTTTTTGTATAAAGAATGGCAGAGGTTCCCTGAATTCTTATTCCTCACACCCACATAACAATAAAACTGATGTTTAAATGATACCATTACACTACAAAAACAGTAAAGTTATCAATCATTAAATTATCATTATGATGTAATAATACAGTCATTGCTGGACAAAGCAACTAACACCAGCCTGGTGTAGTAGTTTGAGTATTGGACTACATTTCTGGGAGATCAGGGGTCAGAGCCACACTCAGCCATGCAAACCCACTGGTGACTTTGGGCAACTCATAGTCAGCTTCAGAGGAAGGCAATGGCAAATCCTCTCTGAACAAACTTTGTCACAAGAACCCCATGACAGGGTTGCCTTAGAGTCCCCATAAGTCAGAAGTGACTTGGAGACACACAACAGCAACAACAGCAACAACAGCAACAACTAGCCACTTCCATGTTATTGTAAGTAACTCTGTGACAGTGGCTTCAGACCACCAACACCAGGTAACCTATGACTCATTCTTGTGGAAAAGATATTTTGAAACAAGTATTAACTCAGCAAAGGCCTGCATCTAATACATATGTGAGGCTCTGGAATGGAGTTAAAGAGAGAAAAAAAAGCCAGGATTCTCATATGAAAAAGATTCTTGCTGTACCCTTTCAGAATCCCAAATCCTCTTTCCTCCATTAACCTATACTCCAAATTCTGTGCTTGTGGTTTTACCTTGACCAGCAATATTTGTTTACTTCTCTCAGTTCTAAATCCTTTTGCATTAACATTTACAATGCACCCTCACTGACCCCTCCCTCCCAAAAAATCTGGCTCTTTGAAGCTCCTATTAAATATTCAACATTCTAGCCAGAAAGTGTGAAAACTAAATTCCCAAAATATCTTTAATATAGCTCCTTTTTTAAAAAAAAAAAAGTGATGCTTTCAAGGGCATGAAGCCAATTACATTTAAGGTTTCAGTCAACAGAGGTTTGATGTGTGTCTTTCCTGACAATTGAATCTATTTTCCCATCAGAAAGGTGAAGCAGTAACTAGATAGTCTCCTCCTAAAGGGACAAGAATGTGGCAGCCAGGATATAACAAACCGACTTTGGGAAAACCTTTTACCCAACCTCAGTGGAATCCCTGACTTAAGTCTTTCCAAGTCGTTTTTCTGTCATTTGCTTGTTTTGATTTTCTCACTTCTTAGGAGTGCATAGCCATAAGCAGAAACAGTAACACCAGAGGCATCACCGACAGCCTAAGAATTTGAGTGGGGCCCACCAATGTTTTACTTCAGTCTTTGCTCACATGCCTAAAAATCGTATAATATGTTCAGGTCTGTTAGTATTGCACTGATTTTAACATATGCTGAGGTCTATTACTATTATACTGATCTTAACAATGTACCTGTAAAAACTGGGCACAAGCCTGTCACAATTCTTTCTAAGTAAACTTTAAAAAACAAACACCAAGCTTAGAATGCTTATTTGGGGAAGATTACGGGCTCTCAGTCATTTTAGTAAACAAATTGATAAATACACAAGAGTTACAGTTGATATAAGCAGGAATGCAAAGCAAGTCAAGACAAGCAGGTGGGGCAAAGCAGACATCTTCAGATGATTCCACCATACTGTTTTTCACGTCCATGAGAATGTGAACAGCTTGAAGTTGTCCATAGTGTTGTAGCTCTACTGCTCTGCAGCGATTCATCTTTAAAAGACTGCACAGTTCCATACCTTTCCTTTTATGGCAATAAAGATCTCATAACAGGGGACCTAAGCTAAAAGTCCTGTCTCAGGAATCAGGGGAAGGGAGTTTTGTGAGAAGTTTTATAGCTGTGGATTTGCTATCTGGCTGCCACCATGGAACACATTTTCAGTCCTCAAGAACTGCCTCAAAATTCATGAACTTAAGACCTGCTGGGCAATTCTAACCTAATCTTTTCCCCAAAGATCGTAAGTATTGCTTAAGAAAAGACTGTTTTGTTCTTAGCAGTGCATTGTTGTACAGTGGTTTTATATGTACAGGACACAGAATTCTAAGTTTGTTGAACGAGGTTTTACTTTTTCCCTAGATAGATACACAACAGACTCTAGAAGCATTTCAGACTTTTATTGCCTGAAGTGATGGACAAGAACAGAAAAAGAAAAATGTTTCCTTCTTCTAGTATAAAAATGTATAGGAAACAGAACAAGTAAATTTAATAATTTAGCAGCCATGATGTTAATCCCTTGTGAACTATACCATAGGTGCCTGGCACCATTGTAAGAGACCTTGCTCTAGTTTTGTTTAAATACTGTCTTTTGCTTCAGCAGCAAAGTCTTCTAAAAGAGACTGAATGTATTTCATATTCACATTCCTATTTTTTTCAGTGAGGTATGTAAAGTTATTTCAGGAGACAAATGAATTTGGAGAAGCCTTGCACAAAGATGACAGAAAATACAGAGGTATCCAGTCTGCCAAACTTTGTGACAGACACACATATGCAGCCCTTTCCAGAAAGCCATAAGCAAAAAGATGGAAAACTATTGGCTTTTTGACAGCAGAGGAGATGCTAGAATTTAAAGCCCTTTTTTTTAAAAAAAAATGCTTTCTTCTAGTTCTCACTCCACTATATATATTCACCTCAAATTAGAGTCTATAAATATAGCATTACATTAACACATGATAATGTGTTAAAAGGTAAATCTTAATTAATCCTGTTTAGAGACTGGCTTCAGAGAAAGGGCAATTGTTCTAGAAACATATGGTATTCCCAACTTGCTTTTATCACAATGTATTTTCCTCTCTGTAGTAATATCACACATACACCCAACCACCAAGTTTTTTTTTAAATATCATATAGAGATTCTGACTTCTATTTTCAGTGATCCTTTCCACGACGGCAGAATAAACTCTGCACAGTCATACCACTGCTTTTTGCCAAGGCTCATATGGGATCAGCCCCACATCTCTGGACTACCTATCAGTCAACCACGGAATATAGGGGGACCTGCAACAACGTGTTGCATGAGGAGTGCTCCTGTTCAGTGGTTCTGCCAGCTACGCATGTGTAATTCCAGGATGTTCCCTACCATTCCTGTTCCTCCATCTTGATTTTCTGTTTCCCGTCTGCCTCCAGACAATCAGAACTTCATTAGCCACTAAGCATTTTCAGTCCTCACCAGGTTGTTTTTGAGATTGTCCCCTCCCCTGAGTTTCCCTTCTAAGGCTTTTCTTCTTTTAACTTTTTTTTTAGGGAAGGTAGAAGGGCTTCCACCAACCTTGGTTCTTCAGGGCCTGATATTATATCTCACATGTGGATGGTTCCATTTTTGTTACAAAAGTATTGGCACTCAGAACCTTGATTTGATTTTGGTATACATGAGATATTTGCAAACAATTAGACAAAAGCATTTTACGCAACATATACATTATCATGCTTATCTGTATTATTGGCTGTCATTCTGATCATGCAAATTCAGCACACTGATAGCTGCATTATTTCTATCACTATGCTTCAGCCTTGATATCATTTCTTTATAATATCTACTCTTCTGAGACAAGCAGTACAGAGTCACATTTAATTGGCTAGACTTGGAAAATGGACACAGCTAAGTTCAAATCTCTGTACAGTCACAGAATTTACTACATTACCTTGGACTTTTACTCCCTCAAATCTACCTTACAGGGTTATTTTGGGGATTAATAGCAAGATAAAAGCCATGTAAACTGGCCATATACAGTCCAGGTAATAATGACATTATATCACACAGAGGCACTTCCAGTGCAATTCTCATCAGATCAATATAGTATTTTTTATACATCTGGGCATCAGGTTGTGTTTCTATTTTACTTTCTTCAGATGGCAAAAAGGTACTGATCCATGAGAATACCACAAGAGCCCTCTGAGAGTAACTGTCTCTGATTCACAGAGAAAAGTAAGGAAAATTTACAAACTGCACTGCCTTCCCTTGTCCTGTGTCTCACCTTGTACCTACTATTTTTGCATTTCACCCTCTCTTCCCTCTCTCCTCTATTTTGCTTTACCTTATGCTGTCACAATTCCTCCTCCTTATTCCTCAGCTGAGCTCCCCTTCCATTCTCTGCCTCACATTGCACCTGTCATGCTCCCCTCCTTCTCTTCTTGCACTCAACCACTTGTATTTCTCACACTCCTTTCTCTCCCCTTATGTTGCCACCTAACTACTACAACTCCTAGCTCTCGCCTTCCTCCCAGCTTACTTCACCTTGCCCCTCTGCCATGCTTCTCTCATTTGCAGCTGCAACTGTACCTCCCACATTCTCCCTCTTCCTGGTTTCTTGCACCCTACTGCTTAGGCCATCCACCTCTTCTCCTGCCCTTGCCTCACTTTGTGTGCCATCACTTATCACTCTCTTGTACCTTCCCTCAACTTCTACTTAGCACATTTCCCCCCATAACTCAGCTCCCAGAAGGACCAAAGACTGTCAGGAGGGGGTAATGAAAGTTTGGAACAAAGGTGAGAAGATGGTTCAAACAGGAATGAGATGGCATGCCTAGAATCTGGGTAAAATTTAGCCAACTCAGTCATATGGTAAACTCTTCCATAAGCCTCCTGTGGACCATGCAGCTTTACAAGTAATTTTTTATTACGCTGTCATTCTCCATTATAACAATAGATCAGCTCCCTGCCTTTTTTCATTCTAGGCACCTCCTCTTCCTATGAGCATATTTTGTGCTAATGAGGTCACTGCTGACGTAACTCAGAGAACTATGCTCGTTCCTCGTTCCTGGACCAGCAGTTCTGCACCCATCCAGAGATCTAGTTCTTAGATCTTAGTTCTTAGATCTAGTTCTCAGTAGTGATGTAAAAAGGTTGCAAATTTTCACATCTAAAACATTAACGCATCACATCAAAAAAACTGACAACCACTGTGAGACTTTTCATCCTCCAGTGAAAGTAAAAATTTCAACACTTTTTTTCATTTTGTTGGGTTTCAAGCAAAACATATTTTATGCAGGAACCATTTTGCACGAATGTAACTTTCAAAAGAAAGAAAGAAAGAAAGAAAGAAAGAAAGAAAGAAAGAAAGAAAGAAAGAAAGAAGTCTCAGCATGAGAGAAATGGCTGAAGTGTGCGCAAAATCTCTTCTAATCTTTCCCATTATCTCTGTTTCAAGCCCTTGTTCTTTCCGTTCCTCTTTTTATTGCCTGACATTTACTTATGTTTTGGTGTTTGACTCCCACTGGAATCTCTGACACATAAACCTTATTTCTCTGGCCTCTTGACCCCACCAAGGGCTGCAGACCCTTGTTCCCTCCCCTTTAAGAGATTTCAATTTACCAAGTAGGAGGGGAAAGATTTGCGAACCCTGCAGTGTGTAGCAAAGTCTGAATTATTCAATACAGGAAGTTGTTTTTTTCTAGATAAGCACTAATGGTTGCAAATGAACCAAGCATGAATTTAGATTGAGTTTTATTTTTAAAGCACAGAGAGCATTTGCTTATCATCATACATGATTATACTAGGATAATTAATCTCATCATTGCTCTATTTGTGGTTTTTATATATACCACTTTAGTTTTCGTTTTCTTTTTTTTAAAAAAACCTTTTATTATACTTCCTGAACAGCTCTTCAGATGAGTGAGGTCATAGATATAATAAATAAGGCCAAGATCCCTGTAAACAAGTCTGGTAGTGTTTATTAAAGAGTATCAGATGAACTTAAAAAAACAAGTCAGACAGAATTATCTTAGAGACAGTGAGCAAGACCAAAGCAGGCTAAAAGATTTATAAAACTATTTTTGGGGAAAAAAATAATGACACAACTAAAACCTTTTGCCTGGGCCATGGGCAATTACAGAAATTGTTGTCCTCAGTGAACTATTTTCCTCCGAAGTTTTTGAAATTTAAAACAAATTTACAGCAATGTTTTATTTTGTACCTCAAAACAGCCTTAGGAAAGTAGTTAAGGGTGATCTATTTTAGAGGACTTGCTGGGCACTGTGCTCTGTTCTTATTTTCCTCTGTCACTTAAGGTTCATGTCTAGGACAGCAACAGCAAAACCAGACACTGCCGCCTTTAAAAGCTAATAGTTGAAATGGTATATTTAGATATCATTACTAAATTCATTTTTCTCCCCATATTTTGACTGAAGGTCATATGTGACCATAACTACTTTAACATGGCAGGGCTTAGAAAAAAAAAGCTGTCAATAGTCTGTGAGCCTGTCTTGAAAAACGAAGTGCTATTAGTCTCTGTTCTAGAAGCAGAAACTTAGGCAGAAACAACTTCTCCTTTGGCACCACAAATAATAGGTCTCCAATGGACAAAAAGAAAGCCTCTCAATGCAGAAATAGGCAATAAACACTGAACTCCTCGCCTACACAAATGCCATGCTGCAGATTAACAAGAGTAACAGCAGAGGCCACTCGTCACCACCACATCAAACTAGCAATGGGCAAAAAATTAACCCATTCAAATTATGTTTCTTCTTCCTTTAGCATTGGTACAGTGGATTTACTAGCACAAAGGATTGCATTTAACATGGAACTGAATTACACCTCACTTTTTTTCTTCCCTTTTTTGGTCCTCAAATGTAATAGGCTTTGTTCCTTCATGGGCCATTTGAAGCCGTGCATGATATTTATGCAGTCAAACATTAATCTTAGGAGTGAAGTTATATTTGTACTAGTGATCTTGACATTTACAATTCAGCAAACTATAAATGATCCTCCAGCAGCTGACAAAATGATCAGCAGCAGCATAGCTTCTTAGATGATACAAGTACAAACCTACAGCCATGGGAATGATGAGAGTAGGGACTGTTGCAGCCAGTAAGTGAGTGAACCCTTTCACACATGCAAATTTAATTTAAACATTGATTCTTTAGACTTAGTGCAACAAAATCATGAACCAATTGTTTGGTTTCATTTAAAGGTGAAGTACTACAAGTAAGGGGGTCCTTCATGACAAACAGTTAAGTATTGAGAGGAAGGATTTCTCCAAAAGCATCCCAAATCAGTCCACTCCCCCAACAACTGCAAGCACATTCAGGGAAGGTGGGCAGAGACTGCTAAATGCAGAGAAGTGCTAGGGTAGAAGATACTGGGTGGTGCCTTCATCATGCCAACCTCTCAAGTCAGGTCACCACCACCACCACTACTCTAGTCCCAACCATGCATTTACAAGAGTGTGGAACTGTCAGGGTGGGGAAAGAGAACAGGTATAGTTCAGCAGCAGGTTTATTTCATATGCATGCATATATAGTATAGACGCCTATGTCAAGCAATTAGATACTCTAGATTAAACAGAACTCATTTCAATAGTAAATAGCCCCCCCCCAAGTATTCTTATTTGCATATAGGATTATAATTCCAGTTCCTCTGTTTTACTGAACTAGCTATTTGCCAGTAGGTTGTCTGTTGTTTTTAGAACCACTGCATTTTTTTTTTTTAGGCTGTTGTTTTCCTTGCCTATTTGGGGTGTTCTTAATAGAATGTTCAACTAAAGTTCTAGTGGAAGTTCCAGGAACCAGCAGCATGTACTGATGACTGCCCTAGTTCATCTGGAGAAATATTCCACATGGTATAACATGGGTGATGATCCTGAAAAAATTCCACAGACATAAGCCTGTGTATTTGCTAACTTTGACCTCTTTCCTGTATCCCTGGTTGTCAATGCTACTTTACAGAAGTGATAAAAGGCTGTGCTTTCACAACTCTGAATATGGAGTTCTCCATTCTAAGTCATTATGAACCCACTACTGGCAACACGGATCAACAGGAGCCCTCCTTGTGTATTAGGTGTGTTATCTCAGTGTGATGAGGATTTACGTCTGCCAACACATGGGGCTTGACATTATCATGAAAAAGTTGTGCTGGTTTTTTTTTTTTTTTTGGATCATGTGGAGCACTGCCGTTACACATAGACTAGCATGTGTGGACATGCACACACTGAATAGATACGCATAGACTCCATATTCCTTGAGAGGACCTTAAAGATCCATGCCAGAAACACAGGAAATCTATGGGCAGAATTACTATACAATCTATAATAAGACTGATAATATGTATCTCTCTAAATTGCACTCTGGATATGATCATTGACTGAACTTGCCTGCCCGTAACAATCAAGGTAACAACAATGACTTTTAGTATATTTTAAAATGTGTATGTGTATATGTATGTATGTGTGTGTGTGTGTGTGTGTGTGTATGATTTTTTTCAAAGTTCATTGACTCAAATAGAAAAAAGAAAGTGAAACATGGGTTTGAAAGCTTGGGTTTTATCGGGCTTTTCTAAAATTCATGCCAGAAAGTTTTCATTGTTAATACAATGGTCTGTATTCTTTTTGTGCTGCTGTTTTGTTGTATATTTGACTTATTTTCCTTGAAAATAATTTAAAAAGAGAGAGAGAAAGAGACAGAGAGAGACTCTAATACATGAAGTGAGGCAGAATTTGATCCAAAAAGCCATGTGAGACACTGCCACTTATGAACTGAAGCCTTCATCCCTACTGCACATCCCATCTCTTAACTTCCTGGTCAAATCTTTGACACAATACAGTCAGTGGAGAACATTGGGATAATAAGCCTCATCGCAAGAAAGCTCAGGTTTGCCTGGGAATGGTTTGAAGGTAGGTCATCAGTTTTTAACCTATGAAGAGCACCCAGTTTATCATTCACTCATTCAGTAACTACAGTTGTGGCTTTTCAGTGCTGCAGTCTTAGAAACAGAATCCTACAAGCTCCATACACATTCAGTTCAACTTACACGAATATGTCTCCAGACCATCTTTAACATGAGAGGCATGGAGTGAAAACAGGTAGAACACCCGCCGACATGCATAAATTGGCCTTCTACTGTGAGTCCAGATGATTGCATTCTAAGTTGCTACTGGCAATACATGGGATGTGGAAGAAGTATTTCCACTCTATTCATGCTATTTAAAAAAGTATCTTCTCATTGACCTTTTGGAGAACTTGTTAGCAGTGTTCCTTTGCATAATGGATACATTTAAGACTTTCTGTTCTGAGACAGTCTTCCACTTATTCCCTGCTCCACAGATCCAGCAGAGAACATCTGCCTCTCAAACATTACTTTCAAAGACTTACTGCCACACAGTTACAAGAATGTCCATCTCTGTCCAAATCTCCACTAATCAGGCACAGCAGGTAATAACCAATTTAAACTGAAAGCTAATTCCCTCATAAACTGCTCTTTTAGTTAGTGAACTTCACTAAATTCCTTTATGGAAGTGGCTCTTGCATTTAAACAGTGAACCAAAGAGTCCTCAGAGATGTGCCTGAAATATTTCCTTCTAGAAAAAACTAACCAGGTCTCTAAACAGAGAAGTTTTCTTTCCTATCATCTCAGTTTTGTCAAGGTTATAAAATAACAGCTTAAAATTTAGCAGTGTAGTGCACTGGTAAAATAAAGAGGAGTGTTGGCACATATCTTTATCAGTAGCAAACTCCAGTGAGCTCTGGAAACACACTATCTTGGAAACATACTCATATTTCTAAGTAATCTTGAAATGATGGCATAATGTTATACATCATACCAGTACTGCCCTTCTTGACAACTATTTAGCAGATGTAACTGTAGGCGTTGTTTTACTTCAGGGCTTTGCTTATTTATTTATATCCCACCTTTTCCCCAGTAATGGACACAAAGTGGCTTATAACTTACTCCAAACAATACAAATTAAAAATCATACAAAAACATTAATAAAAATGTATGAATATGAAAGTTCTTTAAAAACCATTTAAACACTGTGTAAACTTAAAAACATTAAAATTCATTTTAATAAATAAATAAATAATTTAATAAAAAAAATTTTAAAAAGCACTGCACACCACTGAAAGTTCATCAGACTCAGTTTCTACAAGCTTGAATAAGAGTTGCTGGCAGAAAAAGAAAAAGGAAAAAAAAAGGAGAAAGCAATCCTAGCTACCCTTGGGTGGAAGTTCTAAAGCCTGAGAGCAGCCACCAAGAGGGCCCTGATCTCGTCTGTTCAAATGATCTGTGATCTAAAAATCAAATGCCATGTGATTAAGATATCCTTTTAGCTCTATACACATTTAAAGTATGGGATTCTTACTGTTTTCTTTATCAAGCTACACATCCACTTTATATGTCACTTCTTAACAGTTTTATGATTAGAAGTGACATATAAAGTGGATGACATATAAAGTGGATGAAATGAATGAAAGCAGAGAAAGTACTGAAGAAGAGTGCCAAATCCACAGTCAAGGTTCATAAACTTAAAACATACACCCAAAATTTATTTTCATTGACACTTGTCAAAACTTCTTAAAACTAACAAAGTAAATAGCTCTTCAATGAAGGCAGCAAACAAGGCAGAACAACCTGGTGGTTGACATTATCTGTCAAAGAGTTTGGTACTCATCTAGATAAGGGATGTAAATCCTTGTTTATCTCACTCTCATGTTAAAGAACAAGAAATTTCACAACTTTTACCCCCATTTATAAGATAGACAAGATATTTTCTGTCAAAGAATTTTGACATTTCTGAGCATGATTTTTGCTTAAAATAGCACAAATTCCATACCTGAACTACAACTGCTACAATACCCTTGTGGGACTTTTAAAAATTATAAGTGTTGGATGGGTTGCTTGAGTCTTTTTCATCAAACTGCCAGTCCTTCTACGATTTTTTTGTGTCTTTGCGTACTTTGCTTCACCAAGACAGTTGTTTTGCACACAGACATCTTGGCACAAATTACAGAAACCTCAAAAAAAGGGAAAAGGAAAAGCATCCCTTATCTCATTCTCATTCTGAAGGTGAGGACTTTCACAGAGGCTGGCAAGTTACCAGCAGGCTGTGTCAAAAAACAAAACAAAACAACTCTCTCCTACAGAATTAGAATCTCTCAAATATTCTTCACATCCTTAATCAGATACACATAAATTCAGCAGCAAGCCCACAGTGGAAACAACAATTAGCACACGCTCTTTCTACCTGTGTGCCACATTCTCCCATACAGTAAGGTGGAGGGAAATAGAACTATTTTTCTAGTTTGCAAAGAAGCAGTATATAAGCAGTACAAAGTTCTCTCTCCCCTTTTCTGAAAAGGAATGTGCATTGTACTGGCCAGTCCACCCTTCTGCCAGTCATAAACAATCACTCATATTTGCAGAATGGTTATCAAAGCAGAAAACAGATAACTGCCTTTTTCAAAAGCATAAAATCACAAGGACAGCATAGAAGAAGCAGGACATACACAACACCTATACACACATTAATATTCATACACATTTCCCTTCTCCCTGCTCTGAGACTAATTTGAATATAGCCATGGGCATCTTACTTTTAAAATTTACATGGTTTTCTTATTTACATTTTCTTTCAACTGTCTCATGCAAGGAATACTCAACATTTTTAAAACGGGGCCTTTATGAGCAGAATAGTTAAGACTGCAACCAAGCTATAAAGCTACTGTCTTTCTGTCTAAATATTTGTCTATTGTGAGTATCAGAAAATACGAGAAGCAGTAAACAGAAATGTGCGTGTAGAAGTTGTTCAGTGTCTGTAGCTAAGGGACAAGAACCTCACAAAAACTATTTTAAGGGCCTCGTCTTTTAATAGGCATCACAAATGACAAACGTTGTACAAAGTCTTCCAAAATTATTGAAGTGTAACTGGTTCCAAGAATGAGACCATAATGTGGCAGTTGTCAATAAGATGCCTTGTATTTTTCTTGTTCTATGGTTGAAGAATAATTATTGCTCATAATGGAATGCCTACAAATCAGGACTTTCACAGTATTTTTGGAGTTTGTTGAGGGAGTACATAAATATCCCTAATGAACTGTTGAATCATTGATCATGCTCACTTGGCTATAAAGCAGTGGATTAACAGCAAAATCAGTACTCATTATTTCTCTTGACTGTAACCATCAAGAAAAACAGCCACCAGCAAACGTCAGGGGGAGATCAGGAGTGCTATTGGTCTGAAAAAAAAAAAATCCTTCATACCAGCCTTGAACAACTTGCAACCATAAAGATTAAACTAATTGGGGGGCATCACTGCTAAGCAGGGCTTAATAATATACGCATGTTCTGACCTGCATGGGAGCAAGGGTTGGAGTGGAATGGACATGAAGCCGATACACGGCGGATAGATTACATTAGACATAATGGATTTTCAAGGTGTCTAGTGCTCATTTCTTGCCAGAAACAGAATGGGAACAGGAATGAGTAAGAATTCTCAGTTCACTTCTTCTTCTTCTTCTTCTTCTTCTTCTTCTTCTTTGTAAATTTGCCAAAAATTTAAAAAATAATCTTCATATTCAGGATGGAAAGAATTTGAAAATAAAAGAAATCCATCCAGAGGTTTAAAGGCTTAATGCTGAGGAGTCTGGCTTTATATACATACATACTTATGTACTCAGGCATGTTGGATGTTGCTTCCTCTTTTTTACCTCTTTGGGAAAACTAAATACACCATTGCCTCCCCACCCCCCACCCCGCACCCCGCAGGAATAGTTGTATGTAATGAATTTGATCAGCATAGATGGATAAGAACTTCATTTCAAGTTTGGTTTTAATTAGGACTTGCCAAACGTTGAAATCTATTCATAGCAAAGATAGAAAGAAATGGAGGTTTCAAGAATTCAGATGTGGGAGAAAGTGAAACTGATACTTCCTTTCACTCTGTTCTTTAAACATGTGAATTACATGGGTGTAAATGAAAAACATTTGCTTGCCCCTTGTAGTCACTGATGTGCTTAACCACAAAGACAGGCATCTGGGGAAGACAGGCATCCAGCTGCTACTTCACACAGCAAGCGGTGGGGCTGACCTACAAGAAACTCTTAGAGTGATGCAGGAGACACAGTGGAGCTTACACAAGTCATATTCCTACCAGAAAATGTAACTTAGTTATCTATATTCCACCTTCATTCCAAGTTTCAATAAAAACACAATAAATTATGCTTGGTAAAATACAAATTAAATAAATGATACTATTATACAAAAAATTAACACTAATTAAGTAAGAATTATATTTAAAAGTTCTCCCTCCACATACACAGGTTTGACCTTTGCGAATTTGATTATTCTCAAGGTGCCCGCTTGCCTCCCCACCCATTCTCCCTTTCCTGTTCCCTGGCCTTTTAGCCAGGCGTGCTGCCTTCCTTCTCTGCACCCCAGCAAAAGGCAAGTGAATGGGAGAGGGAAAAGTTTGTGTGAATGCAAGCCTTTCCTCCTGCATTCTCCTGCCTGTCACCCACATGGGCAAAAAGAAGGCAGGGTGCATATGTGACAGGCAGGCAAACACAGTGGGGTGTGTGATTTCCCTTCCATTTGTTTGCCTGTCACCTATGTCGGCATGGGAAACATATTTTCTTTCCCAAAGCACATTTTTGATAGGGGAGAGACATACGAATTTTCATTCAAATGAATTTTCTTGAACAAAATCCCAAAGTGCAAAGAATATCTAGTTCTTTTTCTCTTCCTTGATGACTTGAGTGTTGTGTCATTCCTTCTTCCCTGAAGTTGCACATATTAATAAATATTCTCCACATCCCGTGTCTGGACACACTGAGACACCCTGTCAGGGAAACGGTGAAGCCCTGTGATACATTTTTCATCTTTGCACAAATTTTGTTATGCCCAGTTTTCAGCACTAAATATTTTTTGTGCAAATGATTTTTGTACAAAAAGTCACAATGGGCAAAAAGAAATTATCAAAAAGTCAAAGTAATCTCACACAGTGGTGAGAAAACTTTCAAAATCATTTGCTCTTTCATGTGAGAAATATGTAAATTTTTACATCCCTATAGGAGACTGGCTGATAATTATCCTGTACAGTAGGGTAGGGTCCAAGATCTGTTTAAATTGCCTCTTTTAAACATGATGAAACATTCCTTGTTGAAAAGAGACATTCCCCATTCTCTTTACCCTGAGCTGGACACTTTTATAAGTTAAGAAGGGCAAGGATCCAGGGCATATAAGGTAGATCTCATATTTCTAAGGATCCTGTAAACATCTTTGGGTTGCATACAAGCAAACTCATCCACTGGTGCTGGATAAGCAGGGCCCAAACAGGATAAGCAGGGCTCAAAGTTACATCCATTAAGATTTAAAAACCATAGCATCTAAGTCAAAACCAATCCAAGTGATTTTATCAGCCAAGTGTTATTTATTTTTAAATGTTCTATGCTGCCCTTTAAAAAAAAACTTGCATGAGTGCTTGTTTGATTAGAAAAAGCTAAATGAGAGGGGAACCAAATTAAGAGCATAAAATGGTAGATAAATACCAGCAGCAATCAAAATGCTGCAATTTGACAATAAAAAACCCTGTTGCCTGGCACCAAAAAGATTGTAAACCAGGTGTGACATGAACCTCTCTGGGATAAGAAGCCAATAAATGGGGCATTATCACTGAAAAAGCTGCCTCTTCATCCACCTGACTTTAGGTGGTGGAAATGCTGGGATCTAAGCATATGGGCAAGCATTCCTCTTGGTGCTGTAAGTCCCAAGCCATGATTACTTTTAAAACATTCATCATCAGTGCTTCTAACTGTGCTCAGAAACAAATATGTTTTTAAATATATACATATATACATATATTTATTTTGATGTACCTTTTTGCTAAAATGGCACCCTTGAGTAAAAGTAAAAACATCACCACCATCATCAACAATAACATAATGGAAACAACCCAGAAATAACATTAAAGTACAAAAATAAAGCTGAAAGACAAATAAAATACAGTAATAAGCACCAAGCCAGTTAAAAACCCCAGCAACTTGAAGATTCAACTTATGGTACAGACCCATCTTAATTTTTAAAATAATACCTTTGCTTGCTAACCAAAAACAACCAAGATTAATTAAATCTAGCTTTCCTAGGCAGAGAGTTCTGGGGTCCATAAGTGGTCATCAAGAAGGCCTTTTTTTGTATCACTGCTCCTGGTGCATGGGACTAACAGAAGAACCTCTGCATAGGAGCTTAAACACTCATATGAGAGAATGTGGTTTCTCAAATAGCCTTGTCCCAAGTTATTAAGGCTTTATCACAATGCCTTACAATATACTCAGAAGCAGACTGGTAGCAAGTGAAGCTGTTGTAAAAAGGGGGCCTTATGCTCCCTGTACCTACCTCTAGTCAACAATTTGGCTGAAACATTTTTCAGTCGTCCCAATTGGGATTTAATTAAGGTCACTGGGACTAGACTCAGCATCTCTATGACCAGATGCAGTTTACACACCAGCTGTACCTATGTAAACACACTACTGGGCACTAGCAAAACCTGGGCATGCAGGTTCAGGGCTGAATCCAGGACTATCCCTGTGAACTCTCTATTTCACCATCTGCGTCATATCAACCAGGAGTTTCTTCATGAACTCTAAATTAAACTTCAAATTGTTTACCCTCTTCTAGCCATTACCAACAGCAGATTCTAATTTAGAATAACTACTTCCTTGAATTTAGATGGAAAGTAGGAGACAGCTGGGTGTCATCAACACATTGGAGGCACTAAACCACAAAACACGGAATGATCTCTCAGAGATTGCAACATGTATGTTATGCACCTTAGGGGACAAAATAGATTCCTATGGGACAACGTAGGACTTTTACATTGAATAAAAGCCACCCCGGCCAGCACAACCTTGTAAATTCACCAACCCAGAAAGGACCAGAGGCACCATAAAACACCACCTTCAAATCCCATAGCGGACAGATGACTTATTTCTGTCAAGAAGTACATGAGAACCAACAGGATATCTCCCTGAATCCAGCCCCTCTAACAGATTGACCACATAGGTGGCCCAAGCCATTTTTTTTCTGATAACTAAGCAAAAGATGCATTTTTGCAGAGGCATTTTGAACTAGACAAAATCTTCAAAATAAGGATTCAGAGGAAGTTTTGTGGGGAACAGCTAATGCCTGATCTATGAAGCAACAGGCTGAAGATGAATTCCTTTCTCATTTCATCAAAGCACTTCATCTGATAGGAAGAATATCTGTCTCATAAAAGAATAGGAGAGGAAGATAACGACATATCTCTAACAGCCGTCCCTCCAAAACACACATATCATTTGACTACTGCTGCAGAAGGACCACATCTTGCCCTTGATACCACATACCCTCCTCAAACAATTGACAGGGAGGAGGCAAACTGGCCCAAAATATGGTTCAGCTCCAGTTACCATGAAGATCATTGCAAGTGATACTCCTCTTTAGTGAGAAAACTTCTTTCTCATAACCAACTGCAAAACTAGACCATCCCAGAGTGATTCTGCTTAGGTCTGCAGTGGAGAACACCAAATGCCCCCAAGATTTATCCCAGAAAAAGGATGCTCTTGAGGAGCAACTTGCACAGGAAATCAAGCAAGTGCTTCTGCTTACTGTATTGTTGCTTGTTTTATTTTGTCTAACTCTCTGCTCACAGAAGGTTCAAATGACATGGTAGTTAATGCATTAGTAGCAACTGGCAGACTTTCGGCTCCAACACACAGCCAACATTTCTATAAATAGGTCCAGTGTTTTGACAACATCAGAATATTGTAAAAGTGCAATCCAAGTAAATAGAAAGCCTTAACTAAAGCAAAATGAATCATATTCAGCCAAACACCGGTACATGAATTTAACAAGTGTCCTTCTCATGCAAACATGCCTTACCTTTTTGTTTTGTTTTGTTTTGAGGTTTCTTTTGTTTTTGTTTTGTTTTGTTTTTTTGGTTATGTCAACAGCAACCAGTAAAAACTTGAGAAACCTTGGGACTATGGGGTGAGGGGTGAAAAGCGAGGTTTAATTTCTTCCTTCTCTCCCTCCCTCCCCTGTCACTGTTCCAAAAAAACAAAACAAAAACCTGCTTCTCATAAGCTGCTATTTGCATATTAGGGAAAGCTTGTTAAGACATTAATGTATTTATTGGGGGCAATAAGTGATCCCCTTGAAAAGCAAAAGAAAACCTGAGGATGTCAACTGAATTCACTCAATTAAAGTATCAGCTTCAAGGCAGCAGAACACTGGAAACAAGTCAATGGCATCACCACCTTTGCTCCACCATCATGGGACCATTTGTCATTTCTTTTTACCCCAGAATGCTTCTATGAAAGATGTAGCGTTGTTCCCATAGGGACATTTTGTTCCAGAAGTCCCACTGGAAGAATGGGGCATGCTTGTTTGGGAAGAGGGAAAGGGTAAACAAAAAGAACAGGAACACTTGGTCACTTCATTTTTAAAGATGAGAGTACATCCTTTGAAAGATTCTTAGGAAGAAACACCTCTCATGATTAACGTTTATTTGTTTTAATCCCACTTAACTCTGAACTTGGGTCTTTGACCTTTGGCCCAGACTGCAGAGACTGTTATTCTAGAAGAGCTGAATCAAATACCCTAAACTGTACAACCTCATGAAGGATCCTGTGAAAGAAATGCGAACTGCTGACTTGTCATTGTGCCCTTTCAAGTCACTTCCAACTAAGGTGAACCTATCATGGTTTCTGTGGGGCTGACAGTGTTTGACGTGCCCACAATCACGAAGTGGGTTTTCATGGCCAAGTGGGGAATCGAACCCTGGTCTCCAGGGTTGTAGTTCAACACTCAAACCACTACATCATGCTGGCTCTCTAGTACAGTGCAAAAAAACACCAGGACACATTTCTTTTGGTTGACAGGCCTCTTGTATGGAAAATGGGGGGGGGGGAGACAAAGGCACGGAAGTCTAAGCATCTCACTTACAATTTCTAATCTATTTTCAAAGATGTGGATTAATGTAATTAATTGTCATTTTATACCACTCACTGTAACATTTGTTTTGGAATTTTATCTACTTGGAAAGTAGGTACTTATAGCATGGTAGACAAAGTGTGTCTCTGGCGGTGTTGGATCACAACTGCCAGCAGTCTTAACCAGCTTAGCTGATGGTGAGAAATGTGAGGAGCTTCAGCCTAGAAATATCTTGAGGGTCATACTTTGCCTAGTTTATTGTATTCAGAAAGTGTTTATGGTATTCAGAGACAAATTCTCCAGTATTCCTAGCATGATGATGGCTTTGCAGTTGTACTGAACTATCATAGTGGTAAACCTGATGACTTCTGTTATTTGTTGTATTTTTACACAGAAATAAAGGCTATAGAATCCATCACAATACGCCATGCTAGGCAAAAAGCTGGTGACAGCACAGAAACGAGGGGAGACCAGGGCATTCTGCCTGGGCTTAGGAATGGTGGCATGCTCAGTGATTATGTACTTCTTTATTGGGATCACCATTGTTCCTTCATACAAAAGAAGGTAAGTAGGCTTGTTCACACCGATGGCACCCTAGCCAACTGGCTTAAGTGTCTCAGTCTTGCCAAAGAGAACTCTGGTCAATGACGCCTTCTCAGAACAGACCTTGTATTGCTCTGAGGAAGCACTTAAGTCAGTAGGTTCATCCATAACAGACCTTCATTGCAAAATATTCTGAATTAAATATCTGCAGCAGCTGGAACTCACATTCCTAAAATGGAAGGAGTTTTAGCCTTTGCATCTGAAAAAAAAATTAATATCTCTCCATTTGCAGTTGTGGCTGAGGTGTCAATAGTCACAGTAACCGGCACTGTCACAGGGATAGCTTTTCCAAATAGCCAGAGATAGCTAATAAATGTTGAATATATCTGGTAAGCTATGTGTGATTTGGAAAATTAATTATCCACTTTAAAATTAAGACAAAATCTGTCATTTCTTCTACCATTCCTCCTTTTATCTCCTTTTCAAATATTAACACGATTTGCATGGATTATCGAAGAATATATTTTCCCACTGTTTGCAAAAATACTTTTTTTTAAAAAAAAAATACCGCTATAACAAAAGCTTCATAAACAACAAGAACTAGACTCTGGCAAAGAGTAATGCCAGGAACAAATGAAAATGTGCGTGGAAAGCAAATGAAAACCACTGATACTCATTCATGCAAATAGCCTTGTTAAAGACCAGGGATGCACCAAAATTGTATGCAGACTGGACTATTCCAGTGCAGCTAAGACCATTACTCTTCCACAGGTGTTTAAGAGCATTACTCTTAAACAAGAGGTTATAGAAGAGCAAAGCAATATGAACTGTCAACACAATTGCAATCATATCTAGTGGGAGATAGTTTAACAATATCCATCTCCCTGTCCGCAGAAGAACCCCTTGTATTCTGGCATCTTCAGTTATGTATAAGGACTACTTTCAGGCCTTATACAACACTTACACATTGTCAGGGCTGTCCCAAGACTTTCTGTTGCTTGGGGCAAAATGGTACTGATAAAATGCTGCCTGTCCATCCACCTATTTAAAGAAGCTGCCCAAGGTGACAAGAGAAGGCTGGTCTCAGTAGTGTAAACAGGACAGGATTGTATTGCCATACCTATTAACAGAAAGGCACTTCCTCCTCCTCCTCATCCATTCCTCTGCCATCTCAGGCCACCTTCTGACTTTGCCTAAAGGTAGGGCCATGTCTGCACACAGTACATTCATCTCTTTCTCAATTCACATTTAATCTAATACTTGAATTCTAATATTTACCAATAATCAGTAATCTTTAGCACCATGTAGCACCATTTCTACTATGCAGATATTTACAGTACCATCCAGTACCAAACAAGTCCGTTGCAAGATGGTCTGAACTCAAGATCTGTTTCTTAAACAAATACCACCACCATGGCCCTACTTTTACCCACAACAAAATGTTATTCTCCCATACATTTTCAGGAAAAGGAAACACTTACAAATGCCTAGAGTTCACGGACTCCAATGAGCAGACTGACACACCCACACACATAACGAAGCCCTAGAATTTTGAAGGAATGTCCTGGGTCCAACCTCTAAATGACTTCCTTCTCTCCATCCACTTTTCTATAGCTGCTTCCTCTTTCATTTTTTACTCAGTGTTGCTCAAGTTCTCAACCACAGAGGATCCCCTGACAGGAACTTAGACCTCTTGCCTATGTCTCACAGTAGCTGCTTCTTTGCTAAAATTATTGGGAGCAAAAGTATTGGAGAGGTAGTGGACTCATGGGCACCATGGGATAGAGGCCTTAACGGGAAATGTGGGTGCTATGTCGGTGGTCACAGAAGGAAGATTGCTCTGGAGAGTCTCCTTTGTCCTCTTCCCTAGGAACTAGATTTCTTGTTGCTGTTGGTATACTTAGTTCAAGAGAAATGGGATAGGAAATATTCTACAAATATATTATCAAACCCACTAATTTACATTTGTAATATGATTTAATACTTCACCTTTATTTTTTTTAACCTTTCTCATTCTAAACACAGTTTGAGAGTAGGTTTTTTTTTTTTTTTTGGATTTCTAAACAAAATGTAAGGTTTGAAAATATTTCCTGGATTTCAGTTCTTGGTCACTTCATTTTGCCCCATGAAATGCCTAAATAAATAAATAAGAAGTACTTTGATACTTAACTAGAATAAAATCACGGATGTACCCCTGGAAAGCAGTAATCTGTGACATTCAAAAGTAGATGGGGAAATTTCTTTATTTTTGCAGCGTCTGGACAAATGAGAGTGTATGCAAACTGATTAAGGCTACCATTATGGAAAAAGTCCACTGTTTGTACAATGAGGGCTCCGGCGACGAGAATATTTTTCGCTATCCATGTCTGGAAGTCCAAGTCAATTTGACACTGTTCGGGCAAGTGGTAAAGCTCTATCACACAGAGGACACCGTGGACAGAAATCCCAAGGTTTGGATTCTATTTTTCAGAAATGGTTTCGATTTTAAACCTCATATTACTACAGCCACTCAGTCCATATACTCAGTCCAGCTTGAGATACTGCTGGTCTGAAGGCTAGGGAAAGTATCAGAAGGTAGTATTTCAATGGAAAATCCTTCCTTGCCAGTTTTCTAACCCTGGGCCAGATGAGACTGCATGCAAAATATTGCTCGAACTCCATGTTACATATATCACATATTTAAGAGCTAAGAGCATGTAAAGTGAGCCATGTAAGGATGTGATTACAGTAACACTTTATTGTTGGATCATGATGTCCTGGAGTAGCAAGAAGGAAAAGATGGCAGTTTCTGGGACCATGTGCCTCCTGCCAGATTATGCCATCTTCTGATTGGTTAGCAACTCTGAACTAGACTCAATGCTATACTAGACACATCTTTTGTACATGCTAAGTAAAATGCTACTTGGTGAAAGAAAATAGATAGGAGGACAAACACATGTTAGAGCCTTTTGAACAACACATTGGCTGGATGGAGTGCCTGCATGCTTAAAGATCATATTGTTTTTCAGATTCTGATTCCCACCTCCAGCTCTGAGACTCTGCATTAATAAATACATTTATTGGGATGTAACTTGAAGTGTTGTAATACATAGTTCATCCCAACATGTATTTCCTGAAATTTGCATGACACATAAGGAAAATTTATTCTATTTAAAAGATATTTTGTTTCCGGCTTTGAACTCCAAACTTTTTAGTTAAGGGGGTTATGTATTTTTTAATGTATTAAAATGAGAAATGGTGCTTTTTCTTCCTATTACAGAAAATCTCCCAAAGGCTCAAGGGGAGGGGCATGCTTTTTAAATTGTTACTGTGAAGCAAGAATGCATATCAATTACTTCATTCCAAAATCCAAAATTCCTGCTGCATTTCAAATGAAGGAATTTCCTGGGAACCCCAGGGTTATTGACATCCGAACAATAAAGCAGATAAAACTGAAGCAACTCGTTCCTAAATATAGTACACCCCAAACCATCAGAAAATAAGATCCAGCACTGTCAGCTTCAGTCTTGAAACAGACTCCATCAAAAACTCTTTCCAAAGAGCGAATCAATTACTACTTCAGGTCGTGTTGTTACTTGAGTGTTTCCACTTGTTTTGTTTTCAGCCTCATATGTTATTAGTTTCAATAGCTTGCAGTAATTCATGGTCTAGCAGGAAATCATTCTATTTACACTGCAGATATATACTCCCTAGATAAATGAATAATAAACCCAATTTCCCTAATAGTAGCTTCAACAATTGTTTCAAGGCCGTGAACAGTTGCTTAGCTCACACATTCTGTCTCCGGCATGCAAAAATAATTAGGAAGATGGATGATTACGTAGGCACTCATTCATGCTAGGATTACTTCTTTCAAATAACTATTTTTCAGTTCTCTTTCTACATTGTGTTGTTGCTGTTCAATAAAGCATTATTGCTACATTCAGGAAAGAAGTTATTTTTTTTTCCACAAATCAAATAAAAGGTTGCAGTGAGCTTATTGATTCTAAGCTGAAATCAGACCCGCAGGGCAAAACATCTCATTTTAAAGCATCTGTAATCTAATAAAGTAGACAAATTGTAAACTTTTTATTATAGTCTAATCTCAGGTAAACCCAAACATGGGATATCCTTCATTCCACTCCTTGACAACCTGCTCCAATACTAATGCTTCACATTTTTCCTGAATTTCTAAAGCATTTTACACACTTTTTAAAAAATAAACAAGCAAGACCTGTCAGTAACCCTGAAATAGAAGCCATGATCATTAGTTCCAGTAGAGTATCAATTTGATCTCTCTGATACTTTACATTAACCCCAGTATCAACAGGCACCTTAACATATAAGCATGTCTACTGTATTTTAAATGATGCTACATGGATAGTGCCAATACTGTACTTGTTTGCCCAGAAGGAAATCCTACTACATACAACATGGCTTACTTTCTAAAAAGTATGTTTAGAATTGTAGATTAACATTACCATCCTATCCATAGGCTACAATCCTATGGGCCGGTTACCTGAACTGAGATGCCCTCAATTCAATAGGATTTATTTCCAGATAAACGGGTATAGGATTAGAGGATAACTAGGTATAGGATAGGCTAAATGCCTATGATAGAGCTGTTCAAGTTGTGGCCCTTCAGCTGTTGTTCAGTGATCCCTTACAGCTGATTAGTTTGCTGAAAGCTGATGGCTGGAAGCTGATCCTGAACAACTGGAGGGCCCCGTGCTGCTTGACAGGAAATCATAGAGAGTTTTTGAAATTTATAACACAAATGTACTTACGAATACTTCAGGGACCCCAGCCTAAACATTCCAAAGTGTCTAGAATTTCAGTAAAACAACACAAAGCACAAAGAAAATCAGAGATAATAGGAGGCCTTGACTTGAAAATAAAGAGATCAAAAACCCCAAATCGAAACTCATGTGCTCATTCCAGTTCATGAACTCCCATTCCTGAATGTTCAGAAAATAAGTCCTATTATTTTCCCCTCTATTCTAATGTTTGGATGTAATCCTTCACAGATTTTGCTGTCAAAGAAAATAACAAATAATTTTAGCAATAATCTTCTTATTGTGGGAAAGTCTCCAAAAACAGCAAAGTTTTCAGACTATTCAAAGTTCAGGACTTATTCTGTACAAAATTCACATTTAAAAAACAAACCCACAAACTAGCACTTTCTGCATAGAAAGCAGCCCAGAAAATGCAGTTTTCTGTGCAAAAAGGTGTGGATTTTGCATATACTAAGTCGAAAACTATGACAATTCTTATCGGTCTACAATTCTTCTTTTCAGGTATTCCACCACTCAGGAAAGCATTCATTGTGACTATTTTTCAAATATTTTCTTATATGCTTTCTCTACTGGTTCTAGTGCAAACTAAAAAAAGAGACCGGCTTCATTAATTTTCATCAGTGTGTGTGAGTTAAAATCTGCAAGGAGACAAAATGTGGAAAGGTCAAACCTTCTACTTTATCTCCCATTTTTTCCTGCAGTGCTTAATTTTCATGCCTCCAGGAATGAATAGCTCCACTAAGTCCTAAGGGGAAATTTTCTCCCAAGGGTATTTTTCCTTCCATTTCCATATGAACTAGTCCTTCCATTACTTTCCTTGAGGGCAGTGAAAATGTTCCTGAGATCAGACTCCAGATAGACTCAAAACATTTTATTGCCTTAGGCTTTTTTTTGTGGAAGAAATCCCAAATTAAACTTGCGGGGAGGGACTTTCAGAAGCTAATTTGCCTCTAAGCAAATGCAATCATACTGGACTAATTCACGATCAAGTGTACAGTTATTTATTTGTTTATATATATTAAAGATGTCCTTAAAATGCAGCTTTTCCCATCAGAAGATTATTGTGATAACAAATATACTGGGTTATTTATTTCTACAGTGCTTCTACATCCCTCCAAATATGGAGAATTATAGCGAAGTCGAAAAGCTAGTGAAAACAATAACAGACAATTTCAGAAAGCATCAAACATTCTCTTGTTACTATGACCCATCAAGAAAAGAAGAGAGTGTCATCCTAAAGAGATTATATCCTCCTGAAGGCCTTTTCATCGCCTTTGCCTGGCCAAGTTTGATGTTATTTGGTGGAGTTTTGATCATCATCATGGTGAAAATAAGTCAGTATATTTCTGTACTCTCTGCATCTCAGTACAGACCAGGTATATAGAATGCCCCAAAACTGACCTGTGCTTTATGTTCACATCTGTACCTGGTCTGTGGAGAAGCTGGGAACAATTTCTCAAATGTATACACTGTGGATTTACAAGACAGGAGAGTGAAAAGGGAAAACAGAGAAAGTTCACAGCTAGGAGCTATCCAAATGATATTTCTTTAGACACGTGTTTATTTTTTTTTTCTATTTGCAGAATTGTGGGGACAACTTTTGTCCATCTATCTGGTTCAATATTATGGTATCATCAGAAATGTGAGTAAGAAGAAACTGGTTCAGTTTTTATATACAAAGACATTTGAGTTGTGTGTGGTCTCACAATATTTTGCAGATTTATTTAAAAAAGCAGTTGTCATGGGCCAAATGAGCAGAATAGGCTTGAGACTTGTGCTGCATTTTAAAAAGTGACAAGGAGTCAGCATCATGCACTTGTCTGCATGTTCAACCAGGATGCCATGAGACCAGGGTCTGAATCCCCACTCAGCCATGGAAACCTACTGTGGGACCTTGGGCACATCAGTCTCAGGAAGGCAATGGCAAACCTTTGAATAAGAAAACATTGTGATAGAGTCATCTACATTGGAGTCAACATGAAGGCACAGAACAGCAACAGGACTTTGGGAAGTAATGAATTTCACATTGAAAACAACCTATTTCATAAAATGCACCAGGCAGCAACCCTCTATGCCAAGACAAATGAATTTGGCAGAGTTGGGATTTTAGTTCAGTTTTAAATCAAGCTAAGTGACTTGACCAAAATGTTTTCAAGTGACCACTTACTATTACAGTCAAGAACATTACCAAGTATATTCTTTAAGTATATCACTGCAATTATATCACAATGACAAAGGCAGGATTCAGGGTCCAAACCAGGATTGAGAATTCTGTATTCATCCTGATACTGAGTTGCAATTCTAATCAGCTCCAACCTAGCATGGTCAATGATGATGAATGCTGGGACCTGTAGCCCGTAAGTCCTGATTTACTAACTCCCTCCCCCAATTTAATGGCTCTGTTCTACATGAAACTAAGAGGTGGATTTAGGCCAGGATTCCCACATGAATTTGCATACCTGTGTACACACACCATTTAAGGGGGGGGGGGGGCTTCTGGGAATTTACTGTGTCCATAATAAAACAAATGTCTTTTCTTAATGTTGTTAACGACTGTTCGGTATGTCTTTGCTTTCTCTCAAAATATGTAAATATTTGATCTCATCCTTGGATGCCAGGGTAAAAGTTATAAATGCCTGAAATATGAATCATAGCTATATTTATTTACTTTATCACCTATCAACAGTGATTAGTTAACGGTTACTTTAGAACACAACTTGTGTTATGTTCAGTTACTTCAAAAGTAACTGTAGCTTCTACCATTGCAAAAGATATTGCAGCACCTTTGAGAATTAGAGAAAGAAGGTTGTAGCATAAGCTTTTGTGCACTGAATCTACTGCCTATAGATAGACACTGATACATACGAGTGAGCAGATTTCTGTGTGAAAAACAACAGAAATGCAAAACTTGTGAGTACGTCAAGTTCAGTTCAAATGGTCGTTGGGGGACAAAGTAGGAAAGAAAAATACTGCCTAAAGCCAAGATGAGTAGATAATTACATGAACTATCACAGGAATTCTTGAAGTGCAGTATGATTCTGGCTGGAAACTAGAAAGTGATAAACTGGGCAAGAGAACCCACATTAGGGTGTAAATTAGTGTTAAAATATGTGTAATGGGCCAGGAAACTGTTGTCCCTGTTCAATCCACTGTTGATGGACTGGAGGTTGTAGATATATCCCAATTCTGCTGTTTCTCTTTCCAATCACCCTTTTACATTTTTTTTGTTCAAGGACTGTTATTCTGTTGTTCTGCATCACCGCAGTTAGCTTAAGGATGATATCCTAAGCATACACAAAGAGAATAGGGGGAATATACTCAATCTCAGTGGACTTACTTCCAATTAAACATGCATAAAGTTCTACAGTTTAGCTTGTGTTTGTGTCTATTTGAATGCTTTACAATTAATTTACAATATTAGAGGCACACAGAATTCCACAAAAAAATTATACCATTTTTTCTTTTACATCCCACCTGAAATTCAAACCATTGCATATGTGGCCTGACTTGGACCATCAGTTGTTTTTAGTTGCTTCCTAGAAGTCCACTATATTCATCCAAACATATTGACATGTTCAAAAGAACCGCAATGTTCCTCCTTAGTGTCCTCATAATGTCAGCTAGGGAAGGAACGAATATTCAAAAATATTGAAGAAATTGTTAAAATGTGCATTTCTTGAGAGTTGCAAAACTGTGACAAGAATCCTCAATTAATGAGAATTTCCACACTTAAGGACTTGAATGTTGCCCAGAATAAATCCTAACTGCACAATTTTTGAAGACTTTCTTACAGTGAGAAGAAAATTGCCAAAATTACAAACTGCTTCCTTCGAGATGAAAATCAACAAAGAATTATATCCCTACTGTAACCACTGCTGCTACTGCAGGATGTCTGTCATCAAGACCAACCACACTAGTGGAAAAGGCACACTATACTCCTTTTCAAGTCACACATTTCACGTTGGAAGAAAGGAAGCCAAGTGAGAAAGAGACCACAAAATATAAACATCCAAGCACAGGTTGGATAAAGCATGGAATTCTTAGACTGATTTGGACAACATACCTACAACCATTTCCTTATAATTACAGTTCTCCCTCCACATTTGTGAGTTTGACATTCGTGAATTTGGTTATTTAAAAGGCATGTGTTTATTCTCCCCAGTCTCCTCCTTCCATTTCCTTGCATTTCTCACCCCAGGCTTGTGCAGCTTGTGCTTAAAAGGGCCATTTTTTTCCTACTGGGTGAGCAAACCCACCACCCCTTCCCACTGCTGGAGGTGTGTCCTCTCTGCCACGTAGCCTCACATTCTACTGTGTAATGGTCTCTGATCGGTCAGGTGCTTTCTTTGCTCCTACACCTCCCCTCTGGGAGCAATTTCAAGATGGTGACCAGGAAGTAGCTAGAACACCAGAAATTGAGCACTCTGCTCTTCTCTGTCTGAGGGGAAAGTACAGGTAAGTTCAGTGGCAAGGGATTAGGAGGGTCGAAGCTCCGGACGGAAATGGGCAGGGGATCGTAGGAGGAGTTATTTGTGGTTTTTCCACTTTCATGAGGGTTCTGTGCCTCAAGCTCTCACAAATGTGCAGGGGCCACTATATTAACAGTTTAAATTTATGGAATTATCTTTAGCCAGCAGACAACTCAAAGGCACATATGTGGGCAGGAAAAAGTGTCCATGAAACTTCCTTTTAGCAGTTCTGAATGTCAACCAATAAAAACTGTCATTGGAAAAGGAAAGAGCAGAAAGTTTAACAGTCATCTCTTCTTATCATTTCACATGCACTGTTCACTTCTGCTTCAATCTCCAATACA
Organism: Cyclura pinguis; assembly: GCA_030412105.1. Taxonomy (NCBI): domain Eukaryota; kingdom Metazoa; phylum Chordata; class Lepidosauria; order Squamata; family Iguanidae; genus Cyclura; species Cyclura pinguis. The sequence goes on from CM059600.1 coordinate 133,241,498, forward strand.
AAGCTTTAGCACCACAGAGGGACCAGAGTGTCCAGTTCACACTGTATTTTACACAAAACAGGGTTTGCCCCAATACCAAATGTTCTTCCTCACGAAAGACTACTTTTGCTTTGCAAGCCGGGGGTGGGGGGTGGCTGTTGCTGTTGAAAAAAAATGTGCTGGTTTTCTTTCTCTTGCTAGTTTTCTGTTCTCATGCAAAAATATATAGATATTGTGACACTTGACAATTTTCTCAACAGTGTGTCTCAACTAAGAGAGACACATCTCAGTGCTGGGAGACATCTTTTTCATCAAGTGTGAGAAAATCTGCAAATATTCTTCATTTCCCTAGTGTCAAGTGATGAAAAAATTTAGGTTACCTCTCTCTTTCTATGCTTCCCCTCTTGGGTCATCTTGAAATTGAAGTTGGTATTATAAAAAAAGGCTTTGTGTATCTGAACCGTACAAAATCAAAGCTATTGAAGCGTGCCACAGCAGGCAGTTTTTCACCTGTAAGGTCAGCTTCAAGCCCTTGGTTTCCAATCCTACTTTTTAAAAAAGGAGGACAACTAATGGAGACCACAAGAAGATAAACATTTCTGTTACAATGAATCAACACAGAGTAAAAGTGCATTTATTTCAACAACATTATCTAATGAGCAGTTTCTTTGTATGATGGGTTTACAAAGCTTCAAGCAAGCACTATAAGCAACTCAATGTACTGGCAAATTGCTGTGATGCACTGTGGCTGCCACTGTTATTACTTGCACATTAAATTCATGTATACAACTTTATTGCTCAGTGCCCAACAGATCTCTGTTTATGCTACCTGAAGCCACAGTGAGCACTTCCACAGAGGTCTCTTAAAAGCTCTAACTATTAGGCCAATAGCCACCATTGCAAAAGAAGAGAAAATCAGGTCTGTAAAATGCCTTCCAGTGAGTAACATACTAGCTCTGTTTGACAAAGCATTTATTGTTTGTTTCCATTCACACAGATGGATGCAGCACAAAAGGTATAGTGGAAGGGAAATAGTTTTGCTTCTTTCAAGATGATGCCAAGTTAATTTAACTTTGTTTCATAAAAGACTACATTTATTGCTTATTCATGCAGAAAAAATCATATTCAGGGGTAATATTAGACTGGACAGTTGCATGCACTTCTATCAAGAACATAAAAATCCTAATCACATGACAGAATCATATGAATGTAAGCCATGCTGGTTCAGACCAGAAACCCATACAGTACAATGTTCACCTTCACAATAAATGTAGTGAGGGTCAGTGTTGGGGGACCTATGAAATTCTATTTATTACCTGTTTCCTCTCATGCATACAAAATTCTAAAAATAAGGAGAGTATTGAGATGTTAGGTATTGGAGAAGCCTGCGAGCTGGAAAAAAAGAAAGAAAAAAAGAAATCCACAGGAAGCAGTTTCTTCACTCTTGCTGTAACTGGAATAGTAAGATATCATTCACTGAAAGGCTCACCTCACCACAAAAACCAATCTCTGATTCTGAAAATCACTGTCAAACCACTGGGATGGAGGTGGGGACAATCCCAAGTTTCAGTGTTTGATAGGCACCTCTGAAAAACTAAGTTAGTGAATCTTTACCTTCTTCCTCCCCCACTCCCATCTAGCTTTCTGAAGAGGAGTGAAAAAATCTCATGTAAGGAAGAGAAGGGGCAACTGGAAAGTGGAGAAATTCATTTGGATGTCTCTCTTAAGCTAAAAGGAAATTTTTCAAAGAATATAAGCTTCCTGCTGATGGATCATCACTCGTTGGAAAACTTGGAAAAGCCAGGACTGACTGGTTGGTGGCTGAAGTAGGGAGACGGACCTTAACTTCAGTCAGGCACAATTTTTTTCCCCCAAATATGAGACAGCTGACATTTCAACTCCCATCCTTTTCTGTCTTCCACCATTTGTCGTATTCTCCCACAATCTATATGCAAGAATTCCAACCAGCTTCTTCTAATTATGCCAGTGTTAAACTCATTCTGATCCCAGTTTTATTTGTAGTTCAATAAAAACCAAAGCAAAGGGTCAGGGTGAGGAGCACCATTGCTTAAAATCTGCTTCTCGATTTCCCCTTGCCCCAAATTCAATTAAAAAATCCTGTTCATTTCTTCCAAATTCTACAGCACCCTGTTGCTTCTCCGGGACAAAATTAAAGAGCAAAAATCATTGTTAATGAACATATGCAAACAAGGCGTCTCAAATAGCTTCTAGAGGCCCAGTTTGCCAGGTTAATCATTGTAGAGGTTCTCCACAATCAAAGGCTCAGCTACAGTTCAGGTGTCTGATCTGCTTTTTGTTTGGTCTCACACTGTGCAGAGAAAATTGCTGGTTGTGGCTATGCCTCTGCAGATGGAATTCTACAGTCATTTATTACTATCTGTTGAGCAATGCAGAGCAAAGGAACACAACATCCATGTTCAGTTACAGAGGTAAGCCTCCTATTGCTTATGATGTGATAAGCATTCATCAAGGAATGTACAGACACTTTATTGTGGCTTTCCACATATACCTTAAGAGTTGATTATCAGAACATCACTCCCATCTACTTCCCATCCCTCCCAGCTACTTACACTTCTATATTTCTTTATTTCAGCATTTTACAGTTGAGCGTAGAAGGTGTGAGAATATGATTTCACAGCTTCCATGTGAAAAAGCTGTATTTTTAATTATTGAGACCGAAGAGGGTGCTGCTGCAAAAAGTGACAAATTTCACACCTTCCTGCATGCAAAAAGTTTGATCCTCTGAAACTTTGTATGTAGACTACTAATCTGTAACCACTATACACGTCTATTTTGGTAATATTTATGAGCAACAAAAATTTTATGTGCCATTTGTTATATGCAGCAATGTCCACACGGGTTCCCTACTACTTTCTATATTCATCTTATTTAGTGCTGGTACACAATTATACAGTGAAAAAAACTCTCAGGAAAACATACCACACATAGAAGTCAGCCACCTAGAAAAAGTGGGGACTGTCCCTTTGTCTTATATTTACCCTTTCTAAAATTATCTGTGCAATAGTTAGTGATCTTCTGCAATTTAAATGTTCACACAATCTTGAATCTTGACATAGAAATCACCTGTGGGTGCACTAAAAATATTGTCCCTCCCTAACAGAAATAGCAAATTCTGTATCATTTCACAAATTAAAACAGGGAGATGCTCATCATATTCTCATCCCAAGGATGACTGCCCAAATTGCCTTCTGCAAACACACTGTTTTCTCTATTTCTTGTATTCATTTATTCAGTAATCGTTGTCTTTGCCTGCTTTAAAACACAAGGTGTTTGCTCTTTTGATTAAGTATGTTTCTTGAAATATGATTGTCTTGTAATTCGTTATCAACAATTCTAAACAACTCTCAACCAACACCATGTAAAGTGACAGGCAAAAAAATATGTGGCATCTTCATATTAATTAGCCTTGATCTTCCATCAACACATAAAGCAGTCCTTCCATGAAGACATAGATTTAGCATCTAAAGAAATGGGAAGACTGCTGAATCCTCAAGTATAGCCTAGCAAATTTTGCTAGCAATGTTTTAACAAGGTATCTCTAAAGTCAAAATACTAATATCACAAGTAATAGACAAATACGGAGAGAATTTATTGAGCATTTAAGAAACAAAATATATACATGTATAGAAATTTCTGAAAAATCACCTTGAATCTTGGCAAAACAAGCTACTACATGGTCAGAATTTAAAAGCATAGAAAGAAAGAAGAGTGAAAACAGGAACGTCAGGTAATGGCTCCAGAACAGGACACTGAAAAAAAGAAACTGAAGGACTTATATTTGTGATTCAAAAACAGGCAGTTCAGACAAACAGCATCAAGGCAAATACTGAAAAAAATAACTACATATATTAAATGTCATCTATGTAAAGAAAAAGATGAAGCTGTTGACCAGCTGAAAAGCTCATGAAACAAGACTGCACAAGCTGAATGTAAGAAATGTCGGGATAAACTGGCTGCAATGATACACTGGAATCCATGCCAAAAAGAAAGAAAGAAAAAGATTTATCATCTTCAATGAAATTGTGTGAACGCAAGTCTGAAAAAGCTGTGAGGTAAAAATATTTATGATTCCAGCTGATAAACAATTAAATCTTAATATTCCAGACATAGCTGTAATGGGGGGGTTGTACTATAGCTGTAACTGAAGGGAGGAAATTTGGATTACAGATGTGGCAATCTCTGGCAGCAGCAGGATCAAAGAAAAAGAGAGGGAAAAGATTACGAAATATCAAAATACACAAATGGAGATCCAGTGTCTCTGGGAAATGAAAACAGCTGTGGTTCCAGTGATGACAGGCACTTTGGGAGCAATTCAAAACGGGCTAACAAAACATCTGAATGAAATTGCCCTAGATCACAACACAATTACAGAAACTGATGCTACTTGGAACAAGACACATTATTCAACAATATCCTACTGTCCTAGATTCTTAGATATAACACAAACGATTGGTGGTCTAAAACTTTAGACAGTAACATGTGGCAGACTGCAAAACAACAACAACAACAACAACAACAACAACAGATGATGCACCTAGGCCACAGATCATGATTTAGTAGAAAGTGCAGCCAAGAAATACTAGGTCAGTGGGAGAGTAGAAAACAACTTCAGCAGTTGGGATAGTATGACATACAATTAAAACGTTCTGGTAACATCTTTATGTAGAAGAGGATACTCTAAACACAACACATCTCATAGGGTATTTTATAGGTATCTACCAGCAAGCTCTCCTATTGAGTTAAATGAAATTTACTAGGTAAGTGCACATAGGACACGGACACACACACACACTGAATAACAAACTCCAGAACAGCAACTATTCATCTTTGATGTCCTGTTTCCTTAACACTCCTTCCCTATCTTCCTCTCTGTGTCATAGACACTTGCTGTTGTCCAGGACCATCACTAGGCATTCTGCCTTTCTCCTTTCACTGTTTCTCTGCACGTCTCACTCTTCTTCTACTCTCTCTTCCATTCTCCTCTTTTACAGTTCCTTCATTCAGCTTTGCACTCTCTCTATCACCATCTCATCTCCCCTTATCTTTTTCCATCCATTCACTCTTATTGTTTGCAGCTGTCTTCCAGCTACTGGGGTGAGAAACACACACACCCAACCTAACTTCACAGGATGTTGGGGCATGCAATAGGGCCTCTTCTACAGATCTCTAATTTCTGGCATGTTCACATAGGAGGAGGAGGCGGTATTTCAGATATCCTGGTCTCAAGTTGTTTAGGGCTTTGTAGGTTAACATAAGCACCTTGAACTGAGCTTGGAAGCAAACTGGCAGCCAGTGTAGTTCTTGTAAATCCAGTGTTATACAGTCTCTAAAATACACACTTGACACCAATCTGAGTGCTGCAGTTTGCACTAGCAGCAGCTTCTAAACAGTCCTCAAGGGCAGGCCCAAATAGAGCACATTACAGTAGTCTGATCAGAAGGTAACTAAGGCATTAACCACTGTGTCCAGATCTCCATTCTCCAAGAAAGGATGCAACTGGCACAGCAGCCAAAGCTGTGGAAAGCTGCTGCTATCTCAGGAGCAGCACTAGGTCTAAGAGCATCCCCAAGCTACAAACCTGATTTTTCAGAGGGAGTGCAATCCATCCAGAACAGGCTGCAATCCCAATTCCAGGTTGGTTTTCCTACTGACCAGCAGCACTACAATGACTGTCTCGGTAGCAGTGCCTCAACTGTGGACCTACCTACCAAAGGAAGTTAGGCTGGCTCCTTCTCTTTTAAACCCCAGCAGGCGGCCAAACAGTGCTCTTCTGCATGGTTTCAGTATTTGAAATTGTTGCTTTAACTGTTTTAAAACTGGATTCTAGGATTATTTTTAGACTGTTTTTAGGAATTTAAAAAAAATACTTTAATGTGTTTTTAAAATGTTTTTATCTTTATATTGTTTTAATTGGTTTTTATTTGTTTATTGCCTCCGGAGCCCTAGTGGGCTGGAAGGAAATACAGAAATATTATAGATGTATACATAGACAGACAATTATTTTAACCTCCAGATCACTTATCCAGCATAGCCAGTGGTGATAAATGCTGGGAGCTACTGCCCAACAACACTGAGAAATGAATTCCCCCCTTCCAAACATGCACACTGCACCCTGAAACAGTATGACGCAGATTAACTTGACTTATTCCTCCCTTCTTTCTGTTTTTTTCCCCCGAACTGTCGTGCTTGTTGCTCATCATGACAGTCACAGTCACCAGCCGACACAAAGAAAATGTATTTAAACATTGGTTCTACATCTGCACATGGCACAAAGAGGACTTGAGCATCTCTCAGTCAAACATGAACTCTGGGGAAAATATTTTTGAAAAATGTTTACTGGACAGAGCTGCATTACTTTATTTTTCGAAGCCAAGAATTTCTGTATTTTAAATTGTATACTTCACAGCTGGATTCAAAAACTGAACCCCTATTGAGACCACCCTCAGCATTCACTCCAAAAAGTGCAGTTGCTTGGTAGCTGAAGCTACAGGGAAAATCCATGTGCTCAAATCAATAAAGGCCCTTAGATTGTAGCATTCTACCAGTTCACTGAAACTGAAACTTTTCCAGGTTTGTCATGCTAATTTTCTATATGATGAACATCAAAGCAAAATTCAAACCCACATTTAGACTGGAAAATTTTTAAATTTGAACATCAAATGCTTAGAATCTTGTTGGTATCCTTCAGTATACCAAGCTTGGTACGTTTAAGATACAAAATCTGTTAAACATGCATGCTATCTATCAATCAGTATAAAAAAACCAATCAGAGTTTCCTCAGTTAAAGTACTGACATGCTGAGTTCTATTTTTAAAATCTCCAAGAGCATCATATGGTAATAGAAAACAACAAATAACGAAAGGGACAGATGAGCAACAGCTAGTCCACTGTTATTTCAAGGTCAACTAGTATTTCATAAGAACAGATAAGAACATTTAACATGTTATTACTAACTGCCCAATTCACACACTCAGTGATGCGCTGGCTGTTTGAAATTCAACTAAACAATTGAGGCTGCATCATTTGAGAGTAATACACATCCAGTGAAACACTACAGAAAGCTGCTAATTTCTAATACAGAGCACATGGAATCTGCAACAGAATGTTCCAGTAAACCATCAGGGCCTTATAACAAATGCTTCCATTCAGATTTCCAGTCTGCCTGTTTGCAAATGTGTTCGCAAAGGCTGGAAAAAAAAAAAGGGGACTGCTCTCATGACATCTTCTGACATTCAAAATAGGTTAGACAGATCCTCTGAATGCAAATGCACCTCAAATGCAAACTCAAAACCATTGCTAACCACACTACCACTAAAGAATGGCAACACGACAATAACAGTGATGCTGATAATGTCAGCTTTTGCCTTCTGTGGCCACAGCTACCCAGACTAGTTGAGGTACCACACTTGGACTGGGAAGCCTGACACCTCCATTTAGCCATAAAGCTCTTAGACTGACTTTAAGCTGTCGCCTTGTTTCAGCTCAACCTGCCACACTGGCATGCTTTCGGGTATGTCATTGTCTCTCAGTCAATACAAACAAAAACAAAACAAAAAACAAAACAAAAAACTTGGAGCTTGAAAAAGTTACTACATTATAATTCTCAGAACCCTCAGTCACTGGCTATGCTGCCTGGAAGATTCTGGGAGTTGTAGTTCAAAAAAATTTAACTTTCCACGTTCTGGAAAAGTACCCTCTGGATTTCAGCATCTGAGAAATTTAATTTCATGACATTCAACACACATTAGAAATTCAATACATGTCATCACTTCTATTTAGCATATTATGTACCCATTGCATTTGATGTACTGTGTAAGATTAAATTGAATGTGCATTCACATGACAAGGAAAATGTGTGTACGTATATGTTACACTCTTTATCCACACGACAGACATATGTAGCAATTTCTCACACTGTATGATGTTAGACAACTATAATTGCTGGATATGACTGTGTCCATGCCAGCTGTATGCAGTTTCCTGCCTAAAATAATCTTGGAGGTAGAATTCATCTCACAATAGCCATGAGATCAAAAGGCTTTTAGTAGCATTAGGAGGAAAGTAGCTAAGATTTAATACACATCAAGCTACCATTAGATCTATAAATTGCTTACTCATAGTTTGAAAAGAGCTGAAAATCTGAATGAAGTGAAACAATATGCTAATTCAAGCCACAACTAAGCAAATTATTTTCTAATTAAACTAAATCAGAAAATGAAGACATGCCTTGGGGTGTCTTCAGAGTATAAAAATAACAAAATAAAATTTGGCCAAAATACGTTCAAAGGGGAAAATATGTTCAAAGAGAAGAAAGAAATTACTTTCATACTCTCACACACACACACACACACACACACACACACAAAGATGGTTTGGGAAGATGAAAAGAAGCCAGTTTAGGTTTACCCCTATGTCAAATATGATAAATAACATCCTGAAGAACTCTTACTTTCCTTATTCCATATCAAAATTAGAATTGTAAAGAGATTCAATTTTTAAAAAGAACTGCTTTACGTAGCCCAAAACTGGTGTTCAGTTACATTTACTAAAATTTGCCCCAGCCTTGCTCTAGGGAAATCAGAATGATGGACTGGATGCTTCTCTTTGGCTAAAGCAGCCTAAATTTCTCAGAACCACAAGTAGCAGCGATGAAAAAAACCCAGTCTCCTTCTCCTAAAAACTAACAGCAGTGGGGTAAGATAGGCTCACGTAAACAAATGGCATTTTCAATTGGCACTGAAAAAATATCCAAAAAAAGGGTCACTCAGTCTCTCTCAGAAGGACATTTATAAAGGGAAGGCACCATCACCAAGGAAGCCTGGCACAGAGCATAAATATGCAATGTTATTGACACTGACAGAAAGGTAGGACTTTTCAGACTTGTGGTTTATGAAGACATTTCTTTCCTTACCAGATCAAACAGGTTTTACAGGAAGTCTATGTTGGTAAGTTTTACTTTAAGGTCACAATAATCTCTCTGTGTGCCAGCCACTAAGCTGTAGCCATGAAAAGATGAAGGCCCGTGAACAGGCACTGCGCTGTCATGTAAGATCTCCATAACTGCACAGTGACAAAAGACTTTTCCTTCATTTCATTCTTGCAGGAAAGTCCTCAGAGCTCAATTGGGCACCTTCTGTGATTTTACTCGTTCCAAAGTCACCGAGGCTCAAACAGATGCTCAGATTTATCTTGGATTTCAACTCTTCTCTTGGCCCAAACCTGCTCACATCTGCCTCCTGCCAGCTTAGCAGGACACAGCCATGTGATCCGAACTTTCTCCTGCCAAAGCCTGTCAAGTCCACTCAGGAGGACTCAACAGATCACAGGATCAACCGACAGCTGAAGAGAGGCATGAAGTTCCACTGTTTCACATGCTTATCCCCGCCTTTTAACAGCCACATTAAACAAAAGGATGCAATTATTAGTGATGTCTTTGCCCTTTCTTCTTTTATCGATGGCCTTAGATCAATAGTTGAAAGCTGAAAGGAATTTTAGAGGAATATTAAGGCCTTCATGAAGTAATTAATACCCATAAATGAAATTATCCAAGTGGCTACATGCCCACTTCAAATTTATGTGCCACTGATTACCAGATTACCACATTATAAAGGATTACTTCTAAATCCTCAGGAGCTACAGACAACAAGATGAAGGCTCATTCTGTATTCATTGTTCTGCATAGTTCACACACAGCAGCATGGAGCCCAGAAGATAATGTTCAGAGACTGTCATATTTTCAGTCCAAAGAGCATCCTTTGGCCTCTAGGAACCACCCAGGAGTCCTTATAATCGTTTGCAACTATCCTAATACAGAGTTATTTCTACATTTGGATTCCAGGCTTGGATCTGATTTGGTAGAGTTTGTATGACAAAGTTTGTCAAGGTTATAAATACAACTGAAGTTTGTTCATCCTTTCTGCACAGTCTTACCTCTGATAGCTATATATGCTGATATGTCAATTGATCAGAAACACAAGCTGGAGGCTGCTGCTACACCATGTTTCTGCTTTGATATGCAGGTGCACTCATATATGAGAACCCCTTTTGGGATCCACAGAGCTATCTGACTGGTCATTGTGAGAATCACGATGCTGGACAAGACAGGCCTTAAGTCCAATCCAGAAGGATCCTTTTGTGGTGTTGGGATTTTTTGTTCTGTTTTGTTTTTTTCAGTCCTGTACCATGAGTCAAACAAGGAGTTTTGCCTGGTAGAGGAGGATCTCACTGACTAGTACCACTATGAACAGTGAGATTGGGGACCTTAACAGAGGTCATGTTGTTAAGAAGCTCCACAGAGGCCTCTGGGCTTCCTGTCTTCTTCCCTATTCCTAGGGCATTCTTTTAAAAAGGAGCTAAATATCAAATGTCAATTCAAACATTCACTATCTTGAGATGGCAGAGCCCTCTTAAAGAAGGTAGCATGGAAGTGCATGGCCTAGCAATTCCAGCCAGCACCACCATTGCGGTTGTGATAACCACAAGATGCCTGTTTCTGTCTTAAAGATATAAGCCTTGCGATTTTTTTTTCTCATCAGCAGTTACAATTTGAACATGCTTTTTCATACTAAGTATATACTACATGTCAACTAGCAGCATATAAAAAAGAGTTCTGAAAAATACACTGAAATCTAGTATTTTCTCTGAAACGATAATGTTTGATGTGCAGATGCACTCAAAGAAGTGTACCTCCATAAAGGAATCACCTAATGAGTCTTTTATGACATACTAGTTATAGGTGAGCCTGACTCCAAACCAAGCTCAGGTCACATATTGGTACTCTGAACAGAATTAAATGTAGAATGGGCAATAATTGCAATTATTTTCCAAACAATAATCAAATGTTTATTGCTCTTACCTCAGCTATGCATACACTGGCCCCAAAAAACGTAAGCTAGATTCCAATTCCTAAAATAAGCTACTTCCTCTACCAAATACAGGTCTGTACCCAGCTTTGAAATTTGTCATTGCACTCATGAAAACATAATATAGGAAGGGGCGAAACATTGGATTACCATTGAAACTATTGCCTAAAGGTTTTGAAATTTACTTTTCCAACATAGGGGAGGAATTGCTCCTTTTAAATTCTTGTGGGTAATTAGTTTTAGAACAGCTGAAACAGGCTACCTTCTCTTTTCAATGTGCTTTTGAAAAGATCTTCTTGCTAACCACCTCAATTTGCAGCTATTACCTGTGAACATGAATGCTCTGCACAATGAGATTGAAAAGATTAATTGGCTAGAGAGAAATTAAAATGACCACAAGAAAAAAAAACCCTACTTTGATCTTTCCCATTCCTGAGAAAGGATTCATCATAAGCCACTGTGATTGCTACAAGTTTTTTCTCTATTTCTTTAAAAACTTTTACAATGCTCTTTAGCTTAAAAGGCTCCTAAAGCAGCTCAGACATATCAGTAGGAAAGCAGTACCTATACTCAGGCATTATAATCTGAAAGGCATGACACAGAAAGGAAAGGGATGAGGAGAGAGAAGGTGGAAAAATACAGATGTGGACATCAGCCCTTAAGTTCAGGGCTGGAAGCAGCTCATTTGAAAGAAACGATCTCACATATGTACCTCTCTTGGGATGCCCAGAATAATAAAAAAACAAAGCCTTTGGCCACCTCAGCAATCCTTTTCCTCCCTATCAGCTATGGGCGTAGCTCATCTCGCTGGAGCTAGGGAATCATCAATAACCAAGGCTGTTTCTCTAATTCTGCTGGTATCAAAAGGAGAAGAGCAAATGGCACACTCATCTCTAATTCAGGGAGATGCACAATACTGAAATCCAGCCAAATTCTCTTGATACCAGAGGCAGAAAAGCCCACGTTACATCTTGTCCTTCCTGCCAGCAAAAACATAATGTAAAAAGTAACCATTTGCTTCCTTTTCTCAGCACCCAAAATCAGTTACTTGAAGCAACTTCTTGAATTCTCCCTGTCTTATGGTACAACTAGGAGTCCAGTTCACAGACCATCTGCTTTTTGGACAATTATGCTGCTGCTCTACAGGTTTGCTGAAAACGGTACACACTCTCTACAATATGGAAGTAGCTCAAACACTGCATGTGCTTAGAATAATAGAAACAGAGCCGGAAAAGGCCAAAAGGAACGCTCAGTCCAACTCCCTGCTATACAGCAATAGACAAACTGAAGCACTCCTGGAGCTTTTGGTTCCCCAGTGCAAACTGACTGAATCCAGCTCCACTAGCAAATACAGTATATACTACTCCCCTTCTATCCTGAAAGGTCAATAATGTGAACCACAGAAAGATGCCAGCACCCATAAACTTGCTTAAATTGCTTTCAGAACTGATGCATTTAGTGCCATCAGCCCTTGCCACCTAGCCACTATATAGCTATTTTTATATCTATATACAGGAAGAATCCACTGTTTAACGCCCTATTATCTGACTACTCACTCTTTTGATGCTTCCAAATTAAGAAGAAATTCCATTAATTCAACAGAGGTCCTGCTCTTTCATCAATTCTTCTTGCCTATGGACGCTTGCCTGGAACCGTTTGCAAGCGCACACTGCTTGCACAGTGAGCCGAGGAGGGAGAAGGCACTAAGCAGTTTGAGAGCCTTTGCAAGCAGTGCAGACGGTCAGTACCAAGTGAGCCTCCACAGGTCCTTCATGATCCCTACAATACAGTACACGGCTTCCACTTTTCGACCAATTCCATTTTAGCGCTCTAGTCCCTAACCTGCTGGGTAAGTAGGGGAAGCCAGTATAGCTATGACTTTAAAGGATCTATCCAAGGCACTGAATCTATAGTGAGGAGGGAGACTGGTACCTTAGAGAATTCCTTTAAGGTTTAGATGAAAGGAAAACCCAGAGCACATTCTGGAACCCACTGATACTGGAGGTGCCAGGTGCCACTGCTTCTGGATACCAAGCCGAGTTAAAATCATTTTCAGACTTTGTCTTGGTAAATTTTGCAGATTTGTCTTTTTGAATCATCTATTAAAATCCCACAGATTTCCTTTAAAGAAAAATGAGCAGTTGTCAGGACATAGCCCGTAAGATTTCAGTACAATCAAGCTGATGAGAGTTATTATGAAGTGACTCCATGAATGCTGTCTAGTCTTTAAATAGCCATCGCGTACATGCAGACCCAGAAGCCTAACACAGCTTCACAAGGCACCAAAGGGAAGTTTTCCAGATCTCACTGAGAAAATGAAACTTGCAGACCCACACAAACTCACTCAAGCCATCCCAACAGACACTTAAAATGAACATGTGATTCATGGAAGCTGCCTGAGCTGGCCAAAGTATATATCCCCCTCTAGCTTTAATTTGGTGATGTGGGGTGTAGCTCACAAAAACCTATATCAAATAAAATGTGTTAGCCTTTAAAGTGTCATAACACTTAACTGCTACTGAATTCTCTCTCTTGTAATTTCTCTGCTCCTTCACATTTGTGAAGCAGGGCAGGCCACTGCTCTATTGTGTACCTAAGCAGACAGAGATCTAACTGGGCATAAAAAAAGGGGGGGGGCATTAGCTCTAGCCCTCTGTCACTCTTACTTTTCTCAGGTGGAAAGCTATGGCTCCGAAGAGAAGAGGCTCCAAGCACTGTGGTTCTCCACATTAGCAAGGAACCCTGGGAAATCAGGACTCTTGTGCATGTGTACAAGATTTTAATAGCTGAAGTGGGCTGAGACTAAAAGATTAATCCTAAACAGAAAGGAAGAAGAATTTCTGAACTTTGTGGTACATTTCTGAGCAGATGTCCTCAAGATGAAGATATTATAGCATTTGACTTGCCCCTAAACTTGGAGATTTGAGGCAACTTCGTAATCAGAATAAGAAAGCCTGGTAATTCTTCGGGATTTTATTCTTGTTATTAATGTAACATATGGGTAGAGAATATTACCAGGTAGGTGGAATGGATTTCCCCAAACCTAAGCCCCTGTGGGACAGCATAGTTGCCCATCTTTGACATCATTAGGTACCAGTCTGAAGTGGTAGACAGAACTTTTTTCAAACCACACTTGAGTCAGTGCCTTGGTTTCTTTCCTATGTAATGAAGGAGAAAGAAAGAGTGAAGTACTGTTAGCATTCATTTACGGCCTCCACTTAGCACAGTGAAGGCAGTAAGGGAATCCTTGGGAATCAGAGTTAGTGAGGATACCCACAAGGTGGACCTCTGATGAAAGAGGGGCCTCCAAGGGTTCATGAGAGAACTGCATGCCTACAGATCTCTGTAGGCAGAGAACCTCAGTAGGTTGGATTCAGCTGGATATAATGTGTGAATCAGCCCATTTGCCAATGAAGTCATAACAAGCTAATACTAGGTTATGCGGGCTTTTTCTTTCACATGATCAAGGTAAAAAACAGAGAACTCACCAGAACTGTAGAAACGTCTGACTCGTAAGCACAGCTGTAATGTGGAGTGGTCAGTTCACACATTAAAATTTCTGTGGTGCTGGGCACCTCCATGAGACCATAAACCAAATTCTGAACAATTTTGATTTCAGTTGTAATTTCCAGTTCTTTAGTTATGGCTTTTTAAAGATGATCATATTTTCCCTCTGCTAGTTCTCTGATAACTCCTTTTAAAAGGAGTTTTTTGATTTCTCTTGGCTGATCTATAATGCCTGTAATTTCTGACAAGACTACAAGACCTGTTGCAAATGGTTTTCAGACTGTTTCAAGGATAACATTGATTCAGTCTTACTCAAATGCAACAATATGGTCATTCCTCAACACTGAGGCTATAATAATTCTGTAATAAAAATTCAGAGAGTTTTGCAGTGTACAGAAGCACTGGATACCACATGACTGATAACCTGCAAGTTGGATCTGACCTCTCTTGGAATGATGAACAGCCAAGAGGGTACAGTTACTCTCCCCACAAAATGGATGCCTTTTGCTTGAACTTAAGAAATGACCCTATTGAATTAGACTGACAATTCAAATGAGCACAGTACCCTTTTCCCAACAGTGGTCAGCCAGATGGTTCCATTAAACTCATAAAGAGGATATTGAAGGCAATTTTGACTTTGTCACTGTTTATCTCCGCACCCCCCAGAACTGGAACTCAGAGGTACACTGCTTCCAAATGACCAAGAATTATTGATAGACTGATCCTCCATGATTGTGTTTTGCCTCCTTTGAAGGCCAAGTCAGTTGCCATCCATGCATTTGATGCTGAAATTAGTACTAATTCATTGTGCAGAGAACTTGTTCCTTTTTATAAAACTAACCTATATTAACACACACACACACACACACACACACACACACAAACTGGTGAATGGATTTTGGAAAACAGCAACTACTATGTGCTGATTCTGAAAATGACTTCATTAAGCCATTCAACTTCTACCTTCTCTCAAAGGATATACTGTTACTTTGCCCTCCTTTTCTTGCAAATATGACAATGGCATGCAGCATGGATAACTGGCTGTACAAAGAATAGCTAGCTAGTCACCAATTGCTTTGAAATAGTTTGCAACACCCCTTAGGGAGGCAGAACTCTTCCCACATAAGAAGATAAATGTGTAAAAAGCTATCACTGATGATAAACCACAGTTGGTTTAGTAAATCTTCTAATAGCAGGCAAGAAGATAAATATAATCAGTTGTACACAAGATGCAGCTTTCCCCAATGTCAGTCTCAAAGTCAGTCACACCCCACTACCACAGTCTTGGAATGAGGGAGTAAACTGCTTTAAGGAAGAGAGAACAAAAGGATGGAATCATATCAAGCAGAAAAATAAATATGCTGTGATAAAAACACATTGTGTCATAGATACCCAGTTCATACGTTCAGCCCAGAACAGTATTGAAATAGACATCCACCACCAAGAACTGAAGAGATGTATCCATTTTGTTTTCCCCACATTTTTCATAATCCCCTTCCAATCTCAGTTCCATATTGGGCTGTGAGATTAGCATACGTTTTTCCTAAAGTACACATTCCACTGTGCATTTGCCACACTGACTAAAGCACATGGTTGTGCACATGAGCTTTCCTCGGCAAAATACATCACTTGTCCCAGAACAGAAGGACTCACGAAGATAAAACCTCTGAATCAAGGGTTGACAACAAGGGCTTGGTTCCCAGTGGAGGCTAGAAAGATGTTTACACCACTTTTTCAACCATACCCCAAACTCCTAAGATACTTCCACCAACTAGATGCAGAAAGCAAAACAAAAGTATTGTTTCCAGTAAACTCATTTAAAATCATTTCTTAAATAGCTCATCTAACAAGATGAAATACTTCCTATTTGAATGGTACTTGAAATTCATTGTATATGCTGTACATAGTAGAGACAGCATACTATTATACTCATCCTGGATCAGAAGAAGAGGATCAATGCACTGTGTGGAGAAGATCTCATATCTGATTACAAATATTTTAAGAAGCAGAGAAAATCTACAGAGTAGATGCTACTGTGATCAATGGATCAGTGCACTAATTCAGGGCATGTTAAAAGCATATATCCATAATCTGAGCAAATGTTTTACTAGAGTTGTGATCAATTATGATTCATCAACAGAGTTCAACTGAATATTTATTTTTGACAACTACAGCATGAAAAATAGCTGAAGCAGATTTAATCATCTGAAGGCAGATTCCTTGTTTTGAAAGAACCTATTTGTAAACTTGTAGGTTAAGAGCCAAGATCAAAAAAGGCTGAGACATCGATAAATCACTCACAATTGGTGCACGTTAAGATATACACGTACGTGTGTGTGTGTGTGTGTGTGTGTGTGAGAGAGAGAGAGAGAGAGAGAAAGAGAGAGAGAGAGAGAGAGAGAGAGAGAGAGAGAGAGAGGCCGAGACTCTCAATTCCAGCCATGATTGGAGAGCTGCTGCAGTACGAGACTGCTAGCATACAATCTCCCCTGTGAATTTGTTCCCCATGTCTTGCAATTCCTTCCTGGCAGCTCTGACTTAAGTTTTTTCTTACTGAATTGCCATCTGCTTTAAACTGCCTCAGCTGGATTTTCCAACTCAGCCTTCCTTCTGCTTAAAATTGATTAGGATACATTTCTAGCCTGCTTCATGCATGAAAAAACAAATGCTGGTTGATGAAAGAACAACTGGAAAACACAGTTAGAAACCAGAAAAAAATTGCATATCATCTGAAATTATACTCAGAACCACAAAAATAAATAAATAAATAAAGTAGATGTCATTTTCTTGTGAAATAAGAAAATAAACAGAGAAAACTGGTTAATAACACTAAAGCAACAATCTGTTCCCCAGTGACAAAAAAAGCTACTGGACACAGGAAAGGTCATAAATCTCAATGGATTTGCAGTACAGATCTAGGGCCTGTGAAAAATTTTCAGAAAAGAAACTCCAGTTTCTCATTTAGGCTGTCAGTCTCCATAGTTATCATTTTTCACCTCTTCTCTGAACCATTACTTAAGTATGTCTGGGAATGCAAAGAACTCTATATACTTCTACAGGAGTGATAGGGAACACCCTAGTAGACTGGCATACGCAAAGGAATGGTTGGTACTGTATTAGTATCCCATTATGTTCATCTACCAGCAGAATGGACAGGACTAGCTGAACAGATTCCAACTCTCACTATGTCGGATAATGGGCTCTCCCAATAACTGGGCAACACAGCTGAGAGGTATGGGCTCTCTAAGTAAAGAGTTAATGATAAGATGGGTTAAGTTGCATTTATTGGGGGAAACATTACATAGGAGCAACAGAGATAACAACAGACAATTCCACAATAGCGATGACAAGTTTGTGAGAAGTGTAAGAGCTTTGAGATGCTTCTACGATTAGAAGTTATAAATAAAAGTGCCACGTGGTGCAAGAGAGACTTTAGGAGAGTTTTGATGCTGGGAGAGACCTGAGAGAATTTGAAACTGAGGGAAAGAGGTAGTGGAGGTGCTGCCACCTTCACCATCAGTAGGGAACCTTGGTCACAGAACAGGCAAGGAGTCCAGCTTCCCATGAACATCTACAAGACCCACAGCACCATCTGTATCATGAACAGAACAGAAATGTTTAGCTAGCCGTGTGAAAAGCTTATGTTTTCTGTCTTTCCTTGGCTGGAGATGACAAAGTGGTTTTTGTTGTCACTAACCTAAAAATGATTACTTAGAATAAAAGCATTCCTCAAATGACCTCCTCCTTTCCACTCTCTCTTCATGTGCCTTGCTCTGCTTGTGTGCTCTTGTGCGTATAGGATTCTCCTCTCCCATGAGAGGGGGAGGGAACATCTCTGCAGAGTCAGAGGCAGAAAAAGTACAAAGTTAAACCCCTTAGTGACTTCCAATTAAGTCAGTGAGTGATGAGATATAGTAGTGGCTGGTGGCAGCTGATAGAATTCAGGGGCCTCCTGCTCAAAACCAGGAGGTAGGGACCAAACAAGTAACACTACAGTCCATCATCACCACCACTACCCACTCCATAGACAATACCAAATGCACAAATAGAAGTCTGTTCATGTGACATTGGCTAACGCACCCATTTCCTGTAGCATTTCTCTATAACCTGGCTAGTTAAGATGCACCCCTGGAGCTGTGTATTCCCTCCTAAAGGCTGATTTTTACAGCTGCTAAACACCCAGATTCCTCCATTTTTCTGACAAAAAGGTGAATTCCCTCTTCTGGAAGTCTCCAGCAAGTTGCTTTTCAACCAGGTAACAGGTTCTCTTATGCACATTGCCATCTTTAGAAACGCCAACTTTTCAAACAAGTGAATTTCCAGCTACATCTGGATTTCTGTTCTTGTTGTTGATATTGATGGGCTTCATTGTTAGCAGTCCATAAGATACTCAGATGGTCCTGAGACAGAAAATCTTCCAAAACTTCCCACTCCTGCTCTATACAATATCCACAGTAATCTAACCCAGAGTTTACAATCTAAGTGTTTTATCTTTCAAGGAATGTTAATGAAAATGATTCAATGTTAATGAATGATTCATACACGATCCAATATATCATAAGACAGATATATTTCGGAATCCTGCAGGGCTTCTTCTCCAGATGAGTATGTGAAGGGTAGAAAATCTTTGTTATAATTTCCATGACATTCTTGGCCGCAGAGAGTAGGAAAGTGCCTACAATGACTGGTGAGTGGGGCTCTTTTTAATGTGCAAAAGGGGCTAGGATCCCTCCTCAACTAAAGCTTTAGCATGCTACCTCATTGGAAACTCCAGGGAAAATTGTCCACTGATCCTCAATCTTTGGGAAGAATCTAATTTTCACCTTTCCTCTTGAGGTAACTTTCTTGCTGATTGCCACTTTCACTTCTAATGGCTTCTTCCACGTTCTTGCCTGTCACGCTATTATTCCTTTGAACTTAGAAGTAATGGAGTACATTAGCAAAAAGCCTCAAGTTAATGGGTTGATGTAATTTTAACAGACAATTTATATCTGATGGCTCCATAATTCCAACACACCAGCCCCAAGAGGCACTTCTGTATCTCCAGCACACATACACAATTCCTAAAGTGTATACTTAGAAGGAACAAGGTTTGAGTACAGACCCTGACATTTTTCTCAGAAGGAGAGGAGGAAGTATTGGTGGAGTCATTCAATTCAGAGATCCTAGCTTCTTTTAGAACCTACAAAATACATATAGTGAAATCTGCAAAGGTTTTTCCATACGACTGGGAACCTGGCTTTTCCAGAATCCCCAGCCACATTGTGAGAACAGTACATGCACAGACTGTTCTGGCCACCAGCTGAACATGTCAAGTTGGACACAGGAGTGATATACGTCATCTTAGCTATGTCCACACAGTTTGTCCAGATATTTTGAACAACTGAAGATAATTTCCATGAGATACAGAAGGAAATGTTGTTCCCTCCTTTGATCCTGGAGTTTTGAAACAGATGTAAAAAAGCAACACAAGAAGAAGAACTGAGTGTTTACCAGTACATCTAGAGCAGAAATGGGCAACAGGTAGCCTTTGATCACTCAGTGTTTTCTTTGTTGTTGTTCCCTATTGCCCCATTTGTTAGAGTTGCTGAAAAATCATGTTTCTGAAAATCACAGACTTTCAATCAAAGTGAAATAATCATATTTAAGGTTAACTGTCGTGTTTCTAGATTGGTGGAATATTGCATAGATCTTGCTCCATATGATATTTTTCAGTTGTTCCTTCAATAGTATTCCAGTGAGAAATTTAATGGATGAATATACTAGTGAAAACCAAACCCTTCAAAATCCTAAGCACGGTCTAGAAACTATTCTGGCAAGGTCCATTTCTGCAGTATATAACAGCTGTTCTGAGCAAGATTTGCTGATTGTTTCAAAACAGGAACAATGACTGCTAACGCACTCAAGTTTTACTTACAAGGGTACTCACTTAAAATTAAGTAAACTGCAAAAGAGGGATAGATTAACTCTACATTTCTTCTGCTGTTCTGCCCATCACAAACAGATCCATCCACCCTTCTATTTAAATAAAATTTATTTCAGTGAGACCTTAAGAAATCATCCTTCAAGCTGACACTTTAATTATTTATTCCTTTGTCACTGACAGATACCTTATATCACTTTTTTAAAAACCAGCAACATCAAGACAAGTAAAGTGAGGAAAGGAGTGGTAACACATCAGTCTCAGATCAAAAATTCATTTTATGCTAGTGCACCTAGGAATATGAAGACAGAATAGATTTCCCTGAGACATGCCACATTTCCCAAAGAAATGTGAAAGGAAAATGCAAAGAAAAATTATAATTATAACGGGATTTCTGCTGGTTATCTGCAAAGCCTACATTATCACATCTCCCAAACCCATCTGAATCAAGATTAAGGGAGAAAGGCAGAAAAGTAGTAGGGGAAAACACACAAAAAGTTCAGAGATAAAAAATGTTTACCTGATTCTGCCTGCTAAAATGACAGCACAACTAAATGCTCAGCTAGCTGCACATTATTCACTTTTGGCTTGCTTCCTACTTTTGATTAAGACTATTAAAGAAAAAGAACACTTCCTTCTGCATGGATACTTCGATGGCATTGATTAACACCAAGTGAGCCACAGAGATGGCTTTTCAGGCCCACAGCTGAGTATACAATTAGTACAGTGGGAAACAGAAGAGATAATAGCAAATTTGCAGTAGCAGACTTTGTCCCCAGTGCATATGCCTTCATTTGCGTAAAGCTTCTCAAGGTACAAATTTAAGTGTAAAGGGACCTCAACCAATACATCAGATCCATAGTTGTTTTTCCTGTTGCCCTCAAGTTTTACTGCATCATGACAGTTTGTCTGAGGTTCTTAGCCCCGCATGGTTCGCCCTAAGAGCAAATCCTTAGCAATAATTTGGCTGAGGAGAATCACAATAGTCACATTCTTAGCTGAGGTGATGCAAAGTACTTGCTGGCCAATCCATTGCAAGATAACAGGACAACCACAGATAGAGCAGGCAAGCAGAAGCCTAAATGGGTTGCTGGAATGGCTGTAGCATTGCCTTCATATGACTGATTTTTCCACCTCCCTAGCTCCTGGATGGTAGAAACCA
This sequence comes from Cyclura pinguis, assembly GCA_030412105.1. NCBI lineage: Eukaryota > Metazoa > Chordata > Lepidosauria > Squamata > Iguanidae > Cyclura > Cyclura pinguis. Next base: position 133,262,973 of record CM059600.1, read on the forward strand.
AAGGGCCACAGCACACAGGTGGAACTGGTAGTGCCACCCTGGAGTAAAGAACAGAGGACAGTGGTTTGAGGCACAGCTAGTTCCCTGACCCATAATCCCCACTTCTGAGTTACTGAGATTTAGTGCAAATATAATGTTTGGAAGGCTGAAGAGGTTGTCCAGGGGTTGACACCAGGGCCTCCGCTGGATCCTCAGCCTTTGTTTCATTTCCAGGCCAATGCAATCTAAAAAGATTATTTAACCTAAAGTGGACCTTATTTAATCAATTTACTGTGTCTGGTCTTGTTATTCCATGGTTGATTATCAAAAACATTATTTATCTTAATGGATTTTGAATGTAACTACTCATAAAGCTTTTGACCTTCTTTTTCTCTTAGTGTTCATGATCAGAAAGCCTAACTAATTCTTTTACTCATATTGTTGCTGTGTGCTTTCAAGTGGTTTCCAACTTATGGCAACCCTAAAGTGACCCTATCACAGGGTTTTCTGAGCAAGGTTTGTTCAAAGGCTGGTTACCTTTGCTTTCCTCTGACACAGAGAGTAAGACTTTACCATGGTCACTCAGCGGGTTTCCACAGCTAAGCAGGAAGTCAGACCCTGGTCTCCAAAGTCGTAGTTCAGTGCTCAGCTCTACACCATGCTTGCCTGTTATTATTTAAAACATCTGGTACATTATTGGACTTCAGCTGCAAACAAAATGAAACAAAACACACATATGGCCAATGGGCAGGGCTTCTAAGAGCTGAAGTTCGAGACATTTGGAGGACAAAAAGCTAAGATTCACTGTTATAGTGCATATCTTAAAGCACTGAGATTTCAGAAAATTCACAGACTAAATTGACCGTGTTTTGGAATTGTGTGCTAGTGAAACCATAACAAAATTTCCACAACAGCCATCAGATACTGACATCATTATTTTGAGTAACCTCCTTTAGCACTACTTACTTCCCAACTTGCAGATTCCTATGCACAAGTTGGTTGACTGGATTATTTCTACGCTTGTACTATGTGCCAAAAGTATCTACACTACATGATGATAGTACTCTGGTGCCATTCTTCACTGCCATGGCTCCATTTTATGGAGTCTTGAGATGTACAGTTTTTGGAACTATTAGTGGGCAGATACTAGAACTCCCCAATAGAGAATTATGAGTACTACAACAAACTACAGATTAAAGTGGTATCAAATTGCTATATGCAGTGTGTAGATATACCCATGGATTCAGGTCCTGCTCCTGAAACACGTCATTTTACATCCTCAGCCCCAAACATAGAGTCAATTATTTCAGTACAAATCAAAATCAAGATTTCAACTGAAATAAGGTATTGAATAGGAAATTATAGATGTAGTAGGACCAATTAATCGCTTCAGTAGACACTAGTAACAGCTCTCACCAGCTGAGGCATCTGAAGAGATTTCTTAAGTCACTGGACATATTTTACACCCAATGCCAAACTGTCCGTCTTTTCAATAAAGAGCTTGAAACATCTTGAAGGCCTAATAATGTTACCATTGGTCATAACCAGGCAGAAAATCACTCTGTTTTGGAACTCATAATAAGCTCTGTAAACTCATGGTATCATTTTGAAATAATGCTTCATCTTGAAGATTCCTGGCACAAAACCATCTTTCTTCAGAATTTGTATACTTCCTTTATAACATACTTACACTATTTATCTATGATGCAGTTAACCATGTCCTCTCTGCAGTTAATAAACAGGTGCAAAAAACCCAGAGAAACAATTAAGAAGATCCTCTAAAAATCACAGGATAAAGCCAATCACTGTATAAACAAAAAAACAAAAACAAACAAACACCAGAAATAGCAGAACTTGAACACAAAGATAAAGCAATTATAACCCTAACATTATCTAAAAATAACTTTAAAATGGATAAAGTTAGAGTCCTCAATACAGAGAAGACTGAAATGTAGATGTTAGGCAAATCTTTCAAGGGAAGGGTATTTCATAAGTAGGGACTAGGAGTGAAGCAAAAATGATCAGGAAACAGTTTTCAGAGTAACTTTTTATGTTTTTGCCTTCCCATAATCTCATTTAGTCCATTCTACTAAACAGACTAAGTTTTGGGATACAGTGCTAAGCATTTATTAAGGTTCTACTGTTGAAGGAACACTTCATTTTATTGAAGTTATCCACTGCACCTCAGAATGGTCTTAGTAGGTAAACAGAGGAGATGATCTTCCAGGTAACTTGGCTGCGTTCCAGTCAGAGGCGTAAATGTTAAATCGGGTCCAGTAATGGATTGGCAACCAGTGCAGATGTAAAAGCCCTGCTATATCATGACTGCAATGACCAGTCCCAGATGATAATGTATTAGGAAAGAAGGACCATGTGCATATCCATCCTATGGATAACCATCCACCTTTTCTTCCCTATTCCCATCCAGTGAGTTCTGTTAGTTTTCTTTTCCACTATCATATCATTCAGCTCATGGAACGCTATATTTCATTATCATTTTTTTTTTGGTCACCTCTCGTACAGCTCTGACCAAACTCAGTATTACCACACAGCGTAACAGGGTAAAAGATATATCTATAACTAGACCCATTTTATTAATCTTTAACTATTACTTTTTTTTTAATCTTATATTGCACAACTAGGTTGTTGTGCCGAAGCACCATTTTTATTTTTGTGTTGGCATCCCCAGAGCCATTACTTTCCTAAGCATCTTTGGACTAATGTGCATGCAATGTTCATGCAAACAAGAATTTAAACAAAATTCTATCTTAGTCACGTAACATTTTTCAAAATACAGAATCAGACTGTAACCAGTGAAGCAAGGAAGAAAGAGTGGCTGCCAGACCTTTCATTCCAGAAAAAATGCCTCAACCATTAATTTTGGAGCAAGGTAATCAAAGATGCTCAAGATCTTTTCTGCTCACATAGAAGTACTGCCAAACATACAATCCATCTAGATTGACAGGAGGTATAACTTAACTATTAATCCAACAAATGATAAAGGAAGGATATCTTGCAAGTCCAGACAGTTCCTTATCATTTAGATATTATTCAGTTTCCCTCACTCAGAGAGAATGCTGATATCCAGTAGAAATCTAATCTCAAAAGCTCGTCAGTAGGCCCACCAACAATGAAAACAAATAAAATAGGAATACTAGTTTGTAATTGTAATACCCTTTCTGAATCATGACTGAATGAAATAAATACCAGGCCAACATTACAGTCCCAGCTCAAAATTCTTGTGTATCCACCCCACATCATATATATATTTATCCTGCATCAGTCAGCTCTGTATTAATATAAAATAGAGTTCGTGGTAACTTGTTCTAGAAAACTATAAGTTGTCCTGACGTATGCTTTCAGAGTTTAAAGCCAAACTCACCAGCTGTCATGTGCAAAGTAGCATTGCTGCCGGGTGCCTTCAAGTAATTTCCAACTTATGGGGATCCTTAAGATGAACCTACCACAGGAAGTTCTCAGTATGATTTGCTCAGATCCTCACAAGAGGAGTTTGTCTTTGTCTTCCTCTGAGGCTGACAGAGTATGGCTTGCCCAGGGTCACCAAGTGGATCTCCAGGGCTCAGCAGAGATTTGAACTCTGGTCCCCAGAGTCATAGTCTGAAGCACAAACCACTACAACACGCTGACTCGTATGACACTACACTGGCTCATGCAAAGTGGTATACTGTGTTTAAATTGAGTTCTCACTTGAATGCAATCACCAGCATCTGGATAAGGGAAAATATATATATGCCCTACACTTCAAAATTTAGAGATGTGGCATGCTGCAACTTAAATAATGCCATATCTAGCAACTTCCACTAAAAAAGAATGAAAGAAAAAGAAACGCCCCCAAATCTTCCCCCGAAAGCAAGATAAGGATAAAACAGAAAAAGTTATCCAAGCTTTCAAACAGGTGCCATCAGAATGTACAAAATTGTTACAAGCTAGGTTCCATTTCTCCTTCATTAGCATTTTCTGCAGTTTTAAAAATGATAAAATCACAGCAAGCCAACCTGATTTGGCTCCCTGAAGGTTCTCCCAATCACAAGTACCTACACATTCTAACAGATGCCTCATCTAGGTCACACACTAGCCTGCTCATTAAAATAGCAACTAGTGAAAAGATGTATTCACAGTTAAAAATTGAATTCACAGCTATGCTGCTAGTACATGCCACAGCCGATATACATTTATAACACTCTTCCTTCCAGCTTTTCTCCACTGGACTGTATTTTAGATATATACACAAGCACTCTCTTCAATGTGAAAGACATCCAAAAATCTCAGTTCTCTATATTTCAATTCCTACAGGTAACAGTGGTGCTATACTGATGCTTCTAGCGGCAAACAAGTAGACATGTTGGTATAGGCAGAGATATAAAGACCATGCATATCAAGCATTATATAGGAGATGGAGATTAAACAAGGTTAAGTATTAATAGCTATACCTTACAATTGCTGTATGAAACACTGATGTTTCCTAGAGCACAAAATATATGGAATAGAGCCACTCTAATCTTAGAATGGTACATCACTCCATAGAAACTAAGATCTGAGGAAAATACACAGTTTTGGAGAAGCTGACATCTTAAGATTAAAAAAAAAAAGAACAGAAATTTTGGAGTGACTCAAGATAGTATTAGGAATCACTTAACATGCAATACTAAAATAGTTCTAAATCTTTTGAAATCTGAAGTTCAAGCAACAGATTAGTAGTCAAACTTTTTTGAACTACAGCAAAAATCTGGATTACTAAATTACGCAGAAGGAGAGAAACAGTTTTGTTTAAAGATTGGCTGGAGAAAGTATGGCATGTAGTTGTTTGGATTAACTTAAAAAACGGTGGGGGGGGACAACAATTCCAGCAAGGGAACAGATTTATAGTACAAGGGTCACATTTTAAAAATAATGGGAATGAATGGATCAATATAGTTCATCCATATAGTTTAATGGCTGAATTATAAGGTTTAGATTTGCCTCCCCCATACTCTTCTATTTCTTACATTCATGTTTATCTTTTGTTACACACACACACACACACACACACACACACCTTTCTTTTTCTACTTATCCTTCTTTTTTATCTTTGCATGACTTTTATCAGTTTAAAAATATCACTGGACTTTGAAAAGCGCAGACTATGGAAGAGTAGTGCCTCTCCCTGCATATTCTTTTGCATGCACAAAATATGTTCACTGGCGATTGGGATAATGCCTGATCTTTGCACTGGAGGTTACCATATGTGCATAGAAGCCAATGATCAGTCCATAGTGTCAATGTTTCCATTTTCCACGTGATCAGGCTTGCATATGATACCCTGTGCAGAATGTGTGTCCAACACACAATACATATGAATGGACCAGGAACCCTTATAAGAATGGAAGAGCTGCCTATCTGAAGTTACCGGAGTTGGCCGGATTTACAAAGAAGCAACGCTTAAGGACCAATGTAAACATGAAATTGGCTCTTTCTTTCCTGTTTTCTTCCCTGTGCCAAACATGTTGACCCACTGGATGACCGCGTTTGCACTGGCCACTGTATCTTATCTCTATTGGGAGGCAGCAGCAGCAGTACAAAATAAAAATTAAAGTGAGTTAAAACACAGCAGGCCTTGTTCTCAGCCGGGTGATAACTGATTAACTCACATATCTCCACTTCAGACGGTACCTGACTGTTCCATGTAAGTAATTACTACGAAAGTAATTACTATATAAAGTAACAACTATTTTTAAAGTAAATGTTATTTTTAACCCCTGAAAAATACTAACTGGGTGATGTATACTATAACATTAATGAAACCCTCCCTACTGAATGATAGGTAGGCTGAACAAACAAACAGATCACTGTGAAAAAAGAAAGACGGGGATTAAGAGTGAACACAATGGGACAAACATTAAATAGCAATTTTTAAAAAGTTCTTCATTAAGCAGAGAAGACCTGTGAACTAAAAAGTTGTCTTGTAGTTTCTTAAATGGTGGGGACGACTGACTAGTCTAGACCGGCTCCTTAGTATCTGTTTTTAAGCACAAGAATTCTCTCATACACTCTGCCAAGTCTGCAATCTCAAGTGATACAGCCCAAATACAGGCCTGTGTGAACAAACAAAGCCATCATCATGCTTCTCAGGAGACAGGAACATTCTAGAGGAGAAGCTTTCCATACAGAAATGTAACCCTGGACATCATTCAACAGAAATCATCGTGTTCTGAATCACATACTAGCCAAAAATGTTGGAATTGGTCCATGCTAACAGTGATACACAGCCATATCTTTCACACACTCTCCAACCCCACCCCCAGAAGAAGTCACAGTTGGCCATGTGGTTACAGTCAAACAGTACTGAGACACGCCTGCCCATTTCTGAATACGGCATGGGCTTGGATACACTTCTGACTAGGGTTTTACAGATTTGGCTCCTTAGCAAAATTCAAAACTATTTTTAAAAAAACAACTCTATGAAGAGCAAATTTTGAAGGTCAGAAAAATGGAGGAGTGAGAGGCTAAATTGGAGGCAGAGTCTCACCAAGTTCCTGTGAAGGCAAAACAGTGTGTCCCCTCTAAGCAAACAGAAAGAGGTGGTCTTTCTTATGGCTCCTGAAAGCTATGCATGCCTAAAAGAGGTTTGGCAACAGGACCCCGCCGGAGGTGAACACCCACCGAGCAACCATTGCCTTTTTTGTCTTTTGCCTTTTAGGACACTGGGAGCTCCTCCCTTTCCTCCGAGGAGGTTAAAAAAGGACAGAGTAGGGATGCTGCATGAGTATGTTTGCATGCTCTATTCACAGTCGGAAGGACTTCCCCACTTTAGGAGACTGAGAAACAATAATCTGAAGTGTTCAATATTGCTAACCTCATCAAAATGGCCAACAGGGCAGTGTCGAAGAGCAATGAGAAGAGCAAGGAGGTGCTGCTCCTGTTTTCCATCTTATGGTCACATGGTGTGGAAGACTGACTGTAAAATGTGCCCAAGGGCATGAAGGTAGACAGGATTTTGCTAAAGAGGCCACAATACCATCAATAGAGAAGGGAACAAAGAGAGTGAAGGATTACGGGACAACAAAACACACTACCCCCCTCCCGAAGTGACTGCACTCAGAAAAAAAAAATTACTTCTGTTAGTCAAAGAAAAACATGCTGGTGATGGTACGAGACCATGTGAATAGTTGGTGATGACTATGGATGCTTGTATGTATGTATATGTATATGTAGAGAATTTAATATCAGATCAGATAGCATAATCTATACCCCATACGGATTCCCCCACTGGTCACATTAACTCCTCAATTCATTCTTCTTTCACTAAAGCAAGCACTTTTGGTTACTATCAGTCAAAAAGTAAGGCATGCAGGAGTAGGCAACAGGAGAGGAAATGGATATGACTGGCTTCTGCCAGTGGAAAAAGACTGCCCGGGTTGCGCGCGCACACACACACGTTGCCAAACGGACAAACACACATGACACACATGCAACAAACACCACATTTCTGATGAGTTACACATTTTAAATGTAACAGCCAGCAGATGATATGTTGTTTGAAAACCTGATTTTTATACAATCAGGAAAGCCACCTAGCTAAATTTATATTACACTGATGAGTAGGGCATGTCAAAACTACAAAGATCAAACATGGTAAGTAATCTGCTAATTTAGGAATTTACACTGTGTTGTACAAACATCCATATCCTTCATAATTTCTCACTCTATGAGCCTTGCTGCAAATAATGTCTGTGATCCTGTATAGTAGTTCTAACACACAAATTTGTGAACCATTAATCACAATATTAAGTTCAGAAATAAAAATGTCACATACCAATCAAAAGAATAAAACAGACCAGCAGATACAGTAGAAAAATCAGAACCACCAGAAGAACAGAATGGTGCTGATATTTCTACTCTGCTAGAGTGGAGACCATTTGGTATGCTATATTCAGAGGAAGGAACTGGCAAAAATCACCTCTGAGCATTCCCTGTCTAAGAAAGCTCTATGAAATTCATGGGGTCACCCTAATTTAAGTGGCAACTTGAAAGTACATACATGCAGCACTCTATCCTCGAAAAATTTTATGATTGTTCCATGCCTCATCCTCAACAGCCTGCCTCACACATAGTTGAGTTTTTCCACTTACTACCCCACTGACAACTAACGGCTATATATATGATGTTCCCAATATGTATACATATACATACATGTGTATGTATGTATATCTGTGTCTCTATCTTGGTTGTATCTCTGTGGTGTATCTGCAGTCAGCTTTGTGGTTGAAAATTATGTTGAATTTTCACATATATGCTATAAAACCCTCTGCTGTTCTACCAAGAGACAAAAATATCAAATCAAAATAAGCATGTGCTCCTTTGCTTGGATAATCAAGATTAGCCTTGTCTACAATTCTGTTTATTAACATTTTTAAGTTGTTTCATTGTCCCAGTTAATGGCACATTTTAATGCCAGCATGTGTAAACCAAATTAAATGGTGTAGCAAATAGCCAATGTTTTCTTTGACATTGCTTTTGGCCTCCAAGTATCTGTTCTGGAAATTTAGCTGGGCAGTCCAAAAATCAGACTATCTGTAATGCTACTGTGAGTTCAGCCAGAAGCAAAAGTTTAACTGCAATTTTACACCACTGTTTCTCCTTCATTCCTACAATGTCTCATCCCATGGCAAAGGCAGCAGTACTAACCTAGAACTGCAGCTTTAAAGTGAAGGCCTCGATAGTTTTACTCCCATAAAAAAATCCCAGTAATAGGACTTCCAGGAAAATATATTTATCGCTGTAGCCTTCTCAGCCAATCATTGGCATGTCTGAAATATAAATAAAACAGGGCTTCCAAACTGAGATGCCCATGATGCTGGGCAGCGGTGGAGGCATTATTCATTTTAATATACACAAAGACATGCACATCTAACTACTGTGCAAGCGGTTCGAGGCAAATCTTACTGCAAGTCCACAACCTGGAATTTCTGGATTGTTCAGGGCCAGCAGGCTGCTCTGATGAATGCCACTTCTTTTGATCCAATGGTGCTATTTCTGACATTTTTTTATAGGATACAAACAGCTTAGAAATATATCAGTAATACACACAAGATGGGACAGAGGCTTGCTTCAGTTGTTGTATGGTTTTAATAGTAATAGGCTTACCTGAAGTAAGTGACAGGCTTACCTTACTGTAATATGGATTCTGGAGAACCTAAAATGTGAGGCAAGATGTGCGGCTACTACTCTGTTCATTTGTTTTAGAAACAACTTGCCTGCTCCCATGATATTTCAGTGTTTTTAGCCCACGAACTAGAACACCCTCTCTGGAGAAGGATCCTCCTGGTTTATTTTAAAGCTGCTGTTTCAGTTTTCCTAGATTGTACACAATAGTTGTCTCATTTAAGAACAAAAAAAGAAAAGAAATACAGATATCTGAGAGTTTAGTGCTGCTGTGACTGGACAGCAGTATGTCTACTATCAATGAACTGCAGCAGAAAAGATGGTAGTACTAGATTTCCCTAACTCAGCTCTTATTTCAAAAAATGATTTTTTTAAAAAAAACTGGTACAAATTTAAGAAATAACTATACTAATTTAGGCAGATAAAACCTTTCATTTTTATAAGCTCACTGCAAGAGGCAGGGTTGTGTCTGAGAGACTATAGATTATGCCATCTCCACAAGTAGTCCAGAACTTTTACACATATTTTGTTGTTCAGAGTCAAAGTGCTATAAAACAATCCAGTAGTGTAGCGCAGTGTTGCTAACTAGTTGATACATTATTTTTCACCAGAGAAATGCAGCTGTGTGTGTGTGTGTGTGTGTGTGCGCGCGTGCGTGTGCATGTGTGTGTGTGTATAACTTGAAAAGAGACTGCAACCCTCTCATTTCATTTTAAGACTCCAGATACACAAAAAACATGACTTCACCATCAAATCATCTCCCCATCCCACCCCAGAGAAGATATCTAGTGAATTTGAAAGTTCAAGCTTTTAATATGACCTCTGAGTTGGCCTCACGAAGGGAAAGCCAGTCTTTAAGGAATGCCCAGAACAGTTGACTGTAAAGACGGACTGCAGCCTGAGAAACCAAGCTTCCCTCAAACATAATTTCTTAACAAGGTCATTAAACAGGTGAAGCGATCAGGGAAAGAATTTAGAACATCAGCTACAAGTGGAAGTGCATGTTCCAATCCCCAGGCCTACCAACCAGGAAACAGAGAAGTAAACGCTGTGTAGATTTATCAGATACATGGGGCCCATTCACACTACACAAATATAGTGTTATTATTCCACTTTATGTGCCATGATCCCATCCTATGGAATCCTGGGATCTGTAGTTTGGTCAGAGGCACTAAAGCATGTTGGCTAAGATTTCTAAATGACCATCCCTAAACTGCTACTTCTAGGGTTCCAAACGTCATTTAAAAGTAGTGCAGAAGTTATTTGATTTCTACTGCTTTAAAAAACTGGGTAACAACAGGATAAGAAGTAAAATGAACAACCCAAGCTCCCAGAACCCCTAGTCCTCATCAAACATTGCCATTTCTCCTTTGCTGTCAGAGAGTTCCTGTACATCTCACCATTGCTCTCTCTACATGGTGTTTACCACCACCTAAAGATAAAAAAAACCATTCTAGAAGACAGGCAGTCTTTTCCTGACAGGTACTGTGAAGCTGTCAATGTTATGATAAGGGGCATAGTGCCATTACGTTATTTAGTACTTCCTTTGTTCATGTGCTCCCCTATCTTCTTCTTTGTTTCTTTTTAATATTCTTTGCTCTACGTGAAGTTGTGTAAGAGTTTGTGAAGCCTCTTCTCATATTCCAAGCTGTAAGCATTTTTACCCATTCTATCAAGGCTTTTAAATATGATTTGAATGTGATGCTACGGAACAAAGCATGCATGCACACATTTGTGTGCCCCTGTGCATTCAGGCACACAGAGAGAAAGGGAGGGGGAGAAAGAAAGATGCACAGGTATCTTACAGTGACACACACTAGGATTAGTTATACTCATATCCCACTATGTATATTTGCCCCCTGCTGGGAAAATTCCTGTGCATACTTTTGACCCCATAATACCATTTACTCACTGAAACCAGCCAAACTAATCAAGCATCTATTGGTGGGAAGGATACAAACAGAACCCCAGAAGCTTAGCATACTGCAGAAACTGTTTTAAAACATAAGGCCGGGTAAGGACTCCACTGTCAGCTATATAATGACAGAAAAAACTACCACAAAAAAGGGAAAAAAAGAAAAAAAAGCCATGTTGAAAAGGAGATTTAAACAGCTGTCTCACAGATCACCTCTCACTTGAAATATCAACAGTATTTTGGCTGTTCACCTTGGATTTGCATTGTAAGTTAACAGTACGCATATATATCACTTGGTCTGTTTTTTTTTAAAAAAAGCATCAAACAGGATGACAATTCAGATTGGACAGAAACATGCTGGGAATGATATCCCCCTGCTGAATTATTATAACCTAGCCTGCATACCCAAGATATCAGCCAAGGGGGTATGATCTACATTCCCAGGGTATTATTTACATTAACATACCTGACACAATTATACAAATGATCAGCACAACATATACAGAAATGTTATTGGAGGCAAGTGCATATTACTTGGAAGTCAAGTGCATAGAATTCAGTAAAATTTACTAAACACGCATCTTTGAAGGGCATGAGCTTTCAGCAACATTGATAAGCCACCATCAAATGAACAGCAGTAAGCAAGTCACTTATAATAATAAGACTCATACTGCAAATAGTAAACATACTGATATATGCTTATTTAGGTTTGAATCATTTGCAGAACTCTGCTAAAACACTGATTTTATAACAGGATCTTCAGAAAATGAGTGAAAAGCAAAGCAAGAACAACATTAAGAAGAGAGGGAAAAGGTAATGAATTGAGAAAAGGGAGCATGAAAATGGGCTGGTTTTCAGTGCAAGATAAAAAATGGAGGAAATGCAGTTCAAACCCAAGGATGAAAGAATAACAGCAAAGTTAAATTACTCAATTTGTATGTTTAGGGGCAGGTCAAGTTCCACGTGCAATAACACACCCCTACATGCAACTGGAAAGAAAAGGCCACCATTTTTATTGGTTGTAGCTACATGAAAGGGTTGGTACATGCATGGGTCCAGATCTGGGCACTGACCAACCCAACCTGCCAGCTGATCAATGAGCTTGATCCTCCAGCTCAATGCTGGAACCACTGTACTGACAGATGTGGTTCCACATGGGCCAATGCCACTGCATGGTCACTCTGTTACCTGGGGGCTTTGTACTGCATCCACCCCTGAGCGAGGCAGGACATATTCAGCCCAACACATTCAAGTCTTTTAAGGGGACCACTATACCTTACCAATGCCTGCAAGACTCTGGTGACTAATATCATGGATCCAGGACCCATGCCATCTGTCCCCAAAAGTTGTGACAAGGTAGCAGTCCAGAAGAAAGGAATAACAATGTGTCCAAAACCAGCACATGCCAACAATTACGAACATAAAACCTCCAAGCTAGAGGCTGGGCAGGATGACACTCAGCAAAAGATCTTCTTTTGTGCTGTCTTTCTTGGCCAACCAGAATGAGGACTACAAGCAGCTCACTCAACTAGGCATACCAGCCAATGATTTCAAACCTGGGTTTGAAATCACTGGCTGGCATTGCCTGCTTCCTGAGAGTTTTGCTACAGCATGCAGCCCTCTCGGAAGAAGAAGCCAACCAGTTGCTGTTATGGTGACTGCCACCATTCCACCCCCCACCTGCAAATTTGCCACACAGTAATGTCACACTCTTCTCATCTAGCAAGTAGGAGAAACAACCAGGGAGACACTATCTTTACAGTAAAAAGAGCTAGGACTTCAAAATAAATGGAACGATCCTTCTTCTGTTAAATCAGTTTTGCTCTTTATCAAAACAGACTGGGGCATCAAAATGATTTGCTTCTCTCTCCCCGCCACCACTCCATTATTCAGAAATTCAAGCCCTTATTCAATAATGGCACCACCCCAGGAGCTCTGCTGGCAACAGAAATACATACTTTGGCAAATAAATATAGGTATATATACAGGCTTCAAATGCTGTATGCAGTGGAGCATCCTCAATGCAGCAATTCATCCCAAGAAGAAATGATAAATTACAGACAATGTATTTATCTATGCCTACATCCCATGGTTAATACAAGAACTGAGAGAATGGAGAAAGGGAAAGCCATTCTCTGGTGACATTTCATGTTTCATATGGTCTACTGCTGTTTCCATTAGGGAAATACCAACTTTAATTCCACCTTTAAAAAAAAACCTGAAATGGAAAAGAACCAGAGCATCTGGGTATCCAAGCAGAAAGAAACACTTACTTCAGTATCTAGTTGTAGTGAATAAAAGGTTCATGCTTAAAAGAGTTGTGAAATCTGAACATAAAGAACAAGGAAAGTAGACCAGCCAAGAAATGAAGCATCAGAGCAAATAGACCTTACTTAAACTTAAAATATGGCCTTCTGAGACAGTCAGTGAAGCTCCAAGATGCCTGGGTCCTTCTTCACAATAGTCACATAGCTATGCATGTGTATGATCGGTTGGCTCAGAAACATGTGCAAGAAAATAGAGGATGCCAAAATCAAACTGCAGGGATATGAAAATATGCACTACAATTATGTAAGAAACAGTATCTAATGTATCAATGATCTTCTGAAAATTGTGTATACCAGGTATGAGAACTATATGGCTCTTCAAGTCTTGACATTCTTGCCCACCAGGCTATGCTTGCTATAGCTACTGTGAACTGTAGTCCAGTAACTTCTGAAGGGCAAAACCTATTCCCACTCTTGAGGTACACCCAACTTTTGCAGGGACAAAGTGAGACAACAGGTCCATTAGCCATTTCACAGCATTTTCTCACATCCTACATGCAACAATACCAGAGGAATGAGCAGATACACAAAAGGACTCCTGCTAGACGTGGAAGAGATGACACCACAATGGCACTGTAGAGTATTGAAAAAATAAGAGAATTCCAAAGACTCAGGCTTCAGACAAAGAAATTAACCAGAGTAGATTTAGGGGCAGGCAATCTAAGAGACCAACTTGGCTACTGTGTCCCAGGGAATGTTTGGCATGAGACACCTATCCACTCAGCACTTGAAATTTATACCAGGAGCAATTCATATGCCAAAAACAAAAGCAGATTTACAGATACAAGGGCACCATACTTATCGTAACTTGACAAGGATAAAACATGGATATGAACCCTGTGTCAAAATAACAAAATGGACTATGAAAGCAATTAAAAAGCACCATTCAAGTATGGAACAAATTGAAGACTGTCTGTGCTGATCTTGAAGGTACAAAGTGTATGAAATGTCTTATTTATGGGAGGTGACAGTTTGAGGAATGACCTCCAGCAATCTGACAGGTACTGTCTGTTCTTTTCTTCTCCCTCACAGACTTTGTTGGGGTTGATCAGTTGACCTCTCCATCTGCACAATGTCTTCAGAAAAGTGTGGGACAGAAATATTTTAATACTTAAATAAAATCATGAAAGACTGGTAAGAGAGAATAGGAGCTGCAGCATTAATTCTGTTTTACATAAGCAGAATGAAATACAGCAAGCCCTCAGTATCTGCTAGGGTTTGGTTCCAGGACACCCCCCCCCATAGATACCAAAATTTGTTTATTCTCAAGTCCCACTACGTACAGTAGTGTAGTAAAATGGCGTCCCTTATATAAAATAGCAAAATCAAAGTCTGCTTTTGGGATTTTTTTTTTTTTTTTTTTTTTGGAGGGGGGATATTTTCAACCCATATTTGGTTGAACCCATGGATACAACATCCATGGATATGGAGCGCTGACTGTATGTTATGCTCCTGCCACTATTATACTGGGTTATTTCTTATTCACTTTAAATAGCATCATCTTGTTATTAATAAAATCACTGAGTGCTGGGGCATTTTCACACTATGTCGTTATAGCACTCTGATCCCACTTTAACTGCCATGGTTCCATCCTATGGAAAGGTGTGTTTTGTGGTTTAGGAAAGACTACTTAGAACTCTGAACAAGAGAGCTCTAGTGTTCCCTAAACTGTAATCCCAAGATTCCTAGGAATATTACTATGGTTATGAGATCAAAGTGCTATAGTTGTATAGTGTGAAAGGATCCCTGTAGAAGCAGACTGAACAAACCAACAGCATCAAATGGCAATATTTAAAAGCCTCACTTCTACCTGGGGGCAATAATACAAGATCATTTTAACCCCGCCTCTACTCTTTTGGTGCTTCTTTGAGGGAAAGCTCCAAAGTGCCGCTGCTCCCACTGCCATTTTCCTGCCTAGGCTTTCAAAAAGACCAGAAGTGGCACCATGGCAGAAAGAAGACAGGCGCTGGCACTTCTTTTTGGTTCTCCCAAGATGGACTAACCTCTCACCTTTTTCCATTCTACTCAGAGAAGGGGATGATTCCTTTTCCGATAAGAGTTAAGGTACCATACTTATACTGACCCACAGATAATTCAACCTGGGTTTCAAGGTTGATTTTTTGACTAAATTTTCTAGATTTATAAGTGCGTATATACAGCATATTTGTTAACATAAAAGAAAAAAAAAGAAAAGATGTATATTGGAACCATATGCTTCTCAACAAACAATAAACTTGCTATACGAGTAACATCTGTTAGAAATCTACATTTTCACACAAGCTCCTTTTTACCGGCTGTTAGAGATTTAGTCAGATGCATGATAGCTGTGGTGGCGGCAAGTACTATGGAGAAATGAAAAAAGGGGGTACAGAGGCCTAACTCTTGTCTTTGAGCTTTATAGGGGAAAAGCATTACATGGAGAGTTGAGACTTGCCCTGTGATCTGAGCAAAAGAGCAACATCACTAAGAGAATTAGATACGGAATCTCTGAATAGAAACTGTTACTCTGACTGGTGTAAATTGGGACTAAAAAACCCCACGTCCTCAGCTTTGGTAGTGAAAAAATGTTGGTGAAGGCACCATATTCACTACTCAGCTACCTTGTGGGAATAAAAATTTTGTTATATTATGCTAGAATGCAGATAGGCTTTGTGAAGCAACAGATCACTGGTAAGAGGAATGTTTAAGATGTAGATACATTTGTGTAGAATACCTGCATGCTGTGAAAAGATTAACCAACCAAAGTGGAGCAGGCCTGACTCTAGAACTAAGTGTAGTATACACCTCTGGAGACTGGAAATTGTTCAACTGTCCATGAGAATTTTACACACAAACACACACACACACACACACACACAAATATATGCAAGTTTCTGCGTTTTTTTTCTGAAATGGGCACGCACTTCAACTGACTCGGTTCCTGTGAGCTGTGAGAGAGAGTTTTGAGGAGGAGGTGCTTCTCTGCAACCCTAATGTCAGCTCTGTCATAAGATTTAGAGTAACTGTTTCAGGAAAGAGAGATGGGGAAAGAAAAGAGGTTGAGTGAGTGGCTTGTTCTGCACAACCTTCCAAAATGTGCACGTCTAGTGCGCACACAAACCATGTAATCTGCTATACTGTGCCTGTGCAGTGAGAAGTTCACACAGGTGATGACCAGAAATAGGGAGGAACAAGTGTGTGTGTGTGTTTTCTCTCTCTCTTTTGCATACGCACACACAGAGATGCACACACATTATAGTAACAGCAAAGCTACTAAGTTAGTAACAACTAATCCAGTGAATTTGTACTTTCCGAACTGCAGTAACAGCATCAAGTAATAAATGATCTATTGGTTGATCAGAAAAACATAACTAGTTGCTTTTTTATAAGTAACATTTCAAGCACTGAGCCTCAATGTGCTGGACCAGAAAGAAGAACTTGAGAACAGATCAAGGAGCTTTGTAAGGCCTTGCATACGCAACTAGAGTACAAACTGACTATCCATCTTTAGAACACTTCCGGTGTTTTGACTGACTGTATTGCTGAACAGGGGAAACTGGCCTATGCTTCAGAAGGAAATAGAACTAGAGCTTCTTAACTGTTCTTGAAAGCAGTTAAAATAGCATTGGTGTAACTGAATCAAAGGAATAAGTGGTAAGTGAACATCTACTCTAGTTGAGAGTAGCTGTTGGATTTAGGCCTCCTAGTCCTTTCCTATGAACCCCAAGCATCACTGGAAAGGGGTATCCTATGAAATCCTACAGAAAGAACTTCTTGAGTTTAAAGAAAATGATTCTATCTTAGCCTGTAGCATGCCACAAAAACCTCTGCTGAACCAGACAGAAAATTATACACATTACATGACAATTCCTTTTACGGTTCCATTTGCAGCATAGTCATCAGACAATGTTGCTAGATTGTATTTTGCTAAAGTTAGGCTTTTATGAGTACTTAGGATTTAATAGACATGCAGAACGAATAATGATGACTTGTACATTTTCTAGCAACACTCTCAGCATTCATTCTTTGAACATCACATCTTTCTTATATTTTACTAGGAAGGTTTGCAAAGAACAGAAGAGACAGTACCAATCTTAGAGATTCTTCAGCTTGTGTTTACCAAGATACCACTGTAGTGTAGTGACTTTATTTAGTGACATTATAAGCTACCCTCAGTAGGAAAACCCCCGGAGTAGATATACATACTGGACTGTTCAGTTTTTTAAAAAACACTTGGTTCACAGATAAAAAAATGGAACATCACAGAGTATTTTAAAAGTGTTATAGTGAAGAAGTGCCATTAATTTTGAATGGAACATTTATATCCTCCTTTCCTTTAATAAGTTTGAGTGAGCAGTCTTGACAATATAGTAAAACTGGTACCTCATAATAAAATTATTAAAAGCAAAAGATACAATAAAAATATCTCTAAGCAATAAGCGCAGTTCATTGCAGCAAGTAAAAGCAACAACAACAACAAAAAAGCACATTTACAAGTCTTAACACCTTAACAATTTTAAAACCACTCATATCCCCAAAGTTCTCATAAACAGGAATTTTTAGGGATCTGGCAGCATGTCAGTGATGAGAGCATAAGATCCTGTGCCCAGCCATTCTGAAGTCCCTGAAAGAAGAGTGAGCACACTTCAGGGGACAGAGGGACACAAAGAATTGTCAACCAAATAGTTGCACCTCTTGACAAAGGGTTAGTTGAGTACAAGTGTTTGGTGCTCCATTGCCCATCACTACATGAAAACAAGAAAACTAGATTTGTTATCCATGATCACTTTGGAGGATTGTCTTGGGTAAATGCATTTATGATCATATTAGAGGAAGGCTGGAACAGGAAAGCATGCAATTATATCTCACTAAACTTATACTTTAGCAAGTAACCTTACAACAAAGAACAATACCAGATAACCAATTGTTGTCAGAATGGAGGGAAGCCAATTCCTCTGAAGCTACTTTTCACAGTCAGACTGGCTAGAGGCCAAGGTATATGCCTGCCATTAATAAAAGATTCCTTAACATGTTGGCTTTGAATAACTGGTTTATAATTCAGAGAAGCATATAACACAGCTGGCCTCAAAAGACCTAGCTGTTAACCAAATTACAAGCAAGGTCACACAGTCTAGAAGTTGAGCTAACATATTCTGGAGCCCCTATCATTTTCTCAGCTTGCAGTGGAAAAGGAAAGAGCTACATGTACTTCAAGGGCGACATAATTTTCTCTTGGTCTTTGGACAAAATTATATGTGAGCTTTTAAAAGATCTGCAAATAAGCACCTGGGTCAGACAATTCTGAAAGTATCTGAAATTATTTATAATCACTGGGTTGCTATAATTTTGAAGCTAAATATTTACAGTTAACATCAGCTCTAGCCACAGCACTGAGAAGTAAAGAATGAGCACTGAAGAAATGTGGATGACCACATACCTCCCCAAAGTTGTAAATTAGATTCTTCTACAAGAGAAGGCCACGTGGAAACTGCCTGTCTACTTTGTTTCCAAAAAGTATAGAAAGATATCAGCTGTTCAGAAAAATATACAAAATTGACTTTCAGGCAGATGCTTTCAAATTGCACAGGATGAGGAAAGTTAAAGACAAACGATTTGGTAAAAGGAGTCACCACCACACATTTTTGTTACTTTTAGTAATTGTTAAGAGTCAAAATAGTGCAATCTAAAAAAAGTTAAACATTGGCAACTTCAGCACTGAGAGTTAATCTGACAGTGGAAGGCAGTCTTGACAAGTATCTAATTGAATCCAAATGAATTATTTAGTTTTATGGGCTAAAACACCATGTTCTAAAGTCAGAGGAGAACCACAGAACATATCCCTTCATTTTTAGGTTTTCGTTTTTAATCTACAATCCCTATTCAACTTTTTAAGGATTAGAAATAGCTCTCTGGTTTGACACATCTACATAAGAGATCCTGAAGAACCTCAACAGGAGCCATGGCTGCAGGGGTGGATGATGTGCACAATTCTTCGGACAGAGACACACCCTCCATGTGTTGCTGTATGACATCTTCCCAGTATTCTTCAGCACTGGCTATCTTGGTAAGGGCTGCTGGGAGTTGTAGTCCAATATCACATGGAAGGCTACACATTACCCACTACTGCATTCCAGAATCGCCCAATCCAAATCATCCATGATCTCAGCATTATTACATCAGCAGAACTGAAAACTAGCCTATAAAAGGAAGGACCATAAAAAATTCCTGGACATACAATTGCCATTGTAAATACTTTCATACAAGACTGGAATAATTTCAGATTTTCTTTTTTGTCTGATTGGACTTAGTTGTGAAATAATTAAACAGAGATGATAAACACACACTTGGAAGCAGAAATGCATAAGAGCGAGAATGAGAAGTAACCCTGGGCTACAGGCAGGAAAGTGTTCAAGGCTGAAGTCAAGTGCATGATGATCAATGGAGCGCATGGCTGCCAATAGTTCAAACAGATTCAAGCTAGAACAAGTTGTAAGGCCAATTAAGGGAGCCAGAAAACTGTTTGCCTGGTTGAAAAGCAGTGCAGCCCTTTCAAAGCCAGCTTTATAAATCTGAATAAAATGAGTCAAGCACAGTGTGAAGCAGTGTTGGACCTCACAACCCCATGGAGCCTATTTGCAGAAGTTTCAAAGTGGTACATCATCTGCAATAAGGTTTTCGGGACAGATTAAGGATGGAGGAATGTGAATATACTTCAAACTGCCCACACTGTATTCCCTCCTAGAGGACTGCATTTGTCTATTTCTTTATTCATTCAATCAGAAAAGGGGAGAAAGGGGGAAGGTGAAAAGCTGCAAGAGGAAAGTAGAACTTTGCTCCCCTTAATGAACACAAAAACTGGTGATTATTGAGCACACAGAAAAGCAGTTTATACCATAAGTTTTCGGTTCTTATGAACTGGTCCCAAATCAACCTCACCTTTATTTCATACAGAAAATAGAACATGAAACAGGCCATCAGGCATATGAAGACCAAACAGCAATGATCACTGAATTGTAATCAGAGAAGAAAAGCCTCTTCTCCTAAACATGGGAATTGTTTTTGACTATGTTCATGGTTATCCAGTTGGCATCTTCCTTTCCTTTATGTAAATGTCTAAGAAAGGAAGGAACTGATCACATGGACAAACTGGGAGTTAAAGGCTAAGTCCAGAACAGAGGTAGACATAGGTTTACATCCTTCCCTAAGCCCTGAGGATCACTGGATGACCTTAGGCCAATCACAAATTTTCATCCTAACCCTCTTCAGAACACTGTTATAGTTACAAAGCTGGGCATCAGCCATGAATGTTTCCCTGAGCAACTTAGACTAAGTAAATGTAAGAGTACGTGAAGTGGTCTCAGACCCATTTTTAGCCCATAGGCAACATCTTATTTTTTTTAAAACAGCTGAGAAAGAGGGAGAAATCTTGTTAATAACAAATACTGGAGCTGAACAACTTCCATGGTGCAGTTGTATAACAGGGTGTTATTTACAGGATCTCAGTTATTCATGGGACTATGCTAAATTAGCACCTCAACAACACATGGCTGTGTTACAGCCTTCCTGCCACACTCTACTGAAAAACTACTGTACCACATATCCCATTTTAAAAGAGCTTCATTAATCATTCTTTGCTTAGGTCTGATAAATACTTAACTGCAGCGCAGCAGTAGTCCACCCGCATTCCCTATAAAATCAAATATTAGAAAACAGGCATGTTGAAGAACAAAATTAGAAGTCAACTGGAAAATGAGAACAGGATGTCAATTTGTAAATTTATGGGCATGGGCAATTTTTTCCCCTTTCTTTTTAAAATAACCTTCTCAGGAATTCTTCCCAGAACTTTCTTTTCAAGTAGAATGTGAGCTTATACTCCCAAAATTTTGTTTTCTGTCTGTGTTTATTAAAAATCTGAAACTGTATTAATAAATGTATGCAGATTAGGAAAGGAAAGATATCTGTAATAACCAGTTTTTAATATGAGCTTATTCAACTTGTGTTCCGCAAAACTATTAATGGAAGAATGACAGTTTTCTGTCACTATGAAGAAATTGTGAGCATCATAGTTTCCTCACCCCACCCTACCTTTTCAAATTTCTTGTTTCTTTATACATTTATTTTCAAAGAGAAACAAACGGAAGAAGGGCAGAAACACCCTGAAAAACTAATTGAGGGAAAGATAACTTTGAATGTGCATGGGGGGATGACAAATACTTTATTATAGAGGGATGTGTGAAAATGCATGTTGTGGCAAAATGCAAAACACGTGTGCCATATGAAAACTCCATATCACAAATTTCCACACAGAGAGCAAAAAAAGAGCAAGTGTCACGATCTAAAACTTGGATGGGGAAGAAGGAGGATAAGATTCAAAGAAATACAAGGAAAATGAAACTGGCATACTTTTAGAGCCTAAGTGAAGATATGAAATGCTCCTTTCCCACTCACATTTGATTCTACCACAGTAGAATATCTAAATATTTATCAGGGTATAGGGCAGAGAGTGAGAAGAAGAGCAAGGCTATTTCACCATTACTGCTGAAAGATCAGCTGCTTTTGGCTCTCTCAAAGTGTAATCTACAGGGCTAGCCCTACGAAAGGCAGAACAAAGCAGCTACCTCAGGCAGTGGCTGCTACAGCAAGGAGAACAGCCATGAGATACTGGAGGAGAGGAGTGTGTGTGCCAAGAAGAGTGTGTGTGTGCACGTGCTAGCGCTCTTTACCAGCTAGCCGGCTGCCCTCAGATGTGGTGGCAAACTGTTTTATGTTGGACTAATACTGAACCTGCCACTCCTGCTGGCTTCAATATATGGAATCAGGAGGGTCTCATCCTTTGATTTAGGCAACAGGATGCCTTTGACCAACCCTCTATCACCTATCCAGAAATTGTTCTAAAGGACTATATGAAAAATATTTCCATCCAAGCTGATCATGGTAAGAAGTATCATTCCAAGAAATTGTGTCGAAGCTCTCTTTGCTTTGCCCCTTGTTTCTTGTTACCTTCTCCGTCATCTTTTCCTTACTGGTTATGTCTTTTAGAATGTAAGCCTGATAGCAAGGATAGCTTCTTTTTTTAATTCCTAATGTTTAAAGCTGTCTTGTGAGCCTTTTTGGCTAAACTCTGGGCTAAAACTGCTTAACAAAATAAAACCATCCTACTCAGGACACAAGCTTACAAGAAAGCTCACTATCTCCATGAAAATCATAGAATCATACAACTGGAAGAGACCACAGGGGCCATCGAGTCCAACCCCCTGCCATGCAGGATCACCCAACAAAGCACTCCCGACAGATGGCCATCCAGCCTCTCCTTAAAAAATTCCAAAAAAGAAGACTCCACCACACTCCAAGGCAGCATATTCCACTGCCAAACAGCTCTGACCATCAGGAAGTTCTTCCTGAGGCTCAGGTGGAATCTCCTTTCCTGTAGCTTGAATCCATTGCTCCTTGTCCTAGTCTCTGGAGCAGTGGAAAACAAGCCCGCTCCCTCCTCGAGATGACATCCCTTCAAATATTTAAACATGGCTATCATGTCCCCTCTTAATCTTCTCTTCTGTAGACTAAACATACCCAGCTCTCTAAGTCTATCCTCATAGGGCATGGCTTCCAGACCCTTCACCATTTTGGTCGCCCTCCTCTGGACACTTTCTAGCTTGTCACTCTAGCTTGTCAAGCCCAAAAATGTTAGGTTACAAAGAAAAGTGAGGGAAGAAGTTAAATAACATGATTTACGAGGATAAAAGGGCTCCTTTTATTGAAACATTTAAATATGTAGCAACTTGGGTTCAAGAAAATTGGGTAGAAAACATAGTGAAACAATTCTAGACCAGAAATCAACTATCGGCCTGGGTGAATAGAATTGACTGCATTAAATGACTCATGGAATAACTCAGTATAAAGCAACTTTTCACAAACTTAAAAGCAGAAAGGAAAAGCTGGCACACTGGAAATCAAGAAATGCTACAGCAACTCAGTACAGCAACCTAGCACAATTTCACAGTGGCAATTACGCCAGATTTGGAACCACAAAGAGAGCAGGTGCTGCTGTTAGAAACAAAATGACTGATTCAACATTAGTCCCTCCCATCAAAATGAATCTCACAACTAACTAAAATCCCATTGATTTCACTAGGGTCTAACATTAGGTTTCACCAGAGATCAGCTTCCGATATGTTCATACAATATCCCTCCCGAAAGCTCTGTTATTGAAGATCCCTAGCAAAATCATTCCTCAACAGGAGTCAAAAGCTGCAAGTCACAAAACTATACTTTCTCACTGTTTTATTTTTATGGAGAGCTTGCAGAGCCTCAAAGACATATCAAACTGGGCTTACAAATGTAAAAATACAACACCCTCAACGATTGGTCTAAAGCTTTGGAATCACCCCACTTCATCCAAATTGAAACATCTCAATTTGGACAAAATTTGGACGTTTCTGAAGCTTTTTACATTAGAGTTCTGATTTGTCTAAGCAGCTTCAGAGCCCCAGAATCTAATGTGTGCTGATCATGTTGCCAAGTCCCACAAATCTCTAACAAAGTGTACGCAGTTAAAATCTTTGGTTAAGTGGCAAAGAGAGTAGTCAACATGTATGAAAATATATGATTAGTTATTTTGTAGAGATATACTGTGTTTGAAGGATGCACAAACATTTAACTCGGTCTGGAAGGAACAGAAGCTACTTCCTTTCTCCACAGACATGCGCTTTTTTCAGGCAGCAGGACAGAGTAAACCTATATAATACAGAGGCATCTGAGAATAAAACTGGACAAGTTTTTATTTAACAAGCATTTAACAAACACCTTTCTCAAAATGCAAATAGCAGTACCCACGGGGGGGAGGGGTTGTGATAATGATCAGAAGGTAGTGAGCAGTTTAACCTTTCTATCTCATGCTTGGTTTTGATTCAAATCACTCCTTTGAAGCTTCTATTTGCATTGGGAGGAAACTCCCCTCTTGCCATCAAATAGCTTCTTCACAGGAGTGATTTTTGGCAGTGCAATCTGATTAGAAAGGGCAAGAATTCTTTATACTCTAACACTGCATCCTTTTTATGTGGAGAGAGAGGATCTGCCCCAGTTAAGTTAAATAACCAAACGGGCAAAGGTAGCATTCAAGTTTCAGAAATATTATTAAACATAGATATTTCTTCCCCAGTTTTCATGAGTTGTAATGAGCGAAGCAGGTACAGGACTAGGGGAGCACTGTGTAGCTGTAGCAATTCAAGGACAAGATCCTGGAAAAGATTATTCACCTCTAGCCCAGCAAGTGTTTTCGTCTGAGAGACAAAAGTCAAGGCATTTTCTGTGCACATGATCCCTACTAAAACTAAAAAATTCTGTGCACATGATCCCTACTAAAACTTTCTGAGAGTGGTCAGTAGATTCAGATCCCAAGAGTTACTTTAACTGAAACCAATCTGTTCACAGTGTACCATTGTCAGGGGACTGCGGATGACCCTCAGCCTTCAGAAGGCTTTCATTTCATACAACAAAATACAAGCTCTTTTGTGGAACTTGCAGATACCAATGAGTCTCCAGAGTCACTGGATGGTCAGGAGAAGTAAGACTGGCCTGCTACCTCTTTAAAGCATTTCTAACCCACTTTTCAAGATGAACAAAATAATCTATTATTGCAAGCTACCTGGCGTCTAATTAGCATTACTAAACTTGTAACAAGCAAAGTACTATCAGATTGGATTCAGAGGGCATTTTTTTTCCTGTACTACATGAACTCCCACATGACTTTCAGTCCTAATTGAACAGAAATAGGAAACAGTAGAAAAAGCACTTGGGCACATAGGTGATAAGGCAGGCAGTATAGGCTATAGATTTTATGGTATCTTGGGAAAGATGCACTCACAGGGGAGGGGGTTTCTCCAGGTAGTATCAGCTCTCTTCCTGCATGGTTGTTGCTTCTCATCTACTTGTCTTGCTCCTCTTACCCAAGTGTAAGGATGAAAATAAGGCAAACACAGATGGTTGCTTCTGTCCCTTTCATGGTTCATGCCTTTGAAGTGACAGAAAGGTGCAGCAGGAGTTTCAGGAACATCTAAAAGTTGGGAGTGGGTGCCTTTTGGAGGCCTTGACAGATGCTCAAAGATGCTTACCTCTGTCTTGGCTAAGATGATTTTTCCTTCCAGGTGCAATATAGTGGGCCCTCAGTATCCACTAGGGTTTGGTTTGAGGAGCCCTCATGGATACCATAATTTGTGCATGCTCAAGTCCTATTACGTATAATGCTGTAGTACAATGATGTCACTTACATAAAATGGCAAAATCAAAGTTTGCTTTTGGGATATTTTTAAAAATATTTTAAAGCCATTGTTGGTTGAATTCGTGGCTATATAATCTGTGGATATGGAGGTCCAACTGTACCTCGCATCTTATTAGATGTCATTTCAGCAGGTCAGCCTCATGATCACATGTGGGCAGTAGTAGGAATCAAGAGGTTTGTGCATGGCTTGCACATTGCAGCTTTGATTTCCAACCATGGAGTGAAAGCTACATTTGGAACATGATCTGACAATTACAAACAATTTATCTGGATTATGGAGAGCTGTAGCTAGAAGAAAATTGCTTAAACAAACCCTTCAGACCATCATCCAAGAATGGAGAAAGAATTACAGTAACTCTGGTGTACTAATATTTCTTAACCTCAAGCTAACAAGTGATAGCACTAAAGAAAGAATCCCAGAATGGCAGGTGAAAGAATCTTTGTATTGTCAGTTTTTTTCCTCAAACAGACCAACATTACTACCTATAATTTCTGTGCAACTTTATTTGAAAACAGTAATACAAAAAATGTTCATGCTATGAGGCAAGGTTGGGATGGTGGTACAGATCTCTTTGCATATATAATACATCTATGCCTGAGTTAGCTTTGGAGTAAATGGCAGATATGAGTTAACTAAGGAAGAGATAATGTTGACAAATGCCTACCTTTATACAGACATGTCAGGTTTACACAGTTCATTTATACTGATGTTACTGCTTACCCAGACTTTCTCTTTCCATTTATGGTTAGTTCATTAAAGAGTGTGACTGTGCCTTTTTCCGAGTTTCATGGCGCATAACATTAAAATCTTCACCTTTAATTACATTGGATCTTTGAGACAAAAGAGTACCAGAATTCTCTATGCCAGTTACAAATGCATAACCTAGAGTTCTGCACTCATGACTGCTACACATTCACAATCCTTACACAGACCCTATTTAGGTGCCATGTAGGGACCATGAAAGTCCCCCAAGCCCAGCTTACTGGGCAGTAACCGCTATGATTGATGGGGATCCATTTCTCTGTGGCTCAAGAAGCAGCTGACTGACGTTCCTAGTTCCTCTCATGCAAGCAATCTCCAGCACAAGGGAGAATTGCAACAGGGACCATACTTCTCCCTATCACAACAGAGATCACTCAGAGGAGGAGTTTGAAACATCAGTTACCTGCTTCTGAACAGACAGGGAACAGACCTCTGTTATTCAGAGTGGGTGCTTCCCTTCCTTAAATGGGGTTGGGGGGATCAAGCCAGGGTTCACTGCATATAGCTCTATAACTATGGTGCGTAAACCTAACGTATCTCCCATACAAGATTCTGGCGTACATCCTTAAATACAACTTGTTCCTGCAGTTTATGCTGCCTAAAGCCTGCATCTTTTCATCACAAAGTCATGCCGCAGAATTAAATAAAATACATAATAAAGTTTCAAAAGTTCTATTCCTTAGAAACCACATCCAACACTTGCAGTTTTGAAGTGAATCACTACTATCAAAAAAGGTAGTCTCCAATTCATAAGGTCACCATAAATCAAAGCCAACATTATGGCAAATCAAAGTAACCAAACAAAGTCATAATTCAGAATGCTTCATGGATGGCAAGAGCCATACAACAATAGGGCACCAATAACTGAGCGTACTACAGATTTTCTAATTATCTGTGCTATTCAGAGTATGGACCCATTACCAGAACTCATGTGTATGAGCACAACATAATATGCCATTAGAGTACATTTAAATTAATAAACAAAAAGGACACTTCTGTACTCCAGATCTGTACTGGCTTAATAGTATTTCCCTCTTCCTACTGTTCCCTGGAAATTACAGTTCCATGAAAAGCATGTGTCAGAGATTTCTAACAGAATTGTTATCACTAAAGAACTAGTATTCCCAATATTCTACCAAGGGACTCAAAATCTGTAGCACATCAATATCTATTTGTAGTCTAAATATACCAAAACTTTACATGAACTTGTTCAGTTTCTTGCCATTCAGTAAGGTCCACACATCCTATTACTTCTTTCAAATCCATGAATACCACTGAAATCCGTACAACTTCCATACTAATATGCTTTGGATCATGCGGCTTTGTTTGGTGTTGCTATACAGTTATTCTGCTTATTGTATTTCTGGATCACTCTTCCACGCTAGGACAGCTTCATGCAATTTACAATGGAAATATACGAACAATAAAATTTCAAACAAGAAGTAAAGCCAACCTTGTTTAAAACACATGCACTGCCATAAAAAGAGGGATTCTCTAACATAACCTAAAAACTTAAAATAACCTAAAAAAACCCCTCTAAAATAAAATAGCAGCACCAGTTGCTAAAGCTTAGTGGGGCAATATAGATTTTTGCCAGCCTTCTAAAGGCCAATAACAAGGGAATGTGGGAACAACCAGGATGATGTTACATAGAGGGTCTTGTCCTGGGTTCCCCTCAATTCTTTCAGAGATGGCATGTGTAACAGGGCCTCAGATGGTGTACAAGGTTGTACATGGTCTGTGGTGATGTCTACTTTTTCACTCTATTGCTAAGTATTTGTGCTTAGCGTGCATTGAGGTTGTCTACAAAACTGCTAATATCAATCTGGATATTTGTTCACATAATACAGACATTGAAATCAGCCCTAAGAAAGTGTCCATCTGCCAAAACAGTACAAAACCAAAAATCTGAAACCAAAGTGCAATAAGGTCTCTTTCTTAGCATTTGACATCTAGAAAGAGGATAGTTTCACTGAAAGACCAAAAAGAAATTCAGGAACCTAGCTAACAAGTGTCAGTTGTTTTGGAAAGGAAGCTTTAAGCACAAGATCAATTTTACTTCCCACTGCAGAAGCTGGAATTAGCACACCATGACACCAGAGGTCTGAATCCAAGTGGGAGGAACACTGCCACTTCTGTTTTAGCATTCATATGTGATTACCCACCAGGCTATTTGTCCTACAAACTTTTCAGAACTTCTGTATAAAAAGGCACCTTGGAAGTAATGAAAAACTGACATGCTTATCACCATCAGACAATTACTTCATGTTTCATTCTCCTTTTTCTCAGTGAGTCTCATCCTCAATAATCTTCATGTGAAGAAAGTTAAAGGGACAGCAAAAGAACAATTTATTAAAAATACACAAAACTGAGGAGGTTGCATGGAAATCACAATACTGTGTGTAGAATATTTTGAAGATCTGGAGAGACAAACCAGTCATTATTGTGTGTGGTCTTTTTTAAAACAATTGATTCATTTCCAGAATGAAGGATCACATGAGTTACTTTTTCAATCCCTACTAAAAAGGGATACATTAATATTTTCCTTCTTAGCATATCCTGACAGCCATTAATATATATCTCCAGGTACACATTCAGCTCATTTTGGGTGGTATGAAATCCAAAAGGAAACGAACATTTTCCACAACAAATAAGCCCAAATTGCACATCTGCGGTTTCAAACATTACAAGAAATGTTCTTTAATTTTCTGACAATGTTCTTAATAATGTTTCTAAAAGCTCTCTTTTTAATAGAAACTCATTCATCAGGCGATCATAATGAGATTCAACAGCTGCATTTCATTCATTAAAAACTCAATCCAATAAAACTTCAGAGAAGTCTCAGCCAGACATCATCAAGCAGCTCAGATCTGAAACCACAAGGCAATGAATAAAATGTGGAGTATTAAGCATGGATTTCTTATTACTAAACTTCCCACAAGCAAGTTAACAGTGATAACAGCACTGGTGAAAAGGAATATGGTTTCTGAAGGATCATTACTTCAGTGCATCACCATTACCGCAGCTGGACACCAACTGGGAAGTGAGCATCAAGTGATAGAGGGAGGCAGACGAAAAGGCTTTGACCCTTCCCAATTCCCATCTAAAAATACACAGATTCAGGGAGCTGATTCACGCTTCACTCTCGCTACTGCAAACGTGCAAAATGAATAACAGCTTCCGAAGCCCCTGCCTGCAATAACTCATGTCCTAGATTTACAGCTAAAGATTTTTTTTACACACATACGTACACACAAATTCCCCGAGACAAATTATAGATCAACTCTGCTGACAAGATACTAGCGTGCCATCGGTGAGGGTCCGTTTTCCAAAATCTTGATGTTTACTGGTCACAAGCAGCAGCATTCTGGAACGCAAAGCTGCTCAGAGAGCCGCACCAGCAAAAACTGTGAATCCAAAAAGGTTGCAACTGGCATCGTTCAAAACGCCTCAACTCCCTCACAGAAGTTACAAACAGTTACATAAGGCTCAGCAACCTCACTTCCATTCCTCACTACACACGAGTTCACTCCCAGCAACAGCCTCCCCAAAGGGACAGGGATGATTCCAGCTACAACAGACCTCCCGGCTGGCAAGCCGCGCTTTCCCGTTCTCGCCAGCAAATAGAAGAAGAAAAAAAAAGAAATTGCTTACCTTTGTTGAGGGTTCCTGTGATGAGTTTGAAGATGGTTTGGGCAAATTTAACAATCCCATGCTTGCACCTCTTTGAACAGCCACTCATGGTTCACAGGGCGAGGAATGCTTTGCTTTGCTTTGCTCTCGCTCTCTCCCTCTTTCAGTACAGACAGTAAAGTCCCTTCCAACTTAGATGATACCAAACTCTGTCCTGCTATTCCAGCCGCGGCCGTGGTGTCGAAAAAGCTTTTCCCACAAGCTGTCAGGAACGGATGCAGTGGCCGCTTGTTAGCTTAGCCTGTGTTAAAGGTACAGCTCTCGCCCGCAACACAACTGTTTCATTCCCCCATCATCCAGTCCGCATTTATGCTAAAGGCTGCCCGGTAGATTTGTCAGCCCGGATGGTATTTAGGAAGTAAAGCACGCAAGGGAATCTCTGTAGGAAGCAGCAGGAAGGAGGAGTTTGCCATGCCAAGCTTTGCAGACTGGCTTACAGGGGCAATGGCAATGCAGCAATTAATACCCAAGTCGGAAGGGGGGTGACTACTGCACCGAAATGCTGCTGTTCGAAGTGCATCTCTCTGCCCATCGTGCCATTCCTGCCCATTCACACATGTTCCTTCTGTTTGGCTGCCTTAGCAGAAGCAGGGAGAGTGAAAATCCAATGCAGAAAGACTGTTCCGTTCTGCTAACATGAAGTGAGAGTTGGTGATCTTTTGCCTTACCGGGATTTTGCTACAAACCCAACAGCTCCACTTCAAACGTCTCCAGCTCGAGTTAATTAACTGCTCCCTTGTTATGCCACCATTAAACAGGTGATGCTGATCCTACCATTTCAGGAAAAGCTCAACTGCTCCTTCTCAGGTACATGTCTGCCACTTGTAAAGAGGCATTTAAAAAGCCAGCAAATGTTTAGGGCAGCATGTTACAGGCAGTTTTGCTTTGGCGCTGTACCTTTTCCATGCATAACTAAATCCTAAACAGGCTAGCTTGGTGCTTATCCAGAGACCTGTGAGATTTTCCTCAGTTCACTAGTTGTTAGTTTCTTGGCCAGAAACACTGAGAAAGTACAGGACAATTCATTCAGGCATCTTGGAGGTACTCTCTGTGAATGACCCAGTACCTACAAGTCAGGGCATTTCCACACTACACTGTTACAGTGCTGTTATTCCCCTTTCAACATCCCATGGAATCCTGGGGTTTGCAGTTTAGGGAAGGGCCTTTAGAATTCTCAGCCAGAGAACTCTTTGGCCTCAGGAAACTACAAACCCCAGAATTCCACAGGATGTTGAAAGTGGAATAATAGCACTATAACAGCATAGTGCAGAAACGCCCTGAGTGTTTAATCCCAAACCAATAGCACTTAAATCAGTGTTGATTTACCAGATTCCCATTGATTCAGTGGATCTACTCTAGATGCAACTAACAATTGCATTTAGGCCAGGGGAGAAATGTTGGCCCTTTGGATTTGTCCTAGCAGCTTAGGTAAGTGCATATTGGAGTAATTTCCTCACAAGAATTAGAAGACTCCTGTTATGCCTTCTTCAAGAATATTAACCTTTTTGTTTCCCTGACTGGTTATATCTGTTGAGTGTGAGAGAGTGACTTTGTATCTTATAAAGAACACAAAGGAAGCAGATTTTTTTAAATGCCTTTGGCCTGTTTGTTGTGCAAAATAATATTATACACATCTTACACTGAAGGATGCTCCTGTTCCTTCAGATATTGTGTACCTTTAGAAAGTTTAGTAGGTGATTACCAGCTTGGCCATCACATACACAAACAGCAATTTGAGTGTTTTTGTGATCTCCTTCTGAAGCAGAATGGCATCACACGTACATGCATATACATGCACACAAGAATTATTAGGAGACTTGAGGTAACAGATACACACACACACACATGGAAAAATCACAAAGAGGTAGAATCATAAAGATGCTGAAGGTCTTTTTATAACTCAAAGGTATAGAATGTTGGCTTACTGAAGGCCTAGTAAGGCATTCTTCATAGAGCTAAGGTAAACATATAGAGAAGATAGGGGAGTGCACTAGCTCCTGCTCAGATGCACCTATTTTTGTTGCTTTTAGGAACAAAATATTTGGGGATATTTGGACTAGAACCAGTCTAAATCGTGGAGAGAGCTAAGGAAACAGAAGAGGATTTTTTTTCCAAGTCATCCTTTACAAGTGGAGAGCACTGGAAAGACAGAGTGAATGGAGCTACCACACTCTTTTCTCCTCCCATCATGTGTTTCCTTTAATCCTCTACTGAATGCCTGAATAGAGCAAGAACCCTTTCACACTGCACAACTGTAGTGCTGGTGATTCCACTTTAACTGCTCTGGCTGCCTCTTCGGGAATCCTAGGATTGGCTGTTTTGGGTGAAGCCCTTAAAATTCACAGCGAGTGAACTCCTCTAGTGCCTGTGGCCAACCTACAAACGCCAGGATTACACAAGATAGAAGCATGGCAGTTAAAGTGGAATTATAGTCATAGAATCATAGAAATGTAGAGTTGGAAGAGACCACACGGGCCATCCAGTCCAACCCCCTGCCGTATAGGAACACCCTCAAAGTACTCCCGACAGATGGCCATCCAGCCTCTGCTTAAAAACCTCCACGGAAGAAGGTTTCCACTACACTCCGAGGCAGCATATTCCACTCCCAGACAGACCTGACTGTCAGGAAGTTCTTCCTGAGGTTCAGGTGGAATCTCCTTTCCTGCAGCTTGAATCCATTGCTCCTTGTCCTGCTCTCTGGAGCAGCAGAAAACAAGCCCTCTCCTTCCTCTACATGGCATCCCTTCAAATATTTAAACATGGCTATCATGTCCCCTCTTAACCTTCTCTTCTGCAGACTAAACATACCCAGCTCTCTAAGTCTATCCTCATAGGGCATGTCTTCCAGGCCTCTCATCATTTTGGTTGCCCTCCTCTGGACCTGCTCCAGCCTGACCATGTCCTTCTTGAATTGGGGTGCCCAGAACTGGACACAGGATTCAAGATGAGGTCTAACCAAAGCAGAGTAGAGTGGTACCAGTACCTCCCTCGATCTAGACACCATACTTCTATTGATGCAGCCGAGAATTGCGTTGGCTTTCTTGGCTGCCGCATCACACTGCTGACTCATGTTCAGCTTGTGGTCTGTTAAGACTCCTAGATCCCTTTCGCACGTACTGCCATCCAGCCACGTGTCCCCCATCCTATATTTCTGTATTCCATTTTTTCTACCTAAGTGTAGGACCTTACACTTCTCTCTGTTGAATTTCATTTTGTTAGCCTTGGCCCAGCTCTCCAATCTCTCCAGGTTATTTTGAATTTTGATCCTGTCCTCTGGCGTATTAGCAACCCCTCCCAATTTGGTGTCATCTGCAAATTTGATCAGCATGCCCTCTATTCCTTCATCCAAGTCGTTGATGAAGATATTGAACAGCACTGGGCCCAGGACAGAACCCTGTGGCACCCCGCTAGTCACTTTTCTCCAGGATGAAAAACAGCCATTTGTGAGCACCCTTTGGGAACCATCAGTCAACCAGTTACAGATCCACCTGACAGTAGCCCTGTCCAGCCCACATTTTACTAGCTTCTTTGCAAGAATGTCATGGGGAACTTTGTCAAAGGCCTTACTGAAATCAAGATATGCTACATCCACAGCATTCCTTTCATCTATCAAGCTAGTAATTCTATCATAAAAAGAGATAAGATTAGCCTGACATGACTTATTTTTGAGAAATCCATGTTGACTTCTCGTGATTACCGCATTGCTTTCTAAGTGATTAGAAACTGACTGCTTAATGATCTGTTCCAGGATCTTTCCGGGTACTGACGTCAGGCTGACTGGGCGATAATTATTTGGGTCCTCTTTTTTTCCCTTCTTGAAGATGAGGACAACATTTGCCCTCTTCCAGTCTGCTGGAACTTCCCCTGTCCTCCAAGATTTCTCAAAGATTATAGCAAGCGGTTCCGAAATGACCTCTGCCAGTTCTTTTAACATCCTAGGATGCAATTCATCTGGCCCTGGAGACTTGAATTCATCCAGTGTGGCCAGGTATTCCTGTACCACCTCTCCACCTATTATGTGCCGCATTTCCCCTGCTTCCTCACCTGCTCCCCAACCGCCAGGTTCAGTGCTTGTATCCTTCTGGGAAAAAACTGAGGCAAAGAAGGTGTTAAGTAGTTCTGCCTTTTCTCTTCCCCCTGTTAGTAATTCGCCATCTTCTCTGCGCAGCGACCCTATCGCCTCCTTCTTTTTCCTTTTGCTGTGGACATATTTAAAAAAGCCCTTTTTATTGTTTTTAATGTCTCTGGCCAGCCTAAGTTCGTTCTATGCTTTAGCCTTTCTGACCTTCTCCCTACATCTCCTGGCTACTTGCTTAAATTCTTCTTTGGTGGTTTCCCCCTTCTTCCATTTTCTGCACATGTTTGTCCTATAGTTGTGTGATGTAAAAGGGCCCCTCAAACAGGGAAGGGAAGTAGCTGGAAAGGGACAAGAGAAACAGATAAATAAAGATTGGAGAGGTCCCTCTCTTTCAGGATGAGCTGTTTCTAGTTCATTCTGAGAAGCCATTAAATTCCCTTGAAGGCAGATGCTGGTAATGTAGTAGTTGGGACTGATAACAAGTGTATCCATCACCCTAGCTCCTTACTCCCCTCAAAGGAAGCAGCAAAGAGAAAACCTCCTGCTCCAACTGAATTCTTATTTAGTATGAAACATTTTTTTAAATCTTCTTAACGCAAATTCCAAAGCAAATAGAACTGAACATACCAGGTTGAACAGTTCATTGCGGGTAGTAGTTAATGACAGCCCTACAGAGTAGTTTACATGGAGAAGGGCAAGTCAGGGACTTCCACAACAGCCAAGCAATGTTGTCCAAAGATATTAGACCCCCACTGAAGTTTGGCTGTTAAAGGGAGATAGAGGGCCTTTCCACACTACACTGTTATAGTGCTATTATTCCACTTTCAACATCCTGTGGAATACTGAGGCCAAAGAGCTGTCTGGCTGAGAATTCTAAATTCTCCTCCCTAAACTGCAAACCCTAGGATTCCATAGGAAATTGAAAGTAGAATAATAGCACTATAGCAATGTAGTGCAGAAAGGCCCAGAAAGAGAACCAATGGAGTCCTCTGTTAATACTGAAATCCAGAGCTGAGGCCTCAAAAGTACCCTCAGAACTTTCCATAGGCCAAATTGGCCATTTAATTACATGGAAACACCTCAGGCTCCATTGATTTGCAGTTTTGATTTTCAAAAACTAATAAATACATTTTACACACGACCCATCTTAGAGAAGGCTGTTTTACTTTGATTCTAACTTTTTTTTCTCCAGCTCTCTTAACCATGGGCTCAGGTAGTACACCCTTACATTAAGACATTTCCTTGTGGCATCCTTCCATCTCTTATCATCTAATGTAGTTAAAAGACATACTTGAAGTTCCAGTTCAAAACATAAGCAAATCTCGTATGCAAAGTGGTAATGATATTTATATACAAGAAATGTCCTACCTATCTCAGGATACTGAATGTGAGTGCCATGAAAGTTGAACAAAGTGTTTTTTCGTTTATTATTAGTGTGTTGCCAGGGGTATGTTGCATAAATTATGGCCTGTGGGATTTGTTAAAATTTATTTTTATTTTTTGATTTCTAGCGCTAAAAATAAGTTGACCAGCTTTGAGTGCTATACCTGGAGGAGGTGAAATTTGCTGCTCATGCAACATATCTATAGTCATTCCAAGTAGGAAATGAAAACAAATCGGAGTAGAGTTAAAAAATTACTCATATCTCACTTCCCTATCATGTCCTCGTACATCAGTTTTTCTCTCACCAAATTAACATGTGCGTGTGCGCACACATGAACAACCCAGCCAGCCAAGAGCAGTGGATGGTTTTATTTTTTTGTTTTTTTTCATTTCAAATCAGAGTTTTCCTTTTATGTCAAGTAAATCTTTAGACTATAGCTGCTGCTCACATGGCTCCCTACAGTACATTCCAAGCTTTTGCTTTAGATTACCCCCGACAGGAAAGCAAAAGCTTTCTGCTTTATTACAAATACACAAAGGCCGCTTTTGGTATTAGTTTGCAAGCTCTGAAATGGTTCTCTTACAAAGTCTGAGTGTATAAAGTGACCAGCTCAGACTCTTGGAAACACTAGAGAAATTTTCTTGTTTCTAATTGCCTGGTAAATTTCAAATGCTTCTGAGGATACCAGAGGAGAAACAACCTATATTTGTTTTTAATTTTGTAATCTAGCATGCTTTCTTAAAAGAGGATGTGTTTGATGCTATAACTGTGTAGCCAGATGTTAGCATGAAATTTAGTTTAAAAAAATGTTTGTCACCAGGTACTCTTATACTTCCTCCGTATTTTAACCAGTCATTAGAGTTCCCGCATACATTCCTCTCCCAACATTTTTCCTTGGTCAGCCCATTCTGCAGTTTGGTGGGAACCCAACAGTAGTTGCCTGTGGTGCTGGAATAGTCTCCTGTTGACAGAGATTTGGACTTTGCCATCCAATTGGCTTTGACTTATGGTCACCCTATCAATGAGAGAGCTCCAAGTCACCTATCATTAACACTTGCTCAGGTCTTGCAGGCTGAGAGCTGTGGTTTCCATTCTTCCTCTTTTCTTACCTGCCTTCTACCTTATCAGGCATTATTATCTTTTCTCATGAGTCATGTCTTAGAATATGTCCTAAGTACAACAATCTCAATCTAGGCTTCTAGGGAGAGTTCAGGCTTGATTTGCTCTAGGACCCATTTATTTGTCTTGTCTTTTTAGCAGTCGAAAGTATCTGCAAAACTTTTCTAGTACCACATTTCAAAGGAGCTGATTTTTTCCTATCAGCTTTCTTCACTGTCCAGCTTTTGCAACCGTATATAGAAACTGGAAGTACAATGGTATGGACAATCCTTACTTTCATATTCAATGATCAACTTTTATACTTCGGGATCTCCTCCAGTTCTTTCATGGCTGTCCTTCCAAGCCCTAGTCTTAAGATTTCTTGACTGCAGTCTCCATTCTGATTAATGACTGAGCCAAGGTATGGAAAATCTTGAACTATTTCAATGTCTTCATTGAGTATGTTAAAGTGATGTAAATTACTTTAAATTGGTGATTATTTTTGCTTTCTTGGTGTTTAACTGTAAAACTGCCTTTGCACTTTTTTTCTTGACTTTCTTCAGTAATTATTCCAAGTCTTTCTTTATTTCTGCTAATAGTATGGTGTCATCTGCATATCTTAAATTGTTGAGGCTCCTTTCTCCAATTTTCATGCCTCCTTCCTCTAATTCTCCTTTATGTGTGATATGTTCAGGTTACAAATAAACAGAGAGGGTGAAAGAATTCAGCCTTGCCTCACCCCATTACCAGTCAGATGTTGTGGTAAGCCAGAGAATTGAGACCAGCAGATCAGAAAACAAAGTTTATTTTACTGCACAGGGATCTCAGTGGAATCAACTTCCAAAAGACTGAGAGCCCTGTTTTAGGTTTCAGCATACATTTATACGTTTAAAAAAACAGGTACAGGAAATGATTACCATATATGAAAAGGGTACAGGTTACAAAAGTTTAAGTTTTGAAATGATGTATTACAGTTTCAAAAATGAAATATCTCTGTACCAGGGAGTATTCTCCCTGGGTCACATCGACTCCCAAACTCCCTATATTCCATGCATTGCTAAGCCGCATGCCTAAGCCCTTAATAAGATAGGAGACGCACCTGCCTGACTTATTTTTCTCTATTTTTCTACTTAAGCAAGCAGTTTCTACAATTTAACCCCTTCATAGAAATAATTCCATTTCTCCCTTTTCTGTCCTACGTACAGGTTGTGCATCAGGACAATCAAATGTTGTGGCCCACCCATTTCTTTAAGAATGATCCAGTCTTTCCAGATGATAGTCTTTCATGAGCTACACAGTCAAAGGCTTTGCTGTAATCTTGCGTAAAGCACAAGCTGATTTTCTTCTTAATTTCTTTAATGTACTCCATTAACCAATATATGTTTGCAGTATGACCCTTTGTGCCTCTTCCTTTCCTAACTCCAGCTTGGACCTCTGGCACTTCTTCCTCTATATATGGAAAAATCTTTGTTGTAGATTTTTAAGGATCATTTTGTTTGCACGGGAAATTAATGTAATGGTCCTGTGGTTACTGCAATTCTTGGTCTCCTTCTTCTCAGGGATCAGAATGTATATTGAGCATTGCAATCTGTTTTCTATATTTGTTGACAGATTGTAGTTCAAATTAGAGTAGATTCTGGCTCTGTAGCTTGAAACAGCTCTATTAGTATGCCATCTGTTCCTGAGGATTTTTCTTTCCCAAGCGCTCTGAGTGTAGCTTCCATTTCACTTTCTAAAACTGCAGATCCATCTTCAAATGGTTGTTCCATGAATGAATCTGTCACCCATTCATCTCTTTTATATAGTTGTTCAGTGTATTGATTCCATCGTCTTTTTATTTCAGCTTGCTCATGTAAAGTGTTTCCTTACTGATCGTACAGCATCCCCACTCTTGGTTTAAATTTCCCTTTGATTTTTTCAAATCTTGTAGAAGAGGTCTTGTATTCTTCCTTTTCTTTTGTCATCTTCTATTTCTTTACACTGATTATTACAGTAATTGCCCTTATTCCCATGCATAGGTCGCTGAACAGCTGCATTCAGTGTTCTGACTCTTTTGTCACCTTTTACTTTTGCTTCTCTTCTGTCCTTAACTGCTTGGAGAGTTTAATCTGTCATCCTTTGAGGCTTTTGTTTCCTTTTGGCTGCAGGTAGTATGTTTCCACATTCCTCCCTGACAAATGTCCCTGGTTTGAGTCCAGAGTTTTTCCAGTTCTTTGTCAATTAGACTTAATAGTGGAACTCTATTTTTTTTACATTATATTAAATTCTGCAGAGATGTTCTTCAGATTGTATTTTGTTATAATGGTTAGCTTAGTGTTCTTCTTTAGCTTTACTCTAATTTTTGATATTAGCATTTCATAGTCCGTGCCACAGTATACTACTGGTGTTGTTTTTTGCAAACAGAATGGAGGTTCTCCATCTTCCACTTCTAGTCAACATAATGTTTGTGATAAACACAATGCTGTCCTGCATCATTTCTTGATCCTAGAACAAATTTTCCTACATCCTTTGATTCTGCTCTGTTTCCAGGTTTGCATTCTAGTCACTTGTGATTAACAACAAATTCCATTTTTGTATATGATCAATTTCCTCCTGGACACCAGCATAGAATCTTTCAATTTCTTCTGCCTCTGTAACTGGAGCTTAAACTTCAATTATGATGATATTGAAGGGCTTTCCCTGAAGTCTTATTGATATGATTTGGCCAGGATATGTCATATGTGATATCCTTTTAACACTTTTGCTACATCTTCTCTGACTATTAATGCCACCCTATTTCTTCTTGGATTTTATTTCCAGAGTAAAACACTTTGTAATTATCTGACTCAAAGTGTCCCATTCCTGTTAACTACAGCTCATTCACCCCAAGTATTGCAACATTTATATATTCCATTTCTGGTTTTACTCTGTCTAGCTTCACCTGATTCATATTTTTCACATTCTGTGTTCCTATAATATGTTCTGTATGTCATCAGACTTTTCTTTCAACTCTGGATATGTTAACTGCTGAGTGTCCATTCAGCATGAGTCCAGTTGCATCATTACCCATAGTGGCTGGATAGCAGCACGTGTGGAAAGGATCTAGGAGTCTTGGTAGATCACAAGGTGAACATGAGTCAGCAGTGTGATGCGGCAGCCAAGAAAGCCAACGCAATTCTTGGTTGCATCAATAGGAGTATCGTGTCTAGATCAAGGGAGGTAATGATACCACTCTATTCTGCATTGGTTAGGTCTCATTTGGAATACTGTATCCAGTTCTGGGCACCTCAGTTCAAGAAGGATGTCGACAAGCTGGAACGCGTCCAGAGGAGGGTGACCGAAATGGTGAAGGGTCTGGAAGCCACGTCCTATGAAAAACGCCTTAGGGAGCTGCGTATGTTTAGTCTGCAGAAGTTAAGAGGGGACATGACAGCCATGTTTAAATATTTGAAGGGATGTTATGTTGAGGAGGGAGCAGGCTTGTTCTCTGCTGCTCCAGAGACTAGGACAAGGAGCAATGGATTCAAGCTGCAGGAAAGGAGATTCCACTTGAACCTGACGAAGAACTTCCTGACGGTCAGAGCTGTCCGGCAGTGGAATATGCTGCCTCGGAGTGTGGTTGAGTCTCCTTCTTTGGAGGTTTTTAAACAGAGGCTGGATGGCCATCTGTTGGGAATGCTTTGATGTGTGTTCGTGCATAGCAGGGGGTTGGACTGGATGGCCCCTGTGGTCTCTTCCAAGTCTTTGATTCTATGATTCTATGATTACCTGTAGTTGTCCTCTGCTGTACCCCAGTAGCTTATACAGTACTTTCCAACCTGGGAGTTTCAACTTCTGGCACCATCTTCTGTTTCATTTTGGATTGTCTTGCCACAGGGCTTCCATGGTTAAAAAAATCAAAATCAAAAGGGTTTACCATGCCTCCTTCTGCACAGTGCTAACACAATCTAACTATGATGCCTCTGCCTTTGTCTCTGAGAGATCTTCCACCAGTGCCCCCCACCACCACCAATAACTGTTTGGCACATTTAGTTTGGATCTTCAGTAAAAGCCTATCTGACATGAGACACCCTACCAGCACCATTGCTGCTGTCAGCACAGCCTGTTGCCTCACAGGAACACACATAGCACCAGCGTGGAAAGGTAGCATCATTGCTGGGACTTTTTGGACTACAGTTTCCCAAATCCTCCAACTGTTTTGGCCACTTCTGCCTGAAATTCAGTGGCATCTCCAGGTTCAATGCTGGCTAGGGATTCTGTGAGGTGACATTCCAAGACTGAATTTTACCAAGCTCTGTTTCTTCTTAGTCCACTAAATGTCTCCTCTTGCACCACAGATATCCCTTTCTGGAAGGGGAAGTAGAAATGAAGGTGGTGGTGATGGCTTTGAGTTTTTTCTGGGTGCCACTGAATTTTAAGTGGTGGTAACAGCAAAAGGGGGATGATTTGGGGGCTATAAAAATGTTGTGGTGGACATATGTTCCTCCACAGGTCAACTGTTGCCCCATCCAGTCCTGTATGACAGTTTTGTCTTTGTATCCAAGCCATTGTTTTCAGCACAACATGATGTGTTTTTACTAACAAAAAACTATAATCTATTTATATGATTTGAAGAGCAAGCTACATACACTATGTATTCACTAGTATCAGGGCTGGCAGCTGAGAAGATAAAATGGTCTGCCCTGCTACTGTGCTTTTAACAGAGATCAGCAAGATTGACCCACTAATAGCTGTGACTGAACTGGTCTGAAGGGGGCAAATACAGAAGTCAGTTGGGGAAAAAATTAGTTAATGTTTCATGATGTAGTATTTAATAATAATATTACTAATAAATTCTAAATAGGTAT
This sequence comes from Cyclura pinguis, assembly GCA_030412105.1. Lineage (NCBI taxonomy): Eukaryota > Metazoa > Chordata > Lepidosauria > Squamata > Iguanidae > Cyclura > Cyclura pinguis. Next base: position 133,304,454 of record CM059600.1, read on the forward strand.
AGGTAAAATCCTTACAAATTGTGCAGTCTGTAAAAAGGCCCAGAATGGGGACAATTGTGCCCATTTTGAAAAGAGATAATTACAAGGCTTTTGTTAATGAAATACCGTATTTGCCTGCGTATTAGCTGCACCAACATAAAAGACACACCCCATTTTTGAACGGGTATTTTTCAGGAAATTTTTTTTTCATTTCCTAGTGAGGCAAAATGCAGACAAGAGGAGGAGAATGAAAAGACTGTTGCACCAGCCTTCCCCCACTTCCTCCTTTCCTGTTTTGCTAAAACCCCCAGCAGAGTCAAAATGGAGAGGAGAGGAGGACAATGAAAGAGTGCTGCACCAAGCTTCCCCCACTTCCTCCCTTCCTGTTTTGCAAGAACTAGGGGCAGACTCAAAATGCTCAGGAGAAGAGGGGAGGGTAAGGAGTGCAACACCAGGCTTCCTCTGCTCCATCCCTTCCTGTTTTGCCTGGGCAGGAAGAACTGCTTTTGCTCCCCCTTACACTGTGTATTTAGTGTAAGAAATAGCTGATAAGACTCATAAAACAATTTAGCACAGGATCGGCTGAAGCGTTAAATGTTTATTTAAAATACATCTCTGCAGAAGCGGGTGCTTCCTAGAGAGGAGGACATCCCCACTATGGAATACCTGATATTTTCTCTTTCTGCCCCATGCAGGTTTCCCTCCCCCTTGGATCCTATTGGACAGGACCCCAAAAGTTACAGCCTATCAGGATCGCCTAAGAAGTTACATTCCCCCTTCCCCATATTTACAGTATGAGTGATCACGCACTTGATCATGCATTTCCCTTGTGCATGTCGGGTGTCTTTATCAATAGTTTCACAGTACCTCTTTGCGTTCTGGTATGTCCCCATAAATCAGTTTACTCCTTTACAGATGGTGACCTTGTCTTGTCTACTGTGTTATCTGGAATACACCAGCCATCCTCCAAGGTTTTGGGAGGCCCTCCCTCTCTCAGCTGCCAACTGTAAAAATCTGTTTTTAGAAAGCATGTTAACCCTTTAACAGAACAAAGTGGTAGGCTATTCAGCTCAATGAGGGCTTTGCTGACACTACTTGGTGTTGAACCCAAGAAGCAATGAGGGGATGCTATGGGTCTGTCCATTCTAACCACTGAGTTACCCAGTGCAGAAGCTAAAATAGATTTCATTTCTCTCATTTAGTATTACCATATTTGCTGGCGTATGAGACGCACCCCATTTTCAGAGGGTATTTTTTAGGGAAAAGAAAAAAGAAAAAGAAGGGACTGTCTCCACCACAGCACAAAAGTGTCCAGCATATACAGTGACTAGTGTGCGCCAGTTCCATGAAGCTCATTGGGGGCTGAATGGATCAGCTAGCTAGGGCAGATAAGAGTTCTAGCTTGACACCTAAAGATTTACATGGTCCCCATGCCTGGCAGAATAGGCACTGCATTTAAGATTGCCAATTTTTCAAGTACCCTCTGGAGTTGTGTGTTTAGTAGCTGCTTGAAAAGGTGGTAATATTTATCTCATGCCCGCAAAGTTTATCAATGTCTATTCAAAGCTTTACCTACTAATTCCTTATAGGGATGTAAACCTTCATAACTTGCATAATAAATCCCACATGCACTCTTGCACAGAATCAGTCCCAAACTATGAGCATTCTCACCCATTTAGGATTCTCCTCACCAGAGTTACCCAACACTTGAGAACCCTGTTTTATTACCATTTTAAAAATATTTTTGAATATTTGTTCCATTCCCAGGTCCTGGACATCAAAGGCATAGTCACAGAAAAGTTATCAAAACTAACTGCAGATAACCTATTGCCACAAATTGTGATCATTTTGATAATTACAAAAAATAACTGGGAACACTAGAAGAACTTTTTGCATTCTCTGCTGCATTTATAACCACCATTTACACAAAGCCACTTCAGTGTGTGAAGCATCATTACAAATATGGTACCTATTTTTTTTCTTTTTTCAGAGCTTCCTGAAATGCTGCAGAATGTCAGCCCTCCCCTGGAGAACGCATTAAAAAAGCAACCTCTTGAGTTTAGCTTTCCGTGATTAGGGTGGGGAATTTCAACTGCAACTGTGAATTCAGTTTGAATATTAATTTTAATATTAATATTGCTGAATGAAGCAACAAGTTGGGCCCATGCTCTTTCTAATCTTCCTCTCTTAGCCCATTGCTTTTCATCCACATGCAAACTAGATTAACTCAGCCAAAAATTATTAAAATAGGATTTTTTTTCTTTACCCCCAGCTATTGGGAATTGAATTCTGCCTTGCCAGAGAAAATATTAGATCACTCCTGAAATCACCCACAACAAGTATGGTATGTTCAGTGGAGAGGGGAGTATTTTCACTCAACTGTGTCAGAAGCTGCTTCTGTGTTCCCTAAAATTAGGGACTTAGCTAGCTTATTTGGCAGTGGTAGCAGGGAAAGGGATTGTATTTATTATTAGATGATGTGGGTCTTAGAAAGATGTGAGTTACACACATAGCCCTTAACTTTTGGCTTAAAAGAAAGCCCTATTCATCCCAGCAGACCTTATGTCTCTGTAAGTAAGCATAGGATTGGGTAGTGTGGGCATGAAAAAAGAATCTTGTAATAGCTTTAGCACAAGAGCTCACCCCCCTCATTTTGAGATCAGCTGTTCCTCCTCCTTGGACCGCAAACCACCCTTAAGTAGCAATATCTCCTAAGAAGTGTCATTTTAAAGTTGTTTGGCTATTTAATTATGTATGTGTAACTAAGTAGTATCTCCTGATCCACCAAGGAGATTTGTTCTGATGCTGATTAGGGTGCAAGGAAGATGCTGTTTCTCAGCCCTCCCACCAGTGAATGAGGCTAAAAGAAGGAATTGTGAAAGGGGACCTGCTTCTGTTTTCGCTCTCATTCACCTGATGCTGCTGGGCTGTTTAGGTAGGTTTAAGGGACATTTATGTAGTCTTACAGTAAGAATATGTAGTCTTATTGAATATGGAGCAGTCACAGGTCTGTAACTCTATGTGGTGGTGGTTGTTGTTGCATGTCTTCAAGTCATTTCTGACTTATGGTGACTGGAAGGCAAACCTGTCATGGGGTTTGCTGGGGCTGTTTGTGTGTGTGTGTGTGTGTGTGTGTGTGTGTGTGTATGAGAGAGAGAGAGAGAGAGCTGCCCAAGGGGTTTCCATGGCTGAGCAGGGAATCAAACCCTGCTCTCCAGGGTCACAGGCCAACATTCAAACCATTACACCACATTGGTTCTCTCTGGGTTACAAATCTCTAACTAGAACACAGCATATGAACTGTAGCCCCCACCCCCCATATCTATGAGGCATGATTTGCTTTTTTGGGATTTTAAGAGTATTTTTATGGTACCTGGACACTCATTGCACCTCATCATCCAGCCCGTTTCAGAATTCTTGGCTGCAGCAAGTCCAGTTTACTTCCAGCCTGGAACTTGTGCCAAGGGAGTGCTCTGAGTATTGACCTGTTTACGTATTAAGTAGCAGGCAGCTGAACGCCCTGCTTGCAATTGACGCCATGTAATATTCCAGCAAGTAGCCCAACATTCCTGTCATTACACTTTAATCAACAGAATTGATGTTGGCACGTTCGCCTTGTCTTTATACAAAATGTATTTGCAGCATAAGTACCTTGGAAAAGAAGGCTTAGCATAAACTAATGCAGTGCGGAGATGGATTACTCACTCCCTGAAGGTAATAACGATGTTGATATTTATACGGAGATGAGTAATCCCACAGGACTGTATAAACTTTGCAAGCTCTTCTCCTGAAGCGTGCCGATTAAGATGATCTTATACTATGGCATGTATAGGATTGTTTGCTTGAAGGTGTATTCACTGTATTTCCACATGGAATATAAAACGATCATTCATTTTGCCATTTTCAAGTTGTACTGAAGGTTAGCTTATATCAAAATCCTCTTCCTCCTATGCTGAACCTGTTCTCGTGTGTGTATGTATGCATGTGTGTGTGTATTTTCTGTCTCCTTCAATGAATGCTATTTCACAGGCAGACTGCTCCCCACCCCCCGAAAAAAGGATCAGCATGTAGAAAATATGAATAAAGTTGCCATTTACCAAAGCAGAATTCAGTTCTTATATAGTTTGGAGGCCTTTCACATTACACAATTAAGGCAGTATTGCTCCACTTTAATTGCCATAGCAATATCTGATAAAATCTTGGGGTCTGTAATTTGGTCAGAGGCCCAAGAGGAATTTTCTGGCTGATATTCTGTAAATGCCTCTCCCTGAACTACCAATCCCAGGATTCCCTAGGATACAGCCATAAGTAGAATCAAAGTGTTATAACTGTAGTGGGAAAAGCTCTGTGGTCACTTAACTGAAATATTTATTGTAGACTCAAATATATTGCACATTTGTCAATGAAGAAATCATTGTTGTTTTCATTTTTAACTAAAGGTTATGTACTACACATGGAGCCTGAAACAGAGGAGTGCTAATGCTGCGGCTTCCAACCTGCCACCTTCATCCTCATCACTTGTATTCACATCCCACATTTCCCTTAGAGGTAGCCCATGGCTTTCTCCAGATTTTGAGGGGTTCGAAGCAGATTCAGTACTTCTCTAGTTTTCAATTTTTCCCTTTTCAAAGTAATACTCAATATTTTGTCTCCTGAAAACCACAAAGCTTGTAAGTCCTCATCAAACAAAATAAAAAGGGCTGCCTTTTAGAGTGGGACATATTCATTTTTTTTCTAATCCTCCAAAATCTGGGTGTTTGCCTGAGTGCACTGACCTTCTCTTTTGTTTCTCAGGGTCTCTGTTTTAGTTGACATTTTCATTTTGTGAAAATATTAAGCTTTTTGTAATTGAAAAAAAAATCACTTTTAATTCCACAGATCTTGGATGGTTCCAGAAAGACCCCTTTAAATGTTTGGATTTCTGTTTCAATAAGTGTGCCTCAATCGAGCAAAAATGCAGAGCAAATTATGTTGTATTGAGCTCATATACTGAAAACATGAGAACACTTGTCCATTGTCGAACCATTTTTGGAAACAATGTTTGAACTGATTCATAAGGAAACCATGAGCCTCTTCAGTAGAAAGTAAGAAAGCATATCAGTTCTTTCCTTTCCTTACCTGAAGATGGAGCGTGGAGACTGCAGAGGTGGTAATTATGTGGCCCTCCACATATTGTCAAACCATGTGGCCCTCTATGTATTGTTTGACTGCATTTCCCAAAAGCTGTAGCCAGCATAGCCAACAATGAAGAATGCTGGGAGTTGTGGTTCAACAGCATCAGGAGGGCCATGTGATTCTATCTCCTGGATTAAGGCAATTTACTGATAAGTATATTGATAAGAGACAGGTATATTGCACATGAGTAAATATCTTAGGCAGACCTTTGCATCCTGTATCAGATGGGAGTTGGAAAGATGAGCCATCGTATCAATAAAAACGATAGCGGTATTGCTTGGATCTTGCAAGTGTCACCAAACTGAAGAGCAAAGACATGTAGACTTCCTATTTCAATATGGTTGTAACCTCTTCTGCAAGAACAGCATCCAATCCCTGCTTTCAGAATTATTAGTACGCACAGCTGACAAGAGACATCTACTTATTTTCTGGCATCTACAAAATGGTTGCAGTCACTCATTGTGTCAACACGCAGTGTTTTTGAAACAATACAGTGATATACTTGAAGGGAAATCACACTCTGCCCATCAGCAGTGATCCTGTATGATTAGCTTCCAGAATCATCAAAGAAAGTTACTTTCTTAGAAGTTACACTGAGCCATGATTTCAGAAGGCCATAATATTGGTTCTGATCCTTTAGTAAACCACCAGTAGGAAGTGGAATAGGATTAAGAGAATAGCTGTGTATTTCAGCATTTTCACTGTAAGTCTTTGTCTGCAATTTTATAGAGGATTTTAAACTTTTACTTTAAAATATGAGGAAAGGACAATGCAACACATTATCTCTGAAAACAACATCACAGAATCATAGAACTGGAACAATCCCCAACAGCCATCAAAGTCCAACCCATTCTTAGTGAAGGAATCCACAACCATCCTAGTCATGTGGGCATTAACCTCTTTTTTAAATGAAGACGAATGCACTATTTTCCAGGTTTGTCCATTCCACTGCTGAACAGCCGTCACCATCAGGATATTCAGTAAGAATCTCCTGAAATCTGAATCCAGGTCCCTTCTCTGGAACAACAAAATATAAACAATAATTTTTTGTACAAGTACAGTGCAAAACAATACTGTATCCTCCATTGCTCACTGCAGCCAGAGTCATGGTACGTTTTATATAATACTTTGCTTTCAAAAGTGGAGTGGGAAGATGTTTTTTATTCGTTTCTTAGAATACATGCAAAATCAGTGGGTAACTAACACCTATGTGTGTAAATTTCATCAGCCTTGAGGAAACCTGGTGGGAGAGTTTTCCATCAGAATTCCTCAGTTATTTCTCTCAATCACAAGGCCAAATTTGATATGAATTATAGTTTAGGTGAAATTCAGTAATGAACAGTTGTGTTGAACAAATGAATTTCATTGGCGGTGTTTTGAGTTGGCTTAGACCATAGAAAATGCAGTATACCTCTCTTAATGAAGAAGGCATAACTTCTTTAACGGAAAATTTGGTACCCTAGATAGAAATAACATGAAAAGAATAGGAATAGGTTCCTACAGCGCAAAAAAGAAAAGCAGTTCAATATGTTTCAGCAAACTTTTTATTCAAAACTAAAAAAAAAATGCACATGGAAAGTGAAACAATGTGATCAAGTAAGTGTTGCATAAATAAACAAAAACATTTTGAACCATCTAGAGATTACTTGAAGGCTTCCTCCCAAATGCAACTAGGGATGACTTTTTCTTTCACCAGCCTCTCTTTCTTATTATTTCAGTTTTGCTGACCAAACTGATAAGTCTATGCTTTTTAACATACTAGAGGAGCTAGAGGCAGGTTTGCCTGCTGTTTCCTTTTTTCTCTCTTCCGATGTTCACTCATGCTCAGTAAGGGATTCTGGAAACAGGTGCTGTTTACCTTGCATGTTGTAAGCATGTTGTAATCTGAAAAATATGCATTAAAAATGAATTCATGAAATATAAATGCAATTAGACATTATTCCATGGGTGACTATGTCAAAAATACACACTAGATAGACATATTTCTAGAAAAATGGATTCAGAATTTCATGCTGCGGTGTATGAATTTCCATGCAACTCTGGCACTCCTCATGCAAGTGTGGCAATGGTCAGGTTAACAGGTAGAATCCCTTCAATTCTTTCACATGATAATTGACCCCCTGGAGGGGGTATATGTTCCCTCCTTCTCAGCATTCCCATCTGATTTCCTGTCCAGTTTCTGCAAAAGATATGTTTTGTGATGGCACAGCAGAGAGAAAAAGAGGATTGATGGATGGATGGTGTGCTGGTCCCAGAGATCTGGCAGAATGTTTGTGTGGATGTTCAGGAAAAAGGCCCAGGCTCTGAGTCAGGTGGGAACAGCATTGCTCAGGCAGGCTTCCTAGTGTCTATTATTCTGCCTTTATCCTGTAAGGACTAGTGGGCACAGTGATGATGTAGCCACAAGTGCTGTACACATCATTGTGTGAGTAGATATGTCAGTCAAAATTATTATGGAAGTTCTGACAGGAAATTAGCTTGGTCAGACTCTCCTCTGTGCTAGAACTAACAGCAGATTCTCCCCTTCTGTTGAAAAAAATGAAGAAATGAGCAGCTAACCTTCAGCTAGGCAGTTCCTCTGTGTTTATACAACAACAATAAGAATATCTTAAAGAAGATCTACTTTATTTTATATGCTCAGCTCAGTAGGTTCCAGAAATATATCCCTAATGGTTTCACAGGATTGATAATTCAAGGAAGAAACAGAGATGTTTATAGCCAAAATGATACAATGCAGTTTATTTGTTTTTTCTGTAGTTTTAGTGGAACAACCTGCAGGGCAATAGATAAAATAAATCCTTTAACCATCTTTGCATTGATTTAAAAAAAAATAATGAAAGAGAATAGCAGTGCTTCACAATTTGTTTGGACGTAATAGTTTAGCACATCATCATTTTAAGGGCTTAACTTTCTTAAAAAATAAAATCCAAGACCCCCAAAAGTCCTGATGCAATTATCCATATATAAGAAAGAAAAGAAAATGTTTTCCTTCATTTGCTTAAATGGAAACTCCAGGGATTTTAATACAGGGAACACACAACACATTGCTCCTTGTTGTTGTGTGCCTTCAAGTCATTTCTGACTTAAGGTGACCTTAAGGCATACTTATCACAGAGTTTTCTGGGGTCGATAGTATGTGCTGCACCCAAGGCTGATGTCATGCCCTGCTTCCAGAACATAGACTCTGACTCAGAATCTGAAACAGGAGACATGCCAGGACCTGCTGTACAGGAAGAGGTTACAGTGCCACAGACAGAACAGGGGGCTGTGCCAGCTCCAGCAGAGAGTCCTGCCTCTTCAGACACAAAAGAGCACTTACCAGTACCCACCTTTGCAGAGCCCAGACAGCAAAGAGAAAGCCAATGTTGCCCTCTCAGAATTTACAACTGGCAACAATTAAGCCACAGGCACGCTAGGCTTCAGAGCCATATAACTGAAGCCCTTACCCTCCAGGAGTTGTCAAAACTTATCTGATCCTCTACACTGCCAGACACCTTACTGAATACTCTGACTGACTTTGGACACTATTGCCTTGGAACCCTGTTGGACTTTGTTTGTGACCTTGTACTTACTGCCTGGAAGTAAGTAACACACTGGAAGCGATTTAGTTTGTTTTGTTTGTTTTATCAACTGAGCGGCCGGGACTGAGATAGGACAGCCACCCACTGGGTTTCCATGGCCAAGTAGGGAATAGAACCCTGGTCTCCAGCATTATAGTCCAATACTTAACCCACTATACTACATCGGCTCTCACATCACTCCTTACCCTATGTAAGTATTAGAAACAGTTCAAGTAACAAGAACAGCAATAACCTGCTGATGGGAGATTTCCCAATTTTTTTGTTCGGATCAGTGGGCACTACTCACGCTTCAAAGAGACGATTACTTGAACTGGTGCATCTTATAAGTAATTGCCCTCTGAATGTTGTGTTTTTCTCCAAGCTCTCCACATTCAGGATTTCAGATCACAGTTGTCTACGCAACTGAGAGAAAACTTACTGTTCAAAATATATGTTGTGGTAACACTGAAATTCCATTTACCTTACTCTCAGAAAGTGTTGCTTGTCTCAGTGGAGTGTACAGAGTTTTGTTTTAGATGGTCTGCAAGCAAGAAATATGATTTTTCGGCATACTGTGATCTGATGGTCTCTTGTGACTGCTGGTACAAGAACCAAGAGAAGTAATGACATGAGCCAATAGTCATGCTAAAAGGTAAAGCTCCATGTAGATCAAGCTTATTCTTCCACAGAGAGAGAAAAAATCTGGATTGGATTTTTTGGATTGGATAAATTCTTTATTTAACTCTAATTCTTAGGGGTTTTTTTTAATGGAAATTCTTACATGCACACCTGTGTGGCAGAGGTTAGACTTTGGCTCTCTTCAACATTCAACCTTCATCAGTGCCAGCAGTCATGAATCAAGCAATCAAGAACAGCAAGAGTTGTAGCCCACCAACATCTGGGAGATATAGTAAAATTTCGGATTTTGTAGTCTTCAGGAGTTCTCCAAGTGGTTCAGTGAGGCTCTGCTGCCTCCTGAATGAGTATCCCTTAGCCTTTCTGTTAGGAGGTGTCTGTTCCAACTTCCTGAAGCTCCTCAACAAAACAATGCCATAATCCTCCACTGAATCCTTGCCTTTCACAATAAGAATGGTACAGGCTGACTGAACTAGCAGATCCTTAAGCAGATCAAAGAAGCAAAGAACCACAGCAGGAAAGACAGGAGGTTTAACTTGCTCCTCATCACCCTGCACTACCTGGAATAAGCATGTCATGTGTAATGTGAATGGTGTGGGAGAGAGAGAAGAAATACGGTAGCTGGCAATCTCCACAGCTAGCATTAGATCCCCAAGAGATTCCTAGGACAAAATCGTTGTCATCGTCGTCGTCGTCATCATCATCCTCCAATCTTTATCTTGACCACAGTTATGTATGACATATTGTCTTCTGTTTGTCAGTTTGAATCCTAGACTCCTGTGGGATTTTTACACCATCATTTCCAACAGCTTTTTCAGGCTTATGTTCTCATCAGTCCATCAGTTCTTTGCAGATAACTTGTTTTTTTAAAAAAATTGGATACATTACAGTGTATCCCAAGCTTATATTCTAGATATGGCACTAGGGACAGCAGAATTGGAGAAAAGAGTAAGGAAATGATTATGAAATATTGAGACCTACAAACTGAGATTCAGTGCCTCTGCGAAAAGAAAACAATAGTGGTTCCAGAAGAGGCTATGGGAACAATCTGAAATGGGCTAACAAAATGAATGAAACCATCATAGATAGGATCATAACAGCACAATTACAGAAAGTGATACTGCTCAGAATGTGCCACATTATCCAACCATACCTCACTGATTACTAGATTTTTTTGACAGAATTCAAATAGCTGATTTGATAACACATAACAACTTGTGAAACTGGAATGATGATTGATGATGATGATGATGGAAATATTCTACAGAAAACATTTTCTGTAGGCATTCCACCAACTGAAGTAAGGTAAATTTGGTAGCATGAACGTAGTCTCCAAACTTTGTTTTCTGTGCCAGCAATGTGTTACAAGCCCTTACACACACACACCATCCTGCAGGATGGCAAAATTGGCAAGAAGTATCATTTTATTAAGCTGGACACTTATGGCTGGGAAACATGTAATAGCAGGGCACTGACTGTAAGTGTCTTGCTAGGATGGAAGACCTCAGCATGGCCAGGTTGTAACTTTAAGAAGATTAGGCAGAAAACCCTGGCGTTAATGAGCTTTTGATAATTCTTTCAGTAGTAGAGGCAACCAAGACAATAGGAGGAAGAACCCCCCAAATGAAGCAATCAAAGACAAGCATCCTGTTATCCTGCTGCACAGAAACCTCCCTTCTGTCCACTTACCAATCCAAACATTGCGACTCCCACCAATGCTTTGTCACCTAAAGTGAGGCAATTAGTCTGCTCTGGACCCTTTTTGTTTCCTCTGTCAGAGAGCAATTAAACACCCTTCTAGGGTAGGAAAAGGGATATTTAGACCCCACCTCCAACCCTAGCAATTTGTAGTACTTTGGATGAAGCTGGAGTTGTACTCTGCAGGTTGGGGCCCAGATTCCCATGCTCTGTAATATCCTCGAACTGAGCCACTCTGTTTCAATCTTCTTCTGGACTGGTAAGTATCACCCTCTATACTGAAATATTTCTCTATCCAATCTTTCTCAGTTTCCCTTCACTAGCCTTGTATGGTTCATGAGACTGCTTGATTTCTTGTGTGGTGTGTCTGTTAATTTTTTTAAAAAAATTCCTGTTTAAACCTGTAACTGGAGTCCCACAGTTAGTACAGGTATACACAGGTGAAAAGATCCTGCTGATACCCTGCTTTCATAAGCCTCTTTGAGCTGTAATTCCCCAGGCAAGGAAAGAGCAGGGAATCCAGAGAGAACAAGACATGGGCCAACAACACACAAGTTGTTTCAGGCATTGAGCTACAGCCCTGCACCTTTCTTGAGAAGGCTGGAGCCAGCTGGATCTCATCCCAGCCTGATTAGGTCCTGGTGCACTTGCTTCTGCATCTCTTTCTTTGAGGCTACTGTTCACCTGGCGAAGCTGAGTCCTGGCCCATGACAGAGGCTTCCTCCTCTTTGCCATAACTACCTCTGAGATATCAGTAGGATGAGAGTGGTTGACAAGGGGTATGGCACACCTACAGTTTAGTTGGAGCTGGCCCAGGTGTTCCTACTGAACACTCAGCTGCTCTGAGAACAGTGTCCATTAGTCACTCCATGGGAAAGGTACACAAACCAGCCCAGAGAGTGCCTGGTTTTCTTGAAACTGGAACCTGAACAATGACTTCTGTTCTGTGTGCTGCTCTGCTTTTGTTTTCTCAACTGCAGACTGATTACTCAGCTTTTTGATCTCTGGACTCATAATTGCCCACGTACTTCTCTCTCGTATCTAAGCGAATTATGACGTTATTTTCCTTTTCTTGATATAATTACATATTGAGTTGTCAGAAATTATTGCCAGTCTTAAAAAAAAATAGCCAGAGATTTACCTTTTGCTGGCCCCTGGCTTCAGACTTCGGTAGTCTAATGAAAATATGCCAACATAGCATAGCAGTTTGAGCATTGGACTACAATCCTGGAGACCAGGGTTTGATTCCCCGCTCAGCCATGGAACCCCACTGGGCACATCACATACTAGAGAGAGAGAGAGAGAGAGAGACAGACAGACAGACAGACAGAACAAACTATCTGTCTATCCCTCTGCCCATTTAATAACCAACCATGCAATAATGAGACCAGACACAGAAGACTGGGTTAAGTAAGGGCCACTTATTTCACTCATCATTTCTAGGCCAACATATCTTAAATAGCTTAGGTAAGGTATGTTGGCGTAGAAATGAAGCAAGAGGATGGAACAACCTGATGCATGTCCAGCTGAGACCAGGTGTCAACCATTTGACAATCTCCTCAGCCTTCCCTTGGGCAAAGCACTTCAACTCTAAGGGCAATCCAAATACTTGGGTTGTTCCCAAGTACCTGTAATTGGAAGAAAGGCACCTGTAATTGGAAGAAAACCCAGGGTACTCCCACACAACTGAGAGCCAAAGTTAATCTCAAGAGTAGCCTCCTTCCCCAACCCTCTGGCCACTGAACCCTACAAAGTTAGGTTTCACAGCCCTATCCTACACCAAAAGTGTGCCAAAGGTGATCACCAAAGACTTACATTTTCTCCATGGTACCTGTCACAGATAAGGGACAAGTGTCTGCTTAGTCCCTTTTTTCCCAACAGGTCAACTAAGATAGCTCTCACCACCTGTTGCAACTCCCCCAAGTACAACATATTCCCTTCTTCCAACAAATATCATCAACTTAGTAGACCTCTGGCCACTGGAAAACTATGGCAGGATGCCAGAATAAATGGCCCAATCTCATGCCCATGGTATTGTGAAGTTCCACATTGACCTTCCTCCTGGCAAAGTCAACGTGTTTGGGATTATGTTCCCCATACCATGCTTGGTGGGGCGCAATGGCAGAAACAATGGCCCTTTTCACATGTTGGGGGGGAAACGGGTGAAAACGCCCAAAAACGGAGCTTACCTCCAGCCGGGTAAGTCCGTCGCCGCGTGGAGCAGCGCGAGCTCGCTGCTCCACACTCCTCCGGCGTCGCAGGTGGCAGCTTCCGGTTGGTGGAGGCTCTCCACCAACCAGAGAAGCTCGCCAGCCGGAAGCCCACCCCCGGCAGATCTGCAGGCACGCACTTGCAAGCGCCTGCAGATCCACTTTAGAGCCGGGCGACGGAGCGGCACGGGGCTGCACGCTCCGTGCTTTTTAAAAACCTCGAAAAAGAGGTTTTTAAAAAACACGCAGCCCGGCTAGTTCCGGCCGCTCCTGAGTGGATTCTGGTGTGAAACTACTAAAAGTAGTCCACGCCAGTCCACTCTACGGTGTAGACGACCTCCGTGGGAGGTTGCTCTACACCGTTCCCCCCCCACATGTGAAAAGGGCCAATGTTAGTTCAGCAACAACAATCTCAAAACTTGAGAAGTCACATTTACCTCTTTGAAGCAGAAGGCTGCCAACAACCGATGCACTAGATGGCTTGCAGGCCAAGGCCCATCACAGAACCAGTAGAGGCAGCCCCAATCCTAAAATAATGGGTACCAGATTTAACCCTTTGCAGGCCCAAATAATCAAGGTAATCATCCAAAACAGATATCTGGTGAGGGGCAAAAAGTCAATGTGACAAAACAATCCCAGTCTAAGCCCACCCCCAACTGCACATAATGCACAAAAAGGCATAAAGTCAGGTCAGAGAACAATTTCAACTGTCCCCACCTTTCTGATCACTTTTGAATGACTAAAACATGAGGAAGAGGCCCAGTGCACTCCTCGAACGGAAGGGACAACTAACCACTCCATTGGATGGCCTTTATCCCAAACCACTCCACATTGGCAATATCACTCAATCCCAGCTGAATGGAGCCCCAAAATGGCAACTTTGGCCCTGGCATGTTAACCTTGGCATGCCAACCATAGTATGGTCACAGATCAGGACCCATTGTATCACCAAACAGCACCCGGGAACTAATAGAAAAAACAAAGAACAACAATTTTAGTACGTCATAAAACCTTTGAAACCTAAGAGGATATACATACCTCTTCATAGCAGATGACCTTCAACTCCGAATGCACTGGATAGTTTCTGGGCGTAAGCCCGTTATACAAGCTGTGGAGTCAGCACCAATCTGGAAGGAATGGGTACTAAACTTCACCATCTGCAGGCCCAAACTCTGTGAGACTTTTGAGGTAGCAGTTTAAAACAGGTACCTGGTAAGGGACAGAAGGTCAGCTTGACAAAAAAGGAACCCAGGTCTAACGCTCCTCACATGAACATACGCTGCAGAGCATGAACTGGGCATAATGCTGGGTTGGCAGACAACCCCAACTTGACTGGTGCCCCCTTCAGTCTCTGATCAGCCTTGGAATGCTTAATCCACAGAACATCTTCTCCTCAGACAGGAAGTCCTCGAAGGCCAGAGGTCTATCAGAATTGTTACCTATAGCGACTACCACTAACTCACTAATGCACAAAGCCCCCAAAGCACAATCAAAGCAGCTTCATGGAACGAATCTCTCTGTCAATCTGCTATCTAACTGTGGATTTCAGATGCCTAACCAGTTTCAAATTACCATAAACAAAAAGGGGTGATGCAGAAAATTTGCAAAAGAGTACTAACATTGGACTGAAAACCATCACATATATTATGAACATCTGAAACTTCCTAATACAGATGCACCATGGAACTGGCATGTGTGACCAAATTGGACCTGGTGCCTTTAGGAAGTGGCTATCAAGGTCCTTGCCCTTTGCACCTTAAGTGCTGGTCCCCATTGTTAGCTTAATGGGCCTTTCTTTGTTGGCAGTTCCAAACGGAATGAGGACCACTACAAATGGAGCACTCTCACTCTAATTTGTATGAGTGATGTGAACAGATGCCCTTGCAAACCAGATTGCCAATATAGAGGGAGCTGTTATGAAATCTGTGTAGGCTTCCCTGCCTGGTCTGCTGCTGTCAGGGTCTTATACATCTGCTGTGAAATGCATCACCTTGTCTGCATACAAAACAGGGGTCAGAACAGGTCCTAGGAAAGAGAGGGATCAATTACAGCCTTAAGGCCATGCAGATCCCGTGAAGTCTACACTGGATGGTAAAGAATGTCAGTGTACTAACTTGGAGATAAGGCATGCCAACTTTGCGTTCTAACTATGACCACAGCTCAAATAAGAAAACGTGGGGCCAGGTTTTGGTCCACATCTGATCCTCCACTTTTTCCTAGGTTCCCCCCCTTTCTAATCATTGACTTCCTCTTCCATGTCTTTTACCACATGAGTCCAAGTAGGTACCATCCATCTATCACCTCTATCTGTTCCTCATCTTATCCATTTCAGTAAAGGCAGGAGGACAGCAGGCCTTCCTTTCACCTGTCTGTGAACATGGATGGACAGACAGACTGACAGACAGATAGATAAGATTGGGAATGTTGGCCAAACACATGTACATGCTCAGCTAGTCATACACAAGGGCCATATCCCCACTGCACTATTGTAGCAGTTTTATACCTCTTTAACTGCCACAGCTTCATCCTATGAAATCTTCATGATTTTCAGTTTGTGAGGTATGTGCTCCAGTGCTGTAGTTCAGGGTGGAGTGGACTAGAGATCTTTACAAGAATAATTCTATCTACTTCACCAAATTACCACACCTTGTCAAAGCTATATCAGACTGGTATGATTGTACAGTGTGGTTACAGGCATAGGCAAAGGAAAGTGAAGGATGGCAGAATCACTGTACGACTGGCTGTATGCAACAGGAGATCAGATGTTTTATTGTGTAGTGTTGCAAGCATGTCCACTTTGGTTCTTTCCAAAGGATGTGCTTCCCTCCTTCCTTTTGCCAGACAGGGAGCTATTCTCCAAAGTGACTCCCTCTAGATGTGTTGGCAAACATCATCTCCAGCCACCCTGGCCCATGAGGGTAATGCAGGGCATAGTCCAACATATTTGATGGGCAGCATACTGGCTGAGGCTGGTTTAGGTACCAGATAAAGGCACACACTCTACCATGGAGATCTTGACTTTGTAGCCCAAGCACACAGCAGGCATTGGATATTTCCTCTAAGTTCAGCTGGTTTTGAGCCAGACACAGCACAATCCACAATCCACTTTCTTTGAGAGTGTCTCACCTACACAGCCTGGCTACTAGCCATCTATAAAACACGCTGGGGGGAAAAAATGCTCTGAGCCCAAATGGGAAGCCAGAAGTTTTGCAATTTAGAACAGGAGGACACCACTATATTTACAGAGACTTCTGACCTCAATACATAATTAAACAGAAAGTCGTTTGTGAGGACTGAGATTAATCTGCTTCCCCACTCATTCAAAAATTGGAAAATCAATGTCTCAAAGAATGAAAACTGTTCACGAATAGACATTAGCCTGAATATTACAGCTCTTATCCATAGAACTCTGAGTAATGCCCTGGTGGCCCTCCTTGACTCCCATTCTGTCCATCCTAATCACACACACATTTGTCAGTGGGAGATTAAAAGCAGCAGGAGAAGCTGAACAGCATTCAGGCTCTCAAAAAAAGAGTCAAGAGGAAAACAAAATATATTCAGAAGTTAGAACTCAGCAATCTGCACATTAAATTCAGCCCTAACTAATACGCTTGCAGCAATGAATCACAGCCAATATTTTCACAGCCTCTTAGAGTTGCTTTTCTCTTTTGCTCTCTGATAAACTCCAAGTCCTGGGGCTATACAGGCTTCAGACAGAATGAAGTGTCTATCTTCTCTTTCCAGAGCCTGAAAAAAAATGCCCTATTAGGCAGCTAGGTATGTTTAGCCTGATGAAAAGAAGGTTTAGAGGTGACATGTTAGCCATGTTTAAATATTTAGAGGGATGTCATGTTGAATATGGAGCAAGCTTGTTTTCTACTGCTCCAAAGAGTAGGACATGGAACAATTAATTCAAACTACATGAAAAGAGATTTTTAAACCTCAGGAATAACTTCCTGAGGGTAAGCACTGTTTGACGGTGGAATATGCTGCCTCAGAGTGTGGTGGAGTCACCTTCTTTGGAGTGTTTTAAACAGAGGCTGGATGGCCATTTGCTGGGGGTGCTTTGAGTTTATGTTACTGCATGGCAGGAGTTGGATTCAATGGCCATTGTGGCCTCTTACAACTCTGTGATTCTATGATTCTTTAATTCTATAACTTTGGGTACCAAAATCCACAAAACAGCATGGGCTGGGGTATTCTAAAGTTTGTAGTCCAAAAATAATTTTTCTAAGCTCTTTTCTCATGACACACCCTAGTAGGCATATCTCTTTCAAAGGCAGGTATCAATGGTCAAGCCTATTGCAAGACTTCATCTACCTTTGCTAGGCTGCAGGAGGGAAAGGAGTTATAAAGGAACTAAAGGAATCCCTGGTTGTGACAGTGGGATAAGACATCCCAAGACATTACACATTCTACTCGTGAGAGGATAGGCTGGGGTTAGGGCTGTCACTAAGTGTTCTGCGCTACAAAACCCCAGTCAGCATGGTTGGGGTTTGGAACAACAGTCCAAAACATCTGAAAGGTGCTGAGTTGGCACACCTAGGGATGCACAGTGCTAAGGGTCCAATGCCATTTAGGAAATATTCAGAACAAATCACAAAGATTCAGAACAAATAACTGTTTCTGTAGCAGAAATGACCTTATGATCCAAAGTTTAGGAGAAGCAGGTCTGAGAAAACTGAGGGAAGCCACATGTTCAGAGGTTAAATTGTCTATTTCCCTCCCTTTGTTTACACCCAGGCTGCAGCTTTAAGGCAAATATACAGGTGCAATAACGTGTTTAAAACTGGCAGTTCTATGCACAGCTTTTGCAAACATTTGTATCTGCTATTTGACAATATCCTCCTTTACAGGTAGGCAGGCATATGCAATATCCCCTTTTGCTTTGATGATTCTCCAAGACCGCTGCTATGTGAAAACATCTTTCATTACATGTACATCTTGAGTCCATTTTTCTTTAAAATGGTACATTTTTCCTTGGGCCCCAGAGATTGGTTTAGTAGTAATATTTGAAAAACTGTTGCTCATTGCCGCGGCTTCCATGGATGCACCCCCCCAGGAGAGTCCAAAATGCAGGCAGCTGTGCTGATCAATATCAACAAACCAGTTCTGTCAGCCTTCATTCCACCAAGTGACGATCTTTGATAACCTTAAGAGTTCTTACTTGCACACTCAAGACCAAGGCCATTTCAGCACCACACTGTTATAGTGCTATTATTCCACTTTCAGCCTCCTATGGAATCCTGGGGTTTGCAGTTTAGGGAGAGGCATTTAGAATTCTCAGCCAGATAGCTCTTTGGCCTCAGAGAACTACAAATCCTGGAATTCCACAGGAGGTTAAAAGTGGAATAATAGCACTCTAACAGTGTAGTGCAGAAACTGCCCAAGTTACTGCATAATACACACTATTACAACAGGGCAGATATTTTGGCTTGGAAAAACCAGCCTCTTCTAATTCTATGAGAAAGAAATGGGAAACCAGGAGTGGCAGACAATGTAATCATCTTTGTTAATCACAACATATTGGTGCATTGACCCTGTGAAACCTGACTCCACTATACAACTGTCTGGGAATTTCCTAACGGATTACTCCGCAGAAGAGATCACTGTCATTTCTAAATCTACAGCAGGACAATAGCAGGAACAATTGTAACCTCACAGGATCATTAACAAGTTTTTGGGTTGTCCACAACAGTTTGTGAGACTGCTACGGAAAGGAACCTCAATATCTCCCAATTTTTCTCCTTTTTTGAGGAGCTACTATATTAATTAATTCAACAAACAAAAAAATAAAACGTGAGATTAGCCACTTAGTAATTTTAATTCAGTCTTGCACAGCTAGTGCTTCCCACTCACTAAAAGGAAGCTAAAATTTTGATGAAGGCAAAATGGCTGGCATGAGTGCTGTAATTTGCAAAGAGATGCACAAGAAATCATGCTAGATTAATCTTCTGTGTTTGTGTATGCCACTGGGTCTTATATCTTAGCTGTATAATATATTATCTACCCCTTCACACACATACTAATAACAGAAATAATTCAGAAGCTGCTGCTATGGGTAGAGGAGTAGGTTTAACTGAAGTGCCATTTTGTTAAAAAGTATACTGTAAATATATGAGAGCTAGCACGGTGTCACTGTAGGGGTTTGAGAGCTGGAGCGGGACTCAGGGAGACCAGGGTTCAATGATGATGACTCTGGGTAAGTCATACTCTCTCATCCTCAGAGGAAGGCAAAGGGAAACCCCTTCTGAACAAATCTTGCCTAGAAAACTCTGTGATAGGTTCACCTTAGGGTCAGCATAAGTCAGAAGTTACTGAAAGGCACACAACAACAAATATTGTAAATGAGCAGGGTGTCATATGATGAATAATCTTGCTTGCAGCAGAGCAAATTCGTCTTTTATAATTCTCCTGCCAATGAAATATCTGCTCAGTTAGTTGATTAACTGCATTTAAAACATAGTTGATCAAGGAGGAATTCTAATGAGTTGACAGCTCTGTCAATTTAATTTGCAAATCTCAAATACTTACCAGGAAAGGTTCAAGCCAAGAAGCTTTTCTGAACAAAGACATTCAGAATTGTTTTGTTTTGAGAGACCATTGGTAAAATTGTAATTTATTTTAAGAATGCACAATAATCCAGGAAAGAGCCTTTATATATCTATTTAATTTCTTGGCCTTTAACTGGAAAGGTCTGCTGGCTGACTTACAGATCTAAGTAGCATGAAATTTCCTGCTTGCAGGCTAACAATCTACATTTAAGGTACAACACGCAAGCAATAAAGGATGGGAAGGGAAGATTGGGGGCGGGGGGGGAATCAATTCTGGTTATTGTTCTTATAATGGCTAACAAGATAGAAACACTTCATGCTGCTTGCAGGAATAGCTGCTGCTACATGAAGCTTCAAGGGCCAAAAGCAACCTATCTCCAAGAGAGGCACAGAAAGAGCTCTGCTAGTTTTCTTCATTATCTTTGCTCTGTGTATGGGAAGGAGATGCAGAAAATCTGTGTTGTCTTCTCCACAGATCAGAAATTCAGTAAGTTCAGGCCACTCCTGAAACTGAACACACATATAGTCTCTTATCAGCTTTAAGAAGGATTTTAAATTTTAAATACAGAAACTATGTAAAAGTATAGTTCCGTTCCCTTTGTGATAACTGAATTTTTACATTCCAGAATAGTGTAAACTATTTCTTCCAAAAATGAGAGCCAGCACAGGTAATTGGTGTGACTGTTGGCTCAGAGTCTAGGAGACCAGGGTTCAAATCCCCACTCAGCTATGGAAAACCTTGGACAAGTCACATTATCTCAGCCTCAGAAAAAAAAAGTACCAAACCTAATGTGAATAAATTTTTCCAAGAAAACCCAATGATAGTATAGCCATATGTCAGAGTCAGCTTAAAGACACATAATAACAATGGCCCTTTTCACATGTGGGGGGGGGGGAACGGGCGAAAACAGGCTAAAACGGAGCTTACCTCCAGCCGAGTAAGTCTGTCACCGCCTGGAGCAGCGCAAGCTCGCTGCTCCACACTCCTCCAGCGTTGCAGATGGCAGCTTCCGGTTGGTGGAGGCTCTCCACCAACCGGAGAAGCTCGCCAGCCGGAAGCCCGCCCCCGGCAGATCTGCAGGCACGCACTTGCGCGCTCCTGCAGATCCACTTTAGAGCCGGGCGACGGAGCGGCACAGGGCCGCGCGCTCTGTGCTTTTTAAAAACCTCGAAAAAGAGGTTTTTAAAAAACACGCAGCCCGGCTAGTTCCGGCCACTCCTGAGTGGATTCTGGTGTGAAGCTACTAAAAGTAGTCCATGCTAGTCCACTCTACGGTGTAGACGACCTCCGTGGGAGGTCGTTCTACACCGTTTCCCGCCCCACATGTGAAAAGGGCCAATAACAGGCACTTTCCAAGCCATGTTACAAAGTTTTTGAACTCTGCTCACAATACTTCTTTGCTTACATTCTAAGCAAACCTGCTCTCACATATTTGCAACCCACTAGGGCATTTTTATCATCTCCAGTATGAAGTGTCATAATCCAGGGAAAGAGATACCATGTGAAACTGCTGGTGGTTTTTTTCCGCCCTTTTGTTATTTCATCAATTTTGCTCTTGTTATTTCATCCATTTATCCAGAAGATTACAAATTAATGTTCCTCCTTTCTTCTAGTAAAAGAAAAAAAGGGAAAAAAAGCAGGATATGTGGGATTGCTGACCAGATGGAGTATTAGGAGACAGCCATATCTGTACAATTACCCCTGCCGAGATCTAGGGCCATTTCTGCACTACACTGTCATAGTGCTATTGTTCCACTTTCAACCTCCTGTGGAATTCTGGGGTTTGTAGTTTACTCAGGCCAAAGAGCTCTCTGGCTGGGAATTCTAAATGCCCCTCCCTAAACTTCAAATCTCAGGATTCCATAGGATGTTGAAAGTGGAATAATAGTACTATAACAGTGTAGTGTGGAAATGGCCTAGCTGTGTATGTGCTATAATGGAACCCAGTGACTCTCTAGCTTAGGAGAACAAAGGTTATCTGAAAAGCCCTCTGGCCAAATCTTGTAGCCAGCCTCCATGCTGAACTTTGCTAGTAGGCTGTACACCCCCAAACTTTGATATGGCTTAACTGGCAAAACATATTAATTGGCATAAATATAAACTATACTCTGCTATGGCTGCATGGCTATGCTAGCTAAGAGGAAAACCTGGCTGCACATATGGATTGCAAAATCAGGTCAGAGAAGACCTCAAAGGCATAGCCAGGTCATAGTCAGGAAATCACCAGGAAACTCCAGTGATAATTGACTTGCAGTTAGCCCCCGATGACTCAACCTTTAAGAGAAAATAATGTCCAAGATGTTCCCACAGGATGGCTGATTGTCTTAGCTCCTCTCCCTCTGACCAAGCAAACTTCCTTTTTGTCCTCATACCTGTCCCATAATTAAAGAGCTATCATGGCCACCATTAGCCATTTGTCACCAAACACTGAAACCATCAGTCAATTTGGGACCCCATTGTCCACTCTCCAGACTTCATTGTTTAATCTGCTAGAGAGCCATTAGTACCTTTGCCTTCCAAGCAGAAAAAGAATATTTAAACCCTAGTTTTTGGCCAGCTAACTCACAGTACACCAATTGCTGGTTACCACTCTACCACTCCAATTCCCATTTGTGTACTGTCCTTAGACTTGCATCTTAGCCACATCACTTCTTTGTTGCCCTTCTGGATTGGTATCACCCACTTTTCCCTAAACATCTCAGTTTCCTCCCTTTTCCTTCAGTTAGCCTTGTGTGATTGTGTGACTGCTTGGATCTCGTGTGTGTGATTGCAATTCCCCCAATAAAACAAATAAGCTTACTTTTGGCTCTCCACCTGGTTCTTCCCTGCACTAGTACCAGTAGACACAGGTGTAAAAGATCTCATAAGGTTGCCTCTCTCTACAGGCTTCCTCTTTGAGCTAATATTCCCCACCATTTTACAGAGGCACTGGCATCACAGGTGAACTCTTGAGTCATCCAGCTTTGGGGTAACAACTTCATTATCTAGCATTACGAAGTATGCTAATTTTCTTGATTGTACTATTGAAGCACTGAATATCACCCCACCCCAGATAAGATTTGGTTTCTCCCAGCCTGCCATCCTGCAGTTGGCAAACAATGCTGTTGGGAGTAACTGAAATATCAGTTCACCCTTGTTTCACAGGTATATAAACACAGAGCTGAGATTGGGCCCTGAATCAGGTTGGGAAGGAGTTGCGCGCACACACACACACAAAATTACTCTTGGTCAAGAGGAAACATCTTCTTAGCTGCAGTTTGGCTGTAACGGCAGTCTGATCAGACGAACAAAGCTTTATTGAAACATCAGTATTTCTATAAAGCTTCCAAAGGGAGAAAAAAATGCATACAAGTTGCTTTTCATGAACAAGGGTAACAAAGAACAGATCACTCTTAACATTTTTCTGTAAACAAACATATGCTCTCTGTGAGTTGTCTTATTAACTTTTGACACCGTTTTTGCAAGAAGACAGAATGGTTTGTTTAGAATTGCTTAGCAAATCAGAAACAAAACAGTAAATCCTTTGAAAAAAAATTACTCCCAACAATGCATTACAGCCAAGAGATGCCATTGATAGAAATGTTACCTTTGGGGTAATCAGCTTAAGGTTCCTGTGTTATTTTTCTTAAGTGGGTAGGTGTTTGAGATATTACCAACTTTTCTTAAACAAAGTATCAGGTAATACCTTTCAAGAACTGCAGATGGACACCCTTTGTTTCAAGAAATTCCTTCATTTTAGAACACTTTCTGATGTCATGATTATTTTCCTACCTAAGATGCTTTAAAACAATTCCAGATTCAGAGTAGACTGTTCTCTGGATGAGGCACAGTTAAAGCATTAACCAAGAGCTTGAGCTGCCTACCCCCTCCTTCTGGAAGACTCTTGCTGAAATCACTAGCTTAGTGATTTGTTCTTCTGCTGAAATCACTGCCTGGGCTAGACCTTGCTCCATTTAAGCTGAAATCACCCCTTGAGACCCCTGGAACCTGGATTCTGGTTCTTTTTCTCAAAATTCTAGCTCTGGCAGAGGACATTGGTTAACTTGTCCTCCACTTTTCCAGGCAGGAGTGCCCACATTCTTCACACTAGGATGCTCGCTAGTTCAAGCAAAATTCAACAAGACCAAAGAGACTAGCGTTTGACATCTGTAAAATTCTTTCTTTCAGGGAGTACTGTCTTTGCACATTGTGGCTCCTCTGAACTGCCCCCTCTTTTTCTGAGATGTGCATGTATATGTGTATTAGGAAAAGTATTATATTGTTTTTCTCTTGGAACCTCTTTCTTTCTAGCATCTACCCCTCTTCTAAGAAACTCCTACTGCTTCACATTGCTTAATTCGAAACCCCCACAGCCTTGCAAGTGTGCTCATTTTGAGCTAGCATCTTCCCCATCCTAAAGCAATTATGCTCTGTTAGGTATCTGTTTGTATTTTGCACATACTGTTTGCCATTTATAAAGCTCTACCATAATATTTGCTATTTCCCAATGAAGCTATTGTGCATATCTGGATTGCTGTGCTCAATGAAATTCCCCTTTTAGAGAGCTCTGTGTGAATATGGTTTATTGAATACAGTTTGTCTAAGATATACTATTGTGAAGGTCACAAAATCCCTGTTAGGCATGAGTACTCATAATACGTATGGCTTTATTCATGTGCTCTGAGGGCATACTGGATAATAACAGCCACACTGTGGCCTTTTAGTGTACTATAGCATTATTTTCCTAAAATGTGTGTCTAGTAATGCAGAGTTAATTATTAAATATTTTCTCATTTCTTTCAAGCAAGGATAGGAATTGTAGTACTGCAAATCCCACCACTCTACCCTTTTGGCTAAGGAGGTCATAACCACTGGGAGTTGCAGTATAATACTATCTGTAGGGATGCATTCTCCTCACCCTTGCTTAAAAGTACTTTCTGCTATCAGCCCTTTCATTAATTTCTTTCAGTTAATTTCCAACCTCAGCAGAACTGAATTCACCCACAATTAGTCGGTGCTTATTTCCTGCTAGTGAAGGGTGCTTAATAATTTGTTTCCCCTTTACACCAATGGCATTTGATTGTGCCATTGAAAAACAATAACATAACTATATCATCTTCATCATATTTTTCAACCCTAGCCATAGTCACTGAAAGCCAATCTGAATGAAAAAAAGGTTTTGTGCTGATCTACAACACAGATGTGAATCCTGTGTCCTCCACTCTTCCAGGCAGGAGTGCCCACATTGTTCACACTAGGATGCTCGCTAGTTCAAGCAAAATTCAACAAGACCAAAGAGTGCAGTGCAATGTGTGGAAGGTGATACAATAGCTATATTTAAATACTTGAAGAGATGTCTTGTAGAACAGTGCTTCTTAAACTGCCTGATGTGGGGGACTAGCAGGATCTAGCAGGATCTAGCAGGATCTTTTCCCCAGTGTGCCAGGGACTGCCACCATATTTGAGCCCACTGGCTACAACTGTTAGTTTCTTTCCTGGAAACTTGCTATGGACCAGCAGCCAATGGCTCAGGGGCCAGCAACAGTCCATGGAGAAGCACTTATGTAGAAAATGGAGCTTGTTTTCCACTGCTTCAGAAACTATAAGACAAGCCAATGGATTCCAATTATAAGAAAATATATTCCATGGAGACATTAGGAAGACTTTATTGACTATAAGAGATGTTCAGCAGTGGAATAAGCTGCCTCAGAGAGTGGCAAAGTCTCCTTCTTTGGAGGTCCATAAACAAAGGCTGGATGGTCATCTTTTGGGAATGCTTTAGCTGAGTATTCCTGCATGGCTTTGGATTAGAATCATAGAATCATAGAGTTGGAAGAGACCCCACGGGCCATCCAGTCCAACCCCCTGTCATGCAGGAACACACATCAAAGCACTCCCAACAGATGGCCATCCAGCCTCTGCTTAAAAACCTCCAAAGAAGGAGACTCCGCCACAATCCGAGGCACCATATTCCACTGCCAGACAGCTTTGACTGTCAGGAAGTTCTTCCTGAGGTTCAGGTGGAGTCTCCTTCCCTGCTGCTTGAATCCATTGCTCCTTGTCCTAGTCTCTGGAGCAGCAGAAAACCCACTCCCTCCTCAACATGACATCCTTTCAAATATTTAAACATGGCTGTCATGTCCCCTCTTAACCTTCTCTTCTGCAGACTAAACATACCCAGCTCCCTAAGGCTCTCCTCATAGGACATGGCTTCCAAATCCTCACCATTTTGGTTGCCTTCTTCTGGACATGCTCTAGCTTGTCGATATCCTTCTTGAATTGAGGTGCCTAGAATTGGACACAATATTCAAGATGAGGTCTAACCAAAGCAGAATAGAGTGGTACCATTACCTCCCTTCATCTAGACACCATACTCTTATTGATGCAACCAAGAATTGCATTGGTTTTCTTGGCTGCCGCATCACACTGCTGACTCATGTTCAGCTTGTGGTCTACCAAGACTCCCAGATCCCTTTCATACGTACTGTTATCCAGCCACGTGTCCCCCATCCTATATTTGTGCATTCCACTTTTTCTGCCTAAGTTTAGGACCTTACATTTCTCTCTGTTGAAATTCATTTTGTTAGCTTTGGCCCAGCTCTCCAATCTGTCCAGGTCATTTTGAATTTTAATCCTGTCCTCTGGCGTATTAGCAACCCCTCCCAATTTGGTGTCATCTGCAAATTTGATCAGCATGCCCTCCACTCCGTCATCCAAGTCATTGATGGAGAAGTTAAATAGCACTGGGCCCAGGACAGAACCCTGTGGCACCCTTGTGGTCCATTCTACTTCTATGATTCTGTGATTCTAAGGTAACAACCTGTTAGAGTGCTTTCCTTGCCTTCCTCACTTCATCATCCTGAAAAGAGATAGCAAAATTAGGTGAGCGTTACATGAAGCTATGGCTGAAACTGTGCACCTTGAACAGTCAAGGAAACTTTTTAAAGGTTAGTATATAGTGTCAGAAATCCCAACTATATCCCAATAAGATGAAGTGTTAGCCTTCAGATTATCTCAATCATAGTTTAGCTGCATGTAATCATAAACCTAGAGAGAAAGAGAGCTGTCCTTGGTGCTGAATCTTGATTTTTGTGAAACCCAGGTGAAATGCAGTAACCATGTTTAATAATAATGTGCAACCAAAAAAGGAAGAATGAGGGAAAGAAAACGTCATCCCCAGTAGTCAGACAGATTCTGTGTTTCTCCAACATGTTTCTGTTCACCTCAACAGTACTTCAGTACTAATATAGTCTTGACATGCTTGTCCATGTATGAATACCACCAACACCATAGTTGTGTATACCAAAAGGCAATTCTCTTCAGCAGCATTATCCAAACTATACAGTCTGAACACAGTACCCACAGATTATCTTAAGAAATCTTTTGTCTCAAGAAAATCCAGTGTAGCCACATGACAAATAACTACAGATTGTTCTATTAATAAAGATATTCCAGAAAGACAAGGCAATCGACCTCTGTCCTCATAGATATTGATTAAAATACTGAATGACCCAGTAAACTCAGGATCTGAGACTAGCTCTGCACTAGGTTTTAGCCTCACAACAAGTATAAAGGTGCTGAAAACTTCTGGATTTCTCTCATGCCCCTTTGTGGGGCAATACTGAAAAACTCTTCTGGACTCTAAATCGGAATAAATTTGGCATAACCTTGTCTTTGCTGTGGTTTCTTTACAATGATATGATCAATTCAAACATTTCAATAATATAAATGTTCCTGTTATGTGAACTTTGCATGTTCAGTAAAAGAATAACCTTAGCAGCATTTGCATCTGTTTATACTTAGATACTATAAATAAAGGTTTTACTACTTGCCTTCTTTAAACATTTGTACTGACTCTAAACAGAGTTTCCATGTTTAGGTGGAAATTATGGTTTTAGTAGACTGAAATCATTGCACATTGCCGAGGTCATAGATAATGCCATGTTATGTTTCCTGTCTTTCTGAGTCTAGGGGCAAAGACTTTAGTGACTCTCAAATAAGTTAGATCTAACTCAATTTCCGCTGTTCAGAAAATCAATTACCTTCCTTACAAAAGGATATCAGATTTGTCTGATACAAGTGAACACATGCTATCTTATATCCTGTTTGATATTTTATTTCTATTTGCTCCATCTGATCACACCACTCTTATTCAATATAATCCTCTTTTCTAAAAATGTAAGACAAAGATTAGCAATCTGATTTCTGTCTTATGAAGCCATATATCATGACGGTGAGAGAGGCATAAAGAACTTGAAATGAGTGGGAAGACACTGTTGACTATTCCTAATTCCTGTTTCAGTGCTATGAAAATGCATTATGCCACGTCGCACAAGCATTCTTAAATCCACATGGTGGATTACTTTTATGGGTTTATAGAAAGAGTAAATTGGGTGGTAAATAGTAATGATAACTCTCATTAACAGGCATTTGAATTATGGTTGTAGGCCAAGTTACATCCTAATATGCCCAAAGTGGCTGTTAGTAGAATAAAATGCACCCTATTAAAGGTCAAAGATCTGTTAGCAAACTCTTTGATCTACCATATAATTAAATAATGACAAATAATAAATATCATTGTTTTCTGATGGATCTTCTGAGCTAAACAAAGTTGGCAACCAAATATTTCAGCTACTCAGCACTTTCTATTCTACTCCATAGTCTGTAAGTTTCTGTGCAAAGTATGTTACTCTTTCTGCACTCTAACCAAGCTAAAAGAAATTCTTAAGTTAATCATCTTTGCACAGCTTTGAGAAAGCCAACCTTTTCTTTATAATCATGCACTTTTCAGGTTTTAAAACTGGATCCTGAAAATTAATGTGGCCTTTAGACACAGTCTGGAGCCTTTACTATGGTGAATTTCTGGGACACATCTAGCATAGGTGAAATATTCTGTGAAGACCCACTGTTTTCAATATGGAAGAAATTTAAGAATGGTTCTTAAAAGTTCCATTTGAAACTAAAGAGACTTTAAGGTGCTTGTTTTTGGCAGGGTTGCACCCTAGAATTGTTGGGAGTGGCAAGCTTTGCATGCCTAATTAACTGGCTAGTTTCTTTGGATGTTTATTGTAGGCATAGAGAGATAGCCTAGAGAAAACTTCCTGTTTGTTTTGGTCAACACCTTTTCCTCCAGCACATACACATTCTTTGGTCTTAAAAAGGTTCTCCTGCCACTTACTCCTTTTCCTTTTGTCTTCGCCTTTTGTCCTGAAAGCATGCCCTGAGATCTCCTAACAGGGATTATTTTCAGCAAGCATGTGAGTGCTTAATTTTCTTCCTACCTTCTTCAAGAATTGAACCTGTGTAGACTATGCAGAAGATTTTGTGAGTAAATTCTTTTATATTTTTAACCAAATTGTTTTTTGTGTTTATCTTGAGCTAGGTTAAGTGTGTTTGGGGTGGAGTGATAGAAGTGGGACTGGTAATCTGTCCAACTTCCGTTTTTGTGCAATTACTAAGATACTCTGCTGATTGAGAGTCTCATTACCAAAAATCTCTCAATTCCCCAACAAGAATTCCACTGTGTTTTAGTAGAATAAACACTACTTCATCTACCTTTAGTCAATATTTTTATTTCTTTCAAACATGTCTCTGAAAGTTACAATAATCTTGGATGAAAGGAAGAGGTCTATAGGTCAGAACTAGCAAATTTCAGTTTTTAAAAGGAAACTGAGAATGGAAATCATTGACTATGGATTATGAAAATAGTAAGTCCCAGTGATCTCAGGAACTAATTTCAGAGTAATAATCTGTGAAGCCTAAAAATCTGTGGAGATCCTTCCTGTCTTTGAGAGAGTGCCATGAAAATATCAGTTTGTCCTATGCCTAAAGGCAGCAAGTGCCAGGAAAGGCAAGCTGTGTAAGAGGGAGCATTTACAGGACAGTCAAGCTAATACACCTTACATGGGTTATTGAAGGAGTTCACCAGTGAGGAAGGAAGGCACAGCAGCAAGGTCTTGGCCATTCCAGAATAAGTCATGAGGAGCCAGAAGCCACAATAACTAAAGCCAAAAAGGAAAGACTTATCAGTTAAGTCAGTCCAGAGGTTAAGAATTCAAATAAATCTAAGAGCATGAGAACACTGAAGGACAGCAATAACAAAATATTGTGTGCAACAAGAAGCCACAGCAGCTACTGGGAGATTTATAGCTGCGTGAACCTGAGATGCCAGATAATTGATTGCTCAGCACCTCTCGTTTAATCATCTGTAAGTGTCACTGCCATTTTTGATTCTGCTGCTTTTTTTTGTTGATACACAGCAAATAATGGGGGTGTTTTCTCAGTTTCCATCAAGTCAAGTTCAGGTGGGAACCCATCATGCTGTATCTGCCAGCAGCTGCCCAGATTCCAGGAGGTAGCCATTATCAGGAGCCAGAGGTCTGAGTTCAGATTCAAAAGTGTGAATTATGACACTATTCAAGGTGCTAAATCTGTTTTGGTGATGATATTCAGCACCTTTGATAACTTTGTTAAAGTTCAGACAACTTGGAGCAGATTCACTGCTCTGCTGACAAAAAACCACCAGCCATCACTGCATGCATAGGCTCAGGCTTCATAGGACTAGAGCTAGCAAGCCCATGCACTGTAGAAAGAGGCATAACACCTTTACCCCAAAATGATCCAATTGACCTGCAGGAAAACTTAGTATTCCCAATATAGCAATCAATCTGAATTCGAATACAAACAAAGCCAACCCATTGCATCATAGGGGGAAATGGAAGGAGGGTTCTCTGTCATCTAGTTTTGGCTGTTTCTGATGCCCAAGGATGACCCTTAAGCCTCCCAAATCATAGGAAAACATCAAAACTCATTTTTGTGTGCTTATTGTTTCCCAGTAGAGGACAATATTATTTCAATTAGTAACCTGTTTATCCCTCCCACTTTTTGAAGATTTCCAGTTCTTGTTGGAACCCGTGATTCATATGAGCTGCTTTGCCAAATCATTTATTTCCTCAATTTTTGTTCTCTAATGATATCAAATGAGTACCATCAGACTCTATTTTATTTTCTCCCAGCTTTTTTTAAAAGTTGCTTCTAAAGATGTTTCCACAGCTGGCCCTAAGGGCCTGTATTTTCCCTACTGCAGTAAGTTGCACTTGGGATATTATCTAATCGGCAGTGTCAGCAGCATTGGGAACTAAAATTAACTGAAAATCCCTCTTCCAGCTGCTTCCTTTTACACAGAATTAGAAAGGCTTGGGAGCTGCCAGTTGGACCTCCTTTGCTCTTTTAAGTCAGTATGCTATAGACTTCTGGTCCATCTGGATAAAACAGAACACATCTCAAAAGCCCAGTATCATAACATGAGTATTTTAAAAACCCTTATATATTTATGAGTATAAAAACAAAGTATTTGATTTTATTCTGACAGTCTTGTCAGATGATCATTTCATTGAGCCAAAAAAAAAAAAAAATTTCTGTTGTTGCCGAGGAATCCAGATGTTGCTGTTTCCCTGACCCAATTGCTAAACTAGCTTGCCATTTTAGTACAGTTAAATAAATGAGCAAGCAACAGCAATGACAAAGTACCTTGTGATCCATTAAGGACTTAATACATTTATTATAGTGCCAGCTTTCATGAATTATACCCCACTTTGTCATATGCTACGTTATCCAGGGTGCTACGGCTTGTGTCCCTAGAAGTTGATGAACAGTAACACCCCAAAGCCCAAGACAGCATATGCAATGATCTGGGATTCTTGTAAGCATAATTCAGTAACATCTAGAGAGTCAAGTTTGCAAACCATTGCTATAGTTATGGGGGGAGAAAGAGAAAACGAGGGCACTGCGCTTCCTAAATAAGAATTATTTGGAAGAATAAGAATTTTCCTTTACTTTTCAAATTTCTAGCACTGCAGTAATTTGAGACTTCTGTTGAGCAGCCAAAGAAAAGGGGCAGTCAAAGCTATCAAGGGAATGAGAACACAGCAAATAGAAAAATTATAGGAGTGAACAATTTTCAATGCCTCACTCTAGAAATGTGGGGACTGGAGGAAAATTTTGTTGAGGATGTGACATCCAATTTTGTTTTGATTTGTTTCAGTCTGTGGCACTTTTAGAAGTCTGTGCCACCCTCAAAGAGTCCTGGGTGAAAAAAAAATTGGCTCCTGGCCTGCTGCAGTTGCCCATCCTTCCACAGGCCTTGTTATTGTCATAGACCTTCTTTTGCTGCCAGCTGAGCTGGCTGAGGCATGGTGGCTCTCAGCCCTAGCAGGTGTTGATCTGGGAGAAGTTTCAGCAGAGTTACTCAGCACTATAATTGCATGGACCACAGTTTCTTTCTTCTGTTTTTTATCAGAACATTTATATCTTGCTCTGTATCATCAGATCTCAGGGAGTTGTACAAATAAAATTAATTTAAGCAGATGAGAACAATTTAAAACATCAGCAATGATTTAAACAGACTACTATTTAAAAATTTAATCAGTTAAAAAACAGGTTAATGTCTCAAGAAGGCTTTTAGATTGCCTATTTTTACATATTATTGTCATCCCCATCTATTTCCCAAGTATCTATTGACTGGTTATTTTATATTTCACCTTTCCTCAGCATATTTGAGAGTACAATACGTGTCATCACATCAGAGTTGTTTAGAATTCAGGTATCTGATTAAGTGGACTATAATCTACAAAATCTTATGCTGCAAGAAACTGATGGGGCTGTTTGTTGTTCTTAAACACAGCCATCACTTTGGAAATTATTAAAATCACCAGCATGGGGAGGGGGATGAGGTGCTTTCAACCCCTGGATCATTCAACTCCCAGACTACTCTGCTAGCCACACAACCACAGCAAGTCCAAATACTGCTGTTTTTCTCTGCAATCTTTCTCATAATGGCAGTCATAATGAAAGTCATATTATATGACTTTCAGATTCCACTTGGAGAGGGACTGCAGAGGGAAGTGGAGGTATTTGTGGTTGGCCCATGGTTCTGGGTTGTTGGTAAAGGTTGGCTGAGTGTATTTTCAATATTTTCACATGTCAGTGGGAGGGAGGGGCTTTCTGCACAATTTTGATGCAAAAGTTATCCCCAAATCTCACCAAATATTTTTAAATGAGGGGGGATGGAGAGCTTTGGGAAACTGGCAGGAAGTTTCAGGGACACAGAAGTGGGGTTCAAAGCTGTTCACAGCCTACAAGTTGCAATTTGCCCACCCCTGCTTTAGGGCTGATTGCTTCCTACTGTACTATCAGCACAATGGAAGAACATAGTGCTTAGACCTTCTTGAAGGACAGTGGGGCTTGTTCTTTGAATGGACATTCTCTTGGAAGTGCTTTGTTTTGTATTCTTGTTGTATGGCAAGGATTTGGACTAAATGGACTTGAAGTCCCTTCCAACTCTGTTTCTAGGTCCTGTGTGTTCTTGTTTAGAACAGAGTGGAACGTAGATGAGATAACAAGAATGACAAGAATGTAAAGACAAATATGATGACCGTAAGAGCCCTCTTCAGGTGTTATGGTTTCTGCCATTACAATCACGTGTGGCCTTGCAGACTGTGCCCTTGCTTCTGTGCAACCCTACTGAAGCTGGTACCAGAGAATCTATAAGCACTGCTCGTCACTGCATACATGCTGGAACTTATGCACGGCATGACCAGAGTTCTAAAGGGAACCTTCACACTTATAGATGGCTCTCTGCTCCACACCTTCAGCAGGTGTGGATTTAGGGCAGGGGACTGAGCCCACACATGTCTAGATTTAGCCTACGAAGGGTCTCAGAGATGATGTTCCCCTTTCCTTGAGCCCCACTCTTTCCTTGAAGGTCCATCCTCCTCACTGAGGAGATTTGCTCGCAGTCAGAAAGACAAGCTGCAGACTGAGACTTCTCCTGTTATCTCTTGTCCAAAGTGGCACAGAATAGCACCCCATTCCCTACCCCATTCCCAACAGAGAAAATTAGTGAGGCAGAATAATATTGCTGCCATCTGTTCTCTGATAGTGACAGGACCACAAAGCCCACTCACTTTGTCCAGTGGGAATAGGAACAGGTTTGGGAAGTATTGCCCTTACCATCCTCAATATGAAAATGGAGCTAATAGAGGCACCCATCAGGCAGATAATCCCATGGCCCTCACTACACAGGGATAGGGACTTTATATCAGGGAAGAAGTGGGTCCGGATGATATTATACGGTGGAGAGAGGCACTTAAAGTCATGTATTCTGCTATGGAACCAATCAGACCCTAGGATCTATGAAGTTCCCTGTCCTATCTGTAGGGGATGTGATAGGCCATTTCTGCACTACACTGTTATAGTGCTATTATTCCACTTTCAACATCCTTGTCAGGACCCTGGAACTCCAGGACACAAGCTCTGAGTCTGAGCCAGAGGCCCTGGAGCGTGCTGCACCAACACAGCCCGTCCCAGAGGCTGCCCCAGACACAGAGCCCTTGGCCCCAATAGCCCCAGCAAC
Source organism: Cyclura pinguis (assembly GCA_030412105.1). Taxonomy (NCBI): domain Eukaryota; kingdom Metazoa; phylum Chordata; class Lepidosauria; order Squamata; family Iguanidae; genus Cyclura; species Cyclura pinguis. The sequence continues at coordinate 133,338,659 of CM059600.1, forward strand.
AGAGCCAGGGGTTGCCTCAGACCCAGCCAAGCCAGAAGAGTCAGATAGTGAGATTCAAGAGCAGGTACCTACTTACCAGCAGCATCGGGAACGAAAGAGTGCTCTCAGGAGGTCGGAGCATTTAAATAGAAAACGCCAGGCAATCAGGGTCCAGCTGAGAGAACACCTGGAGGAGTGATCTGCCTATAAAAGCACTCACTCAGCCTTAGGTCGTTGTTGGCTCACAACCGTCCCATTTGGGGGGAGTTACGTGTTGGGTATCTTGGATCCCTGCCTTGCCTCCTGGAACGCTGCCTGACCTGCTGGAACATCGTCTCCTTTGGATCTCGGACCGGCCCTGGTAACTTCTCTTGCTTGAGCTAACTCAGACTGTTCACTGAGAACCCGGCTGTGACGTAACAGCCAGGGAGTCTCCTTGCTGCCAGAAGCTCTTTTATTTACTGCTACCTTATCTATTCATTTGCCATTTGCCTGGAAAGCTCTTTGATTTATTGCCTTATTTGCGAGAGACTTGTTAACCGGCTCTAGGCTGCCTGCCAGGCCTAGGAGTGGACAATTCTATGGAATCCTGGGGTTTGCAGTTTAGGGAGGGGCCTTTAGAATTCTCAGCCAGAGAGCTCTTTGGCCTCAGTAAACTACAAACTCCAGAATTCCACAGGAGGTTGAAAGTGGAATAATAGCGCTATAACAGTATAGTGCAGAAATGGCCATAGACTGACTGACTGATTGATTTTATGCTGTATGATTTATTTGGAAGGTATACATTCCTTTAATCAATATGTAATAAATTATGTTTATCCTGACAGTTTGGTAAGCAGCCAAGTAAATAGGTTCTTAGAAATACATATGTTTCTTATTTATTTTATTTCTTTATTTTATTTATTTCTTGACTTTGTCCCAACAGAGGACCCAGCATAGCTGACAACAAACTAAAAGAAAGTACAGCTAAAATATTAGTAGAGTAAAGTTTAAAAACAATTACATAAACAATTCTAATCAAAGCACAAAGTTAAAACAGTCATAAACACATTTAAAGCATAATTAAAAAGAATGTACACAATACCACATTAAAGAGACTCTTTAAGAGGTCTTTCAGATTCAGGACTGCATTCATCTTGATTGTAGTCTATCTCTTTTCCTACTGCCTTCTACTTACCAAGCATTACTATCTCTTCTACTGTTTTTTCTAATACCATGGCTTCTCAAAGTATAATAATCTCTGTTTAGTCATCTTGGATTCCAGGAAAAATTCAGGTTTGCTTTACACTAGCATCTGTTTATTTGTTTTTGTTTTTTTATTAGTCCATGGTATCCACAGAGCTGTTCTCCAGCACCGCATTTCAGATGAGTTGATTCTCTACTTATTCTATGCCTGTCAGCTCTCTTCTCTGTCTCGCTTTCACAACCATGCACAGAAATATTTCTATTGGAAGGTATGATCCTAACTTTGTTATTCAATGATACACCTTTACACTTGAAGGTTTTTGACTAGTTCATTCATAGCTGCTCTTCCATTTCCTAATCTTCTTTTGATTTCTAGACTACAGTCTCCAATTTGATTAATAACTGATCCAAGGTATAGCAAATCTTTTACTATTTTAATGTCTTCATCATCAACATTAAAATGTTGTAAATCATCTGTGATGATTATTTTTGTTTTCTTATCTACGCCTTTGAACATTCTTTCTTGACTTTCTCCAATAGCAGTTCCAAGTCTTTGCTATTTTCTGTTAGTAGTATGGTGTCATCTGCATATCTTAAAGTGTTGATGTTCCTTCCTTCAGTTCTTATGCCTCCTTCCTCTGACTCTAATCCAGCTTTAGGTGTGATATATTCAGCATATAAGTTAAACAGGCAGGGTCATAAGATGTACCCTTGCTTGACCTCCTTACTTATAGGAAACAATTTTGTTTCTCTATATTCTGTCCTGATGGTAGCCTCTTGTTCTGGGTATAGGTTACACATCAGGGCAATGAAATGTTATGGCACACTCATTTCTTTAAGAATGATTCATAGTTTATCATGATCTATACAATCAAGGGCTTTGCAATAATATATAAAGCTCAGGCAGATTTTCTTCTGAAATTCTTTGGTGTACTCCATTATCCAATGTATATTTGCAATATGATCTCAATTGCCTCTTCCTTTTCTGAATCCAGTTTGGACATTTGGCATTTCTCACTCCATATATGGTAAAGAACTTCCTTGTAAAATCTTGAGCATCACTTTTTTTTTTTTTGGCATGGGAGATTAATGTAATAGTCTCATTTTTAGTACAGTGCCCATTGTCTATTTTCTTGAGGATTAGAATGTACATTCAGTGCTTCCAATGTGTGGGTCATTGTTTTGTTTTCAATTTTTGTTGACAAATTTTAGTTAAAATTTTGAGTGGATTCTGTTTCTGTAGCTTGAAACAGCACTATTGTTATGTCATTTGTTTCTGATGATTTATTTCCCCCAAGCACTTTGAGCACAGCTTCCAATTCACTTTCTTTCTTTTAATTTTTTTTATTGCAGGGATTAACACTGATATACATACAAAAATTTATTATAGCAATTAATATAAAACCATTAGTGCTTCACCTATAGTTTCCACTTCACTTTCTGTCTTGGCTTGTAGCTGCCAGCTAGAATTCTTTGGCAGGGCAAATGATGTCAATATTCATGCAGTTGGAGTGAATTTCAAAACAAGTCCATGGTCTGAATCAAAACAAGCAGTCCAACTGGGCACTGAAGCAAAAATGGAATAGACAAAGAAATCAATCTAAGGTCAAAAGTTGGAAGAAAAGAAGTACAGAAATTGTGTGCTTTCAAGTCATTTCCAATTAATGGTGACCTAAGATGAACCTATCACTGGGTTTTCTGGGGCTAGAGTATATGATGCATCCAAGATCGCCTAATGGCTAAATTTGATTATTCATGAGGTGCCCAGTTACCTCCTCTCCATTTCCCCCTTCCCATCCTTTTCCTTTTGCCTAGGTGCACATGCCTTCCTTCCATGTACCCACAAAACAGACAAGTGAATAGAGAGGAGGTTAGAGCTGTCCAGCGGTGGAATATGCTGCCTCGGAGTGTGGTGGAATCTCCTTCTTTAGAGGTTTTTAAACAGAGGCTGGATGGCCATCTGTTGGGAATGCTTTGATGTGTGTTCTTGCATAGCAGGGTGTTGGACTGGATGGCCCCTGGGGTCTCTTCCAACTCTACAATGCTATGATTCTATGAATGGGGGAAGGCTCACACATGCTTTCCTTCTCTGCTTGCAGGCCTTCCCTCCCCCATTTGCTTGCCTTCTACCTAGGTACAGAGGGCACAGCATGCCTGAGCAAAAGGCAAGGGGTTAGGAGTGGGAGAATGGCAGGGAGGCAAGTGGGTACCTCGTGAATAATCAAATTTGTGAAAGTCAAACCCACAAATATGGAGGGAAGACTACAATATATTGCTTTGAAGCCATCTGGGTCAGAGGTTTTATCAAATTTCAACTTTTTAATTGCACCAATGATTTCCATTTTAATAATTGATTTATTTAACTCATCTCTTTGTATATCCATGGTTTGAGGTATTTCTGTTTCTTCTAAATATTTGATTAATTTTTTCTTTTGTCTGTGTGTGCGTGTGTGTGAAGGGGGTTTATATATGAACAAGTTCTGAAAATAGCAAAGTTTTTTTATCTGGTTCTGTTAGTATGTTGTTTGACCATCTCTAATCCTCTTTGTCATTTTTCCTTTTCTTTTCTTAATTTATAAGCTAGCCATCTTCCTGATTTATTTGTGTATTCACAGTATCTTTGCTTTATGAATTTCATTTTTTTCAGTTTCTCATCTAGCCTGTGTAGTAGTTGTTTGTTCAGAGAGTTCTTTTTATGTTCTTGTTCTTTCTTCTGTAATTCTTCTAGGATTTTCTGATCTTTCTCTTTCGTTTCCTTTATTGTACTTCTTGCTATATGAAAAACCCATTCATCACTACCTTATTGCTTCCCATATTACCTTCAATGAAGCTCCTTTGTCCATATTGTTCTAAAAAAAAATTGCTTCATTTCTCTCTTTGCCTTTTCAATTATCTTACCATCTTTTAACTGTTCATCATTTAGTTTTCAGATATATTCGTTGTTTCTATTCTGCAATGTGAGAATTATGGGATTATGATCTGAGATTGTTCTTGGGAGGTCTCCATCTTTCTTTATCTTAGTGTATAGCAATTTTAGAAGAAAGGAACATATTAATCCTGGATTTTGTTTTATGACTTGTTGAGAAGTAACTGTAATCCTTTTCTTGTTTTTCTGATATTTCATCATATTTCTGATGCCAGACATCCATCATTGATAGATTATGCAATAGGTAAAAAAAATGTTTTTGGGTGCTTGCCTTGACTTTTATTTTTTTATTTTTATTTTATTTTATTTGTATTATTTGTATTATTTTTCATTTTAAATGTATTTTATTTTAAATTTATTATTTATATTATGTTATTATTCTTATTATTTTATTTTAAATTTTTTATTTTTATTTTTATTTATTACTGTAGCTTTATTGGAGATTAATTTAATTAAATCTTTTAATTAATTTATTACTGTAGCTTTATAGGAGAATTAAATCTTTTAATTTATTACTGTAGCTTTGTTGGAGAATTAAATACACTATTATAGCGCTTGGAAAATTTCTCTTTTTTTGGCTATTGTTGACTTTACTCTGAACATTTTGTCAGTCTCTAAATCCATTTGCTCCATTTTCCATCCTGTAAAATGAGAAACAGATGCAATGAGATGTGCGTCTAAATCCCCTTGTTGTCTTTCTTCTACTCCTCTAATCCTGATGCATTTTTCCTTTTTTATTTCTATAAATATTCATGTCATTTCAGTTTGTTCTGAAGTCTGTGCAAGGAATGCTGTATGTTTCTCTATGTTTACTGTTTTTTTCCAGCAATTCTTCAGTCTTCCCATTAATATGTTTTAATTCTTTTGTCACATTTTCCAACTTCTCTCCAAAAGTTTCTAGTTCCATCCTAAGAACTAACTTAATTTCTGTCCTTCTGTCCTTCATTTCACTTCTGTCCCTAGTTTTAGATCTCTTCTAGTATGACTACATTAGTTTTCTATGATTTTGTTTGAAGTTCTAATGAGGGTCTGCATTGCATTCAGGTTTGTAAGTGAGACTAAGCAATTGCTCTTCTTGTTCCCAAAACCATGATTGTTAACTATTCTTTGTTAGCACTTTCTAGGCAAGTCTTTCTATAATAGATGAGATTTTGTCCCTGGATCCTCAGTGAACTGTGAACTAAAACTTCCTGTTTATGTCCACTCTTATCTGCTACATTATAAAGTATTGTAAGTTGTTAATGTTCCTTCAAAAAATCCAAATTTTAAAAAATTAATATATCAAATTTCTCTACTAGAATAATATATATCAAATATATCCAAAATATCAATTGATAGATAACAGGAATTTCAAATACCTATCAAGCTTCCACCATCCAAGGAGTATAGATTAAGAATGAAGCAGCCAGTTCAAAATGTATTTTTAAATTAATTAAATCAATAAATGTATGTTAATTGTATTCCAACTTGCTTAAGGCAATAGTTCAACTAGTTTATTACAATTCTATAGCAATAAAGTAACATCTAAGACTTAAAAATTAAATATAAAAATTAAAGATAACGCTAGGTGATGCTCTTGTAATGAAATAGAGAAAGACCAAGTTAATTTAAGCAAAGAAAAGAGATGAGCAAAAAAAAGTTAAATGACAATGTACCAATAAAGACAGTTTTGTCCTCGAGCCTAATGCACTATAATCTTATCCTTGAACTAATTAATTACAGCTATTTAAACCCTTTCCCTAAAGTAAATGAAATCACCAATAAGTCACTAAATGAAAAATAAGAGGTAAGGTTTTAGCCAAAATATTTTGAGACTCACTGTTCAGCAGCTAGATATTAGCTTTTCCCCTTATTAGTGACAGATGCTAAATACTAATGTAAAAAAGTTACTATAAATTATAAACAATATGTCCAATTTATTTCTAAATCAGAGAGTAAAAATAAATTAAATTGCTGTAATTAGAAATAGGGATAAATAGCACTGGAAGCAGATATAGAAATTTATATAGAGAGATATAATATTTAAAAAATATTTAGAAAGGGCTTTTTGCCCCTTCTTTCTCTGTTTCAATTGCAAATTGTAGGTCAACCACCACTTTTAACCTTACATCTTGAATTAGAATCTCTGTTGGTGTCTTCTACTCTATCTCTGTCATCCACTGTCTTTTATCCTTGCCTAAATTAAAGTCTTGACTCTTGCTTTACTAATTTCTCTTTCAATAATTTGAAAGAGGCTGAGAGTCCTTCAGTGAGAAAGAACTCTGGAGTAAAGTGCCTCAGTCAGTCAGGGAGGTTGTCTGTGCAGGAAGGGTTTAATTCTCAGAGAAAGTCTAGAGAAATGCAGAAGAGTAATTAAACCATGGTCAGAAAGTATGACCTAGATTGGGGGTTGATTCCTTGGTGAGAGTGTAGATAAAGGGCAGTTCATGGTTCCTGTGCTTATACGAGAGTTTAAAGATATAAGGAAAGTGTCTAATAGTACTCTAAAGAACGATATTAATTTTGATGTGCATATGAACTCCAATACTTTATTCTGTATGTTATCTGAATAAATATTACAGTATATTTTTATAAATACTGACTCAGCTGAGTGTCATACTGCATTTAAATTAACCTGGAAAACATGCTACCATAGAATTATAAAGAGTTTCTAAATAGCCATAGAAGGCCTCACCCTTTACACAAAAGTGTAAAGGGCGAAGGCAAAGCTGTGTGAAAAGACAGAGTGCCTTATCAGATTGGGGTGCTACCATGCAGTGTGAGAGAGAAGTAAGCCCTATCACAAGCATCTTTTACAGTATCTCTTACACAATATATACTACATATTGTAAAATATATAAGATATAATACTCAATTCAAACTTTATATACAGAGAAAAAGAAAAATGTATTATTTCATCTACAATTTCCTACGTAAACTATTTTCACAACTCTTCTTTTTCTCAATACCTTGTCTCTTTATTTCCTGTAAGCAACTACAATCTTTTCTAAATCTATCAAGTGTTTTATCCTTCAGAAACATGGTTAATTTGTCCATTTCCATGGTGTTGTATAGTTCTCAGTGAGTCCTCCATTACCAGTATTTTATCATTTTTCCATTCTTTTGCATATAAGATTCTAGCTTTTGTAATCGTATATAACAACATTTTCCAATTTCATCTTTTAACATATCCTACCAACACAGTAGTCATATTTAATAAATAAAATTCTGGCTTCATTGGAAATTGTTTCTATAATATCCTTTAATCTCATTATGAATTGTGTTCCATTACCTTTTTGCCATGTCACACTGCCATCAACAGTAGTAAAAGCAAAAATTTTGCTTTTCCAGCACCTGACATTATATCCTTTGTAACTTTAGGTAGCTTCACTAGTGTCAGATGCCATATCCATAGTAATTTATTATAATTCTCTTTCAGAAGTTGACTCCTTGTAAATTTCAGGTTCTCCCATGTGTCTGTCCAATAATTCAGTTGAAATTCTGGGCCCATTTGATCATGCAATTTTTTATTATTTCTTGTTTGATTTCCCATTTCAGTGGTATTTTATATAATTTAGTAGTAATGCGTCTGTTCCCAGTCTTCAAAAGTATATCTAATTCACTATTTGTATTATCAGATGTTCGCTCCTTTTCATCTTGTTTAAATCTTGAATAAAGTTGTCTATACAGGAACCATGAACAATGCATCCCCTCCTTCTGTAATTCTTCTTCTCTTAACTTGAAATAAGATTAATTCTCTTGGAATTTCAACAGTTCTTTACAGGGCCACCAACTGGATGAAGAATTTCTCTCTGTATTGTAAAAGACCTCTTTGGGTGATATCTGGAAGGATATTTTGGTACACAATCTAGACTTATATTTTATCCAAATTCTAAGAAGTGTTTTTCTTAAATAGTGAATTAAAAATTCTTTTTCCGGTTTGTTCTTCATGTACCATATGTGTGCATGCCAGCCTAGTTTGATGTCCATCCCTTCCAATTGTAACATTCTTCTATTTTTGGATTTGATCCATTTATTCTTCTATTTTCTCATTTTTCTTATTGTCCAAGTCAGTTCTTTAGCATGGGCATATAATTTAAAGTATGGGAGTCCTAATCCACCTCTTTTTCCATTTGACTCTTTGTTGTGTGTGTGCACACACACATGTGCCCAGATGAAATTGAATAAATCTTTCTTCCGTTGTTTGAACGCGTCATATTTTGACATAATAGGTAGATTTTGAAATGGGAAGTTCATTTTGGGCAAAATAGTCATTTTAGTTGCAGAAATTTTCCCAAGAAGATATTTAAATTATGCCATTTTTGAATTTCAGTTTTGATTTCTTTCCAAGTTTTCATGGAATTATTCTTGAATAAGTCTAGATTCTTTTTTGTTAACAAAATGCCCAGAAAGTTTACTTTCGTCTCAGTTTTAAAGTTCATTTTGTTGACTAATTCCTTGTCAAGTTCTCAGTTATGTTTTTTTTTAATTGATCTAAAGCTTGCCACTTGTCCAAATTCTCCCAGAGTCTGCATTAATTTCTCCATACTTCTGAGAGGGTCTTCCAATATTATGGCCAGGTCATCAGCAAAAGCTCTAATTTTGAATTTTTGATTTTTTTTGTATTAACTCCCTTAATCCTATTAACCTCTCTTATCTTTTTGTCAGAATTTCAGTGACTATCAAGTAAAGTAATGGTGATACTGGACAGCCTTGTCCTGTACCCTTTTCAATTTTACAAGTTTTTTCACCATTAACTGTAATTTGGGCTATTTGGGCTTTATAAATTGCCTTAATCCAGTTATTGCAGTTTAGTCCAAAATCCATTTGCTTGAGAATTTCAACGATGAAGTGCCAATCTACAATGTAAATAACTTTTTCCACATCTAAAAATATTCACTACTTGTTTCAATTCAATTCAAAACCATTCTTCTTAATTCCTGTGTCTCGCTCTCTAATCAACAATTGTCAGACTTAGGGTTCAGTAAATTTTATATAGTTAACTAGTCATAGTTCTATAAATTCCACTAGCTGGCAATGTTTTTAAAATTTTCAGGCCTCGTATTTTACAAGCATCTTCAGAGCACACTAATCACACAGGTTGCTTATCTTATTTCTTGAGTACACAGCTGGCTTTTCTCTGCTCTTTGCTTGGTCTTGAGACAATCTTTAATGCAGATTACATTTAACCCTTTAGCTTACATCATTTAAGAAAATTTCAAATAATTGACTTTTTGCTTCTCTCCCTTAATTACTTTAGAGATTTAAATCCACCCTCTAACTTAGAACAACTAAAGTATCAAATAGTAATTGACAAGAGATTAATAACTTGATGACATAATTAATTAATAATAGCTAATTTGTGATTTAGACTATAAACATTAATACTATCTATGTCTCTATTGGTATTCTCAATGGATCACTATGATAGATTAATAAACCTTAATTAAGTGTTAGTTGCTACTACCATAATTAATTAGAAATCTTATATCAGTTATTTATCTATTATTAATACAAATTTTAACTGTAACTTTGTAATGTAAGCTTAAATAAATATTAAAATAATTGTCTACTACTTATAGTTAATAGTTAATAATGTAGACACTATTAGCAAAATGAATTGTAGTAAATGAATAAATGTAACAAATGAATAAGTATAAACAATCAAGACAATATCATAAAATTTAATTATATATGTACATTAAAGACTTTCTACTAGGTGACTTAATATTTCCTACTAAATCTCTCATATATTATATATAATTAAGTGTATATAAGTGTATATAATTAAATATTTAATTACCGAAATAGAAAATTTTTTTTTAAGTATCTTAGGCAAAGATTATCTTAAATAAATAAATTGTTTGCGATCAGCAACTCCAGATCTGCTTTTGTATTGAGATCAGGGAGTGGGTTAAGTCCTCTCAAACTCTTGTTTTAAATATATTTTCAGTCTCTTCTTCCTTCCTTTCTCGAAGTTTTCCTTCCCAATTCCAGCCAATCCTAGCTGATTCTCTTTTAATGTTGCTCTTCTATTTTTACTTCCACAAATGACTTCTTTCCTAAATCACAATCTAGCATCCATCAGCACAGTTAATTTCAGTCCATAAATTCAAGCTTTTATTTGCCAGTTTTTATGTTGGTTTCAATTCATGCCTGTATTCAGCATGTATTATTTATCAGTCTGTGTGAATCAATAACCACATCTCAGTTGTTAGTTCTATTGTCAATTTGCCATTTCCACCCCTTCTCTTTTTTGTCTTCTCTTCTCTTACTTTCCTTAGTTCAGCTACATTTCTCTTTCCAACCTCGAATTCTAACTTGACCAGTTATACTATCCCTTTGATATTCTTCTTCTTCAACCTTAAAGGAATTTTTTAAAAAATATTTTAAGGTACTTTTATTAATAAAGTAGTAGTGTAATTAGAATCTTACTTTAAAATGACAATGGCAGCATTAATGCCAATCAGCCAGCTTTCTAGTCATGGTTGTAGTGGCTCTTGGACCTCTCTCAACTCCTTCCATGATGATTTTCCCTTTTCTCTTTGAATTTCTTCTCTCCGAGTTATTGGACACTGGAGTCTGGCATCTCGTCTCTTTGAGCTCCTTGAGGTTCCCTATTACTTAGAGGTCACTTTTGGTTAGTTTCCGGATCTCCAAACTGTCCTGTCACCACAGCTGTCAATTTTTTCTTCTCAGTGATCTGAAGGCATAACCTGATGCACGGTTGTCCTGAGCTGTTTGGCACATTTTATCCTGTTTCAGCGTGGCAAGTACCCAGATGATTCCTGAAGCAAAGAGCCAAAGACCGAGGTAAAGTTCAGGAAGCTAGAGATCAGGGAATGTCAAAGTGCAAGAGATAGTGGAGCGTGCAAAAATGACCTTGGCACAGCTGGCTTGATTATTTTAGCATTTCCCTTTGAAGGCAGGCCACACCCCTGCCTGTGATGCTTTTTAGTCTGTGATGCTCTGAAGGATGAAGTTGCTCAGCCTCCAACTCCCTCTCAACATATGTTGGTCTGGACTCTGTTTCAAGAGCAGAGCCGTCTGCCTGTACTGGCTAAGAGACAGGGCTGCCAGCCTCTTCTAGTTCTTGATGGAGTCTCTTAACTGCATTCGTGTTTTCCTTTTCCTTGTCTAAGGAGACCTCCTTATGTGGAATATGACACACTTTAATCTGGCTCCTCAGCAAAAGCCTGTCTGACTTGAGAGACTCTAGCAGCAGCAGTGCTACTGGTAGCATAGCCACCTGCTCACAGGAACATGCATATAAAGCTGCTGTCACCCTATGGAACGCTCTTCCACAGGTGGCTAGGTGTGCCCCCCCCCCCCGGTTTCCTTTTGCCAGCAGATGAAAACTTTTCCTTTCAAATAGGTTTCTACATAAAGCAAGTAGCTTTATTTATTAGCTTGTTGTAAATGGAATATCGTTTCAAGTGTTTTTATTATTTTATATCCTTTTAATGTTTTGTAACTGTTTTAAATGTTTTGAATGTGTTTTAATGTGTATTTATTGATGGAAGCCACCTTGGGTCCCAATTTCAGAAGAAAGACGGCCTACAAATACAATAAATAAATAAATAAGGTAATGCCATGGTGGGCAGTCTGTGTTTATCAGCAGTCAATTGCTGTAAATTACCCCTGTTGTAATCCCCTGTGATATTAAGATGTATCTTTGGTTTTCTCTACTTTTCACTGCAACAGCAGTCATCAAGGAGAGTGTTACCCTGATTTCTGGGGTCCCGTGGGGGACACCTCAATGTTTTCCAAATAATGGGGAATGGGAATTAGCCAGAGCACGAGCTGTAGCACTACGAGAGGCAGGGTAACCTAGCAAGATCTTTCAACCCAATTTTTACGGGGTCAGGCCAAGCCAAAAACCAAGCAGAATTGTCTAATAAATGATTTTATTGAGGGGAATTCACTCATGCATGCACACAAGATACACACAATCACACATACACACAAGAGCTAGCTGAAAGAGAAAAGGAGCAAAAATTATAGAGAGGCTGAGGGATTTGGGGGGATTTATAATTACCAGTCCAGAAGAGTAGTGAAGAGCAGAAATGTATTTTGGCTTAGGTAGGACCTAAGGACAGTTCTCATTCAGGAGCCAGACAGACAGAGTGACGGGTAGACCTTCAAGAGACTGCACTGGGCATCCTCAAATCAGGGGTATTTGTACCCTGAAAATGGCTTGTGGCTGTGAAGGTTCCAGATGCAAGACAAAGGGAACCTGTTGTGGACAATGGGTCTTTCACCTGTTGATGGGCTTAGTGCTTTGATTGACAAAGACATGATGAATGTTGTAATAGCTGTCTATTGTGGGTGCTGTGAGGACAGAGGAAAGAATCCAGGTGGACAAGGGATGGATATCTGTCAATCAGTGTCCTGGTGTCACAGTTGGATTCCCTGGAAAATTCCAGCTTCTATTTAAGCCCATTATCCACAGGAATGGTGTGTATTTGCCTGACAAATGACTCAGTCTTACCTGGAGGAATTTTGAAGTTGACCTATGCTTCTCAGATTTACAGTCAAATTCTTTCCCTCACTCAGTTTGACCTCTCTGTCACCTCTCAGGCTTGGATTTGATATCAAAGCCAATAAAATGTGTTGTCAATTACATATGATGCCAATTAGGTATGGTGCCCATCCAGACCATACTGATATTGGGGACCCCCAAAGCGGGGCCTTACAAGAGGAGCCACATACAGCTAAGTAAGGAGGTTGAATGATCATTTGCACACACACCCCTTCTTGAAGATGTATAATCTGTTACTGATACTGTGGGATTCGTTAGCAGCAGGAATTTTTTTTATTCATTTTTTTCAGTTGAAAGATGGTCATACAAGGTCTCCTTCCTGTAGATCAGGGCTTTCCAAACAGTGTGTCATGACACATTAGTGTGTCGCCTGTAGTGTGTTGATGTGTCACCTCCCCGGCCAAGAAAGAATCCCTCATCTGAGTCTGGCCTGCTGCTGTTGCTCTCACTGGGGCCTTTCCCTGGCAAGAACTATGGCAGTGGGCAAGGACTGGGTGGGAGAGGGATGCCTTTGCCCCTGCCGTCGCTCTTGTTGGGGCCTTTCCTGGCAAAGGTGATGGCAGTGGGCCAGGATCAGGAGGACTACCTTTCCCCATCCTAGGTACGCCTCTGAGTACCTCCGGTTTGCTAATAAAACTTAATTACTGTGTTGTGAAATGATGCATGTCAAAAAAGTGTGCCATCAACATGAAAAGTTTGGAAAGCTCTGCTGTAGATTCATGGGAATTCCTTCTCTTGGAAACAACACCCTCAGTTCTTTTTGAAAGTACATCAGTGTGAAGTCAAAGCAATTAATGAATTCTCTAGGACAGCAGGAACAATTTGGCATGGGAAAATGATAGTCCCTACTGGCTGGTGAAGAAAGACAAAATTCAAAATAAATGTATCCTCGGCGGCTGTGCTTATCACATATCTCCAAATGTCTTCCCCTACTATCCAGTCAAAGAATATGGGAAGCACAACTGAATATCAGATGTTTGGCTGTAAAATCTAATTAGGAATCTTTTAGATGTGCCTTTTTATCCTTTTGCCTAATTTAATTACTGGACTGATTGCTTACTACTAGCAGCCACAGAGGCAATAAGAACTCCCAAGTAAAGAATATAGGAATATAGGAAATCATTCTTGATGTGTACAGAATAGCAGTGCCAATCATTCATGAGAGAATTCAGCCAACTTCAGCAGTGCTGAATATCTCTCTTTAACAGGATTCTTTCTCCTGGCTGGGTTTCAGATCTTCTAACAGTACAGGATACTCGAAGAATTTGATCTTTGCAAATTCCAGTATGGTGCATCCTGATCTGTACCTCTCAAACTGACATGTGGTTCCAAATTGTGCCAGGTTTCACACTTCTTATGACATAACCCAGGCCTTGGCAGCTCAAAAATATCAAAACATGGATTTGAAATATAATTATTTTGAAAATAATTGTATATTTTCAATACACAAGTTGAATGACATTGTAATAAAAAAGTTCCAGCTTAATATTGAGAGTAAGACAGAATTATGGACTAACAGTAAAACATACAAAACTGACTCAGGCCAGAAAGAGATTCAACCTTCCTTCTCAGTAGATGCATGGCAAGCAAAAGCTTACAGGGGTCTTGGTTTGGGTCATGTTTGTGAATGTAGCAAGACTCCAATGAAAAGATGCTGTCAAGATGTCTGGCTCTGTTACCAATTCGTACACCTCCCACTGTATGATATAGTTTAATTGGGAAATATCATTTAATTGGCATGAGATGTAAATTATATGCTGGTATGGCTGCAATGCTATGCTGGCAAAAGAAGACTGGCAATGCAAAAGTAGGTCAGATGGGACCTCAGGGCATGGCCAGGTCATAGTCAGGGAAGTTCAGGTGATAATAGATTTGCAAATGTCGTTTAATGACTTAACCTTTAGAAACAATAGCACCCAAAACTGCCTCAACAGAGCAGCTGATTATATCCAACACTCTTCCTCTGCCCACTGAAACTCCCCTTTTGACTCCTCACCTGTCCCTCCATTAAAGATCTATCATAATTCCCATCAGTCCTTTATCATCTAATGCTAAAGCCATTAGATCATTCCAGATCCCATTGTTTACTCTGCCAGAGAGCCATTAGCAGCTTCCCTCTCAGGCAGAAACAAAGTATTTGAACCCTGGCTCTGAGCCAGATAATTCATAGTACTCTGGACATAAGCCATCACTCTGCTACTCCAATTCCCATTCTTGTACTACTCTTAAAGCCTAGTCTGAGCCACATTGCTTTGTCTCTTCTCTCCAGGTAGGTAAATATCGCCCACTTCGCCCTAACTTCTCACTATCCAATTTTTCCTCCCTTTTCCTTCTGTTAGCCTTATGTGATTATGAGACTGCTTGGAGCTTGTGTGCTTTCAATTGTTAATTACCTCAATAAAACAAATATTCTTTGAATCTTCAGCTGGTGTTCCTACATTAGTACCAGTATATACAGGTGTAAAAGATTCTGCTAGGTTACCCCCCTCTTGCAGGTCTCCTCTCTGAGCTAATATTCCCCACTGGTTCACAGAGGCACTGGCATTGTGGCACTGGCACTAGCTCTGTGGAACACACAGAATGTGAGTAAAGCAGCTCCATATTGGAGTAAGGGGATGTGATTAGAACTGTAATGAAACACATTTCAAGGATGCCAGCTTGGGGAAAGCTGGAAAAAAGTTTTTGGGAAGTGTTATACCTTTCTTCTTCCAGAGGATGCTTGGCTGTTGAAGAGATAACCATTCTCCATTTGTTTTTGTGTTTTTTTTAAAATCATTTTTATTCATTTGTTCCATCACACAAAGCCCCATGATACATGCAATCTCCCAATGCTAAGTCTTGATTATGCAAATATTTGCATTGACTAAAAGGAGGAAAAGATCACAAATTCCATTTTTACATTTTTGCCTTTGATGCAAATGTGCTCCTATACCATAACAGAATTTTTATCCTGAAAGCATTTTATAAATATTTCTGGAAAACTAAAGTTCATAACATTAAATGTGATGCCCTTCATTGTAGCTGACACAAACATTCAGAAGCTCATTGTGCCTTTAAAAATGAAGAGGGATGCTTCCGGAATATGCAGTTGTATTAATTATCCACCTGTGTTCAATCTCCAATTTGTACGTTGCAGTGTATGACTTATTTTGGTAAGGAAGGCTTTCCAAGCATAAAAGCCCAACTGCTTGGTTTGCTGACATACCAATTAATTTCTGTTATGGATATGAATATGGAAGAGTTCAGCTGGAAACTTTCTGGTCAGGGATGGCTGTGTATGAGATATGTAGCAGAGTATAATATTTGGGTAGTAATGATAAATGTCTCAAAAGCTGTAGTCCCAAAAACTAACTGTTCCCAGCTCTGTATAAAGGTGTAATAATGTTGAGCAGAATAATGCAACATGATTGCAAAACCAGGCTGGTGGGTATTTGAATACCTCAATACATCAGACTAAAATTGTACTTGGTACAGATATACTGTACCTACTAACAGAGAATCAAACCAAATTTGATTTTTTTTACATATATAAAGAACCTTCTATTTTTACCTATCTGGATCAGGAGCTGAGACATTATCTGAAATTCTCTATTGAACCCGAAGTGGAAGAGATCCAGGAAAATATATTCAGGTTGTCAGTTTGGAATAATGATTCACTGAGGCAACAAAACCCTTGCTGCTTGTTAGCAAGACTCAGAATGAGCAAATAACATGAAAACACTACCTGGGAGGATTTATATATTTTTGCTTGGCACGGGTTTTTAGGGTCTGCCCACCTACATCTGAGCCTCGGAGAAAGCTAAAAGCTGCTTCCCCTTCACATCAAGAGTTTGCTCAACTTGCAATTTACAACATAGAAAGGACTGACTATTGGTGGGCAACTCTGGACTTCCAGATGTTTTTGAACTGTAACTCTCATAATCTTTGCCTATTGGCTAGGCTGGCCATGAGTGGTAGGAGTTATAGTCCAAAAATATCTGGAGGGCCACAGCTGGCCATCCCTGGGACAGACATACAGTCTATATCTACAGTGATACTGCAGCACAAGACAGATGACACAGAAGATGCCTTAAGCACCAGTTCTGGTATAAAGGTAGGATGTATATTCAGTAAATACAATAGGATAAATTCATCATCTTTCTACTCGTTTAAGATAATATAAAATGAAGTAGGAAAATGTTTAGCATAGGCAGTGAATACTGTTCAATATTTTCATGTAAAATGGAAATAAACTAGTCGATTATATGTACTGGACTGTTTCAGCTTTATTGGCTTCATCTAGAATTAGACCCAACCACTATCAGCTGAAAGTGAAGAGAAGGTCTTCTCAGTGTTGGCACTCCAGCAGTAGAATGTTCTCACTAGATGCCTACTTTTATGTCTTTTAAATTACAGCTTAGAAAAATTGTGGGGTTGTTTGTTTGCTTGTTTGTTTTTTTACAATCATGGCCAGTAGCCATACTGTCTGGAGGATTCTGACAATGGTAATTCAAAGAAGAAACTTGTTTCCAGCAACAGGCAAATATCTTTTTATATGGAACAAATCCCTGAACAGTGAACTCACCTGTCTCATGCAACACCACCCCCTAACATTTACACTGTTATAGCACTGTTATTCCATTATAACTGCAGTGGAAACACCCTGTGGAATTCTGGGGTTTGTAGTTTACTGAGGCCAAAGAGCTCTTTGGCTGAGAATTCTAAAGGCCCCTCCCTAAACTGCAAACCCCAGGATTCCACAGGATGTTGTCATGGCAGTTAAAGTGGAATAATAGTGCTATAAGTGTGTAGTTGAATAGAGCACATACTGTTACATGAATGTAGGGACAACTTCACAGCCTCCTGCTGTGTTCCAAGAGCTGGAAAGAAGATGATGGCCCAGAGCACTGCTATCATTAGGCCAAATGATTAGGCCAAATAGCCTAGAAGACTCAGCTCAGAGAGGTGCAGTTCTGACTTTTGAGGAGCACAGTTTTATACAGATCAGTTTTTTTAACCATTTAATGCAAAAAATGCAAGCGACAATTTATATTTTCTAATTTTAACATAAATACCATAACAGTGCTATGGAATATAATTAGTTATAATGTTTTATGGGGAAAAAAACCTATATTCTGGTTGAATTTATCCTCTTATATATTTTTGAAATGTTGAGATATTTTTGACAATGGAAAAAAAATCTCTAATTCTTCTTAGTTGGTAACATGTTGTTTACAGTAGTGATGTGATACTTTAATAGGGATCTTTGATGACACAAGCTAAAAAGCTTATCTGAAAATACTTCCCTAGTTGAAGCTGGAGTTATTCAAAATGATTCAAAATGAATCATGTACTAAAACATTTTCTTTCGTATTTGACAAAGATAATCAAAGGTTCCTATATTGCTTACTCTTAAAATTTAAAATAAATAGTTTCAAATTATGTGCTTTTCATTTTTTTCTACAGCACTTTTTCTTTTTAATAAATAGATTGAAGTTAGTAGTTTTGAGGAAGGGTGAAATAGCTTGGGTCTTCTGAAGATCCCCTACGATGATGGTGTTATCATGCATCCAGCTACAGGAACACAGCCAGATTCTGGCCCTTTTTGCACAGCATTTTCGATGCGAAAAGGGCCCTCGAGCATCGCGCACATGTGAGGAACAGTCCACATGACACACTCACATTTGTGTGATGCTCCAGGGCCTGACAGGGACCGTGCACACATTTTTTTATTTTTGGCTTTAAGCCGAAAACGGTGTGTGGTTGTGCATTGCTCCGGGGCCCCACATGCACTTACCTTGTGTGCCTCGGGAGCCGGGCCGGTCACGCTTCCTGTCCAGTGCAGCCTGGGAAGGTCCCAGGCTGCACTGCCAAAGGAAGAGATGGGGCTCTTGTGCAAGCAGGAAGCTCGTGTGGAGCTGAAGGACCCCGGACGCCTCTCTCTGGAGGCTGCTCACATGAGCACTGCACCCCAGCGCCGAAAATCGGTGAGTTGCGGAAAGGGCCTCTGTGTTCCATGCCCTCTTCAGACCAATAAATGGCTATGTTGGGTGGCATATAAAGAACCAGCATGTTATCGTGGCTTGAGTGTTGGGGAATGAATCTGGAGACCAGGGCCATTTCTGCACTATACTCTTATAGCGCAATTATTCCATTTTCAATATCCTATGGAATCCTGGGGTTTGCAGTTTAGAATTCTCAGCCAGAGAGCTCTTTGGCCTCAGTAAACTACAAACCCCAGAATTCCACAGGATATTGAAAGTGGAATAATAGTGCTATAACGGTGTAGTGCAGAAATGGCCCAAGAGTTGAATGCCTACTCAGTCATGCAAGTCCACTGGGTGTCCTTGAGCAAGTCACAGTCTCTCAGCCTCAAGGCAAAAGCAAACTGTCTCTAAACAAATCTTGCAAAGAAAACTCCATCATAAGTTCATCTTGGGGTCACCGTAAGTCAGAAATGACTTGAAGGCACACAACAACAACAAGGGGTGACACAAGATATAGGTTACATCCCCAGGCTGAGAAAGGAGATGAGATATAGCTCCATCTGGTGAAAATGTAGGTTCCAACAAATGATGCAGGATCTTGGACACTGCATTTGCTGTTTAGAAAATGTAGGGAATTAGTATCCAGGTAATTCAATTGATTCTACAAAAGGCCTGATAAAACACATTCAAGTCTGAAGAGTAATTCTATTCTGAAGCAAGTGATACTGATAGCAAGGCCATCTCAGCAAAACTACAAAGAAAGAAGACAAAAGATACTTGGATTAAGACCTGGATAGCTCAGCTATTGATTCCTTAAGAATGAACTGCATATACAGCAGGGGAAACACATAGTGAACAATATATATCAATAAATATAATCATTATTATTCATAATCATCGGATTCTTTTGAGAAGGGTCACAGGGCAGCTGAAGATATATTTTAGTAAAATTATCAGTGGCTATACTATCATGGATACCTGACTGAAAAATAGCACATTATATTTTTAAAAATAAATGCATATCTCGAGGCAGTCAAAATAAAGTAATTTTTACAGCCATAAGCTGATGGGCTGATTCAGAAATAGTTCATTTAAAGGGCTGTCTCTATCTCTTGATCTGAGAGCCAGTATCATATAGTGATTTGAGTGTCAGACTATGGACTCTAGAGACCAGAGTTCAAATCCCCACTCAGCCAGGGAAACCCAGGCCATTTCCACACTAGAGTGTTATAGCGTGATTATTCCACTTTCAACATCCTATGGAATCCTGGGGTTTGAAGTTTGAGGAGAGGCCAGCCGGCCCCTCCTGAAACTGCAAACCCCAGGATTCCATAGGTTGTTGAAAGTGGAATAATCACGCTGTAACACTTTAGTGTGGAAATGGCCCCAGTGGGTAACCTTGGAAAGTCACACTGTCTCAGCCTGAGAGGAAGGGAAGTGCAGACTCCTCTGAACAAATCTTTCCAAGAAAACCCTGTGATAGTTGTTTAGGGTTGGAAATGACTTAAACAACAAATCTCTCTCTATATATATTTTCGATATACCTACTAGCCATACCATATGTAATACAAATACTAATTCTTACCATGGCGATAGATTGCTAAAAGGGGAGATTGATGAAAGGGGAGCTGTATCTCAGAAGACAAAAAAACATTAGCAATCAGAGGCATTACTGACACTGGAGAATGAATACTATGAATATTTAATATGATTAGCTTCTTGTGTTGGTGCCACACAGAGGTTTGTGTGTAAGGGTAGGGTAAAGTACACATTTACACCAGAACATGATAAGTTACCCTGTCATTAGACACAAACTTCTGTGTGGAACCAACACAAGAAGATAATGTGTGGAACCAACATAGGAAGTTGTTGTGAAAGCACATTGAATAAACATGCAAGGAGGGAAATGTGCTAGGGAAATGTGCCTCCATCTTCACTTCCACCAACTTCTAGGCATGCTGGGTGTTGAGTCTAAGGTTATCCATGGATACTTTGCACTTGAGTTGGAAGTCTGGGAAACTAGGGTTCCAACTGACATGGAGAGCCTTCATGGATAGAGAATTCAAGAATGATTAATTTTTGCAGTATTCTCCCCACTGGGTGCAAACACAAGATTGTCTGTGTTTCACTTTCTCCAAATTCAAGTGCTTCTGAGTTTCAATTCCTTTCGCTGGACTTTTATGAAGAAATTCTCCAAGAAGTTATGTTTGCTTGATTCTTTTAGTTTAAAAGATGTATAAATGGTTTGCCATTCTCATGCATGTGTTTGTCATTTACGAAACTACAGATTGGAGAGCTCTAAAAATATAAAGTTTATATCTTCAGAAATGAATTTTGTTTCCTGTGTCCCCATATTTTTTTCTTTGTAAGTTCTCATAATCTGCAGATATTTTATGGTGATGGTGGTGGTGGTGATGACAACAGCAACAACAACTGTAGTAATAATTCCTCTGTGCTTGACTTTTCTGTAGCTCCACAATATCTTGTCTAGGTTGCCTAGTAAAATGTACCAAGTCCAGTTGTACTTTTTTTTGTATGATGCCCAGGAACCCCAACATCTGATGTGGTTCTTGTTGACTGATCTAGTATACCACTAACTGATCTGGTAAGGCATTCGTTTTGGGTTTCTGCATCATATTTAATGGCTTTTTGGTACCTGTACTTTGGTCCCTCAGCAACTATCTGTCTGATCTAGAGACCCAACCAGCAGCAGTGCTACTGGCAGCATGGCCTCTTACCTCACAGGAGTAAGCACACAATCCACCACCATGGAAAGTTATTGCCTGTGGATGGGAATGGCTCCAATAGAAATACCGTGTTTCCCCGAAAATAAGACATACCCATAAAATAAGCCGTAGCAGGATTTCTAAGCATTTGTGCAATATAAGCCATACCCCGAAAATAAGACATAGTGATAGGCGTGGCTATGCAACATACCGGCACGGAGCGGTAAAGAAGACGGGCAGCCCTTCTCATCTGCCCCATCATGACAGCTGCTATCTCGGAGGTGACCGGAGAGGTGCGGGCAGCCCCACCAACAAGGTCGGCTCCCCCTGTCAGGTCCCGGTCGTTCTGTGCGTGCTGCAAGCTGAGGCATAGAGGGAGACAGGGTAGAAGCAGCAGGAGGAAGAAGGGGGAGCGAAAAACCAAAAGTTCCCAGGTTTTGCAAACTTTCTTTTTCTCCTCCCTCCAACCCCCCCCCTCGCAGAATCATTCCTGGATATAGAATTCCTTTGGATGCTTTCCTTTAGTCACTCCCCCCCTCTTCCCACTGTACACTCCGGATCCCACCTCTCCCCTCCCACTTCCCTCCCCTTTACACAACTTTGTAAGACAATCCCCCCCTGGCATTCCCCCCTTTGTGCTCTTGAATCTAGCGACGGTTAAGGAAGGGGAGGGGAAAGCCCCAAAACAGATCCAGGAAAGGAGACCCAAAACAACGCGCCAGCCTGCCTGATCCTCCCAACAATTGGGGGGGGGGCGAGGGAGGGATTACACCACCACGCTGAAACTGAGAGCAAGGAGGTTTGGGAAGGGGAAGGGGAGGTTCTCAAGGGGACGCGCCGCCTTTCCCATTTACCAGCCAGCCCAGGCATTGGGCTGGGTTGGAGAACTGCATGTGCTCCGATCTCGCCCGTGCCTTTTCCCCCAGATGTGTATCTGTGCGCCCCCCTCTCTTTCCTTGCTCTGTGTGGTGCTTCTTGTTGCTGGCAACCCAGCGGCGGCACTCCTGTGTGTGTGTGTGTGTGTGTTGTAGAGCAGGTTGTTAGCCAGGACTGGCTCTCGCGATACTTCCCCCCCTTCAGAGAGAGACACACTGTGTGTGTGTGTGTGTGTGTGTGTTTATGCATGCATTTTCTTTTCGCCTTCCTCTCCGCAGTGCACACAATAGCCGAGTCCCAAGCGCTTCTCCCGGCGGCCGGGGCTGCAGCAACAGTGGCGAGTCTGCTTGACACCTCCGGGGGGCTGGCAAGCAAATTTTAAAAAAAAAAAGGGGGGGAAAAGGGGTGGGAAGACTCGATCTCTCCCTCTCCCAGCCCGACGCCACTTTCACTCCGCAGCCCACCTGGCTTTCTGTCCTCGCAATGGGTCCTTTGCATTGGGAAAGCCCTGATCCCAACTCTCCGGCCAGCACCCGGAGGCAAAGGAAAGGGGGCACCCCGCGTCCGCACTGGCATCGTCGATCCCACGGCAAACTCCGCGATCAGGTTCCTAGAGGGACGCCTCCCCTGTTTGTCCTCTCTTCGGCTTTTAAGTAGCAATGCAGGGGAGGAAAAAGACAAGAAAGGTGGGTAGGTTTTTGCTTTGGCTACACGTGAAAAAAAGACTTGCATGGGGGAATGTAACTTTTGCAGAAAGGGGGGAGTTGCATTGGGGAAAGATGGGCTATTCTGCTACCACGAGGAGTGAAAAATGGCTCTTTGCAACTCCACTGAAATAGAAGTCTTTTTTTGGAGCTCCCAAAGCCTTGGGCAGACAAAGAGGGGGTCCGGTTGCGCTCCTCGCCTTGGAGAAAGTTCAGCAAGAAGCGAATCCTGCTTGTTTGCAAACACGACGGCGGGCGGAGGTGGTCGAGACGAGTGGCGTTAAGGAGGAACTGCAAGGAAACGGGCTGCCAAGGGATCGAGGCGGAGGAGGGAAGGCTGGACTTAACTATATTTGAATAAATGTAGATTGTTGTACCATACTTAATAAAAATAAGACATCCCCTGAAAATAAGCCATACTGTGTCTTCTTGAGGAAAAATAAATATAAGACAGTGTCTTATTTTCGGGGAAACACGGTAGGTGCTATGGGACCAGTTCCAAAACATCTGAGTGAAATTGCCATAGATAGGGTCACAATAGCACAGTTACAAAAAGCAGTACGGCTTGGAACATGCCACATTATCCTACAATACCCCAATGATTCTTAAATTCTTGGCTTGCATCTGAATTGTAGATTGTCCCAAACTCTGATCAAAGATTTATTAACATATTGATGATACAATTCATTTAATAATTTTTAAATAATTACTATGAAAGAATAATCATTTTCAAAGAAATTTGCTAGTATGAATATTAAAAAGACAAACATAAATTGGCCAGTCTTTCTGATTTTGGAGCCAGTTGGTTTACAATCACTACCACTTACTGCTGGCATATGTATATCTAGCCCTACTCTCCCTTAGACTGCTGACCAGCTGCCCCTTGAAAAAGTAGCTGGGTGAAGAGATCCATGACTTAAATCCAGAAAGCCAGGTCGAGAGCACCTGGGTAAGAATTAAGGGAGCAAGATGTGATTGTGAGGATTTGCTACAAGCCTCCAGGCTAGCCTGAGGACTTGGATGGTGCCTTCATGGAGCAGATGACCACACATTCAAAAAGGAGAAATGCAGTAGTAATGGGAGATTTCAATTATCCTGATATATGTTGGCAGTCAAACTCTACCAAGACCGCATTTGCAGACAATTGCATGGTCTAGAAGGTGGAAGAGGTGACAAGGGGATCAACTATCCTGACCAACAGGGATGACATTGATGAGGTAGAGGTGGTGGGATCCTTAGGGGGGAGTGACCATGCTCTTTTGGAATTTGTCATTCAGTGGGAAGTAGAAGCCAAGTGTAGCCAGACACGCATCCTAGACTTTAAAAAAGCTGATTTCTGTAAACATAGGGAGTTACTTGCCAAAATCCCACAGTAAAGAATACTGAAAGAGAAAGGAGTCCATGATGAATGGGAATTTCTTAAAAGTGAGATACTGAAGGCACAGTTTAAAACTGTGCCAATAAGGAGGAAAAATGGCAGGTGTATAAAGAAAGCAGAATGGTTGACTAAAGAACTCTCAGCTGAGCTAAGTGTTAAAAGAAACATGTACAGGAAATGGAAAAATGGTGAAACCACCAAAGAGAAATTCAAGCAAATAGACAAGATATGTAGGGAGAAAGTCAGAAAAACTAAAGTGCAGAATGAAGTCAGGCTTGCCAGAGACATTAAAAACAATAAAAAGGGCTTTTTAGATATGTCCTCAACAAAAGGAAAAACAAGGAAATGATAGGGTCACTGTGTGGGGAAGATGGCCAATTACTAACGAGGGGAAGAGAGAAAGAAGAACTACTCAACATCTTCTTTGCCTCAGTTTTCTCCCAATAGAGTAGAAGTACTCAACCTGGGGTGTGTGCAGCTGGTGAGGAAGGGGGGAAATGCAGCACAGAATAGGTAGAGAAATAGTAGAGGAATATCTAGCTAAACTAGATGAATTAATGGCCATTTCCACACGGGCTTAAAGAAACAGTGCAGAACGTCCTCCAGGGAGGACGTCTGCACCTGGGAGTGGACTAGGTCAGACCTACTTACTGTAGTTCCGCACCTCAGCCCGCTCCTGAATGACCCGAAGTGGTCGTCCAGTGTGCTTTTGAAAGACCGCTTGAAACAGGTCTTTCAAAAGCACGGAGCGCGCCACTCCGTTCCCGCGCTCCAGTGCAGATTTGCAGGCTTGCACCAGTGCGAGCCTGCGATCTGCCGGGGGCGGGCTTTAGGCTGGTGAGCTTCAACAGTTGGTGGAGATCCTCGACCAACCGGAAGCTGCCATTTTTGTCCCCTGAGCAGTGTCGAGCAGTGGCCGCGCACTGCTCCGGACCAGCCTGGACCCAAGCGTGGAGCCAAGAAGTACGGTAAGTACCAGCATGGGGCAATTCCCTCGCCCCATGCGGAAATGGCCAAAGTCTCCAGGGCCAGATGAATTACATCTAAGGATATTAAAAGAACTGGCAGAAGTTATTTCAGAACCACTTGCAATGATCTTTGAGAACTCTTGGAGAACAGAAGAAGTCCCAGCAGACTGGAGGAGGGCAAATGCCATCCCCATCTTCAAGAAGGGAAAAAAAGAGGACCCAAATAATTATTGGCCAGTCAGCCTAAGATCAATACCAGGAAAGATCCTAGAGCAGATCATTAAACAGTCAGTTTGTAATTACTTAGAAAGCAATGCTTTAATCACTAAAAGTCAAGATGGATTTCTTAGAAATAAGTTGTGCCAGACTAATCTTATCTCTTTTTATGATAGGGTTACAAGCTTGATTGATGAACGGAATGCAGTGGACGTAGCATATCTTGATTTCAGTAAGGCCTTTGACAAGTTCCCCATGACATTCTTGCAAAGAAACTAGTAAAATGTGGGCTGCATAGAGCTACTGTTAGGGTGCTCACCAATGGCTGCTTTTCATACTGGAGAAAACTGGCTAGTGGGGTGCCGCCAGGGTTCTGTCCTGGGCCCAGTGCTATTCAACATCTTCATCAATGACTTGGATGAAGAAGTAGAGGGCATGCTGATCAAATTTGCAGATGACACCAAATTGGGAGGGGTTGCTAATATGCCAGAGGACAGGATCAAAATTCAAAATTCCTTGACAGATTGGAGAGCTGGGCCAAGGCTAACAAAATGAATTTCAACAGAGAGAAATGTAAGGTCCTACACTTAGGCAGAAAAAATGGAATGCACAAATATAGGATGGGGAAAACATGGCTGGATAACAGTACGTGTGAAAGAGATCTTTGGTAGACCACAAGCTGAACATGAGTCAGCAGTGTGATGCGGCAGCCAAGAAAGCAAATGTGATTCTTGGTTGCATCAATAGGAGTATGGTGTCTAGATCAGGGGAGTTAATGGTACCACTCTACTCTGCTTTGGTTAGACCTCATCTTGAATCCTGTGTCCAGTTCTGGGCACCCCAATTCAAGAAGGACATGATCAAGCTGGAGCAGGTCCAGAGGAGGGCGACCAAAATGGTGAAGGGTCTGGAGGCCATGCCCTATGAGGAGCAGCTTAGGGAGCTGGGGATGTTTAGTCTGCAGAAGAGAAGGTTAAGAGGCGACATGATAGCCATGTTTAAATATTTGAAGGGATGTCATGTCACAGAGGG
Organism: Cyclura pinguis; assembly: GCA_030412105.1. NCBI lineage: Eukaryota > Metazoa > Chordata > Lepidosauria > Squamata > Iguanidae > Cyclura > Cyclura pinguis. The sequence goes on from CM059600.1 coordinate 133,365,136, forward strand.
AGTGGGCTTCTTTTCTGCTGCTCCGGAGACTAGGGCAAGGAGCAATGGATTCAAGCTGCAGAAAAGGAGATTCCACCTGAACCTCAGGAAGAACTTCCTGATGGTCAGAGCTGTCGGCAGTGGAATATGCTGCCTTGGAGTGTGGTGGAGTCTCCTTCTTTGGAGGTTTTTAAGCAGAAGCTGGATGGCCATCTATTGGGAATGCTTTGATGGGTGCTCCTGCATGGCAGGGGGTTGGACTTGATGTCCCCTGGGGTCTTTTCCAACTCTATGATTTTACGATTCTCCAGCCCAAACTCCTGGAATTTTTAAGCTAACCTGTTTGCAAGTTACAAATGACATCATCAAAGTTATGCCAAATAATTTCTACAGCTGCACAGCCTTTTTGCATTCTGGCAAGTTGTCAGGCCAGACTCCCAAACCTGTAGTAACAATGTTTGTATGTACTGATTGGCTAAATAACAAGTGGCTAGAATCTTTATAGCAATTTGCATACCTTTCAGACTGAACAGGTTTCTAGGGAATCTTCCTGTTTTGAGATTACAGTACTCTAAAACCAGGGAGTGGAAGTTGCTGCACTAACCAGTCTCTCGTAAAAAACAACTTTATCGTGTGGTCAGAAAAACACCTACGAAAATCAATATGCCATTCCTTACTGTTCCAGCCTTAGATATTCCAACACATGATTTTTAATAAATTTCCTTTGCATACTAGGGGTTGGAAGCATAGTTAGTCTGTATCTGAATTAAAATTGGCTCATATTCTTTCCATTTTTCACTTTCTACCTCTAACTATCTCAGACTGGCTCCTTGCATGTGCATTGGATGCCAATAGGGATTGGGTGGGAAGCTGTCAAAACAGAATTCATAGTGATACACAAGTTTAGGGCTCCTCAATCTTGGGTATTCTCTGTATGGTTTTCTATGGGTAATTGCTTTCAGTTCAGAACTCACTTCATTAAACTTCAATAAGTGTCTTTTTACTAGAGTTCTACTATTTGTGAAGATTAGGCACCACCAGTGACCTCTTTCCATATTCAGTCTCCTCCCACACCTCACACTGAACCTCTTTTAAGGCCCTGGCTAAATTACTTCATCTTGATCAATTGCTAACACACGTTAACCTCTTTATCTAATTTGTTTCCTAGATAAGCAGTATTTTTGGGCTGTGGACGTAGTCATTTCTAGATATTACCCTGTGTGTATTCACCTGTTGTCATTGTTGCTGCTTCTTTATTGCTATTATGTTTTGCAACAGAGTATGTGCAGAAACAATACATTTAGAAAAGAATGAGTAAAAAAGTATTTAGATATTTTCACATTTCAAAATTTGAAGAGAAAGATGAAAATCTAAATGCTAAGTTATGGATGTTTGTATTTTCCAAGCATTTAATGCAGTTTCCTATTGCTTGACAATTTCATTGTAAGGGGTCCTAAAATATCTGTTAACTGCTTGTTTAAAGCACAAATTCAACAACTAAAATAAATTATTTTATACTTTCCTTTGAATGAAATCTAGGATGGCAAAACCATCATCAGCTAATGGATGGCTATTGTGTCTAACTTGTTCCTCTCTTGCTGGGATTGTAATTAGAGTTTAGGAAATTTGACCATAAAATTCATTAGTGTTAGCATACTTTAATTGTGTGTGTGTGTGTAGCTAACGTCATTTTGTGGCCTACAATTTCTTGCTCATCTCCGTTAGTCATTTTTCCTTTGGAAAAAGATGCCAGAGGGCTGGAGCAGATGCTACTGCCACTCAGATTATCACTTTTTATCTCCATTCCCTGTTGTGATGAGTCTTTGGCATAACTACCGAAGTCCTATCAGTTTGTGCAAAATATTGGCCTGGATTCTCTGCTACTCATCCAGTTTGTAAGACTACAGGCTTTAAATAGTCAGCAGGATCATTGATCAAAGCGTTAGAAGGGATCCCAAGGGTGAGCTACTCCCGACAGATGGCTACCCAAACACTGTTTAAATGTCTTCAACAAAGGACTGTCCATCAACTTCTGGGGCAGTCTGTTTCATTTTTAGACAGTTCTTACCATCAGAAACTGCTTCCTAAAATTTAATCATAACCTTTTTCTTCCTTGTAATTTGAATTCACTGATTTGAGCTGTATTCTTTGGAGCAACACAAAACAAGCTTGCTCCAGCCCTTCAAATATTTAAAAGATGGCTGTATACCACCTTTGACTCTTCTCTTCTAAAAGGTTAACATATCCAATTCCATCCACGGTTTCTCATAGGATTTGGTATCCAGACCCTTTCCTATCTGTGTTGCCCTCCTCTAGAAAAGTTCCAGCTTGCTGATAGCCTTCTTGCATGGTGGTGCCTGGAACAGGACACAGTATTCCAGCTGAAGTATGACCAAAGCAGAATATAGTGGTGCCATTTTTTCCCTTCATTTGAACACTAGTGTTGATGAAACCTAGAACTGCATTAGTATTTTCTGGCAGCTGTGTCACTTTGTTGACTCAAGTTAAACTTATCACTAAAATCGCAGATTATTTTCTCATGTACTCTGGTTAAGCTGGGCGTCAGCCTAACTCATGCAAGCATAGTCAAAGACAGGATACACTTCAGGATGAGGAAACCATGTAAGACATGAGATTCTGAAGACTTTGAGAGTTCAGTGAAGCCCCTTAAAAATCCAGATTTTGGTTCTTTGATGCATTAGACAGAAGCAATACGCTGAAAAACGAATGCATGGTTAGGTTTGTGTATTTGGCATGCCTGAACCACTGCCCTATGCCTCCTGGGCATACACCATTGTCCCAGTGCTCACTGGAGTGTTGTTCGTTTCCATAGGGTTATAATAAGCAAACTGCATTTCCTTAGGCTTATATATCAATCTGATTTTGAGAAGAAAGAAACATTATATCAATGAAAGCCGCATGATAATTTTTGACTTTTTATAGGTGGCTGGAGACAAAAGAATGTTCCATAAGTTGTTCTTACCTACTGTCATCTTGAAACTGAAATTGCTTGGGGCATCATTTCTACCTTTTACCCTGAAATGTGCTTTGAATTTTGCAGAGTGCTAAAATCATTAAGGTTTCTGATCTTCACGCTACATAGAGAATTGCTCATTGTTTCCCACTAGCTTTTAGAAGACAATCCTGGGACCAGTACAAAGTATGATTTGGGGCAGTAGCCATCACATACTACTATTTGCATAAATTGGAGTTCTTTGCAAATCTCAATTTATGAAAAATTAATTTGAAGCCTCAGGTCTGGTAGTGGTTAGCAGTTACAATATTTGAAGATAACACAACTGAAGCTATTTTCTTTGTTTTTCGGGTTAAAAGCATTATTAATTTACATTATGGGACTGTGAATTTCAAAATCATTGTCGTCGTCGTCATCATCATCATCATCATCGTCATCATCACCATGTCCACTGTCAATTATCACCACCACTTCTGAAGAAAAAACTTCCTGTCGGAGTAGAAAGTATTCAAACTAGATCAGAAGTTAACATTTAGAGCCATTGCCAAAGTGATATAGATTTCCAATCTCCTTCCACACACTATGTGCTTGAGTCAAGATGATGAATCAATAGATCTTAATCCAGAAAATCCTTCTGCATATACTTGTACTAGCATTTGTGTGCAAGGAATTTTTTGAGCCTCTTGACTAGAAACACCCTCTCCCATTCAAACACCCAACATCAAAAGGAGCAACTTGAACTCAGGATAGTATTAGAAGGTTCTTCTAGTGCATTCCTAGCGGGTCTCCTTGCTCAGTTCTTTTGCTGAGGTCCTAGTATTTTAAAACATCAAATTATGGGCCAGTTCAGGATGTTCCCTACATAAAGCAGGAAGCATATGTGTCAGAGACAACACAAGGCTCATGGAGGAGGTAAGGGAGTTTTTGTACAGTGAATTCTCTGTGCTTTCAGAACAGGATGAGAAGTGAGTGTTTAAGAGAGTATCCTCATCTGATTTACATAAGATGTAAATCATACAAGTCACTTAGGCCATTTCCACACTGGGAATTTAAAATGGTGCAGAGCGACCTCCAACAGAGGTCTTCTGCACTGTAGAGTGGACTGGGGTGGACTACTTTCTATAGATCCACACCTCAGTCAGGTTCTGCGTGACCAGAAGTGGTCGCACAGTGTGGTTTTTAAAAACCTCTTTTTTGAGGTTTTTAAAAAGCATGGAGCGAGCGAAGCCGTGTAGCTCCATCGCCCGGCTCTGGAGCAGATTTGCAGGCGCGCGCAAGTGCGTGCCTGCAGATCTTCCGGGGGCGGGCTTTCGGCTGGAGAGCTTCTCCGGTTGGTGGAGAGCCTCCACCAACCAGAAGCTGCCATTTGGGACACCGGAGGACTGCGGAGCAGCGAACTCGTGCTGCTCCTCATGGCGATGGACTCGGCCAGCCGGAAAACAAAGCCGGTAAGCTCCGTTTTCGGGTGTCCCCCCCCCCACATGTGGAAAGGGCCTTAGTTGTGAGCAGTTCCTTAATCTCGTGGGACTCATTCCAAGTAAAGATTCATATGACTGATCTGCAAATCACCTATTTTTAGTTTTTGAATTTAATTTTTTAACTACAAAGGACAAAATGAATACTATTCAGAGATGATAATCTAGGTTCTCAATCAAAACTTTAATGGATTGATAGGACTGAAAAAACATCAGGGCTCTTCATTATTTTGTCATCCCTTTAATTGTGATGTAATTCAAACTATACATTACTATACTATATTATGCAGTTAACTGTAATAACACTCTTTTATGTTGTGTTATGAAATAATTACACATTTTATATTGTGAAAGAATTAAACATTCTTTTTGAATATTTCATTTTTGATTTTCACAAGAATAACAGTAAGAAGGAGAAAATAAAAACAAACTCTATACATACAGGGGGAATAAAAATATGACAAAGACACCAGAGAGGCCAGAAATGCAGCAATAAAGTAATAAAAGCCCAGGATGTAGAGGAAAAAGTAGAATTATACAAGAGGAGCCTTGAAATTACAGGGTAAAACATTAATTCAGAACTGCCCATCAGGTGTGTCAATATTGTACAGGCCCATTGACAAACAAAAACAAAAACAAACAAACAAAAAACTCTGCATGGACATTGGCTCTCAATAAAATTGTCTATATGAATTTGCAGATTGACACCTTAATTCATTTATTGGGCTGTCAGTTAAAACAAATTCCCAGAATGTTTCATACCATTGGTTATTGTCTGGCAAATGCCAGTTCTTCCAGTGTGAAGATGTTTTTAGCCATGAATCTAGCAAAACCTTTAAGGTTTCCATGGAGAACAATCTAGGTCTGGAGTGGGCAACTGCAGTGGGTCCAGGACCCAATTTTCTGCCCCTGGGATCTTCCAGGGTCACACATATTACCGAAAGGAAAGGAAAGGAAAGGAAAGGAAAGGAAAGGAAAGGAAAGGTGAAGTGACTGCAAAGTGACTCATGGAACAATACCTTTCTTGGCCAACTAAGCAGTTGCTGTAACTGAAAGTAACTTTTGTGTTGCTTATGGAGTTGAATTTTATTACTTGTCTGTTATTGCCCTTTGTCCCTGGCCTGTGACACATCGCCAAGAAGAGGAGTAGCCTTTGCCTGCATGCATTGAGATCCCTCCAGAACAACTGAACTATAACAAAAATAACATCTGATTACAAATTGTAGGGCTGTGACTCTGCCATCATATCTCTTCTTCTCCTGTGTGATTTCTAACATCTTTGCCCGATGAAGAAGCCACTGGAACTTTGAAAGCTGGCATGATGCATTTTGATTGGTCAATATAGTTATTGCTCTTTTGTGGATTTTGTATATTGTTGTATTTTACTACAAGTGAATCACTTAGGGCCGTATTACACTGCACTCTTATAGTGCTATTATTCTGCATTCAACTTCTACGGAATCCTGGGATTTGCAGTTTAGGGAGGGGCATTAAGAATTCTCAGCCAGAGGGCTCTTGGGCTTCACTAAACTATAAACCCCAGAATTCCATAGAATGTTACCATGGTGTTAAAAGTGGAATAATAGTGCTATAACATCAGAGTGTGATAAGGCTATTAGTTTGATCATATACAAAGGTATTTTAGTGTTCAGAAATAATTGTTCCCCAAACAGAGATTCATGTGTACTTGAATACACACAAATGTTCCGCACAAACAGGCTGCCTCATTTCTTCCAATTAAGGAACTGGGCTAATTTCTCAAATAAATCTGCTTCATCTTTATCTGTTTGAATTAACAGGGAAGCTGCTTCTGCCAATGAAGCTCCATCTACATGTGTGTTGGATGAAATCTCTCGCATTTAGAAAAGATCACTAGAATAGAGCAAATGCCTAAATGAAGACTTCAACACAGATTGCTTGGCATAAACCTTCTTTCTAAGCACCCATTCATTAATTAAAATCTAATTAAAGCTCGAATATTTAAATTCTCTAGTTAATGCATCAAATAATCACTTCAGTCAATTGGCTCTGACTTTTCTCTTTTCCCGTTGTGAATACTGTCTGCTGCCATTTACCAAAATTCTTCACTTTAGTGAGGTCACCTTCCATGACTAGGAACAGAGTCATACCTCTCACTGGAAAGCACCTGAGGAACTGAGAGGAGGATGTATTATTTATGCCTCCTGGGGCTAAGTCACCGAGTCAAACTGTGTTGCAGGCAGAAGCAAGAGAAATGAAGAGAAGTATGAAATCAGCAATAGAATAGAACTGAAGCAGCACTTTCAAGTAATTTGTTTAATAATGTGTCCTGGGAAGAAAGACAAGGACATAGGCAAAAGCATAACTTTGAGATCAGAACTGCGTGTTCAGAGAGCAATAGCTGATTTATAGAAAGGCAGCTGTGACCCTGTAGCAGGAGTGGGAAAGGCATCGATTCAGCATGAAAATTGCACTATCAGGTTCTCCATACTTTGGAATGATCATAGTGGATGAGACTGCAAATGAGAAAATGAAGTTGCATGCTATTTATATTTATATTTATATCCATCCTTTCTTTCAATCCAGGTATGATACACTTGTGTTTTCCTCCTTGCCTTTCCCTCCGGTCAGGCTTATAGAGAAAATGACTGGCGGAAAGTCACCTGACTATTTCATCCTCCCATGTATGGACAAATAATTTCCACAATTTTCTCTCTGTTGCAGGAGAAAACAAATATTTCTGTGCAGTTTTTGCCCAGAATTTGTCACATCCCAAAGGGCTGGGGTTTTTGTGTAAACACTCCCCCACCTTACGTTTTTCATTCAAAAAATGAATGAAACACATCCCATATGTTAAAAAAAAACCCAGTTTCCAGAAACACATGGGATGATTTGTTGTTCAAATGGCTTTTTCTTTACACAAAGTTTGCACAAAACCTGCCACATGTCTCTGGAGACATTTTTTAAAAGTGCAAGAAACAAAACAAAACAAAACATGGTATTGTGTTTTGTTTTGTTTACTGTTTTTTGTGGCAAAAAATTTAGTCTAGGCAAATGTGTTTCTGGAAAGTTTTTATGTATGAGAAAAATATTTTTAATACAAAGACACACAATGCTCATTCAAAAAAAAAATCCATATATATTTATGCATAAAATAATTCCTGAGACACTTTAGGATGTGGATGTGTCAGGTGAAAACTGGAAAAATTCTCAGCTCTGTGTTACTCTTTCTAACTCAGTTTTCTGAGTGTTGGGAAACCCATTTTTCATCCAGGAAACAAATAACAGCCAGTATTCTTTCTATTCCTACATACTAATATTTCTTCCATTACAACTCCTAGAATGCTCCAGCATAGGATTTTGGGTGTTGTAGACCAAAATTATTTTTCCCCCAAAGCTCTCCTAAAGTCACACAGATGTCCATATCAGCGATGGGAGCTATGCAGCTTTCCAGGTGCTATTGAATTGCAACTACCAGCATTCCTCACCATTGGCTATCCTGGTTAGGTCTGCAGGGAGCTGCAGCCCAACATCTGGAGGGATACTTAGTTCTCACCCCTAATTCTACGTAGACAGATAGCAGCCCTCTAGCATTTAGGGCAGCCCTAGCTGCAGATACTGCGGCTGAATGTAAGGATATGTGCTCTGCCAGTGAGCCATGGCCAATGTTTTCACTGTCACTGTTTTCACTCAAGAAAGCACTCAGATATTTCTGAGTACAGATTTGTCTAGCTTGGCTTCATTCAAGAAAATCATCCAAAAGTCACTTAAATAATTTAATGAAGACATCTACAATGTTCCATTTTGGCCTCATGCTGCATCTTTTTAGGATCCACTGGAGTACAATCCATATATCTGCAAGTTCTCTGTCTTCCCCCAGGTTTCCATCTCAAGCAAATAGGTGAACCTATGAAATATCCCTGTCTGAAACCCTGAAGAGCTACTGACAGTCAGTGTAGGCCATAGTGAGCTAGATGGAAATAAGGGAGCTCCCTTACAATCCCCAGAATCTACCAGCCAGCCATCAGGTTGGGAATTCTGATTTTGCAGTTTTTTAAAAAAATCTTTCACAAGCTTTGGCCGTAGTTCAGTGGCAGAGGATATATTTTGCATACAGAACATGGCAAATCTAATTACAGGCATCTACACTGATTTTTTTCTTTATTTTTCAGGAACCAGTGGCTACAGATATATGAAAAACCTCTGTGTGAGGAGACCCTGGACAGCTGCTGCCCATCAGCTTGAGTCTGCTTGAAGCACAAACCACCTAACCTGGTATAAGGCAGATTTCTATTTTTCATAATGCTTGCACAGTCTTCTTACCAGCCTATGTGGTGCCAAACAGGAGAATGAGCTTAACTGGAAAAGTGACAGATTCCTTCTGCCCAGTGGGATCGGCTGCAGTAGAATTTGCAAAGGAAGAAAGAATGGCACTGGCAGTGAAATATGTCATCCTTTTCCACATCTCTATCCTACTGTGTCAGAATTTGTTAGCCTAGCACAGATCACCCTACTCACCTCCCACCTGCCTCGCCCCTACAAGTATATCTTTTGCACATTCCAGGATTTAATCACAGCAGCTTAAAAATCTCTGGTTGAAGTTTGTCTACTTCCTGGCCATGGACATCTTCTTGTATTGAGGGAGGATACAGAGCAGGGGATGGGCAGTTTGTGGGCCTCCAGATATTGCCCATTATCTATCATCATTAGTAATGCTAGCTAGTACTGATGAGGGTTGCAGTTCAACAACATCCAGAGACCAATACATCCTCCACCCTGAGATATAGAGAATGCTGTAGGACAGAGAAAACAGAGTTGCAGAAAACAAGCAGATACTGATGAGAGCAGAAGAGACAAGGGGCCAAATGGCCAATTCACATACTCAAATGGTTGGCATTCCACACAATTGTGGAAATGTTTGAGTTGGGTAAAGTGAACTAATGCTAGCCATGCCTAGTTGGTATACAGATAGCAAAAATAAAATAAAAAGTCTTCACAGCATTTCAGATGACTTGAAATGTGTTTTCCTTTTGTTTACACTATGTGTAGAAAAGTACAGTGTATGAAATAGCTGTTACATATATGCTAAGCTTGACAAGCAGTGTGGTATAGTGGTTTGGGTGTTGGACATTGACTCTGAAGATCAGTGAATGCCTGCTCAGCCATGGAAACCCACATTCTTTTAGCCTCAGAAGAAGGAAAGGGCAATCCCCCCTGAATAAATTCTGCCAAGAAAACCCCATGATAAGTTCGCTTTAGGGTCATCATAAGTCGGAAGCAGCTTGAAGGCACACAACAATATGCTAAGTTTAAATACTCAGTTACAGCTTTTACTTTAACCTGTGATTGATAAAGAAGAAATTTGTTGACATGCAGATAGTTATTCTGATGTTATATTGTTGTTTTTCATTGTATTTTTATTGTATACCACTCTAGAACCAGTGAGAATGAAATGTAGTTTAATAATTATACCAAAGAGTCATTAAACTTAGGCAGTTTCCAGTGACTCTAGAATTCAGTGGCTCATCGATACAGATACTAGTGCCTAATGTCAGGCATAAAATCCTGAAAAGTTGAAATTTATCTATGCCTAAGGGTAAGTGGCATCAAGAGGCTCATTGTTAATAAAAAGCTATTTATTAAAACTTATTTATTATTGAAAGCCTTTAATAAAAAGTCAACGAACAGTTAAAGATATATTTATTGGTTTTAAACATTTATTGTTGGTCAGAAAATGACTACATGTAACTATGACATATATAATAACCTTCAGTGATCTACAGTATTTTACAACTGTCTTTGATATACATTATTGATACCACGAATGGAACAACTCCTTAACTGGTGAGGTTAACTGAAACCATTTAGAAACAATCAATTACAATACAGCCTTAAGCCTGTTTATATGGAACATGTCCTAGTGTCCCATCTGAATTGCTGTTGTTGTTATTGTTGTGTTCCAACTTATGGTCCATTTCCGCACTAGACTCTTATAGCGCGATTATTCCACTTTCAACATCCCATGGAATTCTGGGGTTTGCAGTTTAGGGAGGGGCCGGCGGGATTCCATAGGATGTTGAAAGTGGAATAATTGCGCTATAAGAGTCTAGTGCGGAAATGGCCATGGTGACCCTAAGGTGAACTTATCACAGGGTTTTCTGAGAGTGTGTAATGCACTTAAGGTCACCCAGTGGGTTTTCATGGTCAAGTGGGAAATCGAACCCTTGTCTCCAGTGTGGTAGCCCATTGTTCAAACCACTACATCATGCTGGCTACACTCTATATGAGGTTAAATTTACCATGCCATACACCCCCAATCTGTAATACAGTATGATTGGCTATAAATACTGTTTAATTGGCATGAAATAAGTATAAATCTTGCATTTATGGCAGAAAGCTGAGTGGAAAATCAAGGACTCTTGACTGGAAGCTTCCTGAAGCTAGGTTAGGACAAAGGATCTCAGCATGGCCAGGTCATCATTTTAGGAGGATCAGTCAGAGAGCTCAACCTGATGAGTCTTAGATGGTCCTCTAAAGTACCCCAGCCTAGGAAACAATAGTGAACAAAGCTGCTAGAAGGAGCAACCAAAAGGCTGATATCCTGTTACCTTTTCCCATGGAAACTGCTCTTTGTTCCCTTGCCTGTCCAGTCATTAAGAGGCTATCGTGATTTCCTTCAATGTTTTGTTACCTGCTGCAAAGACAATCAGAACCTTCCAGACCCTGTTGTCAGCTCTGCCAGAGAGCAATTAAAACATTCCCCTCAGAAAGAAATGTATTTTAACCCTGGCTCAGCTCATGGCTTTTTTGCTAGTACTTTGGGCACATGTTGTCATGTTATGCTGCATAAGGGCCCCCAGATTCCAGCTCATTGTACTGTCCTCAGACTCCTTCAGTCTGAGACATCTTGCTTTGATCCTCTGCTGCTTCAGGAATGGTAACTATCTCCCACTTCACTGCAGACTCTTGCTATCCAACCTTTCTCTCCTTTCCTTCTGCTAGCCTTGTATGGTTTGGGAGACCGCTTGACTACTTGCGTGTTTGTGAATTCCCCTAATAAAGACATTTGTTCTGATTTCCACCTGGTATCCTACAGTTAGTACTGGTATGCAAAGGTGAGAAGATCCCATAAGGTTACACCACCTCTCACATGCCTCCATTTTGAGGAGGAATGGGGGTGCTGTACATTCACTGTGATTGTTACATTATAGGTCCTTTTCAACTGTTCTAACTTAGCCCTGGTTTTAATAGAATAGTTTTCTTAATTGTTTTTAATTATTTTTTATGATGAAGATAATGATGATTGTTGTTAGCTGTATTTTGCTTTAATCTATTTTCTGAGCCACGTTGAGCCCCATACTCAGACAAAGGTAGGGTGCAAAATAAATTAATAAATAAGTTAGTAAGCATGGTTAAGATTACTGTTGCAATATAGCAGATTACCAATGGCAACACATATTCAGAATACCCATGGCATGCAGGAACCCCTCTTTACCAAATCTAGGGCAAGACAAAGCAAAGATCAGAGCTGGGAATCATGCATCCTTCCTGATATTGTTGGATTACAGCCCCAGCATTGCCCACTAATAGGTATGCTGGCTAAGGCTGCTGGGACTTTCAGTTCAACAGTATTTAGGGGACCACTTGTTTCCCATCCTGGGGCCAGATGTATGATTGAAGCCGCCTCTGCCACTGTCTCTGCTTGCATTGGAAAGAAAAAAATCTGGAGGCCAGTACAGGCAAACAGAAGTCTTAATGATCTCTGCTATTCAGTGCGTAAACCAGCCCATTCTCCCTCTCTTACCCCATAAAAATGTCTTTAGTTTGTCCCCAAAACAGATTATTATTCAGCTTGCAGAAATGACTGTGGGTAACATTAGTATGCCAACTGCAGAAATGTGTTTTCCTCCCATGAGAATTTACCATTAAAGTTTAATGTGTTCTCTGTACCGCCTAGTGCCTTTGGTGCAGTTATCATCAGCTTTGATCACACGTAGGCTCACATCATCATGGGGGGTGTCTCTTTAATGTCAAGGTCTTGCTAGTATTACGCTTCATTATCCGGACTTGGAGTACATTAGGCCGCTGTTCATAAACTCTTGGCAATGGGAAACCAAAGTCAATTTTTGCTTTCTGGAAATGTTTTTTGCCATGAAAGTGAAAGTCATATGTAGACAAATGGTGTCATTGGGATGCCTTTAAGCAGAGTAGTTCAAAAGCAACTTGCAAGTGGATTCAAATATTTTATTCCCTTTAACTAGGGATGTGAAACAGAAATGGAAACCTGAAATCAGTGAATAAAGGCTTTTTTCCCCTTTATTTTAGTCTTTATTTTTAATTGGGGAGGGAAAAAAGCCTCAAAGCCCTGAAGATTTCCCTGTGTAAACTGGCATCTTCTGTAGCAACATCTTGGCAACAGTTTGTAGCCCTACCCTCAGGAATATGTCTCCCTGGTTTCAGTGGAGCTCACTTCCATATCAGTCTCCACGGGACTGCAGCCCAAGTATGCCTTTGTGGCTTTGTTAAGAACTCCCCATTTCCCCACGCAATGAAAACTCCATGCAGTGCTGGAGGATTTCGTTTCTTTTGGAAGAGAAAACACTGGAGGCTTAGGGAGGTTTTGGAATATTTGCTTTTTTAAAAAAGAATGCACATGCAGAGAGTGAAGGGAAGCAAAGTAGGCTCCTGCAGCTAATCCTGAACCAGATTCCCAGAGAATAATTTCTGAAACTTGCTGACAGCTGCACCCATTTCAGCTGAGAAAAGCCAACTCTCTCATCCCCAAATTCAAATTGCAAACTGATTTATTCTACTGCCCACCCCTCAAAAGAAACGCCCTGCCAGAGGTCTCAGAGCTCAATGCCTACACAGCTATAATAATAAATACAATAAATACAAAATAATAAATACAATAAATACAATACTCTGTGTGTGTGTATGCATGCACACAGCATGATTAACAATAAACATTATGTTACAAAATACACTACTATAAAATCAAAATGCCTCCATCAGACTTATGTAAAATTAGAACTTTCTCTTGGATCCACAGAATGAACTCAGTGTTCATATTCAACCCCACATATGGTCATCCTGAGCCAATCATAGCATATTTGCTTAATGCATTTCACAGGATTGTTCTTAAAACACAATGGAAATGGGGGGGGGAAACACACAAATGGAGGGGGGTAGAAAATAAAGTACAGTACTTTCAGCTTCAAGAGATAAATGTACTTGCATTCCAATGGTCTTTTAGAATGTTTCATGCTAAAATCCTGTACACATTAACCTAGGACTAAGTCCCGTTAAAGTCATTGGGACTTCCTTCTAAGTAGATATGTGTATGATTGCATTGTTAATGGAAGTGTAACATTGTTTGGGGGGGGAAAGGAAGTAAGTAGTACTTAAAGCAAATAAGTAGTACTCAAAGTAAGTAGACAGTTAAATTTCTCCCGTTGTTTGACCTCTACAAGTTACAGTTTCTTTCCTGTGGCACTGTGTATTGGCTTTCACACAAGACTGACAAAGGGGTCCAGAATGGGTTGATTGCTTTAACTCTGGAGTGACAAAACATTGATGGGACAATCTCTTAATGTTCAGTCAGGTAGGGTGTATAGGGAAGACCTCTGTAGGATAAGATTGAGGGATGGTCTTTGATTGCTGTATTTGGGCAGTTCATCTTCCACTGTGTTTGAAAATGCAAAGAGGCTGAAGTGGTGAGGGGATTAGCACAAAACCCATCAGTGTTGCTGTTTTCCACACAATCCTATCTGGACTTTTCCCACCATCATGACCCCAAACATGCCTCCAGTCAGCGTTACCCCAATCATATTCTCCAGTCATTAATAAGTACAGTTTATGAAAATCACTTATCTCATAAGAGGGGTGGTAGGGTATGGTAACATTTTAAAGTAAGACCTAACCAGAAGTCAAATGTTTCTTCATAAACTGGACAGAAAGGAGTCTGAAAAAATAGAATGTAGGAATTTTTCTGAGGAAATGCTACATAAAGAAATTGTTAGAAATATATCACAGAACACTTCCCATTGCAGATAGATCATTTCAACATTATTGTCCAGAGTACCTGGTTTGCATGCAGAAAGTTCCAAGTCCAGGCTCTGGTATCTCTAAGTAGGATTGAGAAATATGTTTCCCTGCCATGCTGAAGAACTGTTGCCAGTCACTGTGGACAAATGTGCCCTAGGCTGATCAAGGCTCTGAATAGAGGTCAGAAATAACTTGCTAATTACCTCACTGGCTTATTAATATGCTATTTTTTTCTAAAGATTTTGCCAAAGTCACTGGATTCCTCAATGAAGTCCAAAGTTAAAAATATGCTTTAGTGAAGTGGGTTGTTAGAATTCGTTATGGTGGTTGTCTCTCCCTCTGTCAGTTAATTAATTAATTAAATAAATAAAGTAAGTAAGTTACCTCTCAGGCCCAGGAAAAAACATGATAGTTTCGCCTTAAGTTGCCATGAGTTGGAAATGTCTTAAAGGCACACAACAACAACAACAAAAGCAGCAGCAGCAAAAAATAAGAAGGCCTGCTGCACCTGGAGAAGAAATATTAGAACTGATGCAAATGCATCATGTGGGTTTGCTATTAGGCAAACTAATTTGTGTGATTTCTTTGGGAAGAAATGGGAAGGCAGTTGCTTTGGAAAGAAACTAGAGGGATAAGAGAAATTTCTGGAAAACACAGCAGAAGAGCTGGATTTGGGAAGGAGAAGAATTGAGAAAGAAAAAGAAAAGAATAGAAAAGAAGAAAAAAGGTGAATCTTGGAAGGTATTGAGACAATGGAAGTTGAAAATAAAGGTTAATATAATGTAAAAATGTAATATCCTAAGCTGGTTTGATAATTTGCTATTATTTGCATTAGGTGCTGAAATGGTTTAACAAGTGCTTTGCTGTAATATTCTAAAATATTGAAAATATTGGATGAGATGAGTTCATGACCATGAGAAGGACAGGATGACCTGGAGAAAGGAACCAGCAAGAAAGCTAATGAGCTGTAGCTGCCAAGTGGACACCTGGATAGGTAGAAAATGGATAAGGCTTTAGCTGAGTAAAGGAAGATAAGGCCATAATAAAGGACATTAAAAGATTCCTTAGTAAATGGAGCCAAAACACTTAACTAGAGAAAAGAAGCCAACATGTCAGCCTGACCTGGGAACATGTTACAGAAGGGGATGGAAGCCAAAGATGATGAAGTAGTATATTGAATGTCTTGACCAATCAGGTTGAATTGTAAAGAACCAATCAAGTGATGGATCCTGAAACTTGTAACCAACCAGATGTTACTGGCAAAATGTATTTAAAGGATTGTAACCCCTTTGGCCATTTCCACCCTACACTGCTATAGTGCTATTATTCCACTTTTGACATCCTATGGAATTCTGGGGTTTGTAGTTTACTGAGGCCAAAAAGCTCTCTGGCTGAAAATTCTAAAGACATCTCCCTAAACAGCAAACCCTGGGGTTCCATAGAATGTTGAAAGTGGAATAAGAGCACTATAAAAGTGTAGTGCGGAAATGGCCTCTGTCTGGGTCCTTGATTTCCCTAAGACTGAGGACCATTACTGTGTAGTAATTCAATAAAAGTTTCTGTTGGGAACACAGTTGACTGGTGTTGGTTTTTTACAGCACACCAGGTATGAACCTGGGAGAGCTTCTGTCTATTTGGGCATGACAGTATGGGCTGGGGTGAGGTGAGAGATTTGTTTGCTTAGCAGGAGACTAAGGCCCTGAAGCAGCCAGGGGCCTTTCAGAATGTCAGGGCTTTTAGGCCTGCAAAGCTGGTGCTCCTTTCCCTTCATATATGGAAGGAAGGTATTCAAAATCTTCATGGGGATATGGGGTGCATTTGTGTTTCTCTTCTGCAACTTCTCTTCTTCAACTGATCATATGCTGGACTGGTTTCTGTTTTATGTCAATGTCTGATATACAGTTATTATACCATATTATTTTTGCAGACCACACTTGATTGGAAGCAGGGAAGCAGATAGGATGCAGGGATTAAGTTGTGCAGAAAAATGTTCTGCATAGGCATGGAGGCTCTTAAAGTATTTTTGATTAAGAACTCTCCATCTTTGACTCATTGCATTATAATTCTCTTTTTATATTCCATTATATTTCTCTGGTGGGCAAAGACTAGTTTGTTTAAACAGCCCTTTGGATGTTAACTGGCTGAGGTAGAAGGGGCTGTTAGTGGAGTGTGTTCTCATTTTATCCTTATTGTCCTATCTCAGTCCTGGCACAGCTGATAAATCAAACAAAACAAACTGAATACCTCCCAGCTTGTTACTTCCAGGCAGTAAGCAAGGAGTCGTAAATAAAGTCCAGCATAAACAAAGTCTGGCAGGGTTTCATGGCAAGGGAATGTCCAAGGTCAATCTGAGCATTTGTCAAGGCATCCAGCAAGGTAGCAGGACAGATAAACTCTGACAACTCCTGGGGCGGAAGGACGCCAGCTAAATAGTTCCCGGGCCTCAGCTGAGACTTGATTGATTGTTGCCGGTTATAAATCCTGAGAGAGTGACACTGGCTCTCTTTTTGCTGCCTGTACACTGCAAAGCTGGGTCAAGGTAAGTGTTCCTCTATATCTGAAGAGGGAGGACTCTCTGTTGGAACTGACAATATCCTCCATTCTGTTTCCAGCACTGTAACCTCTTTTTGTACAGCAGACCCCGGCATGCCTTCTGTTTCAGCCTCTGACACACCCTCTGTTTCAGACTCTGAGTCAGAGTCCATACTCTGGAAGCAGGGCACGACACTTATGGCCTGTCTGAACTATTTTTTTTTTAAAGAGGTATCTTACTACAAAAATTCTCATTGCTCAGTTATTGGGGGTTCCTGGAAAAAACATTTTCAATCCACACAGGCCTCTCCAGCACGGGGTAGGAGGGAAGATGAAAGAAGCTAAGTAAGTAGTTTGGTCAATACACATTCAGAATTCAAATGCTGTAGACAATTGGCCAATGAGTTCAGTGTTTTTGTTCACTATTAACTCAGGAGACCTGGATGGGCATGGCTTTTTTTTTGAAGATAGAGCATTTCAAAAATCTTATTGTTCTAGCATAAAGACCATCTGCTTCCCTTCCAATCCAGAGCAGAAAAAACAATGGAAATATCCAACCACATCTCCTGAAAAAATGGAGGTTTTTGCTACAATCTATTCTGAAAAAAAAAAGAACTCAACTTTTAAGAAGAATACAAATTTTCTTGGATTTTCTCTGGATTTTCATTAAAGGGAAGATGTCATCTGGTTGTTTTAAAAGAAAGCACATCTTGAGAACTTAAACAACAGAGCAACAAGCAGGAATATTTCCTCTGTCTGTTTTGCCCCTTTCCTGTTTTTTATCTGTGTTTTAAACAGCTTGAAGTCAAGTTTTTTTAAAAATAATAAGATCACTTATTTAATTGTTCCTAAAAATGATAATTGTTAGATTTTAGCTGTACTTTATATTAATTTATGTTGTAAGTTGCGTTGTCCCCATGCCTGCAGAAAAGAATAGAAATTAAGTAAATTGTTTCTACTTGCTTTTGTATTTGCAGTGGATCTGGATCTTCTAACTAAAACATGATTCTTTATTAACCTTTAACAAACAATGCATTTAAGGAGGACTTCCACTATTCAAAGCAATAATTATATTCTGAGCTCTGTAGTCAATGTGGGAAAAATATTCTAGGTCAGAAGAAGGCAAGAGGAGATTAAAGGCCCTTTTGAGGGAGCCAGTAACAACCTGTGCCCTTAGGGCCAACTTCTGTGCCATTCTCTGAAAACCCCATGGTCTGTGAATAAGAGTTAATGATAAGTTGACCAATTAAATGGTTTTAATTATTAGCATTTATGGTAGTGAATTAATTTCCCAGTTTCTAATATCCAACGTTATCAGATTAATTTTCAAACCTAACATTCCAAGCTCTGGGTATGAATTAATATAAACCAACTTCCTATGTGCCTTTTTCTCAGTGCTTATAGCAGATTGTTACTCTTCATAGTTATCTGGGGCTGGTACCTACATTAAACCATCCAGCATGGTTACTGTCAAACAAAGCCAGAACACATGGTTGCTGAGAGTTAACATTTTACCATTTTTATAACAGGAAGTCCATGTGGTTTGTGGCAACACTAACTGTATTAGAAAACACACCAGACATGGCATGGCTTTTTATTGTGTGTGCTTACTCTCAGCTTCATCCAAAAGCATAAGCTTGTGTCTGGATGCAAAGGCAATTTCCACTTCCTTTCACTTTCACATTCTTTCACTGGGATCCTATCAGAATGTGAACCCTACATTTCTTTTCATTTGCTTACTTTGTTAAAGTAAACCTCTTTTCTCCTAGAATACCCTAGAATATCCCATAATAACATAGGGAGAGACCACTGAGACATCTCAATTTAGCTGGTCAAAAATCTGAGGCCATATTTTGCTGCTGCTTTGCCTCCATCCTCTCAGTGTGGGCTAAGCGTTTTCTGACACCTAGGTGAGACTTAGGAATCTGGTGTCATCTTCTGCCCTCTTGTCTGAGAGACCGTGTTTTGTCTCAAAACCTAAAATCCTTTCCACATCTTGCACTTTTGTGTTTATTGTCCAAACCAAAAACATGAAGAAATGCCAAGACTTAATGAAATCATCTGGTCTCCACCCTATTGGGGTAGCATTCTGTCTGAAGACAGTGTTACTGTATAGTTAGTGGTGGAAGTGGATTTTGTTGTATAGGTGTAAAGTCTGGAATTTCCCACTGTTTTTCTTTCTTATCTAAGAAACTGTTCAGTTCTTGTTTGGCTTTCTATGTTCCTATGTTTTCTAATCCTTCCGTGACATGGGCAACTCTAAGACAGTCTTTTCCAACCTGTTTCCATCCCAATACATTGAACAGAACTCCAGTGTCAGTGTGGTATGTTAAATCAACCTGTTTCCCTCTGCATACCCTCCAACTGTCCTGATTTAGCAGGAACAGTCCCAATCAATCTTCCGTTGTGCCACTTTTCCAGCTGCTTTTAAAATATCCTACTCGATTTCCACACTAGACTGTTATAGCACTATTTTTCTACTTTCAACATCCTATGGAATCCTGGGGTTTGCAGTTTAGGGAGGGGCCGGCCGGTTCTCTCTCTCCTCCTCCCACTTTTTCTCTTTGTCCTTACTTTACTTTGATTGCTGCAAATTGATTCAAAGTGCAAAAATAGTTTATGTTTAATTAACTCAGCAAGAATAGAGGAGGGACGGAGTTGTTGCCTTTCTCAGCAGGCTCAGGCAAAATACAACTGCTGCAACCTCTCCTAGCCAGCGTGTTCATCCTCATAACTTTTTCTACCTTGACCGTGCTCTGATGTTGCTTGACCCCACGCAATCTGTTTCCATCTGTGAAATACTGGATGGTATGCCTCCCACCACCAAACTAATGTTTGTACCTTCTTACCTAATGAAGAGGTCTGGAGATGTCTAGAGCAGGATGGAGGAAAGTGGCTTATGGGTTAACAGCTAATTTCAGCAATGCCTTTCAAGGAGCTGAGAAAGTGTTTGAAGAATGAAAGTATGTTATACACGCAGCCCCAGAAAGGGTATTCCACAGTTCCAGGAAAGAAATTGAGATATAAAAACGCACTCTTGAACAATGGGGGTGGTACAACTAGAAACATGGCATTATCTCTTGACAGTCATAAAAGAAAAAAAAATAGATCTGAACATTTATTATTCAGTCTATTCCTCATGCACAGCAGGGGAAAAAGTATGCCCCCCAACTGTCTTGATTTGGCAGAGACAAATCTCTATTAATCTTTTGTCATTCCACTTTTTCAGATGCTGTTAAAATGTCCTGGTTTCTCACTCCTCCTCCCACATTCTTCCTTTGTCCTCAATCTACTTCAATTGCTGGAAACTGAGTACATAGAGCATAGGTCATTGAACTCAATGAACTTAGCAGAGTGGAGAGGCGGTGGCTGAATCTTCCCTTTCACAGTAGGCTCGCAGAAAAGGTAACTGCTACAGCCTCTCCTAGCTTGGGTGTTCTTCCTCCTCAATAACTTTTGCCATCTTGTGCACCCTCTGAAGTTGCTCAGTTCCAGTGTTCTTCTGTGAACTGTAAGTGTTTAACTTGCTCTATACTAGTAGTAGAGTGAATGCCACAGTGATACAGGCCCTGATTACATCCTGTTTGCAGTGCTTTTAATGTGCTGTACGTGAGACTGTCTTTGAAAAGTGTTCAAAAATCTGAGCTATTCCAGAATGCTACCAAGGGACTGTTAACTTAGGCCATTTCTGCACTAGACTGTTATAGCGCTATTATTCCACTTGCAACATCCTATGGAATCCTGGGGTTTGCAGCTTCGGGAGGGGCCGAATATTTGACTTTATTCTTACAACAGTTTCACCACTCTGTTCTCAAGCCCTGTGCACTGATCTAATTATGACCTGTAAATCCTTATCCAACTTGAGACCAGGCTATACGAAAGATCCTGCTCTCTCCTACAGCCTGTCCTGGTTTAAGGTCTTCAGCAGAGGTGCTTGTCTTGATTTCACCATTCTCAGAGGTAGGTTTGATGAGGACCTCAGAGTATCTGTGGATACTTGAGGGATATAAATCCAGAGTGAGGGAAATGAAAGCAATGGTCCCCAAATATGAATTCAGGCTTTCTCCCATGAAGCTTTCCTCCAATCCCCAAATTTCTAGCACTGCAGTAACCTAAGAGTTCAGCTCAGCATTTAAAAATACAGTTTAGGCATTCAAAGAAAAGGACAAAGTTCCCAAGGGAAAGCGAAAAGCAAATATAAATGTTCTAGGTGTGAATGATTTTCAGTGTCTCATGCTCTGCAATGCTAACAATTCGGGAAACTGAAGGAAAATTTCACGAGGGGAGCAGAATTCTTATTTGGAGGGGAAAATGTCATCATTTTGTCCCCTCAATAGCTACACCCTAGGCTGCTCTGAGGCTGTGGAAGAGAGGCTAAAATGCCTCATACCTCTTTATCCTTTTGCAGTCCAGCAAAAGACATTTTCATCTAAGCAGATCTTTTGGCATGTAAACCACATTGTGTTTGAAAGAGCCTCTAGTCGGGTTCTGTGTGGCTCATTAAAATGTGCTTTTAATTGTGTTTTAAATCTGTTTTTAATTGTATTTGTTCTTATTTGAGTTTACTACTGCTAGCTCTCTTGAATGCCATTGTTTTGGTAGAATCGGAGGACGTATAAACTGAATCAATCAATAAGTGCACAGCCCAAACTGCAAAGCTGTCCACCATTGAATCTATACTAACTCAAACATGGGATTCCTGTCCTTAAAATAATTCAACTCTCTCAATATCGAAAAAGCTGCAGAGCAATAGAAAGATATTAATGAGGCTGAGTACACACATACATAAACACTCTCGTATCTCCCTTTAAAGAAGTGTCTTTTATCTGACACTTTTACAGCATAAAATTTTCTGTGGAGATGGTGTGGCATCTGGAAAGGTTCTAGAAGTCTACTAATACCAGCAGATATTTTATTTGCTCAGTGAAGCAGAAAACAATGACCAACAAGAGCACTTTGTTAAGTTGGATGCCATATCAGTCAGAAAACTAGACTTAAGGAAGATGCTGGTCCATAGCACACAGTGCCTCTTACTTTGACTTTCTTTTCTATAGGACTTTCTTTAGGGCTGCAACCTTTTTAAAGGAAATTGATCATCTTGATGTTTTAGATGATTAAATTGATGAAGGTAAATTTGAATAAGGAAGCATGAAGACAGACACATTTATTTATAATTGCAGCAATTTTGTTTTTGCTATCCTTCTTTAATGGGTATTGAATAAGTAAATACATAAGATTACCTTGCCTTTTAAGCATGAGTGTTTTATTTTATTTACTATGTTAGCTATTTCATATGCCCTTCAGCATCTCAAAATGTATTTCTATATTAAGGTTATGATAACGTGTAACAGTATTGTCATTTAACTGATTCATGCATTAAAAGGCAAAACATGAATCTACTGCAAACTGAGAGACTTAAGAGTGTTACCTGTCAATCTCATAAGGCTGAAATCAGAACTAGATATATTTTCCCCTCTTCATCTGCCAAGAGGACAAGGCCCCTTTTCCATTTGATTTATCAATTTTAGGTTGCAGAATACCGTGGTGCATATATGACCCTTATAGATTGTTTGTGGCTCTAGGAATGTAAATCTTCAGAATTTTGACAGTTTTCTCCCTGTGCAGTTTTCAATGACATTGCATTTTTGGGCTGTGGCTGCTGTGGTGGCAGTCCTGGTGACAGGAGGCCACCATTTTCATTGTGCAGCTTGGCTTCTTCCTGGGCTCTCTTGTGCTGTTCAAGCCCAGGAAGAGGTAGCCAATTTAGTGTGTTTGGGGGAGATGCTTCTCAGATGCCCAACCCAAGGGATGCAGTTTTCCCTCAGGTCCACTGGAGAAACACTTCACTCTGCTAAGCACTCTACTTTCAGCAGCCTTCCTGCTCACCCACCTTTGGATTGCCAATTTTCTGAGAGTGCTGGGGTTATCATGTATGGATGTTTTCTTCCTTGTTAGTACATCCTCAGTGGTTTGTAAGTCAGTTGGTTAGTCCTTTGTCACAACTTTCATGGGCCATCTAGCATGGGGCAAGATGCAGGTGCTGGGGAAGTTGGGCCTTGTAGCCCATTGTCCGTCAGTTCATGGAGTCCCATTGCAGAACTGTAGAGACTCATAAGGAATGCCCACCTTGGAGGGACTGCCCAACCCTTTGATGGTGCAAACTACGCAGGGCAGATTCCTGCTTTAGACCAGGAGTCTAGAAAGTGGTGAATGCTTTGGGTCATTTGGTTATTGGACACTGGATCTGTGCCTCATGCCTGGCCAGTTTATGCAGCTATAACCAATAAAAATTGTGGCCATTATCTGCCCAAAGAGATGTGCAGTGCAGTTGAATGTTGTGGCTTCTATTAGCCTGCGCCAGCCTCTTTCCACTAGCCTATCAAAGTGCTCCCTGTGAAAAAGTTTTCTGGACAAAAAAAAAATCAAAATTTGTGCAAAAACAGGAGGGTTTTTTTTTTAAAAAAAAACCCACAGATGAATTCTCTTTAAAAAAAAAATACCAAAGTGTTAATACTCTGCATTTTCTTGATGGGATGCATTGATGTGTCAATATGCTCTTCTTTTTCATCAAGGCTGATAAAATTTGTGAATATTCTTTACATCTCTACCAAAGATACACTAATTTGTTGAATTTCTGCTGGGGCAGGTCGTTCTGAATGTGTAAACAGCATCTCAAAATATCATAAGCAAGCGGCAAGAATTAACTTTCCAAGAAATTTCTAATGAACAAATGTGACTTCATTCTTATTCTGTATAGGTTGCCAGTCTGGGCTGGTGGACACGGGATTTGTTCAGATTCCAGATTTAAACTGTGAGAGGTGACTAACATGCTTTACTTGTACCTGAGATGTCTTCGGCCCAGTCCTGCTCTGTCTAGCCAACTCTAAGAGCGGATGGAAGCAGCTTTTAAATCCTATTCAGTTAAACAGATGAAAGCAGCATTTTAATCATCTTCAGGGATTTCTGAAAGGAGTTAAACAAGTAAGTGAGTGGCCACTGTTTGCCATATTTGTGGTTTCTTCCTTCTTCCTGTCCGTGTCTGCCATGGCATCAGAGTGAGTGGGACTGCCTACATGAATACACGCTTGAAACACACATTCCCTTTTCCAAATTGTTCATGTACAGGTGCTGAAGGGGTGCAGTGTCACATGTGGACCACTGGGAGGAGATAGGGCTACACAGCAAACATCTAGTTCCTATTTTCATTTAATTAAGCCATTCAGGAAGAACTGTAACTGTTGTGTTTTTCACTCTTCTCTGTTCTGCTCTACTCCCCTCCCCCCATTTATGTCCTGCCCTTCTTCAAGGAGCTCAGGGAAACATACTTGGTTCTTTCCTGCTCATGCTTATCTTTACAACAACCCTGTGAGTTAAGTTAGGCTAAGAGACAAAGTGACCCAAGGGCCATTTTATGACTGAGTTGAGTTCTGACTCCATCACTTTTCACCATTTCTGCCATGTTTTAGCTGTTTGGAGGGTTGTCCGTATGTACTAAGGCATAAAAACATTTCTGTCTATATCACAGTGTGTATACTGGATGTTCTACCTCAGTCTAAATGTTACTGCCTTGGCTAGTCCAAGCTTTGGGGATATTAAAGATATCCTCTTAATATCATAATTCGGCTTCACTTCTCTATTCCCCTCCACGTGCTTGCGAGGCCACCGGACAAGCACGTAAACAAGCTCGGCCTTTAATAGCCGTAATATTCAAACTACAATACAGGCAGGCCAGAAATTGCTGACTCACTGCTTTAGGAGACCTCCAGGGAAGTACTCTAATTAGGTATGCATGCCACTTACAAAAGAGCCTCTGCCCCGCGATGGCAGCTTGATGGGTAAACTATACAATACCCAAGTACTCTGCGTTTGCATACTGGCTACTCTATTGAGAACCTCTGCGATAACTCAATCATTCAGATTCTGACCTTTCGGAGGCTTTGTCTCCAACTCCAAATCTATTGTTTTCCTCCAAGTACGGCATAGCCTGCAGTCACAATTCTCCTTATAAAAACCCTTGATTCCAAGACCTTCCTCGGATCGCTCCCGAGTTTCATCCCGCCTTGCTGCCGCTTTGCTTGGCGAGCCTCCCCTCAGCTCCA
The DNA here is from genome assembly GCA_030412105.1 of Cyclura pinguis. Lineage (NCBI taxonomy): Eukaryota > Metazoa > Chordata > Lepidosauria > Squamata > Iguanidae > Cyclura > Cyclura pinguis. The sequence goes on from CM059600.1 coordinate 133,390,221, forward strand.
CGTGCTGAGCTACATCGCACCCTAGCCTCGCTCTCTATTTTTCTGGGCTTCAGGACAGGTGAAGTATCACCCAAACCAGCGATCCCTCTAAAAATCCCTCTATACCACTCCAACCTTTATTTTCTTTAGTTATCTTGTATGAGTGTGTCGCATACACTGTTTTGCTGTGTATTTAATAAAACATCATTTATTATTTCAACTTCTGTGTGCTCCTTGACTCGACCCGACCCCGTAGACATAGGGTTCAAGGTCTCACTACGTTACCCTGCCTCTCGTAACACTAAGCGGTGCTCTCAGCTAATTTTCCCCACCTTTAGTTGAGCACATTTTGGTGTCCCTCCCGGGATCCCCTGTACACAGGGTAACAGAAAGCTAAATATGGACTGACTGTATCATGTTTGATTCATGGGTTTGCAGTGACAGATGGTATGCAAATCTTAGGCAGGCTGGTTTTGTGCTAATCTGAAAGTGCTATGATAATAAAAGTTAACATAACTCTTTTGCATATGTAGCAAACCATGTGGCTCTTAAGAAGGCATAGATTGGATGTGTGCATATGTGGAATATCAAGCTACAAGTAGACTTTTGCCCTCTTACTGGATCTGATCTTACTGGATCTATGTCCTGAGATGTGGATATGAGCCTGTAGCTTCCAGCACTGACCAGAGATAGAGGAGCACAGGGTCCATCTGAAGGTTGTATGGAGGAAGAGGTTACTGTTTGTTGCTGCCGCCATGAACCTCTGCTTCACCAATGGGTCTCAGCTCTTTGCAGGATTGAGGCCCTGACTCAGCTTGTCTGAAACATAAAAGCAGGAATCTTGTGTGGTGGATATGCCACCGAAGGAGATGACACCGAAGGGGAGGGGTTTCCCTCTTAGGGGAACCACTTTGAGGGTACAGAGGGAGAGGGCCTGTCTTTTATTCTGCAAAAGTGCCCAAACTGATATTTTTTGCTGGTCTCCCACAAAACTTAAAAATAGGGCCTGTAAATTTCCCTTTTTGAGGAGACTACACTGCCAGCACGGCTACCAAGAAAATCTAAGAGTTGTAGTCCAAAAGCCAGCTTTTACAAGCTCTGCTTTGAAATACACAACCTTGAAAGTAAATCCTAATTATTTCAAAAAAAAAACTTGCCAACATGGTTTATTTAGGTGACAGACTTCAGCCCAACTCCTAACCATGTTTCCTGGGAAGCAAATCTAATTAGCTTCAGCAAGGTATATTGCCAAGTAAGTGTGTTTAGGATTGCCAACATGCAGTGCTAAATCCTGTGCTTGACAGCAGTGTTGCATGATTCCACCAGCTAAGCAAACCAAGTACAGTTGCTTTGATCTTAGCAGGAGTGATCTGAGGCCTAAGCTACAGGTGACAACTCATGTCCTCAGAGTGCCCTCCCCAAACACACAAAGTGAGCCAGGTATATTGATTTCAGAGTTACACTATGCATGTTGTGAATTGTCATCAAGCTGACGTAAGGTGACCCTATTAATGAGAGACCTCCAGGTCACCCTATTATCAACAATCCTGCTCAGGTCCCACAGACTCAAGGCCATGGTTTCCTTGACTGAGTCCATCCATTTGTAATGTGGTCTTCCTCTTTTTTTATTGCCTTCTGCCTTACCAAGCATTATTGGCTTTTCTAATGAGTCACATCTTCTCATAATATGTCCAAAGTATGACAGTTTCAGTTTAGTCATCTTGGGTTCTAGAGAGATGAGAGATTAGGCTTGATTTGCTCTAGAAGCCATATACATTAGTTGTCCACAATATCCTCAGAACTCTTCTCCAGCAGTACATTTGAACTATGTAGGTTTTCTTCACATTAGCTTTCCTCACTGTTCCCAGTCTTGAAATTGTTCATTCATTTTTCTTTTCAACATCATTGAAAGTTTATCCATTTCTGCAATTTCTAACACTTTTGAGATCCAATTTTCTTTAGTAGGTATATCTTAACTCTTCCATTTTGGGGCATAGATCATTCTTGTGGCAATGATCATATAATGTAACATTTTATAATTACAGAATTTCAATTCCTCATTAGGCATTCCTAATAATAATACTGGATTTAGTTGAATCTTAGTTTTTAAAATTTCTTGTAGTCGTTTTTGAAATTCCTTCCTAAAGTATTTTGTGGAGTTGCACGTCTACCAAATGCAGATCTACTAGTATTAAATACCATCTAAAATTAGTTTGTAAACATTTTCTTTCAAATTATAACAAACTTCATCTTTTAATCCCTTAGTCCGTAGCATTTCTCATTTATCTAGATCAATGCTATGCCCTATTTAATCAATTCTGATTCCACTTCTAAAGTCAACAGCATTTTATACATTTTTGTGATTAGGTGGTTTGTTTCAAAATCTGATTTATCTTTCTCAAATCCACTACTTTTCTTATCACTCAAAAATTTCTTTTAATTGTCTATATCTGTACCATCAATTTTCCATCCTTGTTCTTTTAATTCTTCTTGTGATGTAATACTATATTGTTGATTTTCTATGGACAGCAAATCTCTATATTTCATCCATCTTGCATCACCTCTCCTCTAAGCTCTAAAAAAACAGCTTCTTGTATGGAAATCCATAGAGGTGTCTTGGTGCATAATTTTGATGAATTTGGAAAATGGGATGTGTGGAAAGTCTTCAGTCTCCCCTCTTTGGAGTGTCTTTATCCAGTAAGGGATTTGATTCTTTACCAGTATTCTCCATGTTTGTATCTCTCTTGTCAGAGAGCTCTGGCAAAAGCAACTTTACTTTTTCACAACAACTGGAAGTGTCAAGTCTTTTGTGTTCAAATCTTTTTAATTCAAAAAGTACAATAACAACAGAAATTATCTGTACAAAACTGTAGATAACAAACAGATTAAAAAAAAAGAAGAACCTTAACCTGGAAGGTCCATAGAAGAGGCATCTAAAATTTTTTTCTATGACCTTCATATGTAATTTCTCCTTTCCACCTATTAGTGCTTAGCTCCTCATACCCTATCTTGTGTAACTCCAAGATATTCAAATATATAGTTGTGTAATTCTTTCCTCCTAAAATCTTCCCTTATTCTCTTTTCCTGTAGGCATTGATTATTCCATAGTTAGTATTTCCCAGCGATAGCTTATCAAATATAATTCTTTTGATAGAACTCTACCTGCTTATGGTTTTCTTAATTCTATTTTGCCATATATTGCTTTCCAGCCCAAGGTCAGCTACCTTTTCCCTAGCATTTTCGCTTTCGTTGAGTGGTCTCTCTCTTTAAATTATATTTCTTTTGTTGTTTTCCTTTACGCAATTATTTTTCTATAACACAATATCCATGTCATTTTTGGTACATCTTTCCACCTGCTTAAGTAATTTATTCTTTCTATTCAGCCAGTTCTTTTATCACCATGTATTGATATCCCATCTCCTTAGAGGTTTCTACTGCAAGCGCTGCTTATTCTTTTATTCCTCTTGTAGCCAAGTTCCCCCATTTAGCTTCGAATATTAGTAAAATTAATTCCCAATCTTCTTTAAATTGTTCTATTGATTTTTTAGACAATATTGCTGTTAATTTATCCATTTCTGTTAGATCATATAATTTAATTAACCATTCATCCACTTCTGGTATTTCTTCTTGTTTTCATTTACTCATGTAAATCATTCTGGCTGCTGTAACCATATGAGTTAATAACTTCCGTTGTGATCTTTATTTTAGTAATTGTATTCCTTCATATATGTTCAGCAAATATATTTCTGGGTAAATCTATTTGTAAAATTCTTACTATGTTACTATGGATTTGCATCCAAAACTTTTTTGCTTTTTTACAGGCCCACCATACATGGTAGAGGGTTCCTTTTAGATTACATTTCCAACATTTGTTTTTATTAGTTTTTGTCATTCTTGCTATCTGGACTGGGGTGTAATACCACCTATAAAAGATTTTATAGTAGTTTTCCTTTAAAGATACGTTTTTCAGTAATCTAGATGTTACTTTCCAGGAACTTTCCCAACTTTCTAATTGTATTGGGTGCCCGATATTCTGCGCCCATTTTACCATGTTCTCCTTTATAATTTCTTTTTCTAATTCTAGGCTCAATAAGAATTTATATATCTTCGCAATCAGGTGTTCTGTTCCTGGTTTTAACAATTTATCAAAGTCATTCTCCTTAGTTTCTATTCCTGTTATTCTCTGGTCTATCTTAAACTTCTTAAAGTTGTCTCTGTAACAGCCAATGGGTGGAAAGTCCACTTTTAATCAATTCTTCTTTACTTTTTAATAGAATTTTATCTCCTTGAATTTTCACTATATCGCTATATGTAATCCATTTATTTAGTTGAGGTTTCTCTCTCCTATAAAAAGCTTCATGCAGTGAAACCCATAAAGTTATATAGAATTTCCTTTTGTACAGTAACCAGATTCTCAATAAGGACTTTCTCATAAAATGGTTATTAAACTCTCTATTTATTTTTGCTTTCTCATACCATAGGTACGAGTGCCATCCAAAGGGTAGAGAAGTGTCAAGTCTTTTGATTTCTTGACTGCAGTCTCCATTCTGATTAACGGCTGAGCCAAGCTATGGAAAACCTTGAATTGCTTTAATGTCTTCACCATCTGCTTTAAAGTGATGTACATCACTTTATATCACTGTGATCATTATTTGTTCCCCTTAATGTTCAGCTGTAAAGCCTTTGCACTTTTTGCCTTGACTTCAGTAATCATTATAAGACTTTTTTCCATTGGTAGCATGGTGTCATCTGCATATCTTAAATTGTTGATGTTCCATCACCCAGTTTTCATGCCTCCTTCCTCTGTGTATAGTCCTGTCTTCTGTATGATATTTTCAGCATACAAGATAAATAGATAGGGTGATAAACTGCAGTCTCTCCTGACACCCTTTCCAATTGGAAACCATTCAATTTCTCTTTTGAGCATTTTGAATCTGTGGGCCATTGCTTTGTTTTCTTTATTTGTTGACAGATTTTAATTAGAGCAAGAGTAGATTTTGTCTCTGATATATGCTATCTTTTCCTGGTGATTTATTTCTCCCAAGTGCTCTGAGTGTGGCTTGCGCTTCACTTTCTAAAAATGTAGGTTCATCTTCAAATGTTTCTTCCTTGAATGAAACTGTCATCCTTCCATCTCTTCTGTATAGCAATTCAGTGTATTGTTTCCACTGGCTTTTTATTTTTACTTGGTCATATAATGTGTTCCCTTACTGATTTGTACAGCTTCTCCATTCTTGGTTTGCATTTCCTTTTGATATCTCAGATCTTGTGGAACAGGTGTCTTATTATTCCTTTTTTGTCGACTTCTTATATTTCTCTGCATTGATTATTTTAGCAGTTCTTTGTCTCTGTGCACAAGTCACTAAACAGTTGCATTCAGATTTCTGACTCTGCTGCTGTCACCTTTCACTTTGCTTCTTACCTGTTCTTAATTTCTTGAAGAATTTCATTGGTCCATTTTATTCCCTCTTTTTGGCTGCAGATGTGAGTTTTGTTTTGTTTTGCATTTCTCCCTGACAATGTGATTGGCTTCAGTACAAAGTTCTTCTGGCTCCTGATGAATTAGGCTTAATAGTTAAATCCATTTTTTTATATTATCTTATGCTTTTCAGGTTGTATTTTAGTATGATGGTTGATTTAGTTTTTTTTTTTTTTTTATAGCTGTACTCTAATTTTTAATACTAACAGTTCATGGTCTTGTTTTCTAGTGAGAATGGAGCTTCTCCATCTTCTGCTTCCAATTATGTAGTCTATTTGATTTCTGTTTTGGCCATTAGGTGGTGTCTTTATATGCAGCCGCTTTTTTAGTTTCTTGAGGAAAATGTTTGTGATGAACACACTGTTGGCCTTGCAAAAATTCAGTCAGTCAGTCTTCTGCTTTATTCCTTGATCTGAGGCCAAATTTTCCTAGTCTTTGATTCCACTCTGTTCCACTTTCCTGCTTTTCTGTTCTAATTGCCTATGATTAACAAATCCTGTTATGGTGTGTGGTCAATTTCTTCCTAGACCCCAGCATGGAATCTTTTTTCTCCTGTCTTTATAGTTGGAGCATAAACTTTGGGTGCTTCTAGATTTCTTGTTATGCAATGTGTAGCTTCCCTGATTCATGCTTCTCACATTCCATATCCCTCTAATATGTACTGTGAAGCTTCATACTTTCCTTTCACCTCTTAGCATGTCAACAGCTGGACATCCTTTCAGTTTGAGTCCAGTTGTGTCAACCACAGAGCTATTCATAGTTGTCCTCTGCTCTTCCCCAGTAGCTTGTTGAGTACCTTCCAACCTGGGCATCTCATCTTTTGGATTTTCTCATCATAGGGTTTTTATGGTGAAAGACATTGAAAAGGGACTTACCATGTCTCCTTCTGCACAGTACTAACAAGTGTTTTCTATGATGCCTCTGCCATTGTTTTTGAGAAATTCTCCACCAGTGTCACCCCCCCACTACTGTTGCTGCTCAGTAGTTTGTTCAGACCTAAAGACCCAAAGGGTTGCATGAGTAGAATTTTGCAAATTTAGCTTTTTCTTAATGATAGCTTACAAAATCCCACAGCTGACATGACTGGTAGTTATGGTTGAAAATATGAAATCTTGTAAAACTCTGCACGTGAGGGGAAGTGGTGAACAGTCTCCTTCTTGCTTTTCTCACGTCTAACATGCTCCTTCAAGTCCATTTTGACAGAGCTTTGCTGTGAAAGCAGTAGTATTTTTGCTTTACAATATCACTGCATTGCTTTTGCACATTTTCATACCAACCGCCTCCTCATTTAGGTTGTGAACACATCCTAAATGTATATTTGAAAATTTGAGTTTGGCTGCACTCTTGTGGTAATACAGAAAGCGTGCTTTGATTCTTTCCTCCACAGAGTTGAATAAGTTCTACATTTTTCATTTTGGGTAAAAAGAAACAGGGTAATTAACGTGATTGTATTTTCTTTTAAAAAAAACAATAAGCAAATTATCTTCATGCAGTTTATAGACCTTGGAGTAATTGAAGTAATAAAAGTTAATAGAAAAGATATAAACAAACATTTTCCAAATAAAACATAACAAAATAGTCAATACAATCTCAATTTATTCTATCAAGGGTCCATACATAATTGTTTCTGAAGATACACCAAACATGCCTGGCTTTACTGATAATCCCATTCCAGTGTCTTCTTAAAATTTAGCTTATCACATTCTGAAATGCTTCTTTTCTGCAGCATGCCATAGAAAAAAGTTTGTCTTAAAAGAAATGATGTTTTTTCATAAAATTTGTTTTCACTTGATCTGCAACTCCTCCTCTCCCCATAGTTAGATGTTTTGTTTTATTTTGTTTTTTTGGCAGATGTCCACTTTTCATCCAGAAAAGAGAAGACAAGACAGGACAAGACGATGAGGGCTGACGTGATTGCACCTTTTAAATATCTAAAGAGTTATAACAGAGAGAGGAGTACAGACTTGTTCTCTGCCACTTCAGAGGGTAAAACGAATTTTACTGGTTTTAGGTTACAGGATGGTAGATTTTGATTGAACACTAGAAGGGAATTTCTTGACAGTAAAAACAGTTCAGCAATGGAACCAGTTTCCTAGAAAGGTGGTAGGATTCCTTTCTCTGGATGACTTCAAAAAGAGGCTGGGCAGCTGCCTGCTGGAGATGGTCTAGCTGGAGTTCCTACACTGAACAAGGGGGTAGACTTGATCTGGGCTTCTTCCAAGTCTGTGGTTCTTTCTGAAAAGATATGAGTTGGCATTCTTTTGGTTTAATACTAACTTGAGTAGACCCATTAAGTCAACCCTTGAAACGGGCAACATAGGTAGATCAGATTGCTTCAATGAGTCTACTGTAGACAGGAATACTAAAAGGAGTTAGACCACTAAGTGCTTTTTTCCTTGTAAATACAGGCAAAACCCAAGCAAAGTATCTGCCCACAGATAGTCTGTCAAAGCAGTCCCTTCAAATTTTCATTAGGGAGAGCTTTGAACTGACTTGTCAAAAATTAATTTGTTACCCATTGTTCATATAAATGTTAACAACTTTAAATGTTCTTATTTTAATTGTTCTAATATCAATGACACTAATGGTCTGAGTGACAATATTACTTTAATTACTTATATCTGGGATAGTTAGAGTGAGTTGATCATTTTCAGGAATTTTTTTTTTCCAGATTGCAAAGTAAACCTCACAAATGTACTAATTTATGGGAATTAATAAATTTCCGAGCAAACAATACATTAGTTTTAACATTCATGGGTCCAAATTGTGGCTACATATGTGCTTGTTTTGAACAGTGTTAAACCACCCTATCTTTTTCCAAATCTTCCTGACCAGTATCTCTACATGAAAATAAGACAAGAAGACTGGTAAGAAACCAGTGACTCTCTAAATATTTGACTGCAGGTCCCAGTATTATTCAGCATTGATTATGTTAGTCTAGGGCTTTCGGGACTTACAGTTAGAGACATAATTCTTTACTGAGTTTATCCTGAAGAAAGGAATCAGCAGTTTTATCAATATTCTTCCTGATGCAAGAAAGTCTTTATAAAATGAACAGTTTGCAAAAACTATTCAAAGTTTGGGACTTAGTCTGTACAAACTCTGCATGTGGATTTGTTGCTATTGTTGTTGTTCAGAAAATAGTATTTTTGTGTGTGTGTGTGTGTACAAAAAAAAGTCATTTGAACACAGAAAAGGTTATTTCTTGCAATGTAAATGCTACAGTTGGGGACTTACTCTATGCAAAATTCACACTTTTTAGAACAGAAAACAACACTTTCTGCTCAGGAAACAGAATTATCTGCAAGGCATTATTTTCTGCACTGATAATGCTGCTTCTTGCACATAAAACACTATTTTCTATGCCAAAGAAAGGCTCATTTTGTGCTGAACATGTCCCAGACTGTGGAGATTCTATCAGTCTAGGATTTTCCTTGTTTTACACTTGAGAAACACAGTTTTGGCCATTTTTCATTAAAAAAAAATTCTTCGAATTATATTAATTATGGTGGGCTACATGATTGTTACCTGTTGGTAACCACATTACTGGAATACTTTGCCGCTGCTGAAAACAGAGAGAGAGAGAGAGAGAGAGGGGGAGACTGGCAGACAGTTAACTTTTTCCCCACTACTGCTACTTCTTCCTAGTTAAATTTGTTGTATGCTTATTGGGAAGATGAATGTCAAAGTATATAAACAGATGAAGCATACTTGAATAAGTGAGACACATACCCCTTCTTCTCATTTTGTTTTGAAGTCACCCATAAAAAAACACATTGATTTATGAAAAACCTATAACATTTTGCAGTCCTGTACACCAGGGCTGAGAAAATATGCTTGGGGGTCTGACCCCCCTCCTTTTTTTTACAGATCTCTCGGCCCTACGGAAGACCCTCCCCAAACCTCACAAAAAATAGCAAAAAAAATCTCCAAACATGGCAGTTTTCTTATTTTGCCCTACTTCTTCAGTAATAGCCCAAACCCAGCCCGAAATTAAATCAGACGTGACATCATGTCACATTTGGGTAATTTCCAGATTCATACTCAGCACCAGTGAAGTCTTTTACTCCAGGTCTCAAGTCAAGTCTCAAGTCTGGAAGCCAACTTTATACCCCAATCAAAATTCCAGAATTATTGGATAGAGTGAAATAAATTCAGTTTTAACAATTTAAGCAGAGTTGGCTCTCCACATTTGCAATTTTGCCATCTGCAGCTTTGGAAGTGGGGCATAGGATCCTGTCTTACTCCCCATTACTGAAGATTCAAAAGATTTAGAAGGAAGGATCCTTCTTCCTCAAGCCCGTTACCTAACACATTTGCTGTTCCCCTCTGAGAAATTGACCCTGCACTCTGGAGGCGAGTCTTGTCTTCTGCTCTTAGGAAACGTTTTAGAAGGTTCCTCTGATATGCAGCGGGGACAGCAGACCTCAACCCTGCCTCAAGCCCATTGCCTAACCTGTTTGCTGTTCCCCTCTAAGAAGTGCGCCCACACTTTGAGCTTGAGAGAGATCGTCATGTGACTAGTAGGCAAAAAGAGATGGGGGCATTGTTCAAAGTTGTAAGGTTTCTGGATGAATACGTTATGTTACTGAACCAAAGGCATCAAGTCCATCATTAAAAATATACAAGTCTTGAGTCAAGTCCAGTCAGTGCATCATTTATGACCGACTCAAGTCCAAGTCAAGTCACTGGAGCAACTTAAGTCCAACTTGTGTCTGAGTCTATTGACTCAAGTCTACTTCACTGCTCAGTACAGTTGCTTGTCCCTGCTGTATGCACTTACCTGGAAGTAAATTTCCCTGAAGTTTATATAGACTTTATTTTTCTATGAATGTGCATAGGATTTTGTAAGGCAATATTGTTTTAAGCATATAAGATAAGGTACAATTATGTGCAATACATTTAACATACTTGAATTAGTGTTGTTAAGTTTAGATCTGATTTAAAAGTATGTTTCAAATAAGTTTCTCTCAGCGTTTTTATGTATATGTGTGTGGGATCTTTATCGTCTGACCTTGAAATAGCAAATCACTTATTGCAAAGGTTTTATATACCACGCACACTGAGAAATTAGTGATAATATATTTGAATAAAAATTTCTGTTTCATGGTAAAAAGATATTTTCTACCTTTTATTATATACACCTTCTTGGCAGTCTGCATTAGGGTCTACCTTCTCCTGAGGTGGGGAATGCATGGCCTTCCGGATGTGTTTGGCTCCAATTCCCCATTGGAGTTAAGATTAGGGCATCAACTATGCATGATGCTAAGGCGTCAGCAATACTATACAGCAACATCCGGAGGGCCACAAGCTGCCTACCTCTGTCCTACATGAATATCTGCATCCACTAAATTCTACAGTAGATTTGATTCTTTGTGTGGCTTTCCTGAAGAAGTTCTTCCTGCTGTATATTGGAACAAAGCCGTTGCTGTATTGGCCCCTGTTTTGCAGGACTCTATCCATGGAAATTCTACTGTGAGTGTGAGGATTTTAGGAAATAGGTCAAGGCCTTTTGCTGTAACTGTAACATGGTAGTTTATTTTCTCTGGTACAACTTCAGGTAGCTTTTATTCAGTGGAACTGGACTGAACCTTTTTTGTGTTTTTGACTAAACAAAATAGTTAAGTTGCTTTCAATTTATTAATAGAATAACTGGCTACAAATGAAAGAATAATACAATTGTTACAATGTAGTAAGTCTTTACTAATTTTTCTTAAAGGAAACACTGAGTGATTTTAGAAAGTTTCTTCTAGCCAAGAGAAAGTGTTCGAAAACTGCACAAAAGTTTTCAAAGACAAGTTTTCAAATTTATATGCAAAATTTATGTGACTTGTGTTTGCAGAAAACATTTTTTGTGTGTGCAGAAATCCAGCGTTTTCAGCACAGAAAATATTTCTGTACATAGTGACACTGCAGGGGAGGGTAGTAATTTGATGGCCTCCATGGGAAAGGCACTGGGCACCAGAATGCTGCATGGGAAGGGGGTGGAATCTGAGGCTATGTAGAGCCTGGCCACCTCTTCACGTGCCTCTTTGGTTATTATGTGTATGACCACTCAGATCATTGATTAATGCATTGGCAGACCAGCTGGATTTGGATTTTTGTTGTTGGGCTGACAGAGAAAGAGCAGAGAGCAGTGCTTTTTGCCTTCTTCCCATCAGTCACCTCTTTACTTTAAGCCTTTATTGAATTACAATTGTACTGAGTGTAGGGCTCTGAAACTTCCTCTTTAGGTCATGGAACCTGGCAGTGGGGAAGGAGGCTATCTTTGAGGCAAACCCTGGCTTCAGGCTCTCACTTGCAGAGTCCTGACTTGGGTGAGAATTCCCTGGGTTTATGTTCCCGTTGTGGCCAGCTGGGGAGCAACCCCAGTATTGGATTGCCCTTTGCAATCAGGTGTTTTGCCCGAGGAAAGACTGAGGGAGTAGTCAAGAAGTGATACCTGGCCTCAGTTGGACCTGCATCAGGTTACTCTGCCCTCTTGCTCTTTTCCAGGTCAACGCAACATAAATAGGCTTTACTTCAAATAAAGTGGCCCTCATTTAGTCCACTTTTCTGTAATTGGGTTCATAATTCCATCAATGGTCATCAGATACTATCTTCTGTGCAGAAAATGCTGTAGTTCAGGACTTATTGTGAAAAAAAAAGTCCATGCTGTTTTTGCACAACATACGATGCCCAAAAAACAACATTTTCTGCACAGAAGATCCTGTTTTCTGTGTAGTAAATACTTTTTTTCTGTACAAAATTTGTGAACCTAAACTTTAAAGATTCTCATCAGTTCAGGATTCTCCTCATTAGCATTTCCCAGCAATTGAGAAACACATTTTTCCAGCCATTTTTCAAACATTTTTGAATACCTTTTCAATCCCTATGATGTACACTGAGGGTGAGACATTATATAGAACAGAATGAGAGGGTAGCATGGCCTGGATCATTTCAGCCTGCAAGGGTCTGTCTTTTTTTTTTTTTTAATATCTCTCCCACTTTTTTTTTTAAAAAAAGCTCTTTATATAGATTATCAAAACTTGACTCTCAATGCAGTTTGGCTCTTTCTCTGCAGTACTAATTCCTCCTTGCTGGGAGGTTTTTGTGGTTGTTCTTATCTTTCTAGTGGAATTTTTTTAAAAAATCAAAACCCTGTGTGCTAGCAGGTGCCATGGCCATTCTACTAGCTCAGGGACTTTACCATCCAATTCTTCTGCATTTGTACATCAGCCTTCGGAGGTGTTGACCACTAGCTTCCTTTCAAATTGTATGCAAAAATTAGCCTTACCTAGTGATATCATTTCTTCCTCCTTCTTTTCAACCCTCCATTTGCAACTGTGGGATTGAGCTGCTCTGTTTCCTTGTTTACATATTTAGATTCAGAAGAAGGAAGTGGTGAAGCTGACTAACTAGCTGACAGGTTTTCTCAGAAAGAAGACAGACCGTTTGGTTCACACCGGAAGAAGCTGCTGCCTTCAGTTTGCTTGCAGCATAGTTCTGATGAAAGCCAAACTCTGGAAATTGAATTAAGTGGATCTACTGCTTTTTTACCAGTGTTGGTTGCTGCTCAGAGAAGTCCTGCAACTGGGTTAGGGTGCGACTGGTATGATTACGTTTGAAACTAGCTAGGCAAGAACCTAAATGGATTCACGGAACACTCCATATCGTTCTGAGGTGGCCCGCTGGTCCCCAGATGACTTGGCAGACTACTTCAGGAGGGTAAGTTTCACTTTAGTCCTGCAGTTTCATGTTTGCCCTACAAAAAAGTATATGGTTTGCTTTCATAAGTTGAGAACAGCCTAAATAAAAATGTTAGTGCCATTTCTGAGGGCCATTGTACCATCTTCTAAGTGTGATAAAATTGTTAGAAAATGGTTCCTAACCTGTTGTTTCAAACCAAGCCACCCACCTCTTCATTGTCTGGGATTCTCTTTGCACTGAAATGAAAACTGAGTTGGAAAAGGGTTCAAAGAGATAGCTGTGTTAGTCTGTTTTATCATAGAAAGACGTAAAGCAGCGTGGTAGCAGCTTCGAGACTAACTGTGAATTTGTAACATATGCTTTGGTGGTACACAGTCCACATCATCTGATGTAAAACCTGGAAGTTACTCTCAGAGCTGCTCAGTTAGTTATTCTCAGGACTGCTCAGTTAGTATGTCCACTGACTATGGTGGTCAAGATATTTAGGGAGCTGCAGTCTCTCATGGTGTAGTGGTTTGAACATTGGATTATGACCTTGAAGACCAGGGTATGATTCCCCACTCATCCATGAAATCTATTGGGTGACAGTAGATATCTGCCTCACACATTCTCAGCCCCAGAAAACTCTGCAATAGTTTCACCTTAGCATCACCGAAGTACTGAAGTTGGAAACAACTTGAAAGCACATAACAACAACAAAAGCAACAACAAATCCAACAGAGTAACATTTTGGACCTTCACAGTATGGGGCTTTCCCACTCCTCCTCCTTCCTTGTCCTGAACTCCCATACTCCATTCCTGAGGGTTAGAAGATCTTCCAAAACAGCAAGGCATGAGATGCTTAGGGGAATAGCTGGAAAGTAGAATAACTGAAAGTCAGGAAAAACCTTGCTTGTGCAAGCAGAAGTACCATCTACTCATACACTAACAGTTTAGAATCCATTGTCCACGTCTTATTTTCTGACTTCCTCCTTGCTCTTTCTATTAAATATGACTTTAGAAGCCCATTCGATGAGGACTGCAGTATGTTACTGTTCTGTACAGAGAGTAGTACATATAATAATCAGGACTAAACAAATATTCAGAAACATAGGAACACTACCAAATATCTGTGATAGAAAAGGCAATGACAGAAAGAGTAGCTTAAAGGACCCTTCGCTAGAGATAAAATAGCACTAAGCCTCCAATGTTTGTGAAAGAAGATATCACCTAGATTTTAAGGATCAAGAAAGCAGCTGGTTACAGTGGCATGAAGATTCCACAGGATGAGCAACTTGCCTCCATGATATTTATGGGCTGAGAACAGTAAAATTTCAGGGAACCTAAACTGTAAAATGTATATTGACCTTGATTCCAGAAAATACTTGGTTAACTCTGGATATCACAAATCTACATATGTATATTCTATATACGTTATTCCCATATAACTATCATATTCAGATGGTTCCAAAACTCAATATGTTGACATAAAGACTAGCTCAGGGCTACCTCCAGAGAGGGGCAACTGCCTTCTGCAGCAGGTTTGGTGTTAGAAAGGGCAGTAAATTGTAGGTTATTTAATTTGAGGAGTTGTTGTTTCTCTGCCATTTGTTTCTCTGCTTCAGGCTAAAGATAAAAAGTACATTTTAAAATATTTGAAAAATGGTTGAAAAATGTATTTCTCAAGTGTGAAGAAACCCTGACAAGAAGGATCTTGGACTGATGAGAATCTTGGCAGTTCAGGATTTATTCTATGCAAAATTAGCATGGAATTGTTTTGTGCAGAAAACAGAATTTTTTCCACAAGAAATAGCATTTTCTGCATGGAAAATGATATTTTTCAGAGTGAATATTATTTCCTACACGTGAAATACTGTTTGCTGTGCACAAAATAGTGTAGTTGTGGACTTATTCTGTACAAAATTCACATGTGATATTTTTACTCAGAAAACAGCATTTTTCTGCATAGGAAATAGCATTTTCTGCATGGAAAATAATGTCTTTTTGCCAAAATATTATTCTTCCATGTAGTTTCAAGTGCAGAAAATGTTGTATTCTGTGCAACATTACCATATGCAGTTTTTCTGCACAATAAGTTCCAAACTGCAGATAGTCTTTGAAAACTGCATGATTTTGAAAGATTTTCTCATACTGGGAAGAAATTCTTGAAATTTATTTATTATATTTATTTATGTCCCACCTTTTTCCCAGATAGGACCCAAAGTGGCTTGTAACAATTTAAAAAGGCATCATTAAAAATTCACAAGATACAAAAGGTAAAAACATGATTCAGCAATAAAAAATAATTAAAACCAGATTAAAGCATACATCATTAAACACACACATGCACATAACTAGAAGTTAGTAACACAGTTACTGTTAGTAATACCCAGTACATTGGGCCTTTTCGCACTGCACTGTTATAGTGCTATTATTACTCTTTCAACATCCCTTGGAATTCTGGAGTTTGTAGTTCACCGAGGCCAAATTCTCAGCTCTCTGGCTGAGAATTCTAAATGCCCTTCCCTAAACTGCAAACCCAAGGATTCCACAGGGTGTTGAAAGTGGAATTATAGCATTACAACAGTGTAGTGTGGAAATGGCCATTATGTAAGGTGGACCTTAGATACTCACTAACAAATGCCTGTTGGAATAGGAAAGTTTTTCCTTGTCCATGGAAAGAAAGTAGGGTGGCTGCCTCTGGGAAGGGAATTCCAGAGCCTGGGAACAGGCTCCACTGAGGACATATTACTCATTGCTTCCTTCAAGATGAAAGCTAGCAATGAATTACATCCCTCTGGCAATGCAGAGACTACAGACTTTGGGTTATGTGAAGAATCGTACATCACTTTTAGCACCAGTCCTCGGAGCACTTCCCTTTTCTCATTTCAGCAGTGCTAGCCCTAGAGAACAGTTTATCCCTGAAGTGGAATTCAAATGCTGCTGCCTCCCTGCTAGAGACAGCAGTTTAAAAAGTTTTGCTGTTCGCTTCAGATCTTGAAAGCTAAGCAGAGGCAACTCTTGCTAGCGGTTGGATGGGAGACTCCCAGTAAATACCAGACTACTCTATTTTTCAGAGGAAGGAACTGGCACACACCCCCCTCCAAAGTATTCCTTGTCTAAGAAAACCCTCTGAAATTCATGGGGTCACCATAAATCATCAAATTACTTGAAGGGCCGTATGCATACACACACTTCAGAAGCCATTTGCCACCCTTACTCTGTTTCATGTAGGCCAGTCCTCTGGAGTAATTCTTTGTAACATACCTGCACATAAGGTTCTCACTGTCAGCAGTCTCCAATGGCATGGCAGTATTAAGCCAAACAGCATACTAACGCTTCGTTAGGCTCTTGTATAAAAAGAAGGAAGGGAGGAGGAGAGAAACAGTAATGTTGCAGCACCTTTAAGACTAACTGATTTTTATTTTAATATGGGCTTTGGTAGATAGTGATATTAAAGCCTCAGGTTATAAAGCATATTTATACAATTTTGGGAGAGGTGGTGTAGTAAATGGAGAGAAGCACTGACAGCTCCATTACGCTGGGATTTACAGGTCTTCCAAATCTGACATATTCAATTTGTCTTGCTCAGTCTTACAGGACCCCCAGGCAATAATTGAGGACGAAAGGAAGCTAGGGCATTAGATCTGCTATGTTATGAACTGCTCTTGTTGCCGTATGCTGTAGCAGAAATGAAGAAAAAGAATTGAGATAATAGACCCCTTGCAAAATCATATGATGGGCATCAATTCTCAAACAGCCTTTTGGAGAAAAAAATGAAGTGTGTTTCCTCCATCTACATATTCTCTATGCTGGCAATATGCTTCCAGTCCAAATCAGGGGGCTGGTGACAATGTTGAAACCCCCAATGGCTTGGGGGTTTGATACTTGAAGCAACACCTCTCCCTACCCAAGGACCGAGGTCTTCACAGTGCACTGTGGGAAGGCATGGAAGAGGGCCTTCTCTTTGACACCCAAATTATGGAGCTGTCCCTTCTTAGGGGTGAGATTGCTTCATTCTAATGCCAAGTTTTTCAGTGAAAGCCTTCAGGCTATAACAACTTTATCCAGTTTACTTTATACATATGCATAGTTTTAACTGTTAAAGATTGTTTTAATTGGCTAGATAGTTTTTTATGTTTTATGCTATTTGATTATTTGAATTATTCTTCATTGTTTCACATTTAATATTATTTAAATTGATTATATTATATGCTACCCAGAGATCATTTGACTAGAGTGGGATAGGATCACTGGCGTTGTTGTCATCAGCCTTATCATCCCCTTGCATTGTTCTTATATGGCTAATGGCAGGGCTGGACAAAGTGTGGTACTCCATATATGACTGGACTGCAACAACAATCAGCCCTCACTAGTAGATCCAAAGGTGAGCAATGTTAAGACCTGTCGTCCAGCCACATCTGGACACCATACTTTGTCCACACTTGGCTTTTGATCAGAGCTGTTGGTCTACTGCAGTTGTTTTTCTGATTGGTGGTCATGTGATAATTTCACACTGACATAGTTTTCTGCAAGATTGCTTGCTGTGTGTGCTTTTCTGGTCTTTCTGAGTTATGTAGATGTCTAGATCTAGTTATGTAGATGTCTAGTCTGATTGTTAAGCAGGCTCATCAACAAAATAGTCACCATGCATATTGCTGCTTATGGTAAGTCACATGAACACATCAGGGTGCTAGTTTATCAGGGCATTAGTCCAGTACACTTTGACAGGCAGTGACTCTCCAGCGTTGCAAGGAGACTCCTTTGCCACCACGAATTATCCAATTATTTCACTGGAGATGCTAGAGAATAGACTAGAAACCTTCTGCAGGTAAATTATATGCTGTAGCACTGAGCTATACATGGTTTATCCCCATAATATCAGAATCTCTCATAGTTAGAATACCCCTAGACGTTCCCAGAATACCAGTCCTTTAAAAAAAAATAATTAGGCCATACATTAACTGTTGAAAGCGTATTTCCAAGTCAGTCTTGAAGAAAGTAAAACGCCTCTAAAATGGGATCTAATGGTAAACTAGAAGCAACTTGACTTCAGCTGCATATACATTTAGCTAGGTAAATACATAGCCTTGCTACAGCTGGATTAGCTTCCCACACAATTTGTGGTGAGCTATAGCCACAGTTCCGATGGAAAAAAATGAAATGTTAAAGGCAACTAAAGGTGCTTTCAGAACTAAAATTAGATAAATCACTTTGGCTTAGTTTCAGTGTTGATTTACAGTTCATTTCAAGCCAGCAACAAACATTTCCTTTATGTGCCTTTGCCCAGCTGCAAGCAATCCTTTTTCTTAAATCACCTAGGCCAGAGCATGCTTCAGTTGCTGCCAGGATGCTACCAAATCTGCATGGAGGGTCTTTTCCTGTCCCTGTCTTCAAACCATATTGCTGCTGGACATTTGATGACTTCAAAAGAGGTCATGTGTGGTCACCTGATGGGTGCTTCAAATGTTATTCCCCACATGGAGATCGCTTGACATAAGGAAACCATTGTGGGAGGCATCTCTGTGGAGACAGCTACAACATGTGCTCCACTTTTCAGTCTCCAAGCAGAGAATGAAAATGCTAAGTGTTCATAAGAGAGATGCAACATCTTTATTAGGACACTTCCAAACGTAATTTCTTAGATGTGTACCACACTAGATCAGCATATCTGAAACTCTTGAGCCCCAGTTGGGGAAAGGGGGGATGTATGCTGAACCCTTCTAGCTAAAACCCTACCTTAGGCTCAAATGGTCAATAATTTTATGAAAAAGATGGGTCGGACATAGACTGTTGTGCAAAAATCCTCTACAACTTTGTCTTCATTTCCTTCCTTCCTTCCTTCCTTCCTTCCTTCCTTCCTTCCTTCCTTCCTTCCTTCCTTCCTTCCTTCCTTCCTTCCTTCCTTTTATTTTTGTTCTACTTCTTACATTACCATTTTAGTGCTAAATCATGATGTCAGCAATGTGGAAAACCAGTATCTGGACAGTTACCTTTCCCTATATTCAGATGAAGTTACTACTAATGAGGTCAGTCATTCAGGACAGAAAATGCAAAATTAGGTTGTCCCTTGTTTTACTTTTTCCTTCTTCTATACTAGATTAGATCATATGGATGCTCTCTGATGTTTCAAAGATTCCATGATTACATACATTATCCTGATCTTCCTCATGATTTCTAATTTATTTGTGTGTGGGTGTTGTAGTGGTGGTGGTGGTGACTGAAACTTCTTTGGTAACTCTGGTGGATGATCTATGCCAGGAACTTGAGAGGAAGCATGACTGTTGATTGTCTTGACTTCTTAGTGGTTTTGTTTTTTGTTCTTTTTTAATACTATGTGTCCTTTGTTTTCTTCTTAAAAGAATTGCCTGACTGAGATGGAACGACATAACCAATGTAGCTGTGTTGTGGGGGTACATTTCTCGTGAAATAAGAATTCTGCCCTCCTCCAACGAAATTTTCCTTCACTCTCCAAATTTCTACTATTGTAATAACTTAAACATTCAGTTGGGCATTTGTAAATACAGTTTACACATTCAAAGTATAGGAATCTTTTTTATCTTTTGGTATGAACAATTTTCAATGTCTCACTCTTTGTAACACCAGAAATTGGGAGATTGAAGGAAAATTTCATGGGGAGGCAGAATTTTTGCTTGGGAGATATTACTCTCAATTCACCCCTCTACAGCTACATCCTTGGACTATGTAGTGCTATGTTATGCCAGTTCCCATCCTATCCACAAACCAAAGCACATGATTTAGCTCTGTGGGTGAAGATTTCTGCAGATGCAGCCATGCAATGGGTGACCTATATGAATTCACTGGATGAGGTTATCCAACAATTTGGACTGGGCTGCCATCTGTATGTTGATGACACCCAGCCTTTTTCTATCTAAGCAGAGGCAACAGAACTTCTTAGTGTTTAGAATCAGTAGAGGACTTTATGTGACCCTCGAAGCTGAGACAAAATCCAGATAAGGTAGAGATGTTTTTGTTTAGCAGGAAAAGTGACCTAGGGTTTTGGGTATAACATGTTTGGATGGAGTTGTGATCACCCTGAAGGATCATGTTCATAGCCTGGTAATGCTTCTGGATTCAGCTTTGGTACTAGATAGGAACATAGGAAGCTCTCTTGTAGTGAGTTAAACTACTGATCCATTTGGTCCAGTATTGCCAGCTTTGACTCACAGGATCTCTTTAGCATTTGGGGCAGATATCTTTCCTAGAGATACCTGCTGTTCCCTAGTGGTCTACCATCCCAGTAGTAATCAGACCTGATCATGATTCAAATAAGCACCAGATAGGCTCAGGATAAGAGATCCTGTGGTTTGAGCATTGAACGATGATTCTGGAGACCAGGGTACAAATCCCTGCTTGGATATCAAAATTCACTGTGTTACCTTATGCCAGTCATGCTCTCTCAGACTCAAAGGAAACCCCTCTCTGAATAAATCTTGGCAAGAAAATCCTGTGATAGGTTTGCCTTAGGGTCACCATAAGTCAGAAACAACTTGAATGCACATAACACAACAACAGCAATGTCCATAGTGGATGATTATGTAGTGAATGTTCCCAGTGATCAAGAATCACTGCCTGATGTGGGAGACATATGCTGCTACCCATTCCATCATATTTCCATCCCTCCCTGCCTCCTATACCTCTCTTTAAAGAAAGACTCTTGCTCTGTTTGGGCCTGGTGGAGCTGTACCAGCCTGCTTCCTGCTGTGGCACTCTGAATAGAAGTTTCTGACTGCTCACTTGTCCTGACGCATGGACTTAGAGTCCTGACAGTAAGGCATCTTCAGCTGGGCCCAGTGACCGTAACAGGGAAGGCATTCCTGCCATGCCAACTCTACACTATTGCTTTTATGGTGGCTACATGATCAGCTTTACTGAGGACAGTCCTCTGTGGGAAAAGCTCCTTCATTTAAAGGGCTACCCAGTTCAAGTCCAATGAGCAGAGAGCTCGATTGCCCATTAACCTTTTGGTTCTGGACATACGTTTCCTGAACAATATGGTGAGAATTATGAAATTTTTTGAAATTATAGTACTATTTTGAAATGTGTATCCATACATATAACACATAATAGATTTTATATAAATATATCCCTCTTTCCTCTTTGCCTCTGTGATTAATTTTTCTTCTAGGGGTAGTTGTGGTATACAAATGGCCACCCAAGATATTTTTGCATTTCTTTGCCTAAAGTCCCTTTGGTAACTTCTCCCAAGGAAGGGACATCTGGTCACTGTCACATATACCTAGATAACTACTTTAAGTAGGCACACCAGATTGCTGATAGGAGCCCCTGATGTGGATCCTGAAACTCCCTTGGTTTCTTAGGTCTTTTAAAGCATCTGTATGATTCCAAGCTCAATTCAAAATGCCACTAATGATTTTTAAAGGCTTGTAAAATTTGGGACCAGAGTACCTGATGGCCTGTATTCAGTCCTGGCCCACTGAAATAACCAACAGATGCTGCACCACTGCAGATGAATAATTTGTGGAAATGCTTGATAGGGCCTTTAGTCAACACTGCAGATAAATAATTTGTGGCAATGCATTACAGTCTAAAGACACGTAGACTTTGGAAGTCCCTCCCCTCAGAAGATTAATCAGAACCCAGTAACAGGCATTGCAGTGCTTATCACAGACTATTTTGTTTTGTTGTAACTTTGGATTGGAGTGCTTTTGCAGGATATATTAGGAATTGTATTTCTTCTCATGTGAACCTGCATTTATTTTCTTTTAAATGGCATTTTCCCCCTATATATAGTTGGTAAGGATGAGAAAGAATGACTTTTGAGATGTGCCACCCAAACTGTAGGACTGCCTCTTAAGGCTTCCTCTTTTATATTTCCTGTTTTTATACAGGTTCTCAAGACTAATTAAATAAATAATATAGTGAATGAAAGAAAATAGAAAAAAATACATATGCAAGTTTAGAAATAACTACTACAGTTTAAATAGAAATAAAATATATCATTTCGTGATGACTCTGATCAGCACCAATGACTTGAGTTCCTGCTGCTCAGTCTTCTGTCCAGATGCTGACTGTTGATGGGAGACGTAAAAGCCCTTTCTTTTCTTTCTGGAGGTTATTTATGTTTAAACCGGGGGTAGGTACTGGACAGCCATTCAAAGAGAAGACTCATTTCAACAGAGGTCTGACAGCTCTTCAAAAAGAACCCATGTTCTTTTAGGCATGAACTTCTATAAGAACATTGCTGCTGCTATGAGCTCTGTTTCTGTGGTTGTTCTTGAAAGTTCAGTTGTTTCGGGATATGTAATTTTGCATTATAAACCACCTGGAGAGAGAGGTTGGAGAATGATAGAGGGTACTTCTGTTAGAAATGGTGAGAATCAGAATGGAAGAAATATGTAAGATGGGGGTCAAGAATGGTGAAGAACACTTCCGTGGACGGGTTTTAACACATTTCAAGAAAAGCTGTTCTTATCATAGGGACCAGCTATGCTAGAATGCAATGATTCTAGTAAAGTAAGTCTGAAGACCATCAAACTGAGTACAGTGATTTCAAAATACCTTATACTATTTTTTAATATCATTTCATCATTCTTCCAAAGAAAAGGAACACCTCCCCGTGCAATGACTTTACATCATTTATACAAACAACTGGATCCTCTTATCCATGTTTGCTTGGAAGTAAGGTTTGTTACACAAACATACATAACAGTGGCCAGGGTGCATATAGATAAGGGAGAACCACTTGGAGTGGACAGAAGTAAGAGCAACACGGTTTCCCCACTTGTACCATTTCCCTGTCCTGTCATTCACCCTGGTTTCCTTACCACCACTAACATATATAAAACATGGGTGGGGAACAAAGAGAATTAGCTCAGGGAACTAGCAAACAGAGAAAGGGTTATGCCTTTCTTCTGCTACAGATTATGCTCAGTGGAAGCAGCTTATTCCCAAAGGGACTGTCACTTTCTGCACAATATCATGTAATTTGGCTCAAAGATCCACTGATTTTAATGGAACTTAATTTACGACAGATTAGATCCAATATACTGAAACTGAGGACTCCTCCAGTCAAACCAAATATGTTGGGAGGTTACAGTATTTGTTGCTGCACTTCTGTTCATTTTTGTAGTTTTAATATCCAACATTTCTGTCATCTAACACTATTTTCTCAAAATTCCTGGTACCAGCTGTAATATTTTATTCTCTCTTGAGTAGGTTCATTTTTAATTCTGAGACGTATTGGAGCAAAAATGTATGCTTCTCCTCTCTTCCTTTCTGTCTGATACAGTGGATCATTAAAATGCCACCTTTGGATCTAAAAGGAAATCAGAGAGGACAAAACTTGGCTTTCTAGTGCAAATCATGCACTGGTTCAAAATTTTGGAAGAGATCTAGATCAGATAAATTATGGCAAAAAGCCCCCCGCACCCCCCCCCAAGAATTGAATGAGTACCTGTGGAAGTGACAATAGCTAGCAAAACTCAAGAAACTGTATTCCCAAAGCCTGTGCGTCTTTAGATCAGTCTGGAAGAGCTGAGTTGCAAATGATGTGGTTTGTTTGTTTGCTTAATATTTATACCCCACCCTATATTCCAAGATCTGAAGTACAGGATGCATAGCTACAATGCATCAGCACAAGCACAATGCAAAATATAGGACGCTCAATATGCAAAGACAAAGCATAGATGAGCGTGTTGTCTGTACAACTCTGTTTCCACCACTATCAGCAGAATACCTTCATTACACAATGGTGACTTTTTGGCCCTGAGTGCATAGCATGACTTACATACACACATGTCCCTAACAGGATGTCAGCTATTACTTCACTGAAGTTGTTTCAAAAGACATGTAGGCAAGGTCCAGGAAGTTAACAAGTAGAGTTACCTTCAGTTTTGCTTGCCTATGAAAACTTCATTAGATTGGGAGGGGATTTTCAAGTGCTCTGTATTTTATGAAGACTGTTACATGATCAGTATGATACAATTTTTTTTGACAAAACAGGCAATACTTAAAAAGAAGAATGATTAATTTAGTAATGTTTTATCCCTGTGCCTTATTATGACCTGATAGCTTCTAATTACATAATTTTCTCTGCAATTAAACAAAGCTTTTTAAATGTTCTGACAGACTGCACCCTTCTAGACCACTTTTTATAAAGCTCTGGTAATGCAAGGAGCTGAATCCTGCCCTGCCCTGAGTATTCCTAGCTTAAGAAAACCCTATGAAATTCATGCAGTCACCACAACTTAACAAGCAATTTGCAGGTACACGCTTGCACACACAGCAGGTCCAGCTGCAATAAACAAGTTGGAGCAAGTCCAGAGGAGGGCGACCAAAATGGTCAGGGGCCTGGAAGCCAAGCCCTATGAGGATAGACTTAGAGAGCTGGATATGTTTAGTTTGCAGAAGAGAAGGTTAAGAGGGGACATGATAGCCATGTTTAAATATATGAAGGGATGCCATGTAGAGGAGGGAGTGGGCTTGTTTTCTGCTGCTCCAGAGACCAGGACAAAGAGCAATGGATTCAAGCTGCAAGAAAGGAGATTCTACTTGAACCTCAGGAAGAACTTCCTGACGGTCAGGGCTGTCCGGCAGTGGAATATGCTGCCTCGGAGTGTGGTGGAGTCTCCTTCTTTGGAGTTTTTTAAGCAGAGGCTGGATGGCCATCTGTTGGGAGTGCTTTGAGGGTGTTCCTGCATGGCAGGGGGTTGGACTGGATGGCCCCTGTGGTCTCTTCCAATTCTACATTTCTATGATTCTATGAGTGATAAAGCAGCTTTTGTGATTGATTGTTACCCTAGTTAAAATCCTATGAATGCTTTCAGGAAATAAATCCTACCAAGTTAGTGGGACTCATATCTAAGTAAGCATACATAATACTAGGACACAATATTTGTAATGGTTTATTCCAAGGATGGGGAACCCCCAGTAAGTGTGGGTCGTATTTGGTCTGTAAGACCTCAGGTGGAGCCCCTTCCTTCTCTGCAGGCCCCATTTCCTCAGAAAGGAGAAGGACAGAACAAGACAAGAACCTGTGGCCTTGAGTCTCAATTGGATTTGTTCCTCTTTCTCCTTCCCTAGTGGTGGGTGAGTGAAGCTTTCTCTAGATTTAGCCATGGCCTCAAGCAGTAATTCCTAAGGCTAGGGCTGAGTCTCCTTTGCTGTTGTGATTAAAAAAAAAATGTCAGAGGTAAGGTGAAGCTAGTTTGGGACACAGCAAATGCACACAACAAATATTCCTTTAAGCATCTGCTAAGTTTCTTTGCTACTATTCACTGTTGCAGTGAGACAGATAGCAGGTTAAGCTAACTCAGACAGTGTCTGGAAGAGATGTCCTTCCAGCACCAGTTGACTCTGTGTGGAGAGAGGCACACATATCTGAATAAAGTTATGGAAACATCAGGTACTTTCACAATTAACAGCTATATATAGTCCTTTTTATAGGCAGAACATCAAGAGTACAAGTTGTGTGTGAAAGTTTTTCCATGCATCCCAGTATATTTTTAAACATGTTTTTGTTGATTGTCTGATGATTCTGAATTATTATATCATAATGCTGAAACTTTGATACCAATGGCAGAAATAATATGCTACGAATAGGGATCTATACCACAAAAAAGAAGGGGAGTTCAACATGTTTCAGCAAACTTTTTATTCAAAACTAAAAATATATGCATGCAAAATGCAACAATCAGGTCTGGCAAGGCTTACATCAATAAACAAAAACATTTTCAACTTTCTAAAATCCACTTGAAAGCTGCTTCAAAAATGCATTCCAGGATTCTCCCTCCCCTCTCTTCACTAGATTCCACTCTTCTTATGATTTTCATTTTGGAGGCCAGGTCTCTGGATTTTTTTAACATACTGGGGTGGAGGCAAGTTTGATGAGGCAAGTTTGGTGAGGAAAGTTTATCTACTTTCCCCTTTATTTTTGTCTGTTCAAGCATCCTCAGTAAGCATTCCGGAGGCAGCTGCTATTTATCTTGCCTTTAGCAGGCAGACACACTTGCCTACAGTAGGATTGGCTAGAGCAGAAGTCCATTCTTTCCCGAAGCAAGTATTATTGCATTGTTTACTGTAGACACACTGCTGCAGCCCAGTACTGACAGTCTGTGTTTCTCCAGCCCTCCTTCACCTCTCTCCTAAAGTCAATGCCACTGAAAAAAGAAGACAAGGAGGCAAAGAGGGGCTGCACAGATGTAAAATGATTTCGGAAAAAGGAGTTTCTTTGTCAGAGGTTTTGTTAACTGGGGCATACCTGTATATATTTTAAAAAAGAAAAAGAACATGAATCTGGGAAGGGACTTCATGTCATCAGAGAGAGGATTTGTCAGTAGACCACCAATATCATTTGGCCTATTAGTTTAGTGCTGGGGGACAGTGCAGCTCCCAGGACCAATCCAGTTCTCTTCACCTGTTTTTTTCCCCAGAAATTAACCCTGAGTGACATAACCAAAATTTTCTCTTTTTTTCTTGCAGTTAAACTTCAAGGACTGCGAGAAAGTTGTCAAGAAACACAACATAACTGGACAAAGATTCCTGGTAAGGTTTTCAAAAAATACATACTTCCAAAAGATGGTCATTCCTCTGTATTTAACCCCAAAATGTAGTAGACGAATGATTAGGGAATATGGTTGGATTTTCTTGGAGGGATATGCAGTCACTCAAAGATGTACTGTACAAGTCACATTTAAATAGCCATCACATGTATGGGAGAAGCTTTATTTTTACTTCACAAAAAGCTGCAAGAATGGCTTACAGGCACCATTATAATATGCTGCATGTGTATGTTTCTGTTTCAGAACATGTCTGAAAATGATATTCAGAAGTTTCCAAAGCTAAGAATGCCGTAAGTAAAACTGATGATGTAAATCAGATTCTAAAATAGATTTGAAAGATGTCTTGTAAATAGGCTTCAAAGCATATTTGATCAGATAAACAGGACGCTGATTCCAAGACAGATTAAATTTGTTCAGATTCGTTTTCACCAAATGTGTTTTCCCCCCCCTCAGAGCCAGCCCAGTTACACAGCAGGGTGAAGTGACTTATGCAAGCAGCACTGTGGTGGGAGGTGCGGAGTAGAAGTGGATGTGAGGGCACCATTTGGGTCTTCTTCAGGCAGCAAAGCACTCCCTGTTCCAGTGAGGAGTGCTTTAAAACACTGGGTTTTAAACTTTACGCTGTGGCTCCCTTGATTGAATCTATCCATCTGTAATGAGGTCTTCTTCCTTCCTCCTGTCTTCCATTTTACTAAGGTTTACCGTCTTTTCCTTTGAATCTTGTCATCTCATGGTATGGTCATGGCCGTTATGGCTTCTATAGAGAGTTCAGGCTGGATTTGATCTAGGCCCCATTACTGGCCCTTTTTGTAGTCCCTTGTATCTGTAGAACTCTTCTCCAGTGCCACATTTCAAATGGGTTGATTCTCTTTGCATCAGCTGTCACAATATGATGGCATCAGATGGCACCGAGATGGAGTGCACACCAATGTTTTTATGTGATTTTATTTTAATGAATTAGATTGGGGTGGGCAGCTATAGCAGGCTAGGGAGCTACATTATCCCCCAGGAGACCTTAGAAGGCAGCACCCTTCACCACACCCCTCAGCTAAAAAAAATAAAACACCTAATTTTTTGCCCCTAATGCAAATGCTCTCCAGGGAGCATGTGGACATTTTGTCATGTTTTTAGGGCCCCCTTAGCTATATTAGTCCCAGGATAATAACAACAGGAAGTAATCCTGAAGTTAATTCTGGTTTATTTCCTGTGTCATAAAAGCCTTTCCTGGGTCTAAATGGTGCAGAGGGATAAAAAATGTGGTAAAAATGACCCTATGTCATGTAGATAGCATTTGGAGATAAAAAAAATGACCCTCATGGGCTGTACTTTGCCCATCCCTTAGATCGATTAAAAGGGGAAGTAGCAACTTGTGAAATGTTGCAAAACAGCTAAAGTATTTTTATACCACAACACACACAATACATTTTCTTTCTCCCTCAAAAATATGCACACATTGGGGATTCCCAGATCAGAAGGCTCAAATGTGAATGGAATATGAGGGGAAAAGAACTCAGCCAGTTTTACCAGGATATAAGACATATTTAAAATATGTTCACATCAAAGTCCAGCAGACACTCCAGAAATGCACTCATACGTCCTGTTCTAATCAGTCAGGATGCATGGGTACATTATGTTTGCTTTGAAATTGTATTCCATCAGTGCAGAAGAGGATGGAAATCCTCTGAAGAAGTGGCTGGAACTCCACAAAAACTCGTACTAAAATAAGTTGGTGTCACAGGTGCTATTATATTCCTCTTTGCCTTTTTGTACTCGGGTTTAGCTGTCGGTTTTATAAATGTGTGATTTCAAAATGTATTCAAGTCTGTATCTATTTGCCTAAGGAACACATTTTTGTATAAATTTTTTGACTTGTCTAAAACAGGGTGGTCTTGTGTAGTTTTTGTATGTATACATGGTTTTCTGTACATTTTTGCTCCTGTTAAATGCATTGCAAGTTTTACAGAAATGTGGATTTCTGAAGTGAGACCCACTGACTGTCTTTGGACATGGTGTATATTTCCATAAAGAGACACAGATCCAACAAATTTCTTTCTGATCTCTAAAATCACAAAATATTAATACATTGATCTCACTGAGGGTACTCTCAGCAGATCAGTTTAGATAAGTGACTTTCATGACGGTACAGGATGCAGAACACTTGCAAAAGTAAAGAAATAGTGAATAACTCTCCCCACCCGAGTGAGTACTCCCCCTCCCATTCCCTTCCAGACTCCCCTCTCCTGTTCCCTTGCTTTTTGCCTGGGCAATTGTGCCTTCCTTCTCCATGCCTGGGCAACAGGCAAGTGAATAAGAAGAATCAGCCTCACAGTCAGAAAAGGCATACATGAGCTGTTCCCCCTCCATTTGCTTGCCTTTTGCCATGGTGCAGAGAAGGAAGGCAGGGCGCCCAGGCAAATGGCAAGTGACTGGAGGAGGAAGGCATGAACATGTGAGCCTTTCCCCCTCCATTCACTCACCCTTTGCCCAGGCACGAAGAAAGAAGGCAGGGCACCTGGCAAACAGCAAGTGAATGGAGGGGGAGAATAGAGGGGCAAGGCAAGCAGGCACATCTTGAATAATCAAATTCAGGAAGGTCAAACCCACAAATCTGGAGGGAGTACTGTACCTTTCTGCCCTTGTACACATAGTGAAAATTGAAACCTTGCTCACAAGCATGGTATTATGGGGAATCTGAATAGGGTAGGGATTATCTCTCCTGACACTGCCCAAACTATGCGTAGTCAACAGTGCTATGGAACAGATATTCTCTGCAATGCAAATGACATGCATGTTTGTTTATTTTTAATGCAGTTGGGGTGTGCTTTCTATAAATACAGTAAGAGTTTTTGTCCACCAAGTCAGAATAAGGAGAGAGAAACACAAAATGTACAGGCAAAGTAAGGGCCGCTTGATTAACTATTTAATTCTGATCTGTAGCAGGGCTAAGTAGTGCAGTATATGCTGAGGCAGTTGTAATCTTTGCCCTCCTTAGAAGGCAAAGAAATACTGAAACACAGTAGAATTGGAATGGACTGCGATTTATAACCTCTCTGCCTCCATCCCGTCTTCCTTCAACACAGCGTTGATGGCATTCTTTACCTCTTTCTTCTTCTGAGCATTTGCCATTCCAGGCTGCATAAACTATGCATACCCCACAGTCTTGTAACATTTGTTCAGAGCCTGTGCTGAACATGTTGGTTTTGGACTAGCTGATAAAACAATCCTGTTCCCAGTTTTGTATGGTATGGATAAGGTCAGCCACACTTAGAAAGCACAGTGGGCAGATGTGATTTGAGCACATGTTGACTATTTTATGAGGCATTTGTTTTTAGAGCATAGAATGTGTCTCTGTGAACCACTTCCACCATGTTTAGAACATACTACTGTTCTGTCCTCACCTTCAGATACAACAAACTTTCTCACAAATTATCTCAATGCATTTGTTATTATCTCATTATTATTATCAATTATCTCATTCACATTTGTTCATTGCCATCATACGCACACTCTCATTCAATCACACCACTTATGAACCTAACAAAAATAGACTTAACAGCCTTTTTGCTATTCATTCAGAATAGTAACTGTGCAGCAACTTCCTCCCTATCATTGGTACTAACAGGGGTGGTTTTTTTGGGCCATGGGGAGATCAACTGATTAGAAAGCCAAGCCACATGAAACTATATGAAGTTCACACCCCAAAGTTGCTCTATATTTGTCCTTGTTAATATCCAACCTGCTAATATTAGAATACTAGCTGAAGGTGAGTGTTCTCAGTTTGTTACTTAGCTCTGATATCTGATTTCTGCTACGTTATTGAAGATCAAATGTTCTGTGAAATATTCCCACCTCCTATATTAATCAATACTTCATGATAATTAATTTCACAAATTCTCTTCAGCATCTTAGTTCATATTTTATTCCAGAGTTTCTTAAATTAAGTAATGATTTTGTCGATTCTGTGGATGCCTTTTTTGAGCCAGGCTGCAATTAAGGGACCTGCAATCTGGAACTGGGTTGAATGTACAACAGGGCACTGTTCAGAAAAGGTATTCTTTAGTACAGCAACCCTCAGAATCTGTAGCTATCATGGCATATTGGGTGGTGGTTTCTGGGAGTTATAATCCAAAAAGCAACTTTTCCATTTTCTGTCACTGGGATATTAGGTGTACATGTTTTGTTTAATACAACCTAGAAAGTAGGGGTTACTTTATAATGTAAAATGAACTATTCTTAGGTGAATATTTTTATTAGCTCAGAAATAATATAAAGTTTACATTATTACTGGGCTAGTACATATGTTCATCATAAAATACTCTGAAAATGTGAAATGACCCAGTTGCACTTAAAGCAGTTTTAAGGTCTAGTTCAGTCAACCAGGAGATAAGATACATAAATAATAAAACAGCAGCGCTTCTCTGTATTCATAAGGAAAGCTAGGGAGTACATTCTCTACCTTAAACATGCTCACAATATTCTCTGGATGTCATGAAGAAGGTTTTTTTGTGGGGGGGCGTAGTTATTGCAGCATTCTCCCTGTTATCCTAATCTCCTACATGCAGGATTTCTTTTTATTCATTGACAAGCATTTGATTGTGTAATCCCTTATCTACATTCTGGACCAGGGTAGCGGGGCCATAGGACCAATCTAGAAATTGCTTTAAACATCCCATTAGGCAGCACATCAAGCTTGCTGTTAGAGGAGAAATTTAGCTATTCCCTTTCCAGTTTTTGAGCACACACCCACACCCACATACCCACACACACACCAGGGCCTCTATTAGCCTTCTGGATGAAGGGTACCACTTCCTAGCATCAAAGGGGGCTTATTTTTTCAGAGTTCATAGGAGTGTGACATGTAGAGTCATTGCCAGGGGAAGAAAACTTGAGCTTATCCACACCCTCCAACATGTCACAGATAAACAAAAAAGAGACAATGTGGCCTGTCAACATCAGAGTGTGTTCCAAAAAGCAAAATTTGTTAATGCGGAATAACAGGCAAGTGAGGAAAGGCTGCAACAGTTTGCTTTCACCTGAGCCTACTGGGAGGGGCAAGACTGCACCCCTTCTTTTTCTTTTGTCATACCTCCCCCTCCTCCCCTCGAGAGTTCATCTTAAAAGACAAAGCAGACATACCAATGAGAAAGTTGGAGTGGATGCCAAATAGCCAGCCTTGGTCCTCCTTTGGTTGAACAGACTTCAAAGCAGGAAGAGGAGCTGGAGGAGAGGCCCCCCAGTCCCCAAGAAAGATGGAGCTTCCAGCATCTGGCTCAGACCATCCCCCAAAAACAGAACAAGAGGCTGCTTTCACAGCATCAGGAAGAGCACAGCCACTGAGAGACCCCCCTCCTTAAGTGCTGCTTGCAGGAGGGGGCATTGGCTGAGCTTGCTGCCTTTATAAGCAGGCAACTCCCTCCAGCCAAATCTGATTGCAAACTTCAGTTCACCTCTTAGCATTCAGTTATGCTAAGTACTGGATTTATGATACTTGGTCTGTTTAACAACTTTGCTACCTCACTTTTCTGGACTCTCTTCTGATTTACGACTTTCTTGACCCTGGGCTGTTGACACTAGGAAAATGGGAGATGGAGAGAGAAAGTGGGACATTTTAAAAGCAGCTAAAAAGTGGGATGATGTGAGATTACTATAGAGAGTCATTGTCAGTTCAGGACATTTGGAAGGTATGGCTTTTTTCATGTTCAGGTCAAAGATCTGGGACACCTCTCCTTGTACCTCCCTATGGAATTTAGTGTGCACTAAGCTCAAATTTCCATGTGAAATTTTTAACTGTGTCCTCAACTGTTGTTGTTGTTGTTGTTGTTGTTGTTGTTGTGTGTTTTTAAGTCATTTCTACCTGTAAGATGACCCTATTATGGGGTTTTCTTGGCAAGATTTAGTCAGAAGGAGTTTGCCTTTGCCTCTGAGGCTGAGTGAATGTGACTTGCCCAAGGCCACCTAGTGGGTTTCCATGGCTAAGTGGGGATTGGAACCCTGGTTTCCAGAGTTGTAGTCCAGTGCTTAAACCACTACACCATGCTGGCTCTGTAGTTCTTAACTACCTTCTAGTTAAAAACATTTAATTAAAATACATGTCTAGATTATGGCTTTAATTAGCACCTGCAAGAATTTCCGCCATTTCCGCACCGGGCTAGTAAAACGGTGCAGAGTGACCTCTAACGGAGGTCTTCTGCACTGTAGAGTGGACTGGGGTGGACTACTTTCTGTAGTTCCATACCTCAGTCCGCTCTGGAGCGACCAGAACTGGTCACGCGGCATGTTTTTTAAAAACCTCTTTTTAGAGGTTTTTAAAAATCATGGAGCACCCAACCCCGTGCCGCTCTGTCGCCCGGCTCCGGAGCAGATTTGCAGGCACGTGCAAGTGCATGCCTGCAGATCTGCTGGGGGCGGGCTTCCGGCTGGTGAGCTTCTCCGGTTGGTGGAGAGCCTCCACCAACCGGAAGCCACCATTTGGGACGTGGAGGACTGCGAAGCAGCGAACTCGTGCTGCTCCTCGTGGCGACGGACTCGGCCGGCCGGAAAACAAAGCCGGTAGGCTCTGTTTTCAGCCGTTCCCCCCCCCCCACACACACACATGCGGAAAGGGCCTCTGTTGCCTAAGAAGAGGGGTACTTTTCATAGGACGTAGTCTTCTTCAGTACTTAAATTTCTTCAGTATTTAAATTTCAGTACTCTGAAATTTCTCAAAAGCCTTTCTCTGAAGGGTGACTGCAAATAGTAAAAAAGTGGCTGCTCGCATGTGCGGGTCAGGGGCTGATCATATTTGATGAAAAGGTTAGTATTGACAAGTACAATCTCGGTCAACTAAGCCAATATCTCCTGCAGCTAATCATTGAGACAGTCTCACATAAAAACACCGATGTGCACTCCGTCCCCATTCTCTGAGGGACTGCAGCTGAAGGGGTCAGCCATTATGGGGGCAACTCTCTGAGACTGCTGCTCTCTCCCACTCTGAACATTTACAGTCAGTGAGGCTAAGTAAGTTGATCTACATGGGAGGAAATAGGAAGGTGGGTTTTGTTATGAAAATTTATATTTGTAACCTTATAGGTGTGAATGTCAAATTATGTGGGGTGAGTCTGAGCTTTCTGTTTTCTGGAGATTGTTCGGTGTGTGTTTGGTATACTTGGTAGCAGCCAGGTTTCCACTCTGATGAGAACAGGATGGAGTGGGTGTATTGTGTTTGTGTGCATGTGTGTGTGTGTTTGAGGGGATAGTAAGCTTCCCCTTCCCCTTCATATACTTTTTCAGCTTCTGGGTCTCCACCCACCTTTGGATTGTTGTTATACCTTCTACTCATCAAAGTTCATCCAGCCTTCACTTGCTAACTGTAAAGCTAGTAGGAGTTCATTTTGTTTCTAAAGGATCTGTTGCATACATTTTCCTGATGTGATCCTGAGATTCTGGACTGTCTTTCAAAATACAGAAAGAATCCGTCTTTACCAACATTTCATTACTTTACCAGAAATCAGTGCAAAACATGCTTACTTCACTTCACTAGGCTTTGCTGCTGACCATTTTCAAAGTTGCTTTTACCTGTAGGCTGCTCAACCTTGTCCTTCACAGCCAGCATGAAAATGCAGTCTGTTTGCCTCTTATACAGATAGTTAAATAATTTCCTTTTGCCAGGGGACTGGAAAAGGAAAGATAGAGTCCTGCCAGTCATTTGCACTTGTGGAATGGCTGTGTTTTATTTGGGACCACATCTTTTCTTTTTATTTTTTTCCCCTTCTGTTTTCCTTGATATTAGCTAGCTTTTCTGTTTCTATAAGGTGTGCCTGCAACAAAATGTTGCCAAGTGGCATGCCTCTGTTCATTCCCCCTCCCTTCTTATGCCATATTCCAATACACAGTCTCCCATCCAAGTACTAACCATGCCTGACCCTGGTTAGCTTCCGAGGTCGGATGAGATTGGGTGTGTTTGGAACTACTGCATGTGAGATGGACATATTTCCTTCTTTTATTCTCTCTGGACATTTTACTGTCACAAGTTATTGTTTTCTGATACTGTACTTTTAAACCATATTATTTTATGTTCTGAAAGCAGTCTTTTTCACACCTTTATATAATAACAGTTAATAAATATTCAGGGGATTGAATACACCTAGCCCCAATCCAACCTACATAAATATCTTGGATTTCCCCTCTAATTTCTGCGAACAGTTTTCACTTCTTTTACTAAGACCAAACAGCTTTTTAGAGTGAAGGTAGAAACTCTATCCTTATTCTTTGTATATGTGTATATCTTCCTCTCTCTTCCCTTTAGAGAAACTCTATTCAACACTTTTGTGCCACAAAATCCCTATGGAGTTGTATTGGGGATTCCTTTCCCCATTTTCTTTTCCTAAAGAGTTGTGGTACCTGCAAATCTGGTGATAACCTCTACCTTAGGTGTGAATGATGAGATTTTACCTCCAGTTCCAGAAGCCTGGGAACATGATGATCAGAAACAGAAGAGTATTTCACTGTTGTGATTAATTGCAAGGATGAGAAATAGGCAGGTAGGAAGATGGGTAGATAGATGAATAGGTAGATTTTAGCTGGAATAGTATTACAGTGTTTCACAACAAAAGATGAAGAGTGTTGCTAGCACCTTTTGCCCAGAAAGTGATGGAAGAAGTCACTAAGGCCCTTTTCACATGTCGGGGGGGAAACGGGCGAAAACGCCCAAAAACGGAGCTTACCTCCAGCCGGATAAGTCTGTCGCCGCGTGGAGCAGCGCAAGCTCGCTGCTCCATACTCCTCCGGCATTGCAGATGGCAGCTTCCAGTTGGTGGAGGCTCTCCACCAGCCGGAGAAGCTCGCCAGCCGGAAGCCCGCCCCTGGCAGATCTGCAGGCACGCACTTGCGCATGCCTGCAGATTCACTTTAGAGGCGGGCGGCAGAGCGGCACGGAGCTGTGCACTCCGTGCTTTTTAAAAACCTCAAAAAAGAGGTTTTTAAAAAACACGCATCCCGGCTAGTTCCGGCCGCTCTTGAGTGGATTCTGGTGTGAAACTACTAAAAGTAGTCCACGCCAGTCCACTCTACGGTGTAGACGACCTCCGTGGGAGGTCGCTCTACACCGTTCTCCACCCCACATGTGAAAAGAGCCTAAGATTTCCACACTCTTAAAAATCAGCATTGAAGAGGCATATCTCAACAAAGCATCTAACAGATAAGTTCATTTTCAGAAAGTCATTTTATGCCTGGCCAGTCCCCCTTTCTCCCTTATTCTCTAGCTGGAAATTTTTAGCGGCATTAACGTTAGAAGAATGGGGAGAGAGGACTGGAGAAACACAGAGATTACATCTAACAACAGTGAAAGGCAAACAGCAATTGCTTCTTACTGAACATGCATGAACAGCAAAACAGAGAGAAAAGGGGAAAGTGTATAACCTTGACTCACCTACTATCTATCTCATGCATGTTAAAAATGCATAGATCTATAAATCTGGCCTTCCAATTAGAGATCATGAAAAAGCTCGTGAAAGAAAAAGTATTTTGGAAGAAGGCTTGAAGTGGACTCTAAAAGGCTCAAAATAAATAGGAATAAGGAGTAATGCCTAGGAACACACCAGCTTCGTTAACTGAGTGATACCTATATTTACTAGTTTCCAGTACTTTAGTAAGGGGAGCAGTTTTTATGGATAGGTTGCATATTCTTATTACAAAACTTAAGAACTCTCATGTGTTGACTGTCTAGACCAATTGAACTGTTTAATTTTTAATTTTAATTTTAAAAGCCCCAGAATCATTTGTAGCCACTACTTAAGTCAGTTCTTCAGGAAAAAAAAAATCCTGAAAAATCTCTGTCCATCTTTACATCTTCTGCAGCTAAGAATTCATTTAGCTCTTCTTTGGTTTCCTTCTCCTTTTAACATTCCCTTTGCTGCTTGATAGTCTGGCTTCAAATACGTGCCTGGCCTGTTTCCTGCTTTGTTGTGATGTGCCTTCAAGTTGTTTCCAACTTATGGCAAACCTAAGGCAAACCTATCACAGGATTTTCTGGAGCTGAGAGTGTGTGACATGTTCAAAGTCACCCCGTGGGTTTTCATGACTGAGCAGGGAATTGAACCCTGGTCTCCAGGTTCATAGTCCAACACTCAAACCACTACACTATGCTGGCTTTCCTGTTTCCTGCTACTGACATTAAAAAAAAAATCTTAATGATTTTACTAGTGTATTCCTCAAGTCGTCATCTTTATCTTTATCCTCATCTTCATCTAACCTTTAGGGCAACCTAAATTTCTTTTGTCAGGATTTGCATTCTTGGGGCCTTCTTGTCTTTATAGGTTCTTTAACTCTGTTCACAAACCATGCTGCCATCCTCTTGACTGGCTGGTACCCTTCCTAACCTGTAGAGAGATTTATCTGTTGACTCAAATTTCGTATTCATTGGGTTTTTTTTTCTTTTCTTTTCACTAAAGCTCTTGTTCTTGAGAAGCTTGTTCTTTTGCATTTTTGAGAAATTTCCTGTTTTGAAATGACTACAGTGCTCCCTCCACATTCGTGGATTTGACCATTGCGAATTTGATTATGTGCGAGGTGCGCACATGCCTTCCCTCCGTTCCCTTCCTCCCATTCCCTTGTGTTTTGCTGGGTGTGGAGAAGGAAAGGAAGTGCCTGGACAAAAGGCAAAGAAATGAGGGAAGGCACGCACGCACACGCGCACACAAACCTTCTTTCTCCCTTCTGGAACTCCCTCTCCTATTTCTTTGCCCCTGGCTCCAGCACTGAGAAGGTGTACAAAGGCAAAGGAATGGAGCAGGAAAGGCTTGTGTGTGCTTTCCTTCTCTCCTCTGGAGCTCCCCCCTTGCATTCGCTTGCCTTTGGCCAGTGTGCAAAAGGCAAAGGAAGGGGGGAGGCAGAAGGAAATGGGAGGGGAGCACAGGGGGAGTTATTAATGTTTTTTTTCCACTTCTGTGAGGGTTCTGCAACCCAAATCCTCATGAAAGTAGAGGTGCCACTGTAGTTAGGAATTACCAGGTAACTCCACAAATGAAATCAGGCAACAAATGCAGGTGAGTTCATTCAAATAGCTGCCCTCTAGGTGTGGCCCATAGAACTTGAGGATTTGTTTTGCCTTTTGTAGCTACTGTTGGAAGCAGGCTGCTTGGCATTCTCACCTGTATATTTGAAACAGTGGATGAGAACAAATCCAAAACATACCATGCATACTTTGACCTCTCCATGTGGGAAGGAGGAGGCAAGAATGTGAGTAATATTTTCCTCATCCTGCTGTCTGGTGTTATCCTTAATCAATCGCATACACCCACTTTTATGTAAGCGGTGTGGTTTTTATACTTCCTTCCTCAGCTGCAAATTCGTAGGTCTGGTGTTTGAAGTAATCTAGAAGAAAATGATACAGAGGTAACATTGTTCCTCTTAGTCTCACAGCAACTCATTTGGGACACAAAGGCCCTGATCAAGAAATCCATAACAAGCATTGACTAGTGATCAGGGCAGGGGGAAAGCAGGGAGTAGAAAAACACTAAATTCAGTGCACTGTTTGGGGGGGCACTTATCTGATCTGAAGATATAGAGACGTCTATAGAGACCTTGTCAGAGTCTAATTCCACATTTTTGGATTCGAGAAGCAAATTCGAACTCAGACTAGGGGCCTGAACTGGGCTCTTGGGTGGACTATGTGCTTCTGAAATTAAGTGGGGTTCAAAATTAGATGTAGTAACAGAATTATCAAAAGTAGTATTCTCAGTGTGGTCTATGTCTAGAGACTTTCCTTGCAGACCCTGATGTTCTTTCTCTTTGTCTTGCGAGCCATTTAAATACCTGGCCACTTTGCCTCTATTCCCTCTCTTTATTTTAATAAAAGGCCAGATTGAATTGAGAGTGGTATTTTTGCTGAGTTTGGAGGATTTTCTAACTTTCATTAAAAGACCTGATTGGGTCCTGGTTACAACCATAATTTCTTAAAGCAATAAAATAGGACCCTTATACAAGCGGATATAAACAGCTAAATATAACATAGACTATACTCTATGTTAGGGCAAAAAGTGCACACTAACTATTAGAGCAAACTCAAAAATAAATAAATCTCTAAAAACATACCTCAGGGGACCTTTAAATAAATAAATTAGAAACTAAGGCCCTTTTCACATGTGTGGGGGGGAAATGGTGTAGAGCGACCTCTCACGGAGGTTGTCTACACCGTAGAGTGGACTGGCGTGGACTACTTTTCGTAGTTCCACACCAGAATCCACTCAGGAGCAGCCGGAACTAGCCGGGCTGCATGTTTTTTAAAAACCTCTTTTTCGAGGTTTTTAAAAAGCATGGAGCGCGCAGCCCCGTGCTGCTCCGTCGCCCGGCTCTAAAGTGGATCTGCAGGCGCGCGCAAGTGCGTGCCTGCAGATCTGCCGGGGGCGGGCTTCCGGCTGGCAAGCTTCTCCGGTTGGTGGAGAGCCTCCACCAACCAGAAGCTGCCATCTGCGACGCCGGAGGAGTGTGGAGCAGCGAGCTTGCACTGCTCCACGCGGCGACGGACTTACCCGGCTGGAAGTAAGCTCCGTTTTTGGGCGTTTTCGCCCATTCCCCCCCCCCACATGTGAAAAGGGCCTAAGTTAACAAGAATAGTGCTAGCCCACTATACAAAATATTTTGGGAATTAAGGAATGTAAATCCAGGCTATCATACAGATGAAATATAAAATATAAAATATCACAAATGCAGCAAAACGAATGATATGAACTACAGTAATCTTCCAAAACTTAGTATTCTTCCCAGACACAAAACGTAGTGCCAGGTGGGAAGAAAACTGCTCAACAATAGTGTTCCATTAGATAATAAGCCAACAAAAAGAAAGTTACTTTACAAGTTGCAGCTTCAGAGGCTGAGGCTAAACTTGCCTATGCAGACAAGATGGTCTCTCCCACCCCGAGGGAGGCCAACACTAAATTCAGTGCAGAGTCCTTAGAAGGTAGACTTAGTAATCTGTGTGTTCATAACAATCTTTCTCACTCACAGTTTCTTACCTAGCAAGGGATGCTTACTTCCATGTATTTATTTCTGTTAATTGACCTGGAAGACTTTCTTAGGCCATTTCTGCACTACACTGTTATGGTGCTATTATTCCACTTTCAACATCCTGTGGAATTCTGGGGTTTGTAGTTTGCTGAGGCCAAAGAGTTCTCTGATGGAGAATTCTAAATCCCCCTCCTTAAACTGTAAATCCAGCATTCCAGAGGATGTTGAAAGTGGAATAATAGCACTATAACAGTGTAGTGCAGAAATGGCCTTAGTGTTGAAATGTTTATAATTTGTATAGATACTCGGAAAAACGCTTTTTCTCAGCCAAGAAAATTCTACACTGCATGGTGCAGAAAGTGAAAATTGTTAAATTTTTCCAACCTATTTTTCTTTAAGTTGCTCAGGATAGCACACAGTTTCCTCTTCTTTAACCTCGTAATAAATATTTATTTTTATCCCACCTTCCAGCATGGAACACAAAGAAAATCAACCACAATAAAAAAAGACAATAATAAAAAGAAATAAATTCATTTTTTAAAAAATTCATTTATAAAAAAAGGAAGAAGTTGCTGAAGCAATCAGTGATAAAACATCAAACAGTGGTCACATTTAAAGCATGCTAAGCTGAACAGCATATTATTGAGTTTGACCAGCGACCCTCCCCAACCCCAGTATTTTCATCAATCAGCAGTAAGACTTGAGGGAGAAAGCTATATGAATCTTTTTAGGAAGGAAGTTCTAAAATATGAGTGAGAAGAGTGTGGCTATTCAAAAGATGAACTATAGTATCCAACACCTGTAGCCAAAACAATAAGGGAAGGAATGTGTGTTGTACCTCAACGAGATTCTACATCCTAGTTCTAACAAATGGCTGCAACAAGTAAAAAGTCCTTTTAGACATGCCTGAGATACTGGTAGAACTGTCAGAAGGATCTCTTGAAAAACTCAGGACTAGCAAGTTTGTATAAGGAGAAAACATTCCTTCAGGTAATCTGCCTCTAAACCACTGAGTATTCTAGTCATAACCAGAAGGTTGAATTGTGTTTGGAAATGAACCTTCTGCCAATGAATCATTAGCCAATGAAGGCTATGCTTCAAAGGCAGCATTATAGAGTGGGGTGCTACATAAATCTGAATTTGCTGTACAGTCCCCCCTCCACATTCACAGATTTGATCTTTGCAAATTTTTCACAAGGTACATGCTTGCCTCCCCCCCCCTGCCATTTTCCTCCTCCCATCCCTTGCATTCCTCACCCCAGGCTTGTATGGCTTACGTTTAAAATGGATGCTTTTTCGTTTTGGGTGAGCAAAGCCCCCTCCCACTGCTGAAAGTGTGCCTCTCTGCCACATGGTTGCACATTCTGCTGTGTATTGGCTGCTGACTGGTCAGGTGATCTCTTTGCTCCTATCCCTCCCTTTTCAAGATGGCCACCAAAACTAATTAGAACTCCAAAACTCCCTTATTCTCTGTCTGAGGGGAAAGTACTAAAAGAAACCTTTTAGGTTTCCTTTTTTGTTCTTTCCGTCTCCCAGCACCAGGGCCAGAGGCAAAGGAACGGGAGAGGGGAAGCTCTAGAGAGGAACGGGAGGGAATCATGGGGGAGAGTTATTCAGGGTTTTTCCACTTTTGCAAGAGTTCTGTGCCCTCAACCCTTGTGAATGTGGAGGGCCTACTGTAATTGAGATATAGGTGACCATGGCTCAGTAACCCATAACTTTCCCCTGTGGCAATATGCCCATTCCCACATAGTTGGCATACCAACTTCTACTGTTCAAAAGCATTCCTGATCCCCACTGAGATCTCTGTATTTATACCAGTAGGGATGAATCCAGGAAAATACCCAAACTCATTCCCAGAATGATTTGTGAATCTATGAACATGTCTTCAATGGTAACCCAATCCTATGATCCATGTATGTAGGTTAAACTGATAGCAATAGTCTCCCAAAGAGTTCAGTGACTTAGTATAGCTGTAAACCTAGATATTCCTGTGTCTGTTCCATTACAGCACATTGATTCTTGGGTACAAGTATACTTCGGTTAATGAAGTCAATGCGTTCCTGGACTTTATTTCTTTAACGGAAACTTTGCTACCAGAAGTAGATAATACCATGGAAAGAACAGGGATAGGTTGCAACTCCACAAAAAGGGAGAGCGGTTTCAACATGTTTCAGCAAACTTTTTATTCAAGACTAACAATGTGTCCATGTGAAATGAAACAACCAGGTCAGGGAAATCTTGCACAAGTAAACAAGAACATCTTGAATCTTCTAGAGACCACTTGAAAGCATCTTCCAAAATGCATCCAGGGATGATTTTTTTTACCAACAGCCTCTGCTTTCCATATCATTTCCATTTTGGTGGCAAAACTTATAGATCCATGTATTTCCATCATGCAAAGGTACTGGTGAGACAAAAAGAGACAAAACATTTACAACTCTACAACCCCTATGTTGATTATCTGTTCAAGAACTCTTTATTGCATATCTCAGCTCTCTGAAGTACCATATTACAGAAGTGAGAAACATATTGAGAGCTGACAATTAGGCCCAGAGGTCCCTGGAATACCTGGAATTGTACCCAGAGAGTCTCTCTCCCACTTTAAGACTTTAGACCTGGGGAAAAGAATATAGAGATGTTCTGAAAATGTTTGCTGCATTGTGAGTAACTCTTTTCTTGAGTCAGCAAGCAAGGCTTCTAACTGATATATATCTTGAGACTTTATATATCCTTTATACATAAAGAACATATAAATATATAAATTGGCACTGAGACAAGAGTATGGGATTTCTATCAGAGAGTTCCATGCTTAAATCTTGACACAAGTGTGCAGAAGACTGACTGGTGTTGGACCAGTCAGCCTCCTTCTTAGTGTGAACCCCCTTACAGTGTTTCTGTAAGGGTAAAATTGAATAACCCTTTCCATGCTGTCCTGGGCAAAAATGAAACAAAGCAGCAGCTTTCTACCAACAGTTCCAGTAAAAGTAAGTGGATTTTTTTTAACAGTTGCTCATGATCAGTGCTTTAAAATGCTTCCAGTATTTAAGGGATTTTCCAGAGGGGACTTCCTCAGGTTGCTGTAAGGTCATCACTCATAATGGCAGCAGCAAATAAGTATCTACACCAGTATTTCCTGACTCACTTCAGACGAAACAGCTAAGACGGCAAACAAAGTTTGAGAATTAATGGGATGCCACACGAACAGACGTTTCCCTTCTTCTCTCTCGACACAGTATACCTGAGATGCACGTCACTTGTGAGTCTCAATAAATTAGGTAACAGTTTGCCCTTCGCTCTCCTTATGTGTAACTGTAGCCTATAGAGAAAAGGAGTGGGAAATTAACATATAAGGAGGGAAATCTCTAGAAGTGGACAAACAGATGAAAAAATAATTGCTGGGGTGGGAGGATGCTTTGCACAGCTTGTACAAACATATATATGAGGCCTCACTGTACTGTTTGGGAGTATTATTTGTGGAATGGGACAGGAATGTAAAAGAAAAGCTTAAGAGAGAAGCTAAGCTAAGAGAAGAGAGATAAGCCAGACTCCTGTTGGTGCATTACACTACTAGTGGCACTTTTCCCAAGGTTGTGTG
Organism: Cyclura pinguis; assembly: GCA_030412105.1. Classification (NCBI taxonomy): domain Eukaryota; kingdom Metazoa; phylum Chordata; class Lepidosauria; order Squamata; family Iguanidae; genus Cyclura; species Cyclura pinguis. The sequence continues at coordinate 133,433,470 of CM059600.1, forward strand.
ATGGTGACAAGAAAGGCAGGCAAAACATGTTTCTTTGAGCTCACTTCCTTCTCAGCTCCAGGGCCTTTGGCCTTTTCCTTCTTGCTGCCATGACCTTCCGAGTTATGCCAACATAATGGCCACTCACCCTTGGGACCATAGAGATGCTACAGTGCTCCTTTCATGGGTTTAGATTTGAAGAATGGTGGCAAGTGAGCTTCTCCTTAGGTTCCAGACATTCTGGCCTCCATGACAAGTTTAGGAAACAGCCTGCACGGGGAGAGAGCCAACAGCAGTTACAAGAAACATTTATCTTTTAATTGTTCAGGCCAATCTTCTGGTGGTTACATGTTATTTATTTATTGTTAGTTGTTAGTTCTTGTTAGTTTCTGTCCTTCCAGTAGAGATGGGAAGAATATTTGAATTTCTTTGAAAAAATAGTTGAAAAATGTGTTTGTCAAGTGTTGGGAAGCACTGACATATTCTTCTTGTACTCTTTGATACAAGGAGACTGATTCTGAACAAATTTGCTTGCAGTAAAATAGCAGAAAATGCTGTTTTATATACCAAAAAACCACATGTGCATTTTATAAGTTACTAACTATAGTATGTGCTTTTCTCTATGTCAAAAAAAGTGTAAATTTTGCACAGAAAGAGTCGTAAACTCTGAATAGACTTTGAAAATGGCACACTTTTCAAAGACTTTCTTACAGGTGGAAGAGGCCACAAGGGGATCAAATATTCTAGATCTGATCCTGACCAATAGGGATGACCTTGTTAATGAGGTAGAAGTGGTTGGATCTTTAGGGGGGAGTGACCATGCCCTATTGGAATTTGGCATTCAGTGGGAAGAGTAAGATAAGTGTAGCCAGACACTCATCTTAGATTTTAAAAAAGTGGACTTCTGTAAACTTAAGGAGCTGCTGGCTGAAATTCCGTGGTCAAGAATAGTGAAAGAGAAAGGAGTTCAGGAGGCATGGGAGTTCCTTAAAAGGGAGATACTGAAGGCACAGTCTAGAACTGTGCCAATAAGGAGGAAAAATGGAAGGCATCTGAAGAAACCAGAATGGTTGACTAAAGAACTCTCAGCTGAGCTAAGCATTAAGAGAAACGTGTACAGGAAATGGAAGAGGGGAAAAACCACCAAAGAAGAATTTAAGCAAGTAGCCAGGAGATGTGGGGGGTCAGAAAGGCTAAAGCACAGAACGAACTTAGGCTGGCCAGAGACATTAAAAACAATAAAAAAGGGCTTTTTTAAATATGTCCGCAGCAAAAGGAAAAAGAAAGAGGCGATAGGGTCGCTGCACAGAGAAGATGGCGAATTACTAACAGGGGGAAGAGAAAAGGCAGAACTACTTAACACCTTCTTTGCCTCAGTTTTTTCCCAGAAGGATACAAGCACTCAACTTGGCGGTTGGGGAGCAGGGGAGGAAGCAGGGGAAATGAGGCACATAATAGGTAGAGAGGTGGTACAAGAATACCTGGCCACACTGGATGAATTCAAGTCTCCAGAGCCAGATGAATTGCATCCTAGGATATTAAAAGAACTGGCAGAGGTCATTTCGGAACCACTTGCTATAATCTTTGAGAAATCTTGGAGGATAGGAGAAGTTCCAGCAGACTGGAGGAGGGCAAATGTTGTCCCCATCTTCAAGAAGGGAAAAAAAGAGGACCCAAATAATTATTCCCCAGTCAGCCTGACATCAGTACCCAGAAAGATCCTGGAGCAGATCATTAAGCAGTCAGTTTCTAATCACTGACCAGGACAAGGAGCAATGGATTCAAGCTGCAGGAAAGGAGATTCCACCTGAACCTCAGGAAGAACTTCCTGACAGTCAGGGCTGTCCGGCAGTGGAATATACTGCCTCGGAGTGTAGTGGAGTCTCCTTCCTTGGAGGTTTTTAAGCAGAGGCTGGATGGCCATCTGTCGGGAGTGCTTTGAGGGTATTCCTGCATGGTAGGGGGTTGGACTGGGTGGCCCGTGTGGTCTCTTCCAACTCTACATTTCTATGATACAGAAGGAAGAAAACTGCTAAAATAACTTGTTGCTTCCTTCAAGAGTGAAACTACCAAAGCATTACATCTCTTCTCGCTGTTTTTCTGGACTTGCTTTCTCTACATATATAATATGTTTTAAAATATGAACTGGACTGTCCTGTTTTCAGTGCAATGAACATTATTTCTGGAGCATTATTTCTTGTGTGTGTGTGTGTGTGTGTGTGTTTCAGAATATAAGATTTGTGACATTTTCTTTGACAATCATTGGCTATAACAGAAGATGATACACAGGGGAGCTTGCAAATTGTTCCGTTATTAATAAAATAAAATAAGCATACATGTCATGTTGTTGCTTTTTCTTTCACAGTCACATTTCTTAATACCTTGACATTCTACTTAGATAAGGCTTGAGTGGGCTGCTGTGCTTGAGTTTGGGATCATTCCACCCTTGACCCTCAGTGATCCACACAGCTTCTCAAAACTGAAACCAGAAGTGATACGATGCCAGTTCCGGTTTCATTTTCAGATGATTTTGTCAAAAAAATATTAATGTTTCAGAAGCAAAACCACTGCATTTTACAGTTTTCGGAAGGTATTTGGGGGGCATTTCTGGACAATGTATGAGGGGATCTGCCTGTTGGTTGCACTTTGAGGTAGGAGAACAGTGTTAAAACAGTGTTGAGTTTTACAGGTAGGAAAGGAAACTCCTATAGAATTTAAGGGACCTGTCTAATTATAACAAAGTATATGTCTAAAAGAAATTGGTGAGTTGTAGGAGAGGTAGGAATTGCTGAGTTTTAAACAACGGCTATGTTTGTATGAAATGATTATTGGGGATGATCTGTGTGCTAGTGTACACAGCCCATTCCCTCTTTCTCATATTTCCCCATTAGCACAAACTGGTAAACAACGAGGAACTGAAGGCTTACCGTATTGTTTGAATCTAGAATCTTGGTTTGTAACTTCCTCTGTATGCATAGAAAAACAAAGTATAATTTGTCTAAATTGAATCTGGACAAAGTCTAATACGGACTCTCAGCTTTTCATTCTGTGCCAAAGTCGGCTTGTTAAAATGAATTGCGTAATTTTACTTGAAGACATTAATTACAACGTTCTGTGAATGGGGATGGATGAAGAATTTGTTCTTGCATATTCATTTTCCTATTATATTTTGAAGCATTGTGTTAAAAATGCTGTGCTCTGTGTTATAGACTGTAACTGCTTAGCCTATATGTTGATTTCGTACCATACCTTTTTATACCATAAATTCACTTTTTAAAAAATGTCTTGTTTGCCATAGATTTGAGTAAATTATTATACAGTTGTCCCTCCACTTTCATGAGAGTTCGGGGTGGAGCGAAAACTGTTTTTTCCTCCTCTCATTCCCTTTCAGAACTCCCCCCTTTCCATTTGCATTCAAAAGGGAAAGTGGGGGAAGACTCATACTAACCTTCCTTCCCTCCTCCGGAGCTCTTTCTGCCATTCCTATGCATTTTGCCCTGGTGTGGAGAACTCATGCAAGCCTTCCCCCACCTCTCCATTCCATTCTGTTTTGCCTCAGCATAAGTTCTCTGCACAGGGACAAAATGCATGCGATTGGCAGCTCATGCGATCTTCCTCCCTTTCCCTTCTATTTTGCATGGCAAAGGAAAGGAGGGCATTCTAGAGGAGGGAAAGGAAGGCTCACATGAGCTTTTCCCCACTCTTCCCTTTCCTTTCTGGTTTGCATGGGAAGGGGAAGGAGGGAGCTCTGGCAGAGGGGAAGGAAGGTTTGTGCAAGCTTTCTCCCACCCCCCATTCCCTTATGTTTTGCCTTGGTGCAAGTTCTTTGCACCAGGGCAAAATGAATGGGAATGGGAGAAGGAGAAGAGGTGGAGGCACGCATGTTCACAAATAATCAAATTCACGAATGTCAAACCTGCAAATGTGGATGCTTACTGTATCCACTTGACTTTGTCTTTCACTGAATTCCTGCAAAATCATCCATTCTATGGGTTTGGTTCTGGATCACATTCTATAAATCTTTTGTCTTGTACAAAATCATCCTTATATGCAGCAGTTTTAATTTCTCTTATATACCTTCCCTGAAAACTGACACAAAATCCATTTTAAGTGCCATCAGTTTCAACAGAAATGCTAACGATGTGTTTACATTTTTCCCACTGAAAGGAATAGGCCATAGACATAGTAAATCCTATCTAGTTAGAGTTGTAAGCTTGAGACCATCCCATACGCTGAGGTTTTCAGACCAAAAATTGAGACCTAGGGATGGCCCCTTGTGATGTCATTAAGCATTGTATATTAAGTACCAACCATATAGTTGCTCACAGCCTGCCTTTCAAACGCACATGCAAACACAATTTAAATTGAAAATTAAGACAGAAATCTAAAGAGGCTGTTCCCAGATCAAGATGAGACAGTACATTTAACATTTAATGCCTATTTGCTTCTAGTCAGAAGGTGGATTTAGCGCAGAACAGAGTGTGAGCTGTGAAACCACAGACCCTTGGAGGGAATGAGGAAGCTAACTAAATAAGTGCATAGACCTCTAGGAGATTCTTTGCAAGCTGCAGCAATTAATCAACTAAGCCTTGCAATTTGTAGCAAACCATTGCTCTCCTAAATCTACACATGGCCCTTCCTCTTGATTGGAACTGAGCTCACCAAAACTGCACCCTCATCTCCCACCTAGGGATGACCCACAAAAGCTAGTGACTCTGAGCCAGGCCGTGAAATCTGGCAACCTTGTACAGAGTACAACACAGATTCTTCTTTCATCAAAATATGTTTGGTTGATTAACACACTGATCATTTGTTTTTGTTTTTTTAGAATTCTAAGCAAGTTAAGCCAGGAAATAAATCGACATGAAGAAAGAAAAAGTTTCTTTCCAAAACGGTAAGAAAGTATTTATTATTAAGCTGTTGTGACAACTGTAAGCAAATTCTTTCTAGAATATTGCGTGGCATTGGCTGATAAGGAAATATGTATATATACATTCAAGAGTAAATAAGGTTGTAATGGTAGGGGAAGAGGGAACAGGAAGAAACTTTTAAATTATGTATCAGAACTAATTACAGTGAGCACTCTTGTGATATGTCATGGGAATGCACATGTCACATCCATTGCAAGTGTTTGCATTTTTTGTTTTATGCAGGGGTTCCTGGAATGTAACTTCGACATATACGGAGGCCGTACTGAATATTACTTGATTTGTGTATATTGTATTCCTTACTCACTTAAGGAATAGTAAAAACAAAACAATCAAAAACCCAGTCCAATATGAAAACTAACGTGAATCTAGATATATAATCTAAAAATCAATATGAGTGAATTAGAATATCTCAATTTAGCACTTAAAAAAAATTCAACTAAGGAAAGTTTTCATGTAAAAATATGCCAGTGCTTAAATTCTGTGACAGTTTTGCTCATGAATAAGTTTTGCTTCACAGAAAAAAACCCATTAGGATCCTGGACAAGTTGCGTCAAAGTGACAGAATATACCTTAGTCTGGACTTCTAATTCATTAGAATCCCATTCATAAAATATATTGACAAGCTACTTCATTAAGAAGATACTTGTTTCCTTGTCCCCTTTAATGAAAGGAGAACTGTCCTCATAAAGCTTGCTGTTTTGACACTGTTTTGAAATCTGTGTGCTTCCTTTTGGGTTTACTGGCTTATAGAACATTGTCCAAATGTGATATTTCAAGTGGCATACAGGAAGTAGATATTCCAGGAAGCCAGTGAAAACAACAATCCTGTGTCCACTCCTTGTTGTCTTGCTTAGTAGCAAAGCAACACAAACAGAGGTTCCTATCACATTACACTCTTATAGTGCTATTATTCCACTTTAACTACCCTGGCTGCACCCTTTGGAATTCTGTGCTTTGTAGTTTGGTAAGGCACTGGAGCTCTCTGGCTGAGAACTCTAAATGCAAATCCCATGAGTCCATGCAATATTGCCATGACAGTTAAAGTGGAATAATAACACTATAGCAGTGTAGTGTGATAAGGCCCAGAAGGAGCAGCGAGTGCATAGGTTTTCCTGCTCCTGAAAACTGCAGGCAATGAAGGCAACAACATTAGGGAGTCACACAGGATAGTTATGCTGTATAGATTTAAGAAGTAAGCAATCAAAATAACTAGCAGATCTTTTCAATGACGTGGCGTCTGATGTTTGTGTTTCTGAAAAGCACTAGGGAAGAATACTTTGGAAACTCTTCAGCAGCTTCATTCATGGCCAGCTAATTTGTAGGAAAGAAATCCATGTTGTTTTACGCCGCAATCCTGAAAACTTTAATTTCAGTGAGTCGAAATGCTGAGGAAGCTGTGGAGACTTAGCTCCTGTTGCTTATCCTGCAAAAAGCAGTTTTATTAACTAAGCTCCAGGCATTTTTTTTTTAATAAAAAGCTTCTAAATATTTACCAGTAGACGCAATGGTGAAAAGGAAAGCTGCAATCTATCCTTGCCCCCAATGGTCACAGGACCTGTATTCAGCAGTACAGTGCTATGTGGCGGGAGTAGCTGTGCTGTTAAGACAGCATCGTGTCCTACAAATTGTGCTTAGTGTGAGACAATGTCATGCGTGATTCTTGGTTCATTCTGTACTACCCTCAGTTGGGAAAAGTTTCCTTGTCCACTGGTGATTGGTTGAATACATATTTTTTACCAATGTGGACACCTCAGTTTTGTAATTCCGCCTCACAATATGTATGTTCAGATGCTGTAAAACATGGATTTTGTCATCGGTCTCCACTGTTTCCAAACGTGCTATGCAATGCAAAACAAACAAATGTTAAAAAATCATAAAATGATGGGAAAGCAGAAAAGATTCACAGAGGAAATGAACAGGTTACTAAGGTTCACAAAGTTGAGCTGTCTCACCTCTGAACCTATTAATTCTTCACCTGGTTTTCTATTTTGAACACCCTGTGCTGTGCCTGATTCTTATCTTCACTGTATCCTGTTTGAGAGACGGTAACACCCTCTGAGCAGGGGCTGCCTTTCAAAAGTGTTCAGAAACTTTAGCTAGTCCAAAATGCTGTGGCCAGACTAGGGATGGTTACAGAAACACATAATCCATGTTATTATAGTAGCTTCATTGCCTACCATTTGTGAGCACAATTCAAAATGTTGACTGTGATCCATAAAGCCTTGTGCAGGATGTCTGAAAGGCCCTGTTCTGTCATACAAGCCTTGTCCTCTTGGTCCCATCGGTTTCAGAGAAATGTTGGGTGAAGATGTGAGAGAGGGCCTTCTTGATGGCTGCGGAAATCCCTTTCAAGGGAGTCTAGGCTAGTTTTCATCTTGTTGTCTTCCGACTGATAGGCAAAGACTTTTCTATTCAGGAAGGCCCTTAGCAATTTCCTGCCTGATAAGGTGAAGCCTTTTAAATGGCTGAACGGTACTTTAGATAATTTATTTATTATAGATTATTTATTTGATAATTTATTTAGATTATTATTTATACTTTATATTATTTATTATTAGATTATTTATTTATTTATTAACTATTACTAATTAAACTCAATTTGTGTTGTAATAATATGAGCAGTTTAATTTGTATTTTAATATGTATAATTGGATTTCTTTTGGTACTTTTTTTTATACTTACATTGGAAACTACCTTGAATGGATTTGAATTCATATTGAATGTTATTTTAGTACATTCTGCCAATATGAGTTGACTTAAAATGAAATGTTTACCTCATGCGTGATAAACAGACAGAATTATGCTCAACTCAGGTATATTGAATTAATAACTAAGAGATGAATCAGTAATGTGTGCATTTCCTCCTCCTCATCCCCAATTGCTACAGGACACAAACACAGAAGATTCCTGAAAATACAGGTAAAAACAGTTGTTACTGATATTTCTATCTGTCCAGATATTGAGAAGCTGCTTGGTCCATATTTATTTGTGTTTTGAACGTGTTTCAGTCTGTCAGTTAGACTACACTCTACATTACAGATGTACCATGCTGCCACTTACCCCCGCTTTTTTTTTGTTTACTGAAAAATAAGCATGTGTAGCTCTTATCCAACAGCATTTACAAAATTTAAAATTCCTCAAATTGTTTTAAAAGTCACACATACTCCCATGTATAGGTTAACACACACACATATACACACAAACCCTACCCATACTAGTGGAATTCTCCCCCTCAACCTTTGAATATGTGTTGTGGGGAAGGGAACAAACGAAAAAGACAAAGAGAGAGAAATGTTTAAACCTCTATCACCCATGCTGGTCCTGAGTACATTTGCTTTTGAGTAAAGTAAAGTAAATATACCAATTTGTACTGTGTGTTTTATCATGATATGTAGTTTGACCATATGACTGGGCTCTAGAGTAAAGTAATTCCTGCTGAAATCAACCTTTCCCATAGATCTCAGTGGGACTTAAGTACACCTAACTCAGTCAAACAGACGGGAAACACCACTGTCATCAAATTAAATACATAAAAAAACAGCACAAAAATGTTGTGATCCACAGATAAATAGTGGTACAGAAATTCTACTGCTTGTACTTCAGTTAATATATCTTCAGATAGGCAAATGTATGCTCATTAAGAGATTGTAAAGCTATTTGTCAGGCTTGATTTGAATGTATGTATTTCTGCTTAAGCTGAAATATGAACAAGATCCTTCCTTCCCCTCCATGCTGGAATACCATAACTATAACCCAGGACATATTCAATTAACCATACTTCCAGCAACCATTTGAATTCAATAACTATTTTACTAGGGTCAGAATAAGCTACATCATGAAGTTGATATTAGATCCTATCTTGCTTCAGCCCTGATTATCACTGACTTCCTCTGATAACTGAAGCGTGTCAAAGCAGGAAGATGAGCACACAGCTGCAATGCTTGTGCATACCTCAATTTGTTAATCCAAAACATGTACATTTGACAGGACCATATAGAAAAATAGCCTGTCTGGGATCTCAAGATAGGCAATGTAATCTGTTCAAAGGAAGTATATTCACTTGGTGTTACTGTTAAGGTTTCAGCTTAACTTACATGACAACTTAAGATCTGTTTGGGGGATGTAGCAGTCCGTATCATCTTAAATTCTCTAATAAGGAAAGGATTTTAGAGACTTAACATTCTTTCTCAGTCTGATATACTGTGACACGTTGGATATTTTTGTGTCTGCATGAGGACTGTCTATTATGCAAAACTGAGTTGTGTGTCCTTATTTTATTACTCAAATAAACCTTATGGATTTGAATGCTTCCTATTTTATGGATAGCTACTGTGTGTGCTGTAATGAATCAAAAGTGACACCTGCCTATTGTCGTCCAATTTAGCCAGAATGGTGGTAACGTGCCATCACATTTAGATGCTGTGCTCTTGCCTCAAAGAAGGCCAAGTATATGCACTCTCATAACTTAATATCTGCAGTATAAGTTTTTGTAAAACACGGAGCTTTCAGATAACCTAAAGCAGAATGCAACAGTGGAGATTATTCACCTATTCATCTCATATCTGCTAAATAAGCCGTAACATCATGAAGTTCTCATGAGAATTTTATCAGGAAAGATGCGTGTTTGAATCAGGCCTGTCTGTGCCTATAATAGCAATTCTCGCAGTGTATCAGCTATTTGTTGTGGAATCATCTTGAATGTGGAAATTTATCATTGCTGTGTCTTAAGGTTTTCTTTTGTTGTTGCTCTTCCACAGAATACAGAAGAGAGGAGGGAGACGGCTGGTCTTCTTTCGTAAGTATGTTTAAATACTGCATATATAGATGGTTGAAAGGAATCAAATGGATGCAAAGGTCACCAGATTATTACCACACACTCATGCACTTCTCAAACAACTACCAGAGACAGTTTTTGGAGCTCAAGCTTCTTTCAAAATATGATAAAACCCCCATATTTCTTCAAGGATACTTTCAAAATAATATGTTTCATGCATTTGGTTTATAAAATGAGATAGTAAACAGCCTGGACTATCTTAGTTCCTAAGGCTGCTCAGGAAAATGAACTGGTAAACTATCTTGAAGTTTTAAGAAGTAGATAGTATGTCTGAAGAACTGTTAGATTTAATGACTTTTTGGCAGACCTCAGTCAAGGTAAAATTCCAGGCTTTGGGAAACTGACCATCCAAGTGGTCCAAAAGTGGATGAGTAGACCTTAGCTGTCAGGGATTCAATTACAAACAAAAATGTATAAGATGAATGCCAAGTGTATGATCAAAAGCTGGAATGCCTCACCGGAAGAGCACACAAGGCTAAGTAGAACTAGATCAATTGGCAGAGGCCAGGATCTAAAGAAGCAGGATGTACATAATTAAAAGCAGACAGGCCTCAGTATCCAAAGTCGAAATCAGCCATCATGTTCAGCCATCATGGGGTGTGTGCATCTGTGTGTGAGTGTGTGTATGGAAAGAATTTCACAACCCAGCCTTGCAGCCTACAAATATTTGCAAATTCTTTTGGTCCACAATGCAAAGTGATAGACAAGAGCCAATTTGTTGGCAATGGCTGATACAAAGCTCTCTGTTTTCTAAAAATGCTGAGGAGCATCAGCAAGTTCTTCCTCCAGATAGCTGAAAAAGGTCTTTAATACTTTTTGGGTGGCAAAGTGGAATATAAATTAAAAATTAATGAATGAAAATAAATAAATAAATAAATAAGTAACTTACCAATCTTCAACCTGTCTGTTGCTTACCTAAGAGACCTGCATACTCTCAGGCTTAGGCCTTCCTGATAGAAAGCAGGATGGGCAGTTTGTCAGGTTTCTTGATTCAATAGGTTGCTTATAAACTAAACAATAATGTGGTTGTGATTGCTGTTGTTTTTTCATAAAACAAAAAAGTATAATAATTACCATATTCCAAATGCAACCAGAGCTTATAGGGAAAGGGGATATTGGCCGGGGGGACTATAGTTCTCAGAATCCTCCTCTCAGCATGACCGGCAGTATGGTGGCTTGTGGATTCTGGATGTTCTAATCCAAAAAAGTAACCTTTCTAAACTTTTATATATACCAATATACTTCAGGGGTGGAATCTCCTGGACCATTTTTTGTTCCTGTAACCTCCTTGATGGGCCACACAATGTAATTTTGCATATCGAAGTCACTTCTGGTTTTGATTTACTTGATTTTCAGCCATTTTTTCCACATTTGAGTCAATTTGAAAATTTGACAATTTGGGCTGAAAAATTAAGCTGAACCTCCACATTTTAGTGTGTTGCAGTCGCATTTAGGGTCATTTGGATACAATTTTTCACACCTTCCTAAAATTAAAAAAAATGAGGAATCTATGGGCTGTTAGGCCAAATAAGAGCAGCAGCAGCAGTAGCAGCAGTAATAATAATAATAATAACAACAGCAGCAGCAGCAGCAGCAGCAGCAGCAGCAGCAGCAGCAGCAGCAGCAGCAGCCACATAAGGCCGCAGGGCACCACTTTGCCCTCCCTGTGGTACAATCAGCCTTCCATATCTGTGGATTCTGTATCCACAGATTCAACCAACTATGGTTTGAAAACACTCAAAAAAAGAAAAAAAGAAAGGAAAGGAAAGGAAAGGAAAGGAAAGGAAAGGAAAGGAAAGGAAAGGAAAGGAAAGGAAAGGAAAAAGAAAAAGGAAAAAAAACCCAAAAGCAAACTTTGATTTTGCCATTTTATGTAAGGAATGCCATTTTGCTACACCACCGTATATAATGGGACTTGAGCATCCATAAACTTTGCTATCCATGGGAGGTTCTGGAACAAAACCCTAGTGGATACTGAGGGTCCACTGTATACACAGTAAATACCTATTACTTAAGCAGACAGTTAGGGCACAGCTCTGATTTGCTTTAGGACCCTATCATTGTAATTTAGTCAGGGCTCCCCTGGAGTCCTGTGTTCAGTTCTGGGCATCTCATTTTAGGTAGGATTTAGACAAGTTGGAGTGGGTTCAGAGAAGAGCAACAAGGATGATAAGAGGTTCGGAGAACAAAATATACAAGGAAAGGTTGAGGGAGTTGGTCTTGTTCACCCTGGCGAAGAGAAGACTTGATTGCCTTGATTGACATGATTGCATTCTTTAAACATCTAAAGGGCTCCTCACAGAGAGAGGGATAGGACCAGGTCTAAGTTAAGGGAAGGTAGATTTCAACTGAACATTAGAATAAATTTCTTGACAGTAGGAGCTGTTTGACAATAGAACAAATCACCTACAGAAGTGGTGGGATCTCCTTCTCTGGATGTCTTCGAAAAGAGACTACACAGCTACCTACCAGATTTCCTGCATTGGTCAGGAGGTTGGACTCGAGAATCTGTGGGGCCCCTTCCAACTTTATGATTCTATGATTCTAATCTCCTGGTACAGAGAGCCTGTGTGGTATAGTGGTTTGAGTGGTGGATGAGGACATTGGGAGACCACAATTGGAATTCCCACTCAGCCATGGAAACCTACTGGCTGACCTTAGGAAAGTTAAACTCTCTCAGCCTCAGAGGAAGGCAAAGGCAAACCTGCCAAGAAAATCCCATCACAGGTTCACCTCAGGGTTGCCATACATCAGAAATTACTTGAAGGCACATAACAACAACAACAACAACAACGACCTGGTAAATAGTATTCCCACCTGCCCAACCTCTCAAGCTTTCTTATGTATCCCTCATCTCTGTTTCATGAAATCACACTTCATGACAACAAAAGTCAGCTGTGCAATATTTTCTCAGGATGGAACTTCTCTTTGGACAGGATGACAGTGACGATTATGTAAGCCCAGATGAAAGTGTAGACTATGAAACACCCAACGATGATGACAGAAACGATGAAGATTACGAACCTCCTCCATCAAATGACGATGACACACTCCGTAATGTTATATTTCCTTCCAAACCAATTCCAGGCAATTCAGAATACATAGGTAAACAACTAGTTTCAAGCGTCTTATTTTATAATGAATAAGAGGTAAATATGTAGCTTTGGATAAGAGCCACAGATTTTTTTTTAAAAAAAAACAGCTGTAGTTACTGACCATTGTCTGACTGTTTTAGACTTACTTTAAATAAACTTTAAAACATTGTGCTAAATAAGGTAGATATGGTAAGCAGTTCGTTTCTATAATATCTGATCTGAATTTAAAAGATCCCAGGTTCTTTCAGCTATATGTCTGGTAAGGACTAGGAAAAAGTCCTTATGAAACCCTGGAGAGCCAGTCAGTTACAGTACTGGGTTAGAAGGACTAATGGGCTGGCTTAGGAGATGGTACCTTTGTATGTTCCTAAAGTCTTCTCCACATCATAAAAGTTCTCTGAAATGCAGTTCTGATGATAAATATATAGTGTGGGCACTTCTTGATGAGAGCAAACAAATAAAATTATTTTTTCATTGTGTGCTTTGCCAATACTCCTGTTGATTTTCTTTCTTTCTTTCTTTCTTTCTTTCTTTCTTTCTTTCTTTCTTTCTTTCTTTCTTTCTTTCTTTTTCTTTCTTTCTTTTTAGATAGACCCACAACAGATAGATCCAAAACATCTCTTCAACCTCCTGTTCCACCACAGAGACCTGGATCTTCCCCTGTACCAGCAGGGAACAGAGGCAGAGGCACCGTGGTATGTTTCTTTATGTACAGTTAGCTCCCTTCTGCATCTACTTCTTCTGAGGGTTAAGAACATAGGTCACTTTTGATTCATAGGGCACTGCTTTTCATCGTTGTGTCCGTTTCTCTACAGGCTTTATGTTCCCTTCAAGTTACAATTCATTAGTCCTGCTTTTGCAACTATCTCCAAATGTTTGCCATATTCTATTATATCTACAGCACATCTCAGGTCACAAGTTATTATATCATTTACAGCTGGGTTGGCTAAGTGAAGATAACATTCAATATAAAGAGTCTGAACTGAATATAAATTGTACATACTTCTTGTTTCCCTATTTTATAAATCTTTTCTGTTTCTGAATCTGTTTCCAGAATCACTGGAGGAGTATATCTACAATTTATGTGCACTTAGACTTTTATGCCAACTCTCTGATATTTGGTCATACCAATCTGTAGTTGGCCGTTATGAAGTATCCTTAGAAACTGTCAACGAAACAAATACAGTCTGTGACTACAGTACTATTAAACACAGTATTTATGAACTCTATTGTTTCAGCAGCCACCTTTCCTTTCTCCTTCAAGCAATAACGAGAACAATAGAGAAAAAAGCATCCAGTCCTTTAAAGGTAGGTAACCTACCGTAGCACTTTCTAAGTTGCCACAAACTCAAAGCATTCTTTTTTTTTTTTTGTCTTTCCTCACAACTTTTACACAGTTTTTCATTTGGTTGTTGAATTGATGGGTGTTAATCTTACAATTCTAGAAAAAAATATTACTTTGTATAATAGAGGGGATGTAAGTATTGTACTGAGGTCCACACTAGTACCAAAATATGACCCAGTGTTTCTGTTTCTCTTCAGTTCCACCTCCTACTGTAGATCGAAGCAAAAAGCCACCACTGGATCGGTCAGGGCCACCGTTTGACAGAGACCTCCTAGGAGCAGGTTAGCATTTATTCTGGTCAGAGGTGGTCACCTGTGGAGGCCAGAGGAGAGAATTTTTGCCCCCTTGCCTCTACTAGAGCTGCTTCCACTGCAAAATGGTCAACTTCTGGCCACAAACTAAATGGAAACTTATTTTGGTCCAACCATTTTGGTCTGATTTTTGATGTTTAATGGTGGATGTGGTGAATGTTTAGACAGTATCTGCTGTTCCTGAAGGTTTCCAGGAATAGCTTGTTTACCAAATTTGAGGTTTGGAGGGATCAGGGGGCAGAAACCCCCCAACAGGCAATCCATGGGTCATAGTTGCCCATTCACTTTAGGACCTGTTACTACTGATTTTGTTAGTCAATTGTGAGAAACTAACTGCAAATGGGATATCCATGGGCAAATATATGCTGCAGGCCATTACAAAACAAGTAAGTGTGATCCAAAAAATCAGGCTCCAGAAAGATGCTATGGACTACTCAAGGGAAGAAACTAGCAACTAAAAAACTCAAAAGATAACTCTGAAGATTGCTTCCATGAGGAGGACTCCTAGAAAGTCAAGCCTTTTCTCTTGTGTATACTTTGAACCTGTTGAAATAAACTGGATAAAGGCCAGAGAAGAATGACAGAAAGGAAAAATGATCAACTGAGGATAAAACAGGGTGCAAATTCATTATTACAACTTTTTAAATGAGATTTCGTCATGACACATTACTGATTTGAATAAGAAAAGGCGCTTCCAGAGATACACCACTGATTTGAACAAGAAAGGGAGTTCCTGAAGAGGGGAAATTTGAAATCAAAGATGAATAAAAGAACAAATAGCAACCACTAGAAAAATATAGCAGAGAGGAGAGTTGAACAATGGATTATGTTCTCAAGAACTGAAAATTCTAGCATTCCAGACATGAAGATTTTATCTTCAACTTTAGTGAGTATATGGCAGGGATTCACTCTCATAGTTACCTGTGTGTAACTCTGAGTTGCATCTGTTATTGTAGTAGTGAATTCCTGCCATGTGTTCACTAAGGCTGAAGACTGTCTTCAAGTTTTCTAGAATTTTTAATCCATAACTAATTTATTTGTACAAATCTGTTACACATTCATAACTGATTTGTATTCAGAGTCCCTATGTGTTCATGATCATGGCTCTATTGCCATGACTGTAAACATCACCCACGCCTGCTTTACTGGGCAGCAGCTGCTGCAAGAGACAGACGTCTGTTCTCCTTTTGACTAGGGTACAACATACTGATATTATCACTCCTGTCCTGCCAGCACCCTCTGGTGTGAGGAGAAACTGTGACAGGGATCCTGCTTCTGGTACTTTTTAGTGAAGTACATCTAACTAAATAGCTGATATAGAATCTCAGCTGATGTTCATGAGTTAATCTAGCTTAATCTTGGTTGCTATTAGCTTCAAATACTGTTTTTTAATTCTTTGAAGAATTTTACAGCATTTGCCATCAGATAAAAGAATATAAACAATGTAAGTGCAAAAAAGTTAAATGTTTTTTGTCCTTAGACTTTAGATATACTGAATCATCATAATACTGTGAAACATAAAACTAACTTAAAACACAGAAATACCACAAGGGATGATAGCTATATTTATGTATTTCTCTCATGTAAGACCTTCCAACAGCATAGCAGTCCTGTTAGCTCTATCCCAAACATAACATACTCAAGCCATCCATATCCTCAAAAGTCACTGAGTGTAAAGGCCTACAGAAAGGAACCCTTTTCAAAGCTTCATTCACTGAACATGTAGACCTTTGAAAAGAGACCCAATAAGCAATATTGATTGATTGATTGATTGACTGACTGATTGAATTTATACCCTGCCTTTCACCCAGGATGGGATCCAAAGTGGCTTGTACAGTTTTACTTCTGTGGGCAACTGACACTCCTGCATCAAGATAGGAGTGCCCTTGATGCAAGCAGAATGTAATTGCAGCTCCTGCCTTGCATTAATCTGAGAGAGGAAAGGACTTGTTTCACAGATTTGCCACACATTCTTTGAAGTAATATGCTAACATATAAAAAGCAGAGGTGAACAGCTGTGTTGAGGTGAGACTTTTGGACCACCATATCCCCAGCTGGCTGCAGCAGTACCTTGCCAGCAAACTGCAAGTGATGTTACATGGCTTCTAGTTCCTATTCAGGCTAATTACTGGCAGGTTTTCAGGGAGCTGGGAAGATTGGAGTGTAAAACAAACAAACCATAAATTGCCTTCCCACAAAATTAGGAGTCCATCATATCTTCTAGGATGAAAATCAGGACACATGTAGCCAGGCAACGTCAGAGTGTGGTCAAGATGGGAAAAAACATTAATAAGGAAGATCACACAGCTAGGAGAGGCTGCAGTATGTTGCTTTTGCCAGAGCCTCCTGGGAAGGGCAAAACTCTGCCCCTTCCCCTCCTCTCTCCTTTGCTGAGTTAATTGAGTGCAAAGTACTTTTGTTTGGTTTGCAGCAATTGAAGTAGGTTGAGGACAAAGAGGCCAAGAGGGAGCAGTAAAGAGAAACTGGGACATTTAAAAAGCAGATGAAAAGTGTGATGAGTGAGTATTAATCAGGATTGCTGCTACCAAACTGAGACAGTTGGAGGGTATAGCCTGGCAATTTCAGGAGTGTCTCTTGGAGCTTCGGAAGGGTATCATTAGAAGGACCCTAACTTTTTCATGTAAAGTCACATAGTTAAACTTGGCCAGAACTGTCTCTGTTGTTCACAAACAAGAAACTAATTACTCTGACTGATGTTTTTCCTTTTTCATTTCATTTTAAAATCTTTAAAGGGAAAAGAACACTTCCTGAAATGGTAAGAAATCCTTCCAGATTCTAACATGGTTTAATGCATTTTTTAAATATAATTATCTTTCCCTTTAATTTGTTCTTCCTTTTTTGCAGTCTTTGACACCACAGCTCAGGTAAATTTTACTATTTTTTGTTGTATACTGCCAGAATTCATTGTTAATTAAAAGCAATTAGTTCCTGTTACACTATTTTCCTCTTTTGTTTCAGATCTCTGGGACAAGAGTTAGCAAAGATACGGAAACCACCTGTGCCATCAACAGATAGATATGAAAGAAA
Organism: Cyclura pinguis; assembly: GCA_030412105.1. Classification (NCBI taxonomy): domain Eukaryota; kingdom Metazoa; phylum Chordata; class Lepidosauria; order Squamata; family Iguanidae; genus Cyclura; species Cyclura pinguis. The sequence continues at coordinate 133,451,013 of CM059600.1, forward strand.
CAATCCTCCTTCTATAAGGAAGCTGCCTCCCATAATGTAACTTACATTTTTATTGTTATTTTTATATATATATATATAATCATATAATAAAATAATAAAACTAATAAAAAGTAAAAAATTATTAGCATCATAGAAAAGTGATACATACTGATTTGCTATTTCCACTCCATAAAGCTCTGCCATTGATAAGGGTGACCTCTGGTGTTGCTTTGAAGGAACATCAAAGAACAAAATACTTACTTTTAAGGATCCAACATAAGTGCAAGAAGATTTCCCAAGACTAAAAAGCAAAAAGAATGTTGACAATGTACAACAAATTAGAGGTCACAGTAGCAGAATGTGCGTGACTTCATGCCTGTTGTGCTAAATTCTATAAAAAAATGCAGTAAAGTGAATTTAAATCCTGTTTATCATGGATGCGTGCAAGAAACAGAACAGATTGTAATACTTCCCCATAAACTGCTTCCCTATCTTCTTTTCTTCCCTTTCAGTGTTGCCTTATAAAACTACCTTGCATGCATAGGTTCAGCACCTCTTTGCCCCTGCATACTGCTCTACCAATCGCCTCTCCGCATTTATTGTAGTATGTAGCCTCTTTAAGATTGCCATGTGATTCACTTGCAAAGAGAAAGAATACTCTGGGCTTCCTTCTGCAGTGTACTGAGAAACAATTGCAATTTTGGATGTTACTGCTAAAAAACCTCTTTTTTGCAGCTTAGCTCGAGCAGGGTAGGGGCAGGCACGGGTAGGCGTGGGGGGCTATAGCGTGCATGGGCGGGGCTACAATGTGCAGGGTGACAGGCAAGGAGTGGCACTACCCCAAAAAAGTGCCACCCAGGGCACACTGTTCTCATTGCCTCCCATCCCTACACCATTGCTCTTTACTGGGGGTTGAATGGCATAGTCAATGGCCTATGAGTTTTATTTTTTAACTATATCAAATGTGAATTTGTCATTAATTTGTGCTACACAAACAATTAATGCTTTTTATATTTTTAATCCTCTTCTCGAAGCAATCACACATCTGAAAGAAAGGCAGAAGTGAGTACACATTTATGTTCAGAAAGTGCATGCTAATTTCCATGCAGGAACAAAACTCCCAAAGTCTTATAGCCTGGCTGGGATGGGAATGTAGATGGGATTCAGAGAGTGAAAAGAAAGAAGGACTTGGGCTCTAGGGATACTTAGGGCTATAGAAACCCTTCCAGCTGTCTCTCTCCCCAGAGTCATCTTTGCTTAGCTAAGAAGCAGCCCCTAATGCTTCTTTGCACAACAGAAAAGTGGTTAACCACCTCTGAAATATTCACTAGGCCTTTTTGTTGAAAATTCCAAATAGACACTGTAACAGAGACTGGCAAACTGCAACATTCAAGACATCATTGGACTACTGTTTACAGCATTCCTTACCATTGAGTGTGCTGCTAGGGTTACTGGGAATTGCAGTCCGACAACATCTGGAGGGCTGCAGTGTGTCTGCCCTTATTCTGGATCCATTAGCTTCCATTCACAGATCCAATACATGTGACCATGAAAGCTAAGTGAGATGGTTATCAAATATATGTCTAGCCCAGGGCCTTCTGAACGGTGTACTGTGACACGTGAATGTGTCGCCTGAAGCGTGTAGGTGTGTCACCTACAATCTTGGAAATGTATGTTACTATTTATAAATCATATATTTTTAACAATAAAAGTTTTCATGAGATATGTTGTGTCCCCATACATTTTGTTATTACAATTTATGTATATATCTATAACTCTTATAAGGAGTTAGTTTAACCTCCAGTTTGCTAGTAAAACTGAAATTACTGTGTTGCGAAATAATGCATGTCTAAAAAGTGTGTCACGAACATGAAAAGTCTGGAAAGCTCTGGTCTAACCTAGTCTTTCCTTGGACTGAATGCTCAGTAGTCAAAATCCAAGGATTGCATAGGAAGCTTTTAAGAATGCAAGGGTGCTTCAATGTTTTTCCCTCCAGATATGTTTCAAATTCTCTGGTTTTGTAAGATAACAATAGTTTCAAGAATGATCTCTTGAAGTCTAGCTAAGGGGGCAACCACTGAACAAAATCCTCACTCTGAGTACTAATTTACTAAAAGAATGTCACTCCTCAGCATGCAGAAGACTGTCCCCTTTTAAGCATAACTTATTTAACTGTTGGGGCAAAACTCAAGACATTCACTTCTTTTCATGCAAGAGAAAATAACTTTTGTAAGATGCTCTTTGCTATGACATTTCTGCATTATTTAATGGAATATATGCTGATTTATTAACTTATTTAAAAAACTGATATTATTAATCAGTTAATAATCTTTAAACAGCAACCTAATGTTTACTTATTTTATGTTTCTTTCTTTCAGATTGAAGATGGCAGTAAGTAATGTATTATTATGACTATGATTATTGTTGCTAATATCACTACTATACTTCTCCTTATCAAATGTACTTAAACTTATTTGGCCTACCCATCAAACCACATCGAGAACTGCATTGTGAGAAAGCTTCTGGATTTACCCCTGTGCCTACAATCTAAAAATGTGGTGGTAGCCCATAGACTTTTTTTCTAGCAACTCTGTTCCATGAAAGAGTAGTAATATACTTTTAATCACACTCAACACTCACACAGATGTGAACAACGATAAGCATTTTTAAGTGCCTGTACAAAGTGCCCCTTCTGCTTTTGTCTTTCTTTGTACCTGTATACAAATCCAACAACTAGGACACTGTGAATCAAGAAAGGACATTTCAGAGGAACTTGAGTCAATCTCTCTCTCTCTCTCTCTCTCTCTCTCTCTTTCTCTCTCTTTTTAGCTGAATACTAGCCATCAGCATTCCACAATATACATTAGAATGTAGCCAAATTTTGCTTAATATAATACAGAATTGCATTCCGAACTTGCAGTTCTTCCAGTGTTGGCAAAGGAACAGATTGGACTTCAGACATCCCAAAAGGACATTCTGTCATGGATTTAGGGATTTTCAAAGAATGCTGCATATGCAGATGCCTCTTGTGTGAGCACTGTGCACTATCATCACAGAAAACTTGATCAAGCTCTCCTTGTGCAGTTGTTTCACTGCAGTATATAAGCCGGGATGACTAGGGTCCAAGGTCAGGGGAGGTGCTCATCCTGGGCAGAGTGAGCAAGGCACTCCCTCTACTTGGACCATTAACTGCCTATGTTATATGCAGTGGATTGCTTTGGGTACGGATCACAAAGCTTACTGTGTTGGATTTTTAAATTTGATGCTTGAAGTAGATACTTCTTAAAATCTAAATTTGATTTATTTATATTTATGATTGCAAAATATGTTTCTGTGTTGCCTTTCAGTTAAGAAAAACTTCCAAGGTGACTTAACAATTTAAAATTTGAAACCCATCCAGAAATGTTTCTTAAAAAGGGAATGGTAGTTAGCGGACATCTGTTAGAATCTAGAGCTATCTGATTTTTCCAGAGCATAAATGATATAATTCTCTTCCTATTCTTTCTATTGAAAAAGTTGCATATAGTATTTCTTTTTTCTGTTCTCTTTGCAGATGTTCCCCAAAGGCCAGTTCCACAGCCCTTTCACACATTCCCTTCCAGACACAGTCCTTTACCACCCAGGAGTATGCCTGATCCATATGCAGAAAGGTCAGTTGACCTGAATTGCCATTAGTTGTGAACTATTATACCTATTTACATTGCAGAATGTTCATTTGTTGTTGCTGTTGCATGTGCTTCAAATTATTTCTGAATCATAGCAACCCTAAACTGAACCTACCATGAGGTTTTCTTGGCAAGATTTGTTCAGAATGAGTTTGTCCTTGCCTTCCTCTGAGGCTGAGAGACTATGACTTGCCACTGAATTTCCATAGCTGAGCAGGGAACTCTCCAGAGTCCAAGTCCAACACTATTACACCAGGCTCTTAGAATAATAATTACTTATCCTAATTTAATTCTGTGAAAAGAAGTCAGTATTTCAGTTTTCTGTCATAGTAAGGACAGATCCTCATTCATGATTCCTACCTCCTCATATGTTTGAGTAATTCCAAGATCTACCTTTCACCTCTCCTTAAGAGTTAAAACAGGTTTCTATGACTGTGTTCCTCACCCATATCTGTATTTTGCCTGAACTGATAATCCTTTTATGTGTATTGCTTGTTCTACACAAAGGGTATGAAACAAATGGAGAATGGCAGCCTAAATATATTCTGAGTGTTTCCATGAAGACTCTATACAAAATACATTTCCAGCCTCAGTCCTACTATATGTCTTTGAGTATTGTTACAACATATTCTTATCTATGTATATGAACTTATATGTGCATACCTGATCAACCAAAAGCTACAGTATGCTAAAGCAGGTGAGGGAAAGCAAAAGATAGTCAGCCATGGATTAGAGTAATCAACTATATGGTCCATTTTAAAATATATAAAAACAAAATACATGTGAAACATTTGAATGGGATCAGTAGCTATTGGGTTAATACTATAAGGAAAGTTGGGAACAGAAAGGAAGGAAGGAGAGGCAGAGATGGAAATGTGTATGAGTGCTTCAGAAAAACAGGCAGAGAGGTGCTGATACCTAATTTGGAGATATCAGGGAGGTAGACACCAGGTGTACACATGGCAGAGATAGGTGTGGCCTTCTAAGTATTTTTGTACTGCAACTCCTATCATCCCTCACAGGCTATGATGGTTAAAGTTGCTGTGAGTTACAGTTCAGCAGCATCTGGAAGACACATAGTTCCCATCTGTGATATAAATAATCTGTCCGTCAACAGTTCTTTCAAAGCTGAGGAAGCAGAAAGGGAAAGGAAGATTGGAAAGGAAAAGAGGGCACTGCAGATAGTACTTATGCTATGCTGAAAAGGTTCCTCTCAAGGGTCACACTAGGGTTATGTAGTTATGGGGTATGTTCTGGATGAATGGAATTTTTCTTGCCCTATTCAAGCAGATTATGAGAGTTTTCCAACTACTGCATCCACAAGCGCCAGACCAGCTGGGCAGAAAGTAAAAAAAAACATTCCCACGTACCATACTGATGAAGGATATACAGTGTATACCAGCTTTTCCTCAACTTTTTTACCCAGGAGGAGCCCCTGAAATAATGTTCAGGTCTCAGGAACCCCCTGCATAAAATGTATTATATCTATAGCTCAAGATAGATAGATAGATAGATAGATAGATAGATAGATAGATAGATAGATAGAAATCACAGTTTGGCACACTCCCCAATGACCTCTCAAGGAATCCTAGGGTTGCAGAAAACCTTGACTGAGAAGCCCAGGTGTACATTGTGACTTTGGGTGCTCAAATCTCTAACAATCTTTCCTGATATAAATACATTTTCTGAGAGTTAAGGTACTATGGAGATGCTCAAAAAGTGTGCCTAGACTGAATCTCTTGGTAACTGTAGTACTATTGTATAGAGCTATGCTGGTCTCATCTCATGGCTTGGGTCCAGCCTATCTGAAAAACAATACTCTCCCATATAATCCTGCCAAGACTTTGAGATCTTTGGGGAGGCCCTACAAAATGCAGTGGGAGCCTTTTCAGTGGCAACTCCCAGGATCTAGAATTCCTTTTCCTGGCAGGTCAGCACATCTTTGTTGTCCTTCTGTAGGCAGGTGAAAAACTTATTACCACAGGCTTTTGGGGACTGATGTTTTATAAGGAAAGGGCTTTTAATAGTGTGGTATATTGGATTATTGGGTGATGGTGTTGTATTTTGCCTTTTTAATAGATGTGTTTAAATTGGTTTTAATTATATCTATTGTTCAATTACTTTTAAACAATTACTTTTCTGTAAGGTGCCTTGAGTACCCATTCTGTGAAAACAGTGGGATATAAAATAATGCTAACAATAGCTTTCTTATTTTTACAGTACCCCTTCATCAACTGTCTCACTACCACCACGACTTCAGCCCAGTATGTATTATGAGATATGCCATGACAGTTTAGCTTACATATTGAATCCGTTTGATTGGAATTACTGTTTTGTGACAACGCACATTCATAAGGCATCTGGGTTCAAACATGTGTTTTTTAATTGTAGGGCTTAAAAGCAATGTAGTAATTACATTGTCTAAATCAATTATTTGTAAATATTTTATTATACTCTAGTTGTAGGACCAAATTTGGCCCTACCAGAACAACTGTATTTCAATTTTTTTAATTAGAAGGATTTTGGTAACCAAACCATCACAACACATTGGATAGAGCTCTAACTCATGTAGCAAAAATAGTGAAATGATTACTAAATGGTTGGAATATGTACACATCCATGGCATATATATACATTTACGGTGAATAGGTTTTGCCAAATCTCAGTCCCTAGTCTCTCTTCTATGATCCTGAGGGTGGGTAGGGGATCTCAGAGTGAGTCTTGAAAAGTGTGCATATATATATTTTCCTCATTTGTTAGACTTTTTTTTTAAATTTGAATTTCATATTCTGTGATTCATGTTTAATGATGAATGCTCAGTGCCATCATCAAGGCCTGGTATTGCCTTGACCTGACAATCCTAAGTGAAGGTCTGCCTTCTTTCTCTGTTACCAGTTGGTTTTGCCACCGTTTTTCCATCCCACAGTTCTGCTTTCTTGCATCTTTGGTACTTATTAACCACCATTCCTTCCCGCTCCCTTTTCAGTCTTTGCTTTCTTCTTTCTTATACCTTCAGACTTGGCCTACCCAGCATACCTACTTATTTTACTTGGTAATCTGTTTCAACTAACAAATATCTTATTAATGTTGTGGTCATAATCAGCATTTCTTTAACATGCTCTGTAAAGATAAACTGAAAATTCCTTTTCCAATGTATTTCACATGTTTCTATGTGAAAAACGATAAAATGACATTCTTCCTTCTTTCTTCTTCTGTATCAAAGCTTCAGGGCAAGGAGACTATTTGCCTTAAAAAGCATCTGGCAAACTAAAGAGAAGACTGGCTCCTTGCAAGTATGAGTTTGCCCAGTGTACATATAACTTACGAATAAGCAATCGTAGCAGCAGCCAGGGTAGATCAATGGTAGAGTCTCTGCCATCCCCAATAAATTACAACTGTGCTTGTGTGGGCCCTCAGTCATTTCTGTGAGTTTTTGTGGGTTATGTACTTCATTTTTCACCAGATTTTTCTAATCCAGTAAAATCCAGTGCTTACCTAAACTCAGCTAAATTTTTATCTGTTCTGAGGGCCTTTCTGCCTTACGCTGTTATAGTGCTGTTATTCCACTGTCAACATCCTATGGAATCCTGGGGTTTGCAGTTTAGGGAGGGGCCTTTAGAATTCTCAGCCAGAGAGCTCTTTGGCCTCAGGAAACTACAAACCCCAGAATTCCACAGGATGTTGAAAGTGGAATAATAGCACTATCACAGTGTAGTGCGGAAAGACCCTAAGTCTTTATCAAGGATATATAACTTCTTAAAATCAGGCTCCTTAGCTCTATGTCCCAATACCTATTCAATAGGCTAAATTTTACACATGTTAACATTTCTGCAGGTAGCATTCCGGCAACATATTCGAAAGGCCTAACTGATGGAAGGCCTCCATTACCGGTTCCTAACAGACCGACCACACAGTTTCCCAAAGCTGAGAAGGAAGAAGTGGAACGATCCAATAAGGTACAAGAATACCGTCAAGGGATATTTAATATTTTGAATTTCAAGCAGATTATTTATTCTATATAATCTCAAGACTAGGTCCTGTTTGTGAGGTCAAGGGTAGAGGTTAGGAACACGGATCAGGAACAGATTATCTGAGAGACTACCTTCTTCCAGATAGGCTGGCTCAGTCTACATTTCTGCTGGCAGGAGAGGCTTGGGCCTAATACATCTGGTGTATCCTTAAGACGGCATTGTTTTTTATTCCCTCAGGTATTTTCCTTTTCCCCAACCTATCATTGTCCCTGGTGATTTTAATGAAATATTTATTTTTTTATCACTGATGTTTTTATTACTTTATTTTGTTGTATTTAGCAGATTTTGATAGGGAATATTGTAAACCCCTTTGGCATTTTTAGAATGCAAAGCATTATAGAAATGTCAGTAAAAAACAAACATTGCATGAGACGACACAGAGGAAAACAAAATTTGTAGATAAAAAGCTGAGAACTTTAATCAATCCCACAAAAGAAGGATCCTGATGAAGCAGATGTCAGGGCTTGCCACATATTCTTAACCTTGCTTGAATCAGAGTCTTTTTAAACCTGAAATTGGCTCTTCTGTTTGGATAGTGCTCCAAGTTGATGCTGAGGTTGACTGGTATGTTTCATGTGTCACTGAGGGCTCATGCTGGACTCATTCTGACTAATTTCTAGGCTGCGGTTATTTGTTATAAGCTTAGAGACCCTCTGCATAGTTGAGTAATGACTGTAAAGTGACTGTGTAATGAAATAAATGGAGGTTAGAAATAAGCACCAACATGGAGCTCTGTCCAAAGAGGAGAACTGCATGGCTAATGACTGTGTACATATGCACACATCCCCTTCAGCCATTAGTCTTAAGATGTCAGAGAAGTTAACAAAAATAAGCAAACATAAGCAAAATATCCACTAGTTAATGCAATATAATGCAAATAAAAGAAAAATATACAAGAAAAAGAAGTGTACAAGGAGAGCAGACTAAGCTCATCACTGGCCAGAAAATCTCTTGTTCCTACAGTTTAATCCTGTGTTTACTTGCACAAGGTGTCACTTACATCATTTTCAAGTCTTGTTAGAGATGTTTGAGGCTTTACATTTTTGATATATTTTCAAACAAAAGAAGTCCTTAAAATGTTCTGCCCTCAGCAGTTTGCAACTGTTTTAAGACAAGGGCACAAGGAGTTTTATGGAGGTCAGATCCTTGTAGGGTATAAAAAAATTGCAAGACATAATCACCAGGCAAAATGTAATGGCCTTCAGTTATCAAGAGAAAGCAAGGAAGAATGAGTAGAGACTTCAGTAACAAAGCATTCAGATAATGATTGCCATTGCTTCTTATAAGTTATCTGTACTCCTTTGTTCTGTATTTGTAACATGATGCAAGCTTAATCAATAATAGCTCTTTTTCTCTCTTTTGCTTTCTATTTGGCTCAACTACAATTAGGGACTCCAAAATCAGAAATGGTATGCTGCTGATATCACCCGGCCAGAAGCAGAAGTTGCCCTTAAGACTATTAACCAGGTGAAAAGTTAATTGTCTGTTAATATGAAAATATACCTACACACATATATATACTTTTTAATATTCTGTCCAATACTCTGAGGCTAATTGTTAACATATTTAACTTAAAATGATCATGGTTTTGCTTCTGTCTTAAAAAATATTTTATATCTATTGCTTTTCTAGGATGGCACTTACTTAGTAAGAGACAGCTCGAGAAGATCTCCTGAGCAACCCTATGTTCTGATGGTCCTTTACAATAACAAGGTATACAATATTCAGATACGTTACCAAGAGGAGCATAAACTGTACTTCCTGGGAACTGGAATGAAAGCAAATGAGGTATGATGTGCTATCACTCTACTTATTTACAATCCTCTTATTTCCAATAAGCAGACAGGATATTAAACATAATATTCTGTGTAACTTGAACTGCTCATTCTTCAGCTTCTTTCAGATTCAAGTGCAATAACTGAGCATAATCAAATCAAGAATAATAGCAAGAACTGGAACTATATTGGTATAGGTATTCATTGAGCTGTGCCCCAAAGAAAACAAAATAATTACAGAAGAGCCAAAATAATGTTTCTTTAACTTTCTTCACAGTGATAATCACTGACTGAAAGACTTTTTGTAAATTTCACAGGAGTTTACTTCAGTGGCTGACATCATTGATTACTTCACAAGAATGCCTTTGCTACTGATAGATGGAAAAGATCGTTGTTCAAGGAAGCAATGTGTGTTAAGATATGCTGCTGGATGTCTTTAGAAAATTCCATGAAGGACCTGTTCAAGTTCTCCATTACTTTTCCTTAAAAGATCAAGCTAGAAGAATAAATTTGGTGAACTGAGACAACTTCTCATCTCTTATTGTCATATCAGAATGCAAAGTCCACTCTTTCTTTGCCTTCAGTTTGCAAATGTTACTCCCTCTTTTTCTTCAATGCATTACTTCTCATGATTTCATGGAATAGTTTTATATGTGTGAAAGTCATTGTCTGAAATGAAAAGCTGAAATGAACTTTAGAACAGATTGCTGAATATTTGGTGGTCAACCATGAAATAACGAGACCAGAAATGAAAACTGGGTAAAATAAGAGCAACTTTATTTGACCTAGCCTATTTAAGTTGCATTGGTCTTGCAATGTAGCAAGAGGAGGGAACAACCTGATAAGGGTCGAGCCGAGGCCAAGTGTCACCCAGTGACTACCTCCTCAGCCTTTCCTTGGGCAGAACTCCCCAGTCCCAAAAGCAATCCTAATACTATCGGTGCTCCCTGGCCCAGTATAACTGTAAGGTAACTCAGGGACTCCCACCCACATTGCAGGTGAGAGCCTGAATCCTAGGTTACCTTCAAGGATAGTCTCCTTCCCCGAGCCCCCAGGCTTCAGAATCCTAAAAGAGGAGGTTCTATAGCTCTACCATACACCAAAAGGAGTGCCAAAAGTGATCACCAAAAACTTATATTCTTCCCCTGCTACCTACCAAAGGAAGCCTATTTAAAGAAACCACCCACAGGCAATTGTCCAAGTGCAGCAGATACAATATGTGATTGGCAAAACAATTAAAAAAAACAGGTAAAAGGTGAAAGAAATTACTATCTGTCCCTGAAGCAGGCAGAGAATTCACTGCACTGAAGCCATGAGGGTTGGTTTTGCTGTGAAGATCTGATCCAAGAGGGCATAGTTAGGGGTAATTAGGCATAAATAGTCTACTGTCCCATCCTGTCACGTGCTGTGACCTGTGCCTGGTGCCAGTCACTAATTGCACTGGTCTCTATCATGGACACCATCAAATAGTTACGTTACCTGCAGCGACGCTGCCGTGTGTGTCCAGGTAAGCATTTTCTTCTAGTACAAAGGTTGCTTCCAAGGAGGTAGACTTGTATAAATTTGCCATACTAAGCTTACAGTAAACAATACATTTCAACTCAGAATAGGGTAAAATATTGGTGTATTTATGCTGTTGAACACAATGTGCATGCTAACTTCTTTGTGGGAGCATCTGTTTGTTATATTTCATGTATGAGGCTATCAGTTGCAGGTTTTGCATTTGAAGCAACAATTAATAAAACATGTTGTTGTATTTTATAAAGGCTATAAATTCTTGTGCCATCCCCCAAAAATAGTTTAGTGTGCAGAGAATGAACCGCAGTGAGCCTTTGGCTTGCACACTTTCCCTTCTACTTTCCTTCTCCCACTCATCTGAAAGGAAGAATCTGAAATTTTTGCTTTTAACCATGGTTTGAGCGTCTTATACCTATGCATCATTAATGTCAGCTGTATGATATGGGAAGCTGAGATGGTTACGTGAAGTGAAAGTGTCCAAACTCTTACTCTCAGCTGCATGGTAGGAAAAGAGTGGAAGATAAAGCAAAACCGTAACAGTGAAACAGAGGTCAGGATTACATTCATATGGGGCCAATCAATTTGAAGGACCTCCAGGAATACAGGAGTATACTAGGAAGGTTTGTAGTCCTATTTGTTTGACCCTCCTACACTTAGAGAAAATAGCTATGAAGCTTTTGATATCTGATATTTTAAAGATTGCTGGTTATGACCTATAAAGCCCTATATGGTTCATATCCATACAATCTGGCAGACTTCCTGTGTGAACCTGCCCAATGCTCTGGAATCCTCTCTGTCCCACCATCACCACAGGCCTGGCTGGGGGTGGGGGGACTCAAGACAGAGCTTTCTCGCTGGCCACCCCTACTCTATGGAATTCTCTCCCTCGGAAGGTCAGAATGAACCCGCCTTACAGTACTCTCGTCAGCATACAAAGACCTTTTTATTCCAAAAAAGTATTTTTTCATATTCTAGGTTTTTCACACAGAAAGTTTACTAAGAACAGGCTAAGGGTACTTAATTGTTTTAAACGGAAGTATTTTTAAATGCTTCTAATGCTTTTAATACCATTTTATCAAAGTGTACATTTAAATTGTTCTACTATTGTGAATACTTTACTTCCATTTTAATGTTTATTTTTTGTACGTTTATATCTGTATTCTTTTTAAAATGGTAATCTGCCTTGAGTTCCAATTTTAGAAGAAAGAGGAGAAATAAATAAATAGTAATACTAACTTCCACATGTCAATAACTGCACATATATAAATCAATTCCCACAGTAATTTCAGAAACGTATGCCGATATCCTGGATCAGCTACTTAGTATTTTGACTTCAGGTGGGCACTCCTTGATGCAGCTCTGCAATGAAGAGAGCTTTCACAGCCAAAGTGCCAGTGAGAGGGATCTCTGCCTGGAGAAACCCCCTCTGGGTTAAAGGGGGAGGGGGGAATCACCCATCAGGGGCTATAATTCCCATTACCTGCATTTACTTGGAAGTAAACATGCTATGAGTGGGAAGGACTGAGAGAGTTACATTTTTTGCCCTTGCTCTGAAATGCAGCTGTTTGGATCTGAGGATCTGATGGCCTCATACCAGCATCCTGTTTCTTTTTTTAAAAAAATCTTAAACTTTTGGAGTTACAAAAGTGAGCAATTCTTCTGACTGAAACAGAACAGAACAGAGCTTTCTGCAATCAAGAGCGGAGTAGGTGTGTTCACCACATAAGGTCAGGATAAATAAATTGGAAATTTTGGGGTTGACATGTTTACAAGGGATCATAGGCCCTTTCCACATGTGGGGGGGGGAATGGGCGAAAACGCCCAAAAACGGAGCTTACCTGAAGCCGGATAAGTCCGTCGCCACGTGGAGCAGCGCAAGCTCGCTGCACCACAGTCCTCCGGCGTCCCAAATGGCGGCTTCTGGTTGGTGGAAGCTCTCCACCAACCGGAGAAGCTCGCCAGCTGGAAGCCCGCCCCCGGCAGATCTGCAGGCACGCACTTGCGCACGCCTTCAAATCCGCATCGGAGCTGGGCGACAGAGCGGCACGGGGCTGCGCGCTCCGTGCTTTTTAAAAACCTCGAAAAAGAGGTTTTTAAAAAACATGCAGCGTGGCTAGTTCCGGCCGCTCCCGAGTGGATTCTGGTGTGGAACTACAAAAAGTAGTCCACGCCAGTCCACTCTACAGTGTAGATGACCTCCGTGAGAGGTCGCTCTGCACCATTACAGAAGCCCAGTCTGGAAATGGCCTAAGTGCATGTATTTTGTGGATAGACAACTGGATTTTAACAAGGAGTAATTATAGTGTGAGAAAGTATAGACACTATCTATTTGATGTTGATAAGACTGACTTGCTGGCAGCTTTCAGCTAGACAAGAAAAAAAAATGTCCTAACTCTGAACTTTCTGGATTGAATGAAAGATGGAACCTTCCCTGGAACTTTCTCAGGACTTTTTATAATGGATGATGGAGGAGTTGCATTCTTTGAGAGAAGCAGAACTCCTAAATTTGAAGAGGAACATGATAGAGGCCCCGAGGAATGGATCAATGAGATTAAGAACGAACTGTGGGGAGATGTAAGACAAGAGGGGGATACAGGAATTAACAATATATAAGTGAAGGAGGTTGAAAATCATGGAGAGACAAATTCAAGTTGAGCTAATGAGCAATTGGCCACTGAATTGAGGGAGTTGATTGGCCAAGAAGTTCTTGTTTGTGAAACGGATATTATACGTTGGGACACGGGAAGGATGAGGCTAGTCTGAAACCGGTCTTTAATCAAACTACATTGATGGTTGAATGAAACCAAATTGGTTTAGCATGCATGACTGAAGGAGATGAGAGAAAGATGAAAAAAAAAGTGTTCTGTTTCAGGAAAACTATCCCAAAATACCACATGTGAAGGAACTGGAAATATTAGTAAAGGGCAAGGAAAGGAATCTGAGAAGACTGGGAGGGAGAAGGAGGAATTCATTCATAAAATGACTGCAAGGGAAGAGAGAAGTTACATTCAAAATCAAATACATTTAGTTGAAACTAGGTTATGAAATGGTTATAAATATAAGACAATGGAAATTGGATTTGGTTAATAAGTGGAGTAAAGGATTTTGCAATATAAAATGGTATAGAGGCACTTGGATATAGTGATGTTATATAACATGTAAAAAACCTAGAGTTTTAAGCAGTAAAAACATTATACAATAGAGTCAGCAAGTAGCATTTAGTATAAAGTATTTAGTAAGATTAGAAAATGCAATATCATTCTCACATAAATGTAACATGGAATGGAATGTAATAGAAAGTAATATTGATATACTAGGTTAGATATGTTAACATATGCTAGATATGTTAAGATTTGCTAGAAGAAAGTTCATTTTTCTTTTTTGGAAAACATGAGCTGCATGAGAGGAAGAAGAGAACTGTTGGATATTATTTTTGAGAGGCTTGAATCAGTTTGTTATACTCATTTAAAAGAAGAATGGAAGTCAACTCTTTTACTTTTTATTTCCAATGGTAATGTCTCATGTTTTCTTCATGTTTCTTTTCCCTTGTGTACGCATAAAATTTTAGTATTTTTAGAAACTATTAAAAAAGATAAAAGGCAGATCAGCTACATAGTCATATCTATGTAATCAAGTAATGCCTCCTTGCCCGACAACCCCTCCGTCCACCTTGAGAGCGAGCCGCCATATCAGGGGGAGATAAATTCAGCTTCAGATCAGAGAATGAAGAGGACATCTCCACCCCCTTCCCACCAACAAGTTAGGCTGTGACAAGGACTTTCTACAAGGGGCCCTGCCTTGTCACAGCCTCAGTCACTAGTGCGAGGGGCATTTTGTGTCCCAATCACAAGCTGAACGGACGTCTTTCACTGATCCACTGGATGGGTCTTAAGGTAGACTGGGGTGGTAATTACACAGGTTAACAGTGAGACTATGTAGTCTTACTGAATACAGAGCAGTTATGGATCTGTAACTCTAGGTTACAAATCTGTAACTGCAATACTGAATACCAGCCTCAGGGCCTTTCCATACTACACTGTTACAGCGCTAATTATTCCACTTTCAACATCCTATGGAATCCTGGGGTTTGTAGTTTAGGGAGGGGCAGTTAGAATTCTCAGCCAGAGTTCTTTGGCCTCAATAAACTGCAAACCCCAGAATTCCACGGGATGGTGCATGTGGAATAATAGCCCCATAAAAATGTAGGGCAGAATGGCCCTCAGTCTTTAACATATCCGTTATCAAAACAAATTGGGATTTTTTCAGCCATTCTTGGTGCAGAATTATCACCACTTGGAGTGGTTCATTTACTGGCACTATTTGTGCAGGATTGTAATAAAGGATGTATGTTTATAGGTTGACAAAAGATACAGAACATCCATTTTCTCTCTGTATTACAGCATGAAGTTATTCAAGAAAAGATATTTATTTCCTGAGTTTGTAAAAGTTACTTTTGGGTCTACCATTTGCAGAATCTCCCAGTTACTCTGGTCACTGGCGCTGTTGGCTAGTGATTCATGAACTTCTCATCCATGAACATAAGGGGATGAAAAATACCAGTTTTAATATGCATGTACTGCTACTTTATTCTCTGTAAAGTTATTCCATTTTTAAACAAAATTTGAATTTAGGTGACACATTTTTTTTCCTTCACTTCTCACTGTCTATGTACATAAAACTCAGAGAATAACACCTATTTACATTACTTAAACAATGTTAACTACATACAAATCATATTATAATGACTCATCAAACTTACAATATGTCGTTCAAAAACTCAACTGTGAACCTAGGCCTGTGATCCTGTTCATTGGTCTCAGCTAAACAAGACCATTAAATCTGTGCTGAAAACATATAGGTAAATCCTATTGATTTAATGGATGTATCCTAGTTGGGGCCAACTCTAGGATTCTGGCCATAGTTTTCAAAAGCGCTCCCATAGATCATTAGCCTGAGAATACGTCAAAAAGTCAGCAAGGCAGAAGTTTATTTCCTTCCTTCTCACTGCTAGCACCTTCAGATGCTGATGCTTTGTAAAGCACTACTACTAATGAGAAGCTGACAAAGGACAATAAATGGAAGTAGTATCTTTCATATTCAACTGTTCCTGGTTCTTTTCTTCAGTTTCTCTTGAAATATCTCCTTCCACTGGTTGACTGAAGTTCAATATAAGGTCACAAAGCAGCATTTGGGATCTTACTACAAAATAAAATGTTTGTTGTGTTAATATATATCCTGCTTTTTCATGTAGAATGCCAGAGGAGCCTTAGTATTTAGACGTTACGGTAGAGCAGTGGTTTACAACATTTTTTCATTTGCATACCCCTTGGCACCCATTTCCATAAATTGTACCCCTCATATTAGTAACATGTTAGTAATTAATATAGTTGCTGTTGTTTCAAATTCATATGTTGGAACTGTACATAAATTGCCCAATAATGGGATTAAAAAGCAATGGAATAATGAGGTGAACAGACAGTGCACATATATTTACATTCAAAACTCAAAAGACACAATGAATTCAAGAAAATACATCACAGATTACACTTAGAAATCTACATTACATTAATTATTATTACTGTTTTGCACTATAGTGTTAGATGTGTTCTGAAAAATACATGGTGATTGTTGACTATCCACATTATGTTTTACCTTTTTTTTACTGTGCCAGTTTTCAACCACTGATCTGATAATACACGAATGGAAACATTAATTTAAAACTTAAAATGATGACAAAGGGAAGAGATGTAGACAAGACCTGGAAGACCCCACTCATTGAACACTATTCACAGGACTGACTGAGGTGCCCATAAAGTTCAATTCTCCATTTTCTTAATGTGCTCTGTTATGAAAAACAGGCACCACAGCAGCTCCCATTTACTGATCCTCCTGCACCTCCCTAGCATGAGTTGCCCCATCTCAGATCCCTTGAGAGAAGCTGAAAAGCTTTGCTCCTCCCCTTCCCCACCCCAGATAAGATCACTGATTGATGCCAATGAAAAATGAAAGATGCAACTGTCTATAGTTTAACATTTCCACTACAAGCCTCTCTTCTCAAACTTTCTCCCCTGCAATTGCTTCCTCTCAGTTGGACTGGGAGGAAAGGCTGTCATTAATCAGCTCCACACCTTAATAAAACATAGATACCCAAAGATGACAAAAACTTGACACAGACCAAGTCCTCAGCCTTGTCTTACCCCTTTGGTGACCTCATCCTTCCAGAGATGATCCACCATCATTACAACCACCACTCATTCCCTCACCCCCCCTTTCTCTTTCACACACACACTCACACATCACGCACTTAGCAGTATCATCTTGGCCTCAAACCATATTGAGCTGGATTGTGAAAGTTTTCCTCCTCCAAGACTGAGGAAGAGACCAATGGCTGGGGGCTGGAGAGATGGGACAGCCTGCCTTGCATTCCGTGGCACGAAGCTGCCTGGTCTGTACCACTCTCTGTTCAGCACCACTCTCTGTTCAGCTATCCCTCACTTGGCCTGTGTTTAGATTGGGCACTGCTTATGCTTGAAGCTTTGTCCTCTCAGAGCTTCCACCACACCTTCCTGCTCTCAGATAAAGTGACCACCACCACTGAGCCCACCCTGAAACTTTTCTCTGCTGGTCTGATGGGGAGGAGCTGCACAACCCTGCCCAGGTCCCACCCCCAATGCAGGCTGGGCTCAACTCTGAAGAGGCAAGAGGTTCCTCCTTGCATGCATGCCCAACTGTCCCCATGAAGGAGAGGAGAACTAGAGCCCTTTTATGCAATTATTCATTTTCTTTTTTTGCATACCCCTAAATGTCCCAGTGTTTACCATTGCTCATCAGTGAGTGTCATTTAGTGATTTTTGGCAAATTACACAAACTTCACTCTGGCACCCAGGAAAAGGGTTACATCAATGCACAAGGATGGAAGTGCACTAACTCCACCCAAACCTTTCATCACTGTTCTCTATGTGCAGAAAACAGCAGTCTGAAGAAGGCTCCACTAGGCATGGAGGCTTTCCACATAATCAGAAACCCTGGGGAGTAAACACAGGGGCCACAGTCCTGGATCACCTACTTAGCTATGTAACCACCAACTGCCCCAATCCCTACTTACTGAGCAATAGCCACTGCAACAGTAGTGATTTCTTCCCTGTCGATTGAGAAGTAGCTGACTCCTTCCCCCTCACATTGGAGATTGCTTACAAGAGGGAGGGGGTGGAAATGTCACTCAGCTGTTTCTCCATTGACAGGGGAACTCCCAGCAGCTGCTGCCCGGTAAGTGAGGACTGGAGGACTTTCATGGTCCCTACATATTCCCTAAAGAAATGAATATATCAGGATTGTGAATACAAAACAGTCATGAATGTGTAATTCTCAGTTATTCATTTGCATCTTCCTTAGTGAATTCCAGCCAATATTTCCTGTCACCTAAGGAGGTACACAGAGCAGAACTTCTCCTCTTCAGGTTGACCCTTTCAACATATGGATAGGGATGTGTGTGTGTGGGGGGGTAGTAATACAATCCTATCCTTGTTTGTTGATTTCAATTCTTTTTCTGAATACCCAAATTGATCATGCCACTCTTCCTAATTTATCAACCAGTTTACAGTCAGATAGCACAACAAAGGTATTGGGTGGCAGGCGGGGGGAGGATCTAGATAATTAAATCTTGATGGCACAGTCTTACTTTTTTACAATTTAGTCCTAAATGCACAATTACACATATATGCGTGCTTACTCAAAAGAAAGTTCCACTGACTAACATGTTTTTAACCGTTTAAAACCACAGCTTTAGAACTGCCATTGGCTGCCATGAACTATCTTCCTTAGAATGACATAATTGTTTTCTGAACGACAATGACACCTGTCATTACATAAAGCAATATGCTCCTGAAAAACTGCATCACTTCTCCAATGGATTATCCACAGGTTATCACTGTAATGTATCAGAGAAACAGAGAATTACCTCTTACTTTCATATATTGTACATGCATATATATTTTTTCTTATTCTGACTTTCTTTTTTTCTTGTGCATGCATGTACTCACCACCCCTGTAATTTATCTTGACTGTTGCAATAGTGACATTACTGATTACCAATAAGTTTATTCAGCTCAGAGGACACTCTGTCCATATCTTTAATTGCATTGACAATAGTAAGCTGCTGATCATCATCATTCTTGGACATCTGGAAAAAGAGACATAAAATCAGAATGAGGCATTAAAAGCTCTATCAGACTTAACTGTTTGAGATATGTGTGTGTGTGTATTTTGTGTAAGTTTTTATTAGGTTGCCTAAATGTATGTGTGAGTACAATAATAATTTGTCCAAAGCTTTTGGAAACTTGTTGACAAATAGGGGGAAAAAAAGCTGTAAAGAAATGAATCATAGCGAAATGACAAAACCAGCTCAATCTTCTGAACACCAGGCAGAAAGTGAAATCTCTATATTATAAGCCAAACTTATGATTTCGTAACTGTGGGAAATCCACTTTTACAGTTGTTAACAAGCAAACGTGACCCCCACCAAAAACCTTTTCAATCCGGCAAGCACTCTGACCAAAGAAGTTCTGAGACTCTGTAAATTGAGGTGCTGGGAAATGACAACTACAACACTCTCCCAGTCCTGAGGTGCCTTGAAACAGGCAGTCGCAGTAGGCTCCCAAAAGTTTTTTTCCCCCAGAATGCCAATTTTCAATGTGCCTTGTGACCATCATTTCCCAGTACCTCAATCTGTAACACCTCAGAAACCCTTTAGCTGGACCCTGCCAGGTAGAAAAGGTAGGGGTTTTTTTTGGTGTGTGTGTGTGTGTGTGTGTGTGTGTGTGGCATTGTCAGATATAATTACAACAGCATAAATTCTGCCATTGTAGTTACATTTGACAATGCAGGATCTCAGTCACAAATGACAAGTTATTTTCAGTCTGAAGGATACAGTCATGCAACTTGCACAGCTGCAAGTTCAGTTTTCAGTGTATGGAGGAGTACAAGTATGCTAGACACTAACTCCTCTATGGATCTATTCAGAAGTAAATCCCAATGAATTCAATATGATTAACTCCTAGATACATCTTGATAAAAACTGCAGTCAAAGCAGATTTCACATATTCTTCTTGCAGGCAGCATATATCTGGTATACAAAAAGCATACAATGTAGAGCACACTGTTACCTGCATTGGAGAACTAAATATATATTTTATTTGTATTTATTATATTCTTTATATAAATGAATCTACACAGGCTGAAGATGAATCAGATCCTCATCTCTTGTTGACAATATTTGTACTGACCAAATATGATAGGACCTAATTCTTTGCTGGGAGAAATAGATTCACAGCTTTTGCAGTAGCTCCAAACTGTCTGTAATCACACATCTAAAATTGCAGTCTCAGACAGTAGTTGTTGTTGTTGTCATGTGCCTTCAACTCTAATCTAAGGAGAGCCTATCATTAATTTTCTGGGGATGAGAGTGTGTGATGTGCCTAAGGTCATCCAGTGGGTTTCTATGGCCACTGGATGACCTTGGGCATGTCACACACTCTCACCCCCAGAAAACTAATGATAGGCTGACCATGGGGAATCAAACCCAGGCTCTCCAAGGTTGTAGTCCAGTGCTCAAACCACTGCACTATGCTGATCCTCATTCAAAGAATAAATGTCATTGAGCTCAATGGGACCTACTTCTGACTATACACATAAGGAATTGCTTCATAAAGTTTCATGATTCTTCTAGGAAGCATGTTCTGTGAAAGTAGGATGACATTAGTCTCCTCCACCATATGTGAAGATGAAACAACCTTGCTGCTTGTAAAAACAAAATAAACAAAAAATGCAACCAATCAAAAGAAAAAGAAAAACTCACTATAGTGTTGAAGTTAAAACTAGCTGTTTTTAAAATCCTCAGCCAGAAGAGGGTGCTGTTACATTACAATAATTATGTTGGTAGACAGAGGCAAACTCCCTCTCAACAACTTTTGCCAAGAAAATCCCATGATATGGTTACTTTAGGGTCCCCCTAAATCCAAAATGACTTGAAAGCACACAGCAACAACAATACCAGCCTCTAAGATGTTAGTAATATAATATATTCAGTGCTGATATTTTTGAGTTTCTATTATATCACACTGCACACTTGAGAAACAATCAAATAATGTTTTCCTTAAAGATTCAAATGGAGCACTATTTTTAATTACTTTTATTTATTTACTTCAGACATTTTTTATTGCTTCTCTACCTACAAGGGCTCTAGAGGGGACAATAAATGGAGAAAAACATTTAAAATGGTAAATACTTGACTAAAACACATTTAAAAACAAAGTACACTTCTTTAGAACAGTTAAAAACAATTTTTAAAAAACCAGAGCGCCCACTTCTGAATTTAAGGAGCAAAGACCCATTGAAATCATACCGCTTTAGCAGCCCACCAGAAAGTCAGAAGGCATGGATTAAAATTAATATTTTTTATTATTATTAAAAGAAAAAAAAGAAAGAAAAATGGTACACTTTTATGGGTTGTAACACTGTCAGTATTTTCAAAGTAGTTACTGGTTACTAAAGAAGTCATGAACACTGCATTGCAGTGTCACCTAGGTACTCTCGGGCTCTGTTGAATTTACAACCAGATGGGATGGTTAGTAAAAATAATGCAATACGAATCCCATGCAGCTGCAGGCGTTCACCAGCGCAGCGGAGATATCTGTGGAGCTTTTGAAAAAGGGGGACATTACAAAATGCTTCTGTGAGACGTATGGAAAGACAGAGGCTTAAATCTAATTGTTAGTCCCAACTAGAGTGGACATTGCATCGATAAGTATTTCATAAATCAACGCTTAAGTAATCCCTACAAATCCCTACATTAACCTGCTTTTTAAAGGAATGTTAGGAACCAACTGAGGATTTTCCAAGCGTTTTCTCTTACTTAGGGAATACCAGAAGTTTCTATTTATCATTTGAGTCTAAAAAGTAAATCCTTCCTTCCTTTTAAAAATGCCAACAAAGTTTAGGCAGTGCGATACCTAAACTTCTACCAAGAAACAAGAATATTAATATTTAGTCACTTATATACATCTAGAAAAATAGCCACATTATTTGAGGTGAATGTTCCAGGTCTTCCTTGTGCCAAAGACTGGAAACTCTGGTTGAAAGAAAGAAAGAAAGAAAGAAAGAAAGAAGGAAAGAAAGAAAGAACGAACCAGTGTGAGCTCCAGTTAAGACCTCATAACAAGGCCCACCTCATACTTTTCATTGCAGTTATTGAGCCATTCACTAGGGCTCTCTTGAACTCATGAGGAGCCATCTATAAAAGTTAACAGGCTGTTTTTCTCTTCCTCTTGGGAATATCTCCTTGGTTGATCAGGAAACAGCACCAAGAACAGAATACAACCCTCTTGTTCAAGTGACCTTAGAAGAAAAAAAAAGTAGGGAGATCCCCCATTAGCAGAGAATTCAATTATGTGTATATATTGGAGCAGACATAAACCTCTGTTTCTCCTCAGGAAATGCAATTCTCAGCCTCTCCAGTCTAGTCTGTCCGGTGATAAGAGTTCCGGGGGTTTCTCTCCCCAGAAAGTAAGTTCTGGATCCCTCAAGTTGATTCACCGGTCACCTCACTCCCGTTTCAGCTTCTGAGTACAGGAATATGAGGCACTGTTAAAGCCACACCATGAATCTACTTCAGATTGTTCTAGAACAATGTATCGCCTTTTCTGCACTAGCCCGCTATAGCGCGACGATTCTGCTTTCAACATCCTATGGAATCCTGGGGTTTGCAGTTTCGGGAGGGGCCGGCCGGCCCCTCCCGAAACTGCAAACCCCAGGATTCCATAGGATGTTGAAAGCAGAATCGTCGCGCTATAGCGGGCTAGTGCGGAAAAGGCCTCTGTCTGTGTATGCTGACTTACAAGGCTGTGGGTAGGCAGGCGGGTGGGAGTGATTTTCTGGGACCCATTTACTGCGGAGGGGCACCTTGTAGGATATCGAATTGGGATCTGTGGCTTTTGCTCATTCTGTTGGGGTCCCACACTGTTCAGCAGAGGCCCTTGTGCCAGTGCAGGCCTTCACCTTAAGACTCTGGGCCTGTGCGAAAAGGAGGAAGAAAAGTCATTACCGCAGTAACTTTGCTTTGAGCTGGATACAATCACCTTTCCAAAAAGCAGTTTTCCACCCATCTATCCCACAGGGAGGATTATCGGTGATGGAATTCAGTATCAAAATCAAGGCAAAAAATGAAGATAATTCCTGTTTTGTGAGGAATGATGTTTCCGTTTACCTCCTGCTTGTATTCACCGGCCGTTTCACACTTCAGTAATTTGACTGAGGCTCTGTCCACACTACACAATTGTAGCAATCTGATACCGCTGCAGCTGCCGTAGTTTGGTAAAGCACCAAACATCTCTGGCAGCGGATCCTAAAATCTCCTCCCTAAGCTTCAAATCCAAGGCTTCCGTAAGATGCAGCTACAGCAGTTATAGTGGTATCAAAGTGCTATAACTGTGTAGTGTGAAAGAGACCTGAGTGTTCATTGTTCATAGTAATTTGTTCATGGTAAACTCACAAGCAGAACATGTATTCTCCACGTCACACTCAGCAGCAACTGATACATAGAGTCATATTACTTGATACTGGAGACGATACCATCTTGACCAGTAGTCAGTAATGGCTCTATCTTGCATGAATTTATTATTTTAAAGCCATTCATATTTTCAGTCATCACTGCTTCTTGTAGGAGCAAATTCCGCAGTTTAATGTGCACTTTGTGCAGAAGGACATCCTTCTGTCTGTCCCAAGCCTCCCATACGTTAGCTTCAGTGGATGACCTTGGAGAGGGGATTACTTCCTGCACATCATACATAATTTTATTGACTGTAATCACGTCTCTCTTCTTAACCCCCTGAACAGCCTCCAAACATAGGGCATAGCTCCAGTTTCACGACCACATGGATCGCCTTTTTTCACCCTCCACAAATCCGGATCCTTGCTTCTTCATCAAAAGAATATAGTCTCTGTCACTTGCAGCTTGCTGAGAAGTACCTGCCTGGTGTAAAGAGATCTGAGGACAGTCTGACTTGCATAATAATATAAAAAACTTTTTACTTAAATTTTGCACCTGCATGGTGCACCCGTCATAATGCCGGTACTTAATTCATGTCATATTTCACTGAACCCAATTAACAAACTCCAGTTGTAAGCTGGTGAGTTACAGCTTGTTCTGTTGGTATATAATAAATAATGCTATTTTGCCTAAATCCGATTTATGTCATGTAGTTCACTGGACAGAGTCAATTTAATATCTTGCAATCTCTCAGCTCTCCTCAACACATCCAAACTTCCAGCTGTTACCTCATTTTCAGCTGCTTATCTACATACATCCCAGAATATTGATCACAGCAACAAATCTTCACCAGGGAAACAACTTCATCTAAGTAAATATTTCAAGCACAAATACACAAACACTATTTTAAAATTAAGACTAATTTTGTTTGTTCTGACAATATGGCAAAGCCCATCACTTACAACAAGGGATGAATTATCCTGCAGAAGACATAGTGAGATATGTTGTAGAAATTCTACCTTTTCAATTACCTTATGGTGCTTCCCTGTAATTATGTTTTAGACTCAGATCTTTCGTATGCTTGAAGTATTAAATGAGGCATGAGCAGAATTTTTTATGTGATTATTCACTGCTGTGCTGTGCAAATAAATATTATGACTTGTAAACTCTTAGAATTGCACTCAGCACAGCAGATATCTTGCAAATGCACATCCTTGTTCACGTGTATACACAAACTTACATGTAGGCCTATCTCACAGCAAATACAGGAACGGGAGTGTGGCATCCAAAAAGATAAGACACACATAATAGCACATACATTCACACAGCAATGTGTGGAAATAGCTCTTGAATTGGGGAAAATCACTCAAGAATAACTGCTTAAAAGTAATGTTGAAATCTTTATTTTACACAAGAAAAGAAAATGGCTGGTGAACATATCATTGCCTTAGCAGATGGAATTCTATTAGTCCTAATCTAGCAGTAGTCCAATACAGAGTCGAGAGAAGTAGGATTTGCCACACAAAGAATAATGAGGGTGCAATAAAAATGGGAAGGTAGGATTTCAAAAGTTGTCCATGCAGAAGTGCTTGAATGCTATTGAGATAAGGTAAGCTAACAGAAAGGCAAAAAAGTGATGGATTCATGGGAATAAAAAAGGAGAGATCAAAGCATTATCCTTACTATTTTTTCAGGTGAAGAGGCACACAAATATGGATATATGTCTTATCCAGTTCCAGCCTGAGGTTTTGCCTGTCTCTTTCCACATTTCCTGGGACGCAATCTGACCTCAACCCTGCAAAGGGATAACACAGTCTTCATCTTGGAATTTTTATGTTGCTGGACATGTTGGATAACTGTGGACATTCTCTACTCCCCATGCAAAATATGCACATCTGAGAAGTGTAAATAGAAAAATGCACATAGTGTATTCATCAAATCTATTCAACACAGTTTAAGAATGATTTGGTTAATAGAGGTGAGAGAAACTGTATCAGCAATGTTCACATAAGAACACATAACATTTGAAAAAAATAAGAAAGAGATAGATCTTGTGCCTTAATAAAAAACACAAAACTGGGAACAGGCTGGATGTAGATATTTAGAAATATACAGCTACCCTCTGGACTCCATGCTTTTGGTTACAAATTCAAACTGGTGTAATTGCCCAAGGTGCCCAGATATTTATGAGTACTTTGTTGTCTAGAAAGAGCCAATGGATGACAAACTTAAAGAGACTCTTCATTATTGCTGAAAAGTTGAGGAAACGAAACAGAGGCTAAGTTTTATTAAGGAACTCAGAGCCAAAACAGTTTGGTCACCAAAAAAAAAAAAAAAAGAGGGATCTTAAAGACGTGGGTACTCTGAGTACTCCTTAGACACCACTACTCTGAGGAAAAAAATCAATAGAGGTCTTTTCTGCATGGTGATGGTGTCCTTGCATGGGAATACAAGAGGAGCAGGATTGTGACAATGCTTCTGCATGACACTGTGGTCCTGCTCTACTTGCATCACCAGCCGGTGCAATCATGAGCTATATTTTTGTCAATGATCCCCGATCGCATGAACATTCTGTTGCAACCGGCCATGCAGAAGGATAGGAAGTGTGATCTATGCACTTCCTCCCCTACTGAAGCATGGGAAGAAGGCAGGCTGCAGTCCAGAAGGAGAGAGTGTGTCCCTCGTGCTCCCTTCTGTAGGCAGCCAGTCGCGTGCAGAGACAGGCATTGGGAACATGCTTCCATTGTGATGAGACAACATGTGAGAATGTCACCGTGTAGAAAAGGTCAGAGAAACAGAAGAATTAGGAAAGGATACTTTGAAGAAAAAGCAACAGCTACAACAACATCCTAAAACACTAAACTGTATGAGTGGTTTTATTGGACTTGAGATTTATGATTATCAACACAAGACCCCAGATTCTCCACTTGTCTAAGAGAACATTGAGACCACCTCATATTTGAAAATCAAACTCTCTCCTACTACATAACTCATTCTAAGATTTATTCCCCTGACTGGAGACCCAGAGAGACATAGCAGTTCCCCAAGGCTTTAGGACATACCCTGAAGTGTGGTGACTACCATGGGTATATAAGGCAAAACAGATTTGTCTACACAAACAGGGCAGCAAGGTGGCTCATGCTCAGGAGTTTGGCCCTGGTTATATGTATTATATATCAGAGTAGTGCAGGGAAACCTCTTTGAAGGAGTTGATGGAGAACAGCAAAGTCTTTGTGTGGTTTTTGGATGGTGCTACACCAAGTGTGTCCATTATGAGCCTGAAGGTGAAAGAATGTATAAGGTAACCACACTCTATGACAGTTAAAGTCTATTAAACAATGGAGTTCAAAGGGGTCAATTACTTTGAGGATGGGCTTATGTTGGAACAGGATAAAAGCATCAGTAGTTTGGTTTGGGTAATGAAATGAAGCCTCACTGAAGTGCATTATTACTTGACAGAATTAAAGCTAGGTGACTGAACATGACAAAATCATGCTTTTGGGATGCAGTTACATGGAGGTATCCATTTGTGGGATATTTCAGGTTTGATCTATGTTTCTGATCCAGGCATGGAATGCTTTCATGAGGTTGTCTAGCTTGGTTGGTGTATGGGCAGTCAGATGGACATTTGCTTATATTTTGTTTAGCGGAGAACACACATAGGTAATTAGATACTAGCCTCTTCCCTCCCCATCAACCTATTTTGGGGCTTTCTTTTTTCCCCTCTGCCTATCTTCAAGCCTCTCACTGCTCTTCTCCAAACAAAATGGATTCTTTAACCTAGGGTGTTGGGGTGATGACAATAAAAAAATATAAGGCATTGGTTACACATATACAAAGATGTGCATGTTCTTTAACCACACATGTTCTGGTTTTCATCTGTGAAATGTTGGAGTATATGCAGTAAGCCGCTCAACCCAGAAGCCTAGCTGAAGCAATTTACAGCTGCAGCTTCTGGACAAGCTTTACACGCAGCCCTACACAAAGTGTCTTATAATAATCTAGCCCTCGAGGCTACTGATGCCTGGACCACTGTAGCCAAGCTATACCTGTCTAAGAAAAGCCAAAATAGACATACCGGCCCAAGCTGGTATACCAAGAAACTCTAATCACTGAAGTCAGCCGAACCTCCTGCAAGAAGGATGGATCCAGGACTATCAGTCTACACACTTGATCCTTCAAAGGGAGTACAGTGCAATCAAGACAACTTCCAGCATGCCGGTGAGCAGACACTCCTTGCTGCACTTCTGGAGTGAGGAGAGCTTTCATGATGAAGTGCCAGCTAGAGGGATCTCTGGCTGGAAAAACTCCCCCTTGATTAAAGGGGGAGCGGGGGATCAGGCTTTATAGTCTGGAATTCCCATTACTTGTGTTAACCTGATAGTAAATGAATTATGAATGGGAAGGACTGAGAGAGAGGCATCTTTTGTTCTTGCCATGGAATACAACTGTTTTGATCTGAAGATCTGACAGCCCTGTGCCAGAAACCTGCTTTTTGAAAGAAAATAACTCTTCTTCAATACACCTTTGGAGTTATAAAACAGAATTCTTCTGATTAAAATAGAACAATAGAAGCCTCCTCAGCCACCTTCTTTCTGCAATCAAGTTTTGAGGAAGTGTGCTTACTCATAAAATTGGAACAAATGAAAGATTGGGGAATGACATATTTAAAAGAGAATAGCCAAGGATTTAAGTGCATATATTTTGTGGTTAGATTGAAATCTAATCTTATTTGCAAGACTGAATTGGATTTTAGCAAAGAGAAACTACAGCATGAGAAAGTGCAGGCTTTATCTCTTTGGTGTTGATAAGACTGACTTGGTAGTGGTATTCAGCTAGATGAGAGAGAGGAAAAATGAGCTGTTAACTCTGTCATTTCTGGATTGAATGAAAGATGGAATCTTCCCAGGAACTTTCTCAGGACGTACTACAATGGATGATGGAGGAGCTACACTTTTTGAGAGAAGCAGAACTCCCAAATTTGAAAAGGGACTTGATAGACAGTCTGAGAAATGAGATCAGGCAGAACTGAGGGAAGACATAAGACAAGGTGGTGGCGAGGAGTGCAGCTAACCTGGAAATTAGCAACATAGAAGTGAAAGATGTTGAAAATCACATGGGGAGACAAATTCAAGTTAAGCTAATGGAGGAATTAGCTAGTGAATAGGAAGAGATGAAGAGGCAAAAAGTTATGGTTTGTATGGTTTGTGCAATGAGGATTTCAGCCCAATGAATCTGCATTGATGATTGAACAAGTTTATTTGATGTAGGAATTAGTCTGTAGGACTGAAGTAGGTGAGAGAAAGATGAAAATGTTTTGTCTCAGGACAAATATTTTAAACCAGCATGTAGAGAGGAACTGAAAATATTTACAAAGGTAAGGAAGGCAACCTAAGAAGATTTGGGTAGAGAAGTTCATTGACAAAATGGATGCAAAGGAAGAGGAGAATCAAGTTTAAAATGAAATAGGCTTGGCTGAAACTAAGTTATGAAATAGTGACATACAACAATAAAAATTGAACTTTGCCATTGTAGACTTGGTGACTTATAGATTTATGCAAAGGATTCTATAATATTAAATAGTATAAAAACATTTGGATTTAGTGATGATATATTGTTACCACACCTTATACCCCCGTCCTACTGGATAGCAAAATTGATGAGAAGTATCATTTTTTAAAATAATACTAGACACTTATGGCTGGAAAACATGCAGTAGAAGGACAATGGCTGCAAGCATGTGCTAGGTCAGGATGACTTCCACATGTCCAGGTCTTAAGTTCAAGAGGATTAGATGGAAACCTCTGAAGTAAATGAGCTTGGGGTAGTCTTCTCATTGACCTGAACTCCAAAGACAAAAGAAGAAGAAACTGCCCAGGTGAAGCAGTCAAACACCCATGCTGTGAACATATACTACAGAGATCTTTCCTATTTACCTTGCCCAACCAAGACATTAAGAGGTTGTCATGATGCCCACTAATGCTTTGTCATCTAAAGTTAAGACAATCAGTCTATTCCAGCACCTTTGTCCATTGGTGGGTGAGCAGTTACTGCTTTGTCCAGGCAACCTCCTTCAGGACAAGAAATAAGGTATAAAACCCTGGCTCCAGCCCAGGTAATTTGTAGTACATAGTATGTAGTATGCAGTATGTTGGGTGTCACGCTGCACCCCAAACTCCCATTCCTCCATGCTCCCCTCAAACTCTTGTTTGAGCCACTCCACTTCAATCTTCTGCTTCAGGACTAGGGCTTTCACTAGGGCTTTCAGTTCAGCAATTCTACTTCAAATTGCACTGAAAAACAAAATGGAAGCCAAGGCGGCACATTCTGTGCCATCCGTGCCAGTTAATTACCAGACAAGTGGGCATCTGTATTCTCAATCAACTGAACTTTCTAAACAAATTTCAAGAGCACCTCAGTGTAATCCCTATCGCAGTTGTCTAATGAAGATATTCCAAACGGAAGAATCATACCATTTGAATCAGAACTGTGACAGGGAAAAGAGAGTTATGACTATGGCCCTTTTCTCACGGCATTTTCCATGTGAAAGAGGGCATGGAGTGTCGCACAATTGTGAGGAGCGATCCGCAAGACACAGTCACAATTGCGCAATGCTCCAGGGGCTGGCAGGCGCCGATCGTGCACCTTTTCATTTTTGGCTAGAAGCTGAAAATGGTGTGCAATCGCATATTGCTGCTGGGTCCCACACGCACTTAGCTGGCATGTGGAGCCTCTGGAACCATGCCAGTCGCGCTTCCTGCCCCAGCGCAGCCTGGGAAACTCCCAGGCTGCTCTGTGGAAGGAAGAGGTGGGGCTCTTGCTCAAGCAGGCAGCTCGTGCGGAGCCGAAGGACCCCGGACACAAGACCCTCTCGCCGGAGGCTCCTCGTGCGATCCCTGCACCGCAGCGCTGGAAAACGGTAAGGTGCGGAAAGGGCCTATGAAAGCTATATATTTTTCTATTCATTAACATTGACCTGAACCATGCATGATAGTTTTCACCATAATAACAAAACTCCAATTCAGAAAAAAATGCAATAAGAATAAGACAAACGAAATCCAACTTATTAGATTTGCATAATTTATTATTATTTGCATAATATTAAATTATTGCATAATTTACTATAATTACTTTAGATGGGTATCCTATGAAATTCATCAGGTTGCCATGAGTCAACAGGCAACTTGAAGGCATATACACATACGCACAGGGCACTTCATGTTTTTTATTCTGTCAAACAAGTTTTAAAGAAAGCATGTATTTATAAATTCTTCTGCTGCTAAAATGAATGCTTCCCCTTTCTTGTAACACCTAATTCAACTTGATAATACATGAGTCAGATCATTTACACATGGCATTACCTCAAAAGCCTTAAGCTTTCTTCATACTCACTCATTACTACTTTAGTCAGAGCATGACAGAAAAGAATACAAAGCAGGATTAGTTCTTTACGGCTCCAATTGTTTATTATCTTCTAACACTGCTTGGAACATGCAAATCCATCTTGTCTTCCTCCTGAAGTTAAATGAGATGCATTTTAAAACTAAAACAAACAGCAGCAGTGAGAACATCTTAAAGTTAATTGCCAATTTGTGGATAATATAGCAGTTTTTCCATGTTGATAACTGTAAGAGCTAAATCTATATAAACAAAGTGACCTCTGAAATTCAAATGCACTTCATAAGAGCAAATGTTTGCATAGCTCGTTTATCTAAGTATTTTATTCAGATTTCCTTGCTTGTGGTTTTACTTACAGAAGTGGATTACTGTTTTTCATTACAGGAGTTTTGCATGAAGATATTGGGTTTCTGTTTCTCTGGATTTACCCCTTTGTGCCACAGGAATCTATTCTCAAAAGAACAACCTGCTTAAGGAATCCACATGCTTTGTGTTTAGCCAGTGCCTTTACTCCTTATTGCATTAGCACATGGAGATGATTAAAAAAAATTTGAACACATCTAAAGATATATCTCATTTCTATATTTTCTATAGATCTTTGGATTGTAACAATTCAGAATTAATAGCCTGGGATCTGCCCAACATTACATGGTAACACATAATGAGATGTGGCTTCAATTTAATGGTTTCCTTTCATTTCATTCTCAGGCCATTTCTGCACTACACTCTTATAGCACGATTATTCCACTTTCAACTTCCTATGGAATCCTGGGGTTTGCAGTTTAGGGAGGGGCCACCCGGACCCTCCTTAAACTGCAAACCCCAGGATTCTATAGGATGTTGAAGGTGGAATAATTGCGCTATAACAGTGTAGTGTGGAAATGGCCTCAGTCACCAAAATAATATCACTATATTTACAAACATAAACATATCCCATTGTGGGTCATGTAAATCACTTATCTCTACTGTTGCAGATGGCTACAATATAATTAATACCACACAGATAGAAAACACAATTGTGTTAATTAAGTCTTTGTATGCTGTTAGTAATAATTTTAGTATCTTTTGTATAAGATATCTCCATTGCAAGCTCCATTTTTGTTAATAGCTGCTTTGATTTCTAATGCGTTCATGAGATAAGCTCTAAAAAACAGCTGTGGTACCAGCTATACAGTCCAAACTACAGTCCAAATGATGTTCTGCCAATAGGTTAGAAAAAGCAAAATAAAACCAAGAACAGTTGCACAAACATAATGGGCATGGTTGGTGCTATTATGCCACGATCACTTGATGTGGAATAATAATGTTCTAAGTTATTACACAACAGGGAAGGGGTCAGATTTGGGACTGAGGACAATTCATTCATGGAAAGTATATTTACTCATGGAGACACGGACAGCAGCATCATAGTTGTGTTAAATATATGGTAATGGGATGGTAATGGACCTTGGAGCGTTGCATCACAAAGTTTCATCATTGTAATGGCACATACCACTCTGCAAAATAGTCAAATGCACATTGCTTTAGGAATGGATTATTAATATTAATATTATTTTTTCTAGAATTTAATCCAATTATGTTTCACAGCAATACAATGAACCACTATAATATTGTTGGCAAGTAAGAATTTTGTTATAGTGACTGATAAATGTAAGCATTATTTAGTTTAATATAAGGGAGTTAAGGTAGCAAGCATAAATTTTCTAGCGTTGACACTTGCCTGAACTGGCACTGTAAGCTGAAATGACTCAAAAATGACAGAAACAGCTATGAAAAATTACGTGCAAATATCACATGTATATTTTGCAATGAAAATATTGCCAAAAATGGTCACTTTGGCCATTTCCGCACTAGACTGTTATTGCCACTGGTGTTCCCACAGCATCATTGGTCCTTCCCCCCCAAGCTTGTGATTGGTCTTTTTTTTTTTTTGTAAGCCATACTAGTGCAGCAACAATGTAACATCATGACATGCCCATAGGCTATTGTGTTTTTGTGCTGTAATGATAAAACTGTATTAAATATTTTTTAAAAATTTTCATTCAAAAGAGAAATTTAAAATAATCAGGGAGAAGTGATAGATTTCAAACTTACCACGCCATGGGAGAAGCAGAGGAAGGGAATGGCCACACCAGGCCCACTCCTGGATCGGCTCTGACAAGAAGCACTATCAAGTGCTATTGAGAAACTGTGCTCACGCAGTCACTACTGGATTTGGAGGGCATTACTGGATTTTTTCCAGCATTGAAAAAGAGGTATATTGGCTCGAAGGTGATAGCTTTACGTGATCTCCAAACAGTGGAGCTGGATGAAGTTTCTACACAATAATCCCTAGAATCCCTAACCAACATGCCCTTTTGTCTTCATGGCCTCCTTCTGGACTTCCAGACGCACCTGTTTATCCACTGTGAGAAACAGAATGCTGCAACAAAAGGGTTTTGGATTTGATTCTTTAAGTCACTTATTTTTTCATGCTCAGAGATGGTTGTGGGCAATGCCCCCTATTGCAGTTTGTTTTCCTGGGTTTTCCCCTTGGAATTTTGTGTGGTAAATGTTGTTACAATAGCTCTTCAGGATTTATTTGAAAGGAGACATGTGCAACTCGAATTCATACATACTAAATTATGTTCATCCACAAAGTCAGACAAGAAGTCAGACGAACAGGACCTCAGAAATGCTTATATTTCTTATTAATTTTATTTATTCATGTAATTTATATCCCAACTTTTTCTCCACATGGGAACCAAGACAGCTTATAAAAAATTAAAACAAAGTACAGCAAAAATCTTACTATAAAAATTATTATGAACATTATTAAAAATGAAAAGAAATTATTTAAAGCCAAAAATTAAAGCAATTTATAAGATATTTAAAACATAACTGAAAACACAAAAGCACAAAATACCATGTTAAAGAGACTTTTCTGCCACGTGAGTTACTAGCCAACGCCTTGCCTAAATAAAAAGATCTTTTGCCTGCTGGTGGGAAGAGAGCAGAGAGAGAGTCAAATAAACCATCAGGTACAGTTCCATCGTGCTCAGCCCCGGAGGCAGGTGAAAGGCCTTCTCTGCATCCCAGCAGCCACTGTCCCGGCCTTGGAGGGAGCAAAGAAGAGGCAAGCACAGCTCCACCATGCCTAGGCCCCAGAGCAGATGAAGGGCTCTCCTCCGTCCCAACCTCCACTGCTCTAGCCTTAGAGGGACAGAAGAACAGGGAGTATCTGCTGGACTTAGTTGCCTTCCACTGCCATCTCCTTTTCTTTGTGTATCCTCTCTTGCTCAGACTGTAAGTTTGAGCACAGAGAACTATCAAATAAACAATTTGTAAGCTGCTCTGAGAAACTTTGTTGCTGAAGAATGAGATATAAATATTCAAACAAATAAACATTCCATGGGAGAGAGTTCCACAACCTGGAAGCAGCCAGAGAAAAAGCTCTGTCCTTTTCCATTACCAAATGCATTCGATAAATTCCTATGCTCCCTCAGCAGAAAATTTTAATCTCCTCCAGAGATGTCCAACATACGGACAACCAGAGTGCATTGGCACTGTATCCTCAAGAACAAGAGGCTACATCTAAAAACACTTTCCCTGCATGTTTTAGTCTCAAAGATACTACTTCTGGGAACTTTGCCTTATCTGTTACTTTCACACTATACTGGCTTGCAGTTTTAAGATCTACTGCCTTTGGGATCTTGTTTGCTTTAAAGGACTTCTCCAAGTCTATGTTCATTCTTTGTTTCTTCCTGGATATTTTTAAAGCATTATTTTTTTTTTGTTTAATTGAATTTATATCCCAACTTTCTCCCAAGAATGGGATTCAAAGCAGCTTACAATAATTTAAAAAAGATAAAGATAAAGCATTAATTTATAACAGTTTAAAAAATTAAACAACGTTATTTAAAAAAATGCTTAAAAGTTATTTAAAACATTCATAACAGATTCCCCCCAAGATACAGTGTCACATAAAGTAACATTTAATTTTAAAATACACAATCATATTGTACAAATTAAAAACTTCAGAACTGTTTACTTACAGTGTTTATAACCAAGAGAACTGGAACACCTTGGGAAGTCCAATATTTTGTATATTTCTGTATTTCTTTAGCAATTTAAAGTTTATTAGTTAATTTTGGAGCATCTTATACGCTGTCATAAATATTCAGTTTATAGGTAACTTTTTCCAGAATAAAGAAATTACTGCTAAAGAACCAGTTCCAGGTTTATGCAGCATCTTTGCATAATCACCCCAGATGATCACCCTACCCAAGCATCCAGCTCTGGGGTCTTTGCAAGATGTTGGTTATAATATTATATATGTTAGGGAAAAATCCCTATATCTCAGATTTATCAAACTACCAAATCTAGATAATTTCCCATAAAACCATCATTGATGAGGTTCATTTTTCTACCAGCTGTCTGCCAGTTGAGCAACTCCTCTGAAACTCTAAAACATGTATTTCACCTTCTCATCTTTGTAAAAGCCCCTGATAGCTTAGATAATGATCAGGCATAGTTTGAACAACAACAAAATTATTAAACAGTACATAATCATAAGCAAATTGTTTACTAGCCAGCTACCAAAGGTTATGGTTTCAGTTACTGTACTTTTTTTAACTCTGTGATTCACAAAACTCCTTATATATGAAACTTGCAATCTTATTCCTGCCTATGCTATTCTCTCCTTCTCCTTGCAGCAGCCCAAATTGTCTCTCCCCAGCACTCACTCTCCAAGTTCTGTAACTCATTCACACTCCTCCCTGTTCTCCTTCCTCAACTTATATATTCTGAGATATGCCCTAACATACAAACCCATGCAAACACATTGAGTTGCCAGAGCCACCTCTGTTTTGCTGCATTATGGTTTATACCCCTAATTAGCATGGAAAACTTTTTTTATCTTCATTGTTACTTCGGCTGGATTTGGGCTGAGACAACTTTTGTTTGTTTATGTGGGATGTGGGGAAGAGTCTCCAGAAGAGGCCATTTGCCTGTTTAGGTTGTATGGCTCTCTCCACTATTTAACATAAATAATATCCATTTTACAAACCAAAAGGGGATTCTTGTTATTTCCAGATATTTTTGATAAGGGAATTCTTTTTCTTCCTTTGCATTTCTGCCAGTCTGTTTGGCCTCAATGGCTCTCAGGCATGTAATATTACCACTTAGAACAACTGTATTTGTATTGGTAAGCTAACCATCGGGGTAGGAATTGTGCAGCTGTCAAAATGCTGTTTAACTGCAACTCCCTGAATTCTTGACCATTGGTTATACTGACCGGAGATGCTGGAAATTGGAGTCTAAGATCATCCAGACATCTACACAACCCCCACCCTAGTTTAAAGGGGAAATTATTTGCTCTGGCATACTATCACAGTGTTAGTGTCACACTTTCAATTATACATTTCCACATGTTTTTACTATTGTAGAAGCATTTCCTTGACATGTTTTACAAACACAGCATTTGAGTGCCAGGCTCACCTTGCCGTGAATTAAGCAGCAATAGAACTTTCAAGGCTTTCAACTGGCAGTGAAATTGTCTTTTCTTTCTCTGTCTCTGCTTTATATTCTTTGTGAATTCCAGCTCCTTCTGATAGACTTGTCATCTCTGGCTATCATGCTCAATAAGAGAAAAATTCTCATTGATGCAATACTGAGGCTAATGAGATCAGGAATCAAATACATGAACTTGTTATAAGATAAGACAAATCACCACAATTTTTCCTTCAAGGTGTCATTGATAATCAAGCTCTTAGGTGGAACAAAACAACAAAACTTGTTCTCCAGCATATTACTTGCTTGTTCTTCAGTATATGGAAAACAATGCTGCAAATCCCATGTGATTTTGCTGAGGTCTCTCCAGTCACCTCACCCCAACCATTCCTTAAAAAAGTTGTGATACCAAGGCAAGTTCTTTTTGCTGTATCGTCACTGTAAAAAGAGAGCATGCAAGGTTTGACAGAGATGCTGCAAGTACAATTTCTCTGTTACTTTACGGCACATTTTAGGAGGACCAAGTCATTAACTTTTATATACTGCATGCTGCAAGGGGAGCCGGGGAAGTATGAAAAACATAAACAAGCTTTCTCCTGCATTACTGCTAATTCCATCTGTAGAACTGAGACTGCTGTATTATTCTGTAAATTTGAGTGGATTTGTCTATATTTAATTAGTTACAATGGCTCTAAACTACAAAAAGTTGAGGGATGTATTTATAGCTGTGCTATTCCAACCCTTTTAAATAATACGTCAGATTTAATTCAGCAGCCCACTTTTTCTTTGCAGTGCTTTGTCATTCTTGTCAGGACTGAGAATGCTGACCATCTGTTCTGTCCTGTACGTGCCCTATAACAATCAAGCATGTGCACTGAAATCTCAGGTCAGTTCCCTCTTTCCCTCTCACATAGTCTCTTACATTACCATTACATACCACTACTTCCATTACACAAATGGCTTGCAACTAGAAACATGCCTCCTGTCCCTGTGGCAATTGCTCCCAGTGGATTGGGGTGATTGTGTCTCAAAACAGATGGAAGCCAAATTAAGTTGAGAGAGAGGAGACTTTTAATTTATTTTAAGAAGTCTGTAAGTTGGTAGCAGGAGACTTAATGACACTGAACTATGCCATGATCCATGTTACATAGTTACGTGAGGAAATCATTTTTTCTCTTGAAATTTCCCCGGCTCCACAATATTGCATCCTTTTTTTAAATGCAAAAGAGGTATCCTTGCAAACAAAATTTGCAAATGTTTTGAAAAAGAATAATGAAAGAGAAGGAAGAGGTGAACCAGGAAGCCACATGGAATTAGCATTATTGGGCACCTGCCAGGGCCCCGTTGACAGAACATAATTCACTACTAAGGTCTGGAGGCCAGATTGCCTTCTTTCTTGGTCTTCTTTGCTGCCACTGCATTTTTGCCTCAGCCCTTTCCTCATGACAACGGCATCCTGGCATGGGGATGTGTGAGGAATGGGACCGTGACTATGCTTCTGCATGACATCATTGCAGCCTCACCCTTCTCCCATCACCAACAGCGCAATTGTGAGGTAAATCATTGATAGAGTTTCTCTATCAATGATCCCCAATCACACAACACTCCCATACTTATCAGCTAAGACACATTGTAAACCACTTAGAGAGCACTTAGCTGATAAGCGGTATAGAAATACACATGCTATTGCTATTACCAGCCATGTGGAAGGGCCAGAAGTAGGATGAAGGCGCTTCCTGGCC
The DNA here is from genome assembly GCA_030412105.1 of Cyclura pinguis. Taxonomy (NCBI): domain Eukaryota; kingdom Metazoa; phylum Chordata; class Lepidosauria; order Squamata; family Iguanidae; genus Cyclura; species Cyclura pinguis. The sequence goes on from CM059600.1 coordinate 133,489,152, forward strand.
CAACACAGCATAGGAAAGAGCCTGGCTGCACTGTGGAAGGAAGAGGGGTGTCCCTCGTACTCCCTTCCACTTGAAGCCGGTGGAGTGTGGAGGGGATCATTCCTGTCGTGCTCCTTTCCCAGCAAAGGCACTGCCAGGATCTTGACCGGAAGACAAAGGAGGAAGATAACATGCAGAAATGACCCTCCTCTCCCTGAATTTTTGAGTAGTGGGGGAGTGAGGATGCAGTTGGGCTAGGAGTGAGATGGCAAGCAAACTGACAAATACTGGAAAGAAGAGAGACATAAGCTCTGTTCAGGCCTTTGATATAAATATGTGAATTGGCTCATATTCATTAAGTAACTTAAGCTGCACCCTTAGCAAGTAGCGACCAGAATTTGTGCTTCTAAAGAAGGAAATTGAAACACATACATCCAAATATATGTATGTCCCCTTTAGACTTACATCAATTGTGTGTCAGCCAGGGGCATAGTCAACGTGTTTCCTAGACCCTTTCTGCCTCTTATCTCTGTCCCGGTAGTGTCTGATATTGATGGTGACAGTGGCTCTCCTTGGAGCGGAGCGTGATGAAGCATTCCCCTCTGCACGGGCTGCTTGAAGGATCCAGGAAGTGCAATGGCCACACCTCTTCCTACCGCAGCACAGCCTGGTACTGTCCCAGGCACAGCCATTGCACTTCCAGGGCCTCCACAAGCAAGGTAAATGTGGGCATGCGGCAGGAGGGCTGTGCCATCGCTGGTCATTGACGGGGAAAACCCATCAATGATTTGCAGCATGATTGCGCTGGCTGGAGACAGGTGAAGGATGGGACCGGGATGACATCGTGCATAGGCATAGTCCCAGCCCTGTCTTTCTCCCGTCCCCATGGGGGGTTGGATGTGTCACATGGAAAGGGCCTTAGTAATTAGGGCAGAGCTTTCCAAACTTTTCATGTTGGTAACACACTTTTTAGACATGCATCATTTCACGACACAGTAATTCAGTTTTACTAGCAAACCGGAGGTTAAACTAACCCTTTATAAGAGATACAGACACGTACATAAATTGTAATAACAAAATGTATGGGGACACAACATATCCTATGAAAACCTTTTATATATTTTTATAAATATATGATTTATAAATAATAACATACATTTCCAAGATTGTAGGTGACACACCTACACACTTCAGGCGACACACTAATGTTTCACAGCACACCATTTGGAAAGCCCTGGCCTAGGGAGAAGGCTGTAGCGGTTGAAACTCTTCTACTGCCACTTCCCTCTCACTGTCTTCTCTTCTTCTTCATCATTTCAGTCTTCTCCTCAAAGTCACATCACCTCTTCTTACCATCACATGTCCTTCAACATCTAATAGATGGTAACTGGGGCATGTGTGGCAAGCAACATCAGAATGTGGTCAAGATGACAAAAGTTATAAATGAGGAAGAATGCACATGCTGTGAGTACCTGTAGCAGTTTGCTTTTGCCTGAGTCTACTGGGAAGGGCAAGATTCTCTCTTCCATCCTCTCCCCACTTAATTGAGTGGAAACCACTTTTTCCCGTTGAACTTTGTTTGCAGAAACCAAAGTAAGCAGAGGACAAAGAGAGAAAGTGGGAGAAGAAGAAAGAAGCTGGGACATAAACAACTGAGGATTAATCTGGACTGTCCCTGCCAAATAGGAACAGCTGGAAGGTAAGCATTCACTTCTGCCATGCAAACTCTAAACTAACCTGATCTTTACATTTAGATATAAGATTAATGCTTTCCTGACAGAGTATGTAATTCTCAAAATGTCCTACAAAGGAGCTCTACATGTGCTCCCTTTGATGTAAAAAGAACCTGAACTCTTCATTAAAATGTACAGGGTAACCCATCTGTCTAGAAATGCTGTGTATGCAGACTGGAACAAGTGATAGCATTTTGGATTCAGAAAGTTGCACTGTGACAAACTTAGGTCAAACTGCACAAAAATAATATGTCAAGACCACCAAAAGTTTCACCTTCCTATTACATAAATGGACCACGTATTCTTTCTTTTTGACTGGGGTGTAAAATGAAAATTGCCATTTCCAAAAGCAGCAGTCACCCTTCTAGTCAATGACCTTTCTCATCTCTGTACAGACTTGTTTGCAAGAGTACACAGACAGAAGTGGGCACAAACATATTCAGCTTCAGTGCTCAGCAAAGGCTTATTTTGCAAAGAAACACCAAGTGTTAGTTGTTGAAACTATTTTGTGCATTCCCACAAACAAATGACACTATTCAGAATATTTCCTTTCGGACCAGTAGATAAAAGTATTTGGTGTTGACAATGCTAATATTATATGCAAAAATATATTTTGTCTTTGTCTTTTGCAGATTTTTATTGCTTTATATAAATTGCCCAGCAGGGACTCATTTTGAAAAAGAAGCTAATTTCTCAGGACTGCACCAGAGAGGGTCAGGAGATGAGTTTCTCACCGTGCTTATGGACTGCTTAAAGGAGTATGAAAAGAAAACAATTTTCTGCGAACCTCATGCATACATAAATGAAGTAGATCTAGAAGACTTTTTGAAGTTGTTTCTTGCACTGCTTCATAGGAGATGACATCCTGAATGAATATCGTATGACAATTTCAATGCTTTCCCCCCTCCCGCTCAGTTTATATGATACTGTTGTATGGTAAGGTGGAATTTTTCAGAAAAAAATATTTCTTTTATGGGTAAAAACTGTACTCTTGGGCCCAATTGGCTTTACCACCATTTTAGATAAAATAAGGAGCAGCCATTATGTGAGAAAAGTAATGCCTTAAAGAGAAATGGTAGACCAAGTAGCAAGGAGGCAAATTAACTTATTTATTTGTATGCATGTGTTTCTTATAGCATTTATTTACACAATGGGCCCATGGAGGATGAGGCTAGATTGTCTGAAGGTGAATGAAATGTATTAATTACTGTGTTTAAGAGAGTACAGGTAGGTGCAGCTCATCCTTTAAATGTTTCATGAGATGCATACTGTTTTCCTAAATGTCATTTCCCTTTTAATGGTTCCAGCAGCAGTACTAATTTTATTTTCTTGCAGCTCAATAACCCTGCTGATCACTTTGTTTGAAAGGAACTTTCTCCAGAATCTATCCTCTTAAAAGTTCAACTGCAAATAACAATCTCTCATCTAATAGTAGGATGCAATAGATGTATACAAAAGTTTTATTGTTACAGAGTGATATGCAAGTCTTGATGAACACTTAAACATACACTGTCAAAACATTCTTTAGTCAGAAAAAGATTTTTTTTCATAGTTTGAAGTGGCCAATTTGGCAAGCAAAGAATATTTGAAGCACAGAAATCTGCCTGTTAGCTTTGGGAATTAATATTTTCAGATTCTGATGTTCATTCGGACCAATCAAACTGAGGGGATGTGTCTTTGGATGCAAACACAAATGCCCACTCAAAGCCAGAACTTGGCATGCTTGACTAGCAGCCTGCAACTACAACTGGATCTCCTATAGCAAAACCATCAGGAGTGCATATGTGCATGGATATATTTGGTTTATGAGCAAGCTTAGTTACAAAATGGCAACAATCCAGCATTTCTTTGAAAAAATAATACTCGCTTTTAGATGTTTTCAAATATGATGTTGCAACTACTGGTTACTTTTAAACACCTTTAACTTGCCTTACATTTGTAAGACAAAATCTTTATACACAAACTTCTAACAGGTAGGATTCACTTTCAAGCACCACACCTCAGCACTTCTTTGATTATGATAAATTAATGTGTGATTCCAATTACTGTTTTTAAAAGAAGGTCAAATTTCTAGGCTTTTTTGAAAAAAACAAAAGCTATATGGTATTCTAAAGCCATTAGATTCAATGAAGGCTGGTTAGTATATGAGCACGCTTTGGGAAAAAGCAGTCAAGTCTGCCGTGTCTCTGTCATTGTGTTTGTGTCACCGGCGGGAATACTCTTGGTGCCTATACTAGTGGCTGCATCTTTTTCCAGAGTCACTCAGTGATAGCAAGGAAAGGAAGACAAAATCTACAGGGTTGAAGCAGCTTCCTTCTCAAATGTCTTGCTTCTTTCACAGTGGCTGTGTCCATGCCCTTTTTCCTCCTGCCACCTATGTCTGCATAGTTATGCTGGTTATAGTTCACCACCGGGATTCTTGCCATTGTTCCCAGTAATACGTCTGAGGCTGCAGGTGCAGATGGCAGGCCTCTTCTCTCATCTCTCAGTCCTGTTTACCAATACACTGCTCTAAACAAAGATCATTTATTATCAGCCTTTTGTGTTCCCTTCTGCCACATTTGCTTTTATGCTCTCCACAGGGTTTTTCCTGCATGACTGGAACTCTGTCTCCATCTCTGCCTATCATCTCAAGCCTCGTTCTTTTAAATCCTCTCCAAGCTCACTTCTTCACCATCATTTTCTAAACCTCCACAGTCTTTCCTATTCCTCAGTTTCTTTCTAGTTAGGTTTCCACTCCTATTCCTTTCTCTCTACTGCTTTGCCAAATTTTGCCCTTCCAACATTGTTCAATCTCTCATATTGTATAAAGCTATCCAATTAATGGAGATGTTGCGTTCATGATCCAAAGCAGCTTCAGTGTAAATGGAAGAATCTGTCGAGAAGCTTGCTGTCAAAGAGCAGCAAGGCAGATTTGTTCTGCCTAATCCTCCAGTAGATTTTGGGATGAGTGTTTCTTGAAGGATTTGTGGCCATCTGCTCATCTGATTTTCAATCATCTAAGATGATGATAATCTAGGGCATTACATAACTCTTAGGGTGATGTGATTGTCTTATTTTTCTGTTTGATTCTTTTTTTAAAGCAAACAAACAAACATCTTCAAGGTAATTATTATTCCAGTGTACTAGGGTATCTTCCCGCAAGAAAGAAAAAAAAATCTAAAATGGAAGAAGCTTTATAGAGACAAAATATGGAATGCCAGGAAACTTGTAGTTACTTAGCTGGGGAACTTTTTGAGTAAGTAGCCAGACTCACAAATGCCTTCCTATACACTGCCTTATCTCACTAATTAAAGAGTTTTAAACAATGATACATTCAAGAACATAGAAACAAGACAGTAGGTATCCTTTTGAACAAAATCAATTATATACATCCAATTACAATTACAATACATACAATTGTTTAATTGATACACCATTTGTTTGGAGTGGAATGCCTCTTTGTGTGGTGAAATAGCAAAATTGATCCTACATACATTTATCTTGAGTTCATTCACCAGTCTTTTTCAATTGTCAGTTGCATTCAGACCTATGGAGTTATCCACTGTAGACCCTGGCATCCACACTTCCTCCAATATAAATTATAAAAGCCTTGGCAACAGTACTGTCTATTATAAGTTGTGGATTTGTTAGTTTATATAGATCTTGAAAAGTGCCATGAATGCACTGATGGAGTTGGTACAGATAACAGTAGAATAAGTAATAGTGTGAGAACATTCAGTTCTGGACATTCAACTGGTACTCCAGTTGTGAAAACCCTTTTTGAAGGCCTCCTCTAGTGAGAGAAAATTGGACTGAAATTATGTGGAGAAAAGGAAAGGACCCTTAGTAAATTGATAACTCTCACTTCCAAATTCCTCAATTTTAATCAAAGCCTCTTCCTCTCATTTAAAATGGAACAGGAAGAGAGAAAGAGAATTATAAGGGAAAGGAAAGGGTGGACTCAAACTATTGATTGCACTCAAATTGAAGATAAATAGGGAATTTCAAGTAAGGGGAAAAATCTTTGTAAACATTGTTCTAGGTTGACGATAAAAGGAAGTCAACAACTACTTTTCTTTTATATGTTTTTACTTTTTATCCAATGTTCATATATGTCTTTCTTCTTTTTTATTAGTTGAACATCTATGTATTATATTGGTTTTGTATCGGTTTATTTTTCTTAGTATCTGTTCTGTTCTTTTGTTTTCTTTGTAGTGTTTTTAATAAAAAGTTAATTAAAAAAAATGGAACAGCTGAAGGACAAGTAGTTCGAAACTTTGTTCAATCAGTTTAAATGAGTTAGTACATGCTGCTTTGGGACAATTTGCTACCGAAGGATGGGACTCATGTTTATATAGAGAAAAAGGGTTGGAAGCCCTCCTGAACCTCACCTGTAATTAAAGTACCAACTTGTTCTCTAATTAATATACCCTCTTGTTTCTATTTGTTATCCTCAGTGAGGTCTAAGCTGTTAATGAAGGTTTTTGCTTGCAGGTGATTTTTCTGTTTCCATCAATATATTAATTTTCCCCTGTGAGACAATGTTTGGGATCCAGTTATATAGTTGGTTCTGCATTATCATTCACCCTTTTATGTTGCTAGGCTTTTATTTTGTAAAAAAAAAAAAAAGTATTTAGTAATTGGAGATTTTTGGGTACCATTAAAATCCTGACCAGAAATGAAAAAGTGAAATGTTTCCACATTGTTTATTATTACTATGAACACACATTGAAATTGCCTGGTGCTACGGTGTGTCAGAAATGTGTGATAGAATCTTGTCTTTGAAATATTTTTAGTAAGCAAGTGTTTTTGCTGAATCATATTATAGAAACACTTTTTATGATGCGTTTCTCATCATAAAAAGACCATCTGTTCATCTCTGAAAGCTGCATAAGTAAAATAAAATGATTAAAAAAACAAACCCTTTAGTGTTACCTAAATGGGAAAATACATGGTCCCAGTCACAGGAAATAAAGTCTTGCTTTGCTTTCTTTTCCAGTGCCAGTGAGGTCAGTGAAGGCTGTTTCTTTTATACCCTGCTTAGACTTCTAGGTGGGATGTTAGTGGCCCCTTTGGAAAATAGGTTGCTGAAATAAACAGTCCCTAGTTTGCTGATGCAAAGTTCTTCTTGGTCTTTGTCAATGAAATTATACATGCTTATCTTTCAGCAGCAGCAGCAGCAACAACAATAGCACCAGCAACAAACAACCTTGGAAGGTAGACTGTGAATGAACTTATTTTATGTCTTTATTCTGCCATGATTTATTTTAAATCTCATTTTATATAGAGATTGGGCACGCTGGCTGGAGAATTCTGGGAACCCTAATTCAAACAAGTAATTTTTCTGGGTTATGGTATCTGTGATGGATCCACACTTAACTGCCAAAGGATTTGGAAGACTAACCTGAAGCAATAAAAAGAATAATACTATTTCATTGTGTAATATGCTGGGGAGTTTGAAAATCATTCTTTTAAATAATGTATAAAATATGATAAACTTGAAACAACAAAATAGTTTCCCATTCCTTTTTTGGGAGGTTGATCAGGTTGCTTCCACCAAAATGAAAGTGAAATTTGATGAGTCCTTGCCTCTTCTTTTAACAAATAATAGATATTCTCTATATTGTTTAAACACATGGAAATTATTGGTGCTCACGTTTGTTCAATAGTCAAATTACCATCAAATTCTGATTAAGCCAAGCAAGTACAAAAATAAAAAAAATATAATTTTTCAAATAAAAATTTGCTATGCCAAAATGATGCACACTTGGATGTAAAATATCTGTAGAATTGATAGAGGGGTGATCAGCCCAAAAAATTTCATTAGAGCAAGTAGATTTCTTGAAGGGGTCTACATTCCTCTTCAAAACAATATCGTTTTGCACTGTTTAGTCAATTTAACATTTTAACACACTGCTATTTTGAACATAAGCTAAATGTATTACAACAAGGAGCTTCAATTAAGACTTACAGGTTGGTGCTATATATTTCCATATCTAATCTTCTCATTATTTTAACTGATTCCTGTCTCCATTAAAGCAACTGTAATGAAAATGAATTATTCAATTTCCCCATTAAAATTAATATTTCTACAAATGCTAACCTCTTTTGTTTGAATTAATCAAACTTTTTTTCCCCTTTTTTGCAATATGAAGATTAGTAATTCTGGTTTTCTTTAGGTTTTCTCATTCAAAGTTTCACGTATGGATGCAGTTAGTTCCTAGGTGAGTAAGTTTCTTTGAAATCAATGGCATGTATAGGATTGCCCTGCCATTCAGTTTAAAATTTTCATCAGTTGTCATACTCAAAAACTGCTGTTTGCATTTATTTTGTGTTACACTTTCCAATATTTCACAGATGAAAACCATATGGCCAAGCAATGTTAAAAGTGTGATCAAGATATAAAGTTAATAATGAGGAAGATCACACAAGCTAGGAAAGGCTGCTCCAGTTTGCTTTTTCCTGAGCTTCAGTGAAAGGCAAGATTCTACCTCCTCCTTTCTGCCTGAAAAATTAATTGAGTCTAAACTACTTTTGCACTTTGAACTTATGTTGTAGCAATTGAAGTAAGCTGTGGACAAAGGGGGAAGTGGCAGGAAGAAAGGGAAACTGGGACACTTTAAAAGCGGCTGAAAAAGTGGGACTGCAGAAGATCAATCAGGACTAACCATCAAATCAGGAAAGATGGAGAGTATGTTATATATCCTCAATAATGTATTTGAAATCAATATCTAGATACTTCTTTAAAACTCTTAATGTTAATATGCATGACAGATTGTTGTTGTGTGTCTTCAAGTTGTCTCTGACTTATGGTGACCCTAAGGTGACCATACTATCATGGTGTTTTCTGGGGGTTGAGAGTGTGTAATGCACCCAAGGTCACTCAGTGGGTTTCCATGGCTGAGCAGGAAACCAAACTCTGGTCTGCAGGGTTCTAGTCCAACGTTCAAGCCACTACGCCATACTGGCTCTACATGCATATAATTGATCTGTACACATATAGAAGAACTGCATGATCAATGGTTTCAGAAAAAAATATTCCAGTGGCTGAGATCTAAAGAGTCACGTAAATACTTCTGCACAAGCAAGGAAGCTTAGAGCTGTGTTACTGTAATAGTACATCTTTATACCATGTGGTGTAAAGGATTGTGGTATGGCACAGAAGCTTATGGGGCATTATAATATGGCACAAAGGTTGCACTTTGGAACCTAGCCCCTGTTCCTTAATTCTCACCTTAGGGATTTTCCATTATCTGCATTTTCAGATGCTCTCTGCTGCCCTTCAAACTGGAGAACGCTTGTGCTTATTTACACAAAATACAGATGGCCTCATCCCATTGTTTCGGTTTGGGCAACCAGTATAATATACCACTCCATTTTCCAGTCCTAGCAGGAAACAAATCCACCACTGACCAAAAATACCTGACTTGTTGGTTCAGTTCATTCTGAACGCTTTAGCAAACATGTTGTCTCTAACAACACATCTGATGTAATGTTTATAAAAGTTCAGCCTGTTCTGTTTTCTAGTTATTGGTGATATGACTGTTATCAAAACACTCCATTATAGCCTTTCTTGCCCTTGACTTCAAGAAGATCATATGAAGGTGATTCTGGAAAGTAAAAAAGTGAGGCCAGTCTTATTTGGATGCTAAGACAGTGCTGCTTCAAAAAGCTCTTATGGCTGTCTATATTAAAAGTTTTACCCTGGAAAAATGATGCTTTCACTCAGTTTTTGAAGGTATGAACGAAGCACAGTCAGCTTCAAAATCAATTAAAATCTCAAAAAGTTGTTACAAAATCTTTTATTAAAGAAGCGCCCCATAAGGGCTATACTGCCATGTATGAATACTTGCAAATCATTTTTGTTATTTTGATTTTTTAAAAAATGCATATATCTCTGTATTGAGCTTGTACGATATGCTCATATTATGCCACTCATTCCTGGGGAGACAGGTAGACAGGGAAGCAAGTAGTTATTAAAATAATTTATGTCCTGCTCTTCTTCTTTATTGAAATCGGGGCCGTTTCTGCACTACGATGTTATAGTACTGTTATTCCACTCTCAACATCCTAAGGAATCCCGGGCTTTGCAGTTTAGGGAGGGGCATTTAGAATTCTCAGGCGGAAAGCCCCTTTGGCCTCGGTAAACTACAAACCCCAGAATTCCACAGGATGTCAAAAGTGGAATAATATAACAGCGTAGTAAGGAAATGGTCAAAGTCACACACTTTGACAACAGAAGAACAATAGAAAGAAGCAATAGAAGGAAAAAGAAACTCACCGGAGCCAAAACTGGGGGTTAGGGGGAACTAAAAGCCCCAGTTAGAAAGACTAGTTTTATCAGACTTCCTAACTCAAATAAGAAAGAGCCATTCGGATTTACCAAACTATAGAGCTAGCAAGGGGAGGGCCACAGAAAAGGCTCTTTCTCAGACCTTATGAACACACAAATGGAAAGTGATATAGGCCTCTTCTGAAGATGTCAGTTTTGGGGCAGTTTGGATACCAAGTACGGACAAATGCAGGTTTTGTTTTTCAGATAACTTAGTCCTAAAACACTTGGGCTTTATTGATTAAAAACACTACTTTGAATTCTGGTCCGAAAGGAAGAAGTGGTCACTGAATCCCAAAGATAGTAGAAACAGTTCATTTTTTTCATTTTTGCCCAGGGTTTTAAGGCTACTGAGAAAACTCCAACAGAAAGTATTAATTTTTAAAAAGTAAAAGCCTAGGAACATGTAAGACAGAGTGATACTTCAGAGCCAACTGCATCACTGATTCCCAAAGACTGTCTGACAGAGGAAAATTACTATATAAATGGAAATGTGATTGAATTCCCTAAGGTATTCAGAATGAAGTAGGCTCCTCATTTTCTTGTTTCTTCTGCAAGCATTGAAGAAAGCTCATAATTTCTCCCATGAGAAGATGGTATGTATGGTCGTGGTGACAAGGCATGAATGTACACACATCCTTGCTACTTACAGAAAATACATAAGTTCCACTTTCAAATATTATAGAAGAACAATAGTGTCAATATACACTTGGATTCAGAAAATGCAAGTTACTATTATCATGTCCAATCTTCTCTCACTAGAGGGGTATTCAAAAAGGTTGGAGCAACTGTTAGATTTCCAGAAATAAATGTTCTCACTTTATTATTTTATTTCACTGTTATCTGTACCAACTTCATCAGCACTTTTTATGATTTATATAAACTAATAAATAAATGAACTGGACAGAGGTCTTCTCAAGGGTCTTATAGTCCTATTATAGGAAGCACAAATGTCATGGAGCGTTTCTGCTATTATTCTGTTTTCAACCTCCTATGGAATCCTGGGTTTGCAGTTTAGGGAGGGGCCTTTAAAATTCTCAGTCAGAGAGCTCTTTGGCCTCAGGAAACTACAGACCCCAGAATTCCACAGGATGTTGAAAGTGGAATCGTAGCACTATAACAGTGTAGTTCAGAAAGACCTTGGGTCTACAGTATCTAATCCTATGGGCCTGAATTGAACTGGTAATTTAAAACAACCTCTGGTGACTGATCATGGGAATAATGTGGCCTTTCAGATGTTGCTGAAGTCCAGCTTCTTTCATTCCTCACCATTGCCCATGCCATCTTAGAGCCACTGAGAGTTGTCCTCTGATCACATCTGGAGGGCTATATCCTTTTCATTCCATGTTGAGGGTAGCAAGGAATGATATGTTAATTTTAGCTGGAGCACACTGATCTTCCGTAAGTACATCAATAAGTGGCTGGCTACAACGATCAATCAGTGAATCTGGGACAGAGAATTCCTAATCAGAAGTGCCTCTGAGCATATGCAGGATATTTTTCCCCACAAATGAGTTGCTGTGTGCTCTCTGCATCTCTTCTCCTTATCAAGGAGAGTGATCTGAAAAGTAACAGACACTGACATGTTTTCTTTGTTTTACTCAATGAGACTTAACTACATACTGGAAAGCACAATGGGGAGGAGGGAGAGAAAACAAGACAGTTGAAGATGGTGGGGTTGGGGCAACAGCCTTTCATTCATAAAAGATCTGATATTTTGTTTGCAGGGCAAAGAAGAGGTAAAAAAACATTCTCTATCCCATTCCGTTTCTCAGGACTCCTTTTTCTCTACTCCTTCCTATTCCTTTAGAATTGGCCCACATAGCCCAGCAATTAAGTTGCTTCTGAGCCATTCTTCTGCTGCTGCCTAGCAATACAGCCTTGTGATGCATTTCCACCCGTCATGACCCTTCTTCTCCTTAGGCCTTCATTTGCAAGTGAATCTGCCAGACTAACAGCCACCCACTCTAATGAATTTTAATGTTAAAGAATTATGTATTTCATTAGAACACAGGAATGACTTTCACATTAATCAAGCAAAATAGTGAGTTAAGCCACTTCACTATAAGGATTAAACAAGACAATATTTTGATCAGTTAATTAACCCATTATTTGCAAGCTCTGGTTAAACGAAGGGAAAATGAATGACCTGCTGTCACTCAATGTCATGGCTCAGGCCATTTCCGCACTAGCCTGTTATAGCGCTATTATTCCACTTTCAATATCCTATAGAATTCTGGGGTTTGCAATTTAAAGGCCCCTCCCTAAACTGCAAACCCCAGAATTCCATAGGATGTCGAAAGTAGAATAATAGCGCTATAACAGGCTAGTGCAGAAATGGCCTCAGTGGCAAGTTGAACCTGAATTCCCCAAAACCAGTTCAGCACTTAAAACACTATAAGACACTGGCTCATCACAGCATCACCTGCTGGGAACAGCCCTCTAGAATAATCTTGCCTTCAACCCAAAGAAATAAACCACTACTCACCACAAAGAAATGATCCAGAAGATTGCCATAGTTGCTGCTACTGAACACAAAAGAAGAAAGTCTTGCAGAATCAAGAGGAATGAACGTCACTGATCTAACTCACAGCAAAGGCCATCTTATGAAGGTGGACCAAGTCTTTCAGTCCCATGAAATGAGATTTAAATGGTTGTAGAAAATCAATTTCATGTATAAAACATGGAGCGGACACTCTCCTGCTCTAATACATTGCCCAGAAAAACAATATCTGAAACTGACAGATACCTATCTTATTCCACTGGGTCCAGCAAGACCTTTTTTTAAAAGTGTTTCTTTCTTTCTTTTTTTTAAAAGGAGATTATTATTTATGTTTCACAATGTTCTGTTGCTTCTCCCACCCCTTTCAAAGAGGTACAGGGGATGAAGGGGAAAAGACTATCGTGGTTTTTCTTTTTGTTCGTGCAATAGTGGATTTTACCGACTGAGTACACATTTAGGGTAGTAAATATTATCTGATGCAGAGTGATTTCTGTTTCTTGAACTGTTTCTTTTTCTTCAGAGTTGCCTCAGATGCGGAGTTCCACAGAATAACATACCTCAATGACAGGGAATTTTCCATAGCACCTTGAGAAGTGTACCCTTGCTGTTTCCTCATGGGTTATTTGTGTGAAGTTTTGTGTGATGGCACTATACTTTACTGATGACATGAAAATTCTTTCAAGATGAAAATGATTCTTCTTACATGTCCCACAGTCCAAGCACTCTATGTCAAATGCAAGTCTTCTGTGGAAATGTTGCACCCAATCCTGCCCTGCATCCTCATTTGTGGGAGACTGGCAGCATTTTAACTTTGTCTACAACTTAGAACATGGCTGACATATCCTGGAATGAAGAAATAGCTTCTTCAGAATTGTAGAGAATGTTGGAACAGATGTGTATAGGGGCCAAAAGCCCCAGCATCAGAAAAAATAGTATCAAATAATATGAAGAAATCTGTGTTATTTACCACATTTGATCTAATTATTAATCTAGCTCTGCAAAACCTTATGTCTCAACTACTCTGAGACAGAACTAAAAGTTTTTTTTTTAAAAAAATGGAAAATTAGTCTAGTTTTTGAACATTATCTTTCTAACTCTTTCAGAGCCATCATGGTATAGTGCTTTGAGTGCTAGACTACAACTCCCAAAACCAAGGTTCAAATCCCTGCTTGGTCATGGAAACCCACTGGGTGACCTTGGGTGAGTCACACTCTCTCAGTCTCAGAGGAAGGCAAGGGCAAACCCCCTTTAACAAACCTTGCCAAGAAAAGTGCATGATAGGCTCACCTTAAGGTCTTCAAAAGTTGGAAGCAACTTGAAGGCACACAACAACAAATTTGCCTTTGAGAAAAAAAATTATAGTAGCACCATTAATTGATTTGCATTTGTTTTCACTTCAGTGTTCTTGTGGAGGAACACCCATAGAAAAGAGAAAGTGACATTTCTGCCCCCCTCATCTCACTGACAATTCACTCTCCCATAGGTTCTACAAAAGCTTGGGAGTTAAATGGGCTGTAGACAGAATGGGCAACAGCAAAATTTGAACTGATAGGTGTTCATGTATAAAAGACTACCTAAAGGACCTTTAAAGGTGCAAAAGTAAAGGTGCATGAGAAAGATGCTCTGGACAGGTGTTGTGGTAAAAGAGGACTTTCAGCTGATATTACGAGGGTTGTACAATCAGGAAAGCGGTCAATACCACATAAACTACATGCAAATTCAATATGTAGGAAAGTACAGTTAAACAAGATCCAGTTTCATGAACAACCTTTTGTTCTCAAACAACTATGGTTCTTAAATGATTTTGAAATCCACTAATCTTTAACAACAGCCCATTAAGCTCTTCAAATTTCTATGCATGGTTGCCATCTCTGTCATGTCAAGATAAATATTCCTTTAATCAGTATGGATTTAGGTGCCCAATTTCTGCATCCAGCTAAGTATGTAGCTGTCTAAACACAGTATTTATGCACTTTTTTACATGAACTGGCGGCCTTTGAAGCTGCAGGCACAGTATTCATAATATAAAGGTTACATATATTTGTAACTGTCTTCATTCACGCTTTAACCAATCTCAATATGCATTTGTTAAACTGAAATAAGAATGTAATCCTGAAAACATTTATTGGGGACAATTTATTTGCAAGCTAATACACATAGGATGCCATTGTAAATCTATATTTTAATTTAAAGGAGAGGAGGAGAAGGTGCTGCCCCATGGCCAGTTGTATCACCCACAGCCTCCCAAAGCCCTGCAGGCCAACGTGCTGTCCCCCTACATTGCCCCAAACCCCTGGCAATTGCCCAGTCTTGATTTAAAGGTTTTTGTATATTCTTTTTCTGTCTGTTATACTATACAAATTCACATGCTTGATCACAGAGTCATCAAACTTGATCACAGAATCACCAGACTGGTGATCCTAAGGCAAACCTATCATGTTTTGGGGGGTTTTTTTTGCAAGATTTCTTGCCTTTGCCTTTCTCTGAGGCTGAGACAATGTGACTTGCCTGAGGTCAACCAGTGAAAGGTTTCCATGACTGAGAAGGAAATCAAAGCCTGTTCTCTGGAGTCATAGTCTGTGTGTGTGAACATGCCTGCCACTGTGTCCCTTTCGTCAGGGATGTGGTACTGGATGGGTACAGATGCTGAAACTGCTCCCTTGTTTGCAAACAAGGGAGCAGTTTGGGCACAACCACAACCGTTTCACTGGAATACATATTTATGAACTGATTTTGATCAAACTAGAAAGACATTGCAAACATTTTTAAAGTTCAAGAACATCAGACTAAGATCAACTTTTGGAGGTAGGATTGTAATTTTTAGTTCATTTTGCAAAGGATTTTAAGACAGTATGTACTACCAGTTAAACTTTTCATTCAAATCATAAAGCACGATGTTGGTGTGGGTATGCCAGGTAAATTTTCTGTTACTTAATACTGCATCACTAACAATGAGTACTGAGGACCTTACATAGGCTGCGTCCTGAGGAGGTCAATCTTGTTCTGGTTTCTGTTTCCTCATACATAGGAATCCACAGACAAAATTGTCTGCAGGTATGGCATTAGACAGGCAATCATACTTCTCTTTGCAGAGTAGGCTTTTGGGGGGAAAAAGGATGTATTTCCTGCTGCATTTTGAGGATGTTGCACCGTCTGATTTCTTCTATGTTGCTAAGGACTCTGCAACTCAACTCTGCAACAGGAGAAAGGGGAGAGTGTGACACATGAACTCTGTCAGAGTGGGCCTGTAGACAGGGATGTTGATTTAGATTGGCCTGACTATATTGAAAATGGCCAATATACTTATATGAAAACTAGATGAGGTGCAGCTCTTGTTAACACTTTCTTATATAATTGTAACGATAGCTTTATCAAACTATAAAGATTTCCATGTGCACCACATCAGTAAACAGGGAAGACTACCCAGAGCTGAAAGAACCATGGAACTTGTTCTGCTATTCCCTGTGGTTCCTTGGAATTGTTTTTCTTCTCCTACTTCAAACAGCAACACCTATCAATCCGCACAGAGAGCAAATTATTTTTGAAACCATGGGAAAATGGGGAAAAAATGCATCCAGTATGGTGGATAGCTGTTGCATTCTGTCAGATTTAGGTCATGAAAGCCTCCCTTACACATTGCTGTAGTCAAAAGATGTGTTAAAAGAACATGAGTTATTCAACCTCAGTTTTTCAGTGTATTTGGCAGTCATAGTAATTCTTGTACTATTACTAATATCATTTCCTCCACCACACTGGAAATAAATATGCACACAGGCAAGGCAAGTGCAATCTAATGAGATAAATGGCCAGTCTGTCCCTGCTCTGGTGTTGAAGCAAGAAAGAGATTTGAGGTGGCTGGGGATCTCATATCCTTCCCCTATGTGCCAGAGGGCAGAATATGATTCCTTTGACGGCTGTTCCAGACCTTGCCTATGGCAGCGATGCATTTTTAAAAATGCAACCACTAGGTAAACTTTTTAATCCTCTCTTGTTGAATATAAGCCTATATTCTTAAGAGTACCAAAATAACCAGTTGTCCTTTGTGTTTATTGCCTTCTCGTACTTGCAGTCATCTATTTCATCCCTTTTCACTCATCATTTACCCAAACTAGACACATATAGTCCTCCAAGCCCATCTTTATTGTCCCCTTGAAGCAGCATTTCTGGAAAAACCTGCCAGACAGATATATAACTACAGTACACAGTGTGTCAGTAGATGGGCAACATTGCTCCTTATCGCAGATGTGGTGGTCATTATAGGACTGGAGCTTTATTGTGCTGCCAGGTCATCCCATGCTGATGCAGAATTTCCTCCATTCTATTCCCATTATTTAGACTCTAGAGGGCAGTACAGCATTTCAGGAAACAGACACTACTGCTTTCAGTTTTATATATATGTATCCAAACATGAATACGGGCATATTACTTTTTATTATCAGTGCCATCTGAAAACCATGAAGCAGTGAGCTAGCTTTCATTATGTCAGTGCCTATGTGCCTCTCCTAAATGCAGGTTCTCGTCTGTATATATACATCCCATAGAGAAGAAAAATATATTTCTCATAGCCATCACTGTAGCAAGCCACAGTGAAGAACTTATACAATCATAGGCTTGCCTAAAAACAGAAGGTGAAAGGAAAGATAGTTACCCATGGCATGTTGTTTCTGTATTATTTTGTCCACTGCCCACATATATGTTTGGATTGTGTAGCCTTTAGGGCTAAGCAGTTACAAATAACCATAATTCTTACAAATAGTGGAAGAGAGAATTAAAATCCTGCAAATAAACCTACATTGGGTGTGTTTGTCTGAAACAAGCATGTCAAAGGCACTAGACTGTGCACCGTGATACAGTGCAGGAAGTAGTCAATCTACATGGATTTTTATCTCAGTTGGTTGAGTTGCTCTGGTGGTGTTACACAGGGATTAAGCCACTTTGCTATGTGCCTTCAAGTGATTTCTGACTTCTGGCAACTCTAAGGCAAACCTATCATGGGGTTTTCAGGAGCTGAGAGTGTGTGACATGCTCAGGATTTCCATGGCCAAACAGAGAATTCCACCCTGGTCATAGTTCAACGCTCAGACCACTACACCATGCTGGCTACATCTATTTATTTTATTTATTTACCACACCTTTCTCCCAATATGGGATCCAAGGCAGTTTATAATCAAAATTAAAACAAAATATAATTTAAGCAATATAAAAGTGAAAGTTGAAAACCCATTAAACAGACAATCCAATTAAAACATTAATTTAAACTAGTTCAAAACACATAATGCAGTACACTCTAGTAAACATCCTTCTGCTCCAACCAGTTAAAATCAGAAATAGAAGAGTCTTTCCTTATTGGCAAAAAAAGACCAGAGACTGCCCAGCTAAGGCCATTTCCGCCCTACTGTTATAGCGCTATTATTCCACTCTCAACCTCCTATGGAATCCTGGGAGGGGCATTTAGAATTCTCAGCCAGAGAGCTCTTTGGCCTCAGTAAACTGCAATCCCCAGAATTCCATAGGATATTGAAAGTGGAGTAATAGCACTATAACAGTGTAGTGTGGAAATGGCCTAAGTCCCCTTGGAAGGGAGTCCCTTGACCTAGAGACTCTCACTAAGAAGGCTCTCTCCTCATCAGAAAAGCTTGTGGATGTGGTGGGTCTGAGGTTGTAAGACTTAGGCAGGCTAGAAGAGGAATTGTAAGATTTCTTCTACACAGGCGACAAAATAAGGCAGGACAATGCTGGCATGCACTACTTCCGACTGTACAGTGGAGAAACTTGTATGCTTGCTGTGTTAAAAGCAACAGTTCTCGAAACAGAAAACTGCAACAGCAGGGAACTTTATTCTTTCCAATGTGTTAATGCTCATGAGCAGGTGTGTGCATGTGTAAACATGAGGCAGTTATTTTAAATGAAACTTAAACATATTTTAAGCAGAGTTCCATACCTGGATTCTTCACCTGCAACTTGAAGCAGGATAGTCCATTTTATCATATGACTCTCACCTCATTCTGTTTCATATCTAAGCACAATGTTTATACATTAATTAAACTGTAATCCAAAGACTGCAAGAGCTGCTTCATAAACTTTTTGCACCAACATTCATTATACCAGTACAAACCAAGAGAGTGTTCTTTGACCCTTAATATGAGCAATCCTTAGCTAGGGACAAATGAAACTCACCCAGTTTTATTTATAGGTAATATGTAGTATCTTAAAATGAATGGATTTATTCTTCTGAACTATGACTATTGCATATTAATGAATATTGCATGAACAAAACTATTGGTTCAGAAGAGTGCTGGTGTAGAAATTATTTGTGCAAGGTCAAAAACACTTTTAAAATGCTTTCACATTTTTTTTAAAAAAGGAAACCAAATAATAAAGAAGAAGTAATGTAGGCCGAGGTTGTTCTTCAAGCTGCAGAAGAAGCTGAATTCCTAATAGTGCTGCAGTACTTGCTATACCATTCACAAGCCATGCACTAGTTCTTAACTTTTGTTTGCTCCTTCCTCTCACGGTGCTACTGGAAGCAGGCCCTTCACTCACCTGCATGAGGAGTATTTTGAAAAGGAGGACTGCAATTCCACTCAGTACCAGTCCTACAGTGCTCCAAACTGAGCAGAGAGAAGCGTCTTTTGTCTAGCCTAGCTAGCAAAGCAGAGGCCATTTTGCTGTCTAAAGTGGAAGAGAGGTTTTTCCTCCCCGCTAATTCACCTATGCCAAGGTGTGTGTACAATACTTAATGTCACATTATTTTGGAAGACCAAACAAAGGAATTTTCCCTGTGTTGCTGTGTGCCTTCAAGTTTTTTTCTGACTTATGGTGAGCCGAAGGTGAATGTGTCACTGGGTTTTCTTGGCAGAGGTTTGCTGTTGTCTTCCTCTGGGGCTGAGACAGTGACTTGCCCAAGATCACTGCACGGGTTTCTGAGGCTGAGTGGGAATTTGAACCCTGTCTTCTGGCATCCTAGTCCAATGTTCAGACTACTACACTATACCTGGCTCTCAATTCACCCTATCTCCGGCAGTAAAAATACAATAACAGGACAATAACTATTCTCTCTTTGTCATAAATCTACTTTTCTGATTCAAATGGGGCAGCTTCCTCACTGTTTCTAATAATAAAGCTACCTTTGCTGGTTACATGGAATCAACTCCTGTTTGGTCACTGTAAAGCCAGCTGACTTGGCCCTCAGCATACTTTCATTCCAGTGAAAAATTCCAGGGAAATTAGGGCTCCTAAAAGCTGCCTCTGACTGTTTTCATGTCAGTAGGATAGTAAATGCAGTCTTGGTTTTAGTCTTAACTTTAAAGTAGCTGACCTACCTGTATGGTTTTGGCCATTTCCACACTAGACTGTTATAGTGGTATTATTCCACTTTCAACATCCTATGGAATCCTGGGACTGGGCCCTCCCTAAACTGCAAACCCCAAGATTCCGTAAGATATTGAAAGCGGAATAATAGCACTATAACAGTCTAGTGAAGAAATGGCCATAGAGTTCAGCACCATGGATGGCTCTTGTAAAGTTCAGACTAAAAACTGTCCTGGATTCACCACTTCACTGACATGGCATCCACCAGGCTGCAACTGGCTGTGAGGAGGACTGAGAACAGGCCTGTAGTGGGGGCAAAGTCTCAAAGTCCTTTGTGCCAACGTCATTCTTTTAGCCTGCCTCGGGCACACATAGAGACCTCATTGCTGTGCTTGCGTTATAGAAAAATCCACAACACAAAAGCAAGCAAGAGCAGAAATGTCATGTTTTGTTGGGCCCCAAAGGGCCATATGTTAGCAAGCAGAAGTGATGGGTCTGTCATGGTGAGAGAGGTATTTTCCACATCCAAGGCAGCAGACAGGCCCTCAGCTGATTTGTAGCCATCCTTTACAGCAGGGCCTGGGCCTGGCCACTCAAGAAGCCCTGCATGCTTAAATCTCTTCAAGGGCACTTTGTTTGGAAGATGGATAGGTAGAATGCTGAAATTTCATGGCTAGGATATGGGGTATATCTGTAGTGCAATAAGAAGGTTCTCTTGTCAGGTTCCATCTTTGATACTGAGCAAAACACAGAGTTTGGCTGGATAATAATGAGTCTGAATCGATATCGTGAACATTTTAACCAGAGAAAGGAGGAATTATATTCTGGTAGGAGCTGCTGTTTTATGTTCTTACAAGGAAGAGGGAAATGGACCATATATAAGTTTACAAGCAAAGGCAAAGTTCTCTGGCCCTCTGTTCCAAATTCTCTGCTGCTTCCTGCTCTTAAGAACAACAACTGCTTGGAGTTGTTTCTGTCAGGACTTTGTTTCACAGTGATATGTGCCTTGAACCTAGTGAACTCACCAAGCTCAATGGCAATGCTGTAAGATGCTGTAATGCCCTTCGTATCTCTACAATTCCATGCCTGCTATATTAGTGGACAAAAATTATTGTACTGGGCCAAAATTATTTGTATTCTAGTGATGACGGCGGAAGACCCAGGGAGATTCTTTTCTGTTTCTTCTGTTTTTCTGCATGGGATGGACAGCTGTGAAGGACTGGGGGAGGCTGTGTTGGACCCCAGCCATGTAATCTTAGAGAACTACATCCTGACTATTTAGGGCAATTTTTCCTTTTTTTTTTTAATTTTAGAAAAAAATAATTAAAAATCCCTCCATGTCCCTGAGGGTTCATGGCAGGGGGAAATTGTACAATATTTTTATACCCTCCTAGACTGTTTTAAACCCAGGCCCAGCAGTCATGTTTGCAATCCAGGAAAGGAATTTATGTAACTTTTTTCAACTGCTGTTTTACTCCCTTTTTTGGGTGGGGGAGGCCTCTCTTGGGCATAAAAGAATTTTGGGGAGGGCACTTTTTTTGTTGTTGTTAAAAATATTTTTGTGTGTGTGAATTTCTGAGGGTGGGAAGCACTGGAGGCCCTTAGGAGCCTCAAAAATGCCCCTAGGAGTCATACTTTCCCCACTTCTGATGTAAGCAACTGTTCCTGTCCCAAATACGGAAAAGGAGAGTTCAGTTTTACGGCCTCATGCTTCAGCTGTGGTGATAGCACAAATAATTTTTCTGTTTCAATAGTTGAGCCCTGGCAAGTGGTACTAAGTGGCACAACACTGCTCTCCTGCTTAAACGATACACACAACCCATCTCATACCCTGCCTCCAGGAAGCTGGTACGGAAAGCTGTTAAAAAAATCTCAGAGCTAACCAGAATTAATATTAGGTAGCTGTACTAAAGTTTTGAGTACCCCCCAAATCTTGTAAACTCCTATAGCAACAGAGATAAACTCAGTAAAACTTTTATCACCCATATTCTCTTCTTCATCATCTTGACTCTTTCATATTAGTTTTATCAGTGTCTGTGTTCCATTTTATAGCATCTGTTCAGACCGCACAACATTCATGCTGCTGGGAAAGTCATGTATCCTTTGTGCTTTCTGAATAACACAATTTGCCTGATACACGGGTGTGGATTATTTTTTCTCCCAGCACAGATCTATTTCTGATAAGCATTTCCATTCTCAAACCATTCTCCTTGGTAAAACACATTTCTCCCGAACCATAAAAATATCAATAATCAGTAATTTTGGGGGAAAGGGGTAAGAGAACTTCCAAAGCAATATCCCTTTGGAACAGTCACATTTTCAATTAATAACAGTACAAGCGAAAGGAAAGAAGGGAAAATAAGCTGATTGTAATAGAATGGAAAAGTATAAACTTGCTGTACAAAGGTTGATCTGGTGAAACATGTTTAAAATTGACACGTGTTTTGTGTATTTTTTAAAAATATATTTCTTTTAAAATTTCTGATGTTTGATTCCACTTTAAAGGATTAGGCTATTAAGGCAACATCCCCAACTTCACTATCTATAAAGCAATGATTTCTCCACTTCCAGAACTAATAATATGATCACTTTAACAGATCTCCTCCCTGGTCAGTGGCAGCACCTGAACTCCATGTCACTGGTGGTAGTGGTGGGGAATCCACTCTGATTTTGGTGTCTATGGTGCAGAACTTATTTTAGGGGCAAAGTGCAGCACCGTGAATAGCTTCTTTTAAGGTCAGACTAAAATCCAGGGCAAAATTAGTGCCTCACTGACAAGCACACCAAAAGCCACCATTCTCCTTGGCTCCACCATGAATCCTAACTGCCTTCTGGCTAGACTTGGCTATGTGTTGGTGTCTTTTCCAGTGTAGTTCCAGACAGGAGCAGCCACTGCCATTTTAGGTTCAGATGGCTAACAATCATGTCAGGGTCCACCCAAACGGCAGCTAACTTTATTTTTTGCTGTGGGATCATCATCCAAATGTGACCTGAGAAAAGAACTTTGACCTAATATGAACATTTTACTGGGAAAAGAAGTACTAAAAGAAGTACAGGACTCAGTCCATGGCTGTCAACAGACAACCTCTATGGGAACCTGCTATTTATTGCCGAGGGAACTGAGCTTTTCATACACGCTGTTCTGGAAAACCTTTGTCCAGCGTGACACAAAGGCTGAAAGCCTCCCACACTCATTGCCAAGGTGTTACCAGGAGAAATTCTTTCTTACACCAAACCTGGCAATAACCTAAGTGTTTGGAAGCCAGTTGGAACCATCACACTCTACCTTAATCTCTAATCCTAATGTCACAGAGTTCACAGCTGAGGAACAATAGAACTGATTCAACCATCAGTTCCCTGCTGTAGAAGAACAATAACAGCTCTGCTGATATTCAGGTGGCTCCTCCAGACATCAAGTACAAACACACAGCATTCAGCCATGTGGGTTTTTTTCAGAACATATTGTACCAGAGCTTGAAAATAACTTGTTACAAACAACAAGTAAGTGCCATAATGATTGCAACTGAAATGTAATGGGAGATAACTGCACTCCTTTAAATGTGGGGAAGAGTCTGTTGTTTTTGTAATTACAGGTGTATGTGTGGCTTCACAGCTTAGTTTTGTTGTCTATCATAAACTGGTGGCATGTAGCGTTCTGAGAAAGAGAGATTGAGAGAAAGAATGTCAGAATACTGCAAACCAATATATATTTAAGTAATGGAAATATGAGTATTTTATTTACTTTTGAATAATTAGAGAATGGAAGAATTGCTTCTGTTAAATTTCAACTACAGTCGTGACAAACTCTTTAGGGGAAGCAGAGGTCTTGAATCTGTAACTGTATTTAATCACCTTTACCTTTTGTAGTCATGAAAGTAATCTTTGGGGGTAGAAGTAACATTCTTATGCATGTAGTGTTTTACTGGACTACTATACCGCTATTTCTGTTCCAATGTGTTTTCTCTGCTCACGTGCATGCACATGTGCGTGCGCGCACACATACATACATACTCACACACATCCCTGTTATAGCTGTAAGAGTGGCTTCTTTGTGTTGCAATGGTTAAAGTGTACCCATCCAATCCCATACTTAGGCAATGTATTTCCTATTCTCTCTCTCTGTCTCTCTCTCTGTCTCTCTCTCTCTCTGTGATTCCCCTCCATTCTTAATATATAAAATAGGGATCATAGTGCCCTTCTTCACTGGATTGTTATGTGAAGAAATAAAATACAAAAGAAGGGTAAGAAGGTACAGAGGATTCATTTTCTAGTGCAAAATATATTGTGTACGAAGAATATCACTTTTTAGAGGGCTATGACATTGCTTGTGGACAACCTTAATTGCACATTCCTTTATCAGGGTTGATCTGGATTTAAGAAGTGGAGACATCCAAATACTTGATACTCAGACTTTGCTATTGTCAGTGACACTAAAGGAACTTACATCCATATGTGGTTCAAATGTCCCAAAATAAATCAATTTTGGCATGAAGTTCTGGACATTATTCCCCTAAATCACAAAACAAACAATAAAACATTGTCCAAGGCTTTTGTTCTTGTCCATTTTTTTCTACAGTAAATAAATTCTTGAAAAATAAATCTTTACCTTCCTTGTCATAGCTGCATCCTCTGAGATTGCTAGGTATTGGAAAACTGGTGAGCTTTCAAAGAACAACTGGTGGGGAACACTTTGGGAAACCTGGCTTATGAAAAACCTTTTGGACAACATATGATCCTTCCAAGAACAAAACAGGGAGAACCTCTTTATTGAAAAATGATATCCTTTTATTGAGTTCCTAAACACAAAGCATATTAGCTGAGACCCCCTCTGTATCACATTGGAATCTGACCATTTCCTTGGCCCCTTGGTGTTACAGTACACTGATTGCTGGGATTTTATGGCACATGTATTGCTGTATGTTTGCTGACTGTATTCATTTTGTTGACTTGTTAATGAATTTTATTGTGAACTTATATTGAGTAATATCAATAAAAGTTGAAAGAAATCAAAGAATATCATTCAGGAAGCAATTTGAAGAGCAATATCAAAATAACTAATAGGCACATTAAACAGTAGCTTTCCAGGAACAGATGGCACTGAGTTCCACTAATACTGTAATAGTTTAAAGAATTCAAATGCAGATCTTTAAAAATAATTAAAACATTGCATTTGTTGAAAATAACAGTACTATAAAATTGGAATTTTTAGCAGAGAAGGGAACCAATGTTGAAACTTTTTTTAAAAAGGGCATCCAGGAATTTTCAAGAACTATAAACTTTGCATTTCCAAAGTCCAAAAGCAAGTTTTGCACATGGAGAATAAATGTGTCTTGCCCCAACAATTTTTTAAAATGAAAGTTCAGGGGTTACCAAACTGTCTGGTAAAATGAATATCTAAGCTGATTTGTGAAGAGCTTCAAAAGGGTATTTCCAAACGAGGTGACTAGGCAACATAATGGTAGATGACACATAATGGTAGACGCAAAGAGCTGCCAAAATAAAAGATCTTGGACTCATAATGAAACACTGGAAATGTCAGCTCAGCATGGTGCAAAGTTGAATAAGGCAAAATGAGTATTAGGAATTATTAGGAAAAAGAGCTGAACATAAAAGAGCAGTCCCATTATTTGAATGTATAAATGAAACATAGATCTTGTGCAGCTCTAGATGCCTCATTAGGAAATATCAAAGGGCTTGAGAAAGCATTAAGAAAGGGTGACTTAATGGTGGGGGAGCAAGAGAGCCTTTTCTATACAGGAAGGCTAAGAAGGTTGGTTGGTCCTCTTTTCCATAATAAGAGGATGAAGTCAATAAAGTCATTAAGGAAGGTTAATAACAACAGGAAAAATGTAGAAAGAGATGGGCCTGACTCCTATTGGCTAGCTAGTTCCAATGAGAATATACCCATTTAATCAATATTTGAATGGTAAATCAACACATAGATAAATTCCAGTTATTCATTGGGTCTTGCCAAGTTGGAACTAACGATAGGAATCAGGCCTTCATGAAATATCTTAGGCTTCATCCTGAAGGTGCATTCTCACTGACATACATTTGCACAATAGACAATATTAGAATATTAAATTAATTGGCAATAGGCTGAAGAAAGGCAAAGGAAATACTTCAGGCAGTGCATCATTCACACATGGAATTCAAGGCTACATGACAAGATTACATAACAAATAGGTCTATTAATTTCTAAAAGTCTAGGCCAATATCCAATTGAGGCACCATGAGTTTATGCACGTTTGTGCAAAGAGGTATCATATACCTCTTTCTATATAAGCAGTTCCCCTTATTTGACCAGCAGTGCAATGGGCAAACTCAGAAGGTAGTATAGCACCAGGACACAGCACATTCTTCTCTCACCACAAACAAAGGCATAAACTGATTGTCCAGTGGGGTTTTTACTTTAACTGAATGCAGCAGTCTGAGCAGTCTGGGTCATTCCACTGCTTCCAATGGTTTTCAAGCCCATGTAAGCATACCAGTAGGGCTTTCTGCTTTGGAAACATTAAATAGATCCCAGCCTGGGCTGAAACCTTATCCACACTTACCTGGGAATATGTTCCACTGAATTATATAGGATTTACTTTTGAACAGGCATCTAAACCAACATTTCTCAAACTTATTACCTCAAGGGAACCCTTGGAATAATTTTCAGGTCTCAGGGGACCCCTGTAGAAAAATCAGAGGTCTCAGGAAATGCATAAAAATTATTGTATCTATAGCTCAAATTATTTTATAAGAAACAAACATGATCTCTCTGGTAACCTCTAGGAACCTGTAAAGGAACCTTAGGGTTCTGAGGAACCCTCATTAAAATCTCTGATCTAAACAGTTGCATGGATTTACAAGGTTGCACAGTGGCTCCTGTCTCAGTTGCCAAGAACCTTGGAGTCCTGCTGGATGACCACCTATTTCTATGTCCCTTTATTGGGGCTACAGCAAAGGTATGCAACTTCCATCTTTCGAACATCCGCAGGATCCAGAGGTTCCTGATTGTGGAGACTGCGGGTTTCCTTGTCCAGGCCTTGGTTATTTCACACTTGGATTATTGTAACAAATTTGCCTTCCTGCTCCCTTCTTCCTCTGGTTTTGATTCAGAACAATGCTGTCCAGCTTGCTTTAAATCTTCCCAAATAGTCAACTATTTCTTCTCCTTGTAGACCCCTTCACTGGCTACCAGTTTGGGCCAGGGCCTGTTTCAAACGTTCGGTCCCAGTATTTAAACCTTTGCATTTTAACCTCCCTCAGTGGTTAACCTAACCTTGCAGCTTGGCTTGTGTGGTACGTTCCATCCTGGAATTTGAGATCTGCAGGCAAAGGATTGACTGGTTCCACCAACACTTACAGCTCTGTCAAGGCTGTGAGCCTTTCAAGATCTGGTTCTGCATTTGTGGAACAGTCTTCCTTTGGACTTCTGGCTGGAGGAGGATCTCATCTGTTTGACTGTCTACTTTAAGTCATTGAAATGTGTTTAAGGTGCTGAGATGGGTAGTGACTGGTGGGATATTGGAGATTTCATGCCATGTATTCTTGTTTTTTTTTAATGTCTTTGTCCCTGATTATATATGTCATTGTTCTGCCCTTTGGTGTAAAGGGCATTATAAATATAAATAATAATAATAATAATAATAATAATAATAATAATAATAATAATAATAGTTTAAGCTTCTGCAAAGAGATCAGGCCCTACCTGTGAATGCCAAGAGCATAGATCTTGTTGAAGACAGAGTTTGAGACTACATGTATCGCAACTGATTAAGCAAGGGAAGTCTTATACTTGTATTGTATTGAGAAGCACTTGGTACAATTTTTTAAAAAACCCAACAGCTCAGAGTAGCTTCCAGGGGCTTCCAGACAATTCCTCAGCCAGACTGAAAACTTCTTAGCTTTAGGAAACTAAGCAGATTAGATGCAAAAGTGACTGCCAAGACTATTTATTAAAAGTGCTATGTTGTTTCTTTTTGATAAAAAACAAGCTTTCTACTATTCATCTTATCTGTAATAGGTAATGTTCTTTCACTTTGCCAAGAGCCTGACTCACAGAATGATCAATTATTTTTGCAATCCCTTTCAGTGAAAATAGGGAAATAGTACTACGTCTGTTCAAGCCCCTACTGTTCACATTCTCTTTCTTTCTCCCTCCCTCTCCTACAGAAACACATACTATCTCTGTGGAAACTCTAGAAAAACTACAGCTATAGTATGGGAAACTATATAGTGTACAAAAAGAGAATGTACTTTCACTTTTAAGGGGCATGCCTGTTTCACATTTCTTTCCAACTAAGCCAGAAGACTCCACTAAACAACTTAATTTCTCAGTGGTCAGTGCCCTGCTAAAACACAGGTTTAGCAAGTGAAAGACTGGATTTACTGTTCTCTGTTCACCTGGGCAATGGACTCTCTGGTTCTCAGGGGTGAGAATTTTTCAGCAGTGATAGAACTGTGAGATTAGCAAAACCAATGGGTGCTTTAACAGTAATATGCTCTAAAAGAAGGGGCACAAAACATAACGATACACAGAGAGACCGCAATGAAGTAGAAGTGCTTTTACACATGGAATGTAAAGATTTCTATCATTTTTCAAGTTAATAATTGAATGAACTCTAGTAAGAGTAAGATAAGGTGGACTGCAGGCTGCAAAAGTTCATTTGAGCATTGGGAATGTCTCGATGCCATTATTTCAGTCATGGTGTTTCTCCACTGTCCTGTATCTCCAGAGTCTGTGGGATATTTCATCTACTAATTTTAGTGAGTAGAAAGAATTAAATGAACAGGACAAAAGGTTTAGGGGGAAAAGGGGTGTCTTCGATAAAGAAGGTATAGAATTGACAATACCCGGCCAAGGACAGCCATATAAAGAGTCCAATAAACTACATCACATAGCACAATTTATGTACTGGAACATTACTGTTTTTAAGAGTTGACATTTCTATGAAGGCATTAGGATATTGGCAGTTTTATTTCTGAATCCTTTGCTAATGACGGACATTTTTTTCCCATAGCAGCCACACAATGGGTTGATACTTTGAGCTTTCCATTACAACCCCAAGATCCTTTTTTCCTGCAGCCAAAACTATTTCAGATCCTGTCAGGGCATACATGAAGCTGAGAAATGTTTTTGCTCTAATGTGCATCCCTTTGCATCTGCTTACACTGAACTATATCTGCCATTTCAATAACCATGTTTTTGGAACTTTCCACTGTCCTTTAGGTAATCCAGCCTCATCAGCAGCCTTAGACAACTCTCACAACTAGTCTAGAGAATTTCTGAATTAGTTAAAAGTTATTGTTCTCCATGCAGATCCACCAAGGACATCACTGATTATATCTTACTGTTGTCAGTATTGTGAGCAATGTGGTTCTGTTCTCATTCAACTTGGGCCTGTCCCTTTTGTAACAGCCTGGCTTTTCCTAAAAATGTTCCCTAGTGCCCAACAAAATTAAACCTCTTCTACTGTCTCATCCATGCATAGAGAATTTTGACAGCTGAAACCCAGAGCACCTGCTTTACAGGATAAAACTCCTTTGTAGCAAATTTAGGTGATAGTTCTGCTTTGTGTTTGGGGTAATAAAGTACTTTGTTTATATTTAAAGTGCCTCAAAGATGCTATGCAGTCAGGTTAGGTTTCTTTTGTCTGGAAAGTAGACAAATGGTTCAAGTAATACATTGTCCCAAAGGTACCTGTTATATTCTCTACCCTTATGACTTAAATATTGTTTACCTTATAACCTTCATGCAGGTAGATTGCAGTGTGTAGCTCTCCAGAGGGAGCGTGCTGTGGAATTTTTGCATTCTGCCCAATGTTATGGGTTGGCAGCTACTCCTTTGTGCTACACAGATACACTCTATCCCTTGTGTTTATCCTGTAAATAAGAAAGTGCTCCACACTGTTATCCTGAAAAAATAATTTAAAAAAATACTGAAAAGTGAAGCAGAGCAATCCTGTTCAAACCATCCCAAGACATGCTGCCTACCACGCGTGTTTGTTTTTCACTGTAATTGTTAGTACGTGCTGGCAGCAGATGCTATATCTTTATGGATATCATTCAGCATGAAAGAAAAAGAAGACATTTCATTAATTCATACTGGGAAGTCCTTTTAAAAATCCCTATGATATGCCATTCTCAATCCCAAGAAAAAAACAGATCAATGAGATAATTAGCAGTACATTTTAGAGACACACATATATGTCTTTTTGGGGGGCACTGTGTGGTTTGGAATTCCCTTCTTCCCTCCATGGCATCTAAAGCCCCCCCCCCAGTTACTAAACACTCTATGAAGCCCCTACACGGCCATTCTCTGCTTTTTGGGGAGCAGGCAGGATGGCAGAAGTGTCTCCCCATAGCCAGATGTGAAATGATGACAAGAGCACTGAAATCCACTGGGGCTCTCAGCACTGCTCTAGTCGTTTCATGTTTGTCTATGGGGGCATAGCCAGATGTTTCTGTGATCCTGCCTGCCCTCCATGAATCAAGGAATGACTTTGATGATGATGTTCAGCAAGTTGGGTGTTGATACATGGCTCAGCCTGGCATAGGTTTGTATGTGGACCTACTATGCTATGCTGAGCCATACAGGATTGAAGCCACAATGTATCTACTCAGAGGCATCGACTTCCCAGTGTAAATGTCAGTAGGGCTTACTCCTGGTTCTATATAAGGTTGCACCTCTGGTTAATAAAAAGTGGCAGCGGCAATAATGTTGAAGAGTAAGAACAGTCAGACTACACATTCTGGTCAGATACGGGAAGTCTTGCCTTACTAGAGTTCAAAAAAGCTCTTGAAATCCCAGTGTACCTATTGCATCCCCAAGATTCAGTGGTATAGAAAGTTATGGCAGATTAATAGATAATTAACAAGTGACGTGCTTCCTCTCCCCCCAGCCGCACCATTTACCCAGCTGTATGTCAACCAGTTAAATTAGGAATATCGATGTGTTAAAGATTTTAAAGTTAATTCAGCATCTTTTTTTAAAAAAATTAGTCAAGTCTCTTCAAACTACACAATTATAGCACTCTGATACCGCTTTAACTGTCATGGCTACATCCTATGGAATCTTGGGACTTGTACTTTTATGAAGTTACTCAGAATTTGCTGGCAGAGAGCACTACTAGCTCAACATTCGTCCACAAATCTACAAATCCCAGAATTCTGAAGTACGCAGCCATAGCAGTTAAAGTGGTATTAATATGCTATAATTCTGTACTGTGAAAGAGACAGCAATTTAAGAAAATAGGCATAACATTTCAAATTCTGCATAGCTGCCTTTTTTAAATGTTGAAAGGAAATATAAAAAAAATAATAATGCCATAAAGAAAAACTACCATCTCTTATAAGAAAGACAATTTGATTTTTTTTTTTAAAAAAAATAGCTCTCTGTTGGGAGTTAAACACTAGGATTAAAAGAGCCTCAGGAAAAAAAAACAAGTATCTCCTTGAGCCTCTTTATCACCAGTTAAAAATGTCCTTTTGCCTCTAAATAATGAGGCACCAGATTAATCAACTAATGTGGTATTGAATAATCTACCAGTTTTAACCAATTAAAGCTACAAGCCCTAAAATATCTACAAAGTTATTTTAATACTCCCATTGAGCAATATCCCCTCCCACCACTTAACTCAGAGTTATTAGAAGGAGGAACTTAATTGTGATTGCACAGGGAGATAATTATGAGTACATAGTTGTCTACTATTTTTCAATAAGCTGAAATTCATGGTTGGACCTGAATTATTATGAGAGTGTAGCCATGAACTGGGGCTGACATTCAGGAAAAACACTAGGACTCTTACCTACTTCTTTACCAGACATGTTCCCACTCTCCAATGAACATTGGTTTCTATTGAATGAAACAGGTTTTATCTAGCAAGCAGGGAGTCGGTTGTAGCTGGTATCAGCATGACATTTTATGCATTATAATTCAATATGCATGATTACCAGTTTATCTTTCAGTTTCCTGTAATAGCATATACCCTTATTTTTATATTGAGTAAAAAGTCTGTCATTGCTGCACCTGTCAGAACATTGGCATCATTCCATGTAATACATGCTTTCTGTATGATCATTTTGCCAACTCATACCATGACCCATAGTTCAAATTTAAGCAGTGATGAGGCTTTTAACATTAATTTCTTTCAACAGTCTTTTACAGCTGACAGCAATGAGTTTTATGAAGGAGCCACTTGCCAAGTTCAAAATTAACCTGGCTTTATTTTTCACTTACACCAAATTGTCCTCGGCTTAGCAGCTGACCCTTTTAAAGAGGTACCTTCATAGCGGCTGAACAAAATACTGTTCTGTCTTGGGCTACCTGTTACCAATGAAATGATTCCAAGGTGAGAATCAACTAAATTTTACAACCTCTTCTTATCTGGAAGACCTAACACAGAAGTCTTTGATCTCTGTGAAAATGTTCCTTTCTTGGAACATTCTTTACCTCTGTAAATTACCCCTTTGGCAGTCTGTTTTTTCTTTTTCTTTTGCTACCATGGCATTTCTGCAAAGCTGCCATTCTGCTGAATGAGCTTGGCAGTTGATTCAACATAACCCTCCTGAGTGCAGCAGATCATGACTGGCCCTTCAGACAGATTAAGGAGGGCAAACCCATCTCCAGACTCCATGCATTTTTGAACAATGGTATTAGGCAAAATGATGTCTTGAACTTTTAGAACCACACAACTGGGAACAATCTTCCTAGAATGTTTCTTGTGAAAGCTGTAGCGAGGCTGAGTTGTTCCTCTGAATGTGGTTATGTCATACATCTTCCACTGGAGCAGTGATCCTTTACTCCTTGCAAGATAACACCCTTTTAGACAGCTGCTGTAGAACAGTGGCTATGAGACTGAGTTGGTGACTTAGGTCTGAGTTATACCATGTCAGAGTGCAGTTGTGGTCTCACATGAGCCAATACTCCTGCAATTTCAACAATAACATCCCTACACATAGAAAATGAGACATATAGCCTCTACCAGGTTTTCTATGGGAGGATTTTTGTCGCTGTTGTCTTTGCATATGGGACATTTTCACATGCAAGGCCTTTCCTGCAGCCTACAGTGATACCACTCATACTTCGCTATTGTAGTGAGAACTACATTGTCCTATGGAAAGGGTCCTTTTCTGATCATGCGTTGGTCAGAAAAGAAACCTTTCTTGACCACAGTCTAGGGCAAGCTACTGCCAGCAACAACCTCCCAGTCCTCAAATCCCTGGTCTGTAATATGAGGACCATATTGACTATTAAAGATTATTTGCCAAATTACTGTGATAAAATAGATAAAGTGCTTTGACCACTGTAAAGCACTCTAAAAATCAGGTGAGGGAACCTCTGGTTCCCATATGCCAGGCCTGCACAACATACGGTCGGGGGGCTGCATGCGGCCCGCCAAAGGATTTCATGAGACCTGCATTGCTCATGAGCACAAGGGCTGAAAAAAGTTGCAGCAATTAGGTTGCTAATGGTTTTGAATGAACCTGGCTGGGCCGTTCCCTCCTCCTTTCCTCCAGGGGCAGCAGAGAGCCGAGCTGATGCTACCTTTTGCCCTTGCACAAGACGGCAGCAGTTGTTTGTTCTCCTTCTGTTTCCCTTGGATGGGTGGTGAGGGTGGAAGTGCTCAGGAAAAGGAGAAGACCAGCTGGGGCTGTAGTGGGCAAGAAACAAGGTGGTCTCCTCTTCCCTGAGCAAGCCAACACGGGCTGTTACACAGCAAACTGGGACCCTCTGGGGAAGCAGCTTATTACAGGTCAATGTACTCATTCATCCCCATCCCTCCTAAATTGCACTGGAAAAAATTAAATTGGATTTAAACAATGCACTTTAAAATGCAATTTAGGCCTATTTTGGCATGTTCCCTCAAAAATTCTACCCCCCCTTCTCGAGTTCCCCTTGTTTATCCTCCAAATCAGTTTTCTTCCCCCTTCCTCATAAAAAATACTTCTCTTCTGCCACCCCAAATTGTTCCCCTCCCCTTTGATCTTTTGCAAATCTTTTGCAAATTATACACTGCTACATTTCTTAAGGCATAGCTCTCTTGTGTTTCCAATAATCCTAATAACTCGTTTTGTGTAATCACAATTTGCCACATCTGCATTATCTCAGCTGTCCTAACAATAGGTCAAGAGGGTAAGACAGTCGCTATTTCTACATACACTGTTACAGTGCTCTTATTCCACTTTCAACATGCTATGGGATCCTGGGGTTTGCAGTTTAGGGATGGGCATTTAGAATTCTCAGCCAGAGAGCTCTTGGGCCTCAGGAAACTACAAACCCCAGAACTCCACAGGATGCTGAAAGCAGAGTGATACCACTATAACAGTGTAGGGCAGAAATGTCCACTGTTGTCATTTCCCATGTTGTACATTGGTGGTGGTGGGTGAAATTTTAGGAAAGAGGTTTCCCTAAGATTGCCGGTGAGTTTGTAGCAGAAGCAAGATTTGAGCTTTTCAGCCATGGAAAGCCACTGGGTGACCTTGGGTGGGTCACACATTCTCAGCCCCAGAAAATCCAGTGACAGGTTTGCCTTAGGGTCGCCATAAATCGGAAATGACTCGAAGGCACACAACAGCAATAATTCACCAAGTCTACTCTGGTGAGATAAAAATGAGATAAAAGCTTACCCAGAATTCGAAAGCATTGTTTTTTATGACTATAACTCCCAGAATTCTTCAGTCAGTAATCATACTACCTGGGGTTTTGGGAGGTTGTAGTTCACCAAAAGGAACTTTTGTGAAGCTCTTATTTGAAAGGAAGTCATTTAAAAGATGGAGCAAGCTTGTTTTCTGCTGCTTAAGAGATGAGGTGCCTTTCCACGCTACACTGTTATAGTGTTATTATTCCACTTTCATCATCTTGTGGAATCCTGGGATTTGCAGTTTAGGGAGAAGTGCTTAGAACTCTCAGCCAAAGAGCTCTTTGGCCTCAGGAAACTACAAACCCCAGAATTCCATGGGATGTTGAAAGTGGAATAATAGCACTATAACTGTGGTGTGGAAAGGCCCTAGGACACGGAGGAGGCTTCCAACTGCAGGAAAAGAAGTTCCACGTAAACATTAGGAAAAACTTCCCTAGTTTCCATTTTTTATAATATGATTTATTTTATTTGCAAAATAGTTTAATCATTGATTATACTATAATTTATTTTGCAAATAAAAAAAACATTATTATACCATTATTACAACTTTACCTGGAAAGTCAGGCACTAAAAACCTATCTGCAGCCCAAAGAAGTTTAGCTTATTTAATTCCGGCCCTTACCTACTGCCAAGGTGTGCAGGTCTGCCATATGCAATGTGGTCTGTGAAAGTTCCACATCACTTTTGGAGGGCTGGGGAAGCCCTTCCTCATGCCTCCATCCCTGGGTGTGGCAAGATTCTCCCATGTACCTTTTGCCATCTGAATTGTGATTTTAGTGGTTATTGATCAGAGGACCACAGCAGGATTTCCATCCATAATCCTCTTCTACCCCACCTTTCCCTATCAGGAAAGGTTCTGAGTAGAATCAGAGCTGGCTTCTCACTGAAATGGATAGCCTAAGGAATATTCCTTGAGCTGCACAGTTTAGATAGGATTTCATCTGTGGCACTGGCACACTTTCCCAATTGGAGAATATATAGTGTGAGTGGAGACAGCTAAGTAACACAGCTCAAATGGGGATTTGTCTGTGTCGTGTCCCTTCTATTTGGGCACGGAATGCACAATATTGGTGACTAAGCCAGCTAGGAGTCGATGGCATCAGGGGTGAGGGCATGCCCCCTGGCATTATCAAGCCAGGAGGGGATTATAGGTGAG
Source organism: Cyclura pinguis (assembly GCA_030412105.1). NCBI lineage: Eukaryota > Metazoa > Chordata > Lepidosauria > Squamata > Iguanidae > Cyclura > Cyclura pinguis. The sequence continues at coordinate 133,524,781 of CM059600.1, forward strand.
CAATCCAGACCCCACCATCCAGTTAAAGTATTCTACCCTCCTCATATTAGTTTTGCGTAGATACCAGAATGAACATACTTTTTGTGAAGTCGAAGCTGCTGAATTTTTGTGAAGTGGAAAATATTCTCACAAAAATTCTCACAGAAGAAAGGTGTAAGAAGTAAGTTTGCTCAAGATCTGTGACTTGTGATTTTTAATTTTTTTTATAAATTATCTAAAATTGGGAGTTAGTAATGAGGTAGCCAAATTTCCTGACAGTAGTAAATTCAAGATGGTAAAGGTGAGAAGGGTGTAAGAAGAGTTAACCCCCCTCAAAATTGGATTATTGCCAAATTGAAATGTAAAGTGGTACACACTGGTGAGAAGATTCCAACTTCATTTAACAACTAATCTAAGATGGTAGGGAGATAGTAACAACCGACCAGGAAAGGAATCTTGAGGTGATGTTGGATAACTCAATGAAAACCTTGACCCTCAGTGAAAACCTTGACAAATTACAGCTAGAAACAGGACAAACTAAAATAAATGTGTCAATATTGTAATGTCTTTATACCAATCTATGGTGCAACCACACTTGGAATAAATTTCTCATCACATCTCAGAAAGGATAGTGTGGAGCTGGAAAGGGGCAACCCAGATGTTTACAAGCCTGAAGAAATTTCCCTAAGAGGTAAGGTAAAAACAACTGTGAACAAAAAACAACCACAACATAAAAATGATAAAGGTGTAGGAACATGGCAAAGGTATAGGAAAAGCAAGTAGGCATTTATATTCGTTGCTCAAGATATTGGAACCTGCAGTTATTCAATGAAGCTGAGTGGTGGGAGATCTAGGAGAGAAAAAAGGAAGTACTTCTTCATGCAGCAGCTAGTAGAACTATGGAATCCACTACGCTAAGAAGACTGACACCAGGCCACTAACTTAGATGACCTTAACAACTTGCACAAATTCATGGAGGATAAGGCTATCAATACTACAGTCGTGATGGCTGAGTCCAAGCTCCAGAATCAGAAGCAGGATGCCTCTGAATGACAGCCACTGGGGAACAGCAATGGGAAAGTTTTACTGCCTTCATATCAGGCTTCTGGGACTTCTCAGAGAGATTTGGTTGGCTACTATGGCAACCAGGAAATTGAACTAAATGGACTCTTGCTCTGATGCAGCAAGGTTCTTCTTACCTTCAGATATTTTGAAGTTTTCCTAATTCAGAAAAAAAAATGCAGTTGAACCTTCACCGAATGTGCCTCTGCTATGCTACCTGCATATCTATGTACTTATGGCTTTAAAAAGGCCAAGTCAATCAAACTGCTTTTATAACAGAATGAACAGCTTGTAAAACACCCTAGAAGTTTTTACTACATGTGACATGGCTAAACAAACAGCAGGCAAAGATCTTACAATTTCATTAAAATAATTTACATCTCACCCAACCAGAATGCTAAGGTGTGAATTGTCCTTTTCGGGTTATTCATTCACAGATGTATCATTAATCATAAAGAATACAGATCTCATGACTCCCCCTATTATGTGAGGTGCTATCTCTTGTTGGTATATTATTGTTCAAATTACTTTCACCTGTCTTTCTCTTTGTTCATTTTCTGATACTATTTTTTCCTCCAGCTGATGCTGAATCCACATGCTTAGTGAAGAAAGGATGACCAAAGGCTGTACCAATATATTTCCATGTTAAAAATATCTCCCATTTACTGACTAGTGGTATTTTTAAAGGAATGGATCAGGAAATTATTTAAAATGCAAGATTAACATTTTTTAAAAGTCTTGTTAAATATGAAGACATTGTAAATTACAACCATGGAGCCTTTGCAAACCAATTTTAAAAAAGGGCATTTTTAGCAAATAATTTGAGAACATTACTGTCTTTATACTGGTATTTTACTAACGTCATTCAAATAACAAACATCTGCACCGTCCTATGAGCCTGTTACAGTAGCATGGTATTTCAAGTCCAGCCAGTGCTGAGCCAAAATGGGGCATGCTTTTTTTATTTATTTTAATTTTTATAAAAGTTAAAAGAGACTATTTATTAAAAATAAGGGAAGTCTTAACAAATACAACATATAAATAATACAAACTGTTCAGCATCAAAAGCCGGGGGCTTCCCAACCCCCTTTTGAGATGGGCACATGGACAGGACAGAAATATTCTTAAAAGAAGTGACCTCAAGGATGAGGCAACACATAAATCCTGCCTGTCATTGCAAGAAAGGAAGAGACATTGCACTGTGCCCTGCTTTGCAGATCTTTGAAGGGGGGGGGGGTGATCCAACCAACAGGACCCTCATTGAGATCTCTCTTCTTTCTAAGAGAACACAGGTGACAGATCCTAGTGCTAATCATGCTGCTGATCTCCTCTGTTAAGGTGGTTGTTGCCACAGAGTGATGAACCATATGATCTCTCCTTTCTTGGCAAAGACAGACAGAGATGGCACAATGGATTGTGCTATTACCATACCCTACACCCTGCATCTTGCAGGATGTGCCATTTTCATAACTGGATATGTTTATGGCAGAAAAACATGATCAAGGGCACACTAACTGGAAACTGTGTTGCAGGTCAAGCTGACGTAAAACATGGTCAGGTCATAAGTATAGGAAGGATTAGGCGGGAAAACCTGATGTTAATGGGTATATGCTAATCCTTTCTACACTCCAGGCTCTGTGCACTCCCACACACAATGGAAGACAAACTGCTCAGATTGGTGAGCAATCATCCCTCCATCGTATCATGTGGAGACCTTCCCTATTCACTCTACCTGATCAAACATTAAGGCCATTTCCTCACGGGAGGAGGGAATCGACCTGTGATGCTACTCACTGGACTTTTGGGCTCCCCGGTCCAGTCCACGCTGCTCCAGAGCAGTGCATGACCGCCGCTCCACACTGCTCTGGGGACGAAAATGGCGGCTTCCGGTTGGTTGAGGCTCTTGACCAACCGCTGAAGCTCGCCAGCCCAAAGCCCGCCCCCGGCAGATCGCAGGCTCGCATCAATGCAAGCCTGAGAATCTGCACAAGGGAGCAAGCTCGCACTGCCATGCTCCGTGCTTTTGAAAAACCTCTAGAAACAGGTTTTTCAAACGCACGCTGGATGACCACTTGGGGTCATTCCAGAGCGGGCTGGGGTGTGGATCTACGTTAAGTAGATCCGACCCAGTCCACTACCAGGTGCAGACGTCCTCCCTGGAGGACGCTCTGCACTGTTTTAAAAACCCTGTGTGGATATGGCCTAAGAGATCATTACAAGTCCTGTCAGTGTTTTTTCTGGAGTTAAGCAATAATCCCATTCCAGATTTCCTTTGAGAAAAAGCCTGTGAGAAAACCATTATGGCTTTGTCATCGCACCCCTTCAGGGCAGAAAATTGGGCATAAAAACATTGGCTTTGACCTCGGACTGTTTGTAGTACATTGGGTATCTTATACTGCACGTGGTACCCCAGACTGCTGTTCCTCCATGCTACCCTCAGACACTGTCTGAGCCACTCTGCTGTGAGTCCTTTCTGGGGGACTGGTAACTATCACCCTTTCCACCGAATCTCTCACTGTACAACCTTTCTTGCCTCACCTTTCAATAGCCTTGTATGGTTCTCAGAGTGTCTGATTTCCTGTATGCTTCTTAATTCCAAATAAAATTCTTTGTTTAATTTTTAACTGGAGTCTTCTCTATAGTTATTACTGGTATATATATATGTGAAAAGATCCATTCCCTTACTCTTGCAGGCCTCCTTTGAGCTATAACCCGGAGAAGCCTCAGAGGAGGCGAGTTCTGGTTGTTGCTCAGAGGAACCGAAATGGCAATTTGCAAACCGGACAAGCTTAATCGAGAGGTCTGCTGCCTTCCTGGGGCCAAGATCAACCACATAACGGAGAGGCTAACCAGGCTGGTCAAGCCCACTGACCATAAGCCCCTCATTTTGGTTCATATTGGAACCAATGACACTGCGAGGAGCAGCTTTTACCACATCGCAAAGGACTACAAGCTTATGGGGACGAAGCTTAAGGACCCTGGTGCGCAGGTGGTTATTTCGTCTCTCCTCCCTGTTCAAGGATATGGCGCACGTAGGGAAAGGGCAATAGCAGAGGTCAACAACTGGCTCCGCACATGGTGCCGCTGCCAACAGTTTGGGTTTTTGGAACACGGCCTGAATTTCCATGAACGTGGGCTTCTGGCAAGGGATGGGCTGCACCGCACGAAACTTGGCAGGAATGTTTTTGCAAACAATCTCGCAAGGAGGATTCAGAGGTCTTTAAACTAAGTTCCGCTGGGGAGGGAGACAATATTATTCAAGGCCAGGACTCAGCGAGCGCAGGGGGAAAAGGCCCAAATGATATTGACCAAGTAGTACAAGCGTCCAATGGTGGGAGGAGTAGAAACTATAGTACAGGACTTGCAGGAAGGGCCTGGAGACTTAAGTGTCTCTACACTAATGCATGGAGTATGGGAAACAAGCAAGCTGAACTTGAACTCCTAGTACAACAAAATAAATACGATTTGATAGGCATCACTGAGACCTGGTGGGATGAGTCTCATGATTGGAATGTAGGAATAGAGGGGTATAGCCTATTTTGTAAAAATAGACCAAACAAGAAAGGAGGAGGAGTAGCCTTGTTTGTCAAGGATGTTTTCACCTGTGAAGAGATCCATGACTTAAACCCAGAAAGCCAGGTTGAGAGCATCTGGGTAAGAATTAAGGGAGCGAGAAACAATAGGGATATTCTGGTGGGGGTTTACTACAGACCTCCAACCCAGACTGAGGACTTTGATGATGCCTTCCTCAACCAAATGACTGCACATTCAAAAAGGAGAGATACATTAATAATAGGAGATTTCAATTACCCAGATATATGTTGGCAGTCAAACTCTGCCAAGGTCCAGCAAGTTTCTTGCTTGTCTTGCAGACAATTTCATGGTCCAGAAGGTGGAAGAAGCGACAAGGGGATTGAATATTCTAGATCTGATCCTGACCAACAGGGATGACCTTGTTAATGAGGTAGAAGTGGTTGGATCTTTAGGGGGGAGTGACCATGCCCTATTGGAATTTGGCATTCAGTGGGAAGGAGAAGATAAGTGTAGCCAGACACTCATCTTAGATATTAAAAAAGCGGACTTCTGTAAACTTAAGGAGCTGCTGGCTGGAATTCAGTGGTCAAGAATAGTGAAAGAGAAAGGAGTTCAGGGGGCATGGGAGTTCCTTAAAAGGGAGATACTGAAGGCACAGTCTAAAACTGTGCCAATAAGGAGGAAAAATGGAAGGCATCTGAAGAAACCAGAATGATTGACTGAAGAACTCTCAGTTGAGCTAAGTGTTAAGAGAAACATGTACAGGAAATGGAAGAAGGGGGAAACCATCAAAGAAGAATTTAAGCAAGTAGCTAGGAGATGTAGGGAGGAGGTCAGAAAGGCTAAAGCACAGAACGAACTTAGGCTGGCCAGAGACATCAAAAACAATAAAAAGGGCTTTTTAAAATCTGTCCGTAGCAAAAGGAAAAAGAAGGAGACGATAGGGTCACTGCGCAGAGAAGATGGCAAATTACTAACAGGGGGAAGAGAAAAGGCAGAACTCCTTAACAGCTTCTTTGCCTCAGTTTTTTCCCAGAAGGATACAAGCACTGAACCTGGCGGTTGGGGAGCAGAGGAGGAAGCAGGGGAAATGCGGCACATAATAGGTAGAGAGGTGGTACAGGAATACCTGGCCACACTGGATGAATTCAAGTCTCCAGGGCCAGATAAATTGCATCCTAGGATATTAAAAGAACTGGCAGAGGTCATTTCGGAACCACTTGCTATAATCTTTGAGAAATCTTGGAGGACAGGAGAAGTTCCAGCAGACTGGAAGAGGGCAAATGTTGTCCCCATCTTCAAGAAGGGAAAAAAGAGGACCCAAATAATTATCACCCAGTCAACCTGACGTCAGTACCCGGAAAGATTCTGGAGCAGATCATTAAGCAGTCAGTTTCTAATCACTTAGAAAGCAACGTGGTAATCACGAGAAGTCAACATGGATTTCTCAAAAATAAGTCATGCCAGACTAATCTTATCTCTTTTGATGATAGAGTTACTAGCTTGATAGATGAAGGGAATGCTGTGGATGTAGCATATCTCGATTTCAGTAAGGCCTTTGACAAAGTTCCCCATGACATTCTTGCAAAGAAGCTAATAAAATGCGGGCTGGACAGGGCTACTGTTAGTTGGATTTGTAATTGGTTGACCGACTGAACCCAAAGGGTGATCACCAATGGCTGCTTTTCAACCTGGAGAGAAGTGACTAGCGGGGTACCACAGGGTTCTGTCCTGGGCCCAGTGCTGTTCAATATCTTCATCAACGACTTGGATGAAGGAATAGAGAGCATGCTCATCAAATTTGCAGATGACACCAAATAGGGAGGGGTTGCTAATACGCCAGAGGACAGGATCAAAATTCAAAATGACCTGGATAGATTGGAGAGCTGGGCCAAAGCTAGCAAAATGAAATTCAACAGAGATAAGTGTAAGGTCCTACACTTAGGTAGAAAAATTGGAATGCAGAAATATAGGATGGGGGACACGTGGCTGGATAGCAGTACGTGTGAAAGGGATCTAGGAGTCTTAATAGACCACAAGCTGAACATGAGTCAGCAGTGTGATGCGGCAGCCAAGAAAGCCAACGCAATTCTCGGCTGCATCAATAGGAGTATGGTGTCTAGATCGAGGGAGGTACTGGTACCACTCTACTCTGCTTTGGTTAGACCTCATCTTGAATACCGTGTCCAGTTCTGGGCACCCCAATTCAAGAAGGACATGGTCAAGCTGGAGCAGGTCCAGAGGAGGGTGACCAAAATGATGAGAGGCCTGGAAGCCATGCCCTATGAGGATAGACTTAGAGAGCTGGGTATGTTTAGTCTGCAGAAGAGAAGGTTAAGAGGGGACATGATAGCCATGTTTAAATATTTGAAGGGATGCCATGTAGAGGAAGGAGAGGGCTTGTTTTCTGCTGCTCCAGAGACCAGGACAAGGAGCAATGGATTCAAGCTGCAGGAAAGGAGATTCCACCTGAACCTCAGGAAGAACTTCCTGACAGTCAGGGCTGTCCGGCGGTGGAATATGCTGCCTCGGAGTGTGGTGGAGTCTCCTTCCTTGGAGGTTTTTAAGCAAAGGCTGGATGGCCATCTGTCAGGAGTGCTTTGAGGGTGTTCCTGCATGGCAGGGGGTTGGACTGGATGGCCCGTGTGGTCTTTTCCAGCTCTACATTTCTATGATTCTATGATTCTATGATAAGTCCCCTAAATTCTAAGGAGATGCTGGCGTTGTGGGTGGACCCCAATGTTGCCTACCTCTTAGGGTAACAGTGCTTTAATTTATTCCATGAATTGTCTCCTTAAAATTGCATGGAATCAAGCTACAGTATAACACAAGGCATGACTGCATTGTGTGGACATCTCAAGCATGAAAGTGCAAATCCCTGCTAAACCCTTCACTTTAATAGGCATTTTTAGCTATACTGCAATGAGCACCACCAACTGGAAAAGAAGACACTTCTGCTTAGTCCATATTTAAAGGCAATTTATTATGGTTAGGAGGCTCTTTAAATGGTTTTCTTCAGTCATAAAAAGAAAATGCTAGTCAAAGAGCAAAATGAATCACTGGTGCTTGTCTGGATATAACTGTGTAGGATTTTTTTTAAAAAAAAAATCTTTGACATAAAGAAGCAATGTATTAAATGCTTGACTTCAAACATGGGCAATGTAATGCACTGTGATATTTTTTGCCCAAAGGAAAAGCTTTTGTTTCCAATATTCCACAGCCTAAAGCAAACAGAATGATCTCCCCAGTGCTTCATGGCAATTCAGTCCTTATGAAACACTCATCATCTAATTTCATGGCTTCTTTATTTCGAGCCGACTATCTCTTCTGGAAGTAAAGGCTGCATGGCCACTGAGTGCTGGGAAATCTGCGATGAGCTCACTTAACTGACTGTAACATCCACTTTATCTAATTAGGCTCTATTGGCAATGTTAACTCAATGTTCTTCTCTTTTAAAAGGGGACAATGGAAATAGAAAAGGACAAGACTGTGCAGAAGTTGTGTGTGGTGGAGCAGCAGAGTTCCTGTGTTGGAGATTATTAAAGGAAAGCATTTCATCACCGGCAACCAGCTCCATTGAATGGCTCTGTGAAGAGTTTTATCATTAAGGACAGACAAAAGGCCTTTAACTGACACTCCCTGTCTTCTGTGATCTGACTTCACAAATGACAACAACAGCATGAAAGGACAGCTTGAATTCCAAGTTAGGCTGCCATGCTCACCTAGTGATGTTGCTGGGGGTGGTTTTGAGAGGAGAGAACACATTGATCTCAACAGGTCATTTTGTTTTTAAATCTAAGCTTGAAAAACATTTGATAAAGTTAGCTTTAACAATCTTGAAACAGCCTAGAATAGCTCAGCATACTGGGTTGTTTCTTGCTGCAAGAATCTTGCACAAGTTATGAAAGCACTGGTGTGTGATTTTGTGCAGCCATATCACAGCTGCAAAAGGAAAATCCCAGGTAGGTGCTGGGTTGTGGAGCTAGGGATTTTTATGCAGCTAATCATCCCCTCTGTCCCAAGTAACACAATTAAGAAGCCATACACTTCAGAAAACTGCAGTAGAGGCACAAAATATTCATATTGCTCTTTATGGAACTTACTGCGGTTGTCCACGTTTGTTTTTTCCCCAGGTACAGGGTTTGAACTGTGTCCATGTTAGTCTGCAGGTCATAGCGTAGACTTTGGCCATAACAACATTACAATTACTGTACATCTAAACATCTAAATTTCCACAAAAAAGCTTCAGAACTACACTTATTGCAGTTTGCAATAATTGTCTCTATGGCTATGGCTTCAATCAAATCTTGAACCTATCTAGACAGCCATGTGCATAAGTAATTGCATTAAAGGGAAGAGAGAGCCATTCTAAATACCATGGTTAGTCAGCTAAACAAAACAGTGAGCATCTGTTTGATGTGAGGATGAAAAAAAAAACACTTTAGAGTTAATGTATGCATCAGTCATGGCTATCAAGGGGTACAGTGATCAATGTAATGCCTGCTTTCTTGTCCTAAGTCTTCCAATTAACTGACCATTTGGTGTGAGTGACTTTGACAATTGTGATGGTAGGGGAAAAAAATTCCTGGCCTATGTGGGGAGCTGCTACATACATATGGATCAATGTCTGGTAGTGTCTGCCACTTGAGACAATTTGAAGGGGTCCTCCACGTGTAATAGGTTTTGATTGGCATACTGTTCGTAAAGTGCATGTATGTAAATTCAATGTAAGTGATATAAGTTCCTTTAAAGACAGTGTACAGAGGGCTACTCACTTGCCCTTGCATTCCATCCAAAAACCTCATACCACCTAGCAGCTGTCAAGCCCTGGGAGGGGAATCTGCTGCTATTGTTTACCGCTGGGAAATTGTGACCAATGAGACCATGAAGATCTGGTTGCTCTGATTTCACAGGGGAAGGAAAAAGTGGGTGGAACCTCATTTAAGAGTGCACCCTCATTTATTCTTCCTCCTCAACAGAGCTGAGAGCAGCTGCTTCTCCTAGTCTAAACTGGATGTGGAGTTGTGTATATGGAGCTACATGCAGATGTAGGATGTCAGCCACAGTATATCAGCTGTTCCTAAATGTATCACCAGCGTAACATGTAATTCCAAAATGTAATTTGCTCTAGTGCCCATATGTGCTAACCAGTCAGCACTAACCCACCCATTTTTGCTATCAGTCTGAAACTGTACACAGTGAGCCATGAAACATGGTCAGAAATTAGTTCTAATTTTCCCAGTACAACTTAGGTGGGTTTGTTTGTTTATTCAATTTGTAACCTCCCTTTATCCCAGCATGGAAACAGATCAGTATGGTTTCAGTTAGCTATCACACTGGTTGAGTCCATTACCATAACTTTGATTTTTTTTAAACCGAACCATGTTGATGTGAATAGTTAAGAGCTTTGCTTTAGTCCATGTCTGCAGACTGCAGAAGTTTAAGGTTTATCCTTATGGCACATAAGAAATGCTCAGAGCCATGCCTTTCATGTAAAGAATACTATAATTTTATTTCACACAGACTCACACAAGCTAACTGCTAACCTTTGCAGTTTTATTCTCAGTTTCTTGGTTTTTGATCTAATCCCTGTATTTAGAGATCGTGGACTTGAAACTGCTGACAAAATGGTTGACAGGAACCTATAAAAACATTGCAGATCCCAAAATCTGTCTGTGTTGAAGCAGCATCCCTGCTTTGTCCCTTTGCTTCCAGACCAGATTTATCAATTAATGGAAACCTACTGCTGTAGGCTATTTCAGAGGAAGGAACTGGCAAAATCATCTCTGGGTATTTCTTGCCTAAGAAAACCCAATGAAATTCTTGAGGTCACTGTAAATTGACAGGCAACTTGAAGACACATATACACAGTTAGCATACAGGCATATCCAGCAAGGTGGTAGAAGCTTTCTATATTTTTGACAGATATTTTTGAGTCAGTGTATCACAGTTCCTTCTAGATACGTTGTCTTGCTCTGAAAAATCATAATTAACCGCAATCTGTCTAGCCCCATGCAATCTGCCTCTATCTTTGATTGGTGGCTGTTCTCTACGCACTGTTCTTTGGGTGGCTATATAGAACAAACAGACTGGACTTATTCAAGAGGAAAAAAGAGAAATCTGAAGCCAAAAAATGGCCACTATACCACATGCTGTCTCAATGTGAAAGAATTTCACTTGGCCAGGACATTCAGCTGCTGGAGTTGAGGGTTACTGTACTTTATCAAACAGAGACTCAAACATAGCGAGATCCTAGTATGAATTTTATCAACAAATTGGAGGCCTCTTGTCTGCTACCACAGTAGTTTCTCATAGTCATTAAGTTAGTATAGCCAAAAAAAAAAAGCTACCATCAGCACCCTTTCTGGCTGGAAATGGGTCACTGTTCTTAGCATGTACACATCTCAGTAGTTTTTCAGATGCCACAACTCTTTGTTGTGAAATAAAACACGTTATTGTTTGTAGGCCCATTAAGCACTGGTATCAAGAAGTACAATCTATGGTATGTAGCTGCAAACAGACTCCCAGCTTCCTCCCAACAAATAGTGAACTGCCTTCAAAATCCTGTGGATGAGAGGACCATGCCAGTGTTTTGATAGAGCACATTATTATCAGTGCATTTGCTCATTACTGTCCTAATTGCTGGGCTGAGCAAGTTTAGCATAGCAATCACTGGAGCATGTATCTTCACTTTGGTAGTCTGCCCTACAACAGCTGCTGCGGATTTTGAATCTGCTCTGAAAATTTCCTAGGCACATAGTAAAGTCCAATCAAGCATGCATGCTACACATGCATTAACATTGTGATCATCCTCTATGTAAATAACACATTATGCTTAAGCAACAAATCAGATGTCAGTTGATGCTCTTACAGTTTCTCCACAATAGCATCCTTTTTGTAAGACAATTTTAAATTTCCATAATGCCTTTAGGCATTGTCATTATTTCCAAGCTCCCCCCGCCCCAAAGGAAACATGCTAAGACTTGGCATTACAAATTTAAACTGGGATCCTGTCATGATATTCGAAGATCACATCCAGCCAGTCATTAAAAATGTACCATTTCCCACCAACTGTTTGATTTTGCCAAATTTTATTTATGTCCTTAGTCCTCCTAAGAAAGTAAGTCATTGAAGTCAACACATTTATTTAACTAGATTGAAATTTCGATCATAAAAAAGGCCAAATGAGAATTTTAAGGAACGGAGTTAACGAAGGAGATGTGCTCCTGGGCATTACTTTATCAGAAAATTTGGCTGAGAATCCTAAATGCCTCTCCCTAAACTGCAAACCCCAGGATTCCATAGGATATTGAAAGTGGAATAAGAGCATTATAACAGTATACTGTGGAAATGGCCTAGTTCATATTGATTAGTTGCACATTCATTACATTTGTGACTAGCTCATATTGATGATCCCTACATATTCCCAAGTTGAGAGGACATGTAGGGACCATGAAAGTCTCTCAGACCCTGCTTACTGGGTGGCAGCAGCTGTGAGTTCTGGGGATTGTTCTGATGTTCCCACCCAACCTTCACACAAGTGATTCCCCAGTGCAGCATGGATCCTGCTTTTGACTGTCACACTGGAGACTGGTCATGGGAGGAAGTGGAAATGTCAGTCAGCTGCTTCCCAAGCAATAAAGGAACAGACTCCTGTTGACTGCACCAGCCGCTGCCCAGTAAATGGGGATGGGGAAGACTGGGCCAGGAAACACTACATAACTAAGATGGTTATGCTTTCCTAACTTGCTTTAGTGAATTCCATCCTTAACAAAGACGATGCCAAAACTGACAGATTCATCCATCAGTTCCAGACCACTAAATCATTGATTCTTAAAAGTGAGGATTTAAATCTTAATTATTATTTTTTTTAAGATGAGTTCTTCAACTTGGTCCTTTCTATGCTGGGAATAGCTATACCTACTGAATTTGAGCAGTGCAGGAGGAAAATTATGCTTCTGTTCATTCTGAAAGAAATGTGCAAAGTACTCTATAATCCAGATGGAAAGGTCTTTAAAAATTGAAAGTTGTAAAAAAAAAATCCCTTTCTCCTTTCCAGAGTATCAGATTCAGGACTTCTTTCATGTTATTTGGATCAACTCAAACTAAGGGCCTTTCCGCACTCTGTCTGATCCCGGTGGCATCCCGCAGGGATTCTGGTAATCTTGTCCTGGGAGGAGAGTGCTACAGGAACACTCCCCTCACACCAGCTGCCCGCAGGAATGGAGGAAGCATGATGGCCATGCCTCTTCCTTCTGCAGCACAGCCAGGTGCTGTCCCAAGCTGTGCTGGGTCAGGAAGCATGACCACCATAGTTCCTGACCCTCAGCAGCTCAGGTAAGTGCCGGAGGGCAGTGGAAGGGCTGCATGATTACTGGTCATTGACCCGTCAATGGTTTGCGCCATGATGGCACCACCTGGGGATGGAAGAATGATAGGACATGGACGGCGTCGTGCATAAGCGTCATCTGGGTCCCATCCTTCTCCCATCCCCAATGCAGGATGACAATGTACTGGAGACAGGGCCTAAGAGTCAGAGGATGTCTTAAGTGTCTAGAAAGAGATGCTTCTCGACATAAAAACACATTATGGCATGAAATTATTTTCTAAATGTTGGATCACGTTTCCAATTTGTCTTTTGAAAGCTAATACAGATATGTAAAAACTGCAAGCAAGATAACTGCATGTGACATCTGCATTTTTGGAAAAATGTCACAGTGAGTCAGAACTTGGAAATGGGCTTTTTTGGCCTAGAATTCCCCGAATTCCCCAGCCAGCAACAAGTCACACAGCCCAATCCAAGATCTTTGAGAGGAATCTTAGCAGCATCTATTTAAACTTAGAGGAGAAGGAAAACTGTTGTGAAATTTGCAGCCAGGCACAAATTAAAATTGGGTATCCTGTCCTGTATTTCAGCCAGGCAAGCTGTTTTGACTGCCAAAGGATATAAACAATGGGATTTATTCTTGGGGAGAAAGAACTTGAAATGCAGCCCAGCTATGAACCATGAAAAGACTTGTTTGTAGTCATTTATGTCTGACCGTTAAACTGGTTATACCTGTACTGCTGATATCATTCCCATACTGGCATCAAAGCTTGTGGGTTTGGAAATGTTGCATTTCTAGAAAAAACTGTCTTCGGTCGTTTTTTTTTTTAAAAAAATATGATGCTGAGTTATTGCTATAATTTAATGTATTGTGCTTTATTAAGTCGCTTCACAATGAGTTGGAAAGGCTTAATTCTTAAGAAAAAAATGTTGCAATCCATACAATGCAAGGAACTCCATAGCCCTGCAGGAAAATAATCAAACAAACCATTCCCATGTTCTTCCAGGGTCCCACACTAATAGATTCCACACAGAAAGGAAGGTCAAATTAAGGTATTCAGGTTCTAGGATTGTCAAATTTAGAAGAAAAAGCTAGAACAACTGAGGTAATAAACTGAAATAGTCTCTTTAAAACTCTAGAAGCAAGATGCTAAATTAACATGGTTTCCCTGGAAGTATCAGCATTTCAGTGATCATTCTTCATATTGCTAATTCTGATTTATTACATATTTATCTCAGGTCAGCTGAGACTGATGTACATAACACTACACAAAAGAAAGTGACAAGCAGTCCGTCTAGCCTATGAAAGCATACCATCTAACTGTCCTGATTTGGCAGAGACAGATCTGTTGTCTCACTTTTTCAGCTACCTTTAAAATGTTCCAGTTTTTCTCTCCTCTTTCTGCTTTCTTTGTCCTTAGTGTACTTCAATTGCAGTAAACTGAGTTCACTGCAAAAGTAGCTTGCATTTAATTAACTTAGTGGAGAGAAGGGGATGAACACTCAGCAGACTCAGGCAAAAGCAAACTGCTGCAGCCTTTCCAAGTTTGTGTGTTTTCCTTACTAATAACTTTCCTCATCTTGACCATACTCTGATGTTGCTTGATTCCATGTGTCTCTGTTTTCATCTGTGAAATATTGGTGGATATTGGTGATCTAAAATCAGCAAAATGCTGCCAGAATGTTTGTTGGTTTTGCTGCAGGAATTACATTGATACACTCTGAAAATGATTAATTAATGAATCACTTTCTTTTCCACTTTTATCTCCACTGTGGACTTAGAAGCTTCTCAATTAGTGGGCCAGCAGGGCAAGCCCAAGCAGAGCCTGTAGGTGACTACTCTGATCATATCATGTCTACCATACTTTCTCTGTTTAGTGTCTCTCAAATTTCACTGAGTTAAGAGGTAGCCAAGGGCAATGATGATTTATGTGAGCAAGCAACAGCTCACCCTTTAGCCACTGTCAACTGTAATCCCCAAATATAACCTTGCCATTTGAACAGCCAGCTTTTAAAAAGTTCTCTCTTGCAGTTCTTTTGGTCATCAAATTTTATCAGATTCCCAAGACTGAAGAAGATGTTAACCTGGCCTGGTATTAATTCATTATGTCATAAACCCCAAAGTGGATAAATGGGAGAGATTAAGGGCCTGAAAATTTAATGCTATCAGGATTGACAATGGTGCAAAATGAATGTTCTTTCAGCTCCCCATCCAAGATTTTATCACCTCCATAACACAGGGGAGATGGGGTCTAGGCATTTTGTTCTTAATCAAAATGTTACACCTTCTTAAAATGCTGAAGCGAGGAGAAGCCAAGACAGGTTTACTTCCCTAAAGAGGAAAAGAAAAAGGAGACAGACGAACATAATAAGCTGTAAAGTCACATTAGCATGCAGTGTGAAGATTTTCCCACCTCAGAAAGAAAGATTAGGCAGCTGAGACGGAGTAGTTGCATGAAAAGGACAGGACTAATATACCTTTAATAGTTGTGTGTAAGAGGAAGCTTCAGCAGGCACAGCTTGCCATGCTTGTCCTGTTCCGTAATAGTACCCTTCCACACAATCATTAAAGGGCCAGGAGCCCACCTTTTCTTCATGTGGCTTACATGTGCTACAGCTGTCACAGTGCAAGGTGAAACTGAATGCTATGTTAAAGTAATTGGCCAGGATCCAATAAGCATGGTGGCAGAGTGCAAATATCTTACCCTGAAACTGTTGCACGTTTACGTATCTGCCCTCTACTTTTTCACTTGGTTTTAAAATGTCTCAGTTTTCCATATCCAATTCCAAGCTAGCTAGCGTGCTTGCTTTCAAAAACAAGGAACATAGTTATGGGGCAAAATGTCTATATTCCGCCAACACAGATGGCTGTTCCTGCAGGGAAACCAAGGCACTACTGCTTGGCATGGCTCATCGAAGGATTCGCTAGGCTGGGTGGAGAAAGCAGAAGTGGAGAAGAGGCGGTGGGTAGTGTCTCAACCCTTGGCAATTTTGCCAGGTGAAGGAAGCAGTAGAAGCTAAGGTGAGGAGGAAGGCAGCAATTCAACCCTTAGCAACATGTTGTTGCCAGTGTGCAGCACAACCACTTCCTCTTCCTTCTCCTCCTGGGGCACAGAGTGAGGTGGGGGTTACCTGATACCAGGAGGGCTGCCACCACTGCTGCCACCACCCTGACCCCCCCCCCCAGCTCAGTACTACTTCCATGGCTGCTCCACTCGCATGGGACTAGCTGTGAGCCCACAGGGATTGTGGTGGCGGCAGTCGCAGTAGCATCACTAACAGAAGGGGGATCAGGAGATGGTAGCTAGGGTTTCCAGATCTCAGTACCTGGCCATGAGTCTCCAGTTTTTGTGGGTCGTCTCCAGACAAGAAGCAAGCGTGCAAATTCACTGTTTTTTGGGGAGCTCCGCTCCAGACAAGAGGATGGGGCTTTGTGCACATCACCAGTTCAGCTAGTAGAGCAGCACCTTCCTCCAATTTGCAAGGCTTCATTGATTTCTTGCTTCAAGGTACAAAGACTCTCTAGGAGGTTCATGTATTTACTTCCTCCTTCTCTCCCAGATGTTGTAGGGCCAGGTCTCTTCTTTATGTCTACTTTCTGGCTAGAAGGAAGTGGGCTAGATTAAATGTTCTTTCTCCCATCTACTTTGGTAAGTGAGAAGGAATAGTCCCTTCATTTCACCATGAAGTTGGAATAATCCCTTTGGCTAAAAATTTCTCTCCAAACAGGAAAATGTATGTGTGTGTCAATGACAAGCTGTGAGCAACTGTGATTGGCACTAAATGCATAGAGCTTAATAACAACACTGGGGGCATTTCCTAGGTCTCAGATTTTTGCCCCAAAACTTCAGAGTCTGGGATGATGCTGAACTAGCAACCTTAATAGCAGCAGCAATGGTGACAGACACAGGCCTATAACAGAAGTAGCAACAGCGCTGGCAGCTGCTTCAGGATTATCTGCTATGACTGGGAGAGGAAGGAGGATGGTGGCCCTAGTTTTCATCTTGTAGTGTTGGATGACATGAAATCTCCTCCAGTGTACTTACACCTTCACTGGGGATGGTGGTGGGGAAGTTTCCTTCCTTTTTCCCACTTCCTCCCCAGATGCACAACAGCAACCTGGGCTTATAAGTGCAGCTTTGAACCTCTGGCTGCCAATCACCTGCAGGGGGTACATTCCAGCTGCCTTATTGAGCCCAGGGAAGAAAAATCAACTTTCATCCATAGTGTAGGACTGCTTTTTCTTGCTGCACAAGGGCAACAGGAACATGCCCGAGTTCACTGCCACAGTGGGCAAAAGGACAGGGCTGGGCCCACAAGCACCCTGACCACTTTTGTACAAGGAGGTATCAGATATGTTCCCCTACACAGTCCAAAAAGATACCTATGCAGGGATAACTGCAGTTGTTTGTAAGGGAGGGATATTTGCACGTGTACCATCATAAATAATGTCATTGAATGCATACATTGTTCAGATCTCTGTGAATTGTGCAGGAGAACTTGACATGAGGGAACAAGATGTTCTATCCTAGAGTACGATGATTAAATCTCCTATGCGAGGAATATATGTGTTCTCAAAAGAGCATGAAGAGGCCTGTAGAGTCAGCTGGCTTAGATAACTCATTTGCAAGGGAAACCTGAAAATATCTGAAATCTCTAAATGTATAGTAATACCAATACTGAAAAAAGTTGCCATGTATTCAAAATAAATTTTTAAAGGTTACTGGTAGTTCTCAAATGCCTTTCAGTCTGAGAACATTTTCAAACCGAGTCCTTTTATTGCTTCTCATCATGCCTGGCTTTCCATGTGCTCTGAATTCCCAATGCTGCATAGAATTGTCCTCCAAACTGGTCAAATAAGGAACAGCACCAATATTACCGCAGAATAGATTTATTAATTAGAGCATTAGTTTAGGGTTTTGTCACTTTACAGTCAGCACATATGAATTTAGATAATCATAAATCAAGAATAGGGCACAAATACATGGGAGACAGATGCTAAATGTTACGTTGATGCCAGATCACAGAGGACAGAACCGAGGATATGAAGAAGACACCACAGTCTGAGAGAGTCCAGAGAGGGCAAACTGTAGAATCATAGAATCATAGAAATGTAGAGTTGGAAGAGACCACACGGACCATCCACTCCAACCCCCTACCATGCAGGAATACCCTCAAAGCACTCCCGACAGATGGCCATCCAGCCTCTGCTTAAAAACCTCCAAGGAAGGAGACTCCACCACACTCCGAGGCAGCATATTCCACTGCCGGACAGCCCTGACCGTCAGGAAGTTCTTCCTGAGGTTCAGGTGGAATCTCCTTTCCTGCAGCTTGAATCCATTGCTCCTTGTCCTGGTCTCTGGAGCAGCAGAAAACAAGCCCTCTCCCTCCTCTACATGGCATCCCTTCAAGTATTTAAACATAGCTATCATGTCCCCTCTTAACCTTCTCTTCTGCAGACTGAACATACCCAGTTCTCTAAGTCTATCCTCATAGGGCTTGGCTTCCAGGCCCTTCACCATTTTGGTCACCCTCCTCTGGACCTGCTCAAGCCTGACCATGTCCTTCTTGAATTGGGGTGCCCAGAACTGGACACAGTATTCCAGATGAGGTCTAACCAAAGCAGAGTAGAGTGGTACCAGTACCTCCCTCGATCTAGACACCATACTCCTATTGATGCAGCTGAGAACTGCGTTGGCCGTCTTGGCTGCTGCATCACACTGCTGACTCATGTTCAGCTTGTGGTCTATTAAGACTCCTAGATCCCTTTCACACGTACTGCTATCCAGCCACGTGTCCCCCATCCTATATTTCTGCATTCCATTTTTTCTACCTAAGTGTAGGACCTTACACTTCTCTCTGTTGAATTTCATTTTGTTAGCCTTGGCCCAGCTCTCCAATCTGACAAGGTCATTCTGAATTTTGATCCTGTCCTCTGGCGTATTAGCAACCCCTCCCAATTTGGTGTCATCTGCAAATTTGATGAGCATGCCCTCTATTCCTTCATCCAAGTCATTGATGAAAATATTTAACAGCACTGGTCCCAGGACAGAACCCTGTGGCACCCCGCTAGTCACTTCTCTCCAGGTTGAAAAGCAGCCATTGGTGAGCACCCTTTGGGAACGGTCAGTCAATCAGTTACAGATCCACCTCACAGTAGCTCTGTATTGCATTGGCATCAACTGGGGTTTTTCTTTTCTTTTTTTTTTTTTTTTGCTGTAAAAATCTGGCGAAGCAGAATTTTTACATCTCTATATGTTTATATCTGAGACCCAGCATGTTGTAGTACTTTGAACATTGGACTGTGAGCCTGGAGCCTGGGGTTCAATTCCCCACTTGGCTGTGGAAACCCACCGGGTGACCTTGGGCGTGTCACAAACTCTCAGCCGCAGAAAAACCCCATGATAGGTTCACCTTAGGGTCACCACAAATTGTTGTGTGAAGGCACACAACAACAATCTATATATGTTCAGAGTACAAAAACTAATCTGACATTCTTTGGAAAAATCTCCCCAAGACAATTGTCATTGGCATACTTTTTTGTCACACCAAGTATAATAGTTTGGGACAAAGAAAGTCCCAGGTTGTTTTTCAGTAAACTGTGAAGTGGCAAATTGAAGTGCTAGTGTCTAGTTGTTAACAGGCTGGGCCCATTTTCTTCCATGGTGGTAGAGGACGCTGGAATTAACTGGAGTCGGAGAATACCTCACAGTACATTAAGTGTAGACTTTATTTCAATTGACTTTTACTTTTATTGCACCTTGGGCATTTTCTTCTATGAATGTTTGGGTGTAAGACAGTTGATTCTGGACATACAAACACATCTTTACTTATAGGGGATTTTTATATCCCACAATACACTCGAATTCTTACCAGGGATAGAAAATATCCCCCAAACTCACCCACTGCAAAGGTTTTTGTGTAATGATTCAGCATAACTGATTAGTACAACCTCTTGGCTTGTGAAACCCAGACATTACAACTTCAGAGACCAGCTCTTTAGTTTATGGTTTTACACAGCTTCCAAGAGGACACAAAATATCATTTCTGTTCTATAGCCAAAGAAAGGTAACTTGGAATGCAGGACTTTTTCTTTCTGCCTGTGCAAGGGAGGGGTCAGAAGAGAAGCGGCTGCAGGAGCCAGGCACACTGCCAGTGTTTGCTGTAAACACTGGGCAGAAGGTGGTCCTGCCTCAGGGAGCGGACTGAAAGCAGCCCTAGCAGGAAGACAGAGAACAGGTGCTGCTTGCGAATAAAGCTGTGGGTGATATGGGGTCAAGAAAAGGCGCTGGCAGGGCACAGAATTTCCTGGTGGATACCAAACCCACCCAGCTGCAGTGAGCAGTAGCCTGCTGCCTGTCTGCTCAATGCACCCATCTCAAAGCTGGCTTTTGCAACCACTGATTAGAAAGATGCCTTACCTTTAAAGAATTTAATTATATGAACTTCAGAGGGGTGGAAAGCCAGGATTAAATGAATGAAGAAGAATTAAGAATAGGGCTTTGCATTTCAGAAGTAAAAGTTGGTATCTGTTTCAATAAGAACTCAAAAGTTTCCTCTAAGATTTCACAACTCACCTCTCCCCTGCTCCCAGAATTAAGAGGAATCCATTGTGTAATATTTGGATGTCCTGTGAAATGCAAAAAGGTAAAGGTAAATTATTTTAAATGTTTACTTACTGAAGGTAACATATCCACATTTAGGAAAAATACTGGATGCTGGGATACTAGAAGCAAGAGCGTCATGCCCCACCTGAGAGCTTCTCAGGAACACTAGGGTGGCTGGATTTGGAAGCAGCATGCCAACTAAATGGAAAATGAGATAACAAGCAAGAACTAGATGAACATAAAGACTAAGGGGCCTTTCCACCTTACACTATTATAGTACTATTCTTCCACTTTCAACCTCCTGTGGAAGTCTGGGGTTTATAGTTCTCTGAGGCCAAAGAGCTCTCTGGCTGAGAATTCTAAAGGCCCCTCCCTGAACTGCAAACTCCAGGATTCCACAGGATGTTGAAAGTGGAATAGCTGCACTATAACGGTGGAGTACAAAAAAGCCTGGAGACAATGCATATCTTTTTTGTTTGAAGCATCAGCAGTTTGCACACGTTTTCCCATGCTTCTCTGTACATAGAGCAAACATTGTACATGTACTCACCAAGCACAGAAAGACTGACTGACTATTTTAATAGGCCATGGAACAACACATAGTTGACCTAGTTTAGCTACACAGCTTAAGCAAATTATGCTAAAACTGTTCATGCAAATATGAAACTCTCTCAACAATGACAGAAAATTTCTTGCTGTCTCTCAGCAAAGAATTTTTTTTTTTTGATGGTTTCTCATTCTCGGCAAAAGAAACAAGGATTTATAGTCTTAGGCTGAAGATGGTAGGGCCAATAGAAAGGCTTCCTCCAAAGTTTTTAAAACCAGAGCAGATTATACAGACTTCAGATTGTCTGGACCCAATCATATAAGAATCCTATGGGGCCTATGTTTCTTGCTGAATGAGAAATAACTTTTGAATCTGAGTAAGCATTCAAACACAGTTTGTGACATGACATGTGGTTTGTTCTGCTGAGGGGAGTCAAAGGATACTTTCAGACTCTGAAAAAGATGAGAAAGAGAAGGAGTTCAGAAGCTACAAGTCCATATTCATACAAAAACAGTTGGGACATAAGGTAGCAACACAGAAATGGCATGGGAAGTATGACCCCTCGAATGGGGATTTCAACGCCTACATGCTTAGGCTAATTGGGGCTGAACTTCCTTTGAAATGATCAGGGACCAGTGATCAGCACCATCAAGATTCTTGTGTTCTGCCGCCTGAGGAAGTATCATTCAGAAATGTCTTATTTTGTAGGCATCTTGGCTTTCCGCAACTTACCTGTGTCTTCTGTGAGGCTCTTGCGTTCTCGCTGCTTCTGCTCTACAGGACTTGCCTGCCAGCCGGCAGGCAACATAACTCTGCTTCTTCCTTCCACAGCGCAGCCAGGTATTTTCCCAGGCTGCGCTGGGGGAGGAAGCATGAGGGTTGTGGCTCTGGAGGCTCCGTACGTACGGTAAGTGCGTGTGGGGCCCCAAAGTGATGCGCGATTGGACAGCATTTTCAGCTAAAAGCCAAAAATGATATAGTGCGTGATCAGTGCCTGCTGGCTTCAGCAGCGTTGCGCAATTGCAAGGACATCATCTGAAACGCTTCTCTCAATCGCGCGACGCTCCGGAGGCCCTTTCGCATGAGAAATGCCACATGAAAAGGGCCAGGGTCTTATTTTATTTGATGCATTGATCTTACATTTTAATCCATTTCACAATATTTCATTTATTATTTTGTTATTATATTACCAACTGCTTTAGTTGTGGTGGTGGTGATGGTTCTTCACTGTATTCTTTGTGTTTTTAATGTTTTGTAAAAAAAAAAAAATGCATACAAAATGACATGTCTACAAGTCTTGAGCCTCCCATCAGCCTTCAAAGTTCCAGGGTCCCTGATGAGAAGCACACACCTCAGTATACGAAAGGGGGCATTTGCATCCTTGTGGCCAGGGTGCCACTGTGAGATGCAAGAGGGGAACAACTGTCAACTTTCATCGTACTGATTTTGGCCTTGTGCCTCCAGTAGCAGCCTGAAGTGCAAAAACCAAGTGAAGCTTTAGATGGCCCTGGAAACAGGGATGATACAAGTTTGATCTGCTTAATTGCTGCCAAAGGCACAGGGACATCGCCTGTTTAAAAAATGTGTGTGGGAAGGGAGTGACGCTAAGAGCCTTTCCACACTACACTGTTCTAGTGTTATTATTCCACTTTCAACATCTTGTGGAATTCTGAGATTTGTGTTTACTGAGGCCAAAGTGCTCTCTGGATGAGAATTCTAAAGGCCTCTCCCTAAACTGCAAACCCCAGGATTCCATAGGAAGTTGAAAGTGGAATAATAGCACTGTAACAGTGCAGTGCAGAAAGTCAGACTGAAAAATATGGTCCTTCCTGCACCTTACCTGTCTTTGGTGTCATCCCAGCAGTGGCTTTGCTGGGATGAGAGTGTGGATATGATTTCTCTCGTTTGCACTGGCTGGCTTCCTGCCAAAGGAGCTGCAATGGACATGCCTCTTCTTTCTGTAGCACAGCCAGGGAACTTTCCCAGGCTGCGCTGGGGCAGGAAGCACTTCCATTGCACTTCCAAGTGCTTCCACAGGCCAAGTAAATGGTGGGAAAACCCCTCAACAGCTTAATCTGCGATTGTGCCATCTGGCCATGATGTCATACAGAAGTGTCGTTGTAGTCCCACTCCTCTCCTGTCCCCATGTGGGGATGGGAGGCTCCTGTGGAAAGCCTATGAAAGGGGGAAAACAGATAATAGGAGCTTCCAGATGGGTCATTTTCAATGAGACCACAATAAGGGCCTTTCCGCAACTCACCTTTTCTCAGTGCTGGGGTGTGGTGCTTGCGCAAGCAGCCTCCGGGGAGAGGCTCTCACATCCAGGGTCCTTCAGCTCCGCATGAGCTTCCTGCTCACGCGAGAGCCCCACCTCTTCCTTTCGCAGTGCAGCCTGGGACCTTCCCAGGCTGCACTGGACAAGAAGCATGACCGGCCCGGCTCCCAAGGCTCCTCACGCAAAGTAAGTGCACGCAGAGCCCCGGGGCGATGCACGACCGTGCACCATTTTCGGCTTCAAGCCAAAAATGAAAAAATGCGTGAGTGGTCCCTGCCAGGCCCTGGAGCGTAGCACAAATGTGAGTGCATCGTGTGGACTGCTCCTCACATGTGCACGACGCTCGAGGGGCCCTTTCGTATCGAAAATGTCGTGCGAAAAGGGCCTATGGAAGGAAAGGATCAATCTGCATTCCTTGCACACTGCATCCTGGCCACAATCACCTCCCCGCCTCTTCTGTGCCTGCTGAATTTAGCATTAGCTTTAAAACCAACTTGCAGAACTCGGACTTATATGCTTAGTCTCATATGCAGTTTGGCCACAAGTCCTTCCTTACCCTTTAGCCTTCAAAAAAAGCAATGAGCTCTCTAGCAAGCACCATTGCCTTGATGTTTCCACTTCTAGTTGAATGATCGGAATGGGCTGTATTGCTGTACTGCACAACACTCCTCAAAAATGAGTCAGTCCATCCAGGGAGAATTTAATTAAAGGTGAACTCTCAAGAAACTGCTGGCTGTCCCCAAGTAACAATTGCTTTCTCAGATGATGACAGGAGTGGAACCTGAAGGTCAGTTTTCACTCTCCCAAAGTAGTCATTAATATGTTAACAGCCGTTGTTATGTTAAAGGTATCATGGCCTCACTGCACAAGGTGGTTATTAATGCTCTAATAAAGCCACCACTTAGTTAAAGAATGAAACTGTGTTCTAATGGAAATGTGTTTTGTAGTGCAGGAGCAAGCTGTTATAACTGTCTGTCTATTCTCCATTGCCTATAGCCCAGACAGTATGGCTCATTTTACCCTGTGGCAGCAAGAAGAATGCCACACTGAATAACTGATGGAAATGTTAAAAGATATTTTAAAAGTTATTCATCGAATGCTGTTTGTACTATTCAAACAAAGATTGTTACATATTTGTAAATTGTCATTGCCAGGGTCTGTACAGCAGTGTATAGGTGACATCCCTCCCTAGCTTCACATTCATTGAATGTATGAAGAACCCTATTGCATGCTTTCTCTATACCCCCTGCAGAGGGCATCAATAGTAGGCATATTGGTATTGGGGGCATGGCCAGACAGCGAGATCCCAGTCCCTGTTTCAACCTCCTCCTCTGGCTTCAGTGGGCACCTCAGGTTGTGAGACTGAATTGGGAGCCACATCATTTTTGTTTTCTTCACTGAAAAGCAATGATGTCGACTCAGGTGGATAGATTTGGACTCAAGTCGGACCTAGTCACTTCAGTGACTTGACTCGGACTCGACTCAGCAATAAATGAGGCACTGACTTGACTCGACTCGAGACTTGTGTGTTTTCAGTGACTGACTTGCTGCCCTTGATTCAGTAACATAACACATTCATCTAGAAACCTTACAACTTTGAACAACGCCTCCAGCTCTTTTTGCCTACTGGTCACATTGCAATCTATCTCAAGCCCAAAGTGTGGGTGCATTTCTCAGAGAGGAACAGCAAATGGGTTAGGCAATGGGCTTGAGGCAGGATTGAGGTCTGCCCAGCAACCTGTCCCTGCTGCATATCAGAGGAGCCTTCTAAAATGTTTCCTAAGAGCAAAAGACAAGTCTTGTCCCCAGAGTGCAGGGTTCATTTCTCAGAGGGGAACAGCAAATGTGTTCGGCAACACGCTTGAGGAGGAAGGATCCTTCCTCTAAAGCTTCCTTCTAAAGCTTTTGAAACTTCAATAATGGGGAGTAAGAAGGATCCTATTCCCCATGTCCGAAGTTGCAGATGACAACATTGCAAATGTGGAGGGCCGACTCTGCTTAAATTATTAAAACTGACTTTATTTGATTCTGACCAATTATTCTGGAATTTTGGTTGGGGTATAAAGTTGGTTTCCAGACTTGAGACTTCAGTTGAAAGTATCTTCGAGGACTTGAGACTCAACTTGAGACTTGAAGGTAGAGACTTGAGACTTGACTTGAGACTTGGAGTAGAAGACTTAAATACATCACTGCTGAAAAGAAAACATGGAAGACCCAATCTAGACTGAATTCCTAGCTTACAGCAGGGGGAGGGGCTTGAAGACTTTGCTTCCACATGTTTTACAAAACCCTCCACAGGTATGATGTATGAAGGACAGTTTCAGCCTTGCTCTTAGTTGTAAATCTAGCCACGTTCATTTTTTTTTAAACTTTTAACTCTGTGAATGCTGGAGGTGCATGACCATAGTGGAAAACATTCTGTCTTCTCAAGAAGTAGGAAACCTATATTCAGCAATGGATGAGATGGTTCCCTAACTTTTTATGCCGAGCAGTTGCTTAATGAATTTGAAGTGTATTGCTAGTTCAGGGTACCTGTCTGGCATAGGTAAGACACTTACACTCCTCAACCTTTAAATTCTCATGCCTGCCTTGAAGGGAAATGCCTTGGATGCATGCCCACTTTTAATTGCTGGTGAAAATGAATTATTAAGCAATCACCAAATGATCAGTAGTTATCCATCTGCAACGTAAGACAGGTACACGTGACCTACTCTCAGCACTGACTTGGAAAGATGCCGGTGAGCTAATCACAAGGCTTTGGGGAAGTAAATTCCTCTGTGTAAATATCTGGACTAAACCAGACCTAACCAGGACAAATCCTTTTCTGCTGATATTCTAACCCTTCACTTTCATTGTTGCTCCAACTGTCAGGTAATTCTTTTACCAACGAACTGTGAAGATGACCATCAATATTCTCAGATATCTTGACGGCTAAAAGTGGGGGCTCATAACCCAGGAAAGTTACTTTTTTTTTGGATAAAAGCTATAATTCCCAGAATCTCCTGACCAGCATGCCCACTGGCTGAGCATTTGAGGAGCTGTGGTACAAGAAGTAAAGGCTTCCTAGGTATGAGAAGGAATGGTTTTAGTGACTTCCGTCGTGGCTGGCTAAAACACCAAAAAGAGCCAACGTGTTGTAACGGTTTGAGTGTTGGACGACCGCCCAGGAGACCAGGATTCAATTCCCTGCTCAGTTGTGGAAACCCGGTGGGTGACCTTGGGTGCATCACACATTCTCAGCCGCCAGAAAACCCCACGATAGCTTTGCCTTAGAGTCTTTATCAGTCAGAAATGACTTGAAGGGACACAACAAGAACACATTTACATTTTACTGCATATATCCTATCCTTTATGCCAGCTATTAAACCGGACCGAAGCTACTCATAATATTCATATGTTACACTGCATAACATGACTTCATAATAATAATTCTAAGCAAAATGTTGCTTTGTCTAAAGAAGTTTTCTTCTAATCAAGTCAGCACTTCATTGAAATGTGTATTTTGTTTCTAGTTTAAATAAATAATGGAGAAAGGCAAGAGAGAAATTTTTGTCTATATATTTCATCAGCAATCCAGGCAATCAGTTCCCTAGCACAGTTCATTCTTTGTAAAAAAAAGCCTCTTAAATCTGCTTTTAGAGATCCACATTTTTCCTGAGTGGGAAAGAAGAAAGGCATTGTTTGCCAATTTCTCTTTCATTAACAGCACCCAGTACTAACCCCCTACGCAGCCATGTGAGATCACTCAGACTCTCTTCTGGGGGCCATAACAGGTTTAGGGGGTGTGGCAGGAGAATTTGTGTATGCTATGCTATGTACTTTGTATTTCCACCAGTGATCAGCTGGATCAGAATTCTTCTGCAGGTGGAAAGAGACTCTGGATCCAAGACATTGGCAACAAGGCCATATCCAGATGATCTACTATATAAAAGTCAATGTTTATCTGTTAGTTTGTGAGTTTGTCTGTTTGTCTGCGTCAGGCAGGCGAAGACCTCATACCATTGGCTGTCTGAGGTGAGAAGACCTCGTATGATTGGCTGGCTGTGAAGATTCCATGGAATCCTGGGGTTGGCAGTTTAGGGAGGGGCCTTTAGAATTCTCAGCCAGGAGCTCTTGGGCCTCAGGTCCGTTGCTATGGAGATGAGGCCTACTGTCAGTAAGGATGCCAGAAAACTTTTGGGAGGTATATGTGAGAAAAATTAAAATGACATACACAACATAGCCTATTTCCACATTACACTGTGATGGTGCTATTATTTCACTTTCAACATCCTATCGAATCCTGGGATTTGTAGTTTAAGGAGGGGCATTTAAGAATTCTTAGCCAGAGAGGTCTTTGGCCACAGTAAACTACAACCCCCAGAATTCCACAGGATGTTGAAAGTGAAATAATAGCACTATCACAGTGTAGGGCAGAAATGGTCATAGTTACAAGGTCTTCTCACCTCACACAGTAGATTCTATGAGTTCCATATGTGAGGAATCTTAAAGCTGAGATTCAAAACAAAAAAATGCTTCCAGAAAAATGTAAAGCCATTGCACAAATTCAACAGAAATTAAAAAAAAAAAAGCCAGTACATCAATATCACCAGACAACACAGATTGGATTGGGGACTATGGGAAAAAGTTACAGGTACTGGTACATAGGCTGATTTCTATGGAGATAATGCCTAGCAGCAAGGAGGAGGACAGTGTATTCCCGCAGGAACCCAATCTCTCTATGTTAACAACTACAAATACAGATTGGATTGGGGAATATTGGGATAAGTTACAGGTACTGGGATGGTTGCTATGAAGATGAGGTGTAGCAGCAAGGAGGAGGACAATGTATTGCCTCAGGAACCCAACCTTTGAATGTTAACAACTCTGAATAAAGATTGGATTGGGGAATATGGGGAAATTGGGGAATATGGGGAAAATTTACAGGTACAGAAATAGGCCAGTTGCTATGGACACGAGGCATAGCAGCAAGGAGGAGGACAGTGTACTCCCTCAGGAACCCAAACTGTGTATGTGAATAACTCTGAATACAGATTGCATTGGGAAATATGGAGCAAAGTTACAAGAAATGGAGAAGACAGTTTGGTGAGTTCTAAAGAGGAAAATAAAAACCCCAGGCAACGCTGGGTAAATAAGCTAGTATGTAATAAATACCATCTCTGATACCCCCACATACAACATAATATGCCTCCAACCCATGAGAGATAGAATGCTTAGCTAGGAAGAGGAAATGTTACAACTGGTAAGTCTTCAGAGAGGAGATTCGTTCCACTCTTGTTCCATAACAAGTAAAGATTGACTTGTACTAAGTTTAATATAAGGGCTCTGGACGTGGCAAAGAGAATAAGTAGTTGGCAGTGTCTGTATAGATCCAGCATGGACAGTGGACTAGGACTCTGTGACTCTGGTCAGCCATGGAAGCCCACTGGGTGACCCTGGGCAAGTCACACTCTCTCAGCCTTAGAGGAAGGCAATGACAACCCCTCCTCTGAATAAATCTTGCCTGTGAAAAGATTGTCAAAATGTCAGAGTTGATTTGAAAGCACTTTACAACTGCAAAGGATCTATACCCAAGGATATTTTAACTATCTTTTACCAGGTACATTGATAGGCATGCATTCTCATTGCACGAGTAGTGTTTTTGTTCATATATTTGTGGAAATCAGTTATTGAATGTTTTTTCTTTCTAACTAAGGCTACTCCTGGACAATATCATTAGGATAGAGGGTGGCGAGATGAAAATGATTTCGTTTTGCAGATGTTTTGAACCATCAGAGCCACAAAAGCATAGCAATTGCTCACTCCGACTTCTCATCCTCTAAATCAGTCCTATTCAGGGTGGTTGTCTGTGGACTAGTGACGGAGTGTGATTACCGGCTGCCAGGCCATGGCAAGCGTCCAGGAAAGGAAGCCACAGTTGTAGTCCAGGGGCACAAATATGGCGCTTGACCCTGGAACGTTGGGAGAGAAAAACCCTCACATCAGATAGCGTAAGAAGCACCGCTCTGGATCGTGTTGACATTGCTTGAAGATGAGATTACGAATATGAAAATGCCGGCCTCTCAGTGGCTGCGGTCAATGTCTGTATACTTTAAGAAGAGGCATAAACATATGTTTCGGAGCCTGTTAAACAAGTTAACAAAATGAACATTTGTTGGGAAGTAGACCTAGCTCCCGTTACGTTACGTAGGAGTCGCACCACTTCAGATAGCAAAGAGACACTCCTTCGTGCAATCATTGCTATTAACTCCCTCCCCAACGAAAACTGATATGTCAGGAAGAAGGCTAGGCCACGGTGCTTCCTGACTCTAGTGTCTTACAGAGAGGGTTATTTTTGTCATGTTGTTATACAAAAGCTTGTTATTATGGAAGGCTCCACCTGTGTGCGTCTGAAACAGGACGGCCTAGACACAGGTTTCTCAATGAAGCAAAGTGGCAATAGCCATATCCAGGCCTGATTTACCTCGGCAGGCCTGGTTTGCTGATGGGCTGTTAGTACAGTGTGTGTGTGTGTGTGGGGGTTATTTCTTTTTCCTCTTTCGGGAATTTGTCTTCCAGTACATATGGAAAGCGTACAAAATGTACAAAGAAGGAAGTGGGCCTTGAATGACCTAATGATATATAATGCGGTCACCACATTCCAGAACCTCCGCACCCTTCCCTGTACTCTCTACTCGACTCCTGAGAGACTTAAATGAAACTGCAATCCTAAGTAAGTAAATGAGACTTACATCTAAGTGAAAATGGTTCAGAGCAGGGTATAAGACATATTCTCTTTCCTTCCATTAGTAAAGGTCGACTTGCTGACCAGTATCTTTACACAGCGGATACACGGATTTATAATCTTCTTTCATTTCAACCATTGTTCTTGGGACTTCCAGTTGTAATATAAATTTAAATATAAGTTTTTCAATGATCGCACGTTGCTGGCGATAATTTATCTTTGTCAGATTAGAGACAGAGGTGATTTTTTAAAAATCAATTCAAGTATACCCGCTCATGCCACTATTTTGTTAAGGAAGAGCCATATTCAACTGGGCATTATTTTTTTTCCCCTGATGCTAATCCTAGAAATGCAAGCTTTCATTTATTTTATGTTAAAGAGCATGCGTTGGAATAGAAAGCACAGCATATCAAAAGTACCACCACAGCAAAACACCTGAGCTCATTTCTAAGGTAATTGGAAATAAACATTCAAAACACCATTGTTTCTAATTAGTTACAAAATGTTTGCAGGGAAGATTTATGCAGACAGATTTCAGTTCTCAGTTGCACATGATACCCACTTCTGTATTTCATAGTATATAAGGTATGTTCCCTAAAGGGATTGGAAATGCAAAACACAAAGGCTTTTAAACCAGTTTTAAAATCTATTTTAGTATAAGTGGTTCCTGGAGTATACGACTTTAAGCAGGTGTAAAGAATTTTGTAAAGGTGGCAACCTTGTCCTCTTTACAGCGTGACACACTTCACAATTCTTTGATTTCTGGGAGCAGTGGCAACACTATTTTCCTTCAGAAGATTGCATTCCTGATCAAACAAGAACAAAAAGAAGCAGACTTACAAAAAAAGTACAAGCACATAAAAAGGGGTGCAAAAAAGAGGGATTTTAAGAATATAATGCTAATTATGTTCAAACCAGTTTTTTTTAAAAATTACCTTTAATACATTGAAACTAGATAGAGACAGACCACTGGATATCAATGTTGAAAAAGTACTAAATAAGAGGAATGCAGAGTAGCTGAGCTAATTATTTGCATCAATTCTTACTATAGAAGAAACTATAGAAACTGAAAACAAACCGCTGGAAAAACTCCATCCTAAATCACTGATACCAGGCTCTTGGGATTATTGTTGATCATAAATTAAACATGAGCCAGCAATGTGGTGCTACGGCAAAGAAGGTGAATGCTACTCTAGCCTGCATTAATAGAAGCACAGTTTCCAAATTGAGAGAAGTAACAGTCCCACTATTTTCTGTGCTGGTCAGGCTTCGTTCATCTAGAGTACTGCTTTCAGTTCTGGGTGCCTCATTTTAAGAAGGATATAGACAAGTTGGAACAAATTGGAGCAAGTTCAGAGAAGAACAACAAGGATGATAAGAGGTATGGAAAACAAAACATATGAGGAAAGGTTGAAGGAGCTGAAGGAGCCTGGTGAAGAGAAGACTGAGGGGTGACAGGATTGCACCCTTTCAATACCTCAAGGGGTGTCACAGAGTTGCCCCAGAGAGCAGGACAAAAATATTATGATCTGAAGTCACAGCAAGTTAGATTTCCATTGAACATTACAAGGAACTTCTTGACCATAAGAGTGGTTCAGCAAGAGAACCAATTGCCTAGAGAGAGGTGAAGGTATTTCTCCTCTGGGCATCTTCAAAAACAAGCTGGACAGCCACCTGCTAGGGATGCTTTAGCTGGGAATCCTACACTGTGCAGGGGGTTGCACTCAATGGCCCTTCCAACTCTATTATTCTGGATACTGCACTGCCAAACTTATCTAAAGGTAAAATTGATAGCTAAAAGCTGTTGAAGCCTAAGAGCATAAATCTAAATACATAAAAACTTCCCACTTGCAGTTAAAAGGCTAATTAGCACTTCGGGAGGCATTAAAAACATAAGTTAAAACAGGCTTTTACAGGAGTTCCTGCCACCATGGCCATCTTGGGAGGCTCCTCCACTCTATTATTCTATTTAGAATGGTTAAAACTAATAAGGCCTAGCAAATATTCAAAAGGACCTCTGCAAAGTGAGGAATAGGCATTAAAAGGGAAATGCCATATAAGCAAATGTGATGCATGTTGACGCACATTGGAGCAAAATGTCCTAACTTCACCTAAACACTGAGCAGGTCGTCACTGGCCAGAAAAGAGATCTTGTTGGGTAGCTTATCAGAAACACTGACCCCCTATGTTGCTGTTGTGAAAAAAATTATATGTTGAGGATCATTAGGAAAGGAAACACTAATATCATAATATCTTTTATACAAGTCTTTGGTGTAGCCGTACCTGGAATATTATGCATCTCATTTTGAGCAGGATATCATAGAGCTGGAAAAGGTTATAAAAATGACAACAACCACAAGGCTTTGTGACAGATTGTTGATTAAATATAATGTTCTGTGTGTGTGTGTGTATGTGTGTGTGTGTGTGTGTGTAATGGTATGTCTGTTGATCAAAAAGCTGTAGGAATATTATTTGCTATACACATAAAATTAGGGAGGATATTACGTAGACAATTCAAATCAGTTAAAATAGATAGTTATCTCTGTGGTGTGGATCATGCATAATCAATAGGAGGAATGCTGGGAGCTGTAGTCCAACAGCATATAGAGGACTATGTGATTCTCATACCCACACTATGGTAATCATTCTATCCTAACTAATGCTTCTGTGGCTTTTTCCTTTCATAACTGACAATATGGTTTAGCTTTGCAACTTGGTATAAGGTAGCTGTCGTGTGTCATATGTCTCTATGATGGTTAGTTCCTCAGCTCTGATTTTGTTTCTCTGAATTCTGTCCAGTTTGTCCACACCTTCATTGTAACTGACCCTCATAAGCTTGGACAAAGCTGTTCAGCTAAATTTTGACCTCCTTGGAGGCATACTAGATATTTTCAACTCATACTAAACTATAGGAAGTGGCAATCATTCTATGTAAACACATTGTTTCTGACCCTATTCTCTCTCACTTGATTTATGCTACTCCTATTTAAACAAAGGAAATAACAGCAAGGATTACTTCACTTATATCAATAGGACTCCTTCAGCAACAGCTGTTCAAACATTTGTTAAATCACTTCACAGCAAATAACATCACAGTGCCGCATGGCTGTTCCACACTTAATCTTAACCATAACTCTATTTAACATAAACATATGCTGCATCCAAGCTGTAGGCAAGAAAGTCTCACTTTCTTCTATGACATCATTAAGCAGTTCCTCAAGGAGGAAGGCATGCCTGAACTTCTGAAATAATTAAATACAAATCTCACCCATGCCTAGACCTAGGAGAAGGAAAAGAGTAAAGACATTGTAAGTGTTGCCTTCTAGACATGCATCTATGGGGAGATGCTGTAGCTCAGGAGCAAAACACAAATGTTTCCCAGATCAAATCTGGAACTACAGAGAAATCTCCTTTGGGTTTTCCATTGCTATGTTGCTTGTGATCTTGGTGGCTGGAAAATGTGTGACTTCATTCATAGAAATTGTCCCTGCCTATCTCTAAGGTCAGCCAGTATACACAACAGGTCTATCTGAGTAAGTGCACACTGAGAGACAAATGAAATGGTCTATAGGGGAAACATCCCAACAAATTATGATTGCAATACTTAACATGGCCAGTTGCCTAGGATTCTGGAAGCTGAAGTCCAATAAGATTTGAGGACCCAAGTAAAGTTTGCTTTCATGCAGGTAGTGGAAGGCGGGATTATGAAATGAATGGAAGAGCACTGTCTAAATTGCACAGTTACAAATCAGTTGACATCAACTAAAGATGACAAAAAATCACATTTGTGTGAATAAAATTTGATTCATTTACCAATGTAGCAACAGACCCTAGCAGTATCATATTTATAGTAATGAAATATGTCATGTTAAGGTTAATGGGTTTGCCACTTTCTCCATTCAAGCTTGATAATTAAAAAGATCATGGCATCCTTTACAAGGCAATTAACAGTAAGACTCATATCTGGGAACTGGCATGTCTAATTTATGGAAGGTGAAGTATGTCTCTTTCTTTTTTTCAAAATCAGGTGCTGATGACTTTTACAAGCTCCCACTCATTTCCCCTCTTTGCTTTGCAACAGGACCAGGAGCCAACATGATTGGGGGAAGGTTTTCATTCCTTTCAAACCCTAGAAGCATGCAGGATACAGAAAGATTCTGTACATATTGAAAAATATTAGATCTTTTAAAAAACACAAATATGACAAGTGAAGCTCTAGAAATATATCTACCATCCCAAATCTCTCCAAGCTTATCTTTATCATCACCCACTTTATATTTAAGTGGATGTTTGTCAGTAGATTTCAAGATTACATCCATATCTTTAAAATGTACCAGTAGAAATGACTCTTAAAGTAGGGACAGTACTCAAGGATGGCCATGTTAATCATGTGACAAAATACAACCAAATCCAAATCTTTAGAGTAGCGGTGGTCAGTTGTGATGGGTCAAGGGGTGATTTTATTTATTTATTAAAATACATATATTCTGTTCTATATCTGAAGATTTTAGAGCAATGTATAATAATATCAGTTTAAGATAATAAATAACAATGCCTGGGATCCTGCATCATCTACCTAATTAAGTTTACTTAACAAAGTAACTTCTCCTGGCCACTCCCCCCCCCAAAAAAACCTGATGAAAACATGATTCAGTTGTGCTCTGATCATTGGAAGAATGGGCCTCCTTCTTCCCATGCAACTGGTGCCCAATGAGTAGATTGGGGAGGTGCTATGATTGTGGCAATAATGTCAAAATTGTGACTAAGGCCATTTCCACTCTACACTGTTCTAGTGTTATTATTCCACTTTCAACATCCTATGGAATCCTGGGGTTTGCAGTTTAGGGAGGGACATGTAGAATTCTCAGCCAGAGAGATCTTTGGCCTCAGTAAACTATAAACCCCAGAATTCCACAGGATTTTGTAAGTGGAATAATAGCACTATAATAGTGTAGGGCGGCAATGGCCTAAGTAGTGACATGAATAGGGAACAGTAATTTAAATTTACTCATCTGAAACTGTTTTGTATTCATTATCACTACCTAGTCACAATTTTCACGCTATTGCCATGATCTTAACTTCTTCCCAAACCTGCTTTACTGTGCATCAGTTGCATTGATAGAAGCAGATCCATTCTGCTAATGATCAGAGCATGCTGGAATGATCTTCCTATCTGGCTTGCTCTGGCAAGGCCAGAAGAAGTTGTTTAGTTAAGTACAAGCATCCCCTGCTTTTTTGACAATCCACTTTTTGACAATCTGGTCTTTCAACCCTTTTCAATAACATCCAGAACCCATATATTCAATGACACATGCTCCTTCAACCATGTGTCAAATATATAGGTTCTGGCTGTAATTGAAAAGGGCTGAAAGAGAGGATCATTGAAAAGTGGCCACACATTGCTTTTTCTCTCAATTGACTCGACACCATATTTCTGTTCAGTCTATGAGATTGTGAGATAGTATAGAGTCAACTGAGAGAAAAAGAAATGCATGGTTGCAAATATTGCATAACCAATGCATTGCACACAGTTTCTAAGAAATGAATTCTGCTTTTCAATTATTTCTACTTTTTGACAGTGCTCTGGTCCCTAACTTGTTGAATATGCAGGGAATGGCTATACAGATAATTATGTAGCTGATACAGGATTCTGATCACTAACAATAATTTAAAAGACTGAAAATATTTTAAAGAATTTATCACTCAGTCCGTTTCTACACTGCACTGTTATAGTGCTATTATTCCACTTTCAACATCCTATGGAATCCTGGGGTTTGCAGTTTAGGGAGGGACATGTAGAATTCTCATCCAGAGAGCTCTTTGGCCTCAGTAAACTACAAACCCCAGAATTCCATGGGATGTTGAAAGTGGAATAATAGCACTATAACAGTGTAGTGCAGAAATGGCTTTAAAACCAGCTAAAACAATTTAAAATAATGCCGGCCATAGTGCATGTGCAAAGCATGTGCAAATTTAATTAGGCCCCAATGGCTTCAATAAAAAGCCATTTTTTGGGACTGGAATGACAATGTGATTGGTACCAATCATGCCTCTGAATCTATATCCAGGATGCCATGGTAGAAAAGGTGCTGCACTGGGGCCCTCTGCCACTTGTATGGACTGCTAGAAACAAAAACAAAAAAACCCAGAAGCGGCTAGAATCCCCTTCTGATTTTGAAACGTGTGTGCGTGCACACATATAAGCGTGTGGGGGCCCTGCAACATATTAATAAGATGAATTGTTCTTCCTGGAGACTTCCAGGAGAGACACTTTGTCCTCTTTTTTCTTTTGGCCAGAATAAGAACAATCTGGAGGATCAAAGCAGCTGAAATTGATTGGAGAAGGGGAAGTTGTAAAGTCTCACAGTTGCACTTTGAGACATTTATGTCTGTTCAGGACTAGTTCATGGCTTTTCCTGTTACATGCTAGCAATCCGAAACATCCTCAGCATGTTGGAAAGGAACACATACGGGCAGCAATGAGAAATATAATTATCAGTTTTGACAAAACCCTCCAACAGTGATTAAAAACACTACTGTCTATACTATATCATTTGCTCACAGTCTACTATTTCTCACATGCATACATGAATGTAACACGCGAAGGATGGAATAGATCTTTTTGCTGGTAAAAGAAAAAGATAACTTAACCAGTCTTTTGTTAATTTTGTGCAGATAAATATTATCACTGTTAGATGTAATGAAATGAAATCTTCAAGTTTTTAAGAGACTTATTAGCTTTACGAAATGCTGTACAGCTATAGAGCATTACAAATCAAAATAATGTTAGCGATGGGAAGATCTTGCCATTAAATTCAGGGACTGGAGTGGGGATGGAGAGGAGGAAAAAACATGCTAAGAAACATGCAAATGCATTTGCTTGGTCAGCTCTGTGGAGACGCAAGACTTTCAGACTGCTGTATTTATTAGTTTTTGTCTTGTGTTTTAAGATGCCTATCTAAAGGGGAACATTCATTTTCAGCCTCTAGTTTGCATGGCTCTGGCAATCTTCATTCAAAACATATGCAAATACCAAATAGGTTACTGTTAGGGTTTTGAAGAGACATAATTTTATTTATTTACTTAAATAAATCTGTTAACAGTGTTTTTGAATTACAGTATATCTATATTTGAATTACAAAAAATAGGACACTCCTTGTTCTTTACCTTCAGGGCAAGTGTTCTTCAAGGATGATTTCTTTATAATTACAGCCCATATTTGAATCTTTTTCCTAAGCTTAATTCATTAAAAAAACCACAGTCAAAAACAGGATAATAAAGTGGCAACATACATCTCCTCCTAAACAAACTTACAACTCTTCTAACTGGAACCAGACGCAGAAAGGTTATTCAGGTTAGTTTAAAGCAGAGGTGGGAAGACTCATGTAGATCAGAATCAAGTCAATGAGCAGTTTAAACCAGGAGTGGGGATCATGTGGCCCTGTAGATATTGTGTAACTACAGATCCCAGCAACCTTCACTAGCATAATCAATGGTGAGGAATGCTGGCAGCTGCAGTCCAATGGCATCTACAGGACCATGTGATTCCCAGTCCTGGTTTAAAGTTGCTCATTGACTTGATTCTGATCTACATGAGTCTGCTCTCCTTTAGCCCTCCAATGTGGTTTACAAGAAGAGTAGAAACATCTGTTTTTGTTTCCAAATGACTGTAGTTTGGTGTGTTTGAAAGAGGGGTTCCGATTTTTGAAAAACGTCATTTTCTATAGGAACAGTTTAGTTCAAAATTGACCACAAAATCTCTATTAAAAAATCTCCCTTATATGACAAGAGATAAAATAAAGCCAATTGCTAAAACTAATATTACAATGCTAGAACAATTAAAGTAATACAGTAGTTAATTAAAAACAATAAGTAGAATTGGTTGAGGCTGTTATGAATGCATAATCTAGAATCTGACATTTGTGATTGGTTCGTATTCATGATTCCTACATATTCACACCTTTAGGGAAAATACAGGGGCTGTAAAATTTCCCCAATCCCCAGTGGCTGAACTCTGATCACCTAGTAGTATTTTCATCAGAATATCTCTTGTGTACTTTTCAAAACTCCTGCATCAGTCAAAATATAGTTGTGAGTGAAAAAGACCAAAAGCTGAACAGAAATCTTTACATTATGGGGACTTTTCCCAATTAATTCTTCAAAACCTTTATCTAGGGATGTAATTCTTCACTAAGTTTCTTCTCAAAAGTAGCAATAAATAATTTCAGCAATTTTCTTCCTAATGCGAGAAAGTTTTCAGAAGTCACGCATTTTTCAAAGGCTATTCAAAATTTGGGATTTTTCTGCACAAAATTCACATATGGTTATTTTGCATATGAAACAGCATTTTCTGTGTATGAAACATCATTTTCTGAGTGGAAAATAATATTTCAATGCCGAAATATTAACTCCTGCACAGAAAATGTTGTGTTCTGTGCAGAAAATACCCTTTTTTCATAGAAAATGCTGTTTTTTCTGTACATCAACCATCTGTGAATTTCATGTAAAATAAACTCCAAATTACAGCAAAATTTTTGCACAGGAATTAATATGTGTACATTGAAATATTAATTTTCACACAGAAGATACCATTTCCTTTGCAAAAGATGCTGTTTTCTACACAAACAATCTTGTGTGAATTTTGTGTGGAATAAATCCAGAACTGTTGAGATTCTCACCCATCCAGGATTCTTCTCATTAGAGTTTCTCAACACTGGAAAAACATGTTTTTGGTCATTGTGTGTGTGTGTGTGTGTGTGTGTTATTTTGACATATTCTTTCCATCTCTACCATATTATAATAATTGACCTTACAGCAACTTCATTTTCTAAACAACTTAAAGCTACAGGAGCTGTTCAGTCTATATCAGTGTTAGGTTATCAGGTTGCATTTTTAGATTTTCCAAGACTATAGGAATGAGGCACAGAATGAGATAATAATGCATCTGCTTCATCATTTAGTTTACAATGCTGCTCATTTTGCTTCCACATACTTTTGACAGTCTGGCAGTAGTGTTGTAAATGTGGATCAGTTTAGAAGCTGGGTCAGTTCAGAAGCAAACACAACAGTATTCCACCAAGTTGCTGGTAAGAACTGACCCATAGTGACAGCAGCACAGACACCTATTGTAAAAGGTCAGTACATGTACCAAGTTAATGAACATATTATACTTGGAAGAGCAAACTATTTGATTATTTTTTTAAAAAAAGGACACACTTTTAATATCAGCAGGTACCTTTTTCTGCGATTAATTATTCCAGAGGAAAAAAGACCTACATAAGTTTTTCTTTTGGAAATCCAGTTTTGTACTCTTTCTGTACTGTTTCAAAATGTCTGCATAGTGCAGCACTTTATTTGTAGCCCTAGACAATGTGATATACCATCAACCAACTGCTGTTTTTTTATAAGTAAGAACTATGGTTATATAGCAGACTGAAAGCAAATTACAAAAAGGAACTCTTGGAATGTTCAGTTTGGGAAAGTGAACAGAGCCCTCCCACATGTATTTTAGTTTCAGAGGAAGGTTTTTCCTTTAACTTTAATCAACTTCTTTTTAATAATGTTTTTTGTATTCATAGTCATTAAGA
This sequence comes from Cyclura pinguis, assembly GCA_030412105.1. NCBI lineage: Eukaryota > Metazoa > Chordata > Lepidosauria > Squamata > Iguanidae > Cyclura > Cyclura pinguis. Next base: position 133,564,422 of record CM059600.1, read on the forward strand.
AATGTTAAGCATGCCATTCGCCATTACTCAATCCAGTAATTAGAAGAAGAGTCCAGCTCCGAAAGTATTTCAAAGCAATTCTGAGGAAACAACCAAACTTTGCTTTAGAAAATCTCAAACATTTATCCCCCTTCTTTTCATTGTCTGATTCTAGAGTACCTGACCTGTCATTTATTTAAATGCCAAGCCTGTTTTCTTCATAATATTTTCTTTCATAACTTGTACACTCCAATTTGGAGTTTTAAAGCAATGATTACAGAGACTTTTGAAACCTGACTGTGCCTATTCATTTTCTTTTGTTGAGTTAGCTAGCCAATTATATATTCTGGAAGACTCAGAAAAGTAGATGCTGCTAAAGAGTTTAACACCAAATTTCATTTAAAAATAATCTAAGGTAAATTCTTGTTTGGCAAAAGATTATGTGGAATATTAAGGCAAATTAAAAAGATTATGAGGACTAGGAGCATTACTTGGAGGAGGAGGAATAAGTCTCATTATATCATGTTAACTGTTGCTTTATCTTACTACTTTAATCCTTTCCCAACATGCAGTTTGGTTTTTCAGCCATTTATTCTTGGAGGAGGGGAAAACAAGAAAGAAAAGAAGGAGCTGAAAGATGAAAGGAAGAAATAAGAGAAACCAAAGCTTTATGGGATAGTATGTAAATTAAAAAAAAAAAACTTATTCATGCCAGTTCTGTTCTCCTCTGCCAAAAAAGAAAAAAAAAAAAGCAGCAAAGACGTTTACCTTGGAAGGAAACTCCAAAGACTGGAAGCAGCCACAGAAAAGGCCATCTCCCATATTCCCACCAAATGCACCTGAATAGGTGTCAAGAATGAGAGAATTGTCTTCCCTGAAGAGCTCAGGCATTAGACAGGCTCTTATAGGGAGACACAGTCATGTAAACAGCCTTGACTCAAGCCATATAGGACTTCAAAGGTCATAATCAGCACTTTGAATTTTGCCCAGAAACAAACTGGCAGTAAGTAGAATTGCTGCAACAAGCGAGTTGTGTGCCCCTTATAACTAGTCCCAGTGAACAATCTGGCTGCACCTCTTTGGACCAGCTGAAATTTCCAAATACTTTTCAAAAGCAGCACGATATATAGTGTACAATAATCCGTTTGGCATGTAACCAAGCCATGTGTCATAGTGGCCAAATCAGGCACCCCAAGGAATGGACGTAGCTGGTGCAAATGCCTCTGTGACCACCACAGAAACAACAACTTTTCAAGACTGAATGCAGGAGTGGAGCCAAACTGAGAAGTTGAATCATCAGGAGGGGAGTAACCCCATCTATCACAGCATCAGTCTCTATTCCTTCAACTGACCAGGTGCTCCTCTGTCTTTTCTGGCTTATGTTTCTATTTGCTCACCCTCATCTCATCCATTACTGCTGACAGGTACCAGTTTAGAACTAGAACAGCTTCCTTGGATTGCAGGGGAAAAGAATGTCAGGACTGGGTATCACATGAATACCGATGGCACTGAATCCTCAAAATCTGGACAACCTCTGCCAGTGATTTCATGTATATGTAAAACAGGGTAGGGAGCAAAGCAGAACACTGTGGAATTCCACAAACCAAGCACCAATGAGTCAAACAACATCATCTTCTGGGTTTGCTAAATCCTGTCCCAAGGATACCATGGTTGATGGGGATGACTTAATTGATCTTCCACACCTACAGAGGCTCTGAGTCCCAGTGAGTCTAAACTTGCTTGTAATAATACAGTGATAGAAAGCTCATCCACACCAAGATCACCATCACCCCACTTAACATAGGAAGGAAGTTCTAGAGTGTGTCCGGCAGCATGAGTGGGGCCAGATACCACTTGGATCAGACTCATGGTTGTCATGAGAGACGTGAAGTCCTGAGCCAGTCCCAAGAGAGCAGTCTTGCATGAAAGTATGCCAGGTGAGCAGTACACCAACAGAATGCCTATTCTATCCTGGTCACTCACCTTTACATATATGTACTCTACCCCTGCAGGATGTGGTATAGGGCCCCTGATCAGGGAGATGGGGTCATGCAACTCCACCTACTGCAACTGCAACTCCACCTCCGCATTATCCCTGCTGCTTCACGGAGAAACATGGTGAGCAAATGTGAGAAAGATTTATCCTAGCAGCTTCATCCAATTGAGTCTCTGTGATACAAACCAGTTCAGCATGTTTATCCAGGATCAAGTCTTGGACAGTTGTTCTTTCATCATTTGCTAATCTGCCATTCACCAGCAGTATTTTCAACTCCAGGATCACTGTCACCACAGCTATCCAGACTGTTTGAACCAGAGAACAGTTTGGATCATCCTATTTTGACTCCATCCCAAGATAACATAAATATCTTCCCTTATCATATCTTCTTTCACCCAGTACCCTGGGAATGACTACTCTGTTTTATTGTAGTCACAGGGGTGTAGTTTTGGTGACAGCATCAACAATATTCAGCAGTGTAGTTTGGACAGCATCAGGGAACACAGCAGGACTGCAAGACTGGTTGTATGTGGGGGCAAGGTGGTCACATGCAGCCTGTGGGCCCAGAGTAGTTCATGCATGATATGTAGACTGACCTGGTTTGAACATGGACCTGTCTTCTCTGAAAAGCCTTCACTTTCACTTTCCAGTTAGAGTCAAACTGCACAATATGGTATATTAGTAGCATATTTCTCTACAAGTGTCCTTCTTTACTTAAAAGTAAGCATACAGGAGCACAGTTCAGCACTGCTGGGAAGCTTCTTCTTGCTGTCCCAACAACAATTGGTATATGCACCAAATGTTTTGCAGGATCCTAGTGCAAGAGGGAAGGCTTAAACTCACTCTGTGGTGGTCACAGAGGCATTTGCACCATCTGTGTCCATTCCTTGGGATGCCTGATTTGGCCATCGTGCCACAAGCTATGGTACCTATCTGGATCTTGTTCTTTCCCCATCCCCCAACATGTTTGCTGTCAAGATTTAGTCTGCTTATTTTAAGTACATAAGGCACGTGGTATTTAATGTACTCTTGTTTGATCCTAGCTGAGGTGTCTGGCACCTTTTTATAGCTCGGTCAGTAAGAAAGTAGGGAGACTGAAACTGCATGGATTATTTGCTCTTTTTTTAAAGAACAGATTTACTGCAGTGAACATGTACATGAGAGAAATGCAAGCAGCATTCCTCATCCGTGTGAAACTATAACATTTCTCCTTTGTGAGAAAGTATGTCACCTTCCTATGAGGAACAGGAAACAGTGGAAGAATCAACAAATCAATATCTTACAAAGGAGAAAGAGCAACAGAAAGGAAACAGAGCCAGGTTTTGGTATAAGAAATCAGTAATTATTTTCACAAAATGGTTGCAACCCTTTGTTTCATGCTCCTACAATTACAATGCTCGCTTTGGTGTTCTGTCAGAAAATTGCTATTAACGCAGCTATAACTTCCACAAGATTAAACTTTGCTTGTCTGAAAAAACATTCAGAATAGAATATACCAGTCCTCTTAGACCAGAGTTAGTCTGCAGACCTCGAAATATTGTTGGATTGCATCTTTCTTTGTTCCTCACGATTAGCTCTACTGGTTAAAACTGACAGAACTTTAGCCCAGCAACAACTGAAGGGCTACGTGCTTCTCATCCCTCAATTAGTCTAAGGCAAGTCACATGATATTTGGAAGATGATGCCTCTAAACCAGGTAAAGCTGATGCTGTCCACATAGCAAAAGAAAGAGGGCAACAGGCCTGTGTTACATGCCCTACGGCTCCACACGTGACTTCTGCTCTTGAAATGAAATGGATTGAGGTTTTTTTTTTCAATTAAAAAAAATAGAGAGGGATGCATATGAGCAATGCTAATTGGATTTGGATTGAAATCTAGGTATTTGCTTCATCTCTTTCCCCCTTTTGTTATTTCTGGAAGGACAAGCACTTTTACCCGCCCAGACTGGAAGCTTTTGTGCACTAGATGGACAGGTTGCCTGAGAAATAACCTTCATTCATGAGTAAACACTCACTGCCTGAAAATGTCACAGGGAAACAGCATCAGCTTCAGGACATTTTATAACAATCTCATCACTGTTCATATCCTTGGCTATGGAGCAAAACAGACACATTTTAACAATACATCTCCCTCCTGTTCTAGCCAAAACACTGTCAGTTTAAACAGTTCTCCATAATAACTTGAGCTCGCAACTCCCTGCGAATTAATTGGGTTGCCTACAGACCAAACAGGATCTCTGTGTCTCCATGATAAAGTCTATGTCTTTAGCAGAGATCAGTATGGTGAACCATGATCTAATTAATAATTAATTCCACAACAAGTGAAAAGCCAGCCAGGGCTTTACAGCTAAATTTCCCAAAATGTGATCTGGAAGCTTTTAAAATAAAAAGTCTCAACATGTATATGTCTCTTTCTAACTTACCTTATCTGCATGCGGATTTATCTATCTGTTGGGTTCCTAAGAGGGCAGGTGCTTCTGGAAGTCTCAGTTAATACAAAAATCAAATATAAAAAAAATAAAAACAAAGACCTTTCAAACAATTGCCAGTAAGCTCCTGACCTAACACAGAAGGGAAGACAAATGCAATCACTGGTTGAAACTCAACTTATATGAACTATATTTTGGGGTCGGAGGACCTTCTGAACTTTGCTAAAGGCTAGACTTACTCTGTGGCATCTGAGCATAGTAAATGATTTGTGTATGTGCAAATGTTCAGTATGTAATTGTATGTGAAGTGGGGAGAAAGGAGGGTCATTTTAAAACAACTCAATGAGTTTTCACCTGTGAATTTTAATTAAGGTCCTTTTTTTTTTTTTTTGGCTAATGCTCACTGTCATTTCATAACATTGGGAAGCTAAAGAGAGGATGGGACCAGATGGAGATGAGATAACACTAATAGCATCATAAGGATGATAAAACATTGCTCTCTTGGATGACCAATGGCACAAGAACAGGATGAGTAAGATTGATAGCCTATAGTAAGGGGAGACTTCATATGGAATTTAGATATCCCTTGATCAATGAAAAGAAATGAAAGCAAGCACCAATTTAATTGCTTTGGCAGCAGGAAAAGGTGCCAAAATATGGTGTGCATTAACATGAGGTATAAACCAGGGATAGTAACACTCTGATACTTTGTCAGTCTGGATGGAGTCTGATGGCCCAAGTGAACAGAACAATGGCAGAGCTTATTATGATAAAAGGCACAGGGGTTAAACAGACTGTAAGCAGTAAACATGTGTAAATTAAAAAAAACAAACATAGAAAATAATCTCTGAAAGTCCCATATTCTAATTATAATAGTCTTTAAGGTTGTGTATGTCTGATCTCTATGGGTTAGTCACAATTACAGTAGACTACAGAATCAAGGAAATTTGCCTAGGTGTTCACTCACCATTCAACAATTCATTATCCCAGTGGAACTAACCAATTGAAGTCACTATCTAGCCTAAGTTGGGGCTTGGAATTCTGGAAAGTTTGGTCCAAACAGATCTCCATGTAGTAAAACTGTGTGTTCTGACTAGCAGTGAGTGACTCCTGGGGACAAGAATTCAGAAAAACTGGATTCAGAATTTTTTTTTAGAAAAATGGTAAATTGCCCTTTGAGAGCAAAAAGCCATGGGCTTCATTAACAACTGCAAAGACTGTTGCTCTACGGTACAATTCATGACAAAAGTGCAATTCTGGCTGTGTTGGCTGATGGGATTTGCTGTGCAATAATACCTGGAGAATCTCAGCTCTTACTTAATGACATGTTTTTACATGTGTGCAAAAACTTAGTACTGATCAGGTTTGCTTTTTTAAACTGTAAAATAACAATAGTACTGCTGGGAATCAATCTACTTCCGCGTCAATGATTTTAAGCAGCAACCTTAGTCTTGATAACACTAAGAATGTGTTATGTCTACATACAATAGCTATATGCATAGTTAGCAGCTTTGTGGAATTTCTGTATTTAATAAACAAGGAACTTTAATGTTGCAGTCAGTAGCTTTCAGTGCTTTTCATTCAACCCTCTGTAAATATCACTCAGTTGCTACAAACACACTTGATTCACTGGCTGTTCTGTGTTTAAATGGTTACATGAGGATGAAAAAGAAACAATCAGAACACACCTACAGAAATTGGACTTAAGAATTTTGAAGAATCACACAGTACTCTTTTTCTTGTACAGCCTGAAGTACCATTTATGTACAGAAGATCTTCAAGCATTCCATCCCATTTTGCAGTTCTGAAAACACAGTGCTAGCAACTCTGCTGTGTTGTGTCATTGTAGTTGTTAATTCTACTTATGTGTGCCCATAAATAATCCCAGGCATCTTGCAGATAATGTATACTAAAGTTGAAGAGAATGAGAACAATGCATAATATAAAATAACACCACAGCTCTATCTAAAATAGGGGGAGGAACAGGTGCAGTCCTCCAGTGATTGTACACTTCCTGTCATCTGTCAGCATAAGTTATGCTGGCTGGGACTTCTGGGAGTTGCAGTCCAACGACATCTGGACAGCCACACAATTTCTGGTCATGATTTAAAGCAATGGGACTTGAACATGTATAACTGTATGTGCAGTAAGATTTTAGAGTTCTGCATCAGAAGATGGGGGAATCAAAGTAGTAAAGGTAACAATATCATGAGAATAGCTAAAATAGCATAACCTTCTACAATACATTTTTAAAATAAAATGCATGGTCTTATTTGGAATATGGGGGTTGGGGGATCCATACTTACAATGCAATAGACACTGTGGAAACATAAGGGGAGCAGACTTCTGCTCAAATAACAGTACTTTTCCTCCTTTAACATTCCTCAAATCTGCTCAGGAGCATCCCCTAATTTTCTGTGGTAGGTGCATGCTGTACTGAAGCAGGCAGAACCTGTTCTGTTACCGGTGTCTATTCACTGGTGGATAGAGCAGTGATGCGCTGAAGTCTTCTACTTCCATTCTCAAGTCAAGTCTCAAGTCTCTACCTTCACGTCTCAAGTCAAGTCTCAAGTCCTTGAAAGATACTTTCAAATCAAGCCTCAAGTCAAGTAAGTTTCAAATCTGGGAGCCCATGTTATACCCCAAACTATATTCCAGAATTTCTGGACAGAGTCCAATAAAGTAAGTTTTAACAATTTAAGCAGAGTTGGACCTCCACATTTGTGATTTTGCCATCTGAAGCTTTGGAAGTGGGGAATAGGATCCTTCTTACTCTCCCTTCCCAAAGCTGGAGGTTTTTGTGCCAAAGGGCATAAAAGAGTCTTCAGCTTCAGAAGTGGGGAATAGGATCCTTCTTACTTCCCATTTCTGAAACTGGAGGATTTTTCAGACGTGGGGAATAGGATCCTTCTCACTACCCACTACTGAAGCTTCAAAAGCTTTAGAAGGAAGGATCCTTCCTCCTCAAGCCCATTGCCTAAAACATTTGCTGTTCCCCTCTGAGAAATGCACCCTGCACTTTGAGGACGAGTCTTGTCTTCGGCTCTAAGGAAATGTTTTAGAAGTCTCCTCTGATATGCAGCAGGGACCTGCTTCAAGCTCATTGCCTAATCTGTTTGCTGTTCTCCTCTGAGAAATGCACCCATGCTTTGGGCTTGAGACAGATTGTCATGTGACCGGGAGGCAAAAAGAGAGAGAAGTGTTGTTCAAAGTTGTAAGGTTTCTGGATGAATGTGTTATGTTACTGAACCAAGGGCAGCAAGTCAGTCACTAAAAATATGCAAGTCTTGAATTGAGTAGAGTCAGTGCATCAGTTATTGACAAGTTGAGTCTGAGGCAAGTCACTGAAGTGACTTAAGTCTGACTTGAGTCCAAGTCAATCAACTCAAGTCTACATCACTGGGATAAAGACTTTTGGATATAACTCAATACATATTCAGATTACTGTTCCTCCAGGGGTGACTTTTGTTTCCTTGCCTAGTGAGAGATTTCTCCTGTATTTTTAGGTTTTCTAAAGAGGCCTAAGGACAAACCATATTTCAAGCAAGCCTGAAAATGTAAGTTGACCAAAATATTGTAGGCACTGAGTCTGATCCCTCTTTTTGCTAGTATTATTAAAATAAACCCCATGTTAGTCACCATCCCCTCTCCTCCACAGAAACTCTCACAAATTGCACCAGAAACTCTGCAATTTATGTTGTACAACTCCAGGCTAGATTAGGAAAATAAAAACTATTTGAGTTTTTCTGCTCCTGGCCTTGTTTTTGCAGAGCGAATAGTGCTTCTCCATCTTCTGCTGCTGATTGTTCAGTCTATTTGATTTCTGTTTTGATGTCCATGTTTACAGTTGCTTCAGTGGTGTAGGGACACGGAGCGGTGTGCCCTGGGCAGCAATTTTTGGGGACGCTGCTGCTCCTTGCCTGCCCCCATGCACCATCACCCCTCCCCCATGTGCTGTCACCCCACCCATGTGCTCCATTGCCGCATGTGCCCCACATGCCATAGCCCCACCCACATGCACTGTAGTCCTGCTCCACAACTCCACCTCCATCCCAACCCTGCTTGTGCCAAGCTAAACCACTGAGTTGCTTCTGGGGTTGCTTCAAGAGTGTGTTTGTAATAAACAAACTGTTGGCTTTGCAAAATTCAGTCAGTTGGTTTCCTGCTTCATTTCTTGATCCCAGGCCAAATTTTCCTACAATCCTTGATGCTGCTCTGTTTACTACTTTTCCATTCCAGTCTCCTATGATTAATAGTGTGATCAATTTCTTCCAGGACTCCTGCATAGAATCTTTCAGTTTCTTCTTCTTCTTCTTCTTCTTCTACCACTATAGTGTGAGCATAAACTTGGATTATGGTTGTACTGACGAACCACCAGTTTTAAAAAGTGAAGTGAAAGCTGTGCTCAGAGCAATTGGGAGAAATGAATCACAAGGAACAGAAGCATATCAATAGAACTGCTTCAATTAACAGAGAAAGAAAATACTCTAGTTCTAACTAAAATCTTTCAACAAATATGGAAAACAAAAGAATGGCCCAAAGATTGGAAACAATATGTATTCCAATCCCCAAGAAAGAGGACACCAGGGATTGCAGTAACCACAGGACCATTGCATCAACTTCCCATGTAAGCAAAGTCATACTCAAAATCCTACAACAAAGGCCCTTTCTGCTTGACACACCCAACCTGCCATGGGGACAGGAGAAGGACAGGGCTGGGATGATGCTTATGCATGACATCATCCCAGTCTCATCCTTCTCCCATCCCCAGAAGGTGCAATTGCACTGCAAATCATTGACGGGTTTTCCCTGTCAATGACCAGCAATCGTACTGCCCTCCTGCTGTGCGCCTGCACTTACCTTGCTTGTGGAGGCCTTGGAAGTGCAATGGCTGAGTTCCTCCCCAGCACAGCCTGGGACAGTATCCAGTTGTGCCGTGGTAGGAACAGTGTGGCCATTGAACTTCCTGGTTCCCAGAAGCAGCCGATGTTGAGGGAAGTGCTCGATCATACTCCCCTCCCAGGAGAGCTGCTGCCACCATAGTCACCAGACACTGCCAGGAGAAAGGTAAGCTGTGGAAAGAGCCAAAGACTTCTACTATATATGGAGTGAGAAATGCCAGTTGTCCAAGCTAGGTTCAGGAAAGGAAGAGGCATAGGAATGTTATTGCAAACATACATTGCACCAAATAATCTCAAAAGAAAACCTGTGCTTCATAGATTATAGCAAAGCCTTCAATTGTGTAAATCATGAGAAACTATGGATTGCTCTTAAAGAAAGGGATGTGCCACAAGATTTGACTGTCTTTATGCATAACCTATATGCAGCACAAGAGACTACTGCTAGGACAGAATATGGAAAAACAGAATGGTTTCTAATTGGCAAGGAATCAAGTAAGACTGCGTTTTATCAACCTGTTTAACTTGTATGTTGAACATATCATATGTAAATCAGAATTAGACTCAGAGGAAAGAGGTGTGAAAACTGGAGGAAGGAACACCAACAATTTAAGATACGTAGATGACAGCATACTACTAGTAGAAAACAGCAAAGACCTGGAACAATTAAGTGAAGAAACTCAAGGCAGAAAATTCAAAGAAAGGTTTACAGCTGAACATTAAGAAAAAATAATAATAGAATCATGGAGTCATAGAATTAGAAGAGACCAAAAAGGCCATCGCATTCGATGTCCTGCCATGAAGAAACACATACTCAAAGCACCCCCAGCAAATGGCCATCCAGCCTCTGTTTAAAAACCTTCAAAAAAAAAATAATAACTCCACTACATTCCAAGACAGCATATTCCACTGTCTAATGGCTCTTACCATCAAGAAGTTCCTCCTGACGTTTAAGAGAAATCTCTTTTCCTATGTTTGAATCCATCGCTCTGTGTCCTAGTCTCTCAAGCAGCAGAAAACAAGCTTGCTCCATCTGCAGCATGACATCCCTTTAAATATTTAAACACGGCTATCACGTCACCTCTTAACCTTCTTTTCATTAGGCTAAACATACCTAACTCCCTAAGCCACTTCTCATAGAGCATGGTTTCCAGACCCTTCACCATTTTGGTTGCCCTCCTCTGGACATGTTCCAGCTTGTCAATATCCTTCCTGAATTGTGGTGCCCAGAACAGGACACAGTATTCCAGGTGAGGTCTGACCAAAGCAGAATAGAGTGCTACTATTACTTCCTTTGATTTTGACACTACACTCCTATTGATGCAGCCCAGAATCGCATTGGTTTTTTAAGCTGCTGCATCACACTGCTGACTCACGTTCAGCTTGTAGTCCGCTAAGACTCCTAGATGTCTTCCACGGGTACTGTTTTCAAGCCAGGTATCACCCCTCCTATATCTTTGCATTACATTCTTTCTTCCTAAGTGTAGTACCCTATATTTCTCTAATTTAAAATTCATTCTTTTAGCTTTGACCCAACTCTCTAATCTGTCAAGGTCATTTTGAATTCTGATCCTCTTCTCTGTGCTGTTAGCTACCCCTCCTAATTTGGTATTATCTGCAAATTTGATGAGCATGCCCTCTATTCCTTCATCCAAGTCATTGATAAAGATATTGAATAGCATTGGGCCCAGGACAGAACCCTGTGACATCCTACTAGTCACTTCTTTCCAGGATTAAGAGGAGTCATTGGTGAATACCATTTGTTTGGCTGGTGAGCCAATTACAAATCCACCTAACTGTAGTTTTGTCTAATCCACATTTTACTACCTTGTTTGCAAGAATATCATGGGGGACCTTGTCAAAGGCCTTACTGAAATCAAGGTACACAACATCCACAGCATTGCCTTCATCTACGAAGCTTGTAACTCTATCAAAAAAAAAAAAAAAAATCAAAGAAGACAGAGAGAGAATGAGAGAGAGAGAGAGAGAGAGATCAGATTGGTGTGGCATGACCTATTTTTGAGAAACCCATGTTGACTTTCAGTGATCATGGCATTACTTTCTAAGTGCTTATAGATTGTCTGTTTAATGATCTGCTTTAGGATCTTTCCTGGTATTGATGTCAGCCTGACTGAGTGGTAATTGTTTGGGCCTCCTTTTTTCCCCTTTTTGAAGATGGGGACAACATTTGCCCTCATCCAGTCTGCTGGGACTTCTGCTCCCCAAGAACTCTCAAGGATTATTGCCAGTTGTTCTGAAATTATTTCTGCCAGTTGTTTTAATACCCTTGGTTGTAGTCCATCTGGCCCTGTTGACTTCGTTTAGAGTAGCCAGATACTAGCTCTTTATTCTGTGCAGCATTTCCCCTATTACATCATCTGTACCATCTTCTCCAGGTTGAGCACTTTTTTTCCTTTCTGGAGAAGACAGAGGCAAAGAAGACATTGAGTAGTTCTGCCTTTTCTCCGTCCTCTGTTACCACTTCTCCATCTTCTCCTCACAGAGGCCATACCATTTCCTTGTTTTAACTTTTGCTACAGACATAACCAAAAAAGCCCTTTTTAATTGTTTTTGACCTGCCTTGCGAGCCTGAGCTCATTCTGCACTTTAGCTTTACTGACTTTCCCCCTACGTGTTCTGACTATTTGTTCGAATTCCTCTTCGGTGATTTCCCCCTTTTTCCGTTTCTTGTACATGGCCCTTTTAAATCTTACTTCATTTGAAAGTTCTTTAGACTTCCATCCTGGTTTCTTTAGACATCTCCCATTCTTCTCCTTCAATGGAATTGTTTGAAACTGTGCCTTCAATATCTCACTTTTAAGAAACTCCCACCCATCATAAACTCCTTTCTCTTTTAGTATGCCTGACAACAGGATGACACCTAACATTTCCCTAAGTTTACTGAAAGTCTAGAATGAGAGTCTGACTATGCTTGGCTTCCCCTTGCCACTGTATAGCAAACTCCAGGAAAACATGGTCACTCCCACCTAAGGATTCCACCCCTTCCACCCCATTAACCAGGTCATCACTGTTGCTTAGAATCAGGTCCAAAATAGCTGATCCCCTTGTTGTCTCTTCCACCTTCCGGACAATGAAATTGTATGCAAGGCAAGTGAGGAATTTGTTGGACCTGATACTCTTGACAGAATTTGACTTCCAACAAATATCTCCCATTACTACTATCTCTATTTTTCTGAATATGTGATCATCTGTTTTAGGAAAGGCTCATCTAAGTCCTCAGTCTGGTTTGGGGGTCTGTAATAGACTCCCAATATAACATCCCTATTTTTTCTTTCCCCCTCAATTTTACCCATATGCTCTCAACCTGGATCTCTTCATAGGTGTAAACATCCTTGACATATAATGCTACTCCTGCTCCCTGACCTCAGATGATTTACGTGACCTCAGATCTCAGATAATTTACTTGACCTTGAAGAAGCTGATGAAGACAGTGAAATAGTTCAAGATATTCCATATCTTGGCTCAGGCCATTTCCGCACTACACTGTTATAGTACTATTATTCCACTTTCAACATCCTCTGAAATTCTGAGGTTTGTAGTTTACTGAGGCCAAAGAGCTCTTTGGCTGAGAATTCTAAGTGCCCCTCCCTAAACTGCAAACCCCAGGATTCCATAGGATGTTGAAACTGGAATAACAGCACTATAACAGTGTAGTGAAGAAATGGCCTCAGTCATTAATCAGAATGGAGACTTAAATCAAGAAATCAGAAGATGACTAGGACTTGGAATGGCAACTACAAAGGAACTAGACAAGATCCTGAATTGCAAAAAAATATCATTTAATCATAAAGTTAGGATTGTCAATGCCATCATCTTTCCAATTTCTGTATATCATTGTGAAAGGTGGACAGTGAAGAAAGCTGATGGGAAGAAAACTCATTTGAAGTGTGGTGCTGGAGAAGAGTTCTATGGATACCATGGACTACTGCACTACTAAAAAGACAAATGAATGGGTCCTAGAGCAAATCAAACCTGAGCTCTCCCTAGAAGCCAAGATGACTGAACTGAGGCTGTCATACTTTGGCCATATGATGAGAAGACCTGACTCGCTAGAAAAGACAACAATGCTTGGGAAGGTAGAAGGCAGTGGGAAAAGAGGAAGACTGCATTACAGACGGCTAGACTCAGGCCCTTTCCGCACCTTACCTTGATAGCGTGACGAACTAGAGCCCTCACGATATTGCTAATATCGCGAGAGGCTCAGTAGAGACCCCCTTGCAGTCCGCATACAGCACGGCATTGGCGAGAGAGCACCAGTCCCCTCCCGGTGGCTTGTCCGCATGTCGGCATCCTGGGCCACGCCTAGGTCCCGCCCTGTCCCCGCCCCACCACCCCTGATTGAGCGGTGGTGTTTCTTTTTTTTTTTCTTTTTCTTTTTGCCGGCTATCGTGCTGACGTTAGCACGATAGATCCTGCCAACAGGCTGTTTTGTACTATGTTGGTAACGTGCTAACATGCTAACGATAGTGCTGGGTTTTAAAAAAAAAACCACTGTCAGCCGGACCCCAGGGGCTGCTGTCGTCTCGAGTGTGAATGGCGACGCAGCCCCAGGGTGGCCTCTCGCGGTGATGTGTCGTGCAGTGTTCCCTGCTGCGATGGGGGCAGCAGCCGGCCTGCTGCTGGGTGCAGCGTTCCCTGGGTGTTGCTGCATGAGGGACAGGCAGCAGGGACTGCCCACATCCCACCCACTCCCGGGTCCTTCCCAGAAGCACACCGGATGAAGGCTCCGCAGGCCCTCTGGTCGCGCGACCGATGTGTGATCCGTGGCTGTGATAGCACCTGGTTTGCCAGAACGTCATGCAGTACAGCGACTCGTGAAGGGGGGAGGGAGCATGCCTAATACGCTTTAAAAACGCCATGCGAAAAGGGCCTCAATCAAGGAAGACACACCCCTGAATCTGCAAGGCCTGAACAGGGCAGTTAAGGATAGGGTGACTTGGAGCTCTCTTATCCTTAGGGTCTCTATAAGTTGAAGTTGACTCAACTGCAGTTAAAAACAAGAAAAATGTTCGCTTGAACATGTTTGTAGTCATTACCAGCAGAGGACAAATGTATAATAAAGATTCTAGTCAATTAACACAACATGCTTTTCTTACCTTGCTTTCCTTGTTTTCCTACTTGTCTTGGTTTTAATCTTTAATTGCTAGATAAGAGATGGATACCAAAGATAAATGCATCAGAAATAAAACCGAGAAGAGATTTTAAGAAATAACATAAATAATTAACAGACATTGACAGCCTGTGTCCACTTACCTGGAAGGAAGACCCTGTATATTCAATGGCAGTTACCTCTGAGTAGAAATGTTGCAATGATTAAATATCCTAATCTGATAAATCCAAGTCTCCCAAGAAAACTATACTGTATCACAAAAACATTAATCACATCTGGTTGCAGATACAAGTAGTTGAGAATTAAAGCAAGAGGAAAATCTTTCATCAGCTCAGTAACACTGTGCCCTAGACTTCAGGGAGTGACAGGAAAGACTGGATATGATATTGTCCCTCAGTTGCATTTGTAAATCTTTTCCAAACCCAACAGACTGTTTACAGCAATAACGGCACCCGTAAAAGGTTGAGGCTTATGGCACTTTAGTGATGGTGGTGGCAAGTGTAACATACAGCACAGACTTTCTGTAAAATTTTGACAAGTTGCTTGTCCCAAGGAACATTTTCTACCTCGAACTCTGTGTTGCTGCATGTCTATAGCTACAGCCCTGAATGTTATACAGGGAATTAGAGAATAAAGGCAAGCAAGGAAAGAATGTCTTTGAAATACTGCTGTGGTAAAACAAAAATAAAATCTTGTTTATATAAATGTGATACTTTACTATTAAAAACTAAGTTACCCAAACATTAATACCAAAGGGCCAGAACGTGTCCAGAGATGGTTTTAATGCATTTACTACACTTGTGCAGATTTGACCTAAACCTTAAATGAAATGGCATATGTTGCAGAAATTTGAAAAATAAGAAATGGAAGATGTGCATCTGTGCAACAGCAGCAGTCTCTTGTATGAAAATGATAATTTGTAAGGTCTTATTATTTATTTATTTATTTATTTGATCTATTGAAGTCTTCTTATTATTTTGTTATAAAGGAAGTTTTACTATAAATATTAAAAGCAAGCTATTTGTGATATTTTGCACCACAACTGTTATAAGTCCTTTCAATTGGCCTGTTATGTTGGCTGGATCTTCCAAGCACTAAAATCCAAAACATCTGGAAAGTCAAAGAACTCCCATTCCTTCCTTCATTGAACTATTAACAGAAATATTATATATAAGTGGAATTAGGAGGCCTTATACACACAACTTATTTTTGTGTGTGTTTAATACTTCATTTATAAGAGTGTAGTATTATATGTAGACTATATATGCTTTCCTAGCAAGCTCCACTCCATACTTTATAGAGGACGCACACATCTTCTCTGTAGTCTCTGCACAAGCTATTAAGTTATAATTTTCTTCTTGCATTACATGACAAAATCCTTGAGCAGTTGTACTTCTGGCAGCTAGAAATGAACCCGTGGCATTCTCAAGAGAAAAGCACCAGGTGCAAATTTTGCTATTTCATCCTCAAGACATGTTAATTCATTGCGATGTTGCCAAAACACAAAGATCTGTTCAACCCGTAACTGGGGAAGGGCCATACTGTATGCTTTCACTGTTTAGGCATCCGTATATCCATGCCAAGGAAACCCATAGCTTCTTCAATATTATGTGGTTTAGCTGATTCTTCTTAGACCTCCTCATTCCTGCAGATGGCCTGGACAAATTAGCTTTTACCTGAGGTGATTAGTTTCTACAACTGACTGCCTCTCCCATCTTTCCTTTATGGTGATTGCCTGAAGGCTGGATTAGGCCACTTGTTTATATGTAAACAGATGGCACGCTCCACCTGTATGAGTGTTTGTTTTCACTTCAGCTCACAGATAACAAAGCTGTAAATTTTATGGCTCAGTACTGCATATATGGGTACATTGTGTTTTACTGAATAAGAAGGGGTCTGATTCTATTCCTGTTTACACTGCTTTGAAATTTATGTCACCATTATGGCTTTCAAATGATGTTACTTACCTTGAACCACTCACGTATAGATGGAATAAAGGTCTACTGCCAACATTTTGGTTGGCAAAATGGAAACCAGACAATATATTTCTCTAGTCTTGTGCTTCTGAAGCTGTCTGATATGGGGAACCAGCATGTTTTTTCCCCCTCCAATGTGCCAGGAACTAGCACTGTATTTGGGCTCAGTGGCTACAACTGTTTCTTTCCGTCTGGAAACTGACTGTGGACTGCCAGCCAATGGCTTGTGAACTGGCATCAATCCACCAACCTCATCTTTAGTAGTACTGCTTTAGTCTCCAAAGTATGTTCTCTATCACACAGCAGTTAAAGCACCTTGATACTGCTACCATGGCTTCATACTATGGAATCCTGGAATTTGCAGTTTTGTGGCATCTTTGACATTCACTGCCTCATCAAACTACAACTCCTAGGACAACTGCAAAAATGCATCTATGACAGCTAAAATAGCACCAAACTGCTATAAATGTGCAATGTGACAGTAGAATGGCCATACTGAAAACTAGAGAGGGCTTCTGTAGCTTTAATGATTGTGTAGAAGAGGGAATGTTTGCAGATGTTGTTTCTTATACAGCCTAGTAACAAGCAACATCTTCTGAATTTTTCTCTTCTACTCAACCCTTAAAGGTACAGGAGCCCACTCCAGTTTTCACTCTGGCAACCCTATGTGAAAAGGACCTCTGTTCTTTGATGTCACTCACAAGGGGACCAAGCAGTGATCCTGGGTAAGGATATCCTTTATTAAGACCTTAAAACTTAAGGAGTTACTTGCTGAAATCCCGTGGTCAAGAATACTAAAAGAGAAAGGAGTTCATGACGGATGGGAGTTTCTTAAAAGTGAGATACTGAAGGCACAATAGAAAACTGTGCCAGTAAGGAGGAAAAATGGCAGGTGTCTAAAGCAACTGGAATGGTTGACTGAAGAACTCTCAGCTGAGCTAAGTGTTAAGAGAAACAAATACAGGAAATGGAAGAATGGTGAAATCACCAAAGAGGAATTCAAGCAAATAGCCAGGAGATGTAGGGCGAAAGTCAGAAAAGCTAAAACACAGAACGAACTCAGGATTGCCAGAGACATTCAAAACAATAAAAAGGGCTTTTTTAGATATGTCTGCAGCAAAAGGAAAAACAAGGAAATGATAGGGTTGCTACGTGGAGAAGATAGCCAATTACTAATGGGGGGAAGAGAGAAGGCAGAACTACTCAACACCTTCTTTGCCTCAGTTTTCTCCCAAAAGGATAGAAGTGCTATTAAACATCTTCATCAATGACTTGGATGAAGGAGTGGAGGGCATGCTGATCAAATTTGCAGATGATACCAAATTGGGAGGGGTTGCTAATACACCAGAGGACAGGATCAAATTTCAGAATGACCTTGACAGATTGGAGAGCTGGGCCAAAGCTAACAAAATGAATTTCAACAGAGAGAAATGTAAGATCCTGCATTTAGGCAGAAAAAATAGAATGCACAAATATAGGATGGGGAACGCGTGGCTGGGTAGCAGTACATCTGAAAGGGATCTAGGAGTCTTGGTAAATCATAAGCTGAACGTAAGTCAGCAGTGTGATGTGGCAGCCAAGAAAGCCAATGCGATTCTTGGTTATATCAATAGGAGTATGGTATCTAGATTGAGGGAGGTAATGGTACCACTCTATTCTGCATTGGTTAGGCCTCATTTGGAATACTGTGTCCAGTTCTGGGCACCTCAGTTCAAGAAAGATGTCAACAAGCTGGAACGTGTCCAGAGGAGGGCGACCAAAATAGTGAAGCGTCTGGAAACCATGCCCTATGAAGAACGGCTTAGGGAGCTGGGTATGTTTAGTCTGCAGAAGAGAAGGTTAAGAGGGGACATGATAGCCATGTTTGAATATTTGAAAGGATGTCATGTTGAGGAGGGAGCGGGCTTGTTTTCTGCTGCTCCAGAGACTAGGACAAGGAGCAATGGATTCAAGCTGCAGGAAAAGAGATTCCACTTTAACCTCAGGAAGAACTTCCTGATGGTCAGAGCTGTCCGGCAGTGGAATATGCTGCCTCGGAGTGTGGTAAAGTCTCCTTCTTGGAGGTTTTTAAGCAGAGGCTAGATGGCCATCTGTTGGGAATGCTTTGGTGTGCGTTCCTGCATAGCAGGGGGTTGGACTCGATAGCCCTGGGGTCTCTTCCAACTCTATGATTCTATGATTCTAAGACCTGAAGACTGTGTGGAAAGAATACAACCCCAGAGTGGAACGCCATAACTGTAACAGTGGTATTGAAACAACGTTGTAGATTACACTTGAAGATAATCTTGTTTGAACAAGTGAATCCACTTTCTGAACTTGCCGATCCATAGTTTTCTGTGAAACAAAAAGCACCTTTGTGCAATTAAACTAGCAGTTGTGCTTTAAGAGGTGGTGTATCTCTGGTTCCCTAGAAAATGTGCTTTCTCCAGGAGTACCAGTCTCACAATTCCAGCTGCACAGTCAGCAGAAAGAAGTAGGTTGATAGTATGGGCAAAGCACTATAA
The DNA here is from genome assembly GCA_030412105.1 of Cyclura pinguis. Taxonomy (NCBI): domain Eukaryota; kingdom Metazoa; phylum Chordata; class Lepidosauria; order Squamata; family Iguanidae; genus Cyclura; species Cyclura pinguis. The sequence continues at coordinate 133,583,334 of CM059600.1, forward strand.
TAATCAGTAACAGTGGTAGGCTGTGATGCTGGGAGAGTGGCATAGGCCCCAAATAGACGTGAAAAGATCTCTAGTTAATAGTATTGTCAAACCTGATAGTCAAATGGAACACTGTCAGATATACCAAAAACAACAAAAAAAAGGCATGTATGAGAGGAACAAGGAGCATCATGGCGTAGTAATAAGAGCAGGGGATTGGGGCCAAAGAGGCCCAGGTTTGAGAGCCAGCTACAGTCCTTAACAGGATTACATGAAGCTGAAAACAGAGAACGGCACTCAAACACCTTATTTTGCAGGAGGAAGGCTATAATAAAGATGGAACGAATGAAGGAATGGGGAACATACTCAGTGAGGACAAATAACATTTCTATAATAATGCAGAAGCTGTATAAATCAATTAATCCAAAGCAGAATACATGTGCATAATCTTCACAGGAAACTTCAAAGAGAAATAATAATATGTTAAAAAGAGGTGGTTATGCACTGAATGAAACACCTTCAATTCTTTTGATAATTGTATAAATCTACAATAAACCCTGCTCTGATTATATTTGTGGCAGGTAATTTTAACTATCAGAGGCAAAATCCTTCCTTATTGTTGCTCTCCCAAGTTCATTTCGACAGAGCAAACAAAAAAACAAAAAAAATCTGTAATACCAGCTATGTGGGTTACTTAGCTGATGACCCTTTTCAACAGCATTGTCTACTTCAACAAAGAATCATGTGGCATATTTAAGATTAAGAGATTTATTACAGCATGAACCTTCATGGGTTACAATCTACTTCCTTGTGAACTTGTCACAGTTCAACAAGCCTCTCAACAATACCAATACGTGGCAGGATTGCATCATAGTCTTTTGCCATTCTTCTAAGGAAGATCTGTTATAGGACACTACCATTTAAAAAGTTATTCCATTATTATTTCAAAGGTAATGACCTTTTCACCATTATGAAATGAAAATGTACAGATACAATATTCATGATATTTTTTTCCATGAATGCAATGCTCAGATTTAAATAGTATTTCTAGAAATGTGCACAAGCTTCCACAAAGAATTCTGCTTTCAGTGTAGCAAAGACTGTCAGAATACTACATCAAATGGTATCAAGTTGTTTTTGTGTCTTAATCTTCAGTGCTCTCCTTAATGACATAAAACATAGGGGTATATCAAATACAATATTTAATTAACTGATTAAACTTGCTATATAATCCTCTAGTGTTGTAAAAGTTCCTGATCTTAATAATAAGGAATGTAAGAGCTGTACACGGAATACATGTCAGAGAAAGTGTGCATACATTAGAGAAAATTGCATCCAGACATAAATAGAAATATTCATGGGTTTGTTTCAACTCAGTGATTGAATAATTTGAATTTGATGACGGAATACATATGAAATTATCATGGACCAGGTATAAACTGGTTTGGGATTCCCTTACCTATAACCACAGGGGGGTGGGGGGCTTTCCCTTGGTGCACCAGCTTGCCAGGAAAATGTTTAAAAAATGACACCAATGAATCTCGTTAGAATTGATATTAGTCAAGAGTTATGTATTTGCACCTTTATGAAATTATTCAAGTGCACTGCATTTCATAACAGTCAAGTCATCCAGAGCTCGTGTTGTACCATGTCTCCTGCTTGAGGGAAATAATCTGCATGAACCAGAAGGCAGAGAGTAGGGATACCAGGGAAGGACCTCTTTGTGTATTGTTGCTGGCAGGCTTCAATTTTCTGCCTTTGTTCAGTGAACTGACCTTCACTTTGTAGACCTTGTAAAACAAAATAAAAGCAACAACAAAACCAAAACCAAAAAAAATCTCATTTTCACACTCACTCCATTTACTTTGCTTATTTTGGTTTTACAGTGCCACCTTTTAATCCTGTGCAAGGAGAAACGGGGAATAAATAAATAAATATGTTCACATATGGAGAGAAAGAAAGAGATATTCCAATTTATGTTCGTTAAAAATCATCCCCAAAGGGTGTCCCAGTAACTTGCTTGGCAATGAAACCAGTTGCCTAATTTACATAACCATTCTCTTTATCTTTGGTGATAAAGATAAATAGGAGGCACTTTGAATCTGCCTGATCAGCAATTAAGCCCTATAGTAAAATTTACCATAACTATAGAATGTCCCATCCTGCCTTTGCTCTTGATGAGAATATTTCATCCAAGAACAGCCTTTTCCTAGCCTAGCTGCCGTTGTTTCAGCTGCCATACACTGTGTCTGGGCATTTGAAGCCATTCCTGCCTCCAGCCCCCCCCCCTCTTTCTCATTCTCACAGCATCAAATATGTTGAAGCAACTCAAATGAGAAAGAGAGAAGGGGGAGGAAAGAAAGTAGATCAAAGAAGTGGCCAGAGAGAAGGAAATCGCTGCATGGCAGAGAAGGGGAGGCTGTTGGCCTGGGTGGGCACCTGTCAGGAGTTATGGGGCCACACTGGTTCCAAAGAGGCCTCAAGGGCTACAACCTCTCCAATACACAAATCATTTAGAGGGCAGGACAACTTGGGCATATTTGGGAGGGGGGTCTGGACCAATTTAGACCCAGGAGAGGTGTTCTTTACAATATTGAGCGATATGGAAGTCAACTTCTGGTTCACTTTCTCTTAAAATTTTGATCAAAAGGTACATTTTTTCTTTTGTAGCGATTGTGCCCAAAGGCAAAAGATACTGGAACAATATCAATAGAACCATGTCAGAGATTTTATGACAAACCTTCCCAATGATGCCTGAATGTTTCCTTTTAAATATGCTACATAGATTTGATGATCAATTTACAAAAAGAAAAAAGAAAAAAAGAAAAGAAAAAAGAAAGAAAAAAAAAGAAAAATACTGGAGAGTCATAATGTATATGACCGCAACAGCCAGTACTCTGTATATATCAGTCTGGAAAAGCAACAATATGGAGATTGATGATTGGTTAACAAAGCTGATAGAGGGGAAAGACCTAGATAATCTGACATTTTGGGTAAAGGAAAAAATACAGTAAGAAAATCATATAGAATGGGAACCAGTAAGGAATTTCTTAGGAAAAGAAATGGTATGGTTATAAGCTAGTAATGATGAAATTATAACAAACTACAGTTATAATAGGGTTATTGACACAAATTAAAAACCAGTCTTGTCATTTCTTTTTTTCTGATCTTTTCTATATATCGAAGCAAGAGTGTATTCACTGAAAAAGCAGAAAGTCTAAGTATAAATCTTACTGGAAAGAAAAAAGGAGAAACAGAAAATTAGCAACAATAACTCTAACAAAAGGAAAGTTGAAAGTAGAAAAAGAACATGGGATAATTTATAAGGTATTAAGAAAAGCTTAGAATATAATTTCAAAGAGTTAGTTAATGCAAAAACAATATTAGGGCAAAAAAAAAAAAAGGTGAGAGATTCCTCCCAAATGGGGAAGGCCCAATATGTAAGGAGAAACTTGTTGATACTAATACATTTGAGGTAACAGTTTTCCTTGTAAATCAGAGAAGCTACAGATATAATTTTTAATATATTTTAATGTAGGAAAAGAAATATATGGATATGCATATGGATACACACACACACACACACACACACACACACATTTTTTAAATTTTATATCAATAAAAATATAATTTTTTAAAAAATGCAGGAGGACCCTAGAAGCCCCCCTCCTCCAAAAACTACAAAAACCATCCATGGAGCTGCACGCAGCCCATAGGCTGTCTTTTTCCTACTCTTGCCCCAGGCTGATGGGAATTTTCATAGGATGAGCCAGCCCAGGGGCCGCTGATTTCACATTTGGATAAATAAAGATGGATCATTTAAACTAGAGTGAGCAATCTCCAGTCCATGACCAAATTTGATGTTGGAGGATGGAGACAGAGAGAGAAGGAGAGCAGAAGGAAGATGTGGCAAACAAATTGGTGGAAACATATGGGAAGGATAGAAAGCCCTCTGCAAGCTATCAGCTGGCTAGACTTCAGTGAAGAATGATTTGTCCCTTTCCTAGCAACCTGCTGGGCGGGGAGGTAAACAGAGAGTGGCTAGTGAAAAGAAATAGGGAAGAAGTAAAGGTTTAAACTGCAGTTTTCAGCTCAGACATTAAAAAAAAGGGGGGAAGGGGCTTGTTAAGTGAAGAAATGGATGCTACTATGGTCCTTTTTTTTTTGTCTACTGGAGGAGAAGACAGGAGACAGGAATATTCAAGAAGACCAGATTGTCAATTAGTACTATGTCACTGTATGTCCACATCAAGCCTTTAACTTTGTAAAAGACACTGCTCTCCAAGCTGCCCAATTAAAAATCCCGCATTTGATCCTACAAACCTGTTTGATAAAAGCAGCTAGAGACAAACTCACTTGGTGGCAAAGTGATTCACTGAGCAGTTGCTTGTTAATGTTAGAAAGAACAGAATAATCACAGCTTTATTGCACCAATGGTTGGCTGCAAAGCAAAAAAAAAAACTAATTCTGTGGCTATGCCTCATTAACCAGCACTGAACGTAATCAGACATCATAAGAATTCATTTGGTCGAGTTTTCATGTGTGTGTGTGTGTGTGTGTGTGTCTAGGTACCATAATTTATTTTTATCAGCTTGCCTTAAGTGACACTTTCCCCCTCCTCTGTGGGAGTTCATTGGAAGAACTACAGTACTGCTGGTGAGAGATGGGTCCCCCAGTGCTATGTCGTTGCTTTTGCTGCTGTGGCACAATGAAGAGATTGGATGGACAATTGTGAAAAAGACAGCACCAATCTATAGAAATAAAATCATTTAAACTTTGTTAAAGGACAGGGCATAAAAACCAGTACAGCAACACACCATTAAAAGACCAGCGCAGATGATTCTTGAAAGTCTGTCGGAACAGGAAAATTTTCATGTGTTGCTGAAGCATACCTTCCAACATTTCACAGAAGAAAACTGGAGATGTGTGTCAAGATGGCAAAACTCATTAGAGAGGAAGAACATGCAAGCTAGGAGAGGCTGCAGCAGTTTGCTTCACTGCCGTAGGGGCCGGGGAGTGATGATGGTGGTGCACCCCCAGCGGCAGTTTTTTTGGGGATGCTGCCACTCCTTGCCTGCCCTCCCCCGTGAGCCGTGGCCCCACCCCCTGATGTAGCCATGCCCCCATATGACATAGCCATACCCCCAAGTGACGTAGCCATGCCTCCATGTTACTGCCCTGGCTAGTCCGAGCTTTGGGGATATTAAAAAGATATCCCTTGATATCACATTTAGGCTGCACTTCTCTATTCCTCTCCACGTGCTTGCGAGGCCACCGGACAAGCACGTAAACAAGCTCGGCCGTTAATAGCCGTGATATTCAAACTACAATACAGGCAGGCCAGAAATAGCTGACTCACTGCTTTAGGAGACCTCTAATTAAGTACGCACGCCACTTACAAAAGAGCCTCTGCCCCGTGATGGCAGCTTGATGGGTAAACTATGCAATACCCAAGTACTCTGCGTTTGCATACTGGCTACTCTATTGAGAATCGCTACGATAACTCAATCATTCAGATTCTGACCTTTCAGAGGCTTTGTCTCCAACTCCAAATCTATTGTTTCCCCCCAAGTACGGCATAGCCTGCAGTCACAATTCTCCTTATAAAAACCCTTGACTCCGAGACCTTCCTCGGATTGCTCCCGAGTTTCATCCCACCTTGCTGCCGCTTTGCTTGGCGAGCCTCCCCTCAGCTCCACATGCTGAGTTACATCACACCCCAGCCTCGCTCTCTATTTCTCTAGGCTTCAGGACAGGTGAAGTATCACCCAAACCAGCAATCCCTCTAAAAATCCCTCTATACCACTCCAACCTTTATTTTCTTTAGTTATCTTGTATGAGTGTGTCGCATACACTGTTTTGCTTGTATTTAATAAACATCATTTATTATTTCAGCTTCTGTGTTCTCCTTGACTCGACCCGACCCTGTAGACATAGGGTTCAAGATCCCGCTACGTTACCCTGCCTCTCGTAACGCTAAGCAGTGCTCTGAGCTAATTTTCCCCACCTTTAGTTGAGCACATTTTGGTGTCCCTCCTGGGGCCCCCACTACACAGGGTAACATCCACAATGTAGTCATGCCCCTGCAATGTAGCCATACCCCCACACAATGTAGCACCCCTTGCCCCCCTGTGTGCACCCCAAGGTATGCTACTGGTTGCTTTTGCCTGAATCAACTGCGATGAGCAAGATGCTGACCCCTCCTCTCTTCCGTCCATGGCTGAGTTGTAAACTCCTTTTTTTTCATTTTGAATGCAGTGTGTGGCAATTGAAGGAAGCTGAGGACAAAGGAGGAAAGTGGGAGGAAGAGAGAGAAACTTGTATATTTTAAATGCAGCTGAAAATGTGGGAAGAGAGAGGATTAACTGAGACTGTCCCTGCCAAATCAGGACAGTTGGAGGTTATATTGATGAAGATGAATGAACCCATTCTAGCCTCTCAGAGAAAGGGTTCCACAGTCTGAGAGCAGCCATTAAGTAGATCCTCCAACCATGTCTGGGAAGGTGGTGGAACTGAAAGAAGGGCCTCCCCCAAAGATTGTAGTTCTTACTTAGAGTCATAAGGGGACATATTCCTTCAGACGTCCTGGCCACAAGCCATATAGGGTTTCTTAGGTCATGACTGACTGACTGACTGATTGATTGATTAAAATATTTATAGTCTGCCCTATACCCAAAGATCTCAGGGCCGCTGGTCTTTGACTTGGGTGGACCGGCAGTCAGTGAAGCTGTTGCTTGTATGCTTCCTGTAGCAGGCTGAATTAATCCAGATGGGATATAACCCCAAGGCATGTGTCACCTTGGCCAGATCAGACATCTCCAGGAACAGACCCAGCTGATGTAGTGGCTGTAAGTGTGTAAATGCATTCCTAGTCACTGCTGAAACTTGAGCCTGCAGGCTAAGGGCTGGGAGTACACTCAAACTAAAAACCTGCATCTTCACTAGGAGTGTAACTCAATCCAGAACAGCCTAAATCTCTGTTCTCCGATCCGCCTTTCCACTGCTTTAGAGACTGTCTTGTGTGGACAAAGCTCCAATTTATTTGTCCTCATCTAGTCCAATACAAATGCCAGGTACCAGTTTAACACAGAAACAGCTTCCCTTGGGAGTCAGGTGGAAAGGTGTTATACAGTTGAGTGTAACCAGTGTATTTTGAACCCACAAACTGTGGCCCATGTCTCCCAGCAATTTCTTATATATGTTAAAAAATATGGGAGACAAAACAACCCAGGGGGACTCCACGGGCCAATGGGCAGGCATTGAACAGCAGTCCCCCAGCACCAACTTCTGAGAAGGCCCCTCCAGGAAGGACCAGAGGCATGAGAAAATAGTGCCTCATAGTCTCATAAGGATGAGATGGAAAACAAACAAGAAGAATAAAAAGGAAAGTTGTCCTTCAGCGGTGATGGCAATGTGGAGCTTCTGGCTTCAGATGCAGTGTTATACACCACTACTGGGCAGCAACAGCAGGTGAGGGCTATTGCCTCCAGGTCCACTTGTGGACTTCAGAATTCCCTTCCTGGGGATGTTAGGCACATTCTTTCATTGCTGTCTTTTTGTCAGCAAGTGAGGACCATTTTATTCTAGAAGGCAGTGGGAAACTGATTATTTTACAAGAAAAGGGCTTTTCTTAAGAGTCCTTTCCTGCACCACTTTTATTGTTTCCTTTTAAATCAATGTTTTAAGTGGCTTTAATTCCACAGAGAGTTCAGCACTGTTCAAATCAGAGCTTTTGAGATGTTTTAATTGCATTTCCTTTTATCCTGTAAGCTGCCTCGAGACCCAAGCCCTTTTCGCATGGCATTTGCCATGCAAAATGGCCCCTCGAGTGTTGCGCGAATGTGAGGAGCCGTCCACACGATGCACTCAAAATTGTGCGATGCTCCAGGGTCTGGCAGGTGCCACTCGCTCACTTTTTCATTTTCGGCTTTAAGCTGAAAATGGTGTGCAATCGTGCATCTCTCCAGGGCCCCACACGCACTTGCCGTGTGTGCGGAGCTCCGGAGCTGCAGCGCTTGCGCTTCCTGCCCCAGCGCAGCTTGGGAAACTCCCAGGCTGCACTGTGGAAGGAAGAGGCGGGGCTCTTGCGCGAGCAGCCGGCAGCTGCAGAGCTGAAGCAATGGGGACATGAGAGCCCCTTGCTGGAGGCTGCTAGCGCGATCCCCAGCGCTGAGAAAAGGTGAGGAGGAAAAGATAGGATACAATAGACAGCCAGAGAGACTGCTGAGAAGCATCTGTCGGAAACAGGAATTTAACCTTTCGTCTTAGCCAGCAGGGTTTTTCTCATCTTTTGTAGTAGGGTGATAAGGTAACACCAGTGCTAGGATGATAGGCCAGTCTGATAGTACTTGGGGAGATGAAGAATCTCTATCCATCCTTGCTCCACTCCTGGTGCCCCAGAACTCCTAGACCAGAACCTTGATTATCCAGTTTGCTGCTGCCCAGTAGAAGAGCTGGGTTTCAGTGTGAAAACTGGATCTGGCCTGGGTACCAGTTACTGAATGTTGTTCTTTGGTGGTGGTCCACAGTAGTTCACATAAGATTCCAGTGATGGGCTAGTTGACATAAAAATTTAGCGTGGGTCATTTTCAGAGTGAATTGGCCACAAGCCTTCATGGTGGTTAATTGGTTACATTTAGGTTTTTCAGTGGGGACAATGCAGAAGAGAACATGCAGTATTCTGTGCTTTGTGGAAACAAGCAAAGTTACTATAGGAACCTACAAAGGTACATTTCTTTTGTTTTCCGCAGAAACTTAGTCTGTGTAGAATCGTCCTTTGAGTGTTGACAGAAGAGAATGTGGCTTTAGAAATGCAAAGCATTAGATGAAGTAATACAGCACACATGCTACTTTCATGCAAAAACCCAGGAGATTAACCAAATTATGAAGGCAAAACTACCAGTACTAAAGCACTGAGCAGGCCACAGCATGATGGGGCAAATGTGGTACTCCCTTGGCATTCCTCACATTCCTGCCAGAAGCCCAAGAGCATAGATACAACACAAGGTGATATTTTCTCCCTCCCCTCCCTGTTAGAGGCAAATAAAGTGAATTAACCCTGATTTGCGTGGCACTTTGCATATACAAGGCTTGGAATGTGGCGGCAAATGATAAGCTGATTTAAGTTCAAAGCAGGGCGGCAAAGACCCTTGTTGGTATGTAAGGTATTGCACATCCAAATTATCCTGCAAGATCTTTAGCGGGGACTTAATCCCACTGCTGCTTTTCATTCCATGGATAAGTCTCCCCAAATACTTTGAAGATAAACAGCGTAAAACTGTGCTGCTTGCCACCGGTTTCTGCATTCATTGTAAGCTATAGGTAAGCTTCTGCAAAACAGTACTCGGAAAAGTTAACCTGTCCTCCGACCGTGCTGATTGGAAGATTCTTAGAACTAGGAACTTTCTCAAGATTTGATGCAGAAGGTACTAATTCAGTCAGTACAGATTTAAATCACTACAGATTTAATATTTCTGGAAATGCTGAAATATAAACATTTTCAGATGAAAAATGAAAAACTACAGCATTAGCTCACTTGACTGATTGCAAGTCACTGTATTACTTTATGAAAATAAAAAAAATTATGTATGACTTGGTTTGGAACACAATTGTCCTGTTTAATCTTAAGCATTTTATTTTTTGCTAAAATGGAACTGAAAGACCTTCAGCTTTAGGGAACACCTGAACGATAAGAAACCTCTGGTTTTACCAATTAATGAGGAAAATAAAAAATTAAGAAGTAAAGTAAAATTAAAAATAAAAAAAGAACTTTCAATACCAGTAAATCTCTCTTTTCTCTCTCTCTCTCTCTCTGTATATATGAGGGGGGTTCCATGGCCGAGCAGGGAATTAAATCCTGGTCTCCAAGGCCGTAGTCCAATGCTCAAACCACTACACCAAGCTAGTTCTCAAGAAACTATTAGATACTCACTATTGTCACTCCACAGCAACTATATCAAATGCCATTTTACTCCTAATCCATTGAGCCTCAATGACACATGTTTTAACACCAAGTTTCATATTTATGTTTTGTTTGTTCTGAACTCATTGTCATTATTGGATTATATTATCAAAAAATATTTATTTAAGTTAAGTAAATAAAGACAGTCTGTAGCAAACTAGTAGGACACTTCAATATTACATTTGCACAGCAGCAAATTAGCAAACTAATTTCTAATTTAGAGGGTAATGGGATTTGAAATCCATGAACATCTGGAAGGCCACAAATAGCCTAACCATGGTTTTTATGAACCAACAGTCTGATCTGACATAAGGCAACTTCTTACATATTTCATACTTTAGTATAGCTTCTTATATATTACATACATTAACACATGCTGTACACAAGTCATATTCTGTCTGTCCAATTTGTGTAGAACCTACCCTTTCTCAGAATAAATCATATGCTGGCTATATGCATGTAGTACTATTCCTGAAAAATCGGCAACAGTTTTAAAATTGGGAAAGGTCAAGGGCATATTTTGTCATTCGGCAATGCAGAGAGCAGACTAATTCAAATCATATAAATAAAGTGACTCCAAAGTAAACTAATTGACAAGAAGACTGTCTTCCTTTGATGCAGGCATCCATCTTCTATGAGTAGTTAGATCTACTGCTGTATGGGCCATGGGCAAGATCACAGTCTAATCCCTTTGAGAAAAAATTCACCATGCAGTTCTTGTAGCCATGTTTGGCACTACTGAAATGAAAGTAAAAAATGGGGCCTTTGGTTTCTCCAGGTATGCATAAATCTGTGGTAGTAGAAGCAGACAGTAAAAGGCCATTAAGTGCAAGTGTGCCTAAGGGTTGAGGAAATCGATTATATTTATAGCACAGAAATATGCTAGATGAAACTGCAGAGGAGCCACAGAATAAAAGATAAAACTATAGAGCTGTCTCAGAAATGAGAGAGATGTGAAAACAAAGGGCAGAAGGATTTTCCCTATTATTTGGGGCACACGAGTGTTTGACTGCCTTCTTGCTTTGAGGGGCTAATGATATCAATATTGCTGGTCTCTGTGTTCTTCTCTAGTGCCTCACACTCTATAACCTGTAGGGACTTGAGTGAGTCTATATTCTGGAGCCAAAGGCAAATGCTGATCTTAGTGTCACTGCCCGCTTCCAATAAAGATGATGTTCCTTTTCCTTTCTTAACTTGGCTTGTAGTTGCTGATTCCTTAGCTAATATTTCCCATATGCAGGAGGTCTTTCTCTACTGCTGGTAGAAATGTTCAAGGTTAACCAGGTAAGTTGGAAACCCACCTCCATCCTCATTTGTCCATTGTTGGTCTGTGCTTCCTTCTATGAGCAAGAAAAAGCACAAGACTCCTTGTGGATCTCACCATTTTCATCAGATAAGTTAATCTTAAAAGTCTTGGAGCTACCATAATGTTAAGAAAGCAAGCAACCATGAAAATGAGACCTAGCCATACACAGTGAACCGCATTCAGCCCAAGTGCCATATTTAGTTTCTTAGGAGTTCTTGGGGGCTGCATTCCAGTGGTGGCTGGAGCTAGGCGCAAAGGGTGGGACAAAAATGCCAGCATATTTTAGCTTAAAGGTCTTATTGGCAGTAACTAAATCTTGGGAGAGTCATTTCAACCTTCTTGCATATAGAGGGATTCTGCATAAAAGCCAGGAAACCATCAAACAAAGGTATCATAGAGAATGGACATGGGGAACTCCAGAAAGCTAGATTGCAACCTCAGGAACAGCAGATTTGGGCCCATGCCGAGAAATTCTCCACCCTGCTCTGGGCCATAATAGTTATTCCAAAAAGGAAACAGTTTCCAGGTTTCTTTGCTTGTTTAGACTTGCAAAATAGACTACCTTGAGTGCAAGCATGTGCGCAAAGCGCTCATTTCCCTCAACTATTTATCAAAGCCTCCATATCCTGTGAACACTTTATACGACCAGGCCATTAGTTCCTTTAGCCTGGTGTGGCTGCTCTGATCTGATTGCCAGTGAATGCCAAGGAGGATATTTTCTGGGCACCCTATATCACAGCAGAAGCTGTGAGGGACTGGATCTGGATTCGTCTCAATGCAAAGTACATGCTTCACAAAAGAGCTGCAGCTTTTTTTCTCCAAAGGGCTCAGTAGTAACTAATCTACCCTTGCTTCTTAGTTAGGGAGGTGCTCACACAGAAGAAGCTTTGAGGAACCTTTTTTTATGAATAAAAGCACAGGGAGAAGTTCAGAAACTATTGTTTCTCCTTTCATTGCAGCACACTCATGTTGGAAGACTCTCCCTGAAGCTTCTTGCTTCAAAACCATCAGAATCTCCTTTGTACTGAATGTATGATCTGCCCGCTTCCAATAAAGATGATGTTCCTTTTCCTTTCTTAACTTGGCTTGTAGTTGCTGATTCCTTAGCTAATATTTCCCATATGCAGGAGGTCTTTCTCTACTGCTGGTAGAAATGTTCAAGGTTAACCAGGTAAGTATTCAGGCTTATGGTTTTGCATAGTCTCCAGCATTCTCATTTTGGCAGATACAGTCCCGATGAATTCTCTGCCATCCCACTTTTTCAGCTGCTTTTAAAATGTCATAGTTTTTCTCTTCTCTTCCCCCTTTCTCCTCAGCATTCTTCAATTCCTCAGTTTCAATTCCTCAGTTTAATTAGTTCTAAGTGCAAAAATAGTTTGCACTCAATTACCGGTAACTCAGTAGGAAAGGAGAAGATAGGAGAGGGGGGAGCGGAATGTTTTTCCCAGTAGGCTGAGGCAAAAGCAAACTGCTGCAGCCTCTCCTAGTTTGTCTGTTCTTCCTTATTAACAACTTTTGACATATTGACTACATTCTGATGTTGACTGGCCACATATATTCCAGTTTTTATTTTTGAAATGCTGGAGTGTCCTTCTGGAGAAAAAAGAATTTTGGTCCCTGCTAGCATCATCAAACTGGATCTAAGCCTTCAGCTGTTTTTGGTTTCAAGAGTTGTGTATCAGCTTGAGCATTAAAACAAGCAAACAAAGAAGAACAGGGCAGGATACCAAATGCAAATCAAATCAGTTTGAGACCTAAACTGTTGGCACAGAAACCACTTGTTCTAAATATTTCATGAAAGCTCATTCGGGCCTGTACTCTCTGTACATTTACTAGACATGACAGGTTCTTGCAGGTCCTTGAGTTGGTGGAGGACAATGTGCCAATTCGCTTTGTGCACCTATTCAAGTGGAAAAGACTTCTACTGCTGTCATCGCTCTTTTGACAAAATGATTCTTCATGGTGTCCTTGCTTGCTTGCTGTCTCTCCTTGCTCCCATTCTCCTCAGCCTAACCAGGAGAGGTGAAAGGCCATGTAGATTTTGAGAGCTCAACACCTGTCGGTACTAACATCTGTGTGTACGGAATTGGGTTAGTGAAGCTGGAAGGTCACTGTAGACAATTCAAACACTAGGGATTAGCCCTTTCACCTCTAAGTCAGCAATTAAATAGGTCTGAGTAAACTTAAAAACCCTCTAGGTTTTTGGCTAAGCAGCACTGACTGAATCCTGAGTCATACTGCATAAAGGACTGGTGTGCTTGCTGTGAATGCTTGGGGTTACGAATTTGTCTTTCTAAACTTGCTACTCTGAGGGGAAATGATAGACTACTAATATCTTAATGAATGGATGACTGAATAAGAAAGATAGCTGTGGCTTTTGTCTATTCAAGTTGAAGAGAGGACAGTTCACCTCCTGTTCTTCTACCTATTACATGTTTAACTGAAGAATTATTTCTTTATTTTTCTTTATCCACCTTTCTCTCAATACTGGTACCCAAGGTGGTGTACAATACAACTGAAAAATAGATACGACCAAACCCACCATCAGTTATACACTGAATTATAATATTAAAACACACTTTTTGTTTTGATTGTTGGCTGAACTCCTTTATCAGTTTGTATTTAACTAAATATTTAACTAAGCAAGTTCTGCTGGCCTGACTCCCCTCCAAACCTGACAGACGGATCACTCAACCATGCTCTGATCACCAACAGAATGGCCCTCCTTCTTCTCGTGCAGCTGACAACCTGGTAAAGTAGGTTATGGAATAAAATTACAATCATGGCAATAGTGTCAAAATTCATGATTAAGTACCAATCATGACTATAAAGCAGTTATTGTCCTAATGGTTTAATTCATACGTATCAAACAAGGCTCGCAGGCTGAATCCAGCCCGCCAGGCGATTTCATGTGGCCCTTGGACCTCTCCTGCATTGTTCTCCTTCTCTCTCTCCGCCTCCTTGGTGGTGTAGTGGTTAAATGCCGGTACTGCAGCTACAAGGTTATGAGTTCGATCCTTCCAGGCTCCAGGTTGAGTCAGCCTTCCATCCTTCTGCAGATCAGTAAAATGAGTACCCAGCTTGTTGAGGGCAATTAGCTAACACATTGTAAACCACTTAGAGAGCACTTAGCTGATAAGTGGCATAGAAAAACACATGCTATTGCTGTTGCCATTGCTCCCTACTCGCGTGTTCCCACTCATCCAGCCTCATTGAAAGTGGCTGCTGTGGCAACAACAGCAGTGGCACGACAGATCCTTGCACTGGATCCACAGTTGCCTGGACACGGGAGTTGCCTTCAGCCTAGAGGCGAGCATGCAGGGGAGAAGAGGAGGCCGTTGCCTGGCTTTTAGATACCTCCACAACATGGGTTCTTCTTAGGGAGCAGTGATGGGTTCAACTGAAGAACTGCTGTTGCTGTTGCTGCTGCTGCTGCTGCCACTGCCGCCAACAAAGTTTGTCTTGGAGTCTCCAAGACTTCTTCAATTGAACTCATTGCTGCTCCCTACAAAGAACTCATGTCGCGGAGGTGTCTGAAAGGCAGGCAATGGCTTCCTCTTCTCTTCTTCATGCTCACCTCCAGGCTGAAGGCAACTCCTGCATCCGGGCAATGGTGGATCAAGTGCAAGGGTCTGTTGTGCTGCTGCTGTTGTTGCCGTGGCTGCTGCTGCTGCTAACCACTCCCACCTGAGCACTCACCGCTCACTGCTGTTGCCACTGTTGCCACTGCCTTCCAGGGCATGTCTTGGAAGCCGTTAAGGGGTTTGGTGGGAGGCAGAGGGCAAGGAGGAACTCTGTAGAAATGAAAAGAAGCACCCACGGGGATGGGCGGAAGGTGGAGTGCGCTCGGGGGAGCTGAGGAAGGCGGTGGGTGTTGCTGTGAGGGTGTGTGTCAGAAGAGTGTGAGGGTGGTGTGGTTGGAAGGCGTGTGCGCCTTTTGTTCCTGAGCCCTCCAGTTCCCTTGATAGGAACCATGGGCAGTTTCTCTCCTCTCCTTTAGTTAAAAAAAAGTATGCAATTCCTCTTTGGTTAAACAAACAAACAGACAAACAAGTCCAGAGCTGCTTCCATTTCCGCTCAAAAGCAGGGGTGACTGGGCTTGAAGGAAAATTCCCCTCAGTTGCACAGCCTTCTCCCTCAACTTTGTGGCAATGTTGCTTCTTAGCTGAGGGGCAGAAAGAGGCACAGATAGGAAAGTGTTTGATATTGTGTCTCAAGGTGAGGTCGGATCTACTTGATGTGTACAGGGCCAGGCAACATCGCCTTATCAACTTCATATGCCACAGATTGCACAATAGTTCAGAGCACAATTATTTGTTCTGCCTCTCTCAACTGGAACCAAAAGGTTAAACAAAGTTAATGTAATAAACAATGCTTGGTAATATTGGTCTGATGATTAAAAAAATAACTTTCTGTTTTCAAACCTCATTTTTCAATAAATTGTACAATGGTTGTTGCTTGCCATTTATTTTTGCTTGATTTCTAGTTTCAGAGCTAATTATTACTAAAACCAGTAATAATCGAATGCAGAGGCAGTTATTTAATAATGATAAAAGAGTAGATACATTTATATCATCTTACAGATACAACCACACCTTTAAGGGCAACCATAATGCTGATGCGGCCCAAGATGGAATTGAGTTTGATACCCCTGGATTAATGTGTATGTTAAATAGGATGCTGAACAAGTCAGAACCTCGAGGGACCCCACAGCCTAATAGCCAAAGTATCCAACAGGAATCTCTCAGTACCACCTTTCAATTTCACCCCTCTGGAAGGATTGGGGCTGCAACGCCTCCAGGTCCTCTCCCAGAGTTAGCATAGAAGTCAGCACAGAAATTCAATGTTATCAGAAGCCATAGAGAGGCCCAGAAAAACCAAAAGAGACATGTTCTTCCTGTCTTGCCCCCTGTATATATCATCCACCAAGATAACCAAAGTTGTTTCCATCCTATAAGTAATCCTGAAACCAGATTAAAATGGATTTGGACAATCCATTTCATCTAGGAGCACCTGGAACTAAAAAACCACAACATGCTTCAGCATTTTGCCCAATAACACGGAAAACTGACAGATAATTGTCCAGTATTGTTTGTTGGGATTTGGGGAGGATTTTTTTAACAAAGTTCTCACCACCATCTCTTTTAGACATGCTAGGACTCTTCACAGAGCAGCACTCTCTTTACCCATTTGACCAGTGCTCCGCTCCACAGCTTTTATGAACCAGGAAAGGCATGAAAGTCCAGCAAACACATGGTGGTTCTCATTTCTCCAGGGATCCTGTCTAAATCCTCAGGCTGTGCAAACCGAAAGGACATGCAAGAGGCAAAGTTGCATACACTGTCCATATCAATCTGCAGTGCCAAAATCAAAACAGATCCAAATAATTTTGTCTTTTAATAGTTGTCCAAACTGTTTGCAACAGCCTGTTGGGTAGTGTTCATTCTTTTCTCATGGACCAGAGTGTTAACAGAAAGCTCTGTTGGGTAATGCAATACAAAACAGTGGTGGAATACCACGGAATAGGCTCTAGTCTGTGTTTGATCAGACTTGTTCCAAGTATTCTGAATGTCACTTTAGTAAACCATCTCACCTCTTCATCCTTGTCTGCTCTTTCAAAAACCCGTGGGCTATATGGGCTCCACTCCATGGGAGCTGACTTTCAAGAGTGATTGTGTCCACTTTTCTGGCTATTTCTCCATTTCAGAGATCAGTAAGGCAGTTGACAAAATTGCCTACCAGGGTGACAGGAAGCTGCAAGTGCTGTTAGAACCCCTTTGGACCTATCAGCCTCCTGGGGTGAACCATTTTAATCAATCCCTCACCCCACAGAAGCTGCAAGCTCAGGTGAATTTCCACCAACTTGTATCTGTTCACAATAACAAAACAGCAGAGAGTTCCTCCACACCAATGTCACTGTTATTCTACCTACCACAGAAAACCGAGTCCAGAGCATGGCCTGCTGAATGAATGGTGCCAGATACCACTTGTGACAGATTCATGGTGGTCATAAAGGGCATGAAGTTATGAGCCACTCCTTCCAAATTTGTCTCAGCATGGATATTGAAATTGAAGGGACATGGATAGCTCAGGAAGGGAGACTACAGTACAGTTGTATAGGAAAGAATCCCTTTTTTCTTCTGGTCACTCACTTTCAGGTACACACACTCAGATGCAGAAATCTGTAGGATGGAATACCTGCTGAGGGAGATGGAATGAAAATAGATGAGCACTGTATCTCTTTGCTTGACTACCTTGCATGTTAACTGTGTTGTTGTGTGCCTTCAGGCTACTTCCAACTTACGGCAACCCTAAAGTGAACCTATCACCTATCACAGGGTTTTCTTGGCAAGATGTGTTCAGAGTGGGTTTGCCTTTGCCATTCTCTGAGACTGAGAGAGTGTGGCTTGTCCAAGGTCATCCAGAGAATTTCTGTGGCCAAATGGAGATTTAAATCTTGGTCTCCAGAGTTATAGTCTGGTGCTCAGATGACTACACCACACTGGCTCCATTATGACTGCACACAACCTTTTAGTTGGATGAACAGCAGCAGTGTCTCCTCTTGGGTACAGGGGATAGGAACATATGAAAGATGGTTAGCAAGCAATGCTGCAGCATGCAAAACTGATGAAGGAGGGAAAGGTGGAAAGAGAGGACATGGATAACCAATAGACAATGGCAAGCTAAATATGAGGAAAGGCAGAGCAAATAATGGGAAGAAGGAATGCGCAAAGTTAATTTTTCATTGTATGTTATCATTGCAATGGCAAGTTATTGTAATTGTATGCCATAGTCCATTACTTTAACTTTTCATTTTAAAGTTCTGTAACCTGCTTTTAGAAGGATTTGCCTCAAAAGACATTATAAAAATGTTTAAAATAGATTAAATAAAAGGGGGGAGGCTCTTAGAGGGGCTGCTGTTGGTGATAGTTATTGCCTCTTCTATTATCTCAGAACATGCAGAGAGATAGTGTATGTGTGCCTACATATCAGGTAATAGCAACAAATTTGGAACTAAGGGCCTTTCCACGCTATACTGTCACAGGGCTATTATTTCACTTCCAATATCCTGTGGAATTCTGAGGTTTGTAGTTTACTAAGGCCAAATTCTCTGGCTGAGAATTCTAAATACCTCTCCCTAAACTGCAAACCCCAGGATTCCACAGGATGTTGAAAGTGGAATAAAAGCATTGTAATAGTGTAGTATAGAAAGTCTGTAAGATAAGTGGATAGCAAATGTTTTTAGAGAAGGGTGAGTAGAGAGTGTCTCCCTTTTCTGAAGGAAGAGGGAGGGAGATGAAAAAAGAGATAAAAGGTCCAAAATGTTAATTGGACTAATAATCTTTTTTTTTTTAAATGCAAATAGAACAGTGATTATAGTTTGGAGAGTAGAAATTCCCTTGAAATGGAGAGGTACCTACAGACCCAAGGCTTGTATATATGCTGAGTGGTGCAGCTGTAGGTACCTCTCCAGCAACCAGCTGCACAGAGATAGCTTGACCAAAAAGGTAACCATTTCCAAAGGAGGATTAGGTATCAGTATAAAATGAAACTTGTAGCTGATTATGATAAGCCTGGCCTTTGTTTGCAACTGTCAATGTTCCTGCACTGAAATTTTATGACTGGTGAGTTATAGTCACCTTCTGCTGTCTCCAGGGGGTTCCAGGAGCTAAGGAAAAGCCCTGAATGAGGCCATACATTTCCTGCTCCCTAGAGGAACAGTCAGAAAAGCAGAAACTCAGTGGGCTTTCCAAAGAGTTTATTCGTAGTCCAGGTTACTCTCATCGTTATTTACCATCCCATCCCTCATATCCAAGCACAAGCAGTTTGGCTGGCAGTGAAGGGAGTGGACACCTAGTGGAAAAGATGAGAGAACTCTATCTTTCCAAAGAAAGAGCCTCATTACCACTCTGCCTCCCCATTACATTTTCTTCACTCTCTGACCCAGGCAGGTTAGGCTTAGAGAACATGTAGCCTGGCTGGCTCACTCCCTGGGCCTCATGTGAGCCCAAGCCAAGCCAACACCAGAATGTGGCAAGGTCAGTCATTTACCAGAGCACACGTCTCTCTCTTTCTCCAGCAAAGGGTCCACTTCTTCGCTGGTGCTGCGCTTCTCACTTTGGACAAAACACCTAAGACATGGGATAATTCTCAGCTGGCCTTTCAGTGCCATTTCCAGACTAACTGGGCTCAGCGTGGAATCTTTGTCGCCTCTAAAGCCCTGCAGTGAATTTGTCAGAACTAGGAGCTTCGTGTAGAAGGGCCTGCGTGTCTGTGTGCCTGCGGAATCTCCATTTGCTTTCACAGAATAGAAATCTTTAAGTTGAATCTTCATGTGTGGCAAATCGGCAGAATGTTGAGAAAACCTTAATTGCTTCTGTTGGGTGAAGCATTCACCTTCTTTCTTTTATATAATTCTATATGCAGTCATGTGGTTTTGAATAAACTTTTCAGCTCAGGCTTTATTGCTGAAGGATAACTAGAGTTCTCCTTGTAACTTCTTCAGGACCCGACCTTTACAGTGTTGAAGAATGTACACCCACTCATTCACACACTGTATTTATGTGTATCCCTGTGACACACCCTTGGGTACTAGGCATGATACAGCCAAATCCCACTGACTGCAACGGAAGAATGAGTCATCACTCTCTTCCACTGTCAGTGAGCGAGGCTAGGTCACACCGATGCAGAAGTGAGTTATCCTGTTGTTTCATTTCATACACAGCCTATGTGGGCCTTTATATTTGGGAGGGGATGTGCAGTCAATTACATAGTAAGTCCATTAGACACTTGTGTCCCACTGCATTACATAAAGTGTACTTTTGTTATCAAGAGCCATTTCCACACTAGACAGTTATAGTGCTATTATTCCACTTTCAACATCCTATGGAATCCTGGGGTTTGCAGTTTAGGGAGGAGCCTCAAAGGCCCCCCTAAATTGCAAACCCCAGGATGCCATAGGATATTGAAAGTGGAATAATAACACTATAAATGCCATAGGATATTGAAAGTGAAATAATAGCACTATAACTGTCTAGTGTGGAAATGGCTGAGGTATCTGATTTACTGAGCTTAAACACAAAGATCAGGTGGACAAACGTTATCAACCCTTTCAATTATACTATGTTACACTGTATTTTACTCAGCAGAACAGTGCAAGTTAGACCACTATAAAATGAGTTTCTTCTAGAATAATGACTCAAGAAGCCATTTTCATCATAACTGGTTTGGCACCCATTTCATACTTACAGCACAAGATATCCAGACACAGACATTTTCATACAAATATTTATTAAAAATACATCCCTGCATGCCTCTCATAATGAAACCATTTCCAAAATACAAAGAACAATTTAAAAAAACATAAAGAAACAGTGTTTTGTTTGTCATAATACATCAAGGCCCTCTTGGCAACCTTGCTAAATAAGGTTTGTAAATGGTTAAGGCTGCAGTCCTACGCACTCTTAACAAGGGAGTAAGCCCCACTTAAATGTGTGGGATTTACTGCTGGATAAGCTGTATTGTCAGACTGCTGAATGCCTGTCTCCTCCAGGCCAGGAGAGGGTGAGCTGTAGCCCTCAGCCCAATTCAAAAGCTTTTTGCGAGGTTCCATTTTCTGGCAAGAGTGTTCCATCAGTGGGCAGAGTGGAAGCTCAATGGGCAGAGTGGAACATAGAGAGAGAAGGAAGGATGGAGGGAGGACTGGAAAGAAAAAGAGAACATATTTCCCTATTCTCTTTTCTTCTCTCCTGCCTGTCACTAGTGCGTGCCCTTTCTAACACCTCCAAATTCCTGATGGACTATGACTACAGAACAGGAAAGAAAATTTTCCCCTTTCTTCCTCCTATGCTTTACAGTACTATGTTTTGAAAAGGAAAATGGTACATAAATTACATTTAGGCAGTTAAAAACAAATGCTTCATTTGTACTACCACAGTGGGAAAAGAAATACATTAAGAAATATAAAACAAATAGCCAGATTTAAGGCTTTTTTAAAAAGTTGCACATCACCACCAACCCCAAAGCATTCTTGGAATTTAGGTGCTTTGTTCTAATGCCTTTGTTCTAATGGTGCTGAACAGAAACCACATTTTGTCTTCCAGCTCACATGTACATCACAAACACAGCAAGAGCATTTTATGGGAGAACTATTCTGATGTCTTTTGCCACCTGCACCTGCCTGAGTATGAAGTAAGTTTTATAACTTTCTTGGAAAAAAAAGAAAAGGTTTATGAGTTCTGAAACAGACCCAAAAAGTAATTCAGAGATTTTCCCTCCTCTTCCTTTCTTTAAATATTGGATTAAAAAAAAAACAGCAGGATGATTAAAGGACACACAAGGACAGACAGGCGAGTGTGTGTGTACATATGAGAGAGAGAGACAGAATGTACTCGTGTTTGCTAAACTACCTGCTCTCTTCCACACTTTCTGTTATATCACCTTGTACTGAACCAAACAGATTACGCATGCATACTTCAGAAGGAAGTAGCAGATATCCTGTGCGTAAATGCCACTGATTTAAAAGTATGTATCTAGGGCTGGAGAATAACTTTTATTTTCATTTAAGCAAGACAAACTCTAATTGAGGCCATCTAATGAATATTATTTTTTATATTTTTATTCATACTTCTGTACTCATACTGTACTTGCATTGTATTATGGTGTCAAAGCAATCAAAGGATAGCTTTTTTCCAAGGCAGGTGTATATGCAAAGTGGTCATTTTATTCTGTTTCAATGGCAGAAAGCATAGAACCAGTCATTTTTTCCACTGACTAATATGGATTTTTAAGTGATGTGCTCTTCTGTACAAAACCTAGGACAGCAGAAATCTTCTGAAGTTTAGAACTATATGGTGCAGCTTGAACCTACTGTGGCTTGTGAAAACCACCACCACCTGGAACAGCATGTTTACAGAAAACTTTGAGTTCGTCTGACAAAAATTGACTGATAAGTACCAGAGGTGTGGAACTAAAATGAAACACTTTTCTCCAATTTTTTTCTCCCCTTTTATTATTACACTTTCCTCTTACAACCTGCCTTTTCTCCTTACACTTCAGTTCCTTCTCTTGTATATAGAGTGTTATTTGCAGCAAGACTGTTGTAGAAACTGGTGTTGAACTGATTGAGAACTGAACTGCTGTAGCCAAGATGGCTGGAGGACATGGAACTGGACCACTCTCCACTACCGTGGGCGGGAATGTTGGAAAGAGGAGAGTACGAGTTGAATCCTACCATATTCTGTCCCATTTTGTCACCAGCGTCGGTGCTAAGTCCCAGAGGCACTGAGCGGCTCACTGAATTGGACCCATTCACATAAGCAGTCATACTGGACAGGAAGTTGTTGAGGCAGGGGGTGGTGGAAGATGGTGGTGGAGATCTCTTTTCAGGTGAGCTCTCAGTCCCAGATGAGGAGTTTTCTAACATGTCTTGGTGTTCTGCTGCTTTGGGGCTTCCACTGAGGGCACTGTCCTCCGACTTGTCAGAAACAAGAGACACTGTATTGGCACTGCAGTCAGACTTCTTCTTCCTCTTCCGCCTAAAGTTTCCATTGTCAAACATCTTCTCACAGTTTGGATCCAGAGTCCAGTAATTGCCTTTCCCTGTTATAACAAGAACAACAGAACACAAATATAATCTCAGCCAACAAAGAGCTGGTTCTCAGGGCATATTCTGGCTTGGAGTCAGAAAAAGCAATACAGTGGGTAACACCCTCTTAAAAAAAAGAAAAAGACCAAGTGAGAGAAACAGAATCTGACTGTTTGTATTCAAATATGTATGTCTGTATCCTAAAAGCCAGCCCTCCCTAGGGTGCCTTGAGCAAAAACTGAACTTTTACTTTCCTAGAGTTTCTGCTTATCAGTATTAAGAGTCTGCTCCACCCCAAGAAATATTTTACAGACCCCTAATTAGGATCAGAAAAATTCACTTGAGACAAGACAGTATTTGGCCTCAGGCAAGACAATAGAGAGGGTGCCAGTAAGTATCTCCTTGTCATTCAGCAAGAAATTAAAAGGAGCAACAGTTAGACAAATTAACCCAGAAAGTGAATTCTTTGTAAAATGGGACAAAATGAAACAAAGCCAGGCAGTCTAAGTAACCTGACAAAGAAGCTAGAGCTAGATGACCCTTAGACTAGAATAAAAGGTGGAATGGTTTACTTTCCTGTGCCTTTAATCTACAAGTAAAGCTTTTCAAGGCATAGTGTCACCTACCAGAATCTATAGATCAAAGTACTATTAAAAGGAGACCAACAGAGGAGTGTGCAAATTACTAACATTTTTCAGGTGCTGCCAAGAATGGCATTTTAAAAATGCCATTGGAAGATAAGATTTTTCTGAATGCAAAGTGATTTTGTCCCCAGAAAATAGCCATCCTAAAAAGAACAAATTATTTTACTTTATTTCAGTAACTGTTTATTGAAATGTGGATAAATGCACAAACACAACAGCAGTTTTAGGAGGAAATTTATAACTACAAAGAAATGTGGATTAGTTAGCATTTAGTGAAGAAATAAAATCAACATCCCTACCATTTAAGGCTCCACAGAAAAGAATATGGGCTGTACCATTGCTGTCAGTGAAACTGCATCAGACTCCAGTGCAGTAGACTTTTGGGCTGACATGACGGTCACTGGCCCTATTTTGCTAGCACAAAGAACAAAGTTACCCTCAAGAAGCCTTCTTACCTGGGTCATCTTCATCTCGAGGCACCTTCTTGAAGCAATCATTGAGAGACAGATTGTGGCGTATGGAATTCTGCCACCCAGCTTTACTTTTGTTGTAGAAGGGGAAATTGTCGGCAACATACTGGTAGATTTGGCTGAGCGTCAGCCTCTTGTCTGGTGCTCCATGGATGGCCATGGCAATGAGTGCAGAATAGGAGTAAGGCGGCCTGACCAGCTTCATCAGCTCCTCTTGAGATGGCATCGGGAGCCAGCCCATTTCATTCCCCGTCAAGCCGTGCATGTTAGGCAAGAGCTGCCTTTGCATTCCATAGGATGGCGGGATGTATGGACTACCGTTGGATCCTGGGAGGTAAGGTGGACCATTAATGGAAGGTCCATTTAACCACAAATAAGGGTTGGGTGTAGCATTGTAGTCCCCCGTCTCAAAGTTTGTAGGCCTCTGTGGGCTAGGAACGTTCTGAGGGTGAAAGAAATTTTCATAGTAGATGTTCATTTCAGGAGGTTCCTGGCCGATGTTTGGAAATTGCGGGCTGCAGCGCGGTGGTGAGTGTATTTGTGGATCAAATGAGCTCATAATCTAGCTCTGGCAGTAAACCAAGTTACAACACACCTGTGTTCCTCTTTTTCCCAAGACAGGTGCATCAGCTGGGCTAGCTAGCTCTAGTACTTATACACCTGTACATGTTTAGGTTTACTTTTCAGGCTCAGCCTAGTGCATCCTGATAGGCTGAAGATCAGGGTGATATCCCTTTTTTGGAATGCTGACAGCCCAAGCTAGTAATAGATGTCACATTAACCAAATTCAAAAGTTACAACTGTTTATCTTCTTAAATGAATGGAGGAATTTTCCACTGCTATGACTGACAGGAGGAAAGCTGAAAATCATTTGCACATAAAGTTGATGCAGTCAGAAAGATTTTTTTTCCTTCTTAAAGTCAGTTAAACACAATAGCAGGTATAAAGGGAACACATAGTTGTTAATACTATGTATAGTCAATTATGTGTTAAGTAACATAGTAAGTGTATCATTGATAATATTGTTTAAATTCTAAAATAACAAGAGGATTTACAATGTTAAAAATTTAAAAACTTCCCTTGTAAGAATAGTCATATTTTTAACTGTGAAAAATCCTTTAATGTGCATTTACTGATGAATAGACTTCAGAGAACTTCCTTTCTTAAACTGTAAGCCTAAGAATCTCCCAGCCAGCAAAAAAAAGAAAGAAGAAAAGAAAAAAGAAATACTTTTCAAAGTCACTTTTTTGAACTCTGAGAATAAGTGAGCTGCTGCAGCAGGGAACAATTCTGTTGTAACATGTTTGAATAATGTTTGCAAACTGCCTTACTAGCAATACAGTCCTGTGCAAGATTACTCAGGAGTAAGTCCCAGTGTTTTGGAGAGGGTTTATTTCTACATTTGTGTGCATGAAAATAAGTTATAAATCACTTCTTTAGTTGTTATTTCTTATGTACTCATGTCCCGATCCCACCAACAAGAGGAAATGGTCATATGGCAGAGGGTCTTATATCTGGATCAGTGGCTGAATCATATTATAGAACACAGTCACAAACCAAGTATTTTTAGAGAGGTGGTGGTTTACATATAATAAGGTCTTTGACGGTTTCAGCAGCTGCATGACTTGCAACAAAAATTCCAGAGAGATACAATGATGAGGAAAGTATAATCTGTTTAATATCTGCTTCAAATGCAACTATTAAAGACATACGTTTCCTGCAAACAAAAAGATGGCACTTTTTAGTATTTAGGAAGACAGGAGCTGCAGTTATACAAAATCAAGTCCACATGGTGCTAGTGTTCACTTTAAATGATAACACTAAATTCTCCATCACGAGTAAGTAAGTGAGTGAGTAAATAAATAAATGTTTCATCAACAATTAGCTTTCTTTCCTTATATAGAAGGAGATCAAGGCTGTGTAATTATCATTTCTGCCACTAAATGCTTTCAAACCTTTCTTTGCTTTGGGGGTATGCAAAAATTCAGGAGCAGAAATCCAAAATTCAGCAGATGTTACAAGTCACAAATTTGCCTACAACTAGTAATTTTTGGACCAATAAAGGTACACTGAAGTTACAGCCATTGTAATGTAGAATGACACGGTGTAGTGGTTTGAGTGTTGGACTGTGGCTCTAGAGACCAGGGTTTGATTTACCACTTAGCTATGGAAGCCCACTGGGTTACTGTGAGCGTGTCACATGCTCTCAGCCCCAGAAAACTCCATGATATGGTCACCCCAGGGTTGCCATGAATCGGAAACGATTTGAAGGCACACAGCAACAGCAACAAGAAGTTACTATAGTGAGTACCTGTTCCTAATTAGAATAGACCCCCTCTATCTGTGGGGGTTCCATTCCAGGACCCATAGCAACCGGCAAAAAATGTAAATGCTTGAATCCTATATTATTAAATGACGGTGACCTGCTCTTGGATGCTTCAGTGCATCTGTGTTCACCTGCCACTTTAGGTTAAGGACACAGCAATCCATGATCACAGAACTGGAGGTCACATATACATATCCACTATACTCTGGAAATGACATTTTAGAGGCATTTTACCATAAATTTTTCAAGCTGTATTCTGTACTCTTTAGACATTCTATGGCCTTTTCACATGTGTGTGGGGGGGAACGGGCGAAAAGATGCTAAAACGGAGCTTACCCGCAGCTGGGTAAGTCCGTCGCCACGCAGAGCAGCGCGAGCTCGCTGCTCCACAGTCCTCCGGCATCCCAGATGGCGACTTCCGGTTGGTGGAGGCTCTCCACCAACCGGAGAAGCTCGCCAGCCGGAAGCCCGCCCCTGGCAGATCTGCAGGCACGCACTTGCGCGCGCCTGCAAATCCGCGTTGGAGCCAGCCGACGGAGCGGCACGGGACTGCGTGCTCCGTGCTTTTTAAAAACCTCGAAAAAGAGGTTTTTAAAAAACACGCAGCCCCGCTAGTTCCGGCGGCTCCTGAGTGGATTCTGGTGTGGAATTACAAAAAGTAGTCCACGCCAGTCCACTCTGCGGTGTAGAAGACCTCAGTGACAGGTCGCTCTGCACCGTTTCAGAAGCCCGGTATGGAAATAGCCTATAAAGTCTTTTTTTTCTTTCAAAAAATTAATAGAAATGAATAGAAAAATAATGAGCAAACCAGCAAGGAACAGAATATGTTACAGTCTCACACTATTGTTTAAAACACTGTAAAGAGGAGAGGAATGAATGATTTTTAGAAAGTAACTTTCCAAGCACTGATCTGGTATAACTAAAATTTCATTTCCTCTTCCAGAAATTACAACATGTTGCAACATGGTTACAGTAAAGTACAGATAGAAAGAATAATACAGTAGAGTCTCGATTATCCGACATAAACGGGCAGGCTAATAGTCAGATAGTCGAAAATGTCGGATAATCCAG
The DNA here is from genome assembly GCA_030412105.1 of Cyclura pinguis. Classification (NCBI taxonomy): domain Eukaryota; kingdom Metazoa; phylum Chordata; class Lepidosauria; order Squamata; family Iguanidae; genus Cyclura; species Cyclura pinguis. The sequence goes on from CM059600.1 coordinate 133,610,678, forward strand.
AGGGTCAAAGAAATCACCTTGAAATCACCTATTGCCATGCTTTGGCCCTTGTTTTGGGACCTGGAGGTACTCGCCCTGCTCGCTGCTGCCGATGCCGCGCTCGGGGCCGTGTTTTGGGGCGAGGCTTCACTCACCCTTCTCTCCTTGCCCGTCGCGGCTGCCATGTTTGGGGGCGTGTCTGGGGGCGCGGAAATGCCTAAAGCCACGCCCCCAAGCAGCCGCGACGTCGGATAATCCAGAATATCGGATGACCGAATGTCGGATAATCGAGACTCTACTGTAGTAATTATTTGTTCCTGAGTGAAAAAATGTTTTTCCCAACATGTAGGAAACCGCACTGCAAAGAATAGTAGATCAGCCTCAATTTTGTGCAATGTTCTCCTCATATCCAATATCCTCACATGTTATTAATGGATTATTCTGCAGCAGAATATGTGTGTGTGTGGGGGTGGAGTATAAAACAAAAAACTATTTTCTTTGTAGAAAATGTATTTTTTGCCTATAAAACACCTTCCTCCTTGGGGAACCTATTTTCTGTGCAGAAAATGGGTTTTGTGCAAATAAACAAATAAATAAATATCTGCATCATTGTTATAACTGCTATGACAGAACCTGGAAGCACCCTGACAAAAGCATTTCTGAGACACTGGAAAAATGATGTTCACAGAGGGCTCAGTGTTCAGCTGTATTGACAGGTAAGGTCTCTGCTTGATGGGTTGTCTTTGCACGCAGGACAGGTTTCAGTCAGAAGAATCTTCATATACATTCTATGGATAGGGAAACCTATTATTTCACTCCTCCCACATTTGAGTTTTTAAAACCTGGTGTTCCTTCCATTCTAAATATGAGATTTGCATATGAATAAATTCCTTTAAGTAAATTCCTTAAAGCAAAAGAAAACAAATAAAATTCTCCTCCATCTGCAGCTAGCACATTCTACAGGTACAGCTGTTGTAGAATGGAGACACCATATCTTCCGACTGTCTTAATTTGGCAGGGACAGTCCTAACTTGTCCTCTGTCAGTCCAGGTGCTTCTAAACTGTCCTAGTTTCTCTCTCTTCCTCTCACTTTGATCATTTCCACACTACATTGTTATAGTGCTATTATTCCATTTTCAACATCCTGTGGAATTCTGGGGTTTGTAGTTTACTGAGGCCAAAGAGCTCTCTGGCTGAGAAGTCTAAATGCCCCAGGTGTCCTTGGTTTTCATCAAATGTTGGAGGGTATGAGATACCATGCTGGATGTCTCCCTGACATATAAATGTTAAAGATGAAGAGCTTTGGGGGAAAAGAAGCAGCATAACATGTCTGGTTACACAGCACTTATGCAGTATTAGCATGTCTGAATACACGGTGATAAAAATCCAAAGCCTCAGGGCCTTGGCCCTAGACTGAGGAGTGTACCAGCTTTTGTTTCTTCCACGTTCCAACTATTTTGAACTCCAAGTTCTTTCCCTTTCAAATAGGTACACATTTTTCAACTCTTAGCTTGTCTTTACCAAAAACAAACTGAAATAAATTTGATTCCCAATGCATTTTGAAATGAAGCAGTTCTGGAAAGCAAAAAGAAAACTGACAGATTCCCCCTTCCCCATTCTTCCCCAGGCCCCTCCCGAAACTGCCAACCCCAGGATTCCATAGGAGGTTGAAAGTGGAATCATCACGCTATAACAGACTCGTGCGGAAATGGCCTTAGAATGCATATGGAGGTTGTATAATTGAAAAAAAGTCATGGAAAAAAGCCAGCTTACCAGCCAGATAGCTGCCCCTGGGTACATCTGAAAGCTGTTTCTCATTTTAAAATGGAAATTTTTAATCTGGGAAACATTTAGTTGTTCAGTTTACCTGGTCTGGAGTGGTGTGGTGCAAAACTTTTCAGATATTCAGATTGTGGGTCACCTTATCGCTGTTGTTGTGTCCTTTCAAGGCATTTCCAACTTATGCTGGCCTTAAGGGAAACCTATCATGGGGGGTTTATGGGGCTGAGAGTGTGGCCCTAGTTAGAGTCCAACACAGTCCAAGCCCTTTGGTTGCAAACAAACCCCCTTTTTTCTCTCCTATGGTGCAATCCTGTACGTGAAGATTCCAGAGCCCTTACCCCATGAGGCCTCGAGGGGGTCCTTTCTCTTCCCTTCTCTTTTAAGCCCTCTTCCCAGTTCCATGAAAGAAGACAGGATCGGGACCCACTGTGCTATGCCTAAGGCCATTTCCGCACTACACTGCTATAGTGCTATTATTTCACTTTCAACCTCCTGTGGAATTCTGGGGTTTGTAGTTTACTGAGGCCAAAGAGCTGTCTGGCCAATACCCCTCCCTAAAGTGCAGGCCCCAGGATTCCATAGGATGTTGAAAGTGGAATAATAGCACTATAACTGTCTAGTGCAGAAATGGCCCAAATGTCTGACTGCTCAGTGAGTGTTGTTTCTCTATATCCTTTTCGGAAAGGGAAAGGGAGAATGGAGCTGGCTCAGGGATCAAGACAATGCTTCAAGGATACAGGGGAAGAATGAAGCCATCCCTTCTACTCAGCTAGAGCCTGGAGGTCCCTGTTGAGCCCCAAGCCAGCTTTTTTGCCTTCCCTTGCCTTGTTCAGTTGAAGAGCTGGCTACGTTCACTTTTCTCCTTCCTCACCTTTCTTGGCCAAAGTTGAGTGCTCATAAACATCAATCTGGAACAGTGACTGTGTCAGTGCAGCAATGAATCCATTCTGGGTTTTAGTCTGAAGTTTGAAAGACCTGTCCAGGGTGCTGATTCTATTTTGGGGATAGCATTTGGCTCTTCAGAGCCAGTAGGGTATAGTGGTTTGAGCAGTGGACTATGACTCTGGGGACCAGAGTTCAAATCAAATCCCTGCTTGGCCATGGAAACAAGTCACATTCTCTCAGCCTCAGTGGAAGGCAAAGGCAAGTGCCTCTGAAAAAATCTTGCCAAGAAAACCTAGTGATAGGTTCACCTTAGGGTCACTGTAATTCAGAAGTGACTTAAAGGCATACAACAACAACAACACTTCAACACTTTGGCTAGCTACTTTAAAGTTTGGACTAAAATTCTAAGTGGATTTCCTTTGGAGTCATTTCTCCAGACACCAGGTGAATCCTTTTCCCCTTTCAGAGAAGATTATTTCTCCATGCTTCTTTCTTCATAGAAAAAGGGAAAATAGGGCTGGCTAATAGGGCTGGATTGCGACTCAGTGGGCTGGATGGCGACTCAGTGGTAGGGGTCTTGAGTTGACCCTGGGAGCAATCTAGCCTCAGAGACTCATCCAGTTTCCCAAACCTTTTATATAATTCTTCTCAGAAGCTTCAATCACTTTAATGGGGGTTCCTCAGGTAAATGGGAAGATAATTGCAATACTAGTAATTCTTTTATCTAGAAGATAAATTGAATTAAAATGTATTTTCCCCCACAAAATAAATTATATATTTTGGTCAAGTTTAAAACAAGGCTGGACAAAACAACAATGGATTGATTCCACATTTTGCCAACAGATCTGGAGTAGTCGCATACCTATTTGGTTCTGTTTGACTAGTGTAGGGGAATAGCTCCCTCTTGTGAGTGCTATTGGAAGTGCATTGGGGAAAAATGGCACGGTCAGGGTTGTGCACTCAAGCAAGTAAGTTAGTGTTCATATCATGGAAAAACAGGTTCTGGTGTTACCGTTTTTAGATTCAGGGGGGCTCCCTCATGTCTACACAAACATACAGAAACATATTTCTGAATCAGCAAGAGATGTGAAGGGAGAATATCTTTTCATCTGGCATGAAATCCGCTTCAGTTTCGTCCGCACACAAGAGACTGAGAGAGAAGCCATAATGTACATGGTGGCCAATGGAGGCTCTATGTTAGAGGCCTCAGCCCTTGAAATCATCCAGATGTAAGATAAGTAAGAGACTACTGAAGCACCAGTTGTGAAAACAGCCTTGTGTGAATGAACCCACAATCTGCAGAATTGGTGAGGAAATGTTCCTACTGATAACTAGGTATGCATTATTCATCCAGATAATTTCTTTGGATCTGAAAGTCAAATAAAAAAATGAAACAAAATGTACTTAAAGGATCCATGCAATGCATGAAAACTGTATGAGCTGTTAATGCTGGATCTGGATTTATATTTTTTAAGGAACAAAAGGACATATACACCCATATCTAAATGTAACATGGGAAAGATATAGTCTGGAATGCTGCAGATGACTCCTCAAACATATCCTGCATGCATGACTCAATGGGATGCCATTTGCTGGGACTGCAGTTAAGGAAGTAGCAATACAAATTCTAATTTCTCAAAACATTTGAAAATGCAGCATTTAAAAAGTAAATGTAAACCGAGCTACTTCTGTCAATGGAGACACCTGCACCCATACAGCACTGTGCATTTTTGATTGAACGCTTTAACTACCATTCCTTGTTGGAGCACTCCTTACCACAAATACAGCTCTCCAGCCATGCAAACTGCATTCTGGAAAGTAAGGGGAATCTATCCCTTTGCCAGGGCTAATCAGTCATCCTGAAAAGAAGCAGAGCAAGCAGTGAGCACATTTACTTTCCAGTGCTGCTAAGTTCAAACAAACATAGCAGGAATTAACCTAAAAGGAAGCCTTACGGGGCTGAGAGCTGAAGAGAAGGGAAAGATTGTAATTCAGCTGCAGTGAGGAAGAATGTACGTCCTCGGCAGGTTCACATTGTCACAGAGATTGTCTCCTCCGTCTCTTTTCCCTCAAGCCTCACACGCATTCATATTTCTAGCTTTTCCATTTCCCTCAGGCAGAATGTAACAGATGCTTGTCCCTTTAATCAGTATACCTTTACTTGTACTCTGGCTATAATCCAATGTAAATGTGATGTCAGGCCAAGCAAAAAGTCACTTCCTCAGAGCTTGCTCAGGCTTTGCCTATGTATGCAGTTTTAGACCAGAATCCTCTTGCTGACTTATGACAGTGCAAATTAAATTACATACCCTCCAAGTGTCCCAGTTTGGCAGCAATAGTGCTTTGTCACATCTCACTCTTTTCAGCTGTTTTTAAAATGCCCCAGCTTCTTTCTCCTCCTCCCACTTTCCCCTTTTGTCCTCAACTCCCTTCAGTTGCTGCAAACTGAGTTCAGAGTGCACAAGTAGCTTGTATTCAATTAACGCAGCTACGGCAAGAAGAGAGGAGGTGGAATCTTGCCCTTCGCAGTAGATTCAAGGCAATAGCAAACTTCTGCAGTCTCTCCTAGCTTAAGAAAGTTTGGCATCTTGACCATACGCTGATGTTGCTTCGCCAGTTTTCATCTATTTTCATTGGAGGGCAGGCAATTATGCAGGTGGTTGGAACTGGTGGAAATGGTGACATCCTATTTGAGTAGCACATGCTGTGTAATGCCACTGTGGAAGTAGAAGTGCTCTGTTCAAGGGGGTCAGCAAGTGTGTTCCTGAGGAATGGGTGGAGATTTGCTACACAGCTGAAGAGTGGATGTCCCTGCTGACAGTTGAGATATCCACACCTCCATAATTTTACACTGTGCAGCTGGAGAGTAGGATTTCAGCCTTTACCTGCCAGAGCAATGGCCCTAGTATGTGCTGCTCTGGAATACTCTTTTTGCACTTGTTACTGCTCAGGATTCAGTTTAAATGCGCTGCATGAAATGTCATATGGGTGTATTCTACTTACTCATCCTCTGTCACACAAAAGTGAACCTGGTTTCACATGCGACTCAAAGGAAGCCATTAGCTGTGCTGGCCAAGTGAAACACACCAAGTAAGTTTACCAGCAAAGTGGATGAAGCACTTGGTTATCTCAATCATTCTGCCAAATTCCTGGGTTCCAGATAGCTTCTAACACAAAAAGCACAGTTTGGAACTATGCATGCTGGAAGTGGTATTGTGTAGTAACAGCAGTGTGCCACTGCATTCTGAAGTTCCAGGTGTACCTTTTAAATACCTCTTAATCATGACTTTCCTATCAAATTTTCAATTTCTGCTGTCATTTATCCCTTTGCCCATCTGCATGAAGTGCACCTGAATTTCACTATAGAAGTAAAGGAAGGAAAGGATCATCAATTTATTGGAGAAATGGATGGGGAAGAGTGCATATGCCACTGGGATGTGTAAAGATTCCTTCAAGTTCTGTACACTATTTTCTGACAATTCTATTTTCTAGCATAACAGGAAGAATATTTCTTCCTTTTGCTTCTTTCCCTCAGCATTATGAACACAGAGAATATACTGCCTACCTACACTCACAGCAGCCCAGATCTACTAATTACCATAGATCTCCATTTGTATCACATTTTAAAGAGAAGAACTTATTTCTTTCTCTAAAAAAATACCATAGGAATTCTACAATGCCTTCATCTTCAGAGAGATCATGGTATATGATTGATATAATGATTCCACAGTTTACAGCTCTATTGCTACAACCCATATTGCAACTCTCTAGGAAGATCTCAGCTTGTTGGATCACAGAATTTGAATCTGCAGACTTTCGATCAAGATGAAAGAGAGATTTCATCTCTTAAAATAAATTTTAAAACAGAAGAGCTTGGAGTGTAGCATGGACTAACACAATACTGGTTTACTTTTGTAGTAACTGCAAGGAACCTAATGCTCTAGCTAATGCACAATTGTAGATCCTAAGGTATTCGTAGAAACGATCAGAAAACAATAGTCTAAGTAATCAATTAACACTTACTGATTTTGTGATAACAGTTTGTTATATATCAATTTATAAATATATCTATTTATAACTATTCTCCATAAGGTACAAAGTGAAAGGTTCGGCACCTGAGTAAAGTAAACCTAAAGTTCTGTTAACTAGAAAACAGGCTACAGAACAGCAACAGTTAGTTGGACTAAGTTTCTTTTAGTGTTTAGTTTATTATTACATCCCACTGATTTCAATAGTAGTTTACTGCATTTATTTATAACATTTCCTAGCTTATACCTTCAAATTCTCTGCCTAACTTACATGGAAAATGCTCTTCCCCATACAGAAAGTGTGAACTTAAGATAAAATACCACTGAATACTGAATTAAACCAGAATTTTTGACAAAACTTCAAAGGATTCTTCAAGTTAGTCTCTGTAATTGTGCATTTTTCATGCAATAATCCATTGGTACTTGGTGGTGAAATTTGCATTAAAAGTTATGGACACACCATTAAGGATGGTATTTGATGCTTTAATCATCCAAACTGTTTGTTGTGCTTAACAATGCATTTTAAAACTTTTAAAGCATGTCCAATGTATATTTCATTTCCGTGCATTTTTTCTTTTGCTGTGCAGTAGAAAAATGTTCTTTGTGCTTTTATGTCATGAATAATCACATCCCAGGTTGAACAGACCCTGTGAATCAATTGCTGAGTAGTAAAACCACAGTTGTGTAAACTTCACTGATTCTTAGTATTATTTTTGTTGGATTGCTTATAGTATGATTACAAAAAAATAAAAAAAGAGGAAACAAAAATGAATGAGAAAAAAATAAAAAGGTAAGGGGATGTGTGTAGATATGAACATGGATTAGAAATATGCATTGATATAAGTGGAATACATTTGCAAAAATATATTGTCTTGAAGTTGATATCTACTTCTACAAAATGCATATTCATGATAGTTAAAGGAGTAAGAACTTCTGGCCATTGAATGAAAGATAGTCAATGTTTAACTTTCTAACCGTACAGTATAGGGGTGGAATTCAGTAGGACAGTTATGAATGAATAATCTGGATGGTTCATAGTCATGATCCCTACACATTCACTAGTTTAGGGAATCCGTAGGGACTGTGAAAGTCTCTCAGTATCGGTTTACTGGGCAGCAGCCACTGTGGGCAACAGGGGTCTGCTTCATTGTTGATCAGAAAGAAGCTGGCTGGCATTTTTGCTCCCTCTCCCAGGTGATCTCCTGTGCCAGGAGGAATTGTGGCAGGGGTCTTGCTTCCGGCTGTCACACCAGAAATCAGTCACAGGCAGGAGTGGAAACAGTCAGTTCCTGGTTGACAGGAGAAGTGACCTCTGTCATTCACTGCAGCTTCTGCACAGTAAGTGAGGATTTGGAGGGATCAGGATGGGAGACACTATTTAGCTACATAACTTAAGGTGGTTACTTAGCTAAGTAGAGGATACAGAATTGTGACCTATATCTTTTGCAACAGTAAAGGCATGCAGGATCTAACCATTTTGATCACCAGTTCAATTTCATATCGCAGGAATGTAATTTAAAAACAGCATGCATATTTACAAATGCCAAAGAGTTGTCTAATACAGAATTATTCCTTTATATTACATGTATTAAAATTAGGACATTTTAATATATCCGAGAAAAAACATGCCAATATCATAATTTGGAAGGATGCATTATCTGTACTATCTCAACATTTAACTGAGTGGAGAATTTCTTTCCAAAAAGATGTTATGTTGTCCAATACACAGAAAACATCAGTGTTTCTTGGCTGAAACATAATTTTAGGCCTCAATAGATTAGATATTGAAGCTAGGGCAATTTTCATTTGGTTAATTTGCACAGGACAGTCTCACTCTTTATTCCACTAACTCAGACTTTGTTAACATCAAATTTAGTACTTTCCAGCATGTATAAACTCGACTTGTTGGTTTCATGTTCTCTGAGAACATAACTAATCCTTCCAGTAGAGTAGGTGTAGTGGAGGTACTGAGATAATGGTTCATATATACACATGAAAAGGTGTTGCAGTTGTAAATATTTCCACAGAGCACCTGCAAGACACTGGTAAGTGGACTGCAAATGGCAAAAGTTCTTGGTCCAGAGCTATCAATTAGTCCAAAGCATAAATCCTCCAGCCAACCCATTTTTTCCATAAAAAGGGTTGTATCACAAAATTAGGATTATCCCACAGAATTAGTTTTGTGGGGCCATACAGATTAAATTGCAATTAGCGAGAGACTGTACATATCAGGTTAATTGATGTTGGGATTATGCAATTCGATTTAGGCCCCTAAATATTGCAGAGTCTCAGCCTCTGCGTGCTTTCCTACATTACACAAATAGACTGCAAACTCCTTTCAAAGCAGTGTAAGCAGTATGATAACGTGCTTTCAGTTGTTGTGATAGAAAAGTAAAGGAAGCTAATAAGCAATGTCCTGGAACACATTGTAGCCTCCCAGCTCCAGGGATTGCTGGATGAAATGAATGATCTAGATCCACTTTAATCTGGCTTCTGGCCTGGTTATCGGACAGAAACTGTAGTTGCCTTGGTGAACAATCTAGATTGAGCACTGAACAGGGGAGGTGTGTCTCTGTTGGTTCTGTTGCAGATCTCAGTGGCTTTTGATACCATCAACTATGGTATAATTCCGGGCTGCCTTTCTGGGACGGAAATTGGAAGCACTGTTTTAGGGTGGCTTCAGCCCTTCTTGGAAAGGCACACTGAGAAGGCAGTGCTGGGGGACTCCTGTTCAACACCCTGGTCATTGGTCTGTGGTGTCCCTCAAGGTTCAGTTGTGCCCATGTACTGTTTAACTGTCACATGAAACCATTGGGAGAAGTTGATCAAAGATTTGGGGTCCTGTATCACTAGTACACTGATGATGGTCAATTCTATTTCTTCTTTCCATCTAACTCCAAGAAAGCTGTTTCAATACTGAATCAGTGTCTGTTGTCAGTAACGGACTGAATGGGGCCAAACAAATTGAAACTTAATCCAGTCAAAATAGAGGTGCTGCTAGTCAATAATGTAGCAAATCAAAGAATAGAGATTCAGACTCTGCTAGATGGGATACACTATCCCTGAAATGTCAGGTTCATAGCTTGGGCATACTCATGGAGTCAATCCTGAGCCTGGAAGCCCAAGTTTCAGAAGTGGCCAGGAGTGTATTTGTACACTAAAAACCAGCTACACCCATTCTTTGAGATGTCAGATCTGGCCACAGTAACACATGCCTTGATTATATCTTGTTTGGATTACTGTAACACACTCTGTATGTGGCTAGCTTTGGAAACCATTCAGAAACAGAGTCCAAACTGCTGCATCTCGACTGCTGACTGGGGTTGGTTATAGGGAGTAAATAACTCCCTTGCTGAAACAGCATCACTGGCTCCCAACCTGTTTCCAAGAAGGATTCAAAGAACTGGCTATGCCCTAAAAAGCTCTCTACAGCTTTGGTCTAGGCTATCAGAAAAGTCAACATGACTTTTAAGATCTCCGGCAGAGGGCTTTCTCTTGGTCCCACCAGTATCACAGGTATGGTTGGTGTAGACCTGGGAGAGAACCTTCTCAGTGGCTGCTCCCGGAATATATAACTCTTTGCCAAGGGAAGCTCAGTTGGCCCCTTCCCTGCTTTCTTCTCACCATACATAGAAATTGGAAGTACTATAGCATGGACAATTCTGACTTTGGTATTCAGTTATATCATATATTTAGTTCTTTCATGGCTGCCTTTCCAAATCTTACTCTTTCCCTGATTTCTTGATTGCAGTCTCAATTTCAGTTAGCAACTGAACCAATGTATAGAAAATCTTTTAACTATTTAAATTTCTCTGTTGCTCACTTTAAAGATATGTAAATCATCTGTCGTCATTGTTTAGATTTTTTTTTTAGACTTTTCTCTAATATTGGCTACAGGAGTACTAAATTTTAGCTTTCTTTGTGGTTTGAAAATAGCTGTTTCAATCACCCATCACTCCTATCATTCTTGATAACATCTATACTCACATAGAGTTTGGAATATTATTTTTGCAAAACAGTGTTGTTACCATTAGTGATTTCCTAGCCATTGTAATGACATAGCGGCTCAGAAGTAATTCTTTCAGTCATGTATTGGTAGAATATTACTTTTGTATTTATTTTTTAAGCAAACAAAATACTAAAATAGCTCAAATCCTGCTAAGTAAACATTGTTCTTTACACTTTTAAACATTACCATTATTTCTAGACATTGTATTACTTTTTAAAAATAATAACATTGCTTATTAAAATGGAATAATACACTACTTGCAAAAAGCAGCACATTACAGGTAATGGCATGTTATTTCTAAGCTCTGTGCTCATATTGTGACCTGTCCTTACAGAGTTCTAAGAACTAGGCTTAATTTTCAATTACAATCTTTAGTATTTCTTTAGACACCTTACCTTATTGGCCCTATTCATCATCTTCTGTATTGCATGTTCTATCCTGTTTATACTAAACCACACTTTCTTTTCCTATGATAACTAGTTTTTTTAAAAAAAATTATTTCAAGAATATTAATATAATCACATCAGACCTGCAGATACGAAGTGACAGACTTCAGTGTTGCTGTACTGAGCAGTACAGAACACACCTCAAAATACAGACGATCCTAGATTAAATTTCTGATATTTCCAGGTATGGCTGGAAAGCAGTGTGAGGAACTGTTGCCAGTCACTGTAGACCATACTCAGCTGTATGAGCAGTCTGACTTAGTAAAAGAAAGCTTCTTCTGTTTCTAGTTGAATACATGTATGGTGTTTATAGATTGCCAGGTAAGCAAACTCTGAGAAAGGCGATCTGGAGATCTTAGAGTGCTGGCTGCATAACATTCAGTTTTCTGAAGTGATAGAGCTACTTGCAGTACATTGCCAGAGGCACTCCACCACCCAACCTCCAGAACAGCGCAAACCAAGACAGGAAATCTTTATTAAGGGCTCAGTCCTATACACATATGTTTGAGAGTATGCCCCACTGAAAACAGCGAAACTTTCTGAACACAGCAGGGCATTCTTCTGATCTAGTATTACACTGCAGATGAATTGGGTTGTGTGCACATAAAAGTTAGTGAGTTAGCCTATTAGATGCATAATAAACCAATGGGAACATACGAGTTTCCCAAATGTAAGCGGAAATGCAGTTGTGAAACAAACTTATTTTAATGAGTTAAAAAATTCGAAAGAATGTAGAGGTTTTAATTTAGCTTCATGTACAATACTGTTCATTTCCAAATAAGGTTTGGGAGATGCAATACTGTTAAAAACAACAGCAGCAGCAACAACAACAATGATAAGCTGTGCCAGCACATGCTGGCATGTCAATGGGGAATGAAATTAAATATCTTCAACTTGACACCTCTTGTTTCTGTTTGAATATTTTAACAGCCACATGAAGGGATATGGTTGTTCCCAGGCACTTGAAAAGTATGCATATTAAACAGTGAATATTAAGCAATGAATAGTGCTTACCCACTCTGATGATGAGGGAAAAACTGTATTAATTCTGCACCTCACAGTGTAAGGATGATTCATTCAGTGTGCGAGAAGTCTGTACGTGTTATAGCATCTGATTTTGCTGTCCCAAGCTGTAACCATGAGATCATCATTCACATGCTAATGAGAAATGTAGCAAAAAGGACTGTAGAACTCTTTCTTTCCTGTTATTCAATAGATACTTGGAATCTTTGATGCAAAAGTACATTTGGGCTATTGACTAAGTTAATAAATGTTGTGTGAATAATAAGCATCACCATCATTACAATTAAAAACTAGAGGCAGGCAATTGAAAGGAAGGAAACAATTTCATAGGGCTTGGAGGGAGTGGAAATTACTGAACTATGTCATACCAGTTATTGATTAGTTGGTTGATTGATTGATTGATTGGCTCTTCTAGTTCACATATATCCCACTGTGTGGATACTTGTGAAAACAGCCATGAAAGAGTCAGAAAAACTACAATATGATATATGTTCCAGCTCAAACAGGAATTTGGAGTTTCTTCTTCAAACGAACTTCTCACAGATAGGTCATCAGTCTGCCAATCTAAGTTAACTCACATAGTTTTTTTCCACTGGATTGTTTCTTGCAGTGTTTATCAAAGTGTTAGTCCTTTTTTGGTGAAGTATTCACTTTACAAGCTATGTTTTCTGCAAGAAAAGCTATCATCAGGGACACCACTTTATTTGCACAAGCTGAGCTGTGCTGTGCTCCAAACTATCTCTTGCAGAATCAATCATACTTTTTGATACAGTTTCACAAATTTGTTAGCCATTCTGATTTTCCCAGAATTTCCTGATAGTGTTCTTCCAGAGAGATATGGTTCATAAGTCTTTTGAGAAAAATGTATGGTTTCTTCCAGACTTTGCTCCCATTATCTAACCACATCTGACGTATCTGCTGGAGCACCCAGCGGTGGATCTTCAATCATGACTGCTGCGTCAAGGGATCAGGCTGGGTTGCTTCAGGTGCTGGATGAATGCACTGAGTAATAGGAAGTCAACAGTGCTCGATGGTAAACTTTTGCACTTCAGAGCTCCACTGAAAGAAGAATATTAGTTACTGGGAGCAGGTGGGCTTTGATAGCTTTATAGAAGTATAAATGAAATGTTTCAATGTTTGTCTCAAAGCAGGCAAATGAAAACTTTATTTTAAAGACCCATGTTGGACATGCAAAATTGGGCATAGTTTATTGAACCCTTGCAATTGTGCACAGCAGCCAAGAACTATATAAGCAAATGAATATTTCAACACAATTAAGTTGTAAAACTTCATTGTTACGAACAAAGAAAGATGCACTTCTTGACTTCTTAAAAATGAAAGAGGGATTCTAAAATGAGCATTTTCAAGTCACTGCATTTTTGTCTTATGGTACTGAAACAAACAAAACCCTATAAACACATCTTAGACAGGCCTGTAAAATTACAACCACCACAAGAGCCTCAAGCAATACCAAGTAACAACAGAGGAGCAGAACAAAGGTCTGGTTCAGCTGCCTTTGCTCTGCCTTTTGCACATGGGGAGACCAGCTGACACTTGGAAACTCCTACCTAGAACATTAAACCCAGGAATGGTTGTGTTTGCCTGTTCCCAAACTGGAGATGAATTATGGGCTATGAGGCATTATGGAATAGTGTGTTTCCTCTTCTTTTTCTCTCCATATGATGAGAAGACATGATGGGCCTGTATAATATCATGGCTATTTATACCCTGTGCTATTACTATACCGATCAAATGTATATAAAGCGTGTTTTATCTTTGCTGGCTGAAGAACAGATTTGCCACATTTAATGGTGCACATGCCTGGTCTTTAGCATGGAACCACAAGGTTTGTTTGAGACCCTGGTTCGAGAATCTGAAAATCTGCCTTCTTAAATTTGGGTCTGAATCTTGATTCAAGAATCCCAATCTGTTGACTATGTTTGTAAATCAGCAATTTACTCTAATTGCCCTTCTCCCCATTTATCAGAATCAGATGAAATATATAGGCATAGGCAAAGTAGCCCTTTATGAGAGGACTATGCCCTACAATTTTCGGCAAATTGAATTGCTAATAATTTTTCCTGTTTTTTTTTTTTTTAAGTAGAACTGAATGAATTTGCCAGGGTTGTTGTACCTTCTGTGAGATTCAATACTGCTTAGTTTCAGATGAGTAAGTCCTGGGTGTTTTGACCAAGAGCAGTCTTTCCACTTCTGTAGGTTTCCAAAGAAAAGAATGCACTTATCCCCATATGTTTTTTGTTGGAGCTAAAAAAATGAAGCCATTTTCGGCTTCCTTTTTGTGGGGACAATAGAGATATGAACAAATGGAATGAATGAATGTCTTATGCATGTCAAAAAGGCAAGGAAATCAATTATATTTGCACAGAAGTGGGAGTAACTTCTATTGTCAGTAAGACAAGATTAATGCTCAGTACATTTTTGGAAAAATTCCAAGAAGTATGATTCAGAGCAAATGGAAGAAAGCATTTAATGTCTGATTGCTAAATTACAGGAAGTACATAGTATATAGCTACCAAAGAAGAGGATAGGAGGCTACAGATGCACTTTGGAAAAAATCTTTCAAATATAAAAATTAGCACTGCTTTTTTGGGGGGGAGGGGCGGTGGAGAAGGAATCTTGAAACACAGTGAGACAACATTGCCTTAGACTGCTTTCATGAAATTAAGTGGGACCTATGCTTTAATAAAAATATGATTTCAGTCAATCTTTAAACTGTATTGGAAATTTGCCAGTTGAATGAGTTCATGAAGACACGGTTTACAAGGTCAGCCTTTTGGGGGAATGTTATTCAGACAGCAGAGTATAGAAGGGAGCATGTATCTGCCACTATACGTAGAATATAAAGTGCAAATAAAAAGCAGGAAGATTGTAGAAATCAGGTTAAATGTATTTCATCAATGTCACAGTATGTTCTATGTACAATGGCAGGTGCATGCTTGCTGAAGTGACCTACCATATACAGGAGATTCCCAGAAGGCTGAGCCCGGTCCGACAGATTAATAGGTATTCTTTTAATTTTACAGTTTTACACGATATCTTAGATGGTAGTTTCGGAGAAGAACAGCAAATATATTTATCACAGTTGTGTGAAAAACAGATAATGATGTATTGTCCACATTCTCCTGAGCCAATCCTCATCTCCAGTTTAGAATCTTTCTGGGAAAACACTTTTCTTCCCAATGATGAAATTTATTCACAGGTCTGGCAAATCAGATCTTCACTCCCCAGGATTCTTCACATCTTCAGGTTGCTTGGGCTTGTACTGTGTAGTTAAAGAAGAGAAAGTTGGATGTCAACATGTTGCTTTTCCCATTCATCTTGCTGGCTGTATGCATAGAATGAAAAGCTGCACTATTAGTCCTGATCCCATTCCAAAACCCATCTGTTTTTAATTTTCTAATGCTTCCCCCCTCCCACTTAAACGTCTATTTGTCTGTAAAGTTGACAAGAAGAGGACACAAGTCCTATTAAGAGTGTTCTGAATTATATCACAGATGAGCTCCAACCCCTTATAGAAATTCCAGTTGTATTTATTTATATTTTTTGGCTAAAGTGAAACCTCTTTTCTCTTTGATAGAGAAAAGGAAACACATAGCTAACTTACATGAGGACTGTGTTGAGGTTCAGTTGTGTAGGAAGCCACGCTTCAGAGGCTCCACAAACTGTGCCTCTACAGAATCCCATTAGATCTTTGTTCCAGAATTTGGGTCCAGACTATTTGAAAGACTGTGCTACTATCCTACAGTGTGGTTGTGTGTTATAATTATCCACATGTGTAATTATATACTGCTTATGTAACACAACATTGTTCACCTGAATACACAACCAAATGGTCACCTGGTATACAACAACTCTACTCTGCTTGGACAACTCTATTACTTCTGTCTTGAATGGAAAAGATCACTGCCGCCTAGCAGTCTATGTATGCATTCCAAAGAGGGTCTATTTGACAAAGAGCAATATTTTCATAATTATGGGGGCTGGTAAATTTGCTCTGGCTGCTAGAAAACTAAGAGCTGGGCACACACACAAAAAAACAGTAGGGTAAATAGTATAGCCCCTTGTCTTTTCAAGGTTGTTGCGCCTGTTAGTGTGCTTTTTTGTACTAGAAAGCTTTATTATAAATCTTATTTTTAGTGATTTTAGTTCCTTTACATATAGTTGTTGCTTGATAAATTTAAATGACATATTAAGCTAATGTTTATTTTTATGTACTAAATTGTGATGGCCTATGATGGCAAACAATCAAGTTACAGTTGGGTTGAACTTAAGGCAGATCTGGCCATAGTGGTTCATGCCTCAGTTACCTCCTAATTACTGTAATGTCCTCTATGTGGGGCTGCCCTTGAAAAGTGTTCTGAAGCTGCAGCTCGCGCAAAATGCAGCAACCAGAATGGTGTCAGGCATGCATTTTAGAGCCCGTGTTAACACTGGTCTTACAAGAACTGTGCTGGTTTCCAATTTGTTTCTAAGCAAAATTCAAGGTGCATTGACCTACACAGCTGTAAATGTCTTGAGGCCAGGATATCTGAAAGATCGCCTTCTCCAATATGAACCTGTCAAAAATTTGAGATCTTCAGAGAAGGCATGTGCCAACACTTCTGATGTTAGATATATATCTATGACAGGACTTTTTCTTTAGCAGCACCACAAAGTCAGAACTTGCTACTCAAGGAAGTCAGGCTGGCTCCATCTCTTTTAACTGTCCGGTAGCCAGCCAAAGCAGTGCTGTATGGCCTTTAATGTCTAAAGCTGCTTTTTTTTAACTGCTTCAAATTGTATTTTAGGATTGGTCTTAGATTGTTTTAAAAGTTTTTTTAAAATATATTAATGTGTTAAAATGCTTTTATCTTTGCCCTGTTTTAAGTGTTTTTATTTGTTCATTGTCTTGAAAGCTCTTGTGGGCTGGGAGGTGATACAGAAACAAGCAAACAAACAGTGCAGCCATTCTGTAGCACGCAAATACATTCAACTGCGTCCATAAGGGAACACGTGCATGCATAAGACAGCAACAGTGTTCTAACCTGTGTCTTCCCATATAAGTCTATGTTTGGTGAGGATAGGAGAGAGGGAGTTTCTGGTGGCTGCTCCCATGTTGTAGAACCCACTTAGATAGTCTTGCACCCTCTCTAGTTTCCATCTAGAGACAGGCTATAGAGACTGCTAACAAAGTGCTACAGTAAGATCTTTTAATGAAGGGCATGGTTTTCCCCACTCTCTTGTATTATGTTTTTAAAATGTTTTTAAACTGTTTTAATACAATGCTTGGTTTTAATAGGATAACTTATTTAGCTGCCTTTTAATTCCTCTTAATTGTATAACTTATTGGGGTTTTAACTGTACTTTATTTTAATTCATGTTGGAAATCTCCTTGGCTCATGCACAGGGAGAGAGGCAGGGTATAAAATGAATTAATGAATGAATGTATTTATAAAAGAAGATGAATGAAGCATTCTTCTCACTCCCACTATATTCAGAAAACCTGTTGAGTGTTGACCTGGGGATATCTGCCTACACTCCTCACCACTAATCTAAACTCTTCAGTTCAATGAGATCCACCTAGGCATAGAGTGTCAATGTCAGGCGGCGGCTTAAGCAGAAAACGGAGGCAGGAGCCAAAGTGTATGGCTTTTAGTAATAAGTAGTAAAATAAACAAGAGGTTACATCACCCAAACAAAAAGAGGCAGCAAACTCAACAGCTAGGGTTGGCCTGGAACGGAAAATACAGGATGCAGATTTCCCAGATGGAAGACAGTTGTTGCCCCGTGCCCAACTCCCCCCAGCGTCTGACTTAAATACATAGTCCTTAAGCCAGCTGGGCTGATCAAGCGTCCATTGGCCCAGCTTACAGCTGAAGGCCCTCAGACTTCAGACGCTTCTCTTGCAAGCGTTTTGATCTGCGAACCGCCTCCTTCTCTCGCCGCCTCTGGAGGAACACGGGGGGAGGGTCTGCAGCAAACTCCGGGCTGGAGTCAAGAACAGCAGCTTCTGTCGAGCCCGAAGCACTGGTCTCGTCTGCTGCAGGTACTGGCTCGGGGACCGCTGTGGGGTTGCTGGCAGGTCCCTCCCTTGCCTCTGCAGGAGCCCCCTCTCCCTCCCAGGGATCCACCCCCGCCTGGGGTTCCCCGTCTAACTCAGAGTCCCCGTCTGAGTCGGCAGCCTGCTCAGCCGGGCTCATGACATAGAGCTAGCTAAGATAAGAGTGTCTTTGGCCACATTGCTAACTTTCAGGAAAAAGATGAGCAGCATCATGATATGTTCCTTGAGCTGAAGGAAACCAACTCTTTCAGTGACTTCCTTTGCTGTCAGAGCTTCAGCAATCTTTCACTCTCATTGGGGATGCTGTTGCAATAATTAAACAGTCATCTCCCAAATAAACCTATTGGGATTTAGTAACAACTACATTAGGTCAGTGGCCACAGCCAAGATGGTGACACTCTTATATCCCTTAGACACCATTTTGTTAGATGTACCAAGAGGTATGTGGCCATACAGGAGCTATATGACCATTTCACTTCGTCCAGCTCTTTGCTGTTCACTGAGAAACATTCCTAGCTTAGTCTAAAATGTATTTATATTTACAGAATCCAACATAAGTATCTAACATCTTAAGAACATTCTTTACCCTATATTTTTGCAGACATAAATCTGATATTTATGATCCAGGCAGAAAAAAACGTAAATCAAAGCCTACTGTCCCTTCAGATAGGAAAATGCCATTCTTGTAAGGGACTCTAATGAAATCGAACTTATACATGCCCAGTTAGTTGGCTGATGAATTTAGCTTTTGCTTTTGCAAAAGAGCTAAGAGCTAAGTTTTTGTTCTTATTAGCTGAAGAAATCATGTAAGAAAATAGAAGTTCCCTCCCTTCTTACATGCAGATTTGATATACTACTTCAAGACTACAATTCTGTGTACCCTTACTTGGAGCTGACAGGCAAACTAGAGTTTTGCTTAATAACAGCAAGCAGCTATGCTTTATTTACTTATTAAACTAACTAACTAACTAACTAACTAACTAAAGAGAATGGCCTATCACACTTGAACATGGAGTGGGGAGATTCCCTCCTCACAGTGGGAAGATCCCCTCGATCCACCCTGGCTCACAGACAAAATATGTAGATAAAATGTGCCATGGGGTTGTAATTGTGGGAGAAAGAGAAGAAATAAGCTCTTCCTCCCTACCCAGGGTCTTCCAGGTAACAATCTTTCCCTACCCCCACCTGTTATTAAATCAAAATAAGAGACATAAGAGACATTTGTTACTTACCAGGCAAACACCTACTTTGGCCTTTCAGGGCCATCCTATAAGGCTTCCTCACAAGTAAGCCCAAGTGAATTTAGTGGGACTTACCCTCCCCCCAGGTAAGTGCATTTAGGATATCAGCTGTACAGTGCAATCCTATATATGAGCAGTAGACTTCCCCCTAGATAAGTGCACATAGGTCCGATATTCCATCTAGTGGCCATTTCTTTCACTTTCATCTATATGTTTCATAGCAAGAGCAAAAATCTTAGTGGCATGTACCTTCAAATGCCAGGTTAATTGTGCGATGGTGGTATGGCTGCAAACATAAGTTGTGAAAGTGGTATTAAGCAAGAAGCTATGGCTCTTTCAGCCTCATTCCTCACATTATACTATACTGTGGGACTGATCATTCTGATCTGTTTTCAGCATTGTTGCAAGAATTCTTGAAATAGTTCATGTGGAATGCTCTGAAAATCTGGATGTCTTTGATCATCATCGCTGGAAAATAAACAACCCCTGAATATTGCTTTTTTTTTTTTTTTGGGTCACAATATGAAATGGAAATACTGCAGCCAACAAATACCATACATTTAAGCAAGACACCATGTTATTATCTGCCATCTTTTACCATCCTAGGTTACAGAACTATAAATACTAATAGACCCTACATTTACAGCTAACAGAGGATTAGGGGTGGCAAGGGCAATGGAACAAACAGGCTTAATTTTAAGGCAGATTTTGAAAGCTCTGATTCTTCTCTGCTTTAAATAGATGCATGCTACAAGCCTACATGGGGCAAGATGTGTGTGTTTCGCCTCCAAAATCAAGCTCTGCTTTCTTGAAATTGATGGGTGATTTGCCTACAGCTGCACACCAAAGGAAGCATTGTTGTTTCCTCAGAAGTGCTTATAGAAAGTTATTTCCTTTCCTTTGAGGTTCAGATTTTACTCCTCAGTTTAGTGTCTAGAATTATGATCTTTGCACCATCCCAACATAATTATCCAATTGTATGAGATAAACAACTCCAGGTTAATTGTAGAGCGATATATTGCAATGAAATGTGTGTCCCAGTACGCTGCCTAGCATCACGACTGAAGCAGAAAAATGCCCTGGCAGTATTGTATGTGCACTTGCACTTGCTGACCTCACATGGAATTACCAAAATTAAGAATAACAAAGCATCATAATTTTGCTGGAAGAGTTATCACATATATCAGGCCAAGAGAACAAATGAAGGTCAGACAAGATTTCTGCTCTTAACTCAATATATAGATTGCTCTGTTGGGGGCATGTGATGCATACACAATGGTAAATATGAAAGTTGAAATGGAAACATGTGTTTCACCAATAAGCCTTTTCTTAGGCCGTGCTTCCGGTGTACATGGTTATATTTTCAATATATCAGGTGACAAAATCTGCTTTGAAAAGTGTGGTAGAACTTCAGTCACAGGAACACCCACACCTGCACCAAGATCAAATTCCGATGTCCAGCTCCGAACTAAGACTCTTGTCACTTACGATGGTTTTGAAGAGCTGGTTCATTTTCTTCTTTTTCAGGGTTTTCCTGTCTGTTTCCAAAATGGGAGACATGCTCGCCTGGCTCATCCTCTGTGGCACATTTGGTTCCTCAGGTGCTGGGTAGCACACTGACAGAGTCAACCCTTTAAAACAGCACACATCTTCATAAGTGGCAGAGCCTACACCAATTAATTCTCAAAAATAAATGTGTTTGCATACAGGAAAAGTAGTTGAGGTGTTCTCTCTCAAGTTTCTAATAACAAACTATATAACTGAAATGAAATTTTATCAGAATTAATGTTTGCTGTTTGTACAAAAGTTCCAGGAGTGGCATGCACGGCATGCAATCGATAACGATTCTCATAAGGTGGCAACTCTGTGACCAGAGGACTGTGCCACATCAGGCTACTGGTCTCATTCTCCAACAACATCTCCTCCCCAGTGGAACAATGGAGGGATTTTTCTAGTCTATAGTTCTTCCTGACATCTTGAGGGAATGAAGCTCAATTGCTCAGTATAAAACAATAAAAAATATCATGAAAAGCAACCCTATGAGAAAGTATTATTGTCACTCTGTGGGATCTCTGAAAGAGATTGATGTCTTTGCCCCCCTAATAGTGAGGATATTCCTGTGAACACTTCCCAAGATGAAACCAACATAAATATCCCTTTGTAAAATGAGGCCATTGTTCTGCACTCTCACTGAAAAACTGGTACTTGTTTTCCAGCCTGTGGAAGCAGGGAAAATAGCTCTGTCCCGGGGAAACCAGCTTTTAATTCCTGAAACCCTTATGAAGGCTGTGTAGATCTCTGTCCCTAAAAGTTTCTGTTCTAAGTACAGGTACAAAGCTCAGGATGAAACTGGGGGAGGGGGTCCAGAAGAACTTCTCAAGGGAGAAATGCCTTGATATCTAGGGCAGCCGTCCCCATCCTGGTGCCATGAAGATGTGGTCTGTAATCCCCAATGAGTTATCCAGTCATAATAGCTGGACATGTTGACAGTTGTAGAACAACTGTTGGAGGGCACCAAGTTGAGGTGTTCTATGTCTTCCCTCATTCAGAGGAATTATGAAGACAGCTGTCAGTTTCTCCCAATTTGGATTCCAAGAATTCAAGAAGGTCAACCATTTTTAATCCATTTTTTGATATCTGACATTGTATATGTGGAATAGAAGAAATCTAGCAACTTATTCATTAAAGAGTTCAGAGATGATGTATGATAGGTACAGAAGCAGGAACAGAGCTTGGAAAAGTTACTTTTGGGACTCTAATTCCCAGAATCCTCCAACCAGCAGAGCCACTAGTCATGGTAGCTGGAGAATTCTAGAGATTTAGTTCAAAAAGATACTTTTTCTGATCTGTTCCCAGGATACATTGCTCCATTATGGCATTTATCAGGCCTGCATTAAGAGTATAAGCTTGTGCATATACCTTTCTTTTCTGTGCTGTGCTGAACACCTACCTTCTGCAAAAGTTTCTTCCTATGTCAAATTATTTCTATTCCCACTCTTTGCCTTTACTCTTTTATTGCAAAAAAGGTCTCTGTGATGAACCTGATGGGAGGGGGTCTTGACAAGAGAGCCTCCTTGGCAACTGAGAGTGTGTAATCTGATTGGCTGGTGAAACGGAACCTTGGATAGCCCAGGGGAGGGGCTGGTGGAAAGAGGAAAATAACGGATTTTAACTGTCTGGTGTGTGTTTTGAAGGGGAGTGTGATTTGTGGTGTGTTTGGGAGAGGTTGGAGATTTGAAGAGCTCTGTGGGAGAGAACCAAGAAATTGGGTGTACGAGAGATAGTGGATGAATTGAGAGAGAGAGGGAGAGAGAGAAGAATGGGGTGCTGTTTATAAACATTTAGATACAAAACACATTTAAAGCAACAGTGTTACAATAAATGTTTGAAGTTCTGTGTTCCTTAAAACAGTGTCACAGAGTCTTATTTTGAATCCTAGAATATATACACGCTACCAATAATATCATCTTGACCTTAGTGCCAACAGTATCACAGTCTTGGAAAATATAAATCACTGCTGATCCTTACATCTGGGAGAAGGGCAGATTTAGGGAAGGCAGTAAAGGGGGAGAGTCCTGAAAGGAAGAAGCCAAGGGGGGACAGGAGCGAGGAAGGGACTGCGTTCTCAGAAAGGGAGAACTGAGGCAGACCCGTTTGTCCTGGCCCTGGCTTGATTCAGAGATCTCCCTGGCTGTTCAGTTCTGATCACAAAGAGGTGTCAGGCTGGGCAGGCCTTGAGTGCGAGGCTTGGGTGTGCCTTTCGCACTCAGCACTGACGGGCGGCAGTGGTTTTTCCGTCCATGCATAACAGTATCCCTATGCTATCTCTATGCAGTTCTGATTTACTCTTGCAGATTCCCTCCTCAGTGTAGACGTGTGCCCACACATGCATACACATGTGCCTCAAAATATGCACTCACACTTTGATAAAACTATTGTTCAGGACCAGTGTGACAATGATCTTACATTTTTAAATGTTTAGATAATATTACAAAATACATTAGCTGATGCTTAGCATACATCAGAATAACTCATTTGCATCTAGAAGACACTGAAAATATTCATGTAATAGGTAATGCCTGCCACAATTTAATTTCTGTAAGATAAATGTGTTTTTAATGAACAGAAGGAGGCTTTTTTTTTTTAAAAAAAATAAAAGTACTGGCAGACCAAAAGTGCAGAGCTTTTATTCTCTTTTCCTAATTGGCTTACCTGGTATGGTTGGCATAGAACGACTTGCAAAGCTCATTTGCTTGAGAAGAACAGATGTTTTCTGAGGTACATCCAGATGTTCAGATAGGTTAGTGTCACTCATAAATTCATATTTTCTTGACAGCTATATGGGAACACAAAATGTCAGCATCTTCAAGCTCAAGAAAGTAAATGGTCCAATTTTAATAGATATAAAGGAATATATGTGAGATATATCACTACAGGTAGAATGTGTGCCTTACTTGTGTTAATAAATCCATTTTTTCCCAGTTATCTGAAGAAATTATTTCTGAATTGAGGTTCCTTAAAAATGAAACTATTTACAGCCAATCCAGAAGAATTTAATACCCATATTTTTTGGTAAAATCAAGCAGCAGTTTCATTGACCAAGAAATGCTACCTGGTTCATTAAAATCAATAAGTTTTCTGTTGAATTCACAGAATGTTAGCTAAATGCAATCCACTGGGAATTTCTTTACAAGTTCTCTTGAAGTTGTTAAGAAATGCCCATGTGCACAAAGGAGTTAGTTATTCTTCCTTGGTATTTTATTTAGGTTTCTATGTGTGAGAACATATTTCCATTTTTCTGTCTCCAGAGCCTATCTAATATGAGAGAACTACATGTCTGAAGTCTCAGATTCTTCTATTGTATCAAGAGATTTTTCACCTAGACTGCAACCTTAAGGAAATCTGTCAAGGAGCACAGCTGAATACAGGGTTAAATTTTGGACCATAAGTAAATTATATTTGGTAGCTATTTATTGGGTAGCTATAAAGTTAGGACTGGGGAATGTGTCATCTGTCTGGAAAAGGTAAATTATTGCTTAGCTATGAATACCCATTCTTAGTGGCGAAAGCTTCAAAAGAACAAAGCACAGTAATATGTGTTTCTGGTTAGAAATATAGTTTTTATTCACACTATGGCATATACAAGAAAAAAGGAAACACCGACTTAAGAACCTACATTGAACATAGTGTTCCTGTTGGTAAATGAGTGGGATGAAACTTCCCTTCCTATTCCTATCTACTCCCTTTCCCCCTACAACCCACGACAAAAATTCACTCCAGAATGTTCCTGTGCTCTTCAGAGCAGTTTTTATGGAGTCAGGGAGGGGGCTACAGTGGAAAGGGGAAATTAACCTGAATTTATTTCCACAGGACACCACTTTTCTGCCAAAGGGAGTCCAGCCCTGGACTCTCTCCAAGGTTCTCAGAAGTCAGAACTACAGTGAGAATCCTGAAAACAGCTGAAATGAGATGGAAGATTTGTTGTACAGAATGCCAAGCTGGGAAGAGTCCAGACAAGACCATAGAGTGTAATTTGAGATATATGCTTGAATACACTTAAACAGCTTTGGAAGGTCAGATAAGTAAACTTTCAAATTAAGCTCTCTGTTCCATATTTCTTTATTCGCTGATGGTGTGGCCAAGAGACCCACACAAGACTTTAAGCCTGTTCAACATCTGTTTGGCAGGCACAAATTGAGTTTTAGCAATTTCTGCCATCATTGTCTCCAAAAACATAATTTCTAAGTCTGATCTCAGGAGATACGAGAAACAGATATTTAGAGCTATGGAACTTTACAAATTATCTATTTTCATAAAGAAGACTCAATTTTGCCTGGAGTAAACAGTGAATTAAGAGGATGAATGACCTTTTGATAGATTTTTAACCAACTTACATCAGGATATAATTCTATGTACTATATAACAATTCTTCCACAGGATTTATGGTCCAGGCTGATCTTTATTTAGCTCTGCTTCAGTATAGCAAACTAAATTAAACAAGGCTTCTTTACTAAACTGTTCTTTTAAAAAAACAGCTTTAATGACATTGCTTTTTTAATACTCAAAAACATTTGGTGCTCAGGAATAATGTTATAAAATTGTGCTGTGTGAAGTTATATAACTCAGGCTGATGATATATTAGTGTGATCAAAGTGTTCAGATGATAGATGGCACAAAAAGGCGCCAATGATGTAGTCTTCGGCTTGGCACTATTTATAGAGAGCAGTTTGCAAATTTTCAATGTCCTAACAAGATTCCTCCCCCCCTTTAACATGGTTCACAATGAGTACCCATATTCTGCTGGAAATAGTTCAGCTCAGACTACAGGCCACAAAAGAGGCAGTCAGCTGCTTTCATCCTGATTGCTAGTACAGCCTCCTATCGTGGAGCATCTGCCCTTGGACAGATATGGAAAAAAAGCTGGTTCATGGGAGATTCGCAGTCTCTGATATTGTTAAACAAACAGTAGAGCTTCATTTACATGTCCCACCAGGGTAATGTATACGCCACTTCCTCCCAAAGTGACCTAGCTGTCACATCTTGCAATAAAATAAGCTTAAGCAAAAAATTTAAAGGACAGATGTTTGCCCAAAGACATGCGTATATCACAAGAGAGACAGCTTGTATGTCAGAATTGTAAGGAAGGGACCCTGTTTTAATACATACGCATTTCATGTCAGGAAGTTCAGACGACGCCTTTTCCTCTGCAAGTACCACACTGCTCCTCTTTCCTCGCCTCCTAGATCTTCTCATCTTAACTTCGGGCTGGGTGCTTATCAGGCGTACATTCTCATCTGACACTGAGTTAGTTGCCTTTGGTGACATGACTTCCAGTTCAAAGCTGTAGATGGAAATTGAGGAAAAGTTCTCTTCACTCTTCTGTCTATGGCAGTCACATTATGGGGCAAACATATCACGTAAGATAACTGCAGATTTTGCCAAGTGAATACATATGTATGTTGACCATGTGAAAGGGCAGAGAGTGAAAGTCATATCAAGTTGGGAACAGGTATGTGAAACTGCCATTACGTTACCTTTTTATAAAAAAAATTGTGCCACGAATTTAGCTGAAAGGAAATAGATGGAACAAGAAGTGACAACACATGATAAAAAGCAGGTGAACTCTGTGTACTGCAATGTGGTGAAGAGTTCATACTGAAGACATGGCTAAAATAAGCTTAGACAGCACACCGAGGTGGGAGAGGTGAGCTTAGTACAGAGAGAGAGAGAGAGAGAGAGAGAGAGAAGAAAAATAGAAACTCCTGCTTTAAATACTCCAGTGAGACTGGCAACAGCAGTTTAATGCTTAATAATCACACAGCAACTCTTTCACATTATTTAGGAATCCCATCCTTTCCTCAGAGGGCCAGTGTAGTACAGTGGTTTCAGTGTTGGTGTAGGACCCTGGAGGAGTTATAATCCTTAGTTAGCCATGGAAGTCCACTGGGTAACCCTGGGCAAGTCACGCTCTCAGCCTCAGAAGAAGGTAAGGGCAAACCTCCTCTGAACAAATCTTGTCAAGAAAACCCATGATAGCTTTGTCTTGTGTGTGTATGTGCCTTCAAGTTGCCTGCTGATTAATGGTGAACACCTGAATTTCACAGGGTTTTCTTATGCAAGGAATACTCAGAGGTGGCTTTGCCCGTTCCTTCCTCTGAAATATAACCTATTCATTGGCAGCCTCCCGTCCAAGTACTATGCAGGGCTGACTCTGTTTTGTTTCCAGGATGAGATGAGATCTGGTGCTTTTGTGGTACAGGGTTGCCATAAGTCAAAAATGACTTGAAGCAGCACATCAACGATGCTCAATATTTAACAAAGAAATGGTAGCCCCAAGACATAATAATAGTTGTACATGTTAGAGGGATGGAAGACAATGTTATTTTTTAAATTATTTTTGTTGTAATTCCAAAGACATACAAATCTAGTTATTGTCAGTGGGCTGTATAAATAAAATAAAACAGAAAAAAGACTGGAACAATAATATATAGTAACATTAACAAACATGTAAGTTATCTGACATGCAGGTTTACACCAAAAGATGCCTATCGGGATGGAAGATAATTTTAGCAAATTCAAGATTGTTGTGAAAATTATCAATTTCATACTTCCCAAGACTTGTTCCAAGACAGAGTGCACATCTGTCTTAGAAATTCACACATTTGTGAAGCCTGTATTATATTATGTACAGAGAAAATCTCTCTCTCTGTCTCTCTCTCACACACACATATATATCTGAAATACAAACAGCTAGAAATGGGAATTTACAATGGGAAAAAACCCAAATGCACTTTAGTCAATGTAGCAAATTGCTGGCATCCCACATGTATTCACACACATGTAAGTTCTCTTATACATGTTGCTGTACTTTTTCTGGCCATGGTGTAACATCTGTATTCACTTCAGGGTTATATAAGAGGAATACACATTCTCAGATACACAATGGCTTTCTGGTATTCAGCAGAATGGTGGTGTAGCTCAACCACCCCTTAACTACATGAATGTAGATTTGCAGTATACAAACACAATGAAGGATCTCAGCTAATGTGTATTATATGTGCATTTGAAAAAGTGCAGAAATAAATGCATACATTTGGAAAAGGTGGACATGTTTCCAAATGTGTTAATTAAAAATGAAGTCTCACAACCTAATACAGAGAGGGAGAGGAATGTAGGTGGAATGGCACATTGGGGAACTTAGTGTGGAGGTCCATTCTAGCTAAGGAGAAAAAGCCATCCAGGAAAGGGTTAATTCTGGTCAGTGCCAGCCAAAGCAAAGGATCTCATATTCTTTTTGAAGAGTATTTGTTACTGCATTCCAAGTCCCTCCTCAGTTCATTCCCACGTCAAGAAAAAGAAAAAGAAAGAACAAAGGGAATCCTTCCACTGAAAATAAATTTAGACTTCCTATCCCTGGGTAGGTCTGGATGCTTCTTCTCCTTGGCTAGAATGGACCTTCATGGTAAGTTCCCCAATGTGTCATTCTCAGCCAGCAGAGCAGGATCCATCCAAGAAGAGAATTACCCTTTCAGAAAAACACCTAAGAGGGAAGTTGGCAAGAAATTCGATTAGACTGACAGGACTTGCTGGAATACCCTGCTGCCAAAGGATGTCCTCGTGGAGGTGAATTTGTCCAGCTTGTGTTATTTTGGGAAAGTGGAAGGGTTAACTCAACTTGCTGTTCTGCAAATTTCTTTCAGGGGAGTGTTAGTTGAAGAGGCAGGTGAAGTAGTTGCTGACCAGATAGAGTATGGTATCACACCTTGTAATTTAGGTAAGCCAAGGGATTCATAAACTAGGAAGATACATGCCTTGATCCATCAAGTTAATGTAACTGGAGAGACCTTCTTGCCTAGAGAGGTGGAAAGAACAGAGATGAAGAGTGCTTCTGTTTTCCTAAATGTGTAGTGTGCCTGATAAACAACTTTAAGGCCCTCCTAACATCCAGTTTGTGCCATTGTTTCTCTAAAGAGTGGATTTGATGAAGGTAGAAAGATGGCAAAATAATTGGCTGTGAAAGATGAAAAGGAGTTTAGGTAAAATAAATAAATAAATCCAGATTGAGCTTTAGAGAGACTGGTTGTGTATCAAATTTACAGCAAGAATGATTCATAGAAGGGTTGCCAGTTCTAAGACCCGCCTGGCTGAGTAACTGCCACCAGGAAAGGCACCCAGACGGACTGAATCTGAGGTGGAACAATTTTTAAAGAATCAAATGGTGGTCTGGCAAGGGCTTTTAATCTGAAGAGGGGAAGTGATGAACTACTGGGGAGACTGAGTAGAGAAGTCCTCCTTGAAAACCTCTGTATATGAGGATGGGAAGAAATAGACTAGTTCTTGCTAGTTGACAAAATGGAGGCCAAAGCTGAATTTTGCTGCCACAAAGTATTAGGTTTAAGACTCAAATCAAGGCCTGTTTGCAGAAAGTCCAAGATCTCCTTCACCCCAGTTGTGCAAGGAAAGAGAGATTTCTTCCAAGCACATCTAACAATAGCTTTTCAAGTAGTTTTGTTTTTCCAGTGGGTGGAACTTAGTCTGGAAGCTAAAATTATGTTTACCAGAATGACTTGCTCTCAAATAAGACCTCTGTTCAGTTGCCAAATGGATAGATGCAACCAACCTGGGTCTGGGTGGAGAATATAATCCTGATGGAGAAAGTTGGGCAGGACCAGAAGCAGCAGAAGCTTCTGGGTCACTAAGGCTAGCAGATGAGAAAACCAAGGCCTGCGGGGCAGTATGGAGCTATGAGGACTACTGTTGCCTTTTCCTGTCTGATCTTCCTGAGGACCTTGAAAATTACAAGGGTTGGAGGGAAGGCATACAGTAGTCCTGGGGGTTAGGTCATCTGGAGGGCATTCTGGCCTTCTGCTCTAAGGGAATGGAACTTGATGAAGTACCTGTGGTGTTTGTGGTTTGTGCAAAGAAGCTGACCTGCAGATTTTCAAAGTGTGCTTTTATTTGAAGAAAAACTATTGTATCCAGGTTCCATCCCTCAAATCTAGTGTGTGAAAGCTCAGGAAGTTCATAGCCCTGAACACGCTATGCTGAGAGAGAGAGAGACAATTCTTCTCTGCCCAGGTGAGGATCTGATGGGCTTCATTGTACAGGAAGAGGGAATAAGTCCCTCCTTGTTTGATCAGGTAAGATTGTGCCGTTTCATTGTCGGATTAGAATATGAGGGGAATGCAGAGCACTTGTTGAAAGTGAAGGAGAGCTAACCTGATGACACAAAGGTCTACCCAGTTGACGCTGTGCTGTTTTTCTGTTCGAGATCAATCCCACCCACCCACCCCACCCAAAGCTGAGAGGCCTGGAACTGAGCATCCCCAGTCCGGAGGGTTGGCATCTGTAGTGAGAATTACTCTTGGAGGATCACAATCCAGAGATAGGCCTTGTTGAGCCCTAGGGAGTATGTGACACTTTAATAGGATATCATACAAATATGGGAAGGTATGGATACCCTGCAGTCTCGCTTGGGTTGTAAGGGCAATCATCACCTTCGGTATTCCCAAGGAGCAGAGGTCAACTATAAAGGCAGAGCTTTGAATTGATAGTGGGCAGTGAGATAACAGAAATGAAGGTACATGAATGATGAAGAGTGGACAAGCATATGAAAATAAGCATCTGAAGATCTATAGATAGGAGACAATCTCCTGGGAATATGTGTTCCTGGATTGTTTGGAGGCTTTCCACTCAGAAGTGCCCATATTTTACAAATTTGTTAACAAATCTGAGGTCCAGAATTGGATGAACTCCACCTCTCTTTTTGTCCATTGTGAAGAAGATAGAGGGTACGGTGAGCCTTCTTGTGGTGTGATCTCAGCATCTATGAATCCGAGGTCATGCAAAGCATTGTATCCATGATCAACAATGGACACGATGGACACATGTCCACACTGCCATAGGCACATACACATGATGTCCATTGAAGATAATGGGACACAAACATTTTTTGTTTTACTTAGGTGTTCCTGGAACAGGACTGTTTGGCAGGACCAGTTCTATGCCCCCCCAGCTCTAAAAGGTGAGATATGGCCTGGCATATAAGGTTCTTTAGGAGATTTTTGGAAACTGGTGACCTGAGGAAGCAGTGTTTTGGCTTTTGATTGAATTCTATCATGTAACCTTCTCTTGTTATTCCCAGTACCCACTGAGTAAGAGATCATACCTGTATGAAGTGTGAAAGCCTGCCTCCTATCCCTCCTATCCTGGGAAAATAGTTACAAGTTTGGTTTATTTCTGAAAGACTTAGAAAGTGTTCCTGCCTGGGCCTCCCTGGGAATGAAAGTAAAACTGGGGCCTAGACCAGGCACACTTGAAAGAACTGAAGTCCTTTGAATGGGAGAATGAGTAGAATGGAGAGTCCTGTCATTTTGTGTCCTTTTTGTCCCTTGTTTCAATAATGATGTCCTTAAAGGCTTCTTTACAAAAAAGGAATATCTCTTGTAAGGGACTGTTGCCAAATGTGATCTGGACTGCATGTCCGCATTCTAGGGTCTTGGCTAAATAGACCTTCTTTACACACTGTAGCAGCAATGGAGCTAGCAGAAAAGGTCAAGGAATCCCTGGCAGTGTCAACTACAAAAGCTAAGGAATTATAGACTTTCAGAGCACATTGTGTAAAGACTTTGTATCTAAGTCCTCATTTTCAAATATAACTTGGGCCCAAAGCATTGCTGCCCTGGCAATAAGAGATTCTGAGGAAGATGCTCAAACAGATAGGGCAGAGGCCTCATGGGAGTATTTGAGTGAATTGTCTGCTCTCTTTTCATTAGAATCCTTAAGGGCCAAATCTCCTGAACCAGGCAGCAGAGCATTGCTCAGAAGTGCTGAAAGTGGCTCATCAATAATGCTGGGCTTAAGAAGATGGATAGTTTCCGGAGGAAGCATATATAGCTTCTGTGCTACATTAATGCCTTTTCTGCTTTGAATAGGGTTGTCCCATTCTGATTTTACTATATCACTGAAATCAGCTGGAAAAAAAAGGAACTAATGAGACTTTTATTTTGAAAACATAGCTGCCCCTTGGTGGGAAGGTTCAGTGTTTACAGCTGTGGAAGCTTGGGTTGAGGCTCTTGCAAACTTAAGACTGGGAAAGCTTTGGACAGGAAAGAAATTAAATCATTTTGGCCCTTTCCGCATATGGGGGGGGGGACACCCGAAAACAGAGCTTACCGGCTTCTTTTTCCGGCTGGCCGAGTTTGTCGCAACGAGGAGCAGCGCGAGCTCGTCACTCCGCACTCCTCCAGTGTCCTAAATGGTGGCTTCCGGTTGCTGGAGGCTCTCCACCAACCCGAGAAGCTCGCCAGCCGGAAGCCCACCCCCGGCAGATCTGGAGGCACGCACTTGCGCACGCCTGCAAATCTGCTCCGGAGCCGGGTGACGGAGCGGCACGGGGTTGCGCACTCCGTGGTTTTTAAAAACCTCTAAAAAGAGGTTTTTAAAAAACACGCCGAGCGACCAGTTCCGGTCGCTCTGGAGTGGACTGAGGTATGGAACTACAAAAAGTAGTCCGTCCCAGACCACTCTATGGTGTAGAAGACCTCCGTTGGAGGTCACTCTGCACCGCTTAAATAGCCCAGGCCTTTGATTAAAATGTTTTTCTCTGGCTTGGTCCTCCTGTTCCCCATAATCAAACTATTTACCCTCTTCAGATAAGGAAAATCCATGAGAGAAGTTGAGTGAAGGGAGGTTACATTAACATCTCTGGAGGAAGGTGAGGTAGGGACTCCTTTCCCTGTTAGGTCCTCATCAGAGGTAACAATTGCCTCTGCATCTGAACTTGAACATGTAGGAGCATTCTGAGAGCTAACCTTGGGAGGAACTGGAGGGGGAGGGACAGCATGTGAGGTAGATGGGGTGGGAGAGGGAGGTCTAGGTATTCTGGATGTGGAGCAGCTTGGGGGAGGCAGTTGTCTCAACCTTTTAAATTCCTTAGCAACCATAGAAGGAAGCTGTTTGAGCTATGAATTCTGATTTAAAAAAGGCTGGAGAATAAAAGGCAGTCTCTTCCAGTATATCTGTGGTCCGTTTTGACTGCTCATCTATGTCAGAAGTGGTAGTCATGCAGTCAGGGCCTACCATGTGGGACAACAAGGTGACTTCAGAAGCTTCAGCCTCAGAAAGGTCAGATGCAGAGCTGATTTCAGCTTCCTCCTCGGTCTATTCAAGCTCCCAAATTTCAGCTACGGCTCCAGAGGAGGCAGACTGTGTGTTCGTGTGAGGAGGGGCTGTGTGTGAATGTGCATCTTTACGGCCCCCACAGGCACTGGTTAATAGTGCTCCCACTTCCCTCATAACTCTCCTGTGATTGACTGAGGGGCTTTTGAGACCAGAAGTGTTCTTAGCTTTTGTCTTTGTTTTTCCCATTTCTCTCCTTCGTGGAAAGACAGAGATGCAAAAAGAGGGAAGACATGAGAGTGGAGAGGGATGTAATGAAGGGGGAAGGAAAAAAAGTTTTTTGTTTTTTTTAAACAGAGCAAACAGAAAGGAAACAACAGAGAATAGAGCCTAGAGAAAGTGAAGGAGCTTATATGACCTTTCCCTGGGTGAGGCAAGGAAAAAGAACTGAGGAGCTAGGGATTCAACAACAAATACTCTTCAAAAAGAACCTGTGGTTTTTTGCCTTGGTGACTGAAATTAACCTTGCCTGGATGGCTCCTCCTCCACTAGCTGAGAATTTAAGAAATGCAGTGAAGCCAACACTACATTTTTGCCCAATGCCTAGGCTGCACTGCAGAACATAGTATAAAAGATCCACAGGCAGATCTAAGGCCCTTTTCACATGTGGGGGGGGGAACGGGTGAAAACGCCCAAAAACGGAGCTTACCTCCAGCCGGGTAAGTCCGTCGCCACGTGGAGCAGCGCGAGCTCGCTGCTCCACACTCCTCCGGCGTCGCAGATGGTAGCTTCCTGTTGGTGGAGGCTCTCCACCAACCCGAGAAGCTCGCCAGCCGGAAGCCCGCCCCCGGCAGATCTGCAGGCACGCACTTGCGCGCGCCTGCAGATCCACTTTAGAGCCGGGCGACGGAGCGGCACGGGGCTGCGCGCTCCGTGCTTTTTAAAAACCTCTAAAAAGAGGTTTTTAAAAAACACGCAGCCCGGCTAGTTCCGGCCGCTCCTGAGTGGATTCTGGTGTGAAACTACGAAAAGTAGTCCACGCCAGTCCACTCTACAGTGTAGACGACCTCTGTGAGAGGTCGCTCTACACCGTTCCCCCCCCCCACATGTGAAAAGGGCCTAAGTTATAGTCTCCTTTCAGCCCCTCCCTGACTGGAGCTCCCCCTGCAGCTATTCAGCTTCTGGTAGAAGTTGGGGGGAAGGGAATCAAAGAAGTGTCCAGCTGTGTCCCCATAGCCAGACACAGACTGATGACATCATCCACTGTGATCTGTTGTGTCCTTTCATAGGTATCAGCCAATGATGAAATCATACTGCATCTGGGGACACAGCCAGATGCTTCTTTGATTTCCACATCCCCACCCCGCTCTCCACCAGCCACTGAATGGCCATGGGGGTTGCTATTGCAGCAAAACTGCAAGTCCTTGGACAGCTTTGGTTTTTCAGTGGCGGTGGTGGGGAAAGAATACTAATCCCCAAAACGACCTGGGGGAGAACATATGCAGGTGTACAAGCACTCAGGGTTGCATATGTTATTAGAAGGGTGTGTTAAAAGTCATCAGGTAATTAAGGACACTTGCTGCCTAACTATAGATTCCAGATAGTGGTGCTTGGAGGTACATGTTCCTCAAAAAAGGAGTGGTTATATAGCACACCACAATCCCCAACGCTGTTTAACATCTACATGCAAACATTGGGAGAGATCATCCAGAGACATGGGGCAGGATGCTATCAGTATGCTGATTACATCCAAATATACTTATCTGCATCTTCAAAAATAGCATCTGCTAGGATAGTGTGTCTCCTCTGAATGAATGCCTGGAGGAGGTAATGGGCTTGATGAGGAAAAACAAACTGAAACTGAATCCAGACAATACAGAAGTGCTTACTGTCAAGGTCTTAACCTAAGCTGTGTTAACCAGTCTTGGATGGAGTTATATTCTCTCTGGAAGACTGTGTTCACAGCTTGGAGGTCCTTTCTGGGTCCAGTGCTCCAAATGACAGTCCAGATAAATAGGACAGCCAGGAGTTCTTACTTTCAGTTTTGGCTGATTTGCCAGTTGCATTCCTTCCTAGACCTGTAGGACCTCAAGATGATAGCGTACTCCATGAGTAACTGCAAAGTTGAACTTCAGCAACACACTGTACAGTGGGCTACTTCTGTATGAACTTTGGAAACTTCAATTAGTCCAACACATTGCAGCCAAACTGGTTATTGGTGCATCTAGGAGTGATCATTAATACATCGCTATTAAAATCACTCCACTGGTTGCCAGTTGGTTACTGGGCAAGGTGCGGATCAATAAGAGTTGTAGTCTGATATATCTAGGGTCCAGCAGTTTGGGAAAATCTGCTTTAGAGAAGAGTGATACACAATTGAGGGATGATTGTGGTAAGTATTGATAAGTATGTTGTTTAAACAAATAAAGAGGAAGGCATACTTTCATCACGTTGCTCATGCAAAACAGCAAAACAAAACAAAACAAAAATGCCATCTCTGAAAAACAGAACCTCTTCCTCATATTGGCAGTCTTCAGGTAAAAAGAAAGTAAAATACATACACACACACGCGTGCGAGCGCGTGGGCTTTTGCTTGCCTGGAGATCCTCCATGCTAGAAGCTTTCCTATCAGACATGTTGCTTTTACATGAGCAAAGCAATGACAAAAGGAAGGGAATGCTTACATACTCCTCTGCTTGTGCATTTAAAGGACACGCATGCCAAATGTGTGACTAAGGCTACATATCTTAAAATATGACAAACAGGAACATAGGAAAGCAGCACATATATTTGGGAAGTGGGTTTAAAAGTATCTTCTTTGTGATATAAATACAGATTTTATTTGTTTGAATTGTATTTTTCATGCACATGGGTGTGAAACCGGACAACTGCTGAAGTAGCAAATAACACTGGACAACTTAACTGGTTATCAGTGGAGTCAAGCCTGCTATTGGTCATTTTCAAAGTAGAGTTCAGTATTAATATTATGTTCAGATTTCATAATGATTAAAATTTTATCGTCTCAACTAAGCTGTTCTAAATATAAATTAAAATCAATTGCAAAACAGAATTCCCTAGTAATATAATACACAATGATTTGTATTAGTTGGTACCCTTGAAATATACTGCCGTTACTCCCCTCTCCACATTGATGAGATTGGACAATACAAGACTAACCTTTCTGCAGGAGTCTTGTTTGGTGTACTACAATCCGAATTCATAGAGGACAGTGAAATTATAGACATCTGGCGATATGATCTCAACATAGATGCTGGCCGACCAAGTCGCCGGTCATCAAAGTCAGGCTAAGCAGAAGATATACAAGAGAAAAAAACAGAATTATTTTTTTAAAAAAGAGAAATAATTCAGAATTTGCCTTAGCAGGATTAAAAACAGACCAAGAGCCAAGGCAGAACATACTGAACATTCTACTGCAACAAATAAGACATTGAATTTTGTTTCTTCTTTCATTTAATCTCAGTTGTAAAATTTAGCAACAAAGAAGAAAACTGTGTGTTATTGTCAGAAGATAACATTGGAAAGGAATTACTTTGACCTTTTTGTTTCATTCATCAACCCATTCCTGAAAGTACAATTTCACTGGCCAAATAACCCCTTTTTGCTGCAATTTCAGTGCCTTGAAATTTAGTTAATAAATCAGGTTCAATATAAAGGTGTTTATTGCTATACAAGGATTGTTTTATATCTGAAAAGTAGTATCACAGTCATCACACTTAACGACTATTGAAGTCAGCACATCATTATTATGCAGAAAACTACATATACAATATTTCTTATTAAACTAGTTAAGAGATCTACTTTAGTAACAAACAGTCTATGTAGTTTTTTTTGTAAAATTCCATACACATAAGGTCAGCACATACTCACCTCATATGGATCATTATATATACATGTATGTATGTATGCATGTATGTATGTATGTATCTATCTATCTATCTATCTATCTATCTAAGGCCCTCTCCAGACGTGGGGGCGGAAACGACAGAACACGTTACTCACCAGATTTTAACTTCGTCCAGGCGAGTCCATCGCAATGAGGAGGAGTGTGAGCTCATCGCTCCGCACTCCTCCGGCGTCCTAAATGGCGGCTTCCAGTTGGTGGAGGCTCTCCACCAACCTGAGAAGCTCGCCAGCCAGAAGCCCGCCCCCAGCAGATCTGCAGGCACGCACTTGCGCACGCCTGCAAATCTGCTCCAGAGCCGGGCGATGGAGCGAAATGGGGTTGGGGGCTTCGTGCTTTTTAAGAACCTCTAAAAAGAGGTTTTTAAAAAACACGCTGCGTGACCAGTTCCAGTCGCTCCGGAGTGGACTGAGGTATGGAACTACAAAAAGTAGTCTGCCCCAGTCCACTCTACGGTGCAGAAGACCTCCGTTGGAGGTTGCTCTGCACCGTTTTAATAGCCCGGTGCGGAAAAGGCCTAAAAGTGCATAGAATGTTTCTTGCTAAAGTAAATATACTATGCTAGTTCAATATCAGATATGCTAGATAGATACAGTAGTTCAATAAGAAATCTTGTATGTCTTTTATAGGAAATGTGCTATGTACGTACTGCAAGTGTGGATGCTGTGAAAGCTATGCAAGTTGAGCCCAGGGAAGTGAGATCGAAGTGGGATAAAAAGGAAAGCTGGCTGTAGTGATGGGTAGAAGCAGCTCTGAGTACAAACAAAACTGGTACTCAGTACAAGAACCCTCCAGTTCAATGGCCAGCATAATTGCCAAAACTAAACATTGAAAGCTGAATCGGAGTCAAGTCACATTTTGCCAAAAGGGAAAAAGAAATGTGATGATCCTTGTGACCACTGATGGAAAGCATAGTTTCTGTGAGATTTCCTGTGTTGAAGCTTGTAAGTGCTGCACCATGTGGAGTCTACCACAGTTCAGTAATACCAAAGCAACACAGCAGAACCCTGTCACTTGTCCTTTTTGCTGACCTTGGGATTGCTTATCTGGCTGGGTTTGACAAGCCACACCTGTCCTCCAGTAATTCAGTAAGAAACTCTGCATGGTGCCTGTGCTAGCTCTTTTTGCAAAATGAATCAGATAACATGCAGGAATCTATATTTTGGCATCTGAGCAGCCCTGAAAATGAACAGAAGGTAGGCACTTAAAATCTTTCCTGATGATTAACAGTTCTTTCTGTCTTTCTAACCATCTGAGCAAAAAAAGGAGTGGATAATACTAGGAGGACATGATGTCCAGGTAAGGTCAGGTCAGAGTTAGATTCTTCTTGACATGTCTACAGATAATACCGCATTTCCTTAATTAAAGCAGCCCGTGACCCAGCTGTGTTGTAAACCTAGGTCACACTCTTTATTTTCTGTTAATATTATCAAAGAGGCTGAGTATTCTTTCGTCATTTATATGGAGGAGCTGTTCTCAACCTGTTTATGATGGGAAAATCTACCACTTTCCTGAGTTTAATAGTTGAAATATGAGGGCTTTCTTTTTTAAAAAAAAATGATTGCAGAGATATTATGAAACCTGTATGAAAATTGCTATGTAATCTCATGCTTCAGGCTCCATTTTGACACTGTCTCATTTCACTTGGAGAGCCACCTCTGGCAAGGGAGTCAGAAAAGTCATTTAGAACTCCTCAAATTTATTTTCAAATACATTTTACATTTTATCTGCAGTGGGAATTGCGTCGCATCTGGTGAATCCCAAATGGAGTGAGAAGACACAATCAGCGCAGCGGCCTTTCTCAGGGAAAAAGCACATACCAGACAACCCCAGAGAGAGAGAGAGATGATAAAACCAGAATGGTCGTACTATCTGAATTAATTGATTTTTCTTCTGAATTGGAAGATATATTAAATACTGCCATCCCCCAAGCTTATTAATTCATGAGGAACTTCTTCAGAAGTTATGAAGTAATTTATTTTGCCACACATATCAGAAGAAAATTGCATTTCATCAGGGCATTAATATCTGTGCTGGATTTCAGCCTAAGACCAAACCCAGAATAAACTGGGAGATGTTTCTATCTAAAGAGATAAGAGGTCTGAAGCCTGGTCTACATTGCTCCTGTGAATTTGTTCAATAGAATTGGGGAGTTTTCACAGGGCTTTCTGTTAGACCAGGTGAAATTAATTCAGCACACAGTATGACACAATCAGCCAGTGAGATCCATTTTCTCCCAGCTTCAAGTGGCAATAGCTGACCCATCTCTACCCCAGTCTAGGCAAAGTGTGATGTAATCGGTTGGGAGGACTGTAATGCATTTCAGCTTACTGAAGATTTTCATGATACAGATGAGGTCTAGACAATGTTCTGTTTCGAAAGGAACCAGCCCTGGCTGCAGCCCTATCCAGACTTTCTTAAAATGCTAATGGAATAGAAGAAAACCCCACACAGCAGTTCTACTCACGGCAAGACCATGCCTTTTCCATGGTAGAGAAACCCAGGAGCTACAGATCTTAAGGAATCAGTTTCCATTTATACTCTCAAAAATAGCCAAATGTCCATAATTTGCATTATTTAGGACAGGCCAAATGGAATCCCCTGTAGAATAAATGTCAGTGTTCAGCACCTACAAGCCATTTCTCAGTAAAATGGATTTAGACCATTAGAGCCTGCAAGGGGAATGTGTTCCAGGCACGAACAGAAATGTTATTCCATACACAACAGCCTTTTCATTCTTAATGCTATCAAACATTTCATCTAATTATTCAGCTGTTTGGTTGGGTGTGCTCCAAGAGCTGTCAGAAACACACAGTGGCTAATTCTATTCTGTGGGGTTTGTATACTACCATTTTAGTCTCAGCTAATGTATTTATGTTTCATTACACTCCACAAAGCTTGCTTCAGAAGCAGATTCAGCAAACAGCTGGAATCCTCCCCGAACTGAGACTGCTAGATATTCACCCTGGATCAAAGGACTAAGCTATTAAAATTACAGTGGAAAGAGGAGTCCTGTGCCATGGCCAGCATGCTTTCATAATGCTCATTTCTATCTCTCTAACAAATGAAATACATGGATAACTTTCATGCAAACTCAAAGGGATTGCAGCTCTTAACAAAGCAAAGTCTAGTATTCCAAGATACCTTAGGTGATCTGCTATTGAGTGAAAGGAACTATGACTTCAGAACATAGGGCAAACCTTGTGGTATGACAGGTTTATTTGTTTGTTTTTTCTTTCCTCCTTCTTAGGATTGCTGAAATAGAAGTATGGAGGGATATAAATCAGAGGAAATCTTACCAATTCTCTGACACCATATTGCTTCTCGACTTTGGCCTTTAAGTGCCTGAAACACTCCTCCATGCGTTCGTGGAAAGGACGGAGGCTGTCTGAAACTCTCCTCTCATGAATCTTAATTCCAGCTCCGAGAAATGGAATCTGCAAAGGCACAACAGGAAGGGCTTGATGCTGTCTCTCAGATCTGTACAGAATGCAGCAAACTGACTGTAGAAAAATACCTAAGAACTGTAATGGATTTACCAACTGACGTTTCCCCTTGTTCCTTCGAAATATGTAATAGACAGCCTGGTTTAGCACTATGAACTGAAAGGAAATTTCTATATTGTGGTAGGCTAAATGCAGCTTGCTGGTAACTTATGGTCCCCAAAGGGTTTTTTTGGGGGGGAGGGCAGTGCTCTTAGCCCTCCAAGGCTCTGCACCATCCCAATTTTGGGGGCCTTTTTCAGCAAAGAAAGAGTAAAAACCATCAAAATGCTACTCCTGGAGACTTCTAAGAGCAACAGTTTACATTCAGCCCCTCCCATTCTCTTCTGAAAGGCAAAATCCCATTCTGGAAGTAGAAGCCAGAAATTTGCAGTTTTGCTGTTGGCTGAAAATAGACCAAGAACAGGATGATACTGTGTGCGCGCATGCGCGCGCGCATGCATGCGTGCCATTTATCACACTGCTTTTCCACCAGGTGTGAGACTCTGCCTAATCCTGCCAAATGTGGGATTAGCTAACTCCTTACGCAAACTCTTTAACATCGCATATAAATTCCTAAACTCGACTATCTTCAGTTCTTACCCTCCATTCATTCATCTTCCACCCTCCCTCTAGCAAATTAAACATTTTATGCCTCAAAGTCCATGACATCACAGACACAGTAAGCCATTGCATCCTCCAAGATTTCACAGATGAAAATTGGTACACGTGGACTCGAGAGGACAAAAGGAAGAATAAGGAAGTGCTCTCAAGCTATGAGAGGTTCAGCAGTTTGCTCTTCCTGAGCCTACTGGGAAGGAAAAGATTTCCCCCTTCATCTCTTGCTCATTCAGTTAAGTTGCAAACTATTTTTGTGTTTTGAACTCAGTTTCTAGCAACTGAGGTAAGCTGCGGAGAAATAGGGAAAGTAGGAAGAGAAGGAAACTGGGACATTTTAAAAACAGATGAAAAAATGGGACAATGGAAGATTAATTAGGACTGCCCTTGCCAAATCAGGACAGTCCACGGGTATGAATCATGGGTGTGAAATTTGATCCCAATGCCAGCTACAATTCACACTTCTTCTAGAAAATAATAAGAGAATTAAGCAAGGGAGGGGAGAGACTTTCTTGGGAAAATGTAGGGACAATCCTATATTCTTACTATTTGTTTCCTATGTATGGCCACATATAATGGTGGTTTGGATAGATGCGTACTGTCCTACAATGACTAAATTTTTGATATGAAGAAGAAAAGATTCAGAAGTGCTAAATCCTACTGGTTTTGAATTCCATGGCATCCTAAAACACCAAGGCCAGATCAGTATGATTAATTAGTAAAAGATCTTATAGATTACCAATCCACGACCCTGCCCAAGCAGTATATTTTGCATCTGTCTTGTAAAGGTTGCATACATGCTACCCTCTGTGAGTGACCACATAATTAGTCATTGCCCAAGAATCCTGTAAAATACTGGTCTGCAAAAGTAACATATTTAAGACTTAGCCTTCACTTTCAGTAGCGAGGTTGCTACCTTTCTTTGTTGAGAGAAGGTTTATTCTGAACACCTTCTGTGGAAATGGGCCAAACTGCAAGATTATATGCTATGTTAGGCCTGTTACTAGCACAGTACATACACATACCATGAACGCTAGCCACTTAAAGGAAGAGTCTTTGTGCTTCTCAGACAGCTGTGGATGCAGCCACAAAGCTAGCGCAAACAGGAGCACAGTTACTGCTCTTTCTAAGGATGAATGCATTACCAGACAATAATTAATATCCTGTTATCTAAATCTTAATAAGGAAAGACCTGTACCATTATTAACAGATTAAAACTTTTCTTGCATACATTTTGAATAGCCTTTTCATGGCAGACAGGATTTTTCTTGGTGCTTCATATATCAGTACAGGAAGGAGGAAA
The DNA here is from genome assembly GCA_030412105.1 of Cyclura pinguis. Classification (NCBI taxonomy): domain Eukaryota; kingdom Metazoa; phylum Chordata; class Lepidosauria; order Squamata; family Iguanidae; genus Cyclura; species Cyclura pinguis. Next base: position 133,653,077 of record CM059600.1, read on the forward strand.
TGGACAATTGCTGGTGCTTACCCAGAAACAGATTGGCAGCAATAAACTTTCAGCTTCTGAAAAAGGAAGCTTTGCCATCACACTGCATCCCTCATGTAATTTGGTGGCAACAATAAATGTTTTGACAAGGACATAAAAAAAATAGAAGTAATTCCAGAAAATCTAGGTGTTTGCTTGGCCCCTGCCACACACACACACACACCTCTTCTAATGCAGCTGGGAATAATACAAGGCTATTTTCCCTGTGCCAACCTGATCCCCAATATCTAAGTGTCAACAATCAAATTTCTGTGATGTTGCCTGGTATCCGTGGTTTTCTCTGACATAAAAGAATACACCACATTTTTTTAAATATCAGGATTTAAAAAAATCATAAGCACTTGGAAAAATGTGAGATCTCATTTTTAATTTTATCTTGTGTGTATGTGTGTGTGTGTGTGTGTTAGTGTCATAGAATCATAGAATCATAGAGTTGGAGGAGACCACAGAGCCATCCAGTCCAACCCCCTGCTATGCAGGAACACACATCAAAGCACTCCCAACAGATGGCCATCCAGCCTCTGCTTAAAAACCTCCAAAGAAGGTGACTCTAGCACACTCTGAGGCAGCATATTCCACTGCCAGACAGCTCTGACTGTCAGGAAGTTCTTCCTGCAGCTTGAATCCATTGCTCCTTGTCCTAGTCTCTGGAGCAGCAGAAAACAAGCCCGCTCCCGCCTTGACATGACATCCCTTCAAATATTTAAACATGGCTATCATGTCCCCTCTTAACCTTCTCTTTTGCAGACTAAGCATCTCCAGCTCTCTAAGCTGCTCCTCATAGGGCATGGCTTCCAGACCCTTCACCATTTCGGTTGCCCTCCTCTGGACACGTTCCAGCTTGTTAATATCCTTCTTGAAATGAGGTGCCCAGAACTGGACACTGTATTCCAGATGAGGTCTAACCAAAGCAGAGTAGAGTGGTACCATTATCTCCCTTGATCTAGACACCATACTCCTATTGATGCAACCAAGAATCGTGTTGGCTTTCTTGGCTGCCACATCACACTACTGACTCATGTTCAGCTTGTGATCTGCCAAGACTCCCAGATCCCTTTCACATGTCCTGTTATACAGACATATGTCCCCCATCCTATATTTGTCCTGCATGCTGGGAACTCTGGCTTGTCCAGTCTCACATGGTCAGGCAATAAATCAGCAAAGGGAAACCGATAGTGGCATGCAACCCTCAAATTAATTTTTGTAGCCCAACTCTCCCAGGGCTCCCCTTTTTCTGGAAGAAAATAATGGACTACTTCTCCTACAATTCTCCAGAAATGGCAACTCACCTTTTAAGCAGGTCACAGGGCCCCCAGACACTCCTTCCTAAGTTGGCCCCCTGTACATGCAAGAGTTTCATGTACATACTGAATGTGGTTGTCCATGCGTGCTGGAATTTACTGGGTCAGAGATAGTTTTATGACATAAAACTATCTGTCTACCAAATCAGGCTGCCCCAGTATGATGACCTCCCAATTTCTCAGACTATAATTCTTATCTTTCTCACCTAACAGAGCCACTGAAGAGCAATAGTCCAGGGAATGTTGTTCTATATTCTTAGTGTTTGTAATTCTGTAAGAACACTTAGGCCATTTCCGCACTACAATGTTATGGTGATATTATTGCTCTTTCAACTTCATATGGAATCCTGGGGTTTGCAGTTTAGGGAAGGGCATTTAGAATTCTCAGTCAGAGAGCTCTTTGGCCTTGCTAAACTACAAACCCCAGAATTCCACAGGATGTTGAAAGTGGAATGATACCACTATAAAAGTGTAATGAGGAAACGGCCACAGCCATGCCCTCCTGAACCTGGTTCTCTCCTTGTGTTAGACTACAGTTCCCATCAGCAGGCTCAAACAGTGGTCAGGGATGATGAAGGTTGTGGGGAAGGCTGCCTTAGTATCACTGGAGAAAGCCAACTTTTTTTTTTTTTTTTTTTGGTCACTTTAATCTTAGGACTCTAAGCAAGACTGTAACATTAGCCATATCACTATCCATTTTGCTGCCTTGGCCTAACAACATTTTGTGAACCCTATTAAAAAAGTGAAGGATGACTGCAAAGGTCTTTTAAAAGGCTTGCTAAGTGACTCATTGGAGGTTTGGGATTACTTTCCCTTTCTAGCTTTTTACCTACTCTTCTCTGCGGCCTACTCAATTGTTTCTGACATGGGCCAGTGCACCATCCTTCGTCTTGAAACCCTTTTTGAGCAAGTCCCCCGAAACAAATGAGTTTCCTTTGTATTAAGGACAAAAATGGGACTCCATTTCTGCAAAAGAGAAAATGTGAATGCTAGAACAGAAAGTTGGAAATCACTACTGCAGTTTTTTTTCCCTATCGGAAAAAAAAAAGAAGAATGAAAATTTTAATTCTGTTGAATACTTGCTAAGGGAATAGAATAATTCATGTTTGTGTTTTCTTTTCTTTTATAACCTCCTGCATCCCCAACACCACTTTGGTCAGAAACAGAATGTTTTTTCTTGCATGATTTAGTTCCTCCTTGTGAGACACCAGGAATAACTGCCAAATTACTCCTGTCTAAATAAGACAACTGCACATAATACACTGAATAAACAGTTAGACCTACCCCTAGACCTTTGAAAAGATTTGTTACAGTTCCCTAAACAATTGCTGCTCAACTAATTTATTAATAATTATTGAGACCATAATTCTGAGACAGCCATGTCACAGTCTGGGAGTATTCTAGAAGCATTATTATTATTTATTATTTTATTCTTTTATATTCCACCTTTCTCCCAATCATGAGACTCAAGGCAGCTAATGATATATGTAAAAGCAGTACAGATTAATACCATACAAAAGCTTCAATGAAAGTATAGATATAAGTTTTTTAGAAAACAAATAAACAATTGATAAAGTTAAAAAAAATTAAAAAAATTAAAAGTCATAGCAACATAAAAACTTTAAAAAGAGTACCACACAGCATTAAAAACCCGTGCCAGTCATGATTCAAAATCCTGACAGCATAAAAACATCTTAACATGCTGATGGAAGGAGAGCAAGAATGGTCACCTGGCTGGGGGGGGGGGGGGCATTCCAAAGCCTGAGAGCCGCCACCAAGAAGGCCCTTTCCCTTGTTCCTACCAAATGAGACTAAAAGGTGGTAGTACTAGAGAAAAGGGCCTCTCCAGAAATCGAAGAACACTAATGGGCTCATAAAGGGAAATAAATTCCTTCAAATAGCTCTTATAGATCAAAATCAGCTCTTTTAACTGAGCCCAAACATGTACCAGTGTCGCTGTTGCAACAACAGATGAGTGTGTTCCCTGGTCAGCCCCAGTTAACAAACTGGCTGCATCTCTTTGGACCAACTGAGGTTTCTGAGCACTTTTCAAAGGCAACTCTGCACAGAGCATACTACAGTAATCCAAATGGGATATAACCAAGGAACGTGTTACCATGGTTGCATCTCACTTCTTCAGGAATAGGCACAATTGTTGCACTAACTTTAATTGTGCAAATATACTCCTGGTCACTACTGAAACCCGAGCTTCTAGGCTTAGGGTCAACTCCAGAAGTATTGCCCAAACAGCAAACCTGTGTTTTCAGGGGAGAGTGTAAGCCCGTTTAATACTGGCTAAATCCTTATTACCAGACCAGTCTTTCAACTGTCGAGGAGCATCTCTGTCTTGCCTGGATTAAGCTTCAATTTATTTGCCCTCATCCAGTCCATTACAGCTGCCAGGCACCAGTACAGCACAGAAACAGCTTCCTTGGAATTAGATGGAAAGAAGTAATAGAGCTGAGTAACACCAGCATACTGGTGATACGTGACCCCAAAACTCTTAACAATCTCTCCCAGCAGTTTCATATATGTGTTAAACAGAATAGGGTACAAAACAGAACCATGAGGGATTCCGCAGGTCAAGGAGTCAAAAAGAAATCCCCCAGCACTAACTCCTGAGGGTGCTTCTCCAAGAAAGAATACAGCCACTGTAGAACAGCATTTCCAAGCCCCATCCTAGCAAGAATGGTCGATGGTATCAAAAGCCACTGAGGAGTCCAGCATAACCAACATAGACAATCTCCCATGGCCCAATTCCTGCCATAGGTCATCCATTAAGGTGACCAAAGCTGTCCTTGTCCCCTAAAAAGGCCTGAAACCAGATCCAGATAATCCACCTGATCCACGGAATTGAGAAGTCAGTGTAAGCTCCAATACCTTGCTAAAAAATGAGATGTTGGAGACTGACCTATAATTATTCAGTACAGTGGGATTGTAGGAAGGTTTTTTTTCCCCCCCAGATGAATTCTTACAACAGTCTCCTTCAGACATGTTGGGATCCTGCCTTGTTGTAAACAGGCATCAATCACTCTGCTTACCCAATTAGTCAGCCCCCTTCTGGCCTGTTTAATAGGCCAGGAAGGGCAAGTGTCTAGTACACATGTGATGGATCTCACTTCTCCAAGTATCCAATAACTTTCAAATACATCTGATTTCTCAATGAAACAGACAAGCCAGTTAGAAATAGGAAAGTAGATCCTTTGTTTCAGTGTTTGTATTCGTGTCACAGTAAAAATTCTTCAAAGTTTCTCTATCTTTGGCTGAATTTACCTCCTGCCCCCACACACAACTGCCTAGGATTGTAGGCTAAGACTTGATATGTATTTTAAAACAGTTGGATACACTTTCCTCCCCTGAATGTGATAAAATATAATGCAGAAACCAGTTAATAGATCCTCACTCCTTGAAACTGCAAAAGTTTTGACATTACCCAGTAAAACCACATCATTCTTTGGATGTTAAAAGATCTAGAAAGTATTATGTTTCAGTTTTATATGTGCTGTCATTGTTTCAGACTCTGCAAGACATTTTAGATGGAAAAACAATTTGGATAAAATTTAGGACCTTTCTGCACTACACTGTTATAGTGCTGTTATTCCACTTTCAACCTCCTATGGAATCCTGGGGTTTGCAGTTCAGGGAGGGGCCTTTAGAATTCTCAGCCAGAGAGCTCTTTGGCCTCAGTGAAGTACAAACCACAGAATTCCACATGATGTTGAAAGTGGAATAATAGCACTATAACAGTGTAGTGTGGAAAGGCCCTGAGAGACTAGCCCTATTGAAATCATATACATATACATACATACATACATACATACATAAATACATACATACATACACACACACACACACATACACACATACACACACCTCCTTTGATTTCTAATGCCCTTCAACATGACTATGATTGTTTAGGTTGCATCTACTATATTTGCCACAGGAAACAGTGAGACTAGGATGAAGGACTGTAATGTTTTTTGTCAAAATATAGGGTGGTAAAAACAAACAAACAAACAAGCAGCCAAAATGTCAGTCCAACATCAAGAACAGGCTGCTCTTGCATCCTGGAATATGTTTTTTCCCCCCTGAAAAAAAAAAGGTGGGGAACAGTGAGGAAATTCTATAGAACCTCTTTTTATAGAGCCACATATTCAGTAATTATAGGGAAATATGTCCTCCTATTTTAATATGAGAAAGGCAAAAGATACACACATTCTCTATCTAAGGTCACATAGTGTTACTCCACTACAGATGAGATCAATACGCAAGGAGATGGGGAGGAAAGAATAAAAGACTTCAGGGAATTGTGCCCAACATCATCTTACCTGCCAAGCAATCAGGTCTTTGAGTCTGTTTAGTTTCTCTTGATCTTCAGGGTGGTCCCTGATGTACTCATCTGTGAAGAAAGCCTATAAGCAGAAAACAGATCATTTAGTTATTCTTTCTGACATTAGAACATACAATGGTAACTTCAGAGATGTGTTGCCGATAATAACAAACCAGAAGTGTATTTTACTTTCAAAACACACATTCCAATTCTTACCGTTTCATACTTAGCAAACCCTCCCATTACTGCCGGATCAACAATTCCATTCAAAAGCATGGACAGGGGGTTAATAGGAAGGTTCTCATCACTCTGGTACTGATTAATCATGGCAAGAATCTTCTCATTGGTCATAGACATTGTTTCGATCGCATTCTCCAGAGGACTAATTGTAGTCTATGGGGAAAAGAGATCAAGAGTATAATTTCTTCTATCTGAAAATTTTATTGCCTATCTGTTAAATGAGTGCAACTGAAAACACAAGAGAGGCCTCCATTCATGAGGCAGAAGCAATTGGAAAAGTGTTTAATATTTCATTAGAATTTCCGATATCTAGGGGAAAAATGAATCGGTGTCACCTTGTTAGGTACAGAGAATGAATTCATTGGTAACATTATGCTTTGGAAAGTTTTCAACTGAAATACAGCCAAACTAGGACTTTACTTTGTACTTATATGTATTATGCAGAGCATTACGAATAATAAAAAAATTACCATGCACCTGTGACATAGAGACAACCTCAAACCAACGAAGAATTCCAGGGAGTTTGTAAGCTGTAACAAAGGATGTTCTCTCAATCCACATAGACTATTAAAAGATACAAAGAGACAATATTGCCACAGTGAACATGTATTCTTCAGATGTTAATGGCTTACTGTAAATAGAATTCAAAGAAAAACAGGAAGCTTTCTTTTTTTTAAAAAAAAACTGACATCGAAGGTAACAGAAAAAATAGGCCAAATGCAGAAGAGATGTCATTACAAATCCATTTCTAAATTAGGACATCCTTCTGCAATCTCCCAACATACAGGGACCTCAAAACATTGAAGGTGAAGCAGTTTAGCAGAGTGGACAAATATTAGATTTGAACCACATGATTCGAAATAAATGACTTGACCAACAAAACATTTATTACTCCACCTGGTTTGAATCATATATGCTTACACTCAAAATGTTTCCCAAATAATACTGATAACATACATGATTTACAGAATGTAAGATATTTTATTAAATGTTCCTTTAAGCATTCCATTACAACATATAGAAATCAGATATCAACAAAAATCTTCTTTAAAGTTCCCTAATTTTTCATCATTGTAAGTCTAAAGGCACCTTTAGATATTACATTTCTTTTTTTGCAGTTTGGGTCCTACCATTCCTGGGAGCACACATGCAAATCAGTTAATGAACCAGATTTGTATATTATTCAGACTACAAACCTAGATACACTTCTTTGGGAATAAGTCCTGCTGAACTCAGCTGTGCTCAAGATAATTTTGCATGTGGTGTAACATTTTAGATACCTATTCAGTAACAAGAATAAGTAACAGAACTGCTTGCATCTGAGAAACTGGGAAACAACCTATTTGTACTGGCCCACATAAATATTGGAGTGGAGGCAGCAGGGAGGTCCCTAAAAGCTCAGCTCACTTGCAGGCAAATCAGTGGCACCACACAGGGATGAGGCCTTCAGAGAGCTCTCTCAAGTGAATGTTTAAATTGTCGGTCATTACCTTGATAATAATTACCCAGCAGATATACATGCACTGGGAATGATGGGTAAGCTTCATTCTCAGGCTTAAATATGCTGCCTTGGAGCATGGTGGAGTCTCCCTTTTTTTTGGAGGTTTCTAAACGGAGGCTGGATGGCCATCTGTCAGGAACGTTTTGACTGTGTATTCCTCCAGGGGTTGATTCTGTGAAAGGGATATTGGCTAACTGCACTGAGATTAAAAGTTTTCTGTACACTCCCCGTCTTTGGTAGTACTTTTCCTTGTAGCCAGGTATACCCTGATGAAATCTATCTCAGAAGTAGCAAACGAGACTACTTGGCTCTAAGATACCAATCAGTATAAGAAGCACCAATCCCCCTGGCCCAGAGACTGTTATACTGAGTCTCCCTCCTCTCTTTCTGATGGTACACCCATCCCACGTACTCATCACTATCACAGGCACATCTGGTAGGAATGCAAGGGAAAGTATTTTGTTTGTTTTCTTTGGAGTTACCTTTTAGGGAAACAAGAAGGGTCTCCATCCTGATATCCTTTTATCAACAGGCAAAGAGATTCTAATTAAAACAGGGTTTCAGGAACTGACTATAAGAAGGACATTAATAACATGCCTATACTCTTTTTTGAATATAATTGGTAAGGATAGTTTACTTTATATTTTAATTATAGTCACTTGTATGTTTTTATCTTTGCTGTTATTGTTTTAATACTGTAGGTCACTTTGAGTCTAAATTCTAGGGGAAAAGGTAGGGTATAAATAAAGTATTGTGTATATGTACCTTCAAGTCACCTGTCAACTTACAGTGACCACATGAATTCCATAGGGTTTTCTGAGTCAAGGAATACTCAGAAGTGGTTTGGTCAGTTCCTTCTTCTGAAATATAGCCTACAGCACCAGGTATTCATTGGCAGTCTCCCATCCAAATACTAACCAGGATTGATCCTGCTTAGCTTCCAAGATCAGACAGGATCTGTTACCTTTAGGATATTTAAGCCAAATATAGTATTACTACTATTATTATTATGATAGCACAGCATGACTCTTCACCATACATTGCCTCTGAGTTTCTGTAATCCTGATCGCTCTCAAAGTGAGAATATAAACATACTTACAGCAAATTCATTTTCAGGGTCCACTGACCCTTTTCTGACTGGTCTTGAATAGTGGAATCTTTGCACATAGTTAGATTTGTAAAAGCTAAAAGACACATGACAAAATATTAGTAAAACCACGACAATAAATAAAAAGGCAAACAAGATAAAAACAAGAACAGTTATAATATAGCACAAAAATGTTGAAGCAATAAAATGCTTAAACAAAACAAAACAAAACAAAACAAAACAAGGTAGCTGATGCAGAGAAGTCCACAACTCTGAGGAGGGCATTCTGCAGATGAGACACCAGCAGTGAAAGGGCTCTGAAAAGCACCTGACGTGGCTCACTCAATGAGAAAACCTGAGAAGGGCCACCTCATTGAGGAAAAAAAAATAACGTTATGGTCTTGGTAGATAAATATGAGAGGAAATAGTCCTTCAGGTAACATTCCTGCAAACATTTAGGAGCATTAAATGTTAAAACGAGCAGTTTGAATTGGGCTCAGAAATGGAGTAGCAACCAGTGTAGATCGGAAATTATGGGTCTATAGATGTGAGTATAGATGGCAAAGTAATGTAAGCATTTCAGCCGGTCACATTCACTTTTAATAATCTTACTGCCCTGCTTTAGACTAGCAGAGCTTTCTGCTCAACATTTAAAGGTAGTTCCATGTATAACACTTTGCAGTGAGTGATCTAATCCAGGGTATGAATAACAGCCTAAGTTATTCAGCAGTGCAGCCTAAGTACAGGTAAGATTGTAGTTGGTATATCAGCCCAAGTTGACACATAAGTGTTTCTGGCCTTCATGGCTACCTGTGTCTCAAGTGACAATGAGAGATCCCAGAAGACCCTCAAACTAACTGATCATTTAAGAGAGTGCAGTCATTGCCAGAACATGGTAAATGCTACTCAGATGTAGAGATAGAGTATCCATAAATAGTAATTCCATGTTGTATGACTGAACTTCAGTGTATTGGCTTAACCCATCACAATACTTTTTAATTGTTAAAAACATAACCTGGATTTTTTATTAGATGAAATAGGGACATAAAGGTGGACATCGTCTACATGTTGGTGATACTTCAGACCTCATCCTTGGATAAGCTTTCCCAAGGAACATCATGCCAATGGTTGAAAAGTATGGCAGATCAGAGCCCTGTAGAGCCCTACATCATAAAGAGCATAGAGAAAAAAGAAACTAGACATCCAACTAAAAACAGAACCATTGTCATACCACTCTGCTGTATCCCACGGCCCCATAATCCAACTCAGAGCACTTATCCAGAAGATTGACAATATCAAGAGCCATTGAGATAGCCAAGAGAGCCCATAAATTTACATGCCCCACTTCCTGTCTCTCTCTCAACATGGGAGAACCATGAGAATTGCTGTTCCAAAACCAGCCCACAATTTAAATTGAAATAAATCCAAGAAATCAGTTTCATCCAAGGCTGCCTCGAGCTCATCAGAACTCATGTGCTTGCATGGGGTGGGGGGATGATAACAAAAGGTTTGTAATTATTTTCATCTTTTGGGTCCAGATTTTCATTCTTCAGAAGTACTTTCTTTTAAAGAAGCTGGTATCTCCCTATCTTTCAAGGAGGAATGTACAAACTCCTAGACCCAATCTTGCATCTCCTTCTTACTGGATGTGATGAGCCAAGATAGGCCAGGGTGAACTGTACAAGCAGCTGTTCAAACTTGACCAAGCACTTTATGTACCTTCTCAGGTTTCAGCAACAATTAACACAATATAACTTGACCACAGGAGGTCCTAAATACCTCAAATACCAGAATTGCACCAATAATCACAAGCTTAAATTGTGATAGATGTGAACACCTCTTGCAGGCCTTCTGTACCTATCTTCCCTCATCCTTGAATGCTTGTTTTGGGTCCAATACTGACATGCAGGAAACTCCGATGACATAGTTAAAAAGCTTAGCTCACTTTGGCAGTAAGGTCTGCCTGTAGTCTAAACTTACTGCCTATAAGTCAGTTCCAGACTTACAGAAGTGGTTTGCAAAAGGTATCACCACTTGTCTGGCAAACCAGGTTTTCAAGTGCTTGTATTATTATTATTTTTCAAAATGTGTAAAACCCAATTGACCAGGCAGAAAAAAGTGAGATGTATATATCATGCAAAATGAAACTTCTCTCAAACCACTTTCAATGCCTTTAAAAATAATTGCCTGGGTTTAGCCATAGACTAGGAGCCCAGTAGCTAAGCTGGGACTACATCACTTGTCTATTATGCACAAAGCAAGGGAATAATTGACAGGTAGTCCTTGTTGTCTCAAGAGCAAGTTTTCAAGTTGTTGTTTAAATGCTAAAAAAGTTTAAAAGCTAAAAAAAGAAGAATGTAAAATGGTGACACTTGTTAAAAGTATTATATGAAAATCAATAGCAGTCAACATTATTTTCAAAGGTCAAAAGAACATGAAAGCCCATCCAACCATCTGAATGACAATTTGCTGAAATCTCACTTTGCAGATGCTCTTTCTTACTGTTGCCAATTTATCAGACCTCCTTCCCTTATTTTATTTATTCTTTTATGGACAGACATAAAGCACTATGCTTTACAGTGAGCTGTAAATGGCCTGGTGAAGCTGATGATATTTTCTTTGCTACTACATGTGATATTTCAACAACTTTGCAGATATAACAAGATCAGCTCTTGTAAGCATTACACATTACAATGCATCAATCTAGACACTCAAAAGCCTGAAGCCATAAAACAATGAGAGTTTGTGAAAGTAGGCAAGTCAGGGGATGTCTAATTGAAAGTGATGCCACAGTGCCACCAATATATAATAATAATACCACTAGCCAGCAGAACAACGGTTCCTCACTTGCTTTGATGCCCAACAAAGAATAGCAGCAGCAAACCTCAAAAGAACATAGCTGATCATTTGTGACTTTAAAAGATTGTCCTTTTAGAATCAAATATCTACTTCTATATTACAGTAGAAAACAAGATTTAAACTGGGACTCAAGGTGGCTTACAATTTAAAAGGGAACAATACAACTAAAAACACAGAAAAAGTGAGCATTAACATTAAATTATTCACAGTATTAAAGCAACTCAAACCTACACTTAAGAGGATAAAATGCAATTAAAAAGATTAAAAAGCTGTTAAAAAAAGTATAGTTTAAAATAATAGCGTGTTCTTTAAGACCTGTCAGAATAAAAAGGGTTTTGCCTGTTGATGGAAGGACAACAAGAATGGGTTCATTCTGGCCTCCCTGGGAAGGGAGTTTCTGAGCCTACAGGCTGCTACCAAAAACGCCATATCTCAGATCCCCACCAGCTGTGCTTGTGACAGTGTTGGTATGGAGAAAAAGGTCTTGTGATGATTATAGGGCCCAGGCAGGCTCATACAGGCAAATACATACATAACTTTATTATAGTCATAGACTAGGTTTTACAATTCAAAAATAAACAAGTATGATATGAGCAGGTATGGATTATGTGTTTAGGAAAATTCAAATATACAATAATTGAAGTGCCTTAAATTAGGAACACAGTGGATACTACTGCTGATAAAATAACAAAGAAGGTTTAACCAACTGGTTCCTAGTAGATAAGCTAGCTACAACAACAACAACAAAAATAATAATAGAAAAAATTAAAAAAAAATAAAAAGAATTGACTACCTTAAGAATAATTTTACGAATAGAATCTGAAAGAAAAACTGTACTACAATAACAAATCAAATCTACTATAATTGGGGTTTTATGTAAAAGGTAGGTGTCCTTGTATTGTAGCCAGTAAAGAAGTACATGTTCAACTGTTTCAACCATACTGTAAAATAATGTATTGGCTAATATCTGCAAACACGAATGAATTACACTATGCCTTCTTTTTTAAAGATCACATGCATGATCAAAGAGCACGTTTGTGTGTGCAAGCAGCCTTCTGAATGTTTTTCTCACTACTGTACCTAGCACTGTATTGATATTTCCTGTAAAGCTGAGGGACAACCTGTAACTTGCTATTATCCATGGTTTGTTTATGGGAAGAAGTTCTGTCCAATAGAGTACAAACATCTGGGATAGAAGCAGGGTCCAACTCCTTTTTCAAAATATTCTATTTTTCAGAATGTTATGTGTGCGCATATACATATATATTTCAAAATGATAGGTAGATAAAGATTGAGGGGCAGAAGACAGAGAAGCAGATTTCTCTGATCACATGCTTGTACAAGCTTCTGGAAGTGTACACTTAGAGTAACTAGAGACTGCAGAGATCCCCTTTCCTGGCTGGGAGGGAGTAGGGACTCAGGTAGATAGACCCAGACTCCAGGACTGGGGTTTTCCCTCCCCTGCCATAGACCAAAAGTTTGTTTTTATGTACAAGCAACTTCAATATCTATATATTAACCAATATATTAATCCTGAGAGGGGCTTCTTATTGTGCCCGCAATGTCCCCCAGGGCCATTTGTTCGCCAGGAACAATATTGATGAGAAAGGGTATTCCATAGGCAGATCAGGGTTGTGGTATATGTCAGACTCATATTCTCTCTATCTGCTCCCTTTGGATTGCTCTGGAAAAGACTACTCAGAATCTTCCAAATTTTCCGAAATGATGGATACATATTCACAAAAGCAATCAAAGGTTTTTAAATAGCAGATTCTCATGGTAATGGAGCAGATTAGCTCAGAAGTGTCTGAAGATCTGAGTCAATTTTGGGAAAGCAGATACAATTAGGATAACAAAGCAAAAAGGATTCTCTTCACCCAGCAGAGGAGTTCCTTGTTCTGCCATTATTTCTGGTGCACTTACTAGCCTAAACATTACCAGCAAAGGGGAAAGTTTGCCCTGGTGCCCTGCCCATTACATAAAACTAGGAAATTGGATATAAGGTTATTGTGAGTGAAGGCTTGACAGTGGAGAAATAAACCTCAGAGATAATAAAAGGAAGTGGGAGCATGATTTGGCAATAGTCTTAATGAAGGAGAAGACAAAATTGAGGAAGGTGAAACATTACTAATATGACAAGGCATGTAGAAAAGACAGGGAAACATAAATCAGATAATAACAGGAGAATCTCAGAAGGGACAGGTGTGGATGGATGATAAGGTTTTCCATCTTTCCTAAGGAATCTTCCCACCAAGCTAAGAAAATATATTCACTGAAGCTGACTTTATTGTTAGCAAGTACTCCTCCCAAGGTGGCACCATGGTGTGCTTGCCATCTTCCCATTACAGCACAAATGATGAAAGGAAACAAAAGCTCAAAAGGTTCTGTCTAATAGATGACAGCTATTGCATTACAGTTGAATTATCACTCATTTCGATCAACTGCATTTGGCAGCATTAGTCAGATTGGTGGTTCAGCAGCAGGTTTCTACCTTAATGATGGGGGGGGGGATACACTTAGGCAGTGACAACATGACAGATGGAAGGACAGGTACAAAGACTTGGCTAGTGCAAGTTTTGAAGGTGTCCCTTATTAGGATGGTAATGTGTACGTCATATGGTAGAAGAATTTTATCCATTAGCAACCGGATACAACTGGGGAAAATGCCTTATGCCAACAATTTTGGAAGTACTGTCTCTTGGCTGTTACATTTAAAGAATATGTTTAGAAAACTAAAGATGTTAGCTGTAGACTGTCCAGAATCTAAGCCCAAAAGTGACGAAAATAATAGCCAAATAGGCTTAATTCATTACTGCCATGACTATAATCAGAGTGTAATGCTATAGAGGGCTTTCACAGTGAAAGATCTGCCATCACTTAAACCTGACTGAAGGGGGAAAGCTCAGTCCATTGGTCTCAATAGGTACCAGATAGTATCACAGTATCAGCTCACTAAATATCAGTTTCTAGCTAATAGGGAAGCAGTGTAACAGTTCTGATAATGCTGTGAAGTTTCCACAAGCATTTTTTTTTGTTTGGTAACACTAATACAAAGAGAGACGCAATCTTACTTGATGATCTGATCAGGCACCGGTTTGTTTTTGAACTGTGGATGTTCTTCCAAAACTGGTTGTACTGTAAAGCACTGTATATCTAAAATCAGATGGATTAAGGACATAAACATGAGAAGATACTCTGCTATGCCAAGTTAGCAAGAGATGATAACTCCCCTGGAAACAAACCAACCAACTTCCATAAAAATGTAGAAATTAAAAACAGAGCCATCATGAAATCCATAAAATAGTGGTATAGTTAGCTGAGTAAACTGCTCAGAAATATACTTCCTAATTTGCTTGCCCAAGTAAAATACCTCAGAGTAGATACTTTTGCATCTAAAAGGTGATGCACTATTTTACTAAAACTCATATAAACATCTTGAATTGATATAGTAGTACTATACTTCAGATTGCTTTCCCCTCTGTATATAAGTTTCAGTGCAGGATGGGGCAGTGCGGTGTGTGTGGATATAGTGAAGACAGTGGCACTGTGGGCTACAGGGATACTTGTGGGATTCATTCCAAGTCTATTCGTATGGCAACATGAGCCATTTTCTTCTCCTGCACTAGCTGCTATGCACACGTATCAGGGAAGGACAACATGTGGATGGTCAAAAGGCACAACCAAGCTGTCAGAGTTTTAACATCCACAGTCATTTCCACTCAGAAGAAGAAGGAATCTACATGTGGGATCCATGCAATGTCCTACCTGATTTCAATAACATGTAAAGTAGTTCTTGAGTGGTAAGAAGTGATACTTTTAAAAGAGGAGGGTCATATAGCCTCAAATCTTTCATCTCTGGGTGGAAAATGCTGTAGCATACTATATAAATCAAATCAGGAACAGCTGGTTACTAAAATAGCTTCTCAATATTGAACCCTACAGGTAAGAAAAACCCATCCAGTTTTGAAAAAGCCATCATATGCTAGTACAGCAGCTTTCTTTACCAGAATTAGAAGTCCAGAAGAAAGGGGAGGTGAAGGGTGAATTAAGAACAAAAAAAGCTTAGTTCTTAAGTGCTTTTAGCTTGAGTGTTGATGCTAGAGAAATGGGAGCAGTGATGATATTTTGACAAGCTGTTATAAAACATTCTCGTGAAAGGAAGATTTATGGTTTTCTTTGCCCACCTTACAGTAGGATTTTGGCCTTTTTAAAAGAAATCATGGTCTGAAAATACATCCCACTGAATAAACAGCAGAATGCTTAGAAATGACATCTTGACACCCTGTTGCATGTTCTTTCACCAAATTACAATAGGTAGAAAACAAAAAATAAAACACAATCTGATGAGAAAGAGGAAAAACAAGTGTTGTCACTTAAGTGTTAAGAAAACCCCAGACACCCCAGATCTCACATATTGTGGGGAAACTTTCTCCCAGAACTTTGAAAAGTTACTTTTTCAGACTGCAATCTCCTTGAATCCTTGTTGGGGGATTCTGGGAGTTGTAGTATAATGAAGCACATTTCCTAAGCTCTGCTTTCCTCACATGTATTCCATATTCTCTCCTTCAGTTGAAGGGGAAGACTTGCTCTGTCTTGCTTTGTTCAGGGAAATGTTTCGTACTCCGTTGCAGAATAGAGTCTGTGATTTTTGTATTCATTCCTTTCAGTACTCTCCTGGTAGAAATTTGGCTTAATTGCTTTACTGAAGCATTTTTTTGTTATCAAGCATCACTGAAAGAGGCATTTCTCAGCTACTCTAGCACTTGAGATTATAACGGTGTTTTTATTTTTTAAGCTGGTACTTATTGTTTTATTAGATTGTATGATTTGAATGTATTATATTTTATTATATTTTGATGATTCTACAGATCGAATTGTTTTTCAACATACAGTATAAGTTGCTTTCACTGCCACTCCAACAGAGGTTTAAAAATAAATAATATTAAACTGTTGCAAGTAAACCCACAAATATTGCCAGTGTACAATTTTATACAAGAGAAACAAACTGTTTTCTGGCTTTGTAAATTAATCGCAAGTATTCTATGGACTTCGTTTTCTGATAGTAGCCACAAGCTAAATTATTTGTGTGAGAAATACATGGATTAAGACATGTAGTCAACAAGAATTGTGAACATACTGTATCCAGATATCATGAAGAGGGGAAAATTTCAGTTGTTTTATCCACTCATTTTGCTTTGAAGAATATAATATCAATATGATGTACATCATTCTCTGTGCAAAGGCCATTTGCAGCAGGCACAGCCATGATTTGACAGCTGTTCTATGTATTCCTTTAAGCCAGATCTGTTCATCATTCTGTCAAAATCCATTCTGTCTTAGACTGCAGGTGGACAGTAGTTGAAAGTTGAAAAGTTAAAAGTTCAAGAGAAAGGCATTTATTGTGTATGGTGTGGATACTCTTTCCACAACCACAAATATGTTCAGGGGAATGGCCAGAGTCAGCAGTGGGTGGTTTGTCCCTTATTGGAGGGCCAGAAAGTTTGTCCATTATAGAACTGGCGGATCTCTCTTATTATAAGGAATTATCCCTTGTTTGAGGGTTGGAAAGCTTTTCCTTTTACATAGACTGAACAATATTCCCAAACTCTGTATTTGGGGCTAGGGGTGGGCCTTTCATGAAGGTGGACATGTTGTGCATCATGAATGTGGACAATATTTTAATTTTACAGAGAAATACATGGCTAGGTAATAGCTACTTCCTGACTGTCAATCCTGCATGTCATGAATTTCAGCAGTTGCTCACTGCTATTTTGAAAAGCTGGTAATACCAGCAGTAGGGATAGTTGCTTGGAATGTGCAAGGCTCCATGTTCGGTCTTCAGCATCTCTAGTTGGAGCAGGGATGGAAAAGCCATGGCCCTTCAAGATTGGGAACAGCTGTGGCTCAGTGTCAGATCACATGCTTAGCATGCAGAAAGTCGCAAATTCATTCCATGGTATCTCCAGAATTCTGTCTGAAACCCTGTGGAGAGACACTGCTTGTTAGTGCTGGCTGTAAGTGGGCCAGCAGTTTGACCCTACAAGGAAGCTTCCTGGACTCCTGTAGGTTTTGGGGCTCCAAGTCTCACCAAATTCTCCATCATGGCCAATGCTCACGGACAATAGGAACTGCAAACATCTGGAGGGCCATAATTCCCCACCCTGGGCAGTTGTGTTATGGTAAAAGTTGAAGTGCAAGTCTTTCCTAGGACAGTTTCTATCATATTTATATTTTATTTTATTTATGTCTCGCCTTTCTCCCAGGATGTGTAGCAGATGATGATTTCGTCCATGCTTATCAAAAAGTCTCAACTTGTTGACCATGCAAGCCCTGGCTCCACTATACCAGTTTCCTTGAGCAAAGGATCAGATAACTGATGATAGTTAATCATCTGATAGACAGTAACAGATGGTAGTCACCATCTCTGCAATCTCCACTCACTATCTCTGCCAGTCTCTGCAATCAAGTAGCATATGATGATCATTTTCCTGCATGCACAGTAAGGGCAGAAATACTTTTATTGTACCAGTTTTTGCTTTCTTAAAAACTGAAATGAAGAATAAAAAAGATAGACATTTAGCACATAATCAGTGATGCTATGAATAAAGATTATATAAACCCAAGCTAGGTTTAGAATGTCTGTTTGACATTTATGCTTTAGCATCATGCAGAGATATCTCCTTCTTTTTATGGTTTGCTTGCTATACAGCTATATTAGGAAATGAGACATTTGGATTTAGTCAGTTGTCACATCCCAAAGAACTATGGCTACAAGTTATCTCTATTGTCACTACTATGTCTTTCAACTACATGATTCAGTGTAAGGATATAAGCAACAAGGCACTTGGTTATACACACAAAGGGAGGGCTGGACATGAAAGTATTTGGCTTGGTGGCCTTAATGCTTAAAAAACTAGGCTTGGGTTTCTTAAATAAAGTAAGGGGAGTGTCTGGGAACCTGCTTGACAATGGCATAAATCTAACTTACAGATCTCGTTTTCTTTAGAAGTAAGATGGCCCTGTGAACATGAGACATATTTGCTAATCTAGAGTGGAAGAACCAAATCTGTGTTTGCCTGGAAGGGAAAGAATTCACAAATTATGGATAACAAACTATAAGCAAATCATATGATTCTGTTCTCAAAATTGGAAACGGGCCTGTTGATTTTAATAACCTAACCAAATGCTTTATGGACTTTTGTCAGTCTAAGTGGAAAACCAAGCCCCATACAGAGTTTTTACTAAAATTTCTGGAATCCTTGCATCAGCATGGATCATGGGCACATTTGCTAGGGGTTCTCAGATTTTTCCAAGCTCTGGTCCCCCCCTAAATTCATCAGGTTAAATTATTTTTTGATGGCATAGATGAAAAATTAATGGGAACTCTATTGAACATGTGATACTTCATACTTATTTGGGAGTAGTTTTTCATTCAGCTGGATCTTGGTGTACAAAGTATGCAACATAGAGAGTTTGGGCTTTCTCAGACTTTTTTTTTTTCATATAAAAAGTAGCTGTTCTCTTCCCTCAGTTACACGAGATTTGTGGCCAAGATATTGTATGGCTCCCAGGTTGTGTGTTTATGGGCAATTTCAAACCATTTGAAACAGTAGAAATGGAATTCTTGAGAGTTGCATTTGCTGTCCCGTCCCGTATTTCTAATGTAACTCTTCAGAATTGGCTCAGCCACTATCAAGGGCAATGCTTGGACATATATAATAAATTTATGGCTAAAGCCTGTCACTCCCTCTTCCACTCCCTCCTCAGAAGAAGACTGACTGAGAACCAGCTGACCAAGACATCATGTTTAGCAGCTCATGGACATTCCAAAGCTAAAACTATCACTTGAGAAAAAAATGTGATACACAGAGTTACAACTTAATTTCACTCTGGTTGCATAAGTACCTCTTTTCTACAGATATTTGTGCTAGCAAAGTACTTCGCTGAGTTAGGTTGGTTAACTTGATTTAGAAAACTTCCATGTTAGCTTGCTTTAATATCTTACTATCTGTATTTTGGAACGAGAGAGATCAGAATTCCTTATCAGGAACACATGCACTCCTGTGATGAAAGGGAAGTGGAAACTCTTGGAATATTATTTGTTTAATATACAGTAGTGTTCTTTTTTTACTGTGACATTTGGAGTATTTTTATTACTTCTCCTCAAATCCCCTGTAGTTCAGATTATTATTATTTTTTTAAATCCTTTCTGATCAGGATTTCTACATTACAGCAATATGCCCAGATTCTGTGCAGCCATTTAGTGCCTATTGTAAATCCTTGATAATTAGGTGACTGAGTGGAACCTATGAATTCTGGTACTGATTACAGTTTCATGAAGTACATTATTTTCAGTATAACTGCAATATATTCTATATTTTATTGTAGCATTGTAATTATTGTATATTGTATGAATTTCAAAGAAAATGTACTTGGACAAATTTTGTTGAGTTCACAAATTGATGCAAAGGCAGGCTAAAATGAGTTCACAGCTGCAGAAATGAGAAATGGAGAAACCTCAGTTTGTAGATTTGAAAGTTTTGATTTGCCAGGAGATTGTAAGTGGAGACCTACCTCTCTCCTTGTTTGCTTGTCCTAGTTATGAAGAGATAAAGCAGAGATGGCAAAAACTTAGTTTATGTTGTTTAATTCAAGGATTTTTAAAAACCTAAAACTGAAAGGGAAAATGTAGAACTATGTGGGCATGGAGTCAATTTTTAAACAGTAGCAGAACCCAACAGATTCATTCAACTAAAAGAAAAAATAGTCATATAGCTCTTTTACTGGCAGAAATTTTGGCTCCTTGAGGGAGGGGGAGGTCCGCATTAAACACTGGAAAATCCTGAACTAAATGGACTGCTAAACATTCCAAAGCAGCAGTGCTTGCTACTAAGTGTATAGAAAACCCTATTTAAGCCTAGCCTAGCTTCTTGGCAACTGCCTGGGTAATACATACATTTGAAGACATGTATGAGCTTTTTCCATACATTATGATTTTCCATGTGTGTACAAAACATTTTATGTGTCCACTGTAACCATGTAACATGTAAAATATAATTTATATGGAATTTTAGGAATGTTTCCTCTATACTTTCATGTGAATCTGGCAGCTTCTGGGGATTATGAGGCTACTCTGGAGGTCACACACCCTGCTGCTGCTGAATTTGTTGTATGGAACATTTCTCTTCAAAAGCAGCATTTACCCATTAAATAAGATTCATACCTTTTCTGATTCACATTTCCAGGGTGCAAACCCATTTGTAAGCAAGGCATGTAGGGAGCATGTACCTTGTTTTGAATGGAAAAACACTATTTTTTTTTTTTTTTTGGTCATCACTGCAGCAAATCCAGTTACAGCAATGACATCGGAGAACCCAAAAGGGACAAAAAGGGGTAAAGGGCCCCGTACACAGCCTGCAGGCCATGCTTTTCTCACCCTGGATGTAAATGCTAAACAGTCCTTTTTGAAAGAATAATTTCATACTGAAGGATACATTGACCAGAAGAGTTTTTAAGGTTCTCTCCAGGAGGTGCTGTAGTATTCATTTTCTCAGCATTTGGAAAATGGCTCATCAATTGTGCTTGAAAATCTTCTCTCCGCTCATATTCTTTGCCACGATAGATGAACACTTTGTTCTGAAAGAAGAGTTTAGACAGTTCCTGAGACTACAAACCTGGACATGTGGTTGCCAAAAGAATCACAGTTATTCTTTAAAGCTTTATGCATGCTCTTCCTCTCAGCAGGAGGGCTGGGAGGGCTGGGTTGGACTAAACACTGCATTCATACCACTAGGCATCATTAAAGGCCATGGTCAGTTGGGTAGCAAAGGAGCAGAGCTTTGCAAGGCAAAGCTGAATGGTGCACACTAGACCAGTAGCAAAGCACATGTATCACGGTCACCATTTCTTCCCCGCATCACTCATGTCTCTGGGTTTA
Organism: Cyclura pinguis; assembly: GCA_030412105.1. Lineage (NCBI taxonomy): Eukaryota > Metazoa > Chordata > Lepidosauria > Squamata > Iguanidae > Cyclura > Cyclura pinguis. Next base: position 133,674,371 of record CM059600.1, read on the forward strand.
TGTATAGGGAAAGGGCATCTAGTATATCCCAGTGGACCAGATTCAGGCCTGAGAGTGCCAACTACTAATTATAGTTTATGGGTATATGGATGTGGAAAGTGAACATCAGAGGAATTTGAAGTTTTAAGATGCCAGCAGCCAAAGGAGTTATGTTCAGAACAGTCAAGGACAAATAAGAGACCTTTTCATATGGGATTTCAGGTACAAAAAATTACAAACAGAGTAAAAGAACACTAGATACGATATTCATTAGACTTCCTGTTTTATTCACTTGGACATTTGTACTGTCATTTTCATTGTTCATTAGAATTGTACTAGCTATAAACCATCCCTTAATTATGACTGTCTTGTACAAAAATCCAGAATGCTCCTTTATCTCTCTATTACTTCCACTATAAACCTCGTCTAACCTTGAAAGCAAGAGGAAAAAGGAACACAATGAATCAAATTTCTTTCTGAAAATGTGACACTCACTATTGTTACAAATGACACTTCAGATAGTTGTAAGAGAGAAATCCTGTACATTGCAGAATCAAATGAAGATAAATCTCTCTCTTACCAAATAACTCCATTTTCACTGGCAGGATATTGGCATTCTTTAGGGCTTAGTACAAACAGTTATTAAAGATAAAATACACAGCATAGATATATTTACCCTTAAGAATGTGGGGAACCCTTGCCCATAATATCCAACAGCAAAATAATCTGGTTTAGGCCTCAGAATTTTCATGATGTTCTCATAGAATTTTGCTTGTTGGATCTGAAAGCAAAGACATCAGACAGATCACTGTAGTATCTTAAATATAATTATATCTGCATATCAATACAATGTTTTTTCAAAATGGAACAATAGCTACCGGCACTAAACCATAAATAAGCTACTTGGCTGCGTTCAAAAGCAAAGATGGAAAAGAAAAGAAACTAATGTTTGTAATAGAAAACTTCTAAAACAAGAGAACAAGAATAACCTACTTGTACTAGATACTGTTTGCTAACTATCTGGTCAGTTTTTGGATTGCTAAAACAGTCCTAATCTGGCCAAATTCTGAGCAATCAGATTGCTAAGGCGTACTGCTTAACGCAAAGCTAAACATGGCAAAAAGTTTTCCAAAGTGATTATGATGGACCTCCTTCCTAGTTTGCTCACTCAGACACCAGTCCTTAGACGCCTATCGCTTGTTCTTCCATTCAACTTTAAGCCCACCCCTAGATTCTCCTTTAACCGTTTAAATAAAATGTTTCCAGACCAAAGTGCAGAACAATAGGAAAAACAAGGACTTATTGATCAACAGGTTAAACATCTAGCATGTAGCTAGTTCCATGTGCATTGCAATGTAATACCTCTGAATCAAAGCAACACCTTTTCCCTGAATTCTTTGCTCAATGTATTTTTTGTTCAATATATCACTACAATCTGAGCTCCCAGTTAACTAAATCTCTATTTCCAGCTGGACCTATTTTGATCTTATCTATTCCTATATATAACCCTACTCCGTTCCTAACTGGCTCTATCTGACAGCTTAACAATTAAACCTCTTTTAATAGTCTTCTCATTTTCTCACCCTCCCTTTCTCAGCATTCCAAGGGCCATGATTGGCTGGTCTCATTCAGACTATGGAAGCTGATGATTTAAACCTTCTTCACAGTGGCCTACACAGTACCATGTCGTATCTCCCAGTTACAGTTACATGCCCTAGCATATCGAGTTGCAAAGCCTTGAATGCTGAGTAATCCAGCTACATATATACATACATGAACTGATCTATTCTGAATTAAATCCTTACATGACTTCCATGTATTTTATTCTAAACTATTATCCAAACCACAAAAAAGATATTTTAAAAAACATCTGGAATCACAAATAAATGATACTAAACGATACTATTCTTAAAGAAACACTTTCTTACCAAGTTCTGGCTCAGAAGTTCATAATCAAAAATCTCCATTTCAAATTGTTCTGCCAGTTCTTTGCACAAAGATATTGCTTCCTCCCACATCTGCCAACACAATATAGTATTCAAAGGTGAACCAAGCATACACAAAAAATGATGATGCTCATTGTGAGGCAAACATGTCCTTATGTTATAAAGACAAAGACCTCTCGCATTAGGATTGTAAAGAATACTCACAATTTTTCTCATCTTTGAGAGGAGAGTGTATTTTGGCCCAACGTACGCACTGTCAAAAAACAACCAACCACTATGACATTTTTTACATTCCAAGATCTTTTCTGTGTGTGTTTAAAAATGTCAGTTTTTGCACAAAATAAACTTTGTACAGAAAACAATGCATTCAGTGAAAAACATGGCAGTTTTGAACAAATAAAATGTTCACAGAAAAGTTCTGCAATGCCAAAAATTACTTCATAAGAGCAAAAACTCTTGTCATTTTCCTAAAAGGGGAGTGCACTTTGAAATTTTTCATTCTGGGATGCAAAAATGAAAGAAGAGTGGGTTTACATCACTATGGCCATTTCCGCATGGGCTTAAAGAAACGGTGCAGAGTGTCCTCCAGGGAGGACGTCTGCACCTGGGAGTGGACTGGGTCAGACCTACTTAGTGTAGTTCCGCACCTCAGCCTACTCCGGAAAGACCCGAAGTGGTCGTCCAGCATGCTTTTGAAAGACCGTTTGAAACAGGTCTTTCAAAGGCATGGAGCGTGTCACTCCGTGCCTGCGCTCCGGTGCAGATTTGCAGGCTCGCACCAGTGCGAGCCTGCGATCTGCCGGGGGCGGGCTTTAGGCTGGCGAGCTTCAGTGGTTGGTGGAGAGCTTCAACCAACCGGAAGCCGCCATTTTCGTCCCCGGAACAGTGCGGAGCGGTGGCTGTGCACTGCTCCGGACCAGCCTGGGCCCAAGCGTGGAGCCAAGAAGTCTGATAAGTACTGGCATGGAGCGATTCCCTCACCCCATGCGGAAATGGCCTATGTTGCATCTTTTGGTACTTGTCTGAGACAAGATGCAAAAATATGTTTCCCTTTACTGCCATTCATATTTATGTACACATGCAGTGATTTCCCCCCTCTGTGTCACAGTTCATGCTACCACGGCATAAAGTAAATGTTCTGAAGAGCAAACTTCAGAAGCTCTCAAGATCTTTGAAATACTGCCACAGTTAAATGGAAGATGTCAGTAACGCAAGGCAAAATTACTGCTGCCTACACAGGAGACAAATGCATCCTCTGAAAGCAGTCCTTAAGATCTCAACTGATTTGGGCCTAATTCTAAAGTTGCAGACATCTATTCCTTACAGACAAAACTGATTTATCATTGAATTCAACATGGGATAGAGAAAATCCTAAAGATTTTCAGTTGTGTTTGATATATCTCAACATAAAATGTATGCTTCGCCCAAATAACAGAGAAAGCTTGCTAAAGGAAAGACCATATTCTGAATAAAAGTTTATTAATGAAATTCATGCACAGACTTAATTTTATATCACTATTAAGAATAAAAGCAATGCAACTGCTTCATTTTTAACATATGTGCTACATTCATTTTTAACATATGTGCTGCATTTCCCAACCTTCAAAAAGGGTTTAAGGTTTAGGCTTTGGCATAAGCTATAGCTGCTCAGCAGAAATTTTTTTAAAAAAACAAAAGTTACCTTTCCCTTGTCAAAGTATTCTATGATCATCTCATACAAATGCTCTTTCAAGTGCCGATGCGTTTGTGAACTCTGAAATTCTGTTTGCATGACCTGTGGAGTGCAGTGTTCATCAGACCACTGAGAAAAAGAAAAATATATATTTTGTTAACTCAGCAAATAAGTACAAATAAGTTGACTCTGGGATGAAAATGGATTTTATTCCTCTCAGTTTCTGCTCCATTATTGAGGCTGTTCTACCTCTTCATCTCTAAATTCAGGCAACAGAACGGAACTAAAACTTACAAGGGGAAACTTACGTTTGGAGAGACGATTGTGGGAGGGGAAAAAATGGAGAAACTGTGGGACCAATTGTTCCTATTGTACCTCCTTTTCTATAGTTTTAGCCATTTTTAGCCATCAGACAATTTGTACGTATGATTCACAGTGTGTAAAATTGCCCCTGAGAGAATTATCAAAAAGTAAGCAATTTTACAAGGCTTTGAATCATGAATTTTAGTTCATGGATTAATAAGGCAATAAGGTCCAGAAGATGATGATGATGATGATGATAATTTATAATGCCCTTTACACCAAAGGGCAGAACAACAACATTAAAACAATACATGGCATGGATCAGACTAAAGCAAAGGAGGTTCAGTGGAAGGTGCCGTCATCAGCTCTACCACCAGCCTTGTTCTATCAAAACAGGTACACACAGATCCAAATGTCGTGCCAAGCAGAGCAGACAGATTGGATCAATGAAATCTATTGATTTGCCGGGGGGGGGGATGCCTTGTTGAGCCTAACTGTTGGATTTAGACTAACACCATATCTTGTCTGCTTCCTAAACCTATAACTTTTAAAAAATATTGTTACCTATCTCACCAGTGACTGCTATTCAGTGTGTGATACAACATACTGAAGTGAATCAGTAAACTGCTAGAGCTGTATTCAGTATCTTTAAGTTATAAGACCTAAAAGTAAATGAACAAGGCAAACATGTGGAACTTGCAACAAAATGTTGCAGTGTGGAGTGCTTCACTCCATGCTCCAGCCAGCTATGCTTTCTAGAGATGTAATTTCTTCACTAAGCTTCTTCCCAAAGGTAGTAAAAAATAATTTCAGCAATTTTCTTTTCACTGAGATAAAGTCTTCAAGAACATTGCAGTTTTCGAATGACATTCACAATTTGGGACTTACTCTGCATGGTCGTTTTCAGCATTTTCTGCACAGGAAAGAGGCTTTTCTGTGTAGAAAATAATATTTCAATGCAGAAATATTAATTTCTGCATATAAAATGCTGTTTTCTGCACAGGAAATGCTGTAATCGGGGATTATCATTGTAAAATTTGCATAAGGTTGATTTGTATAGAAAACAGCATTTTCTGTGCAGAAACTAATATTGCTCCATTGAATTATTATTTTCTATACAGAAGAGGCCCTTTCCTATGCAGAAAATGCAGATTTCTGGGCAAAACAACCACATATGAGTTTTGCACAAAGTAAGTCCAAAGCAGCAAAGATTCTTGTCAGTCCAGGATTCCTCTCATCACCATTTTTCAGCTTTTGAAAAACATCTTTTTCAACCATTTTTCAAAAAAATTTAAATATTCTTTCCACCCCTAGTATGTTCTTATAGAATGCTACATTTAATTCCCACTTCCCACTATGATTTTCCTGCTTCTTTCCCCTTCCCCACTCTCCAGCATCCTGTGGAAACTCAGCATATTCAGGGCTGAACACAACTGTTAGTCTCAACTAGACTAGAATGAACTAATGGGACTTGTAAAAGTCAACATTTCATTAATTAAATGGTTCTAGTCTAGGGATGTGAAGAATACTATTTAATATTTCCATCCTTAACAACAATAAAGAATGTGCTGATCCTCAAGTCAGCCTATAGTAAAAGGAGAACAGCTGCAAAATTATTCATATTTTGGGGATTTGTTAGAGAAAATTCATGTGTGTAAAAAAAAAAAGTGGTAGTAGTACCATAAAAGCATAGTTCTTCTTCACAGGAAAATGTGTTTGTGCAAAATGTATTGATTTCTATGCAAAGACTTTTTCTGCTCTGCTGTCCCCACATGTTTTCTTTGCTAGAATTTGGTCATTTGTGTGAATTCTCAAAATGTGTACAAATTCTGCAAATTTCTCTAATTGCACAAATTTACAGTTTGGGGCAGAAAACATAGGAATTGGTTATTTCACACAAAATAAACCATCTCTTCCAGGAAAAAAAAAATGCTTTCAATGTAGAAAACACATTTTCCACCCCCAAATATATTTTCTGTACAAAAAAAGAAAAAAGAAAAAAGAAAAAGAAAAAAAAGTTGAACAAACCAGTCTTCCTGAACAAAGTCCTAAATTATGAATGGTGTTGAAAAACTGCATAGAAACTCATGGAGTTTGGTAAAAGGTGCTGAACTTAATTTGTTCACCCATAAAGAATGACATAAGCAAATATTTACATCTCTAGATGGGACAATTCTAGCCCTCATTACTCATTGAGTTGCTTTGGATTGGTTTGTGTTCTCTTTATAGTTTTTCCTGAAATATTATTTTTCTACTTCTAGTTTCTCATTATGTTATCTCTGAAGCACACTAATAATGCCTACTTTTCAGTATCTAAGTTCACTGTGTGTTCATGCATATGTTTACATATATATCCACAAATGGAACAAAATCAACTCCATCACTCACCACCAAGAATTGAACATGAAACCCACAAATCACTACCCGTTTCCAATCGCACAGCATTGGTTTGACATTCCATCACTTATACACCTTTGTATCCAATCAAGAGGAAGCAGCTTACTTTCAGAAGTGAAGCATGCAGCAAAAGCGTATATGCAGCCTCAGTGTAGTTCTCACAGTCTAAATGAAGGTCTCGAAGTTTATATAGGTATCTGTTAATAGATGAAGAAGTAAGGGAGAAAGAGTACAAAAGTAAAAATGTCACCATTACTTTGAGTTACTAAAGAATTGACTTTTCATCCTTTGTGTCATGAATATGACAGCCAACATTTCAAATGTGAGTTCCACATGAAATATTAAATGAAATTCAGGATAATAGGTTTTATAAAATGTGAACATTTTATGGGATCAAACCTTATGATTCTGAATGTCATCACTAGAAAGCAAAGCTCAAAATTTTGAAGGAGGAAGCCAAAATATATGTGAGAACATAATGGGAGTTGGGAAGATGATCTATCTGAATCCAGTTTCATAGAAAGGAAGTATGGAATTCACATCTTGTATTTTCCCATTCTCAATACATTGCATTCTATATAGTCAGAAAAGGCTTAAAATTCTGTGTTGATGTTTTTCTGTACCTAGCTAAAGGCAATACATATCTTATCTTATAACAGCAGTTGATATTACACAAATTCAGAGAACAAAAAGATTTCACAGATATCCATGCATTAAAGGAAGAACTATGTACTAATGAAAAGGTATGCATATTTCACTAAGAGACTGAGTGAGTTTACAGTTTCAAATGGAAGATGGATAGAGAGAGAGAAGGAGAGGAAGGAAAGGAAAAATGAATGAACATCAAAACTAAAAGCACAGCTAAACTGCAAGTACTACACACTTCCAAGTTCACAGTCCAGGCACAATCCATTTTGACCAACCTGCCTATCCTAATGTACTAGCTTGAAAGATGTTGGTTGGCTTGCCATATAGTTGTAGTTAAACCAAAAAATTGAAAGAAAAAAAACTTCACATGTAAAATAGGTCAAAGACATTGCCCATAGATTTATGCAAATAATTAAATGGCTCCTCAATATTAACATCCCCTCTTACCTTCATAATGCAGACTTTATGCATTAGATAAAAAGCTGTAACCAATTGTGCCTGCAAAGAGATTTTTTATTTCTTGTCTACTTCCAAATATACTGCTGCATATGTAAGATCTGGCAGCATGTCCTCCAAAACAGTTCTTTATTTACAAATGCTGTCAAATGCAACTTGAAATGTGTCATCCACTTTGCTTCAAATTATATAACCCCCTTTTTGAAGCAGAGGAAGTCAGGCATCCAGTTGGTTCACACAAACAAAATACTATGGGGGGAATTGCAGGTCATGAATATGTATGATGTAGTCAGGTTACAGAAGACTCAAACAATATTTTTATAGATTTGGCTGAGCCTTTGGATAATATGAGCTTGACATGAATGGTGTGCTATCAGGTATTTACCATAGCTCCATAAAAAAATCTTGAAGACTGTATGAGAGAAAATGATCTCTATCAATAGCAGAATCAGCAGAGTAATTTCCATACCTTATATACATCTCTTCACGATTAATCTCCTTGTAGAAATTCTAGGAAGAGAAGATAAATGAAATCTGATTACCAGGGAGCTGTGGTACTAAGAACACTTAACAATGGACAGTTTCACTGTACAAAGTTTCATATACACACATATGTATTTGAATCTCATTCAGGTAATCATTTCCATTATTACTGAAATTTTATTACTAAAGTTTTCATTAGGACTAATATTAATATGTATCATTTATATACTGTCTCCCATTGAAACCAGTGTCTGCACAATTAATTATCTGAAACATACTGTAATAAGTTAGGGTGATGACTTACTTTATCAAAATGGTCCTTGGTGATTTTAAATGGAACTCTCTCTTGAATATGTGGGAACTAGGTGAAATCTCTGAATTCCATGGCAGCATTCAGTAATAAAATTGGGGTCATCTTTTTTTAATTATTTGAGAAAGATGGGTAATAGGTATTATAATTACAAATGGCATGGGTAGATTGTCATATATAATCAGTGGGATTCTTTCCAGTCAAACATACAAATTATACTTTGGGAACAGGAAGGTGGACAAATTGGTCAGGCCAGAATAGCCTGTGCCCCTGCAGCAGGACAAACACTGTCCTTCCCGGTAAGGGAGGTACAGTGTATGTGATCTGGCACTATAGCCACACATACACCAGGGAGCTTTGGTACAGTGCAAAGCTAAGAATGTAACCTGTGAGTCTTGGTTCATTTCTCACTTCAGCCAGGTAATCACTAGTCTTCGCTTCACCCTTCCATTTATAGTAGTCATACAGATAGTCATATTGATAAACTTTATAGGGTTGTTGAAAACTGACTCATAAAGTAATTCATGAGGAGGGTTTTGAACATTCAAAAACGCTTTATAAATATTACATCTGCCTATTAGTACTGCCTCTATTGGCTCTTTGGTCTCTTAGTTATGGTACTGTTTAATATGAATTTATGAGTTGATATTTTGATGGTTTGTTATGGCTTGTGTATCTACCAAATATCATCAAATCTGGACTATACTGCTTATTTTTTTCTTTCAAGACTATGATAATATTTATCTTCCATCTTTTTACCATACAATCTTCATTCATTTCCCTGATGTGTGTGTGTTTACGCACCTTCAAGTTGCTTGTTGACTTATGGTAGCCCCATAAATTTCATAGGCTTTTCTTAGGCAAGGAATGCTCAGAGGTGATTTTGCCAATTTCTTCCTCTGAAATATAGCCTACAGCCCCTGGTATTTGTTGGTGGCACTACATCTAACCAGAGCTATCTATAGGGGTATTTAGGTCCTTACTTTCCTAAAAACCATGTTCATAAGGTTGGTACTAGGGCTTTTTGAATTGCTCACAACTTTGAAACATTTTCTCACCATGCCAGTAGGTTGATTTCTTTGATTCCCTATCTGAAGAATTCATCACAACACATACCAATAAATTCACAGTACAGCTCATACGATTGTCCTTGCTTTCATCATTCATCACAGCACGATAATCCAGTAGCTTTTCCAAAAGGCCTTTTACCAAGCTTACAAATGCTTCAACAGGCTTGGCAATTTTAGTGTTACTTGCAGAACACTCCATGAGTCTGAAAATAATGAAAATTACATGAAAACCACCATGACGTAGATGAAACACTGAGGGAAATTCCTCTTAGATGGTGAATGAGAGGGAAGGAGAAGGCTGATGACGACAAAGGAAATTTGTGAACAAGACTGTTTGTCTGCATGTTTGGGATTAGATCTATGCTTGTGAATAAGGGGAATGTCTACATAAAAATGGCTATTCTTACCTTACAGTGCCTAGAACTCCACTGTGTTTCACTCTCTCTCTCTCTCTCTCACACACACACATACATACACACACACCTACTATCTGCAATGGTTTACAGTGGGCCCTCCTTACTCACAACCGCTGCATAAGTGATGACACATCCTTATATCTGAAAGGGTAGTGATGAGTGTGTGGACACACTGAAGCATCCATGTGTGCATTTCTCCCATTTAATATAATGAGATGTGAGCATTCACAAATGCTAGTATTTGCTGGGATTTGTGGAATGGAACACCCACATATATGGAGAGTGCACTGTATCTTAGGGGTGAAATCTAGGGCTTCATGTCCAGATGCCCCCTCTCCTCACACAGTGAGCACCAGAGAATAGCAGACAATGGAGACAGCAGCAATAAGCATGCACATGTTGAGGTTCACCAAGGTAGATGCTAGTCAGCATAACAAGATTTCTTCTCTGTGCATATGTACTTGCACAATGATCTCTTTAATTACTGATGTGCACAAGCTCAGAGGGAGCCCATAATGAAGTCCAATATGATCATTTGGAAGATGTCTGTTAACCATGCTTTATGGTGAAGTCAGCCCAGCCTACCCTACTTTAACAATCCCAGCCATATCAAATAGAAAATGTCTGGACTCTACTGTATAGCAAGACTGTTTTCAGTCCTGATGCTGTCAATATATGGCACTATGCTATTGAGCTATATTTTCTTAAAGCTTTTGGTTTTGCTGCAAAGTATGGCAGGAGATTCCTGTACTCTGACAAACTGAGGGGCTGATTAACTTTCCTTTTTGCACTATTATAGTCCCATTCTGTAGAAGCACTGTGCCTTCTTACATTCTGATTTAGCTTTTAAGTGATTACAGCAGTAACTAACCAATTCCATTAAGGGTTTTAAGTCTGATAAATTATGGAATTTATGAGGGATACTGCACAAGAAAATAATGACAGAAAGCTAGCAAGTGCTCAGTTAAATTCCGTGATCTTCAAATGCAATTATCCTATCTGTCTTGAATTGCTGCATTATGTATAATTCTTAATTTCCCTGGGCTTCATTAGTAGCCTTCATTGAATGCAGAGCTTTCTTATAATGAATTCGTAACTTTTACATGTACAATGCTATTTTGAAATTTATAGGAATGCTTCAGGAAAAATGCAGTATTTTATATTTTAGCTAGCTGTTACTTAACTAGATATTACCTTTAATAGGAATGTAATTTGACCTGCAAAAATAAGCTAGCCCTCTTTACATGTTGGCTTTCAACAAGGAACATGGTAATTGACTCTGGTGGAATCTAGCATTAATTATTCTTTTAAAATTCCCCTGTACCCAGCTCTTCCTTCAAAGAGTTCCATACAATTCATAAATGGCTCCCATGTGGTCTCTCATCCAGGTCATACTTAGAAGCAGAACTACCTGGCTTCTGCAGTAAAACTGAGCTACATGCTTTCAGCTCATTCTCTGGACCTTGGACTGATGTGGATCAAAAATTATTGATGCTTAAAATACACCCACTAGAATCAACAGACAAGATTCTTGTGACTTTGTTACATCATATTTAGGTCAAGGGGCTTAAACTAAAGATAATGAAATCTGGGTCTGATCCACCTATCATATTTATGAATATTTATGAATAATATTGTTATTATTATAAAAATTTTTCTTTGCAAAATCTTTTTGCTGAATTGGCATCTCACCATCTGCCTTAGTCATCCTGACAGTCTGTAGCAATGGAGCTATTCTCGTTGTTTTGATATGCTAACTAATGTGAGGGAAAGATCAGTTAATTCTAACAGACCCCCAAATAATGTCTCTTTATTTTGCTCCTCAATCTCACAAGAAAGGTATTTATTTTGTATCAGATTTGAAACAGATTCTTGTAACTGCTGGGGTTTACATATTACATATTGAGTGTCAAAACCAGAATCAGCCATTGTATGTTTTTCATATCAGCATATTGATGGATTCCACACAGCACTCAGGAGAGCTTTGTCTAATTAAAGATGCCACCTTCCTTACACCTCATCTCAAGATTGTGATCAGAGAAGAATTTATGGCTTTAGCATCAAAGTAATTTTTTTTTCCTCTGCTTTGCCAAACTTCAAATTTCATGAAGAGCTCTGGAGAACTTTGAAGCTTACTCATTATTTTGTGGTGGCATTTTGATTGGCTCAGATAAAGTTATTGCCCTTCTGTTGACCCAATACAGAGGTCACTGAGTATAAAAATCAAGGAAATAATATAGTTGAATAATTCAGCATGCTGCACATCTGTTACGATATATACCTTAGTGCTTCAGGCACATATAGCACAGTAAAAGCAGTCACAGGCTCAAGATCCAACCCCCCCCCCAAAAAAAGATGTTATCAAGAGGGACCTGCATTTAAATCTGCTTCAATGACACAGCTGCGTCTAAGATGCCTATAGACTCCAACTCAATGCACAATAAGAGCAATTACTCATTTTGATTTTGTATGCATTGTATGCTTTGCTCCTTCTAAGCAAATTGAGCCTTCTACTTCTTGAGAAAAGTTCTTGAAAAACTTTAAACAACTTCTTGCTTCTGAAAGCAAACATACCCAGAAGCCTACTCTTGAGCCAGATACACCTATATTAAGCCTCATCCTTTTGTCTGAAGTTTTGTTTCCTTTGCAAAGTGAGTTTGCAAAGTGAGTTTGTACCATGGAGAATCTTTTAGAAGGAAAAAAGACTGTAGTTCAGTGGTCGAACACATGCCTTGCATACAGAAGGTTCCAGGTTCAATCCTTGGCATCCCCAAGAAAAGCCAAGGAAAATTCCTGCTTCAAACCATGCAGAGTCTCTGCCATTCTGTACAGGCAATATTGAGCACATTACATGTACTCCTGCCCTGTGTAATAGCACAAGATATAAGCACAAACTAGCAGGATGTAAGATAAAGCAAATTGACTGGAAACACGTTTCACTTCATTTACTTTACAAAAAAACAACTACTTTATTATCCACATATTGTGCAATCCTCAATTCAGGAGGCACAGGGTTTCTGGGATACTGCAGAGGAAAAATTGGGGTCATGTCCCCAATTAGTCACTCCAACTATTCCCAATCTGGCAGGAAACAATGGAGATAAGAATCTATAGTGTAGAGAATTTCACAAAGATTCTGCTTTCTCATGTTCAAAGGAATAGCAGTGAGAAGTGTCAGGGTGAAATACAACAATGTTTTCTGTGGCTTTTGGTTATAAAGAATTTCTATTTAAAAAAATGCAGAAGGTATACATTTCAATCCAATACATTTAACCTATTGCACCAAATGGCACCTCTAGAAAGGACTACTGCCAGCAATATTTGTTGTCTCGTTCCTGTGGAACGTTACTTGTGTTATGTTTCCCTAAAAGGCTTTTAATTTGAAAGACTGCAGGTAGTTTCTAATAAGTCCGCACTTAGTGTATGTATCTGGTTCTACTGTTCAGAAAAAAAAAAAAAAGAAACTTCTGGACACTTCAACATGATCATCAATACTTCTTGTGTGACTTCCATGTACACATTTCTAGCTGTATAAGTTAAAAAAACATCTTCTGGTTACTATGCTTTTCTCTGCCCAAATAGTGCATAATGCAACCTTGAAGCATAAAGTTCAGAACAAGGAATAGAAAATAAACAAATAAAAATAAACATACATACACACACACACACAAACACACACAGACACACACACACACATATATATATATACACATGCAAATATGTATACAGTTACACTGATGGACTACAATAATCAAGTCATACATATTTAAGCACAGTTGCATAGTTGTGGGGTGGGATCAGAATGAAATGGGATACTGATAGAGACACTGATGTGACAACGGACACAGACCTTCAAATGGATGTGTGAGATAATACAAGTCTATCAGTCAACTGACCTATTTGTTGCCTCTGAGGTGTCAAAGCAATATATTCTGCCTATTGAAAAGAGACCTTGCTGAAGTTTTTGTTTGTTTGGTTATACATGCAACTGTGAAGAGAACCAGGATAGTGATATATATAGGCTAGCATTCTCTTATGGGCACACGCAGCTTAAGTCCACCATAGCCTGATGCAAACGATTACATCATCTTTTCAGACTTCCAGAGGACTCCAGCTGATCCCAGCAGATGGTGTAATCATTCTCCATCTGTCTACAGAGACATAGCCAGATGCTTCCCTAAACCCCAACACACTTTCTCCATCAGCCACAAAGTGGCTGGGAGGTGGGAGAATACAGTGGCTCAAAGCTAAGCATCTGGGTGTTGAGTGGGCAGATGTAGCATAGTTCCACATGCACAACTATTTACACTACATTGTGTCATACAATATATTTGCCATAATCTGCCAACAAATCATTACCTCTGTTTAAACTTCTGCTAATAAATTGGAATTGTTTAAACTTCTGCTAATAAACTGAACATGTCTCAATTCAGCTGCCTCTCTTTCCAATGTTCCCTTGAAAATCCTTTGTTCTAGAACACCTATTTAGAGGTCAGTGATTGCATGTCTTGGAAGACAGAAATGTATTACCATTGTGAATATTAATTTTGTGTCCCTTTACTCTCTTACGTACTGACTGTTCTGTTAGTCTATTGTACAGTGCAATGCAGCATTGCTATAAAGCATGGCATATAACACACTGAAAGATGAGTAAGTAAATGCACCTTTGATGTTGTGGGTGACATTATTGGGACTTGTAATGTTGCTGCCAGGAGAGATGTGGGGACAGAATTGGCATATGAGCTTGCAGCACAATCTTGTCACTATGTTCACATCAATGTTTGTGACTTGTTATGGGTTAAATAGTTAAGGGGATTTTCCATAGCTTCGCTCAGTCATTAATTGGAATGGAGACTGTACTCAAGACATCAGAAGAAGACTAGGACCTGGAAGGACAGCTATGAAGGAACTAGACAAGACCCTGAAGCATAAAGATATATCATTGAATACTAAAGTTAGGATTGTTCATGCCATTGTATTTCCAGCTTCTATGTACGGTTGTGACAGACAGGCAGTGAGGAAAGCTGAAAGGAAGAAAATCAATTAATTTGAAATGTGAGACTGGAGAAGAATTCTGCAGATACTATGGGCTGCTAAAAAGACAAATAAATGGGTATTAGAACAAATGAAGTCCAAACTCTTCCTAGAAGCCAAGATGATCAAATTGAGACTATCATACTTTGGTCATATCATGAGTAGACATGAATCACTAAAAAAGACAATAATGCTCGTAAGATAGAAGGCAGTAGGAAAAGAGAAAGACCTAACTGCAGGTGCATAGACTCAATCAAGGAAGCCACAGCTCTGAATCTGCAAGACCCGAGCAGGGTTCTTGGTGACAGGGTGACCTGGAGGTCTCTCATCAATAGGTAACCATCAGTTGAATTTGACTTGGCAGTTAACAATAGCATAGGTGAATAGTTGCTTAAGGCTGGTTGTTTGACTGCAAGGAAAACCTGGCATCCAGTGCTTGTGGAAGTATTAGTTAGAACTGGTTTGTTGCTTATGTGTCTGGCTGTCCTCAGCTCGAATCTCTAGGGAATTATTCCTGGGTACCAGGCTTGCTTTATTAATTGGTATTCCCTCCCCCACTCACTGAATGAGGTGGGTATTATAGTTTGTGAACGGCATCTTGTAAATCCATGATTTTTAAATCCCTTTCTTGTGAATTTGAGCAGATTTGATTCCATCAGAAAGCCTGACTGTAAACAGATTTGACACTATTCTGGGAATAAGCATGTTGGTATGTGTAGTGTTCAGCAGGCATCTGATATAGTATTGTATAGTATTGTTGTGTGGATTGCTCCAAGCTTAAGTTGATGGCAAGGTGAAAGTTGCAGAAATTCTGGTGAAACTTCTTAAGTGATTCCTTTCCATGAGGCCTGACAATAAAGATGTCAGCAATGTGTTTTAGTCAGAAGAGAGGTGCAGGGTCTGAAATTTATCTACCTACCTACCTACCTACCTACCTATTTGATTTATATCCTACCTTTCTTCCAAAATGGACAAAATATTGTTTAAGTCAGCCTAGAAAATATTTGCCTATTATGGTGCCAAAGGAAGGTTCACAACAGTGCTCTTGATCTTGGCATAGAGACATAGCTAATTTTATTAGGCAAGGGAAAAAGCCAAGAGTGAGGCTCACAATTTTGCAGGATATAATAGACAAAGGAAGACTTCCTCTTCCAAATCTAAAACTGTATTTTTTTTCCGATCATGTTTGGTTTGGTTAAAAGATTGTGTTACTTTAAAAAGATGTAGGTTTTTACAATTAGAAGGATTTGATTTGAGATTTGGCTGGCATATATTTCTAAGGTATGAAAAACTTAAAGCTAATGCCAATTTTAATAATCGTTATGTTAGATGTTCTTTATTAAGAGTATGGAATAAATATAAAGTGAGATTATTCTCTAAAATGCCATTATGAATCTCTCCACATGAAGTTTTGTTTAAAAGAGAAATGATTTTAAAGCTAATTGGTTAACATATAAAGACCTTTTAATGATGGAAAGTGGGCAATTTAAAAGGAAATAAAATGAGGAACTCATCCAAGAAGGTTATCATGTGCATTGGTTTTCATATAGACAGTTGACTGAACAGTTAAAAAGGGAAAAGAATTTATATGGTTTTGAAATGACTAAATCTGAATTAGAATTATGTGTTGACGAGGACCATTTAATTGCCAGAACATATAAGTTATTGTTGAAAACTGAAACAGAAGATTAACTAGTGGAAGCTTTTATGATTAAATGGATACAAAATTTGGGGCCTCATATCCAGTTGAAACAATGGGAAGAGATGTGGATAAAAGATCTGAAATACACACTGAGTTATTATCTTACAGAAAATTTTTACAAAATGATGCATAGATGGCATTTAATGCCAGAAAGATTGTCTAAAATGTGTAAAGGTTCCTCAAATGTTTGTTGGAAATGTGGTCAAAAAGGAGGAACGTTTTACCACATGTGGTGGACTTGTAAGAGAGCCAAGAAGTTTTGGGTGATGATACACAGACTGATGGGAGACATCTTAAAGGTAAAAATTCAACTCAAACCTGCACATTTTTGCTTGAGTCTGATTGATGAACAGACTGATAAGAAATTGGGAAGAATCTTTCACTATATGATCACCGTGGCGAGAGTGCTGTATGCACAGAAATGGAAAAGCGTGCCTACTCCTCTGCATGAAGCCTGGCTGTTATCTGAAGAAGATAAATGGATTGTACATCTAAGGGACTGTTAGCAGGGAAGTCAATTGTAGGTTTTGAAGGTTAAACTTACAGTTATTACATACCAGACAGTAGTGTGATAATGACAGACACACTAGAAGAAGTATATCATGTAGATTATCTAAGAAACCAAAGCTGGTGAGTTAGAAATTAATATGTACTTTTGGCCCCTTTTTAATTTAGTTGTTGTCTAGTTTAAGTTAGTATTCAGTTATATATTAGAGTTTCTTTGTCTGTATAATTACTGTTTGTTTTCTTAACCTCCCAAATATTGTTTTATATATTAAATACATATTGATAAAAATATTAAAAAAAAAGAATTAGATACATTCTTCAAGGATAATGTTATCAGTGTCTATTGGCTACTAGTCAATTGCCTACTGGCTACTGTAACAGAGACATCATATGTCTGAATGTGTAGCATTCAGTGCTAGGGAATACAAATGGGAGGACACTGTTGGACTCATCTTGCTTGCAGACTTCCCCTAGCTAACTGGTTGACCACTGTGGGAAGAGGATACCGGACAGGTTTTTGGTCCAGTAACTCTTACGTTATGCAGATTTTCTCATGCTCAGTGCCTCAAAAATGTTAGTTGATGTTCTCCTGTATGTCACCACTGAAACATATGCCAAGTGGGTCAACTCCTGTATGCCAAAGGTCTTTGCTAGCACAATTGTTTATACGCTTCAGGCACTGTTTTACAATTTCAACATTTTTCTCTCCTTGTCCTATTCTTGCTGCCCTCAGTACTTTATATATCTTCATATAACAGAGCTCAAAATGCTAATAAATCAGTGACCAAGGATAAAATATCATTACTTGCTACTATTTGATTATGGATAGAAGGCCCAGATGCAAAATCTACAGCATTGCATGCAGAGAGTTATGAATAACAATGTTCTGTTTCTCAAGACAGCTTAAAAGCACAGTCCATGTTCAGTGCAGATAATTTTCTGGGAACGACATGTGCTGTAGTATTATGAAAGGTCTGGTCACCATATGTTGGAAGACCACTAAGAATCTCATGTAAGAGCAAGACTGAAGTATAATACATAATTTTAAAAAAGTTTCACATTTTCAAAATAAATGTTCAATTTCAAAATACAGCAATCTTACAAATTATAGTTAAGGATATGTTCTAGTGTTATACTTACATTGATTCAAATAAATGTAGGTATTGCTCATCTCCACGGCCTCCTTCTACCTCATGGTCCAATTTTAAAATGATTTCATTTTCAAACTGTTCAGAGAAAGGATGCAAAATTGTTAAGTTAGTGTGTCCATAATTCTTTTTTGGGGGATTCATTTTTCTGTCAAAAGTTCTACCAGAGGCTTACCCAAGCTCAAATCCCAATATGCAGTGTATAAAAGACACGCATATGTGATACAGAATTTAAAAAGTAGGATTTTTAAAATTATTATTATGAAGAACCAGGAAAAACTACCTATGATTTCCCAGGTTAGAAATCTGCTTGTTCCACCCTCACCCTAGAACGAAAGAGTTCTGTCCACCTGCCCTCCCAGCTCTTCCATTTCTTGCTAGTCATTCTTTTCTCCCAAACAGTAATAGTTGTCTGGTTAGGAACCCAATTTATCCTCCGACTGCACTCCAATGCTTTTTGCTGTGCTTTTTTCCCTCTCTTGCCTTTTTTTCCCTCCCTCCACCCTAGTACGCCTTCGCCATTTTCCTCTTCTGTCTCACCTTCCCACTCTTATCAGCCACAAGGAGTTTCCCTTCCTCTCACTCTTAGGGTTGCCATATTCTAGCTCCTCTGAATCAAATGATCATATTTAAATATTATGGAATTTTTATTATTATTTATTTATTATTTATTTATTTTTTATTATACAAATCATGCAGTGAGTCGTAAAAACTCAACACACACACACACACACATTTCCCATGCAAAACCAACCTCTTTGACATTGTTTTGCAGATAGGAAACAAAGCTGGGCTTTCTTAGGTATCTTTACATGTGGTGCAGGAATGCACAACCTGTGGCCCAAGATGTTTTATGTGTCTCGTTTTCTTTACCACATTTTAATCCACAGGGTTCCTGTACATTTAACAGCTGCAGGATATATCTTTTGCAGAGAAGAGGATGCCACACAATTTGGGTGTATGCTTGAGGAATGAAATATGACATTTCTGAGCTCATAGTTCAGCTTCTGCAGGGGTATAGACTTGTTCTAAAAACAAAAGCTGGAAATCCACATCAGCTAATAGTATGAAGACTACTGGCTGCCATGACTAGAAATTACTTGTTCAAAAACAAGCCAAATGGACAATATAACAAGTAAACTAGTTTTTGAGAGATTACTATATAGGTCTATCCCTATTCTGGGGTTCTAGAAGTTTAGGTTGCACTTGAGTTATAGATACAATGCAGAAAGATGTTTAATGTGCTTTATTATAGTCAAGCAGAAAATGGTGGCACTATTGACTAGCAAGTTATCAAAATGGAATTTAATTAAAATGATCTGCACTAATTTTTTCACATTCCAAAAGTTTATCTACCATCTGACACACAAAAGATAGAGTGCCATGGACAGTGTAGAATTCAGAGCAGAAGGAGCAAATATAAAATTTAAGTTCAGTATTTATA
This sequence comes from Cyclura pinguis, assembly GCA_030412105.1. Lineage (NCBI taxonomy): Eukaryota > Metazoa > Chordata > Lepidosauria > Squamata > Iguanidae > Cyclura > Cyclura pinguis. Next base: position 133,693,886 of record CM059600.1, read on the forward strand.
TAAAGTTGAGTACATAATAGTGGGTGATAGGTTTTAAGGTTCTAAACCAATAAGAAAAAAAAAGGACTTTCTCCCAAAGGTTTATTTATTTAAGAACACTTGTAACAACAATAGCTCGACAAGCATGAAAATTAAGAGAAGACAACAGAATAAAAATATTGTACATTTCCTTTGCAGCTGAATCTCCATCATAACTGAGAACTCAGCATTTCATATTATAAAACCCAAGTTTTTATTGGAGTGTAAAATGGAGGCATTTACTGTGAAGAAAAGAACATAGCTAATTCTAAATTACTTGGAAAATAAAGAACTGAGACAAATTTTGGAGGCAGTAAGACTGAATGAAGTGTGAAAAAAGGGTTTTACTTTAAATTGCTAGAGCTCTAAATAGTCATGGCCAAGTAAGCCTTATGGAGCCTTCTTCGAGCAAATCTCACTTGGGTGATGAGACAGTTCCTTCACCACTTATGTTATAAGACCTTGTACCTTTCTACTAGAGGTCATTGATCCCATGCCTGGCAGCATTGATTATAACACATGCGTTGATGAAGCATATCTAAAAATGAAAGGATTGGTGTTTTGTTTTGTTTTTTAGGAGATTTGCCCTTTTTGTCAGTGCCATTTGATGTGCCAGCAAACCCACATAAGCTGGTTGTGACGGTATTTTGCTTCAAGCCTTTTTTGTTTTGTCCAAATAAAACTTCAGCGAAGCTTGAAAGTTCAAAGTGCCAGAATCAAAGGTTGACAAGTAATTGTTTTATTCTGTGGCTGTCCTAATATTCAGATGATAAAAACAGACTACATGTGGAAAATATATGTTTAAACAGTGACCTGTGTATTAAGGAATTTAAGTCAATTTAAGTAAAACAAACCACATCTGTCTCCACTTGAGGTATGTCATGGGACTTACTCAATATTTTTAAAAGATAACATATAGGAACCAACTGTACTGAGTGCTCTGACTTGTGGATGTACAAAACTGTGTTGTCTCCAATGGCACCCTACCATTCGTCTTGGAACAGATGTCATTGGTGGAATGGATTCCACTTCCCCTCCCAAATATCCCCTTTTTACCTGTTCTATAAGGTTCAGTGAGTGGCTATTGGAGGAGGGAGGGTTAGGCGCACAAATGGTAGTCTGCTCAGATGATGCACCCTAGAATGGGAATCATGTGACTGTACTGATGTGATTGGACTACAATGCCCAGCAGTCCTAGCCAGGACAGCCTATGGTAAGGAATGCAGGGGTTTGTTGTCCCACAACATCAGGAGGACCGCATGACTCCATCGTCTGATGTAGCCCATGAAAAAGAAAGAGAATAATCACAGACAATAAACAACCCACCTCAAATGAACAGACCAGTGGCAGAGCTTGGAGTGTGTGGAGGGGGGTGGCGGGAAGGGGATGGGGCTATGGCGTGAGGAGCGTGGCCGCGATGTATGGGGGCATGGCCACGGTGCATGGGGGTGTGGCTACAGGACGGGACGCCCCAAAAACATTGCCGCCTGGGGCGAATCACTCCCCCTGCCCCCCGTCACTATGCAACTGGAACAAACTTACGAAAGAAAGGCATCAGTACTAAATAAGTAGTCATATTTTTAAGCATTAATGATTAGTAATGTTGCTGGTTATAGGCTGATGTTTGTGAAAAAAAGAGCTGGGGTAAAAGTTGATGAACAGGGAATGAGACATCAGTGTGACAGTATATTGAAAAAAGATCAATCACTTGTAAACACACTAATCATGATATCATAAACACACAAGAAATACATATAGCCCCATTCGGAGCATATATTTTTCAGGAGACCACTTGCACAGCTAGTATAAAAGGGTCAAAGGGTAGCATTGTATGATAATATATATGGTAACAGGTTTGAAATTCCACAATAGAGGTGGAAGAGAAAGCTTAGCATAGGAAAAAGAATAAAGGTGGGGGATTATCTACACAGAAAACTGTTGCTGTCAAGAAATTCATAAAAATGAATCCTTTAATTTAGACTTTCCTTTGGGACAGGGCAAGAAGTTGTAAGTTTTAGATCTAAGTGTTACTGAATTGCAAGACCAGAGAACAAGCGAGATACAGTTGGCTTAAGAAGGTCCATGGATTGTTTTAGATTGTTTTAGGTGCATGCAGGACACTCTTAAGGAGTGTCCAGGGCTCCAAATTTAATGAAAGGCCATCAATTGCTTTGTAACCCAGGTGAATACATGGAATTGCGTCTTCCCTATTAGTAGTTATGGAGGGGGGAAGAAGCCTATGTGCTTGTTAAATTAGCAATTTGATTGAATTCTCTACAGGGAAATAAAGAAAAGAAAAGGAAAGAAAAGAAAAGAAAAGAATTAATTCTCCAGTTGATGAAATAAAAAATATAGAGTGCAACCAAAGACAGGCCTAAATGCGTATTTTTGTGCTGCACTGATCACTACTTCTTTCTTAAACAACATACTACATGATACTTCACGTAATAATCATTATGGTCATGTAGGTCGTGATTGTTCTCTGAACATATATGCATGTTCTACTTGCTTTATTTGTTTTCTTCTGAACTGCTTCAGTGCTGCAGAACTAAACTAATTTAGTTTCAGATGAACTGTGAGCAGCAGCTTTGTAATCAACAATAGTATAATATAATTCCTTTTTCTAATTAACTGTGATATATGCAAGCCCAGATCCAGTTGGTGGCAGTGGGAAATGGACTGCCATCAGGGAAGTCTATGGTATTCCGTAGTGGTCCCCTCCCAACCTACTTGGTATGGTAACTGTAGCTGTGGCAACGTATGTAAACCATACGTATAATATCAAAGGCTCCACCATCTTAATTTTGCTTGGTGCACATTCAGAAGTCTGCATTTCTTGCTACCTAGGTATTGCCACTAACACAAACAGGCTGTAAGTACTCCAATATTTATATTTGATTGTTATTCTAACTAATATATATCAGTTACTATTCCAACCAACAGGTTTAGCACCATTGTATTTTGCCACTTTGTACTGTAGAGACTTACCCCCCACCAAAAAAAATTCCTGCATTCACTCCAAAACACTGAACTTTACTTTAAACGCAAATGACTATCATGAACTGCTGAAGCCATCTATGACCTAGTAGTGGTAGAATGATGCTCTGGGCCACAGTAGATCATCCTACCACTGCTCAGTATGGATAGCTTCAGAATGACATGATATTCATTCTTCTTTAAAGTAATATTCCACACTTGCTCCTCAACACTTTCTACAGCATCATGCTTCCAGATATTAAACATATAATAACCCTTACTACAGTGCACTAATCTGGCTATATACATCTTTTTTCACTGCCTTTGCTTGTCAATCTGCCTCTCTCTCTCTCTTTCTTTCTCTCTCTTCTATTTTGGTATGCAAATGTTCTCCCATGTTGATTTCTTGCAACCTCACCACCTCTACCAGTTTGGGAATCATCCATTCTTCCTCTATAGCTATCGTTCAATTAAGCTACTTCTGAAAAATTCAGAGACTGCTATAAAATAAATCAGACATCTAACATGTCCACCAGTCCCTGCTATCCTCTCTCCATTTGTCCTCTTCTTTCATCCTTGTCCTTTATTACCAAGTTTATATTATTACCGGATAGGAAACATGTCACTTCTGTGTTCTACTCAGGTCTTCAGATATGCTTGATCTGATTAATTATCCCACAGAATCTCTTGACAACAACGTCTACCCTAGAAAACACCTCTTTTTTCGGACTGTCCTTTCTTGGTAAGGCTAGATGGATTTGATTACTGATGACTGAGACTTCAAAACTATGCTGCCTGCAAGTCTCCTAAAACTAAAATTCACTTCAGACACATCTTTCACAATAAATGTTACAGTGAATTATCCTGACCAGGGATGGCATCACCTGTCAGTTTTGCTTTCTCCAGCATTCTTTTTTTTCTTAAAATCTCAAAAATATGAAGAAGCTTGCAAATTTGGGGGAATTCTTCAAAAACAATCTGAAATTAAATTCTCCCCCACTGGTACCAGCAAGTTCAATTGGTATAGCTGTTTCTGGTATGGAGGAGAGCATGCTGCACCAACCTGCCAGAAGGAGTTACAAATAAAGAGAAAGGAAAGGAAAGGAAAAGAAAGGAAAGGAAGGGAAAGGAAAGGATGGGAAAGGAAAGCTGGCAACTCTATTTCAGCGTCAGAAACACAATATAGAAATGGAAATCCATACAGAATTAAATGGTTCAAGTGAAGGACCTGGATGGACAAATCTGTTAGTTTCAGTTTGCTACTTATACAATTTTTTTTAGGTATCTTCTCCTGAATATGAAGAAATCTATAAATATTTCAAAATGATCTAAATCAAAATTCTCCAGTCCTGGTCAATTAAGGATGCTGATTTCTTTTCTTCCCCGCCCCCCCCCCTTCCACTTCTGGAACACTGAAGACATAGAAAATGCTTTTCCAAATTTGTTGATCCAATGTCTGCTGCATATCTATAGAGTATTCCACAATTTCTCTGTCACTACTTAACTTTCCTTATTTTCTTACTGCATAAAGAAAAATGTAATGTTCCACATTTGGTGAAAATGTTTTGAACATACAGTCACTGCATTCCAAGACATTTGTTATTAAGACATAGTGAAAGTGCATTCTGACTATATAATGTGTATCCCACCATGTCTGCCTTTATCTTTTAAGCCTCAAATTATGTCTGTCAACCTATTGCTCTCCATAATATTCAAGGTGACTTCTGTGGTTTCTCTTTGACACCATAAGCTTCTGCATTATGCTCAGAACCTTATTTTCCAACTCAACTCTCAGCCTGAGATGTAGGTATACATACAAGTGTAATATTCCTTCTATTCTGGAATAAAAGATCAGAACAGACCAGGAGAAACTAGTAAGTAGAACCAAAAGTGGAAAGAAAAGAAAAACATGGGCAAGTTGTCTCACTTCAACACTTCTTTTAACATATCAGATTTTCACAAAGAGAATAGATCCCTCTTTTTCAGCTTTCATATTCATATTAACTCTAAGCTACAGCTATTAACTGAGGTGCACCAGTGGTTCTTAACTTGGTCTCCTTAACCTGGATGCCACCAGCAGTTGCAGCAAGAGGGACATGGCAATGGCAGGTGTGTGTGCACGTACCCAAACAAATGAGAGAGCAGTTGGATCATGTGAAAATGCCCTCTGACACACCTCTCTGTGCCTGCCTCCCCCCACTGCCATGACCCTGACGAAAGGGACCTAGCAGCAAGTCCATGTGCAATGAGGTAGCAGTGAAAGTGTGCACATATGCCTTCTGACGTGTCCCTCTGTGCCCCCCCCCCACTGCTGTGTCCTGCTGAAAGGGACACATGCATGCCCAAACTGCTTTCTTGTCTGCAAATGAAGGACCAGTTGGGACATGCACACATGCCTTCTGCCATGTCCCTCTGTGCCAACCCACCCTCCAACCCCCCGCTGCCACGTCTCTGAGGAAGGGGACCAAGCAGCAGATATGCATGCATGTGCCAACTGCCTCATCTGCAAACAAGGGAGATGTTGGGGGCATGCATGCATCCCTCTATTCCCCCTCCACACTGCCATGTCCCTGCTGGAAGGTACCCAATGGCAAGTATGATCTCAAACTGCTCTCTCATTTGCAAGGGAGGGAGTGATTGGGGCATGAACACATGCCTTCTGTCATGTCCTTCTCCCTGCTGCCTTATCTCTAAGGAAAGCGGCAGGCATGCGGGCATGCCCAAACTGCTCTCTCATTTGCAAATGAAGGAGCAGTTGAGATGTGTACACATGCTTTCTGCTGTGTCCCTCTGTGCTCACACTCCCCACTGTCGTGTCCCTGACAAAAGGGACCTGGCAGCAGGCATGTGTGCACACCCAAACCGCTCTCTCATTTGCAAACGAGGGAGCAGTTGGAGCACATGCACATGCTTCTGCCATGTCCCTCTATGCCCACTGCTGAAAGGGACACAGAGGCAGGCAGACACAGAGCTGTTTTGGTGCCCACCCCCCCTCGCTGCTGTGTCCCTGACAAAAGGGACACAGTGGCAGGCACGTGTGTGTGCTCAAACTATAACTCTGGCAACCAGTGTATGAATCCCCACTCAGCTAACTGGGTGACCTCAGGCAAATCACATTCTCTCAGCCCCAGAGAAAGGCAAAGGCAACAAATCTTGCCAAGAAAACCCACATAATGGGATCACATTCAGGCTGCCATAAGTCAGTTTTCTTTTTTTCTTTTTTTAAATAATTTTATTAAGTTTCACAAATAAAAAAAATCATCTCAAATTGTACTTTTACATGTAATGTTTTTGTTCTTCCACTCTGATCTAGTTTTCATTTTCTAGATATCTACTCACATATAAAAAATTATGCCTCACAATTCCATGTTCATCTTACGTGTCTGATCTTGCATTTATCTCATCAACTCCTGTTATGTTACAGTTATTCCCCTTTAATTTCAACCATAATTCAGACATTTTCACTTGGCAGTTCCCAGCAATTACCCATTACAATTTGCCATTCTGCTTTTATCTGATCGTCCGATTTCCCCTTTAATCTTTGTGAAACAATATCCGCATTTCTATTCTCAATAAATGCCCCCCACCATTGTTCGATTGTGGGTATTTGCTGAGACTTCCACAATTTGGCATATTCAGTTCGCGCTGTCGTTATATTAATCTCCAATGCCTCTTAATATTAGTATTCTCAAGAACATTTGTCATGTTTAACAAATAAAATTCAGGTTTTTTTACAAATTGAACCTTCAATATTTCACACATCTTTTTATGTATTTCACTCCAATATTTCTTTGCCTTGGGACATGACCACCACATATGAAATATTGTTCCCACCTCTTTCTGACATTTCCAACACATTCCCGTACCTGTATTGTAAATCTTTTTTAACTTGTCTGGTGTCATGTAGCATCTATGAAACATTTTAAAATAGTTCTCTTTGAGATTTTGAGCCATTGTAAATTCTTGTGTCCTTTTCCAGCTCTGTTCCCATTCATCTAATTGAATTGAATGCCCAATATTCTACGCCCACAAAATCATTGCAGATTTCACAGTCTCCTCCTGTCTCTCCTGTGTTAATATTTCTTGATATACATGGGCTAACAGATGTAGTGGATTGTCAAAGATCCATTTAATCACTCCTGTCCTTTCTTTGGATTCTATTCCATAGGTTTTCAAGTCCATCTGGAATCTCTCATTTAGCTGCCTGTACGGAAACCAACTTAATGGCAGTCCTTCCTGTTCCAATTTTTCTCTTGATTTGATTTTATATGCATTTGTCATTGTTTTCTCTAATATATCCTCATATCTCAGCCATTTCTCTGTTGCCCTTCATCTTCCAAAGAAAGCTTCTTGAGGGGATACCCACATGGGTAGCTGCCTTATGTTTTCACTCTTATATTTATCCCATATCTTCAGAAGCGATTTTCTGATATAGTGATGCGAAAAATCTCTGTCAATTTTTGCTTTATCATAAAACATATAGGCATGCCATCCCATCCTCAGGTCTGCTCCCTCCAGTGCAAGCATTCTTGTATCTTGTAAGTCAATCCAGTCTTTTAGCCATATGAATGCCGCAACTTTGTAATATAATTGAAAATCCCGTACTCCCATTCCTCCCCGTAGTATTTGATCTGTCATAATATTTCATTTAATTCTTGGGTTTTTCCCTTGCCATATAAATTTGGTCAAGTCTTTTTTCCACTGTGTAAAAGGTTTACTGTTTGTTATTATGGGGAGATTCTGAAACAAAAAATTCATCTTTGGCAGAACATTCATTTTAATAGTCGCTATTCTCCCCAACATAGACAATTTCATGGAAGTCCACCTTTCCAAGTCTTTAATTATCTCTTTCCATTTTTTCTCATAGTTATTTTGAAACAGGTCATTATTCCTTTTTGCTATCCAGACACCTAGATATTTAGCTTTTTGTACTTTATTAAATCCAGTTGCAAGTGCTAATTCGTTCTCCTCCTTGTCTGTCATGTTTTTCATTAACAAAGCTGTTTTTTCTTTATTTACCTTGAATCCTGAAAATTCTCCATATTCTTGTATTATTCCAATAAGATTTTGTATGCTTCTCTTAGGATCTTCAAGAAACAGAATCAAATCATCAGCAAATGCTCTAAGTTTGTATTGATAATTCTTGATTTGGACTCCTCTTATAGCATTATCTTCTCTTATGTTATTATTTAATATCTCCATTGTCAATATGAATAACAAAGGGGACAGAGGACATCCCTGTCTTGTTCCTCTGTTCAATTCAATCTGCTTAGTTCTATCTCCGTTAATAACCGATCGAGCTCTTTGTCGGTTATATATTGCTTCAATCCATGAAAGAAATCTATCTCCAGCTTGCATTTGCTTCATTACTGTTTTCAAAAACGGCCAACTGATCATGTCAAAAGCCTTCTCTGCATCAACAAATATCATGGCTATTTTCTTCTCATTATGCTTTTCATAATATTCAATTATGTTCAATACTGTTCTTATATTATTTCTTAAATATCTTTTTGGTATAAAACCATTCTGATCTTCATGAATGAGCTCAACCAAAATCTTTTTAAGTCTCGTTGCAAGGATTGAAGCAAAAATCTTATAGTCTATATTCAAAAGTGAGATTGGTCTATAATTTTTGACATCTGTTAAGTCTCTGCCTTCTTTAGGAATTAGCACACATTTGCCTCTCTCCAGGTGTCCGGTACTCCTTCTTTTATAATCTCATTTATAGTACTTTGCAATGGAATTGAAATTTCATGTTGTAAAGTCTTGTAATATCTTGTCATAAATCCATCTGGACCCGGAGCTTTGTCATTCTTAAGGTTCTTAATAGCTTCCATTACTTCCATCATAGAAACCGATTTATTCAGGATCAATCTGTGATCTTCAGTAAATCTTAATTTATTTGTTCTATCCAAGTATTCTTCCAGTTCCTGTTGTTTTTTCACTTTCGAAATCTTTCTCATCAATTTCTCATAATACTTATAAAATGCCTGCTTTATTTCTTCTTGTTTAGTAATTCTTTCTTCTCCAGTCTTTATCTCTGATATAATATTCTTAGTCCATCTTCTCCACAGGAGATTGGAGAGAAGCTTTGAGGGTTTATTTGCTTGCTCAAAATAATTATGTCTTGTTCTCCGTACTTGTTGTTCTATTTCTTTCAAGTTAAGTTGATTCAGTTCAGCTTGGCAAACTTTCATCTATAGTCTGATTTTCTCATCAAAAGGATATTTCCTCATCCGTTTCTCAACTTCTTTCATTTTGTCCAATATTTGCTGCTCAACGTTTCTCCTTTCTTTCCCAATTTCTGCAGACCATCTGATACAGTTGCCTCGCATCACTGCTTTACTTGCATCCCAAATAGTCCTCATCGTCAAATCCGGTGTCATGTTTTCACTGAAATAGTTAATCAACTCCTTCTTCGCTTCATTTATGTATTTGTCTTTATTAAAGATCTCATCATTTAATCTCCATGTCCTTTCCCTTTCCTTAATCTTCATCTTAAGAAGCAATGGGTTGTGATCTGAACATAAATTCGGAAAAATGTCTGTATCTGTAGCCTTCAACAATACTGCCTTAGATACCAGCATCATATCAATTCTGGACATTGATTTATGTCTATCTGAAAAAAAAGTGTATCCTTCTAATTGTCCATTTTTATATCTCCATACATCAAAGAGGTTCAAATCGTCCATCATGTTAAAGAAGCTCTTAGGTAATTTTCCATTGTTTCGGGGGATCAATTTCTGTACCGATCTATCTAATTTTGGATTGACAACTCCATTAAAGTCCCCCAGTACAGCAATGTTCAAATTGCCAGTGTCACTCATATATTTCTGTATCTCCCCATGTACTTTAGGAAAAAATTCACCCTTCGCCCCGTTGGGTGCGTAGATTCCGACTATCAATATCTTATCTTGTCTAGTTGTAACTTCTATGCCTAGGTATTGACCATTGCTGTCCTGGAAGACCTGATGAGCTCCATACCTTGCATTCACATATATTATCACTCCCCGCTTCTTTTTGTCAATCGTTGCTGCATAGCAGCTACCTAATTTCGGATTACGAAGGTATCTCAAATCTTGAGTCCTAATTCGAGCTTCTTGTAAGCAAATTACATCCAAATTTTGTTTTTCCAGATAGTGAAATATTTGTCTTCTTTTATATTCAGAGTTAAATCCTTTAATGTTCCAAGAATGTATCCTAAAATCCCGTTTGTCCATTTTGTCCCTTTTGTTAATAATGTTATAGTTTTAATATCAACTTAATCTTTTATTTGATCTCCTGTTAATTCACCTTCTTCCTGCTGAATTTCTTCTTCTTGTTGTGCTTCATCCTCATCATCTTCTTCTTGTGATTTCTCCTCTTCTTCTCTTGGAGGTTATAAGTCAGTTTTCAAAGAGGAGAGAAATGATGGCTGGAAAGAACCTTTCCCTGTCAGCAGCACTTTGTTGTTGTGTGCCTTCAGGTCACTTCAGACTGATGGCAGCCCTAAAGTGAACCTGTCACAGTTTTTTTTTTTTTTGGCAAAATTTGTTCAGAGGGGGTTTGCCTTTGCCTTCCTCTGAAGCTGAGAGAATGTGACTTGCTCAAGGTCACCCAGTATCTGTGTGGGGATTTGAATCCTCATCTCCAGAAGCCTTTAATAAATAAATATTTGAATATTTAAATCTAAATCTAAATACTTAAATCTTGAGTTAAGTCTTGAGGGTCCACAGCTACAAATTATATTTACAGGAGGTTGCCAGTAAAGGTAAGGTTAAGAACCACTGCTGTACATTGTTCGGTCTGTATACATTTGAATGACAGAGCTTTCTACTCAGTTCATCTGGGTTGTGTTTTCCTATCCTGTTAGTATCTTCCCCCTTTTTGCTCCTGTTCATGAGTCTGAAGCACAGCATGTCAGCTGTTCCCTTGACAGCTGCAGATACCGAGACATCGACATTTCATTTTGATCTCCTTGGCCTGTTATTCCTCTGCTGGCGTGGTAGTTAGAGAGGCAGCCAACACTCATCTGTGCCCTTGGACAGTGCCAACGGGCACCAGCATGCTGCCAGGGATTCAACCATGGCAATAGTAAATATCAAGTAAGATGTGTTCCTGCAGATGCAGTCCAGCCTATGTCACCGACTTTTGGCAACAAACTCTGTGCCATTTGTGACCCATTCTGCTTATTTCCTGAGGCCATGCACTATTTCTCTGTAGCTGGATATGGAAACAGAAGGGATTGCTGGTCAGTGACTGCTGTTGATACTGTTCTAATCCTGATTTCCTTCTCATTTGGTTCCACAAGAGACAGAAGACATCCAGACAGTTTAAGAGGGGCTAAACTCTTTCTATCTGTTCTCCTTTTCTCTGGCTTTCCTGTGAACTTTAGAAACACTACTGTCTTCACTGGTGAATCTTGGATTTTCCTGACTAGCTGTTTTCTCTTTGATCCATTTTAGGAGACACAAAAGACAGCAAATTATATGGGCACACATAGATTCCGGTGGCATAAGGAGAAAAGAAACATGTACCACACCAGCAAAAACAAACCCTTCCTTTTTTCCTGAGAGTCTACTTCACAAAATGCAAGAAAATGACATTCAACTGAGTGCCATTGCAATTGTGGACTATTAGGCATCACAGCATAGAAAAGGCTGCCAAGATAGTCACATATATATATTCCCAACTAAAAATTGGGAGGGATATGAAAAAGGGTGAGCATACATTCCCTGGCATGAATGAAAGCAAATGATATATGAAATGACTAACAATAAGCAATGATGGTAACACTGGCAACATCTTACAGGGAATATCAGCCAAATATTTTTTTTCTGGACACACAGTGCAAGGAATTTCATCAATTATTCCTTTTAAAATAATAGAATATAATTCCTAGTGTTGCCTTGTCCATGTGGTATAATTATACTACATATATCCAAGTTTCCATATGATAACTAAACCATGGTTTAGTGCTGCAGGCAAGAGCAGGTGTTCACACCTTGATTTCTGGTATAAGAAAGATAAGGGGCAAAAAAAAAAAAATTCTGCATGGCTCAGAAAAGAAAAGTATTAATATGATGATTACCTGGGGGGATTACTGCCAACCTTCACAATGTAACTTATTTACAACCTGCCCAGAAGGGTACTGTAAAAACACCTCCCCAAATAGTCTGTATAGATTCTTGGGTTCTCATTGCCACCTTGAGGTGTTCCTCATATATTTAACAATATAATCAACTGCTTACATGTCAAGCAGAGAAAGGGACTTTTTAATCTCTCTCTCTCTCTCTCTCTCTTTTAAGGTTAGGCACATTTGTCATGAACTGAAAACTTAGATGTTTGAGTTCATGGATTTCTTTCATTTAGGGATCCCCCCCCCCCAATTATTCTGGATGTGTTGGATTGTTGGCATCTCATATTGTAGATTTAGTATCTTGCTCTTGACAGGGTGAGAAAGGGGTATAAATAGTATCATGAATCTTTTCCACGTATAAGCTGGGAAGTGGTTAATAGTGCAATCCCATAATGTCTTCTCAGAAGGCATCCTAAATTGTTGGCAATATCTGTGGCCTTTGCAGTATTCGGTCATCGGCTGAAAACCTAATATCTTCTTTACCAATGAATCCCGGAGTCCAAACATTTATAAGAATGGATTTCTGAAGCTTTGGTTGCCCCCCAAGCCAAAATGTATGACCAAAAGTTTTTTACTTGCTGGGTGGGAAGAATGCAGTCCTGTACTAACAGCCCAATCTAACGCATGTTTCCTCAAAGGAAAGCCCAGTTGTCTGCATTGTTGCTTACTCCCAAGTAATGCATATAGCCTTATGACACTAACAATATATGTTCGATAAACAGATGTAACTCCTTTGTTTGTACAGCTAATGAAGTGGGCTCTTCTTTCTGAATAAGCCACAATAAATGCATCATTCTTTAACATGCCGTGACATTTGTTGTATCTGTACTTATGTAACTTATTTGTTGTATCTGAACTTATGTAACTCACTTATGGTTTACGAGGTGTGCTCCTTCAAAAGCAGGCACAGTTCTGGAACTCTTCCAGAGCCCCAAACATCGTAACCTGGCCTTGCTTGATTAGTTAAGCAGGCCAGTTTCAGAAACCACAGGTTGACCATTTCTTGTTTGTATGTCATGTCAAGCCAGCTTTTCTGGAAGCTGAAACAGAATGGATGGTATCCAACAGGAACAGAAGAGGGGTAGGTGCTGGAACCTAAGGTCTGTGATGCTTTCTTTTTGCTTGCTCATATAGTGCAAAACTCTGGTCTAGCTTTAAATGTAAAGCTAATCTATTACTATTAATACAAATGGAGCCACTAACTGTTGCGGGAAAGGAATAACAATCTAAGTGAGGCAGAGTACTGAACTGGGTATCCTGCAGGAGAACATTAACAATTCTGTTGGAGATCTCACTCATCTGATTATGTTTCTCTTTGAACAGATGCAGGTGCTTTTTCTCCTAAAAGTAGCTTTCTCTACTTGGTTACTCATAGATTAACATGCTATGTTGAATGCTGCACCAGTGGTTTTTCTATCCTGTATTCAACATATTCATTATACTAGTGCAATGTCCATTATGTTAGCATCCTGCTCATTTTCAGAGTGATCACAATGGCGGTATGCAACAGCACAATTACATAAGTCATGTAACTGCTTACGAAACAGTGTGAACAATGCAATCCAGAGCAATTTCATTAGATTTTCACTCTACTATCTTCATGCTGGATGGAGTCCTCTATAATTAATTAAAAGTTCTTGATTGGCAAATGCTATTTGTTTAACAAAATATTTGCAGATAGTCTCTCAGCCCACCACACATCTGAGGCTATACATAATAGATAGAACAGGTACAAATTGTCATTGGAATTTCAACAAGATGGGAGAGGACGTCCCTTCATTTCCCAGCTGTAATCAGAATGATATTTTTAGAAAGCAGTGTCAGAAACAGTGAAAATCCAGTGCAGGGTTTTCTTTTTGGTTTTCTGACACTAGTGAGGGAAAACATCCTAGTTTCATGATTGTGAAGGGGATGGGGATTTTGTATCAAGGGGGAAAAGATAGTCCTTTCCCATGGTACAAGTCACCATCAGCTATACAGATACCTACACTTTGTTACAGGAAAAAAACAAAAACAAATCCAGACTACCTGCAGAAACATGATCAGGATGAGGTGCTTTCTTCTCTAACTGGTCAACAAGCCAGCTGTATCACATCCAATCTACACTACCCTGGGTGTTACGGGGATTGGGCCCTATTCATCAGGGAGGTAGTTCTGGCAACTGTTCTGATGCAGGACTTGCCTTGCAGGATTGAGTTTTTCCTTTAACTTGCAAGATGCTTACTACAAAAGGGAGCAGTTTCTGTGCTTGTATTGCCTCCAGGCTGACAGAAGTGATGGGAGCCAGGGGATTAAAACTAAAGAGCAAAAGCTATGGTGGGAACTGTGAACATCTTCTTCCCTTGGACCAAATATATCTATTAAAGGGGCTGTGAAAAATGTAATGCCAGAAAGGTAATACACATCTTTCTCACACACACACGCACGCACACACAATTCTCCTGTTGCTAAGCATCTACTTTCTTCTCAGGCAGACACTATATTATGCCTTCCAACATTACATTATAGTCTCAAGACCTGAACAGATGTTGCTTTCAGGAGACCACCTACATCTTCAAAAGGAAGATGGGGGAAGCAGAGCTTGCAATGAACCCAGATCCTATCAGTGAACATTCAAAGGCAGTATTTTGTCATTGCTGCCTTTCTAATAACAGCCACCAAAGAAAAGCTGGTCAAAAGATGTGATGGAAATGTTGAGTAGAGGATTTAAATGAAGATCTGCACCATGAATACAGGTTGTCCAGGATCAAAACAGCTTTATGCCAGCAAGTTAATCTTTTCTAAGCCAAGGACAAATCTTTTTATTTATTTTTTTTAAAAATAATCCTAACCTCATGTTAATTTCAATGATGTTTCAATATGTTCTGCAGATAGTATATTATTTTCCACTCCCCACAAACAGCTTGGAATAGAAGCTATTTGATTTTCACACACATACGCCTTCAGGGAGATCTTTTAAATCACTTCTACAAACGTAACCATTTGTAGCTTATTTTTTATCAGCTCTACAAATGTAACTATTCATAGCTTATTCAGAAACTACAGTGACCCCTCCACTTCTGCGAGGGTTCAGGGCACAGAAGCCTCACAAAAGTGGAAAAACCACAAATATTTCCCTTCCACACACACTCCCCCATTTGCTTCTGGGGCTCACTACTCCCATTCCCTTGCCTTTTGCCCCAACACGTATGCCTTCCTTCTCCATGTCTGGGCAAAAGGCAAGGGAGCGTAGAGGGAAAGCATGCATGCGTTGTCCTTCTTCACATGCAGTGCTCTCCCCTCCCATTCCCTTGTCTTTTGCCCAGGTGCAGAGAAGGAAGGTACAGCACACCCAGGCAAAAGGCAAGGGAATGGGAAAACGAGAACGGGAGGAAAGGCACACGTGTGCCTTGAGAATAATCAAATTCACGGAAGTCAAACCTGCGAATGTAGAGAGAGGACTGTATCAATTCAGCTGGAATATTATGATGAAATCGTCTTTTGCTGGGGTGTGTGGGATGGTTTCACATCTTTGGATTTTATGCAAGGAATCAGATTTGCTTATATTTGTGTGTTATCTAACTGCTACCAGTAGCTTTTCCTTTTAATGTAGGCAAGGTAGACCACAACCAGAGAAGCTACCATATTTCAGGTGAGTTCGAATGGCGTAGAAATTTCATTAAAACACAACAATAGCTAAAATATTCAGTATTTCAAAATTCATTAACTATCTCACTCGTACCTTTTAGTGGATTGTTCCAAAGACACTTCATACCTTTTTTCCCCACTTCTTGAATATTAATATATACATTTTGGAAACCAAAATGGGTTTGGGATTTTTCTTCAAACTCATCTTTGTCGGGATTCATTAGGATACTACAGTGACTTAAAGTGGTCTTCCCCAAGGAGATCTACAGACAGCTAAAGTGATCCAGTCTACTGTGTACATGCCATACTTGAAAGTACGATGCAGACTGGTCTACTCAGAAGGTGTAGCCTACCAGTTTGTGAACACCATCATCATTGACTTATTTTGTTTGTAGGTCCAGTGCTGAGATTTCTTCTGCGTCTTCTGCCAATGTCATTTCTGAACTGTACGTGTCACAATTTCTTGACCAATACGACCTCTCCATCTAGAACTAATGGCTACTTTTGTCTGATATCCAGCTACAAGGGCATGAGGAAGATCACAAAACCCTTCAAAGACTATGACTGGAAAGAAAATGACCCAAAACTTTATCAGTGGCAGCTAAGATGTGTTGGCATGGTATGAGGGCAGATCCAAATATTAGATAACCTGTCATCTGATACAGTCATCCTCCTGGCATGCATGCTGGGCAGAGAACCTGATTGTTGGTCTGACCTCATCTGCCTGCAAGGTCTCTTATGGGGGCCCCCATTGGGGAATAAATGGGGTTGTAGTCCTTCCATCCACCAAAACTGGATCTTTCCCCATGCTATACTGTCCTGTCAAGTTGTGACAATTAACATAACCAGACAGAAACAAGCAAGAAACAAACTTGGATGGGTGAGTGGGAATGCTGCTTGAACCTGAATAACCAGAACTCTGGCCAGTGGCTGCTTATATCCGCCTTCAGTGGACTTGACTGAAGCCTGTCAGGAAGTGCAGTCTCTTCCTCTATCAGCACCCAGCTGGCTACCCTTCTCAAATACCAATGAAAGCCACGTGGGCTTCTGAGAAGGAGGTGGCTCCTAAATGCCAGACAACAGCAACCCGCTTTGTCACCTGGAGCTGTGTTGCAGCCCACAAACAGGCTTACTAGTGAGTCAGGGCCTTTGCATGCTGCTTTCCCATGCTGAACTATGCTCCAGGTAGCTCAGCACCAGAAGAATTCGAAGAATAGAAACACAAGATTTATAGATGATTTACTAACAATTGTGTGTGTGTGTGTGCATACGCACGCATGCACCTTCAAGTTGCCTGTCGACTTAGGGTAACCCCATGAATTTTGTAAGGTTTTCTTAGGCAAGGAATACTCAGAGATAGTTTTGCCAAATATAGCCTACAGCACTAAAAATTACAGGACAATACATACATAATACACATTTTGATAAACAAAAGGCTAATAAATCATACTAGGGCTTAACAATAGATACACAGAAAGATTATTTATATAGGAGCCAAAACAACCCATTTGATCCAAGAATAACTGTTATCCTTATCCACAATCCTTAAACTCTGATGGACTTCATAGATCTTCTGCAGTATGGCAGCCTCTGTAGTGCAAATAAATCAGAAACCCGCCTGCCTAGGTCACAGGGGACACAAAAACTAGGTGATTAACTAATAAAAGGAAGCACTTCTCTGTGTGGGCATCTATCCACAAAGGAATGCTGTTACCCCATAGAACTGCCTAACATTAGTGATGTGGCATTGGGTAAACCACTGGAAGCTAGCCTACAAGATATACGCTGACAGCTGGATATGAGACAGAACTAGTCATTCATCCTAGGTGGAGAGGTCATATTGGCCAAGAAGTTGTGACATACATAGTTTGGAAATGCCATAGGCAGAAATAACAAACCTGTTAATAAATATAGGTGGGTCTCCTTTTTCAGATTAGTGATTCAATAGGCAGCACGATAAAAAAGTACCAAATTACAGTTATGAGACAGGAATTCTAAGTAAACAGTTAATTAAATGAAACTCCATAGGAAAACTTTAGAATTAACATAGCTTTCCCAGAGTAGAAGATATTCTCCTGGGCACTAAACTAGCCATCCTGTGCTCTCAAGCATCCTAAAGACAATGCTGACCTGTACAGTATGACTGTAGCTTTATGTCTCTTCCTCTTTCCCCATTTTCTCACCTCATGTTGCTAACGCTTGCTCAAAACTCTTTCACAACAGGCTGTTCCTGTTATCTGTATGTACCTTTTCTGGGACAGGTCTGTAAAGGTCTTGCAATACTGTGATACGTCTTCCTCTCCCTCCCTAGGCTTCCAATAAGCTCCTTTCCCCTTCCATCCCACTGTTTTCTGGAAGACTATGTACCCCTCAGTTCTCGGACTTTAGTACCATGGAATTTATACCTTGATAACAATGGTCCAGCCTGTCATCTTTCTATGCCTTTTGTCCCTTAGGATTTGGGTACTCAAGCTGCTACAGACAGTCTAGGCCTTATCTTATGCATGTGTTCATAGTCCAAAGTGGTTTCACGGACACTCCCCGTTCCTAATGTCCCTGTCCCTTCATTCCCCAATGTCCCACTCATAAAGCAGTGATCCTAATCATGAAGAAGCTCCTACTTGCATTCAATTAAACATGAGCAGAACTCCTATTCAGACTGTGCTGCTCAATGCTGGATGGTCAAGGACAGAGGAGACTGGAGGCTGAAGATCACGCTTGTGCAAACACGTGTCTCCTCCCACACTTGTGGTCATCATGTGAGCGGAAAAGTCAGATTAGTGAATGAAAACAAATTAAGTGAGCGAATAGTAGAAGATGTAAGAAAGCTGCTTTGCAGTGAGTTACACTGCTAGTCTATCTCATTCAGTATCATTTTCTCCAACAACATCTCTCTAAGGCTGAGAATCAATGATGGTAAAGTGCAAGTTGCTACCAGTGCATTTATGCTGTTGTTGCAGTGGGGAGGCTAGTATCATTGAATCATAGAAATGCAGAGTTGGAAGAGACTACACGGGCCATCCAGTCCAACCCCCTGCCATGCAGGAACACCCTCAAAGCACTCCCAACAGATGGCCATCTAGCCTCTGCTTAAAAACCTCCAAAGAAAGAGACTCCATCACACTTCAAACACTTTCTATCCTCTCCAATGTATCCCCCCAGGTGTTTTGTGTCCCTGCTTAGGCACCCCTGGTGTACCACAGTAGCTGAGGAGCTCCATCCCCTTGGCCTTCAGCTAGTTGCAGGGGTGCAACTCTGTGCTTTCTGGCTGCCCTTGTATAGCCAAGTGAGAAGGAAAAGTCTTGTAGATCTGCTCCTTCTATCCTTGGTGCACAAATGGCAGCTGGGACATCCTGGGGACACACTTGCAGTCGATCAGTGGCTGAGGGGACAGAACTGTGCTCATGAATTGTTTGACTGCTCATGAGTTATGTAGGTGATGAGCATTGCACATGGAGGTAAAGATTACCTGCTTCTGCAATGCCCCAGAATTCATATGTTGCTGTAATGGGGGTGGGGGGGGCATGCTGTTCTAATCAAGAGGATTCTAGCTTGAGATCTCAGGGAGTGATATTTTCATTCCTAGCTATCTGAGCATTTTAACTGGACTGGGTCCCAGACCTTACATGTACAAAGCATATATTCCACTACTGAGCTTTATGACTCATTCTGGGGTTTAGCTCAAGGCAACCCATGTGACAGATGTTTTTATTATAATGTAACAATTCAATAAACTGATACCTCAATCTTACAAGTCTACTTAGCAAATAAATTGTGTGTCAATATTGCACCAGATTCCTAAAGTCTTCAGATATCGTCTTTGTCAAACAGTTACCCTGGAATAAAATTGATCCTACCTGTTTGTTTGCACTGATCCTCCAGAGAAACAGTTATGAGCCAAGAATAAGAAGCAGTAATTAAAAGTGGAAATAGAGGACTATTAAGACACAGGAAGAACAGATGCACAGAATCAAAATAGTTGTCAGTACTGGACTAAGGCCAAAAGCTTTGTGTTGTGCTACCAATAACTGTAATCCCACCTGCCAGACTGTTCCAGGCTCAACTAATATAGTCGTGATGCCTTAAATAAAAGGCAGGGCACACATGTGCTCCAATCACCAAGCATGCAGAATTGTTCTTTCACCAGACACAGTAAATACTAAGCACTTAATAACAGTCTTTCTGCATGAAATCTACCAATGGAGAGAACCGTCATTATAAATTTACCATGGCCTGCATCACAGCTGCTCTTTGAACCCACATTGTGATTCAATATCCACTGCCCAAAGCATCAAACCAAAGCTGTTAAATATTTTAAAATTTAATACATAAGGAACAAATGCAGCAGAAAGAATCAATACAACCATATTGCCTAGATCAACACATAGAAGTCATGACACACTAAGTATTAATTTGGGTAGATTTGATGGCAGAGTTTTTGCTTCATTTGAAACATAAGCTCTCATCTCTTCTAACCACACACAAAATAAACAGACAAGCCATATGGGGGTCAGGAGGAGAAAGTGAAGTGAAGAGGAGAAAAATTATTCTTCTACCAGCCCCTAACCACAGCCAGGTCTACAACCATTGTGATTTGGTTTGGTGGGGGGAGAGGCTCAGGAAGGAGGACAAAGAATTACACAGGAGAACCAAAATAAAAATAAAGGTGGCTTAAAAAGATTGCATTTATTTAATTGTACTACATCTTGGTGAGGAGTTAATTTTGGCACTATTTGATGCATATTTTATTGAGCACTATTCAGTATGACTAATATGCATACTTTACTTCTTAATCAGATTTAAATGTTTCACATTAATTAGGGATATGCACACTGCTTTGAACAAATCTCCAAATCCAAACTGAGTTGGGTCAATTGGACCAGTTTGAATTAAATCAGATTAGCCTGATCTGAATCCAGTCTGGTCCAAAATGATTTGGCCCAGTCTGTAGCAGAAGACAAGCCAAGCAATGTGTCTTCAATAGCATCATTTAAAGAAAACTAGGTCATAGGTACGGTGGTAAGGAGGAGGAGGACCAGGGCTAGACTTGGCTCACTCAGAGCTCCACCTTCCCAACTGGGGCAAGAGTCTTACGTGCACTCTCTAGATACAAAATTTGCCGGGATGGATGGAATGAGGTCACTGAATTGTATATATTCAGTTATTTCATCAAGATTTGTGTTCTTTGCTAGATTTAGCTTATAGCAGCAGCACTCTGCTTACCAGCTTCTCTCTGCCAGCTGTTGTACCTTCTTACCCCACACCCACTACACTGCACCTCTGTATAGTACTTCAGCTCATTCCATTACTTCTGGTCTTTATCTGCATTCTTTACTGCAGGTATATCTGAATGCATTCTTAGGCACCTTTGTAGCACAGTGTCTCAAATACTAGCAGGACTGTGCCCACCTAGAAAGGATGCTTTCCCTTCTCTCCCTTTGTTTCTCTCTTTTTTTCTCTCTTGTTCTCTCCACTTTTTCTTACATCTGATTGTCTGGTAGGGGTGTGGCAGCTATATACACAAAGCAGCATGGATACATCACTGACACAGGAGTGCAGAAAGCACCATGAACTGGTAGGATGAATCTCAATGGCCTTTATATGCTTTAAAAATATATTTCATTTTTCTTTTAGGGGAAAAAAAAAACCCTTTAAAGGTAGCTAGCACACATCCCAAAAAAACTAGAACCTTGATTTAGATTTGGGACCTTGTTGGAAACTTAAGGCCCAGTCCAAATCACAGAATCAGGCTCTGAACCAAATCAGGTGACTCTGACACAGAACTAACATCTTTATAACTCATTTCATTGCTTGCAAAATATTCCATAGACCAGAATCTTTAGTATATTCTATTTATACTTGGCTTATTTATAATTCTATGGTACTTTAAGGATGGCATCATAGATTACACATTTCAGTAGAAAGACGTATTTTTCTGATAGGAAAAGGCCAGATTAAGTCACTTTTGATAAGCTTAATCTTCCACATTTTTACTTAAACGCATTAGGATTCTCTCCTTGCCTTTCCGTACACTCACATTTCCACATAAAATGTCAAGCATCCCAAGCATCTCTTTGCACTACACAGCAAACTGAAATCGTTGTTAGTTAAGCAAAATAAAATGCAAAGCTTTTATCACCTTTTTGAATTCTCCAGTGTGTCTATATTCACACAACATCATGTCAAAGAAAATTGGGATAGTGGCTTTCCGTAGCTCAGCTTCTGGAATAAGGGTCATTTCTAAGATTGGTCCAACCATCCCTGGGATGAAGCGGATCTTATTCTGCCCTGGAAAAATTCCAAAAAAAATAAAGTAAAAGAACATTGAAAAGCGTTAATATTTGTAAATAGTTAATAGTTATTTCATTGATGGTTTTATAATTACTCTTCTTTATGGATTCACCGCAAAACCTCACCTTCCTCATCTGGTCTTATTCTGGAGTAGATATGTTTAAGTGTCCACATTGCCTTACAGTGGAAGATGCTAATGATTCATTTGAGAACTAACTACTTCCCAAAGAGTGTTCTCAGACCAGTTCTATGTGCCTTCCACTATCTACTCCAATGTAGGAGAATAGATCTGATTGTCAGCATGGCTAAAGGACTGACTCAGCATTAAATAAGACACACAAGAAACACACAGGCTGCATTATTATGGTCGCTACTAATAGTATGCATCCTCAGTAACTATCAAACCAATGTCTAAATTCTTTTCTCAATCAATTCAATGAGTTCTGAACATTCTGTGCCTTCAGCTATATAGAGTTCCTCTAATTTCTAAGAGCTGGTATAATGTAATAAGTTAAACATTACTTGCAGCTGGGGATACGTGAGGATTTCATTTTTTAAAACAAATGAAATAAAAGAAGAACCTGATATTTTAAAAATGAGAGCAGTGGCAGGAGGAGGGGGGAGTGATTAACAGATTCATCTAGCCAATCAGAGAGAATTCAGTACTAAGCTCTTTAAAGTCTAGGTGTGAATCCTTATATATTCAACCATCTTCATGGTGCTGAATGGAGGGTGTTGCTTTTTTTTCTTTACTGACAAGTTTGTTCTTTTTAATAGTTACACAGGAAGGAGACATTGCAGGGCCCTTTCCATGCTTGGAACAGCTGATTCAGGTGGAGATAGAGGATGAAAATCTAATTTGATTCTTTTTTTAAATAAGAACTTAACCAAATTCACATATACTTTTATAAAGACAATAGAAAAGAACTTGAAAGTTAAAAAAGATAGGACAGAAAGAAAAACTGATAGATCCATCCACTCCTAACTTCATATTGGTTCATGTTTCAGTTCAGCCATGAATTTATTTGCAAATAGGGATGGAAAAGAATTTAATTGGATTACAGAGAGTCAATGAATGTCACATTTTGCATCTCTTGATACACGTTGCAAGAAAAGGCACATCTCACCTAGAGCACAGGCACATTGCTGGTATGTGCAAAACAAAGTACATGTTTTTACAACGTGCATGATTGTGATGAGAAAATAATCTGTAAATTAAATAATTTGTGCCAAAAATGCACATACGAACTAAAATGAGTAAAAATGGGTGCTAATCCCTGTGGGTCAAAGTCCTGCAATCCGTAACAAAACAAGGGTTGCGAAGAAAATGTAGATGGGATTCAAAAAAATTCAGCAACATAAAGACTGGGAGATTTTCACACTGTTACTTCTAAACCACCATCTCTCAGCCTTAGCCACACACTGCTCCCTCGGGGCCTAATAACGTGGCCCTTATTTCACAGCCAAGCCTACGTGAAGTCCATTCATTTTGTTAAAAGCAAAACATATTTAATATTTTAATATTATATATAGCATTATATAAATAGTGTAAACATCACCATTATGGCTCAGTTTTGCAAGACTTTAGACTCTGCTGCTACTGCCATAATACTGCTGCAATTTAAGATATGAGGCCTAATACAACCTCAAGCGATCAGGTGAGATGGTCTAATGAATTCAGAATTTCACACACAGTCAGCCTTCCAGTTTCACATATCTCACTGCTAAGTATGCTTGGGAATGAAAATAATTGGAAACAATATATTTCCTCACTCCTTCCCATCAAAAACAATCTATCAGAGAACATTTTACAGTAGCCATTTGACATGTTCTCTTGTCTTCGCCACAATGGACAAAACTTATCTGCCTTCATCCCTGGATGAATAATGTCAACCATTACAAAGCTCAGAATAGAAATAGTGTCCTGGTAACTCTATTATAGATTGGCTGCACAATGACTTAAAAGCCACATGAAATAGTGAGCCATCAGAGTCTGCCTTAGGAGACATTGGCAATTATGACAGACAATAAAAAAAAAAAAGAAAAGAAAGAAAGAAATTAGGTTGCAAATATAATCTCTAACAGTAAACCAGGTTTTTCTCAAATACAGCTTTTTGCAGGAAAGACAAAAACAAAATCCAATAAGGGAAAAACCATTTTTTGTCACTTTAAATATTCTTCCTCCGGCAGTGCTAAATAGTGCCTAATGCTTCAGAGAAGGCAGATAAAATGAAAAAAAAGGTTGTAGGGCACTTTAGATTTGATTTGCTGCATCATAGACTGGCAGGAGGCACCCTGTAATACAACGGAATGCCAGCACTTTCATGAATATGGGGATCTCATTTTAAAAAGGGCCACTTCACACTATTATTTATAGCACTTTAATCCCACTTTTAACTGCCATGGTTGTACCTTATGGGTTTGCAGTTTGGTCAGAGACACCGAAGGAGCTCTCTAGCTGAGAATTCTAAAGGCCTCCTCCGTAAACTACAAATCCCAGGAGTCCATAGGATATTGCCAAGAGAGCTAAAGTGGAATTATAGCATTATGACTGTGCAGTGTGAGAGAACCCAAGGTCTCAGTTCCCTACCTATCCAGAGTTGTATACTGCTTTAAAAGACAAGAATCACAGGCCTTGCTTAGATGCTCAGATATACTACATGTAGTCACTGCCTCCTCTTTATTACACTTTCCTACAGTGAATGCCAATAGGATCATGTGGAAGAGGGTGCAGCTGTGAAAGGGGAAGAATTTATAAACACCCTAACCAGCTGTGTGGCCTTGATCCTGGTTTATCTCCCTTCCCTCTTTGGACCAGATCCTTCAAACCCTTTTAATTTAAATGTGGCAAATTTTATCTCCTTCAACCCCAAACAGCATCTAAATAAGTATGGCAAACCTGAAGTGCAGCTAAACATAAATGTATTGCTTCTAGAAAACCAGGAGTATTATAAGTAATTGTAACTATTGAAGGTGACAATGTGAAAGAAAAATGTCTTAAACAAACAGCTGTTCCCTCAGAGACAAACATGCATAATGTGTACTGAACTTGGTGTTTCCCCTCTATCATCATAATGCTGCTCTCATCCCAATATATACAGCAGTGGTTTCAAAATGTGTGTGGAACAGGGATCTTGTTCTTTCTCATTTCAACTAGAGACTGAACAGCTGCTTTCACAATTTTCATCATTGCTGTTGCTTTAATCTCAGCAGAACACATCCGTAATTTCTATCCAAAACATCTTTTATTTTAGTATCTTATTAAAAACCAACTGAAATAAAAAGTACAGTCCCATCTGGATGTAGCAACAAGGAAGAAAAAGCTATAAAAATTAAAAAATAATGCTTATTCGCTCCGTCACTACTTCAGACATCTAGTCCTAAGAAAGCGGATTTTCCATCTGCACAGAGGCAAATGGAGATGTTTGAAAGCAAAGGCAAATGGAGATGTTTGAAAGCAAAGGTAAGCAAAATTAGAAATGTCAAGGTTCTCAGTGCCGTCCCACAGGAATGCTCACTGAGGTTTAAACTGTACTAACATACCAGAGAGTATATCCCTTTGAATGTACTAGTGCTTATTTGAATAGGCACACATAGGATTGCACTGGTAATATAGACTGGCATTTTCAGGACAATTCATTTTTGCTCTCTTTTTTATTCTTTATTTTTGGCTGCTTCTTAACTTTTAAGCAAGTGGAGCCCAGGGATGAAGAGGAGAACACTGGTGTTATATTGCTGTTTTAAGCACTTGCTTTCTTTCCTGACAGCTTATTTTGCACACACATTGTGAGAAAAGAATGGAACAGCCAGGAAACACCTAGCGCAAATTATAATTATAGTCTGTGGGCCAGCTCACAGTTGAATTCCCTGCTGAATTCCAGGTAAATAAATTGAACAAAGCTTAGGGTTTGTTTTTTTTTTTTATCCCACTCCTCAGCACCATTTCATTCCTGCACAGACTAAACATCCAAAACCTCTATAACTCGGGGGGGGGGGGGGGGCTGGGAATTTATATGCCTCATCTGCTTCTGAAAAGAATTCATCAGTCCTTCTGAATGTCATATGTATGATCTTATTTAAAGATGAACAATTTCAATCCAGGTACCTCTGTGGCCTCACTAACTGGTGGAGAAGGAACATCCCATGGTTCAGGTTCTGTGTCCTGCTGTATCTTGTATGTGTGTACGAATGCAGCAGTGAGGTAGATGGCAAGAGAGTGTGTTTTATAGCGGCTAATATTCTTTCTTTAAAAAAGCAACTAAAAGTAATTATATAGGCACTTTTGTACAACAGGAAAGTAAAGTGTTATTCTTCACAAAAAGATATATGTGTTAGTCTGTTTCAGTATAAATAGGAAAGCAGAGGGAGTAGAACCTTTAAGAAGAATTGATTTATTTTATCACAAGCTTTCACGGATTTCAATCTACTTCCTCACTGTATCTGAACGTACCTTGGAATGATAATTGCAACTAACTTTTTAAAGATAAGTTTTCAAATGAATCAGTGAGAATATGTAGTATCAGCTATAGATTTGCAGTAAGAAAAAATTAGGAAACATATTCAGGGGTAGCCATGTTGAACATGCACCAAAATACAATAAAATCTAAAATCCACAAAAGACCAATATTTTATTGGCCAACCAAAATGCACAAAATACATCATGCATGCTTTCAGAGCTTCACAGGCTTATGTATCAGGCAAAAATGTTAAAAATAATACAGAAGCATAAAAGTGACAATGTTAGAGTCACACACCTACATTTTGTCTTAGGCCCTTTCCCTTAGGCACCGCCCTCCACCTTTTTGCAGAGGTTGGGGGCAGCGTTCGCGCGAGAAGCCTTTGGAGGAAGGCTTTCGCATCCCTGCTGCTTGGGCTCTGCAGCAGCTTCCTGGTCGCGTGACCGCCCCGCTCGCACCCCGCCCCTTCCTTCCACAGTGCAGCCTGGGAGCTGTAGGCTGCGCCGGGGCAGGAAGCACGACTGGCCCAGCTCCAGAAGCTCCGCAGGGCAGGTAAGTTCGCCCCAGGCCCCTGACCGGTGCGCAAGTGTACACCATTTTCTGCTAAAAGCTGGAAATAAAAAGGTGCGTATGCGCTGCGCATGAGGCCCTTGAGCGTCACGTAAATGGGAGTGTGTCATGCAGACCACTCCTCCCATCAAGGGGCCCTTTCGTTTAAGAAATGCCATGTGAAAAGGGCCATAGATGTTATTTCTGTTGTCAGCTAAGATGTTCTAGAGCAGAGCTTTCCAAACTTTTCATGTTAGTGACACACTTTTTAGAAATGCATCATTCTGTGACACAGTAATTCAGTTTGACTAGCAAACCAGAGGTTAAACTAACTGATTGTGCATATGCAGTACCCACAGGTGTATCTAGGATGGGGAAAGGCAGCCCCTTCAATTCTGGCCAGCTGCTGTTGCCCTCACCAGGAAAGACCCTGGCAAGGGCAGCGGCAGCAGAAAAGGCAGTCCGCCTACCCGATCCTGGCCCGCTGCTGTTGCCCTCACTGAGGAAAGACCCTGGGGAGGGTAGTGGCAACGGGAAAGGAAACTCCCCTACCCAATCCTAGCCGGCTGCCTTTGCCCTTGGCAAGGAAAGACCCCAGTGAGAGCAGCAGCAGCAGGAATAGCTCAGGAGAGGGGGCTCTTTCCCAGCCCAGGAAGGTGACACACCTACACATCTCAGGCAACACATTAACATGTCACAACACACCATTTGGAAAGCCCTCCTCTAGTGCAATATCAGTGCAGGCAGAGGGCATTTACTTACTATAAAAACATAAACACTTTTCCCTGTATAGGTGCTTTTTTTTTTTTAATGACACCCATAGTTGAAGAGTGAAAACAAGTAAATAGGCTCCTCTCTGAAAATCAAGGATGGTTCTATTTTATTTTATTCTATATTGTTCTGCTCTGCTCATATCTTCCCTTTCTTCAAATGTGGGAGGTGGTTTAGAACACAGGTTAAAACAAAACACAGCTCAAGCAATTGCAGCAAGATATTTTTATTCAGATAGGCCTTGCGCTCAGAATATGGAAAACACTGCCTTCATCACAGCTTTGTTGTGTAAACAGCAGATGGAGATTTTAAGGCAGCTGTGCTTTTATTATTTTTATTATGTTTTAAACGTGAACTGTTTTAACATTCTGGTTTTTTAACAGAATTGTTTAATTGTTTAACTGCTTTTTTACTTTTGTACTAATAGTTTTTTTTCCCTGTACTTTGCTTTAAACTGGATGTAAATTTCCTTGGGTCCAGTGCAAGAAGAAAGGCAAGATAAATAAAATAAAATGCTACAAAAGTTTTTTTAAAAAAAACAAACAAGCAATCCCATTAAAGCAATTTAATTTAAAACAGTTTAAAAGCATTTAAAACATAACGATGAGCAGAAAAATCCAGGATGACCCACAGTTAGGTCCCCTTTATAAGTCTGACATTAACAGGTCAAGAGTGTGTTAGCACTTCTTTGTTGTTGTTGTTCTTTTTACATTTCCCCCACAGGTGGCTCCTTGTTTGAAGCTGCCATTGTATGTTAAACCTAAGATCACCCTGCTCAGACCATGGGTGGGTCCTGCTTTCACTGCAAATGGAATTTTTCCTTTTACTAATTTCTGCCCTACTAATCTTTTTCTTTTCTTCTTTCCTTCTTCTCATGTTCCAGCTTCAAAATAGTTCTAGGATGGACAGATCTGAAGCTGTCATGCGAAGCTTATTGCTTCGCACTCTACCTACAAACTGCAAACGAGGACGCAGGCATGTAGCAACACAAAAATTAACCACAGATAATGTTTCATTACATTTCAGATCAAATAGAAACATTGTTCAGCAAGCATCTATGCTTACTTACCAAGTTTGTACCACATGTCACGGATAGCAAAGCCAATTAAACGTCGCATGTCTC
Organism: Cyclura pinguis; assembly: GCA_030412105.1. Taxonomy (NCBI): domain Eukaryota; kingdom Metazoa; phylum Chordata; class Lepidosauria; order Squamata; family Iguanidae; genus Cyclura; species Cyclura pinguis. The sequence goes on from CM059600.1 coordinate 133,722,816, forward strand.
CATATCTATATGAGGGAATATGGAAAATAGTATCTTTATCACAGCTTTGTTGTGTAAATGAGTAGATAGCTTTCAAGTGATTTTCAGGAAGACTTACTTGTTCAGGATCTTAAGGCATTTGGCATGAGAGAACTGCTCAAGCTGCAAGGAATCCTGGGTGATAAAAGCCACGGCAAGATGAAAATAGTTGTTCCACAGCTGTAAATTGAACAGAAGACAGATAACTGAATTCTCGTAATGGGTTTCACCTAGCATGGAAGCTGAAACTAAGTTGTGTAGATCCTAAATAATTTATGAAGGCAACCAGCAGAAGCAATGTGAGATTTTAAACTTACACAAAGTTATACACTGTTATTACTTGCAATTAGAATAAGACAAGCGTGTGATTTTTATACTGGCTGGCCTGCGTCCCCTATGATGACAATGAGAATGACGATGATGAGGATTCTTCCATTTAAAAAAAAACAGTTCTAGGATTATCTTTTGTTTATGCACTTTGGTTGAATAAGGCTCATGAACTGGTTGATACTGTATGTCTTCCTACAGACTAATGTATATGCTACATTCTAGATTGGAAGTATATTTGATGACTTTATTTTATTGTTGAATGAGATGCTCCAGTACTTATATGCTACTCTGTTGAGGAATAAATGTGGGTAAGAAGGGAGTTGTGGTGCCATAGCTCAGGCTTGTCCTTGATGATATAAAGCTTTTCTGGCACCACTTTGCTTTCTGCATGTAAGACTGACATCTATGTTTACAGCACATTATGTGTATAAACTTCCCAGGACCTTTGTTGCCTCAGTATGCCATGCTACCACTGCTTAGTTAAAGATGGCTTTAGCTTATCTTTACTGAATAGTCATGCTTCTCTCACGTGACCTTCCAAGTTCCACAGAAGGAGAACAGGACAACACGTTTTGACACTTTTCCAGTCTCTCAAATTAGCATACTTGCATTAAGTCCCATTTATATTCATATCATATCTCAATTTGAATCTTGAAACAGTATAATCTGTGCAAGTGTCACTCACCTATCAACATATATAAAACAAGCTTATAGAAGGATCAAAACATAAATTGACTGAAACTATCAAAAAGTAAGGTCACATAATTGAATGTTTATAGTTTGGTGTAAAGAAAACTGATGAAAAATTAATCAAGGTTTGAATAAAAATGTTTTTTAATGGGGAAAGTAAACCTGATTTCCCTCCCCACCTTCAACATACTGAAAAACAACCAGCAATCAAGTACAAACTCACTCCTGTAAGAAAATACCACTGCATTGGTCACCGGTGGCCAAAATCATTTTTAAACTTTTGGACTGTTTCAGCTCTAAAACAACTGAGTGTTAGTTGGACAACTGGCTTTACAGATTTACTGTGAGACACCAAATAGCATTTGAGTGGCATACGGCACTGTCCTAATTGCTCCCTTTGTGTAAGCATCTCATCCAGAACCGGCACAGAGAAAGAATTAGCTGCTCATTGCTCAGTGAGTCCTCCCTCTGAGTCAACAGATGGGTCCATCCAAGAAACAAAGTCAGAAAACGTGCCCTTTTGAGATGTCCATTCTCTTCCCTGCTGTGTCACTAAGTGGCCAGACACCGAGCGCTGACAGCGTCCATTCAGTCTGGCCTGTTTCCCCAAGCCTTAAATCCACTTGGAAATAGGAGAGAGCTTTGTTTATGGATGCACTTTTGCCAACAGAAAACGAGTTAGGAAAATATATTGCTGCAGTCTCATCAAACACAGCAAAATCTGTTTTTCTTCTTTCCTCTTCTTCTGCAAGCCTGCGATCAGCCCGGGGCGGACTTTAGGCTGGCGAGCTTCAGCGGTTGGTTGAGAGCCTCGACCAACCGGAAGCCACCATTTTTGTCCCTGGAGCAGTGCGGAGCGGCGGCCACGCACTGCTCTGGAGCAGCGTGGACTGGACCGGGGAGTCCAAAAGTCTGGCGAGTAGAGTCACAGGGCGATTCCCTCGCTCTGTGTGGAAATGGCCTTAGTCTTCTAGCTGCAAAGTGAGTTATTTTGCTACATTAGTTTTAGACTTCAGCCCTTCTTATTTACCAAACCAACATTGTTCATATTTGGAGTAGTACTGCCCATTACAATATGCAATACACAGCTGCTACGGCAACTGTCATTGCCACTACAGTTACTATGTGTTCTGGCTGTTGTTGTTGGTAACTATGTTGTTGTTGTGTGCCTTCAAGTCATTTCTGACATGGTGAGCCTAAGCCGAGCCTGTTACAGGGTTTCCTGGGGTTGAGAGTGTGTGACGTGCCCCAGGTCACCCAGTGGGTTTCTATGGTCGAGTGGGGAACTGAATCCTGGTCTCCAGAGTCGTAATCCAATGCTCAAACCATGATACCACACTGGCTCTATAATATAAACAAAATCAGACAGCCACTCACTTGTTCTTCAAAATTCATGTTTTCCAGAAACTTCTGATTCATAGTTTCAGACAATTTGTTGATGGCTCTCAGAAACACTCTAAAGGTTAAAAACAGACAAACAAACAAGATTTAAAATTAGTTCATATGCACAATGAGATTTTATCATCTCAGCTAGTGAGGTCCAAACAAACTGTGAATGATAAGTAGCCAGAATACACATTACTTGCAACAGCCTACAATTAATAGTACATTATGCACAGGCCAAGTCTTTCTTTTCAGTGTCTTATATGCAATATGTTCTAATTAGTACCCACCACAGAAAATAGGACCAAGTCTTTTCAGTCTGCTGCACAATCACAGTTTGTTCTTGTGAATACAGCATAATAAATCTTTCACATTCAAGTTGTTTCCCAAGACACAGCTATACACTTATTTTTAAAAGACTAAGGGTTTTGTTGAATTGATCAGCCAGGCAGAAATATTAACTTCTTCAATTATTTAGACTGACTCTTAGTTCATTAGCAATAGCCGCCTACACATCCTACACAGTGCCTAGCAATATGATATACACACACAGCTATGAAATTATCCTATTTATTTACCAATTCTTTCCAACTACCTATATGTGATGTAATTTAAATTAGCGTAACCACTGTTTGTAGAAGGCAGACAACATGTAAACAACGCTGCTGTCTGTAATTACACAGGAGATAGATGTGGCGATCAGAACTGGAACAAGTGCTGCTACTCAGCTTTCCCGGAAAAGACATGGCAGCTCATTAAGCCAATAAATTAAAGCAGTCATCCTATAAATAGGCCCTGTGTGGTCCTGAACCGTTCCTCTTCTGAAAACAGCTTCTAAGCCTAATACTACAAGTTGTGCCCGAAATGAAGAAAGGAAATGAAGGAGCAGCCTATAATACAGGGTTAGGCATTGCAGTGAGAATAGATCTGGAAGACTTTTTGTACACACAAAAGTGTGCTTTGGATCTTAGGCAGCATCTTTCAATAAAGAAAGCATGATATAATTTATTCATGTTTATAGACATTAGCCACTATGCTAGTTCCCCTCCCTGTTGACACTTATAAAATGTCCACATGCACAGAGTGGTAGCAGTTAGTGCACAATTAATACCTAAGGACATGTTTCCTTCTCAAAACACAGACTTCATTATAATAGAACTGATCAAGGGGCAGCTTGATAACGCTTTGTGTTAGAGTCACTGTACTGAGCTGAGAAGTCTGCTATTCTGGGCAAATTTGTACCAAACCATTTATCAGTTCACAGGCTGGATTGTACACAGATTAATGCTATATTCTTAAGTTGTCCTTTGCCAGTGGGACACAGTAGGTGGACCTGCCATCAGTTACAGTTTTGACCTTGGCGGCTCTGGTCAGGCCATGCAGCCTTTTAGAAACCCACCTCTGGCCCTCCTCCAAAGGATGACTTACAGATCAATTTGTCAGCACCATAAACCCTCTCTCGATGCCCCACACAAACCCAAGGAAGGAGATGGGTGAGAGAAAAAATATAAGGCAACCATGCTGACTCATCTCCTTTCCCTGACCTGGTTTGGACCTTGGGTGCCTGCTCTCCCTACTATGCCTCAGCCCCCTTCCCACAGACACACAGATACACACACGTACACATTTTCATATTTGTGCTTTTTCACTTTTGCAAGGATCCCTAGCGAATGTGAAGGGCAGGCTGTATTTACACTATTTTCAAGAGAATAAATGACACAGAGTTAAGGGATATTTTTAAGACATTAAACTCGGCCCAGCTAGAATCCAGTTTCATCATCACTACAGAACCTCCTATGGTAGCTGCGAAGTACAAGCAGATTGGATTTGGAACATATGAGCAACATATTGAGTAAGTACCCTAGGTGAGATAGGAAGGAATACGATGCATATTTTCCTCCTCTGTGTCCGCAATACTGCGGATAATCTTAACAAACAGAGACAATTGCAGTAGTAAAAATATCACATTTCAAAGAGTGATAAGCTTAGTTTGACAATCATCAGACAATCCAACAATTCACAAAGAGAATACACTACAAGACGGAATTAGACACTCAAATGACAGCCCATTACGAATGCGAAATTTTTCAGAGGCACAGATGTCTGATGTATGAACTTTGGCAAGACTTGTCACATAGCCATCAGAGTGATGAAGTGATTTAATTTGAATGGACTGTTTTCTTGGTAGGGTAAAATTCTTCCTCATGAAACTCTTAATATCATATCGTCTATTGCAAAATGAATAGGCACTTTCACTTAAATAATTCTCTTTAAAAACCTATTCATGGAATCCATTCTGTCCTGCCTGGTCAATGAGTTACTTTATTCCATCCCATTTTCAGCCATTTTAAACTGAATGTTGGTCTAATTTTATAGCTTTCCAGCTATGACCCACTGAGATTTTTATATCTATATGGAAATGGAAAGAGGAATTTCCTCAAGATCTTAGTATTTTTAGATTCACCTACAAGAACATTTAGGCTGCAAACGAAAGGCAAATAGGCCCTTTTTTCTGTTTCCTTTTTAACAGTACTACTATAGCCTACTCAAAACTCTTTTTCAATCTTCTTGGAGAAAAAAAATCATTTAAAGCACCTTGGATATTTGTTCAAAAGGAATGGTCAAAATTTTAAATATAATCTTCCCCAGCATTTGAGCTCTTTACCTGTAGCAAAATTTGAAACTGGAAGATTCAGAACAAATGATCACTTACACCCCAAGGTGGTACTAAAGTAGCCAGGTGCAAAAGATAATAGGGATGTTGCATCTTCAATAGTTCTGTATAAGTGGGAATTTCACCATGTCATGGAAGTTTCTCCGGGGGGGGGGAAGTCTCCCTTTTTTTTTTTTGTGGAAATATTAAAAGGTGCAAGATCTCTGTCCTGTTTTGCATCTGCCCGTCCTACTTGATGCAGTGTTTTGAGACAGCTGTCCAAGACACTCTGCTGCACGCGTGATGTTCGATGCAGACTAGAAGATTCTTGAGAAACTTCCCCACTGTCCCACTACAACTACAACTTTAAGGCCCTTTCCGCACCTTACCTGGTCCTGATGTGGGTGTGTGGGGATCACGCGAGCAGCCTCTTATGAGAGGCACTCGCATCCCCTCTGCTTCTTCTCCGCAGCAGCTCCCTGCTGGCTGGAAGGAAGTGTGAGGGCTCTGCCCCTTCCTTCCGCAGTGCAGCCGGGTACTTTCCCAGGCTGCGCTGGGGGAGGAAGCGTGAGGGTCGCATCTCTGGAGGCTCCACATGCAAGGTAAGTGCATGTGGGGCCCGGGAGCGATGCGTAATCATGCATCATTTTTGGCAAGAAGCCAGTAATGATATATTCTGTGATTGCTGCCTACTGGTCCTGGCAGCATTGCACGATTGTGAGGACGTAATGTGAAATGGTCCTCACAGTTGTGTGATGCTCCGGACGTCCTTTCGCATTTGAAATGGCATGCGCAAAGGGCCTAAGATAAGTTGCAGATGGTATATATGGTAAATACTGCCAGGTCTTTTACAGTAGAGGAACCTGTCTTTGCAATGTTCAATAGAAAGCATTGGGATAAATTAGAAGGCACAAAGTGAGTTAGGTTGATCCACACTTTTTCTACATCTTGGCTCATCTAGATTTACATGGTGACATGGTCTGGCAGGGGTGCACTTAGTGAGGGAACCACCCCCCATTTACCTTATTCCTTTGTTGCCACTGGGCTGTTGACCAATCCAGAAACAGCCATGAGGGCAAGGAGATGGAGATACAGAGAAGGACTAGACGCTGTCAAAAGGCAATTGAGGGGGATGGATACCAACCATGGGGTGAGAGGACAGGAAAGGTTGCAGTGTCAGTGGAGCAGGCTATTTGGGAAGCAAGGAGAAAGAATATAGTCTCCACCAGTTTCTTGAATGCCAGCTAGGCAGAGCAACCACTAGACTTATCCCCTGTCAAGGCTCCAAGACAACATACTGAGAAAGCCTCAAGAGTTTCCATCCCACTGAATAGTTTTCCTTTCTTTCCCTCTCAGCCAGAAACTGAGAGCTTCTCCTGCTGGATGAAGTAGGAAGCAGTGAACCAGCCAAAAACTCACAACAAAAAGGCTGGCTCAGCTAGGATAACACCAAGGCATTTGGGGTGATATGAAATCTTGGGGAAAAGGAAACAAGGGTGCCATGAGGCCACAGTACGTACTGGATGAATAGTGCTTGAGTTTGCTTAAGCTGTTGATGCAAGCTTTTTTTTTTTAAATGCCTTCCCATGTAGGAGGAACCTGCTTCTGTATACTTTGGTTACTTCCATAAACAAGATGGATGCAATCTACTGAAGATCTTTCATTGCCAGAAAGTCTAGTTATGGGAGCAGGAAGGAGCTGATCTACCTCCTTTCTCCTCCAAGGAAGTTCCTTCTGGAACCCCCCAGAGCAGATTTTGGGAGGATACAGGAAGTTGCATGCAGTAATAGACAGTGAGAAACTCTGCTCCCACTAGTAGTCCTCCTTCTATACCAGGGGTGGGCAAGGTGTGACCCAGGGGCTTCATGCAGCCCCCAGGGCCTCTAGGGTTCAAAAAATAATTTTTGTCCCAAAATGCCCACAGAGGCATGAAGGCATTTTAACATGTTTTTGACCCATGGGCCAACTTAATTCCAGAAGAGGTCTTTTTTCAAACCAGAAAGTGAACAGGAAGTGACTTCTGTTCACTTCTGGTTATTATAAAGGGCTCCTCCTGCTCCTAATATGTCTCAAAGGGGTCTAAAAGCATCGTGAAAATACCATCTACACCCTCTAGAAGGCAAAACAACCATTTTGATATTTTTGTAGGTAGGGTGCAGCTCTCCACAGCCTTTCACAGTTGCCCACCCCTACTTTATAAAACAGTGGTTTCCATTAGGTACCCCTTATAGTTCTTCTTTGGCTCAGAGCGTTAACTATGATTCTGGACAAAATAGCCAGGATTCAGGAGGTGCCAGAATTCAGCAGGATTCAGCAGGAGCCAAAAGCCAGATGCTTTCTAAGATGCGTGCACAGAAATTATTTAATGTGGTCCTTTACTGTGACACTTTTTAAATGCACATTTCATTTGCAAAGCAATACTTGTGTGAAGAAATAGATGGGGGGCTCCCCAAGCCATAGCAATGAACATCCACTGTCTGTCCACTGTTAAGCATTTATGTTATATCAAACCAAACTACAGTTTCCAGAGCCAATGCAATGATCTGTATGTGCACAGACAACTTGGTTAGCACACAATACTCCATAATTACAAGATGGGAGTTTATCCCAAATGTTTGCCCTGATAACCTGAAAATACTAAGCCAGTTTGACACAAACTGAGGGCAGCTCACCTGTCAGTAGTATTGCTATAGTAAACCTGAAATAGTTAAGTTTTTCAAGAGTGTTCTAGCTATTACAAAAGTTTCTGAGGGTCAGTGCAGGGGCACAGTATGCAAGTTCACATTTGCATTCAGCTCAGATTTGTTTTGGGTACTTTATTAGCTAGTTATCTGATTGCTTCAGCCCCATGCTTGAGCTCATCAATCCATGGTAAGGTAAGGTGAAAAAGGTTATGATCTCAGCATGGGGCACCTAACAATCTGGGTATCTATTGAATTATTCAGATGAGCAATACAACCGATATCAATTCAACCAATGTAAAATGAGGAAGCCTACTCAAGCTTGTTGGTTTTTTAAACAAGTATTTTCCTCCAGTTACTGGAGGGAAAAGTAGTATGCATCTAGGTTGCTTGTGTGTGTGAACTAGCTCAAGATGTGCCCTTTTCCACATCTGGAAAGTCAGCCTTTTCCTTCTCCCCAGTATTCTTTCCTGACATTTGTGTTAAAAGGCCTCTTTTGCTTATCAGTTGGTCATAAGTCCATGAGCTTTCCAAATTATGCATTTAAAAAGAAAATATTCACTTTATCCTTTTGACCCATGAAGTCCAGAAATCTTTCCTCAAGGCTATGCCTCTGTTTGAAGGACACCGCAATCTTCCAGCTTTGAAAGCATTCTGTTTTATATCAGGTGAAGTACAACTTCTTCCTCTCAATAATGTGTCCACCCATAATGGTTACCTTATAATGAGACAACATAATTCTTTGGAGAAGACAATCATGCTTAATAAGGTGGAAAGCAGTAGGAAAAGAGGAAGACTGCATTGGAGGTGGACTGATTCAGTCAAGACAGCCACGGCCCTGAGACTGCAAGACCTGAGGAGGGCAGCTGATGACAGGAGATCTTGGAGAGTCTCTCATTCATAGAGTCATCATACCTCAAAGTCAACTGGATGGCAAATAACAACAAACTCACTGTAGTGTCATGTGTTTCTCAAGTGAGTCAGTCACTGAATATTGTCAGTCATTGCAGAAGCAACCATTTCCCTTCATAACACTGATGCAATTTTGTGACTCTTCAGGTTTTCCTAAAATACTTTCGAAACTAAGCTCTTGCCTGGCATATCATTCTAAATGCCACCAAAGATCGCTTCCTCAGTTCCTCCACGAAAAATAACCCATCTTTCCATTAAACTTTGTTCTTCATTTTGTTCCGGAAAGATTTGCATTTCCCTTCTCCATCTCTGGGAACTATGACTTTTTGCCCCCTTTTGGGTAGCTTATCTTTGGTTGTGTGGCAGTTTTGTATTACAATAGAGCTAGACCACACATTCCTGGTCATCTGGATTATCCCAGCAGCAAGGATTCAAGCAGCTGCTTAGGCTCATGGAAGGACTTGTGTTAGATGATTGGAACTGTTGGCTTTTTTTCTCTTTTTGAATAGTTGATCCATACATGTCACAGTTGTTTTTGAAAAACACACACTCCATTTCAAAATCTATGTACCATGGCAAATAGAGAACTAATACTTGAGAAACACCTGCCTCAAACTCCCCGTGGACCCACACACATCCAGTTGTGATTCTTTGGATTATGACCTGTGTTTCTACACCTGAGTAACCATAATAGCTGTCTGGATACATCATCTTAAGCTCCAGTTCTAAAGTACAGTTCATATTCATTTTTGCTTAGGAAAGTCTCCTATAAAACTTACTCTTTTTTTTTGCTGTTAAAGACTTGTTAAAATGTACATCCTGATTTTATTGTAAGCATTTTCAGAGCCAGTAAGTGTCTCTACACTAATGCGCAGAGTATGGGAAACAAGCAAGATGAACTTGAACTCCTAGTACAACAAAATAGATACGATTTGATAGGCATCACTGAGACCTGGTGGGATGAGTCTCAGGATTGGAATGTAGGAATAGAGGGGTATAGCCTATTTTGTAGAAATAGACCGAACAAGAAAGGAGGAGGAGTAGCCTTGTATGTCAAGGATGTTTTCACCTGTGAAGAGATCCATGACTTAAACTGAGAAAGCCAGGTTGAGAGCATCTGGGTAAGAATTAAGGGAGCGAGAAACAATAGGGATATTTTGGTGGGGTTTACTACAGACCTCCAACCCAGACTGAGGACTCTGATGACGCCTTCCTCAACCAAATGACTGCACATTCAAAAAGGAGAGATACAGTAATAATAGGAGATTTCAATTACCCAGATATATGTTGGCAGTCAAACTCTGCCAAGACAGCAAGGTCCAGCAAGTTTCTTGCTTGTCTTGCAGACAATTTCATGGTCCAGAAGGTGGAAGAGGCAACAAGGGGATTGAATATTCTAGATCTGATCCTGACCAACAGGGATAACCTTGTTAATGAGGTAGAAGTGATTGGATCTTCAGGGGGGAGTGACCATGCCCTATTGGAATTTGGCATTCAGTGGGAAGGAGAAGATAAGTGTAGCCAGACACTCATCTTAGATTTTTAAAAAGCAGACTTCTGTAAACTTAAGGAGCTGCTGGCCGAAATTCCGTGGTCAAGAATAGTGAAAGAGAAAGGAGTTCAGGAGGCATGGGAGTTCCTTAAAAGGGAGATACTGAAGGCACAGTCTAAAACTGTGCCAATAAGGAGGAAAAATGGAAGGCATCTGAAGAAACCAGAATGGTTGATTGAAGATCTCTCAGCTGAGCTAAGCGTTAAGAGAAACGTGTACAGGAAATGGAAGAAGGGGGAAACCACCAAAGAAGAATTTAAGCAAGTAGCCAGGAGATGTAGGGAGAAGGTCAGAAAGGCTAAAGCACAGAACGAACTTAGGCTGGCCAGAGACCTTAAAAACAATAAAAACGGTTTTTTTAAATATTTCCACAGCAAAAGGAAAAAGAAGGAGATGATAGGGTCGCTGCACAGAGAAGATGGCAAATCACTAACAGGGGGAAGAGAAAAGGCAGAACTACTTAACACCTTCTTTGCCTCAGTTTTTTCCCAGAAGGATACAAGCACTCAACCTGGCGGTTGGGGAGCAGGGGAGGAGGCAGGGGAAATGCGGCACATAATAGGTAGAGAGGTGGTACAAGAATACCTGGCCACACTGGATGAATTCAAGTCTCCAGGGCCAGATAAATTGCATCCTAGGATATTAAAAGAACTGGCAGAGGTCATTTCGGAACCGCTTGCTATAATCTTTGAGAAATCTTGGAGGACAGGAGAAGTTCCAGCAGACTGGAGGAGGGCAAATGTTGTCCCCATCTTCAAGAAGGGAAAAAAAGAGGACCCAAATAATTATCACCCAGTCAGCCTGGCATCAGTACCCGGAAAGATCCTGGAACAGATCATTAAGCAATCAGTTTCTAATCACTTAGAAAGCAATGCGGTAATCAAGAAGAGTCAACATGGATTTCTCAGAAATAAGTCATGCCAGACTAATGTTATCTCTTTTTATGACAGAGTTACCAGCTTGATAGATGAAGGCAATGCTGTGGATGTAGCGTATCTCGATTTCAGTAAGGCCTTTGACAAAGTTCCCCACAACATTCTTGCAAAGAAGCTAGTAAAATGTGGGCTGGACAGGGCTACTGTCAGATGGATCTGTAACTGGTTGACTGGTTGTCAGCTGTAACTGGTTGACCCAAAGGGTGCTTACCAATGGCTGCTTTTCAACCTGGAGAGAAGTGACTAGTGGGGTGCCACAGGGTTCTGTCCTGGGCCCAGTGCTGTTCAATACCTTCATCAATTACTTGGATGAAGGAACAGAGGGCATGCTCATCAAATTTGGAAATGACACCAAATTGAGAGGGGTTGCTAATACGCCAGAGGACAGGATCAAAATTCAAAATGACCTGGAGAGATTGGAGAGCTGGGCCAAGGCTAACAAAATGAAATTCAACAGAGAGAAATGTAAGGTCCTACACTTAGGTAGAAAAAACGGAATGCAGAAATATAGGATGGGGAACACGTGGCTGGATAGCAGTACGTGTGAAAGGGATCTAGGAGTCTTAATAGACCACAAGCTGAACATGAGTCAGCAGTGTGATGCGGCAGCCAAGAAAGCCAATGCAAATTCTCGGTTGCATCAATAGGAGTATGGTGTCTAGATCGAGGGACCTACTGGTACCACTCTACTCTGCTTTGGTTAGACCTCATCTTGAATACTGTGTCCAGTTCTGGGCATCCCAATTCAAGAAGGACATGGTCAAGCTGGAGCAAGTCCAGAGGAGGATGAGCAAAATGGTGAGGGCCCTGGAAGCCATGCCCTATGAGGACAGACTTAGAGAGCGGGGTATGTTTAGTCTGCAGAAGAGAAGGTTAAGAGGGGACATGATAGCCATGTTTAAATATTTGAAGGGATGCCATGTAGAGGAGGGAGTGGGCTTGTTTTCTTCTGCTCCAGAGACCAGGACAAGGAGCAATGGATTCAAGCTGCAGGAAAGGAGATTCCACCTGAACCTCAGGAAGAACTTCCTGATGGTCAGGGCTGTCCGGCAGTGGAATATGCTGCCTTGCAGTGTCGTGGAGTCTCCTTCTTTGGAGGTTTTTAAGCAGAGGCTGGATGGCCATCTGTCAGGAGTGCTTTGAGGGTGTTCCTGCATGGCAGGGGGTTGGACTGGATGGCCCCTGTGGTCTCTTCCAACTCTACATTTCGATGATTCTATGATTCTATGAATTTTGATATGACTCTTGGATAAGTTGAGGGACATTCTGTGGAGAAGGAGAAGCATCAGCCACTTCAGCCTCCACCACAGCCATCTTCCCACCTCAGGAGGACAGCTGCCCCTGGCTGAAGCCACAGCAATTTTCCTACTCAAGCATTCAAAATAGTCAGGAGTGGCACTGCGGTAGAGAAAGGGTTGATGCTTCCTTTAGGTTCTGCCCAAATAGACTAAGCTACTGCCTTTAACCACTCTATTCAGAGATGGGGATGGTTCCTTTTTTAAAACATAAGAGTTAAAATACAAGTAGTCACACTGACCCATGGATAAGATGACCCAGGTTTTGGGGGGTGAGTTTTTTGACTAAAATTTTTAGACTTATACACAAGTATATACAGTAATCCCATGTAAGTCCCATACAGGATTTCAACCTTCAACTGACACAAGGGATTTGCACTATCCCTCTGAAATTTGTAAACTACCTCCCCTTCTCCCTCCCTCCCTCCCTCCCTCCCTCCCTCCTTCTCATTGAACAGCTCACCCCATGGCATATGATAAACAGCTTTAGAAACTAACCTCAACTTCAAAAGCAGTTTACTACACAACATACAGGGGTATGCTGTTTGAGAAGAACAAGTCTAAAGCTTGCCTGGGCTGACAAAACTACTTTCATGATTCTCTGGATCCTCACCCTGATTTCCAACCTGTAATGAATCAAACAACACCACGTAGTACTCCAGGGCTTTACAGACTGCTTTTTGAAGGGAGAACATAACTCCCTTTGTAACACAAAGACGAGATGACAAATGCTTTCTCTGCGAATTGTACTGTTTGTCCTCTATTCTACCAACACCCTGTCCCAAAATATGAAAGTGTATTACATATTTGTTTTTCTTCAGGCAAAGCATCCACTCTGATAAGAGCATAAAGGATTACAAGCCAATACAAATATGCTTCACTTTCATCTCCATGAGCTTTGTTCAGATATGGTAAATGCAAGAGGATGCTGCCTTTACACTTGACTCTGCTATTGAAAAAATATTGAAAGAGATAAAGAAAGTGCTGAGCTTGCATTGCTAACTTTAATTTTTCACCTTGAGGCAGAGAGAGAGAGAAGGGCCGCCTGAGAGTGCATTGTGCATAGGGAGGCAATAAGCTCACTACCTCAAAGCATCTATCGGAATACTACGAAAGAGGTTTCTAGTGAATCAGCACATTCTCCCTTAAAGTCAGATGCATAATGGGTTTAACTATTGTTCTCCTGATGTTGCATTTTCTGAAAATGAAAGCCTTATTCAGAAATAAATGCAGAATGCAATTTGTTTGTTTGTTTAAAAAAGAAGCCTGTTATATCTATACATTCTTAAGATTGTGTCTACTGTTAGTACAGGAGATCATATACTGCAGATAGAAGTATACAAATTATACAAAGCTTGATTTACAAAACCTGCTTCATATTTCATCTTCAGATATCATTTATACACTGAAAATATTTTGCAACCTGTTGGGTGTAAAACACACCACCAGGCTTTTACTTTGGAAGAACTCCTCCGTGCACTTGGAACTTAGGATGAACAAGAGAGCCGTGCACAGTATCACATAGCCCTGAAAAAGGAACTTGCATACCCACTCAGAATAAAGAGGAGAGAGACAGTTGGTGGGTAAACTTGGGCCACATAGATTGATTTTTGGTTAAACCCAGATTTGCAGTGGATCCTCCCAAGTGTGGATTTCTGTGGAGGCCTGGGACTCCGTGGATCCCTTCTCCAGTCACTGGAGTACTCCTACTCAGTCCCAGTCTCTTTGTCTGAATTTGAGATAAATAGATGAGGCGGGTTGTGTTACATTGTTACTGTGTGCCTTCAAGTCATTTCCAACTTACGGCAACCCTAAAATGGGGTTTTCTGGGACTGAGAGTGTGTGATGCGCCCAAGGTCGTCCACTAGGTTTCCATGGCTGAGTGGGGAATCAAACCCTGGTCTCCAGGGTCATAGTCCCACACTCAGACCACTATACCACATTGGCTTTCTTTGTGTTGCATGCCTTTACTTTTTTTAAAAAAAAGAGACTGCTGACAGCTTTTTCCATTTCCTGACAGATCTGGGTAAAATTAAAGGGCTAGCATAACTTTCACTGTTTAATGGATGAAAATTGGGGCATCTGTGGCTAACCAAGTCCAGAGTGTGGTCAAGATGGCAAAACATATAGACAAGAAAGAATACACAAACTGAAAGAAGCTAAAGGTATTTGCTGAGAAGCTACTGGGAAGTTTAATATTCTGTGGTCTGCTCTCCGCTCCCTCCCACTGAGGTGATTGAGTGCAAACTACTTTTGCACTTTGAGCTCACTTTGCAGCAACTAAAGCAAGCCAAGGACAAAGAGGAAAACTGGGAGGATGAGAAAGAAAACAGGACAATTCAAAGACAGTTTAAAAAGTGGGAGAATGAAGGATTAATTGGGACAGCTAGAGGGTATGGGATACCTACTCTTCTGAGAATATCGACAGCAGTATTTCATACAAATAGGTGCAAGAGCAATCTTCATGTTTTGAATTTTCCAAAAAAAAAAAAGGGGGGGGGATGTGCTTATTCTCCTAGCTCTTAGCTGTTGTATTACTGTATAATGCTCTCTGCTTAACTTTTGATTTGATGTAGCATTTCTTGTAATTAAAGAGTCTGAGGCCATTTCTGAACTAGCCTGTTATAGCGTGATGATTCCACTTTCAACATCCTCTGGAATCCTGGGGTTTGCAGTTTCGGGAGGGGCCGGCTGAATTCCAGAGGATGTTGAAAGTGGAATCATTGCGCTATAACAGGTTAGTGCGGAAATGGCCTGAGATGCAAACACCATTCCTTATTAGGCCAGACGGAATCAATCACTTACAAGACACAATTATCAGCAGGCTTGGGGGGAAAACCAGGCTTTTCAGGAGCAGAAATCTTCTGGGTGGGGGAAACCTGGCGGGGGAGGGAGGACTCAAAAACAGCCTAAGGAGGACTTGAACCTACTCAGCAGACATTGGACTAGCTGTTGCAGGGAAGAGAACAGGAAATCACAGAGGAGGAAAGGGAGAGCAGAACGCTGATCAGGGAGTGATCCAAACTGCAATGCTTTAATCTTGCATTGTTTTTACTTAATTTTGTTAAGTTGACTTATAAGTAGTTATTGATGAAAAAGGCAGGTGACAGATACTTAAAATACATACACACAAAAGTTGCTAGCACCAAACTGATGTTTATAAATGCAAACCATGGTTTGTATTTATATCTTAGCAAGTCAAAGCTACTTTCTTTCCACTACAATTTGTGGCAGTTTCCAGCCATCACTGCCAGTTTTGTATATCATACTGATTTTAGATAGTGGAACTATCAGTTATACACTATCAGTGTGTACATTCAAACTGTGCTTCATTCGCAGCTCAATACCATAAACTGGATGGTTAGGCTTGTGTGTGCTGTAGGAAAACAAGTAACATAAATTGCTTACTACTGCATAATAACTTATCATCCAGCATATACAAAAAATAAATAGATAGTGGGCCTATACTGATGCTATTATACTTTTGCAAACTGGCACTGTACTACATATTCCATTAAAGTTTTGGCGTACAGCTTATAAACAGAATTTGTCAAAGAAGCAAGAAAAGCTGTCCATTAGGATTGTTTCTTTTCCAATTTTAAACCCTATAAAACATCTGCTACCCTTTTGGATCCACGTATGGTAGATTATTAGATTTGCAGGAAATACTTTAGCACTCAGCACCATATGCACAAGAATCATAGGTTGCCTTATTGAGCCATTAGTAAAACTCCAGAAGCCACAGTATGGCAGTATGATTATTAGGACCAATAAAAAAAGGTGACAAAATTCAGAATAAGCGTAACCTCTGTGAATTACTGTCTTTACTCAGTGGATGGAGTAACTCTAAAAGCGTAACCCATTGAGTTCAGAAAGAGAGTGAAAGCTGGAAAGGCAATGAGCTGCAGTTGCCCAGGATAAGGACTGGGCCTTTTCCCCCTTGAATATTGTCTATAAGATTTGCCGTCGAAGTTGCTTCCTATATCACTGAGTAGCACATATTGGAGAATATTTCTCCAAACAGCTTCTGCACTGGCATCTCATTAGATGCATGGAGTCACTGAGTATGTGTTATATTTAATATCTATTATTGGTTGTATTGTGTGTATATACTCACTCACACACACATATGACTTAAATTGTGATTGTGTTTGCAATATTCCTTTATGATTGGCCTCGTAGCAGCCAGAAGAGGTGCACAAGCTTTTGAGTTCGCCACAGTTTTTTATTCTGGACATTAGTCAAAATATGGTGATAGCCAGAGAGAGAGAGAAAAGGCCAGGTAGTTGAAGCCCTGAAGTGTGCAGTTTTCAGTAGTATCCAGATGGGATGTAGAAGATAGCTAATGTATAATCCCATTTGTATTTACTTACTCCACTGTAAAGAAGCATTGCTGCAGCCCAAACCAACAATGGAGCCGGCCTTGTTATTCTGTTTACTACTGACCAGCTGCTTAGGATAGCTCTTTCACAGAGGGGTTGGAGTGTACAATGTATTAACAATGTTTTTAATTTGGTTGCTTTCTATTTTAATAGCATCTTTTGTTTAATTTTATTTTAATATGATAACCTGATTGTGTTTTTAATAGTATCTGTTTGTAAATTATATCATGAGCCATCTTGGGCCTCAGTACTGGAAGGAAAGTAGGAAATAGATGAATATTGTACATTAATTTTCCTAAGAGTAAGACCCACTGAACTCAGTAGGAGTTCTTTTTGAGTGAGATCATGCTGCTAATAAGGTTAGACTTTTCTCAGTATGAAACAGACTGCAGATTATACTGAGGGTTGCTGGGGGAAAAGAATAAAAAATTTTCCTCCCCTTTTCAAATTTAAATCTAGCAATTACTTAGTGCCCTTATACACTACAAACTCATACCACTGTAATTCCACTTTAACTGCCAAGGCAATGTCTGTGTAATTCAGAATTCTTAGCCATAGAGCTCCTCTACTGATCCTCTACTGACTATAAATCCCATGATTCCACAGGATGCAGCCACAGCAGCTTAAGTGGGTCATAGTGCTATAACCGCACAGTATGAAAGGACCCTTGGACTTAATGCTGCCTCTCCTTGATAAAACAAATTTTTGTTTGATATGGGAGTTTTATTTGGTGCAGGTCACATTTGGCCTCCATTTTAAATACAGTAGGACAGCAATAGTCTTCAAATAGAGGCTCAAACACTAAATTAAAAAGTGGTGGTATAAAGCAGATGTCTCTGCAGTGGCTCCAGCACCAGCACTTCACCACTAAATGATTAATGCTTTTCACTGGTCAAGCACAGGACAACTCAAAATGATAAAAACAGAGAATGGCTAAGTTACATGGCTAGACCAACACTTCTTGCTGATTTATATTTTCATTCTATATCATCTCCAGGAACGGTTATGTTAGTCTGTGTGTGGGTTTACATGATTTTTTTTTATATAGTAACAAACTTTAAAAATCCCTACCTTGAACTATAACCATGAGTTTTGAGTCAGTAGAGTGGCAATGCAGACAGAAGGGATAATTTCACACGTGATATCAGGAACTGGTGCAATGTTAACTATAAGGTAATCCCCAAGGAGAATGATGCTCAAATCAATGTGTTTTCACTGCTCTGTAGAATTAAAAATACTGTACCCATGAATAATGCAAAGGCTGACATGTTCTAGCTGTGCAGAGCAATTTAGATGTGAGGAGCCTAAGATAGAAAGGACAGTTAAGTCGTGAAAGTATTTTAAAAGATGTGATTTAGATTTGTAACCTCTGCAAACGTGTACTCCAAGTGATGACAAACATCTGAGTACAGGAGAAATGTCTGCATGAACTAATTCTTTAAATCCTTTAATATTTTTTTCTTGTCTCTGAAGAGTAAGACAAGTGGCTAATAGATGCTGTCTATGGAATTTCTCATGCAAAACTAAATAGAAATGAATTTATGAAGAGAAGCATAGCCAAGATGCATACAGCCCATACATCTTGACTCTCAGTTATGCTTCAGAGTATTTATGCCTCTATGAGCCTGACTGTACAGAGGAAATAATCAAGGAGCCCTAAGTCGATCACTTGGTGGATTTCTCTGTGTTGGCCTATGGTAGCCAATACTGCAGTGCCATATTGCAGTGAGGATGTGAATGGGCCCTATACTTAGTGGAAAGGGTTTATAATCAGGATGGAGAGAGCCTACACTCAGAGGCAGTTGGTGGTGCTGACATCAGTAGGACAGTAAATCCACTGTGGGCTTTAGTCTGAATGCAAAGAAACTATGGAAGTGCTAAAAGGATTTTAGGGATAGAGTTCAGCACCTTGTATTGCTCCTTTAAAGTTCAGAGTAAAATCTGGATCAGTTTCACAACCTCACTGATACTGGAATCACCAACCGCCATTACCTACAGTTCATTTGCTGTCTATTCTCTAGATCATCAGTTCTTAACCTGTGGTCCATGGACCCCCAGGAGGGTGCAATGTCCTCACAGGGGGTGCAGCTGCCTTGGCCAATAGACTTTACAAGTAGCAGCACCAAAGCCCACCTTCAATAGTGGGCAACCAATGGCTATTTGGAGATGGGAGTTCCACCCGTAATAGAGGAGGTAGGGTGGTCAGGTTTTGTGTGCGAGTGAGAGAGAGAGTGTGAGGACAGCAGGGAACCAAAAGAGATGTGTGGGCAGGTTGGGCAAGCTCCTGCAGTTTAGAGTAGGAATGGGGCACGGGTGACTTGTCAACTGGCCTGGTGTCCTCTCTGGGCAGAGAAGCAACAAACAGGACATTTCCTCCTGATGGGCTCAGTGGAAGGGTCCGGCAGCCTCGCACAGGAACATATACCTGGCTGCTGCTTCTGGCCTGATAAGTGTGGAGAGGAGGACACTCTGATCAGTGGGGTGGGCACTTGTAGTCAAGGATCAGTGGATGAATGGATGGTAGTGTGTATGGGGAAGTGGGAGTTGCTTAAAAGCTGTGAAGCAGTGGTGGAAGGTCTGGTAGTGCGAAGATAAGATAGGTGAACTCCCCTTCATCCTCTCTTGCGAGACCTCCCAGGCTGCCCTGATGCCACTGCTGCTGCTTTCTCCCTTCAGGGAAGAGAAATAGTTTCAGAGGGTGTGGAGGGGCTTTACTGAGAGGCAGTGGGATGGAGGGGAGATGGCAGCAACTGTTGGAGGTTTCCTCGAGTGGGGGGAGAAAGTGAGTTTCCTGAAGGCTTGTGTGGAAGGTGGGGGAGCTCCCTCGCTAAGACCATTGGGGGGATTAGGAGAGTAACATGGTATGTGGGGAAGGGAGACACTGAGACTTCCTGGCAAGAAGAGGGCAGATGGGGATAACTATTCCTGAAGATGGAATTTTTGGCCAGGGAGAGGCCAGTAATGTCTGTGTTTAGCTGAGAGGCTGCTTTACAAGGTTTTCCAGATGTCTCCCTAATGCAGCGGAGGGACAATGCAGGATACTAGAGGCTGGGTTTGGGTGGGCTGGACTGGGGAGAAAGTGCCTTTAAAGGTATGCTTGAAGAGAGTGGAAGAGACTCCTACAAATCCCAGAGAAGAAGTTGATGTTTATTATAAAGGAAGGGTTATTTGTCTTTTTTGGGGGCGAGGGCTGCCTCTTTCACCACTTGTCTCCTGAGATTTGTGGGAAGCTGCAACAAATGGTTTCACACAGGGGGACTGGTGTGTCTGCCTGGCTGCCATCACCTCTTTTAGCAAGAGGTTCCAGAAAAGCGTCTCTCAGAAAAAGCTGAAATTGGATATTGATAAAAGTATAAGTTGTGGCCACTGCCTTGTCCCCCTTCACCCACTGCTAGTTGACTAGCTTGTCTGTGCCCACTGTATTTGCCATCAGCTGCTGTTTCCTGGGAATAATTTGCAGCTCTTACGTTAATCGAGCACATGACTTGGACTGAAAGGTTCTAAAGTTCTTTGAGGGGGGTGTTGTTGGAGACAAGTATTGCTTAATAGTTGTTCAGTACTACTCCATTTTGCCCCTAGCATAATTGATAGGAACAATCTGAGCTATGAGTTGAAGCAGGACATATAATGATATAACAATGCTTATAAGCGAAATGCAGCACCAGCCTTCTCATTAATTAATTAATTAATTAATTAATTAAAATCAAGTGATATGAAGCCATGATTCAGTGTCAGGTTTATTGTTATTGTTATTATTGATTTGTATGGAATCATTCCAATAAAAATTTTATAACAGGAGTGTGTGCATTTATTTATTTCCCCCTTCTCTCCAAATCGGAAGACTCTTGATGAGCAACTTTAAAAAAATAGTTGATGCATTACGATTTTAAATCTTGAGTTAAGTTTTGTGTCCATGGAAACAAAAGATATTTAAAGAGGGTCCCTGGTAAAGAAAAGGTTAAGGACCACTACTCTAGATTGACTGCCAGTTTTCAGGTAAGTTGGATGGAAAAAGTAAAGTATCAGCAAGAAATAAAGCAAGTTTAGTGCTTGAAGATGTCTTTCAATGAGTAATAGAAAGAGTGCTGAAAGCTATCAAAGCATTCAGGAGATCCACGTCCAGTAGAAAGGTGAGGCTGATGCATCTTGAATTACTCTATGAACAACTTCAGCTCCACACTGCAAATAAGCTCTAGGATCATACGAACTGTACAAAACACTCTATTGTTATTGTTGATACTGCCTGGTACCAAAGTTCCCATTGTATACTCCTAGAATGCTTTGCTACCGCAGAACCATCCAGGGTTGGCAGAAATAGGCTAATTCATTTCATGAGATTTGCTGCGAATTCAACTGGTTTGAACATTGGATTACAACTCTGGAGACCAGGGTTCAATTCTCCACTCAGGCATGAAAACCCATTGGGCTGACGTTGGGCATATCACATACTCTCAACCCCCAGAAAACACCATAATAGGTTCGCCCTTAGAGTCACCATAAGTTGGAAACAACTTGAAGGCACCCAAGAACAACTATATTGAAGACATAAGCCACTAAAGGCAGGGGGAGGATGAAAAGAGTACTTAGATTTTATGCTAAGACCATTTGAAAGGGGATGCAGTCATTAATTAATTAATTATCCCATCTTTCTGCCAACATGAAATCCAAGATGGCTTACTTCAAGAAAGGTAAGAAGCAGAAGCAGAAGGTTTAGGGGCCTGAGGCAGAGATGTAAATCATAGCTGATTTTGTTCTCAAAGGAAGAAACAAGCAATTTTAGCAATTTTCTTCTCAATGTGAATTATACAAAACTGTGTAACTTTTGAAGATTTTTTTTTGCAGCGTCAGAATTTTCTGTATTGAAATAGCCACTTTTTTTTGGTTTCTTTTGTTTGTTTCTTTTACACAGAAAATTGTTTCCTGTGTAGAAAATCATGTTTAATAACGATAAAATAAAAGTCCTGAACTGCAAAGATTCTCAATGCATGGAGAATTGTCATTAAGAGGATTTTCCAGTGCTCCATTCTGTGAAAGTTCTTCAAATATTTTTGAATATTTTTTTCTTTCCTGGCCTGTGGCAGATGCGAGGCTTGGCGCCCCACTCACATGTCATGCTAAGATGAACAATATGGTATCCACACAGAAGTGTTCATTTTGTGCTGGCTTTGGGCAAATTGCCTTTCCTTAGGAAGGGCTGAGTCAGGGGGAGCCTACTAGGACAAGTTATTGGATGGTGGTGGCTTGTTTTTAAAACTCAGTCTAATAACCAGCCCTGAGAGAAGGGGCTGATTTGGGATTAAGTATCCACTTAATCAGTCCATCCACTAAGCATCCACTAAATGAACTATATCAGCCCCATGAGGGCTGATTTAGTGGACTCTGATAGCCAATTTAAAAAGTGCAGACCCAAGTAGTAAATTAGACTTGAATTTGCTATAGTAAAAGTTTATAAAATGTCAACACTGTCCTGAGCTTCCAGATCCATCCAGGGTGTTATAAGTAGGAGTTTAACATCTATTTACAATCTGTAGATGCTTTGTTCATCATCTGACTTTTGTTTGTTTATTCGTACTTCTGAGAACACAGTCATAAAGATCTATATCACATCAGCGATTTCACACCCAAGCATTATCTACTATGTGGGTATTTTTGTAGATTTTTTTTCACATGTACACTGCAGTGGTGGTTCTGTTCCGAACACCAGAGATGATTCATAGTACTAAAATAAGACCCTAACAAATTAAATTCAGTCTAAAGCTTATATTTGTAGCACAATCTTGTGTCATTTATTCCTTCTTTGCTTGTTTATGCTCCCATGTGAGCACCCCCCAAACCATGTGGACATGCCAAGCACTCAACATTTAACTAGCATTCTGAAGGTGTTTTTGTAATATTTGCATTCATTTATAAATGAATGAGATGAGCATATGTCAAAAGCACAGTTCAGCTCCCAAAGCCTGGTAATGTTGTATGGAAGCTGCATTCCAAACAATTTGTTCAGATTCTGTCAGTTCCTACGAATATCAGACTACACTCACTGCACCTAGTCTTCAGAGAAGATGCCTTCAGAAGAAGGCTGCTTCTTAGGGTTAGGGTCCAGGGTCCTTAAGGTCCAGGTTGTTTGACCAACCTTATCTCTACACATGAGCCTGCCCATGAGAAGCCCTTCTCTCATTCCCACCAACTTCACAGGCATTGCTGCTGGTGGTAGGGTCTCTTTGGCTTCTTCCCCTAGGCTGCAGAGCTCCCATCCTAAGGAGGCTACAGTCCCCCCCTGAGCAGGCACATAATTTTTTTATTATTATTATTCCAACAAGATTTGATAACTGAAGGGTTTTTTTTAAGAATTAAACAAAGAAATAAAGAGCTGTTAGGAAGGTGCTATATTGGTTTTTACTACTGACTTCTCCCACTTATTGAGAGCAACTGGAGCACTGTCAGAAAACGGAATTGTTTGAAAAGTGGAACCCACATACTGTATGTTTTGAATTGTTTTTAAATGTTTAACTCCATTTGAATGTTGATCTTTTGTATGCTTTGACTGTATTGTATTTTAATTGTAGGACATCTAGAATTTTGGGGAAAAGGTAGATATAAAATGAAAAGAAGGCAAGGAGGGAGAGGAAGAAGGAAAAGGGAGGAGGAATGGCAGAACATTTCCAGAGCTATGGGTATCCAGGAGAAATTTTCCAGGGGGAAGAAAAGAGGGATAAAGAAGTACAGTTGTCCCTCTACATTTGTGGGTTTGACATTTACAGATTTGATTATTTGTGAATTTCTCCAACCTCTGTCCCATCTCAGGCATTTTTTTGTTTGATGGAACCTTCCCTTCTGGTGGCTCTGATCAGGCCATGCAGCTCTTTAAAAACCTGCCTCCAGTCCTCCTCCAGTAGCCACTGCCTGGCCAGTTCAGGACAGCTTGTAGCCCAATTTCTCAGCACCACAAACCCTCTCCTAATGCCCCACATACATTCAAGGAAGGAGATAGGCAAGAGAGAGGAAATATAGGGCCACCATGCCAACCGTCTCCTTTCCCTGGCCTGGTTCGGACCCTGGGTACCCACTCTCTGCATCTGCGCCTCAGCCCCCTTCCCACAGACAGAAAGATAGACACACATTTTGATATTTGCGATTTTTCACTTTTGCGAGGGTCCTGTGCCCCTAACCCTGGTGAATGTAGAGGACCAACTGTAGTGGAAATGGTACAGAGCTGAAAACTAAAGCATCTGATCTCATCCAGAGATTGCACCATCAATTCACAAAATGTATATCATAAATATAGCTACAGCATATTAGCAGAGTTCGGCTTACAAATTGTATAATTTTTTTCTAGCCTCTTTTAGCAGAAAAACTTACTACATGAATGAGGCTAAGACTCGATCCAGGGGCTGGAAATGATTCATTGAGAACAGAGTCAAAAAACCTAAAAAATGGCAAATCAGTCAAGACCTCTCAAATTACAAATGCATTTGTTCAAGGAATTCAGCTACTTTGGTCTACTGGTCTACTTTGTCCCCAGTGCCTCCTCACAATTATGTATTTATTTATTTGCTTTGAAAAACTAAACACAAAAAAATCTCTCAAGAACTATGCTGTTGTTATAAACTGCTACAGTGGCATCACTGTGTTTTAACTTAGCACAAGGCCATCACACACTTCTTGTCTCCCCATCGTCAGTCTCCTCGGGTTCCTCATTTCACACAGGGATATTGTTGAGGGGGAAGAAGAGAGAGAAAAAGATACTACACAGTTCATAGAAATAGTGCATTTTTTTTTAAAAAAAATACTTTTTCTGGTGTGAGATCACTCCCACATACTCTCATTTTCTGCATTATTAGTCTCCTCAAGTGCCTCGCTTCATACAGTGAATGTATGTGTGTGTATAGGAATTGATCTCATGCTAGAAGAACACAGCAATGCCACCACAGCAGCTTATAGCAGTAATGAATAAAATAATTCTCCTTGTGACAGGGTGACCAGTTTCCCTGGAGACATATCGGCAAGGGAAAAATAACGCAGAGGCAGATGGTGGGTTGTAGAAGCACGAAAAGTTAACTCTCCTTCACACATGTGGACTTGGAATTCAAAAGGTACCACGACAGAAAAACAATATTACATGCAACTAAAGGGTTGGACTAAGTGAAAGGAATTACTGGGAAATACACCAGGACAAAAGAAATGTCATTTTGATCTTGAAAATAAAATAAATAAAATAAGTCACTATGTTGCTGATACATTTGGCCAGTCTGGATAAGCCCACTCTCAGTTTAATAAAGTGATTACCACCATCCATCACTCTGTGCCATCCCACGGGGTCTCTAAGCCTTAAATATTTTACAAGAAGTAACAAGCCTGTTAAAGCTCTGATCAAAGACCTGTTTGAGTGCAAGCTTTCTTCTGTTAAACTCCACTTGTTTCTCCTATCAGCCTACTTCAAGCAAGACAAAGTTCAAAACTAGCTCTCTTCCTACTTTCTCTTGACTTTGACTACAATAAATTTTTGTGACTTCCAGATAGATAAGGCTGAATCATCCGTGGCTGAGAAGGGGAAAGGCTGATTACACTGCTTGTTCCTAATAATTTTTTTTAAAAAAAACCCAAAACAAAACAAAAACCCAGTGGTCTTTTCCCCATAAGACATCTTCTAACAGGTCCTGGTGAAAGAATGGCCATCATGTAAATATCTCAGTCTATGAGCATTCCATTGTCCAATTTAAGACAACGATTTATTTGACTATGTTACAAACCTTCTAACAACATTTTTCAACATCCACAGTATCTATGATAAAATTTATATCATCGTCAGTGCTCAATAATACATTCAAATGAACCTCAAAATACGTATTTAGATGAGAGAGATTGTTGTATTTTTGTTTCTGCCTTTTTTGATTACTGACTTGGACATGATTATCTTTGGATTATAGATTTGGACACAAATGACTATTTATTTTTGTCTTGGAACTCTGATCTTGAGAGAATTAGCTGGACAGAAGGTTGGAATCAGAAGAACTCCCCCCCTCCTGTGGAATGGATTGAGTTAATTGTATTGTTGGGGTGTGTAATGGCAACGGAGAGGAGATTCTGAAAAGAACAGGAACAAGTAGAAGGAGAAAACTGGACTGAGCTAAACTCCCTATTTGCTTCTGGAAAAGATGTTACTAAGACTCTCCCCTATAAATCAAGACTGCCAGCAAGTTGGGATGACGTGTTTAGAAGAAGGGAGTTAATAAGTATCTTTTGAAAAATACATTAAATTATAAAGTTTGGAAGATGGGAAGATATTTGAGTGGTATAAATAATTGACTATTGATTATATTAATATATTGCTAATTTATAGTCTTTTGTATATCCTTATTATATATTAATATTTATAGTACATACAATCGAATAATTTACATTATTTAAATTCTGATATATAGTATAAATTAAGTAATTATATTTATGAGGTATTTTTATATTTATAAGGTATATAGGGTATACATAAAATATTTAGGAAGGTGTTCAGTATTTAATTAATGAATTGATAATATATATTAAAGAATCAATGAACTAAGTTATTAATTGTATTATTGACTTAGATATATGAATTGAGATACATAGATAGATAGATAGATAGATAGATAGATAGATAGATATTTAAACTGTTAACCGGATGATTTGATACTTGATTTAATTACATTTTGACATTAATACTAAACGACTTAAATAAGATCTATATAATAGAATTGAGTTCTTGTGGATGGAAACAAGGAGTTTTACTGCAAAGATGGCAAAACAACTTAGAAAGCAGATAAATTTCCACTTTTAGAGGAGATGAGGAGAATTAGACTAGAAATGACACAAGAAATGAAAGAGTTAAGGGAAGACTTTAAAAAAGACTTTAAATCAGAGTTGAAAGACGTTAGGAAATCATTAGATAAATTCCTCAAAGATCTAAAAGATACAGTGGAAAGAGTTGAAATTATGGAAAAGAAAGTAAGAAGTATGGAAGATAAAATGGAAGAATCGGCATTAGAGAAGGAAAAAGACCTGGATGAAAAAGCGCTTTTAGAGTTTAAAATACGAGAGACTTGTGTGAAGATAAGAGGGTTGAAGGAACAAAAAAATGAGAAATTATATGATATACTTATACCTGCACTTGCCGACTATATAGCTATGCTGAGACAAAAAAATGGAAGCTGAGGTTGACAGAACTTTTAGAATTGGTCCCTTGACATCAAAAGGAAGAAACTTCCCTAGAGATGTGGTAGTGGAATTTTTGAAGAAAAGAAGAGACAGTTTGATCCAACAAAATATGGAAAACAGCTTCAAATTGGGAGAAGAGACAATTTGGATTTTTAAAGCTATACCAGTAAGATTACTTCGAAAAAGAAGAGAATACAATTTTTTGACTAGCCACCTAAGGAATCCCATATAGATGGGGAAGATTAGAAGGCCTCCCATTCAGATTTAGAAATGAAACAATTTTTATCAATTCTGTTCAGGAGGCCAAAGACTTTATGAAGAAATATGAAGAGATCTTTCAAGGAGAATTTAGAGAGTTTGAAAGAAGAAAAAGAGAAAAGGAGACAACTGTTGATAAATGGGGAGAGGCAGAGGCTTCTCGAGAAGATACCAGAGACGAAGAAGAAGATGGAAGAGGAAGAAATCAACAAGGAAGAATTAGCAACAGGGGAAACCTTCAAAAGATTGGAGGAAGCTGTAAGAGTTTAGGATTTGGAAGTGGAAATGGAAGAAAGTCAAGGAAAAGATAAGAAAGAAAAGGAAAAGTAGTGAGAAAATGAATATAAAAATTCCAACGTGGAATATCAAAGGGATAAGTACACCTGAAAAGAGGAGGAAGATCTTTCATTATCTGGAAAAGAAAAAATGTGATATAATTTGTTTGCAAGAAATAAGGATAAAAAAAAGAGACTAGAACTATTACGAAATAAAAAAATTGGGAAAAAATTTTCTGCAACAATGGAGAAGAAGAAAAAAGGAGTTGCAATTTATGTCAACAACAGAATTGAAGCACAAGAAATCTTTCAAGACAAGGAAGGACATTATATAGGGGTCATAATTAAATGGCAAGACTAAAAAGCAAACAAAGAAACAAACAAATTTTGAGTGGGCTAATAAGCCAGGAAAATGTCTGCCATACTGATTAAAGAAGAAAAAAGAAAAGAGAATCGTTACAAAAATTAGAAGTGGGGGAAACCCCTCCACAGATTCAGGAAAAATTAAGAAAATGTTTACTAACTATTTTTCCAATCTATATTGGAGTAAAAAGGCTGGCCTTGAAGATATTTAATGATACACTGAGAATTTAGAAATTAAGAAATTAAGAGAAGAACAAAGAATGAGTCTTAACCATCCAATTACAACAATGGAGATAGTAGAGGCTATAAACCTGGCAAAAAAAGGAAAAGCCCCAGGGCCAGATGGTTTACCCGCAACTTATTATAAAGCTTTGCAGGATCAACTACTTTTACCATTCCACGCAACAATGAACGCAGTCTTTAGAGGAATACTACCAAAATCCTGGAACGAAGCTTATATAACTTTGATCCCCAAGGAAGATCAAAATCCTCTGGTGTTTAAAAATTATAGACAATATCATTGCTTAATGTGGACTATAATATATTTATATCAATTATGGCAATAAGGATGAAGAAAATCTTGAAAGAAATAGTGATGAACAAGCAGGTTTTCTATCTAATAGACATTTAAAAGAAAATATGAGATACATTTTAAATATTATTGAGCATTTTGAGACACAACCCGGGAAGAAACTGGCATTGTTCTTTCTTGATACTGAAAAAGCTTTTGACAGTTTGGATTGGGACTTCATGTTTGAAGTACTAACAAGAATGGATGTTGGATGTCACTTTATGCGAAGTATTAAAACTATTTATCGTAACCAGATTGCTCAAATTCTAATAAATGGGGAGAAAACAGAAAAAATACAAGTTACTAGAGGAACTCGACAAGGATGTCCAATCTCCCCACTACTATTCTTAACAGCTATAGAAGTCCTGATCATAAGCATCAAAACAAACAACAAAATTAGAGGTGTTAAATTAAAAAGTGAAGAATATAAGATTAGAGCTTTCACGGATGATATTGCTATAATATTAATCCGATTACGAGGGTGGAAGAATTGAAAACCCTTTTAAAAGAATTTGGTGAAATATCCGGTCTGAGAATAAATGAAGAAAAAACCAACTTACTGACGAAGAATATAAATAAAGAAGAGGAGAAGGAATTGAGTCAGAAATCAGGATACGTAATTTCAACACAAGTAAAATATTTAGGAATCCACTTGACAAAGAAAAATTCAGACTTGTATAAAAATAATTATGAAAAGATATGGAAGGAAATCAAAAACGGTCTCTGGAAATGGAAAAATTTGAATTTATCTCTCTTGGGTAGAATCTCTACAGTTAAAATGACAGTTCTCCCTAAGCTTTTATATTTGTTCCAGACAATCCCTCTGGTCACCAATGATAGCATTTTCAATAATTGGCAGAAAGATATACTTAATTTTATCTGGGAAGGGGAAAAAAACCAGAGTTAAATATAAAATAATGTGTGATGTAAAAGAAAGAGGAAGTCTGGGACTTCTGAATCTACAATTATATTTTCATTCATGTTGCCTTGAATGGCTCAAGGACTGGATTAAGCTGGATAAAAATAAATTACTGAAACTGGAGGGTGAAGGACTGGCATTTGGATGGTATGCCTATCTAGGATACAATAAAGATAGAGTACAGAGTAAATTTAATAATCATTATGTAAGAAAACTGTTATTAAAGATTTGGAAAAAATACAGACTTAGATTCCATCCCAAAACCCTATTGTGGCTTTCACCACATGAAGCCTTTTATAATAAAGAAAATATATTTTATGGAAGATGGATATCATATAAGACTTGACAAAACTACAAGGAAATAGAGTGGACTGTAAAACTCAGGATGAACTTAGAGAAGAGGGAATAAAATATCATTGGTTATTATACCGTACCGAGGACATAAACAAGCTCCTTGGAAATATAAGAAAGACAACTTGCCCTCTTGATCCCTGCTCTTCATGGCTGGTCGTCCAGGGAGGAGTTGCAATTAAGACCCATTAAAGATACATTATTAATGCATCCCTTAGGGAGGGCAATTTTCCAGCTTGTTTAAAAGAAGCGATTATACGTCCGCTTCTAAAAAAACCCTCCCTAGATCCCCTGGATATGAATAATTATAGACCAGTCTCCCGTCTCCCATTTTTAAGCAAGGTGATCGAGAGGGTTGTTGGTCTTCAGCTCCAAGCTGTCTTGGATGAAACAGATTATCTAGACCCATTTCAAACTGGCTTCAGGGCAGGATATGGAGTTGAGACTGCCATGGTCGCCTTAGTGGATGATCTTCGCCTAGGTATCGACAGGGGAAGTGTGACCCTGCTGGTACTCTAGAACCTCTCAGCAGCTTTTGATACCATAGACCATGGTATCCTTCTGGAACGCCTGAGAGGGTTGGGGATCGGGGGTACCGCGCTTAAGTGGTTCCGGTCCTATCTCTCAGGTAGATACCAGATGGTAATGCTTGGGGACAGTTGCTCCTTGAAAAAGGAGCTTAATTCTGGCGTCCCTCAGGGTGCTGTCCTGTCCCCAATGCTTTTTAACATCTACATGAAACCGCTGGGAGAGATCATCAGGAGGCACGGAGCAAGGTGCTATCAGTACGCTGATGACACCCAGATATATCTCTCCATGCCTCGGATAACAGTATCAACTATGGGTGGCATCTCGCCTCTGAACGAATGTCTTGAAGCAGTAATGGACTGGATGAGGAAAAACAGACTGAAGCTGAATCCAGATAAGACAGAGGTACTCGCTGTTAAAGGCCCTAGCCCAGGTATGGAGGTCTGTCAACCAGTCCTAGACGGGGTCACACTTCCCCTGAAAGACTGTGTTTGCAGCTTGGGGGTGCTCCTGGACTCGTCACTTCAGATGACAGCTCAAATAGATGCAGCGGCCAGGAGTGCCTGTTATCAGCTTTGGCTGATACGCCAGCTGCGTTCCTTCCTGGAGCTGGAACACCTAAAAACAGTGGTACATGCGCTGGTAACTTCACGGCTCGACTTCTGCAATGCGCTCTACATAGGGCTACCCTTGTGCTTAGTCTGGAAGCTTCAATTAGTTCAGAATATGGCAGCCAGGATGGTCACCGGAAGACCTAAAACTGACCATATAATACCAATTCTAAAGTCTCTCCATTGGCTGCCTATTAGTTTCCGGGCACAGTACAAGGTGTTGGTCATTACCTTTAAAGCTCTACATGGCTTGGGGCCAGCCTACCTGCTGGTTCGCCTTCTCCCATACAATCCGCCCCGCACACCAAGGTCCTCTGGGAGGAAATTACTGCAGCCAGTCAGAACTAGGCTGGTTGCGGTTACCCAGAGGACCTTCTCTTCTATCGCTCCCAAGTTATGGAATGGGCTGCCGGAGGAGACCCGGCACATTACCAGTCTTGACTGCTTTAAAAGAGCAGTCAAGACTGATCTCTTCCAACAGGCCTTCCAAGACTAGCATTTCCATCGCCTCCCATCAATTGTCTTGCTGTTCCTTTAATAGTTGATTGATTGTAGTGTGTTTTAGGGGGTTGGTCTTAGGTGGATTGGTGGGTGGGGAGGATTGGGTATGTTTTTTAATGTTTTTAATGTATTAATGTATTTAATGTTGTTCGCCGCCTTGGTCCATGTGGAGAGGCAGAATAAAAATTATTATTATTATTATTATTGTTATTGTTATTGTTATTATTATTATTATTATTATTATTATGACAATTAAAAGAGAAATGGAAGACTGAAAAGAATTTGAATGGATTCCAAATTGAAAGAATGGAGTTTGATCAGATATTATTTGCTGATAAACTGAAATTTATATCTAAGATATATAAATTGCTTCTCAATTGGGAGACAGAAGAGGAAATCATTAAAGAATCTATGATTAAATAGGCATGCAATGTAGGTCATCCTATTGAATATGGAAAATGGGAAAAGATCTGGAATAAGAGTTTAAGATATGCTGCTAACCAAAATATAAAAGAGATTGTCTATAAGATGTATCTAAAATCCCGACAGATTGACAAAAATGTATAAAACTATTGATAATAAATGCTGGAAATGTAGGGAAGAAAAGGGAACATTCTACCACATGTGGTGGAATTGTTCAAAAGCTAAAAAATATTGGAAAATAATCCATTTGTTAATAGAAAAAATCTCGGGCATAAGGTTACAAATGGAACCAGAACTCTATTTGTTGAGTATGATGGATGAAAGCATAGAAAAAAATATATGGGAGGCTATTATTCTATATGACCACTGCAGCTAGAAGTATTTATGCAAAAAATTGGAAAGAATATGATATTCCCAATGAGGAAGACTGGTTAATCAAACTTCTGGATATGATTGTAATGCATAAAATGACCATGTTAATAAGAGGAACATTGATGGGTTCTTAATCATCTATTTAAGAAGTAGATGGGGAAATCTAGCAGTAGCTAGTCTTACAGATTAAAATTCAATACAAACTGTGGAATAAGTTGAATTGATATATGTAACAGGAATTTAAGTCAGTATCTAAATAAGTTAATATAACTGAATCTCTATGGAACTAAAAGGATGTATTTACCATAAGATAGAGATCAGACTGATATATAGGATGAGACATTGATGCAATGACAATCTGTCAACTTTTTGTTTTGTTCTGTTTTGGTGCGGTTGTTGATTTTTTTGTTTAGCATTGTGATGCCCTTGCTATTTTTTGTTCTTTTTGTTATATATTGTCAATTGTTTTATATATATATAAAAAAACTGGTTGTCACTGCATCAATATCTCATCCTATATATTAGTCTGATATATAAAATAAGTATTTGCAAAATGAGATGCCAAATCAGGAGGGCTGCATAGATCAGGTAGAAAATGGGTTCATCTTATTATGCATATCAGGTTTATATCAATGGAAACAGATAAAGAAGAGAGTGATTGCGGACAACAGCAGTTTCTCTCTCATGCAACAGGTATTAGGAACAAATTCTGATGCTAACAATTATTTTATGAACATATTAAATTCATCAGTTTAGATGAGTTCACAGACCAGCAGCAGCTGTTCTATAATTAATAGGGAAAAAAATAGAAACCAAAAAGAGGAAGATATAAAGCAAAACTTGGAATGATTCCTTTCGTCAAGTGCAGCTCTTCTTATGCCATCTTTGCAGGAATTTCAGTGTGGTTCTCCTGTTCTTTACTTTAGCCTGCTCCATGGGCCTTGGATGGTGGAGGAATTTTAGCATAAGAAGTCTGGACTGAGCAGTTTTGTGTTCTTGACGGCAGCTCTCCATAATATGTGAACAACTGAAGAAAATGCAGCCTACTGGCAATGCAACAAGGCCTCAACACCATCCCCATATGTTCAGTCCTTCAGACATTGTTGCCTCCCTTTGTTTGACTTAGGAGGTCAGAAATAATACAGAGCTGTATTTTGGGT
This sequence comes from Cyclura pinguis, assembly GCA_030412105.1. Classification (NCBI taxonomy): domain Eukaryota; kingdom Metazoa; phylum Chordata; class Lepidosauria; order Squamata; family Iguanidae; genus Cyclura; species Cyclura pinguis. Next base: position 133,756,164 of record CM059600.1, read on the forward strand.
TTTGATTACCTGTTCTGCACCATGCTCATGGCCATCCAATCTAATGGGTAGACATTCTTTCCAATAAGGTCTTTAAACATTATGAAGGTCTCCATCAAAAAGTCCTAGGAGAAAAGAAAATGTATCAAAATGAACTTACCTCCTTCATATTAAAGTGAATATAGCTATCAAATTAAGGTGAAGAGAGCCAGCATTGTGTAGTGATTTGAGTGTTGGACTACAACTCTGGAGACCAGGATTCATATCCCCACTCAGCCATGGAAAACCACCGTGCGACCTTGGGCAAGTCATACACTCTCAGCCTCAGAGAAAGGCAAAGGTAAAGGCAAACTCCCTCTCAACAAACCTTGTCAATAAAACCCCTCATGTTAGGGTTTGCCTTAAGGTTGCCATAAGTCAGAAACAACTTGAAGGCACACAACAACATTAAAGTGAAATGGCAACATATGTATCAAGAACAGAAGAAGGTATCTTGCTTCCACAGAAAGGAACTACAACTTGCTTGTGTCTAAACCTCAGCATAACCAAAAATAAATAACCCACCTTGCATTGTGTGAGTTGTGGAGTACTTTCTGATCCAGATTAATTGTGGGTTACCTCAGAGCTAACATGGGGCAAAAGCTATACTTCTTGTGTTCAGGGACATTTCTATGAATGTTACAAGAAAAAAAAAAGATTCCACCTAAGCATTAGGAAGCCTTTCCTGATGGTAAGAGCTGATCATCAGTAGAATAGCCTGCTTATGAGAGTGATGGACTCTTCTTCTTTGGAGACTCTTAAGCAAAAGCTGGATGATCATTTTTTCGGAGTGCTTCTGTTGTGTGTCCCCACATGGCAGGGAGCTGGGCTAAATGGCTCTTGTGAAACTTTCCAAATCTGTAATTCCTGATCCCAGCAAGAATTCTAGTATTCCCCTAATGGAAGAAATTTCAGTTCTCCCAGCAAAAGGAACTGATTCATGGCATCATAGTTCGCCAAAAACTGGAATGGGACATTCTAATATGTTAAACGTTCATCAGGACATAAGAAGCATAATTGCAAAACAAAACAAAACACAAATAGGTTTGTTGGGATTTTTTTTGTGTTCTGGCTGTTGCTTTTTTTAACTGTGTATGGCAAGTGGCTGAATATTGAAGGAACTGTTTACAAGCTGCTTAGGTGACAATGCTGTAGAATGATGACATCATAGACTTAATTCTGTATAGATTATGCAACAAAATGTGATTCTGGGGGTCTAAAATGTCCCACACTGGAGGGAAGAAGGTTAATGTAGGCATGATATTCTAGACTGTGTAGGTTGTATCAAAGATATTTTAAAATTATACACCTGTCCAGCATTGAAATAAAGAAATCAACAGGTACAATAAAACAACATCAATGCTAGTATTCCACAAAGCTAATTTTTAAAAATGCCGATTTTTATTAGCATATGAGTTGAATCCAATGTTCGTCTCAACTTGAGTAGACCTACTAAAATGAATGGGATTAGTTAGTCACCACTTACATAAATCCCATTGATTTTAATGGGTGTTTTCTAATTGGGATTAGCAACGGATTTAGCCCTACAGGTACAAAACAATTAAAATAGATGGTTTAATAAATGAACGTTTCTCTCAGTTAACCTAGAGTTGATAAGTAACCTTCAAAACTTATCAATCTACTTCAACTCAAAGAATCTACCCAAATTATTTTTCAGTACTTCACTGCAACAATTTAGACTAAGACCTTGAAGACAGTGTTTTTGCATGAACTAGCATTTATTTTCTAGCGCATATCCATGACAGTTTATATGATAAACAATGCTGAAAAGGACTTGACATCAATACTGCATCTTTGATTTTTCTGAGACAAAACTCAGGTGGTAATGTAGATATAAATTTAATTGGTTTCTATACATCTTTGAATCTATATGTCTTCTGCAAAACATCCAAGGAACATCTGCCTCTTCCATGAATCAGCCTTTGGAGGCTGTGATTAAGCAAATGAAGGAGAAAAAGTTAAAAAATAAATTAAGATATAATGGAAGTGATCCTAGTATTGAATAGCAGTGTAAGAGGATAAGCAGCCTTAGTCTGATGGATATGTATCTGATCCAGGCGAGTAGGATTAGCGTTGGACACAGCGCTGGATCTTGAGAAGGAGACCCAAGTAATTTCTACTAGTGTCTTTTTTGAACTCTTGGGTCAAAAAGAAGGACAGCCAGCCCAAAGCATTTTGCTGTCTCAGGCAAAGGCCCTCTCCATTCCCCATTCAGAAGCCAATCTGACTGGCAACTGGAACTCACTTTAAGGCTCGTGATGAGACAGTGTTCTTCATGCACCTAAGAGTAGCAGGCAAGCTTAGAGGGTGTAGCAGAAGCTGTGTGGTACATTTCTGTTACTGGGAAGGTGTTCTGACCTCCAACAGACAGAACAGCCAGGGAAGCATCTATAACTTTCCCCATAGTCAGGCATTGTCAAAAAGTGGTGGTAGACTCAGATTCTGCCTTGCTATCCCTGAATGCTATTCTTAATCTTGTGACAGAGCAGAAGCTCCCTTACAGTACATGTCCTCATTTATATCTTCTCCTTTCCACTATGGTTTTTGCCAGTAGTGGGCTTTCTACATCAAATACTCAAGCTTCCAACCAGCTTCAGTTCTCTTGCCTCCTGGTGACTGGAGATTGAAAAATTACTCTGTTATGCAACTCCTTACAAAGACTTCCAAACCATGGCCCCATACCAAAAGAAAGATGAGGTAGAAATTAAATAAATATATGAATAAATAACCCATTGCCATTAATGATGACTGTTCCCAAAGCACATGCTCTCTGTATCTGTAACTCCTTGTATTATGCAGTATTCTACTTGGTTTGAGTTTTCTTTTCTTTGCTTTTTTCTTAAATCTAAAGTGGCCTTTAAAAATATATTCACAAAATATTATCCAATAGTATCCAAGTTGTTTTCCAAAAGCATTTTGTCCAAAAGTAAATAGTAATGGGTAAATGTTATTTGCCACATAGCATTGCCCATCATTATATCAAGTTGCAAAAAGAATGCTGTTGTACCCTCAGTGCCCCAAACAGTTAGACCTAAGAGATATCCTTTCTTGTAGCATGTTACTGCCACCTCTCTTGAAACCCAGGTGGAAAAAAAAATCCTTGTCAATATGCTTGCCATCTCCAGGCGAATTGCAGCCACATATGAGAAATGTATCCTAAAAAAACCCTTTACAAGGACATGTACACTAATAACTCTTGGCTGACTATATTACCACGGAGTATGTAAAAGCTCACAGAATCTTGTAGCTTTCTATTTTTTTAAATGTTATTTTTGGCAAATGTTTGAACCACCATCTTTCTTTTATTCAATTCATTCAGATCATGAGTGAGCAAGCTTTAGGAGTCCAGGAATCAGTTTTCTGTTTTGGTATCTGCTTTGGGCTACTCTATTCCCCAAAATGTAAAACTAGAAATGACCAAAAGTCTACTTCTGTTTTTGTTTTTGTGAAAGTCTCTGTGGAGTAGATTCTGGAGCAAAACAAGACAAAAGGATTTTGCATTGCCCTGCAGGAAATCAAAAGTCAGCACTGGTACTGAACAGAAACGTCACCTTTAGCATCATATTCCGAACCTTGTTCTCTACTGGCTGGAGTACAAACCTACAACCAGGAGGGGAGGTGCACTTGCTTTTGGTTCCATGACAACTTACCACTAGCTGTGAGGTTGTCTGAAAAGTTTCAATATAGGAAGAGTAATGTTGGTCATCCATTTGGTTCAAGATTGCTGTCATGCAGGCCACAAAATGACTCTACAAGAGAAGGAAATAACACGATTGATATGCATATCCAGGCTGAGTTACATGAGAAGACAAAAGAGCATGCTTACGTTATGTGATGTCAAGAGATATCTACAATATCTGGAAAGTCCAATGTGAAAAGTCAACATATGCTTAGAATCTGATTGCAGAATAGAAAAGAATGGGGAAGAAGAAGAATAGGAAAGAAGTAATTCTGTTGCATAACCTGCAAGTTATAAAGACCTGTGCCAAAATGAGGAGTCTTCTCGAAAAATTAGAAGTGTTTTGCTAAAAGATGTCTTCATAATCAAATACAAATTTAAGATTATTTTAAAAATCCCTTAAACAGATTTAAGCTATTGTGAAATTTTTGAAGAGTAATTATTTGAACAGAAAACTCATTCTCTAGAGATATTTGAAAGATCCTACAACATTAACTGAGAACATCTCAGCCAGAGGGGGAAAAATCTATTTGTGTAGTGCTTTTAATGCATTTTAATTTTAAATTATCCATTGGCTTACACAGTGGCTGATATGATGGGGGATGTCTGGTGGATGGAAGCAAGGAAGGAAGAGGAAAGGGAAAAAAAGACGGGGGAAGCAGAGCTAAGTAATTTTATAATTAACCAGTTAGAGCCAGCGTAGTGTAGTGGTTTGAGCACTGGACTATGACTCTGGCAGCCAGGGGTTGATTCCCTGCTTGGCCATGGAAGCCTGTTGGGTGACTTTGAGCACATCATATACTGTCTGCCCTACAAAGTCCCATGATATATTTGCTTTAGGGTTGCCACAAGTCAGAAATGACTTGAAGGCACACAACAAAACCTATTGAAAATGTACACTCTTGGCAGCAAGGTGTGCTCCGGGGGGGGGGGGGTAGGAAGGAAAAAAAACATTTTGTTGGGAGAAAATGGCCACAGTTTTATTGATTTCAGTTCCAGTGGAACTTTTGTTCAGCATGGAGCCCAGATCCCATGAATCAGTTGACCCACCTGCCAACTGATGTCCTGTTCAGTTCACCTGTTAGACAACACATGGGAGTGGCAGAGATAATAGGTTCCACTGCAGTGTGAACTGCTATGTGTATTGTTTCCTGTCACCTGGGAGTGATGCCTCTCAAGGCCCTTTAAAGGAAACTCCCATTTGAGTTAGGTAAGTTTGCACACTTCACATAACTGGATGTGGCTCAATGCCCAAACAGGCCACAGAGAGGCAAGTGACTCTCACTCAAGCTGTAAAAAACCCATGGGGTAGTTCTAGATACCTTGAAGCCTAAAGTCTTGTCCCCAAGTCGTACAAGTGAACCCTATCTGTGTGTATATGTATGACCAAACCCTGAAGCAATGCACAACTTCCAGCTTTGTTAACACTCTTTCAGGTTCCATCCACCTTCTTAGAATAGAGGTGGGTGGAGAGCACTGATTGAGTTAAGTTAATATCTATAGTCATTTTTTAAATAGCCAAAGGCTATAGCTTATAATTCAAATATGTCCTGTGCAAAATGTTAATTACATCAAGTTAAGCCCTGTTTGTTTCTTTTTAAACTGCCTTCCTCAGCATATTTAACTTGCAAGTTGCCCAAACTGAAATCAAAGGTTCTTCGTTCTCTAATTTATGGATTTAGAACTGTCTGCAGGCATTAGAGAAATAGCTTTCTTTAGGCTACCCAAGAATACAAAATGACTCGGATTTTAGTACTAACTAAACTTTCTTTTTGATAGAATTTGAATTTTGTTTTAATAATCAGCTTTTTGGTGAGTGTAGGAAGTAACGCATTTGTGCATGCACACAACACTCAAAATCAAGACAAGAGGAGCATCTGTCAATCATCTGATATTAATATCACGCTCGCTCATATTTTGGTCCTTCCAACATATTTTCAATCCTTCCAGCCCAAGCTTGATTCACGTATACAATGAGGCTGGAGAAATCTGATTTGACTTCATGATTTGTTGATGATGTCAAACAGAGCAAGGTCACACATCACTGTAAACTATCTGCAGTTTGACCTACCCAACCATTTTGTCTACCACTTAAAGCAAGAAAAGAAGCCTCTTCAACTTCAGGTTACAGCCACTAGAGGTCTTTTTTACTTTCATATGGTAGCTTCTATTCAGATGGTGCTGCTTTTTTTTTTTTATTATTTATTCCTACGTGAGCAGACCCAGTACACTTCTGGCATATTCACAGTGAAATTTACAACATAAATAACAACTTATTCCTGATTTTGGAATAACATTTGTGCTACTCAGAGCTTTGGCTATCTGTGGGAGTTTAAAAGGAGATATTTCCAGCAGGTAATCCCAGATCTTTCAGGTAAGGATTTGTGTGGCTTTTGTCACTGATGCTCTTCTCAGTTAAAAATGCTTATGTTTAGTTTTGTTTTTGCTATTCTAGTAGTTTACTTTAAAGGACAAACGTTTGAGAGTGCTTGTGTGTGAGCTAGAAAGTCAGCTGCCTGGCTAAAACCACCTAAAACTGTAATTATTTTGCTACCAGCTTTGTTATTCCAATGTCCTGATTTTATTGCTAGTATAAACTGAGAAGGGGAGGGTGAATAATTGATTCTAGAAAATGGGATACCTTATATACGCAAGAATGCTTTTAAAATCATTTTGAATTCTTTAACGGTGTTGAAAGCTTTTCAGAATGTCTCTCTCTCTCTCTCATTTTTTGAGTAAACCCTCGTGGCATGTTTAATAGTCTGGTATGGGTACCATTCAAGAGAATTCAAACTATTTTAGAAACGTTAATCTCTATGTGAAAGCTAACTGTTAAAATCTAGCTAGTTGTGGATTGCAGCTTTCTACATGCGTTTAGCCCTGTATGTGTGTACCCAGGCTTACCTACTTACAAATGGGAACTGTGTAAACTAACAGCTGACATCCTTTGTTTCATGGAAACAGTTGTGCGGTTGGTAGGCTAAAATTATGCCTCTTCTTAATTTTGAGTCGCTGATTAATGGGTGCTTGAGATGAGACAAATTAGTAGCAGGTTTGCTGCAGAAAATTCTTACTTCATCATACCAGGGCTGTATTATAACTTTTATAGGCAATTGAACCTCCCCCAACACCTCAGTCTGTTTCTTATGGTTACAAATAGCCATTTAGCTCTGAAATTCACCTCAATCCCTTTACCTTCATTCAGTCAAACAACTGAATGATCATCCAAGTAACATCAGTTGTGCCCTGGCTACCTGGACCTCTGAAATATGTCCCCCCCCCCTGCAAATCAAAACTTTGAGCTTCCATACTGCACAATTCAAATAAGTGAACAAAAGTACAGGAATATCAGAATCTAATAACTGGACACACAAATTACAGCAAACCCCTCTGCTACAGACAACTTTTCAGTCCCCTTTAAATATCTGTAAGCTAAGGTGAAGGGACTTCCACAGACACAGATGTCAATCAGTAATGATGCGTTGTCTTTTATTTTTAGATCACCTTAGATGAATTTTGATGCCTGAAAAATAAAATAAAATAAAATAAATAAAGAGGACTTCAAGAGATGAAGTTGTTCAAGTGGAATCTTGACATGTCATTTCAGCAATGCTCAGCCTTGTTAAAAATGTGTCTAATGAATCATCATGCTGATATGCATGATTGAAACTAGGTCAAACATGTGTAAAAATAAGTGTAATCACAGCAAACACTTGACTGATGAGGGAGTATTTAGCAGCACGTTAAGAGGAAGAAGTCTGTTTGGAGGACACAATGTTATTCCCAGTATATGCAATTGACAGTGTGCATAAATTTGATGATTACATGCACAACAATGTCTCATCATCTCAATTGAGACTATAAACTGTAAGCAATACAATGTCCATTAACTAAATTGGCTGACAATGCTTGAAAGGTGAAATACTGCCAGACTGCAGGGAAGTGACAAGGTAGATGTTACTGCGTTTATGTCTATTAGCGCGATATAAAAGGTGAAACAGGGTATCAAAAGAAAATTAGATATTCTTTTTGTATATGTTCAAAGCCCTTTGACAGCAAAGAAATTATGATATTATGATTCATTACACTCTGAAAAATTGTAAAAAAGAAACGAAAAAAAACTGGCTGGCCTTAATATTTGCAAAGTTATCAGCTACATTTTTTTAAAAAAAATGTTTAGAATTTAAAATAAAAAAAATAGTCCTGACAACTTATCAGGATGATGAAAGTGAACACAGCTTGATAAACTATAAGAACAAGTGACTAAATTTGTATGCTATAATCCCTAGGAGTTTGACATACAGCTCTAATAGACTGGGGGAGAATACCATAGGGCTACACAAAAAGAGATGGTAAACTTCAGCACCTAGCAACCAAAATCTCATCATACTTTACAACACCAGATGGTGACAGGTTGCCGTAGTAACTTCAAATAACTACAAGAGCCACATAAATAAAAGAAAAGATCTAAAAGAAAATGGGGAGAGTCGGGGGAGTCAGGAAAGTATGCGTATAATAAAGCTATTTGTTAACACTGGTCCATACCGGTTGATCACTAACATGATTTAGCTTTGGTGCTCTTATTCAGACATTTGCAACAGCAGTAGTGTTGTATATGTCCTGTTTATCTTCTCGACACACACACAATCAGTAGAATAGAAGAAAAAAGTCATTTTTTTTTCTCTATAGGCAAGTAGTCATGGGAAGGCACATTCCAAAAATGGCCAAGCAATTTCATTGATTTGTGAACCTGGAGCAGAACTAACCCAGAATACTGGATGCTTCATCTCTCACATGCATATAGGGCTGTGCTAGGTCAATTTACGTGTGCAAAATAACTCAGCAGTGCAAGCTAATAAACATCTTAAATTTGGTGTTTTGTGAGTGGATCTCCAAACAACAAGACTTTCCTTCCTTTCCTTCCTCCTGCTTATGCTCCCATGTTGTCGTCATGTGCCTTCAAGCTTTTCGGTGACCCTAAGGCAAACTTCTCATGGGGTTTTCTGGGGCTCAGTCTATGTGATGTGCCCAAGGTTACCCAGGACATTTCCATGGCCAAGCGAGGAGCTGAATGCCGGTTTCCAGGGTCATAGTCCAATGCTCAAACCACTACACCACACTGGCTCTGAAACTATTTGGGACATTTGGTTGAGCACCATAGATAGTTCCTGTAAAGTTCAAGCTAAAATATGGAACAGATTCACCATCCCATTGACATGCCACCAGTCACCACTGCTTCAGACATGGGATCTTTGCAGGAAGCCCAGAGTAAGCTGCATTTCATATATGGCTCTCCCATGTTTTCTCGTCACATTTTTTTCTTTAAGAAAGCATGAACACTCAAACCACTATAACATGCTGGCTCTTTTAAGCCCCTATAGCCCATGACATTTCTTCTAGAGTGCTCCTTAACCTTGCAGATCATGTTTGCGATGTGAAGTGAAATGTGAGAATCCATTCCACTAACAATCATTGTTCTGCTACCAGATGAACACTGTTTAGAGGAATCTAGAATATACACCAACTAAAGTAAAAACTTAAGTAAACCAGAGGTAAGGAACATTAGAGTCCACAGTCTGCAATTTCAGGTATATGGCTTCAAGAAAATGGGGCTGCTGGTAGTGATGATGATGATGATGATGACAGTTACAGTGATGATGACTAACCTAGTTTGTGCTCATGAATATGCAGTGCTTTCTCTTCTTCTGACAAACGTATACTTACTTTAGAAAGACCTCTGTAAATTAACAGCAATGATTTAAAATATAATAAATTCCTATAAAGCTAAGTATGCCCAGATTGGGGGCTAAGGTTGTAAAACAGGAGGTAGGTGTACTATTTTCCAACTTATTATAACCTCATCCATAAATACATATGCATAAATCTGTGGGATATATGTGGGAAAAGCTGTGAAAAGAATTTGGAATAATCATTTCCTTAACTGGCAGTTTTAGAACTAAATAAGAACTATTAGTACTAAATACTAAATGATACTAAATACTAAATAATAATACTAAAAAAGTATTAGATGTAAAACTGAAGTGCAGTCCTGTATGTGTTAATTCAGATATAAGTCCCACTGAACTAAAAGGGATTTATTCCCAGGTAAGTATAGGCTTGCAGCCAAACTGTACTTTGTTTCCACTGAAATCAGTGAGATGATTTACTTGTCACCTTTTCTTAGGAGTAAATTGTATAGAAGACAGTGCCACTTCCTTCAGAGTAAACCAGCATATGGATGTGCTATTGGGTCATGTCTTAACCAAAGTCCTGTAGATTTCAGCGGGAACTAAGTGCAGCTGGCTTAGACTGGATCTAAATCACCAAAGACTGTACATATCTTTGTCCATGCAATGGCTTGGCTCTAGAAACCAATAACATTCATACAGTACAAATGTTGGCAATAGGCTACTATGCAGTAACCTCGTCTGTGCTCATCAAATTGCTCTAAAGGATGATCTGAGCTATCTCATATTTGTCACAGTCTGCCAGCACACACAGTCCATAATAATCAACTCTATCACCTTTGAGTGATTTTGAGATTTATTTATTTATTTATTTGCCTGTGTACGCTTCATGTGTTATAGTTCACTAGAGCTGTCTTCTTGTCTTTCATAGGTGACTGAAGAGTAGCCTAGGTTGCCCCATTTGCACATTTTACTGTCAATTTCTGGCTTAAGATTAAATCACATGTCTGCTTTGCTCTTCTTGGCCAACCATTTGCTGTGCATTCTAGTAACATCTGGGGTTTAGTAGAATTTAAGAGGATAAAATCTACCTTCTGGATTCATTTAATGGGAAATGTAAGATACATAAATTGGAATAAACATAAAAAGGGAGTAGCAGCAGATTGAGATCTGGGGTTTAAAAGCCTGCAATGAGTTGTAAAATTATGGTGCTTTTCTCCAATATTATATCTCCCTAGTAACCAAAGCATTAAGGCAGGCAATTGTTGTTGTACTCACTGGGTCATGTTTTCAACTCTTAACAATCAAACACAGTTTCCAGGTCCTTTGGGGGACTTTTTGAAACTGGTGTAAATTAGTTCTGTCCTAAGTGATTTCACAGATGAAATTTTTAAGTAAGATTAGCTCATTAACTCATTATTGCCAGTCATTTATCCATGCTTTTCCACTGAAACATATTATGTGATACAGGTATTCACTACTTGGCCTATGCTGAATTCTTCTTCAGTAGTTGGAACCATTGTTGAATATATTTTTGTGTTTTACTTGTACAGTTTTACTTTATGTGTATCTGAGATATATGCATTTTGTATGTAATTGAGGTCATGAATTGTGTTGGGAAACCAATTCCTCTTCAAATCATTCACAGGAGACACTGTTAAAGAAGGGTGTCCACATGAATCAATAGCAATCATAGATACTGTGGTATGTTGTCACTGGTGACACATGTTCTTTTGTAGAAGGAAAAGCTCTTCACCCCAGAGCAGCAAGACAAGGCAAATACACACAGAGCAGATTGGACCAAAGACTATCTCTATGTGATTCCACTTAAACAGATGGAATGCTTACTATGTCCTTATTATTAGTTGCAACTGGAGCACCGAAAACTAATTCATCTTGAGCACAACTAGGAATGCTTCAGAAATCATGTCCTTACCAATCCCCATAAAGAACAGACAGACTGCTGTATCAGATTCATGGGAGGATCAGAAATTAGCTACCAGATCTTGCATTTCATGCACCAGATCTTACACTGAGGACCTTTTACCTTGGGGCCATAAAGCTAAAAATTAGTCCAGGCAGACCTAAAATCATCTGAGTGAATATGGTCCTAATTACAATCATTTCACATTTAATGGACTGGGTTGATCTAAGGATCAGATGAATGTTCAGTGCAGAAACAATGGCCTTGAAAGCATCTTCTTTTCTCTCTACAAACTTTATTCATTTAACTGAGTTTCTCTGTAGCCAAGGTCAGGGGAACATCACTAAATACAAACTGAAACACAATACAATCTATCTGTATTTATCTACTGTACTTATAAAATTATCAGCCAAGAACAGCCATGAAGAAATTTTGACTAGGGACCATGAAAACAGCGAATTGAAAATATGTAAAAGATTGAGGAGGGGGGAAGGGGGCTATATCCATCTAAAACACAATTTTAAGATACATTCCACTAAGCATAGCATATGGGAGGTTTCTCACGTTCACTCAATATCCGAAATGCCACTAATTCCAGCTGTAAAGGGCCACAACAGGTCCATTAGTTGGGAAAAACTGCAGGTAGCTCTAGCTTTACTGCTGCCTCGGAGATGGCTGCCTGTGGCAACGTCATGGACTTCTGTCCCAGTTCTTGATTTACCTGTTCACTGAAATATATACATGGAGTCTATGCAGCTGAAGTTATTGTTCCACATGGCAGTTACTCAGCTGGCAACCAATACTACCAAATGACAGAGTTAGAAATGACTTTATAGGTCACCCAAGTCAGCTCCCTGCTGGGTCCAAAATACAGTTTTATTCCTTTTTAACAACCCTACAAACTTGTTTCTCTACTATTAAAGCAAAGTGCGTTCTAAGACATCCCCATAACCTTGCACGACAACCCATTTCTCAAAAGTCAAGGCACAAATGGAAAAATCATTTGATAAATTTTAAGCCTAATAAACCAGTGGACCAACCTCACACTCATCTCTCCTTCAAATCAGTCTTTTGAGCCATTTTCTCAGAATATCCCATAGACCCTGTTTGCCCTGTCTCACCCTGCCATGGCCTGATTTCTGGTTATAATGGTAGAATGTGATTCATTTCACACAGCATTAACACTAGTATGCTTCCACAGTCCTGCAGTATAGCATGTTGCAAATTAGCAAATTAAAACAAAAACAAAAAACAAAAAAAACTTTGCCTTTCACCAGGCATAGAAAAGTCACTGAAGTAAGCACTTTATGGGAAGGGTCACAACTGAGAAGTCTTGCTCATATCTAACAAACAAGCAAATTTCAGTATCTGGTGCTGTTTCAACTAGGTTTCCTTTCCCCCAAATCCTACGGATGCTGCGTCTTGAAGTCAACTCAGCTTTATAGTTTAAACCAGTACAATACTTAAGAGGAAACAGAATCTTTCAAAGGAAACACAGTAAATTGTGTTACATAATTTTAGTTATTTTTCTCTGGTGAAATACGGCATTTGTGACTATCTTTGTGGCTGGAGGGTACTCATTTACTTGAATGAAATGGCACAAAGGTTTTTTGTATTTCAAAAAAAGGGCGAGGGAGCTTCAGATAGACAATATTTTTGAAAGAGCATAATCTTTTAAAAAAAGAAATCTTTTACCTCAAATTCATTGTATTTTGAATTTCAGGTTCAGCTACGTAAACTGAGTTTTCCACTATATCACTTAAAAATACTCTTCATCTCTACATCATATGAGTAGCACTAGATTTAGGATGTTAACTTCCCATGTTTATTTAGGCTTTTCCTTACATGAGGAAAACAAAACGCTAGTAATGTACAGATTCAATGTTTCACAGAAATAATATCAGTAGAATAAAGTACCCCAAGCCTATGTACATTTACTCAAAACCCCAATTTGAATGGGACTTACAAAGAAATTTGATGCATGTCTATTCAGAAGCAAGTCCCATTGATTTAAAGGAGTCTTACTCCTTGTTACGAATACACAGACTATAGCCTTACTTTCCAAATAAATGGGCATAAGTTTACAGGCTAACAGTGCAATCGTACACTGTAAGATTGCACTGTTAGCCTATTCTGCTCTGAAGTACACCGTATTAAATTCTGTAGGACAGGCTTCTAGATAAGTGTTGCCTTGCAGCCTGCAGAAACACTGCAATACTATTGCAGCCCAAGTAGGTTATTTCCTTTGCCAGATATTTACGGCACAAGATTAAATTCAACTTTCCCCATTCATTTATTTGGGGAAGGTTGTTTTGTTTTGTGTTAACATATTTTCATCTCCCTAGTGCACGTCTGTCCATGATTATTACAAACTTTAAGTTTTACAAAGAAATCAGGTAGAAAACGTCCGAGAAATAACTGTTAGCAATACAAAATACATGCATTTGCTGTCTGCCTTGTGGTAAAAGCTAGCTTGCTTTCTATTTTCTTTTTGGCATAATACAGATGTCTATCCCAAACCAGACAACCTTTACTAAATCACAGTATCAAAATACAATATAACCCTCTTGTTGCTTTGTTCAGGGTCAACTGTTAATAGATACTTAATTTAATTTTAATTTCTTGTATTGTGTCCCTCAAATGAGAGGTTACAGTTGAGGCAAAACTCAAAGCCTAAGCAAATTATTGCCTTTCTGAAAAATTCCTCTGTAAATGTGGTACTTATCCAATATATTTTCTCCATAGAGTGTCTGCAGGATTAGTTCATTTAACAGTGAAGACAAGGGGAAACAATTGCCATGGAGATGGTAATAATAGATAAGAGCAAAGAAAAACATGTCCTCTCTGATTAGACTGTACTTCCTAAGAAGAGCATTCACAAAGATTTCCAACCATGTTGCAAAGTTGCTTTCTACATTGTTGCCAACTACTGGTGCTAGAGTCCTCGTAAAGGTTCCTCTGCCATCTGGAGTGTGGCGAATAGAGCTTCCTTTCTTGTGACACCCAAGCAATTGATCATTTTCTCCAGAGACACTGACTTGGCACCAACTCTTTACAGAATCATGTTCATGTGTGCTGCAGATATCCAGTAGCTCATGCCAACTAGAACAGAATGGACCTATTAAACCAATTCCTAAATGACAGACTACCACTTTTACACCACTGATTTAATGGGTCCACTCTAGTTGGGTCTACCCTTTTATAGAAGTAATCTTTGCTTCTAGTCATTACTGCAAGTATTTCTTAAATTAATAGTTGATTTTAATATTCCTATAATGATCACGAGGATGTGCTAAAGTAATTAGAGATCTGTTTAAATAAACAATATGTATTTATTTTTAATAAATTTCAGGCAGGTATAGCTTAAGCCTCTGAAGTTTTCTAATGATCAATAGTGACAAGACAGTATAGCTACCCTGATGAGGAAATGGTACTGTGGAGCTAAAACCTAAACAAACAAAAATACAAAGCAGCGTAAAATGCTCTTAATTGGATAAATACTTTCATTTACTTTCAAGTGGAACTGTCTGGTGTCAAATATATGCCATCTCACATCTTTTCGCTCACACTATTCACAGCCAAGATCAAAAGAACAGCAGAACTATTTCTGTGAACTTAAAGGGGGCTTTCAACCAGTTTCTTTTTCCTCAAACAACCACCCTTAAAGATGGCGTAAAAACCATTTTAAATTAACCAGAAACAGCCCCCACATTGCGTACCTTTTGAAGAAGGAATGAGTGTGCTTTGCTTATGCTTAATATTTGACAATCAAGAGGTTTGTCATTCTGGGATGTCGTTGTTTCCCTTTGTTATTGGCTCATTTGCTTTTGCCTTCTTTGCAGTATGAGGTTTGGCTTATTTGAATGAGGTTAAAGCCATATGCCCTGCAAAGGCATCCTTATGAGAAACACATACTCCATGATTTTTGAATATTATTGCCTGGATTGCATAAAATCATGTGTGGAAATCTGAATAGTTGTAACATGTGGCAAGGAATGGGGCTCAATAGCCTTTTGTTTCCTAAGTCTAAAAGAACAGAAATGCCTGGGAAGAAAGCCAGACTTTGTGCTCACTGGTGTAACACCAGTGATGAAGACAGACAACCTGCCTTCCCAAAAAAATACCTAGAGAAAATAAATTTAGCATGCAGGATTACAGCTATTTGCATATTCCAAGATGCTTCTGACAAGAAAACATCAATACTTACACAGTCATATAAGGACAGCTGTGACCAGGTTTGACCTTCAAGCCTTAAAATAGTTTTTGTGGGGTTTTTGTTTTTGTTTTTGTTTTGGTTTTTGCTGTAGATAGAAGAGAAGGAAGGAGCCAGAGGCTGGAAACATTGAATTCAATCAGGCAAACAACAGGAGGAGGTTCAAGGTTGTACCTGGCTAGAAAGAAGGGGTCTAACCTCATCATTAAGGCTTCTTTTTCCCTCTCCTCATACATGCCATCTGTCCCTACATATTTCTCCAGTAGCTTCAAGACAGAAGCAAACAAGTAAAGACATAGACTATTTACACAATTTTGTGCTAAGAAAATGCAGTCAAGGAGGGGGAAAATGCACCCCACTCTTAATGGATTCCCTGGGTGACAACGACAAGCACCTGCAGTTTAGATGCCATTTCACTGACTTAGAGGTTTCAAAGCCCACAGTTAGATTTCATAAGGGAACCGAGTGATTTTATATATAATGTACCACATGAGTGTTCTTCAGGACATTTCTATTCAGAAAAGTAAAAACATTCTACTGCAATCAAAGGGAACTTCTTGCAAAGTATAAAACTAGGATCATTACATTAAGTAGTTACTATAATGAAATGTTTAACTTCAGAGAATTTAGAACTGTGGTATTTATAATACTGAGCAAGAACTTTGTTAACTCAGATTCTATAGAACACCTATTATTGGATTGTTCCCTTTATATGGAGACGCAAACTGGTCTGTTGAAAGAAAGTGATTTTTATAATGTTTTAACTGAGAAAAAGAATACACAACGCTACGGTTTCTAAAACTTCGAGAAGGTTTTATGATGGTTTGCCACTAGTGACCACGTGACCATCTAATTAAGATTCTTCAATATTTTTTCACATACATTATGCCCAAATGTATGCTAACAACCACATTTAGTTTAACACTGTAAATCTCAACAACTGTGTCAATCAAACTGAAAATTATCAGTCCTAGGCTATTTTAGTCAACATCGACAGTAGTGGGATAGAAGAACCATCATAATTTGATGGAGAAAAATGGGTCTTACTTTGCAGGAAAAATAGAAATAAAAATGTATCAAAACAATGACGTATACTCTGGCACACTATATGCATTACACAAATATAACTGGTAGGGCAATTCTCTTCATTTAATCTTTGGAAAAGAGGATGGACCTTGCAATAACTACAGAATACTACAGAAATACTACAGAAATTTAAATTAAATTTATTGAGCAGTGTTCCCTTACAATTCTTCTGTGATTTCCTTCTATGATTTAGCAGGATGCCCTTCCCAAAAATATCATCTTGCAGAATGGTTGACAGAAAGCAAAATCAGTTTTCATCACTGAGGAAAAGGCTTTAATTTCCTATAATGTACAGCACACGGGACACTCATTTTAGCAAGTTCTGAATATGGAATGTTAATTACATCCATTATTTCCATCATTCTCAGGGCCCGTTCTAACATTTCCACATTTTGCTATGCTGTAGAGGATGCTGCAGCATACCCAACACACTGATGAAGCCTATTCATTTTCAGTAACATTGAAAGGGGATGCATTGCCCATATTCAGTTTCTTAGGAACATGTTTAGCATAAGCCATCACTTTCCATAAGTCTGCACTGGCAAACCACAGTTTGTGCTTGCTTTCATATTAATGTGGGTGGAGACCAGGAACAAATCACAGAGTGCCAATATGGACTTCTCAACAACCAATCGTGAGCACTAAACATGAAAGTGAAACTGTGGCCGTGCACAGGAGGGAAGTAAAGGACAGAAAACTTGTAAGTCTGTGACTCATTTATGATCTTCCAAGAAATGGTTTGGACTGAGCCAGAGCTCAGACTAGATCTTCTGTGTCATCGATATGTTACAGTGTTTGCCTTATTTACATAAATATATACAGAGGTGACAGATGTGCTTGAAAACATGTGATGTGTAAGCAAAGTGTGCATTCAGGTGCACCCCAGACTTGCTTCTATTTATCTATTTACTTATTTATTGAATTTAAATCCCACCTTTCTCTCAAAATGGGGTTCATGATACCCATGTATACAACATGATGATTGATCTGGAAGAGGCAGGCCTAGCAATAATTGAAAAGTTGGCTTAGGTAACTTGGGTGGAATTCATGTAGTGAGTGTTAATGACTCATAGACACTCTCTAATCACATTTGTATACGACAAATCATGATGACTGCACCTTAGCTTCTAAATAGATAGTTTCCCATTAGAGACTTTTTTCTGAAATGAACCTTTGGGTAGGTTTATTTGGCTACTGTTGAAAATGTGAAATCATTTTGATGCTAATTATTTTGTTGGATTTTAGTATTTGATGTTCAACCATGGAATAAAGAGACCAGATGCAAAGTTGGGTTAACTAAGGGTCACTTTGTTTTGACCTGTCCTATTTAAAATTACATTGGCCTGAAATATAGGAGGAGGGAGAGCAACCTGATACTGTTCCAGCTGATGCCAGGGTCACTATGTGACAACAATGGGCAATAACACCTCAGCCTCGGGGGCAATCTTAATTGCTTTGGTTGCTCCCTAGTCCAGCATCTTGAAAGGAAACCCAGGACTCCTACCCAAGTCACAGGGCTTTAAAAGTGAAAGACTTATTCCCAGGTTAATCTCAAGGGTAGTCTCCTTCACCAACCCACTGGGATGCAGGGTCCTAAAAGGGGGGGAGGGCTGCAAATCCTTACCCTACACCAAAGGGGTGCCAAGAGGTGATCACCAAAATCTTACTCTCCTCTGTTACCTGCCAGAAGACAACCTATTTAATGACACTACCCAGAGCCAATTTTCCCAATTCCATCAAATACAGTATGGGATAGGGAAAAAACTCTCTTATGAAAAGGTCTGGGGGGAGGAATTCCCATACAGCCCCAAAGCAACCAGATTAACTCATGCTGCATTGAGAGTGGGAGGGTGGCTCAGTGCTGAAAGTCAAATGGCACCTGTAGGGGGCAGACTGCTTACTGTCTCACTTGCCCCTATTCTGTGTCTTGATCTGGCACTTAGCGCTAATCAAACATCACCCTCTGACCTCACTCCATGGAGACCATCAAGAGTTTACCCTCCTCTGCACTGAGTTTGCCACATGAGTCTGGATAAGTATTGAGTTGTTATTTTTAGTGTTAATACTGGTGTTAACTAATTGATTAATTAATTAGATATTGCAGTTTCGTTGTTTTGATTTTTATTGTTATTTACATTATACAGTGATAGTCAAAACCACTTTGGAAGGGTCTTCACCTTTAATGGAAGATTATAAATATTTTCAGTATTTTCAATTTCAATTTTCAGCATCAAGAAAGGAGGAAGATTGATTGGATACAACTGGCCAAGTTGGGCCAAAAAAAGGGGTTGGGATGGGCGCATGAAATCTTTGGAATTCTGAATGCGAGTGAATTGAGTCTCAGAAATTGCACAACCCAGATTTAGATCTTGTGAGGAATTCTACTCCTGCTTAGATCATTTACACAGGGAAATACGAGCAGAAGTTTCTTAGTGGTGGCCCATCAGATATAGTACTCTCTTCCTGTTGTTTTCCACTTCAAACATCTAGTGCAAGACTTTAACAAAGCTTTCAATATAAATCTGCTTAAATTGGCTTTTCCTTTCTAGGTAATTAATATGTGTATTCCACTCTTAAACTTGGCTGAATTTCCTCAGTTCTAATTATGCTGGTTTTGTACTATATATATATAAGTGTGTGTGTGTGTGTGTGTGTGTGTGTTTAGGTTCATCGTATGACTTTTGATTTTTATTTGAAAAGCTGACTTGTGCAGATGCAAAAGATATTTGAGACATCTTTCCAATAAACTATTGAAGTCATGTGAGGGAAAAAGCGGGGTTCTGTCGGCAGGGTTCAAATCCTTGATATGATCATGATTTTAATTAATTTTTAATAACATCTCACTTGACAGGTGTCATTATACACAAGGTTATAGCATTGCCTTTCCAAAAGGCACAATGAAATGCTTATTGCTGCTTTTTTGTGATCCCTTTACTAGATTATTTCAGCTCCCTTTTCTGGAAAGTATCCAGAGAAAGCAATGCACAAACATCTATTGATTCCTAAGTGTATTGTCCTGAAAGTTTTCATACAAAATAAAATATGGAGTCATATCTCACCAACTTTGCTTTGGCTTCCATTTAAATACGTTATTGATTTCATATCTTGTCATGTATGCTTAAGGGACCACCTTAAATTTGTGACACCTTATTTTTTTATAATTCTAGTACATTTTGACTGCACATAAATCTTGTCATCAGAGGCATGGTTTATATAAAGGCTTTTTGTAACATTTTTAAAGTTGACCTACATAAGTAAACAAGTATAAATATGTAATTTATATGTAAATATAAATATATTTGTAAATGTTTATATATGTGAATATATAAATATAAGTATGCACATGGGGAGAATGAGAGAGAGAATCTGACCAATCAACTATGGAAATAATCTACTGCTTTACAGGAACTGTCTGAGAAAAAGAGAGTAACCAATTCTAGCTCTTCTCTTGGCAACTATAAAAACATCATTTGAAAAGCAAGCATTACGCTAGTCTCTGACTATTTGTTGTATTTAGTTCACTTGGATAGACAGAGTTCATTTTTGTTCTTTCAGTGCAAGAGAGGTAGAAGGAAGCACAGCACACATTACTATCAAATGACCCTTAACATTTGACAGTGCAATATACAGTAATTTTTTCATAACCACTGTTAACCGGAAGCAAGATCAGTGCTACTGAAACCATGCAGCACATCCAAAAAAGCCTTTGAAGACATGAAGGGCCTTTGGTCAGGCACAAGGATGTAAATCTTCACTTATATTATGCTCACATGCAAGAATAGAAATTTTCAAAAGTTTCTCAGTGCTACATTTTTATACGTTTTCCAATGGTTTTTCACTTTTCAGGACCTTCTCCTAAAACTATTTTCTTCTCCTATAACTTCTTCTCCTATAACTATTCATTCATTAATACCTCCCTACAAGCTAAGCAAGGTCACTTCTGGTTAGTACTTGCACAGAAGACTGCCAATGAATACTGGGTGCTGTTGGCTATACTTCAGAGCCCATTTCTGCACTAGACTGTTATAGCGCTATGATTCCACTTTCAACATCCTATGGAATCCTGGGGTTTACAGTTTAGGGAGGGGCCAGCCAGCCCCTCCCTAAACTGCAAACCCCAGGATTCCATAGGATGTTGAAAGTGGAATCTTAGCACTATAACAGCCTAGTGCGGAAATGGGCAGAGAAAGGAACTGGCAAAAACACTTCCGAGTATTTTTTGTCTAAGAAAACCCTGTGGAATTCGTAGGGTCTCCATAAGTCATCGAGTGACTTGAAGACACACATGCACATGTACGTGTATGCACACATGCATGCACATGAGCACACACACACAATGTTCACAACCACTTCCTGAGACAGAGCAAGCTAAGAGATAAGAAGTGCCCCAAATAAGGCAATGAGTTTCCTAATTTTGCAGTCTTGAATCTGAATCTCCTATGACCCAATCTAACACTCTAACAAGATTTTTGTTGTATACCAAATAAACACATTTACAAATAAAATTGATAACAATCTGTTTTATGGTTTATTAAGTCAGGATTATGATGATTTAGCCTTCTTTATTGCAATTTGAAGCTTAACAAAGACCTTTGTAGAGTCATACCAGCATATCTCAATGACTCTTTGCTTCAACTTGAGTAAAGACTAAAAAATGAATCTTAGTGACATAATATTTGGTCAGATGTGTCTTTCAGACTGTGGCCCGAATCCAAGTATTGGACCAACTAGAACAGACCCATTGAATCTATGGAACTTGTATGAGATAAGTACAGTAAATAAAATTTAGTATTCAGCAAATGATTCCATTGATATTCTGTTTGGAACTAGCAATTGTTTTTATGTCAGAAATGTTTCATAAAGCAGAGAAGGAAGCTGTCTGAAATCATGTATTATGTATGTAATCTGAAACAATAGTAATTTATTTTCATTATCTTTGTTTCACATGGGTTTCAAGTGTTTCTGTAACCTTCTGAAGTCCATCAGATCTTTAGATTTGTTTGCTTTCAGGTATACAGATCCTTTATTATTTTTAGAAATGGGAGAGAATCAATTACTCCTGAAAATTCAATTCAATCTACTGGAACTATGCTTGAGTAATTGTTTTGAATCTTGAGACTTAAGCATTATAATTACCATGATGCAGATGGACTAACAAAAAGCAAGAAGTAGTTTTGCAAAAATCCCAGATAACAAGGCCCATCAGGTAAAGAACCCATCTGGGAAATGTAAAATTTGTTGTAGCTTTAGAACTCACTTAATGAATTAATAACAGTTTAAAAAACTTAACCCTATAATTGAAATTCTGACTGAACATTCTTGTGAACATTCTGACTTAAGTCAGTCATTTTAATTTAAAAAATATAGAATCATAGACTCCTAGAGCTGGAAGAAACAACAACAGCCACTGAATACAAGCCCCTCAGTGCAGGAATACACAACAAAATACTCTCAAGAGATGTTTAAAAACCTTCAAGGAAGGAGACTCCACCCTACTCTGAGGTAGAGTATTCTACTATCAGTCTGCTCTTACCATCAGGAAGTTCTTCCTAATGTTTTGAAGCCAATGATCCAGCAGCAGAAAACAAGCTCACTCCATCCTCCATATGACATCCTTTACATATTTAAACATGGCTATCATGTCACCTCTTAACCTCCAGACTAGATATACCTAGGTCCCTAGGCCGCTACTCAATAGGCCACAGTTGCCAAGCCTTTTACCACTGGGCATGCTCCAGCTTGTTCTTCTTGAATTTTGGTGCCCAGAACTGGACACAGTATTCCAGGTGGGGTCTGAATAAAGCAGAATAGAGTGGTACTATACCACTCCTATTGATGCAGACTAGAATCACATTGGCTATTTTAGCTGCCACATATCACTGTTGACTCATGTTCAGCCTGTGGTCAACCAAGACTCTTAGATCTCTTTCAAACGTACTGTGGTCAAGCCAGCTGTCACTATCCTATATCAGTACATTTCATTTTCTTTTTCTGAGTAAGTGTAGTACCTTATATTTCTCCCTACTGAAATTCATTTGGTTAGTCTTGGCCCAGCTCTCTAATATGCCAAAGTCATTTTGGATTCTGATTCTGTCCTCTGGGATATTAGCTACCCCTCTTAATTTGGTATCATCTGCAAATTTGACAAGCATGCCCTCTATTCCATCATCCAAGTCATTTATAAAGATGTTGAATAGCACTGGACCCATGGCAGTACTCTGTGGCACCCCATTAGTAACTTCTCTCCAGAACAAAGAGTTGCTACTGGTAAGTACCCTTTGGGTTTGGTCGGACAACCAATTACAAATCCACTTAGGAGAAGCATTGTCTTACTTCCTTTTGCTATGGACAAAAAAGTCCTTTTTATTGTTTTTAACTTCTCTAGCAAGCCTGAGCTCATTCTGCACTTTAGCTTTTCTAATTTTCTTCCTACGCATGCTGGCTATTTGTTTCAATTCCTCTTTGGTGATTTCTCCTTTTTTTCCATTTCTTGTACATGCCCCTTTAAAATCTTAGCTCTGTTGAAAATTCTTTAAACATCCATTCCAAATTCTTTGGATACCTCCTATTTTTTTTTAAATTGTGCCTTCAGTATCTCACTTTTGAACTCCCATTCATCATGAGCTCCCTTCTCTTTTAGTATTCCTGACCACACCCAGTATTTCCCTAAGTCTACTAAAATCAGCTTTCTTAAAGTCTAGAATGTGTGTCTGACTATGCTTGGTTTCCATTTTCTGCTGTGTAACAAACTCTAGGAGAACATGGTCACTCCCACCTAAGTATCCCACCATTCGCACCCCATTAAGCAGATCATCACTGTTGGTTAGGATCAGATCTGAAATAGCTGGTTGCCTCTTCCACCTTCTGGACAATGAAATTGTCTGCAAGGCAAGTGAGGAACTTACTGGACCTCATATTCTTTGCAGAGTTTGATCTGGGACAAAGATTAGTATAGCTGAAATCTCTCATTACTACTACACTTCTCTTTTCACAATATTTATTCGTCTGTTCAAGGAAGGCATCATCCAAGTCTTGGTTTGTAGTAGACCCCCCCACACACAATTACATCACTTTTGTTTTTCTATATCTTAATTTTAACCTCTTAACTTCACTTCAAGGATTTAAGTCATGGATGTCTTCACTGGTGCAAACATCTCTGACATACAGTGCTATTCCTCTTCCTTTCCTGTTTGGTCTATTTCTCTGAAATAGATTGTACCCCTCTATTGCTACATTCCAATCATGGGACTCATCCCTCTAGGTTTCAGTGATGCCTATTATATCATATTTGTTTTGCTGTGTTAAGAGTTCAAGCTCCTTTCATTTATTTTCCATGCTCTGTACATTAGTATAGAGACATCTGAGACCATGGGTCATTTCCTCTAACTGCTTAAGGTCTCCCCACAACCTATTGGACTCTTGTACTATTTGCCCAGTTCCCCTATAACATTCGGCCCATTATCTCTAGCACTAGATCAACTCCTGCTCTCACAAATACTGTCTCCCTCCCCTGCATAACTCAGTTTAAAGCCTTCCTTATCAGGTTTATGAGACTCTTAGCAGAAAAAGTTCCTGCCAACTGCTGGAGGTGCAACCCATCACTTGTCAGAAGTCCATCTTCATAAAACCACAGACAATGGTCCAAGAAGCCAAAGCATTCTGGGTGTCACCATCTGTACAGCCAGTTGTTCACCTCTACTATTTTTCTCTCCATTTCTGGGCCATGTCCTTCAATGGAAGAAGAGATTAGATGACTACCTGTGCATCAAGGTCCTTTACCTTCCTACCTTATTATCCCTTATGATCCCCTGAAGGCTGTGCCTTGCAATGACACTGGTTCCCACAAGGACCAAAGGAAGTAGTAATAATCAGTTGGCCCAATGAGTTTTGTCAGCCACTCTGTTACATAATGGACCTTTGCCCCAGGGAGACTGCACACCTTCATCCAAGTCTATTTTTCCTCCTTTGTGTCCTAGCCTGGGTTGCTTCTCACAAAAGGGTTAATATCAGAGAAGTTTTGTGCACAAGCAAAAGCATCTAGCATTTGCTCAATTTGTATTACATGTGCGTAGAATCTCATTCCCAGCAGGAAAAAGCACTTGGGGTGAAATGCCATTTGATTAGCTAAAACTGTTATGTATCAAAAGTCAGACCTGTTCTCCTTTTGTCAAACCAGATAATTTGGGCATTCAGGGCATCACTATTTTATTCCCCGTAAGCCTGTACAAATAGGTATGTTTTTAATTGGTACCTGAAAGATAAACATGGTGGGGGAGGACAGTTGGCTCACTAATGCAAGAAAGTTTCATAACCGAAGGCACTACCACTGAAAATGCCCTGATACTTGTAGTAGCCCTGCAAGCCACACTGCTCCTGGACACCAGTCTGTCTACCCATGTATGTGGTCCTCTTCTATCAGAGCAATAGTATGCATACGTACTGAAAGAAAGAGATACAAGTCACCTTTAATAACAACTGGCAAATTGAAATAAATGCAGGAGTTGTCTCAGGATAATATAAATAGACTTTAGGGTTCCTGGGTAAGATGCATCTTTCAGGCTGCAATTGTATACAGTCTTGTGTGGTATAAGTTCCACTGAACTTGGGAGACTTACTTGTGAACAGATATGTGTAGCATTGTACTAAAAGTGTTCCTTCTCTTCCAAGGCTAGTCAAAATGTATGCAAATGGAATACCTGTTTGGGGAATGAAAGATCTTACCTAACTAAACTGGAGACATCTTGACCTAAGTCAGAACAGTGGCCCTTCCTATTGCTGGCACAACAGTCCAGATTCTTTGTAAATCACAAAAGATTCATTAAGACACAAAGTGGGTAAGAGAACTCAAAAGTGTACACTATAAGGTTATTCTGAATTAATTTTAAATCAAAGTACCAGCAGAAATTACCTTCAAATAAAATAATTTTTTTATAATACGATTCTAGGCATGTCTTCTCAGAAATAAGTCTCACTGAATTTAGAGAGACTAACTCCCAGGTAAATGTGTAGGGACTGTGGCAATTGCTTCAACCCATTGTCTTTCACTAAGGGATGGCATGAATGCTTCTTATGTTGTTAAAACTGAAGGCCACCATCTTCCACTAAAGCAATTGTGAAAGCCTATCATAATGTGCTTCTCTCTTTTTTTCCCATGTGCACAGAGATGTACAGACATGAATTTCTACACGTATGCTTATTTGTCATGTGCATATTTTATATACATACAAACACATACATGTATATGCATTCTGCACATGCCTTTATTGGTACACGTGAGTGTATTTTATGTACATAAAAGATACGCACAATAAAAGAAGAATCATACGCTGCATGTTCCAAGAGTTGCAGATTTTATTTATTTTTAATACCTCCTCTGAGATCCTTCTTCAGGCCCCCCTGCCTTCAGAACTGAATTGGTCAGTGACCCATTTTAGTCCCTCTTCAGTTGTGGTGTCCTGATTTCAGAATATTCTCACCAGGGAGGCTTTCCTGGAGTTCAGTCTGACTTTTATTCTATTTTACTATTTTAATTTTTTGGTGCTGTGTAAAAAGTTTTCTCCCCCTTTAGAGGGTAGAATCCATTGACATTCGGAGTTTTATGTATGGTTTTAAGACTGAGAAAACATTTTTTTATAAAATAAAAACAAACAGTACTACTTTAAATAGTACTTTAAGCAAATTCAGATCTCCAGGGTCAGATGAAATTCATCTAAATGTACTAAAGGAGAAATATGCTGATGCAATTTCAGAGCCGCTCTATATCTTTGCAAAGTCTTGCAGAACAGATATGGCCCCTGAAGACTGGAGATGACCTAGACAACTACTGACTGGTCAGCTGGATGTCAATACAAAAAGAATTTCTAGATGAGAAAAACAACTAATCTGTGAACTAGGTGTTAGTAATCACAGCATTCTAGCCATTGTAGTCTAAGAACCAGCATGGGATTCCTAAAAAATACTTTATGTGCAGTATGGTAATCTTACCTCTTTTTCATAGAATTACAAGCTAGATAGCTCAGATGAATACTGTGGATGTATTTCATCTCAATTTCAGTAAGGCCTTTGACAAGATCTTCACTGCATTGTTGCAGGCAAGCTTGTAAAATCTGAGTTAGATATTACCATTAGATGGATTTGTAGGTGGTTGATGGACCAAAGAATCCTTACCAATGATTCCTTGGTGTCATTGAGAGAAGTGATAAGTAGGGTGCCAGAAGATTCAGGCGTGGATCCAATGGTGTTTAACATCTTTATAAATGATTTGAATGAAAGTAGAGGAAGTTGCTAATCAGATATGAAGATGTCACCAAACTGGGAGGGATATCTAAAGCCTCAGAAGACAAAGTCACGATTCAAGATTACCTTGAACTGGGCCAAAACTAACAAAACAAGTTCAAGCCAGGTAGATGTAAGATCCTGTTTATAGGCATGAATAATCAGATGCACAAATATAGGATAGGTGACTTCTGTTCTATGTTCCAGTCAGCAAGTGTCCCAGGAAACAGGTGACTGGAATGCAAGAGGTGTTGGGTAGTTAATCCAGTCCAGGTCAGTCTCAGGTTATCCAGCAGGATGAAAGAAGAAACAAGAAATTGGTTGTCAGCCCATCCAGAAGTCCACAGCAAGTCAAAAGTCCAAATAAACAAAGCCAGCAAGAAGCAAAGCAGGGTTGTAAATAGCAGCCAGTCCAAGGTCCATGGAACACTAAATGCCAAAAAGTACTGCCAGTCATCAGGATAGATGGTTGTAAGCAACAAAGCCTTCAGCAAACTGTGGAGATTTATAGCCAAGTGTCTCAAAGCAGCAGGTGCTTAATTAATCAGTGCCTCCTACTTAAGAGCCATTGGGAGCATTGTAATTTTTCTTTTTCCCTCTTTTGGGTGGTAAATGCTGGACCTCACCTTCAGACTTATCTACCTCAGCCCCTGGCACTTCTGACTCAGAGAGGTTATCAACAGCAGGAGTTATACATTCCTGGCATTCCTGAGACTTCAACTGTGTCTGAATCATCCAACTCCAGAGGGTGACTTACACCAACACCTGGCTTGACAACAGAACATTTGAAAAGGAACTAGGGGTCTTGTTTCTCTAGAGGTAACTGACAAGCTTAAGATGACTCAACTGTGCAAAAACCAATGCAATTCAGGTATAGTGCCTACCCCAAGGGAAGCAATAGGACCACTATATTCTGCTTTGATCACATGCCACCTGGAAAACTGCATCCATTTCTGGGCACCACAGTTTAACAAGGCTACTGACCTGAGAAGGATAACATAGGTGGTAAAGCGTATAAAAGCCAAGCCCTATGAAAAACAGTTGAGAGAATTGTGTATACTTAGGCTGAATAAGAGAAGACTGAGAGGTGAAATGATAGCCATATTGGGGGGGGGGGGGATGTCATGTGGAAGATGGAGCAAGCTTGTGTTCTGCTGCTCCACAAGGTAGGACTCAAACCAGTGGGTTCAAATAGCAATAAAGGAACTTCTAACTAAACAATAGCAAGAACCTCTTAATAGTAAGAGCTGTTTGGCAGTGGAGTGGACTACCTTCACTGCAGGTTATTAAACAGAGGTTAGATGACTAACTATCAGGGAGGCTTTTGTGGTGGATTCTTGCACTGGTAGGGTGTTGGAGCAAAATTCCCCTTCCAACATGATTCTGTGAACTTCTATTGCAGCTGGATTTCCACTTTTACAATCATCATCATTTTACAGCTACAGATTTTTTTTAATAATCTTTATTGAATTTGTCTGCAGATAAGGTACTTTCCTCGTGATGTACAACTGTCTTCTTCATATGCATTCCATTACAAAATAGACAACGTTGCAGATATAACATTAATCGGATAGCATATAATAAACATGAGGGAACCAAATATCTCTATGATTCCCCTCCTCGATGTTACATCTTGAAGGTTTTAATCAAGATGATATTTAATCCACTGTAAGCTTTAACTTTGCATACAATAAAATAAAACTATGGATAAATATGAAAATAGTATTTTTGTCAAAAGTCTGCTATTTTTAAGAAAAAAAAGAAAGAATAGAAGACAGAAGAAAAAAGAACAAGAAACACAGATTGTGGGTTACCAGTCTTCTGTTACACTTTTGTGGGTTATCCAGTCCATTACCATATCAGCATTTATACCCAGAAGCTGCTATTTCTTAAGAGACAGTTCATCTTTAATAATAACTCCATGGTCTTTAACATAATCTGTATCCAATTTTCTATTCAGCTATCAACAAGAGAAATCCTCTCAGCATGTGAGAGTTCTTTCTGTTACTAGGGCTCACTTGGGCACATATAGTTCATACCTTCAACTGAGAGATACAGCAATTATTGCTAATAGTGTGAATGACTATACTAACTAACCTGTGCCTCTATATACAAAGAGATCTACACATAACATTAGAATATTTCAAACAGAAGTGTAGTGTTATACAAATTGATGGAGTGTCATAATGGTCTTAAAAGTGTTATACCAACAGTTAATTGTCACTGGGTAGCGATCTACATAAGTTTTCTGAGATCAGTGTCCATTCCTTTTTTATTTCTCCTTCATCTCTTCCCTTAACAATATGTGAAAGAATGTCCATTGTCTTCATTTCAAGGACTTTATAACACCAATCTTCACATGAGGGGTCTCAAAGGTTTTCCATTTTCTTGCGCAAACTAATCTGGCTGCCATTATCAAGTATAATAGAATCCTCCTATCTTTAGAGAGGTTAGATGGCAGGTCTTGTGTCATATTTAACAAATAGAGTTTAGGAGTCGTAGGAAATTTACAGTTGAATATTTGTGAAATCTTATTATGTATGCTAATCCAGAACTTTTTTGTGCTTTGACATGTCCACCAGACTGTCAGGGTCAGAGACCTGGGTGGCAAGCCAGCCCAGGGAAGAGAGAGGGAGAGATAGCAGAGTCCCACCAGGAGGAGTCAAAGCAAGCAATTACTCATAGGCAGTCCATTTACCTAAGCCTGAGCGACGAGCAAAAGCCATAGTCAGAGTCCAAAATCAGGAGATCAATCCAAGGTATCAGGAGCCAGGTGCTGGAGGCAAGGAGAGAACTTGTAGAAAGCTTGCCACAAGCAAAGGAAAGCTTCCAGGCAGGCAGTTATATAGCTCAGGCACAGGTGTGGCCAGTCACTGCTTCTTAAACTTAATCAAGGAAGCCTCCCTTTGCTCAGCTCTCCTGAGTCTCCGCCTTGTTTGTGGGCTGATTGCCGCAGGCTCCAGGGCATCCTCGGGATCACAGCTGGCTCCCTGTTGCCCTAAAGGAGCAGGCAGAGGAACATCCGAGCCTGCTTGGTCCATGGCAGCAGGGAGAGCTCTTGAGCTGCAGGACTCATCTCCAGCCAGAGCAACAGGGACCAGCAGCTGCTGCTCGTCATCAGCAGCTCTGACAGGGCTTCAGTTATCACACGTACATGGTAAAAGGTACCCAGTTCATTCTTGCATTTCCAGCACATTCCAGAAACAGTTTTGTAAATCTTAGATAGTTTGGCCGGGGTTAAATGCCATCTGTGTAGCATTTTCATGTAATTTTCTTTTAGATTTTGTGCAGTGGTGAATTTAAATGAATGTTTCCAGCTCTGCTCCCAATATTGTAGTTGAATTGCTTTGCCTATGTTCCTGGCCGATTTAATCCTAGTGTCTTTTATCGTTATTTCTCCTTTGTCATGGAGAAGCAAGATCTTGTAGAAATTTGACATTTTTTTAGCTTCATCGTTGAAGATTATTTTCTTGAATTCATTCTGGTCATTTTCTTTAGCAAAGGTCTCTACTTTGATGTCCATTTTAAAACATTCTGACAGGGAACCAATTATATATAATGTCTTCTTTTCCTAATTCTTTGATTTTAATCTGAAGGCGGTTTTACAGCTACAGATTTTAAACTGACTATCCAAGATGATTGCTGTTGACTGAGCCATAAATATCCATTTCTGGATACAAAAACGTATCTATGTTGTATCCCTTTAAGTCATTCCTGACTTATGGTGCCCCTAAGGGAAATCTATTTCAGGTTTTTGGAAAGATTTATAAAGAGAAGGAGTTTGCATTTGCCTTCCTCTGAGGCTGGGAGAGTGTGATTTGCTCAGTCATCCAGTGAGTTTCCACGGCCGGGGAGGGATTCAGACCCTGGACTGCAGAGTCATAGTCCCAGGCTCAAAACACTACAGCATGCTGGCTCTCCTAAAGACCTACTTTTACCATGCAACTAAAAGACTGAGCAGGAACATGCCCATTCGTTAGCCCCATTTGACAGCTGTAGAATGGACCCTGACACACCATTCAAAGGTAATGAAGTGGGATCTGAACCCACAACTCAAAAATCTTATACCATTTATCTGAAGAACTGTACTGATTTTCAGGCTGTTTTGTTCAGCAGCCAGAAGCAAGAGCTCATACTTCTTTCATTGTCTGCTAATCCAAAATCATTTTACACATATCTGCTGTATGAAGCAATTAGTTTATTATATAATTCCTTCAGAATTTATTTTCAGTCATTTTCTTGTAATGCAGTGCTCCAGTTACCATAATTCAGTTCCTAGGTCAAAGAAACTGCTTTTCAGAGTAAGGATGGATATGAGAGCTGGGTAGAATCACCATAGCAATGAAATGTCAGCTATCATGGGAAAGCAGTTCCTTAAGGAAGAACAAATCATCAGACATTAGGCTGAATGTATGCAAAAGACAGAATCTTGGATCTAGAATCTTAAAATATTGCCTTCAAGGACAGAATAGCCGCCCAAGATTTTCTTTCAGGTTTTACATGGAACAAAGCTTCCTTTATGATTATATGTAAGAAAAGGATTCATGATAGCAGACTCAAGGACAGATCCTGCGACAACAGGATTACCTGAATCTTTGGACTCGGAACAAGATCATGATCCCTAGATGGGCCTACTCTGGGACCACTGTCATTGATACAGGTTGCGGATCATGTATCCCATGTTTCTGACAACCCAAAATATCATGTCCTATAATGATGTGTTATCAGTCAAAGATAATATGAAAGATAAATTAAAATTTATCTCTACAAGGATCATTCAAACTGTTATTTCCATGGGGCCCCAGGCAATCTTCCTCAACTGCATTTAGGTATGTTTTCAAAATTTCAGCAAATCCCCACTGAGGTGAAATATTTCCCATAAACCTTCCAATATTAACCTGGACACTAATTTGTTGAGCTGCTGCACTGTTCTTGTTTCATAACTCCTCTGTGGATTCCAAATATGAAGTCAGTCCACGTAGCAAAGGGAACTTGGCAGAAAGGAAATGGACTTGATCAGCCAATGGGAAGAGGATTTGAACTGCCTGTCTTGATTGGTGGGTTGGTAGGAAAGACAGATGTACTCATGCTTCCAATGGTGTTTAAGAGGAGGGCATGCCAAAAGCTGTTGTTTTATTCCCTACAAAAATAAATGGGAGAACTAGCGAGGGCTTATGGTTCCCATGTCAACAGACATGATGAATCTGCTCTTGGTTTCGGATTCAGCTTTACAGGAGCAATCTAAAGTGCTGAAATGGAGATCCAGGATATGTATGGCACCTCAGATAGCTCCTTTAAAATTTGGACTAAAACTTGCCACTCTGTGGAACTAGATGAATGCAATCCCACAACTGTTCAAATTAAAGGCTGGCTCTAAGGATGTAGTATATTTTGTCACTGT
Source organism: Cyclura pinguis (assembly GCA_030412105.1). Lineage (NCBI taxonomy): Eukaryota > Metazoa > Chordata > Lepidosauria > Squamata > Iguanidae > Cyclura > Cyclura pinguis. The sequence continues at coordinate 133,788,468 of CM059600.1, forward strand.
ACAAATTTAAAGGCTAAACCTAAATGTTGCACCTTCTCTTAAAAATCAGATTGCCTCATTCATTTTGAATTAAAATACAACTTGAAGATATTAACTTACAGGTATGCTCACTTTAAAAAAGAGGGGGGAAAATCAGTGGATTAGAGTAGCGTTTTTTATTTCCTTTGTAAAAGTTGAGACAATATATATTATGCACGAGTTACGGACAGAGAAGTGATGCAGTCATGCAGAGCAACTGCAAAGATGCCAAAAAAGCTATCTCTGCAGATTTTGATATGCCTTTTCATGCTACTGTTTTTTTTTCCTGGGCTTCAAATTTTGAAGTTGTCATGTGATGTGCGTTATTTAACATATCAACTCAAAAGGAGTCCATAGCATCCTCCCCAACCTGGTGGCCACCAGATAATTTTGATCTACAGCTCCATCATTCCTAACCAGTTGCCAGCTTGGCTGAGCTTAAGGAGAGCTGTTATATGAAACATTGGAAGACAAGAGGGAATAGCAATAGCATCTGTATTTCTATATCGCTTATCAGCTAAGTGCTCTCTAAGCAGTTTACAATGTATTTTGCTAATTGCCCTCAAGAAGCTGGGTACTTATTTTACCGACCCGAGGAAGGATGGAAGGCTGAGTCAACCTGGAGCCCGGCAGGATCGAACTCACAACCTTGTGCCTGCAGTACTGTCATTTAGCCACTACGCCACCAGGGAAGGTTACCTTACTTTAAGAAAATGCTGTGTATATAATTAAAGGACACATGGAGATTCTTTAAGTGGATGCAACTTTTTTCCAGTATTCTGATGCTTGGCATAAAGTGAGAAAGATGATGAATAGTTAAACAGCAGTTGCCATAAGCAGCTAGGCACCTGAACTCTTTTGAGATTGAGGTGCCAGCGCTTAATTTTAGCCAAACTTTGTTGTATTATGTACCATTTCAGAGAAGCTGAGCAGTGAATGGAAGACAAGTCATAAGAGACAGTGACATTCTGTTGCGCATCAGGCTACTTGCAAGATCCTACCACAGAATGTGGGGAGTTCAGTGGTCTAAAAACTCAGCTGTGCATTCCTCATGCGCACACACACGCACACGCGCACACGCACACACACACGCGCACACCATGATCTAGGCATGCTGTCCCAACCTCTGACTGGCTGAGGGAAGGAGAAGGAGGCAACTAGGCAATATCTAGCTGCAGTTCTGTGGTCAAGGAAAGAGAAATGATATCCAGTGACTCACTGGATATCATTTCTCTCCCCCAGCTGCTGAACAGTGCAGTCTGATTTTCTCCCTCAGCTAGTAAAGGGCTATGGCAGTGCCATCAGAGCATGCAAGCTGTTGGGGTGGGTTTGGGTGTCGTGTGAGGAGCTAATAAATAGCTCCTTATCCAACTACTAAAACCAGACATACACACCTATAGATCACCAACAACATTCCAGCCTTTTTTTTTCAAATTATTGCAACAAATTTTCAATTTATATTTAAAAGCCGTAATCTGTTTCTCCTCAATTATTTTACAGCACCTACCAATTCCAAGAGCTTTCTAAACTTAATATAATGGTGCTGATGTAGAAATATTCTCACCAAGCATGTTATTTACAGACCAGTATTATTATTTATGTTAAAGAAATGGTAGAAAAAAGCCCTGTGACAAAACTATCTTGGGATATATATCCCTGAGCATACACCAATTGGGAATGAACACACCTAAGATATATAAAAGCCCTCAGTTGCAGGGCATTCAAAGGTAATGTATGAAAATTTAGAATATCAACAGCTTGATTAGTGTGAGCATCAGATACTTTGTGGGAGGCAGGGCAGAGAAAGTGATTAAAAGGAGTAATCAATGCTGTTCGTGATTTTGTGTATCAACCAGGGATATAAACCAGAAATTATTTCATTCTCAAATCCCAGAGCAAAACAAAAAAACAAATGTTTCCAACTTCTGCTGGGCAAAATTATAAGAATTAATGCATATTTTTCATTAAAAAAAGAAAAAGATTTGGAACTTTTTGGAGAACATTTCATGAATTGTACTCTACATGCAAAAATTGTATTCGTACAAAATTCATTGTTTTTGCACAAAATATTGATGGGGTTTTTGTTTTAAAAACTTATGGTTTTGTCAAAATGTGAAAAATCTTATAGTGGCCTGTTTTTCCCAACAGGCTGTCTCAACATGTCAGGGCTCATTTTCTTGCTGAGGATAAGAAAATCTGCCAAGATCCTTTAGACCCATCTCATCCATTTGCTGCTAGATCATTTATTCATGAGATATGGTCTGTACAGGACACTGTATTTTTAAAGTCTAGTTTGGATTTAATGTTCCCAAGGTTCTATGTATTTTGATTTTCTGAGTATTATACCCTTTCCAGTAAAGATGAATTTCTATACTGTGTGGATCAAATGAATGGTGGCGGTACCTGTATCACATATACAGCAACATATCTACAGCACCATTTTTTCAGATCAGAACAGCTTTCCCAACTTAGCACCTCTCATGTTTAGGATAAATTTAGACCTGAGTTGGTGTGATAAATAATCTTTAACGAAGTGCCAGCTCATTTTCAAAAGCCTGTATATCATGCTCTCTCCTACCTAACACTGGAGGGTTTTCACTTCCAGTATTCAAAGGTAATTAAAAAGTGCTGAGCATACATATCGTCTAAAGGGTGTGCACTGATCATAAGATCTGATCTGTAAGCCAATTTGGCACTTTGGAAAATACCCCAATGCATTGCAGTCTGAATTGTCTTGTGTTCCACTGACTCCATTGCAAATCCACCATTCCCTATAACTATACTGTGCCCACTTCTTAGAACTCAATAAAATTTGCAGAGTAGCCTCTTATGAAGGAGATTACAGAATGGGGTGGGGGGATGTGTATAAAAATGGTGTTTGATGTAAAGGTAATCCTAAGAAGAAACCTGAAGAATTTTAGAAAGATGGGTGCAATTGCTACCCTTTCAGGTCCTACAAACTCCACAACTATTTTTTTTAATTTCTGTGTAAGAAAATTGCCAAATTCCTGTGATGGATTTCTTTGACATCTCTCCCCTGCAAAAGCACTGGGACTGGAAAAAATGCCCTAGTGAAAATATTCACTGTGATTAGAAAATGGACCTGTTGACCACAAAAACTGCACTCTACCCTGGTGATTTCCAAATAGAAGGGCTTGAGTAATGTATCGTTTTTTAAGACATGTGGTCTGTGCCTCTGTGTTCTTCTGAAACCAAATTACTAGCAAATAGTTGAAACTATAAGAATTTGGATTTGCTCAGTTTCAGAGAAGCTTTACTTCAGATCAGATATCTCTCATATCTGCAGTGGATCAGTTAGATTTAGTTCTTGATTTGGAACTGGACTGAGTCTGAACTACACTCTGAATAGCTACACACAAAAGTGGCATTAAAGAGTTTGCCCTCAAGCCCCAGAAAGTGTAGCACAGATCTGAAGGTTTGTGAATTTCTTCCACAGTGTAGTCATGTTCAATGCAGCCATTATACTGTCCCTCAGTGTTTTCCAGTAAAAACTAGGGTAACACCTGTGTTTGTTTGTTTGTTTTTTAAACTTCGTAATGCATCTAGCCACACATTTCAATGTATTAAATGCTTGATGCACTAAGGATAAATTTATCATTCCTCTAACAAGCAGAAAAAGAATTTCCATGCACAGATAGGAAAGCAGACTTCAAGGACAGGTTATTCTGCAATTTCATAATTGTTTTTGTGAAGATTCATATGTTTGGTTATTGCGTTAGCAAAAGTATGATGATGTTTGTTTTTAGCACCACCTACTTAAGACATTTCATAAAACAAAATCACAGTTTGAATGGGATGGACATTTTAAAACTACTCATCTGTCCTGAAATAAAAATAAATTAATGTATATAAAGTTTGTTAACTAGTTACATACAGTCTGTACCTCTTGCAACAGATATAGCCATGAGATAAGACAGTTAAATCATGTATAGATAAAGCAGGTGAAAAAAAAAACTGGTGAGCTTTTAGGAGTTTTCAGTATGATGCATGTCTGCAGTTTCAAGTTTGCTTATCACATCACCATTCATTTAACTTATAGGTACAGTTTCTAATAGTGTAAAAAGAGCAGTTAGCAACAGAAAAATATTATGGCCATAAAACTGATTACTATGTACCCCCACCATAACAATATCAGCTCTTTTTACATTCACTCTTGTGAAATTAATCTGAGCGGAAACATCTATGGTAGCAGAACACACACAAAAAGCTTAACATCTTAACAAAAAGGACAGACTATGGAAGTGACTCACCCAACATGAGAAAAGAAATGTAAGGCCTTTCTTTAAAACAAAAAAAAAGGAAAAAAAAGGGGTAGAGAACTTTCTTTGAAAGAAGAAAAAGAAGACTAATTTCCCTCTCAGTTGATTGCATATATTATTTGGTCAATGTGATTTTCTTTTGAAATATTTTGAAATCATCTTGTGTGAAACAAAAGAAATATAAAACTTCCATTCATCATACAGCTGTTATTATGAAACTAAAGTCCTGTCATGGCTATGCAAAGTAGGTAAATCATTTAAATGGAATATATCCAAGTCAAAAGTCAATGAAGGAATTTTACTTATCCTTATTATTTATTAAGGCTGCCATCCTGTTTTGTTTGGACACTGAGTATGTGTCATTTCTCTTTGCATAGTACAAACACATAACATTTTCCCCAAAGGCTTTGTTTGCTTAAAAATTGGAAGACTAATGTCCTCTAGCTTTTTACATTTCTGACAACAAGATTTGTCTTTATAGCCCAACAACAGGGAAGAACGTCCTGTCTGTATATTTTATATACACATGCATAATGTACCAACCCCCTCCCTTTGCTCAATCACAGTTCTAAACCAGGAAACAGAAAACATTTTTTAAGGTAAAGAAATCCATGGATTATTTAAAAAGACCGCGCACACACACACACACACACACACACAAAGAAAAACCTAGTCTATTTTAAAAAGTTCTGACCAAAACTGCATTCATTTTACTCCGAGCTATAACCCTCAAGTAATGAAAAGATCCAGTACCACTCCAGGGTGAAGTAAGTGTTGTGTGCCCCACAAAAGAAGCAAAGTCAAGACTAAGGTCCTTTTCGCATGGCATTTTCCATGTGAAAGAGGGCCTGGAGCGTTGCGCAATTGTGAGGAGCGATCTGCACGACGCACTCACAATTGCGTGATGCTCCAGGGGCCGGCAGGGGCCAATCGCACACCTTTTCATTTTTGGCTAAAAGCTGAAAATGGTGCATGATCGCTCATTGCTCCTGGGCCCCACGCATGCTTACCTGGCGTGTGGAGCCTCCGGAGCTGTGCAGCCTGGGAAACTCTCAGGCTGCGCTGCAGAAGGAAGAGGCGGGGCTCTCACGCGAGCAGGCAGCTCGTGCGGAGCCAAAGGACTCTGGACGCGAGAGCCTCTCGCCGTAGGCTGCTCACGCGATCCCTGCACCACAGCGCCAGAAGAAGGTAAAGCGTGGAAAGGGCCTAAGTTGAATGTTTATCCCCCTGGAGACGGGGCTTCTGTCTCTGAAATTATAAATTGCCATTTCTTTCCTCAGACAAAGGTTTGGGCTGGCAGCTGCTAAGACCGTTGCTTTTCTGTTTTTCCAGCACTGCTTCCGCCCTGCTCCAGTACATTTCAGAAGATCTGGATTATCATAGCTACAGTAAAATATGCATGCTATGTGTGAAATAAGAGTTTGGTGTCTTTATTCTATCTTTCCTCATCAAGGTGATAGATTTACAGCCCTTGCCAGGTCTTCTGGACTTCCATGCTGAGTGTGTCCAGGCATGTGTCCCTTAAAGTGTGCCTCTTTCCTGATTACACAGCAAAAAATATGTAATTTCTTACAAGTGATTTCAAACTGATGAAAATTGCACAGTTCCAATTCCACCACCACCCCACAAGAAGCCAACATATATTAGCTGCGAGTAGTACAAATGTAATCACATTATAATTTAATCTAAAGCAGGAAATATCATTGGAAACATATGAAACAGAAAAGAATCATACAGAGACTCTTGAGATATACACTATAATTGAAGTCACAAGGCCATTGACAAACTTAAAAACAGAAGTTCAAGAGTTTATACAGCTGCCAAGCAACAATGCACAAATCTACAAATACAAGCAAGCAAATAAAATCATGGGTGACACAGTTAACCCATTCCTTCATCTTAGCTAAATCTTGGCAGAGATATAGACAATGCAATCCGGAAACGAAGCCAGTTCCAGGAGACAATGAAGATGCTAAAAGAAAATTAAGAAGGACTTGTCCTTCCTGTCTTCTTCTACCTCTTACCACATTTCACCTGTCCATGATAACTAAATTTGCATATTCAGAGGGCATATATCTTTTACATGTCCCATCATTCAGATAAATGATCAAAAGAACAAACATAAATAATTCAAAAATTCTCTCTACAATAAGGATCAATGAATCATTTTGTTCCCATCATTTATTTAAAATCAGAGAGTTACTCTTCTCTCAGTGTAGGGGGTCTTCTGTGTATCTATGCACTAAAATAATAAACAGCCACTTAATCTCCAGTACTGAACAACACACCATTAAAAATTGTGATATGGGCAAATTAACTCTTCCCTAAAACCTCTCTTTCTCTTCATCATTCCGTCCCGCATTTTCATGTCTAACAAAGCCTCTGGTTCTACTACCACTTTGACAGCTCAGCCATTGGGACTTTCTTTCATAGTTGATGATTCAAACAAAAAACAAACAAACAACACTAAAACATTGTACCATTTTAAACCACATCATAAACTCATTAACCATTCAAACCACATACTTAAACACATTCCTAATAGCTCATCTAGATTAATTTGAAAGCTTCCATTTCATATTGAGAGAGCTGTAGTACATTTTTCTATACTTTTCTAACCATAGTCTGAATATGGCATATAATTTAGAACATAGCCTATTAAAATGGTACCTTTAAAAAAAAAATCTTCTAAAAGATTTTAAAGAAAGTTGTTGCAGAAAATTGGTGTTATTATAATTCTCAGAAAGCCACGCTCATCTTTCTGACCATTATTACTTAGTTGTGTTTAGGCTTGCAGACATGAATGCACAAAAGACAGAAAATGGCAAGCAATCTTTAGCTTTGTAGTTCTGCTGAGCAAATGGCATTCCTAATTGCTGTTTATCTGGAGCACATTTGAATTTTAATAAAAGCCGAGTAGAAATACCTGCCTCTTTAATATTTTTAGAAAACATGTGGGTTTTGCCTCTCAAAATCTGTGTTGTTTTCAGCATGGTTTGACAGCCTTTAAAACCAAACTGATTGACAAGAAATGATGAGAAATATAAGCATGACATGCAAAAGCACTTCACTTCTACCTTGAATTCTCATTACTGTTTGGAAGACTTTTTTACAATATGCTAGGAAGTCTACAATCAGTGTGATACATCACAGAATGACATCGTTTGATTAATCTCTTTTGTTATCATCACAATGCTACGCAATCTTTGGGGTAATAATTACACTAGAATTGCATACTGTCATCATACCTTTTCCTGCTGTCTTGCATTTTAATGGGATTTCCAACTGATTAACATCAGGATAAAACAATGTACAAAATCTGTAAACTAATCATCCCAGGTAGAAGAACAACCACTTTTCCTGATATAATCCCTTTCCATTTGTCCCATTCATCTTAAGCACCAGGTTGCTTTCTCTTGCCTCCATAATATCAAATAGTCTCAAAGTTTTTTGTGGTCCACATCTATCAAGAGATGTCAATGAGATACTAAGGGCCTTTCTGCACTACACTGTTATAGTGCTATTATTCAACTTTCAACATCCTGTGAAATCCTGGGCTTTGTAGTTTACTGAGGTCAAGGAGCTCTCTGCCTGAAAATTCTAAATGCCTCTCCCCAAACTGCAAACCCCAGGATTCCATAGGAAGTTGACAGCCAAATAATAGCACTATAACAGTGTAGTACAGAAAGGCCCTCATTCTGAATTGACAGAAGTAATCAAGCCACAGACAATGGGCAGAAAAGTAACCATTACTTCTTGAGGTCTGGCTTATTGGCTGGGCAGGATGATTCTCAAAAAGGCACTGAAATTAAGGAAGATTATTTAAGAGTGAAAAGGTTAATGCCTTGGAAACTAACTACTACTTAGGGTTCCTCCCCACACTATAGGGAAAACACAGTGACTAGCTATATACTAGTATTGCATTATTATTTCCTGCAACAAATATTTAAAACAGGGTTGAGAAACATGTGGTCCATGAAGTCTCAGCAGCCCTAGCCAGTTTAAGCCATACTGAGGAATGCTGGAGGGCTGAATGATTCTCATCCCTGATTTATGGGGCCTACCTACATGTGTACAGCTCCCAACTCCTCTGTCGAAATGTAAAGGATATTGACAGGGCCAGTTACATATAGATGGATTTTTAAAAAATGTGTGAATGTCTTTGTGTGCTCACTTCAGAAAACACTGGGTTAGAAACAGCAATCATATTTGTTGTAGAAAGTAAGCAGCCATGATTTAGTCTACAAGCTTCAGCAAAGCACACAGAAGCACACATAGTCATAGCCAGACCTAATCAGGCTTCACACACTACATATAAATGGCATAACCAGAGATAGAAATCACTTGTGCTTTTGGTTAATGAGTGCAGGGGCAACTCCTACATATCACATGCAGGTGACCACTTGTGGGCATATGGATATTTCTGATTCATTTAATCATTTATTAAAATTTGTATCCCATAGACTTCAGGGGGAAGTAAAAGAAATAAAAGTAACTTTAAAAACAATGGGCTTGCATCCTGTTCAGTAATTATGATGTTGTAGAGCCAGCATGGTGCAGTGATTTGAGCGCTGGATTACAACTCTGGAGACCAGGGTTCAATTTCCCACTTTGCCATGGAAACCCACTGGGTAACCTTGGGCATGTGACACACTCTCAGCTCCAGGAACCCCCGTGATAGGATTGCCATAGGGTCGCCATAACTCTTAAACAACTTGAAGGCATACAACAACAAAGCCCAATTTACAACATTGTTATTACATTAATTCACTTTTACAGCTATTGCACCACTGCAGCAACTGAAATTGCCCCTCAAAACCTACCTTTTAAGCCATGCAGCCTCTCCAACAGAGCAATTTCCAAGGTACTGGAAAGTGGAGTGGTTAGCAATGACACATCCAGTTCTCTGCCACTAATGAAAAGGAAGCCATGGACACATCACACAGGGGGCCTTGCTGTTTCTTATTGCAGCACACCCCACCACCAGGACCAGGCTTGATGCATTGACACTCACTGCCCAACTCTCTAGCACCTTGCAAACACCTCTGTTGGAGTGGCTGCTAGCTTAAAAGGTAGGTTTTTGAGAGGCACTTTCAGTTGCATGGCTTCAAAAGCAGGTTTTGGGGGGGTAGCACCAGGAAATTTAGCTATACAGATGTAGCTTTTGTGCCATAGTTATGTCTCCCAACATAGGATCCTAGCCTATTGTTTTAAAAAATCAAGAGAATAAACATCTACAAGCCAACTGTCCAAAAGCAAGTCATGGCCAGTATGCTTCCAAAACCTTGGCTAAATAGGCAGGTTCCATGGGGCGGCAGGCCAGCAGACATGCTACTGTCCTGGCATTCCTCCTGCAACTGTTCCAAGTTGAACCTGAGCTTTATCCATGTTAAAACTCTGGTCCAGAACCAGCAGAGCTTTCACTGAACTTGGAGCATAAGAAAGTGGTAAACTCCAGAGTGGCTTTATGTCCTCTGTGGCAGTGGTCCGCCCTTGCTTGTTGCCAAAATGATTGGTATTCCAGTGGAGTGTGGCGTAGCAGGGAAGCTCCTCTGCTGATGAGATTCTTTCTGACACGGCTACAACAAGGAAAGATTTATATGCTATGTAATGTATAAATATATTGTATGTAGTGTTTAAATTGATCCTCTGAGAAGAAAATACTCCTTAGAGACAATTCATTTGTTCTCGTTCTCTCTCTCTCTCTCTCTGGCCCTTTCTGCATGAGGCGAGGGAATTGCTCCGTGCCATTACCTACTGCTTCTTCTGGGGTCCGAAGCAACGTGAACTGTCCCTGAAGCCCTTCCACAGGGCTCCTCCTTGGTCCAGGGCGAATCGGAGCAGTGCGAGGTCTGTAGATCTGCACTGCTCCGGCTTCCAAAATGGCGGCTTCCACCTTCCAAAATGGCAACTTCCGGCTTCCAAAATGGTGGTTCCAGCTTCCAAAATGGCGGCTTCCGGTTGGTCATGGGTCCCGACTAACCACTGAAGCTCACCACGCCTAAAGCCCGCCCTCTGCAGATAGCAGGCTCGCATTGGTGCGAGCCTGTGAATCTGCACAAGGGAGCAGGAATGCAATGGTGCATTCCAGGAAAATAAAGACCTGTTTTTTGCAGTCTTTAGAAAACACGCTGGAGGACCACTTGGGGTCTTTTGGAGTGGACTGAGGTGTACATCTCCGGTAAGTAGTCCGTTCCTAGTCTGCTCCAAGGTGCAGACGACCTCCGTGAGAGGATGTACTGCCCCGTTCTAATTGCCTGGTGCAGAAAGGGCCTCCCCCCCCCCTCTCTCTCTCTCTCTCACACACACACACACACACAGAGTGCTCTTTGGCAGGGGTGTAACAGAACCTCTTGGTAAAAATTCTTAAGGAAGGAAATACTATTTCTACATTTTCAGTTCTTCTTTTTGAAAAGATTCACTTGTTTTAAAAAAGCATTACCGTTCTTTTCTTCTCTGTAACCAAGGAGATTTATTATTAATTAAAATGCTATCCAAAGTTAGCATTACAGCAAATATTTATGTAAACTTGTCAACAAGATCAAGCCACACTAAAAACATGAGAAGAAGCTCAGTGTCATAAAGCACTGTCACTACAGTTCTACCCCAGATTAGCAGAAGCATATAAAGATGTTCACATTTAGGCTACAAGGATGCATATCCTAACATATAGGCTACAAGGGTGAATGTGCACACAAGTCCCTCCCTAAAATCCCCATTCACTCAGTCTGTGACCTATCTGCATGGAGGCAGAAGATCTGAAAAAATGTTAGATCTGCATACAGTTGAAATGAGCAGAAGCCTCCACGCAACGAGGCATTTTTATAGAAGCAGAGGTCCCCACTGCATAAAGGCTCCTATTATGAGAACGCAAGTAGAACCCTCCTTAAGATCATCCAGCTCAAAATGGAAATGATCAATAATATATGCTGACAGCAATTTCTATTGTTTATATATGTGTTGTGCAAAGCTGTCCTGGATTTTAGTTCCATCCAGCTTCCACTTTCTCCCACCAGGCCTTGATACTATTCTGAAGCCAGGCAAAGGCCCTTTTATTTTCTTGGGTCCTTTTAGCTCTATTAGATCTGTTTCAGGTTGGTTGGATTTGTTGTATTTATGCCACTCCTGGTGATTTTATCGTTCTTTTTAATATATCTTAATTGCTTAGTTTAAACATTAGTTTATCGATTTTGTAATATTTTGTACAGCATGCTGAGAATTTTAGTCAAGCGAAGAGTATAAATACTTCAAATAAACAAACAGAAAAATATGTACACCTGAAGTGAAAGTAATGATGGGTTTCACTGCTCTAAAGATGTTGGGGGGGTCACTTTTATACAGTCGTAAGTCAGACTTTGCTAAACAGGGCAGTAGCCATTCCATACATGAGGTATGTGTGGAGTGACAATTAAGTTTCCATAGAGAATTAGGACACATTAAAAGTACAAAAGGTCATATTTCTCTGCTCATACTGTGACACTTTGGTGCCGCAATCTGACCAAACTAGTCTTGGGATTGCATCCAGCTGTGTCCGTCTATCAATAGACACCACTGGTGGAATGATTTCCATCCCTCCTTTGCCTGCCCACACACCCTCTGAATCTGTTCTGGAAGTTTAGAGGATGTTCTGAAGAAGCTGAAGGCTATGAGAGTGCACAGATGAGGTGAGGAAGAAGTTCTGTTGTGTAAGCACCCTGCTCAAGATATGTTGGGTGTTGCACATAAAGAAAGAAAATCTAAATGCCCATATTTAGAAGAATAGCAGCTGGAGTAAACTCTTCCTTTTCCTATTTAAAATTGCCTCACCTTCTGCTATTAGCCCTCCAGAGAAACATCTGTAGGTATTATGTGAATATCTATATGCGCTTCCCTCCACGCAAATAGTCCAGGGTGCGGAGGAGCGTTAAATTCTTGGTCCTCTATGAATGGTGTGGGGAAACTAGACAGAGGGAAGCTTTTCTTCCCCTCTTATAACAGAACCCAACGTCATCCACTGAAGCTGAACAAATAAAAGGAACTACTTCACAGAGTGTTCACACAGTTAAAATGTGGAACTGCATGCCACAAGATACAAGATATAAGGATAAATGCAAATTTGGATGGCCTTGAAAGGTAGGTTACATTCTGAGAGGATGGGGGCATCAGTGGCTACCATTCAAGATGGGGGCATGTGACCTCTAACAGAGACAGATTTGCTTCTACATATCATTTGCCAGAAGCTCGAGTCGGAGAGAGAAGTTGCCCTTATATTCTCCTGGTGGGATTCACACAGACAGGTGATTGGCCACTGTGTGAATAGAACATCGGACATGACAGAGGTGTGTGCTGAACCAACGGGGCTCTTTGAGTTCCTTATCCTCTGTGAGGATTCACAGTTGTTTGCAGCTCATGATAGGATTTAGGATTTCTGCAGCTGCTATTTTCAACCTAAATCAACCTAAATCATTTTCTTCAGAAGACAACTGGAGGACCAGGACAGAAAGGGTTATCTCAAAGGATGGAGAACAGCCCATACATTTCATCTTTACAGATTTTTTACACAATTGAGCTTTTCAGCCTGCAATCCTGGTTTACCTTCCTGGGAGTCAGTGCAACTTACTATGGAGTAAACAGACATAGGTTTATGTTTTTATGTATGTACACATAAAATGTTCTCAAATTGTTCTCTGTACTGTTCTGTTTTTGGGGAGTGGGGAGTGTAGTTATTTACCCTGTTTTGTCACCACAGAAGTAATCCCAGCAGATTCCAGGTGGAAGGCTCCCAGTGCTACCAATTAAAAGACACAGTGCACCTATTCCAGTTTTTCTTCCTTAACAGATTGATTTTTCTGGTAAGGAAAAAAAAAAAAGATGGAAGAACTAGTAGGAAATTGATAGGAAAGAAGTGATAGGAAAAAATCAGGACAGTTAAAACTAATGCTGATTGTGCCTGGATCCACCTATTGCAATAAAATTCCATGAATGTGGCACAGCAGTTGCACAATAAGACCTTATCTGGAAGCATCTCTATCATGGAATTGAAAGTGTTCCCACGAATGACTCTGCCTGTGGTTTCCCCCACCCTCTCCACTGCTGTACAAAAGCTAGAAGCCATTCACTTTAAAACCAAATTATAAATGCAGGACTCCTCCCCTCAACAGGCAGTGTAAGTGTCAGCCAAAGTTACTGAGCTTTAAATAAGAGCCCTCACTGTTTTGGAATGCAGGAGCTCTGTTAGAAATCATGCTAAAAATGGCATTTTAATTCCCACAGTGACTTAACTGTGTGCCAGCGATAAGTTTTAACAAATCTTGAAAAAGTAATCCTGCTATTCTGCTTAAGGATCCAAATAATCGGTATTATTTGTCCTGGGTCACACATCCGTCATCAGAATAAAAATTATGTCATTTTTAAAAATGTGTTTATTCTTAGTCTCCCTTATCAGGCTTGATTCAGTATAGGCTAAAATGAGTATCAAATATTTGCAACCTATGTCTATGGGAGGAAGTGGGTAATTTTTTTTTTTTTACTTAAAGAAGAGAGCTGCTAAATAATGGTGCTTTTGTGAGGCTTCTCTCATTATGATAAACAGATTGTTTAATTCCCAGGAGCTAATTAAATTGGATATGAACTTGTACTTTAATTCTGCACTGTACTAAAGTGGTAATATATGCCAGCCACAACGTTATAAATCTGCAAGCTCAAAACTGGAGCTCATTTATGCACAATGGAGATGGATTTCAAAAGCTCCAGTGCAGAAAATTCCTGTGGTTTTAATAACAATTTGAAATTTGATATATCGTCTAAAGTGCTGAATATGTAAGTGTGCCAAAAATATGCACACCAGTGCAGAATACACCTTTGTATTCACTACACATACTTAAAACATTATACTGTTTCTTCTTGGCTAGCTCACTCTTAGTTCACAGTCCTTAAAAACTCATTGCCTTTGGGGGTAACCTAATGCTTAAAGAAGAACAGGCAAGAGCCACTCTTTATCTTGAATTGCCTTAAAGCCTCTTTTGAACTGCTCATGTGGTACTTGCAGCTTTCAGTCAACATTCTCCCCCTTTCCACATTATATATTTTGCACTGTTTGAAAAGCCAAAGATTACCTCCTTCAGGGAAACTTTGCTAAATAAATCTGTAACCACCAATTTGAATACAATATTGCTAAGGAGACTCATTCTAAACTGTGCTGTTCCCTGGAGCTTCTGATCATACATTAGCAGAATGAGGGTGCTAATGAGAAAGCTGAGTTTAAAATGAACTTGCTGGGGTAGGGGGAAAGACAGTGCATGAAACATACAAAACGTAGCATAGAAAACGGGAGTTCTACAACTAACTGTTTATACAACCAAAGGCTCCCATAAAACTAAAAGGAGAATAATTTCTTGGAAAGAGCATTACCAGCAGGGAGGTTTCTGATTATCTACATACACAGTGGGGAAATTTTTCACCTCCCAGACGTTTTGAACATCAGCTCCCGGAAATCCAAGCTAGCATGGCCAATGGTAGGACATGGTGGGAACTGCAGTCCATGGCCCAGCATATCCAGCATATCCTCCTACCTTTCACAGATGAAAACTGGGACATGTGTGTTCATGATAGCAAAAGTTACTGAGGAAGAAGAGGCAAGTTAGGAGAGGATGCAGCAGTTTGCTTTTGGCTGAGCCTACTGGGAAGGGCAAGATTCTGTGCCCCTACTCTTCTCTCCCTGCCCCTTGCTGTACTAATTGAATACAAAGTTCTTCTGCACTTTGGTCTCAGTTTGCAGCAACTGAAGTCAACTGAGGACAAAGGAGGAAAGTGGGAAGAAGAGAAGAAAACTGGAACATTTCAAAAGCAGCTGGAAAAGTGCAGAGGATTAATCAGAACAGTTCCTGCCAAACTGGGCCAACTGGAAGGTAAGAATCCAGTTGTTAGTCCCAACTAAAGTAAGACTCAAATCAGGCATGATGAAAGTATAGCCCATGATCTGCACGACCCTTTTTTGAAGCCTTTCAAGGCTTCACAATACCCCCAATGAGCAAACAAAAGTGCTGCCAAATTTCAGAGGCACAATCTCATGGCGGAGTGGTTTGTCACCACTACAAGAGCTGGCTGGGTTTTTCCTTCTTATCTTCCTTCCATCTAATTCCCTTGCACAATGCACAGAATAGCCTCCATCAAGAAACAGCAGAAGCAACCACACTGCCACTGTCCATCCTTTTGAGGGAGCTTTATCTTTCCTCTCAGTGCCAAGAATCAACTTCCTGTTTCACTTTTTTCCAAAAAAATTGTGCTGGGAGAAAAATCAAAGTCCACTGGATAGCAACCACGGTGGGAAGAGGTGGCAGCAGCAGCAGCAGCGACATCTTTGCTTTTACCAGATCTTTTCCAGATGTGGACATGGGTGCAAAAGAGGAAACTCAGCAGAAATGCCACACATTTCCTGTGCTCTCCATCTGCAGGGAATGCTTATTGCAATATTTTACAGGTAGTGTGGAGGGTCTGAGGGCAATTGTTATTATAGTAATTGGGCATATAAATGGGCAGGGCAAAAGAGGTACAATTAGGAAGTGGGAAATAGGCAGATGGAAGGTGACTTTCTGCCCTTTGTCGGTTCTTGCCATCCCACTCACTGCAACCACAATAGTCTTGGCAGCTGCTAGTTGTTGGGAGTGCTGAGCTGCTGTAACCAATAGGAATCCTCTGAGGCCCATAGGGCCATAGCTATGCTGTTGTAGCAGCCATCTGGGTAACTATCAGTCACTTCTGATCACCACTGTCTGTATGGGGGCATTTGGGATGGGGAGCACCCCAAAAAGCATGTAAACTGCACAAAAAGGCTTACAAGCAAAAAGAAAATTCTTGTATCTGAAAAAAAAAAGAGGGTTCTAGGACCTTGGGTGTTGGTGTGGGTCCCAAGAGCTGTAGGCAACATCCCAAAAGGCCACATGCAGTCTGAAAGTTGCATAAGACCTACCAGTGTTTTACACGTACAGTGCAAATTTTCAAACAGTATTCCTACCTACAGTACAGAAACCTTCAAGGATCATTAAACAAAGGCAATGATCCTTGTACTTGTTGCATTTTCACAGAAAAAGGCAATCTTGTTTGTAAAATGTTGGAACAGCAGCACCTGTGTGGCGGTCAAAAATGACATTAGCATCTGTTTTAAGAACCATAGCTCACTTGTTTCTAACTGTATATCACATACTATAGTATTGTGGTATGGGTGTGTGGGGGGTGAAACATAATCTGCACTTCAATGTTATAAAAAAAAAAATCAAAAATGAAGCTGCCCAAAACAACAAAGCTACAACAATGCTAATTACATTGCAGTACTGGAAAATGTCTTAAGTTCAAAAATTCAGATAAATACAGGTAGAAGGAGTTCATTAACTTCTTTGACATACAGTTCTTTCCCTCTTGATTTCCCCAGAATAGAAGCACAAGAAGCCATGAAGATCATTGTAAGAGTAGCGTAATGTATAGTGGAAACCTTTAGATCACTCATCAAATAAGGCTACAGTAGACTATTTTTAGCCCAACTGCCCTCATCCTTTTTCTACTGTCTTCTGAGAGAAGCCTGGCTTCTTAAAATATGGAGAAAATTTCTACAGGCAAAAAGGCAGAGATCAATCCAGAGGCAGAGAATGGACATTTGTCTGGAGTTTGCTTCTGGCAGCTTGTGTGATCCAGCTCTCAAAGATGACTTTCTGATTAAATCTTTGCATTGCTTCAGCTTAGTATTTTATATCAAGGGAGAGAGAAGATGGGGTGAAGGAAGATTCAACTGTTCTGTCAGTTCAAGTTATGATGCTCAAATTGCTGAAGTTTTGTTTTTGCTTTTAAAATGCAAAGTACAGTATTTGACAAAGCTAATAATTTATACTGGAACCATGCTAGATCAGAATGACACTTTGGGGTGCAGTTCCCATGCTTAGCTTAACAGTTAAAATGTATTGCCTTGTGTTTGACATCTGATAAATTGCAAACAAGGCCAGGGCTTGTTAAATTGATCTGATAAAGTGACACATGTTTTATGGACAGAGGGAAGTACGTAAACCACATCTGCAGTTAACAGCAGAAAAAATGATGATTAGTACATACATATTTTTTAAAGGAAAAAAAATCACATAATGAACTGGAAAATGAATACTAATGAGTTCTGCAAAAGTAAGAAAGCACAACTGAACACACTATTATTCAAAACAAGATTGTATATCAAGATGGATAGCAATAGAAAGGCAAAATACAAATGAATTAGAATAACAGCCAAAATGTTATACACTGAAGGCATAGTCATTTTTACCCATAGAATGTTAACTCTGTCATTTAGAAAATATGTAGAATTAACAGGACAAAATATGATATCCAGCTATATGACGATTTGGAGCTAAAACAAAAGATGAAGCCATCAATAACTGAACTTTACACACACACACACACACACACACACACGAAAAAGCATAAGAGAAGAAATATTAGCTAGGCTTTAGAAGGAGGCAAAATAAACAATCCACAACTGAATTTCTATTAGTGTTTGCAGAGTTCTCTTGGGATCAGCATTAGGTAGCACATATACCTTGAGTCCTACAGTATTTCCAGTGCACAAATTACTTTTTTCACCTTTTGTATCACAGAATTCAGATCTTGGAGTGCCCCTCAAGAAAAAAGTCCAAGCTGCGAATAATACTTTTATTTGATTTTCTTCTAGAGTGTGTCAAGAGTATTAAGATCATACAGTCAATAAGCTGTTTATAAAGGAAATTAAAAATATATGAAGGCTTTGGAAGACATATTCTACAACTGATCCAAGTGAAACGAGTTCATAATTTCCTAATTAGTCACTTCTTTTACAACTTCCACTAGGCCAAAATGGCCTGGTATTGATTTCTCTTTAGATTTTAAAGTGTACCATTTATTTGTACAGCACATACTACATTATTAGTATTAAAGTGTCTTTATGTTTGACACCACATGCTTATTCACACAGCCACCCAAATCGGCGTGCTGTCTAATGGGATCAAAACAAAGATGGCAACAAGGTTTTGGAACCAATCTCTCAACTCCTTCAGTTGCCACTTGAGCAAATATATCAGGTTTCTGTTCCCCCCTCCTTTAGAATGCACATTTATGAACCAATTTTGATCAGACTCAATATTTACAGCTAGGCTAACATCCCAAACATTTTTGTGCAAACTCACAAGCAATTGATAAAGAGTGGAGGGAAAGAACCTCTCAGTTTGGTCCACTTTGCATGGAGTTTGATATAAAACAAAGGTTAACGACTGTAGGTGCCACCAGTCAAACTTCTGTTTCATTCATCTCATACGTAAAATTGTCAATATATATCAAACACAATAAGGTAAAATTTGCTAGAATAAAATCAAGAAACTAATTTTTTGAAATATTCTGTTTTTTGAAGACAAAAAAAAACACATTCCCACTTTGCCTTTGGCATGGCTTTATTATCTAGACATTGAAGAAGAAAAAACTCAATCTATTATGGTGAAACAAATACTGATATTTTGTTGTTGTTTTTTTCCAAGTAAGATAACCATTAGTAGAGCAAATAGAATAGCTTTTATCATTAATGACCTTTGCCTACCTATGAAGGGAATTTTACAGCCACAAAAAAGGTTGCTTTCCTTGCGGAATAAATCTCAATCAACTTTTGTACACTCAGGTAATGAAGCAGTAATTATTAATTAAACCTAAATTAAACAACATAATTGTGTAAAGAAAGAGGAATTCTAAGCTTCCCTATTAGATATCACAAGGGTGGGGAAATTGTGCTCTAGAGCGCTCCATTGTGTTTCCCTCCCATCAGCTTCTCAGAAGTACTATTATTACTCAACAAGACCCTACTCTGATACATTTCTTTGCTTATATTCAGCAAGTCCCTTTCTGAGACAAGCTGTCGATACCATTCTGCTTCAGACATAGGCACTGTCTGCTGAACTACAATTTCTTTCCACCCTCACCAGCACAGCTAATTTTCAGGAATGCTAGGAACCAAACCTAAAAAGTGATATGATCTGGAAGGTGGCACTTTGACCACCATACTGTTCAGCCAATACTACACCAACACAAGTGACAACTCTGCTATCTTCCATCTTCCCTACTCTTGTACTCCTCCGAATTCACCCTCCCCCTGTCTCAACGGCAGCAGCACTTTGGAATCACTTCCTTTCAGATGATAATACTTTGCTGGGTCCTACTGTGAAACCTGCACTCTGTATTATACAAAAATTATACAAAAGGAAGGGATCTGTGTATTCACTTTTAAAGACTTTTGGTAAAGTACTGATTGTACCATCGATATTAGGCTTCTCCCTGTTTTCTTAAGACTGTACTGACAATCTTAATAGTGAAAACTTTAAAGAAGTCAATGGTGAGATTAATCTGTTCTGGGAAAAGAGATAAACAAACATATAAACAGCATCTTCCCTGCAATGCTAGAGATTAAAATCAATCCAGGGAAGCCTTTATTTTGTTAGCCAAACGGTTAGAGTGCACATCGTTATTAAGAATATAAATCAATCTTTCTTCTTCTCTCTCACTCTCTTCTTTTTCTTTTTCTTTTTCTCTCTCTCTCTGGCCATGTTGGCACTACACTGTAATAGTATTATTATTCCACTTTCAACATCCTGTGGAATCCTGGGGTTTGCAGTTGAGGGAAGGGCATTTAGAATTTTCAGCCAGGGAGCTCTTCAGCCTCAGTAAACTACAAACCCCAGAATTCCACAGGAGGTTGAAAGTAGAATCATAGCACTATAACAGCGTATAGAAATGGTATTTCTCTCTTTCTTTCTTGTTTCATCAAAACAATGAAAACATTCTGTTGTTTCTGAAAGGAAGGAATTGTAAACCCATGTTCAACCCTAGTAGGACTATCATTTCAAAAATACTCCTGCAATAACATTACTTGATGAATATTGGAGGGCATTGCCATGGTGGTGGGATGATATTTACTGGAATGCTGATAGTATGGCTGCACAAGGAGGTTTAAAGGAAGGAAGGAAGCAGAAAAGAAAAGCCACTACATGGGTGAATCAGATTACCATACCATTAAATAATATCTTAAACAACGGAAGCTTTAGATGTCTAATATCAGTGAAAACAAACACAATTTGCAGTTGTGAATGCTATTACTTACCAACTTGGTGCATGAAGCTACCAAGAATGTGGATATTAGCTTTCAGATTAAAAGATAAACATGTATTTTGCCCTTCATTCAGAAGCTAAATCTCAAAGAAGATTTTCAAAATGGTTTCTTCAGAGAACAAAAAAGAGAGATTAAGTAGCACACAGCAACTCCTGTAATAGTAATTTTTAAAGAGGTCTAGATAAACAAGGTTAAAGAAAATCCAAGTAAATCTTTTACTTCCCTTGCCTTTCAGAACTGAAGCTTAACTTGATTAATCAACTGCCCTCTAAATCCTAATAAATGAGAGAATGACCAAGGATTTGTTTTGGAATGAATTCTTCTGTATAAAATATTTATCCACTAGCGTTTAAATTTGCAGAAAGACCCTATAACCCTAAATGTGGTTTTAAAAATGCAAAAGGGTATTTACTCTGCTTCAGGCATGGAGTGAAAGTTAGGTCTCAAGCAGAGGTTAAATAAATTCACCAGAGACCAATAGAAAAGTTCTGGTACAACCCACACATTCAGCTAGAGCTGGTCTGTTTCTTCTGCATCTGAAAGCAAAAATTTATAAGCAGGTTTCTAAGTTTAGATACCAAGAGGAAGAGAACTACACAAGTGGTTCTCAAACTTTTTACTCCGTGACCCCCTTTACATCTACATGAGGCCATTGCACTCCCCACTCCGTTCTCCCCGTGTCCCATCTTACTTCTCTCTCTTCCTCTCTCTCCCAGGCCCCTTGTGTTGGATGCACCCTCCCTCCTAACACCGAATTCCTGAGATCTCTGTCTCCTCTCTTCACTTCCTTCTCTCCACTCAGGAACTGCCCCATGGTCACTAAGGGACACATGTCTGCTGCACCAACCCTGGAATGGGCAAAGAAGCTGAGTGGGAAAAGCGTACGAAAGGAAAGGCTGATTTTTGGACAAATGCACAACAGTAGAAGATGCTTTGAGTTGTTCTTTAGCAGACACCAGTCAATCTTCATTGGTGCATGAAAGCAAACACACAGAGGCTTGTGCTTCTTTTCCACATTTGGCATATTTGCAGGCTGACTTTTTCTTGCTTCACCCCACCTTTGAGCAACTATTGTGCCCTCCCCATGCCACAGTTTAGAACCACTGAACTACACCAAATCTGGGTGTTCTGTTATGTTCTGGCTCCTCAGTGTATCATTGCTATTATTAGGCCATTTCCACAATACGCTGTTATAGTGCTATTATTCCACTTTCAACATCCTATGGAATTCTGGGGTTTGCAGTTTAGGGAGGGGCATTTTGAATTCTCAGTCAGAGAGCTCTTTGGCCTCAGTACGTTTACTGTAGTTTGTAGTTACAAAGCCCAGAATTCCACAAGATGTTGAAAGCGGAATAATAGCACTATAACGGTGTAATGCGGAAATGGCCCAAGTATATTTAACACCCAGTTCTAGGACCCACTTGCTACTTGTACATAGGAAACAAGATTACTGTTTCCAATCTCTTTGTCATGTCCAAGAATATAACATGTAAACTCAGAATCTGGATATGGAGATTGTATTTGAGCCTTAACTATCTGTCATCACAAAGATGTATAACCTGATTGTCGGTTTCACGCTTATATTTTGAAAACACAAGGGGTTTTTTTGTTTTTGTTTTTTAAAGAAACGTTTGAATGGAAACAACTGCAGCATGGAAAGTGAAGTATAGGAAATCAAGAAAGGTGGTATTCTTGCCGAGCTCATTCTTTTTTAAAAAATCAATTCCATCTTAAAGTTGATGACTGTGCACTTAAAAGAAGTATGTACCAGCCCTCATTGGAACACCGCTACTTTGTTTTAATTAGGATTCTAAGTGGTGCTATCAAATGTTATGCCTTCACATTGCTTCCAAAAGCAAGGGCAGCCAAATTCTACTGCCCAGCTCAGAATTCTGTACTGTAGGCCTATAGACTCACAAGATTTAGAAGCAAGCTCCCAGAAAGCCCTCTCTGGGACCCTACTTTGGGTGGGTGGGTGGGTGGGATGGGGTTATATCTCTCTTCTTCTGAATAGGAATAGAAAACTTTGTTGGGGCTCTGTAATGCCCTGTTCTCCTTGAAATACAGAGTCTTGATTCTTTCCTGTGTCTTCCCTTAAACCTTTGTAAGATTTTTAAATTTCTTGTGCTTGCCCCTTTCCTTGAAATTGTTGTTGCTGTTGTGCGCATTCAAGCCATTTCCCACTTATGGCAACACTAAGGTAAACCTGTCATGGGGTTTTCGGGGGCTGAGAGTTGTGTAATGCATCCAAGGTCATCATGGCCAAGCAGGGAATGAAACCCTAGTCTCTAGGGTCATAGTCCAATGTTCAAACCACTAAACCACACTGGTTCTATGAACTGCTAGGGGCATCTGAGACACAGTTTTCAAAACACAATCTGTTATAATCTCTTTCACAATATTATCACTGCCTTTTGTTGTACTGTGGGATGACACAGAAATTATGGTTAAAGTTGCAAGGTCATCACGTGTGCATAATTCCTGACCCTTTAAAAAGTCTGAGGTGTCAAGGCAAAATGAAACTTCTATTATCTGTTCTTATGCTGACTCACAGTGAGCAAGACTTAAGGACTTACTCTTGAACAAGTAAGAGAAGGAGTTGGCAAAGGAACCAACAGAGCAGTGGCCTAGTAAAATACAGTGGCTCCAGCCTCTTTCCACTTACTTAGATCTTTTACAAGGGCAAGCACAATTTCTAAATGGAGATTTGGCAGTCTTATGTTCCCTGGACATTTTCAATAAAATAAATGGAAGGAAGATGGATGGTTTGTTTCCTGAATAATGTTCATCTGTTACCTCTACAAAGAGGTTCGTTAACTGAAATACAAATTTCATACAAAGACAAGTCCGCTCCTAAATGCTTTGGAGTAATGAGCAGTAGCAATCAGTTAATGTTCTTCATGTTGTTATGAATTTGTACACATAAAAAGAACTGAATATGGTTATGCACAGAATCTTTGTAGTGTTTCTTTCAAATACATCCCAAGGAAAAATAAGCTGAGCAGTAAGTCTTCCCTACACTGCATGTTTATATTCTGCAACTGTCCTGATTTGATAGGAACACTCCCTATTAATCCTCTGTCATTCTGTTCTTTCAAGTGCCTCTGAAATGTCCCAGTTTTTCCTCTCCTCCGCCCACTTCCCCTCTTTGTTCCCAGTTTAGTTCAGTTGCTGCAAAGTGAGTTCAAACTGCAAAAGTAGTTTGCATTCAGTTAAATCAGCAGGGGGAAAGAAGAGGAGAGGGCAGGATCTCTTCATTCCCCACAGACTGGCGCAAAAGCAAACTTCTGCAACCTATCGTACCTTGTGTGTCTTCTGTCATTAATGACTTTTGAGCTCTTGACCAGACTTTGATGTTACTTGGCCACATTTGTTCCATCTTTGCTCTGTGAAATGTTGTAGGGTATGTATGTCAGCAGGAAAACATTTGTTAGGAAAGTCTTGGCCAATGGTTTTGGTGGTTCATGGAGTTGATTGAAGCTTCATATTGTGGTGAAAGGAACAGGTGCTCATTAAACACATTTTATAAGATGCTTTTAAAACATGTCTAGATTTGATTGTCCTGGAACTACTGTAGCTTGCCTCTCTTGAACCTACTACTTTTAAACATAAGATATGTATCTTTCAAACTTTCTACCATTTTTCATTCTGGGATCAATCACACAGTCTAACCTACAAAATGCTTTCCTCATTAGCACTTTATGGGTGTGGAGCGCATGAGTTAAATTTCTGGTTCCTCCCCCATCTCCCATATGCCTCTTCATAGAAGACCCAGTGTCTGATGCTATTGTTAATGAACAAATAGTAAGGTTGTGAAGGAACAGAGGAATTTACAGGATTAAAGATTTATTCCACAGAGACTACCCGATTTCCTCATATCCACTAAAATAAAAGTTAGCAGGCATACCAATCTCTTGTCTTCAATAATATCAGATTTCTAGCTTACTCGGCATCTTTCCTGCTCTCTAGAGCAGAAAAGAGCAATTTCACACTTTGAGGAATTATGTGTATCCCCCAATTTTGCTTCCAAAGGGCTCATGTCCAAAATATATCATTGGCTGTTAGATCCTTCATACAATCTGAATGTAGGTTTAAAAGTGTGGTGGGAATCTGAATTAAATGCAATATTTACTGAAGCAGAATGAACTAAAGTCTGGGTGTCCCCACAGTTTAAATTCCTCTCAGCCTTGCATAGGGAGCAGAGGATTAAAACATTGCACAGATGGTATTTAACTCTTTGACAACTCTCAAAGATTAACATTTCTTTATCCCTCCAGTATTGGAGGGGAGTGTAATAAATCAGGTCCTCTTCTTCATATGTGGTTATCTTAACCCATAGCGGAAATCACAAACCAACATACATTGTTTTGTGAGGTTCTACTCCTGCTATCCATCTTCAAGGGAGCAAAAGAAAAACTGCACCATAAGGAATTTGTTGCATTTTAACACAGCAGATAGCAAAATACTGGACAACCACAGAAGGGCTCACTATCTTGGCCTGATTAAGTAGGGTTTGGTTTGTGGCACTCATGGAAAAATCATCTTACCAAATTCAAGCTTCTAAAGGATTAACCATCCAGACATGTTTGCTCAAAAATGGTTGTTTATTATCTTTGCATGCTCTGAAACATCACTATTTGGTCATGCCTCAGCTCATATGAAATACTGAAAAAATCCATTTTGATTTCACATTTTTTATCACATTTTATAGATCCAGAAAAGTATTTCATTTGCACTGATCTACGCTTCTGCTCCTTGTTTTGGTCTCTTATTCATTGTATTATGTTGTAACTTAATAAAATAAAATTTTTTAAAAAAATACGGGTAACTTCATCAC
This sequence comes from Cyclura pinguis, assembly GCA_030412105.1. Taxonomy (NCBI): domain Eukaryota; kingdom Metazoa; phylum Chordata; class Lepidosauria; order Squamata; family Iguanidae; genus Cyclura; species Cyclura pinguis. The sequence continues at coordinate 133,813,741 of CM059600.1, forward strand.
CCGTATTTTGTTTGTTGTGATGGTAACCCTGAGGCAAACCTATCATCAGGTTTCCTTGGCAGTATTTGTCCAGAAGTGGTTTGTCTTTGCTCTCCTCTGAGGCTGAGAGAGAGTGAATTGCTCAAAGTCATCCAGTAGGTTTCCATGGCCAGGCAGGAATTCAAACCCTGGTCTCCAATGTCCTAGTCCAATACTCAAACCACTATTAAAGTTGCTAAAGTTATGTAAGGCATCTCTGGTTATTCTGTTTTGTTTTTTGTTTTCAACTCTAACTTAAATTTTGCATTTTTTCCCCTTGACTTTCATCAATATTTGTTCCAAATCTTTAGTTATTTTCTGCTAGTATTGTGTCATCTGCATACAAGAAACTGCTGAAGTTTCTTCCCCCAATTTTCATGCCTCTTTCTCTGAGTGTAATCCCTCTTTCCATACAATTTATTCTGATAGGAAATTAAACAGGCAGGGTGAGGAAATGTAGCCTTGGCTGCATTTCCCCCCTCCCCTGCCCCACCAATTGGAAAACATTCTATTTATCCATGTCATGTCCTGGCAGTGGTCCCTTGTCAAGGGTATAGGTTACAAACTGGGACAATTAGATATGGTGGCACATCCATTTCTTTTAGAAATATCCTTAGTTTTTCATGATCTACATAGCATTCGTACTTTTGGTTTCAGTTTTCCTTTGATTCTTCAGATTGTGTAAAAGAGGTTTCTTCTACTTTTTTGTTGTCTTCTATTTCTTTGCAATGACTATTATTATAGTTCCCTTTGTCCCTGTGTCCAAATCACTGAACAGTTGGGTTCAGGACCCTGACTTGTTTTCTGTCATATTTTGTTCTTGCTTCTCATCTGTCTTTATCTGTTTGAAGGGTGCTGGCAGCCATTCATGAAGGTTTTCTTACTTTTTGGCTATGTATACTGTCATTTGGCATTCTTTCCTGGTAACACCCCTAGTAAAACCCAGAGTTCTTCAGTTCCAAGTCAATTAGGTTAGGTTATGCAAATCTGTACTTTACATGGTACTTTACAAGCAAGAACAAAAGAAGTAGTCCAAGCAAGGTCAAACGCCCATCAGGGAATCACTGAGAAAACAAGTTCAAAGAGCAAGGCAAAGGTCAGGAAATTAGAGAGCAAGGAACATCACAGTGCCAGAGAGTGGAGCTATTGTTTTGCATCACAGAAGTGGTCTTTGCTGTACTAATTTATTGCCAGCTGCGCAATTAACCTAATCATTTTAACATTTTCATTTGAAGGCAGGCTACACCCTTCCTTGTGCTTTTGTTACTGTCCTTTTAGATTGTGATGCTCCAAAGGATGAAGCCTCCAGCCTCCAACTCTTTCTCTCAAAGGTCAACATGTGTTGGTTTCACATTTATGCTCTGTTTTATGCTCTGGTTCAAGAGTATAATTGCCAGCCTGATCTGGTTGCAAGACAGGGCTCACAGCCACCTCTGGCTCTGACTGTAATCCCCTTTCTCAGTTCACACCTTCCTTTGGCTTGTCTGAGGAGACCTCCTCATGTAGAACAGGACACATTTAGTCTCAGTAAAACCCAATCTGACTTGAGAAGCCCTATCAGCAGCAATGCTACCATCAGCATAGCTTCTTGCCTCACAAAAGGATGCAATCCCACCACCACAGAAAGGTAGTACCAGGGTAGGATAACTACCTTTGTAATTCCTTCTGTGGAACTCTTCTTCTAAAATCCCATCGCTGGTCATCAAATGCAGTATCCCAACTTGTTCTGTCAGCACCATCACAGGCACAGATGTGTCTGACTTTGTTTCACTAGTGTCACAAGCAGTATTGCAGCCATTCAGGAGGCATGTATGTGAACAAAATTTTATTAAATAGATGATAAAGTATTTATAATTACTTACTGTTCTGAAGTGCATGCTTTCAGAATGTGTATTTTCTTAATTGTTATTCATTCATACCTACTATTATTAACCAACCACAATCACCCTCAAATCCACAGTTCACACCACTCCCTGCTTTACCCATTCTATCCACAATCCTAATTCAATTAACTTACTCCACAAACTGTTTAAAAGCTGAACTCTGTCCTAAATTGACTTAATTGACATGCAAACTTTTAAAATGCCTTTTTAAATCACCCTTCAACATTCCACATACTCTCCTCTTCTCCCAACAAACCACTTACCTTAGTCTAGCTAATACATTTCTTGCTATTGTGGTGTGCCTTCAAGTCCTTTCTGATTTATGGTGACCTTAAGGCAAACATATCATGGAGTTTTCTGGAGCTGAAGGTGTGTGACGTGCCCAAGGAAACCCAGTGGGTTTCCACAGCTGAGCAAGGAATCAAACCCTCCAGGGTAGTAGTGCATTGCTCAAACCACTACACCACACTGGCTCTAAAGCTAATAGATTTACCTTCAAGTTAATACCAATACATACGAGATTACTTCATCATATTACATACAGTTTAATACCTGTAAAACTGCAGAACATCATAGCAACCAGTTTGACTTTCCTGGAAGTCAGCTGCATAATGGGAAAGCCACTGGAACTTACATGCCACTTCCATGAGCAGAGGCAGTAAGTCTATGAATACCTTGCGGTGGAGAGCAAGAACAGAATGTGTATCATGTTCTATATCATGATCTGCCTGCTTACCACAGAAAGGAAAATGGATGCTGGATAAGAAAGACCCTTGGTTTCTCTTCACAAGACTCTACATATATTTTCATGAGTGGTTTCTCATTAAAAAAAAAATAAAAGTGCACTGTGATAGGAGTGGGATTGGCCATAACTAGACAACTCTGAGCAAGAACTTTTATCTTTCCTTTTCTGCATAATGAGAAGCTGCTTTTTAAACTCATGGAGATTCAAACTAACTTTGTAACAGAGTATCAAGGGCCTTCTTTCAGGATGAATAGTACTGTCTTTTCCATGAGCATTTGAAACTCTTCAGTGCAATCTTGTCAAAGTGTTTAACAGCTTGCAGCTCAGGTTTCCTGATGGCCTAGTTAGGGGAAACATTTCACAGTACTTTATAAATTAAACCCACCAATATACAAAACACATACACACATCATTATTCAGTATAATGGATGCAGGATAATGAAGCACACACAGCTAAAGCCTGCCTTAATTTCCCATCAGCATGCCAAATACAGTTGCCAAATGTTTCTCCAAGTCAGACAGTCTTTGAAAGTTATCACAGTGTAACATGCTTCTAACCTGAAGGTTTTAGGAACTGATGAGAACTGGAATGGTGGATGTTTTGGGGAAATGTTTTAAACAGGACAATGCCAAAACACTAACCATACCAATATAACAGAGACACAGCAACCAATATTTTAAAAATGAAAACTCGTTTTGATCAGGGCTACAAATCAACCGACGCCAAGCTACCATTGATAATAGGGAGTTTAAATGCTATTGAATCTGGCACAGTGGCTGGTGATGAGCAGTTGTTTGCACAGGTAAAACAACCATAACTATCAGCAGCATTGATGTCTCCAGACACAATTCAAAATTGTCGTTATGATCTATAAAGCCCTATATTGCTCAGGCCTAGGCTAACTGGCATATCGCATCTCCCCTTATAGGCCCACCTAGGGCTTGAGATCCTCAAGACGCGTCCTTCTCTCAGTCCCACCACAGTCACAGGACTGGTTGGTGGAGATGTAAGCCTTCTAGGCGACTGTCCCTGTCCCATTATAAAGAATGGAGTAAGAGTGCTGTATTGTTTTAACTGAACTGATCTTTTCACATAGATGTTTAAATTTAAATTTAGCATATATTTAGTACATGTTTAAATTGTTTTAATACTGTGAATAGTTTAATTCCATTTTAATGTTCACTTTTTGTGTTTTGTATGTTTTTAGCTATGTTTGTATGTTTCTAGCTATTTTTCAAAATTGTAAGCAGCCTTGAATCTCAATTTTGGGTAAAAAGTGGGGTACTACTACTACTACTAATGCCTCCATTAATACTATAGAAATGCATATTTATAAATATGATAAGTTCCTTCACACTGGAGGACACACTATCGGGGGCCCATTCACAGCACAATTATAGTGCTGTTGTTCCACATTGTGCCATCTTCCATTCTGTGGAATCCTGGAGTTTATAGTTTGGACAGAGGCTCCAGAGGAGCTCCAAGGCTATGAATACCAAATATACTCTTCCCCCTAAACTGCCAATTCATGGGAGAGAACAGTTAGAATGGCAATTACTTCTGTAACATGAATGGTATCTTTCAATACCTGTGGTTATGGATAAAGTCTAGATTTATCCACTCATCCTTTGTATCACATCTATGTAATATAGCCCAAAAGTTGGCCCCATCATGAGGTAAAAAAATAAAGTGGCCATCTTAAGTGGCAGATTCTGGATGTTATTAAAAGGGGAATACTTTATTTATTGTAATGGGCCATGCTGTTCTGTTGTGCAAAGAAAATTGATGAGTCTCTCTTTCTAGCTTCTTGTATTTCCTGTCATTAGAAGATGGGACAGCAAGTATTTATTTGTTCCTTAATGGTCCATCACCCCAGTATTTAAGTAAAAACCCATTGTGGAAAATGACTGAATTGCACTATTTCCAAGTTGGACACTCAAATAAATTAATTGCTGGAGTTATGAACTCAGAAAAGAAAATGGAAATTAGTGGAGGTTTGAACTGGACACACACAGAGAGAGAGAAAAAAATCCTGACTGGATTTTTGGAGGACATTCTAGTGTAATTACGCTACTTCAGGATAGCACTGCTTGAACGGATGTCAGTTTGCATTTTATATCCTCCACCTGTGTATCTGTAAACAAACAGATAAATATTATATATGCATATATTTTTAAAAATTTATAATTTAAAAATATATTCAAAAGTTATAAATACATTGTATCCTAACGAAGAACCTGGCACAGTAAAGCTGTCTTGGATTTTCACATTATTACTAGATGAGTGGCTGGATGGATCAAGCAATCAGTCAATATGGAGAGGGGTAACTAAACTACTCAGAATCTGGTATGAACTGACACGAGTCTAAATTCAATGGCTAGTCCCAGCTAGAGTGAAGCTAACATCAGTATTGATTCACCATGCTCCTAAAGATTCAGCAGCTCTACTATAGTTTGGACTAGGGACTAAATTGAAGTCTTAATCTGCACTTCCCAATATGCTGGTTTGAACTCAGAATTTCACCAGCTTTTGAACAGCCCAAAGGCTTGGACAGTCTTGGTTCAAAAAAGTGTAAAGACACCTTTAAAGTTGCATATTTTGAAATTAAAGTACATTTAATATATTCAGGACAGGGAGAGAATAATTTTTCAAACACATATTCTGAGAAAAAGTAATGTAGAAATATATAATTTTAAGGAAAATGCAATAGAAACGTCAATTTATGCAGGCTTTTCTACTATATTTTCTCTATGTATTTCTTCATTTTCAAAATGTACATTCAAAAACATAATATGCATTTGATAGATATTTGTTCACTAACACGTGGTGACTTACATTAATACACTCCAAATTTTCATGTTGATTAAAGAACAATTTGCAAATTACTGCAGAAAAAAAAAAGATGTCAGAGATGTATGTTAAAATATCTGCAAAAGTCATGGACTATAAATTGACTGATTCACCCATCTTAGACAGCTAGTGGAAGATCCAATAAAATATTACAGTTTCCATGGTTTATAATAAGGGCTAAAAACTTTATACAGTGTTAGTATGAATACAATAAATTATGATTATTAGAAAGGCTTCTTGGAAAGGAGGTGAGAAGGAGACTACTTGTGGCTAATGTTAAAGTTGCTATGTTACAAAAAGTACTATTCTATCAATTCCAAACACGGCACTAGCAAGCCAGTATGTCAGGAGAAACTGCCTCTGGCTCCTTCATTCAAGGGGACCATTTTCTAAAACATCATATTATGTTCCTTTGCACACTGATGTTCAAACAAAAGGAAAAAATGGAAATTACTGTTCCAATATGAAAATGGTTTGAAATACGGAAAAGAACTGTGGATGAGAAGAGAGTATCACATTTCAAGATGAACAAGACAGGATTTGGGTCATCACCAGAGAGAACCTATCATTCAATTAAATGCAAGTATCTCTCAAATGCACAGTAACCACCTTCTTATGCAGCACTAGGGGCTTCAATTGCCATTTTTTCTATAATAAGCTGATTCTCTCTCTTCCAAGTTCACATAAAACAATGTTCAAATGCTTTTGCAGCTGCACCCAGTGTTAACCAAACAGTGGTTGCTTGGGAGTTAATTACTGCCAGGAATTCATAAGTATTCTTCTGACAAGAAGCAAAGGGACACTGTAGCAAACTGGCACTGGAACTTTGGACACTGTGTGCTGTTATTTTAAATTCTACCACCAGTAAATGACAGCTTGGATGTAGATGACAGCATAAGGGACCTTTAAGATGGAACTCACCAAGAGAAACATTCTCTGGAAATACCATGATCTATATATATTGACTGCTTTTACTACCAGTCAGACATTACTTGCAATTGCCATGAGACATATGCTCCAGCACACATGGGAGGTCAGATCACCTCTCATTTTCACTGGAGTAGAGACAACAGTTGGAGTAGAGATGAAAATAATAAATGAAAATATTTGGAAAATGGACAAAAAAAGGGTTCCTTGAGTGTTAGGAAAACCCAATAAGGTGAATCCTGGACAGACAAGAATCGTCACAGTTTGGAATTGTGCTGTGCAAAATTCACATGTGGGAGGTTTTTTTCTTCATATGTTTTTGCACCCAAAACAGCATTTTCTGCACATGAAATAGCTCACAAAATGTTATTTGCTGTGCAACAAATCTACTATCCAGCCATCCACAGAACAAGCCCCCAACTGCAGCATTTTCTGCACAGGAAATTATATTTATACACAGAAATACTATTTTGTTTGAAGATCATGTTTTATACACAAAGAAGTCATGTGTGATTTTTTTGCCCCTGCAGAACAAGTCACAAACGGCAAATAGTCTTCCAAAATTGTACAGGTTTCAAGGACTTCCTTGGAGTTGGAAGAAAATTACTAAAATTACTCATTGCTTCTTTCAAGAATGAAATTAGTGAATAGTTAAATCCCTTATGGAAGGCTCTCTCACTGCTCAGAACGGATGTTTGTTGTATCCTATTTTATTCAGACTGCAGCATACTGAAAGTCCTGGAAAAACAACTATGTGCTATTCAGCTCAGCAGAGGACAGAGGCAAGTTCAAAAGAGTTAAACAGGTGGATACCTGGGTATCTCCTACCAAGTTTTCTATTTCCTGATCAGCGCTCATGGGAAAGTGACATAAACCTATAGTGCCCTTACTATTGCAGTTACCTACTAATGAGGCACTGGAAAATCCTGCAACAGCAGAAAAGAGGGAAGAGGTTTTTGAATAAAGCAGACTTGTAAAGATTTCTAAATTTATCCTTAGAAATGGGTCCCCAGGGAGAGAAAAACATACTGCTCTGCCACTTAGGACAAAGTTGTATACATCGTGTCAGAAAACATAAACTTGTAGTAAGTGATTGAGGTTTCTTTCCCCCTCTTGTGAACTATTTCTAAATGCAAACTCTAAAATTTTAACAAGTTATTCAGGTGGAAAATATGTGAAAAATATATCACAATATAAATTTTTATTTTCTCTTAACTAAGGAGTTCCTAAGAAATAAATAAATTCTAACTCAGCATCAGTCTTGCCTCTTTAAAGCGTCAAAACTAAAATCAGTATTAGCATAGTGATAATCTTTTGTTTTCAGGGCACATTTCCACTAGTAAAACGGAAGCACAATGCTCTGAGGATTTTCAGCACACAAATGTTAACTATTTTAACATGGAAATGGAGTTAGTGGAAGTCTTTGTTGTAGGTCACTGACAAATAAGGAAACTGTAGAACCTTACATCTCCCAAAAGAAGTATGCTTTGGTAATGTCACCATCAGCATCCTCTTGCTTATGTCTGTACTTATACACATATTAATTTGTACAAAGGCTTAAGAAAATACCTGTTCTGGATTGGTGGAGAAAACAAGGAAAAGCCAGAATTTAAAGGGCAACTAGGGTGTAGAATTTGGAAGAATGGTGTGAAGGGGGAAAAAAAGTTAAGAAAAGCTCTGTCATAATAGGTTTTTGATTTATTGTGCACTGGGCACTACAAATTATAAAATAGCATCCAATATTACAAAAGTGGACATCATGCAGTTCAACTGTGTGGTCCCCCCCCACACACACACACATACAAACTAACAGTGGGTCTTAAACCTGGATGAAGAGGTTTCAGGCAGGGATTTAGCCTGTGTATCACCATCTAGTTCTATCAAACAGAAAGACTTACAGGAAGACTAGCAAGGAATCCTTTGGAGTGTGTTGAGAGATGTAACTCAGCTCCCATCAAAGCTTCCAAGTCATGCTTTGGTCTCAGCAGCAAGCAAACTCTACTGCCATGATCTCTAAACTGATCACAAGCACCTTGTTTCACCTCTGCAGTTTCATCTTCTTGTGTTTCTCCACATCTTATCTAAAGATCAGTCTGACACCCTTCTTATCCTCCAAAGCTGGCTACCAGCTTCTCTTTAGGAGTCTGGATGTTATCTACATTGCACCTAAGACCTGATGCATGATATGTTGTTAAAGCTGTGAGGAACAGCACTATCAAATTCAACATAACTGTAAGTGGGCAATAGCAGCCAGTAAAATCCAGCACAGCCTCTTTATACTTCAGAAAAGGAAATTTCTCCCCACCCTCCCCCCAAAAAAGTCAGGATTAATTGAAAGGAAGGAGAAAGGAGGATACCAAGACAATTTCTTGTCTTCAAAATGCTTAAAGGTTATTTGAAGCCACAAGAACAGAAACTCACAGATCAAGAAGAATACCAAAAGGTTCAAGAGCATATCACCATAGCTAATAAAGAGAGAAACCATGAAAGGAAAGGAGACTTCTTTCAACAGGGAAACATAATGACAGTATTGTGCCTTATGAAGGCAATTCAAAGCCAAACCATAGAAAAAAGAATTGAGAGACAAAGGCCCTTTCCGCACGAGGCGAGGGAATGGCTCCGTGCCGTTACCTACTGCTTTTTCTGGGGTCCGAAGCAACGCGGACTGTCCCTGAAGCCCTTCCGCAGGGCTCCTCCTTGGTCCAGGGTGAATCAGAGCAATGTGAGGTCTGTAGATCTGCACTGCTCCGGCTTCCAAAATGGCGGCTTCCAGTTGGTCATGGGTCCCGACCAACCACTGAAGCCCGCCACGCCTAAAGCCTGCCCTCCACAGATCGCAGGCTTGCATTAGTGCGAGCCTGCGAATCTGCACAAGGGAGCAGGAACGCAATGGCGCGTTCCAGGAAAATAAAGACCTGTTTTTTGTGATCTTTAAAAAACATGCTGGAGGACCATTTGGGGTCGTTTTGGAATGGACTGAGGTGTGCATCTCCAGTAAGTATCCACTCCTAGTCCGCTCCAAGTAGCAGACGACCTCTGTGAGAGGATGCACTGCCCTGTTCTAATTGCCTGGTGCGGAAAGGGCCAATGTAACAAAACCAGAATTAACAACAACAACAACAAGATCAGATCCCAAATTGACTGTAGGGAAATAGGCATCATCATCATCATCAACAACAACAGCAACACTTAACCATCTGGTGAAGTAAAAACAAAAGCACACTGCAAATCAATGCTGCCACAGAAAATACACCCTGAGACATCCTTGCTAACCTTTCCTCCATCTATGCTAGGACAGAAAGGAGGCCCTTGAAGATCTGGCCCAAATGTAGAGAACTCTGGGCAAAACAAAGTCTACAGTAAGTTATCAAACAAATTCAAGGAGTTGTTACTTAAAAGCATTAAGGTCGCTTATTAAAAAAATTATTTACATCAGAAGCAGCAAAGAAGTGGTTGGATCATTAAAAATCAAAGCATGTTAAAGAAGGATAGCAAGATTACACAGAAGATGAATGATTTACATCTGTGTTCACTATAGAAGATGCAGGGCAATTCGGATGTCTGAAATGACCATGGAGAAAATATATATTTGTGATGAGTGATGACATTACCAATGAACAAAAAACGATAAATGGACAGTACCCAGCTTAGATAAATCAAATGAGAAATCACCTGATTTCTAACAAAATATGTGACTCATCCCTTAAATAGACCTCTGTACCAGTGAACTGGACAGTTGTCACTTTACCCACCAAGTCTCCTGAAGGGTGTAGCAACCTAGGGAAGGGAGAAAGGAGAAGAGGAGCTTCAACCAAGCGTAGGTGGCTTGAGGCTGAGGCAACAGGGAACTGAATCTAGAAGGGGCTAAAATGGAGGGAGAACCTTAATGGTACAGCACTTCAGACCAAAAATGCTGAGTGCAATGGTAGATGAATTAGGTCAGGAGCTGGCACAGCATAACCCACAGGCAATAAGTCACCCTCCCAAGGTTTTTTGGAGACTTTTACAGGCCTAGGACATCCACTAGATTTTTATTTTAGTTTTTTTTTATTATAAATGTTCCCACAACTTCTGACAGTCATAGAAGGCAATTTTCCTGTGGTATTAAAAGGAAAACACTTTTAGGTCAAAGAAATATATATTTTTTAAAAATTAGGAAATAAATTAGAAGTTCACTTCCCACAGGGAATGGGGGCATTTTGACCCTTTAACAGGACTTTTTATGTCCGGAATTGGTTGCTTCCTGGTTTAAAATCTAGACTTTGTAGGGAATTGTACTGTTTGAAAGTCTGTTGTTACTGTGACTTGGCAACCTTAATGGTATATGTGCAAAAGGTATGATGAGTAAACATTATATATAACAGAATTACTACTGCATAAGCTTTATGTTACCACACCCAAGTCTTAGTGGTATGGCTTACTTCGACAGGACACCTTGATTCAGCACGTCGTGGATGAATTCATCACAGTTTCCCATTATGTCTGCACTGAGAAACTAGGTTCTCAAGACAGAACAAGCACAGACATCAGATTCCACTTCTCCCTTTTTTCTGGGCAGAGTTCAAAGTGCTGGGCATGATCTTTAAAGCTGTACATGGCTTGTGTCCAGATTATCGTGAAGACTGCATGCATGTCTATGGGCCTGATTGACTTTTAAGATCTCCCAAGGAAGGCTTTCTCTCTGTCCCACCACAATCATAGGCGTGGGTGGTGAGGATGAGAGAAAGAGCCTTCTCAGTGGCTGCTCCCAATCTGTGTAATTCCCTTGCACTAGCAGGTGAAGTCTTTTTTTGTTTAAGCAGGCATCTCAGTTTAATTTAAAGTGGCAAAAGGATTTTTTGAATGGCATGTATTGTGCTTTTGTTAATTTTTTCTATGTTTTTAATGTTTTTCAAATGCTGTAATTTAGCAGAGATGCATTTAAGTCTTTTACTCCAAGTCTCAAGTCAAGTCTCAAGTCCTTGGAGACAGTTTCAAGTCAAGTCTTAAGTCTGGGAGCCAACTTTATACCCCAAACTATATTCCAGAATTTCTGAAGAGAGTAGAATAAAGCCAGTTTTACCAACAGAAGCAGAGTCAGCCCTCCACATTTGTGATTTTGTCATCTACAGCTTCGAAACTGGGGAATAGGATCCTTCTTCCTTCCCATTTCCAAAGCTGGAGGATTTTGTAGAAGGGGGAATAGGATCCTTCTTACTCCCCATTACTGAAGCCTCAAAAGCTTTAGAAGTTCCTCCTTAAGCCCATTGCCTAGCACATTTGCTGTTCCCCTCTGAGAAATATGCCCTGCACTCTGAGGACGAGTCCTGTCTTCTGGTCTTAGGTGAAGTTTTAGAAGGTTCTTCCAATATGCAGTAGGGACAGGCTGCTGAGCAGACCTCAAGCCCACCTCAAGCCTATTTCCTAACCCATTTGCTGTTCCCCTCTGAGAAAGGCACCCACACTTTGGGCTTGAGACAGACTGTCATGTGACCAGTAGGCAAAAAGAGATGGTAGTATTTTCAAAGTCATACAGTTTCTGGATGAATGTGTTATGTTACTGAATTAAGGGCAGCAAGTCAGTCACTAAAAATATACAAGTCTCGAGTCAAGTCAGTGCATCATCTATTGTTGAGTCAAGTCTGAGTCAAGTCACTGAAGTAACTTAAATCTGACTTGAGTCCAAGTCAGTAGACTCGAGTCTACATCACCGTAATTTAGTGCTTTTAATAGAAATGTCTATTTAATGTTTTTCAGCTTTCATATCAAACAAATTTTTAGTGTATTTTTCCTTTTTAGTGCAGTTTCTTAAAACTGATGTGAGCCCCCTTCAGCCCCATGAGAGGAGAAAGGCGAGATACGAATATACCCAAATACCCTACTAACCAATGTACTTCAATGTGGATGGAACTGCAAGCCAATTAATTAATTAAATCAAGTGTTGAAACATGGGAAAGATGGAGGGAGGCCATCAAGACAGGATGCAGATGTCGAAAGCTTACTTATATCTTAGCATAAGAAGCCAAGGTATACATGTATATACACAGACTGGGATATCAGTTGGAATTACCCAGCCAAGCTGCAGGTCAATTACTAAATTGCTTTCCTTGGTATGGACATGAAAAAAGAAATACGGAAGCTACTTGTTCATTACACAAGGGCACCAGAATTTTTGAAGTTTATTGGTAACATTCAGGAAATTATGAAATAACTCACAGACATTTTAAAATTTGAAGTATTATTGGTCATTTCCCATTTTCGAACATTTAGCATGTGATTCACAATGTATGGCACAAAGGAAAATGGACTCATGGCTGCACCAGAAAAATATTAACAATTAAGCATAACATTTAAGAGAATCCAACTGCATCTAAATTTCCATTAATTTCAAACTCCTTGAAAGAATGTCTATTTTTTAATCCCAGGCGATAAAAAGAGCAAATTTTATTTGTTATATTAGTAATAATGTTTTAATACGCTTGCAGCAACTCAGAGAACAGCATGCTTTAGAAGAGGGAAACTCATTTAAATACTGGACATAAGCAAGTGTGTGGTTGGCATACACATTTTTATGAGCAACAATATTTATACTGCCTGGTGGCTGTAAATAATGGAAAGGCAATTAAAATGAATATCTTATCAAGAACAAACGCCACTAAATTACTAATAAACCACTTATGCCAACCTGTGAAAAATCTATCCTATTTAGTTAATGAATTAAGCATGGAAAAATTTAAATTGCTGCACAGGTACTACATTTTAAAGAAGCTTGTGGGAACGGAGAACATGTGGAGAATTGTTCCAGTGTGTTAATTTGATTCACACTCACAGCTACTTGAATTTTATTTTGAAAAAAAGGAAGAAAAAGTACCATTTGCTGTTTGCAAAATATTATATCCTACAAGAAATCCTTAACATCTGCTTTACCTACCATTTAACAATATTAGGTTAAGTCTGCACTTTACAGCCAGGAAATTTAATAAAGTCAAACAGTTCAAAACAGAACAATTCTGTCTTTGTATGGCTAGCTGGAGTCCAAGGTTCAAACCCCTTTTGGCTGTGGAAACCCACTGGGTGACCTTGGGCAAGTCATGTTCTCTCAGTTCAGAGAAAGCGAAAGGCACCCCCTCAAAAAAAAAATCTTCCCAAGAAACCCCCATGATAGGGTCATCTTAGGGTCGCCATAAGTTGCAAACAACTTGAAGGCACATAACAAAGACTCTTTAAGTACTGAAAGGCCTAAATCCAATTGCTTGTCCCAATTAAAATAGGCCCACTAGAACAACTGCTGGATAATGTAAATACTTCTGTGTATCCTATTTATAGAGCAGGTCTACTCTACTTGGGACTAATAATTGGGCTGTTTCTATATTTTTCAAGTAATTTGAAATTCTATTTCAACATGAAGGATTTATTCATTAGTCATTACAGTACACTGGTACTGCTGAAAAGTTGACATGGGGCCATGGATTTGGTTTATTGCTAAGGCCCTGTTTGCACAGCATTTACCATGCAAAAGGGTGCCTGGAGCGTCACGTGATTGTGAGGAGTGATCTGCACGATGCACTCATAATTGTGTGACGCTCCAGGGGCTGGCAGGCACCGATTGCACACCTTTTCCTTTTCGGCCGGAAGCTGAAAATGGTGCGTGATCTCACATTGCTCCCAGGCCCCGTGCGCACTTATCTAGCGTGCGGAGCCTCCAGAGCCACACCAGTCACACCAGCGCAGACTGTCAAGGTCAGAGACCTGGGCGGCAAGCCAGCCCAGAAAGGGGAGTGTGAGAGCCAGCAAAGTCCAGCCAGGAGGAGACAAGCAAACACTTTACATGAGGGAGTTCATTTACCAGAGCGTCAAGTGAAAGCTGTAGTCAGAGTTCCAAAAGCCAAGGGTCAAGAGTCCAGAGATCGATTCAAGGTAGCAGGAACCAGGTGCTGGGAGCAAGGAACAGGCAAGAGGAGGGCTTGAAAGAAGTTTGCCACAAGCAAAGGAAAGCTTCCAGGCAGGCAGTTATATAGCCCAAGACACAGGTGTGGCTAGTCACTGCTTCTTGAACTTAATCAAGAAAGCCTCCCTTTGCTCAGCTCTCTTGAGTCTCCGCCTTGTTTGTGGGCTGATTGACACAGGCTCCAAAGCATCTTCAGAATCTGATCCCTGTTGCCCTAAAGGAGCAGGCAGAGGGACATCTGCGCCTGCTTGGTCCATGGCAGCAGGGGGAGCTCTTGAGCTGCAGGACTCATCTCCAGCCAGAGCCACAGGGACCAAAAGCTGCTGCTCGTCATCAGCAGCTCTAACAGGGGCTTCAGTTATCACACAGGCTGCACCGTGGAAGGATGAGGCAGGGCCCTCGCATGAGCAGGCAGCTTGTGAGGAGCTGAAGCAGCAGGGACGTGAGAGCCTCTTGTCAGAGGCTGCTCACATGAACTCCGCACCCCAGCCCCGGAAAAAGGTAAGGTACAGAAAGGGCCTAAGTCTAACTCTCTAAGTTTTCCCCCCAGTTCTGCTACACATATTAGTAAATATACTCAAATACTACAAAATGTCCACAAATCCTCATTTACTTCTTTACAAAGGAAAGAAAATCAAACCAGTTTAAGTGCTACAGGCTCTTTCACTCTAGGCCAAAGTGCAATGTGATTTTATAATTAAAAAAGTATTTTTCCTAATCAAAGTTGATCATAATATCCATGAAATAATAAAATTAGTAAGCCAGCATGATGTTCTTTGGACTAAGGATCAAGGTTTGATTCTCTCCTCAGGCATGGAAACCCACAGGGTGCCTTTGGGCAAATCTCACTCTCTCAGGCTCCTAAGAGGAAAGAAGAGGCAAGCCTCCCCTGAATAAACCTTTCCAAAAATCTATAAGATAGGTAAGCCCTAAGTCAGAATCAACTTGAAGGCACAAAACGATAACACAATTAAAATCCAAATTAAATGCAGAATTAAAACAAAAGCAATCCACACATAGATGAACGCCTCACTACTCCCACAGACAATGGCCCTTTCCGCAGCTTACCTTTTAACGCTGCTGGAGTGTGGGCCTCGCATGAGAAGGCTGGGCAGGAAGGTTCTCGCAAGCCTCCTGCTGCTCAGGCTCTGCAGCTCCTTCCTGCTCGCGCAAGAGCCCCACCCGCGCCGCACCCCTTCCCTCTGCAGTGCAGCCTAGGAGTTGGAAGCTGCACTGAGGAGAGGATGCACGACTGGCCCAGCTCCAGAGGCTCCGCACCACAGGTGAGTACGGCCCAGGCCCATGAGCCTTGTGCAAGCACAGGTTATTTTCGGCTAAAAGCCAAAAATAAAAAAATGCATATTTGCTAAGCGTGCGGGCCTTGAGTGTGGCAGAAATGGGAGTGCGTCATGCAGACCACTCCTCGCATTTACGTGACGCTCAAGGGACCCTTTCGCTTGCAAACTGCCATGTGAAAAGGTCCAATGTTAAGTCACTCTGAATAAGGAAGAGGACCAAGCCAAATACCCATCTTAAAGTGGCCATGGGAAGAAGCATCTGACGGTATCTTTACTCCTTTCTTTCCCAACTGCCCCACATAAGCTGTTTTCCATGACTGCTTTCTGAAGGGGCAAGTCCAGTTGAAGCATCAGAAGCATCACCAAGTGTCTTGTGACTCCTTTAAAACTAAGAAGTTTCACTGGGCATGAACTCCAGCAGACTGCAGCCCATTTATCAGATGCTTATGTGCATCAGCCATGCATTCACCTCTTTGTCAGATAATGAGCTCCAGGTATGCAACCAATGAAGTAGCCTCAAAGGCCTCTCCCTAAACTGCAAACCCCAGGATTCTATAGGATGTTGAAAGTGGAATAATAGCACTATAACAGTCTAGTGCGGAAATGCCCTTTGTTGCTGTTGTATCGATTCAAAAGACTAACAAAGCTACTCATCCACAAAGTAGGAACATATGAAGTTCCCAAAGGTACATTTCTGTCCCCACAGTAGCCTCTGCAAAGCCTGCCTGCAGGATGTGAGTACAATTGAGCCCCCTTTCTGCTTGTACTCCCCAGTGACTCTCCTTCAAAAACAATGGGTCTTTAATACTAGAGGTAATACATAGTCAACATTGCTAGTAGCCACTGAAAGATTTATCCTCCATGTGATGAGCTTCCTCCCTGACCTGACCTTATAGAAGTCTTTCAGTACCAGTGGTGGACTTCAGCTCTTGTTGAAGAACCATGTATCCATAGTTTTCAACCTAACTCAGTTATATACAAGCAGAAGAAAGGTTCAAAGAGCTTAACTGTTTTTTCCTAAATCATGGTGTAATCTGTGTCAGCTGTGTGTATTGCATGGCCAACAGTAAATATATACAGACTTGATTTAAAAAAAATAGGTTGTATAAATTTCAGTAAAGATAACTCCATCAAGAAAAAAAACCATAGAGCAGAAAATATGTCATGATTTTTTTGGTTGTTTGTTCTTGTTTTTTGTGATGCAGCACTGCAGACAAGTACGTCTGTACTCGGCACAATCAATCTGTGGATTCTTTTGATACGTTGCAAGAACAGGCAATAAATCAGCAGTACAATTTATTGGTTGTTTTACAGAGACATCCTGAGTTACAGAATATTTTGTCTTTGCCTTGACCTTTTCTGGTTTTTTAAAAGTTTCTTTTCTCTCCCATGTGGTGGTGGTAGTGGTGGTGATTATTTTTTTTAATCACAGTTCCCCCCCAAAGCAACATTGTAATCATTTCTGATGTGCCAAAACTGAAAACATCCATTTGGGGGGAAAAAATACTTTGTAAAATATTCGTATATGGAAATTTTTATGCATGTAATCTCAATTTGAATATTGAAAAATGTCAAACAAAGGAAAAATAATTACAAAGCTCAAGCCATAGTTTATTACTTTACTCCCATCCACTACTTCTTCATTCTCTTCCTTCACCAGGGGTATAAGAATCCTGATGTGGGAGGAGTAGAGCAATTGATGTAAATGTACAGCCACTGATGAACGTTGCTTGTCTACCATCAAAGAATCAATAAGGTCAGTATTTGCCCAGGCAAGCAGAGGCTCGGCCTGCAGGGCTAGTGGGGTGGGGAGGAATTATGACTTGTAGATTTTGTTTGTGTTTGTGTTTGAGAAATGTCAGCTATGCACTTATCAGGAGGTCAAGATGGATTCCAGATGGTCTATTTCAATGGTATCAGAAATTATTTCAGTACTGCATTGCAATCAGTTCAGTCTTCATGTCAAATGTCTTTCCAAAGGAAATGAAGGGATAAGATCTGGGACAAGCAAACACTTGTGGTCTGCCACTCAGCTGCAGCAAATAGTCCTCAGACTGAAAAAGTTTAGATAATCTTTGCTGTAATTCTTAGGTGTTTGTAGTGATGAGGGAAATGCACTAAAAATAGTCAGAGGGAAAGCTTGGAAACTGTCATTTTTCCCCTTCTTAAAATATTTAATCATATCATATTGAAGCTCAGGTGGAGAAGCTATTTCGGACAGTGGATGTGTCACCCAGAGTGGGAAAGGGAGGAGAGAGAGAGAAAGAAAGATTTGATCCCAAAAGAAAGAAATAGCTAGTCATACAGAGTGTATACATGAATGAGCCTGAAGTGTAATAACATTAATTAATACTAAAAATATATGTATTTTGGGCTATCATAGCCTGAAATGTGATGTCCAATAAAATATACAAACATTTTTAAAGCTTCTTAAATTTTTTAAACTAAAAGCTAGGCAGAATAAAATAGATCTAACTGCTAGAAAGTCAGCAAGGATGAAGCTAGCCTGGCTTCCCTTTAGATGGACATTCATCACAAATGTGGAGTTCTACAATACATTGCTACAGAGAAAGCTCTACTTCCTGTACTGTCAGACATATGAAAAATAGTAGCCCTAGTCAGGTGTTAAAACTTCGCTCTATGAAGAAGGGAATGGGGGTCATACTGAGCAGGACCATAAGAAGAGTAGTTTTAAGAGTATTTAGGTAGTCATTCTTAGAACCCTCCACGGATGTGGTTCCTTACCATAGAAAGGGTTCAAAATCATTGCTCCTTACCACAGGAAGGATTCAGAGCACATGCAATGAAAAAAAAAATTACTTAGACCTCCCCTCCTTGCACATTGCAGGAAGGGTAGAAATAGTTTTAGCACATATGGGTTGGAGGCAGGGTAAGGACACACAATTCCATGCAGAGGGAAAAGTGTGACATAAATTAAATGAATAAATAAAACCCTACCCCCAAATTCATAGCTCGAAAATGTTAGGTTTTGGAGCACAATTTCCAGACACTTCCAGATGGCCAGCCACCTTTTTTTAAATCCTGACATAAATTATAGGTGAAGCTATTAAACATTTGTTCTGTATACCATCCCCCTGTAATGAGTTGTGTGTTTTTTTTTAAACTTCTGAGAACATATAGTGTATACTAAACAGATCCACAGATTCTGATGGGGCTTCTTATATTATACAAGTTTATGCTGGCCATTAAAATCTATCCTAGGAGTATAGCTTACCAGAATGGTTTTGCTGTGGATTTCCTTCAAGTGTACTGTTTAAAAAAGAGTGTTTGATTGCATTGCTCTCTTGAACCCGTCACGGGATATACTGAAATTTGCTCATGCATTTTTATGATGCTACATGGTCACAGAATACTTAAGTACTTTTATTGGGAAGATATATCTCCCTATATATAATATATAGTCCTGCTCAAGCAGTGGCAAGGTGTTTTATTTTAATCCACCTCTAAAATGCCTTTTATCTCATGGGAAAACTTTGGCACTCTGTGCTGTGTTAGCATTTTGCTGGCATAAATGTTTCAGTATTTACATCTCAAACAAAAATAAAAAAATAAAAAAAGAAGGAAAATGCACACTGATCAGAGCTCAAGATTTTTGTTTTTCAAGAGACAGTTTCCAGCAAATGCAAACTGCTGTTTTAACTTTTACCATTCAATCCCAAAATGAAACAATAGGGAAATGTTATTAGGAATGCACCTATTTGGAGAAAAAAGGTGGAATTATATAAACAGAATTAATTCTAATACTGTGCAGAGATGTCATTTTGGGGCATTGTACTTTTAAATTAATTTTGTATTTATGACTGCACCAGGACGGTTTTAATTATTGATCTGATCTAACATGTCACACAGTAAACAGAAAATACCAGAAAGACTAAAACTATTTAATCATTACTCTGAGGGAATTTCCAGAATAATAAGGGGGGGAAAACTGAATGTGAAGAGAAGGAATAAGTTTCCTCCCCACCTCACTCAGCTGTCACAGATTTCTACAGTCTTAGTCTTATTAATTTTGTAGATCAAATGGACTAAAAGCAGTTTGGCTCATTCTTTATAAAAAATGTCAATTATTTATTGAAACTATGCTTTTAAGCAGAATTAAATTCAGAGTAAAATATGAATGTTATCGAACACTAATCACATCAAAATAGGAATATAATTAATTCAAAAAGGAACATCTTAAATAAAAAGTAACTTTATATCTTCTGATTTTATCTTAAACATGCAGAATCCCAGGTGGAAACTACATAGCCAGGAAACTAGTAACTAGTGTAATTTTGGATGCATGTTAAAAAAAGGATTCTCATTCTTTTTCACAATCAGACAAAGGTGAAATAAAATACACCCTTTGCACTCATTTGATCCAACACATGATAAGAGATCAGGATCAGGCCCATTTGTCCCACAGTCCTACAGTGCCTAGTGGCCGAAGTTGATGCTGTTGCTGTTCCCTTTTCAGCACCCAGGCTTTTCAGATCTTTTGTTTTCCCAGGTTTTCCAAATGTCTCAATGCATTTGTGTTGGCATTTTGTTCTCTTGTATTGTGATATTTTTCATTTTGATACTGAATTGTTTTGAATGTAAAAGGTGTCAGCTGAAGAGTGTTTAATATGTAATTTAAATCCATCAGGAACAAAACAAATATAGGCGCCAGTTTGTATTCGTCTGAAGCAACAAATCAGCCATAGAGCAGAATTTAGAGTCTGTTAACATAAACTGAACATTTGGATCTAAACAGAATTTGTTAAATACAATAACTAGGTTGAACCAATCACTCCTAGCACCATAAGAAACTGGCTGGATCAGTGAATCCAGAATAAAATGGTAGTCAGCTGCAGGGACCTCTGTGAATTCAAAAAACCACACCTCAAATGAAAAAGAAGGTTTTTAAAAACCTGAATATTTCAGCCATTGAGATTACAACCTGAGATTACAGCCGTTCAGATTACAACCATGGTTCCTCTCCTCCTCACCTCCACCAAACTACACCATACCTCAGAGTTTTTCACATCAGTCAGGACACAAGGAGAGGAAAAGAGAAAAGAGGAAAAAATTGCCCCTTCTTTTCCTATCCTTTTCCTTCCCTCCAGGGTGCTGAGTAGCATTGTGCTCAGCCAGAAGTACTTCAGGCTGCAAGAGTGAAAACTGGCAACTGCGCTGGATCTTTAATGGTTGTATAAAAAGGTAATTTCGGCAGGTTTTCCTTATCACACAACTGAAATGCCATCTTCTACACAACTCTTAAAGGTACAGGAGCTATCTCCAGTTTTCATTTTGGCAACCATAGAGGTACTAGACTGCAATGTCTCCCATGGATTCAAGGGCCATATCATTATTCTGCATGGTGTGGAAGTGAAGAGGAAGGGAAAGGAATGGACCTTCCTCCTCTCTACCTGGATCCCATTATTGGACTTCTCAGCACTACATGCCACAGCAACAGCCACTGCATTGAAGTGGTGAAGAAACGAAAGAGGCTCAACCAATTCTGTGGCAAAGCCATTGCTCACAAAAAGAAAGAAAAAGCTTGGCATCTCTGGTGCCACTGAGTATGCTTGTAAACTAAATGTGCGGTCTGCAGGATCCTCCTGACTTCCCTTTGCTCTCTGTTGCAAAACAATTCCATTTTAATTTTTTGTTAATGTACTAGAATAAACCAGAATCCTAAACATTAAAAATAATGTCTGAGGAAATAGTCCCTTCCACCTAATTCTTTTCAGCAGCTGCCATTTTGTCCTGTTGCTATCCAAATAGGCACCGCAGATTTTAATAAGGAAACATTACATTATATGAAACGCTGGATGGCATTGCCATTCAAATTCTTCTCCCAGATGACTGTGAAATGTCTCAGCTGGATTAGAGAGTCCTAGCATGGAAGCAGTCGCTGCCCCTAAACTGGAATTTTAGATATAAATATAGTGTCAATAATGCTTATTTAGGAAGCAGGGAGTTTGTTTTAATTAACAATTATCATAGGATTAGGCTGGTGATGAGATTTCACAGTTGATAAATATTGGACTGCTGCAGAATGGTAAGAATTATTTTTCCAATCTCTTTCTATAATCTTACTCCATCTCAGAATATTCTAACTATAACCAAAATTACATAGAAGTAATATGGCAAAATGGATTGAGAGCATTTATTAGACTGTTCACTGGCAACTATTTTCTTTTTATTTCAGAAAAAAAAACTTATATGCTATTCCACAAAGGCTGGTCTTCAGTGACCAAAATATATTTTTTGGATCTCATCTTAGTCATTCGAGTTCCTAAGACATTCTTAAACTCACACTTGTGTGAACAAGATCAAGGAAGGCATTTCAATAACTTTTTTGCCGTTAATCCTGTTGGATGCTTTACTTTCATTTGGACATAACTCACTGGCTTCTGTTCAGCTATTTAAGATTAGTTTCAACAGTAAAAGTAAGAAGATGGGAGAAGAAAAAAAAGAACCCCTAAAGGAAAAGTTTCAGTTTGCTGCAAAAGGATATGTTATTCCAGCAAAACTATGCATTCCGGAGGAAAGCGCCCCAAACTGTTATTATGCTTGTTATGCTCCTTATTTACACTCTATGCAAATACAAAATATCTGGGATCAGATATTTAAATTTTAATTTTACTACTGAAGTTATAAAAGAAGATTTTATTAAGAGTAAAAGAATAATTTAAAAAAACCCAAGCCCATATATATATATATGGTTAGAGTTAGCTTTTCACCCAATAATAATAGAATCTGTTTCCACTGGGGGTGGGCATCAAGCCAGATGTTGTTTAAATGACCAAATGAAATGGGTCGCAGAGAAACACATTATCTGCATACATTAAATTGCGACTCAATGGCTCAACAAGGCATCAAAGTACGCCCTGCTCTGCTCAAGCGGAACAGCTTCGATTCAGTGGATTTCAGAAGGCAGCCCCACCATCGCAGGAGCAAATCTCAGCAAGTTCGCTTCAAAGATGATGGAACAGACAACCTGCCAGTGGAAGAATCAGAACTGGAGGCAGGAATTGCTCAAGACTCATGTGCGTTGGGTAAAATACAAACATCCCAGTTCCACAACCTAGTGAATGATTCCCTCAATTTCCCCCCATCTCAGAAAGGATTACAAAATATTGCCATACAGACTTCCCCTAGCCTCAGGAAGCACTTTCCAGTATTTAAAAAGAAAAGAATTACAACAAGCAAATCCTTAACAGAAATGCCAAAAGAGGCCGAATATTCCATTCAGGTTAACGGCAATCTCTCTGAACAGGACATTATCTCTTCTAGTCTCTCATACTTAAGCCTCACTCGGCATCTGGATGATGGACCGAAAGTAACCACGGCAGCCAAGCCACTCTTTCAAACAGTGCCTAAAGCACAAAGCAATGGGCCTGTCAATTTGGGGTCAGATAGAATTGCAATACAGGAGAAGGTAACTGTTTGTACCCAGGTTCCTGAATATAACAACCTGGGTTCTGCACAAGATAATTTTTCCATTTATTGTCCAGACACACAAATGGATTTAAGCAGCTCTGTTCATCCTGCTACAGCTATGAGACCAACCAGTGAGGACTGCTCACTGCATACAAGCTCAGAGATATCTCTCCCTTGTGTAAGTCATAACTGTAATGAGGTCAATGTGGCTCAGAGTTTGTGTGAAGAAAAAAGCTACACTGAGCTACTTGCTTCTGAGGATGACACCACTACTAAGGAAACCATTTTGTCATCTCCCCAGTTACACCACAGCCCATTATACTGCTCTGTCAGAGAACATCAGCAGGCAATACAGCAGAAAACAGACTCTGGCCATAAGACACTGACTAATGATAACCAAACAACATCATTCACCAACGACAATGTATCATCTCCTGTTTCTTCATGTCAAATTGTAACAGAGAACATTTCTACCAATACCAAAGTGCCACAGTATGACAGCTGCTTAGAAGGCTTTCACATAAATGCCTATCTTCCAGGGACTGATATAAAATCACAGAACAAAGAGATTAAAGAAATTAATCAAATGCACTTGGCACATAATGAGCTGTGTGCCCTACAAGACAGGCTCCAGTCTGTTGAGGAATCTTTGCAGTCAAACCAGGAGAAGATTAAAGTCCTTTTGAATGTAATTCAAGACATGGAAAAGGCCAGAGCCCTCAATGAAGGGTATGGTGTGTTTTGATCTTTAATATTACTGTATTAAAATATAGCAGCAGACTTTCAGACAAGTTGCTTTATTTTACAATTTGCTTGTTACAGCATTCTTAGGAAACAGCTGTTGCATAATCATTTTCCCTGGGATTGACAACATTTTTCCCATTAGAAATATAGTAAAATATCATTTCTGTTGCATTTATAATGTGACTTTTACTCAACACTTCAAATGTTAAATTTATCTAAATCAAATAACACTTGAATATCAAAGGATAAGAAGAAATTTATTTCTGGTTTTGGGAGAGAAATTTGCTAACAAAGCAAAACTATATAAAGCACTTGTATTTCCTCATTTGAGAACAAAAAAAATATGAAAAATTAATAAAAATTTGATTAATGTTCATTGTTTTAAGTAACCTAGTTTTAAGTTTTTAAGTTTTAAGTTTTAAGTAACCTAGAAGTCTCCTCTGCTGCTAGATATATGAGAAAAGGAGGCAAAAGGAAGGGAAAGCATAGCTTCAAATGGACCACTAATTCATCCTAGTAAAATGTGGTTTGTTGAGAAAGGCTGTTGTACCATGTCCTAATCCAGATAAGGAGAGTCATTTACAGAATCAGATTTCTGTACATAACTCTTCTTATCTGGATTCATCTCTTGCTGAATTGGAAACCATGAGTGCAAATTTGAATGCAGGTGTTGCCTACTAACACTGAATTGCTTTCATTGGATATGCAAATATCCCATATCAGTGAGGCAGTAAATCTATTTTCAGGGTTTATTCTGATTTCAGACTGAAACCCAGAGTAGATTTATCATTCCATATATGTAGAAACCACTAGCCACTAATTGTTGACAATACTAAGAAATCTGATGGAAATTTAGGATGTAGGAATCCCTGTCACTAGTAACATGTTGGTAATTCTTTGTCTTCTGCTGTCAAGAAGTTGAGCATTGGACATTTTCCAATTAGTTATTTGTATAACTAGAAATAGGTTTAATGTATTCAGTAAAGATGTGGTCTGAAGGTAATTATAAGTTTCTTTTTACTTTTTACCTGGTGACAAAGCAAGTAAGATATGACTAGACAAGGAACAATCTGGCACTAGCACACCATCCCCCTTCCACATATGCTGGGTCAAATTCACTGTTGCGTTAATAGAAATCTGCTAGCAAAATCAGACTTTCTCCCCCTCTCTTTTCCCCCCCGCATTTGAACATATCTCCCAAAAATCTGCTCCAGAGGGTTATTGCTCTTAGTGGCCAGATTCAACAAAATGCTTTCTGTGCATTCTTGGCAACTGCAGCAGATCCTAGGATGGGAATGCTTAGACCTCTAATACCATTTGGTTTTAAAAACTAGAGTATCACAAGCAGGCAGAAATCAAAGCAGTAGCATTTTAAATTCTGCATATTTGTACTCTACCACATCCAGCTGACTGCCTGAGTAACCTTAGTAAGCAAACAGAGATTAATGCAACAACTGCAGGTTACTTATTTACTCTGGCCCACTGCAGGTGTTTGCTTGCATTTAAGGCACTGTATGGTTCGGGGCTCACCATCAAATGTTACCACATTTCTGGTAACATTCCATGCCTTTGTGCTTTTTCCACAGGACTCTGCAACCACTTTGGTTGAACATTGTGATCAAGAGCCATTATAAGTTCTAGCATGCTTCTGGACATGCAAGGATTGGGGCTTAAGTGCATGCCCATATTCCTACTCCTAAATTACCTTTGCATGTGAACAAGCAAATGCCTGCCCAGAGGCTTTGAATCAAGATTTGTGCAGCTAAAGATAAGTGTGGCTTAGACCACACTGAAGGTACTCCGCAGCCTTTCCAGAGTGGGTCAACTTCATACACAGAATCCAATACAATCTCTTGACTGATCTGGAAATTTAAAATGTTTAAACCATATCCATCATAGCCATATTCCATAGATGAAATAGACAATAAAAAAATTATAGTCAGCAGTAAAGATAGGAAGACTGTGGACTTGGAAATTTGTCAGTTCCTCAGATTTCCCATGCAAGCTGGCTCACTGATCAAGAATGAGTACTGGTTCACAAGCAAGAAAGCAAACATATTTGAGACACAGGCTTTTATTAGAAATTATGCTATATGGCTTGGCTCAGCATGGAACTTCTATAAAGGAGATCTCTCTGTGTTTGACAGATAATGTAATCATTCTCTTAAAGAGAATAACTAAGGAAGCTGGAATCCTGTATCAAAGAAGGGAACTCACACTATAGATCTTTAAAAAGTTGTTCATCAAAGTATTATTTAACATGTAGAATGCCATGACAGCCCAATGATCTCAGATAGCAACATTCAAGTTGAACGGAACTCTTTCATCTAATGCTGAAGACTATTTTAGATATCCTAAAGTATACTGAAATCAAAAGGTCTCTTTTATCACACTGAAAAATATTGAAAAAATGACCCTGCATCAGGAATTATACCAGGTAGCCTAGGCACACATTGGATGGTACCTGAGAAATGGGATGTCAAAAAAGAGAAAACACCTCATCCCCAAATATGTTTTTACATGTAATTTTTATATCCTACTTTATATGTATAAATGTAACTTTAGACATTCTTATTATTATTTAAATAGAAATGAAATACATGACGCCAGAGTGGATAAAACTATGCCCAAATGACGTGGGTGCCTACTTAGTCTGACGTTCAGATCAGGCAAATTCCATCATTAAACCAGATTTATACCAGATCATTTTTTAAAAAAATATTTTTATAGGGCTAGATTACTCTCTTTAAATTCAGGCTTATAATCTTGGGAAGGT
Organism: Cyclura pinguis; assembly: GCA_030412105.1. Taxonomy (NCBI): domain Eukaryota; kingdom Metazoa; phylum Chordata; class Lepidosauria; order Squamata; family Iguanidae; genus Cyclura; species Cyclura pinguis. The sequence continues at coordinate 133,840,341 of CM059600.1, forward strand.
CTTTTGTTTTGTTTTATTCTCAGCAAGAAAGTCTATCTTGAAACAATGAAGCACCTCATTAAAAAAAACAGTGTTATCTGCTATAAAATTCACTGCACAAGAGTGAAATGACTAGTACATTTAAAATCAGCAGCAGCAGTCAAGAAACATCATTTTTAGTGCAAAAAAACCCAAAAACAATTTAATTTGAAATTTTTGCAAAAAGAAAATTCCTGAAATACAAGCCATAATTAAAGTATACAATAAAGTTGTATGGAAAGAAAGCTCTTCAGATTTTTTTGATTTTTCAATGAAAGAATGAACAAAGATTTGAATTCTAATAATATGACCACAGTGGAACTTATATAGGCCTCCTTGCCTTCCTGGACATTCATTTTTCAAAAACAACTTCTAATCCTTTCCACTTTGGGGATATTTTTTTTTAAACAAAGTGTAGACATTATCCCCGCACACTAGAAATGAAGACAACTATGATGGAATTATAATTCAGACCACAGTTTTTATTTATCATTAACAAACCAACAGGAGGGGTAGTTCTCTAGTGCAGAATATTAGGCAGGTACATATCCTCCCATTATCCAGTTGGGTGGGGACAGTTCCAATTAATCCTCTGTTGTTGCCCTTTTTCAGCTGCTTTTAGAAGGTCCCAGTTTCTCTCCTGTCCTTTCTTTCTCAGTTTGTCCTCAGCTTACTTTAATTGTTGCAAACTGAGTTCAAAGTGCAAAAAGAATTTGCATTCAATTAATGCAGTGGATGTGGGGAGAAGGGGGAGCCTTGTCCTTCCCTGTTATTGTTGTTGTTGTTGTTGTTGTTGCTATTGTTTGCCTTCAAAACTGATGGAGTTTTCTCCCTGAAAATTGGCTGGTTGGTGTCTACTTTAGAGACACAAACAAGACTTGTTGAGTGGGTTTACCCCTGCTTTCTTCTGAGGCTGAGAGAGTGTGACATGCCAAGGTCACCCAGTGGCCTTCCATGGCTGAGTGGTGATTTGAAAGCTGGTTTCCCAGAGTCCTAGTCCAACCTTCAGACCATTAGACCATGTTGTTTCTCCTCCATTCCCTGTACATTCTGGCAAAAGCAAACCGCTACAGTCTCTCCTAGCTTGTGCACTCTTCCTCATTAATACATTTTGCCATCTTGACCACATTCTGAAGTTGGTTGGCCACACATTTACCAGTTTTCATCTTTGAGATGTTGGAGAGTATGCAGATGCCAGGGTCATTCTAAAACAGTCTCCTTGCCCTATAATCAGCCAAAAACTTTCCATGCCTATTCATGTTCCTAGAGTAGACGCCAAACACCCAATTTTCAGGGAAGCCAGCCTGCCCCACCACACCCCTCAACCCACGAGGTTTAAAAGAGTGGGTGCAATGCAGACCTGCCCCAAAGCTGCACTTTCAGCCCAGCCCCTTAGACCCATGTGCCAAAGATCTGGTCTAGAAAACAACCCTTCCATTAATGGTACCCACTGACTGTTCATCAATTTAACATCTCCATATTCCACCTAGATTTATTTACAACCCTTATTTGCCCTGATGACCAAAAGAGATTAGTTCAGGATGGGGGGGGGGGAATGTCCTCAGCCACTTTTTGTTCACTATACGAATCAGATGAAGTGGTTCAAAATTTTGCATCCAGCCCCAAGAACCAACTAGCTATGCCTGCTCTAACACCATGGGGTGAGCAGGCGGGCCTCAGAATGGAGAAATATGCCTCCTGGTTCTGCCCTCAGTGTTGTTGCTTGCTGTGGTAGGTGTGCTTGGCCCAGCAAACACTAGGGATTCTACCACACCAGACACAAACTATTCAACCGAACCCCTCGTAAGAAGTAAAACTAATTGGACTTTCCAAGGTTCAAGGCAATCAGCACAAAGAACTGGTTTTATTTAATTATTTTAACTTATTTTCATAAGTTAAAGAGTTAGAATTTTAAACCTAATGAAGTACGCAGCTTCTGGCTGTTATTCGCTGACTCCCACCCACCCTTAACAGTATACTCTAAGGTCCCTTCAGCTCAAAATTTCTGTCATAATGTGTTAGTAGAAAAATGCCACAAAAAGGCTAGCACTAGTAGTGAGCTGGCCATTAACCATGTTACCATCAAGGAGCCTTCATTTCTCCACTGAACTCCAAAAAAATTCTAATTTATGCTAAGGTGACCCACATTGTGTTGATCTGCAACAATATCACACCCAATCACCTGCATAGAGTAATTGTCAGTTGAAACATCCCCTCCACCCATTTATTTATTTATTTATTGAATGTATACCTTTCCTTTCTCCTGGAGTGGGACCCAACATTTGAGTAGCACCTAGGTTTCTTTGGCCATTTCTGCACTACACTGTTATGTTGCTATTATTCCACATTCAACATCCTGTGGAATTCTGGGGTTTGCAGTTTAGGGAGGGGGCATTTAGTATTCTCAGCCAGAGAGTTCTCTGGCCTCGGTAAACTACAAACCCCAGAATTCCACAGGATGTTGAAAGTGGAATAATAGCACTATAACAGTGTAGTGCGAAAATGGCCTTTGTTATTCATGAGTTTGTAGGTTTCTGTTAATTCATCACCATGAAATAAGTAATGGCAAAGTGAGTCTGGTTGGTCATATGCCATTTAGAAGCAGAACAAGTTATCCACTTTGATCCCCCCTGCCAGAAAAAGGCCAACACAATAATCTAATACTCCTCCCAAACAGTATAAGTTCCAATTTTTCTATTTATCCAAAGTACTCAATACTCATAAAGTGATTAATTAATGTAAAAGGCAAGGTTTACTTCAGTTCTAGTTGTATATGTTCAGGATTGGATCTGCTTCAGTGCATTTAACCAGCCAATGAAATTCCTAAGTGGCTCTAAAAATATATTTACATTCTCTTATCAGGAGTGATGCAGTCACAATGTCAGCAGTTTTAAATTTCCCTTAAGTAAATCCAGCTCTGTACAAAGTAATGTCAGAAAAATATTCATAAATCCATATGAACAGAGATAGATTTGTTCCAGTAATCTAGGGGGAGGGGAACACAAAACAGGAAACTAAAATGTTTCCGCACTGGTCCCCTCCAATGCTAATTTGTTCCCACGGATTATATACTAATCCTAGCTATTTAAGAATTAACACTGAGTCCCTCAAGTATTCTTGATGCTTTTGTTTAATGAAGTAGAAAGAATCTACTCCTCCTTATGTGAGTGTGTGCATGCAAAATCTGTAGAAGATGAAAAAGAAAATATATGGGAACTATCCAAGACATGCTTGCAATTGTACATTCCCATTTATGTGTCTGAAATATAGATGTAGTCCCAGATTCTATGACTGATCAAGCCTCAGGTTTCTAGCCGTTCTCTTGGAGTCACATGATCACTGTGGTATTAAATTTCTAATGTCTGCTATTTTGAGAGAACTTTAATGGTCACACAAGTATCAGACCGAAAAAAAGCAGTAAGATTAGATCCTTTGAGAGCTGTCAGGGATTCATTTTCAGCTGAAGAATCTTCAGTCCAAGCTGCCAGTGACTAATGGGTGATTTTCACCCTTGGGAATGAAAATCCCACTAAAATGTTATATCCAGGCAATTTTTCTGCAAATAGGCCTAAGTTAGTGCAGTTGTCTCTAAATCATTCCTGATAGATGACTGTGAACGTCATCCTTAACTGTTTCTCAGACACGTAGCAACTGGAGAAACTGATAACTCCAATCATATTCTTAAAAATCAAAATCATCTATGATAATTTGCCTTTGAAGAAAATTGTTCATATTTTTGCTAAGAAACAAGAAGGACAGTTAAACAGGAATATGATGTGGATTCAGAAGTACAGAAACAAGGGGGTTCTAAACAAATTTATAATTAATGTGTTCTTTTAGCTTTAGTTCCTATGCTTGTCACATCGTTTGTAATGTCCAGAATACTTGGTCAAAATCTAGTTACTAGCCCCAATTGCAAAAGACTAATTGCATCAATAACCTTACACAAGTATTGATTTACCAATCTCCAACTGATTTAGTGGGACTATTCCAGTTGGAACTAGTAACTGGATTAAGCTTTGCTGCTTTCGTATAACAATCTTCCTAAATCTGGCACTGTTAATTCCTTTTACATGTAAACTTTCATTGTCCATCCTTAACCTTGCATATACTCTCTTGATCACAAGTGTGTAAGTGTGAACTTGGCCATGCACTAGGAATGCAAATAATAATTTTTCTTCCTCTCAGAGAGAGAGGGTGACATTGGGACATGCTGTAAGAAAACAGTGAACCCATGGGTTTGTTTACATTTTGGGACCACTTGTGAAAAATTCATTTGCACAGAAAACAGTGCATTGTTTAAAAATACACTGTTCTCTTTTTTAAAAAAAATGATTTATATGCAATAAGCAAGGAGTTTTCTTGCACAGAGTTGATATTTATGTATTTATTTGTGTTTTGCAAATGAATTCTGTGCAAATGCACAGAAACTTGTAATCTCACCCAGTGCAGAAAAATATTTTGAAATTATTTATTCATCTATGCCACAATGAAATAGATGAAGCTTTACACATGACTATTTGAGACACAAGTGTGCCATTAATATGTTCACTTCAGTGACTTAGCAGGCTAAGTCAATTGATAAGTGTACCTGTATGATGCACATATTTGCATACACACTAGTTGTATTCATACACGAAATATCTGATGTTCCCACTTAAAAATGCAATATGTGAAGTACCCAACAAGTTTGAGAAACAGTGATATCCAAAATAATTAGAGTGGGTTTTCCCCCCCCCAATCATTACAAACAAAAGATTCAACATTGTTATATCAGTATAGGTACCACTGGGTCACACCTACACTTCTCTCTATAAGTGACACTCCGAGTATAACTCAGCGCTGCTTTCAGGTAGTTGAAAGAGACTGGGTAAACTCACTCAACATATTTAATGTATAACAGTGCAATGCTATGCAGGTTTATTTGGAATTAATCCAGCTATCTTCAGAAGGTTACTCCCTATTTGTTTGTTTAGGATTGCATTGCAAAGTTAAAACTGCATTCCTTACAATATACCTTAACATTTAAAGAATGTTACTTTGAGAGATTAAATGTTGTGACCAAGGAGTTAGTTGTAGAATTGCTGGTTTTATAAATAAATCACAGCAGCTATTGTTTATTGCAGGCGGAACTTCTACCGCACTGGCCAAGATCTCAACAATTGCAGCACTTGCCAGAACACTGCATGTATCATTTACAGGTACCTTGAATCAATGGGCAGTTGTATGTATCTGTTTCTATAGACTATGTAATTAAGTATTAAGTCCACAGGTATTGCTATATTGTTAAAAGGAACAAAAGGAGTAATCCAAATTTCAATACTTCAAATTCATTTAGGCTTAACATGAAGATTTGCACCCATGGTGATGAAGTGATGAATTTTTTCGAGGAAAAGGTTATACAATAAATGTTAAAGAGGTTTTTAGATTTGTGAAGTAAATCCATATGACCAAATAATTGTTCCATTAAGCACAAGAAGCACATATATAATATTTTAGCTCTACAAATATTCCATAAGCTTCCTTTTCAACGAGGAGATTCCTTTAGTGATTTAAAGCTCTATGTAAATCACATGAACAGGAAGTTCCTGTAATGTTTTATTCAATGTCACTGAATATGTATGTGAATGTTACATGCCTGGAAGATCTGGAAACTCTAAAGACTAGCTTTCAAAACTTCTCCCTGTCATGTTTTCCCCCCACATGTCGAGTTGGTTGTCATTTGAATTTCCCATGTAAGTTCAATTAAGCTTAGTTGAGAGGCCTCATTTTATGTTTACATGTTAACTTCTTATGGGAATTAAATCAAAAATTGCTGAAATGTGTAACATATGATTAAAACCAATCTCCATGCCAGGGGACTTGGAGCTGGCCATTATTTAAGAAAGGATCAAGGACGATGGGTGGAATCCAGGAATTGACATTGTAACATTTGATGTATCTCAAGTAATTTAGTAGAAAGTGCAGAGGCAGGAAGAAGGTTTTTAAGTCTGAAAGTCACAATTGATGGAGTGAGACAGAGAGGGGAAGAGAGAGAAAGAGAGTGATCTGTATTATTGTAAAGTGTTCAGCACTGTATAAATAAGATGAAATGAGGAAGAAACTGTGTGGTTTAAGTAAAAGTATGACTTAACTTTAATAAATGATATAAACAAACATGTAAACAAATGTGATCTAAGCCCAGCTGCAGTGTTGGCCTAAACATACAAGACCAATATGTGGATAGAAGCAAGAGACTATGCCATTTAGTTACACCTCAGTGCACAACTGTCTCCCTATCCCCAAATATCTGAAGAGATGATTTATTCGTATTCACCTGAAGACAGCTGAGACCCCTGATAATGGAGTGTCCCCAGCTGTATGGTGTTTTACTCATAATGCAGAGCACACCTTCAACCTTCCCTACTTAACACGAGGAAGTTGGAGACTGAAAGACCAAGTCCAGCTTTCCTATCACCAATTTTAGCCCTTCTCACATATTCAGGCAAGTCCCTGCATGAGGTTGAAATTTGCTTTGAATTTTAAAAACTTCACAAATTGTCCCATAAAGATTCCTAAGGAAACTGAGCATTTATGAGACAGAAACAGAAGTTCTTTCATAGATTAGTAACTGATTAATTCTTAAAGGACAGAAAACAAAGAAACAAACACATACACACGTGTGTGTGCAGAGAGAGACAGAGAGAGAAAGAGAGAGAGAGGGAGGGAAGGGAGGGAGGTTGGTTGGCTTGGGGCTTTCGGCAAGAGAGCTAGACTGTGCTCAATTTTAGTCTAAGCTGGCAACTAGTCTTTATTTTGTTCAGATACAGAATGCTATACACATGATATTTGCCCAAAATATATCAGAACTCCATATGTCATTTTCAAACTGATTAATTGCATATATTAAATAATATAGGCCATGATTAATTGCAGTCATGCCTCCAAGGTAGTCAGAAATAGTTGCCATCACAGTTTCAGGTTCTTAAAAATATCTCTTTATTTCGCATTTCTCAAAAGCCACTTTCTTTAAACTTAAATCTGAATGGTGCAAGTAGCTGGTTTGTGATACGGAAAACATTTCCCTTCTGTGTATCCCACTTCTGCCTCAATACCCACAGGATTGCAAAAGGCAACTTCCCTTAACAATGCATGTAACTAAAGAGTTTCGATTACACTGCAAAATAGGTAACATATTCTTGTGTTAAGTCACAATCGCCGTAAGATTTAGTTATACCTTTGTTATTGGGAAAATGAATTCCAAACACATAATCTATTATATGTTCACTGTGAGAGACACAGCAGCATAACAGAGCACTAGTACTCCTCTCAAGCCTTCTTCAGATTATTTCCTCCCTGGACTCAACAGTCTAGTCAATCTACTCAGACTCCAAACCTGCACGTACTTTTAGTCTGGTGACAAAGAGATCACAAGTGGGAACAGAATGCCACAACTAGTTCCTATAGCTATTTCCCATAATGCCTTATAAACATTAAACTTTTATGCTTTGGGGCTTATTGGCTACTGTAAGGGGCTTAACTTGAAGTTCAACTGGGTCCACCCTGTATTAACAGCTCCACAGGAAAATATACCTGAACCCAGATCTATATGTTGCATTCCTTCCTATAGGTTTGTATGGAAGCTGGGGCAATAGTCAAGTTGTAAAAACCACCTATTTCTAGGAAAATGTATAGTGATCTCTAATAAGTTCACACCACATTGTTTAGACTGTATGGTGTCCTCTCCAAACTCTCACTTTGACCTGGAAGTGTCAGTTTGAACCTAGAAGAAGGTCATGTGCAGAGATGCTTTCGTATTCCATGTACTTCATACTTGATTTGTTTTGGTAATTGTTCATGCATCATGATCATTTTCTCCATAGTCCTATTTGCTCATCTGTCTAATAGCATTTTATGAATTAAAAATGTGTTAAGAAATCATGTTCATAGTGAAAAAAGCAATTCCACATTAGGTTTTGTTGTTGTTGTGAACCTTCAAGCCATTCCTGACCTATGGTGAAGCTATCACAGGGGTTTTTTTTGATAAGATTTGTTCAGAGGGGGGTTGCCTTTGCCTTCCTCTGAGGCTGAGAGAGTGTAACTTGGCCAAAGTCATCCAGTGGGTTTCTATGGCTGATCAAGGATCCAAACCCTGGTCTCTAGAGTTGTAGTCCAATGCTCAAACCACTATACGATCCTGGCTCCTACAACAGATCTTAGTTGATTAAAATTCTTTGAGCTCTTAAATTATTGCTGAGGTGTCACAAAACTTTAATAGACAAACAAATTAATTGAACAGACACATCATTAAAAAACAAAGGTGAGCATCCTTGTACTCTTAGCCATTTTTGATAGAAAATGTTCTATATTAAGAACCAGAAATTATCAATCATCTTGTACTTCATTCTCATGGACTATATTATTTAATATATGCAATAAAGTCAATTGCCTGAAAATAGTTTCTCTGCTAAAGTATCAGAAAGTATAGTCAAGGATAAGACTTATTCTCTGTATTTTCTTTATTCCGTTTTCCAAGACATCAAAACTATCTTGTTCTCCTGCTTCATCACGCTATGCCATCTTCTCATTCCATGCATGATCTGCTTTTCAGCTTTGATACTGAAAGGCAGATACGGTAATTCATGTCTGGGTGTAAATCTTTTCACACATATCAAGGAGTTGCCTGTCATAAGAAGTATCTTCTTAATGGAAATAAAATTGGACAGATGACTATAAAAAGTAACCATCTCACTTCCTTTTGGTATTCCATTTGTCTTTTTGATCAGAATTCTTATACATCTCTCAGAAATATTCCATGCTGTTCTTAATGGGCAAAATCAATATCATGTGGTCTCTCAACCCTCCAGCACAAATTTAGAGAGTGTGTTAGTTAAGCCTGCCATTCCACCAGTGAGAACTAAGGCACTACCCAGAGTTGATTTCAGTAGTATTCCAGCTTGGATTCTTCTCTATCTAGATACTACATAACTTAACATAGCCCTTCAATACAGATGTTTAGAAGATATTTGGTCAAAAATGTGCATTCTTGAAAATGCGCAGTGATCAATGAAAGTGACAGTGTGAACACAGACAAAAGAAATACGAGGAGATGCACAGAAAGAAAAATGATGGCAAGGACATTTTGACCAAAATTAGCAAATCAGTAACACTGGGAACATGATTTGACAAGCATATAAATTTGAAAAACTGCAGCCAATTCTTCCCATCCAATTCAGATTTACTGAAATAAAAGTTCAACGTTGGGGGGGGGAACCATCTGAATTCAGGGCACAGGGATACTGTCAGTATAACAAGAAAAAGGCAACTGAAGAGGCAACGTTGTACAATCAATAGGGGCAAACTGTGACAGGAAGAAAAACAAGCATTTCACAGATAACAAATAAAGTAACAGTAGAAAACAACACACTCACAGATAGAAAAACACAGATAAATTTGAACAGTAGATAACAGTTTGAAAACAATTTGTAGAATCTTAAATAAGGAAAAAGGAAAGCTTTGAATTGAGAGCAAATGTAGATAACCTGTGAAAGGATAAAAACTGTTGACCGCAATGCAAACAACACAGGCAAAAAATAACTAGCCATTTTGTGAGGAAATTGATTATGCTAGTGAAAGAAAGAACATTTTACTTAAAAAGTATAGAAATTCATTCACAATAATAAACTCTTAGAAGGTAAAAGCACTTATGTTCAAAAAATGAACAGCTAGCAATTATAATAATATAGTAAACTCAGTGAGAGACAAACATGTATAAATCAGAGACTGGTAGAAAATAAGAAGCAACTTGAAAAGCCTGAAAAGGTACCCTCACAACCTCCCCACCTCAAGCTAGGGACATACTGGCTAGGAAAATAACCATATATTTAAAACACTGCTTTCTGGAGTGGTACACCAGAACAGGGTATAAGAAAGCAAGAGCCGTAATAAAGCAAAAGCCAGTGGATTAGATCCACAAGTGCCCTTCCATTTATGGAAAGAACACTTCTGTGAATCAAAAGATCTTTAGTCCAGCCAACACTTCGGCTAAGAAAAAGGGAAAACTATTCATGCTAATTACTGGACAGCCCTACCAATATCTCTTTCAACCATCCAAAACAGATGAGTGGGGAAAGTGGGAATAAGCAACATGTACCCCATGCTCTCAGGATCTCATTCAAGTCAAAGTGCTTGGGTGCAAAACTGTTCAGGACAGGGATGGCCAAAGGTGGTCCTCTGGATATTTTTTAAACTGCAGGTACTATAATCTCTCGTTATTCATTATGCTAACAAGATCTGACAGGAACGGCTAGCCAAAAATGACTGAACGGCCAAAATTGTCATCCCTGCTTTAGCAATAGAAATGCTATTACAGTTATAGCTTTTTTCAGATGGTTTATCATAACGTGGGGCATAGACAATATAGGCACTAGAGACAAGCACACAAATATGTTTTTCAAAAAGCACTAGTGGAATTGATGAAATGAAGGCTTAGATCCAAATATTGTGTGAGGCCTATTTTATTAAGATGCTTCCTGCTGGATACCCCTTCAAGATTCTGATACTCCAGAACAGCTTGGTGGGGGGGGGGGGCAAAGTGAGGTGCAAAGTCGTATGGGAAAGGAAAGGAGAGGAAAGATTGGTTGCACAAGTGGCCTTGCACATTTGTGCATTTCGATCTAGTGTAATATGAGTGCAATTTTAGAAACTGTTACAAATAAAACAGACTTGTTTTAAATAAAAGTTTTACACAGAATAATCAGGAAAACTAACTGTTGAAAGGCAATGATTTGAATGAAAAGAATGCTGCATTGAACTTCTAATAAAGGGGAAAGAGTAATAAAGAATATACGAGCCATGACCATTTGGGCAGGTTTCATTTGTTAATAAAATATTGCACATATAATAGGCAAACAGACCTCCACCCCAACAATGCCTAAGGTGCTGAGCACTAAAAGTGAGGCTACATTACTAATCTAAATTTCTAGTGGCACCGCAGCAGTTCAGACTCTGAAGAGGTGGATTTTTATCTTTAGATTGCATTTCAGAAAACGGCATGGCCAAAGGAGAGAGAAATGGTATCATGAATTACTAGATATTTGATGGGCGTGATAAAATATTTATTTTATTTTATTTTTTATATCCCATCATTAAAAATAAATGGCTGTGACATCCATGCAACTCCACTCCATGCAATCACAATGGGGAAATGATCTGAGGTGGGATGGTTCCTTTTCACAGTACCAAATCCTCATATGCTGAGCATCTGAGAAAATGTGGTATCACTACAACAGAAGCCATGTCTAGATCCCTGAAACACATGATCTAGCTGATCCTGAACCTAAAGATGATGTAAAGTAGATACAGTCTCCCTCAATTTTTCCTCTCAGGATGGACACCCCAAATATAGGTCCATCTTCATAATTCTTTCTGGCCACTTTGACTTCTTGGTCAAAGAAGCTGTCTTTCACCCTGTTTCTGGGTCTTCACCACCCTATTGCTGAGGGGGAGGAGGAGATCTGGCCCCTTTACATGGGATGTCCAGTCCAGAAACACTGATCTATTTTCAGCTCATGTCTCTCTTAGAAGACTCCCTCTCTCCTAGAAATGATGATGTGTCAGAACTCTTATTCTTTAACCTGTAACCTCTGTTCTACCTCAAACCTTTCTCTTTACTTGCCATTGGCTCATCTTCAGCAGAATCAAGTGTGTACAAATATGCTGGCGTGTGCGTCCCTGTGTCTGTCTAGGTTTATGGCCAAGACTTAGGAAGTTCCCCAACAAACAGCCTCATTACGTAAATAAAAAAAAGGGGGGGTATTTCAAGTCCTCTCTTTAAACACAAAAAAATTGCCAGGGTGATTCAGTGTCCTAGTCCATTTAGTTATATCCGTCTCCTCTCCTAACCTTTCTCTGAATTCAAAATGCATTCTTCCCTGCTTCCCTCCCTCCCTCTGGGTGGCCAAGACCCTAAGAGACTCCTTTCAAGTGATTAAAACCCTAATTAACTGATTAACTAGCTAGCCTCCTCTTGGTTAGCTGGCTTCCTCATCAACTCTCCAGGCTATTTTTTTTCTATCACTTCCATTTCCCTCCAGCTCTCTGTCATACCATTCCGTGAACTGTGATTGGAGTCCATCCCTGTCCATCACAGCTGGGTTGAGGCAGGGATTTCTTTGGATTTTTACCTGGAGCTGTCTGCCATGCTATTTGGCTTCAGTGCTGAAAAACAGCAGCCCTACTTATGCTCATTGTTGATTATGTGCTTTTATTTTTATTTTTTATTTTTATTTTTTGCACCTTTAGTTATTGAAAGCTAACCCAGCACTTTTCTTGTTTCATTTCATTTCCCAATGCTGCATGAAAATGTTCTAGGGCACAAACCAACTCTCATTACAATGCTTCCTTCACATCTCAGGCTCCCTGTGATTTTAATTATCTGCTCCCTGCCACCCGTCGCCTTCCAAAACAGTTTATACTGCTTCTCCTCATTAGGCTTCAGGTCACCAAGATAGCTTGACAACATTCAAGTTCACTTTAAATTATATGTTTAAATGGTTGTTGGGGAAAATTTACAAGTTATGGCACTGAAACTGTGATAACAGATACTTGGCAACATGAAAAAATGAATCTGCTAGCCTCTGTCCAAAGCAATAAGCAAATACAGGCCAGCATCTTGTTGGTGCAAGGGTGGGTTGCATTAGCCTTCCAGGGGAACTTAAAGGGGACACACCTTCCATACAACTATTCCCATCCTCTTTTGCAAGGTGATAAAAGCTGGGTGCCTGCTGTGACAGGCCCATCACTGATAGGGTCACCTCTTTGAGAGGAGCTGCTTTGGGGGTGGAGGGAGGGCAAGCCCCTCTGGTGGGACGGGGAGAAGTGCACTGGGTCTTCTTCCATTTTTGTCACTTTAAATAAGCTGCCTGCTGGCAAAAGAAAATATGCTACATGGAGAACAAGGGAGCGGAAGCAGCCCCACCATTACGAGAATGATGGGCAGAGGGATACATGGCCAGGGAGAAAGTCCTGTTATCATGGTAGAAGAGAAAGCTATAAGGCGTTGAATACCCCCAAGCTGTCCCCCACTTCAAGCAGCCTGAGAAATTTTGGAAACAGACCCTCTGGGCTGATAATTCTGCTGCTCAGTGTCAGATCACTAAATAGAAAAGCATCCTTGATCCAGGATTTGATGAGTGTACCAATCTGGCTTGTATTATCAAAACCTAGCTGGATGAAGGAGGGGTTAACCTCTCCCAGCTTTGTCCACCTGGGTTCTTTGTACAGCAGCAGGCAAGTCCTGGGGGCTAACGAGGCAGGGTGATAGTGGTCTATCAGGATTACATCTCCATCACCAGATGCCATGTCCCACAGTCTTCTGGGTTTGAATGTCTATTTTTGAAGGTGGGTGGCCAGGACAAGTAGGGATTCTGTTGGTGTACAGCCACTCATTTCCCTTCTTGAGCTGGCTGACTTGATCTCGGCAGAAGTGTTGGGGTCCCCCCTCCTTGCTGTACTAGGGGACTTCAACATCCATGTGGAGACTGCTCTGTCAGGAATAGCTCAGGACTTCATGTCCACCATGACAACCATGGGTCTATTCCAAGTAATATTTGGTGCCACTCATGCTTCAGGACACACTCTGAACCTGGTTTTCTGTTCTGGGTAAGATGATAGTGAGCTAGTTGTGGAGGAACTTTCTGTAGATCTATTGTCATGGACTGACCATTACATGGTGGACTTGGGGCCTCTGTAGGCTGATTAAAATGGTCTGCCCTGGGAGGGTTATGGGTCCAGATGGATTCCTAATGGCTTTTAGGGAATTTCCTATTACCTTTGTAGGTGATCCTGTTCAAAGCCCTGGCTGATCTCTTGAACAGGGAAATGACATGATTGCCTCTAAGCATCCCTTCCCACAAAGTGGAGCCAAGCAAGTGCCCTGGTTTACTAGGGAGCTGATGGTAATGAAATGAATGGGACAGAGACTAGACTAATGTTGGCATAAAACTTGGAGCAAATCTGACCAAACATGGACTAGAGCCCATTGGAAGGCCTATTCCATGGCAATGGTGGCAGCAATGAAATTATACTTCTCTGACACTGGCCCTTTCAGCACGTGGATGTTAAAATGGCCCAAGGTGTCCTGGCATGGAGGTTGTCCGCACCTTGGATCGGACTAGGTGTGGACTATTTAACTTAGTTCCACACCTTAGTCTGATCCAAACCACCCCAAGTGGTCCTCCAGCGTGCTAAGTAAAGACCAGAAAAATCTGGTCTTTCAATTTTCTGGAGTGTGCCATTGCGTTCCTACTTACCTGTGCAGATGCGCAGGCTCGCACCAATGTGAGCCTGCGATCAGGAGAAGGTGGGCTGTGGGCATGGCTAGCATCACCAGTTGCTCCGCACCCACGAAGACACAGAAAGCCACCATTTTCAGCTGGAGCAGTGCGGATCTAAAGACCTCGCACTGCTCCGGTTCGCCCTGGACTAATGGAGGAGCCCTGCAGAAGGGCTCAAGGGAAAGTCTGCGTTACTTCGGACCCAAGAAGAACCAGTAAGTAATGGCATGGAGCGATTCACTCGCCTCGTGCGGAAAGGGCCACCATTGCACCTGCACAGTGCCATCCAGTGAAGCTGTCTCAAGTGTTGAGGGGCCTTTTACATTCTGGCCCACAAGAAGAAAATAAAGACCATTCTAGAGCCTGCTGTGATGAATTTGCAAGACATTTTGAAGACAAAATTGCTCAGATTCACTCTGACTTGGATGTTGTAGTTGAGAAAGGTCCAGTGGATATAATCTTGGCACCTGCTTGTCCTGTATTATTGGATTCATTTCAATTTGTGCAGCCTGAGGATATGGGCAGGATCTTTGGAGAAGTGAGAGCCACCACATGTATACTATCCCTGCCCCTCTTGGCTTCTGAAAGGGGAGTGGTGAATATCTTATTTCAGTAAAGGACATTTCCATGCTGCCTAAAAGAGGCTATGGTGAGGCTATTACCAAAAAAGGCCTCCCTGGATCCTACCATTCTGAATAATTAGTGGCCAGTCTCTAATATTTCATTTTTGGGTGAGGTTTTGGAGCATGTGGTGGCCTCCCAGCTCCAAGGGTTCCCGGATGAAATGGATTATCTAGATCCATTTCAATCAGTCCTGGGTCTGGGACAGAGATAACTTTGCCAGCATGGTGGATGACCAACACAGGGAACTGGACAAGGCCAGTATGTCCCCATTGGTCATGCAGGACCTCTTAGTGGCTTTCAATACCATTAACCATGGTATTCTTCTGGACTCACACTCTAGCATGGTACTTGAGAGCATTGCTATCCAATGGTTCCGGTTGTTTCTAGAGAGGCAAACTCAGAATGCAGTGCTGGGGGGTTCCTGTTCAGTGCCTCACCATTGGCCTGTGGGGGTCCCTCAGGGTTCCATTTTGTTCCCCATGCTGTTTACCTACATGAAACTACTGGGAGAGGTCATCTAGAGTTTTGGGTTTGGTCTCATCAATATGCTGATGGGATCCAACTCTACCTCTTTTTTCCATCTGCTTTTAATGCTTTTCCAGCATGCTTTTAATAGTACTGAACCAAGTCTTAGTACTGAACCAATGTCTGTTGTCAGTAATGGACTGGATGAAGGCAAATAAATTGAAGCTTAATTCAGAGAAGACAGAGGTGCTTCTAATCAGTCAAAAGGCAGATCAGGGAATAGGGACTCTACTTGCACTGGATGAGGTTACACTCCCCCTGGAATCTCCGCTTGGGTGTTCTAGACTCACCTCTGAGCCTAGACACCCAGGTTTCAGCCATGGCCAGGAGTGCATTTGCACAACTATAGGGAGCATATAACTCCTTTGTTAAAACAGCTTCATTGGCTACCAATTCTAAGTGCTGGTCATGACCTATAAAGCCCTATATGGCTTAGGTCCAGAATATTTAAAGACTGTATCCCTATGGCCCTTTCCGCACCTTACCTTTTTCCGGCACTGGGGTGCAGGGATCGTGCGAGCAGCCTCCGGCGAAAGGCTTTCACGTCCCTGCTGCTTCACCTCTGCACGAGCTGCCTGCTCACGCACAAGCCCTGCCTCTTCCTTCCACAGTGCAGCCTGGGAGTTTCCCAGGCTGCACTGGGGCAGGAAGTGCGACCGGCGCAGCTCCGGAGGCTCCGCACACCAGGTAAGTGCACACAGGGCCCACGAGCAATGCGCAATCACACACCATTTTCGGCTTCCAGCTGAAAATGAAAAAGTGCGTGATCAGCACCTGCCAGCCCCTGGAGCGGCTCACAATTGTGAGTGCGTCATGCAGAACGCTCGTCACAATTGCGCGACGTTCCAGGTGCCCTTTCACATGGCAAATGATGTGCAGAAAGGGCCTATATCATCAAACCCGCCAGAGTTTTAAGGTCTGCAGGGGAAGACTACTCACTACCATCCCAGGATCACTTGATGAGGACACAGCAGTCAGGCTTCTCAATGGCTGCTCACACCCTCTGGAACTCTCTTCCACAGGAGGCTAGGCTGGCCCCTTCCCTGTCTTCCTTTCACCAACAGGCAAAAACATTTCTGTTCAAGCATGCTTTTAATGTGTGAGCAGGAAAGCTTTTTATTTTTTCTTAATTAGGATGTTCTATTTATTTTTAAAAAACTTTTTTATATTTTTATAATGATTTTATTATGTTTTATATGGTTGATTTTAATTGTTTTTAATTTTACTGTAAATGTTTTTAACTCTTCTGGAAGCTACCTTCAGTCCCACCCTGGGAGAAAGGGGATATATAAACACAATAATACAAAAAAAAAAAAATCAATTTTGTCTCCAAATGCTCCCAAACACATTCTAGGAGACAAAAGGACATGTTTGGGGGCCTTCCTAGGCCCTGGGGGGGGGTGCCTTTTAGGGCATTTTAAGGGAATCCATATTTTTGATTATTTTTTTTTCAAAACTGGGGAGGCAGTTCAGAGGGCTCCAGATGCAGTGGAAATGTTCTATATACTTCCTAGAGATCATTTTGGGCATTTTGTAGCAAAACAAATGTTCATGTCTGGGGAGCCCTGGGCTGCACTTTGCACCCCTGGGTTAGTGATACACTCTCTCTCTCTCTCTCTCTCTCTCTCTCTCTCTCTCTCACACACACACACACATACACACACACACACACACACACACACACGTCCACCTTATACTATGTAATTTTTGGTCATTGAGGAGCTTCATCCCTCTGCAATGTCCAAAGCTCCCTTCTGTTATTGCTGCTAAAGCCCCTGCCAACCAAGTGTGTATGGAAAGGAGATGTTCTCAGTCTGTGTCTGGCTATGACAACTTAGCCAAGCATTTCTAGCAATGGAGCAATAACCAGGGGGCTGTTGTAGCACAATAGTGAGTTCCAGGTGTGGTGACAGGGGAGCCCTAGCAAAGTTCTGCATGTGCTATACTTCCGCTATACTTGATCATATAGAATTTCAGTCACAGAATGTTGCCTCTTGTTTTCAGAGGCAAGAGCTCCACTGAGTAATGCTTGAAAGGCAGTGATGCACAACAAATACTGACTGCTTTACCTTTAATCATTGTGCTTATTAAAGAGATGGTGAATACATAATGTGAGGAAGTATATTGCAATCTCAACTAGTTAACAATGCCTGGGCCAAACTGCCCAGGGGAAAAGTTATACTGTAGAAATTTCCCCTGTAGATGCAATTCCTCCTCCTCTTCTTCTTCTTCCTATTATTATTATTATTTTAAGTGAATAGTTCTGAACATCCTTGCTTATGGAACGAGATGCACAGAATTCTGTGGGCTCCCTCTTCCAATCTTATGGGAGTCACAAAAGTGAAACATTCAAAGCACAGATCAGCTGATAAAACAACCCAAGCAGATATTTTATGGGATCCTTAACAGTGTGAATCAACCAACAGTGGTTGCTGAGATTCAAGCAAACCTTGTTCATAGATTAGCTTAGTGATAGTGCTGAGTTTAGTCCCCTTTTAGCTTGCTTTTTAAAAAAAGGCTTGAGTAGCAGGGATGGGAAAGACATACTGTTCATTATTTACTTATTTAGAGTACTTCTTCCCTGCTCTTCAGCCACGAAGGCTCTCAGAGCAACTTACAAATTGTTATTTGACTGTTCCTTGCCTTTGAGATCTGAAGTACACGACACTGAGCAAAATGGAGTGATGACAAGAAAAGAAAGAAAAAGTCAACGTTTGAAGTTACACAACAAGGAAGCATTTATAGTTCCATATGCATTTGATGGTCAGTGCCATCTTATGCATGTTTACTCTGAAGAATTCTCTGCACATGTTTTCCTGGGAGTGAGCTCCACTTAACTCAGTGCAACTTGCTGCATTTCTCAGACTTAAAAAAATCATGTGACATATTCTTGCATTATTTAACTCCGATTGATGTTAACATGATTCATCCAGCTAAATTCTCTGTATACCACTTTGAAATTACAAGGGTCAATGTTTCCATAGAAACAAAAATGGAGGATCGTTTTCTTCTGAATCACATTAATGAGAGGGGAAAGAATATACCCTTAAGACTTGCAATTATGCTTACTATAAACATAAGGGAGAATTTGCCATCTAATTATCTCAGCTTCAGAGGTGCAGCAAGTAAGAATTGTTAAGGATGCTCAATGTAAGATCTGAAGGAAGCAGAAAAGTGGGCTTAGGCATATTTTTAATTAAGAAATTGTATTTTGTGTGTGTGTTTTATCATCAGCTGGATTGAAACTACATTAACTAGGTAAACATAGTGATGGAAGGGATCTCCATTTAAGATGAAAGGAAATGCAAACATGAAAATAAAATGTGATTTATTTTTTATTTTTTGTTAGTGATTACAAGTAATTTTTTAACTATCATGGTTTTCCTGATTTCTGAGAGCTGAAACACATCTTTTTTTCTGAATTAAATTTGGTATCATATTATTTTTACAAAGTGAAACTTTCAGAAGCCTGTTGCCTATCATCAGAGACACAGATATAACAACCATGGCAAAATTGCCATTGGTATCCCTATCTCTAGATTAATAATGCCTTTTAAAAAGTTGTTCAAATTGTTAGGTGGAAGCCCAGATCTTTGGAAGAAGCCTACCTTTTAGTCCTGCCATCCTCAGGGGTGCATATGGTGCAGACAAAAAAGAGAGTACCAGGAGTGGCTGCACCTAGCCTTGGAACTCCCTTTCTGGGGAGACTAGAGTGGCCTCCTCCTTGCTCTACTTCTGTCAGCAGGCAAGGACTTTTCTGTTTTGACATGCTTTAAGGAACTGGCTGCTTTTAAATAAAAGCTTTTTAATAGGATGCTGTGTGCTTTCGTAACTAGTTTTTTCTGTTTTTAACAGATGTTTTAAATTGTTTCTCATGTTATTGACAATTTAATTACATTTTAATGATAATATTTTGTTTATCTATGTTGCATTAGTTTTTTAATTGTAAGCTGCCTTGAGTCCTGGTTCTGGGGGAAATGTGGGATAGATATGCATAGATGGACAGATGGCAGTTATCACATCTTGTGGAAGGAAATGCCATAGTTTGACTGTAAGCTGTATAAAGAAGCATTCCCTTTCATCTGTCCCGCCATTCAATTTTAATAAAGAATTCTGTGTTCTACTATTAGAGACAGGGTTGCCAGGTCTTTCTGTGCTGACTCAAGTCCAAGGAAATTGTTGCATTTTTCTGAGTCTCCAGGTAAGGAAAACACAGTGATGAGAACTGGAGGGAAAGGAAGTTAGATTTTGTACACAAGGTAGCTTTAAAGCCTGGCCACTGATCCCCAGCCATTTATATCTGGTTCCAAGGCTTTCTAGTCCAGTGTTGGTATTATATGGGTAGCACTTGTGCAACACCAGTGCACTAATAAGGCAAGACTGGGGAGAAAGGCCATGGATACATACACTTGTGCCAGTCATGCCACTTAGAGCATGGGAAGAAATGCCAGCATAGTGATCTCTGAACCCTCTTGTTGTACAGAGATGTACATCTTTATTTATGTCATCCTCATATGGAGGAACGTCAAAAGTTTTTCTCTCCAGACACTCTGAGATAACAAGAGTTTTTGTACATTTTAAAATTATTTTTCACATTCCATTTTTTGCAGAAATTCACTTGCCACAAAAATAGTACATTTTGTGCAAAATGAACTGTTTTCTGTTCAAAATTGCAATTTAGTGGCATTTTTGTAGGGTATTTGTGTTTTTGTACAAAAACTTTTGCAAAAAAAAATACTGTAGTGCAAAAAAATCTCACTATGTTAGACCTTTTTCTCAATGGCATATTTTGAGGTGTTGATTTCAAAGAAGTAGCCATTTTAGTCCTTGGCAACATAAAAAGGAGGAGGGGGAAAATATCTAGCAGCACCTTTAAGACTAACTGGGTTTATTTTAGCACAAGCCTTCATGAATATAACCCTTCAGATACAATACAGAGTGATATTAAGTCCTCAGCTTAAGAAAAATAAATCCCTTAAATGTAAATTCCTCACTCCATGCAGACCATTCTTGGCTTACAGGCAGCCTACAAATCCTAAACTAACTTAGAATGAGATATATAACACAGATGGTAATACAGGGACAAGGCCCTGCCACAAACCCAGATGCCACGGGAGCAATATCACAGGGGCCAGTATCATTGTCCACAACTTCAGAGGAGCATTTACTTGTTCTCACTCCAATGTGATTCCCCCCCCCCATGCCAGTAATGCCCCTCTACACTATACATTGGACAAACAGGACAGGCTCTAGGCAAGAGGATTAATGGACACAAATCTAACATTAGAAATATCACTACTGAAAACCCAATTGCAGAACATTTGAACCTTTGTGGACATGCAGTAAGGGGTTAAGAGATTATGATTCTTGAACAAGGAAATTAGATTAGAATGAGAAACAGCAGAATTGAATTATATTCACAAATTCCAATCCATTATCAGAGGTATGAACAAAGAAAATGGCTTCATGACACACTACATATATTAATACCAGAGTCCTTGCTACTGCACATATTAAAAAAAAGAATCTTCTCATACAAGTTTTGGACCCAGGAAAGCTGACTTTTGATAAGCAGATTTATTGCTTTCACACATCAACAGTGACGGACCACTGTAAAGATCTGAAAGACTTGTATCACATTCTGCAAGCCTTCGAAAATTTAGGCCAAAGGTCATGATTTGCACCTTTCAGGATCCTATTTCATTTCGTCCCACTCCTACAACTGTACAAATATGCTTTTTAAACTGAGGCTTTGATATCATTCTGCACTACCTCTGAAGAAGCAGGTTTATATCCACAAAAGCTTATGCTAAAATAAAAACCAGCTAGTCTTAAAGGTGCTGCCACATTCCTTTCCCCCTTCCTCCTCCTTTCCTCCATCTGAGGTGCTGAGACACTTTTTCTCAACAAGGATGCAAACAACTGCAAGGATTCTTGACGTTGCTGTCATCCCGGACCTGAGAGTTGTGGTGGATAATGTGGCAAAACAATTGCCAGAAGTCTGGCAGTGAGTTTTCCACAAATCCTAGCAGCAGCATATGAATCACAGAATCATAAGGCTGGCTGAAGAAACTCCCCATGTGTCATGTGTGCTGCAGGAAAGTCCAGGAGAGGTGCAAGCCCAAGCAGGACCTGCTACTATAGCCCTTTCTGCACCTTACCTTTTTTCGGTGCTGGGGTGCGGGGATCGCACGAGCAGCCTCCGCTGAGAGACTCTCACTTCCCTGCTGCTTCAGCTCCACACAGGCTGCCTGCTTGTGCGAGAGCCCCGCCTCTTCCTTCTGCAGTGCAGCCTGGGAGTTTCCCAGGCTGTGCTGGGGCAGGAAGTGCGACCGGCATGGCTCCGGATGCTCCGCACGCCAGGTAAGTGCGCGCGGGGCCCCGGATCAATGTGTGATTGCGCACCATTTTCGGCTTCCAGCCAAAAATGAAAAGGTGCACGATCGGTGCCTGCCAGCCCCTGGAATGTCACGCAATTGTGAGTGCATCGTGCAGATTGCTCCTCACAATCGCACGACACTCCAGGCGCCCTTTCGCATGGCAAATGCCGTGCGGAAAGGGCCTATGACATCACAAAGACCCCCCACCCTAGTCTAGGGTTGAATTCTAAAATCTCAGAGAGTGGGATGAGGATGATCTGGTAACCTGAATGGAGGAAGGGAGTGGGACAAAAGAAGAAATGTGGGAGCACCTTTAAAACTAACTGGGTCAGAGAAGAAAAAGTCTCACCTCTAATCACTTTCTCTATAATATGCATAACTTTATACCTTTCTATTTTGTTCCCCTTTAATTGCCTTTTCTCTACACTCAAAAAGCCTGAAATACTATAACTTCTCCTAATAAGAGAGTTCAGCAAGTACTTAATCATTTCAGTTACCTGTATATCTGCACATTTACCATCTCTACGGTATGCTTTTTTTGACATAAAAGCATTTTTTAAAATTCTTTCCTTGTTTCGGCATGGAAGCCTAGACCAATGACTTATATAGGCAGCCGAGGAAGAAATTCTGCTCCAGGATTACAACCCCATAAACTGTTAGAAAGAGTATTTGGAATGGTGTTAAAAACACAGTTAGGAAAATGTTGAGGGGGGAATGTTCAAAGCAGAGCTTGGGAAATTTATTTTCCTATCAAAGAAATATTTTCTTATTTTGTTAGACCATGTTTTTTTTTAATTTGAATGATATGTGTTGAGCCACTGTGGTAAATGACCAATATATCATGCTTAATGATATCACAGGGGCCACCTCTTGTAACATCACCAGGGGCTATCCGTACGCTACAGATTTTGACCCCACTATCCCAGGGCCTGCAGAGCTCCTCCCTGGAAAGCCTAGACGTCTAAACAGTTTAAAGTCTGATTCAGTTCAATGGGGCTTACTCCTAGGCAGATGGGAAGAGGACTGTTGTCTTAGCTCAGAATGTAATTGTAACTGCTCAGTATGGCCAGCAGCCAGCTGAGCTCACATTGGGCCATCTGAAGCTGTGCTAAATCTAAACCCATTCCAGTGTAGATGCTTGAAATTACTTAGAACAACCTTGTATCTGGAAAAAAAAACACGTTGTGGTGGCATTGTATTTGTGCCTCTGGGCTGAAGGAAGTTTAGACCTAGCAGTACTCAGATTCTGTCCCTTCTCTTCTTCTTTTTTGGCTTTTTGGCAAGCAGGTCTTAGCCAGCAGAGGAATTCTGCTAACTGATATCTGCGATGAAGCGACAGAAATGGGTACTGCTGGAAAAGCATTTTTGTTAGGAAAAGAAGGTTGTGACTAATCCTAATTCATACAGCGAGCAAATTATCAGGACAGGATTTCATTGTTAGACCGTGATATAAACCTTTTTATTTTAAAGTGTTCCATTTAATTAAATGTGACTTCCAATATGTTATTCTTCCATAAATAAGCATTTTTTTAAAAAAAATATTAAAACATACCTAGCACAAAGACAATGTGGTCAGTTTACTTTTGTTTTCTTTCCTACTTTCTTTCTATAAAGCAGTTAGGAACACATAACTAAAAATTAGTGGAGAAACACAAACCTTCTGAACACCAACCAAACATGTATTCCACTGTTTTTGTATTCGAAATCAAACCATTAAAAAAAATATTTTCAGTATGTATTTTACCATGATAATAAGTAATAAGTCACTATGTTGTTGTTGCTCTTTCTTATGGCTTTACAAATAAGAAAGAACCAGTCAAACAGAGTACAGTTTAAGACCTGAAATCACAAGAAGTTTTCCATTATAACAGGTTTAACAGCTCAGTACTGAACCAGTTTCTTTCAAACATGAAGCTCAAGCCTATTGTTGTACCAGATTCTCATAATACCAGATTCTCATAAATCTATTCAAGTTACCATACCTATTAGTGCTTTAATATCATGTACTATGGCCCCAGTTTGTAGGGTCCTAACAATAGGCCCCTTTTGGTGGTAGCTCCCTAGGACCAAATGCTTTCCCTGAGGAAGCTCATCCAGTGCCCAGATTGTCCTTTCAGCACCAATCTAAGGGCTTGTGTTTTGCTTCTCCCAGGCCTTTTAAGACCTTGTTATTTTAATTCCTGAGACAGAGATGGAAGCTTTGCCCTTTGTACCTACAGGTTGCTTTTCACTTCTATGATTTGTAATGTATTTTACTAAGCTGGTTGTAAGAAGCTTGTGTGCCAAGGGACAGAATTCTCTCCCTCTAGTTTTTCATCTACTAGGGTTTTTAGAGTGGTTTAGGGTTTAAGTTTTAGTACTATTTTTCATAACTTATGTTTTAATGCCTTGAGAACATACTTTATAATGAATTTTAATAAATGCCACACAACTATTTCACCAAAGGCTAAATCTGATCCACAAATATAGCTAGATGGTAAAAAGCTGCACACAGTATTTGGATTACTGTATGTTAAGAACTTGAAAAGGTACAACAATACTTTTGACAGCATCAAAAGCATGTCAATTTGCTCTGAATCATCTCCTAAATGCTCTGTTAAGAGATCTGAGGCACTTACATTTTTCTTCTCCTGAGCAGTCATGTTTTAAAATCTTTCCTATGACAGACAAGCAAGCTGCTTCAGCACTCATTTTTTATTATTATTAATCATTCACGTCAGACAGAGGGACAGGAAAACATTGAGGTAGTTTGTTTATGTCTATGCATATTTCCCAAGACATAAGTAGCTCTTTACATATTATGAAAGGACTGTCTCTTCAGGAGGTTCTGTAAAAAGTTTCGTGTAAGTTGATACTGACAGATGGCATTTGTAGTTTGCTTGTCTGTAGAGCAAGCACAGCAGGAACTTTTGTAATCTAAATAATCCATATTTTTTTAAAAAAACCCTTCTATCATATTGAGAGTATTACTACATTTAGAATTTGACTACTGGAATCAAAACTAAAAGCTTGCTCCTTAACCAAGTATGCTGATGATTCTGCACAATTCCTCATAAGTCACTTCCAGAAGATTACTCGGACTGCACCATCTGATATGTACTGATTATTGAAAGCCATCTGGTTCACAATGATTACCTACTGGACAATCTAGCACCAGCTTTCTGAATTTCAGCTGTAAAGCAATTTTTGCAATTAATAGCTTCTATCTGTGATTTCTTCTGAGAGGTTGTAATAAGTGGGCAAAATGCTTGTGACTTATGAAAAAACTTGGGCAGAGAAGCTATTAAAATTCATGACTCCAGAAGAGCCTTTCAAGCTATCAAGAACATTTTACATCACATTTTTACATGGCCAGGAAAGTGAATATTATTATGCGAACATGTATTATATGTTTATCAAAGTACCTCAGTCAATGAAGTACTCATTCAGAGCACTTTTCCACTTTTTACCCCCTGCTCTTTGATTCCTCAGTAGTACATGTACCATCAAGAAACAGCTGCAGGGCAAACCCATAAGGTATTGAGAAACTGTTTTATAATAAATATAAAACTCACTAAAAATAGTATGATGGTGAATGAAGCCAGTGGTGAAGATCATATTTATCTGAGCACATCTCTCTATATCCTAGACCAGTGCTATCTTTCTGCATCAAAACCCCTTCACTAATATGTCCCAAAACGCAGATGCTCCTACACAATTCCTTCTATAACCCTCTTCCCACAAGCCACTGCTTCACCTTCTAAATTGTCTTGTGTTTTGGAAGAACCATCCTCCTGCCTATCATTTTAGCCCTTATTTCTACCATTCGGTCTATTTCAAGGCCTACCATTAGTCAGAGGGAGAAAGCCAAACTGGACAGAAGATGCTCAAAGACAGCAGCTGTTCCCCCTGATCCCATGGACATTCCTTTCTACTGGAGGTCAGTGCTATGACCTGCACACACACACCCAAAAAAAGATAATTTGCTGCTTTCAGTGGAGGACAGTGTCCATTGCAAGCGTTGAAGTTAAATTTAACTTTCAGTCCCATTTGCCTTTCTGCAGTCTCTATGTACCTACATGTGTGCTGTGGGCATCTTTGCCTCATACAGCAGTAGGGTCCTAGACAGCTCTGTATTGCATTGTTAATTTAAACTGAATGAGAAGGACAGATGTTGGGGCATGCTGTACAGTAGTCACTATTGTGTCAGCCCCCCCATAGCATTCAGGAGAGTGCCATCTTTTGTGCAGTATGTTATCAGAGTCCCTTGTATACTCTGGGGACCCCAAAGGATGAGATATGGACCTTCTCACCTTTCGCTGACAATTCTGCATTAAACCACTACCAGCTTTCTTAGGAGATTTTCCTGAAACTGGCCATCTTAGTGATGGAAGAATTAACCAGAAACTACAATTCCAGTGGCATAACTAAGCTAAATAGAAGATCACTGGATTATAAATCATGCAACAACATTTTGCTAGCAAGGCTGTCAAACAATTAAAACATATGTTAAGTTAGTCTTCTGTTTTCAATTAGCTGACTCTATTTAAACATATTTGAATATACACAAAAGCTCAATATAGATGAGATTTTGAGATGCTGAAGGACGTAAGATAATTTATAACTTCATGAACCAGAGCTGCCACAAGGAAGATCATTTTTCCTATTTTCTGTTTCATTCCCTGTTAGAGCAGCACACCATAACCAAATAGCCTCAAACATAAATAAATGGTTCTTTAAATCACAGCTCCTCTGATTAAATTTGACCTTACCAATTAAAACTGGCCCTCGCCATTTAATCAGATTGAGTTTTAATTGATTAATTTCCCAATTTAATCTTGCACATCGCATTTCCAGGGCTGCAGGTCATTTAAACTTTGTGCCTCATAGGCAATACACAGCAGCCAATGGATGAAGGCGAGTGAGCACTAGGAAGGAGGGCAGGAAGACAAACTGAGAGAAACTCAAGTTGTGTGCGTATGTGCCTTCCAGTTCCCTGTCAACTTTTGGTGACCCCATGAATGTCATAGGGTTTTCTTAGGAAATGAGGTGGTATTAGGACAAACAAAACATCTTAGTTCTGATGTAACATGAAATAGGCAATCTGAAATGAGTGGGAATTTCAAGGTATCATAGATGTGAGTTGGTATATTTAAAGCTCGCTTTTATACAAATATAAGAACCAGCGTGGTATTGTGGTTTGAGTGTTGGACTACCACTCTGGAGACCAGGATCCAAATCCCCACTCAGCCATGGAAACCCACTGGGTGATCTTAGGCAAATCACACTCTCTTAGCCTCAGAGGAAGGCAAAAGCAAACTCCTCTGAACACATCTTACCAAGAAAATCCCATAATGGGTTCACCTTAGGGTTGCTATAAGTCGAAAGTGACTTGAAGGCACACCACAACAACCAGCAAGAGAGTTTCTGCTAAATAAGGTGAAAATTCCTTGGAAGTGCAGCACTGTGACACACCGCAGCCAGTCAGAAGCCTCTAGGCAGGGGCAGATGCAGAAGCAGTAGCCCTGACCCACTGTGGCTCCCCAACAACTGGAACTCTCTGAAAGCTGAAGGCTACCTGCAGCCATCTTGACTACTGGCCACCAATAGATTTACCCTCTGTTACATTCTAAATATAATGTTGTCTTTCATATCATGCAGAATCTCTTGGTCAGTAAATTCCATACCCTTTTCTCCTTTTCCATATTGGCTTGCACAGTTTTGTAAAAACAGATCTGAGTTCAAAGGAGTCTCTACAACTCATGGGAGGCATTTCTGCCCAAGATTCTTATTTCAATTAATCCCATTCCACCTGTGTGGCTGAAGCCCCCTGCACCACAATATGCCCTGTTTTGGAGAACCTCTCAATATGCCTTGCTCTAGAGAAACAGGAGCACCACTTTTGTCTGAAAACTCCATTACATAAATTGGATTCTGCTCAGGATTTTGTGTATACAAGCCAGCAGGCAGAAGTCAGAAACTAACTTGGCACTGTACTGCTTTGCTGAATGCTTCACTAAGCTGTTCTTTATGCTCAAACCAATAGATCAGTAAGCTCTAAGGTTAGAAATGAAAATGGACAGAAAATGGTGGCAAAACAGTGGAAATAACGATAGTAAGCTGTCCTATGCCTTAGGGAGGAAGCTATACATGATATTAATTATAAGGAAGACTTCCCTTTATAGTCTGAGAATGGCATATCTCAGGACAACTCATTCAGATTTTCCAGATGGGCCTCCCTGAGAAATCTTGCTCTGAGGGAGGTGAGAATATAGGCAGAAAAAACTCTACAGTGGTTGCCTCAGAGTGCTGCCAGGTTTTCAAACTTGCAATAAGGGATAGACAAAATCTACGACAGGCAGGGCTGAAAATCAGGAAGTACTAGTAACAAGTTTGTGTTCTACCTAAACACCAAACGAAAATATTTATTTCAGTCTACCTAGACATGCATTTCTCTGTAAGATTAACATATTGTCAGCATTCATAAATTACACAATGCAAACATTTCTGATTTTATGAAGGATTGACTCCCCCAAGCACTGGATTTTTAGCATCTTGTTTGGTCTCTGCAAAAAAGAAAATATTTCCAAAGAAAATACAATCCTTTGTAGAGGATATTCCTTATAATAGGGCACATCTGTCGGTCATGTAAAGTACAAGCTTTCCAGCCCTCAAAGAAAGGACACCTTTTATAATAAGAAAAAAGTTGGCAACCCTACTGCTCCAAGAATATGGATTTATTCTCTGGAAGAGGTTGGGCCTTATATCTCCACTCTCTTCTTCAGGAAGAAATGCCAAGCACATCTTTTGAGATTAAGAACATTACAAAATGCACTGATTGATCAGACTGAAAGCTTATTTAATCCAGTATCCGGTTTTTCACCATGCGCAGACAGGTACCCACAGGCAGAACTTAAGCACAAAATTTCCTTACATTCCATGCTCCCAGCAATTGGTATTCACCGACATACAGTCTCTTAAAACTGGAGATAACAAATTGCCAGCATGACTAGAACATTGTCACCGATAGTCTTAATCCCTTTGAAAGCTTAAAAAACAGGTATTCTTGTTCTTTTAATTGAACTGAATGCTTTTACTACTTGGTTTCATTAAGGAGGAGGGTGGAATTGTTTCATTATTAATCTGTTAGACAGGTGAAATCATTCAAATGACATTCACTGACCTATCTTATTAAAAGGGCTTCCAAAACAAAAAGTCCCCAAAGACCCAAAAGCTATGCCAGGCCCATACCAAGGCAGAAGTGAGGGATAAGTGTTTGTTTGTTTGTTTGTTTCATTTGACCCATTCATTTGAGTCTCTCTTTTGGGAGAAAGGTGAGATAAAAACATCAGCAGTAGGAGCAACAAGCACAACAACTGATTTCAATGGTAAAAAATCTACATCATTTCCAGTGGTAGCAGAGATTCTCTACTGGTTTGGGGGTACATGTGGGAACCAGCAGGCCTGTGATCCAGAGTCCCTCCTTGCTGCTTTCTAAAATTTTGATGTTGGAAAAGAAGCAGCCTCTGGAGTTTCCACAATGACTGGGCAGTGTGTTCTGAGACCTGATCCTCTCCTCCTCAAAAAGGAACTTCTTCTTCTGTCTTGGGAGGGAGAGATCTGACACTCTCATGACACGCATGTCTATCCCTTTTGACCATAGGACTGCATCATTAGACTGTAGCCTTATAACTATGCACAGGAGAATAAACTCCAACAAATCCAATGGGTTTTACATCAGAGGAGATATGTACAGGATTGCACTATTGATCAACTAAGAATATGTTCCCAATTCATTGGGCAGCATGTTTTTAAAAAATCAGTGTTCAAAAACTTGCACATAAGTCAAAAGGAAAGTTCATTCCAATCCCTTAGGCTCCCAACTAGGAAATATTTTTCTAAGACGATCCTTGCTGTGGCACATATGCAGCATTCATGAAAAGAATGTTTCTTGCTCCATAAATATTTCAAATCTGCCAGTTCATCTGATGGCTTAATCAGCCCTAAAAGATATGACCAATCAATCTAAATTCTATTTAATCATGTTGAAGCCCTGTTGGCCTTCTTTGTTTGTTTATTTTATTATCAGCCACACCAGGGATTCAGATGGAAGTCAGTTTTTAGGGGAAAACAATGTGAGAAAGCCCTGATATCCTGTTTCACTACAGTTTGATCTATCTGGAAACAATTAACTAGTACAAGAAAAATCATACTGCTGTTTAAAAAATAACAATAATTCACTTGTATTTTATGTAAGCACTGTGACTGCCTCCTTCACAGTTCAATAAAAAACCTATTAGCAACCTCTCTACCACTGATTAACACTGAATAAACCACATACAAGATAAACGTCAAGACATTTATTTTTACATTTTTCTCAGATGTTTTACTGCATAATTATTTGCCTGTTTGCAACTGGCAGCTTTAATATGTCAGATTAACTAGAACAGTTTTAAGCACAGAGAAAAGCAACCGGGAAACCAAAAACTTTGTAGCCATAGCTATTGGAATGAAACATTTTAAATGAGTGTGGCCTCCAGCTGAGATAATATGAACTAGAACTCTATCTGAGATTCTCTCTTGAGAACATATTAATTGGGCTTGGCACAATGTGAATGGGATCCAAATGCCCCCTCCAAATTATGGGAAGAGGTTTCTGTTTGAAATCCAACATGCCAGGTGAAGTGACTCAAAATTACCATTTGCGTTGCCAAACTATATGGATTCCAACATTTCAAGCCAAGTACCAAACATAATTATTTCCTGAAACATGTACTTAAAAGTTCACTAACTTCTCCTGTCCTTTTTTCATTATGCAGTGTTGAATATGACTTCAGACAACAAGAAGGAAGGTTCCACCAAGTTCTGAAAACACTGGATCAAGTTGAAGAGAGCCCTCCAGTAGCAGCTTTGCAAAGGCAATCATCTGATCACCCAGTCGTTGAGAAACAGGAATTACGGAAAAAGTCAAAGAAAAAGAAATGCTTCTGGTGGATTTGAAAACCTTAAAGACTGGTTATGGAATTCTAAAAGCTGGTCTACATATTATGGCTGAACTGCAGCCTAAATTCAACTGCTAGGCCATTTCTGCACAACAACTCTCTCCTGCATCACCCCATCGCAATCCTGGCAGCTCCTCTGCTGGGATGGGTGCATGACCCCAACCCTCCCCTCCACACTCAGCCAGCTGCCTGCAGATGGGAGCACGAGGGACATGTTCCTTCCTTCCCACACTGAAGCTGGCCTTCTTCCCATGCTGCAGCGGGGAAGAATGTGCATGATCATACTTCTGGCCGTTCCGAATGGCTGGCAGTGACAGAAGTTTCATGCGATCAGGGGCCATTGACAGAGTTTTTCCATCAATCATATACCCCAAGATCATGCTGGCTGGGAATGCAGGAAGTGTGGGACTGTGATGACATCGTGCATGAGTGTTGTCACGGTCCCGCTCCCCTCAACCACTACAGCTCCCCATGCCAGGAGGGCGCTGTCCTGCAGAAATGGCCCTAGTCCCAAATAGAGTAGACATATTGAAGTAATGGCTTTGCTCCCTTTGGGGCTAGCAACTGGAGTGATGTCTCTGGTTGAACTATCATGAATAGAGTTTACATTTTCATGCTTCTGTTCTGCTCACATATGCAGATACCCTTTTACATTTTCTGGTTTGTGGCAACTTTATATATGTATGTATCTATCTATCTATGTATGTATATATAAAACACAAACCAGAAACTGAGGGAGGAGTCAGAGCTTGTAGAAATAAAGTCCATTCATGAGGGCCAAAATATGCCTTTGAAGCAGAGTATAAACCGCTGCGTTTGATGAGAGAAAATGCTGGTTGTGGTCAAAGAATACACCTATTTTAAAATGCAATGTTAAAAAAAAAAAACTCCATATAGAAAAAAGCAGCTCTGGTAACAAGAAGTTTAAAAATCAACTAAACTGGTTTTTCAGATTAAATTCTTCTAAAGCTTTAAGGAAGCAAACTAATAAAATAAATGGAACACTGTCTTTTTTTCTCTATATGAAACAGTTATCTAGCCATCCTTTCACTTGACTATAACTTGAGCATGATGAAATCATAAGAGACCTTGTTCCTTGTTTTTGTTGGCTGCATTCAGAATTTTTGAAGCTGCAAGATCCTGAATTTTTATCACATTTTTGCCTCCATTTCCTTGATAAACTATAGTGACTCTGTATTGATTCTATCAGAGTATATGTAACATTGTTTGCATTCCACAAAGGTTTTCCTCCTAAATAATCAAGGCTAGCGGTCAGCATAAATGTTGAAATAGACACAAGCATTCAAATGTTGAGAAGCACTATAATAAATTCAAGCTGCGATAATTTTCCAGTTATAATTAAATGTTTTGTTATGAAAGACAATCCTGGAAAACACTCAGTGACTGCTGGATTCCATTTTAGTCATAGCATTTTTTTTTAAAATGTATTATTAATAATTTTAAATGACTTATTCTAAAAAAAACTCCAGTTTGGACTTAATCTAAAAAAGGCTTTTGGAGTTAAAGCAGAGAGAAGATAGGCACACAGAGACATATATTATTATTTTAAGGAAAACATGCTTCATTTTATGCAGTTCTTTGATGCATCATAACCGGGACATTTAACACTAGTTCACACTAGTTTCTCATTTCAACATTGAGAATTAGGATTAATTTTTCATATGTAGGTTTTAAAATTACGCTAGTAAAGCAGACAATCCTATATATGATGACAGTCTACAACAAATTTGGAAAAATTTTAGAAGGTCTTAAGTACTGGATTCTATACCTAAATCACAGAGATAGCTTGCAGTAACACTAGTTGTATAAAAGAAACCTATCATGTGATGCCAAAAGATGGACTAAACCACAGCAAGATATTTGAGAGAGAATGTTTGTAAAATACTGTATAGCACATATCGCATATTCCGAAACTTCTCTACTTGAAATAACTCTCCTCGAAAGAGGAAAGTGAATTTTGGAGGAAGAAAATTGTAAGCATAAAATATTCAGTCTTCTACAAATGGGAATCTTAATGAAAGGTTTATGTACTC
The DNA here is from genome assembly GCA_030412105.1 of Cyclura pinguis. Classification (NCBI taxonomy): domain Eukaryota; kingdom Metazoa; phylum Chordata; class Lepidosauria; order Squamata; family Iguanidae; genus Cyclura; species Cyclura pinguis. The sequence continues at coordinate 133,873,238 of CM059600.1, forward strand.
CCATAGTACAATAAATACCTGTTCTTCTTACTCACTGTCACAATTCTTGGTAAACTATCAGGCTTCAGTACAGATTCCTTTCCTGACGAAATGTACTAATCAAATATAATGTTTTGTATATTTCTAGATTCTTTTACTGGCATACTATCTTTTGCAATAAATGGACATATTTTTTTCTGTCTCAAGACTCAATGAATTAATTTTTAATTAATTGTTTGTGACAACTACTCAGAATCAGAATGGGCTATGCAGTGGCTTTCTTACCATGTTTTCTGGGGAAAAAATCCACAGCTATACAGCATCTTTTCAAAATCTAGGGCCATTTTTGTAGCATTCTGTGAAAAGCCAGTTCTGGGGAGGAAACCTTGCATACTTGCTTTCCTCAGGTTTGCATCAGTTCTATCAGTTTCAGTATTTTCTGGTACACTATAAAGTTGGAAGCTCTCAGGAAGTAAACTGAGCCACCATAGCATACCATTTGGTGACCTGCTTACAGATCTGTGTCGTAGTTCAATTTGCCTGTCTCTCACTACCACTTAAATGACTATCTGTGTGCTGGTTTGTTTTCAATTAAATTCCCTTCCTGTACACTTGTGTACATGAAGTGGCAGCAGGCAAACACACTACATGGCTATCTGTAAGAATGAAGGCATATTAGGTCACAAATCATAACATGATCAACACCAGTGGAAAACATCAATGATATAAATAGATTCAGGCTGCCATCTTCTGTATCTGTAAGTTCTACTGAACTCAACAGAACCACAGAATCATAACTCCCACTAGCCTTAGCCAAAACCCAATCATGAGGGATGATGGGAGTTGCACTGCAACATCTGAAGGGCCATGGATTCTCTGTGCCTGAAATATAGGATTGCATTATCTGTCACTATGCAACATGTACTGTAATGTACATTATACTTTATTAAAGAAACTTGCATTTTAAAATACATACTATTTTTTGAAAAAGAGGTAAAATATATTCAGAACCTCACGTATACTATACAACAGTTTTAAAAACGCAAAACACATGATTCAGGTAGAATAGAATACATGATTCCATCCTATCATAATGCTTACTCTAATTGGTGCCGATCAGCAACTTCATTCAAGTATTCATCCTCCCACCTCAGTCACAGTTATTGCTGGACTTTGACTGTATTAGATAAGGCGGAATTATTTGTCTACCATTTTCTCAAATTAAAAAAGAAAGCAACTTATCAAAATTTAATTATCTCACAAAAATAGAAAAATAAAAATAATAAAACATCAAAAAATGCCAACGTTCCAGTTTCACTGTCTTCCAGTCATGAAGTCAGAGGGAAAGGGAGGCAATCATATATTGATGAGTCATCGTACCTTTGTGAAAAATTTAAGACATAAGGAGTGAGGAAGAAACGCTTGAAGAAAGTATCCTACAGTTGAGTCCTTGTTATAAAGATATGCTTAAGGTGTCTGTTCCTGCAATTAATTTGCTTCTTACTCTACCAACTTCCAAGCCCCAGAGAATTATATTCACAGATTCCAAACCTTGACTACTTTCTAAAATCTGATAAGCAGCAGGATTCCCCTAGATACTTCACAAATTACTGGGTATCTCTTGGCATTTCAATGCATAAAATAAGAAGGATCCTACTGCTCAGCAGAGCTTATCTGTCAGCATTTAAGGCACAATTATCATTAGAATAAAGCAACTAAAATTAACACAATAGGGTTCCTTATTAATTTCCTTGCTTATCAAAACCTGAATTCCCCTATACTTCCTTCTGTATTAAAACAACGTATTTTTTTGAAAGAGAAGCACAACTACAAGTTCCTGAGATTTGCACTTCTGAGTTGGCCCCAGTTATTTCCAGCCAGGACCAGATTTAAGGATAAGTGGCTGTCTGTGGCACTGTTCCTGGGATGCGTCTGTCAGAGGCTAATGGTTCACTCACAAAAAAGCTGAAGCAAATATGAAGAGCTCACCTTCACTTAAAACTGGCAGCTCTGACCTTTACAACCAATAGTGCATCAACAGTTGGAGGGGTGTGTATGTGTGTATAAATACCAAGTGGCAGAAGGCTTGCAGGTGAGGGTGCCTTTTCCCCACCCCTCAGTCACTGACATTGATTTAGCATCCTATATGACAGTGATAAGTCATGCAGGCAAGCCATTAAACCGGCAAGCCAAAAAAATTATTCAAAGTTTGAACAAACAGACGGGGGGATGAGCTTTGGTAACAGCATGGCATAAATCCAATCAGAGTAGGTCCACTGAGTCTTTGAGATTTACAAAGGTCTTGACTTACCAATCACCATTGATTCAGTGTATTTGCTCTAGTTGGGACTAGCAAATGGATTTAGGTCCTCCTCTACTTTTGGTATATCCAGTCAAATGAGAATGACTGAACAATGGTCAAAAGCACTTTATGACAGTTACAGTTTTAAGAATTATGAGGCTGTAATAGCTAACCAGCAGCACTGAAAAAGATACAGTGAAATGACCCTAACACAGGTACCAACCAAAAGATTCATTTCAAGAAAACATTTAAAAGAAAATTAAAGAAGCCAAAGTATGTGTGCATAGTGCATACTTGAACAAGGATGATAAGCAATGTTCATGGAAAGGTAAAGAAACTGGTACTGCTCTTTAAAAGTTTATCCAGCAGTGTTTCGATTATACATGGCACACTTCCTGGTACCAAGGAAGTGCCAACTGGCTTTGACAACCTAAAACTACAAATGAGTGGCAGCAGGCCCAAGCCAGGAATATTTGACCTGCACAAGCATACTGTTTGGTCAACCTTATCTATAAGACACAACCACCGCAGGAAACAACCATACCAGTGAATGCTAGGCATAAGCACCTGATACGATGACAGACACTATCTTTCAAAAGAAAGTGGGTCTGGCAATAAGACTTTTTAAAAGTCCACTGCAGTGAATTAGTCGGGGAAGGGTAAACTACTTCTACAATTAGGCTGCACCAAGCTAGTATCACACCACAGCTTCACCCCTTCAGCCCTATTTCACCCAATATTCTCAGTTTGTCTTGAGTGCAGCTTGGATCCTAAGTCCACCAGAAGGCAAAGACTATTGCAGAATAGAAAAGCAGGCCTTGCTTATTATTTGTCTTGATTATTCCCTCAGTAACCTGTAACTTTTGTTTCTTTATAAATGGAAACTTGAAGCGGCTTGCATAATTAAAGCATTAAACATCATACAATACAAAAAAAAAAGAAAAAAAGTACAAATCCTTTTCTAACAAACAAGAGCAACTGTTACTGCCCTGGCTAGTCCGAGCTTTGGGGATATTAAAAGACATCCTTTTGATATCACAATTCGGTTTCACTTATCTATTTCCCTCCATGTGCTTGCGAGGCCCCCGAACAAGCACGCATACAAGTTCGGCCATTAATTGCCGTAATATTCCTGGACAATACAGGCAGGCCAGAAAATAGCTGATTCGCTGCTTTAGGAGACCTCCAGGCAAGTACTCTAATTAGGTATGCACGCAACCTACAAAAGAGCCTCTGCCCCTTGATGGGTAAACTATACAGTACCCAAGTACTCTGCGTCTGCATACTGGCTACTCTATTGAGAACCTCTGCGATAACTCAATCATTCAGATTCTGATCTTTCGGAGGCTTTGCCTCCAACTCCAAATCTATTGTTTTCCCCCAAGTACGGCATAGCCTGAAGTCACATTCTCCTCATAAAAACCCTTGATTCCGAGACCTTCCTCGGATCGCTCCCGAGTTTCATCCCCGCCTTGCTGCTGCTTTGCTTGGCGAGCCTCCCCTCAGCTCATTGTGCTGAGCTACATCGCACCCCAGCTTCGCTCTCTATTTTTCTGGGATTCAGGACAGGTGAAGTATCACCCAAACCAACAACCCCTCTAAAAATCCCTCTATACCACTCCAACCTTTATTTTCTTTAGTTATCTTGTACGAGTGTGTCGCATACACTATTTTGCTTGTATTTAATAAACATCATTTATTATTTCAACTTCTGTGTTCTCCTTGACTCAACCCAACCCCGTAGACATAGGGTTCAAGATCTCGCTACGTTACCCTGCCTCTCGTAACGCTAAGCAGTGCTCTGAGCTAATTTTCCCCACCTTTAGTTGAGCACATTGTGGTGTCCTTCCCGGGACCCCCAGTTCACAGGGTAACACAACAACAAAGAGGCATCAGCATCTGAAATCACAGACCCCTAATAAGCAAGAACTATCAAAAGTGCTATAAAAAACATTTATATTTAAGACAATCTTTCACGTTCTTAAAAATTACTGGTTCACCTGGCAATGCAACGCTAGTGGAGCAAAAAGTCTGGTCAATGTAGTTGTATGGGACAGGAGTGACCTGGACCTAGAGTGGGAGGAAGAGGCATCCATTCCGGCATCTGGCATGCCCACAGAGTCAGCTAGGATCTTCCATCACCACCAGGGAGCCGGTCATTGACCCATGAGGGCTGGAGCTTTACTCTGGCACCTGAGTGGCATGGAAGCCAACTCATGCCTGGATTCTGCCATCACATGGGCAAACTGCAAGAGCCGCTTGCACAAAGAGTTATGAATGACTCCTTCTCTGAGCTTGGAAAATTTCCTGTCATTGTGCCATTGGGAGGGCAGCAAATAGTACTGTCCCCATTGGATCCACATTTTTGCTTCCCTGCCTACCTGCCTGTCCCCATCCTCAGACAGTAGAGAGAGAGAAAAAAAACCCCAAACAACCTTTCCCTTAAACAAAGCTGGAACCTGCCTAAGGTGAGAAGCAACCCTTTATTTTCCACAGATGACCAGGCAAGTGGCAGCACAAAAACCTGCTTTAAGACTTGGCAGCCATTTTAGTCATTTCTCAATGTCACCTATTGTGTACTTTTATACCGTGGTCACAAAATACTCCCTCCCACATGCCAATCTAGATAACACATTGCTCCTTGACAGTCTGTTTTTTATAGAAAGATCCTTGCTTGTTTCACATCTCAGCTGAGACAGCTTTCAGAGGTGGTGGATGAAATTTATGAGAGCAGCTTTGTGAATAATTCTTTGAAGGAAGAGTTTTTTGCTCAGGATTTTTTTAAAAAAATAGGAAGAAAAATGACATATTCAAGGTACCTTTGGTGCTGTCCTTGAGAAGCTTGATCATATTGCATGAAAAAGCTTAAAAACTGAAGACATTAAGGCAATTTAATAATCCAGTGGAGGAAAACAAAGCCGAGGTTTGGCAGTTTCCATTCAACAAGCTTTTTTTGCAGAAATGTTCACAGATGATGTTAATAATACATGTTATGCACTGCTTGAAATCTAACACACAATAAAAAGCAGGCATTAACTCAGCTGGAATCAAGCTGACACGATTACGATGCCACAAGACAAAAGCAGTTGTCTGGTAGCCATGGTCACAACAGATAACCAAAAATAAACACAGGAGGTATGTAAATGGCATTGTATTAGGAACAGCACACAACCCTCAACACAAACAGCTCATAAGAGGGAACATAAATGTACAGGGATCAACACTCTACTTGCAGCAGAGCAGTCTTGGAGTGTTTACATTTGAAATGAAATTGGCAGCTTGACACCATGGTCATTTAACTGGCCAAGGCCATAACTTCCTACATATAGGGCTTTTTATGGCCCATCACCAAAACTCAGCACACTATCCAAACTCAGTTACTCCACTGAAAATTATACTATCTACAACCATTTGGTATTTCCTGACTTAATAAAATACTTAGATGTCAACAGTTAATGCTTTATCCAATTAACTACTGGCTTGCCAAATATATTATGGAATCAGAACCAATTTCTGTTTTATCACAGGTGAAGAAACCATGAATGAGGATCTACTCAGATGAAGTTAGGACAAGCCATTGTAGCTTCTCCTAGGGGCCTATTTAAAGCCCTGATGAGAGCATTATGTCTGATATGTCTTCAATAAATAACAAATCTTCAATAACAAGTATTTCATAAGTAAAAACCAAGAGCAGCAGAGCAAACAGTGTCTTGGACTGCAAACTCTCAAACACCTACTTTTTTTTAACCTTCTGGAACAAGGCATATAACCAAAGAGTCAGGGAAATTAGGTATTGGTCAAAGAATCAGACAAACCAGCTATTGGCCACAACAGGTATTCTAGCAGTTTATCTATTTGAATGAGTTCAGTCACACAACATTTAGACCCAGATTGCCTTCTTCTCTCCTTTTGCTGCTGGGAAGGAGGCCTGGCTTTGGAGGGGAGAAGTCCAAAGGGGAGACAGTCTTAGCAAAAGAGTCTACAAGGGTGGCTGGCTACTAAAGGTTCCATTCTCAAAGTCACAGCTTTTTACAACCCAGAATGGTTTATGTTTGCTTGCTATACATCTCTTCCTAGCAATGCAAATTGTACGTTAACAGTAAAACCCCTCTGTGAAATAAAAAACTCACAATTAAGGTGTCATCTCTTCCCATTCTAATGACAGTTCTGTTAATGGTGCGCAGCAACTGGATCATTATTTCTTGTATGTGCTGATAAGTTGACTCCTGTAAAACAAACATAATTATTTTCAAGATAATGAAGAATGATCTACCAAGGAATTGCATAGGCAGACTTGATCCTTACTGTATGAACATAGTACCTGTCAGTGTGGAAGTGAACTAACCACCTGGTATTTTCCCTCTTAATTGGTAAAGCAAATTAATCCTTAAAATAAGTGAATAACATCTTTCTCAAGATCAGAGATTTATCCTTGTGTAATTCAAAGGAAGAGCTTAGACATCTCCTGACATTTTTTTCCTGATCTCAACAGAGTTTTTTTTTTTTTTTGGCTTGTTTATTTAAAATGAGGGAACCATTCAAACACATGTGCATGCACACATACACACACACAAAACCTACACCCACCCTTTGAGCAGTCTACGGTAGAGCTCAAGGAGTTTAATCTTGTAACAATCACAGCACAAAATGCACAAATACGAATTACACCTTGTGGCTTTTATTTATTCATCTTACTTATTTAATTTATACTCTGCATTTCTCCCCACATGGGGTTCAAAGTAGCATTCAACATTTTAAAAACAGAATACATTTTTAAAAACTCTTACTGGTATGTATTATGAACAGTAAAATTCTTTCTCTTTATGTGGTTGTCTGTTTATGTATTAAGTGCTGAATTACTGGATTCTTTACCAACTTCTATAGAATTACTAAAAACTAGCCAACTTCTCATTCTCCTCAGACATATGATGGGATAAAAATTCTTCCATGCATTTCCTTACATATATTCCAATGTCACCTTGGGCTTCAGTTACTGGTTGAACACATGCTATGGAATTTACAGATTGAAAAACAGTTTGTATCTTTGTGTGTTCATTACAGATACAGCTATGGCCCTTTCTGCACGAGGCTGGTGAATTGGTTCGTGCCGTTTCTTACTGGATTTTCTGGGCTCGAAACAAGGCAGACTTTCCCTCATTTCCTTCCGCACAGCTACTCCATATGTTCCATTCTGATCTGGAGGAGTACAAGTTCATGAATCGACACTGCCTCCACCATAGCCACTCCCGCCACTCCCCTCACTCCACCTCGTTGGTTGTGATTGGCCCCTTTTTTTTTTGCATGGTTTAGTACATCATTGTGTACGTGCGTATGTGCATATGTCCATACTACCCCCTGGCCCCTCCCATGAGCCCTTCCCTGACTACCAGTTTGCATTCGCATGAATGTACATGTCTGCACCACTGTGAAAGTACAAATTGGATTGATCTGGAAAATTGGAAAACCGATTTCTTCCGGTTTTCAAATAGCGCACTTTACCACCACATGGGGGCACCATTTAGTTGGAATTATGTGCGGAATGAAGGTAAATAAACCGAACCTAGTCCACTCCAAGGTGCAGAAGACCTCCGTGGCAAGACGCATTGATCTGCCTTAATAACTGCGTGAGGAAAGGGCCTATGTTTCTCTTCACACCAAAAATTAAAGGCAGCTGAAAGGGTGATCCTGAAATGTCATATTTATCCCAATGTTGTGCCAATATAATGTAATCTTAATAGGAAAGTAGAAATAAGAGTAATAGCAATAGAAGCTAGAGTTAAGAGATCGATAGCAACAGACTCTTGCACAGAGATCTTAGCAAAGCCATTGCCATCTACCTACCAAGCAAGCTAAAATTCAACAAGGCACCTGAAACCTTACACAAGAAGCACACAAGACTGTAAAACTGCGGTTCATAAAAACCTTTCTAAAAGATTATGTTAGTTTTATAGGAATTTGGTATTCTAAACCCAAAAAAATGACCTCTGATTTGCTCCATTATGTACAGGTGTTTGTTTTTTACAACTTGATATTTTTATGTTGTAGTATGTGACTGAATGAAAACCTATTTTATGGTAAATTATGAATATATTTATTTACAAAAACTATAAAACTTTATAAAACACTTTAATTTGCTGATATGAAATACGAAAATCCATTTGAAATCACTAAAAGAATTTGCACTGGAAAACCAGTGCAGCTGAGTAACAACTGAATTGATAAAAATATCAAATTTGTGAAAGAACTGTGTGTGGTACAACATTTTTATTGTGTTTTTCAAATTCAGCATCAAAAATACATTAGAAACGGCTAAAATATTGAAAAAAGTATTTTTCTATCATAGGCCTATGCTATTATTCAGCATGTTTATATTTATTTGTCATTGCTCTCTGGGTACTGAAATGCTTCCTTCAAGCATAATGCCCCTTGACCAAGGTTCCTACATTGTGCCCATATTCCTAGAAACTTTAGAGCAAAATGATATTGCTCTATGTTGCCCTGGGGAGAGAAAGCATTTTCAAAAATATTTGCTCAAAGATCAAAAAAGGGGTTTACTCCACATCAAAAATCTTTCCAGTTTGACATTTTTCTGAGTAAGAAGTTCCTGGGTTTTTTTTTTCTTGTGCAGAAAACATGTGCAAAACAGTGAGGAAGGAAGTGTGGAAAAGTCCCAAACTGCATATACTCTTTGAAAACTGCAATTTTTGAGGATTTTCCCAGAGTAGGATGAGGATTGAGGATTTTTCTCACATTATCCTTTAGTGAAGATTCGTAATTCCTGCATCTAATATATCCTGATATATCTCCTGAGCATCTTTGAATCCTCAAGTGATGCTTGATCGTATTCAGCATCTCATCCTATTCCTGGGGTGTGGTCTGTGTGAGAGAGAGTGGAGTGGGAGCAATTTGTCTAATGCTCTCCATTGACCCCAGAGGAAATTGTTTTCCCTATTTCACTTACGTTGATCCCCTAAAATCACAGCATTGGGTGTAGCAGCAACCTTGTTCCACTCATCCTCTCCCCCACCCCACCAACATACTTTGCTTTGTCCCAGTAGGGAGGTGTTAGCTTAGAGTGGCTTCAAGTGGTCAGTTCTGGACCTGACAAGCTCACGTGCAAACTCTGGATGCAGATTGTTCTTTTTTAGCAATATATGATCACACTGTCTACTTGTACTTCTTTGCTACTGATGATAGAAGTCTCCGATATATTTGGGGTATCATTTTCTCCCTGAGGAATGTTGAATGGTACACCACAAGATGAGGGTGACCTCACAAGTTATGACAGACTTCCCCAGCTTGGCATCATCAAATATACCACACAACAACAAGGCTTTTATTTTACTTCCAAACAGTCCCCATCATAAGAAATGGAATGCTCTTTGTACAATATCAGAAGGAAATTTCCAGATTTGTTTGGCAGACAAGGAAACCTAGCATAAAATTTAAAACATTGTATGATGCTAAAGAATGGGTTAACTGGGAATTCCTAATATTGAATTGTTATTATAAAATCTGTTATTTTGTATAGCTAAGGAATGGATTTTGTTTAGAGGTGTGAGACTCTTGAGTCTTGAACTTCATAATTTAAGATTTGGGTGGCATGTTTAGTATGATAAAGTTTAGGTTCATGCTATATTTAAAAATCACTGCATTACAAAGGGTCTTGTACAACTGTGGTATAAATATAACCTGAGACACTTTTCCTAAGGTTATATTAACCACTTCACTGCAGGAAGCTTTTTCAAGAAATAATGGGTTAAAGTCAGAGATGGTTGTTTTATGACTTTCTATATTGTACCCGGGAGTTTAAATTGAGTGAGCTGCTTCTTAGGAAATATGAAGAGCTTAGTTTGGTTTACTTATATAAAATTTAAGAACAGTTTTAATCAAGATAAATCTAGCCATAGAGGTGAGAGAAAATGAGTATTATTTAGACTTGTATAAATAATTAAAATAATTAAATAATTAAAAATAAATGAATAGATTATGACCATGTATTTTAAAAAGTGTACAGATGTCTTTTGAAACTAGAGACAGAAGATGAACCTATTAAAGAGCATATGACAAGATGGACCCAAAATTTTGGGCACAATGTTCAAACGGATGTATGGGGGAAATGTTGTCTAAAGATATAAAATTTATTTTGTGTGATAATTTAAAAGAAAACCTAAGGTGATGCATTGATGGCATCTAACCCCAAATAAATTTCCAAAAAAGTCTAAAAATGTTCCAAATCAACATTGGGGATGTCAAGACAAGGGAGGGCTTCTTTTTCCATACGTGGTGGACTTATAGGAAGGTAAAAAGCTATTAGTCTGAGGTATACATGTTTATCCAAAAAAATTTAAATGTGCATTTTTTAATGTCACCAGAAATGTTTTTGCTGGATATTATGGACAAAAAATTGAATAGTAAATATGGATTGCTTCTTTGCTTTATGATTACAGCAGCAATAATATTGTTTACTCAAACCTGGAAATGGATGATGGAAGAACAGATTGTTAATGTAGGTTTTAAAGAATAAAGTCAGCTGAAGATTTCTTGGAAGATTGGTATTCTGAGCAATAAGAAATCTAACAATGCAGTAATATGTCACTATCTTACTAGTAATTCTAGTAGGATTACTTAGCTGGAACTGAAATGGTAGAATATTTTCTTTTCTTTTCTTTTTTCATTCATTATATTTCAGTATGGGCGTCAGAGTCCTTTTGTATTTTAGCTAGTTAGTGTTTAGTGTTCTAGTTAGTGTTTAATGTCTGAGCTTAGTGTGTTAGTTCTGCTTTTTCTTCTTTTTTTTAATGCATATTTCTCTCACTGTGATTGAGATTCTGACTGTGAATCAGATTGATTGTTTTAAAACTAATAACTAAGGGGAAAAAAAACTTCCAGGTAAGGCCCTTACATCTTTTTAAAATTTCACTAAGTACACAAGACTTCATCCCCTTTCTTTGATCAGCACTTATAGTGGCAGGTCACATCATGGGGCTTCTACAGTTTTGATTATTTGTGAGTCTGTAACTGTGGGTGCTGTTGGCAAGAAAGGAGATGGAGAGGAGGAGTAGCGGGGGTAGGATGAGGTGCTGAAGCTGCTGCTGCTGGCTGCTGCCAAAATTGGCTTCAGTACTGAGTTCCTAGGAGGCAGAGAGGTTTGGAAAATTTGACAGTGGCTTCATGGTACCACAGTGGGAAAGGATGGTACGGGCCAGGGCTCTGGCGGAAAAGGAGTCTGTAGCATGCACTTTGCATGGGGGAGGGCTTACGATATTAATGGTTTTTCCACTTTTTTTATTTATCATTTTTATATACAAAACCATCAAATTTAAAAAACAGAAAGTAACAACCATCTATTTGCATATGAAAGTTTACTGCATTTTCTTAATCTTCCAATGTTTCCACCTAAAATTGTAGCGTATTTGCTTGTTTCCATTAATAAACGTACTTCTACAGTTGTCGCTATGAAATTTACTCCAGAACCTTAACATCAAATAGTCTAATGATGACTCAGATATAAATGTTTTAACACCCCCAAATCCTAATTTAGTAATTTTCCCCTTTTACATTTATCTATGTAACTATATCAACTAATCCTATTTCAGTTGTTATGTTGGAAATAAGTATCAACAGGAGCCCATTTGTTATTTATGTTCTCTTCTGTTGAGTTTTTCAGTTTTTGAGATAGTGTGTCCACTGTTTTCATCTCCAGTAAACTGTATAGCCATTGCTCAGTTTTGGGAACATCTTTGTTTTTCCATGATTTTGCATATTCTATTCTTGCAGCTGTTATCATGTAAAATAAAATTCTCCAATATTTCTTGTTCATCTGATTGTCTATTTCATTTAGTATATTTAATAAGTAAGTTTCTGGCGTCATGGTCTATTGGGTTTGAAAAATTTCTTCTATTTTTTTGTGTATACCAGTTCAATGTTCTTGTGCTTTTGGGCAGGTCCACCACATGTGGTACATTGTTCCAGTCTGAACGCTACATTTCCAACATTTTCCTGTTCCAGACTTGTATATTTTTATGGTTTTTCCACTTTTGTGGGGATCCTATTTTCCAACCTCAATGAAAGTTGAGGGCTAACTGTGTGTATGTGTACACACACACACACACACACACACAATTCAGGGTGAAGCTTTCATTTTTGGAAAAGGTTCAGACATAACTAGCACAGGATATCCCTTCCTCATGCTTTAATGAAAACAGATATAGAGTCCTTTCACTTCATAGATGATATCTACAGTGGCAAATGAAACTATCTAATGAGATATTATCTACATATGTGTATATATGAGGCACAAACTACCACAGATACGCATGCACGCATTTAAACTAGAATGAAAAGCAGGATTCAGAAAGGTAAATTTTACAACTACAACTCCCAGAATTCCTTAGTGAATTCAGATTAAAATAAAATTAATTTAAAATTAAAATTAATTTAAAATGTCAGTCTATCCATTTGTTTGTTATGCTATACAAACCCACAGGATTGATCATAGAGTCACCAAACTTGATATATTATCTAATTAAATAGAAACAAAAATTTGAATCAGTTTTGGACCTCATGCATCAACTACTTTTGGCACTTCCCAATTAAATTTTTCTATTTTTAGTTCTGGAATGAATGTTTAAGAGCCAGTTTTAACAAAACTTGATATTCACACTTAGGTTGACATTGTTGTTGTTGTGTGCCTTCAAGCTGAGTCTGACTTATAGCAACCCTATCCTCTGGTTTTCTTGGAAGAACTTGTTTGGAGGGGTTTGCCACTGCCTTCCTTCAAGGCTATGAGCATTTGACTTGTCCAAGGCCACCCAATGGGTTTCCATGGCTGAGAGGGAATTGGAACCCTGGTCTCCTGGACTTCTAGTCCAACACTTAAATCACTACACCATTCTGTCTGTCATGGGCTGATAGCCTCAAGATATCTGTATGTAAATTTGATGCTGATCAGCAAATGTTGGCTTTTCATCATTTTTTGCTCTAGTTTACATGGAATTTCATGTGAAACACATTTTAAGGATTATAAGTCAAGTTTCTGTTTTATTCAAATAATAATTGAAATCATCAACATCAAGCTTGGGTATGCTAGATACTGTATTAAACTACAGAAGTGAGTTTATAGAAGTAATATATGAAATCTGCAACAAGCAGCCCATTTTTAAGAGAGCATCTTCAGAAAGCAAGCAATTGTAACTTTAAGAAAACAGGAGAGCAGAATCCAATGTTTCATGCTTAGTATTAATATGACTTTCTCACATCAGAAGCATAACTTGATCAACCAGAGCTGGCCAAACCAATCACAAAGCAATACCGTCAAGTAAGGTAAGAATAAAGAGGATCACTGACTGTAAGGTTTTTTGTTTTGTTTTGTTTTTTGTATTACTAGATAAGTGACAAAACAAATTATAACAAGTTTACTTTCTATAAATATCTTATACTATACTTTAGATGTCAAGTGAGCATTATAGCCACCAATGGCACACCGAGACTCAACAGCGCCCAGGGCAAGGGGACAGGACAAGCGGTAGTAAGGGGCAAGGTGAGTGGCAGCGAGTAGAGGAGGGGTGAGTGGAGGTGGGTGGGGCAAGCAGTGGGTGGAGGAGGCACGCGGCAAGTGGTGGTGGGCAGGGATGGGCAGGCAGTGGATGGGGGGGCCAGGCAGGAGGGTTCCCCTTTTTTTGCACCCCCCCAACATTGGCACCCAGGGCACACACCCCAGTTTCTCCATCCTAGATCTGCCTCTGACAGCCACATAATTCAAATAAAGTTTAGAGTTATAGCCTTACTTATATCTATTGCATCATATCCACTTATAAACCTAACTAGCAAAACCAGTTGCAGAATTTGCTGGAGGAAATTAAAACTGTAAAGCTCATGTAAAATCTAGCATTTTTAGTGCCTTGTTCCCCACTAAGAAGGATAGAAGTATAATAATCTGTCTGAAATGTCATGACCCAAAGTGTTAGGTTACAGTTCTATGAACACTCAGGGTTAACACAATGGATCTCAGTGGTATTTATCAGTAAACAAGCACAGAACTAGGCTGTTGACAAGAGTATCTCTCCCCCATTTTATGAGCCCTTAATATTAGCAGTAGACATCAAGAGAGCACCTCATCCATCATGTTCCTATGCTGGAATCTAAACATTTGCCATACGGTTCTCATTTAGTTTAACTACATTGACCTTGCAGGTATACTACATAGAAATAGACACTGGATTATATTAGCTTCTGTTTTTTAACTCCACATTTCAAAGGAAACTAAACTTTGTTCAAAAACACTATTGTCTGAAGTCCTAACATATATCCTACATGTTCACTTGTGAATCCGCACAAACATGATAGATCTTTTCAATACAAATCAGTACAATTCTAATGTGTGTGTGTGTGTGTGTGTGTGTGTGTCAACTATACATATAATATATGAAAAGCAAGAGCATGTTGCAGCTAATATAACCAGTATATATGATGATAGTATTACTATTGCTAAAGAACTTATACAGTGTAAATTGCTGTAGTAGATTTTATAATAGCCATTGTGTTTGTTTGATTTAGATCCCAGTCTTCCTCCCAAGAGCTCTGGTCCACTAATAATCCATATTAAAAAGCCACTGAAAATTACACATACCAAGCATTTAAAATGACAAACTGCAAACATGTTAAAATGAAATATGCTATAATGCAGTTATAATAATGTGGACAAGCAACAGTAAACAAGCAAACAAGCACTTGTTCATTCTCCCAAAGTTTGTACAAATAGGTATGTTTGTAACAGTTGTTCAAAAGAGAAGAGTGTAAAGGAGAACTAGATCCCTAATAGAGGAAGTTTCATAACCAGAGTATCACTATTGAGTAAGCCTTGTCACACAAGATTTGGCCATGTGACTCTGGGGCATCAAAAGCAACGACTTCCTGGCTGGTCTTAAAATTGAACTAGGTTAGTACTGAGGAAGGTTTTTTAAGTAAATGGATCCTCCCCAGTTTAGAGATATTAATTCTTTGTTTTGCATTATTACTAGTTTGAGTTGGTACCAGTGGATCACTGGCATTTTGTTCAATTCAACCACTGACACCAATGCAGAGATTCCAACACTGGTGTCATAGGCTCACTTCTCACTACCTTGGTCAACACTCAGGCCATTTCTGCACCAGCTGGCCCCTCTCTAAACTGCAAACCCCAGGATTCCATAGGAGGCTGAAAGTGGGATAATAGCCCTATAACAGGCTAGTGTGGAAATGGCCTGAGACAGAGGACCTCAGCACTAGCAGCAACCTCCAAACTGTCTTTAAAGGAACCCTCCCACTGAATGAACTACAATAGTCCAATTACAAACTTATAAGAGAATAGGTACTACACTTATAAAATGTAACCATGGTTTAGAGATCAGGAATGTCTTGTGGACCTGTGCACTTCACATTCACGCCTCTTACCCCCACCATGCTTCATTTGTTTGTGTAAATCTGGCCAAAAATTACACCAGTACCAGTGACTAACCATGGTTGAGCCAAACCTCAAAGTTATGGACAAGCTTTACAAGCTTTCACTAAAGAAACAAATGAGACTATAGCATGAAGCTGATCTACAGACCATGTTTTATGTGTATACTATTAAAAATAAAATATAATAAAACAGCTTGATTCTTTATCTTCAATAACATAAAGCTGATTTGGGATTGATAACATGTCAAGGCAAATTAAACAGAAAATCAGGATGGGTAAATTGCCTCTCTGTATCCAGTGTCACACTGAAAACTGTGAAAACTGGTCCAATCTGGTAGGCCCCTTTTATATTTAGAAATTAAATGAGAGCCATCAGCATCAATGTTTTACAACTTAATCAGCACAGGCTTACAATCAACTGAAATCAGCTACATAATCATTGCTCTCATCAATACTCACTGCATCTTGACAGCTGAGAACCTCCAGGATGCTGTTGAGTAATTCAATGCAATACTTCTTTTCCAGGAACAGCATCTGTGTCTCTTCCCTTGGATCCAGTAATTCCTTCAGCTCTTTAGTAATCACAGGGAGCAGAATGTCTCTACATTCTGAAAAGAAGAAAGTTCTACTTAAGAAAACTCCAAATCATATTTTCATATTCACTTTCTCTGACAGTGTACCATTTGGTTTTCCGTTCTACCATTATCCTAATACTTTTTTTTCCCATTAAGAGCATTCTAGCTTTCCTCTTTCAACATCTTATAATTAATTTCATTTTGTATGATGAACAACTAAATGCCGTGCAAGAAAAAGTCACAACACACCTATCTCTCACTAAGAACTGGATGATTGAATTGATTTTATCAGAATACAATTTGCCTGCCTTCCAAAATTCTACTTTTCATGTTCTATTAAAGTTGCCAGATGAGAGAAGACTAATATGTGCCCAACAGCCATCGAAAGAGTAAAATGTGCATAAAATGCATAAAATTACACATGTTTTACAATAGAGCAAAGCAAAGAAACCAAATGATGTGGATAATTAAGCAGAAGTACATTCTGGCCATTTCCACATGGGGTAATAAAAATGGTGCAGTGCGTCCTCCACAGAGGACATCTGCACCTTGGAGCAGACTGGGCCCGGACTACTTAGTGTAGATCCGCACCTCAGTCCGCTCCGGAAGGACCCCAAGTGGTCCTCCAGCGTGCTTTTGAAAGACCTGATTTTTCCGGTCTCTCAAAAGCACAGAGCACGCCACTGCAAGCCTGCTCCCCTGTGCAGATGCGCAGGCCTGCAAAAATGCAAGCCTGCGATCTGCCGAGGGCGGGCTTTAGGCTAGCGAGCTTCAGTGGTTGATCGAGACCCACAACCAACCAGAAGCCGCCATTTTGGACGCCGGAGCAGAGCGAATTGACGATCATGCACTGCTCCGGAGCAGCCTGGACCGGACCGGGGAGCCAGAAGATCCAGTGAGTAGCAGCGCGGGGTAATTCCCTCGCCCCGTGCAGAAATGGCCTCAGTAAGGAATGGCTAGCTATGTTCTCTTTTCATTTATGTCTAAGATGCTTCATGGATAGTCTCTGAAATAATAACTGTGTATACAAGCGATATAGTGAGAGGGTGTTTGCACCCATTTTCAGATTCTGGGGAAGAAAGAAAGAAAACACACCACTCAATAAATAAACCAGAGATCTAGCTCTTCACATGTTCATGATCGTATATGGCTGAAATGCACAGAATGGTGGCCTTTCTGTTGTTGTTGTTGTTGTGTACTTTCAAGTCATTTCTGACTTATGCAAACCCTACGGCAAACCTATCACAGGGTTTTCTGGGGCCAAGAGTGTGCGATGCGCCCCAAGTCACCCACTGGGTTTCTCTGGCTGAACAGAGAATTGAACCCTGCTCTCCAGGGCTGTAGTCTAACACATAAAACCACTACACCACACTGGCCTTTCTACTACTGTCTAAATGTTACGCCCTGCCTCATGTTAAATGCCATCTTCAACATCAGAAAAAATTTCTTTCTAAAACTTTTTTTTAATGATGTAAGAAACAGTATGGTAGACAGAAAATATAAAACAGTGTGGAAAAGCTTGATGAGAAAACCATGGTGCAGGAGAAGGTGAAAACTCTTTCCTTTCAAATGGAAGTATTTCTACTGGAATTTCATTCCATGTGATTCAAATGGAAATTGCTTAACATCAAATTATAGATTTCAAAACTTTTTTAGCATAACCAGTTCATGAACAAATGAGAGTTTACCACACACGGTTTATGATAGATGGGAAGAAGGCATATCAACTCTATAGTTTTTATTACACATAGTTTCATTAGCCTAAATCCATGTTCATCTACCATGGAATTAGGGCCTTTCCACCCTACACTATTATAGTGCTATTATTTCACTTTCAACATCATATGGAATTCAGGGGTTTGTAGTTTACTGAGGCCAAAGAGCTCTCTGGCTGAGAATTCTAAAGGCCCCCTCCCTAAACTGCAAACCCCGGGATTCCATAGGAGGTTGAAAGTGGACGAATAGCACTATAACAGTGTAGGGCTGAAAGGCCCTAAGTATTTGAAAATGATATGGTGAATTTGTTTGTGAGGAAATCTGCTTAATTCTACTCTGCACACATTAAGAGGGAGGACAGGTGTGGTCCATCAGGAATAACGCAAGATGTGCAGTTAGATGGAGTAAAACATGCCATGACCTGGCATGGGTTTTAGAACTGAATTATTAAGAGGCAGAAGAAAGTCACAGTTGTGGGATGGGGAGGTAAGCAGAATGTAGAAAATTGGTGGGAGACATAGGCATAAAAAGATGGGATCAACAGAAGCACAAGTGGAATTATACAGTGCAGTTTCTCTGCCCTCTCTATCATATTGCAGTTCCCTACAACATGAAAAAAAGATGGCTTTTAGAGTTTTAGGACTTATCTGAATGGAATGGTGTAGGTCACAGAGCGACAACAAAGGGGTTGATGGAAAATGAGGCTGCTGTTGTTATGTGCCTTCAAGTCAGTTCTGACTTATGGCGACTCTAAGGTGAAACTGTCATGGGGTTTTCTGGAGCTGAGAGTGCATGATGCACCCAAGGTCACCCAATGGGTTTCCTTAGCCAAGCAGGGAATTGAATCTTGGTCTCTAGGGTCATAGTGCAACACTTAAGCCACCACACCACACTGGATCTCAGTTGAGGGTGTATCTCCTGCTGTTTCTGAAGATCAAATGTGGAGTTTCTGTTAGGCTTATGGTATTTACTACTACTCAAACATCTAGCAACTCTTCTTAAGCTCCTAAATTCAACCATTCCATTCTCCATAAATCCCAGCCACTGACATTAATAATTGAGGTATACTTAGCAAGCACAATTTAGTACATAGCCTTACTTTTTGTGCACATTTTAATTTTAAATACACTTTAGCTTGACATCCCTGGTGTATCGCTTCAACTTGTTTTGGATGAATTGATATATCTATGAAAATTTGTTATTTTAATTATTTATTTTTAGGAATTTATTACCCTGTTACACTCTCATGACTACAAAATGTATGAAAACAACATTTTACAATGCCTAGTTTGAACATCTCTGGGGAAGAATGTTTTTATGCCTGGAGTAAGGTGCATTTGTTCTATGACCCAATAAATAGGAGTTTCTTGGCAGCTCTCCAAGTCCACAAGAGTTGCTTTTAATGCTTGTAACTCTTTCTTAAAGAAAAGTAAGAGAAGATGGATTGGGTGCAATTATGCAACCAAGGTATTAAATGTCTGTGTCATTATGGGAGTGAAAAAAAAAGGGGGGGGAGATAAGGGCTGAAACAGCAGGTGTAAATTACTGTTCCCAGGACAATTAAAATGTCTGCATTCCAAGATGGTGGAAAACTGTCTAAGTGTTAAGAGTGATTCAGAATGACCTGAGAGTTTAGTGTGCTTAAGACGATCACAGTTGCATGAAAGTTGTACAGGGCTGGGAGCTATATCTCAATGGTGCCATGTGATCCAAGATAGTTTCATGGATCTTTCTCATGGCCTATATCCAATTGCTAGACCTAACTAGAGTAGGCTCACTGAATCAATTGCTGAATGGTAAATGAATACATATATAAATCTTATTTTTTCGATAAGTCTCCTCTATTTGGGACTAACGGGGACTATAGGCCTAAAAAATCCACTATTCCAGCTTGAAGTGAAACACAACAAAGGCCTTCTAGAGCTTCCATAAATAGTCTAATGAGGTTTGGTTTATCAAGTCAGCCTCCATTCTGGGTGGAAACCAATCACAGGAAAAATCACAACAGAACTGTTTTTTTCCCCCACCACATTTGATACACCAATAATTTCAGCATCTGTTTCATATAGGCTTTAAAAAATTCCCACAGTAATACAGAGCATTACACGCAGACACAAACATATATTAGAAAACAGCAATTTGTTCTTGTCACTATTCATTATATGTAATTATAACTTTGAGTGGTCTGCATAAGAGAAAATTGGACTTTGCAGTAACTGACACAAAGTAGGACAAAATATGCCAACTATGTAAAATTGATTTCTTGCTATTTATGGCACATTGCGAGCCAACTCATCCACATTTTCCATTACTCATGTGAGTACATTAATGAATATTTAAATTACCATGTTAATCTTTGCTATTAAAATGATGTAATCATTATCTTTCCAGACTTTAATTTGGCTATGGTGACTTTTTAATAGTGTTAATAGAAATTTATATAGTTGTTTATATTCATTTCACTTCAGATTTCTTTAATAATAGCAGACATATTCATAAATTAATCTACCATTTCCTGTATCCCAAAACTTGTAGTAATTACTCTTGAAATTATTTTTACCTATAAAAGTATTTTCTGGTTGCTTTTACTAATAGATTGTGCACAAATTCCTATTCTATAGTATTTATTGTATCTCTTCAAGAACAGCCCCTCGTAATGTCCACTTGTTTGTTTCCATCTAAGATCTAGGAAGAGTATAGATATTTTTTTAAAAAAACAAGCCACAGGAAGAACCTCAGCTGCAATCCACATAAGGGGCTATCAGTGCACATTATCCAACCATTTATGAAATGAAAGAACCTAAATAGCTATTCATCTATTTTTGTGTGCCCAGTGGAGCTTTAGAGGTGGTTTTCTTAGTAAGCAGCAAACAACATTGTATGGCTCTCTTATTTTGAAGCTGAGGAGAACTTCAAAAACACTTTGCAATATGACATGGAAGTCAACCTTTGTAGGGTGGGAAAACATTACGGAAGGCCCACTGAAGCTCTCTGGTTCTAAGCATTCAGCTGTCAGACTAAGCAATCCCTTCGTATTAGTTCTAATAACGTCCAACAGATGTGAGGATACCTGACAGGAAATACTCTAATAATAATTTTCAGGTACAGCAAAATTCTGCCACATCAGTTTCAGACTGGGGGCCTACGCACACAAAACAGCTGTGACATAGAGGCTGGTTTAATTATGTCACAGTTATATCCTGCTCTTTCTCAAAAGGGCTCATGCTGTTTTATTATCTTCCCAAGAATCTCATGAATTAGGTTAGGGTGAAAGAAAACAACTTACTTAAGGACATCAGTGATTGTCATGGCTTCAGTTCTGAACTGAAGCCTCCCAAGTAAAAACCGCTACCTGTGAATAGATGCTACTGCTTTTGATGGGTGGCTGCTTCTCTTCAGACAGCTGTTTGCCTACAGCACAATGTGAACTATTTTCCACCATATTACAAAAATCTCCCTCACGAAGGCATGTACTCATGTACAGAAAAAACCCTATTCACATGGAGAGGCATAGATGCAACTATGATATGGAGGCAGCCACTACAGGCAACAATTTAAAGTCTTTCATATGTGTGTGTGTGTGTATCTGTATAATGCATCCTGAATCATTGCATTTAAAAAGCTAAACATATCATGGAAAGAATCATTATACATTCATCAGTGCCCTATGAACATTAATGCTATACTATGACGCTGTTGAATCAATACTGTAATGAAGCTTATTATAAGATTGCTGTGAATAGTACTACCACTGTAGGGTAAATAAAGGCATTATCTAGACAAAGTCTTAGATGTGATAACCAACCATTAATAGCCCAAGAAATGTGAGTGATATGTATCCACAGAAGCTAATTATTAGAAGATCTTTAAGTTCTTTGGATAACTGGATAATACCTAAGAAGGTCATGGCTTTCATTCTCTACTTATAGCTAAGAATGGTGTAATCTAGGTCTTTAAAAAGGATAGCCATGCCAATTTCATGAAAAACTTAAAGATAATCTCCAGCTTTACAACTAAAAAAACTGTTATGCTTTACTTCTACTCTCTGCATACTCAGGAACCTGGAGTTCAGGGCCCAAAGCAAGAGACAATTCCAGGAGAACTGGAAAGCAGCCTTTACTTCTTTAACTCAGAATTCATTGTAAGGTGTCATCTGATAAATGAAAAATCTACTAGCAACAGGCAGTGCAACTCTTATGCAGTAATGTGCTGTCTATACAGAGTTAGGTTCTTCTACCAAAAGAAATGCCTTTCCTCAGTCAGAATCTTGTTCTAATGAGGCAACTCAGAGCTCTACCAACAGTAAGCCATCAGGGCTGATCTGCTGGCAAAAGAGCCCCAAAAAAGAGTTGAGAAGGGTCAGAGTGAGGAAGGCATCAAGTGTGCTAGATCCAAACATCCTCTATCATAGAGCTGTGGGCATAATGCTGGCTCAAACTTAGACCAGGTGAGGATGGCTGTAAATAGTTACCAACATCTGCAAACGGAATGGGTGTCAATTCAACATGGATGCAGCTGGCCTACTCTAGGCTCAGCATGCCCTTGACCATGTTGGCAAATTAGAATTCTGTTTTTCAACATTGGAAACTAGCTCTAATTTGTGGGCCTCACTACTACAACTTGTGATCTATACTTTTAGACTTTCTTTTACTTCTCCCATCCCCTGCATTTTACACTATTCTGTTCTGCAAAATACACATTTGAGACAATTTGGTTATGCAACCGTAGAATTTGTATTTTGTCTCCTTGCATGAAGAGAACCAACAAAACTACAGGGTGATTCTGAGACTAAAAAACAGAATGAGAGCTCAATAAAATAACAGGATTTGGGGATGGCACTTGCCTCTCCTTGGAAGCAGATCTGATGTGAAACAGTGGACTTTGACCACTGGACTGTTTGAACTATGGCTCCACCTATACTCCACCTGTGTATAGGAAATATATACAGATATTGAGTCTCATTGGGTTCCCTTTGGAAATTGAATCTAGGTATGTGTCACACACCTTGAACTTCTCACTGCTTGAGAGAACATGACATTATCTTCTTCCTAGGACTGAAGCTAGGGAAAGATGTGAAGTAAGCTTTTGGACCAACATTCTCACATTACCAGCCCAATCACAGAAAGGCAGCTTTCCTGATCTGGCTAGCAGCCCCAAAATCTACTTTAAAATGAAATCCAAAAGTTGACAGAGCACTCAAAAAGACCTCCCACTTTTTATCTGTTTTGACCCTAAGAAAGCAGCAGCAACAAATCTTTAGCTGTAGTTGAGATGAGACCAGTTTTCTAGGCCAAAACAAAATTATGCAGCCCCAGAGATTTCTTGATTAAGTAATTTTGAGAAGCAAACAGCATCTAAGGCTATATTGCAGAATATATACATTGCCAGTTGTAATATGCCTCTAATGAAAATGCCTGTGGTTTCCTTTTTAATATACAGTACTGTAAAATTGATTTTTAATATAGAGAATGCTCTAAATTTGCTTATGCTAGGGTATACCATTATCACAAAGGATCTCCTGTATATTTATGATACAGCTTTAATTCAAGTGGCAGATTTTAAAACAGATTACGTTTTCAGATGAACTGTAAAATCTCCGCAATAGAGAAATGTTCACTGCCTGAGGTTCAATTGTGGATGTGTTTGTATGCATGTTTACTGATGGTTGAACTAGCTGTCACTTCTGTAAGAGTCAATTATTGAAAATACCAGTAAGCAACACATCTCAACATAATTATTAGGTTTTACAAAAGAGTTGAACTCTCCTTTAAAATTATGATGTATATGGCAGCAGGGTTTTTTTTCCTTTAGCCACATCTCTTAAAATCTGCTTTGAAAATTGATGTGCTTTGGTTAAATACAGAGGAACCCTAGGGTAAATGTTATGCAACCAAATGATTCAGCTCTTATTACGACTGTTTGCTTACATCATCTTTTCATTTTATATTAAGACCAAACTAATCATCACGCCTGCAAACCCAGGTGCAGAATTGGGTTGCCAGTAAATCACCATGAACCATAGCATGGGAATTACTGGCAGCAGGGGAAGTACAGGAGAGAAAAGAGTGGTGAACCCTTTCCACCGCTTATTCTTTAGCATCCACAGTATAGTCTCAGTGGGTTCTGGGAGTGGAAATAAGATGGATAAGAAAAGCTGGTGGAAGGTGGTTTCAGGGGAAGAAAGGGAGGTTGTTGGCAGAGGACCTAGTGTTACCCTCCTCCCACTTTGTTTGCAGAGATCTGGCATGGACTGAGTTAGGACATGCCACAGTGGTCCTGGCTAATTTGAACCAAGAACTCCTATTTTAATTGTTAACCACTATATCCAAAACCCTCAATTGGCTGAGCAACACAAAAGACTTTGGTCTAATCTGATTGGTATTTTGCTTCTTAGTAGCACTGCAGTAGCAGTATGTGTAACATGATGGACTGGAATGACACTGCCTGTCCATGTACTTAGCACAGTTGTATATTTCAAGTCCGAATACTAACTCAGCCTCTACACCTGTTTTGAAAGTAAGGAGGAAAACAAAGGAAAAAAGTAAGGAGGAAAGCAAAGAAAACTGCCATGAACTCTCAGGGGGAACCTCTGATCTACCAGATGTTCTTAGCTCCTACTCTTTCAGTTCTTTAACATGGACCATGCTGGATACAACAGTAGGACTGGTAATGCAAAGCTTCTAGAGGACAAAATTTCCCCATCCCTCTGCTAAAAGGAAGGCTGAGACAGCAATGTGATACATTGGTCCAAGGGCTGACAAAATGAATGTGCTCTAGAAGTTCCATACTGGAAGAAAACACATGATAAGCAACATTTCAATATTTGAGATACAAGTACAATAGCATAATATTGCGTTGCTAGGTGGTGCAGTATGACCCCCATATCTGTGGATTCAGTTTTCCGCGGTTGAAAACCACCTCCAGCCTCTTGATGCAGGCCCAGGGCCTGATCACCACGGCGTCCACCAGGCCCAGGGCTCAATCGCTGTGGCACCCGGTGGGAAAACAGCAGGCAGCATGGGATTGCACTGCCCGCTGTTTTCGTGCCTCCAAACACAGACCCAGGGCCTGATCACCGTGGTACCCGCAGGCCCAGGGCCTGATTGCCACAGTGCCTGGTGGGAAAACAGCGGGCAGTGCGGGATCGCGCTGCCTGCTGTTTTCCTGTCTCCGGACACAGGCCCAGGGCCCACTGCGATCGGGCCCAGGATATAGATTTCCGTATCCATGGAGGGGCCAGGAACCAGGGGGTTGTACTATATTGTAGCTCTGTGATGTTTCAGCACTTATCAAAACCCCTTAAATAGAAGCTCAAATAAAATGCATATCACAGGTCAGGAAAGGAAGTACAAAATCTGAAAAATCCCCAGCCTGGCTAACAAGCAATGTGAATGAGATTAGGGCCTGTATGGGAAATGACAGGGAGACTATTGTAACCTCAAGGAGTTGTAGGAATGTCCTGCCCCAGTTCGTCTCTCCATATTTTATTTTATTTCTGTCTGCTAACGCTAAGAATTCTGGGTAATGAAGCACGTCGTCTTTTGGATTGATTTCTGTCTTTTGCCTTACTCTCTCTAGGTCAAGGATTCTGTATGCTTGCTGGCTTAAAATGTAGACAAAACAAAATTGCAAGATATGAGACTTGCTAAGTGGTACCAGCTGTTGGCTTGAGACCAACAGCCAAGTAGCGCCAGACAGTGGACATGGGGAAGAAGTTATCTTGTCCCAATGTGTAAGGACCCCTGAACATTCTATGGAGGACAGCCAAGTCTCCCGAGCAGAAGGGTATAAATACTCCCTTGATTGTGTTCTCGTGTTGGGGGAGCTCAGCATAGGCTGGCAGCTGCAGTGCCATGCATATTGGCTACCAGAGGGGGCTTTCTCCATTGTTTCTATTTGGGGCTCTGGGCTGAAGGGAGCAAAATGATTTGGGTGAGAATATCCATCTTTATTTTATCTAGGCATGATATCTAGGCATTATCTATCTGTAACTGTATGCTAATGCTGCCTACATGGTTATGCTGTTTAAACTGCTTGCTGTTGAATAAAGCTGAGACTTTTTCACCTACAATTGGTGTCTTTTGCTGCCTCCAGGTCCTCTAAAAAGAACTCCCTTGCCTTTAGTGAACCGGCCAATCACCTTTGACAGGACAGGGCCATCAATGCCTATGAGCTAGGACAGCAATATGTATTGCCTCCCTTATCAGAAACAGTACGGCTATCTGCATTAGTTGCTGGTAAAGAGAGATGGAGCATGCAATTGTCTTGCTGGCGGGTTTGCCATAAACGACTAGCCACTCTGCAAAAAGAAGGCTGGATTAGGTAAGACTCCAGTTTGAATCAGTATGGATCTTCTTTTATTTTAATACAGCTGAGTTGAGCAGCTTAAAAAAAGCACAGAACAAAACAAAAAAAAAATTAAAAATGCAATGCAGTGTCTGCCTCTAGGTATCTTGCTACCTGCTGTTTCAGCTTTTCTCCCTTAAAGGCTATCATATAAAATATATTGGTCAGGAGCTTTTTCTGCTTTAAACAAAATTCAAATCACAATTACATTTGCCATTTTTGTATGAGATGTCTAATAATCATTCTGCTTACAATAGCTGACTTCATCTGTACAAAAAAAACAATTCCACAAGAACGCCCCTTCTTGTACAATTAATGTTGTCAACAGAGGATTCTCAGTTGTTCCCTCTTCCCTACACCCCCCCACACACACCCCAATGAATTTTAAATGAAAGCTATTGAGAAGTATCAAATTTATTTCATATTTATTTTGGGTTTTTTGCCATTTTTTGTGAAATAACAGCTCCATTACCAAATCACCAAACTTCATCTTTTATTTTTGGTTCATGTAAAAATCATTGCCAAGATAAAGAGGAAGTTCTCAGAATGAAATGGCTACGCAAGGAACAGCAGTGTTTGTAATGGCCAAACTTATATCTCTCACTATCTCACTAGAAAGAATGTGAAAAAGCATATTTCAAATTTTGCCTTCTAAAGATTTTTATTTATTGGAATGATTTTAAAGTTCCACTGTTCTGAATTGTTTTTAATTATGCTGCTAGGTGCCTTGAGCACTATTCTTAGCAGAAAGACTGCATTAAAATGCGACAAGTGAAGTAAAATATAAATAAAGTAAAATATAGCTATAATAATATACTAGACATGAAGTTAAATATAACTCTCCATTTAATGTGCAGGTCTTTAATAAAAATGCAAATAGCATTGTTGGAGAGTGATTATGATCAGGATTGCAGCAAGGAATTGGTTCTTCTCTTTTTGCTGAATTCCTGAGAAGAATCCCTTCTCTGAAACAGGGATCTTCATTACAAGGAAATTCAGCGTAGATGCCATTTTACTCAGGAACACTTGATGTCACATTGGTGCCATTTTCCTCTCCCTAACTCTATGGTAACTCACGAGGCTTCCTGTTCTGTCCTGGCAGCAAGGAAAATTCAAGCCAGATTTATAGCTGATCTTGCAATCGATTATTCTGGCAATGTTCTTATCTAATCGCACCATTGTTGTTTATAGTCCATGTGTTTCAATTTACTGAATTTTTAGAAAGTATTCTAGATCTGTACACCATTTATTCCATGTTGTTACTTTTTGATTGCAGCTATTTGTTCTATATGCAAGTAGCCTGTAGTCTAAGTGTTAATAAACTCCTCCTCCTCCTCGGGAACACAACATGAAAAGGAAGGATTAAACTTCTCTCAACAACTGCAGTCTAATTGTTGTCAGTCTCCCCAGTCAGTTGATGTCATTTACATTTTTTATACATATGTGTTAAACACAAACACGTTGTGTCGAGTCTGTGAAAGCAATATATAGCAACATATTGAAGCAAACAATGGACCTCATCAATGGAAGTGATATTTATTTATTTGTTTATTTATTTCATTTATATTCCACATTTCTCCTAGCAAGAGACCTAATAAAATAAAACTCAGGACAGCTAAAATCTTATTATACAAAAGTTTTAAAACAATTACATAAACAGTTCTATAGAAAGCACAGTTTAAAACAAATTTAAAACTAAATATTAAAAAGGTAGCAGCATACCTCATTAAAAGAATCTTCTGTCACATGAGGTTAAAACCAGTGTCCTACCTAAATAAAAATATTTTCTCCTAGCAGTGGAAAGGGAGTCAAATAAACTTCCTGTGGAAGGAAGTTCCATAGCTTGTAAGCAGCCACTGACATTTAGGCCATTTCTGCACTAGACTCTTATAGTGAGATTATTCCACTTTCAACATCCTACGGAATCCTGCGGTTTGCAGTTTAGGGAGGGGCCAGCTAGCCCCTCCCTAAACTGCAAACCCCAGGATTCCATAGGATGTTGAAAGTGGAATAATTGTGCTGTAAGGGTTTAGTGCGGAAATGGCCTTAGACTTATATAAACTTCTTGTGAGAGCCAGCATAGTATAGTGGTTTGAGGGTTGGACTATGACCCTGAAGACCCAGGGTCTGATTCCCTGCTTGGCCATGGGTGACCCTGGGTACATCACATGCCGTCAGCCCCCAGAAAAACCCATGGCAGGTATGCCTTAGGGTTGCCAGAAGTTGGAAACGAAGGCATACAACAACAACAAGCTTCTGATAGATTTAGACCCAGAAAGCAGTGTGGCGACAAATTCATCCCAGTTGCTTATCTCATCAAAATCAGAAGTCCCCACAAGTGCTTCATGTAAAGAGGAAAACAAACAGAGTACCCACTGATCATAAACTGAATGCAGTTTGGACTTCAGGCAAGTTATATTCTCTCACTCTCAGGTCATGAATTACTTACAGGGACGAGAATACTAACTTAACTCTCAGGAAGAGATGGAGAACCTGCAGTTACCTCTCCTGTCATCTTTGACCATTGGCTACGCTTAAGGAATTTGGATTCCAACAAACCCTAGAAGTGACAATTTCCCCATTTCTGTTATAAGACTTACAATAAGACAAAATTTAGGAACAGCCAACAGCATTACATTAATGGTAAGTACTATAGCAGGGGTGGGAATCATGTGACTTTCCAGATGCTATTCAACTGCAAGTCCCATCAGCCTTAAACAGTGATAAGGAACACCAGGAACTGCAGTCTAAGAACATCTGCACAATTCCCATAACTGTTAACACAGAGAGAGAGAGAGAAAATGAATGAGTGTATGTCTCTTGTTTAATCCTTTTCATAAAAACTTCTAAAATGATATCCATATAACTTTCAGCTAAGTAACCTGAAAATAACTTCATCAATAACAGGCTAAAATTCTATGGAAAACAATTGTATAAAGCAGTCAGCATCTGCTATGTCAAAACAGGAAGCTCATTCAATTTCCAGAAAATACACACTCTTCTTTCCCAAAAGATTCAATCTGACAAGCATTGCTAGTTGTGGAAGTGCTACTCAGCATTCTTTCTGGAATAACCTGACTAATGAAAAGCATAAATAGAACAATCCAGAAAAAGAATGAGGTTAAAATCAAAAGCTTTCCTCAACTCCCCCGCCCCCAATTTAAGCTGACTGAGACCAACTCTGCCTCTCTTTTGGCTGAACTACTGAAGACCATGGTGGATGGATGGTGGTAGCCTTCAGAAGACATTCAGAACAAAGAGTACTTTAAAAAATTACTGTGCTTCTAGGAGGAAAAACAAGAACAAATAGAGCCTTCTGTGAGGAATCCCTTTCTTACAGAGATTATATTAGCTAGTGTTGGGCTAGTGATCAACAGCCATTTGTAACTAGTTATTCATGAATAATTATATAGACATACTGCAGCTTAAAAGTGTCAGTTCTTTGGACAATAGCTCTCACTCTTATTCAGATAACAGTAGGGATCTCTCAGTCAACATATCTAGAGGATTTCAGAAGTTGTAGGCCAAGCAATAAAATTTACAAGCTCTAGAGTGATTTGCATTCATAGAATCATAGAATTGGAAGAGACGACAAGAGCCATCAAGTCCAACTCCCTGCCATGCAGGAATACACCATCAAAGCATTTTTGATAGATTGCCACCCAACCTCTGTTTAAAAAACTCCGAAGGAGACTCTACCATACTCTGAGGCAGCACATTCCACTGTCAAACTGCTCTTACTGTCAGGAAGTTCTTCCTAATGTTTAGCTGGAGACTCTTTTTCTGAAGTCTGAAACCATTTCTCCATGTCCTAGTCTCTGGAGCAGCAGAAAACAGGCTTGCTCCATCCTTCATATGGCATCCCTTCAAATATTTAAACATAGCTATCATGTCAGCTCTTAACTTTCTCTTTTCCAGGGTAAACATGCCCAGTTCTCTAAGTCACTCCTCATAGGACATGGTTTCCAGGGCTTCAAGCATTTTGGTCGCTTTCCTCTGGACACACTCCAGCTTATCAATATCCTTCCTGGACTGTGGTGCCCAGCACTGCACGCAGTACTCCAGATGGGGTCTGACCGAAGCAGAATAGAGTGGCCCTATCACTTCCCTTGACCTAGACACTATACTTCTGTTGATGCAGCCCAGAACCCAGCGGCGTACGGAGGCTCAACAGCGCCCAGGGCAAGGGGGAGGGGTAGAGGAGGGGCGATTGGCAGCAGGGGGAGGGGCAATCAGCAGCCAGGGAGGGTTGATTGGTGGGGGGGCAGATTGGCAGTGAGGGGGAGGGCTGAGCACATGGAGGACAGGCGAGCAGTGAGTGGAGGAGGCGCAATCGGCAGCAGGGGAAGGGGAAGCACACGGGGGAGGGGAGAACCACGGTTGGAGGATGGGCAAGTGGTGGGGTGAGCAGTGGCGGGGGGCAGGTGGGGGGTCCTTTTTTTTTTTTTTTTTTGCATCCTGTAAAATAGAGTTCCCAAGAGATACGACGGTCAAAGTTCACATGGTAAATTGCATGGCCAAGCAGAGATTTGAACGTGGGTGTCCCAGTGCCCAGTCCAGTATTTTAAATCCTACTCTATGCCAGTTCTCTCAGGCCAGCTGCATGAAGACTGAAATGTAGCAGAGGGGGGAAAATGCATCAATTAATGATTGCATTTACCTGATTAGAATGCAAATTAAATTCAAATAATTAGAATATGCAAATTAGATATCTAAATTTAAGGAATTAGAATATGACAACCCTAGCAATCCCTTCCAGCTTTCATGAGTCCTTGATGCTACATGTTACTGTGTTGTGTAATACAGTCATATGCTACGCCTATATCATTAAATTGGCAGAATCGTATTGGTCTTTTCAGTGCTTTGTTAGTGCTGTGAGTTTTGAGTGCAACTTCATTGATGGAAAAGTGACATATAAATAACACTGTAAATAGTGCAGCAATGTGTTTATATGAAGTCAGAATTAAGAAGTCCATGTTCTCTTGCTCAAGGTGGTAATACTTGGAGCTTTTTAATAGCTCAATATCTACAATTTTATGATACAGAAATATGGACTTCTTGAAATATTTGACTTACAGGAAAGCCCTATGGTTTGTACATCAAGGTTTATTTTGTTAATCTCTCACAGATTTGCACAGCCATGTGGAAAAAACTGTCCTTTAAAATCAGAAAAGCTTCTTGGCAGAACTGAAATGTGACTTGTAGCCTTTAAGAGAAATTCCTGACTTCAAAAGGTCCAGATTAACAGACCTGAATGTTGTATACAGCAGTTCAAAGCATAAAACACCTTCAACACAGTCTTTTCTGAAACCTTCCCATTTCACTTCACTGTAGTCGCCCATTCTCTAAAAAAATATTTTGACACTTGGCTGAAACCGCCAAACACTAGATGGAGGGGTGGGACTTCTATCCCTGTTTTAAGCATGCTGAACAGAATCCAGGGCCGCTAACCTTTGAAAGCAAGTTTTTGGGTCATGTAGAGACAGGTGAGGTTGCAGGGGAAGGTGAAGAAAGTCATGCCTGCATGATGTTCCATTTAAACCATCTGAACAAAATCAAAATAAATTTCATACGGCTATGTCAGCTATGTCATTTTTGTGTAATTTTTTTTTTTTTTAGCAATTTCTAAAGTAGAAAGACAAGGGAATAAAATGTCATTTTAAGTTATTTATTTTGACTGGTTTCAGATTTTCTGTTTGAAGAGAAAAACCATTCCAACAGGAAAAGAGTTTGTTCATTTATTTACTCTCATTAAATTTTGTACAAGCTCTTGAGCCATTGTGAAAGCCTCGAGGCACAATTAAAAATGAATTGCTTCTCTTACCAACAGTGAAGAAAGGGACCTGACTGTTTTGCAAAGCACTTCTCATAAACAGTGAGAAAAATTCTGATTACCATTTCTTCATTGATAGTAGACAATAGACACTCTTTCTTCAAGAATGTTTTCTAAATCTTACACTGACTTCTGGGTAACCAAGAAGGAAAAGAGTAGAAAGATTTTTTTTTTTCTTCCTCCTCTAAAATTGCTTTTAAAAGAGGATCCAGGAGAGAGCCAGGAAATTTCAGGCAAATCAGCTTATTATCTGCTCTGAGAAACTGGATGGAAAACATTGTTAAAGCTAAAATTATTGAGCATGCAGGAGAACAAGGTTAGTGAAAAGAATCAGCAAGGCTTTTATAAAGGGAATCAACTCCCACCAAACTTTTGCAGTACTTTACAAGTACCAAGATGCATATGGATGTGGGGGAAATCTAATTATTATTGTATATTTTTAAATAAATAATAAATATGTGAATTTTAGAAACACATTTCTGTTTCAGTGCATCATCAGCTTACTCTGTTTTCAAACACGAGAGGCTAAGATTTGTTTCAAATTAACCTATAAAGTTTAATCAAAGGATTGCTGGTTTTCATAGGATAATGTGCTCTAGAATGTTTTTAAAGATGATATAGACAACATTATCTAAAGCAGAGATTGGCAAAGTGCAGCTCATGGGGCCACATATGATCCTCAAGACCTCAAGACTACTTTTGTAGGCTATAAGCACCCCTGCAACCCCCAGTGATCCTTATGCCATTTTTTAAGACAAAAGTGATTTTGTTTTCTGTTCCTCGAGATCATATTTTTTCATTTACAATATGGCTTACCTTCCCTGACATGCTGGGAAAAAAACCCAACAACATCAAGGTCTGAACATCTAGCTGTTACCGCTGTTTCTAGCCCGAGCTTGTGGGATACTAAGATATCATTTGATATCAATAATTCGGCCTTCTGTACCCATTCCTCTCCACATGCTTGCAAGGCTCCCGGACAAGCACGCACACAGGCGCGGCCGACAATAGCCGAAACATTCACATCCCAGTCTAGGCAGGCCAGTCATTGCCGAATGCAGGTTCAGGAGACCTCAAGGCAAGTACCACATTATGTATGCACACTACTTACAAAAAGATCCCCTGCCCCACGCAGGAAGCTTGATGAGCGAACTATACGACTCTCAAGCACTCCGTGTTTGCATACTGGCTACTCTATTGACAATCTGGCTATAACTCAATCATCTAAAGTACTGACCTTTCGGAGGCTTTGTCTCCAGCCCAAAACTCACTGTTTGCCCCAAGTACGGACTAGCCTGCGGCCACAATTTTCCATATAAGAACCCCTAACTTTGAGCGCTTCCTCGGATTGCTCTTGGCTTCCATCCCACTTTGCTGTCGCTTTGTCCAGCAAGCCTTCCCCTCAGCCCCACGTGCTGAGAATCCACGCTCCCCAGCTTCTTCGCTTTTAACCGGGCTTCAGGACAGGTATAGTATTTCCCATATCAAACCTCCTCTAAAAATCCCTCTATCCCACTCCTACCTTTATGTCTATAGTTCCTTGTGTGAGTGTGTTGCATACACGTGTTTGATTGTATTTCAATAAACCAATTATTATTATTTCAACATCTGCCTTATCATTGACTCAGCCTGACCCCGTAGACATAGGGTTCAAGATCTCGCTACGTTACCCTGCCTCTTGCATTGCAAATTTGTGCTCTGTGCTAATTCCCTCCCCATTGTTTGAGCACATTTAGGTGTCCCTCCCGGGACCCCCAGAAATCAGGGTAACATAGCTACTTCCTGTTTTGATTGTGATTTTTCTTTTCTTAAACATTTCCAAACTTGGTATGTAATGTCAATGTCAGGCGGTGGCTAAGCAGCCACAGAGGCAGGAGCTGAGTTTATGGCTTTAGTGATAAATAAATCAAGAGGTTACGTCACCAAAACAAACATCCAAGTCCCAGGAGCAGCAAACTCAAACGGCCAGGTTTAGCCTGGAACAGAAAGCCCATGACACAGGACGCAGATTCCCGGTTGGTAGACAGTTGTTGCCCTGTGCCCAACTCCAACAGCGTCTGTCTTAAATACATAGTCTTTAGCCCAGCTGGGGCTGATCAAATGTCCGTTGGCCCAGCTCACAGCTGGAGCCCCTCAAGACTTCAGGGCCGATTCATCAGCCGCTTCTCCCGCAGCCACTGAGACCTCCGAACCGCCCCCTTCTCCAGCTGCCTCTGGAGGAACGTGGGGGGAGGGTCTACTGCAAACTCCGGGCTGGAGTCAGAAACACCAGCCTCTGTCGAGTCAGAAGCACTAGCCTCTGCCTCTGAAGCAGAAACATCTGCTGCAGGTACTGGCTCGGGATCTGTGCCCGGGACAGCTGTGGGGTCGCTGTCAGACTCCTCCCTAGACTCTGAAGGAGCCCCCTCTCCCAAAGGCCTCTCCAAGGGATCCTCCCCCGGCTGGGAGTCCAAGTCTAAATCGGAGTCCAAGTCTGAATCGGCAGCACGCTCAGCCTGGCTCATGACATGTAATTTGATAGATCTTGGAAGAAACAAAAATGGTCACAGCTAATTTGAAATTGCCTAGCTCTGCTCTGGAGTCATTCTCTACATTCTAACAGCAAGCAGTAACAAAATGTTAGATGAGGTCAAGATCTGATGAAGGCTTTATCTGTCCAGCATTTTGTTCCTCGCAGGGGCATGTGCTTCTGGGAAGTCCACAGATGGAGTTCAAAAGCAACACCATTCCCCTCCACTCAGAAATAAGGGGCATGACGCCTTGGACACACTGAGGTTCCATATAGATCTAAGGGATCGGAGCCACTGATAGAATTATTCTCCATCAATTTGTGTAATCTCTGTTTAAAAAGCTATTCAAACTGATGGCCCTCATCACATCTTGGGGCAGTGAACTCTGTAAATTAATTATACCTCCTGTGGTGTACTTTATTTTTTCTGTGTCTACTGTCAAAAAAGATCCATTGGGTGACCTCCAATTGTAGTATTATGCTTTAGGGAGAAACTCCTTATAGACCCACATCCATTTTGCTGTATACGCATGCATTTGCAAACAGTTATGTAAAAGCTCTACTGACCTTCCTAGCTTGAGTTATGATCTGAGCAAACATCTCATAAAAGAAAAAGCTGGTACATGTTTTTCTTTCCTTCTGCTGGAAGTATAGCTATTTATACATTTTCAAGAAAGCACTGTTTTCATCACCAGACTGCTGGGTTTAATAAAAGCTCAGTCCATTAGAGCAGAGGGCAACATAATCAAACTATTTTACTACCTCTTACAGAGATAAAGTGGTTAATTATATTGAAAGGACCCTGTGTGGGTGGGCAGGATTTAAATAGGCCATCGCCCCACCCTATTACGTGGCGCATCTCAATGCAGCCACATGGTCACAAATCAGGTGGCCTCTTATGAGCAGGGGCATCAAAAACTTCCCCTCCACGCAGCATCAGGGCTGCGTGTGCTCAGGCAAGTCTAATGTTAGTATAGCAGCTGTCTCAAGCCTCTTGCAGCAGTGACAATGAATCTTATGGTGCCTGACAAACCAGCAACTAGACTTTTGTGAAATAACAAAGTGGGTGAAAGTCCACAATAACCGGTACCTCAAAAACCTGCAAACTTTACCAGATTCTTTTTTGTTTGCAAAGTTCAATTTAAGTAAATGTGTTCTGTTATTCCTTTTATTTTGACAGAAAATGGTTCAGAATGCCTTCTCAGGAAAAAAAAAATGTTGCTTCATCTCTAAGCACAGTGGTGATGGATGGACAACTGCTGTACTACTCCAGTTGAAGATGGTTGCCTTTTCCACCAGCACAAATCAAAGGATGCTGATGCTGTTCCTATATCTTGTAATATTCACATTACTCTGCCAAAAAGTACTTAAGGCAACGTAATGATGATTAAAGTAAAAGCAGCGGAGGAAGTATGAAGCAGGAGGTGATAAAATGCCCAAAAGGCATTCTCTTTGGCAGTTTTGCATGTAATTCAACGTGGCAGAGAAGCATCTGACATGCAAAAGCTCTCACACACAAAATGCAAATAGCTGGCTACAAAAATCAATTTGTGTCATGGTACATTGCTAGCATTTCTCATACGCTTTGAAGCATGAGACGTATGGAATGACAATTAAAGAATTTGCACTGTTCTCTTTTGGTAAGTGACAGAGCAAGATGAAAATCATCTTGTACATCAGCTTGTATATCATTGTTTAGTTCTATGCAAAGATTCAGTGCAGAGCTACATGGTGCAAGGGAATTAAAACTGAACTATCCCAACAATATATTTGGGGGGGCACATGAGAGTGGAAGAAGATGATTTGGTAGACTTGAAGCAAGTCAGGAGAAATTGCTTACTTTTTTTTTTTTAGTGGGGTTTATAATGATATAAAGTGGCTGATGGCTGATATAAAGTGGCTGATGCCTGGTTGAAGAGAAAAAAATTGCATCACTTCAAGCAATAAGCAGCAGCTCAGCATCACTCTTCACTGAGGATGCAGTATTTCCAGAGTATTTCCCTGTCAAATGTTTTTTTTAAAAAAATAAACCAGAAGCCCATGTGACTGCTTCCTGCCCCCCCCCCCCAAGAGTTTGGACTATGTACTTTGGTCCAAATTCTAGATGGGGCCCTCTTTTTCCATCAGTCTCTTCTGGTGACTAAAAGCCTATAGTTACCAGAGCATAGGTACAAAAATGCAGAAAAATGCAGAATATGCTGAAATAAGAGGAATGATTATTTTTCTTTAAGCATTTAGCTGGAAGCAATGCCTCCCTTTTGTATTACCAATGAACACTAAGCTGTATCAGGACCAAACTATTTGATACATTTGGCAAATATTTAGAAATTCCCTTCCAAGTTTTAAAACTTGTTTGTCATCTTGTTTGTCTCTTCTGGAACGTGTCCAGAGGGGGGCAAAATGGTGAAGGGTCCGGAAACCATTCCCTATGAGGAATGGCTTAGGGAGCTAGGTATGTTTTGTCTGCAGAAGAGAAGGTTAAGACATGATAGCCATGTTTAAATATTTGAAGGGATGTCATGTCGAGGAGGGAGCAGGCTTGTTTTCTGCTGCTCCAGAGACTAGGACAAGGACCAATGAATTCAAGCTACAGGAAAGGAGATTCCACTTGAACTTCAGGAAGAACTTCCTGACGGTCAGAGCTGTCTGGCAGTGGAATGTGCTGCCTCAGGGTGTGGTGGCGTCTCCTTCTTTGGAGGGTTTTAAGCAGAGGTTGGATGGCCATCTGCAGGGAATGCTTTGATGGGTGTTCTTGCATAGCAGGGTGTTGGACTTGATGGCCCCTGGGGTCTCTTCCAGTTTTGTGATTCTATGATCTTGTATGACACCTGTTTGTTATAGCGTGTGACTGTCCTCAACTGCATATCTTACACTGGATGTGCTTTGTGTAACAGGTCATTGCATGCAAGCTAAACATGCTCTAAATTTGCAAGTCTGATTGCTATGGTATGGATCTATGAGGAAGCCCAGCTGTGAGAGGGAAAATGGGTTAATTGTAGGAACAGCCACTCTCCCCATTTGGCTCTCAGTGCTGTGAGTAAGGACACATACTGCTATAGATGTCTAACCTAGCCATTTTCTTTCGTCAACAACAACAATACTGGTCCATTTCATAGACATGTTGTCATTATCACTGTTATAACATGTATGAAGCACTGTTGGCTATCCAAAAGTGTTATCTACATACTGATACCTTAAGCTCAACAGAAATGTGTTTCTTCCCTTGATATTGCTAATGGCCATTTACTGTTCCATATAACTGAAGCTCTATTCCTTTACTTTTAATATTTTATCTTGGGCAGAAACTATAAATGCAATAGAACAAGGGACAGTCATTCTTTTTTACAGCAAACCTAGCCAAAGACATACACATTAGCAACTTCAAATCTGAAGACTATATATCACCAGAAGGATGATATATGTGTATTTTTCAAAAAAGCACACTGATTATACTCAAAATCACTTTCAGTTGTACAGGGAATTATAGAAGCATAGAACTGGAAAAGACCACAAGGGCCATCCAATCCAACCCCCTGCTATGCAGAAATACACAATCGAAGCACTCCTGAAAGATGGCCATCCAGCCTCTGTTTAAAAATCTTAAAGAAGGAGACTCACTGTTACCAGCCCACACACACCCCAGATCTGAACTGGTTTAATTGGCAAAATATGATTTAATTGGCAAAATACATTAATTGGCATTGATATAAAATGGATCCTGATGTGACTTCCAAGGCCAGGCTGGGAAGAGGGAAAATACGGTCTGAATACATGTGCTGCAAAGTAGGTCAGAGATTCCCTCTAGGCATAGCCAAGGTCATTGTCAGGACAATCATCAGGTAACTCCAGAGATAATAGGCTTAAGTTGAAACTGTCATGTCTCTGCTGCCATACAATACTGATGGGAAGTTCCCACCAGACCACTGTTTCAGCTTTTCTTCCTAACATCTGGACATTTCCCCCTCACTGTATCTTTACCTGTCCACTGTTACAGAGCTATTATGACAGCCATTAACTCTTTGTCACCTAACATGAAGACCATAAACGCCGTCCCGACCCCTCATTGTTTGCTTGGCCGGAGAACCATTTACACCCTTGCCCTCCAGGCAGAGTTTGAATTAAAAACCCTCCATTTTGGGCAGTCAGATGCAGTATCTTGCTTTCTGAATGCCATGCTATCACT
Organism: Cyclura pinguis; assembly: GCA_030412105.1. Lineage (NCBI taxonomy): Eukaryota > Metazoa > Chordata > Lepidosauria > Squamata > Iguanidae > Cyclura > Cyclura pinguis. The sequence goes on from CM059600.1 coordinate 133,912,124, forward strand.
CTGATTCCCAAATGAGTACTGTCCTTAGGTGCAAGTCTAAGCCACATCACTGTTTTCTTTGTTGCTCTCCAGATTGGTAATTACCACTCACTCCCTAAAACTTTGCTATCAACAATTCTCCTCCCTTTGTCCTTCAGTTAGCTGTTGTGTGAATGCTTGGATCTTTTGCATGCATGACTGAACTCTCTAATAAAACACATTTTAGCTTATTTTGGAATCTCTTGCTGGTTCTTTCCTGTGGAGACCCCATAAATATTGGTGGAAGATCTCATTAGGTTACTGTCCTCTGCAGACTTCCTAATTGAGCTAACTATTTCCCCATCATCACGTGGAGGTACTGGCATCACAGGTGGACCGTTGAGTCACCCACATTTTGAGGAAACTCCACCACAATCCAAGGCAGAGTATTCCACTGTCAAACAGCTCATACTGTCAAGAAGTTCTTCCTAATGTTTAGGTGAAATATCTTTTCCTGTCGTTTGAATCCATTGCTCCATGTCCTAGTGTCTGGAGCAGCAGGGTGGGGAAAAGTGTGCTCCATCTTTCATGACATCCTTTCAGATATTTAAACATGGCTATAATATCACCTCTTTACCTTCTCTTCTCCAGGTTAAATATATCCTGCTCCCCATGCCACTCCTCATAGGGCATGGTTTCTAGACTTTTTACCATTTTGGTCACCCTCCTCCCCTGTTGTGTTCCACTTTGTCAGTAGCCTTCTTGAATTCTGGTACCCAGAACTGGACACAGTATTCCAGGGGAGGACTGAGCAAAGCAGAATAGAGTGGTATATGTTTCATATATTTTTAGTGATCACAGCATTCCTTTCTAAGTGCTTACAAGCTGTCTATTTAATGATTTGCTCTAGAATTTTTCCTGGTATTGACGTCAGGTTGACTAGGCAGTAATTGTTTGGGCTTCTTCGCCCCACTCCACTTTTTTTTAAAGATGAGACAATATTTGCCTTCATCCAGTCTGCTGGGATCAGCTGTTCTCCAGAAATTCTCAAGAATTATCCAGTAGATCTGAGATTACTTCTGACAGTTCTTTTAAGTTCCTTGGGTGTGGTTCATCTGGCCTTGGAAACTTGAATTCAGTTAGAGTAACCAAGTGTTCCTGTACTACCTCTTTACCTATTATGTGGTGCATTTCCCCTGCCACATCATCTGTTGCATTATCTCTATATCAAGCACTGCTTTCTTTTTGGGAGGAGACTGAGGAAAGAAGATGTTGAGTAGTTCTGCCTTTTCTCTGTCTCCTGTTAACATTTCACTATCTTCCCCATGCAGTGGCCTTACCATTTTACTACAGACATAACAAAAACAAAACAAAACAAAAAGTCCTTTTTATTATCTTTAACCTCTTTAGCAAGCCTAAGCTCAGTCTGCACTTTAGCTTTTCTGACTTTTTCCCTACATATGCTGGCTATTTTTTGGAATTCCTCTTTGGTTATTTCCCCCTTTTCCATTTCTTGCACATGTCCTTTTCAGACACCCATCCTTTTCAAACACCCATCCTTTTTAGACACCCATCGTTAGACACCTCCCATTTTTCATCCTCACTGGAAATGTTTGAAATTGTGCCTTTACTATCTCACTTTTAAGAAACTCCCATCCACCATGAGCTCTCTTCTTAGTATTCCTGACCATAGGATTACACCCAATATTTCCCTAAGTTTACTAAAATCAGCTTTCTTAAAGTCTAGGATATGTATCTGACCACACTTACCTTCCCCTTTCCACAGTATAATAAATTCCAAGAGAACATGGTCATTTCCACCTAAAGATCTCACCGTCTCCACCCCATTAACCAGATCATCATTGTTGCTTAGGATCAGATCTAAAATAGTTAATCTCCTTGCTACCTCTTTCGTCTTCCTGACAATGAAATTGTCTGCAAGGCAAGTGAGGAATTTCTTGGACTTTATATTCTGGGCAGAGTTTGATTTCCAACCAATATCAGGATAGTTGAAATTCCCCATTACTACCAAACCTCTCCTTTCCAAATGTTTGTTCATTTATTCCGGGAAGACCTCATCTATGTCATCAGTCTGGCTTGGTATGCAGTATGCAGGAGACCCCCACAATGACGTCACTATTGTTTCTCTCTCCCTTAATTTTTAACCAGATGTTCTAAACCTGGCTTCTAGGATTCTCATCATGGGGTCTCTTCACAGATGTAAACATCCTTGACATATAATGTTACGTCTCATCTTTTCCTGTTTGGTCTATTTCTCTGAAACAGGTTATATCCCTCTATTACTACATTCCTGTCATGAGACTTGTTCTACCAGGTTTCAGTCTTGCCTTTTATATCATATCTATTTTTGCTGTATTAACTGTTTGAGTTCATCTTACTTCCCATTCTCTGTGCATTAGTGTAGAGACATCTAAAACCTGGGGTTATTCCCTCTAGATGCTTTTTCAAGTTTTTTTCCTCCCATTACTGGGTTCTTGTCCTGTTTCCCAGTTCTCTCTATATCATTCAGGTTTTTGTCTCCAGCACCTAATGAACTCCTGCTGTCAAGAATACTGTCTTCCTCCCAGACACAACTTGCTTTAAAGCCTTCCTAACCATGAAAACAGAAACTCATGTTTAAATCTCAAGATAATTTCTAGATGGTGATCTGAGCCAAAAAAATGATTATAAGCAACAGATTCAGTGAGTGGTCATTATATTTAGGCCTTCACATATATAAAATAGAAACAACAGTGATTTACCTCAGAGATACATTCTGGCAACAAATCTGGCCATTATTAAGTAGCTAGCACATTAATAGTTTCCATAAAAGTGCTAAGAAAGCATTCCTACCTCTTAATATATGCTTTAACATCATTCATGTTTAGACTTCTAGTCAAAACTATTCTTGTTCACCTAGGTCCATAAGTATTTTATTTAAAATAAAATGTAATTTACTGACCAAAGACTTTTCTAAATTATTAATTTTGTGCAGCTTATTTTAACATTAAGGCTAACCCTTCCTACAAGTTAATGTTGCTAACACTTTAGTTTCCAAGTAATGCTTTATGAACTGAAAAAGTGCCATGTCAGTATGAATTTACCTTGTTTTTTAAAGAGGTTGCTGAGTACTATTTCCCTCATAGACTGCACTTTTTGCTTCTTTAGTTTTTCTGGTGGGATGCAAGTATAAAATTCATACAAGAGCTGGCTGCAAATAAACATAAAATAATGAAACATGGGTCAGATTAGGTTGATGCGGCATTTTTTTAAAAAAAATGGTTAAAAACATGATGATTTGCAAACAAAAACTTAAGTGTTTACCATGAAGTTGTCACCAAGTTCATAAGAACAGATGAGACTGAACAGTGTTACAAATAAAGTACTTTATGTTATTCCTTGTTCCCAACAAGGTAACTGAATGAGAGTTTGGCCAATACCGTGTTTCCTGATATTCTATGAATGGAGACACAAAAGTGGGGGAGGAAAATGAGCATTTGAATACATTCATTTTGGAAGGGGGTAATGTGTGCATTTGGAGTAAATGAATACAAGGGAGAATTAGGGCCTTTCTGCACTATACTGTTATAGTGCTATTATTCCACTTTCAACATCCTGTGGAATTCTGGGGTTTGTAGTTTACTGAGGCCAAAGAGCTCTCTGGCTGAGAATTCTAGATGCCCCTCCCTAAACTGCAAACCCCAGGATTCCATAGGATGTTGAAAGTGGAATATTAGCACTATAACAACCCCACCTTCCACATATTAAATCAAAGGTATACATGGAAATCATTTCCTGATGGGTAAATGGTGACCTAGTAGTATTTGAGAATTTTATGTTAATTAGTAACTTTATTCTTTTTACCATCTCTTCAATTTCCTAAAATATATTGGGTGAGATTGTAACAGTCTTCTCATCTGTGTCTGAGTGCCTATAATAGATCTTGAATATAATAATTCAGTCTTTGAGAGGCAGCCAGAATTATAACAAAAACAACAACCAAGACAGCCTTTTCTTTTATACCGATTCTCCAGATACATAATAATCCTACAAAAAATATGGGTGCAATTCGTGTATATATAGTATGTGTCTGTGTTTATGTGTGCATGTTTTAAACAAACAAATGAACAGTACTTCTGATGAGTTTGTTCTGGATCCCATAAGGATGCAGTTAATTACTTAAGTATATATATGTTAGAGAGAATAACAAAGAGAACTTTACAAATGTTTTAACAAAATGTTTTGGTTTCTGTCTTCTTCAGCTGCTCAAAATATGTAACACTTAAGAATGTTGATGAAGATGTGTTCTAAACTACACTTTGATACAGCTCACTTTTATTTTAAGCAATTGAGGAAGGCAGAGGCCAAAATGTTCTGCTAAAATATTTATAAAGTTCTGATTATTAATGATTCTGATATGTTATACTATATAAATATGCATTATTAACACACATATTATAAATATGAATATGTGTGTATACTCTATGCAATATTCATTTATATGTCTTTTAATGTACAATAATGTATCTGTAGTACTCATATGCATGCACACACAAATATGATGCACACAAATCCAGCAAATTAAACTTGTTCTGATCTGTCACTGGAAGGCCATGCTCCAGAAATCTGAGATCTCTGCATTATATGCAAAATAACTTGGCTTGTCACTATCAGCGGTGTGTGTTTGGCATTTTCTGTTCTGCCTCAGACTGCAAATTGTTTTGCACCATAACTGTGAAGAGGACAGTGTCTTCTGGGCTGATTTCCTAAGTCAGCTACATCACTTACTTTGTGTCCAATAGGACTAAAGCACCAGAGCTGAAGTTTGTTCCAAGAACATATCATGGATACACAAGGTGAACATGCTTCAATGAACCAATTGCAATATAATCCTGGGAAAACTGCAGGCAACAAATAACCTAGGTGGAAAGTCTGCTCACCTAAGTAATCTGACATCGAACACTGTTTCTACATCTTGAAGAACAGAGGGAATGTACTTCAAGGCAGCCACCTGAAAGAAAAATGAAATAATTATGTTTTGTGTGCTTGAGAAACACAATTAAACTAACTGAACATTTAATTATGAGGAATGGAGGAGGAGAAATACGAAATGTGGCAGCATCTTTAACACTAACTGATTTTTATTTTAGCATGAGCTTTCAAGAATACAGACCCACTTCAGATGCACTACATAGTGATATTAATATTACCCTGCACTGCATCTTGAAGAAGTGGTTTCTATCTATGAAAGTTCATGCTAAAATAAAAACCAGTTAGTCTTAAAAATACATGCATAACATTTTTTTAATTGAGAAGGAGGTCACACTAAATTAAAAAAGAAACTTAGTTCCAAGCAATGTTCATAGGACTGCAACTTTAATATCCTGTACTACCAAAAGTTGGTCAGAATGACCACACACTGTAAAGAATTGGTTCTTGTGTTCCCAAACTGACCTCACATATTAGATTCACAAATGAATTTTCAAATTGCTTAAAATAACATCAAATGAAATTACATCCTGTACTATAATTCATAATCAGTGCTTTTTCCCACGCAGACAAATAACACGTACCATAGACTAGAGAGAACATCAAAATCATAGCAATAAGATGCCACATAGAATCATAGAATTATGGAAGAGACCACAAGTCCAACCCCCTGCTATGCAGGAATACACAACAAAGCATTTCCAACAGATGGCCATCCAGCATCTGCTTAAAAACCTCCAAAGAAGGAGACTCCACCACACTCCCAGGCAGCATATTTCACTGCTGGACAGCTCTGACTGTCAGGAAGTTCTTCCTGAGGTTCAGGTGGAATCTCCTTTCCTGCAGCTTAAATCCATTACTCCTTGTCCTAGTCTCTGGAGCAGCAGAAAACAAGCCCGCTCCCTCCTCGACATGACATCCCTTCAAATATTTAAACATGGCTAACATGTCCCCTCTTAACCTTCTCTTCTGCAGACTAAACACACCCAGCTCCCTAAGCCGTTCCTCATAGGGCATGGCTTCCAGACCCTTCACCATTTTGGTCACCCTCCTCTGAACACGTTCCAGCTTGTCAACATCCTTCTTGAATTGAGGTGCCCAGAACTGGACACAGTATTCCAAATGAGGTCTAACCAAAGCAGAATAGAGAGGTACCATTACTTTCCTTGATCTAGACACCATACTCCTATTGATGCAATCAAGAATAGCTTTGGTTTTCTTGGCTGCCACATCACACTGCTGACTTGTGATCTACCAAGACTCTTAGATCCCCTTCACACGTACTGCTATCCAGCCACGCATCCCTCACCCTATATTTGTACATTCCTTTTTTCTTTTTTTTTTTCTTTTTTTTTGCGTAAGTGCAGGACCTTACATTTCTCTCTGTTGAAATTCAGTTTGTTAGCTTTGGCCCAGCTCTCCAATCTGTCAAGGTCATTTTGAAATTTGATCCTGTCCTCTGGCGTATTAGCAACCCCTCCCAATTTGGTATCATCTGCAAATTTGATCAGCGTGCCCTCTACTCTTTCATCAAAGTCATTGATGAAGATGTTGAATAACACTGGGCCCAGGACAGAACCCTGCAGGACCCCACTAGTCACTTCTCTCCAGGATGAAAAGCAGCCATTGGGGAGCACCTTTGGGTTTGGTCAGTCAACCAATTACAAATCCACCTAACAGTAGCCCTGCACAGCCCACACTTTACTAGCTTCTTTGTAAGAATGTCATAGGGAACTTTTGTCAAAGGCCTTACTGAAATCAAGATATGCTATGTCTACAGCATTCCCTTCATCTATCAAGCCTGTAACCCTATCATAAAAAGAGATAAGATTAGTCTGGCATGACTCATTTCTGAGAAATCCATTTGGACTTTTAATGATTATGGCATTGCTTTCTAAGTAATTACAAACTGATGTTTAATGATCTGCTGTAGGATCTTTCCTGGTATTGATGTCAGGCTGACTGGGAGATAATTATTTGGGTCCTCTTTTTTTTCTATTCTTGAAGATGGGGATGACATTTGCCCTCCTCCAGTCTGCTGGGACTTCTCCTGTTCTCCAAGAATTCTCAAAGATTACTGCGAGTGGTTCAGAAATGACTCCTGCCAGTTCTTTTAATATCCTTGGATGGAATTCATCTGGCCGTGGACACTCGAATTCATCTAGTTTAGCCAGATATTCCTGTACTACTTCTGTATCTATTCTGTGCTGCATTTCTTCCCCACTTCCTCACCTGCTCCCCTCCCTCCAGGTTGAGTACTTCTATCCTTTTGGGAGAAAACTGAGGCAAAGAAGGTGTTGAGTAGTTCTGCTTTCTCTCTTCTCCCGTTAGTAATTAGCATCTTTTCTGCACAGCGACCCTAATATACCCACCTAATATGAATAATGAAATGCTAAGTTACATGGCGTCTTATCACTATCATCTTTGAACCCACAAGGGACATCAGATTAATTAAGGGGAAAGAGTATTTGGAATTGTAGCATTCTTAAATATTCTTCATAATAGAAATTTAAAAGAAGCCATGCAAATGTACGCTTTTACATAATGAACCTGAAGTACATCTGCCAAATTTGTTTTCACATAGTGCCTATGTATACATTTCAGTCTGGAAAAAGCATACAATAAACAAATCCTCTGAACACATTACCCAAGTACATAGAGTGTGCATATTTATGAGATGAGTTTCTGATATACTATTCCCACCATGGCTTTAAAATTTTAGCTGATTCTATCACAACACCCTTGTGGATGCAAAAGATACATGACAAAAATTATAGCAGGTCTGTGAAGGATTGGGAACAGGAAAGAAATCTTGTGTGTTATGCTGTCAGAAAGTCCATAAAAGAGAGAAAACAAGTAAAAGCAACATTTGGTTTGTATGCCTCAGCATTGCTGTCCAACCAGAAGACATCAGAAATTTTGAGAGTGGTTGCTTGCGACTTATATAACTATCACAGAGACATAATCCTCAAAACTGTGTTTGACATTGGCTAACATGAAAGAGATTAGACTGAGGGAAGGTGACAATGTCACCCACTGAATTTCCTAACCAAGAAATTGGTGAGGTGTGACTCAAAAGCAACACAGCTTTGTAGAACTGTAATGTGGATATGTTGCTTACAAATACTGCAGCAATGCTTGAGCTGGGCCACCACGAATACTCCACAAGCATATGAGGATAAGCACACCAAACTGAGCTGCTGAGTCAAGTAAGAATCTGAACCCAGTTTTTTTCTGTCCTAAGCCACTCTCTCCATGTTGGCATATAAGTTTCAGCTTTCCCTTCAGTTTAGACCAATGGTTTCCAAACTTTCGTCTTCTAGATGTTTGGGACTTCACCTCCCTGATGGTCAGCCAGCTTGGCCAACATCCAGGAATTTGGGAGCTAAAGTCCTAAACAATTGGAGAACCAAAGTTTGGGAAACACTGGTTTAGATATTCACCTCTCTAGACAGTGGGGATGAATACGCAGTGAAATATAAGGTGAGACATGTAAACCCAAATCCTGTTCCCAGTCCCACCATGTAGAGCTGATTATTCATTGTTTAAAATATTCCTAGGCTACCTTTTTAAGGTATAGCCCTCATAATGCAGCTTATATATTATTAAAGGAGGAAAGAGATAAATGGACAAAATCACATACTAATTTAAAACAGGATCTGAGAGCCACTGTGGTATAGTTGTTTGGGTGTTGGACTAAGACTCTGGAAGACCAGGGTTCAAATCCTACAAGGCTATGGAAACTCACTAGGTGACCTCGGGGAAGTCACGCACTCTCTCAGCCTCAGAAAAAGCAATGGCAAACCCCTTCTCAACAATTTTTGCCAAGAAAATGTCATGATAGGTTCACCTATCTAGGGTCCTCATAGGTCAGCAATGACTTGAAGGCACAAAGCAACAACACAACACCTAAACTAAAAGCAGCCAGAAAAGAGATCTATAATTGAAGTTCATTTAAAAGTCAATTCAAATACAGGTATACTTCAGTTAACAAAGTAGGTGTGTTCCTGGGCTTTACATCTTCAACAGAAACTTTGGGACCAGAGGTAGAAATAAATTGGAAACAACAAGAATTGAGTTTTGTACCACAGAAAAGAAGAGCAGTTCAACATGTTTCAGCAAACTATTTATTTAAAACTAATACTGTGCACATGGGAAATGAAGCAACCATATCAGGTAAGTCTTGGATAAGTAAACAAAAAGATCTTGAATCTTCTACAGAGCCATAGAAAACTTCTTCCAAAATGCTTCCCAGGATGATATTTTTTTTACCTATCAACAGTCTCCACTTTTCTTATGATTTCCATTTTGGTGGGGAAACCTATAGATCTAAGCTTTCTGAACATGATAAGGGAGCTAGTGAGGCAATGAATCTTCTTTATTCTTCTTTATCTGTTTTTGCTCTTCATCCATGCTCAGTCTGGAGACAGCTGTTTACCTCACCTGTTGTACGTAAGCACGCACAGTTACAGTACGATCACCTAGAGAAGAAACTCATTCTTTCCCAGCTCTGTTTTTATTGCATTGTTTACTGTAAGCATGCTGTTACTGCCCTGGCTAGCCCGAGCTTGGGGGATATAAAAAGATATCTCTTGATATCAATAATTCGGCTTCACATACCCATTCCCCTCCACGTGCTTGTGAGGCCCCCGGACAAGCACGCACACAGGCTCGGCCGACAATCGCTGTAATATTACAACACAATACACGCAGGCCAGAAATAGCCGACTCACAACTTTAGGAGACCTCAAGGCAAGTACCTTCATTAGGTATGCACACAACTTTCAAAAGATCCTCTGCCCCGCGCTGGCAGCTTGATGATCTGACTATACAACGCTCAAGTACTCCGCGTTTGCATACTGGCTATCCTATTGACAATTTGGCTGTAACTCAATCATTCAAATTTGGACCTTTCGGAGGCTTTGTCTCCAGCCCCAAATCCATTATTTTCCCCAAGTCCGACCTAGCCTGCAGTCACAATTCTCCTTATAAAAACTCCTGACTTTGAGCGCTTCCTTGGATCGCTCTTGCCTTCCATCCCGCCTTGCTGTCGCTTTGTCCAGTGAGCCTTCCCCTCAGCTCCATGTGCTGAGATCCACGCTCCCCAGCTTCTCCACTTCCAACCGGGCTTCAGGACAGGTGAAGTATCACCCAAACCAACAACTCCTCTGAAAATCCCTCTATCCCACTCCAACCTTTATTTCCATAGTTATCTGTGTGAGTGTGCTGCATACACTGTTTGCTTGTGTTTTAATAAAATATCACTTATTGTTTCAATTTCTGTGTGCTCCTTGACTCGGCCTGACCCCGTAAACATAGGGTTCAAGATCTCGCTATGTTACCCTGCCTCTCATATTGCTAGGCAGTGCTCTTGACTAATTTCCCCAACTTATAAATTGAGAGCGCATTTAGGTGTCCCTCCCAGGACCCCCAGGAATCAGGGTAACAATGCTGCCATAACTCAACACTTCCTTCACCATCCTCCCAATACCAATGCTGAAAGGAACAACAACAAAAACAACCTTCCAGCCAGACAGAAGACAAGAGAAGGGAGGCTGGGCTGGGCTGGGCTGCTGTAAGTAGACATTCTGTAGTCCCATATATATGTATCTGAGATCAACCAGACAAGCCTTTTTCAGCAGTAGTCACATATTTGTTGAACACACACACACACACACACACACACAGAAACATTTTTCTCATGCAAGAATTCAACAAATGTGTGACTACTACTGAAAAATCCTTACCTGTATCTTAAACAGAGGGCACAAAAATGCCTTTAAGGCCCAGCCACGTTGAAGGTTGATAGTCTTTAAAACAAAACAAAACAAAACAAAGCAAACAAACAAACCTTCCCCAAAACCTTTGGTAATTGGAAGGGTCATTATCAGCACTTTCCATGAGCCCTTATAAGGCACAAGCAACCAGTGCAACTGGAACATTGATAATGTAACATGTTCCAGGCAGCTAGCCCTAAGCAAGAAGTAACAGTGCACCAATACATCCAATGTGCTCTGAAAATAACTACTAAAAATGTAAAGAATCTGACATTAAGAGATATGATCACAGATGTTACTACCATGGTGTCCCAAGAATTAACCATCATGAAATGAAGAAGCCATACTCAGGAATTCTGTGAGTTAATTTAGCTATGCATTTTCCCCTAGGAATAGATAGCCCCAGAAAGCACCTCATGGAAATGCTGAAGAAATTTAAGCAAGCTACATGAATACATCTGTTTTTAAAGTAAAATCCCTACCCATTCTTTTCAAACAAGCAAAAAATGATAAATAATTTGATTTTTTTGTTTTAATATATAAAAATTATCTTTATGAAAAAATAGTTCTAAAGATTTTGAAAAGATTAGCCTTTATAGATTCTCCAGTTATTGTTAAAATTTCTGATTTGTAACTAAGATCTCTTCAGATCAAGACAATAGAATTATAGTGGCCCCTCCACATTCACGAGGTTTCAGGGCACAGAACCCTCATGAATGTGGAAAAATCGCAAATAACTCTCCTCCCCCTGTGATTCCCTCTCCTGTACTGTTCTGGAGCCTTGGCATGGGAGCCTTCCATCCCTGCACCCAGACCAGAGGCAAGAGAGTGAGAAGGGGGAGCTCCAGAGTGAAGAAGGAATGAGCGTGTATGGCCCCCCAACTGTTTTACCTCTTGCCTCAGCACAAGTTCTCAGCACCAGGGCAGAAGCAAAGCAATGGGAGGGGAGACCTCCAGAAGGCACAAGGAAAGCGTGTGCACATCTTCCCCTGCTCCATTGCCTTCTCTTTTGCCTCAGCATGAGTGCTTAGCACAAGCACAGAGGTAAAGCAATCAGAGGGAGAGCTCTGGAGGGCACAAGAGAAGCCTGTGCTCATGTCTTCCCCTGCCCCAGTGCTTTACCTTTTGCCTCAGCACCAGTTCTCAGCACTGGGGCCAGAGGCAAGGGAATGGGAGGGGGAACTCCGGACGGCAGAAGGAAAGTGCATGCTGCCTTCCTGTCCCTCCATCCCCTTACCTTTTTCATTTGTACAAGTTCTCAGCAATGGGGCAGGGGCAAGGGAATGGGAGGGAAGAGCTCTGGAGGGTACAAGAAAAGCACATACACCCACATCTCCCCCCTCCATTGCCTTACCTTTTGCCTCGGCATATTTGCCTTCTTTCTTCACAAGGGCAAAATGCAAGGGAATGGGAGGAGGAGAATGAAACGGAGAGGCACAGGTGTCCACTCCAAGGCTTGGCAGGCAGCCCAAGAGCCGGTTAGCAAGTCTCTCGTAACTAAGGCAATAAATCAAAGAGCTTTCCAGGCAAACGCAAATGGGGAGATAAGGCAGCAATAAATAAAAGAGCTTCTAGCAGCAAGGAGACCCTCTGGCTGTTACTTCACAGCCGAGTTCTCAGTGAACAGTTCAAGTAAGAGAAGTTACCAGAGCCGGTCCGAGGTCCAAAAGGGGGTGAGGTTCCAGCGGGTCAGGCAGCGTTCCAGGAGGCAAGGCAGGGATTTAGGAGACCCAACACGTAACTCTCCCCAAACGGGACAGTTGTGAGCCAACAATGACCCAAGGCTGAGTGCGTGCTTTTATAGCCAGATCACTCCTCCAGGTGTTTTCTCAGCTGGACCCTGATTGCCTGGCGTTTCCTATTTAAACGCTCTGACCTCCTGAGAGCACTCTTTTGCTCCCGATGCTGCTGGTAAGTAGGTACCTGCTCTTGCACCTCACTATCTGACTCTTCTGGCTTGGCTGGGTCTGAGGCAACCCCTGGCTCTGTTGCTGGGGCTACTGGGGCCAAGGGCTCTGTGTCTGGGGCAGCAGTATCCAGGGTCTTGGGCTCCGACTCAGAGCTTGAGTCCTGGAGCTCCAGGGTCCTGACAACAGTGGCCTCCTGAATAATCAAATTTGTGAGAGTCAAACCTGCAAATGTGGAGGGAGAGCTGTACCTGAAGACAGGGTACACTGTATAGGAGATTCTATGAGATTCCTTTTCAGAAAATATTTATATTATATTTCACCTTTCTCCCAGCATGGCAGACAAGACAGCTTACAACAGATTAAAACAAAGTACAGCTCAGATCTTATTAATCCAAAACTTAAAAAAAAACACCCTAAGCAGACAATTCTATTAAAAGCGCAAAGTTAAAATAGTGTACCATTTTTCTGATACACCAAGTTAGAAAAAAGGGAGAATGAAACGCAGGGCAGGCTTTCCCCATGTCAACTCCAGCAATACACCAAAAATTACTTCTACGGCTTTACTCTGCATCATAAACTGAACTTGGCTTTATGATCAAAGCGGTCATCTGATCTTATTTACACTCAGTTCATGTACACACTGCTGCGGTATTTCCATTTTAGTGTCTATCTTATCTAACATATTTGGCACCTTATCTTCTGCTGCTGCAGAAGTCTTACTTAAAAGCAGCTTTTCCCTTCCTTGTGGCTTCTACTTCTCCCATGATATTCTTGAAATATTCATTTTCAGTCCATAATTTATTATATCTGGGCATGTTTGGGACACTTCTGTCTTCTAGATAATTGCACCTTTAAAATCATCTCTGTGTGAGCCATCGGTTATTGTTTGAAACCAGAAAGCCCAAATGAAACCAGGTGTTTTAAGGAAAATGAGTTGCTTTGCTAAGCAAAGGAAAAAACTTCTTTGCTAAGCTAAGAAAAAGAAAAAAAAACTACTTTTATTCTTATTAGTGAAGGAGATGAAGCGGATGATTACACCAAAGACCTCTTATATAGCGACCTTTCACTACTGTCAGTTAAGAAGAACTTTTAGCTTCATGGCTTAATCTTTTTAAGAAAGTTAAAATGCCATACTTAAATTACTTTTAAAAGCCCTAAAGTCTGCAAAATATACAGCTTCTCCATCAATTTTTAGCCTCAATATTTGCAGATATTGTTACATATTCCAACATATAGATCTAAATAGTAAGATTCAAAGTGTAACTAATTGATTTATGTATGCTATCTGCAGTCTGATTGATTGTTCACAATATAACAGTGGGATTTCTTTAGTTATAACATTTCACCAAAGCATTACAAAAACATAAATAATGCATCAAACATCAGAACAGATAAATGAATCTGAATCAATCTCCAGAAAATACTGCTTCAAACCCCAAGGAGCAGCTCAAGACTTGAGTTCAACTATCTGACACTCAATTTACACTTACAAATATATATGCACAGTTCAATCCACACTGGCGGAAAGGTGAGATGTAAAATAAATAAATAAATAAATACCACTAGAATTATAGAAAAGATGGGCTTACGGTTACTACAAAGCAAACCAAAGAAGAATCACATGTGCTGGCCTCCAATCATGAATGTATTTATTTGACAGTAAATATTATGGATTCATTTAAATGAATATAAATGAAGAAAAATTGTAGTTACCCATATGAGTCCATGAGAATGGAAAAACACACAGGTCATAACATATGTGACCACAATGCAAAGAGCAAGCTTTCTAATTTTGCCAAAATCTTCTTCAGGTTTCATATTAAGAAGTAGAAAGGGCAGGGAGGGAAAACAACATTACACTGAACCTCCAAATTGGAGCACATTTAGCAGTAGTAATATAAAGCATGGAAAATGTCAGGGAATTCACTTAACTAGACTAGCTTCTACAAGGTAGAAAACAGGTTTTAGGTTGCACTGAGATTAGCTGAAACAGAGGAACAAAAATGACTGCTCCTTCCTTTTTTACCTTGGTTTAAAATCTACCAATTATTGTCTCCAGTCTCAACTGGGTGGCCTTTAAATGTTCTGCTGGGGCCATTGTAAGTGCTCACCCCTAGATATTTCACAGTGTGAAGCTGAATGCATGGGTCCTAATTTTGTTGAAAAGGCACAATTGACACCTCATGTGGTTGCAGGCCTTTAAATGTCACCGTTATTCCATGGGTAGACTACATAGAAAAGTGCCACCCATATTATTCCCCTAACACTTGAACAACAAGATGAGCAGTACAGTCTGCTTTTGAGCCGCTGCTCATGCTGTCAAATTGCCACCAGCAATCAAACATTGTTGTTTCTTACACCTCTTGATAATCCCACATTTTCAATTAATTTGTAACTCCTTCTAATTGATGGGAGTTACAAATAGCAGCCTATTTCTGTTTATACATCCATGTGCTCTCATCCAGGGCTAGGAAGATAAAACAGGCAAACCTGTAACAAAATGGCTGTTTTATGTTGACTTTTCATCAGGTTGTTGATTGACTCAAAAAGTCTCCTCATGGCTTCTTCAAATTCTGTCTGTTCTTTGCCTTCATACAGCCTGAAAGAAATCATATTTGAATTAAAAAGTGTGATTCTCTCACACAGAAACCGCCCCAAAGATATAAACTAGAGGCTGCTGAATTTCCTGGTGCCATTATTACACATTATCTACCTTTATAGACATGTATAGTGTTATTGTACCAATCTATGGTGTTAGCATTACAATGTGCCACTTTGCCTTATAAAAACATCTGAACCGCAGAACTCAGAGGCTCATAATAGAGAACCTGACTTAACTTTCTCCCTGGAGCAAGAAGTTGTTGAAGTCTATTCCCAAGTATCAGGTTGACTGCCAATTCCTATAGCCTGCTAGCTGCGCTGCAAACTACTTTTGCACTTTAAACTCATGCCATTTCTGCAGTAGACTGTTATAGTGCTATTATTCCACTTTCAATATCCCATGGAATCCTGGGGTTTGCAGTTTAGGGAGGGACCTCAATGGCCCCTCCCCAAAACCCCAGGATTCCATAGGATGTTGAAAGTAGAATAATAGCACTATAACAGTCTAGTGGAGAAATGGCCTCAGTTTGCAGCAACTTAGATAAGCTGAGGACAAAAGGGGAAAAGAGGAAGAGAGACACTGGGTCATTTTAAAGGCAACAAAGAAAGTGGGATAACAGTGGGTTAGTTGGGACTATGCTTGTCAAATCAGGAGGTATGGAACAGCTGCATATCCTGTGTTCTTTCTGGCAAGAAGCAATGCAGATTTGCCCTTTGGCAAAGTGCAGTCTCTATCCCTTATGGATCTTGTTAAGACCCTTTATATCCACTGCAGCAAAGCAGAGGAGCTGGAAGTTCTGCCCTTTCCAAGAACAGCATATATCATAGATCCAGATTTAAAACTTGTTGGCACCAGCTATGATTAAGGCACAGAGAAATGTCTCCCAAAATCTGTTTTTCTTCTTCCAAGAAAAGCAAGAGAATACACATTTTTGGTACATGCCCAGAATCGGAGTCTGCAGCTCTCAAATCAAGTTTCTAGTCTGTACCTTCAAGTCTCAAGTTGAGCCTCAAGTCCTTGCAAGATACTTTCAAGTCAAGTCTCAAGTGCAGACGTGGTGATGGGGTGTATAGGAGGATTGATGGGTTTAAAAGGGGCTGCAGTTTTGGAAGTATGGAATAGGATCCTTCTTACTTCCCATTTCCATAGCTGGTGGCTTTTTTGGAAATGGAGAATACTATCCTTCTTACTGCCTATTACTGAAGCTTCAAAAGCTTTAGAAGAAAGGCCTGCTCCTCAAGCCTGTTGCCTAACACATTTGCTTTTCTCTCTGAGAAACGCATTCTGCACTCTAGGGACAAGTCTTGCCTTTTGCTCTTGGAAAAGTTTTAGAAGGCTCCTCCAATATGCAGTGGGAACAGGCTACCAAACAGACCTCAACCCTGCCTCAAGTCCATTGCCTAATTCATTTGCTGTTCCCCTTTAAGAAATGCACCCACACTTTGGGTTTGAGACAGATCGTCATGCGGCCAGTACAGAAAAAGAGAGGAAAGCATTGTTCAAAGTCATAGAGTTTCTGGATAAATGGGTTATGTTACTGAACCAAGGGCAGCAAGTCAGTCACTAAACATACACAAGTCACAAGAAGATTTAGTGTGTCATTTATTGCTGAATCAAATCCAAGTCGAGTCCGAATCCAACTTGAGTCCAAGTCAATAGATTCAAGTTTACATCACTGGAAAGACATAGGACCTATTCACCCTGAATTGTTTAAAGGCTGACCTTTTCTGCTTCCCCATGGCTATGAATTTCTGAAATCTGTAAGTGTTTCCCTTAAATGTAGCTTGTTTTATCTTAACCAAGTACTTTGGTTTATCCTAATTATGGTTAGTTAAATCAAAGCAAATTTATAACCTATGACTTGAAAGTAGCTTGTTTAGAAATTGATAAAAGTTGGATGTTATTTTTTGTCTATGGCCATTTCCGCACTACACTCTTATAGCGTGATTATTCCACTTTCAACAGCCTATGGAAATCCTGGGGTTTGCAGTTTAGGGAGGGGCCGTGTGCCCCTCTCTAAACTGCAAAGCCTAGGATTCCATAGGATGTTGAAAGTGGAATAATCCCGCTATAAGAGTATAGTGCGGAAATGGCCTATTTCTTGTAGATAAGATGAATAATTGGTATTATCCCATTTCCATTTGATTTCTTTTTAAATATTAAAAAATTGTTATATGATGTCCCATTCATATTCTCTCCCCTCAGTTAAACAGTCCTCAAAGGTTTTTGTAGAATTGGTCTTCTAGACTGTTTATCATTTTTACCATTCCTGTTCTAATACATTGCAATGAAACTGAATATTGAATTTTTAAAAATCCTACCTCACCTGTATTCAGTTGCTCCCAGTTTTACAGCATTCATAACTTTGATAAACATACAAACTCATACAAGAGGCTGTCCACGCTTTGATGCAAGATCACAAAACTATAATTGTGTAGTGTGAAAGGGCCACAAGAGAGATAGGTCTGCATTAAGAGTCATAAAAGATTTCTCTTTTCTGTCCTCTTAGGCTCTCTTAGCTTTAGGCTTAAGCTTATACCAGTATTATTTTATACATTTGCTTCTATAGAAATTTCTGCATAGTGACTTGCAGTTACAAAAATCTAAAAACACTAAAGTGATAGAAAAACAACAACAGATGAAGCAGATTTAAAAAAAAAAAAGCAAACAAAACATCTCACACCATTAAGGCGATTTTCTCAAAGGGTTCAAGAAATATTAAATCAGATGGATGCAAGTAATATAGTTATCTCAAGCTGACCTTTTTGCAGCACAAAGAAATGGTGCATTGTTACAATGAAGGATTTTGCATCTTACTAGATATGATTGGATCTCCCTTCAGATTTAAAAAATAGTAAGTGCAGCTAAAGGATAGAAGTAAGTCATAAGAACAGCTAAAGGATGGAAGGAATTTAGACCAGGCAATAATGTTGAGGGAAGGGTTTGTTGTTGTTGATTCAAAATTAATGGAAGAGAACTGGGTTTTAAAACCAATCCCAGTACCTAACTTCTGGTATTAATATTTTAAAACTGCTGTATAAATGGGGTATTTGACCACAAAGCCTCTGACATCATATGAGGCTTTGCCCCACTTCCGTTCAGCATCATGACCTCCATGAATTATAATTACAGTATAAATTTCATTGGTGCCTGCACATTTAGCTTCTTTGACCTATTTAACTGCAGTAGAGGTAACAGCAGTCACAAAAAACAACCTTCTATTAACTCAACACCAGACATTTAAGGAATGCTGGGTAATGAGAGGTCTGTTCTTTTCTTTTTTCACAAACTGTGTGTGTGTGTGTGTGTGTGTGGTGTGTATGTGTGTGTCATTGCTTCAATTTTTGGATTTTTCTCATTTTTACTCAAATAAATAAGGCCATGTTATTAAAGGGCATGCCATTAAACACTCTGACACTTCTCAATGCAGGGTTTTTTTGAGGGGAGGGGCAGGGTTTGCAGTACAATTAAAGCACACAACATCATTCGTAGCTTTTTTTCTTGGTAATTCTGGGTCAACTTAAGATATTAACAAAACCAGGCACCAAATGTGAATTGGATACTACAAGTATGAAGTAATATTATATCACAAGAATATTTACAAAAGGGGGGGGGGGTGTTTCAGTAATTCATCCTCTAATTTTACACCTTTATTGAATCACATTATCAGTTAATATATATTGGCTTCTGCAGAAAAAAGAAAGACCAAAGCTGGCTAATTAACAGCAGAATTAGGGCTATTTCAAATCCACATTAGATAATAATCGTATTGTACCCTTCTTTTTATCAAGTTTATCAGTGGTCATTAAAGGTAATTTAATCCTCTTTATGAGCAAATTAATCTAAGACTTCAATGAGGTTGGAGCAACAAAGGAAAATGCAGAATTTTGCTTTAGTAGGGAAGGCTAAACAAAGGAATCCAATCTGAATTGATACCTCTGCCAATATTTACTCCCAGATTGAAAAATTTAAATCCTCTTCCACAAATATCTCTTATAACATTACAGGAGGACAACTCAAGACTAGAACTGGATTCAGAATAAGCCTGTCACAGGCAGAAGGGCTAATCTGTCCATCTGATCCAGTGAAAGAGTCCTGTTGTGGAGGGCAAGGGGCAATTGTGAAGTATTTTGCCCTTTCCCTGGGTACACTGTCTGTTTTGGAGGATCAGGGGAACTACACAACACTGCATGAGATTCTCGTTGTGGGCTACAAAATATGCTCTTTCACACTACACAGTTGTACCACTATGATTCCACTTTAACTGCCATCGCAACATCCTGTGGAATCCCTGGGTTTGCAATTTGTTGTTTGTAATTATGGTGCCTTCAAGTCGTTTCCAATTTATAATGACCCAAAGGTGAATCTATCAGAGGGTTTTCTTGGCAAGATTCACTTAGAAGGGGTCTGCTTTCACTCTCCTATGACACTGAGAGAGTATGACTTGCCCACCCATGGCCAAGTGGAGATTCAAACTGTGGTCTCAGAGTCATAGTCCAACCCTCAAAAACTACACCCCACTGTTTGTATTTTAGGGAGGGTCTTTTAGGACCCACAGCCTGGGAGCTCCTCTGGTTTAGTGTAGTCACTAAACTGCAAACCATAGCATATATCCATAGCAGATAAAGTGGAATCATAATGCTATAACTGTGTGGTTGGAAAAGGCCTAAGGAGAAGGTAATCATCTGGAGTTTTCTGAATGCAGTTTCACTGTTTGAAGCTATTTGAGTTTGTTTCTACTTACATGTTTCCTGATATTTCCACTAACTTTGATGTTTCATTCCAAAACTACCAGAATTCATAGTGTCAGCAAGCACCTCCCCTACTAGTGATTTACAGACATTACTGATTAGATATAGTTAAACTCATCTTATTATACAGTACAAGTTTCATGAACAGCTATGGCCATTTCCACACGGGGTTTTTAAAACGGTGCAGAGCGTCGTCCAGGGAGGACGTCTGCACCTGGGAGTGGGCTGGGTCGGACCTACTTAACGTAGATCTGCACCCCAGCCTGCTCCGGAATGACCCCAAGTGGTCATCCAGTGTGCTTTTGAAAAACCTGTTTCTTGAGGTTTTTCAAAAGCACGGAGCATGCCAGTGCGAGCCTGCTCCCTTATGCAGATTCACAAGCCTGTGATCTGACGGGGGTGGGCTTTAGGCTGGCGAGCTTCAGCAAGAGAACCTCGACCAACTGGAAGCCACCATTTTCGTCCCCGGAGCAGTGCAGAGCGGTGGCCACGCACTGCTCCGGAGCAGCACGGACCGGACCGGGGAGCCCAAAAATCCGGTGAGTAGCATCATGGGGCAATTCCCTCGCCCTGTGCGGAAATGGCCTATGTGTTGTTTGCATATTCTTTCATCTTCCTGCTGACAATAGTGTAGCTACTAGTAGGATTTCCCATGTCAGACAAGGTTGTTCTTGTTTTGTTTTATTTTGGCTAGAAAGGCAAACTAAATGTGCTACTGCACAGCAGTAGTAGTAGTGGGTAAAACTGGTGGAGGATCTCTCAGTGGCACCTTAGCTAACCCTTGCCAATACTGCATGGAAGGAGGCACCAGTAAACCACTTCTGAATATCTTTTACCATGAAAACCCTGTGATAAGACAATCCACAATGAAGCAACAGACAGTGCTAGAAGATAAGATGCTCACACTGGAAAGCACTCATCCAGCTACTGGCGAAGTAAAAGTAACATTGTGTCTAATGGCACAACAGGACTAAAGCCAAAAGAATATTCAGCTACTGATATGCTGAGATGTGAAAGAAAAGTCTAAAGCTGCACAATGCTTGTAATGGAAACATGGAATGTGAGAAACATGTATCAGAGAAAACTACAAATTGTAAAACAAACAAAAAAGACAGACATAGACATACTTGATGTGAGCTAGCTAAAGTGGACAGGAATGACACATTTTCAATTAGATAATATAACAATGTTTTACTCTGGAAATGAAAATCAAAGAAGAAATAAGGTGCAGTTAAGGTGAGACAAAGTGTAGCAAAACAAAAAAGCCAGTCAGGGAATGCAATACAAAGTCTGATCAAATAATAAGACTTCAGAGAAAACATCTTAATATGACAAAGAAACTATTATAATAATCAATGCAAAAAAAGATCACAAAAAAGTAGAAAAAGAGACCTTTTTCACAAGATCCAAGAATTTAAAGGAAAGTTCAAACCATGAGTAGCATAACTGTATAATCAGCATATGGTCATAACAAAATAAAGAGACAATGGAAGAAGAACACTAAGCAAGTACATAAAGGAGATGAAACAATGGTAGATTTCTTTTAAGAAGATCTCCCACAATTTTAGGAAAAGGGTCTCAAAGGACAGGAGAAATAAATAATCAAGAACAGACAACATACCAATAAAGCTGTTTGAAGCTACAGATATGGAATTCATTCAAATTCTAACCAAAATCTGCTAACAAATATGGAAAACAAAACAATGGCCCATGCCTAATTAATATTCCAACCCCCAAGAAAGTGGACAACAGGGACTGCAGTAGCCAGCAGACAGTTGCAGATCTCCAATGTAAGCAAAATGATGCTCAAGATTTTACAAGAAAGGCTTTTACTGTATAGGGAATGAGACATGCCAGATGTTTAAGGTGGGTTTAAAAAAGGAAGCGGCACTATGGATCATTTCACAAGCATACACTGGAAAATAGAATGCAGCAGAGATTTTCAGAACAAAATCAATCTATGCTTTATTGATTACAGCAAAACCTTTGAGTCTGTCTATCATGAGAAATTATGAGTGACTCTAAGAGAAATGGAATGTTACATCTGACTGTACTGGTATGTATAATCTGAATAAGAAGGCACTCCAGGACACAATACAGAGAAACTGAATGGTTTCTCATTGACAAGCCGGTCAGACAAGGCTGCATTTCATCACCCTATCTGATTAATTTACAAGCAAAACATATAATATGGAAAGTGGGATCAAATTCAGAGGAATGAGACATGAAAATTAGGCAAAGGAAAATCAGTAATTTAATATATGCAGATGATAAATATTACTTGTAGAAAATAGCAAAGACTTTTAACAACTACTGATGAAAGCTATGGAAGAAAATGGAAAAGCAGCATTACAGTTTAACATTAAGAGAACAAAAGCAATGACCACAGATGATTAAGCAATGTTAAATGGAGGCATTGATATAGTTAAAGATTTTCTATACCTTGGCTCAATCATTAATCAAAATGGAGACTGCAGTCAAGGAATCAGAAGACTAAGGCCATTTCTGCCCCACACTGTTACAGGGCTATCATTCCACTTTCAACATCCTATGGAATTCTGGGTTTTGTAGTTTACTGAGGCCAAAGAGCTCTCTGGCTGAAAATTCTAAATGCCCCTTTCTAAACTACAAACCCAGGATTCCATAGGATGTTGAAAGTGGAATAATAGCACTATAACTGTGTACTGCTGAAATGGCCTTAGACTTGGAAGGGCAGGTATGAAGAAACTACACAAGATCCCAAAGTGTAAAGATGTATCATTGAGTACCAAAGTCAGGATTCTCCATGGTGTCATATTTCTGATTTCTATATATGGCTGTGAAAGCTAGACAGAGAAGAAGGCTGACTGGAAGAAAATCAACACAGTTGAACTGTGGTGCTGGATGACCGTGGACTGCCAAAAAGATAAATCAATGGGATTTGAAGTTCAGGGAAAGAGCTCCAGTGCTGTAGTTCAGGGGACTGAGGTGGTGTTCACTGGCAGAGAATTATAAATACACCCCAACTATTAAACTTAGGATTCCATGGGATGGAGTCATGGCAGTTAAAGTGGGATGAAACAGTTATAACTGTGCAGTATGACTCCAGGTTTTTAACATGCAAGCAATAGGCACCAGAAAATGTACTATAATTGTAACAACTACACAAGATCAAGTAGTTCCAACAAACCAAGTGGTACGTGTCCTTTTCTTTCAGGGAAAACAGAAAAGAAATGAGAGTCTTAACATAAAAGTAAGGCTCTTTCTGCATGGGGTTATTAAGGCGGGTCAATGTGTTTTGGCATGGAGCTGTTCTGCATGTGAACGCAAATTAGGATCGCTTTATTTACTGTTGTTCTGCACATAATCCCGAGTTAATCCACCCCCATGTGGTGGGAAAGCGCGCTATTTGAAAACCAGAAAAAATCCGAAATAATTTTCGAGATCGAGCAGATTCGGACTTTCACAGTGGTGCAGATACATACATTCTCACTGCTGCAAATTGGTGGGCAGCGGAGGGTGGGCTGTGGGCGTGCTCACCTCCTCCAGCTGTCCCCACCCACCAAAGGACAGGCAGGTGCCATTTTTTGTTTTGTTCAGCAAACTTTAGAAAATAGAGTAACCGGACAAAACACTGCACAGGCATGTTCAAAGGACAGAGCTGTTTTCTATTTTGCAAATATTTTACTGTATTTGCCGGCATTAGACACACCGCCATATAAGAGCACCCTATTTTCAGACTATATTATTTAGGAAAAAATATTTTAGTACTCTGTTCCCGGTTCCTGTCCTATCTGCTTGGGTGGGGGGACCTCCCTGCCCAGGCAGAAAGAAGAGGCTGTGTGTATGTGTGTGTGTGTGTGTGTTTGTAAGAAGCTCCTTCTCCCCATTCCTCTCCGCCTCGTGAGGAAACTTTCCTGCCAAGGTTGGAAGAGGAGCGAGGGAGGGAGGGAGGGAGCGAGCGTGTGTGTGTGTGTGTAAGAAGCTCCTCCCCCCCCCATTCCTCTCTGGGGCAGGATCGTGCTGGCAGCAGAGCGGAGATGAGCAGGGAGCGCAAGATCGCTCTCCCAACTTTGCTCTACCAGGTAATCTGCCTGGGTGGGGGGAGTTACTATATTCACACCCCATTTTCAGAAGGCATTTTTGGGAGGAAAGTGCCTCTTATACACATAGGTACATAGGTACATACAAATGTACCAATCCAAAAGAGAAAAAAAATAAGCCAATCACAGCTGCCAGGGCGGGGTGAGGGAGTAGTGGGAGTGGCCACCACTGAAGTACTGCAGATGCATGAACTCGCACTCCTCCGAATCAAAATGAACATACCAAGGAGCTGTGCGGAAGCAAATGAGGGAAAGTCTGCATTATTTGAATCCAGTAAGACACAGTAAGAAATAGCGTTAACCGCTTCACATATCTCGTGCGGAAAGGGCCTAAGTTATTGTATAATTAATTTTCTACCCAGTACTGAGATAAAATTAACAAGATTTAAAGTTTTTGAACAGACTAGGATTTATGATTCCACTATGTCTACAGAATCATAGAATCATAGAATCATAAAGTTGGAAGAGACCACAGGGGCCATCGAGTCTAACCCCCTGCTATGCAGGAACACCCATCAAAGCATTCCCAACAGATGGCCATCCAGCCTTTCCTTAAAAACTTCCAAAGAAGGAGACTCCACCACACTTCAAGGCAGCATATTCCACTGCCGGACAGCTCTGACCATCAGGAAGTTCTTCCTCAGGTTCAAGTGGAATCTCCTTTCCTGCAGCTTTTATCCATTGCTCCTTGTCCTAGTCTCTGCAGCGGCAGAGTACAAGCCCGCTCCCTCCTCAACATGACATCCCTTCAAATAGTCAAACATGGCTATCATGTCTCTGCTTAACTTTCTCTTCTGCAGACTAAACATACCCAGCTCCCTAAGCCGTTCTTCATAGGGCATGGTTTCCAGACCCTTCATAATTTTGGTTGCCCTCCTCTGGACACGTTCCAGCTTGTCGACTTCTTTCTTGAATTGAGGTGCCCAGAACTGGACACAGTATTCCAAATGAGGCCTAACCAATGCAGAATAGAGTGGTACCATTACCTCCCTCAGTCTAGACACCATACTCCTATTGATGAAACCAAGAATCGCGTTGGCTTTCTTGGCTGCCACATCACACTGCTGACTCATGTTCAGCTTGTGATCTACCAAGACTCCTAGATCCCTTTCACACCTACTGCTATCCAGCCATGTGTCCCCCATCCTATATTTGCGCCTTCCATTTTTTCTGCCTAAGTGCAGGACCTTACATTTCTCTCTGTTGAAATTCATTTTGTTAGCTTTGGCCCAGCTCTCCAATCTGTCAAGGTCATTTTGAAATTTGATCCTGTCCTCTGGCGTATTAGCAACCCCTCCCAATTTGGTATCATCTGCAAATTTGATCAGCGTGCCCTCCACTCCTTCATCCAAGTCACTGATGAAGATGTTGAATAGCACTGGGCCCAGGACAGAACCCTGTGGCACCCCACTAGTCACTTCTCTCCAGGATGAAAAGCAGCCATTGGGGAGCACCCTTTGGGTTCAGTCAGTCAACCAATTACAAATCCAACTAACAGTAGCCCTGTCCAGCCCGCGTTTTACTACCTTCTTTCCAAGAATGTCATGGGGAACTTTGTCAAAGGGCTTACTGAGGTCAAGATATGCTATGTCTACAGCATTCCCTTCATCTATCAAGCCTGTAACCCTATCATAAAAAGAGATAAGATTAGTCTGGCATGACTTATTTCTGAGAAATCCATGCTGGCTTTTAGTGATTATGGCATTGCTTTCTAAGTAATTACAAACTGATGTTTAATGATCTGCTGTAGGATCTTTCCTGGTATTGATGTCAGGCTGACCGGGCAATAATTATTTGGGTCCTCTTTTTGCCCTTCTTGAAGATAGGGACAACATTTGCCCTCCTCCAGTCTGCTGGGACTTCTCCTGTTCTCAAAGAGTTCTGAAAGATTATTGCAAGTGGTTCAGAAATGACTTCTGCCAGCTCTTTTAATATCCTTGGATGTAATTCATCTGGCCCTGGGGACTTGAATTCATCTAGTTTAGCCAGATATTCCTGTACTACTTCTCTACTTATTCTGTGCTCCATTTCCCTCGCTTCCTCACCTGCTCCCCACGCCCCAGGTTGGGTACTTTTATCCTTTTGGGAGAAAACTGAGGCAAAGAAGGTATTGAGTAGTTCTGCCTTCTCTCTTCCCCCCGTTATTAACTGGTCACCTTCTCCACACAGTGATCCTATCATTTCCTTGTTTTTCCTTTTGCTGCGGACATATCTAAAAAAGCCCTTTTTTGATGTCTCTGGCAAGCCTGAGTTCATTCTGCACTTTAGCTTTTCTGACCTTCTCTCTACATCTCCTGGCTACTTGCTTGGATTCCTCTTTGGTGGTTTCACCATTTTTCCATTTCCCGTACATGTTTCTTTTAACACTTAGCTCAGCTGAGAGTTCTTCAGTCATGCTGGAACACCAAAAGGATAGGACAAGAGTCTTCTGGCAAATCTGATTTTCTGAGATTGTTAAAATGAAAATGGTAGATTTCCCAAAAGCTTTTAAAAAAATAAGTAATAAACAGCAGATAATATAAGATTTCTAGATAAGAAGATTCCCAACACAATAACATTGTGTTTACTCTAGAAATTGTAATCTTGTCTCATGCACTAGGTTTCATGTGATGTCCACATTTTCTGAAATATTTAGGCCTTGAAACAGTCCATCCAAGTGCAGAAACTACAAACATTTACTTAGGAAGTCTTATTTTACTCCCTAGTGGGTGTGACAGGTCTCCCAGATTGGTGTGGCAATTCCCAATCTGATAAGGCACCCTGTCTCCCACACAGCTCTGTGCCACACATACATAACACACCTTTGTGTAAAAGGGTGAGGTATTCAATGTTTAGTTAGAACCATGTAATAATTTTATGATAGTGTATTTTTGGTGTTATTTCTTACTATAGACAACTCAAGCTGAGTTAGTATTTACAAAGATAAACTGTAACATTTATTAAGACAACAATAAGAAGAAAGTAGCATGTTATGCAGGTCAGCGTTGATAGATTTCCTCACTCCATATTTTAGACAATATTAACAGCTAACTTCCTGCTCAGAAACAGTTCAATTGTATCTGTAGACTGTCTTGAAAGGCACAATTATCATACAAAAGGACTTTGGCTAAATTCCCACCAAAGGATTAAACCCTAGTCTAGCTTACACTCTCTGACCAGATCCTACTAGGGTTCTATTACTCTTTTGCCTCTCACTAGGCTTCCACTGAGAATTAAGCCTCCCAAAACAGCCACACTCTCTGGCTGACTAAATGACTCTACTCCCTAGCATCTTGCTGGGCTCTCACTGAAGGAATAAAAGTACCCACAAGTACTTGGCTTTATATAACTTTTCCTCTAGCCACAAGCTCCTCCTGCACTCTACTGAGCTAGGTTATTCTTCTGAATTCTGGTTGCCTTCTTCTGAATTCTGGTTGCCTTGCTTCTTGCCTTGTTTCAACGTGCTTCTGGGCTGCACTGGAGCTTCAGATAACCACAACCCCAGAACTTCATCACAGTGGGCAGAAAGAAACTCAGTTCAACTATTTGAAGAATGCATTAAGAAAGAAATTCATAGTAAAATGTATGTGTGTGCGTAGGTGTGTGTGTGCACCTCCAAATAACCTGTTGACTTATGGATTTCATGGAGTTTTCTTAGGCAAGGAGTTCTCAGAGGTGGTTTTGCCAGTTCCTTCCTCTGAAATATAGGCTATTTCCTCACTACATATTATAGTGCTACTATTCCATTTTCAACCTCCTATGGAATCCTGGGGTGTGCAGTTTAGGGAGGGGCATTTAGAATTCTCAGTCAGAGAGCTCTTTGGCCTCAGTAAATTAGAAACCCCAGAATTCCACAGAATGTTGAAAGTGGAATAATAGTGCTGTAAGAGTGTAGAGCGTAAATGGCCATAGCTTACAGAATCTGCTTTTCATTGGTGATCTCCCATCCAACAACTAACCAGAGCTGACTCTGCTTAGCTTCCAAGATCAGTCAGGATCTGGTGCCTTTAACGTAAATGGCAAGCCTCAGATTCTCCATTTACTCCAAAAGAAGTAATGGTCTGTACTATGATAGATGTGAAGGCAGCACTATTCCAAATCCAAGTCTACTTCTTGAAATGAAATGTACATGCTGATTACACATTTATTGGATTCTTAGACTCTCTGGGCCCATTTGGCAACAGTAATGTGTTGTTCTGAAGAATACAATTAAAGCTATGGGAGACTGGTACACAGTATTATAAAGGTGTGCTGAATTTCTCTCTTGCAAAACAGGAGGTGATTTTACAAGTGCTGTTAGTGTCTCTATGGGCTGCCTGCGCAAGGTCTGAAAACTTTTGCCAGCGCAGCAAATTGTGCCACAGCATCATCAGATATCATGTTTACTATAATGCTACCTTTGTACTATCTTAACTTCAACTGGACTTAATGATAACATTTCATCAGTTGCACCCCAGAAGTGAGCTGGTTGTCCTTTTGTGCATTTCCAGCACCACTGCCGCCATTTCAGAAACTGAACCCACTGTCATGGTAAGGCAACATCCATCCAGTCTGGCTACTTAACAATAAGGTATTAGATATACATTCCTCCTTGATTTTTACATTCTCTGGAGATTTGGGAACAGAACAACAGGCTGGCTGACTTGCCCAACATTGTTTCTCATAATTTGTTGTTGTTGTGTGCTTTCAAGTCATTTCTGCTTTATCACAATCCTAAGGTGACCCTATCATGGGTTTTTCTGGTGAAGAAAGTGTATGACATGCCCAAGGTCACCCAGTGGGTTTCCATGGCTGAGCAGGGATTTGAACCTGGGCTATTTCTGCATGACAACGCTCTTCTGCATCGTCTTGCTGCAGTCCCAGATCCAGAAGGGAGTGCATCAGCAACACTCCCCTCTTCACCCACTCAGTCCATGCAGAAGAGAACACAATGGCGCCACGTCTTCCTTCTGCAGTGCAACCAGGCTTTTTCCACTGCTGTGCTATGGAAGGAAGTGTTGCCAATGTTCTTCCACAGCTTCTGCATGGCCAGAAGTGGTAGGAGTGCTGCGCGAAAACAGATGCAAAATGGATTTTTTCTGTTTTGCAAAAACTGTGCAAGCATGACGCTCCGCAACAGGATGGCAGCAGGATGGTGATGACATCATGTGGAAGTGCAACCTGATGACCACTGCCATCCTGGGCAGAAAGAAGACAGCGACATCATGCGGAAAGGGTCATAGTCTCCAGGACTGCAGTCCAATGGTCAAACTATTATATACCATTAGCTTTGTGGCTAATTCTGTAAGCATAGGAGGGTTGTTCATTCCTTAACTTTCCCACCATACAGAAATGGCCCATCCTGCATGGAAAGCTGCGTGTCTATTTGATACA
Organism: Cyclura pinguis; assembly: GCA_030412105.1. Classification (NCBI taxonomy): domain Eukaryota; kingdom Metazoa; phylum Chordata; class Lepidosauria; order Squamata; family Iguanidae; genus Cyclura; species Cyclura pinguis. Next base: position 133,941,545 of record CM059600.1, read on the forward strand.
GGAAGAAATTTCAGAAGCAATTTGCTCCCTTCTCTGTGTGTTTTTGTGCTGGGAAGGGCAAATGCTTTAAAGGAGGAAGCAAAAGCCCCTACTGTGCCTCACAGATAGGGTGAAATCTTATGTGACATGCAGTAGGATGTCTTGTATAGAACTTCCTCCTTCTGTCTTCCCCACAGCAGCTCACCACACCCTCCTCAGTATGCTTTTGATGGCCCTTCAACTGTTCAGAACAGATTTTTTGGGGGTGCATGGGAAACTGAAAATCTCATCCCATACTGTATTTCTAGCAGATTCAACCGACACTGTGCACAAAAGAATTTTCTGGAGCAGCCTCCTAATCTTCTGGATGCTACCTGCCAAATTGTATTGCCTAGTTACAGAGGTATTGCTACATTTTGCCCAGCATGAGGAAGACTGCAGCTGACAAAAGCTCACACCACTAATAAATGTGTTTATCTTCAAAATGTCACAGGATGCCACTGATTCTAAATCAATATTCTTTGAGCTATTTCCAGATAAGGAGGGCCATGTTCTGCCCTACCATTTACATTTTAAAATGTATGACCATTAAAAACCCTAAAGGCAAAGATATAAAATCAATAACACACACACACACACACACACACACACACACAGAATCAATCAGAGAAGCAAAGAAAAACCCTAAAGCACTTGTCTGCACATTACTATCCTACAAATGTGTTGGACTCCAATTTCTATCATCCCCAGCCAGCCCACTCTATCTGAAGGGCATCAGGTTGGAGAAGGTGGCCACAAAGTATACGAAGAAAAAAGAAATGAATGCTTCCTCCAAAACATTTCAAGTACACATCAAGTTCAGTATGCAGATAAAACCTCTCTCTTTCTGACCTTACATACTTTGATTTAATTCCCAAATTTTTTAAAGCAATGTCCTAAAATCTATATAAGAATTAAATAAACAACTTTGCAAAGTTTCCACCCATCAGTTCTGTCACCGTAAAGATCAGACAAAACAGACATGAAGTCCTGCTAAAGATAAACAAGATTGCAGAGCCAAGAGGCTAGTTTTTTCAAAAAAGAGAATTGACAGCAGGTGTGGACAACTTTTGTATGACTGGGGCCAAATTTTTGACCCCAAACTCACCGAGGGCCTCAGCTAGGAAAAAAAACAGCCAAATAAAGTGTTAACATGAAAGTAAAACACCCAGAAGTGACCAGATATCTATTGCTTTTGATCTTTGGGTTTGGGGAGAAGTTCAGGTTTGGACTTTCTCATCTCTCTACACTCAAAATTCCCACAGGGGGAAGCAAGGCTCAAGGGTAACATGGGTACCTTGAAGTTGCCTGTCAACTTATGGTGAGCCCGTGAATTTTTCATTCCAGACACTGAAAAGTCCTTGAAGTTGCATACGGCCAGTGAGCCACACTTTGCCTACCCTGATAAACAATAAGACATTTTTTAAAAAGGTCTACATAAGATGCAAGTAAGGGAAAGAAGCTGGAAGGTAGGAATCAGGAAGAGTCCCAATAGGACATAGTTGTAATTTTGGATTCATGTTATAAATAAACAAACCGGCTCTACCAAATTTACTTTAAAGTCAAAGATTTAATACAGTTAGGCTTCTGTAGTAAGCCTCATTGAATACAATGGGACTTCATTCTGACTGTGGAAGCCACAGAGGTATCAAGTAACTGGCCAAGCTACTGCTGCAGAATGTATACAATAGTCAACATTTTTTTTTATTCTGTGTGTAGGATTTCCATATGTGCAGATGTGTGCCTAAAGGAAGATTTCTCATAAACGCACATCTATCAAGCGTGCCTGTTTTCAGAAACAGCCAGCTTTATGGGTCTCTCACAGGTCAAGGATGAAAATGATGGACTTTGTCCTCTTTTGTATGTGCACAGATACACTGTTGCTCTACTTGGAGGTTCCGCTTAGCTAGTATAATGTTCTCACCTGCAATGTATTTGGCTAAAATGTCTCCAGAGAAGATTTGGATGATAACCCTAGACTCTGATGTCTAGGGTGATCATCCATTCTTGAAGTCAAGTCCAGAGCAGCACTGTTTTATGCTACACTTTGGGGCTTTTTGAATAATAATCAAAACCTAATACTTACTGAGAAAACAAAGTCCTTGATCGAACTATGAACTTGAAGATATATTCCAGGGCTTTCAGAGTCCTTAGTATAGGTTCACACTGTTCTCCTCTGCTTGAAGTATCCAAGTAGGTCTTCAAGACTGTCATTAATTTCCTGAAACAAGGAAAATGTTTTACAAAAAATAATAACTTTTGCTACTCTGGATTTCTAAAGAGTGCAAAATGACAAATATATGTTGTAGATGGTGTAATGTGGCAGACTTGGTTTTATTACTTTGTAATTCAAATACACATATTCCACACTTCAACAGGAAAAAAGGCTGTACTAGTGTGAACCTTTGTTTCTTGTTATTATTTCTATCTATCATACAGGATGGTCTTGGACGGTGGCCATAGTCATTGCACGGAGTAATATTAAAAGTACAGTGCAGGGCTGGGAGTTCTTCAGGTCAAGCAGTCTACTTCAGTGGTACTGAGGACTGCGGTATTTAAATTTATGCAGCACATAAAGTATTTTGACAAGGATGATGGAAGTGGTGATGTTGATTACAAGGATAGGGAATGAGGATGAGAAATGCAGAGGAACCTCTGTGGATCATAGCCATGAGATAAAACAACAAAATTCTAATGGAACCACTATTTGCCATAAGGTCTATTTTAAAGATTTCTGTGCTCTTTTGAAAGTAACAAATATTGGGTATGCAGGGTAATTGTGCAATTATAGTGTTTTCTTGCTTGCGTGTTTGTTTAATTTATATCCCACCTTTCTCCCAGGAAGGGATCCAAGGTGGCGTACAACATTTTAAAATCACAATACAATTAAAAATACTTTTAATATAAAAATTAAAATACAGTTAAATTTCTATTTTATAAACACAAGTTACAATGTGCATTAAAAAAAGTTTAAAGCAATATTAAAAGATGCTTGAAATGTAACAAAATAAAAACACTATCCCCCCTTCCCCACTTAAAAGCCTTATCTGCTGCCACACACTAAAACCAAAAGCTTCCTTTAACAATAATAAAAAAGTATTTATCTGCTGGTGGAAAGATAGCAGGGAGAGGACCAACTGGATGTCCCAGGGAAGGGAGTTCCATAACTTGGAAGCAGCCAAGGCTGTCTCTCATGTCTTCACTAGACATGTCTGAGATGTTGGTGGGACCAAGACAAAACCTTCCTCCAGATTCATATAGGGAAATACAGTTTTTCAGATAGTCTGGAGCCAAGCAATTTAAGATTGTAAAGGTCGTAGCCAGCACTTAGAATTCTGTCCAGAAGTGGATTGGCAGCCAGGAGAGTTGTTTTAGTAAAGGGTTTATATTCTCTGTATAATGAGCTCCTGAAGCATCCTACAGTTTCCAAAGGCAGCCCCACAGAGTGCATTACAGTAATCCAAATGGGATGTAAAAAGCCATGTGTCATTGTAGGCAGATCTGATATTCCAAGGAATGAACATAACTGGTGCACCAGTTCTAGTTGTACAAACTCACTCCTGGCCACCACTGAAAGCTGGGTATCCAGATCGGGTCTGAGTCCAGGAACACACTAAACCTACAAACTTGAGATTTCAGGAGCAGTGTAACCCTGTCCAACCAGAAGCATCTCTCTTGTCTGGATTAAATTTCAGTTTGCTTGCCCTCATCTAGTCTATTATCAACAGCAGACAATAGGTTTGTTTATAGAAACAAATTCCTTGGAACTGGAGGAACAGAGTTGGGTTTCATAAGCATGCTGGTGACACCCAACTCCACAACTTCAGCTAATGTCTTCCATGTAGAGGATAAATAGCATGGAGGACAAAACTGAGCCCAGAGGGACTTTGCAGGCCAATGGAGATGAGGTTGAACATGATCTGCCAGGACCATTTTTTGAGTTCAAACCTCCGAAAAGGACTGCAGCTCCTGCAGAAAAGTGTTCCCAAGTCTCATCCTAGAGAGGTGTCTCGGAATACCATGGTTGATAGTATGAAAAGCCACTGAAAGGTCCAGCCGATCCAGCAGGGACACTCTCCTGCATCCAATTCTCTGTGTAGGATATCCACCAAGATGACCAAAGCTGTGTCAGTTCCATAACCAAGCCTGAAGCCAATTGAAATGGGCCTAGATAACCTAACTCATTCAGGAATCCCTGGAGCTCAGAATCACCAGATGCTCCAGAACATTGCCCAAAAACAGAATATTGGAGATTGGCCAACAGTAATCCAGTGCAGTTGGGCTGAAAGATGGCGGGGGGGGGGTTCGGTAGGGGTCTCACCACATGATAAAGCTCTGCTTTGCTGCAGTGAGGCATTCACTGTTCCTGTTACCCACTCAGCTAGTCCCACTCTGACTGTTTTTATAAGCCAAGAAGGGCAAAGGTCCAGTGCACATGTGATGTCCTCACTTGTCTGAGGATCCTGTCCTCAGACTGCACAAATTAAAACACATCCATTAACCGAGGACAAGCAGGAGCCAAGATAACATCTACTGGACCTGTATCAACTACAGCATCCAAGTTGGAGCAGATCCTAGCAATTTTATCTACAAAGTATTGTGCAAACTCTTCACAGGGACTGCTGAGTGCTCTACACAGTGCTCCTGTCAGGCAGAATATAAAAGGCCCTTGACCACTTGAGACAGCTCCACTGGAAGACACTGTCCAGATGCAGTGGTGGCAGAGAAGAATGATGTCTTTCCTGCCACCAATGTCATTGAGTAAACTTTCCTATGAGCTCTAGCCTGTGTTCAGTCAGACTTGCTCCAAGTTGTCTGCCATCTACACTCTAGTCTCCTTCCATTTGTTTCATCACCACCACTAGTGAACTCAATGGCTCATTTAATTCCACTCTGTGGCAGGAGACACTTGGGAGTAATCATTTCCACTGCTCTAGCCAGTTCCTTATTCCAGGGATCAACCAGGGGTTTGACAAGGCCTTCTGCCAAAACAACAGGGAACTCCCCAAGAACCATCAGGAATCCATTTGGATCCATCAGCCTCATGGGGCATACCATTTTAATTGCCCCCCTACCGATGCAAGAGTTCCAGATAGTCACAACCCCACCAAGTAGTGATCTCTCCATAGCAATGGAACTATAGAAAATTTCTCCACAACCAGATCATCATCATCCCACCCACCACAGAAAACTAAGTCTGCTTTTTGTGTTAAGCTCTCCAAGATCAATATGGAAACTGATAAATATATTGCTACTGAAAATGGTTATCTTCACATGGAATTTGTATTTAACAAAAATGGTTTTATAAATCTCTATATTTTACTTAGAGTTCTTCTTTTTCTCAGAAGGACGTCATGCCATCTCCATCACCTTCTCCATAGAGTTGAACTTGGGGCTTTCTGAATGCCATGTACATGTTCCTCACATGGCCTTTCCACATAACAATGCAAATTATCCTCAACTTACTTGTATGCTAAAGTTGCACTGAAGTGTTGCTGTATATAAGCCTCTAGTACAGTATTGAAATGCTGGAATTTTCTGTCTGCAATGAGTCCTATTATATATATCTGTAAGAGATTAACAGGATTACTGTTTTCACATATCAATAATATAAAAACTTTTATTTACTTTTAAAAACAAAACTCTTTAACAAGCTAGAGCATATAATCAATTTCAGAAATAGGTAAAAGAAATGACTAGGTAGTTTATTAATTGCCTTAATGATACAATGTTTCTTCTTTATGATGCAACACATCAAAGTTTGCAGTCCAGAAGCTGCATTAGCTATGAGGAGTGCTTTATAGTTGTTTCCTAACAGAGAGGCCATAGATAGAAGTTAACAAAGGCAAGGAAGTATACCAGGTAAGGTACTTCCAGATGGGGGGAAAAAAGTCTCTGGAAGTTTTGAGAGTTTCTAATTCTTTGTATTTCGATAGTACAGTCATCCCTTCACATTTGTTAGGGTTAGGAGTGTGGGATCCCAAGAAAGTGGATGAATAACTCTACACCCCCCTCCCATATTTAACACACACAAAAAGTATGTTCTGCATATTCAACCCACCATGGATGCCTTTGAGGCATTTAGGTTCCTTTGCAAGGCAGAAGTGGGTGGTTGAGGATGGCGGCTTGCTGCTGCCTCCACTGCTGTCCTATGCCATTTTTAATAGAGATGTACCAGACTCGTTTGCAGTCTTACAGTCTTACAAGGCTTGTAGGCCCCATTAAAAATGGCATACACCAGCAGCAGAGCCAGCAGCAAAAAAAACATGAATAATCAAATTCAAAAAAATAGAGGGGCAACTGTAACGGCATATTCATGAGTTTGCATAGGAGCCCTGGTGGCGCAGTGGTTAAATGCCAGTACTGCAGCCACAAGGTTGTGAGTTCGATCCTGCCAGGCTTCAGGTTAACTCATCCTTCCATCCTTCTGCAGATTGGTAAAATGAGTACCCAGCTTGTTGGGGGCAATTAGCTAACACATTGTAAACCACTAAGAGAGCACTTAGCTGATAAGCAGTATAGAAATACACATGCTACTGCTATTGCATTCAGTCTATTTCTTGAAATATACCAAGTTTCCTTCTCTTTGCCCCTTGTGTCCTTTCCTTCCTCCCTTCCACTCATGTGTTACATCCAATTTTATGTTATATCCAGTTTCACAAGGCATTTCAGATACAGATTTTCACCAATTTCCACTGAATATTTTTTTAGTGATTACTCAGGAGTCATAATCAAAGTGCTAAAATGCATTAGCAATATTAACCACTAGGATCATTTTGTTTTAGTACTAGCATTCCTCTTTCCCTCATTTAATCTCTGTTGAATCTGTGTCCTGGAAACAATAGGCGTGTTTACTGGCAGCAGTCATTTTTACTGTTTTTGAGACAGTAGGAAGACACACACAAGTACAGACACGTTTTACTTCAAAAAGTACAGGGTCAATGTGAATTGACCTGAAGAATGAACATGTAAAATCCTTGGTAATGCAGGTAGCTCCCAGGAAATACTTTAGGTTAAAGAAAATGTCACATGGATCTCCAAAACAAAATTGCCTTGTACAGGAACAAAACCTGGGACTTCCACAGACTTTTTTCCCCCTCTTCTGGAGCCACTCTTAATATATTTTATGTGAGACAGTAACCCTTACCAGTGCATCGAAGACAAGAATGTCATAGGCATCACTATGAGAATGTTCCATCATGATATTAAATAAGGCATCTAAAGTATCTTGGAGGAACTAAAGAAAAGGAAGAAAAGAAAAGAATGAACAAATATTTTAATCGGTTTGTCACTGTGACAGGATAAGGATTCTGTGAAAAATATTTTGATTCCGTTAAGCAGAAAACATTCCACTTAGCCCCAGGGACTGTCTTTCATGCCTCAAAGGATCCATCTTTCTAGCCCTGTCACCTGCAGCTTCACCACAACTTTGAAGATTTATTTTAGTCACAGCATACAATTCACTCAAGCAAATGCTGCAGTAAGTCTTCTTTTTGTATTTAATGGTAATCTTTAGCTCATGTTTACAGTGCAATCAACAGAACATTTCTTCTTTCTTAAATGGTAAGACTACATGTTTCATCTTTGGATTTTCAGGGTTATATTGCAACACAAGTCCTTGTGCCATAGAGTCTCTTAAGGTGTGATCACCATTGTCTTTAATAGTGGATCACTGTTCATGAAGAAGAGATGAGCCCTTGGTGAGTAACACCATCTCAAGCCAAGGTGGTCTGATCAGTATACAGAGCTGTTAAGTCCTTGTCAAAATAACAAGGCCACAGAGATAGGCAAAGGGGAGACAGAGGAGAATGAAAGATCTCTCTTCCCACTAGCATACATGGTGTTAGTCACCCTTATTACACAGATTCCTAGTCAAATGGGAAATGACAGAATGGAGCATTCCAAGAAGATAAAGATTCGTCCTTCCACTCACACCAACCCAAGTCTTTCCTAAAGTGTCATGCCAGGGAGCTCAGATATCAGGAGGAGACATCTTCCAAGACGACCATGAGTGTCCTGGGCTACCAGTGACCAACCAACATTCTAGCCTTTTCAAATGTCAACTCCCCAGATATTGTTGATCCTGCTGTTCTCATTAGACCTCATCATTGCCAATGGTAGTTGGGGATAATGGTAGTTGTAGTCTTGTAATATTTAGGAACCCTAGGCTAGGAGAGGCTGAATAGTACCCAAAACAAAAGGACAACACAGAGAGAATACTAAAAATTATTATCTGGTTGAAGGAAGCTTTTCCACCACACGCATGTGTATGTATGTGCATGTCTCAAGGCATGTATCAACTTAGGATGGCCCCATGAATTTCCCACATACTGATAATGAAATGAGTTTTAAAAGCATAATATTAAAACTTGAATATTCCATATACATTATGATGATTAGAAGACAAGCCAAAATATTTTTTAAAAGGAAAGACAGAAAGGCTCAGATTAGAAACTAGCACAGGGACAACTCCAAACTTGCTATGCAAGGAAAGTTTTCAAGAAAAAAACAAGAAACATTAAATGCAGCTCTACTGCATAAAAATCCTTAACACCAACTCAGTGCAAATAAAAGATTAATACAGCTTTTTATTTGTTTTTTATTGATTTATTTATGGGGCAAGAAGCAGATGTTCTAAGTGCAGAAGCACAACAAACAGGCCTTACAGAATAACTTGGCCCAGTTGAGTCCTAGAATTACAGAGTTGGAAGGGGCCTCATGGGCCATTGAGTGCAATCCCTTGCTCAATGCAGGATCTTTGGCTAAAGCATCTCCAGCAGATAGCTGTGCAGCCTCTTTTTGAAGACATCCAGAGATGGAGACGCCATCACCTCTCTAGGCAATTGGTTCCATTGCTGAACCATTGTTAGCACTGAGAAGTTCTTTCTAATGTTCAATCGAAATCTACTCTGCTGTAACTTCCAACCATTAGACCTGGTCCTACCTTCTCGGACAACAGTTTGCCCGCTTCTCTCTGTGACAGCCCTTGAGACATTTACAGAGTGCAGTCATGTCACCCCTCAATTTTCTCTTCACCAACTTGAACATCCCCAACTCCTTCAGTCTTTCCTTATATGCTTTGTTCTCCATACCTCTTATTGTCCTCATTACCCTTCTCTGAACCTGCTCCAACTTGTCTATATTCTTCTTCAAATGAAACACCCAGAACTGAACAAAGTACTCCAAATGAGATCTGACCAGTGCAGAATATAGTGGGATCATTACTTCCTTTGATTTGGAAACTATGCTTCTATTAGTGTAGTCTAAATAGCATGTATCTTCTTTGCTGCAGTGTCACACTGCTGCCTCATTTTCAGCTTATGATCAACAATAATCCCAATGTCCTTTCTACATGTAGTACTGCTGAGCCAAATACCCTCCATTCTATATCTGTGCTTTTGGCTATTGTGGCTTAAATGTAGAATTTTTCATTTGTTTCTAGTGAAATCATTTTAATAATTTCTGACTGATTTTCTAGTATATCTGGGTCCTTTTGAATTGGATTCCTGTTTTCCAATGTGTTAGCTACCCCTCCCAGTTTTGTGTCATCTGCCAACTTGACAAGGATTCCCTCTACCCCGTTATCTAAGTCACTGACACAAAATAATGGCTCTAGGACTTCTGAGGCACTCCACTTGAGACCTCCTTCCACTTTGAAGAACAGCCATTGATGACAATTCTTTGAGCACAGTTTTCCACCCAGTTCTGAATCCTTCTGACAGTGTTTTCATCTATTTGCAGCATTCCTACTATCTATTAAACTAGTGACCCAATTGAAAAAAGATATAAAATTAGTTTGACAGGATTTGTTCTTGACAAACCCATGTCAGCTCATACCAACCACTGCATTGTCATAAAGATACTTGCAGAGAAAGTCCTGTATAATCCGTTCTAACATTTTTCCTGGTATTGAGGCCAGGCTGATTGGTCTGTAGTTTCCTGAATCTTCTTTTTTTGCCTTTTTTTAAAGAGAGGGACGATATTTGCTTTTCTCCAATCCTTTGACATCTCACGTGTTCTCCAAGAAGTCTCAAAAATGATGACAAGTGGTTCAAAGAATACAACAGCAAGTTCCTTCAGTACTTTGGGATGCAATTTTCCTGATCCTGCAGATTTGAACTCCCTTAGGTTAACTAAGTGATTCCTGACTAACTCCCTATTGATCTTTATTTGCAGCCCAGATTCCTTGCCAAAGTCTCTACTGCTGCATTGCAAGCACACAGTTCTCTTCTGCGGTGGGGTGGGGAACTGAAGCAAAATAGGTATTGAGTTCTCTCTTTTTGTTGTGATCTGTTAGCATTTTTCCATCCTTACTGAACAGCAAACCCACTATCTCCTTGGTCATTCTCTTACTTCAGATATATCTGAGAAACCTCTTTTTATTGGTCTTTGCTTGCCTAGCCAATCTCAACTGATTCTGGGCTTAGCTTTGCTTGCTCTATTCTTGCAACCTTGAACTAAACATCTGTATTCTTCCTTGCTGGTTTGTCCTTATTACCATTCCAAAAGACATACACCTTTTAAGTTCAGTTTTAACTCCATTAAATTTATGTTTACTGTCAGAATAATAAAAGTTTATAATTTGCACTCTGCCATAGACACCCCAGAATACCAGCGTGCCTCATTCATGCAACTTTCTTCCCATGGAACCATTTATTTGTTTGTTTGTTTGTTTATTCATTTATTTTAGTTTCCCTTCTCAGAAAAAAAAACAGGCACTCATTTGCACTTTGAAAAATAAACTATTATACATTCATATTTCTCCATTAACACAAATATTAGAAGGTAAGCTACACTACTCTGAGTGCAGAAATAATATAATTTTCATGTACGTGAACAAGGATGGGGAAAGATAATCAATGCATTTTATCATCCTTGAAGCATATTCTTCTCATTTGTACAAGCAAAAGCAAGTTAACTTTCAAATTGGCCTTGATATTTTGCTTACTATGAGTTAATCTTGTGTTAAGTCTTGAATCAAGGAATCTGTGATTGTTACAAACTGCCATGCCCAGAATGTTGATAAGTTTGGGGAGTGCTAAAGCAATAGCTCTCTGATTCTACTTTAATCAAGGTAAGTGTCCCAGGAGGATATTAGTGTGAGGCTTCAGACCAAGAGAAAATGAATTATACCTGCTGTGTATTAGAAATGCTGTTGCCTTTCCTTGCAGTATTTTCCACCCACACAGCCTAACTTCCTTCCTGATGTGGGAGATAAAATACTCAGGGTGATTGAGTATTGAGGGAAAGTAACCTATCACCCCAGATGGCCACTATGATGTAAAATTCACGTGCTATATGAACACAGGCATGCAAACAAACATGGCTGCCCATACCACATCTAGTGAAGCAAGCCTTTCCCCATGGACACTGGGATGGGAGGGACTGCATGAGCCTTCAGGAGAGAAAATCCAAGGAAAAGGAACAAAATGTCAACTGTGTATATATCATGTTCTGCTATATAGTTTGGGGCTGATGTTATATTTGAAGGGCCCTTGGCTGTCCTGATCTTCCCAAACACAATAACTGAAATTGGACCAAAGTGGACAGGAGACCTAGAGGAGAAGAATTCTTATAGATTCAGAATCTAGCCTCAGTCCTAAATCAGTGCTCAACAGAAGGCCTAAGTGAAGACAGCTGACTCTAGCCATTTTATCCAACCAGGTTTTGATCGTACAAACCAACCCTTTGCCCTCAGTTAAGATTTGAAATGTTGTGGAATTTTGAAAAATGCTTCTTCAAAGTAATTTTGCAACTTCCAGAACAAATTCCCAAAACCCTTAGCTGGGAAAGCCACTGGTATTTAACAACACTGACAGGGCCCAGGGCAGGCTAACAGAGCAAGTGGAATCACTGGCCATTTCTGCACGTGGCGATGGAATCGCCCTGGTCCGGTACTTACCGGACTTCTTGGCTCGACGCTTGGGTCCAGGCTGCTCCGGAGCAGTGCGTGGCTGCCGCTCTGCACTGCTCCGGGGACGAAAATGGCAGCTTCCGGTTGGTGGAGGTTCTCCACCAACCACTGAAGCTCGCCAGCCTAAAGCCTGCCCCTGGCAGATCTGCAGGTTCACACTGGTGCAAGCCTTCAAATCTGCACCGGAGCGTGGGAACGGAGTGGCATGGAGTGGCGCGCTCTGTGCTTTTTAAAAACCTGAAGAAACAGGTTTTTAAAAAGCACACTGCACAACCACTTCAGGTCTTTCCAGAGTGGACTGAGGTCTGGAACTATGTAAAGTAGTCCGACCCAGTCCGCTCCCAGGTGCAGACCTCCTCTCTGAAGGACGCTCTGCACCGGTTTTTTAAGCCCGTGTGGAAATGGCCACTGAGGTTGAGGTTGAGGGAAAGGCCAGGAAAGAGGGGAGAGATCACTGGTCTGCCATCCCATCCCCTCACTGGGGTCATCTGACAATTGAAGTAGGGATGCCCTTTCTCCCGACCAGTGGCAGCTAGCAGCTTCTATCTTAATATGGCAGATTCCAAGTTTCAGTCCAAACTTTTAAAAAGCTGTCCAAGGTGCTGAACCTATGGGGGAGTAGGATTCAGCAGTTTGGATAACTTATTCAAAATTCAGGCTAAATCCCAGAGCAGAATCACCACCGCACTGATACAAAATGTCCCAGTTATCTCTGTTCCCCAAAGAATGTAGATAGCATTCCCCACATGCTTCTTTATCCATCCAAAAGATGCTTAAACAGCTACAGTGCTGTTAGGCATAAAAGTACAAAGTGTTTTTTAGATGTTACAATGCAGGTTAACATTCCTAGGTACTAAAATTCAAGCATACAATATTTCAAAACACAGTCAATACTAAAAATTAAAATTGAAGATCTCATTAAAACTGTTATGAGAAGTATATGAACCATATAGTCAGAAATAAGGTTAAAATAAAGTAGGCAGCTCAAATTCACATAAAAACTAGAAGCAAAAATCAAAATACCTGGCATAAGACATCAAAATGTCTTAAAATGTCTTATACTGCTCCTCTCAGTTTTTTTTTTTAAAAAAACAAGAATCACTCATCCCGTCAAAGCTTGCACTTCTCACAGGGGAAGATATTCCTGTTGACATCTCTGAAGCAGTTTAAATACCCTAGTCCTCCTCTTCTCAGTCACGTAGGGATGGGAGGGTGGTGCATGGTGTGCCTGGGTGGCAATATCTTTGGGGTATCCTGGCCCATAGCCATGCCTCTGTGCACCCTGGTCATGCCCTCATGCACCACAGCCATGCCCCCATGCATTGACCATAGTCCTTGTGCCATAGCCCCACCTCCTCCCCACAATCCAAGCTCTGCTGCTGCCTCTTCTTTGTGTACTTCCTCTAGAGTCAGGTGTGTCATATATTCCCAGGGATGGCAGGGCTTTCCTCACCCAGATCCAGGTAGAGGAAAGCAGGCATCTCAACACTGAGTCTCTTCCTCTGCTGACTGGGGCACTGGTAGGAGAGCTGTGGCATTTGGAATCAATATAGGGTCTCTCATATTAGGCCTGATGACCAAGCCATAGCCTCTGATGTCTACTGCTACTTCTCACTTTCAGAACTAAATCAGACCAGGACAAAACACCCCACTCCACTCTGAATATGTTCAGGGAAGAGTAACCAAAATGATCAAAGGTCTGGAAACCAAGCCTCATAAGGATCAATTTCGGGAGCTTAGGTATATTTAGCATGGAGAATGTGATTCCTGGTTGCATCAATAGAAGTATGGTGTCTAGATCGAGGGACGTAATGGTACCACTCTATTCTGCTTTGGTTAGACCTCATTTGGAATACTGTGTCTGGTTCTGGGCACCTCAATTCAAGGATATCGACAAGCTGGAGCGTGTCCAGAGGAGGGAAACCAAAATGGTGAAAGGTCTGGAAGCCATGCCCTATTAAAAGCAGCTTAGGGAGCTGGATATGTTTAGTCTGCAGAAGAGAAGGTTAAGAGGGGACATGATAACCATGTTTAAATATTTGAAGGGATGTTATGTCAAGGAAGGAGTGGGCTTGCTTTCCACTGCTCCAAAGACTAGGACAAGGAGCAATGGATCCAAGCTGCAGGAAAGGAGATTCCACCTGAACCTCAGGAAGAACTTTCTGACGGTCAGAGCTGTCCACCAGTGGAATATGCTGCCTCGGAGTGTGGTGGAGTCTCCTTCTTTGGAAGTTTTTAAGCAGAGGCTGAATGGCCATCTGTTGGGAGTGCTTTGATGCATGTTGTTGCATGGCAAGGTTTGGACTGGCTGGCCCCTGGGGTCTCTTCCAACTCTATGATTCTATGAGAAGAGAAGACAGAGCAGTGACATGACAGCCATCTTAAAATCTCTGAAGGTATGCAGTTGCATAGGAACAGGGGGGATGGGGGGCGCTTCGCCCCTGGTGGCCATGATTTTGGGGCATCCCGGCTCATAGGCACACCTCTGCATGCCCTGACCATGCCCTCATGTACCGTGGCCATGTCCCAGGCACTGCGGCCATGGCCCCTCCCGCCCCCCCTCCACACACTCCAAGCTCTGCCACTGAAGGTATGTCATGTAGAAAATGGGGCAAACATGTTTTTTGCTGCTCCAGAAACTAAAACATGAACCGGGGCAGGGCCAAGATGTCGGCGCAACTGGTAGCCTGAACTGTTAGCTCAGGGCTACCTGCTGTGAACCCGTAGGGAAAACATCCCCTGGGGACCTTTGTGGTCCCCTGAAAAATTCCCCCTTAGCAGGTAGGGGGTGCAGGGCAGCTCACATGTCCGGAACAGCTCCTGGCTCTGGCAGAGTAGAGGTGGATGAACCGGAGCGGTAAGGAGCGAGGACGGAGCTAATGCCGCGGATTTGTAGCCAGTCTTTTGAACTGACAAACGCCAGTGAAAACCCTTTTTTAAAACAAAGAAGGTGTTGATTAAGCAATCCATTTGGGCTAAAAATCAGACGAGAGGAGAAGAAAGACTTACGTGGATTAAAAACTGACCTGGTACGAGCTGGAATGGCAATTTGGAGAGATGAGGAGAGGCGACGATGGGAGATTTTGGGAGGCAGCAATGGTGAATGAGACTTAGATTTGCTGAGAGATCTTCCCTCCCCCCCCAAGAGCAATGGACTGAGCTCCCCCACCCCTGGGTATGCATGAGCAGTAATCTTTTGTTGAAACTTGTTTAAAAACCTGGTGTGGGAAGGATATATTTGGATGAAATTTGCTCCTGCTGAACTTTGATGAACTTTGGTTAAAGGGGGCTTGTTTTTTTGTTTTTGTTTTTACTTTTTTTATGGATAATGGAGGAGGGGGGAAGCAGGAGGAGCAGAAAAGAAAGAGAGTCAAGGAATAAAAGGGGAGGGAAATATGGCAATGGCGGTGACTTTTTGGAGAGGACAGTAAGGTCCTCCTTTGTTTTGATTTAACAAGAATTATGTTTATGGAGTGATTTATGGATTTATACTGCATTTTTAAACCTCTTATAGAATAGTTGCGGATTAGCCTTACCAAGAGAGGTGAAGAGAGAAGTTTGTGAAGTTTATGAACTGTACATTGGGAGTATAAACTGTGGATTATAAGCGATAGAGCTTTTTCCCCTTTTATTCTTTCTTGAATGAATTTTGAACTAGACTAGAATAATTATATAAAAATAACAAACTAATTGACATTATAATTATGGAATATTGATGGACTGAGTACTTGGATGAGTAGTTTCTGAACTTTTGCATATGGATTAGCCTCAGGAAGAGAAGTGAAGACAACAAAAGAGAAGGTATTGATTTTGATATAAGCTGATTTGAGACTGAAGACTGACATTGAAAATAGTCTGAAAACAGAAGACAAATTGATTATAACTGATATAAACTGGTATAATATAAATTGATATAAACTGTTTCTAATAACTTTTAATTGTTAATGAATTACTTTTCTATATTTTTTTTCTTGTATTACTTTATTCTTAATGGATGGATAAATCAAATAGCATGATAGAAATTTGACTTGAATAGTAGATATAAGTTTTTCAAAACACAGTAATTATTGTTGTATAAAATTATAATAACCAGTATAATAATCAGTAATTTTTGAAAGAATAAGCTAATAGAATAATAGGTTGGTTTAAAGATTTGATTTTTGAATTTTGGGGATTATAGCTCTAAAGAAAGTAGTGAGCCAAGGTATGGCTACAGGTCAAAAGAAGACAACAAAGACACAAATTCAGCCACAAGTTTTGGAAAGAAGAGGATATACAGGTTCAAAGACAATGGAGGTAAATAGGTTATTAGAAGAATTTCAAAAAATGAGAACTGATATGATGGAAGAATTAAAAGCAACAAGGACAGAGATAAGAACAACGAGAACAGAAATAAAACAAGATTTGAAAAAGGAAGTAGAGAATCTGAATCAGAGCTTGCAGAAATTAACTACAGATGTATCAACAATAGATCAAAAAGTGGAAGATATTCAGGAAAAAAGCCAAAAACTGGAGGACCAGGTGGAGAAGCTGAAGAAAGAACAGCAGGGAAAGAACAGATAAAGAAACTATAATGAGATTGGAAATTCACCAACGAAGTAGATGTTTGAAGTTAAGAGGTCTCCCTGAACAAAAAGAGGAAAACCTACACCAAAGAGTAACAGATATTTTGGCACCATATATAAGCCAAAGAAGAGTGAGATTTGAGCATGAAATAGATAAGGTTTTCAGAATTGAATCGGCAGTGGCAAAATGGAGGGACCTACCTCGAGACATTGTGGTTTATTTTACCAGGGAAAAGATCCAGGATCTAATCACTGAACAAAGTTATAAAGAAAAATTAATAGCTGATGAGAATGAAATTAAAATTTTCAAGGACATACTGCCAAGTGTGATGAGGAGTAGAAGAGTATGCATTTTTGGTAAAGATTCTCCAATCAACAGAAATGAGATACAGATGGGAGTTACCAGAAGGGCTTTCCTTTTTCTTTGAAGGTAGAAGAAGGACGATAAACTCGGTGCAGCAAGCAATGGAATTCCAAGAGAATTATCTGAAAACTGGCTCTAAAACAGCAAAGACTGAAGATAAGAAACCAGAAAAAACAGGGGATTCAACACAGATCGGAGCGGAGCGGCAGACGAACCTAGTCCAATGTCAGAAGAAGAGGCGGAAACGGAAACTCCCATCTGTATCTTATTTCTGTTGATTGGAGAATCTTTACCAAAAATGCATACTCTTCTACTCCTCATCACACTTGGCGGTATGTCCTTGAAAATTTTAATTTCATTCTCATCAACTATTAATTTTTCTTTATAACTTTGCTCAGTGATTAGATCCTGGATCTTTTCCCTGGTAAAATAAACCACAATGTCTCGAGGTAGGTCCCTCCATCCAAAAGAGAAAAAGAAAAAAGGGAAGTAAAGAAGAACAGTAAATATGAAGATAATTTCATGGAATGTATGAGGAATAAATTCACAATCAAACAGAAGACAGATTTTTCATCATTTAGAAAGATTAAGACCTCAAATTGTGGTATTATTAGAGGCTCATATAAAGAAAACCCAAGAAAAGTACTTATATAATTCTAAATTAGGTCAATGTTTTGCTTCTTCAAATGTAAAGAAGAAAAGAGGGGTTGCTATTTATATTGAAAAAGATATTCAAGCAAAACAAATTTTTGAATATGAAGGAAGAATATTGGGCATTGAAATTCTAAAAAAATGGTAAAAACATGTTATTGGTGGGTGTTTACACCCCAAACGAAAATAAAGCTGAATTTTATAAGAAATTGCAAGGAAAAGTATCAGAGTATGAAGATTGGATTTTAGCAGGTGATTGGAATGGAGTTTTGGATATTAAAATGAAACAACCTCTCAGAATAAAGAAGATCAAGCAACGAGAGGGAGATTACCAAAACATTTCTTTGAGATGTGTCAAGAATTATCTGTTTTAGATGTATGGAGAACCATTTATCAAAATGTCAAAGATTTTACTTTTTTTCCTGAAGTTCATCAATCTTGGTCCCGAATAGATATGATCTTGATTTCTAAACATTTGTTATTAGAGATAAGGAAAACAGAAATATTGTCAAAGGTCATCTCTGATCATCATCCAGTAATGTGGCAAATCCAAGAGATGACTAAATAATTTCAATGGCAATTGAATGATAGTTTATTGAACAATGAAGAGATAGTAAAACAAGTGAAAGAAGTGCTAAAAAATTATTTTAAAGAAAATATAAAAGAAAACATGAAAATGAGAACGGTTTGGGATGCATCAAAGGCAGTAATGAGAGGTTTTTTTATACAGCAATGACAAATTCAGAACAAAAAAAGGCAGGAGAAATATCAAGTTTTATCGACCAAACTCCAAGAGAAAGAGAAAGAACTTAAGAAAAATCCATTGCAACAATCACTACAGCAGGAGATTAAGAATATACAGAAGGAGATGGCGATAATAACAACTGAAGATATAGAGAAAAAGATGAAACAGATGAAATTTACTCAATTTGAACATGCTAATAAAATAGGGAAATGGTTAGCATACAAACTTAAGAAGAAGAGAGAGGAACATAATTGTTGAGCTGAAATGTGGAAAGAAGTTGATTACTCAACAAGGAAAAATAAAACAGAAATTTGAAGAATATTTTGGAAAATTATTCTATGAAATAAAATCCCCTCATCAATGTGAGAAAAATCTGTCTAAATTTCTTCAAAAAGTAAAGATCCCAAAAATATCACTGGAAGCGCAGAAACAGTTGAATAAATCAATAACAATTATTGAAATTGAAGAGGCTATAAAGGATTTGAAAGTGGACAAGGCACCAGGACCAGATGGGTACACCGCACTCTATTATAAGAGATTTATAAAAGAATTAACTCAACCAATTCAAGCAACTTTGAAGGAAATAGAGAAATATGGTAAACCGAAATCCTGGGGAGAATCTAACATTGTACTGATACCCAAAGAGGGTAAAGATAAAAAAGAAGTTCAGAATTACAGACCAATCTCCTTGTTGAATGTAGATTATAAAATTTTTGCGGCCGTGTTGGCAAAATGGTTGAGACAGATATTACAGGATAAAATTCAAGAAGGTCAAACAGGTTTTCTCCCAGGTAGATATACAAGAAGTAATATAAGGACAATCCTAGATGTAATTGAATA
This sequence comes from Cyclura pinguis, assembly GCA_030412105.1. Taxonomy (NCBI): domain Eukaryota; kingdom Metazoa; phylum Chordata; class Lepidosauria; order Squamata; family Iguanidae; genus Cyclura; species Cyclura pinguis. The sequence continues at coordinate 133,960,642 of CM059600.1, forward strand.
TTATGATAAAAACCCAGGGAAGAAAGCAGCACTCATTTTTTTGGATGCAGAAAAGGCATTCGATAATGTTTCCTGGGCCTTTAAACATTGGGTATTGAGCGAATATGATATGGGAGAAGATTTTTGTAAATGGATTGAGATGATATATCAAGAACAATCTGCAAGATTAATAATAAATGGAGATATTTCAATGAGCTTCGTAATTAATAAAGGGGTACAGCAAGGGTGCCCATTATCACTATTATTATTTATACTTGTTTTGGAATTATTCCTGAATATAATAAATGAGGATTCACAGATAAGAGGCTTGAAAATAAGGGAAAAGGAACTGAAATTAAAAGCTTTCACAGATGATGCAATTATATTTTTGGAGGATCCACAGGAATCAATTCAGGCGCTGATGGAAACTTTGCAAAGATATGGTCAAGTGGCAGGATATAAGATAAATAAGGAAAATACAATGATGATGACACTGAATATGACTAAAAAAGAGCAAGCCGATTTAGAGAGTAGATCTGGATGTCAATTAACTAAGAAAACAAGATACTTAGGAATTATGTTAATGAAAAGGAACCAAGAATTATTCGACAACAATTATTTGAAGATATGGAAAGAGATTAAAAATGATATGGAAAAATGGAAAAATCTGAATCTATCTCTCCTGGGAAGAATAAATGCTTTCAAAATGTCCTTACTACTGAAACTTATGTTCCTTTTTCAGAATTTACCAATAATAGGAAGAGAGAAAATATTTAAAGAATGGGAAAAGGATCTTCAAAAGTTTATTTGGCAAGGCAAAAAGCCAAGGATAAGATTCAAAATGCTTCAGGATGCAAAAGAAAGAGGAGGATTTGATCTGCCATCACTGTAAATTTATTATTATGCATGCTGTCTAGATTGGATTAAAGACTGGATTCAATTAGAGAGAACAACCATGAAAGATTTGGAAGAAATAAATAGCAGATTTGGAAGGCATGGATTTTTATGTTACAATAGATTAGTGGTGAATAAAGAGTTCAATAATCATCGCATCCGGAAAACACTGTTAAAGGTTTGGCTACAAATAAAGCGGAAATATTATATAAAACTTCCAACATGGACTTCACCACAAGAAGAATATAAAATTGCTCCAACAAAACAAGGGAATTTATTAATATATCAAGACATATTGAAATGGGAAGGGGACAAACCAAGAATGTGTACAGTAGAAGAACTGAAGGCTGACAGGCATGAGCTAAATTGGTTCCCATGGTGACAACTAAAAGAAAGGTTTAAAATGGATCAAAAACTGTATGGATTTGAGAGAAAAGAGAATGAATTGGACATATTGATTAAGGGAAATCAAAAGAAAAGAATTTTGGAATTCTATAAACTATTGTTGAAAAGAGAAATGGAATCAGAAGTAGTTAAAGATACAATGGTTAAATGGGCTCAGAACGTAGGACACCCGATCAAATTAGAAGTTTGGGAGAAAGTATGGAAAACTGATATAAAATTTACCCCAAACTTAAATTTAAGAGAAAATTTTTACAAAATGTTATATAGATGGTATATGACCCCAGAAAGACTGCAAAAAATAACTAAAAATGGGAATGTGAAATGTTGGAAGTGTGATGAAAAGATTGGGTCCTTTTTTCATATGTGGTGGACTTGTGGAAGGGCAAGAAAGTTCTGGAAGGGGATACATGATGAAATTCAAAGAATCTGTAAAATGAACTTTGAAATGATACCGGAATTTTGTTAAATATGTTAGGACAACAAAAGGAGATTAGAAGTCATCAGAAGATATTGCTTGATAACAGCAGCAAGGTTGATATACACACAACGTTGGAAAGTAAAGAAAGATATTGATTTAGGAGAGTAGAAATTAAAAGTTCTGGATATGGTAGAGACAGAAAAGTTAGCATTTTCATTGAAAACTAAACCTATCCAGAATTTTGAAAGGGAATGGAAAGGAATTTTGGAATGGATAAAAATAGAGAAGTATATGAAATCCAAAAAAGAGATAATGTAATTGTTTTTCTCTTCTGCAAATGGAAATGTAATTATTATTCTTTCTTTCTCTTTTGGTAAATAGCAACAAAGACTCAACTGGAGTAAAAGAATATGGAAGTGGGGGGGAGGGTGTGATATATCTGATAATGGGATATATCCTCTCTTTTTTTTATGCAATGAAATTTTTAATAAAAATATTAACAAAAAAAAGAAACTAAAATATGAAGCAATGGATTCAAATTACAAGAAAAGAGATTCCAACTACGCGTGAGGAAGAACTTCTTTATTGTCAAAACAGTGAAATAGAATGCCTTGATATTTGGTGGACTCACCTTCTTTGTAGATCTTTAAGCAGTGGTTGGATGGCCATCATTCAGGAGTGTGTTAGTTCTGTTGGACTAGGTTGGACTAGATGGTACTTGTGTTCCCTCCCAACCCTAAAGATTCTGTGGTTCTATGAATCCACTCAGACAGCCTCTACACAATGTTTAAGACCACCAGTGCCATACTACATTGTATGAAGTGGGTAAGATGTTGGCTTCAAGATGATTCTGTGTGTATTGATATATCTGCGGAAACTTTTGAATATTCTTATAGACTATAACTACTATTTCAAGGCATGGATAGGCAAATGGGGAAAGGTAGGGATTTCCCAGTGAAGACACTAGATGTGGTCAGGGATACTTTGCCTGTCTGAAGCCATACCAGCACATTACTTGGAAAAATAAGAAAATAAGGCTGCATTATTGAAGTCAGAGGATGATTTCTGTCCACACTGTATTTGGCATCTTAGGCTAGTTCTTATTTTCAAGGGAACAGACTAACACAACTGATGGTGTAAGCCAGGGGTGGGCAGGTTGTAACATTGCCGAGGCATTGTGGAATTGGCTAGGGCTTGTGGAAGCTGCAGCACAACAACAATTTTCACTTTGGGCATAATCAACTGAGAGTGTTTCTCCCAGGAGGAATCATGTCAATAAAATATTTCTCGTATGAATTTTGGAAGCAATCTTAAAAGTAGCACTGCGTTTCTTAATTGGTCTACTTAGGGAATGTTTTTACAGTGAAGAGCCAAGAGGCAAAACAATGTTTCATGGCAAGACATTTTATAAACTTCCCAGATTAAACTATGCAAAGAAAAGAAAAGAAAAAACAAAACAGGTCCACAAATTGAACCGGGCAGAGTGCCTGAGCTTTTTTTAAAAAATGATAAATAATTATGTACTAGTATTATAAACTCCCCACAATATGGAGAGGGTGATGTAAATTTTTACAGAAGCCAGCATGTTAGATAATCTCTAGCAATAAGAGCACAAACAACAAAACCTGGAAGGGTGATAACTTTCTCAGTCAGAGGAATACATCAGCCCCTGCATCGATAATATACCACATAATGAGCAGTGGCAGTGAATGGCTTCTATATCAGTTTGGCAGTAAATCCATTGGAGGTTTTAGTCTGAACTAACACAGATTTAGCTTCTTGTACAGTACCTTTAAAGTTCAGTTTAAAACTGTAAAGGCACTCAGCCACTTACTGGTATGGAAGCTACCAATGGCCACCACTATTTGGCAAGTCTCCACATTTAAATTAGACCATTGCTGTACCTTTACAATTTCTTCTCCATCCACAATCTTCAGTTTTTCTAGGTTTTCCTGCAAGAGCTCTGGCTTCATACGCCACTTCAAAAGGCCGAGTAAACCCACTGCAGAGAAGAACAGCAATACATTCAGACACAGATAGGAAAAAATTACTTTTCAAGTGCAACAAAAAGCTTGTCAAAAGCTTATACTCTCACCATTTTGAGTTAGCTTGGTTGAACAAACAAGAGTTGAAATGGCAAAAGAATCCCTTGAGCTCACCGAGAGCCCTCCCACACTGCTTGAACTCCGACTTAAGGTTGATGCTTTAAATTCGACATGATGGCGTGTGCAAGGGAGGCTCAAGTAAGCACTGGCGTCTTCCATTTTCTTACTGTCACCCTTGAAAACAAGGCACTGGTGAGATTCACTGGAATTAATTCAGTTCGTATATAGACCTGCAGTAACTTAGCTAGACTAAGGGTATAGTTCCAGATGGGAAATATTTTTTTTTAAAAAATAAACATTTTCTTAAAAAAAAAAGGCTGAAACACTACAAACTTGGGCACAATGTTTTGCCCCACATACAACTCTTCCCCACAACACAAGTCACTTTTGAAACTCACTGATGAGATATTGACATGGGAAGAGTCTCTATTTGTACAGACAGCTGAAACAACCACGGCTGCCATTTTCCCTTAAGTTCTTCTAACTATGTTTCAGTACTTTTTTTATATAGTTAAGCAGACATACAGAGAATATACCTTTATAAGTATTTTGCTATTCAGTGTATACCAACCATTATAGCAAAAGTTTTCTTAAAATGAAGTTTTAAATAAACTGTATTGAAATGAACTTTCCCTGAAAATAATTGTGAGAAGCTTCAGAACATAGAGCAGAAATGTCAAAAGTAGGAACTCTGTGTTGAATCTCTTTCCTTCTCCCATTCCCCAATTATGTTTAAATAAATTATTGCATGTCATTGGCAGGGAGGTGTTGGTACAGCCACAAAAGTGAGGTAAGTCTCTTTAACAATTACAACAGCACTCAGCAAGAAGTTCATATTAAATCAACTTTAAAAATGGACTGGTGAGAATCTTTTAGATACCCATGGGGCAGCTTTGACATGTGCCATGGGGCTTCTTGCACTTCACTCCTAAGAGTAGCACTGCAGCAGAGTCTATACTCGTGAAATCTATACTCACAACTGTGATAATAAAGTCTGGATATTATTGTTTGTTTACTGTATTTATTAAATGATCTTGAAACCAAATTCCTTGTTGTAACTATTCTCCCAAGCTGGCATACAAAATTTAATTTAAAAAAACCAAACAATTGTATTTGTAAAATATAGCACAATAAATAAATAACATAAATAAATGAACAAACAATGAGCCATTCATTCAAAACCAAGCGATTACCACAAAAACACGATGAGCAATTGTTTAATACCCTCAATCTTCTTCTTTTTTTGTTATAAAGCTGAGTTAAAATATTTCAAACATTTTCTTTAAAATGTCCAAGGAAGAGAATTACACACATTTTCTGGCCAAAAGCATTCCCTACATACAAGCACTTCTACCATAAATACATTATTCTCTCGTAGTCAACAACCTCACATATCTTAAGGATAAGCAAGTCAGCAGGGCCTTATGGGCTGAGTGTGGAGTCCAGGCAAGCTCACAGGGTAGACAGTCCTTCATAATAGCCTTGGTCCAGAACCATTTAGGGCATTATAGGTCAAGACCAGCACCTTAAACTGGCCTAAGAAACACATTGATGTTTACTGTAACTACTACAGAACTACTGTAATATGTTCTGAATGCTTAACCCTTACTTAGAACTCTTCCACTGTGTACCAATTAAAGTTTAAGGACCATTTTGAAAGGCAGACACACACAACATGCACAACTGCAATGTGTGTCAATCTGGCAAAGTCTACTTTCATGTCCTCATGAAAATTTTGAGGAAGTTTAGTAATAAATTACCTTCCAAAAGGAAAATACAATGCCTAATTTTAGGTCTTTGAGCAGATGTTGCCAGCTGAGCATATAAACTGGGTAAAGGAAAAACTAAAGTCCACCATTTTGGTTTTGATGAGCCTAGCATTTTAAAAAACAAACTTGAAAAAACTGGACTATAGGGCTGCCAAATGACAAGAAATATATAGGATTTAGATTAGTTATTGGGTGTTATTTTACTTTACTTTAGAAGGATTTCTTGCAAATAAATTCATTTGCATGGATTTCTTTTCTGAAAGCCAGAAATCTGGGATAGGTGTCATGTGTGTTTGCAAAAAGTGGAATCTTTTTCCAAGTTTTGCCAAAGCATTTTCTCAATACGAGTGGAACTATTGGTTGGTTACTTCCAAACTAGAATAGACCTATTCAATCACTTGTTGGATGGTGAGTCAACATGAAGGTGAATCTGGTTGATTTAATGGGTTTTCTCTAGTCAAGAACAACAATAGGATTTAAGCCTGTGTGTAAAATGACTTGTGGAACCCATGAATTTGCTCTGTGATATTGAACCACTGAACTCAGCCCTAGCATGCTATTTTGCATTATGATGGACATCCCTGCCAAGAATTAGAGCCCTGTGCCAGTGGTTATCCTTTGGGAGCTTGTAGAGCTTGGATGGGCATCCTCCAAGAAAAGACCTTTCTAGTATTTGCTTTCTTGAGTGGTTATGGAATGTTCTTCCCCAGCATGTTTGTCTGGCATCAGTGCTTCTATCGTTCATGGACACAGGTCAGTATTTTTATTACCTAAGACTTTTAGTGGTGATGGCATGCTGTTTTTATTTGTTACCTTCTCCTGGGTACATTATTTTACAATGGCAATACTGCTATATTATTTTTTTTTAAAAAAAAACTTACTCTGGTTTTTTCATTGTAATTTTGTGCTGAATTTTGTAATCGGCTTTTACTATTATATTTTAGCAATAGAGTAAGACAGAGAGATTTTAAATTGGAAATCAATCAATAAATAAAGGCAGCACAGCGATAGTGCCCATATGTGAATTCCCTCTACTGTCATCAATGCTAAGCCAAGGTAGGTTGGGTAGCCAAAAACGGAATGAAAAAAAAAAGGAATAGATAGAGAAACTTGGCTATGTTGCTGAAACAACTGTGAAAATTAATCTCACACTCATTTCTCTGAGTAGCTTCTTTTTTCCAATTTAGAACCCAAGTGCAGGTTCAGCCCAGTGGGACTGCCAGCTTCAGTCACAGATGTTCCGTAATTTCTTTTCTTTCTTTTTGCTATTTGTTCTGCTCCCATGACTCATTAAATCTTCCCAGGCATCATCACATTGGCCACTTATACTAACTTAAACCCCTAAGATAAGTTTGTTCATAGAATATATAATGTTATTTTAAAATGCTGCATTATCACCTCAAGCTGTGGAGAAAGCAAGTTATCAAGGCCAGCCCTAAAGCCAGATTACCCACAGTGCAGGAGGGGTAAATGTACCAGACCCAACTGTAGGCCTTCCCTTTAAGCGCATGCCCAGGTAACTGGAAGACCAGAGCATTATAAAGAAGGTGGCTGCCATCCTGGCCTAACTCCCATTGCTGTTTCTTTTTCTGCTTAAAAACACCTTTGCAGAACCGTTTCATAGCTGGATGGGAACATACCAGTCAATCCCTGACACTCTTTTGTTCCTGCCTGGTTTGATCTTGCAGAGTCAAGCATTAAATGGGAACTGGATAGTGATGAAGGAAGACATTCCATTAACCTAATAATCCAAACAATACTGTGCCACAGGATGCCATGAGCTGCTATAGATGAAGTAAATGAGGTGACACTTGAGTTCTAGCTGGGATGAAAAGAGCAACTGCAACCTGACCTAATGCCACACTAGCAGAAGAAGAGCTCAGGAAGGGATGCCCCTATCGTCATAAGGGGGTGGAGTTGTGCTGAGCCTCTTCAGACAGCTGGCACCAGGTCCTGCACCACTCTGAAGAGCAGCTTGGAGTAGCATGTCCAGGCTCATAATGGAATGACCACTGTGAGAGTTGGAAGCCAAGCTAGGCTGGTCCCCATTCTGTAGCAGATATGGAAGGGAAGAGTTGACCCCTGGCACAGACTTTATTGGGGGAAACTGGAGGGGGGCAAATTGATACTGAGGGCGAGGGCACCTGCACTTCGGGGCACATGCAGGTGAACTTACACCACTGGACTAGGGGGAATGAACTTCCACCTGACTGATACAGATATGGCATGCCCTGACAAATGTTTAACTTACATCCATGGCTACATGCTCTGCCTGCGCATTTTCTGCTTCATGAAACCATCAGGCCCTGTGACCCCTCTAACTTACTGGGATATATTTGATACACATGATTATTTGCTGATCAATATACCTCTGGAATATACTTACGTATGTAGATTTAGTCATCCTCAGCACTATGACCTGAGCCCTGGTGGCACAAAGGCCCTGGTTGCGCAGTGGTTAAATGCCGGTACTGCAGCCACAAGGTTGTGAGCTCGATCCTGCTGGGCTCCAGGTTGACTCAGCCTTCCATCCTTCCACAGGTTGGTAAAATGAGTACCCAGCTTGTTGAGGGCAATTAGCTAAACATCAGCTTAGAGAGCACTTAGCCGATACGCGATATAGAAATACACATGCTATTGCTGCTATTGCTGTGACCCTAGTCTGTGCTGCTCTCTCTGCTTCTTCCTAACAGCAGGGCCAGCAAAGACTGAGAGATGGAGCTATGTGTGACATTCACGAGCTGCTGCTGCCCTTAAGTGTGATGGAGTATGCTGCCCCTGCCACCAATGCTAAAGTAAGATTCAACTGCCAGTCCAGTCAGCTATTGCACAGAGGTGGGTAGTAGGTAAAGATCACCACAACCCATGCCTCAAGGAGCAAAATGTTTCTGTCTGAAAGTTATAAATTCATGTCAGCATTAAATTTCCAAAGGCATAACCCAGAGAAAATTAACTCAAACCTTCTATGAGAATTTATGTAATATTTTGACAGAACCATGGGAGGTTGCCACTATATTGTACAAAACAGCATGAAAATCAACATGGTGTATTAGGTAATTATACCTTTAGAACTGCCAGATCATGAAAGCCATCCTGTAGAGTTGTCCCATCCTCCTTCATTAACTTTACATAGGCCATGGCAAAATTCTTTTCTCCTTTGTCTTTAGCTGCACAACACAGAATTTGGCATTACTATTTTCATTCCCAAGAATAGTTACACTTCTCTAATTTTGCTTACTGAAAGGAAATCATTTTACTTACACTCCTGAGATGACCGATGTCTAAATGTAAAGCGCAAGTGAATTCTCTGCATGTCCTCAATGGGCAATGCTACCTGTTTAAAGAAACAATATTGGAAACCAGCCAGCTGAAATATAGCCCTCCTGACACTGTTGGGCTGCCTCTCCTGCCTTTCTCCCCAAAGACTGTACTGCTAGCGTTGCAACATCTGCAGGACTGCTCAATCCCTGCCCTGTACTAAAAATAAAAGGATGAGATGAACTCATGGAAGAAAGGTCTGTCGGTAGTTCTGAACTAGGGCTACCAAAATTTCAGCAGCCGTCTATGGCTAGACCTGATGGTTTCATTTGCACAAGTGTTAATGTGATGTTGCACTGTACATTTTAGAGGTCTTCATTATTTACCAAGTGACATTTCTTAACAATGATTACATCATCAAATGCGAGGCTATACACCTTTCAAAGGATTTTTCTTTTACTTTCAAGAAATGGCAGCAGGTAGTGGTGACATTAGGGTGGTGAATCCCCTGTGAGTTTTAGTTTGAACTTGGAGGAGCTATCTAAGATGTTTAAAAGGAGCCTGCATGGTGTGACAGTCTGAGTGTTGGACTATGACCTAGGAGACCAGAGTTCAATTCTCTGCTTAGCCATGGAAAGCCAGTGGGTGACCTTGGGCACACCACACACTCTCAACACCAGAAAAACCTATGCGAGGTTTACCTTGGGGTCACCATAAGTCAAAAATGACTTGAAGGCTCACAACAACAACAACAACAACAAGGCTTCAGGTAGGCTAAGTATTCCTGACCACATCTACTCTGTTCACTGGGAAATCCCTGTGTTTCCCCATTTCCCTATCTATCGCTTGATAGATAGACTATTCAAAAGTCTAAACCCTAAAGGAACTATGCAGGATGTTGAACAGCTGTCCAAGCTGCTGAATCTATTTTGTGGGTAGGACTGAGCATGTTGCATAGTTCCTTTGAAGTTTAGACTAAAATCCTGAAGGACTTCACCACCCCACTGATATGAAAGCCACGACCTGCCACCAATGACTGGAAAGCCACTTCTGCTCATTCAATCTGCTCCCTCTCCTGAGTTCTTCCATTCATAGTCTCACTGCAGCTCCCCATGCCACATTCCCTTACCATTTCAGGGATTCCAGACCAACAGCGAAAGCCTTTAAGATGACATCAGAGCTACAGTAGGATATAGTACACTATCCAGCTCATAGTTTTAGTGCATTGTACCATAATGTTAGTGCATCATACCATGTATGTTTGGGCATTGCTGATTACAGCTGGAAGAAAGAGGGAATTGGAAGATTCTAAATGCTGGTTAATGAAGGCTTGAGTATCTCTTTAAATGCTTAAGCAGAATTTTTATTCAGGTGCACTACTTATAAACACCTAGGATGCAGAGGTATTTTAAGTTCCAGGAAAATGAATGTGCTTTAGTACTCAAAGATACCTTCTATTATGCCTCTCCTCTCCCTGGTGCCCTCTGTCTTCCCTTGCCAAAACTCCTTAATGGAATTAAACTTATTATCCACCTAAGAGTCATATTATGGCAGTAATTTTCTATAGTACTCTCTCTCTAGAAGCAGCAAATTTACAATAAGCTTTTCTAGTAGCTTGCAGCCATTTTGTAATTATTTCCATCATAGCCTTCCAAGAATTTTCTTATTACAAGTTACATGAAAACTACAAGGTTAACTCTTAATTCTTCTCTAATGAGGACAAACTTGACGGAAATAAATTGTGAGAGAGTTTGTGGGTGGGAGAAGTTCTGTATGTTCTTCTGTTTCCTCAGGTTACTAAACTGTGCAAACTTTTAAAAATATAAAAGTACAACATTGTAATGAAGCATATTGGAAAAAATAAAATAAGGTACCCTAGAATTCCCTTACTACAATTATTGTTTGAATTCTTGTTGTCTGAATTTCTGTCTTGTCGGCATGAGAGGGGTAGGAATTGTATTTTCAGACCTTCTAATTTACTGTAAGCAGCCGTTTTCAAGATTCCTTATAAGACAAGGAGTAGGAATTGTTCAGAGTTCCAGATGTGGTTGGACTGCAATTCCCAGCATTCTTCAACTGTTGGCTATGCTGGCTACAGCTACTCAGAGTTGTAGTCCAAAAGCTGCTTAATTCCTACCCCTCTCATAAGGAAAGTCTTTAGACACAAAAGAGAAGACTTCTCTTCCTTCACGGTACCTTTACTGTCTCCATCCAGCGAGGTTGTTTGACTTGATAGTAGACGACTGATTTGTATTCACTCACTGGTTTGTCCCCAGCTCCTAGACAGATTGCATTCTTACAAAAAAGAGGGAGGGGGTTGAGACAGAGGGAGAGAGAGTTTCTTGAACTCTCACATTGTCATTATGGAGCTATATTTATTTAAAAATTTAATACTGACAACCATACAGCCTGTTCTAATCATGAGCACTCTTTCTGTTACCAGTTCAGAGATGGCAAACGTACAGTTTCTAAGACAGGGTAATTCCAAATGATATGTGTTTACAAATGTTTCATCAATAAAAATTAGATGGGGAGGGAGGGAAAAGTAATGTTCTCAAAGCAACAATAGAAGTGTTAATCAGGATCAGTCTCTGCCAGTGTTTGGAAAGTTGTGGTTAAACTGTATAATTACTTAACAATTATATTCTGAACCACTCATCCACCCACCCAAGAGGTGCAATATCACCTGCAATTTTTAGCCATGATGCTTTAATTCCTGTTTCCCAGAAGAAAGTAAAATATTTTCTTAAGTGTTTTACTTCAGTAATACTTGATTTAACACACACACACGAGCATACACACTCACATCTGAGTAGTGCAAGTCACTGGCCTCTACACTACAAAGAAAAGTGAGGCCATTCCACATAAATACGCATTCATAACCCCCATCTTAACCTTATTTGGAGTGCCCCCATTTAGCACCATTGCCCAGATGCTAAGGACAGGTTACAGCCTATCCATCTCCCTGTTCCCCTTGGTGTAGATTTTCTTACTTGTCAGCCAGTGGTTGTGAGGCAGCTACCATTTTAAATTTCCCCCAGTGTCCTGTCATTTGTGCTGTTGACACCATTGGTGAAGCCCTGTGGTTCTTCTAGGAAGATACATCAAATTTACCCTAGCCTGAGTGTTCATAGCTACATGATCACAGTTAATTGGAAAACAACCAGTTAAAAATGATCACGGTTAACAAGAAATTCAGCTTAATGGCTTAAACGCTAATTCTCCAGGTAACAGATGCACGTTCAAGGACAACGTTATTCTACAAAGGCTATGTCTGCATTATTCTCTCTCTTTCTTGAATAAGAAATATTGTGCTTCCCTCATCCATAGAAAACACAGCATCTTTTGTCTGATCAGCTGAAGTTCACTGCACTTCATCTAATTAGTGTCTTTGTGATTCTGTAGTCCAGTCTTGCTGCCCAACTGTCCCCCTGCTTAAGTTATTAGTGGTGGTCTCAGAGGTGGGGCTCATTTTTCCAAAACTGGTTGTGCTGAGGGGTTTAACAATCATGCTGAGGAGTAGGGTGGAATTTCACAGCTTCCATAGCAACAGTATGGGCATTACTCAATTAACACCTGGCCTTACAAATGTGGCATGGCACACTATTCAACTGAGTTTTGCTAGCCAAGATGAAGGTAATTTGTGGGTTCAGAGGAACTGAATGTCATGGGCAGATTACTACCTAATAGAGATACTGTAAATCTTCACAGAGGCAGGGAATTTTAACCTTTGGGGCAGAAGACTTCATTAAATGATTTGCCCTCTGAGCTGATTGAATCTAGAAGGATTTCTGAGTGCTCTAGAGCAGTGCTTTCCAAACTGTTTGATATAGGGCATTGGCAATTATTTTTTCCAGTGGTCCAGGGACTATATTCGTGCACATTGGCTGTAATTGCGTCTTTCTTTCCTGGAAACTCTCCAGATACCAGCAGCAGATGTCTTGGAGACTGATACCAGTCTCTGGACTACCATATGGAATAGTACTGCTCTAGGGGATTTTTCAGCTTCTGTTCCAGGATGCTGATTCTCTTGACATCCTGGTTGATCTGTGGAATAGGAGACGATCCAAGCAGGTGAGACAATCACTGCTCAGCACTGTTTACCTGGAAGAAAGACCCTCAGCATGTATGCACAAAAAAATTCTACTGCTAAATCTCTTTTATAGCTTTGCTGTGTACAGATGGTCTTTAATTCAAATGCTTCATCTATTTCTTTTCACTTTTCAACTAATATGAACTATGGCACTAAAGCAATTGGCTGGAAATTTGCAATATAGTATGGGGTGGGGAAAGTGTGGCTTTGGTCTGCATCTGGCCCAGGTTCTCCTTTCGTGGCCTCTGAAGTCTCTAATAACCCCGCAAAGCTCCCAGACCCCAAAATGTTTTTAAAACAATGAGCGAGTGATTTTTCATTTCAAAATGATCAGAAATTACTAATAATTGCAGTATTTTTGCCCATACGATGCCCCTCCCCCCTCAAAAACCACAACCATGCACACACACATACAAATAAGCTGAAAACAAAATAAGAAGTGATGCCATGTCACTTCTGGCACTGTTTTGACATGGCACTTCAGTTTGCGGAGGAAGGTCGGAAAAAAAATGGGGCCCACTGTAGTGCAGTTGCCCACCCTAATGTAGCAGGTAGTAATTTTCAATCTTTTGCCTAAAGCAAGGATTACTCCTTGTTTTTATAGGTTCTACACACACAGCCATGCTATATACAATTCCCTTTTAAAGCCAAGCAGCAGCAGCAGAAGGAAAGAGGCCACAAGTGAAGCAGCCAGGAATACCATACAGCATACCCTCCAGAACTTTGCAGAGGAAAACCAGAGCACATGCAGCCAAGGAACATCAGAGTGTGGTCAAGATGGTCACAGTCATTAATGAGAAAGAACACACAAGCTCGGAGAGGCTGTGGTAGTTTTCTTTGGCCTAAATCTATTGGGAAGGGCAAGATTCCAGCTCCTCCTCTCCTCTCTCTCTGTTAAGTTAAGTAGGTGCAAACTCCTTTAGCACTTTGAGCTCAATTTTAAGCATCTGAAGTAAGCTGACTATAAAGGGGAAAAGTGGGACCAGCACTGAAGAAGTGATACAATAGAGTATGAATTGGGACTGTTCCCACCCAGTCAGGACAGTTGGAGAGTATTGCTTACAGCTTGCTCATTTTTGTCTGCATTTGTTTTCCTCCACCAAGTGACTCTGGAAAACGTGTGACTATTGGTAGTGAGTTACTTCAAAGTTCCACTTACAACAAATCAATCGTTACAGTCACAGCATCACAAGGCCTTCTATTTTTGTGAATGTCCAGAGAGATCTCACAGAAGCAAGTGCTAATAAGGGGAAATACATCACTGTTCACTACCATTTAATTGCCTGATGGGGTTTCCATTTTTCCAATTTGTGTTTCTTTTTGGCATAAATGGAACAGTAAGAGCCTGCAATGTCACATGACTTTTGCTGGTAGGGAGGAGTCTGGAATAGAAGCTATGAAGCACATCAGCAAGTAGGCTGTCCCCAGCACTAAAATCATATTAAAAGCTATGTTTTTGAAAGTCTGGATTGCATTTCGCTCTGCTCCTTTAAGGAAAATAAAGATCTCTCCTTAAAACCATCAAAAAATATAAACTGCAGTTGCTAACATAACACACTATGCTTGATGCCCTTATATTAACAAAGAACTTATATTCCATTAGCAATTTTACCTAGAAAAATAGAATCACAGAATCATAGAGTTGGAGGAGACCCCAGGGGCCAGCCAGTCCAACCTCCTGCTGTGCAAGAATCCACAATCAAAGCACTCCCGACAGATGGCCATCCAGCCTCTGCTTAAAAACCTTCAAAGAAGGAGACTCCACCACACTCCGAGGCAGCATATTCCACGGCTGGACAGCCCTGACCGTCAGGAAGTTCTTCCTGAGGTTCAGGTGGAATCTCCTTTCCTGCAGCTTGAATCCATTCCTCCTTGTCCTAGTCTCTGGAGCAGCAGAAAACAAGCCTGCTCCCTCCTTGACATGAAATCCCTTCAAATATTTAAACATGGCTACCGTGTCACCGCTTAACCTTCTCTTCTGCAGACTAAACATCTCCAGCTCCCTAAGCTGCTCCTCATAGGAGCATGGCTTCCAGACCCTTCACCATTTTGGTCACCTGAAATATTCAAGTGCTGAATGTGAAAACAGGTGCTGAATCTGCCCAACAGATTTAGGCAACAGATTCATGCTGGATCAAGCTACTTTATCTGTTTTTTTTCTCTATCACTGCATCACAAGTTCAAATTTTGCAAAATATATTATACAACTGGGGCAAGATGGGCTTACAAAGATAAGCCTATGTGTGCAGATTACTGTGGGACAAAGACTCAAGTATTACTCATCATTAACAACTGTAAATAGAGCAAAGCCAGCAAATTTGAACTGCAGAGCAGGTGTATCATAAAATTAATTTGTGACTAGGAGAGTAAATTCACCAAAATTGCACTTGATCATCATTAGCAGACAAATAACAGAGCAACACTTACTGATATCACTCTCCCTTCTTCATCACACACACACATGTTGACTTCTACGTTTCTCTGAGTGGTTTTATTATATTTATCCAAGTCCCCGTATAGTAAGGTAATGTAGATGTCATTTCTTACATCACCTACAAAAGAATGACAAAAGGTTAGATACTAGGATAAAAGGGACGGTTAGCAGCTAGCATCACAGAACACATAAAAGCTATGCCTTGCATACTCGGTGGTACACTGAACTGTGAAAATTCAAGGGGAAATTGCAAT
Source organism: Cyclura pinguis (assembly GCA_030412105.1). Taxonomy (NCBI): domain Eukaryota; kingdom Metazoa; phylum Chordata; class Lepidosauria; order Squamata; family Iguanidae; genus Cyclura; species Cyclura pinguis. The sequence goes on from CM059600.1 coordinate 133,976,251, forward strand.
TCAGCTTTGATGTTTATTATCAGACTTTATCTTGTCAGGAAAGGACTTAATGTCATTTCCACATCAGTTGGTAATTCTCATCCTGCAATGACACCTTCTGGTGGAGCCCAGTTAAGGCATTTCAGAGAAAGTAATGACATATCACAGTGGACTTTTAAAAGACCAAAATAAGTATCTTGTGCCACCCAGCAAAATCTCACAGCAATTTTTTTTTCGGGGGGGGGGATAGGGGAAGGGTGTTTGGGGAAGCTCGATGCCTGCAAATGGATCTGTTTCAACATAGCTCTAGTGCCATGAGCTGAAGACATTTTGAATTGTTTTGAGTAGCTCCACACAGACACCTTGCTGCATAGCAGACTACTTTTGAAACAGAAGGGTTTTTTATACACACACACACACACACACTACACAGGGCTCTGGTACTTTTTTTAAAAAAAAAGTGGAAAAATAGAGGGAAAATTTGGAGGCTTCACAAAACCAGCTCCCTCTTTCACTGCCAACATTTGACTCGTGGTTCTCAAGATAGCAGCTTTCCTATTCTCACATGCAGGGTAATGGTGTTAACTATCCTCACTCTACCTCCTAGCAAAACCCAAGGTCAAGACAGGGTGTAGGGCTCACATGTTGATAATATGGTGCCATCACAAAGTCAATCAAAACCATCAATGCCTCTTGCTCTCACTCTGGAGCCTCCTAGGGGGCAAATTGCAACCACCATCTACTGCTGTGATTAGGAGCATGATGGGCCTATGGCAGATGTCATACCTTTAGTATTCTCTAGGGATGGACAAAATATTCAAAAATATTTGAAAAATGGACAGAAAATGTGTTTTTCAAGTGTTGAGAAATCCTTGCACAAAGAATTCTGGACTGACTGGATATCATTATTATTATTACTATTATTATTATTGATTATTGATTATATACAATAAAAGAGAAAAAAGAACAAATATATATAATATATATATTTTAATATAATTTAATTTAATATAATATAACAAATATGTAATACACACACACACACACACACACACAGACTTTTACATAAACAGATATAAACAGATAATGAACATATAGAATTATTAGCAGATACTACAATTTGGAAAGTTTTTCCATATTCTATATGTACATCTTTGTCTCCCTGTTAATCCTTTGTCTCCTTATTAGTCCAATATCATGTATTCTATATTTCATAAATGATATACATTATACATTTATTGTAAATATGTAACCTTCTTGTCAAATAAATTGACATCACTATTATGCTGAGTTATGTTTCTATCTTCAGATTCTAAGTTTATCTACTTTCCATGTTTTATGAGTTAAATAACTCTTTCGTTATTCACGAAATAGTTTCTCTAATTTACTTCCTGCCTACCTTTTTTAGGTTTATTCTGCGCAAAGTAAAAGATACCTCTGTTATTTCATAAACATTTTATACAATTTCCTCTACTTTAGTCTAACAACTTGTTTGTCCACCCATAGGTTGTTTATACAAATTCAATATTGCTCCATCTGATCTCAGAGTACACAGTAGCAAATATGTTCTGCTACTGTGAAAGTTCATCTCGATTTCAATTTTTGTTGATTTTAAAATATAATATTATATCCAAATTTTCTTTTTAAATATGTTGTTATTGGATTCAATTTTGTTTCATTTTCATCCTTTATAATCCCCATGAGAGATTTTAACAGTTTATCACAGTTTTTCATTTCCATGAGCTTCAAAAGCCATTCATTAAATACTGGGATCCAATCACTTTTCCAATATCTTACGTAGACAATTCTAGCAGAGGTGATCATGTATAGTACTATTTTCCATTGCTTTTTCTTGTTAAATAGATCTATATCAGGAATAATGTTTAATAAGAAAAGTTCAGGAGACATTGGAATGTTAACTCCCAACATATCTGACATGATTTTATTGATTTTCTTCCAAAATCTTTTTGCTTTTGGGAATGTCCACCACATATGAATGAATGATCTGTCTTCTTTCTTATATTTCCAACGTTCTTTTTGCCCCATTTTATACACCTTGTTCAATTTAAATGTACTTAAATACCACCTATAAAACATTTTTAGATGATTTTCTTTTAAATTTTGGGATGACGTAATTTTTTGTGTTCGTCTCCAACTTTTTTCCCAGTCTACCAACTGTGTTGTCTTGCCAATGTTGCATGCCCATTTTGTCATCACCTCTTTTATCATTTCTGTTTCCAATTCTCTGTTTAATAAAAATTGGTAGATTGGTGGTGTCATATGGGTTTGTTTCTCAAAGATGGCTATTTTGAACTCATTCTTCTATGATTTAGGTAGGAATCCCTCTAATTTCAGATCCATTTTAAATCTTTCTTTAATTTGCATATATAAGAACCACTGACTAGGAAACTCTTCCTCTTCTAATTCAGTCCTTGTTTTCAATCTGTAATTTTCTTTCTCTATTATAATATTTTTATAATGGATCCATCTTTCCATCTTTCCTTTCCATTTCCCAAAAAGTGCTTCATGCAGAGAGACTCATCATGGAATTTTCTTATAGACTTTGTTCTTCAATTTTTTCCAAATATTCAGTAGTGATTTTCTTAGATAATGATTTAGGAATTCTTTGTCAGCTTTTTCTTTTCCATTCCAAAGGTATGCGTGCCAACCAAATCTAACATCTAGGCCTTCTAATTTTAGCGTTCATTCATTTTTTAAGGTTATCCAATCTGCGATCCATGATAGCCCATTTCCATAGTAATACAATTTCACATTTGGAAGGACGCAACCTTTTTCTTTCTTTTCCGTTAGTCTCCATTTAATCTTTGGCTTCTTTCCTTCCCAGATAAATCTGGAAAGCTCTTTTTGACAAGATTTTAAGCATTTATCATTTATTATTATTGGGAGGTTCTGAAAAAGAAAATTCATCTTGAAAAAGACATTCATTTTTATTAGGGATGGGCCAACTGAATTGGCAAATCCTTGAATCCTCGAATCTTTTGGAAGGATTTGAGATTCACGAATCTAAATCCCTGGGCCAAAACAGACAAATTGAATCTTTCAAAACCCTGCATGCCCCAGGACCTGAGCGCCCAGGATCAGGCCCATGCAGGCATCCAGGGCTTGTGAGAGCCGCTTTCCTGCATGCCTGGAGGCCTGAGCTGGTGCGAGAGCCTGAGATCAGGCCCATGCAGGTGCGCAGGGCCAGTGAGAGCTGCTTTTCTGCATGCCAGGAGGCCTGAGGCGGTGTAAGAGCCCCGGATCAGGCCCGCATGGGCACACAGGGCCGGCGAGAGCCACTTTCCTGTGTGCCAGGAGGCCTGAGCTAGCGCAAGAGCCCCGGATCAGGTCCTCATGAGCGCACAGGGCCAGTGAGAGTGGCTTTCCTGTACACCAGGAGGACTGAGCCAGTGCAAGAGCCCCAGATCAAGCTCGCTCCTGCTGCCTGCCCCTGTGGCTGCCTCCCTCTACAAGGTAGTTATTCTCTTCTTCCTATTCTTTTGACTTGAGACTGGAGGGTAGGGATTGAGACTGGACTAGAGGCTGGTGTTTGTTTGTTTTTGTTAAGTGCCTTCCTTGTTTTAGGACTTGAGACTGGACATCAGGGTAGAGAATTGAGATTGGGCTAGAGGCTGGTGTTTTTGTGTTTTTAAAGTGCCTTTCTTGTTGCAGGACTTGAGACTTGACTGGAAAGTACAGTGTTCTTGAGATTTCAAGGACAGCTGAAGAAGATTCCTTTGCATGGTTCCCTTGCAAAGCTCTTTCACACACAATTCTGGAGTTTGTAGTTGGACAAGGTGTCACAGCCTTCTCTGCCAAAGTGTGTTACTGCATCATCAAACTCCAAACCCCAGGATGCTGTAAGGAGCTATGCAAAGAAAAATACAGTTTTGACCTGGATTATTTCTGTGCTGTAGTAAGTGGTCCTGTTGACACAGACACGAAAATGTGGGATTAATAATCCACATTTTCCTGTTTGTGTAGAAAGGGCCTTCATGTCATTTTCAATCTGGCGAGATCCTGAGGCAAAACGATGACAATTGTCCTGGTCAGATTTCTTCAGAGGTAGGTTTGCCTTTGCCTAGGCTTTTGCTAAGGCTGAGAGAGTATGTCTTTCCCAAATTATCCTTGCCCCCCCTTTTTTTTTGTAATAGTCAACCCAGGAGTCAATTCCAACATCTGGAGCAACTTCCAAATTACATGTAATCCTTAATAAGAAGTATATGGATATGTTTTCCTGAAAGTGAAAACTATTGTTTAATTTGTTTTTCATTAAACAAAGATGTCAAATTCTGCTTCAAAACACTTTTCAGTAGAAGTGTTTTGTTTCCCTTGCTTTTTAAACCCTTTTGTAAAAAAGGATTCGAAAGATTCGAGATTTGTGAGATTCATGGATTCGCAGAACCTGCCAGGGATTCGGATTCAGAAAATTCTGGATTCGTCCCATCTCTAATTTTTATGGCTGCCATTTGGCCTAATAATGACAATTTCAGTTTACTCCAGTTCTACATTTCTTTCTTGATCTCTTTCCAAACATTCATATAATGGTTTTCATAGAGCTCTATGTTATGCTTTGTTATCTAGATTCCCAAATATTTTATTTTCTTATCAGATTTAAAGCCAGACAATTCTATTAATTCTTTTTCTTCTTTCTTTCTAAGATTTTTCATGAGTACTTTTGTTTTATCTTTGTTTATTTTTAGGCTGGCAACCTCTTCAAATGTTTCCAATTTTTCCATTAATTTTTGAATACTTTGTTTTGGGTTTTCCAAAAAATTTACCAAATGGTCCATATAGGCTTTGAGCTTGTACTCTTTCCCTTTTATTTTCACACCTCTTATCTGTGGATCTTCTCTAATTCCTGTAATTCCTCTAATTCACTCTTCTAGAATAAATATGAATAGCAGTGGAGAGACAGGACATCCTTATCTTGTCCCTTTCTTTAATCCAAAAGGTTTTATTTTCTCTACATTTATAATCAGACATGCACTTTGATCTTTATATATTTCTTGAACCCAACTGATGAATTTCTGCCCACATTCCATCCTTTTCAGTATTTCAAGCATGAGGTCCCAATTTACATTACCAAATGGTTTTTCACAGTCAATGAAGATCATCACCAATTTTCTTTCATTATGTTTTTCAAAAAGTTCCACCATATTCACTACAGATTTGATGTTGTTTTTTAATAGTCTTTTCAGCAGAAATCTGTTTTGGTCATCATGAATTAGCAATTGCAGTACTTTTTTATCTTTCCACAATGATTGAAGTGAATACTTTATAGTCAATGTTTAATAATGAAATGGGTCTGTAGCTTCCAGGATCTTTTGGACCTCTCCCTTTTTTGGCTATTAGAGTTATGTTGACTTCATTCCACGTTTGCAGTTTACCATTTATTAATATTTCGTTGAATGTTGCTTGGAGAGGTAATTACAACTCTTCTCCAAGAAGTTTGTAATATGCTGCTGAAAAACTGTCTGGTCCTGGGACTTTCATGATCTTAAGTTTTTGTATTGCAGAGGAGATGTCCATCACTGTAAAGGGTGCATTTAATATATTTCTCTGTTGTTCTGAGAATTTTAATATATTTTGTCTATCCAAATAGTCTTTCATGCATTCTGTTTTGGTGTTTTGAAGATAGTACAATTTGGAGTAGTATCCAATAAATATCTTTTTGATGGATGCTTGATCAACAAATATTTTCTCTCCTTTCTTTACTTCTGTTATATATCTTTTTTCAGCCTCCTTTCTTAGCTTGTAAGCTAGCCATCTTCCCGGTTTGTTCGTTCTTTCAAACTAACTCTAATTCTTTTAAGTTTTTTCTCTAATTGTGTAGTATTCTTGAACTTGAGTTGTTCCTGTAAGAGTTTAATTTCTTTTTTGCAAAGTTTCATTAAATTTGTCGTTTCTTAATGCTTCTTCTTTTTGTTTTAATTTATTCTGAATTTCTAGACTCTTTTGTTGTTGTTTTCTTTTCCATTTGATCCCTACCTTATTAAATAACCTCTGATTACAGCCTTACTGGTGTCCCATATAGTCCTCATTGATGTGTCATTTGTGTTGTTTTCTGTAAAGTAATGTTTTAATATTTCTTTAGCCTGTTCCAGATATTCATTTTTATGGAGTACTGAATCATTTAGTTTCCAGTTCCAACTCTTCTTTTCAGTATGCAGCTGAAGTTGTATTGGGTTGTGATCAGAGAGGAATTTTGGAAAGATTTCCATTTCCTTAACAAGCATAGGTAGTTGTTTAGAAATTAAAAACATGTATATTCTGGACATTGTCTTGTGAGCATCTGAGTAGAAAGTAAATCCCTTTGAGTTCCCATAGTTATAACTCCAAATGTCCAATAATGTAAAGATCTCCATCAAATTGAAAAAGCTCTTTGGGAGTTTGCCTTGATTTTTTTTTTTTTTTTGAGAGGTTCTTGAGATGATCTGTCAATAGTTGAATTTATGACTGCATTCATATCTCCTAGAAGAATATTTTCTTGACGTCTTTCCTGGGTGTATTTCTGGAGGTCCGTTTCGAGTGTTTTAAAAAAATTGTCTTTGTTTTCTTTTCTTTTTTTTTTATAATTTTATTCAAAATTCACATATAAAACAAACAATTGTAAGTGTCAGCTTAACTGAAGTATTTCTGATCTTCCACACTGATCTAGATTTCATTATCAAGATTTCTTAACATGCTTAAAATATTGTACAACATTTTACTGCTAATACTACTTGTTGATTCTTGCATTTCAATCTCCATATTCCCACTTCACGATATATATCCTGTAGCCCCCTCATAATTTATCTTAAATCATGAATTACAGATTCCCATCAGATAGAACCCAGCAATTACCCGTTACAATTTGCCATTCTTTTTGTATCTCATCGTCTGATTTCCAAAAAATTGTCTTTGTTTTCAATAGGAGTGTAAATACCAACTATGAGGATCTTTAAATCAAGAAAGTTAACTTCCACTCCTACGTAATGTCCTTGAGCATCTGAGAAGACTTCTTCTAAGGGAAATTTTGAGTTGACATACATCGCCACTCTCCTTTTATTTCTTTACAGCTCAATGTTTCATTTTTTAATGAAACATTGAGCTGTAAAGAAATCCCAGAAGATAAACTCGAAGCAGACATTGATAAAATCTTCACAGTAAGTTCAAAACTTGCAAAGGAAAAAAAACTGGCCAAGAGACATTATAGCGTGCTTCACAAAATCACGGACTAAAGACACAATTCTACAATAGAATTATGAGCACAAGTTAATGATGGACAATAAGGAAATAAAAATCTTCAAGGATATACCATACCCAATTCTAAAAAAAAAAAAAAGACTACAATTTTTTTTCTTAATTTTTACAAAAAAATAAGATAAACTTCAAATGAAAGAGAGTTGAGGGGATTTTTTTTTTTCATAAACAAACATGGCATAAAATAACCATGCTGGTTAACCAAATATAACCAAATAACCAAAGATTTTTATGAAAAAATAAAAAGAGACCAAGAACTACTTAAAACTGATCCCACTAATGCAAAAGATAAATCAGAACAGGAATCAAGCTCAGAGCCAAATCAAGAACAAGGAGAGAATGATTCTGATAAAAAAAGAGGAGGTATTAGACCCAGAAATGGACACTAGAGCAGAAGTAGAAGAACTTAACCAATAGAATGAATAATGTAATAAAAGTCCATCAAAATGGTTATTACTTGCCAGTCCCAGAATGTCAAAGGAATAAATTCTAACTACGAAAGGAGACAACTATTTCATTACTTAGGGGGAAAAAAAAAACCAAAGCTAGATCTAATCTGCCTACAAGAAACCAGAATTTGAGCCCCAGATATCAAATATTTAATGAATCTGAAATTGGGAAAATTTTACAGCTGGACTGACAAGAATTTTCGCTGTTCAGGATTTATTCTGCACAAAAATGCTTGGTTGTTTTATACAGAAAACAGCATTTTCTGTGTGGGAAATAGTATTTCAATGCAAAAATATTAATTTCTGCACAGAAAAATACTGTTTTTTGTGGAAAAAATGCTGTAATCAGGGATTCATTCTATGTAAAAATCACATATAGGTGTCTGGCACAGAAAACAGTATTTTCAAAAGAAGAATTAATATTTCTGTGTTGAAGTATTATTTTCTATGCAGAATCTGCTGCTTCCTTAACAGAAAATCCTGTTTTCTTTGCAAAACAGCCACATGCAAATGTTGCACAAAATGAGACCCAAATTGCAAATAGCCTTTGAAAACTGTGGAGTTTTCAAAGATATTCTTGCAGCAGGAAGAAAATTGCTGAAATTACTCCTTGCTACCTTTGGAAAAAAACTTAGTGAAGAGTTGCATCCCCATTCATGTCATTTTTCACACTTTTGGAATGTCCTCCTCAAAAAACAAAAAACAAAAAAACTTGCAGGCATCCAACTTCACAGCATGCAGAAAAGCTGACTAAGTTGAAGGAATCATTTTAACAGAGCCAAGAAAAGTTATAGTCTGCACTCAAAGGTTACAATTACAGCAATACAAAAGTCTCTCAAGGCAAAGCTACAGCAAAGGCTTGAATACCATCCTTCATATTTAAAGGCCTATAGTTGAAGGCCACTAACTGCACCACAGCAAAAAATTCAGCCTGAAGTTTTCTAAAGTCCCATTAGATGTTACCAGTGTGAACTATGTTTAATACCCAAGCAGAATTTGCTTTAAAAATTATCTGATAAGAGTTAATGCTTGCATTGGAAAACTGAAGGCTAACAACTAGTTCCTTACAGATTAAAAATCCATCAACATGCAATAACTGATAAGAAACTGGGGATTTTATTTAAAGGTTAATAAAATAAAGTATCTCAGTGGATTAAATATAGAGCAGTTAGCTAACATGATGCATACATATGATGCATAAATATGGCAAAATTTTGTTCCATCATCATTTCTGAACTTGATCAACTCCTGAGAAAAAAAAGTACTTATTCATGATGTACATGTTCTTGAATAAACTTTTTAATGTTTTACTTCAATTTAGATTTATGGAAAAACAGAAATGACAACTCCAATGACAGTGTTTTTATCTTCTTAACATGCTCAAAACATACACATGGAAAAGTAGGTGATTCTCTTCAAAAACATTGCATCTTGTTGCATTTTATTCTTTCAGAAAATGAAACATTTTATTCCAGTATCAATGAAACTATCCAGATGGGGCAAATGCATCAGGACTTGTCAGTATATGTTGTTGTACTTACTGAGTCTTTGCAAGACTTTGTATTTTTTGAACCAAACATTTTCCTGATCCAGGATATTTAGGATATTCCCCCTCCTTGTACAAAGTTTCCTAGAGTACTTTGTTCCTACAGTCCTACCCCAAGAGTGATTTTTTTAAAAAAATTGCTCACACATGGGCTTATCTTGTTTTTGTTTCTTAGAATTCTAAATCTGTAGCAGTAAAGTGCTAAGCTCTTGCAGCAGTGAAGTGCCCCTCTCCCAGTCATACACAGTTGAAAAGCCAGAGCTGGATATGCAATCAAAGCCTCCTGGCATTGCCTCCTGTGATTAGGGCAGTGAAGGTAGTTCTGGGCAGCCTCTGTCCCAATGAATAAAATGGCTGGTGGTTCTCAAGAAAAGGGCATCTACGTGAAGATCTACTAGCCTATTCCCAATCTGTCTGCTCTGCTCCCAGGGCTGGAATGTGTGGCACCTAGCTTGAGGTTCCTTGAAGAAACTGAGCAAGCCCTCCTCATTAATAGTTCTGAGCCCATTATTTTGGGAGGACAGTGTCTGGGATGATGGAGAAACTTTGGATTGGGAATAAACAGGAAGCAGCTGGAAATGACACAAAATCAGATAGGGCAGTTTAAGACAAATCACCAGCTCTGTGACAGACTTCTTTTTTGTAAATAATGAGTAATTTTGTAAATATGAGTCTAATACCTTGGATCAAAATATCCACCCCCACATCCTCACAGAAATGTTCATCTCACTGAATACAGACAAGTATGTGTGGGTGGTTGAGGAGGTAGGGAAGGGCTGTGGGGAACTTGATGGAGGTGCTTTCCATTCCACTTACAAAACGTACCTCCCCTGAATTTCCATTATCTCCCCCTTCCCCCTCAATCCCTGTCCCATTGCTCACTCCCCAAACCTTTGAAGAAGCAAGAAGAGAAGGGCAGAAAGAGAGAAAGAAAGGGCCAACTCCCGTCCTCCTCCACCATATAAGTGGATATCTAGATCTTAACTCCAGGTATATATTTACAGTGCGTATTCTCTCTTTGTGGGAGCTGCATGAGATGAGTAGTGAAGGACAAAATTGCCATTCAGCTTCTAAGCAGAAACAACATCCTACCTGGCATGATTATTTCAGGAAAGCCAAGCTTCCTGGCAACAACTGTTGTTCTGTCAACAAGGTGAGGGTAGTCCTTCCTAATCTGAGCAATGTCTCCGACAAGCATTTTCATAGTCACCCAAAGTCCTTTAAGAGAAAAGAGAATATCTATAGTAAATTGGAAACTATCAACATCTCTTTTTTAAATATTGGTTGGGAAAGTTTAAATCACAAACCAAATTGTCAAGGGAAAGATCACATTTACAGCAAACCCCAATAACACTTCTCACAGGATGGGCTCCACACACATTTGTAAGAGTCATGTGTAAAAAACAGAACATCATGGCTGTTCTTGCAGAAGGGCTGAAGTAGCTGAGCAAATATCATAATGGATATTCATATCCCTCTCTGCAGAAGGGTGCTACCTCCTAAGGTGCTTAATATGGCACTGTGCAGTGCAAACTGGTGCTAAGGACAATCAATATTGCCACCACACTTTGATTACTGAGGGGAGTGGGAAGATCTTTTTCTATTTGGTCTCAAAGTTATACTTCACCTTGTCCACCGCTGTCGCTTTTGAGTGGTGTGACCTTGCTTAAGAGATTGTGCAAGAACTCATTCTCTGACACTCTAAAAGAAGGAGAAAAATAATTGTACAGACTGAAAACATAAACAGAAGAATTACGTAAGAAGCACAAGAGAAGCCAACATTGCTTTGTATAGCCTCAGATTCCTCTGCCAATGCTTTGAACTGTAGGAGTATATTTGTAGTACCAGATATAGATGTTAAAGAGGTGACAGAAAGCTTTAGTTAAATGAAGAAAACAAGAGTTCCCAAATAAATGAATAGAAGACAATGTCAGAGCCACAACAAAAGAACAAAAATGTTACAAGCTTAAGAATGAAGTGCTGAGGGTAGGGCTTCAGGAAAACAGATGCTAGGGTTATTCCAAAAACATGGACGTGAGAGTTAAATCAGTGCTATGACAGGTAGTTTCTAAAATGTCATTCTTTCATATCTTCTCTTGCACAAATTAGTACATTATGCAAATGGGAAAACACAATTGGATTTAGTTTGCCTTTCCTTTTGCAATGCCCTAGGATGAGGTGCAAAATAGCAGTTTCACAAGCAGAAGATGTCATGAATACATGAGACAGCAGTTCCAGACTCTACAGTATTCATTTTTGCTACAAGATTAAATTAATGGCATTTGTGTCAAACACAAATTCTGTCTGATTTACATTTTTTTAACACACTAAAGACAAACAGATTTTCTTACGGATGAAAAGGAATGAAATGTTGCTTCTCTTCATCACTTTCTACTTTGCCTTTTATAATGTCTGTAATATCCATCACTAGAAAAAAAAATTCATTAAGACAAATTAAAAAGGGACCAAATATGGTCACCTTGTTAGGATTGCATACTTCACAAAGTATATAAAGTTTGACCCCAGACAGATAATACATTACAATGAATGATCTTGCAAGGGTTTTTTTGTAGGTAACTTTTCTAAATAGTTTCCAAATATAACTTTTAACATTTTCTTTAGAAGAACAGTTCTCATTCTATTGTGCATGGATGGGGAGCATGTGGACCTCCAGATGTTGCTGGATTGAAAATCCCAATAACCCTAGCTAATGGTGAGAGATAAGGAGAGCTGCAGCCCAACAAAAGTTCTGGAGAACCACAAGTTTCCCACCCATGCTCTAATGTCAAAGACACATCTTTATAAACATATGAAATGCCACAATGTTTCTCCAGTCTGATGAAATATGTCCCTCAGCGTGGTCAGTACACACTACACCTACTAGAATGCCAATATATGCCAAACAGAAGACTGCTATGTACTCTCAATGATGCAGGTTTTACAAAAAGAATTATTTGCCCCAGATTCCTGCATCATAAGTTAATTTAATTATGTGGCAATGGAGAGCAGCCAATAAATACCAAAGCCCTAGGTAGATGGCAATTAAGTTGACTTCAAGGCAGCTGAGACAGCTAATTTGTTGTGCTTGCTTAAATAATACATTGGCATTTACATTTTGCTTTTGTGTGTTATATTGTTCAAGCTTTTTTCAACCTATAAAATTCTAGTATGACATCCTATGCTGAGGTTTCCCCAGGTGGACAGCTAGTTTAAAGTATTTCAACATATTATCTGCATTGCCATTAAATGTCTTGCCTTTTCCTCTCATGTTATGTGTATATTTCCATCACTCTGCCACCCAGAACATAGACAGCCTCACGGACTTTTTTGAACAGAGTTCTTACTGAAGATCTTCAAAGAATGCCTTGACTTAGCAGCATCACTCTGAATAAATCTATGAAGAGGCCTTTGGTTGGGCAGCCACTTTCATTTCTTGTGATGCTTATGATCTCTCAATATATAGAACAGTTAAAAATTCTATATTCAACATTGACTGCAATGTTGCTCCAGTTTTAGAACGATTAACCTACATCATTATCTGGAGGAAGAATTTCTATAACTTTAGATAGTATGCAGTGCATTCACTAACAGTGAGTGTTTTATAGGGCCCATGATCCAGAAAGGCCTATGGGCAAAACACAAAAAACAGGGAAGGTGTGTTTGTGACAAACCTGTGAGGGGGACTTTTTTTTTTCAAAAAAACAAATTAGGGGTGCTGGGAGTGCCCAAAAGGGCCATAAAGCCAGCTCTAGTGTTTTAGAATACCACTCTGGAGTTTCCCCCCCAACTTTCAGGTGCTCCTTTCAGAAGGTGAGGCAAAGTGACCAGAGATCAGAAATACGTTGAGAAAGGCAGGCAAAGCCTTCTGGGTCCTTGGCCAGGTTTTTGACTCCTTACCTGCCACTCCAAATGGCCGTCTTATGCCCTGAGTACATTTTTTTGTATTAGTGTCTCGAAGATCCATTCTTCCAATCCGTACAATTTGACAAATCAAATAAATTTTTTCCCTTCCAAGATCTTTGTTTCCAAGATCCTGAAATACATCACAGAAAGGCTCACTTAGTACATTATTAGGGATGTTCCATGTGAGTGGAAATTCTAAATTTACAAGAACTACTACCAATACAAGAAAACTTATAATGGGAAAAGGACCCATGTTCATAAAACAGAAACAATCAGTTCAGTGAGAATTGGATTTGAGTAACATCACAACATCTAAATTCAGGATATGCAAGAAGATACATAAATGGCTTGGAAGCCGAACTTTATGAGGAACAGTTGAGGAAACTGTATATTTTGCCTGGAGAAGAGAAGACTGAGAGGTGCCATTTTTAAATTTCTGAATGGCTATCATGTGGAAGATGGAGTGAGCTTGTTTTCTGGTGCTCCAAAGGGTAGGATCTGGATCAGCTGATTCAAATTGCAAATAAGAAGATTCTGACTAAGCATTAGAAAGAACTTCCTAACAGTAAAAGTGGTTTGACAGGAGAATATACTGCCTCAAAAGGTGATAGACTTCTTTTTGTTAGAGATTAGATAGTAACTTCTTAGGGATGCTATAGGGATGGATTCCTGCACCAGCAGGGAGTTCGACTAGGCAATTTTGGGATCCCTTCCAAATACATTGTTCAGTGAAGCCAGTAAAGCACCATGAGAAACAAGTTACCGCATAATCGAGATTTTCACCCAGTTTGAGCAAGCCTCTTTAAGATTCTTGTACATGCTTATCAGGGAATAGGTCTTAGGGGACTCAGTGAAATTTATTTCTGACTAGACATGCACAGGACTGCACTGCGACAATATTTTCAAGATTAGTGATGTAAATGACTAACAACGTCAGGATCAAGTTAACCATTTTGTCAATAAGTTTAATATGAAATACACTGTTCCCTCAATGTTCTGAAAACTAATTTCTGAAACTGAATTTTCCAAACTTTTCAAATACAAATATTTCACGACCTATTTTGAAACACATTAGGGTCACAACCCCCAAAATGCAGATACCACCTCCATGCTGACGTTAGTTTTACAGAGCTTTTGCTCTCAGTTGGAGTCTCCCCACCAGCTAATTTTTAAACACCTCCAAGCTTAAAATGCAATTTGAGGTTTTAGCTCAAAAGCTTTAAATATGGGAATGCATGTTGCTTGTTTGGTTGGTTGGTTGTTTTTTAATGTTCATTCTTAGTGTAAATTTTCTTCTAAGAAACTCACAAACCCAGAACTGAAGCTGATTTATACGCTGGGCAGCTCAAGAAGTATGCTTGTAGTTGTCGTGTGGCATCGCTGCTGCCAAGAGAGATTTTCTGGAACAATTTGAGTGTGTTCATAAACATCTTTGAACGCTGTGGCCTTGGGATGCCTATAGCTTCTGCTTTGAACAAAATTAAATGTGATAACACTGAACAGCCATAAAATCATTAAGCTTGCATTGCAAAAAACATCCTCCATATTCTTATTGGTCCTTCATGAGAAATAGGGTTTTTCTTTTCCCTTAGTGGTACTCATGAGCAATAATTTACCCATGTCCTTCACTAATTGGGATAGAAATTTTATGTCCTGGTGATTCCAATCACTTCTTCTGGTTAGGGTAATATCTGTCCTCAAGATTAATAATTATATTTTCCCTCTACTACAGTATTAGCTTCTGTCAAATATAGCTGTGAACAAGATACAGTCATATGGGTAATCTATCTAGACTACGCAGTCCCATCCATAAGCACAATACACCAGCCCATTCTTAATCTTGAAAGAAATGAAGAAAGCAAGTGGAACCAAAACACAAAACAGAACTCCCAACAATCTAATACAGTAGAAATTCACAAAGATTTAGCTTTGGATCCAATGGTACCATTGCAAGGAAATGCTTCCTCTACATATCCCTGCCAAAAAATTTTACTTTGAAAAATTATTTAGGGATAAACTGTCCAGTTTTTCAAAAGTAAATCCATGCCACTTTTAGAAGGCACTCCTGTTTATGGCTGGCCATTGCCTTCAGTGGGGATTATTCTTCAGTATGTGTGTGTAAGCAAGAGTGAAATCTTGTGCGCCCCCTCAGCAGATGTTGTTGAATTGTGATTCCCACTATAGCTGATGGTCAGAGCTGCAGAGCAACAACATGGCTACAAACAGTTCATGCCTTGTGCATAAGACTGTAGATTAAAATATATTTCTAGCCCAGTGATCCGGTGTTCAAGTTTTAAGAAAATTAAGCAATTGTCTCCTGACAAACCAGCAATGTAGAAGCTAAAACCATCTAGGTAGGATGGCAACTACTTGGAGCAAGAAGCTTTCAACAACAACAACAACAACAACAACAACAACAACAGCAACAGCAACAACAACAACAACAGAATGTTGATGGTGGAAAAGTATTGTCTATATAAAGCGGAAGAGCTACTCACAGTGAAAACCACCTTCAGATTGTTGAAATTATCAATTTCTTTGACAAAACCTTTGCTTCCCCATCTCACCAAGTAGTTTTCACTGTTTAAAAAGAACAAACAGTGTTATACAAAATACTGCCATGACACCTAACAGATTGATAAAATACAAATGGCAAATAAGGCTTTTCCCTCTCAAAACGACTTTTCTGTTAGGCTGCCTTGCCCCCTATAAATGTGCTTGATATATGCTATAGTATTATATTCTCTGACTAACGGCAAGAGTGAGGGTAGCATGAAAAATCATTATAGTTTGTTTTGCTACATTTCCTCCGCCTTGTCCATCAACATGTAAGCATCTCCTGATCTTTTTTTTGACCTGAAATGGATTAAAGTCCTCCTTTTCTACCTCATCCAGTGCTTTTCCCCTACTGCCTCTTCTTCTCCCCACCCCACTTCCTCCTTCTATTTCTTTTTTCTTTACCCAGATTTTTTATTCCAATGGGCCTCCCAGACCTGGCCAACCTGCCTGCCTACCAAGCCAGCTGTGGCTTCTATATCTCCTTTGAGTTGCATGAAGAAGTACGGTGAAAACATGAAAGCAGAAGAACAAAATAGAAGGAAAAGAAAAGAAGCATAATCTCCTTTGCCAATGGAATTGGACTTACAAAGAGTAATTTTTGATGAAGTCAAGTTCTCTGCTCTAAATTGAACTGACTTAACCTCAGGTGGTGGGGATTATATGGCCGGGTGGCTGAAAGGATGTGGGGGGGAGACTCCTTTTTGCTATGCTTCACAGTTATGAATAATCCAACCATTTATTTTTAAACCACTATCCCCACACACCTCTAAAGCCACAAGATGAGCACGCAGCTAGCAGACTAAGCAACCTGAAATGGCAGGACAACTTTTGCAAATAATAAAAGACATATGCTTTTCAAATACATCCTGTGTCTCCCACAGTTACAATAACATGCATGGTTATGTGTTACTTGATAGCATTACAAACAGGGTGGATAATATGCTGCACTCATTAATGTGATCCCACAGAGCAGCAATTTCACCCATTGGGAAATAAAGCTGCACTGTAGTGCCTCAGAAATGAAAGGTGTTCCAGTGTACATCCTATCAGGGTCTATTTTTTGACTACTGCTGATATGCAAACAACTGTGGCCAATGCTCATAAACGTATCTCTAAATCTTGCAAAAAATACAACTTTTTTATTGTTTTTTTTATAATGTATTATTTACCGAGTTACTTAGGCCCTTTCCACATGCGAGAAAGGAAATGCGCAAAAACGGAACTCGCCGGCTTTCTTGAGCGTCCGGGCGAGTCCATCGGGACAAGGAACAGTGCGAGCTTGTCGCTCCGCACTGCTCCGGTGTCCAAAATGGCGGCTTCCGGTTGGTGGAGGCTCTCCACCAACCGGACAAGCTCGCCAGCCTAAAGCCCGCCCCCAGCAGATCTGCAGGCACATGCTTGTGCACGCCTGCAAATCTGCAGCGGAGCGCCGCGACAGAGCGACACAGAGTCGCGCACTACATGCTTTTTAAAAATGTCTTAAAAGAGGTTTTTAAAAAGCACGCTGCGCAACCAGTTCCGGTCGCTCCAAACCGGACTGAGGTATGGAACTACAAAAAGTAGTCCGCCCCAGTCCACTCCACGGTGCAGAAGACCTCCATCAGAGGTCACTTCGCACCGTTTTAATAGCCCGGTGCGGAAACGGCCTTAGAATTGCAAATTGCAAGACATCTTGATTTCTTCTTTTAATATTCCCTGTCTTTTCCCTTCTGTTTTAAAGTAAGAAATGCATATTCATTATCTTTTTTAATCTCTGGTTGTTATCTCCCTTTTGGGTACCAAAACACCTACTTGGATCATTGAAATTCCCGTTGTAAAGCTTCTTATTGCTATCATGAATGTCTCTTTAAACTTTGCATGCAAGGTTTAAGTATCTGCTGATTTATATATAATCTCCTTCAGCTGTGAAATGTCAGTTTTCTGTTTTCAACAGATTATTGTACGGATCCACACATTGAGCCTAAAAGTACACCTGTATTTGTCTGGAAAGTCTGTAATCTAGCACTGGTGAAGGAATCACAGCCTACCTTATCACCATCTGCTTCTGGGGATCATAGAGGGACATGAAAAGTTCAGCATCTTCTCCTATTCTGCAGACAAAATTCCTTACAAAAACATAAAGGCTGTGGGTGGGAGATGAAGTGTTTCGGGAAAACGTTCCATAATCAGATTCTTCTTTGGACTGCACTCAAGCAAAAGATAAGATAGATATTTAGTTATCCAATATCAACACGGAAGCAAATGATAATAACAGAGACATTTCTCCTTAAGTCACGGTAATGTCAAATCATGATTGTATATGCAGAAAATTGTGTATGAAACTGCAGAAAAGATATTTTACACCCCATGAAGCAGTTATGCAAACTTAATGACATTTTGTGATTGTATCAATGTGGTGCTTTTGTGCTGTTGATTTCTTATCTGATGCTTAGTCTTCTTTTTTGCTTTTTTACTATCAAAGAACAATAATCTTACAAGAAAACAATTGCACCAAAAGCAAACAGAAAATAGTATACATCAAACGCACCCTGCCCCAGTGGACCTAGACTACAGGAGTAGTTTTAATGCTGTTATTAGAATAAGTAATTGCTCCTAGCATCACTTTAAGCTTGGAAAACTAGACCTTGAAAAGGAAGAAGCTCTTTAATACACTGCTATATGAACACACGGCTTCCAAATAGGAAATAAGCTACTTAGTTGGTGGAGAATGTGTGGGGATCAGAGAATTAGATCCTACAAACTTGATTTCAGGACAGTGGTCACCACATCAGTCTTTAAGACAATCTTTTCTCTGTGTTGCTGGTCTGTACCAATATGGTCTGCATTTTTTTAAAGACTGAACCTCAGTCAAGTTTAAATTAAAAGGCTGACACTCTACATTAAAGAGTATTCTAACTATACACAATCCTTTTGGAGAGTTTTCACTGCCTAAAGTGAAGTTTCTCCTGTTATGTATAAATAATACGTCCTCACAGAGAAAAAGCATGTCTGTCTGAAAGCAAAGGAAGGAAGTGCAAAAATCCATACCATCTCCTCTCGAATGCGTTCTGTGATTTTGTTAGTAGCCTCAGCATGAGCATGAAAAAGGCTGATGACACTGGTTTTGTCTGGATCCAAAATATTCCCATCGTCATCTCTAACTATCAGATCTAGCTCCAGAATCCTGTAGAGATAAAGAGGAAGTACCATGAGTATCATATTATCTTCAACACAGATACACATGCACACACACACACATATAAAATATGCCCTTCCAAGTTATTTAGCATTTGAACAATTTAAAGATGGACCTTGTTTTGTGATTTACTTTGGAGATGGCTTTGCTTAATATGTTTTCTAAATGACTTTGAAAGCATTTGAGGTATTTAACACATGTTTTGCATTAATAGATCATGTAGTACTCATGAGATTACATGTACCTCTTAAAACAACACACACAGAGCACTTCAAGCCTTGTAGGCCTGGATGGCATAAATCCAATTAACTTGCATATCTTTTGTTATGTAAATATCATCCCCTGGTAAGCCTGAGCAGCTGGGAGCTAAAGGAATGAGAAGCTTAACTCTTTCTTTCCCTCTTCTCAGAAGACACTATTTGTATTTCAAAGAAAGCACCCATTTTGGCACCAAAGGATACTGCCCTTAAAATACATTCAGCACTGACAGCCACTTTCTCTCAGCATCACCATCTATACAGAATATGGGGATAATAATGGGAATAATAACAGTAACCAGATTTGGCTCCACCACTAGGCAGAGTGAAGTGATGAAACTAAGGTGACGAATGCCAGGGAATGGGGAGGCAACACCATCCTCACAAAACTCCTTAAGTTGGCTGCATAGTACCAGATGCTATCTTATTCCCAGTGTTGAAAGAAGATTCAGCTGCTGGATTGTGTACATGGAATGGGAGGTAGGTACCATATTGTCCTTCTCAAGCAGCAAAGTGTCTTCATCCAGCACTGGTAGTAACTTACTGATGTCACAGGTTCTATGTGAAGAGTTTATAAAAAGATTTTATCATCATTATCCAAGCATACTTGGATGAAACCAGGAGATGCCACTATGATATCTTAAGGGTTTGAGAAGGAAAAAGTGTGCTGCCTACATCATATAAGTTTAAGATATCTTTTTCACCTGTGCCAGGTTCCCAATCCTGTTAGTCCTCTATCCATACAGAGAGAGAGAGAGAGAGAGAGAGAGACCTTGACTTCAGCACTTTCCTGAATCCGTTTTTCCAACAGTTGCAGAGCCCTTTCATACTATACAATGATAGCACCATAATTTCACTTTTAGCTACCATGGCAACTTTCTATGGGAACCTGGGGTTTGCAGTCTGTTGCGGCACTCAAGAATCTCTCTGGCTCAGAATTCTAAATGCCTCTCTCTAAGCTGCCAAACCCAGGATTCCATCCCAGGATGTTGCCATACTAGTTAAAGTGAAATCATAGCGCTATGACTGTGTAGTGTGAAAGAGCCCTGATTCAAAAGGTGTAAGTGGTGGCCTCTTAGACACACAGCAAGCATACAGTCCCTGAGGCTGTTCATGTGGCCTCTGCCCCTCCACCCCCAATGACCCCTCCTACCAAAAATATCAGCCCAACTCCTAGAAACCACGAAGAGTGGTAGTTTTGCAGGTTACAATTCCCCAGTCCCAAGACCTGGGAACAGAGAGACTCTCCCATACCCAATGAAATTACCCACCTAACCTAGAAGCAACTGCAAATGGCAAACATAATACCTAGATAGATAGATAGATAGATAGACAGACAGATAGATAGATAGAAAAATGGGGTATCAAGTTACCATTCAGTTAGACCACCCAATACTTGGGACACTCTTAGGGTCTTTCTGCACAATACTGTTAACGTATAGCTATTATTCCACTTTCAATATCCTGTGGAATCCTGGCGTTTGCAGGTGAGGGAGGGGCCTTTAGAATTCTCAGCCAAACTCTTTAGACTGAGTAAACTGCAAACCCCAGAATTCCACAGGATGGTGAAAGTAGAATAATAGCACTATAACAGTGTAGTTCAGAAAGGCCCTTAGCGTATTACAATGTTATTTGCTTAGAGCACATACAATTAGCCTGTGGCACGTAACAATTAATGTTAACAACTGGGACAATTAGGATTAGGAAATATCAGGGTATTCCCTGACTCAAAATGTAGGGGGAGTGGCAAGCCAAGGCAAGAGGACTTACTTATTCCCATAATCAATTTTGGAAGTGACCTTTTGCTTCAGTTCTTTGAGTTCATCTTTAGGCAATGTCCCTGAGAGGAGCTGGGACCTCCACTCCATTAACTCATACATCATGGATTGCACGTCCCGGAAGCGTTCTTTTTTGTTTGCCTAAAATGTATAGCACAATGAAACATCAATATCTGAAATTTCCTATACCATTTGCTTTTTTGGACAGACTGATCTGCTACTCCATTATATAAATTAATTTAATGTACAGTTTAACTCTGTTTTAATATGTACTATTTATATGTTTTTAAATGGTATTATTTTAATATGTAAGCTGCCTTAAGGTCCAATGTTGGACAAAAAGTGGGACACAGACAAAGATAATAATAAATGGTGATGGTGATGATGATACTCCACACCAGAGAAATAAAGATATGTACTTTGATGATTCCCAGCCTTTATTCTTATTTTCAGAATAAGTGAAATGTTTTTTAAAAAAACATGGTAGTGCCCACTCACCAAGGAGCTTCATAGTTGTATCTAAGATACTCTGTAGGCATGCAGAACAGTAATTTACCTGCTTGGTGTAGATATAAGCAGCACTTAAAGACAAGGTGCATTTCTGCACCTGGCGCATATTGCCAATTTATGAAAACTTATAAGTTTTCTGAAGTTCATGTAGATAAAAATTCAGTTCAGATTCAGATGTTAACATTTCAAAAACTGGCCTTGATTAGAGACCTCTAATGCTATTATTTTCAATGCTTATTATTTGTTTAATTTTTTCTGTTATCAATATGCCATACAATGCTTATGATAACATTATGGTACTGAAGTGTTATTCAGTATTTTCAGTGTAGAATTAAACTTTATATCTATATGTCATGCTAGGCTAATCCTTAAGATGGTGATCATATTAGACTATTTCTGTCCAAATAGGAAAATAACTTTTGTTTATTACAGAATTCGAGTTTTGTTTTCATTTCCCTGCTTCACACTTGGCAAAAATTAAGAGATATGTCCTTAAGGAGCGTACAGAACAGCAATTAGCAGGTCTCTTCTTTGTATATTGTAGAAATTTTACTTAATGTTGTTTGTGCAAAGCTTATTTTTAAATTTCATAAATATGGCAAACAATACAATTTTATGTACTAAGTTAAGGATGAAGCATTCTATGTCGCTACACAGTGAAATGAGTTTCCATTTAGGAAATGAGTATTACATAGTTGTGTGCCTTCAAGAGGTTTCCGACTTATGGCAACCCTAAAGTGAACTAATCATGGTGTTTTCTGGGGGTGAGAGTGTGTTTCCAGTGGGTTTCCATGGCCGAGAGACAAATCAAACTCTGGTCCCCAGGGTTGTAGTCCAACACTCAAACCACTACAGCTCACATTTTTCATTTTCCAAGAGTGCATTTTTTCCCAATAAAAAAAAAATAGAAAACAACATTTCCTTCATCGTATCAACATTTCTGGGAATTTTACATCTCTTTACATACTACATACTAATGTTCTCCTTTGACACACAAGAATTCCTTCTTCAGATTGGAGAGGCTGTCATGGCACATTATAAATAGACTGTTTAGAAAAATATAATAGAAGCTTTTCCCCATGAGCAAATGTAGTCAGTTCCTAATTATTTGTGCATTCAACCTTCACCAGGTTGCAGTAAAGGTTAGCGCATGCATGCACTAAACGTTCATGCATTAAAGGTTAGTCAGAGATTGAGAAACGGTAAAAACAGAAATATACAGGATCCATTTAATAGCAGAATTCAAAGTTATTTAATGAAGAGTTTGCATCTTTACCAACATTTTAGACTTCTCAGTTCTATTCATGAAAGTAAATACAAAAGATGGTAGCTTAGATCTTACACATAACAGGAAGGAAGAACTTCGTGACAGTCAGAGCTGTCTGGCAGTGGAATATGCTGCCTCGGAGTGTGGTGGAGTCTCCTTCTTTGGAGGTTTTGAAGCAGAGGCTGGATGGCCATCTGTTGGGAGTGCCTTGATGGTGGGTTCCTGCATGGCAGGGGGTTGGACTCAATGGCCCCTGTGGTCTCTTCCAACTCTGTGATTCTATGGTGCTATAACAAAGCCTACAGAGATTTGTGGCCCCTATGGCCCTACTAATGTTTCATCTCTTAAACTCACAAAAACCTAGAGACAGGGATTACTTACCACATAGAGTTGTTTCCAGATATTGCCCCATTCCCAAAGTGTACAGGTAACTTCTTGCACCAAAGGAATCTCAGCAGGTATTATGTTTTCTGCATTTCTGAGGAGAAGGATAAATGCTGTCACAATGTCATGGCCATACCCAGATCAGCTGCTTACAGTGTGAGTCACAGTAAAAGTGGCCAGGTAGGCCAGAAGGAAAAATGATACAAGCCAGAGGAGTACTAGGCACCTGCCTAGGCTTTAATAATCAGGCCCCTAGAGCATCAACAGTGCTAAACAAGTGCTAAAAACCAAGTCAGATTCCTCCAAGGAGTCAGACTCTTACACATTCTTTTACTTGTTAGTCCCTGCTTGTCAATGTAATACAGTCAGAGATGCTTGTCAATAAGAAGGAAAATGGTAGAAGACTACCTTCAAGTCTGCCTGTTCTTCAGGACAAGGATGATGGCTGGGAGAGTTAGCCTGGCTGCTTGTAAGATCCACACCTTGGAGAAGCAAGTTTCTAACTCTGAACTGTCTGATGTCCTGCTAGACATGTAAATCTTTCCTTATTTTTTCTCACATATGAGAATGGGAAATTATAAAAGTTTTCTTCCCCACAAACACTTCTATGGGAGAAAATATGGCAGATTTTACACATTTTCCAATGATTTATTAAATTCTGGGACATTTTTGTGAAAGTTTTATTTGTGGTACAAAAACACTGAGTTTTGCAGAAAAAGCAATCCATTTGCTCAATAAACATTTTGAGGAGGAATCTACTGTAGTGCTATACAATCTTTCTTTCTTTCTTTCTTTCTTTCTCTCTCTCTCTCTCTCTCTCTCTCTCTTTCTTTCTTTCTTTCTTTCTTTCTTTCTTTCTTTCTTCCTTTCTTTCATTCTTTCTGTCTTTCTGTCTTTCTTTCTTTCTGTTTTAAATTGCTTTTAGTGTTACCAACAGTTTAATTACATTTGAGTGATATACAGTTAACCCTCCACGTTCATGGGGCTTAGGGACACAGGACTCCCAGAAATATGGAAAAACTGAATATCGTAAGCCCTCAAACCATATTTAACACACACACACAAAAGTACCTATACTGGTGGAGTGGCTAGCCCTGGCTGTGCACGTGCTCCCTTGCTCATTTACTCAGGCGGACAGGCAGGCAGGCAGGTTGGCAGGTAGGGGAAGGGGATGGGGGTTCACAAGGAGGGAAAAAGGAGATATCCATCCCATTCCCTTCTCCTCCCACTCATGCAAGTGAGCACCCCCCTCGTGTCCCATCCTTCCTCCTACCCACACAGGTGAGCAAGCAAGCATGTCCTCCCTTCCATTGTCCCAACACCTTCCCCCTTCCTGCCTGTGTAAGTGAGTGAACGTATGTTCATGCCCTCCACCCATCCAAATTCCTTCCCCATCCCACCAATGTGAGTAAGGAAACATGCATGCCCTCCCTCCCCCCTCCCATCCCATTCCCTTCCCTTTTCCCTCCTGCAAGAGTGAGCAAACACACGTGTGCACTCCTCCCATCCCATCACCTTCCTTTCTCCCACCTGCACAAGTGAGAGAACATGTGTGTCCTTCCTCCCTCTCCTCTCCCACCCCTCTCCCACCCATGCAAGTGAGTGAATATGCACACCCTCCTCCAATCCCATCTCCTTCCCCCCCACACACACACAAGTAAGCAACTGAGCAAACATGTGTGCCCTCCCTTCTCCTGTCCCATCCCTTTCCCCCCTCCTGCCTGCAGGAGTGGGCAAATGCATGCATGCACTCTCTTCCCATCTGACCCCCTCTTCCCCTCTCACCCAGGCAAGTGAGCAAACACACACATGCACCACGCAAGTGAGTGAGGGAACACATAGGAGGGATGAGTCCCCCCACCATTTTGACTTCCTTGCAGCAACACAATCCATGAATAATCAAATCCACAAATTTTTAACCCTGAAATGTAGAGGGCTGACTGTATTTCAGTCTGTAAACTGCCTTGAGTTCTGGTTCTGAGGAAAATGGCAGGATATAAATGAAGATGATTTAGTTACCATGCCCCACAACTGTTCACAAACATAATAGGGCCTTTTTTGAACCTAAGATAGTGGTCATTATTTCATCTTATGACAGTGAATTCTGTATATGAATCATGTGTGATTTCCAGCAATTACCCTTGTAGATTACATGAAAACAACTACAACCAGAATGAAATGGAGAAAAGATGTGTGGTCAACTGTCAAGTTCACCTTTCTCAAATGGCAATTCACACGTGCACACGCACACGCACACGTGCACACACACACACACACACGCACACACACATATATCTTATGTGATTCTCAAAAAAATGAATGTGGATGTCCAAGAAATGCAAAGGAATTCTCTAAATACCGTACCTCTTCTTTTCAACAGCAATTTCTTTGATGTGGATAAAAGATTTTGGAAATATTCCCTGTTGGAAGAAAATAATGAATGGATCTCATACTTTACTAAGCATATTCAATGATAAGTCATAAGGGAGAGAACTAGATATACAAAGGTATAGAACCATGACATTAATCTCAAGGTAGGAAAATTCTGAGTCCTAGCTTCTGTTACTTGGAACCAGACGGAAAAACCCTCTCAAAATTACTAGAAGTATGTTTCCATATATGTTGGATTTTTTTCTGGACATGTAAGCTGTACATATTTGTTTTGTCTTGTTTATTTTGTAATTGTAGAAGCTCATCTATGGCTGTCATAAAGTTATCATGCCACAAAGAGATATTCTGTATTACCTTTTCTTACCAATTATTTTTATTCTGATCTAGTTATATGTGCCACTACAACAACAACCTATGGGGTTAGATCCAGATCTAAGACTCAGAGAACCATTACCAGGCAGAAGGGATAGCACTAGGCGAAATGGACAAATTGTCTGGCCTGCAATACATGAGCCTCCCTATACTCCCTATACCCCTGTGTTCTCAAACAGACTTGGTTTTAATTGATGTTTGCATTGATGCTTAATTGATGTTTGCATTCAATGGCTGATCTAACAAAAGCTGATAGTGTTGTGAATAACTGCACGGCTGAAGTGAAGCCTCAACATTTGTCCTTCATGAATCTGTGACTTTGTCCTGCTACAGACATCCAAGGCATCAGATATTATTTCATAATACCTAGGAGGGTCAAATGTGTGGAAGCTGGTTTTTTTTTTTCAGTATTCTGTCTATAAGCCTTGCACCATATTGGAAATTTGTCTTCAGCGGAGGGTATTATACCCAATTTAAATCTGCTTGGCTCTTCTGAACAGAAGTGAAACTGAAAAGCTGAAATGTCACTCAGATTCTGACTTAACATGCTGATCAATAGCCTGACATTATATTAGAGTTGCCAGGTTGATCTGAAATGTGGAATTCTGGTTGAAACAAACTAGGGCATTCACACCAAAGCCAACATGCAAGGAAAGAGAAAGGGTGGGAATGGTTCACATGGCTGATCATTGTTCCTGAAGTGGACCATCAAGGGAAAAGGAAAATGGACTGATAAGGAAAAGCTAAAGTGAACACAGGTAATTTAAGGACATGTCAATGAATGTAGAAACAGAGGAAGTGAATTGAATGCCTGATGGAACTTAGGGCATCCCAGTGATAGGAAAAAGAGATACACATAGGGAATACAAATTGGGGTAAAACTCAATGGTTCTTTTTCCATTTCAACATACTAGGATACCAAATGAATCTTAGTTCAGTATTATTGATGATATAGCATCTTCCACCATTCTTGAGTGGAAGGCAAACCAGTTTTAGGTGATCACTCACTCTGTGGCACGCACAACACTTCTAAAGATCAGAGGACAATTAGAAAGCTCAGAAAGAACAGGAAGCGAAGTATCGCTCATCCCCTTATCAGTTGCCTTAGATGTGACTCACTCCCAGCCCTCCTACACTATACAGTATAGAAATATGTTTTCACTTTAACTGCCATGGCAACTTCCTTTTAGGGTTTATAGCTTGGTTGGAGGCACCAGAAGAGCTCTCTGGCTAAGGATTCTGAAGTACCTCTCCCTGATTTTCAACTACCATTATTCCATATTATGGAACCATGGCAGTTAAAATAGAATTATAGCACCATAACTTTGCAGAATGAAAGTACTCTTTGTGTAATGGTAAGACCAACCCTGGTCAAACGACGTATTATGTCCCTATCCACAAATTTAACAGTAAGTCAGTGTTAGTGAGGGCTTTCCTCCTAGATCACCGTAGAACATGGTGAAGGGGAGGGCTGTTTTGTTTTGTTTTGTTTTAAGGAAGACTTAGCAACCAGCCACCTCTTCAAAGTACTGTGTAGTGTGACTCAAGGCTTACCTTGGGATACAGAGCAAAAGGACTAAAGAAAAGCATGCAGAGAAAAATGAGAAAATATATACAGATATTTTGTACACTTCTCATCAGTTTTTCAGTTATAGTGTCAAAGAAATGGGACAATTATTTAAGTATTCATTTCTAATAGAATATGTCCAATATACAGCTGAAATCAGTCAAAAAATTAAAAAAGTAGTTATCCATATTGAGAGAACTGGGCCAGCCTTAAGGATTAAGAAAAGAATTCTGGCCCTCATATGAGCAATTTATAAATTATCTGGGTTAACAAAGCTGAGCAAGGAGAAAAGGCTGGACCATATTCTGCAGTTAGTTGATTTTACTGTATTTGAATATGTTAGTTTTAACAATTGCAGTTTCATCCAGATAGGCATACTGTGGGGTTGTGGTCTAGTTATACGATGAGATGGTCCATTATACCATAGTTGTTAAAGGTTTGGATACAGGCTTTTCCACAAACAGAGCTCAAATTCCAGGATGCTCCCATTGGAGAAAGGAAGGAAGGCAGTTTTCTCCTTTCACTGAAGATTGCACTGACTGACATTTTGGATTCAGCTCCACATACTTTAGATATGTTCAAGAGCATCATTTTCTCTTTTCTTCCATTCTATATCAGACTGCCACATTCCACACTGCAACTTTCTTTTCTTTTGAAAGTCAACACAGTTTCATAAGTGATTCGCTATGAGACAAGGGACACTGCTGCTTGGAAACACAAGTCTTGCAAAGCTCATTTGGAATCCTGGAAATAGCTGGATGCTGGCCAGAACAATTCATGTTATCACTTTACAGAGGTATTCTCATACCTGTCCATCACATTAAAACATGTCTATTCCAAGCCATTAATTTTCTCATTGAAATATTACCCACCAAGTGTCAGGTTGAAGTCCTGTAGAAACTTACCTAGGACTAAATCTAGGCTTATTAAAGATTTTAAGTGTATAGGACTGTGCTGTAAATGATTCACCTTTCTGAATTAATAATCATACTCTTTTTTTTAAAAAAAATATTATTTTAAACGGTTAGGTACTAAATCATCAAACAGACTTTTTTTTAAAAAAAAATGTGCATTTTAAAAGTAGGAAATAAAAAAATGAACTCACCTCTATTCCTTTATGTCTTACAAGATATCCCTTGTACCAATCTAAAAGTCAAAGAAGAACCACATTTCTTTTAATAGATATTTTTAAGGCACAAAGTATGTCCATTTTTCTCTCCCATCTTTTTTAAAGGAAGCTTTGAAATAAAATAATTGTATATCATTAAGGGGAACACTTGAGATTGCCTGATCTCAACATTATAATGCTCTCCAAGACTTCAAAAGATGACTCACTCAAGTTTTCTCAACCATTGCAGAAGCCTATTTTCTTCCTTCATCTCTGTAATGAGAACTTCAACAAAACTATACATATTTGTGGGAAAATTCTGAAAAATTTAGGTAACTACTTTCAACACATCCTGAAAGCACTATCAGCTGAATAGATAATTTGGTTTTCAGACACTCAATAGCTACAGCTTGTAACACAGAAATCTTTTATCATTACCAATTTAGCACTTGCCTTAACTTTGCTTCCCTAAATAGAGAAAAAGACAAGTATTCCAAAGATTATTTCAGTTGGCCCTCCACATCTGCAGGTTTCACTTTTGCAGATTTGATTATTCATGGATTATTTGCTGCCACCTCTGCTGCTGCCCTATGCCATTTTTAATAGGTACTGGAAGCCTTGCAAGACTGAGAGACTGCAAATGAGGCTTGTAAATCTCTATTAAAAATCGCATAGGGCCATAATAGAGGCATCAGCAAGCCTCTCCAGACACCCACTTCTGCCTTGTGAAGGAACTTTGATGCACCCACAGTGCATTGAATATTTGGATCATACTTTTTTGTGTTTAAAATATGGCCTCAGGGACCCTAGAGTTATTCATGGGTTTTCCACTTTTATGCAGGTCCTACGCCTCTAACCCCAGCAAATGTGGAGAGACGACTTCTTTCAGCAGTGAGTTGTTCATGCCAAGTCCTGCCCTTCTTTATTTACAATCCTTTGTGACTCCTTCATGGAACTCTAAAGATACCTTCTACATACAAATAAAACTGTAAAATCATAGAGACTCCCCTCATGATTCTACACCCATACATACTTGTTACCCTAAGGTGTGGGGGATGTTGGGGTCCACCCAGAATGCCAGCATCTCCTTAGAATCTGGGCAATTATAGCTCAAAAGAGGCCTGCGAGAGGAGGGTAACGGGAGGATCCATTCACCCAGGTATCCCAGTACTAACTACTGAGAGGACTCCAGTTACAGTTAACAAAATATTTTATTTGAATTGGTAACAAGCCCTGCCCAAAACCCATGTGGCAGAGTCATATAGATTCATTTTTTTTTCCCAAGAGGGGGCTGCAAACCCACCATCAGATTGAGAGACCAAGGAACAGGATTACAAAGGGATGACACTTCAGATAGGAGACTTAGGTGTGAAATCATCACAGTTCCATCAATCCCAGAAAAGGATGGCTCATTACTATGGGCAAAGGGGTATCCAAAGAAGGATAGGTATCGAGAGAGAGAGAGAGAGAGAGAGAGAAAGGGAGGGAGGGAGGGAGGGAGGGAGACAGGTGTACACTATACAGCATCAAATGGCACAACACTGCTCTAGCTATTGGAGTGGAAATAAAGGAAAATACTGTACAAGTAGATTATGACAGTGTTGCCCTAAGAGGTGGGAGATGTTGGAATCCACTTGCAATGCCACTGTCTCCTTAGTATATGGAGGAATTATGGCTCAAAGGAGGTCTGTGAGAGGAGAGTAGCAACCGGATCTTTTCAACAGGATCTATGTATACCAGTACTAACTGTAGAGAGGACTCCTGTTATAGTTAATGAAGTATTTTATTTGAATTGACAAGCACACAAGCAGACACTCTTCAGAACCATACAAGGCTATCAGAAAGTGAGGCAGGAAAGGTTGGACAGAAAGAGATTGGGTAGAAGGGTTGATAGTTCCCAGTCCTGAAGAAGGGGTCACAGCAGAATGGATCTGACAGACTTTGAGAGTAGCATGGAGGAATGGCAGTCTGGGGCACCACGTATAACATACTAGCGTATATACCTGGCATTGCCCAGGATTTTATCTTCTCATAGGTAATACTTGTTACAAAGATTTGAGATCCTATGTCTCTAATTCCCCAAACTGTCTTGTCCAGTACCTGTAACTTTTCCCCATATTCCCCACTCCAATCTGTATTCAGAGTTATTAACATACAGAGGTTGGATTCCTAGGGGAATACACTGCCCTACTCCTTGATGCTAGGCCTCGTTTCCATAGCAACTGGCTTATTCAAGACAGACACAGTTGACTGAGGCCCAAGAGCTCTCTGGCTGAGAATTCTAAAGGCCCCTCCCTAAACTGTAAACTCCAGGATTCCATAAAATCTTCTTAGGCAGCCAATCATATGAGATCTTCACCTGACACAGCCAATCATATGAGGTCTTTGCCTGGCACAGACAAACAAACTTTGCCTTTTTATATATTAGGTTACCTCCAACGTATTACAAAAGGCTAGGGGTTGAAGCTAGGGCTTTTATACCCTATTTCCAGCCCTGAAGGGGTTCAGTGACAAAGTCGTAATGGCTTTCCCATGGGATTGACAAAGGGGTCCAGAATGGGCTTGATTTTTATAACTCCAGAGTGACAAAACATTGATGGGACTCAAGACAATCTCTTAATGTTCAGTCAGGGAATAGGTATACAGAATAGCTCTGTAGAATAAGATTGAGGGATGGTTTCCTATTGCTCAGCAATCTGAGCAGTTTGTCTTTCGTTGTCTTCAGAAACACACAGAGCCTGGAGTGGTAAAAGTGTTAGCACAAACCCATCAGCATCAGGTTTTCCCACTTAATCCTCTCTGAATTTATGGCTCTGAACATGTCTCAAGTCAGCTAGACCCTGGAACATGTTCTTTGTTTAGTGTGACTTTGATCACATTCTCCAGTCATTAATAAGTCCAATTTATGAAGATTACATATGTCATTGGAGGGGTGGTAGGGTATGGTAACATACTATTAAACCTATTTAAAGGAAAGGAAATAGTCTCCTGGTTTATGAACAAGCTAGCAAAAGTCTTGAGTTTTCACAGCTCCCTCTCCTTCTATTTTCTGTTGGTACCTCCTTAAAGGATGACAACTTCTGCTTCTGTTTTTTTTTTAATATTTTATTCCTAAAGGCCTCTAAACTCAAGAGCACTATGAGTTGTTTCACAGTTTGATTTGGTTAGAGGAAAAGCCAGGATTTGAAATAATGCATTCATTCATTCATAAACAATGATTTATTGATACCTGCAAAAGCCTCAAGTTTGTGCAGTTGCAAGGAGGCTTATTCTTCCCATTTCTATTACCCACGGTCTAGTGTTATGTCCAAGCAATCCATTATCTAAGGTCATGGAAACAAGCCAGCTTCAGTCTGAAGCTGTCTTCTTTGTGGGTTCAACACCCATCAGATTCTTCAGAGCTCATCTCCTACCACTGAAATTCAGTTACAGTAAAATTAAAATAGAAACCCTTTTATTTCAAAACAAGTATGAGGAGAATGTTTCATGGTTTAAAGAGTAACACTTCCATAGAATTTATGGAAGCCCGATTCTTTAAATAAGGCACACAGTCTCTGCATATCCTGTTTTACAGCAAGAATATGAGTGCTTTTATCACTAGCATGTTGCTGAATTCAACAGAAGGGGGGAAAAAACTGGTAGGGGGCACACGCAGGTTAGAGAGTCCCCATACTTGACACAGTAATCATGACTAGTAGCCACTGAAAATCTTGTACCCATTACAATTTCTCAGATTCCTTCTTTAGAACCATTCAAGCCAGTATGAGCTATCACTATATCTTGTTGTAGCAAATCCCATAGTTTAAGCACTGTATAAAGTACCAAATCATTTCAACAGTCCAGAATCCTTCATCACTGAGTTCTGTTTGAAGAACCAAGACTCCAGTACTAGGAAAGCAGAAGAAAACACTCTTTCTACTCACTTTCTCCTTCTCACCCCACCACATAATCTTCTAAGTCCTTGTCATCCCTTACTAGTTCTCCCCCACTACATGAACACACTAAAGTTTCACTGTATCTCACGTGTTTCTTACAAACAGTTTGTGAATGTTGTGGCAATTCAAACTAATCTGGTCTTGGGTAGGTGGGTCACAGCATTACTTCTCTTTTAACTGATTTTTCTGATGTGAATAAAGCTTCCAGAAGGTACAACAGCATCTTTTTCAGAGGTTTGTTTTGCCCTGTGGGCCTGTCAGACTGGACTAAAGTCTACCAATAGGAGCCAGAATAGCTTTGACAGCCTTCTCCTAGAGGAAAAAGCCACCTGAGTCTAAGTATAGCTTCACTGACAGCAGCCAGGATACGGCAGGCATGCAGAACGTCTACTGTACAACTATGTTATGGCACAGCCAAAATCTTCTTTGCTGTCAGAGAAAGCTAAAGCATTTATCTCAGTTATCAAAATTAACTCTTGTGTCTTGTTGTTGTGTGCCTTCAGTTCATTTCCAAAGTGGCATCCCTAAGGCAAACTTATCATGGGGTTTTCTTGGCAGTATTTGTTCAGAGGAGAATTGTGTTTGCCTTCCTCTGAGACTGAGAGAGCATGATTTGCTCAAGGTTATTCAGGGGGTTTCCATGTATGAGTGGGGATTCACACTCTGATCTTCAGTTATTTCTGTGTGTTTGAATCAGTTCCTGACAGTCATAGTGCAATGCTTAAACCACTACACCACACTGGCTCGCACTCTTGTGTCCAGGCACAGCTTAAGCTGGGAATGGCCATCTTTTCATGCCTGAACATCACTGTTGTGTTAATGCACTGGGAAATTAACTGTAAGGGCACTAATAGTTTAGATGGCTAGAATGAACAGTTGCAATTAAATGTTAAAAATTCGGCTTTGTAACTAAGTGCACTTGTGGCTCGCAGAGCCATTGCCACTCTCAGGCAATTCCAATGTGGTTTGAAGTCTCCCAGAATACCAACACTCTCTCCCTGGTCCTTGTTTTGAACCTGGAGACTCGTATCCAAATGAGGGAACATTGTCCAAAACAGGAATCAAAGCACGTTTCAGTTTCTGATGATGCCTGTTAAGAAGTGGATGTTAAGGTAATTCTGGACAATACAAAGGCAGAGCATTGTGAGGTAGTCAAGGTATGCTTCTCTGAGTCACAGGACACACATGCACACTCAAAAAATGCAGTCATAATAGAGGCCATGGACTGTCAGTTTATGTTCACTGAGATAACTAAACATTTGTTGAACGTTATTGTGCCTGAAAACCTAAAGTGTAGTTCAAGAGAGACCTCTTCTGGCCAAAAACGGGTAAAGGAAAGGTAAAGGAAATTGCTGCATTGTTTTGTTTTGGAGCTTTTTGGTAGCAACATCGATGTCATCCGTAGAAGCAGGCTCAGAAGCCTTCTTTCCTGTGTAGTTCTTTATTTGCATCAATTAATTTTGTCATTTATTTTTGTGCAGCTATTAATACCAGAGGCTGGTATTAACACATCTGCCTTTCATTGAGTTGTCATTCATTGCAGCCAACTTGATGGCAAAGAATAATAGCAAACATTTATTTTCCAGGATTTTCTGTATTTATTGTTCCCAAGCTATCACATTCTTGTTGAAAATGCAACAACCTCTGTGTTTAAAGATTTAGATGTGTCTTTGAGAGAGCAGCAATTATGGGGTCAATGTGTGTTTCAGTGACTTAAAATGTATTCCTGTCTTATCCACCTATCCTAACCTCTCTTCAACTATTCTTAGGGATCACTCCACTTCTTCTCTTTGCCTTCTTTTTGCTCTTTCACTGTTCCAGAAGCAAAACATAGCCCTCTTCCTGTTCTTAGCTTAGCCTAGCACTCTTAGACAGCTTTCCTATCTCTAACGGAATTCCTATAATGAAAGCTTAGTTTGTTTCCTATAGCCATTGATATCAATTCTTTTTAATCATAGCAGCTAGCCACTGCACATGAGCACTCTCTGTCAATATTAACAACACAGTAACATAATTATCTTTATCCCTCCTTTGCAAACCATAAGAAATGACAGCATCTTCAAAAGGGAAGCTAAAATCCTTTTTTCAAAGAAAGAAAGCTCAACATCATCACTTTTTTTTTCTTCAAGACAACAAGGAAAGCAGATATTTTGCTTCAAAACTTTCACTTACTCCTTTCTATGCTTTTCAAAGAGCGGCAGAAAAAGCAGACGGCTGTGTTCTAGTTCCTTTCCCTTCCCATTATAGGAAGTGATAGCTGAGAACACAGCCTCTTCCATGGAGACCGTTTATTTGTTTGCATCCTTGTAAGTCAAATTGCCGTGTTGCATACCACAAAAAATAACACAGTATTAACAAGTCAGATTGGTAAAACACATTGGGTAGAAAGGTTGTCTCATGAAATGGGAGTTTCCATCCCTCTCCTTTCTGCTGCAGCCTCTTGTTCTCCCTATTTTATTGCAGGGAGTCCCTCAATCCTCGAGACCAGAGGATATGGCAGGAAAAGGGAGAGCTGATGGGAAGGAATTCTTTTAGTGGAAAAACAGCACTGGATTTCACCCCTTCTACAAACAGCATTGATGTAAACTGACAGTGCTGAAGCTAAACATAATTAAAGATATGAAAACTAATGGAGGGGGTACTGTGACTGTGACTCTTCAATCTCATAGCCACAGTGAGTATTCTACCACAAGACTCACTGCTAAGCTGACTGAGTACACGTTAGAGCACATAATGTCTCTTATGAAACTGACCAGGGACAAATCAACTGAGGCTGAACCCTGACAAAACAGAAGCTTTGTGGGAAATTGGTTACCATGTCTGGGATTGGGGTAGGCTATCTAATTTGGATGTGGGTAGGCAGTGTAATTTGCACTGACTCAGGCCCTTTCCGCACGAGGTGAGGGAACTGCTCCGTGCCATTACCTACCGCTTCTTCTGGGGTCTGAAGCAACATGGACTGTCCCTGAAGCCCTTCCGCAGGGCTCCTCCTTGGTCCAGGGCGAATTGGAGTAGTGCGAGGTCTGTAGATCCGCACTGCTCCGGCTTCCAAAATAGCAGCTTCTGGCTTCCAAAATGGTGACTTCCTGCTTCCAAAACGGCGGCTTCCGGTTGGTTGTGAGTCCTGACCAGCCGCTGAAGCTCACCACGCCTAAAGCCCGCCCTCTGCAGATCGCAGGTTTGCATTGGTGCGAGCCTGCGAATCTGCACAAGGGACGAGGAACGCAATGGCACGTTCCAGGAAAATAAAGACCTGTTTTTTGCGGTCTTTAGAAAAACACGCTGGAGGACCACTTGGGGTCATTTTGGAGCAGACTGAGGTGGGGATCTCTGGTAAGTCGTCTGCTCCCAGTCCGCTCCAAGGTGCAGGCGACCTCTGTGAGGGGACGCACTGCCCCGTTCTAATTGCCTGGTGCGGAAAGGGCCTCAGAGAGATCAGGTTTGCAGTTAGGAGTATACCTGGATTCATCCTGGTCATTGAAGGCTCAAATTACCTTTTATCAGGTTTGGCCGGTACGCCAGTGGCAGCCATTGTTGGAAAGGGACAGCTAGGAATTGATAACTTCAAGCCTGGACTATTGTGATATACTTTATGCCATGCTGCCTTTAACACTGGTACAGAATGCTTCAGCTAGGCCTCTGAGTGGAACAACCACCAGCAATACGTAACACCTCTGCTTGAAGATGTACACTGGCTGTCCACTGTCTACCAGGCTGGCTTAAGGTTTCATTGTAAGTTTACAAAGACCTCCACAACTTGGGACCTAGTTGCCTTTTCTCTTATAGAACCGTTTAGTCTCTGAGGAAATCTGGAGCATCCTACTGGTAGAGTCACATACTCTTAAGTTCTGCTCAGCACGAGTTATTTAGTGCAATGGCATTTAGTATACACACTGCTTTTTGCATTTGACATATGCAACTATTCTTAGTTTAGATGCACTTAACAAACACATTCATTATGTGATCTTCTCCAGTTAATCCAAGCGAGCATCTATTCTGTGGATCTCACAAACAGCCTATGTTTATTTGTGTACTGTGCATATTCTGTGCTTTATTCATGCACAGCACTTTGCAATTTTTGTGTTTAAGCAAAACAGAAATATTTATGAACAAATAAATGCAGACATATATATGCACACAACAATTTGGTAAGAGTGAGATCTCAATTTGAACTCATTTGACTACATACTGGACTATATTATGACTACAAAATGGAATAAAAATGTCATATAGATGCATTTTCCCAGGAAATCTTTCCTTCTATTCCACTCATAACTTAAACTGATGATCACAGCAGCCATATTTTCAGACCAGTAAGAAAACAGACCTTTTCACAAGTTTCTTACCTTCACAGTCTTCCAGTATATGGACTACATCTCCAATATGCAGAGACAACTGTGGCACTCTTGTAGCTCTGAAATTGTATATTGCTATGAAAACACAAAATAAAGTACAATTCACTCTAAGATTTGAAGATAAAGACTGCATTTGGACATAACAACAAACCAAAGCTTTGCACTACAGGAACAAGATTGGGTGACAGCCATGCTTATTTGCACTCCCTTTTGCTTCTCCTCCTCTCGAGTGGCCACAAGAAGAGGATGAGAATCTTCTGCTTCCACTGTCAGCTGTCCACAGATTCTCACTTCATCCAAAGCACCAATTGCAATTACTATTTGCAAACCATAATTGTAAACTATAGTTTGAAGCTGGCTTGCTTTACTAAACCGTAATTTAGGTTATTTGCATTTCAGATGACCTTCTCTGCTTCTTTTCACAGAGAGAAAAGGGGAAAGCAGGAGTCCATGAAGTTTAATGTTACATGTGAACCAGGCCACTGAGGAATATAGATGAATCACTGTGATGATAAGGTTAACAAGGGGGGAATGGCATGCATAGTAACTAAACTCAACTATGCCAAAATACATCCGCGATCAAGAAGTCAGCAACATGAAGGAAGGGACCCCAAGGCTGCACACAAAAATTTGGTTCCCAGCAGAATATTATTTGACTGCATTTTAACTTAAAAGGTCAACCATAAGTGTTGCAAGAAAGACAAATGGGAAGACACTGAAATAAAATATCTGAAGGAAGTGGCAACTTTTCTGCACTGTTTTTATATTACAAGAGCTTCCAAAATGTATGCTGAGAACACAATCTGCAGGGTTGTGCTGTTCCATGATGAGAAAGAAGCTCTATTCATCTAGACTACGTTCAGTCATGTTTTTGCCACTCTCTCATATCCGTTCCATCTATTCAAACTCCATCTTATAGTATTTTGACAGGGAATCATCAGAAGAGCTGCAGCAAAGGAATCAGCAAAAACTGCGGAACCATTTTGCACAAGGCGAACTACTTTCTTATTGTGAATTTTTTGGGATACAAATCAGCATACTGCCAAACTTTGCTCTGAGGGATTAATGTCATTTGGAAAGCAAATCTTCTGCAGGTTTTATTAAACCAAATTGAATGAAAAGAGTGAGAATTAGACTTGTTCCAAAGTGAGAATTGGGTTTTCAATCTTAAACAGATATATGCTGAATGATTTGGTTTTAAAGTACTCTTTATTCTTATATACACATTTTATGGCTTGCAGTTGTTCCAAATTCTTTTCTTGCTCTCATACTTCACTGTCACTCTGAAATCAATCTCAGCATTCTTTCCAGGGTGGGGTTTTTTTGTTTTGTTTTTTGGGTCAATATAAATACAGAGAAAGGTAGCGGAAGGCTGTTTCAACATATAACAAAACAAAGTGAAAATGAATACAATTGTATTTTACAGCAAAAATTAGGGCATTTTAGTTTCATTCATTCTTACATTTAATCTATTAAAACACATATTGTCATTCATTGTTCACATTCAGGACATGTGACAAAACACAATCCCAATCATGGTACAAATTTAGTGTATATAGTCCTATTTCATCAAGCTGCTTTTCGAATGTGTTCTGCTCCATTGTGGTGATAGTGGTGGTTTCTGAGTTACAGTAGTCCTAAGGCAAATTTATCATGCAGTTTTCTTGGCAAGATTTGTTCAGAAGAGGTGTGTTGTTACCTTCCTCTGAGATTTTGGCCATTTCTGCAATACAGTGTTATAGTGCTGTTACTCCACTTTTGACACGCTGTGGAATTCTGGGGTTTGTAGTTTACTGAGGCCAAAGAGCTCTCTGGCTGGGAATTCTAAGTGCCCTTCCCCAAACTGCAAAACCCAAGATTCCACAGGAGGTTGAAAGTGGAATAATAGCACTATAACAGTGTAGTGTGGAAACGGTCTAAGAGATTGTGACTTGCCGAAGGCCACCTGGTAAGCTTCCATGGCCTAGTAGGGATTCAAACCCTGGTTTCCAGAGCTGTAGACTAATGTCCAGACCACTACACCATGGTGGCTGTGCTCCATTGTTAGTAGATCAAAAAAGTAACTTTTCAACAATATGGAAATTATCACCAGTAGCACCCTACATACTTAATCTTTTGCAAACTGGAGCAAACAGTAAGTTAGAAAGAATTCCAACAGCAATATAGGTGTGGACAGTGAGTTTTTCACTCGGTTCATCTGGATTGGACCATTTATTAAAAATTTATTTATTTGTTCGTTTGTTTGTTTTGGAAATAAAGATAAATGATTCTAACACTGAGTCTACTTAGATCTTTTTCTTCAGATTTTTTTTTTGATAGCAACTTAATTTTGCTGTATGGAATGTTAAGAAATATTAAGAAACATTGCATATATAAGAAATATTGTTATTCACAGAGAACTACAAATAAACAAGAAAAGCTTTTCATTTAAGTGTTGCATCTACATAAAGCAGGTGTCATTTTGTTGAACATATGGGGCCTAATTACCCTCAAAACATCTGCTCCTGCCTGATCTTGGAAGCTAAGCAGGGTCAGCCCTGGTTAGTACTTGAACAGAAGACTGCCGATGAATGCCAGGTGTTGTAGGCTATATTTCAGAGGAAGGAACTGGCAAAACCACCTCTGAGTATTCTTTGCCTAAGAAAATCCTGTAGAATTCATTTGCCATACATTGACAGACAACTTGAAGGCACATACAGACATGTGCACTTGGGTTATTACAACCTCATCTGGCCTTTTACTGTCTAATGCTCTGCAGAGGTATTATACTCAAACTCCTTTTACTTAGCAGGCCACTCAGAGATAATGAAGCAGATAGTCTAAACACACCTGGAGCAAATAAAAGTGGCAAGATTCTGTCAGTAAGGACGCTTTGAGTCTCTTTAACTAGCAAAAAATTTATCTCTGACCTCAATGAACTATAGTGAAACACTAACACTTAAAAAACAAAATCCAAAAACATGGTGGGAATGGAGAGGTATAACTCAGAATAATTGATCCTTCCTTTTAGGTGAGGTGGAGGGATCTGAGGCCGTCAAGGTCCATATCTCATCACTCCTCAGCAGAATGGCAATAATCAGGAATGCCTGGAGATGTACTCTAGCAGCTGAAGGCCTCAGATTTCTCCCTCCCTGCTGTATACACAGTATGAAGTAGGACTACCTAGCACAAAGTTTTCTACAAATGTTTTAATATCCCTTTTATATCTAGTTGTGGCCCCAATTATATCCACTCACTTAGCTGAATACATAGAATCAGCATGAATGACTCGATCTCTTCTCTTCTGAGTTGTCAGTGCCATATAGGTGCTTTCGCCCTGCTAGTTCATTGTAGATAATGTGTTTAATTGATGCTACATTCAAACCAATATTGGGATTCAAGCCTCCCAGTTAAACTGATGGACATCTGTCTGACATTCACACAACCCAAAGGAGTTCGGTGTAGGAGGGGCACTTCAGTGTCAGAGACTTCAACAAATCCTGTTTCAGTTCTTGCTAACTGTGAGGAAATAACAATTTTCAGCTCTTTTACTCCTCTGAGGAGGCGAAAGAGAGGGGGAACCTTTTTATTAGAAGCAAAGGGAGGAAAGGAGTGACATGTGCTCTGAGAGGTATCTAAATTCCTATCCACATCAGGAGCATGGCCGGGGCTGAAAGAAACTCTGAAGTGCAGGATCAAGAGATACAGTTCTCCCTCCACATTTACAGGTTTCACTTCCATGGATTTGATTATTTGTGGAAGTACCTGCTGCCTCCCCATTCTCCCTCTCACATTCTGGGCCCTCCGCGTGGCAGGAGTGAGCAGGGTGCCCGGGACCTGGGCTTGCGTGGACAGCCAGGAGCGGGCCCGTAGGGGTATGCAGGGCCAGCGATCGCCGTGTCCTTGCATGTCCTCAGACCTGGGCTTCCGCGGGCACTCCAGAGCAGGCTTGCAGGGGCTGCAGGGGCTGCAGGGCCAGCGATCACTGCCTCCTGCAGGCCGCAGGCCTGTGTGCTCCAGAGGAGGCCTTCAGGATCATGCAGGGCTGGGATCGCAACCTCCCTGCACACCCTGAGGCCTCCCCCATTCTCTACAGCAGGCAGGAATGCGGAGAGAGGGCACCGGCCCATTCGCAATTTTTTGACATTTGTGAGGGTTCTCTGTCCCTATGCTTCACAAATGTGAAGGGCCTACTGTAGATCAAAAGTTAGGCTTCCTCCTTCAAAGCTTGAGTGTTACCAAAGCCCTTGGAAGGAGATCTCCATTTCTTCAGGGTTTCTGGGATGCTCTCCTAGGATTGTATTGGACTGCAGTCTGAATCTATTTCACATTGATTTTGGCATATAGAGAAATGGTGAAGAAATAGCTGTGAAATAACTACGCACGGTCTCCTGCAAGCACTGTGATGGGTTGTACTTATTTTAAGAACATGAAAGCCAAAGTTCAGAATACAGTTCATGTTAACAGAATGACAGTGTTTCATTACTTGCTAGTGGTACCTTTTTTTAAAAAAGTTTTAGTATGGTGACATGCAACCAACTGACAAAGGAAGTGGTTTACAGACTTGATGTTTTCTGAGTAAGTGGAAATTTACAGCTTAATTGCTTTCAAGTCATTTAAAATAACCCAGGTGTCTGTATTTAGACAAAAAGATGATACACAGAGGATGCCTGTTTCTGAAGCTCAGATATGCAGGGCACTACAAAATAATTCTAGAAGTACAGGAATAAAATCTCTTTTGTTTCTTTTTTTTAAAACCCTGCTGCTTAATAACGTTGTATCAGTCCCATTTACTGTAGATAGCACTTTTGACCACACATACTGTGCCTATGAAAGCTTATGACACAATGCATGTAATAATCTAAGAAGACACAAGAAGATACAGCAGAACTGTATGTGCCCCACATATGCCCAACACATGAGAAGTTCCAGGGGCACATTAGTGAGTGTGTATCTTATTTCCTTTGGAAACAGGGGAAAGCGAAGACTTCAGGTGTTATGCAAGATTCAGCTTTATTTATAAGTGCACGGGTTAAGCAAGGGTGAAGGGAGACAGCAAAGTCTTACCAACGTCTCTATCCTACATTAGGTCTCCAGAGAAGCACCAAAAGATGGTGTTAGCTTATGGAACCACAAAAACTCATCATTTCTTTCACACACACTCCATCTTACTCTTTTCACATATAGGCTTTGATTACATAGCTTGAGGACTGCTGCACACCCTACTTTTCCTCAGTTGGGTTTTCCAATTCAAACCTCCAGAGAAGTCCCTCTATCATGAATACATCTTTTAGCAATTTGTTTCTAAATATTAGCACTGTCAATATTCATCTACCAAGATTTGGCCAGACTCTGGTCAAGTCTTGCCTTAAGGCACTGGTGGGCAAAGGGCAGCCCTCCAGATGTTGGAGTGCAGCTCCTATCAGCCCTCACTGGCATAGCCAATGGTGTGGAATGCTGGGAGTTGATGTCCAAAAATATTTGTAGAGATACACTACAAGACAAAGGTACAGGTCTATGTGCAAAAATCTCACAGTAAAGTAAAGCCCACAGCATTAAATGTTCCTGCTTCAGAAGCAAAAAGTCCCTACCTGGAGATTGGGACTTTTCTATGCAAACTGTGCTGCATTTCCAAAAGTACCAGTCTTTAACAGAAATTATGTATGCATCAGGAGCTCTACATGTTTGAGGAGAAAGGAAATATGTGCAGCAAAGTTGTACATCCCCTCTTTGTCTATGGGAACAGACTGTGTTGGCAATGCACTAAAGACAAACCAAATGCTAACATAGAGGTGTTGTTTAGAACTGTTGTATACATTGTAACGGCACTTGCTCTATTTGTGGGCTTTGCTCTTTATTTAGTTTCTGATACTAGTTCAAATTATGCCTATTTTGCAATTTACTATTGATTGAATCCAGAAAGCCATAAGAAAAACATGGGTCATTACCTAAGAAACCCTTAAGAATCTCATTAGATGGGGTGGGGAGTGGGGTGAGGTGAGGTGGGGCGAACGCAGGAGGAGAGGTGTAACTATGAAGGAGGGGCTTTGTCCTCCAAATAAGAATTCTGCTCCCAATGAAATTTCCCCCCAGTTCCCATAGAATTTAAAAAAACAAAAACAAAAAACAGAAAGAATCACTGTAAACAACAGGCATTTACAGCACAGTAGCAATAAGGAGTTTATACTGCTATTTCAAGACCAGCCTGAACATCTCACCACAGCTGTAGACCCACAACTTCCCTTTGCAATACTTATTTGTAATTCATGTTTGCCTCATCATCATTTTTTTTAAAGTTCCTGAAGTCAGAGATGCAAACAACGATAAGAGAACAACTGACTCTCCACCCAATTTCAAGTTGAAATTTTTCAAGTTGTAAAATCTGTATGACAATAAATCAGCTTTTGGCATATTTGATGGGTTGATCTAATCTATGGACTACAGCCCTGAAGACGAGGGTTCACTTCCCTGCTCAGTCATGGAAACCCACTGGGCAGCCTCAGAAAACCCCATTATAGGTTCACCGTAGGATTGCTGGAAGTCAGAAACAACTTGAAGGCAAACAACCCCCACCGCCTATCCTATTATACGCATCTCCATTCAAGATAGATACTTTTTAGTTCAGATCTTTTAAAATCTCGTTAGTCATTAAAAACAAACAAGTAACTTTCATAAATATCCTATTTATCTATAACTGCATGAATTGAGAACTACAAAGGTGAAAGCAGAGCAAATGTTATGCATTACAAAATGCACATTTGCCTCATTTTGTTCTTGCTCTACCATACAAACACAGACCATATCTCAGCCTGAAAAACCTGGGTGGGGAGCTCAACTATTAGAAAGACTTCTGAGGGTATCAGTGGTATGGGATCTGCAAACACGTTGTTCCTTCTTTCACTCTAAGCAGAACACTTGCAGTAGCAGACCACATGGAAGAGACCATGTGGCAGCTTCTGCCCATGCCACCATCAACATGCAGGGAACCATTCTGATACTAGTTTGAAGTGGAGATGCAGCTTCAGCTCCACCTGTTTGCAGCTAGTGACCAAACTCTATTGAAAGACATACATAATCAGTTAAAAAAAAGCATATTCAGTATATATAGGAGGAGGAGAAAAGAACTGAGGTGACATCTCATTCAAGCATTTAAGACAAAAAGGGAAATTTCTGGATCCAGAGATTCAAGATCACATGGCCTTAGCCTAGAGGAGAATCCCTTTCAGAAGTTGAACAATGAAGTGTTCTAAACTGCCCCCTTGGCTCCAAGCTCACTTTTATTTTAAGCAGCTGAGGAAGGCATAAGCAAAATATTCTTTT
Source organism: Cyclura pinguis (assembly GCA_030412105.1). Lineage (NCBI taxonomy): Eukaryota > Metazoa > Chordata > Lepidosauria > Squamata > Iguanidae > Cyclura > Cyclura pinguis. Next base: position 134,020,330 of record CM059600.1, read on the forward strand.
TTAAAAAATTAACTATTATGTTCTGTTAATCAGGCAAGAAATATATATTCACTACGTCCTTCTGGGACCCAGAACACGCTTGTGAGAAGTGACGTTTGCTCACCTTTAAAGCATACACACATGACAACAATATGAACTAGTTTAAAATGTGCAGCCTAATAGATGAAGTCTCAAAAAGCTTTCTGGAATCTTCCTTGTTGTAAGGAAAAGGCAGTTTACATTATAGAAAAAAAATCTTGCCATCAGCATCCCTCAGTAAATATATAAATTTTTCCTATGCTGTGCTGTCCACTGGAAATGTCAAAAAGTGAGATAAAAATCTCTTCCAGGGAAATGGGACAACGGACAATAGACAATGGAAGAGGTAATGAGGGAAGTCTTCAGCATGTGGTCCTCTATATTAGCAGCTCCACCTATACACATTTCTTCTCAGACAACCTGCAAGTCAAAACTGCTGGTGGCATTGTCTGGAACCAAGTTTTGGTAAGTTCTTTTCCTATCTGTAGAAAAGTTATTGTCCCCAGATAACTACCGCATTTGCCAGCATATAAGACACACCTGTGTGTTAGACGCACCCCATTTATACACTGGCAAATACTGTTTGCTGACGTATAAGACACAGTGGCATTTAAGACGCACCCCACTTTCAGACAGTATTTTTCAGGAAAAAAAGTGAGTCTTACACACCAGCAAATACAGTAGGTCTACAATGATCTCCCATAATCAGGTCATACCAAACGGAAAAGTGACCAGATTGGATTAAAATGTTGTCAGTGGATTTGTTATGACTGAATGCTTTAGTTTCTCTTTAGATTTTTGCTTCATCTTCCTCTGTGTTGTCCTGGATTTCAGCGTGGAATAACGTGGAGCTGTTAAGAATCCCATGTTGCTAGAAAAATACTAGTAATGGTCCTGACATGCCTTTAAGAACTCTAGAGATTTCTAGCCATTTGCACTAGAGAAGTACTGTTCCAGTTCATTGCTTTTACAGTAGTAGCTATCAAGCTTATGAGTTTTGAATTGTTTTACAATATACTCCTATAACTGCACTAAAATTGAAAAGCATTTTGCTGCCAGCATTCCCTCCAGAAATCAAATAGTTGTCTGAATCATTTCGTGCAATGTCAAACACAATGGAATATGCATACTATCCTTCCATGATCATAGGAACACAGAAAGCTGCCTTATACCAAATCAAACCATTGATCCATCAAGTTCAGTATTATCTACCCTGACTGGCAGCAGCCTTACATGATTTTAGATAGCAGTCTCTCCAGGTCTTACATAGTAATGTTGGAGATTAAACCTGGGACCTTCTGTTTCACTTGTGTCATGGCTATGTTTACTGTTTCAGTGCTTTCATAATTGGAAGTCCCCTTAACACTAAGGAGTAGTTTGCACTTCCCTTTTGGTAGCTGGTGGGTAGGCTAAGCAATCTACATTGCTTCCACAAAAGTAAAATCCCATCGACTTATTTTGGAGTAAAAAAGAACTCTCAGGGCTGGCCAATGTCTGCCTCTGAACACACATTTGCTCCCTCTTTGTTTCCTGCAAGAGGGCAAATTGCACAATGGAGAAGCCTCAGAAGAACTTAGACTTTTAAGCTTTCAACTTAGTGATCACATGCTCAATACATGTTATAGTTTAAATTTAAAAGTCAGTCTTAATCTAGTTATTATTTCCACAGGGGGTTTCTGTCCTGAGACTCAGAGAACAGTCCTAACTGAAAGGGGCCTAGGGAATAACCTTCATCCATAAAACACCCTTCTAGATGCATGCCCAAGATAGGTCCATCAAAGTAGTGACAAATGTCTGGCTTTCTTTTTTTTTCTGAAGTGGTGTGTTTTGCTGACCTAACCAGTTTATTTTCAGCACTTCTCCCCCACACCCTGCAGAGGGGGGGGAAAAAAAACCAAGAGGAGGCTCCATGATACTTACCCACTCCTACCTTCTTATCACTTTTGTGCCAAGGAGTCATTGCCAACAAATCCAGTGTGATTCAGTAGAAAGGCTGAATGGTAGCAGAGGGAGAATGGCTAAAACCCAGAAGTGTACACAAACGGAGCCCAATGAATCACAAGGCCACTTCAGCTACCGCTGTGCATCTCACAATCCCTCTACTTCCTTCCTCTTTCTCTAAGGCACTTAGAGGCACTCATCGTGGCTGTTTGATGCTAACTGAAAGTGAGCTTGATATGCAGAGGAAGGGGCAATACTAACTGGTGCCTCACTGCCAGGACAGAGAGAGTCACACACACCCAGACAGGAACCAAGGGAAGTCTCTCCGAACTAAGCAAATGAAGCAATTTAAACACTTCATACAAGTGCCAATCACAGATATATTCTAAAAAGCAGTTGGTTGATTGTATTCAGATAACTACTGTGCATTCAGCAAATGGAGAACATTTCAGTTTGCAATGCTTTTTAGAAAGAAGGAAAGGAAAGGAAAGGAAAAGACAAGACAAGACAAGACTGCTCATACACACATCTGTAACAGCACAGAAACGGTAACATCAGTGCCTCAGGTTTAGTCAGCAACATGTCTTCTCCCTCTGAAAATAAGGGCAACTTGTCCTTTTATTTCATTTATCATGTTTCTTGCTCATTTAAACAAGGGATAGGCAACTTCAGTAGAGCTGGGAGCCAGTTTTTTGCCTTGGAGCCACCCAAGGCCCACACAGACTGTCAAAGTTTCAAACCAATCTAGACATGGCTAAAAATCTACTTCTGATTTTGAAAAACAGACAAGATTTTTAAAAAAAAAAAAAAAAAAGATTAACAGTATGTGATCCACAACCTATTTAAAATCACTCCTTCTGGGTCATTCCCTGAAAGCTTCCACAAAACACAGTTCACTCTTTTTTGGCCAGAAGAAGGACAGTCTGCAGTTGCAAAAGCATTCTTGAGTGACATATTCAGCCCAAGGCTGTTCTGTGCCCACCACAACTAGCATGTGCCGAATTATGTGTCAGTGCTGCTTTATACTCTTTTGTACATTATTAGTAACATAGTTAAATGTTAGACTGCAATTCAGACAATTAGGTGACATTCTGACATACTAGGTTAGATCATGTTTGAAATGCTTTAAACAAATTTTGAGGTTCTATTCAATGAGCAAAACCTCTGTCCAACGCTTTGTTAATATGAAAGTTTTATGTTTGCCACCTGTTTCACTTAAACAGTTTTGTTTTAATTTCAAAAACTGGCCATGAGGAAGGTTATAGCAAAGTGACTTGGTATGAAAGCTGTTGAAAGCAAAGACGGGTTTTCTGCTCAGGTAGATGGTAAGCTGGGTCCCTTTATTAATATTAAATTTTTAAAAACAATTTCTGAGCTCCTCCAGTAAGTATAAACTTTGATGTTATCACTATTAGAATTTATAATCAGCTGTCTTCCATTCCTCTAAGGCTAAATTTGAAATTTTTAAATATCCCTTCTCTTCTCATAACCCAGTCATCTCTGTATGAGCCCTAGGATGCATAGAATCATAGAGCTGGAAGACACCCCAGGGCCCATCCAGTCCAACCCCCTGCCATGCAGGAACACACATCAAAGCATTTGTTTTGCACTTTTTGCCTAAGTGTAGGACCTTACATTTCTCTCCATTAAAATTCATTTAAGAGACACCCAGCTCTCCAATTTGTCAAGGTCATCTTGAAATTTGATCCTGTCCTCTGGGATCTTAGCAACCCCTCCCAACCTGGTGTCATCTGCAAATTTGACCAGCATGCCCTCTCCTCCTTCATCCAAGTTATTGATGAAGATGTTGAATAGCACTGGCCCAGGACAGAACCCTGTGGCACCCCACTAGTCACTTCTCTCCAGGATGAAAAGCAGCCATTGGTGATCACCCTTTGGGTTCAGTCAGTCAACCAATTACAAATCCACCTAACAGTAGCCCTGCACAGCCCACACTTTACTAGCTTCTTTGTAAGAATGTCATAGGGAACTTTTGTCAAAGGCCTTACTGAAATCAAGATATGCTACATCTACAGCATTCCCTTCATCTATCCAGCTTATAAACTTATCATAAAAAGAGATAAGATTAGTCTGGCATGACTTATTTTTGAGAAATCCATGTTGACGCTTAGTGATTATGGCATTGCTTTCTAAGTAATTACAAACTGACTGTTTAATGATCTGCTCTAGGATCTTTGCTGATATTGATGTCAGGCTGACCAGGCGATAACTATTAGAGTCCTCTTTTTTTCCCTTCTTGAAGATGGGGATGACATTTGCCCTCCTCCAGTCTGCTGGGACTTCTCTTGTTCTCCAAGAGTTCTGAAAGATTATTGCAAGTGGTTCAGAAATGACTTCTGCTAGTTCTTTTAATATCCTTGGGTATAATTCATCTGGCCCTGGAGACTTGAATTCATCTAGTTTAGCCAGATATTCCTGTACTACTTCTCTACTTATTCTGTGCTGCATCCCTCCCCCCTTCCGCACCTGCTCCCCACCCCCCAGGTTGAGTACTTCTTTCCTTTTGGGAGAAAACTGAGGCAAAGAAGGTGTTGAGTAGTTCTGCCTTCTCTCTTCCCCCCTTTAGTAATTGGCCATCTTCTCCATGCAGCGACCCTATCATTTCCTTGTTTTTCCTTTTGCTGCGGACATATCTAAAAAAGCCCTTTTTATTGTTTTGAACGTCTCTGGCAAGCCTGAGTTCATTCTGCTTTTCTCACCTTCTCCCTACACATCCTGGCTATTTGCTTGAATTCCTCTTCGGCAGTTTCACCATTCTTCCATTTCCTGTACATGTTTCTTTTAACCCTTAGCTCAGCTGAGAGTTCTTTTGTCAACCATTCTGCTTTCTTTAGACACTTGCCATTTTTCCTCCTTGTTGAAATTGAAAACTGTGCCTTCAGTATCTCACTTTTAAGAAACTCCCATCCGTCATGAACTCCTTTGTCTTTCATTATTCTTGACCATGGGATTTCAGCAAGTAACTCCCTATGTTTACAGAAATCAGCTTTTTTGAAGTCTAGGATGAGTGTCTGGCTACACTTGGCTACTCCTTCCCACTGAATGACAAACTCCAAAAGAGCATGGTCACTCCCCCTTAACGATCCCCCCACATCCACCTCATCAACAAGATCATCCCTGTTGGTCAGGATCAGATCTAAAATAGCCGATCCTCTTGTTGCCTCTTCCACCTTCTGGACCATGAAATTGTCTGCAAGGCAAGCAAGGAACCTGTTGGACTTTGCAGTCTTGGCAGAGTTTGACTGCCAACAAATATCATCATAATTGAAATCTCTCATTACTACTGTATCTCTCCTTTTTGAATGTGTGGTCATCTGCTCCAGGAAGGCCTCACCCAAATCGTCAGGCTGGCCCAGAAGCCTGTAACAAACCCCCACAATCACATCCCTATTGTTTCTCGCTCCCTTAATTCTTACCCAGATGCTCTCAAGTTGGCTTCCCAGATTTACGTCATGGATCTCTTCACAGGTGAAAACATCCTTGACATATAAGGCTACTTCTCCTCCTTTGTTGTTTGGTCTATTTCTGAGAAATACGTTATACCCCTCTATTTCTACATTCCAATCATGAAACTCATCCCACCAAGTTTCAGTGATGCCTACTAAATCATATGTATTTTGTTATATTAAGAGTTCAAGTTCATCTTGCTTATTTCCCATGTTCTGTACATTAGCGTAGAGACACTTGAGACCATGTGCCCTTCCTGGAAGTCCTGTACTAAAGTTACTTTTCCTCTCCCTGTTGGTCTCTACTTCTACTTGGCCTGCCCTATCTTTATCATTTGGGCTATTTTTCGCAGTACTCACTGAATCCTTGCCCGGAATAATAGTGTCTCCCTCCCCAGTCAAACTCAGTTTAAAGACCTCCTGATCCATTTTGTGAGACTGTTAGCAAAAACGTTCTGGCCTACGTTTGTGAGGTGTAGGCCATCCCTTGCCAGAAGACCATCTTCGTGGAGATGGAGACCGTGATCCAAAAACCCAAATCGCTCCTGGTAGCACCATCTTCAGAGCCAGTTGTTTATCTCCACTATTCTTTCCCTTCGTGGGCCACGTCCTTCCACAGGGAGGAGAGATGAAATGACAACCTGCGCATGAAGGTCCTTCAGCTTCCTACCCCTAAGCTCATAATCCTTCATGATGCAATGAAAGCTGCGCCTTACAGTGTTGTTGGTTCCGATGTGAACCAAAAGGAGGAGGTTACGGTCAGTGGGTTTGACCAGTCTCGTTAGCCTCTCCGTTGTGTCAATGATTTTGGCCAGCGAGAGAAAGAACACCTCGCGATTGATCTTGTCCAGGTTGCAAATAGTTGGTTCCGCTCCTCTTAGCAAAGAGTCCCCAACCACTAGAACTCATCTCCTCTGAGGTTTCTCTGGGGTTACTCGACGAGCAGATTCTCTGACGGCCACCTGAACCTTCTGTTCATGCTGAAACTGTTGGTGCTGCTGCTGTTGAATTTTGTTCTGCTGGTGTTGGGGTTCCTGTTACTAATGTTGGATTTCCTCTCGGTGATGTTCCATTACCTCTTCCTGCTGTTCCACTTCATTATTAATAAGGTCAAAAACTTGGAAGTGATTCTGTAGCTCAAGAGTCTCTGTTTGGTGCCTTGCCTTTCTAGTCCTGTGTGTCACATTCCTCTAAGCGTCCATCTCCCGGTTTTGTGAACCGACTTCCTCGTCTGCTAGCTCCTCTGTGCACTCCGTCTTCAAAAAGGTCCTCTCAGCCCTATCCAAGAACTCCTCCCCCTCCCTAACAATGCGAAGATTCGAAACGCGTGCTTCCAGTTGTTGAAACTTCTCCTCCAGGAGGGCAACCAGCTTGCATTTGCTTCAGGTGTCCCAATAATGTCTTGCAGCAAGAAAAGAAACATGCCACAGCAGGTGACCACAGCAGCTCCTTCACCCTCCATACTTAATAGTCTAGATAGTCGAATTGGAAAAGGTAAAAGCAGGCTTTGCCTCTAAAGTTCTCCAGTAAAACCTATGTCAACACCCCTGTTTGCCAAGTTCTTATTGTCAAGCTATCAAGAGAGAGGGTGCAATTCTATAGTGCTTATAGTTACTCCCTCAAGGCGTCGACCCTACCTAGATGTTGCGGACAGGCAGACTGACTCAGGATGGATTCAAGCAAGAAGTAATTAACTCTTGCTAAGCTCTGCTAGTGAAAGTGAGCGCGTTGAAGGTGCATGTCTCCGGCAGGAAACATAAAGAGCTGCTACTCCTCCCCCTAGCTCATCCGCTAGTCAGCTAGGAGCAACAGCTGCTAGCCCCTCTCCCTAGCTAGTCAGTTAGACTGTGTGCTCAGGGAGAGCACACGGTCAGAGAAAACAGACAAACAAACAAACAAATAATCAATCAAACACAGTCCCAGAAGCCTGTAAAAGACACCCAGTCAAGATGTCTTCTCAGACACAGCTCACTTTCCATTCTCTCCTCTGGAAAGCAACACGCCTCAGCAATATATTGGAATAGACAAAATATATCCTTCCATATTCATATATATTTTAGTCGAGATGTATCAGAGGTTGTTTCACCAGAATTTTCTGGTCAAAATTTTCTGGCTGAGTATGTGTATACAGGCCATTGCTGTTGTGTGCTTCAGGTGATTTCCAAATTATGATGATCCTAAGGCAAGCCCATTATGGGGTTTTCTTAGTAAGATTTGTTCCGAGGTTTGCCTTTGCCTTCCTCCGAAGCCGAGAGAGTGCGACTTGCCCAAGGTCACTCAGTGGGTTTTCATGGCTGAGCAGGGATTCAAACCATGGTCTCCTGGGTCATGTGTGTGTGTGCACTGTTATTTATCTTTCACAGCTTCCTGAAGAACACCTCTGTACATTTGATTTTTTTCTCTCAAGTCAAGAATCCAAGAAAAATACATGCCATCTATTCCAAATTCTCTTTTTCAAACTGTATTCTTTACCACACAGAGTTTAGACATTTGCCATAATGGTGTAAATTTTTCACTGGCAAGGCTTATTCAGGAACGATTTGCTATTTCTTTTCTCTGAGGCTGAGAGAGCATGACCTAACGACAACCAGCAGCCTTCCATGGCTGAGCAAGGATTCAAACCCTGGCCTCTCAGAGTACTAAACTGACACTCAAACCACTACATCACACTGGGTCCCACAGAAAACTTCTGTTTATCCCAAGCTTTCATAGAATTGTACTGATCAATTCATGGGCTTCTTTAAATGAAATGCTACTACTATGGCTTGTTTTGGCTTTGTCCTTAGTTTTGAGTATCATGTAGCATACTTTACTGTAGATCAAGGATGCGGAAAGTGGGTCCTAGGACTGAAGGTTCTTCAGCAGCCTTTGACCACTCTAGAGTTTCCAGACCAACTGTTTCTTGGCTAAAAAGAGATTAAAAGGACTCAGGTGTGGTAGGCCTCCACATCCACAATAGTGTACCGTTCATCAAAAAAACAGCTGTTTTTCAAAGGCAGAAGTAGATTTCTGTCCACATTTCCCCTTCCCCTTCATGTGGTCACTGGGTAGAAATTTGGCCCTTAGATCTGCCACATGTGTCCATCACTGTGTAGCTAAATGATCTCATGATTTCAGATAGATCTTCATGCTTGCATTATTTCAACACTTTACTGGTCCTGTATCCATGCCAACTCACTTGATGAAGAGACTACCTTCACTATTCATTCATACATGTACCCACTCATCCTACCTTGTATGCAAAATTTGTCCCTCGCCTTTCTCCCTTTACTCTTCACAATCCTGGTTGAGAATGAACTTATCACCTTATCACCACACCCACATTTTGCATTTCTATTACAATTCACACTCCCTCACCTTGCTATATATGTCTGTCCACAGAGGGTCAACTCCAATCATATGATAAAGTGGACTGGAGTCCATGAAATATCTTTTTCTAGAAATCTCTTTTTCTCATTAGTTTCAGAAGTGCTACAGGCATTTTTAAAGTATACAATTATCATTTGTGAACCTGTTACATGTATATCGGCCTAGCTATCATGGCTTTTATTAAGTCATGTTGTGTAGAATATAATGTCCACCATACTTCTTCCCAGGTTTTGCCCTTGTTGTCTCTCAAACTTCAAAATGCACTTTAAGATATGTAGACCTATTTAATATTAACAATGATGGCTAGCATTCAGTTGTACATTTCTGAAGTAGCATCTGCTTTTAGAGGTACAGATATTTCAGCTTAAAATGGTTAGGCATACACATTATAGGGCTAAAGCACACAGAACTATCTAAAGGACCCTGACATCTGGTGAAGAAAGAGTGGAGACCACTATAGCTTATTCTAAGAATATTCAGCCATAGTTAATCAATTACTCTGAAGGCAGCAGTATCCTTTGTCCAAGTTGCCCTGAACAGCATCACTGTCTAAGGAAACAAACAAACAAACAAACAAACAAACAGGCAGCTGTTAGTCATTATCAGACTCAAAAGAAATGTGGTTGCAATTTGGCTTTGAAATGCCTGAATTGTAGGAAGCATCAGTCACACTCAAGAGGCACTCCACAGACAATAGTAGTCTGCAGTGTGGCTATTTTAAAGCTGAGATATTGTTAAAGGTTTAGAGGATTATTCTAAAAAGAAAAAAGCAGTATTCCCTCCACCTACAACAAAAGTTAAATCTAACCATAGAAAAAGCTTATTAGTTTTTATTCTTTTCAAAAACTAAGTTGCCATCTCTATAATAGCTGCTGACAACTTCATTAATAAATATTAGCAAATATTAGTAAAATGATAAGCCATATACACCTCATCTACTCCCAGGGGTGGCAGTGCTGTGCCACTTACCATATTAACATTAAATATTAAGATACTGGATAATGCCTTCTATAGTACTAACATTTAATTCTAGCCTGGAAGCGTCCTTACAAATCATGTATCATCCTAGATCATCTATGGGTTTAAATTTTTTAAAAAAATGCCTATCACTATATCTAAGGTTTTATTCTCCTCATATAAAGTCATATTTTAAGACTTCCGCAACGGAATGGAATGGTATAGTATATTATGGGTCTCCCTCTTCCTAAGCAGTCATCTTAGGACAGTTCCATTCTGTCCCCTTGGCTGAAGTGTAAGCTTGGAGAAAGGCATCTATCCTGATAGCTACAATCATGTATGTCCCCCTGCTCTATCTGTATCATAGGATTACTGATGCATTATCCCTTGCACAAAACCAAGTAAGAGATGCTGCCATCTAGTTTCAGAAAATGAAATGCCAGAGGCAGGGTTTGGGAGAGTGCCTCTCCAGATGTTGTGACTGAAACTCTGATTGTCCTTATCCTATTATTACAAGCTAGGTCTGAAAGAATTTGCAGTTCAACAGCATCTGGGGACCACATGTTCCTGAGTCCTCCTTTTCCTTTTCCTTCACATTCCTTATGGTGGAATAATTGTATAATATAAGCAGTCACAACCATTAGGTAATACTCATTAAAAAGAAAACACTACCATTTTGCACAGAATTCTAAAGCAGCTTTCTATCATGGACAAGTGTGTTTGTGTGCTGTGTGGGGAAAAGAAAGATAAAAGGCTTGCTTGGGCTAGCCCACGACACAGACAAATTAGACCTGCTTTCTCTTCTCCCTCTCACTGAAGTGACAGCACCCCCTTTTAATCTTATTATTGCACCCTGGCTCCCTCCCCACACTTAATCACAACCTTGCTTTCCCTGCAACCCACAAACTTTGTGGATAAAGGGCAAAGCTGATTAATGAGTAATGGATAACCAGTGGTAGTGTGCAATTAAAATAAAGGAGTATGAAGGAAATACTAAAGTACTTGCAGAAAAATAGAATGAAATCTTTATTAAAAGAGCCAAGACGGGGAAAAGGTATTGAGGAATCAAGAATATTCAACCCAAAATCACAATTTCGTAAAGATATTTAACTATTTGCTTCAAAAAACCTCAGTGTTCCCCAACAGAGCTTTCACACACCCCTTTGACCCTCCCAGCAACAAAGGTCTGTTTCCCCACTCAGGGTTCCACTCTCTGACCCTTTCAGAGATAGCTTGGCTAGTTCTCTGCCTCAAACTAGGCCTCTAAGAAGCTAACCCTCTGCCAGAAAACTTTTTTTTTTGCTTTACTGGACACTCTGGCTTAGAGTTCTATGGAACTCACTGAAGGACCCCAAAGTCTAACCCATGCTCCCAGTATGCTTTCTTGCTGTCACCCCCCCAGCCCCTCCCTCTGGCTAGGGCTGGGTTCTTCTCAGTCAGAAAGCCAATCTGAGTACATCACCCTCTGTTGCCAGGGTTGCTCTCCTAGCCCCAGCCCCAGGCTTCGGCACACTTACAACATCATAAAATAATCAAACCCAAATCGTTCAACATTTTGTACCTTTTATATGCCATCTTGAGTCCCAAGAAATCTATAAATCTATAGAAACATCAACATTATCATCAACATATGAATATAATGCTTAATCTTTGTCATATTATGCTTTGTCATATTATAACATGCTACTGACAAGAAATTTGCAAAATACGTTTTTCAAGATAGGTGTTATCGCTGTTTACCTTTTAAATACATATAAAGCTGAAATAGATTAACAACAACAAAAAATAGACTACATGAATTCAGAGAAAAATAGTGGTGAAAATTTAATCATTGATAATAAATCTCAACTTATAGAAATTACCAACAATAGACTCACTTGATACATGCATAATCCAAGCCTTGTAGTAATACTTTTATTGGGCCAACCAGAAAACACAAAATTCATGACACTGTCTTTTGAAGCTCACTGACTTGTCAAGCAAAGATGGTAAAAAATCATGCAAGTGAAGAAAAGTGTTACAAGTTGCATCTCAAGCCACAGCCCCTATAGTCACGAGGTCACTGGGGATAAATGTAGCAAAAGAAACCAATGAAATTAATATTGAAGTGTCTCATGAATTAGTTTATGTATATTAAAAATATGCTGTCCAAAGAAACATTCTGTTTAGCAGTCAGAAACAGCCAACAGTATTTGGTGGTCCTCCACCACTTATGTACCAAATTATTACTTTTTTATTTCACACTTAGACCACTCTTCGTCAAGAAAAGGTAAGTCATCTCCATCTTGCTTCTCACCATGTAGTGCCTCCTTGTGTTAACTGCTTTTTCCTTTAATATCCATTGCCCATGTGTCCCTTCCTGCATTGACCATTGCCTATTTGCCATCAGTCTTGACCACCTGCCTTAAACATCATAAGGTATTAATGATGCTCCTTACAAGTTGTCACTTATCCAACAACCAGCTTAAGAGCCAACAAACTGAAGGAGTGATTTTAGTAGTGCTTCCCACAGCATAATATTAAGCACGAGATTAAACAGAGCAATTTTCTGATTTAATATTTTATTTTCTTTTGGCACATTGCCCCTTACTTCCCATTTTTTGTTTTACTTAAAATTCATTTTACTTAGCTGGATTTGATCTGGTTTTTTATAGTACTCCAGTTTATACTGCCTAAAATATGCAACTTACATTACCAGCTTTAAGGTAATGAAAAATGTGGAGAGATGGGTAGACTCCTAAAGTATTGAAAGCTTTGCTGGCAGCTCCTCCTCTTTCAAAATAAACTATAAATCTCTGGGAGTTTCAATTGTCCCAATCTAACCTTGAAAAACAGGTGGTGTAGCAGTGAGTAAATAGAAGATGGCATGTTACTTATATAATGAATGCCTATATTAATATATAATTTATACCAGTGTGTGTCTTGACCTTGAAAGTAATCAAAATGATTGCTGACCCACCATGGGAATAAAGAGAACAGACTGGGTTGAATAAGATCACTTTATTAACCTTTTCAATTGCATTTAACTCTGTGATGAGCAACTGAGGCAGGAGGGAGTAATGAAGGAGCAACTGAGGCAGGAGGTTTGCCCCAGACCTCAGCTTTCCCTGGGCAAACACTAGAGCCCAAAGGACAACTGAATATCTGGGTTGCTCTCCAGCCAACCCACTGATGGAAGGCAAACCCAGGGAATCCATCCCTCAAGTCCCATGACTTAAAGTGAAGGTGCTGTTGCCATAAGATGTGGGGGACACGGAGATCTACCTGCAATGCCAGTGCCTCTTTAGAATTTGGGGGAATTATGGTTTAAAGGAGGCCTGTGAGAGGAGGCTAACAGTAGGATCTTTTCACCTATGTATATCAGTACTAACTGGAGAAAGAACTCCAGTTATAGTTAATGAAGTATTTTATTTGAATCGACAAACACACAAGCAATCAGACACTCTTAAGAATGATACAAAGCTAGTGGAAAGTGAGGTAGGAAAGGTTGGATAGAAAGAGATTGGGTGGAAAGGGGGATAGTTTCCAGTTTGAAGAAGAAGGTTACAGCGGAGGGGCTTATACAGTGTCTGAGAGTGGCATGGAGGAGCAGCAGTCTGGACTGTGTTCTATGTACTATGACTGGGGTCGAAGCTAGGGTTTTTAAACCCCTTTTCACACCCTGAGGGGGTGTATTGATAAAGCTATAAGGGCTTTCCCACAGAACTGGCAATGGGGTCTGTAATGGCCTGATCGCTTAATTCTGGAGTGACGAAACACTGATGGAACTCATGACAACCTATCTTAATGTTCAGACATGTAGGGTGTATAGGGAAGATCCCCACAGGGTAGGACCAAGGGATGGCCTCTGATTGCTCTCCAATCTGGGCAGTTCATTTTTCATTGCATTCAAAAATGCCAAGAGCAAGAGCCTGAAGAGGTGGAGGGATTAGCACAAACCCCCTCAGCATTGGGTTTTCTGCATAATCCTATCTGAACTGTCATGACCCCAAACAGGTCTCCGGCCAGCATAACCTTAATATGTTCTCCAGCTAGCATAACACCAATCATGCTCTCCAGTCATTAATAAGTTGAAAATCACATATCTCGTAGGAGGGCTAGTAGATGTCAGCCATCAGGCAGCCACCTAGATACTATAACTGAGACTGTTCCAGATCTCTTCCCTTCACCAAATGGGTGCAAGAAGTGTTCACCGTGACTTTACTCTTCTCTCTCCCTACTTGCCACAGAGAAGGGGCAAGCATCTGCTTAGTTCCTTTCTCCCATCAAACCTGCCAAAAAGGCCCTTATCCACTGTTGAAAATCACTGAGACTGCCCTTCTCCAAGAGGTGAATGCCATCAGCTTTGTAGAGCTATGGCCTCTGAGAAACTGTTTGGGGGTGTGGTAAGAAGTGGCCGAACTCCTTTACCAATGTATACTTAGCCTCCTTATTAACCTATCTGCAGACCTTATTGAAGCTGTGTGGATCACCGTCACCTCACCAGACCTCATGGTGTAGAATGGCTGACCGCATCAAAATTACCTGAGGCCATCAGGCTTGAATAAGTTGAAGGCCATGGTCTTCAATAATTAAGGCTTTCCCTTTCAGCACAGCAAGGTCATTACACTACGATGAATGACCAAAATATACAGCAGAGGCCCTTACATTCTTCAAATAGCGTTAGTACAGCATGCCAGTGTAGGTCCCTCTTCCCAAGCCACTCAACTGTGGCTTCATCACCCAAACCCAGCTGCAACCTGAAGGAATAGGATCACACCTGTTGTGTTGTCCAATACACCATACTATGCCACAGGTCAGGACACAGAATCTCCCCATGCAGAACCTAGAATCTAGAAAAAAAAACAGTATTAGTGAACAGCCAACATTAACACTTAAAAGTATGAGTATATTTCTTGTAAGCTGAAGGTCTCCAATCCCTACCATCTGAATGATTCTATTGCTACTGAAGCAGTGCCAACCCAAAAAGAATGAATGCAAACTGAATCCCACTCAAGCTCAACTCAGACAGTGTTTTCACAGTAACAATTCAGAACAGTGAGGGGAGAGGTGTCTGCATGGTAAAAGAGGGTACCAGCCTTACAAACTCTAACCCCTAAAAAAAGTCCTGTAAGGCCAGGGCAGGGCACAACGCCTGATCGCTACAGAGGCTCAAACAAATAAGTTATCCCAGCTCTCTTCTAACTGATCCTAGAGGAAAAAACAGTAAGCACCACTTGTTGTTTCAGTAACTGAACATCCCTAAATTCAAACGCTTTCCTAGAAATGTCATTCCTAGGTGAAGTCACTAGCTCACTTACCCATAAAGCACCAAAGAAAACTGTGAAGGAAGCATCATGAAACAGTACCTTGTAATAAGAAAATACTGACCCAAAGACCACCCAATACACCTTGTGAGAGGGGTTCCGGTAGATCAAGAACCAAATGACTCTTCCTGAACCATTCTTCAAGCACTTTAAATCTAAAATCTCCTGTGGTGTCAGAAAACTCTTGGGCCTTGAATATAAAGGCTCCGGCTCACAGTTTACCTCAGTGGATTGCAGTGATCATCCTTATTCCCTGAGGGAGACACAAAGGTATGCTACCAGTAATTGCCATTCTTCCCCAAATCCCTGCTGCTGTGTAAAACGTGAAAATTCCATCACTGTTCCAAGATAACTATTCATGATGCCAGAAGCAAGTGATAGATTAATGGCCCTAACTACCTTACCCCTTGAAGCTTCCAAAGATCTCCCAGAACCAGGTCTGGAAAAACCACTGCATCTGGGGCAAGCTGCCTGACACTCTGAATCAAATCCAATGGTAGAGAGCATTAGCAAGGCCATTCTTCACCCCTGCCACATGTAGCACCATAATCAGAATGTTATGCTGGAAACATTCTACAGTAAAAGCCCTGATCAAACACACAACCCATGGAGACTAAGAAGACAATGAATTAGTGACTTGTACCATGGCCATACGGTCATGCCACAAGTGAACTCACCCGCCCAAATTGCAATCGGGACTGGAAAATTTTCGTAAAAGGTAAAGTCAGCTGTAAGGCTGTCCCAAACTTGTTCATAGGACCAAAGTTCAGAACACCAGCAGCCCCCAAAATAAAAACCAAACCCAAGAGAAAGTGCAGCATCTGATGAAACCTGAAAAGCTTTCCTTAATCTTCAGTTACTTCCACCAAAAAGAAATACCATTAAAATCCGGAAAGAAATCCTACCACATACTTAAATCATTCTTAATTCCTTGTGTGATCCTAATCCTGTGATCCGGTTGTCACACATTGCATGTAGCATCACAGAGCCTAAGCAGGACAGCCTTATTGGGAGCTCTTACACAATTTAATTTGTGTATTTAAATTTAAATTTAAATGCCTGATAAGGTCCAAATTCACAAAGTGTGACTTTCCTGCATTGCTAAAACCCAGAAAACCTATTTTTTGCTTGGTGAAATCAACCTTTATTGCCAAAAATATCAGGCTGTGGCATGGTCACTTGTTTTTTTTTCTTGAGTGAGAATAAAGCCCAACTCCTCCAAACAGGGAACAAAAATCTGCCATCAAATAGTCTGTCATCACAGGCCAGTTGCCAAACTGCCCAGTAAACAAAAAATTGTCTAAATAATGAACAGTCTCTCTCTGCTCAGTCCTGTCTGAGAGCCCATTCAAGAAATATACTGAACTTCTCAAACATAGCACATGACACAAAGCATACTATAGGAATAGCCTGATCCATTTAGAGCAGGCCCTCAGATGAGAAGCCCAGTACCTCAAAATCAGAATGAACTAGCAAGAGGTGAAATAAATATGTGATGTCACCTTTTGTAAGCTCCAACCCTGGTGGTGCAGTGGTTAAATGCCAGTACTGCAGCCACAACATTGTGAGTTCAGATTGACTCAGCCTTCCATCTTTCCGTAGGTCAGTAAAATGAGTACTCAGCTTGTTGGGGACAGTTACCTAAACATATTGTAAACCACTTAGGGAGTGCTTTGCACTGATAAGCAGTATAGAAATGTAACCACTATTGCTAATTGCTATTGCCTGTCCTTGTATCTCTGGAAGTGCTGCATTAAAGGATGTGTATTGTATGGTGCAAAGTTCATCAGGAATGGAGTCATTAACTGATTCTCTCTTTGGGTAAGATAAAGGGTGAATCAACCTGAGTTCATCAAGAGCTTTCTTGGGCACAACTCCCAGAATAGGAACTGTGGGGTGGGGGGTGAAGAGGGACCTACAATTATCCCCTTCTGAACCTGCTTCTGAAACTTGTCCCAAACAATGGGTTCTAAACCAACGACAATGCAAATTCTTAGAACTAAAGGGCTGACAGATTCCTTGATATCAAATCCTGAAGTCTTCTCTAAACCCCTTTCCTCAAAAAGTAGGCTGCAACATGGTCCTGATATAACTAACAGAATTGACAACCTATTTAAATTAATTGGGTCAACACATTTTGTAGGTGGGAGGGTTTCCTGTTTCCCACTTATTGAAGTTATTGGACTAGTACTCCCTGTTGCCATTACCTTTGAGGCAGTTCCACAAAGAATGTGAACCCCACATACCAAGCACTTATGACAAAATTTGCATGGTCAGCAGGTGCAAGCACCCTGCATCCTGAACTCCCAACATAAAAACTTCTGCCCTTGCCCCTGCTCACTCTGTAGTCAACTGATTGCTGAAGCTTGCACATTCTACACAATGTGACCAGTATGCAAGTGTCACACTGGGTTGGTAATGCTGGGTCATCAGCTGCATCCATACTTGTGGTTGCTTCTGAATCTGATCCCAATAGGAGGCAGGGTTCACAGCCACCCTTATATGAAAGGCCACTTTATATAAAAAAAAAAAAAAAGGGCCAAGCTAGCCCTGAAAAGTAAACAACGTCTAAGGCTGTACCCAAGCTATGACTCCTACACAGATCAAAAACTCTGTAAGCCAATTCAACCATGTTATATCAATTGGCCCTCTTACTTTCTTTATCATCCAACTCCAGTTTATCTTTCCCAACAAAGAAGGGGAAAACATCCACATGATCTCCATACAAAATCTTATCCCTCATAGACTGGAGCAAATGGTCACCCAAAGGGAGTATCTGCCCCCTCTCAGAGACAGCCAAATAACAAACTGCACTATGGGAACTACTGGTGGAAGGTACCAAATTACCCTGTTTGGCTGCAAAGGGGTTGCACCCAGCCCTGGGTTGAATTACTCCAAGATGGGGCAGGCCCAGCAGACTAGTTATGCTGTATAGCTAGAGCTGGTACAGCAGATCCCCCCAATCCACTAGCATTACTCTAATGCGCTTGTGCCCTCAAATTACCCTATACCTCACCAAAGCCAAGTATGGTGTGTTGGCACCCCACCAAGTGTGTAATATGTCTCACCTGGACTAGACTCAGATGTTGGCTTATCCAAGGTTCCAGGTGTTTCGCTAATGGGTGCTGACACTTGGTGGACCTCTTCAATGTCTTTGCATGCATCTGGAATCACACTGTCCCTCTGGAAATGGTACTGAAGGACATCTAAACAGGTGAGAATCCAGTGAATAGTCTTTGCCTTCACTACTCCCTGAGTTTCCCTCTTTACAAGAAGAGGTTCTTTGCCTGAGTTAAGCCTGAGACTTCTCTCAAGCCTTGAACCTAGCTAGCATTGCTGTCAATATATCCCCTTCCTGATAATTTGATAAGGAAGGTAACTTAGGAAGCAGGTGTTTATCTGGATGACGCTTAGCAGGTCCTTTCTCCTTTGAACCTTCACCATCTTTCTTGGGTCCCATTATGCACTCCCCAAACCAGGATCAAAGTCCTAGCCCAACTCCCAAGCCACCAACCAATGGTAAAATTAAGAACTGCTGTAAAGCCTGCTGAGGTCCAAGTAAGTCAAGCAACGTCTGCAGAGTTACACCAGGCCTAGGGAGTCCTAACAAAGGCCATAGGGCCTAAACAAATAACAAAACCTATACATCCTAATAGTGGAGTGTTAAGTCTGCGGAGGACCTAAGCAAGGCCCACAAGGGACTTCAACGGGATAATGGGGGTCTCTACAGGCCATAAACACCTGCAAAGGTCTTCTCAGGGCCTGCAAAGGCCTAAACAGGGACTACAAATGGGGCCAATGAGGTCTGAGAAGGCCTAAGTGGGGCCTATAGGATCTAGAAGGGGCCTCTGAGGCCTGTGCAGGCACTACGTTTAAATGGGCCTATAGAAGCCCAAACAGGGCCTATTTGAGGTCAGATGTGACCAAGAAAGCCCACAGAGGCCTAAATGGGGCAAAGAGGTCTGTTTCAACCTAATTGTGGCCTATAATGTGTGCCAGCAGGGGATAAGCTACTTGACTGTCCCAAAACCAAGAGTTGTCCCCATTAGTGCCCACTAACATCACTACAGACCCACCATTAGCCAGAACAAGCTCCAGCAGGCCCCAAAAGGGAGTCCACTGATGATTGCTCTAAACCGAATGGGTGAGAAATCAGGGATAACACTGAGAATACTGCTGCCCAAATGGCATTCAAAAACGCACGAAGCTCGAGGACAGTTAGGCCCATCTGGCTGTGTACCCTCCTGCTGAATGTCACAGTGCTACGTGCTACAGTCTTTAAATCTTTAAAGATTGAAACCCATTGGGCTCAGCAAATATAGGTTGTCCCTCTAGTGCTGCACACCATGGTTCTGGACCTGGGTTATTTTAGCTACCACTCAGTTTGAAAAGAACATAAGTGAAGTCATAACAAGATCACTTACAATCAAGGAGATATACTCAGTGAATCCTGTGGTTTGCAGAAGTACAAAACATCTTTTTAAGAAACAGCTGAATGAAGACTAAGCAACTGACCAGATACTGAGATGTCAAATGTAAAAAGAAAAGGTGAGTATGATCAGATATGACACATCCTTTTAGTTTCTTTCGTAAAGCTTTCTTTTGTAAAGCTGTCTTTAGAACATTTTATCTTTTTATGTTACAATTAATTAAAAAGATAGAATTTCTAGTATCCTGAAAGAGAGAAGACAACTGCATAGCTAGCTAAACCATGAACAGGAACATTCCTACAAAGCAGCGAAGATAACACTGAAACAGTTTTTGCAGGTCATTCTTGTAAACCATATATTCACATTCTTTCTAGCTGAGTCCTGGGGTCAAAGTCTCCACTATATTCTATCTTTTTGTCATTTCAGTTCCTGCAGTAAGCAGATTACAGATCAGCTCTCATTTACTATAGAAGCAAGCCTTCAAAATTCCCAAGGAATTTCTGACATCAGATGGCCAGTGATTTTTCTAATCGTAGCCAAAGCATATTCCTCCACCCCTTGAAAAAGAACCCCTGATCTGGTATTTAAAAAAATACAAATTATCATAGTGCCAAGTACTCAGTTGACCTCATAAGTTTACATATCCCCACTACATATCTGGAATAAAACTGTGGGCCAGAATAAAGATTGGGCAGAAAGAAGAGACATAACAACCAAGCATGCTCAACATGAGTAGTCCATAATGCAACCTTTTGTTTCAGATCCCAATTATTACTATTAATCCTGATTAGCAAAGTAATTTCCTGAAATGATAAATAATCTGTAACTATGAATGTACACCTTGGAATTCTACATATGCAATGCTCATCTCTTGGCAAATGGTCATTAAGACAGTAGAACACTGTTCAAGGACTTTACTTCCTATCTCAGCTACAAATGTAAGTAGTTATAGGTTTTCTGCTGCACTGGCAGTGCCAATTGATTTGTGGCCATCATAGTTTAGTCTCTTATACTGCTATAGCTGCTTTTGCCTTTGGACATCCTTGAATAACCTCATACTCATAGAATTCTCAATGAGTCATCTTTCTGTTTCTGCCTTCATTGGTTCCATTTTTCTCCTTGGCATTGTGAGTAAGCAAGTCTACATAAAGTTTGTACCTGAACTCAGCTGTTTTCTCCTTTCATTGCAGAGTTTATAGCTCTGAAAAGTGCATCCACAGGAGACATATATTTACACAGAGCACAGATGACAAATTAAGCATGTGTTTCAACCAAAGATAAATGAGACTAAAAATGCTTACCTTTAGTTGGAACCTTTTTCCAGTACCACAGAATAAGAAAGCGAATCATCAGAGAGAAACACTATTTCGTTTTTTTAAATTTCTTTATACATGTTCAAGTTTTATTAACAAAAAATTATTACAAATTGAATACAGTGACTCAAAAGCTTAGTTTAACAAAAACATTTGATAAGATTTTAACCACATCGAATACATCTTTAAAAGAGCAAAAACACTCATATTGCTAACTTGAGACTGTGTAGGGGGAAGACCCCCCCATATACATTTTGCCTTATCCTAATAGACCTGCTACACATACACTATACTCTCTTGAGTATGTGAAAATCACTTGAAACTATTAGTGTTTCTGCTATGTTGGCTGTTGGGTTAGCATGCTTATCTTCATCCCACCCCCCACCCCCAGTATATTGAGATTTACTGCATAATTTCTCTGAGCTGTAGCAACAGCCTAGAAGAACTTATACCTAGTCAGCTGAGAGCACCACTGAAGGTCATATGCTCAAAGCTTGAATATTTAACAAAAAACACTGCAGGAAGACATCAAATGTTATGTCCCAATATGTTGGTGCATAATTGAATCTGTAAGGCCTTCAATAACAGAAAAGATGGGGGCAGCACATTACTGCTGAGTACATTGATCATCAGGACCTTGTTTGGAAGATATGTGTACTCTAGGGTACATTTTCTTTTTGTCTTTCTTCTCATATTTACTTATCTCTTCAGCTGTACCAGCACAGTTTTCTTCTGTCTTTGTTCCAGGTCCAGAAACCAACCTATAGGTAAAGCAATCACTCTAGTTTCACTTTTAAAAAATTAAACAAAGTTAAAGCAGATTGATAAACTGCTACTGAAAATATGTTAAATAATGAAATTGTCATTCTTAACTGATTTCACTGTTAGAATCAGTACACTTTTAGCCATGCAATTGCCACAAAAAAGCCAAAAGGAGACATACAAAAAGACAGAAAGACAAAGCAATTCACTTAAATCAACAAATTACATCATACATAGATAAGCTAGACACTGAATATTTCACTACTAAGATTTACCAGCAAACAGCAGTTTGGTATGATTGACCTATTTAGTAGATAGATCCGGTACACAAGCACAAATTCAGTTTTCACTTTGCTAATACAAACAAGATACTGAATTATGGTATTTCAGAATAAACAACCATAGGAGCTTTTGCTGCATGAAGACTGAAACAGACATTTAAGTATCTAATCATTTTTGGAATGGAGAAATTATCTTTAAGTAAACTAGCAGGAAAGCTTACATGTTTTAAAAGAAATAGCTTTTTAAAAAAATCATTACTGTATTACTAACCTGGGTAAGCGTGTGGCGGGAAACCATGACACTAATGATCAGCATTTCGGCCAAGCAAATTTGATAGACAGTTTGCAATGGAAGAAGAAACACCAAATTCTAAGAAAATTCAGCCACAGCTTCAACTTAAATTTTCAAGTGTCAACTGCATGTTTTAAGTAACATCTCAGAATGGGCAGAGTTTGGAACCAAGATTCAATTGTCACCCTAGGAATACTGACTGTATTCTCTTTTGTCACAGGCAAGATAAAGTAGGGAAGGAAGGAAAATTCAGCTCTGCCGAAATGAGAGCAGAATTAGCCTTACTACATTGTAGAGGGAACAGGAAGAATTAAGGGCCTTGAACTCATCAATGACAAGTGATGTTTTTCATCTTCTCAAGGGAAGAGACTAGCACTGGACAAAACAATACAATTTCATCTGTCCCTTAGGACCATTGAAGACACTGCTGTATCATCTCCATGTTGCAGGGCAGGTACAGTTAACATTCACCATTAAAATAATTCCCCATATGTTCCACAGTACCCTTTTTGTACTTGTACAGAACTGTCCTGAGAAACTCCTAGAAGCTGAAGAGTGGCACAAGTATAGAGGTGAACTGAACTTTTGCCCCAAACAGTAAAATGTTAATCTAATTTTTCCTAATTATGGGGTACATGTATGGAAGCTTGACTAAAAAAACTGTCTGCACCTTAGTGGGCTGCACCTTAGTGGGCTGAGGACTCACAATTCTTTTTACGTGGCTTCAATCTTCTTTTTGACTTATACTTTGCTATTCATTCTCTTTTGGAATGCTCTTCTCCGGTACAGCTTTCTAAAACATTTCCACACAGTAGCTATGCCAGCAATGCTTATTTCAGTATTCCCCATCATTCCTGATCTTTTGTTTCCTGGCCTATAAACTGCAATCCCCACTCTTATCCCAAACTGACTTAAGAAGCCTAAGAACAAACATCTCCCACATTAATTATGGAAGTAATGTCTGCTGGTATCATGTGTACTGTTAGTCAATATCAGGAAAAGTAGGACTATTGCTCTCTGCAATTCCCAAGTCAAAGAAAAGGGGGAGGTACTGCTCCCTCCCAAGTGAATGTGTAAAAGTTGCCTTAACACAAATACTTTATCTTCTTTTTCCAGCTCTAAGCAAATGCAATCTCACCCTAGTTAGCAAAGCAATGGTAGAAGACAAAACAGCAAAACAGTGGACACAGACAGACTCACAAGAGGTGTGGGGTGTTATCAAAGTTTAATAGTAGCAGTTAGGACATTTAAACATTAATCTGCATGAAGTTAATCCACCCTTAACTTTTACATGGCAAAATCTAGCTCCCTCTACTACTACAGTAATCTGTGCTATCTTTAACAGGATCAATTTGAACTCTAAATTCAGGGGTTTTTTTATTCCAGTTCCTCCCATATTTAGGATTCTTAACCACTTCTGTGACTTTTCTCATCTCAAAATTCTATGTGCACAAAGAAAACAGCTTCCTCAGAAGTGTGCACTAAGTATAAAAATAATTACAAACTCAATCAATTTAAGAAACCCCTTCATTTTGTGCATATTATCTGTAAAAAGCTACATAGGTTTGGTCCTACATTCAGAGCTGTCACCCCCAAAGTGACATCTGGCAAGGCTTTCTTTTGTCTGTTAGACTTTATAGTTTCTCAGATGCCAGTCAACATACCCTTTACACTTACTTCTATCCTTTATAATCCTATTACTTATTCTCTCTGGTCCGTCCACCAAAGTTCCCCTTTACTTAAAGGGGCCAATTTTTACATACTCAAAGACCCTCCTCACACATGACTAACATTCATTTGATTCACATCTTAAAATTTACTACTTCCCCAAACCTATGCTTACATGCTTTATCTTCTCAAGCAGTTCCTATTCTTTTATTGTCTTCAGTACAGAAGTGTCTTAAAGTCACAATTCTACTTATACAAGGGAGTAAACTTTTTTAAACAATTACAACTTATTTTACTTCTTAAAACTGTAAGTACCAAGTTATTCAAAGAATAACTGGGTTAAATAATCTGAACAATACCAGGATACAATAAACCTAATTCAATCATTTTGCAAATATGAGTCTTTATCCAACAAACACAGGTAATCTTCTCCTGAAGAAAATAAACTGTTGTAGTCTGTAGTCCATTCAGTAACTATTAGACCTATCTCTCAGTCATGGGCATTTGAGTTATATTTACTTCCTTGATTGTGAGGGTGGGATGGGCAAAGGCAAAGTGAAAGAGAACAGAAGAAATAGAGGATGGAGTTTTCAATTAAGGTTTGCACACTTGACTTCTAAGTGTTGTATCACAAAACCAACCTCATAAGGGAGAGGTGGGAACCATGGGGTTTTCCAAATGATGATGGACTACAACATTATTTTTTACTAGCTATACTGGCTAGGACAACTGGGAGTTGTGGCTCAACATCACCTGGAGGGCTACTTTTCTGCTATAAAAGAATAATTTGAACCCATTCCTCCCATAAGGAGCTGGAAAAGCTCTTTATGGGAGTGCCCATCAACCCTACTCAACATAGTCAGTGATCAGGGAGATGGCAGTTTAATCCAACAATATCTGGAGAGTCATAGATTCTCCTCTCCTGCTCTGCAGTTTGAAAAAGGAAAGCCTGCAAAATAGAAACAGTACAATGAAGGGATGGGAGGCATTGTTGCAAGAGCAAGCAGCATAAAGTAGTGATGTGAATTAAGACACCACAATGGTCCTATTTTTCACCATAATTTAAGAAATGAAATAGCATTAATGGGAATATCAATCTTTTTGCACTTTTAAACCACTGATTTAAGTTGCCTTGGTTTACATTGGTTCACCTTATTATAGAGCCTTAGAAACACTAAAGAGGTCAAACAATAGTGCTAGTGATTAGTGGGGCTCTAGCTAGGAAATCTGTTGGATTACACAATATACTAATGTTTTGAGGATATTCTCTGCAACCTTAGATTTGAGTATAAGCTCCACATGAAAGTGAACACTCACTTTCCATATTTTATTTTATTAACTGCCTAAGCCAATGAGGTATTTCTTCCATTTTATTGTGTTTTCAGATGTTAATTCCCACAGCTACAACTACATATTAACCTCAGTTTATTTCTCTGTAAACTTGCAACAACTGTCTGCAACAATTCTAGTTGTATCCTGGATTTGTTAGCAGCCAGATCTATAATAAAAACTTTCTAAAGAATTGTTGTCTCCAGAATGTGTTTGGAATACCTTTGTAAAACCTAATGGACTTGCATTACTTGTTACTTTTTGCAATTTACAATAAATTAGTCCTAATATTACTTAATAGTACTTCATATTTTACCGGAGATGCATTAGTAGCATGTAACAAATAAGTTATTTCTGAATTATTTCTAAAGCCTTAAAATTTAGCTCAGTCTACCTATTGACTTTAAAAAGCAATGTCTGGAAAGCAAAGAGCAAGCGCAATCTTGGATTTGATTATTCATGGATTGTGTTGCTTGCAGGACATCAAACTGGCAGGCAGCATTGCTGAAAGGGGATGTGGGAGGGGGAGAACAGACAAGAGTAGGGAGGGAGGGTGTGTTTACTCACATGGGCAGGAGCGGGAAAGGGGACAGGAAGCAGGAGGGTAGGTGTGCTCACTCACTCATTCAGGAGATGGGATTGGAGGAGGGAGGGTGTGTTTGCACAGTCTTACAGGCAAGAGGGGAGAAGGGGATGGGGTGAGTGTCCCCTTTCTCCCTCTTCTGTTCCCCCATCCCATCTTTTCCCCCTCCTCCTCCCCATGCAAGTGAGTGAGTGAGCAAGGAAACACATACATGTCTGGGCCTAGCCACCTGGCCAGTACAGGTACTTTTTTGTGTGTTAAATATGTTTGGGGGGGTGACTTGTTGTATTCAGTTTTTTCCATTTTTGCAGGGGTCTTGGGCCCCTAACTGCCACAAAAGTGAAGGCTGGCTGTATTACTCATCACTCCCCAAATACAGCGTACGTCTTCTTAATGATATAAGAAAGACATTTTTGCCCCCTTATTATGCCTAACAGTAAAAAGTTATGGGTAACACCATTTCTAGTGTCATTTTTAAATCTGTGTATGGCAAACATCCTTATCAAATAAAGAAAACACCCAAACACACACTTAGCACTGACTTAATTTAATCCAAAGAGTGCAATATTTCTTCTGCTCACCACCTTTTAAGGCAACCTCCTAATGTACAACCATTTCTTTTACTCTGGAAACCGCCACTGTCTTCATCACTCAAAAGCATTAATTTCCTGACATATTTCTTTCATTTCAGTATGCTACCTTTTGTGCCTGACTCTGTTTTTTAAAAAGACACTCATTACTAGGCCACAAACCAGGTCTATACAGCAATGTCGCCAAGTAAAAGGTAAGATGGGGCCTCTACTACCAAACTATCCAAAACAGTTCATCTATCCAGAAATGAAAGAAAAAAGCTGGAAAGCCATCTACACTTTTAATACCCGTACCGTCAAAAAGACAGTAACTCTGGGCAAGTCAAACATGTGATGCTAATCCTATAAATGCAAAAGCAAACTACAAACCCAACATACCACTGGGGACATGGAAAGAACACAAGAGGACAACAAGCTGTGATTAAAATATAATTGTGGGAGATTTTAACATCTTCTACTTTAAGAAAAACTCAGATTATGACTTCTCATAATCTCATTTCATTAGGTCCTTTTACTATCTGTAATGTGCTTTCTTGTAACTTCCATGGATTTAACTTATTATGAAAGCTACAAGCAGCAATTTAGAAGGCTGTATTTATTTATCAAGTTAATAATGTGAATATTTACTGAGATCTTCATCCTACATTATAATGCATGCTAACTTAAAAATAAGCCTGAAATGATAGTATAGTGATTAAAACAATTGTTTATGTATACAGAATGTGTAATATAGCTATTAAATTACAGTCATTTAAAAAAGAAAAGGAAACCTTTCAGTTATAAGGAAGATTGAAGTCCATGATTTATGAGTCCTTTTCAATCTCTTTTATTTTTGCTTTTTTAAAGAATTTTGAAAATTTCAAACTAGGCAGCTGGAACTGGGGAATTACACTGCATGCAATACTGAGAAAGTAAATGAAGAAGTGGATAGCACAGTTCATGCAACGGAAGAACAAAGACGCAGGTCTGTGCTGATTGCCTCGCACATACATATTAGAAGACACTGACCTGGTGCCATGAGATGCTCCAATATCATTCTCATCTTTCTTATTTAAAGCTGTTCTGTCAAATTCTTCTTCCTTAATTTTAACCCTTTTCCTTCCAAGTTGATCATTTCCTTGTTCCATTGCCAGAGAAGGAATGATATTCATCGATACAGCTTGAAGTGTAGTCTTCAGACCAGCATCACTTAGTTTTGCCTCTTCCTTGTTTTGAGACACCATGCAAGAAGTTTCGCATAAGGATAGCATTCTGCTATTTACATTCTCTGAAAGCATGTCCACTGGAGTCTTCCTGAGACTGACAGGATCTCTCATTAATTCTAGGGAGCAAAACGCAAAACCGAATCAGAGTAGTGTTTAGGCCAGATACACACATGTTTATATTTATGTATACATTGTTTTATCCTTCCTTTAAAAAAAAAAGAACTTTGGACAATTCATTGGGAGAACCTTGAGTGGAACAAAGCTTCATTTGGACACATTCTTATCAAAAGACATATCCCACAGTGCAACTACATTTTTGTTCCATTCACTCAAAGTATATGTAAAAAGCAAAGGATGTTTTCACATTTGCATCACTACAGTGTTTCCTATGAAGCTCACACATACAGTTCAGCATCTGTATTTGAACATTCATAAGAACACTCATCCTGACCTGACCAAAGAACTTTTTAATTCAGCATTATTTTCACACATTCACTAACCATTTGTTCAAGACAAGCCCACCAGCAGGGCATAAGGGCAGTTGGACTCTCCATCTTTTATTCCGCAGCAACTAGTATCTAGAAGCACAGCATCTCCAATGCTATAAGCAACATCTGGTCATCTTGAGTAGTTGCCCCAAGCTTCATAAGCTTATCTGATTCCACTTTTAAAGCCACCCAAATTGGAACCCAGCTGGAATTGGAATTCATCAATGAATTCCACTGTTCAACTATGTGCTTTGTGAAAGAGTCCCTTTTCATCAGTTTGAGCATCATTTATTCTATTTCCAAAGCTCACAGCAAAAGGGGTAACATAAAACATCTCAAACAGTTGACAGCATTAGATTTTGGAGCAGTGACACAGACCTTGTCCTCGCTAGTTAATTGTACAAATTTAAGCATGTAACTTCACAACTCGTGTTATCTTTTTATACCAGGGATGTGCAAAGTGCACCCCCCATGGAAATGAGTCCATGACACTATTCGTATTGTTGAGACTAGCTGACCTAGCATTCTTCCTCACCACATCAAATCTATTCTCATTTCCAGAAGGTTGTTTATCTCTTGCTGGATATTTTATTTCCCTTCCCTTGATAACACACATCATTTCTTCATGTTCAACTCTGCCTACAGGTGAGTTAAAGTGATTGTTATATCCAAATGACTTTTCTTGTAATTTATGATAAATTTGTGACTCTCTATAACACCTCAGTTTTAACTGCAGATCCCCTTCAGCCTTGTTCCCGCACATCGCCCCCAGTAATACACCATTTCTGCGTGGAAAAGGCTGTATGCCTCTCTATATTCCCCCTACTGACACTTCCTTCAAGTCAATATTGCTGTTGTCTACCTCTTGTGGAATATCCAGCTGCTTTCCTGCGTTGTAGTGATCCCTGAGGTTTGGTGTTCCACTAAGGAGTGAAATATCTATAAATTTCTTTGTCTGAAGAAACCTCCTCCTCCAAGAAAGGAAGGATATATCTGAAATATCTTTTATTCTGTTTCCTTTTACAAACCATTGGCATTGCTTACTTTTTGTCCTTGTTCTGTATTAAATTTTCTCAAGGGCTTTCTCTTCAAACAGTGATTCCCCTCTTGAAAGGAGTGCTCACTAAATTGGTCCTGGATTGCTCATCAACCTCCCAATGTTTCAGCCATAGAGAGCAATGACCAATTGTTGTTGCTAGAACTGCCCTTGCTGCAAATGCAGCAGAATCGTGACCTGCATCAGCTACAGTCATATGCATTGAAGGCTTCTCACACTCAGATCCTGTGTCTCTAAAATATTGCTGGATCCACTATATGCCTGCTTTGTGCAAACACTGGAGCTGCTATAGATGTCCTTATACATAATGTTGCTGAAGCCTCATTAAATTTTCTGAGAACAGAATCTGTTCTTTTCTCATTCAACTCCTTTAATAAAGTATCTGACTCCTGTAGTGCTAAAGTATCTAAAATCCACACCGTGATTTGCTGGTCCACCAGGAGGACTCCTAATTGTTTCACTGTATTATCAAATGAATCAATCTAAGAAACATTTGGAATTCAACTGTGTCTCCTGTTCTATCATGGCTTTGAATATTTCTGGTAAGGATATCTCTAAGTGTTTTGGTACAGATTTCTGTACAACTGTGCTGGCTTTAAGACTTTTGAGTCCCTGCTTTTTTCCTGATTCCTTTCATCAGATCTTTGTAATCCTAGTGTTGCCAGTACTTTTTTCCATAAGCTTTTGAAATCCTGTGTCAAAACAGCTATTAGTATTGCATTTCCTGTATGAATCAGCATCAGAAGAATCCTCTCCTGCACTGTTTAACTGTGAGTCTTCCACAACTTGGTCCACATTCTTCTTTTGTTCAGAATCAGACTCAGAATCTAAATCTATTGCCTCTGCTGAAAACTAAGTATTTTTATTAGTGTGACTACATGTTCTGACAGGTAAGTATTTTATCTTCTCTCCACATTTCCTTCAGTCATTTCTATCATTGTTCCTTAATACTTTCTCTCTTATTATATTAGTGTTTTGTTCATCTGTATTTGTCATCATGTTCTATGTACAATGAATTTATTTGGATCATTAGATGTGTTTAAACTCATTAACACTGAACTACTTGGCATATTAGATTTCATTAAATCAAGCATATTTTTAAAATTCTTCAAATTCATTGTGTTGATATCCATGTTACTAATTTGTGAATTTCCTTCCCTAACATGCCTCTTTTGTGAATTTCCTATTGTTTCAATGAATCTAGTCTCTAATTCTGCATTTATCATCTCTTTTATTAAATCTTTTATACTAGTTATTTCAAAAAGTTGAGTGTACTGAGATTCCATACGAATTGCCTGGGATACTGAGAAGCATTCAAATTGGTAAACATTGTTTTCAGATACTGTATAAATCTTGCTGGGGAGCCAGAGTGGTGTAGTGGTTTAAGCATTGGACTATGACCTTAGAGACAAGGAGTCAATTCCCCTCTTGGTCATGGAAGCCCACTAGATGACCTTGGGTGCATTACACACTCTTAGCCCCAGAAAACCCTGTGATAGGTTTGCCTTAGGGTCACTATAATCTGGAAACAACTTCAAAGCATGCAACAATAAATCTTGCTTGCATCTCAGCTCCACTAGATGGTGAAGTCTGTCAGCTTCCTCTGCTCAAACTGAAATGGTATGTTCCTAATCACTGTATTGTCAATCACCCTTTGTATTGGTACCTTCACATTCTGAGAGGTATCTATGGCCTATTTACATCTCTAGCTTTGGCACCGACCTTCTGTCTAGACTCTACATTTTCAAGATGTTGCTTTGAAGTGATGCTGAGAGACTTAACTGCTAAGCCATTGTAATTTTCCTGAGTAAATAAAGCTGGTACATCTCCTCACTTATTCTTGTCTTCATTTTTTTCTTTCTTTCCCTACTTAGCTAATTCTAGTTCCTTTTCATTGTCTCTAACTTTCAATGATGAAATTTTATCTGAAGCAATTTTAGATTCTGTGGTGGTGATTTTAATGCTAGCTCCTCTGCATCATTCCCACTTATTAAAAATATTTTTCTTAGTACTGTTTCCAATGTCAGAGCAGAGGCTGACCCTTAAATAGCCAGTAAATCCAAATTATTTTTAGTTGTCTGTTGCTCTGCACCCTGCTAAGCTGCAGTTGTAAGAGCTGGTGGTTTATTTAAATTATCTTCTGCTTGCCTTTTCTTTTTGTCAGATGGCATTTGCGAATCACTATCTACAATCTCACAATCAGGTATTTTTCTTTTTCTTTAAAATTTCATTTGTCATTTTGATAAATATTGCTAGTATAGAAAGAATAAAAGGGAAGAGAGAACGTGAAAAACTCAAGCTGATGGCAAGGCAGAAAATTAAAAAAATTGGAGGAGAGAGGAGTCAACATTCTTAACTGAAAACAATTTTAAAATCCTGCCTTGAGCTGCTGGCATGGGGATAAACATGGTTAGCTCCTTCAGTCGTCCAGACAACGTGTCACTTGTCCCCTAAAGGCCATTTGAGGGCAGAACAAGTCAATTTTTTGTCATCTTCTAGGGGGACCACTATCCTTCCACAGTTGCCCCATTTCTGTTCTATACTAGTCATGAAAATGCCTGAAATCCTTTCAAGATTGGGTTTTTCTGAGGTCAGACTTTAACTGAAATTTCTTGTACTATACAGAATACCCTTTTTGAGCAGCATGCTGTGACTAAGGACCCAAATTTGTGGACAGAATCTTAATACAGTAATAAATGATCATGCTTTGAGGCAAACAGAGATTTATGACAACCAATCCCCTGAGTTTTCCTGGCAAAGTACAATATCCCCACCAGTGATTTCATGACATCAGAAGATGTCACACTGAAAGGGAGGAAAACCACACACAGACCTCACTTCATTTAGCATGCCTACCCTAGCATGACTACAGAAACTTACATCGTCACAAACCATGTCTCAATTTTACTTTTAAAACAGTCACCATCATAAGCAGATATTACTGCACTGAAGAATGCATCTACATGGAAGTTCTGATTTACTATGGAACAGAAATAGGTACCTTCAGGTTCATATTTGATTTTCAACTCATCTAGCAGCACATGCAAATTTATGCTCTCACTTTGGCAAGCCTCAAGTTGTCGTTCATTTGCATAAAGCTTTCGTTCCATCTCCAAGACTCTCTGACTTTCAAACAAAGCCTTCATCCGCTGTAAAGACAATTCACTCTTCAAATTTTCTATTTCTTTACTGCCAAAAAAATATAAAAATCAGTATAAATATTAAAACAATTGTATAAGCATTAAGTTCATGTTCTTATCACCTCAAGCCTGAAATAGTTAATTTCTAGTTCAGTCATAGTACTAGTGCATAAACTCATTCAACTTATCACTGTACATGTACAATACATGTGTACAACATTAACCTGCAAAAACATTGTGGATGTAGAATTGATTAGAAGTCAGAATGAAAAGCAGAACAGTTCAGTCTAAGAGTTATTCATTGCAAGGTACAAAGAATGCTTAGTCTGATCATTAAAAACTTTTGAGCTCACGGTAGCCTACTTTTGTGTCGGTACAAACATGGATTGGAAAAGAGTTGGGCAGCTTTGAAAAGACTACAGCTTGGTATGCTGTATGCTCAATAGTGATGCCATGGAAGTTCTCCCAAGCATAATTCAGAAACACACTTCAAGAGTTCTTCGAGGGACATTTGTAAATCAACTCCATGCCCCAACCATTGCATCTTTCTATAATGTTCACGGTACATTAGCAACAGAAGTGTTTCTGGCTTCCCTTGTCACATTACTCCTTTAACTTATGTGTTAATGGAAATGTTGCAGGGGACATGGGAAAATTCCTTTTCCTTCTCCCCCTATATCTACATCATCCAAGTGTACTCTTCCAATCAACATGCTTATAACACTGCTTGGCAAGATTACCTGAAAAGCATTCTGGAAACTGGGGTTGGAAAAAATAATTTGTGACTTGTACATAATGCTGGACCTGGATAGGATGATTGCACCAAATCATCTTCCCCAACCTGCAGAGCTTTGTGTCTGAACACAGAACACGTCCAGGCATACTCAGAGAGCTATAGGTCACAATCATTATTTCTACACATTCAGGGAAGACTTTCTGCTCCTTGTCTTATGTTAACTAGATACCTGCAAGAAACATGTGGAGGAGTACTGACGAAACTTTCACAGACTACTGATTAGACAATTTAAAGTTCATGGACAGGAGTCTGCTCCCCACACGAATACTTTTCTTTAAAAAAAAGAAAAATCCTCTTTGCCATGGCAAAGAGTCAAAGCTGTAGTAAGTCATGCTATGGACTCCCAGGTCTCTCAATTTCCAAACTGCTTTCATAAATTATTCTCAAGGGTTCATCTTCCAACAGGAAGAATTCTAGTTAGTTAACAACATGCTCATTTTATTTTTTAAAAAATGCAACTATTGCTGAGCTTCTTTCTGCCTATTTCTATAATAAATATGCTGAACTGGAAATTGGAAATATTTTAGCTCTTACCCTAGTCTGAAGGTCAGCCTCATTCATGTTTTACCATAGACTTCAAGGAATAGAGAGAAAGCTCTGGAAAAAGACTCTACCTTTTTGCATGTTTATATTACATATAGAAATACATTAAGAGTGGTGCTAACCTTTTTAATACAGACAAAGGGTGTTTTGCTGTCTATGATAGCTTAGGGTGAGAGATAGACACATAACCTGTCATAATGTTCTAGAATGTTCCTGACAATATTGTAGTGTGTTCCTTGCAAATATAATACTAGGGCATCAAGGTGCAGCTTCATGACTGGTGTGTGGAAATACCTGTAAGGACAACATGAAAATGGCTCTCCACATGAAATTATGTTGTGGGTTTTTTTAAAAAAAATTCCTTTCTGGGACTGCACTGGAATGGGACAAGATTACAATGGAGTAAGCACTACAAAACAGAACCACAAGAGCAACCTGCTTGTTACTTGGTGATGTAACTATGCACATGTTTCCCTTTAACTGAAAAATTATGTGGACCAAGGTTTTTCTTTTTTATATATATATAGAGCAAGCACAGCATTTGTTTAGCATGGATCACTTCAAATGAGTGGATGATAAAGCCCAAGAAAATAGACTATCAAATAAGTTATACTTTGAACTTTTAAGACTTACTCTGAATTCTGAAGTTTTAACTGAAGCAAATCAGTATAATAGCCATCTTCAAAATCTACACATTCTGAAGTATTTGAAAGTTTTAGTTCTCTTGAGTTTTCAGATACCTTCTGGGGAGACAGTTACAATAAAAAATAAAGCTGATTATTTGTTTCTGGCCACTGCAGTAACTTGGGTTTGAATATAAATAGCAAAAATAAACAACAAGTAAACAGCATTATGTCCAAACATGTATACTTCATCCAAATGTAACAACAACTATGCTGCATTCTTCACAGTGAAAATTAAGTAAATATGGGGTTATCGAATGAGAAGAGTGTAAGGTACTATCATAACCCCTCCTTTGCCTACTTCAATTTGCCAAGCCTCTGTGACTGGGCCATGAAGATAGTTAAGCTCTGCACCATCTCTAGAAGACATCCTACGCTGAAGTAGCTCTAAAGCTATCAAACGTGTTTTCCTTTTCCCAGATGTTCCTAGAACTGAATTTGTTAACACGGACCTAGAATGGTTGCCTTACACCTGCCTTAACCCCTGAGCTTTTCCAACATGCTTTCAGTCCTAGAACACAAAGGGAAAAGCGTACTTAATGTTCATGGTGGATAGTTTCGAGATCCCAATAACTGTCCTGGAAGCCATAACAGTTCTTAATTTAAACTACAGTTGGTCCACCAATCTGTGGATTCTGTATCCACAGATTTAACCAACCACAGCTTGAAAATATTCAAAAAAATCCAAAAGGCAGACTTTGATTTTGCCATTTATATAGGGGATGCCATTTTTCTACACCATAGTACATAATGGGACTTGACAATAGATGAATTTTGGTATCCACAGGGAGTCCTGGAACAACACCCTAGGGCCCACTGTATTTGAATCATCTCAAATAATCTTGGAATCAATATGCTTAAATAAGTTGCACACCTCGAAATATAGAATAGTAATTGGCTATGTTCCACTTAGTTGTCCAAATAACCTGTTTTGTGCTTACTGCATCACCTTTTTCAATTGTCTTTTATGTCACTGGTTATTGGTAGTCACATATCAACATTTTGAGAAAACAGAGTTTAATTGTCCATTGACCTACCACGGACTTTTCTAGTTGTTTAACTTTCATTAGAAGTTCTTCTATTTCACCATTCTTCTGTTGAAGCATATTTTGCAAACGTTCTAGCTGATCATGTTCTCCTTGTGAACCTTTCATGCGTAGCAGTGCGGCCATCTGTAGCTATGAGCCATATGAGATTTGAAGTCAGCATTTCTACAAAGAATTTGTTTTTTAGAGGTACATTTAGCCAACTGAAGCCATTGAAATTAAACAGGGTGATAAGGACACGAAGATCCATGAAACTAGTTCTGTGAATTCGGTGGAATTCTGGCCTCCCTTCACTTACTCCATGCCACTTATCAAACTGTTTTTGAAACAAACCAGCATATCAAAATCACTTCACAATATAGTAGAAAGTTCAGCACTCAAAGTCATCAAAAAATTATTCATGCTCCAAGGTGCCTTCTATTTTTTCCCCAGCCTCCTCTGCCCAGCTCAGCTTTACAACCTCCAAATCTAATTAAAAAACCCAAATTGTTTACTAGTAGCTGAAGTCCAATCTCATCTCTTGGCCTCTCAGTTAACACAACAGAGCTTCCTAGACAAGCAGTAATCTGGACATCTATGGTATAAAGATACTGAACTGGCATTTAACAATGGGAAAGCCCTGGATACCAGATTCGTGGCAGTTATAATTCCTGCACTCTTAATTACTAACATATACTCACTTGTTCTCTAATTAAAAAAAAAACCTGTAAATTAATTATACCTTTAGTCTCTGCAGCTGTTCTCTAGTGAAAGCATGTTGTTTTTGTAACATCTGATATTTTACTTTCATACTGATCAGCTGACGTTCCATGTCTGCTCTACGGTCTTCCACCTATCACACATAATCAAAAGAATGGTTCAAGTTGGATCACATACCTCTTGAGCTTTCATTCATGTTGAAATTAACATTTACTCACATAGTTTCTTAGTACAAAATGCAGAGTCCAAGACAGAATTTGCCCTGCAAATCACCTTGTATGACTATGACATTAGAAATATGTCCTGCTAACCACATGTCAACAGAAACTTCTGTACCATGTGGCAAGTAATGCTGGATGGTTTACTGCCTAATAATCAGAAGCTGCACATTCTGCCAGAACTATTTTTATATTTGTGTTTCAGAAAATGTCAGGCCATTTAGCCATTATATTTTACCATCAGAGATGTAGAAGTGTTTTTGGTTTTAAGAAAATTAAAGCACACATCAGCTCATTAGTTAAACTCCTCTATTTGTTGGTTCAGTTTATGTTGAATCATCTTCCAGCAATGATATCTGTTCATGGTACCTGCTTCAAATGCCATTGTATTTACCTAACTATTGACTTAGTACTCAACAACTGACTCATTGGCATTTTGATTTAGGCCCCTGTTAGCCTCTGGCCAGGAATTTAAGGGTGTTCACACTTCAGACAGTAATTGCTATGGATCAGATATTGTGAACTGGATGTTAGGTTCCTCAGAGAAGAGGAGTTTTTAGCACTGGGGTTGATGGAAGGTGAGTTGGGCATTGGCACTCCAGGGCTACACAAACTGCTCAACTGTTTGAAATAATGAGTGTGAGGATAAGCCCTACTCCTGTCCAATTTGTGGGTACCTAACAAGCAGTTTATCTGGAAACATCTAAACACAGGAGGTGGGAATCATGCAGCCTTCTGGATATTGCTGGACTGCAACTCTAGCATTCATCACTTTTCGTTATGTTAGGTAAGGCTGTTGGAAGTTGCAGTTCAGCAACATCTGGAGGGCTGCACATTTCCCATCCTACCATAACAGGTCCTGAATCTTCTGCAATGCTATGATAGTTCCTGGATACCTCAACACAGGAATAAAGCACTGTTGAGCTGCTGAGTGCTGTTGAGTGCTACTACAGCTGTTTAAAATATAAGCTGAAATTAAACATTTATAAGTTAATGATTTGTAAAATGAAAGAATCATTCAAACTGATTAAGGTTCTAAAATTACCTAAAGTAAAATTTCTTTACAATGGAAATACCTTTGCTAGAATTCATTGGTGTATATATAGTTTGATAACTACAAAAAAATTAGCACCTCAGCAAACAAAGAATTGCCTTTGCTGGAAGGATCCAAGGCCTGTTGCAATGCATGGTCAAGTTGCACCTGAAGGTCTCTGTTCATCTCACGAGCTTTCTGAAATTTGAAAGAGAAATGTTATATACAACTATATATATGTCCTAGTACAACACTACTCTTTTGCTTCACATTTTTAAGGTTCTCAGCTCCTATTACTTTTGTCAGTGAAACATACTTAACACTACTACTGCAAGTCGCATTGGTACAATTCAAAACTTCCCTCCTTTCTCAAAACGCTTTCCTTTAGCAACATTGATACTTGAACCAGGTCAAGGAGTAAGGTGACAAATAATCAGCTTCACACCTTTAAGTACCCTGTTCATAGTTAAGTTTCCTGTCTATAGTATCTAGGGAAAACATCTCTCTAACAGACCATGCAAGACTCCAAGAGTACACCCAAGCAGCTTACAGTTAAGTTCAGGAATCCATGTAGATTATCTTTTCCAGGAACATGTCTTGGAAACTAATCACAGCAACCTACCATGACTCTCCAAACTATATAAACTACTCTCACCACATAAAACAGTTCCACTGTATGACTCTGAAAAATGCCAAATATTCCAGCTTTGTGTTACAAAATTTCAGCAAGTCATCTAGCAAAATATTGTCCAAATCTTTTGCTAGAATGTAAGCTCTAGCAAGTTTGTGCATCCATTACTATCAGCAATAAATGCAAATATATCACCTCCAATGCGTTACAATATGACACAAGATCTTTTTCTCTCTCCTCTTTCTCTTCTTCAAGACGCGCTACTCGATTAGACAGATTGCTGTTTCCGAGTTCCAACTGCTCCTTGCAGTACTGTAGATCATGCAACTTGTCTTCAAGGTCTGCCTGCCACAAACCAAAGTACTACATTAGTGATTTATCCTTACGTTGTGTTTTCTAGCATATTTATGTCTTTTTTCCCCTCATCTATACAATATCAGATGGATTAGATAATTATCAGTCCAGTGGCTTTCAACAATACTAAAGAATAGCAATCTATAAACCAAACTACAACCCAGTATCTCATAGTAGTAAAACTGACTACTCCAGCTATCTTACTTGTGGTTCCTTCGCATATTGAATTGAGAAGTGGAAAGGAGAATCAAATACTTTATTCAGACTGCATACCTTTGCCTGCTCAAGTGCCAGCAGCTCAAGCTGAAGGTTGAGCACTTCTGAAGACATGGTTTCATGTACACGTTCTGACATTACACGTAGTTCTTCTGATTTAGAAGCAATGACCTCCTTCAGATGATCTACTTTATGTTTCAGCTGTTTCTCACTAAGCAGTGTTTCATCTAGTTCTGATTTCAGTTTTTCCACCTTAAAAACAGAACATTTTCCAGAATCAATACACGCTTTTTATTTAAACACAAGCTATTATTTGTTACCCAGGAAAACATAGAGAAGCAGGATCAACGACATTAGGTTTGCCAAGCCAAAATGTGTATGTACCAGAACCATCTTGTTCCACAGCCATCCTCAACATTTCTTAAGGGAAAAAGCCAAGGGCAAAGATGCACTGTTTGGTGTCACATTTTACACACCTTCAAGAAGCAGTGCCCACAGCTTGCTCCTGTGTGTCTTTCCTACTCTGAGGCAGGAAAAGCCAGCAGTAAGGAAAGCTTTGCCAGGGCAAGGGCATTTAAGAAAACCTTCACCTACTGTTTCCTGGCACTTTCCCACCAAGGTCTATATCCTACTAATCCATGTCAACTGAACAGACCATCTTTCCTCAATTGTCTCTTATCTCAAGCACATCTGAACTTATCTTTTCAACAATATAGAGCAGCAACAGCAATATTTTAGGAAAATGTACTGCTCAGAATCCTAAAAAATCAAAACAAATCTTCAGTTATACTGTACATTATGTAATCAAATTCATTAGACACCTATTTCTCAGTTATCCAGTACTGCAGTAAATGGGCAAGCTGCTCAAATTCTGGGCAAGCTTCTCAGTTTTGACAAAAGGTGAATTACATCTAGAATCTCTTCAGGATCAGAATAAGTAATTGCCTAAAGGAAACAATATCTATCACAAACCTTATTCTTAAGTTCATTTATTTCTTGTCCATGTACTCTTTCCAGTTGTTCACGTAGTACATCTAGTTGTATATGCTGCTGTTGTTTAAGAGTCTCATATTCAAGATTTAGACTTCCCAACATTCTGTTCTTCAGTTCTACTTCCCTCTGGAGAGTATACTTTTCTTGCTCAAAATTCTGGAAAAAGAGTTTCACAGAGTTCCAGACAGGACAGAAGATTGTTTTCAGGACACTAAGGATGTGGTGTTGAGGTATAACCACAGGCCTTGGCAAGGATGCGCATTTTGCTCTACTGAACTCCCTGTCTATTCTTTTCCCTGCCCAGAAGAAATAGTTGACATATGATGGCCCAGCAGAGTAGCATAAGGGAAAGGCTATGAATCCCAGATACTAGGCATATGGAAGCATATATAATGTTTAAACTCAGGTGTTAATTTGGAAGCTGCTAGAAATATTAATTAGGACAGCAATGTTGACCACAAAGAATTATATCATCTAACTATAAATACAGCTCATATAATTCAGCCTGCGGGCAGAAGAGAAATTCCTTCCACTGATTCCAAAGTAGGCAAGGAAAATAAAGTATAGTTTCCACAAGATGGCAGCAATTACTAACAAAATTCAGCCTTAATTTATGCAAGACATTTTCTTTATGAAATGTTAGAAAGTGTCGAAATGGTCAGTAATTTGGTCTCAAGGCCCTGAATCTGAAATTTCTTACTTACTGCACTTGTTAAATTTAATGGAGAACACTATGGTATCTATATTTCTATATCAGGAAGCAGAAGCAAATGGATCTAATTAAAACACCTAGCTAAAAGCTTACCTCTGTTAGAGCAACCATTTCATTTTGCAGTTCATCTAGCCGATTCTGCAACAAGTTCTCATTCTCCACTAACTTTAAGCCATATTGTGCTGCTTTTCTTCTTTCCTCCTCAGCTTCTTTGAGCTGACACCGAAGACGTGAAATTGTATCTGCATCGCACTCCATTTTCTTTAACAGTCGTACTCTATGTAAATGATATATACATTAAAAATTAAATGCTCAAGAAGCAACACACTTAAACTTCTATTGGCTGGAACAGGCAATTGCATACCACACTGGAAGCTTCTCAATTGCCTCACTTTTATTTTAAAATATAAGGATTGTTAAACACATTTTAATCAGAAGCAAATTTAATCATTTTTACCAGAAGTACAGATTTTTGTAGTCTAAGTAGTCAATATTAATAATATGCCAATAAAATTATCTGACTTCAAGCCTTCTCTTCTACTGGCAATTGGATTTCTTTTTTAAAAAAATCTAGTAATGCTCATCTGCAAGGAAAGTCCCACTTCCTGTTTTTCCCTTTGCTCTTCTTCTGGGGGGAATTGCTTCTCAAGGATGAAACCACTTCAAAAATCACTTTTAAGTCAGCAGTACCTTTGGATTACCTATTCAATGCCACCTCAGCAGCAGCAACTGGATTGCTATCGTCACTGAGCATAGAGTTCTGGAGGACTTGTCAAGACTGTCACTCTGTGATACTCCCTAGTCTTCCAGGGCTCTGTGCTAATTGAACACGGAGCCTGGAGAACTTGCCAAGATCATCTAACAACTGAGTAAGGAACTTTACAAAGTTACTGTCTTTGTCAGCTGTTTTTTTTTTAAGGTCAGTTGATTTTTTTAAAGAGGAGCTTTGGGGGCATTTTTACAGGATAGTACTGTTCTTGGCAGTAGACTAGAAGTTCTTATGCATGATTTTTCACTCCTCTAAAAACACTAGGGTTAGAGGGGACTTGGGGTTGCAAAAAGGGGCTGGAGGCCTGATAGAAACCACACTCTTCCAGTTCCTGCACTACAATTATGGTGGCCTTAACAGAAAGGCAAGAGAAGTCACTAACATGACTTATGTCCTCTATCTTTCTAAAGTATTGCATGTACTCAAGTATAGGTTGACCTCACATATAAGTCAAGGACAAGTTTTGGTGCCCAAAGTATCAATTGTTATATGCTCTGTGGATAAATCGAGGGTCATTCACTGGAGAGGGATAAGTGTCAGGACCACCCAGGGGGCCAGGTGCCCTTGGCCACCACTCTCCCAGCCAGGTATTCAAAAAGGCCTTTCGCCACTCTACTCAGAGAAGGGGATGTTTCCTTTTTTGAGAGAAGTTAAGATACAGTATTAACTCTTATCAAAAAAAGGAACCATCCCCTTCCTTGAGTAGAGAGGTAAAAGGTGAGAGCTTAGTCCATTCCAGAAACTAAAAGCACTGACATCTCCCCACCAACTCTCTCAGCACTCCTCTGAGGGGAAGTGCCATTTTCCCAACCAGGCATTCAAAAAGGCCAGAAATGGCACCACAGCAGAGAGAGTAGAGGAAGTCAGTGTTTCTTTCAGGTTCTCCCAGGATGTAGTAAACTCTCACATTTTGCCAATCTACTCGGAGAAGGCGGTGGTTCTTTTTTTTGGGGGGGGGGGATAAGAGTTAAGATACAGTACTTACACTGACCTATGGATAAGCTGACCCAGGTTTTTTCAGTCTTTTTTTATTTAAAATTTTTGGACTTATGGTACATACAGTATATGCAAAAGACTTCAGCCACCATAGCATGGACATGTGCAAAACACAGAGGAATCCATGAATGCTTCATTTATAGTTATGTTTTTTCCATAATGGCACCAACAGAAAATAGTATGTAATATCTGGGGATTCACACATAATCATATGATACTCTCATGAGAAGCCTGAAGACTCCAGAAATAATAGGGTGGGGAGAATTATGGTTTTAGTATTCAGCATGGCATGAGATCAGAAAGACTACTTCTTGGCACTCATACTAATGGGTTACTGGCCCTTTAATAACACTGAAGAAGCAGAAAGAGAAGAAATCTTATCATCTGTTGTTAAAACACTTATAGGCCCTTCATGGTGAAAATGGGAAGTAAGACAGCAGAAAGACAGAAGCATTCTATAAGCAATTGTGTGAAACTTTCTATGCTAGATGACAACATAATCAGTCAAATCTATCCCCAAGCTACAAGTACAATGTTGCAGCTTGTAACTTACTTTAAGATTTCCATTCTTAACCCTTTTTAAGTTGGAACAGTTTGAAACATTAAAGCAGAAAATTTCAATCAGAAAAGAATATAAGCTCCCCTCTTTTTCTACAGTGTTACTGGACTTAATAAGGCGGTCTAAAAAAAGTATGGACTATTTTGTTGTTCATTGTTAATGATAATCTGTTACAATACCTGCATCAAAGTTTAGCTAATTCAAGATATAGAAGTTTCTTGAAAATCTACTTTTATAATATCTGAAGAATAATAGACAATGCAAGTGATCTGGACAACTACACAATAATATATATAGTCTACTGTTATATGCAAGCAAATCTTCATGTCCTTCCTCTACCTATTAAATATAGATATTTCAAACTGCAGCTTTTTCCAAATACAATGCAGATCTGATTCAAAAATTGGTCCTAATTGTTGTGTGTGTTCAGCCTGTAATTGCACACGTTGACACTGAACACAAGGTTCACTGAGTAGTAAAGTTGGCAGATAAATACTGTTACTTACATAGTGGCAGTGAATTTAAGTAGGTTTATCCTCTTCTAAATGATTAGGCTGGTTATTTTCTGTCTGTACAGTAACCTACATTGCAATCTCCATTTTTAACAATCAGCAGTGCCTATGCAGTTTGAAGTAGCAGTAGCATTTTCTCTCTTTCGGAATCTTGTGTCAATGCTAAGACAGAAATTAGCATCAGTAGAAAAGATCTTCACAGTCATTTTTAAGAACTCAATGTCATATAATCAATAACAGCTGAAAACTTGAGTTGGAAAATTTTTGAAACTTAGAACACAAAACTCCTACATTATATATCAGCTAAACACCAACAGCAAATGTGAAAGACATCTTTTAAAAAGCCCAACAACTCTGGTGTCTGCACTCCTAGTGTTTCTTGTAGAGGAAAAATTAATGACTCACCTTCAAGTAAATTCCCTCTTATGATACTACAAACATAAATCTAGTAATAACTTTTAATTAGTAAATCTGTTTACTTCTTCAAAGATCTTCAGCTTGTTCCATCAACCTCACTGTTGCTTCCCAGAATAGGTAAAATCACATGGTGAGATAATTGAAATGCAAATCCTTTTCAATCTACTTGAAGCAGCTGCTCATTATTTCCATGGCTGCCAAAGCCTACAAGGCTGTCAAAGAACAGTGGCTCTCTGTAACCAAGACCAACACAACTCTCGTCCACTCTTTCTCTTCCAGCACATACCAAGACAACTAATAAATAAGTAGGCTTCCCCCCAAGCATTATTTATCTAGCTCTATATAATGTCTGGGCCCAACACTCTACGTCAATTTGTACCCAATTCTATTAGATAAAATCAGTACACAAAAATCCAGCAGCTTCATAACATTTTTAACAATAGATAGTGTATGTATTAATTGGTTCAAAAGCTCATTACAAGGAGCCATAGCAAGAGACCATTTAAGAGATTGACATACTCTTAATATTTTTTTTATTTTTTAAATATTAAAATATAAATTTTATTATATTTAACAAAAAAAAAGACATAACATAACATACATTCAATAGTA
This sequence comes from Cyclura pinguis, assembly GCA_030412105.1. Lineage (NCBI taxonomy): Eukaryota > Metazoa > Chordata > Lepidosauria > Squamata > Iguanidae > Cyclura > Cyclura pinguis. The sequence continues at coordinate 134,064,315 of CM059600.1, forward strand.
CATTATACAAAACACATAAACACAAAACACATAACACATAACCAATAGTACATTATACAAAACACATAATAGTACATTATACAAAACACCCAATTACAAAAAAAAGAAAAAAAAGAGAAAAAAACAACAACAACATTTTAATACATTTCAATACAATAATACAATAATATCCTTTCAAACAAACTTCACATTCTCCCTACATTCATACTTTGACTTCTTTTACAATCACCGAAGGGCGCAACCTTTTCTCTTTCCAGTCAAAGATTGACATACTCTAACTATGTAGTACTCTAACTACGTAGTACAACGATGACACAGAACAACAGGAAAGTGTATAGGCTCAGTGTTTTGGTATGTTTGTAAACTAGAAACAGTATTGGAAGCATAAGCTTAAAAACTACAGCAATCAAGTTTATTTGGTCTTTTAACTTATGGGTTTCCTCTACGTATGTGTTTTTTCAATCACAAACATTTTTATTTACAAATAAGGCAAATTTGAACCAAATGGGACTTCTCAGTAAATGTAGTTAGTGCTGCAGAGTTAGAGTACAACCTTAATTCACCAAGATGTCTGAGGGCTAGCTGAGCGTACACTAGTCAGATGAAGCTGTATTTGAACTCAACACCCTCTCCCCTGGGCTAGGGTTGCTGGAATTATTTGGAACTACTCTGGCCTAACTGTGTTGCATAGTGCTTGTGTCCCTGAGATGGGAGAAGTTTGGCTCTGAGATAACCTGGCCCCTCCCTCACTCTGCCCCTTCTTTGACTCTTCAAGCCAGCTCGCCCCCTGATCTCTGAGATCAACTGGCAGAAGGCCAGTTCAGTCAGCAGAAGAGGCTTCTGCCTATTCATAACACCCTACAGCTGGCACATCATTCAATTAGGATTGCACTGCCTGTATTACAGAAGCTATCACTATATTCCTATCCTACCAAAACTTGTTGCCCTTGCCATTACAACACAGAAAAGAGGGAGTTTGACAAACCCACTCTGTCTCTCACTTTTATTGCAACAGCTTAGGTGAATTATTTCAAGGGTGTGACAAAAAATGGGAGATACAGGTGCCTGGATTGTTAACTCAAACATGCTTCTAAATGCTGTATACTTTTTCAAGTAGGGGGAAAAAAACTTATAAAAATTAACTCCATGTCCTATTCTGTAAATAGGAGTTGTTTTACTGTTCAAAAGTCAAACAGAACAAGCCCTGTCACAAATTTCCTCCTGTGTGACGCACTGCGACTTTTGATTCCTTGTTGTACCTTTCCTTCCAAAAAACCTATATATAATTTAGAAGAATATATTAAGGGGAACAGATAAGAGCCATAGCAGTACTCCTTTGTAATAAATAATTTACATTGCAATTCATATAGTGAATGGCAACTCTGCACGTCATGTTTCAGAAAGTTGGTGCCAGATATCGAAACTCAAGATTGTTCCACCTAATAATGTGTCATGTGTCATCATATAGTCATTCTCACTGCATTAAGATTTAAGCCATATACACCCTGTATTTGCCTAATTTCTTTACTCCGCTTTAATCTGGCATACTACGAACACTGACTAGCTAGTGGAAGGAAGCAGTTCTGAGTGCTTGACTAGGACTGGGTTGACCAGAGTTCAAATTCCCTTTTGACCATGAAGCTCACTAGGTAATTCAGTGCCAATCAATGCCCCGCAGCTTAAACTATTCCATAAGATTACTGTGATGATAAAGATGGTGGAAGGTGTCCATGTATGCCACCCTAAGAGAACACAGTATACAAACAGGATATCTGTATAAAGTACATACACACATCAAGAGTTGCAAAATGTATGTTGAAAGATCCACAGATTTTAAAGAGCATTTACTAGCTAACCATACAACTGCAACTGCAAGGACCTCACCCTTCTTCCACAAGTACAATACTAACTATGACCTAATTATAATTGTACTAATTATGAGAAGTACAATACTTAATTATGACCTAATTGTGGTGAAACTCCAAATCTGCTCACCTCTCCAAAAAGGAACTTTTTTGGAATAGTGGTGCACAACAACCTGCAACTTACAAATTATTTGGGGAAAGGAAAGTGAAGACCATTCCTACAGTTTTGCCACCGGAGAGATGCCAAAAGCAGTGGGGTGCCTAGTAGACTTTCAGAAATTCTTCCCACTTCCCTCTCCAGCACCAAGCTATAACCAAAGATCATTTTGGCCCTGTTCTTCTGAGGCAAAACAGGCACCAGCTTTTCTTTCAACTTTTGATAAAGGGTGGGGATGGAGAGCAAGGATGGTTCAACTATGAAGGTACTAACCTTGCAAATTAAAAAAAACTGTGGTGCCAAGCCATGACCATCAGTGCAACTCTGAGGTTTAGAAAGCTGCAGGTAGTCATGCATACCAGAGGAGATAGCTCCTATAGTTGCCTTGAGTTTCAGAAACTCTTTTCTTTGACTAGTTTAGCAGGAAAAGGAGAACCATTCTTCCCTGCCAGAACTTTTGAGGCTTACGAGTTCCTCGGGCTTGAGATTTTACAAGTATTTGTACCCACCATCATCACTCTCTCACACACAAACAACACTGCAAGGAAATCAATGGGGGGAATAGCTCAAAAGTAGAAGTATTTTAATGTGCAGGATGCCAAATATAAGTCTTTTTATCTCCAATTACAAAAGATCACAGGTATCAGGTTAGGAAACATCACTATCAGAGATCTTGAACAGCCCCTGCCTTCAGAGCAGCAAGGGCTAAGACAAAAAGACAAATGGGATGACTCACTGCAACGCAACTTCATATTGCCACACAACTGTAATTCTGCAGAACTGGTATCCAATCTCTAAACTGATCTCTCATCTCACATACTTCTCCTAGTGTATACCCAAACAAAAGAAAAATAACCTTGTCTTTATGAATGTATGCTACAACAGTGGATCTGTTGTTACAATCCAAAATGATTCAAACTGGTAAGAGCATTCAGTTGACTTTATACAAAAATAAGCTGTCTTACCCACATGAGAAAAATGACAGGAATAAGGAACAGTTATAGTTCATCCCTTTGCACTAAAACTCTCAGGGTAGGAGGAGTTAAATAACTTATAGGAAACCACTCTAAACCTCAGTTTTCTATTTCACTCCCAATAGATTTACTAATAGTAAAGTCTATCAGTGAAGAACAAAATAAGGCTACCCTGGCATATAACAGTAACTCCTCTTTCTAAATAGCAAGACACAATCTTTTTTCAACCTGCCATAGGTGGAGAACCACTAGCATCAGCATATAGGAAGCTGCATTATACTGACTAAGCACATTAGTCCATCTAGCCCAGGATGGGCAACACTCACTTGGAGCTTCTTCCCAGGGATTTTATGCGGATTTTTTTCCCCTATCCTGACCTGGAGATGCCAGAAATTGAACCTGCGAATTTTGCATGCAGCATATTCTACCACTCCACATGGCAATACCACTGAACTGTGACCAGAATTTGTTGTTGTGCACCTTCAAGTATTATGGTGACCCTAAGGCAAGCCCATCATAAATTTTTCTGGGACTGAGAGTATGTGACACACCCAAGGTCACTCAGTGGGTTTCCATGGTCAAGCAGGGAATCAAATCCTGGTCTCCAGGGTTATACTCTAACACTCAAACCACTACATCACACTGGCTCTCTGCACCCTGAATACCTTGTTCAAAACTGATCATCCATTCAAAGCAATGGGCAATATGGTAAGCACATTAACAATTGTTCTGTAAATTGAGGACATTGCTCCCAAGTAAGAATTCCACCCCTCTCAAATAAAATTCCTCCAGTTTCCAATTTTCCAGCATTGCAGAGAGTGAACATTGAAACTCTTTCTCACCTCTAACACTTACATTTACTGTATTTGCATTACCCTGGTAACTTTGCCTGCTCCTTTTCTTTGGATACTTAAATGTTCAGCAGAAGCTTTAGGTTAATGCAATGCTAAAAACCTGGGGGTTGAAGGAACATTTCTTTTGAGGGGCAGAATTCTTACTGGGGGCAATATCCTCATTTTACCCCCATGTAGCTGCACTCTTACCTCAACAGGAGGGCATCTCAAGAAATTTTACAACACACAAACCACTACACATCAAAGAAAGGCAAAAGAATGCTGTAGGGGAGAAAAAGAACAGAAATGGTAATAGGTAACAGTCTCAAAGGAGAATATGAATAGAAAACTAACAGGCCAAAAAGGGAGATATTTGCAGACAGAATCTCTAATTCTGCAGACAGAATCTCTAACACCCAAAATAACCTCACTACCAGCCAGGGTAGTAGAAAGGTTTTAGTCAGGCTGAGAAAAACAACCTGTTCAAAAGTAACAAAAGCTCAAAGAACATTCCCACATTGTGATCCCTCCTTGTAGGTGCCCGAGTTCCCTGAAGCCACTGTCTTCCTTGCCAGCATACTGCATCTGGCGCAAACTATAGGAACTCCTCAACCCACTCACTCACCCACCCACCCATTTATTCACCTAACACCCACTCCCCAAATGCCTTGAGTGAAAGAGAGTATCCCATACCTCACCTTGGGCAACAGGCATCCCGATGAAAGCAGTCTCAGGAAGGGGCGGAAAGAAAGGGATAAGAGAACAGCAAGCCTCAACTTGCTTGGGCTGGGAAACCACAGGGCGGAGAAAGAGAAAACTGACACAGAGGTTCTTTCTGAGGAGGCCTGTGGCTCTTTCACACTACACAACTGTAGCCCTATGATTCTTTAACTGACATGGCTGCATCCCATGGAATTCAAGTTTTTAGTTTGGTCAGCGGTGCTCTCTAGGTGAGAATCCCAAAATGTGTGTGTGTGTGTGTGTGTGTGTGTGAACCTTCACATCGCTTATTGACTTATGGTGCCCCATGAATTTCATAGGGTTTTCTTAGGCAAGGAATGCTTGAGGTGGTTTTGACAGTTCCTCCCTCTGAAATACAGCCTACCTCACCTGGTATTCCTTGGCAGTCCTACCCAGGTATTAACTAGGCCTGACCCTGCTCAGCTCCCAAAATAAACTATAAATCCCAAGGTTCCATAGGATGGAGCCATAGTAGTAGAATCACAGCGCTATAACTGAGTAGTGTGAAAGGGCTTCCACAGACGAACCTAAAACACAGTAGAAATAACAACAACAAAAATAACAATAATAATAATAATAGTAATAATAATAGATGCCTTTACCAGAGCAGCCAATATAAATTCACAGCGGGGTGGTACTTTCACCAGCACGGAGGTACTAATTAGGGGAAAGTTTCCTTTCCTTAAGTTTAGGTACTCTGACACCCGTTGGGAAACTACAAAAAAGAGAGCGAGAGAGAGAGAGAAATTGTTTTAGTTTTTTAACCGCCCAGAAATATTTCGCAACCGTGACAAAGACTCATTAGGGAGAGGGAAAAGGAGGAATACATTCATTCCTTTCCGAGCATTTTCCACAGATAGACGAGGGACGGAAAACTAAAGCATCGACTTACATCACTCACCAGCCTCCCCCACAAAACACCTCTTTCGCCTCCAGTTTTAAATTTCGTCCTCAATCCTGCGCGAGACCTCGCGAGACTTCTGGTTCCTCCCCGGCAGATCAAAGCGCGGCTGCGGCTTCGGCCCCCTTCTCCGCGCCTGCGCGCAGCCAGTGGAGGCGGCGAAGAGACGAGGAGGGCGTTATAATTGGCAAGGAAACGTGAGCATGCTCCGAAGGAGAAACTGACGCAAGGAAGGGATTTCTCTACAGCCCTGGCAAAAGGGCACTGAGCAGGCTGGCCGGGAGCTGTGGCTGCAGGCCGCCCCTATGGCAAATGGTGCCCGTAGAGGATGGCTGTAGGGCGTGCGGTGCCTGGGAGGCTGCTCCTGTCGCGATGTTTTAGCGCTTTCTGGGGGAACGCGGGAGGCAGAGCGGACCAAGAGAGCGCGAAGCGCCTGCGCGGGCGTTCCTGGAAATCCTCTCCTGCCCTCAGCTGTTTCCCTCCCTTGCTTGCTTTTGGAGGGAGGGGGCAGAAGCGTGCGAGGGAATTTTAAGAGTTTGGAAGCAACGAGCCGCAGCCGGAGAGCGTGGCTTGTAACGTTTACTTTGTCACTGAGGTTCACACAGACTTTGCATTTCAAAACGGCGAGGAAGGGCTGCGGGTGGCCTTTTGGCGCCTTTGTAAAAGGGTTGTTTTAAAGCATTTCTAGAAGCGCCAGGAGCCATTTTTGCCCCCCGGGTTTTATTTCTCTTGTTTTGTTTGTGCAAGTCTAAGACTGCTTCAGGCAGGAGGCTGACTTCCAAATGGTATATATTGTGTGAAAGCAAACAAATACAAAAAGTTGCAGGGGGGGAAATTAATGTTAACCTCAATAATTACGTTAATTGTTATATTTATTGACGTATAAATTAATATAGTGAATAAAAAGGTAGAATATAAAATTAATATATTTTATTTGGGTTTATTTACTGCAATTTGGCATTGGTTTAGTTCTATACAATAAATTGTAATATTTAGAAATTATTATTTTTGTTGTTGTTAAAGTTACTTATAGATTTAATGTGTTTATCAATTAAATTAATTAAGAAGTGACTTGCAGCAGCCATGATTTGTTTTTAATTGTATCTGTGTTGTACCCTGCCTGGGGAGAGGCAGGTAAGAAATAAGGTTGTTGTTGTTATATGTTTCTTGCGAAGAGCGAAGGTCTTCATAAGGGACTGAGATAAGTGAAGATACATACAATTCTTCTGCAATATGTCATTCTCTTTATGTATTCAATGATCTTTGGGTGGTTTTTACATTTAAAGAGGCAGTGCAGTAAGAAGTGGTGCAGCACACCACAAAACATTTGTAATGTTAAAGGTAACAAATTACCCATGAGGTTTTGGAGCAAATTATACAATGAGTTACATTTTAAAATGTAAGCTTCCAAGTTCTGGGTAAACAGATGGGTAGGTAAGTGTGTGTCTGTACATATAAAGTGTTAATTGTCGTTGTCCTGTGCTAGGGTTGGGGAATGCGTAAGCCTTCAAATGTGCTTGGATACCAGTTTCCATCAGGCTTAGGCAGCACAGCCAACAGAGAAGGATGATAGGAGTTGCCATCCGATAACCGCTGGTCAGCCATGCTCCCCATCCCTATCCGTCAGGCATGCTTCCAGATGGAGAGTTCGTGCTGCATATAAGTGAGAGGACATAGTGGGGTGTAGTGATATGAGCGTTGGAATAGGACTCTGGAGATCAGGGTTTGCAGCTCTGCTCAGCCATGGAAACCCACTTGGGTGAGTCACATTCTCTCAGCCTCAGAGGAAGCAAAGGCAAACCCATTCGGAATAAATCTTGTGAAGAAAATCACAGTGGCTATAAGTCAGAAACAACTTGAAGGCACACAACAAAATGGAAGTAAGTAGTAGAAAAACATGGAGCTGCTTCTTCAAAATAGTGCTATGACACAAAAAGATGACCCCAAAACACAAATTTTGTGGATCCTGTTGGTTTTTTAAGAATATATCAGAATTATGTATATATCTATATATCTCACAGGTCATCAAATCACAGATTCTGATTGTGCTGACAGACTGCACAATAAAAGTCACTGATTTAATATCTCATGGTTCCAGCGTGATACCAGAACATTGGTCTGAGGCAGATGTTCGTAGATCATCAGTATTTTTAGAGGGTATCTTTTGGAAAAAAAAAATTGCTGTAAAATATAGATCGTGTTCATGCCCACAGACACTACTATAGAAAAATCCCATTTGGAGGGACAGTTTGTAGACAGATCCTGCTGCTGTGCCCTTTAAAAAAAATGCATTAAATTTTAGAGAAACAGAGTTTGTGGATTATAATGCTCAAAAACATAAGCTTTAAAACATTTTTTACATCCTTTGTGATTTATATTATCAGGTTTGCTTGTAACAAATTATATCAGAAGAAACCATCAACATTAGTAAAAGAAATGTACAATAGTTCTCCATAATGTAGATGTGACACAATCATTCTCAGAAAAAGCTGAGTAGTATACATAGTGTTGTCGCTGGTAGTGTACATAGTCTTGCATAAGCCTTTCCTCCTTACATAGTTTTTAGAAATGATGCTGGGGCAGTAAACGATACTGGGGCAGTAAATATGTGAGTACTTTGTCTTAAATGTTTTTATTTATCGTTCTAAAAGAAAATATTCCATGAGCCTTCCCCCCACTGTCCTCTAGCAAGGCAATAGCCATATTGAGGTTGGGAGACAGTTGCGGCTGAAAGTTGGGGTTTGGAAGGTAAGAATGGACAACTACCCTTTTCATGTGCGACAGCTTTACACTACAGCTTTGTCCTGTTCCACAATTTGTTCAAGTATAATGTTACAGGAGCTCTGTCCAGTATCTATTTTGTAAACCCTAATCTGAAGGAATGTCACATAGAAGGTGAAGGAGGCGTGCTTCCTGCTGCTTCAGAGACTGAACCAATGAATTCAAACCAAAAGAAACACTGTAGTATAAATGGTTGAGTTAATTGTCAAGTTCTTCCTAAATAAATGTTAGGAAGAACTGTTTACTGTAAGAGCTGTTTGACAATGAAATAGACTGTCCTGGGCGGGGGGGGGGGTTGACTTTCCTTCTTTGGAGGCCTTTAAACAGATAATGAATGGCCATTTCTTAGGAGTTCTTTAGTTATTTATTGCTGCATGGCTGTGCCTACATAGAACCTGCATCCCCTTGCAAGTCTATGTTTCTGTTTCTTCCCAGATATTTAGGAGGAAGCCTGATTGTTCCACCTACACAGAGAGCCCTATAGCTGCTTCTTCCCACCCAGAAACCATTCTAAGAGGTCTTAATCTCAGGAACCAGATTTCAGGGGAGAGAGCGTGCAGAATTGTAGGGACCATAACACCCACGTGCGCCTGCATGAATATTTTGTACTGTAGGATTGTGGGATTATCATTTCTTATTTATGTTTCAAATGTCAAAAAAGATACTGCACAAGCCTCACAATCTTATTAAAGCTGGTATTTTGTCTCAATTGGTGATTGCCGAATAGCAAATACTGTTATTCTAAGCCCCACAGAAACTGGATACAGTGGGCCCTCGGTATCCATTAGGGTTTGATTCCAGGACCCCTTGTAGATACCAAAATCCAGGGTTGTTCAAATCCCACTATATACAGTGGCATAGTAAATGACATCCCTTATATAAAACAGCAAAATCAAGCTTTCCTTTTTGGATTTTTTAAAAAATATTTTCAAGCTGTGGATGGTTCGATCTGTTTATACAGAATCTGTGGCTCCAGAGGGCTGAGTATAGCTTGAAAATAAAATATGAAAGTATATGCAGTGTTGTACATCCATATAAAATAACAGATCGGAGGGAAATTAGGAGATAGAGGGTAGTTGCTCTAATTCTCAGCAGTTTTGATTGAAATCTCCACAAATTAGGGAGGGGCTAACCAAATCTATGAATCCTCGAATCGTTGGGAAGGATTCAAGATTCGCAAATCCAAATCCCTGGGCCAAAACAGGTGAATCGAATCTTTCGAATCCCTGCTCATCCCTGAGCCTGAGCATCCTGGATTAGGTCCGTGTGGGCATGCAGGGGTGGTGAGAGCCGCTTTCCTGCATGCCTGGAGGCCTGAGCAAGTGTGAGAGCCCTGGATCAGCCCGCGTGAGGGCACAGGGCCGCTGAGTGCTGCTTTCTTGCACGCTTGGAGGCTTGAGCCGGTGCGAGAGCCCCAGATCAGGCCCATGCGGGCGTGCAGGAGTGTGAGAGCTGCTTTCCTGCATGCCTGGAGGCCTGAGCCGGCGTGAGAGCTCTGGATCAGGGCCGCTGAGAGCTGCTTTCCTGCACCCCCAGAGGCCTGAGCTGGCGCAAGAGCCCCAGATCAAACTCGCTGCTACTGCCTGCCCCTGTGGCTGCCTCCCTCTGCAAAGTAATTATTCTCTTCTTCCTATTCTTTTGACTTGAGACTGGAGAGTAGGGATTGGGACTGGACTAGAGGCTGGTGTTAGTTTGCATTTTGTTAAGTGCCTTCCTTGTTTTAGGACTTGAGACAGGTCATCAGGGTAGAGAATTGAGACTGGGCTAGAGGCTGGTGTTTTGTTTTTTGTTTTTTTAAAGTGCCTTTCTTGTTGCAGGACCTGACTGGAAAGTACAGTGTTCTTGAGATTTCAAGGACAGCTGAAGAAAATTCCTTTGCATGGCTCCCTTGCAAAGCTCTTTCATACACAATTATGGGGTTTGTAGTTGGACAAGGTGTCACAGCCTTCTCTGCCAAAGTATGCTGGTGCATCATCAAACTACAGACCCCAGGATGCCATAAGGAGCTATGCAAAGAAAATCCAGTTTTGACCTGGATTATCTCTGTACTGTAGTAAGCGGCCCTGTTGACACAGGCGCGAAAATGTGGGATTAATAATCCACATTTTCCTGCATATGTAGAAAGGGCCTTCATGTCATTTTCAATCTGGCGAGATCCTGAGGCAAAACGATGACAATTGCCCTGGCCAGATTTCTTCAGAGGGAGGTTTGCCTTTGCCTAGGCTTTTGCTAAGGCTCAGAGAGTGTGTCTTTCCCAAGATTATCCTTGCCCCCCCCCCTTTTTTTTGTAATAGTCAACCCAGGAGATGGCATCATCTTGAGCATCTTCCAACATCTGGAGCACCTTCCAACTTACATGTAATTCTTAAGAAGTATATGGGTATGTTTTCCTGAAAGTGGAAACTATTATTTAATTTGTTTTTCATTAAACAAAGATGTCAAATTCTGCTTCAAAACACTTTTCAGTAGAAGCACTTTGTTTCCCTTGCTTTTTAAACCTTTTTGTAAAAAAGGATTCAAAAAATTCGAGATTTGTGAGATTCGTGGATTCGCAAAACTTTCCAGGGATTCGGATTCAGGTTCAGAAAATTCTAGATTTGTCCCATCTCTATCACAAATGTTTGGGCAAGTTCCAGAAAAATCCTTTTCAATAAAGAGTAATTTCCAAATTCTGTTTTTTCCTGGCAAGTACAGTTAATCACCTGTGATTTGGAACCGTGGCTCTCTTTCTAGAGCTTCCAGTGTTATCTACTTGTGCTATGGTATCTCCTAGCTAAACCAAAAAGTTTAAGTAGCCCGATACTGTTTGTTTACCCACACATACGATCCCAGAAGTTTAAATTATGATTTCTGTTTTTGTTATGAAGTATTACGGGGATGACTATAAATGTATAGTAATAACTTTCTGCTATTTTGGGAATAAAGCAGCCATTATAATAAAACTGGTATGGAATTTAACATGCTCCATTTGGCTACACAATGGAAATGTATTGTGTCACATTTTATTCAGCGGTCAAAGAGAGCTGGGACACTAAACATGAACTTTTCTCATAATGAAAAAAGAATTTAAAAAGGAGAAGGAGCCAAGTGCTATTTAGGCAGAAATCCAGTTATCTTAACAAACAGTCCATTTTTCTAGCAAAGAGTTTGTGGTTTAACAACATGGAACCACATTATGATTTAGCAATACAAACCCTTAAAGTAGCATTCTACGGGCCATCTTTATTCCTGTCAGCCAGAAACTAAACAAGCACTGTATGTTTAGAAAGAGCCATATTCTTTGCTAATTGTGTACTTCAGCATAAAAGGTACAGTCTCTTTATAAAGTAACCCTTGTGCTCAAATGCCTTATGCCAAAAGCTTATTCAAATGAATTTGAATTATACCAGTGGATGTGCTTTCCAATTTACTGAATGAACCATGAGAAGTTATTTTGATCCTCCAAAGTTTCTCAAGTATGTACTCTAGTTTCATGAAGTTTAAAAAAAAAAAACTAGGTATTTGAGCATAGCTGGTTGCACAGCATATTATTTCATGTGGATTCTTAGGTGCACACACTTCACAATGAACACAGACTTGGATCTTTTCCAAAGGTCTGGCATTCATACACAATGGATTATGCATGGTTGTTACTTGCTTTCATGTCAGCTTTGACTCATGGCAACATTAGGCATGAAAGAACTCAGTCATCAGTTGTCCAGGTCTTCCAAACTCAAGGCAAGGGCTTCCTTGATTGAATCAGTCCACCTGTAATGTGGTGTACATCTTCTTCCTTTTCTACTGCCTTTCACTTTACCAAACATTATAATATTTTCTAATAAGTCATGTTTCATGATATGTCCAAAATAAAACAGACTGCCTTTAGTAATTTTGGCTTCAAGTGTGAGTTCAGGCTTAATTTGCTCTCAGCCCCCCCCCCTTTTTGGGAGTCTGTGTTATAGGTAGAGCTCTTCTCCAGCACCACATTTCAAATGCATTGATTTTGTTCCTGTCTTTCTTCTCTATTCAGCTTTCACAACCATACATAGAAATCAGAAATACTATGGCATGGGTGACTCAGTTGAGGATCTTCTCTATGATACACTAACAAAATGAGGAAATAATTATTTCAAAATGAAAAAAATAGTTCTAGAATAATTATTGATAATAAATTACATGTTCATTTTACCAGAGATAAGGCTTGTCTAGATCTAGAAAAAATTCAGGTGGAAAAAATAATAAATACATTAAATGTTTTTATAGATTTAATATATTTATTTCTGGTGTAATATGATCACTCCTAAATATACCAGAAACCAATCTGGATGCCATGTTTTAAGTTTCTGAACTTGGTACAGAGGTAGACCAATCTACAGTGCATTACAGAAGTCCAGCCTTGAGGATGCCAGTGCATTCATTACCTTCTTCAGATCCTCCAGCTCTAAGGAATGGGCACAGCTGGTATAACGGCGGAAACACCACTAGGGACAAACTCCCACTGTCAATGCTCAGGCAAAGATCGCCCACTAAGATGACCCTAGTGGTCTCAGTTTCTGCTCTGAAGCTGATTTGAAGTCACACAAGACCAAAAGTCTGGGCAACTCCAACGCCAGCTCCACGACAAGTTCTAAAAGCTTGGCCAGGGAGTCTCATAGGCAGTGGGATGGCTGGTAAACTTAACAGTCCCTAGGGTTTCCCTGGCCTTCAGACTCAGGGATACACACTCAGCGTGATTTAATTCCCTAATAGGTAATCTGGTCAAGTTAAGATGGTGTTTATAGACCATGGCTACTCCCCCCTGCACCTGCTTACAGTACCCTGCTGGGAAGGCCTGAGCCTGTGTTGGCACAATATCATCTTCCAGCCATCTTCCATCTTCTGTAAAGTTATCAGATTGGTCTCACACATAAGGAGGTCATAAATTACATTTACTTGTTTTTAACTGACCTGGCATTACACACAGGAAGAAGATGAGGTTTTGTGAGTGGCTTGGTTTAATCTTCAAATTCCCCAGGATGGCAGGACAGCTGGAAGTTAAGACAGGTATTAAGTAATTTTTTTCCTTCCTCTATAACCACACTTTACTCTGCCATCACTATATCACCCTCTACCTGGGAAAAGTGATATTGCCACCTCACTTACTTTACATGTTATGATTAAACAAACGATATTCACAGTAATAATAAACACAAATTACTCAATTAACTATAACAATTAAAAAATACAATTTTACAATCACCAAACAAAAATGTACATATTGGGCTTATAAAACTGACTGGTTTGCTAGTCCAGCGTAACCTAACAGTAACATATAGCAAACTAGATTTTTCCAGATTATGCTCTCACCACTACCCGATCTCAAACTGCCAGCTGGTTAATCAGTATTAGGGTAAATAATATCCCAATATCCCACTCATATAAAATTCGTTAATCTCATAATGTACAGATGGGACTTCGACATGATAGCCGTACATTACAAGACACAACCAAAACCCTCCTCTTGTTTCAATTCAGCCACTCCCACTCCTTAAATCTCCAGCTAAGAATCAGTCTCTCCTCTGTAATTGCATGCCCCTTGCTTCCTGTCCCCCCGCCACAGTCCATGTGCAATATGCAGTTATAATAATTTCCCATTCAAATGGATGATGCTCTTTGGTCTCTGCCCATGATTGCTGCCTTTCACTTCTGCTGCTGATACAGCTGGCTGGTCACACCTCCACAAGAGCAGCTGGTGCTAGCCAAGAGCAAGGCAGCTAGTCCTAGAGGTAAAGCAGTTCTTCTTACCCCTTCCCCTTCCCCATCATACTACTTTGGTCTTCTATAGTTGATTCAGCCGGCAGGCCATCCCTCTGCAAGAACAGCTGGCGTTTGCCAACAGCAAAGTGGATAGTTTTACAGATAAGGCTGTTCCTCTTACCCCCTTGAAAGTCAAGACAAGTATATTTATTTAGTTCTAAGCAAGAGGAACACAATGAACTTCAGTTCCTGATTGTTTCACAGATACGGAGACACAGAAGGCACCAACTATTCTTTTATCTTTCAATTCAGTGGGGTAACCCATTTGGCTGTCTGGCTGTTTCTTGTTAGAAAGAGCCAAATAGGGGCTATATCCAACTGCTTCACTAACTTCTACTCATAGGCATGCCTCAAAGAAGAAATTAGGTAACCTGACCCTGAATTTTGGAACAGAGGTTTTGGCTCAACAGCTGCATACAAAAATGTGTGTACTGGGGGAAATTGTGCACTAAATGAATCCATTGATGGAGGCTGCTGATCTGAGCCAGAATTGACTATGATTCCAGGCCTCCAAAAGACTTTCTTTGGTACCAAAAACTGACAGATGCCATTGTAAGTAGATGGGCTATAGTATGCAGAATACAGCAAAAGAAAGCAGTCTTTTAGCAGATGGTTCCAGCATCCCCTCACAGAAAGTGGTAGAATCAGGCTCCTTAACAATATAACCTAGCTAAACTATCCCAGGGCCAACACTCTGAATATCCAGGACTGGATAATGGAGCTTCTGGATTGGAATTCATTCTCGTCCAAGTGGGGAAGTTGGAAGTTGGAACCCTGAGATACTATATAGGGCAGAAACAAATAAAACTGAACTGCATGGATATGTCCCATTTAACTTCGTGATATCAAAGAAAACAGTAGAAGCAGTTTGCTAAAAGAAAAGTTTACCATTACCCCTATCTCTTCAGAACATTGAGTCTTTTCCCAGTCTTGAAATACCAGGCTAAATTGAAACTATCTAGAAGGGCTACCTTTTCTATGCTACTAAATAGCAGCTAAGTTTTGGGCATTGTGCTTACCCTATCTGGCTAGTGGCAGGAACCACACTCACTACAGTTGCATACACAAGTGCATATAAAATAAATGTGTTTCTTCTGGACAAAAATAATTGCAAATAAATGGTCTTTTTTTTAAAAAAAATGTTGCGGTGTGCCTTCAAGCCATTTCTGACTTGTGGCAACCCTAACACAAACCTATCATGGGGTTTTCTGGTAGCTGACAATGTGTGACATGGCCACAATGTACACTGGTGCAGAAACTGGAAGGAAATTAATTGTGACATCATCGTCATCAAAAGCTGACATGGATGGTTCTTGATTTGAAAAATGCAAGCACAACAGATAATTTGGAACCTAATAATATTATGTTTTTCACATTGCTCCTCAGTAATGAGGTGATACCAACATTCATTTTGGCCAGATGGATTTGAGTATTCTGAACTATACCAGGTATCCTACTGAACTCTGAAAGACTTTTCTTGTGCATTTATCGAGCTAAAATATCTAATGCCTTGTTTGATCTGATGATCTTGAAAGTCTTGGCATGTTAGCCCAATTCAGTTGTTCTGCAAACACACAAGAAGGAAGATTGTTTTAGTCCTACTCCTTCCACCATCATTCCCCTTACATGAAAAGTGACTTTGAGGAGAGACTCTTTTTTCCACAGAGGCTGATCACATAATTCAGAATGCTAATTTATAGAGTTCTCTGTCCCTTTAAGCTTTCTCCTTTACTTTACAACATCACTCTTCATGTTGTTGGGAGTGTGCTAAGACAAAGAGCTCCCTTTCTCCACATGCCTTGTTTTACCTACTTTCCTAACACTTCAACGGGACTACTTCTGTCTCCTTTGGGAGGCATAATATAGAGATAGTATTCTAATAAGACTCCCCCCCCCCCCCCAGACCTACAGGTGTGAATAACCATACAAACAATAAGCCATTAGCACCACCTAGTGGCTGTGGATCTACACAAATTTCTGCATGACACTGAATTGTGAACATTGAAGGTACCAGATCCTGTCTGATCTGATATTAAGCATAGTCAGGCCCGGTTAGTACTTGGAAGGCAGACTGTAGAAACACCACTGCTGCAGCCTATGTTCAGAGAAAGGCCTAAATCTTGACAAAAAAACCCCTGTCATTGGATTGATCAGCATCAACTTGAAGACTAATAACCAACAAAACATTGAAACGACAGTTTAACATTATAATCTCACAGTTACTTATCTTACAATGCTACAGTTACCAACAAAGTACAGAATTCACCATAAGCCTTTACATTGTTAGTCTCATATTGTCTTTCCCATTTCTTAAAAAAAAAAAAACCTCCCATCTGTTCTCTATGTTTTTTTTGAAAATGCATTGTACCTGAAGAAAAAGAATCAATCACATGGAACAAAACTAAGTTCATACATTATGCATGATTCATGCCTATTAAATAAAAGTTCTGTAAGCAAACATTGATGATGTTTTTCATATGTTTCATTCTGTATTACATGTGCCATTTCCAGCAAGGATTATTTGCAACATTGCAAATAACAGAACTTGTACATCTTTTCTTCTTCCAGCAGTGTTTTGGTAAACAAATTTGTTTAGCAATTCTTTAAAGACATTTTGTTACTGGCAAACATCTTGAAATAGGCTGATTAATTGTCACTGTTTTATTGCGATGCTGTGTTGAAGAGAATGGCAAATTGCCTTGAGCCTCACATCTGGTACACTTTGGGAACTGTCCAGTGAAAGTAAAACAGTTTAAAGTCACACTGGTGTCAATTAACAATGTAGTATCTATTCATAAATAGCCCCATTAAATGCAACTTATTTTCAGCTGTAGATTTCAGCTTAGACCGTTTCAAAGCCCACACTGAACTTGCATGTGTATACAATTTTCAGCTCAGCGTGCTGTTATCTCACAGAATTGTCGTAATGAACCACCCTACATTTGCTGCCTTGTACTCATCCTCTACATGAGCCAAAACAAATAAATCTGGTTCAGCAGCTGAGGTACTTAAGGGTAGAACTCAGAACAATGCCTGTTACCATCCACACTAAAAGGAGGGGGTGTAGAAGCCCTTCTCCCTTACCTTGCTACACATGATAGGACAAAGCTAATGCTGTCAGCTCATAGCCATTTGCCTTGCATAAAATACAATAGCTGAACGGTTGCTTTAAGTACTTGTCAGCCAAAGCCATACCTGTTCATGAACTTGCATCTGCCACATTGTCTTCTAGGAATGTCACACACATCAGTGTTCTCCCACGTCATGATAGTGCAGTAAATAGCTGTTTCTGTGAATCTCAAGGACTTACACTCTAGCCAATCATTCTCTGCTGCCTGGCAGAGTATGGGTCTATAGAGTCATTGGCTGGAATCAGGAGCTGCAGGCAGTTGTAGCCAAGCAACATCCTCCCCTGCCCTGCATTTCTTTTACTGATTTCTGGGATAACAGCGGCCAACAGGATGCTTCAGTGAGAGTTGCTACAAATCTTAAAGGCCATAGAATCATAGAACTGTAGAGATGAAGGGGATTCCAAGGGTCATCTAGTCCAATTCTCTTCCAATGTATGAAACCCACTCCTAAAGCATCTCTGGCAGATGACCCTCCAACCTCTATTCAAAAATCTTCCATTTAAAGGGAGCCTATAACTTTCTGAGGCAGTCTGTTCTTTTGTCAGACAGCGCTTACTATCAGGAAGTTGTTCCTAATGTTTAGCTGAAATCTCCTTTCTTTTAGTTTGATTCCATTGCCTTCAATTTTGTCCTTTGGGCAGCAGAAAACAAGCTTGCTCTACCTTCCCCATGCCAGCCCTTCAGACAATTGAAGATGGCTGTTAGATCACTTCTCAGTCTTGTTTTCCCCAGCCTTAACCCAGCTCCTTCAGCTATTTCTTGCAGGGCTTGGTTTCCTTTACCATCCTGGTTTGCCCTACTTTGGACAAATTCAAGAGGGGCTCAGATTTGCATCCCTGGTGACTTGCCACGTAAGGCAATAGTAGAAAACTTCCATGAGCTTCTAGTTCAAGCCTTAGTCACTCTTGATAGCAACATCTACACCAGTTCAGTTTCAGTGTGATACTGAATTCATACTATTGAGGAAATGAAGGGGTTATTTTAGAAAGCACTATATAAACACTTCTGAGGATGACGCTAGAGCTGTGACAGACACTTCTGGCTTCATTCCAACATACTTACTACTAGCCAAGAGAGAGCTGCAAAATAACTCTTAAGTCTATCAAGAAAAGAAAGCAATAGTTTTCTGGAATGTGAGCAGGAACCAGGAACAACCTCTATGATTTACAATGTAATCATGGAAACAGATCACAGAGGAGACAGTGATGAAACAAAGATTTGTTTATTTTTAATTGATTTTTCCAAGTGTGCAATTTCCTGGTTTTAGATGTATGATGTGTTTTTTTAAAAATGTTAAATTGTATTTGGAGCCATGATATATTGAGATTTTACTGTATACAATTTATTTAAGATCAGTTTTGATGGCTAGTGATAAATGGTTTGTTACTTGTAATAAAAAACACAAAAGAAATGTTTTGAGAAGTTGTTAATTCCTGCAAGGAAGAGTTCTATGGCACTTTAAAGTCTAACTACTTTATTGCAGAATGAACTTTCATAGAGATTGCTTCATCAAACAGTGAAAGTGTTGGAGATATACATACACAGAGGTCCAGGAAGTGAACAATATTTTACAGGGTGAAATTAAAAGAGAAAGGAATGCATAGTTAGGACAAAAATAGAGTATGTGACCCAATCATATGGAGAACATATCCACTGATGTAAGGCAGGGGTGGCTCCTGAAGCTACCCTCCGATCCCGAAAGTCTCTACCTGACCCCATACCCTCCAACATTTCACAGATGCACAAGGGGATCCATGGTGCCAAGCAACGTCAGTCAAAATGTGCTTAGAAAGGCACATGTATTAATGAGGAAGACACATAAGCTAGGAGGGGCTGCTGAAGTTTGGTTTTGCCTGGGTGTATGGGGAAAGGCAAGATTCTGCCCGTCATGCTCTTCCCCCTGCTCAGTTAATTAAGAGCAAACTACTTTTCCACTCTGAACTCAATTTGCAGCAGTTGAAGTAAGATGAGGACAAAGGAGGAAAGTGGGAGAAGGAGAGCAACACTAGGACATTTTAAAAGCAGCTGAAAAAGTGGGACAACAGAGGATTAATTGGGACTGTCCCTGCCCAACTGGAACAGTTAGAAGGTATGTGACCCCTCAAAAAATCACACAGAACCTGCCCTAATGCACCAAAGCACACATACACACAAATCTCCACTCATCCCCACAAGCACACTCATACTATCTAGATGGCTCTGTTTTCTTTTGCAGACACTCTTAGAATGGCAACAGGAAGAGATGCCTTCATTCCCTGTTGCCATTTTGAGAAGGTCTGCATAGGAAATACTTCCATTTTTTTCAGCATTACCTTTTAAAAATAGGAACAGGAAGTAAAGGTCTGTCTCTTCCCATTGCCATTTTGAAAGTGGTTGCAGAAGAAAATAAAGGCTTAGTGTGGAGGAATTGGCCCCTGGTCCCCCTGCAACTGCCCATCCCTGACATAAGGAGATCCAAATATGTCCAGACTTCACAGACTAGCAATCAGCATGAGTAATACCATTTGTTGGATAGTGTAGTGGTTTGAACATTGGACTACAACCCTGGAGACCAGGGTTCAAGTCCCTGCTCAGCCATGGGTCACACACTCTCAGTCCCAGAAAATCCTGTGATAGGTTCACCTTAGGGTTGCCATAAGTTGGAAATGACTTGAAGGCACACAGTGAAAACAACAACATCACTGTAGTAAATGACAGGATTGACAGAAATCTTCATATGTCATTATTTATTAAAGTCTTCTAGAATGCATACAACAAAGGTTGATTGTAAGGAAAGATGCCTGGGATTATCCTGGCCTCTGAGGTTATAAGGCATGTCCCAGTTGTTCCTATTATTTTCTGTCCTCAAATAAACACTTTTCCTTCAACTCTTCCCGCAAAGTCTGATAGCAGTGAAATTGTTGAGAAATGTGAGGGATAATAATGGATCTCTCAAGCAAAGTAATCAATTGGCAAAGCAGATGATGAACCTCAGCCAGTACCACCCCTACACAAAAACACTAGCAGAGAAAATAAATAAGTTTAGTCATGCAAAGCTCTAACAGAAGACTTCACGGCTTGCTTCTTAAAAAGGCAGTACACTATACCAATAGTTCATTAAAATTTACATTGCAAATCATGGTCAGAATTCTGTATGGTCTTCACATATGCACAAGCCCTGCAGTTATGGTACTAACCCATGAATTCCAGCTTGACACAAACACCCCATCCACACTTACCAGGAAGCAGTCACTGCAGTCAACAGGAATCTGTTCCTCTGTCACTTGAGAAACAACTAACTGCTGTTTCCACCCCCCTCCCATGAGCGATCTCTAGTGCAAGAGGCAGAAGGACCCCTGCTCCAGTTCACCCTTATGCTAGAGACTGGAGTGGAAACAATGGCCAGCTGCTTTCCAAATGACAGGGGAACAGATCCTCATCAATTGCTGCAGCAGCTTCTTTCCAGTAAGTGCAGATTGCAGACTTTTTACTGTTGCTCCATAGTCCCTAAACCAGGGGTTCTGTAGGGACTATCAACATGAAACAGACACCAGGGCATAACTCCAGGTTACGCATCCATAACTACCATACAGAATTCCAGTCAATACCATTACTATTTATTAGAGGCCAACTAAAAAGCACAAAAAAATGAGCTATATTTCAGGTACCACAGGAAAACGGCTTGGGGACATGTTCCTAGTCTAAGGCATGGAGGAAGACCCATGATGGTGATTCACTATGCTGGTTGCTTATTTGGTCCAAATGCAAAAGGCTGCACCAAAGCCAAGTAGAAGAAAAAATAATGGCCACTCTCCCTTTGAAAAAAAGTTTTCAAAGAGTTCCCATGGGGCAGATGAGTCTCCCTCTCTCAACTTTTTCTTGTCCCCCAAGGTAGTGTGGGTGGACAAGCTGATTAAAAATCATTGAGACAATACTCTTCAAGATGATCCTAGCTTGGCTCTTCCATCCACCCACTCATCAACATGACATCCGGGGGAAGGCAGGGAAGGATCATGAAGGCTATAGCTTATGAAAATCTGGTTCAGCTTTCCCCTGGCTGCCTGCCCACCCATAACATTGGAAGTGAGGGAAGCTGAGCCAGGATTGTGGAATCCATAGAGGGGCCAGCTGAGCAAGGAGGATTGTCCTTGCCACCTGTGCTCTAAGGGGATCCAGATGTCATCATTGTGCACCATCTATCAGAACACAGCCCATGATCTTCCTTTTTTCAGCTGGTAGCCTTCCATCCACTCACTACATGGCCATGTTAGGGGGACAGGAAATAAGTGAGTCTGAGCAGAGTGTGGAAGGGAGTCTATTGCTTGAGTCTATTCAAAGACTGGGGTAAACAATAAAGGAGCTTGAGGAGGATTCTTCTGGCCAGGGTTTTCAGACACTTGAGAAACCCCTTTTCCTTTTTTCTTGAGTCTTTCAACATTCTTTGCATCTCCAACCCAAAAATATCTGTAGCAATAATAGGAACATGATGATTAGCTTGGAGAAGATGAACAGAAACTGATGACATGACCAGTGAGGAGTACCTCCGCCCCCTACAGGCATTCAGCTGAATATGTGAGGGAACAATTAAAAAGGAGTGAGGTTTTCCCTTGGCAGGGTAGTGTGGCATTTCATTGCACACACAGACCAGAAAGGATGCATCTCCACTGAAGTTGTTACTCTCAAAGACAAATACATGGCATGGCAAAAACCAAAAAATACTCAGCCCCAACAGTGCTTGTATGACATAACACTTACTTGTGTTACTAAGACAACAAGAGTTATTGGTAACATATGATTGTTTAAGTTTGGGATTGCTTGGCTCCCAGACTGTGAAAAACAAATTACTGTTTGAAGACTTTCTGATCATATATTCCACCCATAAGAAGCCACCAGCTGCATATTTGAAAGATGATGCCACCATGAGATTATGAGCAATAGCAAAGCTAGGTGGATGGGAAGCAGTGCTCTTTATGTAAAGGAGAGGGAAGGGGGAGCAATGTGTCATAGTTTTAGGTTTTCACAAGATTCCATAAACTCTGGGACTACCATTTCATATGGTCTCTGAAGTCAGGAAGTAAATGTCACTGTTTTAGGCATTCATTAACGATGTGATGAATTTAATAAATCACCAATATACTAATTTTAGATAGGAGCATAACGCTTTAGCTATTTTTAAAAATTTCTTTAACATTTTTTAATTTAATCTTTATTAAGTCAGCAATATAATTCCTTCATTTTGGGGTGGGAGGAGGAATGTAAAAGATGCATAGAATAAGTTTTCAGTATATTTCAAGTGGACCCTTCCTAGTTCCTCCTATGGGTAGAATGTGATTTGGCCAGCACTCCATTTAGGATGGAAGGCAGAAAAATTCGCTGGAAGGAACTACACTGTGTGTGCCATACCTGGATACAAAACAGATGCAAAAAAGAGAGAGCCTAGCTATGCTATGAAGGATGGGTACACTGTTGTTTTACATCATCATTTCTTCATTATAAAAACACTAATTATCCTTTTTTAAAATAAAATAATAGCTTCATTCCATTTTTAAAGCATATTATGCGGGTGTATGCAAGCCTCTCTGTACATTTGAGGAACACATGGAGGGAACCATGCTGTCAGGCAGGGCCCATGGCCAGGAACATACCACACTTTTTCCATCCCTTGATGAACATCCTGTAAAGATTCACGAGAGTGATGTTGCTTCATATATAGATGCATACATACACCTGTATCCAAAGAGGCGCCAATATGGGGGCCTTCTCAAGTATATCAATTCCTCATACAACTCTTCCATGAATCTTTATGTTTGTTTAACATACAAAGGAGATTCAGGCCCTTTCCGCACCGGGCTATTAAAATGGTGCAGAGCGACCTCCGACGGAGGTCTTCTGCACCATAGAGTGGACTGGGGCGGACTACTTTTTGTAGTTCCGCACCTCAGTCCACTCCGAAGTGACCAGAACTGGTTGTGCAGCGTGCTTTTTAAAACCTCTTTTTAGAAGTTTTTAAAAAGCATGGAGCGCGCAACTCCGTGTCGCTCCATCGCTGCGCTCCGGTGCAGATTTGCAGGCGCGCACTAGTGCATGCCTGCAGATCTGCCGGGGGTGGGCTTTAGGCTGGCAAGCTTCTCCAGTTGGTGAGAACCTCCACCAACCAGAAGCTGCCATTTTGGACGCCGGAGCAGTGCGGAGCGACGAGCTCGCACTGCTCCTCGTCCCCACGGACTCACTCAGACGCTGAACAAGTCCGGTGAGTAGCGTTTCTGCGCGGTTCCTTTCCCACGTGCGGAAAGGGCCTTAGTCTCTCTTTCTCTCTCATGCGCTCTCTCTCTCTCTCTCTTTCTCTTTCTCTCTCTCTCTGTCACACACACACACACACACACACACACTATAATGCTCTAAAAGATTTTGGCCAGTGATTACTCTTGTTCCTATTGGCTGACCCAACTGGTAGGTCAAATTGCTCACAAACATTTATGGGACTTAGCTAATTTAAAAAGAATGGACCATAGAATGTCCACAGACAGTCTTTTCAGAGAATATGGAAAGGTGGCTCTAGCTACAGAAGAAGCTGCATCAAGCAGGACGGATAAACCAAGAAAGATCCCAGGAGACAGAGGAGCTAAGGATTAGGAATGTAGTGCCAATAGAATATGCAGTGAACTTTCCTGAATTACAGGAAAGAATGGGTGAAAGCATTGTCCTGATAAACAGACTGACTGAAACCGTAGATAAATCAGAGGCAACTAAAGGGGTCTGTGTTTATTTAGCATGCTTACATTCCCCCACCCTTCCACATTCAGTAGCTAAAATAGCTAACAAACAATAAATCATGTAATTTGCAATAAAATATAGCTCAAATGACAAATAGCAGCCAGCTGAAGCTAGGAAGAAATATAAAGCTCTCCTATCTCTGACTGAGACTTTTCAATAAGAGCAACTGTTTGTTTACTACAAGTTGCCTGGAAGCCCTAACTGAGCTGCCACCCTACATACAATTCTCTCTTTTTAAAGCAGATCCTTAGCTGTGTGATGCCAGTTGCAAATTTCCAGAGACAGCAGATACATATCAGAGCTTGGAACCTTAGGCTTGGAAATTAAGTAGTTAGTCTTAGCCATTAGAAACTGAGAGATTTATTTGTTGCTGTCAACATCAATAATTGAAATAACTTAATTTCTTTAATTAATATTGTGTTATCCTGATTTATCACTGTATTCTGTATTTTTAGTGTATTTTAGTGGCACTGTATTTTAGTGTTTTTAGGGAAGCCTGGAAGGGGCCACATGCATCCCACAGGCCATGTTTTACTTCCTGCTGAATTAACTGAACAAAAGACTGTTGGGCCTCATGTTTTCAATAGCACTGAGTAAGTTTCTGCAAAAGACCTGCCCATGAGGATAACAAACATGAGGTCTGAGAATGAAGTTATGAAGACTCAGGCTAGCTTTAAATTCTTATGGGATAACTGGGAAGCAGGCAGGAGTTTCCACACGCAAAGTTGTCAGGCAGTCTGTAGCAACTCTATCAGCACTGAGTGACTGTCTGCAGATTTGTCCCTCTGGATGTCACTCTGTTGGTTCATCTGGTTCTGCGGGGTAGTAGTAAATTTCCATCCATCTGCAATGATGGCACTGCAGAGCATCAGGGCTTGGACCACCAGCTCCTTCTGCTCTGGTGATATAGGAAGTCACACTCTGAGACCCTGCTGCCAGAACCCTTGACTGCAGGTGCCTGGCATCTTACAATAGGGGAGCTAAGAGAGCTTGGAAGGAACCAGGAACTAAAGTAGGTAGGAGAGACAGAGGTCAGGATTAACCTCTTTCAAATACCTCCATTTAGCAGCTATAGTTTTCAAGACTTGGTCAGAAATATCTATTTCTCTGAATTCTTTCACATTCCAATTGCACTGTCATTTCATACATTCATATACCTTTCATTCACAAATCTCAAGATGACATACACAGTGTCTTGCTCTGTTTTTATCCTCATAACAACTTTGTTAATTAGGCTAGCCTGAGAGCTGGTTGGCTAGTCCAAGGTTACCCAGTGAGCTTCATAGTTAGAAAGGTTTTCAAACCCAAGTCTCCACAATGTTAGTACACATCTCTACACCAGTGTTACTCAAACTGGTGGACCATCAATATTGCAAATCCAAAAGCCATCAGCTGCCAACCCTGTTTTTTCCAGGAACCAACAAAACAATGGTAACCAATGGTGCCATTCCCTTACTCACTGGGGGCAGGTAACTGCTGGTGCCATACATCAGATAGCTTAAGAAGCACTCTGTTACACCACAGTGGTGTGGACAGAGCAATGAATTACGTAGCTCAGAAACCTCTCGCTCTTTCACTTGAAATGGAATGGCAGGGAATCAAAAACTCGCAAAGGCACTCTTTTCAATGTGTTATGGTCAGCATGCAATGTGTACCTTAGCAGTCCTCCTCCATGAGAGAGCATTGCAACTATTCACATCTTTCTCAGATCATCATCCTTTTTACATGGGTATCTTTTCCGTAAATCACTTTTTGATCAAAAGCACAGGATCTTGGAAGATATCCATGGAAATTATTGGAACAGGATGCTGCCGCACATTCTTGTCACTGTGGGTTGCTTCATTGTTCTTTGGAGCCAAAAGCCTGATGCATTTTTTTCACACTTTTATGCAATACTATGTGAAGCCCTGCCAACGTAACTTGTATTCTTCGGCAAGCCAGGATTCCTGAGCATTCTCTCTCATCCATTTCCCTGATGTTAAGCAGGCTCATGCATGCACAAGCTAATGGAGAAGGCATCACAGAACTGTAATCTTCAAACTCTAACTTCTTTTGACAGCTCTATTCACTTTCACCTAGTAAATATGAAGGGTGCTTCCCTGATCACATGGAGGTTCTAAGGCAGATCAGTCATCTATTTTACTGAGAAGATAGTAAATGAGTCCGGAATCTGTTTCAGAGTACAAATAGGTGAACAGGGACCTAATTCTCCCTCTCTTCCCCCACCTTTTTCTTTTTTTTTTAATAATTTAACCTCCTGCCTGCAGTCTTCCCCACCCCAACTTGGCTCTGTGGATTCCAAGTATCAGTATTTAGTGCATGTTTTCTATTAAGAATAATATCAAACGAGTTTCTGGTACAAAGGGCAGTGTATCTGCTCTATACAAACTATTCTGCAGTTATGGGCAATGAGATTTTAGAACCTGCACAAGATCTTGAAGAACGTTTCCACTTACCTGATGAAAATGACTATAGACCTCTGGGCTTTGCATTTCTATTGTCAGGACCAGAGCACATTCAAAGTGAAAATAACCCTGCTGATGGATGAAACCATTAGCAGCAGAGTTTGCATCCACTGAAACAAATGAAACAGCAGGTTTGTGAAGGGAGAGGACTCCAGAAGTGGGGTGCGAGCCATAGCTTTCCTTTAAAAACTTTTCCTTTCTACAACTTTTAAATGTTTTGATGCATGATTTATTCCATCCTATTTCTACAAGACTTTACCTCTATTGGAGTAAAACATCTGCATGGAAATTTACTTTGGTGCACATATCACCAAATATACATAAATATGTATATGTTGTTGTTGCTGTTATTGTTCTTATTGTTGTTGTTGTGTGCCTTCAAGTCATTTCTGGCTTATGGTGACCTAAAGGCAAACCTAGCATAGAGTTTTCTGGGGCTGAGAGTATGTGATTCACCCAAGATCATGCAGTGGGTTTCTATGGCCAAGCAGGGAATTGAACCCTGCTTTCCAGGTTCATAAACCAAACTCAAACCACTGCACCGCACTGGCTCTCATACACAAACATATATATTTGCTTTGAGATATGCAGTTTGTGCAGTTTCCAATTATACGCTCCTTTCTGTATGCAGTTTTTTTCTATATGAGGTGTCTTCCTGACCCGCTACACACACATTTGTGTTTGCACAATGCATTCTGTCTCTATGCTTTAAATGGTGGGGATGTGCATGCAGATATGTGCACACACACATCACTGCTATTGAATATAAGGGAACAGAAGTAGTCGCAAATCCCATTACTTGCATGGGTTTCTGGAACAGCATGCATGAAGGGCCTACTCTATGTACAATTTTTTAATGCAGTTCTCTCAAAGGCTTTCATGTTTGTATTTGTTTTCGTTGGGGGAAACTGCTTTTCAAAATTTGGAATAATACAAAAAATAAAAGGTAACTGTGTTCTGATTTACCTATTAGTTTAGGAATAAATGCATTTTATATTTTAGAAAAGTTTGCATATCACCCAAATAATTCATGTAATCAATCTGTGCATCAATTAGTAAAGTTATGTGAATTAGGTTGGTTCATTCACATTAAAATACAAGCTAACACATTTATTTCACAGCCCTATCATATCCAGCCGCCACACTTGCTAGTACCCGGTCAGGTACAAGGTATTCACCTCTCCCATTGTACATCAGCAAAGCATACTCTTTGTATTACAACCATTGTATTGGCACAAGTGGAGGAGAATATGAAGGGATCTCTCATAAGAAATACTGAAGCCTTACACACACACACACACACACACACACACACACACACACACACACCAAGGGCACTTCCCTGTTTGTTGCACTGCTGTTGTGGAAAGCACATTGTGTTTCCTCAGACTAAGGGATCACATTAGCCCCCCAGAAGACATTGAAAGGCTGCAAACCCCTGCAATTCTTTTTTTCCAGGAGTGGTGCTGTTTAATTACAGAAAGTGAGCAGGAGTCACTTCTATTTACTTCCAGTTTTTTTTAAAGGCCTCTTCTGGATTTTAACTGGTCCAGGGGGCAGAAATTCAATAAAAATGCACCCCCAATAGAGGGATTTCTCCACACTTTTAACCTCAGTGGGATGCTAGGAGCCACAAAAATGACTCTGGGGTTCACACATGTCTCACAGGCTGCACTTTGCCTACCCCTTAGAGATTTAGACACTAAAGGAGGGGCCTTTAGACTTCTCAGTCAGAGAGCTCTTTGGCCTCAGTAAACTACAAACCCCGGAATCCCACAGGATGCTGAAAGTGGAATAATAGCACTATAACAGTGAAATGTGGAAATTTCCTAAGCCAAGACCTGAGCAGTAAATTGGCTAGGGTACAATCCTGCTCTTTCTCAGCTCTAGCTTTCTTACATTGCTGCAGATTATGCACTGAAATAAGGCTGAACTTACACAGGCTAAATAATGAGTTCTTACTTTGCTCCCAGTACTGTTGAAACACATTATTTTCCTCTCCTTCCAATGTGAAAACACTTCTTTTCGATGTCTGAGGGCTCTAAAGTGATTTTAAAAACCTCTGGTTCACTTCACTGTTTTGGGGAAGAACTGTTTTTTTAAATATGTGGCTTGACCCCTGAACTAGGATTGTGGTGGAATTGGGGGGGGGGGCAGGTTAGTGAGTGAGGTGGCCATCCAGGTCACCTGCTTGTTCCTACCACAGAGAGTAGCTCCCTTGTTTGTATCCAGAAATCCCGAAAAGACAATGTCACTTTGGAAAGGGGGCGGGATTTGGTGTTTGTATGCAAACCTTTGCATATGTACCATTGCACACATTCTCGAGTTGGCATTTTGCCTCCTCTTGCTCTTTCAGCTTTGTTTTATAGAACCACAATGGGCAATCTGAATACAACAGGAAAACAAAAGCTACAGTGCCCACTGTTCTGGCGTGACTTTTGCACACACGAATGTGAAGTTCCTCAAAGCCTGATATCCTATTATCGTCAATGGATGCACCAGGTGCCAGCATAAGTGTGTGCACATTGTGTTCATTGACATAATGGGATAGAGCATTCACTTTTTTCTTTTTCTTTTTAACATAAAGATTCCTGGAATGGAACTCTCACACATACAGAGAGCACACTGTATTCGATTAAGTGAATATGAGAATATGTGCATGTGTGGCAGGAATGAAAAAAACCCACAGCTTCTGTGACTGGACATAAACTGATATGGCAAACACATGTACACAATGGAAACACCCCCTTGTACCAATATGTCTATGTAATGGGGGTCCCATATGGTTTTCCAAACTGATTTCAGTTTGGATTTAAACAGATGTGTGTCAAAAGGGTCAAACTGGGGCAGTGGAGGTGGGATATTGGCCTCATGTAGATTCAGCCTAAGTGTCTGCTTCAGGCTGGACACAGTGCTACCTACAGTTTACTATTATTATTGCTATTAAGCTCTACTTTGCCGAGTGGGAATGTAATCCGCAAAGATTGCCTTCTCCTCTTCTGCCAATGGGATATCTCTGCTGGATGAGTAGGCTGCCACAAATAGAAAGAGCCCTTCTGTCCACTGTAGACATTGACCAGTATAAGGTGCTCCAAGTATATGATAAAGAGATAGCAATAAACTTGAAGTACAAGGATTGTTCATTGTTAAGAATTGTTAAGAGTTATTAAGAATGTGCAGGGCTATTCAATAGTATGTGTATGGCAACCACATATGAACCACAATGAACTTTGTATTATATAATGTT
This sequence comes from Cyclura pinguis, assembly GCA_030412105.1. Taxonomy (NCBI): domain Eukaryota; kingdom Metazoa; phylum Chordata; class Lepidosauria; order Squamata; family Iguanidae; genus Cyclura; species Cyclura pinguis. The sequence goes on from CM059600.1 coordinate 134,093,938, forward strand.
CACATATAAATTGTTGCTGTTATTGTTGTTATTATTTCCTTGATATTACACCTTTTTCCCAATACTAGGACTCAAGATGGCTTCTAAAAAATAAAGTAAATACAGTTGGAAGCACTTGTTGTTGTGTGTCGTTGTCTCTGTTCCCCATGACATTCTTGCAAAGAAGCTAGTAAAATGCAGGCTGGACAAGGCTACTGTTAGGTGGATTTGCAATTGGTTGACAGACCGAGCCCAAAAGGTGCTCACCAAAGGCTTCTCTTCTTCCTAGAAAGAAGTGACTAGTGGGGTGTCACAGGGTTCTGTTCTGGGCCCAGTGCTATTCAACATCTTCATCAATGACTTGGATGAAGGACTAGAGGGTATGCTGATCAAGTCTGCAGATGACACCAAATTGGGAGGGGTTGCTAATATACCAGAGGATAGGATCAAAATTCAAAATTTAACACAGAGAAATGTAAGGTCCTACACTTAGGCAGAAAAAAATGGAATGCACAAATATAGGATGGGGGACACGTGGCTGGATAACAGTACATGTCAAAGGGATCTAGGAGTCTCTTGGTGGACCACAAGCTGAACATGAGTCAGCAATGTGATGCATTGCAGCAGCCAAGAAACCTATTTTTTGTTTGCATCAATAGGAATATGATTTCTAGATCAAGGGAAGTAATAGTGCCACTCTATTCTGCTTTAGTTAGAGCTCTTCTGGAATACTGTGTCCAGTTCTGGGCACCTCATTTCAAGAGGGATATTGACAAGTTGGAGCATATCTAGAGGAGGGCAACCAAAATGGTGAAGGGTCTAGAGACCATGCCCTATGAGGAGCGGCTTAGGGAGCTGGGTATGTTTAGTCTGCAGAAAAGAAGGTTAAGAGGACACATGATAGCCATGTTTAAATATTTGAAGAGATGTCATGTTGAGGAGGAAGTGGGCTGGTTTTCTGCTGCTCCAGAGACTAGGACAAGGAGCAATGGATTCAAACTACAGGAAAAGAGATTCCATGTAAACTTCAGGAACAACTTCCTGACAGTCAGAGTTATAGAGTTATTCGGCAGTGGAATATGCTTCCTCAGAGTGTGGTGGAGTTTCCTTCTTTGGAGGTTTGTAAGCAGAGGCTGGATGGCCATCTGTTGAGAGTGCTTTGATATGGGTTCCTGCATGGCAGGGAGTAGGACTGGATGGCCCATGTGGTCTCTTCCAATTTGATTATTCTATGTTTCTAAGGCAAACCTATCAAGGTTTTTTTTTCTTGATAGGATTTGTTCTGAGGGGGTTTGCCTTTGCCTTCCTCTGAGGCTGAAAGAACGTGACTCACCAAAGGTCACCCAGCAGGTTTCCATGGCTGAGCAGGGATTGGAACCCTGATTTCCAGGATCATAGTCCAATACTCAAACTGCTACACCACTCTAAGTCTTGTAGAAAGCTCTTGCAAAGATGAATTTTAAAATATATTTTAAAACTTATTGTTAAAAATGTAACTAAACTAACCATAGAATTAAAAAACATTTAAAACACATGCATTAAAAAGACAAAAGATTAACATCAGCAAAACAGCACACTATTAAAGTCAATTCCTAAAAGTCTGTTGGAACAGAAAAGTTTTAACTTGCTGATGGAAGGATAGCAAGGAAAGAGCCTTCCTCTCCTCCCTTCCCTTCCCTTTCCACTTCCCCTTCCCTGGAAGGGTGTTTCAAAGGGTTTGATCTTTGAGCTCCAACACAGACAACTTAACTCTAGGATTTCTGGTAGTTTTAGGAGCTGATCAGATGTTGCTCTGGACAACCTGGTTCGTATTCCTGGATTTCCTCACATAGGCCCTTTTTGCACTCCATTCGCCATGCGAAAGGGCCCCTCGAGTGTCGCGTGAATGTGAGGAGCGGTCCACACGATGCACTCACAATCACACGATGCTCCAGGGTCTGGCAGGCACCGCTCATGCACTTCTTCATTTTTGGCTTTGAGCCAAAAATGGTGCACGATTGCTCATCGCTCCGGGGCCCCGCACACACTTGCCATGTGTGCGGAGCTCCAGAGCCATGGCGCTCGCGCTTCCTGCCCCTGCACAACCTGGGAAAGTCCCAGGCTGCACTATGGAAGGAAGAGGCAGGGCTCTCGCACAAGTGTGTGGCAGCTGCGGAGCTGAAGGAACCGGGACGCGAGAGCCTCTCGCTGGAGGCTGCTCACGCGATCCCCGCACCCCAGCTCCGTGAAAAGGTGCGTTGCGGAAAGGGCCATAATCTTGTACCCAATGTATGCAGACAAAGGGAATGAAGCTAGTGACGTACGTGCGATCTTCCAGATGTTCTTTGAATTCCTCTCCCATCTGTCCTAGCAAGCATGGCCAATAGCCATGGAGGTGTATTCCAGCAACACCTTGTCAGTCACAGGCTTTCTACACATGATGGAAAAATTCAACATGCTTCTTCCATTGGATTTTTTAAAAAAAAAATAAATCTTGGTCTTATTATTTTAGAAAACATCTCTGTTTTGCTTAATTCTCTCTTATTCATGGCAGAGTTCAGTCTACAAGAACTCAAAAGCACAGAACATGTGAATAATATATATGACATAACTCCACATGCAGAACAGCCAAAGCTTGCATGTCTAAATGCTCTACTGTTTTTTGTAGGGTTTCTCATTCCCATATGGTAGTCCAGTGTGCAATAACGTGGTATATTTTTATCCATTTGCACTCCCTGACATTCCAATGCAGTTACCTATGGCTTATGGTTAGACCCACGAGGGAATGTTTATGCACAAGGTCTTTCATCCCTACCATCATAAATGCTAACACGGATGTGGAACATTCTCTTTCTATTAGCTTTACTTATACACAGAGCTTGGAAACATGACTTTTTTGGACTACTCCCAGAATCCTCAGAACAGTACATCCTTTGATTATGCTGCCTGGAGGATTCTGGGAACCATCATCCAAAAAGTTGCATTTTGAAGCTCCTTTCATACTTCTGGAGAAGACTTTGACCCGTATTCCACATCACCTAAGGCCTTTCCGCATTACACTGTTATAGTGCTATTATACCACTTTCAGCATCCTGTGGAATTCTGGGGTTTGTAGTTTCCTGAGGCCAAAGAGCTCTCTGGCTGAGAATTCTAAATGCTCCTCCCGAAACTGCAAACCCCAGGATTCTACAGGATGTTGAAAGTGGAACAATAGCAATACAGCAGTGTAATGCAGAAAGGCCCCTAGTTATGAATGCTGAACTAAGGCCATTTCCGCACTATATTCTTATAGCTCCCTAAACTGCAAACCCCAGGATCCCATAGGATGTTGAAAGTGGAATAATCACGCTATAAGAATGTAGTGCGGAAATGGCCCACGTAACATCTCCTGGCCCAAACCCCCAAAACTTGCTTTATGAGGCAACAGCTATGCTGTGAAATGGAAGTCAGTTCAGTTGTCAATCAGGACACAAGAGAACAATGTTTCCACCCTCTCCCAAAAGCAAGTGAGGCTTTAACCATCAGAAGCAGGACTCCTCTCACAATTCCTTGTCTCAGCCTCACTTCCTGGTGGAATTGGAGGGGAAATGTCATCCTTCTGTGCCCTCATGTCCAACTGCAAAGACCTCTGTCTCTCAGTGTGGCTGCTGGCTGTTAGGTTTAGAAGGACATTACAATCATGGCAATAGTGGCATGGTCATGACTACATAGTAAATATGGAGCAGGAACAGAGCCATAACTCTGGATTATTAACCTGTACCTGCAATACAGAATGCCAACCAACATAATCTTATGGAAAGATGTGGTTGAACTGATGAACATCACTGATATACATTGTTGTTGTTATGTGCCTTCAATTTGTTTCTGACTTATAGCAACCCAACAGTGAACCTATCATGGGGTTTTCTTGGCATGATTTGTTCAGAGGGGGTTTGCTTGTGTCTTCCTCTGAGGCTGAGAGACTGTGACTTGCCCAAGGTCACATACATAGCACATTGGAAATAGAGGGTGTGGTGATGCCTGTGTGGAGGAACATTGTTTTTCCCCCCCTCTGTTTTCCCCTTGCATTACTCAGTTTCTCCTTGATCCATGGATCATTATAATTTCTAAATAAAAAGCATAATTAGAAGGAATGTAGACCTCCATGTTGTATAATTGAAAAATATGTTTATGGAATAAATCAATAACAGTCAGCTTTGCAAAAGTGAGCTTTGAACTGTCTAATTGGATTAGCAGCAGATGGTGGCTTTTCCATTGTCTTGGCTTGGAGCAGTTGATTGCCTTAAAAAGAAAACCCACAAAACAAACTTTATTTAAAATGACTATTACTTAATCTGGGAATAGCTCTTCTCATCTACTTGTGGCCCACTGTGTAATTCGAGTAATTCATAAGTCTAGAGATCATCTTACTTCACTTGTTTAAAAACAATTCCATGTCAACAGACATATTTTCCCCTTTAGGACAATGTGTTCTTTTGCAATAGTTTTCCTAAAAATTCAACATGCTTCTTCCATTGGATTTTTTTTAAAAAAAATAAATCTTGGTCTTATTATTTTAGAAAACATCTCTGTTTTGCTTAATTCTCTCTTATTCATGGCAGAGCTCTAGGATAGCCTAAGATAGTTTTGCTGCCTGAGACAAAAGACAAACTGGTGTCTTTTTTCCCTAGTTCACAGAGAGAAGCTGACCAAGGAGCTGTTGATTGACTGTAAATAGAGTAGTGCTTTCCACTACACCAGAAGCAGAAAGCTGGTTCAAGGCCTTTCTGGCGTCGGCATGAAGCCTATAATCTGAATTTTAGAATTTTGGAAACAATATTTCTTGGAAGAAATTTGCCTTGCATACCAAATCTCTGATTTTCCTGAGTTAAAAAGAGAATTGCTTGTTGCTTATTAATTGGTTGTGTGACAAGCAACACCTGCGGAAATTTACTCTTCTATACAACCATTAAATGTACAGCAGCCCTCTTCAGTTTTCATTCTGGCAACTTTAGTTGCCACTAGTCTGCAACTGAGCACCTCCTCATGAGCCACCACATTTCTTCACAAGATATTTCATGCAAAAGCTCTCAGTAGTTAGGGAACAGACATGTCAATATGAAAAGACAATCACAAAAAATATAACACAGGAGGCAGTGTAGAGAGTATGACCTCAGCAGGGTCCAAGAAGCAGGAATTAAACAGTCCATAGGAAATTTAGTAGACCAGAGTCAAATCAACAGGTTTGTGGTGTCATTTATTTAAGTCAGAGGTGGGAACCAGGTAGCCCTCCTGGTGTTGTTGGACTGCAGCTCCCAGTATTTCTTGCCATTGGCTATTCTGGAGAGGGAGAGGCAGTTCACTCTGGAAGACCAAATGATTCCAACCCCTTATTTAGGTTTAAAAAGAACCAAAGAAAAGAATCTTGGTAGCAGAATACTGCTGCTGAAATGACACTCATGGGCCATTTCCTCACGCGGCGAGGGAATCGCTCCCTGCGGCTACTCACCGGCTCTTCTTTGAGTCCGGTCCAGTCCGGGGTGAGGAGGAGCAGTGCATGATCGCAGATCCGCACTGCTCCAGTGTCCAAAATGGCGGCTTCCAGTTGGTCGTGGGTCTCGACCAACCGCTGAAGCTTGCATTGGTGCGAGCCTGCGAATCTGCATCGGAGAGCAGGCACGCAATGGCGCGCACCGGCTGGAGGACCACTTGGGGTCACTCCGGAGCGGACTGAGGTGTGGATCTATGGTAAGTAATCTGGACCCAGTCCGCTCCAAGGTGCAGACATCCTCCGTGGAGGACACACTGCACCGTTTTATTTAACCCGTGTGGAAATGGCCTTAAGTGTTTGTTTTGAAATTGCTGAAAGCTCACCTAAGTTCTCATCTAGCACAGTGGCTGTATATTTAGTATCTAGGAAACACAACTCACAAGATCCTTGAATCTGGGGGTGTCACAAAGTATAATAATGGGGAAAAAGTAGCAAGGTCTTGATGCTGTTTCCAGTTCTCTGCAATAGTGTTTTTATAGAAGCTCTTTGCAATGTTTATGTAACCTTACTTTTACAGGAAGGAATTATTTAATAAATATTTTGATTTCAAACACAAATCTCTTGTTATCTGACTGTGTCTTTTTCTAAAATAATTATTAGAAGACAGTCTCTGTTCTCACAAAGGAGGATGAAATAGTAGAAAGGTTTTCAATAATATTTTTTTAAATGCAAAACAGTTCTAAGATGCTGCAGAACAAGTGGAGTGGGAGTGAAAAATGGTTTGCTTAGCACTGGGGATGTTACAAATATTATTCCATACGGAACCTTGGCCATGTTGCAAGCTTGGTGTACAGCTAAGTTCATGATCTCTGGCTGCACTTCTGGGTTCCTCATTGGAGCCTTCATTAGGAACTTGTTTCATCCTTACAAAAATGTAACAGAAAAAGATAAAGTGTGCACTATCCACTGTGTAAATATATTATCGGCACAAGTCCTCATATCCTCTCCCTTGACTGACTACAGTCTGATGGACTGTACTTTTACCTCATTGCTTGACTTCACTGTCTTCCTCTTGGCTCCAGTCATGTATCTATTCTGGATTCCATTTACTCCACATTTGAAATACTGGCTTATTTCCAGTGACAATTTTGTCTCTTATCAACTAGTATGAGTTTTGGCTAATCCAAGTGGGAACCCTTCCTCTTGTTGAAAAGATAAAACAGCCCTGAGGAACAAGACTTTTTAAAATAGGAAGGATCTGGGTAATGTAGGGATATGTAACCTCAGCAAGCAAGTCTAGACCTGCCTGAGTTGTTACATGACGACCAAGATCTGCACACACATTACCATGTCCTCCCACCACCCAGGTGTCAAGCTCTGGGAGGGGCCTTTGTTTCTGTCACTTATCTGTGGAGAAGGGAAAGAGAACAGGGACAATTCAGGAGCAGCTGATCTCAGATGTGGGGCAGGAGACAGAAATGAATGTGCAATCTCAAATAGAGTGAACTCAACTTTTCCTTCACCTTGAAGCTCAGTGCAGCAGGATGTTACTGCCCTGCCTAGTCCGAGCTTTGGGGATATTAAAAGATATCCTTTTGATATCACAATTCAGCTTCACTTCTCTATTCCCCTCCACGTGCTTGCGAGGCCACCGGACAAGCACGCCACCAAGCTCGGCTGTTAATCGCCGTAATATTCCTGGATAATACAGGCAGGCCAGAAAATAGCTGACTCGCTGCTTTAGGAGACCTCCAGGCAAGTACTATAATTAGGTATGCACGCAACCTACAAAAGAGCCTCTACCCCACGCTGGCAGCGTGATGGGCTAACTATACAATACCCAAGTACTCTCTGTTTGCATACTGGCTACTCTATTGAGAACGTCTGCGATAACTCAATCATTCAGATTCTGGCCTTTCAGCGGAGGCTTTGTCTCCAACTCCAAATCTATTCTTTTCCCCCAAGTACGGCATAGCCTGCAGTCACAATTCTTCTTATAAAAACCCTTGATTCCAAGACCTTCCTCGGATCGCTCCCGAGTTTCATCCCACCTTGCTGCCGCTTTGTTTGGCAAGCCTCCCCTCAGCTCCACGTGCTGAGCTACACTGCACCCCAGCCTCGCTCTCTATTTTTCCGGGCTTCAGGACAGGTGAAGTATCACCCAAACCAGCAATCCCTCTAAAAATCCTTCTATACAACTCCAACCTTTATTTCTTTAGTTATCTTGTGTGAGTGTGTCCCATACACTGTTTTGCTTGTGTTTGTAATAAAACATCATTTATTGTTTCAACTTCTGTGTGCTCCTTGACTCGACCCGACCCCGTAGATATAGGGTTCAAGATCTCGCTACATTACCCTGCCTCTCGTAACGCTAAGCAGTGCTCTGAGCTAATTTTCCCCACCTTTAGTTGGGCACATTTTGGTGTCCCTCCCGGGACCCCCAGTGCACAGGGTAACAAGGATCTTCACAGCCTGAATTGCTTGCTCTTGCCTCCCTTCCCCACTGGTTAGCAACAGCAGCACCCACCCCCACCTCCAGGGCTGAAGGTCTGCCAGGCAGTGGGAGGTTTTTGGACACAGCGTATGTGAATAGCCATTTGCACCCTATCCAAAAAGAGATTCACGTGCGTGTACAATACTAACAGGAACCTGGCCTTTGAGCAGTATGGCTTCAGACATCTTTGTGCACATTTGCATCTGGCACCTAATCATGCATTTTGCTGAACTGCAAAGTTTGGTGAACTGGATAGTTTCCTACATTGACAATTCACATTTCAAAGCCAGGAATTGTTTGCGTGTTAGACTATGGCTCTGGGAGATCAGAGTTCAGATTCTCATTCAGCCAGTAAAGCCCACTAGGTAACCTTGAACAAGTCATATTCTCTCAGTCTGCTAAGAAGGAAGGAAATGGCAACCCACTCTGAACAAATTTCAGCAAGAAAACCCCATGACAGGGCCACTTTAAGTCAGAATCAACCTGAGAGCACATAACAACAACAACAACATTTAATTGTCCTTTTTGCCATCTCTGTTGCAAACAGAGATGATCCACATATGGATCATCTTGATGATCCACATATACACAGAAAAAGCACAACAACACATTATAAAATAACTTAAGCAATACATTAAAATTATTCCAGAGAACTACTTAATTTAACAATGGAACTTTTTTCCTACAGCGTTCATTGTTTTAGTACCAGTAACTGCCATTGCAAAATGAAGTATCTGGTTGTTATTGTTGCGTGTCTTCAAGTCATATCAAACTTACGACAATCCTAAGATGAATCTATCATGGGGTTTTCTTGGCAGAATTTGTTCAGAGGAGGTTTTCCCTTGCCTTCCTTTGAGTCTGAGAGAGTGTGGCCTGCCCAAGGTCATCTTTCTTTCAGCCATCTTTCCATGGCTGAACAGATATTCAAAGGCCCTACTTCAACACTCAGACCACTTCATCACACTTGCTCTTATCTATATCAGGTGTTCAGTCAGATTACTCCCTTTTCCAAAATCATGATCATAAGCTAGGATGGTTTGTTTAGATTAAATCCACGTCCCCCTCTTGAGCTCATATCATTGAGGTTTTTATTTATTTATATATATATATATATAAAAATATAAATATAAATAAAAATAAATAAAAATAGGAGAAAAGCACAACAGTAGAAAACAGAAAAAATGGCATCAAAAACAACAGACATTCCTTCAGCGTACACAACATGAGAAATGATCTTACAGCACCTCAGTCTATAACCTCCAGTGGCAGAGCCAGCCATGACCCTGTTGGGCCCCAGGTAGAGGTTCATCCTCCCTTGAATGCCTCACAACCATTCTGTTATGGCCCCCGTGCACGCACACACACACACACAGACACTGATTTGATATAATAATAATTGGCTGAATATGATTTTAATTGGCAACACATGTTTTTCAGACTTGATATCAAAGTGACCCTGCATTGACTGGATAGCTGGGCTGGTTTAAAGGATGATAACCTGGCAGGCAAGTACGATGGAGATCCCGCCCCGCCCCCCCCAAAAAATGGCATGGTAAGGTCATAAGCAGGAAATCATGCAAAAACGTTGGAGACAAAAGATCACTGCTAGCTTTGACAGTGATACGTCATGAAATGGGGAGATTCTCACTAAATCAATACTTGTACTGAGCACCTTGTCCTCTCACCTGCACCCTCCTTCCATTGTCTCCAATCCCACCCTCAGATATGGGGCTATCACACACCATTAATGCCTTTATCACCCAGTGCTAAGCTCATCAGCATGTTCTGGACTGCACTGTCTGATTACAAAACTCCATTGTCCGAACGGCCAAAGGACCATTGACACCCATCCCCTGAAGGCAGATTTTGGGTATAAAAAGCCCTGATTTAAGGCAGATCGAGGAAGTACCTTATTTGCAGGATCCAACATTGTCACTCAGATTTCTGATGGGTACTGTCCTTGGGCACAAGCCTAAGCCATTTCACTTCACTCTGCTGCACTCTAGAACAGTAAATATTGCCAGATCCCTAAAATCTCTGCTATCTACTTTCCTCCCTTTCTCTCCAGTTAGCCTTGTATGACTGTGTGTATGAATGACTATGTTAGTATGTGTGTTGAACATTTTCCAATAAACACAATTTTAGCTTATTTCTGAGTTTTGTGGCTGGTTTATCTTTGCAGTGACCTCATAGACATTGGTGAGAGATCTTGCTTGGTTGCCCCCTCCCTTGCAAGCCTCCAATTACGATCTGCTATTTTCCCCAATTTGCAGGGAGGTGCGGGTATGGCCAGAGGACCTCTAGGGATCCCCAATGTTTTGGGGTGACAACTCCTTCGGAGCACAACACACAAAGGAACAGTAGGAGAACCCACATAACACATCACCCTCATACCATCTCCTTAGTCAGGATGTCTGACAGTAGTACCTGGTGGCTTCCAGGTCAGTTTTGGGGAGAAGAATGATATGGTCCTCTGAAATTTAAACTTAAACTCAAAGCAGATTCAGAGACCCACTGACACAGAAGCCAACTGTTGTTGCTAGTGCCCACAGAGAGCACACACAGCCCTCCCTGGGGCAAAGGTTCAAGACACAGCTAAGAATAGTGGGTCATTTGTCTACCCTTTTGCCGAACAGCCTGGACACACAAAAAAGGCAGCAACAGCTACAACCTAACAGCAGCAGCCTATAAACACATGCTGCACGGGGCAAGATATTACATGATCATAAGCTAGGATGGTTCCCTGGGGAGTGGGGACATGTTTCCCCTCACCTTTTATTATACACCTAGCAAACAGAAATCATAGCATGGATAGAAAAAGAGGAAGTTTCTATAATAAACCTAGAAAATACACTTCACAAAACTGTTTTCTAACCACTCAGCCACAGCACCAGACAACAATCAGATGTTAGAGCTTGGGATGGAGAAGCATGTGTCTTCCTATTTTCCACTAACCCAAGTGTCATGTGCTAAAAGCCCATGAAGGACGCAACCTTCTCTGGTCTTATATTTTATATACTAGAGGTTCTTGGTTTACAACACAACACTAGGGAAAGTGGGGAATGGTTCTCCCCATTTGGACACATCTGAGCCAATCAGGGAGAGCACTGTATGGTTCAATAGCCTTGTCCAATCCACTATTTTGGCCCACAGTGCCTCCACCAGCAATACATCTGAACAAACTATTCTCCTCAGTTATGCCTGATAGGCCTGTCTTGGTGGACAATATGCCAATAGGCCTAAGCCCAGCCTCTTCCATATTCTACCTTCCTGATCTCTCATATACTCTGCCAGAAGCTTTGGGTCACCTGTGTACCTTGGAGACCTCCTTCTCAGAGTGCAAAGATATTGAATGAGCAGACAAATAGGAGAGGCTAGTGCCAAAAGGTCACACAAAAGAGACCAAATGCTGATCAATTGGGGGGGGGGGAGATATCATCTGGCCATCTCAGCAGGGCTCCTGTGTCTTGGACAGTGGCTGTTACCATCAGGTGTAACGTTGCTTGTAATAGTTCCGCTGTGTGATGAATTCCTTCATCCTTCTAAACACTGTATAGGATTGCACAACCTTCTGAAGACTGTACAGTATTGCAAAGGATATATTAAAAAAAAACCCTCTGGTTTTGAACACTCTGATGACTGGGTGCTGCTGTGGGCTTCCACCCAAGTCTATGCAAATAAAGGTCTGTTAGATTTACACCTGAGAAACAGTATCTTATGGACCAGTAGCAAGCCTCCTCTATGACAGAAAGGGGGAAGGGGAGGCAAGAAAGAGGAATTATGAATTAGTATTTGTCAGTTGATGGTATTTGTGAGAGAATGAGAAGAAAACATGGGGATGACTAGGGGTTCAGCCAGTGCTTCTGTCTCAAGTTCTTCATTCCTTACAGAGAGAAATTTCTTGTAACAGGTAGGAGAACAATATAAAACTGTGCTATCCAGAACTTAGGAAAGTTGCAGGGGAGGTGGAGGGAATTTGGGAGTTGTAGTTCAAAAGAGTTTCCAAGTTCTGGTCCAGTCACTGAAGGGCGCATGACTGAAGAGGCAAACAAAATGGTGGACATCTTGACTGTGCTCTTCTCATCCCACCCATGAGACTCCACCCTATTCCAGCCATTCCTCTACCATGGACTCTTTCACACTTCATAATTGCAGCACCTTTATTCCACTTCCACTGTTGTGGCTGCATCATATGAGATCCTGGGATTTGTAGTTTGGGGGCTCTCCAGCTGAGAATTCTAAATACATGATGAAACAACAAATCTCAGGATTCTATAGGATGGAGCTATGGCAGATAAAAAGTGGTATCACAGCATTGTAATCGTGTTGTATGTAAGCACTCCATATTCAGATTTATGTGTCACGGCACAGGTGGGACTTGGGTAGTCAGTGTTGTTGGACTGCATTCCTTATCATTGCTTATGCTGGCTTTGGCTGCTGGGGCTTACAACATCTGGAGGGTCAGATTATCGCCCTCACACACATGCAGTTACACCATTGGCATGCCTGTTGTGCCACCAGAGTGGAAAGCTTACTGCCAAATCTTATAGCCTCTCTCAGTTGGTGGATCTTGAGTCTCTAGAGTTGTACCCTAAAGCATCTTAGCAGACTCTCTTTCCTGTTTTTCCATCCCTGTTTTTCCACACAAGAGCTTTGTAATAAGAAAGGGCATTTCTTCAAAGTAAACTGCTTACTTGCAGCTGTAACTGTATCAATCTACGTGTGATTGAGAGAGTACAGAAATAGCTGTAATGGCTTGTTCTCAGCTTAAAAGCAGGAAGTGGCTTACCAACTGCTGAAGCAAAATGTTAAGAAGCTTTTCATTCAAAACTTTATTTTACCCTCCTATAAACAAAGTGGTTTTGTTTATTTATTTTAGTAAACGTGTCTAGTCCCCTGCATTGCCAAGGGTTGTTATTCATGCTGGTATTAAATTGCCTGTTTTTGTCTACAGTTCTTATGCAACCTCCCCAGCATTGAGTTTCATGAAACTGTGTCACAATGATAGTGTTCAAAGAAGTAGCCATGTTAGTATCTTGCAGCAGAAAAGGGAGGAAGGAAGGGTAAGGGAAAGAGAGAGAGAGAGACAGAGAGCGAGCAGCACTTTTAAGACTGATTGGTTTTTATTTTCACATGACCTTTTACAGATATAAACCAAGATGCAGTACAGAGTGATGATAAACACACAGGTATAAAGCATATTTACACAGTTATGGAACATTATATGATCACAGTGTATCACAGTGAAATCAGGTTTCCTCTCCTCAAATTCCATTCCACCTACTTATTAAAATGACTCCTCAGGTAGACATCTGATTCTGTCTTTTCCTATCTTTGTTTCTCTTTCTTTTTTGCTTTCTGTACCACAATTGGAAAAAAAAACACAAGATGGGTGCCTACTCTTAAGACCAGAAGGACAAGCAACCTGGTTTATCTGAAAAACACTTTGGACTCCAGCTGAAACCACGTGCACATTTTCAAGCATTGTAAGGGCCATTCAGACATTTCTCCTGTTTGAGTTAGTTTTCTTTCTTGAATGCATACCCCACCTTTCTTTCAAGGAGCCCAAGGGAGCTTACATGGTTTTCCCTTTCCTCTTTTATACTCCAACAACTCTGTTGAAAGGCTGGGTGGGAATATAATCACTGGTGAAGGGTGACTAAGTGGGAATTTATAGCTGGATCTTTCTCCAGCTACAACACTTCAACCAAGGGTTTATCAACTAGGGTTTCCTAGAACCTGAGGGTTCCTTGAGAGGTTGCTAGACCTTTTGCAAGAGATTGGGGGGGGGGGGGTTGAATTGCAGATATAATGATTTTTATGCAGAGATTCCCTGAGATCTGAAAATTATTTCAAGAGTTCCTTCAGGGTAAAAAGGATGAGAAAGGCTGCTCTAATTCAAAGATGGAAATCATGTGTCCCTCTAAGTGTTGTTGGACTGCAATTCCCAGCAGTTCTTGCCAGCATAATCAATGATCAGGAATCCTAAAGGTGCAGATCAACCACATCTTGAGGGCTACATATATCCCACCCTAATCTAACCGCTATAGTATTGTACATTGATTCTCAGTTAATCTATGCGAACATCATTCAAAAGCCCCTTTTCCTGCTTATTCATTCCTCCTTTCTTATCCTGCCTTTAGACCCATATGACTCAAGGCAATTCACAATTTAAATTAAAAGGACTATGCAGTCAAATCATTAAGCAACAAAATCAGAGGGTCAAATTACAGATCACAGCCTCGAAATAGCAAAAAGCTAAATCAGACCAAAGGCATAGCAAAACAAAAAGGGTCTTACAGGATTCCAACAAAGACCAGGCATTCTGCCTTTATTAGGGGATTTATATCCAGCCTTTGCAAATGCTCAAGGTGGCTTGAACATTGGAAAAGTTAACTCACTTGAGATTGCCTCTTCCTTAATAGGAAAATTGCAAGTTTCCAAAAGAGAACCTGTGATCTCAGCGTAGGCCTGCAGCAGAATGTGGTAAGATCCTGACGTGGTAAAGCATTCTGTACTAGTATAAGCTGTAGTTGAGGTGGCAGTTCTTAACAGTTCTTCACATTTTTTTAAAAAACAAATTGCTTGTAGGTGAGTGAACAAGCAAATACATGTGTGTCTGTATGTGCGTATACAAGCACACATATAGGCATACCTCCACTCACGAAGCCTCTGACAAAAAAGTCCCTTTTTACATCAAGCCAGCCTCTCTTTACTTCCTAGCCTGCTGTCTAGCAGGAAGTTTTTGTCTGTTTGTTTGTTTAGCTGCAGCAGTATTAGCAGGATGGTGAAGGAGGGCTGGAAAAATATAAGGTTTGGGTATTGCATTGTAGCAGTATAGTCCTCTCTCAACATTTGTGGGTTTGACCTTCCAAATTTGATTATCTGCAAGATACATGCTTGCCTTCTCCCCCGCCCCCCAATTCTCCTCCTCCCATTCCTTTGCATTCCTCACCCCAAGCTTGCAAGGCTTGTATTGAAAATGGATGATTTTTTTCCCCTTTTGGGTAAGCAAAGGCCACAACCCACTGCTGGAGGCATGTCTTCTCTACCACATGGTTGCACATTTTGCTGTGTAATGGCCAACGATTGTTCAGGTGCCCTGTTTGCTCCTACCTCTCCCCTCTGAGAGAAATCTCCTTTCTCAAGATGGCAACCAGAAGTAGCTAGAATGCCAGATTTCTCCATCTGAGGGGAAAGTACTGGTAAGCCTTTTACCTGGTCTTTTTCTTTCCACCAGGAAATCTGGGGCCAGAGGCAAGGGAATTGGAGCAGGGAGCTCTGGAGGGGAATGAGAGGAGGATCGCGGGGGGAGTTATTTGCAGTTTTTCCAATTTTGCAAGGGTTCTGCACCCCAAACCCTCACAAATGTGGAGGGAGCACTGTATATCTGCAGTAAACAGTGCAATAAAGATTGAGCTGAGAATGAATGGGATTCTGTTCTAGTCTGTGCCACTATAGCTATGTGTCTGCCTACAACAGACAAAGTAAATGGCAGCTGCCTCCAGAATTCCTTGCTGAGTATGCATGAACAACAACACAGAGAGAAAGGGGGAAAGCACATAAGTTTCCCTCATGAGCTCACTCTAGCATTTTAAAGAAACATAGATCTATATATGGCCCTTAGAATGGGAACAAAAAAAGCACTGAAGGAATAGCCATTGCTGGAAGCATTTTTGAAGAAGCTCTCAAGTGGTCTCTAGAAGGTTCAAAATGTTTTTATTTATGCAGAGCTTGCTTGACCTGGATTGTTTCATTTTACATATGCATACTGTTAGTTTTGGATAAAAAGTTTGTTTAAACGTGGTGAATCGCTCTTCTTTTTGTGGTGCAGGAAACTATGCACCACAAACTTTAATGTTATTTTTACTTCTGGTACCAAATTTTCAGTTAAAGAAGTAATGTCCCAAAACACATCTACATACCTATATATACCTGTATAAATATATATAGCAGAAAAGTACTAGTGCCCAATCCACACTCTGTTGTACTTGATTTCTGCTTGCAGGCTGTTTTCTGTAGAAAATATTCCCAAAGTGGACCCCCAGCCTGCTGTCTGTTTTTCTCCCTCTTTCCTCTCCAGTATCCTACAATTTATTCCCGTTGCATTCTGCTCTATGTGCAACAAAGCCTTCTTGCTCTTTTGAGATGCTTACATGGGCGGAAACTTGCAAGGGCAAGTTGAACTAACTAGCTTCTATAGCATCTGCATCGATGCTCAAACAGTGCCTGCATAGTATAAGTGGGTCTCAGTTTACATCAGGGTTATGCTCCTGGACAGTGATGCATATTGAGATTGATGGAAATGTGAGGTAGCCAGTTCCATAAAGAAACACAGAAGGCCAGGGAGATATGTTCCAATGGAACTGAAGTAGCCACAAAGTTAGGGATTTCACTCAACCCACCACCAGTTTTCAAGAGGCTTAAAGAATAAAACATCAGACCTCAACTTTTGCAGGCTGGAGAAATGTGCAGATGCCCTCCAGAGGGACCTGAATGCCAGCAAGCAACTTCTGATCCCAAGGGGGCCCGGTTGGGGTGAGCTGACTTTGCCATTAGACAATCGTTTCTCTTCAGAGGAGCACAAAGACACAGAAGAACAAGATTTCCAGGGAAAGCGAGCAAGCGAGAGAATGAGAACCAGCACATCTCCTGCTGGATCTTCTGCAGCAGGCTCAGAGGGCACAACAGGAGGAGAGGCAGCACATATTCTGTACAGAAACCAGCTGCACTAACAAAGCAACAGCAACAACAGAAGTCATTGCCCAAAATGTCTACTGAGTTCTCTTTTCTGACTCAGTCCTCAGAGATAAGTAAGCTTTAAAATACAAGTTCTTTGTCTTTTTTATTGCAGATTGTTCAGCAGAGTCACCCCTTCTGGCACTGTCAATGTTACTCACTTGCTCTTTCCTCATCATGGCTCCCCCACCTAAGCAAGCAGAAAAAACCCTTCCCTCTAGCCACTTCAAAATGTTTTTTCCTCCTTCTCACACAACAGGCCAAAGAAAGCCCTTTCTTCCAGCAACACCAAGACTGCTGTTGCTCTATCACCTTCCCAACTCCGCCAACCAAGCCAAGTTAAAAAAAAATCCAGTCCAGTCAACTTTTCTTAATTCTTACTCATCTCAGCTTCCTCACTCTCTTGCCCCTTCTGCTTTGCTCAGTTACAAAGGTGCACTGGGAGAGTTATGCATTGTGGGTGAGACTTTCATTTATTTATTTCTAGAGAGCTATGCATTGTAAGTGAGAGTTTCATTTATTTATTCTAGAGAAACACTGTAAATTTGAAATGTTGCAAATAGGGGAAAGGTAAGTTGAGCCTTGCTTGTACATTTTGACAAATAAGCACTCCAGTGGTGATGGCTAATAATAACTTCAAAAATATATTTAAGCCCCAATGGTGCAGAAAACAGGATATTTTGAGTCTGTGACAAATCTCAGTCTGGCAAAAAACCAACACAGGTCACTGCAAAAGAGTTTTTTCTGCATATTCAGGTCTTTTAGAAATTCGTATAAATGCAAGCTACATTTTGTTTGGACCTAATTCTTTGGACTGTTGCTTTTGCTCAGGCATTGCAGTTTCTCCACTTGTTCAGTGTTTCTGAAGCTTTATAAAACTGTTATTTCCCTTTCTTACACTTATATACACATACAGAATCATCACCCCATAAGCTTCTTTACACAAAGGCAGGAACTTAGGTTTCTTAGGCAAGGTATTTCTTGTCTAAGAAACCCTGTGAAATTGATGGGGTTGCCATAAATTGACAGACAACTTGAAGGCACATATACACTACCATCTGCTTTCAAAAGCTTCCAACTCCTGAATCTCCCATACTTCACTTATATGTGGTCAGTTACACCACTCTCTCTAGAACAGGAGTGGGAACTGTGCAGCTTCAGATGTTGTTGGACTGTCTAGGGCTGCTGGGAATTGCAATTCAGCAACATCTGGAGGCCCATACAATCCCTGCTCCTTCAGATCAGGATGGGCAATTATAGCTTTCCAAATGTTTTTGTATGATAGTTCCCATGATTCCTCCCCACTGGCAATGCTGGCTATATCTTTTGAGAGATAAAGTGCAAAACAGATGGAGAGCCAAACTTGCTCATCCCCCTCCCCTTAAAAATATGCCTTCCAGGCTGGATCACAGGCAAATTGATAATTATTCTGCAAGACCCAGACTCAGACCCAGATTCTGCCGCTTATTTCCAGTCATTCCAGAGAAGGCATAAATAAACTTCAGGAAGTTCTGAACTTTGATTGTTTATAAGATTTACCAATAAAATATGGAAGATTGTTATTACCTTTCACATTGCTGTATCTCATTTCTCACTGGGACACGCCAATCTGACTTAGTGTAGCCCCTTAGAATTCCAGTGTATTAATTTCAAAAGTAAGTTACTGATCAGTGTCTTCTCTTCAAGACTGCAATTTTTGGTTTTTCCAAAATCCAAAAGTTTTTCCATCATTTTTATACTTGGCATAAATAAATGACAAGTCTTGGAACATTATATATTCATATTCTACTATGTTCTACAAGTTTGTAAGTTATGTGGGATGTTCTCAGTGGTGGTCGTGAGGTTCCTGTATTTTAAACCTGGTGTTAATATATATTGAAACCATATTGTTGAATGCCATGAGAGTTATTTCATGTTGCTGGCTATACTGCAGTCACTCACGTTCTGCCATGCTGTTTGTGATATATCTTTTATAACCAGGTCCCCTTAATGCATTTTCAGAGAGGGTTACCAGGTGAAGCTGTTTTAGCCTGATCTTTTTTAAGTGATGATGGAACCTAGTCTTTCTCTATGATGGCTAAGACATATATCAGGATCACTGAAAGCACAGAGGGTGACCATTTCATGCTTAACTCCATAAAGCCAAAGCCAAAAAGAGTACTAATGGAAGCAGTCACCATTAATGAAATTGCTTATGGTGGCCATTTTTGCTTTCCAAACACAAAATGTTGCAATTCCCTATAAGAAAGGAATATTTAGGAGTCATGTAACACTCCTAAATTAATTCAACATACACCCAGGCTGCTGTTTTTTAAATTTGATATATAAGCAATAGCATATCCATGCCTTCTTTTTATCCCTGATTCAAACATTTCTCTTTGGTGTCAGGAAGGTCAGCATTGCAAAGTTTTAAGAAACAAGAGGATAAAGAAAAAGAATCCCTTTTTGTTTTGGTAATCATAATCATACCATATTTTGTAATTACTTGTTTGATTATTAAGTTTTCTGTTCTGTTCAGCTCAGTAATTAAGAATCTGGTTTAATGGGACCAAGGATTGCTAGCCCTTGACCAGAAACACAATAACTGTTGCAACAATCCATCTGCCTATCCTTCTGTTCCATCTACTCCATCTACTATAGTTGAGAATCAGAATATCTCTTGAAAGAGGAAACAGGGAAAGAGGGACAAGAGAATGGACTGTCACAATACTGTGAAGGAGACACTTATCTGATTGGTTTTATTCCTTGGCAGAACTGCATGAAATTGGCAGACACTGCCGCCCCTTATGAGGGAAAGGAAAGTGCCAAATTTCACATCAGTGCAGCAGTATGTGTGTGTCTTTGTAAGAGTTGCCAAAGCAGCAACATCCCATTCCCTGGGACTTCAGAGCCAAAACCTGAGACTGAAGGGCAGGTCCATGTGATGTCACATGGGCAGGTCCTTGTCATATCACAAGGGTGAGTCCTTGCCGTTTTACAGAGGCAGGGCAGATAAGAATTGGCAGGCAGGCCCAAACTGCCTCGGGGTCATTTGGTTGTAGAAACGGACATGAGGGCAATATGAGTAAATCAGCCCAGAATTTGGGTGAAACCCAACTAACCACGTATGGCAACCCTGAAATTGGTGGAGGGGGGGGGGGAAGCATTTTTTGGTGGCCAGCAAAATATGCCTATTAGTTAAAACAGTTGCCATCATGTCCAATATGGTTTGCATGCTGCCTTGTCTTACATAGAACATGGATGACAGGTGAATTTTTTCAATCCTATGAGCCTAAGCTGGTGGGATTTGTGGAAGACTTACTTCTAGCCCTCAGGAGATTTTTCCAGGCCTTGTACTCCTGCTGCCGGAACGACAAGAAGGCTCATGAATCACAGTGCTGGCACTCTATTTCCTATCTTGCTATAAATGGCACAGTGGACCCAAGAGCGTTCACCCACCTACTCTCTCTCTCTATCCCCCCTTCTCTCTCTCCTGACTTTTTGGTCTGCTGATATAACATATGCACAGCACGCATGCAAACACCTTTGTACTGAGCCAGAAAGCCCTGGGCACCCACTGTGTCTGGATGTCCAGGCTTTAAAGATAAAATAATGTATTTGGTGACAGATGGCTAGTCAAACCACCTTTTGGTAGAATATTTCTTCACGTCTGAGTAGCAGCAGGCTGAACTAATTCCTTATAGCCAATGAAGGCATTTGGGGGAAGGAGTATACTTGTTGTTCTGATGCTCTCATTGGCCTGAAAATGCTGAAGGCAGCATCTGATTGATTTAACTTCCTGATCCTCAGACTTGAAAATTTTTTTAATTCAAAAGGAGTTGAGGTTGCATCCTTGACAGGCAGGCCAATGACAAAGCATTTTCCTTTACAGACATACTGCCATGGCTTTCTGCTACTATCACCATCTGTCAAGGGTTGGTTCCCAGTCTTGAGGCTTTAGACCTGCACTTTGTGGTCTGGTCCTAATGGAACCACCACATGGAGTCTCACGTTTTCCCTCCCACTAAGAAGTGGGAATGGCTTTTAAGAAATCAGAAGTTTCCACCTCTGTTTTTAAGCTCTCTTCAGTTACATCCAAACTCTGAGAACTTCAGTTTGTTTGAACTATAGGTTTCAGAATTAAGCCTTTATTGGAAACTATAGTTTGATTCTGGCCTGTTCTGCAAGTTTGGACATAATATAGGAATGTGGTTTCCATCTCCTCGCAGCCATTTGACTGTGTGCAGGGAAGGAAATAAGTCTGTGAGCCTGAGGCTTGTGCCAGCTTGTTCATGCAGCAGGATACCATGGCTATGAATCACATTCAGATCAGGCAAAAAATAATCAACAATGTCAAGTATATAAGAAAGATTAAACAAAAAGGAAATAGAAGCTCCTGTTTCTTGTACCTGCAGAGCTGGATGAGCATGTGTTACCCATGTGTAGCTTTGTTTTCTGTGTGAAGAGGTTACCTGCCTTTCTCTAGGGAAATTTCACAGTGCCAGTACTGTGCTTAATTAGCTAATCAGCACAGGAGAAAGCCATAATTTAGATGAGTATCTAATCTCTCTGCCAGTTACACTCTTGCCTTGAGCACAGGTGAGAGTCAGAAGTTGACTAGACCAGCGGAAGTATTTTTTGGCCTGAAAAGGTTCTACAACATTGACTGGGTGGGAAGTCTAACTAGGCTGGTTTCATAGTTCAAGGCCTATTATCCCAATGCAAATGAACCAGTCCATGGAGGATGCAAAGTACTTTGTTCCTCATTGTGGCTTGCCCACAGAAAACTTTTAGCTTCATTCCTGTGCTTATCCTGGGTAAACATCCTCCCACATATCAAAACACCAAGAGGATGCCAATCCTTTGTACAACAGTTGTGTTGAATTAGCTAGTCCCTAATTGTGGTTGAATGGAATCAATCTTCTCATGGAGGCTGTGGATGGGAAAAGAAGTCTCTCTTCCAGCCTGCCCATGGCCCACCACAACTTCAGCTGTTTTGTAGAGCCACCAGTCTGCTTGCCAGTGGCCAAATAACCACAAGGGGAGTAGGCTTTAGTTCTCAGGCTAATTAGTCCCAGACATTTTGGCATCAAGGGAAAGTTGAACAGGAGAAAGCCAGAAGAAATGACATTTGCATTATGTCTAGAAATTAGGCTTCTGTTTATTATACATTCATAGCAGGTACCTTACAAAGTATGATTCATTATCCATGGTAGTGGGTCTACCATTGACTATTCAATTAAGTCACAGTTAACCCCAAGAAAAGTGTACACAGCATTGCATCCTTAATCTTCTGGACCAGTACACAGTGATGGCCACCTATTAATTTAATCATTATTAATTTAATCATATAAAATTCACATTGTAAATGAATTGACTTGTGAGTTATCCTGTGCTCCCAATTAATTACATGTTTTACACATGGTGCACCTATTTTACCCTTTCTCGTGGTTTCTGTGGGATGAGGAACCAGCTGACATGTCTGCTTATGTGTGCTTTATTCTTTCAACACAAAGGTGGCAGTGGTAATAGGATGGGCTGAATGTTGTTACTCAAAGAAGTTTTATGAGCATGATATACATTAGCTTCATCCAAGCAATGGAAGACCCTTGACACGTACCAGATTTTAGATAGAGTCCATTTAAGAGAGCTTGGCATTTTTCCCAAGTAAACAGCTTTATAAGCCTGGACAGACTTACACTGCAAACACACCAAGTGAGTGCATTCAGCCTAAGTGAGAAGCCTCTTAGATCAGATTCCAAGAGAAGAGTTGCCAAGACAACTTATGGATAGGATAGAAAATACTTGTTTATTTTCAGTCACTCAAAACCAGTCAAGATTCAGCTGAGTCTTGTGTTATGCAATATTTTTCTCTAGCCACAGGGGGAAACTATTAAAATGGCTGTACACATATGTACATGGCTAACAGATCAGAATGAAGATAAATGTATGCCTGAAAAAACTGTCAACAGAACATATTGACCAGAAAAGTGGTTTTACAAGGCAGATCTCGTGATACAAAAGCAACCACTGAGATATTAATAATTGTAACAATTTTGTTTAATGTGATGATTTTAATGGTTTTATTACCAAATTCTTTTTTTCTACTTGTTTGTTTTTAAGTTTTAGTGATGTTTGCTTTGACTCCTGCTTTTAAGTCAGAAAAGCAAGATAAAAATGTAAATAATAATTATAATAATGCATCAAAGATGTCATTCACTGTAGAAAATACACATGAAAATTACATTTTGATAGAGCTTACTGACATTAATATAGATATAGTTTAGTATTAGTATAGATACAGCCACACTATTTGATTGTCCTAAGGTGTAATCTAGGTCATTGTCAGGACAGAATATGGAGAAATAGAACAGCTTCCAATTTACAACTTGGACAGACAAAGGTGCATTTAATCATCCTGTTTATTTTATATGCAGAACATATGATATAGAAAGCAGGATTAGACTCAGAGGAAGCGGGAATGGAAGCTGGGGAAGGGAACATTAATGATTTAGATGCAGATGACACCACTGCTCACAGAAAATAACAAAGATTTTGGAATGATTATTGAGAAAAGTCAAGGAAGAAAGTGCAAAAGAAGGGTTACATCTGAACATTAAGAAAACAAAAATAGTGACCACAGATGATTTTCGTAACTTTAAAGCAGACAATGAAGATACCTAAATAGTTAAGATTTTTTCCATACTTTGGCTCAATTGTAAATCAAAACTGAGACCATAGACAAGAAATCAGAAGTCTAGGGCCATTTCCGCCTTACACTGTTGTAGTGCTATTATTCCACTTTCAACATCCTGTGGAATTCTGGGATTTGTAGTTTACTGAGGCTAAAGGGCTCTCTGGCTGAGAATTCTAACTGCACACCCCAGGATTCCATAGCAAGTTGAAAAGGGAATAATAGTACTATAACAGTGTAGGGTAGAAATGGACTAGGACTGGAAGGGCAATTGTGAAGGAACTAGATAATATACTTACATATAAAAAAGAAAAATAATTGAATACCAAAGTCAGAATCATCCATTGCATGGTGTGTCTGATTTCTATATATGGCTGTGAAAGATATACAGTAAAGAAAGCTAGTAGGGAAAAGAATCAACTCATTTAAAATGTGGTGCTGAAAAAGAATTCTACAGGTATGCCAAAAAACAGTTGAGTTGAACAGCAAATCAAGTCTGAACTCTCCTTAGAAGCCAAAATGACTAAATGAAGACTATTGTATTTGCGACATATCATGAGACAACAGGACTCACTGGAAAAGATCATAATGCTCAGTAAGGTGGAAGGCAATAGGAAAAGAGGAAGATTGTGTTATAGATGGATAGACTCAATCAAGGACGCCACAGCCCCAGTTATGCAAGACCCGAGGAGGGCAGCTAGTTACTAAGACACCTGAAAGTCTCTCCTTCATAGGGTTGCCATGAGTGAAAGCTGACTTTATGGCAATTAATAACAACCACAACAATATGTATAATTGAGCTAGAAGTGTGCAGGTGCCAAAACTTCTCTCTTGTTTGCAAACAAGGGAGCAGTTGGGGTGCACACACATGCCTGTCGCTGTGTCCCTTTCATCAGGGACAGAGCAGCAGGGAGTGTGGGAGCTGATGGACACAGGAACAGGCAAATGAGGGACACAGTTTGGGCCTATGCCCATGCCTGTTGCCATGTCCCTCTCATCAGGGATGTAGCAGGAGGGAGTGTGAGTTCTGAGTGACATGGCAGAAGGCATGTTTGTATGCCTGGTGCTGTGTCCCTTTTGTCAGGGATGTGGCACCAGGGGGTATGGGCACTGAGGGACACAGCCGCAAGCATGCAGATACTCCCAAACTGTGTCCCTTGTTTGCAAATGAGGGATACTGTTTGGGTGTGTGCACCCAGGGAAGTGGCAGCAAGAGACACGGGGGCTGAGGGACACAGTGGCGGGCATGTGTGCATGCCCAAATTGCTCCCTCATTTACAAACAAGGCAGCAGTTTTGGCAACCACACATACCTCGCTGCCATGTCCCTGTTGCTGCCACTGCTGGGCTTTGCAGACCCCAGGTTAAGAACCACTGAGTCTGACTTTAAAGACATGAGAGACTTCAAGCCAGGAAAGCTGGAAGACTGGTGCCAGTTCTGTTCTCATAGAAATACCAGATTAGCTGCTCTGTAGAGGGAGATGCAGCCATTTCAGACAACTAGTAGAAATATTTGGCAAGAATCTTCTTATATAAAATAGCTTCATTCCATACTCTTCTATGCAATTTCCTAGAGCATGCTGTAGCTCATCAGTCTACAAGTAACTTCTTCCTCCAGAAAGCTAATAAAATACCTTCTGGACTAGAATCTCATCCATCTACCTTCTACCATATCTTCACATTTTATCTTGCCCTGTCACAGATATTTCCCGTCTGTGACAAGCAAATTTGGTTGAGTCCCTCTTCCTTGCTCCACAGATGGCACAAAGTTGTCCCTGACTACTTACCAAACATTACACAATTGTTAGGAGCTGGAAGTGGCCATTTTAATTCAAATTACAGCGGATAAGGAGTCAAGTGAATGCTGTTGTCTTTAAAAATAGTACATGATATCACGCATTATTTGGTAGCTTATAATTTGTGTCACTGTGTCAACATCATCTCTCAGCTTTTCTCTTGAGGTCTGGAAGAAGTGTTTCCACAACATACACAAAATCACTTGATAAATGGTATTATTATATGCTAAAAGTACCATTTTTTGGTGGGAAGCAGGCTAGAAATAAATGAAAGTTTATGGCTCAGTTTTGGGCTCTGCTGCTGAAGAGAGAAAGAAAAAGAGAAAGCTCAAAATGTGTCACTCTGTTTACAGGTTACATTGGTAGCTTATTTATTTGTTCATTGCTTGAAGCCTTCATATCTTACCTTTCAGCCAAATAGGTTCACAGAGCAGCTTACAAATAGATGATGCAACAGACTCTGCCCTCAGGCATATACTCTGAATATGTTATAACACACAAAGGAGAAGGGATGTGGAGGGAAGAGGGAGAAAATTAATTGCATCACTTAAAATGAACCAACTAGATGGAGATGGTTCAAGGAGCCTGTTGGAATATCTAGTCAATAATTGGGGGGGAGGGAGCAGGAGTATCTTCTTCTGCCATCTGTGCTATTTCCAAGCATTAAATGGTTAAAATGTCTTTCCCTCAAGTTGCTGTGCAAGCAACCAGATGGACTTTATGTGTCTCTCTGTGATGTGGGAGCTTCAGACCTTTAGTCACCCACTGATTCCTCAGTGTAGCCTCAGATTACAGGAAAAAGGCCCCTGTCCAAGTGCCATTGACAGCTAGTAGAAGGTGACTCTGAAGCAGTAGTTAGTGCAAAATGCAGTGGCTTTGTTGCCGACGCGCACACCATATGGATAGTGTATAATGCGATAACTAACAGACTTGTACTTGCTGCCAATTAACACTTTTTCCTTTATGTGCCTTCCTAGGCAAAGTCTGCTGGGGGGCACTCCTCTGTGTTCCACCGGTGAGGTCAGTACACTGTGTGAGGACACAGGAAAATGCCTTCTCAGCTGTGGTACTCAATTGTAGAATGCCCTTCCCTTGGAGGCCCAATTGGTGACAACTCTGATTCCATTTAAGGGCCAAGTAAAGACATGACTGTTCATTAAAGCCATGGGGTCTCATTGATTTATCTCAAAATGCTAATGCATATGCTTTTAAAATGGCTTTAATCTTTTAAATCCCCCTTTAACCTGTTAATCAAATTTAATACATTTTAGTCTCTTTATTGGATTTATTTTGACTTGTTTTCAGTGATTTTACTTGTAAGCTGCCCTGTTATCTTTTTATATAGGACAGGATATGAATGAATGAGAGTGGCTGTGGGAAACTATTGAACCCAGGCATGATGGAGGTGTCCTAGCTGTTTTTCTTTCGTCTTTGTGCTGAGAGCAGTGGCACCTGAAGACAGGGGCTCTCAACCGCCACTCAGTCCAAGAGATATGCCTGGCTGTTCTTTTTTACCTTCTGCGGCCAGAATAAAATCTATTTTAGGGGAAAACTTCATCTTACAGCATAGCTAAAAGAGGCTTTTGAAAGTTCTATTATCCTAAACCCCATCAGAACAGCTACATCTTCTCAACAGCTCATCTTTGGACATGGACACTTACAACGTTTCTCCTTTTTAACTCTGTCTGCACCACTGCTCCTGACAAGGACAGCACGTGGAGAATCTGCTGTTGTGAAGCAGAACTTCACAGCTGCAGCCCAGCCAGTGTTAAGCATTTCAAGCCACACTGGTTTTATTGGGAGCCAGTTGGATGGCATTCTCCATTCAAATCTCCATTCAGCCACAAGACGTACCGGTGCCACCATGGGCCTACCTTCACTCGCAGGGATGTCATAAGGATAAAATGGTTAGGGGAAAAGCCATGTGTGTGGTCTTGAACTCACAGAAGAAAAGTTGGATTTAAATGTAATAAACAGGCAAATAATAGCTGCTTAATTATGTCAGATGAAATCAATGGAACATGCTTAGTTTGGACTAGATTGTTCCCTGAGATGGTCCAATTAAGATCTAAAATATGGGAGGAAGGGAGGATCAAAAGAGAGAAAATATTTAGAAGAAAAAAAAAGGAAGAGGGAGCTACATTTTAGGTTTCCTTTAACTGATTAAGAATTATTAAAATGGTCGGGAAGAAAGGGAACAATAAGAAAATAGAGGTGTTTGAATTTTACCATGAAAATAGAACATGGGCAAGGAGATTAAAAAAAAGAGAAAAAATAATTAAAATCCTATAAAATGAGACCCAATGAATTACATGTTCATAATTATGGATACATCATCATTGGATCCTAGGCCATTTCCACACTAGACTGTCATAGTGCTATTGTTCCACTTTCAACATCCTATGAAATCCTGGGGTTTGCAGTTTAGGGAGGGACCTTTGAGGATGTTGAAAGTGGAACCATAACACTGTAACAGTCTAGTGCAGAAATGGCTCTAGACTGCTGTCTAGACACAATGGTCCAAGTTTAATTGCCTGTTCTTAGAAACTGAGGGATTTGGATAGTTAGCAGCCCTGCTGAGTCACTGGTTTCTTCATGGAATAAGAGGATAACTTCGACTATTAATATTAACCTGCTGAGATTAAAGATGAGTAGAGGCACCCTCCTCACATGTCTGCTGCTAAGATCTATTAGGCTGGTAGGTATGGCTGGCAGGACTTTTCAGTGATGGTTCTGTCCCTATGTAAAGAGGCTTTTTCAAGGCCAGGAAGATTTTGCATGGAAGAGAAGCTCCAGTTTGCAGACTGGGAAGGGTTTACCCTTGAGTAGCCATGCGCTGAACTGAGTTGTCCTTTGCATGCCTGAAAGATATTGAATGGAGCAAACTGGAAAGATTTATAGCTCTTGCCTACCCACTGAGCTTAGCCTCACCCTATGCCATTAGCCCTAACCTCATTTACTAATTTGAAATTCAGACTGGGGTTGAAAAGAGTTCCTCACCTTTCTTACATTGGATGGTTTTAGTTGTGTGTTTTATGTATGTGTTTTTAAAATATTAACTGAGTACCATTTTGTGAGGGAATCAGGCTCAAAAACCTGTATATAAATTCCTGAATAAATAAATAATGATAAATTGATAAAGATGAATATGGGATTAAACTGTGACTAACAGAGGCAGCAGCAGAAAGGGGTAATATAATCAACATAATCCTAAAAGTGAGCAAAATAAATCATGCTAGTTCTATAGTACTAGCATGTCTAGACAAATAACAAAGGGCTCCCCTCGAAAAGAAATGGAGAGCAGGGGGAAGGATCATTTAGAAGGAAAATATTCCAATAATCAAAGTGAGAAAGTTGTTGTTATTGTTGTTGCTAAACAATCTCAGTGTAAGCAGAAAGATCTGGCCAGAGAATTTTGCTGGTGGGAAGCACGTCAAACACAATACAAAGATTGCATGCATGGTACAAGTGAAGTGTAAAAACCAGAATAAAAAAGAGGGGGGAAAAAAGATGAAGAATGTTGGAGGGGGTTGTTTTGTTTTGAATTTTGGTCTGCCTCATTCTGAAAGATATGCTGTTCCAGATATGGTGGTAACCCCCAAATCCCTGGGGAAACATTTAGCTCTAGGGCACCCATTCTCTTTTTGTTTGTTGCCAAATATTTGGAGAAACCACTCATGAATCAATGTGTAAAAATCCAGCAGGGCATGTCAACACCTCAGCAAGGAGTTAACCAACATGACTGGAAACATCCCTGCCTGTAAGCCCATGAACCATTTTCCTTCCTTCTAATTGGAACACTACTTCCACTCTTACCACAGCCACCTAGCAAGCCTCAGTGTTTTGGCACTGTCAAAGTTCAGTTTGACATGATGTTTTACCCATTTAAAAAGGTGTCCGCAATCCTTTCTAGCAGTGTCCTACTCAACTTCAAAGAATATTTCTTGCTCTAAGGCTAGAGTCTAAGCAATCTTTTCCCCTCCTCTCTGTTTTGCCTTGGGCTTTTTAATTATGCATTATCTAAATTTGTTGTGAATGTTGCAGTGTATGCTCTTACTTACTGAGGGCAATCTATCAGTTTAATCTGTGTAGCACCTCTTTTTCTCTTCTTTGAAATGCATGCCCTACAACTATGATATGGGCTATTTGATATGGCTGTGCAATACACAACCGATAAATTTATTATTTTAGATACACCAAAGTTTCTTTCAAAAATACAAAATATGTTTAACAGGGTACAACTTTAAGCAGTTATCTTCCTAATTTGCCTCATTGACAAAATCCACAAATTAAAACTTTGAATATTTTAAAATCAGGGCAGGGAAAGTGTGACCAATGACTCCATGTAGCCCTCAAAGTCATTTTTGGGGTCTCTAGTGTCCCACCATTCAATGTTCTTTTTCAATTTCTGAAAGAAAATAATTGGTGGTGTAAAAGGATACAGCATGAAGGTCTGGTCCTTCAAAGACTTACGGAAGGCCGATGTGGACCTCTAATCTTTGGTGATTGTCCACCCCTCTTATACCAAGAGAAGTCACCTAAGATTTTTCTAGGGCTTGGATCAGATTCAGTCCAGCACTCTATTTTCAGCAATGGGATGGGATGTTGTCAAGAAAGGCATGAAAGCAGTCACTACTCATCATTGTCTGGCCCCAGAATGCTTGTGCTTGGATATACATCTGTGCCAGCAGAGATTCTGTTTAGCTATCAGATAGTAGCATCTTTTTAAACAAAATCTGGGGTACTGCTTTTGGGGATAGTGGCTGCTGTAAGTGCTCCCCTCCATCTTCTCACCATGCTGTTTTGCATTTCCCCTCCTCACAACCTTCAGTCACTATTCTATGGCCACTGAACATGCTTAATTTCTATTGGGTGGCTTTGAAAATTCCCTTTCTGTTAGGATTTGCATGGGTGCCCTGTGATTTTCCTTGCTCCTCAGCAAAATATAAACTTTTCCCATGCATAGTGACACCTTCCTCTTGTATATAAGTACGCCATTTTGACTATATAAGCAATGATGCTCACAAACTGAACATTGTATATAAAGACAGGGTCACTGAGAGTGGTTTTGGGCCCAAATGAAATTTTGCACCCTCCAGGTAGGGCTACCAGGTTTTTCAAACAACAAAATAGGACAGTACTGTCTTTTATAAGGCAAACTCAAACTCAAAACCGTCTGGTACATATAAGGAGCATGTATACAATCCAACTAAAGTACCACTCTATTCTGCTCTGGTCAGGCCTCATCTGGAATATTGTGTCCATTCCCAGGCAGTACAGTTCAACAATAATATTAGCAAGCAGGAGCGTATCCCAAGAAGGATAACCAAAATGATAAAAGGCCTGGAAACTATGCACTATGAGAAGTGGCTTAGGAAACTGGGTATGTTTAGCCTGGTGAAGACAAGGTTAGGAGATAACATTATGGCTATGTTTCAATATTTTAAAGGATATCATAGGGAAGATAGAGGAAGCTTGTTTTCTACTGCTCCATAGACTAGTGCCCTTTCCGCAATGTACCTTTTCACAGAAATGGGCTGCGGGGATCGCGTGAGCAGCCTCCAGCGAAAGGCTCTCACGTCCCGGTTCCTTCAGCTCCGCAGCTGCCGCCCGCTCGCGTGAGAGCCCCGCATCTTCCTTCCACAGTGCAGCCTGGGAGTTTCCCAGGCTGCGCTGGGGCAGGAAGCACGAGCACCGCAGCTCCGGAGCTCCACATCCACAGCAAGTGCACGCGTGGCCCCAGAGCAATGCGCGATTGTGCACCATTTTCCCTCAAAGCCGAAAATGAAAAAGTGTGCAAACGGCGCCTGCCAGACCCTGGAGCATCGTGCAATTGTGAATGCGTTGTGTGGACCGCTCCTCACATTCGCGCGACACTTGAGGGGCCCTTTCGCATGGCAAACACCGTGCGAAAAGGGCCTAGGACATGGAACAATGGCTTTAAACTACAAGAAAAGAGATTCCGCCTAAACATTGTGCTATTATTCTACTTTCAACATTCTGTGGAGTTGTTGGGTTTGTAGTTAACTGAAGCCAAATAACTCTCTGGCTAAGAATTCTAAATCCCCTCCCTAAACTGCAAACCTCAGGATTCCATAGGATGTTGAAAGTGGAATAAGTGCACTGTAACAGTGTAGTGTGGAAAGACCCTATGATTCTAAGTCTCATGAATAGAGAGCCTCGCATGAAAGTTCGACGCCTCCGTGAGATTAGAGATCTTGCAAGAGCTGAAAACTCTTGCAACAGACGCTCTGCTTCCTCTTACAGGGCTAGAGGTGGTTCTTTATATAGGCCTCCCTCACATAATACTTTCCTCTGTTGCCCAGGCTTGTACAGCTGATGGCAGAATGAGTGGGTGCCAGCTGCCTACAACAGATGGACCCCTTACAGCATTTGATATACAATTGGAGGTCATTGTGCTGCGTACCAAATTCTGGGGATCTTGTCGGAGTGTTGTGAACACGGCTGGTATCTGTTCTTCCTGCTCTTTGCTGGATCACAAAATACGGGATCTGGAACTGTTCTGTCTTAGAGGGAAAAACATATACAAACACAGTCAGGCCCTTGGCCCCCTTCTGGACCACCAGACTGTGGTAATTTGTACAGCCTCCACTACTTTCATCAGGCTAGTATAGAGGGAATGGTAGACCTATCCTCTGTGATTTTGTTCTATCCCCTTTTACATGCTATATGTTGGTTGCTAGCACAACATTTTACAGCAACTAATTGCATAGATTAATAGCATGTTGTGTGACAAGCGATTTTCTTCCATCTATCTTGAATCATTTGCCAGTCAATTTAATTGGATGACACCAAGTTCTGTTATGGAAAAGTGGGGGGGGGGTCTTTGTGCCCCCTTTTTCCTCATTGTTCACACACTTCAAAAGCTCCATGATTTTCCTTCCTAGTAATCTCTCCTTCCTTTGCCTGCCCAATTACAAAGTCTCAGGGGCTTTCTTCAGAGGCAAGATGTTCCAACTTCAATCCCATTTCCTAGAAGAGAGATGTGGTTATTATTTTATTAAGGAGGCATGAAGATTCAGTAAAATGTATCTGCAAAGTTGATGGAAGAAATGTTGCATGAAGACATGCAGTCACTACAAATAAAAGGGAAACTGAGTATCAGATGACATGTCTTCCCAGAAAACAGGCATGTATTTTTGAAGGGGTATGGTCCTCTCTGCTAATTGTAAAGGACAATCAATAGCATGCATTTGAAATCTTGACTTGTCATTGATTTAATAAAGCAAGGTTTTTTTTTCTATTTGTTTTATTTGTTAAAACGTTTCTTTCCGGATTTTGTTAGAAGATAAAATCAAAGTAGCTTAACAACAAAACAAACAGTGCAAAAATGCAACACAGATATAAAGGGAGTGGCCATTCAAGATGGGTATAGACATGCTTGATGAAAGAAATATGAACCAGTTGTTCAGTGTCGCACCTAATCAATTAGCAAGTCTTGCATAATGTTCTCCAGAAATGCTACATCCAAAATAATATTTTTCATTGTTCTTCACATTGCCAAGTACTAAGAAATGGAATCTTCCTGGAGCTCCTTTGACTTATAAACAGGCACACCATGCTGTAAGCCAGCTTTGTGGGATACTTTTTAAAGGGATTTTTGTTCTTCTAATTTTTTTTTCTGTTGCTGATGTGTCTCATCAGTTTATATACAGCTTAACTTATCTAAAACAGTTGCACATCTTGCTCTTTCACCCTGAAGAATCCATAGAGCAGCTAGCAAGTTTTTCTTTAAAAAAAAAAAAGAATCAGTTAAAATAGCCCATCATCAATATTAGTAATAATAAAACAGCACAACATTAACAAATCAAGGCAGATGTTAAAAACCTACATGAAACCATATGCTGAATGGTAAAAGCAGCAGGCAACAGTAGCGTCATACACAACCACATAATCCAACCTAACCACTTAGGCACAAGATGCAGATGTTAACTGGAGTGGCTTGGAAGCAAAGAATGGTAGCAAGCAGAGTAGTCTTACACAGAGATAGAAACTACAAAGCCTTTGGGCTACATGCAGTCCCAGGGAACTTTCTGTGGCCCTGACATTTCCCAGAGCTATCCCCTAACTCTCCAAACACCTTTTTTAAAAAATTAGCCATTTCTCCATCACCATACTGGGCAATTGAGTTCAGTTTTCCCTCCCCACAAATCACCTAAGGAATCCAGAAGTCACAATCGGCCAAAAAAAAGGTGTGCATTCTTTGCAGGTATTTTTGTATTTAGACAAACTAGCAATACAAGCCTTCCTACAGTGTACCAGATGTGCTAACTTTGTATGTCTTGAATGGTAAGGGGGTATTTGAACCAATCCTGCCCTGCCCCTTAGGCTTCCAGGGAAATGAGCTATGGTTGTAGTGCCTCATAGGTGCCACAGAAGCAGCTGTTGGGAAAGTTCCTGATAGATAAAGTGAAAGGAAGCTTGAACAAAGTAAAGGCTTAGACAGGTCCTTGCTTGGCTGGACTCTTGCTAGGCCTAAGCAGAACAATTCATGATCTTCAGTCCTTTACCAGTAGTAAAGGACACTGCTACAAAGGCTAATTGGCCATCCATATGCAAGTTCATTGCTTGATACCAGGAACATGTATAGCCCCTTTCAGATGTTGGGTTCAGGCATACCAGACAATGTGGAAGGAACAAAGGTGATGTGTGTGCTTGTTCTATGTCCAATATTGCACAGGTCTGTGCTGGTGCCGAGGCCTCTGCACATTATTGAGGAGGTGTGAGGGAAGATTCTGTGTGTATACACACAGGAGGCCTTCTATCCACCATGCAGAGGCCAGGATGACAGAACACTAAAGAGGGACAAATAACATTGATGAGGATAACACACAAACTCAGAGTCCATTCATGCTTTCAGTATGTGGCAGAAACAGCCAAAGTTGGCTTGAAGATGTGAATAACCACTGCACAATGAACAAAGCTTCTGTATCACCACCCATTAATTCTAGCGCAGTGCTTTTCCACTAGAGCTCATACACACAGCTGGATATCATAAAGAGATCACAACTGCATGTGTAAAAAAGCCCTGCAGAGTGATTAACTCTGCAATATTTAGTACGCTTACCCAAACATTAAGTCCCGTTAAATAAAGTTACAGGATTTCTCTGCAAATTTGGTGGCATTGTACCCATGACATGTTTAGTTACCCCCATTACCATAGAAATAATAACTTATATACAGTTGCTATCATATATGACTATTACTGCAAATAGTGATTGATTTATTGTGTGGGAATCATTTCTACCCAGAGCAACAAGAACCACTCTAACTTGATAGGAAAGAAGATAATTATGTTTGCTAAAGCTTGATGAACATTCATCTGTTTTGTTGCTTGTACTCGCTACATCTTTGGTATGTGGGAAACAAAAATATAAAAGAAAGGAAGCAACAATGTCAAAAGACAGCATAGCCAAGCTAACTTCACATTTCCTCCAGCAGGAAAGTAAGATTAATGCAGGAAACTGTTAGAGGGGCCCCCACTTAATTATTGGGGATGGGGACATAATGGCTGGCCTTCTGGGTTTAAATGCAGATGTCAAATCCTTGAACATACTTCTTTGGGTAAATAGTACAGAATCCCTTGGGAAGCCCATTGCATTAAACAGAACCACTGGATAAACCATCTAACTAAATAACATTGATTTCCCCTACCCCCACCCCAAATCCTCCCTCTCTCAGAAACCATGCAATGTCACACTATAGCTAGAGTAACTCATGGAATTAAAGCAGCTAGACTAATACAGCACATCTGTTTTCACTGCAAATGCAATAGTACAAATGATGGCTTTGCACCATTGAAACTAAAGCAAAATTGTACATTCTGCAAGCCAGACCCACCACATAGCACTTAATTTTCTGAAAGTCAGGCATACAGGTGTGCAGGTGTTTGTGGCTACAAATTAGACTAGAAGTCCCTTAGAAAGCTCTGCTGTGAGGCTGGCAGTGTTCCACGTCTTCTATGTCCTTCAGCGTTCCCTTATACCAGGCTTTTGTTGCTCAAAAGAGGCATGTATTACTGAGGGCTGCCACTGGACTTTTGCAGGCCGAGCAGCAATTAGATTTGATACATTGAAAGGAAATCTGGTGGATGGTCTAGCCTGCACCACCACTCTGTAATCTCTTGGGCTGAAGAAGATCAAACTCACATACCTCTCAATGGTTCACAGATGAAAACTTCAACACATATGGCCAAGGAACATCAGTGTGTGTGGTCAAGATGGCAAAAGTCATTAATGGGACAATAACACAATCTAGGAGGGGCTGCAGCAGTTTGCTTGAGCCTACTTGGAAGGGCAAGATTCTGTTTCTTTTTCTCCTCTCCCCATTACTTTTGCACCTTATGCTCAGTTTGTGGCCACTGAAATAAGTTGAGCACAAAGGAGGACAGCGGTAGTATGAGAGAGAACCTGGGATATTTTAAAAGCAGTTGAAAAATTGGGAAGACAGAAGATCAATTGGGCTCATAGCCCAATGTATGTGTTCTCTTCAAGCAGAAATAAAAGGTAGCAGCTTGACTTTAAATGAAGCCATATCCATGAGCCTGCTGCCTAGGCATAAAGAGAGACCAGGAAGTTACTTTAAAAAGTACTGTACACCAATTCATTACATGATCCCCAAAGGCAGTTAGTGATATACAGTAGTTAGCAAGTTTTATAAAATGTTACTCTGTACATTTGCAGTTAGCTGAATCAGTTGCTTTCAGTTACTTATATTTGAAGGTAACACGCTGTTGGCTTGTTCTACCAAAATACCTTTGCATGCTCTAAAACAACATTGGAAGTAAATATACACATATACTCTCACTCTCTCTCTCTCTTTCTGTTTCTCTCTCTCTTAGCATGGTGTAGTGGTTTGAGTGTTGGACTATAACTCTGGAGACCAGGATGCAATTCCTTGCTCAGCCACGGAAACCCACTGAGTGACCTTGTGCAAGTCATACACACTCAAGCCTCCAGAAAACCCTGTGATAGGTTCGCCTTAGGGTCACTGTAAGTCGGAAATTACTTGAAGGCATACAACAACAGCAAAGTGTTGTGTTAACTGTGCCTGCTCCACTTTCACTCGAAAGTGAGTCATTACACTGAAATGACACATCAAGAAAGCCTTCCCCAGAGAACACCATTGTATGCCTACAGTATTCGAAAAGAGTAACGCATCATACTTTGAAAAGACATTTGAAGCATATCTTAACAGAAGTGAAAAAGTCTAAGTCTATTTAAGAATAGCCATGTCCATTCTGTGATCATCTGCACCAGTGGTCGCCAACCTTTCAGACCTCACGGACCACTAAACTCACAATTTTGAATCCCACAGACCACTAACATGAATTTTTTTAAAAAAGGTACAAACATCAATAAAATAATGATTATAAAAGTTCCATTTTATTGATATGAAATGCACTTGTTTAATTATAACAAAATTATTATTTACAAGCAACTTAAATCATCAAGTAGATATTATAGAGATAAATCAAAATACCAATTGTTTCATATTCTGATATGAAATTGATTCAAATTGATCAATTGATTCAATAGATTCATCAAATCAAATAAATTCATTAAGCAGATTCAATAAACAAGTTCATTATCTTTCACTGTCCCTTCTAGACCTCCATCCGCTCTCCCCTCTTCTCCCTCTCTCGTTGTCTCTTTCTCCTTTACTGTCATTTTTTCACAGTCCCTCTCACTTCTTCTCACTGAGTTGTTCTTTTCTCTTTGTGTTGCAGTTGGTTTTGGTTTTGGTTTTGGAGGGTAAATAGATATATCCGTCAAATGTCTAACAGTATGGGTCTAAGTTAGAGCAGTAACAGTTGCAGTCATACAGCTCACACACAATACCCTCCAACAAACCTGGGTGAAGACGACAGGAGAATCACACTCAAGTTGGAACGGAGCAGGGGAACGGAGGATAAATCAACAAAACGCAGCATCTCAAGCAGTCAGATCTACATAGATTGGTAGAGTCTTTCATGTCGTCAATTTTCACACACGTAGGGTCTTCAGAATTCAAAAAAAGGGGGAAATCAGTTTTGCAAAATGGATCTTGCAGAAAATTTAAACTAAGCACTTCTGGGCTGTTAGTTCATTTTGAGTTTAGAACAGAAGGAAAAAAGAAACGAAGAAAAGAAGAAAAGAACCGAAGGATTGTCTTCAGCTGTGTCTTAGCAACCCAAGAGGGAAACGCCAGGAATTAGGCACAGAAACAAACAAAAAAACTTCAGTCCTGTATGGAAAGCAGCAAGGTTGAGTTTAGTTTATCTGTTGTATGATAGTTGTCAAATACCTTGTGCTGGCCTTCTTCTTCCTCCTCTTCTTCTTCTTCTTCAAGCACCAAATCGACTATTCCAAAGAAGAGTGAGGGATGGGGAGGAAATCCTCCTGGACTCACAGAGGTTCTCTGTAGAAAGTTAATTTAAAGTCCAAACTAGAAGGTCTTATTGTCCTATTCCCAACACAGGTCTTCCAGCTCTATCACGTAATGAAAAAATAAGCAATAGCGCATATAAAATTGTCCAGAAGACATTTGGCGGCCGGGTGTATGAAGAGAGAGGTAATCCGTCCTGTCTCCTCCAAATAGCTGCAGGCAAGATGAAAAAATGGCGGCGACAGCCTCTTGGGAGACCCTTTGACTACCTCCACCTGGTTCACTGTACATGTTCTGTTTTGGCTCCTGGTCACAAATCCACTTCTGGGAAGAACCCTTTGGTTCAGGGGTACTTGGCAAGCTGGTATGCGTGTCCCCCCAGCATCAGCAACCCAATCAGCAGCGGTCTTCAGCGGAGCATGCCAAGGACCGTGTCTCCAGCTCTCGTATCTGAACTGGAAGCTGGAAATCAAAATCTGTCCAAATTCCTCCACGGACCACCAAAATTTTGTTGCCGACCATCAGTGGTCCGCAGACCACTGGTTGGCGACCGCTGATCTACACAATAGCACAAAACCTTTTATCTAAAGTAGAGGTGGGCAACTGTAGAAAGCTAGGGAGCTGCATTGGTCCCTTGGGAGATCTTGGGGGGCCAGACATACCCCACCACAAACGGACAGACAAACAAACAAACAAACAATTTTTTAAAAAATTAAAATGGTCTTTTTTTCATCATGTCTTTGGGCTTTCCTGAACCACTTTAGGCCAAGAAGACACATTTTTCCACTTCCAAAAAAAAAAAAAAAAAAAAGCTTTTCCAGGCCTATATTGGTTGAGCATGGAACCATATTGGGCTTTTTTTTTTTTTTTGACCCCTGGGGAACCCAAGAGTTGGTGGAAGTGCCCTCTGCACATCCCCATGGGTCATTTCGGTGCAAATGGAGCCATAAAAAGGGCCCTGGGGAGGCTGCAAGCAGTCCACAGGCTGCTCTTTGCCCAGATCTTCTTTATGGTCATGTTCTCCTGTTCCATCCCCACATTTGCAGGAGGAAACTGAATCAAATGGCTATGACTGTGAGTGTAAAATGTCATGGAGTGGTGATGGAATCAACACAAAAACACTTTTTCCCCCTTGTTTTCCTGTTCTAGCAACAATCTGAATTGAACACAGCAGGAAACTAATAAATGGGCTAAGATCACAAGTGAGTAACTATAAAAGTAACCAACAGTTACAGTTATACCACAAAAGGATTGACATTGTTCCTTGTTGAATTACAACTGCAACATAACTTAATTATGTATTATTTGTGATTCATAAGTAATTTATCATTTTAAGTAGTTACTTGTACATAAGTATTCTTGTACATAAAGATATGCATTTAATACCAGTCTGCATGTCCTATATTAACTTAAGGAAAATCATGCCTGCTTCAGGTTGCTTAAAAGTTTACAGCTAGACATCAAGGAGAAAAGGATGGAAAGTGAAGAGAAACCAGGTTATAAAGGTGTGTAATTGCATTTATACTTGGTTTTGTTGTGAAACAGGTTGTAAAGATGAATGTAGGACAGTACAGAAAATTTAGGTTTATACAGTATCTGTCTGTATAGCTCATACACCTAAAAGTCACGATTTAACTCCCATATTCTGTACGCTTGGCACTGGCCAATATATTCTATATATGATGGAGACCACCTACAACATTGCAATCTGATTTAATGGTGGATTGAATTTAGGTCTTGCCTATCCCCCAAAGACAGGCATTATGAACTATCGTTGGCCTTGTAGATATTGTTTGAATTTACTCTTGCATGGATAAATTCCTAGCTGAAGCAAGAATAGAAACTCATCTGTTTCTCTTTAGCCATTGTTTTAAGATGCCTAGCATATACAAAGGAAATAATTCTTGTGGTAACTATCCTTATTTGTCCTTTACTGGATGTAATTAATACGCATTTGTGTATGCGCATTTTCATGAAAGTGTGACTTCTCTTTCACATCTCACAAGAACATTTTGGTCCTAAAACAAAGCTGTGACTTCACGATGGGTTAACATAAAACTTGTGTCACGTATCTGATGTGGCATCTGGGAAAAAAGCCAAGGTTTGAGAAGCACTGGTTCGCTTCCATCATGAGTGCCTAGAAGAGCTGAACAAATAGGTGTGTAATCCGTGTGTACTGAAGGAATATCTTGTAGGTGAAGTAATCCCATTGTATAGGCTCTTTTTCTAATTGCAAGTTTAGTACTAAAATCAGTTCAGCTAGCACATCCAGAATACAAAGCTTTTGGAAATACTGACACCATTTTAAAATAAAGTTTCCATAATGGTTCTAAAAATAGCTCTTTAGAGAACTTTCAAGAAATAGTGCATCTTAAAATGATTGCTGGAAGAGTATTACTACTTTATAACTTACAAACCAATACTGTTAAGAGATATTTCACACTGTGTATTTTTTATTCATCATGGCTTCTGGATACAAACCCTTCAATAACAGTTTACAAATAACACAAAGATGCATTGATAAACTGGCCATGCAAGTGATTTGTACCTCTTTGTATGTTTCCATGAAACTTATTTAAAGGGAGGAGTCATATTTTTTCCCTGCAAGCATGCTGCAATTATTTTCCAAACAGATAATTAAGAGATCTAGATGACAGAGTATGTTTGGCACATTTTGCAAATATAGCACTAGCCAGGCATATCATCCTACTCCCAGGAGAGTCTGGGGGCCTGTTGTAACATGAAGTGTAACATCAGAAAATATCTGATAAATTGTGTCCCTACAGCCAAGGAGCTTTAAGTGGACTGCATCCTAGCAGTGTTCATTTTACAGCAGCTTCGTGGTTTCATTTTGTTTTGTTTTTTCTCAAAAGCTTCCAACTTTCTGCTTTGCCTCCATTTTAGCAGTGTTACTTTCAAACTCCTAGGCAGTCTCCCTAAGGTACAACATTTCACAAATGAAAACCAGGGCATGAGAGGCCAGGCAACATCAGAGTGTGAGAAAGATGGCAACAGTTATTAATGAGGAAGGCTACACAGGCTAGGGTAGGCTGCAGCTGATTGGTTTTGCCTGAGCCTACTGGGAAGGGCAAGATTCTGTTCCTTCCCTCTTCTCCCACCCTCTGAGTAAATTGAATGCGGACTACTTTTGCACTTTGAACTCAGTTTACAGCAAGTGAAGTAAACTGAGAACAAAGGGTGAAAGAGGCGGAAGAACAGAGCAACATGCTAAATGCAGTTCACAAAGCAGGACAGCAGGGAATTAATCAGAACTCTTGGAGAGCATGAATTTCAACTAGGTTCTGGACTATGTTGAAACATTTTTATGTCAGAAAAAATGGCTGTCAATAACAGCACAAGTATCAGAATGAGTAGGCTGGGACGGCAGTTCCAGATAGAGAATTCAGCAAATACACAGTAAATGTTAAAAAATGTTAAGTAAGAAAAATAAACTATTATTTTAAAAAAAATAACAATGCTGTACAGTAGGAGTGGGCAAACCATGGTCATCCAGATGTTTTGGAGTTTGGATTTTACAGCATTTTTCACTGTTGGCTATGCTGGCATGGGCTGTTGGGAGCTCCAAGGGAAAGAAATGTCTAGAAGGCTGTACTGCATCTCCCTAGCCATGTTATACATCTGCATTCATATTGTTGCTATCATATACTTTGAAAGAGGTTTTCTGGGTCTAAGAGTGCCCAAGTGATGTACTCAAGTTCACCCCAGTGCGTTTCCATGGTGGAGGGGGAATTGAACCCTTGCCACCAGGGCTGTAGACCAAGGTTCAAACCATTATACCACACTGGCTCTCTTAGTGCTGACTATGGCCATTTCTGCACTAGACTGTTATAGCGCTATTATTCCACTTGCAACATCCTATGGAAT
This sequence comes from Cyclura pinguis, assembly GCA_030412105.1. Lineage (NCBI taxonomy): Eukaryota > Metazoa > Chordata > Lepidosauria > Squamata > Iguanidae > Cyclura > Cyclura pinguis. The sequence goes on from CM059600.1 coordinate 134,135,339, forward strand.
CCTGGGGTTTGCAGTTTCAGGAGGGGCCAGGCAGCCCCTCCCAAAACTGCAAACTGCAGGATTCCATAGGATGTTGCAGGTGGAATAATAGCACTATAACAGTCTAGTGCAGAAATGGCCTATGCTCAGACGCACATTGCCTAAAGAGGAACTTCTAGGCTAGAGGATATGAATTTCAGATAAACTTAAGTACGGGGTGGCCATTTGTAAATGTTTCCTGACATTCAGAGTTGTATAGAGGATGGGCTGGATCAAAAAGCCACCCCAGTTCTCCACAAATACAAGTGGTATATTGGGGTGACAACTTTGGGGATTTTTTTTGAAAGGAGGGATGAATGGAGGGTGTGTTACTCAGAGTAATTTTTTTTTCTTTCTCCTTCCTTTTCCAAGCTACTATTAGTGCAACTGCTGGTGGTGACTGAAGGAAGCCCTGAAAGAAAGGGAAGGTGGAAAGAAATGATAATATCTTGCAGATAAGACCTGCTTCCAGGGAACACAGTCCTTTTCACATTACGCAGTTATAATGCAGTGATTTCACTTTAACTTCTATGTCTCCATCTGTCAGGATCAGAGACTCGGGCAGCGAGACAGCCCAGAGAAGGGAGTGGGAGAGCTAGCAGAGTCCTGCCGGGAGGAGTCAAGGAAGCACTTACTCAAGGGAAGTCCATTTACCTAAGCCAGAACGACAAGCAAAAGCCACAGTCAGAGTTCCAAAAGCCAGGGGTCTGGAGCCAAGAGATCAATCCAAGGTATCAGGAGCCAGGTGCTGGAAGCAAGGAACAGGCAAGGGGAGAGCTTGTAAGAAGTTTGCCACAAGCAAAGGAAAGCTTCCAGGCAGGCAGGCAGTTATACAGCCCAAGACACAGGTGTGGCTAGTGACTGCTTCTTGAACTTAATCAAGGAAGCCTCCCTTTGCTCAGCTCTCTTGAGTCTCCGCCTTGCTTGTGGGCTGATTGACACAGGCTCCGAAGCATCTTCAGAATCGGATCCCTGTTGCCCTAAAGGAGCGGGCAGAGGGACGTCCCAGCCTGCTTGGTCCATGGCAGCAGAGGGAGCCCTTGAGCTGCAGGACTCATCTCCAGCCAGAGCCACAGGGACCAACAGCTGCTGCTTGTCATCAGCAGCTCTGACCGGGGCTTCAGTTATCACAGCATCCTGGAATTCTGGAAAATCCCCAGTGTGTCACAGGTGGTACAGCTGGACTATCTTAGTGAGCTTACTTGACAATATGACTTTATTAGTTGATTATTGATCTGTCAAGATCTGTACTGCATCATCAGGGAAATAATTGCAGCCACCATCGAGGTATGACTGGTACAAAATGACTGAACTGAATGTTTTTTTAAAAAAAATGATATAGTCTCTTTAGAACAAACCAAACCAAACAAACAAATTTGTGTTTTACAAATATGCTTAAAAAGGACCATCAGCTACAACTTTTACTTAAAAGTAGTTTTGGAATACAAGTTTGAATGACAGTATTCAAACATATCCTTTATTTTTTTTACTTCTGAAAGATATCTCCATCCTCTAATAAAGAATGTTTAATTTGGGTTAGAATGTGGTCTTGGTTCTTAAAGATAATTACACTTCTGTGAATTATGCATCTAGAGGGAAAAGTAGCTATAAAACTTGAGGTGTTTAGCAAAATAAATTGATAACTGATATAATATAAGGAGCTCAGAAGTCTGTTGGAAAATGCTGAAAACTGCATTGGCACAACCTGATTGACCCCCTCGCCATGGTCAAATACTAGAATACGAATTATTACAAATGATAAAGGTAGTTCAAGAAGGAAAAATTGAGCACTTTAGCACAATCACTTAACATTGTTGCTTGCTGTATTTTATGGCCTGTATCTTTTTTATTTTTTTCTTGAAACAGACTGGCTTTAGTGGTAAGTTGGGCACAATATACATTCCAGATCCCTTCAGTGGATATTTGGCAAACTGTACTATGACAAGACAAATTGAGACCACATTAATGTAGTCCTATTCCTAACAGGGCTCTTGGGCCTGCAGAATGTTTTGTGATCTGAGGTCATTAGTTCAAACTAGTTACATAAGGAGTGCTCATAAGACGCCAGCACTGTAATATTAACCAGATTACTTAGCAATCTGAACTCTTTAAGCCTGCCTAAAGCAGAATTTTCTATCATTTTTTTTTAATTTTTGAAGTATGACATCAGATGAAAGCAAACAAAGAACCCAATAACAAATAGCCAAACAATCATAAAGCTATGTTACAATTGCTACTGAAGATATGGCTAATGTTCCAGGGAAAAAATGGTGGAAGTTTTGTTTTAGTAAAAGATATACAATGTTAGTATAGAATCACGGAGTCTACGAACTGGAAAGGACCACAAGGTCCATCTAGTCAACCCCCTGCCATGCAGGAATACACCATCAGAGCATTCCCAATAGATGGCCATCCAACTTCTTTTTAACAAAAAAACTCTAAAGAAGGAGACTCAACCACACTCCAAGACACTGGCTTGCACTGTTGAACAACTCTTACAGAAACAAATTGGAATCTCTCTTCTTGTAATTTGAATCCATTGGCTTGTGTTCTTAGTCTCCCAAGCAGCAGAAAACAAGCTTGTGCCTGCTTCTACATGACATCCCTTCAGATAGTTAAAGACAGATATCATATTACTTCCCCCTCTTCTTTTTCCAAGCTGAACATTTCCAGCCCCCCTGAGGTCCTTTCCATACTAGACTCCATTAGCATGTTGTAGTGTTACAATCCTGGCATTGCCATTAATACAATGTTGCTGAGTTAGGAATGCTTTCTTCCACATCCTTCTGCCTTGAGCAGATAAGTAGGAGTATTGCCACTGGTGTTCCTTGTGCATTACAGCATCTTTCTCCACCTTTACCCTGCCCCACTGTCCCTGATTGGGAGGGTCTTGGTCTTTTTCCTTTTCCTCTTTCTTTCTTTCTTTCTTTCTTTCTTTCTTTCTTTCTTTCTTTCTTTCTTTCTTTCTCTCTCTCTCTCTCTCTCTCTCTCTCTCTCTTTCTTTTTGGAAGCTATACTAGTACAGCCACATTGTAACCTCATGGCACCCCAGAACACTATTGCATTTGCGTGCTATAACTCTAAAAAATGTATTAAATTTTTTTAAAAAAAATTAACTCAAAGGAGAACTTTAAAATAAACATGGAGAGGTGATAGATTCCAAACTTGCCACGCCATGGAAGTCGCGGAGGGAGGGACAACCTGGGCACTCCCACAGCCTGTCCACTGCTGGATCCACAATAACAGGAAGCACTATCAAGTTACGTTTCTGCACTGAGCCGGCAGGTGGGATTGAAGTGCTAATGGAGGCTCTTAACAGATTTTTTTCTGGAAATGAAGTACAGCAGTTTGGTGATGGTTTGGGGCAGGGTAGCAGCTGGGTAGCAACAATATCATGTGGTAGCATGGCTCCTGGACTGGAAACAACGCACTGCTGTTGCACTATAGCAACCTTGTGTGAAAATAGGTTTCCTTCATCATCATCATGATGACTCTTCACTGGACACATTCTAGCTTCTGAATGTTCTTCTTGAACTATGGCACCCAGAACTGGAAACAGCAATGTAGGTGAGGTGTGGCCAAAGTAGAACAAAGTGAGATCACTGCTTTCTTCTGTCTGGACACTATGCTCCTGTTCATGCAGCCCAGAACTGCATTGGCTTTTTTGGCTGTCCAGCACACTCTTGACTCATGTTTAGCTTGTGGTCTACTAAATTCTCTATATTCTTTTTACATGTGCTGGTTTCATTCCAGGTGTCACCCATTATATATTTATATATTTCATTTTTCCTGCCTAAAGGCAGTATCTTATCTTTATCCATATAGAAATTGATTTGTTAGTTTTGGCCAGCAAACCAATCTGTCAACGTAATTTTGAACTCTTTTCCTGTCTTCAGGGATATTAGCTACTTCTCCTAATGTGATGTACAGAAACATGCAGACAGGACTGAGGATGCATGCTTAGCTCAATACAGAGTATAATTTGTGTGTGTGTCTATGTGACTGCAGTTTCCAGAATCCTTTAGCCGTCACAACATGTAGACACAATTCACAGAGATAGCACCCTCCCCCCCATTCCAGCTGGCATGCTAGTTGGTGGATTATCATATCCTCCAATTATCTCAGTTTGGCAGGGACAGTCCTTATTAATCCTGTCATTCTAGTTTTTCAGTGGTTTTAAAATGTCCCAGTTTCTCTGTCCTCCTCTTACTTTTCTCCCTTTGCCCTCAGCTTACATCAGTTGCTGCAAACTAAGTTTGAAATGCAAAAGTAGTTAGCACTCAGTTAATTCAGCAGGGGGGGAGGAGAGGATGGGATGGGATTTACCTTTCCCAGTAGACTCAGCTAAAAGCAAACTGCTGCAGCCTCTCCCAGCTTGTATGTTTTTCCTCATTAATAACTTTTGCCACCTTGCTGCATGCTCTGAGGGTCATAATCCCCCCATCAGAGGAACCAGACAGAGTTCTGGTCCAGAACCACTATTGATCAATATAAGAAAGTGGGAATGTATGCGGGTTTGAATCCCAATAGTATCATATGTGTCCAAATGTTAATAAGTGAATCTGATGAATACATTAAACTAACCAAATGTTTATAGTTAAATGTTAATGTGTTTTAAAGTTTTTTTTAATGGTGTGATAATTCTTCAGTTTAATTAGATAAATATAAATCATCTACATGAAAGATGACCTTCCAAGGTGTGCATGTGTGTTTCTCTATGACTTCTCTGGTTCGTTCTGTAACACAGAACTTGAATTCGGATCTCTGTGGGCTGACTGGGTAACCTGGAGACTACTTTTTAGAGGATTGGCATCAAGTTACCTTGCTTTCTCAGATGAAGCACAAAATAAGCCCCACAAATATCTCTGCACTGCAGTCACATAATGCACTCTACCTTAAAATCAGAAGGACCTGCTAGCAGTGTTTCTGCTGCCACCTCTTCCCAAGGCTGTCCTTTGCTACCCATTGTGTGTGCAAGGTAGGGAAACTTCATTGCTGCTGTTCCTGTTGTTTACCCACCCTTTGCTGCTTGCCAGGCCAACAAGTGACCAGCCAAACTTGGATGAAATTACATTGTCCATGATAGAGAAGGCAGGCAGTCTGGAAGTTCCTAGTTTCGGTGCTTCTCCAACTAACCCATCTCGTGGTCAGGAGCTCTTTTTGTCAGCTTTGCCTTCTATGTCAACTGCAGCTATTCCTGGAAAGTGGTTACTATTAGATATACTTTGGTAATCTCCAGACTGGACTGTGTGGTAAAGTGATTAGAGATCTGGACTAGGACTGAGGACACTCAGGTTCTGATCCCCACTTAGCCTGCCCATTCATTCATTACTCATAAAAACTCAGGGAAGCTATCAATCTTATGCAAGAAGAATGAGTGGCCTGCCTATGGTAACAACTTTTTAGCAGGTCATTTCAGGTTTCTGAATTTAACTAAATTCAGAAACCTGAAATGACCTGCTAAAAAGTTGTTACCATAGGCAGGCCACTCATTCTCTCTTGACAGAATATATTTAGCAACTAACTAACTAATGGGTTCTAATAGAGTCTCTAAGATTATATTCCAGTCCTCTATAGTAAGTTAGATATTGGGAGGTGATTCAACCCCATAAAGATGTTTTTCACCTCATTATCCAGGAAGATGATCAGATTTCTGAGCATTGGCCTTTGCTTCCAGGGCTCAGGGGTACACGGTCAACATGGATGATATGAGAATTCTCAAGGCAAGAGAGCACTGGTCTTGGTGAATATTGCGGGAACCATTATCTCTGGATATTATCAGAATTGTAGAGTGTTTGGTCAGCCATTTGCACCTCAGATTAGGAGGCCATTTTGTTCCACACAGCAGCTTTGGTCATTTCCGCACTACACTGTTACAGTGCTATTATTCCACTTTCAACATCCTGTGGAATTCTGGGGTTTGTAGTTCCCAAGAGCTCTCTGGCTGAGAATTCTAAATGCCTCTCCCTAAACTGCAAACCCCAGGATTCCATAGGATGTTGAAAGTGGAATATAGCACTATAACTGTGTAGGGCAGAAATGGCCTTTGACTGCCCCTTTCTGGTGCCTTGTCTGTCAGTGAGATGGCCATGTTGTCCAAAGGGGATATATGATATCCTCTTTGGATAATTCAGACCAAATGGCCAGGGATATACTTTGTTGTGAGCACTCATTTTGCCCCACCAAAATTGGCATGGTCAAGGTGATACATGTTGCATTGATGGAGCCCTTAGGAGGGTGAATGTAGCAATCCATAACACCTTAAACAGAGAATTGGGCCACTTTCTTCCATACCCACGAATTGTCTTTTAATGGCCTGAGTTGTACAGAGTGGCTGGCATACATTTATCATAAGATATGTTGTTCCTGGGGTATTTGCAACAGGAAATGAGGCCCCTTTTGGCCAGCCTAAGCAGATGCTTGGAGAAAAGCAGATGCTTGGAGAAAAGTAAAATTTATGATGAACAACCTGGCACCCATTTGATGACAGGAAGGACTTGGGGACCCTTTTCGCACATTACTGGATCCCAGCAGCATCCCACAGGGATCTCAGTAGAGCCTTTTCTGGGAGGGGAGCACTCCTGTTGCACCGGCTGCCCGTGGGAATGGAGGAGGCATGCTGGCCCCACCTCTTCCTTCCTCAGTGCAGCTGGCCACTGTCCCAGGCTGTGCTGGGGCAGGAAGTATGGCCACCATGCTTCCTGATCCTCTGCAGCTCGGGTAAGTGTGAAAGAATAGCAGGAGGGCTGCAGGATCGAGGAAAACTGCAGCATGATTGCATCACCTGGGGATGGGAGAATGACAGGACACTGACAATGTTGTGATAATTGTTGTCCAGGATCTATCCTTCAATGTGGGATGACGATGTCCTGTGGAAAGGGCCTGGAATTGCTCCTTTATGTCCTGGGACCTGAGGAGTGAGAGAAGGAAACTGCTCCTAGGGCTGGTCTGGGGGCTTTGCCATCACTTTATATCTCGGAACTTGTGGGGGGATTCCTTGAGCCCGTCTTCCAGTAGATAGCTGGATGGGAAACAACCTAGCTCTTGGGTTGTCCTCAGGGCTCAGATGTTTCACCCAGGGGAAAGGGAAATGAAGGAGAGATGCCTGCATCCTTCAATAGATTGCTCCCCTCACTTGCTCTTTACTTGCTTCAACACAGTTTAAATAGGTCTTAGGTTGCTGGTCAGCAATATAAATGTATTTACTAATTAACTAACTAACTTGCTGTATGCGGCCCTGCCTTTGAATATTGTCCAGGATATTCAGAATGTGCTCAGCTCACCTTTTGGCGGGACTCAGCTAGAGTACAGTGTTACCCTGAGTTCTGGGGTCCCTTGGGGGATGCCTTAATGTGCTCCATGTGATAGGGAATGGAAACTAGCCAGAGCATAAGCAATAGCAATGCGAGAGGCAGGGTAACCTAGCGGGGTCTTTTTACCCAGTTTTTACGGGGTCAGGCCAAGCGAACAAAAATCAAACCAAGATGTCCAATAAAATGATTTTATTGAATGAAAGTCTCACACACCAGCGTAATCACTCCCACTCTCACTCAAGACCTATTAAGAAGCAAAAGAGAGGAAACTGGATAGGGGAAGATTGAAGGGATTGTAGTTGGGGTAATACTGCACCTTTTCCTGAAGTTCTTGGTCCGGGAAAAACAGAGAAGAAGTGGAGCTCAGCATGGAGAGGGCTGAGGGGATTACTCAACGGATGGAGAAATGGTCTGCTTGTATGACCGGAAGTGATCCAAAGAAACTCTCAAAAACTGGGACTATTTATAGGGGAAAAGGTATTTGGAGGGCTAATCCTTTCCCAGTGAGAACAATGGGTGTTGCAACGGAAAAGAAGCTCCACAATGGCAACTCCTTTTGCATGAGGAGATCACAGGGTGTTGCCAAAGTTTCAGGATCTTCAGTTGCATTGGATTGTGGTGTGAATTTATGTAGATGGTCCTTGCCTAATAGGATTTTATTGCTATTGGTGTCAACTTGGGAGAAAACACACTAATCCCCTCAAGCTGGCTCCTCAGTGGCTGAGGACCCTTTGTTTACTGTGAGTTTGCAAAGCTTGAGGTCTCCTGGGGCTACATGACTGGGGATTGTACTGTCCTGACCTAGTTTTCAGTTGTTCGACCGTTGCTGCCTACGTGCTCATCCGGGTGACCTCTCAGGCACATTGAATCATATATTTTAATATCAAAATTGTAGACCCCGGGACAGGGTTTACCAGTGAGGTAACAACAGAGCTATGCAGACTGCAAACCTCTACTCTGCCTGGGCTCAGTATCTCAAAGAATGGTGTTCCTGACTTACTGGGAACACAATTTGTGGATTGCAGCAGCCAATAACTTGGTGGACACAGTTGTTGATTGTTGAAGTTTCCCTTCCCCTAAACCTGTGTGATTTTTGTGGGCTTTAGAAAGCGTGGGGAGGCCAGCCAGTTAGAAGCAGCTGGGTGGCTGAGACCAGAGGAGACTAAGAGCAGCCCTCATTCAGGCCTGTTTCTTGGCTGTATAAGCCAGACCCCAGCCTGAGTTTGCACTAGACTTTGTATCCAACCACCCAGCTATTCCCACTACCTTTCTTCTCTGCATTATCACTATTATTTCTGTGTCAATAGCCACTGTAATGTTAGTTTCATGCCCTGCTTCCAGAACATGGGCTCTGACTCACAGTCTAAAATAGGGGAGATGCCAGGACCTGCTGTTCAGGAGGAAGTTACAGTGCTACAAACAGAACAGGGTGCAGAACCAGCTCCAGCAGAAAGTCCTGCCCCTTCAGAGACAGCAGATAACTTGCCTGTACTCACATTTGCCAAGTGCAGACAGCAAAGAGAGAACCTGTGTTGATCTCAGAGGGTTTATAGTTGATAACAATTACTCAGGCAGCAGCTGCCTTAGGTGCTGCCCTTTGCCTCCAGGAGTTGTTGGAGCTTATTGGACCTTCCTGACTGCTGGATATATTGCTGAACTCTGTGCCTGACTTTGGATTACACAGACTGACTTTGGACTCATTTGCCTTGGCATTCTGTTGGATTCTATTTATGACCTTGTGCTTATTCAATAAAAGTAAGGAATGAGCTATGAGCTGTTTGTTTGTTTATCAGCTGCACCGCCTCAACTGAGACAGAACAGACCTTTTGGTGGTTTTAACATGAAAACTGGATCATGTTTAATGGAAACCAGGTCAGGGAAAACAGTGACATGCTCAGCTTAGGGGCAGGTGATTCCACCCCAAGCACAGGTGATAGAGGAATTATGCAGTGCCTTCTGCCCACATGGATTCCCACATCTCATTTTTGCGAAGCCCTCAGCACATTGGCTGGCTTGAGTGACTTTCATTAACAAGCAAGTAGGTTGACTAATGCCTGGATCCAGACTCATGCTGGATCCAGGCCTCTTCAGCTGTAACCAATAAAGCTGGGGCCTTTTCCTGCCACAATTGAAGACTGTTCTCTGTGCTTATTTATCACAAGCAGAGTGGCACTTGCTGTTGAGCCCACAGTACATATTAGCTTCCCATTTCTTGGGTCATCAAATGTGTGTGAGTACTGACCGATAATGGGTGGCAGGGCATTTTTAGTTTTGGCATCCTTGTTGTGAACTACCCTGCCTCTTAGGAGTTTAAGGCCATTTCCACACAGGCTAAAAAAAAAATGGTGCAGAGCGTCCTCCAAACAGGACGTCTGCACCGTAGAGTGGACTGGGTCGGGCTACTTTTTGTAATTCTGCACCTCAGTCCACTCTGGAACGTCCAGAAGAGGTTGCGCAGCGTGCTTTTGAAAGACCTGTTTAAACAGGTCTTTCAAAAGCACGGAGCACGCCACTCCGTTCCAGCGCTCCGGTGCAGATTTGCAGGTTCGCACTGATCTGCCGGGGGTGGGCTTTAGGCTGGCGAGCTTCAGCAGTTGGTGGAGAGCCTCCACCAATCGGAAGCCACCATTTTCGTCCCCGGAGCAGTGTGGAGCGGCGGCCACGCACTGCTCCGGAGCAGCCTGGACTACAGCGTCGAGCCAAGAAGTCTGGTAAGTACTGGCACAGGGTGTTTCCACCGCCACGTGTGGAAATGGCCTAAGTGATTATTATTTTAGCAGGTACTTGTGGAATCCAGATTTTATCTCAGACATTTAGAATGTTGTTATTACTAATCAAGGTTGTATGAGTATTTTTATTGTCTGCTGTTAACTGATGTTATCATACTAATGTGTTTTGAATTCTTAATAAAACTTTCCTGAAGCTTTGTAAAAGAATGTGGGAGAATACAAGTTGAATGAATGAATAACACCTGATGGTAGATATCTCTAACTGTGATGCCTCCATTGTGTTATCACATCTTGAAAAATTCTGAATAAAGCTCCAGCCTATAAATGCCCCAGAAACAGAAACTAATTGACAGACAAGGACAATAGAATAGAATCCACCATCCAGTTCAGCATGCTGCAGTTCTAGTAATGGGGATATAACTCAGTGCTGCTCTGCAAGCCAAAGAAAATATTTTCTCAAACCATGGGACCTCGCACAGACAAAGTATCAAACATCCCCATGGGCCCAGAAGTGATTTAAATGGGATCTCTTTTTGTTTTGCAGGCATAAAAGCAAAATATCCACTGTGCCTCAGAGACAAATGTGGTTCTACTAAAAACCAAGGTAAGTTTCCCTTGCCTCAAGTCAGGTCTGTATTTCACTTGAACTAGCTAATGTAGAGGACCTTGAAATGCTGGATGCTACAGCTAAATGAACTTTGTGTAAGCTCACTACAACACAATATTAAGCGTACTACCTACACGTTTCAATTACATGTTTAAAAATGTAATGAGAATTTTTCTTCAAAAACTCTTCTCCCAGATGAGAATGTTATTGCTTACTTAGAATGCAAACATTAGCAGATGGACAAATTTCGGTTACTTGTGAGAGCTAAATTTCTTTCTCTCTACTTTAAATGTACACTGGAGTACAAAAGCAAGCAAGTGTGACTCTTTCAGAGCTTCTGTATCTTGCAGAGATATTGTATTCTATTTCCCAAGGCCATTCCAAAATGAAAGACTGTTGTTGTTTCCCACCCCTAATTCATGTATACCTAGGAGCTTCAAGGACTTCAAGCAATAGTTAGCCTAATAATGTTTTGGGCTTTGTTCCAACAAAGGACAAAAAAAAAATATTTTCCATATTAATCTGAAAAAGCAAATCCCATCTGTAATAAAATGTGTACGCACACAGCATGTGCGTGCGTGCGCGCACACACACACACACACACACACAGAGACAACAGTTCCTGTGGGATAAACCATACACAATCAGACATGACAAGCAATGTAAGGAACATGAGGTCCAACAGAGGTTATCAGAGAGAAGAGGAAAGGTACTTATTAAAAATAGAATTGCCATACATAATTGTATGAAAGGTTCAATCTGTATCTTGACAGCCCATCTTGAAAAAGCAAGAGTCTTTTGAAAATGAATCTGCCAAGGGAGAAGTATGAGAAGTGTGTGTCCAAAATATATCCAATCAATCTTCTCATTGAGAGCGAATGAAAGGAAAGCATTACCTCAGACAAAAATCCCAAGGTAATGCAGTCTGAGGTTTCTTCAAGCCTGTAGGGCTAGCCCCACCATGCAGAAAGGTAAAGTGACTTCTTCCAGCAGCACCGCCATATTTTGAGGGGGATGGGACAGATGAAACCAAGAAGTGGTGCATGAACGGTGCAGGAGAACCTTTCCAATTGCTAATCCCAGTGGAGTGGGGTGGGGAAGTCATGTAGGCTTCACTTCACACACAAAACAAAACAAAACATAAAACAAAACTTCAGCCATTATTACCTAGGAATAGGGTGCCAAGCAATTCGCTTGCCCATCTCTTCAGCTGACAGGCACGAACCCTAGTTAGATTTGAATAACTCTTGCTCTGTCCCTTAGAACAAGAATGAAGTTCTTTTAAAGTAACTTCCACTTTCCATTTTCACACTCCGTTACACAAATACTTAGGTACAAACTGCATCAGTAAAACAGTGAGTGTAGAATTTCTGAAGTGCCCAGAGGCACCATACAAAAATCATATCAGGACTCAATCTAAATAAAATAGATCCAAAGAGAATGGAAAAGGAAAGAAGAACAAATTGTCAATTTCAGACTGTGAACACAGGAATTGAAAATAAGATATGAAGATGAAACCACATGAAGGGAAAATAATGCTTCTAGAAGGAAGGCAAATCAAGTTGCTAAACAAATGTTAGGAGAAGAGAATTTCATTCATAAGGAGATGTTTCTTGAGTCAGTTGATGATAGTGCACACTGCTGTTCTTGGCAAGATGTCCTTATGCTTTCCCTGTTCAGAGTTTTCATGTATTCCGCTAGAGACATTAAAACATTTCTTTTGGTGTGCAGTTTTCACCAGACTAACCTAACTGGCACCTCGCAGACTCATATGAAGCTTACACCCTTTGGATTTCATGTTCCTCTGAATATTGTCATACAGTTCTTGGTTCAAAAAGCGTGTATAAAAATGTGTATGTTACGGAAAGTTATGTACCAAAATGCATATATTAAAAAAAGTTGTGTACAAAATGTGTAAGGAATGACACATAGAAAATAAAGTGTGTGTTTTCATCTATTTTTTTTCTAAAAAATACGCAGTTATGATGCAGAAGCTGGACAGAATGAATCTAATCTGAATTCAGTCTGACATCGATCAGGCATGTTCCCGTGTGCACATTGAGGAATACAGCAGGATCAAGTGTGGATTAAGAATACTGTACCATTCTCTGTTAAGGTAAGTTATATTCAGGCATGTATACCCTCATTCAGCTGAGAAGCAGTTTTCTTTGTTAAATTTGTATCCCACCTTTCCAGCCAGTGATGCTCAAAATGACCCTTGAACATCTATGCCAATCCTGCCCTGGTTACTTACATCAAGCAGTAACCTTAACTTTAACTCAATGATCCCCAGGTGATCTGTCAGAAATTGCTAGAATTCATTGGATAATCTGTCTTTGACATGTTTTCAATCAATCTCTGGTCCACTTTATTCATATACGGCAGACATTTATTGAGGAAGCTGTTATCCTCTACAGTGTATCCTCTGTAGAGACAGCCTAACAGTGGGGACTCTAAGGCTGAAAGTGTGAGAACTTACTCTAAACATGAGTTCAGTTGTTGGATGATAGGCGAGATGTCCAAAAGTTATGCTGTTCCTGTTGCATCCATATGCAGCTGACATAGCATGGTACCATACTCAAGTCTGTGATCACGTGCAGTTCAAATGCTTTGGATGACACCTACTTTGTTCCAGCAGACCTGGGTACCACCTGTACAATTCTGGTACAAGCCCCCTTTTCACCTTACGTGCCTCGTACCAGTGCAGGAGGATGCACTGTGCCTATAGCTTTCTACTGGTCGTACTAGGTAAAACCCTTTCATGAGCAAGCAGGAGGATTCAGGAGCAGGCTAAAAGATCATAGCATGGTGAATATTACTGAGTAGCTCCTCTGACCTCATAGCATCATTGAAGGATCTTACAAGTTGGTACTTCACCTTCATTAAATTCCCTTTAACAATTTGGTGTCACACGCGCACAGAAGTCACTGCTTTACATGACACAAACACATCTCATGTTGATGGCTCAGTTTGTGTGATGGCTCAGTTTGTGGATTATCAGAGCTCCATTTCTTAAACATACACACCAGTCATGAGGAAGAGTGCTATTTAGTTGAAGCAGGATGCTTTGCTTTCATTGCTGTGAAATTACCTACCAGGCCACACACATTTGAGATAACAGAGAAAAGCTTCCAGGTCAGAGAGAGCATAATGTGCTGGCAGCCTTTGGCCCTGGCATTTCTTATTTCAGAAATGAAGCACCACTTGTGGTTATCACATCCTGGTGCTGAAATCTCACCTTATTAACTTAGAGGTACTTCACTGCTTCCACCTATGTAAATATTCAGTGTAAGGAAAGCAAACCTTACAGACCAGATGAACTCAGGTACATTGCTTTATCCTTAAGCACACAAGTGGAAGCATACTAAGCTTACTTTTAAACAGGAAGACGTGATTAGTCTTTAATATTTTAAGTGTTTGTTTAACTATAGTTTCCCCAGTTCATTGCCTTGGCCTTAAAGCTACTGAAATGCAATTAACTGAGCAGAAAGAAAAGTCCTGCAGGTACTAATTACTGGTTAAGATTTGGACGTAAGACAATAAACAATTGAACAATGTTGAATGTAATTTAATTTCTTTCAGGAAAAAAAAGTGTTTCTGGGTAGCACTTAGTTAAATTAAATATGGATGCACCTAAAGTAAGTAAAACACACAGAGAGAATAAGTGCAATATTTAGAGGTAAGGAAGATTTCTGGCATGGGCCCTCGGTTACCCACAGAATATGTTGTTCAATGTGACTCATGGCTATCTTGCATTAAGGAGATGAGATATAGCTAACTGCCTGAGTGGGGCTGAGAAAGAGAGAGAGAGAGAGAATGAGAATGAGAGAGAGAGAGAAAGAGAGAGAATTAGTGGGCAACTACTTTAAACTGTTATGCTCCATATTATGGCTGAGTGCATAACCCACTTGATATAAAGTCCAAGCCCATTTTCTCTTCAGGTATAAAGGTAGGCTTTTCTTGGAAGGTCCAAATGAAGTCCAGTTTTCAGAAACCGAGTAATATAAGTTAGCTGATATGAGCTACTTGCAAATTACTCTGACTCAGGCACACTCCTTTTTGTTTACAGATAAGGTGAATCTGTTCTTGAGACTGCATAGCCAGTTGGAATCTTGTGGGAATATGGAGAATATGTCCTCTACTCTTATAACATAGCACACTTTGTAAAAGTATTCTAATGTACGCTTAAGTGATTTTCTGTGATCAAATGCAAAATACTTTCTATTTTCCAGTCAGCTGTTGCTGACAACTTAAGCCTGAAGCAGGCTACTGAAGTTTTTTTCTAATGTGACCTCCATGATGGATGAAAATGTATCTGGTGTAACTTTGCTTTTTTCCCTTTATAATGATTTGTGACCTTTGAGAGCTTTTTATACAAGCTGTGTTTCAGTACAAAGAAAGAACTGGGAATGAGACAAGTTCCTGATGTCATGGGTTGCAGTTAAGAAAAAAAGAGAGGATCGTTTCATTGTCAGCACCAAAACAATGTGTTTTCAGTATAATTTTACATTAAATGCATTGCATGCAATGCAACACTGATCATGGTCATGTATCCACAGATGGCCCATGACAGCACATTAGCCTTCTCACCTCTTTCTTCCAAGGTGCTGCTAACATTGCCATACAGGGTATGAAGAGAGTCATGCCTACCCATCTGGTTGGCAGGCTTGAAGAAGTCAAATTCTGTTGAGAAATGGAGTATATGTTCTTACACAGGAACATAAACTACATACACACTCAGCTTCCCTCCAGAACAGACTGCGCTGGAAAAACATGTACACTGGGATGACTCCCTTCAGAAACCACATTTCCTAGAAACACCAAGAAGACATGTAACAACAACATCCTCTCCATGCCTTCTTTCCCACAGTCTTTTGAGCAGGATTGTTAGGTTATGGGTAGTGAAAATGTAACCTCAGCCACATTACATGAAACCTAGTCCATATTCCTGGAGCATTCCTTCTACTCTAGCAATCTGAATCAAGAATGCTAGATTGTGGGAAGCTTTAATGTCATTCACATCCTAGCGGTCTGGCTCAAGATCACATGGAGAACAGCAAAGTTAAATCCCCTCCTTCCCTCCAGGAATCAAACAGAATGAGGGGAAAGAGAAATTTCTGTATGTGGGTATGTCCCCGGTCACCCAGTTAATATCACAGTCAGCTCATGCAACACCAGAGACCTTTAACACTTCACAATTATAGTGATATGATTCCACTGTAACCACCATGACAACATCCTATGGAATCCTGGAATCTGCAATTTAGGAAGAGGCACTTGGAATTCTTAGCCAGGGAGCTTCTCTAGTACTCCTGACCGAACAAAAATCCCAAGATTTTATAGGATACAGCCATGGCAGTTAAATGATACCAATGTGCTATAACTGTGTAGTGAGAAAGGACCCACCATCGAGGATTTGTTTTTAATAATTTAAATGGCATCATCCACTGGCAGAGTTTCTCTCAGCCAATGGAGGAGCTTTGCTGTCTTCTCCTTAATCCAGCGTAGGATCAGTTTGCAATTAATTTTCTGTTCCTTAGGAAAACACTCTTTATCCTTGAGTACATTCCCTGTATTTGCTTCCTCATTACTTTATTTAGCTCAGGCACTCGCCTTATCCTTTTCTTCCTTTTAGGTTTTTTCAGGTGAAGCCAACCCATGTGGTAGAACAAAGCATGCCAGACAATGGAACTGACATGTTATACTGAGGTGTGGTCTAGAAAAGAGGTTCTCTTCCCCATTATGAGCACAGCACAATTTGTTTTGTGACATACGTAGGAGAATTGTCCTGAGTTCCTCATCCCTTCTTGATCTTTCATTCAGTTGTGTTTCCAGTGGTGGTTGCTCAGTTTCTTGACCCTACTTCCAGGTCTTTTAAGCATGGTGAGATGACGTTGTTGCTACCAGGACATCAAGGTCTGAGGCACAAGTGAGTCCTGTGTGTAGAAAAAAGTATGTAATTGTAAACCAGAACTCTGAAATGAAAAATATTATTTTTCCAGACTCTTTGAGTTTTAAATAGAGCTATGCCTAATTAATTCTACTTCATTGTAATATTTATACATGTGATGGCACACACATATTTTTGATCTGAATATGCGTATACTCACTGTACCATATTCCACATACTTTACTTTACAAAGTAGTAAAGGAATTTCATGTTTACATTAAAAGTACTGACAATTCAATTGCTGTACAATGTGAGTACAGAATATTTCATCTGCAAGTTGTATCTTTTAAAACAGTTCCTCAGGCACTAATGAACACAAACTTGATATATTTAAGACAGAATTATAGCTTGTTCTTTTGAACATTTAGAAAAATGAAACTTGTTTTTAATTTTACCTAACCACTCACTCTGATGATGTCCATATCTGGTCACTCTGATGTTGTCTAACTATACCATGCAATTTTTTTCTCATTTTTTTTTAAAAAAGCTGATTTGCAGTGCCTATACAATGGCATTGGATCCTGCCCATCGATGACAGGGTCAAAAAAATTGCTGCAGTGGATAAACCTGCCAAGCAATGGCTTCTAGATAAACCTGCTGACCAACTAGAATACAGATGGGATCACTTTGGATGGAGGTGTAGCAGGGTGGAGCTGGAAGCCGTGCTGGGGCATGAAAAGCAGCACCTGTCAAATTGCTTTCATCCAGAATCCTCATCAACCTGAACATGATCTGCAATGAAAAGCCTGAGCAGGTATAACCGCATTTCCTGACACTTCTCCTTTGTTTCACTTGACTCTTTCTTCTTCCACGACTATCCCACTGCTGTTTCTCTGTTCTCTACCTTTAGACTATCACTTACTTGTGGAAAACATTTTTGATGCTTTTGGTACTTTGTATGGATGGCATACTGTCACTTAAAGCGACTACAGTCAGTCCACTACATTTGTGGGTTTGACTTTCATGGATTTAATTATTTGTGGGTTCCTTCAACCCCTGTCCCCCACACCTCAGAAGCTTCTTTTCTTTTCCTTCTTGGCAGCTCCAATCAGGCCGTGCAGCCCTTTGAAAACCCACCTCTTGTCCTCCTCTGTCATCAGCTGCTGCCTGGCCTGCAAAGTACCGCTCACAGCCTGATTTCTCAGCACCACAAACCCTCTCATGATGTCCAGCACACACCCAAAGAAGCAGATGGGTGTGAGAGAGGAAGTATAGGGCCACCATGCTGACCCACCCCTTTCCCTCTCCTTTTCCTGACCTGGTTTGGACTCTGGGTGTCCATTCTCCCCACCATGCCTTAGCCTCCCCCGCCAGGACACACACATATTTTTATATTTGCAATTTTCCCATTTTTGTGGGGGTCCTGCACTCTTAACTCTACTGAATGTGGAGGGCTGGTTGTAATTTATTACCTATCACGGACATGAAACTCTTCTTAGAAGCTAAACTGACTAAACTGAGGCTGTCATACTTTGGGCACATCATGAGATGACATGACCCACTGGAAATGACAATAATGCATGTAAAGTGGAAGGCAGTAGGAAAAAAGGAAGACCACATTATAGGTGGGTTGACGCCATCATGAAGCCACACCCTCAGCAAGGCTCTTCATAGCTGGGGCTCTTAGTAGTCTCTCATTCACAGGGTCACCATAAGTTAAAGCTGACTTGATAGCATATTATTATGTTTAACACAATGTGCAGCTGTGCCTCCATTTTTAAATATCAATTACAGGAATGAGGGTGTGCACTTATAGAGGATGCAGTGCATGTCGACAGGGGAAAGTACCTCTCTCCACAGCGTGACTGCAATGGCTAGAGCACTTAGGGAGAGATTTCCTGTGGGCACCAGTGGGAACTTTCCCCCTGATGTACACAGTCTGTGTGGGAGAGGATTTTTGTTCACATTTGGGACAGAAGACTACAACCCGTCTCTTCCCACATGTTAGACCCCCCCACCCCAATTCCCATGTAGCATGCAGCTGCATACCAAGGACAGCTCTAGCTTGGCCTGAGGAAAAGAGAGAAGGAAAGTGTCTGCCAGGACAGCTGCCTTATCCTGTTGTAAATAAGGTAGGGAGAGGTTCTTATTTCCAGGCAATCATTTTTTAAAAAATAAATACAATCTAAAGACATTCATTTTAACTAACTTAACCACAGAAATGTTGCTTTTCAGTCTTTGGGACTCTTGGCAATAGACTTCTTTGAGAAACTTTTCTTTACTCCCTTCTCTTCCTAAAGAGGGTTACACGTGTATATCTATCCTACACAGTTACATGTCAGTTTCACTGCACATTATGGAATCATGTGATTTATAGTTTGCTGAAGCATTTGGAATTCTCAGCTAGAGAGTGCCAGTGCTGCAGTTCTGAGGGGATGGTAGTGTAATTCCCTAGCAGGGAAAATTTAAAGTTGTTGTCTTTAAGTCGTGTCTGACCTATCACAGAGATTTCTTGTGATGTGCCCAAAGTTACCCAGTGTGTTTCTATGGACAAGTGGGGAACTGAATCCTGGTTTCAGGATTCTAGCCCAATGCTCAAACCACAACACTGGTTTGCCAACCTAAAATTCAGGACAAAGCTATGACAGTTAAAATGGCACTGAACAATTATAACAGTGTGGTGTAAATACACCCACCATTTCTTTTGCTACTTGAGCTGTTTTGTGCTCCCTGGAAGTACCCCATTTTGGAAGTCTTTCCTATCACAGAGATTCCATACTTCATAATGTTTTTTTTTTCTGGAACAGTTAGAGAACTGTATGATTGTATCAGATAATATAATCCCATAAGTACTTATTAACTTGTTGCCTCAACTTGACAGTGGGGCAGAATGAAGTTATAGTCTAGGGACAAGTTGGGAAGCACTGTGCTTATTTCAGGCACATGTCTACCAACTGGAAAATTTAAGGCTAGTTAAATATATAAAGCATTTCTACCACCAGAGGGTAGTACAAGAGTGGAGAAAAAAATAACAAAAAAAGTGATTTTCTTGGAAGTTCTGAAACTTGAGAATTCTGTATAAAAGTCTAACATGTTGGGTGGCTTTTCCCAATGCTGTTAACTGTAGATGTGCGCCTGGAAGACACTGGATGAGAAAACACACACCCAGGCAGGGAAAACATGGACTTCTGCATATTCTTGGGTGGTTTATTTTATGTATCTTAGATCTGAAGTGCTGGATCTCTTAGACTAGGAGCTTTGTGTTCTGTTTCAAGTACAATCATTGTCTTGGAAAGCTTTGATGGGACAAGGAAACTGGTGTATGAGGGGGACAGATAAGATCCTGAAAACTATGGGGTGATACGTGTGTGTTTATGTGCCTTCAAGTCACAAATCACAACTCCATGAATTTTACAGGGTTTTCTTAGACATGCACACACTATATAAAAAGAGCCTTTCAGAATTAGACCAAAGGGCTATATGGGGCCCATTCACACTACACCATTCCAGCACCATTATACTACTGATTTCATCCTGTGGAATCCTGGGAGTGGGAATCTGGTCAGGCATTGGAGAGCTCTGGCTAAGAATTCTAAATGTTCCTCTCTAAACTGTAAAACTTGAGATTTTGGAAGACAGAATCATGGTACTTAAAGTGGAATAACACCACTATAATTCTGTGAGTGGGCTCCTGTTCCAGCATTCTGTTTCCACAAAGGCCAGGTAGTTGTCTCTGGGAAGCCCATAAGCGCCAGGAAGGCAAGCGTACCTTCCAGCTTATGTGACCCCAACAACTGATATTCAGAAACATACTGGGTCTAAGTACTAGAAGAAATGCATATTGAACATGACTGATAGTCATTCTCCATGAATTTATACAAGCCCCTTTTAAATCTGGAAGCCTTCTTCACTTTCTAACACAGTGAATTCCACAGTTTAACTATGCTAAGTGTGAATAGCGCTTCCTTTTCTCTCTTCTGGATCTGTCAATCAGTGAAAAGAATGGTGGACAATGAATGTTCTTGGAACCAAGTTATATTTAGAGAATTGTGACAACTTTTCTGAAGCCATGTAGTTCCCTTTGGACCAACGTGACAATATATCTTAATGAAAATGTGGCTATATAAAATCTATCTCCATAGCACGGCAAATGTGTAGGCATACTATTGTTATTTTCTATTGCTCAAAGTAATGCTTCAAATTTCCCTTGCAATGTATTTATCATCTCTTGCCAACCCATGGAGCTTGATCCAACTAGCCAGGTCTCTGATGCCAGTCTGTGAGCTGTAGAATCATTACCAGGAAGTGGGAAGGGTAAAGACAATTGTGCATGCCTTTTAAAATTCAATTATATTGTCACAAACCTATCCTTTTATAACTTTTGTTTCTAGGCAGGGCAAAAGACAGTTTGCTTACTGAGGTGAAATGCAAGATGATGAGCCTCCTCATTCCCTTGACACTTGAATCTTGTATCTTGCACTGTGCACTGTTTCAGGAAGACAACATCCGGTACCCCCCTTAGTGGCCACAGATAAAGTTATGTGAAACATGTACCCAACATGTTTGTCCAAACAACGTAGAATGATTGGTGGTCTCAAATAGAACGAAGCTCTGCCTCTGCTGCCCCAACTCAGCACCTGCTGTCTGATGTGGCACTGGCAGCCTTACTCTGATGTATGGTAGGGACAGTCATGTTTGTTTCTTAAACTAAACTAAACCACTAGTCTACCCTAATAAATCACAGTTCAAAGAACGAGGAATGGAAGATTTTCAGGCATCAACACCAAATATAAACAACCAGAAAATGGTGCCAGGTAAGTAGTGAAGTATGCAAGTCTTATTACTGTAGTAACCAAAGTGTTGTGTGTGCGGGGGGGGGGGTGCCTTTTCAGGGTTTCCTAAGATCTCCAGAACCAAGGCAGCCACTCTAAATCATTTCTGAAAATTGGGAGATGGCCTTCTGACATGGAAAGAATGGTCAAACAGTTATAAACACTGCTACCTCCTTGGAGGGGGGGGGGGAGTTTTTACTTGAAATATATATTTTAAAAAGGAAACCCAAAATTAGTGAAGAAAAGAAAAGCTATGAGCTATGAGCTGTGGTATGTTCATTTTTAAGGCCTCCAAACCCCAGACATCCAGATGAAGCCCACAGTAACAAGTGCTTCAGTTATCCCCACACCAGCCTTGTAAGGAAGATTAATACTACTACTGCCTACTACTGTCTGCCTTGTTTTAGAGTGCTTACAGCCCAAATTGGTGCCAATTATGGCTTCATTTTGGCACCAAGTTAAGACACAGCTTTTTATTAAAGCCTTTGGCTTTTAATGATTTCATCCAATTTGTACATGTACATGGTTTTAACTTGTTCTAACTTGTTAGATAATTGAATATGGTTTAGACTGTAAATCTTTTATGGTTTTGCATTTAATATGGGTTTAAACTGATTACATTGTAAGCTATCCTGAGATCTTTGGCTATAAAGCTGGATATATTTTAATAAATATAATTACTATTACCATTACTATTATTTCCCTCTACCTTACAAATAAAGGACCAAGCCTAAAACATAATGGCTCACCAAACACCTTACCTTTTCTTCTGTAGGTATACTTGAGCCCAACTAAAAACAAAACTAAACAACAAACAACAGGGATGCTTAATTATACTTGGCAAAAGCTACATTTTAGGACTATAACTTCCAAAATCCCTCAGTCAGCCCTACTGCTCTCAGGAACAGCAGAAGATACTGTCCCACTGATACTTTTGAAGTAAGATTCAACAGGAGAGAGGAGGATAGAACCATCTAATTCTCTTCCCTGACAGAGGAATAGTTTTGATCAGCAGGCATTGAAGGAAACATGCCTGGGATCAGACAGCAGCAGAAATGACGGCTTTTCTGCAGAAGTGAACGAGTTTAGCAGATCACACTTTCAAATGTCACCTTAAACCAATCTACTAAAACACCCTGGCTGTGCTCAGAGACATTATTCTTTTCTAGTCCTACCGAAGTGTATAACTGTAAATTCTAACAGAATCTAAGGCCCTCTTTTAATTAACTATGGAGAAAGGTTATTCAATCTCTCTGGCCATAGAGGTGGTCTCAGTATTGAAATGTGTTACATAGTTTGTGTGGCTCATCCAGCTAATTTGTGCCTGTGCCAAACAGAGGCCCTTTCCGCAGCATACCTTTTTCCAGCACTGGAGTGCAGGGATCGCACGAGCAGCCTCCAGCGAGAGGCTCTAACGTTCCTGCTGCTTCAGCTCCGCATGAACTGCCTGCTTGCACAAGAGCCCCGCTTCTTCCTTCTGCAGTGCAGCCTGGGAGTTTCCCAGGCTGCGCTGGGGCAGGAAGCGCGACCAGCGTGGCTCCGGAGGCTCCGCACGCCAGGTAAGTGCGCATGGGGCCCGGGGGCAATGCGCAATCACGCACCATTTTCAGCTTCCAGCTGAAAATGAAAAGGTCTGCAATCGGCGCCTGCCAGCCCCTGGAGCGTCGCACGATTGTGAGTGCGTCGTGCAGATCGCTCCTCACAATCGTGCGACGTTCCAGGCGCCCTTTTGCATGGCAAATGCCATGCAGAAAGGGCCAGAATAAGACGTAGACTTAGAGGGAAAGGTTAGGAGACTGGTCTTTGTTGAGAGGCAACCCTGTAAATATATTCAGTATCAGTTTTCTCAGGTTCTTTCTGATTACTATTAAGAGGATAGTTTATGTCCAGACCATCTGAACGACTGTATCTCCCTATAGACCCAAGTCTTAAAATCACCAAAAGTAGGGCTTTCTGTTGGTCCCACTACTGCCACAGGCCCATCAGGTGAGGGTAAGTGAGAGGACCTTCTCCATGGTTGTTCCCACAGCTTATCACTACCAAAGGGAACCTTTCAGATGTACAAACTTTTGCCCACAAATCAAGGCACTTTTTAGAAAGTTTCTTGAAAGAACTCCTAAGGGAGAGATACACCACTACTTTTCCGAGCAAATCTGATCAGGGAAATGTCACAATGGAACCTGAGTAACTATTTTATATCACACGGAGACCTGACCCAATTTGTCAACTGGTGATTTGTTCATTATACTCACTTTAATGTTGTGCCTCTTAATGGTGCTGTTAAATCTGGCAACAATGACAAGCATGTAGTTGCTGTGGCCGCCCAAATGAGATACTTCCCCATGTGCTGTGTAACTGTCCCCCACACATAACAGGCTGGAACATCAGGCTGATGATGAACCAACTGGCCAAAGCCATCCCAGCCTCAGTGGGCATCAGTTCCTTGAACCAACCTATGCCCCAGACAGGTAGCCAGCTGAGACCAGATATGGTCATCATAAATGAAAGCCAGAGGAAGATATTATTGTGAACACAACAGTCCCCTTTGAGAACAGACGACCAGCCATGAAAGAGGTCAGAGAACATAAACATCAGAAATACACTCCTCTGGCTGAGGTACTGAGACAAAGAAGGTATGAGGACTCTGTCCATGTGTTACTTTTTGGTGGCTGGGATCCAGTGAATCAGCTATGGAGACCCTTCCCTCCCCCCGCCCACCATGGGAGCCTAGGCTGACCACATCTTTGCTTCCCTTTCACCAGCAAGTAAATTCCCTTTTTCATTTAAATAGTCCTTTTATGATTAATTAGTTGCAGAAGGGCCTTTTTACTAGGGGTCCTTTATTTTTATCTTTATTGTTATTTTTTGTAATAAAAATAACAAACAGTACCAAGGAAAGCTTTGCAAAGAAAGAAGCCCTTACCTCAGGCCTGTGAGTGGGGAAGGGCAGGGAGGCCTAGTGAACCAGTGTTCATTTCTACCACGGGATAAGGAGAGGTCCAAATCAAGCCAGACGCCCGTGGGGGTGTGAAGACTGGCCATGATTAGGCAGGCCAGCCATAAGAGAGTGACACTCTGTTCATGCTCAGAGGCATCCTTTCGCTTTTAACCTTTTTTGTTGTTACTTACTGTCAAGTGGGCTTGTTATTTGGGGCAGTCCCAGGAATGGGAGCCTCCAAGACACCCTGCCCTGCTTGGGTCCTGCAACTTCAGGGCTGTGGCTTCCTTGTTTTAACCTGTAATTAAATTCCCTAATCCTTAACGCTCTGCGAGGCTATTTATCTATTTACTATCCGGCTGTTCAATGGGTTTTCGAAGCAGCTCTGGCGGGGGGAACCGGAGCTCCTTTGCGCCGAGGCTGGTCTCTCTCCGCGCTCCCCTCCAGCGCCGCTGCCGCCTCTGCCGCCAACCGCGGTCCCAAAACTTTTCGCCCTACCTTCCCTGCCAAAGTTCCAAAGTTTGATGACGTCAACGGCGCGGCCGCCAATCGGCGCCGAAGGTGTTATTTTGGGGAGGGGAGGGGGCGGCCCCGGCGTCCGCCGCCTGCTTCGCCTTGCCCAGTCCATGGAGAGGCGGCCGGCGGCGAGCGCCCGGGGCTCTTCCGCAGCCTCCGCGGGGCCGATCTCGGGCTCAGGGTTTTGCCGCCGCCTTCGCCGCCGCCTTCATCTCCAGAAGCCATGTCGGGCTGCCCGAGAAGGGTCCGGCTGGCCGAGTGAGCTCCGCCGGGGCTGCTGAGTCGCCTCCGCCCGCCTGTTGCCACCGACACCGGTCACCTGGAGAGACCGAGAGCCGCGGGGCAGGTTGTGCCTGGGGCTGCAAGGAGCCGGACGGGACGGGACGGGACGGGACGGTGCTCCGGAGCCTGCTTTGTTGGGGCGTTGAGGCGCATAGCGAAGATCGCTCCGGATATATTGGGCAAAAGATGCCTTCTTTGGCGCCGGGCTCGCCTCGGTGCCGCTGTTGAGGTCGTTTCGTGTGGCTTCCGCGCCGGCGGTGGCTCTTGGGAGTCGAGGCGGGTGTTCGGGTTCCTTTCCTCTTCCCCGCCGCCCCCTCCGCCGCCGAAGCTTCCCACTCCCGAGGAGGGAAGGCGAGCATGCCGGCCGTGGGGCGAGAGAAACCGGGGCGACTCTGGCTCCTCCTGGGGTTGTGGAGCGTCGCCCTTTGGCTGCCTGCGCGAGGATGCCCGAGTAAATGTACCTGCTCCGGATCCAATGTGGATTGCCACGGACTGGGACTCAAAACGGTGCCTCGGGGCATCCCCAGGAACGCGGAGAGGCTGTGAGTACCGCTCGGAGGGGGAGAGGGGGGCTGAGCAGGGGGCGGCGGCGGCGGCGGCTCCATCGCCCGCCAGGTTGCCTAGGCGGACTCCCCCCGCCCCTGATCCCCGTGGGGCTGAGGCACGGCTGGCCACAGGGCGAAGATAAAGCGGCGGCTGGTGGCTGGTTCAGCCTTGCTCTGGCGTCCTGGAGCCAGATCCTGGCCACGGAGGTGCGGTGTGGGGGATTTCTTCGCCGTGGGGAGATAGAAGGCTGCGCCTCTAACTTCCTGGCGAGGGGTAGAGCCCAAAGCCCTCCGGGAAGAGAAAGGGAGACAGCGGGTCTCATAAAGAGCCTTTGTGTTTTTGGAAAACTTGCACAGCGGCTTAGCCATTGTGTGTAAATGTTAAGGAAGGGTACGAGAGGAGAGGAGGGCGAGCCGCACGCGTAGGGCAAGAATATTTGGAGCCTTTGGCCCCGCGATGCTCCCAGGAGTGCCTCAGCGCCCTGGGTGCCGGCCTGCTCGCATTGGCACATTCCCGCAGCTGCACAGCCACACGGTTGGTGGGGTTTGCGGATTTTTCAGGGTGCCTGAAGTTGGGTGTATTACAGGGGACGTTTAGGGTGCCTGGAGACAGGGCAGGGGAGTGTGTATCTAAAGTTTGCTCGATCATCAAGAACAAAATTGGGAGGAGAGCACCTTCTGCAGTCTCCATAGGTGGCTTTCCATGCGCACTGCCTAGTGGTGGGTCAGTGTGAGCCTGCACACATGTTGTGTACGCGACGTGCCTAGTAGTTCTGTTGAGACTTGGGGCCAAGTGAGTTGTGCATGTACCTTCATTGCTTTGCTGACTTTATGGCAGCCCCCTGAATTTCATAGGGCGTTTCTTCGGCAAGGAGTATTCAGAGCTGGTTTGCCTTTGCCTTCCTCTGAAATATAGCCTACAGCACCCGGAACATCCAAGTGCTAAGCAGACCTGACCCTACTTAACTTCAAAGATCAGATGGGATCTTGTGCCTTCAGGGAATTTAGGCTCCTGCTGCCTCTAAAGAAATTGAGCATAGGGCAAACACTTGATGGCTGATCCTTTAGTTCTTTTGTGGCTTGTTGATAGAACAGAAAAAGGAGTTGTTATTCTATCTGAAGTGCAATCAGTTTGCCTTGAGCATTTATGAATGCTGGGTTTATGAAACCAGCCATATAGCCACAAATGGAAGAGGTCTGGTTTCATGTAGATGTTTCTTTCTGCCAAAGCAGAAGAGTCTGGTGATACTATAATTGATTCACTGTGGCGTACTCTCATGCACTGGTGGGTACTTGAAATGGATGCAGAAACCTGTCCACTTCTGTACACAAGGGTAGTTTCTTTTAAACACACACACACTTAACGGTAAGGATAACAGATCAAAAACACAGAAACACATTTAAGAGATAGAATTTACGCTTTAAAAAACCCTAACCCTTTTGTGTGCATACAATGTCGTTTGCCAGTAGAAGATAATGGCTCATGTAGCGATTGAATTGTGCTCTATCCTACAGTGTACTGTTTTTGAGGTGCCAAAGACTCCCCCCCCCCCGTTGTGATGGGTCACATGAAGTTTGTAGATATTCCAGTTGTTCACCAAGCATGGGCACCACAAACTTACCTCATTCATTTCATTGGTGTGACTTCTCACACTAGCATCCCAGTGTCATATTCTTGTTCGCTTCTCAAATCTAACTAGAGCTTTGATGGAAAATCCTTGGAAATAAAAACTGGACTGCCACATTGTTCCCGTATAACCAAATCCATAGGGTCAGTAAGCTACCCACTTATCTTCAAATACCACCTTTATTAGGACCAGCTCATGTTCATGCCTGCATGATGACGGTTGGTTTGTCCCAATAAAGATACTATTTTACTGACCCTCTGAAATCCTTAGAAGTAAGTTTCATTGGAAATTAACTGGATTTACTTCCAAGTACTTGTGCTTAGGGCTGTGGTGTCGGTTACCACAATAGGCATGGCCATCAGCAACTGATTGCTTCAGTCATATAACCTAAAGTACACAGCTCAGTTCATTATGCAGCTGGAAGCACGCAGAGCTGAACACTTGAGACCACCTTCCTACTGTTTCACTGGAGCCAATAATAACTGAACTGAAGTATGGATCAAAGAGGTTTTATTTACATGGCAGTGGAGGAGATTTTGAAAGCTTAAATGTGATGTATAAATATGGGGGTAGAGAGGAGAAGGCTAGAAAATAAGCTAGATGGTCAGGTTTTATGCCTGCAGTTCCTTAATGATTTAATTCTACTGAGACCCACAGGTACCCATCCCAACAAATGTGTCAGGTTTTTTTTCTTTTAGTCCACTTTTCAGGTGGTGGTGGCCTGTAAGAGTGAAACAAACAAAAGGAATCTTGTGGCAATTTAAAGATGATCAACTTTTATTGGCACAAGCTTTCATGGAATGCAGTCCATCTGATGGAAATAGACTATAGTCTGTGAAAGCTGATGCCATATAAAATCTGTTAGTCTTTATGTTACTACAAATTTGTTTGCTGCCTTTTTGTGCAAAATCCTTCTGATATTAAGTGTAAACTTACAATAAGGCTGACATCTCATGCGCCTTTGATAAATATAGCAAATTTTGATAGCACTGTTGTGGTCTTAGTTATCACTGAATGTTTACATTCAGACATTTGTATTTAAGTAAACATTGAGAGCTTAAACACTACTTATACAAAAAAGATGAACTATTTGACAGTGCAACGGTTTGCTAATATGGCACTTTGGCCAGAATAAGGACAGCAGTTCATCTAACTCCTCACATGCTTTCTGATTCCTTGGTTTCTGGTTCCCATACATTTAAGAGTTCATGGAGATGTGGCACTTGGCTCCAGGCATCCCAGGTCACATTCATTGTCCTAGCTGTAGTTAAAGTCTTAGATCCAATGAAATGGGAATGAAATCCCTTTCAGAGGTAGCTTTTCAGAGTGCTTCCCACATAAGCACTCAGTTGAACAAAATATCGTTCTCTTCAGTGGCAAGAATCATGACCAGAATAATGACTTGATTTAACTAATATTTCTCCCTTTTTCTTGATTCTGTTGGGAACACTAATAGTCAGGTAGCTAGTGCCTTGGAGAAAGTTCAGTTTCTTTGCTGGTATGAGAAATCTTGTCCTGCATTCTTATATCGCTTGTCTATATGAACCGCAACAGTTTTCAGACATAGTGGTTTCAGAAAACACAAAGCGTTTGTTGGACAATCTTGTGAAACTATGCATAGCATGTTGTGAGTTGATGGAATGACCCACAAAATAACATACATGGTATCACTGACTTCTGCCTACCCCTCAGATATATACTGATAAACTCTTAGCTAGTTTCTGGTGACCTTGAATATGACCTTAAAATAAATTGTATTGATTTACAGAGCTTAAAATACCTAATTGGGCAGAAGTCTCTGTGTACCTATATTGCTTAAAACTTGAGTCACCAGAAATCTTTGTGTCCAAGTGCTACAAACAGGCTATTTAACTGCCCCTGTCAATGAGACTCAAGTAATTTAATTGTTTGTGAGACTGAACCCTAGGCTATATACGACACACATAATTGGAAATAAACCCTGTTGTCCTCAGTGGCTCCTTCCTTTGATTAAATCTTCTACAACTGGGCTGTAACTAGCTTACACTACTACCAAGAGAAAAATAATAAAAGTCTTCAATTATCTAATGTCATGCTGGTGTACAAATGTTAAAAGCATTCAAAGCTTTGCCAGTGTGAGAAATAAGAAAACAAAACCTGGTAGTGTTTCATGTTGGCATATCAGGTGAAAGCTACATAGGATAGAATTCACTAAGAACATGGGGACAACTATTATTGTGAGAACTTAATACAAGCCAGCTTTCTGCTGTTCTGTCTGTTACGTATAACCTTGTATTTTTCCAATCACATTTAACCGCTCCCATCCAAGTATCCTCATGATTCTGTTTCTCCCTGACTAAAACAGGGGTTCTAAATAAATTTCAGATTTAGACTTGACAGAACTTTGATATGTGGTAAGTATGACTGTCTCTTGAAACCCACCGTTTCACTTGCTGCTGGTGCTTAAAGAAATTTGTTCTCTGAAGATGACCTGTATTAGGTTGTGCATGCATTGTTGTTGTCATATGCCTTCAAGTTGTTTCTGACTTATGGCGACCCTAGGGGAAATCTAGCACAAGTTTTCTGGGATGTGTGCGTAATGCGCCCAAGGTCACCCAGTGGGTTTCCATGGCTGAATGAGGTATCAGACCCTGGTCTCCAGGGCTGTAGTCTAGCACTGAAACCACTTTTCCTAAGTTATACTTAGGTCAGTGGGATA
This sequence comes from Cyclura pinguis, assembly GCA_030412105.1. Taxonomy (NCBI): domain Eukaryota; kingdom Metazoa; phylum Chordata; class Lepidosauria; order Squamata; family Iguanidae; genus Cyclura; species Cyclura pinguis. The sequence continues at coordinate 134,165,335 of CM059600.1, forward strand.
TAACTTATAAGCAACCATATAGAGCTATGGAGTAAATGTTTTCTGCCTAGAAAAACTGATAATGCTTAGAGAGAATTTGCAGATTATGATCAGAATAGCTCAATACCAAATCTCCCAATGCCATTTTAAAATAATGTAAAATGAAAGACCTTGTGATGGTTAGTTTTTTTTTTTGGGAGCACGCTATACAGTTAGATGCTGTGTATGTGCTTTTTGCCAAATGAGCAACTAATTTTCCGATACAGAGCTCATAATTTGGAAATTACTGTTTTGCCAAAACTTAAAAGATAAATTTACACTAATCTTACAGTGCAAAAGTCATTGAAAACCTTAGCCTTTTTTTTTTTTTTTGTCCTCATGAAATCTGCATTTGTGGCAACAGTCCATTTAATTTCCCTGTCTTCTACAAAGCAAACATTTGTGGAGCCTGAAAGCAGATGTCACAACTGAAACCTGAGGACTTAATCCCAAACCAAAGCTGGTTTCTTTCCACCTGATTTGCAATCATTGATAAGCATTTGAAACTGAATACTGTGTTGTGCATGTGACATTAAACACATTTGTAATCTTTATGGCTGCTTGTTTCAGCATCGTGACTGTTTTCTGCTTAAAGGGTTACTGACAAAGGCAAGTTATTTCCTATTTCTCTGTTCTAACCAGATACAAACAGTGGGGGTGAAGTGGGGGGGGAGAGCTTCAGGAATTCCAATAAGGGCTGCAGCATAATATACTAACAATATATAATCTGTAATGGCATATATTAAGAATATATCATCTGTCATCTGTTACTGACAGCTAAGCATCCAGGAGATCCATTGAAAGTCGAATTTTTTCTTAGGTAGGATGGGATGTTCTGCAGTGTTTTACCTTGGGAAGAGTTCTCACAATTGTGTGTGAATAGTTCCAATTAAATTATCAGTCCAAACATCCATAGACTATGAATCACATGGAAGTGTTCCAAGACATGGTTTAGTTATGGATGGTTGTGAAGAAGTAAGCACCTCTCTTTTCCAGTCTATGAAATGGAAATGACAGTAAGTGACTTGTTTTGCCAAAGTGACTTGAAGTCATCCTTGCTGAAGATTGCAAAGTAGAATTAAGGTTAAAAGTTCCAGATAAATGATGAACCACATGAAAGGTAAAATCTTTATAAATTGTCAGTAGCTTGTCACCTTGCATTCTGGACAGGAGATGGATACCCTTAATTGCTGTGGTGCAGAGGGAAGTGAATCTGCAGACCTCCTTTTGTTTGGATCTTTCCCTGTCTTGTCATTTTCTCCCCTCCCACCTGTTTCTTAGCATATCTGGATTTGAGAGCAGGTGGGAGAGCAGTGGATTACTAGTTTGAAGAAGAAGTGGGCTGGAGAAGCTATTGCAGTCCCCATCTTCCACTGCTTTGGGGGATGCACCTAGTGTTGGGGTTGGCATGCTGACCAAATGCATTTTGTCTAAAGTGAAGTCCAATGTTCACTTTCCTTTAGGCCAAGACCCGGCAAAAGGTCTCTCTGGTATCATTTCTTGCCATTTGAAGCAAGCTGCTTTGCCCTGCTGAATGACAGGGCTGGCCCTGTGTGGTTCCAAGGTGGCAACTTCGTGAATGAGATGTATCACATACCGTGCTAATTGTTCTCCACAAAGGCGTGCTAGGGAGAAACATTGAAAAATGTCTGTCCTTTTAATTTATTAATGTACATATCCTTCACATTTTCTGCCCCACACATGGGACCTCCTTTTAAAATAAAATCTACCCTTGTAAAATGCTTGCTGTAAGTTGAATGTGGGTTTCTTTGAATGAAAACTGCTAGTAATTGTTATGAAACCTGTAACTGGCAGAGGGTTAGGAGTTCTGCATTTTGCATTACATGGCCTACTTTCTAGACTTGTCTCTAAACATCTGTTGGAATGCTCACAGAATGGTGGTGATGCCAGCAGTATCACACATTAAGTCTAAATAAACAATGCAGAGAGATTCCTTGATGATACATCCTCCTAGCATTAGTGAGACTAAATACAGAGGACTCTAACAGTGGTTGAAACCAAAAATACTTACGATGATTCACATGGTAAACACAGAGAGAAAAAGCTTCTTCCCTTTTGATTTCAAGAAGCCGCAGAAACTGTTTTCCTCTTAAAACTCAGGAAAGGAAGAAGGCAGATGACAAAGAACTTAGATGGTAACAACTCTCTATTTTTTTTGTTCCCTCACTGCCCCAAAAGGATGTTCTCAAATACCTTTGCACATGACCAGGTTCTGCTGTTGCATTGCTTGAGTGTGAATGGTCTTCATTTTCTTAGTTGGATTAAGATGTGCTGCTAAAAGCTATATTTCATTAGATGCTTCCTGCTCACAGAGTGTGGCAACTTTAAAAGCATCTGTAATAATGGAGAACGGCTTGCCCTAACAGTCTATTAAAATAAATTTAAACAGGTAGTAATGTTAATGAATAATGAAAGGAGCTGCTGGGAACCTCTAGAAGTATAACTAATCTTAAGGAAGCAGCTATATTTTGGGCTGTTCTGACTGACATACAAAGGGGTTACTTATATTCAGGGCCAATGTGATCCATCTGTCTTGTGATTCTTTCTCAGAAATGTTGATGGGTCATTTTAAGTTCTGGCACAATACGGGCATGCTGCTTCAAGCCCAGCTGTGGGTTCCTGGTAAAACTTAAACAGGTTGCTGTTTAAAGAATGATGTGTATTTACACACACAGTGAGACACTGATTTTCAGAAAGATATATTGTTAGATAGTTGCAAATGCATTTGGAAACATATACCTTTGATTATATTGTGCCAGAACTTTGAGAAAGCTTTTATAAATTACAGTGTAGATAATATCTGACTCGGTGGAGGCTGAATCAAATCTACCAAGGAGTTACTAATGGTTGCTGGAAATGTGGGGTGACAGATGCAGATATTTATCACATATTTTGGTTATTAAATAAGAAATTATTAAGAAAAAATATGTTTTGGAAGAAGTTGAAATTACAATATCTTATGTTTTGCTATTGGATTTATTAATAATATCATTTTGTTATATAAAAGGAGTAGTAGAATCAGAAGACTTAGAAATAATTGTACATTTATTAACAGCTGCATGAATGTGCACTAATGACTGGAAAAATATTTTTGTCCAATTGAGTTGAAATGTATATGGTTTACATGGTAAAATTATTGAATTTAACCAGAGCCCAAGAAGTTAGACGAGCGTTTAAAGAAAAGTGGGCTTTGTGTGTATTAGAATGACACAAACCCAAATGAAATAGATCTGTAAACATTTCTTACTATGATATAACAAAGATATAAAAATTGGTTTGTTTTTCTCTGGTCATGCATACTAAAAGAACCCCAGGAGTATGCATCTGAGGTTATTTTGTTTTTTTTAAGAACATATTTTTGTTGTTGCTATTTGTTGTTGTTGTGCGCCTTCAAGTCATTTGTAACTTATGGAAACCCTAAGGTAAACCCGTCACTGGGTTTTCTGGGGCTGAGTGTGTGTACTGCACCCAAGGTCAGCCAGTGGGGTTTCCATGGCCAAGCAGGGAAATGCAACCTGCTCTCCATGGTTGTAGTCTAATGCTCAAACCACTACACCAGTTACCGCCAAGTTAATTACTGTTAATTGGTCTGTATGTTTTATTTTGAAGCCTGCAGTACCACTTTCATTGGCCAGGTGGAGCAGATCCCTAATGAGCACAAGCTTCACCACTGATACATTTTGAAGCTGGGGGTAGGGGATAGCTGATAGTCCAAGGGACAAAACTGGCCAGTGCTAGATTGGGAAGGGGGAGTCTAGGAGCTGTAGTCTGAAAAAGCAACTTTTTAAAGCTCTGGTTATAGGGCTATCCACATCATGTTCTGGGGCAGCCCCACACTCCATAGACATGGAATGGGCAGCTTCCTCTGCCAGGTTGCATTCTAGGTATGTAGCGGGGTAGTTTGCAGAGCTAGGAGGTCCCAGTTGCTCTGGCCTCACCCAGATGGGTTGAAAACTCTGTGTCCAGTTCCAAAAGCTGTCTAACTGTACTTGAATGGATTATTACATCAAGCAAATGGCTACTCCTGCCCATGGGAAGCTTAAGTGCTTTCTCTAGTTAATTATAATAATGAGAAAATAAGCCCTTATTTTAGTACAACTGGTAGACAGACTTATTGTGGAAACAACTAATCAATGGATACATTTAGTAAAGGTCTCACTGTTTGTTATGGTTTAAAATGGCTCAACTTTGTCCTTGCTAGCAGCTCTTTAATTAGCTGTTTCCTGATGGTCATCTTCAGTTGGCAGAAGTCTGCTGATATGGAGAGTACTGTGTTTCAGTCTTTACTCCTTTCCTGAATTGTATTAGTACGGTACTACCCCTAGGAGAAGAAGGAGTCTCTGCCAATAAATAAATAAATACACAAATTCAAATGTTACACTGCAGAAATTAATATAAAACAGCCTAAGGATAACTCAAAGACCAGTATGCACAAACCTTTTCATAGGAAACCATTTCATAGTAACTATTCACTAGTAAATGAACATGGATGTCTTTTTTGTTTTTAATAATACAAATCTGTTTAGGATCTTTCTCTCTTTTCTGTTTGTTTATTGGCAGAGACTCCTTCAGCAGCTTTAATAAAGTCTGAATGATACCAATTTTCCCATAACACAAAGGACAATCCTTTGTCTTTCAGCTCAAATTGCTGAACGTAATATATCAGAACTAGCGTACAGACTGCACCATGGAGAAGTGGGTCTGATGTCACAGTGTATGTGGGTCCACCTTCTCTCTATGCATCTCCTGCCACAGAATTCTGCTGTGATTTTCTTTGTAGTCAGTGCTTACACAAAGTCGCAATAGGATCTGCTTAATCACCTGGCAGTAACGTTTCCTCACCACAAGTGACAAAGAAACTGCCTAACTTTTTGTTGTTATGTGCCTTCAAGTCAATCTCAACTTACAGCGATCCTGTCATAAGGTTTTCTTGGCAAGATTTCTGCAGAGGAGGTTCCCCGTTTGCTTCCTCTGAGTCTCATCAAGTGTGATTTGCCCACTGTGAGTTTTCATGGCTGAGTGGGGATGCAAACTCTGTTTCCCAGAGTCCTAGACCAACAATCATACCACGACAACATGCTGGCTGAAGCCTAATTCCAGCTTGCTAAAACTGTTACAGAAACCCCAAAAGAACTTTGTCATGTGAACCCATGCTGGATGGGGATTGTAGCTGTAATCTAAAAAGTAACATTTCCAGTCTCAGAATAATAAAAACAGTTTTTCATTTTACTTGCCTTATAGGGAGATATTGATAATTTTTAGATATTGACAGTGTTATTATAGGATTTTTTTTAATTGAAAGCATTATAGTGTCTGAGTGCCTGACATTACTCTATGTTGCAAAATGCTTCAGTAACACTTTTAATAGTGCAAGCAGTATTTTTGTTCAAAGTTATCTCTGTATCTCCAAATTTGAAATGTCCAGATTTTAAAATGTTTCACCTTTCTGTAGTTTTGTTTAATGTCTTTCCTAACATCTTTTCTAGTCTCTGTGTGTGACATTTGCTTTTAAGATGGAGTGGGTCTGACAGCAGAAATGGGTTTCAATTTGACACTGCTAGATTTGTGTGAGTTGCATTTTATGGAACAGTAGATGAGGTTTAGCTCTGCTGAAAACAAGGATAAACTGGTCTCTTAACATAGATTCCAAACATGTACATTTTGAACGGTTGCACTCAGGCATGCTGACCATGAAGTTTTTATGAGGTTTGGAGTGTTATGTTACATAAATGCTTAAATACATTCTTGGATGGAATGAATGAAGTTCTCTTGATTCTTTGGGAACATTTTGTGTTACAGTCTAAATTTTTTTCACTGCAGAATTTAGTTAGTTAAGCTCCAACATTTCCCAAAATGTCTGTTGGATCAGACATTGGTGGTTGGTTGCTGGTTGTCTTTTTGCTCAAAAGTATTATTTAAAATTAACACTCTACAGTTGAAATTGTACATGTATGGATAAATGGAACCATATAGATTGTGATGAAGTACTGGCGAGAAAGAGGGAGTTTTGTTTGTTTAGTTAACTGTTTTGTAGTAAGCTATTAAGTCATATCTAAAGAGCACAATTTAGTGTCTTGGGTCTGAGTGAGGAAAAGGATTTAAGATCTGAATAGAGGATATACACTAAACACCTCCCTTTTGATGCCCCATTATCTGATGACTCTCTCTTTTGATGCTTCCAAATTAAAGACAAGTTCCATTAATTCAACAGGGGTTCCACTCTTTCATCAGTTCTTCCTGCTTATGGAGGCTCACTTGGGACCACTCACATCTGTACCCTGCTTGCAAAGTGAGCTGAGGGAGGGAAGGCACAAAGCCAGCTGAGAGCCTTAGCAAGCAGGGTGTGGTCGATCGGTCCCAAGTGAGCCTCTATAAGTCCTTCATGCTCCTTACAGTACAGTACATGGCTTCTCCCTTTTCAACCAATTTCATTTTCTGACAGTGCCTTGGTCCCTAAGCTGTTAGATAAGTGGAGGAAGCTTGTATACCACCAACAGTGTTGACAAGTCCCACAAGGATAAAGCTGTGAGAACTTTTCCTTCCAGGACATATTTATGACAGCTACATGACAGTGCACCAGGATGTAGTGTGGCAATGGGTGGTAAGCTTGGACTCCTTGGAAAAAATCCAGCTACTTACTGTCCACTTGCTCATAAACATAGCTTGTTCTTGCTTGGGTTTAAGTAAGCCAGCATGCTGAGATGAGACTCTGCATTATTGAATGCTTGTGTTATGGGCACTCTCTGTGGCTCTGGTAGTTGTGAGCAAGGCCTGGAACAACTACCTGCTTAGACAAATACTACCAGAATCCCCAAGCCAATGTGTGATTCTGAAAGTTGTCATCCAAGAAGTAATTTTATAAACTCTTGCTGTTTTGTTAAAAAGCATTACAGATATACCTCAGTTAATGAACTAGATTTATTCCTGGGCATTACTTCTTCAACAGAAACTTTGGTACCAGAGGTAGAAATAATGTGGAAAGAGTAAGGAAACACCACAAAAATAAAGAGGATGTCAACATTTTTCAGCAAACTTTGTATTCAAAGTTAACAAGATGCACATGTGAAATGAAACAACTAGGTCAGGTAAAATTTGCATAAGTATATAAAATCGTTTTCAACCTTCTAAAACCTGCTTCTTCCAAAATGCATCTAGGGCTGACTGTTTTCTTTCATCAGGCTCCGCTTTCCATTTATTTCTGTTCTGGTGGCCTAACATATAGAACTTTTTTTTGCCTTTTTTTTTTATTTGGTGAGATAAGCTTATCTGCTCTCCTCTGTTCCCTCTACTTTGCTGTTCATACCTGCTCTGTAAGGGATTTGGAGGAAGCTGCTGTTTATCCTGCCTATATCAGCCAGGTGCACACAACTGCAATAAGATCAGTTTGAGTAGAATCCTATTCTTTCCAGGTTAAAGCGTTATTGCATTGTTTACTATACATGATCTGCTGCAATCAGACACTGAAAGTAAGTGTTTCTCCAGCCCTCCTCTATCATCCTCCCAGTGCTGATACTGAGAAACTTCCAGTTAAACCAGAGAGCAAGCGAGAAAAGGGAGCTGGGCAGACTTTATAAAAAGGAGCTTATTTGTCAGAGGCTTTATTAACTGAGGTATTCCTGTATTTAGGCTTAACATTTTGTAGGAGAAGTTGTACATATAGGCAAATGAGTGCTTTATGTGTTTTTAGTTGTTTTACATTACTTTCTTAAAGCAATATTTTAATTGTATTGATTTTTTAATGCTTTTTAAATTTTTGTACCACATACTATTTTAGCTGTTCTGTTTCAATTTATATCGTAAGCCCATTTGAGTCCCATATTGGGAGAATGGTGGGATATGAATCAAATAAGATGTTAGAAAGGTAGACCAATTAGAAAGGAGCAGCCTTGTGTTTTATAAGCCAACAGCCCAGGCACCTTCAGCAGCACAGTTGTTGTTGGACCTGGGGTGGCAATGTGAACTGACCCAGTTGGCCCCTTTCTAGATCCTACCAGATGCCAAGATGCAGTCTTACTACCAAGGAAGTACATGTCTCCATTTTGAAATTATCCTTCTGCCACAGATTGTCTTTGTGTGCACCACCAGGGGAGATGGTGAAAAAGCTTGGGAAGGTTATTCCCCTTAATCTGTCAGCCATAATGGTTTTGTCCAAGTTATGTGTGGTGACTAGACAGTTGTGCTCTTGCATAGCATGACCCACCATGCTTTAGGGCTGGATTGTGTCTCAGTACATTTCCTTAGTAAGCTAGAGAATTTTACATGATGGGAAAAAAGAGCTGGTGTCATTTGTGGTTGGGTCCAGCCTGTTGCTTCTCAGCTAAAAACATATGGAAATTGGCAAAGGTGAGCCCTGATGCAAAAAGCAGAACCATCAGGATGGAAGAAACAGAAGGATGATGCTTGTGAGGCCTGTACTTTTCTTTTACTTACTGTTCAAACTATTTAATTGTTGAAATATTGTCCGAACAGTCTCAAGCAAGGAACAAGCCAGTAAACTAATGGGTAAATGGATTCTCTTTGCAAAATCTCTTACAAAGTGGAAAGTTTTTCCCTTTGTTTCCTGAAGGTGAGATAATGGCATTTATTTAACAACTAGCTAGATTAAAAATTAAGTGTCATTACAGACTGTGGGGTATGCAGAATGCTTGCAGGTCTGTTCAGGCAGTTGCTGACAGTCTCTGGTCTTTGAACAGCTTCTCAACTGAGAATTGGTAAAATACTTGCATTTTGCATCAACACTGTCCCTCTAAAGAAATACCTGGTGTAACTAGTGTTCCCCCTTCTCCCCCAGTATACTAGGGAAACTCCCGGTTTGCATTTCAATAGTATAAGGAAGAATCCAGTTGGCCTGTGGCTTGGTAACAATCTTAAAACATGGAAAATACATTAGTTAATCATATGGATGTAATCAGCCCTATAAATATTACATCCTAATATAGTTATAATGCTTTCTGCAGTAGTGCAACAGATACTCAGATGTTTAAAGTCTTATGTGGGCTTTTGTTGTTCTCTGTCATTAAATTTCAATGAATTCAACAGCCTGTACATGGGACATTTTATTAGTGTTATTATTATTTACAATTATATATCCCACCCATTCTCCAAGGATCTCAAGGCAGCGCATATGATTCCCATCCTCATACCCAATTTCATCCATGCAATTATTATGTGGTCTAGGAGGGTTTTATCAGAATGTAAGCCAATCAGAATGCAGTTTGTGAAGAAACAGGGAAAGATGGGAAGTACGGCCTCTCCCTGGATCTCTACACTGCTGAAGTCCTTAAGAAATGGAACTTGGTTCTCTCAGGGATGGTGGGCTAATCAGCCCTCCCCAAGAAACATTCTGGGAAGAGGAGAAACTACAGCCTATATAAAATTTCCACCATGTATTGTCATCATGGAAAAAAATAAATAAATCTGTGCTCAACCGTTCCTGAAAGTAAACCACAGGTGCTGAATGACTTTTATAGAAGTTATTCTATGTCTGAGCTAACACCATGGTAGAGAGAGAGGTTTTGATCAGGAGTAAGCCACATGCAGTCCTCCAGATACTGTCAGACTGCAGCTTCCAGCAGCTGTAGCCAACATAGCCAGTGGTAAGGGGTACTGGGAGTTAGAATACAACCATGTTTCTTTGGCTGGATCTTATCTACTCCTGGTTTAGATGAAAACAAAATAAGTCAAAATTGAAGAAATACTTTCAAAAGCGTTGATCTTAGTGGAGGGTAGGCATTCTGTGTTCCATTTCAGTCAGCAAAGTCTCCTGGGCCATTTCTGCACCATACCTCCTTCTGTTGTTCTCCTGTCATGATCCCAGCAGCACCTTTGCCGAGATGGGAGTGTGACATGAACGCTCTCTATGCACCTGGCTGGCTCCCTGTGGATGGGAGTGTGAGCAACAGACACCTTCCTTCCACAGCCAGCCTCTTGTGCTGCACTGGGGAAGGAAGCACCTACATCATGCTTCTGCCTGTTCCACATGGCCACCAGCAACGAGAGTGTTGCACGATCATGGGCCATTAATGGATTTTTTTCTGTTTAAGAAATATCCTGTGATTGTGATGGATGGGGGCATGTTGCCAGCATGACCACAATGATATCACGTGAAAACATGGCTTGCAGACCGCTGCCAACGTGTCCCATTGCGCAACAGCAACGCCATGAGGATATAGTCTTGGATTAGCACTGAAAAACTGATCATGAAGTGTATGTTCTTGATTGTAAACTAATCATGACTGCAAAAATTAAATAAAGAATGAAAGTAGGACCTGCAAGAAAATGTTATGCTATAGACTGTTGGTGTTCAGGCTTCCAGCCATCTGGCCAAGCCTTTTTGAAAGATACTCCATTTCATTTCTCTTCCTTGGGGTTTTCCCCAGCCAACCTTCAGTCTTCACTGGTCTGTTTCTGTGTTTTCCCCCTTCCTCTGCAAAGTCTTGTTATCCTTTGGCAAACCTTGTGAGTGTTCCAAGCTGCTGTTACTGTTCTCATATGTGCATGTAAGGTACCATTTCATTTATATTAGGATGCACATTCAGAAAATTTATTTTGTTGTGAGTATTTTAACAATTATATATCACTTTCTTGTAACTGTGTAACTGAAGTTGCAAATTGGTATCTCCAGCAAATTTGGCATGCAGTTTTTCCATAGAGTGGTATCAGTTTTCTGTTTGTTGCTGAATCTAGAAAGAAAAATAGTTGGTTTAAAGAAAAATTTGGTCAGGGCTAGGAATATTGACACAATTGATGCCAAGGGTTATTTCCTCTGTGGGCATTGAGTGGCCTGCCAAGCAGGAAGCAATCCTAAGGATGGGCAGATAATTGTGAGTTGTTTTTTTTTTCTTTTTAGCAACTAGAAACCCTAAAACCTTTCCTCTGCCACCATTTCATCCCATTTCAGCACAGTGGTTGCAGCATTTTCATTCTTGCTAGCTTAAGCAGCCAAGTTGAAAGCCTAGTCCACGGAAGAGATTTTACTTCATCCTGTTTTTTGCCATGGCCTTTGGTTAGTGCAAATAAAATATTATGTAATTCCTTTCCATGGCAATGTCTATCAGAGCCACACCAGTCATCAATCCACTTCTGCTTTCATGGGAATGCTTCAACCTCTTTGCTTGACATTAGGAATCTATTTTAGGATTTGGGCAGGGCACTTTATTCTTTCCTCTGGGCCAAAAGAGGAGAGTCAGCATAGCATTGAGAGGACAACTGCATACCACTGAAGCATTAAATTGCAATTTCTATGTAAATAAGAGAGGAGCAAAGTGCATGTTAACCTAAACCTATGAGTTAATGTGGCACTGTTTATTAATCTTAGTAAGAATGACTATAGCTCTTCAAATGCATTGCTAGAAAATACAGATTCTACTAGCTCTGCTGTTTTCCATCACAGGTGGGACAACAAGTAGTTAGTCCCAACCGAATGTGGAGCCCCTTGCTAAACTCACTCACATATATTCAGAACTTCAGACCACAGTTATTACAGGGTCTAGTGAGGTATTCAGTATGTCATCTACTCAATTTTGTTGTAATCAGCTTTGCTTGTTGCAGCCTGCTGATATGGACAAGATGCTTGAATCAGTTTGGCCTACCATATGTAAACTTGACCCTTGCCCTTCTTCACTGGTAAGATCTAGAAGAGATGGATTGATTTAATCAGTGCAAGGATGGTAAGTGCCTACTATGTCAGAGTAAGGTGCTGGCTGCCTTGAAGAGGACTGTGGTACATTCCTTGCTGAAGAGGATCTCCCTGCACCCAGAGTCATCTGTAAACTACTGCTCTATCACTAATATCTCCTATTCGGATGAGGTGTTTGACTGTACTATGACTGAGCAGCTTCAGATATTTTTGGATGAAACAGATTATCTCAGGCCATTTCAGTCTGGTTTCAGGCCATGGTATGGTATCAGGATGGCCCTGGTTGCCCTGACCTGCTCTGCAGGAAAGATGGCAGAGTGCTACCCTCTTGATCTTTCTGGATCTCCCAGGAGATTTTGATACCATTGATCATGTTATCCCGCTGGACTGTGGTCACTGGGTGGTGGGAGTAGGAGGCATTGTGTTGCAGTGGCTCCATGCTGATCTGTGAGGTTGTTTTCAGAGAGTGGATTGGAGGACTCCTGCTTGGCCCCATGGCCATTGTGCTACAGGGTTTCATCTCCTATCCCATACCATTCAGTATCTATATGAAACTGCTAGGGGAGGTCATGTGGAGTTTTGGGGTGAGGTGTAATTTGGTATGCAGATGACATAGCTCTACTTGCCATCAAAGTTAGCACAGTCTACACAGCTGTAATCGGCTGAATAAGGACGACTAAGATGGAGGCTCTGTGGATTGGTGATTCTTAGGTTCAGGAATTGTGTAAGCTGCTTGACCTGGATGTGAATGCAATCTCTCTGAAAATTCAAGTGTGTAGCTTGAGAGTTCTCTTGGATTCATCTTCATCTCCAGACTCGGGTGGATTCTCAGGGTTGGAGCTTTGACTGGTCCACGAACTATGGCCTTTCCTAGAAAGGGTTATCTTAGCCACAGTAGTCCATGTATTGATAATTTTCAAATTAGGCTACTGAAGTGCACTGTATGTGGGGCTGCCCTTGAAGACAACTGGGAAACAGCTGATAGTGCAGCTGCTGACTGGAACACTGTTGTTGTTGTTCTTGTTTTGTGTGCCTTCAAGTCATTTCCAGCTTATAGCAACCCTAAGGTGAACCTGTCACATGGTTTTCTTGGCAAGATTTCTTCGGCAGCACTTGCCTTTGCATCTCCCTGTAGCGGAGGGAATATAAATTGCCTGAGGTCAGTTGGTTTCTGTGGCCGAGTGGGGATTGAATGCTTAAACCACTACACCATGCTGCCTGTCACTAGATTTGTGTTGGCTCCCAATGTGCTTCCAGTCAGAATTCAATGATGACCTTTAAATAAGCTGTAATGGATTAGCTCCTCAGTACTTCAGAGAGGGCCTCTGCCTGTATGTGCCTATCTGAGAACTGAGGTCTGTTGTAAAGGTTCTACTCTGTGTCCCACCAGTGGGGGCAATATATGATGGGTAGACTTGGGAGAGATTCTTTTTTGCTCCCTCCACAGAGGTCCTGTTGGCACCAATGCTAGTGTCTCTTTGACGCCAAGTCAAAATATGGTTTTCTGATATAGCAGTTAGGACTGGACTGATTTTATCCAATTTACTCATATGCTATGGTTAACATTATGTTAGATTGGTTTTTGACAAGTTTTAAGTGAAGTTATTTAATTTAATTTTTAGTCTTTTACAATGATGTTGTTTTTGTGTTATCCTAAATTTATTTTAAGATAGGCTGCTTTGAGATCCTCAGATGTAGGGCATGATATAAATATTTTAATAATAAATAAAACAAAGAGAATCAGAACTAGTATGGTGAGTGCAGGATTTTGTACTGCAACCCAGTTCTTCTCTATCACTTTAAACTTGTTGGAGGAATGTAGAATGAGATGCCTCTGGCATTTTAGAATTTCACCCACTCTTGCCTTCGCTGTGTCATGAACAATACATCCGTAGTCTTTGCTCTGCTTACTACAGCAGGCGAGGGAAGGGGAAATAGGAAGAAGCAGGTGTTGGACAGCTATAGGACAAAGTTAATGCTGGCTTCTTAAATTTAAAGATAATGTTGGTAAACGATGTTGGTGTCAGCAGTTCCAGTATATACACCTAGCATAAATTTTCTTTAAGTTTCCCTCCTGGGTATTTCTGGAGTACGTTTGTTTTGTTACTGCCTGAAGCACCCTGATGGAACTGTCTAATTTCCAGAAACATAAATTAAAAAACGAAACAATTGGATCCGACCTTTCTGTAAGCTGTTCCCTGTGGCAAGACACAAAACTTTGTGCTTCAGTTGGAGAGGAGGTGGAGATGTGCACTGAAGACCAGTCCCAAACCACTGACTCATTTCTGAAGAAAAAAGATTGCTTTAAAATATTTTTCACTGTTGAGTGACAGAAGATAGGCCCACCATGCAAGTTTCAGGAAATAGCTATTATATGATTGGGAAGGCTGGAACAAAAGATACACTGTCACCCGATGCCAAGCCCTTAAGAATAATGGTTGAAAGCAAAACTCTTAATATGGCTTAATGACACAAATATGTTGAAACACCAATGTAATAAAAACAGTGCAAGTGGGATTTGAAAAGCAAATGGGAAAATATTAACATGAGAATGCATCTGGACGGATGGGTGGGAGTTTAAAAGTGTCCTCATGTTCTCCTGGCAAGCACAGCTGTGATTCTGGTTCTTATTAGGACAGTTTGAAAGTCAACAAACTGCTGACCTTAATTAAGAAGCTTTTCATAAACTCTCATCCTATTCCTATAGCAGTTCTTTGCTAAATAATCTGAAGAGCTTGTTTTGAGTTTGTAGGGAAAAACCTCTGTGTCTCAAATGGTCAGCATGTCTGGAACTAAATGGTGTTTTTCCACCCTCTTTCAATCTGTAGCACTCAAGAAGAAAAACCCTGAAAGTTCTAAGTTACAAGTGCACGTGCACACTCTCACACACAAAGAACAGATATCCTGAAGTGATTATCACAACATCTTTCAGCCACAGAAATACAGTAGTGTCTTGCCTGGGACAGAGTTAGAGAGGTAAAACTCTTTTTAAAAAAAATTGATCTGAGCCATGCATGAGATTAATCTGTTTAATACCTGTATAAAACATCATTTTTCTGCTGGTAGAAGAAATCTTGAAGTTCTTCTTCTAGGTAGAACTCTGGTGTGCAGAAGGCTGCTTTAAGAGGGATGAGGCAAGTTCAAGCATAAAGACAGCCAAAGTCATAATCAGATCCAGTAGACAGCAAGTCAGCAAATGTGCCAAGGATTAAAAGCACAAGTTTACTCTGCTGATATACCCATGATCTTCTGTTACCCTTATTTCTGGGGGTCTCAGGAGGGACACCTTAATGTGCTCAAACAATGGGGAGGGAATTAGCAAAGAGCACTAGTTAGCAATGCGAGAGGCAGGGTAATGGAGCGAGATCTTGAGCCCTATGTCTACGGGGTCAGGCTGAGTCAGTGATCAAGTAGAAGTTAATAATAATAATTGTTTTATTGAAATACAGTCAAACACGTGTATGCAACACACTCACACAAAGAACTATGGAAATAAAAGGTAGGCGTTGGATAGAGGGATTTTGAGAGGAGGTTTGGTATGGGAAATACTATACCTGTCCTGAAGCCTGGTAATAGCAAAGAAGCTGGGGAGCGTGGATTCTCAGCATGTGGGGCTGAGGGGAGGCTCATCAAATGGAGAGACAGCAATTCGGGAGGCAAGTCATGAGTGATCCAAAGTCAGGGGTTCTTATAGGGAAAATTGTGGCCGCAGGCCAGTCCGTACTTGGGGATAACAATGAGTTTCGGGCTGGAGACAAAGCCTCCGGAAGGTCAGTACTTTAGATGATTGAATTATGACCAGATTGTCAATAGAGTAGCCAGTATGCAAACGCGGAGTGCTTGAGAGTTGTATAGTCCGCTCATCAAGCTGCCTGCGCGGGGCAGGGGATCTTTTATAAGTAGCGTGCATACATAATGTGGTACTCGCCTTGAGGTCTCCTGCAGCTGCATTCGGCAATGACTGGCCTGCCTGGATTGAGATTTGAATGATTCGGCTATTGTCGGCCGTGCCTGTTTGCGTGCTTGTCCGGGGGCCTCGCAAGCACGTGGAGAGGAATGGGTAAAGAAGGTCAAATTATTGATATCAAATGATATCTTAATATCCCACAAGCTCAGGCTAGAAACAGCAGTAACACTTCTTTTACATTTCCTCAAACAATATTCTAAGGATATTGAACAGTAGTAAGACATAGCTAATTTGTTGTATTGTTTGTTATACAGCCTGTAATGCATAGTTCATGTACCCAGCACATTAAAATGTATCTTTATAATTTTATGGCCAGCTCTCCACATTTGTGGATGTGACCTTTACAGATTTGATTATTTGCAAGTTTCTCCAACCCCTGTCCCCCAAGTGTTTCTTTTTTGGCAGAACTTTCGCTCTTGGCAGCTTCAATTAGGCCATGTGACCCTTTAAAAACTCATCTCTGGTCCTTCTACTCATTCCCAGCCACTACCTGGCCAGCTAAGGATGGATCACAGCCCAATTTCTCAGAACCACAAATCCTCCCCCAATTCCCCCCATGAGATGGAGGTGAGAAAGGGCTACCATGGGCTACCATGCTGACCCACCCCCATTTCCCCTCCTTTCCCTGATTTGGTTTGCACCGTAGGTGCCAAGTCTCCCCATTATGCCTTGGCTCCCTTCCCATGGACACACACACATACATTTTGATATTTGGAGAGTTTCTACTTTTGCAGGGGTCCTCTGCTCTAACCCTAGTGAATATGGAACGCTGACTCTACTTTCTTTGGGGAAGCATAAATAAGTTCTTCTCCAGCTAAATGACAGTGATGGGTAACTTGTGGCCTTCCAGATTTTGTTAGACTGCAACTCTCACTGCGACCCACCACTAGCTATGCTGGGTAGGCCTGATGGGAGGTATAGTCCAGCAACATCTGATGGGCCAAGCATACCTCAATATGGCTTAAGTGACTGGTAATGAAATTGGTGGATCATGACAACAAACCCTGAATTCACTTTGAGTGCTTGATAAATTTTTATTTATTTAGAAAATAATTTAAAAAGTTGATGAAAGCTGAAATTAAGTCAATGACCCCTGGAATCCTAAATGTCTCCTGACTTGATGCTCGTTTATCCTGGGATAAGAGATTATGTAAATAGTAGTAGGCTCTTACCATGCTTCATTATCATGGGAAAACATAATGACATACATCTATCCAGACATTAAAGCACTCTGGTAATTAATTGTCATAACCTGGGAATAAACCTTGGAATCTAGAGTTGGTGAGCTCTTGATAGCTGTTAATCCTCTTAGGTAGTGGCTTGGTGTTCAGCTGTGTTGTTGAGAAACAGAGGAGTTGGCAGTTCTTCTGAAACTAAAGGCAAGAGGTATCTAAAAAGAGAAAAAATATGTTAGTAAAAGTATTTGTAGTTGTGTGAAATCATAGAATCATAGAAATTATAGAAATGTAGAGTTGGAAGAGACCACACGGGCCATCCAGTCCAACCCCCTACCATGCAGGAATACCCTCAAAGCACTCCCGACAGATGGCCATCCAGCCTCTGCTTAAAAACCTCCAAGGAAGGAGACTCCACTACACTCCGAGGCAGCATATTCCACTGCCGGACAGCCCTGATGGTCAGGAAGTTCTTCCTGAGGTTCGGGTAGAATCTCCTTTCCTGCAGCTTGAATCCATTGCTCCTTGTCCTGGTCTCTGGAGCCGCAGAAAACAAGCCCTCTCCCTCCTCTACATGGCATCCCTTCAAATATTTAAACAGAGCTATCATGTCCCCTCTTAACCTTCTCTTCTGCAGACTGAACATACCCAGCTCTCTAAGTCTATCCTCATAGAGCATGGCTTCCAGGCCCTTCACCATTTTGGTCACCCTCCTCTGGACCTGCTCCAGCTTGACCATGTCCTTCTTGAACTGAGGTGCCCAGAACTGGACACAGTATTCGAGATGAGGTCTAACCAAAGCAGAGTAGAGTGGTACCAGTACCTCCCTCAATCTAGACACCATACTCCTATTGATGCAGCCGAGAATTGCATTGGCTTTCTTGGCTGCCGCATCACACTGCTGACTCATGTTCAGCTTGTGGTCTATTAAGACTCGTAGATCCCTTTCACACATACTGCCATCCAGCCACGTGTCCCCCATCCTATATTTCTGTATTCCATTTTTTCTACCTAAGTGTAGGACCTTACACTTCTCTCTGTTGAGTTTCATTTTGTTAGCCTTGGCCCAGCTCTCCAATCTGTCCAGGTCATTTTGAATTTTGATCCTGTCTTCTGGCGTATTAACAACCCCTCCCAATTTGGTGTCATCTGCAAATTTGATGAGCATGCCCTCTATTCTTTCATCCAAGTCATTGATGAAAATGTTGAACAGCACTGGGCCCAGGACAGAACCCTGTGACACCCCGCTAGTCACTTCTCTCCAGGATGAAAAGCAGCCTTTGGTGAGCACCCTTTGGGAACGGTCAGTCAACCAGTCACAGATCCACCTGACAGTAGCCCTGTCCAGCCCACATTTTACTAGCTTCTTTGCAAGAATGTCATGGGGAACAACTTTGTCAAAGGCCTTACTGAAATCAAGATATGCTACATCCACAGCATTCCCTTCATCTATCAAGCTAGTAACTCTATCATAAAAAGAGATAAGATTAGTCTGGCATGACTTATTTTTGAGAAATCCATGTTGACTTCTCGTGATTACCGCATTGCTTTCTAAGTGATTAGAAACTGACTGGTTAATGATCTGTTCCAGGATCTTTCCGGGTACTGACGTCAGGCTGACTGGGTGATAATTATTTGGGTCCTCTTTTTTTCCCTTCTTGAAGATGGGGACAACGTTTACCCTCTTCCAGTCTGCTGGAGCTTCTCCTGTCCTCCAAGATTTCTCAAAGATTAGACTCCTGTACACGTTTCTCTTAACGCTTAGCTCAGCTGAGAGTTCTTTAGTCAACCATTCTGGTTTCTTCAGATGCCTTCCATTTTTCCTCCTTATTGGCACAGTTTTAGACTGTGCCTTCAGTATCTCCCTTTTAAGGAACTCCCATGCCTCCTGAACTCCTTTCTCTTTCACTATTCTTGACCACGGGATTTCAGCCAGCAGCTCCTTAAGTTTACAGAAGTCCACTTTTTTAAAATCTAAGACGAGTGTCTGGCTACACTTATTTTCTCCTTCCCACTGAATGCCAAATTCCAACAGGGCATGGTCACTCCCCCCTAAAGATCCAACCACTTCTATCTCATTAACAAGGTCATCCCTATTGGTCAGGATCAGATCTAGAATATTTGATCCCCTTGTTGCCTCTTCCACCTTCTGGACCATGAAATTGTCTGCAAGACAAGCAAGAAACTTGCTGGACCTTGCTGTCTTGGCAGAGTTTGACTGCCAACATATATCCGGGTAATTGAAATCTCCTATTATTACTGTATCTCTCCTTTTTGAATGCGCGGTCATTTGGTTGAGGAAGGCGTCATCAAGGTCCTCAGTCTGGGTTGGAGGTCTGTAGTAAACCCCCACCAGAATATCCCTATTGTTTCTCGCTCCCTTAATTCTTACCCAGATGCTCTCGACCTGGCTTTCTAGGTTTAAGTCCTGGATCTCTTCACAGGTGAAAACATCCTTGATATACAAGGCTACTCCTCCTCCTTTCTTGTTTGGTCTATTTCTACAAAATAGGCTATACCTCTCTATTCCTACATTCCAATCCTGAGACTCATCCCACCAGGTCTCAGTGATGCCTATCAAATCGTATTTATTTTGTTGTACTAGGAGTTCAAGTTCATCTTGCTTGTTTCCCATACTCTGCGCGTTAGTGTAGAGACACTTAAATCCCCGGGCCCTTCCTGCAAGTCCTGTACTATAGATTCTACTCCTCCCACCATTGGACGCTTGTACTACTTGGTCAATATCATTTGGGCCTTTTCCCCCTGCACTCGCTGAGTCTTTGCCCTGAATAATATTGTCTCCCTCCCCAGCAGAACTTAGTTTAAAGACCTCTGAATCCTCCGTGCAAGACTGTTTACAAAAACATTCCTGCCACGTTTCGTGAGGTGCAGCCCATCCCTTGCCAGAAGCCCACGTTCATGGAAATTCAGGCCGTGTTCCAAAAACCCAAACCGTTGCTGGTGGCACCATGTGCGGAGCCAGTTGTTGACCTCTGCTATTGCCCCTTCCTTCCTGCGCCATATCCTTGAACAAGGAGGAGAGATGAAATGACCACCTGCGCACCAAGGTCCTTAAGCTTTGTCTCCATAAGCTCGTAGTCCTTTGCGATGTGGTAAAATCTGCGCCTTGCAGTGTCATTGGTTCCAACATGAACCACAATGAGGGGCTTATGGTCAGTGGGCTTGACCAGCCTGGTTAGCCTCTCCGTTATGTGGTTGATCTTGGCCCCAGGAAGATAGCATACTTCTCGATTGAACTTGTCGGGTTTGCAAATTGCCGGTTCAGTTCCTCTGAGCAAGGAGTCCCCAACAACCAGAACTCGCCTCCTCTGAGGCTTGTCCGGGGCTCCTTGACGAGCAGGTTCTCCTAGGACTGCCTGGGCACTCAGTTGAGGCTGGGAGTGTTGATCTAGTTCCTGTTGCCGAAGTTGATTCCTTCTTGTTGACATTCTGTTCCCTCCTCCTGGTGCTCCTCATCGTTCATAAGGCCAAGAACTTTGAAGCGATTGTGTAGGTTGAGAGTCTCTGTTTCCTTCCTGGTCCTCCTACTCCTCCGTGTGACATTCCTCCAAGTATCCGTTTCTTGGCCCAGTGTGCTGACTTCCTGATCTGGCAGCTCCCCCGCGCATTCGGTCTTCAGGAAGGTCTTCTCAGCCCTATCCAAAAACTCCTCACCTTCCCTAATAAGACGAAGATTAGAAACTCGTGCCTCCAGCTGGCGAACCTTCTCCTCCAAGAAGGTCACCAGCTTGCACTTGGTGCAGGTGTACCCGACAACATCTTGTGGCAAGAAAAGGAACATCCCACAAGTGCTACAGGTGACCGTGGCAGCTCCCTCACCTTCCATCCTTGATACTACAGAGAGTAGTACAGGGAGTAGGTCTAGAAAGAATAACAGGGCTTTCTTTCTAAAATTCAACTGAATCAAGTATGTCTCCTCTGCTGATCACCAAGGGATGAGTTGGAAGGGTTGAAGAAGAGGGTTTCAACTGCACGCGCCTTTGGCACGTGCTGCTGGGAGCTCCTAATAAGACTCCTCCCCCCTAGCTGGAGAGAGCACACGGCCAGCACAAGGAGACCTAACAAAAACAAACAAACAAACAGACAAACAAGCAAGCACAGCCCCACAAGCCTGTAAACAACACCTGGTCAAGGATGTCTTCACAGACCCAGCTCACCCTCTGCTCTCTCCTATGGGAATGTGGCAGCCTTAGCAGGTATATCAATTAAAAGTAGAAGAAAAGGAGCAGGATAAAACTGTTTTTGAAGCTCTGGAATAGTTCAATAAGAAATCATGGAGAAAAAAAATTATATATAAATTATATTTTTTTCCTAAACTCTTCACCCTTTGAAGCATTTACCCCCTTAAAAGCATGTGTTAACTCTGTGTTGGAATGGAAGGATCAGCAGTATTCCAGTTACTGTCAGTTGTTAATATAATCACTTTTGCAGAGAATTGGAGTGGTTAAGCAGTTCAGATTTGCTTTTCTATCAGGGCTGGCTCAGATGCTTGTGACATTTCTGTTTGTAGAAAGTTATGCTACATTTTGACAACAGCCCCCCACCCCAGAAACCTCTGCTATGTTTTAACCAAATATGCTTCACATTAAATGGCTATTAAAGCATGTTTATTGGTAAAGCTTTCCCAAACTAACAGCTTAGCTCTGAATTCACATGATTGGTGTTTATGTTAAGCAGGCATTCCATGCCATTGTAGTCTGTGTTTATGTTTCTATCTGAAATCACTGCATTCCACTGTGTTTCCTCCTCCTGAAAAAACTGCCTGGTACACCCACCTTTGGCTTTCTGCATATGTTGTACACCAACCAAGGAGGTGCACTTCTTTGCAGAAAACAGGGAAAATAAATGTGGGCACACTGCAGGTATTGGTAAACACAGCTGAATTTTTCAGGTGGAGTGAGGGACAAAAACAATAATTTCTTGCATGTAAATTATATTGCAGTATCAGGGATCTAAGGACAAATGCATGATTGCAGAATGACTTAGCTAAAAGGACAATAAATGTTGAGCCTCCCTTATTCAAAATGACTGGGACCAAAAGTCTTCCATATTCTGGGATCAGATTTTGGAATAGCCTCACGTCTAGTTTGTTCATTACTTGCATGAAATGTAAGGCTTAAGAGAGACTGAGGATCTGTGAAATGGCGGGAATCCACACCTCCCACCATTTCACAAATCCTCAGGCCATTTCTACACTAGACTGTTATAGTACTATTATTCCACTTTCAACATCCTATGGAATCCTGGGGTTTGCAGGCCCCTCCCTAAACTGCAAATCCCAGGATTCTGTAGGATGTTGAAAGTGGAATAATAGCACTATAATAGTTTAGTGCAAAAATGGCCTCAGTCTCTCTCTTTTTGCTGCTAGCTGCCCACTTACACCTTTGAAGTGGTGGCTGCAGTGCTCCTGCTTATTCATTGCTCAGATCCTCAATTTCTCTCTCTTTCTTGCCAGGATGTCTGCTTCTGCTTTTGAGGCAGTGGCTGTGGTGCTCCTCAGATCTGAGAGGTGAATGACCAGAAGTGCCACCACTGCGCCTCAAAGACAGAAGGTGACAAGAAAAGAGAGACAGAGGGTCTGAGACACAAATGAGCAGGAGTACTGTAGCAGCCTGCAGCTGGTGGTAGAAACTTTTGGTTTTTTTAGAGGTTTTCAGTTTTTGAATTTCTAGATAAGGGAGGGTCAACCTGAATTTATTTTCATTAAATGTGGGGAACTTGTGTCCCTCCAGTTGTTGTTGAGTTCCAGCACTCTATCTAGTATGGCCTGTGCCCAGAAACAATAAAGACTGTGCCCCAACAATAGAGGGCCATAGATTCCCCACCCCAGTTTATGCAAACGAAAATCCAACTCATCACATTATTGCAAACCTGCAATAATGTAAACCTGCAATACTGATTGCTATATATTTTTCTACTGCAAATGTTCAAATTAGGAAAGACGTCTCATGTAGAGCAGAGGCTATCCTTACTAACTCAGACTTATTAATTTGCTGGAAGAAAGTGCTGTGTAGTTGCCTGCTGTGAGCTCCATTTGCAATCTGAGGTCTGGAGGTACCATCAAGTGGTATTGTTGTGTGCCTTCAAGTAGCTTCTGATTTATAGTGACCCCAAGGCAAACCTATCATGGGGTTTTCTTGGCAAGATTTGTTTGCGGGAGGGGGGGTTGCCTTTGCCTTTCTCTGAGGCTGAGCAAGTCTGACTTGAACAAGGTCATCCACTGGGTTTCCATGGCTGAGTGGGGATTTGAACTCTAGTCTCCACAGTCATAGTCTACTGCTCAAAGCACTACACTATGCTGGCTCTCCACACTATCAGTGCAGGGGCAAGCAAACAGAAAGTGGGCCTCAAACTAAGGAGGGAACCTTGTGTGTAGAGGTCTTAGGCTGGGGCAGGGGCAGAATTACTGGTAATTTAATGTACAACTTTTAACTTCTGTAGAAAGCAGAAGAAGCCAGTGTCTGTGTATGTATATAGGGCTAGGTGAAACTTCATGGCTCCATTGTGCCACCTGACAACCCACCAAATTATTAAACTGTGAAACTTTTTCCACAAGTTGTCCTGGTAGTACCCAAGTATATTGCAAACCAGGTCAGTGGCTCCTTTGTTTTGAGAACTGGGGCCTTGGCAAGAGGAATAATAAGATACTGGATGCTGCGGTGTCCAGTGTAAAACCCCTATTAACTTACAAGAAGAGGCTGGTAATGGAGGGTAAAAGAAATGGATTTTTAATGAGTAGAGCCAATTTGTCCATTCCTTCTCACTTCCTGACTGAAAAAGTCAGAATGCATTCTACTAGTCACACAGCTGAGGAAGATTACATCTGGTTAGCCTCTCCCAAAGAGAATATAATAAAGATTTTCCCTCCTTTCCACCACTTACTACTCAAGGGTTTCTTTTCCATGTTCAAGAAATACTGAGGTTTCCGTCTGTTACCCTGATTTCTGGGGGTCCGGGGAGGGACACCTAAATGCGCTGTCAATTATATAAGTTGGGGAAATTAGCCAAGAGCACAGGCTAGCAATACGAGAGGCAGGGTGACGTAGCGAGATCTTGAACCCTATGTTTACGGGGTCAGACCGAGTCAAGGAGCACACAGAAGTTGAAATAATAAAAGTTGTTTTATTAAAAATACAATCAGACAGTGTATGCAGCACACTCACATAGATAACTAGAGAAATAAAGGTTGGAGTGGGATAGAGGGATTTTTAGAGGAGTTGTTGGTTTGGGTAATACTCCACCTGTCCTGAAGCCCGGTCGGAAGTGGAGAAGCTGGGGAGCATGGATCTCAGCACATGGAGCTGAGGGGAAGGCTCGCTGGACAAAGTGACAGCAAGGCGGGATGGAAGCCAAGAGCGATCCAAGGAAGCGCTCAAAGTTAGGGTTCTTACAGGGAAAATTGTGACCGCAGGCTAGTTTGTACTTGGGGAAAACAATGGATTTGGGGCTGGAGACAAAAGCCTCTGAAAGGTCAGATTTGAATGATTGAGTTATAGCCAAATTGTCAATAGGGTAGCCAGTATGCAAATGCAGAGTGCTTGGCAGATGAGGATTCTTCTAATCAAGTTGCCTGCTCGGGGCAGGGAGTTCTTTGTAAGTTGCGTGCATACCTAATAGAGTACTTGCCTTTGAGGTCTCCTGAAGCGGCGAGACGGCTATTTCTGGCCTGCCTGTATTGTGTTGGAATATTACAGCGATTATCGGCCATGCCTGTCTGCGAACTTGTTCGGGGGACCTCGCAAGCACGTGGAGAGCAATGGGTAAAGGAGGCCGAATTATTGATATCAAAAGATATCTTTATATCCCACAAGCTCGGGCTAGCCAGGGCAGTAACAAGTCTCTGTTTCTTTCTAATCCTCTCTCTCTCTCTCTCTCTCTCTATCTGTATGTGGGAAAGGCCTTCCTGAAAGCTGTTTTGGCATAGAGCTGTCTTCCAGTCTTTGGTAATGTACCAGTCCAACAATGACCATGTTGAATTTATATGTTTTCAAGTTAAATTAAACTAAAGGTACCATAGATGCTTATGATGGTGAGTAAGCTCTTTATAGTAACTTGGCTTGGTTTGGGGATAGGATAGAGATTTCAAGTCTGTGGAAGGTGGCTGGGATGATATCATTGCCTTGATGTTCAGCCAATTGACAGGTGTCTCTACAGTTCTTTATCCTGTGCCAGATGGCCACTTTATTACTTCAGAGGAAGGGTAGGAAAGCTTTCTGTGGTGGGGCCTAGGAACCAACGACATAGCAAATATAAATAGCTGACAAATGTGCCCTGTGATTACTAGGGAACCACAAAGTACTTGTTCCTCCCCTTTCTGTCTTGAAATGGGCTGAAATGAAATGCCATAATGGTGTTGTTTGGGAGCGGGTTGGATCAGACAAAGCCTAGGAAAGTGAATTGGTTATAAAGAGGAAACTTTTCCAGGCCATAATGGTAGTTCTGCCAAAGTTCAACAAGTTGCATTTTTTTCCTAATTTACTTGAGAAAGGTAGATCTAAAGTATGTGTTGTTTTGGAATGAGGGGGGTGATAGCAGTCAGATTTTACTTTGAAAAGATTTTGAAACTATTCCACATTTTCTTTTAAAAGTCACATTAACAGCACAGTGGGTATTCTGCTTCTGCCTGTTCTTGAAGACTGAAAGCTAGTATTAATGAAGAAAAGCTGTGAGCTTGTTCATAAATGCTAGTGGTCAAGAATGTGTACCATCTGTGCACTGAGTTAGACAGAGTGAATTGAATAAATGCATAACAGTACTAGAACTGATCGTGTCTATTTAGTACTTCCATTTTAGGCCAACTATTGTAAAATTCAACAGCTGAACATAGATTGTGCCTGTAGGGGTTTGCCTTATACATTTTCGGGAGATTAGCAGCTTTCTCTCTGATCTGCTTCTGCAGGCACCACACCTAGCCCAGTCAGTTGTAAGCCAGTTGGGCAGTGTGTGGGGCAAGCGGAAGGCAGTTTGGCCAAGCCTTCCCTACAAGTTGTTGCTGGTTGTTCTACCTCCGTCAGATTGCAAATTCTCTTTTCCCAACACATATACGTACTAAAGTCCTGTTCTGAAACCCAAAGGGTATTCACCAATGGCTCTTTTTCATTCTGGAGAGAAGTGACTAGTGGGGTGCCACAGAACTTCTGGAACCTGTGCTATTCAACATCTTTATAAATGACATGGATGATGGAATAGAGGGGATGCTTATCAAATTTACAGATGACACCAAAATAGGAGGGGTAGCTAATACCACAGAGGACAGGATCAGAATTCAAAATGGCTGTAACAAATTAGAGAACTGGGCCAAAACTAACAAAGTGAATTTCAACAGGAATAAATATAAGGTGCTATACTTGAGCAGAAAAAAAAAATGAAATCACAAATGGTACAATGGGTGAGAGCTGGCTTGACCACAGTACATGCAAAAAGGATGTAGGAGTCTTAATAGGCCACAAGCTGAACATGAGTGAACAGTGTGGTGCAGCAGCTAAAAAAACCAATGTGATTCTAGGCTGGAACGTGTCTGGAAGAGGATGACCAAAATGGCAAAAACCTGGAAACATTGCCTTATGAGGAGCAGCTTAGGGTGCTGGGTATATTTAGCCTGGAGAAGAGAAGGTTTAGAGGGGACATGATAGCCATGTTTGAATATTTGAAAGGATGTCATATAGAAGATGGAGCAAGCTTGCTTACTGCTGCTGCAGGATTAGGAGACAGGGCAATGGTTTTAAACTACAGGAAAAGAAATTCCCTCTAAACATGAGGAAGAACTTCCTGAGGAGCCGTTTGACAGTGGAATATGCTACCTTGGAGTGTGGTGGAGTCTCCTCCTTTTGGAGGTTTTTAAGCAGAGGCTGGATGACCTGGGAGGGTGTTTTATTTTTATATTCCCACATGGCAGCAGGATAGCCCTTGTGGGCTCTTCCAACTCCATGATTCTGTGTTAGAGCTGTCTATAGTGAGTATCAGATTTGTATACTAGTGAGAATTTCTGTAGTGAATCTTCTTGTGAGGTTGAGAGTGAATAACCTAGTTAAACTATAAGGATTTCAGCCAGTCATACATCAAAATGGAGAATATAGTCAAGAAATCAGATGAAGTCTAGAACTGGAAAGTTAACTATGAAGGAACTAGGTTATGAAATTCTCAAGTATCATGGTATACCAAAATCAGGATCATCCATGCCATAGTATTTCTTGTTTCTGTGTATGGTTGGGAAAACTGGACAGTGAAGAAATCAACTTGTTTGGAATGAGGTGCTGGAGAAGATTTCTGCTGTTGCCGTGGACTGCCAAAAAGACATATAAAGGGTAACAAACCAAGCCTGAATGCTTCCTAAAAGCCAAAATGACTAACCTCATGCTAATGTACTTGGGACTTATAATGGGACAGACTCAAGGAAACCAAGGCCCTGAGTTGGCAATACCCGAGCACAGCTATTAACAACAGGATGTCTCAGCAGCCATTCATAGGGTCACTGTAAGTTGAAGCTAACTTGACAGCAACTAACAACAATACGGATTTGTCTTCTTTTGATAAATATTTTGACTCTTACTTTTGGAATGTCCAATGAAGAGATAAGTGCCAGATTGCATTTGGGATGTGGTTGATCAGGATTAAAGCTAAGAAGAACATGATGAGATTCAAAAGTCTCCAGGAGATAGTTTTGCTGCCTTCACTATTTGTACTAGAAGGATGTGATGGACAAGTAACAAGTTAATAACCTTAATGCTGCTAGTCAGTGCAATGCAATGTGGCAATCTTAATAGATTATTCTCCCCTGGCTTAGACCTTTTTTGTTTTTTCCCTCCTGTGTTGCACAATGGCACATAGTTCTGTGCAGATTTGAATTTACACCATATTTGGAGAGTTTAGTTAAAGTTTGGTTAGGAAGTCTACCTTTTTCAGCCTCTTATCTAAGCCTCTGTAAATGTGTGTGCTAAGTAAGGCTGCTCAGAACTCCCTGTAGCAGGGCAATGTCTGGATGTCAACAAACTGTTCCCACCTTCAGATTTTTGTTTGTTTGTTTCTTAACCTGTTACTTCTGCTGTTTATTGTTACATAAACCACTATGCCCAGAGTTTTATACATTCCCTGTAGCATGCTTCCATTCTAAATGATGGTGTCCAGCAACTTCCAGTACAAATGTTTGTAGGTTGTCTCATTTGATTGACTTTGAGGTACTGAATTCTAATATTGTTGTTAATCAGTCATTTAACATTATATTGCTGTCTTTGCTGAGACAGAAACATGTGGGGGATTAGGGGGAAACTGCTATATTTTGCAGCAATTTTGACTGATTTGATAGGCTTGGGGAAAAAAAATAACCCAAACGTTTCTTTTATTTTCCTGGGAGGTGGAGTCTGGGGTCTTCAGTAGTCTTCAGGGGGGCTTAGAGGACTGTACTTTGGAGGCCCAACAGCTGCATGTGGCCTTAGGGGCACACTTTTCTCAGTCTTGCTGTAGAACCTGATGAGGCTAGCCTGATTTATGCCCAGTTCCATGTCTGAAGAATAAGCTTGGAAACTTGTCTAATCACCTTTGGATATAGTGTGCCAGGTAAATCCAAATAACTTGGTCTGGAAACCATGACTCCTGCTATAGTGTCATTCTATAAATGCCAAACATTTCTTTTCAGCATGTAAGCTGCTTGCTTCCCAACTGCTTTCTCATGCCCTTTGTAAAGATGGCATGCCAGACAGACGTGCTGATTACCACCTGCAGCTTATTTTGTTTAGAAGTTTTTGCCAGCTGTTTGAATCACTTCAAATCTGTGTCTTTTGTCTCTCATCTATAGACATCAGTC
This sequence comes from Cyclura pinguis, assembly GCA_030412105.1. Taxonomy (NCBI): domain Eukaryota; kingdom Metazoa; phylum Chordata; class Lepidosauria; order Squamata; family Iguanidae; genus Cyclura; species Cyclura pinguis. The sequence continues at coordinate 134,193,975 of CM059600.1, forward strand.
CATGATAGTACTTGGCCTTGGAAGGTGATCTATTTTCTACTACTTGATGCACAGTGTTTTATGTTAGGTTTTTAGCCTTTCCTCCTCTCTTTGTGAAGCACATGACACAAACAAAAATTAAACTTGCCCTTGATGCTTAATGCTATCTGTTACTTCTGCTCACTGCAACAGTGTGTTTGTAACCCTTATCATACTGCTAAAGCTCCCATGCCGTTAAACCAACATCTTATATTGATTTCACTGTTTTGGTTTCACTTTTGGCATCTGTAGCTAACAGTGTTTTTCAGCTGTTTGGGTCATGATTGCATTCTATGAGTTTAACGTTTCCCCCTCTTAATAGATACCTCTTTCACCACTGAGCACAATGTAGCACTGAGAGGGAAGTACCAGTAAGGGATGCGTCATTTGTCTCTGCTCTGTTTCGTAAGCACTTGTTCCTCTGTTGCTAGTGCTAGAGATGCTCAGTTTGCATGCTCTTGGAACCACTTGGAAATACTGACAAATCTGTCAGTGATACGCTCATGTGTTAATATTAGATTCAGTGCTGAATTTTTTTAAAATTCCGCTGTGTCTCTTGGTACTAGTTTTTTTTAACAGCTGCCAGTACTGCGATTGTCATAGTTTATTATACATGTCAATGAATATGCCTGTAAAGCACTCCATTTTCCTTTGCTGTTACTTGGTATACTCGAATCTGAACATATGGCAACACTGTCTATTTCATCTGAAATTTGGATTTGATAAGTTGGGAAGATGAGATGGGCCATGTTAATTCATACACAAGAGGATGCTATTTCATATTTTTGCTTCTCCTAAAGTACTTCAATAAAAGTCCAGGAATGTAAGGTAATGTGCTCTTCGTTCTTAAATAGACTAATCAGCAGAGGGCAGTGTTAAGCATTATCTAGCCCACTGGTTGTTGCTGAAAAGAAAAGACTCTCTGAGGTAAGCCAGATAGGTGGTTGTCAGGTGACATACAACTTAGTCTTCAGTCTTGAGCCCATTTCTTATGTTAAGACAAAGTTCAAAAGGGAAGAGCCAAGCGGATGGATGAAGCTGGTAAGTGTCATATCTCAGTCAAATGATATGCTTCAAACCTTTGGTGGAAGCTTAGCAGATCAAGCCTGAATGAAGTCTGCCATGTGTGACTGCTCTTAGCTCTTTGACAGTGCAAAAAGTGTAGAAGTGTAAAAAAAGAAAAAAGAAAAAAAAAGCAATACATAATCAAAGCAAGTGTATCCCTACTTGTGGGGATTTTTATCTCTGTTTCTCAAAGGGCCTTCTTCCTGTGTTTGAACCACAAACTCAAGACAGGAAACTAAGTGCAGATGGTGAGCTCTAAGTAATAGAGAAGGCTGGGGATGTGGAGGGAAAAATCTTTTTCCTTGATCTAGAAAGATGAGCAAATATTTGAAGGTCTGGGAGTCCTTGAGTAGGAACAAATTAAATGAGAAGTTGTATGAAGGTTGGATCTAGTAGATGCTCAGTCCATTCACTTATGTGGAAGAGACTGGGAATCCTCTCACCTGGAGACATGATTTTTTTCAAGTGTGTCAAGGAAAGTGGGTGAATGCGTTCCTTTTAAGTGATTTTTTAAAAATCTTTCCAAAGCTCCTGGGATTCTGCCATGGCCAGGCACAGGCTATTGTGCTGGGTCAGTGCCCTGGCGAGACCTCTTAAGATGCACTGCAAGGGCTACCTATATGTGGTACTAGAAAATTTTGGACAAATGGTTTTCTGAAATGCAACTTTAGAACTTAGAGTTTGGAGGAAAATTATGAGATCTGCAGTAGAAGGTAGTTGGGTCCCTATGCTTGTGAGGAACTGGGGATGAAACGGAAAAGGGCCTTTTGCAGATGGTAGGGTGGGGAAAAAGACAGGAGAAGGCCTCAGACTTTGGGAGAAGTAGTTTCTGGCAAACAGTATGGGTGAAAACTAAAAAAAAAATGTTTACAGAGGTGGCCAGTGACTCCTGGATGATGGTGGGTTGCCAAAATACTGTTCTGAGGTCTTCCATTTAAGCCGCATGAAATGAGGCAAAAATATGTAAACTACTTTGTATGCTTAAATACCCAAATCTCGTTGTTAGTCCTGCGTGAGTAGACCAACTGAATCAATAATATTTACATACTTGACTCACCATTCAGTAATGGACTACATTCATTGGGACTACTGATTGGCTTCAGGTATTTCTGTGCTACTTAATAGGAGGCTTTTTACCATATAGGTCTGCAGGACTGTTAGGTATGCAAAAGTCTGGGAGAAGGGGGTAGGAAGCTCGAGATGGTGCCTCATGGATCTTGTGGTATATAGTGACTGCAGTGTTTTAACTATCCTGAATTGTCTGTCAAATGATCCCTGGTGGTTGGTGGTTGTTTTTGTTTCTCTGTGTGTTCAAAATATGTCTGATTATGTCTCCCTTGGAGTATGTCTTTCAGTTACTCACCCCTCAGAAAAAGAGTGTGAAATGAGGATTTTATCCTCAGCCTTTATTCACTTAATTTTTCAGAGGCTTCAGATGTTGCTGTCTTCCATTCCTAACTTTTTTCCCCCACAGCTCCTTCTATCTTTTTCCTTACCCTCAAAAAAATGGAATAGCGGCACAGAGATTTCTGAATGCTAGTGTGAGGATCTACATCTGGAAATGCTCTTGACTAGAAGAACATGCAGAGGAAAAGGGATGGTTTAAACTCCAGCCTGAGGAGGCCTTGTACCTTGCCTCAGGCTTTTCGTCCTGGAGGTTTGAAGCCTTACTCCAGGAGACTATGAATAATAAAGATACACTGTAGAGCCTAGAATACCAGCTCTGCAAAGTACTGACTCCCTTTGAACAAATACAATTCTATATGACCCTAACAAAATGTGCGGTTCAATCAGACTGGAATTTGATAGAAGTTACCTGTTAGGATTGGAATTGTATAGACACTGACCTGGAAATAAACTCCAGTAAATACAGTGAAACTTGCTTCTGTGGAAGATGCATTCAGTCACAGTTTTCTCTCCCCTCCACCCCCTTTGTTTGTTCATCTTAAACTTGGGCAGAATGGACAAAATTGTGTGTCCACTGTGTTTTCCAAAGCGGAAAGAATATATGTAAATCTAAATGAATTGAATGTTTAAATAATTATATATAGATACAAAATAAATTAGGAAGGATTGCTTGGAATATTGATTTCACAAGTGGAGACATGGCAAAGACACGTCTTTGATTCAGTCAGCTACATCGAGGAGTACAAATTTGTACAAAGTATAAATGCTATTTTATTTTTTTTATTTTATTTATATCCTACGTTGCTCTGGAATGGAATTGAAAGTGGCTTATAGCATAAATTAAAAGAGAGCAGTTAAAGCAGTATAAAGTACAAAAGTTTAAAAAAATAGTGTATTCAATTAAAACACAGTTTTTAAACCATTAAAATTTAAAAAAACACTTAAAATACACAATGCATATTAAAACAGCATATTCTACTGTGCTCAGTCAAGGCTGAAGGCTTCTTTAAGCAGAAACATCTTTACCTGCCAACAAAAAGACCGCAGAGAGGGGGCAGATCAAACTTCTTTCAGGAGAGAGTTTCAAAGCCTAGGAGCAGCCACTGAGAAGGCTAGACCAAGGCAGCTCAAGTTTGGAGTAACAGAAATTGGTTTTCACTGTGGAAAACTGAGTAATTTTATAGTTATGTTGTCAATTTTTAATCTGTATTAATGATGCAGTGTCAAATGTGTTCGAAGTTTGTATGAGGCTGATTGCTCACAGTATGCCCTCCACATTCACGAGGGTTAGGGACACAGAATCCTTGTGAATATCAAAAACCCACGAATAACTCCTCTGTCGGGCGCCCTCCCTACACACTCCTGCCAGGCCCCGTGCTGGCGCACCCACCCCAGTGGGGGGCAGAGAGTGGAGGGAACTGGCAATCGCCCTCCCTGAACCCTCCTGCCAGCTGCTGCCAGCGTGCCCATGCAGGTAATGAGCGAGAGTGTGCAGGGAATGGGTGATCACCCTCTCTGATGCTCCTGCCGTCTGTACAGGGTGCATCTGCATGGGCAGTGAGTCGGGGCCAGCAGGGAATGGGAGATTGCCCTCTCTGCACCCTTCTGCCAGCCACACAGGGCATGCCCACACTGGCAGCAGCCAAGAAAGCACGGGGAACAGGTGATTGCCCTCCCTGCACCCTCCTGCTGGCTGCCAACGGCGCACCCCTGCGGACAAGGGGCATGAGAGTGCAGGAGAGTGAAGATCTCCCCCCCCCCCCGCACCTGGGTAAAAGGCCAGGGAATGGGAGGAGGAGAATGGGGGGCACAAGTGGGCACCTTGCGAATAACCAAATTTGCAAGAGTAAAACCTGCAAATGTGGGGAGAGAACTGTATTTATTAATTCAGTGTAAGGACAGGAAGAATGTGTGGGCATATGGTGGACAATGGGGTTGCAATCAGCAGCACAATTATATAGGGAAAACTATAGATATGAGCATGCAGGCATGTTTGGTAAAGAGGCTCATCTTTTTAAGCCCTGGAACTTTTTGCAGGTGTTATGTTTCAAAGCAGATCTGAAACAAATAAGATTATAAATATTGTGTGTTTTCTTTTAGAGTCCAAAAAACTCTATACATACATAATTAGAAAAACACAAAACTTCTGCACAATAAAGGCAGCTATTCATAACCACTTTGCCCTGATCTAACAACTGAAGGCTTTTCTTTGCTGAATGGACCACAGATAATGCTGTCTAGTAGTCACATTTCATTCTAGTTCTGCTCTGCCTCAATGCTTAAAAAAAGGGGAAAGAGAAAATGACTCTTTGGATCCCAACTGTGTTCTGGTTTTCATAGTCTGGTTTTCATCTGCTTAAGTATGTGAAGCGTACAGGAAGCTTAATGCGCCTAAATTCCCTGAAGGCACAGATCCCATCTCATCTTGGAAGCTAAGGAGGATCAGCTCTGATTAGTATTTGGATGGGAGTCTGCCAAGGAATACCACATGCTGTAGGCATATTTCAGGGGAAGGCAATGGCAAACTGCCTCTGACTATTTCTTACTTGAGAAAATCCTATGAAGTTCATGTGGTCACCATAAGTCGACAGATGGTTTGAAGGTATACACATAGAGACATACACACACACTGCTTAAAATCCACCTGTGGTAGACCAAGCCATGGAAGAGGTGCACAAAAGTGGGACTAAGTTCTCATTGATTCAGTGGGTTAACTCTAATTGAGACTAATTAATGGCTTTAGGTGGATAGATCTAGTAGTGGTACTGTTGGCAGTAAGCTGGTGATATTATCTAAAACCTAATAACCTTGTTTGGGACACCAATTTTCATCAACTAGCTAAATGTTGGCTAGCATGAAAAAAATTATTTTGGCTTAGGACGTTTGGTGAATTCAGTACAGAAGAGTAGACTTGCTCTTTCAGATAGCTGGTGGTCTTAAATTATTGCTTAAATTGTTGAAATGCCTGACAGGTGCTTGTATCAAACATGAATTTGCTTTTCCCTTTTACAGTGACTTAGACAGAAACAACATTACAAGGATTACAAAAGTGGATTTTGCTGGGCTAAAGAATCTTCGTGTTCTGTGAGTATGAAAAAATTTGTTACCTACAGCATTATGTTTGGTTTTTGCATGCAGAAACCCCTGTGGCCAATATGCTTCCTTCTGTATGAAGTTGGAATTGATTTTTCTTCACTTTGCAACATGTTATTTTAGCCTATCCTACACAGGGACCTTCCAGATGGTTTGCAGCATTCACCATCCCTGATAGTTGGCCATATGGTATAAGGCTAGATGAAACATCTAGAGGTCACCATGTTAGAAATATGTTGCATTGTTACCTATGTGTTAAACCTTTCACTAGTGCAGTATGGTCAGATGCCATTGGTAATTTTCTCACATGCACGTTTTCACCTAAATATTACTTCTAATAAATTAGTAAGGAAATGTAAGTGAGATTGCATATTATGCCATGGGGTGGGGAAAGGACAATTTTGACAAGAGTTTTTTTATTTATTAATGTGGTGCCATGGTCAACATATCCGGGCATTAGTGAATTAGCAGATTAATGAATGCTGGCCACCAAAATATGCAAATGATCTGAAATACAATATTTCTTTTGTTCATATATGAGTTTCATTGAACTCAGTGAAATGCTGATTCCAACTCTGGATTGGTAAATTAGAATTTCAGCATTACTCAGAGTTTACCCATATCAATTCACCGTTCAAAGACTGCAATGTCAGATAATAGCATATACGCATGAAAGAATCATTACTGAACAAAGACTGAAAAAGATAAATGAACTGATATCAACTTCCATGTAGTGTTTTTCAGTCAAGCTGGAGTACATACTCAATTGAGAATTACTGAATGGTGTTTGCATGGGATATTAATTAGGAATACAGGAAGTTATCTTACACTTGGATTCCTTCAGTTTACGCCTTGACTATAAATGTATTGTCAATGTATTGTCTCCATTTCTTTTTCTTTTTACAGTCTCTGAAGAAGGCCATAAAAATTTTGGGCAGGGAGTGCATGTATGCAAAACACACTGAGATATTTTAGTAAATAATAATCTTTTGAAAAACATCCTGAGACTCTGTTGCTCTTTTTTTTTTTTACATCATTGGATCGATCATTGGATGTTTCTAATCCCTTCTGCTTTGTTCTGCATTACTTTGTCTAGCCCACAACCCTGAACATTTTTTAAAATACTTTATTCAGTTAGTTCATTGGTTAATGTCGATGACTTCCTTTTTAAACAATGTAAGATCTAACAGCATTGAAAAAGTAACTTTTTGTGTTATTTGTTGCACTGCTCATTATTTTTCTGTTACTTTCTTCTACTAGAAGAAGAAGTTAGGATTGACAGCAGCATAATAGGAAACCTGAAAAAATCATGTCAAATTGCCTTTAAAAATAAATTAGAATAACTTTGGAAAGTAACTAGAAACCAGTACTCATTACACTAACTTCACTCTTATACAGTACTTTGTTATATTACGTGTGACTTTAGTCTTGTCTGTTATTTCACAACACTGCACAGAGGCTCACCAGGTTTTAGGCAGAGTTCTTTCCTAGCCCTACTTGTAGATACCTGGAATTGACTTTAGATGTGCAAAGCATGTGCTCCAACTGAATGGTCAGTCTTGAAGTATAGGTAACTAAGTGGCTCAGATGATTGGTTGCATGCTGTGCAGCTCAATCCTAAACATGATAATCCAGAAAAGAGGTTGGCAGTGGGATTTAACTCCATCCCCATTGCAACCTTAATTTGTTATCCTATTTATTAAATGGATAAATAGACCATTGTTGGTTATATAGGTGCTTTCAGATGAAGCTTTTATGCTGCAGCTACTTTGTTACAAGCATGACATTTTATGTTGAGCCCAGATGTTATCACTTGTATCACTGCCATTTTTCCCACTACATCTTACATCTTTTTTTATTCCTTCTGTTAAGGAATTAAAGATGGAATAGCTGCACAGAGCTATTTGATTAGTAGCGCTAGAATCCCTTCACCTGGGAGCGTGCAGTGTTACAAATTAACACAGGGCTCAGGAGCCTCTTCCTCTCCAGATGTTTTTCAGCTACCACATATTGTACCCCAGCACTGTCGTGGTTTGCCAAGGTGGAAGAGATTGGAATCAAACAACGTGGTGGTTGTGTGGTAGAGATTCTCTAATTATACATTTAATGTGTCAGAAAAAAAAGCTTAGAAACAGAGTAAACTTTAGGGAAGTTTTTACATGTTCAGCGTAAACAGCATGGAAGATGCTTATTCTTCTAACACAAATATACATCTTTAATAGGCATTTGGAAGAGAATCTTATCAGTGTGATAGAACGTGGAGCATTTCAAGATCTGAAGCAACTTGAACGGCTGTAAGTATTTTCTCTTGCAAAACCCAGTAAAGAGATAGCAAAGCTGTCTTAAATGTGGTTGGTTATGGAATGAGGTGGTATAACATGTCACATATGTCAACAAAGAAACTGGCTGTATTCTGACAAAATGTATTTTACCAGGATTTAATTCCCTCCCCCTCTGCCATTTTATTCTCCTTGTCTTTCATGTCTTTTTAGATTGTAAGTCTGAGAGCAGGGAACAGTCAGATTAACAGTTTGTAAGCTTTCCTGAGAGCATTTTTGGTTAAAAAACAGAATGATCTAAGTAAATAAAACAACCTTAGGAAATGATGCACATTAAGGCTACTAAAAATGGATAGAAAAACTTTGTTTTTTTTATTCTGTCCCCTTTAAAAGCATAGTTATCTCTCACAGATTTCTATCAGTTCTTTATTTATGTAGCATCATTAATGCCCATGGTACTTTCAAAGGGGACAGTTTCTGCCCTAAATCTGACTCAGGAAAAACAACAGATAAAGAGAAGGGCAGAGCTGAACAGAGAAGCAACATATGAATGTTTTGGTTGCACATCCTTAGGTTTAGTTACAGGCTCAGACATAGCAGGGTATAGGAATAGGGACTGCAAAAAAACTTAACGGCAAGAGTGGGTTTTGAGGAAGTATTCGAGTGAGGAAGGAGGTGGAATCATGCTGGTGTCCTGAGAGAGAGAGTGCAAAGTAGACAGGGAAGAAAGTGAGAGTGGGCAGTGTCTTATGAAAGCCTTTGAACAGTGGAGAATGATGAAACTGAAGGAGCAGAGGTCATGGGCAGGAATGAATTAGACTAAAATAGCAGGGAAATGGTGGTGAAATGGGAAGAGACCATAAAGGTCTTTGAAGGTTAAGGACAGGGGACTTGTACTGGAACTGGGAGTAGGCAGGAAAACATGAAGGGGATGTGTGATCGGAATTTTGAGGGAGGTAAGTTATATAAGCAGGAGAGTGCTACACATTTTGGATAGGAGATAAGCATGAGATACTAGGAAGGAGAATATTGTAGTGATGCAAGAAAGTAATATATAAAGCAGAGTTTTTATGAAGGGGGCAGGGGGAAAGGGTTGTATTTTTTCAACTTTTTAAAAGGACACAACTGGGCTATTGATGGAATATATGGAATAAAGGAACCTGTGCATCAGATCTGCTAATGCTGAAATATCCTTAGCATTTCAAATTATTTTTGCCCTACTAGAGCTTATTCCCACAGCCATTTCAACCTGGGATGGTGCATCTTTTTGTCCATCAACAGTACCAATGTCCATTTTGTTACAGGTAAGCCAGTCACATGTACACAGACAGACTCATGCTGCCTACTGTTGTTCTCTGAGCTGAGCATGGATTGTTTTCTGGTGCTCATTTGCCATCATTTCAAATGGGGAGCTGCAGATGAATGTCCAAATGTGGTTCAAACTCAAACTAGCATGTGCTTAATAATACTGGTTGGCTCCACTCTGGTGCAGTGGGTTGACAAAACCTGTAGTTGCCATAGTCTCAAATTATTGTGTAAATGAACTGCTAGGCGAAAAAAACCTCAGTCACTGGAAGCATTCCCATGTTATGGAAAGTGTGACATAATACATCATAGGCTGCATGGTAATACCATTAAACATCATAGTTTACGTAGTTCAAAAATGAACATTGGGATCCCTTTTAAAACTCAGTTTTATTTGTATAATTTCCTTCTTACTCCTGTTGAAAATGTTTAATTGTACTTGTATTTTGACCTGTTATATTAGATGAAAAAATAATACTCTTGCCCATTTTAATAAAGTAACTGTTATGACCACTGGACTTTCTTTGGCCAAATAGTCATTAATATTGCAATAAAATATCATTGGAAATAATACTTGTTTCATTCGTGGTTATCCAAAAGGCATGAAACCTTAATGCCAAATGATTGTTGTTTTAATAGTATTTTACTTGCCCAACACATCAAAGTGGAGCTAAAACTATGAACTGAAAATATGGACATATTTCTTGGAAATTTATTGCTTGCTATGGTTCCTGCATGTAAATTTTCAGAATATGAAAAGGCCTTTAGATTATTTTCAGGCCAAAAACACACTTGTTGACAGCTTTCAAGTGACTTTGCTTTGAAGATTTACGCTTCCTAAAAATTGTAACTTAGATTAAGCATTTGAATGCACATACGTTCTCAAACCATAATGCAGTGATTTAGTTTAATAGACCGAAAAATACTTGGGTAGCTGAATTATTAAGCGCAAATAAAATGTGGCCTTGAAAAGGATTGTGCCATAGGAAAACTGCTGTTCAGCCAATGGTGATATTGGCTGCTCTAAAATGAATTGTGTCAGTACTGTGAAGGCAAGTGAACTGCATATAGTCCCATTAGTATGAGATGAATACTTACGATTCTTATTAACTTTGGTAGAAAGCTATTTTCATGTCTTTGGTTTTTAGGGAAAATGCAATGATTTTTGCATATTACTCAGTACAGGGATGAAGTCCAAGGAGTACTGGCACTGCTGTTCTGTATGAGGTTATGAGGTGGCCTGTTTAATTTTTTACAAAGAAGAGTAACCTGCTCAAAGAGCAACACAGGATTCTTTGGCTTCCTCTCATGTCAACCTCTTGTGTCTTCTAGGGTATTTCTGCATTACACAGTTCTAGTGGTATTATTCCACTTTCAACATCCTGAAGAATTCTGGGGTTTGTAGTTTAGTGAGGCCAAAGAGCTCTCTGGCTGAGAATTCTAAAGGCCCCTTCCTAAATTGCAAACCCCAGGATTTCCCAGGATGTTGAAAGTGGAATAATAGCACTGTAGTGTGGAAATGCCCCTAGTGTGTGCTGTGACACAGTGAAACCCTTGCTGTGTTGGGTCATGTCAGAGGAGACTCAACTCTCAACTTAGAAGTAATTAGAAGGTGCATATGCTTTGTTTACATTTCTCTTCGCATTCAGGAAGGTTTCCCAGAGTGACTTGTATGGTTAAGGAAGAAAGAATTTCAAGTTTTATGGAAGGAAACAGAGAAAGATAGAATTAAAGCCAGGAGGAAGGTTAGCTTTGGACAGTTGCGTGCGTGCCTGTGTGTGTGTGTGTACTCAACTGTTGTTTTTTTTTAAGATAAAAATGTGCCCCATGTCTCACAGAGAGTCAAAATAACATTTTTAAAAATAACTGAAACACATTAAGAACAGATGACAGAACTAATTACGTCTATGGCAGTAATGTTAATGTTAACTAATTCTTTGTTTGACTATCAACAAGTAGTATAGAGAATTAGATTATTTTCATAACATTCCGAGCTCTGGTGAGCAGTGGAATTATTCAGTGTGAGTTGGTTCTGTGTTGTATGTAATGTGTAGATTACTGATTGAGGTGGCTTAACTAATTCCCTGGGATGTGTTTTATATATTTGGAAAGTAAGTCTTCTTTTTGGTTGTGCAAATGTTCTAATAGCAATAGCAGTTACATTTCTATGCCACTTATCAGTGCTAAGTACTCCCTAAGTGGTTTACAATGTTGTAAGCTAATTGCCCCCAACAAGCTGGGTGCTCATTTTACTGACCTACGGAACGATGGAAGGCTGAGTCAACCTGGAGCCCTGCAGGATTGAACTCACAACGTTGTGGCTGCAGTACTGGCATTCAACCACTGCACCACCAGGGCTCTGTGTTCTGTGATAATACATGCCAGTTCTATTGACTAAGGAAGATCTTGTGATAGGCATCTGATTTTTATAATTAAAGTTAATATGGGGGTGGGGTATTTTAATACGTTTTACTGTGGCATGTTGTTGTTTTTGATCTTAGGTTTTTATGAACAGAATTGAAGTAGCTGTTGCGAAAGATGAGATGAATACAGTAAAAATGGACAATTTACCTTAGAGATCTATTACGGAGACAGAAAAAGGGACAACAGTTTGGATTACATCAAAGTGTGTTTTCTGTGTTCAAAAGGAATGCTATGAAATTCTTCAAAAATAGTTTCCTCTTTAGTCACTAACAAAGACAGTTGATGAATTGCAGCAAATAAATGTTTTTTCAGCTGCTTCACATTAATCTCCACTTAGCATGTTAGGATGGTGCTTCAAAATAACCACTCGTCTAAGGTTTTAATATTTTTTTGATGGATAGTACTAACCAAGAGTATGTTCACTGGATTAAAACTGCCTGGATAAGATCCAATGAACTATAGCCTTTTCTTGTATGGGAGTGGTTTTGGAATAGTTTCTTTAGAAGAAAAAATATGAAAAACCTTCTGTCTTGGCTTAACATTTCTCAGGAAGGATCTGGGGCTAGGAATGACACCATTCTTGATACCTCCTACTCTCAGATCACTCTGTGTGTTTGTGTGTGTGAATGCACTCCTGTGTATGTCCATAAAGAAATTCTAAATATAGTGTTTGTTGCAAAAGTGCTGATGTCTAGGAAACCATCCAAAGAGAAAGTATGTAGCTCAGTGGCAGTGAACATGCTTTACATTTAGATGGTGTTATGCTCAGTCTTTTTCTGTCCCCAGGTAGAGCTGGGAAAGCTGTGTCGGAAACAGTTAGGAACAGTTGGTGTAGGCAATATTGAGCTAGATATACTAGTCTATCTAGCTCAAAATCAGAACAGAAATTAAATTTTCTAAGAGCACCCTAGATTAACTCCTCAGCAGAAGCTTGATTTAGGAAAATAAAGCCCCCAAACAGAAGTCCACTTTTAATTCCATGGTTCAATAATAACTGGGAAGCAGGGCCATTCTGTCAGCACTGCTGAAAGACTATGTGCTTTGTTCCTCTGTCCTCCCACCCCCCTTTTCTTTGTACATCATTGTTTTTTGGACTGTAAACAAGACTGTCTTTTAAAATTGGCTATTTATAAAGTATTCCAGAAAACTTTTGGGCTGAGGAGCAGACTTAGAGCCACGAGGGAATGGATGAAAAGACCTGACCACCCTCAATATCCTCGTGGATTCCTCTGGACCTGACCTGGTCTCATTGGTTATTTTATACCTGCTGGTTTGCTTATTTGTTTTGTGGTGGAGGATGTGGAGCTGAATATATTGACAAGGCACAATATATTTATAATATGTTGCAGCTCATCTCCTTTTCATCTAGTAATGTTGGCCACCATAACTATACTCAGGCCACCTCCATGCAAAATTTGTTTACAGGCTTGTGAAGGTGCAGGTTTTATATACTGTTAATAATGTATCTATTGTTGTAGCAGTAGTGCTCATAGCTTCTGTTATGCTGGAACTAGGGATGAAATTATGCAGCCAGCTTTTAAATTTTTTTCAGAATAAACTACATACATGTCTGAGTACAGGTATATCTCAGTTAGTGAAGTAGAAGTGTTCTTGGTCATTACTTCTTTTACAGAAAATTTCATACAAAAAGCAGAAATAACATAGAAGGAAGAGAGAGAGAGGTTCCTGTACCCCCCCCCCCAAAGAGCAGCTTTGAACATGTTTCAGCAGACTTTTTATTCTGAATTAAATATATGCACATGTAACAGAAAACAAAGAGATGAGACAAGCATTGCATGAGTAAACAAAAACATTTGGAATCTTCTAGAGACTGCTTCAAGGCTTCTTCCAAAATGCGCACAAGGATTTCTTTTTTTTTCTCAGCAGCCTCTTTTCTAATTCCCATTTCCAGATTTATAGATTCATGTTTTTTTTCAATATGCTGGGGTAGCTGGTGAGACTTATCTGTTGTCCCTTTTTCTCTCTGTTTTGCTGTTTACACATGCCCCAGTAAGGGATTCCAAAGGTAGCTGCTATTTACCTTGCCTGTTATAAGGAGGCACACATGGCTATAATTGGATGGGCTATGGTAGAATCCTACTTTTCCTTGCTCAAGCTATATTGCATTGTTTACTACACACATGCTTCTGCAACCTGACACTAAAAGTTTGTGTTTCTTCAGCCCTCCTTCACTTTCCTCCTAATGAGGATTGCTGCTAAAAAAAACCCTTCTAGCTAGACCTAGGACAAGGAGGAAAGGGAACTTCTTCATTCTCAGAGGCTTCATTAACTGATAGATGCCAGTATTCTCAGAGGTTTCATCAACTGATATATGCCAGTATTCTGTGACTAATTGTGATAATGGGGAGTCCCATTATCCATGTAATGGAGCTGAAGGGAGGTAGCTCTCCATCCAAGCAACCAAGGGGTTAATGAGATGCTGGGTTAGGTTACATTTTATTGGGGGTCAGCATCACAAGGACATCACAGGTCACTAGAGATAATTGTCCAATCAGAGGGAGAAAGGTGAAACCTTTGAGTTTTGGTCAAGAAGTTTTAAAACGCCTCAGGGGACCACAAGGCAGAGACAGAACAAAGAGGCAAGAAAACATCAACCAGAGGCAGACATATTGCTGGTTTCAGGTTGAGCCCGCTAGGCCTTGCCTCTGCTTCCCTCTCTTTGCTTCTCCACACCATCTCAGCATCCTATCAACAGTGTGAGTAGCTCGGATGGTTCAGATAGTTGCGTTAGGATTTTCTGTTCTTTTTAAATCTCTGGCTGATATGATGTAACTGTCTGTAACTTGTAATTCCTAAGTGAGCCTGGAGGAAGATGCCTCTGTATATAGTGACATCTTTTGTTGTTATATTTCCTGTTCTTAGAATAAAACGCTTCCTTAAGGAACTCCTGCTCAACCTCTCTATCTCCATGTGCCGTTGCCAGCTTACACTCATAGATAGAATTCCTGTCTTCCACAGAGGTTGGGGGAAGGAAGGGGCCTCTAAGCTTAGAGACTGTTTTCCCCATGGCATCCTACTGTGCCACTGGCATGTGGGATTTTTAATCCAATAGGTGGTGGCAGCGATTTTTAATCAAGGGACAAGAGGAGTTTCATCTCTTATTTAAGGGCATAAGTGAACATTGACATAAGTCCCCTCTACCTTAAAGAAAGAAAATCTCTGTTTCCTAAGAGCTAATATTTTATGTTGGTTGGACAGAGTAGTGGTGCCTGAATTGAACTGGTGTGTGTTGTCCTGCTTGTGTTCAATGGTTAAATATAAAATATGTATCCTTGTCTATAGGAAGAAATACATCACATAGGGTATGGCAGAAGAAAAGAAGGGAAACTAAAATGAGTGTCATCTGGTTCCTTTTAAATATTTTGGAACAGTTGTTATTGAGTCCTCCCCAACTAGTGGCAGCTGGAGACTTTTGGAAGTAGGTTTGTTAATGCGAACAAGGAACTATTTCTGGGTGAATAACCATGCAACTTGTGCTTTGGATACAATAGAATCATTTGCTGTGTTCCGGAGCTCTTCCTGTTTGTTGGGCTCTGTGATTTTTCAATGGGAATAGGCTGTTTAACAAGTATTGCCAGTGTAGCAGTATTGGACTGCTAGTATGATTGACAGAACAGTGATACTGAGCTCTATTCATTATATACCATGTCTGTCTTCAGTAAGCAATAACAGCACTGTGCAACATGGAACCTTTTTGATCTCTCATTACTGATGAGAGTAGACTTTCCTCCTTGCTAAACACTTAAAAATTTGGCGCCTCTTCTGCAGAGGAAGCCATTAGCAGCTCTGTCAACAGGTCTTCACAGGAGGAAGCCAAACTCAGGAAAAGGCCAGCTAGGAAGACTACAAGACACATATTCTGAGAAATTATTTTGGTCTGTATGGGTGCATCTGTACAGGCCTGAAAAACATAGGAGCTTATTTTAACTAATAGAATAATAAGCCGCCCTGATTTCATCAAAAACATTTGCATAGTAGGTCACTGACCCGTAAAAACTCATGGAAAAACAAATATCGGTCATGTTTAAATAGACCGAAGACTTTAAAACCACAATTTCTGGGCTTCCAAGGCAAGTATTATAACACTGAATGAAGAGAGTGTTCTGGGAAACTGCACAGAAGTAACACTGCTAAAACAATAACATGCACTCTGATCCAGTATATTCCTGAATTCTTTACAGAAAAGTAGATTGCAGCAGTCCAATTGGGTTCAGTCAGGTTGTGGGCAAGGGTTTTCATTGGAGGGACAAAGAGGAACAGACATTTTGGCATAATATTATATAGGGAAAAACAACATGACTTGATGATGGATTGAATTTTAGGGAGCAAAAGAAGGCTTCATGGTTAATAGTTGGATTGGTGATTATGTGAGTAAATATGGATAGTGAATGAGAAGATGAGAGTTTTGGAGGCAAGATAAGAACTTTGGTCACAGACAAATGGAACTTGAGATTCTGATAAAACAAGTGTATTAGAGAGAGAGAGAAAGAGAAAAAGAGAGATGGGGAATTGGATGGGGACTGAAATGGATAATGGATGCCAAAAGTTGGCCCTCAGTGTAGATTCTTTTTAATTGCTAATTTTATCTAAATATAATTTGAGGGTAACTTGAATGTAGATACCCCACCCCACAAGCCATGGAGGAACAACTGTGGCAGTATTGGAGTGAAATCAGGTTTCAGGGGGGTAAGTGAGGGACTGAGAAGGTCAATGAAAGTGTAACTGCTTTCTAAGTGATGCAGAAGGAATTCCAGTGGGAACAGATAAAGGGAAGCGGAAGAGACAATGAACAGACCTCCAGTTTGCAGAGAGAAAGAGTTTGTGTAAGACTGCAGTAATGCTGGAAACAGGTGTCTCAGGCACTGTCAGCAGTTTCTGGAGCCACAAAGCAGCCACCTGGGCAAAGGTGTTGCATCCAAGCTGTCTTTATATATACTTGGAATAATAGCAATACCAGTAATACGAATGTCATGATGCACCAAACAATGTAAATTCTTTTCAAATGTTTTGTATGAGGGTTGGGAAATTAGACTGAGATCACTTATATACCATAATACCTGGGTTAGCCATTATAGTAATGAGATAAAGTTTTTCTGAATTTATAGATCTAAATGAATCATTGTCCACTTGGAAGTATTGTGAATGTCTACAAGTGTAACTCCTTCATACAGCCACCTGAAGAATTTACACATTTTAATATTAGACAATTTTTTTAAAAAATATAGTGGACAATTAAGCTCATTCAAGCTCAGTCTTATAAAAGGGGTACTGCATTTATATTGTATTAGTTAGTGAAAGCTGGTAATTCAGTCAATTTTAAGATCAGTACAATTATGTGCAAAACATAATTGGGGGAACTGGTCTGCAATATTTTTAAAAGCAAATTTAATGGGAGTTTATCAGTTTGTGTTACTCTCCTGAGGCCTCTTTTCATCTCTATTCTTAGAAAGGGAGGGGTGATAATGATAGCTATTGCCTGTCATGATTGATTGCCATTTTCCTCACCTTATTAGGACAGAAAAGACTCAGGAATGGAGATTCTTAATATAGTTTGAAATTTCCCAAGAAAATGTCTGGAAAAAGTTCATTTTTGACCAGATACATGGCATGTAAAATTCTCTTTTCCAGACTATAGTACATGTTGCAGATAACTAACTACCAAGTCCGTGTCCATAGCTAAGTTTCTCTTGAAACGTATGATTTAGTTACTCTGTTTACTTTCAGGATTCATATTCTGCCATTCTATGTATTTTTTTTTTTAAAAAAAGGTTGATTTCATGTGGGTTAATACGGGCAGTTTTCATTATGGACTGTGGAAAGATGATCGCTCAGCTGTGGTATAGATGGAAAGTGCCAAGAGTCTACTTTAAAAAAAAAAATTATCTTGCTGCCAGACTGAAAATGGTACTCACCAGGTTCAGATATCTAGTTTGTACTTCACTACAGATTCTCCCTTGGGGCAAAGAGTGCAATGCACATTGCATTTAGCACAGCTGCCTAAAGCCCCCTCCCCTCTATGAAAATGTAAGACAATGAGTCCATTACCTCTTTTCTCCTGCTTCTACTGACAGAACCCTTAGGTGGGTTGAAGGACTTTACCAGTTTGGATTAACTGTTTAGAAGCATTTTGTGTCTGAAAAGGCTAAAATGGGTGGGTGGGATCTTTTGCCTGCGTTTTTGTTCCAGGATAGGTAATGTCAGAATGGCTTGTTTGGCCAACTACAGCTTATTGTTTTTGTCACACAGAAGCTAATATATATCAAGACTTCTTCCCAAGTATGGAGCTGCAAATGGCTTTAGATCTCTATGCAGCTATAGAAATGATTCCCACTCATGTTTCCAGCTTATAAGTGTGTGTGTGTGTGTGTGTGTGTGAGATTGGTTGATGACCAGTTAGTGGCCCCACACTGGCTACTTAAAACACGGTGACTGGATTTGCTTAAGTTAGGAAGTAACAAAACAAACCCATAAGAGGTTTATAATTTTAAGAGTGTTATTAGCTAGAAGGCAAGTCGCAGTTATAAGCACAGTATTAACCAAATGAAAATGTGTATCCTGATAAGAATAGAATTTCATACCTCATGGCAGAAGCCATGCAACCTGTTTTTATAAAATCAGTACTTAAAAATAGAAATAAAGAACAAAGCATTTGTATTTTATGCATTACAACTTACCTGTGTGTACCTGTGTACATACATACATACATACCAGTGCATAATTTGGTCTAAACCACAAAATCTTTTTTTTTTTTAAATCTAGTTACTCATGGTCTTAAAAGCAAGTAAAGATGCAGACCTCTACAAGAACAGTGTTCCAGAATAAATAATCTTCTCTGTGTTGTCACTGAACTAATTTGCTTGATTTTTGATGAGACCTGGAGCCCTTTCACACTACAGTTATACTACTGAGATTCTGCTTTAATTGCCACGGCAAGATCTGCTGGAATCCTGAGGTTTGTAGTATCAGCAGACACTAAACCCCTCTAGGTGAGAACTGTAAAAAGCTTTCCCTGAGCTCCAAGTCCCAGGCCTCCATAGGATGTTGCCATGGCAGGTGGAATGGGATCACAGTTGGAAAGTTGTATAGTGTGAACAGATCCTGCAGTGCAGTCTTCTCCCGAGTTGGGCTGGTACTGTGATGTTCCGGACTTGAATGTATATTGATGAACATAAGGTAAAATGTTAAGTACTGTAGATTTTTGTTGTTCGCTGCCATCAAGTCAATTTCAACCCTATGAATGAATGATCTCCAAGTCACCCTACCACTATCAGCCCTGCTCAGTTCTTGCAGACTCAGAAATGTGATTTCCTTGATTGAGTCCTATCTGTAATGCTGTCTTCCTCTTTTCCTACTGCCTTCTACCTTATGAAGCATTATTTCTTTTCATGATATAGCCAAAGTACTTTTACCAGGCTGTACACCTTAGTCCATGATATGATATAATTGGCAAATTATTATCTAATTGGCATGAAAAATAAATTATATACTGTTGTGGCTGTAAAGCTATGCTGGCGAAATAGGTCTGGCTGAACATGTGAGATGCAAAAGTAGATCAGATGGGATGTTAGGGCATGGCCAGGTCATGTTCAGGAAAACTCCAGCGATAATGGACTTACAGATGTCTCTAAATGACTCAACCTTTATAAACAATAGCACCCAAAACTGCCTCCAGTTGTCTTCAACCAGCTCACTCTTCCTGAGCCAGATAACCCTTAGCACTCTGGAAATATACCATAAGTCTGTTGCTTTAATTCCCATTCTGGTACTACCATTGGACCGTTAGTCTGAACCACATCACTTTGGCTCTTCTCTGCAGGTAAATATCACCCGCTTCATCCTAACTTCTCACAATCTAATTTTACTTCTTTTTCCTTCAGTTAGCCTTGCGTGATTGTGAGACTGCTTGGATCTTGTGTGCATGTGATTGTTAATTCCTCCAGTAATACAAACAATTTTTGAATCTCCGGCTGGTGTCCCTGCATTAGTACCGTTATACACAGATGTTAAAAAATCCTGCTAGGTTATCCTCCTCTCACAGGCCTCCCTTTTAAGCTAATATTCCCCACAGTTTCACAGAGACATTGACATCGCAGGTGGACCTATGAGTCGATCACATTTTGGGTAACAGTACAACAGTCTCAGTTTAGTCATCTTGGCTTCCAGAGGGAGACTTCAGGCTTGATTTCCTGTAGGTCCCATTTATTTGTCTTTTTAGCAGTCCACAGTATCTGTAGAACTATTTTCCGACACCATATTTCAAACAATTTGATTTTCTTCTTATCAGCTTTCTTCACTGTCTAGTTTCTTTTGCTGTCTAGCTTTCACATCCATATATAGAAATTGGAAATATGATGGGTGTCACTGACCATCCTAACTTTAGCATTTAGTGATGTATCTTGACTAGGGATGGGACGAATCCAGAATTTTCCAAATCTGAATCCGGATCCGAATCCCTGGAAGGTTCTGGGAATCCACGGAGCTCACGAATCTCGAACCGTTCAAATCCTTTTTTAAAAAAGTGTTTAAAAAGCAAGGGAAAGAAGGATAATCTTTGGCAAGACATACTCTCTCAGCCTTAGCAAAAGCCTAGACAAGGGCAAACCTCCCTCTGAAGAAGTCTTGCCAGGACAATTGTCATCGTTTTGCCTCAGGATCTCCCCAGATTGAAAATGACATGACAGCCCTTTCTACATATGCAGGAAAATGTGGATTATTAATCCCACATTTTCCTGCCTGTGTAAACAGGGCCACCTACTACAGTACAGAGACAATCCAGGTCAAAACTGGATTTTCTTTGCATAGCTCCTTATGGCATCCTGGGGTCTGTAGTTTGATGATGCACCAGCACACTTTGGCAAAGAAGGCTATGACACCTTGTCCAACTACAAACCCCAGAATTGTGTATGAAAGAGCTTTGCAAGGGAACGATGCAAAGAAATGTTCAGCTGTCCTTGAAATCTCAAGACTGTACGTTCCAGTCAAGTCTCAAGTCCTGCAACAACGAAGACACTTAAAACACACGAACAAACAAACAGCCTCTAGTCCAATCTCAATTCTGCATCTTGCAGTCTCAAGAGTCAAGTCTCAAGTCCTGCAACAAAGAAAGCACTTACACACACACACGCACACATACACACAAACAAGCCTCTAGTCCAGTCAATTCTCTACCCTCAAGTCCTGCAAGGGACACTCAAGTCAAATCTCTAGGCCTGTCTCAACAATTCCCAATCCCTACCCTCCAGTCTGAAATCAAAAAATAATACAGATTAATGTATGCTCAATAAATGATTCTGGAGGCAGCTACTGTTCACCTTGTTTGTTGTAGGCAACACACACTCCTCCTATAGAATCAGCTAGAGTAGAATCCCATTCTTTCCCAGCTCAGTTTTTTTGGCATTCATTGTTTACCACAGACATGCTGCTGCAACACAAGACCAAATGTCTGTGTTTCTCTAGCTCTCCTTTGCAACCTTTCCAATGGCAATGCTGCTTATAAACTTGCAGCTAGACAGAGGAAAAAGAAGACAAGGGGTTGAGAAGCATAAAAAGACTTCTAAAAGGGAGCTTCAAAATGGGTTTATTGAAGTATTCATGTATTCAAGACACAGAAACTAAGAGAGGAAGTGGCATCGTGACAATCTTAGTCCCAGAATTGACCAAAGAAAGCTGGTAAAGGGGAAAGTATGGCTGGCATGGCTTGCATGGAACCCCTGAACCCCTTTTTGCAGTCTTTCGAACCCCCTGGGACATTCCCACAGGCTCCTAGACCCCCACACAAACTCAGTTTTGCTTCTCTGTCCCTCACCTCCCAATCCCTATCCCAAAATTACCTTGCAGAGGGAGGCAGCAGCAGGGAGAGGCAGCACTAGGGGCACAGGCAGCAGGAGGGAGAAATGGTGGCCTCCAGGGCGTGTGAGGCTTTGTGCTGGTCTGCTGGCCAATCACCTGTGCCCACGTTGGGTGGGGAAACACGTGAGGAGTGGGATCCTGTCCTGGTCCTGAGTTCTCAGGTGTCCTGATCTCCCAAGTTTTCAGGAGTCCTGATTTCCCAAGTTTTCAGGTGTCCCGGTCTCCCAGGTTTTCAGGCGTCCCGGTCTCCAACAAATTGTTTCAATGGCGGATTCGAAAGATTCCGCTTGCCTATTTTGGCACAGGGATTCGGATTCCCGAATCTCGAATCTCTGCCAAAGATTTGAGGATTCGGTTGGCCCATCCCTAATCTTGACACTGCAGGATTTTGTCTAGTTCCTTCATAGCTGCTTTTCCAAGTCCTAGCCTCTTCTGGTTTCTTGACTGCAGTCTTCCTTCTCATTAATGACTGAGCAAGATACAGAAAATTTTGAACTATTTCAGCATTTTCACCCTTTACTTTAAATTATGTAAGTCATCTATGGTGATTATTTTTGTTAAAGTTCATCTGCAAACCTGCCTTTGAACTTTTTCCCTTGACTTTCTTGAATAATTGTTCTATGTCTTTCCTCTTTTCTGCTAGTAATATGGTGTCTTCTGCATATCTTCAGTTGCTGATGTTCCTTCCTCCAATTTTCATGCCTCCTTCCTCTGAGTCTAATCCTGCTTTACATATCATGTCTTCAGCATACAAGTTAAACAGATCAGGTGATAAAATGTAACATGTCCTGGTCTCCTTGCCAGTTTCTCCATGTTCTGTCTGGATGGCTGCCTCTTGTTCTGAGCACAGGTTGTGCATCAGGATGATCAAATGTGGCACACACATTTCTTTAAAAGCAATCCAGTACTGATGAAGCAGTGGCCAGCAGTTTTAACATGTATTACTAGTATAGCTATAGATCTCTGACTATGTTTTATACAGCAGAAATAGCACTTTTGGATATATTGGTATCCACAATGTCTGTTCAACAAATTACTATCTAAATCAGCAGTTGTTAGAGATGTAATGCTGCTAATCCTTCCTTCATACATATGTTTTGGAGTTGGCCCATAGTAGCTACATTTTGAGAAGAAGTAATCATATAAGTAAATTTGGTTTCGAAGTTTCCAAACCAAATTCAGGGATGTGCATGTTGTTTCGAAGTATTTACCTGTTTATTGGAAATTAACAAATGGACAATGGAAGTGGATTTTTTTTTTCACCCACTTTTGACTGCTAGAAGATAGGTGTTTCATTACTGAAAGGATAATTTTTCACCACCTGTGATCAAAAGATCTAACAGAATGATGTAAAAATAAAATTTACAAATAGACTCATATTTGGATATTTGCTACTTATGACCAATGTAGTTATTTTTCCTCCTTTTGTGTTTTTATTTTAATACTCTCGTTATGCTGGAACGTTGTATACAACTGAGTTCCCTTTGGAATGTTAATAAATTTATTTTAAAAAGTGTAAAAAAAGAGCAAATGAAAGTTTGTCATGATCTATACAATTAAGAGCATTGCTATAAACTATAAAATGTAGGGTTGTTTTTTTTTAAAAAAAACAAACCTTTAGTGCTCTCTATTATCCAATGTACGTTTGAAATATGATCCTTAGTATCTCTTTCTTTCCTGAACCCAGCTTGGACATCTGGCATTTCTTACTCCATGTATGGTACAAGTCTTTGTTGTAGAATTTCAAGCATCACTTTGCTTGCATGGGAGATTGATACAATGGAAGATTAATTAATTAATACAATGGGAGATTAATACAATGATCTTGTGGTTATTGCAATCCCTCTTGTCTCCTTTCTTGTTGGCTGGAATGTATATTAAGCATTTCCAATGGGCCATTGTTTTGTTTTCCATATTTGTAGACAGATTTTAGCTAGAACTTGAATAGATTCTCTCTCTCTGTAGCTTGCAGTAGCTCTGTTGGAAAACCATCCATTCCTGTTGATTTATTTCTCTCAAGTTCCCTGAGTGCATTTCTACTTCATTTTCTAAAATAATAGGTTCATCTTGAAATGGGAGGGAGTAAGAACATGGAATGTTGGAGATGACTGGTGATTGGCTAAGAAAGTAAATGTGATTTGAAAAGTGCGTGAATTAGACAAGTTCTGAGTTATGACAGTTAGTTAGGGTCACTCAGAGTAGGAGAACAGTTTAGACAATAGTTAACTTAGTTTTAGTCAGGAAGGAGAGTGGTGTGATACATGTGATGGAGTTAGTATGCAAATAGATTTTGTAGCACCTTTGAGATTAACTGAGAGAGGGAAGTTGGTAGCATAAGCTTTTGTAGACTTAGAAATTGGTAACTTATGCTAACAACTTCTTCTCTCAATCTGACAGGTGCTACAAGCTCACCTTGCATACTGATCCAGTCTTACATGGCTATGTCTTCTCCCATATGAGTTCTCCCGTGGTTGATATAGGTTATATAAGATTTCAGGTGAATAATAATAAGTTGGGTGGCCCCAGCACAATGGAAATAGTTAATCCATGTATAGTCCTGGCAATAAGTCCTGTTGGATCATAAATTAAAAAGCAGACCTGAACTTGATAGGCCATGAAATATTAAAGCTGTAATACCAAGCTGGGCTTCAGTGATATGAAGACAACTTTAAGGATCCTTGTGCTCACGTACTCATTTCTTCTTCCTCCTCACCCTGCTTTCACATGCTGTTGTTGTCCTACCTCATGCTCTTGGTTTGTAGTGGACTGCAATTTGCGGTCTCCAGGTACGTGATTTTAAGTGGACGCAAAACTGCTGTGTTCACTTAAAATCACAACATGCTCTATGGAATTTGCAAAATGGTGGCAACATGCATGTGGACACACTGAGGTATCTGTGTGCACACGACCACCATTAAGTGTTATGGGACACGAGCATTCACATTTATTTTATGTGGGGGTTCCTGGAATGGAACCCTGCATGTACAGATGGCCCATTGTATTTGGAAACCAGGATCAAACTGTGTTTTTCAGTTCTGGCTTGTGGGACAAAATGAGACCATAGTTTCCTTGTGCAGATAACATAGGAGGGGGAGAATTCAATGAGTGTAGGGAGATAGAGTCAGTGGTTTGGTATAATGGTGTAGTGGTTTGTGAGTTGGAGTACAACCTAGGAGAACAGGGTATGAATCTCCACTCAGCCATGTAAACCCAGTGGGTGACCTTGGGCAAGTCACACTCTCTCAGCTTCAGAGGAAGGCAAAGGCAAACTCCCTCCAAACAAATCTTGCCGAGAAAACAGCATGATAGGTTTGTCTTAGGGTTGCAGTAAGTCAGAAATGATTTGAGGGCACACAACAATGACAACAACAACAAGGGAGGTATGAATAAGAGAAGTAGGAACATAAGAGGAAATAGTGCCAGATTTTCATTTCCTTAAAGATGCATTCACTTTTGACCTAGCCTTTTGTGGAAGCCCCCCCCCCAACTTCCTGAACCTCTTATAACTATTAAGAACGTTAACTCTTGTCTTTGACTGGGCATTTGACCAGTACCTTCTTCTGGAGGTACTTTAGCTTTCTGCCTTTGCAGCTTCATGTTGGCAGTACAGTTTCATTTTAAAAGTGGATTTTGTTTTAGAAGAAACTAAAACCTGGTAATCACAAATGTGACAAAAGATATTTGCAAGTAGGGTTTAATTGGCAAAATGATCAAAGCAATCATATTCTGCACAAAACACTTTTGTGTATTTTGTTACAGATTTCTGATACAAAATGGGAACAGAAATATATCAGTTTTTCTAAGAAGCGAAGTGTATTTGTGTTGTGTTGTTTTGAATGTGCTATTTATATTGTGGCTCATGATGTTCAATATATAAAAGAGAATAAGTGTGAATTGTTTAAAACTCGAAATATGGGAAGTTGAAGACAGGATGATGCAAGGCCTCATTAAATACTCTTCTGGTATTTATTTTACTGTCTAATATATAGTTGGACAAAATGCAGCCCTTAGACTTTGACTCTTCCATCGGAAGTATTTGATGCAAGCAATCTATCAAGTTGCCACTCCTGAACACATTAAAACTGGCTGTGCATTACTAAATTATCAGATTTGTAAGGAAATAAACTAAACCAGTACTTACTTTAAAAAATTGTAGCTCAGTCCAAGGGACTGTGGTGAAAATAATATGGAAATGCTGAAGATATTTCCATAGTAAACGGGTTTTAAAAATGTCAGGTTAGGATTATCTCCTTTCACACACTGATGCATCTGTGCAGTCCAAATGGAAGCGCTTTTTGTTAGGTAAATAGCAGACATCAGAAAGCACAACCAGCCGTAGGAGATGGGAGTGCCAAATTTAACTCTCTATATGCCATAACTCCAACAAAAATGACCTCTTATTCTAGTTTTAAAGCATGCTTCCATACTCAAAGGACTATTCCTTCAAAACATTATCTCCACCTGTGTCCAGCCCTGGAGATCAAGTGGATACTTAAAATTAGCAAGCACACAGTTGAATTCTCTGTCTCTTGATAATCCAGGTGCCATCACATCTAAGTGGTTTCTCTTTTGCTTTTTTTGACATGGCCCTTGATGGCTAGGCCCAAATAAACATGCATGGTTGAACAAATCAATGTTACTTAAGTATTACAAAAAATACTATAATATTAATATTGTGTAAAATAAACATATTGCCTAAAAGTATGTTTATAGTTTCTTATTCTTTACCCTGTGTGGCTCACCTGGTCAGAAATGTTACTTATGATCCTCATCTAAAGACCTGTCTGCTGTACTACTGGATGCCTCTGGAAATGTCTATAAGACTAGTTGACCCCTTCCTCAGACTTCTGCTGTCCCCCATGAATCATCTTCAGGACCAAGAGACTGTCCAAGCCAAGTCAATTGCAAGATGGATGACATCAGGCAGTGTGACTGTGCCCTGAAGTTACTGGCTCCCAGGGCTCTGCTGCACAGGGAATTTCCCCTAAGGAGCAGGTGATGGCTGTGCAGCATGCCATCAGAGAACTTTCATCCACTTTTTTTTCTGCTTGTGAAGACAGAGAATGGGCAAATCCGGCTTCCAAGCTCAGGTCTCCAGCTACAAGAATATTCTTCCAGGTGTCTTGTGGATCTGAGGGGCATTATCTGCCCCACTTCTTTCCCCCTTGAGGAAAGGCAAAAAGGAGTGAAGATCTCTGCTGCTGATTCTGATCAGAGATTGGTGATAACAACAATAATTCCTTTGTGTGCTGCTTGTCATGCCGGCTGGGAGGATAAGCAATGTACAAGGGGTATCCTGCTATTATCTGCTACCACTGCTGAGAGATAACAAGGGGAATCATGTCCCACTTGTGTTCCCCCTGGGAGGATGTGGCATAGGAGTGGCATATGCAGTGGCTGGAAGAAGTACAACTTAGGGAAAGGCAGTGCTGAGACACTTCATGACCCTGATTAGGTCCACTGGTCAGATAAATGGAAGATTACTCATTTCCTTTAGCATAATTGATGAAGATTTATATTGTCCCTTTCCCCTTCCAGAGTCTAGTTGCCCAGTATATATTGGTGGTATCTCCTCCTTCCTGCTCTATCCCAGATAGCTCTGTGCCTCCATGTATTATGGGGTACTTCCTCTTGTGGTGATGTGGCAGCTGGATTAATAACTGTGCATATGTTTCTCTTCAAAACTTATGTAAGGGCAGGTTTGTGTTCAATGTGTGTTGCTTGTCATTTGTGTACTTTCTGAATTAAAATTTTTCAGGATTGTTTTGGAAAATCTTTTAAAAGTTGCCCTTAATAATCATATAATTAGAACACTCACATGCAACAGATTTAATATGTTAGTACTTGCATGAACTGGATTCCTGAAATTATTCTATGTAATAATGGGCAACTATACAAAATAACTCATTAAAATTAAAAAAGCGAGAGAGAGAAAGCTTGGTATTTCACAAAATTACAGATAGCATCAATTATTTCTTTTTAAAAACGTATTTGTTATTAATGAATTTCACACATTAACTATGACATATGTGTAAACAAAATACAGCTGTGTCAAGTAAATTTGATGTGATTAGCTCATGTGACTTGACTAAACCTCCTTAACAATGACAAAATTATATCCAAATGTTCACAATAATAAGTTGTATTGCTTTTTGCTAAAGCAGTGTTGGCCCAGCTGCTAAATTTCACATCTCTGTTGAAAAGCAGATGGATTAGAAACTAAAGAACAAAGTGCTTGTGTTTCTGTGTTGCCTCTTTGAAAGATGTTAGTGCAAACATTAGGCCACCCTTACTGAGTCACACTCCAGTGCCAAAGTTTGCTTATGAAGATACCAGTTTGACTTGCTTTTTTGTGACACATCATACAGAAGCTGCTGCTGTGATTATGCTATCTTCAAGGTACACAGAAATCATATTCTTAAATTCTTACATTCTTTCTCATTGCATGAAAACAGTGATAAACTGATGCTCATGGTTCCCGGTGTCCAGACTTCCTGCAAAGAGAGAATGATTGTGGCTTTTAGACCTGCCACTTCTGAGGGTTTCAAAAGTTATCAAAGCACTTAGTATGAATGATTTTCATAATCCTCTGATTGGTCATGAAGTGTAACTGAA
Organism: Cyclura pinguis; assembly: GCA_030412105.1. Lineage (NCBI taxonomy): Eukaryota > Metazoa > Chordata > Lepidosauria > Squamata > Iguanidae > Cyclura > Cyclura pinguis. The sequence continues at coordinate 134,222,051 of CM059600.1, forward strand.
ATGTTACTAATTCTTGGATTTGGTATTAAATAGCTTGACTTCTGTATACTTTTTTTTTTAAAGCACATTCATGTTTGAGCATTCCGGTGGACATTTCTTTTTAAAATACTATTACAAAGGAGACCAGAAACTGAAAGAGAAACTTAGACAGTTCAGCAAAGGATCAAGAATGTCATTTGTGCACATATTTCAGATGTTTAGCGAAAAGCAGTGTGGCTGTGTACTCATCATATGGTATCCTACTTTATGTGTTTGAATATATCTAAATTTCTAGTGTGCTCTGATGTGACTCCATGGAAATAGCAAAACTGAAAATGTTTGAAGCAATAGGACATCATAACGTATTTATAAGAGAGCCCACGTGGTACAGTGGTTTGAGTGCTAGACTAGGGCTCTGGGAGTCTAAAGGTTCAAATTCCTGTTTAGCCATGAAACCCCTTGGGTGACTTTGAAAAAATCACATTGTTTTAGCCTCAGAGGAACATAATGGTAAACACCTTTTGAACAAATCTTTTCAAGGAAACTCTGTGATAGGTTTGACTTAGGGTTGCTGTAAGCTGAAAACAACTTTAAAAGCACTCAACAAGAACATTTAATGTACATTGCAGATATGATTGTAGCTGGATTAATCAAATAGGATATTGAGGTCTCAGAATATATTTGTGGTACTCAGTATGACCTGTTCAGTCATGTCTAGAATCCTTTATAAGACAAGGTTGTCATATTTAGATGGAAATGTATTGTCATTAGGGGCGTGTAATCTGTTTCCTGGATTTGCTTTAAAAGCCAAGGAGTTGTAACTGTTCCTCCTGAATGCTCAGAACACATTGAGGATTTTTTCCCCTGCCAGTTTCCCACTCGTGACAGCACCTAAAATTGTCTGTTCCAGGCACCCAAAGACTATTCCTGTGTCTAATGAGCCTTTGCAGCTCTTTGGTAAAACTTAGAGAGGTTTTTTTTTCTTTTGTTTTCATGTTTTTGCTTAGCAAGTGGAATGGGCTGGTAAAGGGAGTCTGACTAGCGGTTGAATTGGAGTGTGAATCCCATTTAGAACTAAATCAGAAGTTGGGGGGTCCAAACCCAAGTCATAATAGAGTACGGAGATTTACCATTCTAGAGTATCTCGTAGTTGGAGAGTTCCCTTTCCAAATGTTCATGCCAGTCCGGAGGTCATTGCAATGCTGAATCTACAGATTCTTTTACATCCTTAATGCAGTTTCTCTCAAAGAAGGGGTGGATACCTGAGCAGCATTACAAAAGTGGCTTAGAGCCAGAATCTCTCTATACTTTTAGTCTGTTTTGTTGGGATAGGATTCTTTGCGTTCTCTTAACTGTACAGAGCCTCTTTGAAAAGGCAGGTTTTGTAAAGTTAGATGTGTTTTCTGTAGCCTCTTTAGCTTAAAAATCCAGTATTAAGCTAACTTATTTCACTGTACTTTGTAATTAGAGAAATATTCTGTTGGCTAATACTAGTTTATTACATTTGTATCTCACCCAACATGGCACTCATGGCAGCTACGAAGATAAGTAAAAGCAAAAGAACATTAAAACAATTAAATCACTACTGAGCAAATCAGACCACTTAAAAAGTTTGAATCTGTTATCAATGAACAGTGGTAATATTCTTTTGTTCTTGTGATCCTTGGATCCTCTGATTTGGCCATTTAGTATGTTTAGGTGATGAAATCAAGTGAATCAGTGGCCTGTTGCCTGATATCCTTTTGAGGAAACTGAATTGAAGATATTGTCTATATTCAGGCATTCAGAAGCTGTGGGTGATGAACATATGAAGACTTCATTGGTCGGGTTATCTTGCCTACATCTCTGACAATGTGTACAAGGTGCAAAACTTTGGGTCACACATGGCTGGTGTCAATCTGAAGGATGATTTCTCTGTATATGAAGGAGAATTGAGACCCTTCATGGACGTGTAAATCCTGGTCAGTGTTTTTCCTCAGTCTCTTCCTGCCAGCTTCTTTGGCTAAGGAAATTGACTTGGCATATATTTTAAAAGGTTATAACAATTTAAGTGAGCAAAGTTGTCTGAATTAATTAGAGATGGTAGTGGGAGTGGTTTCATATGACTGATTCTACATGAAAACTACACATAGTCACCCGAATACTGAAAAGGGAGAAAAGACCAGAAAAAGACATGAGACAACTTGAAAAACAATATGCATGCCTCCTAGAACACACGATTTACAGTTTTGGTTCAACATTCTTTGCAACTGTTCTTTCCTTTTCTCCTGAAGATCAGTGTATTGAAAAAGATTGTATGTGTGGAGTATTCATTGTAATTTCTACCATGAATGAATATTTGCCTCCATGGAAGAATCTCCAAAGAATCTTTGCTAACTTCAGCTGTTCTTTATTTAGGCGTCTCAACAGAAATAAACTGCAAGTTCTTCCAGAGCTCCTTTTTCAGAGCACATTGAAGCTAACCAGACTGTAAGTATAGTTTTTATTTTTGGCATACTGTATGTACGTTGTTTGGTTCTTAAGTCAGTAATTTGGGTTGTGAGGTTTCAGTATGATGCTTTCTTGAAGTGGATTTTGAGATGTTTCTTGGTTTATTGTACAACATCTTTCCTGGGGAAAAAATTTGACAGATATTGCCTTGTTTAGTTGGTTTTTTTTTTTTTTACTCATAATGTAGATATATTAGGAAAGTGAAATTGTGGGTATTACATTCTCCTTTAAAATGTTTAATATGTTTGGATGTGGCCCCTTTCCCACAAAGGAGGAGACAAGATCAGACACTTCCACTTTAACTTTATCACATGTTAGAAAGCTGCCTGCACCTTATAGCCTTGTTTATCTTGATTATGGTTTGTTGAAACAAGCCAGCCTCATAACCCATGCTTTAAAATTGGCTTCCTTCAAACTAACCATATTTAAGATTAAGCATGGTTGTTCCCTCTTTATGGCACAGCAAGCTTTGGTTAATGATAATATGAAAAAAGAATGTAAAGTTCCTGAACGGCTCTTGACTGTATTGGAGGAAAAGAAGGAAGCACAAAGCATGCAAGTGTGAGGTAAGGCTTAGCTCATTCATATCGTAATAATTGTGGCACTACTTGACATCTCAGTGTACTCAAAAGTGTTTCAAATTATAATTTAGAGTAGTTGGCATCCATGAAGAAACCGATTTCGGTGCATTCAAGTTGTGATGAGTGTTTTACAATATTTCCTTTGTCTCTTGCTACATGAAAGAATGCTATGATGATTATCATTTCCTGTGGCTCTCGAAGGCTCTTATTTGGTATAGATGAGCCTGTGCTTAAAGAAAGCAGGATTGTACTACTGAAATGTTTAATGAAAATTTAAACATGATGATAGCATGATGATAGTGGATTATGTAAAGTTGAAGGCCTTCATGGCTGGAATCCATAGGTTGTTGTGGGTTTTCCAGGTTTTGAGGCTGTGTTCTATTAGTATTTTCTCCTGACATTTCGCCTGCATCTGTATATATCCTCTGAAGATGCCAGCCACAGATGCAGGCGAAACGTCAGGAGAAAACACGAATAGAACACGGCCTCAAAACCCGGAAAACCCACAACAACTTATATGGATTATGTTTGTGCAAGGAAAACTTAGTGCATACGTTCAGCATACTGAAAAATTTTGTTCTCATACGTGATAGCAGTAAATTTCTGACAAATGTTTATCCTGGTTTATAAAGAGCTCTATTTACATGTGAATCTATGTAGGTATATATTTTGGCTTTTTCTTGGGAACTATAAAAACATAAGTTAAAAATGTTGTGGATAACATAGCAAGCATATCTGCTCATTTTCTGTTTCCACTCAAATTTTGCAATAGCCAAGATAAATTGTTATAAAGATTGTATGTTAGGAATTTCACTCAAATAGCTAAGTTCATTTTCACAAACAATATTGAGTTAAGCTTGACAAGTGTATTTACTGAACAAGAATACAAGTTTAAACTGAAAAATGCTCATGTCATTTGTGAAAAGAAGGCCAATGTAACTCATATTATCTTTATGGACACTTCAAAATATAGGCTTCCAATAGGTGTTTAAAGTCTTCTAGTTTTTACATGAAAATAAATGCTAATGTGTTGTGCCCTTGAAAAACCCAAACACCTCACATAACTTAAAAAGTCTTAAATTTTTTTGATTGTAAATAAAACAAACCCTTTGGACATCTCTGTAAAAGCCAAAGTTAAGAGGAAAGGGGCAATCAAATTGTAGTACCCTTCAATTACAGAATATGTCTGCAACTTCTATAATTATTTACATGGTCTTTTGTGACATCTGTTTGACATTACTCATGAGCATATACAGAAAAGTCATCCTTAAAGTGGAATACAAAGCATCTTGTTAAATGGGATTAATTCATACGTTATAGCCTTTCTTGCTAAAAGAAGTCTGGACTTTATTCCCCTCATGTTCACATTTTCTTCTGAGGTCATTTTGTTGAAATTTTTATAGTGCACTACTTTTGTGACAATATATTTCCCTACCCACATGTTGGCTGCAGATTTGGGAAGTTACAGTCTGAAGAAGTAACTTTTCCAAGCTCTGGAATTTTCCATTTAGCACATGTATAATGTATCTGGTATACTTGAAAAAGTAAGTCTTGGACCTTGCGCCTCTGAGCCTCACAGAAGCCTGCAGTTTGTGAAAACTACAATTAACTTTTCCCCTTTAGTGTAATTGGGCAGTGGACACATTGCTGTTGTTGTGGATGTTGTCTGTAATGGTGGGATTTTGGGGATTCAGTGTGGAAGCAGGCAGTGTGCAACAGTTCAGTCTTACCAGATTGTTCTGAGTGATTGCATCCAGCTTTGTTACTGTACCATTTCAGTAGAATCTCTGCTTGACGGAATGTAAAAGATTTGGGTGAGAAGGAGCTGGGACATCAGAGCGTTCCTACTTTGCCTCCTGAACTTTGACAGAGTAGTGCCAGAACTACTGTAAAATTCTACTTGACCTCATTTTTAAGCACTTCATGGGGTTTTGAGGAATCTTAAATTGTATAATACAGCAAAGTCTTGAATCTTCTCAACTGTTATGATGACTAACAGCCATTAAAAATCATGAACCTCTTTGAATTTGACTGATAGCAAAAAATGAGTAGATACATGCCTATGTAGTCTCCTATAAACTGCTGTGAAACTTCCAGGTAAGATAAGTGAATGTATCCTTGCAGAACTAAATCTTACTTTTTTTAAAAAAAAAATGTTTAATGCCCTAGGACAGGACTGGATATATTAGTTACAAGAGTTATGTTCTGTTGCAGAATTGACACAGAACTAGACCTACATTTTAGGCATTCTACCTGAAGAACTGGAAATCAAATCAATCAAATTCTAACCACTTTTCATATAGTTTTTTAAAATTATTCTTTTGGTTAAAAAATCCCCCCAAACAGATAGGATAAAAAAAAAAAAAACCACTCCAACCAATCTTTTTTTTTCTTTTTTCTTTTTGGAGAAGGAATAGTGAAATAACTCTGATTACCAGTTGGTTGGCCCCATTTGGATGGTTGTGTGGAGAACTGGAATGGTCAACCATTCAAGAAATGCAATAAGGATATATTAAACCACACAACTAACACAATATGTAATCTCCTGTCATCTAAGTTCCCCGATGGAAGAAAGCTGCATTTTCTCAGAGGTCCAGTTAAAGCTGTCATACACATAAGGAAAGAGATATACCATAGATTACGCCTGATAATATTTCTAGAAACATACTTCTTTGCAGCTGTTGTCCAGAACTTGTGTGATTTTCCACTGTTAAGCAGAAGAAGTAGTAGAACAGTGTCAAAAAGCCTTCTTCTTGGCCTTCTTGCTAAGCCCAAGGCCTTGCCAAGCCTAAAGCCTTTCTTTGGAATAGTGTGTGTTTGTGCACACTGTATTATTGAGCAAGTCAGGTGTGTTTTCCTCTATTTGGTGTGATCTATCATGTTAAGAATTATGTGGTTGACTGTATCAGTTCTCATAGGCAGGAAGGAGGAATGCTCGTGAGAAGGAAAAGCACCATAGGACAGTGGGTGTAAGTGCTGCTACTTCTGGTAGGACTCGTCAGGCCTCAGTCGCACTCACAGTTTCTAATTCATTCTTAGTAACAGTTGTGATCCAACATTTGACAATGTCATGTACATATTGGAGCACAGGTTCAAAGCAAGCAATAACATTTGTTTTACATTTTGTTTAATCCTAAAATATACGGCACAAGACTCTTGAGAATTGAAATAAACTTCTAATGTCAACTTCACAACTATCCCAAAGGTTTTTCTGACAATTTTCGGTATGAAATGTTGGTCCTGGAATAAAAGAAACGTCAGCTCTAGTTCTGGAGCAATATATGAATTATTCCAATTTATATTATTAAGCAAGATTAGCCCGACAGACTTTTTTTATACACTGCCAGAATTTGTGGCAGAAGCTGAAAGAAGTTTCAGCAAGCTAGCATGCATCAAAAACTTCAGGTATTTTGCAACTTCAGATATTTTACTTTCTAGCTGTCTTGTCTCCTGAGTGTGAAACTTGGAAGCAAAATGACATTGTGGCAGTAACTTGATATTTTGCATTGAAAAAGTCCAGAAAACTAAAGCTTTAAAGGCAATCAATGTGTTGTTTGCAGCCACTTCTGATGCATTAGTTTCTTTTTTCTTTAAACACTGCAGTCTGAAGACATTAACAGGATAATCGTTTTGTCAATGAACACTAGAATTATCTTGATGTTCTTATTAAATAAAAGCAGCAGAGGCAAGTATTTTTCAGAAATACAGAATAGTAATTTCAGAATTACAACATTTTTTCTATGAGATTGTATCCATGGATGAGGGATTGCGATGCTGGAATAGGAAAGTCAGGCAATGTTTCCAGTGGGCCCTCCAAGATAGCATCAGATAATACCACACGATTCGTCCAATATAAGCATACCTCAGCTAACAAAACCCCAGACAATGAGGCTCCATTTTGCAAAATCTTTTGTCCCAAGCCAGCTGTTCCTTTGTCTCCTTGTCCTCTATCTGTCTGATCTTTTTTATCAGCTTCAACATTGGGAAGATGATGAAGGAAGGTGCAAAGAACGCAGGCCTCCTGTATCAGGTTGGAGTGGTCTGTCTGTAGTAAGCAATGCAACAAAATTTCGGCTCGGAAAGAATTGGATTCTGTTCTAACTAATCCTTTTGTAGCCATGTATGCCAGCTACAATGGGCAAGATGAATAACATCTGCCTTCAGAATCTTTTCCTGTGTATGCATGAACAGAAAAACAAAACAAAATGGGGAGAGCAGCTTATCCTGCTTCATCAGCTATGTCCCGTGTGTGTGTGTGTGTGTGTGTGTGTGTGTGTGTAGATAGATAGATAGATAGATAGATAGATAGATAGATAGATAGATAGAAAAATAGTTCTGGCTACTAAAATGGGAAGTCATAAGAAATGTGGAAACTGATGAAAGAAGAGTTCATTCTTTGATGGATTTTGGAAGAAACCTTCAAGAGGTCTATACAATGTTCAAAATGTTTTTGTTTACTTACATGAGGCTTAGGTGACTCAGCTGTTGCATTTCACATATGCATTTTGTTTGCTTTGAATAAAAAGTTTATTGAAACAGGTTGATATGTTCTTTTTGTGGTGTAGGAACCTATTCGCATTTGTTACATGTTATTTCTGTCAATTTTCCACTAAAGAAGTAATATCTAGGAACACATCTACTTCATTAACTGTGATATGCCTGTACAAGTTTTTCTTTGTCATGATCCATGACAGTTATATATTTTATTCTACTGTATGAGGGTTAAAATCTACATAGGTTAGTTACCATTAATTATATTCTCTTGTAACAGTGAATGTTCTAAATTAACTGGAAATTAAGGACTTCTTTTCATAAGCATGTCCTGTTCATCCAAAAGCATGCACAAACACACTTTGCTGACTATGCTGTTGGTATGAAACTTCTTTTTGTTCACGTATGTGGTGCTTCTCACTGCTTTTTTGATTGTGCTCTGAACATTTGAGCCTAATGGGAAGAATCTCTGTATAGATGATAGCTTCTTTCTTTTGCTGCTGTTGAATTTTTATGGTACTGAAGTCTTGTATAATTTTTAGTGCTTGCTGATGATTGTGTAGTGCATTTCCCATGGATCTGGAAATTGTTTGGTGCAGTGTAAGTAGAGACAGATGAGATTGTTTCCAGTGCTGTAGAATGGAAAACACAGTGAAGTCAAACTTTGCTTAGGAAACTGGAGCCATTACGGCAATAGCACATTTCGCTAGTAATATTCTTTTCACTTGTAATTCATTGTCAATTTTCTGCCCTGAAGTAGGTAGCAGCAACTGAAAAAATACAAAACAATTCAGCTAGAAGATGAATTACTCGGTTAAAGTGCAAAACTCTTCAAGATGACCTGGAATGTATATCAATATTCCTCTTTAAAAGCCAATACCAAATAAGTGCGAACAAAGCCATAAAGTACTTCTCAAAAATTACAGAGAACACTAGGATGGTGATTGAGCTGAACACATAGAAAGCCAGGCCAACCTGGTTCAAATTAGAAGTGAGCAGACACCATCTTCTTAGTCTCTATTTCTGTTGCAGTATTTGCAAAAGCATCGGCATTTTGTGGGTGTGTTTTTGAGTGTCAGCTCAAAAATTCACTTTGCCATCAAAGTCCCAGGACTGTGCAAAACTTGGTAATACAAGGGCCTTGAGTACCATATTACAGAAGGAGTTCTAACAGCTCCAAGAGCTGCTACCCATCACTCCTTCCACTCCTCACACAAAGAAACAGGAGGACTGAGGAGCTGCTTTCTTTCCAATAATAATAGCTTCAAGAGTGTCTTCAAGCCTCATAGTTGTAGATGTATAGGGAAAACCGGAAAAGTAGGTTGTACTTAAATTCTTATCAAAATTCACGTCAGATGGAATTTTGCCCTAAGCTTATGAATAGGTCTATGATTTAATAGTAAATGGTCACATGGACTATAGTGAAAAGCTGAGGATTGGCATAAATAATTGTGAATAATTGAGGACGTTAGCGATGTCGCTGAAGTTCTTAATTACCTAACCTGGAATGTGAATATCAACATCCTGAAATGCTTTGATATATACTTAACAGAATGTTCTGTCGTGTGATTTTCTTTTCCAACCTGGAATGAAAAAAAATGGTTTCTGTGCATGGAAGATTATACTTAAATTTTATTGTTGTTTACGCTATATTGTCCAGGTCGTAGGTGCTATTCATGATTCAGCTAAGTAAATACTAGTAGAATCAGGAGACTGAAGGAAAGCCTGCTCCAGAGCTTTGGGATGAAGGAGCAGTATAACCTTGTGCTTATCTTATTAACCTTTGGGAAGCTTCTACTTCCTACTGCTTATACCAAAGTACGGAGTGTGGCATGCCATAATGCTTGCTGAGCTGCAGTTTCAACCGTTCTTGGTTGTTGGGCAGTTTGACTAGGGATGATGAGAGCTCCCGTGCAACATCTGGAGATCAACCTCACACTTCTCATAACAGGGGTCCTTTATACGCTGGCATTTATCACTCCATCAACCTCTCTCTTACTAATTTTTCTCCCCTAAGCTTTTGCCAAGGCCAAAAAAATCCTTTGCTCAAAGCTGCAAAGTTATAGCTAGTGACCCATCTTTAGTAAATCTGTATGACAAGACTGTTTCTAATCTCCTAGTTCCTTCTGTCAGAAGTAAAAATCAGCCCTTTGAAATTTGCCTTGAGGTTACTTGGGGTCTGACACAGACAAATATGTATTTTGCAGTGTGAAGCTATTCTGAGGGAAGAAGCTAATCTTGTGAGGCAAGTGCCTTGTGAGAATGTGCCCTTAAATTAAAGGTCTCCTCTCATATGAGCACAGGTGCTAGTAGTTTGCCTTTTTTAAAATGAGCTCAAAGTTATGAAGCCTTGCCAGGGCAGAAGAAACATGGCCAAGGGAAGTTAGGGTTGCTATGGTTTTGGCTCATGCTGGAATGGTGGCTTTACTGTGTACAAATCCCAGCAGGTCTGTTCAAAAGATGGTAAATAATTACAAGGAACACCAAGTCTCCAGGGGGCACTTCAGGTTTGAAAGGATGTTCACCAGGTCAGAGGTGAGGACGACAAACTGCCGAGAAGCGGTTGTGCCATTTATCAAGCTGGAGCTATTTTTATTGCTTGAGTTGCGCTCTGACTCTAAATGGCATAATTTGAGCAAAATCATGTCTGGAAAAGTGTCTCTGGTTGCAAATCCTTAATGGCAGCTTTCTGCTCAGTCAATTTCCAAGACAAGGCAGAGGGCTCTGCTTATTTTCTTGAAGTATGAAAGGAACGTTAACAAATTATCTGAACTGAGTAAGAAACAAGGGAGAGGATGTCAGAAAGTGAATAATTGAGGTTCCATCCTGGGTTTCCAGTCTCCCTTGTGTGAAGTTAGCCACTTAAAGCTAATATGTGCAGATGTTTCCCTTTCCCCCCTAATATTGCAAAAGTGAAGGAGAAACATCAGAGAGAGTCAATGTAAAATCATCGTGAGTTTCAGATGAATTGGAATCTCCCCTCCCCGGTGCACTGCTTGGTTAACACTGATTGTGGCAAAGATTTTGTTGTTTAGGAAATGTCTTCATAGGATGCTGCGAGAGGTGAAGCTTGGTTCATTTAGTAAGAAGAAAGATTTTTCTTCTTTTGCAGTTGTCAGATTGATTGCTAGAATTTCCTCCTGAAGATTTCAGACTTAAGGTGCTTGGTAGGCTGAGAGGGAGTGTGACAAATTTTGTAACTGGTGCTTTCTTGGTGTACCTGAGAGCCATTTCACAAAATACACAGTAATGGTATATATTATGGCTATATAGTGGACAAGCTGTCTCAGCCTTCATTTGTTGTAGTCATACTTAACAATGCATCTACAACAAGGGTCTGCATATTTTGACTGCCAGCAAAATATTGTGCTTGCTATTGATAACAACTTCTTTCCTGAAGAAAAGGTATTGAGTTCAAGCCAGGTTTAGGAAAGTATTCATTGCCTCTCAGATCAGCAGTGGAAACAAATAATTCCTTTCCCTTTACATGAGAGCTAGAGGTGGGTATGTACTCTCCTGGATGCCAGTGCTGACTGGATTGGAAAGCACTGTCATTACTTTGTAAACCTCTCAGAAATTGATGGTGAAGTCAGGAGCGATTCTTCCTCATTTAAATTGCTGTAGAAAGGAAGGGGATATTGATGATTTTTTTAAAAAAAATATATATACACAAATGCACTCATTAATAGAGAGCACGCCAGATTATTTGTGACCTGTGGACAAATCAGTGTCAATTAGCAAATCTTAGTTTGCATATTTATTCTGAAGATAAAATGAGACAATCTCATACAGTGTTTCTGAAGAAAGAGAGAAGGAATGCAAATCTGAGATACAATTGGTTACTCTTGCAGCCATAACTTATTTTGCCATTCAGACCTGGGCAAGTCCCCTCCTCCAGTGCTAGGCACATATTAAAGGAGGGTATATTTAATTTCTTTACATATTTAGGATAGATAGGGATCAGTACAGTGATGCTGGTTTTTAAAAAGTAGTAGTCTTCTCTCCTTTTCTGTATATGCCTTCAAGTTGCCTGAGGCTAAGCAGAGTCAGCCCTGATTAGTACTTGGATGAGAGGCCACAAATGAATATCAGGTGCTATAAGCTACATTGCAGAGGAAGGATCTGTCAAAACTACCTCTGAGTATTCTTTGCCTAAGAAAACCCTATGAAGTTAGTGGATGGTATAACTTAAGGGCACCGGATCCTGTTGGATCTTAGAAGCTCAGCAGGGCCAGCCCTTGTTAATACTTGGATGGGAGACTGCCAATGAATACCAGGTGCTGTTCCTTTCAGACAAAGGAACTGGCAAAATCACCTTTGAGTATTCCGTGCCTAAGAAAACCCTATGAAATTCATGAGGTCACCATAAGTTGACAGGCAACTTGAAGACACATACACACATATTTGAATATCCATTTAGCATCCATTTAGCAATGCAGTAATGTCGTTGTTGTTGCTGCTGCTGCTGGTACTATATACTTTCAAGTCAACTCTGACTTATGGGAAACCCATAAGAAGGGTTTTATGACAAGATTTCTTTAAAGGTGGTTTGCTGTTTCCTTCCTCTTAGGCCCTTTCTGCACCTTACCTTGACAGCGCGACGAACCAGAGCCCTCACGATATTGCTAATATCGCAAGAGGCTCAGTAGAGACCCCCTTGCAGTCTGCATACAGCAGGGCATTGATGAGAGAGCACCAGTCCCCGCCCGGTGGCTTGTCCGCATGTCGGCATCCTGGGCCACGCCTAGGTCCTGCCCTGTCCCCGCCCCACCGCCGCTGATTGGGGAGTGGTGTTTCTTTCTTTCTTTCTTTCTTTTGCTGGCTATTGTGCTAACATTAGCACGATAGATCCTGCCAACAGGCTGTTTCGTACTACGTTGGTAACGTGCTAACGATAGCGCCGGGTTAAAAAAAACAAAACACAGTCGGCCGGACCCTGGGGGCTGCTGTCGTCTCAAGTGTGAGTGGCGACACAGCCCCGGGGTGGCCTCTCGCGGCGACGTGTCACGCAGTGTTCCCTGCTGTGATGGGGACAGCGGCTGGCCTGCTGCTGGGCGGAGCGTCCCCTGGGAGTTGCTGCGTGAGGGACAGGCAGCAGGGACTGCCCACACCCCGCCCACTCCTGGGTCCTTCCCGGAAGCACACCGGACGACGGCTCCACAGGCCCTCTGGTTGCGCGACCGATGCGTGAAAAGGAGATTATTTTCGCCTTTCAGGCGAAAATGAAAAAACGCGACTTCAGCACTACCCATGGTCGTGATAGCACCTGGTTGGCCAGAACGTCATGCGGTACGGCGGGAGCTGAAGGAGGGAGGGAGTGTGCCTAATACGCTTTAAAAACGCCGTGCGAAAAGGACCTTAGGCTGAAGGAATGAGATTTACTCAAGGTCAACTGGTGGGTTTCCATGGCCTACCACAGTTCCCCACCCCAATCTAGGATCTTGTTGCTAGATCTGTGGTGTTAAAAATTATTTTACAGTTAACACCTCAGTAATTTGTTTGGAGGAAAACATAACAAATTGTGTGAGGGAACTGTCTAGTTCACACCACTAATATCTTTGTCTGGCATCAGGCTATATTACAACAGGTTCAGACTTGTGAATAAAGCGATGGATTCAGAATCTGTTTTATTAGAGGGAACATCACCTAAGCGGAGTTCTGCTGAGAATACTACATTAGGACAAAGGGGGAGGCAATTTCTGTAGATTTTTTATTCCCCCAGCATCATGTTTTCATTGTTCTGCCAAAAACCAGCTCCCTCAACCTGTTGGAGCACATTTTCAGCAGATGCAAGGGATATCAATTTTGCTGGCAGAGAAGGAAAGAGCAGTTCTGTCTGGAGAGGGAAATGCTGGATCTAGTTTGGAAGTGTGAATCTGTGAATTCTGTTTTAACGAAATTATTCGCTTCTCAGTCCACAAGTTCATTTCAGCCACATCATTTAGGGAACATTAGGATGCGTGGTAAATTCATACTCTCCCTCCAAACTCTGCATGAATATTTGTTATGGAATTTCATGTTGTTCTACAGTTTAATATGTATTTTCCTTGGAACTTGTATTTTGTTCTCTAATATGTGATTTGTATACTATGTCTTCAGTGTTAGCAGTTGAGGCATATCTTTAGCATTTTTGAACTGGATCATATCATTAAAGTCAGATTTCAGACCACAAATTTTCCAATCGTATCTTGTAAGTTCAGCACAACTGTCACCCTTCTGATCAATTTTGACAATTATTTTGTGGTTCTGGCAATTGCACTGGCCATTAAGTTTGAAGTTTTCCCTTCCAGCATTAGACTTGTTTTCTAGTCAAGTCTGCCTCTGATGCCAGCCCTCCTTTTCAGCCTGCTTGCTCTACTACTCAATTTGTACAGCCTTTACTTTGTTCTGTAACACCTATAACTGAATTCAACAGGAAATAAATACATAGCATCACACATATTTAATATGTAATTAGCGTGATTTTGTGTACATGGTAAATTTCTCCTAAAAGTACTTAGCGATAGATATTGTACTGAGTTTAATAAGAAATATTCTATGTGTCATTTTATAGGTAACTAGGTATATACCTGGGCATTACCTGGGATTTTATTTTATTTTTTTATGGGTAATACTTGTTAAAAAGATTTGAGATCCTGTGTTCCCCCAAATTCCCCAAACTGTCTTGTCCAGTACTTGTAACTTTTCCCCATATTCCCCAATCCAGTCTCTGAATACAGAGTTATAAACATACAGAGGTTGGGTTCCTGAGGGAATATACTGCCCTCCTTCTTGCTGCTAGACCTTGTCTTCATAGCAACTAGCCTATTTGAGACAGACACAGTTGACTGAGGCCCAAGAGCTCTCTGGCTGAGAATTCCAAAGGCCTCTCCCTAACCTGCAAACCTCAGGGTTCCAGAGAATCTTCTTAGGCAGCCAATCGTGTGAGACCTGACACTGCCAATCATATGAAGTCTTCACCTGGCACAGGACAAACAAACATGGACTTTTATATATAAGATAAGTATATCCTGTCTTTAACATATAATGAGTATGTCCTGACTCTGCCATTGTTTTTTAAATGTTTCAGATATAAATTGGTGCGTGTTTACTAATAGCTAATTTTATTTGGAACCTGATTTACTAAATTTATTTCAAGGAATTTCATTAGAAAGCATAACTACCTCCCATCATTTGGCAAATGGGTTAGCTTATGAAATCAAAAAGCCAGTAAAAGAAAATATTTGCTGGATTCCCCATTTACAAATGCATATGTGGTCACCAGAGAAGATGCCTCTAGATTTCCTTGCAGCAAATAGCAGAGAGTTTGAAGTTGCCAAGGAGAACATCTACTAGATGTAGTTCAGTATGACTACATTGTTAGCAGAGTATTGTCTGTAAGATGTGAATGAATTTCACAGCCAGATCCAGGGTAGGCCACTAGAGAGACATCCATCACTGTGACTGGAACCAGCTGAAAGCATGGTCTTACATGGTTGCCTGATGATGGATTTCTTCACACCAGAGACAAAACAGAATTATCTAGTAAATTATTACTTTTTTTATATATATATATATAATTTTATTAAATTTCATGAATAAAAAAGAATTCTTTAACTTGTTCTTATTACATGAATTATTTCTGATCTTCCACACTGTTCTGGTCGACCTTTCCCGCAGTTTACTCCACACATTACATTAATGCATCACAATACAAAGATTTTCTCAACTGCTCGAACAGACATTTCCCTCTCCTACACAATCATAATAGAGTCGTTCTAGCTAGTCAGTTCCCAACCATCACTCCCTTCTGCTTTTACTCAAATCGTCTTGTTTCAAAATATTCTCATTTATCTTATCTCATTAAACTTCTACTATCTCCTCATTTATTTTTTAACTCTCCATTACTTGTGCCCCAAAATCTTATAATTTTTAAATGTATCTGTCACTGTATATCTGGCAATCTGAACTATTGTTACTGCAACGATTCCTCATCTTCTTACCCTTAAATTCCATTATATTAAAATATCTTGTTTCCCTCTTCTATTTTAGTCCTATTCAATCCCCTTCATCCCTTCAACAATATCTCATGTTCATATTCATAAAAATATATCGATATATCATCAATTGCAAACTTAATTGACAATACCAAAGTAAAGATCAATTTATATAGTTCAGAGCCCTGTGTTTTCATCCACAACCCGTTCCCCTCTCTCATTAGGGGCTTTGCAGCCTGGAAATTCATTTGAAAATTCTCTGTATTCTTATAGTCGCTTATGTTCCCAGCTGCTCCGTCCCTGAGAGTGAGGGTATTTTACCTGAATAATCTCCCTCACAGGCACGCCCCCCTTAAACAGTATGCCAGTATTTATTCACTTGTCAAATCAGAGTCCTGTGACTATATCCACCTCCTGTTCCTCCTTCCCCTCTTGGACTTTGCTGCCCAAGATCCATTTCTGAAAGTTTCCTGTATTCTCAAAGTCGCTTTAAATCCGAGCTGCTCCGTCCAAAAGAGTGAGGGTATTTACTTAACTATCTTCCATTACAATCTCACGGTCTCCATATAACACTGTTAAGACTACTGACATTCACCTATGCTTATCCCTTCCACCCCCCTCCCATCCTGGACTTTGCTGCCCAGAATCTATCTGAAAATAGTCTGTATTCTCATCGTCGCTTAAGATCCAAGCGCTCAGTCCATGGCGGGTGGGGGTCTTCCAGTCAAATCACTTCCATCACAGGCGCCCCAGTCTCATAGTCCCCTCCAACCCTTGACATCACATTGATTATATTAATGACAATATATCAATCTAATAGTAAGCTCAATTGACATTGCTGAAGTACATTTCCCTTGTCAAATTTAGAGCCCTGTGCCTTTATCCGCCTTCTCTTCCCCTCTCCCCTCTTGGAGCTGCCCGGAGTTCATTTCTGAAGATTCACTGTACTCTCGTAGTCGATTAAATTCCAAGCTGCTCCATCCGTGGGAATGAGGATGTTTAGCTCAGATGACCTTGCAGCACAGTCTCAGCGGTCTCAACAATCCAAAGAAGTCAGGAAACAAGAATCTCACCACAAGAGTAAAAAAAAAAAGGAAACGTGCAACTCCATAACTTTTGCTCCTGAAGTATTCCTCAAAATTCCAAAATCCAAAGTCAATAAGCCAAATACCCAATCTTCTCAACTCCACCAAAATATTAAAGTAATATAGTATAAAGATTTCAATGTCCAAATGGAGATTATAACTCTTATATAATCCATCAGTCCATATGTTCAGTCATTTGACATCTAATAGTATAAGTCCCAATTATAAGTCCAAAAATCTTTCTTTATTCATTAAACAGTATTAAATTCAGTCCCTGTGAGAAAACAGAAAATCCAACTAGCTTTTTCTTTAAATTCACACCGCCCCTTTAAGAGGAACTTTCAGCCATAACGAACTCACTTTGCTTCTGGGTCCCCTCCACCTTCGCTCCTGCGCTCCGTTGCCTGCCAGAACTGCTGTGATATTCCCGGAATAGGGACCAGAACAGGTTACATGATTTCTTGTTAAATTCTTAGCTGTTACTTGATTTCTTATTTTAAAAGCCGACGGTGGCGTTTGTGCCGCTCAAGCGGCGATCCCACTGGCTCCGTCATGGTCCTTCGACCCCCCTGGCGCTTTCCGCTCCCCCAGCCGGGCAGAGCCAAACGCCGGTTGTGGGGTCCCCTTCGGACCCGTTCCGCACCCCTTGTACCGGAGGGGTGTTTAGCCGCCTCTACGATGGTAAAAGAAGCGGCTGGAATCCAGCGGATGGCTGCTCGGAGCCACGCCATTGCGCAGCTTCATTCCGAGCTGCCACTCGCACCTGCCATGCGACTGGAAGGCGTAAATTATTACTAAAAGTAGAATAAGCCCCATTTGCACTTGATTTTGGCCAGTTTACATCCTATCATAGCACATACAAGGAACCAGTGCACTCAGATACACACTTACTTCTAAGTTATGTAATGATTTGTTGCTATTGAAATAGAGTTTTGCACATATGAATCTATTTAGATGACCTTCTTTTGAGAAGATATGGGATCACAGAAGCTATGAAAGATGTTTGTTGACAGATACATATAAAGGTTCAAGGAAGAGAAGAAAAAGAAATCTGGCATTGCCTTTAAGGCTAATTGTTTTTTTTTTCCTCATGAACTGTTGTGGATATAAACCCACTTCTTCAGATGCAATATTGGGTGGAACATCAAAAGCAATTGGTTTTTATCGATGAGAAAATAAAGGCCAATTAGTTATGGGTTCTGCCATATTTCTCCCCCCCCCCCGCTTTCTCTTTCCTTCTTCTTTTTTTATACTGTAAGAGGCTAACATGGCTACTTCTTTGGAAAATATATAGAAAGGCTATTTCCATACAAGGTACAATTAAGGAGAGGTAAATGGCAGACATACCTCTCTGAAACCCTAGTGATAGCTTACTTCCCCAATAAGCTCACTTTTTCTATAACATAAATGGCCATTTCTAATTGTTCTTTCCCTCATTCCTTTGTACTTCCATGGAAACGTCTGATGATGGAATTAGTACATGCTGTGACTCTTGGGTAATGGGAAAATATTTTGTGAAGCAAATGCAAAGTGATTGCTGTTAGGGTGTGAGTGGCTCAGAGACTTACTAGTAAAGTAAATGGGCAAATAAGACATCTGTACTGAAACAGTTGCACTACAAAAACAATTGCAGTAGAAAAAGACATGGGATGCACATTTGATGTTAAGAAAAAAAGAAAGGAAGCTGTGAAAAGTCTAGAAAGCTACCTTGTACTGATTAATCTAGATCAGTATTTTCATTCTGTCTGGCAACAGCTCTCTACGATTTCAAGTAGAAGTGTCTCCGAGCCTCACTGCAACATCCCTGGTAGTTTTGCATCCAAATGGTCACCAAGCCTAACCCACAATAGCTTCCAAAATCAGATAAATTTAGATCTGTTTAAGATAGTGTGGTGGTTAGGTACTTAAACAGAAATGATTGTTTAACTGATACAGGTGCCTTTTGATGTAGTAGAACCAAGTCATAGGTATATTTTTGTCATTGAGTTCCTCCTCATCTCCCCAGATGCATTTAGTAGTTTCACTCTGAAACTTTTTGAATGGTTTGTGAATGAATTTGTACACGAAACTGCATAAAGAGAATAAACCATTTAAGAAAGTGAAGTGGCATGTCTAGCATGGGATCTAAGTGCTACTTAAATGGAACAGACAGCATTTCTTCCTGAGACATTGATCTGCTAATCCTAATTTGACTAATCCAGAGAAATAAAAAGATTTTTGGCTTTTAAAAAAAATTGTTTGAACTTGTTTCTCTGCCAGGGCTCAAACTGTACTGTAAGATACCTGGTTTTTATAAGCTCTTGAGAGTTTTATAGTAAAAACAGGGAGGATTTTATAAACATCTATATGACATTTTGGAGGCAGTTTGTTTGTGATTCTTTTTCAATAGTCTTGTTTTTACTTTCGGTATATTTTAAGACTCTTTGGGAACTCTGAGAAGCAGGATGAAATGTGTGTGTCTGTGCTTTTAAGATGCCTGTCAATCACATGAATTTCCTAGGGTTTTCTTAGGAAAGGAGTACTCAGAGGTGCTTTTGCCAGTTCCCTCCTCTGAAATAGTGTACAGCGCCTTGTATTCATTGGTGGTCTCCCAACCAAGTACTAACCAGGGCTGACCCTGCTTAGCTTCTAAGATCATATGGGATCTGATGCCTTTAGGGTATTTAGGAGGCAATAGGGTACAGACCTATGGTTAAGTATGATTTGCAGTGAAAGCAGTCTTAATGAAGGAAACACTACTTTGACTGACAAATCAAGGCAGAGATTGGTAGGCAGTGAATTTTCGATACCATTATGTATACTAAGAAAATTAACTAAGTGGCAAACTATGTGTATATGAATGTTGTTTTGCAGTAATCTCTCAAGGGCTGATCTGTGAAATGTAATCTCATGTGGAGAACAGTGAAAATTACTTATTTCATCTGGAGATTTCAATGCATTGCATCTATCATCTATATATAGATATCCTGCATTGTGTGAAGAGTTTTTATGCTAGCACTGGCGTTCTCTTCAGTCAGTCTGCAATTGTGTCAGAGCTTGCTAAAATAATGTTTTTGGACCGTGATCCCAGAATCTAGGAACCATAGTTTAGGAAAAGAGCTTTCCCTTGCTCTATATTGATGCAATAATAATCAAGGGTTCCAGAAAACTCTGGCTAGTAGTTTGCAAGTAGTGTGTTCTTATATGCTGTTCATTCAGTCCTGATTGACTCTTCCTGCAAATGGGAGTGGCCAAACAAAACACAGACCCTTGATCTGTGCAACATCTGGAGTGAGGATTCTGGTTTGTCTTTTCCCAATCAGGCCACAGGCATAAGCCATATTTTGTTGTTGGTTTATGACTCTGTTCTTCATGTCATTTCTTCCTTTGGTCACAGCCAGGTGGTGTGCACAGGACGAATCTCTGTCTCACAAGATCCAAATGGTTGATGTGTGATTTGATTCAGGTCTTTATTCTTGGTAGGACAGCAATCCCAGGATCTCATAGGATGTTACCATGGCAGTTAAAGTAAAATAATAGCTATGATTGTATAGTATAGAAGGGCCTTTTATAGAAATCTCTTGCTTGGAAGCTTCTCCCGGTGCTCACTCTATTTTCTTTTTTGGTATGAAACAAAGGCCTTTTTATTATCTTTTAAAAGTGGCTAGCTGTGTGTTTTGGCTTCTTATCAGTAGGTTTTTGATTTGGTCTGCTTATTCTTCTTTGATTTGGCTCAGTAACTTTGATTGGTTGGTTTGAGTTGGATTGTTTCTCAGCTTCTCTCTTGGTTTATCCTCTTGTGGCTACTCTGTCTACCTCTGATTCTCTGGTAGCCATGCCATCCAGATCTTTTTAAAAATGTTCCAATTGCAGAGCAAAGATCTCAGATACTGATGGCCACTCCCATTGCTTTTTGTGCCTGGGAGAAAAGCATAAGATCAGGTCCTGTTCACACTGCAAGGTGATGACTCTGTGGGCCTGAAAAAACTACTGTGTGTGCTTGCAGGCCTTTCTTTATTATAAGGCCCAGAGATGGCTGGATGCTCGCTCGATATCCAGTGGATCCTTGGTTCCATGCACTTCTTCAGTGCCAACTCCTCCTTTGTCCGCCTCATGAGTTGTGTCCAAGTGGCCCTCTACCAAAACTCCTATGGCCAAAAGTGCCAAGCATCCTGTATTCAATCTTGCTGTTGGTATCAGCAGGTCAAAGGGCAATGTTTCCTGTACCAAGGTTCCTTCAACACTGAGACTCTCTCTTGATATCAAGGCTTTTTTTCAGTGTGGCAAACGCAGGTGCCATAAGAAGAAAAATAGTTCTAAAGATTGTTCCCAACTTTAGTTGCCATCCTTGGTGGTCTCTATGGTCACGTCTGGATGAGCATCACCAGACCACTTGCCACCTCATTCTTCTCTCGCTCAAACTCTTCAGCCCTCAACATTGGCCATGTCAGATGGTGAGACAGTTGACTCTCCCTCTCATGGGCCTCAGCATTCTCCAGGGCTTCCAGCTCAATCTCACCATGATCATTGCCTCCTGGAACTTACCCTGCCAGGGATTCTCCTTTACTGCCTTCACTTGCTGCTTGACTTAGGCCTATATCTTGACACTTGTCTTTGGATTCACCCTGATCCTCCATTTTGTTTGCTTCAAAGGGCTCAAGACCAACCTTCTCTGGTTTGTCATAGATCCAGATGGTACCATCGCCCTTCTCCTGAAGCTGTTGAATCTGAGCAGTTCAGTTGTAGGCACCATGCTCCATCCTCATGACACTGTTAATATTCTTCTTTACCTTCTGAAGGTGATCCTCTCTCTGAAGGAACTGTAGAGTGCTATGACAGTGACTACTATTACTCCTGGCATCCTGGTCCTCTTCCTCACTGGTATGCTTATATTGATCAGGATTGAAGTCTGTCTTGATATTACTGCGGTTGGGATTTTTCCCCTTACCGCTATACAACTAGGCATGTAGAATCACCAGATCGGAGCAGGCCTTCCTGCTCTTCTAAGTGCTGTCTTAAATCCTGATCTCCTACATGCACCTGTCTGTCTCATAAGGTGGGGTCATCTCTACTGCTTACAAAAATACAGGTACATGCTGCAACCACTTCCTCCAGCAGCAAACCTCAGGCATCCACTTTAGCCACCAATGTGCCTGTCCTCTCCACTGCTTCCACCAATGTCCCTTGTAGCACTGTTTCTATCAATGCTCTGATTGTTGCTTTGGCTGTGGCGACTTCTCCACACTGTCGTTCTTCTTCATCTACTCCATCACCATCTCCACACAGATTATGCCAGCACCGTTCCAAATCCATTGTATTCTGTGACACCATCTTCTTCCTTTATTGCTCAGCAGCAGCAGCACTCCCCCCCGCCCCCCAGCATTCTTGGTGAGCCTGAATCCATTTCACTACAGATAATACCTGGAACTTTGCAGAGCTGATAGTACACGTGCCTAAGTCCCTCTAACTCGACACAAAGTCACTTCTTACATACCTCTTCTTCCTGCCCTTCTTAAGATTGTGAGGCTGTAAGAAAGTGGACACTTTATACAGGGTTTTCAACCACTCTGTGGATTGTCTTTCTCAATACCCAAAGCCCAAATCTATTGTTGTTGAGGCTGCAAAAGAAAGTACAAACAAGGAAGGTAACAAGCTTGATGTCCTCGTAAAGAAATTCTGCCCCATTGCAGTGCTATCCATCCCTATTGCGAACTATGTTTGCATATCAGCAACATCTGTGAGAGTGAATGACACCACTCTTAGCAAGACTCACCGATGACAATTGACATTTGGCAGTGACTCTCCAATCTGAAGCTTGTACCTTAGCATCACACCAACTGACAACAATGAGACATGTTGCTGACTGCAGTGCAAAATCTCTTGTATTGGCCATGGTCTTACACCTCCATTCCTGGTTGTGCTTCTTGCGTTTGTCTCCCCAGGCCAGGACTACTGTTGAGGATTTACCATTTGACAAGTCTGGATTGTTCCACAAGGGCACTGATAATTCCTTGTTCTCCTTGGGTTTGTCTCCCCAGGCCAGGACTACTATTGAAGATTTGCCATTTGACAAGCCTGGGTTGCTCCACAAGGGCACTGATAATACCTTGGAACATACCCAGAAGATGTGGACCTCTGCCTGTAAATTTGGCTTGCCTTTTCAGTCCTCCTGGTCTTCTGGGCCTAAATACTCATAGTAAAGACACCCGTCAACTTCTAAGTGAGCCTACACTCCAGTCCTTCCAAAATTGTCTAGAGACTCTTTCCCTGCACTACCATTCTCTAGGAAATCCTCCATTCCATCCGACTTCTGTTTGTTTTTAATTGCCAGTCTTACCTGTTATTGGGAGGCATCCTGAAAAATGTATTGAAGAGGGATATAGTAGGAAGTGGCCTAAGTAAATAAAACAAATGTGGCATGGCTACAAATTGATATTTCTGTGTGGTTATATTACAGGTTTTAGCAGGAAACCCACAAGGTGTGAATGCCATATTTGGGTGTGTGCTCATCTTTAAACATCAGGGCTTCACACCCTGCCTTCCCTGCACGCTTCCCTCTTTCCTTCTTTCTAGTTGTTGGTATGGTTTTGCTGGAAGCAGTTCCACCCAACAAAGAAGTCCCTTGGGGCCACTAGGTAGCAATGGACATGAAGGCATCCTCCCTGGGTTACCTCTTCCAACACTGGAGTGCTGCAGCAAAGGGGGTATCTAATGAGAAGGGACTATGATTGGCAGTCTAGTGATATAGCAAATAGCTTCAGTGTGGCTTGGTAACTGAAGCAGACAAGGTAAGCAGCAGGAGAATTTCAGCTATGTCGTGGGAAATGGCCTTGGCTAGCTCCCTGATTAGCAGTGGAGTGCAAATCTCTTGGGTCACTGCCAGGGTTCAGGAGAGCAAAGCCCTGCTGGGATGTCAAATTGCTGCCATATTTCATTCATGGAGAAAAAGAGAGTTGACTGTTTGATTAGAGCTTATTGATGTTGTGGGCATGCTGTCGTCTACCATGCTTTTAAAACATTCACAGAAATTACTTGAAGTTGTGAACAGTTAAGTAACATTTCCATTTGACTGTGAGAAATAGTAATTTTGCTTTCCCATGGTTTAAGTAAAGTTTCAAGGGGCATATTCTTGGAATCATAGCAGTGAGAAGATGAGCTAAGCTTGTGAGTGATATATTACAATGAATAGATTAGATATAGCCATGTTAGTCTGGACCATTATGTAGAGGGATATTGTGGCATCTTTGAAACTAAGAGAAAGAAGTTTGTTGCATAAACTCTTATAGAAGGGAGTCTGAAGTAGACTCAGTCCACGAAAGCTTATGCTAGAAATTTCCTTTTTTCATTTTTTTTCCAGTCCCAAAGGTGCTACAATGTCCCTTTGTCCAATGAATACATTAGTTACTGCAGTAACCCGGATCTTCACAGGAGGAGTTCACAGGTCCCATTAGGTGCCACATTTCCAAAAAGGAATTTGAAGCAGAGCCTCTTGCACCAATCAGAAAATATGATCAGAATATTCCATATTCATTAAAAGGCAGTACATTCTGTGCAAATTAGTTTTTAGAGGCTTTTCAAGGGCATAGAGAGCTTTGTGGTGATTGAGTTTGAAGGTTTCAGAAAGAGTAATATGTCCATCAAATCCCTTCTGTCAAATAGGGTTGCACCTTGTGAATTAGATGAAAATACCAAAATGTAGCTCTAGGCACTGCTGATACTGATGACTCCAGAAGCTACCCAAGGTCTGACAATAGCTACACCATGGACTTGATTTACCAATGGTGGACCCACTGTGGTACTTACTTGCATTTAACACCTTTGCCTGGAGAGTTGGTGCTGTTCCTAACCAGTATCTGCTCAGTCTTTTTGTGAGTTGAGTTTTTATTCTGTTCTGTCGTCCATCTGACACATCTACAAGATATGGACGGCCTTGTATATTCTTTGCTATGTAAAATAAGGTAAGAACTGTCTTGACCTATGTCCAGTGGGTAGTTGTAGCTAGAGTAGAACCATTGAATCAATTGCTGGATGGTAAATTAACATATATGTAAATACCATTAATTTAGTATGGCTATTCTAGTTAGATCTAGGAATTAGATTTAGGCTTATATGTCCAGGCACATACATTTCTGCTGGAGGAAAATCTGAATACTGAAGTTTGTCATTTTATTTGGTGACTGTCTTGTAGTTCAAACATACATCCACAACCCTGCTTTGATAGCCATAGCAGCTAAACACTTGTATTTCAAAATACTAAATGTGCAGTTCTTAGGAAGATGAATTTTAACTCCTAGTCCCACATTCTGCACACTTGTTCCTATGCTCCTGTAGAAGCACCATACACATAGACCCCTGGTGCTAAGTTGTTCTCTGCTTGGCAGATGAAATGAGTCTTTATTTTCCTGAGTTATATTAGCATTAGGATACCTGTAGAAACCCCATAGACGCAGAGCTTTGGTGCTGAGTTGTTCACTGCTTGGCTGATAAAATGAGCATTTATTTCCCTGGGTTATACTAGCATTTGGACTAGGAAGTAAATTGATATTTAAGTCGTACAGAATTCCCATCAACCCCTTTTTAATTTTGTTTGGACTGATAAAGTGATTGGACTGATTTTTCTGAGAATTCTGAGACTGATAATTATGAGAATGTTTAACTGCATTGACTGCATCACCCCATCCTTTGTTCCTCTCTGTCCTTCTTTGTTGACATTTCCAACCTTCTAATTATTTCTCCTTCATGGACTGGTCACATGCAGGAATCATATGAAATATATGATGATGTTAGCATTCCTATTTGGCTATGTGACAGTATCACTGAGGTTATATAAGGCTAAATGAGGGCAGTGTTTTGATTATCCATCACATTCATAGTCTCAGTCAGTTAATGCTCACACAAGAAATGGAATGATACTGAAATATAACGTTGTCAGCCAGATGTGAGTATATGGTAATCTTACTAGAGCGAATCCAGTCAATTCAAATTGAGGGCAGTGCTTTCTGGAAACAGTGAATGCCTTTAAAACAATCATTGCAAAAGAACACACTTTTTCATGCTGCCCAATATGTCCACTAAAATGTGGTTATTTGAGACTTAGTCCCATTGCTGTGCAACGTATGATTGAAAATAATGACCAAATTGCAGCTGAAAACTCTGAATTATGGGCATTTACCTGCTGGAAACTGTGGACTTCTTTTCGATCTTCTGCAAGACTTCACTAGTTTTTTTGTTTGGTGTCATCAGTTTGACTGCATACTTGGGCAATTTTTATTTAGAACTTCAACCACTTTGGCAAAGCTTGAAAATATAGAGCTATGTTGGTTTATCACCTCATCAAGACACTCTTAACAATTAAGAGTTCACGCAAAAACATTGTACGCATTATGGCTGCTGTTAACCAAACAGATATTCTGTAAGTGTATTATTAGTAAGTGGAATTAGGAACAAATAGTTTATGTAGAACCTGATTTTCCCCCATGCAGTCAATGAAGGAACCAGTGGAAGGCAAAGATAAACCTAATTTGTCAAGCAAGTTCATGATGAATCGTTGATGTAAAATTACTGCACTATACAATATTGTTTGTCATTTTACTTCATTCCAGATATAGCAGGAATGTAAAACAATCTTATCCTATCTTTTCTTTTCCCTTTCTTTCTTTCTTTCCTTCCTTCTTTCCTTCCTTCCTTCCTTCCTTCCTTCCTTCCTTCCTTCCTTCCTTCCTTCCTTCCTTCTTTCCTTCTTTCTTTCTTTCTTTCTTTCTTTCTTTCTTTCTTTCTTTCTGTCTGTCTGTCTGTCTGTCTGTCTGTCTGTCTTAGGTGGTCTCTCTATTTAAAAGCCACTTCCATATAGGGGAAAAAAAAACATTTGTACCATATGTACACTGTTCTATCTGCATTCATCACATGTGATTGTGACTACACATATGTACTTTGACTCATTGCTATGACTCTGAAGGGAAACTACTAGGTATAAATAAAATGGCCCTTAACTGACACTCTGTATTCTACATATATAGTGTCAGAACTAACATGCTGTTGTCATTGATGGGGCAGAAGGGTAAATTATGTTCTCATTAGAATATTGATCCTTTCTTTAATTTCAACTACTTTTCCTGTAATAGTACAGTCAGCCATCCACATTTGCAGGTTTCACTTTTGTAGAATTGATTACTTATCGATTATTTGCAGTCACCTCTTCTACCTCCTTATGCCATTTTTAATAGGGACTGCAAGCCTTGTGAGACTGAGAAACTGTGAACGAGATTAATAAGTCCATTTTAAAAATGGTGCGGGGCAGCTGTAGAGGTGGCAGTAAGCCCCACCAGCCGCCCACTTCTGCCTTGTGAAGGAACCCTGATGCCTCAAAGGAATCTATGGTGGGGTGAATATGGTTGATCATACTTTTTTGTGTGTGTTAAAATATGGTTTGTGAGAGCCTAGAGTTATTCATGGTTTTTCCACTTTCATGAGGGTCTTGTGCCCCTAAACTTAGCAAATGTGGAGGGATGACTGTAGTTACTTCGCTTTGTGCTTTGTTATCTGTCTTCTTAGCAAGAGCACCTGCTGTCTGTTGCACACTTGTTAGTCTAAATTTCCAGCTTAAAGCTGAGGTTGTTCTAAATATTGCATGCTTTGTTTTGCAAAAGAAAGATTTAAATAATAAAGGCATACATTAGTTGCACACATAGACACAAAGATACACAAGCAGTCTTTGTATGCCATTTCACTGTGATATGGAAGTGATTGTTTCTCAAGAGATCATCAATGGAAAGTAAGTTCTGGCAAGTGAGGCTTTGATTATGTCTCCGGCAATTGTCCAAGAGCCAGCTTGGCTAAGTATAAAGAGGCTCATTAACCAAAATAACAAACTGGTCATAGCTGTACATGGAATAGTTGCAATCTGCATAGATACTACAAGTATCTATGAAATTACAGATCTTCAAGCAGAACACAAAGATGCACACAGTCTGAAGCCCTGGTTATAAAATGCCCAATTTGCTGAAAAATCTTGAACAGCAAGATGTGAAGTATCCCTTTTATTGTCAGTAGCAAGGAGTGTCCTACATAAATATAAGCAGTTGCAGAAAAAGGAGGTAGGCATGTCTCAAATGTACTCCTCCTAGGAGCACTGCAGAGAATTTACCTTTTATCAGTGTAAGCATGAGTTACATTAAGTTAACAGGAACAAGTTCTTATATGTTTTTCTATTAATCGGGGGACTTGTCTGCTTCTACTGTACAGTAATATCTCTGTGAAGCCATGTTTCACCACTGTCTACAACCTAGAGTTTAACAGTTTATTGGAATATTACCTTATTTGTGTTTTCCACAGGAGACCTGTGTATCAAGAGACCTGTGTAGCTGGAGTGGGGGACAGAGTACTAGGATTGCATGTAGATACAAACCATATTTCCCATGCAATTACTACAGTTTAAATGCACACCTAATTTATTCTACAGATGAAAATGTAAAAATGGCACCTGTAATGAACACTAGCAAGACTTGATACTTATACAGGTTTAAGCTGGCATAGATGTTTTTGATCAGCTAATTTTATTATGCTATATTCAAAGAAGCTAATGAAGTCAAAGCCAGACTAAACATGTACCAAAAAAGTAATAGCTCAGTACTTATTTTAATGGTGTGAACATTTGAAACAGTTCATTTGTAACTTGCATTGGCTACCCTCTTGGTTAATGTTTTCTGAGCCGATGAAGTTTGAATAGAACTGGTCTGCAAGGTTCTTCTTTCTCTTTTTTTTAAAAAATAATTTTATTAAGAAGATTTTTTAAAAAAAACTCTTTCTAAAAAAAATAGTTACAGAAAAATAAATATAGACTTTTTTTTAAAGAAAAAGAGATAGAAAAAGAAGAAAAAGAAAAAAGAAAGAAAAAGAGTGACTTCCAGTCTTCCTTACTATTGTTATATATATGCCTATAGTTATTCATACCTCTTCAAAATCACAACAAATGCCCTTCTTTTAATAGCCTACTGTTTGTAATAATCAAAACCGTACGTTACAAAGTCATTTTCTTTTCTTTTTTCTTTATTTTTCAAAACGGCGGTAAGACATTTCCAATCTTTGAGAAATGTCGGTAACGACCTTTCTCTAACCAAAATCAATTTGTCAATTCCTGCTGAATCTATTAGTTTCAGCAACCATTCTTCCATAGTAGGTAGTGTTGAGTTCTTAAAGTTATTCACTGTCATACTATTTTAAATTATTTTTAACCTAATTGTTATGCAGAGTAGAACTACAATGTGTTGAACAGTCTGTTTTAACATTATTCATTTTTGATTTAGCAAATCAGTTATGTCTACTTAGATCTGTTTATGTTTGTATCGAGTATTAGATAACCTATTCCATACACAAAATAGGCACAGTATAATTTTTAAAAAATTCAAAGGCAATATTGCAATTGTTTGTTATTAATAATTTCTTTAATAGGTGCATTACTGATAGCATGATATTAACAATAGATCTTTGTAATTATGTCTTTATATATATATATATATATATATATATATATATATATATATATATCAGGAAGTACACCAAAGCAACATGCATAGTTTCACACAGTTACAACAAAACGTTTATTTCATGGTGAAAGGTCAAGTAGGGTTAATCTTTACTTAGATGAGATTAAAGCATTAAGAGTCACATTCTGAACAAAACTATGGAGATGAGCTAACAAAGTATGAGTCTTCCTTTTGAAAACATAGTCAACAAGTTGGAGCCTTGAGCTTGTCAGAAATTCAAGAAGTGAAACTTATCAAAGTTAAAGGTTATGCTTTGCGCACAACTCTTTGAAAAGTAATAGTCGTAAATACTACTGTCCGATCCTGTCAGTCTGCTTTTATTTCTTGGAGTGCTTGGCAATGAAGTAAACTGAGAAATCCTGCCAAAGGAGATACTAAACAGGAATACCAAGCAGAGGCAAAGGAGAAGAAGAACACCACACTGTGTGATTTTCATGTGGTTCCAGATAAAGATAATGGACAAGCAGAGGTATCAGGGAAGTGTGTGTGTGGGGTGTGTGTGTGTGTACTTCTTGCATTGCTGATGGGGAACCTGTGGGCCACAGGTCTCATCATTTCTATCCATCAGCCATGCCAGCCACAGATTCTCCACCATTGTGCTAGATAATGGCAGTAACTAAGTCAACAGTGGTCAAGTGGCACAAGGGAGCAATAAGATATCCCTGAATATGAAAATCTGTTGACAGTGGTCTGGCCTTTCTTTAACCATGGTGGTCACTGCGCCTGGGTGATCGAGAAACAGAACTCAGAGGGATTTCTCCTTCTGGGCTTCCCATATCTGACTCATTACCATTCCTAATAGTGTGTTCCACCCGTTAGCAGTGGATCTTCTTGCTTCCTGCCAATATCAGAAACAACAGGGTTGTTGAAAACAGTGGAAAGTATTGCTGTAAGTGAACAAAGATTAAGAGCAAATATCATAGACAAATTTGGTTTGGTCTTTTTGTTTTCATTGCTAAAAACTATTGCCTAAATCTAGTTGCTAGTCTTAACTGGAGTAGACTCATTGAATCAATGGAATTTAAATAATTGTTGACTTAAGTTCTCATCATTTCAGTGGGTCTACTCTAGTTGGGGTGAGCAATTGGATTTCAGTTTACGTGAATGAATAATCAATTGACCAGAAGAAAGTGGATATTAAAAGTCTTGAATCCCCCATACTATGTTTGTACATTCTTAAGAAAATTTCAGAGAAGCCTGAGAAGAATTCTGTGCAATCTGTATATTGGACTTTCACACTCATTCATTGGTAGGATACCTTGAGTTATCTAGCGGAAAGACATGAACAAGTATACACAGTTAACTTGAAAAACAGGTTGAATGGTAAAGATACAGCAAATAGTTTTCCATGATACTATTGAAATGAGAGAGTATTGTGCCCTTCACATGCTTTAGCAGCAGCAATGGCAAGGGTAGGGCAGATTGCCTGGGTCTTTCCCATGGAAAGGACAATCCCAGGAGGCGATTTTTTGGACGTTGATCTTATGATAGGCTGCGGTGTTGGCGAGCTGTCCAGTCAGCCCCATCATTAAGGCTGACAGTACAAACCCCGCAGCAGCCCCATGAGATGCAAACTTACAGAAAAACAGTCCACAAAATGTTGTGGTTACTTTTAAGGGAACCCCAAACAATTATGTGATCTGAAATGTCGCCCTGTGTTCATACATGTCCCTGTTCACAGAAGGAGAAATGTGTCAGTATATATAGCTTCTTAAGCTTAGAGAACAAGGCTGCTACATGTTGAAGTTTGAAATAGCTTGTGGGTTGATTGAGGTAGATTTTGTTTGGTGCAGATGTAATCTTTCATCTGAACAGTAATTGTACTGTACAAATTATGATGACATTTAAATGCTACAGTAAGATTGAATAGTTTTCGAATAACAGCATGGAAAGTAGCTTTTTCTTGTTAATCATCTGCTTTCCCTTTTGATGACCTGCCCTGCAATTAATACATACTTCTGCAACTGTTTTTCTCAGCTCATTTTAAAGTGCTGAAAAACCAACAAAACAAACAATGGACATGTCCTATTTTTGTGACTTGCCTCACAGTTTTTGATTAAGGTGCTTTTGACAGGATTTCAACCACATATGATGAGTGTGTGTCTTTGATTCTCCATAGCAACATATTCTCTATTGACATACTAATGCCAGAGATGGTTTTCAGAGTATATTAAAATATATGAAGGCATTAAAGCCTTCTAAAAGCAGTGATGCTCAGAAAATGTCACTTCAAGTATTACATTACAATGTATTGGGTATCTTTCTTCTTTTCTTATGCACACATGAAAGAAAGATATAGATTTAAAGCTTGCGCATGAAGACCTTGAAACTGTAAGCAGTTTTTGCCAATTACAAAAAGTCATCAAGGCAGATGTCAATTGATTTTGCAAATTTCTGCATGTGGTTTAAAATGGCATTGGTAGTTGAGCAAGTCAAAGCCACATACATATGTGTGTTTAGCGCTTTCAAAATGTAATAGGAAAAGATATATTCACATGATTTTGCCTTAGTGAAATCCCATGCTTGGTATTTTTTTTAAAAAAAATAACAGATAATTTAATTATTGAGGGCTTCATTGGTTTTGTATAATGCTGTAGTTGTATTTATCATTTAAATTATACAGAGTGTTACTTCATGGGCTGTAGAAACTAGCAACATGTTCATAATTTTCACCATCTGAGACTTTTAAGGTCCTGTAAGTATTAGGCCACTCTTACTATTTTACTTACTGTGATTGTTGGGCTAAATCCAGTATTTGTCCCAACTATAGCAGACCCATACAAATGAGTGGGGCTTGCTAGTCATCAGTAACACAAATCCTACTGATTTCACTGGGTCCACTGTATTGGTTCGCCTTACATTTTGTAAACTTATTTTGATAGAAATTGAAGAGTGTATCTATAATGCTCATAATGCTTTTACAATATAGTGGAAATGAATCAGATTATTTGATCAAAATCTGTAAAATTTAATCTAACCACTTCTTTGAGAAGATCTGCCTGATTCTTGGCCAAATGAGGGTAATATCCACCCTGTCCACTTCCCTAGTGAGTTCTTAAAAGAATGTCTCGAGATCTTATGTCAAAATTACTTTAAATATGCTGTATATCTTGGACTTCATATGCTTAACTTTCTGTGATAGATAATTACATACATTTTTAAAATATAATTATTTGCTCAGAACATGTTAAATGTATGCTATGTAAATTGCAATGTTAGGTAGGAAAATGTCTGTCATTGGTTTTGAATCTGAAATAATTTTGAAACTAAGCCCTCTTGTGGTGCATTATGCTACAGAGGTAGGATTATAGTGCCTTCTGAGTTCTGTTGACATTGCATTAATAATGGAATTTCTCTCCTACTGAATGAGCAGTTCATAAAAGGCTTCAGTCCTTAATCAGTCTTATGAGTTTCCTTAGCCAAAGGCATGATCAATTATAGATATCCAGACTTGAGCAGATTTCTATAATTATACTACCAAGTGAAAGCAATTAGTCATATTAGAGTTATAACTTGATATACCACCATGTGCTTGCACACACTCTCTTCCCTCTCCCCCCTTGTGTTTTAAACTAGAAGATCTTACAAGCAATTCCTAACATTTGTTTTGTACTCTGTTATTCTTGTATAGTTATTCTTAGGAGATTATTACACTTTTTTAAGGTCATAACTGATACATGGAAAGCCTCCGTAAAAGTAAAACAGGGATTATCCTGTGTTGTGGTGCAAGTGACTAGGATGTACAAGGTGAAGGGAAAGAGAAAACACTGTTAGTTCTTGTGTTTCTTCAAGTTGTTTCGAACTTATGAAAAACCTAAGGTGAACCTACCACAAGGTTTTCTGGGGCTGAGAATGTGTGACACACCCAAGGTCACCCAGTGGGTTTCCATGGCCAAGCGGGGAATCAAATCCTGGTGTCCAGGGTCACAGTCCAATGCTCAATCCACCTTTAGTTGCAAACTTGGTCCAGATTTATTAAACCAAATCAGATTTATAAGGGGAGTCTGTGTGCAACTGCCCTGTAGCAACAAAGGGGGAGATCATTCCACCTTGAAAGGACTGTTAACTTCAAGGCTTGTCATCTTCAAGGCTGAGACTGAATGAAGTAACAAACCTTAGAAATGCAGAAGTAGGTTCATAATCCTTTCAGATTTCTCTAGCACCCAGGAAATAGTCTGTGATGCTCTGCAGGTCCCAGACTGTACCTTTTCTTCAAAATGAAGCTGAGGGTAAAAAATTGCACCACCGAGAGGTTTAATATTCAGGTTCCTGGGTTTTGTTTTTGTTGGAAGGGGTGGACTGATGAAGTTGAAGTCATGCTCTTTCTCTAGAGAGCAGACATGCACATAAACAGTCTGTATGACTCTTTTGAACTAACTGAATTGGTTTTAGCTTCACTAACAATATTGTTTTGAGGATGTAAAAGATTGGGACATTAGTCTTGGTTAATTTGCAGGATGAAAGTGAACATTCAAAGGGGAAATTATTTTCCACATAACATGGGATCAAATTACAATAACACAGGACAAAATTCCACTCATGTATTTAATTAAATGATTGATTGATATAAGGATGCTTATTATGAAGTCATCTAAGCATATTCCTTTTCCCATTAGATATTAAAACAGGAACTTGTACAGATATTCTACATATTAATGAGTGTGCATTCCAAACATGAAAACAGCTTGAACAGACTAAATATGTCATCAGCTAATTAGTACATTTTGGAAAATTGTATTAAATTATATCTTGTTATGAAAACAAGAAAAAAAAAGGCTATTAAGTTATAGAACTGTGAGTGAACTCAGGATGTTATCTACATTGTGTCTGTTCTGTCTCTAAGAGTTCATTCTCCTGATAACTCCAAATAAAAGCCTTCCGTTCTGTTACAAAAGGATTAGTGTGGGCTTACGTGACCACGATTCTTTGATGCTGTCGTTTGAGATGGTATTTTAATTAAGTTTTCTGAAGTTGCTGTCTTCGGTTCCTGTAGATATTTCATAGTGGGGAAAATTGGTATCAAACAATATACATGTAGAGAAACTTGATCTCTGTTTCATAGGCACCAGTGTAGTGAATGTTGATCTATTGCTACCATCAGACTGCCTCTTTTTAGATCTTAATATATGCACACATAACAACACAAGTGATGAATTCGTACTAGATATTTGAATGTTATACTCCATCCCATACATTGCTTGTGTCTGATAACTAGCTGGACAATATGAGTGCCGTTTGCTTGAAGGAAAGAGAGTAATACATACATGCATGTGTGTTTATGTGTAAAAGACTCCCTGCTATGCTTCTAAGCCTTTGTGATTTTTCTAAAAATAGCAAGCCTGTTTGGGACCAAAGTTTCAGACTTGCTTCAGTCCAGGTTCGAACTGGAGTGTGGAAGACCAACAAATTTGCCAAAATAAAACTTCTTTTGTTTATATAGGAACAATACAAGTAATACACTGCAGTAATGCAAAACAATACAAAATAATTGTATGTGGTTGATGCCAATTTTGGCTATGTGATTTTGGTGTTTATATAACTGAGTCTCTTTGAGCTTGCAAGCTTAAAATTTCAATGTGCAAACTTGCACTTTAACTGTTGTAATAAAATCCCCTGTCTAAGAGAGATGGATATTGGATGGTGTGGTGGTGGGTGTTGGACAGAGATTGGAAGTTACTTTTTGGATTATGAAGCATGCTGGCTGGGGGATTTTAACAACTATTCTCCAAAAAGTAACTTCTTCAAACTGTTTTTGTTTTTTCTGGGTTTATATCAAGGCACAACATTTAGCAGCAACTTGATATTTGTTTGTTTATGCTTTTAAAAGAAGTCTCACAGACACTGCTGTCTTGGATTTGAGATTAAGAGGATGATTAAACTTAACAACAATTTGAATAGATGCTATTCCTTCCATTTTTCCATTACGGAATAGATAGGCAGACAAACAAAGGCTATCCGTATGTTTAACACATACTAAATTTGAATTCCTGACTTTGCTCAATTGTTCTCTTTCATGATGCTGGACAAGCACCAGTCCAAATTACCCCAATTTTCCAGGCTTCAGTAGGCTTGTGGAATGTGCAAATGTCAGATGGCAAATCACCCTAAAGTGACTTAGCTGTACACAGTTTCAGCAGCAACTTCTAAGCCACTCCGGAGTGTGTGTGTGCTAATAGAGTTTCAGACTAGAGTTAAAGACAAGGCAAGAGGGGAGCAGATCCCTAATGATTGATTAAAATGAAAACAACGGATATATTAGTGCTTTTCCGTAGTATTGACTTTTAGAGAGAAAAATCTAGTTTATCGAAAACATTCAAATCTCAGTGGATCCTTGCTCAGCTGCAGCCACTAGTGGAAATGCAAAATAGCTGTGCTCAATGTATTTTTGAAAGTGGTTTCCAGCTTTAATTTCTTCACTTGATTGATTGGTATGGAAGGAATGCACCTGGTAAAAATTCCCAGCCTGGAAACCCAGAGGAAGTCACGTTGTCAGTTTGCCTGTTCTAGGAGGAGGCAGGTAACAGACAGCTTAATCGTCATAAGAGTGTTGATTTTGAATAGCAGCCCTGCCTTTTTACTCTTAGAAGTGGGTACTGCATTATTAAAGCCAGATGTATGTATAATGGTGTGTTTCAAAAAACGTATGCTAGGGATTAGATTGATAACCATCGACTTGCTTCTGTTTTGTATGGAGGAGCCAAGGTACCTTGATGCTTTTCTGTCATGCATGAATATACATTTTGTTTCCATGGTTTCTTTTAAAAAAAGAAACAACAGATTCAGTGAGACTAATCAATAAACTGTGCTCCATTGTTACTTAAGATGTAAGTAGAACATGAAATACCCAGTCATACAGTGCTGCAGAATGGACACTGGGGTTGGTGGAGGAAGCAAAGAAGGAGCCCCAGTAAAGTAAATTGACACGCTAGACCATTTTGTTCCTTTACTTTTCAGCTGGGATGGGAAAAGATTTTATTTTCCTAGCTACAGTATAAAGTTCACTTATACAAAGCAGCTATATAGATTCCTCCATTTGATAATGAGCTGAACTTTGAAAAAAAAATAGTTCATATATATACAACTCTTTACAGATGGAAGGCGAAAGACCTCCAAAAATACTACTCCAGGCTTGTACTGCCTTGTTTTAATTTTAGTGGTTGAAATAATGATAGTTGAAGGAGCAACCAAATAGGCAGTCTAAGTTCAGAATGCAAGTTGATGGCTTGAGCCTTCTGTTTTTGTAATTTTAAGTATGTAATACAATCTGAGCACCAAATTGGGCATCCATTTTATGTTCTAGTTTTAAAACTCTCAACCCCGAGTGCGTGTACCTTTTTGGCTTTGGTAACACAAATTATATAAAATGTTGTCTGCGTAATAGGATCTTAGTAATGACAGCACAAAAATCAGTAATTACCTGGCATGCTAAAGGAATTTGTCCATCTTGTAATGCTTCACCATGTTATGAATTGGGTACTGTTTACTTCCAGAAGTTATTCTCCAGCTCAGAAGGTTAAATGCTACTCTGGATGTACACTCAGCTGATTGAGTGTATAAAATCTGCTATTTTGTTTGTACACACTATGTAAAGTTGTTTGTCCACCTAATTTGTCCATGCCTTAGCTGACATTAAAACCCAGCTCAGTTTGGTCTAATACTTGACTAACCAGAGCATCCTGCATCTCAATTAATTGAGGCTTTACCCTGTAACCATTTACCTGGGAGTAAGCCTTGTTGAACCCAGTGGGATCTAAGCAGATATATGTAGGATTAGAATGTAAATCACATCATTTGTGGATAGGATTCCCTTTGTCCCTCTGTCTCCTACCCAGTGTGGTGGCTGTTCCTCTTTGCCATTGCTGTCTGCAGAGCACCAGCAGGACGAGGCCAGTGCATTTTAAAAGAGGGATGCTGCATCTGGTGAGAGGCAGGCAGGGCATCCCAATTCAGGGAGTGAGAAAACATGGGCTTCTGTGATCCACTCAATGTATGCCAAGTAAAACCTGCTGCCTGCTTAAGATACTAGAAGTGTTTTTTTTTCCTGCAATAGACTAACATGGCTGCTTTCCTGAAAATCTGAAAAGTGTTCCTTTTATGGATATATAAATATTTCTATGCAATTACCAATCTGAGGTGGCAGACTTGTTTTGCCCACTCAACACTACCATTTTATACTTTTACTTTTGGATAGAAACCACTCTTTTTCCAGCTCCAAATGTTGTGATGCACTCTGGATGCGTGTTCAGATGTTAAAGTGTGTAAACTTCCTACTTTCTGGTGCATCTACAAAATGATTGCTCCCTTTTTTGACTGAACATTCTGATGATAATGAACTATGGGTGAAATCCAGTAAATGTCACTACTGATAGGAAGCTCCT
The DNA here is from genome assembly GCA_030412105.1 of Cyclura pinguis. NCBI lineage: Eukaryota > Metazoa > Chordata > Lepidosauria > Squamata > Iguanidae > Cyclura > Cyclura pinguis. The sequence goes on from CM059600.1 coordinate 134,259,552, forward strand.
AGTAGTGGAACTCGGAGGAGAACAAATATTTTATCTATGATGGAAGCCCTCCTTGGAAGGTCACTTCTTGAATTTCATTCCTTGTGACCAAATCCTCCAATGAACAAGGAAAGGTTATATGGTTGGCTGCCCCTCCCCCCCACTTATGTTTCCAATTATCTGCTGAAAAAAAAATGGAAATAGTGACCTGTTTCTAATAGAGTCATGGAGAAACTATACGTGTGTGTGTATGTACCTTTAAGTCACCTGCCAACTTATGATGATTCCATGAATTTCATAGGGTTTTCTTAGGTACAGAAGACTCAGAGGTGGTTTTGCCAGCTCCTTCCTCTGAAATATAGCCTTCAGCACCTGGTATGCATCCAAGTACTAGGCAGAGCTGACCCTGTTTATCTTCCAAGATCAGATGTGATCTGTTGCCTTTAGGTTATCTATCACTAAATCTGAATGCTAGGAAGGAAGTGGGGCTCAGAATGTAATTTTAAGTAGAAAATTATCTTTCATTCCACATTTTAAAAAGGTTGTGATCTTAATCACCACCATCACCACATCCAGGGATTTATTCACAAGACACACACACACCATCAAATTAGCTATATAAGCTGTTGGTTCTTTCAAGATTTAATATTGAGACCATCCAGTATCCTCATATGGTGGGGGGCAATCCCTAGAAGGGATTTTTCCTACCTACTGCTCTGTTAGGATGTGTATACCTTTGCTCTTTGTTTCATTGCTGCAGACACTTCAAGTCTCTTCCTTTTCTGCCTTAATTTTGTCTTTTTCCTTGCCTTCTTGCCTCCTTCTCTTAAAAATAACCTCCTTTTACACTTCACTTTCACTCTGACTGTAAATTTTAAACCTTTCAATCCTGGTCCTACTCCTCTCCTTCCTCCACCCCTTGTTTTCCAGGAGTGCAGAGGAAATCAAGCTATAAAGATGCTCAGGAAGGGCAAGAGAACAATTGGAATGGCTGGTGTCTCTCTCTCTCTCTCTCCCCCCCCTGTCCAAACTCATTTCCCTCACTTGTGGTAGGAGTGAAGGAGACATCCCAGGAGGGTGTTAACCCAAATGGAAGGGGACTCATGAGAACAGCCAGGGGAGAGAAAACCCCTTTGCATGGCTGCCTCTTAGCACCATCTTGATGACCACATAGAAATCTACCCTTGAGCCCCCTGATGTATTTTACAGGGACAGTGACTAAACTAAACTAAACTAAAGGTTTCTGAAGGCAGGAGGGCTGAGACAGCTCTCAAGAAAGTGCACAAGTCAACTTTGTTAGCCATTAGGGCAGCTACCTCCATCTCCATTATAGCCAGGATGTCACTCCTTGGAGCAGGCAACTGCTAAAAGATATTTCCCAAATGAAACTAGAATCAGAAAGTGGTTAAGCTGATAAAGGCAGTAGCCTTTGTAGCATATGGCACAGTCAATGTAGTTCAGGTCAGCATAAAATCCTAGGTGGTCCCAGTGACAGTTAGATACCATCTCTGGCTTAAGAGCTGGAATGTGGAGACAGGGTCTAAACAGAGCGTGATATTCACCTCATTCCTGGGGACCAAGCTCTTTGAGAAGTCCCTGGAACCTATCCTTGTGTAGAACAAGGACATAAAGAAAGCCCTGGTTCCAAGATGACAGAAAGCACAGTGGGCACAGGCATGCTTCCTTTCGTGCTCCCAAATCTAATTTCACCTCCACCCCCAGCTCTTCTTTTCAGGCTAGAGGCATCAGAGGCTGCAGACCACAGTGAGGAGAGCAGAGATCCCAGGCAAGCACCAGTCATTTACTGCTCCCCCACTAGGAGGCAGTCACCACAAGGAAGCAACTCTATATCAAGATCCCCCAGCCATTCCTCAGCTCCCTTGACTGGTGGACCTCCCCTGCGATCAACAGGGGGAGGCCCATCTGGGGTCAGAAAAGGTCCAGATAATCACAGATGCCAGTTTCAGGGGAGCCCACTGCAGGCCTCACCTAACCTAGAGAAGATGAAATCAGGAAGAACCAAGCCACAGCATAAACTGGTTGGAGCTCAGATTGGCCTTTCTGTCCTTCGTAAGTATTATGTGGAGCACGCTCAGGACAGACAATGTAACCACAACCTAAATAATGTGGGTGGAAAAAGATCTTGATCCTGATGAGAGAGTTGCACAAAATGCTGACTTTTATGGGACAGAATCTGTTGTCGCTGAAGGCAGAACACCTGTAAGGTGTCCTGAATTAGTGAGCAGACTGGCTGAGCTGAACCAACACCGACCAGGGAGAATGGAGCCTCGATCCAGAATTATTTCTCCAGATCACAAGGATGTTGAGCTAGCCAGATGTGGACTTCTTCACTTTCCTAGTGAGCTCCAGTCTGGAAAGGTTCTTGAGGTACTAGATGGAAGGAGCTGGAGGCATGGATGCTGTCTCTCTTTTGTGGCAACTGGGGCTCCTGTATGTCTTCCCCCTGGCAGTATTTCTCAGGGTGCTGAGGAATATTTGAAAGGAGAAAGGCCACCATCATCTTGATTGATGAGCATGGCCCAGGGGGCCTGGTTCTCTGAGACTGTTTATATGGCTTTGAACTTCAAGCCCCTGCCAGCCCACTTGGATCTCCTCCGGCAGGGCCAGGTCTGCCATCCTGACCCCTACAGCTCAGTGCCTAGAGACTGAATGGATCATGCTGAGCAACTGCAGATAATCTAAGAGGGTCTTGAACACCATTCTGGGTTCTAGACAAGCATCCATGAACAGGATCTACAAATACATCTGTAGGGTGTTCCTCACATGGTGCAGGCACAAGTGCGTGGGCTTTCTCCACTTGTCCATCCCCTCCCTTCTGGAGTTCCTCCAAAATGACATTAACCACAGCTTCAGGACCAACACAGTTAAAAGACAGGTTGCAGCCATCATGACAGTGCTCCCATACATGTGGGTGGTGAAGCTTGCCTTGCATCTGTACATGTGTGGTTTCCTCAAAGGGGCTGTCAAACCTGTTGCAGCCTACAGTGCATCATTTTCTGTCCTGGGACTTTCATGTCATTCTGAAGGCATTTTACCCTTTGAGACTCTGAAGGAAGTCTCCCTCGAGCACCTGTCCTAGAAGGCGCTGTTTCCCACAGCGATCAACTCAGCATGTAGAACAACTGGGCACCTTGTCAGCATGGAAATAGCTCTGCATCATCAGACCTGATTCTGTGGTTCTCCAGCTGGACTTACACTCGTGTTCAAGGTGCCCTCTGTTTTCCAAAGGGTGCAGGAGATGATCCTCTTGTCTTTCTGTCCATGACTTTCCAAATTGTTGGAGAAGATTTGGCATACCCTGGACATGTGCAGGACCATCGGGTCTACCTGAAAAGGATAAACAGTTCCTGGGCTTCTGACAAACTGTTAATCTCATTCCAACAGTGGTCTAAGGGCAAGAAAGTGTCCACCTCCACTGAGCAGTTGGATCAAGTCTTTCATTGCAGCTTACCATGAGGCTCTGAAGAGTCTACCACCAGAGGACACACTGGCAGACTCCACTAGGAGCACAGCCGCAACAGCAGCGCTGTCCACCAGCATCCACCAGAGAAGATCTGCAAAGCAACCACATGGAAATCACCCCCCATGTTCATTAAACATAAACTAGATAGTTGTAATTCAGATGAGGCTGCCTTTGGGAGGAGAGTCTTATAGCAGGTGGTTAAAGCTTAGAGTAGTGGGACGTCAGCACTACACAGATGGATTAGGAAACTCTGGCAAGTCCCAATTGTTCAGGATGTTTTTCCCTTCTCTGCTGGGAAAAGAAACATTGGTCTTGCCTGTGATATGTTCATTTCCAGCAAATAAGAGAGAAACATCCTCCCCAGCTTGTGGGGTAGTAGCATGAATAAATGTTAGAAGGTACATAGTTTTCCCCTGTGGAGACCGGATTATCCTGCAAAGTGTGCTGTATTTCACTGTTTGGTTTTCTGCAAATGTTAATAGTGTGTTAATAAATTGTTAAATAAATTGTTAAAGGTTTTTTTCCCCTCTGTCTGGAGCTTCATCTCTTCAGCTGTGTTAGTGACTGACCTTCAAGGGATAGCTCTCCCGTGTGGGGACACTGCTAGTCTTTCTTTTTCTTGCCTATTGGAGTGAGTGGGAAGGCCAACCTCAAATGTTCAGCATGTTCATTCCTTATCTACTGAAAATGAACATATCACAGGTAAGTGCTTTTTTCAGTCATAATCACACCCACCATTTTTTTTTAAAGAAACATACATATCTAAGTGAGATGTGGCAGAAACCATGAACAATAATTGCTGGGAGGTTTTCTTCAACATGGGCAAAAGAGGTTGCCTCCTGTAGAGGTTCCCAATTAAAGCCATTTCATTTATCCTTTATTGCTAAGCACTTGCTTTTTTAAAAGCAAAATGCTGCCTGTAACTTTCCTGTTAAGAAATAGCATTTTTAACAGGACAAGTGCCTGCTGGAAGATGGAGAGTCATTGTTGAATTTTCCGTTTTTGCCAAAATGTGTGTGAAAGGATATTGACCACATTGCTAACTATGACAGACTGTACATGTATCGTCTTCTCTTCTCCTCTTGACTAGAACTTCCATTGTTACTCAACAGAGATTGTACCCCTTTTATATAGGCGCGATATCACTTGAAGTAGAATTGAGAAAGTATACATAGTGGCAGTTGGTTGTAGTCTGAAATTTAAGGAGCTATCCAAGACATTTAAGATACCAGAACCTATCTGGGGATTAGAGGTCAGCTCCTTTGATAGCACTTTTAAAGTTCAGACTAAAACACCTAGTGGATTTTCTACTCCGCTGGCATATAACCCACCAGCTGGCACTGACTTACACACTCAGCTGTGAGCCATTCAGGGTTGAGTTGGGCTGGCAAGTGGAGATTAACATTAATGTATGAACTAGTCCTTAAAAATGGACAAATCCAGTGCAAATCAAGATACAACAGGAGATGAAAAAAAAATGAAACAATTTTTTGGAGACGGGGAACAAAATATTTATTTTAGAAAAGAAACAGAGAAGTGTACCAACTGCCCATCCCTGTAGTCTTTCATAGGTGAGGAAGTAGGAAAGGATCAGAACTTTAGTACCTTGTCTAAGAGTCACCTGTTTGCAGAATGTTGAATTCAGCATTTATTTTATTTTATGTCTAATAATTTGATATTGATATTGAGTAAGCAACATTAGCATCATAAGCAAGATTAAGAATAATTCCCTTTTTATTTGTACATGTGCACACCATATGCTTATCTGCAGCAACAACAAAAATACCAACAATTATTTAGTGCTGTTATTCAAGCACTGGTATCTACTGCACAAAGATATTTATTTCAGGAAATTTATTATAACTTATTTCACAGCAGTGGAGTCTGTAAGTTGCAGACATTCAATTTTATGAAAACCAATTTAGCAGCATAATTTGCTAGATAGCACATGTTTTGTGAAACCTGTTTTATTTAATTTTGTATACTTATTCTGCATAAACATTAGCCTCTTGAATCGTTTTGCTGCCAAGTGATATTACTTGATCCTTCACACTTCATTATGTTGCTAGTATTACATGCTCTTACACTTAAAATTATCTTTTTTACCAGAAGAGTGTTGTCAATTCTGAACTCATACTATGTTTTGACCTCTTGTATGAAGAACATTTGTTAGACACAGCTGCATGCAGTAAACTGTCTCTAGATTTAGCCAAGTTTACTGCCCTCTCCTTAAAAGAGAATCTTGATGGATAATCACTATGGTAGTTACTTGTTTATTTGGCTCTTTTTAAGTGCAAACTACTTTATAGTCTTTATCTTGCATGCCCTTGAAATCACCCCTATGTTACTGCTATTCCTATTTTGAATATGTGCAGCCGAGGCTGAGAGATCATGACTTGTCTAAGACCACCCAGTTTGTCATTGCTTTGGGTGACATCAAAACCCAGCTCACCTTAGTCTAATACCCTACTAATTAATTGAAGCTTTGTCTTTGTCCCCATTTAGCTGGGAAAAAGCCTTGTTGAACCCTTGGGATATCCTTCTAAGTGGATGAGACTGTAAATAACATCGTTTGTGGGCAGGACTGCTGTTTTCTAGTTGTCCCTCTGTTTCCCATCGCGTGTGGCAGCTGCTCCTGTTTGCTGATGTGAAGAGGGGAGAAGCAGTAGCATTTCTCCTCCCAGTGCAAGCTGTTCGAAAATGTATGCTTTTATATTCCACCAAAGCTTATTACAAATAATATTTGGTAGTCTTTAAGATGCCAGAAGTCTCTGTTCTTTTCTACAACAGACTAACATGGCTGCTTCCTTGAAAAAGTTTGATAAGCATGGATAGGTATTAGAAATTGGTAATTTTATGTTTTATGCTTTACAACTACACTCTCTGTTAATATTTTTATTCTTAGCAATTAACAAGTAATTGTTAGGTTATAGTAGACTTGTACGGAAAACAAAAGAAGTTAGGGGAAATATGGGACATTCAGAGTTATCATATATAGAAAATTTTAGAGGGTAAGGAACAGATATTTGATCACTCACTTCTTGAGGACGGGTGGGAAGGGGGTGGAAGGAAGGGGGGAGTGAGGAAGGAGGGAAATGTTAAACGTTATTAAAATATATAAGTAAACACTATAAGAATATTTGTTAAAATTGTAGATGTATAGCTTTATTGTTTTAATCTCTCCACTTACTGTGTTCTTTTATATATTTAAATAAATTCAATAAAAAGAAAAAAGAAAAAGTTTGATAAGTATTCCTTTGTGTAAGAATATATAAATGTTTCTAAGTAAGTACCAATCTGATGTGGGAGACCTGTCCCCCCTTAACACCCCCCCCACTTTACCTCCACTTTTCAACAGAAATTGCTCCCATAGTTTGCACAGCTCTGTCTAAAGTTGCTGTTTCTTTCCCTGCTATGGGTTACACTTAAGTAGGGAATGGAGTGGATTCTTCATAAATACAAATTCATAAATCTCATGTGCACATTTACTTAGATGTAAGACCCATTTAATTTAGTAATTTGGTAGGATGTATGTCTGAGTAGACAAATCCAAATGGCTTTAGCAGGGTGTGTACAGTATAGTCCTGGGCCTGCATGCAGTCCCGCAAGGTCATCCTTGGGGTCCTCTGTGTGTGTGGGGGGGGGCATCTGATTGTGGACTGGAGGAGGTGAGATACTGGTCATGTCCACACTGCACTGTTATAGTGCATTTATTCCACTTTCAACCTCCTATGGAATCCTGAGGTTTGCAGTTTAGGGAAGGGCCTTGGGACTTCTCAGCCAGAGATCTCTTGGGCCTCAGTAAACTAGAAACTCCAGGATTCCATAGGATGTTGAAAGTGGAATAATAGTTTTATCACTGTGTAGGGCAGAAATGGCCACTGACTTGTTAGGCTTCTAGAATCCAGCAGGATTCTTCTTAGTTTGCTTATAGAGTAGTAACGCCCTCAAAAAGTAAGAAGAAATGATCTCTTCCCAGTAGTCTACTTGATACCTGAATGGATGCTGTACAGAAGCTACACTTTGGGGCAAAATATGCTAAAGAGGAATGGCTTCATTGGGTATCTGGTCACATATAATTCTGTCATTGATCTTTGTAGGTTAAAGTTATATATCACAAAGAACAACAGAACATTCCAGGTGAGACAAGAAGGAATAGCTTTCATTTTTCTGACAAAGAACCTCATTTATAGATGTATGCTAAGTTGTTAATTGTAGGAAACAACACACAAAAGCACACAACAACAACAATCTCAGAGACTATGTTGGATTTTTACTTCTAGGATAAGGAAAACACATACTTATCTAGTAGACAAAGTAAAGAAGAAGCGCTGATGGGGCCATATTTGACATGAGCCTGCATGCATTTAACTTTGGATTATAACTAGCCACTTATCTTCTTTTCTGATTGACTATATAGTGACATTAGTGCCACTGAAGAGCTCTTCACCCAGATTGAATGAGATACTGCTCTTTCATCCTGGGAGAAGTGTTGCAATAGATTCACAGTGCATTTTTACAATCAGTTACCTGTTTAAAAAAAGCAAAGGGCTCTACCCCGGAAGGAGCACAAAGATTTGTGGGAATAGCTGCAGTAGTTCCTCAGCTTGCTTACTGGGGCAGAAAAAAGTATAGCTTTGAGAGTTTGGCATATTAGGTGAGGGGAGGAGAGTTTGAGTTCAGCTGAGGGGAAGGCAACATTTCAGGGACTGAGTAGCAGTAATCAAGGGAACTGAGTTCAAACCCACAATCCATAGAAGCTTCTGGAGACCAGAGGTCAAGTCATGATATATTCTGTTGTCTCCAATTCCTGTCCACTGAATGGTCCCTGCTATACTGATTCCCCTTATAATTATGGAGATGGCATTTCGTCCTACTACCATCCCTATGCCTTTTCCTGCATTGCTTAAGAACTGACAACCAGAACTTGGAGATACTATTTTTGACAGAGTGTGTCACCAAGGGTGGCATGCTTCTTTCTGTGTCTCAAAAAACAAGTTTCTGTACTCTCTCCCTCACTCTTTTTCTAGAGAAACAACAATTCCCCGTCCAATAAGTTGTTTGTACTTTTCTAACTCTGCTTCTTTTTGAATTCAGCAAAACTCATAAGATCTTACCAGATGCGGACACACCATATAGATTCAGGAAAATTTGTTTGCATGATTTGGGCTGTCTAGGTCTTAAATCAGTACTTATCCTCAGTAATGAACTGGATGAGGATGAACAGACTGAAACTCAATCCAGACAAAACGGAGGTGCTCTTGGTCAGTTGAAAGGCAGATCAGGGAGTAGTGATGCAGCCTGTGTTAAATGCAGGTAAATTCCCCTGAAGATGCAAGTTCACAGTTTGGGTGTACACTTAGACTCAGTTCTTAACCTGGAGGCCCAGGTTTCTGCCATGACTAGGAGTGTTTTTGCACGCTTAAAGCTTGTGCAACAACTATGCCCGTTCCTTGGGATATCAGATCTGGCCATGGTGGTACATATCTTAGTTACATGCTATTTGGATGTTGCAATGCACTCAACATGTGACTTCCTTTGAAGAGTGTTGATAAACTTCAAATGGTTCAAAATGCTGCAGCCACAGTGTTAACTGGCACAGGTCACAGGTTATGAAGGTGGAGTTTGTGGCTCTGACAAGTTCATCCCTAAATCTGTGTAAAAAGTGTATGTTTTCCCACAACTATTATATATTTGTGCCATGTTGTAGATCAGGGATGTCAAACTCAATTTCATCTTGGGCCGCATCAGCATTATGGCTGCCCTCAAAGGGCCAGTCGTATCTGTAAGACTATATAAATGTATCTACTCTTTTATCATATTAAATAATTGCCTCTGCATCCGATTATTACTGGTTTTTAAACTGTTTTCCCTCTGCATAAACTTTATTTGTCTTGGACATTTGGGGACTATTTCATCGTAGTTTATGGTCCCTGTACCTCTGTAAAGTAACATAGAATTGGTCAGTATATCCAAAGTGTGCCTCGTTCTGCCCCCAGGCTCGCCAGGCGGGGGGAGTGCCACTGCTGCAGCAAAGGTGCAAGGGCCACATGAAATGGCCTGGTCGGCCAGATTTGGCCCGCGGGCCTTGTGTTTGACACCTGTGTTGTAGATGGAAGGGTAAATTTAAATTGTCTGTGACTGACCAAATAGCTTGACATGTAAATTTTCATGTAAATAACTAAATTAGCCTCAGGGTTTTTTTAAAAAACCATTTTAGTCTGTGATTTTTTTTCCCCATCCAGCATATACAGGACAAATGGAACCTTTAAAAAAAATTAGCTGAGTGGAGTACTTTGATTCCAGTCCTCATCCACTCCATTCTTCCTCACCCTGTCCTCTTGTTCTCCGTGTTTTATCCCTACAACAACAGTTAATATTCTGTGCCCGCTTAGCATGAATTCTTTATGCTGCTATTCCAGCTCTTTCTTTTCTTGTTCAGGAATATTTCCCCCCAAAGATTCTACTCATTTGCTAAAAATCCTAAATGCTAATAGCTTCCTCTTGAGTGTAGGTGGTGCTGTTTTGACTCCACTGCAAACTTTTTCATATTTATTTATTTATTTTCCCACCTTTTTCCTAGCAAGGCACTCAAAGGAGCTTACAAAAATTTTACAGCAAAGTTCAGGTAAAAGTCCATTTTCACTGCAAGTAAGGTCTGTAACAAAATGTTATTCTGAGGAGCAGTCCATGCTCTCGGCGCCTCAACCATGCCCTCTTCTACAGTTCTCCACTGAGCCCCCGCCCTACGTTTCTCCATGCCTGCTCATGCCTCCTTCTTGTTTAGTAAAGTGCTGTTTGGCTGCATAAACATCAGGTTCTGTGCTTTGACACTGGAACTGAGAGAATGGTGGCAAATAATGTACACAGGATTTGCATGCAACTGTATTTACATTATGTTGGTAGCTAACTGGCTTTTGATATTTCAGGAGTTCAAGAAAGATATTCTATAGATTTTGGGGAAATGGTAGTGAGTTGTATGTTGCTGCTGTCAGTGCTTCTGTACCTAGTGCCAGACATATAATTTTCAAAGATGTTAACATTGTAACTACTTGTTTGTGCTTGTTTCCTAGCAATGCACATTATATTTTCTTTTATAAAACCGGGCACTTGGGTTCTACATAAGAACATATAATATGTTTGGACCTCATAGTGGCTTTCCTCTTCTGATACATTTTCTAAAAGATCTGTAATGGGAATGAAATGAAATATTGTAGGGGTGGGCTGAAAAAAGCTACATTGCTGTTGTAGGTTCATTGCTGTTGTAGTTGTAGGTTCTACTTTGAACCAGCAAAAGGTAAGAGAACCAGAACTCTATTCCTTTTCCTCCTGGGACTTTTCTCCACAAATAAATAATGTAGGACTTTCCACCTCTTTTCTACCTGCAGGGGAAAAGAGGTGGGCATTTGTTGAGATCTCACTGTATTGTCTGGCTTTACCTTTCTGACAAAGAACGAAGTAAAATTTACAGCGCAAGTAAGATTAATGCAAACAGCACATGTCAAAGTGAAAGTCCTAACTTACTGAAATCACTGTTTGCTTTTTTCTCAACCTACATAGTGTCAAAGTGAAAAGATTTGCGTGGAAAAAATAATTCATTTTAGGCACATCTGTAGTCTTGTTGGAGTACAATCCTATATCCAAAATATATAATCTAAAAGGCCATAGCATTTGAAAGAACTTTATCTGTCCTAGTAGAATGCAACTACCATGACAAATACTTTTTCTGATTTTGTTGTGATATTTTTGAATTTCTGCATTGTGGACCCCCCCCCCTTGCTCAACTGAGCTGATGTCTATTCCACTGGTATATCTGTTCCTTCTTTCATTCTCCTGGGAACATTAAAGTACAGGATTGCTCTGCCTATTAATTAAAACCTTTGCTTATATGTCTTTGATACAGTTGCCTTTTTGTCTTCTCATCTAAGATGGGCAAGTTAACCACTTGCACTCAGAAACCCTGAGAACATGCTCTACGTTATACACCTGAATAGCTTGTTTTCTGCTTTGTTCATTCAAATAGTTTAGAAAAGGCAAAAGGCTATTTCTGGCTTCCTTAGGCTATAATTTCTAGAGTTCAACTGTTGCTCTAAGCTTTGGCTTGCTCTGATGAATAGCTAGACAATCCTCTTAAATATAGAATGAGGTTTTTAAGCTTTGGCACATAGTTCTGTTCTCATGTCTGAACATTCATTGTCCTGCAAATGCTAAATCTGTGATACCTGTAGAACAATACCTCCCAACCTTTTTCACTTTTGTACCCCTTGGAAGCCCAGTTCCATAAATTGTGTCCTCCTCTGCTGCTGTGTACTTTCTTTGAAGGGAAAATAAGCTCCATCAGAAAGCTTTGTGAACTCTGAGAAAACATCCTTACACCCATAGATGGAAAAGCAGGGTGTCAGTCCAGCCACCCTGCCAGGGCCTCTCCATCCTTTCATGCCCTCTTCCCCACCTAGATGTTCTCCACGGTTTCAGGACCTGGTTTGATCCCAGCCAAAAGCATAGGGAGGAACAACTGGTGCTGCGTGTCCTCCCCCCTTCAGATAGATTTGGAGCAGAACTGGATATCTCTACCAGGCATGCACTCTCTTCATGGAAAGGAAAAGAGGGAGGGAGAGGAGAGCATTGTGCACAAGGCTTGAGAAGCCACCTAATGTGGATAGGGCTAGGGTCATGGCAACTGAAACAGAAAGCTGCATGTGAGAAAGACTCTTTTATTTAAATGTTTGTGGGCCAACATCAGCCAGAGCTATGGCTTGTGTCTCACTCTTCTCTTTATCTCTATGGTTCCACCCTTGCCACCATCCCTCCAGATTCTGGGATAAGAATGCCAGCACTATAGGCAGTCAAGAACTGCATCGAGTTATGATATCCTCCAAGAATGGCTTAAACTTTATACTTTTCCCACCATTATTTAATTTTTTTCCACATATCCTTCAATGTCCTCATTTGTACCTCTGGGGCTACTGCTGTATAATGAGGTCCAGCTTGCTGCCCATTAAACAATGAGTAATTTTTACTTTATTTTAAAGTAAAAGTAAATTTTTTACTCTGTTTTTAAAGTAGTATGCCAGTTTTTAATTTAGTTTAATGTTCCTGAATTGATTTTAGCAATTTTAGAATTCCCTTCCTCCCATCATCATACACTATTTTTGTTCATCGGTGACTTTTCAGTGTAGCATTCAGCATACACCTTCACTCCAGTAAAGGACATGTTCTCTCCTGCCCAATCTTCACATCAGCTATCGAGTATCATTGTTGAGATGTTAGGACAGATTTTTCTGGAATTTCTATTTGTAGCACTGAGGGAGCAAAGGAGGTTTGGGTTTCTCTCTACTGAAAGCATTAGAGAACTTGCACGATGATAGCATGGAGACGGGAAAGAGGATCCCTTCCCTGGTCATTCTTTCATCCAGTGTTGTTGCAAATGCTAGAAAACATTTCTCTAATAATTCATTGCCCTGGATTTAATTCTTAGTGTGTAAAGTTAAGATGCCCTTCCTCCCTCCGTATAATTTTTTCCCATAGATCTATTTGCTAAATGTTCTCTACCCTGGAAGAACAGGTTTGCAGGGATCACAGGATGCTGCACAGAAATTGTGGGGAGAGGGAGTGGAAAAATCCTGTTCTTGTTTTTAATTCATTGGAGGAAAGTTAGGAGATACATTCTTCTGAGTTCAGGCACATGAAAATATGTTTGTAACTTATGTGTTGAAACAGTTCTTACTAAACAATGTGGTCAAGATCATACTTTTATTAGAATAATACATGCATTATTGTATATATTAATCACAATTATCTTGCCAGTGCTTTACAGTAACTTTAGCTAAGAGTTTACAAATTTACAAATGCTTTGGTTAATTCGCAATGAGAAATTGATAGGTTTTCCACAGTCAGCAATTTTCTGGAAATATTCTGGTAAGTGATAAAGGAAGGAGTGCAAACTTTCTTGATGCAATTGAGTTTACAAGGCCACAGGAGAAGTTATTTTTTTTTAAAAAAAATAGAGTAGAGCCTTGGCCAATTAGTGTCAACTGTATATTTTTTGACAACTGGAAAGAATTTGTCCTGTAGGTATATCTTAATTTCTAGTGGTATATGAGAAGACAGCCTTAAGGTTGGTTTGTATTCTATTTGTGTTCATATAGTTAAAATAGTGTTTGAAGTGGGCCTTTGCCATCTTATCATCAGGATGCAGAGACTACCTCATATCTTCATGGACTCATAGAGATGCAGGTAACTCCAGGAGAATTTACAGGTAAAACATCCTTGAGAGGTAGCAATCTAACCCCTATTTAAATGTTCCAATGAAGGAAAATCCACCACTTTCCATGGTACAGTTTTCCACTGTTGAGCAGTTCTTACCATCAGGCCATTTTCCCTAATGTTTTTGGGAATCTCCTTTCTTGTAACAGCAGAGAACAAATGTTCTCCATCTTTCGCCTGACAGCCCTTCGGATATGTAAACCTGCCTATCATATTATCTCTTAGTCTTCTGTTCTCCAGGCTAAACATAGCCAGCACTCTCAACTGTTCCTTATTGAGCTTGGTTTTCAGAGCATTTACCATACGCCCTATTCCTTCCACTAAGTCATTTATAAAGATGTTGAACAACACTGGGCACAGAACAAAACCCTGAGGCACCCCACTTGCAATGCCTCTCCTGAATGAGTAATCACAGCTGAGATCTCTTGCTTGGTCCAGCTACAAATGTTCCTAACAGTAGCATTGTCTAGCCCACATTTTACCAACTTCTCTGCATAAATTATTGTATGAAACGTTGTCAAAAGCCTTATTGAAATTGAGATACCTACATTCACAGAATTCTTGTCATCTACCGAGTTTGTATTTCTATTCTAAAAACACCTAAAAAGAATAATTTACCACGAGTAAGAGTAGCTGGCATCTACTTAGGAATCTAATTCAAAATTTTACCTTGATTGTGAGCAAAGAATTTTGTCTTCCACAAATGCTCCACATTGAACTCATTCTTTTAATTACAAACCATGCTTTGGACTGAAATTTACCAGAAATTGTTATCTTTGCTTTTATTTTTGTTTTGACAATTTGGTTACATATTCTCATTCAAATACAGATGGAGATGGCTTTCTGTAAAGCTGTGTTTATGTTTTTTTGTTCATGGTGACCTTATCATGCCCATGTTAAGCTTACTGTCACCAGAATTTTTTGATAAAACTGTAGGCAGTGTGTGGGAAGAGAACAGGTGCCATGGTGCTGTCAGAGGGGAAATACTGGGAAAAGAGATTTTTTTAAAAAGTTTGGCAGTATTTGGTGCAGGTCTCTGGAATCTGTATGTTAAGACTAAATTCAGATGATCCTATCAAACCATGAAAAATAACTCCCATAACTTCAAGTAGAAATTCCTTTGTCCCATCACATTCACAGCTTAGTTGTGTTTTTTTTCCCCTGCTTTGATCAAGTATATCTGAATGGGAAAATTATGGTTTGGGCAAGCCTCAGTATTTTGCAGCATGATTTAGATGGACGGCTTGCTCAAATAATAGTTGGGTAGATTTTAATTTGACAAAATGATAGTAGATTTTAATTTGATGAAATGAAGTGACACTTGATTCATGTATGTGAAGGGAGCCGGATATTCTCTCCCGGTTCCAGTGTTGTTCAGTATCTTCATCTGTAAGATTCATGTCAGTATCTGATTTGAAGGAACAAATAAAGGGAATTATCATAAGATTTGAACGTGACACCAAATTGGAGGGGTAGTTAGTACCTCAGAAGATGGAATGTGGATTCAGTATGATTTTAACAAAATTAGATAACTGGCCCCAAACAAACAAAATGATTTTCATTTGGTATAGCATAGGATTGGAGACAAGCCAATAGTACATTTGAAAAGGATTTAGTAGTAGATTACCAGCTGAACAGTGTGATGCAATGTAAACAACAACACCCCCCCCCCGAAAACTAACACAGTTCTAGGCCATGTCAACAGATGTATAGCAACCAGATCAATAGTTGTCTGCTTTCATTAGACCTCACAGGGAGTATTATGTTCAGTTCTGGGAACCTAGTTTTAGATGAATTTTGAGAAGCTGGAAAATGTCTGGAGAAAGGTAGCCAAGATGCCAAATGGTTGACATGATTGGGTGTGTTTAGCCTGGAGAAGATGGGGCTGTCCCATGGAAGATAGAATAAGCTTGCTTTCTGCTGTTGCATTAGGAAACCAATGGATTCAAATAACATTTGGAAAATCTTCCTGAGGGTAAGAGCCATGCAATCATAGAATGGATTTCCTCAGGAGATGGTAGACTCACCTTTGTGAAAGGTTTCTATACAGAACTTGGATAGATATCTGTAACAGATGCTATGAGTGGCAGGAGGTTGGAAAAGATGAACCGTCAGTTACCTTTAAGCTCTACAGTTCCCACTGTACAATTCTGATATTCCTTACTTGTCTTACCAGGGATGGAGAACTTTTTTTAACCTGAGAATGAAAGTTACAGTTTCAAATAAGCTATTGGAGGAAGCATTCCAGTGGTGTGTGGCCAAAGGCAAAGGTTAGAACTAAAAATACAAGCACATTTTATATACAGCATCCACTGCAAGTAACTCAGCCTTAGAAGAAAAGAAAAGAAATCTTTTAGAATAAGGGGGAAAAAAACATATCCAGAAGTTGGAAAACTACCAAACAATAGTGTCAGGGGAAATGGCTACCTTCAGAACATCAGAGGGCCACATTTAGTCTCAGGGCCTTACCTTCTGCACCTCTGCTTCCAACTGTATTATTCACATAGAGACCTGAATTCAGTCTAGTTCAACAGTTTTCTTCTGACACTTAATGTTTTTAGATCTCAAAGTATTACACTACATTGAAAGAATAACTCACTTAGGGGAAAAAAATAACTCATTTAAGTTAGGGGGAAAAACCCTTGTTATATAATATCTAGCTTAAAAGAAAAGAGGTAAAGTCTCTTTCGGTTATACTTTATTGCTTTTCCTCTTTGTGCAACAACCTTACCTGTCTATTGTATTTATTTCTGGTTTTGATCAAGATTAATGTAAAAGAAATAATTATATTTCTTCTTTTTCCAGATTTTTATTTGAAAAGTAAAACTAGTCAATGTACTAAGATAACATATAAATCTTAAATTTGGTAGAAGCTTTAATATGTTTATGAACTTTGTACTTAGAGCATCTTTGTAAAGAGAGCAGCTCTTGTCCCTGTTTCATAAAGTAGGGACAGATGAGATGAATTCACAAAGCTTTCTGGATATCTTACAGAAAAAGTTGGGTTGAACCTAGTCTCCTAAATCCCAATGTACTTTCATGACTGTTTGGACGTTTTAATACTCATATGTAAATTAACCAAAATAGTTACTGTGTGTATGTGCCTGCTTGACTTCGTTTATTTAAAACATTTACTATCTCATCATTTCCTTGATAAATGCTTCGCCTGAGAAATGCTCCCTTTTAGACAAGCTTCTCTTCTGCATTTCAAAGGGCAGAGATACTAATTTAGGAGAGTGAATGGAAAAATGAATCCAACAGGAGAACTGAATTCTTTTCAGGGTTGGAGGTAGGGGCTTACTCATTGTGTTCATGAAGGACATGATATAATGACATTACCCAAGGCAACCATATGGTTTCTGCACAATGTTGACATAATATATTATTTGTTAGTAAGGATCACGGTTAACCTCTGTGGAGTTCTTTTTTTGTATCTAACCACTGATTTGCAGTACTTGCATGCTGCAATTGATCTTTTTTCCTCCACTTAGGGGATTGCAAATGTGGTATGTCTTATGTGGTATCTGAGCCCAGGTGGCAAAGTACATAAATATAATTATTTCTAGGTGGAAATAGCTGGAATATAAGCTAGTTTTCTTACATAAAAGGATAAATTAAGATAAGTTGAAGAAGCTGTTAACTGTCAAGATTGCTTACTATTCTCAGATAAAGGCTAGATGGTAGGGCTGTTGTTTTTTTAAAGGCTTTTGGCCATCCATAGCTTTAATGGGCGTAACATAGCAAGATGTAAAAAAAAAAATATGAAGGGTAACTTAACACGATCGTGCCAAAGAGAGTTGAAAAAAAAAGACTAAATGTACTTACTTTATGTACTCAACTATAAGTCTAGAAATTTTTTAGTCTAAAATTTTACCCTGGAAACTTAGGTTGACTTCTCCACAGTATTGGTGTGGGATATTATCCTCAACTTGTCCACAAGTCATAGCATATTCTGTAATTTGGGGCCCAAAAACTGCTCTCAGCTTATCCATGCGAGTGCCTTATAGTTGAATATGTATGGTCGTAAAATAATGAAGTAAAGTATACCCTCCTGCAATGTATAATGAACAGTTAAAGCAGAGGTGGTGGTGACCTTAAAAATCTTAAGGCTGTTTGTTCTTTGATCCATGTGTCATGAATCTTTGGACTACAAGGTGGTACGGAACAAGGCAGGTGTACTTCTCAAAAGGTAAAATATGTAGGAGAGGGAAATTAGTTGTCTAGATTCATGTCCTTAGCATCTCTACTGATGCCTCTCTGTGTGTGTGCCTTCAAGTCACCTGTCAACATATGGCAACCCCATCAATTTTGTAGGGTTTTATTAGGCATAGGGTGGTTCTGCCAGTTCCTTCCTCTGAAATAATAGCCTACAGCACCTGATATTCATTGGCAGTCTCTCATCTAAGTACAAATCAGATCTGATCCTGCTTAGCTTCCAAAACTGTCATGTAGCAATGGGGGGGGGCAATGGAGGCGGTTGGCCCCCGGCGGCAATGTTTTTGGGGGTCCCAGCTTGTCGCCATGCCCCTGCGCACTGTGGCCACGCCCCCTCACACCACGGCCACATCCCCTCCTGCCTCCCCTCCACACACTCCAAGGTCTGCTGCTGTTCCAAGATCAGATGGGATTTGGTGCCTTTAAAGTATTTAGGCTGTCATGTCATCTCTACTTAACACACTTGTAAATTAGACGCTTGGATTAGTCATTAGTCTTCTGAGAATCTGGAAACAGTTTTCTTATGTGGTGTAGATTGGCAATGATTGGCCATGCTAGGAGTCTGTCCTTATTCTTGGCTCTTCTTCTTCCTTTTTTTTTTTTTGTATTTGTTACATTTATATCTTCTACTACTTCCAAGGAATGCAGAGAGGTATACATAGTTCTCCACTTCCCCCCTTCATCCACACAAAATAATTGTGTGAAATAGGTCGGATTGAGAAGTAAATGACATTGAAAGATTCTAAGAAGAGGTTAAATCTGCACAAGAGTGTGGTATTCTCATGCCCTTTCTTCATGCCTTTGCTCACTGTAAAAGCTACAAGCCTGTGGCTTCTCTTCTAAGTGTGGAGAAGCTTCTCTGTGTGGAAGCTCTCTATATGAGCCAGGAGAAAAAAACTGTCCTCTTCAGGCCTGGCACTTTTCATGTAAGCAAATTTGTTGTTAGAGGGGGCAAAGGGCCAGCTCACATGATTCCTTGCATGTTGGTTTAACCCATATATAGAAAACCTGCAGAGGGTGGTAGTGACTGGCTCATGTTGAGATTTGAATCTTGATCTCCTGATTCCACAACTCTTAACTGCTATGTAAAGCTGGCATTTGTTTCTATCAAAATTTTCTAGAACAGAGATAGCTAGCCTGTTCCCATTCATCCATAGCTTAAAATGCTTTAGGGCTAAGATTCATATCCCCATGGCAGCCAAGTCTTTAGCCAAATTTAGGGATAGGGTAACAGAAAGAAGATTGATTTTTGTCAGTCCTTTCCTTCTACCTTACTGTAATGTGACATAAAATAGGGCTGGCTTCTTGTAGGGTTTTGAAGCTGTACAGTTGTGAGTTCTAAACTTCATTACAAGATATAAATCTACCAACTCTACAGATGGAACTAAGGAGATTATATTTGCCAAGATGACTGAAAATTAGGAGCAGAAGAGCACTGGCAGAGGATAATTGGTGGATGGAGAGGAGTGATTAATCCCTCTGAGTTCTCCAGTGCATATCTATCTACTTCCATTCTCTTCCAGAATGTTGGTTTCCCTCGGTGAAATTTGCATTAATAACAGATAGTGTCAAACATTATTGAAGCAGTCTACTGATATCCAGTATATTTCCCCTAAAGAAGTATTCACTTTTCACTGTGTTGCTGTGTATTCCTCATATGTGCCTCATAATTTATTTATTTTTATTTAAATAATTTATCCTGTTCTATGTCCAAAGATCTCAGAACAGCATATAATAAAATCAATTTAAACAATGGAAAAAACAAATGAAAAACAAAACAAAACAGGACAAGATAGGACAAAATGAGTTATATAAGTGATGTGCAGGTATAGGATGGGGGATACTTGTATTAGCAGCAGTACTTGTGAAAAGGATGTTGGGATTATTGTTGATCATAAATTGGAACACAATCCAACAGTGGGATGCTGCAGCAAAGAGGGCAAATAATATTTTATCTTGCATTAATAGAACCATAGTTTCCAAGACAAGGGAAGTAATAATCCCACTGTATTCTGCATTAGTCAGGATTCATTGTCTGCACTAGTCAGGATACACTGGGCTACCTCTGTACCAACTTTGGAAACTTCAGTTGGTTCAAAACATGGCAGCAAGATTGATTACTGATACATCTAGGAGTGAACATATCACAGCAACATTAAAATCACTCCCCTGGCTGCCAATTAGTTTCCAGGCAAAATTCAGATTGTTGGTTATTATCTTTAAATCATACATGGTTTCGGTCCAGGTTACCCATGAGATTGTCTCCTGCCATATAATCTGTCCCCCCCCCCCCCACAGGTCCTCTGGGGGACATTTACTTCAACCAGCCAGGACTAGATTAGCAATGGTCACCCAGAACACTTTTTCTTCAGCTGCCTCTGGACGGTGGAATGACCTGCCTGAGGAGATTCGACACCTGAGTACACTGTCTGAATTTAAAACAGCATTAAACACCACTCTCTTCCAGTAGACTTACCCAGATTATTTTAAATTGTGAATTTTAATTATGAATTTTAAATATATATTGACTATTTTAATTAGGTATTTGTAGTATTTGCTGTTTTAAACTGAGACTACGAATTTTAGTTTTTGTTTTAAATTTTTGTTCTGTTTTTAACTGATTTGTGCTATTTGGTTGTTGTTCCCTGTCTTGATGATGATGAAAGTGGCAATAATAATAATAATAATTATAATCATAATCATAATAATCATAATCATAATAGGCCTAAAGCAAGAACTTTCCAAGCATTAGAATAGATACATTCCCTTATAAGTTAAGGGAGGTATTTACAAGATAAAAATTGCTTATAGAGTTATTTGTGAGAGAGACACACAGAGAGATTGTTATCTTGCTTTGCTATTGCACAAAAGATGGTTGGAAACCAGGAACAAATCCAGTGTCCCATTTCTCATTTCTTCCAGTTGATTGGTGAAGGGAGGGATTTTACTAGCTCCATCTGCCCTTCTAGCTGACCCCATCCCATCCCACAGTTCCCAGCTCTCACCCACACTTTGGTTTCTCTCAAACATGGTTAATGCAGCACTTTCTTTTTAAAAAATGTTCCTGAGTCATCAAGGTTTGGGCTTGTCACCAAAGGCATAATTTAGTGGTAGCCGATGTATATTATCCAGATTATCTGTCTGAAATATGCACAGAGGTGAAGTGTAGCCATTTATTATACATGAGAGTTAAGTACTAATCCAGATCAGGAACAAATCCAAAAGTCTATCCTGGCCATCCAGTAACTCTTCAGACTGCTGTGGAATGAGGAAAGAATTTGGGAGGGGGAAGTGGGGGGCTGCAAACTACTAAATCATTTACTTAGAACTTAAAACTGTGTGCTTTAGTTCACTGTAAAAACATTAGAGGTGCCAAAGGAATTTATGACAGCTGGATTAGATAAGTAGGGTTGACACAAAGTAAAATTTATCTATTTCCATAGTGTCTGTGAAACAGACACACACTTTCTATGACTGGAAAAAGCTATTTCCTTATACTGTTTAGCTGTGTTCACATCTATCCTACTAATCCTTAAACTTTCTAGGTGGTGAGCAAGTACAACACGCACCAATGATGGAATAATAATGTCATAATAGTTTCAGAAGGTAGAAAGGCTCCCTTTCCTAATGTTCTGACGTTGTGCTGTTGTGTGCCTTTAAATTGTTTCCAACTTACGGAGACCCCAAGGCAAAGCTAACATGGGCTTGGCAAGATTTGTTCGGAGGGGGTTTGCCTTTGCCTAGCTCTGGGGTTGAGACAGTGTATCTTGCCAAGGCCATCTAGTGGGTTTCCATGGCTGAGCAGGAATTCAAATCTTTGTCTCCAGAGTCATAGCGCATTGCTCAAACCACTACAACATGCCGGCCCTGAATGCTGTGATCCCCCCCGCCACAAAAAAACCCTTCAAGTAACACCACCGCTAAAGTTGTGGCACAATGTGCTTGCCCAGAACTAATGTTAATCCTCAGACTGAAAAAAAAAAAAGTTTCCAACCCTTGTGCTAGAGAAATTTCTCAGGACAGTTAGTTCCACAGTATGGATCTCAATGGAAATGTATCATTTATCTATACCGGATTGGGCAAAGTATGACCCCTGGATCCCACTTTTATTGCCCCGGGACCCCAACAACAACCCATTTTTTTTTAAAAAAAAGTGCATTTTGGGACAAGTTTTGTCTCCAAACCATTCAGAAAGCCCTCCCATACAAACACACAAAATACCCCCACATTCACAGGCACCCCAGAACCCCATAATACTTACCAATATTTTGAGAGGGACTGTAGAGGAAAACAGAATTACTTGGGCATGTTGTCTTGGGGGGGGCCTTGCAGAAGGTCTAAAGGGAGTTAAAATTGACAGCCCCCCCCCCAATATATATATAAATGAAATAAAGTTTGTTAGTTTGTCAATTTGCTACTGTATCACACAAAAATGTCTGGACAGACCTTCACCAGATTTGGATTGTATGTTTGGGATGGTCTGGCAAAAGACAGGTATATGATGTATGTGAAATTTCATTTTAAAGTGTGGACCACCATGGCTGTGGCCCAGTTATTTTCCCCTGGATTTTCAACAAATTTGGAGGATATTTTGGGACTGTCTGACTTAAAATATAGATTATGTGGTACACAAGGAACACGCTTGGGAGGCATGTGGAATCCCCCAGTTATTTTCTGAATCATATGGAGCAATAGGGCACCCTCTGTGAAAGATTTTGACAAGCTGAGTACGAGTTTTCAAGGGCAACGGAGACTGATGCACAACATAAGGAAACTTCGGGAACCTTTCATCTTTCAGGGTAGTTGAATCTGAAAGGTCATTAATGCTAGGTATGACAGCTTGTCATAAGTAAGAGTATTTCCCTAATTTTCATGTTTGCATATAATTTCTATAATATCCATCCATGCAGGACATGAGACTTCCTGTAGCCATCTGAGATGAATGAGATTCACAAATTTACAGTTACCACCAAGTGTTTGGAACTAATGGTTCTGTTATTTAGAGTGGTGAGATCAGCTTGAAAATAAAATTGTTTCTTGGTGAGATATAAAGAGAGATGAAATGGACAGCTCAGAGAGTGTGGTGTCTGTCTGGCTTGCTAGGCAGCTCAGAATGATAACTAATTCTGTGAATATCTGCTTTCACACTCCATTGTTTAGTCGGAACACAGTGAAGAGCAGATAATCTGTTGCCTTCTCATGGCCCATATGCGGCTCCAGTCATTTCATGACTTCACAGAAAACGAATGGGAACAGTATTAAAACTGCTGGACTGACCATTTGCCCCAAACAGTGAGATGAAGAGGCCCACACTTTAAAATGGAACCCCTCCTTCACTTTAAATAAAACTGAGATCTTACAATATTCCATTGGCCACACAAAAATGCCTTGAAGCCTGCAGATGGCACATTAGCGGTTGATCATGCATCTTTCGTAAAGCATACAGATTTGGCAAACTATTCTTTGGAAGCATAAAGTATCCGTTTTTCTTTCTTGGTCTTTTTATCCAATATACAAATGTATTTTATATAAACAAAGATAAGAAAGTGCATAACAGACCAGCAGATGTTTAAAAGAAAGTCAGACTGAATTAATAGGTGATGTTAAGGAAGAAATTTTTCCAGATAACTTTATTATGGCAAATGCACAATCAATGGTCTGGCTAAAAATCTAATATGGTAAAACAATGGTTTGAAGGACTGAGACTGTATTATGGATTTGTGCAGTTGCTCTCCTCACCTCTTGCATAGAATTCTGACTGCCTGTTCCTTTTCAAAGCAATATGCAATATGCTCAGCCTAGACAGATTCCCCAGACCAGGGCAGGGAAAGGAGAGGGAAAGAGGGTGGATTGGCATGATGGCCCTTTGTTTCCTCTCTTTCCTGTCTCCTTCCCTGAATATGTATGTAGGGCATTGGGAGAGGGCTTGCGGTGCTGAGAAATTGGGCTATGAGCTGTCCTTCATTGGCTAGGAAGTGGCTGCTGGTGGGCTTTTAAAAAGCTTGCATGACCTGATCAGAGCCACTGAGTTAGGGAAGGATCCTCTTGAAAAGAAGCACCTGAGGTGAGGGGTGGGGGAGCAGAGGTCGGAGAAACTCACAAGTAATCAAATTTGTGAAAAATAAACCTGCAAATGTAGAGGGCCAACTGTAATGTTCCTTGTGCTGTCTCCAGGCCTGTATTCTTACTGTAGTACAAACATAAAAGATGCTCATCCTGAACTGTCAGGGATCAAGCCCAAAACAAATCCTGAGCCTAGGACTTGAAGAATGTCAGGAGGTCATTTAAGAGGTAAGAAGAGGCTTACTACAATTCAGCTGATGGAGATTTCAATGCATGTTCACTTGTTTACCTAAGTATTTGTGTACTTGGGTGTAAGTTGCTGGGAAGGAGAAAGGAATGTTGACGCTTCAGCCAGAATAAATGCAGAAGTTATCTGTTTTGTATGGAAACCTGCTGGATTGGAGGATCTTATTAATGCTTCTCAAATGTCCTTTTAACTGACTTCCTTTTTCAGCTGCGCTTCCGCTATGTCTCCTGGTAATTACTTTAACTTAAACATGGGAATTATTTAAGCTAACTGTAACTTAACCCTTCTTAAGAAAGATCTCTGCTAAAATAACAAGTCCTCTTGACAGCACTTAGTGATAATGAGCCATAAGATGTCCCTGGAACCTTCTCCTTAACCCAACCTGCCCTTCCCCCAGTCAAACCTTTTCTTTATCTATATAGCCTGGAAATTTTGCTCTTGGTGCTCATTGTGTTGGCTGCCAGCAGGTCTGGCTTGACTTCATGTTGCTCTCACCTCCTCCTGCTTCTGTGTTGGAACTGTATCTGAGAGAGCTTAGTTTTTAGCTAGTTAATTTTTGCCTACAGCAATTAGGTTACTTTATATGAATGGTATTTTAGAGAAGAAACTAGGTCACAAATTATGTCTAACTGAACAATCATTTTATTACTAAGAACAGCCTAGAATGGCAACACAGGTGACTGCCTCAGTTTGGACACAGTGCCACCTATAGTTGGAACTGAAACATAAGTTTTCTAATGTCCCTGATACCATTTTCAAAAATGACTGCTTTCCAAGATGATGATTCTAACAAATAATTTATTAGTTTCTGGTTCTTTTTATTGCAAGTGTGGGTCCCACCTCTTTCTTCAATCAAAAACCCTTTTTCCCCTCCCCTGATAGTATGGAATTTTCTGGGAGTTATGTTTTTGCGAGAATAGTGTACAGGGTCTCACAACCATCACAAGCTATGAGAAATGAAGCTAGAAGTGGACTGCCAGACAGTTTTGTTCTCTCTGCACAAGTGTTTTGAGGTCCTATGTAGTCCATGGGGGATGCTGAGGGTGATGAAACTGATTTTTATGCTGTTATCAACATAGATAATCCCATTTTAGCTCACACATTAGTCTCTTGCAATGTTGTAATCTATGACTAGTTTCTACTTTCTTGATGTGGGTCTTGTTTTAGTAACCACAAAGTCTCCTGCATATGGTTCAAAGATTTTATCATAAGTGTAAATATTGTTAACTAGAATATTAAGCAAGGCCAACATTAGCGTGTAGTCACTGAGGGAATAGGTTTGACCTTTTAATCCAAACAAAGCAAATTGAAAGTATTATCCAAATACACACAATTAACATTTTTAGTATGTGAGAAAGCAGCAAATTACAGTGTTTGCTGTTAACACAGGATAGAGATCAGGCAGTCCTAAGCTTACCAAAATGTTATCTAATTCTCTCATGGAGAATGTAATGCAGCAAAGGACAACTGTTATTAAAAAAAAAAAATCAATTTTCAATAAACAAGCTAGTTAAATTAAGATACAAAAGAGAGCCCAGAGGCCCTGTAAGACCCCAACACTCACACAACATAGTTATGCTACCAGATGGGATTTTGATGAAGTTCTTATACAAGGTCTCCTTATACTTTTTTTCCCCAACACTTTTTATTTCATCATTCTCTGGCAGCACCACAGACCATGGCAGTTCTGGGTGTATGACCTCCTTGTTACCCCTGATATGGCTGCCTTAGTCCCCTCTGTAGTCCTGCAGGGTTATGCCTGTGTTGCCTTCTGTTCTATTGGTTCTCAGTAGGATTCCAGCCAATATGTTCTCAAATTATTTTTCCAGAGGGTTGGCTGATCCCCCCGCCCCCCAAAAAATGATACAATAAAAGCTTGGGTTCCTGTTATTAGTTTCAGTCTGATGCCATTTATTCTCATAGAGAAGTTCCCTTTCTTAGGTTAGCAACAAAACTGTATGAATTATGGCTAGAGCACAAGCATGGGCCTTTGCAGCATAGAAAGCTGCCTTATGCTGAATGAAGTTCAGTACTTGGTCTGTGCTCACTGGCACTGACCCCCCAAGTTTTCATGCAGAAATATGTCTCAGCCTCACCTGGAAATGCCATCAATCAGACTTAGGACCTTTTGTATCCAAAGCATGTGCTCTGTCACTGGGCTATGGCCACAACCAAAGAAACTCAGGTGTCTCATAGAGGTTTATACTTAAAGGTGTGGTCTTGTTATATTTCTTGTTCACTATAAAGAGATCCTGACATGTATCTATAAGCCATTTGTTCCCTTGCCAGAAGTGAGGTGTTTGCTTCAACTGGTGAGCGTCAGTGTGCTTCTGTTTGAAACTCTTCTCTCACTGCAGAAGGTGCTTTGTTTTCTGAAATGTGGATGTTTCAAAGGAGCAGCAGCACAGCTTTATACTGTTGCCTTATAGAAAGGGCTCTCCGCTTCTTTTGCCATGGAATGAAAAAAAGAAGACAGTGATTCACTTTTTTTCAGGCTTCAGTTCTGAAAATGAGATTTTTTTTTTTAAAAAAAGAAAGTGCCTACTATACCACTTTGGTATAGGAAAAGAAAACAAAGAAAAGCATTAAAAATGAGGGCTAAAAGAAGAGAGAGAGCTGTTCTTCTCATGAGGTTTTGAATGATGTAGCAAAGATGTTGCTAACACTTTCTACAAAAAGTCCAAATTGGCATGAGGGAAGTCTGTTTCCCTCCTTTCTTTCTGGAGGAAAGTGTATGTGTGGTTTTGCTCCCACTAATAAGTCTAATAACTTATAATAAGACTAATAAGTCTGTTTCTCTCCCTTCTTTCTGGAGGTTTTGTTCCCACTTTTTGGCACTTCAATTAGAATACTGGAGATGTGGGCAAAATTGGTGGGTCTGAGGACCTTCCATGAGCTTCACTAGATTGAAAAGTAAGTTTTAAAAAAGTTACTGGAGGTCTGTTTTCCATTTTGATTGTGTTGCCTTGACCTCTTTAATGTCAAAACCAGTGTTCCTAGGAGCTTCCAGAGTACAAAAATAATGTTTGGTCTTTTTTTTTTTTTACATGACAGGTGTTGAGAGGAACAAAAACAAGTAACTGTTGTTGAGAGGTATAATAGGTAGCAGGTGTTGAGAGGAGCCCACAAAAAGGTTTTTGGGAGCTACATTTAGCTCACCCTGGGGGTAACACTTTTTTTCAAAATCCATCTTCTGATGAGGAAAGGAGAGTACAGGTGATAGGCCATACTCTGTATCCACAGACTCAAACAATCACAGCTTGAAAATATTTTTTAAAAATTGAAAATCAAAGTTTGTTGCCATTTTACATAAGAGACAGCATTTTCCTACACCATTGCACGTAAAAGGATTTGAGCAAATGTTGGTATCCACAGGAGATCCTGGAACCAAACCCTGGAGGATACTGAGGGCCCACTGTATTGAAAAAAAGAGTGATGTTATCTAATCTCTTGTTAAATAACACTGTAACAAAATGCAAATTGCATATATCAAAACAATTTTCAATTTTCATACTGCTTTTTGCAGCATGCAGCTAATATTGACTTCCTTTTACAAAGTCCAAATTTAAAAGCAGGAATAAAGACATCTCATAAGAATTCTAAGAATTTTCATTAATACTTTGTAGAATGCAGATGCCATAAGTGTCTTCTTTGAGGTCAAAAGTAAAATAACACCTATCATCTTTGGGGTTAGAAATTCAGTAGTGTATGCTTTACAAAGATTGTTCTTTCTAGAAACTGAATGGGTGTTGCTTGGAAGAGATTCTATTATATCACAGAAGGCATATGAAACAGATTGGGGGGAAGCTGCATGGCGAAGGGAGATTATCTATTTGCATCGGAAAGGCTAATTATCTGTGGTATGTTTCAGGAATGCCAGCCCTGCCAATAAAGATTGGAAACTATAAGGGCTGGCTTTGTGTTTTCCAATAGAGTGTGATCTATTAGAACAGCTCTGACAGGGTTTAGCTTTCCCTGCTGCTCACAGATTGAGTCCGTATAGATGGCTAATTAAACTTGGAGTCAGTAAACAGAAAAGAGAAGCCACCACTTTGAAGAAAAGAAGATGGCAAGAACAATATCCTGTTCTTTGGTTACTGTCAGTGTGGCATCTCCTTAGCTATGAAGGAATGTTCATGTTAAACCCTCTTCAGATGTTGATAGGGACAATTTGGGCTTTCTTATGAATAAATAATGCAGTGTTGCTGTTTCTTATAATCTTATTCACTAGACAAAATGTATTTGTTTAGTATATGGCGTAATATTCTCAATGTAAAATTTACATTGATGCAAGAAACTTAGATCTGGTTTATACATTTGAATGTGAAAGCAGCTGACTTGGATTCCTTGCATGTTGTCAAACCTGTCACGTTTAAAATAACTATTTATGTTAAAGAAAGCTTTAATAACAAACTTATTTTTAAAATCCATTTACTGCATTTAATATATCCTGAAATAACATATAGGAGGCTGAAGGTTTATTTTTCTGGTGATAGACGATGGATTTTCGCATATAAATATGCATATATATGTATAAAACTCAGCATGGGAGGTTACATAGGAGGTACAATAGTCATAGTGAATCATTCAGCATGGGATTGATTAAGTCATGAATATTTCTAGAGCTGTGAGATTCAGTTTGAGAAAGGTATCTCTAAGAAGTACAAGAATCTTTGGTTAAAACAAAACAAACAAATAAACAAAACCCAACACTAATAGCAGTGACAAGTACATGTGCTGACTGTTAGGTAGTGTCTTCTAATTATATTGTTGCCATTTTAAGTCATAAGAACTGTACAAAAATACCAGAGTCAAAGAAGGACAGTACAAACTTAGATTCTCTCTAAGCAATTCAGCAACTTGTAGCAGTAGTCCTGAACACTATACGTGTTAATAAAATACTCTCATGAATACAGTTTCTGTTTTTCACAAATATTTGGAAAAAGGAGGAAAAGACAATGTTAGGAGCTGAAAATGGCTTCTTTCTGAGTGACACTCAGTTGACCTTCATTTATCTGAATGTAGGGTGAACATTCTTCACAGTTGCATTGTGGTCTGTGGCTGCTGTTACTTTGGGGCAATTAGCAAGTCAATAGGAAGCTTAAGGTTATTCTTCTAAACATGTAACAAGTGGGTAGGTGGTGTCTGTGTGTTTTTCTTTTCTTTCAGCTACCCAAATGGTATTCCTCAGTTTTGCTATTGGTAACCAACTAAAGGCAAACATGGAGTCTGCTGCTGTGGGAACACTAAGAATATCTTAATCAATATCTGTAAAATATGGTTAATTTATTGTTTTAGTATAGTGTTTTAGATAGATAGATAGATAGATAGATAGATAGATAGATAGATAGATAGATAGATCGGTCTAGGAGCCAGTGTTTCTGGAAGTGTAGAAGAATCCCTTCATGTCCAAAAATATTCTGAAGTAAAATATTAGTTACCAGTTACACATCAAATAGTCTGTGAGTAGAAATTTGGTTTTAATTAGTAGCTGCAGCCTCTTTGATATATCTTCAGTACTTTGCCCTCACTGTTTGGGAAATACAAACACCTTTCCTTTGACATCATTGCTTCTGGAGAAGGAGATGGAAAGTGCATGTATGTAGATGTGCCTGTCCGTCTGTCTCTTTTCCTTCGTAATAAGCAGAAATTAGATTTACATGTCTGTGATTCAGTTCCAAGGGCAGGTTTTTGCTACGGCAAATGGATCTGGGTGGATGATTTTCTGCAAGCAATTAAAGCAATTAACAGGAAACCAGACAATAAACTTATTTTCAGTATAAGAGTAACATGTTAATGAGTTCCATGTCATTTAAATGCTTCTGATGCCTTTCATGCCAGTCTAGCGCACTGTAGAGCTTGTGTAAATTGTCACCACCACATTTTACAGTCTCATTTGCAGCTCACAGAGTGGGACCTGGGGAAGTTGGTTTCAGGAAATTTAGGCACAATAATCATCAAAGCTGTCAGAACTTCCCTTGCTTCTTGCTGGTTTCCCTTCCACCCACCCTTCAGCCTCCACAGTGGCAGTTAAGTGGCAGCATAGAATTGTTCTTGATGGGGATTCCTGAGACCAGAAAAGAAAAATCACTGGAATCTTGGGAATACTGACATGTGTCACACCCATACTCAGTTTTAACTCCTTCAGCCTTAAAAAACGATTTGAGCTGAAAGTTCTTTTACCAAGAGTTTCAATAAGGGGTATGACATACATTAAACTTATCTTCTGAGCAGGCGTAGATTAAAGTAATGAAGATAGCAAATCAAGAAATGAAATAAAGAACTTGGGGAAAAATTCAAAATTATTGGTTTGGAGTCAGAGCTGACATCTAATTGGAAAAATTCCTCATAAACCCCTTCATACCCTCTGTAGCCCTACTTTGCTCTCTCAAAACTTATTCTTGAGGTTGTGAGGTGGGGAGATTTCCTGTAATGGAACTGGATTTAGTGCAGGAAGGAGAAACTGTTGAAATTATTGAAACACAACTAAGTCTTACAGAAGGGTAGCTTCAGTGCTCAAGTTGAAACAGACCAGCCCATTTTATAAAGAATTTCTTTAAATTAACGTTGACACCATGAAATTGTTTTTATTGAACATTTCTGTCCTATTTTAAAGTTACAAGCTAAGTGTTAAAAAAGAAGAAGAAAAAAGTGATAACCCCATACCCCCATATGTTGAATTGGATGAGTGATAACATAAATGAAGTGATACTTGATTCAGAACATCTCAGTACAATAAAATTGTAAGATACAAACTTGATTGTCTCATCAAACACTAGAAAAGAGTGAGAGAATAGTGTTCCATACATGTAAGGAATTCATAGAAGGAGATAAAGAAACCATGCCTTTTTCAGCCACATTATCACTCACATATCAGACTTAACGTCTGGTCAGAAACATCTGTAAATTGCTCTTTGAGGAACAGCCACAGGAATGAAAGCTTGGGGAGGACATAATATCTGACTCATTGCAGTCAGAGAACGGTTGTCATTTTGAGAGAAAGCAGTTCAGATGAATTATAGTAGCTTAACAAAATTAGCCATATGAATTGTCTCTATACCTATGTTAGCATGTGCCAAGTTAGATGTTACCTCCACATTGCTGGTAGGTTCGTGCAGGAGTGGAAATCATGTGAACAGTTCCTATGGCTTATTACATATTGTTGGACTGCAGCTCCCAACATTCATTAACACTGACTATGCTGGGTAGAGCAGCTGAGCACTATATCCCCAAACATCTGGAGGGCTGCATGATTCCCACCCCTGTCACAGAGTAATTACAAGTGTTTGAACTGTTTGAAAGATGAAGTGAAATATGTTTAATTCAAACAGTAAGATTTATTAGGCTTTCAACAATATTCTTTTGTCTTTTATTTTTAAGAGTTTGTTTTAATCAGTTGTGCACATTAAATCAGCACTAATTCCACAACAAGGAGAAAGAATTTTCACCAAATTTCTAAGAATAAGCTATGCATAGCCACATTGATCTTACATGTTAGTGACCCTAATATGGGCAAAACACTGCAGGCATATGGCAGATTTATCAGCTTTAAAAGCCAGTCTTGCATGGGGTATATACTGTAAATTCTGCACTATTATTGAAATTCCTCAAGCCCACACAGCATCGGGATTATTATGATCCTTCTTCAAAGCTGTTCTTTGAAAATTTCCAGTGCTACATATTTCCGCCTTCTTTCCCACCCTCTGCTCATTTCTCTTCAGCACTTTATAGCTATAAGCCAGCCAGGACTGCATGCCAAGATGGGGCTCAGAGGAGGGGTTCATAAAAGGAGAACCCTCCCAAATGGGAAGCATGAATGGCATTTAGTTTTAGCAGTGGTGATGTTGTGTTTTATGCTTAATTCCTTTACATCCTTATATACCATGTCTTTATTAGTATACACGGAGCTCCAAAAGTGACACTGATTAAGCTCCTGGCTTTTGCTCTGAAAAAAAAGATCACTGGTTTTAAACCACTGTCTTCTTTCTCTATAGATTCCTTCAGCCATGACATCCATTAGTCTATTTGAGCACAATTCTTGTACAGCTCATTTCCCCTAACCATGTGTGATTTGTTTCTTTAATGAAGGCCCTTCTTTTGTTTGATGCTTGCAGTTCTGTGGGATTATTATATTCAGTGATTTAGATGTTTGACATAAGCCAAATATTTTATAGCCTACAAGAAATAAGATAGTATGCTTGCTGTCAGATAACTTGTTTGTGATCTTTGTAAGCAAAAGGACAATATAAAGGAATGTATTCCTTGAAAATGAATACCTTGAAATATTTTTAAACATTAAAGCAAAAGATTAGTTGAACAGTTTTTTTCAGGAGGCTTGCTATGTTGATGCTGTAGTTAGAGCTAAATATTTGGCACTTTAGTTATCACTGGAAAAGCAAAATGGTCAATGTATTGAAGAGCTAACAGTTTTGGAAATGAAGAATAAAAAAAAAACCCTAATGGTTACCCGTTTCTATATCCTTTAATACAGGCTCATGGGGTTTTATAGGGTTTGCAAACAGTTAACTAGGTTCTTTTATTATTCCAAGTGCAATTATTACACTCTATTACTGCAGAAAGTGTGTTTTTTGATAGCAGTTCTGGCAAGTACTATATCCTACACTGCTTGGTCAGCTTCCTTCTGTGGGTTACATGTGTCTCAAATATAATTGCCCTTGCTGATGAAGTGGACCAAGTGTGCTGCCTTTTGGGTAAACAGCAGAACAAGAACTAATCAAAGAGAACAGGATATTAGGCAGTTGAAACCCAAGTTGCTGTTTTTATGCAAGGTGTCCAGACTGCAGAGACTGAACAGAGAATCTTTGATCATTGTAATGTTAGGCAGGGATGAAAACTGTTGTTTGCTACAAGAGATGTATTTCTGGTGTAGTCTGCAATTGCAGCATTTTGCAGTGTTGTGGTGTTAAGTCAACTGACAGGACTTTTTGAAACATGTGCTGATGATGGTAAAGAGTACATAAGAACTGGATGCATAGTGTCCTGGAGCTGTCCACATTAACATTTTTTGACCAGTTATGGAAATAGTTGCAATAAAATATTTTATGGGCTGGTTCAGCAAAAGAACTCTCACATGTGGCTGCTGTTCCTTCCTATCCAGGCTGATTTGTAACTGAATCTGATGCTCTGACTCTTTTTGTAGCACTGAGAAGTGCAGTATGGTATGTTATACTTCTCTCCTACTAAGAAGAAAATTACATATGTGTGGCAGAGGGCAAATGCTTCTGGCAAGATCCCAGAAAAGTTGGGGAAAATCTTACTTTGAATAAAGGCATGAAGAACCTCGTCCAATCATGTCTGCATTTACAATTGGATTGCTGTATCTTATTTTGTCATCCAGAGCACTCACCACAAGCTGTGGAAGTCAAATTGAGACTTTGAACTTAATTAATTTTAACCCTCCATAGGAAGACCAGTTGCATTGTT
This sequence comes from Cyclura pinguis, assembly GCA_030412105.1. Lineage (NCBI taxonomy): Eukaryota > Metazoa > Chordata > Lepidosauria > Squamata > Iguanidae > Cyclura > Cyclura pinguis. Next base: position 134,293,250 of record CM059600.1, read on the forward strand.
ATAAATGCCTAATGAGTATGTTCTTTATTTATGTATATGTTTGTGTGTTTTGCACAACAGAGCACATAACTTTGACTGATCATTATCTGTCCCTGGAATACTGGGTTGGTATTTTGTGTTTCCACGAAATCACTTAAAGGCTATTCATTCCTATATGAAGACTTCACCCGGTATTACTGCTCCAAAATGAAACACTTCAGTACATTTTTAAAGGAAATTTATTCCAGTTTGAATCAGGCTGTGAAATGTGACAGTCTCTGTTCCTCAGAGGTGTATCTGGGGCGGGGCAAGCAGGATATGTACCCTGGGTGCCAATGCCAGGAGGGTGCAAAAAAGCCAAACTCCCCACCCTTCCATCTGGGCCTGGCCCACCATTGCCCTCATCAATATTCTTGGCTTGGTGTGGCAATGGCAGCAGCAGCAGCCCCTCCACCCGGGCCTGGCCTGCTGCTGCCCCTGCCAGGGTTGTTCTCAGTCCAGTATGGTGGTGGTGGTGGTAGTGGCAGCAGCAATGGCGGTGGTGGCGGCAGCAGCCCTTCCAACCAGGCCTGGCCCACTGTCGTCCCCGCTGGGATTTTCCTCCACCCAGGACAGCAGTAGCGGGAGAAGCAATAGCACCTGGGAGTGCAACTTCCATGCTTACCCTAGGCACTGTTAAACCTCGATACCCCACTGCTGTTCCTTAACTGAATCAAGTGGAAAATTGTGTTATAACTTTACACATTTCAAGAATGATTTTGAAGTGGAAGAGAGAGTAAAACTGATGAACGTCTTTTGAGTTGCCATATTTTAATTGAATAACAGCTTTAGAGGAAGTAATTTGGTACTTTAGTGCTTGTTCCTGAGTTCTGTTAAAATTATTCAAACAAAGGTAGTAATACCCCGGTTCGACTGGCAGGGAAGAAAACAGAATAGTTTAGGATTTGAATTTGGAATTGTGTGGAGTTGTGTGGAATAGCAGCTTATTTGTTTTTCAGATAATGAAAAAAAAAAATTATGTAATACTTTCTACATCCAGGAAAATATATCCTTAGGTATAATTTGGGTTTGCTTTTATACTACATTCAGTGTTTGATTCCATCACGGGTTCAAAACCAGCAACATAAGAGTTGTTATCTATGATTTAGCCTCTGTGCTATTGAGTACTATCCAAAGCAGCCAATTATAACATTAGCTAGTGCAGCAAAATAAATTGCCCTTGACAGTCAGAGACTTGAGGCAGAGAAAGTAATGCAGTTAACACCTACTCCCTGGAAATCCTTACAGGTCAGTCTTGTTTTTGACCTCAGTGACAACGAGACTATATTGTTACTAAACTTTGGGGGGGGGGTGTTGCTGCAGAATTGTCTTGCTTTGTCCCTTTCTCTTTGCTCTACTCTGTTCTACTTCTGTCTCACGTTAGGCTTAATTGCCCTAAGACTTTGTCATAGTTCATCCTTTCTGTACTTTTGTCATAATGTACCCTTTTCATACCCAATTTTTGTGGGATATGTTGTGGTAAAATAGCTACCTTGAATGGAAGACTGGCCTGCTGTGTTTCCAGCATGTACCAGTTCATCCTAATTCCTGAGCAAAAGGTTCTTTAGGATTTGTGGGTTGGTCTTCCATCTAGAAGAGGGTGACTTTCAATTAGCTCACCATTCATTACTGAGCAACTTCAGCCTTGGTTGGTTGGAGTGTGTGTGTATATATTTTATTTATTTAGAACATTTACCTCCCACTCTTCAGCCAAAAACACTCCCAGGGTGGCTTTGCAAATTGTTGATTTGCATAACATGAAAGTGTGGCCTCACGTGTGAAAAGATTCCAGATACTGTCAAACTTCATGTACCTCATTGAGATGCTTTCTTGAGATTAGGTGTGAGGGAGAAATCAAACAACTTTCATAAAAAGAACCAAAAAGCTAGTTTGCCATCTGATAGCCTGTATCAGAAAATCTTAAGAAGGAAATTCTATTTCCCTAGTTTGAAATAAGGAGATGAGATTAATTGCAACATTAAGATTGTATTCTCCTGCACAAACCTGCCAGGGCTTCGATAGGTACAGGGGTGACTCTTCTGGCAGTCCCATCACCAGTAGAGGCGTGTTGGGTGAGGATGTGAGGTAGCTGTGGCTGTTCCCAAGCTGTGGAATTTCCTTCCAAGGGAGGCTAGGAAAGGCCCTTTTTGTTGTCCTTCCAGTGGCCAGCAAAGATCTTCTTAAATGGCAGCCTTTCAGCAATTGACTGTTTGCAAAGAACAGGACATATAATGGGTAGACATTGAATTTTTAGCTTCATAATGGTAGTTGTTGTTCATCACAAATGAGAGGGCATATAGCAGGTGGCTGTTCTATCACTTATTTTTTTGTTGATGATAATGTTACCTCAAAAGGTGGGGGACCCCTTGAGGTCCTCCAGCAATACCTTCAACTCTGTGCAAAAGTGGGGAATTGGTTAGTTCTAATTAGGAAGGTTGCAAGAGGCAAGGTAACTAGTGAGATCTTTTCACCAATGTTTACGAGATCTTTGCAGGAGAACCAACCAAAGACTCAAAAGTAAATTAAAATGTGTTTATTGAGCAGAATTCAATCATGCATTCACACAAGATTCAGACAGTCACACACTCACACAAGAGCTAACTGAAGGAAAAAGAGGAAGGTTATGGATAGCAAGGCTTAGGATTTGGGGCGATAATTGCCAATCCAGAAGAGGAGTGAAGAAATGGTGAATTGACTTAGACTTGAGCCTAAGAGTAGCATAAATCGGAATTCAGAGTGACATAGTGGCATCTAGCAAGTGTAGAAACTGCAACTAATGAGTTGAAACGTATGATTTTTATACCCCAAATCTGCCTGGAGGGCATGTATGTAAATAGTTCTCTGGTAGGGCAAACAAAGGAATTTGCACCTCAGACAATGAGATCTGGAATGAGCTGATGGTCTTAGCAGGTGGGTGACAAAGAATTATTAGCTGGTTAGATAGCCTTATAGCGTTTGGGCAGGAAGGTGTGTAAAAGAATAGGTGTTCAAGGGGAGAATAAACAGGAACATACCAATCAACATTTCCATGCAAACATTGATGACCCTTTTGTTTCATGTCTTTGTTTCGATGGCTAGCTAGAAGTTCGTTAGCACTTGAAAGCTTCTGGTATGACTTAGCTAAGCCTACTAGGAATCTTCCTGACCTGTTTATCCTGTCAACTTCCCTCTTATTCAGCCTGGCTTTCAGCCATAGCCGTGTATGACTTAAGCCATGTCAAATGTGGTAGCTGCATGGCCACTAACAGTAACATTCCTTTAAACATAATATTGTGTTTTAATATTATGTGCAATGCTGGTTTAATTATATAGACATGCCTCTGTAATTCTGTTAACAAAGCCTTTGACAAAGAAGATCCTTTTTATAAAGTCTTTTTATGCCATCAGGTCCTCCTTTCCTCCTCATCCTCTGTCTAGATATTTTTTCGCCCCAGAGTCAGCACTAGGAGGATGGTGAAAGAGTATCAAGTTGCTGTAGCATGTCTGCAGGAAATATTGCCAATAAAGCTTGAGCTGGGAAAGGATGAGATTCTGCTCTAATTGATACTACTGTAGCTGTGTGTGCCTCTCTGCCACAGGAAAGTTAAACAGGTGCTTTCTCCAGCCCCCCTTCCTTACTGAGCATGTGTGAAAAGCAAAACAGAGAAAAAAGGGAGAAGCATATACCCCTCCTTCCCAAGCTATTCCTATCATGTTAAAAGCCTACCACAACAGCTCTAAAATTGGTCAGCAAAATTGAAATCGTAAGAAGATTGGCAGCTGGTGAAAGAAAAATATCATTCCTGGATGCCTTTTCAAAGAAGTTCTCAAGTGGTCTCTAGAAGGGTCAAAAAGGCCTAGTTGGTCTGGTTGCTTCATTTCACATGTGTAAATTGTTTTTGGTAAAAAAATTTGCTGGAAATTGTTGAACTGCTCTTCCTTTTTGTAGTGTAGGAACCTATCCCTATTCTTTCCATGTTATTTGTGCCTCTGGTACCAAATTTTCTGTTAACTTAATTAACTGGGGCATACCTGTATAACATATTGCATTTGTACTTGTTTTTTAATTGTGCTATGAGCACCTTAGTTGCTAGTTGTAGGAGAAAGGTAAGACATAAGTATAATAAAAATTCCTCTTTATAAGTGTAAGATTTATATCTCTTGAGACATAGCATTTCCCATGGGGACATGAGGAAGTTAGGCAGGCTTCTCCACAGTGTGATTTCCAGGCAAGAATTCTGATTAGATAGGACTATCTAAATGACTTCAAAGTGGCCAAGACTGATTATCAAGCAGACTAAAAAAACCAGATCTGGCATTTCAAGGAAAGCCTAGAATGGCTTCCATTCTAAAAGAAGAGTCCTGTTTAAAATGCATAGAACTTTACAGTCACAACACAAAAATAGATGCAGTTCCCAGAATATCACACTTGCCTTATATAATGCTATTCGGTGTCATGAAATTCATTTATCAGAGTTAAAAAGGGGAGATATATCTCCAAGTGCTCATGGATGGTATTTATTAATTAATTAATTTACTATTTTAGAATAAGCCCAACTTGTTTTGACCTATTTATATATTTCAGTGGCCTTCTTTGGGGTACTTTCTAGAGGCAGAAACTTCTGGAGCTCAAAATCTCATTCCATTTGCTGGACCAACAATAAACTGGTATTCCCTGTCATGTAATTCTTTGAGACAGTTATGAGATTCTTTGAATGTAGTGGTAATGTCCCAATTAAAATGTCCCATGAACAAATGTTAGTTCAGGTCCATCAGAATTAATTCAAGCAGGAGAGGAAGGCAGCACGAAAATCACTTGATCGCCATATCAGAGGAATTCCTGTTTCTTTCCTTTGAATTGTCTGACTTAACTGATGCATCTGGGGAAGCAATATTTCAAGGGTCCTTTGGAAGGAAACGACACAGCAGAAAAGTGGTAGCCTAAGAATGATTTAAGGCTGCTTAGAAGTTTTCCATATATGTAAAAATGAGGAACAGCAGTGAAGGCTGGCATTGTTCTTCATCCCAAAGGAACAGATCAGGAATGTGTGGCTGAGTCAGGCTCACAGACCTTCGTTTACAATGTGTTTTGGAGGATCATATGGAAATTTGAATAAAAATAATGACTTGCACATATCTAGTCTGTGCATCTCTACTAGTTCTTGGTATCCTCCTGCAAGTGGTTGTGCCTTCTCATCGATTTTAGGCTGCTGTCTTTCAGTATTTCATCCTGGTCTAAAGTAGCAACATGGAAAATTGACCAGAATATTTGGGAAATGGAATACTGTGATAACATGTTTATTCAAATACATCAGAAATGTTGCCTTTATATGTGTTCCTAGTCAGTTGAGAAGTGTTGGCATAATGTATGGAGAAGGAGGAGGAGGAGGAGGAAGCCAACTTTGTTCTCTTGCTTAAGTTGAAATGGAAGTGCAGTATTCTTCCTCTTCTCTGGTGTGTGAAGTTTACAGATGCTTCTCTGAATAGTGGTATAGTGTGTTCCTGACAAATCTCTTCTGGCTTATCTCTGCTGGTTAAAAGGGCAAGCTAGCCCTCACCGAGGTAGGGGGGTGCTGCAGTCCTCCACTATAGTCTGACTTTCCTCCCTCCCTTTTCAGAAAGAGGCACACTCATGTCAAAGATTCTGAGTAGCAAAGAGTGGCTCTTATTTTCTCTCTCTGTGCATTCTGGCCTCTAGATTCCCAATGAAGCTGGTCCTCTTGCTAGAACATCCTTCTAAAAAGAGGTGGGTATATGAGTAGGGACAAGTATTTAGCTCACTGTACCATAGTAGCAGTGTATTCTATTCATTTTAGTATACTTTCATAGCAACACACAGGTACAGTGTAAATTAGTTGTGATTTATTTTTGTAAGAAAGTTAAACGTTACTTTTGCCATTAGAAACTTCCAAAGTTACAAACATTTTATCCTTGAATTTGGTTTTGGTTTACTTTTTGTTCCTGTTGCTTGCTTGCTACTTTGCTCAGGGACAGTGTGTTGATATCTATTGACTTGATAGCAAATTAGAATATAAAGCAGGGGTAGAAATCATGGAACCATAGAGTTGGAAGGGGCCCTATGAGCCTGCTCAGTGAAGGATCTCCGGTTAGAGCATGCCAAGCAGGTAGCTATCCAACCTCTTTTCTAAGAGAATACTTTTATTAAAACAAATTTGATATATGTAAAACAACACATAAAGGGATAAAAAAATACACAACAAACAAAAAAACCCCAACACATAAAGAAAAATATATTTAAACAGACTAAAAAAACTAAAAACAATACCGAACTAAACTAAATTAAGAGGGGGCAAAAGAGACAGACAAATTACTTCCATCCCCCCAGCTGATGGTTATATGGTAAAATATTAAATATACTCCTTCAGCATGATAGCACTAGTACACACATCTGTATATTAATAAAATTTACTGACCTTCAAAATCCAAAATAGATATTCTCCCCCAATGAACTCTGAAATATACAATCACCATAACCGGGTCTTTCTTAAACTTATGCAGTGATCCTTTCTTAATCAACCTAGTTAATTTGTCAATTTCTGCAGAGTCGAATAACTTCTTTTTGAAATGGAGTAACTTAGTCTTTCCATTTCTGAGCAAAAATTAATCTGGCATTTGAATAATTTGAATAATTCTTCCAAATTTCTTATCCATCTGCTCGTTTATCAATCTCAGTTTAGAAATATTAGGTTTCCATTGAATCTTTAATTTCAAAATGTTTTCAGTCAGTTGATGAATCAACACCCCAAATTTCTTTGCTTTCTCACATGTCCACCTCATTTGAAAAAAGTTATTTCTTTCTGTTCACATTTCTAACAAATATTAGTAGATTCCTTGTACATTTTAGACAGTCATTCTGGTGTTAACTACCACCTATACATCATTCATTCATTCATTCTCACATACATACATACATACATATATATATATAAAAATCTAAGATCATAAATTAGTCTTTAAGTCTCTTTAACTTAGACTTAAGTTTCTTGTCCACATCTTTCCCCATTGTTCCATTTGTATATCATAACCTATGTTCTGTTCCCATTTAATCATGCAGTCTTTCACATGTTCATCCTCTGTCTCAATTCTCAACAATAACTTATACATTTTACCTACCAAATGTTCACCATCAATACATTATTCTTCTTCAAACTGAGATTTAGACATTTCAAAATCAAATAAGTTTGTCCATTTTAAAATGTTCAGACAATTATCCATAACGAAACCATTGAATATGATAACCTAAGTTGTCCTTTTCCCATCACTAATAAATCTAACTGTCCAATCTGATTTTAAAGATGTCCAAAGAAGGAGACCCCACCACTTCTCTAGCCAATTGGTTCCATTACCAAACTGCTCATACTGTAAAGAAGTTCCTTCTAATGTTCAGTCAAAATCTACCCTTCTGTAACTTATCACTGTTACAGTTAGTTCTACCATCTGAGGTGGCAGAAAACAAGCCTTCCCCATGTCCTTTGTCGCCACCCTTCAGGTATTTAAAGAGTACGACCAAGTACTCCTCAGATCTCAGCACTTCAGCTATGTTAGCTAAAGCTGATTGGAACTACAGTCCAACAATATCTAATTAAGTAGTTTGAAAATCTTTTTCTGTGAAACATGAGTACCTGGATTTGACTGCATCACATTATTTGACACAAGCTCAATAACTTATATAGCTTTTGAACGTTGCAGTTTTCTTTGGAAATTCCTGACATTTTTAAAAAAGCCAATTTAGCATAAACATATATCCTAAGATATGGATCACCTGAGTATATGTTTATTTGAAACATAAATAACAATTTTGGAAGTCCTTTCCAGGTGACTATTCCAAATGAAGTGCATTGACGGTGCTCCCCATGACACGGAGAGAACATTCTGCATGATCAATTACACACATGTGGGCAGTGGTTCAGGCACATCCAACATGTGTACCTGCCATCCTTGTGCAGTTGCCCATAAAATCTTTTCATTCAACTCTTCTAGTCTGGCTTGGTTGCCTGTATTCAAAAACTGAGATTGTGATGTCTGAAAACTTGGGTCTTTTTTTCCCTAGCTCCTCTGTTACTGTATAAAGTTATTCAGTTTATCATATGCTTCAAATATTCAAACACTAGGGCATGACGGGGTTGTAAGCACATCTCTGCAACCATGAAAGACAGAATCTGGACTTTGAAAAAAAAGGAAAGAAAAAAAAGAAAAAAGTAAGAAAGAACTCTCAAGATTCCTGGCTTTCTGCGCAAGATGTCACATTAATCAAACACACTCTGATTTTTTTGCATTTATATAAGACAGGAATGGCCTGAATTTGGAAGGAGAAGTGCTTATCTGAAGCATTCAGGTACCTCAAGCATTTATCTGAAGGTGGCCTAAATGTGTATAATCTTAACAAAAAGAATGTCTAAAATTAGGATTGGAATTGTGTAGCTCTTCAGATGTTTTTGGACCATAACTCTTAGCAGCCCCAACCAGAATATCCATTAGTAAAGAAGGCTGGGAGCTGCAGTTGTAATAAAATCTTGAGAACCATGTAATTCCTACCCATAAATCTATATACAGCATGTGACTGGTGGTGGGTTGGAGATCCTTTGGTGTAGAATCATTGAACCATAGATTTGGAAAAGGCCTCATGGCCTACCAAGTCCAACCACCTAGTAATGTGCTAGCAATACTAGGAAGAAGCAGAGAAACAAAGATTCTTCAAATGTAATGTTTTACTTCTACTGAGATGACATAGAGAGGAAGGAACCCTGGGAGACACCATAGCCCTCCATTTCTCAGCTGAAGCCAGGAAGGATGCCAGAAAGCCTTTGGCAACAGGTGTGGCAGAAGGCTTTGAAATTCTGCTCTCACATGCCCTCCCTCTGCCTCAGGCAGGCAAGGTCAAAGGAGAAACTACAGAAAAGGAAATAGTCTCAAGTGACAAAATTTTATCCTGTGAAAAAGATCGGATGTACAGAATGCAGATTAAGGAGGCAGTTTTATGTAACAGATATTATTGTTCCTATCTCATAAGCAGTCACTCATTTTACATGATTACTTTTATGATTATATTGGTACATAAAATACGTAGCAAGGGCATATGGACGTTGTATGGAAGCACAGTGTCTCCAAAACATGTATTTTGCTTGCACTGAAATGATACTGGAGCTGTATTTGGAGCCAGATACACAAAAAAGTGACAGCAACAGAAGCCATATTTGAAGATGGCTACTAAATAAGTATGCATTTATACTTTCATTTGAGAAACCCTGTTCTAATCTTTCTAATCTAATCAAATCATCTTTTGCTCATAATAAGTTCCACAGGGGAAAAAAAATGCTTAGCATAGAATAATTTGTATGTAGTTGCTAGTTTGAAGCATTCCGTGGAGTCTATACCAAGTGAATCTGGTAAACAGCTTCAAACACTGTCTTGATATGGTTTGACAAAAAAGGTTTTAATTTCTTTCAGTTTAACCTATTAGTTTTAATTTTCAAGGATCATGGTTAATCTTTGGAAAATGAACATTTGTTGAAAGGTCTTGCAAAGGTCCAAATAGTCATGATTGCTCCGCAATTAGTCATTCAGAGTTAGTTAAAAATGTGGAATGTGTCAAGCCACTTGCTATGGAAGATTGATGAGAGAACTTTTTAAACACTGGGGCCTTCCTGTTATTTCTACATCATATGAAATGGAGTTTTTAAATCTTCCAAATGGACAAGCTCTGAACATTGTACAACTTAGGATGCAAAATTAGACTTTTGAAGCTTGTAGAGCTGCTAATGTGTTACTGTTTCTTTGATATGTGGTAACATTCCCTTGAATACATAATTTAATTTGTTACAAAATGTGGCCTGGCTTTAACTTACTCTTGCCAAATGGTAACAGCTCAATTCCTTGAGTACTTCTCCCCACCCCACTACATTTCATATGTGAGTAAATATGCAGTGAAGCACAGAGAGTTGTGAAAACAAGTGACGCTTTGGGGTTAGCACTACTGGTCTCTGTGTAATCCTTATATCAGTTTCTCGTGTGCTTTCTATTTGAAAAATCAAGGCATCAAAATGAAAAAAAGATTATTCTTCCCATCTTTATTTTTTATTTAGCTGTGGTGGCTGCACTTGCTAAATTCTCCTGATTTTTTTTTTCTTTGTGGGAGGGTCACCAATACAGCTGTCTGTGGTCCACTCTCACCCCCACCAAGGATCTGCTGCCTGAAGCATCTGCCTCACTGTGATCTTTAATAGGCTGGTCCTGGTGGCAGCGTTCTTCCCAGTGGTGAGGGTCACAGAAGAAAGATCTACCTATCTTCACCGCAGCCACTGAAGCCAAATGAGTGGAGAGAAGAGAGAAAGTAAACTGGTGCAGGGTGGGAAATTTATAATAGTTATAAATAAAACTACAGATTGGAGATGATCCAGTGAAGTTCATATTCTGAGCAAGGTAAAGACAATATTCAGTACTATCACTAAGTATAACCCAATAAGATATCATTATTGGATATTGAGGCATCGGAAAGAGTTGATATATACATTCTAGATGACATCAGTTTGGAGAGTTGGAAATTTGTATACCTAGGATATTAGTTCTGTTTCAAGGCTGAATATATTTTCAAGGAGATTGGTAAAAAGGATGGTGAAACAACTACTAACCTGTGCTGTATTAGCAGAGTGCTTTAAAAACAAGGAAATACGTTTCCAATGGAACAAAACTGAGGAATGTGATGATATTTGTCACCAGCTGAAATGCCATCTGTAATGTTTACTGTGCTCTCTTAACAATTTTCAGCAAATTGAAAGCCAGGCATTTTTAACTCTTAAACCGGTTGTTGTACTTGTATGTGTTAAAAGTTGAAAAGTGATTCAACATTTTGGTAACTTCATAGCGGTTTTATTTTTCTCTGAAATGTTGCTTCTTGCCCTTTTAGCTAAGATCAAGTGTGGCATTTTTCTCTGAAATTTCTGTGGTTTTAGCTGAGGTGCAGCATGCTCATGCTTTGGACCCCTCAGTTCTTTATGCTATTTCTGGAGTCAAATTTATATCAACATTTGTCCCCAGACCTTTGAATGAGACACTTCCAAATGGCCCTTCATTGTTGTAAATATGCCTCTCTGATGGATTTAAAAAAAAACAAAAAAAGAGTACAGAGTATCAGTACTTTGTAACTTTTAAAAAGTGGAATAGAGGTTTGCCAAAGTTTGAAGCCAACCTCAGTTAGTCATATCACTGAAATCTAAGCTCATAAGAAAAGTTGCACGGAATCAATGTTATACTACTCAGGCAACCTGTTGTTATGTGTTTCATCCACACGTCTTTATGCAGACATAGAATTATGAGAACCAGAGTGATGTAGTGCTTTTGCTTATTGGACTACGATCCTGGAGACCACAATTCGAGTCCCCACTTGGCCATGAAAACCTGCTGGGTCACTTTGGACACACTGCAACTCTTAGCTCCAGGAAACCCCATGATAGGTCTGCCCTAGTATCATCTTAAGCTGGAAACAACTTTCAGGTACACAACAACAACTTAAGTGAAATGGAAATGCTGGTGTCTTTTTGAGAGGCATGGTGTGTACATTTTATGCACTGTACTTGGAAAGAATATAATGTAAACCATTAGTACTTTGCACTAAACTTGATCCCATCAGCATGGTGTAGTGGTTTAAGAGTTGGCTAGAACTCTAGGAGACCACTCAACTATGGAAAACCACCAGATGACTTTGGCAAGCTACATTTTTTCAGTCTCAGAGGAAGGTACTGGGAAATCCTCACTGAACAAAACTTGCTAAGAAAACCCTGTGGAAAATTCACCTTAGGGTTGTCATAAGTTAGACATGACTTGAATACACACAACAAAAACAACAACTCAACCTGGAAATGACTTCTAGTAATAACTATAGAGCAAGAATAGAGGGGGAACAGATGGTTGTGGTTTACCAAACAGGGGCGAGGGGATGGGGCTGAGGAAATGGCAGTGGGTCTGAGAGTATGTTCACATCTGATGACTTCAGTGTCAGTGAGGCAACTGATGACTTCAGTGTCAGTGGGGTGTTGAATTTGTTCTGGGTTTTTGTACAGATTTTGAATGAGCTTTCCAGTGTACTGATCCAAAGTCTCATCACTTTGGATAGCTTCTTTAATGCTGAGCCCCCAGCCATTACTGCATTTATCTTTCATTTTTTACTTTTCTGATTTTTAAAGTTATGTTTTGATTGACAGTATGTATGAAAATGTGTATAAAATTAATATATTACCATAAAATGCTGTTTACTATGACAGGTGTACAAAATCTGTACAGATTTTCCTACAGATTTTTTATTTTTTAGAAAAACTAGTGGCTCAAATTAATATGGAAGCAGGATGAAATGGATTTATGAATAAATACAAACAAAATTGACACAGTCTGAATCTTTCTGACTGAGTGTTCACACCAGTGCTTCCAGCGTTCAAATGGAAATGAAGACTTAAGACACAGTCCTTGAGACTTTTTTAAAAAAAATGGGAGCCAGGGTTTTTTTTCAATAGTACTAGACTTTCCTGCATAGCTTAGCAATCCTCTCATCCCATTCTGGAGCGTAATATGGGAGCCAGGAGTTCTTGTTTGGTCTAATGACCTTATTCAAGGAGAGTATTATCCTATTTGCGTGCTCTGAAAATCTTGTTTCTGTGATGGTTCTTGTTTAGAGCAGATTTCATTTGGTGTGGAAAAAAAAATACACCATTCCCATTTTATGGACCAGGAGGACAATGAGATGCAAATAGGACTACTAGGATAAGGATGGATAAGGAGGATATTTTAGCTTCTTCCTATAGTTGTCTGCTGGAAAAATGGGGTTAACTCTTTTTCCTAAGCAGATGGTATTGTATGGTTGTTAAAACTCTCAGCTCAAAAAAAAAAATGCTGGAAGTAGCCAGAACCAGACCCCCACAGTGGAGTTTGTGAGCAGTGGCAGAGCTAAGAGTGTGTGGAGGGGTGAGTGGGAGGGTGGGCTACGGCATGAGAGGCATGGCCACTGTGTGTGGGGGCATGGCTGTGGGGTGTGGGGGCGTGGTCAGGGTGCATGGGGGCGTGGCTACGGGCCAGGATGCCCCAAAAACATTGCCGCCCAGGGCGAATCGCCCCTTCCACCCCCATGTCCCTACATGAGGGCTTGTGAGGGCTTCCCCCGGCTTTTTTTAATGTCATTTTACTGGGAAAGCCTCATGGTACCTTTAATGAGGATGGGTAGTTCCTGTTTCAGGAAGAGCCAAAGTACTACTGTTAAAGATTACAGAACAATCTAGAGGAAGTACACCATATAGCTGCTGTATTTGGGTAGAAAAAAAGACATGGATCCTGGCTACCCGAAGGGCCATTTCCTCTAGTATGGAGCTGCCCATCTGAGATCAGCTGCCCTGCCCCTCTTGCGTGTGTTGTTGCCTTCAGAGGCCTGGCTGGTGGTGAGGAGTCTTTTTCAGTAGCAGCTCCATATGGAGAGCTTTTCGTAAAGTTATCTTTGTCTGTGTTTCGCTGGGAAGTGATGAAGTCTCACATTAAATAAACACGTGATTCTTGTGTGGTTTAATTTTATTTGTCACTTGCTGCTGCTCTTATTGGGTTAATGTGTTTTCATGATGAGTTACTTTTTATATTTTTAGATAACTGTCATCTGTTTCAAGTGAGTCCTTTTTTGGAAGGGAAGAGTGGGGTTTAGCCTTCTCAAACAGTTAGTGAAAAAAAAAACCTAAGCAGGCTATTTATGGGGAGAAAGGAGGGATGCCTTTTTAGCTGGGAAAAGTCAAGATACGCCACTCCCATGCACTGTTGACATCACTCAGCAGAACTTTTAAAGGAATGTCTTCAAATGCTTTATGTTAACTTTCCTTGACCGTTCCCATTTTTCACTGGCAACTACTCTGAACTACCAGACATGATCTATGTCAGCTGTTTGAAGAGGCTGGATGTATTGTGTGTAGAAGAAGACCTCCAATTATTCTGAGGGTACTTAGGTTTGTTCTTAGGGTTGCGAAGCTCCCCCTCAACCAGCAAATTTGAACTGCTGTGAAGTTGTTCAAAATACCAGATTCACAAATCTCTTTCCCTAAATTGATGTCAAAGTTGGCTGGGCATGGTACATTTTTTTTTTTTTTTACCAGCAATCAATTCTATTAGCTGTCAAAAACAGTAAAAGTAAGCTCATGAAATAAACAGCTTTGAGAGCCAGGGTATCTGTCCAAATAACAAAGTGTTCCAAGTTTGGATTTGTCTCTGGAACCAGATTAAATACTGAAGTCAATGCAAGCACCATCTCTGTATAAAAAAGATGCCAATACTTAACAGGAGTCCCTGGGAAAGTTCCAGGAATCTACTGTGTGTAGTAGATACTTGGAAGCTGAGAATATTGTAGTAGGTTGATAGAAATACTCAGTTTTAAAATGAAATGTATGAAAAAAATTAGGCAGTGGCCTCCTCCTCCTCCTCCTCCTCCTCTTCTTCTTCAGTAGTAACTCTTCAATAGAGTTACTGGATGAAGCACAGAGACCGTATTCACAGTTTTACAGATTATAACTGTAAACACAGTGCAATGATATTTTAAAGCCAGCTGTTCTTCTATCCTTTTCCTTTATCTACAGTCTCATTTAATTTTCATATTTTTCTCATCTGCTACACAGTTGAGCTCTCCACGTTGTCCTGTTTTACATTCAGGCTCTTAGGAGTACAGGTATAACTCAGTTAATGAAATAGATGTGTTCCTGGCTATTATCTCTTTCACATGAAAATTTAGTACCAGAGGCAAAGATAACACTGAAAGCATAGGGGCAGGGTCCTACACCACAAAAAAAGAAGAGCAGTTCAACATGTTTCAGCAGATTTTTTATTCAATGTTAGCATATATAATGAAAAAATGAAGTCATGTATACAAAGTCAAGTTCACTTCCGTAAGTAATAAAAAAAAATAAATTTTTCACAGACCACGTGAAAGCTTCTTCTAAACTGAATCTAGATTTTTTCCTTCACTTTCCTTAGCCTCCATTTCTTATGGTTTCCATTTTGGTCTCCAGACTTACAGTTCCATGCTTTTTTCAACTTGCTGGGGTAGCTGACAAGGCAAATGTATCTGCTCTCCCGTTTTCTATCTGTTTTGTTGATCACAGAGCTCAATCCAAAGGCAGCTGCTATTTATCCTGTAGGCAGACACACACAGCTACAGTAGGGTCAGCTAAAGCAGAATCCCACTCTTTCCCTTCTCAAGTTTTGTTTATTGCATTGTTTAGTATAGACACACTACTGAAACCCAACAACAAAAATCTTTGTTTCTCCTGCCCTCTCCATCTTCCCAGTGTGGAAGCTGCTAATAATACTTCCAGCTAGACAGAGGATGAGGAGAAAGAGTAGGGGCTGGGCAGACATAAAAAGACTTTGCAAAAAGGAGTTCCTTTGTCAGAGGCTTTGTTAACTGAGATATTTTTTGTACAGTCCTTTGTTTGAAGGTGTCCTCTATTTGAAAGGTTGTATGATGCAATCCAGTTCTGCATCTGGTCTGAAAGTAAAAGTACCATAAGAATAGAGACCAAGAGGCTTTTGTTGCTGTGTTTATGTATTTACTAGTTGAGTCAGTCATTTATGTCCAACCTTTTCTCAATGCTGGGACTCAGGGAGGATAATGAAAACAAATACAGATCATAATATATAAAATGACATCAGCGAAAGCAGACTGGCAGCCAGTGGAGCTGTTCCAACAAGAGTGTTGTATGCTACCTGTAGCCAGCTCTAATTCAAAATCTGCCCATTGTTCTTTGAAGCAACTAAAGTTTCTCAGCACTTTTCAAAGGCAACCCACCAACAGCATGTTACAGTAATCTAGACGGGCCATTATTAAGGCATGTGTAACAATGGCCAGGTCAGAGATTTCTAGGAATGGACACAGTTGGCACAGCTTTGTGTGTGCAAATGCACTCCTGGCCACCACTGAAACTTGGGCCTCCAGACCCAGAGCTGAATCCAGGAGTAACAAAAATGTGAACCTGTATCTTCTGGGGGACTGTAATGCCATCCAGCACAGACTGAAACTCTGTTCCTTCGATCTGCCTTTCAAATTGCTGGGAGAATCTCTTTCTTCTCTGGATTAAGCTTCAGCTTGTTTAACCTCATCCTGTTCTTTACAGATGCTAGGCACCAGGCACTTTTGCCTATCAACAGTCAGAAGCTGGACAACAGATAGAACAGGCATGCAGGTGACCTGATCTATATGTTTCTTGGAATTCTTGTTTAAACTATAGCAGTCATTTCTAAATTAGTACCAATGTATAGTACAAATCAGTGCAATATACATGTGGAAATGACATGCGACATCTTGAAGTTTCCAATTAGCAAGTGACTTCTCAGTCTGATGGATGCTTGCGTGTTTTTAATGTGCAAGATAAGGTATTTGGAAGGTAATACCCTAGAGGCACCAGATTCTGTCTGATCTCAGAAGCTAAGCAGGGTCAGTCCTGATTAGTGCTTGAACAGGAGGCCACCAATGAATATCAGGTGCTACAGGCTATATTTCAGAGGAAGGAACTGACAAAACCACCCCTGAGCCTTTCCTGCCTAAGAAAACCCTGTGAAATTCATGGCGGAGCTGACAAGTTACTTGAAGGCACATACACACACACAGCCTAAATTAATGGTATACAATAGCAGAAGCTATGTCTGTATGTAAGGTCTCTATGATCAGAGCTGAAAAATTGGTCACAGGATGCAAGTATTGATCATTGCATGGAGAACCATTGCTGACCATTTCTCTTTTAGAGTCTCTTTTGGAAGCACTCTCACCTGCTGAGCTGCCATTTGAAGGATTTGCCTGGTGGATAATGTTTGCCCTTAGGCATTTCTTAAAGGGGGAGATTGCTGGCCTTCCTCAGAGAGAAGAAACTGCTAGATGATCGAACAGGGCACAGAGAAGTCACTGGGTTGCTGTAAGAAAACATTGCAGACAGAGTCAACACCACAGAGGAACTCTCTTGGCTTACTGTAATCTCAGTCAGGATCAGCCTTTCCACAACATTTTCAGTATTAAGACTTGTGAAGAGGGCATGGGGAAAACAATGCCAGTAAGGCTAGCCTGCTGCTTAGTAATAGCATCTCGTGATTGTGGATACCCCCACAAGACACCCCCTCCCAATCCTTGTACATGCTTCTTGTCGCTCTTTATCCTACAGCCTACTGCTTAGACATTTGCCCTGCTGTACCTTCATTTTTGTGATATTTACAGAAAACCTGAAAATGGGAAGCTTTGTTGGTCTTGATGAGCTCATCATGTAAGACTTAAAGGGGGAAACAATGAGAGGTTTTAATACTTGTTTAATTGCTTTAGTGTATTAAATGGTGTGTGTGTGCGGGGGAGAGACTGAAAATGTCTGCAGCTTTCATATAAATCTGCTGAACACCTTTTGACCCCTGTGTAATAATAAATAAAATGCATTGTGGCTGTCTGAGACAGATTGGCTACAATGGAAGATATGAAGACATTTCACTAGAACATCTGGCATTCATTGCTTTTCCTCAGGGAGGAAAGGAGGAATCAAAAGGCTTTTGGCCAGAATTTCATTTACTGCTTTTTCATATTGCCATATGGCATTTTTTTAAAGTACTGTCCTAAGATGGAATTGTTTGAAGTTGGAGAGTGATGCTTTTTTCGTAAATCGAGTATAATCTGCATATTTAAAAGGAGACAAGAATTTCTTCCCAGCAAAATGTTCTGTTGTATGCGGGAAGAGATATGCTATGCTTTGTATATCACTCAGTCAATTTTGCTTTGGCAAAATCTATGCTGCATTAGGACTTAAGGCATGTCGTGAGTGTGTGTACTCATCATTTTGCTTCCCTTCATCAGAGAGACATTTTCCCTTGTAAATCATTTTTGAAAGGATGACTGGGAATTTTGAGGGCAAGCTGTTCCATTTGTATGTGGAGGGGGAAATACACATCTGCCAGATTCCTGTCCACTGAAGTTGAGATCCCCACAAAATGTGGTACACATTTCTTAAAAGCAAATGAGTGACCTGCAGAACTAGCTAACTGACTAAATTGCACATATTGAACATTTTCCACAGTGCTGCTTGAAAGTAGTTGGAGATTTTACAAATGTCTAATTTCTGTGGGAAAAAGTAAGCATGTATACACTGTCTGTAAATAAGAAATACCTGTTTAGAATTAATATATGTAACCCTGAATATAGAGCTTCTCTGCATGCCAGGTTGCCCAATTAAATAGTAAACAGTGTCAAAGAACCCTCAAAGGTCTTAGACCAGCAGTTGGCAAAGTTCAGCCCACAAAGATATTGTTGGATTGAAATTATCAACATTAACCCTTTTGGGTGTTCTGTCACAGGTTGGTGGGAATTACAGGCCAGCCACGTTTGGAGTACCATATTATGTCCATTTCTGGCTTAGACAAAACTCCGGTCTTACGAAAAATACTACTCCTGTACCCTGCAAGACACTAGTGACTCCTTTTGTGACTTTGGGAAGAGAAAGACAGCTATGGGGATATGGCAGTGGGTAAAGATGTCTTAGTTGCTCTCTCCTCTTCCCATTTTCCCCATTTATTTCCAGCATATTTTAACTGCTGCAAACTATTGCTACAATAGACAATAATGTTTGGTAAGGCAGAATACAAAGGGGAAAGAAGGCCACATTACAGATGGATAGACTCACTCAAGAGTGAAGGGGGGGGTACCATAAGTCAAAGTTGACTTGATAGCAGTTAACAACAACAGCGAAGATGGTGTCCTGTGCTGGCAGCCAGCCAAGGCTTCCAGCTGTCTAATTAGCCTGTTGACAGGAGCTAGCAAGCAAAGTTGGTCTTAGTTGTTTTGCAGTCCACGTTCTCAGTAGGTTTAGGGAGACAGAGTCCAAGTTTACAGTAAGTCCAGAGAGAGAGTGTGTCCAGTGGCAAAAGCTATAGTCCAGGCGAAGGTCAAGGGTTCTAGGAGCGTGAGCAAGGAATTCATGAGTAAACTGGGCTGAATCCACTGATAGGATCGGTTGGCTACAACAGCCTCTTCTTATTCTGGCCTCTTGTTGTATAGGCTCAGAGTCTTACCCCAGCTGTGGGCCTAATTAATGGGTCTTTATATAATAAACACTGCCAGATGCCTGGTCCCTCCCTTTTCCACCTACACTGGCTACCATAAGTACTGTTCCTCTCTGTCTCTAGGGTGTGGCTGTTGGGAAGGGTCCTGTCTGGGTCTGGGGACAGGGGCATGACAGATGGGAAGGTCATGGGTCAGCTAGATCTACAGCCCTCTCGGGCCCCAATCCAGGTGAGCATTCAGAACAGCCGTGGAAATGGATTATATTAGTTCCTTCCCAGTCCTTTCAATGAGAAGGATTTTTATTAAAGACAGAAAAACACTTCAGAAGATGGGGGGATTGTTACTTCCACTCTGCTGTCGAAAGTTAGGCAGAGCGTTAGACAGATCCAGGAGCAGAGGATGTCACAAGAAAGTGATCCGTAATTTTCCCCAGGGTTATTTTTTTTATCTTTGTGGACGTAGCTGAATAAAGCGTCAAACCAAAAATGTTTTATCGGATCAAAACCAAGATAAGTTTGGACAGTATCTCTACCCTACAAATATGAGCTGATTTTAAATAGAATAAAATTAGAGGCAAACATTGTCATAACCTTTCTATGTAATTGCTGGATGAGTTTCTATGATATTGCAGAAATTTTGAAGAGAAATAGGAAAACTAGAGACAGGAAACTGGAAATGGATGTATGTGTATCCTCCAACTGTCTTAACGTGGCAGTGATAGTCCCAATTAATCCACCGTGATCCCATTTTTTTCAGCTGTTCTTAAAATGTCCCCATTTTTTCCTCTTTCTCCCACTGTCACCATTTATCCCCAGCTTACTTCAGCTGTTGCAAACTGAATTCTAAGCTGGTGGAGGGGATTAGTAGAGAGAAGGAGACAGAGGGCCTTTCCACAGGACACTGCTACAGTACTATTATTTCACTTTCAACATCCTGTGGAATTCTGGGGTTTGTAGTTTACTGAGGCCAAAGAGCTCTCTGGCTGAGAATTCCCAAGGCCCCTCCTTAAACTGCAAACCCCAGGATTCCATAGGATGTTGAAAGTGGAATAATATCACTACAACAGTGTGGTGCATAAAGGCCCAGAGTCTTTTCCTTCCCAGTATATTCAGGCAAAAG
This sequence comes from Cyclura pinguis, assembly GCA_030412105.1. Taxonomy (NCBI): domain Eukaryota; kingdom Metazoa; phylum Chordata; class Lepidosauria; order Squamata; family Iguanidae; genus Cyclura; species Cyclura pinguis. Next base: position 134,313,426 of record CM059600.1, read on the forward strand.
TGAAATGCTGCAGCCTCTCCTAGCTCTTCCTCGTTAAGAACCTTTGCTATCTTGAGCACAGGATGATGTTGTTTGGCCACACGTTTCAGTTTTCGTCTGTGAAATGCTGGAGAGTGTTCTGTAGTTAGTGCATACCTGCAATCAATATGTGTGTATAATGAAATCACAGCAAAAGAAAAGCAATGAAACAGGCACAAAGGGACAACACAGGAAATCAAGAGTCTAGGACAGAAGCTGAAAAAACCTGAGACCTGAGGCCATTGAAGTGCAGGCTGAAGTTGAAATTGCAGGAGGGGGAAAAACCTTGGAGGCAGGGTCAACCTGACAATAGAAAGGACCAAAAGAAAGAAGGCAGTGCTAGTGGAAAACAGGGTAGTTAAGAATGGAAAGCCAGCATTTCTAAAGTCTGTTACACTTCCCCTGAAGTATTTACAGAATGTTCTGATGACAGTCATTTTTCAGAGGAAAAGGGAAAATTGTCATTTTGTACCCTTGTTCTCATGCCATGGAGTGGTTGCTTACAGCAAGGAGAATCACAAATAAGATATTGCTTATTTACTGTTTTTAGTCTGCTAATTTGCTAAATATTTTGTTTTCTACCATATTAGAAGTGTTAATCACTTTTTGATAACTAGTGACATCTTGCAATGATAGCTAGCATTAACTGATACCATTTTGATTATTAGTCCCCTTGAAGCATTGATGGAACAAATGTATGCCTGATCTTTGTGTTCCTTTAATATGTACTGAATATATTAAATAGGACTGTCATTCACAGAGGAAACTAATCAGTCTAGTTTTATCCTGTAGGGATTGCATTTCCTCTCTAGAACCTATCTACTTATTTGAACCAGTAAATTGCTTAAAGTACACAGATTTAATTTACTGTTCTAGAACCACGAGATAAGACAATCATGTTCCACAGTGGTATGCATACCTATTGTGTGTGTTGACTAAACACAGTTCTAAAAATGTATACTCAGAAGTAGCTCTCATTGTGTTTGATGGCAGTTAGTTTCGGGTGGGTATATTTATAAGATTGCAGCCTAAATCTATTCATAATTCTTACAGTGCATCTAGCGCTTGGGAGTATTTGGATGTTTGATTAATATTCTTTCACTAATTATTACGACTACCCTGTAAATCAGTCATGTATTACTTCCAGATTTCAAATTGAGGAGTCTCAGTCTGAAAGATAGTTGTTTATCTATGGTCCCAGGGGGAATGAATGGCAGAGGGAGTATCTCAATGCAGAACATCCTGATTCACAGCTCAGTTAGGTAGCCATATGTCCGTTAGCCCATTTCGGTTAGCTAATAACCTACTAGCTCTCAATCTGCATTGGAGATCTTATTTGACCTTCCATTTTTCTGGGCTAAAACTCAGTAGAGATGAGCAGCTCGAGGTACTGATATAAGGGGGCATCATGAATAATAGGAGACAATTTCCCCATTTCTAAATAAATTTGTTTGTACATGGAGAAGGAACAAAGACTACAGACAGCATGCAGTATAAGCTTTCTGATCAGCAGCATAGATAAAACAGGCAGCCGGTAGAGCAACAGAAATCTTTGGCAGTGTACCGTCTTTGGTGGAATAGAAATTGTTCTCCTTAGGACGGGGAAATGTAGCCTTGTGTTGTGTTCCCATGTTGGCCAGATCAGTGTTGCATATTACATGTAATACGTGGTGATGAATGACTTACTCTCTCTGTTTTGCACCCCCTCTTCTGTGGAAAGATACTCCTTTGTTACCCTGATTTCTGGGGTCCTGAGAGGGACATCTAAATGCGCTCTCAATTATATAAGTTTGGGGAAATTAGCCAAGAGCACAGCATAGCAATACGAGAGGCAGGATAACGCAGCGAGATCTTGAACCCTATGTTTACGGGGTTAGGCCGAGTCAAGGAGCAAGCAGAAATTGAAATAATAAATATTGTTTTATTGAAAATACAATCAAACAGTGTATGCAGCACACTCACACAGATAACTAGAGAAATAAAGGTTGGAGTGGGATAGAGGGATTTTTAGAGGAGTTGTTGGTTTGGGTAATACACCACCTGTCCTGAATCCCGGTTGGAATCGGAGAAGCTGGGGAGTGTGGATCTCAGCATGTGGGGCTGAGGGGAAGGCTCGCTGGACAAAGTGACAGCAAGGCGGGATGGAAGGCAAGAGCGATCCAAGGAAGCGCTCAAAGTCAGGGGTTCTTACAGGGAAAATTGTGACCGTAGGCTAGTTCGTACTTGGGGAAGACAATGGATTTGGGGCTGGAGACAAAGCCTCCAAAAGGTCAGAATTTGAATGATTGAATTATAGCCAAATTGTCAATAGGGTAGCCAGTATGCAAACGCGGAGTGCTTGAGCGCTGTATAGTCCGATCATCAAGCTGCGAGCACGGGGCAGAGGATCTTTTGAAAGTTGCATGCATACATAATTGAGGTACTTGCCTTGAGGTCTCTTGAAGCTGCGAGTCGGCTATTTCTGGCCTGCCTGTATTGTGTTGGAATATCATGGCGATTATTGGCTGTGCCTGTCTGCGAGCTTGTCCGGGGGACCTCGCAAGCACGTGGAGGGGAATGGGTATGTGAGGCTGAATTATTGATATCAAAAGATATCTTTATATCCCACAAGCTCGGGCTAGCCAGGGCAGTAACACCTTGGTATTGGCTCCTGACTCCTCTCACAACCAACAGCATTTTAAATGTGTTTGGATCAAATACTCAGCTTTGAAAAGCTTTCTTGGAAAAGATGGGAGCAATTGCCATTTGGATATAAGGGCAACTGCTGCTTGGAAAAAGAGACCACAGTATAGATGTCTCAGCTTCCCACAGGATTGGTGGGTTTGGGGTTTGCGTGTGTGTTTCTCGCTAAATTTTCCAGACATAGAAGATAGGTCAGTTTGAATAATTGTTTGTATATGATCACACTTAATTTAATGTCATAACCTGGTGTGGTTTGGATACATCTAACCTTAAATAATAATGCAGACACTGTGTTCCAGCTTCGTTGCCTGCTGTGCTGACTCTGATAGATTTGGTCCTTCATCAGTGAACATTCAGAAACAGTCTGAAAACATTTAGAAAACATTACCCATGCTGGGTTAAGTTTCAGGAATTTCACTATTTCTTAGTGTCCGTTATCATTTGAATTTTTTTATATATATAATTGGTTTCTGTTTTTTCATACTATTTTTTCTGAAACAGAATAGCCGTGTGTGTGTGTGTGTGTGTGTGTGTGTGTGTGTGTGTGACAGAGAGATGGGGGGAGAGAACAATGATTTTTTTCCCCCCTGTTAACACTTGGATTACTATAGAGAGCAGTAGTGGGCAATTTGAGAATGTATGTGTATGTGGCCATTAGACATTAGAGGCCAAAGCCCTCTAGAATTGATCAGTACAGACCTCTTAGCAAGAGGCCCATGTCTTCTATCACAAGCCACAAGACAATGAGGAAGAAGGTAGTGGAAACTTATGTATCAAGGGCAGTGAATCTGGTTTTGTGAGAGCCAGTTTGGTGTAGTGGTGTGGGTGTTGAACTAGGATTCTAGGAGACCAGGATTCAAAACTCCACTCAGCTGTGGAAACCCACTAAATGGGTTTCCATGGCTCTCTCTCAGCCATTATAGGGTTGACTTACGTTCACCATAGGCTGCAAATGATAAGGCACACACACACATCTATTGAAGTTTTTATTAGAGACTTTAAAGGAGGAATCTAAAATGCAGAATCCTATCACCAACTTAGATTCAGCACCTTGGATTCTTCCTTTAAGATTCAGAGTGAAACCTGGAGTGCATGGACCACTCTGCTCTCATGGGAGCCATATTAAATACCACAAAGATGTAGGAGGGAGAGAGAAATGGAAGGGGGACAAAAAGAGAGAGAGAAAAAGAGTTGGTCTCAACTGCTTTTGACTCTGGCCCCACCTCCACTGAATGTGACCATGCCAAATCTCTAATCTCTCCAAGGGAATAAGGCTTAGAAGGGATGGGGGGAAATAAGAAGCTTCCTTCTAGTGATCTAGGCTATAAGCTTGCAAGCAGAGACATTTGCTTTTCATTCATCTATCGTGAATGAATAATAAGCTATTATTCTGGTAGTCAGTATTAATGGCACTATATTAATGATGTAGGAGAGCTTCAGGCTCAATTTACCTATTTTACTAAACCACGTTTTTTAAGCCCATAGGGGATGGCAACCACCTACTTGCTTGGCAGCTGGAACAAACTGGGCTGCTTGAGTGGTCAGGTTGGACCCTTGAATAACATCTGTGTTTTTCAGCTGGAAATGTTCCTTGTAAAAGAATCTTATCTGTTCTTTTTCCTCCCTTTTTCATCCTTCTCCGTTAAATAAAAATGAATAAGACAGGTAGCTTGTGGAAGGTGGGCAGAGTAACAGGCAACACAAACCTCTTAGAGAAAAATGACATGATCTATGCATCATTTTCTGCTGTTTGTTGTAGGATGTACAGTAAAATAAGTGCACAGTTTGCTTCTGAAAGTATTAAAGTTCACAAAGGGTCTTGTCTTATCCCTCTTTTTTTGCCCTTTCCCTCCCTCTTCCCAATATAAGATTTTATATTGGGAGTGGGTGATTGGCAAAGTGGATGTGGGAAAGAGGAAAGTTGGATATGAGCTCATTCTGGCTGTTATCCAGTTGGATTACAGCTGGCTGGACCAAACCTCAAATGAGGCTGATCACTTTGAGAAGGTAGGGGCTCTAGTTTTTAGCCACTCTGGTTAAATCTCTCAATTGTGCTACAGTTAAACCATGGTTTAGAAAGCTTTTTTCTCTTCCCTTACCAATTTTCCCAACTTGCCAGTTGTAAACTTCACAAGGTCATTCCTGTCTCCATGATGGAACCTCTTCTGGTGGTAGAATGATGGGCATTTCATGACAATCCACATTTACACTTCTTCAAACATGGTTTAGTGTGGTTTGAACTCACCCGTTGATTTATTGATTCAGAAAGCCAAAATATCAATCAAAACATTTGATTATACCTTGTGTTCCAATATGATATAAAGGATTATATTCAAATGTGAATAGTTTCCAGTTTTTAGCTGCCTCTTTTTTGTTTTTAGGAGTGTACATTCTGATAGTTTTCTATGGGTGTGTGTTGATTCAAAAGGCAAATTGATTTGAGTAGCAATCATAAACAAGAGGTGTAGCTTCTACACATGGGCCAATTTGTAACACTGCTAGAATCCTAACTTCTGAAATGTATTGAGCTATTCAGGGTCTTCTTGATATTTTTGTTTTATATGCAAGGAGATATTTTGTTAGGGAAAAAATGTTGTCAAGAAAACATGAGGAATAAAATATATTACTATTCTTGGATTTCTGTATTCAGATTGCTTTTCTCTGGATGAGAAGAATAGCTGTGATGAGTGAGCTAGGTATTCCTTTCAGTTTCCTGCTCCCTGTCTTCAGAGTGATGCCTTATGACTTCTCAATTTATGCTTCAGTCATTCATAGCCTTTACTCGTAACCACTACAAAAGCTTTCTAGATGAATTGAGTCTTGTTAGTAGCACCAAATAGTTGTTCAAGATTTGTTGTAGGGATCCATATGTACTTTTAGTGCCATTCTGAAGTTTTTATTGCATGATTGAAATATCTGTCTTTCCTTCAGTGATTAACTATATTAATGATCTCTCACAAAACCAGATTCACTGCCCTTGATACATAAAAATGATCTGATGAACTATATTAATGATTAATCACCTCCTAATGAACCCATATGCATTCGGAGGTGATTAATCAAATTGAAATTCTGTTGTAACCAGGGTTTGCAGGCAGATATATTTCTGCATCTTAGTATAGCGTAAAGGAGGTTCTAATTTAAATTGTTCTAGAGCATCCAATAGTGTAAAAGTGACGGCAGCAACATTTTCAGAAACACTATTCTGGATGAATAAATAGGTCTGCATAACACTTTTGAGCTGCTTTGCCTCCATGACCATCTCTTTGTGCTTTGAACGTGTTGAATTTTAGTTTTGTATATTGCATTTGGAGCCATTGGGAATAAAGTGATGGACTTATTTAATCAGGAGTAATTGGAAACATAGGGATGATGTGGTCTTCCTGAAATGACGAAAAGTGGCATGGACTGAAAAATTTGGTTCAAAAGTATAAGAACTGTGGAATACTTATTGCTTCCTTGTTTTGTTCTTTGGAAATGTCTGAGGGTGATCTCATTGTGCTTACCTAAGAATTAACCATCTGATAGGTTCTCTAACCACAAGCGATTTGTAGAACATATAAGTTAGGCAAAAGCAAATCTATTCTTCACGCTATTGTAACTACCAGCTTGGATGAAACAACAGCACTGGGAGGAGGGGCATATGCTGATGTTGGAAAGAAGGGATTGCATACAGTGTAGAGGAGACTTGGCTGTGAGTAAAACAGTTCTTACAACTACTTTTTGCCTCTATTCCATTCGTTTGTTTATATTCCATTTGTCTCTCACCTGTAGAGGGAGACTGGTGAGCAACAATTGGTCACGGTAACAACATGGCCAGTGGCAGAGCTTGTAGTGTGTGGAGTGGGGGCGTGAGGGGGATGGGGCTATAGCGTGAGGGGTGTGGCCACGGTGCATGGGGGCATGGCTGCGGTGTGTGCGGGCGTGGCCAGGGTGCTTGGGGGCATGGCTAGGTTGTGCAGGGGTGTGGCTATGGGCTGGGATGCCCCAAAAACATTGCCGCCCGGGGCGAATCTCCCCTGCCCCCCCCCCATTGCTATGCAACTGAGCATGGCAAAATAAACCAGAGAACCATAGGATTTTTGGTTTATCAGTTCTGAGTGGTGCATTTGATTGACTGATTGATTTGTAGCCTGCTTTTCTTCCAAATGGTACTCAAAGTGGCTTGCAATATAGATTAAATCAGAACATCCAAAACACATTGATCCACTGTTTCTGCATTCGGTAGGAGCTGCAGAACAAACCATATTAATAAGAGAAAAATCAGTGCTGGTGTGTTTCTTTTTTTCTCTTTTTTTTTGTAACACTGGGAACCTTTAATAGGCTTTTCACAAGAAAAGAGTACAATACATTGACTGTAGGTTTTGATACTTACTACATTTGGAAAATTAGCAGTTGAACTATTTGAATGGTATTTGTAAGCAGAAAAGTTATTTTATAGAGCCATGTCTAACCTACATTAGGGAAGCTGGAAACCAATGTGTATTTCCCTCCCTTTTTAGTATTCCTTAGAATTTTTTAAAAAGCTGTCTTTTAAAATACTAAGTACTATTAATTCTTAGTACTAGTTACTTAGTATTTTTCTTTCTTTTTTTTTTCTTGTATGTAATCTGTTTCATTTTCTTCAATATTTTTTTTAAAAAAACTATTTAAATGTGATGAACATGGAAAGGAGCAAGAGAGGGGAGCAACCTGATGTGGGTTCAGCTGAGGCCAGGTGTCACCCCTTGGCTACTTCGTCAGCCATCCCTTGGACTAAACACATCACTTCCCAAAGGCAGTCCAATAACTGGGTTGCTCCCTAGCCAGCCATCTACTGGAAGGCAAAGCCAGGGCACTCCCCTACCTCCTAGGACTTTATACGTGAGAGCAAAACCCCCAGGTCCACCTCAAGAGTAGACTCCTTTCCTACATGCAGGTTCCAGGACCTAAAGAGGGAGTTCCAGAGCCCCACCCTTCACCAAAAAGGTGCCAAGATATACACCAAAACTCTTATATTCTATGCTCATTACCTGCCATGGACAAGGGACAAACACTTACTAGTCCCTTTCCCCCATCAGGTGCTGACCCACTGTTGCAGATCTCCCAGGTATAGCATTATTTCCTTCTTCAGAAAGATGTACACCATCAGCTCTGTAAAACTTTGGGCGCTGAAAAACTATGGTGGGATGTGGAAGAAAATACTCTCATCTGGGCTATGTCAAGGCATCAGGAATCCCCCTCACCACCAGTTTTGGCATGGCAAAATAGCTGGCCATACCAGGATTACACCTGGCCATCTACTCAGAATCCTATTAATTAAAAAGTAGAGAAACATTGAATAATAGTTGGTTTTCCTCTGCTGACCAGCATAACCAGGAGAAATAGGTCAGAAGTATTGGCTTTTGTGTTTTTTAACTGAAATTTAACATAATGTCTAGATAAAGAGAAAGTATTTTTCATCTTAATTATTCTTCACTAAAGAAGCCAACTTCCAACTTTGATTTCTGAGGCTGACATTTTTGGATAGTTAAGATAAAGCATAGTTTAGATTCTGATTTAACTGTGGTAAATTGCTTCTTCATATCAGCACCAGAGGAGGCAATGGTGTGGGGGAAGTAGATCAAGGAAGAATTTAGGGTCATTCTCATAATGATATGTTCACCTAGGGTCATTCCCATAATGATAAAAAAAATGTTCAGATGCTGCCACTCAGAAATATTTTTCAATAGGAATAGGCATGTCTTGTCATTTTCATTTTCTTTCATGTAGTATTTTTAAAATTCCAAATTCTTTCCTTCTAATTTATAAAGAAATGTGAATGTTGATAAATTCTTACTAAAACCGAGTAAATAAAATTCACAGTCCTCTGGATTGGCCAGATATGATGGAAGCATTATTTGTGCTTATCTGCCATGTATTTTTTTTTACAGATTAAGAACCTGTCAGAAAATAATGGATAATGGGAATGAACTATGAACTCTTATTCACAACTGAAACTAGTTCACTTCTTTGTTGTATGTTTGAAGGGACGCCACATTAAGGCTTCTTAATTAACCACTGGTAGAAATGCCATTCTGAATATCATTTTTTTTTCCAGGAGAGATCATGGGATTCTTAGTTTAGTTCACAATGAACGGGAGGAGAAAAAGTTCCCAGACAGGCCAGAATTTATTCAAGCCCAAAGTGATTGAGAAACCAGTTTCCTTCCTTGGGGCAATTGGCAAGCAGTGAAAGAAAACTCCTTCACCTTCTTTCTCCTTGCTGACTCAGTCTGAGAAATCATGGAACTTGCTTTTGCAAGTTGCTGATTGTCCCTGAGGAAGGAAACTTTGGTTTCCGAAGGGCACTGGGCTGATTCTGGCAATATCTGAGAACTGTTTCCTCCTTGTTCATTTGCTTCATTAAGCACCATTCTCTTTCAATTTTTTTGATGTGCTTCATTTAGCCTCAACATACCTGGTGGCAAAAGAAACTATCGTACCATCTGCTACCAAATTTTCTGAGATATATTTTCTTCTTGAGGAAAGGGAGAACAATCAGTGGCTGGTCACTTATTGTGTTCCTTGAGCCTTGTGGAAACAATGAAAAAAAAATGCTTGCAGGGTACAATTGCCTTTCAATTCAAAGCATCACCATGTTTGCTTACCTCTAGGCTTTGTGCAACACATTTTTTTTTTTTTTTTTTGAGGTTTGACTTTTGTTTCTTTTATTAGTCTAGCTGGTAATAGACATCATAAAGTTTAATCTTTTTTAAAAAGTAATGTGGTGGTGGTGGTGTGCCTTTAAGTAGTTTCTGACTTACAGTGAACCTATCACAAGGTTTTCTGGTGATAAGAGTGTGTGATGTGCCCAAGGTCACCCAGTGAGTTTCCATGGCTCATCATTCTACTGAAGCAAAAAATGCAAAAATAAAGCATCAAAATATGGCCTTTCTTAGTATATAGGAAGTGCCAATTTGTCTTGCATACTGAAGGTTATGTGGCAAATGCATTCTGCTTTGGAGGACAGCAGATAAGTTGTATTTTTAATTGTTTCAGATATTCACATTTTAAAGAAAGCATCAGGTGTCAGACTTACCACGTTGACTCCATTTCTTTTTCTCTCCTTTTTTAAATCATTACTTTCAAGCAAACTTGCACCTTTTTCTGCAAAATAAACTTTTTTACATTCCTTTGTTCTGGGGTAGAAATCATGCAGATATTATCAGACTGTACATTCCATCAGCTGTACAGATGTTGTTGGACTGTCCATTCCAACAATTCTTAGCAGTGTAACTAGTGATGAGGAATGCTGAAGGTTGTAGTCTAACAACATCTGGGGCTGCAAAGTCCTCACCCCTGCTTTAGCTACAGAGGTTTACAAAGATGAGGTGAAAGAAATAATTGTTTTTACAGTATACAGTACTGAACAGTTTTGTGCTTCTTTCTTGTCACTTAGTCATTGCTCAGAAGAAACATATACAAAAAGTTCAACAGCCCCATGATCCTTAGCATTCATATAACACTTGTTGAATGTTCAAAGTGTTTCACTTTGCTAGAACTGAGAAGAAACAGGATTTTTTTAAAAAAAAAAACTGCAGCAGCTAAAGTACTTCTCTTTATCATTGTTGATGGTTGCTCTAAAAGAGGGTATTTGTGGGGGTGCCCCTGACCTTGATCCCTTCTCCCACTGCTTCTTGTGTCTGGCAGTAGTGCTGCTGCAGTTGCCACCCTCCCAGCCAGACGTGATCAACAGTCATGCATAGTGTTACGCTCTGACCTGTTTTGGCACAGCTGCTACCAGGGAGGTTTGTGTGAACTGCATTGTCTCTGTTTTTTAGCCATGATGGTGGACTTACTTGGTGATGGCACTTTTATGAGCCAGGAGCTGAGCAGGTGCACCAACTCTGCCTGTAACATTGCTGTTCCTGTTGCCACCATCTGAGCCTGTGTGTGAGAGTTCAGCCTGGAGGAATAGAGGCAAACTGGTAGCTGCAACAAGGTGGCCATGTGGTACCAGACAGTGGAAGTATCTGGTCAGTGTTGGGGCTCCCACTGAGTGCAATATCGCAACCCTCCTCCCCAAACTTGGAACTGTGCATTCTAAGATGTACAGAAAAGCAAACAAAATACATAAACTGATAATTAAGAAAACTTCTAGTAGTTTAGCAGTGCTTTTCTTTCATCCAGGATATCCCTATGTGAAAAAAGAAGGAAGCTAAGTGCCAAGTAATGCACCAAGTGGACTTCCCAATTAAGGGGTTACCTAAAGTGGAAAACTCTCTGCCTTCATTAAGAAATAATGAATTGTGTTCAGATCTGGAGATTTTAAATGTAGCACCTTCATCTAAGGCTCAACATGTCAATAGTGGATCTCTGGTGGAATTTTGCAGGCGTAATTGAGATGCTATACCAGCTGGAATCCAGATGAAGAATGCCTTTGAAAATTTAATCGCAGTCACATTGTACATTAAATACTTATCTGTCTGGGTTGCTGAAGAGTGCAGGAAATGAAATTGCCAAGCAAAGTGGGAGCTTACATAACAAGGGAAATAGGCACCTATAGCCTTAGAAAGTGGTTGTTTGCCCAAAGAACTAAGAAGCATCTTGTTTACTTCAGTGTGTTTTTCTGTAACAATTTTTAGGTATTGAAAACGAGCATATCAAATTAGGAACATAATATGTTGGGAAAATAATGAGAAAGATTGGGTGTCACAGTTGGAGATAATACAATGTGCTCATGACAACTGTGCTTAATGGCTTTTTTTCTTGAACCTAGACTTAGATCTGCTCTTGGGATGCAGTGAATTTGGCCTGCCTGAGCAGCTGTCAAGGAGCAGCTATATTCTAGTTTTGCACAGTTCAGATGTTACGTGGAAGAGAGTACCTTTTCACATAATAGAGATCTGGAGCATCTATCCTCTCCATAATTGTAATCCATGAGCCTGATTCTTGGCACTGACACCAAACTCTGTGAAGAGACTCACATCTGTTTCAGTGCTATTTGGGTTGCTGGGGTTTGACCCTCAAAACAGGATGGGGAGCCTCTTGGAACTGGGAGAAGAGCTCATGCTCTGCTTTGCTTTTAACTCCTTGAAGTTGATTGTTGTGCCAGTGCATCAGTAGCCGGAACGGAGCTCTGAGCCTTCCCAGAAGTTCTTAAAAATTGCAAAATAAGAGGAGGAAAGAAACCACTACTACATCCATGGTAAGCATCGTTCTGTTCCGTGCACTTCGCAAAACACCACAAATTATGCCGTATAGCCCTACCCACCCATTTTCCGTGTTGTGAAGTTCATCCAAAATAGAAGAAAGACTGAAATGGGATGAAAGAAGATGAGTCCAAACATAATGCAGTTTAAATGAGCTCTGCTTAATCAGATCTGTAAACCATGGAAACAGTTTTAATTATTAAAAACAATCTAGTATGGAGTTATCTATGTAATAGGATACTTTCCTTTACCCCTTGTTACAGCTGTGTGCTTTAGTCTACTATTGAAGTATGTCGAAATAGCCTAAAAAGATGTGGTAATTATAATTATAAAACTTCATAACCAGCATGCTGGGATAGGGAATCTCTAGCCAACAGGCTGGATCTAGGCTGTCATGGTGCCCTCTTTCTCTCCTGGGATTCACCTCCTCTCTTGATCCCTGCTGAAAGATCAACTGTAGAGAAAGAGGTAGCTTTTCTCTTGTGTTGATCAACAAAAGGCAACTTCTATTGCTCAGTGCACAGAGTATCACAGGGTAATTAATCTGCTCTCGTCACTACACAAAGGAATATGTTCAGTGGAAATGGGGGTGGCTTTCGGACAGGGGAACTCAGAAGTGAGGGGCCTGCCTCCACAAGCGTCTACGCTCTTCAGACGTTTCCTAGGAGCCTGGGGTCCAGAACAGTTCTAAAGGAATTAAAAGAACAGGTATTAAAATAACAGTATTAAAACGTATTAAAGAACAATATTAAAAGAAAAGGACAAAACGCCCTTCTCAGGTAGAGGACTTCTGGCTTAAAGGAAGCACAATGTGATGTAAGGAAATTTCACGCAGAGGAAATGTGAATGAAAACTTGAGCTATACCATAATATTTACTTTGCACTTAATTGCAGGCAAACAGCTTAGACCTTTAGAGTATTTAATCTGTGCCTAACACTTAATCTTAAAAGAGCATGGCTGGAAAACATTGGCGTGCTCTTCTGTAATATAAGATAAACAATAAATTAAGTAATTCTGTGGTATTTTCTCTTGCATGAATTTCACACCTCTTTCTCAGCCATGAAATCTTAGTGAGAATTTTTCTTTCCTGCTTAAAACAAACCGTCCTCTTTGGTCTCTTGCCGGCCCCCCTCCATTTTTGTGGCCTTTAGATTAGTTTTAAACAAGACACGATAGAGTTTTTGAAAAGCATCCATTTGAAAAATTACTGTGTAGGCCAAATAGTCGCAGATGTTCCCTGAATACTTCAAAGTGTCATCCTTAGAAATACCAATTAATGTTAATTTTGGGAGGCAGGGAAAGTTGAATGGCTTTTGTGTGGTGGATTTTATAGTTAACTGTAGCATCTTTTTTGAATGATGACTGGGTGTCAACCAAACAGTGATTAATTTTCCTGAATTTGTTTTGAATCCAATAAGAAGACTCATTACTGAAAAGATGTTCTCTGTCCTGGATGTGTAAAAGGACTCAGATTTGTACTCCCTTGCCAAGGAGCTCTCAGTCCTATAAAACACATATTTGGCGTTGTGAGTGTATTTCCATTGACATGCTAAGGTAACTTGAAAAAACAACCAGAGACAGCTATGGAAATAGCCAAATATTTTGTCTGTTGTATTCCTATTTGAAATTGTGTGGAATCATCCAAGGGACATTGCGTTAAGTTGATATATCCAGTCGGAGTGTGGCAAAGTTACTGTTTTGGACTATAGCCTGCAGAGTTCTCTAGCTTCTGGGGAATTAAGAATTTTGGAAGTTGCATTCAAAAACTCCTCTTCTAGTTATTAAAAGATATTCTACAGAAAGTCTAGATTGTTCAGTTTCTTCTTCTAGTTATTACAAGAGATTCCAGGGAGAAAAAAGATTCAGAAATCATATGGTCTCAAATGTGCTGATTTCTGAAAAGAGATGTTTTTAAACTAGAACGCTTTCATCTCACGTGTTTTGCCTGTTTATCCAAAATGGATGAGGGAGCATATCACGCAACAGAACATCTTAAGGGAAAGACTATTTGTTGTTGTGTGCCTCCAAACTGAACCTAGTTTATGTAACCCTAATGAGTGTTCTTGGCAACATTTGTTCAGAGCAGATTTGCCATTACCTTCCTCTAAGGCTGCAAGAGTGTGATTCGCCTTTGGGTTCGGTAGCCAAGCAAGGAGTTGAACTCTGGTGTCCTGGAGTCCTAGTCGATCACTCAAATCCCTATAGTGGTTCTCAAGGATTATTTACCTTTATAATTTTATGGTGTCTTTTTAACAAAAAAGTTCTGTTCATTTTTCACAAGATGAAAGCAACAAATTAAAAAATAAACATCATTACAATAAGAATGTGTGTGGGGGTGTCTTCAAGTCATCTGTTGACGTCTGGCAACCGCATGAATTTCATAGAGTTTTCTAAGGCAGGGAAGGCTCAGAGATGATTTTGTCAGTTCCTTCCTTTGCAGCACCTGGTATTCAATGGTGGTCTCCCATCTAAGTACTAACCAGGGCTGACCCAGCTTAGCTTCCAAGATCAGATGGGAGCTGGTGCCTTTAATGTATACAGTGCAATAATATGCAACATTACAAAGCCAGGTAAGTTTTCTGGCTGGGTACATCTGGAAAGACCTTCCCTTTGGGCTCTGAAATTTTTCAACATAAAGTTGAAAGTTCGACAAAGTCAACACCAGAACTTTGATTAAGGTCCAGATATGTAAGACAGTGTAAATGATAGAATACTGACATAATCTCAAGTCATAACTAACAGCTGAAGCTGTCAGATGCACCCTCCTGTGCAATATGTTGTGCTATCAAGATGGGAGATTGCCATGACATGGATTCCTGAAGTAAACCTTCCTTTGTCTAAGCACTGTATAAGTAGATCACATGAACTTGGATGAAGTCCTCTAAGCTACAAAAGCCAGCTTTTCCACTAATGCAGAAATGGAGCAATAAGCACACCAACCAGGTTGTTCAGGAGCACCACAGAAGTAGTTAAATTCTACTCTGTTGAAAAACCTCCCACAGACAACCTCCATCTTATCTGGATTGAGTTGCGGCTTATTGGCCAGCCTCCATATGCTACACATACTTTGTTAAGCTGTGGGGAAAAAAGCCGAAATAACACTGGCAGTCTTAAAATCATGTAACAGCACATCATTGTTGCATTAGGGTTAAGACACAGCTTCTGACGGACTGTAGAGAATGCTGAGCAAAAGGCAGTTCTGTGTAGCAACTTGCAGTGAAAGAGTAATTATTTTGATCGTTGTAAATTGGCTTTTCCTTCCTAAACGCATGACTGGTAATGTCTCTGTTTTTCTAATGCTAATGCTGATGTTTTATTGGGAAACCACAATTTTACATAGGGCAAATGCATAATTCAAAGATGATTCAATCTTCTCTGCTGTTTGTGATTCTTCTTGCCAGCTACTGGAAAAATTTAACTATGTATGTGTGAACATCTTTAGTATCTTACAATCTAAAAGCAATTCCACTGAATGAGAATAGTCTGAAGGTTTTTTTTTTGCTCTAAACACTAAATCCTACCATTAGGCAGACCAAGGCAACTTCCTTGGACAGCAGATACTCAAGGGATACTGGTAGTAGTCACCTTCCTGTTTTTTTCTGAGAACCTCAGCACTCAGGCTGTTGGAAGATGTCTGTTTATGTTACATGGACTATCATATATCCTCTAAACTAACCTGGTGCCTTGGGTGGAAAATGTTTTTCTGTTACCAGTGTGGAAGTAAAACTGAACTGCTGGTCCTCTTTGCTTCTTCATGGAGGTTGTGGAGGACATGCCCTCTTGTCCTGTTCTGACAATGAAAAGGCTAGGCTCCTCTTGGTGGTCATCTTCTCAAAGGAAGCAGAAACTGGGGAGCACACAATGAAATCTGCAGGAGAAATAGGAGACACACCTCAAGATGTTTTATTGGTAAAAAAGCCCAACATGCTTTGGCCTTGGATACTCTTAAGACCTTCTTCAGGGGCTGTATAGAATCATAAAAGGACAACACATGAATATATAATATAACCATATATGACTTAACATTACCTGTAATCATTATTACATTAATAAACTGACTCTGGCTTGTACATAGCTTTTATGCATGTTTTATTTTGTCCAGTAAATGTTTTTGAGGTTCCTGATTCAGACATTTCTGAAGTTAGAATATAAATAGATGTGTAGATAATGTTTTACTAAATATTGTATCATGCATTTATGTATTCTCCTTTTATCATTTTGTACGAACCCTGAAGAAAGCCCAGCGGTGGAGCTTGGAGTGTGTGGAGGGGGAGCAGGCGGGGGCAAGGCTACGGCATGGGGGGCATGGCCACTGTGTGGGGAGCATGGCTGTGGTATGTGGAGGCGTGGCCAGGGCACGCGGGGGCTTGGCTACGGGCCGGGATGTCCCAGAGACATTGCCGTGTGGGGCGAATCCCCCCTCGCCCCCATGTTCCTATGTGACTGAGAAAGCCTTATATGGTATACATAAGCCTTTTTATCAACAAAACAATATTTTTGAGCATTTTGAAATGTGTCTGCTGTTCATCTACTCACATAATGGCACAGAAGCCCATTTCTCCCGTGATGCAATTCTAAATTATTTAATTGAATGTGTGACTGTAGCGACCATACAGCCAGGCCACCTCCAAACTCTTGTATATTGGAAGGAAGGGCAGCACCTATTATAGCCCACCTTTCTTCCAAAACTGGAAGTTCAAGGCAATTTACAACAAGGAACAGTTGACAAAACTGGGATTCAAGGCAGTTTATGACATGGTCAAAGAACACACACATTGAAAAATATAGTCAGTTAACTTATTTAAAATAGTTTTTAAAGTATGTCACAAGAAAGGCAAGCACAGCAGTACACTTCATGTGCATGTATGAGCAAGATTCCCGAGTATGATTTTGTGTTGTATGATAGGTAAATAAACCATCTGTCATGAAATGTTTGATTATGATAAATATTTAGGTATCAAAGATTAGGTGGGGTTGGCAGAAGCATTATGATTATGTTGTGAATGCTGGGACTGTTTATAAGCTTAAAAGAACACATTGTTAAAATTCTTCTCTATATTGCCTCAAGATAGACATTTATCACATTGGAAGCCAATTTTATTTTGTTCATGATGCCAAGTACTACGCATAGTAAGTCAGGCATGTGAGGCATGTGTCTAGAAACACAACAAAAAATAATGTATCACTGCAAGAAGAGCTGTGATTTCTTAACTAATATGTTGTCTTTCATTGCTAAGCCTCAGTATCCTATCTTCCATAACTGCTTTTGCAACAATAAGAAGGAGATGCTGTATTTGAAACCCTATGCCTGTGTTTTGCCTCTTGTGTGAGTGTGTGTGTGGATGGATGGCTGCAATCTGGAAAATGCCCTTCCTTTTCTAATTGGAACTTACTTCTACGTAAACATGCATAGGATTGGACTGCAAATCTATAAAGATGACTGCACCTGCTTGTCCATGCTGAAGCATTTCCTTTCTTTTTCCATTTTTTTTTCCAAAAACCAAATGAAAACCAACCATAAAAACAAAACAAAGAACAAAACCCAAACCAAAAGGAGAACCACACTTTTCCTTAGAGAATGTAAGGAAAAAACTGTCCTGGACTGGTGGATTGCTAAACTTGCTGTGGTGAATATTATGATAGCCACACTCATCTGCTAAGTTGGGAAAAAGTAGTGAGAAGATGCGTTTAAAGAGACAAACAACATACTTTATTTCATCATCCATACAGCTATCTCACTTTTTTTCTCTCTTTCCTCAATCTGAAAATCAATTTAATGAGGCTAAAGTGTGTGTGTCGTGGTCTGAGCATTGGACTACGACTCTGGAGACCAAGGGTCAATTCCCTGCTGGCCATGGAAACCCACCGGCTGACCTTGAGTGCATCACACATTCTCAGCCCCAGAAAACCCCATAATGGAGTCACCATACGTTGAAAGTGACTTGAAGGCACACAACGACAACAAAGTGCAGATTCAGCTGACATCCTGCTTTGATGTTGGTGTCAGCATTCTAGAGGGCACTTACAGATGCATGACTGTTGTGCATTGAGAAGGGTCCTCATCTTCTACCATAAAAAAAGAAGGTACCAAAGCTTCCAGAGAGAGTTTTGTCTTTCTTGGGCTAGAATGTGGTTGCTTGACATGGAAAAGCAGAGGAATAGCATTTTGCAACAAATATTGTAGCAGTCATCCTGCAAAACTCTGTGTTATAGTATTAAGGTTCCCAGATCTTCTCCTGTTCTTCGAGTGAGAAGAGGAATCTTAGATAAGAATGTTACTTTGAAAATTGTATACCTTAAGCCATTTCCGCACTAGACTTTTATAGTGCTATGATTCTACTTGAAACATCCTATGCCGGCCGGCCCCTCCCAAAACTGCAAACCCCAGGATTCCATAGGATGTTTCAAGTGGAATCATAGCGCTATAGCACTATAAAAAGTATAGTGCGGAAGTGTGCTCTTGGACCCTGTTCCTGCAGACTGCCTTGGAGGAGCTACTGCACACTGGTTTCTTTTGGTTGGACTACGAGTCCCATGTGTTCTTAAAAGCAGTGCTTGAAAAAATGTTCACAGAGCTTGGAAAAGTATCTTTTCATTTACTAGACTTGGTGGTTCCTATTTAAATCACATGCTCTGAGCAACTGTGATTGATGTTTAATGTCTCATGCTTAATGACATCAGTAGGGGATGTCTCTACTGCTCGGGTTTTGGCCCTGAAGTTTGAGGACCTGTGATGCTCTTGACCTGACAAACTTAGAGAGAATTGATCTTTTAGTTGAGCAACATAATGTGCTAACCATCATACCCTAAGGTGACTGTTTAATATGCTTGCTTTGGCATAAAAAAATCAAAGACAGCATTAGCCACTATATTTTTAATTACATATCTTCAGGTTAATAAGTGTCATGTACGAACTCTTTTGTGTCATGTACGGACTCTTTTGCCTTCAGGGATCTCAAAGGGTTAGATCTACCTTCCTAAACAGGCTGCCTGACTGCTTGGTTCCATTTTGTTAATACACACATACACTGTCTGTCTGTCTGTCTGTCTGTCTGTCTGTACGCTTCACATTCAGTTAAGCATGTTGGGGAATACAGAAACCAGACTTCTGTAGAGGGGATTGCTTAAGGCTTAAGTGCTTTTCCCCATGCCTTGTTCTTAGGTTCCCAGAGAGCTTAGTATCAAGACGTGGGATAGAAGCCCCAGTATTTTATCTTTATTTCCAGATATATGCCACAGGCCTCTGAATGCTTGTCTTGAAAGGAAGCCCCATTGAGCTCAGAGAAACTTACTATCTGGAAAGCACATATAGGATTGGAGTTTGTATGGTCTGGTGCACGATGAAGTCACATATAAGGGCGGTCTTGTTTTGCATCAGCCTTCATTGTCACAGATGCCCTCAGAGAATATCAGCTACAGCACATGACTTGGAACCCCTTCAGGAGATGGCACCAGAGATAATTTTCTTGAGTGACAAAAAAGTGAAAAACATTTAATTAATATTTCACTTTTTCCCCTTATGGAACCAAAAGCGGCTCATACCATATGTTAAAACAATATAGTTAAAACAGTTTAAAAAAATAAAGAAAAACACTTAACGTAATCCACTTGAAAAACATTAATTTAAAATAGTTCAGAGCATATTAAACCCTACTCATTCCACTAACCCCACTAGTTAAAAGCTGAAGTTAAAAGCTGGCAAAAAGAGAGCAGGAAGGCGACCAACCCAGCCTCTCTTGGCAGAGAGTTCCATACCCTGGGAGCAGCCACTGAGAAGATGCTGTTCTGTGTCCTCACCAGCTATACTTGTGAAGGTGATGAAACCAAGAGAAAGCCTTCCTCCAAAGATCTTAAAACTCAGGTAGGCCCATATAGGAAGATGATACGGTCTTCTGATAGCCTGGATCCAAGCTGTATAGGGCTTTTTTTTGGTCATAACTAGCACTGATGTGTGCTGAATGGGCTAGCCAAAAGTAATGCTTGTGTCTCCTGTCAGAAGCTGCTCTGGCTAAGAACAAACTAAAGAAATGATCTAGTTGTCTCATGGATTATACGTTCTATTAATAGCTACAGATCTTATTAACTAAATAGAACCTCCCTGATGTTGCACCCTTACTTTGCTTGTGTGCTTCTCAGAGGCATCCAGTGTGCCACTTCTGCAAAGACAAAGCTGTAATATAGACAGACTCTTTTTCTACTAGCAATTTCTTTGTACATTCCTGTTGATATTGTTTTTTAAAGGTATGTGGAAGCTCTTGCAATCAGGGTGTGTATGCTATGAACTAAAATGCTTCTCTGATTACTTGCATAGCTTTCATGTGATGAAGACAACATTGCTGATGAATGAATCAGTCCAGCAGAGATAAAGTAGCCCATCTTGCTCTTCATGTATATACTGGAGGTTTGACAGGATCCCATGGCTGTTCTCTTACCACTGGATTGCCATCCTACTATGAGCTCGAGATAAGACCCTATCTTGGGATGACTATCTGTTGAGATACAGACAATGGTATGGGTGGAGGAGCTGTGCAAATGTTCAGGAAAGAGTAAGAATAAGGAGACTGTTTATCTTCGCTCACTTCACAGCTAGTGTGTTCAACTCCTGGCTATTCAGGGTTTGAATTGCTGTTGAATTCCTAATGTTTATCTACACACCAGGCACTCAACCACACCGGCTGCACTGCCAAAAAAGACTTCAGCATTTTTTGCAACTGGACCACCCTGCCGGTGGGTGAGGTGTGTAATTCAGTCTCAAAGAAAAGATGCTGTGCAGAGGCTGCTTATTATGTTGAAGTGTGTGTGGTTTTCTGGGAGGCATTACTTGGCAGTCTAAGAAAAAATATTAAACTCCTCTTGACTTGGAAAGGCCAGGATGACTTAAATTCATGATGGAAGGTCTGCAGTTCATCTTTGCTGTTAAGTGTTTGTATTAAAACTGATGTGGCAATGGGAGGTCTTGCCTGCCTGTGAAGTATATCTTTTACTCCTTGATACTGGGAAGAAGTGACTCCTTGGGATGATTGCCACTTAAGAGTTGATAAAGGCAGAAGCCAGGAGGCTTTTTTTTTTGCCTTCTTTATTTTTTTTCAGTACCTAGTGCTTATAATTATTATCAATAGAAGAGGCAGCTCTTAGCAGATTACCAAAGGAAACTATCAATTTATATACATATATTTTGTAGAATCCTTATATGTATTCTGAAATGGTACAGTTCCAGGAGGAACAGATACAGCTCCTGCCCCACTGAATTTGTACATAATCTGTTAAGACTTTCCTGTGCTAAGGCCAAAGTAAGCAGGACACTAAATTAATGACTAGAAACCCTGAAGGTAAAAAACCAAAAACAGCATGTACCAACAACCTTGTGACTTCTTTTTAAGTACCAGAACTGGAGGTGGGAGAAGCTCCCACCAGTGATCCAAAGAGGTCCATCCTCCTTGAGAGATAATAAGCTGTAGGGTAGGGACCTCATCGGGAGTTCAGTGAGTGAGGAAAAGGTTAAAAAGTCCCTCCTGTAAATGCTGCAGTCCTTACAAAAGCTGGTTTCCTCAAGGAATCCCTTTATTATATTTATTTTCTTTAAGTGATGTAGCACATGTAGTTTGGTCCTTGGTCTTCTAGATAATGGTTGTGGATAGGTGTTTAAGTTTTATGCGTGGAAAATGAAATTTCTTCACCATGGACTCCTGCTACTCTCTGGGTCTAGCAAGAAACATTCTCCTTTACCTACGCTTATTTATTTATTGCATTTATACTTATAAAATAAGCCCAAGTTTACTAACAAGAGAAAAATGTGCAAGAAAAAATAACGTAGATGATGTAAACCATGTAAAAATATACGAACATCTAAAAATAGTATGCTGTTAAACATTATATTAAAATAGAAGATAAAACACAGCAAACAGACAGAGGGAGAAGAGAGAAAAAAAAAGAGGGATGAGGAAAACAGACCAAACACCTGTCTTCACAGCCACTGAGAAGATCCTTTCTTCAGTTTGCACAGAACAGACGTCTGATTAAAAAAGAAACTGCATGGAGTCAGTCGATAGCTCTATCTTGTTCAACATTCTGTACATATAATATTCAATCAGTTGCCCTTGGGAAGACCCAACGTAGGGTAGGAGTGGAACTGCACACCCTATGTCATAAACTCTAACTACCAATAATATATAGAAGTATGCTGTTTCTGATACTAGAGGTAATTTTTTTTTCATCTACAGTAATATCCATTGATGATTGCATCCTCCGTGATTTTTTGTAGTCCTCTCTTCAGGTAGCTGCATCTTATGTCAGTGGTTTCCACAGAATATTTCCTTTTCTGTGCTCTGAATCTCTCACTGTTATGCTTTAATTGATGGCCTTGAGTTCTACTATTAAGAAGAAGAGAATCTTTTTTCCCTATCTATTTTCTCCATATCATATATAATTTTATACACCTCTCTCATGTCTCCTCTTATTTTCTCTCTCTCTCTCTCTTTTTTTAATTCTAATTTACATGGCCCAAACCACTGTGAACTTCCCTCATGAGGGAATTCTTACACTCCTGATAGTTTTGGTTGACCCTTTCTGCACCTTTTTCAATTTTACAATATCCTTTTTTCAGGTGCAATGATAAGTGTGCACAGTATTTCAGATATTAGTGCATAATGGGTTTCTATAAGGGCAGTATAGTTCCTTCCTTTTCTAAGTATGCCCAAACATCTGGGAGGACTAGAAGTCTCAACTGGATGCAAATTCTGGTTGCAATTCTCAATCAGCTGAAAATAGCTCAGTTTGACCCACCAAGGAGACAAACACTGGCCTCCATGGCCTCCACACATTCCTTCCCGTGGTCTAGGAATAAATCCAGGAATTTCCTCAAATTTTACACTTAGAAAATATAGTAGGCTGAATCCTAGTTCCTTTATCCTTTATTCAATTGTATGAATTAAGTTTGTCTTCAGTAAGTTTCAGTTTAAATTGTTAACCTTTATCTAGTCTATTCCAAATACCAGACATTGATTCAAAACATCAACAGTTTCCTTAGATTGTTGTGGACAGAAAGTCAGAGTCTGCTTACTGCCTATCTTCTTGGCTTCACTCCATTTAGAAACCTGTCTCCATAAGCAAGCTGACCTGCATCAGTACGCAGGAGCTTGAAAACCAATCTTCCATGTTTGCACAAGACTGCTAAAAGAGTGCTTACCTTTAGTGCATTAAATGTTGCGAAGATGTACCTTGTCACCTTCTGCTGCCATAATAAAATCAGACTGTCATGTGACTGTTTATACTTTTTATTGAGTGAGCTTCAACAGTCCCAGATAGTCTACAGAGTCAGTCTCTTCAATATTCCTTGCCTTTGAACATGCAGCAGATGCCTTGCTTCAGGGAAAAGATCTACACCCCAGCTGGCTTGGCCCCACCAAGGTATGTCAGTGTCAGATATGGTGGATGGTGGACCTGGACCCTGGAGAGGAGCAAATAACTTTTCAGTTGGATCCCTGGGCCCAACAAGATGATTCTGAAGGCTGTAGCCCCTGTTGGTAAGTCGTTTCACCTCCCAGCCTTGTCCAGTTTACTCAGAACCACAGGTTGGTTGTTGATGTCTACTCCTTGGTGTGAGTACCTGGCTCAGTCCTTTCAGGTTCTGAAAGGTGCTGTCTGTTGGGGGAATAATGGGACTTTCAATCTCCACGGAGACACAGCGAAAAGAGGTTCTCAGCAAACCGACAGCAGCAACCCTGTTCCCAAGAAGGATACTCATACGGAAAAGCTTTCTTCCAAACAGGAGGCACTTTATCTTAGTTCATATGTACATGAACATACAACAGACTGACAAAGGCTTACACTAGGCACCGGGTTTGGTCAACCGACAAAATGAACTGGATGTTGCTGCCTTATATACATATTTACAAGCAATGAGCTACAGGCTCTTTGGAATAAGTACTGGACCCCAGGTTGCACTCTCATAATGGATCAGGCCCTAGGAGTTGATTCTTAAAGCCACACCCTACTATAGACATAGTGTCAAACATCATATCTAGTATATTGAGACTAATGCACCGAGAACCTTGATCTTGTACACAGGTTCATATAATTCTTGCTGCATATTATTCTAGAATTAGCATTTAATTAAATTAGTATTTATTTAGATTTCATTATAACACATATAATAAAATGTTAAGTATTATATTGCTTCTCAGTCCTATTAAGTTCAGTATTATATTGCTTCTCAGTCCTATGGCTGAGACAAATAGTCTGTTTAACCCAATCTGTACATTTATTTTTCCATGCTGATCTTTATCAATTTTTATCAGTTTAATAATGGATACTTCTCTGATTTGAGCATTTCATATGAAATTCTTTTCAGGAACAAGAGTTCAAATGAAATAAATAAATAAGTAAATACTAAGTACTTTAATATTGGTCATTCAGGAGGATGGGCTTTTAACTGCTCCTGGCAAACAGTATTTGGCTTGAAGCTTTATCTGTTTTGTTCAGATAAGAATAGCTTTTAAGAGCATATCTTTAAAGTAACATAAATCAGGAAAAGTCATTTCTAAATCTTGGCTAAAAAATAAGGGAAACTTCAAACACTTTCTAATTTACTTAGAGGAATTAAATTAGTTTACCAGTTCTTTTCTACAAATTATCTAGCATAATTAACTTCATATTTGGATAGAAGATAGGTGAATTTTTAAAGCTTGATGCACATAAAATTGAGGAAAAGAGACCTCCAAAAATTGGGAATATAAAGAAAGGGAGGAGTACATACTATCCTAAATATTTTATTATTGGTGGTATTTGCTATCAAGTTGGCTTTAACTTACAGTCACTCTGTGGCCCTTTCTGCAGGAAGTCACTCATGTGTCATCTCGTCACAGCCCTTGCAGCGCCTCTGCCAGGATGGTGATGTGCCCCTAGCTCTCCTTTCTGCAACCGACTGGCTGCCTGTGGAAGGGAACGCGAGGGACACACCCCTTCCTTCTGCACTGCAGCCGGCCTTCTTCCCATGCTGCAGTGAAGAAGGAAGTGCATAATCGCACTTCTAGCCCTTGTGCATGGCTGGCTGCAACAGAAGGCTCATGCGATTGGGGGTCATTGACCGTTTTTCCATCAATGATATACCCCACGATCATGTGGCAATGCAAGAAAGGCAGGACTGCTATGGTGTTGTGTGGAAATGTCATTGCGGTCCAGCTCCTCTCGCATCCCCATGCTGGGAGGATGCCATCCTGTGGAAAGAGCCTATGAATGAAAGGCTTTTTGCAGCACCCTCCCATCCCACCATGGGGATGGGAGAAGGACAGGAGCGTGAAGATGATTCTGCCTGACTTTGTTGTGGTCCCATCCATCTTTCATCACCAGCCAGCTTGATCGTAAGTTAAACCATTCATGGGTTTCCTCCATCAGTGACCCACGATCGTGCCACCATCCTGTACTTACCTGTCCTGCAGAAGGGTAGGAAGTGTGATGGCGGCACTTCATGCCCTAGCACAGCCGGGGAAAATACCTCGCTGTGCTGTGGAAGAAAGCAGTGTGTCCACCATGCTCCCTTCCACAGGGAGCTGGTCCCGTGCAAAGGGGAGCACTGCTGTCATGCTCCCTTCCCTGCAGAGCCACGGCTGGGATACCCACCGGACACTGCAGCGAGAAGGTAAGCTGTGAAAAGGGCCAAAGACCTCCAGGAGCCCCGATCATTAACAGCCCTGCTTGGGTCTTGCAAACTCAGGGCTGTGGCTTTGTTGATTGAGTCAATATACCTGTAATGCAGTTTTATGGTCTGTATTGTAGTGTATTGTAGTATAAACAAACAGAAGATCTGTCTGCCCTCCTTGTCAATTGTAAATCATTCTGTTTCCTCATATTGTGCTCTACCAGTGGCCCTTGTTCAGAATATACATTATGCATCTGGACAATCACATTTATTATTTTATTTTTATTATATTCAGAATGATTAGGTGTACAGTCAGAGACAGTGATGAACATCTCCTCTGTATTAATGTTCTGCCATCTTTGATAGTTTGACACTATTATATAATAGACACATGATGACAGCATTTGATTGATCTGTTTGTTATCTGTGTCTGCAAAAAAAGAGGGTTTGTCTTTAATTGGGTGGTATGTTTAAGCCTCAGACAAAATGAAACAGAACAGAAGTTTATTGTATTTCAGCAATTTGCCATTATACACAGTTAAAACTCAAGAAATAATTCATTACAGCATTATAGAATTTAAAACTCTAAAACTCTTCCTATGGACTATTAGATTTTGTGCAATTACCTATACAGCGTTTAAGTGTTGTCTTACACATCTGCAAAGCATTCACAAGAAATTTAGATGTTCTGAAAGATACATATCTGTTAATATTAGATGGTAGAAAACAAACTTTCACAGAACATGACCTTCCCTTGGGTGGGTATATTTATTTCTAAGATTTTTGCAGCTGGAATAATTGAGGAGCACACAAGCAACATCTTTTAAAGATAGAGAATTGCAACTGCACAGTCGATCCCACTTAGATGTCTCCTTTGCCAACCCATCCAATCTGCCAAAGGAAGAACATTTAATCTTGCTTGAGTAAACATTATTCTCATCTTGTTATTTGGCCAATCTGCTAGGCGCCTTGGAGGTGACAAATGGGGAGAAATGAAAGTGGCGTTAAAAGCATTAGATTGACAAGTCTTAATCCCAGCTTTCTGAGATTGGATCTCTACATACTTGAACCTCTGCACGAAGATTAGTTTAGATCTATCATATCATTGAGCTAAAAGGAAAGAGCTAGAAAACCCCAAATTTCTGATAACCAGTTGCATTTTTTGCTTCCATGGGTTTGAGCCCACATTCTCCAAAATCAACATAAGAAGTTCTGAAACTTGCTCAAAAATATTTTTAGCCCTAAAGGCAGACGTAATTTAAGGACTTCAGCTTTGATAGTCACTATACTCAGTTCCATACAAATTAATTCTAACTTGGTAGATACCGGAACCTCCAGAACCCTACATAAACATTTATTTGAGCTGTTTTTAGTGACTCTAGATTAGCCATGCTCCAAAAAGCAATTTTAGGATAACTTGAATCCTCTAAAATTGGTTGAACCAGTTTTCCCCTTTTTTTGTGATATAACACAGTATTTCATTTAAGGTTCTAGTGGCTAACAGAGTACTTGATTGAACCTGTGTGGACTATGCATCAGTCCACTGAAAAACTACCCCAAGGTACTTAAAGGAAGGTACTTACACAAGTACACTTCTATCAAGTGACCAGTTGAGTATTTGTTTAAATCTGTCAAATATCATAATTTTTTGGGGGGTGGGGGAGTTGGTAGTTAATAGAAAAGAACAAATTTCTACAGTAAAAACTAACCTGTTTCAACAATCTATGTAAACCCAGCTGAGTATAAGAAATCAGAACTGCATCATCTGCATAATGGAGGAATGAATATTTCTGGTTTAATTGGAAAGTAACAGTTGCCTTATTAACCTCCTTTTTAACCTCCTTTTTATTTTGTGTTAGAGAGGATTGCTTAGTTTAACAGTTTAGTTCAGTTATTGTCTTTTCTATTGTTTTTTGTTTTGTGTACTTATAATTTGTTTTTTTCTTTTCTGATTAGCTATTTTGTAGAGATGTATCTTATGTTGTATGTTGTTTTATTCTAATTACAATTATTTAAAATAAAAAAAAGAAAACCAAAATAATGACCATAATAACTAACCTTAAAGTAGGCAATGAAGACATTGAAATGGTTCAAGATTTTCCATACCTTGGCTCAATTATTAGTTAGAATGGAGATTGCAGTCATGAAATCAGAAGAAGGTTAGGACTTTGAGTGGCAGCTATGAAGGAGCTAGCCAAGATCCTGAAGTGTAAAGATGTATCATTGAATGCTAATGTTAGGACTGTCCATGCCATTGTATTTCTAATTTTTCTGTATGGTTGTGAAAGCTGGATAGTGAAGAAATCTGATAGGAAGAAAATCAACACATTTGAAATGTGTTGCTTGAGAAGAGTTCTACAGATACCTTGGACTGTTAAAAAGACGAATGGATCTTAGAGCAACTTAAGCCCGAACTCTCCCTAGGACCAAGATGACTAAACTAAGGCTGTCGTACTTTGGCCACGTCATGAGAAGACATGACTCCTGAGAAAAGAGAACAGTACTTGGGAACGTGGAAGGGAGTGAGAAAAGGAAGGCTGTGTTACAGGTGGATAGACTCAATCAAGGAAGACACAGCCCTGAATCTGCAAAACCTGAATATGGTGATTGAGAATAGGGTGACTTGGAGGTTTTTCATCCATTTTGTTGTCATAGGCTGAAGTTGACTTGACGGGAGTTTTCATACAACAAATATTTCAGAAGTTGTGGATCAATTCCAAAAGATTGCAGTTTGCTCCAGAGGTGTTCTCAATTAATAGACTCAAAGGCAGTTTTCAAATTAATAAAAGCCACATAGTTTTACAATTTCTATAATATATTTAAACATGAAGCAGTTTTCTAGAGTTCACTGTCATGGACAAAACTCAACCTGTTCTGGAGCAAGCACAACATGATCCTTGATCCAAGTCTCCAATTTTTTGAGAAGAGACCTAGCGTAGATCTTCCCTGATACATCTAATAGGCAGTTGGTCCATGGTTTTCTGGATCAGTCCTAGGTCCCTTTTTATATATTGGAACTACAATAGGTGTAGACCAGCTACAAAATGCCAGAGATATTAATTAAAGAAAATAATGATGCAAATGCTGGAGCCCACCAGTTAGAGAATCTAGTAAAAAGGTCTGGTGGAAATCCATCTTGTCTAGGCATATTTGCATTTTTTTGAATCCTGAAATCAATGACTTGACCCTCTCCACCAAAATTCTTTCTCACACTGTCCGCAGTTACAAGCAATTACAATCAATGCAGGTATCGAAAGAGGAACTAGGGAGGGTTAGCTCATTAAATATTTTCCTAATATGACTTTCCCATTCAGGTTTAACAATATGGCTCTCTTTGTTCAAAAAAACAAAAATGTGGAAGCACTATTCTTCCCATTGCATGGATGTCACCCTTTTGATGTGTTGGAGGAAGTAAAGTTATCCTGTTTTGGGTTTCTCACAGTTTCATTTGCTCTCTAACAAAGAAGACTAAGTAGAATTAGAAGACTAAGGATATGCTTATCAATTCTAAGTTGTTTTTAAAGTACTTGTAAGTTGAATATTGTTATAATATTGAGCTAATGTGTTGTAATGGTTTGAGTGTTGGACTATGACTCTGGAGACCATGCTTGAGTAACCCACTTGGCCATGGAAACTAATTGGGTGACCTTGGGGAAATCACACTCCCTCAGCCCCAGAGGAAGACAAGGGCAATCTGCTGAACAGATCTTGCAAAAACAAAACAAAACCCTGCATGATGGGGCAACCCTGCAGTGAGCCTAAGTCAGAAATGTCTTGAAGACACACAACAACAACAATGTTGAATATCACAGCTAAGCTCAACATAGAGTAACATGTGTTGTGTAACTAACTTTCCTGTAGGTTGGAAAAGATTCCAATTGATTGATATCTTCAAAATCTACATGCTAGAAATTGTTATAAACAGTACTGATGAAAAATGAACTCGGTATGCATACATATTTGAGATCTGGGATTTATTTTTTGGAATAAGAGTGGAGTTTGGGTGGGGTTTCTTTCATGTACAAATCTCAGCAGCTGTTTCATGACTATTTTCCTCTTTACACAGCCCAGTCTGAAGCATTAATTCTTCCAGAATTCCACAGCATGTTGTATGTATGCCCCAGGACTGTATTCTCCTTGGCTTCTTATTTCTAGCTATAGGTTTAACCCAGCCACACATTGTTACTACACTTTTAGGCTTTTCAGCCCATTCCCTCTGTGTGTGTGTGTGTGTGTGTGTGTCTCCCCGCTTCTCTCAGCTATTCTATCTCTTAATCAGTCTTCCATCTCTCCCATTCCTCACACTTATACACTCTTTTCTTAGAATGCTATTTTTAAATCCTCTTTCCCAGTGTTTTTCTCTGGTTACTTCCCACTCTTTCTTTTTTCTTCTGTTTCATTCTCACTATATCCTTACTTTTTACTTCATTGTCTAATTTGCACCCTTCCTTCAACTTCCTTGCTTTGGGATTCCTGTCTTTTATGTATTTCCTAGGATTCTTTCCTTGGCTGCAACTCCAGGACTCAGTTCAGATATTCTGAATTGGGACTGGTTAGAATTAAAATGTGGAGGAGATAAAGATTATATAAGGTGTACATGCAAACGCTCTCCTCATGCAATCTGTTATCCTGAACTAACTTGTTCTGTTGAGCAATACTTTCATTGTCAAAGTAATCCATGCCTCATGTCTCTTCAAATCAGGTAGCTTAGGAAAAGTCCCTTGTGTACATGTGTCTGTATCTGCCTTCAGCTTGCCTGATGACTTATGGTGATCTCATGAATTTCACAGAGTTTTCTTTGCAAATTCTTTCTGCTGAAGTATAGCCTGCAGGACCTGGCATTCATTAGTGGTCTCCCATCCAGGTACTAACCAGGGCTGACCCTGTTTCACTTCCAAGATCAGATGGGATCTGGTGCCATCCATGCTCTTACTACCCCACCTACCAAGTGTTATTTTTTTCTTTTGCTTCTGAGAATGGGAAATAATAGCTAAATGGATATATTTTTCAAAATAACTCCATCCATGTTTCCAAAAACCAAAAATCACTTTATTTTAAAAATGAATATATTAAATTTTCACTTTTTCATTAGAAAATAACCTATTAATTGATAACTTAACTAACTTTAACCAGTTAATTCTGATCATTGCATCAGTCGTATCTGCTTATAGTATCTGTTGGACTGTTTTTTTTTAAAAAAAATTGTTTTAAACTATTTATTGATTTCTTTATATCTTACTCTAAACATCTTTGAGGTCCTTGTTTCTGAAAAAGTTACAAATCCATATCTACTTGCTGTTCAGCTATCATTAACCTTTCTTCCAATCACTAATCCTGGTAGTACTATTCCATCAGTGGAGCAGGAACCTCTGGCCATGAAATACAAAGGGTATATTGTACGTATATGAGACTTTTCTTTCACATATGGAAAATACCAGCCTCTAAAAGAAAGAAGGAAACCCAAAACAAAGTCCACTGGTGGTCATTTTCCATTTTCAACAAGTCTTTCTAGTATAGCAAAAATTTGCTACAGTATGCTTGCTTATGAAGGACAGTATGGTGTATTGGTTTGACTAGGGGAGCAGGGTTTGAATTCCCACTCAGCCCTGGAAAATCACTGGGTGACCTTGGGCATGTCACACACTCTCAGCCCAACAGAAATGCAATAGCCAACCTCCTTTGGATTAATCCTGACAAGAAAGCCTGTGATAAGATCACCATAAGTACAAATCAATTTAGAGATATGTTTTAGCAAAGCAATATTCTGTGTTTTGTAATGCATTCAGAGAATCCTGGATGACTGTTCTAAACCCATTGATCAGAAAAAGCTTAGATTGACTGATCTCCAACGTCAGAATATTTCAAGACCTTGACAAACAAAAGTTAACCAAAACTATTTAAGTTAAGTTTGAGATATGGCAGTGTGGGAGCCAAGATTAAGGCAGTTCTGTTCAGTAAATGGTCTCAAGTGGCATGCTCTCGAGATCAGTAAATCTCACAAGATTGACTATCAAAATCACTGTTTTAGTTTGGCATATCCCACAAGCAGTTTCTTCCGGAAAGCATTACTTGGCTTCATAGATACCTAGTGCAATGTAATTTCAATATTTTGCGTTTAATTCTGTTTTCGCTTTCTTTGCATCAGTTCTAGTATTTTCATTCGTTGGGTTGTATCCAGTGGTGTTGCTACACTGATGGTTATTTAATCCATCAAAGGTTCTCACAAGCAGCATGTTTGTGAAGGGTGATTTTTGCCTCCCCTCTCCAGTCCCTGCTGGCCTCTAATGGTTCAGAGTGTTTGGGGAGCCTTTAGAACAATATGGAAAGTGTTATGGAAGGTTGCAAGTAGAAGAAATGGAAGAAAATTGCTCTCCTATACATTCTTCTGACAAAACTTTCTGCCAAATCATAATCTTCCATCAATGTTTGTATTCAAGCAGATGGATTCTTTGTGGAGTGGGGGTAGAAAAGGAACTGAGGTGTGAAGTCAGATGGTTGAGCTAGGGGTGTGAACAGTTGCCTTTAGGGTGCAAATTGTGATGTATTACATCGTCAGCATGCCTCATGACCAATTAAGAGATATCTTGCTGAAAGGATACCCTTCACTGAATTTTGAAGGGATGATAATATAATATTGTGGCCATCTCTACCATGACAGCCCTGAATATTTCTGTCTGACTCTCTGTTGCTCAAAGCAACACTTGCAGACAATAAATTCTGTTGGGCTGAATGTCAGCAGACACTGCAGAAGTATGCAGTACATTTCCGCCAGGAATTCATAAACACAAAAATGTTAAAAATCTGTCTATTCTTTCCTGTCCATTCCGCTGCTTGTTTTAAATACAGTAATCATCTGAAGTGAAAATAATGCATTCCACTTCGAAATTAAAATTATCTCTAATTTAATGAGATCTCCAAATATTTCATCATATTCACACACTGAATAACAAACTGTATGTTAATTTTAATATTTATGAACACGAACTTTAAAAAAAATAATTCGGCAAAAACACACAGCTCTGTATTCTGTTTTATTGTCTGGTAGCAGAAGAAAAGTGAAGTGAGGACTGCATTATCTAAGGAGTGTCATTGGCAAATTAGCATTTGCTTTTTTTTTTTTTTTGTCATTCATCCATCTGTACCTTCATGATTTTTGCAGAACTTTGAATACATTTTCTCATGCAAATCTGGGAAATCCCCAAATTGTTATATTCTCTGTGTGTTAAGGGGTGCCACTGAATGATGTTAATAATGGGTTTGTGCATATATACGTACTTGGATTCTTGGAGTTGTAATTCAAAAAAGTAAGTTTTCCTATGCTCTTCCCAAGGTGAGCAGAGTTCCGCTTTGCAGTTGTGGGTTTTTGTCATGGCTTTCCTTTTCCAAAACCCCAAGTTCTACCAGCTGAACCCTGGTACAAAGGACTTAGAATTGAAGAATCCAGAATTTTGTTTGAATATCAGGATCCGTCTTCTGACACAAAAATCCATCCCTATTGTCTTGTTCTTTCTTCATATGAGCTATATAATGTATGATGAAAGGATAGTCATCTGGTTGCTGTGTCCTCAAATAATTGGGAGTCAGGAATCTTTTGAATTCTGCTGCAAACCACCCAGAATCTATCTGGGTTTGAGCATGTAGAATACATTTGGCATGAAAGATTTTTATCAATTGTATAGTAATTGTGAAGGTACAGTAGACAAGGTCTCTTAATCCTGGATCTTCTGAAGTAGAAAGTGACATACATCTCACTCCTCCTTTCCCAGAACAATCCTAATTCCCACGCCCTCTGACTGGTGAAAAGGCTGAGTGCCCCCCCTGCTTTGCTGGAAGAGGAAGCCTCACCTTCCCCAGAAGCTAAATTACACCTGCAGAGACATCCAAAGGCTTAAATCTCCTCCTAAAGCTTTTTTCCTTATTGGTAGCAGTCCTTCATAACAATCACGCGGGGATGTGGTGGAAAAAAAGAGAAAAGGAGCTGCTGTCTTTAATTCCTTAAGTAAAGAAAATTCTGCCAAAGACTAGCAAATTATGCCCCTGCCAATAACTCCCAAATAGACTGCCATCTTCTACCAATCAGTTTAGAAGTGCTAATGATTTCCCATCTTGCCTCCCTGCCCCTAGTTTAGGATTGCTTTGTAGCAGCAGCATCAGTAAAAATGTTCAGTGACTATAATTAACAAAATCATGTTAAAAAAAGATAGAAAATATAAACCCAAGAAAATTGGCCCCTACAGCAAGACAGCAAAAAGTTTAAATTATTTTAGAATAAATTTAACTGATTTACAAATATCATTGTCAATTGTCTGTTATCTGTGGAAATTTTCAAGTAAATGGTTTAGTGTTCCACTGCTCTTCTACTGTACACTGGTGAATCAAAATTGATCAGAATGCAAACATGAATCAATGATTTCAAATTAGAAAAAAAGAGAATACGCCGGAACATTGGGAAGAACTTGACTATCAGAGATATTTGATGGCAAAATGGACTGACTTGGCTGGAGGTCTTTAAGCTTTTTAGAAGTGCTGTAGTTTTGTATTCCTACATGGTCTGGGGCTAATTATATCACTCGTATTGGCCCTTCAAACTCTGTCATTCTGTGAAAATGCTTAATTTTGGATTGAACCAAAAGCTCTGCCTGAGATTCCCTGCTTGATGCTTCTCCCTGCAGTTCCTACCCCATATCTCAGGCCTTTCGTGATGATCCGCTGACCCTCAGAAGAGGTTATGGGGAGAGCAAGGGGCCATACTGTGGAGAGAAATGTGGGGAATTACATCTGTAAGAACACCCTTTTATGAACACTGCTTGGTTTGCTGCCTGTCGTCTGTACACGTGCATATTGAGGATTGGCGTTGACTTCCAACTAGAAATTATGTTTGACTTCTGTGTTATGACCAGGATAACTTCTTATTGAAAAGTTTGTCTGGATTGTTACACAGGGACAACACTGACTGTGAAACCTATTAACTGGTCATCCTAGATAAAATTGCAAATAGACCTCAACTGTAAAATGAATTGGGGAATAGTTTGAACATGCAGTTTTTCCCATCCTGATTGGAAGAGTTGATCAGCATGATTGCATCAGGAAATGTCTTGAAACCTCACTTCATATCTGTTTAGTTCTATTGTGCCCTGTCTTTGAGCCTCCCAAAAGTGAATACTTACAAGATTTCCCTCATGTTTTTTTCTCGTTTCAACTGAAAATTGCAGAAATGTGCCCCTGTGGTGTCCAAAACGAGTTGCTCCTTCTAGTCTCAGGTGAACAACTTTGAGTGTAATGAGACATGAAACTTATGCACTATTTTTTATAGTGAGCGTCTCCTGTTCTGACCACATGAAACAAGTTTTATATTATACCTCGTTTTCTTTAAGGAAGTAGGGAATTCTCTCCTTCCTGCTGAAATAAAGCAGTGTGTGTTTGCTTCTCTGCAATTTATGATGAAAAAAATCTGTAACTCTCTGTTCATGTTTCTTGCCATTAGCTAATGACACTGATCAGATTGCACTGGCAAAAATGAGATAAACCTGTCACTGACAGTTTTGGGAGGGTCTTCAGCACTAATCAAGAAGTCCAGGTAAAAAGGCAGGTGTAGCAAGGTGTTAAAAATTGAAACATTTACCCTGGAGAAGCAAAGTAGAACAAGTATAGTTATAGGCTCCATCATGGCTGAGCAGGAAAGTGTTTGATCAGAAATCAGGTGATTGACAGTGCAATGTTACTCAGAAGTAACACTCACAGTTGAATGAGACTTACTCACATGTTGCACACTGGCATAGTCATCAGCCTCACTTCTGCAATATACCTTCCAGACAGTAGTACCAGAAAAATATAAGGCTAAATTTGTAATTTTTTCTGTATATTTGTCATATTAATCATTACCATCAGGTAACCAAGGCAGATAACATGAATAATGTGTAAACACAACATCATATACAAGCTGAAACCAAATATCAACCCTCTCCACAATTAAAAATAGTAATAAAACAAAGCCAGGACTAGTTTCATTGCATCTGTGGCAAAAGATGCTTTTTTAAAAATTATTTTTATGGTCTGCTTTTACATTTCCTAGTTCAAAGTGAAATAGGATTGTGCTGTTAATGTTAATATCCATGGTGTGTGGGGCGGGGGGAGAGATACCCAGCTCTGGTCCATTTCTTCTGCTGTTTTTGTTTCCATATTTAAGAATACAGAATAGAACAACTGATGGAGAGGTACTCTAGAAATGTTATTTTTAACGTCCTAATTAACAACTGTTTCCAGCTTAGGGAGAATGTGCAACTGGTATTGCTTGTGGTCTGACAATGCAATGCAGTTTATAAGTGGGAGTGTACTTATTTCCATAAAGTGTTCTATCTTGACAGAATGTAATTAGTTAATCACAGTACCCACCAAGGATTGGGTGTTTTCAGAAATGTGTCAGCTGTTGGCCTGTGAAGTTTATAATTGAACAGCTCAGTTCAATATAGGACAGTTAGAGTCTTTATATAGTCAATTCCAGCAGGTTTCGAAGATGCTTTACTGCGCAGCATGTCTTCCAGATCTTAGCTCTGACTTTCAGAAACATCTAAGAAAAGCACAAGATTGCTGGAGGCTTTTTGTGTTTCTTCTCAGCCAAGACTTGGTGGGTGGAGAGGAAATCCCATCTGGGAACTAATTAGATATCGCTGAGTTTTATTTAGGCTAAGCGCCTTTCCTGTATAGATCAATTCCACTGAGGTACAATACAGTTCTAGAAAACATATAAAGCTAAAAGTGTTTCGTTTCTCATATGCTCTAGAGATAAATGAAACACAGCAGAGTATTTTGATGTTCTGATGTAAGTAAATTTTGAAGGTCAAAGTGTTAATTTTTGATCTGTTATTAATGGTTAAAATCGCTTCAAAAAGTTATTTTATATACACAGAGTCATTGACCAATCTTAGACTGCTGAAGCTTTGTATTTAGGAATACTGGGGTAAAATAAAATATATGTATTATGTTCATGGTCAGAATTAAAAGGCTATTCAAGATATTATTTTGGTATTTCAATGATATGCCCTCTGTTCCATATGGGTATAATTTTTGAGAATCTTGGATTTAAACTGTTTCATCTTTAAAGATCAAGTGGACCATTTCTAAGATGTAATTGTAAGTCACATCATTTTGATTTCTTAAGAGTTTTTGTCCTTGATTTAAATAGTTATTTCAGACTGAGAGTTGTTTTTTAAAAAAAGTTACTGAGAAAAGTATTACAATAAAATCATGACATGACAAAGAGTCATAGCCAAAAGACAAAGAATGTTCTCTTTAAAAAAAGTTCTCATGATTAAAGTCTGATTCATTCATGATTTTAAAGCCTTGTATTAGATATCACATGTCATTAGATGTAAAAAACATAATTAACTTTAATGAAGCTGGAAATAATAGTAGTAATATGCACTTGCCAGTAGCTATTTCGGCACACCCAAGGTCTTCCATACAATCAGTGCCACACTTGATTCTTTTCTTTTAGAAAATGTCACATCACAATTTGCTCTCCACACTTTCCCAAGTTACCCATTGCAGCAGCAGGAAGGGCTGCTGCCAAACAGGATTACTCCAGATTTCCATTGGATATATGGAGCTAATAACACTTTTCTGTGGATTGTAACCATTTCTTAGGTGACTAAGCTAGAAAAGGTCTTACAGAATAGTCTAAAGGCTATGGAAGACTACACTGAATTCAGTATTAGATTAACCGGGGCATGGTCTGAGAGTATGTGATTCAGTTACCTTACTGAAGCCAAATACTCTGGGCCTGGTCAGTATCTGAATGGTAGACTAGTAGGTAACTCTGGCCTAAATCAAATTATTAGTCCTGACTAGAAGACCATTGAATCACTGGAATTTATATAACAGTTGACTTACAAAGTTCTCTTTGATTCATTGGGTTTGTTCTGTTGGGGTCTAACCACTGGATTTAATCATTGGGGTATGCTTTCTTTAGTTTGATTATAGAAGAAAGGTGGCAGATCAGTGTACCAAATATATAAAACTTAATTTCAGCCATGTTCCATATACAGATTTGCCCCAGTAGGAGAAATAAATGCTTTAGAAAAGTGTAAGCACAGAAAAATGTTGCCAGACCGATTGGTGTTTCCTCCCCCCTTAACGGGTTCTAATAGTAGTATTTGGGTTTTTGGGGTATGATTTTCAAAGGCAGTCTAAATGGGTATTGTTGTTGTGTGCCTTCAAGTCATTTCCAACTTATGATGCCTCTAAGGCAAACCTGAGAGCCAGTGTGGTGTAGTGGTTTGAACTTTGGACTAAGGCCATTTTTGCGCTAGACTGTTATAGTGCTATTATTCCACTTTCAACATCCTATGGAATCCTGGGGTTTGCAGTTTAGGGAGTTGCTATAAGTTGGAAATAACTTGAAGGTACACAATAACAGCAACAACGTCAAACTTGGCAAGATTTCTTGGCAAGATTTGTTCAGAGGAGGTTTGCCTTTGCCTTTCTCGAAGGCTGAGAAAATATGACTTGCTGAAGGTCAACTGGAGGATTTCCATGGCTGATCAGGCATTCAAACTCTGGTCTCCAGAGTGGTAGTTCAGTGCTCAAACTACTACACCGTGCTGATTGGTACGTTGGATGATATATTTTTAACACACATGGTATGTTTTTGTAGGACCTATCTGTCTTTAAAATATTAGAAATAGGCTTTTTATATGTTCTTCAGCAGTTTAGACATGGGGAATAAATGTGAAGAATGAAAAGCATTATATGACAATGCTGTTTAGAACTCCAGTGAGTCTAATTGTTTAAGGTGGTCATGCTGAAATTGTATAAACTTTTTCTGATGAACATTAAGAGGGTTTGCAGAAAGATTTGGCTTAAAATGAAATGTAAGGGTATTTGTTTTTTGTTTTATATCCTTGGCTTATGCCGAAGGTGGAGAACCACTTTCTTCTGAAGAGCTGTTGACATGAGAGAAAAGTCAGTCAAGAACCAGAGAAAATAATGGCTAGAGCCAAGAGTTTGTGGCCTTGCAAGGATGCATTGCTGTGTACCATCATTTTTCCTTCTCTACTTCTTGTGTCTGTACATACATGCACATGCACACAAAGCTGAAACAGAAACAGTTCTGCAAGAGGCAGTCTGGAAAACCAAAGATGGCCTACAGCATGCAAAGAGTTGGGCAATTCTGAAAACAACATGAAATCAGGCTGAGGTTTTAGACCCCATGTAGTTCTACACCCACCCTATCATGGCAGATAATTCAATTACTGTGCAGTAAAAAGTCATTCTGCCTTTTGAGGAAGAAATCTCACAGCTTTTCATCATCGCAATAGGCCAATAACTTACAGGAATCTACCTTGAATATGGCACCTGGGTGATCAGACTATCAATAGCCAAATATCTTGAGAGAAATTAATACCATGGAGCCAAAAAATTTATGATTCATTTACTATTCCAGTCCTTGTATAACATTTGAATTCCAGACATTTTCCCATGTTGGTAACTGGTTCCAACTGAGATTATTCTAATGTAATAGGATAGCTACAGTTGACATAGAAGGAAAAAGAAGAAATGAATTTTAAAGTAAGGTATTGCTAATAGTTGAGAACATAAACACTTGATGAGTTATCTTGATTTAACACATTCTGCTGACGGGCCAATTAGTTTCAGGGTGTCTGAATTGTCTGAATAAGAGCAGTTCCCCAGACACAGACTTGCCACAGCACCACTAAAAATCTCCTCTGAGACAGCATGCTCTGTAGGCTGTCAGGCTTTGGGGTGTTGTGTTATCAGCAAAAATGAAAACATTATTTCATTTTTGGAATGTGAGGCACCTTCAGTATTTATTCTTGTTATATCTGGCAAGAGGCCTTCAGAGTTCCCTGTTGGTGCTGCCCGGTTTTCCATGTCCATAGATTTCTTTGATTGATTTTTGAAAGAGCAACTTAAGGCCTGGGGCCAGAGCAAGTAATTAGTTTCCTTGGGTTGACAGCAGAGACAAGAAATACGCAGTGATTTGCTATTGTTCCTCTGTCTGTCTTTTGTCACTTGATCCATCTCTAACATGTTGATGAAAGTTTGTGAATTAATTAGCCCTTGCTTCTTCATACACTGTTTCATGGACTTTGCTCACAGCTCAGCTAAGTGAATTTTATTGAATTTCACTTGGGCTTGTGAGAACCCCTTTCTCCTCCCCAGGCTAGCCATGGATGCTGCCACCTGAGAACAGAGCAGTCAATTCAGCGTCTTTTCTTATGAACAAGTTTCAGTCTCAGAAGCCAAGCCTAGGAAAAAAGACTTCTTACAGAAACCTGGGAACAGCCCTACTTGATTCCTCAAGTCACCTTGAAATACTTACAGACTGTACATACTGAAGAAAGCAAGGATCAAGACAGCCATTTTCATTCATCTCCTTCATATTTAGGGAGTAAGCCCTTCCAGAACAAATTGAAGGGAATTCAGCTAAAATGTGCCAGGGAAGCTCTTTTGTCCTCCAGCTGTGGAACTAGTTCTTGTGGAGGTTTGGCTTCTAGCTATCCAATAGAGGCGGTCCAGAACCTGTGAACACAATGTGGGGACCCTGAGGTTGCTATCTGGGTAGAGCTCTGCCATTGTAAGGTATCCAGAGGAGAGCCGAAGAAATAAGATGTTAATATCTACTGCCTGCCTGCCTGCCTGCCTATCTATCTGTCTTTCTATCTATCACCCCACGAATCAAAGTACCTTACGAAGTTAAGGGAGATACAAATAAAAGTCCACATCACTAAAAGCATATAAAGTTAAAATACAATTCAATTATGAATAGAATTAAAAGCAGTTTAGAAGCATACCCATTTTAAAAAAGCTTTTTTCTCATGAACAGTGAGTTTCAAAGGGCCTGTTGAAATAAAAAATGCCTGTGTTTGACACTAGAAGGTTGTCACAGAGAACACCAGTCTGGCTTCTCTAGGAACGCTGTTCTAGATCCTAGGAACAGCTGCCAGGAGAGTACCTGTGTGCCAAATGTATCTGTGAGGGGTACAATATTTAGAGGTGAATGTTTCGAAACCTGGGCAAATTCATTACGAGGAGTGCAGTAGAGTAGAGTGACTTGAGTGGTGATGGCTAGGTATAAATTCTACCTTAGAAGAGAAGGGCTTGACACTTTCAGTGGGATTGAAAATACTTCTGGTGAAGTGAGGGAGGGAATTCTGCACCCTGGCCCTAATAAGTTGAACAACTGTCTCAATATGGCCTGTAGGGCATCCAAGAGGGATGCATCTCTACTCTACCCTTCCCCAATGCCGCATTGGTAAGATAGTCACATGTGCCACTAGCATTTTCTGTTAGGAAGGTAGACAGCACATGAAGGAGACAAGTGGACTGAAGGGAATTCCCCCTGTTCTGTCTACTGGAAATAATTGTGAATTCTTTCCTTGTGTCCTTTTATCTCCATTGGGGAGGGGGTGGAACGTGGAGGTCCAGAGAGAACTGTTTCATGCAACATTGTAAAGGACATTTAGAATCTTGGGGCTTTCCATAGTCATTTTATAGGTTGCACAGTGTAGTTCTGATTAGGTAAGGAACATATGTAGATTGAGCATTAATGATTTCATGTGGTCCCATGCCCAGTGCATTTAGAGTGGAAATGTTTCCTTGCACATTTCACAAGGAGGATTTGGCAGGAACGTGAAAGTTTTTTGGTCATAGTTTGCTTGGTCACTACATTCAGTCCTTCTAAATAAAGTGGAAGCTTTTGAACCAAGTTGCTCCTTTGGGAACTCATATAATTGTAGTGTAATGGTGCTTGTCAGCAACATTCTCTGGCAACTATTTGTTTTATTGTCTTTTAGGACATATCGTAAAAAAAAATTGTGAAACTTTTAATTGAAGGATATTATAGAAATGTTTTCTTTTCTTTTTTGAGGAATTTTTGTTAATTTTCAAAATACATAAAAGCATATGTAAACACAAATATAAATATCATTACTATAATCCTTCCATTCCCCCTGCCCCGCTTCCAAATATTAAAAATTATCCAGTTGAATCCTTCTTCTCCCTTATACATAATCTTTGTCAAATACCCCGACATAGGCCCTTTCCACACCTTACCTTTTCACAGCGCTGGGACACGGGGATTGCGCAAGCAGCCTCTTGTGAGAGGCTCTCGCGTCCCCGCTGCTTCACCTCTGCAGCCGCTGCCTGCTGGCGAGCGGGCAGCATGAGGGCTCCTTCTCTTCCTTCCGCAGCACAGTCTGGGATTTTCCCAGGCTGCGCTGGGGCAGGAAGCATGAGCGCCATGGCTCCAGAGTCTCCGCATGCATGGTAAGTGCGCACAGGGCCCTGGAGTGATGTGCAATTGTGCAGCATTTTTGGCTACAAGCTGAAAATGAAATAGTTCACAATCAGCGCCTGCCAGCCCTGTCAGCATAGCACAATTGCGGAGACATCATGTGGACCGCTCCTTGCAATTGTGCAACGCTCCAGAGGCCCTTTCACATGGCGAATGCCGTGCGAAAAGGGCCATACTTAATCCGTAAACATTTACATGTTTAACCAAAGCATTACCTTTTCCCATTCTCTTTCAGAATTCTGAACCATTTTATTCTGAAGGGAGTATGCTAATTTTTCAGTCTCTACCATATCTAACATTTTTAATTTCCATTCATCTAATTGAATATCTGTCTTATCTTGCCAATGTTGTGCATAGGTCAACCGTGCTGCTGTAATCAAATACAATAATGTCATCTGTTGTTTTCTAATCTCCTGGTTCTTACCTAATATATTCAATAAGTAAAATTCTGGTGCCATTTCAAAATTAACTTTACAAATTTTTTGAATTTCATTGTGAATTCCCTTCCAAAACTTCTTAGCCTTGAGACAGGTCTACCACATATGAAAAAAAGTCCCCACCTTTTCCCCACATTTCCAACACTTCGCGTCTCCATTTTTGCTTATTTTTTTGAAGTCTTTCTGGAGTTATATACCAGCTATGTAACATTTTATAGTAGTTTTCTCTTAAATTTAAATTGGGAGTAAATTTTATGTCTGTTTTCCATACTTTTTCCGAGGCATCTAACTTGATTGGATGACCAATATTTTGAGCCCACTTAATCATTGACTCTTTTATTGACTCAGATTCAAAATCCCTTTTTCACAATAATTTATAAAGAAGCATATAGAAGTTTAGTTTAGTTTCGATATAGTTTCGATATAGAAATGTTTTCAATAAACAATACAGTATAACAACCTTTGCCTCCTTTTTGTGTTATTTCCATGAAGGAGATTTCTACAATTTAGGAACAGTGAGACCATGTTACTAGTCTCATATATCTTCACTTCTTTCACCCCTGATGTCCAGCTGGGATTTCAGCTCTTATGGAAACATGGGCATTAGAGATTTGTGCAGATAGGCTTCCCCTACACCAACATCATTCCAGCTTGAATACTATAGTTGATATAGCTTTGGTGATGTAACTCTGGCCCATGCTTACCCAGTGATAATGGGTACTTTTCTTTCTTTCTTTTTTTTTAAGTAATTTTATTAAAGTTCCAACATATAAAACAAACAATTATGATTGTATTCTTAATTGTCATATTACAACTGTTTTCCTTCCTCTCTGGATTACAGTCTTTATCATTCCATTGAACTGTTATCAATGCATCACAATAAATTGTTAGTATTATCTACTTAATTCGTTAGTTCCTGTTTTTCTACTCAACTTTACTTGTTCCATGATATTTCTTTGAATTTTATCTTGTAAGAACCTTTAATACCATGAATTATGTATTATTCCCTGTCAAGACCCCTCTGGCTTCCAAAATCATCTGCCATTCTTTATAGATATCATCATCTGATTTCCCTTTTAATCTCTGTGAAACAATATCTGCATTTCTATTTTCAATAAAAGTTGCCCACCATTGTTCTGTTGTTGGTATTATATCACTTTTCCAAAGCCTTGCAAATTCAATAGGGGCAGTCGAGACCATATACAGTATTATTCTCCAATATTTCTTTACCGCAGTTCCCTCTAACATATGTGTCATATTTAACAAGTACATTTCAGGAGTCTTATCAATTTGAACCTGCAATACACCACATATTATCTTATGAATTTCATTCCAATACATTTTTGCTTTAGAACATGTCCACCACATATGAAATAGTGTGCCTGCAATCTTTTGACACTTCCAACTATGACCTGTACCCGT
Source organism: Cyclura pinguis (assembly GCA_030412105.1). NCBI lineage: Eukaryota > Metazoa > Chordata > Lepidosauria > Squamata > Iguanidae > Cyclura > Cyclura pinguis. The sequence continues at coordinate 134,357,109 of CM059600.1, forward strand.
CTTATAAATTATCTTTAATTTTTCGGGTGTCATGTACCATCTATGAAATAAGTTATAGTAGTTTTCTTTAAGGTTCTGAGCTACCGTGAACCTCTTTGTTTGTTGCCAATTTTGTTCCCACCATTCCAACTAAATTGGATGTCCAATGTTCTGTGCCCATTGTATCATTGCTATTTTAATTGTCTCCTCCTCACATTGTTGTTGTAATATCTCTTGATATAAATGTGAAAGTAAATGAGGTGGATTTTCTCGTAAAAGCTATAATGGGTACTTTTCAGTTTGTGCAGCCTATGGATGTGGACAGGATCCATGGACATGTAAGAACCACCAGCCTATGTACTAGGCCCTTGCCGCACCTGTCTTATTAAACAGGCCAGAGGAGAACTAGCTGAGTGGGTAATAGGAGTGATTAGTTCAGGACCCAACATCCCCAAAAGGAAGTGTTATAAGACTTCTACTGGGGGGGGGGGGCACCTTTCCCTGGATCTTACTATATTGGAAAACTATTGAGCAGTCTGCAGTGTTCCTTTTTTGGAGCAAAGTACTGGAGTATGTGGAGGTTTCTTAGGTTCAAGACAGACTATCTAGATCCATTACAGTCCAGTTTCAGACTCGGTTGTGGGATGGAGATGGCTTTGGTTGTATTGGTGGAACTGGACAGGGAGAGTATGCCCCTGCTAGTTCTGCAGCAGCTTTTAATACCATCAACCATGGTATCCTTCTGCAAGGACTCACTGGGTTGGGACTTGAAGGCACTGTTTACAGTGGTTCCAGACCTTCCTAGAAAAGCAGTCTTCAGAGGTCATGCTGGGGATTCCTGTTCAACTCCTTGCACATTGGCCTGTTGAGTCCCTGATACAAAAAAACGTCTGGGAGAGATTGTCCAGAGTTTAGAGGTCACATGTTACTAATATGCTGATGATACCCAGCTTTGTTACTCCTTTTGACTTAATTCCAAGGAAGCTGTTTACATGCTAAACTGGTTCCTGGTTCCTGGTGTATTAGTAGGCCATAGACTTCCATACTTTGATATGGTTTAATTGGCAAAATACATTAATTGGCATAAATATAAATTATACCTTACAAGGTAAGACTATGCCTTGGGTACTTGTATGTCTGCTCAGCCTGCTAAAAAACTTGATTCTGTGTGCTCTCTCTCTCATTCTCTCTCTTTTTTCTTGAAGGATCAAATACACAGCATCATGAAAAATACCCCAAAAATTGCATGTAAATCATATCATTGCTTGTTTTAATTAAAAAAGAAAATATTTTCCAGAATAAAAGAGTTTTAGGATATATACTGAATACACTTAAATGTACTTAAACTGGAAGTAAGCCCTTTTAAGCACACTTCAACTTACATCTGGTTAAACATGCCTATGATTGCAAAATTAAGGACCTGTGAATTATTAAATAAATTTAGGAACAGGCACAGAAGGCACTAGACAGACCTCTGTTGTGTGTCTGTTCCTCAGTACTGATGCTACAGATGAAAGTGGTAGTAGTCTTACGTATCCTGAGGAGACGTTTGCTTCCCCACCCCTGCACGCCATCACCCCGGATGTTATTAAGATGTTTAAGAGCATCATGCCTTCATCTGTCCAGCCGTATTATTTTCAGTTATCCCTGGTTGCCTGTTCTGAAGTGTTTGTGGTAAGTGGATTTGTGCCAACGGGTTAAATAAAACGGAATGAGCACACACATCACTAAGACTCCATTAAAGTCATTTCCTCTTAACTGTTGCCAAGAGAGCACCCGCTGAAGGCACTTGTTACAGAAGAGGAATGTAGATTTCAGTAGCAGAGTTTTTAGAATCATGTCTGCTTAGGGAGAGTAATTGATTAACAACAGGCTGTAAAAAACATTAAACTAAGTTGATTCTCTCTAATTATATAATAAAGGCCCACACTTCACAGTAGATGAAGCCTGATTTTGTCTTGATCATTTAATTTAACTATATATTTACTTTCGTATTTATTTTCCTTATCAAATTATTTGTCCTTTGGTGAATAAATAAATTTGTGAAAAGTATTCTGTCAGCTATATTTTACAGGAAAGTACTGGCAAAACCATTTCTGTGTATTCCTTGCCTAAGAAAGCCCTGTGAAATTCATGGGGTCCCCGTAAGTCAACAGGCAATTTGAAGGCACATACACATTTTATAGAGCCACAGGAAGGAATACCAAGGTTACCAAATGTATTTATAGAGTGTGGATGAAAGCTGATATTCTATTGCTATATAAAATACTAGGATAGCAAAACTGAAAATATTTGACACAGGTCAATAAGTTTTGGGCCTGGATGATTGAGCCAAATTAGCTATACAGAGAAAGAACAGAGGTAGAGATCCTCAGACCACTTACATTGGAAGTTACTTCTACATAAATACGCATAGGATTGCAGTATGGCCTTCAGAGATTAAATGTTTCAGTTAATGTTCTGTCATGAGACCACACAAACCTTTCAGTAGGATAGGCCCTGTGCCTTGTTGCTTTTTAAGAAGGTGAATGGGGTTGGTTTTCTATACTAAGAATATAATTCTTGAAGTGTAAAAGGGCTGGGTGCTACATTGTCTTTTGGGGACCCAAGTGCTGTGCCTTAAGTGATGAGGCACCTACTCTGGTAGACTTCTTAGTACATACATTCAGCTTGGTGACTTCTTCTCACCTTTAAAATATAATGTAAAATTTTGTCCCTCAGAGGCAATAGCATGCGTGTATCTATACTGCTTATCAGGTAAGTGCTCTCTAAGCAGTTTACAATGTGTTAGCTAATTGCCCCCAGCAAGTTGGGTACTCATTTTACCGACCTGAGGAAGGATGGAAGGCTGAGTCAACCTGGAGCCCAGCCGGATCAAACTCACAACCTTGTGGCTGCAGTACTGGTATTTAACCACTGCACCGCCAGGGCAATCCTCTGTAGACTTACCTTTCAATGCATGTAAGCTTTCCCTGTCCCACCATTCAATCAATATTTTATGATATTTTTTAATTGCACTGTTCATTATATGATCCTGGAATGGTGGTAACCTTTAACCATGTTTTATGGAATGATTTCAACATCTTTAGGAAGGAGGCATGCTAATAATAAAAATGGTTGTTATATTAAAAAAAAACATAGGGAGATGAACCCAAATGTCTTTCCATGAATAGGAAGATCCCTTCCATTTGCAGAAAAGACTGCAGTCTAGCATAGGTTCCCAACCAACAACAGGGGTTGACAATTTCAGCTGATCCCTCATTTTTTCATTCCCCATGCTGTGCCAGTGGGAGTCTGAACCCAATGCACCAGATTATCAAGCGTCATAGAAAGACTGTTTCTGTGAAAGAGTAGAGAGATCTGTGGGAGGAACTCCCTTCAGTGGAACACCGGACCCAAGCCACTATCACTGTTTCATTTGCGTGGAAGTTTATTGTTGAAGAATACATACAGACTTAAGTATTTTGGTTAGTTTTTTTTCATCCTTTCTTTAAAGTACCTGCCACTAATTAAAGTATGCAGTGGTCATACAGCATACTTTGAATCTGCTTATAACTGAGAAATACATTTGTCATAATGAACATTTGGATTTAATTTATTTATGAAACTGTACATGCCTTTAAAACTGGCATATATTCTCCCAAAACAGTTTTTGAAATAAACAATATTACTATGCAAAGCAGAGTGAGAGAGCCCTGATTGTTTTGTAATCTTTTGTAAGATTACCAAGGGGACTTGCTTAGAATGGTTAGAGTTACTGTTCAGTAACTGCGGTCACAGTTCCACTTTAGTGTGTGACCTGTCTTGGTTTTCCAGCTTTTCAGGAAACACGAGCTTGCTGATTTGCTTAGGAACTGGTCTCAGAATAGTTGTTAATATGGGTGTAACAGAGTGAATCTTCTGTGCTTGGGTAAATTGGGATGTGTAATATGGAGCCACCTGCTGGCTATTTATAAGCTGTTCCTGCACTTATTGCTTGCCAAGGAACAATCATCCAGGCTCTTATTTTATTTATATAGAAAGAGAGAGAGAGAGACAGAGAGAGAGAGAGAGAGAGAGAGAGGGCACCAAACAGAAATACTGGAAGACTTTAAAATAATACTTTATTAAAGAGTAGAATTGTTGTTTGTAAACTCTTCATTACCTTCTCAAAAACTGCTGTTTGCCGAGTTTCACATTTTATGTTGTTGCTTTTAGGATTGTCAACAAAGTACATACAAATAAAATGAATCAGTTGTATATTTTTCTGGCATTAAATGCACATTTTGATTTGAGTAATATACTGGTGACATATTTCTGCTAAGTGATAAATGTTCCCATTAGATAGTAGCCTAAGTTTGCTGCTTTACCTTTGTAGGAAAAGATCCCAGGCTCAATTTGTATTATCTCTAATGGCAGAGTTAGGAATTACTTTTGGCTGAGGCCTTGGAGACTGAGCCCTAATAGGAGCACCGATATACTGATTGGACACAATGTAAAATTTATTTGTGTCAATGATAATCACTAATAGTTATAGATGAGTGAAAACAATTGCTATAATACTATTTGTCTGCAAGTTTTATGAAAAATATAAATTTTGTACATTGCTTCTATTATAAAATAACAATATTATTACTAAATCAGTTTTAAAACACAGATCCTTTTCATTCCATAAGAAGAATTTATCATCAATGAACTTAAGATTAATTGATAAAGTACTTGGGAAATATTTTCAGCCATCTGTTTGGGCTCCACGTATGTAGGGTATTTTTCTGCTGCATATGCCAAGCTCTTATATATTTGAAGAATTTGTCATCCATATTGACAGAGTGGGAAGTTCTGTGTACATGACCAGTCCAACGTAGAAGTCAAACATACATTTCAGTGAATCAAGAAGACTGCTTGTCGTATGCTAGTAATGCAGAGGTCTGACAAAGGCACAGGCAAGCTCTCAGCATCAGTTTTTTACACTGGGCTCCACCCCAACTCCCTCCCAAACCAGCAGTGGTTGGATGTTGACTTATAGATACATAAAGCCCCCTTTGGGTGGTTGTTGTGTGCCTTCAAGTTCAACTTCTGGCAACCCTAATGTGAATCTTATGGGTGCCACAAGGAAACTGGGAGATGAAAAAACGGGCTGCTGGAAGGCTGCATAATTCCTGCTGTTGGTGTATATGAAGTATTTGTCCTCTCTTAAATTTTGGGATTGCTAGGCTTGGATAACATACCATTTATGGGGAGGTTATGACAGTCTGAGAGCCAACATAGTGAAGTGGTTTGAGTGTTGCTATGACTTTAGAGACCTGGATTCAGATTGCCACTCCACTGCAAAAACCTACTGTGTGACCTTGGGCAAGTCCCACTCTCTCAGCCTTAGAGAAAGGCGAGGACAAACTGCTTCTGAACAATCTTGCCAAGAAAACCTGTAATAGGTTCACCTTATTGTCATCATAAGTTGGAAATGACTTGAAAGCGCATATCTACAATATGACATCCTCTATTAATTTGGAGTTACATTTACTTTAGAAATTTTATTTCTAAAATCACACTGAAGAGCTCTAAAAGTTATTTCTAAAATCTGATATTTTAATAATACGTTTATGTATCTGAAAACAGGCTATATTGATTTACTAGTCTTTTCTAATGTCTTGTTTTAAATAAAATGTTTGAAAACTTCTGCAAAACATGAGACTGCAAACAGCGTACAAAAGAAAAAAAAAAACCAGAAAAGCCTAATTAAAGTATTCTGTAAACCAGTTCCTTGTTTCCACTACAAGGTTTTAAATGGAACATTTCCTAATGAACTCACTGAAGGAAATACTCTGGAAACAATATTTTATTGGAATCTGTTCACATTTTCTCTGAGGACATGTGGTAAGAGTACCTATGGAAACTATTTAAAACTTGAATTATATTGACAGTTATCTTAAATATTTGAGTTTCTAGGTCACTTTATTATTTGTAACCAGACTTTTCTTCTGTAGCTTATTTTAAGAAAATGATGCTACGTTTATTTAATGGTATTTTTGGATTAATTTAAGGTCTATGCCTGCTGGCTTTAAAAACGGTTCTCTAAGCCCAACTTGTAAACTTGGGCATTGTGACTTTAGAAATTCCATAATTCAGATTATTCCACACTATTTTGAAAATTTATATCCTGGGAAATCAACAGACTCTATTTTGCAGTTTAGTTGCATTGCAACTTTATTTTGAGAAGTGCAGATTAGTTTGGTTTGTACTTGAAGTTGCTATAGCTGTACTCTCCAAAACTGGGCAGACTAATTTGTATTTATTTATTACACAACTCATGTGGCAAGGTACCTCCTGCTCCCATACTCCTTAGTTTCCTAGTCTAAATCATGTCTGGGAAGTTGATCTACTAGGAAAAAAAGACTGGTCCTGCTTATTCCTTTGCTTGTGATGTGTGGGTGCGCAGCCAGTGGCCCATGGACTACATGTAGCCGACTTCCACAGAATAAAATCATAGAATCATAGAATCATAGAAATGTAGAGTTGGAAGAGACAACACGGGCCATCCAGTCCAACCCCCTGCCATGCAGGAACAACCTCAAAGCAATGGATGGCCATCCAGCCTCTGCTTAAAAACCTCCAAAGAAGGAGACTTCACGACACTCCGAGGCAGCATATTCCACTGCCGGACAGCCCTGACCGTCAGGAAGTTCTTCCTGAGGTTCGGGTGGAATCTCCTTTCCTGCAGCTTGAATCCATTGCTCCTTGTCCTGGTCTCTGGAGCAGCAGAAAACAAGCCCTCTCCCTCCTCTACATGGCATCCCTTCAAATATTTAAACATAGCTGTCATGTCCCCTCTTAACCTTCTCTTCTGCAGACTAAACATACCCAGCTCTCTAAGTCTGTCCTCATAGGGCTTGGCTTCCAGGCCCCTCAGCATTTTGGTCACCCTCCTCTGGACCTGCTCCAGCTTGACCATGTCCTTCTTGAATTGGGGTGCTCAGAACTGGACACAGTATTCAAGATGAGGTCTAACCAAAGCAGAGTAGAGTGGTACCAGTACCTCCCTCGATCTAGACACCATACTCCTATTGATGCAGCCGAGAATTGCGTTGGCTTTCTTGGCTGCCGCATCACACTGCTGACTCATGTTCAGCTTGTGGTCTATTAAGACTCCTAGATCCCTTTCACACATACTGCTATCCAGCCACGTGTCCCCCATCCTATATCTCTGTATTCCATTTTTTCTACCTAAGTGTAGGACCTTACACTTCTCTCTGTTGAATTTCATTTTGTTAGCTTTGGCCCAGCTCTCTAATCTGTTCAGGTCATTTTGAATTTTGATCCTGTCCTCTGGTATATTAGCAACCCCTCCCAATTTGGTGTCATCTGCAAATTTGATGAGCATGCCCTCTATTCCAAAAGTTAGCTTTTGGCTGTACATCTGTGATTTGCCTTCTCAGCTCTCAAAACCAGAGGTGTTACGCTAACATTACTGTAACCATAAATATTTAATTTGTGTTTTTTTCTTTGGGATAGAAGTCTTGAGAAGTCTGACACTGGCATCAGATGTTGTTATGTATGTGCACCTGAGCTGTTTTTGGCATATTACCATCTAGCTGTTATGTGAAGAACCCTGCCACCCACCCTTCCTTCTGCAAATATTTCTGACAACAAAAAAGAGGGAGATTTTGCATGACAGCACAATAATCCTATCATAGGAGCAACGTGGAAGCTTTCTGAGAGGACAGTTGTGAGTGGGCATCTTGTTAATCTTTAGCAATAGCAATGTATGTTTCAAATTAAACTTGTACTCCGCTGAATCACACTCTAAGGACCAAATTAGGCACATGTGTTCAGCTGTAAAATAAAGTGTGTGCGTGTGTGCATGTGTGTATGTGTGTGGTGAATGTAGAATTCTAAAAGAAACATGTATACGACTGAAGCATATCATACTCCCTCTGTATAAAATGGCACTCTGCTATTTTAATGCTAGTAATCATTATGCCATGTACAATATGCATTATCTACACTGCGAGAAACAATATGCCCCTTGATACTAGATGTGAAATATTATGAACAGGAGAGTGATATTCTTCTCTTTTTTTAGCATTTCCCATAGGCATCTTGTTGACTACCATACAAAACACAATTTTCTATGGTGGTCAGCATACAAAGGCCTGATACAGATTGGCTCCTACAATTTTACCTCCAACTTATTTCTGTTAATTAATGTCTGGCTCAGTTCTGCACCATAGCTTTACTTTGAAGAGTAACAGTCTACGTGCAGCTCTGCAAAAAAATTCATGGCCAGTCTCAAAAACTTTAAAACTGCCTTCTTTAAGTTAAAACCCAAACCTTGCTAGTTTTGCATTAGTTTCATTTATACAGTTTAGAATTCATTCATATCTGAAGTCAATGGAAGTTACTTCCGTGTAGGTGTCTACAGAATTGTATTGTAAGCCATTTTATGAACTTATAAATGTATTTACTGTTTTAAATTATTCTTTATGTAACCAGATCAGATATTAATCACAACTCATTTAAAACAGCATTTGTTTTTTCAGCACCTTCTTCTCCCTCCCCAGTGTTTTGGAAAACGATTCCCTAGTATCATTAGCAACATAGGGCAGAGGTGATGTGATTCATTTTCATATGTTTGTTGGGCAGCATTGTACCTAATTTTATGGAAAGAAAATTAATTTTCTTAAAAAAAATAGTGCCAGCTGATAATTTCTTCACTTGGTATGTAAACTGTAATGCTATCAATTACAAGCAGGGGCTTCAATTTGACCTCCTCCTCAGAGGTGAAATTTGTGGATAGTCCATGCTTATCTTCTTGCCAAATACATTGTGGGTCTAATTACAAACTGTGAATCCAAAAGAGAGTTTCTTAGCTAGCTCTAGCCAAGGTAATGAAGAGTTTCCAAGGTCATAAATGAATTTTTTATGCTGTCAGATAGTTTTCTATACAAAACATTATAGCAAAATTCTACTTGTTAAAATGTTATATAATTTATTGACGCTGTCCTTTTTGAACTGGTTAGAATGCTTTCATTTTTTATGCTAAAATTTTTTAAAATTATTTTATACTGTATGATCATACTGTATGATAATGTGAACATCTTGGAAATTTTACTATATGGAGTGGAATATAGGTATTACAGATAAATATTTCTTCCATTAAAGAAACAGTGTTACATCAATGAATGGATTTAAATCACTTAAAAATACAAATATTGTCTTTTATAGGTTATGTGTTGATTCTTCCCATAAATTACTACGTAATATGGGTATACCTCTTTGATCTTCTTCCTCATGGTTCATTTGGTCAGTCAGTCAGTTCATTAGCATAAGGAAGCATTACTTGTTTAAGACCTATGTGTTGCACGCAAGCCACAGTTTCAGTATAGTAGAACAAACAGAATCATATAACACTAAATTCTGCCTCATTACCTTGTCCCCTCACTTCTCAAGAGTGCACTTTAGTCATAGCAGAAACTTTGAGGTGCTAATAACTGCTAAACCCTGCTGTGTGCCAGTGTCTTGGATCCTGCACTTAATGAAACATTTTGCCTTGCGGCTGCCCACACTACCTAAGTCAGTTGTGGAAAAACCAAACAAAGAAAGTGCAATGGCAACAATGAACCTTTTAGATTAGCTGATTTCTTTTGCAGAGTTGTTCCTCTAGGCACAATCATGGCAGATGGCAATACTTCAAAGCCTGAATGTTGAATGTTGTAGCAAACAGTTATTGAAAGAGATGCTTTGTGTTAGAGGCAGTGTGTGTCACTCTCATTCTGCTGTGAGCAGGAGAGTCAGGAGTATTACTTGGGAGACCCAAGATAATGCATAAATATTTATTTTGAACTTCTTCCAGGTCTTGGAGTCTTTGTGACCAACCCCACCCCCCAAGCATACTTCATATGACTTTTGTTTATGAAGTTTATACTTCTTCTTAAGATATAATTCCATTTATTGAGATATATATGGTAGTTCTTTTTGCAATTATAGGAAAAGGAGGCACTTAAATACTGAAATATCTAAGGTTTGGGTAGAGGGGAATGGTGGTGTTCTGCTAAATAATATGTTGCTTTTCATTCTTCCCACTTTACCATAGCTTATCTGAGAGAGAGAGAGCAATAAATGGATATGAAGGGGGCATGGAAATTGCCCCTGATTCTGTAGTTGCTAACCCATCTACACCAGTAGTATGGAACTGCACTGTGTCACAGAAGTGCCACTCCTGCGGATAGGTGAAGGCAAGCTAATTCATGAAAATCTCTCTGTGTGTTTCTGGTATTGGATGGAGCCCTGTGGTGGATGAAAGACCCTACTCAAAAGCCTGTAAGTCAACAGATTCTCTTGCTAAGTTTGTTGGGCTTGAGTTGAGGTAACCAACCCCTAGTTGTTCCAGTGTTAATGTGTATAGTGCAAGTCGTCAGAGTTAGCTAGGAAACCTTTTGCTTTTATGATAAAGTAAGAAGTCCTCACACAATAACCAGGAAAAGTATGATGCTGTTATCATAAATGAGCTGACCTAGACACATATGGACCCAGTTGGGTCATTCCTCACTGTTTTTCCACACATTGGTATGGACTTCATGTCATTTGTTGCACAGTGGGCTGATCTTAGACATCAGCACAGTTGTTCCTGAGCATCATATCACCCACAGCTATGCTTTTCCTTTGAGTGTCATTGATTCACAGCAAAGCTAACTGCTTATTGTGCCTTAATTTAAAGTTCTGCAGGATGGCAGCTGAGCAGGCATGCTTCCTTTACTACCATTTTTTTTTTTTTTAACAACTACCATCCAGCAGTTTTCTGTTCCTGGTGCTCACAGGTTTGGCCAGTCAAGACTGTCTCGAGAATTCTGAGACTCTGCAGAAACATCACCAAAGGTGACATATGAGTTGTTATTCTAATTTAATTGATTTCCGTTCCTTTGGGGTGGGGACTGGAAAGATGCCAGATGTTAGGACTGTCTTATGTATGATGCAGATGCCTCTGCTACTGAACTTACTCTGTACAGTATCTTGAAATGGTTTGCAGTATGAAATATTCTTTCCATAAAGTTTAATATAGTATTTATGACTCCTTGAAGATGACGTGTGGGAAACAGTTTTGAAGTGCTAGGAAACCTCTGGTGGTAAAGTAGACACAGACATGTCCTGCAAAGTAATAACCTGTCTGAGGTGTATAATGATTGCTTCTAATCCTCTGCTGTCTGGCTCCTGCTTCCACCATCTTCAGTGCAAGTTATCTTTAGCTTTATTTTATTTTATTTTATTTTGGTTGCAAAAGTTTTTTTTAAAAAAAGAAGAAGAAAGAAATGTGGTTGCTAGTATCATAAACTGTGATACCACACAGGGAGAATGGAACACTTCTATAACTTTTGACTTTTCTTCCCCCTTCCCCAAGGGATATCAAGAAAAATGTATAACAAGGAGTGGTTGCTTGAGACGAGTACAATACTGTGACATGCTGAAGCCTACACTTTGTTCACCCTCTGGGTTTCAGGCACTTTATTGTTCTTCCACTTCCTTGCTCTGTATGCTATATTTCAGAGGAAGGAACTGGCAAAACCACCTGTGAGTATTCTTTGCCCACAAAAGCCGTATGAAATTCATGGGGGTCACTGGCAGCTTGAAGGCACATACAAAAAACCAATGTGATTCTAGGGTGCAACAAGAAGTATAGTGTTTCAGTTGACTGAAGTAATGGTACCACTTTATTCTACTTTGGTGAGACCTCATCTGGAATACTGTGTCCAGTTCTGAGCACCACAATTCAAGAAGGATGTTGACGAGCTGGAATGTCTCCAAAGGGAGGGCAACCAAAATGGTAAAAGGTCTGAAAACCATTCCTTGTGAGAAGCAGCTTAGGGAGCTGTTTATGTTTTGCCCGGAGAAGAGAAGGTTAAGAGGTGACATGATAGCTATGTTTAAATATTTGAAAGGAAGTCATATTAAGGATAGAGCAAGCTCTAGAGCCTAGGATACAGAGCAGTGGATTCAAACTACAGGAAAGGAGATACCACTGAAATGTTAGGAGGAACTTCCTGATCGTAAGTACTGTGCAGCCTTGGTATACGCTGCCTTGGAATGTGTGGAGTATCGTTATTTGGAGGTTTTTAAATAGAGGCTGGATGGCAATCTGTCGGGAATTCTTTGATTGTGTATTCCTGCATGGCATGGGTTGTGTTACCCTGATTTCTGGGGTCCCTTGGGGGACACCTCAATGTGCTCCACGTGATGGGGAATGGAAACTAGCCAGAGCACGAGCAATAGCAATGCGAGAGAAAGGGTAACCTAGCGGGGTCTTTTTACCCAGTTTTTACGGGGTCAGGCCAAGCCAAAAACCAAACAAAAATGTCCAATAAATGATTTTATTGAATAAAAATCTCACGCACCAACGCAATCACTCACACACTCACCCAAGACCTATTATGAAGCAAAAGAGAGGAAACCGGATAGGGGAGTATTGAAAGGGTTGCAGCTGCACCTTTTCCTGAAGTCCTTGGTCGGGGAAGACAGCGGAGAAGTGGGACTCAGCACAGAGAGGGCTGAGAGGATTGCTCAACGGATGGAGCAACAGTCTGCTGGGATGACCGGGAACGATCCAAAGAAACGCTCAAAAACTGGGACTATTAGTAGAGGAAAAAGTACCTGGAGGACTAATCCTTTCCCGGGGAGAACAATGGGTGTTGCAATGAGAAAGAAGCTTGACAAAGGTAACTTCCTTTGCGTGATGAGATTACAAGGTGTTGCCAGAGTCTCAGTATCTTCAGCTGCATTTGGTTGTGGTGTGACTTCATGTAAATGGTCCTCGCCTGATAGGATATTTGCTCAACTTGGGGCAAACCGGCTAATCCCCTCAAGTCGGCTTCTCAGGGACTGAGGACCCTTTGTTTATTGTGGGTTTGCCCAGCTTGAGGTCTCCTGGGGCTACGTGACTGGGGATTTTACTGGCCTGACCTGGTTTTCGATTGTTCGACCGTGGCTGCCTACATACCCATCCAGGCGACCTCTCAGGCACACAGAATTATATTTAATATCAAAATTGTAGACCCTGGGATAGAGTTTTTCCAGTGGAGTAAAAGTTGGATCAGATGATCCTTGCGGTTTCTTCCAGCTCTGTGATTCTACTGAAACACACACAGCCATTATTCTATCAACAAGAACCGAATAGTTGATTGTGGTGGTGGTGGTAATAATTATTGATACATCAGGAAAAGAACTGTGAACAAGTGTGAAAAATGAACTAAAAAAATAAAGGTAGCATATCTCCCCTATGCTTTTCTCCCCCTCTCCAGTTATATCACTGACATTAGAAATGCAGCTTCATAGACATTTGACTACCAGTGCAAACTGTAGTACCTGAAGCCCCATAAGTTATACCCCCTTCCTCTTTGTTTTTGCTTTTGCTTTTTACTGCTTGCCAAATGAGCTTTCCTTTAGTAAGTCCTCTTCGGAGATATGGCCTGATGTTTGTGTTTCCCACCTTTCTTAAGACACAGAGCTAATCACTAGTTTGTTAAATTATGTGATTAACCAGTACAGTGCTTACCTCCAATGGAAATTGAATACATTTGTGTCCAGACTATGGCAGTAAGGAATATGTTAACCTAGGACAATGAGAAAATAAAGAAGAGTGTAAGGGTGACTGTTTAATTGTATATGACTAATTGATTAAATTTATTGTCATGAACATCTGATTTACTGAATATTTATCAACAGCTACAACTTGTGATTGGTTACAAATGTGGACCCTAATATTTCCATTATTTGTTGTTCTTGTGGGGGTTCCTTTAAAATATTTCCAGCACTATGTCATTTCTAGCCTCACAGTTCTTCTGTCTGTACAAATCTTATTTTCCATCTTCCTGTGCTGGGTTCAGCCAATTTGTTTGTAATGTTGTTAACACTCAGCATAACATGACTTTATGCATTAGCTGTTTCATAGTTTCAGCTTTTAATAATATATCCTTTCCATAAAGTTAATTACATAGCAGAATAATTAGTTATAACATGTTGAAACTTTTATTGTTCTCAGAAGGATTGCAAGTCAGCTTTTTGTTTTTTTAAAAAAACAGCAATGACTTTATTTCTGAAAGGAAGGAAGAGCACAGTGAATCTGGTTTTCTCTTGCATTCTGTTCCCATCTGTAGAAGGCAATAACTGAGAGTCTAAAAGTCACATTCATGGCCGATAGTAGCATTTCCACAGATTATAGCTGAATGGATTTCATGCCCTAACATTTGAATGCTAAAGTTTTGAAAATGTCATTACTTTAACCAGCTTTTTTTTTTTGAATGACATCACACTCTGTAAGGAACAACAATAGTACTGTTTTCTCCATTTCTCAGTGTTGTGAAATGGGACACCTGTTTCATGTGTGTTGGATTCTGGGTGAAGATTTTGATTGCACATGAAAGTCTGTTGCAAGGGAATAAAATCATTATTCTGTAATATACAAAAGAAATTGCTTTTGCAGTGTTTTGAGAGCTGCACACAATTGTGTGCTGCACAGTTGGCTGGATTTATGTTTGTTGCTGTTGTTTGTGTCTGTGTGTGTTTGTAAAATCATATATATATGGTTAGAATCCGAAATAGGATGAAGGGGTATATCTCAAAATCTCTAAGTGGGTCACATAATTTTTCTCACAATCTTTCTCAAAATTGAACTGCAAGTTTCTAAAATCACATATTAATTTTTGTCTTTTGATTTTATATAATAGTGCCTGGGAAGTGTAGTAATTATTTTAAGTCCTATAAGTAAGCAATCCAAGTTTTTAGTTACCTGTCACAACCACCACATTTTAATTGATCAGGACATAGCAAACATGTACTTAAACTCAACTATTAGTCCCAGCTACAGTAGGCTCATTTTAAGTCAATGGAATTTACATAAGGATTGTCATACACATTTTCTGTTGATTTAGTTATTGGATTTAGGTCATGATCTTGTTTATGGGACTCATACTTTTCCCAGGAATCATGTTAGAACCAGTTACCTACTTGTTATTTATTACCTAGTGTGTCTGCTGAATCTCTCAGAGCAGTGGGAGATGGATAAAGAAGGGGCACTTGGCTGGTTGTTTCATGCCGCAGGTAGGAAAAATTGCTTTGCTATTTTTGTATTTTCTTCAGATTTTTCCAAGGTGCAATATCTTAATTGTCCACTTGGGAGAACCAGAAATCATTTGTCTCTTTCAGTGGCACAATAGTAACTTGGTGAGTTCTGAACTGCAGTACCAGTAAAAAGTAATGACTTGCTAGGTGATCAGAGTAATGAGAAAAGTAACTAGTTATATTTAAAGAGTAACATTCCAAGCATTGTTACTTTAATGATTCTCATACTATCCCTAAAATTGTTTTTAATCAATGGAAATTTGGGGTATATATTTCTTAAACAAGCAAACAAAACCCCTCAGGGTTTCTTTGAATTACATATCTTTTTGCAAACTTACTGATAATACACAGGCATGAAGGTAGGTAGGTAGGTAATCACCATTACTTTATATTCCATTTTAGTTCCTGACATTCTGTTCCATTTATTAGGTCTACCTAGGGCTTGGAAAGTTATTTTTTTAAAGGTAATTGATTACAGTTGTGGTTCTGAGACTGCACAAATTAATTAACTGCCCTCATAAGTGCTTTTTTTTCTCCTTTTTTAAAAAGTCACTGTGTTGTTCTTTCTGAAATAGTTACTTGAGAACTACTGTTAAAAATAATCTAAAATCTATGAAGTTGCTGGCTTATGTTACAATATAAACTCTCCTCCTTTCTACCTTAATGAGGCAGCCTCAGAAGGTACTACACAGCCCTGAACTTAAACTAGGTGATATTCCTCCTCTGCCACAATTTAGCAGTATAACTATAATTGTTAAAGCAACTAAAGGCAGTGAAAGTATTCCTTATTAAATCAGAGTCATAAGGTAGCTTAGTTATACCTTCCATAATAAATAAAGGAATTAATTACAAGCAATTAGTTTGCAACTATTTATAACTACATACTTCCAACACAGTTACAACAATTTATGACAAACTTGTTGACAATGGCAGATTTTTCTAAACTTCTACTGAAGTATCTTGTTACTTAATAGGAATATGTTCCACAGTGAAGTGGTTCAGTGGTTAGCTTTTCTACCCTTTGCAAAATGTTTTATCCTAGTGCAGTGTTTGTAACTTCATCCCCTCCCCCTTGCATATATTCTCCAACAGCTGGTATCCATTTCCCGCAACTGATAAGATAGCAAGTATGCTCCTCATACATTTATTTTACAAATCAGATTTATTTAGTTCTTGAGGTTTGTATGTAGCTGATTTGATTTCCTTTTCTAACAAATCTTTAGATAAGTATGTCAGATACACATATTAATTCCTTGTGGATTCTGTGTGGTTGTCTAGTTTTGCCCTTTCCAGGACAGGGCCAGAACATTGATATATCTGCACAGAATCCTCAGCATAATTGGCTCTTCATAAATAATAGTTTCTCCATGAAGTTTACATTTTTAGTTGGATGAAAACCTTTTTGCCAAACCTCAACAACTTTTGTTGGCATTCTTCATGGGATTCAACTGAAAGGTAGCCTATTTTAGTTATACAAAGACAGAATTACTGCTAGCATTTTAGTTTCAAATTATTTAGGACAGGTGTTAACTTTATTGGTTTTTGAAAATGTATACCCGACAGTAAAACAAAACAAAACAAAAACTATTAAAATAATTTCAGAACAAAACAACATATCAAAACAAATGGAAGTCAGCAATGGAATCAACAATAAAATCACTAACAGCTACAAATAAAAGCTTATTGAGTTAGAGATGAGCCATTAAAAATTAACCAGACAAATGCCCAAGCACACAGTAAGTTAACCAACATATTTAACATTTCACATAGACATATAGACATATAGAATAGACATATAGAATTCCTTTATTATAGATGTAAATAAATTGTCTTTAATCCAGTTGCTAGTCTCAACTGAGATACACCCTTTCAGTCAATTGCTGAAGTGAAGTCACCACTTAATGAATCCAATGGATTCATTGGATCTGCTCTGTTTGGGACTAGTGCCTGGATTTAGGCCCTTTCAGTTAGTCAGATTTTGATTTCTGTGATCAAACCTGGAGAGCAAAGAATACAGAGAAAGTGTGAACCACTGATAACTATATGCATGCAGATCATCACTAATTTAACCTTCAGTATCTCCAGTAAAAAGTTTTTTGTTTTGTTTGTTTGTTTGTTTTTGGATAGCAGGTCTTGAAAAGATTCATGTTTGATACCAAATAGGAGAGCCATTGCCAGCTGGGTTGAATGATAATAATAGGCCTGTACAGATCAATAGCCTGATAAGAATAAGCATGCTTATATGTTTTTACCAAAGTTAGGTTCTGTGAAATTTCCTTTGCTGTTCTTGAGATCTAAGAGCTAGAAAAGGGATGAACGGACAGTCTTGTTTTGCTACAATTTTCAAGCCACCAGGTTTGATCTGTTCATTTAAAGTAGGACTAAGTACCATCAGTGTACATGCTGCTGCACAAAGTAGAACAATAAAAACACATCCATTATAACAACATACAATCTAATAAACAGGAATATGGGGAGAGAAAAGGACAAATACAGGGTCACATAATCTGGGTATATAACATCATAAGGATAAAATTAAATTGAAGCTCCAAAGACTTTAGAAAACAATTTTTAACTGAAATTTAAAAACAGTAATTGAAGAAGCAATCCACAAATATTCAGAAAGGCAACACCAGGAATATGGAACAGCAAGAGACAAAGGACAACGCTGAGCTAGAGAGGACGAAATAATTTATTTTGAGTAAAAAACATGGAATTTGGAGGGAAGAAAAGGACCCTGAGCAGAGCATAAATAAGAGATGACTGAACAGTATGAAGGTGCCAAGTTAAGTAGAGTCTGAAAAGTTAGGACAAGAGGCTTATAAACTGAATCTTAAGAGAGAGAGGCAGCCCATGAAGAGACTTCAAAATGCATTGACATGATCAAAGAGATGGGCCAAATACAGGCTTCCCCACTTACCTGACAGGTTAGGGACAAGAGCACTGTCAGAAAATGAAATTGGTTGAAAAGCAGAACCCGTGTACTCTAGGGAGCACGAAGGACTTACAGAAGCTTATTTGGGACCAGTTGTGCACTTGGTGCTTGCAAAGTCTCTCAGTTAGCTTGGCACCTTTTCCCCCCTCAGCTTGCTTTGCAAGCAAGACGTGCACATAAGCAGCCCCAAGTGAGCCTCCGTAGGCAAGAAGAACTGATGAAAGAGTGGAACCCCTTTCAAAGTAATGTCACTCATCCTTAATTTGGACGCCTTGAAAGAGCAACTCATCAGATAAAATGCATCAAAAGGTGGGGGCTTCCTGTAAATGATCCTGGAAGGAGAATGCTGATGAAGCTGATGAAATGTGATCAAGGAAGATGGATCAAAAGAAAATTAAACTAGTCAGGATGAGAAATGACAAACCCATGAACTAAAATATTTGGGGAAAAAACAGACAAGAAGAGCCTAATACAACTTAGCTATAGCACCAGTATAAGAAGCCAAAGAAAAGGAAGAGTTAAAAAAAATAATACCTAGATTATGTGCTTCCTCCACATAATGGACAGGGAAATTATTAACAGTAAAAGTCATTGTGTACTGACTGGGCTTTGGAAGAAATACAAAAATTCCATCTTTCCCATATTAAGTTTCAGGTGATGGGTGTTTAATCCAATAACACAGGATAAAAAATTATGCAAGAATTATATTGTGGCTTTATTTTTAGTAGCTTACTCTTAGAACCTGTAATGGCCACTAGGTTATTCTGGTTCATGGTTAGCTAAACATAGCGGCAATTATGAAAGAGAGGGCCTGAGTTACTTTGTGTTAATCAGAGCAAATCTTTGGTTTTGTATGTATATTGTATATTGTAACTTGGGCAACACAGCAACAGCAAACTGGGAAACATACTAATTGTGTTTTGAAAAGTACCAAAAGGTTAAGCTGTTCATGAAGAATGACAGAAAAGGAACCTAATCCTGTTCAAGACCACACAGACCTCCCATAAAAAGAAACTGTCCTGCCCAGCCCTTCTGGACCTGTGAGTTATGTCCTATAAAAGGCCCTGTGGAAGCCGAGTTGTAGGGAAATTGGAGGTTTCTATTTAAAGTTTCAGTTAAAAAACACTCGCATTAAAAGAGTTCCAGCTGAAGAAACAAAGACATGCCCTTGAGTATTGTTACCCTAAATTTAATATTCACAGTGCACTCCCTTGGTAAAAAGCAAGCCAATTACACTTTGGAGAGTATCAGATTAAAAAGTACAAAGCAGCTTCAGCAGGGGAAATCCTAAGAAGGCGGTGCAGAGGTTAAGCATAAAATAAAAAAGAGGCCAAAAGATGTGTGCTGTTTTATGAACTATCACCTCACCTTTTAAAAGACTTGCTAGATGTTGCTTGTAATTGGTCCTGCTAGTTGTTATTTTTTTTCCAGGCTGAGATAAAGCTGGCAATCAGTATGTTGCAATACATATTCTCCTTGTGTTCGTTGGTCACTGTAGTCTACTGAACGTATTTCCCCAAGACAGACTGATAGATTCTCTCAATGTGCATCACTGAAAAAAGTGTCAGTATGCTAGTTCTCCTTTGCTCCACATGACTGTTTAAGGCTACTACAGGTATACATCAGTTAAAATGTGGTCTTGAGCGTTGCTTCTTCAGCAGAAAATTTGGTGCCGGGGGAAAAAGAATGTGGAAAGCACCGGGAGAGGTTTCTGTGCCACAAAAAAGAGCAATTCAACATGCTTCAGAAAACTGTTTTATCTAAAACCATCTATATAGGTGTGTGAAATGAAACAAGATCAGATGGGGTTTTCATTATGCTGGCTCCCAGAAATTTTGGATGATAGCAATTACTTCAAGTTGCTTTCAGCTAACCATTACACGTATCCTATATAGCCATAGAGGGTGGTATGATTCAGCAATCTCTTTCATGTCAAAAAGGAAGTGATGTGCAAGTTAAAAATTCTCTTGCTGTTTTTACTGTATGTTCAATACCATACAATACATGTGTCCCAGAGTCACCTTGGAGACCAGTTCCAGGAGGAATCAATTTCCCTAGTAGCAGGACAGAACCGAACCTGTGGATAAAAAACAATCATCCATGGCTGACCTGGAGATCTACTACATGTAAAATGTTTTAAAACTAGACATGAAAGATGCTGCTGCTTGATATAAATAATACATGTATTGTGTGTTCTGAACATAATGCACACTACTGTAAAAGTCAAAGATGGCTGAGAAATCCTGTAGTGTCTATAATTTTGATTAATATAGCATCTCAACATCATTATGGCTATGGAGAAAAACTTTGAATAAAGTGTCGTCACGTCTTGTGCTGCCTATTTACATTCTCACTATGAATATTCAGGGTGGTGTGGCTTCCTCTTTCTGGAAAGAAAAGGTATACTTTGACGTGCTCGAAACTAACATCTAAGTGATCTCTCACATTTTGTGGTTGTTTTGTGTGTGTGTGTGTGTGGTAATTTATTTAATTTAATGGATTTACAGCCTGAGCTTTACCAGGCTCCTTGTGTGGCTTAAAATAAAATGAAATACATAACTTCAAAATACTGCAGTGTAGAAGAATATTGTAGTAATCTACATTCAAAACAGCCAGAGTGTAATGTGTAAATGATTGAAACACCAGAAAAAGTTTACAAAGATGTTGTTTCGTACCAAAATGATATCAAAGAATATACCAGGTAAGTCTATTCAAGATGGTCTTCATTTGCAGTGCCACCATCTCCTGTGTCATCTCCTTTCTGTTATTTAAAATAGGGGAGGTACTCAAACCAAGATTATGGATGGGCATGTGAAAGCAGGTGGTCTGTCAGCTTTTAGATACCTAAACTGTGGAGGACTGTCAAACACAACATTTTGACCTGTGAAATGAACTCGGAGCCAAAGCAGATGGCAAAACACAGACAGTCGCTTGCCCGGTTCCAGTTAACTGTCTTGCAGCTATATTTTTGGCTAGTTGCAGTTGCTAAACCACCTATTAGGCAGCCCTTTGCTTAATGCCAGAGAAGCACTGAACTTTCTCAGGCTTTTAACCTGGTCCTCTATGAAACTGAAGCCACTGGCAGCAGGCCAGTGGGTGGATTGAGAGGGGTCACTGAGGAACCAGTCGTCACTGTCTAGCTGATATGGGCTTTATGGCCATGCGATACTTTATTCTTATCTGAAATTACAGCTGCTATTAAAAATGTCACTTTGCGTGCTTTGCCAGTTAAACAGCGCCTTTAGCATTGCTCAGTTATTGTTTGCTGATCTAATTCAACCCAGCTGTTGTTGTTTTTTTAAAATAGTGGCTAGTAATACCTCTATCATCGCAAAAGACTTACTATATCCTTGCTCTTTCTATCCATTTCCCACAGGGAATGCTGTCCATATTGTCTTCATTAGTGGCTTGATTACAGCTGTGGCCCTTCAATTCCCACCTCCACCCCCTCCCCAGTTTTCAGAACAGTTCATACTCCGTCAGTGTTCTAGTGACACTTGGCCCAAAAGGCAGTGCTGTTGCAGAGGGTGGATTTAAAGATCATAGAAAAAGTTTTGGACAAGACGGTAGGGGAGACAGTTCAAAGATTAAATGGCAAATTTGCTTAACAGAAAATAGCCTAGTGGGGCTAAATTTCATATCCTGTTTTGGGATAATATATTTCCTTCTGTGCTCTGGAATGAATCTGTCATCTGAAGACTAATAATGAGAGGCAGAGAATTTAAATTGTTGACCCTCTGCTATATAATTTAATAAAGATAAATTTCTCCGTATCTAGTTTAGTACCTGATACTAGATAAGTTGCTTGAAGCACCCTGAGAAAATCAGCTCAAGATTTTGTCACTTAAGCACAGTGTGATAGAAACACTGGCCAGTATACAGTGTGCATATTTTAAAATGAAACAAAATGTCATAAGAAAATAAGCCTTCAACACTACATTTTCTTTTATGAAAGATTTTCCAGTGCACAGGCTGCAGTGTCTCAACCTTGCAGTCAGACTCCCAGTATTCTTTTGACCCCGTTTGATTTCTAAGACTAGATTACAGGACTAAAGTTTTAAGCTTGGGCACTGATTTATGTAGTGCATGAGCTTCAGGTCAAGGCATGGTGGATCTGGTGGTTAATGTGTCACCATGCACAGTTACAGCAAAGTACATAAACACCCCTTAAAAAAATTGCCCTGAATTTTTGAGTCTCTTATACTCAGGAAAAAAAACAAACAAACAGCAAGATGATACCATCTAACTGTTTGACAGGGACAATCCCAGTTAATCATTCCACTTTTTGAGCTAGTTTTTCAATTCCCCACTGCTCTTTTTTTCTTTGGCTTACCTTGAATTGCTGAAAACTGAGTTCAAAGTGAGGAAGTGATTTGCACGCAATTAAGTCAGCAGGAAGGAGAGGTTGAATCTTGCTCTTTCCAGTAGGTTCAGGCAAAAGCAAACTGCTACATGTAGCTTGTGTTTTCTTTCTCATTACTTTTTCTCATCTTGGCCATGCTCTGATGTTACTTGGCCACCTGCCTCAGTTTTCATATGTGAAATGTTGAAGGGTCATGGTGGACTATGACTCTGGAGACCAGGGTTTGAATCGCTACTTAGCCATGAAAACCCACTTTGGGCAAGTCACACTCTCTCAGCCTCAGAGGAAGGCAAAGGCAAATCCCTTCTGAACAAGTTTTGTCCAGAAAACCACCCCATGATAGGTTTGCCTTAGGGTAGCTATAAGCCAGAAATGACTCGAAGGCAGACAACAGCAACAATAGCGCAAAGTGGCAGTCAGAATGAGGAGGAAGAGGAGTGTGGGATAGTTCAGGTCCTGCACTGAAAGAAAAACAAGGGCAGATGCCATGGCTTGGGTTATCCTTGAATTGCACTGTATGGGTAACATCTATGTCTGATTCTATCCTCAGTGTAGCTGTTGCAACACAAGTGCTGGGTGAAAGTCAGGATATAAATTTAATTTAATTTAATTTAATTTAATTTAATTTAAATTATTAAATTGAATAGTGACAGAACCTTGGTTCTTTAGGCTTTTGCAGTGACTCCAGGTTTATCTGGTCAACTCCATGATTCTTATAATCTTATGCTAGGGTCCACAGGACTCTAGATTGCTTGAAGGGGCCTGCTGTATAGCTATAAATGTCCTTGGAGCTATCTGAGAGAATACTGCTCTATTAAATTTATTATTAATATTGTGTTTGTGTATGTGTATGCATACATTTATTAGATAATGTATTCCCATAAAACTAACCTTGCCAGTTGGAAGGTGGTAATTTGAAGCAAAAAATGGTAAGCACCCCACAACTCTTAAATGAAGCCATGTGTTTTTATAATGTAGAGCACACTGAAGTTAGATGATAAAAAAATCTTTAATAAATACAGATTCACTTATTTGTGCTATTGAACAGGGTAGTCTATTGATTCAATCAAAGAAACAAGCAGGGAGGAAAAAGTATGTATCATGAAACATAAAAACATAACACAGGTGACAGTGACATACCCTGGTCCCCTTACCACAGAGGTGGAGAAGACTGAGCTACTACAATCCCTGGACAGTGTCCATTGCTCATATTTGGGCTTATTTCCAGAACCAGAAGTGACAAACTGACAAACTTCTAGTTTTGTTGGGAGCAGACATGCAGTTTGTAGGGTGGGAGGGGGATGACTCTTGAACCTTCTACAACCACCCAGTCCTGCCTTACCAACTTGGAGAATCTTGGTTGAAGGGACTCTCACCAGACGATACATGATCTTCCCCATGTCGTCCTAGTGGAATCTTTGTGCACACCAAATCCAGGATAAGGAAAGGAGAGGAAAAACCTAGGTGATTGTATCTGAAAATTAGGACATAATGGAACAATTGTGATTCGAGCAATTGGTACCAGTGTCTACCATGGAGTGATCAGTGTTTTCTTATTTTAGAAGCCATCTCACGTAGCTTCTCAAGAGTAATTTGCTATCAGAATGAACTCTAAGAACAAATTACATGTATACATATTGTCTGCCAACTCAAAGTTGTTTAGAATTCACCTGATCTTGAATATCCATCCTACTTATTCAGAAAAGCATTTTGGTGGTGGAACCAGGTGGAATAGGGAGTGTCTGCATTTATTTTAATGATTTGGTGGCAGTGAATGTTGTTAATGTGCAATGCTGAATTAAAAGGCATTATCCATGTATGCAGTCATTATTTAACATTGTGTTCCTTAAAATGCATTCTGGCACTAAGGAGGTGATGCAGTTACTTGGGGTCAGAAAGCAGGTTTCTTCTTTTCTTCTTTTTCTTCCTTTTCTGTGAGTAGATAGGAGGATCCCTTTCAATTCTGTCATTCTGCATGGATGGTACTGATTTCCAGTTGGGTACTAGCCATGTAAGACGTTACTGCATGTGAAACTTAGGCCCAGCACTTTGCCACTGACGACCAATCAACTTCAAGGTATAGAAGAGCTGAAACTAATCACAGTATAGGGTGCCAAAACAGATCTATATTGCATGTGTGATGCATTAGTCAGAATGTGGTTCTTAACAGCGACAACATCTTGTCATTTTGGAGCTTGAGAGAACAAGGAAAGCCCCTATGATAACCCAGAATCATTTCATAGATTGCATAGATCATAGATTGCATATGTCTTTTTGTACATTTTCCTGCTTCTTTCTATAGCATGCTGCTCAGAGGAAGGTAGTTGACCCCGGAAGGAGTTATGCATGGTGGATTTTTTAGTGTGAACACAAGAAATCTGTCCTTGCAAACAGCATGTTTAACCTGAGTTTTCTAGGATAGGAGAATATGAGAATTGGCTTTAGAAGATGGATTGAAATTGATTAAAATTGATGATTTTGGTTGCTCAAATGTGACAGTCTTCTGTTCCAATAAACATTTTCTTCCTTTTGGTGCTGTTCACTGTTCTCTTACCATAAGCAGTCTTTCATTATGGTTCAATGTACACCATTCTAATGGGCCTCAGTATAATTACATTATAATAAATGTTTTCATGAATTTGAAAGCTTGCCTGGTCAGATTTCTTCTGCATGCTTGCTTTTCCAAATTCCCAATATAAATGAATAGACTATTCTGCTGTAAATGTTCATCAGTTTTTGGGAATCATGTTTCGTCATATAATCGAATTGTGGTTCTGTTATATCCTGTACTATATGCCATCATCACTGACTTGTTAGAACTTCCCATAATTGAAATAATTATGAAATCCTTGGTTAATATTTCACAGGTCTATATTTGTTTTTCTAAAGATTTATTAACTTTAATTCATACTGGACTCTTAATTTAACAGGGTGGGTGGTAGAAGAAATATCATTTTACACTTGAATGACAGTACACTTGGATGCCTGGACCTTAGTTTCTGCCAGTCTCCATAGATACCAAAGACAATACATTATAACTGCTTCACTGAAAGAAATGTTACAGAAGGGGGTCTAGATATTTGTGAATTTGACTTAAAAGAAAATGGCCATGAAAAATACCTTGTAGCAGACACGCTAAACAATTAGTAAATCACTTCTATATTCTGCATAATATTAGGCAGGAAGCTTATGAAAGATCACACTTCAGGTAAGAATCATTCTTATATGTTAAAAAGATTGTTAAGATTAGCTAAAGCAATGTATTTGTGGTTTAGTTCATCTAGAGCCATTCTGATTGAAGGATGAATAATATGCTATATGCCTGCCATTGGTAAGATCTGGTAGTTGATGATGATGATGATGATGATGATGATGATGATGATGATGATTTGTGCCTTCAAGTTGTTTCTAACTTATGATGACCCTAAGGTGAACCTATTAGGGGGTTTTCTTGGCAAGATTTGTTCAGGGGAGGCTTGCCCTTGCCTTCCTCAGAGGCTGAGAGAGTGTTACTATCCCAAGGTTTTCATGACTGAGAAGGGATTCAGACCCTGGTATCCAGAGTCATAATCCAACATTGCAACGGCTAAGGAGCCCTGGTGGTGCAGTGGTTAAATGCTGGTACTGCAGCCACAAGGCTGTGAGTTTGATCCTGCAGGGCTCCAGGTTGACTTAGCCTTCCATCTGCAGATTGGTAAAATGAGTACCCAGCTTGTTGGGGGCAATTAGCTAACACATTGTAAACCGCTTAGAGAGCACTTAGCTGGTAAGCGATATAGAAATACATATGCCATTGCTGTTGCTGTCATTCTGGGTCTCATAGATTCAATCATAATGCCATATAATTCCTTTTGAGATACCTTTGCATTAACCAATGGTTTCTTGGTCCACTGTTGAGAGATTAATCAAAGTATTAGATCCGATCCTTTCCTCCTGTACATGAGAGAAACCTCATTTTTCAAGCATATACACAGTGACAGGCGTTCTGCCTGCACCCCACCTATCATGTCAAAAGCTCTTCCACAGCCTTTAGGAATGTAGGGTAGCGGTATAGCTGGAAAGAGCCTGAATGAACTCCACCTTATTCAATTGGGAACTTGGTACTTTTGGTAATCCTAAATCTTCAGTCCGAAAGTAGTCCTAACCAGAGTGGTCCTATTGAATCAACTGCTGAATGGCAAGTCAACACTTATGTAAATCCCATTAATTCAATGGGTTCACCTGCTGGGGCCAGGAACAGGGGTCAGGCCAAAGTGTTTTTGGAGCCAGTGCAGCTCTTAAACTGAAAGGTTCAATCCTGCCTGAAACATAACAATCTCATTCTAAATATCATAGATCTTGGAGCTTGGGATTTTTTGGGGGGGTGTGTGTGTCTTATTTCAGTCTTGTCTCATCTATATATAAATTTAGATTCTTTATGACATCTTATTCTGTCCCACTCCCCATGTGACTTCTCTGCTTAATGCCTGTTCTCTCCAAGAAACACACAGAATTACATTTTACATCATATATTCTAATCCCTCTCTTTCAACTTCTTTCTGAGTGTTTTTCATTCTGCTCTATACAACAAACCTGCCATTGATCAGCTTTGTTGCAAGTCCTGAATGCCAGTGTCTGTACGGTTACATTCAGCCTAGCTATCTGCACTTCTGCCTTTTTAGTGTACCTTAAGAACATAAATGGTGGATATAGCAAGAAGAAGAAAACACACAACAAACAGCATGCAAGCATGAGATTGTAAAAAATACTTTGTGAACACCAGCAGAGGGCACCATAACATGTCAGGACTGTTTTATCTTATCCATTTAAATTTTTAGAGAGATATAGGTCTTTTCAAATTAGCTGAGATGTTGTTTTCGATGTTATGATAGCCTGGAAAGATCAGCAATGACATGATATTCCATCAACACCTCAGAGTTATCTTTTCTTTATAGCAAAAAAAGCTCTTTCACTTTTCTGGATTGGTTGGGTGGATGGGTATTTCTTTTTAAGAATATGCATACTGCAGCAGGTGAACTACTAGAAGATTTTAAAAATGGAAGATTTTTTAGGTGAGTGCCCTTGCTTTGGAAAGGAGGAGGTTTCCTTATGATACTGTTTAATTTTTTTAAAAAAAATAGGGACTTGAGGGGTATTTATATAAAGTGGCTCAGCAACAGAGTACTTAACCGTTTTTAAAAAATTCAAGAAGCAAAGATAAGATAAAAAGATGTCTCAGTTTCACCGTCATTTGAGGGAAAGACTTTGCCTTTTCCCATATATGCTAAATTTTATGAGACATTCTTGGTGTTTTTGTTGTTAAGGTCCTGGCCATAAAGTGGGGTGGAGGAGAAAGAAAAGAAAAGTCCAGGATATTGGAATAATGATTACAAGTAGCTCAGTGCCAGAAAAGGTTGATTTATTCTTACAGTTTTGCAGCAATTAGCCTATGTATTATCAGTGATCATCCAAGGTGTAGAAATAAGAGAGCAGACCTGGCTATAAGGTAATGTTGCCCACCAAATACATGGGGCTTAGAAAGTTCTTCAAACTTCTGCCTCATATTTAAAATGTGATTTAAGAGAGCTGTTGCTTTAGTGCTGCATAGAACATAGGACATATGTCTTCATAGCTAAATTCTGTTTTGCCAAGATTTCAGTTTGGATTCAGTCATTCAGAAGCTTGTGGTTAAAATGAATCAGCTTTCCCTGACTGAACTCAGCCAGTAACACTCAGGGAACAAGGGAATGAAGTTGAGCTGAATTTTCTTGGAAACATTTTTCCTGACAATTTCTATGATTTGCTGTTTGTAACCCCACCCCTACAGAAAAAGGCTTTTTTCCCGGTAATGTTCTCAATTTTTTATTTTTTAATTAGTATTTGGAAATTATTGCTGTTCTTGCATCCTCCACCTGGTGCAATAGTTCTCCAAAACTGGACATTGTAGAAGATGCAATATGGTGACCAGATGCCCAGGACATTTCCTGCTACTGCCATTTGCAGCAACCACAGGAACAGCAGCAACAATGAAAAGCAGCAACAATGAGCCCCCTTCATGAGACTCTTGGAAAATTTCCTTTCTCATTTTGGCACAATGATCCCCCAAGTTTTCCTGCAGACAAAGAGTATGGAAGATTTTAATATAGACAATTTCCACATACGTCTAGTGATTACTAAACTCCTCCAACAGGCCTATCCTTTTAGAATCTCCCATATCCAACTAAGGCAGCTTTTAGGCAGAATTCTTAGAGCTGTTGATCAATAGATATTGCAGACATTTTTGTTGCTTGCTTATCATTTGTTTTCTTTTTATCAATAGAAGTAAGATGGTAGAGGGTGGTGGCAGTTGGACAACCAGTAAAATATTTGATGGGGCAGGATGGTTGTACAGTAAAAGTCTAATCTGGAAGCAACCTTAGGTCAGAGACAGGCCTTAAAAGATAATCCAGAAAGACTTCCCCAGAGCTGTTTCATGTAGTATATAAAAGTTTTGGTACAGAAATCAAAACTGATGGAAATTCTCCACAGCCTTATTGTGACAGGCCCTTACTTCTCCCAGATTGGCGTGGTGCTTCCCAATCTGATACGGCACCCTGTCTTTTCCTCACAGCTCTGCCTCTCCCCTTATAACACCACCTTTGTGAAAAAGGGGAAGGATTTGCAGAGTTTATTTAGACCCACTTAATAATTTTATGACAATATGTTTTCTGTGTTAGTTATCACTGTAGACAACTCAAGCTGAGTCAGTATTTACAAAGATAAACTGCAACATTTATTAAGATACAATAAGAATAAAGTAGCATGTTAGAGTTCATATGCAGGTAAATGTTGATACATTTCCTCACTCTACGTTTTAGACAATATTAACAGTGAACTCTCTGCTCAGAAGCAGTTCAATTATGTCTTTAGACTTTTCCAAAAGGCACAATTATCATATAATCTCACTTTTGCTAAGCTCCCACGAAAGGCTTAATGCCCAGTCTTAGTTACACTCTCTGACCAGATCCTATGGGGTTTCAATTATTCTTCTGCTTCTCACCAAACTTCCACTGAGAACTGAACCTCACAAAATAGCCACACTCTCTGACTGACTGAGGGACTCTACTCCTAGTCCCTTGCTGGGCTCTCACTGAAGGTATAACAATACCCACAGGTGCTTTATACGTTATTTTCTCCCAGCCATAAGCTCCTCGTATGCACTACTGGACTGAGTTTCTCTCCTGAAGTGCTATTCTGGTTGCCTAGCACCCTGCTTGCAGGCTACACTGACT
Source organism: Cyclura pinguis (assembly GCA_030412105.1). Lineage (NCBI taxonomy): Eukaryota > Metazoa > Chordata > Lepidosauria > Squamata > Iguanidae > Cyclura > Cyclura pinguis. Next base: position 134,386,720 of record CM059600.1, read on the forward strand.
CCCCAGGTAGCTACACCACCCAAACTTCATCACATTTATATAAAGTGATATAAAGGAAAGTTTCCATTCAACATCACTGGAATTCTTTGCTGCAGCCGTGGGCCATTGTGGGCCTCCCATGTTGTTGGACTGCCACTCTCCATGACCCCTTACTCTCATGAGACTGAGTTCTTATGGCAGCTGCAGTCCAACAAGACTTGTAAGGCCATAGTTTCCCTTCCCTGCTCTACTGAGTGCACTTCCATGTTGCACTCCAAACCACAAACCAAATCTTACTAATATTACCATGTATATAACACGCCAGTGTTTCAGGTAGAATGTAAACTACTATAAAGTAACTTCAACCACATATGCCTCAGTCAGAAAAGGCAAATTCAAAAAACTTTATGAATGTGATTTAATTGTCAAAATGGATGAGATACTCTATTAACACTTTAGAGCCACACTCTTTTTTTTAAGTGATGTTTGATTTACTAGATTTGTTTTGTGGTGAAGATAAAAGGCAGAAGGACTGGACAGCTGTTCTGTATTTATCCCCACGTTGGAATGTGCTAGTTTTATACTTCCAGTGGAATGTGGAAAGATAAAACACACAATCTGCAGAAGTATTCATTTGTACTAATGGCCTCAAATACAGGCAGCGGAGCCCTGGCAAACCCTATTGGCACGCTTGGGAGCTGGATTCCGCATGCTTCACAGGCTGTGCCACTCCCACATATGAAGGCTTTGGGAATAAGGGAGGGTGGTGGCAAAAACCTCCAAATGAGTGCAGTCAATTCCATTTAGGTGGAAACACCCTTGGCATATAGATGTAATTTATTGGGGAGAAGGTAGGGTTACTACATGATCTTTTCAGCTTAAATGCCTGAAAGAATGGGAAAATTTGAAACAAAATTAGTTTCCACAATTCAAGCACACTCCTCAGCAATAACCTGATATGGTCTCCATCTCACAATGTGGGGAAACTAAATCTAAGGGACTTGAGCTTTTCATGGGTTTCTGCTTACTTGTTGTGATCCTAATTCAAGTGATAGTGTTAAGCCTCTGTGGATACAGCCAGAAATGTCTTGGCTCTTTGATAAATGAGGCACATTTCAAATGTTGGGCCTAGAATATATAGATAAGGGGGGGGGGGGGCAGTTTCATATGAAACTTCAGTGTGAACAGTTTATAAGAAATCTACTGTCTTTCTGTTCCTCTTAAAACTTTGGTTGAACAGTATCATGACTTACATTGCCTCACTTCAAAGGTTTATTTTTGAAATTTCCAATTAATTAATTAATTATTCATCCATAGTATGTTTTTTAAAAAGCACCTGTAAAACATGATATTTTGTATTTCATGGGACTACTTTGAATCCAATTTGAACGTAAGGAATGGTGATTAATTGCCAGTATCCTCATGTAGAACAGTGCTTCCCCTGTTGGGTTTGAATGTGTTTTTCATCTCTTAAGTGAAAAGCTCAGTGGTACTGGCAGCACTGGAGCCAGGTGCTTTCCTGTGCATCCCCTAATTTTACCCACCCTGTCCTCTTTTTCTTTCTGATTTTTATCACTCTTCTGATCATGGAAGCTAAGCATGGTCCAGCTTGTTTAGTACTTTGATAGAAGACCACCAAGAAATGCCAGGTGCTGTGGGCTATGTTTCAGTGGAAGGAACTGGCCAAAAATATATATATATATATCTCTGAGTATTCCTTGTCTAAGAAAATTGTTACCCTGATTTCTGGGATCCCTTGGGGGACACCTCAATGTGCTCCACATGATGGGAAATGGAAACTAGCCAGAGCACAAGCAATAGCCATGCGAGAGGCAGGGTAACCTAGCGGGCTCTTTTTACTCAGTTTTTACAGAGTCAGGCCAAGCCAAAAACCAAACAAGAATGTCCAATAAATGATTTTATTTAATAAAAGTCTCATGCACCAATGCACTCAGGCACACACGCACCCAAGAGCTATCAAGAAACAAAAGAGAGGAACTTCGATAGGGGAGTATTGGAGGGGTACAGTTGGGGTAATACTGCACCTTTTCCTGAAGTCCTGGGTCCGGGAAGGCAGCGGAGAAGTGGGGCTCAACACGGAGAGGGCTGAGGGGATCACTCAATGGACAGAGCAACGGTCTGCTGGGCTGACTGGGAGTGATCCAAAGAAACACTCAAAAACTGGGACTATTTGTAGGGGGAAAAGTACCTGGAGGACTGATCCTTTCCTGGGGAGAGCAATGGGTGTTGGAGCGATAACGAAGCTCCACCATGGTAATTTCCTTTGTGTAATGGGATTGCAAGGTGTTGCCAAAGTGTCAGGATCTTCGGCTGTGTTAGTTTGTGGTGTGACTTCATGTAAATAGTCCTCAGCCGATGGAATATTTGCTCAACTTGGGGCAAACATGCTAATCCCCTCAAGTCAGTGTCTCAGGGCTGAGGACCCTTTGTTTATTGTGGGTTTACACATCTTGAGGTCTCCTGGGGCTACGTGACTGGGGGTTTTACTGGCCTGACCTGGTTTTCGATCTTTGACCATTGCTGCCTATATGCTCATCCGGGTGACCTCTCAGGCACATTGAATCATATTTTAATATCAAAATTGTAGACCCCAGGACAGGGTTTTCCAGTGAGATCCTATGAAATTCATCAGGTCACTATAAGTCAAAAGGCGAGCTGAAAGCGAGCATGCATGCATGCATGCACACACATACCTTCCCTTCTTAATCTCCCTCCTTTCGTGAAATTTTTAAGTGTGTAGATGCAACAAAAGAGAAGGGCTGCAGTTGTCTGGAAGATATTAATTTCCTCAACCTGCTTCTGGGTTTATACAGTTGTCTAGAAAGTTTAAAGCTCCAGGAGTCTGGCCCTACTGGTCCCACTGGATTTGGTCAGCTGGGGATAATACACTCTCTGTTCACATTTGGGAATTACTTCAGTGTTTGTAGCTAAGAGGGGTCCTGCCAACAGTTAAAACAAGAAGAGGATCATGGAAAATTTTCTTGAACCTAATTTGTTTTTCAGAGTGAACATCAGGGTATGAATGCTTAAAAATAAAGCCTTAAAAAGGTGGAAATAATGCATCCTTCCTGATGTTGTTGAACTGCAACTCCCAGCATTCCTAATCATTGCCTGTGCTGACAAGGGCTGTTGAGATTTGCAATCCAACAAGGTCTGGAAGACCGTAAGGCTAGACCCCCAACCTAATGATACTAGGGTAGAACAGCTGAATCGATTGCTGTTTGGTAAATTACCACTTAGTCACATTGATTACATGGCTCTACTCAAGTTGAGAGTAGCCACTGGATTTAGGTCACAGAAATAATTTTTTCCGTCTACAGAAGGAAGACAAAATGCTGCAGGTCCAGCAAGGATGGGCACTTGATTCCCTTGAATTTGGAACAGATGCATCAGATGACACAGTGCTGCAGAATGGTTGTTGTTTATGTCATTGTGAGTGATATACAATATAGTGGTCTGTGCAGCAATCCACAATGGTATGACAGAGGTTTTGCAGGGGCTCTGCTACAACACACTCCTACATGATAGCAAGTGTACATAACAGATGACTGCTGGATACAGCTCCATGCAGTAATGCTGCAAGCAGCCTTTATTGAGTAGTGGGTTTTGCCCCAGCATTGGAAACATCAAATTATTATATTTCATAGGGGCATACCAACCACAAGGCCTTCCTAAGAAAAGTTTTCTAAACCTACTTATAATATTTCAAGTGTGGAACAGTCAAATTATGGTCTGTTTCAGGGTCTTGAACAGATTGCCTCATGATCCTGCCCTTTTCTAAATCCCAGTTCCCAATATGTCGTCTTCCCCTTTTACTTTTCTGTACTAAGGTCCAAACTGGCAAAACTACTGCAAGTAGAACATAAACTGTAGCAATTATAATTGTGGTTTGGCAGTTAAATTTTTGTTTTGGTTTCTTTCTTGTGCTGTATGAATGTTTACATAATGAGTGACTATGTTAAAAAATGGAAATAGCATGTACGATTTATAATCCTACCTGCCACCTCACCCTCACCAACTCCTCTGTTTTTAAAATTACAGCTCCAAGAAATTAAGCAACTGTTTCCATGCATTGTTTGGAAATTGTAGAAACATTTGCACATAATGACATCTGCACCTGCCATGTAATTGTAGAATTTTCTATCATTATTTTTCATGTTGATTGGTATTAATTTTGAACAGAAACAGGGCATTGAGAAATTGCCTCATGGATACCTGCTAGTTCTCTGGTCTATGATTTGTAAAATCTGGTAGAAATAACCATGTTAATACTGGGGAATATACAGATATTAATGACAGACTATGAGTTCTGACTTAATGAAAAAAATAGGTTGAAACAGGTGGAGAAAATTAGGAGTAGTAAAATGTTCTTATGCTCAAACTAATTGTCCCTCAAAATGTGGCTGCTACAGATGTGCCATGCTTTCAAATTTCTATATTATTGATTCATTGCTGAATTATTTGTGTGTGCTAAGGTTTAAACCATGGATTCATATTTCTGTCCATGCAGGTGTTGTTTGACTGCAACCTCCGTCAGCCATTAGCCAGAGTAGCCGATGATGAGGGATGCTGGTAACTGCAACGAGTGACATTTGGATGCCCGAGTTGCCCAGACTTGCTTTAGCATCAGTTTTTGGAAAAGACAGGGAAATCTGTACATTTTGTCTTATACATTAGTATCCTTCTTCCTTTGCCAAATAAGGGTCATTTTAGACAGCAACATGAAGCTTTTATGGGGCTGACACTTATTCAGTTTATTTCTTCATTTGATTTATGATATTTCCTACTTTTCTTCCAATGTGAGACCCAAGGCAGTTCACAACTTAGGCTCTTTTCGTACGGCATTTCTGATGCGAAAGGACCCTTTGAGCATCGCACAAGTGTGAGGAGTGGTCCACATGATGCACTTACATTTGCGTGATGCTCCAGGGCCTGACACGGACAGCGCATGCATTTTTTCATTTCGGCTTGAAGCCAAAAATGCTTCACGGTCGCGCATCGCTCCGGGGCCCCGCGCGCACTTACCTTGCGTGCAGAGCCTCGGGAGCTGGGCCAATCATGCTTCCTGTCTCAGTGCAGCCTGGGAAGGTCCCAAGCTGTACTGCGAAAGGAAGAGGTGGGGCTCTCGTGCGAGCAGGAAGCATGTGCGGAGCTGAAGAAGCAGGGAAGCGAGAGCCTCTCTCCGGAGGCTGCTCACGCAAGCACCGCACCCCAGCGCCGAAAATGGGTGAGTTGCGGAAAGGGTCTAAGTTTAAAACTCTGTAAAAATATAACTATGAAGCAAAGCAGTTACAAAACTGTTAAACTAATCTCTTAAAGGACTAATTTAAAACGGTTTAGCATGGGCAAGACCACCAAGCTCTTGTTTTGTGACACGGTCGTCCTCTTGCACTGAACTGTTTCACATGTAATATCAAATCTGGGGTTTAACTAACAAATGTCCTCTTCCTCTTCACTCCCCTTCTTGTGTGAGCTGATTCACTGAGATAAAACAAAATCCAAAATCCACAAAAGATGAATACTTTACGCGCCAACTATAAAATGCACAAAGTATATCATGCAGCCTTTCAAAGTTCCAGTGGCCTCTTCATCAGGCAAAAGATGCTTTTAAAAACTCATACAGGAGAAGAAAGGAAGTTGGAGTGACAGGGCTATGTTTTTTATTGGAAGTTGTTTCTGTTATTGTTTAGTTGGTTTGGAGGGATCTCAGGGCAGGCAGAGGTCACTTCCTTCAAGGCCACGTGGTGACCAAGACAAAGGACAGTAAATTTTAAACTCCATTAGCAGCAGTAAAGTATCTCCTCTGGGGATCCAAGGTATTTAATTAATTGAGTTACTTCTTCTTTACCACATGATGATTACAGATTATTGAATTGATAAAATGAACACCTTATATTCCTTTCTGGTAGTAGGTTCCTGTTGCAGAATTTTTCAAACCTCAGCATACCTTTGTGAATTAAGTCATAGAGCTGTAAGAAATAGGTTTGACGAGTATCTTTGTATATTCAGAATAGAAGACAGAGACACTCTCTTGGGCTCTTGAATTTGTAAAGCTTTAAGTTTATGCAGCTTAGGCCATTTCCACATCTTACCCGTCTCCATCATTGTCCCGTCACCATACCGGCAGCATCACTGCCAGGATGGGAGCATGGTGTGAATGCTCCCCTTCGCGCTTAGCCGGCTGCCTGTGGGAGGATAGCGTGAGTGACATATGACTTCTGTCCACATTGCAGCAGGCCACTTCCTGAGCTGCACTGGGGAAAGAAGTGCCTAGATCATACTTCTTCCCTTTCTGCACGGTCACCAGCAATGGGAGTGATGCACGATCCGAGGGCATTAATGGAATATTCCATGGGAATATCCCATGATCGTGAAGGTGGGGATGCACTGGCAGTTTGAACGCAATGACGTCATGTGAAAGCAGAACTCGCAGACCAGCAGCAACGTGTTCCCATTGTGAGACAGTGATGTCATGCAGAAGTGGCCTTACTTTACAAATGTACATCTTTTTTTCTTCTTTACATTATTGACAAGAACTTATTTTTCCCCTTTGCATGACTTATTCCATGATTCCATAGCTGGTGTAATTTGTTTCAGTGCACTAATTCAGAGATGTCAGATGGTCCCTGTAAGTTCTAGATGTTTAGTTCCTGTCCAGAACCAACAGTAAATATTATCTTTGTGAGTATGTATATATTCAGTCTTGTTCTTCTTGCGTCCTACTCTTCTGGTGTTTACAGACAGCTAAAAGCATTAAACCAAACACGTTGAGAATTTGGACAAACTCTCTAATGCTGGCACAGCATAAAACTCTGCCAGAGTATGTAGGAGGATAGAGATGGCAGCGGCAGAGGGCAGTGTGGCTGGAAGCTTCTTTGCCATTCTGGAGATGTTCCAATGGTCATTCCAGCTGTGGAGTGGGGAGGGTGGAGCTGTAACTTTGTGCTGCTGCGCTGTTAGGCAAATGGAGAACCATCTTACCTGAGGGGGAATTGGATATGTCCTTATGCATATGTCCAAATAGTAAAAATGCTAGTCTAATGTTCCCAGTTAACAATTCCCATTGTTTCTGTCCGTCTGAGAAAGAAGGAAAATGGTGAGGGGAAAAAACAAAAAACACCAGAGTGTACTAAGCAGAGTAAAAAAAAAAAATGTTTAGCAAGGTATACCTGTATAATGTAACCTGTAATGGCGAGAGGAGATAATATTTTTTCAAGCCACTCTAAAGACCTATATCTGTCTCTAAAACAAGCTACTTACTAGTAAGTTTGATATTTAATGTCTACCACTGATTTTAACCAAAGCCTTTAACCCACCACCACTCCAAAAAAACCCCACCACACAGTGGTTGGCAATGGACTGACCATCATTCTTTATGTACCCTTTTCTGTAAACTTGCCATTAGGCTTCTTTCTGTCTAAGATGACTGTTTTACTTCTCTCACACCCATTTATAAAGCAAAAAGAGACACAGCCATTGTCATTATTTATCACGGGAAACATTCTGGGGAGAGGTTAATGACAACTTCTGTACTCCCAAGTAGATAGTTTTAATGGCCAGGTATGATAGGAGCCATAGTTAAGTCCTGACAATCCATTTCCTTCCAGGGAGAAAAGGCCCACTTTTCCTCAGGGGAATTCATGAAAAGGCAGTGGGGTGGCAGAAAACATACCGATTACTCTGCCTCTCTCTTTCCTCTGGCAGCTCACTAGTGACAAGGAAGATAAGCCTTTTTTCTTCCCACTCAGTCTACAGTCTGGAGGAGGGAACAGGTCTCTCTTATTTCTCCTCTAGAAGCTTGCCCTGTTTTTGCTTAGCTACTGGCAAAGAGAAGCCCTTTTGTCTCTAGCACAGACGTGAAGCACCGGGTGCCTCAACTGTCCAGTGCAAGACTGAGCTGGTGGGCCACCAGTTGCTGTGGCAGGCTGCCCAAAATCCAGTGGCTCTTGGCAATGCCCCCGCCCCTGCCGCTTTACCAGGAGAGAACCACGCTGTTCAGTTTACCTTTTAGTTTAACAGATTTTAATAGGATGTTTTCCACTCATAAGAGGAAATGGCGAAGACCCACAGTACGCTTCAGGAGTGAAGGCAAAAACCCGATACAACCAGTGCTAGGTGGTACTAGGGTGGTTGTATGTATGAAGCAGGGTGCACAATTGTGTGTGGTTAAGAAGGTAATTCTTCCCCACTTCCCGTGTAGGCCATACCACCCACCACATGCCATAATCATTCCATTTTTTTCCAGAGTCCATCTCAAAATGGCAACCAGAAGTAATATTGCACCAGTTCCTTGTCGCCAATTTGATAGGAGAATGGATGAAAACATAGTTTTGGGGAGAGATGGGGGGTTTGGGTGGTAAATGGGGATCTTAACATATTTGGGAGCCTTTCTGTGAGGTTTTCAAGTGCAAATTCATTAAAAATTATGCCAATTTGGTGGAAATCAGGAGCCTTCATGGGCTAGCCGGGGACTTCAGGCATAGCAAAGCTGTGGCCCAAGGGCGCCATTTCCCCCTAAACTTGTTATAAAGAGTCTTGAGACAGTCTTTGCAAGAAGCCCTGATGATACTGTGAGTCACACCAAGGCATCATGATGGCAGAAACTTTCCTAGATATAAATATTTAGTACTAGTTTTAGTGTTAGTGCTACACTAGTGTACTATATAAAAGTCAGTGTTTGTCTGTGAGTTTATGAGTTTGTCTGTTTGTCTGTGTCAGGCAGGTGAAGACCTCAGGCGATTGGCTGTGTGAGGCAAGAAGACCTCGTATGATTGGCTGGCTGTGAAGATTCTATGGAATCCTGGGGTTGGCAGTTTAGGGAGGGGCCTTTAGAATTCTCAGCCGAGAGCTCTTGGGCCTCAGGCCGGTTGCTATGGAGATGAGGCCTACCATCAATAAGGATGCTGGAAAACTTTTGGGAGGCAAATGTGAGAAAAATTAAAGTGACATAACACAACATAGTTACAAGGTCTTCTCGCCTCACACAGTAGATTGTATGGGTTCCATATTTGAGGAATCTTGAAGTTGAAATTCAAAACAAAAAATGCTTCCAGAAAAATGTAAAGCCAGTGCAAACCAAATTCAACAGAAGGCAAAAAAAATCAAAAGCGATACATCAACGTCGCCAAAGAACACAGATTGGATTGGGGACTGTGGGGAAAAGTTACAGGTACTGGAATAGGCCGGTTGCTATGGAGACGATGCCTAGGAGCAAGGAGGAGGACAGTGTATTCCCACAGGAATCCAACCATTCTATGTTAACAACTACAAATACAGATTGGATTGTGGGAATATGGGGATAAGTTACAGGTACTGGAATAGGGCGGTTACTGTGGAGATGAGGCCTAGCAGCAAGGAAGAAGACAGTGTTATTACCTCAGAAACCCAGCCTCTGTATGTTAACAACTCTGAATACAGATTGGATTGCGAAATATGGGGAAAAGTTACAGGTACTGGAGAAGACGGGTGAGTTCTTAAGAGGAAAATAAAATCCTGGGCAACGCTGGGTAAATACACTAGTATTGTATAATTCCGCTACCAGTATTGGGTTTGTTATGTTTGTGCCTAACACTCGCTTCTTTTAAACATCTTGAATAATATTTGTTCTTCTGCATCTGACATATTTAATCATGGAATTAACAAATTAGTAAATTTCAATTTCTCTTTGTTGAATCAGCCATTGCTGTTTTTTTTTTTTAAAGATTAATATAAAATATAAGAACAGGCATATTAAAAGAACATTAATGAAAAGGAAATAGTCACTTGGTAGTTCTTCTGATCTAAGCATACTAGTCTTTCATTTCTAGGTAAACAATGAGTATAAGAAAATGTATAGTCAAACACTTCAAAAAATTACTCCCTATATGATACTTCCAAAAAGTATTCACAGTAATAACACCTAAGATATCTTCCTGGTCTTATTCTCAGTGGCTTTTGTGGTATATTCCTGAACATGCTGGAAGTCCTATTTAGGTCTCTTGTCAAAACTTGAATTTAAGTTGAAGAACTTATTTTCTTGTTCTAGAACAGCTGCACGGGGGAAAAAAAACCCTCTCAGATTCTATTAGGAAATAGTATGCAATTCACCTGTGTCATATTTTCAAAGAATTCAATTCTGCTTAATCTAACAGAAATTAGAAGGGGGGGAAATCATGGGCTCACCTGTTACAGTTTGTAAGTGTTTCATATTCAGAGCACATGTTCCCAGTTCTAATCTGGTACCAATAGGATTAAACTCATCCATCTGACTGACAACACCTTGCTTTTATGTTTGTTTGTTTTTTTCTTTTTTACACCTTGAAAGGTAATAAAAATCTGTGATCCTATCTCATAATCAATACAGCATATATCCAATCACCTCTTGTGCATGAGGCTCTGATGCTTCCCTGATAAGAATACATCTTCTGCTTCCCATGTGAAGGTTACTGAATATTTCACAGATGTGCCTGATAACTTTTCTGGAAGTTGCACAGAGATGTAGCCATACCTCCTTATGCCAGACTGGAAGGCTCCTGAAAAACTCTGACATGCCAGTACCCCCTGCAGCATAATTATGCTGGCTGAACTTTTTTGTTTCAACAGATGCTCCACTTGATCTTTGCCAAAAGGCTGATCAAAAGGCTGATCAACAGGATCAAATCGGATGGCAGCCTCAGAATCCATGACACTTAAAAATGGAAAGTACCAAAGTAATGTCTTTGTCAAGGCTAATCCATAATCATGTTTTCAAACTGTTTCAAATTAATTCAAACTATTAAAAAGAAATAAGATACTTTACCTATTGGTTTTCAACTTCTTTATTATTATGATTCTTTTTAAACTATGGGTTGCCTGTGTAGAGTTTCATAGTTCAAAACCAGCGTTTTACCTGGTGTCCATATGTGACCCAAGAGGAATACTGCCTCTCAGAAGTTGTGGGCTACAATTGTCATCAGTACTAGGCAGTATGGCCAGGATGACTTTGCACACAAAACCTAGATCAGGATCCAGACACATTTATTTTTCAGTTTGGGTCTCAATAAGAATCCTTGTGAATACTTCCCTGCAGTTGCTATTGGACCCCGCACTCCCGTCCATTCTGCAGAACTAAGATGAACAGAACAGTCTTATTTTTGAGCGAAACCAAGAATATGTATAGCTACATGCAGTAAAACCTAACAGGTAGCACTGCTCTGTAGTCTTGAGCAAAGATATTTTCCAGCCCTGCTACATGAGATTTGTTGTCAAGAGCAGAACCAGCAAATTATGTGCTCTATCACGTTTCCCTAGAAACACCAGGAACTCTTTTCTTTACACACCACACACTCCCACTTTGCTTTACTGAAAAATGCCAGCAGAGGACGTTTCCCCAAGCTTTCTGATAGCACGCCCAACTTCTTGGTTTTCAGGAAACACTCATAAGCTGTGCCTTTCTTAAATCAATGAGGTATACAAATGCATTTTATTTCTCTAACAGAAGGTTTCTATCTGTTTATAATACATATGTATGTAAGTGATGTCTGTTTGACAAAATATTTCATAGGACTTTATGAATCTCTCCTTTTTCTATCATCTCTATGTGAATGTTCCATAAGAAAGAAAAACAAAAACAAATTGTTTTGACTGATCTGTCCCCAAATTTACATTAAATTACGTGTTTCTCTTTTTTTCATTCAGAAGCTTGGGATAGCAAATTCTTTAAAAGAATTAGCCTTCTTGTTGTCAAATTTAGTTGTAATTTTTTTTTATTCTTGTCACTAGAATCTAATGCATTGCCCATTTAGGTGTAGCAGAGACCTTTACAATATTGTATAGATGTACTTGTTTTAAGATTAAACTCTAGTCCTTAACAAGGTCAATGTCTTTCATATTTCTTCTAATGAAGACATTTGTTACACAATTGTTAATTCAGAAGGATAATATTGCTTCCATCAGACTAAACCTCATGCATTCCTCCATTGTATTGTACTGTGTTCAAAGCGTGAAGTTCTAATTCACTCAAGCTGGTGACAGACATTTATGATACAAGATCAGGGAATTTTTTTTTGGCAAGTCATCTAGCATTTTGTTATGTTATTATTTACAGAAGCATTTTCTACTCATTAAACCATTTTTGCATTTCAGCCAGAAAACCTCCTTGAGTACTGTACATACAACCAATATAAACAAAACAGTCCCTGTTAACATGTTTAAGACGTAGGTTACATAACAATTTAAAAAAAACTTTGGAGAGGTGCGGAATAGGTGAACAGATATTACTATCCTGGTGTTAAATAACTTCGTCACCCTACCCCCATCTGGTGCCCTTCAGATATATGGTACCCTTCAGACTACAGCTAGGAATGCTGGAGTAATCCAAACAGGATCTGTCATTTTTTAGATGTTAGATCATGACATATGGAATCTTCAAGCAGCCAGATAAAATTATTAGTAATTAAAAGGTACACAAATCTAGGTAAATTCTGTACTTTGGGTCCTCCATTTCAACATTTTCTTGTCATTGAGTTTGCTGCTTATCCTCCTTTGCCCCACTCTTCCCTGACCTTGGGACCTCTTTCTTTGTCAAGTATAAGGCACATATAAGCACATGTGAGCTCACACACAATCTATTCTGTTCCACCTGCACACTGGAAAGAACTGTATCATCGTTGTTCTTTATTGCTTCCTAATCTGATCTGATAGTTCTAACTGGGAAGCACCCCCTTCAGTGAATTCCTTTACTCAGGTGGCCGTAGCTGGATTTTTTTTCCTCAACAGACCAATGGATTGTTATCACTGTTACCAGTAGATGTCTTTGTGCAATCTGTGTTGTAATTCTAGGTGTAAAATTACTCTAATTATCCTCTCCTCAACACCACCCCAACTGTGTTTACTAGAGTGGGAATTTTCAAAGACCTACCTATTTAAAGTCTGTCTGAGTTTTTCATTGCTACATTATGTTGCCTGATCGAGACACAATTTCTATAAACAAAACAAATGAGGACACTCCCCTCCCACTGTTTTCCCTACTGTGGGAGGCCACACATTTACTGCTGCTGTCTGCTGCACTTATCTCTACTGCATAAACACAACATAAAAAACACTTGCTGGGTACTTGAGGGAAGTGATACAGTGTTAATGAGCTGGTATTGATGCTAGGCTTTCCATGCGCTGAAACATATATATGTATATGTATGTGTATATATATGTGTGTGTGCGTGCGCTGAATGTGTGTGTATACACACACACACACACATATATACATATGTATGTGTGTGTGTGTATATATATATATGTGCTGAATGTATGTATGTGTGCATACACACACACACACACACACACACACATATACACATATACACACACACACATATATTTATATATATATTGTGGTTACTGGAACATTGGAAAGAAAGTCTGACTTGAAATACAGGGAACGACTCCCCCAAGAGGTCAGTTGTGATTTCTAGATTTCAACCTTAAAACATAGGCCATTTCCGCACTACACTGTTATAGTGCTATTATTATTCTACTTTCAACATCCTATGGAATTCTGGGGTTTGTAGTTTACTGAGGCCCAAGAGCTCTCTGGCTGAGAATTCTAAATACCCCTCCCTAAACTACAAACCCAGGATTCCATAGGATGTTGAAAGTGGAATAATAGCACTGTAACAGTGTACTGCAGAAATGGCCTTCGTCCTGTATGCAGTGATCATCACCCAAATAATTAAACAGGGATTAATTGGAATTTCACTTGATAAGGACTGCGAGTATCCTTTAAACATATCAGACAAAATGCTACATTCTGTTTTATTTGGTGTTTTCCTGCAGAAAGATTAGTCCAGAGCATAGCTCATAATTTTTTTCAGGTCAACACTTTTCATGTAAGAAATCCCTTTTTGTTCCCAAGAAAGAATGAGAACTTTCTGAATGAAGCATAAGTTCGCATCCTAACAATGTCCCACTGCATCATGGAATGAATCTGAAATGGAAGGCGGAACAACATGTTTGTTTGTTATAACTTGTTTTCTTGAACCTAAGACTAATAGTGGGCTCACTGATTTCTAAGTATCTTAACCAGTATCAACATTGTTTGTCACATCTCTCCTGCCTCTCCCCTACAAAAAAAAAAAAACCCTGAAGAAAGGAAAAAAGAAAAGCAGAAATGTTATTAGGAGCAGGCTGCTGAATGCTAAGTATGGAAGGCAATACCTGGATGGCTGAAGTCATGGAATGACAAAATCTTGATAAAAGGAACACCTGAGCTATCCTCTCTCTTCCTCTCCACTGATAGATGACTTAGTTTCTCAGAGGCATTTGAGTTATAGTAAGTGGTGTCAAAGTTGAAAATGAAATCAGATGAACTGTTGGCAGCACCTGAGTGTTAAAGAAGGGAAGATGAATGGCTTCTCAACATGTACATCACAGAGGAGGGCTTAGAAGTGCCTGCGTCTCACACAGAGGAGGCAACATTCCAATTCGCTCTGAATAAATGCCTTGCTCAGCGTGACAGAGTACTGGAAGGAGAATGAGCATCTACATTAGTAGCTGCATCTGTTCACTTAGTCTGTACACCAGTTTCTCAATGTTCACGCAACATCCAAGTGTTTGCTAGAAGAGAATTGCCATTATAATGTCTAATTGGGAATCCTCTGTCTATATTTCTGCAGCGGCAGGGTGTTATCTTCAAAACATTTGAGGTATAAGCCTCTTATTTCGTCTTTAGTGCATTTCTATAATGATCTTGCGGGTTAGGAATAAATTCAAAGTTAATGGATGCTCATATTCAAGACTTCCTTAATCTCGATTTCAAATCTCCCTTTTAGTTCCTTTACTGAAATTATCATGATTCTGTAAAGTTTCATGCACTCCGGGTGAGGAATGTAGAAAACTGTTACCATATGTTGAACGTTTTAAGATGCTTGTGATACCATCCTATGTGAACATGTCCAAAATGGATTCCAGATACTGCATAATTCTAACATTTGCTGTGGAACTATATTTATATTTATGTGCAACATACGCAGAAGTTATTAAAATATCTATTCTTAGAAAAGGCATGAACTAACAGGGTAATAGATTTCTGAGTTCTATTTAAGTCAATACACCTCTTTTGACCTACTTAAACCACCTTATTTACTGGCATATAAAACACACTTTTTTTCTTAAAAAATACCCTCTGAAATTGGGGTGCGTCTTATATACCAGCAAACATGGTAATGCTAAAAACAAACGGAAGGGGAGGGGAGTGAAAGGAGTTCTCCCTGCCCAGGCAAAACAAGAAGGGAGGGAGTCATGGAAGCCTTGATCTATGGGAACATAGACAGATGTTTCTCCAGTTTCTCCTTACCTTCCCCTCCTCTCCTGTGCATTTTGACTCTGCTTGGAGTTTCTGCCCAAGCAAAACAGGAAGGGAGGGGCAGTGGTGCAGCACTCTTTTCATACCCCTCCTCTCCTGGCGCAGCACTCTTTTCAGACCCCTCCTCTCCTGGCACAGCACTCTTTTCATTCTCCTCCTCTCCTGTGCATTTTGACTCTGCTGGGAGTTTCTCCCCAAGCAAACAGGAAGAGGGGGGAGTGGTGCAGCCCTGTTTTCATTCTGTTCCTCTCCTGGGGCAACACTCCTTTCCTTCCCTTCCTTTCCTGTGCATTTTGCTCACCAGAGAACTATTTTTTTGTTCTGAAAAATACCCTTTGAAAAGTGGGGTGTGTCTTATATGCCCATACAGTAACTGGAAGGTTTATAATCTATTAAAGTAAAGTACCAACTAATTCTTCACTTCTTATGTTAAGTCTTTCAAGTTAAACTGGATTTGCTCCATTCCATCATAGGAATTCACCATTGATGGAAATTAAGCAAGACATAAATGGTGTGCCATTCGATCACATGCATACCACGCACATCCACGTCGGCACACACAAGTCATTAAATTTGCACCAGTAAAGATTCCATTTAACTCAAAGGATTTACACTGTGAGGATGTTTTCTCCTTCCAGTGTCTCTGATTTCAGCTTGTTTGCTCATCTGATAGAATTCAATGGGAGCCACTAAAACCAAGACAGCTGTACCTATATAATCCTATTCTGACTTTTATTTTTATTTTTATTTTATTTTTTTTGGTTTCTCTCTCTGAAGTCAGATGGCATGTTGGATGCTGAATTCTTCCATCTTGGGAACCCAAACGTGTGCTTTAGTTCTACCAAAACCTGGTGAGGCAGCTTAAGCTGAGCAAAAGCAATTTGCTCAAGAATGTCCAATCGGCTTCATAACACAGCTGGCTTTTGAAGGTGCCTCTGACAGTGTCTCGTTGTCCCATCACTCTGGATTTCAAACAGCAATTGATGGTTAGATTTGTGCACATATTGCTCCTGCAAAATAAAATGGAAATCTGATTGTGATTTTTCCATTCCTTTTTCTAAACGCAACTTTTATTTTCCATTAATGCTTCTATTTGCAAAACAAAGCAACCTATATTCACGTGCAGTTTTGCAACTATACTTGCTAAATGTCGTTATATCATCTGCTAACACCTTAGCCCCTTTCTTTCCTGTTTGATTTGTCAGCTATTTTGATGGCTTTCTTCTATTACCAGGAGAAACAATGTAGTGAACTAGTGATAAGGATGTACCAATTAGCAGATCTACTTAAGGGATAGTCTTCAAGACAGACATCAATAGAAAACATCTGGATGTCCCCATCTTTTTTCCTTTTGAAAGAGTGTCTGCGCTCCTGACCATTAGGACTGAGAAAGTTTGTGTGCATGTATGTGCATAAACATGCACATGTGTTGACAGTTATTTTAAACAATAATTTATCCTGTTGTTGTTGTTGTTGTTGTTGTTGTTGTTGTTGTCATCGTCATCATATGCCTTCAAGTTCTTATGGTGATCCTAAGGTGACCTATTACATGGTTTTTTTGATTTGATCAGAGGCAGTTCGCTGTTGCCTTCCTTTGAAGTTGTGAGGGTTTGGCTTGCCCAAGGTCATTTAGGCCATTTCCGGACTAGACTGTTTTAGTGCTATTATTCCACTTTCAACTTCCTATAGAATCCTGGGGTTTGCAGTTTAGGGAGGGGCCTAAACTCAGGTGTCCATAACATTCATATATTTAATGACACATAGGATGTTGAAAGTAGAATAATAGCACTATAACAGTCCATTGTGGAAATGGCCTTAGTAGATACCCATGACTGTGAATGGAGTCAAACTCTGGTCTCCCTGAGACCAGGTGCTAGTCCATCAACTGAGTCCTAGACCCTGGCCCACTCCATAGTCCAGGATTTAAGCCACTATAGCACATTGGGCTCAGACATTGCTGTCTTGACAAGAAAATGTTGGCATCTTCTCAAAAACCCTTTCCTTGTTTATCTCCCTACTAAATTAGATGCTTGTACTACAGTCAGCATTCAAAATGAGTATTCAGTGCTGTTTCTCATAGACGTGGCTTATAATTGCTACTGCAGGTAAATGTGCATACTTACAGAGATGACTGTGTCTGAGGTTAAAATCTTCAAATATTGTTTCTGTGCTGGAACAGTGGGTTCATGTATACACCACCAGTTTTAGCACCAGATGTCAATTATCCTTTCATCCTCTTTTTTGAAGGATGTGCAGAACCAGGTCCACTTTGCTTATAACGTCAAATAGACAGTGACTGCACACATGGGGTCCAGTATCCTGACAACCTGCAGTTCTTTCAGATCTAAAATGATGTGCACTAATCCTTTAAGTACAAATTAAAAGGTCCTTGCTTGTAGGGACAGCTATCATGAATCTTTCCTATCATTCCTTTGCTTCTCTTCCCTGCTTACCACTCAGAGATGCGAAAGGTTCAGTGCGATCCTGCCCCCAAGATACTTTGCTTAAATAAAACACTGGTTTCTAGGTTCCTGATTGTGTTTGTGTGTGTGTGCACGCACACTTTCAAGTCACCTGTTGACTTATGGATGAATTTCATCAGGTTTTCTTAGGCCAGGAATGCTCAGAGATGATTTTGCCAATTCCTTTCTCTGAAATATAGCCTACAGCACCTGATATTCATTGGCAGTGTCCATCCAAGTACTAACCAGGGCTGACCCTGCTTAGCTTCCAAGAACAGACAGGATCTGGTACCTTTAGGATTTTTAGATCCTTTAGTTTCGGATTACTGCAATGAAGAAAGTGCTCTTTTTTCTGCAATCCATAAATGAATAACATTTAGAATTGAGCCTGGTCACTGGGGAACTAGGATTTGTATCTGTGTCCTGCCATGGGTACATATTTGGTGACCTTGGGTAAGGCAGACTCTCTCAGCCTCAGAGGAAGGCAATAGCAAACCTCCTCTGGATACAATAGGATTACCATAAATGGAGTCGACTTGGAGGCGTGTAACGGCAACAAAATGAATATACATAACAAAACGTATGTTTTCTATTAATTGTACTGCATGTTTCATTGCTGTTTTGGAAGGTATGTGGTTGTTTCTTAATTGGTAATACATTCACAAGGCAGGTTCACAGACTTTAATATTGACTTTGAATCTGCCCCAAATAATCTGTAAAGATTTGTGAATTTTAAGGTAAAATGGAATAGTAATTTAACTGATCATGAGATAAGATTGGGTGTTTTAATTAAATCTTTATATTAATTTCACAAAGCACAATAAGCTCACAATTTCAGTAGCATGCTTCCAGAAATGGTCAGGATGGCAGTCAAAAAAAGCTGAGGAAAGTTTAATTTATTGGGAAGACCGTTGATTATATGAAGGTACTTGTAAACATGCAGATGAACTGGGTTAATGAGGCCAATTTGTGGTTTATAGTCAAACATGGTTTGTATTAAGGGAGGATTGCAAAAATGCAGAATCAGCATCTGTGAACAAAGGCAAACAAAGGGAGTAACAGAAGGAAAGAAGGGCAACATACTGGCCTTTTGACTATTTAGTGAAAGGTTACAAAAGTGTGAGATACTTACATGGGGGGCAGAATAAGGGGGAGAGGAAGCTCCCTTTTTTTAAAAAAAAAGATCTTTGAGCAGCTCACTGGGGGAGTCTGTTGAAAGGAATAATAAGGCGAGTTAAGAGAAATGGTACCAGATGTGGCTGCAATGCCAACAATCAGCTAAAAATGTAAACATGCATAAGGATTCAGTAATAAAGTTGTTACAGCTGTAATGCTAGGAATCATAAGAAAAAAAATATGAGGCTTGTCATTTAGCTGGAGATAAATCAAAACCTGGCACACATGGAAATAGGCCTTTTGCCCCTTTCCATGTAACACTCCATGTAAATTAAATAATTTATCACTGTGAACAGCAAAAGTAAATTTTAAAAAGATGAAGCAATCCTTGTCATAGGTTTTCATGTGTGATGAATGTGCTTATTTTTCAAGAGCGCTGTGCTTCAGGAATGTTTGTCAAACATATAAACATTCATGTGTTCAATGACACTAAATTCATGTTGTTCTTTTGCAGCAAAAATGCCCAACATGTTTTGATCTGCTCTGTAGCCTAAAAGTGATATGCTCCCTAATTGTTACTTGCAGTTCGTTTGTGGGTAGCTCTGCCCTAAGAAACCAAATTCCTTTGGATTTTTCCCCATGAACAGAACAAAGAATTAAAATAAAACTTTGGACAGCCATAAAGCAGATATAAAATAGATTTCTAAAAATAAAATAAAATATCTATAATATTCATATACAGAGTAGGAGAACACTGAACACAGGAAGAGAGAGGGGAGAAATAGGGAATGGAATCTTTTAAAGGGTTGTGGCAGAATTGGCATCGTGGGTGAGACTGAGCTCATGGGGGTCATGGAGATAGTTCCTTGTGTTCCTGTGGGTGGAGAAGGTGTGGGTTATCAGATGCATATAGCAACCTTTGCCCTTTTATAAACCCTGGTTCTCTCCAAGGCCCCAGAAACCCCACAAATATATTTGGAGGGAAAAAAATCATTTGAAAAATTCTCCAAAGTGTAGTTGCATTTGCCTTAAAATTTCCCCTCATCCACCTCAAACTTTGCCAGTTTCCTCAACAACAGCAACAACATTGTTGAGTTAAAAACAGGAAGTGAAAACAAGAAGTGATTTATGGTTGCTTGTTGGAGTATAGGTTACACATAAGGACAATAAAATATTATGTCACTCCCATTACTTTTGGAACAAGTCATAGTTTTTTGTGCTGCCAGAGAGAGGCTTTGTTGTCATGTAAAAAGCGTGGGTTGATCTACTTTGGAAATACTTGGTGCTTTATTCTCCAACGTATATTTGTAATATGATCTCTGCTGACTCTTAATTCTAAAACTCACCTGGCATTTCTCGGGCCATACATGGCATATTGTAAACTTTTTGAAAATTGCTTTACTGATTTAGGAAATTAATGCAGTGGTCCATGGTTACTATAATCCCTCATGTCCACTTCCTTGGGGACTGGAATGTATACTGAATGTTTCCAGTCTATGGGCCATTGTTTTGTTTTCTTTATTTGTTGGCAGATTCTTTATTTGTTGGCAGATTTAAAAAGTTGTCTTGATATACCATCTGTTAGTAATGATGTGAAAGCCTTTTCTACCTTTCTGTTTAAAAAATAGAGGTTTACTTTCAAATGGTTCTCCCTTGAAGAAATATGTCATTCTTTCATCAGTTTTATATAGTTATATATACTATATATATATATATATATAGTGTGTGTGTGTGTGTGTGTGTGTGTGTGTGTGTAGTATATAGGTAAACATTTTTTACTTGAGTCCAGTTGAGTCATTAGACATAGCATAATTCATACTTGTCCTTTGTGTTTTTCCAGTAGTGGGCTGAATGTCTTCTGACCTGTTTCATCTTGGCATGTCTCATCACAGTTTTTCATGGTAAAAGACCTTCAGAAGTGATTTGCTGGTACCTCCTTCTGTGCAGTATTAACAAAAATTAGCTAAAGTGTCACTGCCATTTTCAATGCTGCCTATTAGCTTTCTCTTTGGACCTTCTCAACTGTCCTCACCATTGGAACTGTTAGTTCCACTATTACTACTTGAAGGGGCACATCCGTCTTAGGCTGACATCTCCGCTTTGAGCAGTCTTCCTTGAGTCTAGCCTTCTGAAGGTATTACTTTCAGTCTCTCTGACACACTCAAACGCCCTCACCATATTAAGGTGTGCAAGAGAGTACAAATCATTATAGCATCATAAAAGAGGAACTACTTCAGATGCCAGTGGGAAAACAACAGATAAGAAGATAACTTCGTACTAAATAATAGCAATTTTATTAGTAATTTTATTATTAACAATTGTATTATTGGTAATTTTATTATTACAGCAACAAAACCAGACAAAATACCCAATTTCCAAAGCTGCTCATTTCACATAACAGGGAAACTACCCTAAATTATCCCTTGCATACTTCAGATACAAATGAACAAAATAATAGAAATTGTTTTAAAATACCTGACGGGGTTGCTTAACACACTAGCAAGTTAGGGAAGCATGTTTGACAAATGAACACATTGTTAAATGAAGTACATAGTGGAGGAATTAGCTGTGTGCTATGTTCTCACAAGAACCAAACCTTTATAAATAAATATTTCTACCAAGATTTGTACATGACAGGCAAGATCTTTATGGGGTGAATAGAGCTGGAGGTTGTATCTGCACAAGTGCGATGGAAGAATCACTGTAAATAGTGGCTACTTCCTTATAGTATCAAGTCTAAAAGCCAACTGTAATCCATTCTTTTCAGAACACAGGATAATTTCTAGCAGTACTTCCTACCATGTGCTAAAACTTGGTGGTAGTGATGGGAGCAGTGTGATAATGACATCACACTTGCTGTGTCATGAATCATAGGATTCCAAGCTGTAAAATTTCTCTGTTTTGGATTTTAAATGGAAGTTTGCCACCTATTTGCCACCTGTTTTTTATCATCCCATCTAAAAAAGGTCTTTTAAAATTGTACAGGAGTAGGATGGATACTGCTTCTACAAAATCATCCAATTTGGTGCTTCGTATAAACATTAAGTTTCCCTAAAATATATTCTATTATCTTTCAGCTTTGTGGAAGCCAATGATTTGAGCATTTAAAATCAAACATAGGTATCTTGGGTTGAGTGAAATTGTGTCATTTTATTATTTGACCTAGCTCTTCATTTGCCAGAGTCTCTGAACCTTACACCACAATGCATATCTCTTCTGAATGTGTAAAGGTAAGATGCGTGGCATATAATTAGTGGTTCATGCCATTGAGAAAATAGGTAGTAAGTTATGCTGTAGCAAACAATGGGATGCCTGATGTCTGGAATCAAACTTGATTTCAATTGAATAACAAGAGCAGAGAGGCTTGGCTTGATGAATTCTCTCATGGTGCTATTGAGGGGAAGTATCTCCACTGTGATATAGGTGTCCTGTTTGTATGGGAAGTACAGAGGAAGGAACAGAATGCTGAGTAATGACGGGCAGTCATGACATAGCAATGACCACTTTTTCTGCCTACCTACAGTGGATTAGAAGAAAATGATAACATAGCTTTATGCAAGATATTGCAGTCTTAGCACAGCTAAAGGGAAAAAAAGGTAGAATGAAAAAATTCACCTGTGATCATACTCTTTTTCCCCTGGATGTCACTGTTGCTCCATGTAAATGAAGGAGAAATAGCATTCATCTGGCTAGAATATCTTATGAAAAGGTTCTTCCTTCCTTTCTTGCACCTGTCTAAAGCCTGTTCAACATTTAATTCTAAAATCCATTACAATAGTTTGTCCATTTTAGAGTTGCATTTGAGCAGAAACACATGGCATATTTAGAATGTCTTTTGTTCAAGAGGAATCAAGGAGAGGTGCCATGTATTATACAGGATATGTATTAATGTTTCACCCCTCTTAACTTGTGCACAGTCTATCGTGGAGAGAAATAATATGGAGACATACTTGGGGTTTCAGAATGCACCCACTCTAATGTGCATAGCAATATTGCTTATTTGGAATCATAGGTGGAGTTTCACATGTGAGATCAGAATGGTTGTTTAAAAACAAGCACTAAGAGTACCAACTTTGCTGGATGCTTTCAGTCCAAAAATCCTAAAATATTCCTTATGGGAAGCTGATGTTAGTTAGCTTCCCATAAGGCATTGTTTGAGCATTACAGTTTTGTAAAAGAGACTAGACAGAGTTTGTGATCTTCAAGAAATAAGAACTGATGACCACTAGTATAACTCTAGTACTACCATTTTGGATATTTCTGCATGCTAATTAACATCTCAAAATCAAAGAATCCTTTGTTGTGCTGATGTTATCTGAATTACTGACATGCAAAAGTCAAGTTACATACTGGTTTTAGTATAAGACATATAGCTTTATAGAGAGCCTACTAGCATAATTAAATAATTTCAGAATCTAATGCCATTATCCAATTACTTTGACATTTAGCTGTTCTTTGCAGCTAATGGGATTAAGTTCATTATAAAGAGATTAAATGAAGAATTAAAGCTAGGCATAACAAAGGAAGACTTAAGCAGACAATCTGGTAAAGCTTATAGGAGTCTTACCATTGTGAAACTGTAGAGATAGTATAAAGTAGTTGTATTGGGTTCTTAAAATCTAAGAAAATTTCCTTTTGTCTATAATTACATGCATTATTCATTCATTTAGGAAATAGCAATGTTTTATTGCTTGGTTTTAGTTAGGGCTAAAAATATTTTGACTACTTTGTAATTGCTCACAGAATCAGCTCCGCAGTTCAAACAGATAACTATGCTCCCTTTGATTTTCTTAATATAGAACCATATTTTCCCCATATTACCAGCAATATTACCAGCAATATCTTTTGTCTGAATGAAAATCTATTTCATATTGTACAACACACAACAATCCTTAAATACCAATCAAGTCAAACCTTACTTTTTTATCATACTATTTCTGTTAAGGATATAATATTGAAAATTTGCTTTATACAGGAAGATCAATTGAGAATCACTTGGATTAGTAGCACACCAATTACAGTTTGTAGGCAGAGTAAATATTTCAAGGCACCAGATCCTGTCTATCTTGAAAGCTAAGCAGGGTCAGACATGGTACATGGTTAGTACTGGGAAAGACATCTGTGAGTGTTCCTGGTTTAAGGAAAACCTTTGAAATTTGTTGTGTTGCCATAAGTCAACAGGTGACATGGAGGCACATGTACACCAATTACCATTGCTCAGGCTGCCAGTTGTTTGTTTTGTTTTGTTCTGTTCTATTTTTATTGAGCAGTGAGGTGGGAAAGTCCACAGAGGAACCCTTCCCTGCATGGGGAAGAGGTTGAGGAAAAAGCTTTGTCTTTTAAAGGGATAGAAACCCTTTTTAAAAGGTAAGATCACAGCTCAGCTGTCTGGTTTGCATGATAAGTCAATTTTATCTGTTAGTACACTCTAATTATAAGTACTCCTTCTCCTGTTAATACATATTTGTCATGAAGATTTTTTTCACCATGCAGGATATTTAGCATTTTGTAGTTCAGATGCTTGTGGCTTCTTTCAGCTTCTGCTTGTTAAGTCTCAGACTTGGAATATGTGAAGTAATTATATAAATAGCAGAGAGAGAGAGAGAGAGAGAGAGAGAGAGAGGAGGGAGAAGCCTTTCCCAGATCCCTGACAACCATAATTAGCCTTCTTACAACTTTGAATTAGTGGTAAAGGATTCCAGGTCAGAGTACATGACTTGCAGACATGGCTTAAGCACTAGCACTATTATTTTACAAATGAATCACTACAAACAGGATTAATTCAACAGCTGATTTTGTCCTGCATGAGAGCTCAGACTTGACATTGTCAGAAGCCCAATTATTGAGGTCAATGTAGACTGCATTATATGTTATGGCTTTATTTATACCCTGTCTTCTTCTTGAAGCTAAGACTCATGGCGGCTTACAAGATAAAAAGAAATACAAATAAAAACACATGCCAGTAAAACTGTTTATTCTTGAAATGGCATTAAACTGTCACTAGAATGAAAGCTATTTAAAATATCCATTTAAAAACAAAGGCTACATATAGCCACACTGAAAAAGAAAAAGAAAAAGATTTTTCTTGTAAAACAGTCATTTCCCAAAATCGTGTTGGAATAAAAAGGTCTTCACTTATGGATGAATGGACAAGGAGCCAGTTTGTTCTTCTATCTACAGCTGCCTATATCATCCAAACTTAAATCCATGCATATTCTACCCCAAACCACTGGGGATGCTAATGGTCAGGGGATGGAAATGGTTTTACCATTTTCTGTAGACCATTAAGATATAATTAGGGCTGTGAAAATCTCTCAGTCATAATTTTGTGGTATTTCTGTGAATTCCTTCCTTTTCTTCCCACCTTGTTTCATAAAATTTTTTTAATGTTTTTTAAAGTACATATTTATTTGAATACTTTACTTAATGAAATAATTTTTTCCATTAACTAAAAAATGGTGACAAATTTATAACAAATTTGTTCAGTTGTATGTAATTTTAAATGTGTATATTGTTTTGTGTCTGCTTTGTTTCTTGGAAGGAGTTTGTAAGCCTAAAAAATGTACAGATTCTCAAAGTAAAGTGCCTTTTGACTCACAAGTCTGAGGATGGAAAGGCTTCCTTTATTGAAACTGTCATATATAACAAAATTATTTTCTGTTTCTAATGATTGTATAACCATGACATCAAGCTGATATGAACAGATAGTGATGATCAGAAGTTTGTATATGATTATCAGTTTAGTAAAATGTCTGTTGTAAAGGCCAAAACTGAGGAAAAAATGTCACTATAGATGAAGATAAAAATGCTTGGGTGGCATTCACAGACATTTAACTCCCCATCATCACTAATAAATATCTGCTCACTCTAAACTAAGGAGGTGTTCTCATATTTTGAGCCAAGTTTTGGTTAACCATGGTTAAGTTGGCTTCAATTTATGGTGATCCTATAAGTGAGAGATCTCCTGTCAGCAGCCCTGCTCAGATTTGGGGACATGTCTTCCTTGATTGAATCTATCCATCTGTAATGAGGTCTTCCTCTTTTCTTACTGTGTTCTACCTTACCAGGTATTATTGTCTTTTCCAGTAAGTCACAGCTTCTCATGATATGGCCAAAGTACAACAATCTCAGTTTAGTCATCTTGGCTTCTAGGGAGAAGTTAGGCTTGACTTGTTCTAATACCCTATTATTTGTCTTTTCGCAGTCCGCCATATGCTGCTCCAATTATCACTTTTCAAGTGAGTTTTCTTCCTATCACTTTTCTTCACTCTCCAGCTTTGATAACCATTACAAAGAAATGGAAAATATGATGGCATGGACCATCCTAACTTCCGTATTCAATGATCTATCTTAACACTTCAGGATTTTGTCTTGTTCCTTCATAGCTGCTCTTCCAAGTCTTAGCCTTCTTCTGATTTCTTGACTGCAGTCTCCATTCTGATTAATCACTGAGCCATGGTATGGAAAATGTTTATCAGTGTCTTCATTGTCTACTTTAAAGTTAAGTAAATCATCTGTGGTTATTATTTTTGTTTTCTTAATAGTCAACTGTAAACTTGCCTTTGCACTTACTTCTTTGACTTTCTTCAATCATCGTTCTGAGTCTTTGCTATTTTCTGCTAGTAGGATGGTGTCATCTACATGTCTTAAATTGTTGATGTTCCTTCCTCAAATTTTCTCATCTCTTTCCTCTGAGTCTAATCCTACTTCACTTATGGTATGTTCAGCTAACAAGTTAAACAGATAGGGTGATAAAATGCACCCTTGCCTGATCCTTTGCTATTTGGAAACCATTTCTGTTTCTTTGTGGTCTGTCCTGATGGCAACCCCCTGTCCTGAGTACAGGTTACTCATCAGGACAGTCAAATGTTGTCACAAACCCATTTCTTTAAGAGCAATCCATAGTTTTTAATGATCTACAAAATCAAAGGCTTTGCTATAATTTACTATGTGAAAATGTGTATTACCTATTAAAGATGAGACAATAGTACAGCAGTAACAAAGTTGCTTCTCTGCAGTATTAGAAAAGAGCAAAAAAAATCTGATTTCAAGCATCTAAGTTCCTTGCCTTGGTTTGGCTATGGAATGACCTTTGCTAATGGAAGAGCTATGGAAGCATAATCTTTTTGATTTTCTAAGCAGCCATCTACCATGGTACCTTCAGTAAAGGTTATTTGGGTTGTTACTCTGTTGGTGATCGCTTGGGCTGCCAGGGCCCTGACTGTTAGCGCTGAAGTGAAATCCTAATTGTACCGCTGGCTCTGAGGGCATTCATTTCACCAAGTATTGTTGCTGAATCAGAGTAATCACAGGTTGGTGTTTGCATTTCATAACATACATTGGACTATTCCATTTGATCTTGGTAATAAATTTAATCAGTACATGATAATTAAACATTAATAACAATTGTAAAAGTTTATTAACATTGCAAAATTCACTAACTAATTAAGAAACAGTGTAGGCTGGGTGTGTAGGTATTTTTAATTAAATTGAAAGCTGAGAATTGACTGCCTTTTCTGTTACTTAAATAAGAAAAAAATAGTGTTGATTTTTAAAAAGAAGTCTTCTGGATTCAAGGGAATTAAATCTCCCCCTTTTTATTTCTCCATAGTAACACTGTATTTAAAGAGTAAAAGAGCTTGTTCTTACCTTCTTCTTTCTATTCAAAAGTGTTCTGATCTTAAAAGGATGACTTAAAAATATTAAGCATATAAAATATAACTATTTGTATGATTAATATGAGTTTGTACTTTCCTACAGTGATATTACTTCCATTATACAATGAGAGCTTTATCGTTTCAGAATTATTACAAATGATAGACTGTGTTGGTTCCGCTTAGGACTTGCAATATTCTAAGCTTTAGAGTATTTTTCTGGGCAAGTCAGACTGAAGCGCAGAAAGTCTAAGTAGTTTATCTATTATAGTAAAGAAAGAAAGAAAGAAAGAAAGAAAGAAAGAAAGAAAGAAAGAAAGAAAGAAAAGAGAGAGAGAGAGAAAAAACTGGGAATAAGAATGATGTGCATTTTTGATACAGTAAATTCTTTGTTGTCATAATAGACATTGCTGTTGTTGCTGCTGCTGCTGTTGTGGACTTTCAAATCACTTCTGAGTGATGATGACCCTAATGTACCACAGGGTTTTCCTCATAGAATTTCTTTAGAGAGGTCTTGTCATTGCCTTCCTCTGAGACTAAGAGAGTGTGACTTGCCCAAGTGAGCAAGAACGTTCCCATGGCCGAGTGGCAATTTCAACCCTGATCTCCTAGTGTTCTGTTGCAACACTCAAACCACTAGAGTATGTTAGTTCTCATAATATACCTGCATGAGGTAATATGCGAAATTTATCATGATACATACAGCTTCCAGTAGAAGTCTTTAATGTGTGCATGCATTTGGGTGAGTCTTTAATTATGCCAAAATCACAGGCAAAATAAACTACAATACATTGGAAATGGGCATTATAAATAGTATTCAATCAAGAATATCTAAGAACTTTAGTACTCTTCAGTGTAAGAGGTAATTACCGTCAAGCAAGTACTGCCAAGTAAGCTAAGACAAACCTTTTGTTTCAATCTAAAGTTTTAAAATAATATTCCCAAACCAACATGCTTGCTTCCATTTTCCCTAACATCACTCCTTATAGCAAGAAGCAAAGATGAAACAAAGGAGAGGGAGGGACCATAAGGATCTTGAAGATAAAGTTCTAATGATTTTTAAGACTGCTCATTTCCTTCATTAGCCATAGTGCATGCACACACACCCCATATTGTAAGTTCAGATGGGTTTCCTTTCATTCTCTCTCACATGCATCAATATGATACAAGAGACTCATAAACTGTAGCAAAATGGAAAAGGAGGCCAAAGTCCTCAGCAAATAGTAAAAGTCATTAATAGTATTGTCAGAAGAGAATATTCAAAGCTTTTAATAGCTGGACGGGAGCAGCCAAGATGGCGCCTGAGGCAGCAACATAGTAACTCCTGCTGATAAACCTTCTCAAAACACTTACAAATAACTCTAAATAACCATAAGTTCTATCTCTCATCCTAATTATTCTTATTGCCTGAAAAGAAGAAGGCAGAGGAAAGAACTTTATACTGCTGGCTAGTGAGTATACTAAGTCTGTTTAAGTTTGGTTAAATTCAAATCCGTCAGCACAGAATGTGGGAATGATATAATGAAAACTACAAACCTTTTAAGTTGCATTTAATTGCCATCTGTAAGAAATCCTTGACTGAATATCCTTGAGATTTTAACTAAAAGCCTGCTGACTGATAATGAGAAATAAGAATCATAGAATCATAGAAATGTAGAGTTGGAAGAGACCACACGGGCCATCTAGTCCAACCCCCTGCCATGCAGCAATACCCTCAAAGCACTCCCGACAGATGGCCATCCAGCCTCTGCTTAAAAACCTCCAAGGAAGGAGACTCCACCACACTCCGAGGCAGCCTATTCCACTGCTGGACAGTCCTGACTGTCAGGAAGTTCTTCCTGAGGTTCAGGTGGAATCTCCTTTCCTGCAGCTTGAATCCATTGCTCCTTGTCCTGGTCTCTGGAGCGGCAGAAAACAAGCCCTCTCCCTCCTCTACATGGCATCCCTTCAAATATTTAAACATAGCTATCATGTCCCCTCTTAACCTTCTCTTCTCCAGTAGAAGAGGAAAGAGGAAGAGCTTACTCTAGATCTCCACAATCGAGCAGAGACTCAAAACATCTAAAGATTGAACAATACTTTACTTCAAAGGAGTTCAATAGAAATTCAAATCCTAACCTTGCAATGGGCATAAATGAATCTTTCATTCCATCCACAGAAGAGTGGGTACAGACTGGGGTGATAATTGACAAGGATGACCATGGGGAGAGGCCTGTATACCCGTCTGGATTAGAGGATTGTGATCTAACTACCCCCACAAGGAAGGATGATAACTTTTTTGAGAATTCTCATCAGAGGCAAGAGCCCCCATTAGATGTTATTGCATCACAATGCTTGCTAACAGCCCACATGGTAATTTCAATATTTGAAAAATTGGTGAAAATAAATAAAAATATCCATAAAGTTGAAGAATTGCTTGAGGAATATATCAAGAAGCATAGCCAAGAGAGTAAAGCTTTAGGAAATAAATTGACACAACCTAATCCGGCCCAAATTTCACAGCAATATGTAAGAGCTCCACAAGATCTAAGTAATCCAAAGATGCTGCGTACATTGGTGCCAAATAAAATTCTACTACACATTCTGGACAAAAGAATTAATCGAGGCCAGTGGAGCTCTCTGGAGGCAGCTAGACTGTCCCTGAGTAAAATATTGAGAGCAAATCTATACGCTATTGATTTAACTGAAGTTTATTGGCTCCCTCGAGTAGGACAGAATAACAGAATTCTGCTGTCATTTGAAGTAGCCTCCATTCCATCTATGCTCTTCAAATGAAGAACTTTTTGTATTCGTTACAAATCATCCCAGTTAGAGTGTTCTGTGACCCAGTGATTCACCCTTTATTTAAGAGAAGCCAAAAGAACAGAAATCGGGATATCAATTCCGATTATGATCCTGGCTGGATTTCGGCTGGGCCCTCACAATCCTCGGAAAGGTCCACTCGTGATCACAGGGATGATAAAGATGTTGTAAACCCCCTTGAAGATCAAACTGGTCACTTAAGAAGAAAAGATGACTTTAACAGTCTGTATGGTGAACCTGATGACTCCCAAACAGATCTTCTTCAACAAATAACAAAGATAAAGGATATGGGCTTATCAGCCGAACACATTACTAAATCATTATGTGAGATCATGGCACCTATACAAGGCTCACAGGGAAAAAATAATAGGCTAAAGGAAGTGCAAGCAGGGATAAAAACTTTGAATGTCTTTAATTGGGAGACTTGTGTCGTCGAAGGCAGAGATAATACTGAGGGACATCCTACGAGGGGTACAGAGTGTACTTAGAACTCTCTTCCATGAAATTGTCTATGTTGGGGAGAATAGCGACTATAAAATGAATGTTCTGCCAAAGATGAATTTTTTGTTTCAGAATCTCCCCATAATAACAAACAGTAAACCTTTTACACAGTGGAAAAAAGACTTGACCAAATTTATATGGCAAGGGAAAAAACCAAGAATTAAATGGAATATTATGACAGATCAAATACTACGGGGAGGAATGGGAGTACTGGATTTTCAATTATATTACAAAGCTGCGGCATTCATATGGCTAAAAGACTGGATTGACTTACAAGATATAAGAATGCTTGCACTGGAGGGAGCAGACCTGAGGATGGGATGGCATGCCTAATATGTTTTATGATAAAACAAAAATTGACAAAGATTTTTCACATCACTATATCAGAAAATCGCTTCTGAAGATATGGGATAAATATAAGAGTGAAAACATAAGGCAGCTACCCATGTGGGTATCCCCTCAAGAAGCTTTCTTTGGAAGATGGAAGGCAACAGAGAAATGGCTGAGATATGAGGATATATTAGAGAAAACAATGACAAATGCATATAAAATCAAATCAAGAGAAAAATTGGAACAGGAAGGACTGCCATTAAGTTGGTTTCCGTACAGGCAGCTAAATGAGAGATTCCAGATCGACTTGAAAACCTACAGAATAGAATCCAAAGAAAGGACAGGAGTGATTAAATGGATCTTTGACAATCCACCGCATCTGTTAGCCCATATATATCAAGAAATATTAACACAGGAGAGACAGGAGGAGACTGTGAAATCTGCAATGATTTTGTGGGCGCAGAATATTGGGCATTCAATTCAAGTAGATGAATGGGAACAGAGCTGGAAAAGGACACAAAAATTTACAATGGCTCAGAATCTTAAAGAGAACTATTTTAAAATGTTTCGTAGATGGTACATGACACAGAAAAGTTAAAAAAGTTTTACAATACAGGTACGGGAATGTGTTGGAAATGTCAGAAAGAGGTGGGAACAATATTTCATATGTGGTGGTCATGTCCCAAGGCAAAGAAATATTGGAGTGAAATACATAAAAAGATTTGTGAAATATTGAAGGTTCAATTTGTAAAAAAACCTGAATTTTATTTGTTAAACATGACAAATGTTTTTGAGAATACTAATATTAAGAGGCATTGGAGATCAATATTGTACATGATAACGACAGCGCAAACTGAATATGCCAAATTATGGAAGTCTCAGCAAATACCCACAATTGAACAATGGTGGGGGGCATTTATTGAGAATAGAAATGTGGATATTGTTTCACAAAGATTAAAGGGGAAATCGGACGATCAGATAAAAGCAGAATGGCAAATTGTAATGGGTAATTGCTGCGAACTGCCAAGTGAAAATGTCTGAATTATGGTTGAAATTAAAGGGGAATAACTGTAACATAACAGGAGTTGATGAGAGAAATGCAAGATCAAACACGTAAGACGAACATGGAATTGTGAGGCATAATTTTTTATACGTGAGTAGATATCTAGAAAATGAAAACTAGATCAGAGTGGAAGAACAAAAACATTACATGTAAAAGTACAATTTGAGATATTTTTTTTTATTTGTGAAACTTAATAAAATTATTAAAAAAAAAACAAAACTCTCATACCTCCAGGGAGCCAGAATCAGCTGAGGCAGTAACTATAACTGCTCACTTCAATGCCCTCCCTAAAGAGCATATGACAGATACGTCTATACTACTGATCAATTTTGACAACAACAGATAGGTGCATTGTTCGAGTCCCTCTATGACGACAAGGAAACTTACTTCTTCAAACACACAGATAACAAATAACCTGAAGGATGACTTCCCAGCTAATGATTTAGGCTCCCTGCTCGCTGGAGACCCACATTTTGATGCCCACGTAGCCTTGATTAATTCAGGTTCATGTACAAATCAAATGATAAGGAAGGATGGCTTGATTCCTGTTGACATGACATGTTCAAATGAAAACATAACTGCATGACATACGGCAGACCAGAGTAAGCTCACCTTGATTACCTGGAATGTTGTGGGATGGCAGGCATCAGCTAAGGACCCTTGCTTCAGTGAGTTCCTTTCCCATTATGATGTTATATTAATTCAGGAATCATGGTGCACTGAAGAATTAACCTTGAATGGATTTCACTCATCATCTATAAGAGCAGAACCCGGACTAAAGCATGGAAGAGCAAAAGGAGGACTGGGGATTTTAATCTCTACTATCTTATGCGCTACATCGAGGACTCTCCCCGCACTCAACGCACATGCTATGGCAGTGCTCATCCAGTTTAAAACTAAGTCTTTGGTGATAGTTAACATCTGTATGCCTCCTACAAGACAAAGATCCCAAACTAGAGCCATATGGACTAGATTAGAAAATTATGTGGCTGAACTTATTTTGGAATACCCTGACACACCGCTGATTATGGGGGGAGACATGAATGCTAGAATGGGACCAGATGATTATACCCTTTACTCACAATACAAATGCCCCCATCTGAAACCAGAAAATGATTATAGTCTCCCCGCTCGTAGCTCAAAGGACACCAAAACAAATTATGCAGGGCTTTGTCTGGCTCAAGCAACTTACCAGCTAGATCTTTATATATTGAATGGTATACTGGAGAATGATCAGCCAACAGAATTCACATACTTCTCTGGACTACGAATGAGTGCAATTGATTATATAATTGTTTCTGGAAACCTTTCACCATATACCAAACATCTTAAAGTTATGTCTAAGATTGATAGTGACCATTTCCCAATTATGCTTCAGTTAAATAATTTTACTATTGAGAGTCAATCCAAAGATTATCATCAAGTGTCTTTCAACCCATCAGGGGAAAATTATTGCAGACCTAAATGGTCCTCACATTTAAACCAGAGGATAACTGACTCACTGAGCTCAGATCGTTTCCAGAGTATGAGATCTGCCCTGATAACAGCAGAACTGGGTCTAGTTATTGAGAGATATGAAACTCTTATTCAAGAACTGCGGCAATATCTAACTTCTGAGAGTAGAATCCACTCCAATCAACAGTTGTACCATTCTAAGCCATGGTTTGACAAACAGTGCGTAGAAACCAAAAAAACTCTTGCTAGCAAATATAAGTTATATACAACACATACATCATTGATAGATGCTTCTGATCTCTTAAAATATAAAAGACAATACAAGCAATTAATAGTATAAAAGAAAAAAGAATTTATGGAAAACAACTGAATGCAACTTATTGGTGCAGCTAGATCCAAGGACTCTGCTCTTTTCTGGCATATTATTGCAAGATCGCAAAGCAACGATCATGATAGGATAAACTGCCATATCCCTTTAACTACATGGGAAGCCTATTTCCAGGAACTCTACTCAGATACGAATGCTGCAAGAGACCAAGTTGCCCATAAAATGGAAAATCTCCCCCTGTGGACTCCAGTATTGGAAGCTGAGGTTAAAAGTTTAATAATTCAGTTAAGATCAGGAAAAGCACCAGGAGAAGACCTTACACCATCAGAGGTATTCAAGAATAATCAGAACTCCTGGATCCCGCTCCTGGCTACACTTTTCACTTTTATTGACACCTATGGAATAGTGCCCAAGGCATGGGGTCTTGCAATTATTGTTCCTATCTTTAAGAAAGGGAGAAAAGAGGATCCAGCAAACTATAGACCCACCAGCCTTTTAAATACAATCAGCAAGATGTATGCAAGACACCTGCAAGTGAGGCTGCTTGAATGGATGTAAGGGGAACAGATACTTGCAGATGAGCAAGCTGGATTCAGAAAAGGCCGCTCTACCATTGATCAATGTTTGATATTACACCATTTGGTTAGAAAATACTCTTCCGGTAGCCTGACTTCATTGTATGCTGCCTTTATTGATTTCAAGGCAGCTTTTGATTCTGTATCACGGGTTCTACTGTGGGAGAAGCTGGAGGCCTCCTCAACTGACAAGCGTCTGCTCCATTTGATTCGTATGCTGTATCAAGAGACAACGATGAAAGTAAGAGGTAACCCTCTTGGGCATCTTACCAAAACCATAGAAATACAGAAAGGTATGAGGCAAGGCTGTATATTAGCCCCACTCCTATTTAATTTTTATATCAAGTCTATGGTGGCACAGTTCCAGAACACTAACTTTCATCCCCCAAAGATAGCTGATAGGAATATTTCAATCCTGCTTTATGCAGATGATGCAGCTATACTCTCAAGAACACCCATTGACCTTAAAAGAGCAGTGAGAACCTTAGTTCAATATTGCAGGGCAAATCAATTAGAACTCAATTACCAAAAAACTAAAATTATGGCCTTTACCAAAAGGCCTAAAAAACATTTGTGGAATAATGATGGCCATAAAATTGAGCAGCTGTCTTGCTTTAAATATCTGGGAGTAGTTTTACAAGCAAATGGTAGCCTGAAAATGCATGGGAAATATGCCGCAGATAATGCTCAAAGAAGTTCATTGGCTATTCAAAAATTCGTTAGGTCAAAAGGAGGACAATTTATACCAGCAGCCCTCAAATTGTTTGAGGCAAAAGTGATGGCGCAACTCCTTTATGGCGCTCAGCTGGGTCCCTTTCAAAACTATACACCATTAGAGCTTGTACTAACAAAATTCTTAAGACCAATTTTTCAGACCCCAAAGTGTGTTTCAAATGCTACTCTAAGATTAGAGTCAGGCTGTATGAAAATAGAGTCTAGGGTGTGGGTGATTATAATAAACTATTGGCTTAGATTAGTTTCTTCTTCTATTGGCTTTGTCTCTTTGGTGCTGAAAGATGGATTCCATTCTAGATGGAATCAAACAGTGGTTATTAAAATACAAAGCTTGGGCTTCTCTCTAGAATCCTTATGTAATTTGGGCTACGATAGAGCCAAAATGGCCATTAAACAAAGGATAGTGGACATAGAGCGTCAAATGGACCTTGGTATGACTCCTACTTTCATTATTAGTGATTCCAACAGATATGCTGCCATACCTATGAAGTATTTAAATAAATTGGAAATCCCTGAATACTGAAGAGCTGTTACCTTGGCACGGTGTAATGCTTTGCCATCAGCACTATTGGAAGACATATATCGGAAGATACCCTTCCCAGAGAGAAAATGCCCATGTAATAATGAACAAGTGGAAACTGTGGAACACGTACTTTTACAATGCCCATATTACAGGGATTTACGATTAAATCTTATTTCCCCCATTCTCAATAGATTTTTAGGCCACTCGGAACAGTTTTATGTCTCATTACTACTTTCAGATCATAACTCAGAGATATCCTACAAAGTAGCTAAGTTTTGTGCAATTGCCATTAGAATCCGGCGCAAGATGGTCAGTGATGCAGATTAGATAAAGGATAGATAAAGGAGAATTTTATGAGGATGATGTTGTATACCTTATAATTCTTTTTAACCAACTGACTATTTATATGTACTAATTTGTCTTTTATTGACTGATTTTATGGTATATGAGGAAAATGTTGTATGGTCTTATAGCCTTTTTTAACCAATTGACTAACTATATGTACCAAATAGTTTTTTACTGATTGATTTTATATGTTTTATGAGGATGATGTTGTATGGTTGTATATCTCTTTCTAACCAATTGACTATTTATATGTATCTTGTATCTTGTTTGTTCTCGTATACTGGTCTGAGACCGTAAGAAAGTTGAAAGAAAGAAAGCTTTTAATGTAATGGAATTTTGGAGTTGGCTTTTTTGGAGATTTTGTTTCATGTCTGAATAACACATGGAAGATGTAGAAGTATAATGTATTCCACTATTTGTACTGATATTATTGGCCTGCTATTGGAGTCCAATTGAACCCTTTAAAACTGGAAATAAAAGATATGAATGATTTCAAAATAACTTGAGTTTAACAGGAAGTAAACAGACATTATAGTCCCACGTCCCAAAAATATAGTCTGACACAAAAGCTATTGGGATATATGGGTGTGGAGACAACAGACAAGGCCTTGCTTCCTCTTCTCTCAGATAGAATGGCAGCTTCCCCTGTCCCCATCATCTGCCCAAGCACTTTGCCACTTTATGGCCAATTCTGGCTTTCTCCAAAAGCACCACCTTTGTGTAAGCAGGGAAAAGTCTTTCAGTTATTAGTTAAACTCCCTTTAAAGGTTTATGGTAGCATGGTTCTAGATGGTTATAACCACTGAGAATCATTTATTTGAGACCCACTTTGTAAGAAAACTAGCGTATTTAGCCAGTGTTGCCTGGGATTTTATTTTCTCGTAGGTAATACTTGTTAGAAATACCTTAGGAATTACCTTACCTTACCTTAGCAGTTAGATGTGGTTGAAATACACAGATTTGAGATCCTGTGCTTCTAATTCCCCAAACTGCCTTGCTCAGTACCTGTAACTTTTCCCCATATTCTCCAATCCAATCTGTATTTAGAGTTGTTAACATACAGAAGTTCGGTTTCTGAGGTAATATACTAGCCCTCTTCTCCTTGCTGCTAGGCCTTGTCTTCATAGCAACCAGCCTGGACCAACAGCTCTCCAGATGAGAATTCTAAAGGCCTCTCCCTAAATTGCCAACCCCAGGATTCCATAGAATCTTTACAGGCAGCCAATCATATGAGGCCTTCTCACCTGACACAACCAATCATATGAGGTCTGCCTGACACAGACAAACTCACAAACTTTGACTTTTATATATTAGAGAGAGTTTAATCTTTATTAAAACAGCAAACAGAATAACATATTTTTGTTTTGTGTGTACATCTAAGTTCAAACAGATCTTAAGCATATGTTTAAACTAATTCTTAACTCTTTATAATAGCATAAAGATACAGCTCTCTCTCTCAGTCTCTCTCTCTCTCTCAGTCTCTCAGTCTCTCTCTCTCTCACACACACACACACAGCCCTCTGACTTCCCTCTTTGCCAAAGGCTATGTTCCCAAATCTAGGTCACTCTCTCTGACCAGATTTAACAATAGGTTGATTTCTCTTCTGACCCTTCTCTAGGCTTTCCCTGAGAAAACATACTTCTTATTCAACCCCCCTTTGATTGAATGAGAACTCCTCTGGCTGAAGGATTTACCCTTCACCCTTGAACTGTGAAAGTCTGACTTTTCTGGAAAACTCTCTCTCTCACACAGCCAAACTAGTGTGCCTGCTATAAATACATTTTTATTCAGGCCTCCACCCCTCATTCCCGCTAAAGGGCTGGGCTTCCCTTTCGAGTGGCCATTCTGGTTACCTAGCAACCTGCTGCTGGGTGGCTTTTCTCTCACTCAGGATACAACTCTCCCATACTCCATCACAATAGGATTCTACAGACTTTAGCCTCAGACAAGAAAATGGAAGAGAGATCAAAACAGAAACAAAAACATATAAAGTGTATGTGTATGTGTGTGCGTTCAACTTGCTTGTTGGCTTATAGTGACCCCATGAATTTCATAGAGATTTCTTAGGCAAGAAGTACTCAGAGGTGGCTTTACTAGTTCCTTCCTCTGAAAATATAGCCTACAACCCCTGGCATTTGTTGGCAGTCTCCCATCCAAGTACTAACCATGGCTGATTCTGCTTGACTTCAAAGATCAGACAGGCTCTGGTGTCTTTAAGGTATTTAGGCCCCAAAATATAAGCTGTTGGAGTATATGGGATTTTGCAAAGTTTATCTTTAGTCAAGAAAGCAGAAGAGGGAGCAAAACAGAAACAAAATTCTATAGATATAGTAGCCATCACAAATTAAATAACAAGCTCTGATGTATCTCACTCAACTCAAGAGCTCCTCACCCCAAGCAAAGTATGCTTCAAATAAGAAATCATTGTTGCAAATTGGCATTAGAAGAGTGTGAATCCTAGTTTGAAGGTAACGTCGTCAGAACAGCATTGAACACTTAGATCCTAACATAAAATTTCTTCTTGAAACCCAACAGCTTCTTGCAGTATCTTCTGGTGGCTGTTGTTGTTGTACACATAACAGTGTACCAGGAGGGGTGTGTGTGTGTATATACACACGCGCGCGCGCACACACACACACACAGGAAACTGTACAAGGAACTGAGATTAAAAAAAAAAAGCTAGCCTTGATTAGATAAGCCCCTTAACCTGACTCTTACATGTAGAAGTACACTAGCAAGTGTTACTGGTTTTGAAGCTCCTCATGGTTCCCCCTTTCCTGAAGAAAAGGAACAAAGGAGCCATTCATCGTCATTGGAGAAGGGGGACATGACCTCAACAGATAGGAAGGAAGCAAAGTGACTTAAATAGATCTAAGGAAAGGGTCACTCTAGGGAATATCTAGCTACTTATTGTCCCCTCCTACTGGTCACTTGATGCATGTGTTGATTCCTGTTAACTTCCAACTGTACGGATGGTTAATAGCTTAGTGAGGTGATGAAACAACTGACCCGATAATGGTTGAGTAGTGCATGGAATATGAAGTCATTCCGATTTGCTAAAAGCATTTTACAAATATTTTAAACATCTGCTGTTTAAACGGTGACTTTAATCTTGAATTTCTAGCAGAACCAATCTGTAGCAATCTTATTCTTTGACTACTTTCTCGCTAGATGACTTGCCCGTGTAATAGAATAGCTTATTCTTCAGAAATAGAATCCTTAATATGTAACTAGAGAAAATTATTTTTCAAATGCCACGAAATTCTTTCCAAGTAGTGTTTTTTTAAATATTATTATACAGTACTTATTTTGGGCTACCATGCACAAAGGTTTATGTGGAACTCAGTGTTAGCTTATATCAAACAGTGCAGTTCAGGGTTTATTCCTTCATTAGTTTAGATATGCTGCTGAGTGCTTTTTTTTCTTTGACAGGCTTCCTATGTTCTCAGTTGGCTTTGTATTTAAATATTCTGGATACTTAGATCTCTGCCACTTGTTTTGTAGTTTGTTTGTCTTCTACCAGTTAAGAACAAAACTACAAAAATGCAAGATTCACTAACAGGCTTAAAACTTTTTTTTTTTCATGCAGCAAAACAGACTCCTTTGAAACCTAACCCCTCTATACATTATTTCTACATAGAGTGTTTACATTGTACGTCAGCTTTACAGGATGCAGACAAATCAGATGCTAGAAAAAATTATATAGGAAAAACTGTCAAACTGTCATTTATTTCCAAGTAATTGTGCACCAGATATTACTGATATACACACATATGTAAACTTGCCTTCTGCAGTCATAAATGTAATACTTCCATTTTATTTCTATGGTTAAATCATTGCATTGTGCAGCATGTTTCTATTCTATCAAAAGATAGCCTCTGTTAGTGATCATGTTGATAAGAATACCCTTTAATATAGAAAGTGGATGGATTTAGTAGAAAATGGTTCACTATGCATTGTACTTTCTGTTTTTTGG
Source organism: Cyclura pinguis (assembly GCA_030412105.1). Taxonomy (NCBI): domain Eukaryota; kingdom Metazoa; phylum Chordata; class Lepidosauria; order Squamata; family Iguanidae; genus Cyclura; species Cyclura pinguis. The sequence continues at coordinate 134,426,902 of CM059600.1, forward strand.
GGGGAATGACTTAGCCATGAAATAAACATTTAGGGATTCCTCAGGATGTGGTAAAATTAGCCCTTAATGGGTAGGTTGTACAGAAAAGCAGAGGAAGGAAAGGCATAAAAACACTACCTCTGCCACCTTCTGTCACTGTTCTCCTTATTCTCCATAAGCTGAGACAGACTGCCTGGTACTAGGGCTTTCTGTATTCATGGAAGTTCTTTTGAAATCAAGGTTCTAAATCATACCAAGATCTTTCAGGATTAGGTAGGGGTTGGCCTCAGCAGTTGGAAGAAGATGAGGGTGAGTAGATCTAGCATTCCATTTTGTCTTTATCTTCTCTGTGCATATATGACAAAAGTTATTACTGAACTGGAATATTTCAAACTGAGGTCAGATTCTGTGCCATTATGTATCACATTTAGGGTTCATCATTAGTAAATTAGGCTTCTTTACAATAAAATTGTCAACATAGTGTTTAAAATATTCTTAATAAGTATTTTTAAAGAAGAAATATTATGTCTACAGATCCAAAGAAACAATCTTAATGTATGGAAGTAGTTAGGGAGCTTCTTTTTTTATATATTCTACAACGACTGTTAAACAAAATAACTCTTTTGCTGTGGGAAGTTCTGTACTAGGACAAGACAGAGGCCTGCGAAGTAGTTCGTATGTGTGCTGGGCTTCGTTTGTTTCTTTCATTGTTTATGTGTGTTATAAATTACCTGTTGAAGATCATCTTGCTGATAAATCTTAAATATGTGCAGTGGGTACTTTGAGGACTCAATGGTCAAGTCCATACTTAAGACCAGTCCATATGTAACTGCACGACACATGAATTGCTTCAGTTACTTGCTTATAAAATTGCTTCAGTACTGACTGTATTCAAGTGCCATGCAGCTGGCACCAATCGAAATGGCTCTTTTTCTATACCACCATCACTCATTTTTCAGGAAAGCAGTACCTGACTGAAAAGGAATCTACTAGAATACTACTAGAACCTCAGTGGAATAATCTACACTGGAACATTTAGTTTAGTAAGATATGAACTGACACATTTTCATAGAATTGTGGTAATATATCACAGGAAAATATGTTTTAGAAGAACATATATCCTTCTTCCGGTGTTATCTGTTTTATAAGAAGGATATTGCAAGAAGACAGTAATAACAAGTAATGATTAATACAAACTTTTAATAATAATAATAATATATATATATATATATTACCAAAAGCAAACAGACCAAAATCTTATTTATCAGAACTTCTTTAGCTACCTTATGATGTAGAAAATTAAAATGCAAAATAACTTTGTTGTAACTATGAGGTGATATGTTAAAGTTTATAGTTCACAGCACTGCCATCAAATCTGCAGAGGAGACTGCATTTCTTATGTGACCTATACAGAAGACAAACAATACAGTTTTTCTTGTCATTTCAGTAGGCAACTGAATCTGTCACCTCATTCAAATGTGCAAAGGGGAAGGTCTGATAGCTATTTAAATGCTGTTAAAGCTTCCTCCAAGAAGATAACTTGGATTGAGTGACTCAGTCCAAAGTATTTTCCAACCCCAATAAGATTCCAGTGTATTTTGAGTTATAAATGTGCCAATGTCCACAGGAGCATTTGTAGGTGTGTAGCCATAATACCTGAAATGAAGGTGAGAAACCATGTGCTGAAATGAAGTGGAACATTTGTTTTAAGTTATCGTTTCCCTTCATTTTTTGCAAAAAAATGTAACCAACAAAATTTCTGCATACTTAAAAATACTCTCATTTTTGAGTAGTACATGACCGTATGTGGCAAGTGCTGCAAGTTTACAATTCTTCTGGTGAATATTTGATAAAACGCCTATCTTGTTTAATCTCATTTTGTTTAATCTTGTTTTAACTTGTGTATTTTGGGAATATTTAATCGTCTGTTTTTTAGTTTGTTTAAGCCACTTTGAGTCTTGAAATGGGAAAAAGGCAGGATAGAATAATGGTGGTGGTGGTGGTGATGATGATGTTGATGACGACGACGACAACGACGATGCTCTAGCTTTGTGTGAATTCTGCAACAAAATGTGACTTGGATAGAATAAAATATTCCATCTCCTTGAATGTGGGTTTTTAAAAATATGAATATATGATTTGATAAGCTAGATCACAGTTCCTAATACATTTTTGTACCTGTAGGCATGTCTGGAATGTTGCCGTTACTGGATGTTATTAAATGATAGGTCTTCCTGTCAGGGGCATGAACACTCACGAAAGGCTCTGACTGATAAAAAATGCTGAAACCACACAAATGCCAATTCCCCACATGTGTGTGCAGTTTATGTGTGTGTGTGTGTGCGCGCGCACGCACCTCTTTTGTCTCTCTTTCTCTCTGTACCCTGCCTGATTTTTTTAACTCCAGGTTACTTTCTTCCTCAATGATCCCAGCTCTCACAGCTGTGTGGGAATACTGTGGCTACCGTCTTAACATATCACAAAGAGTCTTCAACTAGTACAGAATCTCATGGGCAATTCAGAATGTTGTGGCATCTAACCATTGCCTTGATATCTTGCCAGATTTCCCAATAACTGGTTCCTTGTTCTGTTAAAGATAGAACAGGTAAGAATAGGTGAGCTTGTGAGCACTTGGTGAAGGTGATACTTGATTTCCCAAGTGTGGTACCTGAACTTTGGCTGTATCTTTCAGCTTTGGAATAGGAAACATATATAAATGTAGTGATTAATTACAACTTCTGTTTGTTTTTTACTTTTCTAATGTTTTAAGGATGTGAAAAGGAACTAATAATAGAATATTTCCAGATGAGAAAAACAGAACTGAAAAATTAAACTTCAGTATCATATGCCTCTTGTTTAAGGATTTAGATTATATGTTACAACGAAGTAGTCCTGTTTTTTATTATATATGAAGGAGTTGTATGTTCTTTACAATCTTACTTAATATCAAATTCAGAAAGAGATTTAAAAATCCAATAAATAGTTTAAAAAGAAAGGAAAGAACAATACACAGTTTATTTCATTTTTATTAACATTTTAAGTTACATTACTCATATATGTATCCTCTGATTTGAAGGTAGGTCCTTTCTTTCCTTAACATTGATGAATTTCCAGCTTGCTAGGACTGCCTATCCATGGGAGATGAGGCAGAGGCAATGATTAGGGAACTCTTCCAATTATCACATTACCAAGACACTGAACTGAGAGGCATTGTGAGAATATCTGACATTCAGGGGCTCTTTTACGCTAGACAGATATAACACTAAAATTCCGCTGTAACTGCTATGGTAACATCCATTGGAAACCTGGTATTTGGTGTTTTTGTTTGATTGTTTGTTTAGGGAGAAGTATTTAGAATTATTAGCTAGAAAGGTCTAGTGCCTTCCCACACTACAAATCCCAGGATTTTATAAGATGCAGCCATAGCTATTATAGTCATAGTGCTGTAGTTGTGGAGGATGAAATATCCAGGACCTTCATTATTTCCGGCTAACAGTCTCTGCCACTAGCCTCTTATCCTTTAGGAGGGAAGGAAATGACGAACTGGAAGGATAGGCTGCTTGCTTCTTATGAGTTCAACTTATGAACAGGTTAGGGGATTACTCATGGGTTTGGAAATGACCCTCTCCCAAAACAGTGCGGCATCATAAGCAAGTAGATTTTAGATTATTCTGCCTAGAATATTTTGCTGGCACCTAACTCCTAGATTATGGATACTACATGAAGATGGTTTTATTGTGCCAAGGTTTTATGATATGAGATATTTCATTCCTCCTTGGTTTTTCTTTTTTTTAAAAGTATGTTGCTTTACTGCTGTTTTCAGAGTAGGTTTTTTTTAAAAAAAAAACCAGCAATAATGTTGATTTTTGTAAGGCCAAGTTCACAAGGTTTTTTTAATCTCATTTTCATTTTAGAGACACAACACTTTCAAGCTCTTTGACCTTTTCAGTTTTCCAGCTTTGACAGCTCTCCTATCTAATAATCACAACAATCTGCTACTGCGTATATTGCTGGTATAATTTAACCTTTATTTAATAGCAGCATATTATGCTTGGTTCACTGGCTTACACTACAAAAAAGGCTTACTCCCTTTTCACCCAGTGTGCGCAATGCCTTTGCAAACCCATTGAAATATTTTGTATTCCCTATGTAAGTATTAACCTTGCACGGGAACAGTTCAAGGCGGCGAAGGCTGGATAGTCTTCACCTCAGCAGTGTTATAAATAGGAACTGTGTTTTCAGGCAAATAAAGTGATTATTGTCAAAGTTAGAATGGGAGGCTGGGAGAAAGCAGATGTACTAAGTTTATGTCACTGTACAGTTTATCTTGTGGGGAGAAGAAAATGATAATTCAGATAATTTTATGCCAATAGCATTCCAGTGCTAGCTGTGAATTCTGCTAAAGTATTGTTTTTGCTCAGTTTGTGCATGAACAGAATAGGACATAATTAGACAACATTAAACATAAAGACTTTTCACACATATATTGTCAGGAGTGAGTATGTGAAAAAAAGATGAGATGGTTTTAATACTTCAGCAAATCTGTAATCTCATTGGTTTTTTAAAAAGCATCAGTTAAATTCCAGCTACTTCTTGAGCTGTGTTGAATGCAACTGTTCTTTATTGAAGATATTCATATGAAATACTGTCTGTCATCTGTTTAATCAATGGTTGTTCTGACCTTGAGCAAGTGATAGACATTTTATGATTTAGTCGGAATACCTAAAGGCATCCTTGCCTTAAAATATTACCTTTGTACTTCTTGAAGATTTCTTGGTTCTATGAGGGCAGAAGCCATTTGCTATTAAATGGAAGAAAAAAGATCTTCCATATATCACTTCCAATATTGGCACCTACTGAGAAATCACAGGAAGCTTAAGCTTTGCTAGTCGTGTAACAGACTTGCATATCCCAACTGACGTACTATACTCTTTACTGGCGATCTCTTAATTGTATGTTGTTCTTTAAGTAGTGAGCATCTTGTTCTTACCAAAGAATAAAGATGTGAAAGATGATTCCCTCCCACCCCAGGAAGACCGGGTTAATGCTGATGACAGGCCTGGTTGGTCTCCTTAGGCAAGTAGTATTCAGTCTCTTCTAGATGGGGCTGCACTTCCCCTCCCCTCAAGAATGCAGTTTACAGTTTGGAGATGCTCTATAGACCCAGGTGGTCCCAGAAGTACAGACTGACTTTTCAACTAGCTAAAGTTGGTGCATCCACTGTGACCCCTTCTTGGCCAAGAGCACCCTGGCCACAGGTTGGACATGGTCTGGAAACCTCCAGATTTGATCCTTATAATGCTTTTTTATACTGGACCACAAATACATTGCATGACATTATTAAAGACTATTAGTAAACTATTATTTATTTCCTAAATGAGACCATCCAGAGGGAGGGTATCTTGAACAACTAAAGTACCACCAAATACATTGCTTCTTAGTTTGATAGCACTGTACAACTTGGGATCTAGTTGCCTGAGGGATTGTATGTGTCATAATTAATCTCTGAAGTTCTTCCTCCAGCTTTCCAAAGTCTGCTGACTGGAAGCTAGGGAGAGATCCTTTTCAGTTGTGAAAAAGCATACTTTATAGAATGCCTTCTTCAGGGAATGCCTTCCTGGAACCTATTTTGTCAGCTTTTCCTGTGCCAGGCAAGCTCCTTTTATTTTCCCAGGCTTTTAATTTGTGGTGGAAATTTTTAAATTTAAATTTTCTTATTTATGTTTGTTAATCTGCAGTTTATTATTTTTTATTGTTTGATTTTTGTTTAGTTTTTTAGGTTTTTTAAGTTCTCCTAACATTGTGTTTTTATTGTGAAATGGGGTACAGTTGTAAAAATAAAAAAGTAAATGCGATGTCCTCGTTAAGCTTAGATCAAGGGGGAAGCATGACGAACCCACAACTTTATTTGAAGATAGTGGTTCTAGAAAAACTAGAGACTTAGCAATGTATTTTAGTAGATCATTTCAACTATTTATCCTTACAGTCTTACAGGACTGTGAAGCGGCAGAAATTTTTGCTGCAAATACTTTTAAAAAAAAATCTGATATCAAATCAAACTCTGGATCTTCTGACTGGGGAAGGTGATTCTGTAGCTGAAATCTGCCTCTGAGGACACTGTTGGCTTCTTCAGAGCTTGACTTGCAGTGAGTCTGCTGCATCTGCGGGCTCACCTTCCATGAATTCAGCCCACTGTGGATTCAAATGTGCACAATACTGTACTTTTGAATCTGTGGCGGGGAGCACACTTGGCACCCATTTCTGCCTCCAAGGTGGTGGGGTGTCTTTGCAAGACAGAAGCAGGCAGCTGGCACCATTTTTAGTAGGGGCTTCTGAGGCTTCACAGCCTCTCTGTGAGGCTTGCAGAGAGATTGCGAATGTGAGACACGGCAAAGGCTTATACAGTAATCCCTTACTAACAATGGCAAATGGCAGCAGTGGCAGCAAGCCCAGTCTCCAGGCGCCCCACATCCTTTGGACTCCTCTGCCTCTGGGGAACCTGGCTGGCATGCTCCTCAGAGTTGGGGGAAGCCCAAAAATGCAGCATGCCTGGCAGCTGTGGCTTCCTACCAGCTCTGCTGCTGCCCTATACCATTTTCAATAGGGGCGTATAAGTCTTGCCACCCCTTTACAAACCTTGCAAGGCTAACTTGAGTATGTATATTTTTTGGTATATGTGGGAGCTCCTGGAATCAATTTTCCATGGATATGGTGGGCCCTCTGTATTCAGTTCCCATGTTAAAATATATAAGTTGGAGGAGATATTAGCCTCTTCCAGTTGCCTGCATTTTTGCAAATTTATAGTAATCTGACCTGTGTGTATAGATTCTAAATTCTTTAAGCTGTGACAAATTTTATGAGCTGTCCATTTATTTTTGCAACAGATTCCTTTTTCACTTTCCTCATTAAAAAAAATGAAGAATAACTTCGTCACACTGAGAATTATGGGACCTAGAGTTTCCAGTACAGAAATCCATAGATAAAGCAACCTTCCAGAATTTTTTTTTTTAAAAAGTGGCAATTGACCTTTTTTTTGAAGGGGCTGCCTTGATGTACTAAGACACCCTTTCTTATTGAGGAGGGAGGAAATCTTCCTGTCACAGTTAAAGGTAGGAGCACCCAAAATGATGTGCGAAGGAGAATGGGAACATTCAATGCAGAGATAGTGCTATGGTGCATATAACTGGGCTTTTTCATATGTACCTTGGACAACTTTTGCACTGCATAATAAATTAAAGCATCACTACAAGTGAATGGAAGGCTTGTCACAGTGAGCACAATGGGGGGATAGTTCTACTCCCTACCTGCCACAGAGTCTGACTCATTTGTTGTGAAAAGTTATACCCCAACTTTCAGTCAAACTCTGCTGGAAGTCCCATACAATGCACTACAATGATAATGAAAACTACTTAATGACTTACTTCTCTAACCTGTGACGATGTTCACAGTGGCCTTCCTTGTGGTGATTCAGTTCGAGCATGTTCTTTTGAGCAGAGAGGAGAGAGATAAGCTTCCTGTATCTGCTCATTGTCTCTAGCTGATAGCTGTACCAGGCTAGCCTTTCCGTGTCATGATTTTCTTCTCAGAAGGATTGGGATAGTGGCCCTTTTCTTCCTCGCCCTTTTTTTTTAACGTAAAGGTCATCTGTTCCTCTCCCTTACGCTGCAAGAGGAGGACAACTACATATTACCATGATCCTCATACCTCAGTGTTGTACTATTACAGGAGGTGACGTCCCCAATTTCATTTACCTTTCTAAGAGGGTAGCTTTTCAGTGGGTCACACATTCCAAATATTCAGGGACAACTGAGGGTTCACAGTGCTGGGTTATTGTCATATAAATACCTTGTGTGGTAATGTGAGATATAGCATCATTTCAACCAGTCTGGCCAGCTTAAGAGTTACTACAGAGATTCATGTCCTTATTTGACCTTTCACTGCAAATTGTTGCTTAGCTACCCACTTCCTTTTATGGCGAAAAGGGGTGAATGAATTTTGCATCTCTCCCAATGGAAAGTTGCTTCTGTGTTTGTGTGAATAAAGTGAAGCTTGACTTCAACCTGTTAAGCCATGAGAGCCTCTCGTTAACGCTACCTGCTGGTTGCCAGTGTGCAAAGAAAAATCTGCTGCGCAGAAGGAAAAACAAAAGCTGTCAAAATGATTTACAGAGTGCTTTGCTTCTGCAAGAATATTTAATTTTTCTACTCTTTAATCATTTCTACTGCTAAAAGCATAGTTAACACAAATAAAATATCAAGTTCCAAAGCAGCACAGACAGGACCACTTCAGTAATTATACTCTGTATTTACTTACCTCACTTCCCTTGGGGACTTTTGGATGCCTCCAAATATGTTAATTTAACCCTACTAATTACTGTAATTACATAGAACAACCCACCATTTGAAACAGTTAAGGTTGCTACCCAAATATTGTGCCAGACTGAAAGTCAGGAAATGAAAAAAGAAATCACGTCATGTATATCCTATTTTCCCTTACCCACAGCAATTCATGCTAAATCTTTTGTATTCTAGCCCATGCTGCCTGTTGTACTTTTCTAATTCCAAAACACCAGGGATTTGGTGACGATAGATTAAAAGAGCATAGAGGAAGTCTCAGCTAACAAGAAGGGCTGGCATACAAGGACATCTTGTGTTCTCGTCACAAATGCTGTCTTTCCTCTGAATTATGTCAGACTTGCATGATCTCACTCAGTTTATTTATGACTGTTGCGTCTTTCTCTGGCAAAGGCAAAACTGCATTTTAGCTCCAAGTTTGTATTGTGAGATACCGTTAAGGGTGATTAGATAGTTCATGATCTTGACAGCTGAATAGGAACTGACTGTAGGTGTCTCCTGTTAAAGCCCAGCCCTTCCCATTGGCTTTGTCATATGAGACGTAAAGTCATGCCATAAACCGTTGTGTGTTTGCTTTGTTTTTGTTTATTACTTAGTAGCAGCTGTGGGAGAAACAAAAGTGTTTTCTTTTTTTAGATAACCATCTCCCTCATACCATTGTCTGGATTTGGAGTCCTCTTTCCCCGTTGGTGCTATTTGGCTTGGGAGGAAACCTGACTATGACATTACTTCCTCCCCGACCTGCACTGCTCAGACAGTACCCATGAGGTGGATACTAAGGACCTAAGCTTCATTTCCAAACCGAATTAGACTCCACTCAATTTTTATTAGCGAAGGAAAAACACGCAATCCAGGACCAATGATATTTGTAATGCTATGCCTGTGAACAGATAGTGTAGAAGCATGGTAGATCCAGGGAGTGCTGTATATCTTGGTTGGGACAAGGCTTGATTGCTTGTTCTTGTTCATGAGCTGAGGAAATGTAGATATACCAGTGCTCCTTAAACTATCTGATGTGGGAACAGTTAGATTTTTCTTTTTCTTTTTGTTTTTCAACTAGTACTAGATTTGTTTCTATTGATTACAACTGTTTCTTTCTGTCCTGGGAATTCATCATGGATCAGCAACCAATCCTTCATGGTCTATGTACCACCACTGTGAGTAGTACTGGACTAGACAATGCTAAGAAAAGGTGGATTTGGCGCTGACCATGTGGGCCACATCCAAATAATGTTCATTAATTGCTGCTTCTCTTTCTGGACAAAAATGACAAGTGAAGTGGTGCAACTCTGTCCTGGGCCTGGTGTTTGACATCTATATTAATTGTATGCATAAAAGAGAAAAGTGAATGGTAATTAAATTTGCAGATAACACCAAGCTTAGAATGATAGCTAATACCTTAGAAGATAGAAGCAAAGTTCAAGATGATTGTGACAGGGTGGAGAGTTGGGTAAAAACTGGGATTGTAAATCTTCACTTATTTATTTTTGCAAAGAAGAATGAATATTTTCAAAGATTTTCTTCATGATGGATAAGAGAGTCTGCACTTTTTATGCTTTGTACTTCAGGATTTTTGCAAAAAAAAGCATTTGCACAAAAATATTATTGGTTTTTACTAAAAAAATTATGGCCCTTTTACTAAAAATTTATGGCATTTGCCATGTGAAATGGCCCCTCGAGCATCACGTGATTGTGAGGAGCGATCTGCACGACGCACTCACAATCTTGTGACGCTCCAGGGTAGGGCAGGCACCACTCGCGCACTTTTTCATTTTCGGCCTTCAGCTGAAAATGGTGCATGATCGCACATTGCTCCAGGGCCCCACAGGCACTTGCCATGCATGCGGAGCCTCTGGAGCCACAGCGGTTGTACTTACTGCCCCAGCACAGCCTGGGAAACTCCCAGGCTGTGCTGCGGAAGGAAGAGGCAGGGCTCTCACGCTGCCTGCTCAGGAGCAGGCAGCTTGTGCAGAGCTGAAGCAGCGGGGATGCGAGAGCCTCTCGCTGGAGGCTGCTCACGCGATCCCCGCACCCCAGCGCCGAAAAAAGGTAAGGTGCAGAAAGGGCCTATATTGTGCAATATACACTGTGTATTTTGTATAACATTTGGGGTGCAGAAACAATTTTTAGAATATATATTTCATTTTTAAAAAAACCCTAGAAGTATAAAAAAATCTCATGGTAGTTGATCATCATCTCAACAACTTGTCAAAATTTGCAAGTGTGCATTGTCTTGCTAGTCTGTGTATAATATAAATGTTTAACATTTTGACAGTCAAAATCAGATGGACATATACAGAATAGATAACACCTGAATGGATGGGAATACATGCAAAAAAAAAACGTAGAGGATTTAGTAGACCACAAGCTAAACATGAGTGAGCATTCCTGTGCAGTAATTGAAAAGGTTCATGAAGTTTCAACATGCATCACCAGAAGGATAGTGCCAAGGTTACAAGAAGTAATGATGCTATTCTATTCTATTGTGGTCAGACATCATTTGAAATACTGTAACTTGTGCTGGGAGTTGTTGTTTAAGAAAGGCATTGAAAATTCGAATGTGTCCAACAAAGGGCAACAAAGAAAATGACAGGACAGGAGGCAAGAACCTGTGAGGAACAATTAAAGGATATTTTGCCCGGAAAACAGTCAATTAAAAATGATGTGCATGATAACCAGAGTGATAACCATCTTCAAATATCCAAAAGGTTGCTGTGTAGATGACAGAGTAAATTTGGAGTATCACTAGAACAAGAAAAGGAATTCAGCTGAAAATCCTTCCCAAACAAGTTTACAAAAACCCACTACTTAAAACAGCCACCCCACTAAAAAATGCAGTGTGGTCCCCTTTGCCACCACTACCCCCATCTGCAGAGTCACTTTCAGTGACTTTCAATGTCACCTTGGGTTGTGCTAGGAGCAACAGTGAGCTTGTGGGGTGGGCAGATTAGCTTAGTTATATAATACATTTATATGTCACCTTGTAGTCCCCAGGGGAAATGGCTGTGTCCACAGTTGTTCCTTGATCTGGCAAATAGGATCCAAGCCGAGGAGTTCACATTATAAGAAAGAGGATTAAAACTAAATCTTTGGAAACAATCTCCTGATTACATCATAGACTGTTGTAGAATGGTATGGAATGGAATGGAATGTTTTATGTTGTCGTGGTTGGAAGATTGAGGATTCCCTCTCATTAGAGATTTTGAAGCAAAAGCTGGTGATCATCTGTCAGGGATGCAGTAATAGTGAACTCTTTTGCATTTTCGGCAGGTTGGACTAAATTATCATTGAAGTATCTTTAAATGGTATGATGTTACAATTTCACTACAGTTGAGAAATGGTTTATAAGTGGGAAGGATCTAATAAATGCATTTATGTGAAAAATGAAGAATGGCTTTATTTAGGGGTTACTCATTCATTATGAGAGTTACAGGAGAATCCACCTGTGAATCTTTAGGACAGAAAACAGAGAGTAATTTAAACACAAATTCTGAATTAGCATTTCACTGTTGTTGCAAGACTAGAATTATTCCTGGGAAACAATAAAATGAAAGATTTTGTTTGTTTTGTTTGTTTTGCTATTCAGTTTTTTGTCAGAGTATATGCATATTGTTTCTTGTAGAGGCATCCAATGTATTATTTCTTGAAGACAACTACTATGTCAGACTATACAGAGAGGCCATTGAAATCCATAAACAGATGGACAATTTCAACAGGAAAGAAGAAACTCAGAAAGTAAACAAGATTTGGCTACCAATACTGAACACTAAAATCAAGACTCAAAAATATGCCAATGAACACCACCCAGACTCTGGAGGTCCCTCTTTTGTTAAGAAACAATACAATGGATGGCTAATGTAATTAACGCACTGTTATGCATATTCCCTGACTAACAACACAAGCCTGGGGGATACCCCATTTAACAATAGGCCATCACATAGGCCAACACATGCAAATTGCTCCCCCCCACCTGAGGGACTACACAAGTATGTATACTCTGTCTCACTTCCATGCCACCAGATCCTCTGAAGATGCCAGCTGCAGATGCAGGTGAAACATCTGGAGAAAATACTAATAGAATACAGCCTCAAAGCCCAGAAAACCCACAACCACCTATGGAGTCTGGCCATGAAAGCCTTTGACTTTACATCGAACTGACAAATTGCTCAAAAATGTATGTGAAATCACAGAAAGACCTCCCGTTGAATAAACTTCTGTTGAATAAACTTGTGAGGAAGTGTGCATCAGTCCCACACATCTCCCTTGTCATTTCCATTGCCCTCTATGCATTTTGATGATGGCCCAGAAGTGGAGGTCCTCTGCTGTTTGTGGAGAACTTCCACATGATTTGAAAACACAGGCGGTTTGCTTCTCTCTAAATGTACATAGGACTTTGCTATCACAGAAGAAGTATAAGGATGTAAGGAGTAGATTATTGTGGAACAATCTCATGGAGCTGATATATCTTTCTGTACAATGTGTAATCCCATGGATTTTCCCAAGGCTGAGGTTCTCCTTCTTGTCTCCATAACTCAAGAAAGGGGTACTGTTGCTAATTGAGGCAGGCAGCTTCTGAATAATTTGCACAGGGAGTACGTTGGTGATAACTTTCATTCAGATGAGATGTTTTATTTCAATAAATACTCTGACCTTAACTTCAGTTCAGTTGTCATGGTAAATAAATATTTATGGTACCTTGTGTATCATGTGAACTCATTTAGCAATTAATCTTGTTCTGACTCAGTCAAGGTTTTAAGGTTGCTGCTTCGTATGACATCCAAAGTATGCTGCTAAGCAGCAGCTCTCTCAGTGGTAGGCTGGAAAGAACAGAGAATTCAGAGCCTTTGACAGTAGAGGTACAGTTTAATTGTTTGACAGTTTTCTGTATGTTTGTAAAGTTTCAGCAGGGGTTACTCAGCTTGTTTCCCTTAGCACCAATCTTTCAGAGTTGCAAAAAGCTTCCCTGTGAAAAGTTGAAATAAGAAGCTTCATTGGAGCAATGCTGCCAAAGCAAGTTGTCAGACATTACATCTGCAGCTGCACCTACAGCAGACCTATTATTGCCCTGACAGGATGACAACTCATCAAGTTGTTCTCTGTATGTAGCTAGACAGTGGTGATCACAGTCAAAAGTCATAGGTAAATGTTAGCATATTTTTTTCTTGCAGAGTGTTAAACCAAATGAATAAACATCCTATTTGCATGCACTTGGTGTACCCTAGGGGTGGAAATAGGCTAGTCTTCCAGATGTGGTGCTATTACAACTTTCGTCAGTTCGATCCAGTTTTTCAGTTGTGAGGAATGTGGAGACTTCAGTAAGATGGGGAGTACATGATTCCCCGTGCTTGTGTAGGAGGTGTGTGTGTGTGTGTGAGTGTGTCTATATCTATATATCTGCCAAGCATTCAATAACCAAAATGCTATGTGGTAAAAAAAATCAGAAAACAGGAGAGGAGCAGCTCTTAACCAGGCTTTATGGTTCCCTTTGGTACTCCATCGTTCCACCCTACTTACAGCCTAAGCATGCCTAGAAATTGGTCAGATAGCTGCAGAAGTGATTGGTCAGGCTTGAAAGATAAGATTAGGGATGTATTATTTTTATTTCTTACTAGACTAGGTGGGATGTGAATAAGTTATGCCCTTGAAAATCTCTGCCAAGAATGTACTGCTCTACCTGATGTAAAAAGGGTAAATTGAATAAATCAATCTCAGGGTTTTGGGGGGTTTTTTGGTGTTTTTTTTTTTTGTTCAGACTTTAAATATGTGATGATTAAAACAAAACAAAACCTCCCCCCCCCATTAAAAAAATCAGGTCTCCCTGGAAACCAGGATAAAGGCATTGGACAGAGAGCTTCTAATATTTTATTTAAAGTGGACGTTTATGACTGCCCATTGACCTTGAGATTCCATTAGAGATAATGAAGGGCAGCACTTGAGGTTTCTTACACAGCATGCAGCAAAAGATGCATACCCCTGGATCATAGAATATTTCCTGTTCCGTGCAGTGCAAGGATGGTGCATAACAATATTTGCATTAGTGGCTTCAACACAATGAGATAAAAACAGCAGTTTTAGTGCATAAGGCCACCAACTCCTTTTTGCGTTTGAGTGTCAAAAACCAGTGTGTGTGTTAGTTGGTGCTACTTGTCAATAGCTTTCAAAATCTTTCTAAGATTTTTTTAAAAAAAAAATATTTCCCATTGTGGGTAATCGTAATTATACTAGTATGCTGTTAACTATTACGAAGAAGATAGATTAGTATTATTACATATGCCAACAAGTAATGGAAATGGACTGAAGAGACAGTTTTTGTTGGTTTGTTCAGAATGTGTTTTGAGTTTCAGCAGCTATTTATCGTAGAAATCATTAAAGAATAAGCAATTAATTGTTATTCATCTGGAAAACTGGATTAATTTGAATCTTAGAGTAATCTCTAGCTATTTTTATCAGCATTCTTACTAACCAATTTAGTTCAAAGATTCATTGAGAGTACAGAATGTGTTCAAAACCACCATGATTTCTGTTCTGACCTAGCTCTGAAAGCTTGCCATCTGTCTGACAATCTCATCAGAGCTTTGAAAGTTACTTTTATAAAACATTTGTTTATTAAATTTTATATCCCTCACTATGTGACATGATCACAGAGAAGTGTACAAGTAAAATCATCTTATGCAGTTTGAAACCACAAAAACAATTTGAACAGACTAAAACAATGCTAAACAACTCTAACAGGTTAAAACAATTTAAAACGTGGACATTTTGGAAGAGATCAGTTAGGACCCAACTACTTTAATAAAGTTATAATTCTAAATAGTTAAAATGGAAGAACAGAATGCGGTTGGTGTGTTGTGCTGGTGTACTTATGCCACCCTAGGGAACAGTGTCAGTAAAAAAGTGCCATGGGCACAGCAGCCATGAAGGAAGTAGGCACTGAAGAAATAGGCTGCTCTGACCCAGCTGATTTTATCTGCTTTCCTTTGTCACTCTGAGCAAAATCATGCCTGCTAGTATAGTGGACCAACAGGTTTGTAGCTATAGTTTCAATTTTAAAAGTAAGTTTTCTTAAAGTATCTAAAAATATTACTTTTTGTTACTTTAAATAGCTAAATTCTACAAGCAGTTGGTCTCTGGTTCAAGCACATTCTTCATTCATCCATCTCGTTATTTCTTCAGTGTCCACAGCAGAACCAGAGGCAATACTGTGATGACATGATGACAACCAGCACATAGGGTATTCCCCCTCCATTATTTAGTGAGGACACATCCTGTAACTATACCCCCCCCCCAATAAGTTAGAATTTGACTACAAAAGGAAACAAACTTTTTCTTCCAAGTTACAGTTGTAATGTAGTTATTCATCAGTGAATAAAGTGCAGGTAACTTTTTTTTCCTTTCCTAATAGCTACTTCCAAGCTTTGCTCTTCATATTCTCTGGGATGTGAAGAAATAGAGTCTGAGGTGAAATTTTCATATTCTTTCCTCAGTGGAAAATGTTTTCCATTTGTGACAGTCAGAGTCCAGCTTGATATTAAAGTTAGCACCCTATTTAAGCATACTATTTGAACCTTCCACTTTTTCAGCACACATGCACACACACTAGGGTGATGGAATCTGGATTGGGACATGTCACAGGACTAGTAGAGTTAGTTCAAGCCATTTCCTAACTGAAAATCCCCTTTGAAATTACTATTTGTCTCTGTTGCTGTGACTTGTGGCTTTTTTCAAAAAAATTCTTTTGTTAGAAACCTTTAAGCTTTTTGGTCCCAGAGCAACCTATTTCTTTCCCTTTGATGTTACTTTTAAAAATTTATTTTTATTAAGTAAAATGGCAGATATTGGTTGCATCTTCAGATGCTGCTGGAATGTAATACAAGTGTCTGATCCTTACCGCAGCCGTGGTAAGAACTCTTCTGATGATTCTGTTAACACTGGTGATACTCCAAACTAACTATGACGATCAGGTGACATTTGCTTTACGTTTGGTTCAGTGATGATTCTCCCTGCTCATAGGAGCTATATACCAAGGCCCTTTCTGCACGAGATGACAGAAATGCCTCATGGCGTTGTAGGAGCAGAGTTTATGGATGCGTTTCTGTGTCGTTTCTCCAACGCGGCATTCCGCACTATCATTCGGCAAAGAGCGCTTTCTCGTTCCGCACCACAGCATTCGTAACCACTCCCCTGCTCTGCCTATGGCCCGCCCCAGCCCATTTCATTGGATCCTTTTCTTTTTTAATTTTTTAAAATGTTTGGAAGAACATCCCTACGGAGGCACGATGTCACGTGACTTCCGGCCATGCGACATTTCACAGCACATGTCCTGGTTGTCTGCCTTTCTCTCTTTACCGGCAAAATGGAGCATGAGAGGTCGCTTGCCACAGTGCTGCAAGCGCTCCATACATATATGGATATCCTCACATTGGCTGCAGCATTCCTGCAAAGGCAATGGCAGAGGGAGAGGGCAGTTAGACGCAGCCTTTTGGATGCCAGCCACCACGCACAACGGGCAAACCGCCTTCTTGCTTCTTCTCTGGCAGCTGACCTGGATGCCAGCTATGTCACCACCCTGCACAACGGCAACTTTGTAAGGGTCCCCTGGCCCTACAGATAGTGGGTACACGAATGAATGCACAGGACCTGGTGGACCATGGAGGTCTTGTCAATGTGGGATGATGACCAGTGGTTCTACCACTTCTGTATGACTCGTGCCATTCTATTTGAAATTGCCGAGCACCTGCGCCCACACCTTCAGCGTACACCCACCGTTATGCGGGTGTCAATGTCAGGTGGCGGCTAAGCGGACACAGAGGCAGGAGCTGAGTTTATGGCTTTAGTAATAAAGAAATTAAGAGGTTACGTCACCAAAACAAACATCCAAGTCCCAGGAGCAGCAAACTCAAACAGCAAGGTTTAGCCTGGAACAGAAAGCCCATGCCACAGGACGCAGATTCCCGGTTGGTAGACAGTTGTTGCCCCGTGCCCAACTCCAACAGCATCTGTCTTAAATACACAGTCTTTAGCCCAGCTGGGGCTGATCAAATGTCCGTTGGCCCAGCTCACAGCTGGAGCCCCTCAAGGCTTCATGGCCGATTCATCAGACGCTTCTCCCGCAGCCGCTGAGACCTCCGGACCACCCCCTTTTCCAGCCGCCTCTGGAGGAACGTGGGGGGAGGGTCTGCTGCAAACTCTAGGCTGGAGTCAGAAACACCAGCCTCTGTCGAGTCAGAAGCACTAGCCTCTGCCTCTGGAGCACAAACATCTGCTGCAGGTACTGGCTCGGGATCCGTGCCCGGGACAGCTGTGGGGTCGCTGTCAGACTCCTCCCTAGACTCTGAAGGAGCCCCCTCTCCCGAAGGCCCCTCCAAGGGATCCTCCCCCGGCTGGGAGTCCAAGTCTAAATCGGAGTCCAAGTCTGAATCGGCAGCACGCTCAGCCTGGCTCATGACATCGGGATCCCATTCCTGTGGAGGAATGTGTTGCTGTAGCTGTATGGTGGCTCACAACCCCACTCATATACCGGAAGACCACAAACACCTTCGGCTTGGGCATCTCCACGGTGGCAGAGATAATGATCGAAGTCTGCCTTGCCATTGAGCATGCTCTCCTGGCTTCGACAGTGTGCTTGGGGACTATCGCAGGGTGAGCCACCTCTATTTCCCTCCGGATGCAAAGAAGTGCTCTGGGGCATGCTGAGCATATGCTGGGAGGGAGGCAGTGCAGGTGCTTTCAAGGGAGTGGGTGGCTCCCTGTCCATACCATGGCAAGAGTGCGCAGCACCATGGGATTTCATTTCCTCATTTGTCCCCTCCAAGTCATTTCCCGATGAAGAACTGGGATCTGTAGTTTGAAAGGATCTGTTGTTTTGAATCCTCATTCTAGGGCCATGCAGGCTACCTGCCCAGGCCATGATGGGCCCATCTCTGGCCCACAGAAGAACTTCATGTTGGGAGAAGGCAGTGGGGGCGGCAGTAGAGGAGTGGGAAGCTGCCTGCCTGCCTGTGGCAAGAGAGCGCAGCACCATGGGATTTCCAGTCCTTGGTGTTGCCCTCCCAATCAGTTCCCAAGGGGTGAAGTGGGATCTGCATCTGCCTGCCTAGTGCCCTATGGCTGCATGGGCATTCAGTGGGGGGGCAAGGTGGCAGGATCAAACATTAGTTCAAATCCACATTTTGAAATTTACCAGCTCTGGAGTGTTAACTTTGTGTGCTAATGTTTTCCCAACCCCTCCCACAGATAATAGATGGCTTCCAGGAGATGGGATTCCCCCAGTGTGTTGGCGCAGTGGATTGAACACACATCGATGTTCAGCCACCCAAGGGACAAGGGGAGGAGTTCGTCAATTGGAAGGATTCCTTCTCCGTACTGATGCAAGGGACGGTGGATCATTGTGGGAGGCTCATTCATTTGGAGTTGGGGTATACGGGCAGAACACATGATGCCCATGTATTTAGGCACTCAGCACTGTGGCAGGCGATGGAGGCTGGCTGCTTTGTTCCAGGGAATCCTACGATCACTATAGCAGGGGTGCAAGTTGGCCCTCTCATCCTGGTGGATGCTGTGTACCTCCTTTCACGTTGACTCATGAAGCCATACGCAGGGCATCTGGATGAAAGGAAGCAGGCATTCAACAGGGCACTCAACCGCTGCAGAAACGTCATGGAGCATGCTTTTGGGAGACTGAAGGCAAGATGGGGTTGCCTCTCTGCCCCCTGACTATTTCGGAGCAAAACTTCCTACCTGTGATATCTGCCTGTGTGGTTCTGCACGACATCTGTGAATCAAAGAGCCACATCCTTCATCCAGACCTGCGCCCCCCTCCAAACTGTCAACATTCCTCAGATTCAGCAGGACATTCAGACATTCGCTGCTGAGAGGAGGGTCTAGGAGGGTGAAAGGGTGAGGGCTGCCATAGCAAGCACATTGTCTCTTTGATTTCCAAAAGCCACCCTTTACCTTTCACTCTTTGAAATTTGCACGTTGGGGCGATTTCTATTGCAGACCATATTACAGGGGCTTCACTCTACTATGGACATTACTCTGTTAAAATGAATAAATAATGGTGTTTATACTGTGAATGTTGTGATGTTTCCTCTTTCCTCATGCAGTCTCAGCTGGCCTACAAGTTTGCCCCACAAAACCACCTCTGTGATGGGAATCAAAGGTTGAGGGAAAAGAGGTCTAGAGAATATACTAACAAAACCTTTTATTAACAAACACTATAAAAGGAGAACAGGAACATTACAACCCTTCACGCATATCATAAACCACCAGAAAGTTTTCTGTGCCCACAGTAGGAACAGTATAAATAGTAAGACCGGTATTTGAGGAGAACAGTAACAACACACAGCTTCACAGATAGGCAATTTCTGCACTAGACTGCTTTAGTGCTAGGATCCCACTTCCAGCATCCTATGGAATCTTGAGATTTGCTGTTTGGGGAAGGGTCTCAAAGGCCCTTCCCCACACTGCAAACCCCAGAATTCCATAGGATGCTGGAAGTGGGATCCTAGCACTATAGCAGTGTAGTGCAGAAATTGCCCTAGCTGTCAGTTTACATGGCACATAACATTCCTGAAGGCTAGGAGAAAGAAACATACTGATGGAAGGTTCTTTTGCCATTTAGCTGTACTGTCAGCATTTCTGCCCAGTTGCCAATCCCTGCCTTTGCGCCATGCTATGAGAACTTTTAAAATTGCAATCCAACTTTGCAAAATCAACAATTGGGACCCACCCCAACTGCTCCCCCCCCCCACAAAAAACAACAGAGCTAAACTTTGCTTCTGTTGATCCTTTGAATGCATGCCCCCATTCCTTAGGGGCTGTAGTGGACAAGAGCTTTCTTTGCCCTCACTGGCTTGCCACCTATACGCCCTGCCTGTGAGACTCCCTGGGGAAGCTGTGTCTCTGAACCCTCAGTGGTATCCTGGTCTTCCCCACCACTTGAAATATTATTGTGGGTGGGAGCATTGCTGAGGTTGGGATTTGACCTCTCCATATTTTCAAGTATGGAAGTCATGACCCTGCTGCCAACACGCAAAAGGGTCAAGACTTCCTTTCTCTCCTCTGTGCTGGACTCAAGGTCCCTCTTGTACAGTTCAACCAAGGTGCTCAATGCGCTGTTCCCGTTCTGCATCTCCCGTAAGAACGCCATCCTATTCAGCTCCTGCTGCTCCTTCAAGTACTCCATCATCGCCACAACGATGACACTTGCCTCGGATCTCCTTCTAGATCTGTCTTGTGCCCTGGCCTGCCTCAGCCTGGACATTGGAGAAAGTGCCACGACGGCCATGTGGGTTGGGGAGCTTCTTCCGCTATCGGATCTTTCCGAAAGCAGAGTCAGGACACAAGGTGTAAAAACAACTGTGCAGCGTTCTGGCCAGTGTACCAGCAGCAAAACCATGCACTTATCTGAAAACAACACATCAGCTTCTGTTCCGCCGGCATACTCACCAACTTCAGATGAGCAGGGGCTTGTGCTAGGCTCCTCTACAGTCTCCCCTGCTTGGCCTCCCTCCCCTGAATCCTCGTTCCCTGGAAAGGAAAGCAAAAAAGGCCATTACGACTGTCCGATGATTTTTGCAGTACTTGCATAGGAGTGCAGTCGGACTTAACACATGAGGGAACCATAGCACGCAGTGCACATCTACCTGATCTCTGGCTACTGCCATCAAAAAGACCCATGGAGCTTTCATCAAGCATGTCCAGAACGTCTGATGTCAGGCGAATCACTGGCGAGGAGGCTGTGAAGGAAAAATAGAAAGTACTTAGAGTTTCTGTGTAAACCATACCTGAGGGGCCTAAACATCGCAGCCTAACAGGATGATGCTGACAGGAGCTTGGAAAGGCATTCCAGGACCTACAGGAAGACCAGGCATTGGCCGTTCCTGGAGTAGATGCTGGAGTTATCCTGCTCTTGACAGCATTCTCTGGCATGCACTGTCCACCGCCCCCCCCACCCCAGGTACATACTGGCAATGCCTCTCAGGAGAAGGAAGGCTTAACTGCTCTAGCGGCTGGAGGGGGGAGTTCACATGTAAGGAGCTTATCATTCCCACCAAGGTTATTGACTGCATTTCCCAAAAAAGTGGCGAAGACGTTCATTAATACTTTACAGGATTTGCATCGCATTCATTCCCCTACTACCTTGTATTGCAAAACAACACACCACCCAGGTTAGGATGGTACATGCTCATACCTTCAGAACTGCTGGGACTCACAGCCTGAGACTGCGAGGCAACAGGGACAGGCATTTCCGTTGCTGTGTTCACATGTCCTCACCGGGCGTCTTCATCATATCTTTCAGGGGCAAGGCGGAGGCTTCTGGAAACTCGTTTTGGGACCACGCTCGCATCCCCCCAAAGGATCCTATCCAGCTCCTTGTAGTAGGGACAGGTGACCCTCTCCCTACATGTCATTGAGTTTGTGGCGATGCATCGCCGGTACTCAAGACACATTGCTTTGCTCTTTTATCAGCATTCTTTAGCAGAGCATTGGTGACCCCTGTTTCTCATCTGCCGCGAAACACCCTCAAAAATATCAAAGTTACGCTGGCTTATCTTGCATTCCAGTTGAATTCACTCCTCCCCCCAAATGTCCAAAAGGTCCTGAATCTCTGCCGTTCACCAGGCCCTACCCCTTCCCTGGCTCCTCTCAGAACTGTCTTGCTCCATTAGAACCCCAACACAGAGCAGCAGAACATGTAAAAACACTGGACAAGCCTGGGACTGCAAGACCTGCTCCGCGTGGTGTGCCTATAGATACAAAATGGCATGCATCGTGCCTGGTGACATGTGCAGGAAGCGACGAAGCTGCGCAGGACCTCATTGGCCAGAAGTTTGTCCGGCACCTTCTTTCAACCCCCTAGAGGCGGTTGCCTGTTTCTAGGGAGATTTGTTGGTGGAGGCTTGGACTGTGGGGCGAGGGAGGCTGGAGAGTGGTTGTGGGTAGGGAGGTTAGGCGACTGCAAGTCCCATGAGGCTCTGAAGCCTTCACTTGTGGAAGACTTCAAAACCTCACAACAGTTTGAGCAGCCCACCATTCACCCTTAAAAATAGTTAGGTGGCGATACTGTACAGTTCCCCAATGAATTATTAGGAAGGATTTAGTGGAATGGAAAAAAGAAATAAAAGAAGAAAATATAAAATATAATAACCTTATAAAAACCTTACAAAACCCTTATCTGCTGACTTCTTCACAATGGAGGAAAATGGCAGCAACCTCTGTTCTGGTGGGCAAGGACAAATTGGCACAGGAAATGACGGTATGCTAGGCTGGGCCTGCCCTGAACACGCCCATTCCTGCAAAAATGCGCTTCAACAGTTCCGCATGCAGTTGTAGAAACATAGTAGAAGCGGTCTCAGGGAGTGAAAACACATTTTTTCTGTTGCTCAAATACGATGCTTTAGCAACATGTGAAGGCGTGCCAGCAACTTAACATCAACTTAATAGTGACGACATTGTGCGGATGCATGCCTCCTCAAGCCGTTGCAGCTACACAGTGAGTATATCATGCAGAAAGGGCCCAAGAGTATCAAAGGAAAAGAACGCAGAATTTGTATTGGTTCTTTAGCTCAATAGACCTAAACGTCCTTCAGGTGGCTACATTTTAGGACCTACTATTTCTGCAACTCGTAAACCACTGAGTCTGCACAAATAAACAGATTTTGGGTTTTTTTTATGTTATCTACTGTAAAAATTTAACTCCAGTGTTTGGACAGTAGGTTTTTAAAAATTACTTGTTCTTGTTGCTTGGGTAATTTTTTAAAAAACATATCATAGGTGTTGAAAAAGCTCCACTGGCTGCCAGTTTGTTTCCAGGCACAATTTAAAGTGCAGATGATGACCTATAAAGCCCTATATGGCTCAGACGAAGGCTACTTGACAGAACATATCTCCCTATATGAACTGGCCAAGGTTCTGAGAACATCAGGAAGGGCCTTTTCTCTCAGTCCCACCTTCATTGAAAATATGGTTGGTGAGGACATGAGAGAGACCCTTCTCAGTGTTTTAGCTGTTTTCATTCTTGCATACTTTAATTCTGTTTTAATATGTACAGATTATATATTTGTAAATTCTGTTGTTTTAATATGTAAGCCTCTTTGAGGCCAATGTTGGCTGAAAAGGGTGGTGGTGGTGATGATGATGATGATGATGATACTTGTTATTGTTTGCAATGCAAAAGAAAGCTTGGGGTGTTGATTGTGATATTGATTGATCATTTTTATGTTACTTTTTGTTACATGGGGTATACCCCATATAAAAGGAGATGCCATATCATTGGTAAGAGGATGCCATGAAGTCATTGTTCGTGACCTGCTATTTCCAAGTTCTTGTTTAGCTCTTCTGTAGAACTGAGAATCCTACACTTGATCTAGTAGTCTACAGAGAATAGAGTGCTTGCCTTGCTGAATTCTGTGAAGAGCATCTAGCATAAATGTCATCAAGGCTAATGTCTGACACAGACATTTTAAGTACTCTCATTCTTCTTCCCTGATAGAGCAAGTTCAGGTTTGCAGTGTTTCATTTTCTGTAGTCGAACTGAAATAGCAGCATACTACAATGTGCGCAAGTTGGTGTTCTGTGGGAATAGATTTAAAATACAAGATTTGTATTTCAGGTTTGAAAAATCTATAGTGTGTGTATATAATTCAATAATCCTGCTCTTGCTTTAGAGAAATGGCATACACAATTTCCTTTTGCCAGAGTGTTATGAGAGAACTCAATCAAGGAAGGAAATGAAAACCAGATTTCACTTTGGGGATGGGGGAATCAGGTCATGTTGTTTGACTAAGATCCCTTAGTGCTTTCCTTCAGATGAACACTAAAACAAGATATCAAAATGACATGTGAAAATGCTTTTGTTCTATACTCTTATCCTTAGTCATAACCTTGGTTGCACTACTTCCATATATATTTTTTATATTATCTAATAACATGCTGCACATAAAAATTGTGGCAAAATGCATGGCTATGGCACATGCTTTGAATATGTTGTACATTATTTTGGACCATATATAAAGGCTTACATTCTGTCATCCTCAGGAAGATCATTCTTTCTTAAAACAGTCCAAGAATACAGTTGGCATTGACTGGACATCCACACTATTAATGTTATGTGAACTCACCATGAACGTGGGTGATGATTAACAACTCATGTTGAAACCTTAATTCGAATATGACTTGTAATGTTAGTAATTTCTTACAATGTAAATGTCAGTGTCTAGATTCCCACTGAATAAATCTCCTAGAAGACTGCCTCTTCCAAAGAGAAGGAAAACTATAAACTATGAACATGCCTGACATTTCATCACTACATTTATTTTAAAGTATCAGACTTCCTGCTGAACTTGCTTCATCAGCTACTGATCCATAGAAAACAACTATGGTATGCCTGTGCAATAACATTCCAACACTTTTTCTCCTGTAAAATCTCTTTGAGTTTATTGGTTTTCAGTACTTCAGCTAAAGACAGATTCAATCTACCTGACCAGTGGGGGAAGATCTAGAAATGAAATTGTGTTGGCATAGCTCAGTAGGCTTTATTCTTGCAGTCTATTGCCACTTCTCCTGCTCGCAGTGGTTATTAACCCTTTCAGGTAACATCTGTATGGAAACCTCCTGGGTCACACTCTTTCAGCTTCAGAAATAACAAACCCTTGTCTGAACAAATCTGGTCAAGAAATGCCTGTTGACAAGTTTGCATTAGGTTCACCATAAATCATTTCTGACTTGCGTGTACACAGCAACAACACACTGAGCTGTGAATAACACCTCATATCAAATGGAAATGTTCTCATTTATATCTCACACAGATATCTCTCTGTGACAAGCCATTTTCCATTCTGGATTCCTATATAGTTACTGTATGTGATGATCCAAGATGTCCATCTTAGAATGAGAGGGCTTTCAGTTAAGGCTTCTGCTGATGGACAAGTTTAACCAGTCTTTCAGGAATATTCCTCGGCTATGCCACATCCAACAATCTTCCGGAGAAATCCTCCTCTGTTGCCCAGATAAAATTCACAGAAGCCACAAGTGCTGTAGGGAATGGAGGAGTTATTGAAAATTGCCTTGTTCCTTTCTTTTAATATATACTAGGAACTCACCTTTGTCAACAGAACTTGTTAGAGGTTCTTACAGTCCATATGAAGTCTGTATAAACAATGCATAATAAAAAATGAAAAAGAGTTTAAAATTACAATTTTTAATGGTAAATATAACTTGCAGTGAGTATATGTTTAAGTTTTGTATTTTTGTAATATACAGAGCAGGGCAAGGATGATAGTGAACATAGTTTCATAGTGTGTTAGTCAATGTTTGATTGAAAGATTTTCATATATTTCATAACATAGCAACATTTTTCTCTTATATCCAAACACAGAAAACTATGGTTTAGTTTACTGTATTGCTAGCCTTATCGTTGTTCAGATGCTATTAGGTGAGAATCAATGCCAAAAAAGAGAGCATCTTCTAGCCCTGCCCTTTCAATATAACTTTTCTCCTGTGGAAAGTGACAAGTCTAAAAAGCAGAACTTTCTATTAACATGTAGACTGTCCACGTGAGTCTGCTGATTTTCCAGCATCCTTGATAACTTGGATACTTCAGCATCCTTTCTAACATGGAGTATTGTTACCCTGATTTCTGGGGGTCCCGGGAGGGACACCTAAATGTGCTCACAACAATGGGGAGGGAATTAGCACAGAGCAAAAGTTGGCAATGCGAGAGGCAGGGTAACGTAGCGAGATCTTGAACCCTATGTCTACGGGGTCAGGCCGAGTCAAGGATGAGACAGATGTTGAAATTAATAATTATTTTTATTAAGCACAATCAAATGTATGCAACACACACAAGAAACTATAGAAATAAAGGCAGGAGCGGATAGAGGGATTTTTGAGGAGGTTTGATATGGGAAATACTATACCTGTCCTGAAGCCCGGTTAGAAGTGGAGAAGCTGGGGAGCGTGGATCTCAGCATGTGGAGCTGAGGGGAAGGCTCACTGGACAAAGCAACAGCAAGGCGGGATGGAAGGCAAGAGCGATCCAAGGAAGCGCTCAAAGTCAGGGGTTCTTATAGGGAAAATTGTGACTGCAGGCTAGTTCGTACTTGGGGAAAACAATGAGTTTGGGGCTGGAGACAAAGCCTCCGAAAGGTCAGTATTTGTACGATTGAATTATAGCCAAATTGTTAATAGAGTAGCCAGTATGCAAACGCAGAGTGCTTGAGCATTGTATGGTCTGCTCATCAAGCTGTCTGCGCGGGGCAGGGGTTCTTTTGAAAGTAGCGTGCATACATAATTGTGGTACTTGCCTTGAGGTCTCCTCAAGCTGCGAGTCAGCTATTTCTGGCTTGCCTGTATTTGTTTGGAATATTACAACGATTATCGGCCGAGCCTGTGTGCGTGCTTGTCCGGGGGCCTCGCAAGCACGTGGAGAGGAATGGGTATAGAAGGCCGAATTATTGATATCAAAAGATATCTTAATATCCCGCAAGCTCGGGCTAGCAATGGCGGTAACAACATCTTCACATTAACAGAAACCTCTCGTTAGATGTATCATTTTCCACATGACAAGTCAAACAGGGCTGTTGTTAAAGGGGCATGAACAAAGATGAAACCAAGAACAAAACCAGAAACAAACTAATTATAACATTACATAATCAGAATAATTGTAGTCTGACAGGCTAATTTATTAACCAACTAAAAAACGTTTTGTGATGTTGGACAGATAATTAATTTTTTTTAACCAATTAGAGTTAGGGGGAGGGGAGAGTTGACACCTGGCCTCAGCTGGACCCACATCAAGTTGTTTCCCCTTCTTCCTTCATTTCCAGGCCAACACATCTTAAGTAGGTTAGGTGAGATAAAGTGGCCCCTTTAAACCCAATTTTATTTGTATAATCTCATTATTCCATTGTTGATTAGCAATGGCATATTTTAGCAATAGTTTAATTTTATGCCAATATAACAACTGCTACGGGAAACCACTCTTTTCCTAAAGAAAGCAATTGCAGGACGGTCTTTTTTCCATCAGTTGTTTTGTTGTTGTTTAATATATTGCAGTACTGAACTACCTTCCTCAAATTCATGAAGGGGGTTGTAATGGTTCTGAATAGTCAGTTTATCCTTTAGGACAGAGCTTTCCAAACTTTTCATGTTGGTGACACACTTTTAAGACATGCATCATTTCGCGACACAGTAATTCAGTTTTATTAGCAAACCGGAGGTTAAACTAACTCCTTATAATAATATATATTATTATTTCATTATATTGTTATTTCATTATTTTCATTTCATGATAATACTGAAATGTATGGGAATACAATATATCTCATGAAAACCCTTCAAATATTTTTAAAAATATATGATTTATAAATAAAAACATACACTTCCAAGATTGTAGGTGACACACCTACGCACTTCAGGCAACCCACTAACGTGTCGCGGCACATCATTCAGAAAGCTCTGCTTTAAGATGACATTGTATTATTTAAAAGATACACTGGAGCACTAACATGAATCTTAGTTAATGAGCCATCTCTCTGTGTGTGTTTGTGTGTGCACATGTGCATGCTTTATGTCAAGATGGTTTTTAATGCTGATTCTACAAGTCATGCAGTTATCACCTACATTGAACTCTATGGGTGTTACTTCCGAGTAGACATATTTTAGACTGTTGTGCTCATTATTGGACTGAATCCTAAAAGAAGCCATTTTTTTCTTCATTTAATTGTTGCATGCTTTGAAGATCATTTTCTTAAAAGCTAACATAGTTGCAGTCATATAGATCCATTCAGTTTCAGAAAAATTACTTTATACTTAAGTATGCCATGGATCACAACTTCAGAGAACAAGTTCATTTTAGGGAAACAATGTAGGAAAGATTGAAGTAGCTGTTTTGGTTAACAAACATATATGCACTGATTGAGATAGAATTACATATGTCGGAACAGCATATAAAAGTAGTAACATAATCTTGGTATTTTCCCATGTGCTTTTTATGTAATAGTATAAATAGATACATAACTGTGTGTGTTTCTATATGTAACTTTATGTCTATATATGCATCATTATATCTATACAGTGTATCTATCTGTCTGCCTATCCGTCTCTCTATCCTGAGACAGAATTGTTATGAAAAAATGTCATGGAACCTAATATATTTTCTCTCACATAATGCCAAATTGTGCCATGTAATCAGTTGAATATAATTAAAGATGATAAATAAATACAGGTTGAAAGAATGGGGAATTTTACTTAAATTTATTAGAGGATATATAATTTTTGTTCACAAAGACTAGTACTACCTTTAAAGAAACTCTGATCATACTAAATTTAAGAGAGTAAAATTATTGAGTGAAAGCAGTTTTCTATCAGATTAATTATGAGTGTTGAACAAGGATCTTGCAGTGATCTCTTCTGCATAGTAGACATTAGCTGAAAATAAATATAAAACATCATGTGCACTGAAATGATAGAACACCTCATTTCCACCTTTTAGAAAACATATTGTGAGAAAGTACACTAAAAATCTTTGTGGATGAAAAACAATACAATGAGCGTTAACTCTGAAATTTTCTGTTTTGTAACAGCACGTATAGGATGCTATCAAAATTCTGTACAGGACCATGCTGCTTTATACAGTTACTATGAATATCTCTTTTATTAGCGTAGATTAATAGCTAACAAACACTGTTCAAAATACCCTGTTGTTGAGTGGGTTAGAGGAACAGCATAAACTGTGAGCATGTTGGCAAAAACTCTTCACTAAGATTTTCTGAGTGGAAAGTGTAAAAATATCGTGCCATGACTTTTCTTGCTGGTGAGGGACATTGAAATCATAAAGAAATAAAGGCAAATATGATTACTGCTGTGCACCTTCTAGGGCAGGTGCAGTCCCCCCCCCCAACCTGCTTAGTCAGTTTTCCCTTATTTTGACTGGATCAGACTGCCGGAGGAGACTTCAATTTCTCTTGGTACGCTAATCAATATAATATGGTGATGTGAGCACACTTACGTTGAGTGAGTCCAAAAGAATCCAGATGGCTAAGGTTGCTCTCCCTGTACTTGATTTTTCAGATTCTGATGGCCCTTTCCCCATCAATCTTCTTTGCTCCTGAACATAGTGCTCCTCCTCAATAATGAATTCCTTCATCAGAGGCCAGGGAGTGTGGGCAGGCTTTAGACAAGAGTGAATGCTCCTTCCGCCTGAATTAAAAATAAATATAAGGGCAGGATAGCTAAGAAATTTACAACAAAACAAACAAAATGCTTCCACCATGCAATGGTTCCAACCCCGTGCTTTTTAAAAATGAATACAAGCCAAGACAGAGTTAGTGTAGAAATTATTTAATATTATTTCTGCTTTTGTAAGAACCATCTCATTCCCACATCCAGTCATAGTGGCTCCTTGATGTCACCATTCATTTTATAACATTATCGTAGGCTGGCACATGAAAAAAAGATAATAATGGATAGCATTCTGTAACAAGTGGGAAGTATAATTACAACAATTCACTTTAATTTGTTTTGTTTTTTCTGCAGAAAAACTTTTTTCATTTTTTTTAAAACTATCTCAGCATTGTCAATATACAGATGAAAAAGGCATGGTCGTTACAAGCATACATCATTCAACAAATCTCTGACAGTGAAATTACAAAGGCTTCCTATGCCTGCCCAGTCCCCATTTCTTCTTCACTCTCTGTCTAGCTGGAAGTTGTTTAGCAGCATAAGCATTCAGAGAATAGTAAACGAAAGCTGCAGAATTCAGGCTTCCTGTGTTCAGTTGCAGCAGCATGCGTGTAGTAAAAAATGCCATAAAGGCTGACATGAGAAGGAATACGATTACCGCTGGTCCTCCTGCAGCCATATTTGTCTGCATCCAACAGAAAGATGTAACAGCAGCAGTGCCCAGAATTCCTTATTGATCATGTATGAACAACAAAACAGAGAAAAAAGGAGAGAGCAGATAAGTCTGCCTTGCCAGCTATTTTGCACTTTTTGAAAAGCAGGTTCATAAGTTTGGTCTCCAAAACGAAAACCTTTGTTTACTTATGCAGGTTTTACCTGATCGAGTTGCTTCATTTCACAAGTGCGTATTGTTAGTTTTGAATAAAAAATTTGCTGAGACAGATTCAACTGCTCTTCTTTTTTGTAGTGTAACAACCTATCCCTGTGCTTTCCTTGTTATTATCAGCCTCTTGTATACAATTGTTTGTTAAAGAAGTAGTGTTCAGGAAAACATCTACTCCATTTACTGAAACAATACCTGATATTTAGTAGAGCTCCTTAAAATGGAGAAAATTGCATAGTCTTTAAAAAGATAAATATTGTTGATCCAAAGGTTCTCAAGACAGCTGTGAAATCCAAATGAATAAAAATATAGTCCTGAAGAACTGGCTTCTAGCTCTCATTTTACTGAAAACATGCCTTTGAAGAAATATATTTATATTTATATTTGAAAAGTGATCACAGTTCACAATTTTGATGTAACAATTCAAAAACTCTACAGACCTGGCAGGAAAAGGAAGCGTATTGTTTTGTTTTGTTTTTTAAAAAAAACTCAAGTCTCACAATATTTTTTTTTGTGGAGGGAGTTAGTTTCTAGTTTTGTTTTTGAGATTTGTCTTGCAATATTTTGAATGAAGTTGAAGAGAGAAGAATGAAGAGAGCAGTGAAGTTTATTGCTCATCGGGAAATAAAGTATTCACACACACTATCTCCCCCTCCCCCCACCAAAAAAGAAAAAGATGCAAGATACCAAAAAGAATGAACCTATTGTGTAGGTCAAAGTGTACTTTATAACAACGGTGGTAGTTTACCAAAGAAACTGATGATAAAAAGGAACTGGAGAATAAAATGACTTTTTTAAAAAAAGCAAAGTTATTACAAGGTTCATTAATTCTCCAAAATCACATGAATGGAAGGGAAAAATGAGTCTTGAAGAATTACTGGCTTTAGTTCAGAATGTCGATTTCTACTTTTTAATCCCAGTTCTCACAATTTATTTGACATTCTGAACAGCAGCCAAAAAAGCTATTATAAGTATAAAACACACTCATTGGTATAAATCTCATTAACTTGAGCAATTTAATTAAGGTATTGACATGCTTAATTGAAACGTGCAAGGAGAGACCATTTTCATATCTAATTTCCATATGCTTTCTGCTTTAAAAGAAAAAAAAGTCCTGTAAAAATGT
The DNA here is from genome assembly GCA_030412105.1 of Cyclura pinguis. NCBI lineage: Eukaryota > Metazoa > Chordata > Lepidosauria > Squamata > Iguanidae > Cyclura > Cyclura pinguis. The sequence continues at coordinate 134,458,430 of CM059600.1, forward strand.
TATAGATTCAGCTAAGCCCTCCCATCCCAAAGGAGCACTTGCTCCCATTTACCTTGATTTAGAGCCAACCACTCTCCTAAGTGGAGGTCCATTAAATGGATCTGATGTATGCCTGACTCAAACATGCGTCAGCTTCTCTTATGATCAATAGAGGAATATATATATTAATAAAGCAGCAACTTAATTAAATAAAATAGTCTTCTGGGTAAACTTAAGATACTCAGAGATGGGCAGAGAATCAATATATTCTGCCATTTGAACATTAACTATGTGCTTGGAAATTTTATTCCCCCATTTTGAAGATGTTTGCAGTTTCTAAGTGTAGACTTGCAGAAGATCACTGCATAGAAAACCATTGTGCACAAGAATTTGCATGTTCAAAGATACCTTTGCTCTGTTCTATATCTTTAGCACTTTTCTTAACTATTTATTCTAACACTTTCAGTATAGATGCCTGGTATCCAAAAAGTTTTGAATAAATGCTCCACTGGGGAAAAAAGTATGCTGGTGGTCTTTCTTCAGCTCCAGTCATAAGCTCTATGAGAACCTTAACTAACATTTACCTAAGACTGGTATGAATTTGTTGTTCCTATCCAGGGTGTGAAGGCTGTTGAAAAATTACTGTGTGGTTAACTCTAAAATCTGGAACACGTTCTTTATAGATATTTCAAAGTTGCTGACACATAGTTATTTTGTTCACAAATGTGAACATTTTATAAAATGAAAAGTCTACCTTGTGCATACAAATTCATTTTCAATAGTACACATCAACTTCTTTATATTCTTCCCCTCTCAAGACAGCCTGATTTTGTTCTTTGCAATTGGTCTCTGTACCTAATCTATGTATGTGTTAAAGACATCTGAATATAGAGGCCTGTTATTTTTGGTACACTGGAACTAGTTGAATAAATTGTATATCAGATATCCCCACTGAAGAGTATGTTTGACCATATCTTCCTACAACTGTTCAGCTGTACATTGACATCAGCCATGTAACTGGATTTAAGCAGCAGATCACCACTGAAGTCTTACCAGACTATATGCAGTAATAAAAAATCAGAATTCATTCTGTGTCTATCCTCCCCCCAAAAATATGTAATAAATTTTCATTATGCATAATTAAGGCAGTGACTGCAGTACTCAACCTGGCTTACAAAAATTAAGATGAAGTCCAGTGTAAACATACACAAAAACATATGTAAAAAATATAAAACATTATTGTTAAAACACAAACAGTTTGAAGAATTAAAACCATAAGTAACAAATGCATTAAACAAAACAAGATAAAAATCTGCAAACAGCACCCTATTAAAAGCCCTTGCAGTCAATTCTCAAAAGCCTGTCAGAAAAGATTTTACTTGTTAATGGCAAGGAGGGAGTCATCCTAACCTCCCCAGAGAGGAAGTTCCAAAGCATAGTAGCAGCTGTAGAGAAACCTCAACAAATATGCCTATGAAAGTAGGACCCAAGCAATATACGCCTGTGTATGTTGTAAACACCACTTTGAATTGTATCCAGAAATGGACTGGCAGCCACTGGAGCTGTTGTACCAAGGAAGGTGCATGTTCCCTCTAGCTATCTCAAGTTAACAATCCGGCTACAGCTCTCAGTACTTTTCAAATGCAGCCACATACAGAGCATGTTACAGTATTCCAACCAGGATCTAAGCAAGACATATACTACTGTGCTAGACCTTTCCAGGAATGGATGCAGCTGGCACACTAGGTTTAATAGTGCAAATATACTCCTGGCCACTGCAGAAACCTGGACCTATGGACTCAGTGCTGCATCTAAGGAGGTTCAGGGACTGTTATATCACCCAATACAGACATAGGCCCTAAGCTCCACAATTTTTTCCCTGAATTAAGCTTCAATGTGTTTGCCCTCATCTGATCTGTTACTGATGCTAGACACTGGTTTAGCATGGAGACAGCGTCCTTGGAGTTAGGTGGAAAGGAGAAATAGAGTTGGGTGTCATCAGCACAACAGTGGCACCTGTCCCCAGAATTCCAGACAACCTTGGAACTGAAGTCTAAAGTATCTGTATCGTGAAATCTGCATTGTTCTAAATATGGTGTGTGCCCACCAAAATTTAGATACAAATCATGATTTAATTTCCTAATCATGAAGGCAAACCATGGTTTAGAAAAGGGTTAGGTAGATGTTTTGAACCACAACTTCCATTTTTCTTTGCTTGTATTTATGGGAATTGTTGCTGTTTTTCTTAAATGGGGTAGGCACCATGTTGTCTACCCTGTTTTACAGTTTGTTTGTCTTTCATTCTCCAGTATTCCAACACTTCTCACTCTAGGAACTTGGTTCCTCAGTTAACACCAGAAAATGCTGTCCTTCCTAAAAGTTAAAACAACTGTTATAGGATGAATGCTCTGAGATAATGTATTTCTTCATTTTCTGAATAAGTGCACAAACTGAAATTTGTCATTGTAGTGATATTTGTCATTGCTTTTGTAATCAGAGAAAAAGGAAAAACTTATTTTCTACTGCAGCAGCTGAAGACAAATTCCCTACCTTTACTGAAATTGTTTTGGCCTGTGTTTTGTGTTTTTCTGCAATGAAATGCCATTGACTATGCACAAGGCTGCAATTACAATAAAGCCTTCTGAGAAGGGTGTACTGAAGTGAGCCATTCACCACATTAAAACAGCAGCTAGCAAAAACAAACCAACAAACTGAAACAACTTCTTTTCAAGGCCTTCTGAGATTAGCTGTAAACAACTTTACTTTCCATTATAGCAAGGATTTCAAGTATGTACTGTTATTAAAACCATACACATTAATAGAATAGATATTTTCTTATTCTTATACAGGACAAGCCTTAGATGGATACATGCTGGAGCTAGAATTCAATCTCTTCCAGGAGTGATAACAGTTAATTGTCTTGGGATCACTTTTTCCCCCTTATGTGGTCCCTTGTAGTAAGTAATCCAAAACTGGAGCATGTGAACTCTTACATGAAGCTGCAAAGCATGTGATCTCTTCTCCCCCTCCCAACCATCAGCTTCTCTTTTATACTTAATTTAATTGTATGAGCTGACATTGTCAATCTGCAATCCAATAACATGTTTGATGGCAACTCAGAAAAGAGTCTAGTTAATTTTTGGAAGTGCTATTATGTAAATAAATATTCTTACGGAGTGCTGAGCCAAGACATTTGCTGATTAATCGGAGTTCTGCCCTTGTCTTCTCCAGAAATAAACCTTGAAATGTCAGAAGATACTTTAATGCTTTTAAATAGTAAGAACACACCCACATTTTTTTTTTGCACAGTTGTGCTCCATTAAGTGAGAAGTCTGATAGTAATCACACCGCACAATCTTTGTGGTGTGCAGTAGGGCCAAATGTCCATCAAGGCTTGCTTTCACATATCCAGTAAGGTATTTCAACTTTTTTTTCTTTAGTGTATGAAATGTTTCTTCACCACTGTTTAATAGATTATAATAGACTATAATTAATTATGTATTTCTAGTTCTTGCTTTCCTCACTCAGAAACCCCAGAAAGTTCTGTGTCAGGAAAGAACAGTGGTAAATGTTGTTGGTTCCATATGTAGATGATGACATTTGTTTACATTTTAATCAGTTTTCTTTGGAATAAAGCAGGACATTTGCAACACCAGCAGATGTAATCCTTCCAAGTTTCCTATTCTACATGTTTCTTTGCATGGTCACTTTCATTAAAAGTGTATGTTACTAGTACGCATGTGTCACTATGAGTCACAGGAATCAAGTCAGTGGACCCCCCCCCAAAAAAAACCTATATGGTGAGTGAAGAAAAAAAAGAAGAATTTTTGTTTTGCTAATATATTTTAAACCTGTGTTGTGTAGATTGTTGAAAAAATACATTTGGGAGGGGAGTAAGCAGTGCTGTTTGGTCATCCTTGTGTGCTTCTGAGAAGTTGGAAAAATTTCTAATGAATAAGCTGTTGATTTTTTCCCCCCTTTCTCCAGCAGCAATATGTAGAATGGACTCAGATGGGGTCTTACCTACAGAACAGAAGTGTTTAAACAGTTAACATTATACAGAAGAAACAGAGCGAAAACATGGCTAGTTGGTTATTTGGCCTATGAACTAAATAAGAAAGTGGGCTAGCAAGTTAATGATGCAGAGAAGCCATAAAAATCTGCATCATTAACAGTACTGTTGGATGGGTTCCTTCCACAATGAGGATTGCTCTTAACAACAACAACAACAAAAACAAAAACAGTTTATAATGCCTTAAAATTAATTGTACCAGAGTTACTATCAATGTTTTCTGTTGTCTTTAATACTTACTCAGGTCAGGCATGGGATGGGTCATCCTGAATGGGAGAAAAAGTGTTCTTAGGTCAGTGACAAGTGCTAACAAGTTCTTTCGAAAATGTAGAATTGAGAGTGGGGTAGTTTAACTTTCAACTATTGGGGCTCCTGAGGAGACAAAGTCCTCATTTTCATAAAGCCTTTTTAGCTGTATGAGATATTTCACTTGATCTTCATTAGGCTAAAGATCTTTATGTTGAGAAAGAGATAGAAGGTTTTTCTTTATTTTTTTTTCCTCATGCAATGGTAACACAAAAGATTGCTTAACTTTTGGAATGAGGAAAGCAAGGGGAACCACACAGTAAATAATAAAAGGCTATTCATTAGATATATGCAAAACTGTGACAAGAGTGTGGATTTTACTGTTTAGAAGTCAGAAGTGCCAAACTCTAATCATGTAAGTCTTATACTGATCTATAGCTGGAATCTGTTTCAGAATTTGATGTGGTTTCAGTGGCTGCCTAAAGGAATTATTAGGGATGCGGTTTTATATCCACTACTGTCCCAGTTCAAAGCAGGTCTTTGATCCATCAGAAAGGAAGGAGAAGGAGGATTTTTTAAAAAAAATATAATTTCCTTTTTCTTTTGTACCCTCCCACACCATACTGTTCTGAAGGGTATCCCAGCTCTGTGGAGCAGATTTATGGGCAGTGCAGAGGACTTCAGGGGAAAGGAAAGTCAGCAAAAGTAAAAACCCCCATCACAGGAGCCTGCAGTCTTCTGTGAATGAAAGGACATTGCTAGATACTATCTTCTGTTAGTTTTGTATGCGAAAATAGCATTTTAGCTATCTGCATATCTCAGTCAGTGTTTCTGTGGAAGAAAATAAAGATTCAACACAGATTGCAAAAGTTTCTGTCATTTGGGTGGGGGAGGGAACAAGAGAACTAGTTAGTAGTATATGGTCTATCCACAATACACTACAGTTCGGGCCAGTCCTACTATCAGACAGAGTGAGGCACAAACCTCAGGCAGCCATTTTGGATGTCATAAAAGGACAGCAGATTGGTAATTATCATTGCATTTTTACCACGAGATAGAGGAAGTGGTGCTTGTAGCATTTTCTATTTAAAGTGTCAAAAATAATTTGACTGGCTTTGCATGTTGTATACCTTGACTTATACATAAGAATGCAATTTATTGTTCATATCAGGATATAAGATATATCGGGCTGATCCTAGTCAGAATCTCAATAGGGGATCCAAGTTATTTCCAGAGAGACCGAGAACAAGAGAGATTGAGAGTACGCTTGTGTCCAGGCCGTATTGGGGTCATGATGGCCATCCTCCCCTTTGAAAATACAATAGCCAGTAGTTATTTAAGACAGTTTGTAGTACTGCTTTAGCAACAGATGAGCAGGAAGAATTCTGACATTAAATGTCAGATCAGTTGAAACAGACATACTGTGTGCTTAGCCTCTATCTTTCTGTAATAATATAGATTGTAGTTTTACTCAGCCTTTATACTGTTCTTTATCAGTTTACTTTTAGTTTAAAAAAAGTTGAAACACTTTTCAATTTCCTCACAAAATCCTTTTGTTTCTTTAACAACCAGTAAAATGGCATTTTCCATCTGTATTTAGAACTGAGACAAGTGTTCATGACAACTTTTTATACTGAACAAGATATAGTGTAGCTGGATACTGTTTTCTAATGGCTTTGAGAAAAAACTCAGTTACCTTTGAGAAATTGTCAGCACTGTTTCAGAAAATGGAAAAGCATAAATATAGCAAAAATTATACACTTTTATATCGCACAGCTTCTGAGTTGTGGCACTCTGATGGTAGCTATCATCCTCATCAGAAAGAAATCTTTTAAGACTGTTTTGGAACGTGGCTATCAAATGGAGATCAACACACTCGAAAACTTCAAAACCTACTCAGCAGGGCACACTAAGTAGTGAATGGGTGGGTTCATAAAAACTTTTTACGGCTGCAGCTTCTGCAATGTCTCAGCAGCAGTTTTGACGCTACCAGGTTGTCAGTGCAAGAGATGTACTTGTGAATTTATGAAATCAGTGCATAATCCTGGAGATTTATAGGGAGAGCATTCTTAGACAGAGGAGAGTACCTCAGTAGACAATAAAACGAATGCAAGTTAGAAGCAGATTTATTTATTTATTTATTTATTTATTTATTTATTTTACTGGAAAGGATTAATTTCCTACAATCCTCTCCTTTGTTGAATAGCTACAGAAAAGACAGAGTACAGGAATAAAAGCGACAGCAGTAGTATAAATTACCTTTATAATATTGGAGACATAACTTTAAATCACGGACTTGTTACATTCCCTTTCTGATTGAAATCACGTAAATGAAAGTACTGCAAGGACAACGTTTTGATGTTCTTGATGTGTTCAATGTAGGGTGGAGGCATTTGTATGTCAGGTCAAGTTTTTTCTCTTTCATTGTTTGTTTTATGTTAATCCTCAATTTTCGAAACCTATTTTTATGTCACACTGAAGGCCCTGGTTGCTGCTGTCCTGCAGTGCTTTTCAGCAGTACATGCTGTAGTGCTGCATGGGTGTGTCCCGACAGTTAATCGGACTGAGAGAACAAAGACCTGTTGTGAGGCATTTAATATTTCAGTATCAAATAGCTAGAAACAGGATTGGGAAGATGGGGTGTCTTGCAAGTCAGTTCTTCTTAATCTGGGAAATTGTGATAGAATTTGGAAGTGTTTTTTAGAAACCTGTCTTTGTGAAAACAGTATTATGTGGGCCCATTTATGTGTGTGTCTGTCCGAGAGAATAATTACAGCTACTAAGAGGAATATGTGTAGACTAGATGACTAGTAAAAATTGAATTAGTCTGACAAGGACATTTGGGGTGGGGGTTGAATGGACCATCAGCCTGATGGAAAACAGAATAAAGCCCTTGGTGACACAGCTTGACCTAGGATGTCAATGTAGGTTTTCTGTGTAGTGCTCTCATTCAAAGCCACAAGGCTTGTTATTCAATAAAATCAATTTGATGGAGGTTCACAGTATAATACAGAATTCACTTTAAAGGAGGAAAATTCTGCAGAGTGCTTTCTAATGGATGTGACTTAGTTGAAAATCTGGCTTTAAGGTGAACAACTTGTACATCCCTCAGAAAGTGGAAGGTATCGAAGTCTGGGGAACTGTCCTTTGTCCTTAAAAATCACTAAAATTTCTTTGAGTTTTATAGGAAAGGTGTTTTTCTGTGCTTGTTAATAGTGATGGTTATTTGGTTAACTTTGTGATATGTTTAAATGTATATTTCATTTATATTAGTTTTATTTTGTAACCTGCAGTTTTGGAACATTAGCCTAAAAACACTCAAAAATATATTATGGCATTATAAAGCTAGTTGCTGTTTTAAAAAACTGTATTGCTATTTTAAAAAACTATGGCTTTCTTATAGATTTACTGAAGTTCTTTCAATCCATAATTGCAGACATATTTTGATCAGTTTGATCTTGCTTTGTTATCTGTTAAATACAATGCTTATATGCTGCTTAGTGATTTTACTTCCAAAGGTGCTGGATGGAGAGACTGTTGAGAGATTTCCACTTATAACAAGCATTACAAACTCCTAATAACTTATAATAAGTCTTTTTGAACTCACTGGTCTTTATTCTTGAGTAGACACATATATTGCATGTTTTGTCTTGTATCAAACATCCCTCCCTCCTACATGCAGTTCACTTTCTTTGTTTCATATTTTTTAATATGTTTCAAAAAATTTTAAGTTTAAGTTTTAAGTTAAGGATGATAATTTAAAAACAATTTTTTAAAATTCAACATAGAATTTGAAAACTGCGTTTAAAATTTACCAGAGTAAATTGGGGAAACTCTTTAATACAAACATTTATCAATAGGGATCCATTAGGAATGACAGCTCTTCACAACTGTGTTGTTGCTGTTGTTGCCGGCCTTTTTTTTCCCAGTTCATTTGAAATGTGAAAATCTCCACAGCAAACATTTTTTAAAAAGCAAGTATATAAATATTTTTAATCTATATCTGAATGAGCATTTCTGTGTAGCAGTTTTAATGCATTTTTTTTCTTAAGAAGTGTGTATTTTCTTTTATTTAGGGACTTAAGTGAAAATCAGATCCAAGGTATCCCAAGGAAGGCTTTTCGAGGAATTACGGATGTGAAGAATTTGTAAGTAGAACATCTGTGATACAGCTTGGTCAGAAACTAAATTTCTTATATATACATTTTTTTTAATATTTAGATTCTTGTTTATTTAAGGAGTGTATATACATCACCTCCTGTATATTACATGGAAGTGATTTCCATGCCTTTAAATAGCTGGTCAGCTTTGAACTGCACCATTAGATTGTCAATGAATGTATAAGCATTCTTCCAAGATTCCATCATCTAGAGGAACCCTTTCACACTACACAATCCTAACATTATATTCCATTTTAACTGTTATGGCAACATCTTACAGAATTCTGGGTTTGTCATTTGGGGAGATTATCAAGTTCCATACTTAAGAATTCTAACTATCTTTCCCAAAACTGCAGATCTCAGGATTCCGTAGGATGGACTCATATTCATATAATTTGTAGTACAGAAATGCCCCAGGAGTCTTTTTGGAAGAGTACAGTGGCCTACCTAAGATAGCCAGTGCATTCATTAAGGGGAGGAGACTGAAAATTATTTGGCTTCGTCTTTAATATTTTCTTTCATAAACATATATTACAGTGGATACACAACTGAGACTTCACATTTGAGGAGCAATAATATCTTGGGCTGACTTGTCTATTGACTGCAGAAAGAGTTGATAGAATATCATGTGATATGGGACTTTTAAGCCTTATAGGGAAGAATTTAAGTTTACTTATTATGGGCACATCCTGTATTGATTGAAAAGTCCCAGTTTTTATTTCTGATTTTATATTGGGTTAACATAAACTGACCTGGGAAGCTGATATAAAAGTCTCCAATCATACTGAGAGCTGACAGAAAATATTCTGAGATAAACAAAACATGAATGGATCTTCGAATAAAATTGGAAAGACTAGAAACAAAACTTAGACTTTCTGGTTATTTTAATCAGTCTGGATGTGAACTATATAAGTTCAAAAAACTTGTGGGATGCAAATTAAATCCAGAGACTCATACCTTGCCTTTCTCTGATCTGGTTGTAGAACTAGTGCTGGTAGTGAAGCAGTTTCTTAGTATTTCCTATCCTAATTTTGCAAAGCAATTAATGTCCCATGTTTCAAAACATCAGGTTAGGCTGACATATACAACTTCCACCACACCATCCAATGAGTTAATGGGTGAGTTGAAATTTGAAAGGAAGAATTGCAGCTCATGTTCCCAATTGCTCTCACAGCTAAAGATAATTGTATGGTTTTAATTTTTCTTCCCTTGATAATGAGTGTCTGCCCTTTCATGAAAAAGAGTTATAGGTACGAATGCAATCTTAGTCTCCAATTATTAGCATTAGTTAATTTTCTTTCATGAGATGTCAAACTTTGTCTTAATATTGTTGCTCAGTAAAAAAAATAGTTATGTCCAGAGTTTTCAGATGGGAGAAATTTGAAAAAAAGAAATATTTTACAATTGAGAATGCCTTCTCGGAAAATGATATGCAAAAATTATTTTGAAGCTAAACTTTAAAAATATCTTTAAATATCTTTATCTACCTATCTACCTATCTATCTCTTTACCTTTAAAATATTTTTACATTTTTAAACTTTAGCTTTGAAATAATTTTGGATATCAGTTTTGGAAGTAACATGCTTCAATAAGAGCAATTTAGTCTTATCCTAAATTTGTGGCTATTATAAAGCAATTTTCTTTATGCTGTTTTGGTTTTAGTATATGCACAGATTCAAGCTGGACTGGATTTGTTACAAAAGGCTACAGCCTCTAGTTCTGATTTCTTATATAGTTAGACATCAATTTTTCATTTTCAGCCAAATACATTACATGGGATAAATTAACCTGTTCTAAGACTTTATCTGATTGTCATGGTATGCTTCTTAGCCATCTCAGCCACTTTGAAATCACCAGCTATATTTCAGGGGTGAGCAAAAACTCTTCAGGGGGAAGATAATCAGAGCATTTGCCATTTTGTTTTCCTGATATTTAAAAAAACAAAAAAAATGTCTATCACCATAAAAATTGCTTTTCTCTTGTAGAGGACAATAGTTGAAAAATAACCTTTCAGCAGGGTAGGAAGACAGTTTCTCCAGCTATTTGTATCTGAGAGATACAAGAACAGATAGTGTGTCTCATCATGCAGCCTTGTTTTTAAATCTCCAAAATATTATTTTAGATTTGGATTTTTTAGAAAATATAATAAGCATTCATTTGCAAAAATCTGAGCAGACCTTTTATTTAAAGGTAGTTCTGAAGATCTAAAAGTTGTCCCATAAAGATTATCGTGGGGCACGGCAGGGAGCAACCAATATTATTACTACAGTTCTGTGGCATGTCTGTTCAAAGACCAATGAGTTCATGAAGTCATACTTTCAATTAAACATGCTGATGAGTCAGTAAAACAACGTCGTGGTCAATTTCATAATACCACCACTCCTTCAGTTAATCCATTAGTTTCATGATTTCTTGGTTGAATTTCTTGTTTCTCCACAGCTCTTGCTTATGCTTGTCATGGCACTTCTTGAGATTGTATTCAAGACTTAATTCTCATCATCATCATCATCATCATCATCAATACACAGCAATAATTATTAGTTATTTATATACTTCATTTTTACAGGTGTTGTACCCAAGGCAGTTCATAATTAAAAAACCAAACTTAGACAACTACAATTAAAGCTCGTTGTAAATTATTGCAGCACTAGTAGTTAAATTATTATAAACATACCAGTACTTAAGCAAATGCACAGTGGAGTCAAATAGTCTTTATAGCCTAATGAGAGTCTTGCAGAAATGGAGCAATGCGTATCACTGTAGGAAGTCTTTTCACAATATGTACATCAATCATACCTCTCATCAAACTTCAGATGGCAAGGAGGAGTGCCTCTGGCGTAGAAGGAGCAGGATGTAGTTGAGATTCCCTACAACCAGACTGCTAAGGGCTTCAAAAGTCAAAAGCAGCACCCTGAATTAATCCTGGAAGCGCACTGGTAATCTGAGAAGTTGGTAAAGAATTTGCATCATATATTGAGATTACTTGACCCCAGTGAAAACCTGAGAAGGTGCCTGCTGGATTACTTTAAATTTCCAAACTGTCTTCATGGACAGACCACAAAGAGAACTTTACGGTAGTGTGATGATTAGAGAATGAATGACGGAGGTCAAGTTTGATTTGTCCAAATAAGGATACAGTGGACTTTCCAGCTAAATTTCTCAGTGTGTATTAGGCTACTTCAGCATTGTGGTGGTTATTGGTGAGAAAGCAGTAGTATACAAAATGAGCTTTTGTTATTCAGAATATCTTCGTAGGGCAGAATGCTAGCATGCTAGCGAGAATCTGCAGAAACAGCTGTGTTATCAGTCCCTCACTGCATAGGCACAGCGGGTGCCTTAATACATCTAGTATGTTCCAGACCTGTGAAAAACTCCATGTAGATGTTCCCTTGAACATCTGAAAGCACACAAAGACCAGTATTGAATATTTCCTAATGTTCACAAACGCTGGAAACGCACAGGGCTCGACACTTCCTCTTCTTTATACTTTTCTGTAATACCTGAAACATAATGATAATTTTTCATCATGAGATACACAAGCTGGGATTGCATTTATTTACTGTCTTTCTCCTACTTCCCTTGTATTTGGTAACAACCAAATCCACTCATAAGTAAACAGCTTTCCACAACAAAAAAATGCCTGATGGAAGAATAACACACACCTCTGACAACTTTAAGGGGTGTCACATGATCTAGCATGCATTTTTCCCTTGGATTTTTTTTTTCAAAGTAATACAGTGGGTTATATTTCTATAATTCTTTCTAGTGGTACTTAGTTGGATGTTGACCTTAATAAATTTAGGAAATAATCCTTTGGCTATCATGTTGAATTCCAAAGAAAGGCAAGGGTTAAGTCATATTACTATACAATCAAAATTATATCACCAAGCTAAAACTTCCTGTAAGGAGAAATTACTTCCAGCATACATTAATTTAATGAATAAATTAGCCAGCCTTCACCGTCTGTTAAACACCTACTTAAAAATGCAGAAAACAGTTTATTTCACAATTACATCATTTAAAAAGCATGCATGATTGAAATACACATTTCTCATGCAATTTGGTCTGAGGATGAATCCTCATTTACTACCAATTTACTGCATTAAAAAAACTCATACTAGTCTTGTTCCTCCAAAAGTAAATGTGGAACTATCAAACAATCCACATAATAGTGCTGCGGCAGAGTGTTTTCCAGAGATCTTGGATAATCGCATTTCTGTGGAGGGTGACATTTCTCCCTGCTACCAATAAGGACACTTACAAATGCTAGTAGGCTTATCAAGTGTGTCAGGCCTGCTGGGTCAACCTTGCTGATGCTCAGATGCTTTCTACAGACTGTGACAATCTTAATTTCTGCTTTTCCACATCAAACTGAGTGGCATAATCAGGGCTACCAGTAGAAGAATGCTGAAGTCAAACCAGTGGCGGAGCTTGGAGTGTGTGGAGGGGGGCAGGAGGGGGAGGGGCTATGGCATGAGGGCCGTGGCCACTGTGCATAGGGGCATGGCTGTGGTGCTTGGGGACATGGCCAGGATGTGCAGGGGCATGGCAATGGGCCAGGACACCCCAAAGACATTGCTGCCTGGGGCAAATTGCCCCCCCGTCCCCCGTTCCTATGCGACTGAGTAGAACTTCAACCGGTTCCTCTTTTAGTTTTGCTCTTGTGACAGTAGGAATTCTTTAGCACACAAACGCACAAAGCAACTCAGTAGCACACAGGATGTGTTTTTCCAGTTGGAAGGAAGTAAACGAGAACTGGCAGAAGAGAGCAGAAGTCTGGGGAAAGAGCTTTCCATCACTGAGCGTGGTAGCTGCCATATAGAGTAGCTGCTTCTGGTGGAAAGTGCAAAAACAATTTGTTTGAAGCCAGCATCTTTAGGAGTTCTCTGATAATATGTGTGATAATCCTATGGTTTGGAAATTATTATCATAAAAGACCTGGCCGGATGGGATAGAAGGAATTCATTTGTCTTAAGAATTCCCATGATTATTTTTGCCATGCAGTGGCTGAGCCAGCCTGGAGAGAGAGGTGGATGGGGCGGCACGCACAAAAGAGTTTCACACAACAGGCTCAGATTATACATGGGGAGGACTACAGGGCTTCACAATCTAGCCTTGAGAATGTGATGTCTTGCATTTTTAGATTCCAGTACCTGAACTTCACAAAAAGTGGCTAAATTTTTGGCCTTTGCAACTGGATACAAATTAGGCGACTAAATGCAAGTCAGTGGAAGTTAAAGGAATATGCAGAAAGTATTGGCATCTTGATTACGTTCCTTGCATTCCTTTTCTGCCTCTGATTGTGTAAATGTATAAGTATAGCTTCTAGATTTGTTTAGATTGTTTAGGTTATAAATAGGATAGTATAGATTATAGAATTTGGGGTTTGTTTGTTTTTTCTTTTTCCTTTATAATAATTTAATTTGAATGCTAGAAATTTCAAACTAAACAGCTGGCAAATTTAAAGCAACACTTCTGATTTGTATTCTGGTTTGTGCTCTAATCCTCAAAACATTTAACCTGGCAATTCATTTGGCTTTAGTTATGAAAATATAAGAGTAGAATTGTGCTGGGAAAAAATGGTATAGAATTGTTTTATCCTTTCAGACCTTTCAAAGAATCTTTTTGACACTGCATATAAATTTAAGCAATTACCTTTAGATATTTCATTTGTTTGATACTAGTTAATTTTAAGGAATATGAGAAGGAATTGTTTTCAGAATGTTGTGATTTTCCTCATATTTGTTGTGGAAATATGTGTTCTATTTACACTATATGAACTATTTGGGCAGTTATTATTACAGAGGCAGGACTAGGCAAAGCTTTGAATTGTTACCACACACAAATCCAACACATTATATATCACTATATATATCAGTATTATATAATATATATTAGTATTATATATCAGTATTGTATATCAGTATATAACACATTGTATATCAGTAATGGTTATAACAATACTGCTTGTTCCTGTCTGTTGTTTCAGAAGTGGGTGGGAGAAAGTAGTATACTATATCATCTGTTGCTTCTGCACTGCTGTAGTGATTGCGAACTTAGGAGGAATCTGGGACATACATCATGGCCAGAGTTAATTAGGTTCTCCTTCCTTCCTTCCTTCCTTCCTTCCTTCCTTCCTTCCTTCCTTCCTTCCTTCCTTCCTTCCTTCTTTCATTTCAAACAAGGACCCCAGACTCCTCCAATCAAGAAAAATCTCCCAGCCACTCCGACCTTCTCCTCTCTTATGATTAACGTAAAACAATACTTCTTTGCCTAAGCACCTCCCCCAACATCGTTGCATTTTTTGCTGAACCAATGGCATCACCACCTCGTTACTTTCAAAACTGATTCATTAGTTTTTGAACTAATGACGTAATGCTCATTACTACGACAAATTAAGGCCATGTTCTATGTCTGGACTTAGACCTTTAGCTGTTCAGGCTGCTGTGGTTAGCCACTTTTTCTGTGCTACATACATCTGCATTCCCACTTTTTTTTTTTAATGTGCATGAATTTGTACTTAAGAGAAATTTAGGAGGATGTTTTGTGAGATCATTCACTCTTGTCAAGTTGTTCCCATCAGTGATGTTAACATTGTCAAATAAGACCAGGACATTGTTAGATTTTCTATTTATCTGAGGCAAGAGTTGAACATTTGTAATGGAATGGTGCTCAAAAACTGTCACTTGAGCTCAAAGCGTTAGTTTCCATGAGTAAGTATGATTAATTCAACTAAATACTGCATGCTTGAGTTTAATGCTTCTTTTCATAGAATCATAGAATCATAAAAATGTAGAGTTGGAAGAGACCACAGGGGCCATCCAGTCCAACCCCCGACCATGCAGGAATACCCTCAAAGCACTCCCGACAGATGGCCATCCAGCCTCTGCTTAAAAACCTCCAAAGAAGGAGACTCCACCACACTCCCAGGCAGCGTATTCCACTGCTGGACAGCCCTGACTGTCAGGAAGTTCTTCCTGAGGTTCAGGTAGAATCTCCTTTCCTGCAGCTTGAATCCGTTGCTCCTTGTCCTGGTCTCTGGAGCGGCAGAAAACAAGCCCTCTCCCTCCTCTACATGGCATCCCTTCAAATATTTAAACATAGCTATTATGTCCCCTCTTAACCTTCTCTTCTGCAGACTAAACATACCCAGCTCTCTAAGTCTATCCTCATAGGGCTTGGCTTCCAGGCCCCTCAGCATTTTGGTCGCCCTCCTTTGGACCTGCTCCAGCTTGACCATGTCCTTCTTGAATTAGGGTGCCCAGAACTGGACACAGTATTCAAGATGAGGTCTAACCAAAGCAGAGTAGAATGGTACTAGTACCTCCCTCGATCTAGACACCATACTCCTATTGATGCAGCCGAGAACTGCATTGGCGTTCTTGGCTGCGGCATCACACTGCTGACTCATGTTCAGCTTGTGATCTATTAAGACTCCTAGACCCCTTTCACATGTACTGCCATCCAGCCACGTGTCCCCCATCCTATATTTCTGTATTCCATTTTTTCTACCTAAGTGTAGGACCTTACACTTCTCTCTGTTGAATTTCATTTTGTTAGCCTTGGCCCAGCTCTCTAATCTGTCCAAGTCATTTTGAATTTTGATCCTGTCCTCTGGCGTATTAGCAACCCCTCCCAATTTGGTGTCATCTGCAAATTTGATGAGCATGGCCTCTATTCCTTCATCCAAGTCATTGATGAAGATATTGAACAGCACTGGGCCCAGGACAGAACCCTGTGACACCCTGCTCATTTAGTACCAGTTCGTATATTGGCAAACAAATGAAGTCAAAGGTTGAATATTGTACCTGTAGGTGAAGTGGGAAAAATGTTTGGAAAATGGTTTACATGTAACCTTCTATAACGTTGGCATTTTGAGATGAAGTAGACAATAACTCTACCAGGATTAAAAGTTGGCCATCAAAAAAAATTGCAAAAAATTGCAAAAAAAAATTGCAAGTTCTTTTTGTAGGACACAATCATTTGAAGAAATAGCTTTAAGGTAAAATAATGTGTCCCACTGATGTACCATTTTGTGGTTATAAATTTCATGGTTTTGGAGTAGACCACAAATGTGCACGCATATAGAACAAAATGCAGAATGCATACTGCAAATCATATATAACAACCGTGGAATAAATAATATTTTTTTTAGATTTTTTGTACTGCAGAAATAATTCCTAGAAGTCTGATTTTTCAACTGCCTATTATACAACCAAATTTCTCCATTTAGCATCTATTAGCAACTATGCTGCCATCTGATAATGCAAGATTGGAGTATAGTTCTTAGGAGAAAACATTGTCTCCCTGCTTTTCTAACCAGCAGCAATATTCTCAGTAGCTTATTGCAATATATATGCTTCAATTTCACTCCATGTAAGGAATGCAATACATTAACATTTTTCAATATTTTATTTAAGAATAATAGCAAATGCTTTCTTTTTCATGCAAAAATCATCCTATTTTCTTTATTTGGTACCATTAAAGAACATATGTATACTCAGAATTCATTAAAAGAAAATTAATATATCCAACTATTTAACAGGATAGATTATCAGGGCTATTTTCAGTGACGATTAACATGTCAGGTAAATGATATCAATACAACATATGTAGCTTCTTAGATTTTAGCTTGCATTTTAGTAACTATCTGTACGTGAAAATCTAATTTGTTAATTTCAACACCGCAACATATCATACAAAATCACTGTTTAACTGAATTGAAGGGTCAGGTAACTATTTCTCATTGGTATGCACATTATCAGAAAGATCAGTTAACATTAACTTGAATGAGCTAAGGCTATATACATGTGAATCATTTGGTTTTTTTAATGCATTAATTAATATGAATTAATCTAACTTTGTCCATGTGTTTAAAACTGCTAGTAATCATCTTCAGTCATTAAGTCATGAATAACAGCTTTGAGTTATTATTGTTTGAATCCAGAGGAAGTAGTCCAAGTGGCAGTATTATGGGTCTGCCTCCTCCATCCTGCTGTACCACAGTCCCCTGGCAAGAAATGTTCAGATCCCTCCTACTGGAAGCTGTGCGGTGTATCATTGCTGTGGAAATGTCTAGAGATGCCAATCAATATGGTTTCATTCAGACAGAGTGGTTACAATGTGTCCAGCTCCAGTAGCTCCATGACTTTGCTTAAAAGGCTCCCATATATCAAATTAGGTACCATTCCAACCTATTTCTAGGAATATACTACATAAACCAATAATTAGCTTATTGGTTTGGTCACCTCATCTCAGAGGCCTGGAATGATCTGATATTTTGGCTTGGATCCAGCATAGAGGCTTTCCTTGCCCATTTTCCACAGCTTTGATTGATTTCTCCAGTGGCTGTAATGGAAAAATCAGCAAAGATTTATTTACTTGTGGGTCAAAGAAATATTCCAGAAGAAGGAACTGGCAAAAGGACCTCTGAGTATTCTTTGCCTAAGTAAACCCTGTGAAATTTATGAGGATGCCATAACTTGACAGGTAACTTGAAGGCATGTACATATGCACACTCAAAACAAAACAAAACAAAACAAAACTCCAAAGCTGATTAGGGAATGGGTGGATATGGAGTGGGCATGAAGCATAAGCAAGCAAGCATGAGCCCCATTACATCCTCGGAGTTATGAAACAATGAGAAGAATATAGGCAACTTAGTCTTTTGGAAAGGCCAATCAATGCATGTATTTTTTCTTCAGAGGTAGAGAGATATATTTTGAAGGAGGATCAGAGAGGAAGAGGCAGTAATAAGTACATACCCTTACCAAAGTCCCCAGATCAATGAAGAGTATTCCAGTGTCCTGTTCGACAATATATAGAGAGAGAAAGCAACAGAAGACAAGAGTGTCAGCTGATACTGGACCCTCGTGCTAGATGCATGGATCACTTTGGGCTATGACTTGGCGTGCCCAGTCACCCATTGCATTGTCTTGATAAAAGGAAGGACCAGGATCAGTAAGGTCACTGAAATACCCTTGCTAGATACAGTCGCCTGATCAGAGCTGAGACATGGTGTTGGAATAGCAGTGTTCCAATGGTCAATTGGAACAAACAAACAAACAAAAAAAACCCACACACATTTAAACTCAGAATTAATATAGAACAACAGGAATTAGAGACAAACAACAGTTGAACCATGGCATTCAGCCATTTGTGATAGACAGAGTGGAAAAGTTTAGCACCAGCAGTTTTCTTCAAGCAGTGCCAGCTGTACTATTGACTCAGCTTCCTAGCTGGTGCAATGGAGTCTGCCAATGTACCTTTCTGCTGAAAATACTTGTTTGGAATCTTTGTTGGAGGGCAAGATAGGTGGGCAGAATGTCTTGTGCAGATGTGATGGTGATGGATGGTAGCTCCCATGTGAATGGTGTGGGAAATACTACAAACAAAGGCATTAGTTTTATGTCAGAAGAAATAGTCATTTTATGTTTTTCCACTTTTTAAAATATTCTTGTATATGTGCGTGCATGTGTGTGTGTGTGTATTCATTACACACACAGACACACACACACATATCGTATATGAATGTGTGTGTATATATACATGTGTATGCTATTGCTCAATTTACATTTTTCATTGATGTTGGATGTACTGTTGATTTGAGGGAGAAAAAACTCGAGAGATATACAGAGAACTCAAGAGATATGCCTCTCCTAATGGATCCCACAAATTCAAAGGAAGAAATTAAGAAGTCCCTTTGTGAAAAAAGAAAGAAAAAAGTTATGTCTTATTATAAAAATCGAGCATTACTTGATGCTTTTGTTTACTTTGTGAAAAAAAATTCATACTGCAGGAAACAATGCATCTTGTACTTTAAATTTTAGTATGTTTTCTGTAAGACTAGGCTTCATCACCAAATTTCAGTGATACTTAATACAGATATAAAACATTACTTAAGGATTGTGGATTTTTTTCTCCAATGGACCAAAAGCAGGCATGTGCCTTGGAGCATACTATATGTGGCCATTCTGCCAATAGAGAAGGACCATTTACTGTCTTCTTGCAAAAGAATTTGGTATGTGGAGAGTTCTGTTGCTGCTAAGTAACAGCACATCATGTAAAATGTATTTCAAACTTTGCTAATATAAAGAATATCGTGTTTCTCTTTATTCCTGCTATGTGTCTGCCTAAGAACTTTTGGGTTTTTTTGCCCCAGACAAGAGGCAGAACTAAGTTACAGTCTTGCGTGTCAGTCAGTCATTGCTTCTTCATCCTAGAATGCTTTGTTGTAGGCTAATAGCTGAAGAATCAATAAATTAGTTATTTATTGAATATGCGGTCTTAATTTTAACACCAATTCTAGCCTGACTTTATTTTAGGCCCTTACTGCTCTATGCTGTAATCCAGCATTATCTTGTGATGATTGCCAGGATGGGATCAGGACACAAATGCTTTCAACTGCACCGGTTGGCTGCCGGCGGATGGATAGCATTCAGGATACACTCCTTACTTCTGCAGTACGGCCAGCCTCTTCCTGGGCTGTATTGCGGGAGGAAGCACTTAATAGTGCTTCTGCCCTTCCCGCACACCCACAGCCAATGGGATTGTTGTGCAAAGGGAGGCCATTACCGGATTTTTTTCTGGTAGTGGTTTACGGCACTATCGCAACAGTTGGGGACGCGACAGCAGCGGGACTGCAGTGATGTTGTGCAATGGCAAGCGTTACAGACTGGCAGCAATGCATTGCCATGCTGGGATGGCACTGTGGTACAGTAAAGGGCCTTAGGTTTTTTCTGTGTGTCTTCTAACCTGATCAATTCTGCAAACTAAGGACTGTCAACTAAATGATATATTGGCAGGCTTCCATCAGAAGGAAATGCAGGCCTTGGCGTTTTCATGTTGTTCTGCCAGGTGTATATTTGTCTCTTTGTATGTAGTATAGCACACACGCACAAGCACATGTGTGCCGGTAGGCACTGTCACATGTACACACCTCAGACATGTGTTCATTTTTCCATTAGAGGCAATGAACAAGAAAACAAGACAAGGCTCTGTCTTAGACTTTTCTCACACCATGCTAGCAGCATAAACCTGATAGAAGAGGTGACTCGTTATATGGGAATGAAGTGTGTTCTGATGAGGGTGTTTATTTACACAGTCCCAACAGATAACATACTGAAGGCAATGCATTGTAAGTTACAAGCATATGAAACCTCAGGACAGATGATGTTCCTCACTATACTGGCGTGTATACCGATGAGAAAAAGACTGATCCTACTATTGAGGGGAATATTGTGTCTGATGAGGATGACTTTGAGCAGGATGCTGTGATTCTGAAACGGAGAAACTGAAACCTTTTCTTTCAGTAAGCATTCATTAAAATGTGCGCGAAAATGTAAACTTGTAAATGGACTCCAAGAGTAATATTTCTCTGGACGAGTTATCCTGACTGAAAAAGCACCGTTAAGACAAGTGCACACTGCTAATTTTGGTTACACTAGCAACCTTTCCTTGGTATAAACATATTCTTTAACGCTTTTCTGTAAGAAATACACAACAACTGCAGTTTTTTATGCTGAAAAACTTGATTTTGAAATGGTTATGCATGACTTTCAGACTGAGTGAGATGAAACATACAGTGATGAATGTAGCTTCAATAGAAGAGAAAGGGCACAGGTGGAGTCGTGTCCTCACAATCCTTTTCCCCAAGCCCTTATCTGGGAATGGTTTTGCCTTCCCTTGTCTATTGTCTGGGAGGATGACTTTAGGGAGGGTCCTGGGGGATGCTACTCCCAGGTAACCCCAGCTTGACTCATCTATTTAAGGCACAGCAGGACAAAAATCATCCCCTAGTCACATTCAGGGCTGAGTAGGATTTTTTTTACCACGTCCACATTAGGATGTTTTTTCCGTACTCCACACTATAGGAGGTTTTGTCCCCCAGGTTTCCATTTTGTCACAGCAGGCAGGGTGCGGGCACTTCAATAGCTATAGCTGAGGTACTCCCAAAGGCACTAGAAGGTGAGGGAATTTCAACCACTTGCCTGTTATCGCCAGCCAGGAAGAGGGGTGAAGTGGAAGGTTCCTTGCTCCAGGCTTGAATCTTCTTCAAGAGTGCTAACCACAGCCTTTCTTAAAAAAATGTTTATTAAAAATACAAAAGGAAACCTGTTGTATAAATAAACAGTTATTCAAACAGGTTAAACAGTAAATCAATAAGCATGGCTTATTTAAGAAGAGAAATAAAAGTAAATTGATCTATGCTTGGGCATAGATCTTGGGCACAGTCTCTTTAAGGGAGACAGGTGGTGATGAACAGAAAAAGTTTCCTTCCCTGTTCAGAAATAGCGGGGAGAATACTTTAGGAGGCTTGGCTTAACTGGGCTTCCCATAGTCCAGTGCCCTCATGCCCACGTGCTGCTGCATTGCGGATTCCTGTTGTTGAATAAAGTTCTGTCCATTTCTAACCTAACATCGTTGTCCTGTGTCATCATTCCTGGTGGGAGTGTAATTATTCTCTAATACTATATTATCTGATTGTTGCGTAGATTCTGATAACAGGTGGTATGAAGTTGATAAACTGTATGATATGAAATTGAAAAACTAGGCCTTAAGTTTTTAAGAAATATTTTTTCTTGCATGAGAAGTCTGAAAATAATTACATTTATTCTACATAGGTTATATATGTCTTCTGTGTTGTTTCCCTGATTCTCCCACACATTGTATTCAGAATACAATGCAGAACTTATACTGATGGATCTGTTTCCACCAGTGGATTTGGCAGTAGCAATCTCCCTCTTTCACTGGAGCCCCCTGCACACTGCAAAACCTGCTGCAGATGTCAGGGAAACTCTTTGAAGCCAGTTTTATGGCAGTACCTAGGCCAAAAATGGCAGGCAGAGGAAGGTGTCGTGCTAGCACTGCAATACCAGTGTGATGTTGGATTTAAACTTGTAGCTGTGTATTGCATATCTTGCCCTAAATCATGGATCATCCAGAGCCCAAAATGGCTAATAATATGAGAAGTAAAGCACAAACTCTCACATTGCCTGTGTACAAAAGCGGACTTTAAGAATATTCTTTGAAAGTGTTCTACCAAAAACTGAAGATAATTTTGTGGAGAAAGTTTAATACTAGGTCTGGGGGGCGAGGGTTATTACTGTGTACAGAAATGCAGAGATTATGATTATGCTTGGGAATCCCCACAAAAGAACACATTAATAGGACTTACTTTGCGGTCTAGTAGGATTGGATAAACTCAGGGACTCAAACTGATCATTTGCAGAATTGATTGCCATTGATGCTTAAAAAACCTTCTCAACAGGCAGGTGATACAGAGAACTAGGTAACTAGAATGATCTAGGTTCTTCAATATAGTTAGTGGTCTTTCTGACTGTAACTTCACTAAACGGATGACAGCATGATTTAAAAATCATGTGTATAATCATCATTTTCACTTTTTGCTTCCTTTGAATTAAAAAAAAAGTACACATAGAGGTTATCCTTGACTAATTTATGCTGACTTCATGCCAACTTTGAATATATTTGTTGAAGATTTCCTGTAGCATATATTTGAGGCTGTCAAAGAGGCTTTTATCCGGGAAAAAATTGTGCTGGTTTTAATTACAATTTTAAATGGCTCTATAACCATTGTGAACTCTGGGTTTACATCATTTTTATGATAGCCTCATAGTTCCTGGTTTATTGATTTTGTCATTTGTTTCATTACACTTAATGCAAACCTTTTGTACTGAGTTACTGTGTTCTCTGGGGACGGCTGGGAGTGGGGGGGTCAACATGTAGTGTCTTGGCCAGAACAGCACAGCATATATAATTTTACCATGGACTGAACCAATCATGTAGAGCTATAAATATTGTTCAGCAGGATGTTGCAGAAACATGCCAGTATGACCTATTCCCTTATACATAGTAGGAGTGTAGGATTTCCGAACAATATTTGTCTTTGCTTTGCACCCTTTCTCAACAAAGTTGAAACGATTCTGTTCATATTTTATTATAGCTCTGTGACATGTGTTTGGGCAATATGTGGCAAAAAGTAGTTAAGTACTGGCAATTTTTACATAGAAGCAATAAACAAATGCAGTATAAAGATGCCTGACCCAGATGAATTAGACTAAGAGATGATAGAAAAATTAGCTAAAATGTGAGTCTTTTTTCCTTGATGTGCTTTTTTATGTTTTTTCCTTCCTGTGCTGTTTTACATGGATGTGCAAACTCATATGTACATACATCAAGATAGATGTTGAAGCTAACACTTTTTACAGAGATGTGGCATGTGCATAGGAGATGCATGCATTGCATTTCAAAGAAGTTGTGTATATTTACTATGAAGTAGGAAATGATCTTACCATTCAAATCAAAGAATACAGGCTTTGTTTGTATATGCATACACACAACTACAACATTGGAAAAATTGCTTTGTTAGTATAACAAGCCCATAGAGCATGGGACGATACATGGACTAATATAAAGAGGGAGAAATGGGGGGAAAAGCCAGAGACTGACTTCCCTTGTAATGCCTAAGAGCATAGAGAGCAAAGCAGGCTAGAAGCATTTCTCTGACAGGTTATCTTATTAAAAATAGGAAGGTTGGCCAGTAGGAAACCTAGAGTAGGTTCTAACATTCTATTCTTTTACTTTATTTATACCTTTTCTCAAAGCTGGGATTGAATGTGGCTTACAAAATAAAAAGAATTACAGAGAAAAAAAATGCATATAGTAAAAAACATACATAAAAAGTTATTAAAACAGTATTAAACACTATAGAATTAAAACCATGTAGGTTTTAACAGCACATTAATTTAGAATCCTCCTAAGAAATATTCTTCATTGTCTTCTGAAAAAAATGAATTGCGATGTTCTTGAAGCTATAGATTCGTGCTTTCTGAATTTCTCAAATTATTTTGTAATCCACTGATCTTCGTCTAAGAACTTTGACTATAGGGAAGTCCAGTCGATAGATAACAGGGGTAAATTGGTAGACAAAAATGGATTATCTTCCAACAACAATTGCTTAGATTTTTGACATTAAACAAAAGCAAAAAAAGTGAAAGGCAGGCAGGATGATAAGAATGAAAACAGGAGAGGGTCTTTGCTTAAAATCATTTTGACATAATGTGATTTGAACAGTACTGCATAACATGTGGCATGTGGAAAATATTCTAGACAGAGAGACTAACATAAGTACACAAACAATTAAATAGGTCCCATGTTTTAAAATGGATCCAGTATCTGAAAGTATTGAATAGTGCAGGTGTACTCAACACTCTATGTACCAGGAGCAATACAGAAATTTGCCATAAAGAAAGGTTGCATGGGAGAATAACATTAGCTTTATTATAAGGCCAGGAAGAGGGATTTTTACATAACATTTTGTACACCAAAAACAGAATATGCACATATAGATGATCGCTCTTCCTTTCCTAATCTCTTAAATGTAACCATCTCCAGGTCCATAATTGTGTACAGCAAGTTATGGGTAAATCAGTAAACTGTAGTAAACCTAGATCACTCTTCTTATGAAGGTATAGAGATGAAAAATAAAAATAAATGTCTGTGTGTGTCAATCCTTTGACATTTTAGCTGCGACTTAAGCTTAGAGTCCTGTTAAGACATTCACTTCAGGACTTAATCAACATGTGAGAAGAGGAAGCAGTGCTAGCTGTACTGCAGCATGTTCATCCTTGCTCTGCCACCTAACTTATTTATTAAACCTTGAAATGAACATCTTAATTAGTATGAGGTTTTCTCTTCTGTGTTGATAAAATACAAAAAAGGGGTTGGTACACTAAAAGTTAGCGTGAAAATATGTAGAATTCTTAAGCTTTTTAGATTGGGTTTTTTTTAAAAAAAAAGTTCGTTATTAGTAGCTGAACAGTCCTGCAAAGCAAATGCAAAATCTGTAAAAGTTAGAATTTCATAGTTTGCACATTACCTTAGAAATGCATTGCTTAAAAATATGAATTCGTCTTTAGTGATGAAATGCTTTTCCTTGTAGAAGCCAGGTTATTAAACAGAGGATGAATTTTAAATTTAAAGTAGCCTTATGTGTTAAAGGAAAATGGAGTGTCGTTCTCAATTTTTGTTGGTCCTTCAGGTGTAAAATCATTTCAGATTCAGAATAAGCTAGCTGTATACCTTATCACCATTTTACAGGAGAGAATGGACTGTGAATTAGCTTATTAATTAAAATAAAATCCTTCATGCAAATGGTTTTTGTTCAGTGTCCTGTACAAGGATATGCATAACAGAGAGACTACAGTTTCAGCAATTGAAAAAATAAGTATAGGTAATCCACATTTTCCCATAAACTTTATGGAATGGTTGAACCTAAGACAGTTGTGTTCTGGTGCTTATCACTTCAACTCTGGCATTTGTCCTGTGATTGCATGAATTATATGGAACCAAATTTTCTTGAGTAGGTCAATGCTTATGCTGTATGTGCAGTTGTGCCCAGTAAATGGGAGACTGCAGAGAGAGCAAAAGGCATAGTCAGGCAGTGCTTTCAGCTACCATGTGGTTGTCCAGTTCAAGTCACACCTTGGAACAGCTTCTCAGCTTCATGGGACGGGGCCTCTTACTGAACACAAGAAAGGAGTTATTTTTCTTTCTAACCTGCTTCAGGGCTATAAATTTTATGTCCTGATTAGTTTTTGGCATTACTATCTGAAGACTTGTGGTGACATCTATCTTTTTTCAGTGCTACAGAAACAAATGATTTGGCATGTGGATCACCAGGATAGCTCTCATTTCCTTTTCCTTCCTTGGATATGTCTTGGTGTGGGTTGCAAAATGCAAAGCACCAGCCACTACTCAGAATAAGAAACCCATCAATGTCTTTCATATGAACGTTTAACCATTATTCTGCTTCTTGTGGCTTGAGAATAATATTGGATATCTACCCTACAGGATATTTAAAGATGATATTCTATAGATTAGGGAAGCTTCACAAAGAATGAATAACTCATAATATAGGGTTTGTATTATGCTTATGAAATCCTTATGCCCCATTGCTAATGCAGAATGCTTAGATAGTTTTCTCGTGGTATAACTGGGCAAGAGAGACTAAAGCTAGTTTTAACCCCAAAAGGAATAGATCCTGAAATGAATGGACCTTGGTAGTTTCCGTATATATAAGTCCTATAGTTATCAATGATGGCATTCAAATTGAGAGTACAATTGAATTTAGACCTAGGGTTCCACAGATATTGAAGACTAGGAAGTACTCTGTTCAAAAAAGCAGACAGGGTGTTGAGCTATAACTCCTCAACCACTCAAACGTATCATCAGCATTTTAAAGGCCATCTTGGACTCCTCCTCCTCTTCCTCCTCCTCCTTTTTCTTAATGTTGCGCCTCTCTCCCAACAGTAGGATTCAAGGTGGCTAGCAACATTAAAATATCTGTAAAAGTATAAATATAAAAAATAAACAATTTATAACATTAGAACATCAAGTTGACTTCAACTGATGATTGAAGACCTCCAAGTCACCCTATCCTCAACTACCCTACTCAGGTCTTGCAGATTCAGGGACATGTCTTCCTTGATTGAGTCTATCTGTAATGCAGTCTTCTTGATCTCCTGCCTTCTGCCTTACCAAACATTATTGTCATTTCTAGTGATTTATGTCTTCTTATAATATGGCCAAAGCACAACGCCCTCAGTTTAGCCATCTTGACTTCTAGGGAAAGTTCAGGCTTGCTCTAGGGACCATTCATTTGTCTTTTTAGCAGTCCAGGGTATCCGTAGAACTCTTCTCCAGCATCACATTTTGAATGAGTTGATTTTCTTTCTATCAGCTTTCTTCACCGAATGAAATAAAATGGCATGGGCAAATCATCACTTTATTACATTTGAGGACCTCGTCTAGTTCCTTCATAGCTGGCCTTCCAAATCCTAGTCTTTTTTCTGATTTCTTGACTACATTCTGATTAATGAGTGAGCCAAGGTATGGGAAATCTTGAACTATTTCAATATCTTCATTGTCTGCTTTAAGGTTATATAAATCAGCTGTGATCATTATTTTTGTTTTCTTGAAGTTCAACTGTAAATTTTCCTTTGCACTGTCTTTCTTTGATTTCTTCAGTAATTGTTCCAAGTCTTTGCTATTTCTGCTAGTAACATGGTATCATCTGCTTGTCTTAAATTGTGGATGTTCTTTGCTCCAGTTTTCGCACCTCCTTCCTCCAAGTCTAATCTTGCTTTGCATATGATATGTTCAGTATACAACAGATAGGGTGATAAAATGCAACCTTGCCCGATCCCCTTGCCAGTTGGAAACCATTCTGTTTTCCTGTATTGTTTCCTCACCATATCTTGTTGTCCTACAAACAGCTTACAAGCTTACAATCAGGACAATCAAATGTTGTGGCTCGCCTATTTCTTAGAGAGCGATCCATAGTTTCTCCTGACCTAAACAATTAAGGCTTTGCTTAATCTGGGAAGCACAGGCTGATTTTCTTTTGAAAATTGCATGTTAAAAATCTTAATATTAAATATATTAAATATATTAAAATACATTAAATATCAAATCTTAATGTTAAAAATATTAAAATACATTAAATATTAAATATATTAAAATGCATTAAAAGCTATACCAATTTTAAAAGAAACCTGCATAGCATCAAGAGGCCATACCCAGTCAATTTATAAAAGCCTGACAGCACAAAAATGTCTTAGCCTGTCATCAGAAAGAGAGGAAGGATGGGGACATCCTGGCCTCTCTGGGAGGGATTCCAAAGTCTGGGAACAACCATTGAGAAGGTCCTCTCCCTTGTTCCCACCAAACACACCTGAGAGGTTGGTAGGACAAGGAGAAGGGCCTCTCTGGATGATCTTAAAATTCTGCTGGGCTCATAAAGAGTTCACGGGGACAGACACCCCCCCATCCTGAAAAGAGTACTCAGTGGACCGACAGATGTCACAACAGAGATACTGTCAAAGGAACCAGACCCTGTGACAGACTCAGATACCAACTCTATTCCCATTTCTACTATTATACTATTTCAGGACCCATTAATGTAATCTACAGCATTTTACAGAGGACAGTGTTGGGAAACTGCAACTGGGCCAGGGGTACTTTTCAGGTTACCTATGTGCTCAGGGGACTACACAAAATGTTTTGGGTTTTTTTTGAGTTAAAAACTATGCCAGGAACAAACTGATTGTTTTTTTTTAAGTGCCAGAAGCCTTTTAGGGATCAGTTTGCAGGGTGACCAGGGGAAAAGATGGCATATTCTGTCTCATCTGCCCCTCTCATCCTTTGCAGAAACAGACATCTCCACTCATGTCTTCACCCACTTACCTGTTTCTGTGTCTTCCTTTTGTGAGCCAGAAGACTGTACTGGAGCTCCAGGCAGACTGTACAGAAGCTGCATCAGCATTTCTTGTTATCCCCCCCACCTCCACCCCATTCATTTTCATGCCTCTTCTAAAGTCACAACAGTTTTTGGAGGTTTCCCTTTCAAACCCCACTCTCGATCCACCTTTTGGCAAACAGCTGGTTTGAATTTGCTCTGTTTGTTCTATAGTTATGAAGCAAACTCAGTTAGTTCTGACTGTTCGAGGTCAGAAACAATCAGGCCTCCTCAGTTTCCATCACTCTCATCTGCGTACACTGAGAAGAATGAGGAGGCGGTGGTGAATAAAACAGGATCAGCTGAGAAGTCACAGGGAGGGATCATTTCAACCACAATCAAAGGAAAACAGATTGGGGTCAACAGTGAAGAAAGAGAAGTGAATCATGGAGGACTGAAAGGGGAGAGACTTTATGATTGAGAGTTTAGGGGTTGAGAGAAGAGAAATATTTTGTTGGGGATGGTGGATTGAGAGAGAAGCAATTTTTAAAAAGACCTGGTGGAGAAGGAACTGAACTGTTTAGTACCTTGCCACCAATTTTCAGCGTTTGGAATTTTTCAGATGCATTTTTCGGTGGTGGGGCCAGCAAGTGGCTCAGAGCTATACTTTGCCCCCTCAAACAGACCAACAGGCCAATCTCTACTCAAAAGAGTAAGTGGACATAAATATGACATCAAAACGGTAATATTCAAAAGATTGTGGGAGAACATGTCTGTCTCCCAGGATACTTTGGCCATCCTTGAACAAAAGAATTTCACAGAGAAGGGAAACAGCTGAATAAGAATTCATCAAGAGGTTCGGCTCTGTTGCCCATGGCGTGAATAAGGAGAAAGGGTGTTTAATCTTCCTTCCTATGCTAATCAGGTCACCTATGAAGAGATGTCTGTATTATTACTCAAATTTGTTTTTTTGTTTTTTTTAAACTTTGGGCAATTTTCTTTATTTTGTTTTTACCTTTATTCTTACACTCTAGTTCCTTCAGGCCTTTCTAATTTCATTCCCTCACCCACTGGATTATGTATATCTAGAGATTAAACTGTTCTATTTTGGGCTGGCATGAAGAAAGAAATTTCCTCAGCACTCCCAACTAAGCAATTTTGGCATGTGCATTAGAAGTCTCCCAGAATAATAAGCTTGATGTAATCCAGTGCCAGACCCAGATATTGTCCCAATTAGCTTGAGACTGGAGGCTGTTAGGCAGATTTTGGGGGAGATACAGCAATAGAATCTCAATGCTGCTTCTCAGCCATATAAGCATATATTCAAAATTGACAGACTGCTGGACAGAGCATCTGGCTCATGAGACAGATTTTTTAATGCCCTTGCCCTTCAGTGTTGTCCTGTCTTCCAGTGCTCTCCTGCTGCACCGTGGAATAAACTGGTAGACAGAGCTGGGTGAGACACCCCTCCCCTTCCTTTAACCGGAGATGTGTGTGTGTGTATTACAGGACAGGTCACTATCTTCGTCAGAATCAGATCCTGGATAACTAATGTTAACCGTATAACTAAACTAACATTGAGAAGCAATGATTTTTAACCTGTGTGGCATGACACTATGGCTTTCACAGTTAGATTGTGATCCAGAGGGAAGGAAGCCATTACCCTACGTGCTCCAGTATAGAGTCTACATTTTAAAAATAGCTAAATGTGTCAGGGCATTGCTTTTGAGGCAGCCTTGTTTGCTAAACGAGAAACACTGTAGTGACACCTCAGCTTCTGAGGTAGCACTCAGCTTCTTAATTAATAAAATGATAATTTTTTAAAAAAAAAAAATCACAAAATGTAACAGACATGAATTCCTTATGAAGTTCTTGTTAAACAAATATTAAGAACTGTATTACCTGAGACATTGGAAAGCCTGCTGTTTCTGAGTCATTGACATATGTAAATGTAGATAGAACACAGACGTTATTTATTTATAGCGATACTTATTAACAAAGTGTTGATTGTTACCTTTAAAGCCCTACATGGTTTGGGTCCAAGTTACCTGCAGGATCACCTCCTCCCATACAATTTGCCCTATATACTCAGGTCCTCTGGGCTGGCCAGGATTAGACTGGCAACAGTCACTCAGAGGACCTTCCCGTCAGCCGTCCTAGACTGGGGAATGACCTGCTGGAAGGGATTTGACAGCAAAATATGCTGTGTGATATATATATATAGATATATAGATATAGATATAGATATTTGTATTTTAAACTGTCTTATCTATTTTCAGTATATTTTTACTTATGATGTATTTTAAATTGTATTTTAATTCATGTTGTACCCTGCCTCAAGGCTTGGGGAAAGGTGGGTAACAATTTTATAGCAAGAATAATAATAATAGTAATAATAATTTGAAAAAAATATAGAAATTTATGGGGCAGAACTTGCAAGGAGACATATAGCAGTAATGGTCATTTTATTTCCAACTCATGCCAGTTTGACAATTATATGTCTATTGTAATTCTGTTCCATTTTCTGTATTTAGATTCAGTTCATTTCTCCCTACAGTATGCATTTGTTTACATTTTTCCTTAAATATCTGTTGTATATTTCTGTATATATTTTCCACCTCCCATTGCAATATCAAAGATGTGAATTCCAGTGGATAGCTGTATTTCAGTCAACACATTTGACAGTCAGTGTTAGCAAGGTCAGTTTACTTTAAAATCCAGACTGACCATAGGAATGTAAGATGAGCCACATTAGGTCAGACCAAAAATTTATCTAGTCGAACATTGTGTTCACACAGTTGTTGATCGGTTGCTACAGGAAATCTGCCATCAGGACATAAGTGCAACTACACCCTCTGTCTCATTTCCTGTTGCAACTGCTGCTGTGGAATATCCCTTCTGAAAATGGTATACTGCCTCTGAGGCATCCTGTCTCTGATACTAGAGATGATCCATCTCCCATGAATTTCTTCATTCCCTTTTTAAAGTTATATAACTACATTTTGTGGTAGTAGATTCCATAGTTTAACTATTTCTGGTATTAAGAAATACTTTTTTAAAAATCTGTTCTGAAACTCCCAGTGGATGGCCATAGATTTTAGCATAATTTTATACATATCTAGCAAGTCTCTCCTAACCAAAGTGCTATTCCTCTTAGGCTAGATAGTATGGTACAGTTGTTATCAGAATATGTGGTGTTTTAGAGTTTGCATGTGTTTGTGTATGTATATGCATATATGCATTATTGTACTGCATAACAACTTGTCAGTCATAGGATTTGGCTTTGAGCCAACTGCAACTGAGTTCCAGTTTTGGCTGAAGTAGACAAGGACCAAATGAGTAGAAAACATAGACCATTTCCTCACTATGCTGTTATAGTGTTATTATTCCACTTTCAACCTCCTATGGAATCCTGGGGTTTGCAGTGTAGGGAGGGGCATTTCGAATTCTCAACCAGAGAGCTCTTTGGCCTCAGTAAACTACAAACCCTAGAATTCCATAGGATGTTGAAAGTGGAATAATAGCACTATAACAGTGTAGTGTGGAAAGACCTTCTGTCTCCTTCTGTCTACTCCCCACATCCACCAGCTTGGAACTCAGTTTGCAGCGGCTGAAGTAAGCTGGGGATAAATGGTAACAGTGGGAGGAAGAGAAAAAAATGCAGACATTTTAAGAACAGCTGAAACAGAACAACTGTAGTGAGGGAAATGGTCATAGTCAAACTACAAGTCAAAGGTCACATGCTAGCTGAGGTAAGGTTGAGGCACTTGGAGTATATTGTTATCTGAGGAACAAGTTCCTGAGACTAAGCAGCTGGCTTGTAAGGAAATATTTTATGTGCTCTGCTTTCTCTCCATTGGCTTGTGTGGTTAGCTGAACATCTTCAGGCTCTGGGATCAGCCAACAATGCATTAATGCAGCCTAGAAAGCATCCCTGCATTAAATACCCCAAGCTATAATCTCTGGCTGACTGAAAAGACAAGAGTGTTGTGGATACAAGATCTGGGGTACTGGATATTTGCTTCAGGAGATTTTACCATAAAACTTCCCTTGCACCTTGTATCACCAATGCTAACAATTGTTCCTTAATAGCCGCTTGTTAGGCTTCTCTGCTCTTTTATCCTCTATTGTCCACCCCCCCCCCCTTATGTGTTTAATTTACAGATATCTCTTTTTCAAATGTGGCAATTGCAATTCATCAATTTGATCCAGAGCTTAGAATGTTAGGTTTGAAAATTAATCTAATAATGTTAAATTTTCAAAATTGGAAATTAATTTGTTGCCACTAACTCTAGTGCTGCTTGAAATGGTTTAATAAGCATTAATTAATTTGTTATCTGAATCATTTGTCCCATAACAGATTGTGGAATTTAGAAAGAATCACATGAAAGTTGTCACAATTGACTCAACATTAACATTTTGTTAGTGGCACCTTCAAAATTGTTGGGAAAGTCTGTTCTGTATAGGATCTCATCTTATGACCTGTTCTGTTAAATTTTATCACTAATCTGCATTGCTTTTCTATTTTTCATACCCTTTCCCACCCTCAGCAATATATGCAACTGTTCATTGGTCCTTCAAACCATTGTTTGTTAAAGGTTACTAAACAATGATAGGTTAATGTCAGCTAGAAACCATCGATCCCTCTAGGTGCAGCAATAAGTGATTGGCTACAGAGATTGGTCAGTGAATCAAAGGTTGTAGAATTATTGATCAGAAATACTTTGAATGCCTCTGAGTATATCATTTTTCTGCACAGCTGAATCATTACACCCATCTTCTTCCCATAAATATACTATGCAAAGATCAGTGGTAGAGCACATTGTTTTGCTCATTTAATTCAACAGGATTTCTGAAGAGACTTTTAAAAAGAATTTTAAAAATAGGCAGGAATGGTAAAACATGAATTTAGCTAGCTGCTTCTTTTGGCTTCCAGCTCCAACCTTACTAAACCAGTCAAAGTGTGTAATCCACTAAGAAAGAATGGAAGGTGGGTGGGAAGTCAAGGAGAATATAGGTGGGGAAAATTTTTCTCTTCATTATTCAGTTGCCTAGCACTGTGATCAACAATAAGCATACTAGAGGCTTAGATATTGCTTCATGGCATTTCATGCCCAAAAATAAAAGTAAATTAGAATAACATTAATAGAGGAGAACTGAAAAGAGTCACAGTGTGCACACAAGCCCACACACCCTAGTCCTCAGAAAGATATGCAGGCCAATGATATGGGGCATCTGTCTTTCAGACCTGAAAGGTGTGACGTTCTGTAAGAGCCATGGCTTTTCATCCAATTGCTTCCCTAGCCTAGCTCTTCAATTACCTTCCAACAATTTTTCTGCTGGATTTCTAGTACATTTTCTATCTCTTTCTCTGTTCCCAAAGGCAGTGATGATACAGCAAACAGATTAGCCAACCCTATAAACAAAGGCATGTGATGCATTTCTTCCATTCCTAACGATTCTTCTCTTTAGGTCTTCTTGTACTGCCTTAACTCTTTTGTTCTGTACTGTACCGTTCTACTGTCTTACTGAATCTGCCAGAGGGAGAACCATGTGCCCTAATGAATTCCAACATTTAAAAATTATTAATTTATTAAAGTATAGAATTAATTTCAACATCCATCAGGAAAGCTAGCAAGTCAAGCTATATTGTGAAAAAAATAAGTTATAAATTAATAACTGAATTATTTTATTAGCTAGTTATTTCCACACTTGTTTGATTATAGTTTTTTTTTTTAAAAAAAAACCATATCAATATTTCACATCATTTTGACCAATCAGAGATGGAATCACAATATGGGGCTGTTGGGGTGTGGAACCCATGAAGCAGCACATTTAAGCATATCTGTGCTGAAGCTGTTCTCAAGGATTTTTCCCAGCATTCAAAAGAGCCTTAGTGATAGTATCTTTATCCTATGCCGAATGAGTTTGTGACTAAAAAGAGACTTGACAGTTGATTTCCTGAAGCATGTAATGCAGTAATTTTGTAATACTGTACCCAGTGTAAATGTAAAAACATTGGAATAGACCTGCTCAGTATGTCAAGTAGCACAGAATCCAGCATCCTGTTTCCAACAGTGGCCAATAAATTCTACCAGAAGGGCTATGAGCAGGGAAATAAGGCAGCAGGAATGAAGTGATAACATGAATTCATCTGACTTCTGTACTGTAAACATGTTTTAGGGAGCTATGCAACTTGTGTCGCATGATAAGGTTTGTTGAATGAAGGTAATATTACCAGGAGTTGCAAACATGAGGAATACTGGCTTCTTATAAGGTCGTTGCACGTATTAGCTACAGTTTTCAATTTTAAATGAAGATAGGATGAAGATGACCTCATACTGCAGTTAGTGGAGAAATGTATTATGTCAAGACATAAATTGGCATATTACCCAACACTGTTTCTATATGTTCAGTGACATCTGTTAGTCATGTTGCTTGGTTTGGGGGGAATGCATTAATTTCATCAAAGCTTCTATTAAATCTCGGCACACTAACCTATCTTTGACCAATTAGAGTAGATATTTACATCATTCAACTGCATGTAACTCTAACTTGAATTTTCTGCTGGAGTGATCTGCATTAACTAAAGAAGGAAACAGATTGTCAATATAGAATACAGATGTACCATCCAAGGATTTCAGTGCTGTTAGTGTCCTTTAGCACTGTAACTTACTTTCAGTTATTTTTTTCTCTTTTTATGAAAATCAACATCTTGATTTGTGTTATGATTATATGGGTAGAATGAGAAGGGTGATTACAAAGAAGTGTATAACAGAAGAAAAATATTTGAGCAGCTGCCTCTCCTCTGGGTATTGTTTGTGAAGAACATGTCTTTAAAGCATTTCACTTACTGAAACAAAACAAATATTATTTTGTTCCCCAATAATATAGTTGTTGCTTTTTTAAAAAAATGGCAGAGGCCAAATACAGGTATCTTTAACAGGTAAACTGCAAGTAGACAGAGGCAGCTTGATTATCATTTAGCTGTATCTGTTGAATTTCTGCAAAGCATGCAGTCATCAATATGCCCTTAATGTACATGGAATGGGAAGAGGCTAAGAGAGATCAAGCACTAGAAACCCACGTTCTGCTCTTAAAGTAGTCATACATACTTTTATCATAGTGCAGATATTACAGAGAGAGAGAGAGAGAGATGAGAAAGCTTTTTGCAGGGAGTGTCATCACAATCTGCCACTATTCCCACAGCTTCTTGTGAGTAGCCTTTTTGAAATCTAACATTTTATATTTTTATACAGCTGTGCATAATTAAACAATTGTTTAAAAATAATGTGGTGAAGCATACCTTATAAAATGTAAGATTCTATCGTACTGTAACATGTTGTTGGTTTACTTATTAAGAAAAAATACTTTTTTTTTTTTTACTATGTTAATGGTATCAGTCTTATACTCACTTACCAGGAAAACCTCCTATTGAATTCAGTTGGAACTTATGTCTCAATAGACATATATGGAAATATACTATCTATTTAATATGAAAATCTTAGAAATCAGTTTTCTTTAAGAATTTGAAATGAGTTTACTGAAGTTATAGATGCCCTTAGCATTTTGGAATTATAGTACTATACTGCCACACATATTTTTCACTCTCCGCAGCTTAATTCTTACCTCATGAAAAAATAATTTAAGTATTTGGGTTCAGTTCAGTATTGTCTAATACAGCTGATCAGAATTACATCTTCAAAGGTTAATTTGTTTTTGTCTAACTCAGTGATAACTTCTAACTTTTTCTTAAGCATGTATATTTGGTAACAAACACATTTATTTTCCATCACATTTATTTTTAGATAAGTGCCTTACAATCACAATTTTACGAGACAGTTCTATAAATTCAGTGTTTTTGTTGGATTCAATGGGGATAATTACCACTGCAGTTATGGGACTGCAACCCTGATAAGCTAAGGATGTAACTTATCTACCTTTACTTGAAATAAAAGAGGTGTACCTCTGAGAAGCATAAACAGTATAGGGCTGCACACCATATAATTTTATTTAAAAAATCTTTAACATTATTGTTTCTAAATTGCTCTTCAGCTGTAAAATTGACAAGTAGAATATTATAGAATCGCACCATAGGTGAAAATTAAACAAGCACTGTCCGCTACCTTACAGTCGACAAAGACAGAGAAAGAATGGGGAGAAGACATCCAAGGAAGAAGGCGGGGAGGGGTAAAAAAAGCCCTTTATGGTAGTTAGGGTGCTTATTAGTAAAAACATTAACGTGTTGTGTTCGAATGGTATTTTACAGTTCTCTTCAGAGAACACTTCATATACTTTTCTAATCCTTAAAATGATCCTGTAAAGCGGTTTGATATTACTAAGTACAACTTGCAAATGAGAGAAAGTGGCTGAGATATTCACTGAGGATCATCTGCTGAATAAATTGCAGGAGATTTTGAACAAGCAACTTAATCCTATAATTGTCATCACCTTTATTATCATTATTAACAGTTTCATC
This sequence comes from Cyclura pinguis, assembly GCA_030412105.1. NCBI lineage: Eukaryota > Metazoa > Chordata > Lepidosauria > Squamata > Iguanidae > Cyclura > Cyclura pinguis. The sequence continues at coordinate 134,495,626 of CM059600.1, forward strand.
GTTTCCCAGACTAAGATTTGGGACCATCAGTGAATTGAATTCTCTTCCAGAATCTAGGGATTACTGTGGTATTGTCAGATAATGTTCCATATTATGTTTCAATAACTGTAATTGTGCTGTCAGGATCCTACCTACAGTAGTTTCATTCAGCTGTTTCGTCACTGCATTTGGAATTGCTCTCAAAGCACCTATCACTATTAATTTTTGCTAATATTAGTATATTATTAAAATATTATTATATTATACATTGTTATATTGTATTTATTATAATAAGGTTATTACTGCAGCTCATATATACTTTATGGAAAAATATATGATAATATTATGTTGTTATTGTTATGGCATGACATCTCATTATGCCTATCCTCTAATGGAATGACATCCAGAAGTGAGACAGATTCCCCTCTCCTTACAGACCCCTGACACATGCACGCGCACACACACACATACACACAATCTATTCTGGAAGGCTGGGAGAGCCTCTGGAGCAGATCTTATGGTGCACAGAGGTGTTCAGAAGCTGGAGAACATGGAGAGGACCAATTACGTTAACGGAGGTCCACTTCTGCAGCTTTGAATTTAGCCCAAAGTGTGCAAATTGTATGTAGGTTTACTCAGACACAAGCCTCAATATGTTTGATTAGGTCTAATCCCCAGCAAGTTAGGCTTGCAGCCTTATTTTTTCCCTACTCACGCTGTTTCTTATATCTCAGGTAACTAGGAAATTTTGACCTGGCAGTGTCAGGATTTTCTTTTTCTTTCTTTCTTCTCATTTGAGTTCTGTACTTGTTAGTGTTATCTAGGAGCTAATTGCCTGTCATGGACAACTTTGTTCTCTAGGGAACTATGACACCAGAGCAAGTAATTTAGCTGTGTAGTGCAGAACATCTCTTTTCTGTGTGTCACCTCAGTGTTGTGAAGTAAAGAACTGTTTCAGGACTGACTGAAACTCAAGGATGGGGTTTTGTACCGGTTGTTCTACACCTGAACCATTATGGGAGGAATGAAAATTATTTTTTCTGTTTTAGCAGAGTCTGGAGTGTGCAGACAATGGATATATAACTGCTGCTGTCTGCCTTTTCTTCACCTTCCATAAAGAGGCTTGTAGCAGAATATCCCTGTGAAATAAAGTTCAGCTCCTAGGAAAGTCAGGCTGTACTTGTTCTCTTTAACTACAAACAAATAATGTCAATTTGTTCCCAAAAAACAGTTCTGGTGCCCTAGAAAGAATGCAGTGGCCAATGCAGTTATATTTAGCGAGCAAAGTTTGGTGCAGTGTTGGATGGAGGAAAAAGGCTGCTAAAAATTGAAATCACAAAAATGGCTCGTGTTGTCTGGCATGAAGAGAGCTGCAGTCCCGCACATCTGCAGTCCTACACCAGTTTGGAGAAGACTGGCTGAAAGTTAAACATTTCCTTTTGGTAGTATAATATCATTCTAAATAGTCATGAGGATTAGAATTTTTCCAGCCTGTGTGCACATTTTTTACACTGACAAGCTTTTGATTTTTTTAAGCATATGTTGCTAAAGGAGATTGCAATCTAATGGTGCTGTTATTTCTTATTGTTGCATTTTAATAGGTATGTTTTCAACTAATGTGGAGGTGGGAAATAATAATTTACATGAAGCAATACTTACAGCATTATACTTTTTGCTGTAAAAACAGTGTAATACTGTTATTTTTGCAATAATGTATCACCTGGTAATATTACTACTTTTCTCATGCAGGATGTAACATTTCCATTATTTTATAAGAGCTAACATGCTTTAGGTGCATTCTCAGACTTTTTTTTTTAATTTAATGCCATTTTCTCATTTAGATGGGATGCTTTTTCCTGAAAAATGTACTTTAAAAAACACAAACCATTAAACTGGTTTTGTAATGTTAACAGTAATAAGTTACTAGGTGTGGGCTTTGTAATGTGTTACATAAGAAATTAATTTCTAAAAGCAACTTCCCGAATTCTAGTTTTGTTACCTTGAGCATTATATTTTAGTGGCAAGTTGAATATAAATACAATGAATAAACACATTCTCACTAAACAGATAGGCAAATAGTGAATAAACTGTTTTCAACAATTGGAGTCGGGGGAGATTCATCATTACAGTGTCAGGGAGTGAGACAGTGGCTATAATAATTAGTGGAAGTGGTTAGTTCCTTAAACATATTGTAGCATGGAATGTTCTTGTCCAGGGTACTGGGCAGTCAATTCTGATGCTCTTTTCCACTTTCCACTTTCATTGTTCACTCAATGTGGCAGCATAGAAAGCTAATTTATATCAAATTTTAATATTGTGTACATTGCCTAGCAGCTTCAAGGTTTCAGACATGAGCCTTTTCTAGCTTTACTTGAAGATACCCAGGATTGATCATGAGGCCTTTTGCATGCAAAGTAAGCACTGCACCACTGAGTGATGGTTCCCTAGTCCACACAACAAATAGTCATAATTCAGTTGCTGCTCCACACACTTAGTCTTCATTGAGCTGTCTCTCCATCCCTTCCTTCTACCTTAGGAATTCTTCTCTTTTTCTCTTGGTATTGGGAATATGAACCTCTGCAACAATTAAGCCTGCTGATTCCTCCCTTTGGTGTGGAAGATGCCATTCTGGCTACATAAGAATCTGTTTTCAGAAAACAGCATTTCCTATTAGTGCATAGGATGCTGTATACAGATGAGCAACCTAACACTGTTTCCATATTGAGGATTGTAGACAGACGATACACTTCCCGGTCTGGCAGCTGTAGACCAAAAAATAACTGTTCCAAATTCCGGTTTTGTTTTGTTTTATTTTATCACTTGTATCTCTGCATATGGCATGAAGTTCCTCATAATCATAAAAACTGGTGGCAATGTTCTAGTGTGAGTAGGTATGTTCTTTCACATAAGAACAAAGAACACTGTATTTAAGTCGAGACGGTTTTTTAAGCTGGCATGATCTGTGCTATTGTGTGATGAGCCACAGAAGTGATAGTTTTCTGTTGGACTCTTCTAAAACTAGTAGTATCATTGTTACTTATTAATTTTATTTATATCTTGCCTTTTCCCCCAAGACTGGGATTTAAGGCAACTTACACATTGTTGAATTCCTTGCTTCCATTCAGGACAAAAGAAGGCACACTGCTTCTTTTTTAAGCTTATTGTATTAACCTAATGTGTTTTTGAAATCAATGCATTGATATCACCTTTATGATGATCATAGATGGCTATGAAGGAGAAAAGGTACAAAACTGAGGCCTGTCTCTGACAGAAAGGAAATGGAAGAAAGATGGCCAAGAGAAAGGGAAGGGATTGCAGGTAGGGAAAGAATGACAGAGAGACAGGGTAAAGCTATGATAGAGATATCACAGTCAGCAGAGTTGTGAGGGGGAAGAACTGAATAGGTTTTGGGGGAACTATGACTGAGTGAATAGCTCAGGGATTAATGTGTGGTATAATCGTGTATTAATAAACTTCTGTTTAATATTTTTTACAACTGTGTATGACTGTTCCTGTTAAGTTTTGATAGAGAGTGTAGTCACACAGTGAACCCAATGAACGCATCCACTTCTCCACACAGGAATCACCTTGAGGCCCAAGCACCAGATCCAGCGGGTACTGAAATATAGCAGAGAGATTAAGACAATAGTGAGCTCTATGGTAATTTATACATAAAGCTATTAGTTTTCATAGGAGCATCGATACTGATTAGTATAAATTAACTTATCCTAAGCATACAGAAAGTAGGAATGTTTTGTCAGAGATAAACTAAATAAATTGATAAAAACACCTGTTCTGTTTTGTTTAGTTCTTGGTGTTCACCATCACCATGAAAATGTTTTATTATGACTGTAGCTGATCGAATTCTCTTGTTATTTCTTTTTATATAGATATGATGTTAGCAATTCCAACCATTTTCATCCGATAAAGCGCATGAAAAAAATCCTTGAAAACTATTATAAGCAATTTCATGTTGCAAAGGGGATAGTAATCAATTGGGTGGACTTTAAATTAAATTATTGTTATTGGTTTCACAGAGACAACAATTACAAGTATTTTAAAATCTGAATTTATAGGAAACAAGACAGAGAGGTAGAAAAAACCTGAATGGTTCTATTATTCTATGGGTTCTGCATTCCAATAGATTTTATTCAGAATTCCTATATATTTTAAAACTATTCCTGCTTTTATGAATAGTTTTGTTGCCCATATTGCTATCTTAGGCCAGAGTTGTTGATGTTTATTTTATGTATGTATGTATGTATATATGTATTATTAACAACAGTGAATTCCTTTGAACTCCTTTAATTTCTTAATTGTGCATGCAGTACAGCACACTTGGAAGTTTTCTTCATCCCACCCACCCCCTCCTCATCCTTGTCTCCTCCTCTTGGTGTCACATCTTTATCTCCTTCTCCTACATTCTGCTTTCCAGCCGCCCTCTGCTTCAGTGGATCCCATGCTTTGAAGGGTTTGTTTAGAATGGAGTCTGGTAAGGACCCTATCCAGAACTGGTTGACACACCTTCAACCCCAGTCTAGGACCCTTGATAGTAAGCACCTTGGTCTTCTCTGGATTCAGTTTCAATCTGTTTTTCTTCATCCAGTCCATTACCTCCTCCAAACATTCATTCAGAGGAGGCATGCTTTCCTTAGCTAAGACTGTTTTTGAAAGCATGGAGAAATATATTTGGGTGTCATAAGCATACTGATAGCACCCCACCCTGTGCCTCTGGATGATCTCTCCCAACAGTTCCATTTAGATGTTAAAAAGCATTGGAGATAGAATGGCACTTTGTGGTATGCCATATAGCAGCTCCTTTTTTGAGGAGCAGCTAAGAAGGAACAAGTTAAGTTCCTTCATTCAGTAATAGTGGCTCAAAAGTCAGATAATACTGGACATGCTGTACTTTCCAGTGATACTATTCTAAGGTTGGGATTAGATCAAGAGAAATCAGTTGTCAGGCAAAGGATTTTAGATACAGAAGGTCAGACAGGAATCACTGCCTTTTCTTTTCTTGATTCAGTGTTCTGTTACCCTGTGTACTGGGGGTCCTGAGAGGGACACCAAAATGTGCTCAACTAAAGTTGGGGAAAATTAGCTCAGAGCACGGCTTAGCATTATGAGAGGCAGGGCAACGTAGCGAGATCTTGAACCCTATGTCTACGGGGTCGGGTCGAGTCAAGGAGCACACAGAAGTTGAAATAATAAATGAAGTTTTATTAAACACAAGCCAAACAGTGTATGCGACACACTCATACAAGATAACTAGAGAAATAAAGGTTGGAGTGGTATAGAGGGATTTTTAGAGGAGTTGCTGGTTTGGGTGATAATTCACCTGTCCTGAAGCCCGGAAAAATAGAGAGCGAGGCTGGGGTGCGATGTAGCTCAGCACGTGGAGCTGAGGGGAGGCTCGCCAAGCAAAGCGGCAGCAAAGCGGGATGAAACTCGGGAGCGATCCGAGGAAGGTCTTGGAATCAAGGGTTTTATAAGGAGAATGTGACTGCAGGCTATGCCGTACTCGGGGGAAAAGAATAGATTTGGAGTTGGAGACAAAGCCTCCGAAAGGTCAGAATCTGAATGATTGAGTTATCGTAGAGGTTCTCAATAGAGTAGCCAGTATGCAAACGCAGAGTACTTGGGTATTGTACAGTTAACCTATCAAGCTGCCAGCGCGGGGCAGAGGCTCTTTTGTAGGTTGCGTGCATACCTAATTAGAGTACTTGCCTGGAGGTCTCCTAAAGCAGCGAGTCAGCTATTTCTGGCCTGCCTGTTTTGTTCAGGAATATTACGGCAATTAACGGCCGAGCTTGTTTATGTGCTTGTCTGGTGGCCTCACAAGCACGTGGAGGGGAATAGAGAAGTGAAACCGAATTATGGTATCAAAAGGATATCTTTTAATATCCCCAAAGCTCGGACTAGCCAGGGCAGTAACAGTTCTCCCAAGAGTGGTACTGGAAGGGAAATATGGGAAAATTCCATATGAAACCTGATTTTGCCCTTGCAATACCAGTGCTATAGAAACTATGATCCATTTACTTTTGTTTTGGATTGTCAGTTTTACAAAGATATTTGTCAATAGCTGATTACCCCCCTCCCTTTTAACCAATTCCTGGGACATTCGGATATTTTTTGTTTACTCTGTTGGGTAATCTGGAACAAACTTTTATACTTAAAGTAGCAAATTGTTGCTACATTATGTGTAAGATACTCCTTCAAATGGTTAATAGTCGTTGATGTTAGATTTCAGAAGTTAACTTGTTACTCACTTTTATGCTTTCATGCTTTTGTTTTTATTGGTCAGTGACCAAAATAAAGTGTCTGTCTGTCTATCCCCAGTTAAAGATTTGAATGAGGTATATGGCCCAGTTTGAGAGCCTAGTGACTTCAGGCAGAGTGCCTATTCATTTGTGAATAAAGATATTGATTTGGTAGATGATAATCTCATAGCAGATGCCAGCTACAGAGAAATGATTGATATAATTTGATGGAAGGCAGCCAAACACCAAGATTTAGCTTTACCCAGTTTATAGTATGTCCACAAATCTGATTGGAGGAGAAGAATTCTGACATAAATTGGGATTCACTAGAGCTCTCTTATCTCATTGGACCAGATAGGACAGATGATAGATTGGGTGGAGGTTAGGGAGAGAATAAAGTAAGGTGAGAAGAGAATGAAAATGCCCTACAATTTCAGTTAGGAGAGAAGGCTGCAACACAGCCTCCAAACTGAGTCAACTGGCCAGGCATCTAATGCAAATAGATACTGCTGGTAAGAAGAAACAACTAGGCTACGCTAAATAGATATATTTATTATTACAATTGTCATGGATGCTTGTTATGAATGTTTATAGATATAGCAGGGCTAAGTGATAATAACCCTTGGAAGCGTGTGCTTTCAGAAATGCCTGCTTAGAGATATATAGTTCCTTAGCAGGTAAGATAGTATTTCTAAGTGGACAAAAAGCTGGGTTATATTAAGATGGTAGTGTGGAGAAACCTATTAAAGAGAGGCAGAGATAAAACTTCTCATGGAAGTATAACATCTTACTGGCTATATCTTGTAATGTAGCAGATATATGATGCCTTATATACAATACAGTGAGATATAATGAAAGCAGAGTGTGTGTTTTTCTTAAGGGGAGTGTATATGTTTGTATATCTATGAATGCATATAATAAATGACCTAAAAGATGACCAGAAAGCCTACTCGTTCTCCCATGTAAATATCCTGAAATTCCAATACATGAGAATGCTTAAGTGAAGTGTTATACTAACTCTGCATCTCTGATTTTTACTATGATCACTAATTGATGAAGGGACCTCAGACAGAATACAGATTAGCTGACAAATGGTAAGGACCCTCAATTTGTCAGTCTAAAGAGATAAGGGTGGAGAACTGTGGCTGTTTCAAGATGTACAGTTTATGTCTTCTACGCAGAGGTACATGAAATAGCAGGCCAACTCATTTTCACAGCAAGAAACTCTGTAGACTATGATGTAAAGGTTATGACTGCCACAGCCATTCTCAGAAGGCCTGCCTGCTATACTCCTAATATCCTGGATTAGACACACACTGTAATGTAGAAGACCTGTCTTTTGATAAACTCAATATCTTTAATGCTGGCTGGATCCAAAAATTGAGGATCTCTGCAAGGGGGATGAGTGCCAAAACCTCTTCCAAATCATTGTCCAAATCTCACAGCTCAGGTACTTTGCCCCAATAATATAGCAGGTAGTTTTCCCAATCTTTACCATCAAGAAAGACAAAAGAGTCTCAGAAGTACCCTCATTTTGTAGGCAGCCATCTTGCCTAAGCAAGAGCCACTTCTTTCAAAGGTCCTTAAAATTAGGTTCCTTTTTGAAGCCAGCTTGTTGACAGGCTGTCCCCCTATTTCCATTCTTGGAACATGATTACTACAGATTCTTAGATATTCAAGAATTAATTTGGGGTACACCATTCAAGTTGACTTGATTCCACTGAATGGATTATTCCATTCCACAACATCTTCAACAATTCTATTGAAAGAAATCCTTGCCCTCCTAGAGAACAGAGCAGTGGAGACAGCAGTTGCCTCCAGGAGACATGATGGTTTCTACTGATTATATTTCATGGTCCTGAAAACAGGACCTTAGCAATTTGAAACAGTTAAATCAAAACCCTCCCCAAATTCAGAATGGTAACCATCTCATGTATCCTACAACACCTAAAAGAAGGGGAGTGGTTTGCCAAGAGGGATTAGAAGGACACATTAATACTTTTGGTACCATGATCTCATACTTGGGCAATTGGTTACTGGTCTCCCAATGGAAACACAGATTCTGCAACAACCTTTTCATCACCTTTTCTCTGCTCACCTCTTTGGGACTCTGATCATGAGTTGGAATAAACTGATGCTCCAAGCATGTCAGCTCACGTCAAATTTTTGACAAATACCTTGATAAATATGAGCTTGACATGTACCTTGCTGAGACACATAGCAGCCTTTGCATTCTTCACCTTGTGGGCTCAGCTTCAAATGCCTGCTCTATAATTCTGGTTCATCTAGCATTTCAAGACCCCATGTTGATCTGCCATTTTTCCTGGGATGAGTGGTACTGTGCAACTATTGACTGGAATTCTCTTCAGTATGAAACAACTCTGTACATCATGGAGGATGAATTCCAGACAGATTGGACAGTTTGTCTAGGCAACATCATAATACAAGGAAGCTAGTGAAGATCACACTGGCAGAAGCTTATCAACATTTCAAAATCCTAGAGCCAATAAAATCTTTCAAGGTATTTGAGTAGCTTCTCTGTTCCAGATGATGCTGATCACTTCTGACAATTTGATGTTGATCTTCCACATCAACAATGAAGAAGTATGAAGTCAAAGACCTTATTATGCTTCAAAATTAATCTCTGAGATTGGTGCATCTAGCACAACATCATGATCTCCTCTGTGCATCTCATGGGGATGTCCAGTGTATTGGCAGATGAGCGCAGTTGCTCAGGCATTTCCATTCCTGAGTGGATCCTGACCCTCGTTGTGGTTAGCCAACTATTTTGGCCATGGGACCACCTGAAAGTGAATTTCTTTGCCTTACCATAGCGCTCATAATGCCCTTGATTTTGCTCTGTAGACTGCAAAACTCATTATAGCCTAGACAATGTGTTCTTCTGTTGCTTGATGTGGTGGGCAACCTTGATTTGCCACACTTCTGTCCAGACATCAGCTTATAGGAATTCTTTTCACTCCATCACTCACTCACTTCTCACTCAGGAGCAGAGCCAAGTTCAGACATCTAAAAACTCCAGTTTACAGAAAGGAGGATCATTGATATGTTTTCTCTAAAATGGATCTTTTTGTGGGAGGTCAAAGAGTATTTTAGTTGAGATACCTCCTCCTCCTGCGTTGAATGCCTTTGACTTTGGGCAAACTATGTTGACATCCAGTTTCAATCAGCTTGAAAACAAAACATACCTGGGCACTTCATTTCAGTTACCTGCTCAGCCATGAAACTTACTCAGTGACTTTTGTGAAGCCTCATCCACCTTAAAGTTTTGTTGTGAAGAGGATAAAAAGGGAGTAGAAGAATATAGAGGAAAATATATGCATTATTGTGAAAACCTTGAGGAAAAGGTAGGATAACCACGTAATAAGCAAAATAACTCTAGAAGGTTTGGACGAGGGACATAAAGATAAAGATTTGCCTGCGTTTGTATTATAATATTCTAGGAAAGTGATGATATCATCATGTGCTGACTTGGCTAACTTCTTTTGAATTAATCTGCTGTGTACATAGGGATTTTCCTTCTTTCCCATCGTGACATATTTGTAGATTGGATTGTGTTGGTATATGGTTGTTGGATATCTTATATGAAAGTTGTTGATTTAGTAGCAGGTGACATGTAAGTAGACTGATGCAATAGCTGGATAAGAAGCAGAAATAAGTATGCAAGCTTTGTTGTGTGTTAGGGAGAGAAGATTAGATGATTCAGCTTTGAGACATAATTAGAATTCATGCCAAAAGATTGCAAGTGGAGTGGAGGACCCAATCCACTTACAGTGAACGAGGTCCAGGACATCCCATTCTGATTTCATTGGTCAGAATAAGCCCTGGTAACGAGATCTATTTTTCCTGAAGAACTTTCCCAATCTGAGAACCACTACAAAGGTTATTTTACTATTTGTTCCCAGTTTGAATTCCCAGTGCTGGTACTGACATTTAAAGCCCTAACTAGTTTGGGAACACAGTATTAGAAGGAACATTTCTCCTTGTATATGCCTGCCCAAGAACTGAGATCTGCTGAAGGGGCCTCCCTCTATGTTTCACCAGTGGGAGAATTACGCTGCACACAGACACAAAAGAGAGACTTCTCTGTCATTGCACCCTGGCTGTTGAATATCCTCCCCTTGGAGGCCCAACTGCACTAATGTTGGTCTCATTTGAGTTAAACTTGACTCTTATAAAAGCCCTTTTTGGCTTAATGATTCCATCAAAATCTGAATACATACTGGTTTTAGCATAACCATTTTTAGATTTTTCAATTGTTTAGAATATATTTTTAAAATGTTTAAATTATTATGTTGTTTTAAATTGTTATTGTTCTAATTCTAAGTTGCTTAAACTGACTTTATTGTAAACTGTTCAGAAACTTTATAGTATGACTCAGAGTAAAACTATTTTAATAAATAAATCATCATCATCATCATCATCATCATCATCATCATCGTTGTTGTTGTCGTCGTCATCTTTATTTGTACCCTGCTTTTTTCCCAGGCTGGGACTTAAAATAAATGGTAATAAAACTTTCCTGAGAGTAAGAGCTGTTTGACAGTGGAACAGACTGCTTAGAAAGGATACATTGGATATTTTAAAAAGAGGTTGAATGGTCGTCTGCAGTCTTGCACTGGCTGTGGTTTTCCTACATTGTCAATGAGTTGGACTGCTTGACTCTTGCAGTACCTTCCAGTTTTATAATTTTCTATGATTTAATAATCGATATGAAATGGTCAGTTTTGCTAGACCCATATTAGAGTACTGCATTGGATTGATTCAAGTATCGTCACAGAATCATAGAAGCAGAGAGTCAGAAGGGATCCAAAGAGCCATTTAGTCCAACTCCCTGCCTTGCAGAAATAAACAGCTAAAACACTTAGAGGTTGCCATTTAAATTCTGTTTAAGACCTCTAATGAAGGAGAGTCCACCATTCTTTGAGGTAGTTTATTCCCCTCTTGAATCTCTCTTGCAGTTTTACTAATGTTTAGATAGAATCTCTGTTCTTGCAATTTGAAACTGTTGGTTCATGTCTTAGTCTCTGAACCGTCAGAAAACAAGTTTCTTCTCTCTTCTACATGACATCTCTTCAGATATTTAAATATAGCTGTTAATTCATCTCTCAATCTTCTCTTCTCCAAGGCAAACATACACAGTTGCCTAAGGTATTCTGCGTAGGGATTGGTTTCCAGACCTTTTTCCATCTTGGTTGTCTCCTCTGGACACATTCGGAAATGTCAATATCTTTCTTGAATTGTGATGCCCGGGATTGTGGATAATATTCCATGTCAAGCAGTATAGAATAGTACAATTACTTCCCTTGAACTGGATGCTAGAATTACAGTGGCTCTTAGTCCACCACACTAAGCAGGCAAGTCGTGTGGAATACCCACACCTCTTAGTAGTAGTAGTTTGTGATCTACTATGACCCAGATTTTTTTTCATACATACTGTTGTCAAACTAAATGTTACCGATCCTATATTAGCATGGCTCTCGGTAATCACAGCATTCCTAAGCGCTGACAGATGAACTGTTTAGTAATCTATTCTAGCACTTTTCTTAATATCAAGGTCAAGATGATTAGTCAACATGTTGTTTAGGTCCTTCTTTCACCTTCTTATAAAGATGAGGACAACACTAACCCTCCACTCTGCTAAGACCTTTCTGTCCTCCAAGGACTCTTAAGGACTATTGTTGGATTATATCTATAGGTTCCTTTAGCCCCTTGGCCATGTAGACTTGAATTCATTTAGAATAGCTAGGAACTCCTGTACTACTTCTTTACTTATTTTGGTCTGTGGTCCCCTTACTGCATCATTTTTTTCCTGTTTTTTTCAGGTGGAACTTTGCTTTCTCTTTGGAGAAAACAGAGGCAAAGTGCTGAGCAGTTCTACTTTCTCTGTGTCCCCATGAGCATTTCAAAACACAACAGTCCTACCATTTTCTTGTACTTATTCTTTCTTTGAACAGAAGCTCCAAATGATTTCTTTAGACACCCTCCACTTTTCCTTCTCACCTTTTTTTTTTTTTTAATAACTGTGCCTTCAGTACCTTGCCTTTGAGAAACTTCCACCCATAATTAACTCCCTTCCCATTGAGCATTTCTGGCCATGGGATCTCTCTTAGTACCTTTTTTTCTGTATAACAAATTTCAAGGGCATTTGATCGCTCCCCCTGCACCCAGGATCTCACTTGCTTAGGATTATATCCAAGATAGCCAATTCCCGTATCATCTTCTCCACATTTTAGACAGTGAAATTGTCAGCAAGGCAAATGAAGACTTTACATTCTTGACAGGATTTGATTTCCAACAAATACTAGTGTGGTTGAAGCCTCCCGTTGCTACTATCTGTTAGCTCAACAACTTATACAGTTGTTTAGTATCCACCACCATCTGACCTGTTGCTGCTAAGCAATACCATTGGCCTTACTTTACCTATTTCTAGCATAATTTTCATATAATTGACTGACATATTGTCTGGTTTAATTTAATTACATGTATACAATCACTTTTTTTTTAAAAAAAAAGCAGAACTTAAAAGGACGGGGGTTACATAACTTTGGTGGAGGAGAGAAGACGACAGAGGCAAAGTACAGTTAGACTCTTTTGTCCCTGAACTGCTTAGCACACTGCCTTCCTGTATCATCCCCAATCCCAGCGTTTGAATCTGCTGCAGGCAGGGCTTGTCCTCACAGTGTTCTGTTTCAGAAACTGGTGTCTAGGATCAGAAATAATGAAGCTTGAGTGAGTCAAATGATGACAGAGAAACAAATGGTAGCCAAACCAATGTTTTGCTGTCTCTAACTGTGATTGGGTCTCTTCCAGGCCAACTACAACTTAAAAATATAAAAAAGAGGTGTATGGGATCGGAGTTAGGGTTGGGAAGAATATCCAAGAACTGGTCAAGATACTTATTTATTCATTTATTGAATGTTGAGAAACCCTGATGAGAATAATCCTGGACTGATGAGAATCTTTACAAGATTATTCTATGTGAAATTTGCACATGGCTATTTTGTTCAAAAAGCAGCATTTTTTCTTCAAAGAAAGCAGCGTCTTCTGCACAGGCAATAATATTTCTCTTATTTTCTGTGCAGGAAATTAGCTTTCTGTGCAAAAAAGCTCATGCAGATTTTGCACAGTATGAATTATGAACTGTGAATAGTCTCCAAGAGTTTCAGAGTTTTCAATGGCTTTCTTGCAGCTGGAAGAAGATTTCTTAAGATTATTCATTGCTTCTTTTGAGAAGAAAATTAGGAGAAAATTACTTCCCTAATAAGGCTAATGGACTATTTAGTCCATCATTCAATTTCCGGTGGTGACCAGTTGTTTTTGACTACCCACTGAAAGAAATAAATTTATACATACACCCACAACTGAATGAAACTGAACAGTGGTCAGCCTATGGGTGACCATGAAGAAAAAAGCCTTCTCCTGTTATTTCTGCCCTCTGCATGTAATATACCTAGTGATTTTAGCAGCATCAGGGAAATTCAGGCTCTGGGCCACCTCAAATGACTAAAGCCCCTCCCCTTGATGCTATCATTAGGTCATCTATTTCCTACCTTAATATAGTGGGAAAAGGCTTTGTTGTTACTTACTAGCAGTTAGAACTTCAAGCCAGAATATGCTGGTAAGCCCAGTCACCACTGGAACACCACTCATTACTTCTGTGAAATTGAATTTGGCCATGGGGCTAAAGGAGGCTCTCTGTGCTTGGCTTAGAACTTCCTGTCTTCCAGAAGCTGACCCGTGCACTGTTCCGCTCTGCATGTATCTGGAAAGAGATGTGGGGTTGGGAAGGGAAAGGCAGAAGGGGAAAAAAATCAGTGCAGAATAGTATCTGTCAATCCCTTTGTTTTATCAATTCTTCCCATAGCCACACTTCATAGTCCCCTTCCATTGGCTGATCTACACACTCAGACAAGGAGTAACAGACATTTTCTGCACCATATAATCACATTTCTTTCCATTCTTACTTCCTCCATGTCATACAGAGTCACTCCTGTGTTGTCTCCCTTATCAAGGTATGTGCCTCTGTGTATATGAAATTTGGATCACGGATATTTTTTGAGCACTGATATCCAGAATAGCTAAAGGTGGAGAGTGGAAACACTTTGGATAAATAGATATAGGCAATTTCCACACTAGACTGTTATTGTGCTATTATTCTACTTTCAACATCCTATGGACACCTGGGGTTTAGGTCCCTTCCTAAACTGCAAACCCCAGGATTCCATAGGATGTTGAAAGTGGAATAATAGCACTATAACAGTCTAGTGCAGAAATGGCCATAGACATGGTCCTGTACTGACCCAAGGCAGCTAGCACGTATGTGTTTCTGTATCTTTAAATCATTTAGAACTTTTTCTGAATTTCTGTGCCTTCAATATTAATTATGCATTCTGCATTTATTTACCTAGTACATTTAGAATTGCTAATGTATTGATCATCCAGACCAAACCATGTTGCTGAAAGAAGTGGCATGTGTGATACTGCTTTTGTTGTCATCAATCTAGAGTCAATATGTCTAAATGCAGCTAAGCAAGAAAACAAAATTTTTCCAACCCAAACAGATATTAGATGTTTTGCACAAAATGTCAGGGTCACCTTGCAGATGTGATTACATTTCTATATGTAATTATTTTATTTTATTTTAATGGAACAAGATTCTACTGATTTCTTTACCACCCACACAAAGATGCTGTATACTTAAAAGATGGAAGTTGAGGAATATTATTTCTGCTCATCAGGGTCAATCTGATTGCCAGTTATATCAGATATCTCATATGTCCCTATTTTCCAGGAGCCACTCTTACTTCCCAGAACCTGGTCTTGCAAAACCACTGTTCCCATTTCTTTTTTGGCAGAAATGTCTTTTAAAAATATTACTGCACACACATAAGTATCAAAGTTCTTCAGCTCCCTCCCCCACGTACCAAGAAGGTTACATCTCTCTGTGTATGAGTTGGGGGAAGTAGAAGAAGTATCTTGGCGTGCTTATACCTGTATATGTAGTATAATCACATGAACAGGGACTACAAAAGACCAGGATATGGTCTTTTTTCAACTGATTGTGTCACTGATTGAGTTTAGATTGTACGTCTTCTAGAAAGGCAGTCAAATACCATGTGACTTGAAATGCAGCGTTTCCTTTTGTAAAGTGTATGTTGTAATTATAAAGAATATTTTCTCTCTTTTTCCCCTTTGTCTTTTGAAATTTGACAAAAATGTAATGCAACACTAACAGGTGTTACATGTAAAGTGTAAATAATAGTGTACCACTTGTTAATACATGCAGACTCAGAAACCCAAGCTGGATGAGCTGAAATAAATAAATACAAAGTGCAGGGAAGAGAAGAACCACCCAAACAGTTATTAGATGTTTTGCACAAAATGTCAGGGTCACCTTGAAAACTTTTGTAATGAAGTCAGTGCAGGGAAGCCTCAGTGAGTGGTTTTTCAAGCAAGAGTTGAGCTGTGTTCCATGAATGTAAGTGTACATATTTTCAGCAAGAAGAAAATGCACAGAATTATAAAATGGAATAAGGATTTATAATTATTAGAGACAGCTAGCACAGCTGTTCCTCTTGTAGCTGCTCCAGAGTTGTATGGGGGCCTTCCAGTTGATGGCCCCTATTCCAGGCAGAGGTTTGACACCAGAAGCATTCCCATGGAATCTGGCATAGCTGCAAGAAGAGTGGCTGTAACACTGAGAGTGGATTTGTTGGCCCCTCAGAGATGGATTCACTGGTCACCTCTGTTGTTTAAAATGTGTTATTCCCAAATTATACAAATCATGACCCACAAAACTCTTTGCAGTTAATTAGAACTCTACCACTAGGTAGATATCACTAGAACTTCACTTACCACCAAAAGCCCAGCCTCTCAAGTTGGAAGAATCTTCCCTTTTTAAAGAAGATGGTTGTGATTTTAGTATACTTGGAAAATTCATTATTAAGTTGACATTCTCTTTATCAGTATTATTTTGATATCTAATCAGCATATGAACACTCATGTACAGGAAGCCCCTACCTTTTGACTCTCTGTTATCTGACAACTCACTCTTTTGATGCTTCCAAATTAAGGACAAGTTCCACTAATTTGATGAGGATTCCCCTGTTTAATCAGTTCTTCTTGTCTACAAAGGCTTTACTGCTTGCAAAGCAAGCTAAGAGGAAAGGTGCTAAGCTGCCTGAGAGAGCCTGCAAGCCGCACACGTGCAGTCATTCCCAAGTGAGCCTCTATACGTCCTTCATGCTCCTTACAGTATGGTACATGGGTTCTGCTTTGCCACCAGTTTTGTTTTCTGACAGTGCTCTGGACCCTAATCTGTCAAATAAGTGGTGGAAGCCTGTGCTTGTGCCTCTATTAGATAGAGACTCTGAAAATATATCTGTTCTTACAAACCCACACATCCACACATTCTATAATATTTCTCTCTATAAGTCAACCACAGGGGCTTCATATCTCCAAAAATAACCACTGTTTTGGCTGTAAATATTTTTCAACCTGCAATAAATATAGAAGCGCCCCCTTATTTTCTTCTTTAAAATGTTGGAAGGTGTGCAGTTGTGAGTTCAGTGGGATTTAAGCATATGCTGCTTTTGTGCAGACTCAGTGTGTTCTGTTAACAGTGGTTTCTTATGCTGTCATTTCTAAAAGTGTACGCACATTGCACGGTTATAACAATCTGATGCCATTTTAATTGCCGTGCCTGTCTTGAAGAATCCTGTAGTGTGTAGTTGGTGAGATACTTAGAATTCCT
The DNA here is from genome assembly GCA_030412105.1 of Cyclura pinguis. Taxonomy (NCBI): domain Eukaryota; kingdom Metazoa; phylum Chordata; class Lepidosauria; order Squamata; family Iguanidae; genus Cyclura; species Cyclura pinguis. The sequence goes on from CM059600.1 coordinate 134,512,639, forward strand.
TGCTAATGAGTTTTGTTGCCCTCCTCCTTGACCTTCAGGGAATCTTGGGCAGAGAATTCTAACTACCTCACTAAACTACACATTCGAAGATTCTATATGATGGAGTCATGGCAGAAGAAATGTTATCAAATTAACAAAGATGTGTAGTGGAAATACACTCTAACTGAATTTGAATTATCTTTTCTTTTTTTCTTTTTCTTTTGGCTTATGTAAGTTGTTATGAAAATCCACTACAAAATTAGACAAAATGGTTAATAAGACCTAACTTTTATATATAATTCTTACAGTTTGTTTCAGAGTTCTAAAAAGTTGAGAGATATATTTTGTGACCTCTGCTTGCTCAAAGTATCAAAATGGAGTAATAATCCTATAAGCTAACAATAAATTCAGTCTCCTAGTTTCAATCCTGATCTAGACAAATAGTGCTAGTTATACACAAGAAGCAGCTAGGCTCAGAATAAACATACCACAAGATTTACAAAAAGCAGTTTTTTAGAAGAAGTAGTCTAGGTTAGTAGGTGGGTTGCTCATGTATCTCAGATTTTGATCTACATAATCTTGAAGAAGACACAAAATAAAGGAATAAAATGTCCAGCAGATGTTATTCCCCGATTGCCATTAATGTTAATAATGAAAGTTTCCATATTACAAAAAGGTACTTAAAGCATACACGTTCAAAGCAATAAGCAAAAAAAGATAACATGAATAGTGAGACATAATTACCGCTATAAAAATATATTAATATGGAAAAGACAAATCGAGAACTATAAGCAGATTGGGCTGACTATGGACCAAGTTCAGGCCCAGCAGCTTTGTTTGGACATCATGGGTGGCACTGAATGAATGATGGTCTGGATTATTGTGGGCCAGATGATGATATGCATGTGTGTAACTGTGAAATACCGTACAGGATCCTAAAGTCAATTATATAAACTGCTTTCTTCTTTCCAGTTTAGCATTAGTTGGCCACACCTGTATTTGCCCTGGACTATCAGATGTGACTAAGATGAAGAATTCACTCCTGACGTGTATATTGTGACATTTGATTTCTTGATTAGATCAGTCTTGCTTGGTGCACTTGTCCTGATGTGTGTTTGGTCAGAAATGTTTCAATAGACAGGCCTACCAGATGGGGCCGGTAACAATGCAGAAAAGCATTGAACCACCACAGACGTTTGGTGCTTGGAATAATAAAAAGACTATAAAATTAGATTAGTTGAGTCTAATTTGGAATTGGTATATTCCCTATGCACCCTTGAAGCTCGTGGGCAGATAAAGCCTTGAGATTTAGTACTGTCAGGACGGAAGACTACAACTTCCAGTAAAAGGGGAAAAACAGCATTCTGGGAGGTCATTGGGGGCAGCACGGTGACCTCCAATGATTTACAGGCCTTTAGCTTAATGAAATTGTTTCAGTGACATGATGGTAAAAGCTCATAATGGATTGGATGCCCTAATGTAATGAAATTATTCTCTTCTGCCTGGGGGGGAGGGGGGGGGAGAAAGCGCAATTAATATTTACTGAGACCTGACAGGCTTCAGTGTGCTGTAGTATATGCAGCTCTTTCAGACAGTCAGTAAGAAGAGACAGAGCAGCGTGGCAGGCTACAAGCAAGCTTCCTCCTGGTGACAAGCAAAGACTGCAAGGGGGTGGAGGGACACCTTAGTGACAGGAAAGCTGAGAACATGGTGCTCCAAGGCAGCGTGGTTACCAGGCAAGCCTTCATACTTTCCCTTCCTTCCGCAGGCAACTGGACAACAATCAGATCAGCTGCATTGAAGATGGAGCCTTCCGAGCCCTACGTGACTTGGAGATTCTGTGAGTTGACTTCCTGATTTCACGTGTGTATGTGTGTGTGTGTGTGTGTACATACATGTACATGTGCGCGCGCCCTGCAGTGCTTTTATTGTGTGTGTTTGTTTCAAGGTGTTTGTTTTTCTTTTTTCTTTTGAATGAACTGTATAACCAGCCAAGATGAATTTTTCACTTGCTGATTTGAGGTTATTGCTAATTGAACCATGAAAAGAAGGCTTTGGTTCTTATAGTCCTGTGGAAAATAGATGAAACCCACACTGGTTTTTTCTGCACGGAACAGATGGAGTTTAATGGGTTCTAAAAGACAGAGTGTTCTATATATAAACAGCTAGAACCTGTATTTTTATAGAGTACAGGATGGCTAACAGGTTTGACTGGCATAATATGTGGAAACAGTTTACCAGTGACCTAGACAGAGGGGACAATTGTTCAGTGTACAGAAAGGGATTTGGTGATGACAGCTTAGCAGAGTGGCTAGGAGAATGCCCATTGTGAAAATGCTAAGATATAGTATATTAGCATCAGGAACTTCATACCTTTAATTTCAAACCTTTAGTTTAAGCAGTCATGCTCAAACTATTTATTGTGGAGTAGCTCAGATTGGTCCTCCTGTAAATTCTAAATAAGGGCTACTTTACTGAAGCCTCATCAGTGTTTCATTAAGAGAGTTTTTTAAAAAAATAAAGGTTACTGTCTACTCTAACGAAACAGTGGCAGTGCTTTGTGTAGACCAGCTGGTTTCAGTGACACATGCAAACATTCTCTCTTTGCACTTGCTATGGACATTTCCTTAACTCTTCACCTACCCACTCCGAATATATCAAGTCATTGCCTTTAATTCAGGGAAATGCAAATTTGGACGATAATTTGGAGAAAGTCCCTCTCTTCTTCTAAAGCGTTTACTTTATACTGAAACCAGTTATATTCTGAGGCAATGCAAGTTTGTTGTGAACATCAAAGAATGGTCTTGAAACTTTTTCCCTCTTGAGGTGCCGCCTGTCTCAGTGCTGAAGACGGTAAAGGTGACTAGGCCTCTTGAGGCTTACAGCACAGAAGCCAGTTTGTGGTTATTGCAAGGCCCAACTGGTAAAATTCTACACAGTTTACTTGCAAGGCAGCCGTTTAGTTCATAACAGTGTGCTTTTTTCAGTACATTGGGGTCACATCTATAGGGATAGCATACTAATTAAAATAGGAATATTTCTGTGGTGAGATGATGCCCTTTGTGGAAGGTGTCATTTTTCTTAATTCTGTTGCTGAGTGTGTTATAACCCTTACCTGCACCAAGCTCAAGCAATGAAAAACTCATCCTATAGTGCTACTTAATGAATTTTGTTCAAGTTCTCATCAGGAATTTGACGAACATCCCTCCCAAATTGATTTCCCCAAAGTAACATATTTCAAGGTCTTTGTGTCTAATACTGGTGTGATTGTTGCTTTCAAAAGTAGATATGACCTCTTGTAATTTAAGAAAAAAAGGGTGGATTTTTTAAAAAAAATAGTTTTGCCATTACTATTTGAGGTGGTTGGAAAGACTTCTTTGCATTGTTTCTGTTTCACAGAGGTATATTTAATGCCAAAATATTTTCCATTCTTGGAGACATCTTGAAATCTCTAAATTTTCAGGATGCTTTACTTTAAATGTGCTTTAAAGTTTCTTAGTGCTTGGAAACCTGCCACACACTTGCCACATATACTTTGTGGTTTCTGCATCTGATGCATGTAGAAAAAAAAAAATTGATATCTGGTTCTGTGTCATAAAGATTCACTCTATTAGAGCACTTGAAGAAATCTTGAAAATTAATTTGAAATTTCTGGGGAAATGTCACACATTCAAACTTGAAGTATGCAGAGGGACCCAGTATTTCAGAACAATGAAACTTGATGACTTGAACGGCGCACAAATGTGAATGTCCCTGAAACAGTTTCAATGCGTGTCACCAAATAATATCCATTCAAATTAAAATCTTCCAGTTAAATTTCCCAGAAAAGAACATTTGAAATAGTAAGATTCTTAATCTAAATTATGGACAACTTCTTGTGTAATGATCACCTTCATTCATGAGTTAAATCGCTATGACATTTGTAATGTTTTTTTTTTAAATAGATACCTAGCCACTTCGTGATTACTAGGCATGCAAAGTCTTCTACACAAACTGTCATGATGAGAAAACCATGCTATTTTCTCCATCTAGATTTAAAACTTTTTAAGTTTTACGTAAAATGTGTCATAGGGATATTTATTTTTGTGATTATGTGATTTGAAGGAATCCTAAATATTTTTAATTATACACAAGTTGTTTTGATCAAACTCATATTCACAAAAACAGGAAAAAAAATCTTTTCCAGTTTTTACTATTGTAGGGAAAATTAGCTGGCCTGTAGGGTATATTTAAATATGTAATTAGCATCAGAGTTGGTAAACACCCATTTTGATAAATGTGGTAAGAACCTGTGTAAGCAGCTCATTTTATTTTTTAAAATTATGCGTGTAGTCAGCCATTGTCAATGATGATAGCCCCCCCCGCCCCCAAAATGCTGAAATTGGCTGGCTTTACCTTAGCTACATGCGTAGTGTATCAAATTTATTTGTGTTACTGATGAACGCCACACTGAGTAAAAACTGATAATGTTGTTATTATACCTTCCTTCCTATAATAGGCAATATGAATTTATATATGAGTTTTGCTTCAGTTGGAAATGGCAAGGCACAAGAAGCTTGACAAAATTCTTGTGAATAGTAAGCTGGTTGCCCAAAATAAGCTGTAATTAAAGGTTTTTTTTTTCCAACAAATGATACCCTAAATCCAGTTACTAATTCTTGCAGAGAGGATCTGTTGGATCAATGGGATTTACATAAGTGTTGATCTACCATTCAGGAGCTAATTCAGTAGATGTACTTGAGTTGAGATTACCAATTTAATTTAGGCAAATAGTTGGAGTGCAGTAGAAGAACGGGAGCATTTGAGAAATTCAATTCTCAGTTCAAAAGTTGTTGTAGATGGTTGCAAAAGTAGTAAAGTAATTTGCTATTAAAGCGTTTCAGATTTTAAATTTAATTGCTTGAGATGGAGAGACTTGGGGTTCCTGCCCAAAGCGTTTCCATGTTTGTACGGGCAGGCACTTTTTTCTTTTCAGTATTCCCCCTCCTGCTTCAGTGTGTGTTGCTGTGGAATGTGTCACATGCTGCTATGGAGAACAGGTTTTGTTTTTGTTTTTCCCCTCCAGAAAAAAACTAGAGGGCTCATGCTGGAAAGGAAAGGTTTATAATAGTCCTATAACATAATTCTTGGTGTCCAGTCAGAATCCATTTCTATGAGCGCGCAAGAATCTGTGCACTCACATCTTGCAGCGTATCTCTAGTTTGTCATCATCACCCTCTTTAAAATATTTCATATTCTGTACAGGTTAGTATGTTGAAGTCCATATCTTTAATGAGTTATTGTTGGTGAGTCTGTGGAAAATTGTTTAGATGAAGACAGGTGATGTTTCATGAAACTGCCTTCGAGAGATTCACAGTTGAGATAATGCAACTAGAATAAGGAGTGGTGATTTGGTTATTTATACATGCACACAGATTTGTAGAAACAAATCCATAGAAACAAAAATAAAATAAAATGAAAAAAAGAAACATCTTGTTGCATGTTATATGCTAGTTACATCCTCAACAAAGCAAAACAAAACAACCCAAAAATCTTTCAATATATTTCCGTATATTTCCATATATTCCATTTTTCTAACATGAAATTAGGTTGTGGACTCTGTCCCCTCTTGTGAACTTCTTCCCTTATTCACTTTCTGAAATACTAAAACTGTTCAGTGGACATTGTGGTGCAAGTTTGGGATGATATTGTTTCCTGTGCCTTGCCCCATTATTTGGGCAGTTATTTTTAAGTTTGAAATTGGTAATTTTCTTGTAAGAGCAAGATTTCAGTATATTCTGTACTACAATTAGACTCTACACCTTTGGCTGGGCTCTGTTTTATTGTTTTATTTTCTGTACAGTACCATTTACATTGATGATGCTAAATAAATGAATAAAATAATAGTGATAATTTCAAGCTCCAGATATTTGGCCAGTAAGATTTTTTTCAGTCTTTTCCTTCTGGAAACAATACTGGAAAGGCGATCAACTGTTTTATGTTCAAAATAGTTCCTTTTTTAACTCTGGAAAAAGTAATTTACGGGATGAACCCCACTCTTCTGTATATAAGTGCTGCATACTTAGCCCTATTCTTTTGAGTGTGTATGTTTTAGTTTGTTTATGTTGTAGATCCTAAAAACATTGCAGTAGTAAATACAATGCCACTGCTGTTGTGGAAATAAGTTATACCGTGTTTCTATGCAAAGCCCAATCACATTTTTGATTCTCCACATGAATATGAATGTGCCATCTACTCTCAAATGAAATGAAGCGGTGAAGTGTTTCTTCTTTGGAGGTTCCACCTGTCATTTTGTGATCTTTTCCTGTACTAAATAGAAAATAACACTGGTTAAAAAAAAATCCAATCTGTCAAATTACCTTTGCCTGGGTAAACTGAACCCTCAGGCATATGCCAGTGAATACATATTACATTAATTTGTCAATTGAAATATATTTTCTGATTTCTAAGAAGGATCTTTAGAAAACATGGGCTTAAATTATTTTATCAACTGGCTGTTTTGTTGACTATATATTATTATTTATGCATAATTAGATTCACCGTTTAAAATCATGACATAATTCTAAGTAAATGAGATGTCACTGCTTAATGAAAATCTGTGAATGGGAAAAGAATATGATTTATTGTTCTATTTTGCCACAAGTATCATCAGTTTAGGCAATTAAGATTAAATTTAAATGGTGTGAGCTGCATTCATAACTATCATTATGTAAGTAGAATATTTAATAATGAATTCCCTTTTTCCTGTAAATGTAGGTACACCTATCTCTGTAGTAACACAGTATGTTTTTAAGTCTTATAGAACATATTTTGCATAAAATTGCAATAATTTGTAGGGGAAAAGGCATATTTTTAACCCATAATAGGTTTCTACTGCAACTGAGTTTTGACTATATAAAAAATAACATAAATAAGATTCTTGCTATGGTTTAATCAATTAGTTGACTGATTTTGATTAATCTAAAATCAAATGTAATAAGAAAAGCAGAATAAAATCAGAGTTCCTCAGTCACAATGTTTTGTCACTTGGAAGCAGATCAAAATACACACTTGTCTTTAGAAAGCTATTTTGGGCCCATGGGCGGAAAGATTTCTGAGGAGGAGGCTAGTTTTGCCTTTCTTTGCCTCACTTGTAATCTGGAGGGATTCCAGCTGAAAGCAGTATCAGAACATTCACTAATTTCTCTTATCAATCCCTGTCCCATTGTAGATCACTGTAGTAAAGGAGCAGTCTACTGGAAAAGCACAGCACTAGCAGTTTCAATTTCCTTTTTTGGAATCAGATTAGACATATGAGAAGGCACGGTAAAGTCACTTAGATTCATGCTGTTCAGGACGTCATTTCAGCAGAAAACAGTCTGCTAATATGCTTGGAATAAACACAGAAGAAACCTGATTTAGGAGAGTGTCCACTTAAGTGCACCCATCCCCCTACACAAAACCAGAAAAGACACTGTCTTGGAGCTAGAAAGAAATGGAGTTTAGTAGCCTTTAGTAAGATGGAGTTTTCTCAGAGCATATGAAGATACTTGAGACAATCTCCTGACTGTTACATATGCTAGAAAAAAGAGAGCAAAAAACAATAAATAGCAGCCAGATGGCATCAAGGTGACAGGTTTTATATTATCTTGTAGCAGAGAATGAACAAGACATCAGAGGCTGGCTTTAGGAGGCTACATTTATTTCCCTAAAAAATCCCTAATAGCTGTAAAGCACTTGCTTCAGGGAACAGTTTAGGATTTCTGTGTAAGTATCTTGATTAGTGCTTGTTAATGCTGTAATACACTGTGTGCTGTTTCAAATTATATTGGACTAAATCCCATCTTAGTCCTACCTACAGCAGACCCATAGAAAAGAATGGGACTTGCTAATGACAACTCACTTATGTCATGCTAATTACTAATGTTGGATTTATCCTGTTGATGAATATTTTAATACAACACAGGAGCCATAACACAAGGTGACAACCTCTAGTGAAATAGAATTTAGATCCTTTACCATCTTGGTTGTGGGGATCCCATCAGTGTGGAACTTTACCTTCAGCACTACAAATAATTTTTATTTGTTTCTTTTTCTTTACTTTTAAAGTATGCGTACATGCATATATTTTGATTTTCAAGTGACTTTCAAAGGCTCTTCTGCAGGCTTTTATTTTTATTTCATTATTTGCTATAGTGTGTGTGTGTGTGTGTGTGTATACACACACACACACATGCATACATACAGTTTTCCTCATCTTCAAAATTAGATCTTGAATCAACTGTTTTATTTTAAAACAGCTCAGATTAGTAGATGTAACTATGGTATGAGAGGGACCTGATCTGAAATCTGCAGACATTCTCCTGATTTCATTGCATTAATGTTTTATCACAAAAAAAATAGCTTGTTTCATGTTGGGACTCTTTTTGTTAGTATGAAAGCTTTATCCTTTCTAGTGCTTATGATGAGTGAAAGAGCTTACATGGACAGAGACTGCTCATTTATCTATTTTGATGAATGAGACACAAGGTCTACGTGATACCCCCTAATATCAGAGTGTAATAATATACAATTTATAATTTGATTAACTTTAATGGCTTCCTGAGTTTCCATTCTTACAGTTGGACACTCCATTAGTAGGCAGTCGGGGTGCTGATTGCTGGATATTAATCTAGAGCTACATTCTCCTGCTGGTGGATAAAGGCCATATAGAAAGACCGCCATATAGAAAGACCACCCACGTTACAGGGGTGCAACAGCCCTACCAAATAATGGCACTTCTGTATAATGTAAATAAACTTTTAGTTTTCTATGTAACATCTATTTTATGCCATTATATATTATCTTTTGACTTCAGTGAAGCATGTGCTGCAGTTGCAATTATCTAAGGTATGGCGGCCAAACTCCTTGATGGAGATTCTTATCTGATACATAACGAATTGTGACCTTCCCTATAAATAGGCACTTCCCATTTTAGAAAAAAGATCGTTGTCTCACAGTCTGAAATAGTCTGAATGAAAATGATTATAGGAAAGTCCACCTTTTTAAAATGCTTTTTGAAAAGCGTGGATTGTTGCTAGAAAAGACAAATGTTCATGTACAGGTAGCCTTAATGAATTCATTTTGTAGAATGATTGTCCTCTATTATTGTATTGTGTTGATTTGATAATATTTTTGAGCTCCCTTTAATTATGGAGTCCTCGCAGATGAATAAGACCAAGCAATATTGTTGCTGAACATTTAGACTATGGTACAAATGTGTATGAATAAGACAACCTACTTATCTTCTGTCTCTCTCAATCTCCCTGTATGTATATGTATATATGTGTGGAAGTCTCTTGACACAGATGTTGAGAAATAGGTAGAAAAACTATCTAAAGAACTGCCACCAGTGTATGTGGTATGTTTGACCCTTGGTGTTCCTTAGATTTATCTTATGCCAGATCTACTGACCACTATTTGAACTCTGAATGTGTGCCCATGCCCATACCAATTTACATCTCAGAAACAAGTTTTGTATCCAGATATTCTTTACTATGAGGCATAACTATTGTATTATGTTATTTAAATGTATGTGAGAATAAATTAACTTTACAACCCAAAGTTTGTTCTTAGAATTTGTTTACCATGCACAACTTTTTAACTAGCTTCAAATGATGGCAAACCTCTGAGAAGGCAAATAGTGTAGATTATTAGTAGCAAGTAAACATAAATACATGGGGTAGTTGCACTTTTCTTGGAATGTTTATAAGTCCATAGATAGATATAGATATGTGTGATTGTGTGTGCGTGTGTCTGTGAGAAATAGAGATGATGTATGGTTTTACATAGATCATTTTACCATCGGAATTTATTGCATTGTGGCCATGGTAGCTATCTAGAGATAAGATATTATATTTTGATCTAGGAGTGTATTCTTTTCAGACCAGGGGAGAAATACTCAATTTGTCTTTGCATAGTGTTTGCATTAAGTGTACACCTTTCCGTTTTTATTAGGCCTGAACACTTTTGTCCATTTGCTTTACCTAAAGATCAGAAGTAATTGGGATCTGAATAAATATAGTATCCAGATTAGATTTCTATCTGATCAAATTAGAGATGGACAGCCATAGAAGACCTCTGCTTTCATGTAAGAGATTATCTTGCCATGTCTTAGAGTTCCCAGCTGGAAGCATTTCTGCATTCTAGTCTTCTAGGACCTGCATGGTGCCATTCACCAAACCTGTCACTCATATTTTTTGGTGAAGTACTTGGGTTAATCAGTTTCAGATTTGCATTTGGCCATGCAGTAGTCCATGAACTGCCGCAATGCGGTCCCTATGACACCATCTTTGAAGACCACTCAGCTTCTGCCAAAACAAAATGAGGTTGCTGTCTTGCTGGGCGGGGTTAGTAGAGGGGAACCTATTTTATCTCTTCACCAACTGCAGAGCCTGCCTATTTGCGTTTGGGCGTAATTCAGGTGGGTCTGTGTTATCTTAATGTCATCTTCTCCAATGGCATTTGAAACTCAGGTGAGACACTTGTCTCCTCAGTTTTAGACTTGAACTTCTGGGATAGACTTTCTTTAGCTAGATGTCCTATTATAAATGAATTCAAATACTAGAAACAAAAAAAAAATATTTTCACCAAATTCAAACTGAAGACAAATATTATTCAACTTATTTTCATTCTTGTAGAATATTAACAAATAGGGAATAGTATCTTCAAATTGATTTGATTTGTTAATGCTTTTTCTTCATCTTTTGTTTGTGGACGTAACACACATGGATCACAGTAAGTACTCCTCATGTATGTTGAAGTTGTTCAGTTCCATGGTGATATTAATTTTTAGTGCTAAATAGTGTATGTAGAACCGGTGATATTAGATAAAGTGGAAGGGATATTAGATAAAGTGATATTAGATAAAGAGGAAGCTACTATGGTGAGACAAGTGTAATGAAATAAATGTATTTTTTTTAAAAAAAAACTTATTAAATTAAACGAATTTATATTTAGCCTTGCAATAGATGTTTAGTTTATTTCTAGCTCTGCTAGCCTTTAGAAATATATTGTTCCCAGGAGCAGATGTGAGCATCACACCACGAAATGTGGTTAACTTCATGTGGGACCATGTTTAGTTGCCATGTTGCTCCCAGCTGATTTAATTGCTTTACTTTTTCTTTTTAAAGACGCTTTTGCTGTTTTGTTTGAGAAGTGCAGAACAGTTTCCTGGCTGCTTTAGAAGCAAAAAAATGTTACTGACTAAAATAATTTTTGAAACTGAACCACTTTTTAAGGTAATATAAATAGCTGTAATGTATCAGAGCTTTGTGAACAAAGACAAACTTGAGTTTAATCCTCTGGCAAATACTCTGAACACTGTTACCACCATCAGATAGCTGTTTAAGTGACTCGTGCATGGGCTTTCAAAGACCCAAGGCACTTATAACAGCAAGCTACTGATCTTTAGAATCTATTTTTCAGTATAAAGTGGTACCTTATACTTATTCAAGCAGGGATGAAATAAATGTAATTCCATGGAGACATGTTCTTCTTTTCCTCTGTTTCAGCCTGTGCTTTATTTTACAAATGGCAGGTTCTGATTTCTGTTCACTGTTCCTTCCTTGTTGGATAAGTACATTAGGAACTGATTCAAATTGCTGAAGTATTAGTCTATAGAGATAAACCTCATGTCAAACATGCCTACTCCTGAGGGCAGGAAGAGATTATTTCCCATTTCTGCCCTCTTCGGAGAGAAGTCTCAACTCCTCTCTAGACTTTTTGCTTTTGTTGTCCTGGGTGGAGCTATATTCGTGGTCATAGCAGGAAGGAACAAACTACAGTGGAATATTAGCTTAACTCTGCCTTGTCCTCATGCTCTGCTAGAATGGCTATTAATGTGGTGTCTGGCATTTCATTGTTTGCCCTTAAACACCCCTAGTGGTCATAGTGAGAGTATCATGAGAAGGTTGTGTGCCGCAATGCGACACTTGGCTGAAGGGCAGCAGTTGGATCAGTGCCAGCCCTGGAAGAAAATGAAAATACTTTTACTAGTATGGTCATAACAGTTCTGAACAGGTCTTAAAAACTACTCTTGCTGTCCTTTGCTGCACATAAAAAGGCAACCATTTTCTTTCTGCAGCTATCCTGCAGCAATGTATAGGGAAAACTGGTTTAATAATTTTGCCGATGTATATTGGGTAGACATTACAGATATGTATGTGTCTTCCATTGTCTAGCGGGGTAAAATGTATACTGCAACACGCTCTGAATGTAAACTACTAATATATCCTGTACAGCTTGTTCATTTGGGTGCCCTGCAGCAAAAAGCCTAAGAGTAGATGCATTTCAGCCTTAATTCTTAATGCTTTTATCTTTAATTTTGAGAGAAGCAGGAGGTAAGTATTTTTTACCTTTATCCTACAGGGACAGAGTTTGCTTTCTTCTTGAATACTCTAGCCATTACTTTTAATTTAAATTAATTTAAGACCATCCCCAAAGAGTATGGGCCACACCATTTGAACATTTCAATATACATATTTCACCGCCAGTTTTAAATAAATATTTTGTAATGGATGTAGATGCTCAAGATTTGTTCTGTAGCAATTGCAGTAAGCAATAATATGTCATGAGTGACAGCACTGCTAGATTTTCAAGAACTGTATCCATAAAGTATAAAATGCATAGAAGAATCACTAATTTATGCCTATAATGTAATGCATGTAAAGGCTGATAGTATAGGTTTGAAATGGGTTATATAAATAGCTTAAAGAAAAGTAAATGTGGTATCACTGAAAATGCATTACGATTCAAAGACAGGGATCTTGTATGTATAAATAGTTAATATTTCATCAGTCACACACTGAAATGAATGAACATTTCCCCCAGTAATTTAAGAGTTTAAGAAAGCTGGAAAAAAATATAGTGACTTTCCCACATTTCCTTCAGAGGAGATAATATGTGGGATATTTCCATCATCTAAGAGCTGGTGGCAGTTCTTGGTACCCATAGTGTTTGATCTTTAAAAATAACATTATGCTTATGTTGTGAATACTCAGTATTGTAGCTTCTGAACTTTTTGGTGTTGAAAGAGATCCAGTAGTTCTTAATATTATAAAGATAGAAAGATACTGGTCTAATCCCATAAAAAATTAAAAATTCAATTCAAAAATTGAATTTTCAAAAGTGTAAGAGATGGCATCTAATTATCTTATGCAATTGGGCACTAGACTGTTATGCCATAATTGTATATTTGAACCAGCCTAAGGTTTTCTTTTTGTTTTTCCGTTGCATTTTGATAATATGTGATAATAGATTTTTAGAAATTGATTCCTTACATGTAGTGGTTTTGGAGGCTATTGTGAGATCTCCTGATCTCACAACATTTCACCATGTAATATTTAAAATCTGTTTAAATAATAAAACTATAAACACACAATCATATATGTGTAATAAAAATAATTCATAATCATTCAGTCATACAAAGCAAGGAAATAGCAAAGAGTGGTGATTGCATAACCTTACACTATGAATTTCAAAAACTGTTGCTTTATAGTTTTGCAAACTATACTTTTTTGCTTTATATAATAACATATGCCAGATCTGAACTCTGTGAATTGGATGTTGCTGTGTTTGAGAAGGAGAGAGAGGGTGACTTTCACTTATTCCACCTGCCTCCCCCAATCTTCCCTTAGCCCTAGAAAATATGCATGTGGACAAGATTGGATCCAATCTACTGTTCAGTTAGGAGTGCCTACTGCTTCAGATGCATTTTGACAACAAATTCCATTTTGATTATAGGATTCCTTCAATCCTACTTTTAATTACTGTTTAAGATTACTGTAGCAAGACTGGCACAAAAAACTAAATCATAAGTAAAAAGCAGTAGTGATGCTAATACATCTACACACTTCATGCACACATTTCTTGGGAAATCATGGGTGAATACAAATTGCAGTTTACAAATTCAGCAACTCTTAACGTAGTAGCCATTTCATAAGTCATTATTTATGAAGACCTATTCAGTGAAGAAGATAATTTTGCTGTTACTGTTTTCTCAAATGTCTCATAGGATAGTAAGAGGCATTATATATTTTACTGAATAAGTTACAGAGTAAGATACACAACCAACCTACTAAGTGAAATCATCACTTGGTAAGTAGTATATTCACCAAATGATACTCAAACACATCTTACGTCTTTTTGAGAAAAAGTCTAGGCTGAAAAGCCAGCCCAGGTACCAAAAATATTTATTTTAAAAATTAACCACGCATGATGAGAAACAATTAGTTTAAGTGAAACTGTTATTACAGTAATATAATCATCCACATCTGTGTTTCAGAGATGTTAGTGTAATATGGTGGGAAATTAGAATTCTCACCATCTTCGACCACAGATCATGCTTTCCTGGACTGATGGAAATTAAAGTTCGGTGCCATGTACTAATCTTGGAGGACAAAGTATGTTCAAATTGAGCTCATTCTCTATCCTGCATAAAACTATTACAATATGACCTTCTGAAAATATGAAATCTTTTGAGTAGTGATACACTGGATATTGGATGAGCCACTTAGCTATGATCCTAGCTATACAAACCTGGGATTAAGTATCATTGAACTGAGTGATATCTGTCTAGTAGTTCTGCACAGAGCTGCATTGCAAATAAAATTTTACTAGTACTACTCTCCACCAACAAAGATGGGTTAATATTAAATGGGATTTTGCAAGGAATGATAATACAAAAGGTTTAAAAACAGAAAGCAAATAGGAAATTGTCAGTAACTCCAGAAGATGTCTTTTTTTCCAGTATGCTATTTTTTATCTGTAAATTTGTCTGTGTGAGTTATTTCATGAAAGCAGGGTTGATCAAAAGTATTCACCCTTCCACTCCACCCTGTAGTCCATTTTTGTTGGAAAAAATAAGGCAATGAAATTAGCTGGCAAACAGATTTTGGATGTTCTTAATGGAGTTTCCAGTGTACTTGGAGGATCAAAGATGTTTGCACATGAAGAAACAATGGTAATTTTGATGTGAGCTAAGAAAATGTCAGCTTTGAAAATTTGAAAATTGAAAATTTGAAAATCCAAGCAAAGTGGTAGGTATTTCTCTATACTTCATCCTCTAAAGATCTGCTAGAGCAAGAGAATATATGTCAAAGCTCCATGTCTCCCAAGCATAGTGGTCAAGAGCCAAGGTAGTTATTAAATTCAATATTTACACTTGCATCCTTGAAAAAAGGGGGAAGAAGCACACCAGGGTGGAGAAGAAGGAATTACACTTCAGTGAGATTGAGGAAAGGTTAATTCTTCTTCATCATACCTGCTGCTATAGATATAGCTATATGTATAGAAGAGAACCTGATATATACAGTTTTGTTTAAAAATAGCTGAGTGAACACCCTTGTACAACCATTGATTCTAAACTATATTATATATGATTTCTCTGCCTGAGCTAAATCTATGCAACAGCATCACTGTTTGCATGAAACTAATGTTTGTTTGACCTCCTGGTTCAGGACATCAGTATTGCTATAGTTTTGGGGTTAACAAAAAGGATTTTAACTAATTGCAATGTAATAGTAATACTGCTTTGCATGTCTACTCAGAAATAAACCTCTCTGAGTTTATTTGGACTTTGTCCCTGGGCAGTGTCTGTGAGATTGTAGCCTAACACAATAGATGTGCTTTAGATTAATGAACCTGTTGGACATTCATAAATCTGTATTGCCCCGCAAGTATATTTCTTTCTAAGTAAGGCTTCCTCTTGATAATACAGTTCTAAAGAGTTAATTAAAAAATTTCTTATTATTTTGGTAACATTGGAGAGAAGATGTGAGAGTGGAAAAAGAACAACATACCCGAATAAGCAGATGACTAACAAATAAGCAAGTGATTTTATTTTATTTTTTTAAAGTGACACCTGGAGAGCATTTCGAAATTAAAATTATTTAAAAATAGAACTACGAAGCTGTCAAATTGATATTGCTGTTAAAACAAATATTGATACTCCAGTGTTGCTGTTGCTGTTAATTCAAGGCAGCAAATGGAAACTTAGCTGCTATAAGTTAGGAACCGAGGTTGTTTGCGATGTCATTTTGCCTTTTCAACAGTTGACTGGAAAACAGTTTATGGAATGCAGTAATCATTTGCAATACCTGCTGCTGGAACTGGACACACACACACACACTCATTAAGTTAAGGACTTTGCTCACTTCCTTTCTCTTACTTCTTTTGTTTTCCTTAACTTGGTCTACAGCAGAGCTTTCCAAACTATGTGTCGTGACACATTAGTGTGTTGGCTTCAGTGTGTAGGTGTGTTGTGTGAATGTAATGGGTGAAGGGGCTGTCTCTGCCGCCACCACCTCCCTGGGCCAAGGCAGCACCTGGCAAGGCTAGCGATGGCAGGTCAAGTTCCAGTGAAGAGGCTGCCTCTCCTGCTGCTGCTGCCCTGGGCCAAGGAAGACCCTGGTGAGAGCAGTGGTGGCGGGCCAGGCCCAGATGGATGGGCTGCCTCTCTTGCCACAGCTGCAGCCGCACTGGACTGAGGAAGACCCCAGTGAGGGTGGTAGCAGGACAGGCTCGGGCGGAGGGCTGCCTCCACCTGCTGAATTACTTACTGAATTTGTGAAATGATGCGTGTTTAAAAAGTGTGTCACCAACATGAAAAGTTTGGAAAGCTCAGGTCTACAGCAACTTTCCCAAGCTGGTACCCTCTAGATGGTCAGTGTCGGGTTGGGAATGATGAGAGGCAGTTGGAGACCAACACGATAGAAGACTATCAACTTGGGCATGACTGGTCTGTGGTATCTCCTTTCCACCTCTCCCTCATCCAGCCTGTTGGTTGATTTTGTGCATGGGTATGCTTTGTTCTTCCTCTCATTTTCATGTTACTGACATTTTTTTTCCTCCAGGACCACGATTTCAGAAGCTGTGTCTGTATGAAACAGAGAGGAGGGCAGAAGGGGAAACTGGTATACTGGCAAACTGTCAGAAATAGAACACCCCCTCTAGTAACACAGCTTTCTCATACACACTTTATTGTTGCCATGAGTAGAGATGTACAATGTCTGGATATATTGAAATCTTGAGGAAAAAGATTTTTTAAAAAGTTTTACTTTTTTTTTTTTTACTTTGCTTTTCAGCTTTACTTCTCTACACGTTTTCAGAAAAACTGAAAATATGCACTAAAGTCACTTTGTTACTTTAGGGACACAACATTTTTTATTCAGAACTTGTTTTAGCATGAGCCTTTTATAATTGATTTGCAAAAGCACAGTTTATCCAGAAAATAGCTACAGATGTGTTTATTCTATTTTATTTAAAAAAAAAATTTTTGGTACTTTTGGAGCTGCAAGGTGAGGCACTGCAAGCAACACCTGAACATTTATGATCTCTTTGGTTTTGCCAGTTAACTAACATTAATAAAACAGAAAATTCTTTCGTGTCCTCTAGTTCTCCATGTGTCAAGCAGAAATAAAGTAGTCATTTCTGTTCCTTTAAATTGATGTTATGCTCTTTTAACTGATGTTATGTGTTGCATTTTAATCTGTTGTTTGTTCCCCACCTTGATCCATAGAGAGTGATGGGTAATAAATAAATATTATTATTGTCTCTATTGAAAGAGCTGGGAAAGGGAACCAGAACCAGAAATGGCAGTGATATAAGACAGGGTACATGGGCTATGTAGGTTTTAGAAGAAATGCTGGGGAAGTAAATACAGACACACCTCATCTTAGGTATTTTATTCATCATTTTAAAAGACAATATTCCATAAACTTTTTTTAAAAATTCCAAGTAATAAAATTACATATTTATTATTTATAAAGCTCAGTTTCCCAAAATTAATGTCATAATACATAGATTGTATTAAAATTAGAGTATCATCAAAAGGAATATTAAGATGAGGCTTTTTGGAAAAGGGGCAAATGGTTTGCCCAAGAGGTAGATTCTTGTGTTCAAAACACCAAACATCTCCTTTAATTCATATTTTTCTTCTGCTCCACAAAATTCCTTTTATACAAGAGAAACTACTGAGATTGCTAAAGAAGTGATTTGGCCAAACTGAGCATAAAGCAAATGCTGTGCCAGAGTTCCAGTCCATCAAATTTACTCCTCTGGAGGTAGCACTCAATTGTCCTGGCTGTGACTACAGAAAAGGAAAGAGCTGTTAAAAAAGAAAAAAAGAATGCATTGCTGCAGTGACGTGGCTTGTCATCTTCTCTGTTGGCCATCTGTCCTCCCCCTCTAGACATCACTGAGTTTTCCCAGGTAAAGGGAAAATAATTTTAGGCAGTTTTGCAAGACAGTGGTTGCACAAATTTGCTTCTTTACATGTCACGCAATTTATGGAATTCCCTGCCACAGTGTAAGGTGATGGCCATCAGCATAGGTCAATGTTCTTAACATATACAAATTTGTGGAAGACAGGTCCATCAAGGGTTTTTAGTACAATAATTGCTTTATCAGAAGCTAAGTACAGGGGAATGCCATTACCATCATCATGTGTCATGCTGGTGAGTTTCCAGATGCATCTAGCCAGCAGCAATCAAAAACAGACTAGCAAGGATCTTCTTGAGTTGAGCAGCAGCCAGATCCTTAATTTTGTGCTAAAAATATTCCTTTTCCTTCCAGATGTATTTCCAACCCGTATCTTTCTCCATACTCCAAAATGAACTTCCTGTACAGATTTCCCTCCAAATTATTTTTTGCTTCAGTTTATTTCCCTTCCCCCCAAAAACACAAAAACACAAAAAACTCCATCACTTTTTTTGATTACTTCGTTCATCATGCCAGCTCATTGGCATTGTTTCACCAGGTTGTGAATTCCTAGGGGAAGGAGTGGAATCGATGCCCAAGTATGCCCCAAACCCAGCCACAAATGCTGCATGAGACATGAGTCCACCGTATTCCTGACACTAAGAAGCAACAAGATGCTAAGGTGGCACTGATAAGCAAAAAACTTTTCGAAGCTACTGATAGACAGCTGGTGCTGTCCATAGCCATCCATTTTGATGAAGCAACTCAACTGCATGCGTTCTTCTCCTAACACTTCCTGTGTTGTTCTTCTATCACAAAGAACAGCACAAATATCTGTGCGGTACACCTGACATGTGGGGAATGATAAAGAACAGACCTTGTGAAACCCATCTGCACACTAGTACTGTCCAGAGCCTTGAAACTTCTCAGTTGCCACTGAGTGCAATCTGAATGTAAAAAATGCCAGTAGAATCAAGTATGCTGATTCTTATGGGGCTGTGTATAGTGAATAAGAATCACTATTTCCTGTTTTCAAGTAGACATATATTCATTTTAAATAATTTAGCAAGTTGTTATTTATGAGGTGGGTGTGTTTTCTAAAAAGGGCCTTTCTTTCTAAAAAGGGTTCTTAAAAGGGTCTTTCTTAAAACCACATATGCCGAAGTCGCAGATTGATAATAATTAGCAAGGCGTATGCAAAGTTTCTTAATAAGACAGTTGTCGAACTAAGTAAACTTGTATAAGAGAGATTTTCTAATTAGCTATAGCAGCTTCACAAATAGTATTGCTGCATTGGTGCAGTTTCCTCGAATCTGGTACCCTTCATATGTCTTGGATTTGAACTGCCGTGATCTCTCACCATTGGCCATGTTAGCTGGGGCTTCTGGGACTTAGATCGCTCTGATAAAGCAGTGATCTAATTGGAGGAGGCAGAGGGAAATGTTACACTTGTTAGGACTGCCACTGTTGCTATAACTAATCAGTCAGCCTCAAAGATGTGTGTCATGCTCCCAGAACTACACCCTGCTCTCCCTCCCTCCCTCCCTCTCTCTCTCTCTCTCTCACACACACACACACACAATCTGAGCATTTCTGCTCTGGGTTGAATTACAGAGCAAGAAAGAGAAAAGAGCTAGCTCTAAACAGATGCAGGGATATAGATTATTTAGATACCGCAGAGCTAACTTGCTCTAAAGTAACGCTTGTAAAGTGAGAACATCTAAAGAGTTTTTTTTTTCTTTAATCATACTTAAACATAAAGCTAAAGATTGCTCTCTATTGATCTAGAGGAGCATGAGTTGCAAGCTCTGAGAAAGCAAGTGCAACAAATGAATGGATCTTTGCTAGTTGTTATAGAAATGCAAGGGTAAGACTCCTTTTTCAGTTCTAAAAAGACAATGAAACCCTGTATCCCTTTTGTTAGAATAGAAGTAATGTTCTTTGGGCACTAGTCTAATATCACTGGTGATATCTGTAAAACATATCTGCATACACATATGGGTGATTAGATAAGAAATAAAAGTGCACAGTCTGCATATCATCTATGCGCTGAATGGCCTGTGGATTTGTGTATTTCTGCACAGATTAGAATTGTTCTGATGGATGTAGCCGAGCCAAGTGCCCTACAAAAAGAAGCCTGGTGCTTATTATCTAGAGTCTTGAATGGCTAACAGCCCCCTGGTAATTATGCTAGATGCTCATTAGTGCTGAACAAGCACTAATAAAAAAATTAATCTACCATATCATTTGTCATTTTGATTAGTTGTTTGCAATATCCACTTTCAGAAATCAAATGTAAGAGAAAATCAGAGTCCATATTATGTTTACCGATTGAAGTCTCCCTTCAACTATAACCCTGTGCTTTGGAAGGGAAGAGAGTTATAAAATGCATATGCTTTCAAAACCAGTGCAACAAGAAAACATCATACATATTTTATATGTGCATAGCCGTTTCCCTTGAGAGGGAGACTTTTGCTGGTCATCTTTCCTTCATGCTAAGAGCAAACAGACCCATTTCTGTCACAGTAGCTGTGACATGGGACAAATGTGTAATCATTGTTAAAAGACGTTTGTCTGATAACCTGGTGTACTCTTTTCATTCACTCCAAATTTATTCACTGAGCACAAAATTACATATCTATTAATTTTGTCACCCATCACCTTGTTTAATGTAGGCAATTAAAATAACAATGTTACCTTTAGATCACAGTTTTCCTGGTGTCATAGCTGTAAAATTTAATCTTAGGCCATTATTGTCACTACAAAATAATTCCCAGTGCTGGTAAGATGTTGTAAAATGTTTTATGTTAGAGAGTTGTAAGGTGATCTCAGTTGGGTAACTCGTGCAGTCCCTTGATTGCTTATAGTATTTAATTCAAGTAAGAGCAGAATGAGTACCATGGTCCTTATAACTCTGTTCAGTGGAGTTGTTCTTGTAGTTTGTTCATTAAATAGTTATCTCCAGTTGCTCGAAGCTGACCATGTGTTTCTTCACTAGCATTTATTAGTAAATGTGGTTTAATTCTACAATTTTAATCTTTCAAGATTAGTAAAAGTTATGACAAATATTCAGCATTTTATATTATTTTTTGACCTAAATGAACTAGAGTAAACCTCATGTTTTTACTTCAAGCTTGAGCTGGGAAGAGAGGAAGAACATGTATATGCACAATATACCACCAATGGCTTGGCTCCATATGAAGGAGGAGCATTCTCTTGGTTTTGATAGGGACACTGCTTGTGGCAGCCAAAAATCTCAAATACTTCTCAGGATAATGTTGATCCTCAAGTGTACTCAAGCCAAAAGTTAAGACTTCTACATTTACGTTTAAATATTGCACCTTGTAATATTTGTGCATTTCATGTTTCTCTTTTTTAACAAAACTTCTTAGAGCTCTGTAAAATATAGACACAGCATAACAAGATGTTTTGTACCGGTTTAGTTTTATATTTTTAAAAAATAAAAAAAATGGCGTTCCCTTTCATTGTTTAAAAAAGCTTTTTTGCTTTGACACTTTTTGAAAGTTATCTTATTAGGCCAAATGAGTCAAAAAATCACACCAGATTAAATATCCATATACATTTTCCGGATTTTAATAGAAGCAAGGAGGCACTGAAAATTCTGCTCACTTAATTTTGCTTCTCAACCCATAATGCGTAACTACTTTGGATTCAATTCTAGTTTTTTCCATGGGCATGCATTTGCAGAATCATATGGCACCAAAAAAAAAAAGAAAAGAAAAGAAAAGAAAAAAAGTCTTCCTGTGAATGCAGTCACCTATACACAGAAATAAGACTTACTGATTTAAAGCAGAAGAGGTAAGACTGATCGATTTGGAGTGAACTTACTCTGAGTTGAGCATAGGATTGTAGCATTTGACTCCCTGAATACTAGGCTGCGCCCAGTGTGGTACTAAACCTTCTCTTCAGGCTTGAGGCAAGCACAATTTCCAGTTTCTGAGCCATATTTTTTTTAAGACATAGTAATTTCACCCCCACCCCACCCCAATACGCAAATTGCATTCAAAATGCAATTTCTTAACAGTTGAGATAAAATGCCCAGATGCTCTTCAGTGGCTTATTGTCTTTTAGAATAGGTGCAGCCTTCTGGAAATTGTTGTTCATGCCAGCTGGACTGATGGGAGTTAGAGTCCAACAATACCTAAAAGGTCACATTTTCTCTAACTGTTCTATATAGTTTGATAAATTATTCTTAAGTATTCTTAAGTATCAGGAACTGTACATTTAATAAAATCATTTACGCTTTAAAACTTCTGAATATTAAATTTAAAGGCAATTTTAAGCTACTTTTAGTATGTGTTCTTTCTGCATCTCAGTACAGATGTGGCCTAGCTTGGCCTAGCTTATAAAATATATGCTAATAAGAGAATGCTTCCCAGTGGAATTCTATATTTAATAATATGAGCAACTCAATATCAGTGATATTGAAATCTAGAGAATACATTTCTATGGAGATGTAAACCTGCACAATGGGCAAAATATCTGGATTAAGCTACTGATGCTCAAAGGAGGCAGGGAAATATTTTTGGACACTGTTTTGTCTACTTTGCAATATCAGTCTGCAGGACATTTGTTCTCCATGACATTATCTTCCTCACTCACACTCATTTCACTGTTTCAGTATAGTCTGCTAAACAAATGTTACACACAGGTTGATATTTCTTGCTGAAAGACAGAAAACTACTGCTCTGTTCAAGTTGGCAACCAAGCCCATGTTATATACCTATGTCTGAAAGCAATGTTTACCAATTAATAGTTGCTATTCCACACAGTTGTTTATTCTGAAGTCCTGTAGGTCCTATTCTTCCTCTTAAAAATTTATTTGATGGAAAGTATTTTCATAACTTGCCACATAAGAACCTAAGAAAAATCCTGCTGGTATCTGACCAAGGCCTTAACTAGTCCTGCAGTCTGCTCCCAGAGTGATCAATCAGATGCCTATGAGAAGCTCATAAGCAGGCCATGAACGCGATAGCATTTGTTTCCCATCTAGTCTTCGGAGTCTATTCCCCCAGGTACTAGAGGAAATATATAGCATCATGACCAGTAGCCATTAGCATCTTTTCCTCCTTGAAAGTGCCAACCAAGTTGGCAGCCATCACTTCATCCTGGGGAAGCAAATTTTACAGTTGTGCTCTGTGAAAATTTACTTCCTTCTATTTCTCCTGAATCTCCTACCATTCAGCTTCTGTTGATGCACCAGATTGTAGTATGATGAGAAAGGGAGAAATATGTATCTATCCATTTCTTTGTATTTTGCTTAATTTTATAACCTTGATCGTGATCCCTACTATCCTTTTTAATAAAAAGCTAGTTGTACTATTGATTTGTATAAGGGGATTGTCATACTGATCAGCTTTATTTCTGTCTCCTTTCCAACATGGAATTTATCTGGCAAATTTTCACTGAACCATACTTCGCAATACCAAAATCCTTTTTGTGGTCAGTCACTGCTAGCTGAGACTCCATCAACCTAAGTTTGATGTTAGAATTTTTCACCTAGTGTTCTTCACTTTACACTTGCTCACGTTTAAATACATAAGCAAAATTACATTGAGTAACCACTTTAATTCACATACTTCTAATTTGTAGAGAGACTTTTGAAGCTCTTAGCCACAATCTTTTTGTTTTAGTGTTCCTAAATAATCTGGTTCTGTCTGCAAACTTGGGCACTTCACTGCTTACCCCAACTCCAAATTACACATGATCGAGTTAAAAAGCATGGATTGCTATATAGTTCATTCAAGGATCTCATTGTATACATCCCCTCCTGCATAAAATTGTCTATTTCATATTATTTTTTAACCTATCATTGAAGATGTCATTTTTCCCCATGATGTTGCTTAGGAGTTTTTGGTGAGTGACTTAGTCAAAAGTTTTTTGGAAGTCTGAGTAAATGGTGTCTATAAGATTGCTCCTGCTTGTGTTTTTCAGTACTACTAAAAACTGTAGTCTGTAGACTCTAAAAATTAGTGAAATGGGACTTTGTCATGTTGATGCTTCTCAGTGAGACTGTTCATTTTACACTTTTGATCATTTTATCTCCAATACAATGTTTCAACATCTTTATCCAAAGTTTACACAGAGTAGGTGTTAAGCTAACTGGTGTGTAACTTCCTGGGACTCCCTCTACCTTTTTTTTTTTTAAATCATTACATTGGCCAGTTCCCAGTCCTCTGGTACAGAGGGCAGTCTTCATAATCAGTTATATATACCTGTTTTGTTAGAAAATGTATTTCCCTCTTGAGTACTTTCAGACCCTTTAGAGGGATAATGTCCAGCTACTGGATGGATGCTAACCAGGCCAATTAATTTTCAAATTGCCTCTGCACCGTCCACACTCTTCCATAAGTAGTTAATGTATCTATGCCTGGATTTGGGCCAAGGACCTTTCAGGCTTCTTGCTTTGGGAACAGGACCAGCTCCTTATTCCTGGAGCTTCTACCCTACTTGCTGACATTTCTGTACCCTTTTAGAAATGGATGTATATAATTGCTGAAGGTATGTGTTTTTGTTTTTGTTTTGGCAGGGGAGTAAAAATGCCCCTCTCTTTTTCTCAAGCTCTACTAGGAAGCTTATTTAGTTCAGTACAATTTAAATTGGCCTCTCTCGTCTTTGTAACTGAATGTAGAATAGTGTATCTATTTGATCAGATGTTCAATAGCAAACTCTATCTGATTTTTCGTCCATACAAAGTCTTTATATTCCATGTTTCTAAATATAATATAGCTATTGGAATGAGCAAACATTCTGGCTTTTTTCATATATTACATCTCCTATGTATGGGGTTACATAAAACCATACAGCTGAAAAAGCCCAGTATCATTTTTTACTGCAAAACCTTGTTGGCAAATCTATCTATCCTTGAAATTCTCATCTCGGGTGCCATTGTCCTAAGATTAGGGATAGATGAGAATTCAATTTCATTCATGCTACTGAACATGCAAGATGTATAGTTTTTTTTTTATAAATGTTTAGGAAGGAACTAGATTTTTTTAAAAAAAAAGAATGTGAGAGGCAGCAAAACTGATATTTGTTCATGCAAGAACTGGTTTTGAGTGCTTAGCTTGTGAAGATTTGGCCTTGACTCAGCCATGTTTTCAGTGCTGAATTGGGGTTGTTACTTCTTTCTTTCTCTCTGGCAGGCTCCTCATCTCTAACAACAACATGGCAGGCATGGAAACTATAGTCCTGGGAACACTCAGCCTGTTTCATGTGGCAAATATCTTTTGCTATTGTCATGTGCCTTCTAGTTGCTTCTGACTTATGGTGACCCTAAGGTGAACCTATCACAGGATTTGTTTGGCAAGATTTGTTCAGAGAGGGTTTCCTTTGCCTTTCTCTGAGGCGGAGAGAATGTGGCTTGTTCAAAGTCACCCAATAGGTTTCCGTGACTGAGTGGGGATTCAGACCCTGGTATCCAGAGTCATAGTCCAATTCTCAAACCACTACACCACACTGGGTCTTTAGAACAGCTTTACCCATGGAATTTATTTAATGCGGGTGGTTGGAAATTCTGTTCAGTGTTAAAATTAAGAAAAAAAATTTCCAAATATACAGAAATTTATTCATAAGTAAGTTTAAAAGTAACTAAGATTTTTAAAATTCAAATGTGGGAGAAAGGAAAAAAACGTGACAGTTTCATCCATCTCTCTTTAAGATAACTTACACGAATTGAACTGTAACAAATTGAGAGTTCTACCATATCAACAAGATGCAAAGGCAAATTAGTATGAATTCCTAGTAGCCATCAGGGCTGACTGATGCCTTCAGGGATCTTATAGCTATGCTCTTCCTACTTGTCATTGTGTGTGTGTGCGCGTGTCCGAAACACCTTTACTGTTGAAAGGATAGGCTCACAATGTAAGTTTATAAAGAATATCATATTTTTGTTTTAATTTATAGGATTACATTTAGATCAGTCAAGTTTGATAGGTTACTTGGAAAATAGTGTCATTTGGAAATCCTTCAATGTTTTGGTTTTGCCAATATGGGCCAGTGGGTACTTCCAAACAATGGGTGCTATATTGTATCCACCCTAGTAAAGTATTCACACTCCAACTTTATCCATGCAAAGCTCCTCCTACCTGCTGTACCAAGACTGTGCCCAGGAAGCCCTTTTCATCTGTGTTGATGGGAAGTCAACAAAGCATGGGGTCTGAGGCCTGACTGCTATTTCTGTCTGATCAGTTTGTTTTCTGTTCTGGAGGATAGTCTCAAATAATCCCACCACTTCCTTAAATGCATTTGTTGTCTATACTGTAAGCACATCTACGTTAACCATTGATTACCTCTGAACAACAGCAACAACAAAATCCCATTTTTTCTCATTCAACCAGATGTCTCCCATTTTGTTCTTATCCCAGAACAATGTGGCCAAGAAGTAACAAGGTGCCTTAGGTCCCCTGGCTGTGCCTCAGGGTGGTCAATTTGTATTTTTCCAGATTTTTTTAGACAGCAACTCCCGTCAACTTTTATGAGCATAGACAGTGGTGAGGGACACTTGGATCTGCAGTCCTACCATATCTCGAGGGGCACACCGTACCCATCCCTCCTCAATCATAAAGAAAAAGAAGAAGCAAAGCATAAGATGTAAGGAGGGGGACACTGCTCCTCAGGTAATCAGCTACCTGCTACCTTTAAGGCATCCTGCCTCCCTTGCTTATTCTTTCCTTATAATCACAGAGCAGCATTTTTAAAAATTTCCCTTACAAAGGCAATTTGATACACTGTGCAACCTTTCTGGTGGCTTTATTTCATGTTTTCTATATGATTATATATGCTGAAGGTACCTGAGTGTTACTTCTATTTGCTTACTTGTAAATGGCTACCGTGATTACCAATAGAAGTCTTTCATTTTAATCTGCATTGCTCCCTTAATATTTTGGTCTCTTCACCTTACTATCCCAAGTTGTTATTTTCCTTGGTGGCTAATGACTTCTATATCAATGAGGTAGTGAAGCACCCAGAATTGTAAACTGTAAAGGAGCTATCCAAGGTGCTGAATCATATCTAAAAAAGGGTAGTTTGGACTTAAACCTGGGACAAATTGACTGCTCCACTGACATGGAAACCATCAACAGCTCCTGAATATTTTATATTTGTTTGCATGCTCGTCTTGATGTTTACAGTACAAATGCATTTCTAACTATGCTCAAATTGTTCATTTACTATTTTTTTCACAGAAATAGCACTTTCTATAAATAACCCTGTCAGAATTCTGCCACCTGATTGAATCCATCTGTGTTTGTTTTCCTTTCTTTACAGTACCCTCAATAACAACAACATCACACGGATCCCTCTCACCAGCTTCAATCATATGCCAAAGATCAGGACTCTGTAAGTACTCCTTTCAAAAGCATTCAGTGATTGAACTGACCTGCATGATGTTTCAGTCTTTTTTGTTTTTGTTTTTTTAACACTTTTTTAAACAAATGGAATATAATTGCTTATTCCAAGAGAGAGTGTGTGCATTACTCTTGTTTCTTTTATTTTAGTATGTAGGAGGAGAGAGCAGCCTGAATTGGAAATAGAATGAGGGTGATGGAAAGGCCAGGCATAAAGCTGACATTGTGGACAGACTTCACGCTGTGTTTCCAGTGGCAAGATAAGCCTTGATGTCTTGTCAGACATGCTTGGAGGTCATGGTGTGAGCGCAATGTAAACTGCCATTCCTTGGCTAGGTTTGGAATTGTGGTTAGGCAACAGTGTGAGAATTAGATTTGGAAGAAACTTTGTCTAGTCCAGGCATTGTGTTATACAACATAGTATAGCAAAAACTGTGGATTCAATCTTAGCTTGACCTCTCACAAAAAGATTTCACCAAACTCTCCTGCTCATGACTCCTCCCCCCACATTTGTGCCAAAGGGGTTCACAGCCACATAAATTACCTCTACCATCTGTTGGAAGGAGTATCTCCTGAACAGAACTGGAGTCACGGATGCCTCTGCTGCTGGGATTCAAGATACAGTGCTTAAGTTCAGTATTCACACACTCCAAACATACCTTAACAACAGTGCTATATAATAGTCCGAAATTATTACCTTCAGATTGCAGATAAGGGACTGAGACTGATATCTAAACAAACATTTGAAGCGGAGACTCTTACGCTCTTTGTGCAGTGCCTTAGCTGCTGTATACTCTGAGAGATTAGTATATGCTGCACTGTTCTGTTGCCTTGGGAAACTAAGCAAAGCCAATCTTGGACAAGGCAACAGGGAACTGTTGTCATGCAGCCAAAAAACTGTTTAGCCATACCTAGAGCCTACATAACATGGCATCCATTTTTGACATGCTGTGGTGTAATATGATTTAATCACTGTCTACAGGAGATTTAGGCATCGAAAGTCCAAGACCACTTTAGTTGCTGACATCAGGAGCAAGAAAGGGAAAAAAAAATGTACATGGAGGCTCAGGCTTCTCTGTACTTTGAGGCATCAGCATCATTCCATGTCCCTTGTGGCAGACCAGCAGAAGAGTATCTGTTAAAAGACAGCGGAATGAAGAGAATCTGTTGATGTGGTATCAGGTCACCGTTTTAGTCACTTCATATAGAACAGGAATAGATATCACATGGCACAGCCTTCCAAATGTTGTTGGACTGAGACTCCCTTGACACCTATCCAGTTGTGAGGAACACTAGGAGTTGCAGTCCAACATAAGGAGGGCACATTTAACCTATCCCTTATACGGAACATAGGTTATTACCAGTTATGTAAATTAAATGAAATTATTATTTTTAATTGCCAAGAGTGATAAATCCTCTTCTATTTAATCTTTTCCCATTTAATTTTAAAAGTGCTGAGGTTTTTCTCATAGCTAATAATGCCAAGGGTCTGTCTTTCCCTCTTATTTACTTCATTCTGAACCTGTCTACTCTAGGCCTATGAAACACTTGACCTCTCAGGCCAAAAGCATGCCAGTCTACTAAGAGATCAATCAATGCCAAGTTTTTGCTGAGTACTCCACAATGAAAAGTGTTGGAGTTTTAAGCACCTGCCAAACTACAATTAGTTTCTAGTGGACTCGTTTATTTTTGTGGGTCCCAAGTAGTTGTAGATATAGTGTTAGACTAGAGGTTGCTTCTTCCTTGCCCTCATTGCCTGCTTTCTGATTCAGTGGTAGGTTTATTTTCATATGCATTTGGGCCTTCCATGAAAAGTAGTAACACAAGTAATTGTTTGCATTCATTAATTAGAAAATGTTTATATTTTTTTTTAGTATTTTCTTGGTAATACCCTTGTTTTTTCTCAAATCGATCAGTCTGTGTGATAACCACACAGAGTGTCTGCAGCCATTTTCCTTTAATTTAAAAGATGGCTTTGTATGTGGCTCCCAGGAGACTTGTATTGACTAATTCGCTTTTGCTGTAATTAAAGGGAGAAGCAGAGAAGGAAGTCATAAATGGGATTTAAAAGAAAGCTTTTATATTGAATTTTCAGAATTACATTTTATAAAACCTGGATGCTGACCCAAAAAGATATTCTGGAAATTTAATTTAGGCTGTGACTAAAAGGACACTTTTAAAAACTAGAAGTTATATTCATTCCCCTTTTGTGTGCTGTAAATGTACCTCTACCAATTTTAAGTGACATGTTTCAGTACATGTATATTGCCAAGTAGTTTTGCAACAGACCTTTGAGCATTCTTGTTCTTAATAGAAAAAAAAAAGGAGCTAAACTAAAGTAAAAAGGTTACATTTTTTTCATGGTATATTTCATCTATTTTGTAATAGTCACAAATGTCATCAGATGAAGATTTAAGTATAAAATAAGCATGCATAGTACAGCAAATAATATTTCCAAGTGCCTTCATTAGAGTGTTATTAAAGGAAAATGACTTTGTATTTCTATCATTATTAGACATGCTCTTGAATGAGTTAGTTAATATTTCACTTCATTAAGAATTTCTCATTTTTTTTAAAGGAAGTACAAATTAATGGCCCTTTTGCAACCACAACTACAATGTTGTGTGCCAACTTACATGTACAGAAACCATTGTCTATAGAACAAGAATTTTGAAAGCACCCTGCAGGAATCTTCCTGTGTGACCAAGCAGTGAATTATTTAATTAGAGAGCAATCCTATGCTCTCTGATGGAGCACTCCAAAACTGGAGTTACATCACTGTTTCCTATGCCTTGCTTGGAAGGGAGAAGTAAGCTAATATTTCCTTATTCTTCTCTGAGATTTTTTTTCCTCTGGAAGGGAATGCATTTGGAACAGCTCCAGGGCTGCTCTAAATAACCCCCATGTTGTTGGCATGTGATAGTGGGATGCCTCATGAGCAGTGACAATTTGTGTCTTGGGCTTGGTATCAGTTCTGGTTTCAAGGAAATGCACCAGTCGGAGTAGGAGACAGCTCCCAAAATCAGACCTTTTCCCTTCCCTGTCCCCGGAGCTGTTTGATCATCTCAGGGAGGAAAACGTCAGAAATCTCCCTAGTGACTGAGAAGTCTTGGGAGGAAGCATCCAAAAGTGGATCTCATCCTTGAAAGGTAGACTTGTTTCCTAGGATTTCAGGGTCATTCCTGTAGTGCATCAACATTTCTATCTTTCTTGAATTGGAATGCTGTGTCCAGTTCTGGGCACCTCAATTCAAGAAGGATATCGGCAAGCTGGAGTGTGTCCAGAAGAGGGCGACCAAAATGGTGAAGGGTCTGGAAGCCATGCCCTATGAGAGACAGCTTAGGGAGCTGGGTATGTTTAGTCTGCAGAAGAGAAGGTTAGGAGGGGACATGATAGCCATGTTTAAATATTTGAAGGGATGTCATGTTGAGGCGGGAGCGGGCTTGTTTTCCATTGCTCCAGAGACTAGGACAAGGAGCAATGGATTCAAGCTACAGGAAAGGAGATTCCACCTGAACCTCAGGAAGAACTTCCTGACAGTCAGAGCTGTCCGGCAGTGGAATATGCTGCCTCGGAGTGCGGTGGAGTTTTCTTCTTTGGAGGTTTTTAAGCAGAGCCTGGATGGCCATCTGTTGGGAATGCTTTGATGTGTGTTCCTGTATGCCGGGGGTTGGACTGGATGGCCCATGTGGTCTCTTCCAACTCTATGATTCTATGATCTTAGTTATTTAATTTTAGTTGAAATTCCTTTTTATTCAATTACATAACAATAGGCTGAGGCGGTATTGCTCTTCTGGAGTATTCTTTTCTCTCCTCTCCATTTTGTTTTTTAAATAATTTACTTAGGGTGGCTGGGAAAAGCTTTCTCCCCTCTGGATTGTTCAGTTCAGTTATGAGTTGTCTTTGTCTCGTCTGTTTAATATGAGCAGTACAGGTGAGGAAAACCTGAAGGAAAGCATGTGTACATGTTTTAATCCAAATTGGATTAACAAGATGTAGCGGTGAGCCACTTGTTTTTGTCTAGGGCTCTCATTACAGCTGAAGCATTTGTTGCCTCCTTGTTTTGTGGTGCTCTCTGGCAACTGCATTTAAGAGTATCAATTTCACATAAATATAATTTATACTGAGCACCTGTGTTGGGAAATACTGTAGGGAGGACATGGCCTGTATAACACAGCAAAAGCTCCAGCAAATTTAAGCATGTTTAAGCCCCCATGATTGTAGTGGGAATTGGGAAAGCTCAGCACCTGTTCTTAAATCAGTGAGAGTTATCATGTGCTCTACTGTTAGTTTCTTAGTTCTTTCATTTTTTTCTTTTTTTCTTTTTCTTTTTTGATTTCTCACATTGTTGTCAGTAAGGCTTAGTTACAGCAGCTTGCATTTTATGCCACATTTGGACTATTGTTTTCAACCTTTTCATGTTTTTTTTTTTAAAAAAACACAAGTTATGCTGGTTTGAAAAACACAGTATAAGAAAGACACTGTTTAATTTCAGCTTGACCTCTAAGGAAGAGAAATCAGGTATAGCACTTCATACATTTTTGTTGTTCTTAAAAATCTACACTTCTATGGGTTTTTCTTTTGTTTTTAATTTTTTTTAAAAAAGGACGAGAATTAGTTTATATGAATATGGTTCCCTTTTTATGAGGCAGCTACAATTATGCAAAATGTTACCCTCCATTCATTTTTCTTCATTTTCTTAGTGTTGACTCTCCTGCTGTTTCTGCATCAGTGAATGAATGAACTGCTAGAGAGATAATTGTCTATGGTTTTGTATAGCTTAAAGATGGCTGAAAAAGAAACTGAAACAATTTACCAGCCCAGTCAGTGGATTTTAGAGGACAGTTCCCTTCTCCCATGCGGTCCCTAGACCCTCCTTGGGTGTGTGTACGTGTTCATGTGCCATCAAATATCTCGTCAACTTACAGTGACCCGGTGATTTTCATAGGATTTTCATAGGGAACGCCCTGGCATGGCTTGCCATTCACTTCCTCTGAAATATAGCCTATAGCATCTGGTATTACTTGGCAGTCCCCCATCCAAGTACTAACCAGTCCTGACCTCCTTAGCTTCCAGGATCAGACAGGATCTGATGATTTGGGGGTATTTAGGCAATCCTACAACTTTTATATATCTTCTGGGAATACATCCAGATCAGAGTTTTGGGTTGCACAGAGAGCTGGGGATCTGGAGATGCAAAGGGAAGAATTTCCTTCTGTAGTGGATACGCAAGAGTTGCCTAGGAAGGGAATGGCCTCCTCTTGGATCTGCTGCAGAAGTGCACATCTGGATCCAGGCCAATGTGTTTGGAGGTCAAAATCTCCAAAATTTGGATATTCTGCTTTGGCACTGGGGTTGGGAAAGGGGGAAAAAAAAACCTTTGAGATTATCATGGAAAACACTTCTGTACATTTAAAGAACTGCTATATTTACATAATAATACATAGCTATTATTTTAAAAATTAATAGTGTAAATCCTCAAAAATGTGTTAGAAATAGTTCCTTAAGGACAATGGTAAGCAATTTCTGACCCACTAGGTGTTTTGTTTTATTGTTTTGTTTATATCCCATCTTTCTCCCAGTATGAGAAATAAGGTGACTTACAATGTAGTCTGTTGTTGGGCTGGAACTTCTCTTAGCCCTGTTCAGCAAAGCCAATGATTGAATGGTGATCCCCATTCTTGCTTTAGGGAATATAATTATAATATAGTTATTCGGATATAGTGTTTCATTGATAAAATCCTATATTGTGCCAGTGACCACTTATCAAAGTAGTAGTCTTTTGTTTCTAAAATTGTTGATACTTCCGTGCAGTAATTAAACCCAGATGTGGTCTTTAGTTAGTTGTCTCCACGTATGAAATATATGTTAATTTTTTTCCTGCTCTTCACATGAAAAAAAAACTGCTTGAACAATGAATTCAGTTTGGCTTCAATATAACTATAATTTTTGGTGTTGTGGTCAAAATGCCTTTCCATTCTGAATCTCACTAACATATTATTGAACTTTGCACTTGTTAATTGTTGAAATTGTTTTGACTCCAGTGTGTCGTTGATTACGTTGTAGGTAACTTCACATTCAAAAAGGCTGCGTGTTTATTTCAGTAGAAGGACCATAAGGCACTTGCATTGAGGTTAAAATGCATATTTATTGAAATAGAATTATTAATTAAAAGTGTGCATAGGAGTGCAGTTTTACTTGGCTAACAGCCATTAAACTCTTTTTTTAAAAAAGCCTCCCTCCATGCAGTTGAGATGGATTAGCCTTTTCCCATATTTTGCTGAAATAAAACCTCATCCAGTCTTTGACAAATAGTTCTGTATGCTTTCCACAGTCTGCCCTGCAGGTCAGGAGTCTTAAGCTTTACTGGACACAGCAAGTAACTGAATTCAGGAAACTTCCCAGCAAAAATGCTTCATGGGCCATCAGGAGACATACAAATCTAGAGACTGTCGGTTCAGGCGCCACCACTGAACTCAGTTGCAACTGTCTAATATCAGGATCTCTCATACTGTTAATTTATTTTGGAGATAGACTAGACTGTTTTACAGCTCTTTATATTAGTCAGTGTAATATATTGTGCTAGTCTGTCAAAAAGGAGTGCTTTGCCCAACGTTGTCCTACAGAAATGACAGTATTGTCTTGAGAGTTTTCTTTTAATGCCTGCCTGCTATGACTCATATATAAGGGATGAAGTACTTGATAGCTTATTTGCACATTCTGGCTACTTCATTTATCAGATGCAGGATTTTTCCTAGTCAGTGTGACACAAAACACAAAACAAGGGCAAAGGGTACTTCATCTCTTTCATAGTGTGGATGAAGTGCTAACCAATTGAGTTGGTTAAAAACTGTGACTTTGCTCTTTTTAAACTTGAAAGGAGAGTATAATGGTAACATCTCTTTTATGTATGGGAAAACTGGTCTGACAGATGAGTTCTCTGAACCCATTTAGTGACTATGAGTGATATTTGGTTGTTGTCCTGCTAGAAGATATCCAGAAGCAGAATAGGAAAAGGATGATTTTCAGCAATTACTTGTTCCCTGCCACTTCCATTGTGGTACCCTTAATGCTATTCCAAAGGATCCCCCAACATCTCAGAACAGATTTAGGGTGATAATAGTGGAAGATTACAGGTCGGTGAATATTCCACCTCCATATCTCATGATGAATGCCTTCCCTTGGCAAACAGATAGTAAATCTTATTTATTCAATTATTATTACTTAACAAAAAAGCTGAAAAATAGTGAATGGCACAACCTGTAATAAAGTAACTAGTTCCTATAAATTTTCTGTGCACTTACTATTTTATTTATATATTTGAAAACATTTGTATGATATACCTCTTCCTGTTTAGGATATCATGGTGGTACATAACTAATTGTACTATATGTACTGTTGTTGATCTCCAAAGAGCACTTTAGCTCGTAGGATAGTATGTTTGACTCAGCATGAATTCAGCTGGATTCTGGAGGATTGTGGAATTAATGTCTGACATCTCTTTCAATTCTTTGCAGACGGCTTCATTCCAATTATTTATACTGTGACTGCCATCTTGCTTGGCTTTCTGATTGGCTGCGACAGAGGCGATCAGTTGGACAGTTCACCTTTTGCATGGCACCTGTTCACCTGAGAGGGTTTAATGTTGCTGATGTTCAGAAAAAAGAATATGTCTGCTCAGGTAATGCCATAAGTTTATCGTTTTGCTTTGCTTTGTCATTTCGGAGCAATTTTCACAATAGGCACTAAATAAACCATTCTAATGTTGGTCTCATTTAAAGGCCACTCCTTGCCAGTTCTAATTCCATCATGCCTAAGCTAAGCAGTGTAATAATATTCTAAACTACTGTGATTTGTTCAGATTTTTTTTTCCTGAACTGCTAGAGTCTGTTAATGATTCTGTACTTAAATTGTCTTTTTTAAAATTGTAGCTGGATCCTATTAATGTGAAAGAGTAATTAACAAATAATATGATGCTATTTCTCAGGGGATGCCTTCTGAGCTCTATATCTGACTAGCATATAAATGGAATGAATTAGAGAGTATATGTGAAAGAGTGATGTTTAATTGAATGCAAAATGAGCTCTGTTGGAAATGCATTCTGAACAGGGAATTAAGTCTGTATTTGGCTATTATATTAATGAAATTAATATTTCTGTGGGGTGTAATCTTCACCTGACTTCTGTTTTTGGTGTTCTTGAATGTACAGTGCTAACGTATAAACACCACTGGGTGAAAATTGCCCTAACATTTCAACCTAAAATATATTTTAATAGCTTGTGATAATAATTTCTAGTTCACTGTATTCAAATTGTGTGACTAGTATTTCTACTTCTTGGAAGATTTAGGTGGCAAGCAATGGGAGATCACCTAAAGTGTTTAGTAATCATATAACTCATGAATTATTTCACAGATATTCAGATTTCCTGAGGTTTCACTTCACACAGCAGGACTTTATCTCTGTAGATTTAACAGCCTTTGCAAGAAGGTTTACTTCTTTCTGTGAGAATGTTCTGTCAGTACAGTTATTCCACACAATTTAACTTTTTGATTTTGGAGAAGCAAAAAGGATTGAATGGGGTTTGGGCAGGAAAAAGAATCCCTACACTTTTAGAAACACCCTATCCATAAGAAAATATGATACACTTTCTTCCTGCTGTACAGGTATATAAAACTTCAGAAGTATGAGCAAACACAGTTGTTTCAAGTGAACATTAACGAATACCTTGTAAAAACATTCCTAATAAGTTAAGGACCATAAATAATGATGTTGGTGTTCCTACCCATGAATTCAGTGGTACAGTTGAAGACTGCCAAATTCTAATGCACTGTTACTGACCTCAGTTGCTGTTATGAGGTTTTACTTTCCAAGGACTCGGTCTGATTAAAATGACTTTGAGACTTAAGAATGTGTCACATATCATTATGCAAGTCACTAAGCCATTGGTCCTACATGCATAAAACTTTGGAGAATTTGGAACCCATTACATTGCAGTATTATAAGTTGCTGCTGATTGGATGTTTCAGTATAACATGGGCCATGAAATAACAAATGCTGACTCCTTTTTCCAATTGTTTGTCATAAATTTCCTGTCAGTAATACCTGAGGAGTAGACCAAATTGTTTTGTACATATGCCTGCTCAGTATGATTTTGGGTTTATTTCTTGAGACTACATGTTACTATACTATACCAGAAGCTATTTTATAAACTACTCTGAGGTTTGAAACTAGTTTACTATATCACTATAAGAGGTTATTTAAAAAATAAATAAAGGAAAAAGGAACAAAGTTCAAGCTGCACAGAATACATAGAGTTCTGGATGTAGACATTCAAAAATTAGAAAGTAGATGGAGTCCTTATCAAGTTTGCAGGTGATACAAAACTGTGAGGGTAACTAACACATTAGAAGATAGGAACAGAATTCCAAAGGATCTTGGCAAGCAAGAAAGTCGTTCTGAAACAAATAGAAAGAAATTCAACAAATACAAATGCAAAATTCTACATTTAGGCCAAAAAACCTCAAACGCACAAGTATAGGATGGGGGCTACATGGTTTAGTAGTGGTACATGTGAAAAGGACTTTGGGATTATTGTTAAGCATAAGTTGACAGGACCCAGCAGTCTGATGCTGCAGGAAAGAAGGCAAATAAAATTTTAGTCTGCAGAAATAGAATAGTTTCCAAGTCAAGGGAAATAATAGTTCCCAAAATAATTTTCCATTAAATCTATCTGCCCAGATCCTATCGAGTAGACATACAACACATAGTTAACCCAATGAATAAGACTTTCAAGCTGATAAGTATTGCATGACAAACCACTGTGAGGTGTGATCTTCCAAAGCAGTGATCCAAGCCTCCATTTGCAGAATTTGTGTGCTGATTGGGTTCCTAGATCTTTGGAGCTCATGGGTTGGGGTTACTAATGGATTTCAGCCCATCTGGCTTAGTAAATTGCCACTGCAACTGTTGAAACTGTTATTTAAACTAAGTGGCCAGTGTTCTCAGCATATAAATTACCTTCTCTTCAACCTCATTACCATCAGGAGAAGAGGCAGCTGCCTTTGCCTCTTTGTTTTTTCATGTCCTCATAAAGATGGAATTTAAAAAAAAAATCATAGAATCACAGAGTTGGAAGAGACCACAAAGGCCATCCAGTCCAACCCCCTGTCATGCACGAACACACATCAGAGCATTCCCAACAGATGGCCGTCCAGCCTCTGCTTAAAAACCTCCAAAGAAGAAGACTCCACCGCACTCCGAGGCAGTTTATTCTACTGCCGGACAGCTCTGGCCATCAGGAAGTTCTTCCTGAGGTTCAGGTGGAATCTTCTTTCCTGCAGCTTGAATCCATTGCGCCTTGTCCTGGTCTCTGGAGCGGCAGAAAACAAGCCCACTCCCTCCTCAACAAGGCATCCCTTCAAATATTTAAACATGGCTATCATGTCCCCTCTTAACCTTCTCTTCTGCAGACTAAACATACCCAGCTCCCTAAGCCATTCCTCATAGGGCATGGCTTCCAGACCCTTCACCATTTTGATCACCCTCCTCTGGACACGTTCCAGCTTGTCGATATCCTTCTTGAATTGAGGTGCCCAGAACTGGACACAGTATTCCAGATGAGGTCTAACCAAGGCAGAATAGAGTGGTACCATTACTTCCCTTGATCTAGACGCCATACTCCTGTTTGATGCAACCAAGAATTGTGTTGACTTTCTTGGCTGCCTCATCACACTGCTGACTCATGTTCAGCTTGTGATCTACCAAGACTCCTAGATCCCTTTCATACGTATTGCTATCCAGCCATGCGTCCCCCATCCTATATTTGTGCATTCCATTTTTTCTGCCTAAGTGTAGGACCTTACATTTCTCTCTGTTGACATTCATTTTGTTAGCTTTGGCCCAACGCTCCAATCTGTCAAGGTCATTTTGAAATTTTACCTTGTCCTCTGGAGTATTAGCAATCTCTCCCAAATAATATGCTACAAATCACCAGAATATCTTACATCAGAAATACTAAAGAAGGAAGAAACTGAAAGGTGATTCAAAGTGTACTAATGATGCTGCCATTCTGAAATGGAAGTGAATGAATTATTCCTTAATGATCTGATGTAACATGTTAAGGTATCTTGGTGTAGGGGAGGAAAAAAAGAAGAAGAAATCTGACTTCTTTATTAAACTGTACAAAATACTTTTGGGAAGAGGCATGTCTACAATTTTTAGTGTATTTAAATTCATTATGGATGTTATCAGATACTGTTATTTGTTGTTTTGACATTTAAAGAGGAACATTTTGAATAGTTTTAGCAGCTGTAATGATAATTTCTCAGAATAAACCTCCAGTGAGATTTTGATATTATATTGCGTCAACACTAAGCTCATATAGTGTTTAAAGGATTTCAGATTTTTTATTGCACCCTATAATTGTATGTACTTTAAATAGGTAGAGGAGGAGGAAGGGAAGGAGAAGGAAGGAAAGATTTTAGTGAGCAATCCAGCAATTAGGTTTTGTTTTGTAGTGATGCAATAGTAGCCAGTCAAATACAAGCAACACAACATTTTTGAAACACTTTTGCTGATTTCTTTTCCTTTCAGGATCACACACAGAACCTCCATCCTGCAATGCTAATTCCATCAGTTGTCCATCACCTTGCACTTGCAGTAATAACATCGTGGATTGTCGAGGAAAGGGCTTAACTGAAATTCCAGCCAACCTGCCAGAGAGTATTGTGGAAATGTAAGTGTCAATGTGACGCATAAGACTTTGTTCTGCCCAAGATACAAACATAATGTGCAGATTGTTGCTGAATGTGTGGTCCATCTGTTAATGGCAATATCAATTTGCCAACAGTTGATCGCAGAACTTGAAGTATATATTCATGTATAAGTTGAGGGTAGGTTTTGGGGCCAAAATTATGGATTTTGTTATGAGCCATGGATAAGTTGAGGGTCGTTCCATGGAATGGAGAAAGCGCCAGTGCTGCCTCAGGGGGCTGGCCACTGCCGCCACCATTTTCCCACCCAGGCATTCAAAAAGTCTTTTTGCTCCTCTACTCAGAGATGGGGATGATTCTTATTTTGAAAAAGATTAAGGTACAATATTAACTCTTATCAAAAAAGGACCCATTCCTTTCTCCAGTTGGCATAATGAAAAGTGAGAGCTTAATCTGTGTTTGGGAGAAGCACTGATCCATTCTACTCTCTTGGCTGTCCTTTGATGGGAAGGGCCAAAGAGCTGTCACCACTGCCACCAACCATTTGCCCATCCCAGCATTCAACAAGGCAGAGCCAGAAGCAGCTCTGCAGCAGAAACAGTAGAGGGGTTCATGGTTCTTTTAGGTTCTCTCGGGACAGACTAAGCTCTCACCTTTCGCTATTTTACTCAGAGAAGGAGATGGTTCCTTTTTTTGATAAGAGTACAGTACTTATATGAACCATGGACAAATCAACCCAGATTTGGGGGTCAATTTTTTGACTAAAATTTCTGGACCTATGCATGAGTCTATAGGGTATCTTTTTTTAAGTATGCTGCTCACTAAATAATAGTGTAGCAATATCAGGTGGTTGCAAGAAATGTTTCATGTTGCACTTCATGCTCCTGCATTCAGATTTATTTTAAAAAGTAATTAAACGTAAAGTAATTAATTAAATTTTAGAGTTTGGGGAAAATAGAAAGAGTAAAGAGTTATAATTCTTGCTGTATTGGTAATTGTTAACCAGCTTAGGGTTGCCATAAGTCAGAAAGGACTTGAAGGCACACAGAAATGACAACAAGCTGTGGATAGAGCTCGAAACTAAAACAATAACTAATTTTTTAGAGTTAACTTTCCATGGTCTGTTCATGGTACTTGTTCAGATCAATACATTTAAGAACAGTTCTAGATGCTGAACTTAAAATGTCCTATATTGTCACCTGTAGTCTCTAAGGATGATGAAGAAATGTGGAAAATACTATTCCCCAATTTCGTCTAGAATGTATCTTTGGCCTCTCCCTTGCAACCTTGATTTTTTTCTTTATTTTAGTGGTAGCATTTTTTGTAAACAAGGTCACACTGTTTGCTGTGTCAGCAGCAAAGCTGAAGGATAAGATTGTA
The DNA here is from genome assembly GCA_030412105.1 of Cyclura pinguis. NCBI lineage: Eukaryota > Metazoa > Chordata > Lepidosauria > Squamata > Iguanidae > Cyclura > Cyclura pinguis. The sequence continues at coordinate 134,553,294 of CM059600.1, forward strand.
AAAGAAATGGCATTGGTTGCTATAGGAAAAATATCTCACACACATTTTGTGCGCACCTCATCTCATAAAATATATATTTTAGTACTGCTCATTACTATTTTTCATCCTTTGGTGTAGTCTGATTTTGTCCTGCATCTGATTTTGTTTTGAAAGGAACATTTTGTTGGAATTAGTTTTAGTCATACTCACATCAATGAGACTTAAATTGTGACTGTATTAAGTCCTACTAATTTTGGCAGATTTACTCTTAAGTGTGAGAAAATCCTACATCCAATTTTTTATTACTGCTAATGTAAACTCGTTAAGTCAATGGACCTTAAACACATGTTGATGTACCAAATCTTTCTTTCATTCTTTGCATATTTTATGAACAAATTATGATTAAACTTTATATTTACACTTAGGCTGACATCCCAAACATTGTCATGTAATTTCAGGCCCTTGTTGGCAAAGTTTAACTTTTTTTTCTTTTTTTCTTTTTTCTTTTTTTGTGACTGCTGATTTCACTCTCTTTGCATGGTGTTAAACAAATTTTAAGGATTTTGGGTGCTACCAATCAAACTTTTGTTTCATTCACATCGTAAACATAAACCTACAGAATGCCAGACAATTTTCCTTGTATATAATAATGCTTTGAGTGCTGGATTTGCTTAAAACATCTTAATTTTATATGAAATGTTGCTTTAAGAAACACACATCCATGGATAAAGCTCTGCAAGCATTCAAATACCAGTATATCCAAGACTTTCAGGTCAGGCTATTATAACAGTAAAAAACTGTACAATTTTGAGGCTTAAATGAGCTTGTATAGAAACATTTATTGCTCATTTACTGAAATTTAATCCTGGAACAATTGTATTTTATTGAAGTATTAATTAAGGAATCTCTTAAGCATTAGGTATCACTCCAGCTAAAATGACAAAGTGTTCCATGCCATTTAAACTGGAATGGTTAGCTTGATGTCACTGAAAAACTGTATCCTTCTGCAGTGAGAGCAAATGCACAGTTTGGGCTGGACATAAAACAAAGAAGTCAGTTCTATATTAGAAGCTCTTTCATGAGGATAATCTTTTTGTTTTTTCCTAGTGCTCTATACCACAATTCCATGGATATTCCGGCCTTTCCAGGAGATATAGGCAGTTGGTCACCAGTAATCACCTCACCCAAAATCCATCCAATGTTGTTCCTCTGAAACCCTTCTCCAGTTTCGTTTTGTTTTTTGTTTTGTTTTTTTGCCACTTGATATGTTATGAGTGGGTTACTTCAGATGTAGTGCCTAGGATCTGAGTAGGCTCCTGGTGGGAGTAAAAAGTGTCTAGCTACATCACCAGTCTTATTTCAGTCATTTTGTCCATAGTAGTGCTTTCAAAGGACTTGATATTAAACAGTGTTCTTTTAGTTTAAGTAGTCATTCAATTGTTAATATTTTTTGTTTTATCACATATAAATTGCTTTGTTTAAAAAGAAGGAAATACATAAAAGCATAACATAAATGTGATAAGACATCTAGATAACCTAGTGAAAGTTTTTGCATTCTCCTCTGTAATCTATAGCTAAAATTAAACATGGTTTAATTGTCGGTCTTAATGGATTTCATAGATTTCAACTGATGACATATCATTATTATATGCTGAGAGTCTTGGATGTTGTATGGAGAAGGCCTCATAGCTCTCTTGTACAGCATGTGCTTTGCATGAAAAAAAATCCTAGTTTCAATCCCTGCCATTTCCAGGTAGGACAGGGAAGATTCCTGTCTGAAATTTTAGAGAGCAAGTGCCAGTCAGTATAAATGGAACTAAGCTACATGGATGAATGATGTGGCTCAGTATAAGGCATTTTCTTTATACTTTTATTCTCATACCTTGATTTATGTGTTGATAGCTCAGTTTCCCTCAGCTCTCCTCAAAAAGCTTTTGGATTAATCATGCTTTCTCAGATACCCCTTGGGTAATAGGGGAGTCTTTCTTTACTTAAAAAGAGTAAACATGCAGGAGATCACCTCCTGTCCTTCATGCTAATTCTCTCTTCTCAAAACAAGCACACTTTTGCAAAGGAGGGATAAACTAGCAGAGGGCACAGTTTACTAAAGCCGAGAGAAACCTTGCAGTTCAACTGATTAACTGAAAAATATACTTATGCACATTCTCAATAGCATGATTTCTTAGCAGGGTTCATAGAATATTAGTGGGGTTCATAAGATAGTACATATTAGTGGGGTTCATAGAAAATATTAATTTTCTGTGCTCCTGTTTCAAGTAGATTTAGTCAGTAGACATGGAAAACTACAATTTCTATCAAGACCAGCAAAATAAATAAATACATACATACATATATAAATACATGCTCCTGGCACTGTTCAAGATCCTAACTTGAACAGAGACAACTTCCCTTTTTTTAGGAATTTAGTTAATTGAACTGGGAGGTGCAGAATACTAGAAATTCTGTGATCATCAGTAGGAGTGGAATATGCATGGAGTGTCATTACCAGTGAAGCAAATACCACCTTCTACTTCTTGTGAACCTTCTCTTCTCATATTATCTCCATGTCTTTGCAAGGACAAGTTTGTTTGGGGAGTGGGGCCTGCCCTGTTAAAAGCTCAGACTTGGTCCTCCTTTTTAATAATTCTCCCCCATTCTGAATTTGTTTTATTTCTTGATTTTTGAAGAGTGGGAGACCTAACTGGTTGTTCAGCTTCTCTCATCCTATGCATGATGCTATAATAGTCTGAAACATTCAGTTGACGTGCTCTGTCTCTGGACTGGGGGAAGAACTGATGATGAAAACTAAGTGGTAGATACAAGGATTCCTGAGTTAAGGGAAAAGACAGACATGTGTGTTATTATTATCTATTATCACTTAAAATCTGCAAGACTAGAGTTGCTTTTGTTGTTGCTGTGTACCTTCAAGTCATCTGTGGCTTATGACAACCCTAAGGGAAACTTATCATTATGTTTTCTTGACAAGATGTGTTCAGAGTAGGGTTGCCACTCTTTCATCTTGGGCTGAGAGAGTATGACTTTCCCAGAGTCATCCAGTAGATTTCCATGACTGAATGGGGATTTGAACTCCCATCTTCCAGTGTCTAAGTCCAGTGCTCAAACCATTACACACTGCCGACTCCCTAGAATTTCCTTTACTACTCAATAAATAGTATTGTGGATAAGAAAATCTGAGGATATTGCCCTTCTCTCAGGGCACTTGTTGCATTTCCCAAACAAGTAGCTAACAATGCCTGATTTACACAGCATTGTAGCATAAGATGTGTTCTTGTGACATTCTTTGTTACCTTGATAGATGCACCACTCCTGTAACTGAAAAACAATGAAATAGTATCTGTCTAGCTGGCAAAAATTAAATCGAAGTGATTGGCTAAAAAAGAGGATTTGTCTGTGTGGTGGGCAATGTGGTGTTTATATCCGGTGTTAAAACATGTCTTTTTATATAATACGTTGGACTGGATACCTGCCCCCTTAGAAAAGCACTAACAAATAGGGAATGATCCCCTTGATAGTATGGGCTGTGCAGAAATGTAACTTCTGGCATAATAGTCAAAGTGCTTTTTCAAAGCTCTAATCACTCATCTAACACAGCTTCTGAGAATCATGAAGGCAACAAGAATTAGGAAGGTGGAAGTTTAGAGGAACAATTCTATGTTGCCAGAAAGCAGCTCATCCAGTGTGTCATTTAGACTTAATACAGTACAAGACAACTTAGTGTTCTGACCTTCTGATCCCTCTGCGGCTGGTAATTCACAAAGCAGGGCAGCACTGTGCAAAGTGTCAGGTGAGCAACTAGGACTGATGAAGGCAAGAGATGAATTACAACTTTCTTGAAGTGAGAATTCATTTAATTGCCCCATCCTTCTTTCTTTGGCCTGCCACCTGGTATGTTTCCTGTGCAGTCAGGCAGACATCCTGAAAGAAGTGGTATTTAACTCTTTGGTTTCAGGCAAATCCATGCACGTGCTCCAGCCTGGTGCTCACCGTCAGCGACCCGGTCACTCTTCAATCAGGAGCCTTGGCTTTTTCTTTTCTGACACCAGGCTCCAAGCTAGAATTATGACACTTAAGAAAGCTTTAAATGTACAGAGTGCATAGTGGACTGTTCTTTTCTTCTCAACAAGCAGTTCAAGGCCCAGGTCATCACTGCTTGTTCATCTGAACCACTAGGGCACACTTTATGTGAAAGTGAAACCAACAGTCCCTAAGGCCAAGCTATCTCAGTTTTCTTTTCTTAGAAAAATCCTTAGTGTATATACCAACTTCACAAGAGAAATGTTAGTTAGAGAGCTGTGCTGAAGCTTGAGTTTTCTGTAAAAAAGGATGGGAAGACCACAGATTGCTCTTCATTATAGCACATGTGGTTTTTAGTAAGGAGTTTGTCAACAGGAACTAAACTGGCTGACAGGGTAAAACTGTAGCTGGAAGCTAAACTATGATATCACATGTGCAGTAGTATTTCATATAGGATACACTGGCACCCTGCAGTGTCCTCTGAAACAAAAGATATTAGTAGAAGGTACACATTGCAGAAAATGGAAATCCTACATGAAAACAAAGTGAGTTTTGAGTCTAGTGAGGATTTAGAAGCATGTGGAAATGTCTGTGTCGGGGTACTTTCTCCTACGGATACTAATTTCTGAACATTGGTAACTGTAACCATGGCAATGATTGGTCAAATGCCCATATGGTATGTAGCCCAAAAATTAGGAATCTTGATGCACATTTTGTAGTACCAATTGAAGAATCTTCCTTCCATGGCACACTCTACTATATCAAGATCCCACAATTTACTTTCATTTTTTCAAAAGAGCTATTCCCCTCATCTCTATGTTATGAGATATACCATAGTGGTATTGCATCAATATTCAACCATCCACTCAAGGGAGTATCTGGGTGTATCTGCACCATACAGTTTCAGTTGCTGATACCACTCTAATTGGCATGACTATATCTCATGGAATCTTGGAATTTGTAGTTTGATGAGGTTGAGCTGACAGGAATCTTTGTAGTTTGGGACATATTCTGTACAAAGCTGTAACATAGTGATTTTTTCCGTGTGGAAATATTATTTTCTGTACAGAAGATGTTTCCTGAACAGAAAATGCTATTTTCTAAAAAAAAAAAAATGAATTTTCTGAAAAAAATGCAAATTGTAATAGACATTACAGTTATATTCATCTAGATATTCACTGCAAACCAGCCTCTGCATTCTCTCTCCACATTTTTGAAATATGTGACTGATCTTGTCTCTCCATACCAGTGTAAGTTTGAAATAACTTAAAATACAGACTGTGTGCAGGATTGAAACTTTTTTAAAAAATCTTCATAATTGTGTGGAGGGTGTTGCAAACAGTATGGAATGTGGCTCAGGACTGTTACAAGGGAAATTGCCAAAAATTAGATGGAGGTTTGCTTAATTTTGCCAATTCTTTCCTGCCCTGTTGGTGCTCAAAACTTCATTCTTTACATGAAATTACATGAAATTGCTACCCAACATTTATTACGTGTTAACATGATATACAATATTCTGCTACATTTGTAGGTGCAGAATTACTGTAAAGCATCTAGATAAAGCAGGAAAGAATTCACTGCATTTACATCATTGAGCTACCAAGAGGGATTATAGTTTTACAACTGTATAATTGATTCCCTGTCTTACTTTAATCAATTAATAAACATATGCAAAATTAAACACTGAAATACGATGGCATGGTAAGTTGTCAGGTTGTCTTTGATAATAGAATAAATGCATCAGCATAGAAATAGAAGAAATGTCTCATTTGACATGATTCTAGTGATATATCTATACCTATATCATCTATATCTATGCATGCATACATACATATATTGTTAGATATATATGTGTCCCTGAGAACCAGCATGATGTAGTGGTTTGAGTGTTGGAGTAGGAGACCAGGGTTCAAAACCCTGCTTGGGCAAAGAAATCCACTGGGTAGATCCACTTAGGCAAATCACACTCTCTCAGCCTCATAGGAAGTCAAGGGCAAACCGCCTCTGAACAAATTCTGCCAAGAAAACCCCATAATAGGCTCACCTTAATTAGAAATGAAGGCATACAACAACAACAAAAACAACAACAACAAAAAGCAACTATATGCAGCTCACATATATCACTTGCCTTGGGCAAACTGCAATACGATTTCGTTCAAGACTGAACATTGCTTAAAGCAAATGTTTTCCTGACTCTTCTTGAATATTATATATTTTGCACATGTTCACTTGAACATTATATATTTTGCACATATTCACTCATATCCTACCTGTCTTTTTGCTCAGGAACTTTGCACCTGATATTTTGGAAGCCAAATAACCCCCACCCCCATTCTTTGCTCCATTTCTTTAATGTGACTTCTTTGTACCTCGTAATTCTTTCCTCACTCACCCCTAGGATGATTGGCTGGATCAGACTCCTCTTGCGTCTGAGTTCTCTGAGACTGTTCTCCAGCATATCCTTAGTTCTAGCTTGTTAGGATAGTCTTTCACACAGAAGAAAAATTGCCTGTTCCTCAGAAAAATGGTCACATGTTCTCTGGTGCAAGAATGGATATACCTCATTTGGACAAAGTATATAGTTTTTGCAAATCTGAGGCCTTTTCCACACCTTCCCTGCATCCTGTGATGTCTCAGCATCATCCTGGCGCTGCCTTGCCAAGATGAGAGAACGTCCTGAATGCTCTCCTCTGCACCTGACCAGGGCATGCTCCTTCCTTCTGCAGTGCAGCTGGTCTCTTTCTGTGCTGCGTTGAGGAAGGAAGCACCTAGAACGTGCTTCTGCCCTTTCTGCACTGCCCCAGCCAACGCGATCATTGTACAGAAGGAACCTATTACCAGATTTTTGCTGGTAATAGAATAATGCATGATCACACTGGCTGGGGACATGTCAGGAGTGGGACTGCAACAACATCCCAGCTTCAACGTGTCCCTATTCTGGGATGGGGCCATAGTGCTAGAATGGCCATGGATTCAAGAGTGTGGGATAGAAGAATGAAGTAAAGTGTCACAGCATAGCCTTGAGCCTCTTACACTGAGGGAGTACACATTTCATTTCCACAGGATTGGGTAGTGTTGGGTTTATGTGCAAACTCAGTAAGCTATAGCTTGGGGCCTCAATTTAGGAAAGGGTGCTAAATTAAAAGAAAACTAAACTGATTGTTATGTTCTTCATAACTGTAAAATTATTTTTTGGCAATGGCATGGGGCCTTGGGTGCTTAGCCTAAGACTTATTTCAGTCCTGGGACTAATTCACACATCCATGCACATTGTGTGATACCTTTCTACTTAAAGGTCAGTGTGTGGGATATGTGAGTTCCTTATGAAAATGTTGTTCTTGGCATGGCCTTGAGTTATTTGTATTATTTGTGGCTTCATCAGATAGTACTTTCCAATGGAAAACATTTGTTCTTTCTCTAGCAGTTTATCTGTCATAGTGCATTTACTCACATAAATCATCAAGTGCTTGTCTGAATCCCTGTGGATTCAAACTATGTTTAAGGTGCCATCTAATCATGCGAACTTTAAAAGTATAACCATTTTACTTACCTGTATGATTACTACCTGAACTGTAAGCCTATGCATGGTTTTAGAGAAGGCTTCCTGAAAACAGAACATAACATTGCTGTTAATAGAATGCACTCTACCCATGTCTTTGCTGAAAATTATCACTTACCAATGAGTCATCCCTCCCTCTCTCCCTCCTTCTTATTTTAAGTCCCTGGCTTAATGATTTGTCTTTTTTATGGATAGACTTGGCAAACCATTAGGCAGGAGTAGCTAATGTTGTTGGCAGAGATATTTTTCAGAACGGGTCAAAGCCAGCTAACTATTCCCATTGGCAAGCTGTGTAACAAGTAACCCTCTTTCAGCAATGAAAAAGATACTTACGACCTAAAATGGTTACAAATTCTTTAACCAATCTGCAGTAGGTATTTCTCTTCAAGACGAATCATTTTGTTGCTCCCAATAATGTAATCTGGCTTTAGAAAAACTATATTAATACTCTCTCCTCTGCTGCCCTTCCTTCATGTTGTCTCAACATTTGTGGAAAGTGTTCATGTATCAGCTGAGGAGGTATTGGAAAGTACTGAACCTTGAGATTAATTAGGACAGGGTTCTAGGTTCCTATTCTTTCTCAGAAGAGCACTGTTACCCTTAAGTGCATCTTTTTTTTACTCCTGCTGTTTTTAGCTACGTTTTGTTAAGTGTCTGGTCTGGACAGTAAAATTCTTATAACTAGTGTGGTATAGTGTGGTATAGTGGATTGGCTCTGGGAGACCACTGAATTCCCACTAGGCCAAGGAAACCCACTGGGTGACCTTGAGCAAGTCATACTCTCTCAGCCTCAGAGGAAAGCAAATACAAATCTTACCCGGAAAACCCCACCATAGCTTCACCTTGGGATTGCTGTAAGTCAGAAATAATTTGAAGGCACACAGCAAAAGTTCTAATATAACATTGTTTTGTTAAGCTGTTTTTTTTTTCCTTTTCAGTATGTTACCTTGGGGAAGGGTTTAACTTAGAAATGCATCTGGTGCACTGAAAAAGAAATAAATGCTAACAGTTGTTTCTTTTGGCTTAGCCATTGTGACATTCATGTTTATCACTCTCTTTGTAGCCGCTTGGAGCAGAACTCCATCAAAAGTATTCCTCCTGGAGCTTTCTCTCAGTACAAGAAACTAAAAAGAATGTAAGTATCTTAAGCGCTCAAATATATAAATCATTGAACACTGACAGTCATTAATATGCATGTTCTTCTAGATTTCATATTCAGCATAGATACTCATTTATTCATTCATTCTTTCTTTTTATATCCTACCATTCTTCCAGTGCAGAGTGCAAGGCAGTTTATAACATAAAGTGTGACAGAATATAGCTGGAAAGTACTCACTTACAATATTAAAATACAATTTTATAATGTATAAATTATCATATTAAAAATAGACGCAAACTTAAAGCTATGTAAACTACTAAACAATTAAATCTATTTAAAACATAACAAAAGAGGGGGAGGTGAGGTGCAGCACCATCACCATTAAAAGACCCTTTTACTACAGCCAGTTAATTACCCAAAGCCTGAGTAAATAAGAATGGCCTTTGCTGCTGTATAAGGAAGCAGAATGTGGGAATCTCTGAGGCAGATCCTTTTTTTCTTCAAGGTAGGGTTGCTTAGAGCATGCTACCTACTCAAAGTGGTGGTCTCTGGGCTGTGGCCGGTCCCTGGCAGGTTTCCAGGAAAGAAACAATTGTGCTCAGTGGACACAAGCTTAGTCTCAGTTCCTGGTACACTGGGGGAAAAAATTGCTAGTCCCCCGCATCATATAGCCAGAGAATCATTAGATGACAACTAATGGGAAAACTTCCTATGCATACATAGAGCAAATATATTAATGTCTGATACCCAGTTGATATGGTGAGGTTCATACAGATTGCAAAGTATTTATAATATATATTTGGAGATGTGTGTTTATATACGTTTATAAATGTATCAATATCTATAGATTTGTATGTCCACACAAGAAAATTCTGAAAAGAAATATAGAAACAAGAACTCCTGTGTTCAGTTGCCATCTGCCATTCAAACATGGTATCGGTAGTAGATTGCTAGCTGAACATGACAATTTGACTATCCATCTGTTAGGAGTTGTCTCTTGCAGCTCTTCCCTCACTGTATTGAGATGTGCGTGATATGCGTTGTGAAGCAATTTTTCCTGGGGTTCACCCATATACAACATGCCAGAAAGCTAATTCATGACAGCACTACTGACATTTTTTTTCTGAAATATAAAATCACCATTGTCTCCTCAGTCTCTACCAACTTTATGGGGGGTTAATGAGAGAAATCTGTGCTACAAGGAAGTGACTATAGTGAAGAATTTAGCAATTTCCAAAGGAGGAATTAGGTATAAATAAATATAAAATGATATCAGTAAGTCCTAGCTGACAATGGCACGTTTAACTCAATTTGCCACCACTGGCTGTATCGTTGAACTACCTTGTTATAATTGTTGGGTTTCTGTTATTTTCAACACTGTCAAGGGGCCCCTGAGCATAGAAAATCTGGGAATCCCCAGTTTAGAGTGCTCTTCCTTGCCTAGACTGTCCAGTGTTTAAACTATGGCCCTTTCTGCAGTAGACTGTTAAGAGTGCTTTTATTCCACTTTCAACATCCTATGGAGGGAGGGGCCTCAAATCTAAACTGCAAACCCCAGGATTCCATAGGATGTTGACAGTGGAATAATAGCGCTGTATCAGTCTAGTGCGGAAATGGCCTATGATTTTCCTCCCTCCCTCTAATGCACATCAGCTAAGTATTTTCATTGAAAAGTGCCTGGGGAAAAAAGTGTTCTTAAGAGTGAGTAGGGTGCCTTTTTATACAACCAGAGAGAGAGTCCTGCAAAATTTTGAGTGCAAGTACCTCTTATGCTATATCACATTCTGTGAAATCAGAAGTCTGTAGCTTCTGGTGGCCCACCTGAAAAAGTAAAGGAAGAACGCTTCTCTTCCTTCTTAAAAGAAAGAGGAAACATGCTTTACACTTATCTTTTTCTTTCCTGCCTTTTTCCCAAGGTTGATTAACTTGTAGCCAAGGGCTGAATTAGACTTCAAGGTACCTTCAAACACTACAATTTTATATAGTTGGTGCTGGTTACCTGTTGGCTACTAGTAAAGTGGAATGGTACCTTCAGTGTATAGACTTCACATGCTTGTTATAGTGAACATGCAACTCTGGGACATAGCTTCTCCAAGGGAATGTTGGAGATAGAATAAATCACAACATAGGTTACTATACTACATGGATTCTGTCTAAATAACATGTCTTTTAAGGTTCTGGCCCTTAACTGATGCAATTTCCTGGGTATTTTGAAGCTTGGTAAAAACTGGAAACATAATAAACAAAATATTTTTGTAGTATTTAGGCTGGTGCATGATGATAAAATGTTAATCACAGCTAGCTCTTCTATTATATGGACATATTTTTATCATATCAACTCACTTTAATACAAAATGTGTTTTGTCAGAGGAGGTATCCCCAGGTATTTGTTTCAGCTTATTTGGAAAATTAATTTTGACTTAATAGACTAAGAACTGGAAAGACAACTCTTGTAAGAGTAATTTTCTAGATGTGGTAATTGTATGCTTTTGTGTTTGATGGGAAATAGCTTTAATTTTTAAGTAAATATTGTGAACCATGGGTTCTTTTTAATACCTATGTCAGTTTTAGTCTGGGAAACATTCAGCAACTTCAGTATAATTACTTTGAATTTATGTCAGTAGTAAAAGAAAGCAAAACATGGCTATATTTATGTTCAGCAAACTGCTAGGAGAAAGTTGTAGAAAGTTATTAGCCATCCTGCTGATGTTTCATTTGATTTGGAAGCAGTGATATGAAGCTGATGGTTGTAGAAAAAGTTCCAAAAGTCACAGTGCTATTTTTTACTGAAGCAAATGTAGCCAGTCCTGTACATAGGTAGCCAGGAGTAACCCCACTGGACGGACTGGGACTTAGTAAAAATGGATGCGGTTTTGCTGTACTTCTGGGGAAACAGCTGTACATCTGAGATATGTTGAGAGCTTCAGAATCCATGATCATTTTCTGAAATTTCCAATCAAAATCCATTGTGTAATATTTTAATGTGGAGGATCCCAATTTATCATTAAGATTGCTTCCTGTAGCTCCATTTGTATTATGCTCAAGTGTTTGTGAATCTGTGCTACTTCTCACATAACCTGTTAGTAATGTGCAAGTTAACCTACTAAGCCTTTGGTTTAGCAAGATGAGAGATGTGGTGGAGAATCCCCAAAAGGCCTACAGTGCTATTCCTTTTCTCTTGTATTTTCCAGTATGTTCTCATAAAGCTGTTCCATGTCAAAACAGCAGGATGGCAGTTTCATGAAATGCATCAAGATGGACTTGTCTGGTTTTAAAAATAGAAAAAGCTTTTAATAATTTAAACTCTAAAAAGAAGGTATAAAATATTGAAAATGTGGTAAGTGCAGATTTAAAGCTGGTCAGAGATGCTAGGCCCTATGTCAAAAATATGTTGCTGGTTTAAAAGCTGCAGAATTTGTGTGGTACCAGCTGTCTGTCAAGAAATCTGACCATGAGCTGCTCAGTGTCTGATGATAGGTTTTGAAGATCGTTTGTCTTGTAAAGAGGTTTCAAAGGTTTCCCAAGAATAAACGCTATCTTTCAAACTGTTAGAAAATATGTAGAGCCAGAAGAAAACAACAAAAGTGGCTATCTGTCTTCATTTCTAGAGTTGCAAATTTGAAAATCCATGTTATAGGTGGGGGAAAGCTTTCAACAGAACATTCTTACAAAACTTGAGCAACATGCAAAAATAAAATTAAGAGTCTGAATCTATTCTGTGTTAGTGAAGCCAGCATTTATTGGCTAAAATGCTTTAACCAAGGCGTGGGGGTGGGGGTTAATACTTGTAAGCTTCTCAGGAGGAGGGAGAGTTAGAATACCTAAGCAAAAATGAGGTGGAGTCATGATGCTATAACTGGAATGGGTGAAGATCTATATATTGCTGAGACTCCTCCTTGTGCAGGAGTCTTGTTAAATCTGGACCCAGCCTGCCAGTATAGAGGGATAGGGAGTCAAACACAGTGTAGAATTGCTGGTGCTCATCATCATTATTATTATCCTTATTAAATTATTTTATTAATTGTTCTGCGCACATTCCAGGGGGTGGGGTATGGGATACTGTATACTGCCTACATTCAAACTGCCTCACCTACATTCAAACTGTTATTCAGGGCAGTCCCATGAGACTGACTCCCAGGTTAGTCCCTATAGGACTATAACTTTATTGTATTAGTATAGTATATCACAGAACTGTAAATAGAATTGCAATGTAATAACCAGGGCAGATTTACTGAAATCAGATTGTCTTCTTACTTTAAAAAATGATGTGAGGGAACCATGGATATAACTGTGGATATAATTATGAAACATAATTTACTAGATCCTCAAATATGTAATTGATGTTTACGGTATCATACGCACCACCTTTGCAGTGAATCAGTATCCCTTTTTTTCAACAGAGTTAATACTATTAAGTGTATCTCTTCTGGGTGTTACTGTTATCTAAAAATAAATAGTTTAGAAAAGCTGGTGGGTCTTTAGTAAACTGTATTTTCATTGGTACCATGTCTTCTTTCTTTGTGTATCCTTACAGTGATATCAGCAAGAATCAAATATCAGATATTGCATCAGATGCTTTTCATGGCTTGAAATCTCTCACCTCACTGTAAGTAGAGGATAACCTTGAAAGGGTGGTTTGCAGAGAGACTTAAAAATAAATAGGTCAAAGATTGGTTTGTGATGCTTTCCTTTTCCCTGTGCAATTGTCACCTTGAGTGAAGAACCTAATCTTCCTTAAATTGGAAATTGATCAGAGCTGAAGGTGCCATTGTCTATGCAATTCTAGATTCTTTGTATAGATGGACAACCCATGAAGGTTAATTATTTAGGTCTTTAAAACGTGAGTACAGAGATTGTGTATTTCTTTCACCTGACATCCCAAGCCATGTTGGTAATATCAGTAGTGAATGTAGCATTCCACAAGAGTATCTTGCTGAACTGAGCCCAGAAATTAAATTATTTTTAAGAAACATATCAGGATTTAATTTGCAAATTACACATCCAGGTCATGGGAATCACAATTACAAAATGCTTGGTGTTGTTGCTTTAGATGGTTTGAAATATTCTGTAAGACGTAACAATAAAGTAAAACTGCACATCTTGGCAAACTTTTCGTAACAATCAAAATGCATGTAAAATGCATTTCATTGCCTCTGAAAACACTGGACCACTCACACATTCTAGCATCAGAATGCATGATATAACCTAACCAGCAGTTTCTGCCACATTATTCAAATTGTCAAAGAACCTTAATAAGCTTTGAACCACTGCTTGGGACATCATAAAAAACAACTACACAGCTACTTCTTTGAGAAAAACAATGAATGGTACCCTATCCTGATGAGCCTCAATAGAATACAACAGTAATCGTCATCAAAATATGAGTTATATATGATATGCCTTTCTGAAAATTAGAATTAAGGGGTAAATGTATCATTCTCTTAAGTGCAAGTGTGGCTGGTATTGTCAGATGTGACTCTGGAAACGAAGGTTTGAATCCCTGCTTGGCCACAAAATCCACAGGGTGACCTTGGGCAAGTCACACTCTCTAAGGCTTAGACAAAGGCAAAGGGAAACTCCCTCTGGACAAATCTTGCCAAGAAAACCCAATAATAAGGTCACCATATGATCAGAAACAAGGCACACACAGCAACAACAATGAATTAAGCTGTAACTCTGTTTTCTTCTAAAGCAAAGCAAAGTAAATTATGTGCTCTATTGAACAATTACTTGGTGAATTGTTAAATCAAATGCCATGAAAATTGATTGGCTGGCAAATAAATACTATATTATATTGTGGCAACGCTCCTGTGCTCATTGCATTCACACAACAGTCCTAAATATTTGTGCCAACATATTTGACTTGGAAATGTCAGCATAAGGACCTTGATGTTGTAAGATCCTATTTTGTATGCTGGAAGCTGCCAAATATGCATCTGGCTGCACTTCCTTTCACTTGTATTTGCATAATCCTCCTCTGCTGAACAAGACACTTCCAATTTTAACTTTCCCAGTACTTAAAACATAGTTTTGCAGTATAGTACCATTGTGTAGTTCATATGGGAAAAGTCAATAAAAGCATCTGGCAGGGTGTACAAAATGTATGAGCTGCTTCCTGTGATGTTGCACTGATGCTTTGTGTTAATCAATTGTGTAACAGTGCAGTTAGTTTTAGAATTACTGTACACGAACAGTGGATCAAACAATAATTCCTAGCTGGTACAACCAGAGTTCGTTCACAGTATTTTTTAAACTTACACTTTTTATTTGTTTTGTGTTGACCAGTTTTAGAAACAGGGTCTTTTTGTTTTTTGTTTTAGGTGTTGCACCAATTTCAATGTATGAATCTAGATATCTAAATTAGCCCATCAGTCTTTCTATCTTAGAACTTTTTATTCTTGGGACTACAGATTTTTGAGTGATGGCTGCCAGAATCTCCAAACAGCATGATCAGTTTTCATGGGATTCTGGGAGTTGTGGTCCACAAAGATTTTTTTTTTCATATTTCCAATCTATCCTTCTACTTGTTATTCTTTGGGCAGCACCTCTTTTCCAGTGTTTCGACCAGATATCTGTCCCAGCTCTACTAACTGGACAGCTACCTTGCCAGGGATGCTTTAGCTGGTGATCCTGGACAGAGCAGAGGGTTGTACTTGATGGTCCATGCTGCTCCTTCCTATTCTATTATTAGATTTAAGGCTTAAATCTGGAATCTTTATATGCAAAGCATGTGATCTTCAGTAAGTTATGGACCTTCCACAAAGGCCAAGTTTGGGATATGAGTCCGTTTGACTTGTGACCAAGTAAAACTTGTGATGAAAAAGAAAGTGAGGACAAGATCACGGCAAATCTTTTCATAGCAAGTCTTGGCTCAGGCCTTGTTTTATATTTGATGTACACTATATATCTGAACTCTGTCCTTTTGCCAGAGTAATTCTAAAAGAGTTTTAAGCTACTTTCTAGCCTAAGTAAGTCTCCATGCTTCTTTTGAAATGCATTGATAGCATGGTTGAGTTACTGACAAAGTCAAATGAAAAGATACTGAGAGACTAGTTCCAGTTCTGGTGTTTTTTTTTCCTACTGTGTCAACCAATCTAGACTCCCATGTGGCAGGTACATTTCTAGTTCCTTTTTCTTAACTGCTTTCTATGCAAAACAGAACTTTAACTGTCAATCACTTTAAAAAGAACCCTCATATCTCTGACCTGAGTGTGATGAAGTGTTTGTTAGAACAAACTACTTGCTGTCTAAATTTTGTGATTTAAAATTGCTCCTAAAATGATTGCCTGAAAGAACGCCCTGTCTTAACAAAATGGCAACAATAAAATGAAGTCAAGCCTATGTTACTGAGTTAGCACTTCTGGGAAATGCAGTGGTTTTTTTTATAAGCAACACATGTTTCCTTTTCCCCTTGTGGCCACACACTTACTGAAATTCTACTGTAATTTTACCTGAGTAGCAATATGCCCTCTCAGAGTAGCTTGGGATCCAATCATTCTATTTGCGAATAGAGATTTCTTCCACTCAGACACAGGACTGTCAATTTGCCAGTCTATGTGCAGCCTCTAGTTTCCTGTCAGAACTGGTGCCAGTGGATGAGTTACTTTCCAGAGCGTCTTTTCTGTGAGCAGAAAGAATGGCCGCCTTGGAAGATCTTTCCCACGCAAGACACACAAAAACACATGACATGTTTAATGCAATTGCTAAGTGATCACAGTGACAATGAATCTATCTCAAAAATCATTGGCTCCATTCTGACCTTCATGGTTTGTTTCTTTTATCTATCTGTATATAAAACCTCTGTTATATTTTACTTTATGTATCTTTTGAGCTTAGTTTGCTCATAGACCTTTAAATGGAGGAGATAATGCACAAAATTATAAGCAAAATCAACCAGAAAAAGCAGTGTAAAAACAGTATAAAAGATAACACGATAAGATTGGGTAGTTCTGAGATCTTATGGCTTGTCCTCTCTATCCTGATTACTTAAGATAGGGTTTTTCCCCCGCAGTTTGAATCAAATACCTAGGTTCAGTTGCTTTTTTCAGGGGTATTTCATTGTGGAGTCTAAAGATCAGAGTTGCAGGTAACGCTCAAGAAGCTCTGGTTTGATGTTGACTTGTTTAGAAACTTTGTGTTCCTTAGTTTGTATGCGCTGAAAGCCAGTTTTCATGAAAAGTGACACTAAACTTGCAAATGTTTTCCCACTTACACATAAGATGAGAGCAGAACACGTGAACTCATGGCTTTCGGCTTCTTCTTCTATGGCTGAAGCTTACATGGGATCCATCACTCAGTTTTACAAAATCTCTTTTAGGTCTTTCACAAAACTAAAATAAATGATTATTTTATTGAATTGAGTCTTTTGCTTTGATATCAGTGAAATGAGTTAGTACTGGATAAGAAATTAATATCTGCTTTTTTGTTTATGATTTATTTAGTTATTTCCTTTATATTTATCTCTTTTCTGAGGGCTATTCTGAGGGCTCAGGATATGTTATATGTTAACAGCGATTTCACCAGACAAATATATCACAGTCCTCCAGGGGCTCACAAACTTTCTGCCCATAGTGTCTAAGACTTCTGGGTGCCAGTAGGTTTTCTGCACATTTAATTTGGCTTTGCCAGAGCTCACAAGACCTTTTCCAGACTGTCTGGAGACATTGTATGTGATGTGTCATGCTGCTTTTTAGCTGCTCACTGATGAGGGAATTTATTTCAGATCTGAGTGAAATGTAGAATTCTTCTCCATTCTGATTCCGGCTCCTGACTAATTTTTAAAAGTTAGATTAGCTTGGATCCAAGCGCTTAGTATTTGGCATGTCA
Organism: Cyclura pinguis; assembly: GCA_030412105.1. Lineage (NCBI taxonomy): Eukaryota > Metazoa > Chordata > Lepidosauria > Squamata > Iguanidae > Cyclura > Cyclura pinguis. The sequence goes on from CM059600.1 coordinate 134,570,792, forward strand.
TTCACATTTACATTATCACCTAATGAGTAAGGATGTGTTATCATTTTGGGGGACCGCCAAAAATGAACAAAGATGTTCTTGAATGGAACTGGAGCATTACAGTAATAGTTTTTTTCCTTGAATTATTTGGCTGGGATGTCTTCAGTTATGCTGAAAATAGTTTTTTTGTTCCTTGAGGTTTCTAATATTCAGATCAGCTGTTTATGCAGCATTCCATGCAGTTTTTTTTCTTTCCTGAGGATGAATATTTGAATGCCTGTTAAGCTTTTACCATTCCCCTCATTGTTTCCTTATGGAACTTAGATGGTGTTGTAGATCCTTTCTGAAGGATGAATAGGTTGTTTTACATTATGCTACTCTAATTCTTAATTAAAATGTTTATGCTCTTCTCTACTTTTAATTAAGAGATTTATGTTGTTCTTGTGCGTCTTCAAGTCATTTCTGACTTATCCCAACCCTAAGGCAAATCCATCATATGGTTTTCTTGATAAGATTATTGAGAGGTTTGCCATTACTTTCCTCTGAGGCTGAGAGTATGACTTTCCAAATGTTACCCATGGGTTTCCATATATGAGCAGAGATCTAAACTCTGATCTCTCTGAGTCCTCGTCCAACACTCAGACCACTAAACCACGCTGGCTCAAGATATTTATGACCGCTTTCATATCATAACAGAAAGTCTGTTAGGAACTGTTGATGGAAGAAAAGATTGAACTTCAGGCCTTGATATCCAGCAAATCTCAGATACCTGCCAACTACCATTTACTTCTTCTGACTGCTGTTCCCTGACCCTGATTCACCATTAAATAGCAAGCACCATTTTGAGAATCATGCAATGGAGTGTGGCATGTTTTTTGGATATGAAGCCCAGTTGCATTGGTCGCTGCTCTCCAGCAAGGGGTACATGCAATTACAAATTAAAAAAGAACAATGCTCTCTTTCCTAAGAATTCTTGTTTGGAAACTGGGATCCTAAAGCAAATTGGTTGAATCCTGTTGATAGTACCCCACAAAATGAATTCACTGAATGAATTAAATTTCTTAAGCCATCATTTGTGTAATTACCATTGACTCAATGGGTGAATTTTAGTTTGGATTATGAACTGGATTTTGCCGCACTGTGTCTGTATCTCCACTCATGCTGTACTTCATACCCAGACTTTTTCTCCAGTAAAACTGTGGTTGGGGTCTGCAGTCCTACATTCACGCTTCAGTAAGAAACCACCACTAAACCCAGTGGGACAACGTGGGACTTATTCATGAATTAACATTTATAGGCTGCTCTGCTGGAAATAGAGCCAGCATAGTGTAGTGGTTTGAGCATTGGAGTACAACCCTGGAGATAAGGGCTCAGTTCCCCTCTCAGCTATGGGCACATCACATACTCTCTGCCCCTGAAACAAACAAACAAATATGATAGGTTTGCTTTAGGGTCACCATAAGTCAGAAACAACTTGAAGGCACACAACAACAACTGCAGGAAATAGAAATAAGTAAAATTTTAAAAACAAGCTGTCATACTGGTTTAACTTCCAGCCCCCCAAGACTGACTTCTGCCCTTGAATAGGAGAGGAAATTCCCCAGTGTTCATTAATTCTCACACTGCCACCACGCACTGAATTCTGAATTAACTGAACAGTACAGTGGGACTCTGCTGTGAGGATGGCCAATCTCTATGCTTAAGGACATTTCCCTTCCCTCACTTCCCCCTTCTGAGTGAGAGAAGTCCTACCTAAGCGTATACTGAGAATGGTGTGGGAATGGAGAGGAAACAGAGGTTCTACAGACAAGTATTTATTTTAAGTCATGCAAGTAAACAAGACAATAATACTCATAAGAGGCTCCCCCCTCTCAGGTACGCTTAAGTTACAAGAAATTATAAAAAAACCAGATACATTCTTAAGATCAGCCAACTTCCAAAATAACAAAAGCCCTAATGCGACTAACTACCTAATATTCTAGCTACTCAGATTGGGGTTCACAGGCTTAGATGGTCTAAGAGAAAAGTGAGGCCAGGAAGCAATGCTAGGGCCTGCAGCCTGCCACTGGCACAGATTTCATCTCCAGGATGCTTCTTTGTTGTCTCTCCAAGGCATGGTCTCTCAAGGATTTTTATAACTTCTCCATCGAAGCATCTCGAAGATTCTCACCTTTTTCCCCTTGATTGGGCAATTCTCTCCCTGTGACCTGTGAGGCTGACCCACAATAAAAGTGTAACTTAACCCCAGCACCCCATTAACCCTTGGTTTACCTGAAGAGGGAAGTATCCCTCTTCAGCTAAGTCTAGTTAATGGGAAGCCCCATTATCATACAAGCAAACAGTCAAACAGTTCCTTCCAATATTTGCTCTTATTTGGGAGATAAATGCATGTGATTGGCTTTGTATTTAGATGAAATGTCCTCTTTATGTAGCCCCAAGCTATTAATGATATTTTGAACCTCAAAGATTTTTCTGAGTTCTAGAATTCAGTTTTACTGTTCATGTTCAACTATTTGTTTATAATTTCAAATCACCATATTACCTTAATTAATTTTGTGCGCACAGTTGGACTTCCAACTGGAATTCACTAGGGTTAGGGGCTCAAGACACCCACAAAAGTAGAATAATTGCAAATATAAAAGTGTGGGTGTGTGCCTGTGCGAAGGGGGCAGAGGCATGGTGAGGGGAGCAGGCACCCAGTGTTCAAACTGGGACAAGGAAAGGGGAGGGAAGGGGAAGGGGGAGGGTTGGCTGGCATGGCGGCCCTGTACTTCCTTTCTCTTGCCCATATCCTTCCTTCAGTGTGTGGGGGGCATCAGGAGAGGGTTTGTGGTGCTGAGAAATTGGGCTGTGAGTCATTCTTAGCTGCCTAGGAAGTGGTTAGTGGAGGAGAGGACCAGCGGCAGGTTTTAAAAGGGCTGTGAGCCCTGATTGTGGCAGCCAAGAGGGAAGGTTCTCCTAGAAAAGGAGCACATGAGGTGGAAGGGCAGGGGTTGAAAAAACACACAAATAATCAAATCCATGGATGTGAAACTCACAAATGTGGAGGGCAATGGTATCTGCAAGCTAGAAAAGTTTTGCTACAAAAAGAGAGTATACGGTTGAATTTAGCAATCCTCCAAAGTCCAGCTGGCAAGGCGACAACTCATGCAGGGCAAAAATGCTCTTGTAATGTTTATGCATCCATTTCTTTCTCTGAGATCAATGGAAATGTCCTTTACAGAATGAACAGCAAACTTTAAATCTTTCACATTGTATAGTATCCAGAAGTTAAAACATTTTGTGTTGGTCAGGAAATATCATAAACAAAATGAGTAGCAATACTTTATCCTTTGCATGCAAAGATTTTCAAAACAAAAGGCTCAATCAGGACATTCAATTATATAGAATGTTATGATTGTTTTAATAATAGCTAGATTTTTAAGTGCAAGGGTGGTCAGTACAGTGAATATACCTAAACAGAAGACTGTTTATAAGGTCTTTGCATACCATTTATTTTGCCTCTTCATATTTTTCAGAGTACTTTATGGAAATAAGATTACAGAGATTCCTAAGGGCCTTTTCGATGGGCTTGTGTCCCTACAGTTGCTGTGAGTATTATAATTCCTTGTGTGTGTGTGTGTGTGTGAGAGAGAGAGAAAGAGAGAGAGAGAGAGAGAGATCCTGACTTGTTACCTGAAAAATTCCCATTCATGAAGTTAAGCCTCTTATTCCTACTTGACAGAGGTGTCATGTGAAGCTGGAAGAATGTCAGACTCCATCACTATATTAATAATGGAACCTTAGGAAGAAAAAACAGCATATTATTTGATAGTTTATAGATCCATTTTGTTGTTGCTGCTGCTGTTGTTGATTTTCATCGAATAAACTTTGACTTATGGCAACCCTGTGAATGAGAGAATCAACCTGTCCTCAACAGCCTTGCTCAGGTCTTGCAAACCCAGTTCTCAATAGCTTATGTCTAGGTTGAAATAATTCAGTTAAATAGCATCTCAGGCATCAACCATCTTCTCTTCCCCCCTCCACTCTTTACATCCTCTGAAAATCTGCTCCTGGAAAATTTCCCAGCCTCCAGAGTGCATTTTGAAGATGTCAGGCTGAGGTATGAGGACAGTGGTGGATTTAGGCAGAAGCCGTGAGTGATTGTCAAGGCCTGAGGTTATGATGGGCCTTTAAGTACCAGAAAGAAAAAGTACTAAATCTTAAATTCTACATATTTGTTAGAACAATACCTGTGGGAGGATAATGCTGCAGAGGCTCTTAAGCTTACATAGCTTTGGGCCTCAGTATGTGTCAGCCCAGCCCTGGCTCGGTGGGAATAAAACCTGCCCACTTCTGCTGACAAAATTGCTTCCACTAGCAGCATGGCACACTTGGTCATTCTGGCCAATACCCTGTAATTCATATCAAAATGGGTAAGCCATGTGAAATTGTATGAATATCTGTATAAGTATTTCATATATAAAATTGTAGTGCAGAAGATTTATCTAATTTGACTAATAGGTTGGCAAAAGTATGCAGTTAAATTTTTGAATAGCCCTGCTTCAAGGACTGTTAATGGATAAATCATGAAAGCTGAATTCCCACTAAGATGCAAAATACAAATTTGATTCATAACCCTGGTTAGATGTGAAGGGAGATATAAATTCTACTAACAGAGTTTCTGTTAGGGCTTAAATATATTTTTATACTGAATAGTTTCTGGATTCCTGAAGAATTTCGTATGGTAGTAGCTGGTGGCTTCCATATCAGTGGAGCAGTAAATCTGCTCTGCCTTTTAATCTGAACTTTAAAGGAGCCTATCAAGATGCTAAACATATTTTGGGGGCTAGGGTTTAGAAACTTTGATATCTCTTTCAAAACTCAGAGTAAAACCTAGAGCAGATATACTACCCCACTGACATGGAAGCAAGCAGCAGTTACTGGTTTCCTGCACAGAGCAACATTAGTCACTAAATGGTTGTGGCTAACTACTAGGAAGTTTAGATTTACCCCAAGGCTAAACTAATTTGTTGGGGGAAATGTGTTTGCTTTTATTTATTTAGCAAAATATTTATATTTTGTCTTATGTCATAAGATCTCAAGGCCGTGTGTAGACATTAAAAAAAATTAAACACTAAGGAATAATTTAAAATAAATGAAACAATTCTAAAACATAGAGATTTAAGCTGACAGCCGTAGAGCCGAAGGTTTTCTTAAAGGGCCATATTTTCGATAAAAGCATAAGGATCAATATCAGCGCCCAGTGATATGGACATCAGTGATTTAAATGGACGTTGTTCCAAAACCGGTGTGCTGAAGGAGAGAAGGACTTTCCCGATCCACACGTAGTATACATAGCAGAGGCAGGCCCGCTGTGTCCCTCAAGTTCATGTTAACGCCCCAAGGGCCACTAGCAGCCCTCCTCCCCAACTGTCAAAAAGGGAGATCTTTCAACAAATATAACTCCCCCTTGCCGCTTGGGGGTACAAAGGAAATTTCAGTTTTTGTTCTTCTGGGCTATTTGGGTCCAAGTAGTGTGCCCCCCTTTGTTCCAAAGAAGAATTTGACCTTTGGTTTACTTATGTTTGAAAGGGGCAGCCTCTGCTATTGAGGAGGAAGCCCACAGACATTGTGAAGTTTTTTGGTTTTTAAAAGTTTTAAACAAGCAAAATTAATGTTTATCTGGCTATAAACTGGATCATTTTCTTATTAATTTGGAAATAAAGGAGCAAAAAAATTCTAATGAGAGTACTGTAAATTTTAAAGGCTTAACATGAGCATTCAGGCACACTATATGTAAAGGTTTTTAAGAGAGGATAGGGGCTCTTTCAGGTAAGGTTTACATAAGGAAAGGGATGTGAAATTCCATGTTGTTACTTAAGGCATACCCAGTAAAGCACCATATGCTATGTGTCATATTGACTGAAGCACCATATTGTTTTTGTAGTGATCATCAATATTTTATATATCTTGTCCATTTCATGAAAATTCCATTGAAACATACTGCTAGTAAGTTATCTCTTGTGGAAGTTTATCTGATAAATTAATGGCAGATTATATAATGTACAAAATACAAAACCTGCTGTTAGTGGCTGAAATGGCATGTAGACGACTGTGATGAGGAAAGTTTTGTCAGACAGCAAATATTTTCATATCCAGTTTATGAAAGTATGAATACATATCTATGCTTTTTAGATCTCTTCTATTGTGGAACACTTCCTTTAGTTAACTTATAAAAATATGACTTACTCAGCTTTCTCTTAAAAACAACCACACTCCTCAATTAAAATCTAGTAAATACAGTTCCAATCTCCTGTATATTTTTTCACTCTCTATTAAGCAGACATGTAATCTTCCCTTTTTTGCATGATGGGGAGTGTATGTGCAGCTGCTGGCAATTCTTAAGGAGTAAAGACACAAATGGCTGAAGAAATAAATTAAGACTTTATTGTAAGAACTTTGTTGAAGATAGAAAAGGTTTTTTTAAGGATGCTAAGCTAACGCAGAAGTGTGCCAGTTTTACTTTTGACAAAAGTGAGACAATAAAGGGGCGGGAAGGGAGGAAGCAGGGATATCCCCACAAGTATCAATTTATATCCAGAAAGGTTAGGGTAGATACGTAAGGGATGAGGAGATCTTGGGTTATTTTAGAGAAACCAATCTATAGTGCATATATAGTATGAATTACTTATTTTCAATCACAGATGAAGTGGTTGAACTTCTCTGCACTCATAGTTAAAACATTAACATCCTCCTTATGAATGTATACTTTCCATATAAAGAGACTGATACCTCTGGAATGATGTAACATATAAGTTTGCCATTAGTACAGTTGCTATAAGTATGATGTCATTAGCATAATACACCTATGTATCTTAAAATTGTCTTTTAGTTGTTGGAGTTTGAATATCTGCTTAGAAATTTGCCTATATTTTGTCAGGGATTCCAGGCAGGGAAAATTTTACACTCAGTGATTTGTGTCTTTTCTGTCTTTCTGTCTTCCTTCCTTCCTTCCTTCCTTCCTTCCTTCCTTCCTTCCTTCCTTCCTTCCTTCCTTCTTTCTTTTTCTCTTCTGTTTTTATGAGGCACAAGTTTAAAACAAGTACTAGATTCACTTTGACTAAATAAAATACATTAATGATTCTGATCAGATCAAAAAGACTTTTTTTTTCTCTTCAGGACCCTAAAGAAGCTGTGCAAAGTTGAGAAAGAGTCCGTTATAGCTCTGAGAAGCTTTTCACCCAGTTGACAGTTGGGCCAGCTGATATAAAATCATAGATGGAAATAATTCATAGAAGTGGCAACCCACCTGGGATTCTTGGATTTGCTAGACCTTGGCTGAAGTCTTGTAGACTTATATAGAGTGATATCATGGGGCATCCCAAGCCGCAGGCAAATCTTAAGTAGTTTAAGATTCCTGGACTTACAGGATGATTCTTTCCCCAGTGGGCATTTTAGAAATATAAAAGCCTGAGAACAGTCTGGGAAATACCTGTAGCTTCCAGAATGTATAGATTGTTAAGAAGTTTCTGTTGTAAGGGGAATGGAGAAATGGAGATTGGGAGAGGAGAGATTAACCTTCACAAGCTCCAGAACAGTTTATAATATTATGAAACAGGGAAAAATTAGGTTTGTGTAAGATGTCCCATGATGATGTTAAAATTTGGCCCTCTACACCGCCCAAGAATGGCGCTTTCCACAATTTATCTTCTTAGATGGTTCTCTAATGGCAACCCCATCAGCTGCTCTGCTGGGAAGGGAATGCGATGGGAGTGCTCCCCTCTCCACTGGACCAGCTCCCTGCAGAATGAGCATGATGGACACGCCTATACCTTTTGCAGTGCAGCCGGGTACTTTCACAGGCTGTACTGGGGCAGAAAGCGTCACCATTGTACTTCTGGGCCTTCTGCAGGCCAGGTAAATGCAAGATGGTGGCAAGATCATCGGTAATTGACAAGTAAAACCCGTCAATGATTTAATCAGCGATCACGCCACCTGAGGATGGGAGAGGAGCGGAACTACAACAACGTCATGCAGAAGCGTTGTCGTGGTCCCGCTTCTTTCTCTTCTCCAAGCTGGGATGGGAGGCTACTGAGGAAAGGGTGAGTGTTTTAGGGGGAAGCCTCTATATCTCAATAAGACTTTCATTCCTGGCTGGCAAATTTTGTTGCAGGTTCTACCTGTTCCAGGTTTTCCTTGTAGATCTTTCCTTTTAGAGAAATCCTATGTACCTTTTCTTTTAGCATTTTACACACATATACGCATGGAGAGACAAACACACCATTATTCTGATATATTTACTTCTAGCTCTATATATTTTTCATACCATGATGCCATTGGTAACATCCTGTTAATGATGTATACTCACACTCATTAATGGGATTGTGCCAGTGTGTGTGTGTGTGTGTGTGTGTGTGTGTACTATTGGGCACAGCTCCACCTTTTCAGCCACTGAGTGACTGCTTTTGCATATCAAGGAAGGAAGGAACAGAGTTTTGGTAAGAGCAGCTTTGTGCTGGGAGGAGGCAGCTGGACAGAGGGAACACAGAGAGAGAGAGAATGGGAGAGAGAGCAATCTCTGTTGACTCTCATAAGTATGCTTTCAGAAATATACTCTCTACCAGCATGTTATAGTATCTTGGTCACAGTGTGGCTACCACTTGCTTTCACAAAATGGTGCTGTTTAACTTGGTGGATCAGTAATTTATTTCTTTATTCATGTATTTATAATCTAGTTATAAACAAAGAATTCTCAAACAACTGTGAGTAGCATGTTTTGATAAAGTTTCACAAGTGGATCTTCTGTCTTTAACAAAGGAGCAAATTGTTTCACCTTATACCTGTGTGTCTAACTGTAAGGATGTTCACACATACATTTAACACAGGTACAGCCTGTGTGTCCATACATGTGAATAGCGGATCTGTACGCAGGAAGGGTTTTTCACTCTTAACATCTGGCATGTGGGCATGCTGCACTGACCGCTGATTTGTACAGTGGTTCAGTTATTTACATGTTATGTGAATGTATGGATTCATACAAGTATTCCCAGGTTTACTTTGTTATTCAAGTAGTATTTAAGCTTCTTGGTTAGCAACCAGGAAAAATAAGGAATGTGATGGTCATGTGTATTATTTTTAATTTAAGCAATTTGTAAAAGTACAGTTGCTGCGACACACACACACACACACACACAAAGTCCCACCATATCTAGTTGGCCTTGCATATGATTGTGCTTTCTGGAGAAGTTACCACTTCTACCTAAATCACTTTAAATATAAACAGTTCAATTGTGTAGAGTTTTAACACCAAAAACATTGTTAGGAATAAAATTCTTGGTAAAAATTAAAAAAAATGTTTACTAAGAAGAATTTTTTTTTGATGAGAAGGAAAAGGAGGAAAGAGAACAATAGGAATGATTCAGATAATAACACAATTTAAATCTCAGCACAAATTAATAGGAGAGTAGGACTCCAGTAAATCTAATATCTATTTAGGGCCTCTAGTCTATTTACTGCTATACATCCCTGAATAGCAATGTAACCCTCATCCTGGTGTTTCTAGTTGCTGCTGAATGAAAGTTGTGTTGTTGCAGTTCTGTCCTTTACAGTGCTCTAGTTGGTGGGAGTTTTTTATCCACACATTCTCCCTATGCTCTGTTTGGTCTCTGTGTCTTTCAGTGTTTCCTAGGGCAGTTCCTTGAGGACAAAAAATATTGTATTCCACACAGGCTGAAGTAGAACAATCTTTTCATGCTTGCATAAGGTGAACATGTATTCAATGTTTCAGACAAATATTTATTTACTCATTCATTTATTTCTTATATTTATATGTCATTTTTCTCCTAAGGGGGACCCAAATATAGATGTGTTCATTCCACTCAGGTACTAATACATTTACTCTTTACTCTAGATTTATGAGCATTCTTGTACCTGGCTACTTATCGGGAATGAACGCAGTGGTAGAGAAGCCCTATTCACTCATTAAGTGAGCATGTAGAAACAACTAGTAAAGAGAAGAATATATTAGTCCTCTCTCTGTTTTCAGTTTTGTCCTCAGTTCTGTGGAGGGTCTGTGTAAATGTATACTCTCCATTCAATCTGGAACCAAGAAAAAAAAAACAACCTATGTTTCCAATTCTGTGAAGAGTATCCGTGTGTAGGGGAGCCTCTCCAATTTAGACCTATTGTTCTCCACAACAGAAGAGATGGATAGGAGTGAGTCTAGTCCATTGCCCTCTTCATATATTGATTTAACTTGCTTTGATAATGACTGCTTGGACTACACTATTATAAACATTTGAAAATGTATACATACCGTTCATACATGTGTATAGCATACATACAGTACATATAGATGTACAATGTAATGGATAAACAACATTAGAGTTAATTAAGATTGGAAGGCCATACAGATATTTCTAGAAATTGTAAACCACAAATCCATGTGTATAATCTATATAAAGAATCTACAAACATAAGACAGTTATGTTTGGGAAATGAAATAGCTGATATAGCTTCAGGGGATTCAAGCAAATTTACCAGGCTCCACTATAGAGCAAAGGACAATGTCACTGACCAACAAAACCAAGGAATTAATTCTTTTCCAGTTTCAAGAATAACGATACTGATAATTCAAATTCTAAACCTGAGCAAAATGAACCCATTCTGATCTAAGCGGATAGCCCAATCATAGATAAATCTGGAGAGCGGTGTTCTGTCAGACTGAGCTACAACTTGCATGGCTCAAACAAGATTTATAGACTGACTGACAAGCATACCATACTTTTGTGACAATCATTATTCTTTACAGGCTATTAAAATAAACATTTCTCAGGGCCCTTTTGATTTCATTCAAGCAACAGCAGCTTTCCCCTGGAACTGAAAGGATATCATTTTTTTATTCATAGGAAGATCTTACAGGAAAAAAAAATTTGTAGTTTGCTTTTCTAAACCGTTCTGGTTTTCTACTCATTCTAATTACTAATTTGAAATAAGCCTTACTCGCTGAAATAAACCTTACTCATTGAACTGTGTAGATAGCTAGCTTCTTTTATTTTCCTAATTCTGTTCAATGTACATTGATCTCAAGATGATAGATGATGATACCAATTATTGTAAAATGAAAATATTTAAGTTCTTTGACCTGATGAAGGTTTGGAGTTCTTCCTAATCGTTTGCCTAACTTTGTAAGCTCCCCTGAAAAAACTGAATAGATTTTGAGACAGAAAAAGCTCCATAAGAAAGAAGATTTATATAAACCCAGGAAATGATGATTGCCAAAATCACATTGCACTGAACTGTTATTCAGTAATGAGAAAACATCATCATCTTGCAAATTTGTGTTTGTCTCTTTAGAATATGAAGGTATGGGGGGAGGTGAATACATTTAGCAACAATCTTTAAGGAAACAATTTTGATTTGGGTAGATTACTTGACTGTAGATCTCTGACTGCTTTACTAGTTGTAAGTATAGGAGTAAATTAAAAGCATTATTTTTTTCATCCGAGCCACCTAAGTATGGCAAGATGCCACTGGTAGAAAGAGACTGAAGGAAAGATTCTGGAAAATTACAGTTTTACATGGTACACAGTTTCTCACTGATCACTACTAATAAGAATCTAACTCATTGTAAATATTCTCTTCTCTGTAAGGTTTATATCGTTTAGCATTACAACAGAATTACAAGAAAATTAAAAGTATTATAGATGTATTGGATAGTTATTTCCATCATCTAGCATGGCTCCTTATGCAGCCCTTTCTGTACCTTAAGGTTTCTTGTATATGATTCATTATGCATGTATTTGCCACAACAAAAAGTCTAAATAAGCACTTCCAGTTCTCCATAGTGTCTATAATTACTGCAAGATCAACTCTCAAGTGGGATGATTTGCAGTGTGTCACAATCCCAGTACTAAGGTTACCACTGCAAATACAATGTTGACATTTTTATTTTTCTGTAATGTATACTGATAGATATAATACAGTATCAAAGCAACTTATGTAAAAGGTCATGTAAAACCATGTGAAAATATAAATACAGAGTAATGCAATTAAAACTATAAAACAGAACAGTCATATGATCCTTTTATAAGCCAGGGAAAGCTTATATAAATAGGTGGCTTTCAGAAGGTCTTTAAAGCTTTTCACAGAGTGGTATATATTAGATATATAAGCTGATATCATACATGACGGTCTGTTACCGTTAGTGGAATTCTGAAATTTCACTAGTAATTCTGGTACCTGTTATCTCACCGATAGAACCATGTTCATTAAAATTGGCCAAGACCCAACAGTACTGTTGGTGAAACAAAAATCTCTGTCAGCGTTCTTTCATTGGTCTTCCAATGACTAGTTGTATAATACAACTTCCTGGAGGTCCAGGAAGGCAGTGGCAGTTCCTTTCTTGTAGCTTTGTGATTGCAACCATATGATGCCAAGGAACCCGCTGCCCCTCTTCCTGGTCACTAATTGGCCATGAGGGTATGTCTTGGCACCATCAAGCTGAAATTGCACAGGATGGTCTTTGCAGAAGGAGGTACTGGATACCTACTCCTGCAATGATCATATATATATATATGTATGTATGTATGTATGTATGTATGTATGTATAACCAGAAGGATTCTGGCCACCACATTCTCCTGTACCATAAGTGATTTAGCTTCTGTTGTTACTCCTGTAAAGAATGAACAGTTCTAGCAAAAAAAAGAAAAAAAATAGCAGTGGAAACCTTGAATTGTGAAAACTCTTGTAGTACAGTAGGAAATTGTTTGGATAGATCTGTGCTTTTTTAACCTTTGATAAATAGCTTTGACATTCATCATTGCTATGGTCAGAAGTGAAAAATAATGTTATTCTGCGTTTTAAAGAAGGTATTGCTTTTTTTTTTTTTTTTTTTTTTTGAGACAGGCAAAATATACCATGGTTGCCAAGATTATCTGACAAGTCACTTACAAATATATCATGGGATGAATTAACTTGGGCTTGATTTGGAGCTTGAAATCTCCTTTTTTGTAAGGAAGAAAAACCCCTAACGTAATAGATTCTGCCTGCTTGTTATGTGCAAATGTATTGTTATTTCTCACATAGAAAATGCCAGGCATAGTGCTCAACAAATGGCCTTTTTGCTTACTTCTCTGAGCTGGGGTTCCATAGACAAAGGACTGATACCTAACCCTCTTATCAAGGCAGGAACCAAGGCATAACTCACATGAGGAATTCAAGGGGAACTGAACACTAGATATCTGTTTGTACCCGTGTTCACTTTTGAGTCAAAATAGAATGATGGAGAGACCAAAGCATGATTCTGTCTCGTATTTATTGTTTAAAATGTAATTGGAAAATGATGACAAATAATGTGCTATAGTATTGTTGAACTTTAGGGCTGGATGCACGTTTCTTGGGCTGTGAATATATCTTCCTCAAAGATGTTCAATCCTCATCAGTGGCATAGTGGAGTCACGGCTTACAAGGTGGAAGCCCCAGGATTTTTGAGTAGCAGGCATTGTGACATCATTGCCTACCCTCCTCTGACTTTCCTCTGAGTTCAGCAGTAATCCTCACAGTAGCTGCAGGCAGAATAGATTTTCTTAGCAACAGTGCATTGTTACAGGCTATTCTTATTGTAATCTGAAGTATTTGGGTATGGCTTGAGCTCCAGCAAGCAAGATCCAAAATGTCTGTTGTTGATAAAGCTAAAAACTGCTGGAAGTTGTTGTTGCTGTTTTTGGAAATATAGACTGACACAGCCAGTTGCATTTTTGGACTTTTATTGTGAAGGGGACTGTTCAGGATGAGGACCTAAACTTCAAATTTTTCCACCATATCACTGGTCCTAAAGACTGTGAAAATAAGTGATTAGTTAAGTGCATACACTGTTTGTCAATATATTAGTTACTAAATTCATACTCAGGTTTGGTTTTCTATTTAATTAATTAGATAGCTTCAATTTCTATCCAGACTTTTCTCCAAGAAGTGAAGTACAAGTTGAACTTTAAGTTAGATGCAGATTCCAATACAGTCATTCATCCAAGGTCTTCCAGGGATCTTTGGTGTTAGAACCAGTTCAACCCAGACTTAAGTCTTACACACTTAATTAACTAGACCACAATTGTTTCACTCCTGCTACTACGCTTGTTTGAATTCAACTCTGTATAGTTTTGTCCATTATTGTTGTTGTACACCTGTGATTCAGGATATGCTCCATTAACTACACTACATAGATGTTATTGATTATACAAGGATTGTTAATGATGCCCAATAAAAAAGCAGGCGAGAGAAATGAGCAATCAGTTTGTATAGCTTCAGTGCTGTTTTTTTCTCCCATAGTCTTTCAGGTTATTAGTATAGTTAAAATGATTTGTTGTCTATCTGATAATGACCGAAACTTGTATTCTCCTATGTATTGAAGCTGCTAAGCTGCACATCCACACTAAAAGCAATCCAATCCTCTCGAATCAATTGCTCCCTTGTATTCTTTGATCAGAAGATTAAAATGTTGATGAGGACATCTCTCTTCTCTTGAAAGGAGTTTTTTGTTGGGGGGGAGCTCAGAATATTATTTAGATAAGAAACATTTGGTATTGTTTTCAAATGAGTAAGTTGGTCATGAGAATTTTAATTGTACAACAGGAGATGATCTTACTTGCCACCGCAGTGCACAGGCTTGAAAAGAGATGGGTTGGCACATAGGTTAGAGGAGTGGGCAAAATCAAGCCCTGATCCCCAAAGCTCTATTTGTAGACTATGACCCAGACTCTGCCAAACTGGCAAAAACAAAACAAAACCTTTAAAAATAGGTTGCGGAGCTCCCATGGCACTTTTTAACATTGGCTAAATTTTTCTTTTTTCAAAATCCGAAGTGGACTTTACACATTTCTGGTTACATCTTTTTGGTTTGGGTTTTGTGTTCATGAACACATTTTGAAATCTTTCCGTAATGGAAAGACTCAGGAAACTTGTTAGTGTCATTATTTCAAATAGTAGTGTCTGTTTAATAATTTCTTTGTGTCTGATTAATTTTAAAATCATCAACCATATCATATTTGCATAAGAAAACAAATTCCTAGGGATATGACCATGTCTAGTCAGTTCTGTAAAATTACTATACAAAATCACTAATAAAACATAAAGTACGTACTTCAGAACTGCTGGTCTCATTCATATACTTTTTGTGCCAAGTTAAATTTGTAAATTCCAACCACTCAAAAGAGCTGTTTTTTTTGAAGTGCTCTAAGTTGTTTCATTCACCATTGTTCATAGTGCAGGGATTCTGTGTTGGATCCATGGGGTAGGGGAAAAGTTTATCTACATGCTAAATAATGCATGTTTGCTACCTGTTAGAAATTAAGAAAATATGTTAAGCTACTTGAAGTTCCTTGTTCATAAAAAGCTACTTGAAGTTCCTTGTTCATGAACTGTCTGAATCCTTCCTCAGACATGAGGAATTTGCCTTTTTAATCTGACTTTAATAGTTGCTTCTTCTTTTCTGGATTTTGTTTCAAGTTTCTAATTCTGGGAAGAGGGCCAGTTACAGCCTGTTGCAAGATGCAATACAAGTTTGTGATTATAGTTTGCAATTCTCAAGTTTGCAGTTCTGGGGCTGGGGGCTGGTGCATGTTGCAATATACCCATATGGTATGTTGAAGTTTGATTTGATAGACTCCCCAAGTAGTTTTAATTAGAGTGTTCTGATATGATTTTATATATTTTAATTGTTGTTACTGTGGAGGCCTTTTGGAGGCCGAAAGTGTTAAATAAATAATGTGTGTGCGAGTGTAAAGAAAGAGTGATTAAAAGGGAAATGGGCATTCCCTTTTAATAGTCCCTACTTCTCCATATCATTTTGTTTTAGGTGAATGTCCTGAGTTTATTCTTGCTTCATTTGACCTGAGGAACATATTTATGTATTTGGAACCTGTTTTCTTTGTTCACAGGCTTCTCAATGCCAATAAGATCAACTGCCTGAGAGTAAACACATTTCAAGATCTACATAATCTCAATTTATTATCCCTCTATGACAATAAGCTACAGACTATCAGCAAAGGGCTATTTGTTCCTCTCCAGTCAATTCAAACTCTGTGAGTATCTAAGAATACTATACCCTTCGGATCAGACTTTTTGGTGGCACAGAGAGCTTGGGGGGGGGGGAAGGTAAAAGTCTTGTTACAGCAAATGCAAATATTTTCAGAGGAGGGAAATCACCTCTTCTTCAGTCTTCTGATAGAGCTTCTGTCCTTGGATGCCCCCACTGATCCTGACCACAAGTTAATATGACATACTTCCATCCAGAGTATTTCAGAGCTTGAGGATCAGAGAAGGAGAAAAGTGATGGAAGGGAAACAGGATGTGGATTGGGTGTCTCAAAAAAGAAGGCTAAAAATGGAAAGGATTGGAAAGTAATATTGTTTTAGAAAAGGATTGAACAATTTCTGCAAGTATTTTAAAAATATCTTGTTATTCAAATTGTTAATTTGGAAAAAGTTAGTCATGGTTCATTTTTGTTGTCACTGAGAGACAATGTTCGATTTTGGCAATGGCCCTTTTCGGCTTTGCTGGTGAACTTTGCTCTGGGGTAGTCACCTGTGGCTGCTGAGATTGGACATCGGATGCCTACTGAGGTTTGCCTTGTTCTGGGATAATGCTGAAGAGGGTACGGAGGCCAGCCAGCCTGATGAACACCTATGACTGCCATTGCTGCAGGGCTTAACCTCTTTTTAGGCAACTGTCTGAAAAATCATATTATCTTTTCATATGTTGTATGCGGAGTGTGTTTCTTTTCCAAAGAGAACAGAAGTATGAAACACTCCCAGTAAATTCTACCTTAGGATAAGAACCAAAAAGGTGATAGGGTAATGCAGATGAAAGAGGACCTGTGTAGAATTTACTTCCTCATTTCATAGCTGCAGTCCCACTGCTAAGCAGAATAGCTGTAATGTAAATTAAAAACGGATTCCAAAATCAGAAACCAAGTACCTTGCTAAATATATATTATTTTTATGCTTATACATCTCTTCCTGGCACTACGATCTTAAAAAAACATTTGCTCAACTGCTTTGTGTGACCAAAGTATTAAGTACCAATACCTGTGAAAAGCTCCTTATCTCAAGTATAATGAAATTCCATTTATAATTCCATTCCCACTAATTGAGTAAGTACTACATGCCATCATACATGTTTTGATCATGTAGTCCCTGTTAAAATATTATTTTTAAAAAAATCTATGTGATACGTAGTTGGATCTCCAAATTTGCGGGTTTCACTTTCATGGGTTTAAGTATTTGTGAATTTTTCCAAACCTTGCAACCCATCTCAGGTGTTCGTTTTCTGGGGAAACCTTTCCTCTTGGTGGCTTCAGTCAGGCCACTCAGCTCTTTAAAAACTCTTATCTTCTTTCTTCTCTACAAGAAACGGCCTGGCCAGGTAACGATGGCTTCTAACCTTATTTCTGAGCATCACAAGCCCTCTCCCGATGGTCCCACACTTGAAGAAGGACTTGGGTGAGAGAGAAAATATAGCCATCATGCCAGCCCACCCCTTTTCCCTCTCCTTCCACTGACCTAGTTTGGACCCTAGGTGCCCATTCTCCCAACCATGCCTCAGCCCCCTTCCCACAGACACACACACACACAAACACATATTTTGATATTTGTGATTTTTCCACATCTGCAGTGGTCCCGCATTTCTAGCCCTCACAAATGTGAAGGGCTGACTGTATTTGTTTGTTTTCTTTGTGTCTTGGAGTGAAATATGGTTATGAGGAATGAGAGAGGAATCAAAATTGTTTTATTTTTATTAGATATGTTGTTCATGCCATCCACATTCTTAGATAGCCATTCATTACAAAACTATGAGGATTTTTTTTTAAAAAAGACTTTTTGGCTCCATCAGAACTGTTTTTTGTTAAAATATTATTAGGAATAGCTTGTTGGGGTCTGACAAAAGAGAGGGTTTTGACCTGATTCGTTTCTCCTTTCTCTTTCAGCATCCTCACTAACTTGAACTTGTTGCAAGAGCCATAATTTAACTCTGTCCTTTATTATTCAGTGATCTAGAGATATGGCTTTCTGGAAAAAAAAATACTCCTTTGTGGGGAGAAGCTACATAAGGAACCCACTTAAAAGTTCATCAAAATGGCAGCTGCTAAATACAACAAGGAATTTTGTGTGTACCACCCAGCCATGTTGACCCATATGGCTTTCCTGTGTTTTGTAGCCAAACTTTTCTGGCACACAAACAAACCATGCAGTAGAAATTAATCCATATAAAGAGCTGGTGCACATTAGCAACTCAGTGTTGGATCAATCAGTGTTAAATGAACCTTAATTAATACCTTGGTTTGTATCACTTTATTTTAAACGTTTACCTGTAATAAAGAATGTTCATATAAACATCTGATATTCTCCTTACAATGAAAACATTCAGACAAACAAAAACTATAAACTGATATGAAAAGATGTTACACATAAAGCTCAGAAAATATAATGTATAAACGAGTGCTGTCCATTTTGGAGAGATTTTATATGAACTTATAGACTATTCTGGAGTAGAAAAAATATTGAACACTTGAAATGACTAAACTGCATAAAATCTAACAAACCAGTATTTATTAGAAACTCATATTAGGTTTGAAGGACCCACATTTGAACATCCAATAATAAATATCATTTATATTCAATCTGTTTTTAGCTTCAATTTTTAACCTTAAAAATCACTGTGGCCATTTCCGCCCTACACTGTGGAATTCTGGAGTTTGTAGTTTACTGAGGCCAAAGAGCTCTTTGGCTGAGAATTCTAAATGCTCTTCCCTAAACTGCAAATCCCAGGATTCTCCAGGATGTTGACAGTGGAATAATAGCACTATAACAGTGTAGTGCAGAAATGGCCTGTGACAGGAAAACGTCAAGGTAACGCAAAGGACGTGGAAGAACCCATTTTGTGCCCAGTTTGCATTACCTGGATCCTACCCATTGCCTCCCTAGGGGTCCATGGACTCCAAGTTAAGAACTCCTGGCATAATAGAAAGAGGACCCAGTTGGAGACAGGTTTTCCCATTTCTTCTGTCATGTTAGGAAAGGGGAGATTAGATATTTCCATAGGATAAACATAAACCATCTTATTCCAGACGTTCAAATCTTCTAGCATAGTATTACTTTCTCATAAATGCTAGTTTGGTTTACACTGCCCATGGTTTTGTAGGTATATTGGTCAGATTCCAGTTTCATGATGCATTTTATTTGCAAAGTTAAATGTAATCGCAAGAGTAAATCTATTTTAGATAACTCTGTTAGCTCTGACTAATATATTTAGATTTTAATTTTACATTTTGGGAAGAGTTTTGGTTTATCTATTGACTTTCACTACGGGCTTGAGGTACATTAGTGTGTATATCCACAGCTTAATTTCTAGAAAGTTTTAGCGTTCTGAGACCAGTTCTTTCAAACTTTCAAACTTTATTATTTCTAATAAGAGACATATAACTGCAGTGTATTTTCCAGCTGAAAATGACAGCATTTACACATGGAAAGCTTGTGCCCTTCAAAAGCAAGCTTTGCTGTATTAATTTTTGTTTCCTTCTTGAAAGCGTCCACTGCAGACTTAATAAAGTAAAGAGGGGGGAAAAATGGCTCACTGAATTCAAGTGCAGCTCCATGCAGCTTCCGCCAGGCCTGGTATGCTGGAAGCTGATTCAATTACTCTACTCTGCAGTTTTGTGTTCTTAAAAAACAATGATGGAGTACAGTGTCACAGGTCACTTCTGGTTAAACTTCCCATCCCTCTTGCAGACATTTAGCTCAGAATCCATTTGTGTGCGACTGCCATTTGAAGTGGCTGGCTGATTACCTGCAGGATAATCCAATAGAAACCAGCGGCGCTCGATGCAGCAGCCCACGTCGCCTTGCCAACAAACGAATCAGCCAGATCAAGAGCAAGAAGTTCCGTTGCTCAGGTAATTCATTTATCCAGGCTGTACTGCACTTTCAGTTCAGAAATAAGCAGGTCCAGAGAGCCTGCTAATCAAATCTGTAGGACAGTGTTTGCTATAATGGATATTATGTAGCATCTTTCTAAAATTAAATTTAAGAAATTGGATTACTCCTCCAGAAAACCTATTTACCTTATGCATTAAAAGAGAAACAAACCTTTAACTTGGCTCGTGATTTATTTATCATTTCAGCAAAAAAAAATAAAAAAAAAATTGGGATGTGATTTTTAAAAGAATGCAGTAGTGTATATGAGCTTACAAAAAGATAAAATACAAATGATCCCATGTGTCAAATATTTTGTGGAGGTATGAAAAAAAGTCAGATATGTTTTGTTATTATCAAGTATAGATAACACTTTGCTCAGTTTGTTGTTAAGACAATCTTTTACTGGGCAAAAGAAAAGAGGTTTTTTTTTCTTCTTTTCTTCTTTTTCTCCTTCCTGGCTTTTCTGACAGACACTAAAAACATACTAGGACATTGTCTTAGTCATTTTATCACAGGTAACTTTTAAACAAAACAGTATGGTCTCCCTCTGTACTTAACATATACACAGACTGTTAAGCAGGGCTGTCTAAATACCTGCAGACTCAGGCCAGCAGAATAGCTGGGAATGGGTTTATATTCCCAAAGCAGAATAAAGAGGGAACTTTGCTTCTCCGGTCTTCTGCAAATAACCTAACCGCTAGGCAAACTAGTTCCCCAAATGACTAGCTTGGAGAATGAAAAGGGCCCTGAAAACCAATGGAAGCCTCATTGACTGCTGGAAAAGCTGTACTATGCACCTGACAAACAAGTGAATTTCTTCTCTGTGTCACGTTACACTCCACTGGGTGTGAAGGGGAACACAGGTATTCAGAGGCCCACTGTAGTTTCAAAGACTCTCAAAAAAGATTGACTGAAGAGGAGCACCCTTCCAGAGAAGAAACTAGATTGACAAGTTCCTTAGGAGGTGGTTTTGCTGTATGTTCATGATCTGTTAAAGTCCAGCAAGTTGTATGAAGTTGCTATAATCTGGGGGGCCCTAAAGAATGAATGTAAAAGAAGCAGCGCCACGGTGGTTCACAAGGGCCAACATAACTTGTGTGCCTCTGTTGCTAAAAGAGGCCTATGAACAGACAGTCTACCTGGGGCTCAGTAAAACCTGTGGTATTACTGTCTGGCTGGGAGTGCAGAAATAGGGGAGAGGTTCAAGCCTATTACAGACTGCAACTCACAGATGGTGGACCATGTTCACAAATTGTCCAGGCCTGGGCTCACAAACTCTTACAGGCATGGGGAGCAACAATGGAGGGGAAAAAAATAAAAACATATTCATACACTACCTTCTGCAGTGCCATCATGGAGCATGAGCAAGCTATCTGAATCAAATATGTTTTCCCACTTGCAGACTATTTAGATGAAGGACACTGCCACACAGATAGTCTTTACGCCTCGGTGTAAACAAAGTACTTGTTAGTAGGAAGACATGCATAACTAATGGCTGAAAGACACTGTCTAGAAGAAACATATTGGTTAAAACTCTTTGCATGTGATTTGATGATTTTGGGTAGACCAGGTCTTGAATGTTTTAATTATTCAGATAACACTGAAGGAATAGCAAAAATTAACTCAGCTTATGTAGCATGTGATAAATGTTTATATGTACATCGTAACTAGAGTGCTATAGCTAACCTTCCTCTTTCAGACATGAGCAAAAGGACACATTTATTTTACAGTGTCAAATGCTGTCACGTTATGATTGTTCATGTTGTTAAGCTCCTTAACCCTGCATATTTTGTACATCTGGTTGTGATACAGTACACTTCTCATTTCAGGCAAGCTTCAAATGTGGGCAGAATTTTATGTGACAGAAAATCACTAAATGATACAAGAAAAAAATTATTGTCAGTGATGGAATAGCTTGCAGCATTTGAGTATTGTTATTTTTTTCCTCTTTAAAAAGAAGACTGTGATGAATTGTGCTTCTAATAACTAGAGATGGATGGCAGAAGGCACTAGGTTTATGGGGCAGGAGAGTTTGCCCTTTATCTTATCAAAAAGTTGTCAGTCATTAACTGCCTTTTATCCATAAAATCTAAGTAACGTCATTTAAAAAAAAGCGTCAGATTAATTATCGATGGGAAAAGGTCGAAGGTTTGTCCTTTACTTATAAACAGCAGAGATATCGGATTAATTCAGTACACAAAGCAAAAGAACTGATGGATAGATTGAAGAAAGATTTACGAAAGGACGCCTCTGAAGGAGAGAAAGATCATGAACAGTTACCTCTAGAGGTGGAAAGAGAACAACTACAAGGAGAAGAAGAAGACGGAGAACAAGAGGAAGTAATAGAAGTAGTGCAAGGAACTGTGGAACAAGAAGAAGGGGAGGTAGGTGAAGATATACTGAAGGAATAAGCTAAACTTCAGTAATAAAATACTAATATAACCTGCAAAATGGATTTGAAGATCTATTCTTGGAACATTAAGGGGTTTAACTCTGAATACAAAAGAAGACAAATTTTTCACCATCTAGAGAAACAGAATATAGATATAATATGTCTGCAAGAAGCTTGAATTAGAACTCATGATTTGAGATATGTCAGGAATTTGAAATTAGGTAGCTGTTTCACAGCTACGATTGATAAAAAGAAGAGGGGAGTTTTGATATATGTAAACTCAAAATTTGGTGC
This sequence comes from Cyclura pinguis, assembly GCA_030412105.1. Lineage (NCBI taxonomy): Eukaryota > Metazoa > Chordata > Lepidosauria > Squamata > Iguanidae > Cyclura > Cyclura pinguis. The sequence continues at coordinate 134,593,407 of CM059600.1, forward strand.
AAAGCAAATCTTTCAGGATAGCAATGGTCGTTATATAGGAGTTGAAGTTACTTTGAAACAGGACAAAATATTAATAGTTGGAATATATGCACCAAACGGAGCTAAAGGTGAATTCTTCCCTACAATACAGGAAGAGGTATTGAGATATCTTAATGAAACAGGAAATTCTAACACGATTGTTTTCGGGGATTTTAATGGAGTAATCAGTCCCCAGGTTGACAGGACAATGCAAAAGTTAACTCCCCGAAACAACGGCAAACTTCCTAAGAGCTTCTTTAATATGATGGATAATTTAAATTTATATGACACTTGGAGATACAAGAACGGGCAATTAGATGGACATACATTCTATTCAGATCGACATAAGTCAATGTCAAGGATAGATATGATGTTGGTATCTAAACAACTTTTGTTGAGAACTACAGATATGGACATACTTCCCAACTTATGCTCTGATCACAATCCAATACAATTAAAGATAAGGATTAAAGACAGAGAAAGAACATGGAGATTGAATGAGGAGATTTGGAATAAGGAGAAATATATAACAAAAGCAAAAACAGAGATAATTAATTATTTTAATGAGAATTTGACGTCGGAGCTCTCGATGCAAACCATTTGGGGTGCAAGTAAAGCTGTGATGCATGGTAACTTTATCAGATGGACTGCAGAGATCAGAAAAGAAAAGAGAAACACTGAGCAGCGAATTTTGGAAAAGATGAAAGAAACTGAATGACAGATGAGACAAAATCCGTCAGATAAACAGATTAGACTACAGATGAAGGTACAGCAAGCTGAATTAAATCAACTTAATTTGGAAGAAATAGAGCAACAGATAAGGAGAATGAAATATAATTTCTTTGAACAAGCTAATAAACCTTCTAAACTTTTGGCAGGTTTGCTGTGTAAAAGAAGGGCCAGAAATATCATAACTGAGATTAGAACAGGAGAAGAAAGAATTACAAAACAAGAGGGAATAAAACAAGCTTTTTGTAATTACTACATGAAACTGATGAGCAAGATCTCACAGGAGAAAAAACAACAAGAAGTGGAAGAATATTTGGAGAAAATGAACAAAATGAGATTTGATGAAGACCAAAGATCAATCTTGAACAATTCTATTACTATGATGGAAGTAGTTGAGGCTATTAGGAACTTGAAGAACGATAAAGCTCCAGGACCCGACAGCTTTACTGCAAGATATAATAAGATTATGGAACATGAGATTTCAATACCTTTGCAAAGTACTATAAATGAAATAATAAAGGAAGGAATACCAGATACTTGGAAAGAAGCTAATGTTGTGCTGATCCCGAAAGAAGGAAGAGATCTGAGAGATGTAAAGAATTATAGACCAATATCACTTTTGAATACAGACTACAAGATTTTTGCTTCAATTTTAGCAGCGAGGCTTAAAAAAGTGCTGTTAGAGGTAATCGATGAGGACCAGAATGGCTTTCTACCCAAAAGATCTTTGAGAAATAACATCAGAACAGTCTTAAATGTAATTGAATATTATGAAAAGCATAATGCACGGAAAATGGCCATGGTATTTGTAGATGCGGAGAAAGCTTTTGACATGATCAGCTGGCCATTCATGAAGATGGCGGTTAAACAGATGCAGGCAGGAGAAAAATTTGTTGCATGGATTGAAGCAATTTGCAGCCAACAACAAGCTCGACTGGTTATAAACGGTGAAAGAACACGAATGATAGAAGTGCACAGAGGGACAAGACAAGGGTGTCCCTTGTCTCCTCTGCTGTTTATTATGACAATGGAAATACTTAACAATGCTATAAGAGAAGATAAAGAAATAACAGGAGTTCAAATCAAGAAATATCAATATAAGTTAAAAGCTTTCGCTGATGATTTGGTCTTATTATTGGATGACCCAGGGAAATGTATTGAAAAATTGATTACTACAGTGCAAGAATATGGAGAATTCTCTGGTTTTAAAGTTAATAAGGAAAAAACAGTCTTCTTAACCAAAAATATGACTGAAAGAGAAGAGACGGAATTAGTACAAAAAACAGGATTTAAAACAGGACAAAAGGTAAAATACCTAGGTATTTGGATAGCCAAAAGAAACAATGAGTTATTTCAAAATAATTATGAAAAAAATGGAAAGAAATAACAAAAGATTTGGAAAACTGGACTTCCATGCGTTTGTCAATGATGGGGAGGATAGCTGCAATAAAGATGAATGTTCTGCCAAAAATGAACTTTTTGTTCCAAAATCTTCCCGTAATAATGAACATGAAACCTTTCATACAATGGAAGAGAGAACTAACCAAGTTTATATGGCAAGGAAAAAAACCTAGGATAAAATGGAATACCATGACAGATCTAAAAAGTAGAGGAGGAATGGGACTACCAGACTTTCAAATATACTATAAGGCAGTGGCTTTTACATGGATAAAAGACTGGATAGACCTTCAAGATACGAGAACGTTGGCATTGGAAGGTGCTGACTTGAGGATGGCGTGGCATGCCTATATGTTTTATGATAAAGCAAAAATAGATAAAGACTTTACACACCACTATATCAGAAAATCGCTTTTGAAAATCTGGGACGATTATAAAACTAAAAACGTAAGGCAGCTCCCCACCTGGGTCTCACCGCAAGAGGCTTTTTTTGGCAGATGGACTGATACAGATAAATGGTTGCGATATGACGATATAATTGAGAGATCAACGTCCAATAATCTTAAGATTAAAACAAGGGAAAAATTAGAACAAGAGGGAAGAACACTAAGTTGGTTCCCTTACAGACAATTAGCAGAAAGGTTTCAGATGGATATAAAAACATATGGAATTGAACTAAAAGAGAAGACTGGAGTAATTAAATGGCTGTTTGAAAATCCACCTCATTTACTAGCCCAAATGCATCAAGAAATATTACATCAGGAGAGGCAAGAAGAAACAGTAAAGGCAACAATGATTTCATGGGCTCAAAACATCGGACATTCAATTTAATTAGAGTCTTGGGAGCAGAGTTGGAAAAAAACACAGAAATTTACAGTAGCTCAGAATTTGAAAGAGAACTATTATAAGCTATTTCATAGATGGTACATGACACCAGACAAATTAAAAAAGATTTATAATACAGGTATCGGACACTGTTGGAAATGTCAGAATGAGGTCGGTACAATATATCACATGTGGTGGACATGTCCAAAAGCTAAGAAATATTGGGCTGGAATACATAATAAAATTTGTGCATTAATGAAAGTTCAGTTTGCTAAGACACCAGAATTGTATTTGTTAAATATGACTGATATATTAGAAGGTACTGGTATAAAGAAGCATTGGAGAATATTACTGTATATGATAACAACAGCTTGTATTGAATATGCAAAGTTGTGGAAAACTCAGCAAATACCCACAATAGAACAATGGTGGGGTACACTTATTGAAAACAAAAATGCTGATATGGTCTGTCAGAGATTAAAAGGGAAATCAGACGATGAGATACAAAAAGAATGGCAAATTGTAACGGATAATTGCTGGGTTCTATCAGATGGAAATCTGTGATTCATGATTTAAGATAAATTATGAGGGGGCTACAGGATACTTATCATGAAGCGGGAATATGGAGATTGAAATGCAGGAATCAACAAGTAATATTAGCAGTAAAATGTTGTACAATATTTTAAGCATTTAGAAATCTTGATAATGAAATCTAGATCAGTGTGGAAGATCAGAAATATTTCAATTAAGCTGACAGTTATAATTGTTTGTTTTATATGTGAATTTTGAATAAAATGAAAAAAAAAATTTATATAGACATTAGTCACATACATACCTTTAAAGTGGCTTCTCTCCAATGGAATTTTTCCGTTTATGGAAGTCTTGTTAATCTAGAGGAGAATCAAAGCATGGTTCTGTTTTATGTGCTCTGGATTGCACTGTGCTTAGGATTGCATTATGAATTCTGCCTTTTAATCAGATTTTGTTGAGTATTTGCAAGAGTAAGCCCTATGGTATACATGAGTAAATGGTAATTCTTTTGTCTCAGTCGCTCTCTTGACTTACTGCTCTGGTGCATCAGTTCTAAATATTTGTATTTCTGTAGTACTCTGACAAATACTGCAACTTGGGAGTTTTAAATGCGTGGAAATGTGATTTAGATGTGCAAGCAGAAATATATCTGGATTATCCTTGTAGGAAACTGTAGGCATTACTGAAAGTTGCCTCTAATAATCTTAAACATTAGTTAGTCTAACATATGGAGTATTTGAGGATCAAACTTGAAATAAGAAGACCAGACATGGAGAACTGAGAATAAGGGCCACTTCATTTGACCTAATTTATTTAAGTTGTGTTGGCCTGGAAATGGAGCAAGAGGCGAGAGCAACCTTATGCAGGTCCAGCTGAGTCCAGATGTCACTCCATGATTACTTCCTTAGCCTTTGCTTGGGTGAAACACCTTAGCCCCAAGGGCAATCCAAATACTTAGATTCCTCCGCCAGTGGCCATAATTGGAATGTAACTGAGGGAACTCATACTGTCATTTCCACACGATGGGGCTGTGCCACTTGGAGACAGGATGGCAGCGTTTAGCAGGTCGTACCTCCACATGATGTTGTCGCTGGCCTGCTTCCATCCCATCCCCAAGTGTCACACTCAAGGAGTTTTCACAAAATGGAAAAAATCCATTTTGTACCTGTGATCGCACAGCGCTCCCATCCCTCCCAGCTGTGCAGAAGCTGTGGAAGCACACTGGCAATGCTTCCTTCCATAGCACAGTAATGGAAAGTGCCCAATCGTGCTGGAAGAGGTGGCACCATTCTGCTCCCTTCCACATGGAGTGAGCAGGTGCAGAGGGGAGCGCTGCTGACACAGTCCTTTCCAGACCCGGGATTGCAGCATGGTGACACGGAAGAGCATCTAAAGCTGCAGAACTCTACCAGTGAGAGCCCAATGCCAGATTAGCCTCAAAGATAGCCTCCTTACCCACCCCTGGGTTGTGGAACCCTTAAGAGGGAGTTCCAAAACCCTACCCTACACCAAAAGGGTGCCACAGGTATACACCAAAGTCTTATATTCTCCCCCCACTACCTGCCCAATGACAACCTATTTATTGACACCACACAAAGCCAATTATGCAAGTCCAACAGCTACAATATGAAGTAGGAAGAGTGAAGGAAAAAATTGCTACTCAACTCTGTGGCCACCAGACAGATCTCACCTTGCACTGAGGGCGGTAGGATAGGTCATGCTGTGATGATCCAAAGAGGTGTGTCAAGGGGCAATCAGGCTTAAATTGCCTATGGTCCTTCCCATCACATGCTGTGATCTGATGGCAAGCACCAGTCACCAACCACCCCGGTCTCTGTCACAGAGGCCATCAAATAATTACCTTCCCCCACAGCACCATTTGCTGTGCCTATCTAAGTAAGCCTAGACACACACGTTAGCCTTCAGCATTTGTTCTGTAGGGCTGGCGAACCCTCAAGGGCATTTGGGGTACAAGGGAGTATAAAGAGTATTGAAAGAAAACTAAATTCTCATTCTGTAAACAGAAGTCTACATGCAGAATGTTGAGTTTTTCTTTGGTCTTTGCAGTAACATTTTATAATGCTGATCAATTGATGAGACTCTTAAAGATTTTTTTCCCTGAGAATCAGCACCTCTGCTTTGAGGATCTTCTCCTGTTGTGAACTTCTCAGAAGGCATGTGGAGTAGAGTATTGTTTCTTAGCCAGCCATTGGTAGAGAAAGAAATACTGCATTAAGAAAAATCATAGTAAGCTGAGGGTTTTTTTAGATGCTAATATGTTCATCAATTCCAGGGAGAAGAAATTAAAGTATAATATTGATTTTTGTTTTTGAAGCTTAGAGACCCAGGAGAAAAGTCCTTCAGTGTTGTTGAGTTCATTAAATTCCTTCATGAATTTAGACAGTACAAGAATGATATCCCAAGAACAAAATGTTTAATTTATGCAGAGGAGCAATGCATTATGTGTAATAAGAATTTCATATATAGGTTTTAATTTTTAAAAGCACTCAGATTTATAACCTTTTTCAGACTACTATTATGAATCAGTGATAGCATGTCAGATTTTCTGGGTTTTTTACCCCTTTTATTGCAATGGGAATGGGAATTACACGTTGCACTGTTCCTGATCCTGAGTGTAGATGAAAGCTTATTTCCATTTATCCTTGAGAAATCTTATCCATAACATCTTCTGGCACCCAATGAGCACATAAAGACTATCTTGTATCTCATTAAGGTTTTGACGAGTCAGAAATAAAGCTAAAACCCTGAGTGTGCATTCTTCAGTATTGTCACAGATATGATTAGCTTTCAGAATTTAATTAACTGAGATCAGAATTCTGTGCATTCTGAAATGTGCTTATACCTTATGCTTATTCAGAAGTATGTCCCACTGAATTAAACAGAGCTTACTTTTCACTTGTCGTAGATTTGTTAGCCAGTTTTGCTTAACTTACCATAAGAAATGATGGCAAATTGAAACTCTGACTGTTAGAAATACATATTTTTTATGCATGGTATTGCTGCCCATTTTAGACATAATGCATGGGTAGACCAAGATTTGCCATTACTTTTAAACAGTTGTACCTTTTAAGAGGTGTGCATCTAAAAATGTCATATATGCAGCTGCTCGTAGCATGAATGACCTATATCCAGTTGCTAGTTCCAAGTGAAAGAGACATACTGAATCAATTGCTGAATGATAAATCAATACTTAACATGAATCCCGGTGATTAAGTGTGCTAGTTGGGTCCAGCAATAGAATTTAGGCCAACATATTTAAAAGCAAATACTTTTTGTTAAGCAATTGTTTCATGCAAAACATGTGTGTACAAGTTGTAGTAACAATTGGTTGTAAAGACATTTTCCTGCCAGATCACATGTATATATTCAAGGTGAACGTGATGTGTATTTGCCTTTCATGAAAGAGAAATCACCCTTCTGTATTCGGTAACAGTCATACAAGGAGGTGCTGCTCTTCCCCCACAGCTGCACCTACCCAATGACAGGCAAATGTCCAATGAGACATACCAGCTCTATTTTACCAGAGGCTATTCTTCTCAGTAGCCTCATCCGCTTAGCATCTTTTGATTAAGATAACTGCCATACAGATTTGTTTTCTAAGGGGAAATCAAAAGGAATTCAGCAGCAGATTGTACTTGCTCAATGATAGCTCCGTGTGCTTTAGAATTGGCAGGGCGCCTTGATTAGTATGCAGCTCCACAGCGTTTGCTGCCAATGGCATGAAATATATTGCTCTACTCGGAGAAATGTCTTTGTTTTCTCTTCGAGATTTCTTTTTTCCTCCTCTCTTTCTGTCACATTTGACTAGCAATTGATTGATCTGTCCTATACATGTACTGTGGTTTCCCTGCTAATGAAAGAATGTTTAAAGGAAGTGGAAAGTCACTGAAGCTTTGTTCTCTCCTACCATGACAATAAGAATTTGCTTCCCCTTTGAAGCTCTGATAACCAAATGTGTTTCTCATGTGTCTGTGGAATTTGATTCTTGTTCCATTTAGCCAATTTAATTAGCTGTTACAATGCCAAATAGTTGTCATACACGCCACTAACACAACTAACAATGGAGACAGGACAATGAGCCATCTGCCAATAGAGATTTCTTTCTGTCAGATGTTGCCTCTTAGTAATTCAGTCCGAACAGAAGACAGCAGCACTGAATCAAATATGTAATACTGAAGCGTAAGCATTCCACTGTTTGGTGCCAGTTTCATGTTACCACTGTCATTCTGACAGAACTTGTTGCATCAGAGCATGCTATCTTCCATTTATCTGTAGTGGTCCAAAGCATTTGTCAATGAAAGCAGAAGATGATGGTGTTTGCATCTCTGCTTGAGTTCTCAGCAACTGTTTGCATAGTGATGATAAATGTTTTTAGATATCATTAGGTGCACAGGTCCAAAGTGGCATCAGGTGCATATGCTGGTTTGAATTTAATTACACTTAGGTTTATTTTGAATGGGACTGGGTGACCTTATCAAAGAGGGGTTGACCAGAACAAAATATGCAGTTTATACAGTCATCTAGCTTAACACAAGTGGTGAGCAGTAGTGCTTCTCTGTTTTCTGACAGATTTGTTGAATTGATGGTGCCTTGCTGCATCAAGTAATGGGAGGAGAATGCAATTAAACACAAATGCAGCTGTCATCCTGAGACTACTGAAGTATATGAAAAAATTTAAATGGAAAATACAGGTATAACATACTATGTAAGCCCTAAGTGAAGCTCCAGTGTTCAGTTGCACCTGTGATGGGGTGTTTTTATCATGCATCATAAAATCCTCCTCAAAGACTGAACATGTTTACATAACAAACATTTATCTGCCTTATACCAGTTTAACTGTCAGAATTTCTGCCAGAGCTTCTGTTAAAATCTGTAGAACTAGAATTTTCTGGAAGGGAGGGAGTAATATTGAGGGAATTTAAGATACCTGATTGATTATGAAAATCATCTTCAGATTAGGAAGAGTGCCCAGTCTTCATTGCAAGTGCCTAGTCTTCAGAGGAATTCTCTTGGGTGAGATAGGCCTTTGGTATTATCCAGCTGGAATGCAGTAATGCACTCAGGGGAGCTGTCCTACTGAACACATTGTGGCTTACCCATTTCATTTATGAGTTGCCAATCATTCTATGTAACTATCATGTACATCCGGCATGAACAAAGTGTGGCTCTGTGGCTAAATGTGACTCATGTTTTTTGTGGCTATGGACACCTCTACCCCCTTCCCATTGCCCCCCCCTTCTCCTGGCCAAGAGGTGGGGGGGTCAAGTCACCTTTTCTGAAGTGTTCATAATTGGAATTCACCTTTTAAAAAGCACTATTGCGGATAAAAATGCAAACTTTGTTAAACAAGAAGAGGTCATCTGTCCACTTCTAGGCTTTTGGTTTTGTTTGAGCATTGGTATTTTTGTTTTGTTTTGTTTTTTAAAACTGTCTGTGAAGCCACCAAGAGGGCCCCAGGGACTGGGCTGCTGGACCCATAACTGTCCCCTCCCCGCCAGCTTACATGTCAGGAATAATATGGTCTTTATATTCCAGGTACGCAGGTACTTGTGTCAAATGCAGATATGCCTAGCTTGCCACTTGTGATTCTGGTAGAAAGCTATAGTCATTTGCTTCACAAAATGCCACATGACAGACAGAGAGTGCCAGGTTGTAAAGTAAGTAGGACCACATAGCTTCTCTTTCCATTCACATTACTTTTACGTAACAGTTGCATTTCTCATGCCTCTTGTTCTTGTATGTAATAAGCCATCAGTGTGGACTGAACTCTTCCCTTTCTTAAGACAGACAGCTTGGCTTGCTATTGTGTGCCTTCAAGCCATTTTTGACTTATGGAAACCCTGGGGTGAACCTATTGTAGAGCTTTCTTGGCAAGGTGTGTTCAGAGGGGGTTTGCCTCTGCCTCCCTCTGGGACTGAGGAAGTGTGACTTGCCCAAGTTATCTAGTGGATTTCCATGACTGAGCAGGGATTCAAACTCTGGCCTCCAGAATTGCAGTCCAGTGCTCATAGCACTAAACCATGCTGGTTCTCTGAGTTTGGTTTAATAGTGTTCAGTGCAAGTGCTCTAATGCAAATGAAGTGTTCACCATGTAGACTAGCTACTATCTTGTAGATTTCATTACCATGTAATAATGCCATTTTACATTATTGCTATGACATAAGTCATAGCAGCAAAATGGATTCCACACTCTGGAGGAGTGTTTTTTAGCAGCATCAAAGTGTGCTGTAGTCCTGACAACTTTGAAGAAAGTTGTTTGTGTAGGAGGTGGGGGGTTGTGTGTGTGTGTGTGTGTGTGTGTGTGTGTGTTGGTAATAGTGGTACAAAAAAGTCTGACCCCTGCTGTCATTTCTAGAAGACGTAACATGAAGTTAAGCTTTTATACAATTTGCTTTCCCTTCAGTAGAATAGAGGTACAAAATAGTGCAAGTGTGCTAGGCCGTGTACAAACCAGAACAGATTGTATTAACATGTCTTGGGGGGGGGAATCCCATTAAATTTCCCCATTTCTTCTAGTTCTTTCAGAAATGTTAAGACAAATGCACTGCTGCCAGTCAATTGTTGCTTTACTGTTACTGGATGAGAAGTTTTGAAAATGCCAGGAGACGATACAGGAGGAGCATCAAAATGTTAAGAAAAAACATGTGTATTCATGTTCTGTCCAAATTCAACCAACAATGAACTCATTTACTATAGATTAAGACTAAAAAAAGAACAGTGACGATAAGCTGTATCTCAGAATAGAATAAATTAGTTCTCTACTGTGTTCCTGCTATAAAATATTTTACATTGAAAAGGCCAGATAGTATGAAAATATGATTATTAAAATGATAGTAAGAAAACAGTTAATTTAACAAAAAAAAATGGTTTGGTTGTAGGAGAAGATCATTTCAAAGATTGCTGTTGGATTGGCTGGAGGCTTTCTTCAGGCCGCCGCAGAATAACAGTATCCTGTGCATGTATTAAGTTACGGATGCTGTTGTTGATGGTTGTTTAGGTGTTGTTCACAATTTCCACATGCTCACTGTATTTGATTGAACTGTCACTGAAGTCTCACACTTACAAATCTTTAACTGGGTTACACTTTTCAAAGATCCTGATGGGTTGTTCTCAACCACTAACAGTCTGTGCTGTGGAGTGTGGTTTTTTGCATTTGTAGCCATAAGTGTTGAACTCCAGCTCGTTTATGCATGGGAGAGTGGACAACTGCTCACAGTGAAATCTCCAGCTTGTGCTTCTCCGTGCTGCTTCCTCTCAGCGCTCCTCTCTCTTTGGCGGCTGCCTAACACTGACTCTTCCTGTTAATGGGATTTTCCTTTGTGCTTGATCTAACCATGTGGTAGAACAATACAAATTGAACATGGTTCTGTCAAGCACCATGGAAGGCTCCATGCTTTCCTGCAGCATGGCATGCTGAGATACTTCTACTGTTTTCAGAAACTTCAAAAGGTGAGAGGTGAGAGCATCAAAAGGTGAGAGTGGAACAAAGGCCACATGGTAAAGAGACCTATAACAAGTTCCACAAATTAAAAGACTGATTGCAAAGCTCATGAATTCATAAAAAAATAATCTAGGGTGTGTTTTTGTAAATTGCTGGCTTGTGAAATAGCTGCAACCAGTTGTATTAATTCCTTTTAAAGAGCACAGATTGAGCATGTAGTTGATTTATTCAGTTGTGTTCCAACTTCAGTGGCAAATCTGTGAACAAAGTCAGTTTCATTACCTAAACAATGCAAGTGAGTTACAATATCAGGATACTGTGCTGCATGATTCACACATTTGAGTTGCATCAGGATGTATGTGTGATATAGAACATCTTGATTTCTCACTAATCAGTATTCAGTCATAGAAATATTGTGGTTGAAATACACACTATCACAGCAAGCTACAATATTTTCATTTGCTGCCTTGGTCCTAGAATATTGAGCTGTTATCAGCATACTTCTATGCTTCATGCTGACATCTCAGCTAAATAGTCAGTTATGTTCCAGGTGGCAATTTGCTATTTGGCACATTTGTCATCTCTATTGGTGGCTTTCAAAGTGTCTTCCTTGAGAGAACCCTTTTCCTGCTGAATTATGTGCCAAAGGACCCCTGATTGTTTGCCATGAAAAGGATACTTTTCCTTGTGGGTTATCATAGAGAATAGGACATGTATTCAATTTACCAGCAGCACTGGCCAGGCTTGGCCATTTATGCCTAGGTTAATTTATAGTGTAACCAAAAACACTGCCCAATGGCTGCATATTATGGAAGAAATCAGTAGTAAGTTGGTAAACTAACTTTTTTTAAAAAAATAATAACTTGTGTCCCTTTGCTGATCTTCCTTAGTTGTGTATCAAAAACAAAACGAAAAAAACCTGTAGTTCCCTTAAGTTGTTTGAAGACCCATAGAAGTGCCAAGTAATACATTTTCTCTTCATTGCTCTGCCTCCTTACATACATTGTAGAAGAATAGTAAAATTTTTCTAACCATCTGACAGGATATTTGAGACAACCAAGGTGGTATGTGAAGATAAGAGAATCTTTGTTGTTGTGTGCTTTCAAGTAATTTCTGACTTATGGCGGCCCTAAGGCAAACCTATCATTGGGTTTTCTGGAGCTGAGAGTGTATGACACACCCAAAGTCACCCAGTGTGTTTCCATGGCTGAGTGGGAAATCAAACCTTGGTCTCCACTGGAGACCAGCAGACCACTGGATCATGCTGGCTTTCAAGAGAATATACCCCAAGTTAATTTGGACCAAATATCTGTACTAATTAACTGGCTTCCCATGTAATAACATGGTATGCTGTGGTAATTTGTCATTTGGTATGGTCATCTGTCTTAATCCCTGAATAAATCTTGAAGCAAGCTCTTTATTCTCTATTACTTTCACCGAGTGGTTCAACCAGTTGCTCTTCTGCTTAACGTACATTTCTGAAAAGTGAGAAGAAGCTGATTTCCCTCCTTTCCTGTCATCTTTTCCCTGAGAAAGGGGAATAGTGCAAGAGGAGGATCTATGAGACCAAGGGGAATGGGATTATAGTTTTATTAAGGTGTAAAATATTGTCCCACCCCAAGTGACTTTCATAATAGATATTTTCACTGAAATAATAGCTAAAACTAATATACATGTGAATAAAGTACCAATGAGGTACTTTAAATCTGGTTAGTTCTCCTTGAAACTTTTTTTCTTATTGCTAAAGTTCTGAAATAACATTATTTTCCATTACAACCACCCTCCATTTGATTTTTATAATTGAAGTAATGTATGTAATCCATTGCACATAATCCATTAGATTGTACCTCTTGAATTGAACCATATCCACTTAAAGCCTCATGAGAGCATGCTGATAAAGTAATGCATGTAGAGATGGATGGACACGTATAACTGGTACTGCAGCCAGATGGCTGGCTTTCACATTAGTTTCCCTAATGGGAATAACATGATAGAACTGCCACCTGTCCAAGAGATCTCAAGGCTCAAGTTAAAGAGTAAATTTCCTCCTGTTGGCAGCTGATTGCTGCTGTCTTGCAGGTTGATGGGTATCTTGGAGGGCTTGATGGTGGCATGTGGTGTTTATCACCTCACACTCCATGGTACTTTAGATAATTCTCATTTAAAATTTAAATGTACACACAGAGTGAATAGGCAACCTATCGCCTCCCCCCCCGCCCCGTTGTAGCTATTTCACCTGTATAAAGCAAGAGATTAGAATACTACATTTTTCCTAGAAGAATTTCTTTTTGTTTCTCTAGAACAAAAGCAAAGATCACAACTTGGGTTACAACAGCATACCTTGCACCTTTCTTCTTTTTAGAAATGTTTCCAGATTTTACTTTCTAGATGGATACTCTCAATGTAAGATCTCAGATTTTATATGTGCGTGGGACACCATTTACCTTTAACATTCTAAGTAAACAGTATGCACATACCTGAATAGTCATTAAACTTGTTTTAGGTTAGTATGTCAGTGTGCAGGTGAACATAGTTATACCATGTCCCAACTGAACGAATAACAGATTAACCATATAGTCTGTTCTAAAAATAAGTACACAGTTCTCTGTCAAGGTGACCAGTACATATGTGATGCATTTTTGAAGTATGTGGTGGTATATTGTGGCATTGCTACAGATAGGATCTAAAAAGCTATTTAGATATACTGGAATGCTTGGGTGTAACCAGTGGAATACAGTATTCATCTTTTTCCTTGGTAGAGCAGACCACCCACTCACCCCAGGTTAAGAAACATATTACTTCTGAAAATCTTCTCAGTTTTCAAAGATAATTGCCAATGTAGAGGTGGAGGGGCAACCTCTTGACAAATAAAAGTCCAGAACTCTCTGTGTGGGAACTATTTGTGTGGTTCTTCAGATTCAGGCCTGTGTATTGAAAGTGACGTTCACTGAATGGATAAAGTATTCAGTGCAAAATTGAGTGGTTACATGCTTCACTGTGTGATCATTGGCATGTCTCTTTCCAAAGGACAAACCAGATGTGATAGAATAACCACATGTATTTGTTCATGTTCTGTCTCATTCGTACATAAAATTAAAATGAGGATGGAGTATCTACTTTTAAAACTGAAGGAAAAAAAAACCCTTCCTCACCTAATCTCATTGCTGTCTGGTTTGGCTCAGTTCTAATACTAAGCTGGGACAACAGAAAAGTGTTTGAAGCAATGGAGCATAGTGAAGTATACATGAGGGGAGGGGAATAGCTTTCCTCACCAATGTGTTCCTTTTTGTATAAAAAGCAATAATCCCTGTGCCTTGCTAGATACATGAATAAATATTGACCTTGTTTTATCAGTCTGACCCTGTTTTATCTTGTTTTGCTCTGCAGTGGGCTTGCTAAAAATGGGAAGGAAAAAGAAGGATTTAGTTTGGTTTGGTTTGGTGTTGCATTTTGCAAGGCAAAGTCTCACTCATATCCTTTTCTATATCGTAGTCTCATATTTGGTGTAATACCCCGCAACAGCATTTATTAAGTGTTGAGGTGGTTAAATCCCTTTAATACGAGGAAAGTGTGGGGATGGGTATTGGTACTTTTCTTGCAAACACATGTTAAAACATTGAGATAATTACCTGATGTGATTCACTGAACCTATGGTTTAATTTGTGATTTGAACCCAATTGTCAACTTCAGAGAAAAAAAATGAGTTGCATGTACTGAGAAGCCCTAATACTTTTAAAGCCCTAAAGAGCCCTGGTGGCGCAGTAGTTAAATGCCGGTACTACAGCCACAACATTGTGAGTTCGATCCTGCAGGGCTCCAGGTTGACTCAGCCTTCCATCCGTCTGTAGGTCAGTAAAATGAATACCCAGCTTTTGGGGGGCAATTAGCTTAAAACACATTGTAAACCACTTAGGGAGTGATTTGCACCAGTAAGCGGTATAGAAGTGTAACTGCTAACTAATGCATGTGAAGAAACTCCACAAGCTTCTTTTGCTGGGTATCCAGAAAGTATTTTATTAATTAGTAAAACTACTTCAGTGTATCCCTGTCATCTTTGAAATGTTGCAACGTATCCCCGTTCTCTTACCAGGAATGCTCCTGTTCAGGTTTCAGCCAGCCAGCCATGTTGCCTTACAGCAGAATTAGGGAAAGTGCAACCTGCAGGCTGCATGAGGTACACAAACCCCACTTTTGCTTCTCCAAAGCCCCACCCCTGATGTCCTCCAAAGCCTCCTGACCCCTATTTAAAAAAAAGAAAGAAAAGAAAAGAAAACTCTCCCAATTTCTGGGTGCTTTTTCAGCCTCAAATTGGCCAACCTCCCATCCAACTCACAGTAAATGTGTCAGTTTAAGTCATTTTTTGTATGTCTGAATGTGAAAGCTCCATCCAGGGGGGCTGGGGGGGGGAACCTCCTTATACGTACACATGTGCAGTTGCCTACCCCTGTCTTATAGGATTGTGAAAGCTTTATGGGCTTAAGCAGGACAGTTTGTCTTCCCCTACCCTCTCCCTAGTATTCGTTTTTCAACTGATACTTAATGTACTATTGTTTCTGCAGACCACCTATCATGCTCAGACCTCACAGACTTTGGGAGGGGGGCTCCCATCAAGGCCTTTCCCAAAAATTTTATGTATGTCTGCAGTCATACAGGAGCCATGAGAGCATGTTGTTGACTGTCTCTCCCTTGTTTCGTAGCAACTTTTTTGATTCTAGTTTTGGTTCCAGTGCAATAGTCTGTTAGAAAAAGTTATGAATCATTATTGACTCTATGTTTTGTTTCTTTAAAACAGGTATAATAGTGGAGATTTAAATTCCATATCCTAAATTCATTTCTTAGATGTGAACAAATTTTAGTGCATACTTGGATGGTAAATTTATAGTTATAGGAATATGAAAAGAGACCATCTACATTCATGTTCCCATTTTCATTTAGTTAAGGTAAAACCCTGCTTACTGGTAAAACCTTCATTCGGACTTTTAAAAACGTAAAACATAACACAAA
Organism: Cyclura pinguis; assembly: GCA_030412105.1. Taxonomy (NCBI): domain Eukaryota; kingdom Metazoa; phylum Chordata; class Lepidosauria; order Squamata; family Iguanidae; genus Cyclura; species Cyclura pinguis. Next base: position 134,609,374 of record CM059600.1, read on the forward strand.
ATACATAGCAACTAAATTATGAAAGTATAAGTAGAAAATGTATTGAAGGGATAGGAAGGGACAAGAAAGTGCTATGATTATGGGTGTGTATGAGTTTTATCTTGCATATTAAATATTTGAAAAAAATTAAGTAATAATATATTTCATGTTAACATTCTTCGCCAAAGCATAGTTTCTCTGAAGCAAGTCCTGTTTATTTTGAAAAAATTAAATGCCAGCTAAGCATTCTTATTTTAATTTCTACTTAATGATTCACCTATAATCTGCATATGAAAATGCCTTTCCTTCAGGTAACCTCTGTGGTCCAACAGTAAGAGTGAACTGTCAGTAGGGCACGATTACTTTTAGGGCTCTAGCTCTGTTTGCTGTACAGAAAACATCCATAAGTAAAGTAAATCACAGGGAAGAACATAAGGAGAACAGTTCTTTCAAATAACCAAGGCCTATTTAGGGCTTTAAAAGACCAAATCACACTTTAAATTTTATCTGGAACTAGGAGTGAGTATTACAAGTGCTTAAGGATCATTATGTAGACAGTCCTCTTGGATAGCACTAGTTAGCAAATACTGCATTTTCAGTAAGTTGAAGAATTGATAATTTTGTGGTGTCATGCATAATAATGCTACGTGAACTTTATGCGTGGCAGCATTTATTTGTTGTTGTCCACTGTTGTCAAGCTGACTTTGATTTATGGTGATCCTATGAATTAGAGATCTCTGAGTCAACCTGTCATCAACAGCCCTGATCAGGTCTTTCAGGCTCAGAGCTGTAGGTTCCTTGATTGAATCTTTCCACCAATAATGAAGTCTTCGTCTTTTCCTGCTGCCTTCTGCCTTGTCAACCATTGCTGTCTTTTCTAGTGAGTCATGTCTTCTCATGTACGTCCAGAGTACAACAATCTCAATTTAGTTATTTTGACTTCTAGGGAAAATTGAGGCTTAATTTCCTCTGGAACCCATTTATTTGTCTTTTTAGCAGTCCTGGATATCCACAGAACTCTCTCCTAGCACTACATTTCAAATGAGTTGGTTCTCTTCCTATCAGCTTTCTTTACTGTCCGGATTTCACAACCATAAATAGAAATTGAAAATACTATGGCATGGACAATCCTGACTTCAGTATTTAATTATATATTTTTGTGCTTGAGGATCTTGTCTAGTTCCTTCCTAGCTGCCTTTCCAAGTTCTAGTCTTCTTCTGATTTCTTGACTGCAGTTTCCATTTTGATTAATGACTAGGTCATAGTATAGGAAATCTCTGTCACAGTGTCTTCATAATCTACTTTAAAGTTATATAAATCATCCATGGTTATTATTTCTGTTTTCTTAATGATCCCCTTTGCACTTTCTTCTTTCACTTTCTTCAGTAGTCATCTCAAGTCTTTGCTCGTTTCTCCTAGTAGTACGACATCATCTTCATATCTTAAATTGTGGATCTTCCTTCCTCAAGTTTCACACTTGTTTCCTCAACCTATAATCCAGCTTTGTGTGTGATATGTTCAGTGTACATGTTAAACATATAAGGTGATAACATGCAGCATTTGTACGTGTCTATATCTCATGTACACAACAGCTTGTCTGGATTATTTTGGCAGAAAACACTAGCAATGTTTAGAAACTGGATTACGGATGCTAAAATTAATTCAAATTTCTGTACGCAAATTTGTATCGAAAGCCTTTATGGAGCTCTTTTTGCAGGTTAGTTGAACAACTTTGCCTTCTAGCCCTTTGTCTCCCCAAAACGCCGTTTCTAAAAAGGTAGTGTTTCTCAGATAAGTGAATCAAACATTGAAAAATAGGTGTTGCAATTACAACTGACTTATACAGTCCTGGAAATGTTACAAACACTTAGGTTTGTTGGGGTGGTTGAACATAACAAATGATTTCAGAGAAATATTTAGTTGGTTCCATAATGAACTATGAAGTATGTAGGCAAGTACCACTGATTGAAACTGTGCTGATAACTCTTTGATTATCTGTCCATTAATACGTTCGCTGCTATAAGTGCAAGGATCATATTTAAAGCTCTTGTTAATTTTTGTTTTTAAAAACATGGAAAGATTGGTTCATTGAGAATAAACTGGAAAGGCATTTAATATTTAGTAAAAATGGCAATTCAGCCAGAAAATGGCATGCTGAATTGCCGTTTTTACTAAATATGCAAAGTATCACTTATGTGAGTTAATGTGAGAATAATTTCTACTCATGTTGCTTTCTTATGCGTTGTTCTTATGTTGTTTAATAAAATATATATATCCTTGCAAAGCAGGTTCATTTGTTTTGATTACAGTCATCCCTCCATATTCACTAAGGTTAGGGTGCAGGACACCCGTGAAAGTGAAAAAAATGTGAATATGGAGAACTCTAGGCCCTCCCAAATCATATTTAACACCCACAAAGAAAGTATGATCACTATATTCAACTCACCATGGATTCCTTTGAGGCATCAGGATTCCTTCACAAGGCAGAAATGAGTGGCTGGTGAGGCTTACTGCCACCTCCATTGTTGCCCCACACCATTTCTTACAAGCCTCATTTGCAATTTCTTAGTCTCATGAGGCTTGCAGTCCCTATTAAAAATGGCCTAGGGAAGCAACAGAGGTGACAGCAAATAATCTGTGAATGATCAAATTTGCAAAAGTGAAACCCACAAATGTGGAGGGCTGACTGTATATACATTTTTTGAAGCTGGTTGATTGTCAGGTGTTTGTGAGTTAGTATGAAAACCAAGGGAAAAATATTTTCTGGCAGGTGATCAGACACTGGAAGAATCTTCCAAGAGAGAAGACAGGTCCAGCACTTCTTAGAATTACACTGGAGTGAATTGTTGCAACCACTTCATAGCATAAAAGCCTATTCTTTTTGATTTGCTAAGGAAGCAGAAATGCTCTCTTCTCCAGAAGTAATTTGTGATGGCTATTTCACTGTGCAGTTATTTATCTAGAAATATCAAACTTTTCAGGTTCAGAGGACTACAGGAGTAAGTTCACTGGGGAATGCTTCATGGACCTGGTCTGTCCTGAAAAATGCCGCTGCGAGGGAACAATTGTAGACTGTTCAAATCAAAAGCTCACTCGACTTCCCAGTCACCTTCCAGAATATACAACAGACCTGTAAGTGTGGCACTTTGGGCCAAGAAGACCATAGAATACTCAACTATTGAAGTGATTCAGTTGTTTGTCTTATTTTGCTGTTTGAGCTTAGATGTTATCCAGGGTTTCAAAGGACATTGTGATACAACTGCAATATTGTGGCCTTAATTTTTGTTCACTGCCTTGGAGAAAAATAAAAAGATGTCTAATAAAGATCATTACTTTGGATCTGTACTAACACCTGTCTTTTGATATCAAGATTAAATAAAAGATGTTCTTTGAACCTGGGATGGACAACATGTGGTGAATAGATTGCATGTGACCTCCCTGCCTTTTTTTTTTCCGTCCTCCAAAGACAAGTTCAGAAAGGAACGATCAGTTCAGGATCAGAAAGGGAGGAAAAATGGAGTTCTGGAAGCTGTAGGAAGTGCCATTGTCCTTTAAGACTGAGTGTATGGTCCCTGTGGTCCTTTGTTTTGTTAAAAGAATAGAGGGCCTTGAAACCTGAAGTGGATTTCCAGTCACTTCGAGTTTCAACAGGGGGATGGTGGGGCCTGTGGTGAATCTTGGAATGGGAATTGGCACTTAGGTGCATCAAATTTGTCCACCTCTGTTTTAAATCAAGCTCTATCATGAGTGGTTCTTTCAGCATGCCTTCCTTCCAGTAAGCTCCACTGTCTTTTGGTACAGTCTAGTGGGCTCACCTTGCCGCAATCGCTGGGTGGCAGTCTTCCAACCAGTGCCAGCTGGCTAGCAAACACTCTTTGGATTTCTCACAATGCCTTAGCTTGACATTGTGTTGGTATCACTGTTGGAATTTAAAATGGCAGCCAGACCCAGCAATTTGGTGCTGCTTAAAGCGCCAAGCAAAAGGGGTTAAAATCCAGGTGTCAGATGTGGGCCTTCACCTGCCAGAGCCCTGGGAGCTGCCCATGGATGCTAGATTCTCATGCTGGCCCTGTTGAATGTGCAGGTTTAAGTTATATAGGCAATGTGGTGTGTGACAAATTCAAGAGCTTATGCTTATATTCAAATGCAGCTATTTAAAATGTTAATTTATATGACAAATATTTACATAGTAAAAGGAAAAGAATTCTGTAAAGAATAATTAAATTAACCAATCAAGTTTTATTAATTCAAAACATTTTTTGCATTTGGGGGTTGCTTCTGAACAATGAAATGTATATTAATCTGACTGTTCCCATGAGAAATTCTGAAAATTGAGCAGTATATCTTATATCCGAAACTCGGATCAATATTATAAATGAGAGGGGGCTAATCCAACATTAGTCTTACCAGCTGGGATGAATGGCTCTTGATAGTCATAACTGATGTTTTAATACATTTACTCTATATAGAAGGACTTTGAATTAGATTTAGTCCAAGGATGGCAGAAATCAAATACATTTTGTTGCATTTATATCCTGTGTTTCCTCCAAGGCACTGAAGACAGATTGCATGGTTTTATACTGATTTTGCCCTCATTGCAACCATTTGAGGTAGATAAGGTAGGGAGAGTAACTGACCCAAAATGGTCCAGTAAGTTTCATAGTTATGTGAAAAATTAGGTTATATTCCAATGTACTTGTTACAACACTATGTTGTTTATTTGTTTGTCTATGTTATATCATATCCTGCCTTTTTCCCAGCATGTAAGCTGTGTCTTTGTTGTTACTATATGTGCCAGAAATGCACATGCTCTATAGGTATGTCTAAGCCTACAGTGTGTTACATGATTTCACTGTTGTTTCTCCTAAGGCGTTTACATGATAATGACATTTCTGTTCTGGAAGCAACTGGAATATTCAAGAAACTTCCCAGCTTAAGAAAGATGTAAGTTCTGTTTCTTTTTAATTGCTAATACAATCATGATGGCTCAGATGTAAATTGATGTAGACTGAAGTAAGACCCACTCTAAGGTTGTATAATTTTCTTCCAAATAAACATACACAAAATATGGCTGTCAGTATACTATTAAGTAGTTCACAGTACAAAATCAGTAGAGAGAACACATTTTTTCAGTATCCAAAACAGAAAGTTCTTTGATGTAAACAGGAAACGGACAAAAGATGAGCTGTTAATAGGGTTGCTAGTCCAGGATTGTCCTGGGCCCTGAGGTTTCCAGGCCAAAACATAAGATCTAGGGATGGCCACTGATGATGTCAAAAAGTGTTACGCAGTAAGTGCTAACCACACTTGCTCACAGCTTGTCATTGCATATACTGTGCTGTTCCAACATCAAGATAAAATGAAAAGATTGGTATAAGAAATCTTTAATATAGCCTCCTTTCTTTTAGCCAGAAAGTGGATGCAGAGCAGAGTGGAGGGGAAGTCCTAGAACCACCTTGATTAGGAGGCAGGGAGGAAGCTACTAAGTGAATACATAGAACCCCACTGGAGAGTCTTTGCAAGTCACAGCAACAGATCAACTGGAAATTTTAGCTAAGTGGTGCTCTAACAGCTGAGCTAGAGATTTACACACAGTCTTTTGCCTGAAGCTGATCTTGTCCAAACTAGAGACTTTGCATCTTCACCTCCTGCCTGTAAATAACCCAAAAAAGCTAGAGACTTAGGTCAGGCTCTGAGATCTGGCTACTGTAGCTGTTAATAATAAAAAATGTAATTTATTAAAATTTGAATCCTTTTCAGCTTGGCTTCAGACCTAGTTTTGCCTATTACCTAGTCTTAGTAGATAATCTACATCAGGTAGTGGAGAAGGTGAATTTGGGCCTCACTGTTCTTCAGCTCTTATGATTTTGCCCATAAATTGTCATTGGGTTCCCTGTTGAATGTGCAACAGTGATTTCTTTTACTGGACAGCTATTTTTGTCTAGTTACAGTGCTAGGAGGGAATCGTCATTACCAGAGGAGCTTCTCAGTCTTATGCAGAACAGTGCCAAACAACTCACATGGGCACAGAATGACATCAAGCAGGCACAAAGAAGTTGAGGCCTCCTTTACCTTAGCCTGGTAATCCAATAGAACCTGTGTGTTCTAAAGAGGACCACTAGCCCATTATGTAGCATAGGTTTTGATGCAAACAAAGACAATCAACAGCTCCATGTGTAAAAAATGTTTACTATTTTACTATACTATACTTATTTAGGCTGAAGGCTTCCCACCTCCTTTGAGCTGAGCCTCTGTGTCACACAGGATGCAGTGTACTCCCCCTACTCCAATTGCTTGCCCATTGAAGTAGCATCCAGCATAGATCAGCGAGCAATGGACAAACGCACATTCTTTGATCCTCACCTGAAGAAGTGAATACGTTTCATGTTTATTGGCCCTAGTCTCTGAGTGGCCTCTGTTTGGCAAACCCAGTTTATCCACTGCTATGATGTCTCTCTGTTGGCTGTAGGGCAATGAACTCTCTCCATGGCATACACCAGTTTCATCCATTAGTCATCTATAAGATCTTCTTTTGCACTCATGGTTTGTGGTGGTCTTGATATCATTACAAATGTCTTAGAATGGCCTGAAGTGATTCCAGTCCAGCTCAGAATGGTTGTCAGTTTTGTCATGGTGAAAAGAACATATGCTTTTAAAATATATTATTCCTGTATGAGAATATTTTAATGTGAAGTGGAATCTTTTGGCCGTTCGTCTCAAATTGTACAAAATATGTGTATCATTCAGAAAATTATTAATCAATGCAAGTTTAATAGATGTTTTAAAAGGCATGTAGCATAGCAAATTGGTTCTTGTGTGACCTTGGTGGGCTACATTCACATCTGAAACAAATTCATAATGTGCTAACATTGAGTTGCCTGTACCTGCTGCCCAAAGTTAAATTGAGAGGAAACCATATAGCTAGTATATTTATATACTGATGTCTCTTTTTCTCCTTTCCCATGTCCATGAATAACTAAACATCTGGTGCTCACTATTCATTTTTGACTATGCAAGGTCTCAGTTCCAAGGCTGACTTGGATTTCTTTTCTTCATTCTAGTCCAACTAGTATATCTGATGCTGCTTAGTAGAGCTTCATTTTTTATTTTGTTTTTTTAAAGAACAAATTTATATTGTTTTTGAAATCTGGAGTTCTATGCATGATATCCTGAAGAGGTAAAACAGCTCTAAACTGGGGTCCACAAATCCATAATGGAAAATATATGTCAGGATGTCAAGGTTAACCTGTAATGTTGTAGTTATGGAAATATACTTGGTAGACTTAGTACCTTCGTATATTTCATGAGAAATTTTAATAATCTGGAACTAGTTATGTCTGTTTTTGTTTACTGATTTTCAAGGAGTATGCTTGCTGGACAAAGCAGCCTTGCTTTTCAATATGCATGAAATGTTCCCATTTAGCATTTTATATCTTTGTGAAGCAGTAAATTCTTCGTGCCCTACTCTTGGCAAAGATAAGTATCTAAGACTACAGGTGCAATTCAGACGTCTCTACACTAGCAGTACAAGTTAAGAGCCTTGCAGTTCATCCTAAAGCTTCCTCATTTAGATTTACACTGATGCCTCCAAGCAGAAAGCTCTCATTGCTGGGGTCAGTTTTCATTTTGTTTTGTTTTGTTTTTGCCCCATTATGAAGAGGCTATCTTATGCAATTCATTATTAAAAGCCAGATTTCTCTGGAAAGCACTTCTTTGTTTACAGTCTTATTTCCTTTAAAAAAACATTTCTTGGTTTGCCAGCATTTGTTTAAAATTCCAAATTTAGTTTTGGAGATATAAACGTAAAACCCAACAGATTTCCAATAAACTATTTCATGAATTTTACCTATTGTCACTGATGTATTGCACTCCTCTTTTCTTTCCCCATTTATGGGGGGGAGACCCGTTTTCAGTGAACAAATGGGTAGGGTTTCTAAGTTACACAAGCAGCATGGTGGTGGAGGGCATTGCCATTTGCCTGTTTGTTTTAAAGAATTCCTTAGCCTCTCTGACTGTTTTGCTCAGAGTAGTTTACTATTAAAAATACAAAATGCTATAAAATCCAACCAATGGAAGCATCTGGCAGCAAACTGACAGCTGTTAGACTCTAGCATCACCAAAAACTTGAGCTAATTAAAGTACTCATCTGAAATTATAAATAAAATAAAGATGTACCAAGCAAACCTACTGATCTAAATCCAGTTATTCGTCAAAACTACAGTAGACCCATTGAATCAGTGGAACCCACATAAGTGCTGACTTACCAGATTGCCACTGGCACAGTGAATGTACACAAGTTGAGACTAACAATTGAATTTAGGACAGTGCTGTTAATTACAGGTTTTACTATTATGATATGCTTTCTGATGACTATGCAGAATGGCTTTTCATGAATAGAGACAGCCTTTCTGTGGCGATCCACACTCTTGCAATATTTGTGTTTTATTAATGTAAATAATCAGGGGCTGTCTTGGCAAACTTTTTAAAAATCTCACACAGTACCAAATTCATCTGTGACATCTGATTGGTTTACCATAGCCCTGCCCACATGCTCTCTGTTTGGAGATAAATAAACACAGGAGGAGTGCATCACAATAACCCTCTAACATATATCTACCTAAACTGAAATATGGAATGCCAGAACAGAGCTCAATATGAATCCAAACCACATCGGTTCTTAGGGAATTGCATTGGCTCCTTATTTACTACTGAACCCCATTCAACATGTTGGTTATCACCTTGAAAACCCTCATTGACTTACGGCTGAAATGTCTGAAGGGAGTACCTCTCTTGTCTTCCTATCCAGGGATTAGGGTTTTCAGAGGAGGCATTTTCCAGCTGTCACTGGGAGACACGTGATGCATTTACCTAAGAAAAATTTGGTAGTGCTCCAACTCTGAAGTACCTCCTGAAGGCATCAGTGTTGGGGATTTTCTTTTCAGGGCCAAATTAAAATGTTTCTGTCTACTCAGGAATTTTAAATCTGAAAGTGCTGAATTTTTAAGGTTAATCTGTATTTATTTCTGGTTGCTTTATTCCTGTTCCTAGTTGAATAGTTTACATACCTCTTACTGTTATGATTTCATTTCTTTTAATTTTGTAATTTTATTTCTGTTATGTTGTGGTTGTTACCATAATTTTACATTCAGTTTTCTGGAATCCTTTTGAAATAAAAGATCAATGTAGTTTCTGTAATAAATAAATGAATAACTAAATGTAGAAAGGAACTGTTGCAACATAGTGCTGCAACACAGAGATAGAATCATAGAATCATAGAATCATAGAAATGTAGAGTTGGAAGAGACCACACGGGCCATCCAGTCCAACCCCCTGCCATGTAGGAACACCCTCAAAGCACTCCCGACAGATGGCCCTCTAGCCTCTGCTTAAAAACCTCCAAAGTAGGAGACTCCACCACACTCCGAGGCAGCATATTCCACTGCCGGACAGCCCTGACCGTCAGGAAGTTCTTCCTGAGGTTCAGGTGGAATCTCCTTTCCTGCAGCTTGAATCCATTGCTCCTTGTCCTGGTCTGTGGAGCAGCAGAAAACAAGCCCTCTCCCTCCTCTACATGGCATCCCTTCAAAATGAGATGCTGCCACAGTGAACAGCGTAAATAAAAAAGAACATTGTGGTTACCCTGTAGAATGGCACTATCTCCCTCAAAGTATGTGAATACTTCATATGCACTTATTGTTAGGACTTTGTATAACATTTAAAAGTGTTACAAGAAACAATTTACAGAATACCTTAAGAAACGATAATTGTGCATATAAAAATATTATTTAAAATATTTTCTAAAGTAAAGGTATGTACAAGCCACGTACAAAGGATGCCATTTTCAAAGTACTGAAAAGCAGAGGAGAATACACATGTGGTCAAAATGATTCACCTATACTGACTGTGATATCTGTCCCGGAGGAGCCAGAAAATCAGAAGTAAAATCCCTTATTCCGCTGGTTTGGCATGATCTGATCTTATGACAGTAAGAGATCTATACCTTACAAAATATGCTTTTTGTGGGTTAGAATTCAACAGTGATCTGCCTCTGCTAATTATCTGAGGCTTCATAAGCCCTGGTTTATGGAACCGGAAGCAGGTGTTGGGACCAGACACTCTTCCCTAACTCTTTCCTTTCCAGGGCTTAGAATTTCCCCAGTACATCCAAATTGTGGAACTCTGACTCAGTATCAGTCTATAAACCAGGATCTGATAACTTACAAAGCTCTTGTTCTAGAAGTACTTTTAGATATGGAACTATATTGCAAAAATACTATTGTTAGCAGGTAAAATGACAGAAGCAGTAGCAACAGAAGAAAACATGGTAGGAAGAATGAGAAAAGGGCATGGATTTGCATCTAAAGTACTAGGTTTAGAGTCATTGAGAGGTCTAAGTTTTATTTAGCTTAGAAGTCTAGAGAGTTTCTACTTTATGCTGAAAAAGAATAAACAGTATTCTACATACCGCTTTATGCAAGTTTTTTGTGCTTATGCTGTGCGTGAGGAAAAGTCTGTTACACCTGTAACCTTTACTATGGCAACATGCTAATTTAGCACTATCTGTGAAAATTAAACCTTACCAGCTCTCCCTATTTTTTCTGTCCACCATGGCAACAGAAGCATATCAAAGCCTATTCACTATGACACCTTAGAAACATTATTGGTATGCTGTAACAGTATATATGGGCAGCTTTCACTTGGGGCCTTTGTCTGTTCTGTCAATAAGTCTTGTGTTTAAGTGGCCCCAAAGGATTCATTGACACAATTGATTTCAGGGTCAACTGTGGCTGCTTTTAAGAAGTCCCTTGGTATAAATTTACATGATAGCTCATCATGAATACTGAAAAGCCATTAGATGCCTGCCTCTAATGAATGTGAACTGTAAGTATTTAGGTGGAAAAGAATATCTGAATATAATACCACAATGCTGGTTGCTTGCATCTGGAAAATATTTCACAAACTAAGAAAAAATATCCTCCATATCACTGCTCATGTAAAATGTTGGCAGAACTTAGGGAATTAGGGCCAATGGCAGTTTTGCACATTATCATATTGCCAGCTGTAAAATAGGTGCATTTATTACTCTTTGAATTACGCATTTTCACCTGGGCTCATCCTGCAACAAATAAGAGTCTGTTATTTTCACCAACACAGCCTATGGCAGCCACAAGAAGTGTTCATCTGATTCTTGTACAGATGGCCATCAACTAAATCCTGACTCTGCTCTGTGTTTATTTTTGGTGCACCAGCCACCTATACAAAAATGTAGGACTGAACAATTTCAGGACAGTTTGGACAGAATTCAGTCTGTTGGCAATTATGTGCATAGAACAGGCTTCAAACAGATGAACTATTTGCCTGAGTACCTCAAGCTGCCATTGTTATGTACAAACCCTAATGTCGACTTCAATCCAGGAGTAACCTACTATTTGAAAGGCTCTTCTGCATACAGAAGAGGTTGATTCCATTGTGCTGGGCCCCAGTGGATGGTGAAAACCCCTTACTTCATTCTAGCTGCCATTGCTATGGTCTTGGAGCGAGAAGGATTGCAGCCAGGAACTGCTGAATTTTATTCCTGCTCAATCAGCCCTTTTTCTTGTGTGTCATACCTTATTTAGACTGTAAACCTGAGGACAGGGAATTGTCAGTTATAAGCCTTTCTGGGAATTGTTGTGGTTGAAGAGCATCATTAGCTGTATTTACCACGTAATTTTGGTGACTGGGGATTATTACAAGTGAAATAACTGATGAACAAGAGAGAAGATCCTTATGCAAATATATCAAAGACAAAGAGAAAATGGTATGAAATGTATACAGACAAAATACACTGAACAATGAAGAAAGAAAAGATTCCTACAGGAAGGACATTATGAAAGAATGCTTTGAAGCCTGACAAAATGAACCACTACATGGTCAGTATATTACGAACACAGAATGAAAAGTTGAAAAAGGGAACCTTAGGAAATGGAATGGGGTACTGGAAAAATAAGCTGAAGATTTTATATTTATAGCTCAAGAAGAACTACTTCAGACAAATAACGTTAGGGAAATATTGAAAAACTAGGTAAATGTGATCTGTGTAAAGAAAAAGATGAAACTGTTGATCACTTTATTTTTTCATGTAGCAAGACTGAATATAAGTAATGCCGTGGCTGCAATGATACATTGGAATCTATGCCAAAAGTATAATTTACCATCTGCAAAGAACTGGTGAGAAGAAAAATGTAGAAAAATGGTTGAGAATGGTGAAATAAAAATCTTCCGGGGCATTTAAGATTCAAGCTGATAAGCAATTGGAGTAGAATATGCAAGAGATAACTATGGAGGGGTGGATTTTAGATGTGGCAGTCCTTAGGGGTGATGTAACTGAAGACAGAGGAGAGAAATTATGAAATATTGAGAGATCCAAATAATGATTCAGTACTTCTAGAAAAAGAAAACAGCTGTGGTTCCAGTGGTAGTGGGTACTCTGGAAACAATTCCAAAGAAAATATCTGAATGAAATCCCTATAAATATGATCACAGTAGCAGAACTGCAAAAATGATACTGCTTGGAATTTTCCACATCATTTGACAATAACTCACCAATTCCTTGCTTCTTGGATAGAATCCAAATAAGCGATGGTCCAAAGTTACATTCAGTAACGCCTGGTAGACTGAAGCTGCTGCTGCTGATGGTGATGCATGGGAAAACTGACTTCTGTTCCAGAGAAGTTCTGTTTGTTCAATCCCTTTCTCAAGACTTTGGATATGCTTTTTCTGAAGAGGTTGTTATGGCTCACTAGAGTTTATCTGTGACAGATGTATGGATGTGTGGAAATCTTTGTGTATTTCATTCTTGCATTTGAGAATGAAAAATTTCAAAAGCTTTTCTCCCTGCTACTTGAGATTTAAAGAGTTTATTTGCACATTTCAGGATTTCTTTGCAATAAAAAAATGCAGAGATTTTTCTGTGTGGAAACATTACATTTTGTGCATAAGATATGCATATATACCTCTGATTCAAACTGTAAAAGGAGAAAGAAATACAATCGTTCCTACTCATTAGTCTTGTCTTTATAAACATTTGCCTGGTAGCCAGTAGGAGGATCTAATTGGGTGCCTTTGCCTTCTTTAAGTCCCCCTACATCCCTGTCTGCAACTACCTGGGTGCCCTTAAAACCTGCTTCTGATGTTTGGGAAACCCTCAGGGACAGGTTTTCAAGAGACAGGACTAATTTCAGGAAGGAGAGGACGGGGGAAAGTTTTCAGTTATATTAGCACTGATCTGTTAGTGTGACATTGCATTTTTGGCCTAGATGTTTACTTGTATCTTCAAATGCGGATGTGATTTACAAGGATGTGCCTGCCTCTTTAAAATGTAATGGGAGAACTGGCCCTTCAGTGTCATTGGTTATGAGACACAAAAGACATGGTGGTAACAAAAAGAATACTTGTGTTATCTGAAGATTCAAAAGAGATGCTTAGCTCAATTTTTTTTCCGACAACAGTTCAGCACTAGATTGAATTCATCTGTCATAACACTGTTCCTGAACTGTTTGTGACATTAAACATAAAGTCTAATCTTTATACTTTGGGTAGAAATAAAATGCATGAAGCTACTTTAAAGGGAGGAGAGAGGGATGTGTGTCTGTGACTGTGGTTGTTTTCGTGCTTTGTTGTTGCCGCTGTTTCCCTCCCTTATTGCCTCAGACTGCATGAAGGGTGATGGGTCACAAGCTGTGCAGCCAGGCTGTCTCTGCTGTTCAAGGAAACAGAAACCAGGCTACCAGTTATTCATACCAGTTACTAATCCTAGCCTTCGAAATTGCTTTCACATAGTAGTGACCGTTACAGAGAATACACTTTGTACTGCCCACAAGCTGTGCATGCTCTGCAATGAATCCTTTGTAGTCATACTCTCTTCATAATATCTTTGAGAAATAGTTGGGGATGTATTGCTTTTTCCCCCCACAAGTTTGTCCTTTTTAATATTTCTCATTCTTCTTAAAATTTTCTGTTCTTGTTCTTATGTTTCTTCCCCTCTTTGTCTCATAAGATTATGAATCTACAGGCAATATCCATTTTACTTTCTACCGTTTAGTATATAGTGGCTCTCTTTCTGACTACATCTGTACTAGAACCTTGTGAAGTAGATAAAGCCAAACAAGAGTGACTGGAGAGGCAGGAGAGGACTTGAGGGTCAGAATCTTGTCTTTCACTGTAAGCTCAGACAAAAGTAACCTGCTGTAGCCTTTCCTGGCTTGTGGATTCTTCCTTGTGAATCATGGTTCAGTGGGAATTCAAACTCCCAAGTCCAACACACTAACCAATACAACAGAGTGACTCTCAATAGACTGAAAACCTCTCAGCTGGCTACTACGTAAACATAAAATAGGATATAAACTTAATTTACTGAAATAGTACCTTGAACAATCTTGTGTTTAATATTGTTAGCTTTCATAGAATTTTTGTTTGCAGTCACACCTGAAGATGTTACAGTAAAACTCATGGTCTGTCCAAAGGAAAAAGAAACAGGTGCTTAGGGTGGGAGCAAATTTTCTACTGTGCCAACACAATGCCATGAATTAAAACATTTTGCTGAGACTTTACTGGAGTTATAAGCAAATATGATACTAAATATGTAAGAAAACAGCACCAATCCTGCAATGTTAATGTCATTCTTTTAAAACAAAAACAACCCCTTATCCACCAAAAAACCCTTCCTAGTACTGTGAGATATAACAGGAGGAGAATTTTGGCATCTGGAAATACTTCTCTACTTTTAATCTGTGTTATAACTACTGCTTGTTCATGGAATCATAGAATCGTAGAATCATAGAGTTGGAAGAGACCCCAGGGGCCATCCAGTCCAACCCCCTGCTATGCAGGAACACACATCAAAGCATTCCCAACAGATGGGCATCCAGCCATCTGTTCCCTCAATACAAACACATCCACATTTGTGTTATGGAAGGCAATTAACCCTGTTAAATAATACAATCAGCCCTCTGCATTTGTGGGTTTCACTTTTGTGGATTTGATTATTCACGGATTATTTGCTGTCACCTCTACTGCTTCCATATACCATTTTTTATAGGGACTGCAAGCCTCCTGAGACTGAGAAACTGCAAACGAGGCTTGTAAGTCCTTGTTAAAAATGGTGTGGGGCAGCAGTGGAGGTGGCAGTAAGGCCCACCAGATACCCACTTCTGCCTTGTGAAGGAACCCTGATGCCTCAAAGGAATCGATGGTGGGGTGAATATGGTTGATCATACTTTTTTGTGTGTGTTAAAATATGGTTTGTGAGGGCCTAGAGTTATTCATGGTTTTTCCACTTTCATGAGGGTCTTGTGCCCCTAACCCTAGTGAATGTGGAGGGATGACTGTGTTGTCAGTTTAACATCAAGTTTGTTTTCCTTTTCAGAAACCTGAGTAACAACAAGATAAAAGAGATTCGGGAAGGTGCTTTTGATGGGGCAGCAGGAGTGCAGGAACTGATGTTAACAGGGAATCAGTTGGAATCTGTGCATGGACGAATGTTTAGAGGTCTCACAGGGCTCAAGACATTGTAAGTGTAAAATCTGCCTGCTTTTCTTTATACTGGGAAAAAGGAAAGAGGAGAGAACGGTACTGTTGTGTATCTGTTGCGTGTTTGATCACAGGTGCAGTGAATTAGCGCTGCTGGTTTTGACAGCAGGCTGATGAGGAGCAAGGTGGGAGTCTTAAGTATGCATAGTTTTTGAGTATGCATAGATCTCTGCTATGTCACTGATCTAATTTGTTTGTAGCACCTCTGTGATCTTTGTTTGATTATATTATGGCTTCCTTGCAGTCCTGAAACTTATTGTTCAAACCTGCACTTCCTTGTCCTCCTGCAAAAACAAAATCTTTCTTGAGCCCTGAAGCGAGTATAAGAATTTCATAGCAACCAAAGAAGTTTCCCTGCTTTTGAGACTTATCACCACAAACTGAGAGCTGGGGCACATATCTCTTATAACTTCTTGTGCAACAAACTTTCTCTTGGGATTGCTTACTCATTTCTTACATAATACAAGTGTCTTCCGTGAAACTTGCAGTGAAACAATGTTTTCACAGTACTTACACTACTTGAACATTCTTCAGTGCTGTGAAATGAAATTGTTTCCTCTATTAACCTATACATTCCTATTCTGTATGTCATGTACTCCTATGTTTTCATCTATATATATGTATATATTTTCTTTGAATGAAAAGGATTAAGTATATCCTTTGCTGTATGTGCCACATTCCATTTTAATGCGAGATAGCTAGATTTTTTTTGTTTTTGAAGGTAAGTGTCAGAAAGGCTAGTTCACTCCCACTACAGTTGTGGCTTTAAACTTTTTGTGTTTTTTTTTAATTGTAATATAATAATTTGAAGAGTTTTTTTAATTCTTTTTTCATAAAAAGCATTTAAATAAAACAACATAGACATAAATAATATAATATATAAATAATACAACAAGTAGACATACAAACATAAATCTGCCTACATACTCTATGTCTTCATTCCTATCTTCCACATCTATACTTTACTTCTGACTAGATTGTCTTTGTGAAAATATGATAGCATAATAAATGAGGATCTATTATCTCACTTTAAACCCATCAGGACTCTACTAATATAAATTTGAATGTGATCCTATGTATTACTTTGCCACATTTATAGCTTTGAAATCTAATATTAACATTTATATAAATATACTCATATATTATATAACTTAAGATAGTCAAAATAAATTTTAACCATATCTCCTTCAATCAAGAAAACTTGCTATTGACAAATCTCCCCATTTGTTTCTAAAATGTTGAAGACTGGATCCCATTTTTTAACAAAGTTACCAAGGGGAGTCCCTCTCAATAGCATCATCAATTTATCCATTAATGCAGTATCAAACAATTTTATTTCCTAATCATCTACATTTGGTATTTCTGGTTTTTTTCCAAACCTTAGCATAATTAATTCTTGCAGAAGTTGACATATAAAATAAGATTTCTCCATATTTCTCTTCTAATTCATCTTCTGGCATGCCCAATAAATACATTTGCGGTGACATGTGAAAGTCAAAACCCAAAATTTTTTCAATCTGCAAATGTATTTCCTTCCAATATTTCTTAGCTTTTCGACACGTCCACCACATATGGTAGAAAGTGCCCCTTTCATTCCCACACTTCCAACACTTATCACTACAGTTTATGTGTACCTTTGCCAATCTTTCAGGAGGAATTATTTGAAGAAGTTGAGGAATGGCTCTTTTCAGCCCTAGAATGTTGGCCTTATTTTCAAAAAAGAATAAATTAAGAATGAGTAATCTGTGCTCTCCCCACATGTTGTTGGCCTAAAATTCTCATTATCCCTGACCACTCACTGAAGTAAATGAGGTTGATAAAAGTCAGAGACCAAATAATATCTGGAATGCCACACAGTGTCATCATCCTTGGGGTAAACAGTTGGGCTATTTACCTTCAGGAAGGATGTTTCTACTCCACTCCAACCCCCATACCTACTCTAGAATATGAATTAGGTGTTGCCTTTGAATTAAGATTTGTAAAACTGGTCCACAGAGTCTAAACTTTCTACATACCTCATTATCCTTTTAAGTACCGAAGTGTTCTATTTTTATTCCCATGCAATTTCATCCTTCTTTTCATTTTGCTACTTGTATTCAAATCCTCTATGAGTCTCAGCTAAGATTTTCTATTCCTTTTGCTATATATTTAATGGGGGTGGGGTTGTGTCTGTGTGTATCTTCAAAAACAAATCTATGAAATGTGAGATGGTATGATGCTGTTAAATGCACCTATTGTACCTATTAATATTGCACCAGTAGTCAATAGAATATACCCAATGCTTTTTATTCTGTCCCTTCCCTGTGTCTTTCAATTTGCATTCTTGTTCAAAGTCACTGAGTCTCATACCTGATTTAGTCAATAGTTATTATTTCTACTAGAAATGCACCCTGTGACAATGCCAACAGCTTATGATTTTGCTTAGCTTCTTAGAACTAAATATTTACTTTTAAAACATAGTCTGAGGTATAAAGCTACGGACTTCTAGAGTTTATTTTTACTTGTTTAGTAGCTGCATTACCTCCTAACCAAACCAGGTTCTGATTTTGTTAGCTCTAACACTTAATAAATTGAAATGGTTAAGAGATGAGATACTACCTGGCAATATAAAACTCCCATTTATTGCTACTCAAGAAAAAAAAAGTTGCTATATTTGCTGAATGTGATATATAGTGCATATCCAGGTATCACCTTGTTCATCTTCACAGTGTTTTTTAAATGTGTTTGTTGTTCTTAATTCTGTTACTGGAGTCTTGAGTTTTATTACTCTAGTGGCAGGCTAATTTCTTTAAGGCCTCAACAGCTAGGAATAAAAAGTCTCTAGATTTCCTTCCTCAGTGCTCTTTTGTGCATGCCTGTTATTATGACCTGGTAGGGGATGCTAGAGTTGAATGCTATACTTACAATAATGAAACTGTAGTCTTGAAGTGTGCGGACATGAACACAACCCGTAAGCTCAGCTTATCTCAGACAATGTTCAGAGCTTTATCACAGAATCTTCTGAGCTTTATCTAGATATATTTAATGGGGAAATGATTTCATCTGCATCTTTTTCCAAAAAGAAATGCTTGGATTAACCAACATGAGGGATTGCCTTGTTGCTACCAGCCATCCACCTATAAATCTCAGTGGGCCCCTATCCAAGCTGCCTCCTTCCCTACGTGCTATGGAATCACCAAGGAGACAGTAGAAGGGAAGGAAGTTTCTCCAGTTCACTCTTGACACGTTATGAGCAAGGGAAACTACACATGGGGAAATATCATTTTCTTAAGTTCTACTGACATCCTGAGCAGGAAAAAAGTAAGAGATTGGGTAAAAAGAGAATGGTAGGTGGTATAAGGCTTGTATTTTGCAGGGAAGAGAGTTGTGGTGGTGGGAGAAGTCAGTTCTTTTCTGGTTTAAATTTTAACATGAGCCGGAGTAGAACTGAGATTGGTCACCTCATATTTAATGTAAATGTTATGACACTCCAAAATTTATTTTTCTTAGCGCGTGTATATTAAACTGTCAAGGACATCTATACTTGTTGGCTAACATTTAGCTAGCAGGTTGTCCTTCGACAGAAAAGCTCACACTTTGCTTCTTTCTTATTTCACCCCCCCCCCCGCTTTAATTAAGGAATTCTAATTCTTGATTTAAATCCTTTTTAGGATGCTCAGGAGCAACATGATCAGTTGTGTAAACAATGACACCTTCACAGGATTGAGCTCAGTAAGATTACTCTCTCTCTATGACAATCGCATTACTACAATTACCCCGGGAGCCTTCAACACACTTGTTTCTTTATCTACAATGTAAGTAGTCTTGTTACATTGAGTGCTGGATTCGGCTTATGATAGTTGCTTTAATTCAAATTATATGAAAGCAAGAAAGAAAAACATAAGACCATTTTTTAATAAAATCGACAGCTGTTTAAGCCTTTAATTTTTCAAAGTTTGTTTGATGACATCATTGTAGTAGTTTTAACAATAGGAACATTTTTCCCAAGTGTCAGTAACAATAGAAGAAGCATCATGATAGATCTGAAAAAACCCTCCATCTTGTCCAATGTGCTGTCTATCCTGTAGCCAAGCAGATGCCAACAGGAAGCCTGTAAGCTAGCCACAAGTAGAACAGCCTTTTCCTACTCATGAGCCACAATAACCAATATGCAGAAGGGCATTCTCTCTGATATTGGTGGGAACATCCTGACTACTAGCCAGCTAGTGTCAGTGCTTCATTAGCATGGATAATTCTCACAATATCCCTGTAAAGGGTTAGTATTGCCATGGGAGGTTGACCTTTATGGATATTAGGTCAGGCAGAGGCATGAAAAGGCTTCATAACAGAGGCAGGGTTTAAGGGAATGAAGACTTCCCAGTTCACAGATTAGTCTCTTAACTGCTGCAGTTCATATGTGCTACTGCACTTGATTTTAGAATTAAGCTTCAAGATCAGTGTGTTTGTGTAATAGCCAACCAATTCCCTACTCAGGAAACAGATTCTGCCCCTACAACCCTGCCAACAGCACAAGGGCCATTTTGTTCTTCCCTGAGTAGACATGCCATGCATGCTGCAGACAGATGTTGGTGGCACTGTATGAATCCAGCAGGTGTTCTGGTTAGCAGCAAGTCTTGGCTGTTGTACTTGATGTACTTTTCACAGCTGCATCTCAGACTAAGGCCAAGACTTGCTGCTAACCAGAACACCTGCTGGATTCATACAGTGCCACCAACATCTGTCTGCAGCATGCATGGCATGTCTACTCAGGGAAGAACAAAATGGCCCTTGTGCTGTTGGCAGGGTTGTAGGAGCAGAATCTGCTTCCTGAGTAGGGAATTGGTTGGCTATTACACAAACACGAGATGCAGCTGTGAAAAGTACATCCATATGGGGGGGGGGGTGCTTATACGTTGTGTCAAATAATTTTTATAGTCTCAAGTGTATTACCCCATAAGTATATGACTGTTGTACAAGCATCATTTCAATTTGAATTTCATGACTCAGGTCCTTGAGGCCTCTCACTAATCTCTCTACCACACATCTTACAACATTTGGTCTTGTTTGCTTTTTCTCGATGTATTAAGGGCCCTTGAAGCATTCTATTTGTATGCCTCATCAGTCTTTACTTTAATTACCATTTAGGAAGGCTCATATTTCTCTCCAGTGTTTAACTTGTATTTGTTTCTGCATCACAGTTCTTTATGAATTACTCTGCTCATTTTTTTTTCTTTAGATAGACTGTATGCCATCACCATTAACATATGAATGATGATGGACTTGATAATAGCATTCACAGTAGAAAAACAAAATGTGTTTTCCATGCTGGTGGTTTATTTCTTTTTTCTGGTTTTGAAATTAACATGGTGTGATTCAGTTTTGAGGTATCCATGTCATTTTGTTCCTGCCAAGACATACATGTACTACATAGGTAAAATAAAAGGCATAAAACTCACTTTAAATTCAACTTCTGGATATTTGCATTAGAAATAGGTTATCTTTTCCAAATATATGTACTTTTGTCAAAGATACTACTATGTAAATGCTACTGTTGTTTGCGGTTGTAGTCCAGCCTGAAACACAATATTTAACTTTTGTTTGTTTCTTATCCAAACTACGATAAAATGAAATATTAATCACCCACTTTTCTGAAAGCCTCATTGCCCTACTTCCATGTGAGTGCCTCTGGACTCTCATGAGAAAGAAATCTGATTACCCAGTTCTGTGTGCTTCAAATGTTACTGGTTTCAACTTAGAAAAACTCATTCTCTGATAAATACAGTTCCCTAATATGCTTCCATTTGAAGATTTGGAATTGCTTTTCATCAGAAATAGTTTTACGCAGTGAAGTTCTTTGGCTGTGTGTGACATTTTCAGCAATACTGAGTCTCTTGATCCTGATAACAAGCACACTTTCTTCTTACTGTGGAAGAGAAGTAACTTTCCCTAGATAGCTATTGAGCTAATAATATTCACTTCTCTAATAAATGGTATATTGATTATTATTGGGGTGAAAAATCCAGCATGATAACAACGATGCAAAAATCAAGGTATTAGCTATGTCCACATGAAATGCATGATTTTTTTCAAAGTCCAGGACAAAATCATGTGTTTTATCAATTTTCAAAAGCATTAGTAATTGTTTTGGTTGGTTTATTATCTATTAGAACCACTACTGTGTTTTAACTGGTCCATTTCAGTAAATTAAATATATCAGTTTAAATTGAAGAAGAAGTGTAATTTAAAATATACTTCACAGGTTCTAAAAAAAACTTTGCAGACCTCTAGATGAAACTATATCTTAGTTTAAAGACTCAACCAGCATTTCTCTGTCCTGATTCCCTTTTTAAAAAATAGGTTTGTGCAGGCTATCTTTGTTATTATTATTATTATTCCCCCCCCCGCCGCAAGTTAAATCTTTCCCCTTGCCAGCCATGATTTCACTGATAATCTCCCCTTCTGCTCATGCAGCTGAAAAAAAAATTATGAGGAATCCCATGTGTTCCAGGAGTGTTTTGTAAAAGACCTTGGATACTTTTAAGTGTCTATACAATAGAGAAAACTTTCAAAATAAAATAAAAATAGACATGGTATCTGTGTCCTACCATAATTTGAAAATCCTAGGGTATTTTAGCCTACTGTCATGAGGCAAAACCCTGAATATTCAAAATAATTACCTCTCTCCTGAAAATGATGGGCTTACAATCCACAGAGATTTGAAATACAGGTACTGGGTTGACTTCTCTCTCTCTCTCTCTCTCCCCCTCCTTGTGGCTTTTGAACTTGACAATTACAATATACCCCTGTGAATTTTTTGAGCTTATCTTCATATAACCATTAGAGCTTCAGAATCTTAGTAAGGCTGGATGCTGATCCCTTCCTTCCCACCACTGACAATAAAAATGTCACTGAAGTTTTATGCCTTAATGTATTTCATAAGGCTGGGCTTGAACTCTGGTGGTGGAGTTACACCTGTGAGATTTTTTTTTTTAAAAAAAGTGTTTCTCATTCAGTGCTCTTAACCTTACTTGATGGCATATTTCCGTTATACTTTTGATATATGATGTGTACAACCAGTTTTACTAATAGAAAAAGACCCTATGCTAGCCAAAAAGGATTTGGAAGACTTTTGTATGCCATCAGTCAATACATTTCTGAGCATGATTTGTTAGCTTGGATTCTTCTTGGTTTTTAACAGTTATATTGCAGTTATTATTTAATGCATGTATTAAAGAATATATGAGTACCTGTATTTTGATCTCAGTGAGAAGCCTTGGGGGTATTTCAGTTGGAGAAATAAAGAGAGTAGGGTTAAACTCTTCTTTTCCCCAGTAAACCAAAAGGAGAGAGCTGGTAGCAGACTCTTCCTCTCCCCCCCCTTTCTGAGTGAACGATTGAATCAATGGGAGAAATGCTGTTTATCTGTCTACTGTGTCCTGACTAGCTTAGTTCTTAGTCCAAAACAGTAGGTGATAGTATATTACAAGTGGATTCCATTTCTTCAGGTGTGATTTCTCTGTGACAGGTAAGGAAAATGGAGGTGGAGTAAAGTAAAAAAAAAAAAAAAAACCTCATGCATGGGTCACAAACTTTTGTTTCCTGCTTTTGTTTTGAAAAAAAAAATGCAACTGTTTTGTAACATACAGCTTACCTTTTGTAACGTAGTTTAGTTAACAGAATCTGTTTACACGTATGCCAATTTACCTTTTTAAAACTGATCCCTTGACTTCTTCAATAACTGATAGCACGGTTTCCCTCACTTCTTATCCAGTAATTTGCTGTCTAATCCGTTTAACTGTAACTGCCACTTGGCATGGTTGGGAAAATGGTTAAGGAAGAGGAGGATTGTCAGTGGAAATCCACGTTGTCAGAAACCATTTTTCTTGAAAGAGATTCCAATTCAGGATGTGGCTACACAGGATTTCACATGTGATGGTAAGCACTCTTTATGGAAATGGTATAATGTGATCCCTAGTACAATTTGCAATATAACCAACAGTATTATTTTATTATTTACTTATTTTTTAAAAAAATTTAAAATAGCCTTTCTCTCAGTACATGAGTTTTAACTAAAACAAATTACGTGAGTTATGTATAAAGCAGAATTATTACATCTATTTATGCTTTCATAATTTTTTTTTTGTTGGCTAGCGTAATGTCATATCATTTCATCTTAGACATTTTTGTCCAGTGTAATGGGTATCTTGTCCATTTCAATCCCATCTCCAAACAGCTTCTCTGAAAATGTTGCTTGATGAGGAATTTCTAGACCTTGCATTCTCGTATAGTTTAATTTTCTCCCATTTCTCCCATCTAGAAAAGGTAGAAAAGATTTTCTGTCTCCACCCTGATATGTACTCTAAGGTAGTTCACAAGGGTTCTCTTTTTGCCCTGGGAACAGTGGAAATTCAGGGAACTGGTACTGCAGTCTTGGGATGTTCTTTTCTAATCATGTTGTTTACATTCAAAATGTTTTAATCTTACTAACATTTCTAAAGTATTGTAGGTCTATATGTTATTTATTCCGTGTTGCACTTTTCCCATTGTACTCACTTGTTTTGTATACAAATGGACTATGCATTAATAGACTACTTCTTCAGTCTAGATTGGTGCATCTGAGTATGTGATACATCAGAGCTTTCAATACTGTTTCATCCCTCTATATATCTGCAGTATTAAAATTAGACATCAAGAATTAAACAAAAAACTATGGTTACATCATACTGTTAGACAATCCTAATATTCATTAGTGAACTTTTACGACTAAACAGCAGACAGTATCCATGATATCAAGTGCAGTTCTGTGCAGACTAAGGAAAGAAAATCTTTATCCTGCTCCATAGTGAAGAATGTAAGGTCTCTCCAAATAGAAGATTTGGAACCAGCATTTTGAACTGCTATAGTCAGATATGAAAAAAGCGTAGTTGTATTTATATCTTTTCTCCATTAATGTAGCTTTGCAGATAGAAATTACACTGTCCTAGAATGTAATGCAAGCTATTGTTTATATTAGTTCTGTGGTGCAAAAGGGCAAAGTACTACATTTTACTTCATTCAAAACTGAAGGAACATCTATGATTCCACTATTGCTGAGTGAAAGGAAGAACTGCTTAGATTGTTCACCCTTTTATATGCCTGAAAACCATTAAAACCCATTATGGGAATAATCAGTAAAGGCCAGATTCTGGGTTAGAGCATGCAGCAGAACGTTGTTAAGATTGCAAAACATTTACTTTTGTTTTAATTGGCCCGTTGTATACTCTACCAAATGTTTCTAGACATGTGTTTGGATGCTGCCATTTGCTTTTTTCCTCACTAATCCTCTGTGAAGCCACATGTTGTTCTTGGGAGCAATCCATGCTTTAATGTTCTTAACTTCAAAGGCTTAATTTTATAAGAGTAACCCTTTTGCTTTTCTATTGTGAAGCTTAATCTGTTTTATAAAATCTGTTTTATAGAAATCAACACCCATGTTGGAAATACTAGACATTTTATGCATGTGCTCATGAATACTTTAGCTCTTGGTGCATGCATAGCTAATCTTGTTCTTTGATTCTCATTGCACTTATTAAAAACAACCAGACTTATAATTAGGAAAAAAAAATAGGAAATGTGCTATGTTAATATTGAAACCAATAAATATTCACCATGCCAGGGAACAAATAATATTTTCCAGTTCTTCTCTTTCTTCAAAATAGTCAACATGAAAGATCAATGTCTCAGGGTGGTTTGTATGTGTATCAATCAGTGACTAGTCCATCACCGATTGAATGTTCCTGTTA
Source organism: Cyclura pinguis (assembly GCA_030412105.1). Taxonomy (NCBI): domain Eukaryota; kingdom Metazoa; phylum Chordata; class Lepidosauria; order Squamata; family Iguanidae; genus Cyclura; species Cyclura pinguis. The sequence goes on from CM059600.1 coordinate 134,634,684, forward strand.
CCTAATGTCACCTTAATTGTTTTCTTCAGCAGAGTCAACATTTAGTTACCAGTTATCAAGAGTGCAGTAACTATGTAGAAAGAAAAATCAAAAGATATTTAAATATGGGTCACCTTAGACTACAATCATGTAACAATCAGGAATTAGAACCTTGGAGTAATATTATAGGCCATTGCTTCATCAACTCTGATAACATCCACCTAAGTTATTTTCATACAGTAGCCATCCACACTGACAAATCTACAGGTTTGAAAATGTTCCAAAAAGTGCCACAAATTCAGCAACAACAACAACAACAAAAAGGCCAAACTGCCCTTCGAATCAAAACATTTTTACTGCTCATTCTGTATTTCTCTCATTTATGTCTAAGTTTGCTTGGTTTACTTTTCTACCTAAGCAGGTAGGTCTGCAAGAATATTTTCATCCTTGACCTCTGCCTCAATACACATACTCCTAACTACTTGAATTTACTACAATTGAAAATGGTCATAACTGGTTACATATATTTGCTGTTGGCAGGGGAATTAGAACAGCACTTGTCAAAATGCAACCCTGCATTTTTAAAAACTATTTTGTATAAAGCTGAGAAGACAGATCAGGAATTGATACAACCCTATAACCCAGTAAATGTCATTTGTATACTTTTGATATCACAGTTTTATATGAAGTGAGCTCTTATATTAGCATTGAATATTCACCCTGCCTCTATTTAAACTTATTTTTTGCTTGCTTTCTCACTTTGCAGGCAATGTTGAAAGTAGCTGTCATTTCTCCCCACGTTGTCCTGAGCAGTGTACCTGCGTAGATTCAGTAGTTCGATGCAGTAACAGAGGGTTGCGGTTCCTGCCAAAAGGTGTTCCCAAAGATGTGACTGAACTGTAAGCCATATTTTCAAGATAGATACATAGATACAGATAAATAAAAGTAACGTATATCAATAAAATCATTAAAATCATATGGGGCAAGCAGATTTCAAGACTGCATGAAAACTATTTTCCTGTTTCTAAAATGCTGAGCTCTAGCAGCCTGCATCAGATGGTAGCTCAGAGCAGAAACATTTCCCTGCAGCCTATGAACCATACAGCATGATAGTCTACTTACTATACCTTCTACTTCCATCTGGAAGGAAGAATATGTTCACTTATGTAACCTAAATGGCATACAAAGAGTCATGAATCAGAGCAGAGGTAAACTATCCCAGGTTCAATACATACTGTGCTGGACAGCCCACAACTTTCATCATCACTCCAGCCCTGTTTCAGGTTTTTGTTTTGCACTTTTTTTAACAGAAAAAGCTACATCCACATCCTCTAGGGTCTGCACAGGGAATTATGCTATGTTCAGGTATCTGTTTTAGGTATCTGTTGTAAAACCCTCTTTCTTAATGAGGAAGTGGCTTTTAGATTTGAGGGGGAAGCCTTTCCTTAGCCTAAATAAGTCACAGAGCTCTGCACACAGCAAAAATATACCCCTGGAAATGTGAGGGGTCAGCTATTTAAAAAAAGATGGAGAGGACTGAGGTGGAGGAGTCTGCCTTGGAGCCCTGGCTTAGAGGAACTCCAAGGTCTGAAGAAATAGAAGAATACAGTCATTCCTCCACATTTGCTAGGGTTTGGGGGTACAGGACCCCTGTGAAAATGGAAAAATCGTGGATAACTCTAGGCCCTCCCAAACCAAATTAAACCACAAAAAATATGGTCACCATATTCAACTCACCATAGATTCCTTTGAGGCATCAGGGTTCCTTCACAAGGCAGAAGTGGGTGGCTGGTGGAGCTTACTGCCACCTCCACTGCTGCCCCACACCATTTTTAATAGGGACTTACAAACCTCATTTGCAGTTTCTCAGTCTCACAAGGCTTGCAGTCGCTATTAAAAATGGCCTAGGGGGGCAGCAGAGGTGACAGCAAATAATCCATGAATAATCAAATCTGCAAAAATGAAACCCACAAATGTGGAGGGCTGACTATAATTAAGAAATTAAAACAAAGCTGGCAGCCTCATGAAACAGCCCAATAAAAACTGAGCATGCTTAATTAAGCATGCGAGATAGCCTTTTGCTGCAAACCCAAGCAATATATGTACTTTTTCTTGTATGTTTCTTTCTCTCCTTCACACCAGTTAGGAAGTCGATCAACCACAGTTTTGTGTCATTTTTATGGTTAAGGAATGGTGTTTTGTTTAATGCGTAATTTTGGAAAGTAAACCAGGATCAGAAACCACTATAGCGTCCTGATTTGTTCTCACTAATTAGACTGTGAGTATGAAGTTTTTATTTGAATAGGCATTTGGTTGACTACCTGGCTATGCAGTAAGGTCTTTTAATGGATTCTGTACTCTACTCTTACTATTATTATCATGTTTCTAAGTGATTTTACGTTGTTTTAAGGTACTTATGTTTTAATACTTATTTATTATCATTCCTTTAATTGTTTTTAACTTTTTACCATTAGAGGGGTGTTTTTTTGTTTTCTTAGATGTATCTTGTTTTAATTCATGATGTGAGCCACCTCAGGTCTCATTTCAAGATAAAGGCAGGCTATAATTAAAATAATGGAAATTAAATGAACCACACCTGCAAATGCTTAGGCATTGCAAGGAACAGTATCTAGTTTAAAATGGAACACAGCCCCTTCTTTTGAACTCAAAATAGGAGGCCAAAGGAGAAAAGAGCACCCAAAGACTTATGCTTTTAAGGCAGGGGTGACCAAATGTGCAGGGGGAAGGGGCCAATTCCCCCACAGACCACCCTCAGCTCCAAAGTGCACTACTGTTTTGTTTAATTTTCCACTGATTCTAGCCAGGTTTAAAACACATTTTAGCAGGCCTGGTGCCCTCTTTGGAGTAGAGAGTGATACTGGCAGGTTAGGCAATTTGGGGCTGTTTTCAGGGTTAGAATTACCTGGGTAAAAGCCTGTGATTTTTATTTTTATTTTTTTTAGTGTGGGACTTGGGAGCCACACAAGTAGAGCGTAGGAGCTGCATGTGCCTGAATTTTTCCAATTTCTGATCTAAGGGGAAAGTGGTCTTTAATGGGAAAAATGGGGAAATTAGTCAGAACTGATTGTTTGTTTGAGCACTCAGAGATCTGGTGTGATATACTTCTGATGGTGTCATCCAATGAATTCCCTTGCATAACTGCTGGATTCCGTGGCCTGGATCTTGTTATTGGTCCCAATTAGGAGTAATGCCCTGAATGAATTGACTTTAAGACAACTGTAGACATACCAGGCAACCACTGATTTAAGTCCATGGCTGCATGTTAGATGATTATTTCATAAAATTGGGCCCAGTTTGCTCACATGCATTCTGTCTAAGTTCTTTTGAGCATATTATAGCTGTACTTTTTTTTCCCTCTTATACTGGCTATAGCTTTTTTTTGTAAAAAAAAAATATGCCTTAGTAAAAATTAAAGGGACCTAAAGGGAAGGGGGGACTTTTTGACAGCCGAGCAGTCTTTCCCCATGTTTTCCTCAGTCTGAGTAGGGGACGTCAAATTAAGAATGTCAGTATTGAATGTTCTGTAATGCTTCTTTCGGCAGGGTGGGAGTGTTTTCACAGTGGACCACTTGAATGAGCTATTGAAAATGTATTCCCAACACAATCATCATCTAATTATCCTTGCTGGTTGATGCTTTTAAAAAGAAAAAATAAACAGTGGCAACTATCGTGGGATTATTTTCTCAAAACGCTCTCAAAATGGCTAAAATAATAGAGATAATTAGATTAAATTGTGAAGCAGATTTGCATTAGGTGAGAACAACTGTTTATTTGCCCTTCTCTTTGAAGTGTGGTTTTCAATGGAAAGAGGCTATTAGAGGGAAAGTTGGCAGTAGGGCTTTTTCACATCCAGTTACGCCATGTAAGTGCTATAGAATTAGAAGTTGCTGTCAATGTCAGGCGGCAGCTAAGCAGACACAGAGGCAGGAACTGAGTTTATGGCTTTAGTAATAAATAAATCAAGAAGTTACATCACCAAAACAAACATCCAAGTCCCAGGAGCAGCAAACTCAAACGTCAAGGTTTAGCCTGGAACAGGAAGCCCATGATACAGGACGCAGGTTCCCGGTTGGTAGACAGTTGTTGCCCCGTGCCCAACTCCAACAGCGTCTGTCTTAAATACACAGTCTTTAGCCCAGCTGGGGCTGATCAAATGTCCGTTGGCCCAGCTCACAGCAGGAACCCCTCAAAACTTCAGGGCCAATCCATCAGACGCTTCTCCCGCAGCCGCTGAGACTTCCGAACCGCCCCCTTCTCCAGCCGCCCCTGGAGGAACATGGGGGGAGGGTCTGCTGCAAACTCTGGGCTGGAGTCAGAAACACCAGCCTCTGTCAAGTCAGAAGCACTAGCCTCTACCTCTGGAGCACAAACATCTGCTACAGGTCCTGGCTTGGGATCCATGCCCGGGACAGCTGTGGGGTTGCTGGCAGACTCCTCCCTAGACTCTGAAGGAGCCCCCTCTCCCGAAGGCCCCTCCAAGGGATCCTCCCCCGGCTGGGAGTCCAAGTCTAAATCAGAGTCCAAGTCTGAATCGGCAGCACGCTCAGCCTGGCTCATGACAGTTGCATTAACATGGAAGTGACACTATTGGCTTCATTTTTTGTACATGTAGTGCATTTCCACTAAAATGCAGCGTAAAGCCAAAGCCTTTTTGGTCAGTAGACTGTGTAAAAGCTTACTAGAAGGCTCTGGAATCTGACCTATATGGCTGTCAACACTAAAAGTAAGGGACCCAGATCTTAGTAACAGAACTATTATCATTATGGTATGCTGCTTTCCCCTGGCAAAATAAGAGATAAAGGGAGACAGAAACACAACTTCATTTTTTTTTCCTTTACAACAAAGGAAAATTGTATTCATCAAATGACATACATTGGAAGGCAGCACCAGTATGACTCTGAAATGTCCGCAGATAGTTTCACTAGACTGGAGGGCCATTGTCCAGGATGTAAGCAGGCTTTCCCAGGAGCAATAAATGAATGTCTTCATGGTTTGTTTGTTTTTGGGGGGGTGGGGGTTGCCCCTTATATTGTTGCTTAGTTTTCATTTTCTCTTTTCCAGTGCTTCACCTTTTGATCTGAATTTTTATTCACCCTTCTCTCCAGAGATTTTTCCAATTTGTTGCCTATGTTAGGTCTATGAAGCATGTCTTCAAACCATCGAGTACCTCCATGGTATCCGCATGGTATCATCTTGTGCAAGTCAGAGCATTCCTAATCCCTACATGCACTGCATATAGGGTCAAAGTTAAGATGCAGACCACATTTGGGTTGAAATAGGGAAAACAAGCCTTTCTGTTAAACTGGATACCATAATGATCTCTAAAAACAAGTCCGTAAATCTACTGCTGATGGAGTTTCTGCTGGTGAGAGGCTCCAAAAGAGGACATTCAGGGGCAAAGGACTCCAGAATTGTGTTGTTTGGGTATACCAGCCCACAGCTAACATTAGTGAATCTTCACCCCCAGCAAGCTGTGTTCAGGCAGAGATTTTTTTAAAAAAAGTCTGTCCTTCTACCTTTTCTTTAAAGTGACAGATAATCTTCCGCAATCACCCTCACGTCTACTTGCACTGAGGGGCCTTCTTTGGTGCTTCTGGAGAATTTTTGTTTATTGTTCCAAGGAATGCAAACAATCGTTGCTGTAATGCTACTGCTGTTACCCCCAAACACGGGTAACTCAGAAATCCACCCATGATGCCAGTACTTCCATGCAAAGGTTAGCTCAATATTTAGGGGGCCTGCGATGGGAGGAGTATAACCAAATGAGATTTTCACAACAGTGTTTACGGGGTCTCATGCAGGGAATAACCAGGAAGAGATCCAAAGTAAGCTAAAATGTGTTTTATTAGGAGAATTAATCACACACACAAGATCTCAGTCACACAATCATACAAGGCTAACTGAGAGAAAAGGAAGGAAAGATATAAGACAGTAAGATTTCAGGGCATTGTGGATGACATTTACTGGTCTTTAAGGGCAGCAAGCAAGCAACAATGTAGCTTAGACTCACATCTAAGGACAGTTCACAAGTTGGGAATCAGAGTAGCAAATTGGCAATCAACTTGGTGTACTGTGAACTAGCTGGCCAAAGCTGAGTTTTTTTGACATAATTTTTGTCTGGAGGGCACAAGTGTGAATGGCAGAGCAAACAATGGAGTTTGCAGAGTGGACAACTGGTCTGGAATAGGCTCATGGTCTTAGCATTAGGTGACAAAAGGCTTAATGGGTGTCTGATAGCTCAGTGCTTGTTGCATAGGTTTGAGGATGATAGAGAAGTTTGCAGGTTGAGGGGAGAGGAATTAAAACAATCAGTAGTTTGGTGGAATCTCCTGATAGCTATTGTCCTGAAAGGCAGAGTTGTTAATACTAGCTTAAACCTATTATCTCTGGAATTATCTGTTGATTTCCTAACTATCGCCTAGCTATGCCTAGACCTAGTTAGCGGGGCATGTGTTCGGCCAGCTTCTTCCTCTTGACCAGCATGTCCATTCAGTCACATTAGGTTACATTTTATAATAAAGGCAATTAATATATCTTGCCAATTAAATCATATTTCACCAATCAAACCATATCAAGGTATGGGGTGTATGGCCTGATAACACAAAGGGTCAACTTTATTTATAGTCAATAAAGTTGACCCTTTGTGTGCAAGGATTTCCCTTGGTGAAGGGCGTGTGCTGAATCCTTCCAAATTCCTAGATTTAAAATATAATAATGTAATTATTACTTCAGTTTATGTGGTAATGTAATATTCCAACTGTGAGGAGCATTCCATACTGCTTTCACATTTGCCCTTTGCTGCTCTGTTCAGTCCAGCAGCATTACTACTCTTTGAGTATCTGGCATGGTGTACACAAAACTGTATGCATACAAAGGGTCTGTGCCCAGCTAGGAAAAGGTGTCTTTGATTTAGCTGGTTGATTCTCTGCCCTTTTTCTTCACTTTCCTCCCTGCCCACCTGTACCATGCATTACCGCATGCCTGCCCAGTGCTCATTGTCCTAACATTTGGTGCAGTATTTCAACCCAACAAGATGTTGTTTCAGTGGCTGTTCTTAGGTATAGTACTGCAGCTGTAAAGCTTAAGGATGCTGTAAGGACTCACTGTATCACTTCTAATATCAGAGGGACAGTGTCAAGACCAAAAACAAAAGTATGCGCTTTGTAAAACTGAGCACTCAGCAAGGTGGTTTTAAATTAGACTTTGCTCTGGAGAAAAGTGCAAATATTAAATGTGCCTAATACAAAAGCCTACCTATAAGCAATTTGTCAGGTTTAATTCCCTCTTTAGGTTCTACAATATCGCCAAATTGCATGCAGATATGTGAAAAAGGAAGCATGTTATAGATGCATTGGTTTCCCCGTGATCCAGATCTTGAAATCTTGATTGAGATTTAGGATCCAGATCAAGTTCACATTGACCTGGACTGAACTGGGATGGATACGCATCACTGAGTTGGGCTTTCAGACAAAATCATAGTATCCTTGCACTACCCTTGTTCCTACTTCTTTTTACAGATGTTGCTATTGCATTTGCTTTTTCATCCAGGACTTTGAGTCAAATTGTGTGGCCCTATCTCTCCATCTTAAACTCTGGGGGTAAGCAACTACGGTTGTGCTCATACATACTTTTGCTGATACTTGAGGCCACATTTTAAAGAGTTTCTCTGGCATCCTATGAGTCTTTTTCTCTGACTGGGTTGATCTGGCACTCTGACATAGTTCCAATAATGAAGGGGAGGATTTATTTAGTAGCGCTTTAATGAATGCTGTGGAGCCTTGCATTTATAAACTTCCATTTGCCAAGGGAAAATAGCATCCGCTATGTGACAAACATGTTCAGCTGAAATGCTTTTTATTAAAATGTAATCATGCGTGTTTATACATTTCATTTTAATAAAAAACCTGCCATACATCTAACAAAACCTAGTAAATTAGAGCTGTATATAAAGTTCCAAAATATCCATACAACAGGAAATCTTTTACTGCAGCAGGTCCTAAATAATGTTGCACTGAAATGGATACACAGACAGATGGAAAATTTCATCCTGCAGCAGGTAGAGTTTCACCATAGCTAAACACTGAACTAATACTTAAAATTGGACTCTCTTTCTGAAGGTAGGGAATTGAAAATGAATTTGTGTGCCACAGGAAAATGTAAAGGACAGGTTGTATTGTTCTCCATAAATGCATATGTCAAAAATTGCATCCTAGAGTCTGTTTTAGGAATATTTGAATTCATTTCTCCCAGACTGGCAAGAGGGGAATATTATTTGGGAAAGTGGATTAACCTTTAAATATCAAGGACCTGAAGATTTCAAATGCTGCCAAAATAGCTGCTGTGGGTAGTGTGAAAATCCATCTCCAAGGCATGTAAGGAAGGAGGGATGCTGCATCATCTCTTGCAACTGGCAAACAAAGTTTTTTAAAAAAAAAAATAGACTGACGTGAGCCTTGTCCTTCTGCCTTTACTTGAATAACAGAACAGTGTCTTCTGTCTGCTAAATTTTAGGCTTCAAGTCTAGCAATTTGACTATAAAGACCTTACACTGTAGAGTGCATCTTCCAGATTTAGGATTAGGCACAGCTTCTCTGACCCATACTTCTCATAAAATCCTTGTCAACAACTTTATTCATTAATGCTGGGCTGCTACAGTTTCAAATGAGCAGACAAGGTCCAGGATCTGGACAGAGGCTACAACACTTTCTTGACAATACATGAATACAAGTGAAGACCTGAGAAGTATTATCCTGGGGTGATGCTCTGCAGCAGCAATAATTCTTTACAGATGCATCATAAACCCAACAATGAGGACAGTGCTAGAGACAGTCGAATATAAGATGACTCTCTCACCTGTCATCTTAAAAATCTTTGACCACTGTTGCTTAGCAGCAACATTACCAAGCTACCTGCTTGATTATCAGAAATTATGTACTTTCTTTTCTGTCAATTTTTAGCAGCCCAAATCTATTTTGAAATATTGACCTCTTTTTGATATTGGTTCAGATTAAGCTTTCATTCAATAGTATTTGAAGCAATTTATCCAAAGGGAATATATTCATTTCATTTATTTATTTCATTTATATGACAATAACAAGCAGTATGTAAAGAATCAACATCCAAATTTTACATCCCCTTTCATCATATATCAAAATGGCTTATTTCGGCACTAAGATCAGAATGCCTACCAGTTTGGGAGAGGACAGGTGGTCTATATACATGTGTATTATTACAAAGAATTAGAATGGAGTTGGCAGCCAAGTGCTATCAGTGATGTCTTTGGCAAAGTTACAGAAGTCAAATGATCACTTGAGTACTGTGATGAGAACAGTGCTGCATTCACCATAGAATACCACTAGGCTACATTGCTACATTCACCATGGAACAGCATTTTCGATACCAATCCAGAGGGCCCTACTTTTTTTCTCCTGTTTACTCATTCTGAATTGATTATCAGCTTCTCATTTTACCTATACCATGTAGAATCATGGAATCATAGGTTCATGAATCATAAGAGGTGAAAGGGAATGTAAGGGTCATCTTGTCCAACCCCATGTCATGCAGGAGTACACAACTAAAGCTGTCCTGAGAGATGGCCACCCAACTTCTCTTCAAAGACATCCAAAGAAGGAGAGTTCATTACAATCTGAGACAGTCTTTTCCACTGTTAGACAGCACTTGTGGCAAGAAGTTCTTCCTAAAGTTTTGAGTGGAATCTCTTTTCTTGTAACTTGAATCCACTGGTGCATATTCTAGTCCCTGGAGCAAAACAAGCTCACCCAATGTGCTTTGTGACATCTTTCCAGGTATTTAAAGATGACTATCATGTCACTTCTCAGTCTTCTTGTTTTCACCTGTCCTCTTCATTCTTGGAAGACCTTCACCCATTTATATTCTCTCTTTTCTCTTTACTTTCCATGGTACATGTACATGTTTCTGCCTCCCTCCCTCCCTCTTTCTCTCTCTCTATATATATTTTCTCTGACAGTGCAGTCATTATCTCACTCTCCATACTTTTACTCTCAGCTAATCATTTTTATTTCTTTTTTTTTTCCAAAATACACAGGTTGCTCTCATTTCTGCTTGTTCCCATTTCTCAGTTACCATCTCTTGCCCCCCTTTGTTCTCATACTCAGCAGATTTTCCTGAACCACATATGAGAAAAAACATCATTCTAGTCCAGCATTCTCTTCAGCAGTTACCAACATCTGTGAAGTTTACAAATAGGCATCCTATCTTGCTTCTTTCCAGTGCCTGGTATTCAGAAGCATCTTGTTTCTGAACTTGAACATTGCATTCAGTTATCATAACTAAGAGAAGCCAAGAGACCTACATGAAGACATCCAAGTCTTTTTGTGAAATCATAGAATAATAGAATTGTACAGTTGGGATGGACCACAAGGTCCATTTAGTCTAACACTAAAGAACTCCTAAAAGAAACCCATACACCCCCAGTTAAAAGACCCCCAAAGGTGGAGAATCTACTACCCTCTGAAGCAATCTATTCACCTGTCAAACAGCTGTTAGATTTTTTTTTAAAAAAAATTTCTAATGTTCTTGAGAACCTTCTATGTAATTTATCTTTATCTATTCTTATAATAATGAAATGGATATGTCTGTGAGTGCTATATGAAAAAGTGCTTTCTGTTTTTCCAATCACAGTCAGTGGGTGACTCCAAGGTTTTACTATTACAACAGAACTAAGCTTTTCTTTCTTCCCACACCATTTATAATATTATAAATAGACCACAAATTTCACCTTTAAGGACTAGTTCAATTCCAAATCCATCAGTGTATTAATTCTATCTTTTCAGTGGAGACTCTTGGTGACTGTGTGACTCCAACAGCTAGCAGGTATCCCCAGGGCATCTGTGCATGTGTTCCTGGCTGACACAAACATACAAGGATCTTGGCAGAAGCATTATGCATACATGGGATTGTACACTAGGCTAGAAACAGTTAAAAGAATTTACCAACATAAACAAATCCAAAATGTAAAGATAATGTTTGTTTTATAAAGAGAGTTGCAAAAATAAATGATTATTTAGAGTATTACTTTTAGCCATAGATCAGCAGTGGTGGAGCTTGGAGTGTGGGGAGGGTGGTGGGGCTATGGCCTGAGGGGTGTGGTCACTGTGCATGGGGATGTGGCCTGGGTGCACAGGGATGTGGCAGGGCATGTGGAGGAGTGGCTACGGGCTGGGACTCCCCAGAAACATTGCCACTCAGGGCAAACCGCCTCCCTGACCCCGCCGTCCCTATGCAGCTGTAGATCAGCAACTGATTACTTAGTGAAACCTAGTGGGTGGAATACAGTGAGAAAAGATGTAGAAGGGGAATTAACAGTTGGTGAAGAAAGGACTGAGAAGAGTGCTCCTGGTAATAGTGGGGCATTATTTGAAGGCATGTTTGTTTGAGTTTCAATGTCGTGGGATTGGCCATGAACAGGGCAGAACAAAGAGAGTTAGACAATAAAGCTAGACATTAAGGGAAATGCATGTTCTTTGTGATTAACCCACTTTTCTTCCCCTTTAACCTGTTTTTCCTCCCACAAAAGGATTTCCTCAGATATACATACCTTGGCAATCTTGAAAATTAAGCACAGGTTTATCTTCCAATGTCCTCTCACAAAACAAGGCACACTAAGTGCAAAAGAGGTGAGAAAAAGCATGTCTTAACAACAAATAAATACTTTTTATCACTTGAGGGAGAATATCTTCTAACTATGTGCTTAGATATATCATCTAGTTTTACGCAGAGCAATAGCAAGAGAAAAAGAGAGTCAGAGTGAATATACAAACACCCTGGAAAACAGAGAGAGCAAATATGGTGTCTCTCTCCTTTTGGTATACTGATTCCTGAAGCTAGGTTGGATAACTGTAGCAGAGTTGAGCCTGACCATTCATGCATTACAAAGCCGTGCCTCTGGTGGATATATTTTTTTAATCTTGAGGATTGCTGTTAATGGTCAATGGCTTTTCCCAAAGTAAAGATGCTTCAGGATTGGAGCCTTTATCCACCAAGGTTGACCAGTTTAAATTACCAGTTGAGTATCCTCACCCTGATGCTGACTTGATAGTTTAGAAGGTATCTGCGAATCCCCATGCTTTGCATATTTGCATGAAGAAAAGTCTTATTTGGTTGCAATAAGGAATACGTAGGCCATGAAACTTAATTATGTCAGGTGCCAGTAGCTCACATGAGACCATGTGGAATCTTTTGCTCCTGGCTGCTATGTATCTTTTTCACAAACAGCCTCCTAGAATAACAGTACTTTAGTGAAGTTCCCTGAATGCATTGGTACTTTAGCCAACTTGTTAGGGCAGAAGTGAAAGACGTGTGGCCCTTCCAGATGTCAGTGTGCTGCTGCTCCCATCAGTCCTACCCATCATGACTGTTGATGAAATATGATGGGAGTTATGGTCCTATAACATCAGAAAATCCATGAGCTACCCCCTTCTGAGCTAGAGTGATGCCTCCAAATATCAAACTTCCAAACTGGCTGAGTATCTCAGTAATGCTAGATCATTATTAACCTCTAAAAGAGTTTCTTGAACATTTTTCCATGAATGCACAATGCATACTCTGTACTGTATGGCTTGGGTCCTCTGTAGTCTAGTTGGATGCTGTATTAATTTGGAAGTCAAGCCGTTCATCAATTACACATAGATAACTTTCAGTGACTCTTTATGATAATAACATCTGTTGGTTTGTTTCCCTGCCTGCTATGGGAAGAGGTGTGATTTGAACTTTTTTGCTCATGACTTATCTGGAACCAACTACATCTACTCCTCTGAAGAAAAGAGTGCCAGCCATCCTAGTTGCCATGCTCTAATCTAAAAGGCAAAGAGAAAGGAGAAAGAACATTTTGCCGAAATAAAGTGCAAGAGCAACTAGCTTTTCCACTAATTTGAATTCAGGCATTATGTGTCTCTCAGATCTTTACTGCATAAAGCTAGTTAGGTCTGGTGCTATTGAAAGAGAAAGTTGAGGTTCCTTCAAAATTACAAGGAAATACAGTGTTGCCTGAGATTGTTACTACATTGAATCATCACTACTGATCAAAGTGATAATTGTAAAGTGGGATGTATGACAGAGAAAACTACTAGTCAGTTTAAACTTCTCTGGAGAATACTTACTATTTATATGCTGTCTGCTAATTTCAAAATGAGATAATTTCTCCTTTAATTCTGAAATAAGCGAAACCATTTAGCAGCAGGCTTAATCTCACATGTCCTGATGCCAGCTTTCATTAATACAAAACTAGCAGTTTACTTAACACACATGAAAATCTTTAATGCTAGTATTTGAATGGTCCTTCAAAATATATATCATTTTGAGTGGTTACTGCATTCAGAAATATAAATTGCTTTTGAGATCTAGAACATTAGTATCAAATGATCAGTGGTTTCAAATGATATGCAAGAACTGCAAGTTTTGTACATCTCCAGGAAAAAAAAGAATATTTTAAAGAAAAAAAACAGCTATGAAGAAAATTATCAGGGGTAGTCCTAATTTTCCTGGGGATTGCTATATCATTATTGTATGTTATCTTTAAAGTAATAAATTAATTGATGGTGACTCATTTTAAACTTTGATCTACATGAGTTTAAGTGGCGTAAAGATTCAGATCTACAGTTAAAACTGTGCATTCATTTCTTAGCTGGAAGGAACCATTTCTACTGATTAATACCAATTGCCTGTTGCAGTTACCATCTGATTTGAAAGCCAGATTTCTACATGCCTGAGATCTTGAGAATTTGAATAAATGAAAGGAGAAAAGTCTACTAGAGCAAGTCAGGACATTTTCTACATTTAAAACACAAATGGTCATCTTCTTCCAACCCCCTCTGAAAAACAAACCTACAAAAAATGGGAAATAACAGATGCATTGAGGGGAATCGTTTGCCATTTCAATGTTATTTTAGGCCTTCCCAGGCCCACTTCAGGCCAGAAAGTCTATTTTAGGGAAGTGGGAAGTGACTTGAGCGGGATTTCACAGTGTGGGAGTCATTAAATTTGGATTGGCTGAGATATGAAACAATCTTTGTCAGTTTGGGAGAATACGTTCAGCTCATTCCCATGTCAATTGGGGATGGAGGGAATGAGCTCAATCATCTCTTGCATTGCTATTTCGTCAAAAAAAATTTAATGATACCCCCATCAATGCCGCCTTAACTTTTCTATATCTCATTTCTACAGGATGTGCAGACCAGGGCTAACTTTTAAAATGTATCCAGTGATTATAACTGTACTTACCTGGTAAAGCATGGGGCTATCATGCTCGGAAGGATAAAGCTACTCAAAAATGTTTCATTTAGGGAGGATTTTATGTCCAAATAGAAAATCAGAAAGAACTTGTTTCCCCTTTCTTTGACCTAATTCTGCCTAGAGCTGGATCTTTTCCCATACCTACTCTAAATGTAAATCTAGCTTTGCAGGATTTTTCACATTGAAAGTTCATACCTTTGGAAGGAAGTCAGCTTTATCTTCTATACCTTTGATAATAATGGGGTTTTCTTTTTATTATCATTAGGCTCTAACATCTAATGCCTTACTAAATTGTGCTCTCAGAGTAGGTTGCTCTGAAGGATGTAGTTCAGGCTGTAATCAGCTGAGAAAGAGGGTGACATTGGGAAAGGAAAAAAAAGAGCTGATTGTCAAACTTGATCTGGAATAAGTGACATTCATTTCACCCACCAAAGTCCAATCAACGAAAACCCATTTAATATCCAGGGCATTAGAACACTGTAGTTTTGTATGCATAATTTATAATTTCCTACTATTTTGATTATATTTTATTGTGTAAAGCAGTTTGGACTGTTGGAAAATAAAGCTGTGTGTTGGAGCTGCTTTGAATATCATTCATTTCCTAACCAGAAAATGCTTCCGTGTGAAATAGGAAAACTGCATCTAGATCACCTTGTTACAGTCTGTGAATGAATCTGTTTTGGGAGGGTAAATGTTACACATGTTATTAAACATTTTCCTATCTTCTTTCAAGGGTTACTTGCCCTGAATTCCTCTATTTTGCCCTGGAAATTGGACAGGATATTCATCCTAAAATGAATTTTTAAAATGATATACTTGAAGCAGACCTAATCCAACCATTTGAATGGATTGAAAAACGCATGTCCAGAGCATTGTAACAGTGGAGGCGGCTCTGCTGCTTTCCACTTGAAAAACTGTCAATGTAGCTGCTCAGTTCAATGTGGGAGAGGGGAATCTCCCAGCCTTAGAAAAGCAACATATTTAGAAAATCAGAGTGGAGGAAGGAAATAATTAGACTGGGCTTTGTCATCTCTTTTTAAAATGGTATGTGTATGCCCTGCAATTTGAGAGATATGGAGAATTGCTAGCATCTGAAGTAGTAAAATGAAACGTAGTTTTAAAAAAATGCCATGACAGCTCAGGAGGGAGGTTTGTTAAGCTACCTTAGGAACAAATATTTAGATCTCACAAACCATACAAAACTTCAGTGGTTTCATTTTCTAAACCATTTTTCTGAATCTCATCTTTCAGAATCAGCAAATACCAGTTCTAGTTCTACCAAAGCGTTTCTTCTACATGCCAGCTAACCTTGACACGTACCAGGCTATTCTAACAGTCTGTCCTGCACAACCTTGGAAACTCACTTTAAAAAAAAAGAAACTGTGGCAGAATTATAAAATGTATTTAACCTTTTTCATTGCAAACTGTTACTTGTACATGTTTGATACGTGATCCCATGAGGCAGATATCAATTTTGGTCTCATACAAAGATCAGTTTGAGTCCTCTTTTACAGCTCTGGGAGAAATGTTATTTCAATTACTCTTTAGGCCAAATATCGTGTAATCCAGAGCAGTGGTTCTTAACCTGGAGTCTGCAGACCCCCGAGGGTCTGCGAAGCCCTCACAACAGGTCCATGAAGCCTTGCTGCTGGACACCAAGGGGGGGGGATGTACAGGTGCCAAAACTTCTCCCTCATTTGCAAATTAGAGAGCAGTTTGGGCATGCACACATAATAATAATAGTAGTAGTAGTAGTAGTAGTAGTAGTAGTAGTAGTAGTTGTTATTATTATTATTTCTATCCCGCCTCTCCAGATGGATCAAGGCGGCGAACAGCAATAATGCTTTAATTACATTAAAAATATTAAAAAACATACCCAATCCTCCCCACCCACCAACCCAGCTAAAACCAACCCCCTAAAACCCACAACAATTAACAATTAATTAACTATTGAAAGAACAACAAGACAATTGGTGGGAGGCGGTGGAAGTACTAGTCTTGGAAGGCCTGTCGGAAGGGAGCGATAGAAGAGAAGGTCCTCTGGGTAACCGCAGCCAACCTAGTTCTGACTGGCTGCAGTAAATTCCTCCCAGAGGACCTTAGTGTGCGGGGCAGATTATACGGGAGAAGGCGATCCCGCAGGTAGGCTGGCCCCAAACCATAAAGGGCTTTAAAGGTAATAACATGCCTGCTTCCATGTCCCTTTCATCAGGGATCTGGCATTATGGGGTCTGGCCACCAAGGGACACAGCGGCAGGTGTGTATTTGTGCACCCAAGCTATGACTCTGGAGACCAGGGTTTGAATCCCCACCTGACTGTGGAAACCACTGGGTGATCTAAGGGAAGTCATATTCTTTCAGCCTCAGAGAAAGGCAAAGGCACCAAATCTTGCCAAGAAAACCTATATGTTAGGTTCACCTTAGGGTTGCCATAAGTCAGTTTTCAAAGGGGAGAGACATGATGGCTAGAAAGAACCTCCCCACATCAGTGGTACTTTATTGTTGTGCCCCTTCAAGTCACTTCTGACTTATGACAACTCTTAAGATAAACCTATCACTTTTTTGCAAGGAGCAAGATTTGTTCAGAGGGGATTTACCTTTGCCTTCCTTTGAGACTGAGAGAATGTGACTTGCCTAAGGTCACCTGGCATTTGAGCGGGGATTTTAATCCTAGTCTCCAGAAGCCTGTAATTAATAAATAAATATTTGACTTATGGCAACCCTTGAATATTTAAATAAATGTTTGAATATTTACATCTAAATTTAAATATTTACATCTTGAGTTAAGGTTTTGGGGGTCCCGAGGAACAAATTATGTTAACAGGAGGTTGCCAGTAAACGTTAAGAACCACTTATCTAGAGCTCTACTGTGATGTGGTATGGGGTGTTTCACAAACCAAAAATCATTCTCCAACACAAAATATTGCATTTTAGTACATGAAGAGGAGACCCATCCACTTTCCCTTAGCAGCTTATGTTTAATATTTAATCATTTAAAGGACTATATAGACTTTGACTATAGAAACCTCTGAGGACAACTTCCAAAATAAAATACAAATAATCAGCTCAAAATAGTCATAAGAATTAGTGACAATAATAACAGTCAATCCAATGTTCCCTGATTTCTCTGCTCTCCCTGTAATATTGAAGATGTCTAAGTATGGTGTGGCGAACAAGAACCTGCACAGAGACCTGTGTTTTAGTGCTGTCAGTGAGATGTGTTTTCCAGGGTGTATTATTACATAATGAAGTGCTAGATTATATTTTCAGATTAAGGACAATACACCAGGAGTTCATGGTCCAATCAAAAGGGGTGTCTCACCATGCTGTTTTGGATTGAGGGCCACCCACATATACATTTGGAACACAGGCCACCCAAGGGCAATTGGGTGACATACCCTAATCTGGCTGATTTAGGGATGTCCCTGCTCATAACGTCAAGGTAGTTAAATTGCATCTTGTGAGCATCATGGGTCTCACTGGCCATTTTTGTGGCTTGTGAGAGCTCCAGAAGCATTTCCCCATCTCACTCATTGGGGGGGGAAATGCAAAAACCTATGTTTTCCTTCTGCAGTTTTCAGTTAAAATAGGGCACAGGGCCCCAAAACAGTCCTAAATTAAACAGGTAGCAGTTTTTATTATTTGTTTTGTTCTGTTTTTAAACTGCCTTTTTGACATACCTGGACCTCGTATAGTCAAAGGTGGTTCCTCAGAGCTAAAGTCTGGTCCCTAGAACATTAGCAGTTGGCTGTCTCTACATTACAAGATCCTGATCAGGATCCGTGGATGAATGATCAATAATTAAAATGCTGAAAAGTAGCAAGATGGAGGGGTGGGAAGCACAATATTTTCACTGTGTGGCCGTGTCTGCCTTCAAGTTGCCTGTTGACTTATGGTAACCCCCCTGAATTTCATAGGGGTTTCTTAGTCCAGGCAATTTGGAGGTGGTTTTGCCAGTTCCTTCCCTTCCTCTGAAATATAGCCTACAGCATCTGATATTCATTGGAGGGCTCCCATCCATGTACTAACCAGGGCTTAGCTTCCAAGAACGGATGGAATCTGGTACTATTAGGGTATTTAGGCTGGCTCATTTTCACTCTACTCCTTCAAATATATTGGCAGGCCAGAAGTTGACACTGCCAAATTACATATACAGCTACATGAAAATTTTAATTGTCCCTTCCTACTTGTCCCTTTTACGGTATATATATACACATACACCCTTCAGTAATATCTGACATTGCATTTACATCTCAAATAACTTTGCCTCAGTTGTAGCAGGCATTGCATATTCATTTTACATTTTTTACCACACAGTTAAAGTAAATGGTTGTATGGATTAGCACAGCTAGACTGAGTCAGCTTCTGATGTGTTATTGAAATATTGCCTGCATGAGCAATTTGCAGTCAGAGGGCAGAAATAATTCTAATGAGGTCAATTAGCATTTGGAGTTCTTTTTAGTAGCTTTAATTAAGCACAACCTTACAGCAAGGACATAAGTGACCCCCCTCCACACACACACACACACACACACCTCTCTTTGTTGCTAATGTGATCTTTCAGAGGACTAACTGCGGGAGTTTGTTCCAGGTTTCTGCCAAAGAGTCTTTCCTTGTTCACTGTTTGCAGACTAAACAAAGAAGCCAACAAAACAGGACAATAGTACTTCCCAGTAAACCATCGATTTATGAGAGACACAGTGGGGTATTCAAGCGGGCCACTCTGTTAGCCAGTCTTCTAATATTTACACACCCCAAAGTCATATTAATGTGAATTCAGTTTGGTACTGTTTTCCATCTCTTTGAAACTTTTGAAGGAAGTTTATATCTAAAGACTGTTCTTTGGACATGTTTGTGTCTTTTTTTCTCTCTATATAGACCTCATTTTGCTTTCAGATATTTTTAATGACTTTTAAAGGAGCAAAGATAAATAAATAATAAGCAAAATTAAAAAAAAGGCAAGCACAATGTGACTTTTAATGAACCAGTTCAGTTTGCTTTCTTTCAAAGGGCAGTGGGAAATATCTTCAAGGAACCCTGGTAGCAAGTTTCATGCAAACAGAATCCTAATGAGCATTCACTGCAATGTGGTATTATAATGTTGGTTTTACATTAACTGGGAGTGGAGGGATCATAGAATCATAGAGTTGGAAGAGACCCCAGGGGCCACTGAGTCCAACCCTTTGCCACGCAGGAACACACATCAAAGCTCCCCCAACAGATGGCCATCCAGCTTCTGCTTAAAAACCTCCAAAGAAGGAGACTCCACCACACTCCCAGGCAGCATATTCCACTGCCGGACAGCTCTGACCATCAAGAAGTTCTTTCTGAGGTTCAGGTGGAATCTCGTTTTCTGCAGCTTGAATCCATTGCTCCTTGGCCTAGTCTCTGGAGCAGGGGAAAACAAGCCCGCTCCCTCCTCAACATGACATCCTTTCAAATATTTAAACATGGCTATCATGTCCCCTCTTAACCTTCTCTTCTGCAGACTAAACATACCCAGCTTCCTAAGCCACTCCTCATAGGGCATGGCTTCCAGACCCTTCACCATTTTGTTCGCCCTCCTCTGGACACGTTCCAACTTGTTGATATCCTTCTTGAATTGAGGTGCCCAGAACTGGACACAGTATTCCAGATGAGGTCTAACCAAGGCAGAATAGAGTGGTACCATTACCTCCCTTGATCTAGACACCATACTCTTATTGATGCAACCAAGAGTCACTTTCTTGGCTGCCGCATCACACTGCTGAACTCATGTTCAGCTTGTGACCTAACAAGACTCCTAGATCCCTTTCACACGTACTGCTATCCAGCCACGTGTCCCCCATCCTAGATTTGTGCATTCCATTTTTTCTGCCTAAGTGCAGGGCCTTATATTTCTCTGTTGAAATTCATGTTAGCTTTGGCCCAGCTCTCTAATCTGTCAAGGTCATTTTGAATTTTGATCCTATCCTTTGGTGTATTAGCAACCCCTCCCAATTTGGTGTCATCTGCAAATTTGATCAGCATGCTCTCTACTCCTTCATCCAAGCCATTGATGGAGATGTTGAATAGCACTGGCTCAGGACAGAACCCTGTGGCACCCCACTAGTCACAGGAGCCACCTGTAATTTTATAGTCATGGACACATCACTACCTGGGGAGATTTGGACTTGCTAGGACTGAGAATCTCTGCAGGGGTAGGGGACTGATGAAGATGGCCTGCCCCAGGAGGCTTGTGAACCAGACGGATTTTTGAAGGCTCCTGGGGAATTTTCTGCTGCCTTGGCATGCAAATTTATTGAAGCTTTGGTTGATCTGTGGAATGAAGAAATGGACAGGATGGCAGATACAATCACTTTTTAGCACCCCCTTATCACAGAGTAGAACCAAACTAGTCCCTTGGTTTTCTAGAGATCTGACAGTAACAAAAAAGTGAAAAGACAACTAGAGTTACATTGGCAGAAAATTTGGAGTAGGGCCAATTGAATACAGGCTAGACACTCTCTGAAAGCCTACTGTGTAGTAATGTAGACAGAAAAAAATCCACTCTGACACCGTTGCATCTGCAAAAAAGGCAGCCAACAGAATTGTTACAAGTGCAGAGTAGTACACAAGAGGAAAATCTAGGCCACTCAATAGCCCACTGTGAACAACTTGACCAACACTTTGCAAATAAAAGCACTCAGGTCTGCTCCAAAGTAAATGCTATAATTAATACGTATTTAGTGGATGTAATTTTCATTCCTGCTTGCCAAGTGATAATAGATACTTTTCAATTTGTACAATCCAAGGGGGTGGACAGGATTTTTGAAGTGATGAGGGTTACTACATCTGTATTATATTGTTGCCCTTCCTGGTTTATTGAAAAAAGCCAGAAGGGAACTGGCTGAGTGGGGAGAGAGCTAGTGGTCATTGTCTTGCTAAAACAAGTCAGAGTTCCATCATGCCTAAAGGAGCCAGTTATGAGATTATCATTAAGACAGCCTGCCCTGGATCCCACTGTATTAGATAACTACCAGCCAGTTTCCAATATTCCATTTTTGGACAAGGCACTGGATTGTGTGGTAGCTACCCATCTCCAGGCTTTTCTGGATGAGACAGATTATCTAAATCCATTTCAATCTGGTTTCAGCCCTGCCTATGGGATTGGACAGCTTTGGTCACCTTGGTGGGTGACCTATAGTGAAACCAGATAGGGAGAGTATTTCGTTGTTGCTTCTGCTGGACCTCTCAGTGGATTTCAATACCATGCTATGCTTATGGGCTGCCTTGCCAGGATGGAACTTGGAGGCACTATTTTGCAGTGGCCCTGTTGCTTTCCGAAGAGGTAAACCCACAAAGTGATGCTGAGGGATTCCTGTTCAACTCCTTGCCCATTGACCTGTTGGGTCATCCAGGGCTTGGTTCTTTCCCCCCATGCTATTTGATTTATACATGAAACCACTGGGAGAGGTTGTCCAGAATTTTGGGATCCAGTGCCACCAGTGTTCAGATGACACCCAGCAGTGCTACTCTTTTCTACCTGAATCCAAAGAAGTTGTGCTGGTTCTAAACATCAGTAATGGATTAGATGAAGACAAACAAACTGAAACTTAATCTGGACAAGACAGAAGTGCTTCTGGTCAGTTGAAAGACAAATCAGGGAACTGGGATTCAGTCTGTGCTGGATGGGGTTATGGTCCTCCTGAAAATGTAAGTTTGCAGATTAAACATATTCCTGGACTCAGCCGTGAGCTTAGAAGTCAGCCTTTGGCAGTGGCTGGGAGTGCATTCACCTGATTAAGTCTTACGTGCACCTTAGTTGTATCTCATTCAGATTACTGTAACTCTTTGTACATAGGGCTATCTTTGAAATGCGTTTGAAACTTGTGATTAGTCCAAACAGCTGCAGCCAGGTTGTTAAATGGGGCAGAATTATAGGGAGCAATGCAACTTCCTTCTTGAAAACAGCTGTAGTGGCCACCAGTCTGTTTCTGGGCACAATTTAAAGCACTGGTTATGACCTGTAGAGCTCTATATGGCTCAGGTCCAGGTTATCTAAAAAAAAGTTGTCTCCCTATATGAGCATTCCCATATCTTGAGGCTTTCCTTCTGTCTCACCACCCTCACCGGAACATGTGGTGAGACCATGGGAAAAGGCCTTCCCAGTGGCTGCTCCAGGCTCTGGAACCTCCTTCCTAGAGAGGTTGGACTGGTGCCCTCCTTCCTATTTTACACAGACAGGTGAAAATGTTTTAGTTCTACAGGCCTTTGATGGGGAGCTGCCCAGGGAGAAAGGGCCTTTCATGGGCTAGGTTGTTTATATTTCTTTTCTTTTAAATAGTTATGCATTTAACTGCTTTTAATTTTATTGATAGTTTAATTATATTTTTAGCTGTATCTTTCTTAACTTTTGTAAGCCGCCTTGAGTCCTGGCCATGGAGAGAGGCTAGAAATCACCATCACCATCATCATCATCCAAAGGTGTAAATCCAATGGTGGGCATGATAGAACTGAGAGGGAGCAATCCTCCCTCCCAACTGGAACTACCCTGAATTTTTCTCTGGAAGGTTTGAGCTTATTTTTGAGCGTCAGAGAGGGCTACTGGAAAGAGGGAAGGCAGGCAGACAGTGTTACCACTGCAACACCTGAATACACTGAATTTAGGCCACTGACATAACTTACATGTGAGCAGTTTAACCAAATGAGGTCAATCAGCACACAGAAACAAACTTTTGCACAGGCCATGATCATAAGTGTGTGAACGGATGCCCATTTGTGTCTGTGTACACATCCTGGCCTCTTTGACTGACTGGATGTGTTGTCTGATGTAGACAGGGATATGTATCTCAATTATGGTTCACAGCTGTGCTTGCCCAAATTGCTTCTGTATTTCCCAAACTAACCAATAACTATGGTCAAAATGTACATTTCAGGTATCTGGAAGGAAATCACTTATCTGCCGTGCCAAAGGAACTCTCCATGTTCAGACACTTAACACTGATGTAAGTGCAAAAGAACGTGTGTCTTCTTTTCCATGATGTTACTGCATGGTATTGTATAGCTGTGGCTGTAGTGATGTATTTCTGTTGCTCAGTGAATGGGAAAGTATTATTGACATAGCAGGACGTGCTTTGCTGGAAACAAAACTTGTGTATCTCACCTAGCTTCAGAACAAATCACAATAATGATGAGGCCCAATCCTGTCCTTGTCAGGAACACACGGGGGATGGTAAGGTGTAGGGATCACAAACACAGACACCCACACTTCATCCCATGAGAACATCCACTGTGCAGAGCAGCCTCACTCCTGGTAGCCAGTGTCATTCGATATTCATTCCATCAAACTGTTTGGAGGAAGAAAATGAAAGCAGGGTCCCCACCAGCGCTGCTGTAAAGCCAGCTCCATTGGGCTTTGCCTCTCCTCCAACTGCTATTGCACAGCTATTTGATCAGGTTACAGCAGAGGGGAAAGTAGGAAGAAAAACAACTTCACCAGCTCTACTGAGGCACCAGTGATTTTTTTCTTGGAGCTGTTTTTTTTTTTTTTTTTTTTTTTGAGGTGGTGATGATGAGAAAACAAACTTCCAGCTGCGTTACAGCCACTCATCATTAGATCCATATAACATTAAGAATTGTTATCAGGGTATTCTTATTTTTAGTTCCCCTCCTAATGCTCTTTTCCTTTTGTGTTGTGCTCCTTTAGAGTGGAAGTCCTGGTTTTCTTATTGATCTGTGTCACATCGGCACAAAGTGGCTATTGATCAAAATCACTCTGTGATCCTTTCTTGCTGAAGAATGGGATGTGAGAGATTTAAATAAATGAATACAACTAACTAAATAAAGTACTTTTAATAGGCTTGGAATTCCGCCTCATTTATCAAACTTTAATGTGCCTTCTGTAGGGTTTGTTTTATAGCATAATCTATCAATGCTCTTTATTATAAAAATAAAAGAAGTGCAGACCATCCCAATATGGGCATCCTTCAGCTGCTTTAGACTACAGTGCACCAAACAGCATGACCAATCATTGATGATGGGATCTGTAGTCCGAAGGATCTGGAGGGCACTATGTTGGGGAAGGCTAACTTAATTCATCTCATCAGGTGTGCCAAGTTTATATGCCAAACTTATCAATACGCTGTTTGAAATTTTGAATATTCTCTCCAATAAAAGGTACCAATTTGTCAGAATTAGGTTCTATTTTCTTGTAGATTTGTGTTTATGCTACTTGGCACAGTGTGAAGTTTCTGCCCCCATGGAAAAGTTGTAGTTTTCACCCAACCTGGCATCTCAAGGGTCACCTCATCCTTAAGTCCATAGTAGTACCATGACATTGTCATTAAAGCCCTTCCTTGCAGGTCCTTGTATAATAGGCCCCTCCCTCTGTTATAGAAAGCCCCCCTCAGAGAAATTAATCTAAAACTATTTTGTTAACATTTCATTGCCAGAGAAAGTCATATTCAGTCTCATTTTAATTCAGTTTTAATCCTCAGTATTTCTGCTTCCATGTTCTGTTTTAAAGTAGTTTTAAAAAAAAAACTCAAGAGTTTTTTTAGATATTTATGTTGTTGATGCATGGCTATGTTTAATCTCTGGTCTTCTTAATTTATTGTTTTATTCTCATGCCTTTTTACTTGATGTATATGGATTTGGGGTTTTTATTTGTGTCTTATTGTACATTGCCCTGAGAGCCATTTGTTACAAGGCAACTGATAAATCCTAGAAATATGTAAGTAGCATATTGTTAGAGCATCAGTCTTTGTTGATATTTTGGTAAGGAACAACTTGAATTTATTTCTTGGATTTGTCAGATCTTAGAGATACTTTTTTTCTTTGCATCTATGGTCTTTATTAATTTTTACTTTTCCCCCAGTGACTTGAGCAACAACAGTATCAGCATGCTGGGCAATTACACCTTCAGTAACATGACACAGCTATCAACACTGTAAGTAGTCAGTGGTACTGGCGTTGGCTCTAATTATTATTCGGTGTGAGGTCAATTGCGTTTAGGAGACAGTGTTTAATCTTGCTGAGTTAATGACTTCGTCTCTGCGTTTGCTGTTCAGTGTATCAGTACCAAATTAACGCAGTCTCTTTTCCTGTATTCTCCTAGGATCTTGAGCTACAACAGGCTACGGTGTATCCCAGTCCATGCATTCAATGGGCTTAAGTCTCTCAGGGTGCTGTAAGTATCATTTTTTCCACTGTTGTGGGGATTAAATTTTATGCGGCCACCAGTGACAGCAGGATTTTTAATGAACAGATACTTTCACTTGACTCACTACATTGCACACATTTTGGGACAATTTGCTACAGTGTGCTTGTACTGAGATGTGAAATAGCCTGTTGTATAGCCATTGGTCCAAATGACTGTTGAGGGTTATTTCTGTTCTTTCTGAGCTTTTACATTTTTTAAATTTGAGCTTTAAATAAACACTGGTTTTGAATATTCCGGAAATGGAAGCTACTTATAAGAGGCTCAGTTATTACGTGCTTTTGCATATTGTAGCAGGATGTATGGTAACCGTTGCATTGCATACGCTCTGATAATCATCGTAGCAAAAGCTGGGAATGAGAATGCTGAGGATATGAATGTAGGGCAAAATGTAAAAGTAATGGGGCAGAAGCTTCAGTTTCCTTCATTGGTTGTGGACTAGGATGTGGAGAAGAAACTATAGCTAATGGCTTGTGCATTAGGTATATTTGCATATTTGATGTTGATTTATTGAACATCCTCCCCATTCGCCAAATCCAGGACTCAAGGTGGTGTAATTTATACCGCAAATAGTCAGGTGATCTTTGGGGTGAAATCTATCAGAAGCACATGGGCTGTCCCTGGTTCGTACAGTTTCCTCTCTTTTTCTTCCTCATGCAAAAGGCTGTGTGCCATTCTGAGATAACGTATCTTATGGCCAACAGGTGGAAGAGGGAGCAAGGGTGACTGGTAGGCCTCTTGGAGGCTGAGTATACCTGACTCACATAAACTGTGAGCTGCCACTTGATGATACAGAAAAAGAATCTACAGAGTTTGCTGAGGGCAACTTCACACGTGATGAGTTCCAACAAAGATGCCAAGTCCACAATGAATCTTAACCGCCTCTTTGAAACTACTACAAAGTGTTAACTAATAGCTTTGGGAGGTTATTTGGGAGATAATTCACTACCTTTAGTAATTGATTGGTATGTAATTTTGTTCACAACTAAGCAAGAGCTAAGTTGTGGCCAAATCAATATTACTTGTATGCCCTCAACACAAGGAAAGAAAGTGATTAATAAGTAAGGGTCAGTTTTAAAAATTCCAGAAGCTGGCTCCTTATTTACTTCAAAGACCTGCTTTATCATATCTTGGAATGCCTCTTGCTTTGAAAGAAATAACATGGAGCTTTTTCAGTCCTGTACAGAAGGGAAATGAAGCATGAATGAGTATTTTCTCTTTTGGTGTGTTTGGAAACCTCCAGATTGATTTGATTTATTATGGTCTACAAAACTCTGGTGTCAGCGACAACCCTCGCCACATGTCATCTACGTTGTTATTAAAAATCAATTCTCCTGAGTGGGAAAAATGCTTCCGAGCGACAGCATGCAATCTGTTAGTGTCACTTATTTATTGTCAGGGTTCCCAAGAGAACCCCAGTAAGAAATAATCAGCAAAAGAAATTCGACATTTTCAGGTTTCTTTTTAGAAAGGACACATAACTCATTGTCCATCTGGATTTGATGTGCAGGTAACCGGTCTCCTTCATGCATGAACCACCCCTTTCTTAATTGTTTTGTTTGCTAGGAAGCATGGTCTGTCAATATTAAATAGGGAAATTATCCTGCCAGAATGCCCTGCTGAAAACTAAATTTAACATAGGTGTCATAATATCTCCTAGCACATCTTCATCTGTTACATTTTAGGTGATTTTTTAAAAAAACACATACAACTAAGGATGTGAGCATAACAGAGAAAACATGTATTATAAAGGTATACCCATAAGAAAATTGGTATTGTGTGGAACTCTTCATTGACTGCACATTTTGTACAATGTGTAATGTTCCCCACACATGCAGTGTTGGTCCTCCATCCTTCCCAAAATAGCTCACTGGAATTTCCCAAGTGGAAAGACTTCAGTGTTTCAATGTTAGTTAGTTTGCCTTGGTTATTTATAACACACTGTAGCACAACACAGAAAAAACATGCAAACCATCAGTGTCACATGCTTACCTGTTGTAATATATGTTTCCAATGTGAATACACTAAACTAACAGTATATAACCAAATGCATAGTTGAATTCACTAGGTTTAACCCAAATTAATTAGTTGCACATAGTTCTCATTGCAGTCAATGAAAATTAAGTTATGACTTGGCAGTTTCTCCAGTTTTAGTGAGACTTAGTTCACCTAAGGGAGGTACGGTTCTAATTCAAAGATGAGCCTGTTACAGGAGATTAGAATTAGGCACAAACCTCTTCTTTTTGCAGAAATCACCACCTGCCGACAAAAATTCTTTCCTGCCAACTGATGTCAGAGGCCTGCTGGCAGAACTCTGCTGGCTGCTCTCAGAAGGATTAGGAAAAGAATAGGACACAAAATAGTCAGGCTATGCCACATCCAAACTTCCTCCAGCCCAAGGCTGCAACCCCAATATCAGCACTGAGGCAGGATGAAGGTAATTTCTAAGTAATTTCCAACACCCTTAGCTCAAGCATAGTTTGGATTCTGAACAGATTCAGATTGCCTAGTGTCAAGTCATTGAGGCCACAGCCATTTTGCCCATTTGGGATTGCACTGGGTCCAGCCCATTGGTGATATAGGCAATACAATGTCAGAGTCATGGGAGTGTGTTCCATTTCTTCTGGAGATCCAAAGTCATATAAACACAAAAAATGGTCAGAGGCAACCTTTCAACAGAAATTTATTTGCTCTACATTTTGCATCATGGCGTCTTTAAGTGTTAGAATGGGATTGCGCTTGTTGTGAATAAAGCTCACCAGGTAATACCTTACTACCTTAAAAAATGTAAAGTGCTTGAGATATATTTCTTCCTGTATTTTTGATAACAATATTTAACCTCTCTTTTTAAGATCAAACTTCAGTTAAATGGTCTGTGGCTTCATGTTCAACAACTTCTTGTTTTAATTTCATATGAGCAAACTGTTACAGAAAGTGAATTGTTATTTTACTATGTTGTGCTTCAAAGAAAAAACAGTGCAGACAAAAATGAAACAACGGAGTGGATTTAGCCTTTTTTTTATGTGTAAATAAATGCCAAAATTAGCCAAAAGAATAAATTGAAAATCAGTTTTCCTTTGCTTAATTGTGTCTCAAACTGAAGTTTGAACCATTTGAAACAAAAGATCTTTATAATTCAAACAATACAGTGCCTGTGCCAAGATTTCTAGAGTTAAAGTACACAGCACATAAATAAATCCTAATATTAATAATGACAAATTAGTATCTATAACAAATTAGCACCTATTCAGTATTAAATCTGGTTCAGTATTAAACCTGGACAGAATCTTTTCTTCTTGCTAAAAAATATTTCTTCCTACAGATAACAGCTAAAATGTTAAAATGATACCTGCTTAAAATAATCTATTAGGAAAAGCCGAACAAAGAACAAATGTGTTTCATTTCTTATCAGTCAGCCCGATATCAAATCACAGGATTATGTGGTTAAATCTAACATGGGTTGCTACTTCACTCAGAACCCAAAAGTACAGCTCTAGCTAGTTTATTTCCTATTCTGAGTTAAGTAGTAATCCCAATTAGCTCTCTAGTGAACATAAATGCTTAATAAATGTGAACTGCTGTTCCATTTGACCTTTGGAATTTATGCTCCGGAGGGATACAGGTTAAGTACGATTATGCCATCAGACCATCTGATCTGCACCATTGTAACTCTTCTTGCAATGTGGTATCATTGTGGTCTTAGAAGAATTTCTCACTTGGACAAGTTCTCAGACCCTTTTTGGTACTGGAAGAAGTATATGATGCTGCAAACCCTAGTGTCCTCTCTGCAAATGCAAGTCTATGGATCTGAGCCTGAGTTTTTCATTAATATTCTGTGTTCCATGTGATTGCATGTTTGCATTCTCATGAAAGGCTTGAAAGAGATTAGGCTGTTATGTGTGATTTCCCGATTCTCTTAATAAAAAGTATTTTTTAAAATAAATCATGTTATTTTTCATTTCTGAAGGTGACAAATATGCTTTTTCATGTGTGATAGGTCTTGAAAAAATAGTTAAATACACCTCTGTCTGTCAACACAATATTTGGTGGGGTTTATTTTAATGTCATATTATTCCATCTTGTTTCAGGACTCTTCATGGCAATGATATTTCCAGCGTCCCTGAAGGGTCTTTTAATGATCTTGTGTCACTTTCCCATTTGTAAGTATTATAACCTTCAATGGGGTGTTGTTATCTTCTACAGGTTAGAGATACTGTACAAATCATTTTAGTTAGTTGGTATAGCTATTTCATAGTGCAGTTCACTTTTTAAGCATTACATCTGTGGAAAAGTCACTCTCAGAACAAATATGAAAGCAGTCTAGCTGGATGGCATTTTGAAACGTTCAGTAAAAATTAATAAAATTTTAACAAAACATAAATAAAAATTTTAAAAAATTTGAGAGAATCTTCACATATGGTCTATTTTATTTAAGTTTCAAAATTTCAGCAGAATGTTTTTTTAAAAAGCAGGTAGCATGTTGAAATTCTCTAGCTGGGTGAATGGATGTTCAAGTCAGTGCTTGATTGTTTGGGCTTGTTGTCTGTTTTGTTCAGGGCCTGAAAATGTTTTGTTTTGTTTTTCTGCTATGATGCCCACTATCTCCCATTGCTATCTGTGAATCCTGGAAGATATTGTCCAAAAAGTAACTTTTTTTTTGAAGCTCTTATGTTCTTCATTCTCCCTAGAAGCTTAGAAATGTATTTTTCCACCTGTGAAGCTGGATTTATCTCCCACTTTTCCCTGTTGTTAGAAGAAAGACAACAGACACAATGATTTGCACTGTTTTGCAATGTGAAACAGAGGGGCACCTTTTTTAAAAAAAAAAATGTGTTTCCTGAAGACAGCAAACATCCGGGTTAATTTTCTTGAGATAATGAAAGATTTTTTTCTGTTTAACAATTGAATTCAGACCATTAACATTCCAAGTTATAATTTTAAGCTTCGACTTCACTTATCTTTAGTCAAAATCTGTTCTTCAAAGTCAAGATCAATAAGGCTTGTTTCTAGACATTCGATGTCTTCTAAGTTTGCTGTCTGTTTTAATTGAGATTCAAAGTCTGGTCTTTCCATTGACAGTTTTTCCTCTTCCTTTGACACTGAGTCTATATTTGTAGGGGGTGATTTCGTCTTATCTAGGTCGGTTCGATGCCTTCGTAAAAAATCTTGGGCTTTTTCAGTAAAATTTAATCTATACCTCTGACCATTAAGGTAAAAAGAATCCCCTCAAGACAGTCCCATCTAAAGACTATCTGATTATCTTTTAACTTAGATACGAAAAAGTCATAGTCTTTCATTTTTCGCAAAATTCTTACTGGAATTTCTCGTAGTAGAATCAGCCATTTATCAAAATCTTCAATTGGGGTTTTATTATGCTCCTCCAAAATCTTGTCTTGGATAAATTTCCTACTGAATTGTACTACCACATCCCTAGGTAATCCTCGTTTCCTGGCGACTGCAGAGTTAACTCTATAAGTTGTATCTATTTCACTATTAATGTCTTCTTCCCCTACTTCTAGGAATTCAGCCAGTAATTTTGCTATCCGTTTCCTGAGTTCCTCATTGGATTTCTCCTCCAGGCACCGAATTCTAATCCATGACTACATTTGTTTTGCTCAAGTACTGCGAGTCGATCAAATTGTTTGTCCATATCAGTTGCAGAAATATCCATTCTCTGTTTTATAGTAGAAATTTCTTTTTTATTAATTTCTATATCTTTTCTATTTTGGACTATATCTTGTTTAACTTGACCAAAGGTTTCTTGTACATCCAGCATTTGTGTTTTCAGTATTCCTAAATCTTTCCTTATTTCAAGTCTGTGAAGTCTCATTTCCTCCATAATTTTTTCAATTCAATCTCTTCTTCCTTGCGGGTCAGTAACTCTAACCTTGCCTGACCTCATTTTTGACATCTTATACTTATTAGTCCAGTACCACTACAGAAATTAGGGTCTTTCCAATTGTTTAATTGTTGTTTGTTATATATGCTGAGTTTGATTAAGTTAATGCTTATTATATAGTGTTAGGGTTATGAGTTTACCAATTTCTAGAATTATGAATTGTTTATATTACATTACATTAATTTACACAAAGTTATATTTCTCACTAGCATACACAGATTTGATACGTCTGCACAGAATTAATACACCCAATTTCCTTAAATCATCTACAACCTCTGATCATTACTGATTGGTAATCTGTTTTGATATTTATATTTCATAATTATTAAAAAAAGATAATCACTTATTAGTTAATTAATTAATAGGCAGTTAATGATCATTAGTCAATTAAATCAATTAAGTCTATGACAACATAAATAATAATCTGTTAGATGCATATTATATTGTTATACCATTATACTACAATCACCACCTGGGTTGAATTATCTGAATTGTCAATTCATTTATTTTTTATTCTATGTAATCAAATCAATTTGTTCTATTTCTATATAGCAATAACCCTTTATATTGTGCATATAGAATAAATCAAAACTAAGGCCATTTCCGCACGTGGCGATGGAATCGCCCTGGTCCGGTACTTACCGGACTTCTTGGCTCGATGCTCGGGTCCAGGCTGCTCCAGAGCAGTGCGTGGCCACCGCTCTGCACTGCTCCGGGGACGAAAGTGGCGGCTTCCAGTTGGTGGAGGCTCTCCACCAACTGCTGAAGCTTGCCAGCTTAAAGCCCAACCCTGGCAGATCTGCAGGCTTGCACTGGTGCGAGCCTGCAAATCTGCACGGGAGCGCGGGAACAGAGTGGCACAGAGTGGCACGCTCCGTGCTTTTTAAAAACCTGAAGAAACAAAACAGGTTTTTAAAAAGCACGCTGCACGACCACTTTGGGTCATTCCAGAGCGGACTGACGTCCAGAACTATGTAAAGTAGTCCGACCCAGTCTGCTCCCAGGTGCAGATGTGCTCTCTGGAGGACGCTCTGCACCGGTTTTTTAAGCCCGTGTGGAAATGGCCTAAGTCAGATATCAAGTTGAAAATCAGCATACACCAAATCGTTTATCAAATTTAAAGTCAATTCCTAAATCAAATCAATGCTCAATCAATATTACATCAGTAAAGTGGGTGATTTTCCAGAATAATGTCCATATATTCCACAAATACCAAGTCCAAAATAGGTTCTATGTTAGATTCAGAATCCTTCCACTCTTCTTTTTTTCCCTTTCCCTTTTTCTTTCCTCCCTTCTTCTCCTGTTGCTTTCTCTTCTTTTCACTTTTCTCCTCTATGCTCCCCTTATTATTTTTCTTAGGTTCTTAAACAACAACTAATATTATATTCTCTTTTCCTTCTTACGTTCTTTCTTCAGTAACTTTCGAGTGTATCATCAAATAGTTCATGGGGTAGAGATGCAATATATATACAAATTCAAGTTGGCAAACATCTCTATTCCTTCTTTTCTTCCTTATTTCTCAGATATAACCAATGTTCTTATTAACACATACATGTAATACAATAGTTCACTGAGTTTTAGTAATTTTACAGTCTGTCTCTAATATCAAACAGTCAAAGGGAAATAGACATTGGATTTCCCCAAAACTGCTCAGCTCTGTAGCTTCGTTTCTCAAAAGTGCACAAGTCCAGAAAGGGAAGAGTATATTCTAACACTCATTCATCACAAAACCTCAAGTGAGAATTCCTCTAGCATGTATCAAATCTCTGAAGCTTTAGTGTTTTGGCGTTGTAGCGCTTTAGAAGCTTTGCATTTGGCGTTTGGCATTTGATGTTCCCCTTTAAGTCAGTAAGTTTGGGAAGAGAAAAGAAGAAAGAAACCAGCAGCTGGCAGCTGAAAAACAAATGTCATAATTCTGCAATAAGTGGCAAGAATAAAAAATAAATTTCCAATTGTTTAGTTGCTTGGGATTTCCTGCCACTTCTAGTTCGCCTTCCAATTCGTCTACAGCAAAAAAAAGTTTATTATCTCTTACTTAGAAGAGACGAGGCATGTCTGTAAGACCTCACAATTTCCTACTGCAGGTTGGTCTTTAGAAGGGAGATCTCACTGTCCTTTTTGTAGGTTTTCCAATTTGGTATAATAAGAATGGTATTGTTATATTTACCAAAAGAAAGCTTGGAAAAGATTTGGCGGCTGGAATAATGGGAGAAGGGAATTCCCTCACCCTCCCTTCTGCTGTGGGTGAGCTGTCAATGGCGGCGGCAGCCTCTGTTTGCTTCTTCTATTTCGACCTTCCATGGTCAGCAGAGAGAAGTCAGTCTAGGCTTTGTCGCCTGTCCACATCTAGCCAGACCTCCCTCTTCTGGGGTACCGGACAAACCGGTTTCCACCAGTAACCTGCCGCAGCGGCGGTCTTCAGAATGACGCCCTGAAGAGCATGGCTCCCAGCTCTCACAATCGAACTGGAAGTCAGAGGGGCACTTTTCAACCCAGATGTGGACAGGGTTCTTTTGCTTTATGGATACTACGGGGATCATCCATGAAATGTTAAATGAACCACACTATAATGTACATTTGCTGTTTACAAATACAATATCAAGTATTTTAAAAAGCTTCTGTTCTCTACCATATTTCAGACCTAGTTTTTGCCTGTTTGTTTTTAATTTTGTTTTCTTCAGGGGGAATAAGTGTTCTGTAGGTAACCCATCATTATAAGGAAGGCTGAGGAACTGACTTAAAATATTACATGTATGTGGCTTTTAGATACAATACTAAATACCAGGAAGCAATAAAAAGAGAATGCTGAAGTCCAGAAATAATTGATTCTTTGTGAAAATTATCATGACTTAGTTAGCATCTGTCTTTGATTACTGAATCCTTGGAGAGTGGGGAATGAGTGGAGGCAGTTGTTCACCATTTGATGATATAATGGTCGAAGTAGGTACCTACATTAAATTAATGCACAACGTGATCATGTTTTACAACTAATTGTTAACTTAAAAGTAATTTTAATAAGGCCCAATGGTGTTTCTTGAAGAATTCAATGAAATTCAAAGGCTTCCACTCCAGTTGAGAAATCTGATGTCATAATCAAATTTGAGTCATTCTAAAATTTCTTTCCCAGAATAAATTATCATCCTAATGATGATAACCACTACCTACAAATGACCTCCTCCAGGGAACCATTACTTAAAGTAGAAGGAAGCTTTGTCCAGTAAGGAACTTGGAAACAGAGAGACAAAGACTTTGGAATAGATTGTTTTTATTTCATGTCCAAGAGATTTTTGTAACTTCCGCTCTTGATTAGCTCCTTGACCTTCATTCAGCTTCCTTTAGTCACTCAAACTCCGTTCCAAATAATGAGTATAAAACTAGAATACCTCTTTCTGGAGTAATATATTCTGGGTCAATTTATTAGTTTGACTGTTTGAATGACTCCCATGACTAGTAGATTATCATACGGGAATTCAAGTCATAGAAGTCATCTAAACATATTTGGATTTTTCCTGGAATTTATGCTAAGTGTAAATATTTTCCATTATCATCAACAGCTCAGGTTGGGAGCCTCTAAAACCTGAATCCAGTTACTAGTCCTATCTAATGCAGACTCATGAGTAGTAATTTACAACTAGCAATTGATTCAGTTAGTTTATTCAGGTTGATCCTTTTTAGGTGAACAGCTTTGACATCTACTACATCATAAGCAGAACCATGCAAATATGTAAAGCATGCATAATTCAAATTCATTTATTATTTTAAATTTACTTTATCTCAAAAGCTTGGTATAGCTGACCATATGTTAAATCATAAATCTATTCCTGTTATGAAGATCTCCAAGTCCATTCCTGGTTGTGAAAACTTAAGCATAATAGTAACTTTTATCTTTGCAATATTTCAATTGCATTAGGACCCCATATATTGTAGATTTAAATAGTGAAAGACAGTCTGGCTATCCTCCTTTGAGCAGGAAGTGAAAAATAATTATGGTTATATTTCTGTTCCCAAAAGGCATCAATTGCTCTGGCCAAAAAAAAAAAAAAAGTTTAGTTTTTCTGTCTGGTTTTCATAAACTTGCATGTAGTCACCTCAGCTGCCCACTCTTGCCTTCCGTGTCAATGAAAAATAGAGCAAAACTGGTCCAGATAAAGTAAACCAATTAACTTTGTGTCAAAGTTTTGACTAATGATAATGTTTGGATTTTAACATCCCAAGCGCATTTGGATTTCAAATGTAAAGGTAAAGCACTTACTATTCTGTATAATTATGTGGATGAGCAAATACAACTGGGATGCTATCCTATAGATGTATAAGCTGTATCCCAAGAACACATTCAACATGTCAGGGCAAACACCAAGGCCCTTTTCGCACGGTGTTTTGAAAGTAAGAGGGCCCCTTGGTCTGCATGACGCACTCACATTTACACGATGCTCAAGAGCCTGACGTGAAGTGGGCACACACCTTTTCATTTTCAGCTTGAAGCTGAAAATGGTGCACACTCATGCATCGCTCAGGGGGCTGGGGCATACTCACCTGCCGTGCGAAGCCTCCTGAGCCACGCCAGTCGCGCTGCTGTCCCAGCGCAGCCTCCAACTCCCAGGCTGCACTGCGGAAGGAAGGGGTGCTGGTGGGGCGCTCGCGCGAGCAGGAAGGAGCTGCAGAGCTGAAGCAGGAGGCTTGCGAAAGCATTCCTCCCAAGCCTTCTCACGCGAAAACCCCAACCCAGGAGCGTGAAAAGGTAAGGTGCGAAAAGAGCCCAAATTAACTTCTTCTCCTTCATCAGTCTATTTAACCTTCTGCCTTATGGCTGTTTTCTCATTTTCCCTTCTCGTGTAAAACATTCTCATGATTGAATCCAGGGCTTAGAAACTACACGTCATAACATGTACAATCCGTTGTACCTCTTTATATGTGTATCATTCAGGGGTTTGTTTCAGGGTTTAGTTTGTCAGGGCTTGCACTTACAGCTTCTTTATAGAGCTGCATCAGTGACAACAATGATTTGATTGCTTCACAGCATGTGCCAATGGCTTGTCCTTTATTACTGAATGGGGTGAAATAGTGAAGTCTTGCAAACAAGGAAGTATCATGGGCCAGAACAGCCATAAGGTTTTTAGGGGTATTGGCAGATGACTGTCTGGTTTTAAAGTGCATCTCTCTTTTTTACCAATGGGATGAGAGATTTTGATGAGCTGAGCTTTTCTTTGGACTTCAGTAGGCCACTATGTTTTCCTTTACTGAATTGCTTGCAGCCAATGCTAGTGGCAGAGGAAATAGACAAATTTTCTAAACAGAGTAGAAATAGTGTGCCATGTTGCAGTGGAAATCTGTCATATTCTCCTTTTTCCCAACAGTGCAGTTTAGGGGTTGCGATGATCCAGGGATTCAGAGATATGACTAGAGACAGATTCTCGTGGCAGCATCACAGTCTATAGGGAGTCCCAAAGAGACATGAAAGCAGATGTTTTTGACCAAATGAAGAGGTAGTCGTGGCATCAGGAATGAGGGCAACTGGTTTATGAATATGGACCAGAAAAACTTTTCCTAATGAGCAAGAAAATTTTCAAGGAGGCGGACAGAGGAAAAATGTTATCCAGTGACAAAAAGTATGGCATCACCTTTAGATAACGTGCTATTCTGGTATCATCACATTCTATACTTTGGTTAATAGTATTTGTAGTTGTTTTTATGCATGTGGAGAACTGTAATTTAGGAAGAAGGAGAAGAACTGTGACAGCTGTTGGAGATTGTTGTCTTCTGCCTTTTTGTTATTCAGAATTATTGGTGTCTTGTTTTTGTGTTATAGGCAGTTCCACATGCCTTTGCTCAGAAGTAATGCCACCATTTTCAATAGGACTTACTTAGAAGTAGACATGGGTAAATTTACTCCAACAAAAATTGTAGTTTCTTGTCAAATTGCAAATTCCTCAGTCAAATTTTAGACAAGGATTCTTCTTTTCTTGAGATCTCATTGTGTACAAAGGGTTTTCATGTGGATCGTGCACAGTCACAGTGTTGTGTTCCTGTTTTTGTTTTGTTTTTTCTTGTTTTGTTTTTCTAATGTGACATACTGTTTTAATGCTTGTTATGGAGCTGGAAGGAGCAGTTGTGGTGCTAGGGCTTATGGCATCAATGCTCACAGATCGAGCCCTGTGATTTGGAGTGGTATAAGAGTCACCAGCAGCAAGTCCTTTGTCTGATAATGCCAGTACTCAAGTTGAGCAAAATGGCCTTAGTTGAGGAAGTTATTGGACACTTGGATACCTAAAGGATCCAAGCCACACCCATGAGTGAGAAAGAAATGTTGAACAAGGAATGGATACTAACTATGTGACTGTTTTGTCAATTGTGGTTTGCTGGCTGAAGGATCTTAACTCTTAAGCTTTTATACTGTTTGGTTTGGAAACAGTAACTAAACAGTTAATGTGACATGATTCCGTGAATACAAATATGAGTATTGCAAACCTGATGTTTACACTTCCTTCAGGAAGAAAGGAATCAAACTGACCATAAAAATGTGCCGAAATGGCAGATCTATAGCTGCTTGTTCATGTAGCCAATGTAGAAACGGAACATAGAAATTAATTCATAACCCCTGACTCTTAATTTTTGAATGTCAGTTGCATCAGTATAACAAATAAGAGTGCAAAGAATGGTACTCTTGTAAATCTATGCCACCTCTGAAGCAGTTTTCGTCTTGATAGTAATAAATGAATAAACATGAAATTTCCATTGTTCCATTTCACTCTTAATGTGCTGTATTTAATTCATCAAAATGTGTAATTAAATGTGTATAGAATTCTAGAGTTGAGTGTGTGAGTGTGCATCTGCTCATAGATAGTAGGTCAAAGTCTGTATGAATTTATACATGGGGATATAAATTTGGCCCCTTTAAGGAAATGTTTCTATTTCACTTATTTAATTTTGATGGATGAACCCCTGCCAGTAATTCAACTCATGAACTCTCAGCATGAATTTGTCTAGGGCAGAGATGTTTAATCAGTCACGTCTGTGGAATTAAATCAACAACATTAGTGGAATTTCATCTGTCAGTATTCCATCTGTTTTCCACCACCACCCCAAGAAAAGTTTTAGCTGGAACTATATTTTCAGAAATGATATGTGTTATCTCTAATGGATAAAGTCACCATCCAAAATTATTTTCTTTCCTTCTTTTTTCCTCTCTTTTTTGAGGTGTAAACAATTTCTTAACCTTCTCTCTAGGGGCTGAACTCAACTTCCTGTTTTTTCCTCCACAGGAACCAGTGCTAAGCACTCCTGTGGAGTGAAAACGTAATGTCAAAGCTAGTCTAAGATCACAGAGCTCATTGCCCAATGTCTTTAGAGTAGTGTCCTAAAATATTCTTCTTGGATTTGTAGGAGTTTCTATTCTAATTAATTCAGATTATGTTACACTAAAATTATAAATGGTAGATGGACTGAGACAAAAATACTCTGTAGCATTTTCATGTATATTTCTTAAAACTTTTCAACACTGTCTAGTAATTAGGCATCCATTTCTTGTTAACTCACTTGGACTTTCTCTTAGAAGTCAAAGTGAACCTCATAGTGAATATATCTGCCTGTCAAGCCCAATGCCACGATGTTCTCTGCGTCAGCTAGGAACAAATGCTTTGACCTGAAGCAGAGAGGGAGAGAGAGAGAGAGAGAGAGAAAGAGGTGTTACTTCATCAAGGCTGCAATCCTTTATCCATTTATAAGCTTCGTTGAATTCAATGAGACTTACTTACAAATACATGTGGGCTGAAATCCTGTACAGTTGCATGAGAATAATTCTTTTCTACTCAGTGGTGTTTACTTTTGTGCAGTTATTTACAAGATTGCACTGTACAAAACAGGAAATATCAAATTACAAAAAAAGCGATGAATTAAGTAACTAATATCTGCCCAAAATATTATCAAGCTCACATAATCCTTTACTTGGCATCATGAGGATAAATCTGGGTATTTAAAATAGTCAACCTGATCTTGTGATAGGATATGAATTATTAAGACACAACATTAGTGACTTGTTATGTGTTGTGGCGATTGAAAAACAGCCAAGAAGGTGAGGAACTACAGCAGGAAATCAAATTTTTTGATAGAAAAGCATGGAAAAGTTCTGTAAGAGGTGGTTGTAATACACAAGCCTGTTCTATCCCCTGTAGTAAAATGGGAGCCATAGTGCTTTACAGACTGAGTTTAGCTTGGGCAACTTGCCAACTAATGGAGATTAGGGAATGGAAAGGAAAGGAAAAAGACCTTGTGAAACGATTAATAGGCTTTGGTGTGAAATAGTGTTTTTCTCACCTTATTTCACTGTATTCCTGGGGATCAGCCAATATGCTGATCCCCTTGGAATATTTTCCTTGCATGAAAGAGAGAGAAGAGGTTAATTACCACCTCAGTTATATGCATAACATCAAGTATAAGAAACAAAAATTCCTTTCCTTTATGCTTTAGGGTATCCCTGTGTGGGCTTCTGCTTCTAAGATCTTTCTAATTTTAGAACATGGATAGTCCTCTACACTGGTGCGTCTTAACCCGTTTGGTATAGCTGACTGGCAGATGTTTTTGTTTTTTTCCCTCAATGTCCAAAGGTCTAGCACCATATTTGTGCCCACTGAGTTACATTTGTTTCTTTCTTTCATGGAAACTTGCTGAAAAGAAGTAGGCAATAAATAGCCTGTGGTCCATGGCCCACCAGTTTAGATAGTGCTGCTTTTGTAATGTCCATAGAAGTAAGACAGGGAGCTTTGTTGAAAGGATGGAAGAAAGAGAAATGAGGTGCTGATACTGCCCAAATAGCGTATCAGAGATGAGCCATGAAAATTAGATACTCTTCTTCCAATCACTTACAAGTATACCTCAGTTAGTGAAGTAGATGTGTTCCTGGGTTTTACTTCTTTAACAGAAACTTTAGTACCAGATTTAGAAATGACATGGAAAGAATAGGGATAGGTTCCTATCGCACCAAAAAGAAAAGCTGTGCAATATCTTTTAGCAGACCTTTTATTCAAAACTAACATTATGCACATGAGAAAAGAAACAGGTCAGGTAAGCCTTCTGTAAGTAAACAAAAACATTTTGAACCTTTTACAGACTACTCAAAAGCATCTTCCAAAATGCATCCTATGATGAATTTTTTTTTCTTTCGACAGCCTCCACTTTTCTTATGATTTTCTGTTTTGCTGGCAAAACTTAAAAATCTATGCTTTTTCAACATGCCGGGTAGCTGGTGAGGCAGTCCAATCAGTTCTCCCTCCACCTTTTCCCCCCTGTTTTGCTCTTCAGAAATACTCAGTAAGGGTTTCTTACCTTGCCTGTTGTACATAAGCTCACACAGCTACAGTAGGATCACCTTGAGTAGAATCCCATTCTTTGCCAGCTCTGGCTTTATTGCATTTTTCTGCTACAGACACATTTTTACTGCAATCCAACACTGGAGATCTATTTTTCTCCAGCCTTCCTTCACCATCCTCCCAATGTCCCCCCGCCCCCCCAAAAAAAATCCAGCTAGACAGAAGACAAGAAAATGGGCTGGGCTCCTGTAAAAATAGTTTGTAAAAAGTAGCTTCTTTGTCAGAGGCTTTGTAACCGAGGTGTGCCTGTATATTTGAGCATGTAATTGTATTAAAGTATTTTCAAATTGGGCAAAGAATTTTAGGGACCCTCTGAACAACCACATGGGCCGAGTATATATATTTATATCTTTTAACTTTCAGAGCACTTGGTACCAACCCTTTGCACTGTGACTGCAACTTGCGCTGGCTTTCTGAGTGGGTGAAAGCAGGCTACAAAGAGCCAGGGATTGCACGATGCAGCACCCCAGATGACATGGCTGACAGGCTGTTGCTAACAACACCAACCCACCACTTCCAGTGTAAAGGTAGGTGCAAGCTTTTGATGGTCAGCATACTCTCTGTTAGTTAAATTACATGCATGTTTCCTCATCATACAATGCTGCCTTACACCAGCTGTCTGGTTCAGTATTGCTTACTCTGTCTGGAGGGGGCTGTACAGAAATTCCAAGTCTTTCATATCATCTCTTACCTGATGCTTTTAACTGGAGATGCAAGGGGTTGAATATGGGACCTTTTGGATGTATTACATATGATTAATATAGATGCTGAGCAGTGGTACTTCTCAGGAAATAGCCATCACTGGCATCACTACCATGAGGATGGTCTCCTGTTTGTAATGTACTAAAGTGCGATGACTGTACTCAGCCCTTATTGATTAAATTAACAGTTATTGTTACCTGACAGAAAATTATTTTCTTAAATGGGAAGCTACTGAGGCCTTCAGACTTTGAATACTTTTGGTTTTCATATCTGTAGGCATATTTATATGCATATCTGTCTGAACATTTACGTTAGTTTGAAGATAGACATAATAGAACATAATTGCATCAAGCAAACAGCCGCTTACATTTCAGACAGTTTGCTGAGATTAAAACACACGCACATGTGTTTTCCAAATTGAACAGTTTTCTTTTTGCAACATCCTATGAGGCTCTCTTCTCTGTGTGTGTTTGTTTTGATGTGTTTTGATGTTTTTAATTACTGTTTACATTTGCAGTCTTTTTTTTTAATCTGCCAAGAGGGAAAAGTCATATTGAAAGGGATCTGCTTACCATTTGTAAATAAGAAACATGACACTTCAAATACTATACTGGAAAATAAATTTGCATAAATGTCAGACCTAATAAGATCTAATCTACACTGGTATGGTGTTACTGCCATTTAGTCATACCACGTTATGCTTTAAGGACCCCAGAAGCTCTTCTTTGGTTATTGTAATGATGCAGAGGAAAGCATGAAGACCTCAGAAATCTATATTCTAGCTGCAGTGAAATGGGTCATGTATCTAAATCAGCTGTTTCTTTGGCTGTGGCACTTGTGGTTTATTCCTACTGCTATAGTGCTACAGTGGTCCTGGAATCCCTGAAAATATATAGGACATTTTGTGTTGAGAGAGCAGAACTCTGTCTACATCAGAAGATCCTGAAGGAACAGAGAATTGACATCAAGGGATGGAGGTGTCTGGTGTCCCGTCTTCCATCATCTCTTAAGCTCTAGGCCAAAGGGAAACAAGTACAAAGCACCTTTCTTCCTTAAGTCTAATGGCCATTTGTACACTTAGAAGCATCTTCCACCTCTTTGTCAGAGTTCCACGCCAACCTAAAGGGAATGAACATGTCATTTTCAAGTTTTGTTTCCCTAGCACAATGTTTAATCAAGTTTTCAACTAATATTTGTCAGGCAACTTAAGAATTTCTCCCTCTCTCATCTGTGAGTGTTCCATTTCTCTGTCCCACTGGTCGGCATGAAGCCATTCACTTTACTGTTGAAGAGAATGCTGTAAATCTTTCAGGTGGTCTACAAAAGTCTCCATGCCCATGTACATTCCTTATTTCAATTCAGATTATATTGAAATAAGTATCTGACCTGTGGCTCCTTAGTTTTAGTTTCAGTTAAAAAATGTTACCATGAAAAACTGGGATCACAAACATTTCTAAAGTGAAATGAATATATATGATAATTTCCCTGATGACCATATTTGGAGACTAACTGTAGAGGCAGGCACTGAATAGTGCACAATATGTAATACAAGAAAAATACTTTAAATTTCAGCAGACATGTTTACTTCTATCCGCAATGACTGGCAATAATTGTTATCTTGGTCTCTTTTCAGGGGCTGTTGATATCAGTATTGTGTCAAAGTGTAATCCTTGTCTATCCAATCCCTGTAAAAATAATGGGACTTGCAACAACGATCCAGTGGAGTTTTACCGATGCACTTGCTCATTTGGCTACAAGGTACGATAACAGCTGCATGGACTTAAGTTACAGTGGCTCCTTGAATACTGTTAATGTGATAGTGGAGATTACATTTATGGAGAACAACCTACAGTAAGCGTATGCATTTGATAGTGGCTAATACGGAATATGCTGTCCCCTAGGAAGAATGCAGGGACATTCTAAGGGATACTTCCTAGGCACCCTGCTTTATCTCTGAATGACCAGCCAGGGAAGAATACTACTCTAATGTGCACAATGCAAATACATTTTAAATATGTTTCACAGTTTTCAATTCACTCTGTAGGTTAGTATTGTAATCCAAAAGTACTGATGCTTCCATACATGCCTAATTCTGATGACAGAGATTGATGGGTGGAGTAGATGCATATTGTAAGGCTGGACAGGATAGAGGA
Source organism: Cyclura pinguis (assembly GCA_030412105.1). Lineage (NCBI taxonomy): Eukaryota > Metazoa > Chordata > Lepidosauria > Squamata > Iguanidae > Cyclura > Cyclura pinguis. Next base: position 134,678,250 of record CM059600.1, read on the forward strand.
AAGAATAAGATGCAAGCACAAGAACAATTAATACAAGAGACTTGGGAGAAACTGAATAAGCTCACACACACACTACCTGACATTTTGCCACAGATTTTTGAACAAAAGTGACATTTGACAAGTTCAAATGTGAACCATATGAAAGGAGCACTTTGTACCAAGCTGTGCTCTACCAGAGTGTCATGCTAATTCAGTAACAATACCTTGCTTCCTTTTCACTAGCCATCAGCAAATGCGGTTATCCATCTGGAAGCTATTTCCTTTACCTTGATAAATTGTCCTAAATCTGCCCTCTCAGTAGTTGTTGTTCCTTGTTTGATGTGGATGTGAAGAAAATCTTATATCAAAGAATGAATTGCTACATCACTGGGGTGGCAGGACCCTAATAACTGGGCAAGAGACTTGAAATGATTTAACTGATCACACAGCAGTGATTTTTCAAAAAATCTAGAATGTTTAATAATTCAGAATAATAGAAGTTGCAAGTCCTCAGACATATATCTTTTGTCTCAGATGAAAGTAATCATTGATAAGACTGATGTTGGAGTGCTGAAGTCATTCAGCAGGATCTAGTGGACAAAAGACTGTGAGATAATAGTTCCATTTACAGCTAAACAGTGGGTGACCTAGTCGGTATGTGACTTGGATGTTTCCCTGCTCCTCGATGAGCACATTAGTGCTTAACCATACATAAAAGTGAAGGAGAAGAAGGGAGGAATAGAGGAAGAAGAATAAGAAGACCAATATCAATCCAAATCAGAACTGACAATAAAGATAGCACATCTTCACTGTAAACGTCTTCTCCTACATAAAAAAATATGGGGGGAGGGTAGTGTAAAACTTTGTTTAGACATACTGGAATTCAGATGTGCCAAGTGCAATTCTTCCACTAAAACATGTATGAATAGACCCTTAGTGGTCATATTATGTATTTTAAATGGGTGTATAAATAGAGATGATGGTGATAATGATGATGATGATCAGTATCATCACCATCATAATCTCTCAGGGATGTTTTGAAGAGAGACAAGGAAAAAAGGCTGGAAACCTGAAGTTGCATTTTGCTGGACCATATCATTAGTCCACCCAGCCCGGTATTAATTTTTCTGACTCGTTCTTAAAGGCCTCAGGGAGAGGTCTTCCCTGCTACCCATGCCTTATAGTTACTCTTTATGTAGTGATTGGGTTTTCTGTGCTACCCACTTCAAATCCATTATTTGAACACCAGTTCCTCTACTAACCTGGTTTTTAGGAATGACCTCTGAAGTGGTATAAGAAGGAGGTGTTTTTGGTTGTAGGGCTCACAAATATATTTTTCATGTTAAGCATTCCTGTGTTAACCCTCTTTATCTGTGTGAAAATGTTTATATGCTTTGGAAGCAAGAAAAAAGCCACTGTTACTGAAGAACTGAACAGTGGATTATTATTGTGGTGGTCCAGCTGGAAATCAGATGTATTTGAATTGTGTTACCAAAGGCATGTGGTGACTCTAGATACAGTGGAATGGTGGAATGCTGAATGTACCAGTGTTTCCTGCCAAGATTAGCAATGAATCTATCATGCATCGAATGGCAATTATAAGATCCTCAGCTATGGCTTATTAAAGTGATTTACAGATTATAGCTTCAAAGCCTAATCAGTGGTGATTCAATATGCAAATAGATGACTTTATCCTTTTTTTACACAACTGTCTTTGAAATAACATCATAAGATTTCATATCACCCAACAGCTAGTTAGCTAGATATATTGATAGACAGAGACAGACATATATTCTTCTTATAGTGGGATGATATATTCCTTTTACGTTCACACCATTGTAATCCAGCCCTGCACATATTTTATTTGAAAATAGGTCATGCTAAATTCAAGGGGCTCTATTTCCAAGTAATGGTTGTATGATTGGAGCGGTAGGATTTCTCTCTCTCTTTAACAAAATATAATTGTATTCTGTAATTGAATTGTATTCTGTAATTGGAAGTGTCCTGGGGTAGGGAGAAAAGAGTTCTGTCCTTCTCTCCTAACCTATATAAACTTAGCGCTGGTGATATATGGAATATTTGATCCCACAAATCTATGCCTGGTGACCACATTTTTTTTACAAGTGCATCTTAAATATAGGGAACTGAATATATAACTATTTGAAAACTTCATTTATAAAGCACATTCGGAAAGTGTTCGTTTCTAAAATGAAGTAAAAGTCATTCTTTACCAAGCCTGTCATGCCCATCTATTAAATTTTGTCAACTCCTTTGGTTATTTGCTTATTTAAAAGGGCTGTGTACTTTCTTTGCAAATAAAATCCTTCTAAAGACAGTTTACAGAATAAAAACAAGACCCTGTTTCCATATGTGTATCATTTCAAATAAACAGAAGGATGCACAATCAAATCATTCTTTGATTCATTTCAAATAGCATTAATGTTTCATTAGCAGTTAGAATCACAATATGTAAAATGTATTATACAGATCAGAATAAATTAAAAGCAGAATAAAACATCAAGTTTTAAAAACTGCTTTTTAAAAAGAATCAAGGACAGAGCCAGGTGTCCTTCTGTAAGAATAGGGCAGCCACACAAAAGGCTCTGTGCAGTTGTGTTCACCAGCCTCTTAGATCTTACCAGCAGATACATGAACAGGGTAAAACCTGGATAGGACTTCAAACAGATGCAGTCTGTCCTTCAAATTGTTGCACCTCCCTCTGAAAAGGAAGAATTATAAGAGCATTTGGGGAATGACCTTGCACAGAGGCAGACCAAAAATACCTGCAGCTCAGTTGGAACTACCCTAGCTGCCCTCCCTCAGCTTCTTTAGATGAGACAAATTAAATAAAGATACTTGAGAGCTAGAAGTAACATCCTACACTGTTCATGGAATCCGTGCCCTTGCCAGCTCAGAGACTCAGCCTTGATTTCTTTGATGTTTGGAAACAAATCTTGCCTCTTGCTCAGTGCATCCCTCTGCCTGATTTGTTGTTCTGGCTTCTGACTGACTTCTCTGCTTCTTGGCCTTGGACAGTTAACTAACCAAAAAGGCTACAGCTTATCACTCTAGAAAGTAATTTATGGCATAAAGCTGTAAACACAAGCCATTCAAAACTTTAAAGATAATCAACAGCACTTTAAATTGGACCTGGAAGTACACTGGCAAACATAGTGACTGTATGATCTGATTACGTAGCTTCCAAAAGTAACCGGGTAGGGGTACACTTCGATGGGACTAACACATTGCCTTGGATGATGCAATTGTTATGGGGGAGTGGGAGATTTGCACAAATGAACCTGCACCAGGCCCAGATAATAAGGCCACTTATACTGGAAAACAAAAATAAACATGATTCCAGGTTAGCGAGCCTCCAAACAATGAGCCTCCAAGCCTTGCTCCCTACTCTGCTTTCATTCTCCCAAGACATACTCCAGCTCCACACCCTTCCCTAGGTGGTTTAAAGCACATAGAAAACATATTCACAAAGAAGAACCTCAGCAAACTGTCACTCTTGACAGACACAGTTCCCAAAACACACACTGACACATTCCAGCACCTCATATGCCATCATTTCCTGTAGCTGTCCAACAAAGATTTCAAAATGTTATCTTCAGCAAGAGAAAAGGAAAGATTTCTCAAACCATAGCTGCCTTATGTCTTCAGCACACTGATGCTGACATGTAAAAGTGAGGTGATGTATGTTTGGCACTTTGAGTTCCAGCCAGTAGTGTATATATTAAAAGTGTAAAATGTATGAGAACTATTGTTAGTTAGTATAGTTGCTTAAGTTCAAAGATAGCATTTGGAAATATTAAGTGGCCTTTTTAATGAGATTAGAAATACTGCTGTCCATATATTGCTGTGTTCCTAGAACTGAGGAACAAGAGGAACCTGTGCCCGTATCCCTTCAAGGAAATGCTCTACAGATAAGTATTGAGTCATATGGACATGCTCCTTGGTTGGCTTTGTGGTCATTTTCTCCTTCAAATGATAAGCACCCTTGCTTCAAGTAGGAAGCCCACTATCTAAGTAGTGCCCACGTGTATCAGCAAGATGGTAACCCTGCTGCAGACCTTTTTCTGTCTCCCAGGTGGTGAACAATGGATATAGTAAAGGAGACTAACCTTTATAAATAAAAGGTGGATGGCCTCTCTAAAGAAGGAAGGCTTACAGAAACCTTTTTAACAGGATTTTATTACACTTATTTAGTTTACAACCAACTAAATTTAGCTGTATCAAAAGCTGCAGGAAATGTCTTCATCATTATTATACTGCTCATATATGTTCTTTATCCTGGAAAATATTTATATTGGCATATATTTCAATCAACTTTAAACTCTTCATAAACTCACTGTAACTCAATAACTATGAACATAATTTTGAACAGAACAGAGAAGTTTTCATGCTTTGAAAGATTTCCCACTTTCAAAGACAGAGAACTAATCAAGATATATATTTTATTGTTTCTTTCATATAACAAATGCCCTGCAGTTTTCTTGGACATGTGTTGTTGTTGTTGTTGTTGTTGTTGTTGTTTTGTGCCTTCAAGTCATTTCAACCGTAAGGCAAACCTATCACAGGATTTTGTTGGCAGGGTTTTATTGGCAAGATTTCTTCAGTGGAGATTAGCCATGGCCTTCCTCTGATGCTGAGTGTGACTTGCCCAAGGTCACTCAACTGGTTTTGATGACCTAGCAGGGAATCAAACCCTGGTCTCCTGGAGTCCTTGTCCAACAATAAATCCAGTATGCTACACCACACTGCTCTCTTGAGTATACACTGCTTAAAAATACAAAGATAGTAAGAAAGCAGCCCCACCATTTATTTATAAATAATGAGGTGTGAGGAGATACAGAACAACCAACACAACCTTTCCATACCTAAATCACTGTAGCCAGATCAGGATGTAAGGGAGAGCAGCTTTTACTTCATCTTTCCTACTATTAGTTAGTGGGAGGGCATTGCCTAAGACTGCCTCAGATCTGGCATTTTTTTAAAATATGTGACGAGAAGATGAAGAAGATTTGAATGTGGATTTGGAGTTACCCACTTCCACCATGCCCTGTTCCGTTTTTTCAATCTATTGGTTGATAGATTGTTGATAGGGCATACCAGACAGAACACATCCTTTGACATACTAAAGCATTTCCGGCAGCATAGTTGTTTTGCCAGTATACCTCTGCTTCCATTTGCGAAGCATCACTTACAGTACTTCCTGAAGTCCTGCAACTGCCTTCTAAATGAAACTAGGAGTACTCTGCTAAGGTATTCTGAAACACCTTATTTAACTAGACTGTTGTTACTGGATATACTTCTTCACTGCTGAAGTCCATGCATTTCAGAAGAAAGTAACTGGCAGTTGTCTGTTTAAGAGCATAAGAAAAAAAAAATACTTTTCTTCATTCTACCAAAGCTCTGTAGGTCCAGAACACTCGTTCCCTCCACAGTCAGGTATACATCACTAGGAAGTTGACAGATGCTGTGACTGAAGTCAATAGTACCTCTTCATTTTAAATAAGCATGCTTACTTATAGTGTTTCTTTGCATACTGCTTTGTTGAGAAGTGTGTCTATGTGTCTACATATGTTCATTTCTTACGTTCATTTGTTATTCTTGTTGCTTAATACTGTATAAATGTGTTAGTGCACAGGAAGTAGATATTCATAAACAAAGGTAATTAAATCACTACTCTGTGTCTGGCCAAAAAACTAAGTCTATTTGTGCTTCTCTTTTCAAAATACTGTTTTGGAGTGGAGGAGGGGGTTGGTTTCATAGAACAGGAACCGATGATACAGTTCAGAAGGCTGTATCCTTTGTGTCTGCCAGAGAAAATGCAGGTAAAGGGAGACAGAGTGAGTAAGCTTCTGCATGGAAAGTTAAACAAGTATTAATCATTTTTATGAACTTTTTCTTGATAGGGTCGAGACTGTAGCACACCTATTAATGCTTGTATTCAGAATCCATGCCAGAATGGGGGGACTTGCCATCTCACTGACACGAATCAAGATGGATTCAGGTAACTGAAAAGCAAATTGCATTTAAAAGCAACATAATGGATAAAGCAACTTTGTTTACATTGTTGTGAAACAGAAAAAGCTATCATGCTGACATTTCCCCATAACTGAAAATCACCCAGCCAGATATATTAAATTAGGGCATAGTCCAGGCAGAGCCAAACATTTAATCCCATTGATTTGAATGTAAGAGCTAAAGCACATACTTGAATCTATCTCCCATTTAAAACAATAGAGTTTAAAAGTACTTAATGTGGGCTGCACCATGGCCTTAATTTGGTTTCACTGTGACAAATTGAGATAGGCAACCATATTTTCCTCTTAATAGGTTGTAAAGACTGTCCCATTACAATGCTTCATGTCAATAATAGTAAATTAACCTCGAGGTATTTCAAACCCAGTTCTTACACCTCTCCCGCCTGCACAATATAGTGTGTTTCCCTGTAAGGAGTTGCAAAACATTTTGTTTCCACGGTAGTCACATAGTTAAATATATCTCATTATCAGCAGCCATGCTAGATACCATTGTGGAAGGCACTTGAAATGGAGATGCCAATGAAGTTAGTTTATCTTAGAGGCCTATATGAGTTGTGCAGGTACATAAGGTTTGCCTCAAAGAAATGGTACTGGGAGCCCTAGATTCTTTTCTAGCTTGGAGCAGAACTTAATCCAGAGAAGTATTCCTGGTTCTCCAGAGGTTCTCCCACTCCAGCTACTCTTTCCTTTAAACTGTGCTCAACCACAAAGCTAGCGTAGCAGCAGTGGTTCTATTGCTTTGAAATGAAGCAAAGTGGAGGAGGGTCCTTCTTCTCTCTGCTGCCTGGAACACTGCAGGGCAAAATGGTCCCAGTGTCCTAAGGCAAATGATTTTTTTTCCTGAAGAGCTGCAGCAATATTGGAAGTAAAACTTGAAAGGGAGGGGACTGAGGTGAATGAGTGTGGGTTTTTGCAACAGGGGGAGTCCACTGGAGGACTGGGTATGGTTTGACTTGGAAATGAGCCAAACCATTTCCCAACTTCTCTGGAAATGACTCCACTCATTTCCATTCTGTCCCGTATTGGCTTTTATGGACTTGGCTGAAAAAAAAAAACATAGAGTTTCAACTAACCACCAATAAACTTTTCTGGATTATATCCGACTGAGAGAGAAACATGTGAAGGACTGAAGAAAGTATGAATAGATGGCAGGTCTTAGGGGCAGAAGTTGAACGAATGAAAAGGGACCTTAACTGGTTTTTTTCTCTCATGTATGGAAAAAATCATTGATGCCATGATTTTGTAAAGAAAAATGACTTGCTGGGAAAAGGTGAATCAGTTTCTCTGCATTCCTCACCCTACCTCAATAGTGGATGAAGTGCAGCCCCTTCCATTCTTAATCATTGGCTATACTCATTAGGACTGCTAGGAACTGCAGTCTAGCAGCATCTGCAGGGCTTTTCACAGTTTTCCTAGTCCTGCCCTACCATCATGCCCACCCACCCCCATAAACTGGCAGCATCCCACAGCTTCTTTTCTATTGCTTAAGCTTGGGGGCATCTCCACAGCATCTAGTTTGGTTCTGGAGTCAGCAGTTGGAAAACAGAGCAACTATTGTGCTGACGTACTAGGTCATCTCCCCATCCCACCAGCCTCCCCCTAGTTAAAATATAGCTCCTGCTGGCAAATAGGGGAATTGCATTCCTTCGTCCCTTGTGCCTCAGGATGAGAGGCTATGTGTATGAAATGTGATAAGGAGAAGCCCCCCTTGGACTATTTTGTTGTGTGGTCTGTGAAAGAAATTATATCTTCTATACATTCTCCCCTCCTACCAGAGAAGCATATTAATACACGAGCTCAGCTGCCAGACTTGTCAAATCTTTACTCTTGTAAAGGGAAATTCAAGCCAAAGCGTTCCTCCATATGAAATGCCAAGTGATTTAACTCCCGTGTTCCTGCGGTCACAGACAAGAAAAATTATCTTATAAGTAATGGTGAGGTGGTGATATAAGCCAGGAAATTCACCCTGTTATGACTGAAACTCCATCCTCACACCCTTCCTTCTCCTGCTGTGCCTAGGTAGCATAAGGGGCCCAAACAGCAGGTGATTCCACTTCTCATATTTACTGTTGTAACATACCGCCACAACAGTGTCAGCAGAGGGCATGGGATCAGATGGAATTCTTAAAACAAAACCTCTTTCAGGCAGTTAACTGTAAACAATTTAATCCAAGGTTGTGTTTTCTCTTCAGACGGTTGCCTTTTCCCCTCCCCTTTTGGTAGGAAAAAAATGTTACTTTTTCTCCATTAATTAAGAGGGGGAAAAAAACTAACTTGGCTATATCCATTCCTGTTTGCATTTTCTCCTGGTTTTGATACTGTTCTTGTTCTTTGTGGCTGTTGCATGCTATCAAGACAGTTTTGACTTGTAACTACCCAATGAATGACAGACGTCCAAGAAATCTTGTTATTGATTGCTATGCTTAGGTCTTGCAAGCCCAGAACTATGACTTCCTTGGTCAAGTCAGGCCACCTGTAACGCAGTCTTCCTCTTTCCCTACTCCCTTCCACTTTACCTAGTATTGTAATATTTCCCAGTGAGTCATGCTATCTCATGATATGTCCAAAGTACAATTTATAATACTACATACCTTATTTGATATATCTTTGGCATATGTTTTTCTGCGACATGGCTGTAGAGCATCCCGGCCTAGAGGTGCAAAAGAATAAAATTTAAAAATAATAAATAGTATAAATGGAAGCATATTTCTAATGTCTATCTGTGTTCACACATTTGTGTCAAAGATTTCTCAGGAAAAAATAGTAGTGGGAAAAATATTAACCTTCTAGCATTCTTTATTGCCTACTAGTAGTCTGTAGTGATATTGATTAGGAAACAAATCCCACTGACTGCTCTTCATCATTGTCAAAACAATGCTCATAACAGCGTTCAATAAAATAAAGATCAAGCTAAACATGTTGTGTTTGTGTATATCAGAGGTAAAGGCATATATTCAACAAATCCGCTGAAATAAATAGGATTTGCCAATTGACCGAATCATGCCTGTTGTGATAAAGCCAACATAGCTTCTGTGCTAACTGGGTATGCATTTGTCCACAGTACATTTTGCCTTTTCTCTCCAATCACACAAAGCTCACTTAAGAATGTTTTTAAAAAATGAAATCTAAACTGATAGGTTTTGCAGTGTTGGTGTTCCATAGTTGACAGATGAATTCAGCATTTATGGGCTATTGAGTTTGTTCAGTTGACATACAGGTGTGCAGGTTTTTTTTTCTTTTTCTAGCTAAAGGGCTCTAAAACAATTACCAGGGGGAGCTGTTTTGAACACAACAGCAGATTTGTAAATTACAGTACATCTGGCCAACATTCATCTCATCCAAATACTAAATCACCTGATCAGAGCATACAGTTTTAGTCTAGTACTTTCAACATAGCAAATCATAGAATATTCTACAAAAAAAAGTGTCTCTAAAAAGAATGCAATCACATTCTGTACACATGGATGACTGTAACTGGTTAGGAGTAACAGTACTATCTGTAACATGTTACTGTTTGCAATAACAAGAAATCAACACTATATTGTTGTTTTTTCAAAAAAAAAAGTACTAAGAGTAATTTTTACTTGTTGTCCCTAGAACGTTACTTCAGGGAATTTTTGACCATTTTATTTTTGTTAAATATATTTAAAAAAAAAAACTAAAAATGAACAAGGCTTTAAATAGTGAGAAACTTTAGCAAGTTATTTTATTTCAAGTGGTAGCTAACAAGTAACACGTTACTTTTAAAGGTAATATTTCAAGTTCTGTTACAATCATACCAAAAGAAAGATAATTGATTGATTGATTGATTGATTGATAGAATTTATATGCTGCTTTGTCTCCCAAAGTGGGACCCAAGGTGGCTTCCAAAAGGTAAAAAATATAGACAGTTAAAACAGTTAAAACTTTTAAAAGACATATAAAATTATAAAACTAGCAATAGATTTTTAAAAACAGCTAATAAATAAAAACCCATTGAAGGCCTGCTTAAAAAGAAATGTCTTTGCCTGCCTATGACAGGAAAGCAGGGAGCGGGCCAGCCTATTCTCCCGTGCGTTCCACAGGATGTGAGCAGCCCCTGAGAATGTTCTCTCCCGTGTCCTTGCCAGGTGAGCCTGGGATGGTGGCGGGACTGAGAAAAAGCCTTCCCCTACAGATCTTAGGGCTCTAGCAGGTTCATAGAGGGAGATATGTTTTTTCAAATAGTCTGGTTTTTCAAATAAATAATACAGAGCTGTAGGGTATAGTGCAATGAAGCTTTTTTGCAGCATAAGGTTATGCAGGCAACTGTTTACTGCATTAGATGAACTCAGTATTTTACTGAGTTCTGTGTGGTTAAGGCCTTATACACTTGATTCATCTTTTTACCATGGTAACTTTGCATGATCAGAGATAATTACTTCTAACTGCACCCTACCCATCTTCTCCAGATGTTATAATGAAGTCCTTTCAAAATTTTTGGGATCTAAGAATGGTTCGAATTTGCAAATTTGCAGAAAAATTACACTGAAATAAAAGCTGATATGGATATGCAATTTTCCTGCACACTCTTCAATGTTGCCATATGAAATATAAGCTTACTTGACTCTTTCTCTTTAGTAACTATGTTCTCCTCAAACAATGACCGTTTCCACACTAGACTGTTACAGTGTTATTATTCCGCTTTCAACATCCTATGGAATCCTGGGGTTTGCAGGATGGCCTGCAAATAAATAAATTTATTTCCAGAGACCAGGACAAGGATTCAATGGACGCAGGAAAGGAGATTCCAGCTGAACCTCAGGAAGAACTTCCTGACAGTCAGGGCTCTCCGGCAGTGGAATATGCTGCCTCGGAGTGTGGTGGAGTCTCCTTCTTTGGAGGTTTTTAAGCAGAGGCTGGATGGCCATCTGTCGGGAGTGCTTTGAGGGTGTTCCTGCATGGCAGGGGGTTGGACTGGATGGCCCCTGGGGTCTCTTCCAACTCTATGATTCTATGATTCTATGAAATAAATAAATAAATAAATAAATAAATAATAGTAACCAGTAAATAAAACTAGAAGAAAGCTAGAACACTTTTGTTTAGTAACTACAAGCACTCCAGTACTAGGGTTTGGTCTGATTTCCAGTCCTGATGCAGGATGGCCAATGTATCAAGGCTTCAGGAAGGATAAGGGTGATATCCTTCACCTAGGCCCTCTGGCATACTTGCTATGTTGTTTGGAGAGAACATACTTACTTTTTTGTATTTTGTGAAGTCCATTGATCTTGCTGGAAACACTTATCATAATGGACATACTTTTCACAGTAGTCCCCCATCCCGTTCTTTGGCAAGCTGGTTCTCTGAATGAGCAACAGTGTTTTTTAGTGATCATATGACCACTATACATACTAACCATTTACAGATGGGAATTTGTTGCCCTACAGATCTTGTTGAATTGCATCTCCCTTGTCAGCAGAGCTAGTGGTGAAGAATGCTGGAAGTTGCAGTCCAACAACATCTGGAGAGCCATGTTAAGTCCCAAGCCTGATTTACACACAGCTCTGTCTACTCTTCTCACTCTCCATCCCTCAAAGATGCACAGTTTCTGACAATTAAAGTGCTTTAGAACTATTGTTAGCAGGTTGTACTAGATGAAGGACAGTGGCCCCAGTCTGGATTGAGGTCCTGTTGTGGAGTTAGGAGGCATTAAATCCAACAATAACAACAACAACAACAACACACACACACACATGCACGCACGCACACTGCAATCCTGATTGAAGCAACACCTTGATTTTTATTTCTGGAATGGTTCGAATTTGCAAATTTGCAGAAACAAATTTGCTGAAACAAATAAAAATTGTAGATCACAGTAGAGGAGAAATAATTAATGATCTTCTACTTTTTCATGCAAGGGTCCCAGTCTGGTTCAAGTGTGATCTGCTTATTTTAGAACAGAGTAGAAAATAAGACAAAGTTGTTAAGTATATCTTTATAGCAGAGTCTAATTGACTAATTTAACTAATAAATAGTAACCAGTAAATAAAGCTAGAAGAAAGCTAGAACACTTTTTTTTAGTAACTACAAGCACTCCAGTTCTAGGGTTTGGTCTGATTTCCAGTCCTGATTGATGGTATACTCTTAATGGTATACCTGTTCCCGTTAGAATGTGGCACGCAGAAACAGCAAAGAAAACAACCAGTACTGACTCCTCATTTTTCTTTTCTTTTAAATTGAAAGAATGAATCGGTGCTCCCAAAATGAGACCTTGTGTGCCAAGTTGCAGCCTAGAGCACATTTTTATGGCCGAGTTATAAACCCCTGAAAAATGGGGTTTTGTAATGGAAACAGGAGACATGATGAATGGATCACTTTATTTAATTAGAGTTCTTTTATCCTTCCCCCTCCTACTTTTCTTGGCTACAAAAGATGCTGTGCCAGCTATTCTTACCTTCTCTTATCTGCCTCTTATGATCCTATGCATCTCCACAGGGTCAGAAAGAGGAGGTTTTTTATGGGTTCTAATGAGGTAGGAGACAGGCAAAGAAAATATTTCATACTGATTTAGTGGGCTTTAAGTAGAATTGATTCAAGCAGTTTGTTTTCAGTCATCCGTTCTAAAGATATATTCCTATCCCTTCCAGCTATCATGGCCTATGAGAAGTCAGTGTAGGCTAAGCGGCATAAGGGTTTCTTCCACACAATCAGTTAATGTCGCTTTATGATACTTTTGGATTTTTTAACACAAGAACAATAGAGCTGTTTTAGCACATAGTTTTCTAGGATCTCTGCAACTGTGTTGACCTGCTTAACTTTTATGCATCTTTTTGTCCTCACACCTTAACCAAGAATTGATTTGTGATTGTCATAGAATCATAGAGCTGGAAGAGACCACAGGGGCCATCCAGTCCAACCTCCTGCCATGCAAGAACACACATCAAGGCATTCCCAACAGATGGCCATCCAGCCTCTGCTTAAAAACCTCCAAAGAAGGAGACTCCACCACACTCCGAGGCAGCCTATTCCACTGCCAAACAGCTCTGATGGTCAGGAAGTTCTTCCTGAGGTTCAGGTGGAATCTTCTTTCCTGCAGCTTGAATCCATTGCTCCTTGTCCTAGTCTCTGGAACAGCAGAAAACAAGCCTGCTCTCACCTTGGCATGACATCCCTTCAAATATTTAAACATGGCTATCATGTCCCCTCTTAACCTTCTCTTCTGCAGACTAAACGTACTCAGTTCTCTAAGTCTATCCTCATAGGGCATGGCTTCCAGACCCTTCACCATTTTGGTCGCCCTCCTCTGGACACGTTCCAGCTTGTCAATATCCTTCTTGAGTGGAAGTGCTCAGAACTGAACACAGTATTCCAGATGAGGTCTAACAAAAGCAGAATAGAGTGGTACCGTTACCTCCCTTGATCTAGACACCATAGTCCTATTGATGCAACCAAGAATCGTGTTGGCTTTCTTGGCTGCTGCATCACACTGCTGACTCACGTTCAGCTTGTGATCTACCAAAACTCCTAGATCCCTTTCACACATACTGCTATCCAGTCACGCATTCCCCATCCTATGTTTGTGCATTCCATATTTTCTGCCTAAGTGTAGGACCTTACATTTCTCTCTGTTGAAACTGCACAATTATATACAGTCTGTTGATCCATTAATGTTAACTTCTACAAACCTGAAACTCCCACAAGCCTCTTCTTTGTATTCTTTGTATGTACTTTTATTCACTTGTTGTGGAGTTTTCTTCTCTCTCAGTCCTGGATCTGTTCAATTTTTTTCTCCAAAATACCACCCTCCAAGTCTGTAGTGATGATGTTTTCAAAAATAATAAGTAGAAATAGGAATGGAGACAATTAGAGCCAATAATCACAACCATATTGCTCAACGTAATTGCTGTTACTCCAGCATACTCACTGCATTCGGAAGACTTAGGAACACAATTGAACTAATGTGGTTTTTGAATCCCTATTTGTTGCATACTCCTGTTTGTTTTTGTGGCAGAGAAAATGGGTTGAAGCCACTTCCCCTGAATTTACAGTGTGTGTCTTTGTTGTCCTTAAGCACTATGGCGGTTGAGAAAATCTGATATGCAAACAACACAAAAGAAAAAAAAAGTGTAAAACATGAGATCTTGGAGATCATTCTGCATAGAGGACTAAAAAGACTTAATATCAAATTAGCCAGTTCCACATTTTACAGTTGTGTCTGAAGACCAATTTTCATAACCCTTTTACTTGCTCAGTTCTTGGACCAATTTTAAAAACCAAGAAGACTGAAATGTACAGGTTTCTAGAGTATATGAGGTCAGGCTCAGTTGAGGGACTTCAGGTTTGAAAGATTTTGATAGAGAAGGCTCAGGAGAAAACTAGCCATATAAAAATAGCTTATGAAGAAGAAAGTAGGTCAAATTGTTCAACTTGTATGCTAGTTTTCATAACGTGGCTAAGGGAGGGACAGGGACAGGATTCTGTGATGTATTAGAAGTTCAAACCATCCATCCATCCATCTGTTTACCCCCTCACACTACTGTATAAGACTGTGGGATTCAGAAAAGACTTCACCATATTGTTGCTGTATAGGCTTGACATACCAAAGTGTTTCCCTACTGCTGTCTGTGCAAAGTGGCCCTTATATAAGGCAGTCAGTAAAAATACCGAGAGGTCTGTCCGTTGCTAAGAGTGTCAAGAATGAGACTAAGATGCTCAAAGGTGATACACCATTTATGTTAGTTCAGGTTTTCATCTGGCCATTGATCTGTGAAACCTGTTCCTTGAATAGCAGATGGTCTGCAGGACTGGAAGAAAATGAGGAGATTGTTTTGTGACTTCATTGAAACATACTCGCAATGGTGATCGTGGTACGGTTTCTGAGCATTTCTATGGGCAGTTCTACAAAATGAGATGTTGAATGAATTTCTATAAACTTTTTAACACTAGAAATACAGTTAGTGTGTTAAATGTTCACAGCAAACCTAAGCAACTAAATCTGAGGCATAAGAGTCAAGATATGTCAGATAAATATTTTGCTATGTACTGAATCTGAAATCTGCACTAATGTTTTCATTCACCACATGATCTGCACAATATGAAATGTATTTTAACTTTCTTTTTTCTTTATTCCTCATATTAAAAGCTGTTCTTGCCCTATCGGATTTGAGGGGAAGAAATGTGAAGTGAATCCAGATGACTGTGAAGATAATGATTGTGAGAACAACTCAACTTGTTTGGATGGTATAAATAATTATGCCTGCCTCTGCCTTCCTAATTATACAGGTAAGCAAAGCTTTATTATAAAGATTGTCAGGAAGTGTGGGGTGAGACCTACTCCCAAGACTCACACATTACATGGTTAAACCACAAAATGTAATGATGGACACATTTTGTTCAAATTCATAGGGATGTGGTCTATAAGTTGCTACCACTAATGATGGGGATATATTTCCGCTAATATTAGAGGTGGTTTTCTACTGACTATGCTTTGGTTGGGGACACAAATGGGAGGGTATTAATGATCTTCTGTTGGCAACTGCTGATTGACCTGTTTGGGATCATAATGCTAGAAGAGATAGGTCTTCGGTCTGATCCAAAGAGACTCTTGTTATGAGTTCCCATTTTAGGCATAAAGGCAACAGATTTTGTACGATGGCTGGATAACAGAGTAAAAAGAGAGTACATAAGAGCTGGGAGTGTCAAATGAAGCCATTTTTTAAAAACTAGGTAGATATGTTTGACTGTTGTTGCAGGGGAGGTAGAAGGGCCTAGGAATGTCATCATCTGAACTGACTCCTTCTCTGCAAAAGAGTGGAGATGGGCAAAATGGTGCCAGTGGAGTTGTATTTTGTCCTTTCCACTCCTCCTACTTTGCCGGCTGTTTTATTTGAATTGCAAAGACAGGTGGCCCAACTGCATGGGTAGAAGGAATAAGAACCAACATGTTTCTCAGCATGCTGCAGCCAGCTCTAACAAAAACCATAGTTATAGCCATAGGTGCCCATCAACAATGCACTTTGCCCTCCCTCATCTCCTATGAAGTCTTAAGAATCCAACTAGTCTGCTAATAGCATTTGCCTTGAATGTTCTTGATCTGAACTTGGATATTGTAAGGGGCAGGGAAGAAAAATCTTTTATCTTGAAAAAAAAATGGGAGCAGAATATGGCATGGAACGAACTGTGAATCCTAACAAATGGAAATGGAGGTTGTTTCTAAATAGATGGTGAATTTGGGCTCACAAGAGCACAGTGCTACCTGTCCTGAGATTTTCTACTATCCCGTCTCTATTGCCAGTGAGTGTAGGTAGACTACTCAACTACAACTTAGCAAATTGATCCTATCCCAGAAAGTGCCCCTTCCATACCAACCACAGCAATGACATTTCTCCTACTTTTTTGCACTGTACATGCAAGAGATCCAGCATGGGATAGTGGTTTGAGCATTGAACTATGATCCTGGAAACTAGGGTTCGATTCCCCACTTGGCCATGGAAACCCATCAGGTGGCCTTTGGCTCATCACACATTCTCAGCCCCAGAAAACCCCATGATAGTTTTGCCTTAGGGTTGCCATAAGTCGGAAATGACAGAAGGCACACAACAACAATGCATACAACAGCTACTTTTCTAGCACAACACAAATAAGTTCCTATGAACACATGTCTTTCTGTATATATATAAAAAACATTTTATAACATCATATGCTCTGAGCCAATGACAGAAGCTGCCCTAAAATGTATTATTCTGAAAGTATTGTATGATTGTTTTTTTTCTTATAGAACTTTTCTTCCCAAGATGTTATTTAAAGTATAAATTGTATTATTTTATTTGGCTTATTCTTTATGCTTCTCTTAAACTCATTACTGGAACTTCAACAAAAGTTTGAAAGGGGTTTTGAATAGAAAGAAAAAGGAGTTAATGTAAAGGGAAATGATTGTAGGCTCAGATCTCATAATTAAAATCCTGCTTAAGAGTCTGCTCAGAGCAGCATCTTCCTGCATTCTAGATGTTTGCAGAGACAGAACAATGGAGATATTTGGAAATGATGAAAAGCACTTGGTGAATGTTTAGGATTACTCTCACATTTTAACCTCTAGCAAAAAACTAAAATGGGAAAGATGAGAGAACAGACAAAGGAGACTAGAATTCCTGCTACATATGTGATTTTGTTCAGAACTGCCCCTCCTCTCAAAAAAAACATACATATACACCAGGTTTGAACATTATGAAATTAGAGTTTGGAAGCTTCTCTTTCCACTTTTAAACAAACAGTTCCCCATTACATCCAAATTTGGGACTTGTTTGTTGAATGTGTGGTTTTTTAGAACTAGTCAAGATTGCACCTGACATAATTATTTACATTCTCTGAATTTGGACATCACAGGAAACTGTGGCTTGTTTAAAGGCTGAATTAAAACCTATTGCCATCCAAGAAGAAGGGAAAGGGAGGTCCATTGCCAATATCAGGATGCATGAGACTTTTAAAAACAATTCTGTGAAGAGTTCTTGGAGGAAGAAAAGCAAATAAATGGACTGTTCTTTGGAAAGGAAAAAAACTAGTAGCTATCTGATTATAGTTTTCCAACAATCTGCTTAATTCCTGAATGGAGAATTGTGAGATTTTTATTCTGCAGTCACTTATGCACCCATCTGTTAATCAGCTTCATAATTATACTTCTATGTTAAGCAAAAACACTCATCATTCATTGAATGAATAAAAATTGTTCATCCTTAAAGATTCTGTGCTGTGATTCACTGAATTACTGGGAGCTAGTCACTTGTTGCTATGTCCCAGTGTTCCTCAGTTGTAAAATGGAAACATTGTCTTCTGAATGGTATAAATATAGTATAGTACATATATTCATGTTGTATTTGTTTGACCTTCTGTGTAGTGTCCAGATTTTTTTCCCATTTGGAACTGTCTGTCTGTGGTATATTTGAGCCTGGATTATATTGACATCACCACTGCTCATTAAGCTGCACCACTAAGCTACTAGACTCTGCCCATATCCTCATCCATTTGATCACAGGAGTCTCTGTTTCAGTTCCTGAAATGATGGGTGGTATATCATTCTGCACATATTCAGATGCAACCTCCTTTATTAATCACAGTATCTAAACCACTTTATAGGAAGCTGTTCATTGCCATTGCTATTTTAAAACTTCAGTTTAAATCCAGTGTAAAATCATAACATCTTCATCAGATGTGACTGGGTAAAGAAACATATACTTTTGCACCCTAATCATGATAAGCATATTTGAGTTCACTGCCTTTGAAGCCTGCCTTGAAGTGTACTCATAGAGGATTGCTGGCTATTACACTAAACACTGTGGTGTAAATACACCCATTCACATTTCCAGACAACCTCTTCCCAGGATGTTTTCAGTTCCCATAAATGCTTCCTCTTGCCCACTTTCCATTCCTTCCCAACAACAAATGTTCAAGATTTCATGGGGCCAGATGTTGTTCAGACTTTACCTCTATGTTTGCAAGGGTGCTGTCCCTTGCAAGTATTCCCCTGCTCCCTCACCAAAAAAAGTTTAGGCTGTGCTCTTGGTACCTCTGTGAATCTTGCTGCTCACCCAAGCATCTTGCTACCACTCCCTTGGATACGAGTTGTGCCACTTTAGCTATGAGTGTCAGTACTTATGCTCCAAATATGGCTAACAGAGAAAAGAATGGATATATTAAACCTCCAGATTCAGAGGTAATATGCAGCTTTCTGGATGTTTGCCTAAAGCACCAGAGGAGGAGGGTAATGCTTTCACGTTGCTCTTGTAGACTTTCTGAAGACATCTTGTTGGCCACTGTGGGAAACAGGAGATTGGACTTATACAGCTTTAGTCTGATCTGGCAAGGGTCTCATGTTTGTAAGTTTGTAATCTCAGCATAATGTGATATACTTTTGCCCCTAATTTGAGAGAACAAAAAGTGCCTCTGTTGCCATTTGCAGCTATATTGGTAAAGTGATTCCCCCTTAAGAGTACAGAAAAACTGCCCATGTCAATTATCTCAGCAAGGAACTGTCCAATTATTGTTTCTATATATTTACATTGACTTCTTATTCTTATTGCAGGGAGGCTTGCTGTGTTTTAATATTTAAAACATGTAGAAATATATAGCAACACTTACACTTTGAGCTCAGCTTCAAAGTTGCTTAGCAAACAGTGTGTTTTAAATGTCTTTCTCTGATTCACTCAGTGCACCAGTAGCCCATTTTGAAGAATTCTACTTTCCCCTTCCTTCCTGCCCTGTTCCTGCCCTCTTCACAGTTTTATGAGGAGGAACAGTATTAACCTAAGGATCTAAGAATACAAGGCACCAAATCATAACTTCTTATAGTCATACTAGAGTGGTAAGAAAATACCTATGTTCTTTGAAACCATGAAAATGTGAACTGGTCTTGTTACTCTCTGAGCTTCAGACACTTAGCAAAAGGCTTCTTTAAGATGGAGTGTATTACATATCGTGGGATTTAATAAGTATCAAGTTTGAGTGGCTTGGTAAGTAAAATTTCCCAAACTCTTAAAATGTTGTTTGGGGCTCTTTGGGGACATTTGTGTAAATGGTTGGCTGGGAAGAGAAACCCTTAAACCTGACTGAAAACTAATTGTTGCTTTTAACCGTCTTTCTGCCAGAAACCTTAAAAATGCTTCAACTCAGCTCCCAATGAGAATTTTGTTATTTTCATATGTATATATTAGCTATTCATTTTACTTTAGCTTTTGCTCTCAGTAGATATGATAGTAGGAGAGCAATATTCTCCTTTATCACCTCAGCGTTTATGTACTATTTCAGTGCTTTATTTATGAATTAAGGTACTGAATTACAAATGTCAACACATAAATATCAAGAATTATAACTATAGTCATAGAAAAGAATTGCTGTACAAACAAACAATTAATATTAAACAAACAATAGCATACACATAACATCCACCACTGGGAAGATTTATTGTTGATCTTGTGTTAAGAAAACATATGCGAGTTAAGAAAAAAGAGAGAATCGCATGAGCAGATTTCTAAATAGCATTTTTTTTTACAATAATCTAAAATACCTGTACAAAGTTGGATGGTTCTTTTAAAGAAATTGTTTAGAGAGTTTCCAGTTATTTGAAGGGCTTTTCTTTGAATCTTACGAAAGTGATCTATTCTTTCAAATTGGGAATTTTAAATTGTTTCTGGTATTCTTCGTATAACATAAGTAAAAAGCAGTTATCATCATGTAATATACTAGTTCCAAATAGTCTTTCCTTGTTGTATCCTGACTGATCGCAAGTCTAAATGTATTTTATAATGTACAATTCCCTCCATTAGGAGAAAAGCTCACTTTTTCTTTGGACTGCAACTCCTAGAATCTTCTAGGCAGCATGCTATATGGGATAGGGGATTTTAAGAGTTCTAGTCAAAACAGGCAACCTCTATCAAGTTCTAAATAGGAGACATGACTATCCTCTTCCACCCCAGAAATCACAGGAGCTCAACTTGTCTGGAAAATCCAACATATTTCTTAAGTAAACACTAGTCAGATTAGCATTCTTTACTTTTCTTGTCTTCTTAATGGTTGTCTTTAATTCTGCTCAGTATCACTGTAGTGATTTCATTGGTTCTGATTTCATTACAAACCACCTTGTAGGATGGCTCCAAAAAGGCCAAAACAGAAATTTTTTTATGACTTTCAAAAGTATCAACCTTCTCCAAAACATTAGTGACCTAATCATTTTCCTTCTCACTGTGGCAAGAAAGTAAGAGAGTACAGTTGTTGAAGTGTGGTTTGGAAAAATATATACCATTGCCCTTCTTAGATGAAATACCACTCTTACGAAAGCCTCAGCTAGAATTGTTGAGTTGCCTACTCCACCGAGTATATATTCATTAGAGGGACTCTAATATAGCATGAAAGCAGATTGCCACTTTTGGGGTTGAGTGATATCCTTATTTATCCCATGAGACCCAGTCTGATCATTGAGGAGACTGTAGATCAAGAAAACCTTCTGATCATTGAGGAGACTGTAGATCAGTGGCAGATGTTACACTGAGAAGAGTCTACGTTCAGTTCCTAGTAACTCCAGTTTTGTTTTTTGTTTTTTTTAAATCAGGTACAGTCAAATGTGGAAAACCTTTGCAAGAACTGCTGCCAGTCAGACTGAGACTGACTGATAGTCTGGCCTGGTGTACTCCAGATTCATTTGTTTGCTCAACTTCCCACTGCATGGACACCATGTGGGATGGGGTTTCTCCATCTCCACAGTCTTACTGGAAATAATTTTACAAAGGGACTAGACTGAGATCTTAATATTGATAGTGGTTTTCACTGAATCATTTTCCATCTCTGCCCAATGTAGCTAGAATCTAAACTTCTCAACATAAAAAGTCATGCTGTGTGGAAAATTTTCAACCATTGTCTGCTTAGTTCCATTACAAAGCTCACTTGTAAAACATCTGGGATTGGTTTACCTGCTTGAATGTTTGCATTCAAGAGCAGGACTTAGAAACAAACGGATATTTAGCTATGTAGATCATCCTTCGATAATCTTAGAAAAGCAGAATTTTATTATTGTCTTGTGACTAATATCCAACTTAGATCTCTTTGGCTTATGAACTCTCAGAAGAGGTTTGGATTCATCCTGCCATGCAACAACTGAAATTTTCCAAAGGAGAGTAGACAGCTTGATTGTGGAGGTTTCTTGGAACTGAGATGAAAGGTTAATTTTGTACAGCAGAGACATAGCAGAAAAAGTAAAAGTATAGTCTTGTGAAATATGAGACCTATATTGTCTCAAAGCAGTTCTGTAGGTTAATTTTCCACATTCTAGAGAGAACTCCCTCTCACAGCTAATAATTGGCCTGCAGCTGAATAAAAATAGGGTCAAGTACTGTTTCTACCTTGTTTAAAGTATTGGAGCTGAACAATTTAACCACCAATAATATCTGAAGTGATGCCAGCTGGTGTGGTGGAGATGTATTTCAGTTCCCAGGAAATTATGTGATCATCACAGGGATCAAGGATGACTGTCTCTCATGCTTAGAATTTAAGAACAGTTGCTGTTTACAGGGCTTTTCTTTCTGGAATATATTGCATTTGATAGGCAGTTGCTGAAATTGCAGTAAAAATTTCAGTCAAAAAATGTCTTTAAGAATGCTCAAGAGTTCATCCTTAGTTACTATATATAAAACAAATAAAAATGCCAAGAAGTGTCATTAACATAAAGCATCTCTGTTATTTACAGCCCAATTCTACGTATATCTAGTCAAAATAAAGTCCCATTCAGTGAGAGTTGACCACCCATAATTAGCTTTAGGATTGTAGCATTAATCTTTTAAACTTTTAACAATGTTACTTTTAGCACATTTCTTCCAAGCTTGGATGCAACAGAGCTCTGATTAAATTATTATTAATTTTTTATTTCCTTGTGACCTTATCTGATTACTGAAATAACTTTGAAAAGATTATATGCGTATTGTTCAAGCTGAGTACCCATTAACTGAGTAAACATGCATATTCATAAAGTTAAAAGGAATACAAAATCTGCTAAACTTCTTAATATTAGATGTCTACAATAAAAAGTATTGTTGGTGGCATAGATTAATTTTATGTAAACACAGCATGCACACACATACTTAACCTGCTTTCAAGAATACTTTCAGACTGTTGATGGGGAGCAACAATGAGGAAAAGATATTGCCTTCATGCTCCAGTAGAGAATATCCCAGAAACTGCTCGACAAAGCGGGTTCTTGATTTCATGGATATATCTGTCAATGTTAATGTTACTTCCAAGTTCTAATCTCTAATGTTGATATCATGGCAGCATCTTCTACTACTCCATCAGAGCTTGGAGGTAACACATTAAAACTAACTTTTGGTTAATTATTACTTCTTTGTAATGAAGGCCAATGTCAGTACTTTTAAATAGCTTAATGAAAAGTAAGAAGACTTATATTTTGGGGGAGGGTTGTCTTTGTTTTTGTTTTTGTTTTGTTTTGTGTTTTGCACGATAAATAAGGGTTAGTCGTTATTGCCAAAACATTACTTTTGAAGAGATGGGGTGGGGAGGTTGGCTGTTTTTAGTTGTTGTTGAAAAAATAAAACTGAAGTAACAACACATTTTGAACACCTTGCTTGTAAAAATTAATAGCTAATGAGTAACAAATTGTATTTGTTTGTTTATTTCTTTTGATGAAAGCATTTTTATTGCCTCTCATCTCAGTAGGGCTCCCAAGATGATGTACAACGGACACAGATAAATGAGAAGTTCAAAGCTCTGCACTTCATATGTATTCAGTGTAAATGTGCTGCCACTTGTGGGGGTTTTTTCCCCAAAAGGTCCTGTTAAATGCATGACTGTGTTGGTTGTTGTTACTGGCTGTTTTTCCTTTCTGTAGCCAGTTTCAAATATTATCCCTGTAACAGTTCATCCATTCCCCATACCTTTTGTGGAGAGGGTATTTTCTTGTGTGTGTGTGTGTGTGTGTGTGTGTGTGTGTTTACTAGCTTTTGGATTCTGCAAGGGCCGCCCCCCACAAAAAACAAAAACAAAAACCAATAATCCGGGTGTCGTTCTCCCACCACCATCTTTTGTTGAGGGATTGAAGGTTCCTTACCATATGCCTGTCAATCTATATCTAGCTGGAATTCCTTATAGGCCATTTCCATACCGGGCTTCTGAAATGGTGCAGAGCGACCTCTAACGGAGGTCTTCTACACCGTAGAGTAGACTGGCATGGACTACTTTTCGTAGTTCCACACCAGAATCCACTCAGGAGCAGCTGGAACTAGCCGGGCTGCGTGTTTTTTAAAAACCTCTTTTTAGAGGTTTTTAAAAAGCACGGAGCGCGCAGCCCGGTGCCGCTCCGTCGCCCGGCTCTAAAGTGAACCTGCAGGCGTGCGCAAGTGCGTGCCTGCAGATCTGCCGGGGGCGGGCTTCCGGCTGGCTAGCTTCTCCGGTTGGTGGAGAGCCTCCACCAACCGGAAGCTGCCATCTGAGACGCCGGAGGAGTGTGGAGCAGCGAGCTTGCGCTGCTCCGCGGGGTGACGGACTTACCCGGCTGCGGGTAAGTTCCGTTTTAGCGTGTTTTCGCCCGTTTCCCCCCCACACATGTGAAAAGGGCCATAGTTTACTTTTTTGGTCACCTGATCTCCCAAGATTGTAAACAACAGTGTTGTCCAGTAGGCAGATTAACAGCAACATTCTATTAAGATTTTCTTAAGCTTTGTATTTCAGGATATTTTTAGAATAGGAAAATAAGGCCATTTCTGCATTACACTGTTATAGTGCTATTATTCCACTTTCAATATCCTGTGGAATTCTGGGGTTTGTAGTTTACTGAGGCCAAAGAGCTCTCTGGCTGAGAATTCTAAAGGCTCTTTCCTGAACTGCCTAAGAACTTTTATACTCTTTCTAGCATCTAATGAGAGTAAATCAATCAGCTTATGCATTTACACATTCCTTGGTGGGCTGTTACATTCCATAGACATTCCATAGTCCAGGCACATGCTTATATGGAGCTTACATGTGAAGGCATCTTCTTATATAGGCTTACCTTGTCTGGCCACAGGGCTTCTACAGACATGTCATATCTTGCATATCATTGCCTGATCTAGGCCTGTATCTCTTATCATAAACATAATTTGTTATAACTATAACCAGTTATCCAGAGAGGAGTGGTTCTCTCTGTTAACTAGCAATACCCTATGGACCTAGCCTAGAGAAAAGCCAGCCTTACGAAACAATCTCATAGACTTCTTGCTTTCTCACAGGATTTGTATGGGTTTATAACCATGGCTGATACATCCATAATTGATAATTAGTCAACAAATAGATTGACTTTGCTGTATCTCAGAAAAAGCTTGGAATTAGAAGCCACCCTTCTGTTGATTAGCTATCTGTCATAAAGCATAATTAACACCTCATTATGGAGATGAATTGCACCTGATGGAATCTCTCTCTTTTTTTCTTTTTCTTTTTCTTTTTTGTACAAGACACTGGGTTTCTGAGTTTGTTTATAATATTTCATCTCTTGTTTGGAGTTAAGGGGCACTATGCCCAGTCAGCTGTGGTACCCAATTTTTCTAAAAAGAAATAATGCTCTTAACCCTATACGTTTACTATCCGTTACCTACTTTGCAATAATTTGTAACTAAGACATCTTTCTTTCATTAGCTAAGCTACAGGGCCTGAAATTGGCAAAGCACAATGGTTAGCCTATTTTACACACACGCACACACAGCCATAAAGCAGAAAATATTTTCCAGGCCTTTTATCTTTTTCACATTAATATTAGTAACAAATGTAAGGAATTACTTAAATAGGATTTCAGTCAATGAAAATACAGAACACATGGTATTTGGCTGTTCCTTAGTCAGTTGGTTGTTAGGACAGTATGAAAACAGCAATTAAAAAAGACGTGATACACCCAATATTTTTCTCTTCCATTGACCAAGGAAAATATTGTTCTGATTTTGGTTTTAAAATACTGAATATTAAATGAAATAAATTATGTTTAGTCTGATGCAGAAATTTAAGTGTGGTAAGCTGTAAAAAAAAAAATTGACTCCAGCTGTATAAGAATTGTTTCTTTACTGTAGTTTTGTCATTGCTGCTTTAGTTTCGGAGTCATAGAAGGTCATGATGAATCAGTGTTAACATATGTCGCTGACCATTAATCTTTTGTGGGTGAAAACATCTTGGCACCTCATACATAAATTAAAATAGGGAGAATAGTATGTGTACTGGTAGTTTGGTAACTATTTGCTTGTGCTCCGCATTTGCTAAATCAATATCAATAGCCTGGAAACTTGGGGCCTCGGGCTGTTTGGTTTCCCCATTCCCAGTTAAATTGACCAAGGTACTGTTTGCCTACAAAAGAATTACAAAGAGCATGTATGTGTAATTTAATTGAATATAATAATGGCAGAAATGAGTATCAGAATCACACTGCTGCAGGGAGGAGTGATTTAAACATGGGCAAGTGGAAGTGGGTGCTATCAGTTTCTCCCTCTTGTGTCTTTTCTCCCCCCCACAAACACACATTTGCCTTTCCCTGCGTATTGTTTCTCTTCTAGTGGGCCTCTGTAGAAATAACCTGGGTTGGGGTGAAGTATAAACAGAAGCAGTGTTGAGTGAACTTTAAACTCCATGTACTTGGCCCTATGAATTGAACGTTTTTGTGAGAATCGGATCCTGATGTATGGATGTGAACAATGGAGACTTAAGTGAAGATTCTTCTATTTAAGCATCATGCATGCAAACAAAGTTTTGTCTCCTGGAAGCTCCGTTACTGTGTGGCTTTTCTGATTTCATTCAACATAACCGCTGTTTATGTTGTCGGCCTAACATCATTCCTGTTACTGAATTGATTTCAGAGTTCTTTTATGTGACATTAAGGACAAATGCTCAATTTTTGCCAAATTTACTGTTTTATTTAGGAATGGTTTAATTTGCTGTCTGTATGCCTGAGGTCATTCTTGGCTTTTCTGAATGTGCTACAACTGCAATAAGTAATTCCAGTTGTTTGTCCAGTTACAGTGTAGATTGGGTGTTTGCTTCCACACTAGCTATTAAGTCTGGAATAGAAACCATTTGTTCTCAGTTTTTGCTTGAAATGCAGATGACATGACCAAGCAATATTCCAATTTTATATTTGCCTCTCTCTTTTTTCTTTAGACCCAGCTTGTAGCAGGGTAATTTTTATCAGGGTAATGTGAGGTATGCACCTCAGAGCATGTGCAGAGTGCCCAACTGCAACCAGTTGCTCCAGGCAAGGAAAAAAAGTCTTGCAGACTCAAAGCAATAAGGCTTAGTGCTGTTTATTCAACAGAGCACGTTAAGATAAGCATTAGGGCTTCTGGCAGCAAGCCTAGAATCAAAAAAACATTCAGGCACGAAAAATAACAGAACGGAAGGCATACAGCATGGCCAGAGACAGTACAAAAATAGCCTACAGCAGCATGATGAAAGGCAAATGACCTAAGGCAAATTACATTGTCACATCTAAGCCTTTTTAAGGGCTTAACCACACCCCCATCCATATGAGGTGACTCAGTTGCACTCACAGCATGCAACCTCCTCATGTTGGGTGCTCTCTGATGAGGCAAGACCTTTTGAGGCGGGCTAGCCAAAATATTCCCTTCCAGCTGTGCTTCAGGGTCACATCACCTCATCTCTCCATCCATGTAGAAAAACCTTTCCTGGTCACATGGCGCTCCAACTCTGAATGCCCTGACAATTTTGTCTGATCTTAAATTGTAATTATAGTAAGAGTTTTATCCAGCCTGGACTGGCAAAGTACTATTGAAGCTTTTAAGGGCTACTGCCTCTTTCATTATTAGTTTCCTATTTGACACTTATTTATTTTAAAACATATTACCTGTTTCCTGTTTGTTGTTTAGGGAAGTTCTGGATTGCTTTTTAAATAACCATTTTGAGTTCTTTTTGTGAAACTGTGCTACTGAAAAATTAAATGAAGCATCACCTCAATAACAATAGAGAGACATAGGCCATTTACGCCCTCCACTGTTAGAGTGCTATGATTTCACTTTCAACATCCTGTGGAATTCTGGGGTTTGTAGTTTACTGAGGCCAAAGAGCTCTCTGGCTAAGAATTCTAAAGGCCCCTCCTAAACGACAAAACCCCAGGATTCCATAGGAGGTTGAAAGTGGAATAATAGCACTATAACAGTGTACTGCAGAAATGGCCATAGCGCAGAAGCAACTTTGGAATGTTACTACCGTAGAAATCAAAGTCAGGATAAGTGGCAGTTCACTTCATATATTTTCTAAATTGAAAGATTTAAATTGTTGAAATGTTCCTATTTCAGAGGTGTTAGCCCAAGCCAAAGTAGGAATCTCACTTACCTGTAAAATAACAACCCAGGCCCTTTCCGCACCTTACCTTTTTTCGGTGCTGGGGTGCAGGAATCGCGCAAGCAGCCTCCAGCGAGAGGCTTTCACGTCCCTGCTGCTTCAGCTCCACACGAGCTGCCTGCTCCCGAGCAGGTAGCACCAGACCCCCACCTCTTCCTTCCTCAGCGCAGCCTGGGAGTTTCCCAGGCTGCGCTGGGGCAGGAAGCGCAACTGCCACAGCTCCGGAGGCTCTGCACGAACGGCAAGTGTGTGCGGGGCCCTGGAGCAATGCGCGATCACGCACTATTTTCGGCTGAAAGCCGAAAATGAAAAAGTGTGCGAGCAGCGCCTGCCAGACCCTGGAGCGTTGCACGATTGTGAGTGTGTCATGCAAATCGCTCCTCACAATCGCACGATGCTCCTGGCACCCTTTTGCATGGCAAATGCCGTGTGAAAAGGGCCCCAGTCTTATACATGTCTACTCAGATGTAAGTCCTAGTGGATTCAAAGCTGTTTATTCCTATGTAAATGGGAATAGGATTACAGTTTAAATTACATAGTAGGAGGTGGGAATATGACAGTTTTATATCAAATAAAGCTGTTACAAAACTTCCAAGGCAAGATTTGCATGGCACAAAAATTGGATTATAACCCTATCAGCAAGGAATTGCTTTTAAAAAATTTATTACACAGTGCCAGAAATTGTGATTGTCTTTTAAATAAAATATGATCATAGCAAAGATTGTTTTTTTAAAAAAAAAATAGTGGGCCTCATGCTTATGTTAATACAAAAAGTGAAACAAGGAAATACGATCTAATTGAGGAATAACGGGGAGGACAAGAATTAAGCTTCATGCTCAGAAACCATAGACTTCAGCATTGTATTTTTCCACTCCTGGGGATGAGTACATTGGAGAACATGTGATAAGCAACTAAATTATTGTGGAAATGATAGATATAAGGAATACTGCTTATTTCCTAATGATCCTTCCAGTTAGGGATGAAAAAGAATCTAGATGATGATTGCTGCTTTTGGAGAGAGATGGGACAGCACTGAACAAGCATGTAAGATCAGAGAAGGGGAGTATAATTTTTTAAAAAAATTGTTCAGAAATTTGATTTAGGCTTCACAAAATTGAGAGCTATCTCCAAAACTCCTGTTTCTTCAGATATATTAGTGAGTTATTCTTGGTTGTCATCCTATGACCATTTATTTCAAAGCTGCACTGAATTCAATGAGACTTATTTCTGAGTATTACCGAGTCTGAATCTTATTTTTGAGTGACAGTAATTTTAATTACATGTACAGGGGAAGATCATACAACTTTATGGAGGAATTCAATAGCACACCCACTGAATACTTTATCTTTTTTGTGACTTAATCAATTTGTTAGTTGCAACTTTGAATTAATACAACTTATATAAGTGTTAACTTACCAAAGTCCAATTGATTCAAAGGTCTAGTTTAATTAGGACTAACACGTGGATTTAGGCCTCAATTTCTCAATTTCTATGGAGTAAAATTGATATAATATAACTACATATTCTAAGTACAGTTGATATAATATTTGTCAGTACTGTGCTCCCTCTTCTGGTGCAACCTCAGCATACACAGATCTGAGGTCACGCAAAGTGTTGTGTCCATTATCATCAAAGGACACAACAGGCATGCACCCACGCTGCCACAGGTGCATGCACGTTTCATCCATTGAAGATAATGGGACGTGGCCATTTGCTTTGTTGTTGTCGTTGTTGTTGTTTTATGCAGGGTTCCTGGAATGGAACCCCCACATATACAGAGGTCGCACTGTATGTACCTTTAAAAGTTCAGTCCTACATATGAGTACAACGTATTGAATTCAAAGAAGCTTTATACTAGTTCACTCTTCCTGTAAATGCAAGTTCTTAGTTTGGGCATATTCCTGAACTCAACTCTGTGCCTGGAAGCTCAGGTTTCAGCGACAACCAGGAGGACGTTCTTGTGGTTAATGCTTGTGTGCCAGCTGTGCCCATTTCTTGAGAGGTCAGATGTAGCCACAGTGACACATGCCTTAATTACATCCTCTTTGGATGTAATTACATATGGTCTATGTGGGTCTGCCTATGGAGAGTGGAAACAGCTGCTGGTCCAAAGAGCCAGATTGTTAACTGGGGCTGGTTACAGGGATATAACAATTCTCTTGTTGCGGCAGTTTCATTGGCTGACACTCTGTTTCAGGGACCAATACAAGGGGCTGGTTATGACCCACAAGGCCCTATATGGATCAGGTCCAAGTTCTCTAAAGGACTGTGCTCCCTATATGAGCCTGCCCATGTTTGAGAAGGGGATGCCCTTCTCTTTGTCCCACCACACTCGCAGGTACATCCGGTAGAAAGGTGGGAGAAGGACATCCAGAGCCTAATTTCAGGCTCTGGAAGTCCCTTCTTCCAGAGGTTAGACTGGCACCCTTCCTGTTACCCTTTTGTGGGCAGGTGAAGACTTTTGTTGTTCTGGCAGTCCTTTTAGGGTAAACCAATAAAGTCATGAAACTTATATATGTGTTGATTTCCCAGTTTCCCTTTGATTCATTGGCTTTACTCAATGTAGGACTCAGTTTAGGGTTTCAGTATATTTCAGGGACATTGTTGTAGGAAGCTGACAAGTTTTGGCTAAATGTCCCTGTCTTCTTCAAGCAGTAATTGCTCTGAAAAGAGCCTTACATCCCTAGTCTAAAAACTTGACACTAGTATTTGTATCCAGTGCCATTGCCAGTATGACTTTATGTTGTGTTGTTTTAAGAACAACAACTGCTGCTACTGCTGCTGCTACTAATACTACTATCAGAAAACAAGGTGCTGCACAAAAGGTAATATGCACTTCTCCTGGCTTAGCCATTAAAAAAAAAAAGCCCTCTGGTGTTGCATTAGCTGCAGAACTGAACAGGTGTCAGGTCGATTTATAACTGTTCCAGTGCTATCTCAAACTGATTTTCTCTCTTTCTTTAGCAAATCCTAGGTTGATATATGATAAGCCTAGTGCTTGGGGGCATCTTTGGGGAAATGGCAGCAGGCTATGCACTAAACTAAGAGTGGTTGAGTGTTGCATTGCAACCACACACTACTTTATGCTTTTTGAATCCTCGTTTGGCCATTTCACACAACATGACTTAACTCTGTGTCCTCCTATCACCATCCAAGCAAGGTGAATGAAATAAATTATTTCTAGTAAGAAAACAGCATATGGTTCTGACTTCCTTCAATTCTGTTGGGCATTGTTTACAACTGATACCTCAGTTTGTGATGTCAGTCTTTATGGGAGAAACACTAGCAATGTTGCATAAAGTTATGGCTTGACTTTGTCACTAGAAAAAAAAGTGAGGTTTTTCTTTCCTTTAAGCTGAGTACTTAGAAGAAAAAGAAATTCACTCTAATTTAATAGCATATTTTACAGCTTTGTTTTTTCTCTGCTGAAAGTGTTGCTGCGTGTGTGTGTGTGTGTGTGTCTGTGTAAGTGTACAAAATAAGTGTACAGAATTCATGTTGGACTTGTAGCCATACCAGTTGTCTGTGAAACTTTACAGTGCGGCTCAAACTGCTTAGGAGACTTTAGGGTCAGGTTTTGGTAGAAGGGTTTAATAATCTGGATATTACTTACATGAAATGGGTTCCAGGTCCATCATGGCCAGTATCACAAATCTGAGGTAGTGAAGTGTAACCAAATAATGTAGTGCTCAGAAGACAGCTGGTTTTGCACATTGTGAATCTGTTCATTATTAGAAGTTCGAAATATAAAACTAAGCTTCAGAGTGAACAGGTAATAAGTAAAACCAGGTGAATGATCCCTTGCCCTAGAGGGCCGTTTTACTGAGAAGACAGCCTTTCCTTCGGGTCCAAGAGAGTCTGTGCTTTTCTAGGGGACGTTGAATAATTATATGCAGTCTTAAATCTGTTCAGCATTACTGAAAGGCCTAGTTTTACAATTCTGAGTCAAGTTATAATGGTATGCTAGCAAAATAAAGCACTGCCTCTAAATGAAAGTTAATGTTTGAAATATTTATGCACCCTCACTGATGTCACTCAACATATTAATAAACGAGGCGCTAGGTCTCTTTCCTGCTGGATCCATATGGCAGAGCATCAGCTAAAGTTAAGAGCTGTGCTTAAGCAACAAATGTAAGAACAGGAGAAGAACTGTGCTATGTCAGACCGAAAATGTATCTTGGCTAGCTTTCTATTTCCCGCAGTGGCCAACTGAATGCCTACAGGAAGCTCATGAGTACAACATGAGCACAGATGCACTGTTCCACTCATTTTGCCATTCTAATAACATTCACATGTACTATAACACTGTAATCTTTCCTCATAGGATAGTTGGTCCGGTCTTTTTTGGTTCCCATTTTGCATACCTTTTCCAACGATACACTACTCTTTGTGAGGTGCGGCTACCACAGTTATACACAGTATTCCTAGTGTGATTATACCATAGACCTGAATAAAATTATTATGACATCAGCACTTTTTCTTTCAGTTATCTTTTCTAATTATTTTCAACCTTGAATTTGCCTTTTTCACATCATCCTTACACTGGTTTTCATTGTGTTATCCCCCACGTGCCTTAAGTATCATTCCATGGTTAGACACTGCCAGTTCAAACTCCATCTAAATAGATAGATAGTTGAAATTTTGTTCTTTTTTTATTTTTAATTGCCTCCATTTTTGTCACTTTAAACCATTCCCTTAATGTGGAGATATCATTTCGGAGATCTCTGCTGATCCTTTTTGTTTTAACCACCTAAATAATTTGATATCTTCTATAAATTTGGGCACCCCATTGGCTGTTCTTATGTGTTATCAAGTCAGCTTTTACTTATGCGAACCCTATGAATGAGAGAATGGGAAACCCCCAAGAAAGTTTATTATTAGCAGTCTTGCAAAAGTCAGGTCAGTGGCTTTCTTGACAGTTCCTCCACCTGTAGTGTGTTCTTCCTCTTTTTTTTACTACATCCCACTTTTTCAAGCATTATTGTGTTTTCCAGTGAATCATATTGTTTCATGATATGTCCAAAGTACAGCAGCCTTAATTTAGTCATTTTGGTATCTCATTGCTCACTCCTAATTCTCAGTCACTTATGAACAAATTAAAAAGCACTGGTCTGGTACAGATTATTGGGAATTTCAGTATCTGTGGAACATGTGTCACTGCTTTCTATCCACTTGCAAAACCAGTGCTGAGATAGAAAACCATTATTTGTAGAATGTTCCAAATTCGAAGGAGTAGATGTAATAGTCCATTGAAAAAAAGGTAATAGGCTTGTGACCTTAAAGGCGAATGCTGGGATGGACAAAATATCCTTTCAGATATTGTTGGGTTGCAACTTCCAGCATCTCTTTTTTCTAGGTACTGCTGGATAGGAGTGATGGAGGCTGCAGTGCATTAGCATTTGGAAGGCCACAATTTACCAGTCTGGGTATTATAGAAAGATTCCTCTTGATCATCCATACAAGGGTGATTTTAGGCCATGATTCATTTAGGCAACACTAAAAACCACAAGATAGTTTGCTAAACTGTTTCACATTTGTGGGCTCTTTTCCTTTGTACTGCATGCCATACTCTTCAACATTCTTATTAATGTTTACTTCTTAATCAGAGCTTTGTTAGAAGCCCTGGTGGCTCAGTGGTTAAATGCCGATACTGCAGCCCCAAGGTTGTGAGTTTGATTCTGCCAGGCTCCAGGTTGACTCAGCCATCCAGCCTTCTGCCGGTTGCTAAAATGAGTAGCCAGCTTGTTGGGGGCAATTAGCTAAAATACATGTAAACCACTTAGAGAGCACTCAGCTGATAAGTGGTATAGAATACACATGCTATTGCTAGTGTCCCACCACCCCATGTTGGAAAGTGTTCAAGGAAAAACTACCAGTTTAACACAGAAATTTCAAATATATAATTTGGTTCTTTCTTCAGGCGAGCTATGTGACGAAGTGATCAACCAATGTGTACCTGAGCTGAAACCTTGCAAACATGACTCCAAATGTATCTCTCTTGACAAAGGATACAGGTGAGTAAGCACATATTAATATTTCCATGTTGGACTGTGTGAAACCATAGATAGCAGCAAGGTCACCTGAGAACATAAGAAGAACCTGCTATCTCACATCCAAAGGTTTATCTTGTCTAGCATTTTGTTCATACAACCAGTTGGACTCAGGTACAAGTGCACCCTACATCTCATGTTCACAGCAACAAATATACAGAGGCATACCGCAACAAGTTATTATCTTGTCCTAATAAAGAGAGACAGTAGTGTTGTCATTTTTATTTTAGATAACATTTCTGTGAATCTTCACACGCGGGTCTAAAGTGAAAAGAAGACACTGTTCTTATGTTCGGCTCTTTCCAGACTAATCTTTAGTGCCAGGTCAGTTCTTTTCCTCTCAGCTCTGCAGTACTACTCATTAGCCATCTAATCCTCTCTTCCTCTAAGACAGGAATAGAAGTCATGTGGTCCTTGAGGCATTATCTGACCGCAACATCCAACATTGTTCACCATTAGCCATGCTGAATAGGGCTGATGGGATTTGTAATCCTTCAACTTCTGGCTGGCTGCATGATTCCTGTCCCTGATCTAAGTGGAGATAGGCGAACTGGAAAAAGAGCTAAGGTGCTCAAAATAGGATATGAAAAAGATAATTTTTTTCAGGGTGCTGAAGCCCTAAAGCAAAACAACAGCAGCAACAACCCCTATAGAGACCAACTCCTGTTTTTTATGTGTTGTTGCAGTTGTTCTTTCTTCCATCCCTCTGATAAAAAGAGAAAAAATCTGGCAACAATGGCAGTAGGGTCACCAGCAGCAGGGTAGATAGATTGAAAAACAGAGGAGGAGCACCAGAAACAGCTGTGGCTAGTAGAAGGGAGAAGAAAGTGAATCACTTGTTTCAGGTCCATCATACAGTATTTTCCTAGTATGATCATTCAGTGTTGGGCTGAGCTTTTAGTCACAGACAGCTAGGAATCAGAGAGAGTATGCCTGCTTCCCTTGTTTAACATTTAATTAACATTTTAAATTTTAAAATATTTTGTGTTGCTAGGTATATTGAAGAATCAAGAGACCCTCAGGTCAGATTGAAGAATTCTTCTGATATATCGCTATTTAATATGACTATTTAGTAAGACTAAGAGTCATTTAATATGAGTATTAAATGCCAACAGTAATAGTAGAAAAGAACCCTTATTCCTATACAATAAGTATTTTACTATTAGGATATTGGTAGAGAGAATGGTACCCTGCACAGTGTACATTCACTGTGAAAGCTTAGAGTGTTTCGGCATGCCTACTTTGCTGAATTGAATGTGGAGTGGAAGAGGGTGCACCAAATGCAACAGAATGGGATTATGGTAGGGGTTTTGTGGTTGCAAGCATAATAGTTACATATTAAAATTTTGAAAGAAAACTTTTCTCCGCATGTGAGTGCAAACATGCACGTGCACACACACACTGAGTAAACTATTGTTTTCTCCACATGCTGAGGAGATATGTTGTAGTTGTGGCTCATCGTCACAGCTTTAACAGGAACATTTGTGTATGCTTAGGCTTCTGCCTGTTCCCAGACAATGTAGCTAGAGTAGATGGAATATAGTCCAGGAACAGCAAGCCAAAATGAACCATCCATTTCCAACAATATAGTTAATAAATATATATTTGTTGTACAGCAAAGGAAGTAATGGGATGGGGATTTAATCTGGGCAAGGAATGAGGAAAAGGCTAGAAGAAGAATAAAATGGTGTTCTTTTCAGATGTGAAGAATAATCACCAATTCTTTGAACTTCAACTAGAAAGATGTTGCAACCTGTGGGAAAAAATCAGCACTTTCGAAAGATTGGCAATTGCCATAAGATTTTTCACCACCTATACAAAAGAGAAATGATGAGTGACAGTTTTCATTAGGGTCTCTGTAATTTGTGCAAGAAACTTCAGCACAAAATTCATTTCTTTCCGCCTTTGTTACATACCCAGTGTGCACAAAAGAAGGTTATTGATCAAAAAGTTGCAAGCAACTCATTCAGCGCTTCATCTTGTTAAAATGCCATGAGACAGAAGCCATTGTAACTTTAAAAAAAAGAAAGAAAGAGAGAGAATAATTCAAAAATGCACAGAAAAGTTATCCCTGTGTTGCCCCGCAAGGAAAAAACTGTTGGGATTTTTTTTCTTCTTGGGAAAAAGGAGATCAGTAAGGGTATATGTTGCTAATATTCCTGTCTTTGGCTTCAAAATATCTTGGCAGGGCCAAACCAGACATGAAAATAGAAATGAGTTAAAGATGATCTTTCGTGGAATCTAAATGAAGGCAGAGCTTATAAATAGCTTTTAACATGAAGAAATATAATGACATGCTGATGGCCTCCATAACTGATGATGCTCCAAGATCTAGAGTATTGTCCTATCACTACTTACTTATGTATGGCTTGAGCTTGTTTTTATATTCATTCCTCTTAAAAGCAACTTTAGAACCTTAAGTTGAAGAGAAAGTAGAAAAATCATGAAGGATGTAGGCAGAAGAGTAAAGAGAAATCCAGAAGCTGTGAGTAAGTGAAATAATAAGGTGCAAAGTGTCACTCAGGAAACCAAGCTTTGCAATTTCACTCTAGCATTTAGCAGGATAAGCTGGAACCCCTGCCTCCATTTCAAAAGGAAAAAAAGATGGTTGCTTAAACACTACCATTTGAGTTCAGCAAGACAGTGCTGACAGCTGCTAAGCAGCCCTGCAAAGCATGTCATCACCACCACAGAGATGAAGGAAATCTGGTAATTTGTTACTGTTGTGATTAGTGGTGTCTTTCAGGGAGGAATGCTTAAACACAGAGGTGAAAAAATACATGCAACAACACTAGGAAATATCAGTGACCAGGGAGCAAATTGTAGGCAAGAATTTGAACTATTCATCTGCACTAACATATTTTGTGGTCACTGTAGGAGATCAGTTTTGTTCCTTTTGGCTTCACGGTCTGTGATTATTTAGTGAAGGCAGCTTTTAATACAATCGCCCTCTCTAAATTATGAAATTTATTTTCTTTGTTTTTATTTTAAAATCTTCAGTACCACTTTTCATGAAAACATCCAGGGCAGCATATACAGTCTTCCTAATTTAATGTCTATCTTCAGGAAATAAACCTGTTATTCCGATAGCCCAGTGTGTAGGTATGAGAGCAGGGTTGTAAATAAGCTTTACTATTCTGGATCATGGAATTATTATCTGACAGAATAAAGCCCTGATTTAATGTAGCCTTTCTAAGAAAAGTGGTGGTTCTATCATTACTGCGATAGCCAATACACATCATAAAAGTGATCCATGGCAGCTTTGAATAAGGACCTGTACATCGTTCCTTATTACATCACTTTATATTAGGACAACAGGGATCAATAAAGCAACAGGATTAAATGCTGCTATTTCCTCCCACTGCATCTTATGATGGATATCGGTTGCTTGCCAGTGTGCCTGAAGTATTGCTGAGCTGCTTTCCTATGCCTTTGGAAAACTTCGGGCTTGATCAGACACAAATGTCAACTTTTTTCTTCCAGCACCATTGCTTGTAGAGGTGTAATGCCACCTGGCACAAAGTGTTCTGCACAGCAGTTCTGACTCTGGCCTATATTCAGTTGTTCTGGATTTCAGCCCAAGGAGAGTAGGCCTCAGAGGAATTAAAGTGTCTGAATGTATACAGCATCCATGCTGCAACGCAGGGCAAAAAAACAGTGATGGAAGAAGATTGTAACAGAGTGAATGGTGAATCAACAGAGCTAAAGATTAACATTGATTGAGAATCAACCCAAAAGAAACCAAAACTAAATACACTGTGCTGTGGGCAAATGGTGTGCAAAGACAAGGGCTATAAGATAGGCTGAAAAATCAGGACTAGTTTCTAGGCATGAGGAAGGATTAAGAAAGAGATGTTAATATTCCCGAGTAAATGTCCTGGTCCACTCTCACATTCTTACAATGATCTTAAAACATGTTAATGGTGTTAAAATAAAAATAATTAAAAGTTTTGTTAAAATCATCAATACCTTTACCCAACTGTCTCCGAACAGTAGGAAATAAGGACTGAGTGTGTGTTTCCTGGATTTGTGATCCAAAACACCTGAAACAGATTATCCTATATCCCCTCTCCTTTAATGGTAATAAAAACAGCTGATTGTTGCTGTTATATAGTTTTTGGTTTTTAAGAGCATGCGCCTATCTGTGTCTACTCAAATGTAACTATACAAAGTTCAGGGGAGAATGGACAGGGACACTAGAGATGGGTCTAGCACTTTCCCAGCCTCATCCCCACATTTAGTTCTCATACTTTCAGGCTTATGCCTGAACAGGACTGAGATGGCTTAAGAGTCCTTGTACTACACTGTACTCCTGTCAGGCCCAGGTAACATATAACTTCTGAATTATTTTTATATCCAGAAATCTGTCCTGTCCTGTCCTGTCCTGTCCTGTCCTGTCCTTCCGCCTCCCTCCCTCGTCACTCGGACCATACCTCCTGTGGTCATTCCACATGGGCTCTGAATACGGTGACCTGAATCTATCTGCTACATTTTACATCATGCTCTTGATTCACCTCTCTCTCTCTCAATCTTTCCATATTAGTCTTTCTGGGAAAGGAAGGAGCAGTCTGGAGATGTTAAAGGGCTAGCATTAGAATTAGAATTAAATAAGCTGCTGACATGCACAGTTCAGAGGTATCTGAAAGTACTGTCTCCAAAATCTGTAACATGTGCTAAACTATGGAAGTAATAGATGTTTGCCTTTTGTTCTGCTTTAAGTGATATGCTCATTAGTTTCCAGCTGTAGACTAACATCCAACTGGGAGGTTTGAAATGCAGTTTATAAGCTGAAAGACATTCAAGCCAGTCCAAAATGTAATGTCTAAGATCTTGAGAGACTGCCCAGTTTTTCGGAAAGATCTGCCCACCTCTCCACCCCCACCCCTGGCCTGAGACCTTGAATGCCAAGTTTCGTCCAAGAGAACATTTTTTATGGTTGAGTAATAAACCTCAGAAAATGAGGTTTAGAATGGAAATGCTGACACAACTTTAATACAATCAACTTAACATCTGCAGTATAGAAGTGTAACAGCCTATGGTTGCTGTTGTTTGGATTCCTCCAATCCATTTTCTATAAATAAGTTATTATCTAAGTTCAAAAGAAGTACTGCCCTATAATTTTATCTTCATATGAAGAACTGAGGAAGAAATGATCTTATTGTTCCCTTAATTGTTTGGCAAAAGAAATGCTTTGATAACATTATTCAGTTGTCATCAGAGATGGGTACATTTGCAACACCCCTTTGGTTTGGGATATATATTGCTTTCATCCTCATATCATTAATGATCTTTTCTTCTTTTTAACTGGATGCTGGTTTGTGCTTATGAGGTCACTGATTCTCTCTTTACAGATGTGAATGCTTACCTGGCTACAGTGGAAAACACTGTGAAACTGATGATGATGACTGCTTCGGACATAAATGTCGCCATGGGGCTTTGTGTGTAGATGCTGTCAATGGATACACTTGCATTTGCCCTCCAGGATTCAGGTAATGAAAGTGAAATGTTCTCTTTTAGACAAGTTATGATCTTGGAAGCTGGAATGTGCTGCTTCAAATTCATAGAACGATAGTTCACCAGCTCTTTTGGTAACAACTGATGATCCACTATCAATTGACAATACCATTTTAGGCAAACATAGTTTTTGCTGGGAGCCAGCAAATGCTTATGCATAACCTTACGCATTATATATTTTTTTTATTTATATTGATCTTTATTTACAGTTTCAAGGGTCTGGTTGTATTCATGTACGGTGGTATGATGGCTACATGGATCTTTCAACTATAAGTTATGTTGTTTGTGCATTGTCTTTTTTGGTCTGTTTTTAGATTGTCAGTCCTGGAGTAGGGACTTCTCATTCTTTATAGAGTGTCATGTACATAGAAGGTTTATATAAACAAATCATATTTTGAAAGTGGTGCATTCAGCTGAAGACAGATATAATATTTCAAGAGTGGAAGGCTGAAATTTGCGTTCAGTGTTGTGAAAAAAATTACTTATAGTACATACTGACAGATCTACAAACAGATGATTTTTTTCCTACTCAGTTTCTTTTTGGCTTCATTTTCCAAAAGTCAGATCTGTTTGTAATGAATCCCACACTGGCCCAGGTCAGAGATAACAGAGCACAGAGCTTGAAGGATTTAGTTCCAAATAATGGATTACCTACAATTAATTCCCTTTCACAATATTTGGGATGTAATGAAGATACATTACAGTTACAGTGGCTCCTCCCTTACTGCAACCTCCATATGCACAAATGCGAGATTGCACAAAGCATTGCATCTCATTGTAGTCAATGGGTGAATTGGGCACAGGACCACACTGCTGTAGGACCACACACATCACATCTACTGACTATAATGGGACACAATGCTTCATGTTTTTTGTTTTATACAGGGATTCCTGGAATGGGGCACACGGTATACAGCAATAAGGAGCAACTTCAATCATTTTACAGCATTAACTGTAACTTGTTTTTTCCCCAACTACTTTTATAGTCAGAGGACATACGTTGATTCAGTGCTTAGGTGTGCCTTGTACCACAGACTGGCCACTTGTAGTATAGATTGATTGTTGAACAATCAATCAGCAGAGTTATTTTAAATTTTATGATAATGATAACTAACTACTTATGTGGACTGTAACTGACTGATTGCTTTTTAAAAGTAACTTTCCAGCCTATATCCAGAACCATTCTTAAGTAACCATAGTCACTTTATTTAAGACATTATTTAAATTTGGTTTCTACTTCATACTTCCTCCATGTTCTAGGCAGATAGTCTGCCCCTTCCCTCAGTAACTTGCAAATTTGATTTTATCTGTTTTGAATTTTTTCCAAACCCTACTACACTTTTAAAAACTTTAAGAAGCACTGCAACCAGCTGAGGCAGTGTCACAATTGTCATAGGCTACTGATCAATGCTGTGTGTAGGCTCTTCGGGTGTGAAGAGGACATCTGGATTTTCCCTGTTCTGAGCCTAGGAGAAGACAGTATGGCTGTCCACATTAGAGTGAATGTACGTCCACAGCATGCTCACCACTTATGTATGTCTGGATGCAACCTTATTTTTACACCGATAAACATACATCCATGCCTACTACACTGCAAACCTTGTATCTGTCTCCACCTAAAAAGGCATTCGTAAGGAATGTAAAGTAATGGCAGGCACAGAGGCTGATTCAGAAAGTTCAAGTTATGTGTTTTGTTTTCTAGAACTTCTACCCTCCACCCCACCACCCTACCCTAAATACTGAGATTCTGATTGTCATAATAGAGCTTTGCTTTCAGTGTGTAGGATCTCTGTGGCTTGGCCTGACAATTTGAAGTCTAATTCTGACAGCTGCCAATGGACCCACTCTCCTGAAAATCTTGCTGTATGTCAGAGATAAGGGCACTTCACCAAATGGATTCATTAATCATTGCCTGGGGAGTGAGATATTGCTTCCTTCCAGACATTGTGTGTGTGTGTGTGTGTGTGTGTGTGTGTGTCTGTGTGTGTGTCTGTGTTTCTGTGTGTGTGTGTGTGTGTGTGAGTGCCCTGCAGACTCAGCAAGAGAACAATAGCAACCCCCTTCCCAAAAATGAACGCTGATAAAATAGAAATGTAGAAGCACTTGTGAACTCTTTTCTTGAGTATTGAACCCACAACAATTTTCTGTTTTCCTTGTTCCTTTTCTTTTGTTCCTGTCACATATTTCTGTTCTCTTACTCTGCTTTTAGCATTCTGAAAAATAGGTATTGATTCTTAAAGTGATACAAGACCATGGACTCAAAAGCTCCATGCTTATAAAAGATAAGATAAGCAACTGAATTCCTTTGTCCATCCTGCCCCTTGTGTTCTTTCCTTATTGTTGTGCTGCTTGCATAGAAAAGGACTAATGGATATAGTCATTTAAGTTTCTATATCACCTAAATTCTTAAAAATCTTTGTGGCACACTATTTTGGTCTAGAAATGTCCCTTGCTTAAAAGTGACATACCCCCAAGCAAAGAGAGGCTTTTAGGAGCCAAACACACACACAAATGGACATAGATACAGACACGTATTACAAAGGAACTTTGGCATACTGAATGTTTGTTTTCAGAATGTATATCCTAGTGGTGCAAACTCTTGCTTATTTTTTTCATGAAAATGAAAAATTTAAAATGTTGTCTCTCCTTTGGGAGAGAGACTCTGCAAGTGAGGTGCTGTATATTGTGGGAGTTTTTTTAACAGAAAACATTTTTGTGCTTCCCCTTTTTTCCTGTTGTTTTTGGTCTTTTTTCAGGAATGAAGAATCTCACAGGCATCGACAGTGTTTTTTGTTTGTTCGCTTGTTTGCTTTGTTTTTTTAATGAGTTTTTTCCATGTGTCAAGATACACTTTCTTGTCGATGGTAAAATCTGGAAATATTCCTCATGTACCTAGTGCATCCTGCCATTGAGGCAAATATCAAGGCAACTTAATCAGAATCAAAATTGTCCATAGCCATCCATCCATGGCTGACAATGGAAAGGGAAAATGAGAGATCATCTCCATATACATCAGGAACAACAGGAACAAAATAGTTGGATTCATATTTAATCTATAGAATAGATATAGAACACAGACACACTATTAAAAATGCAAAACACTGCATTGAGAATAAGTTTATGCACATATACACATGCCTTATGCAAATATTTACTGGGGACACCTAAGTTCAAATACTCCATCAGTCATAATGCTTCTGGATGACCTTGAACAGGTCACCATTTCAGTTACCTTAGTTTATAGGGTGATTATTTTGAGGACAACATGAGATGACCTTGATTATGCTGCATCTTTAGGGAAAGGGTAAGGTACATATTATAAGTAGTATGTGAGTCACAGCACTCAGGAAGAATCATATTGTCTTCCGTAGACTCTGAAGAATCAGTGAGGACTAAATTGTTTTGTGATACATTTTTTATTCTTTAAGCTCTGCAGTTTCAAATATAAATTGAAATTCTGCTAGCAAAACACTTCTATTTAATATGCTTTACACAATTGTGGCCTTCTGTATTTTCCTGCCAGGTATTTTGTGTGTGTGTGTGTGTGTGTGTGTGTGTTAAGAGAGCAATTGCAAACAGTGTGAGCACCACAGAGTAGAGTTCTGTGATATGTGTGCATGTAAAATCAATTCCAGTTCATTTACAAAAGAGTATAGTGGTTCGTGCCTTGGGCACTAACTGTGTAGTTATTTGAAAGTCTAAATGCCAATGAAAGAGAGGGACTGCTCGTGGTTGCCTGTGGGAACTGGAAGTTAGGACAGTTGTAATAAACTGAAGCTAGTGAATTTAAACTTAGCCATAGTCCAAGCTATCTGGCAAGAAGTTCTGCTCAGCTTCAGTAGGCTTGTCGACAGTGCACACATCTACTGGAAAAGCAGTGTGCAGATAGGAAGAAAAAAATAAGTTCCAGAATGTCCTTTGCAGGTACAAAATTTAAGTAAGTGTCAGCCCTTGTTATCCAGAGGAGTAATTAGACGTTGTCTTGTTTACTGATGACTAGAGTTGCCAAAGTGAAAACTGGAGATGATTCCTATGGCTTTAATGATTATGTATAAGAGGGAGTTTCAGCAGATGTTGCTTGTTATCTGGTTCTCTGACAAGCAGCACCTGCTGAAATTCCCTCCTTTACACAACCATTAAAGCTACAGGAGTCCTCTCCAGTATTCGGTCTGGCAACCCTATGGCGACAGGTGACAATTGTTTTTAAACACTTGGAACACTTCAATGAATT
This sequence comes from Cyclura pinguis, assembly GCA_030412105.1. Classification (NCBI taxonomy): domain Eukaryota; kingdom Metazoa; phylum Chordata; class Lepidosauria; order Squamata; family Iguanidae; genus Cyclura; species Cyclura pinguis. Next base: position 134,721,899 of record CM059600.1, read on the forward strand.
TCCTTAGGCCCCACTGGGAAAGCTGTTGGTGGAACTTCATGCCTGGAAAAGGCAACCATGTAGCAGCTATAATTTCCCGCAATTTAGAAACTGAGCACCATGATGCTGTCAAAATAATTTCTCTTGTCCTTAGGGAGTTAGGAGAAGCAGACATCAAGTACTGTTGGAGCACTGGTAGAACTATGACCCAAACTAATGTCAGTAGCTCATTACATTAACCTGTAGAATTTTTTCCCTAAGGTGTACAGAATCAGCTGGAAAACTGGTAGCAATCAAGATTGCAGCAGACATAGAGGGCAATTTAACCCTTTCTTTTCTGTCTGTAATGCTGAGGAAAATTATTTTCCCCTCGTGCCAATGCTCCTATCTTCCTTGTTTCTTCAAAGCTGAGGGACAGAAGGAGAGAGAAATGACCGTGCGTCTTCACAGTACAACTGCGCCCAATATTCCTTCTGATCTGGAAACTCTCATTGTGAAATGCAACCGTAATAAGCCTGTATTTCCCAGGCTTAAAGTACAATGGAGAGAAAAGAAGGGAAATACTAGATTGTAAGAACTTACGTGCAATGATACTGTTGTCTTTTTTGCTTAAACCACTGTTTAGTTGTTCTGGATTTATGCTTCATAGAACAGTAGCAAACACAGTTTTTATCACCACTTATTGATAGCTCTTGTGTAGGTAAATCTATGGTAGTTTACTAGTCTTGGTACTTTTCTAATAATTTATACAATCTCCCTCACTCCCAAATATTGACTCTTGTGTTATTTCATTTCATTTTATTGGTATGAACTCCCTGTAGAATTCATGAACCCTTTGTGAGTAGAGCCTTTCTTGTTAAATCTTCCCTTTAGCAATTCACCTGTTTCTCTGATAGATGTTACTCTGGAGAGGAAATATGTATTACAGCTCCTGAGCTTTGTATAATACATGCTGTTTTATTCCTTTGTTACGTGGCTATTTTAAAAAGTTCTCCTGCTGTGATATTCTACAGCAAGGAATCTCAGCAGCAATCATTTAAGTAAACAGGCATCATAGCAAACTGTAGAGTCTAAGCCTGCAGCCACAAGCATTTCATTCAAGTTGGAACCAGATGTCCAAGTCAGATTCCTCTTGGTGGGTGTACAGAAAGTGTCCCTGAGAAATGCTTGTGGCATAAGTCAACTGAACAGCTGCGTCAGTGAAGCCACCATTCAGATGGGTTGAGATTGTATGTCACCAGTGTCTTCATACTGGTATGATGTCACTGGAACTCCTTCAGAAAGATGAGGGCCTTTTGAGTTGACCTGCTAAAGACTGGGTGGTTGGAGACATTTATTAGTATGGGCATTTATATTCTGCTTTTTATGTTTGAAAATGAAGAAACAAACATTCACCATTATACTAAAATGAAATAAAATGCCTGTCCTGATTGACAGTCAATTATATTTCCAGGCAGAATGGGCCTGATAAGTATTTAATTGCTAGAGCTTGGACATATTCAGTTAATTAACTCATTATTAGCTTGCTTGGCTTTGCTAGCTTAGTCGTCTGTCTCATTGAGTTACTTCATTTTAAACAACTGAGATTTGTGGGAGTGGGTGACTCATCTCCTGGCAGATTCAGTAACACAGGAATGGTGAAGAAGATAGTGTTGGAGCTTGGAGATGTAGATAGCTAATTCATACTCTCCTATCCCTTTGTCTTTCCTTCTTTTTGTTTAACTCTACTGAAACATAAATCCAGTTGAATTAAATGCTTTGCCACTGGGTTTTGAAGGTCATGTTCCTTGATAGGGTATGAGGAGGCACATGGCTAGGTTCTTGTACTTTTAATGGCTGTGCAGAAAATGAAACTTCAGCAGGGTCTGCTTGTCATGCTACCAATTAACATTCAACTCCTGCTGAAATTCCTGCAGAAATCCCTTCTTCTACAAATTCCCTTGCCATTTTTCATCTGGCAGCCCTAGGAAGATGAGAACATGTTATTCAAATGTGCATAAATAAATAAATAAATCTTCATATACTTACAGGAAACAAATCATTCTCCACTCACTGGCTGTTCTTTGTAGTGGTGGATTGCTGCACAGTGTCCAGTTATATTGCTGAAAATAACACGTGAGTCCTTACTAGCTTTTAACACAGGAATGGGAATCATGTGGCCCTTCAGATGTGGTTGGACTACCTCCTACAGCCCTAGCCAGCATAATCAGTGGTGAAGAATGCTGACCTCCCACCTTCCATGCTATTCATAACTGGAGGAACGATCTGATTTGTGCTAATGGGGAATCAAGAACATTGGGAAAGCTACTTCTTTAACATCATTCCATGTTAACGTTAATAAACACCGCATTCAAATATGTCAGTGAAGATGGGAGGAGATAGCAAAAAGCAGAGAGGTCCATCTCAGTGAGAGAACTTAACTTAACAGTTTGTAAAATGAGGTTCCATCATTCAGGGCAGCCTTTCCCATCCCAGCCATTTCTAGACACCTTGAAATCCCATCATATCCATGCACTAATTATATTATGAGCATTGTAGTCCATCAGGAGATTCCAGGTTAGGAGAAGGTGACTTAGAAATCAGGAAAGGACCACTTTTAGATTATATCAAAAACAGAATGAAACCTGAAAGTCAACAAGGTGACAACCTCCATGCCATTTTCTGTAAATCCCGTGGTCTAGCTGCACATGAATACTTTATATAACTAATCAATAACTAATTAAGCAGATTAGAGTTGTGGTGATGAATTCCTTCTCTAATTTAATGTTTAAAATCATTGAATTAATTTTCTAACATAATTTTTCCAACTCTTTTCATTATTGTATTTTGCATGGGGGCTTACGATACAATGTATATATGAGGTTTACACGTAGGGATTAAATACAGGAATGTAAAACCAAGTAGAATAGATTGATTAAACCTTTACTTATTCTTCTTGCTATAAAATTATGATAAATAGATTTATGTATTAATTAACCTGAAACCTGTGTCATCAAGAGATCTGTTAAAATGCTGGCTAGCCAAAAGTGACAAAATCCAGAAGCACAACCTTGCTGGCCACTAAAATCCAAACCTGGGGAAAAGAATCTTCTTGCTTTTTGGTTATCTGTTAGGCTACTGGCCACTGCCACATCTTTCAGTGATAGCCCAGAGAGCTGGAATTAGCTTCTCAGTACTGTATCCACGAGGTGCAGGAGCCTCCCATTTTAAACAGGCTGATTAAGCCATTCTTTTTAGGCAGGCTTGTTATGGCTAATTTCTATCAATCGTTTCCATGTTGGCACTTGATGTCATTTTTTTCTCTCTGCATGTAATTTCATTTTTAGTGTAAAACCCATATCATTTGTTTTCCCCCTTGAGAAATCCAACAGAATTGAAAAGATGGACAAAAAGCAAGAAAGAAACAAAAAGAAAAATAACTAAATAAAAGTAGAACAGACATGAGCAGGAACAGGCTCCAGTTAGCAGAGGTTGATCCATATGATGGATCTCTGTTAAGAGCGCTTACAGTGGGCAGACATACAGTGTAAGTCTATGTAGCACTAACAAACTGCTGTGGTGTGGAAGAAATGCAGAGGAATACTTTTAGAAAAGTGTTGAAATGCATTTTGTTCCAGAGGAGATGATGGTTGAATGCAAAGTGTAGAGACTGTTGAATGACAGTAATGCATTTTCACTTTATGTCATGTTTGCTTGTTGATGAGAGAGTGGTAGGTTATTCTTCTAGAACATTAATGCTTTTGAAAATTCCTATCATCAGTCTCACAGTTTTGTCCAGCCTGTCTCTACTTCCATTCCCTGTCACTGTAGGCAGGATTAAATTATGATAAGAATTATGATAAGAAATTGAAGGATCATATGTATGTGGTGCTTCTTTCAGTCACTTTATGTTTCAAATGTTCACCTAGAGATTTCACTCATAAAGCCATGGGGACTGCTTTCTACTGCTCAATACTGAGAGCATCAGCTCTCAGATTTTCAGCCAAGAGTCGTTCCTCTTCCTGCACTACCTAGGGTCTGAACCTGGCTCTTCCTGGATGCAAAGCATCTGTTTCACCACAAAGGGCCTTTCCGCCCCACCTTGTTATAGTGCTGTTATTCCACTTTGATCATTCTATGGAATCCTGAGGTTTGCAATGTAGGGAGGGGCATTTAGAATTCTCAGCCAGAGAGCCAACAAGTCAAAATTCTTTTTAACCTATGAACAGGACTGTGAAGGAGCTCTCTCTCCCCTTCCCCACCTCCTTTGTTCTAAATTACATTTCCCCCCTTATTTTTGCATGGGTATATCCCTTTGGGGCAGATCTGTTAGTTTACATTAGCATTTTGGTACGGCTCATAGTCTCAGTCTTTCATTTCTATCATTACCAACACTGTTTCTTTATTTCTTTTCCTCATTCCTTTATCCAATTCAAAACTTCTTGCCATTCTCTTTCAAAGTTCTGGATTGGTTTATTTTTAAGTGAAAAAGCCAACCTTTCTATCTCTACCATATCCAGAACTTTTAATTTCCATTCTTTTATATCAATATAATTTCCTTCTTTCCAATGTTGCACATATGTCATTCTTGCTGCAGTTATAACATATAACAATGTTTTCTGGTGAGATCTTGTTTTTCTTTGTTGCCCTAACATATTCAACAAATAAAATTCTGGTTTCATTTCAAAGTTTAAATTATACATTCTCTGAATTTCATCATGTATTTCCTTCCAAAATTTCTTTGCAACCTTACAAGTCCACCACATATGAAAAAAGGACCCCTCTTTTTCATCACACTTCCAACATTTTCCATTCCCATTTTTTGTTATTTTTTTCAACCTTACAGGTGTCATGTACCATCTATGTAACATTTTATAAAAATTTTCCCTTAAATTCAAAGTTGGTGTAAATTTTATATCTGTTTTCCATGCCCTCACCCATGTATCCAACTCAACTGAGTGTCCAAAATGTTGCGCCCATTTAACCATATTGTCTTTTATCATCTCTGGTTCCATTTCTCTTTGCAACAATATTTCATAAAATCTAGAAATTCCCTTTTTCAGATCCCCTTTCATCAACACATCTAATTCATTATCATTTTTTTCAAACCCATACAATTTTTGAATCTTGAATCTCTCTCTTAATTGTCTCCATGGGAACCAGTTAAATTCATGTCCTAACTCTTTTAATTCTTCTTCTGTGCGCATTCTTGGTTTATCTCCTTCCCATTTTAACAACTCTTGATATGTTAAAAGATTTCCTTGTCTTGTTGGAGCGATTTTAAAAGCTTCTTGCGGTGAGGTCCACATCGGAAGCCTTCTATAAAATCTACGCTTTATTTGTATGCACACTTTCAATAAAGTCTTTCTTATACAATGATTATTGAAGTCATTATTTACAGTTGCTTTATCATAACATAGATATCCATGCCAGCCAAATCTATTATTTATTCCTTCCACTTCTTTTATTGTTGTATTCTCCAGCTGTATCCAATCTTTTCTTATTTCCAGGCAACATGCTTGATAATAGATTTTCAATGATGGTACATCAAAACCTCCTCTTTCCTTTGCATCTTGTAATGTTTTAAATCTCATTCCTAGTTTCTTTCCCTGCCAGATAAATTTCCGCAACTCTTTCTCCCAGTCTTTAAAAATCTTTTCTCTCCCTATTATTGGTAATTTTTTAAAGAGAAATATTAGCTTAGGTGATAAAGACATTTTAAAAGCATTTATCCTTCCTAGGAGAGACAAGTTCATATGCTTCCATTTTTCCATGGAATCTCCTTCCATGTCTTCATATAATTATTATTGAATAATTCTTGATTTTTGTTTGTAATTACTATTCCCAAATATTTTATTCTTTTTGTAATTTGATATCCAGATCTCTTTTCCAAGTCCGCTTGTTCTTTTTTTGTTATGTTTAAAGTCATCATCTTTGTCTTTTCTCTACTTATCTTGTATCCTGCTATTTTCACATATTTTTTCAAAATATCCAACAACCTCTGTATAGATTCTTGTGGTTCCTCCAAAAATATTATTATATCATCAGCAAAAGTTTTATATTTTATTTCCTTCTTCTTTATTTTTAAACCTTTTAACTGTGAATCTTCATTTATTGCTATCAATAATATCTCCAATACTACTATAAATAGTAACAGTGATAATGGGCACCCTTGTCGTACCCCCTTCTTTATTTCAAAACTCAACCTTTTATCTCTATTTATTATTAATTTTGCTGATTGGTCTTGATATATCCTCTTCATCCATTCGCAAAATGTTTCTCTCAGGCCATATTCTTTTAAGATATAATGCATAAAATCCCAGGAAACATTGTCAAAAGCTTTTTCTGCATCCAACAATATAATTGCTACCTTCTTTCCTGGGTTTTTATCATAATATTCAATTGCATTGAGTAAAGTCCTAATATTATTCTTCATTTGTCTGCCTGGGAGAAACCCTGTTTGTCCTTCCTGTATCTTATCCTGTATTGTTTGTCTCAATCGTTTTGCCAATATTATCGCCCAGATTTTATAATCCACATTCAAAAGAGATATTGGTCTATAGTTTTTAACTTCTCTTTTATCTCTATCTTCTTTGGGTATAACCACTATATTTGCTTCTCCCCATGAGTATGGTTTTCCACTTTTTTCTATCTCTTGCAAAGTTGCTTGGTAAGGGTAAAATATTTCTTTTACAAATCTTTTATAATAAAGCATGGTAAATCCATCTGGACCTGATGCCTTATCCATTTTCAAATCCTTTATTGCTTCTTCTATCTTGAATGTTGTTATCTTTTTATTTAGCTGTTCCTGTTTCTCTTGTGATGTTTTTGAAATCTTAATCTTATTTACCAAAACTTCCCATTTTCCATCTATTTGATGTTGTGGATTTTCTTCTTGAAATAATTTTTCAAAGTATTCTTTAAATTTCTGTTTTATTTTCCCATGTTGTGTAATTCTTTTTTTTTTTTCATTTTTTAATTCAGCTATTGTATTTCTTTCTCTCTTCTTCTTTAACTTATAGGCTAACCATTTCCTGATTTTATTTGCCTGTTCAAATCGAGTCAGTTTCAATTGTTTCATCTTCTTCTCTATCTCTTCTTGTGAATTCAACATTATCTCCTTTTGTATTTTCTTTATTTCAATTTATATTGATTTCTTCATTGGATTATCCCTAGGTTCTTTTTCTTTTTCTTGCAATTTTGTTGTCAATTCTTGATATTTCTGTCTCTTTTCCTTGTTTTGAATTTGTCTCTTTTGAATAAAAAAGCCTCCCATTACTGCTTTTGATGCATCCCAGACCGTCTTCATCTTCATATCATCTTTTACATTTTCTTTAAAATAAATCTTCAGAATTTCTTTTGCTTGTTTAACGACTTCTTCATCATTTAGAAGAGTGTCATTCAGTCTCCATTGAAATTGTCTTGTAGCTTCTTGTATTTGCATCTCCACTGGATGATGGTCTGAGATGATCTTTGGCAATATTTCTATCTTTCTTATCTCTGTGAACAAATGTTTTGAAGCCAATATCATATCAATTCGTGACCAAGATTGGTGCACTTCAGAAAAATAAGTATAGTCTCTTTCATTTGGATAAAAAGTCCTCCAAACATCCTTTACTACTATTTCTTCGCACATCTCAAAAAAGGTTCTTGGGAGTTTCCCTCTTTGTCCAGAATCTTGTTTATTTATAGAAGATTTTCTGTCCATTTTCACATCCATAACTCCATTCCAATCTCCCACTAATATCCAATCGTCATATTCATATTTGGTTATTTTCTTTTTCATTTCCTAATAAAATTTTCGTTTATTTTCATTAGGGGCATACACACGAATTAGTAATATTTTTTTACCTTATTTTTGCGATTCTACCCCCAGTATTCTTCCATCTTCATCTTCAAATATTTTCTTTGCTGCAATGTTTTCATCTGTATATATTACCACTCCTCTTTTTCTCTTTTTCTGTGAAGAGGTAAAACATTGTCCTAATTTAGAATTATAGAGATATTTTTTCTTGGTTTTTCTTTATATGAGTTTCCAATAATATTGTTATTTGAGGTCTTAATCTCTATATAATGAAAAGTCTATCTTCTTTTAACTTGTGAATTTATTCCTCGGACATTCCAGGTTATTATCTTCATGGTTGTTTTACAGTCTTTGCTTGCTTTTCTTCTTTCTGTCTTCTGGTTCTACCGATTCTACCTCATCCTAAGTAAGACTCGAATCTCCTCCCATTGCCATATCCTTTTTTGTTTTCTCCAATGTTGTATCCGATTCTCTTGCTTCCGGAGATACCGGCTTTAAATAATCCTTTTGAAATTCTGTTGCTTGTTGTACAGAGCTTATCCTTCTTCTTCTCCCCTCATAAAAAAGGGAGAGTCCTTCCGGAATTTCCCATCTGTACCTTACTCCTCTTGCTTGTAATTCTTTTGTCAGAAATGCATATTCTCTTCTGTTTCCTGTGAACACTTACCTATGAGTAAGCACCACTGAATACACATAGGCTTATATCTGAACCAACATGTTACAGTTATCTACATTCCACTTTTAATTCCCCCTATTTTAGAGTGTTGTATGGTTCAGAGAGGCTCCCATATCTGTGGGAGATACATTCTTAAACTTACCTTGGATAGAAAATGATGTAGATAATACCATTTTTTTAAATGAAATGAATAATGAAGGTATCCAGATGAGAATGCAGCTTGGAGAGGAGACTCTGAAATGTGTCAGAACTTGACTGAACTTGATGTTGACTGAACTTGAAATAACTTTAGAATCTAAGAAAAGGAAGTCTTTGTAGCCATTACTTGCTGTGTAAAACCAGTGCACAACTGATAATAACATAAAAATTAATGACAATGTATGGTGGAAAAAGAGATGGGAAGAAAATATTTTCATCTGCAGAGGGTTAATAGTAGCCTAACACTAGCATCTCAGTGCTGTAGTGTTAGGTTAGTACTGACCTTCTGAAAATAAGTCAGAGGACGGATCATCATCAGAATGAAGATCATCAGAAAGCAATCCTGGATTATAGCAGCAAGACAATGTTAATAGTTGGATCTTTATCTCAGGAGCAGGCAATGTTGGTGTCGATGTTTGGAAATCCTCTGGAGATTTTTTTGCTGGAACCTTTTGGAAGAACATTGTAAAATTGGAAGTTGTTCCCTCTTTCTTTTCAACTCATCAAAGTGTTGCTTCAGAGGTTGTAATCCTTCAGTGATCAGATGGGTAATTTTAATACTGCATTCCATTCAAAGATCAGAGTCCATAATTTTGTCATTTAATGTCTATGCAATTTGAAAGACTTTGGCTATTTTCTCTAATTGCTGATTCTGCTTCCATTTCTTCTTCTTCCTCTCCCTATGAAGATGTCTTAACAAGTTCCTCCAATTCCTCATTGGTTAACACTTCTTCACGGCCATCAGTTAGTTTCTCAAATAAGGTCCTCCTCCATCAAGTAGGTCAGCAAATCTTTCTCCACCAGGTTGCTTTGTTGCCTGAATGATTCTCCTGACTTCTCCATCAGTCTCCAAGAGGGCACAAAAATCATCCACAACCTCACTTTACAAGTTTTTCCAGCAGCATTTTCAATTTCTGGATTTAATTCATCCACTGCAGTTTTGATGAAGCTTATCGTATAAGCAATAATGAAGGATTTCCAGAACTGCATTATGTCCACATTAGGGTCTGCAACAACTGCTTCTAGAATGTAATCAAATACCAGATGGGTGTACATGGCCTTGACAAAAAGAATGACACCCTGATCAAGAGGCTGAATCAGTGAGCTTGTATTGGGAGGTAAGAAAACAGCATTGACAGTTTCATTTTCATAACAAGCAAATTCGCGATAGCCCGGTGCATTGTCTACTGTTAATAGGACTTCAAATTCCAAACCTTCCTGCTGCAATTGTTTTCTTTTATATATTTCTGGGATGAAGCATTGGAAAACAAGATGGCTAACACCCATGCTTTCTTATTGTGCTGCCGAAACATGGACAGATAGTTTGTTTTTGTTTCTAAGAGCACTTGGGTTCTTCAGTTTGTACTCTACGCCTGGCTTTATCATATGCCATGCAGAATTGCCACATAGGAGCAGAGTTAATCTGTCCTTCCATGCTTATGTCCTGGTGCCATCTACACCTTACGACTGTAGGTTCTAGTGAGCATTTTTTTCCAGAAGAGCCTTATTTCATTGCAGTTGAACACCTGCTTTGGATGGTAGCCTGTCCCCTCAATCATCTTCTTAAACTGTTCTGGAAATGCAGTGGTAACTGCTTCATTGGCAGACACATCCGCTTCGCTCAGTTTTATGTTTTTAAGTCGAAACCTCTTCCTAAATCTGCGCAACCATTCCCTACGTGCAATAAAGGACTTGGTGGCCCTTTATGACAGGGTGCCCTGCTGAGGTCTTTGTATAGCCTGAAGGCTTTGTGGCACAACACATAGATGTTAATGGGAATTCATTTTCTGTTCATGTCTTCCAGCCACAAATTTAATGCTTTATCCATTTTTATTAACTATTTACCACACACTGTAGAGGTAATTTTTGCAGTTTGAGATGCAACAGCAAAACTAGCATGCATGGATTTCTTTGTTCTTCTGAATTTCATAGATGGAACCACAGTGCACGTTTTGTTTCTTTCTTTGTTAAGTCAAGAACTTTCAGCTTCTCACTTAAAGGAAGCCCTATAGAGGTTCTCTTAGGCTTATCAGGAAAAAGAAAAGAAGGAAATACAGAAGTGACAAACTTCCCTCTGTCTTGAATTAGCCTCACTGCCTGCTTAATATGCCAGGATAGCCATGTTTGAAAAGTAGGTGAGCGCAGCAGGCTTAATAGTCATGCAGTTTTGATGTACTGTTAACTATGTTAAGAGTAGAAAAGCCTCTTGTTGAAAGGTCACAGTAGCTCTTCGCCCATTTGCTCCCTGGTGACTGTATGCTTTTCAGGGAAGTGCCTGTCCTTGGCCTATCTCAGGGACTGCCTGAAAAAAATTCAGACAAATGATAATACTTGGAAGCACAACAGGGAAAAAACAAAACAATGTCAATGTTACTCCAGAGTCTAATCTACAATCACTCAGTTGTGTGTTATGGATTCATGCTGTCCCACAGAATGTGTAATGTTCTTACATGTTTCTCACTTTTATTTGGGAACAACCACAAGCATACTCACTTGCAATGAACATCTATGTGTATTCCACTACTAGTGACAAAAGTTACCCTGTACACACATAGGCTGTTTCCGCACTACACTGTTATAGCGCTATTATTCCACTTTCAACATCCTGTGGAATTCTGGGGTTTGTAGTTTCCTGAACCCAAGAGCTCTCTGGCTGAGAATTCAAAATGGAATAATAGCACTATAAAAGCCTAGTGCAGAAATGACCTAAGACTTCAAAGCCAGTTGCTGTGCTAAAATCAACTTTGTTGATTTAAATATTAATGGGGGTGGGATCAGATTCTAGTGTGAGCAGAGAGGGGACTTCAGGTCTTTGCGTCCACCTCCCATGCTATTCGTAACTGGAGGAAAGATCTGATTTGTGCTAATGGGGATTTTCCTCCACAATCCAGTTTTAATTCTAGTTCCTTTGGAATTGCTATTTTATTAAATCGGTGATGCCAGAGCAGATTGCATGACAAGTATCACATTTTCCCCAAAAGTAAGAGATGAATTCCACTGAGATTATTGCTTTTGAGAAGTTGATTCAAATTTGTTGCTATTGGGTTTTTTTGTATTCAAATATCACATGAATATCTACTCTAATTGAATGTTTTGCAATCAGATACTTCAAGTGTGTACTTTGATTGAAAAATCTATGACTTGAAAGAATGGGTGTTCATCCTGAAATGAACATGTATCCAGAAGTGATGGTTTTCTAGTGAGGAAGGTGGGCTCAGTGATGACAGAAGTGATTAATATGCCATGTTCTCTACTCATGCAGTTTTATGAAGATCTCACATAAGAGTTCATGATGTGGGCTATCCCTAAGATTTTTCCTGGGATTAGTCTCTGTATGTGGAGCTATCAAAGGAGTTTCTTCAACTTGTTAATGGTTGAGTGATACCCATTATGATGTATTGTTTTTTTCCTACATGTATAGGCTCATGGCATTCCTTCTAAGAAATTATAGAATATCTGTAAATTTTACTGTGTATTTGACCTACTAGTTATCACCTATGTACACATCTTGAAGCAGCCTAGGTTACCAGCAGTTAGATTTGAATCTTATATCATTAAAATGCTTACTTAATGCTGGTAGATTCAGAATAACATTTTCTCTTTTCTATCTTTAAAGTGGACTCTTCTGTGAAAATCCTCCACCGATGGTTCTGCTCCAGACCAGCCCATGTGACTACTATGAGTGCCAAAATGGAGCACAGTGCATTGTAGTACACCAGGAACCAGTCTGTCGTTGCCTGGCTGGCTTTGCTGGCCAGAAGTGTGAGAAACTCATTACTGTCAATTTTGTTGGGAAGGATTCCTACGTGGAGCTGCCACCAGCCAAAATCCGCCCTCAAGCAAACATCTCCCTTCAAGTAAGTCATCCAGATACGGTTACAAGGCTCCAGTCAAGTCCATACAAATGCAAATGTCTGTGGTCTTCTAACTCATACAATCTGCCAAAAGTTATTGCAAGATCTCAGGCAGAAGCCAGAGTGCACACATTACATTCTCCTCCAGACTGCCAGCACTCTGCCTGTGGTGAGCAATCCCCATTCCAGCCATCCCCAAAAGGAGCACCTGACCTCTTTAGCAGCTAATTAAATTAATCTGCTTTCTTTCATGGGCTCTTGATGCCATTTACACGTCTCTCAGTGGGAGAGATCCAAGACTCTTCCCTTCACACACTATTCTGAAACACAAAAAAGGCAGAGAAACAATTTGGGTTTGTTTCCTTTTCTTTTTTTAACACCTCTTGCCCTCTCATTTTCTGTAATTCTGCTTCCATGTAGAAGCAAAATGTGTCATTTATGCTATGAGCTCAGGCACAGTCAGTTGCAGAGGCCACACGGTGGACTTGATTTTAAAAACAAGTTCATTACAAAAGTGTATTTTGGATATTAACATGAAAGCCAGACTTGTTTACTACATGGATTTTACACAGATGGTGTTCCTAAAGCTTATTTTGCACTTAAAATGTTGCTTCTCCATCTGGTTGTTAATTATCACTCATGAGAAAAATGAATTTTAACTAAGCATCTCTTAAACAGGGTTAAAGGATGGTTCTTAATGAAAAGAACTTACAAATAAATAAAAGTCCTTTTCAGCTTACCTAGATGTTGTTGTTGTGGTGGGCCTTTAAGTCATTCCTGACTTACGGGAACCCTAAGGTGAACCTATCACGGGGTTTTCTTCGCAAGATTTGTTCAGAGTGGCTTGCCTTTGCTTTCCTCTGACACTGAGAGATTGTGACTTTCCCAAAGTTACCCAGTAGTTTCCATGGTTGAGTAGGGATTCAGTCTCTTGTCTCCCGAATTGCAGTCCAGTGCTCAGACCACTACACCACACTGGCTCACACATACACATAGATGTATTTCATTTGAATTGTAATTTTTATTGTGCATATTGAGCTTTTAAATATTAACATTTGTCATGCATTTAAAAAAAATCACTCTGTTGACATATTGACTGCAGAAATAATAGGAGCCAGTAGTTGCTCTTGGAAGCATCTTCAAGGTTCACAGGCTGGGTTCTTTAAGAGAAGGAGGTGTGATGTAATTAGTTGAGAGATTGAAGGAGTTATTGCACATGTAGCTTTAGGAATGGTAACTATAATGCAGATTCTTGTAAATGTGTGTGTGTGTGTGTGTGTAACCTGACTAATCCATTCAATTTCCTCTGCCGTCTCAAAGGTAGTAGTGAACAGGCCTTCCCCAGGTCTCATTCCTTTGTATCAGAGCTGTTTTGAGTAATCATGAAATACTTCCCCAATAAGGTAGGCGGAATGTTAGTGCCAGAGTTTTGAAATGTTACTTTGGGGGACTACATCTCCCAGAATTATCTCTGAACATGGCTTTTAAGCAAGAAGGATGGGTTTAAGTTATAAAACTAGCTGACTCCAGATTTCCAGGTCAGCCCTAAGAAGAAAAACAGCAGTTCTGCTAGACATTTCAAGTGTTCCCTGTGTTTACAAGCTTCCTTCTTTGAAACTGACCTGGAGGATGTTCATGATGACCAAGTGACTCCCCCCTTAGATTCCCCCCCCACTGTTATGGAAAATTGTGCGCACTCAGTTTAACTACAAGTAAGCACCTATGCTAGCCAACTCCATATGCACATATAGAATATGCACATTAACTGTGATCTGGTTCCTAATGCCCAATGCATGCAAAGATATGCCTGTTGGGTGGTTGCTGGGTGCCACATGTAAACTAGACATGCTTTTACAAATGAGCCATTTTCCTCACTTAGGAGATGAGTGCAGTGACACTGCTTCATTATCTACTCTTAAAAAAAACTATGTATGAAATAATAGTCTCATTGTACAGGCACAGAAATATTTTATGCGTAGTCTTTCTGCTTTTCTGTCGCCATTCATCTTCTTCACTTTGACATTCACAGGTAGCAACGGATAAAGACAATGGCATCTTATTATACAAAGGGGATAATGATCCTCTGGCTTTAGAGTTGTACCAAGGTCATGTGAGGCTTATCTATGACACTTTGAATTCTCCACCCACAACTATCTACAGGTGAGTCTGTCATTGAAAGCAACAAAAAGGCAAGCTTTCTTTAAAGCCAGCTTGTTTCTTTGTACGTATGTATTTATTACTTTTGATTTAGATAACAATTTATAACCAATTTACTGATGTTTAATTTTCCCCCATGAATATTCATTTTTAAAATAACTCAATGTTTTTGGAGGTCTTTGTTCCATTACTTTACCAAAGTTCTGTTCTGGTTTTAGTTATGTCTCATGTGTGCTCATTGATCACTACCACTTCCACAGAATGGCCCAGATGAGCCCATTGTTCTCAGTGAAATTAATACTGGTGTTAACTAGCTGTTTGCCCTTTTGGTGAAAAAAAAGAAAGAAACTGAAATCATGTATATAATAACCAGCATTTTCTGTAAAGCCAACACTGCTTCTGCTAGAGAGAAAGTACACCACAAAATGATGCTTACAGAACCAATAGCAATAGATAACTTGTAGAAGTAAAACCATATCCACACTGAATGGATTAGGAGAAAAAAACAGATGACCATTATCACTTTGACCTGGTTGCATTTTCTATTTACAAAGTTAATGATGTACAAACCTTGAGGAGAAGCATTTTACATATTACTGGTGTTTATTGCAAGCACACTGATATTTCCCATTACAAACATGTAAAGCTTGAATGATATATGCCTGTTCTTAAGCTCCCACGACACCTGCATCATTAAGACAAGTCCAGTTGGCAATTTTACTGACATGTTTTGCATAATCAAATGCCTACATTTATCTCTGGATCTATTAGTTTATAGACTTTCTGAGGAATTCAGTGCACCTCTTTGTGCTTCAGCCTGGTAGAGACAGGTTGGAAATTTTAAGGAGTGTAGAGGTGCCTTGTATTTTCAGAGGGATAACCAGATCTCACTGCCTTTCTTTCATTCTCTTTGTCCCCACTCTGCTCATTGCCTTTAGCAATCCGGCCTGCTTTTACAGTCTGCACAGACCACTCCTTTATATCTCCTCAAAGCACCCTCTGGACTAACAGCAACACTTTCGTTCCCCTGCTTGCCTTTTTGAATCTTTGCTTGATGAAAAAGTCTGAATGGGGAAAAAAAAGTACAATGAATTTTTGTGCCTCTTTGATTGGCCTAACACAATATTACCACAATATGAACTTTGAATTTGTCTTATTATCAACATGGGCACCCTTGCATGTGTATGCCTTTTCTTGGGGTAGGGGACAAAAAAGAAGAGACATGATTGATGAAAGACTAGGTGAACACAGGAGGGTAGCAAAGCAACAGCTGGTGAATGAGGCAGGTTCCTTGCACAATAAAAGATTCATCTGTAAGCATCCAAAGCATGGAAACACTATGAAAGTGAACAAGCTCCCTCTATTAAGTGAAAGGACATTTTTATTAGCTTCTACTTCTTTTTATGCAGCATCCTGTTTCTAGTTGTGATCATTTCTGATGCTCCAGAGGAACCTAAGATAGTATCTTCTTTCTAAAAGTGATCCTATCACCCTGCACAGTAAACTTAAAGGGCCATTTTTATGTATGGAGAAGCAGGAAACTGCTTCCAGAGTCTCAGTTCTTGATGTGAATTTTTTTTTTTTAGTGCTCCGGAAACAAAGCAGGATGGGTAATTAGCTCAGTTTGGAGTTGCCGTCTGTTCTTTTTAGGGGGCTGAGTCATATGCAGCAGAGTGAAAGTAAACCCAGTCGACTGCTTTCTGTGCTGGCGGTGTACTGACTAATTAGGCAGTACATTGGCTTCAGCCAGCTCTTTACTGGAACAGAAAGGGCAATCATTAGGTCTCAGTTAGCCTGTCTATCCTCCGTAAGGGTTTTTGTTGGTTACTTTCACCAGTGATTATAGCCTGGTGAGATAGCCATGAAAACAGACTCTTTTATTTTGCAGCTAATCCTAATTGATTCCATGTTATGGCAAAGGCAGAATTGTTGCAGCAGTTTTATGCCACTAATTAGAACATAGGGGAAGGCTCATTAGTTGCAGACAACACATGAGGTGACAGATCAGAGCGGGTGTCTGTTCCCTATTGTTGACAGCAGAATGCTGTAGCAACAAGGGGTGGTTTCTGATATCACAGCATTTTATGGATCCTCTCCTTCCTGGCAAAGTTACCCATGGTGGTAAGCATCAATGTTCTCATTATTTCTGTGCCCTTCATATTGATCAAGGAGGAGGTCCCCATTCAGAATGACACCTCATTACCATAAGATTAATGGGCTGCTCACTGACACTGTTTTGTACTGTGTGATCAGTTGAGATGGTGAAAGCTGCTGCTTAATGTGATGCCCTTTCCGAAATGTCACTCTAATCTTTTATTAGTTTAAGGAATATAGCGGAATGGGGATTAGCATCAACCTCCATAGGAAAAGATTGGGTCAGGGGAGAAAAACTGCACCTAAAGAATGTAAAAAAAGATAGTGAGGGGCTTGAAGTAGGTGAGATGTGTCCCCTTTAGGGAGTAAGTTTCAGAATGGGGGGGGGGGGAATCAAATTCCCCTTTCTATTTCCATTCTGTAATTATGACTTTAAAAAGCCCTGTGCTGTACATTGTGATTCAGCTGCTGGGACACAAAGAAATTCAGAATAAATCCAGTGGCTGCTGATGCCTCCCAGAAATCAGAGGGATGCAAGAGAAATTCTGCTGTATGAAGTAGTACAGGAAGTTCTATTTTTGCCAAGTCTACCACCAGCAGCAAAGGGAGGCTGGCGTTTCAGGAGTACAAACTACCCAGTGTGTTGCCCATCAGGGTTCATGCTTCTTGCTACCAAGCACTGCCACCCTCACCACAGAATCAGGCCAGATGGCAGTACGACAGACGGAAAGCAGGAAATCAACATATAGAACAGGTATCTAAAGAAAATAAGCCAAATCATAGAATATAGCTAATAAATGATATGAAATATGCAATCAAAGAATTAACCATTTTAAAGATTTTCTAGAAAACGTTCACCCATTTATGAGTGGGGAACATTATGTCAGAAGCCTGGGAGATGTGACAGCAAACGCTATGTTCTGCCCCCCCCCTTTTTAAAAAACCTACAAAGCCTCTCTTGAAACCACACACCTCTCCTTTATCTCTCTGAATATTAGATGCTAGGAAACCAAACTGCACTCATGCCATGCTTGCGAGCTTCACAAATTAAGTTGTCTCCAGTTAGTCCCAGCCTTCTGATTTCCTCCATGCCCAAGACTCCTCGTTCCACCAGAAAAAAAAATCCCAGTTAGCTTTCTTCCCTACCCAGAGCAGCTGATATTTTTTAAAGATGAAGGACGCAGAAGGCCAAAAAAAAAAAGGGGGGGAGGGGCAAAAAAACATTGATTTTCC
This sequence comes from Cyclura pinguis, assembly GCA_030412105.1. Classification (NCBI taxonomy): domain Eukaryota; kingdom Metazoa; phylum Chordata; class Lepidosauria; order Squamata; family Iguanidae; genus Cyclura; species Cyclura pinguis. The sequence continues at coordinate 134,739,873 of CM059600.1, forward strand.
TTCAGTCAGTGACTGTCACTCTTCCATTTCAATGAAAAACAAGCACTGATTTGGCACTCAGGACTTCCTTGTGGGAGACACAGGTAGAGATAGAGAAGAACCCTATGAGTTCCTCTTGTGTTCCATCCAAACAAATTGGCTTCAGTTGTGGTTGAAACTTAGATATGGGCCAAAGTTTTCTGAACCTGTCTGATGGCGTTACTTTAAGAGTAGGAGGTCCCATTTTCAAGGCTTCAGGTGTTGGCAAGCTCTGAGAACTATATGACACACCCACTGAGTTCTTTTGGGCTATAAAGAGTATGTGCGCATTTTCTTGTTCTCAGCACACCTTCTGACAAACTGTGAACACCACAAGATTCTTCATCCCTATGCAAGAAAGAAAATGCCATTATTTCCCTCCTGAACAATAGCAATAGCCAAAATGGCTTCACATAAATGGAAAGAAAATGTCCCAAAAATGGCACAGTAGAGAAGGAGACAGAGACATGCTTCCACTTCCCGCCCCTGCTGCTTCATCTTTAGCTGACCTTGCTTCCTCTGTGCTGACCAGCCCTTGGTCCATTTTTTACCTCCCCCTGATCTTTATTCCCCCCACTGCCTGTCTCCCCATACTGTCCTTCCCCATTTGGCTTGTCTCCCTCCTGCTTTCTCCCTACTCTCCAGCCTTCCCCCCACTCACATAGCATTTGCACAACCTCTTTATTTCACATTTATAGCTAATGATTACTTAATATTGTGGGCAGCATCTGAGTAGGATTTTAAAAATTGTGGGGTTGGCCCTTTGCTTTGCCTTTGGCTTACATTTGGATTGGCACTGTCAAATTCTTGGAATTTCAAATTAACAGTTTTTAAGGATGTGTGTGTAGATACAAGTTTCCCTAAACAAACATACTATCAGCAACTCATTATTTTTATTACTACTACCACCATTATCAGTTTCACAGTCTGCTGACAGAAGTTACGAATCAACAACAACTTGGATTCTGTCCAAGTATCTAGGCATCAGTAAGGTATCAGATAATGAGATCCTTCGTGTGGAAAAAAGCAGGATATATAAATAAATGAATAAAATGGTGCATTCCAAGTAGTGTCATCTTGTGTAACTATGCCACTGTAATTTAATTCAGATGTTTTAGAATTGCTCTGAGAGCACCAATCAGTACTGGAACACTGTTGTTTTCTTTTCCAAGTTATTTTATTAATGAGTAATTGATAAAATGATACTGAAAGCCTATAAAAGATGAAAGACAAATTTACACATACCATGGATTTTCTTCAAAAAAACACATTTGAATATTTGCCACACACATTGAAAAAATTTCTTGAAATTTAAGGAATCAGCAAAAACATCAGAAAATTCCTTTCAGCTCTTAATGAAATCATAGAACAACATGTTAACTGTATATGGAGAAGAACTTGAAAGAGTTAATATTAGCTGTGGAATTGTTCATGGTGATTCTTTATCTCCTTTATTGTTTGTCATTTCAATAATACCATTTTCAGTAATATTAAAGGAAACAAATTAGGAATATGAAATATCAAAGCAAGCTGGAAAAAATAGACTATTTATTCTGTATGGACAATTTAAAACTACATGGGAAGTTGCCATCAGAAACTGAAACCTTGTAAGAATATTTAGTCAAGACATCTCAATGGAATTCGGAATTGATAAATGTGCTAGTGTATGAATAAGTAGGAGTGAAATTGTTGAATCAGAAGGAATAAAGTTACTTGATGGAAATTTCATTAAAAGCCTCAACCATGACAGAAGCTACAAGTATTTTGTAATATTTCAAGTGGAAGTTATGAAGCAAAAATAAGTGAAAGAAATCACTAGTACCAAGCATACAAAAAGAGTACACAAAGTCCTAAAAATAAAAATTAATAGTAGAAACATGATTCAAGCAACAAACTCTTAGGCCATACTGGTTATTCAATGAAATTGTTGATAAATTAAAGAAGGCCCCATGTGAAAAAGGCTGTTTTTAATCAAATAAAGATCTTACAGAGACAGCTGTCAATGATGACTGTGAGCAAGACTGATAAAAAGATGAATTACTCAAAGCAAAAGAACTTTGAATTTGCTAATAAACCAGGGAGATGGCTGTCTTATAAGTTGAGAAAAATAAGAGGGAGAAAATTACAGTGGACCCTCCACTTTTGCGGGTTTGGCACTTGTGGTTATTTTATTTAATCTATTTGTCTTTAAAAAAATCTTACTCTGTTTGCCCCTGCGACAGAAAAACATATGTTCTCCCTGAGAATCTCTGTGTTGGTCTCCAGCACTTTTCTATACTCTACTTTCAGTGGAAGCGGACTATAAAGTCATGCAGGAGAGCCTAGAGATTCCTAGAGAGAACACTTCTCTGAGCATTGCTAAGTCCTCTAGCAACACTCTATGGTCCACTTATGCCAGAAGCTGACCATAGTATAACAGTGGAGGACCTAGGGATTCCTAGAGATGTGTTCTCAGGTTGAAAAACAGCATTCATGAGAATTTTACTTTTAATCACATTTTCCCCATTTTTTCAGGGGTCCTGCACCCCTAACCCCTGCTAAAGTGGAGTGTACTTTTGGTACTAATACAAACAAATATTTGAAAGATCTAAAATGGACAAAAATTTGTATGATTTTGAAGTGAATAAATCTGAATTTGAGATGCACTTATGTACAGACAAGGAACTTTCGGTTGGTAAGATGTATAAACTTTTTTTAAAAATTGAGATGGAAGAGGAACAGATCAAGGATTATGTAATAAAAATGGGATCAGAATTTTGGATACAACATACAGATGGAACAATGAGAAAAAAATGTGGTTAAAGGGAATGAAATTTACACTGAGTTATGATCTTAAGGAGAATTTTTATAAAACAATGTACTGTTAGTATTTAACACCAGAAAAATTGGACAAAATGCATAAAGGGGCTTCTAACATTTGTTGGAAATGTGAGCAACAGTGGGAATTTTTTACTATATGTGGTAGACTTGCAAGAAGGCTAAGAAATATTGGGTTCCAAGGCATTCAATTGAAACCTGAGTTGTTTATATTGAGACTGATAGATGACCAAATAGAGAAGCAGTATGGAAGATTACTTTATTATATGACCATGGCAGCAAGATTCTTGTATGCAGAGAAGTAGAAAAATATTGAAATGCCAACAGATGAGGACTGGATATTGAAATTAAATGACTTTGCTGAAATGGATAAATTTACTACTTTTATTAGAGAAAAATAATTGGTGATATTCCTGAACAATTGGGAACCCTTAACCTTAACTGTGGAAAAATGAGAATCATATGTTAACGGTAGGTTTTGATAACTAATAGTTTGGTTAAGCAGAAGTGTAAGCATAATACTTTTACTGGAAAAGTTATTTTTCATAGTAGGATGCACAACCATTGTTAAGAAAGTTGGAAGTCAAGGTAAAGTTTGTTCTTTTGTTTTTCTTTGTCCTGTGTTCTTTTCTCTCTGGTATTTGTGTATGTGTGTGTATGTGTGTATTTTCTTTTTTCCATTAATATTTCTTCTGTCTTTTCATGCATATACTTGAAAGTTTTCAAAAAAAAAAAAAAAAAGCTCAGAAGGATAAAGTGAGAAGGGGAACATCTAGAAATGACTCCATAACAAGACATTGAAAAAAAGAAACTAAAGGACTTATTTGCTCCTCAGGAACTGGCACTCCAAATAAATGGCATCAAGGCAAATACTGAAAAAATAGCTATGGATAATAGATGTCATTGTAAAGGAAAAAGATGAAACTGTTGACCACTTTATCAGTTCATGCAGCAAGATTATGTACACTGAATGTAAAGAACATCATTATAAAGTGGCTGTAGTAATTCACTGGAATCTATGCAAAAAATATGATGGTGCAACATAAGCTTTAAAAAGGTACCCAAAATGGTGACATAAAAATCCTAGGGGATTTTAAGATTCAAACAGTTAAGGCATAATATGCCAGACTTAACTCTAGTTGAGAAAAAGAAAGTGTTGATGACAATGACGATGATGATTATGATAATTTTCACAGCATTGCAAATTAATTGCAGTTGATGTAGGATTACTGGTTTGTGATTATATGACGTGAAGAAGAAATGAATATAAATGTTTTATTTGAGGTGTGTGAAAAATTAATTGGCTGATTTTGCTTTCTGAAAAATTTAAATGAATTCTGATAATTGTTTCTAAATGTTCATTATAGATTAATTGATCAATCATTTGATTGATAGATAGAACCAGTATATATAAATTTGCAGATTGGTGTTCTACTGCCCTGGACCCTGAGTCTTTTAAGTCTCTAGCAACGGAATAAAAACTTCTTCATAGAACTTTCCCTCCCAGTGGTTTTAGAAGAGCTTCCAAGAAGACTGCCCCAGATACAGATTCCATTTGGAAGGTTTACTTTAAAAAATGGAAAAACAGAAAGATGTTATTCTTCTGGCATTTTCACTCCAGTTACTGCCAATTCTACTGTGGCATACAAACAGTCTGCCCTACACCATGAGATCATTGCATGTACTCCAACTGCCTTACATGACTTGCAGCTAGGACCAAGGCTTTAATTAAACTACCTGGCATTGACACTTCAGATCTCATATTAGGGTCGCCAAGCTAGTGCACCTCACTATTTTCCATGAATTACAGGTGTTTCTTTCTGCTATGTGTTCCAGCTGGCAAAGAGAATATATTCAGATATTTCCAGAGTGCTTTTCCTTCACCATAGAGAGGGTCTGACATTGTGGAAGTGAGAGTGTTGAGACCCCAATAAACTTTCTCTCACATGTAATTCAAAGAAAATATTAAGAGGAAGGATGAAAATTTTATTTACAGTTGCTGGTGATGGTGATGGTAGCACAAGTCACAGCCCCAATCCACTCACATCTCTCTAAAATTATAAAAAAGCAATAAGGGACAGCCAGAATTCATGACATGCAGGGTTGACAATGGGGGCATAAATATTAAGAAGTTCCTGTTCATCCTAAAATAACCAGGTTTGCTAGGCCATTGTGGGAAAAGAGGATACTGGACAAGATAGGTCTTTAGTTTGATGCAGCTTGGATCACCTTCTTATGTTTGTATTCTTTGCACTGTTTTATGACCAAAGTTCCCATGAAGCTTGCAGTCTGACCTGTGTGATTCCTCTGATCTAATAATATATGATGATATACAATAAGAAAGAAATGATAGTATGTGATGCACTCTGGCTTTTACATGGGCAGCAGTTACCTTGTAAGGTGGAATGGAAAGAACTGTCTCAGGATCAAGCTTATTTATTCTTGTTCAGAAACTATGTAGAATATTTGAAACTATCTGAGACCCTTTTGGTATTTGCTTCAGCCATATGCCTTGGACGATAAAGGTCAAAGTTTGCATTAATGTTTTCCTGGGCACTCCACATAATGTCAGGAAGAAGTCAGTAAATATCTTTTGCAGAGATTATAAAATATATTGCCATTTATCACTAACTCTGAAACAACGGAAATTAACTCAAGAAAACCCTTCCATCAGATCAGGACTGTTATATCAGGAAGATCTTGCTATGGCTAGAGGATAGTTGATGGAAACTTGAAAAATGAAAACTTTAGAGCATGTAGCTATTTTATTACCACTATTTCCAAAAGACATGGCCCATGTTGACATTTTTCTAGTTTATATATAAAGCTTTTGGGAGTTTTTATTCGTACCTTTTAAATCACTGTTAAATATTTGTGTTTGGAGACTATATTTTTCTTTTTAGGACTCTATTTATTGATTTTTTGCTTTGTAAGAATTTAAGTTAGGATAACAATTGGGATTATATTTGACATTTGCAGGACAGAAATTTTTATTGATACTTTTCTCTGATGGAATTCTTGTTCTGTACCATTATTGGAATGCTAAACATTTTAAAATGGGACTTTGGAGCCCAGATCTTCTAGCAAAATATCCACTGTCAATCTAAAGGAATGCATTTCAGCCAACTAATAGCTCCATTTGCCATTCCCTTGATAATTTGCTTGTGTGTTGTTTTAAAAAGTTTTAGCTTTAGTTTTAAATTTTCAGATACTGCATTTTCCACAGTACTTCAAATTAGAACAGAATGATTTACTGTTAAAGCAAGTTTGGAACTAATCTGATGGTTCCCATGCAACTAATTTTCATATTATGTAAAGGAAAGTATCACATGGAAAGTATCACATGGAAAAAGGTTACTTGTGTTCCAATACAGGTCCTGCACCATTCATAAGAAATGGGTATGGCTTTTCCCAGTTTACATATATAGCTCATGTAGTTTTATTTCTGAATGTCACATTCTTTTTAAGTTATTTATTTATAACACTTCTATCTTATTTTCAGTCATGTTCTCAAAGCTGCTTAAGTATAGAGTGTAATTTAAAGAAAAGGGTATAAATGATAGCAATAAATAAAATAGAGTCTGCAGTAGAAAAAAAGCTGAACAAAAATAATGTAAAACAATCTCCAGTACCATTAAAATCCACTTAATACATGAAGGAATGGGATAGATTTCACCTTTTGCCCAAAAGATAATAATGATTGCACAAGATTGCACACTCTCTGCCATTTGAGGACCACCACTGAGAAGGCCCCCATTGAGTAGCAACACAGCTTGAAAAACATTAGGTTTTTTAAAAATAAATAAATAAATTTCCCAGAATCCCTCAACAGTCCTACATGCTGTTGGGTTCTGGAAATTTTAGCCCAAAAGGTAAATTTTCCAAGGAAGTCCTCTGAAGCAGGTATTACTTGATGGGCAAGTCCATGCAGAACAAGGCAGTGATTTGAATAACTTGCCTCAAGGCCTGTGGGACTGAAAAGACCGACAGCAGCATTTTGAACTCTGCTGAGAAACAAACTGAGAGGCAGTGAAGGTCTCTCTTTTTTTAACAATATATTTATTGATAATTTTCAAAAAAACTAAAATTTTACAAAAACATAAGACAAAAGAAAAAAACAAGAAAAGTAGAACAAAGAAAAAAACAAAAGGGTCAAAGCATGAAACTTAGAGATTAGAGAGTAAAGGAAAAGATTACTTCCATTGTTCCTTTAAATGGTATACGACAATCAAATTGATTCAGACCTCTCAAAGATAATATACAGCAGTTCTCTTCTTCCGATCTTCCTATTTTGCTTTTTCCAACAACAACAACAACAACAAAAATCTTCTTCCAAAAGGTTAACATATCTAGCCACAGTATATTGATATACAGCTCCAGCGGAAGCTGAGAGAACTGGTGCTCTCCCAGCGGAAAGTTGATGTCTCAGTGGTAACATGGCATGATGATGGCCACACATTGTCTGTGAAGAAATGAACTAGTTTCCTTGCAAGCATACTTTTTCCTGGTAAGTACAGGGTGGGAGAAAGAGAAGGAGACTTTACCGTAAGCAAAACAAAGATACGTGCACTTACTATAGCATCTCACTCTGATTTGTGTTCAGGTTTGGCAAATTAAATTGGCTGCATTGCTTTCCAAAATGCAGAGGTAACCAATGAATGTCAATACTAATGATGTCTCTTCTAGACTCTGGTTCTGGTTCTGGGTTCCCACAATCTATCCGAGGCTGCCCACAACAGAAAATTCCCGTTATGTATGTAGCCAGTTCTGTGAAGTTACATACATGTTGTCTTTTATGTTCTTCAGTTTTCTTTGATTGTCTATGTCATTCTGTTCTTATGATTTTATCTCCTACCATGCCCATTAGTTTTGGTAGACATATTCAGTTAGACCTCATTGCATATTGAAATGACTTGGAATCGTCCTAGGGCCAAACTGTATGTTACTTTAAGCATGTGTGTTAAACTGGACACTCTGTTAAGCAAAAGCAGCTGTGAGTGCCACAATCTGGGTTGAGATCATGGTATGCAAGGAAGTTAGGTTCAGCCCTTTTCAATCCTGCTCCATTTTTCCTACTGAAACATATGCTGGATAAGTAAGGGGCTTTGGCTTTGTGTTAAATCATGCCATTCCATTTCAATACAGTATAATGGATTGTGTGAGAAAGAGCTTAAATAAATTTGCTAAAATCTAAGTGCTCTTGCCTTTAATTTTCTGAATTAATTGGCCAGGATCCAGTGGGGTCCCTGGGCTGATAAAAGAAGCCATCAGCAGGACTTAGAGGATGGTGTGGCACTTGCCACGTGACATTCTCCTTCTCCCGCTCCCATTTTGTGGCACTCAAAACTGAACAAGCTGCTTTTCTTTTCTTGTCTCCTGTGTACTTGCTCTGAAAATATTGAACCCATTAATATATGTTGCCACCTAAGTAATAAAAGTGGAAGCAACTTAATTTCCTGGCTATCTGGTTTCTAGCAAGACAGCAGGATATTCTTTTTCAGAGCATTCAGCTTCCAGTTTCAGCAAAACAGCTTCATTTTCTTCCTTCTATTCAAGCTGGGAATATTTTTAATTACCTCCACTACTAAGGACTGTTAGCAGAGTAACTAGAAGTGAATAAAAGCATGTGCATGCTTTCAAATCAAGAAAACTGATTGTTTCAGTCCTATAAAAGTGAAATTGAATAAAATCTTGTCTTGCCAATTTTATATAGGAACATCATTTTTGCCTTTTATTTGGAAACAGAGGAATCTTAGCTGGCTGGCTGTGAGTCAGACTACACATGACATTCAGCTGTAGGAATGTTTTCCTGCAAAAATCTCATTTGTGCATGTGCATGTATGTATATGTTTGTATAAAAAACAAAAAAGCAGTTATGTGAAGCTGCAGTATGGATCAAAAATTCAGAGGTGGGGCTTAGCTTAGCTCTTTCTTTGCAGGCCATTTTAAAAAAATGCCAGGGGAAGAGGACATTAGATGACTGGACTGAGCATCATAATTTGTTTAACTCTGAGATCAGTTGTTGCAATCATGGTGGTGGTTTGAGTCAGGTAAATACTATAGATGGATTGGAATATGCCTCATTCTAAGAAGTTTAGTTTGTTGTTATGGGGCAACCCTTTCCTAGGATTTTCTTGGCAGGTTTGTGATTGCCCTCCTCTGAGGCCAATAGGGTTTGAGTCGCCCAAGGTCCCCCAGCAGGTTCCCATGGCCGAGCAGGGATTAGAATCTTGGTCTACTCACTCAAAACTGTCTCCATGTAGATACTCATTGTCTAAGAGAAAATGTAATATTTATTTTGTTCAATGAGCCAAAAATTAGGTTCTACTGTTCAGGACAATATTCATTCCTCCTCTGGAAGATAGTTTGTGTTAAGTATCTAGAGAATAACAAACAAATGCGAATGGGTCGAATGTTCTGATAACATCACTTGCAAAATTGCAAAATGAATGTGGATAACATTTTTTTTCTAACCAATTTTGAATGGAAATAAATTCTACTGGAGGAAGCAAGAAAGATGAATAGGTCTATTTATCTAATTTTATATAATTTATTTGATTTTCAGTCTCTGGATGTAGAAAGTACAGGTATTGTACATGATCATTGTTAAACCTATTAAAAAGCTTGCACGTTTCTGAGATCAGAGCCTTGGTCTTTCAGTATGTACCTATTTGAACGTATTTTCAAAATTATCCTATTATTGGGATCAGGGTGAATAGAGTTGTACTGATAACAAATACTTCATCAGTCATTCTGTTGTGATCCTGGATCTGCACATCTGTTCTGTTTATTGAGAGGTAGATGAGAGTTCCAAAAATGGAGTGAAGAGCCGGGTCCCATAGTATTACTTGGACCTGTATGTCTTAACTGCTGATGACAGATACTTTCCCTACATTGTGTTTTTGTTTACCTGCTTTTATTTTTTATTACTATTTTTTTGTGTACAGAGTCATTTTTTTTTCTGGGAAATGTCAAATCAAATGCAACTGAGTATCTTGAAAAGTGTTTATGCTTCATTGAGGTTTTTAAAAGTATATATTGTGAATTCCATAAGAATGGCTTAAACAAGGCAGATTCTGCTCATTGTACATTTTAATACTTTTACTGGCCCTGAGCCCAGTGTAAAAACTTGAGCTTCTAATTGGTTGGCAAAAAGTTGCTAAGATAAGCTTTGGCTTTATGAATCCAAACACAAAGTTGGTGTTGGTCCAATTCTCATTTTAAATTCTCTCTCTTTCTCTGTCTCTCACACGCACATTTATACATTGCTATTTCTCATTTAATTTCTTATCAAAATAATCCTTGAAAGAGTGCTAGATATGTTTGCAGTCCTAGATCATTTACAGATGTTCAGATGTTATTGCATTTTCTCTTTGTCAGTTGAACAGATCAGCTTCATCCTTCTCCATTCCTAGAAAGTTTTAATTTTGGTCGTCATTCATCCTGCCTCAAATCCATTTTTTCTCCCTATGCCAAGCTGTTCACATTCTGCTTTGAGATGATTGTGTAGTTCACTGGCTAATGTGCAAGCAGAATAGTTTATTTTCTTTTCTCTTGAAGTCAGACACTTGTATTTTCATGATGCTTTGCTGCCACCTAGAAATGAAGTGTTAGAATGCACCTTAATGCTGTATTCACCAGCTGTACTTCCCAAGGCTGTATGCATGTCTGTCTCTTACATAGAAAACCCACAAAAGTTTCCCTTTGGGGTCTGCAAATGACAACTTACAAGCTTCTGTTGAAGGTCCTTTGCATTTTGATGGTATGGTCACTGTAGTTAACTGATTAAGGAATGATTTCCCTGTGCTTTTTTAGGAGCACAGTATACATGTACAGCTCCAAAGAAGAAGCAGAGTTCTGTGATTAAATTCCTGACATCTCTGGCATTGTTTCAGAAGATCAGTTTGAGGACCACCTGACTGCCAGTTGAGCTCTCATTTTGACAAACCTTTGCTGTGTTAGGGAATAGCCCTCTTCTCCCTTAAAGCTCAGCCAGTTTGCTCTGCTGGCCCAATCATGATGCGCTGTTCAATGTCTGTGGCTTTCTTCCCTTCATCTCTCGCCAAGCCACTGTCTCCAGCTGTCTCAGACAATTGTAGGCTCTCCTAGAGCAACAGCAAACCAGGCTCTCTAGGAAGAAATAGACACAGAAGCACTTACCTTCCTGGAAGGAAATCCTCGTTCAGAATCCAGAGTTGTCTTTCTGAGAAGACAGTCATTACTGAATGAATAAAATGCCATTTTCAGGCTGTCCGTAGAACATTAGTACAATGTTCTCTAATTATGCATTATCAACTTTCTAGCTGTAAAAATCTACGGCCAGTGTGCCATTTATATGTCCCATTGGTTTAAATGGAACAGTTATCTATGTTTATCATGCAAGTGTTTAACAACCTCACAATTCAAAATGAGCAGGTCTTAAGCATGCTTGGCTTCATTTGGATCATGCCCGTAGTGGTCCTTTATTTAATAAAGTCTGGATACATTTCAGATGACCAGAGTCCAATAAGTTCATATGCCAATCCAGTAGGATATGACTTTCTTTTCCCATTTGACAGGCTGACAATCCCCATGCAGTTATGACAAACTGCTTTGAAAAGTGTCCAATCCCTCAGATTCAAAAATAGTTTTCCATGTGGAAGGTGGGAGTTTCTGTCTGAAAAGAATAATGCTATATTATTATATTATAGATTCCTCAAAAATGGCTGTTTGGATTTTTGGATCCAGGCCATAGTTATAACTTAAACTTCATTCACACTGAAATTTTCCTGCTCCTGAGGCTTCACACATCACTTGTGTTATTTGTATGTTACCTTAAGTCTGTAACATCAAAAGTAATTTCAGGAATCCTAAGGTCAAAACCAAGGTGTTCCTATAGGTAACTGCACACTTCAGAATAGCTATTTCAGTTCCTTTGGAAAAAAGCATGATAGCAGTAGCATAAATAGCATAATAGCAAAATCTGATAATTCCAAGGTAAGATGTTTCTTGATAGGCCTGGGGACAAAAACTTCTGGAAGTCCAGGAGATTTTGGCTTGCCTGCTTGCATGTTGCAACAAGAGCAATGGGCATTCACAATCCTGTTAATCACAGCATTTAAAATTTACTCTAGAAAGGACATAGGTTGTGGAGGCCTAGATGATTTATGTCTATGGCTTCTTTCTGAAATTTTAAAAAACAAAACAAAACTGCCCAATATCGTTGTGTTATCTGCTGACTAATGACTGTGGCATGGAAATCTTCAGATAAGGAGAGAGGGAGACCTCTTTCTGCTTGAGATATTGATTCTACTTCAAAGTGCAGAGGTAGTTTATTTTACCTCCTCAGCTAAAAAGAAAAAAAATGACCCAGTCAAAAGAATTTGCACAGCTGATTTACACTACCCACAACAACCTGCTAGTTCATACAAAAGACAAATTACCTGCAAGCCAAGCTAATCCAAAACCTGGGAACACCATATACTCTAGAGGTAGTTCTGTGTGTGAAGTCCAGCCTCCTATAAGAGCTAGCAAACCTCGTCTTGCCTAACATGTTTAATATCCATATATTTTTGTTAAAAAAGCAAAGAGTAGTACTTGCTTTACACTGCCATGTCAAATCTACAATGTATGGTCCATACAACCTTTCACTGGAATAATTTTTCTGGCTTACTCTGCAATTATCCTTCATATATACTGCTATGCTCTGCTAGTACCAATGGGTCAGGAGGTGACTCAGGCTGTCCCGGAGCATACTCACCTATTTCATAACAAATCATGATTCATTTCAGTGCCAATGAGTCTGCTTCTAAACTAAATAGCTAATTCATAGCTATTCTGCACAATAATTTACAGCAGATACCATTAAGATAATTATGCTGTTCTCATGTTTTAAGGGTGTGTGCTTTGTGGTCTTGGTTCCAATTCTTGTGGCTACAAGAAAAGAAAATGTGACTACCTTTCTTCTCCAGTACCATGACCCTATTCCATTTCCCTCACCCCACTTGCTGAATTGTGTTTTTTTGTTTTGTTTTGTTTTTTATTTGTTTCTTTGTTTAAGTGTCTGGGAGATTCTGTATCAAATCTGGTTCCTCCATGAACCACCATTATTTTTGTAGTGTTTAGCAAGCAGCTACCCTTCCACACCATGGGGTATGGAAGGCAACTGAGGCATTGCTCTTCTATAGACAGCTAAAATTGGTCTGACACCATAGAACTGTCCAGCACTTTATTATAGTAATTCCCATCATAATTCCTGTAATTTCCAACATAATTCCCATTATAGTATGGTATTTCTCATCATAGTTTTGTAATCCCCATCTCCTGGCAAAAGAGAATTCTATCCCTTAGCAATCACAGGCACAAAAAAAAAAGGACCTTTTGTGTATTCTTTTTAGTTTGCAAATATACTTCCCTACTCCTTCTTATTGTTGTTGTTGTGTTTTCAAGACAACTCTGACCCTGCAACGCTCTCATAGGATTTTCTTGAGAAGACAAAGGAGATTTGTCATTGCCTTCCTCTAAGGCTGAGAGAGTTTGACTTGCCCAAGGTCACCCAGTGAGTTTTCATGACTGAATGGGGATTCAAACCTTGATTTCCCAGAATCCTAGTCCAACACTCAAAATACTATTCCATGCTGGCTTTCATTCCCTACTCCTAGCCCTCTCTCTATATGCAGAATATTTTCAAGTAAAACCCAAGCTTTTGAAAATACAACAAGGTTAGGGACAACACTGCAAGCAAGCTGTGATAGAGGCACCAACACAAGTTAAGATTCTGCTACTCATTTTTTCAAGAGTAGATGGGCAGCCTAAGCCTGATTCTGCACCTTCTTTCCTGAAGTAATGCAGGAAAGCACTGAAAAGTTGGGGTTTCCCAACACTATCATCAACTGCATCACAGGCCACTACTCTGCAAGTTTATCAGTGACATATTGTGAGTGACAACATCTGTAACGTGGTACTTTTGAAAAGCAACAAAAGGGGTGGTAACATTGGACCCTATCATACTGCACTGTTATAATGCAGTGTTCCAGTTTAATTGCCGTGGCAATATTGTATGGAATCTTGAGATTTGCAGTTTGCGTGTGTGTTCCGTCAAGTCACCTGTTGACTTATAGCAACCTTATGAATTTCATAGGGCTTTCTTAGGCAAGTAATACTCAGGGGTAGTTTTGTCAGTTTTTTCCCTCTGGTATTCATTCATTAGTGGTCTCCTATCCAAGTACTAACCTAAGCTGAACCTTCCAAATTCAGACAGGATCTGGTGCCTTTATGGTATTTAGGCCCCAATTTGTAGTTTCTGGAGGGAAATTTACAATTCTCAACTCTCCAATAGAGCTCTTGGGCCTCACTAAACTACAAACCCAAGAGTCCCACAGAATATTGCCTTGTTGCCATGAGAGTTGAAATGGAAGGTAGCACTGTAACAGTGTAGTGTGATAGTGTTTATTGTTAGATGTTACTTGGTAGGGGGGATTTGGTGGGTCCTGGGTAACATGCTAGTAACTGGTAATGCAACAAGCTAGTTTCCAAACAGTGAGCAGCAGTTAAAGCTTTTCTTAAGGCAATGAGGTATAAGTAACAAATTAGTTTTAAAAGCAATATTGTAAGCTCTGCTCTTTTGCCTTGCCAATTCGCACATAAATGAATGACATTCTGTTTTGACTCTGAAAGTCACCACAAACCAAGTTTTCAAAAAGACAGGAAGATGACAAAGACAACACTGAAATGCAGTCATTTGGCAGTGATTTGTCTGGATTTTTTAGAATACCTAAGTGAGGAAATTATATCCGTTCCAGAGAAAACAGCTATTTCGAAAGCACCCAAATGCTTGCCTTGATAAACCATTGCAAAGATTAATGTCTTATGCTGCAAATCATTGCCAAGAATTTTAGATTTACATCTGTCCTCAGGCTCTTATTCCCAAAGACATTTACCAAAGAGTTATACATATTAGTGTAGCCTAACTACGCTTATTGACTCAGGCCTGCATTTCTATTTTTCTTACAGCAGTGGGCAGGGGTGAAATTGGATGAGTGCTACAGAAGCCTGCAAATCATAGCTAAATACTTAAATAACCCTAATTCCCTTCTCTTTTTGCTTTCTTTGTTAGTGTGGAAACAGTAAACGACGGGCAGTTTCACAGTGTGGAGCTGGTGATGCTGAACCAGACTTTCAACTTGGTTGTAGATAAAGGAGCTCCTAAGAGTCTTGGCAAACTCCAGAAACAGCCTGTAGTTGGTGAAGACACACCTCTCTACATTGGAGGTGAGTTCAGATTTCTGTAGAGGAGCTAAGGTTCAAAGCAGGTGTGGCATCAACAGAGAAACAACTGCATCTGGACATTTTTATTCCTATATTGGGATGATGAAAGTACTGCCCTCCCGACTGATGTGTAACTGTAACATCCACCAACTCTAGTCAGCACAGTCATTGGTGGCAGATGATGATGTTTGCAATCCAACAACATCTGGATAGTCACCAGTTGCCCACCCGTTTTCTAAATGGTTAATGTAACTTGGGGAGGGGGCAAGTTGGATTTGAGCTCAGGTGCTGAGAAAGATTATTTTAACCCATCAATCATGCAGTTTTCCCAATGGCATGTTCATCTTGCAACCCAGTGGATTTTTGTGCAGTGATTGATAGCTGGCAAAAGAAAAAAACGGTGATGGGTAGGGGACACAAGAACAGATAAATTAAAATGAGATGTCTGTGCACATACATTGTTTTGTTTTGCTTTGCTTGAGGCTCAGGATAAGCTATGGTGCATTCTCACTGTACCTCCTATGAGGTAGGTTAGCCTGGAAGACAGGTCCTTCCGATAGCAAACTAGCGCATTCTACCACTTACCAATGTATTGAACTTTGGTCTCCTTTGTACAAAGTTAACACTCTAACCTTTGTATTTTTTTTCTTTAAATTATGTATTCCTGGGAATCTGGTTCAGATAAATACTCTTGTTTTGTAGTACCATATTCACAGTTAAGCATGATTTGCTTTAGAATGAGATACGAAACTAATTGGGCTTAGTAAATGATAGCACAAGAAGGGAATAACCCTGAATAGGCTATGCCTTCAGAATTATTGCTTATTGCTGTTCTGCTTATCATTACATTCACTCGGCAGGTCATAAAGGTTCCTAAGGATTATCGGTGGTGCTTTGTGACTTTCTTTGCAGGCATCCCTACATCCACAGGGCTCTCTTCTCTGAGGCAGGGAACAGAGAGGACACCCAGTGGTTTTCATGGGTGCATTCATGATGTCCGCATTAATAACGAGCTGCAGGATTTCAAGGATCTACCACATCAGTCAGTTGGGGTCCTTCCTGGTTGCAAGTCCTGTAACATTTGCAAGCATGGCATCTGCCGCTCTATTGAGAAGACCAGTGTGGTCTGCGAATGCCACCCAGGCTGGACAGGCTCACTGTGTGACCAAGAAGTTAAAGATCCCTGCCTCAATAACAAGTAAGTCGCCCTCAGTGTTGAATCAGAAATAAAGCAAAGATTAGCAGAATGAGGAAGTGTGTTGCCTGTGAAACTCCTCTTCTGTCTTTCAGTACTGTTTTCGAGTTCTAATTTGGAGTTCTATCTCATCTGTTTACTCAAAGGTACAGAGTCCTCAAACCCATTTCTGCATTCTTCAAAGCCTCCCTGAACTTCCAATTCATATTTTGTATAATTGTCTGCCCGCAAACTGAGTAAAACTACACATAGACATAGTGGGTTGCCTTTTTTCCCAGTCAACATGACAGCTGATTTTTTGGCCAAAAATGGTGACCAGAAGAGATGAGATATCAGTCCTGGTATGTTGGAATGCACTGGAGCAGCAAGGGGATGAAAATTGATCTCTGCCCACTGAGCAGTAAATATAAAGTGTGATTCACAAAAATTATCACTGTTCTTTGCGATTTACTATAGTTGTACCTCACTACATAGTCAAAACAGCTTGGTGCCATCAAGACTTTCCCATTCTTTTCATTTTGATTTTACCTGCATATATTCATAGTTTTGCACCCAAACAGACAGATAGAAATGGGAGAGGTACACTTCATTTTGGGAAATACTGGGTTAATCAAAACTGACCTGTGGAGTGGGAATAAAAAGTCCTTGTTAAGTGCTGGGAGTTCCCTGGGAATACTTCAGGATGGGGAAAACATCATGTACATCTCCAAAAAAAGAAAAAAGGGAGGGAGGGAGGGAATCGGGCTGATTTTTCTGTCCATCTGGGTGGTGCAAAGCTAACACCCCAAAGCCTACCATTGAGAATGAGTCATACCACTGGTCCAAATAGCCTTTTGTTTTGTTTTGTTTATGACTAATAGTAACAAGATCTCAGGCAGGCATTATCAGGCAGGAACAGAGGTGTATCTAGGGTGGGGCAAGTAGGGCACATGCCCTGGACTCCAATGCTAGAGGGGGGCAAAAAAGCAGTGTCGGAAGTGGCAGAGGGCAAGAGGGAGGGAGGCAGCCCCGGAGGTAGGGGCACAACTTCCACTCTTGCCCTAAGCGCTGTTTATGCTAGATAACCCTCTGGGCAGGAATTATTGTCCCTGGCGATCCCAGAGACTGAACTTTGGATCTTCTGCTTGCAAAGTATGTGTTTTGCCACTCGGTAATGGTCCATCTACTGCTATCCTTGTGTATTCCTAGATTCACCTCTCAGCCTTCTCTCTCTCACACTCTCTCTCTTTCTTTCTTTCTTACTTCTAAGATGCCTCCATGGCAAATGCGTAGCCATCAACTCTGCTTACACTTGTAAGTGCATAGAAGGTTACATGGGCACATATTGCGACAGGAAGAATGAGTCCTTCAGTTCCTGCAGAGCTCTGAAATGTGGCCACGGGCAATGTAAGATCTCTGCACAAGGGGAGCCCTACTGTGACTGTGATCCAAACTACAGTGGGGAGCACTGCGACAGAGGTTGGTAGAACTGCAGTTAATCTTGTACGTTCTGTACTCTGACTTGTTTGTTCACTTGCAGAGAAATGCAAGTCCTAGGAGAATTCTGCTGATTTTTTTTCATTCCACAGACTGTTTCTGTGGAAATTGTGCATTTCACATACTGAAATTAGAAAATTAAAAACATCTTCCATGGTGCACTTTAACTGACACCAACTGGGCTTTTCTGAAATCCTCCTGCCACCATAAGAGGTTCTCTTTGTTATCATATCTTTAAAGAGCCTCAAAAAATAGCATTTGTCTTATCATCTCTCCCAGTCAGGCTGGCAATGTGTTTCTCAGTGCATGTAGCTACTTCTTTATTGAACCATATTAGCAATTTGCATGGCATTTTTGGTGAGGGTAAAATCTAGACATCACAGTAAGGAATATAAAGAGATGCCTTATACTAACTCAGACTGTTAGTCTTTCTAATTCAGCATTCTCTGCACTGACTGGCAACAGCTCTCTGAGATTTCAGACAGGGTCTTTCCCAGACCTACCTGCAGATTCAAGGGATTAATTTTAGATGGTTTTCCTTGGAAAATATACGCTCTGCTAGGAAGATATGACCTCTGTCTGCCACATATGTGTCTGACCTCTGTGCAGTGGTATGTCTACATAATTGAAGTCAGAGGGTAAATTTCTGGCAATAGAATACTGCACTGGGTCTTTTTGTCTGTATTAATTTTCTTTGGGTTGAAAATTTGTTAGTATCTCTGTTGCGAAGATCAACTTTTTTTTAATGTGGCAGAAAATGATGTTATTACGAGACTATATAGTCTGTGATCTAATTATTCAGAGCAATTTTGGAAAAGCAACACCAGAAAAGTTTCTTTCTCGTGCTCTTGCAGCAAGCTTTTAATGAATAATTTACTGCACTGAGTAAATAAACAAGAGGAACCCCAGCTTACAATAAGCACCAGCTTTCATACCTTACAAATAGCAACAGAGCCCTCCTACAGTCCTTCTGTCGTAGGCAACTAGTCACATAAGTCCAAGCATTGCCAATATACACACATGGTTCATGGTGTGATTAATCCCATGAAATTGGGAAACTGCTCTCCTCCTAGGGAAGACAGACTGACATGAAATGAAGCAGGCAGAGGAATGTTCTGGTCCCACTATGATGGCAGCCATTTAGACCACTGTAATATTGCTGCAGTGTAGTTGAGACACCAGCAAAAAAGTAAACTGCAAGATAAGACCATCTGAAATGAGATAAAGTAGGAACATTGATAGACAATTCCCCAACACTGGTGATAATTCTACAACCATTCACAGTTCTGAGCAATGACCTCATGGTAGTCATTCATAAAAGAGCCAGTCATGCATAATGATGACAGAATGGCCCATGATTTGTATTCTGATCTCCTGGCACCCTAGTCATAGAATCATAGAATCATAGAAATGTAGAGTTGGAAGAGACCACACGGGCCATCCAGTCCAACCCCCTGCCATGCAGGAACACCCTCAAAGCACTCCCGACAGATGGCCATCCAGCCTCTGCTTAAAAACCTCCAAAGAAGGAGACTCCACCACACTCCAAGGCAGCATACTCCACTGCCGGACAGCCCTGACTGTCAGGAAGTTCTTCCTGAGGTTCAGGTGGAATCTCCTTTCCTGCAGCTTGAATCCATTGCTCCTTATCCTGGTCTCTGGAGCAGCAGAAAGTAAGCCCTCTCCTTCCTCTACATGGCATCCCTTCAAATATTTAAACATGGCTATCATGTCCCCTCTTAACCTTCTCTTCTGCAGACTGAACATACCCAGCTCTCTAAGTCTATCCTCATAGGGCATGGCTTCCAGGCCTCTCACCATTTTGGTTGCCCTCCTCTGGACCTGCTCCAGCCTGACCATGTCCTTCTTGAATTGGGGTGCCCAGAACTGGACACAGTATTCAAGATGAGGTCTAACCAAACCAGAGTAGAGTGGTACAGTGTCTCCCTCGATCTAGACACCATACTCCTATTGATGCAGCCGAGAATTGCGTTGGCTTTCTTGGCTGCCGCATCACACTGCTGACTCATGTTCAGCTTGTGGTCTATTAAGACTCCCAGATCCCTTTCACATGTACTGCTATCCAGCCACGTGTCCCCCATCCTATATTTCTGTATTCCATTTTTTCTACCCAAGTGTAGGACCTTACACTTCTTTCTCTTGAATTTCATTTTGTTAGCTTTGGCCCAGCTCTCCAATCTATCCAGGGCATTTTGAATTTTGATCCTGTCCTCTGGCATATTAGCAACCCCTCCCAATTTGGTGTCATCTGCAAATTTGATGAGCATGCCCTCTATTCCTTCATCCAAGTCCAGTACCCAAACCACCATACTGGTTCCTTGCATGGTTTCCTACACCATCATACATACAAAATGAAGACACCAAAATGAAATAATCCAGGGCTTTGTGCAAATGGGGTTTAATGAACATACCCTTTTAGCACCAGCATAGCTATCTGGCCAACAACTACACTTTTGACAGGTAAACATTCTAGAATAGATGGTCTGGCTTTCTGATCATCACACTATTCCAGGTTGATGGATACGTAGGGAGGAAATACACCTGCGTTAGGTATCACAAAAATCACCACAGAATGGCTAAAGTCTTTCCAGGGGGACAGTGTTCACACATAGGTACTGTAAACAACTTATTTGCCTTTGTGCCTATGTTGGAGGCAGATATTTACGCAGAAGGAAGAATAGAACCATGAGACAACTCACAAGGCCTGAACAGGGCAGTTGGTAACTAGGGATTTTGGACGTCTCTCATTCACAGGGTTGCCGTAGGTCTGCAAGTAACAACAAAAGAACCAACATCAGGACCTGCTTAGGGAAACATTACTGGACCACTGGACTCACCTTTTGGGTTTATGACTAGCCACACTGATGACAGCTGCACACAGTTTTACATACAAATACAGGCCTAAAACCTTTTGCTGAGCAGACCCACTGACTCTGTGCGATATACCACTGATTGAAACAATCTGTTGTAGTTAGGACTAACCAATAGGATGCAATCCAGTGTGTACGAGCGACATTGGAGCTGGTGTTCCAGTGGCTTAGTTCAGACTGTGTTACATACCATTAGCTCAGATGTGATGCTACAGAGGCAGGGTAGCAAGCGAAGAAGATTCTATTTCTTTTTCCTCTTGGTGTTTTTGTCTGTTAAACTGGAGACTGTATCCAGACAAGGATAATGACATTTTCTTAATCTTCCTAGAATTAATATTACACCAAGGTTATGCCTGCATCATAGATCCTTAAGGACACTGAGCAGCAATCTCAGAATTGTTCAACCAGTCAGTGTTAGGACTATAGTGTGAATTTGTGTTCAGACCTTTGATCAAGCAAGTGATCTGCTTTGACGTGTTGTTATTTGTCATCACAGAGAATGTTTGCCAAGGGGAGCTCATCCGTGAATTCATTCGGAAGCAACAAGGTTCTGTCTCCTGTGCCTCCGTGGTCAAGGTGGCTCGTGTGGAATGTCAAGGCAGCTGTGGGAACAATCAGTGCTGCGTTGCCCTCCGAAGCAAAAGGCGGAAATACGGCTTCCAGTGTGTAGATGGCTCCACCTTCACAGAAGAGCTGGAGAGGCACGTTGAATGTGGCTGTGCAAAATGCTTATAAACACCTGGGCAGCCTTGTTGCCCCCCTCTGTTTCGACTCAGATGTGCTATCAAAAACAGGACCTATTTACTTTTTAAGTGAAGAAGAGAATATTAAGTATATTGTAAAATAAGCAAAAAATAGAAGTTATTTTTATTATGAAAAGTGACTATTTTCATCTTTTATTATATAAAGTATCTGACTGTTTTGGGTATATGTATCATATAGTGAGTTATTTTTACTATGGATTTTTTTTTACAGTTGTAAAAAAAAAAAGATATGGAGAAAAATTATTCCAGACCTAAACACAGGGATTAAAAACAGAGTATAGATGATAAGCTTTGCACGATGGCCAGATGTGAAGGTAATTCAAAGGGGTCTACCACAGAAATAGCAAAACAAGTCTTGAATGATTCTGGATAGATACATGTCTCAGATTTTTAGTTCTCAATTGTCTTTACTGTCCAGGAAAATTAATGTCCTTTTCAGCTGATGATGAAACTGCTAGTTATGCTTCTTATTATTGTGGCACTGCTTGACATCGTTGCCAATAAAGCACATTGTGACACTGCCTTAGTTCAGGTCTCATGCACAGATGTTATTATGCACATAGTAATGCAATAGTAAAGTAACATGTTTTGTCTACTATGTGATTGAGTCTCACACATTGGGTCCTGATCAGTTAGTCTCAAAAATGGCAAATCTGAGGAAAAAGTGTTGGGATTCCACCTGCCCTCCCCCCAAAAAAGTGACAGATGGAGAGAAAACATTGTGTTAACTTTTAATCAACAACAGTTATCTGGCACATTTTTTTCCTGCCCTTACACTTCCACTTGCTGATCCTTCTCCCCGCTGGCTCCCATTCAGCACCTGAAAAGCATCTTGGATGCATTTCTGCAAACTAGAGAAGGACAAAAAGTAGATCTCATGTGAATGGCAACTTCCCCATTGTAACTCAACATGACTCTCTGCTTTAGATTGCAAAACAGAAATGCAAAGAATGCACTGAAACACTGCCTTACTCACAATGACAATCGATTTTAAAATCCCCAGGATTTTACACAACCATATTTGCCTTATTCCAACGGTTCACCAGAAGGCCATTTAAATAAACAATCCACTTTCTTTTCACCTGGTGAAATGCTGAACTTGAAAGTACAACTTATGGTTAACAAATTTGAATGTGACAGAACCTACTTAGATTTAAGTCCAGTCACACATGATAGAGTCTGTGCATGGTAGTCGATCCATGTGGTAGCACATAGAATGTCTTACCTTATCCACATACCACTGCCAAATATTTCTGCTGACTCTATGCAAAGTCTTCATGTTATAGCATTGGTCCACATGGCGGCTGACTATAGCTGCCACATGGAATAGTCACTATACATGAAGATTCCACTGAGGAAGGGGGTTTGTAATTTATAGACCAGGTTTCAAAATGATACTTTGGAGAGGAAAATGTTGACAGATTGAGGCATTAATCCTTGGAGAGCCATACATCTTGCCCACCACTTTGACATTTTGTATAACCACATCTGGTTTATTCTCTCAGGTCCATTTTCTTTCACTTGTTTTACTTGGATGTGTAGTCATAGCTTCTAATTCCAAGGAGATATTGGTGAGAGAAAGTGGACTTTTCAAAAGTGCCAGAGAGAAAGAGTTCTTTTTTCATTCTAGTCTGAGCTTAAAATCCTGGCAAATTGTCCTTTACGTGGGAGCATGCCTTCACTGTAGAATATATCTGTACTGCTCATCAGGAGCCATGGATTAATATGCTTGCCTTTAAAAACAGCCAGGGGAGGGAGTCCTACTTAATGGCTAGCACAACCTCCCTGCAAAGAACAGATTGTTATCATGCTACAAGCATTTCTCCCTCCTCCTCTCCCATCAACCCTATTTCATTTTTCAGAAGTCTGAAAATACTTAAGCGTTTTTATTCTAATTATAGTCTTCTGAAAGCCACAATAGTTTGTTCAGATTTCCTTATGGATTCTCGGGATAATTTCAGGCAGTAGGGAAATGACTGATACAATAGTCGCCTTTCAGAATAAATAATACTACATGGAGCCTGCAATCAGTGTAACATAAAACAATCACTAGTTACTTTGCCAAAGCCTGATTGAAATAATACAGTTCAGGAGCTGGTGGGGGAGAAAAGGCCACTGTGGAGAGTAGGGTATGTTATTTTGAGCACAATATGCAATGCTAGAAGCAGCTGGAATTTATCATGTAGAAATGTACCACAATCTGCAGAGACCAAAAGTTTGCAAAAGCAAATGCAACAACACTCTCTCGTGTGAACAAGACTTTGGCACAGGCATCTTTTTCCTAATGATTTATTCTCTTTCATGGCAGCTGTTGTCCGAGAAGCTATTGCAGAGAATGGTAATCCAGTCAGAATAGGCAGATCATAGACGTGTAATGCTACTAAAAACTGTAAACTGCCAAGAAGGAAGAGAAGAAGAAAAAAAGAAAATACTACATTGGGGTAGTAGCAGAGTAAAGAACAAAAATACAGCCTCCATATGGCTCTTTCTCTTTTAATATATCTTATTAGACAAGGCCAAATGTTTTGTGAAATAATTCCAAGAATGTTTCCAAAATTACCAAGTTGAGCAAAAACTAGCCACAGTAAAATAAGCCTGGCTACGTTCCTTCAATACATTCTTAGACTAAGTGGTGACTTAAAAGACACTTTATTTGTTTTCTATCATTAGACGGTTCACACTGTGCTGTGTTTCAACTGATGAGATATGGAATCTAATTTCTTGTTTTGTTTTTGTTTTGTTTTCAAGTGCCAAAAGATCTATAAAGTTAGTTTTAAAAGTGTTAATTAGAAATCTGAACTGCCTAAATGACAGTATGTTTCAGCTATTGTAAGTGGAATGCAGTAGCTCACTTTAAAAAAAAAATAATATAAAGAAAGATGCTAACCCTATAAAAATTGTACATTGACAATGTGGATTGGTATGAATTTTGTGTATTTTACTAGATTGTCCTATTTGTGATGTAATAAATTTACGTAAATTGTTGGGTTACAGATTAATTGTACCTTGTCCTGTTTTACTGTGCAAGTTCCTCCCCGCCTTTGTCTGTTGGGCACATTTCCACCAGCTCCAGTTGACTCAGCACATTCCAGAAATGCTTGAAACAGATGTGATCTCCTTGGTTTGGGATTAGATACCAAATGCCTGTCATGCAGAAGATGTCTGTTGTCCCTCATGCATCATCACAGCATGCTTCTACCAGCTTCCAGTCTCTTGAAAGTGAACCATGATGGAAAGCAATACAAGCTGTATAAAGACTGGAATGAAGATGCAGGCTAGAGAACTAGATGGTTTACAGTGCTAACTTGAAATACCTCACAGCAGATCATGTCAGATGGTTTCAACTTTGGACATCTACCCCAATGAACACAAAGCTTTCTCTCACTGACATTATCAAAATGGTGGAGGTACCTGGCGGTTAATGGTGTTTCTTCACTCTGGGTTTTAGTCCAGACTTTAAGGCTGCTGAACCATATCCCACAATGGGTTTGGCAGCTCAAATAGCTCCATGTTTGATTTCTTTACTTTTTTGAAAAAATATCAAGCTGAAACACCCTTAAGGTAAAACAGATTCACCACAGAAGAGGTAGGCACTGAGCCAGCTATGGTTATCTCTCTTCATCTGTTCTTAACCAAAAAAGGAAGAGACAGATGGCTACTAAATCACCCCCTTTGCAATGAAACAATAGTTTGCAAAAGGAAAGCATGATATCCAAGCCCCAATCTGTCCTTCTGAAGTCTGACTACCTGCTTGAAGTGTTGTTACTATTTCTTTTTAGATTTTGAAGAATGCACATGGCTATAAACAAGCATCTTTATGAACATGAAAGGAATACACATGAGTTATGTACAAGCAACATGGCTGCATGAAACTATTGGTGTCCCATTCACCTGTCATTTAACGACTTTAAACACCATTCTAGACTGCCTTCTACCTGCAAATTTGTTTGTACTCACCATTTAATAGCAGTACAGATTTCAAGCGGTCAACCTATTTGTTGGTTGACCTCCAGATTCCCTGCAGTCCAGGGGGACTAAATAAGGCTTCAGGCCATTCCAAAGCTCCTACTGTTCCATCAAAGGGGGGAGGGGGAGTGATGCCTCTATTAAACCCCAAGCAGCTGTGATTTGTGAAGCAATGGACATCCCAGTACTGAAGGATGCTGAGAAATGGGATGCTGGAAGGCAAGACAGGCCTCACAGGACTGTAATCAATCAACTTTATAGAGTAGCAGAAATCTTTATCCATATAAACTAGATTCTTTTTCAATTAAATTATGCAGGCAAGAATGCCCACCTCAACTGAGCCTCTGGTTCAACTAATCAACCACAAATACACACCATCAGTGTCAAGGGAGTACGCAAACAATAAAACTCATCTGATCAGTCTCTGAAGATGATATCCTGTTTTTCCCTAATACTAGTCCTAAAGGACATTCTTAATGAATTCCAGCTCACACAGAGTAATTATGAAAAACTGGAGCCTACTTATTTCAATATCCCCTTGAGTAGAAAATATTGAAAGAATGTTCCAATTTAATCCTGTATTATTCCTCCATACCTGGCCTTCCTAGTTCCAAAAGATTTTAATCAAGAAATGAATAGGAATCACAACCTGACAATTATCTGGGTCAAAACATAATTGTCCAGTTGGAGCAATCTATCCATGATAGGTAGTTTTAATATCCATCAAAATGGATCTTTTATTCCTATTTCTCTTTTAGAAGCAGCTGCTATTCCTACCCAAGAGCAAGATGCATGGCAACTTTTTACAGTGATATTCATTTATAAGGCAGAAAGATCCAAATTGCCAAATTGCCAATAATCTCACTCTATGGAGACTACATCAAGGGTGGGCTTTTGGTTGCTGATCTGAGGTTGTAGTTTGGAGCCTTCCAAATTAAAAAAAAACACCCATCCATTTGAATGGATGGGCAATTCAAACTCATGGGTATTAACATATCCAGTTTTCAAGATACACTCAGCATTATTTGGCTACTCCATTTATGTGACTCACCAACTACCTCCTGGCTAAAGTTTCAACTGCATTTTACACAACAATTTTATATACATGATAGTCATGAACATGAGTTGTAGTGGCCTGCGCTCTGCCCACCAAACGCTGCCACGCTTTCCATTTTAGCCCAAGCCCAATTTACCAGTTGGAATAAGAATGCCAAAAATAAAGAGTGATAGGAGAAAGGTGGATCAGGAAGATGATGATCAAAAGCAGGCCAATCACGCTAGGCAAGCCCATGGACACACTGCAGAAGAACAGACCACTGTATTTTTGTTTGCTTGTTTCATCTGTCAAAGGTGTTATTATCTGCCCACATCCTTCATTTGAACACCTGTGGGTTCATCACTACAAGATATGTTTTCCTTATCTTGAAATGGTTACTGAATTACTTATAACACAGCATATGGCTGCAAACAGTATGGGAAACTGGCCTCAGTGTGACTTTCACTGAAAACCAATGAGGTGAAGTACAGATTCCCCACTAGTCGTGACAATCTTCACTTACAAAGAAGCCACATTCAAAGTTAGGACCATACTGTTGGGCAGAGTGATGCAGTCACCCCAGATGGTGAGAAGTGGGAGCAGGGTCCTGCATCTCTTAATTCAGCCTGCAGTCTTCAAGTGTAGTGGCACAGACAGTCTCATTGTCAATACTAAAGAAACCTCAACTGCTAATCTAGCTGGGTTTCATAGATGGACTGGAGTGCTGCTGTCTTGTTCTTGGCCTCAGGAAGCCAAGGGGTCTTGGGCCATCACTGCTCAGTATATTTCACAGATTGCATTTTATTCTGCCAAACTGTCAGCATTTTAACAAGATTTTCACAGACATCATTAAAGGACTGCTGAGAATGTAGCTCCTGGATTCGCACATGGCTTTGCATTCTCCTGTCCAACTGTTGCAGGATTTGGGGAACAAAAAGTTGGCATCATACTCGAAACAGCTCAGTCTGTGCAGTGTAATTGGATGTTGCTGCTGTTACCAATATCTAGAGCAGAAAAATGGACACTTAACTTACAAAACCTTAATCAAAATGGTTTTGGCAGCAGCTAGGCTAGAGGCAGCAGTGCACTGGAAATCATTATTAGGGCTTTTAGTGAAAAGAATGGATAGCAGAGTGTGAAAAATGGTATTATTAGGGACACTAACACATAATTTAAGAAGGCTGGGGTTTTTAGAAAAAAGCACAACTATGTGAATAGACACTGTTTCTAGTTGTTTGTGTCAATAAAGACTCTTCCTCATACAAACCACCACTTGAAGAGTTGACATCGGGGGAGAAGAAGTGCTTTAAAAGTGGGCAAACTGACTCTGCCCTTCTCCAGCAGTTTCAATTATGTTTTTTTGTTCTTGTATTTTCATTCCTATGTGAAACACTGTAAGATAATGTTCATTGTTTAAATGGATGGAAGGAGGGAGGGAGGGAGGGAGGGAGGGACAGACAGATGATGATAGATGAGCTACACTGGAGAAGGTCAAAGGCATACCTAGTCCACTATATCTAGTCCACTATACAGTTATATGCCTATGAGAAATGCATGAGCAGAAGAAGGATGCAATAGCAGCCGTCCACTCCAATTAAAGCAGGAAGTCACATGAGAAGAAGTGTGGAAAGGAATGGGAGAGGGGCCAGGGGAGGGGGTTGTTTGCAGTTTTTCCACTTTCACGATGGTTCTGTTCCCCAAACCCTCACGAAAGTGGAGGGGGCACTGTAGTAGCAGGAAAGGAATGAGAATACCATTTTTCAACACCAATGGGTAGACGTAAGAGTGATCAACACAAGCCATATGAGCTGGAATGTCAATCGGGATCCTGTGGGGTGGGGGGAAGTAAAGCTTGAAAACAATCTTTATATTCCAAAATGGCACAACACTGAGACTAATACAGACACTAGACTGATGTTTTTGCATATTTGGCAATTTGGCATATCAGGGATATTGACACATGATGGCATTTCAAATATTACATTGGTTGCAAGGCTATCCTTGCAATGCAATCCTACGCATAATTTCTGAGAAGTTAGATCCAGTGAGAGTTTGAATGTTACAGCCGTATGGTATGGTCCTTCTACTCAGAAGTCTACTCAGAAGTAACGTCCACAGATTTAAACTGGACATAGGGCCAAGTACACATCTGTAGGATTACAGCTTTAAGTCTTTTAAACCTTACTGAAGTTTTAAATCTGACTTCTTATACATTCATTATACCTTTTTATTCTAGATGCTTGTAAGCGTTGCATTGATATTCATCAGCCTGACTCAGAGGACTGCTTTATAGTTCTCTGGAAAGAGAAGTGTGTGTGTGGGGGGGGGGGGAGGGGGGGTTTACAGTAAAAATATATGCATAACTTCCTATGCCATCCACATTCTTTTGGGGAAGTTCAGGGTACTATAAAAGAATTATGCTAAAGCAATCCAGACCCAGATGAAGTCACTGCTGAAATAGTGATATTCTTAAATAATAACAGAAGGGATTTGTAAAGCCTGTGGGCAACAACATTCTGAAGTCTCATTTTCCAAATGTCTTTGAAGCTACCTCACAGGTATGGTCACTTCCACCCCAGCCTATTTAAAAACCCAAACTTTCTTCTGTGAGGGATAACTCTTGTCTTTCCTTTGAATCTGCAAGTATGCCTTATTCCATTGCATTTTGATTTCTGTATTCCATGGAACAGAATCTGGATTTTTTTAAAGTGTACTGATAAAGCACTCACACTCCAGCATAGTTCTGTGTGTCAATTAGATGTAACAGTAATAATTCTCAAAAGTTTCCTCAAAGTCTGAAACAAGGTTCTTGTCAGCCATTTGATTCAAGCACTTGAGTTATGCTCAGAAAAATCACATGCTTGCAAGAGAGCATAGAGACTGTAGCCTTACAAACCTATTTAAAGTAGGCTGTGAAACTCACCAGGGTCCAGCAGTTCCATGTTTGATTTCTGACTCTTCAGAGAACAGACACTGGTGAAAGCTTGTTATATTCCTTCAAAGTTCCATCAATATAACTGTACCTAAATAATCAGATTATCTTTCTAATGTTATAATTGTATTAAAAATTACTGCTTTTATACTTATAAAATAATTATTCCACCACTTATATTAAAAGTAAAATACTCTAATAAAATCAGAGTAGCATTCTACAATAATGATTCTAACCATGTTAATCAAAACCTGTTCCTGCATGCCTCTCCACAACTTCTCTTAAAAAGATTACAATTTTATCCCATTGATTCTTAAATTCCTTCAAGGAACCTTCTCTAATTATCACTGTCAGTTTATCCCTCTCTCCCTTAACCAACAAATTCATCTTCCATTCATTTTGAGATGGTATTGTGAGATTTTAATACTTCTGGGCATACAATAGCCTCATCGCCGTTGTCATATATTGTATAATTCTTACAAATTTCTTATTTGTTGGTCATCCACCTGTCCCAACAAGAACAGTTCCAGTTTAAATTGACTCTTCATCTTGAAAATGTCCTCCATGAAAGGGTGTATCATCACCCAAAATATCTTTGCATTATCACAGGTCTACCACATATGAAAAAAAAGTCTCTTCTAAATGATTACATTTCCATCATTTAGATGAAGAGCCTTTATACAGTAAACTGTTAATTAAAAAAGTATCTGAAGGCCAAGTTCACTCTTCCTAAAAAAATTTTGGACAATAACTCTGAGAATCTTCAAGTGGCCATACTGACTGGGGATTCTGAGAACTATAGTCAAAAAAAGTCATTTTCTCTAGCTCTGGTTAAGCCAGGAAGCCACATGACTAGCTATGATTTTGTGCCTATCTTCCAAAAAGCCTTTTGTCAACTAATTTAAAAACTTTTTGAAAAAGAGCTAATTCTTCAAGCAGATGTATGTTCTGTACCTAATTTGTCATGTTCTCCCTGAGGTCTTTTCAATGTGTTCATTGATCTTCATCTAATTTCCAACCTCCTCCTGTGTTTTTCTGCTTTGATATCAAAATATACAAGCAAGTGTTGCCATATTCTTACACGCCCCTGTTCATTTCCATGTTAGTAAAGTCTCACTTTTCCTTGATCCTTGCTAGCTATACAAATTTATTTTGCTAGTGGCACTAATTTCTATAAAAAATACACACTTTAATTTTTCTCCCTTCCTTTCATTTCATATATTAATTTGCTGCTTCTTTGGCACTGTGTGCTGATCATACAAGATTTCTGTATCTTGGGGGATTTCGTGGTGGACCATGCTAGCATGTTATAACCTCCAAAAATCATTTTGATAAGGATGACAACTCCTACTGAACAACAGCCAGCAGTAATAATTTGTATAGTATTTTTTTTCTTTACATGAAAACATCCCCTTTCTGAAGTATGGATGCCTAAATGTTTCATATTTTGTCATAATACTTTATTTTATTGCATTTTTACCTGCCTTTCAACTAACAACAACAGCAGCAACAGCAGTGTCATTTAATCCCCACAGACTTTCCATGCTTTTTGGAAGGCAGGTGTCTAAAGATGGAATCCTAGTCTACACTGGCAGGCTGGTAGGATTTAGATGGATTGGGCTTGTCCTTCTTTAGAATGATCAAATGTTTATGTATTACAACTGGAAGGTTGAAGTCTGTCATAGCAGAACATACTTAGATTCTTCCAGCAGAAGAGATCTAATTGCAATAGAGAGGTAACAGCTTTTCCTAACATAGAAAATAATGTGCAGTATTACTATAATCTATGTCTATCACAGAAACAGCTCAAAAGCCCAACCAATTTCTCCTGAGTGCCCAAAAATTGCTTATAAATTCTCACAATCATCCAATATTTTTGATAAAAAAGGGATGCCAACTATTTTTACACTTTCCCAGTAGAAAATTTGACCCTCTGAGGTAGTCATGTTCACTTCTGCAAATGTAGATAGAATTCAAGATGCACGAGATCCACTTAACATTCATTTTTTCAAATAAATATCATGGAATATATCATGGAATTTCACTATCTCTTTGTAACCTCAGGCTGGAAGCAACTGGTCAAAGAAGAGAAAATGTGGGGACTGGCAGAGAAAAGAGAAGACTTTTCAAATAGTAGGGAGTTTCTCTTTTTGTTGTCCAAAATTCTTGGGTGATGAAAATGACATACCACTTCCGAACAGTCCTTTCAAAGAAGGCCCAGATTAGGGTTACACATGCAATGTTGCTACATATCACTGGGAAATAGCCTAAATAGGTGAGTACAGAAAAAAAAATATTTTAAATTTTAAAGAGAGTAAGGACTTATTGTAACAAAGAAATGTACAACAGATTCTACTTCTTGCTATATTATACACAAAATTGTATAATTGTGTGTAAATTGTAAATTGTAAATTTTTGTAAATACAAAAAAATGTAAAATCTGATTGTGTGGAGGGGTTGTGGATTCTCCTTGTTGGAGATTTCTAAACTGAGATTAGATTATCATCTCTCAGAAATGCCTTAGCTGAAGATTCATGCACTGGCAAAGGGCTGGATGACTTTGAGATCTATCTAATGCTTACGATCTGTAGCTCAAATTACAGTCATCAATGTCCCAAAGTGAAAAAGTATTGAGAGAAACTAGCTCCAGATCATATGCAGAACACAAATTCAAACAGAAAAATAACATACTTTACATGTTCCTTTCATTCAAAGATGACTCTTAGTCACAATGCTGTAATAGGCCTTTCTTATTCAGATATTTTCTCTAGCATACAAAGTAAAAAGGCTGCTCTCTTGCCCCATTCTCCCACTCCAGGAGGTACTGAAGGGCATAGATGTTTCCTGGGGCAACTGAGGGCAAAGACAGTTTACCTTCTGCTGTAATTTGGAATCTCCACACAGGACAGCTATCACAGTTCCTGAGGGCCAGCTAAGAAGGCAAATCACTTCTCACTTCCACTATCACCCACTGTTTCTTAATTATGAACAATCTTACAAGCACAATACCTATTTAGAAACCTGCTTTGTGTGTTACGCCTAAATAATTGTACATTCAGGCTTCCTCAATTTATCTGACAGGTTAGGGACTGGACCTTGTCAGAAAATGGAATTGATTGAAAAATGGAACCCATGTACTGTGCTATAGGGAGCACGAAAGACTTATGGAGGCTCACTTTGGACTCACCATGTATGTTCTGCTTGCAAAGTCTTTCAACCTACTTAGTGCCTTCCCCCCCCCAGCTTGCTTTGCAAGCAGCACACATATGCAAGCAGTTCCAAGCTAGCCTTCACAGACAAGGGCCCTTTTCACATGTGGGGGGGGGAAACGGGCGAAAACACGCTAAAACAGAGCTTACCCGCAGCCGGGTAAGTCCGTCGCCATGCGGAGCAGCGCGAGCTCGCTGCTCCACACTCCTCCGGCATCCCAGATGGCAGCTTCCGGTTGGTTGAGGCTCTCCACCAACCGGAGAAGCTCGCCAGCCGGAAGCCCGCCCCCAGCAGATCTGCAGGCACGCACTTGCGCGCGCCTGCAAATCCACTTTGGAGCCGGGCGACGGAGCGGCACGGGGCTGCGCGCTCCGTGCTTTTTAAAAACCTCGAAAAAACCTCGTAGTTCCGGCCGCTCCCAAGTGGATTCTGGTGTGGAACTACAAAAAGTAGTCCACGCCAGTCCACTCTACGGTGTAGAAGACCTCAGTGACAGGTCGCTCTGCACCGTTTCAGAAGCCCGGTATGGAAATGGCCAAGAACTGATGAAAGGGTGGATCCCCTATCAAATTAATGGAACTTGTCCTTAATTTGGAAGCAACAGAAGAGCAAGATAATGACATCAAAAGCTGGGGGCTTCCTTTGTTACTCCTAGGAGGGGTCTACTACCATTGCTGCCTTACATGTGCATGTATATGCTTGATCATTTAATATATTTCTGATTGGAAATTATTGATCAAGCTCAACTACATGGGAGTCTTGGTGGTCCTGTTATAAGGACCGTCCCTATTTTGGAACACGTTTTGTAAAAATGTAAGCCTCTGAAACTTGTATATCAAGGAAATAAGTGTGTCTTTATAAAGTAAAAAGCTGAATGTCTGTGCATAAGCTGTACAAGCTCAGCTTCTAGCTCTGGGCATTCAGTGACCTAACCCTAACAAAAGAAATAAGAAAAAAAGTCTGATGGAGAAAATAGCAAACATGTGACCTGTGTATAGAGGAAAGACTGAAAAGGTATACTGCATTGGTGTGATCAGCTTTCATCAAGCTGATGCAATCGTCTGATGGTGGACATCCAGAATAGTGATGGCCAGCGACACTCCCAGATGAGTGGTCACTTAGTGCCCTTGTATAGGTGGCAAGTGAGATCCCATCTCAGTGGGGTGGAAACCTCCTTGTTGACATTAACATGGATTAATAAAACTCATTTTCAGTTGGATAATAAAGAAAGACAGTTAACAATCACTCCTGACCAATCAAGGGCTAGAGAGAATATAAATCCCCCTTTCTAGACACAAAGGTAGGCTGTTTACAATAACCTCTAAAGAGAGTTGATCAAGCAGCCTCTAACAGCTTTTATGTTGCAGATGCTGTTCTTGGCTGGTAAATGCAGCAAAATGTTCCAGTAAATTCTCCAGCCCTTACCAAAGTGCCTGATCCAAAATGTTCACACTAGACTGAATTCATGTACATTCTGAGAATATCTACCTCTAGGAATCTGAGTCTGGGCAAAAGCACATCTTGAGACAGATAGATCCCAGAAACTCACGCTCACACAGAACCGTTTCACTGGATTGGTTTTGTGAAACAGAGAAGGATCAAAATTTGCATAATTATCAAATTAAGGAAGAGCAGGTATTATGGCAATTTTATAAGTGAATCAAAACAAATCAATATATAATACAGTTGCTACAGAATGAGGAAACACAGTAACTCAAAGAAGCATTTTCATAAAGGCTGAGAAGCTCAAAAATTCCCAGCTATGACTGCAAGGCCCAAAGGGATGGATTTTGGTTCCAGGTTTTCCTTTTTTAAAAAATGGGATTTGGCTTCCAGATAGGTCCTGAAGCTGAGCAATTTAGGGTTAAAAGGTTGCAGTGAGGATGAGGGAGAAGGAAAGAAACTCAAAGGAGGCATTTTAAAGCTCAAGGAAGAGAAAAGTATTTTAGGCAGTTTATTTCAAGGGAGGAGCATGAAGGTACACAAACACATACCAAAAATATAAAAAGTAACATAAATGAGGAGTAAAATAAATTATGAGACTATAAGAACTAAGCAAGCCAGCAGGGGGAGCATGGAGATCACTGGTTGCTCACAATTGTGACCCAGCCTTGTTGTATCCTCCAGCTGGATGGCAGTGGTTTTCCCTCTTATAACAGTTTATGTCTCCATTAAGTCCTGCTTTTCTAGAAACTCTTTTAACAACTTGATTCAAGTTAAACTTGTTGACAGTACAATTGTGTTGCTCATTGCCTACATAACCTTAGGTGACATGTACAGGGCTAATAATTAAAATTAGCTTCACTCAAGTTAATTCAGCAATGTGGAAAGGATTGGTTGCAATCATCGTGTAAGGAACCAGGGACCGCTGGAATGTGTATAACCCTAACTCATTACAGTTACACAGCAGAAATGGCATACATCGCTTGTTAAAGATTCGCCGTATGTGGCAATAATCCCCAGCAAACTCAGTGGGACTTGCTTCTGAGTAGACTTGTGCAGGTTCCATAAAAACTCCTCTTTTTCACCACAGTATCAAAAAACCAGATTTTGCTCTAATTTTTGATACCATTTTCATTTTGATAACCCTACAAATATTTCTGATCCCTGATGGATGCATGAATATGTGCCTTCAAGTAGCCTGTCAGCTTTTAGCGATCTTATAAATTTGTTAGGGTTTTCTTGGGCAAGGAGTACTCAGAGACAGCTTGTCATTGCCCTCCTTTGAAAGATAGCTTACAGCACATTGGTGATCTCCTATCCAAGTACTAACCAGTACTAACCCTGCTTAACTCAAAATCAGAAGGCATCTGGTGCCTTCAGGGTATTTAGGCCCTTTCGCTTTCAAACAGCTATGGTTAAATGTATGTCCACAGCCTCTAAAATATAGCTTACCACAGCTGTTATTCCTTGGTGTTCTCCCCATGTATGTCCACAGTCCAAGGGCACAATTTTTGAAACCACAGCAGAACTTTGGAATAACAATCATATGATTCTTATAGTGATATATATTATAGTTCACAGATAGCCATCACATGAACACTAATCTTCACACCCACCTCATTAGCTTTGTACCTAGGGCTGCAAGTTCAAGATTATTCTGGGCCCTGAGGTTTCTGGGCCAAAATCTGAGATGTAGAGACAGACCTTGGTGATGTCATTATGTGCTATGCATTACGTGACAATCAGAGTTGCTTACAGCTTGTCATTCAAACACAAACAGAGAGAGAGAGAGAGAATGAACAAACTTTTAACAAGCTGCCGCAGTATTAGCTGGGCACAAGATTTCCACACAGTCCTTTTCTTTTGCCCAGAACTGAGCCCACCAAAACTGGAGAATCTGTACCCTTGTCTCCTGCCTGGAGACTCAGGGCCCGGCCCTGAGATCTGACAATCCCACCTGTAAACTGGAGAAGCTTGGTCCATATACATAGTTCCCTCCAACAATGTGGAACCTGCATAGTCAGGGATCTACAAAAGAAGGAGATTTTCCAAGCACAAAATGACTCCATGTGGTTATTTGCCATGTATGATACGAAAGTCCAGAGGGAAGGGGGATTTTATAGAAGGACATCTGTTGCCCTGAGTTCTGGGGTCCCTTGGGGGATGCCTTAATGTGCTCCACGTGATAGGGAATGGAAACTAGCCAGAGCATGAGCAATAGCAATGCGAGAGGCAGGGTAACCTAGCAGGGTCTTTTTACCCAGTTTTTACGGGGTCAGGCCAAGCCAAAAACCAAACGAAGATGTCCAATAAAATGATTTTATTGAATGAAAGTCTCACGCACCAACGCAATCACTCACACACTCACTCAAGACCTATTAAGAAGCAAAAGAGAGGAAACTGGATAGGGGAACTATTGAAGGGATTGTAGCTGGAGTAATACTGCACCTTTTCTTGAAGTCCTTGGTCCAGTAAAAACAGCGAAGAAGTAGAGCTCAGCACAGAGAGGGCTGAGGGGATTATTCGACTGATGGAGAAAGGGTCTGCTGGTATGAACAGGAGTGATCCAAAGAAACTCTCAAAAACTGGGACTATTTGTAGGGGAAAAGACCTGGAGGGCTAATCCTTTCCTAGGGAGAACAATGGGTGTTGCAATGGAAAAGAAGCTCCACGATGGCAACTCCTTTTTCATGACGAGATCACAAGGTGTTGCCAAAATTTCAGGATCTTCAGTTACTTTGGGTTGTGGTGTGAATTTATGTAGATGGTCCTTGTCTGATAGGATTTTATTGCTATCGGTGCTCAACGTGGGGGAAAACACACTAATCCCCTCAAGTTGGCTCCTCAGTGGCTGAGGACCCTTTGTTTACTGTGGGTTTGCACAGCTTGAGGTCTCCTGGGTCTATGTGACAGGCAGTTGTACTGGACTGAGCTGGTTTTCGATCATTAGACCGTTGCTGCCTACGTGTCCATCTGGGTGACCTCTCAGGGACATCGAATCATATTTTAATATCAAAATTGTAGACCCCGGGACAGGGTTTGCCAGTGAGGTAACACATTCCCAAGCAAAAGACAAAATGGACCCCATTGTTTGCAACCCAATATTACCTCCTTCTGTGACTGGACAGATGCTAATACAGTTCTGGAGTGGGGAGCACTTTGTAACTTCAATTGAAGAAGCCAAACTTTATTGCCTTTGCATTCTTTCTTTCTGTTCAGCTTACAGCCATGGGGAGAAAGCTCACTTTTCATCCACACATTCAGCACAGAACATAGATGCCGTGACCAACACTGTGTCTTTATTTCCCCTGGAGAGAGAGAGAGAGAGAGAGAGAGAATTTCCATATCTGCTTGATGAAGCAGCCTGTGAAGCTTAGAAAGCTAGTGTGATGTGTTTTACCCCTATCGGTTGGTCCAATAAAGGTATTACCAAAGGATTTTGGATCTTTTTTCTTTTGTTTTATGACCGACACAGCTACCTCTACAACACTTTCTTGCATACTGTTCCCCCAAACTCCTGGCAGCTTTAAACAGCTGATGCCCACTGCCATAGCTGTTTTCAGCCCAGAGGAGGTCAGTCCTCTTCTACAGTTGGGGATTGGGGCTGCCTGGATACCTCTCCCTTCCCTTCTCCTTCTGAACAACCTGGAGTCTGACCTTACCTTCCCAAACAAGTTACTGGTTGTTCAGGAGGAGGAGGAGGTCCTTTCTCTTTCCCCAGATGCAAACTGCCACCAGGCACTGCCTGGCCGCTACCTCCCTTTGGCCAGTCAATGGCTGATTCCAGGGACAGGGGAGACACAGAACTTCATTTGAAGTTATCCTCCACCCGGTGTACAACTGCACCTTTCATGATCCCCCTTAAGTGTTTTTTGGTAAAAAGCACAATTGAAATCATCCCAAAAGTCTAGAGGTATTTTACTCTGTAGGTGATAGCAGCTGACCTCTAAGCTTAGGTCTGGATTAACCGTGACATCAAGTACACTCCTGCACAAAGCTGTGGTCAAAGTGGGGACTCTAGTAGAGCACGGTTATTTTAGTGCTCCTTCACGTTTGCAAAGTGTCTGGGCTGACCTTCTGGCTGAAAACAAAGAATTGTAGAACTGAGAAAGTGTATGTGAGAGGCTGGATTTATTTATGCCCGCTGTTGCTGGGTTAGAAATGTGGGGCCTCATCCCAGCAGGGTCCTGAGCCCTACGTACTGGCCCTTGCTCTCTTCTTTGAACTGCTCCAGATAAGGCCTTTCTTCCTCAGATGCTAAACTAGCAGCCATACCGCTGCCAAGAGCTCCAGATGAAGGGCAAAAGGCCTTGGAACTGTAGCGTGCAGAAAATATCTGCCTCTTCTCTGTTCATTTTTGGAAGAGGGCCAAGGGCGAACTGAAATCAAACCTATGGAATGCCTTATTGAAGCCATGGACATTTGTCCACCCACTTATCATGGCCTTGTTGTGGGAAACTTCCTTTAACCATAGCAACGTGTGAAGATTTTTACTTTCATTTTAAAGCTATCTTGTTATCTTAGTCTAAATGTGTTGGCTGAAAAAAAAAAGTGTGGGGGGAAGCATCAAGCCTTCAGTTTGACCACTTTATTCTAAAGTTGAATTTCCTGGATGAGAAATTTCCCATGAAAAACCAGCATACAACTAAATGTCTTTCTCCTGACCTCAGAACCTTCCAGTGAATTGTTCCATTACTATTTTTCCCCCCACTTACTTCACTTTACTACCAAGTATATTGCTAACAGTGTGCTGTTATGGATGTTTAAACTAGAGAAGTCCTCACTGAGGTCAATGGAATTTACTCCAGGCAAATGTGCATAGATTTTTCAGGCTAAGGCTGCAGTCCACTTACCTGGCAATAAGTTCCATTCAGTTCAGATGAGCTTATTTTTAAGTAAGCGTGTAGAGGATTGTATTTTCAATAATTTGCCTGTCTTTCTCTGGTATAAATAAATGTATAAATAAAAATCTATTAATACTTTGAAAATTTTCAGAAAGTGCCGAGAGAAAACATGTGATATTTGTTTTTTTAAACCTGCATTTTTATTTCTGTTTTCTTATGGTATAAAGAAGACAAAAAAGGAAATGCTAAATAGCAATGATTCGGTCTGGGGGGAAAAACAAAAACAAATTAACAACAGGAAGAAATAAAGCAAAGATAGATTGGCCAGCCAAAGACAGAAATATAACTGAGCATTTTTTTTAAAAAAACCCTAGCTTTTAGCTCAGATAAAAATAGGTTCATGAAGCTAGAAGGGTATGGAGGGCGGGGGTCAGCACATTTTCAAAGATTTGGTAAGTCCCATGTGTTCTGAACAAGTCTTGGAAAAATTGCTTCTTTGGACTACAACTGTCATAATCCTTAGCCAGCATGGCCACTGGCCATGTTGGCTGGGAGATTTTGAGAGCTATAATCTAAATAAGTAACTTTTCCAAGCTCTGGTTATTAGAAGACCATTGAAGTCAAAAGGTGTGTCCAATTCTTGCAGGTGATATCTGTCCCTCTTTCATCCTTTACTCCCCATTTGCCTATGATCCACATTCTTCCTCAAAGCCTTCCTTTTCTATGAACCTTTGGCAAAATCCCATCACTACTCCTCCACCCCACTCTAATGCCCTAGATATGCATACCTGAAACAAATTAACATCACTCCCCTGTTTAATGTTTGCCTCCAATTCTTCTTCCTCTATAGCTTTCTGTGTCCCAAATTTTAGGGCCAAGCATCCTGTGACATTAAACATGTCATCAAAAATCACTTCAGTGTTGTTGCTGTCAGTGCTCAAACTGGTATCACATTTTCTTAAAGTTACAGCTTTTTTGGGAGGTAGGAAATGATATTTGTCAGAAGAGATTACCCCCTTGTATATATACACACACGCGCGCACACAGTAGTCCTAATGTAAACTGAAGCTCACTCATGTGCTATTTAAAAACAAATCCACTGGTAAATTGGGCTTTTCCAGATTTGTCTAAAGGAGCATGTCTTCTTGTGATGTAGTTGCTTGAGATTTTGTTTTAAAGCAGGTTTTCTGTTTTGCCAATGAATTTTGAAAGTACAGTTGTAGGGGTGCAACTGAATTCAAACAGCCCCTCACACCTACTAAATTTCCCTGCCTCAGTAATAAATTGTAAGTACATGCTGAGCCTTCCTTACCCAGAAATCCAAAAGCCTCCAAAACCCAAAACTTTTTGCCACCAACTGTCCGCTTCTACCTTCAAGACAGTGGCTGCAGTGCTCCTGCTTGTTTGTCTCTCAGATCCTCAGTCTCTCCCTTTTTGCTCCCAGCTGCTCACTTCCACCTTTGAGGCAGCAGCTGCAGTGCTGCTGCTCATTTGTCTCTCAGGTCTGAGGAATGCTGCTGCTGCTGCCGCCGCCACCACCTCAAAGACAGAAGCGGGCAGCAGGGGGAAAAAGAGACTGAGGACCTGAGAGATGAACAAGCAGGAGTGCCACTGCTGCCACCCTAATGGCAGAGGTGGGCAGCTGGCCTCAAAAGGAGAGAGACTGAGGATCTGTGGAAGGCATGGACTCATGCCAAACACTACACTTGGATTCCTGCCATTGCATAGATCTTCAGTTTCTCGCCAGCCTCATATCTCATACATAACACAAGTAGTGAACAAACAGGATGGGAGGCTATTCCAGAAAGGGACTGAGTTCCAAAACCGGAAACATTCCGGGTCCCAAGCATTTCAGATAACAGAGGCTCAACCTGTAAAACTATTTGGCTGCTGTCATAGCTGAAAGTTACACCAGCTGAAATTCATGGCTTGCAACTGTTAAAGTTAGTAATGATGTTCTGATCCAGGTGGGATCTAGACAGGTTGGATTTAATGTAAGTGGGACCTAACTGTAAATCTCCCAGTTTTCAATAGCTCCTAAGGCACATAGCAAGAATTGGAATCATGTGGCCAACCAGGTGTAGTTTGCCTGCAGCTCTCAGAATTTCTCCTCACCAGCTAAGCTGGCAAGAGTTGGTAGGACCTGTAGCCCAGGAATGTCAGGAGGGCCAGGTGATAAATATTAGGTAGATACAATTGGTTATCCACTATTTCAAAGAAGATGCCAGATAACTAGTCTATTGGTCCCATCCAGCAACTCTTTTCTTATGCTCTCCTGCAGCATTATGTGTGTGGCTCTGTGTTTCCAAGCCTCCTAGAATGCAAGAATATGAATGGGCCAGAATGCTTTCTCCATGCATACCATAACCAGATCACACTCCCATGTTTGCAAATTCTGATGAACTTCTCTCAGTGTGAAAA
Source organism: Cyclura pinguis (assembly GCA_030412105.1). Taxonomy (NCBI): domain Eukaryota; kingdom Metazoa; phylum Chordata; class Lepidosauria; order Squamata; family Iguanidae; genus Cyclura; species Cyclura pinguis. The sequence goes on from CM059600.1 coordinate 134,781,132, forward strand.
ACACACCTTATCAAAACTGGTCTGTCTTTGCAGTTGGCTGGTACAAATTCCATTTTATTAGTGTGTATGTCTGTGTTTTTAAAGCAGTCTCTATCAACTCATTGCAAGAGTGGGAAGCATGTGTAGAGCTATAATCCTGTGCAAATGCTTCTTAGAGTGCTCTCCAATGAACAAAAAAAGGCTTGGTTTCACAGCAGTTATCCACAGGACTGTGACCAGTTCTTTTGTAATGTTCTGGACAGAGTGCCTTCAGTCTCCCACCTGATATTTCTGTTAGTATTAGGCACGCAATGAAAATCAGTCATGAAGTCTGATCTCAAATTTTGCTTGTAACACCATCTTCCATCACAGGCTCTAACCTAGTGCCAGTCTCTTGAACAGCTCAGAGATGCACCATGCAGCTGCATCTCTGAGGAACCAAACCTCATATATTTCCCATAATATATTTCTATCTTTTCCCTGTTTTGGAGCACAGTTTGAGTCCTGTTTGTAAACTTGGCAGGAGGGAAGGATAGATACTGAGTTCAGGGAGAAAACCAATTAGGAAGTGCTGCTCCTGTAGCATCTTTTCTTCCAAGCTTTTCTATTGTCCCCTGGCATTGAATTTTTTGCACCTCTTTGGTTGACATCATTGTTATTTCTCAACCCTAAGATTCAAGGTGTCTTATAGTGTAAAAAAAGTACAAATAAAAGGCCTCACAGAGATGTTGCTGCAATATGGACTTTCAGACTGATTAAACACCTCTTAGCCTCAACTAGAGGCTAAGGAAAAGGTACCTTTTGGACTACAATTCTTAGTATCTCCCAGTCAGCAGGACCAAATGTAATTCAAAAAGTGGATTTTGCAGTTCTGACCTTTACCCCTAGATAAGCTGAAGATATACATTTCTTAATACTGCAGCAAGGACGGTTGTCTTAAACAATCACCTGTAAAACAAATACAGCAGTCCCTCCAGTTTCGTGAAAATTCGGGGTGTTCTGTAGCTTTTGGACAACATTTACCATCATTCCTAACTGCTGATGACTGTTTTAAATTTCTCCATGCTCTCTGGTGGTAAATCCAAATCAAAACTGACAAGTACTCTGCTCCCTAAGTGGCCACCAAGGATGCATTACACTCACAACGCTTTACTCTTAATTGTACACATTGGGTCAAGCCATGAAGAAGGACTTGCAGTCTGTAGTTAGTAAGTTTTGAAGATCATATTCTGAGGAAACGTAACATGCCAGGATGTTAACACCTGACTTACAGCATCTGCGTGATTAGGTAATTAAGGGGAGAGCACAGAACAAGTGAAGCTTATTAATGATCATGTCCTTTTGCTGAAGGAAAAAAGCAAGGGGCAAAACCTGCCTCACCCTGGATCTTGAAATGATTGGAAGCTGTAGTGAATGAATTTTTAGGAAGCAAGCTTTGAGGGTAATAGGGAGGTTAATGTAAAATATTTGGGAATGGGGTTTGTTGATGTGCATGCATGTGTGTATTGTTGCCCTAGGCATGGAGAAATATAACAGGTCTGATGTTTAACAAGCTAGGCAGAAAAGAAATCTAACCCACCAATCTTTGGCCATTTCCGTACGGGCTAATAGAAACGGTGCAGAGCGTCCTCCAGGGAGGACGTCTGTACCTTGGAGCGGACTGGGTCGGACCTACTTAATGTAGATCCACACTTCAGCCCGCTCCGGAACGACCCAAAGTGGTCGTCAAGCGTGCTTTTGAAAGACCGCTTAAAACGGGTCTTTCAAAAGCACGGAGCACGCCATTCCGTGCCCGCTCTCCGGTGCAGATTTGCAAGCTCGCACCAGTGTGAGCCTGCGATCTGCTGGGGGCGGGCTTTAGGCTGGTGAGCTTCAGTGGTTGGTCGAGACGCTCGACCAACCGGAAGGCGCCATTTTCATCCCCGGAGCAGTGCGGAGCGATGAGCACGCCCTGCTCTGGAGCAGCGCGGACTGGACCGGGGAGCCAAGAAGTCTGGTAAATAGTGGCACGGGGCGATTCCCTCACCCCGTGCAGAAATGGCCTTTATCTCATCTGTCAGAGTTCTACATGAGTTATTTATACAGTCACTATTAATGAAACAACATGTCTAGCTGTGCTGTCTTTAAAAATCAGCTATTGAGTGCTCCTCCTCAGTGCTTACAACAAAGGTAGGCATGTGATGCCTTCTAGGTATTTTCCCATAATTCCTGACTATGCTGGCTTGAGCTGATAGGAGTTGTAAGTAGAATAAGACCTTGGGCAGCAGGAACTGGAAGCAGGCAAGCTGCCATTTTCCCTAAGCTATGCTTGCTTGTTTGCTCTCACCATAGTCCAGTTAGATTCTATATAAGGAATGGACAGAGGACACCATTTTATTGTTTGTTCTTGTCAGGTAAAAAAATCACTTGGGCTGACCCTGGTAAGTATAGAACCTAGACTATATCAAACTTCAGAAAAGGGAATTAAATTAATTTTCAACTTGTTTATGATGCTCACATTAAAGCTTAAGTTCTTCTGTGAACCAGTTCTTCTGTGTGACTTGAATTTGTATTTTCTCTGTTCTTGTTGTTTGTGTCTATGGGTCATTTGCAACTTATGATGATCCTAAGGCAAACCTATCATGTTCTCCCCCGTCCTTAGCAAGATTTGTTCAGAGAGGATTATTATTGCCTTTCTCTGAGGCTGAAGGAATGTAACTTGTCCAAACTCACTCCATGGGTTTCCATGGCCTAGTGGGAGTTGAACTCCAGTCTCCCCCATAAAGCTAGCCTAATGCCTAAACTGCTACACCACACTGGCTCTCACTGGAGGCAATTCACAGTGTAATTCACTAATTCTGTAATAAAAGAGTGGGAGGAACTGAAGACAGAGAGCAGATTAGACAAAAACCAAAGTATTTGTGAAGCACTCAGGGTTAAAGGAAATGTTCAAAGATGATCACTTACACAGTTCTACTGTGTAAACATATGTAATCAGCATAAAGTATTCTTTAAAACCGAGTAAGCCTGGGTGGCTGGGATCTTTTTTCCCCTTCAGTAATTCTCATCTCTAAGCATTTCCTGATAATAAAACAACAGGGGCTGATCTTATTCCCAGTGGGTGGAGTGTTGTGATCCTAAAATGTGGGAGGCAGGAAGGAGGCAGTTCAATGAAAACCATATGTTGTCAGACTTTCCCTCCATTTGGTTTGTGAGCATTATGGTACAGAAAGAGATACTAGCTTCAGCTATTATCCAGTGTGTGAGAACCTATTTTGGATTCTGGAAATCTGTTTTGGAAGTCGAGATCAAATGAAGGCAAAATGTGCCTAAATTTCTACAAGTCAGGGGTGGGAATTATGTGGGCCACAGGTTTTTGTAGCACTGTGACTCCTCAGCGGTCGCTAGACTGGCTAGAGGTTGTTGGGACTTGCAGTTCAACATAATCTGAAAGGCTGCAAAGTTCTCACCCCTGCTATAGGTGCCGAACATTCAGTGGCACAATGATTGCTAAACTGCAACAGCTAATTGTGTCTCCTTCTCATTCAGAATAATGGCCAAGCAGGCCATAGCCCCAAGACCTTTCCTTCTACATTTTTAGGCTGGGTAACAATCAGGGGTGTAGCATCAGGGAGGACAAAATGAAGACTTAGCTTTCCAAATAAGAATTCTCCCCCCGCCCCACAACAATTTCTAGCATTGTCATAACCTAAAACTTCAATTGAGCATTCAGAAACACAGGCCAAGATCTTGTGTTGTCTGACAATGGAGCTCAGTCATCAAAACTACAACTGACAATGCCCCCTCAAACCTATCTGCACAGCCTAGCAGCTCTCCAGTTGAAGTGTTTCTGAGGTACTCAAGATCAGAGGTCTGGGAAATGATATCTTCAGTACACACCAGACACAGGGTGCCTTGAGAATTGGCAGCTGGAGAGACCCATGGGGTCCTGCCACAACTGTTTCTCCCAAGGCAATGCTGTGGGTGTTATTTCCCAGCACTCCAGTTTCCATTCAACTGAAATGCTCTGGTTGAGGTGCTGCTGGGTTGCGAAAGTAGGTTTGGGGAGTCACGTTCAGATGTTCCTGACCGTACATGTGCATCTCTAGCAGTTACATTTCAAGTCCAGCTTGTAATATTGTAATTGCTGAACAACCATTTAGGTATCCAAAGAAAAGGAACAGACAATATTACCAAGGAAATGTGAACACAGCAAATAATAAGAGTTCTAGGTGTGAATGATTTTCAGCGTCTCACTCTCTGCAAGGCTAGAAAGTTGGTGACTAAAGGAAAATTTCATTGGGTGGTAGAATTTTTATTTTGGGAAGTCAGTCCCCTCATCCCACTTGCTGACCCCAGGTAGCTACACCCCTGGTTAACAACATGTATCCATTACATAACTACCTCATGTGTTACTCCATTGAAACAACAGCCAACATCTTATAAATCTTTACCAGTGTACTTATGAGAGATGGCAGAGATTGTTCCTCTTCCTCCACCATGCATCAGTGGTTGGAGAGAGGGGCTGCCAAGTGCAGTTCTGTCTCCCTAGCCACTGCTCAGCTCCTGGGGCTGCATCCAGGCTTGTTCCAGCTGCACTTGAAGAGGGAGCTAAAGATGTTCTTTCTGTTTCTCAGGCCTGCCCTTCCTTTCTTCCTGCTCAGGAACAATCAGAAGAAACCTAGGCTTCTTCTGAAAGTTCCAAAGAAGTGCATATACTATACAAGCATAGCCCCCCAGTTATGCCTGTAAATGTCACCAGCTGGATGCTGGCCATAGTGTTCTAATTCTGCTGCAATGCCGTAGGCTCAGGCTGGCTTGCTGACTGATTTAACTTTGTTGGAATTCTTTCCAATTGTGGTAGCAGTTAGAATTTGGGCTGAGGAGTTACCTAACTCTTTTGTCCATTTTTGGTGTGATAGCACGGTAGCTGTGCCTGTTGTCAATGCAAAGTCCTCCAAATCTTCCCTAGATCATGAGATTGGCTAGAGCTTTTCTGTTGCATTGTTTGCATAACATTTTATTCACAGCGCTCATGTGGCTGGTGTGGATAATGGGATAGCTTGTAGCTGATTCTCTTTCCTGCAAACAGATGGAGTGCTTCAGATAGCTGGCCCCAGAAGTAGGCTCCGAACCAGTTCCTATGCTGGTAGACCTCTGGAGCCTTGGAAGGGTGTGACTGCACGAACCATAGCTGTCTCCTTAGCCTCTAGTACTAGGCGTGGTTACTGGAAGGCTGGAAAGGAATTTGAGTTTTTCAAAAGGCTTAATGGGCTGGAGGCTTCTTGGCCTCTTTCTGTGGAGCACGTGTTACATTACTGTGTATACCTGAGGGATAGGGACCTGGCACCTCAGTCTGTATGGACTAAGTTGTCAGCTCTAGCTTTTGCAGCCAAAGTGCAAGGTTGTGAGGATACCACCTCTGATTTTAGAGTCTGTAAGGCTTTGGAGGGTTGATCTAGGGAGCAAGTTTGAATTATTGATACTTACAATACGTACATGCCTTTATCTCCAGATATGTTCAGGAGACTGGGAAGTTTTTGGCCTGTTTTTCAAATTCCAGTTTTGAGGTAGTGCTGTTTCCTGCAGCCTTTCTAACTGCCTTGGTGTTTGCATGTTAGTAAATTGATTTTAACATCCAAAGGTGATGTTTCTGGTAGGTCTGTAGCCTTCGCAGATTTGGAATCTGTTAGTCAGGGTGCAGTTTTGCATAACAGGCATTCCAAAATTGACCAGATAGGAGTGGGGGTAAAGTTACAGTTGGGTTTGTGTTCTGATCCAGCTCTGTGCCCTGTTCAAGCTCTGCAGCATTATGTACAGTTGCGGGGGCGGGCAAGACCAAAGGTATTGGTCTGTCAATGTGACCCTTTTGCCCCTCACCAGTTTCTAGTTTCAGATAGTCACCTCAAAGACCTTGCAGTCTTTGGGTCTAGACAGGGTCAAGTTTGCATGCAGTCTTTTAGGACTGGCGCTGCCTCCACTGTTTCAGCCGTGGACTTTGGCCCGCAGGATATCCAGTACATCGGGCATTGGAAATCTTTGATGGTAAAGAGGTATGTGTGTCCTTTTAAGTTTTGAGATTCAGTAGCTCAATTAGCTTTGTTTCTGTTTTTCTCTTTTAGTTCCTAGGTGCTGTGTGGCAAGACCTTAGATCCTGATATGCGGCCATAGTATGCTGTTCTGCACAATTCGCCAGGCCTGAAGTTGCCATTTGGGGGCTCAGTTGGGATTGATGTTGCCACTGCAGAGTGATGTTGTAGAAGAGGCCTCTGATGGAGCAGTTTGTTGTCCTTCTTGTTTGAGCAGTGCACAGGGCCTCTTCCTTCCTGATGGGTTAGTTATTCACCTTGGTGGGAATGACTTAGAGTGGTTGAAGGCCCAGGTGTTGCAAGCATTGAAAGATTTTCATCTTATAGAAAGTTGTTGGCCTGGAATTTACCTGATTTTTTCTCCCATTTTGCCCTGACAAGCATAGTGGTAATCCGAAGCACTTTGATTGTACCTGCAGAATGGCGAATAATGAGCTTCACAATGCCCTGGACAGGGGGTTGGGCGACTTTCTTCCTCACCCTAACATAATTTTTTGATGGTCAGAGCTCCACAGGGCTGATGGCATTCATCTGCCAGAAAAGGGGAATATGTTGTTCCTGAGGAATTTGCAACAGGGATAAGGGCTATTTTATCCAGCCTGTGGGAAAAGGGGTTAGGCAAACACTTGTCTCTTGTCTGTGGCAGGTATTGGGAGGAGAATATCAGACTTTGAAGGTCACCTTTTGGCACCCTCCTGGTGTAGGGTGGAGTTCTGGAATTCCCTTTTTAGGGCCCAGTGTCCCAGGGGGTGGCAGAAGGAGGCTACACTTGAGGCTAACCTGGGATTTGGGCTCTCACTTGTAGGGCCCTGCAATTATGCCAGACTAGGGAGAAACCTGGCTTGCCCTTGGGGCTGAGCTCTTTTGCCCAAGGGAAGGCTGAGGCTTCATGAGATAACACTGAGGCCTCAGCTGGAGCTGCATCAGATTGCTCCCCTCTCTTGCTCCATTTCCAGACCAACACAACTTAGGCCTTTTCCGCACCGGGCTGTTTAAATGGTGCAGAGCAACCTCCAATGGAGGTCTTCTGCACCGTAGAGTGGACTGGGGCGGACTACTTTTTGTAGTTGCATACCTCAGTCCACTCCGGAGCGACCGGAACTGGTCGCGCGGCATGTTTTTTAAAAACCTCTTTTTAGAGGTTTTTAAAAACCACAGAGTGCGCAACCCCGTGCTGCTCCGTCGCCTGGCTCTAAAGTGGATCTGCAGGCGCGTGCAAGTGCATGCCTGCAGATCTGCCGGGGGCGGGCTTCCGGCTGGCGAGCTTCTCCGGTTGGTGGAGAGCCTCCACCAACCAGAAGCCGCCATTTAGGATGCCGGAGGAGCGCGGAGCAATGAGCTCGTGCTGCTCCTCGTGGCGATGGACTCGGCCGGCTGGAAAACAAAGCTGGTAAGCTCTGTTTTCGGGTGTTTCCCCCCCACACATGCGGAAAGGGCCTTATATAAGTTAGGTCAAATAAAATGGTCCTTATTTAACCCAATTTTTGTGTGTGTCTGGTCTCATTATTTCATGGTTGACCGTCAGATGCTTAGTCACAAAGGAGAGAGAATTCTGGGACAGTTCTACTAGAGTCTATTGTGCAAAGCAAAGCAAAGCAATTGATGTGTCTCACTTTTTTAACTTCATTCAGAGGCTATATGCTAGGTGGATCCATTTTTTAACAGATCTACACATAGTTCTTGTAACAAAGCTAACTTCATGGAAAGACCTAACTGGCATTAAACTCAACTGTAGCTCACTAATTTATTAAGATCCCCCCAAATGTCATAAAGGTGTGTGCCCTCTCTAGTTCTCTCAAAGTCTTCATTAGATTTACTTCCTCATTGGGAAGTATGTTGGGAGTGGCAACCTTTGCATGCTTAATTAACTGGCTAGTTTGTTTGCATGTTTATTGTAGGCATAGAGAGATAGCCTAGAGAAAACTTCCTGTTTGTTTTGGTCAACACCTCTTCCTCCAGCACGTACACATTCTTTGGTCTTAAAAAGGTTCTCTTGCCATTTACTCCTTTCCTTTCGTCTTCGCCTTTTGTCCCGAAAGCATGCCCTGAGATGTCCTAACAGGGATTATTTTCAGCAAGCATGTGAGTGCTTAATTTTCTTCCTACCTTCTTCAAGAATTGAACCTGTGTAGACTATGCACAAGATTTTGTGAGTAAACTCTTTTATATTTTTAACCAGATGGTTTTTTGTGTTTATTTTGAGCTAGGTTAAGTGTGTTTGGGGTGGAGTGATAGAAGTGGGACTGGTAATCTGTTCAACTTCCGTTTTTGTGCAATTACTAAGATACTCTGCTGATTGAGAGTCTCATTACCAAAAATCTCTCAATTCCCCAACAAGTATTTCCCCAAAGAGGCAAAAACATGGTGAAATTAATAGTTAAAAAACTGTTTTCAGGGGGGCTAGAGACCTTTGGGAGTCTCAAAAATGGGCTTGGGATGACAGGCTACACATTGCCAACCTCTGGACTTGATATCAAAAAGGGAGCAGATGGGGAAAGAAATAAAAATTCCGAACTCTGACCAGTTGTTATGGCCACTAGGTCTGGCCCTGATAATTATCTTCTGGGGAAAAAAATATTTCCACTAGAAGCATTAGGAGCACAGGCAACTGCCAGACTGCTTGCTTGTCTAGACAATTGCTGTCTTTGGTGACTAGAAGCAACTCTGCAAGGTCCTGGGCAGAAGTATTTCCCCTCACTTGCTCTCGGGGGTTCCATTCACTGGAGATATGGGAGGCTGAACCTGGAACCTTTCAGTGCAAATTATCTATTCTGCTACTGAGCTGTGATCTCTCCCATCTATTTGTAGCCATGAGGGCTTTTTCCCTATCTCACACTTTTTTAGCTGTTTATATCTTGAAATGTAGTATTTTATCATTGATCTCACCGTGAAAACAGTGGCAGTGTGGCTCCAGGAGACCTTGGCAGAACGACATTAATTAAAACAGCCCTAAGATTTGTAATACATTTGCAAAAGACTTGATTAATTATGGAGAAAACTTTGTGACAAAAACTGTAAAATAAAGAGTTTGCAAATTTGAGGAAGGGCAAAGATCTCTGTAGCCTTCAGGTACTTTATCTTTTATTTCATAATTAAAATAATTAATGATTGTTGTTATCTGTCTCTCTCTCTTAATTGTTATCTCTCTTAAGGCAAGTTCCACCATTGAAATACATGAAAGAGAGAAAGCTACTTGTCATCTTCACCTCCTGGTGCCGTTACTCAAGCTGATCTTCTTCAAGAGACAAATGGTCTCTCAGGGTGAGATTTGTCTCCAGCTGATTTAAACCACTGCTGTTTTCAGTACCCAAATGGGTTAGGACCTGCACCCACAGAAGTCTTTCCACACACTGACATCAACAACTTGAACTCACTTTAAGAAATATTACATTGGCAACTACCAGGAACAAGGCATTCTCAGTAGTGGTTCCACTGTGGAATTTGCTTCCCCCACACCCAGTTTTGTGTGGCTCCCTCAGTACTCATTTGAAATGAACCTTAGACAACTTGAAAATTATATCTACACTTTATTAAATGCCCTGTATGTTTTTACTGCTGTACCTTGAGAGGTGTCTGTGTATATATTTTAAGAATAATTTTCTATTTGCCATATTTTATGTTCTGCTTATTGTTTTTACATTGTCATGTGAAGGTTTTGGGGGAGCAGAAAGGGAATTAATCTGTTGATAAATTGGAATAGTCACCACGTTACTTATCACTTGAAACTAGGCTGTTTTCATCTAAGTAAGATCACAGTCACTTTACCAACCATGATGTTTCAACCCACAAAGGACTCCATTGCTGGTGCCAATGATCAATCTAGAAGCACCCCCTAAACTATGAACCTGATCCTTTAGTACATAAAATCAGTTGATGTGGCCAGATTGGGAACGTTTGCCATTTTCAAAACCGCAGTATTTAACCTTTGACCTAGTATGGCAATATTTGCAATGAATACACCTTCTGGTATATGTATATGAATCATTAGCCCTGAGAACTTCAGGGAATCCTGCTGTGTTGGAAGCATCACTTGTATCCAGGTCTTGCTCTAAAATACAGCCTACATTACCAGGTATTTGTTGGCAGTATCGCATCCAAGTATTAACCAGAGCTGACTCTGCTTAGTTTGCAAGATCAGATGGGATATGATATCTGTACCTAAATTCCACACTCTAAGGCTGGAAAGAAAAATATTCACCATCCATTGTTCAATGATCAGAAGATCTTACTACACTAATGTGTGTTTCTCTAGACATGAGGGTTTTTTTAAAAAAAAGACATTGTCAGTTTTTATCAATGCATATAGCTAAACATCAATCTATACTATCAGTTCTTTCTCCTTTTTGCCTTCTCTTCTGCTCTTCTTCCTTCCCCCAACTTTGCACTGATATTTTTAAAATCCAGTGTAAAAAAAAAATAAGATCATTCAGTAAAAAAAAAAGGCTATAAAGAATTCTGCAGTTATGTATAGCTTGTGTAAACGGAGATAATAGGCATACCTTAATTAATAAAGCCTCTGACAAAGAAGCTCCTTTTTACAAAGTCTTTCTACATCATCCCACACCCTTTTCTTCCTTGTGCTTTCTCTAAATGAAAAATTTTAGGAGCATTAGGAGAATGGTGAAGGCGGACTGTAGAAACACAGGCTTTTAGTATCAGGTTGCAGCAGTGTGTCTGCAGTACAGAATACAATAAAAGCTTGACATGGGATTCTGCTCTAGTTGATCCTAATGTAGCTGAGCGTGCGTGACTATAACAGGCAAGGTAAACAGCAGCTTTCTCCCTTATGGAGCATGATGGAAAAAAGGGGAAAGCAGAGAGAAAAGGGGGAAGCAGCTAACTTTGCCTCTCCAGATACCCCCATCTTGTTAAATAACTCTGCAAGTTTGGTCACCAAAATGGAAAACATAAGAAGTGAAGGCTAATGAAAGGGTGAAAAAAAAATCATTGTTGGATGCATTTTGGAAGAAGTTTTCAGGTGATCGCTTGAGGATTCAAAATGTTTTTCTTTGCTTATTCAAGGCTTACCTGACTGGGCTGTTTCATTTTACATGTGCCTATTGTTAGTTTTGGGATGAAAAATCTACTGAAACATGTTCAAGCTGCTCTTCTTTTATCTGATGGAGGAGCCTATCCCTATTCTTTCCATGTTATTTCTGCAGCCGGTACCAAATTTTCTGTTAAAGTAGTAATGCCCAAGAACACTTCTGCTTCATTAACTGAGATATACCTGTATTTGATTTTTAATCTCTGTTGTGTAAATAGAGATACAGTGTCCCCTCCATTTTTGCAAGAGTTTGGGGCACAGAACCCTTGAAAAAGTTGAAAAACCATGAATAACTATCCCTACCCAAGTGAGCAAACAAAAGAACACATACATGTGCCTTCTCTCCCTGTGCTCCCCTTTCCATCTTTCCAGGGCTCCCCCCACCCAATTCCCTTGTGTTTCTGCCTGGACATTCCTGCCTTCTTTCTCTGCACCTGGTCAAAAGGCAAGAGAATGGGAGGGAGGCACATGCAATCACCTTCCTTCTCCACACATGGGTCTCCCCTGTCCCATTTGCTTGCCTTTTGCCCAGGCGCAGAGAAGGAAGGCAGGTTCACCCAGGCAAAAGGAAAAGGAATGGGAGGGGAGAATGAGGGGAAGGCATGTGAGCACCTCACAAATAAACAAATTCACAATAGTCAAACCCATGAATGTGGAGGGGACTGTATATATGCCTTTTAAATATAAGAACAGCAGGATGGATATTGTCTGGATTACCTTAAATAAACTCCTTTATCTCTTCCATATTCCATATTGTGGCTACTATTTATTGATCTTTCAAAGCTGTTTTTCCTCAGCCCTGTCTGGTAATAAGTTTACTCCTTCTACGGAAGGATCTCCCCAACTTGTATTTATATATGCACGCTACTGCCAAGCTGCAGCGTTGTGGCTATAGTTTGCCCCAGTTCTGGAACTCCATGGAAATAGTTTTATACGTGCACAAGCTTCTTGACACCATCAGTTTTTATGGCATAACTTGTTCTCTAAATCAGGCTGGGCAAAATCACCAACTTTGTGTGAGTGATTTTGACATATCCCATGATACATTAACGTGCTCATCTTTCCTATTTTTATTTAATAAAACCATGAATGTAGAAGTATGTCTAATATCTGACCTAGCATTGTAAGTTCATTGTCAACCACCTCTCCACGTGCCTCAAGGAGAGGTCTTTCCCACCACCTATATTCTAACCATTTAACAGGAAACACCAGGGACTGAACTGAGAACCTTCTGCATACAATGCAGGTTTCCTGTCATTGAGCCATAGTCCTATCCTTGACTGGACCGTGCATTTGCTTCCATGTATTTAGAAACTGCTGAAATGCTATTGCATCAACCCACTACAATGTAATCTATTACAGCAGTGCACTGAAGCCATACGGCATGCAGCAGCTGACATACATGCTGTGTCATATGTTTTACAACTGGCCTAGAATTGTTAGAATGCCTGCTCCCTGCCAATACATCCATAAGCTGGCTTTCCTTGTGGGTCAGAACATTCACAGAGAACCAAACTTGTCACTCACAGAGAATCAGTATTACCTGTGATTCTGCAGACAAAGATAAAGGGCAAAGTAAGAAGAAAATTTGTACGATTTTTTTTTTCAAAGAGAAGGCATCTCTTTGGAACAGAAATACCAGATGTTGCTTTTGTTATGTTACACCTCTTCACTTGCCCAAAAATACTTTGTCAAGGTATTTCTTGTGACTTAGTTAATATTTTCTTGGAAAAGATAAAATGGTTTTTGGAACAGTAGGTTCTGGTTTCTCCTAGAAAATAAAATTGTTTACAGTAGCCAGTTTAATAAAGTTTGTTAATTAAAAAAAACCTGCTGATATGAATAAGCCTGAATTAATGCTTTAGAAAAGTCTGTACTGTGTAAATGTTTTCATACCCGCTGAGAATGTTTTGCTATCTTAAATGGCTATACTGATTGATTTCAAAATGGCTCACATTTTACTACAACTCTTACAGTGTTGCTGTTTACATTACTCTTTATTTTAAGCAATAATGTAGTAGCACATTTTTAAACATAAGCCCCCATCATGACAGTTCCCTTTCCCAAGGAGAGTCAAAAAATTCAGGTGAACGTGTTGCTCTATATAAATGGATGGAGGATGGGACAATTCAAAGTATTCATTACCATTAGGAACATGGTTTGGGGTTTGTTTTGTTGTGTTTGGCATCAGAGAAAGAACAGTCTTGGGAGTATGGAGATGATGAGCATCTCAAAGAAAAGAGAAAAAGGGGCTTGGCGGGGCACCATGAAACCTTAGGGCCACAATTTGCCCAACATGGTTGTAAGGCCCTGCTTTGGGGTTCCCCGATATCAGTATACTTTGGATGGGCACCATACTCAATTGGCATCATATTGGATTGGCAACACGTGTTTAATCAGCTCTAATATCAAAGTCAAGCCTGAGAGGTGACTGAGAGGTCAAATGGAATGAGGGAAGAAATCTGACTGTAAAGGTGAGAAAGAAAGGCTAATCAACCTAAACACCCTCTAGGAGAGATTAGGTCATTTGACAGGCAGTAGCTGTTGTTCCTGTGGATGATTGGCTTAAGTACAAGCTGAATGTCTTCCTGGAGAACACAAAGCTGGAAGCCCACCAGGACACTGGTTGGAAAATCCCAACTCCCTACACACTCGGACCCCAGTTCCTCTTTCTCATGGCACCCTTCATAGATTGCTATTAGAATTTCCATCTCATCATTGTCAATCAAGCTCTGCTACCATCAAGCAAGTCAATAGGCTATTGTATTTACTAAGTTTCCCATTGTTTTGCAGTTGGAACCCCATGTGGCCTTCACTGCCATAGCCTATTTCCAGAGTATAAATACCCCCAATTTCAGGCTCGCAGTTTGCAGCCTCTCACTGGTCTGAGCATCATTCTTCTGTCTGAATCCCGAACTGAGAATTGCCCTTAGGTTCTGTGCCTAAGTCCTACTGTCTTGTTCCTCCACTTCTCTTTGGATCTGGTAAATATCACCCATAACACTTGCAGTTTCTGTCCCAACTTTCCTTCCTTCATTTCGGTTAGCTCTTGTGTGATTGAGTGCTTGCTCGAATTGTTGCGTGCGTGAGTGCATTTTCTTTCAATAAACACATTTCTAGTCCATAGTCTACTTGTTGGCTAAGTTTTTCCTGTATGAGCTCCTAAACATTAGTAGCAAGATCTTGTTAAGTTGTCCCCCTCTCATTAGCCTCCTGATTTTAAGCTAATTAATTCCCCACTTCTGCAAGAAGGTACTGGCATCACAGAGTGGCCCCCGTGGCACCTATATTTTGGAGTAATATGTACCTACTCAGTACCTATTCATCTTTCTGCAGAGAGTTGGAGAAAGTCTCACTGATGGGCTACAATGCCCAGAAACTTCTAGCCTCTGCCTGATGCAATGTGCACCTTTCCCAAAAGTCTTTCTGTGCTGATATGAAACTGTGATAACTGCCTTTCCATTCAGCCCTAGCACAGTCCCCTGCTTCCTCATTAACTGAAGTCTTGCCTGTATTCCTGAGGGTGCCTCCAAGTAGACAGCTCCCAGGGCTCCCCATCAAAAGACAGTGTGCAGTTTCCCTACCTTAACAGATTTCTGAGTATGCATGTTGGCTAAGAAGAAAGGGTAGAAGATGCAGTGTGAAAACATGTGAAAGGTTTAAATGGAAAGCCATGTTTGCCTCCTTCCAACTCCTCCTTCCCCTCCAAAAATTATGTGAGTGATAGAGGCCTAGAAGCACCTCTCTGGTCCAGGTCTCTGCTGGAGTATCATAGTCCATGTGGCTGACCCAGCTGGGTACAATTTTGAGCTGGTTACTGCACTTTTTAAAAGGTTTGCTTCTGTTATTCCACTCTTGCCATACAAACGGCGATGGTATTTGCAGACCTGCAAATAGCCTGAAAGGGCTTAGTTGCTGAGGCAATCTGGGGGACTTATTTTATTTATATCCTATTTTTCTCCCAGCATGGAAATGCATATGCATCTGAGGAAATGGGCTAATATCCACAAACACTCATGCTATATTATAAATCACTGAGTTTTAAAGGTACTGTTAGATCCCACCCACCACCCACCCCTGCTTTTTTTCCCCCCTTATGTTGACATGGCTATTTCTTCGAAAGCTGTTTCCAGCTTTGCTGAAGCCTTGTGGAAAGAAGGCATTTTGTGTGCCCTTCCGATTAGCAGTGAAATCACTTCAGAACTGAAGTTCTGTTTAAGACAGCCCCAAACAAGGCAAGCCCTGCGGATAGCACAGTTCGTTTGTGCACAGGCCCTTGGCCTCTTCGGGGCCCTGACCTTATTAGCAGTAAGCAAATGTGCCTCTTCAACTTCCAGGGGGGTGGGTCGGGTCGTGAGAAACAGTCATGAACGTGATGAGAATGTAAACACAGGGCCAGATGCATGCTCCCCTGACTGACATAGGGAACAGTTTTCAGAGGTGGTGGAAGAAACTTCAAATTTTCAATAACTTCTTTTAATTTCATGTGGCAGGGAGGGGGTTGCCTCCCACACACTGCCAGGAAGGTAGAACTGACTGAGTTTGACTCATTTTGCCACAGATCACTCCCTTTTGAACCAGTAGAAGTAAACGTGAGTGCACCCCATTTCCCTCTTGTTTGTTGCCGTTTTAATATTTTCTTCCTCTCCTGCGCCATATGGTAAGGGCAGTGCACAACATGCATTCGGGAAGTTAAGACCAGTACTGTTTCGCACATCACACCAGCACATAAAAGCCATGAAAGAAGATGGTTCAGCAGTTACTGAGTTGGCTTTCAAACAAACCAACAACAACATCCAAAATCCAACCCCTGTGGTGATACCTTTATTGGCCCAGACAAAAGATGCAGAATACATCATACTGGCTTTTGAAACTTCACAGCCTTCTTCATCAGAAAAAAGATAGTACAATAGCATATAGTGGAAAGAAAAGAAAAGAACAGAAGTGTGGTCACATTTTGGATGTTACAGGAAGTGTGTGCAGACAAAAGTGAGGGCAGGACACCATGGCTCTAAACCGAGTGGGAACAAAGGCAAAAAAACAGAGGCAGTTTACTCTGAAGCAGCAAAGCACCCCCACCACACACGTTGCATCTACCCAGTATAAAGCCACAGACCCATGTGATAGAAGCGTGCATTTAGAAGGAAGAGGAAGCTCTAGTGACCTCATCTCCGTGTCATTTATTAGTCTCAGTCCAGTCATATATGAGGAGAAAGATCCTCCCCCGTTTTGCCCCAGCATTTGGGACAGAGATACCAAATACACTGGGGGACAGTGAAAGCCTTTGTGGCTGTTTGCTCATTAGAAATGGCTCCAGGGCTTTTTTTCATGGAATTAGTAATGCTATAGAAGCAGGATCTCTGCTTGGGTGGGGTGTGTGTGTTAGTGATACAACGGGGAGGAGTGGTGAAAAAGAATGAGACAAGACTTTAAATGAATCTTTCCTCTTCAAAATAGTGACTGCTGTGGCATGGTTTATAATGATCAAGTTTATAACAAACATGAAGGGAAAAGTCATCTTCTCCTCTAGCCCTTGAAGGAAGTGGGCAACTTTCTTATAAGTCTGCTATTTGTATGGATCCATTTAGTTTTAACTGTTAAATGGAACAGTAGGACTGAGGGAATCATTTTGATTGAATTGCAGTTTGAGGTCAGTTCTCAGGGGCCACATCCCAGCAGTGAGCAATGCCAAGTGTTCAGGGCCTGGTGAACTTACCAATTCTGGCTTTTTCCCATCAAGCACAGCTCGGTTCTATTCTATGCATGTAAGTTCAGGAGTAACCTCCACTTCTTCCAGGCATGCAAAGCACAGTTCAGATCAGGCATGATACCCAGCCCATTAGCTTCCATCCCTGCAAAGCACAGCTCAGTCCTGAACAATAGCTTGGCAGCCTTTAAATATCATTTTACCTCTGATTACTGATCAAAAACAACAGCAAAAAAAGTTCAGAGGGCGGAGTGGGGAACCCCTACAAATCAGAGTCTCTCCATCCCTGGCTTATGACCATTCTCTTTTAAAATGAAAGAAAGCTTCCATCTTCTCTTGTGTCTCACATGGTCAGATTTCTTTTTTTTTTTATATATTAAATTCAACTGAGTTTCTTTTGCTAAAAGGAAGAAAATAGGAGAATGTCTCTTGAGTATATTCAAGAAGATTTCTTCAAGATGAAAATCTGGTCTCAGTCCAGAAGGAAATATATAGCATACAAATAATGGAGTTCTAGGGGAGAATCCTTTCTTCTGTTTGTCTTTTGGCTACTCTCTGTATAAATTTGAACTCTCACTCTGTTTTAGTAGCATTTCAGCCTGTAACTCAGAGTAGCAGTAAAAGACATGGGAATTTTCACAAGCCCTGAAGAGTGTTTGCTGGTGCCAAACACTCCCATTTATGGGGGCATAGCAACAATAACAACTTTACTCCAGGAAGTGCAATGCACCAGGGCTTGTCCTCCTGAAAATATATTATCTTGAGGGTTTCGTTTGTGTGAGCTCTATTTTTTAAAAAAATGTTGCATTGGATATGTTCCCATCTGCGTACCTCCTCCAGTGCTCATCTTGAACTTGCTCTTGATAAGCGTCTTCACGCAGGTATACTCCTGTACATGATTTGGTATGCATGTGCATGATGGATTTTGTCAGCTCATAAACAGTGCTTCTTAGCAGTGCTGCTTAGCTAGAACACACACTCACACAGCTTCAGTTCCTCAAGCAGGGTGGCTGTGTTATTTGTTACAGAAGACTACATTGGATCATCTCCAAGAATAAGTTTACCATAAAAATTCTAATAAGGAAGCAAGTAGTTCACGTGCAATGGTAGCCTTACACAGAGGGCAGAGGTAAGGCAGAAAACCAAATGATCATCAAAGAAATCCATGCACAAATATAAGGTTTGGGGAAGCTAATTCTAAGGATGTGTTCACTGTCCAAAGAGAGTCAGTGTGGTGTAGTAGTTTGGGCATTGGACTACAACCGTGGAGACCAGGGTTCAATTCTCTGCTTGGCCATGGAAACTCATGGGATGACTTTGGATGCATCACACACTCAGCCTCAGAAAACCCCATGATAGGCTTACCTTAGGGTCACTGTAAATTGGAAATGACTTGAGGACACACAACAACAACAACAATTCACTGTCTAAACTGAGATCTTACATAATGTGCAACAGGCCAGGAGTAAGTTAACTAAGCTCCTGGGGTGCTCTGGGATCCTAAGCAAATATATGTTCCTAAAAGTTTCTTTAGGAAAGAGGAGATATAAGAGCAAGAGAAAAGCTGCACTGGAGCATTTTGCCTTTCGATATAGGTGGAACACAATCCTTAATCCCTATGTCTTGTGGGAGAAGCAGCAGGTAAAACCATTGGAGTAGCTAAGTTACGCTCACGCACAGAAAGCTTTGGCTTGTTGTTGGGAATGTTTTTGTAGTGAAAGAACCTCCAGAAGACAGAACAGGGTTTGAATTGTATCTTTCCAGGGATCCCAACAGGTTGTCCTATGGACAGTACTGAGATTTGAGGAAGCTCCTGCAGCTGCTGCAGAAGAAGCTTTGACAACAGTTTTCTAACTGATTCGCTCTTGGACTCTGCTTTATAGCAGAAGTGGGGCTTGGACTACACAGTCAGTGTAATTGTGTGAAAAGGCTTTCTGGAAAAGACCTTGTTCACAGGGCAGAGTGATTTGAGCAAAAGAATCTGAAAAGAAACAATAGCATGAACTCTGACCATTGAAACTCCAAATATTCAGTACTATTTTTTTTTAACAAAAGAAGTGCAGGAAGCACAAAGGAAACAACCTGGTCAAGGTGAAGATCAATCTTAAAAGCAGGTGAAGGGAAAGAACAACTTTGAACAAGGTGAAGAAGAACTTCATTTTTGCAAATTGGTGGTCAAAAATCTCATCAAGATAGGTTCTTCCTTTAGCAGCACTCCCAAATGGATGGGTATCTTTTTTGGCTTGTACTGCAGCATGAAACCTATAGCTCTTTGGCTAACTATAATCACAGTTCATTCACTGATTATCACAAGGCATTCATTTTAGTGTGGCTAACTGCCACACAAGACTGCTAAGTCTTGTCCTCTGTAGATGACCTATGAATTCCCTCAAGTGGCTTCGTTGAACAGGGCTCTACAAACCCAGCCTGGTGATTCTGCCATGTGGGCCAAAACTGGAGCCTCTTACAGAAATCTAAGGCCCTTTTTGCATGCCTTTTCTCATGCAAAAGGGCCTCCAGAGCGACACACGATTGTGAGGACCGGTCCACATGATGTCCTCACAATTGCACAATGCTGCCAGGGCCAGGAGGCACCGATCACGCAATATATCATTTTCAGCTTCTTGCCAAAACTGATGGGAGGTCGCGCATCGCTCCGGGGCCCCACACGCACTTACCGTCCGTGCGGAGCCTCCAGAGATGCAACCCTCGCGCTTCCTCCCCCAGCATAGCCTGGGAAAGTACTCGGCTGCCCTGCGGAAGGAAGAGGTGGAGCCCTCACGCTGGCTGCCAGCCAGCAGGCACCTGCTGCAGAGCAGGAGCAGAGGGGACATGAGTGCCTCTCAGAAGAGGTTGCTCGCGTGATCCCCGCATGCCAATGCCGGAAGCAGGTAAGCTGCGGAAAGGGCCTATGTACAATATCACAGAATACTTCAGTGGAACAAGTTTGACTGTATGCTCTTGGGTTAGCAACTTACCTGTGCCACTTCGGAGTTGTATTATCTGGCAAAGTTGAATATAATTAACATTGACTAATTTGTGTCCTTCACACCACTAGGAGTGAGGAGTAAGACAATAATAGCCAGTGTTCATTTTATCAATAAGATTTTATGAGGACTGTCTCTTCTAGGATGAATAAAAGTAGAATGTCAGGTGTACCTATAAAGATGACCTTTAAATATTCTTTTGATTTTGCTTTTTTATAGGACAGTGTTGCTGAGACTTTCTGAAGCTACGTTCTCACATGGATGCCTGCCATAAGTATTTGGATTGCCAGCTGGCCATCTCAGAGGTGATACTTTGCCTATATTCTCCTTTTACATTCTAACCACACCAGAATAAATGTCTGGCTTGTGCTGAGTATGGAGACAAACCTTTTACCCTCCTTGGATGTGTATGCTTGAAAATGAAAAAATAAACAGGCATTCCACTATCCTGGAGGCAGTTGTACAAAGGGGCCTGTCAGGGAAAGATGTCTTTTGGCACCATAAGGAGAAGTAGTGATAAAACCTCCTTTTAAAAATATCCCTTACAAACAAATGCCAGAAAAATGAAGCTACATTAAAAGACTTCTGGAGGAAGGGAAAGAGGAGGGGTGGAAGTCACAATAAATCTACATGCTGAAGTACGTCAAGAAAAAAAAAAGACAATATTCTAAAAACTGAGATTATATATTCCTTACTACGTATGCAACATGAGACAATTTAAAAAAAAAAATCAGGCTTTCCTCACAGTGCTCTTAATTAGGAAAACCACTTAGCTGCTATTACTAGATTGTATTGTTTCCATCTTCTGCCCAAGTTTCAACCGTTGTTGTGCCTTATATTATAGAGAAACCCTGAATTCATTACTACAGAATTCTTCTGGTCAGTTTCTAAGCGGTCATTACAACTGCCATATGTACAAAGATCTGTATCATAAAGGTGATGAAAGAAAGCTGAACAGTAAGGCCTTCGCTTTACAAGACTTGTTTCTCTTGGCTATTTTCTCTCTGGTCTAGTTTCTCCCACTGCAATCCTTTCTATTTTTTAATTAAATTTTCCTGTCAGATAGGTGAAAGGGCTATATGAATTAAAGATAGGAGAATAGAAAGGAAAGATATGTTAAGAAGCTGAAGAGAGCTAAATGATTTGGAAAGAAAAGCAGCAACAATAGTAAAATCTATTGAATGTTTTAAAATCTTACAGAAAAGTAATATGTGGTATATAGGCACCCTCTTCTGTGTGGTGAGAAATTTCAGGAATCTCAGGGCATACCCTGGACTCAGTTTCCTTAGAAGGAAATAACAGGAAATTTCTGGTGTTCTTGTTAGGTCAGATTTATTGATACATGCATACAGGTTGAAGACAAGATGAAGGTTTATCACATAAACACTTCAAAAGATTCCTTTTCCACATCAGATGGCAAGAGGAACCCACAGGGGTATAGGATTTCTTGCAGTATTGTAAAGTCAGCCCTCTGTCTTCCTTTAGTATAAGTTTAAGCAAAGACTAGGGAAGAAAAGGAGAAAATGGTGGTGGTGGTGGTTGTGAAATAACTTGCTTCTTTTCTTTGGGACGCTGTCTGAGTTTAAATCAACACTAAGGACAAGCCCCTTCTTGCAGGTCTATCTAGATTATTTCTGAAGTACGGTTTTTAAAATATTTATTGATGGATTTTAATATGTATTAGCATATATACCCAGCATTGCCCGGGATTTTATTTTCTCATAGGCAATACTTGCTAGAAATACCTTAGGAATTACCTTACCTTACCTTAGGAATTAGATGCAGTTGAAATACACATGGATGTGAGATCCTGTGTCTCTAATTCCTCAAACTGTCTTGTCCAGTATCGGTAACTTTTGCCTGTATTCCCCAATCCAATCTGTATTCAGAGTTATTAACTTACACAGGTTGGGTTCCTGAGGGAAATGCACTGCCCTCTTCCTTCTGGCTGCTAGGCTTCATCTCCATAGCAACCTGCCTGAGGCCCAAGAGCTGTCTGGCCGAGAATTCTAAAGGCTCCTCCCTAAACTGCCAACCCCAGGATTCCATGGAATCTTCACAGCCAGCCAATCATGTTGTTACCCTGTGAACTGGGGGTCCCGGGAGGGACACCAAAATGTGCTCAACTAAAGGTGGGGAAAATTAGCTCAGAGCACTGCTCAGCATTACGAGAGGCAGGGTAACGTAGCGAGATCTTGAACCCTATGTCTACGGGGTCGGGTCGAGTCAAGGAGCACACAGAAGTTGAAGCAATAACTGATGTTTTATTAAAAACACAAGCAAAAACAGTGTATGCGGCACACTCACACAAGATAACTAAAGAAATAAAGGTTGGAGTGGTATAGAGGGATTTTTAGAGGGGTTGTTGGTTTGGGTGATACTTCACCTGTCCTGAAGCCCAGGAAAAATAGAGAGCGAGGCTGGGGTGCAATGTAGCTCAGCACGTGGGGCTGAGGGGAGGCTCGCCAAGCAAAACGGCAGCAAGGCCGGATGAAACTCGGGAGCGGTCCGAGGAAGGTCTCGGAATCGAGGGTTTTTATAAGGAGAATTGTGACTGCAGGCTATGCCGTACTTGGGGGAAAACAATAGATTTGGAGTTGGAGACAAATCCTCCGAAAGGTCAGAATCTGAATGATTGAGTTATCGTAGAGATTCTCAATAGAGTAGCCAGTATGCAAACGCAGAGTACTTGGGTATATAGCTGACTCGCTGGGTAACCTATACCCATCAAGCTGCCATCGCGGGGCAGAGGTTCTTTTTAGAGTTGCTTGCATACCTAGTTAGAGTACTTGCCTGGAGGTCTCCTAAAGCAGCGAGTCAGCTATTTCTGGCCTGCCTGTATTGTTGTTTGAATATTACGGCAATTAACGGCCGAGCTTGTCTACGTGCTTGTCCGGTGGCCTCGCAAGCACGTGGAAAGGAATAGAGAAGTGAAGCCGAATTATGATATCAAGAGGATATCTTTAATATCCCCAAAGCTCGGACTAGCCAGGGCAGTAACAATGTGAAGTCTTCTTGCCTGACACAGCCAGTCATATGAGGCCCTTGCCTGCCTGATGCAGACAAACTCACAAACTTTGACTTTTTATATAGTAGATTGGTTTTAAGTTCTCTTTTAAGTGATGTTATTTGTTCTTGTTTCCTGTCTTAATCCACAGGGACAGGCAGGAGGAGGAAATTCAGTTGGGGGAGAGAAAAAACTGTAAACCTCTTTCTGAATGGTCTATATATGGCCACCTCTGAGGATGGCTAGCACTCACATAATCTCCACATAATCTTTTTCACTTTTCCTTCTTAAGTTTCGTCAGCAGTCATTCAAGGTCTTTGCTATTTTTGGCTAGTAATATGGTATCATCTACATATCTGAAATTACTGATGATTTCTCCTTCAATATTTACACTTCCTTCTTCTGAGTCTAATTCCACTTTCCATATGGTATGTTCTGCACATCAGTTAAACACTTTGCTGTCTAATTTACTCCCACCTTTCAGCATAGGTGCCTGCTAGGATGAAGAAGAGAATAATGATCAGTGGCATAGGGACAGGGGAGGCAATGGAGGCGGTGCACCTGGTAGAAATTTTTCTGGGGTGCCGCAGCTCCTTGCCTGCCCTCCCCTACATACTGTAGCCCCGCCCCCATACAGCATTGCCCCGCCCCATGCAACATAGCTCCACCCCCACCCCGTGCCATAACCCTGTCCCCATACCATAGCCCCGCCCCTACGTGATATAACCCCACTCTTTCCCTCCATGCACTCCAAGCTACACTACTGATAATGATTTTTTTTTTTTGGATCAATGGCAACAGCTTGTTACACCTCCTGTCATTACCCATCCACAATATACTTAAATTTTTACATTTAAGCTCCAAGGAGAGCCTGCCTGCATCCTTTTCATACAGGCCCTTATGGATTTGTATGGGTGACCCACAGGCACTGCAGATGAAGATAATATCCTCATCCCTTATACACATACAGCTTTAGAGGTATAGATATAAGGACACCTTTCTTTACCCCCAAAGGATGCAGATATCCTAGAATACTCAGCAAAATAGAAATCTATCCTAGTGATTGAATCCCTCACTGTTCCTGCCAATACCAGCTTTACCAGCACTGTTTTAAATTTAGGGTTGCATGGGCAGTAAAATAGCTGTTCCAGCCTAAGAACAGTTTAGGCTGAAGGTAAAAAAGTTCCTACACAGTCCTGGAAACCAGTTTTCCCACACTGTACGAAGGAAAGATGTGGGTTCCTGATACCGAGGGAAATAAAGTGGAGTGCAATGGGAACATCTCATTCATTGCCATTTCTTGCACATGGAGTCCTTCAGTTGCAGACAGGTTGCTTTCTCATTTCTTTGTGGGCCAAGTACAAAAGCACCACTATACCTTTCAGATAAAGTCCTTTGCAGCATCAGTGAAGTATGCAGAAGTGGGAGATGGCCTAAGAAAAGATTTGCCACTTGCTATAGAAGGCAAGCACCTTTCTCCTAGTGGCTGAATCAAGTTTTCCTCTATAAAAACAATAAGATAGTCCTTGAGACTATAGAAATTCACATCCATCCCCCCTTTTGTTCTTGAGTCCTTGGCTGAGGCCCTTTTCACATGGCTTTTCCATGCGAAAGGGCACCTGGAGCGTCACGCGATTGTGAGGAGTGATCTGCATGACACACTCACAATCGCACAACGCTCCAGGGTAGGGCAGGCGCCGATTGCGCACCTTTTCATTTTTGGCTAGAAGCCGAAAATGGTGTGCGATCGCGCATTGCTCCTGGGCCCCACGCGCATTTAGCTGGCGTGCGGAGCCTCCAGAGCCGCGCCGGTCACGCTTCCTGTCCCAGCACAGCCTGGGAAACTCCTAGGCTGCACTGCAGAAGGAAGTGGTGGGGCTCTCACGCGATCAGGCAGCTCATGCGGAGCTGAAGGACCCCAGACACGAGAGCCTTTCGCCAGAGGCTGCTCATGCAATTCTCGCACCCCAGCGCCAGAAGAAGGTAAGATGCGGAAAGGGCCTAGGTCTGTTCTCTCAACTGTTTGTTGGTGCAATGCAGAACTGTCTCTCACAGTCTTTAGCTTAAGACCTTTGTGGTCAGCCTTGAGATTAATTCCTGTTTTGATGCAATTCAGATCTCCATTCTGATCATGTGGACCATGGCATGCAACCTCTCTTTTTCTTCTGTTTTCAGGTTTCTTCTCAACATGTTTTGCTTAGTTCAGACACAGCAAAAAATGGTGACCAGAAATCCAGAAAATGATAAAGGAAACTATGCAGGAGAAGAAACAGAAGTACACAAAACATTTTTCATTTTCCATCTGATCTGATGGTTTAGAAAATCATGTGAGCAGAACCAATGTCTGACCTGTGAAGTTCTGCGGTTCCAAATGAGTGAGTGTATGTAGGTTTTCTGAAAGCAGAGATGAAAGAACTGTAGCGCAGGATCTAGTTTGGAAGAGTTTGCAAATTGTAACTTGGCAGGGCATGAATGCAACTTGACAGCAAGACTTCTATCTGTAGAAGAGTGAAATGTTCCTCCCCATCTCCCTCCCACCCCTCCCATTCTAGGCATATGCTAATACAGAGTTCTTTATTGTTCAAACCTTTCCTTGTCTAAACCAATCAATCTTTTTCATAATCACAGCATCAGTTATGAAAGATTTTCAAGATTTTCATTTTAAAGGTGTCAGCATCATGATAAACTTTTCCAGTAAACAACACAAAAGCACTGTAATAAATAGATGTCAATGAAAACTAAAGAAAATTACTTACTTCCAACAGGTGAATGTCTACAAGAACTGGATTTCTGAAAGAAGTTAATTGCTCTTGAAGATATGATTGCATGTGCTGTTGTTTTAAATTGGTGCTAAAGTAAAATATCTGAGAGCATGATGCTGTGATGTATATTCCTCTACACGTGTGCATGCGCACACAAAGATATAGTCACTCATTCATAAATCAAAGCTACCTTGATGGCAAATAACAGCAGACAAAAAAGTAATTCCTGTTTTTGTAAAACTGCACAATGTGAACTGGGCTTTGGTTTCAATTGGTGATCTGTCCATTTTTCTCAAATCAGAATAAATCAACCTTGCCGGCACCTTAGTGTCAAATACTCATGTTTCTAAATGCTAAATGCTGATTTAGTTATTCATATTTTCTGTTTAGCTACAGTGAGTTGCTAGGTAAAACATGGTCCCCCTCTGTCTGACTGCAGGGCAGGTAGCGTCAGCATTCCTTGACTGCAGTGGTATCTACTCTGTTGAAAGTCTATCCCCAGTAACTCTAGGCATTATGATCAATGGTCAGGAAATTACATTCTCCAAACATCTGGGAACCTGAGGTTAAGAATCATTCCTGTCTGGTTGTTTGAATGTGTCTTGCAATATATGTTGGTATGTTGGCAACGCACACGATTTCCGCACTAGACGGTTATAGCGCGATGATTCCACTTTCAACATCCTATGGAATCCTGGGGCTTGCAGTTTAGGGAGGGGCCTGTCAGCCCCTCCCTAAACTGCAAGCCCCAGGATTCCATAGGATGTTGAAAGTGGAATCATCGTGCTATAATGGTCCAGCGCGGAAATGGCCTCAGTCTTGTATGTAACTTCCTTTAGATTCCATTGCTTACCAAGGCCATTTATGCACTAAATTGTTACAGTGCTATTGTTCCACTTTCAACCTCCTGTGGAATTCTGGGGTCTGTAGTTTACTGAGGCGTAAGAGCTCTGGTTGAAAATTCTAAATGCTCCCCCCCCAACTGCAAACCCCAGGATTTCATAGGATGTTGAAAGTAGAATAACAGCACTCTAACAGAGTAGAGCAGAAATGGCCTAAGTGGTCTGTACAATTTATCTTTGGTCATGGTGAGGACAAAAGTGGAGTCTTCCCAAGGCATTAAAGTTTTCCATGCATGTGTGTTTGGAAATATATCAATATGTCCTTTTGAAAGTGAAAAACAGTTTACAGTGTCTTGTCCTCAATAATCAATGCTTTCTCTGCAATTCAGAGCTCACTATAGAGCATTGAGAGGAAATAAACACTGATTATAATCTTTTCATAATCTTTTAGTAGCCTTTGACTAGCACTTACAGTAAGAGCCAGCATGGAGCAGGGTTCAAATCCCTGCTCATCCATGGAAACCCACTGGGTAACCTTGGGCAAGTCACACTCTCTCAACTTCGGAGGAGGGCAAAGTCAACCCCCCCTCCAAGCAGATCTTGCCAAGAAAACACCATGATAGATTCACCTTAGGGTTGCCATAAGTCAGAAATGACCTGAAGGCACACAACAATAACAACAAAAACAACAACTTGAAGTCTTTGGCCCTTTTCACATGTGGGGGGGGGGATGGGCGAAAAAGCCCAAAAACAGCGCTTACCTCCAGCCGTGGAGCAGCGCGAGCTCGCTGCTCCACACTCCTCCGGCGTCGCAGATGGCAGCTTCCGGTTGGTGGAGGCTCTCCGCCAACCGGAGAAGCTCGCCAGCCGGAAGCCCCCCCTCCCGGCAGATCTGCAGGCACGCACTTGCGCGCGCCTGCAGATCCACTTTAGAGCCGGGCGACGGAGCGGCACGGGGCTGCGCGCTCCATGCTTTTTAAAAACCTCGAAAAAGAGGCTTTTAAAAAACACGCAGCCCGGCTAGTTCCCACCGCTCCTGAGTGTATTCTGGTGTGGAACTACGAAAAGTAGTCCACGCCAGTCCACTCTACGTCCATGAGAGGTCGCTCTACACCGTTCCCCCCCACACACATGTGAAAAGGGCCTTTGTTTACATTATCCTTCTACTTATTCTGAGGCAGGTATCCTTTAAGGGAGAGGTGGGGAAAATACATCATGAGAGATGCATGCAGCTTCCCAAAAGCGTTTTTGCATGCCCCCTAAAGCACCGAGGTCTTCCCCTCATTTTTTTCAGGTTAAAAAATCACCAAAAATATTGGTTGGAGCAGCAGTTTCATTTTAAGCATGCCGCAGCCCTGAAAAAATTGCTACAAATTGGCTGAAAGGCTCACATGTGACAATAAACAACACCTTTCTGATCACTTCCAGGACCAAATTCCAGTCAATTTTTGAAAGCTGCTCTCTGCCCTGTCCATCATCCTGCATTAAGGGACAGGACTTCTTCGGTGGTGGCATGCTGGTTATGGAATAACCTTCCAGAAAAGGTCAACTGGCATCATCTTCATGAAACCCTTGGCATTAGATAAAGACATCTTTATTCACCACAGCCTTTCAAATAAATTATATATTATACCTTGGACTCCTAGTTTAATTGATTCTGCTTGTGATCCTAGTTAAAATGGTGTTTTTTTACACTGTGTTTGCATGTGGTATTTGTTTGGGAGCTACTCAAAGAATGTCTATTATGGGTTTACTTTATGAATACTGTAATAAATAAGTAGTAGGAAACCCACACACTCACGCACCCTCCTGACATGGCAGAAATTTCTGACTAAGACCCAAACCACAAGTCTTAGTAGCTGTACTCTGTGCTGGCAGAAACAGAGCCTATTCTGGCTCTGACATGACAAAGGTCAGTTCTCTTGCCAACTCATGAGGCTTTGCAGACTTCAGAATACGATGAAGACTGGAATTAAACAAATGGAAGATAAATTACTACTATGAAGTAAACAGGTAGATTCTACTTTCCATTGTATTACTGACTGAATCTTATTAAAGATCAGCTTGCTGGATAACTTACTGAGTTAGGACACAATATTGTGGTGAAAATGATTGGTCGTGGTAAGGCTCTTTATATTATGGATCTAAACTGGTGCTGGCTGATAGCATGATGACTTCACATTTGTAAAATGTGATGCGGTGCTAATAAGTTCCAAAGGATGAAATGATTTCTTGGTGAGGGTGGGGCAGAAGTGAAAAAATAAGGAGTTCTGAATGCAGATTTACTCTGAGAGTTGGCCACATTGAATAGGTACAGTAGCTTCACACCGTGTAGATGTATAGTTACTCTGTGCAGCTCAACACTGTTTACAAAAGCAAAGTCCAATATATAACCAAGCAACAATATCTGCTTCCCTGTTGGTTTCTAAAGGATGTTAAGAGTGAAAAACTGTACCAGATTTTGAGTCCGTACAGATTACACTTCCTCTTAAGACGTCCTGTTTTTGTTTTTGTTTTTTTGTTTTTTAAAGCAGTGACAAATGTAGCGTTATGTAAGGACATCATGAATGTGGCACATGATAGCTACTGCATGCTAAAGGCTGTCCACCCCCCCTCCCCAAAAAACCCCCACTCATTCAAGGGGCCTGCAGTAGCCACGTGTGTTTTTAAAAAATCTTTTCTGTTTCAGCAGCAGACCTTCACTACAGATCTTCACTTTCCCTCTGTTTGTCATGTCACACTGAGGAGTGCTCTTTGGGGAGGAATAAACCTCTCCCTGCTCATGAAATGTAACAGTTGAGCAATGAGCAACTGGCAGAAGTTGTGGTATTAAGTAGACTTCAGTTATTTGCAGTTCCCCTTTAGTAACTTTGTGACAAGGAATTTTATACAACATTGCTAGTTCTTTAGTATGCATTGCCAATCCTGCCAAGATTTTAAGATAATTATGTGTCAATAAGTAATTGCAGGTTTCTCAATTTGGTACCACCACCACGCCCAGAATGTGCCAGCATACAGACAATGAACACAAGCATCAGGTTGCTGTTCAAAGTCTGTAGAAGCAGAAGAGACTCTTTGTTCAGAGGAGATAAAAACAGCCCACTTAAATCCTACTTGATCAATGAGTAAATAGACATGTATTTGAGTGATTTGCTCCATCTGAGCTGAGGAAAATACACAGGATATCTCTGAAGTGGGAACACGGGCATTTTTAACATAGTTTGTAGTCCTCAAGCTGCATTGATCATCCAAATAAACCAGGTATGAGCTCATACCCTCTTTGTGTAGCCCCATAGGCCCTCAAACTTCTCCACACCCCACACCTTTGAAAAGACAGGTCACTTCCTGTTTGTTAACAACAACAACAGGAACAGCAAAAAGGTTTCTGCCATGTAAATGGCTATTTTCCAGCCAATTTTCTTTCTTCTCTGGGACATAAGAGATAAAGTGCAGTCCATAGAAATCCAGATGTGGGTTGAAATGGTGCCAAGGATTCATGAAGTTGTCTGCCTCTGGTATAGATACTAGAGTAAAATAAAACACGGATGAGATAAATGTGCTTTCACTTTGACACAAATAATGCCCAAGATCTGACTGTCATGCTACTGACAGAAGCTGTTACCTCAGGAAACCGATAAAAATGTGATTCTGCCCTCTATCTCCACCTCCATGAAGTTGGCAGGCTGTTAAACGACCAATTTGGAGGCACACAATAACATATAAGAAATTGCCTTCAGAATGGCATTGCCAAATTATTACCATATCCATATTTTGTCCTACTTGAAAAGGAAGAAATGTCTTACATTTACTTTGGATCCATTAAACATCCATTGAAGAATAGGTAGATTTGTTTTGATCTTGACCTCTCTCACTACGATGGTAGTTGTGATTTTGTGGCTCATCGACTCCATATTGATGTGCATAGTTCTTGCAGGATTCCACGGGCCAGCTGGAAGAATTGGTTAGTGCAGTTGCTTTGTGCAAGCATCTTTTCTTCTCTCATCCACATAAATATACATGTTTATCAGACTGTCATGGGAGGGAGGAGAACACAAGTATGGTTTTAAATGAAAATAAAGAAACAAATCAACATTACTCAATTTTATTGATGTCCAATGAAACTGTCAAGAAAATATTTGCATACATTAATTCTCTTGAGAGTTAAAATACCCTGGCATCCTTTTTATTTTATTTTTTAACCACAAAACTATTTACTATTGCTTACAGTTTTATGCATCACCAATACAGCAGGGTTTTGACACAGGAGAACCAACACAGGAAAGTGGGTTACAGTTTTCTTTTGCTTGTTTAACTTCCTGGGAAAAGCTCCAAATGTATTGTGAAGCCCAGCTCCTCCAGTTTCTACTTGGCTGTTGAGTCCCTTGAAATGAAATCAGGACAGGTTTTCTGAGATCTCAAGCTCTGGTCCCAGGATATTGTAGGCCTTCTCCTTCACAGATGAGGGAGGTCTGAGACTGAGGGCATTTCTGCACAACGTCGCTATATCGCCATAGCAGTGGGTTGTTTCCAGGTCAGAAGTTGTGCTCCTACACTATGTAGTGGCCATCCAGCTGCTATCCCATCCCAAGTGTTGGAAAGCCTCTG
Source organism: Cyclura pinguis (assembly GCA_030412105.1). Taxonomy (NCBI): domain Eukaryota; kingdom Metazoa; phylum Chordata; class Lepidosauria; order Squamata; family Iguanidae; genus Cyclura; species Cyclura pinguis. The sequence continues at coordinate 134,812,136 of CM059600.1, forward strand.
TATTCTATTTCCAGAAAAAATCCATTAGGCACCTCCTTTAGCGCTTCAATCCCATCATCTGGCTCACTGTGGAACTATAATAGCACTTGATAGCACTTCCTATTGTTGTGGATCCAGCGTTGGGTGGGCTGTGGGCATACCCAGCTTGTCCCTCCCTCAGTGACTCCCATGGCGTAGTTACTTCAAAATCTATCACCTCTTCATGTTTATTTTAAAGTTCTCCTTTGAGTTAAAACTTTTTTATTTTTTAAAATACATTTATAGACATTATAGCATGAAAAGGGAGGCTTAGGGAGCTGGGTATGTTTAGTTTGCAGAAGAGAAGGTTAAGAGGGGACATGATAGCCATGTTCAGATATTTGAAGGGATATGTTGAGAAGGGAGTGGGTTTGTTTTCCACTGCTCCAGAGACTAGGACAAGGAGCAATGGATTCAAACTGCAGGAAAAGAGATTCCACTTAAACCTCAGGAAGAACTTGCTTACGGTCAGAGTTTTCGGCAGTAGAATATGCTGCCTCAGAATGTGGTGGAGTCTCCTACTTGGAGGTTTTTAAGCAGAGGCCAGATTGCCAATGGCAGGGGGTTGGACAGGATGACCCCTGTGGTCTCTTCCAACTCTATGATTCTAGGATTCTCTGATTCTATGAAAATGCAATAGTGTACTGGCATGTATGGTATGGCTTCCAAAGAAAAGAAAAAGCTGACCAATCAGGGGTGGTGGAGTGGGGTGAGGTGAAGATGGAGAAAGGGAGCGGCCAAGGACACTGTAGTACAGAAGGAACAGCAATGGCAATATTGCTATTCATTGGCTGAAGGCAGGAAGATGCAGCATTCTTAATCTGCTACAATTGCATGAGTGGCAATGCCAGGATTGTGATAGTATATGGCGCTAATGGCTTGAGTAAAGGGGGTCTTCTCCTGACACAGTCTGAATGGAGACTTCCGCTGCTGTCCCACTTCAACCTCTAGTGTTTTGGCAGTATGCATAGGGGTGGGGAGAGGGTATGTCTGGGGTAGTTTGAGGTAAGTTTTTGATCCCATGGATCTATTTTCCCCAAACTCCTTAGTACATCTCCAACAAGAGAGGGAAAATATCTCATCATCATATTGTGCAATCATATTGTACTTAGTTCCTAGTTAGCTCCCCTCCCTTCGCCCTGAAATTCTACCCTTGCTGGGGTGAACTTTGCACTTTGCAAACTGTGATCCCTCTAGTGATCCTTCCAGTGTGTACTCTCCCTCTCTTGCACCATAAAACTGATATGATACTGTGATTAGCTTGTACATTAGAATGGTGAACTGTAGGATTAATGTTCAGAGCGTATAGTCAATCAGATAAGAAATAACGCAGTGCTAAAGGCGAATACGTAGTTTTCTTTTTTCAGGTAGGGTATGCATATTCCAAACCAGGATTGACATAGTGGGAGTATCTGTGACAAACACTGCCCTCAAAATTTTTGGTAATTGGCATCATCGCAAGAAATCTGAATGGCCCAATCTATCCAAGCACACATCCAGAATTTTAGCTCTTTCACATAATGGTACAACCACCTAGAAGTAGCCAGCCAACAATTTTATATTTTATATTTTATATTTTAAATGTAGGAGGTAAGAAGGTAGGACCCACTGTTAACTAAGGACTAAATCTTACAGGTAAGTCTTACCTACATTAAGCCTATTCAGTCAGTGTTATGTGCTGATTTAGCATGTTACCCCAATTCAGTGGGTCTATTCTAGTTGTGGCTGACAACTTGATATAGGCCTTCTTTGTTGACTTGACCTTATCTGTTTGTATCAGTCACATGATCCTATGGATATTACACTACTAAACAAGACAATAGTTGCCTCTAAAAGAATGGCTTTCAATGAACTTACATTCCTGTAAATATTTAACATCCTGGTCTAACTCTGGCATCCTCCTAACAACACCTGATCGGGAGATCAACATGATGTCTCTGAGATCATCCTCTCTAGAAAGAAGTCTTCAAACAATTTCAGATCGAAGGCCCAACGCTAACAGGTAACATGTTACTACTGTGTGATTGACTACATTGGTTTGATCTGGAATTCAAGCCCTTTCCACAGGATGGCCGTGTCCCAGAATGGGGAAGTGAGAGGAGCGGAACTGCAATGATGCTTCCATAGGACATTGTCATGGTCCCTCCCTTCTCGCGTTGCCAGCTGGTGTGATCAAAGGGTATATCACTGAAGGAGAAATTCTGTCAACAACCTCGATTGTGCAAGCCTTCCATTGCAGCCAGCCACTGCAGCATGAGAAGAAGGCTGGCTGAAGTACGGAAGGAAGGGGAATGTCCCTCACATTCCCTTCCGCAGGCAGCCGGTCACGTGAGGAGGGGAGCATTGGGGATACACTCGCATCCTGGCAGAGGCACTGTTGGGATGATGCACGGATGACAACAGAGCAAGTTAAGGTGCGGAAAGGGCCTCAGTGTCTGGTTTTTTACTTCCTTTGCCTGATCAAATACAATAATATATATGGAAATTTAGAGGGCATCAAAATTTATATTTTCTGTCAAAATTCTCCTATGTGGAGGACAGCACGGCTGCAAGGTATCACTTGTGGTGTTAAAGTTGTTTCACTGGTTTTTGCGATGTTCTGTTTTCTGGGCTTTGGTAAGAAAACCCCCAGCACATTTCCTTTATTATGTACCCCAGAGCAGGTAAAAGGAGTTGTTGGAAATGTAGTTCAGCACTCTACAGAATAAAGCTCAGCCGGACAGACCAAGGTTTGTTGGGAAGTTCAGTTTGACTGATGACAGCCTCTCAGTATAAGTATACATCAGCTAATGAAATAGATGTGTTCCTGGGTACGACTCTTTTAACAGAAAATTTGGTACCAGAAGAAGAAATAACATGGAAAGAATAGGGATACACCACAAAAAAGAAGCACAGTTCAACTGGTTTCAATAAGCTTTTTATCCGAAATTAACAATATCCACTTGTGAAACAAAACAAGCAGGTTAGCTAATATTTAAGAGCAGGATGGACTTTTCCAAGTTAAGTATTCCATTTTTGTCTTTTTAATACACACAGTATACCAGGAAGAAGGAACAGTAAAAAATTGTGCCCAGCATTTGTTGTTTTTCAGGGCCCTCTATTCTCATGCCTGTGTGAAGGGAGAGAGTAATTTATGGAGGGGAGATGAGGAGGAAGCAGAAAATGCATTTCAAATGCTTGAAAGCCTTTTGGCATTGCTACTTCTTTTCACAGAACTGGAGGAGAAACTAGTTTCTTGTTGGCAGTTCAGACAGTGCAATAAGCTTAATTTTGATATATATTTTTCCATATATTTTCCTTTTAAATGATATCCTAATTTCAGCATCAGGAGCCTCAAAATAGCTTACAGCATGGTTTTTAAAAGATGTGCATGAATATAATAAAATCTGAAATAAAGTCAACTGAGAGCTGAGAACCAGAGCAACATTATAATTAATTGTAAAATCAAACAGAAAATCTAGAACCAGCTAGAGGCTTAATGGAATGGGACTGTCTAGTTCAGCTGTCTAAACATAGAGGCAGGAAACCAGATGTTGGATTATAACTCCCATCATCATTGACTATGCTTCTAAGGATGATGGGAGTATTCAAAAATTCCCCTCAAAATATACAAGAAAATCCCTAAAGGCTGGCGTGACCTAAGGCTGGCCTAAATTCCTCCCTGAATGTGCCCCCATTGCAGTGTTTGTGTGATAGCACATACAGATATGGTGTCTGGCTTCTCTCTATCCAGCAACAACCTGGGCCATGACAGTCTTTGTTGGAAAACAAGGGGCCAGAATATTCAATATAACTTTCTGTTCTCAGCACAAAATGATTTCAAGGCACTTGATGGACTTTTCCATGGGAGTTTGGTGATACTTGATAGAAACTTGTTAGATTATGTTGGTGGCTAAATGAATACCAGCATTTTAGCCATATCTGTGCAAAGGGAATTCTCCCTGAGTTCAATTAGACAAATGGAACATCAGTGTTTGGAAGCAAATGTTGACTTTCCTCTGTATCTTGCCTGCATGCCCCCAGAAATATGTCAGTGACCATTTTTAAGGAGGGTTCAGAATCCTTGCAGCTTTCCAGCTCCTGTCAGTCTTAGCAGGCAATGCAAATAGACAGGAGAGCTTGAAGCTGCAGTCTAACAACATATGGAGAGCTGTATATTTCTTAGCCCCTTTTTGATAGCAAAGCTAGGCTTGATGGCACATTGTCTGATTTAACAGGGCAACTCTTTCTTATAGTCCCCACTGCCAAATAATGTTTGGGAAAGTTATGTTTTGGACTTCAGCTCTCAGAATCCTTTAGCCAGCATAGCTTTTGGCCATAATAGCCAGGAGATTCTCAGAACTGTGGTACAAAAAATAACTTTTCCGAGTTCTGAGTGAGGGGTAGATGAAGCAAAGCAGAATTCTGTCATCCCATGTCTCAAAATATTAGAAAGATCTGGACAGTCTTTGGAAGGGAATCCTCTGGAAATCTATCTAATGTATAGGAAACTGTTTAGAAGCTTAGGGTTTGAATGTGTATTATGAAGGACAAGCATGTAGACCATCTTAATATCCACTCTAGCCTCAGATGTTCAAGCTCTTTTATCTTGTCAGTCAGGATCTGACAACAGAGGGCACAGAACCTAATCTGAGAAAGACTTCAGAAAAATGTTTGGATACTGCATTTGTGTGTACATGTATGCACATGTACATTGCTGCCTATTGCCTTCATTGCACTGGATGCTACTTGTTAAGATAAAGTCAATGAAGAGGCCTGCTGCATCACACCAGAACGCCTTATATTTATTCTTCCATACTGGTCAACAGTGTGCTTCCGGGAAGCTCATAATAGCCAGCAACAGCATGTGTGTTTCTATACCGCTTATCGGTTAAGTGTTCTCTAAGTGGTTTACAATGTGTTTAGCTAATTGCCCCCAACAAGCTGCGTACTCATTTTACCAATCTGCGGAAGGATGGAAGGATGAGTCAACCTGGAGCCCGGCAGGATCGAACTCACAACCTTGTGGCTGCAGTACCAGCATTTAATCACTGTGCCACCAGGGCAGGAAGTAATCACAATGGCATCTTCCCAGTGCTGCTCCTTGGCCATAATTTGTGTCTGAGGGCAAGCTGCTTCTGAACTTGGATGTTTCGTGATAACTACCAGAGCTAAGAACCATTCACAGACCTACCCTTCATGAATTTTTCTAATGCACAGTTATACTTTTTCTGATGTTGCTTCTAAAGTAAATTCCACCTTGTACGAAGTACTTCGTCTTGACTATCCCAGATTTTGGAAAGTTTTTTTTAAAGTAATTAATTAAGTTACAATTTCAAAGCCAAAAATAGTAAGTTACTACATTCTAGTTACAATTTTAGGAAGTCTTTCCTATTTCACATGCGAAAAGTCTAATCTCTTTCTCCATTTGGTAGTTATCATGCAAATTTTAATGCACAATATTTATAAACCATGGTGGCAAACCATGAAGTTTAATTTGGGATAACTTCAATCAAATACTCTGTATCTACATTGGTTGGTATGCTGAATAAAGTCTGAGCTTTGCATACTAGGCACTTTATTTTTAAAAAAGGAGCAAATATTAACTAACAAAAAAACCTCTTGTGGATAACTCTTAGGAATGTATCATTTCTTTTTCAGTGATCAGTTATGGAAACTGGATTAAGTGACTGAGAGCATTAAGTGAAGGTTTAAGACATAATCTAGAAAGGAAATATATTGCTGTATGTTGCATGTCAAGTTCTAGTACTAAACAAGAGGAGATCATAGTTCTGCTGTCTTTGCAAGACCAAGGAGAGAACTCACTGTAATCCTAGAAAGAGTGAAGATTTTTTCAAAACTTATGACTGTAGTGAATATCACTGAAGAGAATGTGAAAGCTGAGTTTTCCACAAATCATCTATTTTGCTACATTGGAGTTGTTGTGCCTGAATTCCAGCTGTCATTGTGTATATATGATTGCCAAAGTTCCACAACTCATCTTTGAACCATTTGTCATAATGAAATAACAGTTATGATCTATTTAACCTGGAAAAAATAAAAGCCGGATACAGTCTTTCCTTTCCTGTGCATGCAATCTGAAATTAGTATAAACCAGAAAATCAGTCTCAAAAGAAGATACTTTGAAAACTTTTGAATGTGAATGCATCATCCAGTTAGGTGGGATAAAAGAAAGAATGGATTTTGTCTAGTGAGTCCTGTGTGTTTGTTGATCTGCAGGAATATATAAGTGTCTGAGTTGACATGAGATACAATGAAAGGATGAAATTTTCTGCCACAAGAAATGAGGACCACCTGGGAAAAGTTATCCTTTTGGACTACAACTCCCAGCATCCTCCAGCCAGCATCACCAGTGGTCATGCTGGCTGTGGGAATTGCTGGAGCAGTAGTTTTTGGTTTGTTTTTTTAAAGTACCTTTTCCAAAGTCCAGTAATGACTGCTGACTAAGTTGATTTTAAAAGGGAATTTGTCAAATTAATAAATATTTCCATTAGTGGGTGCTGGGCATAACAAGCCAGGTGAAGCGTCCACATTCAAAGGGAGCATGACTCTGACAATCACCAGCTGGGGAATTCTGAGGGTCATTAGTCCCAAAAGTAACCTTTCATAGGTGTGAATCTATATAAATTCATTGGGGGCTGCAGATAAAACAGCAAGAAATGTCTCTTGTACTATCTGTGGGCTGCCCCAGTGTATCTGGCTGACTGGTGTGGGAAAAGGATATTGGATATGTTGGACCTCTAGTCTGTCTGATCTAGCTGGAATAATATTCCCACCCATGACAGAAAAGAGGGGAGTGGAAGAGGAGGGAGCTTGTTTCACATGCTGTTAAACTGGAGATGCTTGGAAGTGGTACAGAGAACTGCCTGACATGTTATTCTGTGGTTGCCTGACTCTTTTATTTGCACTGCACAGCAGTGAACATGTTTATAAGATGTGGCAGCTGAGATGCAGAACTGTACTCTGAGTTGGGGGCAGTGGCAGGCGGGGTGGGCGGGAGAAATCTTTTGGGCTGTTATTTCCTTTTCAGCCTGACCCCAGATTGTTTGGAAAGAGTTTCTTCCTCTTCCCAAGTCTTCCCTCCTCTTCTCTCCATCCTGGCCTCTGAGGGGTGTTAACAAATTAAATGCAGACTTTCTTACAGAGCAATTCTTTTCCTTCCATTTGAGCTAAAAGCAGAAGGCAGGCAGGACTGAACTGACGACGATGGAACACGTTTGCTCTGACTGTTGGATCTCAGTGGGCTAATGCTGTGGATTGCACAGCAAGGATGGCATATCCAGGGAAATCTCGCTTGAGGAGATCTTTCAGTGAGCATATCAAGGTCTCCACCAACAAAGCATGCGACGTCTTTTGGAAGAGTGCCCGAGAAAAGCGTCTATCAGGTCAGCTGGCCATGTTCTTTCACTTGTGATTTTACCAATGCAAAATGAGCACTGCTTCGTCATTTACTTGCATGTGTCAGCTGAGTGTACATTGAAACCGTAAAAACAGAGACTAATTCTCTTTTTCTTGTATTAGCATATGCTTTTTCACATGAGGTAGTATTTTCTGGTTTGTACCTTGGTAGTACTCCACAGGAAATGTAGGTTATTGGATCTCAAAACTTATGCCAAAAGCTGCTTGATGTCGTCAATGCTTTCATAATCATTGACGCAAACCACTGTCCATACATGATGACAGGCAGATTTTAATGCTTAATATGTCAAGGAAATAAAGTAGATAGTAGAATTCGGAATCTCATGTGAAAGACTACATTGTGAAATGTCACATTAGCCCTATTCTTTTGCATGCAATGCTTCAACCTGGTGAGTGCAAACAGCTGTTTTGGTAAAGCCTAGAACAAATTTGAACCATGTGGAATGACATTATTAGCAGATACGTAAAGTTTGCAGTGGTATATAATGCTTTGTAGTCCTAACTAATTCGCTGTGTGTATAAAAAAACAGTGAGAATTGTATGTTTATGTGATAGCATTCAGAGGCACATGTTGATACCCTGACACTCAGTGGGGAAGTCTGGTAGTGCTAGGTAAACACTGGAGAAATGTATTCTACATACAGCCCTTTTCAACAAATACAACTGTTAGTAGGCACTGCTCTGCAAAGAAGTTTTGGGTTTTTTAACCTGAAGCCTGATGCTGTGTAACAAATAACTTATGCTGCAGTTTTCTTTAAAATGCAGTAAATGTGTGTTAAAAAATGAGTAAGTCAAGCTTTTCCTAATGCAACAGTGAGCGCTTGGTCTTTTTAAGCTTTGCTGAGATGCAGAAACCAAGTTCTGTGGTAGAAATTTATACTCTGAATGGCTTCTATATTTCTAGAATTCATCTGTGCAACATGCTACTAGTGGTGGCTGGCTTGTACCTTTACATGTTAGGCATAGTACAAAACCTGAGTATCAATGGCTAGTTGACAGTTATATCTGTAAATTTTGAGCTTCAAAAGAAATGGAAAATGGAGTGCTGCTGGATGAGGTGTTTGTCTGCAATCTACCATCTTCAAACATGAAATTTTACTGAGGGAGGATCCAGACAGCATTATTTTCCATAGGTAATCCTCTGTGAGAGCCAATGTGGTATAGCAGTTTAAGCCCATTTCCGCACTACACTCTTATAGCGCAATTACTCCACTTTCAACATCCTATGGAATCCTGGGGTTTGCAGTTTCGGGAGGGGCCACTTGGCCCCTCTCGAAACTGCAGACCCCAGGATTCCATAGGATGTTGAAAGTGGAATAATCGCGCTATAAGAATGTAGTGTGGAAATGGCCTAAGTGTTGGACTACAACCCTGGAGACTAGGGTTTGATTCCCCACTTAGCCATGGAAACCCACAGTGTGACCTTTGGCCTTGTTACACACTCTCAGCCCCAGAAAACCCCATGACAGGGTTGCCATAAGTCAGAAATAACTTGAAGGCACACAACAACACCATTCTCTCTGTGTCTTCTCACTGCCACTTCCACCTTTTTTACCAGAAAATGTCTGCAGAAAGATGGAACAGGTGTATAACACCATTTGATAGGTAACATGTTCCGTTCTCTATCTGGAAGCACCCTTGGATCAGCTAAAACGAACTTAATACTCATTCAAATACCATGATACTCAAAATCGATTCAACAGACTGCTAGGTCTGTTTCCACTCTTCAGCCTCCACCAGCAAGTGTCACCACCTGCCCCTGTTTCACCTAGTGCAGAGTGCTGCACACAAATGGAAGCAAGCTTGGCACATTTGCGTATCTTCTTCCAACTGCAGGAATTGTATTGCTGGTTGGGAAGGGAATGCGGTGTTTTCAGCACCAAACTGTTATAGATACACATACTCTGGACATCACCCAAAAGAAAGAAGGAAAAATCCCCCCACCCCCATCTCATTAGGAAAGGAAAGAGGATAGTTCATTGGCAGAGTCGGGGTACCTGATCTGTACACAGAAGGTTCCAGGTTCACTGCCTCCTATCTCCATGAAGGGCTGGGTAGAACTCCTATCCAAAACTCTGAAGAGCTGCTGCCAGTCATTGTCAACAATACTTAGTTAGAGAGACTGATGGTTTGGCATGGTGTAAAGCAGCTGCCTACACTGCTACATAAACCAGCTCTTTCGGAAGGTCATTGGGAGAGTGGAGAAAGTTGCAGTCTCCAGGTTGGGTTAAGTAATAATCCTTTCTGCAGTCCTGGAGGGCCATTATCCAATCAGTGTCTATAATACTTGGGTAGACAGACAGTTTTATTCAGCATAAGGCAGTTTTCTATGTCCCTAAGTTAGAAATCTTGAATTTATCTTCTCCTGCTAAATTAAAAGTTGAAACAGTAACAGAGCACAATGCTCTGCCGCATTTCACTAATGAAAACCGGGACATCTGTGGCTGAGCAATATCAGAGTGTGGCCAAAAGGGTGTGGCATGACAAGAAGATGGCAAAAGTTTTTAATAAGAAAAAACACAGAAAACTACTGTTTAAACAGAAAAACCCTGGAATTTTTATACTGACTGTAAGAAAGGCTGAAAAAACAAAAACAAATGCGTCTGCTGGGAAGAGCACGATCTGCCCCTTCCTCTTTTCTCTCTCCTGCCAAGTTAGCTGAGTATAAACAACTTTTACACTTTGAACTCAGTTTGCAGAAACTGAAGTGAACCAAAGGCAAAAGAGGCAAGTGGGAGGAGAGCAGGGAAACTTGGATGTGTTATAAAAGTTGCAGAGAAAATGGGATGGCAGGGGATTAACTGGACAGTCCCTGCCAAATTGGATCAGTTGGAGGGTATGGAGCATTGAAGGTTCTTGTCACTAGCCCAGACTGTCCTTCTCTTACAAACTTGAATATACTTTGCCTTGTTTTCACCAGAAACAAAAGCCATTTTTGGTTCCTTTTCATAAAATCTGTTTCATCAAGCAGTTCTCTAGGGGGTGGGGAATGGGGAGGCAGCACTGAACACATTCTTTCTGCCTCACTGAAATATCTGAATCTCAGACTTGTATCAATGTGGAATGGGACAGAAATTGAATACAATAGATATTGGTAGGGGAATCTGTTCTCACCAGTCCTGACTCGAGTTAGTTCTAAAATCCCCAAATTACGTGGGAAGTATTAGGCTGTGCTATGCAGATTATCAACCAGGATAAATGGGGCAGAAAAGAGATCAGGATGGGGCTCAGGATCAGTTGTAGAGGACATAGCTGCTTGCCTCCAGGTCTAGACAGTGTCATCTCATGCCAGGGTCAGAGACTGCCATCGTCCAGATGTTGTTAACTGCAGTACCCACCAGCCATAGTCAACCGCAGTCAAATGGTAGGGGATTGTGGGAATTGTGGTCTGTGATGGAACACCATTATTGCTCTCCCACTGTGTTATGGAAATCTCAGCTGTTGTCATCACAATATCAATTAATCCCAACCGGTGCCACCACATATACATTAATTGATCAATTGTTCCCCACCTCTGCTGATCACCATGTTTTAGGAGTTCCTCTAATGAATGGCCTACCTCTATCACCAAGAAATAGCAGAACACCTTTAATTTAAGTGAAGAACTACCTTTGCCATATCCTTCAACTAGAGCATCTTTGTCTCCATGACATCCCACCATATATCTATACACTTTGGCAGCTGGTGTGGCCATGGGCATTAGAAGTCCACCCTAGAGTAAATGTAATATGTGCATATCTGCAATTAAGATGATTCTTTTTAATTCTTGTTTCTTAACATTGCATTTATTAGCACCAATACTATTTTAACTGCTTTCAGTGATAGCTAAGAGTGTCTAATTCCATTTTCCTCTTAAGCCAGTTTCCTCTGTCCATCTCCACACTTAATCAAAACACAGGCAGTGCTCTAAAGATGGATAGTCAGTTTGTACTCTGCTTGAGTTTACAATAAAGATGGAAAGAATATTTAAAGACTTAGTCCTCAAGTTTATCCAAAGACCGAGTAAGGCAGAAAAGGGGACTTCTCAACTGTTAGGAAACTCCAAGAAAAAAAATTCTCCTGAAGCCCCTTTCTTGTCCCTCATCCAGTCTTTGAATAGGCTTAAAGACTACACTCCTGCCCCCCTGCCTTTCCTCCTCTTCGCTTGGCTGCCTCCACCCCCACCACCCACTATCTGACAGGGGGGACAGAAAAAAGTTGGGTTGGGGAGACTTTCCTCACCCTGCAAGAACATCTTTGAAAGCTGCACTTTTCAAAGATGTTCCTACAGCAGTGGGAAAATGTCTTACATTACTCTTTCTCCCTTTAGAGAACGAAATTTTTAGTCAGGGACATCCCTAGCTTACAGAGCCCTGGATATTCACAGCACCTTGGCTGTTCTCCAACATCTTCTTTCTGGTCCAGAAATCACCTTTTTGGATGATTCAAGTAACAATCCCCGTTTATGCTTCTGACCCTCCTGAAGGATCCTATAGAAGTCTTTTCCTTCCACAGCCACTAACAAATGAGCTTCACTCTCCTTTTCTGTACCTCCACTTGCATTGCCATGTAGTATAGTCTCTGTTGATCTCAATACGTTACTCTTGTTGCTGCTCTTCAGCTTCTTCATTCAGTCTTCAATCTTCTTCTCCTGGATCTCTAGTTTTGTACCTAATCTGGCTCTGACTCCTCCTCAGATCCCTCTGACTGCCTTTTGTTCTCACAGAAGATGAACAACCAATCACATTCAGTGTTTTCCGTGTTCTACACAACTGAACAGTCCAGAGCAATCACTTTCCATGAAATGTTCTAATACTCATACTTGCACAATTTGGATTCCATCTACCAGTAAATTCCCTCAGTTAAGCAGTGTAACTGTCGAGCAGTGAACAATGTGCCTGTTTCCAGAGCCAAGCTTGAAGTAAAAGATATACTCCCTATCCCTCCCCTTGACTGATTGTGTAACATCTTCACATCTGTTACCATTACACACAAATCTGTCTACATTTTACACATTTTCTCTCGGAGCATAGATGTTCCATCCAACGACACCTGGAGGCTACAGTTCCTCACCCCTGTCTTATACCTGGTATACCTAAGGTGAGCACACATTACTTTCATTTATTTGAAAGATACCTACCAAATGATGCAAGTGTGCATGGAAATGTGGCTAATATGTTGTTAAGTATCTGTTGACTCCTAACTCCCATCTGACTGTATCAATATTTTCTTCCTGTTATTCTTCCTTTCCTTCTTCCCTTCAGGTCTTCCTGTATCTGCCACGTCTTCTGTAGTTCTGGCTTGGGCTTATGGAGTCTTTCCTTTGGTTTGTTTAAGGTCATTTCTGCATGAAGGAGCTGTTCCACTATGGGGCCCAGATGGTAGCAGTCAGCTGGTTGTGCTTCTGCATGACATTGTGACCAGCCCACTACCATCTCGTCCCCAAGTGACACGCACATGTAGTATTTGCAAAACTGAAAAAAAAATCCATTTTGTGCTTGCCATCGTGCAGCGCTCTTACCATTCCCAGTCATATGGAAGTGCCAGAAGTGTACTGGCGACGTTTCCTTCCTCAGCACAACAATGGAAACTGGCTGGCTGCACTGCGGAAGGAAGAGGCAGGGCAAATGAGCTCCCTTCCACAGGTGAGGTGCAGAGGGGAGCCTTCCTGGCATGCTCCCTTCCCAGCAGGAGCGTTGCCGGGACTGCAGTAGGACAACATGAGGGAGCATTGTCATGCAGAAATGGCCTAAATTAGATCTACCCCTGTGAGCACGTGACTGAGGTCTGCATGGAAGATTTCTTGTTTCTATTGAGATGAAATCCCTTGGTTCTCATTCTGAGTGCTGCGTATTTGTTAAGATGTCTGTAGTGCTGCTGATGCCACAACTAAGTGTAAAAAAAGAACAGGGTGACCTGATTGGTTGCTTGTTTGGTGATGCCACAACTGCCAACTCACTCTGCATTGGCAGTTTACTGTATGGGGCAGTTTCAGTTGTGTTTTCCAGGCAAAAGACCAGAGGTTCCCCTGCATCCAGTAGATTACTTTTTATATTTCTTCTAAGTAGGCCAGTAAATAAATATGGCATAGGTATCTATATGAAGCCATTGGGAGTGGTCAACAAGAGATTGGAGTAAAGTGCCATCTTTATGCTGATGAACTTTATTTCTCCTGTTATCTCTTAATCAGTGCAGATTCTGGACCAGGGTGCTTTGGGAAGTTATAGACCCTTTTTAGAGAATCTGATGAAATCTACGGCCATCCTCACAAGGAAAAAACACATTTTTATTGTGTTTTGTATTTTTTAATTGGATTTTTAAAATTGTATTCGAAATTAACTTCCTTATTATAGAGTAGTCTGGAATGAAAAAAACAAAAACAAAATCCTACATTGAACACTAGGAAAGACTAAATCTTTACAGTGAAATTCACCATGACAGGAAAAATTCAAAGTAATCAAGGAAAAGAAATTATTTTTGCGATTAGTCCATGGACTCCCTAAGGTCCATGAAATTATATTTTTCCAGTTTGGATGTAATACTTACAGTCTTGTTTCTTCCATATTTGTTTGTATCTCATGCATCTTTCAGTGCCCTTTCCCAGCCACACACACAGTTCAGTTACTAACTGGCTGAATTTTGGAGCTTGACCGCATAGGAAAGGGAGTGGTGGCTTTCTAGATGGTAGGTGGTTTTTTAATCATGTGAATACATTTGTGTGTGCCACAGCAGGGCAAGCATGGAAGTGGATCGATATGGTTGCAAGAAATTTGAACTTGTCCTGAACACCCCACCACACACCTTTTCACTGTGACAAGTAGCCTAACTTGCTCTGTGATTGAGGGACAAAACAGATGTGATGCTGAACTCACACATAGAATCATAGAATCATAGAATCATAGAAATGTAGAGTTGGAAGAGACCACACGGGCCATCCAGTCCAACCCCCTGCCATGCAGGAACACCCTCAAAGCACTCCCGACAGATGGCCATCCAGCCTCTGCTTAAAAACCTCCAAAGAAGGAGACTCCACCACACTCCGAGGCAGCATATTCCACTGCCGGACAGCCCTGACCGTCAGGAAGTTCTTCCTGAGGTTCAGGTGGAATCTCCTTTCCTGCAGCTTGAATCCATTGCTCCTTGTCCTGGTCTCTGGAGCGGCAGAAAACAAGCCCTCTCCTTCCTCTACATGGCATCCCTTCAAATATTTAAACATAGCTATCATGTTCCCTCTTAACCTTCTCTTCTGCAGACTAAACATACCCAGCTCTCTAAGTCTATCCTTATAGGGCTTGGCTTCCAGGCCCTTCACCATTTTGGTCACCCTCCTCTGGACCTGATCCAGCTTGACCATGTCCTTCTTGAATTGGGGTGCCCAGAACTGGACACAGTATTCAAGATGAGGTCTAACCAAAGCAGAGTAGAGTGGTACCAGTACCTCTCTCGATTTAGACACCATACTCCTATTGATGCAGCCGAGAATTGCATTGGCTTTCTTGGCTGCCGCATCACACTGCTGACTCATGTTCAGCTTGTGGTCTATTAAGACTCCTAGACCCCTTTCACACGTACTGCCATCCAGCCACTACACTGTGTTCCCATCAGCTACAGAACTGCTTTAGAAATATGACTCTGGGCAATCAGACTTCCAATCGCATCCATATTTCTGCTAAAAAAAGTCCTCCAGTATGGAATCACATAATTCTGTAGTGATCTTTTTGTCTGTCTTTCCATGCAAATTTTTACCACTGACAATCTATTTCCTCATACTTGAAAGTGTGTACTCTGTGTGTGTGTGTGTGTGTGTGTGTGTGTGTGTGTGTTCTATATGCAAGTGTTTATGAGAGATGGGAACATAAAGTATTTCACCATGAATCTTCTTTAGCAGCAGTTCCAGTAATAATAACAAATGTCTTTCTCTAATCAAAGTTATTCATAGCTGCAGGGGAGGGGCCTGTAGTTGGAAGATTGGAAGTGTGCCAAAAGTAAATGTGTGGTAGTCTAGATGCATGTAGTAATGTGCCTTTAGTAGTCTACTTTGCATGGTGGTGGCCTTTCTCTACTCTTTGGCTTCCTGCCACACATATCTTGATTGTCCTCTAAATTTTCCACCTCTGTAAAATGGGTAAACGGTCCTGGCATCCTAAGTGGATCAATTACTTAGTTGCAAGAGATCACTTACCATACAGAAATACATTTTCTACCTTTGTCCTGAGACTTCTAGTGAGATTTTTTATGAGGTTCTTCTGTGCGGGGTGGGTGGGGGGTGGATGGGCACAGTATGACACACTCAATGTCTGTGGGACTACCACTCCCAGGTTTCCTTACATTATACTTTGCGGTGGTGGCAAGGGCTGACAGGAATTGCAGTCCAACAAACATTGAGAGGGTCACATGGTACTCACCCCTTAAATTTCAACAAATTTAAGACTGCTTTCTCATCACCTAGATAAGTCCAGCCATTAAACTCTGCACTACTGTTTTCTGGTACAACCAGGAAATATGGAGAAAGAGTGGAATTTGGCCAGCAACATGCTTACTTTAAGAAGAAAGTTCCAGTTGATTAGGATATATGTGATTCTGTCTGCCTGCAATGCTGCACTGGGTTCAGTGCATGCTCCCATGTGACCGTTCTTCTGATTGGATGGGAAAACACTGAGGAAGCATTGGGGGTTGTCATCGATTACAGAGAGAAGAAGCCACTTTAAGCTAATCATGACAAACAATAGTGGCATTTAGAAGACTTGTTATTACCACGTTCTCTCAGTAGAGCAACAAGGCTCTATTTCTGTAATTATCTGACAAATGGTAGGTTGCCATAAATGTCTAACATGTGAATTTGTCAAGTGTTAATCCTTTACTGTATTCAGTGTTCTTTCATCCGGGAAATAATAAAGCAAACTGAAGGCAGCAGGGTAACATAACTTTTGTTTTGTGTCTCACCCAAGAGCCATTAATATCAAAGAACCATTCTGAGCAAAGAATGATTGCTTTCCATCACTGGTTGTTTTTTTCCCCTGCTTGGTTTTGGCAGTTACTAGTGAAAATTCTGTTTTTCTTGTCTCTCCCACCAATTAGTCCCCCTTTCCTGTACAGTCAAATGCTGCAAATAAAATAAGTTTACAGAAAAGCCATTTCAAATTGTTCTGTTGCATTCTGCTATCACCAGGACCAGGGGTCCTTTCACACTGCAGCATTACAGTGCTATGGTTCCACTGTAACTGCCTTGGCTCCATCCTGTGGAATCATGAGGATTGTAGTTTGGTCAAAGACACCAGAGGAGCTCTCTGACTAAGTAGTCTACATGCCCCTCCCTAAACTGCCAATGACAGCCAGTGTGGTATAGAGCATTGGAGACCAGGGTCTGATTTCCCGCTTGGCCATAGAAACCCACTGGGTCACTTTGGGCGTGTCTCTCACTCTCAGTCCCCCACAAGAATCCATAACGGGTTTGCCTTAGGGACACCGTAAATTGGAAATGACTTGAAGGCACACAACAACAAAACTGCCAATCTTGGGATTCCCTAGGATGGAGCCCCAACAATTAAACTGGAATCATATCGCTATACCTCTGTAATATGAAAGGCCTCAGGCAGATATAAACTGCCCTGAAGCAACAACTGCAGTCCTCTCAGAACCCTCGTTTCATTTTCCTCACAGGAGTAAGAAGACATTATTGCAGTGAGACCAAAGTTGGACTTTCACCTCTGAAAGTACGTGTAGTTTTTTTAAATCAACAAAACTAGAGGGGCAATAATGAGCAATAGAACAAGTGCTTTTAAAAGAAAGATAGTGCATATCAATACTATCTACTGCAATAGGCAACTGGAATGAATTACTATTTAAAAGATATTTAAAGTAATTTGAAAAGTGACTTCCCAAGCGATGGTCAGTCCTACCACTGGGCAGAGTGAGACAATTGCATCAGGCGGTAGATGTTGTTAGACAGTAGTGGCAGCACCTATTTGTTCCTCCTGGATTCCCTGGCTCCTCACTTCTGCTGGGGAACAATGCTGTGAGCATGCTACGCAACCCATCCTCATTTTCCTCCCCTCCAATATTATCCTGGTATCCTTACACTTAAAGTTAGGTGGGGGTTACTATGTCATACTCACTGTTAATACAAGATCCAGGTGCCAGTCCAGCTGGTTTCTGTACATGGACTGGGATGGAGAAATTATCTTCTCCTTCTCTTCAGGTAGTCTTGGTGAATAGGAATATCTAAGTTACTGAATGTTTCTGCCTTGTGGTGGGTTTTTAACCTACCACTTTATCCACTCTAGTAAACAAATTGTAGAACATTTACTGACTCTACAAAATGTAGAACATTTACTGACAGTTTGTGGTCAAGTAACACAATTAATAAATATGATGGAAACATAGAATGCAGACAAATGCAAGTCACAGGCCATTTGCACCCTACACTGTTATAGTGCTGTTATTCCACTTTCAACATCTTGTGGAATTCTGGGGGTTATAGTTTACTGAGGCCAAAGAGCTCTTTGGTTGGGAATTCTACATGCCCCTCCCTAAACTGCAAACCCCAGGATAACATAAGATGTTCAAAGTGGAATAATAGCATTATAACAGTGTAGGGTGGAAATGGCCATAGAAGGTCTCTGTTGGCTGAAACAAACTTGGAATTTAAAATAGCCCAATGTTGGCAACTCATTTCAAACTGCAGACAGAATCTCCTCCTCAGTAAGAGAGGGGAAAGTACCTGCATATTCTGCAGGGGTGAGGTATATAGGTAGAAATATCCCTATATATCCCACTCCAACAGCTGCAATTAATCTTAGATGGAATAACCATTTTTCTTCAGCTGGTGGGAGAAGCTAGAGTGTTTCTAGATTTAAACTAAAGCATTCCATGCATAAGATAAATAAAAGCTTTAATGGCATTGACAGTAACAAATGGCCAAGTTACTTGAACTGGCTTTATAAATATTTTTCTTTTAAAGGAGCTTTATGGTTTGTTCATTGAAATGATCTAGTCATCTATTACAATCATCTTGTGTTAATCTCAGCTGGGAAGGAAAAGATATTCATACAGCTGTCCTCCAGCTGGTAGCTATTCAGCTTTGAACATGGAAGAGTTCTTCTAATGGGTTAAGTATACATCATGTTAAACATGGACTTGAATTAGCCAGCTGAACACTACCACTTTCTTTTTGAAGGAAAAATGGCCTCGTGGAGAGGCAAGGCAATCTAACGGTGAGTGAGAAATGACTGTCTCCCTTCCTCTCACCTGCAACTTCAAAACAGCCTTGGAAAAATGGGGGAAGACATACACACAGCCTTTAGTCAAAAGTGCCCTCTGAAACCATCCCTTGAGTCCTGTCACTTCTAGGGTGTGGGGTAGGGAGAGCAAGAACATGTGTAAACAGTAGCTGCTCCAGCTTTCTCCTTCTTTACCCCTTCTTGGCATGGCAACAAAGAACTTTAGGCCACAGTACTGTGCGGAGCCAGAATGATCAGTCTGGGCCCTCCTAAGGTTTTTGGTTTAAACCTCTCGCCAGTGTTAGCCTACCTAGCTGATGGTGAGGGACTAAAGGAGTGATGGTCCAAAAACATCTGGAGGATCACAGTTGCCTACCCCTGGACTGAAGGCAGCATGTGTGAAATCTCTTTTACTGACTTGGCAGCATGAAGCACCTCAGCTATCAGATGCTGTGTAAATGCTGTGTTGGCACAAGCGCTGGAAGATAATGGGAAATGAGTATGTGTTTTCCAGTGCCTTCTAAGCTAGCTTGTTGCCCACAAATGCAATGCAGGATGATGTCCTAAAATTTAGCTGCCAGTATAGTTAGCTGTTGGATATGGAAGCTGTATTCTGCTCTAAACTGGAAAAGAACAGGGTTGCTTAGCTAAGGACTGATTATTGTTTGTTAGGTCCAGCAAATATGGATAAGAAATCTAGAGAATGATAGAAGTCACCTATAAATGGTGACAGTCTCAGATAAATATTGTGGTTTCTGAAAAACTAGTCCTGTTCTGTTGGGATCTTTTAAAGTCAGAGAATGTCTAATGCTGTAGACTTATTCAGGTGAAGGTAGTACAGATCTTATCAGTAATCTGGATAGGAGAATACTAGGACCCCCATATAAGAGCAAGACATATTATCTAGACCCATTTCAATTGGGTTTCCACTTCACTATGATCATCATGATACATGACCTCTATTGTGAAACAGTTAGGGAGACCCTGTTAATTCCATTTAGTTTATCATTGGCTTTTGGTACTGCTGAGCATGGAATCTTTCTGGACAAGCTCCACAAGTTGGTTGTTGGAGGCATTGTACATCAATGGTTCCATACCAATTTATAGGGTTAGTTTCATAAAGTAACAGTGGATGACTATTCATTGACACTTTGGATTTTGAATAGTAGGGCTCTGCAGGGTCTTATCTTGTTCCCAATATTATTTAGTATTTATATGAAGCTGAGAAGAGTAACCATTAGTGATTTGGAAGCAAAGTGTTTATTTTGTCATTGACTGCAATACCAAGAATCTTTTCACTTATACTACTGCTAACTAAAGGCAGGCAGGCCCCACCCTATGCCTCTAGATCTGATTTATTGTGTGTGTGATATAAGTCCCCAAATTTATATTTTCTCTGAATTTCATTCTGTAGTTTCAGCCCAGTTTTCCATTCTGTAAAGGTCATTTTCAATTTCATTTTCTGATGCATCAACCCACATTTGCATTGTCTGCAAAACTGATAAGGATTTCCTCTAATCCTTCAAGATAAATTATGTTCACAACAGCCCCACAATTCACAGAGTCATAACAGTTTTTTAAAAGACAAAAAATAGTCTGGCAGAATTTATTATCAACAAATCTGGACTGCCTATTCCTAATCAATGGATTATTATCAAGACACTTACAAAATGACTTCTGTATAATATGTTCTAGTAACATTCCTAGTACCAATTTCAAGCTGGCTTGTCTGTGATATCTCACATTTTTCCTTCCCCAGTTTTGAAGATTTGGACATTTTTTCTTTCTGTAGTGACACATTCACAGAATTATTCAACATGATTTCTCAAAGATAAAAGACAGTGATTCTGAGAGTACATCAGTAAGTTCTTTTAGTATTTTAGGATGCAAATCATTTAACCCTCAAGGCCTGAGCTCATTTGTGGTATTTAAATATTTCCTCACTATCTCCTTCTAATGTTGAACTGTAGTCTTGAACCCTCAGCACTGATACTAAGTATGTGAGACTGAATACATTTCTCCTGAGGACAGGAAAGAAGCAAAATAGAAATTTGGAGACTGTGGCTTTCCATTGTCATCTGTTAATATTTCGCAGTTCTTAGTGAGTGGTAGTGAAGACTATTATTTGCTAGTCTTGCCCTTCAAGAACAAGTAAAGATGCCACAGCAGCTTGTTTGTTTTATCAAGTCTGTTAAGGACTAGGGTCAGGATGAAATGCCCACCTAGCCGTGATCTTTACCCGTTGGTCTTATGGAAAGCCACACTTTCCCACCCTAAACTACTTCACAGGGTTATTGATATGATAAAATGAGTGAAGGCAGAGGAGAGCCATATATGCCTCACAAACAGTAAAAAAAAATAAAAAAAAAATAGAGCCATTTAGATCTTCACAGTTTCCTTGTAAATTCATTTCATGTGTCAATGTAAACAGTGGGATGACATGGCCAGATAGCCATTGCCCAGTTTCTGACAGAGTTTCATGAGATGCTTAGAACTAGCTGGCCCAAATCACCAAAGAAGATAATATAAGCCAGTGCTACTGAAATTGGTGGTCTATGGACTGGTGCCAGCCCTTGGCACACTGAGGGAAGAAATTGCTGGTCTCCCACATGCCATAGCTTGAGATGTACTGGTTTAATGTTCCTGCTTGTATCTCCAAACAAACAGCCTCACGTCTTGGAAGTGTGTCTGCCTCAAGTAAGAATCAAAAGTGTATTTCAGCTTTTCATAAACATTAAAAATGCTTAGATGGGCTGTATTTTACTCCACTTATTTCTAATAAACACAGCATTAAGAATGGCAGCAGCCTCTGCTATGTGTAATGCCTTCTTTCTGCTGGGGTGGGGGCAGAGGAGGCATTGTTTTGGAAAAGGAGTTGAGTAATAGCTAATACAAGGGCATTGGGCTGAAAGCCCATGATTAGATTAACAAGGTGATGAGTAATGTTTCTACAACACAATTACCGCTCGGTTTTATATATATACAAACATATTTTATTTTTCACTGAAAACTTAAAAGAGTGGACAAGGGCTTTTTTTAAATCCCACATTTAAAAAATGTTAACATTTTGTTGTTGTTTTGGTTCTTTATGCAAACTACAGATAAATTTATTAGCAAATAAATACCAGATGCTGTAGGCTATATTTCAGTGGAAGGAAACTGGCAAAACTAGCTCTGAGTATTCCTTATATAAGAAAATCCTAGGAAATTTCTATAGAGTTGCCATGAGTCAAGGGGCAACTTGAAGGAACATACACATACACACTTCCCTTCAAATGCCTGCCAAACTAGTTAGAATGTGACAAATGATCATCAGAAGTAGACATTTAATAGTGATATACTCAAAAGTTTTTCTATTCCTTTATGTCAAATAAATTCCTGTACAGTCTGTGCCTTTTGTTGTTTAAGAAGTAGAATCTCTTAATTCACTTACACACTCTTTTGTATCCAAAAGTCATTTCCCAGGATTCTGTTAAGAGTTCTGCGTAGAAGATGTTTGCTGGTTAAGGATGCATTACTCCATACTGTATGGAACTTCCATTTTAATTCTGTGCCCAGCTGATCTGTAGAAAAATAATGTCTCATTGGTGCTGCAGAACTACAGTTTAGAATTAAAATTCTGGTTCCACAGAGCTCCTCTGTGTCGCTCTGAGAGGGAGAGTTGTAATGTATAGCTGTCATGAGTGAAGGGACACTCTCAGCAATGGCTTTGGAAATCATGTGGATTATGGGAACTGTAGCTGAAGAGTATTCAGACCACCATACCCTAGACTTGTGGGAAAACTAATTTTCAAAGTGATCTGTCAGCCATTGCTGCAGAGAAGACTGCCACAAAATGTTTGAATGAAGGATAATAACTGAGCTGACATAAAGCCTTTCTGCCTAGTAGTAATATTACAACCCCATGCATCTCCCCAAGATTGATATGATTTAATTGGAAAAATTTAATTGGCACTATATTAATTGGCATTGATATAAAATGGAAACCCAAGGTTACTGGAAGGTCAAGCTGGAAAGATGCACATTACTGACTGTAAACATGAGATTGCAAGGCAGGTCAGCCACACCCCTGTTAGACAAGAACTGAAGTCATTGGCCCTTTTCGCACCTTACTTTTTTGTGCTGCTGGGTTGGGGTTCTTGCGTGAGAAGGCTTGGGAGGAATGCTGCTGCGTCCCTGCTGCTTTGGCTCCGCAGCTCCTTCCTCCTCCGCAAACGCCCCTTCCTTCCTTCCGCAGTACAGCCTGGGAGTTAGAGGCTGCGCTAGGTCAGGAAGCGCGACCGGCATGGCTCAGGAGGCTTCGTATGGCAGGTAAATGCACTCGAGGCCCCAGAGCAATGCGCGACCGCGCAGCATTTTCGGCTTGAGCCGAAAATGAAAAGGTGCGTGCGCGGTCCGCATCAGGCCCTTGAGCGTCGCGTAAATGTGAGTGCGTCATGCAGACCGCTCCTCACATTTATGCAACACTCAAGGGGCCCTTTCACTTCAAAAACAATGTGCAAAAAGGGCCATTGTCAGGCACATTATGAGGCAACTCTAGAGACAATAGGCTTATGCTAAGAGTTGGACCTCTTGGAGAAAAAAGGGGAATTTCCCACCCAAACTGATTGTTTTAACCCTGATCCCTCACACCTGGATGTTTCCTGGCTTTGTCTTCCCAACCTCTCCACAATACAGGGCTATTACAACAGCCATTACCCCTTTGTCACCTAAACACTAAGACCATTAACTCTGTCCAGACCTCATTGTTTGTGTTGCAACTCCCATTGTCCACTTGGCTGGGAGAGCGATTCACACCCATATCCGCAGGGTATTTTCGGGGTATAAGAACCCTCGGTTTTTAGTGGTTCAGCGCAGTCTCTTGCCTCACTGAACGCCACACTTGCCATTTGATTCCCAAACAAGAACTGTCCTTAGGTGCCTACCTTAGCCACATTGCAGCTTTTTTCACTTCCCTCTGTACTGGTAATTATCACCCGGACCATAAAAGTCCTCTATCCACCTTTTCCTCCATTTTCCTTCAGTTAGTCCTTGTGTGACTGTGTGAATCTTTGCATACATGTGTGATTTCCTCAATAAAACACATTTTTAGTTTACATTTTTGAATTCTCTGACTGGTTCTTTCCTGTGTGATCCTGTAAACATTGGCGGAAAGATCTTGTTAAGTTACACCCCTCCCTCACAGGCCTCCTAATTTTGAGCTAATTAATTCCCTTCTGTCACATGGAAGTACTGTCATCGTGGGGAGACCCCTGAGTCACCCACATTTTGGAGTGACAGTAACAATGAACACTGGGCAATCCCAAGTTGTTTCTTTCCATGGCTATTGGAACAGAAACAATACCTTGTAAAATGAATGAAGGAGTGAGGGTGCCGGTGCACTAGCATCACTCAAGATCTCCTTCCTGTTTTTGGCTTAAAACCAATTGTTAATCCCAACTAGAATAGATCTACTGAATCAAGGGAACTTACTTAAGTATTGATTTGTCAAGACTGTATTAATAAGCTTACTCTAGTTGGGACTAACAGTGGGACTTTTGTGTGTTGAATTTGAACAGTGGATGTGTATGGATGGGAAAAACCAGACACATGTCTCAAAATGCTCAATAGCTGGCTGCTTTTTTTAATAGAGAAAGAAATTTATTTTCTAGTGCTGGTACTCTAGCATCAATCCTGTTTTAGACCGAGCCCCAACTGGACTGAATCAATAGAATTTTCTTAAGTGTTGATTTAGAAAGACTTGATTCAATGAGTTTACTCTTGTTGAGACTAACAGTCAGATTTCTGTGTATGCTGAAATTGAATGGTGGATGCATATGCAGAGTCACACATAATGAATAGTTTCTTAGAAATTACTCGGTACTCGGTATTGTGCAGTCATGTTTTGGGGAGATTTCTCTAGTACTGGGAACAACTTTTAGGCCAAGTTATTTTTCCAATTTTTATTTCCCCCATCAAAAGTGTTTTTCATAGGATTGGTAGGTTTATTTATTTAGTTCACTAACATTTTTAATAGGGAAGCAACACAAAAAAACAGAATTTGCACAGTAACATCTACTCTTAACATTTATGTATTTATTTATCTGTTTAATTTATATTCTACCTTTCTCCCACAGTAGGATTCAAAGCAGCTAGATATAACAGTTGATATTGAATTTATACAGTTATCAGTTAACTAACATCTTTGGTCTGACTTGCAAAACTATATTTAAAAAATTGTAATTTTCTGGGTGGTGTTAATATTTCATCCTTCTATATATCTTGAGAGTAAAAAAGTAATCAGAATGGACTGGATCAAATAGTGGATCAACTTCTATTTGGTTTCTTGATAAAAATTACAGTAAAACAACATATGTGTAGGTACTAGAAATTTTTTTTTACAGAAATATATATGATAGTCTTTAAAGTGACACAGATTCTATAGTTTTTGCTGTGTAACAGAAAAGATGGCTACCTATTTTGAAAAATGTACTTCAGCAGCTTATCCACATGGAAGCTTCTTTTATGACAGCTGAGATGCTTAATTAGGTTTTTCTTCAAAATTCATGCTGTCTATCACATAACAAGGGAAAATGTGGCTTTTGACTTAACTTGTGTGGAATCTGGCGTTTGGCATAATCAAGACCATCTTCAGTGAAGAAAAATGTGTTTATTCGAGAGCTTGAGAGAGAGTGAGCGGAAGAGACTGGGGGTCTTCTACCATCAGCTGCCCACATGATTTATGTGAGAGAAGAAGAGAGTGTGTGTGGAAGGAAGGGAAATTAAGCCTGAGACTCATAGGTTAAATAAGAGATCTGTCAAGACAAAGAAGGAACCCTAGCTACCTATATCTGCTGCTATTGCACTTAAAGACTAATGGTTATTTGTTCAAGTGTGTTTTCATATTTCTCTACTTCTGACCATTTGGAGGATCCTAATGGCACCTGGGGTGACTCTTCCCCATATGCCCACCTGGCAGAATCTGCCAGCCTCCTTGTAATGAAATGCCTGTATGGCTGCATTAAGGTATTGCTGAAACAAGTTAAACGCAAGAGGAATGGTCCCATTGTTATGAGACTGCAAATGGATCAATGAAGTTAGAACATTCCTGGACACTTTATTAATGATACATCTTTAGTTAGGGAAACATGTGATAGGACTCATGGGAGCTGATTGAATAAGCTTCCTTCAGTGTCTGAATGGGAAAAAGCAAACTCCACTCCAAAGCCCTTTCCTCACCCTACCTTATATCATCGTCCTCCGGTGGCAATCCCAGTAGCGGCTCTGCCAGGAAGGGAGCATGATGGGAGTGCTCCCCTCCACACCAGCTGGCTCGCTGCCGAAAGAAACATGATGGACACACCTCTTCCTTTCACAGCATAGCTGGGCATTTTCCCAGGCTGCGCTGGGGCAGGAAGCACCTCCATCATGCTTTTGGAGCTTCTGCAGGCCGGGTAAGTGAAGAAGCTGTGCGATCATGAATCATTGACAGGGAAAATCCATCAATGATTTAATCCAACAGGAGAAGGATGGGACCACAACAATGTTATGCAGAAGTGTCGTCATGGTCCCGCTCCTCTCCCATCCGCATGCTCAGATGGGAGGCTCCTGTGGAAAGGGCCCAAATTAGAGATGCTCTAATTTAGTTGCTGTGTGTTAAAAGAAAGCAGCTTCCTAAGCTGTCACAATTTTGGAAAGTTGCCTTGCATCTCCTTGGAGATCCCCTATGAGGTAGTGGACTGTGGTAGTGTTATGTTGGAATTCTGTACAGTCAGCCCTCTACATTTGCAGGTTTCACTTTTGCATATTTAATTATTCACAAATTATTTGCTGTCATCTCTTCTGCCTCCCTATGCCATTTTTAACAGGGACTGCAAGCCTTGTGAGACTGAGAAACTGCAAACAAGGCTTGTAAATCCCTATTAAAAATGGTATGGGACAGCCGTGGAGGTGGCAGCAAGCCCCACCAGCCACCCACTTCTGCCTTGTGAAGAAACCTCGATGCCTCAAAGGAATCCACAGTGGGTTGAATATAGTGATCATACTCTTTTGTGTGTGTTAAATACGGTTTGGGAAGGCCTAGTGTTATTCACTTTTTTTTCACTTTCACAGGGGTCCTATGCCCCTAACCCTAGTGAATGTGGAGGGATAACTGTACTGTGCTGCCATCTGTGCCCAACCTTTACATTTGTAAATAAACAAAAACACTCTAACATGCCAAAAGCCCACAGTGATTTTCTTCCAAAAGACTCTAATCTAGGTAAGCACTCCAGCCCTGGAATGTTACTCAGATAAGCTGAATGAGTGCCATAATATATTAAGTGCTTGTTTATTATGTTAAATGCTTGCTCATTTGTGATGTTTGTCTGTTTTCAGTCCAAACTGGACTCCCAAGGCAAATTACAATTTAAACACTTTAACATCAGAACTTTTTTCAAAAATTATAATAAACAGATCAAAGTTTTCTTCAGCTTTTCGTTTGGCCTCATTATGAGTTGTGTTTAGATAAGCATGTTCTTTGACCAGTTTAGAAATATAATAAATAAAAGAGCCAATTTTTTAAAAAAACTGAGCAGATTCTTATCAAATGAAAGCAGGATACTTGTAAAAGTATCCCCAATTGAAAATCATCAATTTAAAATAATTTCTGTCCATGCACAGAAAAAAAAATAAAGAGTAATACAGCTGACTGCAAATCACTGGCACTTATGTAGAAGGCTGGAGTGCTGTGCAGGCGTCCCTCCACCCACACAATTAGCATCTTGTATTGTAGAAAGTAGGATCATGCTAGTTGGCTCTTGACTCCTCTCTTGCATCCTCACTGTTTGGCTCCACTGCACGCCATGACTTGGAGATTACAGGTCTGAAGTAGGAAGCTGCCTTCTCCCTGCACCCCTTTGTGCATTTCCTAATGGTGTGGGAACTGGCTTTGATATTGTCCCAAAGACATGCTCAATTTGCCATGTTCAAAATCAAGCACTGTTTCCTAAAACTGGTTTTAAAGGTTTAGCCATGCCAGCCAGTCTAATCAGCCATGCCAGAAGGGCAGTCCAGCAGACTGTTACCACACACTATACCCCCACTCTGTGGGAGGTGCTATTTTCATAATTGAACATATCTATGGCTGGAAAACATGTTTGAAAGTGTGCTGGCTGGAAGCATGTTGCCAGGTCAGGATGAACTCAGATATGGTCAGGTCATAAATTCAGAGGGGATTAGGCAGGAAATCCCAATGCTAATGAGATTGCGATAATCTTTTCAAGACTTCAGGCTATATGCTCACCTGAATACAATGGAAAGTGAAACTGCCCAGGTGAAGCAATCAGAGACCATCCTATGATATCATCCCATGGAAATCTTTCCTACATCCCCTGCCCAAGCAGACACTAAGAGATTGTCATGACTCTCATCCATGTTTTGTCACCTAGAGTTAAGGCAGTCAGCCCATTCCTGACTCATTTGTCAACCCTGTGAGAAAGCAATTACCTTTTGTCTATGCATCCTCCTTTATGGTAGGAAACAGTGTATAAACACCCCAGCTTTAGCCCCAGGAAATTCTAGTACATTGGACACATAATGCTGCACATGGTACCCCAGATTACTGTTCCTCAGATGCTGTCTGAGCCACTCTGCTTCAACCCTCTGCTTCAGGACTGGTAACTACCATCCCTTTCACCCAATCTCTCTCAATCCAACCTTTCTTGCCTCACTTTCCAATAGGCTTGTAAGGTTCTTAAGAGTGTCTGATTTCCAGAATGTCTGTTAATTCCAAATAAAATATTCTGTTTAACTTTTAACTGGAGTCGTCTCTACAGTTAGTACCGATATACAGGGGGGAAAGGTCGTGCCATTACCCTTCTCTTGCTGGCCTCTTTTGAGCTATAACTCTCCAAATTCTAAAGAGATGCTGGCACTGTGAGTGGACCCCAAAGTCTCCCACTTCTTAACAAGATCCATACCATGCAACTGGTGGAATGGGCTGTAGTCCACGAAGGCTTGTGCTAGAACATACCTGATAGGTCTGCTCTGTTTGCTACAGAGTGGCTACTCTGACTGATCACATCAAAATTTTACCAACCATTGGTGCTAATGAGAGCTTCTGCCTCCATATCTTTCCTAATTAAGGTGTTTAGTATCATTCACATTTTTCACTATCCATGGCAAGTCCCAGAACATATCTCCTGCAGTTATGGGGAACCTACTTTGTTAGTAAAAGAGCAGAGGGGTTGCAACAAATGAAGCCCCAGATTTGAGATGTTGATCAGATATGGCCCTTTGTTGTGGAAGCTTTGTAACTGAAAGCAGCTTTTAAAATAGTATTTATTTTATTCTCTAACAATTTTGTGAGAGAATTTTGTTCTTACCAGTTTCTTTCATATTCCATATCGGGCTTTTGGTCTATATCTTGATAACAGTAGGCAAGATGACTTGGCTGTGTGATGAGATAATAAGGCTGCAGTGTTTTATAATGGATAAATCTGATATGGACAAAACCTGTGACTCTCGTTTCAGTCTTATGAATCTTTTAACATCAACATTAACTAAGAAAAGAATCCATTAATAATGTATAGGATGGAATTACAGTTATTTCAAAGATCATGGAGAGTTGTTATAGATAGATATGTTAAAAATAAAGGAGCTCAAATAAGAGTCAAACTGCATAAAAGTGAAAATATTAGGCAGACCTCCTGCTAACCTCCTAACAGTTCTTCTGTTAACAATCATATTTTTGGGGTGCACTCACCTTTTGGCTAGCTTTATGCTGAGAGAAGATATTAGAGTCTCTGGATGTCAACTTCTGACCAGAGAAGTCCTTGAAGGGGGTTGTACATGTTGTTCTGGTGAAACTGAGAATGTTCCTACTTCTGGCTCAAAGGTAGTGCATGCAACAAAGGAGTTCTATTGGTCTTAGTCCCTGGATCACAGTTTTTGGAAAAAACAAAAGATTTTGTATTATCCTGTTGGGACTTTAAAAAGAGCTTTTCATATCCCAGCAGGGGGCAGCAAAGTATCAGCTCCTGCTGCCAAAAGATGAGCCAAGAATTATATTGCTTCCTTGATGGAGAAACTGTGGCTAAATTTAATGGCCTCTTTGCTTTAGAAATGAAATCTTTATACAAAACTGGGAAGCTGTGCCCAAATGGGAGGTAAACCATAGGCAGGGCTCTTGTATGGTGGAACCAGCACAACTGAATTTTTCAAAAGCCCCCTCTCCATAGTGATCTGTTTCTCCTTCACCACCTCCAGCAGATCACTCAGCCATACACTCCAACTGCCCTGATTTGGCAAGTACAATCCCAATTAATCCTTTCTCATCCACGTTTTTCAGAGGCTTTTAAAATGCCCCAGTTTCTTTCTCCTCCTCCCACTCTCATCCTTGCCAGCAGCTTACTTCGATTGATCTGTGAAATCTTGGCAGGTATGTTGGGCAAAAAGGAATAAGAGGGGCAGGGGAGATAATGGAATAACAGAGAGAGAAAGGTGGAAGAATAGCTCTGCTCACCAATGCCATGGCCCACTAACCCCCAACAGATTACCTCTGAGATACTGGGGCTCTAAATAGGAAAGTGTCCTCAATCCCTGTTTTAGAATCTTATATCTTTATCATATTACACTGTTATATATAAGCGCCATAGCAACACCCTATGGAATCCTGGGGTTTGCAGGGTAGGGAGGGGAATTTAGAATTCTCAGCCAGAGAGCGCTTGGGCCTTGCTAAACGACAAACTTCAGAATTCCACAGGATGTTGTCATGGCAGTAAAAGTGGAATATAATGCTATGACAGTGCAATGTGATAATAACCTAAAAGGCCAATACATAAACAAGTCCCAAACAAAATAGCAGAAAGCAATGGTCATTAAGGTCACCTAAACTGAGGCTCTCTCCACAGCTTACCTTTTTGCGGAGCTGCGGTGCGGGGATCATGCAAGCAGCCTCTGCCGAGATGCTCTTGCATACCAGCTGCTTCAGCTCTGCACGAACTGCCTGCTCCCAAGCAGGCAGCCCAAGAGGCCCATCTCTTCCTTCTGCAGTGCAGCCTGGGAGTTCCCCAGGCTGCACCGGGGCAGGAAGTGTGACCGCCGCGACTTCGGAGGCTCCACACACACGGCAAGTGCGTGTGTGGCCCTGGAGCAATGCGCGATTACGCACCATTTTCAGCTGAAAGCCATGCAAAAAGGGCCTGAATGTGTGGGTGGGTGGGTGGTATTATCACTGCATGTGCCTGTTCTGTCTACAGAACAGAAAGCTACAGAAAGCTATTTCTACAGTGTGGAAGCCCTTATCATGTTTCCAGTCGAGAACAGTAAACATGCTCAATGTGCTTCAAAAACCTGAACAATTTTACCTTCAACAATATGAATATGTTCAGAAATTCTAGAACCTTGCTTAGATTAATTGCTCTAGAAGATGATGAGCATTCTCCATTACCTGCCTCAAGCATCCTCTTCGTCAACTGGTTTCATAATGGTCACCTGACCCTAACCTAAAAAGCTCTGTTAGCCAGGAAAGTTGCCCTTTTTCATAATCCCTTTCAATATAAAAATTTTGGAATGAAATATCTGAATGATGTAAGTTGGTTTAAAGCTAGGAAAATGCAAGACTACAGGTTTATATTAAGTTCTGTCACTGGAAATAATTTTTTCATAGCGCACTTGGGGCTAGTTGTTTTCTCTGAGAAAGAAGCCCAGCTGTGTTTCCATGGCTTCAAGCATATCAAAGAAATAGCTTTCAATCTATTTATAAAGAGGATACTATTCCAAGGGAATAATTCTTTCTTGAACGGGGCTTCACTACTAAATTACTTTGCAACTTCCTAGGTCCTATATAGGGAGGAAGGTGGGATATAAATAAAAACATAACTGAATAAGCAACGAATGTGTGGCTTATGCTACAAATCCAAACATATTTCAGACTAAATCAGTATCTTGCTAGATGGTTGTTTTTGTTGTTCATATCGTGGGCTAAGACAGATTTGATTGAGTGACAGTGGCTTGACCTAGGACACCTAGTGAGGATCTGGGCTGTAGTAGGATTTGATCTCCAGCTTGGATTTTAACTTGGATTATTTAGAGCTGAATAGCCTGTGCACCACAATGGAATGAGTCACAAAGCAGAATGAGAGTCACTCAGTTGACGTATATATTGCTTCCATTTCCCTTCAATAGCGGCTGCAGTTCCTGGGGACTATAATCCGACAGATCTGAAGCGGGGCAAGTTGGAGAAGGTTGAACTCCAGTGTGGCGATTCCTGATTGTCAGGTTGATGTTTAGACAGGATAGGCATTAACAGAACTGCTGCCAATTATCTGAATGACCCTCACCAAGTAATCAAGCAGTGTGCGCAGGAGACTGTTCTCACTCACTGGACTTATCCGGCATGTGAGAGTCACTGAGGCTGGGAAGCAGGGCTTAGCCTCCTCTTTCCTTCTCCTCAGGTGTGGAATGTGCCACTGTGGCCTGTAGCTTCTGAAACTGGGAACTGAGCTTGGAAAGGAGGATTAACAGAATGACATGCTGAAGCCATCCGTAAATGAGCAGTGATAGGTTGATGCTCATACCCCTGACATAGTCCTCTAATAATCTTTTTGCCAAATGTTACAAGGCTTTTTGGGAAACTATTAATATAATATAGTAAAACAAGAAAGGTGCCTGAGGAATTGTGTTTGTTTTGGTATTCATTATTGTGTGATTTTGTTTGCTGGCATTGCTTACACTTTTTTAAAAGCTTCTATTTTGTGAAAACGACAGCCTTTTTAGCTTATAGGACTAGAATGTATGCATTTGTCCTAGCAGTATTTTGTTGTTCTTGTTGTGTGCCTTCAAGTCATTTTTGATGTATGGTGACCCTAAGGTCCACCTATCACAAGGATTTCTTGGCGTTCTTGGATTTATTCAGGCATTTCCCATTGTCCATCTCTGAAGCTGATGTGAGCTGCCCCAGGTCACCAGGCATTTTGACGGCCTAGTAAAGATTTGTACCCTGATTTCCAGAGCTGTAGTCCAACACACAATCCACCACACCATAGTGGGTCTCAACAATATCTAACTGATCTTTATCATTCCACTTGCTATATGCTTTATTTCAGCTCGCTAGGTATCCTTATCATTTCTGTAGAACAAACAAACCATTGCTTTATGGGAAAGATTTTCTAGAAATTCTGAGTGAGGGGTCAATTTGCAGTGGCCTTGAGATTCTCTCTTGCTTTAAACTTGCATGAAATGTGCTTGCCAAATTGAAAACTGGAAAGGATTCCTGTACCTTTAAAGGCTGTGTAGAAGTGGGAATATTAGCAACTGCTGCTTGTTACCTGATTGGGTTGCAAGCAACACCTGCTGACATTCCCTTTTCAACACAACCGTTAAAGGTACAGGAGCCATCTCCTGTTTTCACTCTGGCAATCCTAGTTACTTATATAGGCTACGGAGATGAAGGAACTTTTTCAAAATTCAGTACATGCATTTCCTCAAACCCACATAACCTGTGACTAGCCCTGTTTTTCAGCCTCTCTTCCACTCATTCAGTGTCTGGAAAGAAGGATCATGGCCCTTGCCTTTTATGTAGCAGACCTCACTCCTATACTCCACTTGCTCCCCCAGCAACAACCTTCCCACTGGATATATGTGCAGTGGGAATCCAACCACGTTTCCTGGTCATCTGTACAGGGATTACATGCATGCAGGTGTATGTCTAAAGTATCTTCTCTCACCTTTGGCTTAACAAACAGGTTGATGACTCTACCAGATAGCAAGGTCTCATTTCCCTTCAACCTCAAAGACATGGAGGAGAAAGTAAAAATAATCAGGAGAAAGTGAGTACAGAACTGTAGGATAAGAATATGAATTCTCTTGCACATGCTGAACTGAATGGCTATTCCCAGGAAGTAGGCTTACTGTGTATTTGCTGTTTCTTCTTCACTAGATGGTTAATTAGTGCTAAAAATACTGGCTAATTATGAGACTTTGTTAAATGCTAGAGCAGTGGTGAAGATATGTGTCCCTCCAGATGTTGTCAGAGTGCAACAACCATCAGCCTTAGCCATCATCGTAAGTGGTAAGGAATGGGAACAGGTTTTGCAGTCTTCATGGCCATATTTTCCACATCACTTTCTGAAGAGCGAGCATAAGAACGATGTGGCCTGAAGGTCACCTTATGTCCCCAGGGACATTTTGTTATGATTCCCTGAAAGTTTCCTGCAATCAGAAGCTTCTAAAGACCCAGGATCCAGACATCACCTCAGCTCCCGAGTTCGAAGAGGAACCCCCTCCCAGTACACAAGAATGGTAATGCCTAAAGGCACGAGCTCAGTTAGGGGTGCCCAGTCAAAGTGCTCAGCTGCAAGGAAGTCCTCCTTGGGGTATCCCGACATTGACTGTAGGTGGGATCCAGAAGTTCAGCAATACATACTTCAAACTTGGGGCAGTAAAACCATGAGCAACAATGCTAATTCTGAATTCTTCTCTGTTAACCTTTCCATCTTGAAACCTTGCTGTGATTGATCTTACAGGGCCTGGCTTTGGAGTGTGTTTGACTTTGCCTCCAAGAATCTCCCTGATTGGTTGGTTTGTTTGGAAATTTGAGGGATTAGACCCTGGGCTGTTGCTTGGCTTTGGGTCTTCCTCAACTAGTTCATGTTATTCTCTGTTAGGACTCTGTTTGTTTGACCTTAGTACTGCTTTGAATCTGTTTCCTCCTCTCTGTCTTGTCTACTTGTGATTTCCCTGAGCTCTAGATCTGACAGACCTGAACTCCAAAAAACATTGCCAGGTTGATTACTTCTGGGGCAAGGGGATAGAACCTGTTGTAAATAGAGAAATCTGCTGTCTAGTCTTGGACAGTGTGTTAATCTCCAACAACACCTCAGAGGAATAAAAGTACAATACCACCACAAATGAAAATCTTTATTTTTCTCTTAGTAACAAAGCCTTGGCAAAAATCTTAACATAGATATCAGGTTGATTGTAAGCCCCTTGTAGCTAGGTAACTTATCAGTACTCACTCTGAATGTTTCTGGGGAGTTCTCAGTGTTGCCAAATCTATCATCTTACTATTTACTAAAAGACCTAACTTTAATAGATCAGTTTTTGGTAGTAACAAGAATGATGATAACATTATAAGTTATTCTCAGTTATTGATTCTGAATGAATGGATTCAGTTTCAAATCCAATTTACCGTCAAAATGATACTCCATCCAGCAACTATGCCATTGCTTTTGTCTGCAAAACAAGTGCAGGTAAAATTAACTGACTTTGTCTTAAAACATAAATTGATTTATTATCTTTTCAGCCCACCCAACAACAAATTCTTTGGCTATTTCTATAATCCCTTACTTTTATGAACTCAGTTGTTCAACCAGTGCTTTCTCCTCTATGTGTGCTTTAATGGATCTAATGAATCTAATCTAATGGATGAATCTAATGGATCTAATTAATTTAATGAACCTGAGTCATTAAAGCCTTATTCATAGTCCATAAGTTTTCTCTGCAATCGCAATCTATGTTCAATCAGTAACAATTAAGGGATACAATACCCACAAAAATATGACCATTCTCCTCAAACGATTCATTTGGTAATTCTACAGAATATCCTTCCCACACTTTCACTGAGATTGAGGCATGGAGCCTTACGATTAAATAGACCACTCTAGTAGGCAACATTTGTCAAGAAAACAGTAAACAAGGAGATATAGTAGATGAAAGACACCCTTCACATCTTTTTTTAAAATGTTAATTACAAGAACATGGATTCATCCTAACATATTTGTGGATCAATATATTTGTATTTTTTTAAAATGTGGACAAAAGATTACAGTTTCCAGAAAAACTAACCTTTACTTTAGAGTTCTTTGCATGGAATAAAATAGTCTGTCAACAAGTAAATTTCAGTTACCCATAACCACTAATCATGCATCGAGACACCAATGCTTAGAATCAATATAACCAAATAAACCTAAAATAATTGGCCGTCTTAAGTCACATTATAATGAATATCTACAATGAGAGCCAGTGTGGTGTAGTGGTTTGAACGTTGGACTATGACCCTGGAGACCAGGGTTTGATTCCCCGTTCAGCCATGGAAACACACTGGATGACTTTGGGTGTGCCACACACACACACACACACACACACACACAGCCTTAGGGTCACCATAAATCAGAAACAACTTGAAGACACACGATGACGACAACATCAATGAACTATAGCCTTTTCTCAGCAGCTGACTGGGCTATGCCCTATGGTATTTTTAGACACTTCCCTTGGGCTGCTATAGGTTAAACGGTTTGCTGAGCCATGCTCCTTAGAACTCACCATGGACATTGTTACTACTCTTGATGTAGATGCACCAGCAGGTAAAGATGAGTTGTTCAGTTCCATGCCATTGAAATAAATTACCCAAACAGTACACAATAAAGGAGGCTGTTCAGCAGGGTTACCTCTATTAGTATATGGCAGCCACAAACAGCAGCACTGGAACAAAATAAAGCACAGAGATGAAATGACTTTCTAGTGACTTTAGAAAACCAGATGGTTTATATGAAAGAAGATCTATACCTTAACTTTTATTCAAGAGGAGATCCAGGTGTGCATTATAATGAATTAATCATTGAGCACACACAAACAAGTGTGGCTTGGAATACCCGTGAGGGATATTGTTCACAGCTATGTTGATTGATATTTACTGGGCCAACGAACAATTCAGCACTGACAATATATAGATACCAAGTGAAGCATGCAAAGCACAATCTTTGCAAAACACAGATGCTTTCCAAATAAAACACTAACCTGGATCTATATTCTAAGAAAGGATTATGTGCAACATATCTACCTTTTTGGCATCTTCTGGATTTATCACAGAAACTGGCACTTAACAAGGGATCATCTGCCAGGTGGGATAGCACAAAATGTTCAAGGAAGGAAGTCAAGTTTCTTCTTGTTTGGAAGCATCCAAATAATATTGGAAAGCCCACAGAAGCATGACTAGAATAACTTTTTGCACTAAAGACAAGAAGTCGTTGATCTAAATAAATATTACTTCAAATACTGGAGTGGGAAAAGCAATCAGAGTGGAAACAATTGGAATTATTGTAAATTTTTTACCTTTTGAAATATGTTGCTTCGATAACATGAAAATATAACCTTTATTAATAATAGGATTTGATCTCTGGCATCTCTACATGAATAGAACAGTTATCAGTGTATATTTTTTTAATGCAGCCTTTGATAATCATTTTTTAAAAATGAAATCTTAAGATAAGTTTTGACAAGTATAAATATATGCTTTAAGCCAAACAGATTCCCATTTACATCTTGTCAAATGCCCTTGCTAGATGCTGTTCATTCAGTAAAATTATGCAGTTGTTTTAGACTCAAATTTGGCCCTTCAGCAAATAGTCCAACTTGACTCAAATCTTTTTGAAGATCATTTAATTTGGCTCCAAAACCAGAATTGAGAAACTGCATGTCTCTAATTGGCCATAATGGAAAATTCACATTTGGCTATAGTTTTTTGTTCGTTTTTCAGAACTGGATAAAGTTTGTAGGCATAGAACACCTTCAGCCAAATAGGTACTCCTATGTAATAAATGACTAATACTTCTGAACAAATATTTTAATGTTAGAAACACTAATTTTCTGTAACTGTTGCCTTTATCAATGATTGTATGTGACTGAAACTTTTTATTTATTTTTTTAAGTCTTACAACTTTAGTAGAAATAAGTGGCTTACAGATTGTAGTCTGGTTTTAATAATGAGATTACCTACTTTATCAACCCTTCAAATGGTACCTACAGTCTATCTAGGTAAAGGGATTTATTATTTATAACCCCTTATCTTCAATAAACGTTTGCATAAATCCTATTTGATAAAAACTCTATCATTTCCTCCCAATGTGTTCTTATCAGGTTTGGTTCAATACCTTTAAATTGTTGCCCTTATGATTCATTTCTGACGTTAGTCAGTACTTAAGGTATGAGAAGAACACACCAGTGCTGGGAGTGGGAGCCTTATCATCATATGACTGATTTAGATTCTAATGGCTGGAAACTGGAGAATGCCAAAAATGTGTTTGGAAGAGGAATGGCTTAGCTTAGGAGACTGGTGCTAGGATAAAATGTAAAAAGCTTTGAAACTGGACCAGGTGGGAAGTGGCTGGATTTATCATCCATAATGATTTGTGTAGACTAATATAGAACAAGCATTAATTCTAGCAAATGTGGTCAACAACTCAGTTTCAATCCTTGCGTGCTGCACCTTTCTGCCTCCAGGATTCAAAATGCAGAAATAGCCAGCATGAATGTATGTATTAGCCTGAGGTAAAAATGTCTGATCTTTTGAATGGGTTGCAAGGATTCTTCAAAATGTAATGTAATGTAGTATTATATAATGTAATCAAACTTGAGTAATGGCTTCTAACACCTAAATCCAATCACTAGTCTCAACTATTATTTGTTTTTATTTTTATTATAATATTTCTATCCTGCCCTCTATCATGAGATCTTAGTGTAGCACATAATTAAAACAATGTAGACAACTTAATACAATCCAGATAAAAAGAATAAAATTGTTTCAATAGAGTAGAGGTAAATTAAATAATTAATTTTTAAAAATAGAAGAGCTAAAAGCGTTAAAATGATGTACATGTGCATTACAAGAGAGAGAGAGAGAGAGATTAATCCCCCAAAATCTTTAACAAAAAGCCATGTTTTAACTTGGTGCCCTTGTGGTCCCTTCCAACTTTAAGACTCTGTAAACCAATGTTGGCCCCAATCAGGCCTCCGCAGGGAAGATACTGTGTAAATGGGGTTCCAAAGCAGAGACGGTCTCTTCCATGTTCACATAAAATGTTATCACTCACACTAGCGGGACACAGAAGAAGAGAAGATCTCAGTTCTTGAGCTGGTATATACAGAAAAAGGTTCTCCTTCAAATATCTAGGTCCAAGGCCATACAGGGCTTTGAGTATCATCTACAGCATCTTAAATTCAGTCCAGAAGTGAATTGGCAGCCAGGGCAACTCCTTTAAAGGTGGTGTTATATGTTGTCTGTATGATAATCCAGTCAACAACCTTACTGCTGCACTTTACATTAGCTGCAGCTTGTGAGTCATCTTCAAGGCCAGCCTCATGTAGTCTACTTCAAAAGTTACCAGTGCATGGGGTACTGTTACTAAGGGCCTTTCTGCACTCCACTTTTATAGTGCTATTATTCTATTTTCAATATCCTATGGAATCCTGGGGTTTGCAGTTTAGCAAGTTGCATTTAGAATTCTCAGCCCGAGAGCTCTTTGGCCTCAGTAAACTACAAACCCCAGAATTCCACAGGAGGTTGAAAATGGAATAATAGCACTAAAACAGTGTAGTGCGGAAATGGCGTAAGTTATCCCTGTCCAGGAAAGACTGTAGCAGGTGCACCAGCTAGAGCTGGCACCAAGCACTTCAAGCCACAGAGTCCACTTGGGCCTTCGATCGTAGAGATGAATCTACGGGTACTCCCAAGTTACACACTTGCTCCTTTAGTGGGAGTGTAACCCCATCCAGGGTAGCTTGCTTACCCTGTTCCCAGACTTGAGAACCACCAGTCCACAGATTAGATTAAATTAGACCCATTCAATCAAGTACTGAATGGTATATCAACAGTTACCTACATCTTGTTGATTGAACAAGACTCCTTTAAGTGGACTAGTAATTGAATTAAGCCCTACATGTCCTCCTTTAATACTTGACTTAGGATGATATAACTGGGTATTGTAAAGGATAAATATCCAGAAACTAGTTGGTGTGTCTCTGTGTAAGTTACAAGCATACTCATTCTTTGTCGCTGCCAGATAGAGATTTGAGATATTTTCACACAAAGTATTTAGTGTTCTAATGCCATGCTAATGTTTACCTATAATGATATGGATGTTGGAGGGGACAGTCAGCATAATGATATCCATTTGTAATGCTCCTGTGCTTTTACTGCCCAGTGCTACTTCCATCATTTACATTCTCACCCTCAGAATGTCTGTCTCCACAGGTGTAGATAGGAAAATAGTTACTGGTTTTTGAACCAATTACTGGTTTACTAACAGTAATATCTGAAAATAATATTTGAGATATATGTGTAACTGATTTTAATTAGTCAGTTAAACATCAGGTATAAGTGGCCTGACATTTTCAGTACACATCTCAAAACAGCAGTCCTAACAGTCCTAGGCCCTTTCCGCAGAACATCATTGTCCCGCACTGGAGATGGGAGTAGGATGGGACCTGGATGCCGGTTCTGCATGATGTCATCCAGGTCCCTTTCTTCTCCTGTCCCTAGGCGGCACAATCACACAGCAAAACCCTTCAATGATCAGTGATCACGCCACCATCCTGCCATGCACCCGCACTTATCTTAGGTGTGGAGGTCCTTAAAGCACAATGGCTGCACTTCCTGCCCCAGTGCAGCCTGGGACAGTACCTGGCTGCACTGTGGAAGGAAGAAGCAGCACCACTGTGCTTTCTCCATTCACTGAGGCAGCTGGTATGGAGGGGAGCGTTCCTGTCACACTCCCCTCCCAGCAGAGATAACGCTGGGACCTGCATCAGATGTCTCCGGAATAAGATAAGCTGTGGAGAAGGTCCTGAATAGCAGTATTATCTGCATATAGCAGCATTGAGTGTTCTGTTTAATCCTGACAGAAAAAAACTCATGTTTTGCTGATGATGTATGTCATTTACATGCAAGTTAAATAGGAGATGAACCAGAAGGAAATATTATCAAACTTCTCCAAGAACTTGCAGGGTCACTGAGTTCCCCTCCTTTCCTCTATAGACTTGAACTCTGCTTGGGGAATGCAAGATCATGATTGCCCTAAAACCAGTAATTCATAAAAAAAGTGAAAACAGTAAGATACTGTAAGAGGAGCAGGAAGAAAGCAACACTTCTTAAAAGCCTGAAACATCAAATGCTTATTTAAACTTTTCCCTAGTACTAAAAGGGCAAATAAAGGTAAGGAAAGAGTTTGATATATGGAATGCCACTGTTAAGAAGGCCCTCTTCTCCAGGAACCAATTTCTAATTTCTGGTGGCAATGGTTCTTCATTGAGAAGTCAAGTGCATTTGGGAACCATCAGTGGTCTTCAAAAGAGTGATGGTATGCCATGATTTTGTGTGTCTCCTCACTGAGCACCACAGCTCAAATTGCCATATGTCACCATAGATCCCGGGGTGCAATAGAAAGTGGGTTTCTCTAGCAGATTTGAAGTCCCTGAACATACATGTTCCTGAAGGAATTTCCCGAGCACAGAGTCTGCAAGCATGTTTGAATATATGTGACCTGAACAAGTGTGGGAGCATGGTCTTTTAGGCACCCTATAGATCCTAAAGTGCCTAGCCTTGTGAAAAGCTTCAAGTGAAAACAGTGTGTTTGACTCTTGCAATGAATATTTATGTTTCATGGAAAGAATACATTGAACTTACAATTAAAATTTTGCATTCTGTTAAGACACTTTCACTGAAGTCTTCCCAAATGATCTGTTAACTTTTAAAAAAGCAGATTTGAACATGTTAAACTTGGGATACAAATGTGCTCTGGAGGTCCCTCATTCGAGGTTTAGGTTGTTTTTTTCTTTTTTAATGTGAATGCAAAATCACATGGTTTTAATCCAAAAATGTAATTTATCCAAGTCCTGAGTATGTGATTCCGCAGGGCATTTTTAAAGAATTTTTTTTACTGGGTGTCCATTCTTCCATTAAAAACATTAATGAATAGAAACATCTCCACTTTGTACAATCTTGACCTTTGAATTGTTTTGGAAAAACTTTTTTTACAAAAAAAAGAGGGAGTGAATACAAAGCTGTAAATATACATTTTTACACATTACATAACAAACAAACAAACAAGCAGCTGGAGTAAAAAGGAGAAGAAAAACTTAAGTCTCATCCAAGCTTAGGTAAAAATGGATTAAAAACACGAGTCATATGAGATTGCACCAGGGGGTGGGACTAGAATTATTATATAGTGTGCTTCTGTGTTCAACCATTTGCATTTAGGATCACTGAAATTTCATTCCTCTGGCCAGTGTTTAAATAGCTTCTAATCTGAATTCATTCTCTTGTTCACTGATTAAATTGTATGTGTCCATTTTTTTCTCCCTTGGGTGTTTAAAGGCCAAGACTGGATGTCCATTTGGGTACACAACTATTACTTGAAACAGTTAGGAAAAATGCCCCGAAAGTTCCGTATTAATACTATATAAAACATGCTATCAAACTTTCAGAAAAAGATCAGGTGAAATCAGTTCAAAATAATTGAAGCTGCCTCTCCTTAGGACTGGATTGACTTGAGTTTGTTTCCAAGTGTGACCAAATCATTTCAGCTGATAGTGTCAAAGAGATCTATATCCCTCCGTTGGGACAATGCAAGCTGATGTTCTTCAAAATTACCGTTTCCATCTGTGTTTAACCCATGAAGATACAAACAGCCTTTTATACAAGAAGTGCTGAACAGAACTGGAAAGTGCAGCTTTCCCCAGTTAGCAAAATACATGATGAGTGACTCACATGAAGCATTACCTCTTTAAAGAAGGCAGGCATAGGAACAATAATGCCAAACTGTGAAACAATAAGGAAGAGCATGCAGTCTTTATATCTGTCTGATTTTGCCATTTTAGTCAAAAACTGGCAATAAGCCATGTGCTTCTCTTTGGCTACCTTATGTGGGGAAAAGTGTTAGAAACAGCTGAATGTTAGCTTCACTTTCCTCACATTCCAGCTTTTAACTTTCACATTGTTCCAAATTTATGAGGACATTTGCAAATTTTGCCAAATTCTTATTAACAGAATTCATAGCCATCTGTTCTGGACAAAACAGGCATGGCTAGTTCCAGGATGGAGTGGACCATTTCTGTGCTTGCCAGCCATGCAGCAGCTGTCACAAATAATAATAATAATAATAATAATAATAATAATAATAATAATAATATTTATTTCTATCCCGCCTCTCCACATGGATCGAGGCGGCGAAAAACATGAATACATTAAATACATTAAAAACATTAAAGCATACCCTAACCCTCCCCACCCACCAGCCCACCTGAAACAACCCCTTAAAACACACAACAATTAACAGTCATCAATTAACTATTAACAAAACAGCAAGACAGTTGATGGGAGGCGATGGAAATGCTAGTCTTGGACGGCCTGTCGGAAGAGATCAGTCTTGACTGCTTTTTTAAAGCAGTCAAGACTGGTAATATGCCGGGTCTCCTCCGGCAGGCCATTCCATAACTTGGGAGCGATAGAAGAGAGAGCAACCACCTTACTCAGCATCACAACTCAAAGCCAAAGACTGAAGCCCTCTGAGCAAATCACTCTGTTTCAATAGATCCTACATTCAGTTGGTTTTGATCTAGTATTCCTTCTGATGAATTTACAAAGAAATGTACAAATCTTGGAAACTTTTTACTTAAAGACTAAGGCCCTTTTCACATGTGGGGGGGGAGAACGGGCGAAAACACGCTAAAACGGAGCTTACCCACAGCCGGGTAAGTCCGTCGCCCCACGGAGCAGCGCGAGCTCGCTGCTCCACACTCCTCCGGCGTCCCAGATGGCAGCTTCCGGTTGGTGGAGGCTCTCCACCAACCGGAGAAGCTCGCCAGCCGGAAGCCCGCCCCCGGCAGATCTGCAGGCACGCACCTGTGCGCGCCTGCAAATCCACTTTAGAGCCGGGCAATGGAGCGGCACGGGGCTGTGCGCTCTGTGCTTTTTAAAAACCTCGAAAAAGAGGTTTTTAAAAAACACGCAGCCCAGCTAGTTCCCGCCGCTCCTGAGTGGATTCTGGTGTGGAACTACGAAAAGTAGTCCACGCCAGTCCACTCTACGGTGCAGAAGACCTC
This sequence comes from Cyclura pinguis, assembly GCA_030412105.1. NCBI lineage: Eukaryota > Metazoa > Chordata > Lepidosauria > Squamata > Iguanidae > Cyclura > Cyclura pinguis. The sequence goes on from CM059600.1 coordinate 134,855,611, forward strand.
CATTAGAGGTCGCTCTACACCGTTTTAGAAGCCCGGTATGGAAATGGCCTCTATTAAATTTTCACCCGTTCATCCAATTGTGATCAGAAAACTGATGCAACTGTGTATACCAGGAGTATAGCTACAGAAGAGGGATTATTGGGGCTTTGCTCCTCAAATAAGAATTCTGACCCCATCAAATGTTATTTTCTTCTAGTCCCCAAATTTCTAAAATTGCAAAGAGTGAAACACTGAAAATTATTCATACCTAGAACTCTTACATTTGCTATGTTTTTATCCTCTTTGTAACCTTGCCTGCACCCTTTCCTTTGGATGCCTAAACTGTATTCTAAATGCTGAACTGAAATTTTAAGTTACTGCAATGTTAGAAATGTGAGGACTGAAGGATAATTTCATTGATGTGGCAGATTTTTAATTGGGGCATAACATCCTCTCTTTACACACACACACACACACACACACACACACACACACACACAGCCCAGTAGGTACATTTGGAGGATTTTTAGAAATCTTTCCCAAAAAGTCCAGCATCATAAAATCTGAATGGCACAGGCATGTATAAATGTTCGGCTTTTGCTGTGAGAATAGTTATAAAGAGGTCCAGTGTAAACCCTGAGATCTTTCCAAGACTGCCTGACACCTGAATATGAGGAAAGAGGAATTGTGGGTGCCACAGCTACGCCGCTTCATTAATGAGTCCCACAATCATCCCCTAACTTCAATTTAAAAATATCTTTTCTTGCATATGTCAAGGCTACATTCAGGTAGGCTGCCCAAAGCACAATGCTCTTTTGGAGTGTTTAGTCTCACTGGTCTGTGAGCTAAAATATTTGTGCCAGTCCAGATTTCCTCAGCTTTGTCCAAAGAGGGCTGTCCAGTCTCCCTAAGGAGTTTGCACCTCACTTTTGTGGTTGCGGCTCAGTCACTTGCAGTTGCAGAGTCTAAACAAAGCTGGGTTTTTCTGTGCCTCAGGAAACAGACTAGCAAAACCCTGTAACTTCCTGAGTTATATGAATGTTTACACGCTTCCCTTGAACAAAAATAAAAGCTTATTTGTCTTCTAAAGAATGTGTGTGAGAAAGCAGAGCTTCTTAGGGGCTAAGAAAAGCAAGATCAGAACCAAGTAGATAAAAATTAAATTTCCCACAAGGACACTGACACAAATAGATGCTTTTACCGTGACAGATTTGCCAAGTACTTATTTACTAACTATGACTGTGAGGCAGGCGTTTTGCAATGAGAACATATTTTTCAGCTGTGTGAAAGAAAGGGCCTTCACTTAGAGTAAAGGCCTAATTTCAGTCTCTGGCATCTGCAAGCCAGATTGGGACAGTCTCCTTCCTCTCTGAAGAGCCACTGCAGGCAGAAAAGACAATTTTGAACTAGTTCAGGAATGTGGCCCTGGAACTGCATGTGTTCTTTGGAGGTATTTTTTCAGTCCTTGACTTCTCCAGACCCCTTGGGCTGCCCCTTTTCTGGAAAAAATGGGAGTGAATTGCCTGTCTTGGAAGCCTCCACCAGTGAGGGCAATTCACCTTTTAAACAGAGGTCTCCTTCATTGTTTAACATAAGAAATTAAATATCTTTCAACACCTGAAGTGGAAACAAAACAGTAAAGTGACCAATGCCTATCAGTATTCCTATGTTTTCAGAAAATCTTAAAACATGTAAACTAGTTTTAATTTCTTTCTTTCTTTTGTCTGAATATCGTGGGGCTCTGGATTTTGGATTTTTCTTTTGACGAAGTAGCATGATACACTCTGTTTTATCTGAAAATTTGTCAATTACCTAAGGTATTCATCAGGAGTAAGATTCTTCAATTGAAGTAAGATTATTGCCTAGTTTCTGGTAGTGGAACATGGTTCTGAGAAATTTTAAAAATAGAGGAAACGGCTATTACATGTTTGTTTGTCCCATAGTTCTTGGTATAATCTGTCACCTACATGACATTTAATAGAGACTAATCAGTTCATCCATTGCATCTTAGATCTCTTCATTCCCTCATTCTTAAGACTGTGACCATAAAGACTTCACTGACATCAAGTCAACTTTTTAACGCTCTTCCTTCCCCTCTTTGTCTTGCTGTTTGCAACACTGTCTGGGGAAGAGCTCTGAAGAACTCAAGAGCTTGGTAACAATTTTGTAATAATTTTGTGCATTTTTGTTAGTCTTAATAAATGCACTGGGACAATTCCAACATTAGTACAACTTAGACTAGGGCCCTTACTGCATGAAGATATCATCCTACCAAAGCAACATGTTGTTCCCCGTCCAGGACCCGTACTATTGCACGATGCCGTTGCTAACCAGCTGCTTTCCTGTTCCCATGTATTGCAAATCAGCCTTTTTTCATTACTGGAAAATATCCGGTAACGCCCTCGTTTCCCGCCACAATTGCATCAGCTGGGTGAGTTCAGCTTCTCAATAGCACTTGATAGTGCTTCCTATCATTGCCAATCCAGGAGTGGATGGGGTGTGGGGATTCCCATGTTATCCCTCCCTCAGCTATCCCATGGCATGGTAAGTTTATAATCTATCACCTCTCTGTGTTTATTTTAAATTTCTCCTTTAAGTTCAATTTTTTAAAATGCATTTTTAGTGTTATAGTGCAAAAACGCAGTAGTGTACTGGTGTGTCATGACGTTATAACATTGCTGCCATGTTGTAGAGCTTTTAAAATAGCCCTAGTAAGGCTTTTTAAAAAATGACCAATCACAAGCTGTGGAAGCTGGGGAAGAGGCAAGACAAAGGACTCATAAATGATGCTGTAGTGCAGTGGGAACGCCAGTGGCAATAACGGTAGTCATCTGCTTAAGTTGAAAGGGTGCAGTAGAGAGCATTCAGAACCTGATACCATCACTGAAATGGCAATGCTGGGACTGTAATGGAACACCGCACTATTGAGGTATGGTATGGAAAGGGCTGACTGAAATGAGTGACACTGAAATTGGTTTTCATTGACAAGTCTAATTCATTGCAATGGGGAATACTGTTGGATTTTAGCCTATTGGCTGACCATGGTTTATGGAATTTTTCTAAATCTAGTAGATCACTTGTCTATCATGCATATAAATACTTCTTCTTAGCAAAACACTCTTTTATTGTGTTTATCCAACAGATGGTTTCTTCTTTTTTAAAGGCTAGGAATGGTAAAGTGTGTCACAAGGAGATTTTTTTTTCTTTTCCTTACTGATGTTGGCAAGACAACTCAAGGAAAATGGTTCCTTCTTTTATAAATTGAGAAGTGTTTTAAGGCTTTTTAAAAAGAAAAAAGAAAAGAAAACAGTAATCAGTAAGAATACCTAATATTTCCACAGTATTGTTGTCCTCATTCAAAAATAACTGTGGGAAAGTTACACAGATTGTATAAACTCACTTGATAGACATCTATTATGAAAATGTGAGCCAAGGGTTAGATGGAAAGGAAATTCTATCTAGATTATCATAAGATTATCAGAAGTAATGATATAGTTTGTACGAGGATGAGAAGGGAAAAGATCTTGAGAGACTATCTAGATGTACTTCTAGAAAAGTTTTTTTTTTCCCTGAGGTGATGAAACATAGTTAGTGTGCCTGTTTTGGATGATGAAGAAATCCAGTGTTGTTTCTGGGTTTGTTTTATAAAATCCAAAAAGAACCATGTCTCTTGTTTGGTGCATGTTGACTCAGGAAATAAATATGGGTTATCTTAGTCCTCAGCTGAGGCACAGATCAGCCTGTGCTTTGTGTGATTGCTGAAATCCACTGGGTTTTGGATAGCAAAAGTTGTACAGTATTTTAACAGGCTATTGTCATGACAGTATTCATGCTTAGTCTGTATGTGCCTCCCCAAGGGTCCCCCCAACCCCACACCTCCAATTTGGGAAGTCTTTTTTTTCCCCCCCAAATGGGCAATAACACCTCCCAAGGCTTTGAGAGGCTGCAACTGGCTATTTCCCCACATTTGAAGGAACTCATCTGTTAGGTGTCTAGAAACCATCCATTGAGCTTTAGAGGTTGGGTTCCCCCCATCCACACACACACACATACACACAATGGGAAGTGATTGGAACAGAAAATCTGATCACTTTCAATGTTTGAAAAATGTCTTCTACAGACCCAAGAAAAAGTTAAGGGTCAAATACCTGACTATATAATAAAATGACCACCCCTCCCTCAAAGGCTTGAAAGTGCAATTGTTACAGGCTGAGCACTAATTTGGTTTATAGTTTGGTTTATAGCCCAAAGATTACAGACTTAAGCATATCTGTTTACAGCAAAAAGCCAAATGTTTGTGTAAGTAATACCAGCTTACTAGCTAGTTCTGGATTTGAAGCCAAAATTAAACAAAATTGGCTAGTTTTGGACATGAAGCCAAAGAACAAAACATTAAAACAAAGTGATAAGGAGCAAATAGTCTGAATGAGAAAATATTAACAGATGACTGTCCTATAACAAAGCAACAAAAAAAAAACACATTGATGCAAAAGGGTTACTAAAAAGGGTCACTAATATCTGATGGCTGATGCAGTCACCTGCAAGCAGTTTGAGGCAATCTGATGGCGGAAAGGCAGGAAACAGTGGATGGTGACCCTCACAAGTGATTGGTCACTGAGTGGCTTCAGAGAAAGGCTGGTAAGATCTTATCTCTGATTGGATGGGAGAAATTTAGTTCATGTTACAGAGGACTAGCGAAAGCCATCTCTGATTGGATAGATAGAGGCAGAAGATAGCATAAAAGCCAGCTACTGATACCTGAAAGTCAGGCTGTTTACAACAGCTTCCAACATACACACAGTGCTACCAGTGCTGTTCTTAGCTCACAGACACCTATAGAGTAATGAGAAGAAGGAATATTAGAGAACATACTCACTAATTATCAATGAAATAGGTTATACTGTGCACTCTCTGCTGATGTGACTTCAGCACAGATGAATGTGAGGTCCCATAAAGCCTCATTTCCAATGATCATTGATGAATATGCTATACACATATGTTGTGTCCATTGATAATAATGAGACAGAGTATTCACATTTTTTGTTTTATGCTTTATCCTGGAATGGAACCCCGATATATATATGGGAGAATGCACTGTAATAATTATCAAATAGATAAATGTCTGTTACACATATAACACATGCTGCAATTTTTGCAGTGCTTGTGTGTTTTATCCACAAATGTTCAAGTTCTATTTGAATTAAATATAGAGATGCCTGCTGAAGATTAAGCAGATGATATAAAACATTTCTATCGAATGCTAGTCTGTTCAGATCATGAAAAGTGTTATGTAAGATGGTAATTCCTTACAAATAAGGGTCCATGTGTTTCGTCCATTTGTAATTCCGCTGCTCTGATGGTTTTATTGGCAAGATATATTAATTGACAGATATGTTTAATTGGCATAAAATATAAATCATAAAATATAAAGCCATGTGGAGGAGGAAGTTTGACTGGAAAAACAGGTCAGAGATGAGATAGCTAAGTCTGACTGAATGGCTCTTTCAGGGAGAACAAAAGGCATCTCCAAGAAGAGCAAGTAACCTGTTGTGGTGTGCATATCCTATGGAAGACAAAGCCATAAACTGGCTACCAATTTAGTCTGACACCTATTTGCTGGAAACCTCAAACAAAGAGCTTTTGCTTGGTTGATAGCACTGGTTCAGGAAAACAGAAAGATTTCTGACAAATCCATAATTGCATTATCCTCACACCTATGATCCTTTTCCTGATCTCTGATCACACTGCCATCAAAATCTTTTGCCATCCGCATGTTAAAAATCATCAACATGTTTCCTCCACACATTATAACCATTAATCCATCCTGTCACCTTTTGTCCACCCTGGAAATCCTTTGTTGTCCAAGCAGAAAGTCACACCTCCAGGGCACATTTGGGGGTAAAAAGGGATCCTGATTTTGGGTCCTACACACAGCACCTCCTTGTCATTTTGCTTTTGGTCAGCAGCCCAAGCCACATCACTATTTCTCTACTTCCATCTGGATAGTAAATATCACCTAAAATGTCCCTTTCTATTCCTCTAAATCTTCCTCCCCTTATTTCAAATCAGCCTTGTGTGACCACTCGTGTGTGTGTGTGTGTGCGCGTGCGTGCGTGCGTGCGTGCACGTATGTTGTGTGCATGTATTTCCCCCAATAAAACACATTTAAATTGTACTATAAGTTTTCTGACTGGTCTCCTTAGCAGTTCCTCATAAACATAGGTGGAAAGATCCTAAAGTTACCCCTTGCCTTTGCAGGCCTCCTAAATTTGAGTTAATTAATTCCCCATTTTTACATTTAACTGTGGGTTCTGATATAGGACCTCACAGGGTGTTAATGTAAGATACATTGTTCTTTACAAGTAAATCCTTTATGAAGAAATGTAAAGCAATGATAAGCTGTGCAACTAGATACTGAAGAGTTTCTGTTTTTCCCTGAGAGGAGTCCATATATATTTAACTATGGGCATTTTAATGAAATAATCTAAAGGAATTACTAAACTGTCTGCTCATTCTCCCAAGTAAATTCTGGAATTTTAGATTGCTTAGGTGGGGTGTTGATGCTAAATTTGCCTGCTTCAAATGCACCATCGTTCACAAGTTGGGAGCCCAAATGACCAGAAGTTGATGAGAAGGACCTCCTAACAGACACATATTAGCTGATACGTAGAAAAGAACCCTCAATCCTTCAGTCTAAACACAGAGAACCAAACTTGTTCAGCTGTTTGCCATTTGGAGGCAAAAAGTAATTTTGGAACCCCAAAATAATTTTGGAACCTTTAATAGGTGGGGACAATGAGGAGACACACCCTTCCTAGATCGCAGAAGTAGGGCAGTATGGACTCTGGCAATTGACTCGATCCTCCTGTCATTTATTAAAATTCTGTTTTCTGGTTTACATGTACCCTAGCCCAATTCATAATTCTGCCTTATTAAGGGGTTTAAAAGGGCAAATGGATTCTACAGATAGTAAGGAATTATCTAGACAAATGCTGCAAAGCATGCCCCTGATTTCATTTTAGCATTGATGGAAACATCGTATATTTTCAGTTTAAGAGACAATAGCATGATCTCCTCCAGTTGATCTGCAATGTGTAGGTGGGGTAAACCTTCCTGTAGCAGAATGATCATTTTCCTACCACATGTTTATGTAATCAGGCATCTGCATCTGCATTCAAATGACCTGATATAGTTGGGATCTTTCTGTGATGTGAATGTGGTAGACTGCACACTGAACTTAGACAGAGTGGGGAAAGTTTCAGCATTAAGAAGATACATTTCAATTTTACTACAGCTTTTTAAAAAGAAATGAAATCTTGGTTCATGACAGTTGGTAAATCTCATCCCCCTGTTGGGGAATTGAGAGATTTTGGTAATGAGACTCTCAATCAGCAGAGTATCTTAGTAATTGCACAAAAACGGAAGTTGAACAGATTACCAGTCCCACTTCTATCACTCCACCCCAAACACACTTAACCTAGCTCAAAATAAACACAAAAAACAATTTGGTTAAAAATATAAAAGAATTTACTCACAAAATCTTGTGCATAGTCTACACAGGTTCAATTCTTGAAGAAGGTAGGAAGAAATTAAGCACTCACATGCTTGCTGAAAATAATCCCTGTTAGGAGATTTCAGAGCATGCTTTCAGGACAAAAGGCGAAGACAAAAGGAAAGATGTAAATGGCAAGAGAACTTTTTTAAGAACAAAGTATGTGTATGTGCTGGAGGAAGAAGTGTTGACCAAAACAAACAGGAAGTTTTCTCTAGGCTGTCTCTCTATGCCTACAATAAATATGCAAACTAACTAGCCAGTTAATTAAGCATGCAAATGTTGCCACTCCCAATATCCCCTAGGGTGGTGGATCTTCTCTGGGTCCAGATTTTAAAGGAGCTATCCAAAGGCCTGAACTTACTTAGAGGATAGAGTTTAGCACTTTATATGGCTCTTTTAAAGTTCAGACTAAAACCTGGAGCAGATTCACCGACCTACTGGCACGCAAACCATGAGACACTTTAGATGCTAAGTTAAGGGGAATGGCCTGGACTTAGTGAGGCAACTTTGTGGTTTCAAGAGGCAATGAGCAGAGGAGTATTTCAGAGGAGTAAGAGGAAAACAGGACTTCTTGATTTCTAACACAGTGCTCAGTAAGAGCCCTTTCACTATGATTCTACTTTCACTGCCATGATTGTATCCTACGGAATCTTGAGGTTTGTAATTTCATGAGACACTAATGCTCTCTGGCCCTGAATTCTAAAGGCCCTTCTCTAAACCACAAATCCCAGGATTCTATAGGATGTTACCACCAAATCATAGCACTATAAAATGGAATAATAGCTCTATAATTGCGTAGTGTGAAACGGCTTTTGGTAAGGGATGTGGTACTTCAGATCACACAAAAGATCAGCAAAATACCCTTGGTTCTTCACTTGGATAGAGGAAGGGTGAAACACTGAATTTATAGTGCACAATCCTATTTACTTCCACGGTGAGATATGAGCTTCCTGGATATCTTGAATGACATAAAAAAAAAACAATGTTATGTTTTTGAGTATGTTACAGTCGTAACAGTTTAATACCACGTTAACTGCAATGGCTTCATGGTATTTAGAATTCTGTTCTAGAAATCTCTAGTACACTCCACTAGAGCTCTCTTGCCTAGATTTTGAAGTACCATGCCAAACAATAAATCTCAGGATTCTGTAGGACAGGGCCATGGCAGCTAAGGTAGTATCAAACTGTTGTTGAAGGAGTCTGTGTTTTGTTCCACAGGACAGCATATTGTGGGATTCAGATGTCTTTTATTACAATAGATAAAAGTAACAATTTAGTTATTTTTGAGGAATAGAAAAGTAAATATTTACTTTTTCAAAATAGAAGATAGTAGGAATTAATTAATTCCTATTAATTAATTAATAAATTAATTAATTCCTACTATTCTAGGGGCCTATGAATGATAATTTCAAAAGCAGAAGTAATTTCAAAACTCTGAGTAGAGCACAAAGAATAGATGAGGGATCAGGTGAATCCAAAGAGATTCATACAGACAGAGAATTTGGCCCAAATCCAGTTTAAACAAGAAAAACCCCACAAACATACTTACAATGGATTGGACTACTGCATAAGTAGTGGTTATTGTTTCACAACTGCAACGATGTAAAATGGATGCCATCCTTGCCAGAATTGCAAAAATGTGAAACATAATATTGCAGTTGGAACTAGGACTCTTTGTGGATTAGGTTCTGTAAGGAGCGATGAGGGTTTGGCATCAGGCACGGGTATTTTGTCTTGTGTTCATTCCTACAAGAATATAGCAAGTGAGTGCATTGCTGCCTGGAAGAATTCTGCCTTCCTCCCTGTTTTCCTTCAGTTCCCAAATTTCTAGCTTAACAGAACAAGAAAACCCATCCACACATATCCACTTTGTACACTCAGAATTCACACATTTTTGGTGCATTTGCAGCTGTGTGTGAAAATTCAGTCTCAGCTTTAACAGGTGTGCTGATTCCTGACAGGCATTTGATGTTTCATCAGAGAAAACCTTTAGTAATCTTCACTTTAAAAGTCACATATGCGAAGGAATTTCAAGTGAACACTTTCTCTACAAGTTCGTAGAGAAAGCACAGTCCATTAGACTTTATTAACAGTTCAAATCGTGATAGTAATCTTGATAGTAATTTAATAGTCTTGACTTTTCAAGTGGACACATTCTCCACATGCTTGAAGAGAAAGAACAGCACAGTAAATTTTATTAACAGTTCAGATCATTATAGTAGATTGATTTGTGCAATATGCATTTACTTCCAAGTCACTGGTATTTAGTTTGTGCAAATTCTTTGTATGTGGAATATTTATTTAATTTTTAGAAGTTTACAACATATCTTCTAATTGAAATGCATTAATTGGGGGCTATTTTTGCCATTACCTCTGACAATTTTTTCCCCCCACATAAACTTCTTTTACAGAGACTGATGCCCAAAACTATCAGCCACTACCACCTCTTCAGTTTTTCCCCTCATGGTGAAAATTCTCTCACTACATATTGAGTAGTGGTACAGACTGAGACTGAAGAAATATTGTCTTATAGGAGCTATATTCCTGAATCATCAGGAACACGCTTCACTGGAAATTATATTGCCTTTTGTAAATGAAGCTGTGAATGTTAACTTGCCACACTCCACATAGTCTAAATCATATACTGGACTGTGGAGAAACTGTCATTTTCCCAGTCCCCAAATAAATAACAGATCTGTCATTTTGAATCCTAGTAAAACATACTTGCCACTCAGCAGAAGTGTTTCTTTGAAGAAAGGTGTGCAAGAACTGAAAAATGTTCCAAAACATGATTGCATTAAGAGAGTGGCTCCAATTCCTGAAAAAGCCAAATATCTGTCACTCAGGAATCTCTAGCTGTCTAGATATTGCTAGACTCTGCCTCCCTATAGCTATAGAAGCATGGGAAATGTGGGAGTTGTATTCCAGCGTCTGGAGGTACAGAGGTTTCCCCAAATTGATATGAATATTTCCTTTTTATTTGCCAATATACTCTGATATACGTTAAACTCCAGCTTCCTTAAGTATTCTATGATCTATTGAGAGTGCAGGAAATTTCTGATAAAGCCTCTTAATAAAGGTTTACTTAAGTGGCTGAAAGCAATTAGCAATGTTACAAAATACAGAAGAATGGATTTGTGCCGTTATCCTATTAAGGCAACCATCAAGTCTCTAGATTTCCAGCCCCCCTGTTGATATCTTGGAATCCATCCATAGTTTTAACAAGCATGAATAATTACCTTCCAGCATGGAATGAGTGAGAGCATGTTGTTTCATGTTCTGTGTGGACACTGGCCAGTGATAAGCATGGTGTTGTTCTGTTTCGTGGCTTGTACTGTTCCGTACCATTCAGCTGGAATCAGAATGTTCATGCTGATGTTTCATCGCTATGGCTCTTGAGAAAATGTTATAGAAAAGAATGAATGGAACTTTAAATGTCCTCAGGGCTGAAGTGAAAGGCCGCTGTTTCCAAACGTGTAATTTAGTAGTAGGAACAGGAGATTACTTAACCAGAAATTACCAAAACAGGCAGAAATGTCTTTCATCTGCTTGGAGGAAGCTCTTTTTCCTGAATATAAATATCAAAGTGGAAATGCACAAAAGTTCCCATGCAAAAAATGGAAGATTTATTGGTGCTAGGCAGTGTAGTTCATTTCTTGTGCGTGTACGTGCATGGATATGTACTTAGAAGCAAACAAATTAGGATGAAAAGTAGGCAATACTGATGATGGGAACTAATTAAGTTAGAAGTTTTCCAGTAAAACAGGAACATTGAGTTAATTTTTTTTAACTTAATAGATTTAAGTTGGACTTTCAGCATTAGCTTAATTCTGGAGTTATGGCATTATTAATTAATTGAGAGTCAACTATTTTACATTTTCCAACTTGTTCTTTAATAAACACAAATGGCAATTGGGACTCTTTGACCATTTCTGAACGATGGGGCTAAGCTGCTTTTGGGACAGAATGGCAGCAATCAGCAGGTCATGCTTCCACACAATGTCATTGTCATCCCATTGCTATCCTGTCCTCAAACGTCACACTTGCACAATTTTTGCAAGATGGAAAAAATCCTTTTTGCACCTGCAATCACGCAGCATTCCTGTCGCTCTTGGCCATGTGGAAGCCGCAGAAGCACAATGGTGATGCTTCCTTCCATAGCACAAAAAAGTGCCTGGCTGTGCTGCAAAAGGAAGAGGTGGCAACATCGCACTTCCTTCCACAGGGAGCTGGTGGGGTGCTGACACGCTCTCTTCTGGACCCAGGATTGCAGCACAACAACGTGGAAGATCATCATTGTGCAGATATGGCCTTTGTTTGTTTTTGTTCATTAATAGCACATCATAGTTCAGTTAATTCTCAAATTAAAAGATTTTAAGCCATCACATAGTAAAGGCAGTTTGGAAGGCGAACAGTCTTCTTTGCATCCAGTGGGTCCTCCTCTACACCAGACCCCACATAGAGGCTTCTCACCGAACCCCTGGGAAATAATTTTGAACCTTGGGACATTTACTGGGATCCACACAGAAATCAATAAGCTAAAGAAATGAGATTATAAGGGTGGGAGAAGGGAAAAGCAAGAGAAGGAGTTTTGGAGAGATGAATTAGAAATATGATTTTTAAAAACTCATGCAACTGTTACCTTCTCTTCTGAGCCCATGACAGGGACAAGGGCAGCAGCAGCAAAATTACAGATAACATTTTTCAGTTCATTTTGGTAAGGGTCTTACTGAGGCTTTAACATAAATGTAAATCATCATCATCATCATCATCATCATCATCATCATCATCATCTTTTATGTGTTACCCGTCTCTCCTCAAAGCTCGAGGCAAGGTACAACAGACATTAAAATACAATTAAAACCAGTATACCAATTAAAAACACTTTAGAAAAAATACAATTAGAAATACATCATAGTTAAAAGTAGACTGGGTAGAAGAGAGAAGTCTTTAGCAGTTTTGAAAAAATTTATACAGCATATTTTGCTGCTGGATCTCTTCCAGCAGGCTATTCCACAGTTGAGGGGCGGCTGACAAGAAGGTCCTCTGGGCGACTGTTGCCAGTCTTGTTTTAGATAGTTTAGATAAATGGCCCCCAGAGGACCTGAGTATATGGCTCAGATTGTATGAGAGGAGGCAATCCTGTAGGTAACTTGGACCCAAACAATGTAGGGCTGTTAATAATGACAATTTAACAGTTAAATGAAACATATAAAATGTTGCAATACCTAAGGTGAACAAACTAAAGTAGGCCAAAATGGGACATTTTTAACCAGATAATTACACAGTGTTTTATTTTAGAAGTGACAATCTGAAAAGAAATGGGGTGGCATTAATAGGTGTCATGTAGCAATAGCAGTCGAGAGATATAACACAAAGTCTAACTGAATAATAACAATAGGACTTCATAGGAAACCTATTAGCATAATCATAATTCAAATTTAAGCTCCAACTGCAGAGGTAGAAAAGGGACAAATTGAAAAACTGTGTAGGTACCTAGGAAGAAATTGATCATTGATGTGTTGATAATCATGAGCGACTTAAATTCAAAACTAGCAAACAGAGTAGAACCAAATGCTGTTGGAGAATTTGGCCTATGATTGAGATGTGAAGCAGGAGAATGACTTACAGAACTCTGTGAAGCCAACAGGTTTGTTCTTGTTGCTGCTGCTGCTGTAAACACATTCTTCACCCAACTAAACAGACCATTACATACAATCGCCCAGTGGGCAATAAATAATTCAAATATCAAGATTATTTGGCTGGCAACAATATCAGCATGACCATGGCCAAATTAACAATCCCATACAACCCAATGGAACACCTTGTATGTACAAGACAGCAAACTATATATCAGCACTCTTAGTCCACAAGCACTGAACGGTCTTTAAGTCAGCACAGTCCAATGCTCTCTCCCTCAGCTGTGCTGGAGGGAAGATTCCAGGAAAAAAAATAAAACAACTTTTTATCACACATGCTGTTGTGGCTTGGGGAAGTTAAATCAATGACCCATGTTCTTCTTTGCTGCCCTTTTTATGCAATATCAGGAAAATCTTGATTAAACAATTTTCCAGGCCACTCAGATTATTTTTATGTTTCCTTCCTTCTTTCTGATGTAAATGAATCAGTTACTTTTAGTGTTGCTAAATTTTGTACAGTTGCATGTACTGTCAAGCTGGTGTATAAGCCATCCTCCCTCATTTGGAAGTGTAACCTGTCCTGTTTCATGCTCAAATTTCCATTCTTTTATCACTTTTATTCTGTTTTATATTAACAGGGAAGATAATACATTATTGGTAATCAAAAAGAAAGAAAAGTGTCATTGGATAACTGATAAAACATTTCAAAGGACAGGCAACAAGCTAAAGAAAGGTGACAGAGAAATAGGATCAGAATCCTGAACGTAACTCCCACAGAAGATTATTTCAGGATACGGCCAGGACAGTGAGACTGTTTTATGTGCAAGGATGGAAGAATCCAGAACTGCTTACTACCACAAAGTGGTTGTCGAAATTGACAGATCTCGTGGAAATGAATAAATTGATTTGATTGATCAAAGAAAGGTCATTCATGACTTTGTTAAAGAATGGAAACCCCTTATTAACTTTTTTTGCAAGAAGAAAGAAAAAGAAAAGAAAATGACATATTAATTTTGGGTTTTGATGATTCACAAGGTTTGATTATGAGAAGAAGGAAGGTGATTTAAATGTTAGTGAGTGAGGTGTGAACTCTATATTTGTTTATATAACTGCTGAGGACAAGATTAGAAGTTGACTTTTTCTCTTCTTTCCCTTTATTTTTTTCTTCCTTTCTTCTTTCTCTGCTTCATATATCTTTTATTATACTGTTATAATCTGTAATAAAGAAATGTGTTTAAAATGAATCCTGAATGCAACTTTTCAGTATGTAGAGACAAAGAGAACTATTGCAATAAACAATACAAAGAACTATAAAAAAAAAAGAGGTAGCAGAAAAGGTAGAACTAGAGATCTCTTCCACAAGATCTGAGAAATCAAATGGAAATTTAAACAAAGAACAGGGGAACACATGACATGGTCAGGATAAAATAAAAGGGTGGTAGAAGCAATACACTGAAGAATTAAGCAAGGGAGAAAAAGAATCTAGAATTTTTATATTACAGCAAAGCCTTTGACAGAGTAGGTCATGGACTGCTGTAAGAGAAGTGAGAGTGCCACAACATTTGATTGTCTTATACTCTGGACAAGAGACCACTGGTAGGATTGAATATGGGGAAACAGACTAGTTCTCAGTTAGCAAATAGATCAGACGACGGTGCATTTTATCATTCTATGTGTTTAACTTACATGCAGAACATATTGTACAGAAAGCCTGAAGAAAGGAAGGGTGAAAATAGTAGAAATGTGAACAAAAGATGTGCAGATGATACCGTACTACTAGCAGAAAACAGCAATCCCTTGGAATGCCTGTTGAAGAAAGTAAAGGAAATAAGTGCAAAAGCAGGTTTACAACTGAACATTACGAAACAAAAACAATCACTATAGATGATTTGCATAACTTTAAAGTAAACGAAGACATTGAAATACTTAAAGGATTTTCTATTATCTTGGCTCAGTCCTTAATCAAAATGGAGACTATAGTCAAGAAATCAGAGGAAGACGAGGACTGGGAAGAGCAGCTGTGAAGGAACTGGACAATATCCTCAAGTGTAAAAATATATCACTGAATATCAGGATTGTCTATTGTATTTCCAATTTCTGCATATGGTTGGGGAACCTGGACAGTCAAGAAAGCTGATAGGAATAGAATCAACTCATTTGAAATGGTTTGCTGGGGAAGAGTTCTGCAGATAGCATTGATCACCAAACAAACAAATAAATTGGACTATCAGCAAATTGAACCTAAGTTCTTATTAGAAGCCAAAATGTCTAAAGGGAGGATATCGTACTTATGACAAATCATGAGGTGATATGAGAAGAGATTATCATGGTGGAAGGCAGAAGGAAAAGAGCAAAGCTACATTACAAATGGATTGACTAATCAAAGAAACCATGGCCCTGATTTTATAAGACCTGGATGGGTCTTATAATAGGGTCTCATGGAAGTCTCTAATTCAGAATAAGTTGAAGATGACTCAACAGACAATAATATTTTTTTTCCAATTTATTTCCATTTATTTTTTTCAGCCAACAAATAGTTGTAAACTTCCTCCATGTAATGTCAGTGTAATTGAAGTAGAATTTTTCACTTAATAACCAAATACATTAACACTTTTCTATTAACTTTCATATTTCTGGGTGGTACTCGAATGGAATGGAATGGGATTTTCTTGGATGTAGTATATTTACAAAACAGCTTGAGTTCTCTGTTGAAACAGATTGGTATGAATCTGGTATTCCAGTATATTCCAGTATTACCAGGTTATTCAGACAATTCTCTGGCTATGTCGTTTTTTTGTTTTTTTTAAATAATAGTTAAGTGGTAGCTCTTAAGAATGAAACATTCTTACATTAATGTCCTGGCCCATTTTCCTCTTGGAAACTGAAGGCAACATACATTGGATTTCCAAGCAGTTGGTTGTTTATGTACTGACTAGATGGAAATCAACTTAGCTTCAGTTAGGAGGCTGTATCATGTATCTGTAGATCATGCTCTAGGTCATCATAACTTAGTTGGGATAGGGTTTTAACGCAAAATAAAGTTGCAGTGAGCTCCCTAATGAAAACAGGTCTGTGTGCCTGTGTGCCAAGGATAAGAAAGCATTATTCAAAGACATAACTTGCATGCATAGTTTTCTACACCACTCATCACCAGTTGTATTTCATAACTCCAGATCAGTTGGCCTTTATATGTGAGGAGAGGGAAAGATAAGGTGCTAGAAAAATGTGTCTGCAAGCCAGGGCAAATTAGAAAATGCAGCCTTCATGTGGAACAGTATCTGTGGAACAGCACGGTTCCTATCTGCTCACCCACTCCTTATACTCAAAGAGACAGAACAGAATCCAGTCATTATACTTGGATGCAAACATAAGGCAGGTTTACAAGCATTGTTTTGGTGCTTATTTGATTGATTTGCTGTGGGAAACTGCTGCCCCTATACCCTATAGCTGCTTGCTCCAGCAAGACAGTCTTTCAGTCCATTCCCTGGTGGTCTTCTATTTATGGGACTGGATGGGTGATTTTGTTTCCTCTCCTAGAAAAGAAAAACATTTTAAAGCTCTATTAACCCCCTTTCCTTTTTTGAACCTTGGTGGACCTTCTGATTCGAAGCCAATACATTAGCTTCTAGCCAGCAATATGAGCTCATTCTAGATCTGGAAAAACAAAGAAAAGCAAATATAGGGCACTTAGCGTTCTTATGTAATATCCGTGGGTTTTTGGCAAAGACCGTGTGGAAAAGCTGCATGGAACTTTTTCATATGGCTTAAAAAGTGGGTGGACTTCCCTTTGTGTGTGTTTAACCTTTCACAACAGCACTGAGAGCAGTATAACTAAACAGTGCAGTGTGGTAAAAAGGTTGTTATCCTGCCAGAATATTTCCTACTCTTGTTTGAGCTCTTCAGAAAGAGTTTCCTTTGGCTCAGGTTCACTTTTGTGCTTGGTGGTACAGAACTGGAAGGAATTTTGACGCTTAGGATAACAGGATCATAATCTATGGTGCATGATAACCTCTCCCAGAAGTGTGGGTGCTATAAATATGCTCAGCTGACCAAACCAGTCTGACCTGTGGAGCCTAGTGGGTCCTTGTAGTCAAGTCTGGTATATAAGGCAGGGGAACCCACAGGAAAAAAATTATTTATTAAGGCTTACGACTCTTGCGTCCACGTAACTGTGTGTGTGTGTGTGTGTGTGTGTATTTGTTCCATTTACAGCCTGCCCTTTATAAAAGAAGGGAAAGACAATGTGGAAAAAAACCCTCATATTTTAAAATGTATATATGTAATAAAATCAATAAACAGTCAAAAGAGAGAACAGATAGTGAATAGTGTATCTAGTCATATTTAATGACAGCATCAATTATCTACCTGTAAATGCCTGTATACAGAAATGAGTCTTTCTTTGGCACTGAAATGTCAATGAAATTAGTGCCAGCAGCATCTCTGAGAGAATGGCACTTGAAAGTTGGAGCACCACAACAGAGAAGCCCTGTCTCAAGTCACCATCCAGTGTACTTCCTGCAAAAAGCTAGTAAGATGAACCTGCCACCCTTCCATCTTCTTCTTCACTCTCATGTTGGAAAGCATTGGGAGGGCAGTACAAGAAAAGTATTTCCTTCAGCATCAGCGCTTTGAAATTGGGCCACAAACAAATACTGTATGCAATCAATACATCTCTTCCAAAATTGTTTTTACGCAATTTCCAATACCTGTCCCTGGAAGCTGCATTTTGCACCAAGAGTAATTGCTGGATAATTGTTAAAGACAGACCCATTCAACGTGCGCTTTAAGTGAGTTACAATAATTTGAACAAGAGATTACTGGAGCATATGTCAGTTTGTCCAAGCTACCTCTGTTCAGGATTGGTTGCAAATGAAGCTGAGCACAGGCAGTCCTGGACACTGAGGTGATCTCTAGTGACAAACTTGGATCAAAGTGTACCTCAAGGGTATACAGTTGCTCCTTGAAACTTCCTCCAGATCCTGAAAGACAGAGGGCAGGGGGGTTGAGCCCCTTGTAAGGCTAGGCAGAGGAGACTGAGCCCCTCCCCAGCTATCAAGGATCAGGACAATCAAGACTTCTGTGCAGTGAATCCCCTTACCGGCCATAATCATCCAAGTTGATAGACATCTTTGCAGTTGCTTAATGTGTGTGTATATGTGTCTTCATGTCACTGTTGGTTTATAGAAACCCCATGAATTTCATAGGGTTTTCTTAGGCAAGGAATACTCAGAAGTGTTTTTGCCAGTTCCTTCCTCTGAAATAAAGCCTACAGCACCTCATATTCATTGGGACTCTCCCATCCAGTACTAACTAGGGCTGACTTCGAAGATCAGATAGGATCTGGTACCTTTAGGGCAACAGATGGATCCATGGATCCCTTTTAAATATCATTTGTTGTCGCAAACCACCAAGACTTAATCCAAGATCTAAAACCATAAAGTGCACCAAATATTTATCTGAAAGTGCTCATTAAGAATCTTCAGATTTGAAGAAAAGAGAGAAATAACTAAATGTACACACTCCTATAATTGTTTTTTAATGGTTTCACACAAATCTATCTTTTCTTTTCTTTTTTCTTTTCTTTTCAGTATAAAAGCTCATCACATTTCTTCAAGCTTTCATGGACCCCCTGTGAGGATATTGCTGATTCTTGGGGGTCCCTGGATCACAGGTTAAGAATCACTGCTATGGGGTATATAGGACATTTACTTAACAGGGCATTATATATTTCCTCCTTTCCTTGATATATTAATTTTATAATATTGTATAATATTTCATTTACTATTTTGCCATTATCTTCATGGTAGTCATGCTGTTATTGCCCTAGTTGGTGATATTATTTACTGTTTTCGTAAAAACGGACATGCAAGTACTCAGAATTCCTAATGGCTTCACAACCTTCAGCCCACCCACACCTCCAAACAGGCAAAAGGTATAATCCATTTCCTGACCTGAAGAGATCTGCTCACAAAACAAAACACACAAATCATCATAGTATCTATAAACATTGTTTATAATTATTGAAATTCAGAGCAGAATTTTTCACATAAATCAAGCAAATTCATAAGCAGTGGCGGAGCTTGGAGTGTGTGGAGGGGGGGCAGGAGGGGGGGCTATGGCACAGAGGGTGGGGTCACTGTGGGGTGCGTGGCCATGGTGCATGCGGAGCTTGGCTAGGGCACACGGGGCGTGGCTACGGGCTGGGACACCCCAAAAACATTGCTGCCCGGGGTGAATCACTCCCATCGCCCCCCCGTCCCTACATGACTGTTCATAAGTCACTCAATACTAAACTGATAGTTTTCCTGAAGTACTTGATTCTGTGGACTTGAAGTTCAGGGAAACAGCCAGTGACACTCTCTGATTAAATGCTATCACTTCCTGATTTCTACAGATGAAGCTAGAATTAAGGGCAAAGCTACAGAGGCTTGTTTGGGAAATAATGACCCAAAGGTCCAGGCATGACTTCTTAGGGTTTGATGTGGTATGGGGATCAGCAGCTGGAATGCTCTGTTAAAGTGATTTTCATCCCTAGTGATAAGCACACCTTTTAGCTTATAGTACCCAATCACTTCCTCTCCCCTCTTGTCCTCGGGGGGGGGGGTGTCGTGCAGGCTCCAGAGCAAAAGCAACCTCCATTCAGTGCTTAATATATTACAAAATTCACATTTCAAAATTCACATTACAAATTCACACTAAAAAATAATAGCGCTATGACTCTGCATGGTTTGCAATCCTGCAATTACTAGTTTGATTAGAAACACCACAGAAGTACTTTCCTTGGGAATTCTAAAGACCCTCCCTAAACTGTGGATCTCAGTATTCTGTAGGGCAGAACAGTTAAAGTGGAATCGTAGCACTATAATTCTATAGCATGAAAGGAGAAGTCGCTTATCCACACATTGGGTACATTGGGTATTTCCTTTAATTTAAAGAAATGAGTCTGCTGATAGGAAAAGGTCAAGAGCTACCTCAGGGAGCTAAAAAGCAATGGAAGCTGGTGGACCTCACATCACTTGGGAAGGATAAATCCACTCCAAGTTTATGTGTAAACTGGAAAGGAGCTCTTTTAAGTTGCTGACCCTATTTAGGGGATGGGGTCAGCACCTTAAATTTAATACTGAAACTTATTGAGAGTATTTACCACCCGACTGGCATGGAAGCCCTTAGTTGCCATGTTTTAAAAAACTACTTGGGCAATTGCAGTTGAAGTCCAAAAGTATTGCAAGAGGGTCTTCTGGGCTCCTGTTTCCTATTCCTATTTAACTCTGAAAGCCACTGACCTGAAGATCCAAGTTGAAAGGTCAGAGAGGCACAACCTTGTTTGTCCACTAATACTGGGCAATGCAAACTGAAATGCAGATGAGGAAGGATGCTGCTTTGTAAAGCCCCGAAGCAGTTTCCTGCCTTTACTCTCCTCTCCCTCCGAATTCATGAGTGGAATTGAAAAGTGCTTGACTTCAACCAGATTGCTTATGTGGGTATGAATGTGAAGACTGCAGAGACTGAAATCACTCGGGGCCGTTTCATGAAGAAATGTTAGTGTGTAAGCTGTAAATATTTCCTCTATTAAAAAAAAAAACACCACAATTTATGAATGCAACAAATGGAAGTGTATTTTAAACTGATCGTGCATTGATAATTACTAATTTGCTGCAGCCATTCTGAATAAAGTATGCTAATTACTTCGGAAGTCTCATTAAAAAGTTTTCTTATTGAAGATGCAGGATTTATAAGGAAAAGAACGGAACATATAGGGATGTGAGGAGGATATAGGACTTGAATTCTGATTAGAGGAATAAATAGTCTGTTTCTCAAACAAATAGGACCAGAGTCTGTCCATTCATCTTTAACATAGTCTATCTAAATCCAACATTTAAGGGACTACAATTTATGTGTAACTAGCATATTTACCCAGTGTTGCCCAGGATTTTATTTTCCTCTTCCTTTCCACCAAACTGTCTTGTCCAGCACCTGTAACTTTTACCCATATTTCCCCATGCAATCTGTATTCAGAGTTATTTACATCCCCATTTGGGTTCCTGAGAGAATATACTGTCTTCCTCCTTGCTACTAGGCCTCATCTCTATAGCAACTGGCCTATTCCAGTACCTGTAACTTATCCCCATATTCCCCAATCCAATTTGTATTCAGAGTTGTTAACATAACAGAGGTTTGGTTTCTGAGGGAATATGCTGCCCTCTTCCTTCTTGCTGGTAGGCCTCGTCTCCATAGCAACTGGCCTGAGCTCTCTGACTGAGGATTTTAAGGCCACTCCCTAAACTGCCAGTGCCAGGATTCCATAGAATCTTCACAGTCAGTCAGTCAGTCATATGAGGTTTTCTCACCTCACACAGCCAATCATAGGAGGTTTTCGCCTGCCTGACGCAGACAAATAAACTCACAAACTTTGACTTTTACATAGTAGACTCACATATTTACCTGGCATTGCCCGGGATTTTATTTTCCTCTTAAGAACTCACCAAACTGTCTTCTTCAGTACCTGTAACTTTTCCCCATATTTCCCAATGCAATCTGTACTTGTAGTTGTTCACATACAGAGGTTGGGTTCCTGCGGGAATACACTGTCCTCCTCCTTGCTCCTAGGCATTGTCTCCATAGCAACCGGCCTATTCCAATACCTATAGCTTTTCCCCATAGTCCCCAATCCAATCTGTGTTCTCTGGTGATGTTGATGTACTCGCTTTTGATTTTTTTTGCTTTCTGTTGAATTTGCGCTATGGCTTTACGTTTTTCTGGAAGCATTTTTTGTTTTGAATTTCAACTTTAAGATTCCTCACATATGGAACCCATACAATCTACCGTGTGAGGCAAGAAGACCTTGTAACTATGTTGTGTATGGCGCTTTAATTTTTCTCACATTTGCCTCCCAAATGTTTTCTGGCATCCTTACTGACGGTAGCCCTCATCTCCATAGCAACCGGCCTGAGGCCCAAGAGCTCTCGGCTGAGAATTCTCGGTCTAGGCCCCTCCCTGAACTGCCAGCCCCAGGATTCCATAGAATCTTCACAGCCAGCCAATCATACGAGGTCTTCTCACCTCACACAGCCAATCGTATGAGGTCTTCGCCTGCCTGATGCAGACAATCAGACAAACTCACAGACAAACACTGACTTTTATAAAGTAGATGATTATTCCATGAAATAAAAGTGCTTAGCTTTCTGATGGGATTGTATTAACTGAATTTCTAGCTGGGAAAGATAGCATTAAATATTACAGTGGTCTTCTGCGGGACTGATACCATTTCGAGTACTAAATATTTATATGGTCTTTGCATTGATTTTTCTGGTTTGTGCTTTTCATAATATTTTTTTTTCTCTCATATGCATGTGCTACATCCCTGGATTATTCTGAAGTGCTGTTGTTAGGGCTGTCTGACTCTCTGCACAGATGTCTTGTTAGCATGCCACCTCTTTTGTGCCTGGATGACTTGGCTGCATTCCAAGCTGTTTTCAAGTGATAACAGCTGAAGACAGCTCAAGCGAACTCTTCAGACCTCAAGTGAATCATTCTTTTGAAGAGAATGTGGTGGTTAAGAACATAAAAAGAACCCTGCTGCTTCAGAGCAAAGACTTATCTGCCCCAGCGTTCTGTTTACACAGTGGCCAGCCACTTATGAGTAGCTCATGAGCCGGACATGAGCATCCTAGCATTCTCCCAAACCTGAGCAAGTGAAGCTCAGAGGCAGACTGTCCCGTGATCCTGGAGTGGGGTATGTGTGTGTGTACATGAACTATGGTCATTTCCACACTACACTGTTCTAGTGCTATTATTCCACTTTCAACATCCTGTGGAATCCTGGGATTTGTAGTTTACTGGGGCCAAAGAGCTCTCTGGCTGAGAATTCTAAATGCCCCCTCCCTATACTGCAAACCCCAGGATTCCACAGGACGTGCAATGTGGAATAATAGCACTATAACATGTGGAAATGCCCTATGATTAGTACCCATTGCTATAGCTTTATTATCCATGAACTTGTCTTTATCTTCTATAAACCTCTCTTATCTTCCCTTGAAGCTGTCCACATTGTCATTGTTTCATGTGTGTGTGTTTGGTTTACGGTATTGATTTACATAGATAAACAGAAGGAGATTAGGGAATATGGAGTGTATGAAGCCACCCTTTCCATCACCCAAAGTCTATCCCTAGTTGTGGTTGTTGACTACAAATACGCATATAGTTGTTCAAACGAAATGCAAAGATGATGCTTCAGAGTGCCTTTCAGTGTGACATGATGCTGTGACTCTATGGCCAATTATTTACTTCTAAAGTAAAATGTTTTATTATGTTTTTATGGCTGAGCCACAAGAATGCCGTAGAAAATGTTATTTTTGTGTGTACTCAATAAAAATGATATCTCTGTACTTCCACTTAAATGTAAATTGCTACTTTGATTAAAGAAAAGCACTGCTGAAAAATGCTTAATTCAGGAAACACACACCTATGACACTATCAGTCTTTCTTTTCTTTTCTTTTTTATCATTTTCATATATTATTTTAATAGAAAACAAGTGTTTAAAAACAATTCCATGCACTGTGGAGAAGGGCTGTGAAACCACAGGCACCCTTTTCTACTTTAACCCACCCAACCTACTGTGGGCTGCAGCAGCTGCTTCTGCTGAAGTTTCTGATTGCTCAGAAAATGAGCTGTGCTCTTACCCGCTCGGCCAAGTTGCAGGACAGAACAGGAACGAAGTGTGGAGGCTTCCTTAACATGGTGGAGGGCTGTTTCCTCCTCCCATGGAAGAAGGGTCAGGCATGGTCAGGCATGGGTGGGGAGGCAAAGAGTTGGGAACTGCCAGCCAATGAATTTAAACCATAGTTTGAATTCATTGGCTGGCATAGCTGACTGGAGAAAATGGCTGCCATTTTCACTCCTCTCAGATGGGGGGGATTTTATAGGGGCCTGCTCCCGTGTTGGGTAGCCAGTTCCTTTCTGAGTAGCATCCCACCTTCTATCTCAGTAGCTGGTATGGCAAGTTTGTGATATCAGGAGTCCATGCTGGTTTCTCTGTTTGTAATTATCACAGTATTTTAGGTCTCTCTTACCAGTGTCTCTCAGGCATTGGTAGCATTGGGGGTGCCCATAAGGGACTTGGGGTATGTGACCAGAGGTGGTCCTGCCCAGCCCAGGATGCAGATTACCATCCATGTTAATGGTTTCTTCCCTGTCACCCCAAGGATTCCAGCAGCAGGCTGGAGGGTGGACTCTTCAACCAACAGACAGGTTAGTTGATACTGGGAGCCGGACCCATGCACAGGCCAACCCTAGCTTATGTTGTAACCAATAAAGTTGTGGCTTAATTTTTTTCAACTCATCCTGGTGTGTTGGTGCATTATTTGAATTGGACTGGAACTCACCCAGTTCACGCAATTAGTTCCACATCTCAGACAAAGTGTGTGTGCATTCATCATCATGTCTTATTTTACCTGTCATGAGTTTGGTACTGGGAGTGTGCCTATAATTTTTGAAAAACATGCTTTTATATTTTAAATTTCATCAGACAGAGAGAGATACCTTTTTGTTCTTGCTGTTTGGAACACAATTTATCTACTTATCTGGTAATAGAAGTCATGATCAGTGCATTCCAGAAGTGGCACTGCTTCAAAATTTTCTATCTGACCCATCAACAATCCCCCTTGTCCCAAGCAAGCCCCACCTCTGGTGGGTGGGAATGAGGGTACTGCACCTCAAATAAGAATTCTGCCTTCACCAATGAAATTTTCCTTCAGTCCCAAATGTATAGCATTACAGTAGCTCAAAATAACAGCTGAGCATATTTTAAAAAAATGTTTAGGGATCCAAAGAAAAGGGGCAGGCTAAGTGAGTAAAAGAATGTAAACACTGCAAATGTAAGAGTTCTGGATGTTCAGTGACTTACTCTTTCCAATGCTACAAATTTGGAGGTTGAAGCAAATATTCATTTGCTGGGGCAATACCCTCATTTTGCTCCATAGTTACAATCCTGCCTTCCCAAAGCTCATAGTTCTTTGAAATCACCGCTACCCTTGTACATAAGTAATTATGCAAATACTTTCCCCCTTTTTAAATTTTATTATTGATATGGACAGGACTTTATTTGTCAGCTCTGAAGTAGGTGTAAGATAGATATCAGTGGCCAGCCCTACTATCAAAGAAAGGGAAACAGTCACCTCAAGTGCTATTTAAGGCCCTTTCTGTACCACCCTCCCAACCTGCCAGGGGGACAAGAGAAGGAGGGGACCATGACAACACTTCTGCCATCCCCAGGTGGTACAATCATGGAATAAATCATTGATGGTTTTCCCCATCAATGGCCCACGATCATACCACCATTGTGGACTTATCTGTCCTGCAGAAGCCCAGGAAGTGCAATGGCTGCACTTCCTGTCCCAGCGCAGCCTCAGAAGTTACCCAGCTGCTCTGTGGAAGGAAGAGGTATGACCATGGCACTTCCTTCACCACGGAGTCAGCCAGTGTGGAGGGAAGCACTCCGGTTGTGTTCCCCTCCCAGCAAAGCCAATGCTGAGATCCCACCAGACATCTGCATGAAAAAGTAGGGTGCAGAAAGGGCCCAAGAGTAAGCTAGGAGAAAACAGAGTGCTACTCAGTCTGCTAAGGAGGTTTCTGTTAGTGCTGAAGAAAGATTTGATTGCCAGTCTAAACTGGCTTTCATAAAATGGAATATGGGTGCCATCTCATTCTTTGCTTCAGGCAGTGAAATGTTTAGAGCTGGCCCTTTTAATATACATGTGTGGTTTTATGAGTAAAACATATATTGTCTATAAGGAAATAAGGGCTAGTGTGTTTAACTGAATAGTTAAATAAATAGTAAAATAGTAGCCACTTAAAACACTCTTTTTGAATTTTAAGAAATGTCTATAGGTTAATCAGGTAGATTCATTTTTTAAAGTAAAATTCTTAGCAAGCTGGCTTTTCTACTTTTGTTTTTCTACTTTGAGCCTGCAGAAATTCATATGTGCATAACCTAAAAACATTTTAGGACACAACATATTAGGCTCACAAACCAAAATGTGATTCACATAAAAAGGCTGTCGTAGATGGCTGTCGTAGAAATTCCTATTCCCCTCTCCCCCAATTCATTTGTTTGAAGTCTCACCTAGGAATACATAATTCTGGGACTCCTACTTCAGTACTAATTGTCATACCTGGTAAGCAAAGCCAAGATGAGGAAAACCATGGCAAGAGATTTTAATATGTACATAGGTCGGCAGTATCTCCCAAAGATGTGATGTATCAGTGTTATTTATTCTTGTCACATCTGTTACTGCCCTGGCTAGTCCAAGCTTTGGGGATATTAAAAGATATCCTCTTGATATCACAATTCGGGTTCACTTCTCTATTCCCCTCCACATGCTTGCGAGGCCACCGGACAAGCACGCAAACAAGCTCGACCGTTAATTGCCGTAATATTCCTGGACAATACAGGCAGGTCAGAAAATAGCTGACTTGCTGCTTTAGGAGACCTCCAGGCAAGTACTCTAATTAGATATGCACGCAACCTCCAAAAGAGCCTCTGCCCCGCGCTGGCAGCTTGATCGGTTAACTATACAATATCCAAGTACTCTGTGTTTGCATACTGGCTACTCTATTCAGAACCGCTACGATAACTCAATCATTCAGATTCTGACCTTTCGGAGGCTTTGTCTCCAACTCCAAATCTATTGTTTTCCCCAAGTACGGCATAGCCTGCAGTCACAATTCTCCTTATAGAAACCCTTGATTCCGAGACCTTCCTCGGAGCGCTCCCAAGTTTCTTCCCGCCTTGCTGCTGCTTTGCTTGGCGAGCCTCCCCTCAGCTCCATGTGCTGAGCTACATCGCACCCCAGCTTCGCTCCCTATTTTTCCGGGCTTCAGGACAGGTGAAGTATCACCCAAACCAGCAACCCCTCTAAAAATCCCTCTATACCACTCCAACCTTTATTTCTTTAGTTATCTTGTGTGAGTGTGTCGCATACACTGTTTTGCTTGTGTTTGTAATAAAACATCAGTTATTGTTTCAACTTCTGTGTGCTACTTGACTCGACCCGACCCCGTAGACATAGGGTTCAAGATCTCGCTACATTACCCTGCCTCTCGTAATGCTAAGCAGTGCTCTCAGCTAATTTTCCCCACCTTTAGTTGAGCACATTTTGTTGTCCCTCCCGGGACCCCCAGTACACAGGGTAAAACATCTCAGTAAGGCTTTTCCCAACAATAATTTAATATGTGGTATTTTAAAAATAACATAATACTTCTGTTTCTGGACAGCGGGAGAAGTCCTGGCTGCACAGATCCCAGTTATTTACCCTTAGGAGTTCCAGCTGATAAAATCCTATAGCATTCACCTATGCAATATTGTTGTTGTTGTTGTTGTTGTTATTATATCATCCCACCTTTGTCTCAATAATGGAGACTCAAGGTGGCTAGCAACGTTCATAAAACAGTACAGATTTTTAAAAACTATGCAAAATCTTTCATAAAAGTATATATATAAATGTTAATTAAAAATAAAATATTTATAAAGTTAAAAAAATAAATGTGATAAAAAATAAAATTCATTAAAACAGTATACAGACCATAAAACTGCAGATCACATCATTGAAAGCCCACCCAATTCAGTTTCCAAAAGTCTGGTGGCACAAGAATGTTTCCAGTTGCCAATAGAAGTTGATCGGGGAGGGAGCCATCTTGGCTTCCTTAGAGAGGGAGTTCTAAAGGCTGGGAGCAGCTCTGAGAAGGCCCTCTCCCTTTTTCTTACCAAACAAGCCTGAGAAGAAAGAAGGGCCTCTCCAAAGGATCTCATAAAGGGAGATACAGGCCTTCAGATTGGAGCCAAGCTGTATAGTAGACGTTCAGCCTCCCTTATCCAGAAAGCTGAAATCCAAAAACTGAAACTTTTTGCCACCAGCTATCCACTTCATCTTCAAAGCAATGGCTGCGGCACTCCTGCTCATTTGTCTTTCAAATCCTCATTCTCTTTTTGCTGCCAGCTACACACTTTTGAGGCAGTGGCTGTGGCAGGCATGCCTGTTCATTCGTCTCTCTGATCTGAGGAGTGCTGTAGCCACCACCTCAAAGGCAGAGGTAGGTGGCTGGCAGCAAAAAGATAGAGATTGGGCATCTATGAAATGGTGGGAGGTGTGGATTTGCAGTGAGCACTATGCTTGGATTCCTAACATTTCACAGATCCTCAGTCTCTCTCCAGCCTTGCGTCTCATACACAATACAAGTAGCAAATGAAAAAGATGTGAGACTATTCCCAAAAGGTACTATATTTTGAAGTCTGTACAAATCTAAAATACGGAACACTTCTGGTCCTGAGCATTTTGGATAAGGGGTGTTCAATAGTGTTAGTAAGAATAAGAATAATTTAAATACCCTGGGTCAAATTTTATGCCAAAGTTAAGCAGTGTGAGACATGGTTAGAACTTGGATATAGGAGAGCCAGGTGTTATAGGCGTATATAGGCGGCCTTCCATATCCACAGATTCATATCCAATCATGGATTCAACCAGTCACAGCTTGAAAATATTCAAAAGAAAAATCAAAAACCAAACTTGGATTTTGCCATTTGATGTAAGGGACACCATTTTATTATACCAATGTACATAATGGGACAAGTACCACAAATTTTGGTATCCATGGAGGTTCCTGGCACCAAACCCTAGTGGATACCAAGGGCCACTGTATTCAGAGGAACTGGCAAAAGCACTTCTGTGTATTCCTTACCATAGAAAACCTCATGAAATTCATGAGGTTGCCTTGAGCTGGCAGGCGACTTGAGGGCACATAGACACACAAGTTTACTTCTCATCTTGATAAACCCTTGCTTGCAAATCCTAATTTTAAACAATTCTATTTGGATCTCCACATTCTGTGTAGTCCCATTTTCCTTTTGATCTGTAGCTCCTAAAATTTCTTACCATCAGCCCACTCTTTACCTTAGCCTCAACCCACTGACAATAATCTTGTGTTTTTTATTCCCCACATATGTTGTATTTGCAGAAAGGGAACCAAGGTTGTCCTTTTCTTGAATCCCAAGGTAAAACATACGTGTTTTTTCCCTCTCTTATTGATGCTTTCACTCAGTTTAAGCAACTTGGTTGCTCCTTCATTTGTCTTTTTAGACTTCTGCATAAGCATATCCTTGCATTGTTTAGTTGCTGTCCTGCTAGGCTAGTCTGTGGCACGTCTCTCTGGCTCTCCCCATTGTTTTCTCAGTCATATTCCTGTCTGCAGGCACATCCTTACCATTTCGACAGTACATACCGACTTTTTGGGCTTTATGGCAAGGCTGCTGGAGCCAGCTTTTGTATTAACTACTGAAACAAAGGGCTGTTTCATACACAGTGTAAAGGTTGTCAAAACTCTTTAAAATTTCACAACGTGAAATAAAGAGTTTACTTTGTGTTGCTTTAACAGAGTATTTCATCCAAAGCAAATAAAGCTCTAACTTGGATGTGGAGGGAATAAGGTTAATCAGTTTGCAAAGAATGTGTCAGAAGATTCATCTGATTTTTGTCACTGAGCCCTGACCGGAATGTATTTATTGTGCTGAGTGTTACCCCCAGTGCGTTCTCACCCACCCACCCACCCATGAGTACAACATGCACACAAGTTAAGAACTGTATGGTATCATGTACCATCCACACTACTCATAGGGACTGGGATAAGATAGCCTTGCAATAGGACAGGGATAAGCAGCTATTGAGCCCCAACCACCCCAGTACACAGGGTAGCAGGGAGTTTGAATTCAATCATGTCTTGGAGAGGCACAACTTGCCCACCTCTGCTGCCAACAATTATTCTGCTGTTTAGTCCCTCTATGTTACTTTTCAAATGAACAGCTGAATTTATAGTCTTGGACAAAACCAAAGGAGGTCTGCTGCCAGCAGTCCCCCAGAGCAAAAGATTGGACGGGTATCTGATGGCTCCAAAAAAGCCACATGTCACTATCATGAGAGGGTAAACGCCTGTAGAAATCAGATGTCTATCTTGTATTTGCGATCTATCTGTCTATCTATCTATCATCTATCTATCTATCTATCTATCTATCTATCTATCCATCCATCCATCCATCCATCCATCCATCCATCCATCCATCCAATTTTGTGATGGACCACATAAGGTATGGCACAAATGGTATCATGTTATCATGCTGAAGGCATTAAACAAATAGTTTCTCTAACTGCCTGTTTTTAACTGTATGTGCTGTGTTTTCTTTTACTAGTATTTTTTAATTTTAAAAAGTTTTTAATTCTTTTATTTAGTTTATATTTTAATGGTATTTTTATTTGTTTCAGTCTGTCTCATTCTGGGGAGAAAGATGTGTAGAAATTGAATGAATGAATGAATGAGCACACCGTGAATGTCACTTCTGGAGAATACCGATGATCTCCCATCAACTGTCCCATCTCATCATTTTGACCAATTTCTTTTCAACTCTGAAAGACCCTCTTTTGTGTCAAAACCAAAATCAACAAGCAGAAGTATCACACAGGGTCTGTAGGCTGTGTGTATCAGAGTGTGTAGTCACCTTAAGTAAACTAATTTTTGTTGCTACCTTTTAAAATGGTATTGGGCTCTAGGCTGCTTGGGTCTGTGCCATGTGAGGACAATGGAGATCAGAAGACATTTGAAGGACAATTCATAGCAATGATATTTACCCTTGAAATACCCACAAGAATTCCTCTTTCCACTAGTGATAGCAGCATAAGCTCTCCTACTGTCTGAAGTTGAAGGAGAAGCAACATCTTCACTGCCGTGCTTGCTGCCCTTGCCTCATTGCCCCACCTACCCTTTATTTCATTCTTGGAGGAAAGAAGACAGCAGGCGTGGTCTATAAAGAACAGTGCTGGATGCACCAAGAAGTCAGCACTACCCTACACAGAGCTGCATGCACACAAATGATCTAGATCAGAGGGGCATTTCTCTGAGCTAGATGTTGTAGGTGTTGTAGGCATGATATCCTGAGAGACTGCCTGTGCTAGCAATAGAGGCTATCTCCCAGGGCAACCTGGTTCTGAAGACTCCACACAGCAAACCACATGGGGTCTGTCCACCTTTGGAGCATAAGGTTCTGTAGAACAGTCATAGTAGGGCTGTCCCATCAAGGGACAAGAACTGTTTTATCATTTCTGGCACTCCACACCCTAGGATGCCCCCTCAATTTTCCTTATGAATGGGCCAGCCCTATTTCCCACATCAAACTGACCACATGTTGAGGTTTCTGATAATAGCTATCCCCTGACATCTGAGCTGAGAACAGGGAAGAGCATCCTCAGTAGCAGTGCCCTGTTTATGGAAGGCCATTCCCATAGAGGCTCAACTGATATTCACCTTTTTAGCTTTTTTATACCAAAGACTTATTTGTTCTCTCAGAATTTTTGAGTTATTACAGTAGAGATTGCTGTTTTCTTACTGGTTGTTGTTGTAGTAGTCTATGTATGCCATCGTAGAGATTTTGTTTTTTAGTACTTCAAGTTCCCCTTGAGATCATTTGACTAACAGACACTGTATACATGTGTTGAAACATACTCTGTTCCATCCACAGGACAGGAGACAAGCTTCCTACTTGCTTTGTCAAAACTGTGGGCAGCCATATTCTATTCAAGACATTTATTTATTTGAGAGAAGTATCCATGAATTTCTAGATCCCTGTGGTTACCTGACTTACATGTCTGGGTTGGACTGGTGCTTCAGAAAGGGTGGTGGTTGTGTAGATCAGCTGTAGTAACACTAGGTGTCTTGGAGTGGGATGGAAGGGGCAGAGGAAGATCATAGGAATGAAGAGGTAGTGCTATAAGTACACAGGCATGCTGAGCAAGCTTTGCATACGGAACACTAATAAGGAGACCAACTGTTTGCTGGAGGATCTCACCTGTGTGTGGCAAGTATGGAAAAAAATTGAGGAGGTATAGTTGAATGAACTTGATCATAGGTCTCTGATGGACCCGTTACCATGAAAATGGGTTGCTTGATTCCCCAGGAGCAACAATTTGTGGAAGGTGGCTGCAAGTGAAGCGGGGAAGAGCATCACATTTTAAATGTAGCTGACCAGGTCATTCCTAGCCCAATGGCAGATGGCCCTGCTTCACTCGCAGCGGGCCAGGGAACAACACAATGGCTTCCTCCCAAATGGATTTCCACATTCCAGCACCACCCAGCAGATGAGCTGGGTGAACGGCTTTCCCCCAGCCTGCAGGCACTTTGATTGATGAATGAGTTGCCATCAGCCAGCAGGCAGGCTGATTGATGTCTGGATCCTGACCCATTCTGTGGGCCGAGCCTATTCAGCAGTAACCTGTAAAGTTGTGGACTTTGTCATTCCAACAAAATGTGGCCTGTGTTTCATTCCTGCTAAACACAAACCCCCGTACTGGCAGCAGGGTCTGAAAGAGTTCCACCACCAGTTCTAAGTAAAGTCCATCTAGTTTTAAGAAATATATCCTTGTGATGTATTTCTCAGAGAGGAGGAATATTCTTTCTTTCACAAATCTTAAAAATTTGTTTTAGTAATAAGAATGTGGGCCTTGTGTTGAAAATGTAACTTGTCTGAAAATTGGTTGGCTGCCCTCTAAGCCAGACATTTTTTTCCCTACTTTGTTTGTCTGGAGAGTAGTTTTCCAAACTGTTTAAAACATAGTGGTATCAAGTATGGGTTATTTGTTGCATCACTTCAGTTAATTGTCCAGCACATTTGAGAAGATTTTCAAAAGTGTGTGAGTGGGCTTGTGCAGCTATTTCTCAGCTATTTAAAGAGGCTGCTGCTGTTACGCCTTGGAGAACTTATCACAGCCCAGATCAGGCTCTCCCTGAGATGGCATGTTCCAGAGGATGCTGAGAATGCCCCTGAGGGCAGGAGCCAGGGTGGAGAGGAACTCTGTGTTTACTTGCATAATTTCCTCCCTGTTGGGATATGTAACACGGTAGAGAAGGGTTTTTGATGAACCCCCACTATGGCCAATGCCTTTGTGAGAGGTGAGCAGCTTGAAACAGTTGCATCTAATGGCAAACCATAGATTACATATTTGCCACAACTCAAAAAGTTACTGCTTTTTGGACAGCTGCTTCCAGAATCCCCCAGTCAGCATGGGCATATTTATAGTACAGTTGGTTTCAGTGTATAAATCCAGTAAGATCCATTGAATAAAGGTACTGTTAAGTAGTATGAGTTAAAAATGCATTGATACAGAAAAGTTAATTGCAGGCAAAGCCAGTGAAACAAAGTTTGCATTTAGACACAGCTAGAACTGAAGCACTTTCCTTACATATTTATGTTAAGGGAGAGCAAGCAGAATTTCTGCTGGTAACACATTTACGTAGGAAATATTCCAATGACATCAGAGTTCAAATATGTGAGAGAGAGGGCTCATTCCAAATGACTCCATGTGTTGGAATGATGCCAGTCTGAAATAGCTAGAGTAGTTTCTGGAGTGTGTGTATGTGCTGGGGAGGGGTTCATGTGTGTTCAGTGAAAAATTGTTTCCTTTTGACCATAAGATATTGGGTAGTGAGGGACAATTATCATTTTATGAAAAGAGAGGGATGTAATGAAGTAAAATAGATGAGTACAGGAACATACCTGCAACTAGTTTTTGGAAGGAAAAGATCAACCTCTCCGAAACATTAGGCATTTTACATTATATTTAAATAAGCACTCTGCTAAATGGTGCTGCAAAGATGACTGGATTGGAAAATTTGCTATGTTTGCTATGTTTGTCTCACTCCTCTGAGCAGTAAGAAGTTCCAAGGATGCAGTGCTCACCCAGGTTTTTTGTTTTTTTTCCCTTCCAAAAGTCATTGCTGAGAATTTATGGTGTCTGCCCTTTCTACTGTTTTATTTGGAGTCTTTCTCAAACTTGTTTAGTTTTGTTTCTGTCCACACAGAAACTCATATTGCATCATGCTTCATTCTGGAGTGGGGAGACAAGGTATATTCTGTCCACTTCTCTGATGGGTTTTCCCTTTGTAACACCCCAAAGTGGGGCTATATCAAGAGGCAATCATCTAACAGTTCCCATGTCCCCATTGGGCTATTGCTTTGCTTTGTTATGCTGAAGAGCTGTACTGTGATTGCCTTAAGCCAAGCCTCAGATGACATTCCTATTTACAGAAATCTGACAGTAAAACCATTACAATATGTAACCAATATCAAGTTAAGAAATACCAATTAACTAGAAATAAATAGTATAAAGAAATATAATATAAAATTAGCTGTTGACAAGACTTGCTCAAACAGAAAGCTTTTTCACTAACCTGAAAATAAACAAAAACCAGTTCTGATGGACTTTTTTGGAAGGAATTTCATAAGGGTTGTATCAATACAGAAAAGGCCAGCTACCTGCTTAGCTGCTGACAACAGTAAATCTCTGAGCTGAGTCCCCTTAGATAATTATAGCATATGCGGGAATCATGTATGGGAGAAGGTGTTCTCTATTTACACACTAGCCCAAGTCAATTCTGGCCTCTGAAGGATAAACCAGTACTTTTGAGCTGTGTTTGAGAATAGAATAGGAGTCAACACAGATTGTTTAGCATAGGAATTACGTACTGTCAGGGGCTTATTGTGGCTGATGAGTAGACTGCTATATTGTGAATGAATTATGTTTTTCTGCTATCTGAAACAGTATACCAGCCAGAAATACTTGTTGAAAAGTACAATTTTAGAAGAGCATATCTCCATCTGAAGAGCATATTTCCATCTGGCTACTAGTGCTCAGATGGGCTGGTCCTCCTATTAAAAAAAGAAAAAAGAAAATCTCCATCTTGTTTCAATTTGTTCACTCCAAACCAATCCACTGCTGCTCTAGGCCATTCTGGCACTCATTTAGGACATCCTCTAACTTGCCTGCTTTTGGGGGAAAAACAGCTTAATATTGATAGTGTGCCATCTTATCCCAGATCTACATGAATCTGTTAAGATAAGATCAGGAAGTTTTTTTGATAAAAGCATGGGGAGAAAACAAAACCTTCTGCAAAATGATGAGTAGGAGGTAGATCCAGGTCTTCTGTGGATGTGCAGAAATTAAGAACAATTTAAGGCAAGTTGTGTGTGTGCATGCATATTTATACATGTTGTGTGTGTATTCACATGTACACATACATACAGAGAAAAAGAGAGTGCACAAGGTCTTGTAGTAAAAATAAATTCCTGAGCTGAGCATGTTGTCAAACGTGCCTTGTTCTGAATTTTAAATATATGACAACCTACCATGGCCAATATTTTGTACCTTGTAAATCTTAGCATTTGAATTTAAAGAATCAAAATAGGTAAGATTAACCTGAAACAGGATAGGATAAATGTCGCCAAAGGATAAATATTGTGGCAAGAATCCTCTTGAATCGGTATTTTAACATAGAAAAGATTACGCAAGCAGCTGTGCTTTCTCAAAGGTTGTGTATGTACAACCCCTAGCACAGCCAATCACTCTGATATTAATATTTAAATAAATTAGAATAATAATTATATAATAATTTAATTATACTTTGGTACTATATTGTATAATGACTGATTTAGTTGGGAGTAGCACTTGCATTTAGATCTGACAGTAACCTTACAGTCATGGAGCTGCTATGAAGTTAAACCTCCAGATCCTAATGCCATCAAGCAACTCAGATAGGTACTATGGCCAATGGTACTGAGAACTAATGAATAGTCTAGCAGGATCAACCATGTTACTTTGGCCATTTCCGCACTACACTCTTATAGCACAATTATTCCAGTTTCCACATCCTATGGAATCCTGGGGTTTGCAGTTTAGGGAGGGGCCAGCTGGCCCCTCCCTAAACTGCAAACCCCAGGATTCCATAGGATGTGGAAACTGGAATAATCGTGCTATAACACTCTAGTGCGGAAATGGCCTTTGTGATGGTACATTTCCCGGCAGAGGTCAATCACCAGCTACCTAGGTATGGTTCAGTTTCTGACCTCATGGAAGTCAGAAAACAGAGAGAGGTGAATTAAATGACTAGTATTTTCAGGAAATCCATATATTTGCAATGTCAACACTTCAACTCTAATGGCATATTTAAGAGAGGCAGAAAAGTCTCGGGCTTTTCTAAAGATGCATGTACGTTAGGGCTTTTTAGGGTTTAAAATTATATGTGTTTTGCCTCCATATGTACATAAAAGTATTTGGGCCAGGATTCCTAAGACTCAGTCACATACGTATACTCATCAGTTAATGGCTGCACAAGAGCCACAAGAGCCCCACCGAGAGACCTTCCTTGTAACATGAAACATGGTATTCTCAGTGAACTGAGTTATAGATTCTGTGGCAAGTCTTACAAGGCCTTTTCAGCAGGACACATGAGGGAACAGGCTGTATTCTGAGTCTGTGCATTTATTAGAACACCTACACAGGTACAAAGGTAGATTTCACATCACATACCTAGGAGTTGCTTCTTCAGCCCTGTTCAGGTTTTCCTCTGATTATTCTGGTTGCTTCAGCATTACCTCAACTAGCAAGCCCCACCAACTCTATTGTCACTTTCCTCGTAAAAGCCTCTATGGGAAGATGAGTTTGCCTCACTTCCTATGTGAGGAAAGCCACAGTGGAGGGGGATAAGACTAGCCATTTCCGCACTACACTCTTATAGCGTGATTATTCCACTTTCAACATCCTATGGAATCCTAGGGTTTGCAGTTTAGGGAGGGGCCAGCCAGCCCCTCCTTAAACTGCAAACCCCAGGATTCCATAGGATGTTGAAAGTGGAATAATCGCACTATAAGAGTGTAGTGCAGAAATGGGCTCCCTTGCTTCCATGTTGAAGAAACCAGACTACATAACACTTGAACAAGGCTTACATGGTTAATGACTATATTGGGGGAAGAGCCTGCTCCTCCTTCAGAGCATGTTGATTTCACCCAGCCTTATCTCCATTTTTTTTTTTAATTGGATCTAAGCTAGCTAGACAGACCAACTTTGTCCTTTGAAGAGACAGGGCAAGGTCTGACTTAAAAGAATGTGTATTAAAAATAAAACGATCTGGAGCTGAAGCATAAGTCTGATTGTGTCAACAGTAGCAGATCTTGGCTGTTGTAGTTGTCCCCATCTGCTCTAGTTAGGAAGATTATTTCGTAATCTCTAAATAGTCTGAGAATTTGTTTAAAGGACTTGCAAGATTCTGCTTACCCAAATAAGGATATATGTTTCCTAAATCTTACCTCCAGTTTACAGATACTCTGCATACTGTGCTTCAAGGACAGAATTCCTAATTTAGTGTAATACAGTGGGCCTTCAGTATCTGCTAGGGTTTGGTTCCAAAACCCCTTATGGATATCAACATTTGTGGATGCTCAAGTCCCATTATGAACAATGGTGTAGTAAAATGGCATCCCTTATATAAAATGGCAAATTCAACATTTTCTTTGGGGATTTTTTTTTAATATTTTCAAACTATGGTTGGTTGAAATCATGGATACAGAATTCAAGGATATGGAGGGCCAACTGTGGTGCACTTCTAATATCTCAGATTTTACCATACCAGTAGAATTGGCAGTTGAACAGCAAAGTTGAAATTGGGGATGTCTTTGTCACCAAACAACGGAACTGAAAGTCTAAGCAGCTGAGGAGAAGTTGTAATTTTGAATAACACAAATTAAGTAGCTTATTTGCATTTATTGCACAAACAGTAAATTACAGGCTGGACTCATATTGGTACACTATGCTGGTGTAACTATGTAAGTGTGGCTATGTGTGCAGCAGCTGTGAAGGGAATGAGGCTCTGGAGAAATAAGGTGTTCTGAGCTGGCAGAATTTGTCTACATTCCCTTGCCATTGCTCAGTTACCATGGAAAAAACTGCAATTCCTAGCATAGTGCACCAACAGGATTCATCCAGATATTTATATTTACTCATTTTGTTCAAATCACTTTAGCAAAGATCTGGGAAGCAAAAGATGTGATAACATTAGACTTCATTCACAGATGGGGTTTGCCATGCTGCTCACCTGTACCTTTAAAAAAAATGGTTCAGAAGTATTTTCACCTCCTTGGGAAAATAAATGATGGAACATTCAGCTTTTTTTTTTTTTAATGAGTGTTAATAGCTGTGGCTGGTCCACTGAAATAGTACCTTTTGACAAAGGCCATGTCTGCCCTACATTGTTATAGTGCTATTATTCCACTTCTAACATCCTGTGGAATCCTGGGGTTTGCAGTTTACTGAAGCCAAAGAGCTCTCTGGCTGAGAATTCTAAATGCCCTTCCCTAAGTTGCAAATCGCAAATTCCATAGGATGTTGGAAGTGGAATAATAGCACTAGCGTCATTTGGAAATAGCCAAAGTGTCTGTTTCACTCTCCCTGGCATGCATCATGTTCCCAGAGGAATTGTGCTGAAACAAAGTTGATTTAATGTGCTTTAGAAAGCAAGGAGGTTTGGATCAGAAAACTTTGGAGGTGGTTCCTTGAGGCTAGGGTCACTCCCATCAGCTATTTGGATGGGAGACCACTAATAAATACGAGGTGCTGTGAGCTATGTTTCAGAGGAAGGAACTGTTACCCTGTGTCCTGGGGGTCCCGGGAGGGACACCGAAACGTGCTCAACTAAAGGTGGGGAAAAATTAGCTGAGAGCACTGCTTAGCGTTACGAGAGGCAGGGTAACGTAGTGAGATCTTGAACCCTATATCTACGGGGTCGGGTCGAGTCAAGTAGCACACAGAAGTTGAAATAATAAATGATGCTTATTAAATACAAGCAAAACAATGTATGCGACACACTCACGCAAGATAACTAAAGAAAATAAAGGTTGGAGTGGTATAGAGGGATTTGTAGAGGGATTGCTGGTTTGGGTGATTCTTCACCTGTCCTGAAGCCCGGAAAAATAGAGAGCGAAGCTGGGGTGCGGTGTAGCTCAGCACGTGGAGCTGAGGGGAGGCTCGCCAAGCAAAGCGGCAGCAAGGCGGGATGAAACTCGGGAGCGTTCTGAGGAAGGTCTCGGAATCGAGGGTTTTTATAAGAAGAACTGTGACTGCAGGCTATGCTGTACTTGGGGGAAAACAATAGATTTGGAGTTGGAGACAAAGCCTCCGAAAGGTCAGAATCTGAATGATTGAGTTATCATAGCGATTCTGAATAGAGTAGCCAGTATGCAAACGCAGACTACTTGGATATTGTATAGTTAACCGATCAAGCTGCCAGCGCGGGGCAGAGGCTCTTTTGGAGGATGCGTGCATATCTAATTAGAGTACTTGCCTGGAGATCTCCTAAAGCAGCGAGTCAGCTATTTCTGGCCTGCCTGTTTTGTTCAGGAATATTACGGCAATTAACGGCCGAGCTTGTTTATGTGCTTGTCTGGTGGCCTCGCAAGCACGTGGAGAGGAATAGAGAAGTGAAGCCGAATTATGATATCAAGAGGATATCTTTTAATATCCCCAAAGCTCGGACTAGCCAGGGCAGTAACAGAACTGGCAAAATCACCTCTGGGTATCCCTTGCCTAAGAAAACCCTATGAAATTCATGGGGCTGCCATAAGTCAACAGGTTACTTAAAGGCACATATACACACAGGTACGGGGGAACTTTTAATTTTTTTGAGTTCCAAGTGTACAACCTGAAAGAGCTTGTGCAAACACACAGAGAGGATTAGACAATGTGTAGCCTCTTGACACACTCAGCATCTTTTGCCCCCCAAAAGGGGTGTGGATTGTCTCTCCTGAGAACCTCCAGAGCAGCCACTTCACCCTCTCAAATGGATTGCCAAGCCTCCTGCTCTGTTTACATAACAATTGCCAGTTTTTCAAAATCAGAAGCAGATCTGTAGCCACTTCTGGTTTACTCTCCCCCTCCCCAGTTTTTTAAAAAGATTTTGAGCAATCTGTGTTGTTCCCCAGAGGGCTAGGGGGCAACAAATTTGCCCCTCAACAGTTGCCAACCCTGACATAGATAAATAGTGGGGTTTGCAACATGATCCTTGTTTCCTGACATATTTTACCCTTCATGGTAACTGCCATCAATAGGCTTAAAAGCAAAAGATAAAAAATGATATATAGAAGTGAGTGAGACCCAGGACAGCTGTTTCATACACTTCCCCAGTGGGTTTGGCTTCTAACTGTGAATCTCTTTGGAAGTAAAGCAAAGGTTCTTGCCGCAGTGAGTGAATGCTCAGAAGTCTTTGAAATATTCCCACACAGTTGAGCAATCCTAAACAGTAAACTTGCTATTGATCAGACCATGAGCTACTTATGTCTAGACAAAATCCACAAAAGCAAAATAAAAGGTTGCTACCATTCCAGCCAGCCAAATTAGGACACTTGATTACAACACAAGAAGAACTTGAACATGAAACTGGGAGTCCACTCACCCCCATAAGTCTGTGAATAGAAATCTTCTTTCTGCAGTGAGAGAGAGCCTTTCGATTCATATGTGATTTAATCCATATAAGTTGTTGAGACAAACTGTTTGCCTCAATATTTTGTGAAGACTGATTTATTTATCCTAGAATTTATATACAGGCGCACTCAAAGCAGCTTTCAAAGAAAAATAAAAGCAAATATCACATTATAGCCATCAAAGTAAAAATAACTGGCAAAACACCAGCCTTTTAAAATGTTAAAAAATGAGGTACCAAATACTTTAAAATATGCAAAGATATTTTGGGCATATTAATGTTTCAAATATTCTAGGGCATTTTATTGCTGATTTGAAAGTTTCTGTTTCTCTTTAAAAAATAATTTTAAAGGGAGACTGTAGCATAAAACTAACTATCCAAGATATTCCATTCTGTTCATTTGGACTTGAAGGAAGACTATAGGAATGAATAATTTAGCAAATCTAGAACAACGACTGGATGTGTCACCAACTGGTGCTGTTTGGAACAGTCATTGTGCTTACCATACACAAATTTAGGTGACTTGTCCCAAACTGAACTTCCATTTCAATAGCATTTGACCCTACAGTTTACATATATACACAGATTGTGTAAGAGATGTTTAGTAAAATGCCATGAGCCTACTTTTTGTATTTATTCCTCTACTTGCATATGAAAAGATGTTTATTACAGATGTACTTGCCTCTCTCAAGATCATACTTATGTATATTGCTGGGGAGAAGGCATTCTTTCCTATCACCAGCCATTTCTGTGCCTTTCATACTATTACTATGGTAGGTTTATTCTTCCTGTCTACACCCTCAGATCTTTATCTTATTCCACAGAGTTCTAAATACTTAGTAAATATACAATAATCTATGCATAGTTTGTTGTTATCTGTTGTCAAGTCAACTTTGACTTATGGGAACTCTATGAATGGGAGACTGTCAAACATATTCTGTTATTAATAGCCCTGCTCGGGTCTCGCAAACTTAGGGTTGTGGCTTTCTTTAAGTGAATCAATCTACCTATATGTGGTCTTCCTCTTTTCTTACTGCCTTTCACTTTATCAAGCATCATCTTTTCCAGTGATTCATGTTTTAACATGATATGGTCAAAGTATGACAGCCTCAGTTTAGTCATCTTTGATTCTAGTGAAAGTTCACACTCGATTTACTCGAGGATGCTGTGCAGAATAAATGCATGTAAAATACAAAGCACAAAAGTAATATGCACAAATATCATACATGTACAGTTGCTGGGTATTGTTTGGTGGTACACCACAGTTGCTCTATCAAATTTATGAAATATCCCCAAGGGTTTTACTTGGCATGGCAGAAAATTTATCACAACATTCAATCAGACATGACGGTGAAACACATATTTGTTTTTCCTCTGTGTTGTGTCTTCTCCCCGGATATTACCTTTCAGCTGAAAAGGCACAGTGTATGGTGGATTTATGGTAATCATAGCTATATAGGATACATTGATGGCGATAGACAATGATCGCATCTATTGAGAGTCATCTGTTTTCCTTGAGTGGTTCCATGCAAAGTTGTTTCTCAAATAAGTTAAAATAAGTAAAAGTTAATTTTTCAGCATAACATAATTTGTGAATGAGCACAATACCATTGATTTTGAGGCCACTGAACCTCTTTTATGTGAGCTAGTTTCCTCAGATTAAAGTTAAGAGTAAAAAGAAATGTACCTGCATATCATTATCAGAGTCTGCTGACATGGGAAGTTATCTTAACAAAGCACAAGTCATTGGAAGTCTAACTGTTGCATTATGCAAAGATAATACGGCAATTTACATTCAATTGGTGTAAAATGAATCACCAGAACAGACAGACAGCTTATGCTAGTCCCTCATGGCAAGTTTAAGTAACTGTAGGTTCAAAACATGTACTAGTTATGGTATTTTAATTAAGAAGCAGAGAATGGCCAGTTCAGTTGTGGCAGTAAATGTAATGTATGTAACTATTTAAGATATGTAAGCATAATGCAAGGTATGAACGGGGAAAGATAGAATGCAGATGTTTGTGTTGCATTTTCTGAACTCTACTGGCATAATTGAATAGATTCTACTATTATAAAACTTTACTAATGAACTTTATAACCTTTACTACCATGAAGAATGCAACATTGTAGTGCTACCACTTTGATTATGGAGATTGCAAATAGGTAGCTATTCAAAGGTACTTTGAGGAAAGCCAGGTTTACAGAGAAAAGAAGCATGGATATGAATGGGTAGGAAGATGCTCAGCAATGCTTTATGAGCCTGATTTCAGATATCATACGTTAAAGTTATTTTAAGACAGACACAAAGCAGCAGCACATTTCTTGTGGTTAGTTTTTGATACCTGAAAAAATGCTAACAATATTGTTAACACTAGAGAATTGCTTCCACAATCTTTTTTTCTTAAGGAAGGAGATCTGCATCTTTCAGTAAGCATATCTGACGAATTACTCTTTAAATATGTGCACAGAACCTATAAAGAGATGTGTCTCATGATGAATAGCCAAAGGTACTCTGAAAGGATATGTGTCTTTGTACACTGAATCCTAAATTGCTTTTAAAAAAATAAATCCAAATGAAGTCAGCAAGACTTGCGTGAAAAAAAAATTAATGAAGTTCAAGTTGCTAAGTACTTCCTAAAAGGAAAAAAAA
This sequence comes from Cyclura pinguis, assembly GCA_030412105.1. NCBI lineage: Eukaryota > Metazoa > Chordata > Lepidosauria > Squamata > Iguanidae > Cyclura > Cyclura pinguis. The sequence continues at coordinate 134,898,771 of CM059600.1, forward strand.
AAGTTAACATGAATGGTAGTGGTTGTGGACAATATTAATGATATAGGTTAAATATTTAATTAACTAATTAGCCAGAGTCTCGTAGTGGTTTGAGCACTGGACTATGGGCCTTTCAGCACTACACTATTATAGTGCAGTTATTCCACTTTCAACATCCTATGGAATCTCGGGGCTTGCAATTTAGGGAGGGGCATTCAGAATTCTCAGCCAGACAGCTCTTTGGCCTCAGAGAACTACAAACACCAGAATTCCACAGGATGTTGAAAGTGGAATGATAGCACCATAACTGTGTGGTACAGAAAGGTCCTATGACTCTGGAAACCATGGGTCTGAATCTCCACTCAGCCACTGAAATCCACTGAGTGACCTTGGACAAGTCAACTTTCTCAACCTCAAAGAAAGGCAGATCTCTTCTGAACAAATCTTGCCAACAAAAAGTCATCCTAAGTTTGCCTTAGGGTCACTGTAAGTCAGGGATGACTTGAAGCCACCCAGTAAGAAAGTTGGAATTGAGTGTAACAAGGCTGCCACATCCATAGGATAGGATATGCCTATGTTTATGTTTTTGTTTATGTTATATTTTTAATTTTCTTTAAAAAACAAATCCAAGTAATAACTTTACAGACATAAAATATATATTGCCATATTTCTTTGACTCAAGCACTTGACTATTGATGTATTAAAACAGAACAAAACATTGTCTTGTTTTAAGCAATAGCTTTCCTTCTATTTCATTTTATTTAACGCCCTGCTTATTTGTTGCAGGGAAAAGTGTTAGTCTCTTTTATTCCACTGACAATTATTTCATCCACAGCTCTTCCTGTGAAGTCAGTGGGATTGTCATAAGTTTTGCCTGGCTAGGTCATTTCATTTTAAGAAATGTACTCAGAAAGAGATCCTTGGACAACTGAAAGAGCTCTGACATTGTGATTTGTCACTTGATAAACTGAATTTGGATGGGATAGATATAGACATAGATATGGATATGCTAGTGATGGAGCAAATATGGAACAAAGATGTTTTATCAGCCTCTTTTTAAATTATTGTAAGGCACTTCGAATCCCATTTGGGAGGAAGGTGGGATATAAATTCAACAAATAAAATAAAAATAGCCATTTTCCAAATCTCTTTATTCCCAGAGCACTTCATGGAATGTTAGCCAACCAGCCAGCGAGCGGCATCACTGAAATAGCTGGTTAATGCTTTCTACATAGCTGTGGAATCTCTTTCCCTTGGGACTTTTAAGAAATTTCAAGGAAAGAATGTTTGGATTTGCTTTCAGACATACACTGGTAACTTCACATGCATGAAGCTGCTATTTGTGTTAAGATTACTGGTTGGTAGTAAATGTGGCCAATAGCGCTTCTGAATAGCTTAGGAAGGCACCAGGCAGAGGAATTTCTCAGGCAGTTTGGCATCCTGGAGACCTCAAGGTGACGAACTGGAAAAGGTGACTTAAACGTCTCTCCTTCTACATATATGTCTCAAATCTATACACAGTGCAGATGGGGCTTCTTATGTCCTCCTAGCAAACAATTTTAGGGGAAGCTGGTAGTGTTAGTGACTCCCTCAATAGGAACTTGTTGGCAGAAAATATATGACTTGTAGGGCAAGCCCAGGATGTTCTGCTGCCTGAGACAAGGAACAAGATGGCGCTCCACCCTTCACATGTGCAAAACAAGTAAGTGGACTGGCAGTTGACTCTCCAAGATGGGTTAACCTGCTCTTCCACAGGAGAAGCTATAAGATATAGGATGGACCAGCTGCATTCTCACCAACCCTTCTGCTGGTTCAGTTTCTACCACCAGAGACAGCCACCTCACTTTGCCTAATGTTAGGGCCCTGTTAGTGAAATGGCCCTAGGAAAGACACCTGTAAGACCTTTCCTCCCTAATGTCTTTAACATCCAGCACCACGATTTAACGGGAAGGCCATGAGAAACACTAGCAGTGTTTTGCTGGTTGACTCAAGTTTCAGTAAAACCCAACTCCATCAGTAAATATTCTGGTTGCTTTAGGGCCTTTCCACAATACACTGTTATAATGCTATTATTCCACTTTCAACATCCTGTGGAATTCTGGGGTTTGTAGTTTCTTAAGGCCAAAAAGCTCGCCGGCTAAGAATTCTAAAGGCCCCTCCCTAAACTGCGAACCCCAGGATTCCATAGGAGGTTGAAAGTGGAATGATAGCACCGTAACAGTGTAGTGCAGGCAGCCCCTTAGAGTCTAGATTCTGCCCCTCTCCTGCGACACGGACGCGGGCGCGCAGGGGTCCCTCCCCAATCAGAAAAATTGCTCCACTAAGGCCATTTCCGCACTAGCCTGTTATAGGCCATTTCCACACTACACTCTTATAGCGCGACTGTTCCATTTTCAACATCCCATGAGATCCTGGAGTCTGCAGTTCAGGGAGGGGCCCGAGGCCGCTGCGCTCCAAGGCCAGGCAGCGGGCGACGGGGCCCAAATGTATCTGGCCGCGTGCGCTCGCCGCCTGGCCCCTTCGCCACCAGACGTGGCTGGAAAAGCGTCCGCCCGTCTGTCCGTCCGCCCGGCTCCGCTCCGTCCCAGCCGGGAAAGGCGGAGAGGTGGGTGGAGCCGCCGGCGCGCCTGGCTTAATCCCCTCGGCGAGCACCGGCGGGCGCTCTTTCTTTTTGCTTCTCTGCGCGGCGGATGCGCGCCCTCTGCGAAGAAGCGCTTGGAGCGGCCGTTGGAAGCAAGCGGCGTAGTTTGCGCGGCCTCCGGAGGAACGACGGGCTGTTTCTGCGCCGGGTTACAGCCTAGCTCGGCGGGTTCGGTCTGCGGCGTTTCTCCGTTTGGAAGGATGGCGAGGAGGTTGCTGGGCGAGTGAAGCAGGAGAGGCGAGGGCGGGGACGCGCACCCCCGCGGGCAGGATGATCCTCACGCGTAAGTGCCTTCTCCGGGACGGCGCGCAGGGGCGCCGCGCTTTGGCCAAGGCGGATCTCGGGTGTCGCTCCCGGGACCGGCAGAGTCTCGTGTGACCAACGTGGGAAAAAAAGAGCCTCAGAGGATGTTCTCCGTGGGTTGCTCAGAACTCTCATCCCCCCAGGAGACCCTTTGCTAGAGTCAGGGCAGGTCCGTGGACGGGGTGGGGGGGGGGGACGGGACGAAGAAGCTCGGTGGGGCAGAGCGTGGGGGTGATCGCCTCTCTACTTGGTGGATGATGGGTTATTCGAGGGAGGACTGAAGTTTGAGGAACGAGTTTGTGTAAACGAATCTTTTGGTTTGGTTTCAAGAGAAACGGTAGCAATTGCGAAGCCTGTAGTGCTTGGATGATTTTTTCCCGTGAAAGTTTTTTTCCCCTCCCCAGCAGGCTGGGTGTTTCTGTTTTGCCGGTGCTGACAAATGTCTGTTTATTTTTACAAGAGGTCCATTCAGATCCAGACCCTGAGGTTTACTTAGTTTGTCATTTTTGGATGCTCATTTATTGGATGCTTAGCCTTTCCTGAACTTAGTGTTTTTCCCCTCCTGAAGTTGGGACTTTGTAGCGAGAATGCAGGTTTTCTTCTTAAATTAAAACCTGGCATTGCTGGTGCTTCTAAACAGTCCCAACGGCGCTCTGAAGAATGTAGGTCAGTGGCACAGTGCTTAAGTCTGTCTTGACCTTACCTTGAGTTCTCTCTCCAGCAGTTTAGACTGTTTGTTAATCACGGGAAAAATCCATGAAATTGAATTAAGGCTGTGTGTCCCTTGCTTACTGCAAATGCCTCTCTAGCCAAACAACACATACCTTCTAGGAGGGGTGTTTGCACTCCAGAATGACAGGAAGGCTGCTTACAAGGTCCTATTTGGCACCTGCAGCGTTAGAAGGAGCTGTTTCTTGTTCATAAATGTGTAAATGGAGGGTCAGGTTGGAAAGAGATAGGACTTCCTGCCCAGCTTCACATATGCTGGTATTCTCCAGCTGAAGGGGTGGCTTCCCAGTTACACTTACGAAATACTTGTTCCAGAAGTGTGAGTCGGAGCTGCTGCGTTCCAGCTATCTCCACACTCCTGGCAAACACCACAGATGAAGGTTGTGGGTGGGGAAAATTCAGGTCTACAGCCTTATGTTGGTTTTATTGCTCACTCCCCAGCTGCAGCCAACAATGAGCCACACACAAACAGGCTGCACAAAAGAGTTTGCCAGTGTACTTGGCTGATGGAGTAGAAGGTACTGGAGAAAACGTGCCTTCCAGAATTTGGCATCTAGGTGTTGCAACTGCCAAGCAGATCCCATGCATGTTGACTCTGGTTCTGGAGCAGATGGAGGGCATTGAGGGGGAGCAATGGAGTTAAGATTCCAAGAATAGAAAGAGTGGGAGGTGAAAATATTAGTGTAGCACTGGGGGAGACTGCTTTCCTATGTCTAAATCCAACAGGCACTGCTGAGTAATTTGGGATTGCATTAGGCTTTTTGTTTTGCTGCCATAGTAAGATTAGTCATTCTAAAGGGTGGGGGGAAAAGACGTTAACAGACATTTGAACAAATATAGTGGGAGAGGAGCTAACGTAGCACGTTTTCACAGAGCTGATCAAATTGGTGCTGGTGATAAAATGTAGGCTTGGCACGGTACTCCTAATATCCTGTCCCTGTGTTAGTAGTATTTTCATGTGAATGTGTTAAAGATCAAAATGTGAAGAACCAAAAGGGACCATTGATGGAACATGCTGGGAGGGAGGGAGGTATTTTGTTTTTGCTTTTTGAGCTTTAAAACAAAAATGAAGTTTCTGAGACTTCGGAAAGTCAAGCAACTCTAAGTTACTCAGGACATAGGAAAGGTGAGATGTTCCACATAACTAGTGGGTGTGTATCAGCTAAGATTGTTGGGAAATTTCTTCTGTACCTGAAAGCTTTACAATTTTTTTTAATGATAAACATAATTTAGTCTGATTTGCATCTCAGTTTGGAAATTGCATAACAGGTGTGTACGTGAAGGAGGCTAAGTGAGTTGACTTAGTTTAGATGTCATGTCTAATCACGTCACCAAAGCAACCGGAGAAGGCTAATAATGCAATAGTGTTTGTTGCTGTGAATTGACCAATCGACTGCACATTTTATGTCAGCTCTCTTCAACCCAGTGCCCCCCCCCCCAAATACTGTGGACCATAACCATCAAACATCCTTACTCATGCTGTCTGGGGCTAGTGGGAGTTGTAATCCAAAATATTATGAAGATGAGTTGTGACGGCTGTTTTATGTTTTGTAGTATTAAATGGGAATCTTTATGAACAGGGAAACCTATGGGCTATACACACCAAAACCCTGTGATAGGTTCACCTTAAGGGTGCCATAAATCTGAAATGACTTGAAGACACACGATAACAACCTAACTACCATCACAGCCATCAAACATGTTGTCTGGGGCTAACAAGAGTTGGGAGCAAAACATTTGGAGGGAAATAGGTAATTCATCCATGTTTTAAAAGTCAGATGTGATTTGGAATGCTAAAAAAGTGTTTGAACTATTATTCTTTTAAAAACCTTAACAAAATTTTCAGTAATGCATTACTGATTTAGAAACATCAGAAGTAACAGGTTCAGATATAAACAGGAAAGAGGAAAAAAATCTATCAGCCCCTTTAAGACAGTCAAATTTATTTTACCATGAGCTTTTGTGGATTTCTGTGCATTTTTCAGGTAAATATGTCAATTGTCAATGCTGTACGGTAGCTCATACATCCATTTCTGCAGAGTAGAGATTTTTGTGCTTTCATTTTAATATAATTTCACATGATGCATGAAATTTTTATCTTACAGAAATAACGAGAGTTTGCTGGTTTATGGTCAATTACATTGGTCCATTTCATGTTTTATTTTTTACACCAGGGTATTTGGTTTTGAATTACAAAGGTGCAAATCCAGTATTTCTTTCTTGACACACTGGTGAAAATAAAGAACATATTCTTGCTGTTTTTTTCAAGCACAGGTTGATCTGATCTAGTAGCCTACCTTTTAAGCTTTTGTGCTGTGTAGCACTCCATTCTGTAATGTCAGTATTAAAAAAATTAGCCAGACTGATAATCAGTCATGTTTGCAGAATTTTTCCAAAGCACATAGCAGTGAGTGTTTGTTAATGGAGAACAACTTCAGCTAGACCTCCAGTCTTCGAGTTATGAGGCCAGCAGGAAATGGAAACTTTCAACTAATCATCTGTTTAGAAAGTCAGGAAGTGTGTGTTACACACAACGAGCCGGGGAGGGGGCTGTTTCATCTGATCAGAGTGAACTCAAGAGTCTCACACCATATACAGATAGTCATAGTCATATGAAGTTCATAAGGAGCTACCATCTCTCTTTTGCAATAGGTCTTCTGCAGCTTGGCAAGAAAAATAATGTGATAGTTGGAATAAAATTTGAAAGGTCCACCTAATAACAGGCTTCTCGAAAGTGATAGAATGAGAGAGGCTGGCATCCTGATCACTATTTATGAATTCAGAAGCTAGACTTATGGCCTTGTAAATATTGGTATTCATATTTGTGATTGCGGCACCATGGCCTCAATAGCAAGGGCCCTCTAAAACCAACCGTAAAAGCCGTATAGCTGAACTAACCGCTGCTGGTGAATGGGGAGCTGAAGGATGACATTCTTGCCACTTCCTGCCAGCAAACTATGATGCAATGGGCAGGTATGACAGGCCCCTGCAGGGGTCCCTGCTGCTGTTGACTCATGTTGTCGTTCAGTGTCCTATGCGCCAGCACTGCAGAACTCCCTGGATTGGTGTGGCAGAACTCCCTTAGTTGGTGTGGCTGCCTGACTTTTAAAGTGGGTTTTGCATGGTTGGGTCATGAGATGGATCATAGCTACATTATTGTAGCTACATCTACCATGCAGGATCTCAGTCACAGTCAGAGAGAGCCTTTCTTGCAGACTCTTCAAAGTCTATTCTGTAGTGTTCCCCGGTCTTCTTGAGCAGATTTTGTGGATACTATTCTGCTGACAGAAGCTGTTCTAAAATAGCTGTTATTGGTGAGAGGGGCTAATTGGATATAACCTGAAAACTTCACATGGTCCCTTTGAGACTTCTTTTTTCTCTTTTTGGGGACATGAATTGAAATACAATGTCATGCCAATTTTTATTTTTTAAAAGATGCTTCCGGGGCTGACTGCTTGGCTTGCTAGAGGAGATTATACGAAGTTGGAGAGTGAGATGTCTTCTGCTGTGTACAGATGATGTAATGATGCTGGTCTGATGGCTGGTCTGAAGACTTTGGTTCCTTCTTTTTTTCCCTCTTTCTCTTTTTCTCCAGGGAGGAGAGGGATCAGAAAGGGTGAATAGAGTATGATGAGAATACCAAATTTTGAACAGGAAAATCTCTCTCTCTCTCTCTCTCTCTCTCTCTCTTTCTCTTTTTTGTCTTTTTGATAGGCTTTTGACTATTCCATACCCGTCTTGCATGGTATTCCACAGGTAGCAGTTGGCATGACTTCACCCCTAAGGCAGTGGTTTCCAAACTTTGCTCCTCCAGGTGTTTTGGACTTCAGCTTCCAGAAGCTCCAGTCAGCTTGGCTAACAGTTGGGAATTCTAGGAGCTGAATTCCAAAAAACCTGGAGGAGCAAAGTTTGGGAACCACTATCCTAAGGTGTTGTATAAATGCTTCTGGCTACCTTACCTACTGCTCGGATGTTGTTGATGCTTTGATTTACTCTGTCTCTTCCATGGAATTATTCCACTTTAACTGTCAATCTTTCCATCCTGTGGAATCCTGGGGTTTGTAGTTTGGTTAGGCACTGAAACTATCTGACTGAGGATTCTAGATGCCCCTCCCTACACTGCCAGTCCCAGGATTCTGTAGCCTGGAGTCATGGCAATTATAAAGTGGAATGACAGCACTTTCATTCTGTAGTTTATAGTTTGAATGAGGCAAGATGTTAAACTGATCATTTGTGGGTTTGGAGAAGAATTTAGTCCTTCCTAGAAACTGCCACACATCTTGTTTTCCAGCCTGGAGAAAAGTATCAGAACAGTAACTGCAACATATTGTGGCACTGGCAGGTTTTATGGTTAGGGACTTGCCTTGCAATTTCAGGAACTCTTTTGTTCAGCTACTGGCTATAGTACTACATACTGACATTGATGAATTCCTGCCGTTTTGGACCTTGCAACAGAGATGGGGTGTGAGCTTTGGACACTAGGAAGGCTCAGAGGCTATCTTTAGACTTTGCCTACCTAGATTCTCTTTCTTTTTGAAAAAGACATTTTTGTAATCATGACTTCTTGCTGCTTGATAACGTGGTTTGCAACTACATAAAGTAGCCTTCCTAGCCATGTATATGCAAGCTGGGACAGATGGAGGTTGTAGTCCAGGATTTCTGGGTGCCAGATTAGGACAGGCTAGCATAAACTAAGAATGTTCAATACACATTTCTTGGACAAAACTAGAAACAGCAAAAGAGACTGAAAACTCACTTGTTTGGAATATATGTTTTTTAAAAACCCTCATGTAATTCTGGGAGTATTTCATCAAACTTCTTTTTATCAGTTAATAATTTGAAGCTGACTATTTCATGAAAAGCTACATAGTAGATTAATAAGAATGCAATTCCAGTTAGTGTGTTGGTACACATGGGTATGTGTAGACATAATCAATTTGTATCCACGAGCCTGAGCATAGACTAACCTAAAGGAAAGAACAGTAAGGTCTTTTTGTATATTTGTACATATCTAGAAAATCCAGCTACTTGCAGACTTTCTTAGTTTTGGAATAGCCAATTTATACTCTTCCAGAAGTATATTAAACATGTTTACATTTCTAAGGCATCTGGTAAATGTTTCGTAGTTCTGCAAAGTTATGTTTTTTTCTTTTTCCTGTGGGAATGTTAAAGTATTAGAGATGCAGGATTTTTATTATTTGTCACAAAGTGACTAGTTGGTTCCTGACATCTGTTTCAGTGAACTAAATATAGAAGTTATAGATTGTAAGCTGTGCAACTAAAAAACCTTTAGAGTAGATGGGATGTAATGGAGAATTATTGCTTCCTCAGTTTTGTAGAATATCTGTATCACTAAAGTGTGCAGTTGGACACGATAGAGCTGATATATATGTATAAGACCAATGTGGTTGCTGCTACCTTTGTTTTTAAACCACCGTTACGTCTCAGGTTTGGAAGTCTTGTCTTTCAAATGATTTTTTTTTTTTTTGGTTACAAGTTAAATCATTGTCAGTTACTTTTGAGACACATGTTCCGATGTACAAAAGATGCATCAGAGCAGAAAATCAACAGTGGGGCTGCATATGTGAAGCTATTATAGTATCGTTATCACTGATTTAGGTACACTGTATGTCAGATGTCTCTGCTGTGTGCTGGGGTAATCATAGTGAGTTACGGATACAAGGAGCAATGCTTGACCACAGAGTTGTGGGAGTGGAATTAAACTGCTTCTCTACAGACAGAAAAATAAATAGATTGATTTAGATTAAATAACACAACACTGGGCAGTTATAACAACATTGAGACCACTTTAACTGCTATGACTTTGTCATGTGGACTCACAGTGTTTGTAGTTTTGCTGACGTGTTTAAAATTCTCTGCTAAAGATCTCTAGTACCTCCTCAGACTCTGCATCCCAGAATTTGTGGTATCAAAGTGCTAATGATTGTGTAGTATTAAAGAGAGCATCGGCAGGGGTGGAGGTTCTTGCTAAATATTGGAAAACCAGGGTTTATGGTTTTCTAATTTGTTTGTTTTCTTTTCAGAAATTGAGGCCAAAGAAGCCTGTGATTGGCTGAAAGCTGCTGGCTTCCCCCAGTATGCTCAGATGTTTGAAGGTACAGTGTTTTGTTCTGAGATACAGGAACAACTGAGAAATATTCCAAGAAGTCCCTTCCATTTGTAATAAGTGTAATGGAGATAAGTTTGTGATTGTTCAGAATACAGCTGAATCTACCTTGGTAACCTATGAGTGTGATAGCAAGCATGGTGCAGTGAGTAGAGTGTAGGATTAGGACTCCAAAAGACCAGGCTTTGAATCCCCACTCAGCCCTGGAAACCCACTGGGTGACCTTGGACAAGTCACACTCTCCCAGCCTCAGACGAAGGAAGTGACAACCCTCCTTTAAATAAATCTTGCCAAGAAAACTCAAGGATAAAATCACCATAAATCAAAGTTGACTTGAAGGCACACAGCAATGAATCTATCCATGTGGGTTCATTCAAGCTTGTTTTTGTGCAGTAATCAGGGTATTAGAAGAGACAGGGGACACTTGGATGTGCAATACCATATTGTACTAGGGCAAGGATAATTTGAAGATGGAAATAATCAGAAAAGGCTATGGATAACATTAGTTTGGTTACCATTGGCTCCAGTATTTGTGAAAAACTGATGATATCACTCTTCCCTCTTTAGAGTGCAAACTGTGTTGTTTTCTGTAGATGGGCTGAATCCAGAGTTCCATTAGTGAAACTTCCAGAGCTATCTTCCCTCCCATCCCCAGCTTTCTGAACCATCTGAAAATGGGCTTCCCAGCCCTTCAAGGGTGCTTTGATGTATCAGTGGAGAGCAGCAGTGAGGAGAGAAGATAGCTCCTCTCCTGATTCCCCCGGATCCTTGTGTTCCACCAGCAGAATATCACCATGTGGCACTGACCTGTGTGATGTAGAAATAAAGTCTTCAGAAAGAGGAAGATTCTCTCCCCAGCACCTCCCACCCAAATGTTTTGGGATGATGGCAGAAAGACTGTTGTGGACCACCTGAACTTATGTTTATGTTAAGTTGGTAGGAGACAACACCAGTGGCTGTGTCATAAATGAGTCATCCTGTATGAAAGTCTGTCTGAAAAACTGGGCAGACTTCAGTGTGTTGCCAAATTGCACAGGTCTTACCTTGAATTCACTCACATCGTTTCATTTAAGTTAAAGCAAGGAAGACGTTTCTCATCCACATCCTGCCTCTTCCTGTCCAGAATGGCACTTAGCTGTTTCAGTGTTGCACAGACATCACAGATGACTGGAAAATGTTGTGTCTGCTGCTTCCAGACATCTTTGTCTCTCTTTGCATAGACAGCTTCAACACCATTTGAACTTCATGCCACTTGATTGCTACATCTCTGAGTAGGCAGTGGAGGAGCTGAGGTTTTAATCTTCAATATATGTTTTCTTTACAGAGGTCTCTGAATTCCAGGTTCTTTCATTAATGCATCATTCCCTTTACAAGCATTTATCTGTTGAGTGATGATTTACAAATTTCTGATTTCTTCCTTGAATGTTTTAAACTATTTGTGTGTTTGTAGTTATTAGCTTGAGACCCAGTGTGGTATAGTGGTTTGAGCATTGCACTATGACCCTAGAGACCAGGTTTGATTCCCCATTCAGCCATGAAAACCCATGGGGTGACTGTCGGTGCATCACACACCCTCATCCCAAGAAAACCCTGTGATAGGTTTGCCTTAGGGTCAACAAGTTGGAAAGAACTTGAAGACACAGCAACAACAGTTATTAGCTTAAGCAATGCTTTGGGTTTGACTTCAGAAATTGTAAATATTTAAATAACTTGTATCAGAAACTGAGATCTGTTGTGAACTTTGTCTTGCAGATATGCAGTTTCCTGTTGACATGAATGCTGTGAGAAAAGATCATGAATTTTTAGATAAGGATGAAATAGAATCCTTGTACAGGTAAACCTTAGTATGAAGCTCTCTTTGGCTCATTAACAGACATCTACTACTCTGATTCTGAAGCTTTGGTTAAGGAAAGTATTTAAGGAATAAAATGGGACTGCAACTAGGCCTGAATCTCATTAGTCCTTTCTAGACATGTCTTGGCATTATATAATTACTATTGTGTTAAGCTGCCTTGGGTCCCACTTTGGGAGAAAAGGCAGCATATAAATACAACCAATTAATAAATAAATTATAAGCAATGTATTGGTATCAAGATATGTGTTATATCTTCAGAGGACTTTTTCTTCTAAAAGGTAAGGCTTGCGTTTACTTAGAAACAGACTTGTGTGACCTAAAAATATGTGGCTGTTCTGTATTTATGATGTTGTGAGCCAAACTTGGGAGCCAGTGTGGTATAGTGGTTTGAGCATTGGACTATGGCCCCGGGAACCAGGATTTGAATCCCTGTCTGGCCATGGGAACCCACTTGGTGATCTTGGACAAGTCACACTGTCTCCACCTCAGGGGAACGCAAAGGCAAACCTCCTCTGAGCAAATCTTGCCGGTAAAACCCCACAGTAGGTTTGCCATTAGTTGGGAAAGACTTGAAAGCACACAACAACAACAAAAACAGCAACCCAGACTTATGACATCAGAGATATTGGAATTCACATTTATGGTCATTGCGCCAATACAATGACCAAAAACATCCTCCTCAAATGTACCTTTGACCTAAGCAGCTCTGCCAAAAGAAGGATTTCTGGGGTGCTGTGGAGTAGGGACACCAGTGAAAAAGTGTCCTGGCCTCTCCTGGTAGTGAGACATTTTATGACAGTTAGTTTTTTTGGAGATCATGTTGGGAGATGTAGCTAGAATTATGAAGTTCCATTGTCATAGTTGCATCTCCTGGTACAGGATCATATGTGTCAATGGTTACTTTTGACTAGAGCAATTCCTGAGATTTTACTGGGGCTTCTGGAGTTGCAGCTTAATTGTCAAGATCTTCTGCAGTACCATTACATGTATATTTCTGGTTCACGTAGAATGTATTTTTAGGCCATTTCTGTACTACACTATTTTAGTGCTATTATTCCACTTTCAACATCCTGTGGAATTCTGGGATTTGCAGTTTAGGGAAGGGCATTTAGAATTCCCTGGCAGAGAGCTCTTTGGCCTCAGTTTGGCCCAGAACTCCACAGGTTGTTGAAAGTGGAATAATAGCACTATAACAGTGTAGTGCAGAAATGACCTGAGTTACTTGTCAACGAACTGATCTGAAAGCTGATCATGTAGAGGAAATTCAGTTGTGTAATCAAATACATGTGCTGGACTTTAGTCATTTTTACAATATGAGGTATTTTATGATGTCTTGAGGTATATGTAATGGCTTGAAAACCAGTCTCCTCTATATTCCCTCAACCTTGGGATGTTGATAGATTCATCATTTCATTTGAAGTTCCAGGTTGCAGCATTGGAGCGTGGTACATGGATTGTTTTGTTTTGTTTTAAACTTAGTGTCAGGTCCATTATTTTCCACATTTTTTTTTTTGGACCTGGCAATCATTTTTCATGTCATCAAACCTTGGAACCAAGCAACTGTAAATGTATCACTTCTTAGGCCATTCATGTAGAAAATGGCAGCTTACCAGGAGAACACTGTAGCTATATTCTAATATCTGCATTGGCTTTCTGCTAGTTCCCAGTTACAATACAGAGAACTGTATTTTTCTAAGAGCCTATAATAGCTCATGTGAAATACGGCTCATGTGCAATAGCCTAGAGCCTTTGCAATATATGCAATATGGCTAAGAATACAACCACTTATGTTTGCTAAGAGGATGCTTTAGAGTAAGGTTAGATTACAAACATTCAAAGATTACTGTGATCGCTCCAGTCCACTGTGGATTGGACAGTTATCAGGATTTAAAATGGGAAGAGACTGGGGTTTACATTGTGTTTATACTGTATTAAAGATTATATTTTATTAATAGCATGACATTTTATGTGTTGTTTTGTTACCCAACTGGGCAAATGCCTTGACCTGTGAAGTTAAATTTAAAAAAAAAAAAAAAAATAATATATACCTTTCCTTTCTGTCAGAAAAGAAAACGTTCAAGGCAGCTACTTATATATTTTAGGTTGCCCTCCTCTGCCCGGATGGTCAGAATGTATTAGTGTATTAGGTCTATTAGTAGTCCAGCTAAAATTAGTAACATATAATAGGCAAAATCAGGCTTAAAATTCTTCTGAAGAGAGCACTGGTAAGATGCTACAGGCACTAAAGAGAGGCTAACATGTTGCCAGAGCAGCTGTAATAATAAAGATGCATATTATAATTTCAGTTTTAAGTCATTAGTAGCTCTCAGAAATATTATGCAACTCTCACCCACCTCCTTCCCAGGGGTGTGCCAGGGTAATTGCTTAATTGCAAACAAATTATACAGCAATGTTGTTTGAAGTTCTTTAATTCCTAAGGAAATTTCTTAAAAGCTATGTGCAACCTACGAGAACAAATTTTAGGCCTTCATTATTGTAAATATTACATATAAATGTCCTGTATAAAATAGAGGGAGTCAGATCAAAATTAGAAAAAATAATTCTTCTTATTGATTTGTCTTATTGATTCTAATTGAGAGTTTTAAACAAACTTCAGCTAAATCTGACATAATCCCATGATTAAAGATAAGAGATTGCCAAGTGCTCATCTGAGGATACAGGAACCTGAGATTTAGCAGTGACAGAAAATCAAACTTCCTTTGGAAATGGTATAATCTCCGGTGTTTTGCTGCTTTGCCTTCCCTTATTGAGTACACAGAAGAAAAGGACAGGGCATCAGCAAGCTGCTATTTTTTCAGGGCAGATTTGTGAATTGGGCTTCATCCAGCAAACAAGACTCCCAGAGAATATACCTTTATTTGTGGGAGGCTTTTTATCCAGTGGAGCATTTCTACTGGCTGAACAGAAAAGGAGCCATATTCACTAGTTCCTACTGTTTCTTTTCAAAATCCAGGAGGCTAAGGGACCCTTTGAAATAGATGGTGAAGTTACACTGGGGCTGCAGAGACAGGGGGAAGGGAGAGGAAAAAGTCTTAAATAACTGAACAACAGCAGCAAAGGGAAAGAACGGATTGTTTACCTGGAACTGTGGTTCCTTGAATGGCTGTCTGTGCCTTCATGCAATGGTTTTTGTGTCAGGCACAGAGACCATGAGGAAGAAATAAGGTTAGTGTGTGTGCGTGTAGTGAGAGGAAGGGAGGGAAAGCAAATAAGTAGAATGAATGCCATTGATTGTAAGATTAGAAGAAATTTAGTTTTTGAGCCTTAATATATCTCTCCTTTTCTCTCCAGACGGTTAAATACATTGAATAAGTTTGCGGCAATGAAAGTGGAAATAAATCGACCAAGAAAGAGGGTATGTTTGTATACAAGACTGATATTTTGGGATTTCGTACTGTATCTGTTTAAACAAGCAAGCAAAGTTGCTATAGTCAAGAAGTTCCTTTGTACTTCCATTGTTTTTCTGAGTGACAAAAATGCTTGAAATTTCTCAGTTCTGAGTGAGCTCTTATCTTGCACATTTGAACCAAGCACAGACATCATCAGTCTGCTTTGTGAATGTTGTCTGCATGGTCCCTTGCCTCAGTACGAGGCAGAAAGAAGTGGCAGAGTCTTGAGATGAGAAAGGACTTGTATCATTTCAGAGTTTGTCCAGGCAACTACATATTTGAACATTTATCTATAATTAACTAGTTAGATAGTAGGGAGTCATGAACCAATGTCTGTCCTTTTATATTCAGAACGTTTCTCTGGTTTTGTGCAAGTGAATCATTATGCAATGACATATAGAACGATGAGATTGGGATTCTATGGTGTACATATGTAGAATAGTCTAATTCTTACATTACTCCAACAGTTTTGGGGAGTTGTTGACATATTGCTCCTTCTTGTCCTTCTACCACTTTCCAGTCCCAGATTCCAGGGGTCTGACACTAGTATGAGGCTCAGAACTCTAAGGTGGGTTCTCTGCTGTGGGTCTAAAGCCTGTTTGTCAATACAGGAAGGGCTTTCATCCAGAAATGTGGATTAACATTAAAACTCACCCCTAGAGTTTAACCCTGAAGTGTTCATTTTGATCTCATTATTTTACTAAGCTAAGGATCATGTTTAAATTAAAAGAGATAGAACTAATCTTTCTAAATCAAAGATTTAAAGTAGCTTTAAAAATGTCTAATTGAAGCAGTGAAATACTTAATAGTTGAGTTTAAGTGCCAAGAAGCAATTGACTGACAAAAGCTTCTCCTTTCGTTGTAGAATCTATTGGCTATAATGCTTTCAGTTTGCAAGGCAGTCTTTAGGCTCAAACTATTAGGTTGCATGTTTTGAAAAATATATGATCTGAATCCAACATTTGTCCTACCTAGAGTACCCAGTTAAATCAATGGAATGCACTTCGGTTGTGACTAATAATTGATCTGCTGTACTGTAGAGCTATATTGGATAGACTGCGTGTTTAACATCCTGATCCTGCCCATCCTAAATAATACATACTAAAAATATGCTGATTCTCCCATTGGATTCACTTGGACTTACTAGAGTTCAATGAAAATTGAACGCCTGAAGTCCTGTTCTTAAAGTGAGGAGGCACAGTAAAAGAGGAGGTATAACAGTTCCGTGTGACATACCACTTCTAAGTGCAAGATAGGTGAAAATATTGGCAGTTTCCCGTGCCTGCTTTGATTTTTTTTTAAAAAAAATTCTCTATGTAATATTTGCAAACTTTTTTTTTGTCTTAAGAGTGATGAATCTGAAGAGGATGAGCCTTGTGCAATAAGTGACAAATGGACCTATGAGAAACATACTCAGCGATGGTCTCGTCTGGGGAGCTCGGAAGGTTCTGGTGTGCCAGTTCCTGACAGTCTGAGACTCAACAGTTCTGGCAGTGGGGATATAATCTTTTCTGATCATGGAGAGAGAAATGATGGATCCTCTATCCACAGTTCCAGCAGTGGGGAAAGTGATTTAATCAGCTTTCCAAAAACCTGTGAGGATGCTGAGGCAAGCAGGAGTTCCTCAACTTGTTCCTCAAATAAATTGGCATCGCCTGACTCCATGGTCAGCTGTCCTCCCTCTCCTAGTGGAACCTTGAATATAATTAGTGAGGACAAGCTCTTGGAGAAACCATCTCATAA
This sequence comes from Cyclura pinguis, assembly GCA_030412105.1. Classification (NCBI taxonomy): domain Eukaryota; kingdom Metazoa; phylum Chordata; class Lepidosauria; order Squamata; family Iguanidae; genus Cyclura; species Cyclura pinguis. The sequence goes on from CM059600.1 coordinate 134,915,558, forward strand.
AAAAGGAAGCAGTTTCTTAAAGAAAATGGAGAAGTTGCGTCTAAGAAGTAGCAGTCTGAAGAGTCCAGCGCATTCAAAGGCCAAACCCATTATTAGCGAGCCTATTCTGGTAGAGGGACTAAATGAAGAAAAGTTGAGAAACCTCAACTGTGTAAGTATTTCTACCATGCCTGTGAGTCGGGCAAGAGAGGCTTCTGATTCCCCACAGACATGTAGTAGTAGCAGCAGCAGCAGCAGCAGCAGCAGCAGCCAATCTGAAAACAGTAGCACAGTGAGTACCCCAAGCCCTGTTATCAAAGTGAGGAGACACAGTAAAAAAGGAGGAATATATGCAGAAGAATTGGATTCTGGGAAGCTTTCTTTATGGAGTGATGTTTCTCAGGATAACTTGAACAGCGAAAATCATGTGGAGAAGAACAAAGTATTTCAAGTACCGCAAGGCCATAAGCCAGGGACTTTTCCCAAAGCACTTACCTACAGTCTCTTGTCACCCATAGACAACACTTCTGTGAACTGGAGAACTGGGAGCTTTCATGGATGCCGGAGAAACAGGGTTCAGCTTAGTTCTCAAGACTCTGAAACTCCACCTGGTTCTCTTTCTTTGATGGATAACAGACTGAGCATTTATGACAATGTGCCTAACATTCATTTTCACAAAATGGGTGCACCAGAGATAGGTGATGATGATGTTTTCACAGAGCTAGACAGTGTTATGGAACATGTGAATGGACTGAGGAAGTTGGTCAGCCAATGGACAGAGAAGTTCTCTGATGAGGGAGACTCTGACTCTGCCAGCCACTCCAACCAGTCCACCTCTCCTTGCCCATCATCCCCTAAGGAGATATGTCTTGAGATTAAAGAACATTCAGAGAGAAAATTGGCAGGATTTCCAGTTACCGAGGGTGAAGAGTGCAAACGCATTGATGAACACAGCCTCATGGAACTGGCGTATGTCATGGAATCAGGAACAAGACTGACATCAGCGCGTTCTGTCAGGTCAGCTGAGTGTTGATTAAAATGGCATAGGTACAAAAAAATGAAATGTAGCTAGAATGGTTCCATATGGAGGGGAGGCTTTCATCAGTCTCACTCAAGCCCATTCAGTGTACATGGTATGAAATTAATGATTTATTGATTGTGATTAAATTGTTTTATTACTAGATTCTATAGTGTTCAGAGCATGGAGGGGAAAAAAAATCACATCTCCCAGAATCCCCTAGCTACTATGGTCATTGACTGGGAGATTCTGAGACTTTTACAGGTTTTTTTTCCCCCTAAGCTTTTATAGTGTAATATTTCTTATAAAGTCGTGTAGAATAGGAAGCAATTTTTGGTGAGCTGTTTGATTCTGGTTAAGGACTGAGTGCTGAAAATGATATTCATACTGAAGAGGACTTAAACACATTTTTGTTCAGCAGCCATGGGAGAAGACACTGGTCAGCTGAAGATGGCACAAATTTGGAAAGTCTTTCTCTTCAAATTGACAGCCAGTCTGCTGCCCACCTCAATCGAATGCAGAAACTTGCTTTGTTAAAGTTAACTTCTTTAATGGATAAATACTCTCCTTCCAGTAAGCAAGGATGGAACTGGTAAGTTAAATGAAAGAATTTTGAGATGAAGGAAACCTTGTTGTAGTGTTGTGTGCCTTCAAGTGGTTTTTGACACATAGTGACCCTAAGGCAAACTTATCGTGGTTTTCTTGGCAAGATTTGTTCAGGAAGGGATTGCCTTTACCTTCCTCTGAGGATGAGGGAGTGTGACTTCCACAAGGTTATCCAGTGGATTTCCATGGCCAAGAGGGGATTCAAAATCTATACTCCAGAGTCAAAGTTCAATGCTCAGACCACTACACTTCATTAGTTCGCGTGAAAGGAACTACCTGTTTGTTTGTTTGTTTTTTGCTTGTTTGTTTCATTTTATTTCATTTGTATGCCACCTTTCTCTGCATAATGAGAATCAAGACTTTGTTTTAAAAAAAATACAAGTTAAAACTATACAAAAACTTCAATATAAATATAAATATAAAGGTTATGAAAAACAATAGAGCAATTTATGAAGTCAGACACATTAAATCTTAGGAATGTTAACATTTATTAAAAGACTACATACGAAACCTTGACAACGTGAGTGGTCAAAAATCACTGTCAGTCCTTTCCAAAATACATGCTGATCCTCAAATATCTTTAGGATTCACTGTTTTCTCACATATATGATTCTGGTATCCCAGCACGCTGGTTCTTCAGGCTAATGATGTACAACTCTGTACTCAACCATCCATATAGCTACACCTGCCCCTACCCCAAAAAGTGACTGATATCTGAGACTATGTTGGCGAACCATTGAAATGGATGAAGGAGGTTGATGGAGGGCAGTGGAGTTTAAGGGACAGAACATGAAGACTGGAGTCTAAGTAGTTCCTGTAATTCCTTCAGGGGAGAGGATCTCATGATTTGAACCTTCAGCTAAATGCCTAGATGCATGGGAACCCAGAAAACTTGTTCTTTTTTAGTTTTCCTCATGAAAAGTCTTCTTAAAAAGGCCATATGTCCCAACACATTCTACTCTTGGTAAATCCAGTGGTGGTGTGATTTGAATGTTGGATTAAGACTCCAGGAAACAAGAGTTCAAATCCCCTCTCAACCATGGACACCCAACAAGGTGACCTTGAACATGTCACACTCTCTCAACGTTATGGATAGCAACAGTAAACTCCTTCTAATAGATCTTGCCAAGAAAACTCTAGGATGGGGTTGCCATAAAACAAGAGTTCTTAACCTGGGCTCCAAGGAAAGATTTCAGGGGACTGTGAACTTGATGAAAAAAAAATACAGTTGGCATCCTGCTGAGCACCTGTGAATGCATTTATAACTGCTTGATATTCATGTTTATAATTGTGGCACTATTGGCATAATTGCAAAAGCCTCTCTAAACCTGCCTTAACAGCCAGCAGCTGCACCAAGCGATATGGGTCTGTTCCGCTGGCAATTAGAACACAGCAGAATGATGTTTCCAGCTTCCTCCCACCAAAAGTCTGCAGTGTGAGAGTCAAAAGCAGACTTCCTGTTGCAACTTCTGGAAATGGGTGGGAAATGTCATCCTGCTGCCGTCTGATCACCAGCAGAATATACCTCCATTGCTTGATGTGGCTGCTTGCTGTTAAGGTAGGCCTAACAGGGAATTGAGTCAGGAGACAATACATAATCACGTGTTTATAACTATATCTGTGGTGTAGGATCTTGGCCTTCATCTTTTTTTTCACTAATCTCTAACTGAAATGTGGCCTTTCCCTCAATTATGAACATTGGCAACAAACCAGAGGAGTATTAACAGTAGCTGTGACTTTGTCACTAATAGAAATCACAGATGTTTTCATGTCACATTACAGCTGTTGCAGGTATCTTGATGTGTCATTTATGCTCATCACTATTTTGAAATTACTGTAGTTAATAGACCTGCCACAACATTACATGTGATTGCAAAAAGGTCCACAGGCTTCACCCAGTCTAACCAAGTGAAACGTAGCACAAATTAAGACCCTCTGGTATAAAAGCTTGTAGCTACCAGGATGTTCTCCCAAACACTGCTAATTAGCTTTGTCCTCTTGAAAATTGTTTAAAAAATGCTTAGATATCTGAATGGCTTTGGTTGCATTCTCCTGATACTGTCCATACTGGCTTAGGGATTCCAGGATTTTTTGTCAAAACAGTAACTTTGCTAAGCTCTGATTATTCCATTATATTATTTCAACATGTAATTTCCCATAAATGAATTTTAAATACCCTGCACACCTTCCCCAGAACTACCTAGAACACAACACAAGATTATGAACTACTTCTTTGTTTTCAGGACCATTCCAAAGTTCATCAGAAAAATAAAAGTTCCTGATTATAAGGACAAAAATGTATTTGGAGTACCATTACTGTTAAATGTCCAGAGAACAGGTCATCCACTTCCAAGAAGCATACTCCAAGCCATGGATTACTTACGAGACCATTTTCTTGACCAGGTACCAGTATGAAAAATGAGAAATTGTGCTTGTGCTCACATCCCCGCTACCTCACATTTGCTCGATCTATTCCATGAAAATAAAACTAGTAGTTGAATGCCCTGGTTCTTTCGTGTGAAGTCAGTACTTTTTAAAATGTATATAAACCCTTCCAATTTTTAGACTGGGAAAATGTCTGATGTGGTCACTCTTTGTGGCTGTCCCACCTGTTCATTACTGGAGTCTGTTTCAAAATATTTAGAAGATTTTATCCTCCGAATACTCATTTAAGCACGTACATACCAATTATTTTTTGGTATGTGTAAGCCTGTGGTATGAATACAAACTAATTTTTTTCGGGGGGGGGGCAGAGTCTGCTGTCTTATCTGGCTTAACTGCTGGAAATATAAAGATTGACAAAGGAGCGAAAGAAGAATGAAAAACAGCAGGAGATGCTGGTGCTAGTGCAGCCTAAGGATAAATTTACCTAGGAATCTCCATCAGTCTGAGATGTAGTGTCAGGCAATAACTTGCATGTGAATAGCTGTCACCGCAATTCAGACACCATAAACAAACTCTGTGTAGCACTTCATGTCATTTCTAACCCAGGGTTTTGCAATGCAGGCTGTTAATTTACCAGCAGTCCTTGTTTAGCTGTAGGACATCAGTGGCCTGAGTGTATGTATGTATGAGAATCAGCTTTGGATGTCAATAATGTATGTACAGTACTATAGATAAAAGGGCATGCACATTTATGAGGAGTGATTCACAATCCATTTTCCACCTGTTTATCAACAAGCACTCTTTCTTTTTTCAGACAAAATTATCTCTATTTTCTGTTATTCTTCTGATTTCACAGAGAAGACACACACTTTGTTACATGCCAAGCTGCCCAATACACTTGTGGATATATTGTCACATAAGAGTTCTATGCTATAGCCACGTTTAATGGGAATTTTTCCTTGGATTTGGCCCTTATTTTTACATGTTCTTTTTCATAGGTTGGCCTTTTCAGAAAATCAGGTGTTAAATCAAGGATCCTTTACTTAAGGGAAATGAATGAAAATGATCCAAGCAGTGTAACGTATGAGGGACAGTCAGCTTTTGATGTGGCAGACATGGTGAAGCAATATTTCCGAGATCTTCCAGAACCTATATTCACAAGCAAACTCTGTGAATCCTTCCTGCACATCTATCAGTGTATGTAGTTATGATTTCAGCTTTGTTTTGTCCATTTTACATGCCCATTTTGTATTTCGTTTAAATTACCCATACCTGGTGTTTTTAACTGGGAATTTAAATTAATGTACTTCTGAGTCATAAGAAAAAGGGTATAGGTGTCATGATAATTCTCTCTTTTAAAAACTTCAGCTTGTTTCTATCAGACAAGTTTTGAGCAGAAGCTGCCATTTTATTTACTTTATTAGAGAAATATTTAACATAAGGGTCCTTCGAGTTTTCTTAATTTGTACCAAACAATGTTGAAAATAAAGTAGGTGTGGGTGGCTCTGTTCAGTTTTCTTGAAATAATAAATGTAAATTCATTGGTAAGAAGATGGTGTCCTCTAAACATAAATCTTGGTACCTCTGAAATCATGTCCCTTATTTCTCTCTCTGTTCTCATCTCTTTCTAGATCTACCAAAAGAGCAGCAATTTTGTGCTGTCCAAGCTGCTATTCTTCTGCTTCCAGATGAAAATCGTGAAGCTTTAAAAATTCTGCTATTCTTTCTCAGGGATGTAGTAGCTTTTGTGGAGGAAAACCAGATGACTCCAGCCAACGTTGCTGTCTGTCTGGCACCATCTTTGTTTCACCTTAACACGCTGCGGAGGGAGAGTTCTTCATCATCTAGGTATTTTGGCTTGGTCAAACATTCACTTGTTAATAAGCAAGTGGAAAAATACATGTCCATGGTACAAATGCCAAGGTGCTTAAGTCAGTCAGCATTCATAGGAAATGAGCATAATGCAGCCATTGCTTTCACAATTAACATTGTCAATTTGTGTTGCATTTGGTTCTGTTTTAGTCCAGGGTGCAGATCTCTGAAGCTAGGAGTGGAATGTAGAAAATATGTTGCAATAGTAGATTAGCTTAGTAAACTATTTTTTGTCGAAGATAAAAATTTGGATATGCTTTTCTAGTCATGGTAGCAAATACATAATGAAATATGCATGTGTGTTGTGTTGTTGCATATATTGCAAGAAGAGGCAGTACATGCCTGGGAAAGGAGAAGAAGACTCCATATCTTAGCTCTTCCTAGTGTACAAGTTGAGTATATTCCTAGTAGATTTTGTTTCACCCTGGTAATGGGTAAATACCACAGGGTTGATGAGTGATAGGACAGTAGTGCTCAACCATTCATATCTTAAGTTCCACCAACACAGGTCCCATCAAAGAAAGGGGGGGTCTCACCATTGTAGAGAAAAAGGCCATTTTTCCCAAGAGAAAGAGATGTATACATTTATAGGGATTCTGCTGTCGTATTTATCATTTACAGGAAATTTCAAGGACATAAAGACTGCAGTAGCATTGTTGAATTAATACAAGCACACAAAAACAATAATTCATTTAATAACGACAGTTGTGATGATTCTGCTGATGATTCTGGTTTATTGCTAAGGGTAATTGTAAAACAAATTGGCCGAAAACTCTCTTGGTGCCTTAACTTTCGGGAGCCAGGAGGGCAACTTTTTTTGTTGACAAATATGCCTTCCTACACTATCCCTTTTGTCACTGTGGCACCCACAGCCATTTTACACTGCCCATTGCAATAGCACAATTGACTCTGTTGTAGTTATGCTGGCCAATGGGGTCATGCAATGGAATTATTAGGAAGAATTTTTATTGCTGTGATTAAAACACCTATATCCCACCTCAACCACTTTGCATCATTGGTTGATAATCACTGTGCTAGAAAATAAAAACATATAGAAAGCTCTGTGAAAAAAATGCTCTTCCTAACTGTAGTTAGTGTTTTTGCTACCCTGCTCTATTTAAATGATTGTTTCATGGAGCTGAGATTGTAGGGTGGGATACTAGAGTGGATTACTTTTCTGGAGGCATTCCAAGGCACTTCTTTGCTTGCGTGTTTTAATCATGTTTGTCACCTTAGCCATTAAATATGCATTTTGGGGTGAAATTAAATGTTGTAACTAGACAGGACCATACATTTTCAGGAATGTTTGGCCATCCCATAATGTATATGCTTTTTGAGAACACTTCTTTCGTTACCAGCCACTTTATGGTGGTTTTTTTTTTTACCATACTCCTCCAATAATAGAGGAACACCATGAGAAATAATTCCTACGCCATTGTTGCCTCACTTTCATGAACAGACAGCGCCAAAGAAAGAAGTGGCTGCATATTTGACTGGCCCTATGTGATCTTTTGTTACAAGAACGAAGTGGATGCAGCCATCCTTAAGTAATGTAATGGGGCATAGGTTAGTTCTTTGGGGACTACTTCTTCCAAATTAACTGTTCCTTAGAAAATGTTTAACATGTCCTTTAAAACTGAGAGTAGTACGTTGGACCCTCTGTATTTGCAGAGGGTCCATTCCAGTACCCCCCCCCCCCATGGTGAAAAAACACAGATGCTCATATCCCATATTATTAAATTGTGGTGACATGCATGTGGATGCTTCAGCACATCTGCATTCCCATTGCCATCATTTTAGGTATAGGACGTGACATTCAGCAGTGGCTGGAATTCACAGATCCAGAGGTCACATACATACAAATACACTGTATTTGGTCACTGAAAAAAGCTATGTATAATCCCCTCCCCCCAAAACCATGACATTGGACTAGTCATTCCTTCATACCACCATAGCTATCTTCACGGGCTGTTATGAAAATAAGATTAGGGGCTAGAGGAGAGCCATGTACATTCCCTTGAGCTCATTGGAGGAAAGATAGGGTGTAGATGTGACTCGTAAATATATAATATCAGAGGGGTTGGGGGCATTTGAATGTTTTCAAGAAATTTCCCCTTTCCCAGAGTGAAATTTCTGCATCTTCACTATAGTGAGATGTTCAAGCTGTTCTTGCCTCAAGAAGATTGTACACCATCACACAGAGCCTTTCCACACCACACTGTTATAGCGCTATCATTCCACTTTCAACATCCTGTGGAATCCTGGGGTTTGTAGTTTACTGAGGCCAAAGAGCTCTCTGGCTGAGAATTCTAAAGGCCCCTCCCTAAACTGCAAACCCCAGGATTCCACAGGATGTTGAAAGTGTAGGGTGGAAAGGTCCGTACAGTAAGCTTCACAGTCATTTGGAAAATGGACTAACAGGCAGAAGCCTCAAAAGTGAACAAATGCTGCGTAGGTACAGACAGTAGTATCTGAATTCTTAAAGCCAGTTGTTACTCCAAATAGAATTGGCCTGTTAAATCAGTGGAACTTACGTAAGTGTTGATTTGCCAAATTGCTATGGATTCAGTGAGTTTACTGTAGTTGGAGTTAGGCTGATCTGGCCCTCTGCCAAAGGTCAGTTTGTGGTAGTCGCATTTCGTGAACAGTAATAGTAGGGAATATAAGCAATAAATGGACAAGAACCATTTTTATCACATGTGCACTCAGGTGTGCTCGCGTGTATGTGTGTGTGTGTGTGAGAGAGAAAATGTGTGAGTAAATCAGTGTAATATCTGCTCCAGAGTGACACCATGGTCCATTTTGCATGGAGGTGAGGAGGAAGTTGGAAAAGGAATATCTGTGTGCTTTTAGGATGATAGCTCAATCTTTGGAAAAGGTGAAGAGAGGTAAACCATGTGAGGAATGTGGTTTTAAGAAGAGTACACATCCCAGATGTGTGTCAGGTTATAAAACAAGTCCTGTAATGCTCAACATTCCCAAGGAGGGGGGACAGGGAGGAGGGGAGAGATGAGGTGGGAAAATCTGAAGCTGAGATGATGATAGCATTTTCAGTCACAGACAGTGAACATGTAGTCAGAGCCAGGAATGTGTCAAGAGGAGTTGTTAGAAAATGCTGTTGCAAAGTTACTAATTCCAGGTGAATACACTTTGGAGTCAGAGAATGAGGGAGGGAGAGGCTGATATCACTGGATTTTTCTTTGAGTGCTGCAGCAGCTAGCATTAAACAGAGGAGATTGTGCCTCTTTCTATTGTTTTAGCTGCAAGGTTGCTTTGAACCTGAAGTTTAAATAATACATTTGCTAATATTTTACTTAAGTATTGGAACTTCAAAAGGGTCTAATCTAACAGCTCTGGCTTCATGGATTAAAGTCAAGCATCTTTATCTAACAATTTATTTTAGAAAAAAAAACATTCACAAAGAATGTTTCGAGATAAAGCTATTAGAGATAAATGCCAGGCTCTTTTGAGATTCTAAACCTGGCGTGATGCCACAAGTAAGCTTAAAATATGAATTAACATGTTCTGGCAATGCATTGGGAGCTCTTGAATAATGGAATTGACTTTCCCTCTGACTAAGGCCAGCCTTTAATCAAACACTTCTTGCGGTAATAGGCATATCTGGAGAGCTTTGATGGTGCCTTTGAGTAAAATGCAACTGACCAGGGTTAGCTGGAGCTGCCTCAGAAGCTGAGAACCTACATTAAGCCAGCAGAGCCTTACGCTTTGCCAACACATATCTTTGTCTTCCTCCTGTCCAGCTGCATCTTTGTCTGAATTGTCTCCCCTCTCTAATATCTCCACATTGGTGCTTTCTAGAGCTTGGCAGCTAGCAAGGAGCAGGGGTAGGATTTTGGATGGGGTGCCAAAGACTAGAGGATACCTCTCTGTGCTCTGCCTAAAAAAAGAAATGTGTGCACATATGCCACTAACAGTGTCCTAAGTGCTTCAGAAAGAGTGTACTGCACTTTTCAGGGCTGTACTATACTGTCTGTTTTTTTACAAAATAGTGTTTTCTGTAAGTGAACAGGCATCCTTGTTAAAAAAAAAAAACCACAACTGCCTGTAACTATCTTGGTAAGTAAATGACACTGCATGCTGTATCAGTGGCCCAGTTCTCCATAAACCTTTGCCTGGACATTTCCCCTTACGGCTGCAAGAGGGTGCTTACATGATACATCTTTAAGATTTTTCAGTGAAGGCCTGTCACACTGCATGATTATTGTTCTATGATTCCATTTCAACTGCCATGGCTCTATCCTGGGATTTGCAGTTTAGGGAGTGTTAGAATTCTCAGCCAGAGAGCGTTAGTTCTTCTGACCAAATTACAGATCCCAGGCTTCCATAGGGTGCAGCCAGGGCAGTTAAACTGGAATCACAATGCTATAACTGGGTAGTGTCACGGTTTGTCTGTTGTCTGAGTGCCGTGGTTGGTTTCTTCTCAAACTTTGATGGAGATCTTCTTCCAGTACACCTTCACTGCTTAGTACTGTTGCTCTTCTCTCTCTGGTATTTTTTCATCTGTTCTCACATAGGTTATGTTTTTACTGCCACTTTTGTATTTATAATCCCCCTTCATGCTGCGTTGCGGATGTTTAAAAAGTAAACAAAAGATGAACCTTTCCTCCATTAATAGGACATTCTGTACAAGCAGCAAAGTTGGTTTGTCAGGAAAACAACAAGGTTGGAGCCCTTCTCCCTGAGATCTCATTTTCTAGATACCAATAGATACATCACATATTCTTTTAATTCTATTCATTGGTATCCCCCTGATCATGTCTGAAGTGGTACAGCCTAAATGCAGGTTGTTTGTTGTTGTAACCTCAGTGACAATTTAAATCTTACTGGTGTGATCTGAACAAGTAACCCTTTAAATTCCCTCCCAGATCCAGTCAAAGAAAACACAGTACTGGAAAACCAGACCAAAGGGATCTGAGTGAAAATTTAGCTGCAACACAAGGGCTGGCCCATATGATAATGGAGTGTCACAGACTTTTTCAGGTAGGTTCTTTTTCCCCTTCAAGAAAAGTAATTCCTTAACTTCATTTGCAACTTCTTCCATCATGCTGCATTAGAAACTTGTATGGTGTCAGTTCTGGTATTTTGCTGCCTAAATAAAATGGAAGCCTGAACAGCAGTAAAGAAGACCGGGTCTTAAACCAACACTGGATATAAGCAGTTCTTGGGGCAGGGGAGTGTGGTTGGTTTTGTTCTGTTCTGGAGTGGAGTATTTGCTTGCTAGAGCCAAACCAGATTACATTTAGCTCTCTTTTTGCAATGCTTGGAGTTTTCGTATCTAGACCTGAGACCCATTCACCCTGCAGAAGTATATCACTGTTATTCTGCTTTAACTACCATTGCTGCGTCTTGTGGAATGCTGGGCTTTGTAGTTTACTGAGGCATCAAAGATGCTCTCTGGCTGAGAATTCTAAATGCCCTTCCCTAAATTGCCAAGTTCCAGGATTCCATAGCCAATTAAAGTAGAACAACAGTGCTATAATTCTGTAGTATGAATGGGCATCATACTATTTGGATTTAGCACAGTGTAAGGTTTGATTCGTTTGATCATGCAGCATATAGTAAATCTACATAAATCTACTCTTTTGTGTGGTGGGAAATTTTTGTATTCTAAGAAGCTGTAAATCATACCCTGATCCATCCATAGACCAGGAAGCTAGTAAATTGGCCAGTGGGCAGAAAACCAGGGAGCAAACATGCATACTCTTTCAGATGACCTCTTTGTTTTCAGATTATGTCCTCTCTTTTATCCCAATCAGATAACAGTCATTCCATTATTTTTCATTCTGTAGGAAAAATCAGATTCCAAATAGTTCAGGGTTAAAAGTAGCAATGTTTAACTTGGCAATGTAGGAGAGATTATTTTGCCATCTGAACTGTGGAGCTTAGGCCATTGCCCCCAACTTAAATGGCTGGCATTCCTTGTGCTTGATTTTGTTCTTTCCTACACACATCTTTTGCCCTTGGTTTCTTTTTGGATCCAGTGTAAATATGGGCTCAGATCTAGCTGGGGGTGTGGGCAGTGACTTCTTGTTTTTGAGAGACAAAACACTCATAGATAAGCATAGGACAAAAGGAATGCCATGTCCTCAATAGATCCAAAGCTTCCTTAAGGAGCTATGTGAGTGTTTCCCCCTCTGAGCACAGCAAGGACTTAATTACACCTATTCATTGAATCATGCAGTCTCAAAGTTGGGCATCCAGGGGCATCTAGTCCAACTCCCTGCCACGTAGGAATACACAGCTACAGCACTCCTGAAAGATGCCAATAGAACCTCTGTTTAAAGAACCCCAAAAAAGGCAAATCTACCACCCTGCAAGGCAGTCTATTCTACTGTTTAACAGCTCCTACAGTAAACAAATTCTTCCTAATGATTAGGTGGAATCTCATGTAATGTGAATCCATTGGTTTGTGTTCTCTTCTCTGGAACAGCAGAAGACAAGCATGCTCTATTTTCTACATCCACCTGATATCCCTTGGATATTTGAAAATAGCTGTCACTTCATCTCTCAGTCTTCTCTTCTCCAAGCTAAATATATCCAACTCAGTCAATGGTTTTTCATAAGACTTGATTTCCAGACCTTTTATTATCTGGGTTGATCATAAAAGATCTGGGACACATTCCAGCTTGTCAGTATCCTTCTGAAACCATGGTGCCCAGAACTGGACACAGTATCCCAGATAAAGTCTGACCAAAGCAGGATACAGTTGCAGTACTGCTTCTTTTGATCTAGATACTATGCTCATATTGACACACTTAGGCCCTTTCCGCACCTTACCTTTTTCTGGCCCTGGGGTGCAGGGATCGCGTGAGCAGCCTCTGGCGAGAGGCTCTCGCATCCCTGCTGCTTCAGCTCTGCGCGAGCTGCCTGCTCACGCGAGAGCCCCGCCTCTTCCTTCCACAGTGCAGCCTGGGAGTTTCCCAGGCTGTGCTGGGGCGGGAAGCACGACCGGTGTGGCTCCAGAGGCTCTGCATGCCAGGTAAGTGCGCGCGGGGCCCGGGAGCAATGCATGGTCGCGCACCATTTTCGGCTTCCAGCTGAAAATGAAAAGGTGCGTGATTGGCGCCTGCCAGCCCCTGGAGCATCGCGCGATTGTGAGTGCATCGTGCAGATTGCTCCTCACAATCGCGCGACGCTCCAGGTGCCCTTTGGCATGGCAAATACTGTGCGGAAAGGGCCATAGAATTGCATTAGCTTTTCTAGCTGGTGTGTCACACTATTGACTCATTCAGTCCTGTTGGCATCTCTTCTTCCTCTACTATGCTGATTGTATAGTCTTTTGCATGGAAATTTGGCCTTCTAATTTGAGACCAGGGCTGGCAAGGCTGAAGAATTTTTGGCACTTGTTCCTCCTGACTGGCAGTATTTGCACTGATATGGGCAAGTGCCAAAATGCACTTCCACTTGGGCACTGAAATGTCTTGTTGCTGGAAAAACCTGCCATCCCCACAGATAGGCTGAGTGAGGCTTTCATAGATAAGGTGGGGAAATGGCTTTTAATCAACTGAGATGTTTTAGTCATTCCTGATTCCTCCCTTGGCTTTCACTCTTCTCCACTGGTATGCAAATAGAATGTGGGAGATGAATAAAAAACAAGAAGAGGCTGTGAGTGAACAGGAAGCTGCTAAGAACAGTCTGTTTGGAATGGGGAGAGGTACATTTACTACTCATGAAGAATGCAGGACCAAAAATAATTTAGGTTTAATTCATGTTAGTAAGGTATGTTTCTGCCTTTGCATTTAGCATTGGCAGTTAACAATGACCTTATTTAAATGCTAGGAGGAAAGCAGGGCAGAACTGTGATATTCTGCTTGTGCCTGTATCTCATAAATGTCTCCCCCTACAACACATGGAACGTCTTGGTTTGAGAGATGCTAACCTAACACCTTCCTAATGCTCCCTAAAATAATCTCTCCCATGTGCTTACAGCAGTGTGATTGTTCCTACACACTCTAGGTTTGTTGTTGGGTGCCTTCAAGTCATTTCAGACTTTTGGTGACCCTAAGACAAACCTGTCATGGGGTTTTCTTGGCAAGATTTGTTTGGGGTGTGTACGCTTTTGCCTTCCTGTGAGACAGAGAGTGTGACTTTCACAAGGTCATCCAGTGGATTTCCATGGCTGAGTGGGGATTCAAACTCTAGTACCCAGAGTTGTAGTCTAATGCTGGGTACATAGAAACATTTCTTTCCTTTTTCTCTCTTTTAATGTGTTTGTATTTTACTTATGCTGGATGTCTGGGAAGGCAGTAGTTCTTCCTTCTTCCCAGTTGCAAAACTGCGTATCTTTGTCTCTAATCAACCTGAATTCTTGCATTCTCTTGCAGATACCGGACTATTACTTTGATCAGGGTTATGAAGGTTTTCATGTTCAGAATAACTCAGAGGAGGTAACTCCATGTCAAACCTCCTTAACAAAGCACCCCAGCATAGTGACATCCCTGGAACACTCCATGCAGGACTTGCTCCGAGATGCCAAAGAAAAGTTCAAGAACTGGGTTGCTTGCCCTGTCTTGGAAGGAATAGATTCAGCATATAAAAAGGTAATTTCAAACCAAGGTTGTTAAGAACATGCAAGGTTGAATTAGTGTGAAAGTGGCACCCTGTCCAGTTGTGTGTTCTCTGAAATCAGTCCAAGTGTTGGCCAGAAGTATCCCAATCTACTAGAAAAAGTGTGCTATCTATCTCCCTGTGATAATTAAGTTGTACATTACTTAGATGGAAGAGGTTTGGCAAAAGGTACAGAGGAGCCTGAGGGCCACAGTACCATGGCTATGGAAGCTAGAGAATATACCTTTTTGTTGACGTGTGTCAAGTTTAAGTTGATGTGATGGGATGCTGCAGTCTCAACAATATCTGGTGAGCTTTACTTTGTCCACACATGCTGTAACAGATGAAGTAACCATATTGAGGCCAACCCCGCAGGCTCTTTCTGAGGCTGCAATCCTTTGCCTCTTTACCAAAGAGTAGATCAGTGAGACATACTTCTGAGTAGATACGTATAGTAATGTGTGGTTGCTTGAGGAATATTAGTTCTCTTCCATTGCTTTTAGATAGCTGTGTGCCTTTAATGTTCAACTAAATATTGAATGGGGGATGGAAATCTGCCAAGATGTTTTTTTTAACAGATACAATATCTTCTAAGGTGGATGATAACTACCATGTACGGTTATGGAAAGCTTCTGTTGAAATTGAAGCTGCCCCTAAAGTAGTTTTATACCGGATACTGATGGAGCAGCATCTGTGGGACCCAAATCTTCAGCAGACAAAAATCCTAGAGATCTTTGATGATGAAACAGACGTTTACCACTACACAACAGAGAGCATGTTTCCACTGCCTCCACGAGAATATGTGGTCCTGAGGTAAGAACATGCCTGTGTCCGTTGTCAGTAATTACCATAGTTGTGGGGCAAGATAAAGAACAGACTTCATGATACTTCTCCGTGAGTGAAAGAAAAGGGCTTATCCTAGAAGATCAGTTTTGAAGTTATACTATTGCCCTCTACTAGAAACACAATAAACTGTGCAAATGTAAGGAAAAAGGTAAATCATCTTCCTCTCTAGAGAAAACCCAGTTTTTACATAACTGGTATTTTTTGGCAAAACTTCACTTAATTTAGGACTGCTTTACAAATTAGTATAAATAATCCCTCCCTCCCTCCCTGCAGCCCCTTGAAACCTCTCCATTTAAAAAAAACAAAGATGAAAAATTATCCATAAAAAGCCATAAATTGCCACTTAGAGTAACTAAGTACTCTTAGTACTTAGAGTAGCATTATTCCTTACAGTACCCCAGTCACCTTCAAACTTCTATTTTAAAATCAGCCAAACCAGACCAAAAAAGACAGGAAGTGAAACCATCTCTGTTTCTGAAATGGAGGATGATCTATACCAAATCTATGTCCTGTATCACCTCCCCTGGAGTTCATTGGAGAACTTGGCAAGGTCACAGTTATTCAGTTGCTGCTGCTAGAGTGGAAGTGAAAAGGAAGTCTGAGGGATCTAGTAAACAAAACATGATTTCAAAGTGATTTTTCCCTTGAAAAGCAATCACCTAAGAGGGGGTAAAAAAAAACAGTATGTGCGTGTGTTTGTGTGCGTGTAGCAGGGCTTTCCTCACAGACAAGAATGTGCAGATTTTTAAAAAGGGAAGCTGATTAGCAGTAGAGGTAGAGAGATCTGTAGGACCTGGTAATTTTACTGCAGTTTTAATCAAATTGCCAAAACCTTACATCTCTGATTAAAATAAATTTAAATTCACTCGATTGAAGCATGTTTAAATCATAGTAACAGTAACTGTTTTATGAAGTTTTTTTTTTAAAGGTGTCCACTGAGCCCTTGAGCAACCCACAGCGTTTTGCAGCTTCACTGCACTTATCTACCTCAATGCACATAAACTGGAGGCTGTTGTTAACTGCAATTATATAAATTTGCTCTTGAGGGTTCAGGTTGTGAAAGCTAAGGAATTTCTGATTTTTTTTTTGTATTTTCAGGACTTGGAGGACAGATCCTCAAAGCGGCACGTGTGTGTTAGCAGCTACCTCAACAAACAGTGAAAGTGCTACTGTGAATGGCATCTTAGCTCAAGTTCTTCTTTACCAGTACCTTATAGAAGCTGTTGGCTCTCAGAGATCCAAAGTGACACATGTCTGTCGAATAGATACCAGGTATATTTTTCGTTCTTCATTTGCTTTGTATTTAGAACTTCATGTCTTCTATCAAGTAACAATCCTTTGTAGATCAAACTGAACAGTTTCAAGGGAATGAAGTAAAAATATAGGAAGAAAAATAACATCTTGGCCTGAATTCTGTTGGTAATCCCTTCTGGAGTTTTTTCATTGAAATGTTTCTTGAATGGTGATTTCACTGAGAAGTCAAGCGCATGCTTATGACAATGCAACTTACTCACTGAACTGTTCTAGTCGAGACTGCCAGTAAGATTCAGGCCCCTGTATCCTGTTTTGGGGTTGACAAATGTCGTTGTGGAACATTCTTGCATAAATTGTTTTGCTCACTGCTGCTGCTACTTTTTATTAGATGAAATTAAATGGAATAGCAGGTTTATGGTTCCATGGATTTTCAAATAAAGATAATGATTAGGAACAAGTTGTTAAGAGACATGGTGCTTTTCCTTCGCCCTTTGAGACTCTGGTCACATATAATTTAGGAAGACCATTCCACGTAATTTCTCCTATTATGCTGTCTATAGAGGCAAGAAGAATTGACTTCCTACATATTGATTTGAACAGCTAGTGTATTTCATGCCTCACTAAAATCTGTGCCTGTTTTCAAAAGTTTTAATTTTTATTTTTAAATTAGTAGGACCTTGCTTGTGAACATGGAATGTGGAAACAATGCATGATGTTTTTAGGTCCTCATGAATTTTTTTCTTTCCTGACAGGGGCCGGACAACAGAATGGTACAATAGGGCTTTTGGTCATTTGTGTGCTGCAGAATTGCTACGGATTAAACAGTCACTTAAATCTTCGCCTTATTAAAACAAAGACAAAGATGACCACTTGACACTTTTGGAAAAGAAGGCAATGACACGGTGCCCAAAGCTGCCTTTTTCAAAGACTGAGACAGAGCTGATTATCCTTTATCAACTAGGACAGCAAATATATAAATGTAATATTAAATAATTTTATGAATTATTTAGTTCAAGCCTATTACTGAACTGACTGATATTATGCACCATTGCTTGTCACATATAAATTTTATACAAAAAATGAATTATTTTGAATATTTCATATCAAAGTAAGTTATTTAAAATGAATGTCTTACTATGTTCTAAATATATTTTAAATAATGTATAAATGTGAGATTTTATATTTTTTAGATGTTTTATAGACAACAAAAAAGTGAGAATACTATATTATCTTTGCAGCTCTAGGAAAGTTTAGAGAACTATCCATTATTGTTATGTTGGTTTTCTGGTTTTAGTGCTATCACTGATTAGGAATTAATGACACTCATATAGGAAGCTGTATCTCTAGGTCACTGATGCTTGTGCCATCTTTTACGGTAAAAAAGGCCAGGAAAAGATATCTGTTTTGACTTTTATCTGTATTACATTATGCAGGATGCTTTTATAAGCCCATTTTAGTTAAAATGGGTGCTTTGAGATGAAAATGTGTTTACCATTGTGAAGTAAATTAGTCCAGTCAACAATGATTCATATAGCATATCCTAGATCCAAAATGCTTAAGTCCTTTGGATGCAACACCATCCCTAAACACTGAATTTCCCCCATGCATGAGTTTATAAAGCTACAATGCTTGATCAAACACAGGTCCTTGCCTTAAGTATCTGAGACACCTCAGTTCCCTACTATGGACTGGGAACATTTCATTTAAGCTCACATATACCTATACCTGGAAAGGATAATCATTTCATAGGTACAAATACTTTGAAATGAGCTGGCCTTTGGTGAAACTGTCTTGCTTCATAAAACAATGAATACTCAATAGTTAAAGTTCTTTAACTAGTACAAAAAGTACTATGTTTAGCATTTTGCTGTACACTTCATCCCCCTTACTAATGGAATTTATTTAAATAAAATCCCTTTGATAGGCCAAAAACCTTAGTGCATTTAGCAGTAGTAATTAACAAATATTTCATTCTGGTCTGTGGTGTAACATCTGTAATAATACATGACAAGCCCCTGCAATTTTGCTGTGCTTTAGTTTGCAAGAAACAAAACAACACAAAAACAAAAACCAGAATACTGAAGTTCAGTGACATTTCCAATCTTAAGGCCCAGGGACAGAATGTTTGATCTTAATTAAAAAGCTGCTATTTAGCAATCAAAATACATTTCTGGAAATGAAAGTAAGGAAAGAAATACATTGGTGGTACTTCCAGCTTATTATATATGCAGTACTTTACATCTGTAATATCCACCTGTATTTGCAAATGATTTTCACTGTAAAATACTAATACAATGATTATAAGTTCAGACAATACACCTTTAATAAAATGGTGAAGCATTCAGCAGATGCATTATTGACTTGTGGGACAGGCAGTTTTTGCTCCCAAGGAGTCATTTGCAACCCCTGGTATTGTGTTCTTTCAGCTGTTGCAATATTTGGCAAACTGCTGTAGACAATTCAACTTGTTAATATAATAATGTGCTATGGATGTCTTACCTTGGGAAGAAGGTTCTGTGAAGCCTTGTCCTTCCCTTCTCAGTTGGCTGCAGTTGTTTAAATATTCCAAATTGTATTGTGCTACTTATTAAACTTGATCTTTGATTACAGGATTTTTTTATAATTTGGTTTGAACTTAGTCAGAACTATATACACATACTAAAGAATTTCTATGGACACTACATTACATTCCTTCAACTGCCGTTCATAAAATAAGAGACAATAAACCTTGAGCATTCGTGGCTTTTATTTTTTAAAATAAGCCAAATTGTCAAATGATTTAATGTTGACAAGTCTGTTAAAAAAAAAAAAAAAAACCAGATCATCACATTTTCTGAACAGGCTTGATTCCCAAGATGTCAAAACCTTTCGCCATAACAGCAGCTGTTGCTTCGCACAAGAGCATTCGCCACATGTTCACCTTCACTATTTTACCTAGACAGGAGAGACAAAAGAGAAGGTAAGATGGTCCATATGAACATAGCTCACTGGTTGCCTGGCAAGAGCAGGTTACACGCATACACCCTGCACAGCAGCACCAAGTAAGATTCTTCGTCTTCTGTTCCTTACATGGAGCCTGTAGCTAAGTTCTGTTGCTTTTTGTTTAAAGTGAGGCCAAAATCAGGCCTTTTCTGTCTGCTGTTATTACAAAGACTTCGTTCATCCTTTGGTCATTTCCCATCTTGATTATTGTGATTTTCTTATGACTGGTCTTCCAACTTCTAATTTTAATTCCCTGGTTTGTATTCAGCATGCTGCTGCTAAGATTATCTTTTTGGCCTACTATTTCAATCAGGTCATTCCATTGCTGATGCCCCTGCATTGGTTGCCTGTTCCTCTCAGGATCCAGTACGGGCTGCACAGTACTACACAAAAATAAAATATAATCCTGCCAAAAGGATGAGCTCTATGTGAACTAGGTCCCTACTGTTATCTTTCAGTCTTCATTTGTCTTTACTGCCATGGTCAGAATCTCTGATCCAGTGTTTTAACACTGAAAATTTTGCTCTCTAAAGCTTTTGAAATTTCAGTTTGATTTCACTTTTATAATTTTGTATATTCAAACAGCTGATTGGAAAGCTCGTTTCTGTGACTGTATTGTATTAGTCTCTTTGTTCCCCTACATTCTTTTTCTTTGCATTTGTCAAAACTAGCTGAAATATCGGGCACACAGTGAGATTAGAACCAACCACTGCCGTGATGTGTTGCTTCTGTCAGTTTTCAAAAAAGCCTATTTAGCTAAACAGACTAGCATTCTGTTAGGGAAATGGAATCAGTATTTGCCTTGGTTAAAACATTCAGTGCATATCAAAACTTACTAACTGGCCTGAGAATGCCTAAGGAGGTGAAATGCAGATGAATAACCATCACTTCTAAATATGTTTGTTTTGCATTGACAGGACTCCTCCTCACTGCGCAAACAGTTCTGTCATTTTATTCAGTAACCAGGTTAAACAGACTACACATAACTACGTATAATCACAGTAGACCCTTGCCCAAGGATGTACTGTATCAGGATGCATGTAATTCTTGTGAACTATGTTTGGAGCATGACAGATGAAAGTCAGCTGTTCTCTCTCAAGGGTGCTAAATGCCCTATGGTAGAGAAGGTGTGTTTCAAAAATCTTTTGGCTCTTGACTTTCTCAGGATGTCAGGCAGGGAAAAAAAATGATAAGTGGTATTTCCAGTGATGGAAACAGGAAATGAAACAATTCCTTGGAGCCCTCCCAAAACTAGTCCAGAGATATGAGAGGGACACTTCAGATCAGATGTACCTAGTTTTCCAGGAGGAGACTGAGAACGACCTTGTGTCGAGTTCTGCCCCTCTCCATCCTGGAGCCCAGCCAACTCACCCACCTTAGTTTTAAAATGAAGAGGTAACAACTTACCAGTTTGTCTGTCTTTTTCCACACAGTAGCAGCTGTCATAGAATTCAGTAAATGTGGTAGCCAATTCATAGAGATAGTCACAAAGAGTATGTAGTGAAAGGTCATCCAAGATCTTCTGAATAATCTCCGGAAACCTCAAAATACACCTGCCGAGCTTCCACTCCTTTTCATGGTCTAGTATGATCTCTGTTGTTCTGGCTGCCTTCTGGAGTGTCTCCTCATCAATACTGGCTAGTCTTGCTATAGACCTGTCACAGAAACAAGCCTCATGTTGGATTCCACAACAGCGGTGGGCATGCATAGCCCCTGCAGCATACTTGTGCAGTCCCTAAATCCCTCTCCCATCGCACAAAGCCCCCAGGCCTTTTTTTTTTAAAAAAAATATGGTCTTCAAGGGAAATTTGCCTGAAAATCACACTCGGACAACTCTGTCCCCATACCTTCTGTTTCCTCTGTTTCTTCTCCAACATGGTGACTATAAGTGACATGATCACTTTGTCATCTTGGAGAAGAAACTGAGGGAAAACAAAATACTACGGTGCACTTTGGTGGGGGTGTGATCTGTCGGGGTTAGCTGACCACCCCACATCTAGAGTGACTCAGGCTACCCGCCTATAAAAAACCCTTAGATATATTACAAGTGGTAAAGGCATAAAGAAAATCTACAACATATGTTTTTCCTCCACATTCTCCTCAATTTCCATTTCAATCTCCTACTGGGGTCCAATAGATTCATTTCAAAGTCCTAGCTAAGCAACATTCTGCTGCTCAAAATGCTTCCATCAGTAGAAAGGGAGGGCAGGTTATTTCCACCAACTCCTCCTTCCCTTCACATCCCAGCATATCTATTTCAGGCATCTCTACACAGGAAAAGGAATCAAAGAATATGATACCCTTCACTGTCCAAGTGGAAATGCTTCACTGGATCGGAATCCTTCCACGTTCCAAAGAAGCATTTCCAACAAGTCAAAACAACCCAGTGCTTAAAAGTGGTTTTGGGGTAACTTTAAACCAGGGTTGGGGCAAGTGTGGTCTGTGGACTGCAACTTGCTTCCGCTGAAACCCCCCAAATCCTCCAGACCTTTCAAGTGATATTTCACACCCTACACTTCCCAAAATGGCTTACAACTGCTGCTAGGTTTGCTCCCACAACCCCACAATGCTTTAAAAAAGGGGGGGGGGGACCCACTAACAAACAAAAGCTCTAGAAAAAAGCAACCCAAAATGAAACATGTGCTGGTGGGGCCTTTGGGAGCAAAACTACCCCCTTAGCCCTGTGCAGCTGCCCACCCCGTTCCAAAGGCACTGAGAATATCAACAGTGATTTAAGGATCAGAAAGCCCTAGAGGAAAAAAGGGAAGAAAAGGCAAAACAGAAATGTAAAAGCTCAGTTCGTGTGGATGTCTGCCAAAGAAACATTTCTGGCAAGGGTCACAAAACTGCACTACTTGTGAGACAAGAGGCTAGACGGATGGTAAAAGGCTACGCTGACGGCAGCAGTGGTCTCCCATGTCAGACAGGCTTTTGCTGAGAATCCAGACAAAATGTGCCAAACAGCTCCTCGGTGGCAGCAGTACTGGTGGGGGGTGGTACTGGCAAGGATCTCTCTCAGAGACAATGGCAATGGCGTCATAGCTAACACTTGTTGGTACTGCACAGAAGGGGCACAGTAAGCCTCCTCTGAATGTCTTTTACTATGAAAAACCTATGATGAAACTGAGAAAGGTCCAGAAGATGGGACTCTCAAGTTGATTGGCACACAATGAACTACTGGACTAGAGCAGAGGGCAACAATAAGTAATGTTGCGGCTAACGGCACAACAGGACTCATGGCCAAAAGGACGTTCAGCTGTTAACGTGCTCAGAGGTGAAAGGAAAGTTTGAATCTGCACAACAGATATCACAGGAATATGGAATGTGAGAAGCATGAATCGGGGGAAGCTAGACATAGAAAACCAAGAAATGGAATGTATAAACATCACAATACTTGGGATGAGTGAGCTAAAGTGGACAAGAATGGGACACATAGTATTTCACTCATAAAAAGAAATGAGGTGCCAGTAATAGCCAGGAGGGATTTAGCAAAAGCAGTCAAAGGACACTATGCAAAGTCTGACTGAATAATATCAATAAGACTCAAGGAAAATTCATCAGTCTAACCATAATCCAAGTTTCAGCTAAGAAGAAATGGAAAAATTCTGTGCTAGAGTCCAGGAGGAAACTGATCACACATCAAAACAGGACTTCTTGTTAATCATGGGCAATTGGAATGCAAATACAGGAAACAGAGCAAAATCAAAGACTGTAGGAAAATTCAGTCAAGGATCAAGAAATGAAGTAGGTGAGTGACAGACTGAATTGCCCAAGCCCAATAGTTTTGTTCGCTGCAAACGCATTCTTCAAGCAACCCAGGAAGTGATGGTATATATGGACATCTCTCAATGGCTAATACAAAAATCAAATAGATTACATAACTGGAAGCTGTAGATGGAAAAGCTTCATCTCTGTGCAAAAACAAGACTAGCAGCCAATTGTGATAGAGACCATGAACTGCTAATATCAAAAATTAGAGAAAAGCTGTTGTTGTTGTTGTATAGCTTCAAGTTGTTTCCTACTTAAGGAGACCCCAAGGTGAACCTATCATAGGGTTTTCTGGGTTTCCATGGCTGAGTGGGTAACTGAATGAACCCTGATCTCCAAGGTTGTAGTCCAACACTTAAACTACTACACTATGCTGGCTCTCAGAGTAAACTAAAGAACACTAAATCAACCACTCTGCCAAAATATAACTTGAAGAACATCCTCATAGAATTTAAATATAATGTAAAAAATGGATTTGCATTATTAAGTCTAATTGACCAGCAGCCAGAGCTCTGGACTGAAACCAAGGCCATTATCAGGGAGGAAAGCAAAAAGACACTATCTGCAGCCAAAAAGAAAGAGAAGCCTCTGTGGATGATAGATGAAACTCTTCAAGCAGTTAAGGACAGACTAGAAGCCAAAGTAAAAGGTGACAAATGGGCTCAGAACCCTGAATGCAACTGTTCAGAAACTTGTTCGCAGGAAAAAGAACTACATCATAATCAATCCAGAAAAATAGGAGGTGACAACAAAAACAAGGAATAACAAGAGCTGTGACAGACCCATACTTCTCCCACATTGGCGTGGCAGCTCCCAGTCTGATAAGGAGCCCTGTCTTCACCACCCAGCTCTGTCTCCTTCTCCCTATAAAGGATGAGGGCTTTCAATGTTTGCTTATAACCACGTAGTAATTTTATGATAGTATGTTTTCTGTGTTACTTTATACATTGTATACAACTCAACCAGTCAGTATTTACAAAAATAAACTGTAACATTTATTAAGATAACAGTAAGAAAAAGTAGCATTTCAGACTTCAAATGCAGATCAAGGTTGACACATTTCCTCATGCGCTTTTTAGATAGTTCAATTGTATCTTTAGATTTTCATATGAATCATAAGTATCATATAACAGCCCTTTGGCTAAATTTCCACCAGAGGCTTAACCCCCCATCTAGGTCACACTCTCTGACCAGGTTCTACTAAAGTTCAATTACTCTTCACTAGGCTTCCACTGAGAATTAAACCTTCCAACACAGCCATACTCTCTGGCTGACTAAGGGACTCCCTAGCTCTTTGATAGGCTTTCACTGATGGAAATAACAATACCGACAAGTATTTGGTTTTATATAACTTTTCCTCTCAGCCATAAGCTCCGCCCACACACTACTAGGCTGGGTTTTTCTCCTTGGGTGCTATTCTGGTTGCTTATCAACCTGCTTCCAGCCTGCACTGGCACTTCAGATAGCCACACCATAAGAACTTCATCACAAGACTGCTCTTCCATAAGGTACAAAAAATCACAGGGAAATTTAAACCAAGAATGGGGATGTTACACAGCCAGCAGGGGAACACATTACATGATCTAACAGAATTTTTTTTAAAAAAATGGAAACAATTGCTAGCAAAGAACTTTATAAAAGAGATAAAAGAATGACAGATTCATTTAAGGAAGAAGTATTTGAAGATGGACCTGCAGTTTTAGAAAGTGAAGTGGAAGCTGCCCTAAGATCACTTGGGAGAAATGTATCATCAGGAACAGATGGCATACCGGTAGAGATAGAATCTATCAACTAATATGGAAAACAAAGAAATGGCTCACTTGACTAAAAACATTCAAAATACACTCCAATTCTCAAGAAAAGGGGACACCAGGAATTGGACTAATGATAGGACATTAATTTCTCATAAAAGTAAAATGATGCTCAAAATTATAGAACAGAGACTTTTACCATATATGAAGCAAGAAATGCCAGATGTCTAAGCTGGGTTCAGGAAAGGAAGAGACGCTAGTGGTCAGATTGAAAACACACATTTGAAAATGCAGCACAACGAAGAATTTCAGCCTGTGCTTTTTACATCATGGCAGAGCCTCTGATTGTGTACATCATGAAAAACTATGGCTTGCTCTTAAAGAAACAGGTGTGCCAAAACATTTTACTGTCCTGATGAATAACTTGTACTCAGGACCAGAGGTTACCATCAGGACAGAATATGGAGAAATAGAATGGTTTCCAATTGGCAAGGGGATCAGGCAAGGCTGCACTTTATCATCCTATCCATTTAACATGTCTGCTGTATGTATCATGCGTAAAGTAGGATTAGACTTGGAGGAAGAAGAAATGAGAACTGGAGGAAGGAACATCAACAATTAAACTTGTTCCAATAAAGAGGAAAAATGGGAGGTGTCTAAAGAAACCAGAATGGTTGACTAAAGAACTCTCAGCTGAGCTAAGCGTTAAGAGAAACACGTACAAGAAATGGAAAAATGGGGAAATCACCAAAGAGGAATTCAAACAAATAGCCAGGATGTGTAGAGAGAAGGTCAGAAAAGCTAAAGCACAGAATGAACTCAGGCTTGCCAGAGACACTAAAAACAATAAAAATGGCTTTTTTAGAAAGGAAAGGAAAGCAAAAGGAAAAATGTGGAAGTGATAGGGTCACTGCACGGAGAAGATGGCCAAGTACTAATGGGAAGAAGGGAGAAGGCAGAACTACTCAACACCTTCTTTGCCTCAGTTTTCTCCCAGAAGCAAAGAAGTATTCAACCTGGGGGGTGGGCAGCAGGTTGGGAAGTAGGGGAAATGCAGCACAGAATAGGTGGAGAAGTAGTATAGGAATACCTGGCTACACTAGATGAATTCCAGATTCCAGGGCCAGATGAATTACATCCAAGGATATTAAAAGAACTAACAGAAGTAATTTCAGAACCACTCGCAATAATCTTTGAGAACTCCTGAAAAACAGGAGAAGTCCCAGTGGACTGGAGGAGGGCAAATGTTGTCCCCTATCTTCAAAAAAGGAAAAAAAGAGAACTCAAATAATTATCACCCGATCAGCCTCACATCAATACATGGAAAGATTCTAGAGCAGACCATTAAACAGTCAGTTTGTAAATATTTAGAAAGCAACGCTGTGATCACTAAAAGTCAACATGGGTTTCTCAAAAACAAGTCATGCCAGACTAATCTTATCTCTTTTTATGATAGAGTTACAAGCTTGACAGATGAAGGGAATGCTGTGGATGTAGCATATCTTGATTTCAGTAAGGCCTTTGACTAAGTTCCCCATGACATTCCTGCAAGAAAGCTAGTAAAATGCGGGCTGGACAGTGTTACTGTTAAGTGGATTTGTAATTGGTTAACTGACCGAACCCAATGACTTCTCTTCTTCCTGGAGAGAAGTGACTAGTGGGGTGCCACAGGGTTCTGTCTTGGGCCCGGTGCTATTAAACATCTTCATCAATGACTTGGATGAAGGAATAGATGGCAAGCTGATCAAATTTGCAGATGACACCAAATTGGGCAGGGTTGCTAATGCACCTGAGGACAGGACCAAAATTGAGAATGACCTTGACAGATTGGAGAGCTGGGCCAAAGCTAACAAAATGAATTTCAATGTAAGGTCCTACCTTTAGGCAGAAAAAGCGGAATGCACAAATATAGGACGGGGGACACGTGGCTGGATAACAGTACATATGAAAGGGATCTAGGAGTCTTGGTGGACCACAAGCTGAACATGAGTCAGCAGTGTGATGCGGCAGCCAAGAAAGCCAACACAATTCTTGGCTGCATCAATAGTACTATGATGTCTAGATCAAGGGACACAATGGCAACACTCTATTCTGCTTTGGTTAGACCTCGTCTTGAATACTGTGTCCAGTTCTGGGCACCTCACTTCAAGGATATTGACAAGCTTGAACGTGTCCAGAGGAGGGTAACCAAAATGGTGAAGGGTCTGGAAGCCATGCCCTATGAGGAGCATCTTAGGGAGCTGGGTATGTTTAGTCTGCAGAAGAGAAGGTTAAGAGGAGGCATGATAGCCATGTTTAAATATCTGAAGGGATGTTATGTCGAGGAGGGAGTGGGCTTGTTTTCCACTGCTGCAGAGACTAGAACAAGGAGCAATGGTTTCAAACTCCAGGAAAAGAGATTCCACTTGAACCTCAGGAAGAACTTCCTGATGGTCAGAGCTGTTCGGCAGTGGAAAACACTGCCTCGGAGTGTGAAGAAGTCTCCTTCTTTGGAGTTTTTTAAGCAGAGGCTAAATAGCCATCTGTTGGGAGTGCTTTGATGTGGATTCCTGCATGGCAGGGGGTTGGACTGGATCACCCCTGTGGTCTTTTCCAACTCTATGATTCTAATTTAAGATATACTACTAGCAGAAGATAGCAGATTTGGAACTACTATGGAAGAAAGGGAAGGAAGAAAGTGCAAAAGTCGGCTTACAGCTGAATATTAAGAAAAACACAGACGACTTGTGTAACTGTAAAGCAGACAATGAAGACACTGAAATAGTTCAAAATTTTCCATACCTTGCCTTAGTCACAAGTGAGAATGGAGACTACAAGGAAGAAATCAGAGTAAAGACTGGGACTTGGAAAGGCAACTATGAAGGAACTTGACAAAATCATGAAGTGTAAAGATGTGTCACTGAATACTAAAGTTAGGATTGTCCACACCATTGTATGTCCAATTTCTATGCATAGTTGTGAAAGCTGAACGGTGAAGAAAGCCAACAGGAAGAAAATCTACTCATTTGAAATGTGGTACTGGAGAAGAGTTCTATGGATACCCTGGACTCCTAAAAGACAAACTAATGTGTCTTAGAGCAAATGAAGCCTGAGCTCTCCCAAGAAGCCAGGATGACTAAACTGAGACTGCCATACCTTAGCCATATCATGAGAGGACATGACTCACTAGAAAAGTCAATAATGCTTGATGAGCTAGAACACAGAAGGAAAAGAGGAAGGCCACACTGCAGACAGGCAGATTTAATCAAGGAAGCCACTGTGGGGCTGAAATGGGAATACCCCTCCCATTGTTAGGAATCCACTGTTTGTCAGGAGAAGAGCACCACTGGATCTTGCCCAATGTTAAGGTGTTAGGAGCCTCAGAAATATATAGTGACCCTCCATATAATGTGACCTCCAGATATGCAAATTGCAGAAACTGTGGAGTGTTGCATCCTATACCTAAAATAACAATGATGTGAATGTGGATGCACTGATGTGTCCATGTGCACGTTGCCACAATTTAATAATACTGGACGTAAGCATTCATGTTTTGGCCATTTGCAGGAAGTCCTGGAACAGAACCCCTGCGGATATACAGGATTCACTGAAGTTAACTTCATAACGTCTCATTTCTGCACAGCCATGAAAAGGGAAAACTGGGCATACCTGATTCGAGTGAAGGCATAAAGTAAATAAGCAGCAGTATTTCCTCTGTCATCAAGCATCTTGTCGAAAGAAAAGATATAATCATTTATTCTATTATGGGAAAGATCTGCATACTTGATGCAGCCAAAGGCAACTGAGGTCTGGGCTGCCTTCAGCTCTTCAGGTGTAAGAACCTGTGGAAGAAATAAAACACACTGCATTGTAGCAAGGCTATGGCAGAAAGCACAAAACCAAGAAAAAGGTGAGTTGAATATGTAAGAAATGCCCTAGGATGAAGTGAATCTGAGTACTCAACAACTTAAAGAATTTTAACTTCCAGAAAAAAATGTAGTAGGTTCTTTGCTGTACTTCAGCTGTGTGAATAAGTCATGGGTACATCACTTATTTTTTACCCCCATCTCACCTTCTGCTGCCAGTATCCAAAATATTCATGTTCTAAGCATTTCATGGATACATGGCCTTGTGCCATCACTGAATGGAAGGAAGAGACAAAAGCCTTATGAATAAAGAATTAAAAGACCCCTACATGCAGGATCTACATTTATTACCATAGGTTTTGGGTAAGTGTTTAATAGACACCCCTATCACTGCAGTGCACAATCAACTCTAGGCACTTTCAGGAAATTGTACTCCAACCAAATGCAGCTGACAACCAAAGCACAATCATCACACAAGCAGATCAGGCAATCTTTCATGCTGTGCTCTGCTGCCCTCTGCTGGAATACTAGTACATAATTATCATCTTAACCAGACCAAGAGTTCATCTGTCAGCCCAACCAGCAAAACTGTGGAGTGAAGGAGACAAGATTTACTTGCCTCCAGTTCTCTCCTTGGTAAAAGAATGGATAAAGGTTTTTTGGCTTTGGTTTGCCTTGAATGGTTTTTTCACATTGGTTCTTCAGGTTTACTTGGACACTTGTGCATTTTGTATACTCTGGTACAAAATAGAGCCCATGAAAATGTGGGAGTAAGAATGATTCCCAACTGTCTGTATTGCCATTTGTCAC
This sequence comes from Cyclura pinguis, assembly GCA_030412105.1. Lineage (NCBI taxonomy): Eukaryota > Metazoa > Chordata > Lepidosauria > Squamata > Iguanidae > Cyclura > Cyclura pinguis. The sequence continues at coordinate 134,945,242 of CM059600.1, forward strand.
TTTGGGAGATGCCTGGACAGTTTTTCTCCAACCATCAGCTGTGGAGTCTACTTCCACGCGCAGGTCTAGCAAACTCTTTTCTATTAGGTAAATTGGGCCAAATAAATAATGATGGCCAACCAGCACCACTCTTCTTCACAACTCTAGGAAGAAAGAGGAAGTCTTCCTCTTTCTTGGCACTGTGAAAAGAAAGGGAGGCCCAGATCTACCTTATCTCTTTCCTTTTCCTTCAGTTTGTCCATTGCTCGTTTTAGTCCCTCTTCAAGAAGGTCAATCAGCCGTACCGTATCACCAGAACGTGTTTTAAATTTTTTCCTAGTGATGAAAGATAAAAATGGTGACTCTCCTAAATTGAAACATAATTTTCATATATAGTATATACTTCAAATATAAAGAGTATTGGTCTTTTCACCAGTATGGATGTGGTATCCTAGACACAGACCTTGATCCTTGTATCCTAACAAATTAAAATGGAGTTCACTGGATTTTAAACAAGCAGAAGAGATGTTGTTTCTGTACAGGCACAAAGTCTCTTAAATTACATGGATTCAAATAAGGCCAAAATCAAATATTATAGTTCTGGATTGTACATCCTGAAATTCTGCTGCTGGATTACAGACAGTGCTGTATTTATGTACTTTTCCCCATTACATAAATCCAAGAATGAATAATAATCAGACTAATTAGGAACACAGCAGATATCCTGAAAAGGACAAAAAGATTAGAAAGATCACTTATGTGAGAAGGAAGCAAGGATGAGTCAATGATAAATGGAGCTGGGAAGGGGTGGAGTGGGAAACAGGATGAAGAAGAGAATTCACAAGCCCAAACCTCTTCCTGCTTCTGAGCTCTATTTTAACCTGCAACCTCTGCTAATCCTAGTATTTTGAATCGTAACCACAAAAAAATGCCTTACATATACCAGGCAGATGGTTGGATAAATTCAGGATTCTAACATGCTTGTCATAAAACTATACTATACAACTGTTTTAGCATTATGTAAAGGGAACAGTTCATCAATACAGTGTTGAAGTCCAGCAGTAAAGTTTCAGAATGTATGACACAGAATTTGGTTGCACGGCTGTGGTAGAATACACTCAAGAACAGATGTAAATCACAATGAAGTATGTAGAAGGTGCTTCAAATAAAGACTATGCAACAGAAGTCAACAAGTTAAATTATTTCAAAGTTAGGAAAGAGGGAATTCTGCCTAGAAAAAACAAGTTGCCAGAAAAAGGTTCAAGAACCAGCAGAGGAGGAAGTGAGTAACTCTGCAGCTGTTCACTTACAGACTACATGGTTCCATTGCATCATTCCAATAAATGCAATTTCTGATCTGAGACACTCATTTCCAAAGTATGATGGGGACTTCATTTATCAGCAAGTCCTCTACACATCAACTCAGAACAAACTGCTACACTCAGACCATTTCCACACTACACTGTTCTAGTGCTACTGTTCCACTTTCAACCTCCTGTGGAATTCTGGGGTTTGTAGTTTCCTGAGGCCGAAGAGCTCTCTGGCTGAGAATTCTAAATGCCCCTCCCTAAACTGCAAACCCCAGGATTCCACAGGACGTGCAATGTGGAATAATATCTCTATAACTGTGTAGTGTAGCAACGGCCTCAGTTACAACTACTTCCTTCCAGGTTATTATTTCAACATTAAAAAACAGATCCCCAATCACTTAAGGAGTCAACCTACTTTTAACACAGCATTTTAAAATAATGATAGCAACATAAAAGTGCCGCTTCCTGCCATGCAGAGGAACTACTGAAGTGCCACTCCCAACATCACCCTCCGGCTCTTTCCACTTCACAAAGGCGCTCCAGCAGCATAGTCGTGGTGAGCCTTTTTGCATTGAGGGACCACTGAAAAATGGTTTACAATTTTGTATAGTTTGATTACACATACTTGTCAGTTTGTTTTATATTATACTGGATTTTTGGCATTTTACCTGCATAATCTGTTTTACAACTGAATGGTTCAGTTATCTTCCTTCCTTCCTTTTGTCTGTGTATATGCATATTTTAGATTGTACGCCTTTGGCAGGGCCCACTGTTACTGGTTGTTTTACCTGTAAAGTGCCATGTACATAGATGATATGCGTGCTCTCTTTCTTTCTGTGTGTGTATGTGTGTGTGTGTGTATTACTATTATTACCATCATCATTATTATATTGTGGCCTGCAGTTGATTGAGAATAGAGTCTACACCAGCAGTTGGTACAGCCACAGTCAGAAATGGGTAGTACTTGTAGGACTGCATAACCAACACTGTGCTGCCCCACGTGAAAGAAGGCCAAAGACACTTGTGCCCTGTGGGTCGCAGCCCTCTCCTCTATAGCTCTAGAACAGGAATAGAAAACTGTGGCCCTCCAGACATTACTGGACTACAACCCTTAGCGTCCTTAACAGCATAGTCTGTGGCAAGGAATGACTGGAGTTGCTGTTCAAAAAACTTGAAGACCTATAATTCCATGCCCTTGGTGCAAAATATTCTCGAAGAATTGCTGACGCCACATAAGGAGCTACAGGAAATCCAAGACGCCTCACGTTTCTGCATATATTACTTTTCAGCAGACCATGTCAGAAGATTTAAAGCACAAAGGTGACAGGTATACGGAACATTTTGTGATCATTTGACAACTCATTTTCATCATCATTAGCCTACTATATGCAGAATAAATTATTTGTGAACTTACTTGTCTTCTCCCAACACTACTCCAAAAGGAGCATGAACTACTCTGGTCACTTTGGGGTCATACCAGCCAATCATTTGAGCTGCTGCAAATATGGTTTGCAAGTGCACAGACTGTAAGATAAGATGGCAAGAGATGTCAGTTAAAACTCTTACACTTGCATCTAGGAAGGTACTAGCATTGACATAGTCATAAAGCATTCTCATAAGGGGAGGAAAGCTTATACACATATGGCTTTAGTCATCTAGATTATTAATTCTCAAGCACATCTGTTCGTAAACAACTTGTGCTATTGTCAGAAGGTAGACTTTCGAAGAGGTTTGCTTAGTAGATTAAAAATATAGTGCGGATGTAACTGATTAATATCAAGAGTGCTGCCATGAGACAAAAGGATAAACTGCTAAAGAACCATCCATGTATGTTTGAAGTGTCACAAGGATAACCTCAAAAAACAAAGCAACCAACAAACAAAAAGACTCCTCAAATAAAACAAATCTCAAAACAAAACCACTCTTTTAAACACCAAGAAAACATCAGGCAAACTCACCTGTCCACTGTCTACCACATAAATTATATAATCGGCTTTTTCTTCCAGCAGCCTTTGCTTTATTGCTGCTAAATCTGAAGTGTCATACGTAAAACCCCCATCAGATTTCACAATTGTCAAGGGGACAGAATACCCAGGAACAAACACAATCCTTCGGCCATCATCCACTTGCACAAACCCTAAGGACAGAGAGTAAACTGTTGGTAACCACAGAGAGATCAATGATAAATTACAGTAAGGCTTGAAAAGCAAAGATGTTGTTTTTAAACTGAAGACTGACACACAAATGAAAACACTTTATAGAAAAGCACCTGAAAAAGGACATTTAGAAACACAATACAGCATGTGGCCACTTCTCCAAAAGCCACAACAACAGGCCTGTCAAAAGCTAGACCTACAAATGGTTTTGACAAGTATGCACTCCCCTCACTGTACAATTACAGGGAGTCAAGAGGGCACCTGCAGGTGAGAACTGGGAGGAGAGACAAATGCTTCAGCTCTCTGCATCTGGCAAATATTTCTAGGATATCTCCTCCAACAGAGGGCCTTTTCCACCCAGATGGACTTTAGCAACTGCTTTCAGAAACCAGTTGAGGAAATGAAACAAATCAAATTTCAAAGATCAAATTTCAGGGAAAGGCATTTGAAGGAAGGAACCAGGAGAGGCACAGTAGAATAACTTATGTCCTCCCTTCGACTTAGTGAATACTGCCCCTTACCCATATCTGCATGTTGCTTATTGTTCCTAGACTCACCAAGGATGATTCATCCAAACATTCTCTCTCCAAAAGCAGACAATATCAAGGAGAGTTGTGGAGAGAGGAAACAAGTATTCTAAGCTTCCAAGAATCAGGACCTCACAGCTCTAATCAGTGGAACAGGCACTCCCATTCATGTTTGCAGGGTCTATCCTTCATTAATTTTGCCAGGCTCTCAATCTAGTCACATACAATGAATTCTATAAAGCTAAAGGCCTATATCCCAAAATATGAGAAGCAGTACCAAACCAATTACCTCAACCTATCTTGTATCTTAACCACCATGACATCTTTCTGGGTAAGCCTGTTGGGACAGGGCTTGGAAGTGCTGTTTACCATGGTTCAGATAATTTCTGAAGGAGTGATTTCAGAAGGTAATACTATGAGATTCCAATCTGACTCCTTGGCCATTGGCTTGTGGACTCCCCTAAGGGTTGTTTTGTCCTTTTGACTATTTAACATATATAACAAACCACTGGGAAAGGGTGTCTGGAGTTTTGTGGTCAAGTGTGTTAGAGGATCACTAGGTGTTGAGACACATGTTCATATGCTGCTCAGACAACTGAAAGCCTTGGCAAAGTCATAACCTTTTACCTTAACTGCACTATTTTCAGCAGCTAACATGCAACAAATAAAGAACTTGGAAATGGTCTTTGGTACAAATAACAACAAAAACAGGGTGGTTAAAATGCAGCAAAAGTCATTTAAGCAAAAATGGCTCTCTGGAAACTCTTCTTTATTCACAATCCGTTCATCTCTACAAACCAGTCATATTTAGAAAGAAGGGAGAGAAACACACCACATCTCTTTAATAAAATGCAGACTTCTTTGAAAGTTTTAGGAATCCTGGTGACCACCACTGATCATGATGAAGAGAGAATGCTTTAAGCTGTTTTACTTCCCACTGCATTAACAGATTTGTTACCTTTCTCTTCAAACTCCTCCACAATATTGTGCATCATATCTTGGTAGTATGATTCCCCTCTCTCTACTAGTGAGATGTCCAAGCAGTCATAGATTTTTTGGAATTCTGATCATGAACAGGAGTGAAACAAAACAAACAATATGAAAAAGAATTTGAGATACTGGTCCTTTGCAAAAAGAATTATTAAATTTATAGGAAACAGAAATGGAGGTCTATTGAGGCTGGTTTCCAGCTTTCAGATGTCACTTATCAGAGCAATTTTCATATACTATTAGGTCATTTAAGCGTAAGATTTGGTTCTATTCAGAACTCACTTCAATGGAGTTTACACTCACATAAGGAAGCACAGGACTGCAGCCTAAGGCTCCTTTAATGCAAGTACATAACACAAGACCATCGTGAGACAAAAGATGAAAAACCAAACAACAGAAGAAAGAATAGAGACTGGGTTTTGGACTATGGTTTTATACCTGCGGTTTTAAACTTGTTCGTAAATACGGAGTTGTTTTAAACATTCTTATTCCCACTCCTCCAAATTGCATGTTTGCATGCATCTGCCTTCAAGCTGACTGCTGACTTACGGTAACCTCATGTACTTCATAGGATTTTCTTAGGCAAGGAATACTCTGAAGAGGAAGGGATTGTGTTCACTTGCTCATGCGCATGGGCAAAAGGCAGGAAAGGGAACGGGACAGGAGGGGGCAGCATGTGCACGTTTGTTCACTTGCTTGGTCAGCAGGAGAAGGGAAGGGGACGGAAGGAGAAGAAAGTGACCATGCACGTTTGCTAACTTACTCATAAGCGAGTGGGAAGAGGATGGGATGAGAGGAGGGAGGGCACATATTTTTCTGACTCAAATGGGTGGCAGGAGGGGGATGGGGGATGCATGCGCACATTTGCTCACACAGGCAAGAAAGCAGAAAGTGTTGGGATGTGAGGAGGCAGGACACGCATGTTCACTCACTTGCATAGGAGGGAGGGGGATGGGATGGGACAGGAGGGATGGCATATGTGTTCAGTCACTCACACAGGAGGGGGGAAGGGATGGGACAGGAGGAAGGAGGACACACACATTCACACACTTGTGCAGGTGGGAAGGGGGAAGGGGGTGGGACAAGTCTCCCCTTCTCCCTCCTCCTATTCCCCATCCCATTCCCTTCTCCCCTCCTGCCTGTGTGAGCAAGTGAACGGGCACATGGCAAGGCCCAGCCACCCTGCCAATACCGGTACTTCTGTGTGTGTGTGTTAAATACAGTTTGAGAGGCTTATGGTATTCACAGTTTTTCTACTTTCTTGTAGGTCCTGCAGCCCTAACACCAATGAAAGTGGACAGCCAACTGTAAACCCTACAGCACTTCTATAGAATCATGCAAAAAAAGCCAAAAGCAGCTATTAACCATGAGCAACTTTCCAATGGCATGAAATATTGAATCTGCTGCGGCACATGGAGCAAAAGCAACATCTGCACTGCCATTTGTCATTCTCACTCACAATTCACTAAGCAAGAAGTGTAATAGCGGATGAGCACAGCCTTTCCACACTGCACATCTCTCACAGACTAGGCCGAAGTGCTCACAAAGCAGTGTAAGTCTGCAGGGACAGAGAGAGTTAGCTGCTGTCTGTCACTTAAATACATTATAACTTTTATAAATCACAATAGCAATAAATGTATCAAAGCCAAAGGAGTAACCTTGTTTGCTTATGCAGAAATCTGGTGACTGGAGTGAATAGAGAGCAAGATCACTATTTTGAAGGATGATATGTGATCTTTCATCTCAACTCCTACCGTTTTTATACAGGTATTTTTAAAAAAATATTTGAAAGCAGTCAAGACCAACCCATTTGGAAAGTGAGAAGATCTTTAAAAAGACAGAGGAAGGGTATTTCGAAGAGTTACCTTCCCGGGATACGTCACAGATCAGTTTCCAAGCTTTAAGGAATTCTGGATTTTTGCTTTGCAACAGGACCACACACTGGTATGCACGCTTCTTGAACTCCTCCTCAGTGTCAAACCTTCTTTTTGATTCCTATGTTAAAAAGAATAAACAATAATCTTTAGAACAGGTTGACTTTTTTTCCTTCACATGGACAGTGCAGACATGATCCCAAGCTTGTGCTCACTTCCTCATTCCCAATGGGAAGTTTCTTTCCTGGTCAGGTCCAAAAACCGGACAAGGCCGATTTTTTTCTTTTAAAGAGCAGTAAAAAGGGGCACTACTACTCCCATACTTCGACAGCAGATCTGCCTCTACTCCACATGGAGCACTAAATTGTCCCATAAGAGGAAAAGTTCTGCAGCTGAGTCCAGCCTACTAGCAAGCAACAGCTCTTCATCGTATCCAAGCTGAAGAAACATAACTTGAGTTTTACTTTGCTAGCTGATTTCTTTTGTGGGAGAGCAGCACCATCTGAAGAAAGTTCCAAATGAGAGATGTTTTTTGTTTCTCAGATTCTGCACAATCATAGCTCACCTAGTACAGATCTAAAGGCAAGAAAGCACTCTGAGGGGAGAGATGGGAGAGAGAAGAAGCAACCTACAAGCACAAAGTTTGTTTGTACAGTGCAGAACTATGTCATAACACTATGTCCAAACCAACTCTCCATGTCTTATAAACACACATTATAAATTTATCAATAACAAGTTGTACCAAACTACCAGGCCACTTGTTCAGAAGAACTGAATGCAGCCTTCCACTGTCGCAGCTACAATGCTTCCAGAAACAAGAGAGCAGAGATACCAAATACAATTTGACGGAAGTTCTCTTTATATCAGCTAGAGATTAGGATTCTTTTTTTCCCATGAGGAATGTGTTAGCAAGCATATTCCCTACTGCTGGATCAGGATGGCTACACAAGTTTTCCTATGTTTAAATAAAATTATCTTTGCTGCAGTACAAAGAACTAAAATACAGTTGGCCCTCTGCATTTGCAGGTTTGACATTCACAGATTTGATTATTTGCAAGTTTCTTCAGCCTCTACTTCCCTACCTCAGGCGCTTCTTTTCCAGTGAGAATCTTCCCTCTCAGTTGCTCCAATTAGCCCACAAAGTCCTTTAAAAGCATGGCCCTGGTCCTCCTCCTCCTCCACTACCCCCACACTCACACCAGCCACTGCCTGGTCAGCTAAGGACAGCTCACAGCCCAATTTCTCAGCACTATAGACCATCTCCCAATGGCCCCCACACACCAAAGGAAGGAGACAGGCAAGAAAGAAGAAGTACAGGGTCACCACACCAACCTCCCTTCCTTCTTCTTTCCCTGACCTGGTTTGGACCTTGGGTACACTTTCTCCCCACCATGCCTTAGCCCCGTTCCCCACTACACACTTTGATATTAACCATTTTCCCACTTTTGCACCCTTAATACTAGCAAATGTGGAGGGCCAACCATACAATGAATGATTAAGAGATGGGAAAGAATGGGTTGTTCCCAAGTTTATTCAAGTCTTTTGTCACTAAGATAGAGCCATTTGTCCTTGCAACTCGCTGCAATGGTTCCCTTCAAGCTTAGCAAGATTCCACAGAATTTTCAGTGCAGAAATCTACTGAGGTGGGGGCAACAGCATGCAACACTGGTTCATGTGGGTTCCTGGCAAAAATGGATCCCATGTAAGAATCCTGTAATACGCTCTCTATTCCTTGAGCTATCCACTAGAACACAAACCTTATTCTCTTAAAACAATAATCTCCTGGGCTGGGCTTGTGTACAAGTTCAGTGTTGTCTACGACATCTAGTGTCATCTACACAACATTTGAGAGTAGGGTACCTGCATATTTAACGTACAGCATACCTTATAGAAAGCTTGGAGATCTCCAATGGGGGGAGAAACAGTCAGGTAATCTGGAAATTTATCCTGCAGGTGAGCAATCAGCATCCCAAACTGAGTGCCCCAATCTCCTAAATGGTTTAATCTGGGCAATAAAGAACACAAAACAAATAAAAACCGTGAGCAGAAAGAAACAATTACATCAAACAGAACTATGGCCAAGATTCATGCCTTGTTCTGACACATTCTACCTAAGTGTTCCTTCTAGAGAATTACATAAAAAACTAAATGAAAAAGTGTTCTCAGAGGTCATCACTAAGGAAACTTTTTGTGCAAAGTTTGCAAGCATTATTGCAAATTATGTTACAAGTTTCTGAAAAATGTTCTTTGAAAGCACGTTATGCAGCACCAGTCTGATAGAATCCTGCCTGAAACCCTGGAAATCCACTCTCAGTCAGAGCTGACAATCCTGGTCTAGATGGACCACGGCGTGACTCAATCTAAGGCAACTCTCTACCTTAAAGAGTATCAGAAGAGCAGCTGGGGTACCGCATGTGTATGAGGATTTGGAAATATCTTTGCAGAAGTTTCTACAAAATAACAGCACTTCTGTGACAGTACTTTAACACTGAGAATGCTATTCCACAGGGAGAACAAAAGTGAATATTTAGACACATTTTAATATTTCTACCATTCCTCTACAACGGACTCACCTCAGAACATCACACCCCACAAATTCAAAGAGACGGGACATGCTTTCCCCAATTATAGTGGACCGTAGGTGACCAACATGCATCTCTTTTGCAATATTAGGAGAAGAGAAATCAATCACTACCTTTATGGGCAAGAAAAGAAAAATTAATTCACTCTAAATAGTGCAATGTATTTTTTTAACAGCATGTGTAGATACACACACACACATATATGGTGGTATCCATTCTGCTATGAGAGTATATATGTACGTGTGTGTATTGTCACTGTGTGCCTTGAAGTTGTTTCTGACTTATGACAATCTTAAAGCAAACCTATCGTGGTTTTTTTCCACCCAACTGGTTTCCATGGTCAAGCGGGAAATGGAACCCTGGTCTCCAGATTTGTAGTGCAATGCTCAAACCACTACAACACACTGGCTCTCTATGACTGCATATACACACACACACATATATAGTGGAATCCACATATTATTAGTGGACAAAGAACATTAACAATGACTGTCATACACATTCCTTAGATATTGTGGAAAACATGCACATGTCAGTAGCATAAACAGGAAGCTGCATACAATACATTGCATACAATGTATTATACAATCATTATTCATTATTCATAACATCCAAGTGATGTTGGAAGACTTCACAATGACTACTGCCAAGTGTATAGGATGCAAACAGAGAATATGCATAGCAACTGAGCAATGTATGAAATAGCTGGTTTAAGCTGTCAAGCTATGCATATTCCCCAACATCTTTGAAGACTACTTCTCTCACAAACCAAACAAGAGTCTTATACTTCTCCAACAGACAGAATGTGAAAACTGGCACACCCATTCTGCCACAGTAATCTTAACAGAAAAAAATACACAATTTCTCCTTCCCCATCAGTTGAATTTTAGGATGCATTGCTCATTTACTAAACACTGAGAAGATCAAAGAGTAGTAAAGTCAACCCAGAATAGTCAAAATATCTACTAAGCACTCTTCAGATAAGCTTATTTATATTATGTATATTGATGTGTGATTGTTATTTTGAAAAAATACCCTTATTAGACAAGTTCTCACAGAGTCACAACCACAATTGATGAGGAAGCAATATGAATTGACTATTTGTGTTTTTATATATGTGTGTGTATGTGTGTGCATTGTTTCTGGAAAGATAACATTCCTGTCTAGAAAGATCATCTGGACAAAATCCTGTGTAAAATGATTACATTATTTTTACAAATATAAAGTAGATTTCTATTAATTCTCAATGTGAACAGAAAGCACTGCAGAGAATTTAGGATTACATAATTTACAGAAAATATTTTAAGCATGCTTAGGATTAAATTAACAAGATATGTGTATCTTTTTGTATATTGAACAGGAGAAAACAAATGAGCACTTGGCAAGTGCTTTGTGGGGAAAAAAGGCTGATTTCCTTCTTGCACTAAAAACTGAGGCAGCAAATTTTGGATGCACCTAGTATTTATTAATTCTAGCCAAGATTTAAAGTAGATCCCTTCATTCTCAAGCATAAAGATACATCACTAAATACCAAAGCCAGAATCAGACAGGCCATAGTATTTTTGACTTCCATGTAAGGTTGTGAAAGCTGGAAAGTGAAGAAAGCTGACAAGGGAAAAAATCAACTCATCTGTAAAGTGGTGCTAGGAGGAGAGCTCTCTAGACACCATGGACTGTCAAAAACAAAAATAAAGGGTCTAACAGCAAATTAAGCCTGAATTCCCAGTAGGAGTCACTTCTGGTCTATGAACAAAATTAACCAATTCATCACAGAATCATAGAATCATAGAACTGGAAGAGACCACAGGGGCCATCCAGTCCAACCCCCTGCCATGCAGGAATACACATCAAAGCATTCCCAACAGATGGCCATCCAGCCTCTGCGTAAAAACCTCCAAAGAAGGAGACCCCACCACACTCCAAGGCAGCATATTCCACTGCTGGACAGCTCTGACTGTCAGGAAGTTCTTCCTGAGGTTCAACTGGAATCTCCTTTCCTGCAGCTTGAATCCATTGCTCCTTGTCCTAGTCTCTGGAGCGGTAAAGAACAAGCCCGCTCCCTCCTTGACATGACATCCCTTCAAATATTTAAACATGGCGATCATGTCCCCCCTTAACTTTCTCTTCTGCAGACTAAACATCCCCAGCTCCCTAAACCGCTCCTCACAGGGCATGGCTTCCAGACCATTTTCATTCAAGAGATGTTGAAACGATCTAACTGATGCTACTGCACTTTGCACATACCATGAGATGACGTGATTCCATGGAAAAGACAATAATGATTGGTAAAGTATAAGACAATAGGAAAAGAGACTGAGTCACTCAAGGAAGCCTCGGCTCTGGGTATGCAAAACTTGAGCAGGGCTGTTGATATCCAGGACTCTTAAAAGTCTCTAATTCATAGGACCTCTGTAAACTGAAGCCAACCCAGCATCAACAAATATGCATTCATAAAGCACTTCTATGTTCATAACTGGATAGATGGGGAATAACTAACTTCTTTCCAGCAGCAGCAGCCACTCTTAGAGTGGTGCTCTGGAGGGTTCCTCCGAACTTTGGGAAGTGAAGAAGTTCTCCAAGGGCAGGCAGAGGGAAGGCTGAAAAGCCCTCATGTATGCACAGCCAGGCAGTGTGGTAGTATTCCGGATCCAAGCTCTTGAGCATTTGCAGATAAAGGTACATTAAACAATTGGGTATTCGTATTTGGTTAAATACAAATATTATCATAAATGTTCATCATCAGCACCTAAGAGACAATAATCTCTTACCTTTTTCTTTTCATCAATAGCAGGAGGCTGAACTCCATTCACCAACATATTGCTCAGCTGTCTGGATACAAATTCCTTTTTCAGGTGTACATTAATGAAACCTTCAGACAGGCAAAATAAGTATGAATAGCTGCTGGGGCCACAAACATTAAAACTTTGATTTGCTCTGTACTGAACAAACATTTTACATAGTATGCAATACTCCAGAACTTCCTCTACTCAAGTAACATGACATCTGGAGTCACAGTGAACATCAGGTTGGCACATAAAACTAGTAACATAAATTATTCTCTAAACCAATTTGGTCAGCACTGAGTTACCTTGAATGAGAGTTTGTGAATCACCACTGCAATATCAGCTCACAATGTACCTTGGTGACACACCAAAACAGAAATATAAGTGCAGACCACCGACATGGAAATCTTTTTCAACAGAGAAGTTTCTTTTTTACTGAGCAATTAAATTCACACCCACAATGCTGTAAACAGTACTACTCAAAGTAGCTTTCCATGGACCAGTGCCAGTACACAAGCTATTGGTCACAGTAAACTTACAGGAAAGAAAGCTAGTGGGTGTTGTCAGTGGACAAAAGTATGGTGCCATCCCTTCCACATTGGGGTAAGAACCCTGCTGGTCCCCCACATCAAACAGCTTAGGATGCGCTGCTATAGAATAAAATTATTTTTATCATGGACATTTACAACATTTGCTTTGCTAAGTATTTTTCTCTGCTAGCCCCTGCAAAATCCAAGGGGCATCAGCAGAACATTTGGTCATATTTATTTCTAACTGCAGACCTACAAAAGATACTTCTTAATCCATCACAAACAATACTGGACTTGAATTTCACACAACGAATTATGCTTAAGATATACCCAGATCAAGCAGTCTCATACATGGGAATGACCATGACAAAGTGGTACATGTCTTAATTCCTAATACTGGTAAATATTCTTTAGGGACACAACCTTCTAGACCATGTCTCTTACAATTCAACCCTCGAAGACCTAGAATGTTTTATCCTAACACCTGTAACATACTTGTATTATAATGAGTTTTTTTATCATAATATTTGTAATGTCATATTCAAGTGTTCTAGTAAACAGCTAAGGAATAACCATACCAGGACCAGCAATTTCGACCTTCTCAATGCATTCATTGTCAGGAATGTTTCTGGCAATCTTGTCAGCAATTTCTCGTGGGCTTACTTTTTGCTCCTTTGTCTTGAGCAGTATCTGGAAAGCAGAAAAGGGTCTCAGTGCAATTGCTCACTAAGGAAATAAGAGAACGCGATGGTCAAAAGTCTAAACTCATTAACCAGCTGCGGCAAAAATGGTATTCCCAGTCCAGAGAAATCTCTCAGCAAGACTGGCCTGCCTGGAAAGTCTCATCGGGAAGGTCTGGCAAAGGCAATAATTAAATGAATCACTAACCCTCCAGGTTAACTGACTAAAGTACACAAGCCGCACTGCTATTCATTTCTGCAACTTCGAAACAGGAAGTAAATAACCATTAATGCCACTTCCTCTTATACATCTCAGCCAAAACAGTTGAAGTGGCTGTTTTGGGTACAATTTCCAGGTGTATGTATTTCACTATAGACGACTACTGCACACCAAAAAAAGGAGGATTGTCAGTGTTCTTCATGAAAAGTACTGGATATTATCTCAATGATTCTATTACTACCTACCCAAGGGGCCAGACTGACTTCATTCCTGCTGTCTTTCACCTTTTTATTCAGGCAAACCAGAGGTTACTGATCTCACTTGCTGTGTAAGGGACTTTGAATGGAGTGTACTGTTTTGTTTTTCGTTTTTTTAATGTCATTTTTAAAAATATGTGATTTAAATTTTGGATGATTTCATTTATGTATACAGATTGTTTCATTTCATGCTTCTCTGAATGCCATATGTTGGAGGAAAGATGGGATACGAACTGAATAAATGAATGAAAACGAAGGGCTTCCTATCAGCCAAGGTGAACAATTCTATGCTTCCAATTTTGAATTGTTGATTTCTAAGAAGTGACTCTACAGCAAGAGTTGTCTCCAACACATCACTTGGTTTCATCCCTGAAGTAAGAGAGGGGTGTACGTGCCAGGCGACAGTCTCTCCCAGTGACCTGCCAATGGGGAAGGAAGAGCCATCACAAATGTGTTTTGTCTCTGTACATGCTCATTAGCATACTGTGCCTGCACTCTCAGCTGGAGGAGCCAGAATGCTATTAGTTTTACAGTTACACTGCTCGATTTCATTCTCTTCCACATGCACTCACATCCTCTGCACTTACCCTTCAACTTTTTGGAGGCAACAATAAATGTTCTGAAGGAAATTTGTTAGTCCCCATTCCAGTACTGAATGCATGCCAACAAAAGTTGTGTGACACACTAAGGACCAGCAACTTTCTGTTTCCTCATGTGGTATAGGGAAATCCAGAATGCTCAAGAGAACAATTGTTTCATTTCATTTATTTGGGATAAGAAAGGGTTGCTTTTCCCGTTAGTAAGCTTTAAGGATATTTAATCAGTAAGTTTTAACCACATTCTCAATGACAAAAAAGGGAACATTATTTTTTTATAGGATCAGGTATCATTTCAACACAAATTACCATTATTCCAGGATCTAGAGATTAGGAAAATCCACTACAATGAAATGAATTATCAGTCAGTGCAAGCAGAAGAATAGCAGCAAAAACACTCACTTAAGTGCTAATATATTTTAACAGCTTACTCTGGCATGGAAAGAGCTAGAAAAGCATATAAAGAGTAGCAATGGTGTATAAAGCAGCTTCTGTCCATGCCTCTCTCTAAAGAGGTTGCTGGGAAGGCCCTATGATATCAAGGTACAAAAACAATAAAGACATTGAGAAACCTGCACTGGATAAAACTCCTAGCAGCATCTTAATTGGGGTAAAGCGGCGGTCAAAATATATTTTAAAAGGCATTGCTAGTTTGTACTGGGCTGGCTGACAACCAGACACATATGCTAATGAGCTCTGCAAAGAAGAGAACATGGATTTTGTGGGGTTGTTTCTCCAAAAGAAGTTCATGCAGAGTGGCTGCCGGCTGGCACGTATCAGTCTTGTTTGGGAAGCAACCTCTGCCAGGCGAGTTTGCCAGTTAACAATTCTGCCATCTTCCTAGGAATGTGGCAAGGAGTCTGCCTGGAAACATAAATTGATTTTAATCTAGCAGTCGAAAATTATATTGTTTGTTGTAACATAAGACACATTTATTAAGCTTTTAAGAAGCAGTTCTCCATCGTTCACGGTTTGCATTACTAGAAAGCGTTGGGCCTGAAAATAAGTTGAAGACGGAAACTGTACTCCTAAGGGAAGGGTGGGCAACTGTGGTAGATCTCAGGGATAATTTCTCCTTCCAGTGGCTATAGAGTTTGCCACAAAGTGAAATGAAACAAAACCAAAACCAAGCACATACTTATTTCTATTTCTGGTTTCGAACAAAAGATAAAGGAGCCACGAAACTTATTTGGAGACAAACTGCTGCTCCTGGAGGCTTCTGAGAATAGTGCAGTCCTCTCTCCCCCCGCCCCTTTTATGAGAAAAAGAGGTACCTAGAGGGGCCAAGGGACAAAAAAATACTGTATGTGGCTTAACTAATTGTGTTCTACAGCAACTGTGGGCAACTTCCCAGGTTTGCTTCCTGTTGCTGGACCTCCCCTCATTTAAACTTACAGAGAGAGAGACAGAGAGAGAGGGCGGTGTAGTAGTTTGAGTGCTGGACTACAACTCTGGAGAAGAGGGTCTGAATCCCTACTCAGCCATGGGGAGCCACTGGGTACCCTTGGGCAAGCCACACTCTCTCAGACTCAGAGGAAAAAAAGACAAACCACATCTGAACAAATCTTGCGAAGAAAAACCTGTGACAGGTAGGTAATCGGAGGTTGGACTTGAAGGTACAGAATGAGAGAGAGAGAGAGAGGGCACTGAAAAAACCCTCCCTGCACCTTCTAGAGCCTATAAGAAGTCAACTGTGCAATGTTCTGAAGCCTCTTTTAAACCTAGTAATAGGTCCTTTTTACAAAACAGGCAGAATTTATTTTGGTTCTAGAAAAGATTTCCTTTGATCTAAAACAGATTTTGGGTTTGGAAGGACCTAGAACAATTTTCCCTGGGTCTATCACAAGGTGCAGGAAAGTTAGTTTGGAGATCGCATTTAACCCTGTTAAAATTAAGTCAAATAAATGCTGATTATTCCAACCTGTGTCGGAGGGGTTGCCAAGAAATTGGCTCCTATTTTCATATGTGGTGGGAATATGGAAGTGTATTGAAATTTTGGTGGTTAGTTTTTACAGAAATAAAGGAAATAACTAATCAAAACATACAGTTAAATCCTAAGTTAGCTTTGTTATCAATATTTGACAAGGAACAAAGTAAGGGGCCAACAAGAGAATTAATTTCTATTTTATTAACTGTAGCAAGATTAAGAATAGCTAAGAAATGGAAAATAAAGCAGGATACTCACTTAGATGATTGGTATAAAGAGGTATGGGATACAGCTATTAATGATAAACTGACCTGTAATATTAAAGTAAAGAAGGGGGAATTAAAAAAAGATATTTTTATAGATATTTGGGGGGAATTTATTATGTGTTAATAAAGGGAAAAGGAAGTAAACCAACTGAACAACCATTACAATTTTGGAAAGGGAATGGAGCTTTTTGAAGGGAATGGGTTATATCTCTAGTGGTCCCGGTGGCAGGGAGCACTTATGATTTAATTGTTGAATACACTAAGTTCAAGAATATAAGGTATATAGTAGTTTGTTAGTTTATGTTTCTTATGTATTTGGTATTACGTTCTGATTTTGCAACGTCATGTATTGTTATGTTGTCTAATTAATCAATAAAAACTATATAAAAAATATATATAAAAAATCCTTCTGCCATGGAACTTCTATGCCTGCCTAAATTTTATGACTAACAGAGACCACCTTTCTTTGTTCTAAACCCACATTTGGTTGGATTAAATGAAAAAAGCTTTCCTGAAGTTGTGTCTCAAACTCCTCATCAAGCAGTTTATTTCCTAGACCATCTTTTAGGCCTTCTAGACTGAATTATACTGTTGACTTACTATTACCAATATGTAATCTTTCTAGCTTTTATATTTTTACTGCTGCTATTTTTAATAGCATCACTGCTGACCTGTTTCTCTTGTTTTGATGTTCTGGTTTCTCTTCACTATAATTTCATTATGGCTTTGTGATCACCTTGAACTACACAAGAAAAGCAGACTACAAGTCTTTAAAACAAACATCCAGAAATACTAAAGAAGGACCCTGCCTGAATTTTCATAAGCACAGAAGCCATCAAGTCATACATATGGGCTAATTCCCTTTATTTCAAGTCTTTTCGAGACATCGGCTACACACTCTGTTTACTCAAATGTGACAATGTAAAGAATGTAACAATAACAAAACACTCCTAAAACTGTGTGGTTGGTCTCAGTGGAAAAAGAACTGCCCGATACAAAGAAGGTGGTTTTCCCAGATAGACCCACTAATCACAGCAGTGTGTCCTAAACTCAGCCATGTTATCTTCCTCCAGCTAACTTTGTGCTGTTTGGAATATAACTTCAGAAAACCATGAAAACATTTTCACATTCCCCATTACCTGAGTGATGCTCATAGCACTGTTACACTGGTAATCACCAAACTTGGGCTGCTGACTTGGTGTCACTGCCAGTGGGGGGTTTTCCAGATCTGGATATGCAGCTTTGATAGCTCCTCCAAAAATGTCCTGGAGGCGGCTGTTGATGTTAATCATGCCTTTTGATGGTCTTCCTCTGTTCCTTTCTTCTTGGAGGCTCTAAAGGGAAATACAAAACCAAGTTGTCCGTTTGTCTACTTAGGGAGTCCCAATGTAGCACAAACTTATAACATTAACAAGAGACCACCACTACAGATACCCTTTTTTTTTTAACACTTCAAAAAGACATTTCAGCAAGCACATGTATGGTTGTGAACAAACCATTTTGTGAGATCTAATCTGCTTTTCTTTGACTAAGAGAGAGAGAAAAGCTTTGTAAGAATGTGCCATGACTTGGGTGACCAAAGCCCTGATGATTCTGTGATCTCTGGTGGAGTGGAGTGAGTAGAGCAAGCAGAAGAACACTTCTTTGCTTCATTGCTCTGATAAGCTGCTTTTTACTCTTAAAAAGTACAGGGTGCAACCTCAAAATAACTGCACAGTAGTTACCCCACAAGTATCTACTTTACTAGAAGGAAGAATGGATGTTCTCTGTTTGCTTTGTGTGGCTGATATGCAGAAAAATAGCAGGCTGAAGTTCTTAGCGGTCAGCAGATACACTTGCAAACATAGTAATTCACAAGGAGAGTTATTGCCACTGTAAAAAAAACCCTGTCATTTTACCAAGCAGTCTTCAGGTTTTCCTAGACCAGTAGGTCAGCAGGGAAAGACTGCAGCCACCTTGGTAAAGCAGCGGGATTCAGGCTACTTTGTCCCAAGAACTACTACACTGCAAGGGGCACCTGTCCTTTGTAATATTTCCATTCAAACGTATCTAAAAATACTATCAATGAAAACCTGCTTAATGACATAACAATTCTTCTTCCCCAAACCCCCAAAGTAAAGTATTAATGAGGACTAATACCACAATAAAGGGACATTAATGTGAGGCACCACCCAGATGTCATATGTTTTCCAAGGATGTATCCTTAAGAAAGTAACCGGTAGAAATGCACCTTAAGTCAACAGAAAGGGAATAACTGCAACATATAATTACAGAGAAGTAATCTGTTGTATTTTGGCTGTGTGATTACCTTGAAAACTTCTTCTGTGCCCTATTTTTCAACACATCACTAAAACAGAGTTATACTGCACAATTTCTAAAGGGACAAGTTTAATAGAAAGGAAACAAGCATTTGTTGTGTTAAGCACAGCCACATTTCAGATGGCTGGAAGCAGTTCTAAATCATGAGACTCCACATTTACTGGTTTTATCTTTCTCAAACGTAAGCAGTCACTCCAATTTCCCTAATTCTTTGCTACCTGCACCTATGGTACTGTGTATTTTCTCCACCATGTTCTAGTCCTTTTATCCTTGCTACGGCATGGCCAGTGACAGGTACTGTGTATGTTTTTCAACCTACAGGCCTGGGGCTTGCTCTCACATACAATCTCTCACACACTCTTCTCATAGCTTTTCAACTAACTCTCTTCTCCTTCTGGATCCAGCACTTCTCTCCTCACATTAAGTAAGCTCCTAACTAAGAACTTGCGTCCTTAACTCCTAGCTTTTGAGCACCTACTGATGTTCTCAGCCATAGACCCCTTCTTGATCCACTCTTGGTGCTGACACGGCAGCTCATTTTCTTCTGGCAACCCCTCCAGCCACTCCCAATCCCAAACTCTTGAGCAGTTCAAGAGCACAGCTGTTTTCCAAGGGCAGTTTTTAGAGTCACAACATTCATAAACATTTCCTTTTCCCATACTACAGACTATATGGGTAAGAAAGATACCTTTTGGAGAACATTTAAGCGATATTTAAGTTTTGCATTCTCTTCTCGCAATCCTTCCAAGCTTGGAGAAACTCCCAAACATCTGAAGTTTTTCAAACGATCAATTTCAGCAGTCAGGAACTTGATCTCTTTCTCCTAGAAAGGAAAATAAAATCAGCAGTGTATAACTTATACTCTTCTTATATGGTACAGTTGGGGTGGGGGGAATCTCCCTTTAGGATTCAGTAAGCAGAAGCATCAGTGAATTGAACAGAGCAGTTATTTAATATGCCTTTCAAGCCCAGAGTCAGACAAGCCCAGAATCTGATTATAAAACAGACAATTATGCCAAACCTATATAGAATTTTTGAAAAAACAGTGTGACATTAGTAATTAACCAAAATACACTTATGATAATATTAACTATTCAATAATGCGTAAGTATAGTTTTCCCTCCACAATCATAGGGGTTAACGTTAATGGATTTGATTATTTGTGATTTTTACCAGCCTCTATCCCCACCAGGTGCCTCTTTTCAACCTTCCCTCTTGGTGGCTCTGATAGGTCATACAGCCCTTCAGAAACTTGCCTCTAGTCCTCCTCCTCCTCCTCCTCCTCCAGCCACTGCCTGGCCAGTTAAGGGCCGCTCACACCCCAAGTTTTCAGCACCATGAGCCCTCTCCCGCTGCCCCTCACACCCAAGGAAAGAGATGGGCAACGGAGAGGAAGTATAGGGCCACTATGCCAACCCACCCCCTTTTTCTCTCCTTTCCTTGACCTGGCCTGGACTTGGGTGCCTGCCCTCCCTACCATGCCTCAGCCCCCTTTCTACAGACAGACAGACAGACAGACAGACAGACTCTTTGATATTTGTGATTTTTCTACTTTTGCGAGGTCCTAACTCCCTACCCCTAGTGAATATGGAGAGTCAACTGTACTGTTTTCAAAACAACAATGCCACACTTGTTTTCTTACAATTCCAAACTTATTTATAACTAATATCCCTATCAGCAGAATGGGTCAAGTTGGTGGGAGAAACTCACACATTTAACTTGCATTTTCTTGACATTCCTTAGACACTAGTTACTTTGCAACTTCCAAATTTTTCTCTGCCTGAGACTATTTTTTTCTTCAGTATGTCTCCATGTTACTTCGATCTTACAGTAACCCTCTGATTGTTCCCTTCAGTAATAATTAGTGGATAATGAATCATAGCTTTGATTTTAGTTACTTTCTAACTTCTACTGCATAGGATCAAACAAATGGCAACCTTTATTCTTCCATGTGACACTACAGAACTTTCACTTGCTACATACAGTATGTTAACACAGTATTAATTGTGATTACTTATTAATGTTGATGTCTAAAACTTCTTACTGCATGGTAGAGTTGGGAAACCTACATCC
Source organism: Cyclura pinguis (assembly GCA_030412105.1). Lineage (NCBI taxonomy): Eukaryota > Metazoa > Chordata > Lepidosauria > Squamata > Iguanidae > Cyclura > Cyclura pinguis. The sequence goes on from CM059600.1 coordinate 134,966,311, forward strand.
CACAAACCATAGGTGAACCACTAAGTGCAAACCCCACCCCCAATCTGTGTTTCTAGCTTCTCTCAATGGCACACTCCATTATAATTTTCACTCTAGTTTATTAACATTATTGTCTTGCTAGGCTCCCTAACAGAAAAGACAACAAAGAACATCTTGCACAAATTAGGAAAAAAATGCTTGGATACAAACATATTTTTTGTTGCTGTGTACTCAACAACAGTAAGAATCATGCCTCTAACTCTACCCACTTTTAGTTCTGCTCCATCTAGCTTCAACTCTAGTTACATCTTTTGCTGGAATGCAGTAACCTGAAAAAGTTTCAGCCAAGGTAGTTTGAAAAGGGGGGCGGGAACAGACATCCCTCTTTTGCTCTATATCGTGCAAACAGCATTACCAAAGGCCAAGGATTATCGAAACTGTTGATAACTGGGCATCGTGGAAGTATCTCACAGGATCACCACATGTTGAAGCTGACTTGACTGAAAACAACAGCAAAACATCAAAAAAATATCTGGCTGCTTAACCTCAACATGCCATGTAACTAACACAATGGTTGAAAGGAGTGTCTCATTTGATGCAATTCAGTAACGCCACAGATGGTCTGTACTTCAACTTCCATATGTTCCCAGCTGGGATGACAAATGATCAGAGATTATGGCAAATGGAGCCCAAAACATATGCAAGACAGAAGGGTACCTTACCCATTGAAAATCTATGTATCTGCATCTGCAGATCTTAAGAACCTTATGCTCTACAGGTTACACTACTAGTGAACAATATCTAAACAATTCATGATAATGTCCACCTGCACTAGAAATTAAATATTTGTAACCATTTCATACAAAGAACGAGAATGCTAAAGGATGGAGTTTACTCTCCTGCCTAACAGAAGGCACTGAGATTATACACCACAGCACAGGGATGCTAAAAGGGTTTTTACCTGGGAGATCAGAACATCCTAATCCACCATTTCTATAACCTACTCTTAAAACTAGTTACTACTTAATTCTGAGCAAATCAGTAGAAATCAGTTCAATGAACTGTACTTCCAAGACAGCAATCTGGTTCATAAATAATATTAAATGGTTTAGCATTAACACTGTAGCAAAAGTTCAACTAGGTCTCTTCCTTAATGGCAAAGCATCAAGGAGAATGGAAATTTTCTTCTCTATGCTAGATTAGAGATTTCGGAATATGACACCCCCTCTAAGCGTGTTTAACTCTCACTATGGTTAGTATGGAAAAAAGAGACCCAGCTTCATAACCTATAATTTGAAGGTGTCTTATGGTTTATCTGACCTCCTTAAGATTAAATTAATCCGGATCAATTGGCTTTGGATGTCATAACAAACTCCTAAGTATAAACAGGAAGTGAAAATGCCTCTCTGTGTCTTGTCCATGTAGCAATAAACCAGGGGATGAATCATCTAGTCATTCAGATGTTGTTGGACTGCAACGAGCTCAGTGGCCTTGCCAGCACAACCAGTGGTAAATCCAGCTTCATCTGTAGTGCACATAAATCTCACCCCTTCACTAAATCATGATTTGGGTGTTATGTGTGAGTGTACCCAGTGGCTTAAAGGTATAGCCAAAGAATATGCTCAAGCCTACAAGCTTTGAAAACAGACTTCATAAAGTAGCCAGACTAATGAAATAGCCTGGCTCAGGGAACAATTTCGTACCTTTTGCAAACTGAGAAAAGTGTGAACTCTCTAAGTAAGAGCTAACAAAAGAAGAATGAACAATCAAGAAAAAAACCGATGAGACAATTTCATAAGCGCTTTGATGCAAAATTCAGTTACACATGACCACACCACAAATAGAGGGTTTCTTTCACTAACTCTACTAGCAAGCAGAATTGAATGGAAAACGAAGTATGGTATTGACAATAATAATGCACTGTTATATAAAACCTTAGCAAAAATAAAGCTGGTCGATAAAGAAAAAAGGAAGCTACAAAGAGAAGGAACTTTCCTTTTCGAAACAAAAAAAGTGAGATGTCTCCAGAACCATCATTTACTGGTAGTTCGGAGAACAGGTGGCTTCCCCATCTACATCCACCTGACGGGTTTATAAGATATTTTGAACGAAGTCTGCCTTCTCTTCTCGCTATGGGCTCCTAACAAAGAAAAGCCTAGCGAAGACACTGCTGAGCCATCGGGGCATTCATTCACTGATGTGATTTTCTTAAAGCTTCGCCCAAAAAGCGTGCTCAGAAAACTGAAGAACAGTACATAGTTAATTTAGAAAAAGAGCGGCGCAATTACTTCGACGATAATAGAAACGCGTTAATTCCTGAGCTCGGGAGTGGCGGGCGGAAAGGAGAGCGAGAGAGACGCTTTTAGAACTGCCACGCCCAGCATCCCCCTGCCAATGCGGGCTATCCAGGGGGGACTGCAGTCCTAAAAGCAACCGTCTGCAACCTCTAAAATGAAGTAGCCGCCAGAGCTCTGCCCTAAATCCTACTGTTAGGTAAAGAAAGGCCGCTGAGTCAGTGGGATGTGCCTGCTCGTTGACTCGCCGCGCAACAGCTCCTCGAAGGGGTCTGCGCTAGCTGGGGCTAAGAAAGGGAGGCCCCCCAGCGCCGCGGCGAAAGAGAAAGCGCCGCGTGGACAGGAAGGAGGGAAGGAACCGGGCGCCGGCCAGCCCTCGAGGGCGGCCACGCCGCCGCCGCCGCCCCTCTCGCCGAGAGCCCCGCGGGGGGGACCCAAGAAAAGGAGGGAAGGAAGGAGCGAGAGGGGGACAGAGAAAGAGCGCAGGGAAGGAAGAGGGGCCACATGCAAGCCCCTCGGGGTGTAGCCATCCCCGCCCCCCGAAACCGGGGCGCTCCCGGCGGCCCCTAAATTTCCCCAGAGAGACAGCCGGGCTCCTGACCTGCCGGCAAAGCCGCTCTGCCCATTGAGCCGCTTGCACTTCCATTCTCACGGGAAGACCAAAAGAACCGGAACCGGAACGCCGAGCGCTCTCTATGGTGAGCAGCGAGCAAGGAGTCCCGCCCGCCAACAGGGGACCAGAGCGTCACGTATCTCTCGGGGGCTCTCGACCTCCCCCTTCCGGGCGGCGGGGACGCTGCGCCTCCACTGAGCGTGCGCGCGCGTTTCTTCCGCCTCTGGGGCGGGATCGCGGACTCAGCGGACGGGTAAGGCGCGTGGGTGTGGGTGGCTCGCCGAGTGATGGGAAGAAGATCGATTGATCTTCTTCCCCATCACTCGGCGAGCCACCTACACCCATATGTGTGTGTATAATTCTTCCCGCCTCTCCACTCAATACCGTGCAATAGAGCTAATGCACGGGGTACTCCCTTTCTACAAAAAGCGGCTCGGAGTGTTTCGCGTTCACGCCCCAGACTTTGGGTGCTGGCGCGAGTGACGGGCCATTCCCGCACTAGACGGGTACAGTGCCGCTATTCTGCTTTCAGCATCCTATGGAGTCCTGGGGTTTGCCGTTCCGCGGGGGGCCTGGGGGCTATGGTGCTGCCTCTAGGCCCCTCCCTAAACTGCAAACCCCAGGATTCCATAGGATGCTGCAAGCGCAATAGCGGCACTGTTCCCGTCTAGTGCGGAAAAGGCCTCTCCCCAGCAGCGAAGTGAGGGCGGGAGAGGGCAATGCGGGACGACCGTGGGCTTCGCTCCCGGGCCCGGCGGCAGCCCGCGCTCCGGCCAACGGGAGGCGGGCTTTGCGGTGCGAGCGGCGCGGTTGTGCCGGCGCCGTGCGAGGCTGCGCCCTCCGACCCGTCGGAGCGGAGGGTCGGGCGAGTCGGGCCTCAGAAAGCACTCCGATAGCGCTTCTGGCCCAGTGGCTGGTTTCCCCAGCTTTTCTTTCGAGAGGGGCGGCTCTTGGGGACGCCGGGACTCTCCCTTCTTCCTACCGCCCCGTACCGCACTGGACTTTAGGCAGAACGGGCCGGCTCACACTTGAAACTTGTGTACTGTGCCTGTATACGGTGCTGTGCTTGAATTTTGGGTGTGTTAGTAAACCGTATGCACACTGGGTCTCAAACTCGCCTCAGCGGCTGCCCTACAAGACTGCGGATCTCCCTCCCTCGTCTGATGGCATCAGTTTCCAGCAAAAGCCAGGTGGAGCGTTTGGGGGCGGGGGCAGGAAGGATCCTGCCCTGGTTTGTCCTCTGCTGTCCCAGTTCTCTGTTTCCTCTCAGTTTACCTGTAATCTTCACAACAGACGGAGGCAGAATGGATTTTCCACAGGAGCCTGTCACGGTTACGAACTGGCCCGGTGCAAAAAATAAAAAAATTCAGCGCGGGGCTACATGCACCACCCTTTCCAGTCTGTCTGAGTGGACCAAATGATGTTGTGCTAGAGAAAATACAACATCCATTTGTTGCTGCAACACCCAAACACAGCTCAGACCACGCTTACTGTGGAAATAATATGGGCATTGTGCTATTTACTGCTTTACAAATTAAAGATGTATTATAGGCCACTTCCCATTCACTCTTCCCATGCTGAAATCCAAAAGAATTAATGGTGATGCTGTAAATGTTTTAAGAAATAATTCAGTTGTTGGCTGGCAATAGTAACATGAAATACGGAATTCCAGACAGTAATATACTACAGTACCACAACATTTATATTTATTTATTTATTTTTTTAAAAAAACTTCCTTTGAGCGAGGCAAGAGGTGGTTGTCCTGTGCCTCTCAATTTGTTTGTGGCTTACAGTGGCCCTAAGGCAAACCAGTTATTCCTTCCTCTGAGGCTGAAAGAGTGTGGTTTGCCCAAGGTCACCCAGTGGGGGTTTCTAACCTGGGTTCCAGAGTCCTAGCCCAAAACCCAAACCACTATACCACAATGGCTCTCAGGGGCATTATATTAAGTGGAGCAAAAACTGAAAAGCAGAAATCAACAAGTTTCTATACTGTGAAATTTGAAAATGCAAAAATAAACCAACTTTTTTTTTAATTTTAAAAGAATAAAAATAAGGAACAGGGAAGTAAAGTCCCTCTCTTAACAAATCACAAGACGGAAAATAGTTGTTCTACTGTGTTCCTCATATTCTGAATGTACAAATGCATACAGTATTTCCCTGTTCACAGTATGTTCTTGTTTAGAGTCTTTAACAGATTGTAGCTTGGTCTAATTTAGAGCTTCAGGGCAGGGCATATGATCAGCAATGTAGTGCCAAGATTTTCAGAAAACATTGTCAATGAAAATTCATGTCAGACTGTGGCTGGAATGGAGAGATAGGTCCATTCTGTAGCTCACTTGGGAATTCATTCATGGCTTTAGGACCTGTTTTAAACACATAGTTCAGGGAAACCTTACAAAAAAGTCATATTCTCTTACTTTGTGCTGTGGGGGATGTGTTGTGGGGGGCAGCAGAATCCAGATGGGTTGCAAGTCAACATTTAATCTTTACTCAAGATCTGGAAAACAGGTATCATTTCCCCAGTTTTTGGTAGCAGTGGCTGTTCAGATTCAAAGTCTTAATTTCACAGTCAGTCCATAGATTACAATACCCCTTTACCTGCAGAAGAGGCTGCGGTATACATGCACTTCTTGATCATCCTTCTCCATGAACTGCAAGGTTCTCATAGTCTCAAGGGTTTTGTTTTGTTTTTGTAGAGACCTATATATAAAATATTGTTGTTTGCATCAAAGCATCATCCCCTCTCCAGCCATGGATCCAGGAGTCCATTTTGCCTCTCTATGCTCTTTCGCTGTGAAGCCTTCACTTGAGATGATGGGGACATTTGCTCACTTGTCCAGGGTTGATGCCTACTTGACCCAATAAATGTAACAGCATGCAAGAGAACTATCAGGTATTTCTGTTCCCCTTCTCCGACGCTGTGAAATCCCAAATCCCAAATTATAGTGCTTAGATCAATAAAATGACAAAGGCCAATCTTGGGATTCAGAACAAACTTCAGGAAGCTCTGGTTATGGCATTAAAAAAAAAATCTCTAACAAGTATATGTTTCTAGAATGAACTGCCACAAAAATGGCCAAAATGTCTTTAAAACTGCATGGATTTATGATTACACAAGTTTTTAGATCTCCTGGTAAGAATATTCCTTCCCTAACTCAAAATGTGGAAATTAGAAGTCCATACAGGTCTGTATCTGTGACTGTAGAAACTGATAAAAGTTCTGAAAAACCATTCCTATGTACAGACAGAAAAGACACAGAGGTTAGGTATGTAAATTTCTATAGCAATTTTAATCTGTTAATCCTGACAAAATTTAAAATAGATATAAATTCAGTCATTTAGTGCTTGCCTTTAAAAGTGTTTTATACATGAAAAACAAATATGTACATCTCAAGAGAATTCCAGTTTTAAAACACTTGTCGGCTTTTCTCCTGAAGGTGCATCTTGGTTTGTGGACCTTTAAGGCCTCTGTATTCCTGTGCCTGCTGTTCTCTGCTGTTATGTTGGCAACAGTTAGAGAAATAGTGAATATGAGAGACAAGTGTTGCTGGTGGATGGGAAGCGGGGGTGAAGGGCCAGGCATTATACTCCAAGAGACTCTGCCCAGTATGAATCTTAAGACCCTTGTCCACCTCTATCTCTCACCAGAGGAGAAAAAAATAACCAGACTTCACTCAGATGGAACGCAGTTAATAAAATGTGATACCCAGAAAGGATGGAGCTTAGATCAAGAGAAGTGCTGGTTGCAGGACCTGGGCAGAAGCTCAACCTCATACCTCTCCTCCTCCCAGCTGTCCCCTTGAAGCATTGGCCATGGGTCAGGGGACTCCCTTAATGTGGTAGACTGTGGTGCATGCTGTAAAGAGGGAAAGGGAATTCCTTAACACCAGGTAGGGATATCTTTTGAGAGAGGAACTTCCACTCATAGAACTTGTCTCTTGTTCAGTTTCAGAGGTGGTTTCCTGACCCCTTCATGATACAGCTCAGAGAAGACAGCTTCTGCCTGTCCCTTTCCCCTGGTGCTCCTCTAGATCCAATACAGTGGTTTTATTTACACTGCTTTTATCAAGGCACTAATGCTCCAAAAGGGCATGGCCAAGTTCATTCATCTAAGACTCATACCAGGCAAAAAGACTTCTCTAGGATATACTGCCTGAATAGTCTCTGTGCGTGTGCACGTGCATACAATATACCTGTGCTCATGTGCATCTAAAAGTGAGTCTGCAAGCAAATGAGTGCTTGTGTGTAAACATGTAACATAGATTACCAAGGTGGACAAGATAGAAAAGATATACAAACACTAACAGTACGGTAAACTATGGCTTATAGACACAAGTATAGTATTACTACTAGACGAGGCTTTGTTGCATGTTTAGTAAAAGTTTTCAAAAGTGGTAAGAGGAAAGTCACTCCAATTTAGTTGTTCCATTCAAATGGGGAGAGCAGACATAACCAGAACTTTTTTTCTCCCAGTACACAAGACAGCTCTTAAATGTTAAGGTAAAATTACAGTCAAAATACTTTTTTTTGAAAAGTCCTAAATGATTGCTGCTCTTTGTAAATTGGTAAGATTACAGAAGGATTGCTTTTTTTAAAACAAACACACTATGACAATAATTTTTAAGCAAATGTTGGCTTTTAGAAGTGCCATATATACTTGTGTATATAAGTTGACCTCATGTATAAGTCATGGGCAGGTTTGGGGGCCAAATTATGGATTTTGATATGACCTGTGGATGCGTCAAGGGCCATTCCACAGAGAAGGGAAAGTGCTAGCACCACTTCAGGGGGCCAGCTGCCTCTGGCCACCACCACCACCTTCCACGCCAAGCATTTAAAAAGGCCTTTCACCATTCTACTCAAAGAAAGGGATGGTTCTTTTTTAAAATAAAAGTTAAGGTACATTATTATTACAAAAAAAATAATAATAAAAGGAACCATCCCTTTCTCTTAAAGAGAGTGGTAACAAGCAAAAGCTTAGTCTGCCCCAAGAAAATGTAAAAGAAACACCAAGCCCCTCTACTCTCTCAGCGCACCTTTGAGGCAAAGAGCTGCTGCCACTGCCATCTTCCTGCCCAGACATTCAAAAAGGCCAGAAGAAGTGCTGAGGCAGAGACAGTAGAGGGCTCAGTGCTTCTTTTAGGTTCTCCTGGGAAGGACTAGGCTCTCACTTTTTGCCACTCTATTAAGAGAAGGTGACGATTCTTTTTTTGATAAGAGTTAAGGTACAGCACTTACTCTGACCCACGGATAAGTCAACCTAGGTTTTTTGGGTCGATTTTTTGACTAAAATTTCTAGACTTATACATGACTACATATAGTAGGAATTATGTTTGATTTCTGCATGGCCATATATGCTAACCTGGATGCATGTTCCCTGCAGCTCTCTCCCTATAACAGAGGGTTCACTGGGCTTTTGGAACTTTTTACAGGTCAAGTACATAATGAGCTGATGTAACAACCTCCAAATTAAAGTGCAGGAAGCATTTTGAACTCCACACCCATTTTTATGACCAAGAAGGAAATGGAAGTGTTTCATAGCTCACAGAGCACTCATTTGCAGCTCTCTAAAAAACAAATGGCTTATTTTCATCCTCTACTTTGTATAAAAATATTTAACATAGCAATAGCTACTTCTAGGAGTTGGGTTATATTTTTAGAATCACTGGATTGATGCTCCTTCAGATTCAAGTTTTATTGTGGTAAAATATCCTTTAAAAAAAGTAGAGCTGTACAAAAATGTCTAAACGGAATCTTATTTAAACAACATTTTGAGCTGTATTTGTTCATATTTAAAAATTCTTCCCAAAAATATGCTAGATATACAAACTACATACTTATCTCATTTTAATGCTGGCATTTGCAGTGAGTGGAAAAACCTACAAATCTGGATATAGAGCTAATAAAGCCATCAATGTACAAATGACTTGGTATCTTCATAATGCCACATACATAAATAAACTGCAGTGAAATGAAATTACATTTTTTGAAGTGGTCGGAGAAAGAAATACTTAAATAGACATTAAACATCATCCGCAGAGAGAGCTGGAATGTTTATCCTTGGTCGTGTGAAAAAAGCCATTTTCTCTCTACAAAACAACACACAAATGTCATTTGTTAAAGAAACTAAGAAATTTTAAGTCTTTAACACGAAAAATGAGAAAGAAAAATCTGTTTATGCCTAGTCATTTCCCACCAGAGCTTGGAATTAACTAATTAAATTACTTGTACTTAATTCCATTTCCAATAATTAAGGCACTTTAGGTTACATTGCAGTTGTAAGTTACCAAGAGATAAAGCTCTCCTTCCATAGTGTAACTGTGACTTTTATAAGTACAGGGATGTATCCTCACTAATTAGAGGAGAAGAAGAAATATCACATAGTTCAAGTGCTTGTTTGGGCTTTCTTGCTGGTAATGAACAACAATAATGTCAATGGATGGAAAGCGTGCTTTGTACCATGGCCAGCAATTTGTAACATTCACACAGGTTTTCTCTAAAAATAACTAAATGGTAACTATTTACCATTTACTATTTACCATTAGTTACTAGTTATTTAAGCAGTGGAGTTAGCGGTAAAGGAAATGCAGGAGACACAAGCATATATATATATATTTTAAATGAGGCATAAACTCTTTCCTGTTTTATCAGCAACAGAGGAACACAGATATCCTTTGGAGACAGTGATTCAAGATAAAGGAAGCCAAAATATTTCAAATTTAATGAATGACAACTCCTGTGAAATGTGTTTAAGCAAAGCCCACAATTTTCTGTTTGGTAAGCATACAAGAGTGTTCTAAGTAGGTCTTTCATTTAAACAAAGGTTTTTGACATGAGACAGGTATTCTGTAAATGCCTGATAAGGACATCACAGAAGAGGCCTTTAAAAAAAAAAGAAAAGAAAATGCCATACAAGGTTTTCACTCATTGTCAGAAACTGATCATGACATTAGTATGACTAGCTTGTTTCTACAGCTACACATTTTTATGGTGCCGATCAGTGAGGTTACATAAAAAGCAGGAAGTCATGTATTTAAATAAAATCTGCAATCCATTTTCTTACCTGAATGACTGCACCTCTAGGGGTTCCTTTCGACTCTGACCTCGTAGCCTATGTACATCTTTAGCAGCTGCTCTCATCATTTTATCTGCTTTTTGCTCACACTTACATTCAACTTTTTCCACCTAAGAGAATGAGGAATGAAAACATTTATTTCAATAAATGCACAATTGGTTATTGTCTAATCTGGCATTCTTTTGTGTAAAACAAAGCACTTCATTTCCATGTTCAATATAGAGCATTCAGGTAAGACTGATTTATGTAAATCCATAAACTACATGTGCTGTAAACAGATGAAGACTCTTTAAGTAATTTTATGGCCGCCATTGTTCCCACTGTCAGGGATTCCAGGCAGGGAACCCTGGGAAAATGATCAGCCCACTGCAAAGGTGTTGCATCATGCTCCAACTGTGGGTGATTGCAAGGTTGCATAAGAAACTGGGGTCGTGTGCAGATGGTAGAGGGAGGTGTGCAAACCTCTACCTGATTGGTTGTAGATATGTATATAACAAAGCAACGCCAGTATGTATTTGTCTGTTGACCAAACCTGGTGCCTGGCGCAAGCTTTTGTCCGTCGGTCCTATGTTTTGTATATAACGGAACTTTGCTGCAAGATAAAGTGCCTCCTGTTTAGGAAGAAACTCCTCTGTGTGTGAGTATCCTTACTGGGGAATAAGGCTGCTGCTGTTGGCTCGCTGAACTCTGGTTTTTCTGCTGCGTTTCCGTGGGGCTGAAACTCCTATCATCCCCAACACCCACAAATGTGCTGGAGTGGGTGGGAACACTGATAAGTATTAAAACCAGCAAAAATCAGACAAATCCTATTACTGCATTCACATGATCAACCACAGAGGTAAATGAGGGTGAAAGGCTGTAGAATGCCCCTACTCCCTAATCCACGCAGTTTGGGTAAAATCAAAAACACTCACAAACATTTTGTGGGTATAGGTGATATGACTAATAAGTAATGTTCGCATTTGTTTTTTCAAATGAGGTATTTAATACTTAGAATGAACAAGGAGTACAACTTGATCTGGACACTAACCTAGGTAGACATGGATGTTAAAGGGGTGGGAAGGGAAACTAGAGTGTTGATGTTAGTCAACAGAACTTTTACATATTGTTAACTGATAGATTCTGAGGAAAACGGTATTTTCCCCCCCCCAAGAAGCAACAAATACCCTTTTGTACGGGAAAGCAGATTAGGGCTATTTCTTTTCTTTCTTTTTTAAAAGTCAAATATCCTTTGATAGAAAAGAAGTCACCAGCCCCAAAACAAACAAACAAACAAACTGGAAATATACAGGTGTTGACACACAGAGAGACACAATCACATTTTAAGAGCAATTTTATATTATAGCCATAGCCTTGCATTTCAAAATGATTTTTGCCTGTGATAGTTGCTATGTTTTTGTTTTTGTACAGTGGCATTTGCAAGGAAGTTTGCACTGGGCAAAGTTTGTTAGAATGTTCCTGGTTGTCAGTGCAGAAGCCATGATGAACTGTTCAGTCTCAGAAATGCATGTGAATGATATTCAAATCTGCCAGGTTCCCTGCACGTCTCTTGGCTGAGGAAGGAGTCTGTTTCTTTCCGCAGTTAAGAGAGGAGCCGAAGACTGGCTGCAAGGAAATGGACTCTCCTTCCCCAGCCAAGAAAGGAACGTGCCTCTGTGCAGCTGGGCCTCCCGCTGGATTTGTTGTCTCCCATTCTCTTGGGAGAAGAGAGCCCCAGAAGAGAATGGGAGGCGACTCGCAAGATGGGAGTTATTCATTTTTTTTTCCATTTTTCATGAGGGTTCCGTGCCCTAAATCCTCACAAAAGTCGAGGGACCACTATACTTCTTTTAACAGAAAACTTCCTACACCACAAAAAAGAAGAGCTGTTCAGCATTTTTCAGCAAACTTTTAATTCAAGAATAAATATACACATGTGGAACAACCAAGTCAGGTGCCTTGCATAAGTAAACAAAACCTTTTTGAATCTGCTAGAGACCTACATGAAGGCTCTTTCTAAATTACATCCAAGGATGACCTTCTCTTTCACCACTTTACTCATGATTTTCACTTTGGTGGCCAAACTTAATAGATCTATGTTTCTTTAACATGCTGGGAGGTAGCTGATGAGGCAGCTTACTGCTCTCCCCTTTTCTCTCTGTTTCTCTGTTCCCAGTACCGGATTCTGCGGGCAGCTGCTGTTTACCTTGTTTGTTGCAGGCAGGCACACATGACTAATATAGGACTGACTAGAGTAGAATCCCATTTTTTCCCTGCTCAAGCTTTATTGCACTGTTTGCTGCAGACATACTGCTCCAGTCTAATACTGAAAGTCCTGTTTCTTCAACCCTCAACCCATCCTCAGTGCTGATGCTGCTAAAAACCTTCTAGCTAGACAGATAGCTAGAAGGAAAAGGGGAGTGGGAAGGCGTAAAAAGGAGCTTCTTTGTCAGCTTTAGTTAGCTTTGCTAACTCAGTTATGCCTGTAATTATCAGATTCTAAGGTCAAACTGCAGTTAAACTGGACGCTGCTGTTCTGAATTTCCCCATTCTCCCTCACACAAAATTTCTAGAAGCTTCCTAGGGAGGGCTTCCTCCTCTCCCTTCGCACCCATTTCCCTTCCTCCTCAGAAGTAACTGCCCTTTTAATTAGCTTAGACAGGCTTTCGCACACACACCCTAAAAACTTCTCTCTCCCCTCCACCACCCCTGGATTTCTAGCAAGTCTTGAAAATAACAACATGGTTCTTAGAAACTTGTAGACAGTCTGCATCTCTCTATCCAAATCCCGAACCCTGTGCCAATTTCCACATAAGACACACATGTCCCCCCCCACCCCCAAAAAATCCCAGCCTAAGAACCTCACCCCTCACCCCCGCTCCGCTGGCATGCCTATCCTTTTTTAAGAGTAAATTCTTTCCCCAGACAACACCAAACAGCCTTTTGTGAGGGAGCTTAGAAAAAGCCAGCTGGCAGCTCCATGACTCCTCAATAATAGTGCAGGAGATGTAAAGGTAGGAGTGGGGCGGGGGGAGGAGAGAAAAAGAGTGTGCGTGTAAGAGAGAGGAGCGGGGAGGGAGAGAGAGGGTGGGTATGTGGGAAGAGAATGGGAATGAGCGTGCATGTGCATATGAGAAACCAGGAGAAGAGGAGTTTGGTGGAAGTGGGGAGAGAGGGAGACGGACTGAGAGAGAAATGAACTGGGGGTTTGTAAAGGACAGGCAGGCTAATCCAGGGACAGAGGAAGGATCTCGAAAGACACTGACAGAAGCCGGAGAAAGGACGAGCGGTTCATATTAAGCACAAAGATTTGCGGAGGCTCCTTGTGGCAGAAGTGATGGGGAAACAAGCAGATCACGTGGAGAAGTGTTGGCAGTGGGTGCCCTCCTTATGGGGAGGGGGGAGTGGCAGGAGCACACTTTTCCTCTGCATAGCAAGCCAGGTGGTCAGGCAATGCACTCTGCAGAAATTCCCCTTGCCAGCCACGTACATGTCATTGTGAAAGGCAGGCTCATCTCTTTGCCCCTCCTGCGGCTGGCTGACGCTCACCTCCCCAGCTGCATGCGAAGGAGGGAGGAAGGGAGGGAGTGGGGGAGTGGCAGTGGACGGGGCCAAGAGTGAGAGTCCTGGCTGTAACTACCCTCCATAACCTCCCCTCCCCTGGTCCACCCTTCCATCCCTGTTCCCCTCTCCTCCATTACCTACCATCCTCCCTGTCCAGCTCCACCGTGGTGGTGGCAACTGGCTCAGTGCTGTCACCGGGTTTGGTGTCACTCCCTGTGATGGTATAACCTGGTGTGGTCTGCTCCCCCCCTCCCATACCCCACTAGTGATAGCACTGCTTTGGTAGTTATATTGTCGGTGTCCCATAGTCTGGTTTTGAAAATAGATTTTAAAAAATGTTTGAGCCAAGATCTTTAGTTTTTGTTGTTCTGAACCACTGATTTTACCACTTATATTTGAAAATTCATTGTTGCTGGGTTCATACTCAAACACCAGCCTCATAACAATATTGTCCCATGTTTATGAAATCCCAGGACGATTACAAGACTATGTGCTGCATGGCCAACACAGCTACTCCTGAACATGATTCTAAGCCTTAGTTTAGCATGTTGAGAATCAGACGCATAAGCCCCGCTCTCCTGTTTGCTTCATAAAGCACAATTCAAATGGGTGGTGAGGATATACAAAGCCCTATACGGCCTGAGTCCAGGCTATCTGAAGGACTGTATCTCTCCTTATGAGCCCATTAGACAGCTAAGGTCTTCTGGAGAGGCTCTTCTCTCTGCTCCATTACCTTCTCAGGGTCATTTGCGGGAACAAGGGAGACAGCCTTCTCAGTGGCTGTTCCCAGTCTTTGGAACTCCCTCTTTGCTTTCCTTTCATTGGCAACTGAAAGAAACCTGTGCCACCGGGCTTTTAGAAGTTGAATGGAGTGGGCTTTTAACGGTGGCTCGTCCTGTTTTATGGGTTGTCTAGTCTTTTAGTTAATTTGAATGTCTTTTAGATTTAATATTTTGGCTTTATACATTTTTAATTGCTTTTTAAACAACTTTTATATTTATACATTTATAAAAGTTTTGTGTAGTTCTTAATCCCTCCCTATTGTTTTTAAATATGTTGTTAGCTGCCTTGAATCCCATTATTGGGAGCAAAGTGGGATATAAATGAATAATGTCAACAACAAGTTCTAGTAGTAGCAGTAGTACGAGTATCTGGGCCCATTCACACTACATAATTATAACACTATGATTAACTAACATGGCTGCATCCTACAGAATCTCAGAGTTTGCAGTTTAGGGGGGTGCATTTAGAACACTCAACCAGAGAGTTTCTCCAGTACTTCTGACCAAACTACAAAGCCCAGGATTCCACAGGATGCAGCCATGGCAGTTAAAGTGGAATCACAAGGCTCTAACTGTGTAGTGTGAAAAGACCCTTTTTATAACCACTGCATATTAATTCCATCCCTTTACTGGCTTTACTCAAAACACTTTATGCCTTCAGACGATCTTGTAAGACCATATTTTCCTGAACATGGTATGAGAGAGTACACACAAGTTTGCCTTGTACACACTCATGGAAGCAGAAATTGCCTTTAGGGAATTTCTGTCCAAGTGAATGGGTTATCTCATCCAAGTCACGTGTTATACTGAGATGGGGCTGAAGTAAGCACGATATGGGCAACCTGCAACTATGGCTAAAGCTACAGGGCCAGAATATGTTTTACAGCCCACCAAAAGTGACTGTGCTGTGCAAAACTTTCTGGAGGATCCAAACAGATTTGAGTACAAGTGGGAGACAGTTTTAAAAGCACCAAGTGCTGGATCTTACTGCTATTTTGAGAATTTTGGAACAACCATCAGCCCATAGTCCCAATAACACTTACCTGTTTCTCCACCAGTCTCATCAAAACCCGAAATCGTTCATCCTCATCTATGCACCGTGGCAATTCCTTTTGTCCCTGACTTTGAGCTTGTTCTAATTGTTCCTTCAGTTGTTTGAGAACAGAGATTTCCTGTACCAGTTGGGTGTGCCACGTTTTTGAAGCCTGCAAGTCCAGTTCCAGGTCCAGAGAGGTACGGATTAGACGTTCAGGTCCAATGCTTTTAACAGAAGACTAGAGGAAAAAATGTTTTACAAGTGTGTTAAATCAACTGATTATTTAAAATGAGATGAACTTATCATGATTAAAGAACTTGAAATATCAAGCAAACAAACGAACAACAACAAAATACTATCCCTGTAAGAATTCTTCACACTTCCTTAGCCTATAAAAAGCTTCCAAAATGATTCAAAACTACATGCCACATAGCATACGTTTTGGAAAATACAATTTCCCTTTGGCACACTAATAGACCATAAAATACATCAATTGTCACCGACAGTGAACTGTCTCAAAAAACTCTTTCTGGGAATATGTAATATGCAATATGCAAAATGAGTACAAAATGGACCATGACGGTTTGTAACTAATAATTAATTTAAAATAATTTCCTTAGTTTGTGGGTGGAATGTACAGAAACACTATTACTATTATACCAAAATTACTACTTTATAGAGTGATCCTGTATTAGTATGCTCTCATTACATTGTATTGTTTTTATTTATTCCTGTACTTATTTTTTGCTAGCGTATTTACCAGGCGTTGCCTGGGATTTTATTTTCGTCTTAAGAACTCACCCAACCGTCTTCTCCAGTACTTGTAACTTTTCCCCATATTTCACAACACAATCTGTATTCAGAGTTATTTATATACGCAGTTTGGGTTCCTGAGGGAATACACTGTTCTCCTCCTTCCTGCTAGGCCTCGTCTCCATAGCAACCAGCCTATTCCAGTACCTGTAACTTTTCCCCATATTCCCCAAACCAATCTGTATTCAGAGTTGTTAACATACAGAGATTGCGTTCCTGTAGGAATACACTGTCCTCCTCCTTGCTCCTAGGCATCGTCTCCATAGCAACCAGCCTATTCCAGTACTCGTAATTTTTCCCCATATTCCCCAATCCAATCTGTGTTCTCTGGTGATGTTGATGTACTCGCTTTTGATTTTTTTTGCTTTCTGCTGAATTTGTGCAATGGCTTTACGTTTTTCTGGAAGCATTTTTTGTTTTGAATTTCAACTTTAAGATTCCTCACATACGGAACCCATACAATCTACCGTGTGAGGCAAGAAGACCTTGTAACTATATTGTGTATGGCGCTTTAATTTTTCTCACATTTGCCTCCCAAATGTTTTCTGGCATCCTTACTGACGGTAGCCCTCATCTCCATAGCAACCGGCCTGAGGCCCAAGAGCTCTCGGCTGAGAATTCTCGGTCTAGGCCCCTCCCTGAACTGCCAGCCCCAGGATTCCATAGAATCTTCACAGCCAGCCAATCATACGAGGTCTTCTCACCTCACTCAGCCAATCGTATGAGGTCTTCGCCTGCCTGACGCAGACAAACTCATAAACTCACAGACAAACATTGACTTTTATATAATAATGAGGTAAGTTATATCTTAGTGTTTGTTTGTTTTTTCCTTGTGTTGTGAATGATACACCCAGCAAGCAGGGGGTGCAACTGAAAAACTTCATAATAAGAAATTTAAAAAAAAATGATAACTAAAAGAAGACAGCATGGCAGAGAGGTATTTACCCTTTTCATCCTGACACTTCGCCTCTCCACAGCGTTCCGAACAAAGGGCGGTTTCTTAGACAATGTTGAGCTGTCACTATCACTGCGATTAAGCTGAAAAGAGGAATGAACGATGGGCAGTGAGCAAGCTGCTATCATTGATACTGGATGATTACTCATCTCTCTTTGGAAAAAGCTCGTTCCAGAATGATCATGTCAAAGGCTATGGAAGAAACAAGGGGACAGAGCAAAATACTGCCTTCACAATGGCACCAAAGAAATGCTATTAAGCACGAAACAAGGTGCACACTAACCTTGCACCTTGTCATAACTATGAATTACTGGTTTGTTTCTTTGTTGCTGTCCCACTGAACTTCGCCAGCAGTTGGGAAAAGCCACAGGGGGATTCAGTGGAGGCCAGTGCTGTCTTTAATTCCCACCTGTCCCTGGAAATCGGCTACCCTTGAAACAGACAATACTGAACCACACAGACTGTCTGACAAGGACAGCTTCCTGCATCCCTGTGTTGCACATCACTCTTGCACTGATCTGAAGTTCTAGCCGTTAGCAGGGCAACTTCTAACACACTGGCAATTCACTGGTCCACAGAGTTTGCACTGCACCTTTTGAATGCCTTAAAAGGTGACAGATTAGTTATGCCATAGAAGTATCTACACATCCATTATGCAAGAGGTTTGAAAAACTTCCCCACTGAGAAGTGCATCCATGGTGACAACAGGAGGAGAGCACAGGTGATATTCCAACCCACCGTCCTCACACTATCATGACTTCAATGATTATTCCAATCCTGAAGATAGACAGTCATGGAAAAGGAAGCTCAAGCATATGATCCCACCACTGCCACCTTCTTTGTCCTCCTGCTGCCATCATCTTCTAGTTCTTTGATTTCCTCCCTGTTTCTATACCAGTGTAGCAACAGAATCTCAGTCTTAGTTTCAGGGTAATAGAATACAACCAATCTGCACTACTGGAAAGAGGTACAGTCCACAGAGATTTCTGTACTTCATTTAGAACAGCAGCAGAACAATAAGAGGTTTGTATTTCTTGAATTGTACTCCCCAGCTTTCATTCTGTGGCTGCAGAATGAAAGGTGCAGCCTGTATCTATGACTTTTTGCAATGGAGTCCATACAAAGTTCCTTTGCTCTTGACATTCTCTTTCCAAACGGCTTTCAATGATCCAAGACACCACCTTCAATACTATGGCTAGAAAAGAAAGAAGTAGATTCACACTTCCTTTACCCTTCTCCCTAAGGTTTCACCTATCAGACAAATTGTATTTTAATTTTTAAAAGTCACTAAAAAAATAGCCACAGTGCATCCTATTCAGGATAGGTAAATGGAGCGAGATGAAGAAAACCCTTCAGTGCAACCCCTGTTCTCTGCACTGAGCTGTCCATCTATCTTGCTATGCCCGAATGCCCCTGTCATGTGCTATTTGTTCCATGGCCTGATGCCAAAATACTTGTCCTTTAAAAAAAGAAAAAAAAAGATGATGCAATTTAGAGGTCTAAGTCTATTGTGGAGAGTTCAAACTTGCAGCTAAATCACAAGGGAAAATGGATAGCTGGTGAGTCTAACAGCATCTGAATTTGGAAGCAATAAGTGTATCAGGTCCTGTTGCGATTCATCCAAGCAACAGGCAGCCCTGATGGGCAGAAGGAACACCTCGTTCTGCAGCACAGCCAGCCCATGCTTCATGAAAGGAACTTCCTGACAGTGTTTTCCTTGTTTTGCTTAACAGACTGAAGTTAAAGAGAGGTTATTTATAGTCTTTCCTGATCCCATCCTCTGGAACTAATTAATTATAAATAAACATTTCATCAAAGCAGTGGCCCCGGGCATACATAACTGCAATGCACTGGATCCATTCATGCTTGGCTGCATCATATGTTCCAGTCCTGAAATCACAAAGGTGTCAGAATTTCCATTACTTTCCCCTATCTCCCTCTCTGTATAGAAAGGACACTCCTTTTTGGAAGCACTTCATTCATTAAGTTGCAATAAAATGACCAGAGGTCTCGCTTATGTGATTTGCTGTTCGCTGCCTTGCTCAAGTGTTAGTTGCAGACAAGGATATTTACCAGGGGAGGTGTAACCCTTCAAATAAAATTCTCCTGACAGGGGGGATAATTCTGGGAAGGCATCAGTGAATGAATAATACAACAACCACTCATGAACTAAAATAAAGGAATTCACTAAAATTGAGAGAACAGAGCAAAGTGTGCATATCTGCATCTCTCTGCAGGCATATACTGGTTACTCCAATGAGTATCCGAGCAGCTAGTTCCCAAACAAACTGCACAAATGGCTTAGATTTAAACCTGGATTGGCTGGTCAAGCTATTCGGCTGTCATGGAACAACATAACAAGCAAGTACACCTGCACACTTGAGCTGTATCTTTATTGAAGAAAGCGAGGCAATGGTATACATCAGGGTAAGCAGCCTTTTCTTCTGCGGAGAATTGCATTGTCGTACAGATTATTTGGCCCGGGGAGTGTGGGGGGAGAGATGCTGCCAGTGGGTGGGGTCAAAGTCACCTGTGGGCTGAGGCAGAGTAAGAAGCCAGCTGCGTGCCCCTTCCCTTTATTTCTCTCTTCTTTCTCACCCAGCAGACTTCCAGGGAAGGGTCAGGCTGCTTTTGTCAGAGGTCCGAACTGATCATTTCCAGAGGGCTGAGGGGCTTCTGGAATGAGGTCAAGGACCCTATGCTGACTCACCATTCCTACACAAGCAAGCGTTCTTCAGCTTTGGAAAATGGGCAGTTCTAAGCTACACAAAGAGTATGTTTTTCATTGCAGTCATGCAGTCACCTTGGGGAGACAGTGGCTTAGCAACAAAGAATTTAACAGAAATAGCAGTATGCAATACATTAACTAGTAGAGGCTTCAGTAGTGCATTCCTTTAAATGCCTGACTGAGCAAACTAAATAGTCTGCCTATGCATCAGAAAGTGGGCCCTTGCTCTTTATTTCACAAATGCAAAGAATGAAAATTGAGTTCCTCTATACCTAAGTTACTTATTAATTGTTTATATTTGACACTGTGATTAATGCAAAATAATAATATAAAAAGCATCCTTATTGACCTACATCAGCAAACCCTTAACAGAATCATGCATAAGAATGTACCAACCTAGGCAGTCAGTAGTCATAACATATGAACAAGCACTCATACTTTTTTTCACATGGTTCCTTAAACTCCCCAACAGAAACCAACTAATCTTGACAGTCTTATCTTAAATATAATATAAATATTATATCTTAAATATAATATATATTAAAAAGAGCAGTCAGCTGAGTAGGGGTGGGGATTGCCTGACAGCTTTAAATGTAAAAGTTCATGTACAGAAGTTCATGTATTAAAGTTCATGTACTATTTCATGTACAGAATTTTCTCCTCTCAGCCATGGCCTTTTAAGTCTCCAACTCTTGTTTTAACTGCTGCCCTTGCACAATATTTCAACTACTAGGAAGGCTTTGCTGCTGTTGTGTGTGCCTTCATGTCATTTGACTTATGGCTACCCTAAGGAAAAGCTATCATGGGTTTTTCTGGGGCTGAGAGTGTGTGACTCACCCAAGGTCATCCAGTGGGTTTCCAAGGCCTGAGTGGGGAATCAAACCCTCATCTCCACAGTTGTAGTCCAATGCTCAAACTACTAAACCACACTGGCTCTCAGGAGTGCTTTAGTGACACTAAAAGAGCATTTTCATCTCCTGGGAGTATTCCACCACATATCAAGGAATCATCAAGACACCCAGACTCCAGCAAATAAAAACTGAAGAAAAAGAGCAACTCGCATCCTTTGCATGGAAGAAATAAAATGGAAAGACAGACAAGCACCCACAGGTGCTACATTCCTTACCCGACACACATACTGGCTCTGTGGTCCTGGAGAAAAGGTTTTGGAACGGATTATAGTGCTGCCTCGAACAAATGGAGTTCGTAGAGGGTTAGATGTTCTTTTATCCTTTGGGCGAACTACAGTGGAAGACTGTGGAAGGCTCTCTGTGTTGGTTTCTTTATCCACCTGCAACACAGAGATGCGTTAGTGTAGATTTCCTTAAGTACCAACCATATGTGTTACAGCTTTAGGATCTCCTGGATCAGTCATTCCTCTCTCCCTCTCTTTTTTTTTCCTCAGCAGTTATGCCAATACTGGCGTCACTTCAGACAAGTATCATGACCAGTAAGCTCTGTCTTAGAAGAGTCAATCATGGAACAAACCAAAGAATACTACAGAACAAACACACATCATTACAAGAGACGGGAGGCAAAATATTATATCCAGAATCCAACACATCAGTTAAGAGTGCTTATGCTCACACCTATTAACTCAATGCTTTAAGTGTGCTTAATTCTGTGTTATACTGAGGCCTCCAACAATTTCCTTCATAAATAAGAATTTTGTGGTCAGACTGCTTCTGAATATGGCTTCTGATATGTTTAAGAAAACACAAAAGCAACTAGCTTCCAAATACTCTATGAATAGCTAAAAGAGTCCAATCAACAAAGCCCTGGATATCATGCCAGGAGAAAGATGGGGCATAAATTAATAAAATAAAGTAAAATAAAACAAAATAAGCATTTTAAAGGGGTAAGCAGAGGGACAAGAGCTGAGTTATAAAAACACACATCTAACTGAGAAAGGCACAAGCATTACAGCTTTTTTTTTTACATGCTAGTTAATTTTTTTTTTAAAAAAATGCAGAGCTCAGCACAGTGTAGAAGTTAAATAAAATTAGTACTGACTTGAATACCTGAAGGTGAAGAGATATGCTAGCAAAGAAAAAATAATACACTGAAAAAGAGAATCCAGGAACTCTCCAAGTAATTCTGTTAGGATGGAAATATAAGCCTGTTCTCTAATTTCCTGAATTTGCTTGAACAAACAGATAACTGTGCAGAGAAGCATGAGCACAGCCTGATTTTGCCTATGCAAATACTGGTTTGTGCCAAGAAAGCCTTATGGGCACATTACATTCTTTGACAATAACGAATCTGACATGTTCAAGGGCCACTTGAACTGGAATGATTTACTGTGTATCAGTACCAGGACTTTACATGACTCTGGTTTAGCAATATATCTGGAACTTTCACCTAGGACTTCAGTACCTGATAGTACACCTGATGCGAAGAATATTCTGGATGAGACCTACCGCTGGTGCAAAGGCAATTTAAGTATCCCAGCAAACATGTTGCAGGCTACAGTGAAAAACAAAATGATCAACGCACAACAATACTGAAATGTTTCTATCTTTCTTATCTTTTATTCCTACATGACAAAGTGTGGGTGCTCATGTCAGTTAACACTCTAGCATTTCCTTTGTGAATCTGTGTCTAGACATGCTGGATAAAGCCCAGTGAAGAGTATAAATTTACAGGCTGACAGAAAACAAAAAGGTAAGCTCAATCTCATCATGGTAGAGGTGAAGCAAGGGCATTGCAGCAATAGCACAATGCTTAAGTCAGCTTGTCCTTCTCATCTCCTGCCTACAAGAGGCTGTACTTTCCATGTGCTTTCTTTACCTTGATGGCTGCTGACTCAGCATATGATGACGGTGTCTCTTCTGCTTCCCATATTGTTCTCCCCCCATAAAATTCTTCCTCCTCTTCTGCTTCATTTTCGCTGTTCCCATCTTGCTCAACATCCTCCTCATCTTGCCTGTTATATAAAGAAAACTGTTCTGTAAATATGCAGCATACACTCAACAAACCAGCATTTATGAGGTTTTGGCACCACTATACATATTCCAAGATACCAGAGGTCTCACATTTTAATGTTTTCCATGCTCAGATTTTCTATAGTGGCCATAAGTCAAACAACTTGGAAGGTTCACAACAACCAATGATATACCATTTTACTACATGACACATCTGCATGAGGAGAACATTAGTTTAGTTTGAGGAAAGTGACAATGCACTTGGATTGATAAATGTCTCATGCCACATTCCATAGATTAATCATTAAGCACACATTCTATATATTAATCATGGAAGTTCACTGAAAAGAAACCTGACCCATAAACAAAACAAAAAAGTCTCCCATACTATGGCATTCTATAACATTTGTACTTAGCATGAAGAGCTTCATATCAATATCAGAGCCACTGAAGATGTCACAAATGTTTCACACGAGACCTAATTACGGCCATTTAATTTAAAATGTCACATAAAGCCCAATGGTGCATCTGCCATGCCAAAATGCAACATCAGCCTCCCAGGAGAACCTGACCGATGACGAACTGAGCTTTCAGAAATAAGTTAATTGTCTGACTGATGAAAGTTCTAGACCCACCCTAGCTAAGTGCTGCCAGAAAAGACAATAAGAGACGAGTTTGTAGATGTTTACATTTGACCTTAAGCACAAAAGGGTTGTCAACTAAAACCTGAACATGAGAAAAGACAGTTCCAACATTTCACAAATATCAATTGCTTGGAATAGGCTTTGATGTGACACACGACTGTAAGGCAACTGGATTCTATGTATTCGATTTATGTCAAGCAATTATCAAATGTTAGGAGTGAATGATGACACAAAGTTTGGGGTCTTTTTGAAGTTTGATCTAAATTAATTTGTACCTTTTATGAAAGCGACATGTTTCAGGATGCTCTGAAATGGTATTTTGTTATTAAAGTATATGGGTATTATTGGATGTTTTTCTGTTTTTGATATTTTGATTCTGTTTTTGCATATTCCCTTCATTCTTCCATGATTCAAAACAGTTTGAAAAAGAAAGACTTTTCCTGTGAGAGGCTCGTTCTCCACAGGAGTTTGCTACTGCAGTGTGAAAATCCCAATGTAACAATGACAGTATCTCCTCTGACTACATGGTGCTACCTTTAATGTAAACCTGTTCTCATTCACACAATCATAAAAGGCTACAGAAGACATATCACCAAAGTGCCTCAGAACAACAGCTTAATGTCACTCACCAGTTCTCACCGCTAAGTAAAGTGCTTCTGCTTTCTTCCAATTTTTTCTCAACAGCTTCTAGTTCAACAGCCGTCTGTTCCAGCAGTGCAGATACAGAGTCCTGTAGAGAATGAATTAATGACACTATTACTTCTTCATGCCCATTAAGTTTCACCAAACTGAGAAAACTCTGTATTACCCGCTTGCTGCATAGCTTAAGCCAAACTCATACCATCTTGCTTGCTTTGAGTTATACCATTCCAGCCATGCAAACCTTCCACATCATACTGTGACTTGTGGGAAACATCTTTAATCACCAGCCCTTACCATTTTCTCAGTACAAGGTAGTTTGGAACAGGGATCCTCTTGCTTATTTTCACTGCTTTGCCTCTGCAGGTATTTATAGCTGAGGAGGTTGTACCAGCGCGTTGACCTCTCACCAGATCTGCAAATCTCAGCAAGGCTAATTTGTGCACCTCCCTGATGAAATTAAAAGCCATAATATGCACATTCAAAGCATTCAAATGATCATGAAAACAAAAAACATGTGTATTTTTCATTTCCTTATAATGTATGCTTTGCATAAATAATTATTTCAGCCTTCAACAAAAATACATTATCAAAATGATTTTTTTTAAACTATAAACTGTATAGAGAACTCTAGCTTCTACCAGTTAAAAACATAAACTCTAAACACTAAGATTGGATCCAGGACCTCATAGCAACCATGTCCACTTGTACTTCCCCAGAACCTGTCTTATGGCAACGGAAGGGCTCCATTCACTGAAGATTCTTCATGTAGATTTTCAGGGATTCCCCTACTCACCCATTCTGTGTCACAATTCATCCCATTCAGCATGACACCCTGACCTTTTGTAAAGCATTTTCAAGGCAATGGAGGGGTTGCCATGGAAAGGAAGAGGTGGTGAAATCCACTTCTACTAACCCAGTTTCACCTGTCTAAATCTGGACCCAGCCCTAAATGCAGTGACATGTAGTAAAACTGAACACTAACCAAGCACTCTTCAAGGTGGCATTTATCCACAGCACAGACGTCAACTCTCAGTGTCTTCTGTTGTAAAACAGAATGAGGGATCGCAACACAAAATAATTCATGGAATATGAGATCGTCTGATGTCTCCATGGGTCTTGTGCGGAACAAACAGCTTGTGCTTTCAGAAGAAGGAAGAACAGCCACACGAATGCTCCTGTTGAAAAAATATTTAGAGTAATGTTGAGTAAGATACTGCTCTCACTCACTGTGGAACTGATAAAAACAACATGTATAATCTCTACTCATTGACTACAGTTTTCCAATTTTCATTTGTTTTCAGTGAGGATTCTGTTGGAACTTTAAAAAATATTTACGAAACACAACTGTCGTTCGAGCCTACTGAAGGTTTCAACAATAGAACTATGTGCATGATTTAGTTAGAAGTTTCAAGCACCAGGACCATACAAGAACAAGTAGTAGTCTGAGAAAGGGTTATTTTGTTATTATTTGCACAGAGACAGGACTCTCCCAGACTGGTACAAAGAAATGAGAGCTCTCACAACCAGGCTGCTTACTTGATACTGAGAACTGCCAGTTTGTGCTCCTTCAGCATCCACCCAGTCACTTGTAATATTTAGGTTTTAACAGACTCCGTAAAAGGTGATGGCAGGGGGAGAGGGAAATGACAGAAGCTCTGTGACATTATAGGCAACTTGGCTAACCATAATCTCATGACACAGTAGGAAACTTAACCAATCATCATTCAGCTCTCAGTGCTTTTGCTCACTTTTTGGCTCAACATGTGAGACCCAGTATGGATATGCCTTTTTTTCAAAGAGACAATATTCTAAAAATCCTTTATATAAACAGTAATGGAATATCTATGCTCCCCAACTAGTCAGGAAGAAGAATAGCCAAGGAACCTGGTATGATGTGAACCACTAGTACTGAATCATACAACTCCTTGGGCTTTTTGGGGGGAGTGGGGGGGGGGATTGTGATATATCATGAATTAAAAAAAAAACTTTCTGGGTGGGAATGAACTGTTGCTTATGGTGCTGGAAATTGTCACTGAATGGTCCAAGGCAACAGAAATGTCATTTGGTTATTTAAAAAAAAACAAAAACAAAACAAAACAAGAACTATAGCAATAAAAACAGCAGCTATCAGTGGCATTTACTCCGTCTGGAGGAGCCCACACAAGTGATATGCGTCTCAGTGTAATTTATCAAACATAGTTGTTAGAATCCCCTTATAGTAAGATGTTAGGAGAGATAATTCTCCAGTTCCTCACAATCACTCATTAGAATAGTCATAATATGGACTGATTTCCAAATAATGTAGCCTATTTAGCAGCTCTGGCAAATAAATACAAAGACATCATATGCATCAACATGTAAATGCACCTGCAGTTTCCCATCCTTGTAATTTTATCAATTCAATAACCCGTATAATTCTAGAGATACAAGATGTTATTACCTAAAACACATGACTTACCTAGATACACACTCCCGTTCCCGTCCCCCCGGCATGTTTATTAAGATATTTTAGGTAAATTTTCAGTAAGGTAGCTTTGCAGGCTTTACCACATCATGAAAATGCAAACAAAACATCAACAGAAACACCCAATAATGCATGGGAAGGTCTTTAATTTGTATTCATATCTTCACTGTGAAAGTGGGATAGAACTATGGCACTTTCCACATACTGAACTACATTGTTGCTTATGTACAGTTGTTCTGACCCTAAATGAATGTTAAGAAACTCTACAGGGCTCAGGACACATGTCTTGTTACAAGATGAATTTTGCTTTTGGACTTACTTGTCTATAAACTTCAACACTCAAACCATAGAATCATAGAAATGTAGAGTTGGAAGAGACCGCACGGGCCATCCAGTCCAACCCCCTGCCATGCAGGAACCCTTATCAAAGCACTCCCAACAGATGGCCATCCAGCCTCTGCTTAAAAACCTCCAAAGAAGAAGACTCCACCACACTCCAAGGCAGCCTATTCCACTGCCGGACAGCCCTGACTGT
Source organism: Cyclura pinguis (assembly GCA_030412105.1). Taxonomy (NCBI): domain Eukaryota; kingdom Metazoa; phylum Chordata; class Lepidosauria; order Squamata; family Iguanidae; genus Cyclura; species Cyclura pinguis. The sequence goes on from CM059600.1 coordinate 134,993,338, forward strand.
CAGGAAGTTCTTCCTGAGGTTCAAGTGGAATCTCCTTTCCTGCAGCTTGAATCCATTGCTCCTTGTTCTGGTCTCTGGAGCGGCAGAAAACAAGCCCTCTCCTTCCTCTACATGGCATCCCTTCAAATATTTAAACATGGCTATCATGTCCCCTCTTAACCTTCTCTTCTGCAGACTAAACATACCCAGCTCTCTAAGTCTATCCTCATAGGGCATGGCTTCCAGGCCTCTCACCATTTTGGTTGCCCTCCTCTGCACCTGCTCCAGCTTGACCATGTCCTTCTTGAATTGGGGTGCCCAGAACTGGACACAGGATTCAAGATGAGGTCTAACCAAAGCAGAGTAGAGTGGTACCAGTACCTCCCTCGATCTAGACACCATACTCCTATTGATGCAGCCGAGAATTGCGTTGGCTTTCTTGGCTGCCGCATCACACTGCTGACTCATGTTCAGCTTGTGGTCTATTAAAACTCCTAGATCCCTTTCACACGTACTGCCATCCAGCCACGTGTCCCCCATCCTGTATTTCTGCATTCCATTTTTTCTACCTAAGTGTAGGACCTTACACTTCTCTCTGTTGAATTTCATTTTGTTAGCTTTGGCCCAGCTCTCCAATCTATCCAGGTCATTTTGAATTTTGATCCTGTCCTCTGGCGTATTAGCAACCCCTCCCAATTTGGTGTCATCTGCAAATTTGATGAGCATGCCCTCTATTCCTTCATCCAAGTCGTTGATGAAGATATTGAACAGCACTGGGCCCAGGACAGAACCCTGTGGCACCCCGCTAGTCACTTCTCTCCAGGATGAAAAGCAGCCATTCGTGATCACCCTTTGGGTTCGGTCGGTCAACCAATTACAAATCCGACTAACAGTAGCCCTGTCTAGCCCGCATTTTACTAGCTTCTTTGCAAGAATGTCATGTGGAACTTTGTCAAAGGCCTTACTGAAATCGAGAAATGTTACATCCACAGCATTCCCTTCATCTATCAAGCTAGTAACTCTATCATAAAAAGAGATAAGATTAGTCTGGCGTGACTTATTTTTGAGAAATCCATGTTGACTTCTCGTGACTACCGCGTTGCTTTCTAAACGATTAGAAACTGACTGCTTAATGATCTGCTCCAGAATCTTTCCGGGTACTGACGTCAGGCTGACTGGGCGATAATTATTTGGGTCCTCTACTTGCTCCTTCTAGTGTTGCACTTGGTAGTATATTGTGACATCAGGTAGCTGCTCTAGTTGGGGGAGCCTAAATACCCTAAAAGCACCAGATCCTGTCTGATCTTGGAAGCTAAGCGGGGTCAGCCCTGGTTAATATGTGGATAGGAAACCACCGATGAATACCAGGTGCTGCAGGCTAGTTACAGAGGAAGTAACTAGCAAAACCACCTGTAAGAATTCCTTGCCTAAGAAAATCCTATGAAATTAATGGGATCACTGTAAGTCAATAGGCAACTTGAAGGTACACAGACACATACAGTTGGGGGAAGGGTATGAACTTGTACAAATGATGCACCTCCTGAAACTCTCACAAAAATGCATATACTGCAGGGTCTTGAGGCCTTTTATGCGTAAACTATTGTATAGCTTTCACAAGGTTTGAGGAATTGTTTCTTACAGAAAATACTTGATTGTTCTGTACTGCTACTCACTTTTTGGAAAGGCAGATCTCTACCCTCACCACAGCCATAATGGCCTCTGTATAGGGGCAATTTCACAGCCATTTTTTCTCTTTAAAATACTAGAAGTTCCTTATCTGTGCTTGTGTTTGAGGAGGGGGGTTGTTTTCTTTGAAGTAAAGTGAAGAGAGTTGCACCAAAGCACTAGGACATCTAAGTCTGCCCTATATTGCACATTTTAGCACCAATTTACTGCTATTGAGAAAATCAGATGGTCCGCATCATCCAGTGTGCACATATTGCATCTAGAACTATACTGAGCCCTATTACTACAAAGTAATCACTGAAAGGCTGGAATCCTGTTGGTACATCCGATGTATCTGATGACCTGTTATGAAAACTGTTGTACTTTCTCTGGGCTTGTGCAGTGGGGTTAGAGGCAGCCACTGTTACATCAGAAAAGGTTGTTGGCTTCAGGCTGCCTACTTCTTCAGTGCCCAGGCTGGGGGGTGTCTCTGGAGTACAGATACTCTGGGAACACCAAGGTCCCTTCACTGCTCCTACTACTACCAAAAAAATAGGCATTTGAGAAGTAGACAGCTGAGAGCCACCATATTTCTCTCCCACTGTCACTTACTTTTCTGTCTTTTCCTCTTCAAAATGTGCCTGCAATGTTGCTTTGCCTCCATTGTCTCTACTATGCCATAACTATGCTAATGGAGAAGACCAGGTCCTGATTCAAGGGCTCACTAGTGATTCCCCGCCCCACTTGTCACTTCACTCTTAATACAACTGACAGTGTTCCAACAAGTCTTTGATTTCTTTGTCTCTCAAGAAGCTAGACTGGTCTGAAAGTGATGATGCAGCTAAAACTAGGCATCATAAAGCTAAACATTATTGCCAAATCTGTTGAAGGGACCATTTTGATATCAGTGATGGAATGGGATGGTAGAAGTGTTTCATGCTAATTAAAGCCAAAAAACCCCTCACCAAATTCTGACATTGAAAATAAAGAGGATAGTATCTTCCATGTACCTAGAAGACTAAGTGACACATTAATTTCATCAAAATAGGTGAAATAAGATTGCTATTGCCTATTTCAAGTCAGCATCTGTGTAAGATAACTGATCAAGAGATGTTTCACAGGGTTTTCTGGTATGCCATTTCACTTACTTACACTTTCTGGTCTTGCTGTGGCAGCAGAGCAATTACATTATTCACCTGTGCAATAAATACTGCAAATTGTTTATTCTTTTCATCATACCTGAATTGGAAAATAAAGGGAAAGGGCAATTGTAGATGGTAATAAAATGAGCTTAAGACACATAAACATTTCTCCATATTTTGAAACATTTTTACATTTTTCAGGCTAAGCATTCGACATTTTGCTAAGGATGAAGTCCTATGTAGTAGTTTATAAGGCTAATGAACACAGCAGGGATTGCTTCTGAGTTCACGTATACAGGACTGAACTACAGTTACAAATCCAAGCATACTTGCCATCCAATTCAGTAATATTTAAGAATATAGGTTTAAATATTTAGGCAAGACAAAATTGCTGTAATCTGTTTTAGAAGATACAGGTGAACCAGAGTTACTTCATTTAGAGGTTCACCAGCCTTCCAACTCAGGTTGTTGAACTGAGACTTAACTTCCTGTCCCTTACAATGAATGAAATGTTAACACTTAATCCTACCACATTCTTAAGGGTATTCAAAGGCAGCTAGTTATGCAGTTAAGACTTTTTTTTTTGCTAACTATTTATATAAGGGACATTGAAAGGAGACGATCTGGAGACATGCACGCTCAGGCCTTGTCAACAAGCCAACAGTATTTTTCATCAACATCACAGATATTCAAACTCAAATATATGTTTTTTCTACCTGTCCCAACATCTGAAAATGGTGACATGAAAGTCAACAGTAGAAGTTAGCTGCTGAACATGAAACACTCCATTGTGGGGAAGTAAAAAGAATTGAAAAAAGATAATAATTGAAAAAAAGAAAAGCCACCTAGCTTACTTCATTGAAATCTGAACTTTAGCAGTGCTAGCTGCGTCTGCATCATCGTTGTCAAACACAATAGCTTCTGACACACAAGGCCTGAAAAGACATCAAGAATGTTTAAGCAAGCATAGCATTAGTAAGTTCATGTGGAAAACAATTTAAGACAACACTTGAGGGGAGACCTAGCACAGGGAAGCCCTTTTAAAGTTGAACGTAGTGCAGCAGCAGTCTGTTGGCACAAAGTGAATGTCAGACACCCTGCAGCATGGAGCGCTTGCTAAACAGGAACTCTGCCTTTCCTTTTTCTAAAAGGCTGGCCCATGAATAAGGCCAGAAGCTTTCTCACTCCCTCTCTCTTTTTCAGTGCACAATACACAAAGACACTGCAAAAGGGCATTCCTCATCCCTACCAAACTACAGGGTGTAAAATAAGGGATTTTCCTTATGGTGGCACTGGCTCAGTGGACAGTATCAGGATATATGGGCTCTGGCAGCTGCAGGGCATCCCACCTGCTGATACTAGCGAGAAAAGGAACCTCCAGAAGTAACAATAGAACAAAACCATGAATTTATGAAAAAATCACAATCTAATATCCACCAAATCATGCAAAATTCTACAGTGTAATGAAGGTCATAAGGACTTTCAGATTTTTACATTAAAGTGAACATTCTGTTCTCCGTCGCTATATTTCTATCAATTACTTCCAGGCATCTGGAACACCTGTACATCTTCTATCACTACTATGTATTTTGATCTTAATACTCTGAGCATAATACTGATCTTAGCATAATTTAATTTGATTGTTCGTACATTTGTTCTCTTGTTAACTCTGAAGATCCCTTTCTTTCCTGTTTTTCAGCTTGTGGAGGAAACCCCCTCTGACTGTGTTTGGTTTAGATGCCGATGCTCACTCTTCACAAATGCACGCGTGAATATGACACGTGGTTTTGTTGATTTCATGAGGAGCTATGTATGCTAAGTTTAACATGTAATAACTTGGGCGATGGAAATACCTCTGCAGAGTTGGTTCATACACTCCACTGTCTCCAGCCACTGACTCATCTGACACTGCAGCTGATACACAGGCTACTTTCAGTGCACTTACTTCAACCATATTTATATCTAGAAGAAAACAGAGGGGAGGAAAGTAAAAATGACATTAATGACTTCAACATGAGTTGGCTACATCAAACAGTATGTGACGTAACACTGACCGAGAAGAAGAAACAATTATTCAGTTCAGTGAAAGTCAAGTTTTGCATGTTTAGATTTTGTAACTCACCAATTTAAAAAAAAAAAAAAAGCTCCAAAAATAGATGCCATTTGTGTTAAGGTTCTACAGAACAGACCAAAACATCATCAGGCATAAAACACTAGGCCTACACAACATACACCCCACCCAGCTAAAGGCAGCCCACCAAGTAGAAACACATGTCACGCCATGCTATATGAGCCCAACAGAAGTCAAGTTGGCTTGGACTGCACTGAACAGTCAAGGAAGTGGCATTTTCTACAACCCAGCTGCAAACCAATCATTCAATGTCATTAAAAGGGTGCTCAGGCTTATTTATATGAAGCCTACAATCTTCCAGTGCTTTAATTTAGACCCCTGAGGGGAGGATGCCCTTGAGACAATTTGTGAGAAAAGCCAAATATGACCAGACATTAACCTCATAAAATGTTTGTTTTCTTTTTAAAAGCCCTCAATTTGTTTTGTTTTATTTGCCTGTTTCATGATTTGGTTGGGACACAGGAGCATATATGCTAAGTTGCATTCCACTGTCCAGTTATTTAAACTAGACACAGAAAGACTTCTAAACTAGAGAGCAGCAAAGGCTTTGTAAAAGAGATTTCCTTAGAGAAAGCTGGAGGGGGGGCTGGGTGGAGAGAGATTTGGGAGACTGGCTGTTTAGTTCTACTTATAGGAGCATGTGAGAACACATGATCCCAGCAGGCCATACTGTAAGTCAGTTGGGCAGTTTTTCCACTATTCTGAGCTGTGCGAGGAGAGCCCAGGGAATGGACACTTCCCTCATTACTGCCCTGAAATAAACTACCTGTGGTGATTATTTTGTCTGCTGACTGAATAACAACCCTAAATCATTTAATCTTCTTAGTGCCTTATAGTTTTCACTTTAACAGCCCCAGCTATTCTCAAAGAGCCAAGAAAAGTTAAGACTAATTACCGTCAAGATCTAATGGGAATAATAACTACTTTATAGTCCAAAAACAAATGTATCCATTGCTTACAGAGATGGAGGCAGCATCAGTCTGTGATGCTGAAGAAAAACCATCCCAATATCCTTCCCAGACTAAGAGTCTATAACCGAACTGTCTTACATTAGTAAAACACACTGTTCACTTAACTGAAATTCCACTAAGTGTTCTTTAACCAGATAGGAAATACGTTTTTTATACAGGTAGCATTCAGGTGACCTCATCCGATTACGCTACCTGGAAAGCTCCAACATAGAAGAATTATTCATCTTTCATCAAGCCACAAAATAAAAAAAGAAACATAACCATCTCACTTAGAACTCTTTCAGACAATCTACATAGGAACCTCAGTGCTTTAAAAAGAACCCTAGTACTGTGTGAAAAGGATGTAGGATGTCTGTTTGAATTTACCAAGAGACTTCTACTTAATCAGAAGACCTAAGAGGAGAATGTGCAAGATAAGAAAGCTAAGTACCTTCATAAGAGCTGAAAGATGTGTTTTATGTACATAGACAGATGGACCAAAATGAGAGCAAGAGTTTGTGGGTGAATGTGTGTGCATATGCAAAACAGAGAGAAAGGTAGGGAGAAAAAAAGAGTGTTAACTCCTAACATTTCAAAAAATATTACCGTTTTGAAAAATCAATAAACAAAGATCATTTACTGCTATTATCATGCTAGGTCTTCTTGAAGATCCTTCTCTGCACACTCCATGAGGATGAGAAGGTGAAAGATCTTAGAACCCAGACAATGTCGTCAATTTGCCAGGGGCCAGAAGAAGTGCCAGAAAAAGAACCATATCTTCCTCATGTATAACATCTTAACATCTTTAGGGAACCAGCATCATGCAATGGTTTGCGTAGTGGCTCTGTGACTCTGGAAAACAAGGTTCGATTTCCTGCTCTGCCATGGAAACTCACTGGGTGATCTTAGGCGAGTCACACTCTCTCAGACTGAGGCAAAGGCAATCTCCCCCCACTCTGAACAAATCTTGCCAAGAAAACCCTGTGAGAGGTTCACCTTAGGGTCACTATACGCTGAAAATGCCTTGAAGGCACGCATCATCAACAGCATTACAGTTTTGAGTTAGAAACTGTAATAAGCCCATCTGAACATGAACCTTTACAGAAGACAGAAGTTCACACATGGCCACTTGTGTACATGCATAAAATGACCACTATTTTTAGGTCTTGCATCTGGCCCTATTTGTTCTTCTTGCTTAGATGGATGAGTCTCATAGAAGAGAGTAATTTTTAGTAGCAATAAAAGGAGATTGTTCCATACAGCCAAAATAAGGAATAACAGTGCAAAAAACAGCATTCTTCAGGACAACTGGATGGACACTCATCTAATTAATGTGCAGATCATATACTGCTTTCTTGACATCAAAGCCGGTGCCACTTTAAAGCTTGTCATTTCTCTATAATGAACTGTTGTTGCACTATTATGATTTTAGAAGAGTTTATGCACAAAAGTTACACAACCAAGACTCACTGCTGCAGCTGCAAGTAGCTACTAACATTTTCATGTTTGACTAACTCGTTTTTGTAGAATGAATAGGAATTATCTCCGCACACCAAATTCTGTATTAAAAACAACATATTTCCAATAAAATTTCTCTTATCCGTATCTTATTTTACATAGGAAAATTCCACATTTGCCAATATCTCAACATTTGGATAATTAAATAGAAAAGGGTCTCCCTACCCACCATTAGGCTAAAGCCTATATTCTGGAAGAATTTCAGATTTTATTCCTCCTCCCCCATGCCATTCGAAAACAGTTTGGGATGGATTGTTTTTGAAGGCTCATTACTCTACTAAAATAATAATAGTAATAGTTGTTGTTATTATTATTATTGAGGCTACAACAGGGAAACTATCACTCTACCTTGGCCCAGGTGTTTGTCTCCAGTTCTAGACTCTTCCATTCTGTACTTCCTGCCACTTCCAGTGTTTAAACTAAGTTCAGCAAGACCACTGTTTATTTCAGTATGATCAAAGTCCACATGACTCATGAAGACATCTCCTGTGAAGAATGGGTCCACCACTAGTGGTGAACAAGGTGGAGAGGGAGAAGAGAGGGATGATCTTGGGGATAAAGATGTCAGCGATTTAGGTGTGCCAGATAAGGATCTTAGGGCTTGGACACAGCTAGTGGCATCTGTCTTCTGAGTTTTTACAACCTCATTCTCATGGATAGTAGTGATGCAGCCGGAAGGCCGAAACCCAGTGGCTCTCTCCAAAAGCAAAAGGTCCATTTTGTTCTGGTAGTCAGAGTCCAGTTGTTCCAGCTGTTCACTAAACAGATCTGTAAAGCTGGCTGAGGTTGAAGAATCCTGGCTTGAGGCAGCCAGAGATCCCCTGCTTGATGCAAGAGAGCCAGGACTGCTGCCAGATGATAGGGAAAGCATGCTAGAAGACAGACTGGAGAAAATAATAATATATTAAACAGAAACATTTGAATTAAGCAGTTATGAACGAATTGTCCTGACAAACTTCTACTTAGTCACAAAATCCTAAGTGACTGGGAGCTATCTCCTAGCCAAATCAAAAAGATTCATTATCTGTTAGCCAAATACACCTCACAAGGTTGTTGTGATAACAGAGGGGAGGGGACCACTTTGAGGTATGTGGAAAAAAGATGGTATAAAGTGAAATAATGAACAAAATTAGTATTCAACAAATTTTGAAGTTTACTACTGCAAGGAATTCATTTCTTTCCCCTCATTACCTTGTGTTGCCATGCAAATACCAATGAGCCTAAGGTCTATAGTGAGTTTCTTAGGATATGATCTCTCAGACTGTGTTTTTGTTGTTATTTCAGTTTATTTTATTTATTTTTTTCAAAAGTATTACATAATCTCACGCTGCTCTACCCACTAGTAAAAGAAAAATATGACATAAATATTTTGGAATGGAAGAGTAGCTTATAAGTGATTTTTTAAAATAAAGAACGTAAAATTTTTATTTTTTTTATTTTTTCACAATTTTATTCACAATTGCCAGAAAAAGGATTTTGAAAAGTACTGACTCTAGAACCAGAATATTTTCCCTTCTTTTTTAAAAAAATGTTAGAAATAGTGCATTTATGATACAGAGCTGTATTCAAAACTAAAAACCAGGATTGTTTGCTACATATAACACATGTAAAATAAACAGAACCCAATCTGCTTGCCTATCAGTCAGCCAGGCATAACATATAAAAAACTGAATTGCCCAAGAATCTATGCCAATGACAGGTGAAGCACAAATGTTTAAAAGGAATTAAGTTAGTGTGAACACACTTTGGCAATGGAACCAATTGCCTACAGAAGTGGTGGGGTCTCCCCCTCTGGATGTCCTCAAGAACAAGCAGGACAGCTACCTGATGGGGATGCTCAAGCTGCCGTGAGCAAGGGGTTGCACCTAATGGCCCATGGGGCACCTTCCAATTCTGATTCTATGATTCTTTCCATATATAACTGTATCTTCCAGGTACAAGCTGGGAGATGCTCGTCGCATACTGGTGGCAGTGGTGACCAAGTCCAGCAAAAGAGGACATGTTGCCCTTCTTATGCCTCATGGTCCTGCATTTCTGATATCGCTCCACTGGACTTCAAAAGAAATGACCTTTCAGTGTGGAGAAATATTTTATTTTTGTTTTATTTACTGACTTACTTTTTTGGTAATAAAAACAAAGGAATGATGCTACCAGTTCTTGAGACACATTACTGCTACTTCCAGCACTGACATGAGAGGCTAAGGGCCCTCTTGGGGCTGAGGCTAAGGAGGTAATATTATGATCACTGGATTTACTGATGATTCATCCATATATGATTTATTGAAAGGCTTAATTACTGCAGCCGAACCCCAAACAGAAGCATGTGCTCATGCTGACATTTTATACTGAATATTAGGTTCAAATTATTTATTTACTAGGTTAGGAAAAATGGGAGTAAGCAGGCTGTAGAAGACATCATACTGCTCATTAAGTTGGTCAAAGTGTATAATTTTTTTTCTCCTTCTCATATTAAGGCAACTGGTAGTCACTCAATGAAAATCAAAAGGTGAAAGTTTCAAGACAGACCCCTTCCCCTACCCTAACAAAACTTCTGCCTACAGTGGAGGGTTCATTTGGCAGCCACAATGTGTGGTGTTGGTCTCAACCTTCAATGGCTTTAAAAGCGGATTTGACAAAGCCATGGAGAATAGGGTTACCCCCACCTGCTAGGCACAACGGCAAAATGAAACCTCCATGGTTACAATCACAACATCACCAAACAACAGTTATGGGTTGTTGAAATGAAGTCAGTGCCAACTGGGGTTCCAAGGAGAGGATATGCCACAATTGGGGTATTATGGCTGATAAGGCCGTCTCCCATGTTCCAACAGTGTTAAAAGTGTTTGGGGCTTTGCCCTGGTAGGGGGATCCCCAACCACAACCAGTGACACCGAACTAGGTGGATTTTTGATCTCATTCATCAGGCTTTTCTTAAGTTAATATCTGTTTTGCAAGTAATGTCATAGTAGCTTTAAAATATACTATTTGAAAACACCACTGTGTGCTTTTATTTTGGTTAGAAAGTGAACAAAGCAGTAAATAGTATAAGAAGCTGTCTCCTTTCATGTTTGGAAAGTCTGATAACACAACCCACTTTGAAACTAGTTGTGAATGCTTGTGCTGGCAGTTCATGGCAATTTTGAAGAGAGGCTCCCTGGGTGCTTGGACTATGGATTGTCTCTAGATACATGTGCTCAACGGCACAAACGGCAGGACTTCAAGAATATTCACATATTTATAGGCAGGCCTTTGGCAAGACTTCAGTGAGTGCTGAAGGGTCTTTTAACTGGATGACTGCTGTGTTTTCATTCATACTGTGCTTTAAGTTGCATTGTAATCTTTTACAATGAATTTGCTTTAAAATTTATTGTATTTATTTAATACGATGTTATTGTGGAGCACCTTGAGCCTCGTCTTAGGAAAAAAGCTAGGACATATGGACTAATCATCGTCATCTTCACGACTGCAAAGAGAAGAAACTTAGAAAAAAATTTTTTTAAAAAAACTTACTTTTTCAGCTGGATGTGCAACTTTGCTACTAATCGTGTTGTTTCTTCTAGTTCTCGAACCAACTGATTTCTTTTACTATTTAACTTCAGTCTGGAAGATATTTTAAAAATGGACAGTGTAAAGTGTTATGCAAAGCTATACCAAATCAAGTTACAATAGTAAGTTAATCTAATGCAGCACCTCTGAAAATCAACAACAGTCCTCCACGTAGCTGGTTGTGCAGCTATCTGTTCCAAGTCTTCTCATCTAATTTTATAGGAACAAACATGGCATACCACAAAACATTTTAATCGTAACCCTGGAGCAAGAAGAGAAGATTACTACAGGAACAAAGACCTGCCCAAGAAATATTCATTCTATTTCCAGATTTCTGTACTTTTTACTAGTTTTATTAGTAGTTGTTGTAATAGCACCAGTAGTATTTTAAATTAATCAAAAATTTAATTCCTCTACACCCTCCTTATCATGACACACCTCCAAATACTGGGCTTCAGCATAGCAATTTATTCACTCCAGCCATCTTTCAAGTACTTTAAAGTATTGTTGGTACTCTACATTTTGTGTACAGAAGGAATCTAACTTTTATATTGTTTATTTTTACAAGAAGTATGAAAACCACCTGAAAATAGAATTCTTACATAAGCAAGATTAGCACTTCCTGGAAGAGATGCAAAAGAAGACTGAAGGTGCTTCAGAACCATTGTCTCTCACTTCCCTATGCAAACCCACTGGAAGCAAGAGATATGTGAAAGAGGATGCTTAAGACTATTTCTTTGGATGAGATAATTTCTAAGCTTTTTAAAAGTGTAAATAAATGTTAAAACATGTTATGTTCGCGATGTTTATTTGTACTATTATTTGTACTATTCCCTCTGCAGAGTGAAAGCAGAACAACAGTCACCTTGACGTTTGTGCTTGTTGTAAGTGAAATGGTGTGAATGCTCCAGTTTGAAGCAAGTGGTTATGCACGGCCGTATGCTTGCACTGGAAAGTGGGGCACACTCAGTTCTTGCAGCAAGCTATTCATGCACAGTTCTTCCACCACAGAGACAGGCTCCTTACATGAACAAACAGTACTCTGGTTCAGCGTATCAGAGCTTGGACAGTAAGCAGTCACAGTCTCAAGTCCCCCTCCCTGGTTAGCTGCCATTACATTACAATTTCTAAAAAGTAACTCTTTATTCTTGTTATCCAGAAATAATAATAAACAATAAATTTACTAACAATAATAAAACACCAGAATATTAGTACAAAATATACCCAGACACCTACTAGGGTGGTCTCATCCTTTGTACCTACAGAAGTATCTAAAGCACAGGCATACCACAAAAAAGAGTACTGTTAGACCTTGTTATGTTACAAATGTTATTGCAAATAACAACAACAACAACAAGTACCTAGTTATTTCCAAGCTCTCTAGATGATCTGGGAGCATACTTTTGGTTCACAAGGATCCAAGGAAACACTTTTGGTTCACGCTAAAAGCAGCACAAGACCCCAGTAATGTAACTCTATAATACCCCTGGTTAGACTTCCAAGAATAAGCAAAGTTTGTGAAGGAATCAAACTGAATTCAAATATAGCCATTCTACTTCTACAGACTTAGCTGTTTAGCAACAAAGGGGACTTGATGCACTAAGGATTGTTCACTATAATTCCCCCTACTGGGTCTCCTGCGTAACATGACCATCTCTTCACGTGAACTAAACATATTCAAATAATGTGTCAAAATATCAGATAAAAGACAATTCGACACCCAACCGAAGTGACAAAGTAAAAATGTAGTCATTCAAACACCTGCCCTTCATCGTTGTATCTTAATATTCTATTGAAATTATCCATCTCATTTCAGACTCTCATGATATCCAATAGTCGGTTGGTTTAATTTATACAAAAAAATACTTTATCCTCACGAATCATAGAATTGGTGTGAGACAAAATACATTTAAGTTTCTTCTGAACCTAGTAAGCACCTGGGATAACAGTGCATGATGTAGAAATTAGAAATTATGTAGAAATTACGAAGAACTGTTCTTCATCATGACAAACTATATAGCAACACCCAAATCAGAGCTCAAAAATGCAGGTGGTTTTGTTCTTGCCCACTGAAGAATATCCTAAAGTACTTTGGATTAACAAGGATAGCTCTTAACATACAGTGCTGCTGAGAAAAGCCAATTCTCTTTCAGAAACTGTGGGGATGGCACCTAAACAAGAGAGTTGGGTGGGGCCGCTCATTATGCCACAGTCTTTGTTAATCCAAAAACTCCACAGCTTCAACTCTGTGAAACCTGGCCACTACACCATCACTAGCTGCATACTTAACAGGGACTATCCTTTCCTTCATTCACAGAGGGAGAAACTCCGTGTAAACAGTACATGCGTATGTGCTTTCAGGTCACCTGTTGACTTATGGTGACCCCATGAATTCCACAGGGTTTTCTTAGGCAAGCAATACTTGGAGGTGGTTTTGCCAGTTCATTCCTCTGAAATACAGCCGTCAGTATCTGATACTCACTGGTGCTTACCATCCTAGTATCTATCTCTACTTCAATTCATTTTAAAATGTATTAGCTGAATTCAGCTGATCTGAACTGAGAAATCATTCTTCTCCAAATTCTTAATTCTGGGCAACCCCAAGAATATTTTCTGGGCTTCTATATGAACTGAAGAATGTGGGAATTCCAGAACAACCTCATTCATATTTGAAGCTTCTGGACACCTACAATACATGATAATCCCAGTCAAATGACCACTGCATCGCAGAGTCATGTCTCTTATCACACGGGAGCTCTGAGTTATCCATATTAATGATGCTGACTGACAGAAGATTTTACTGCAGAACAAATTAATATGCTGATAGGATGTAAGAGAAAATCACAGTCTGTAACTACTCAGTGTCACATCTAGAAGTTACAAGTTACATTAGAAAAGGAGAGGGTTTTCTCCTAACTGAATCATGTTATTTAGGGATAATGTTTCCTAAAAAAAAATAAGGGATTCAGATAGCTTGAGTACAGAAAGAGACGAATAAATCACATGCAACTTGAGGTTTAGGATTCTGGAATTTTTCTGATGTTTGAAAGTTTTTAACCCTACAGATATACTTCTGGTTTGTTTGTGTGAAATGGCTGCTAATTATGCTCAGGAAGAAGTCTATAAAATCACACACTCAAAATAAAATGAAGGATGGCATGCTCAACTCATTGTTAATAAGGAGAGCCTTACTGTCAGGGGGAAAAAAACTGCTGCAGACTCTCTTAGCAATATCCACCTACACACCAGGTCTAAAGAATGGCAATTACACAGCAGGTTTATCATCCTGTTACTACTGCAACTTCCCATGGGACTAGCACTACAGCTGAAGCACTCTCACTTCAAGGCAAAAACTGTAATTCTCTTTTAGTAGCCAGCAGAATTACAAGAGACTGAGTGGGAGAAGTAGAAGCTCTTATGTGCTTGATAGCCTTGTTGTCAAACTACATTCCTCTAAGACTTCAGTTCCTATGGGGATAACATTTATAGAAGCCTTTGAATTTAAATATAGCTCCAATTCTAACATCTCTTTGTAGTTATCAGGTAGTGTTTCTTCCTAAATATTCAAATAAGGCACCACCAGAAACTCTCAAACCAGTACTGCCATTAACATCAGTGATACTATGAACTCAACCACCTCATGGAAATGCTATATAAGCATACATTTTGCCAGCTTCATACTGCTATGTTTCAGTATTGGAAACAATGTCATGAACAATTAATTTAATGTTGATAGAATATATCTTAATTATATCTTAATTTATGCCATTTGTAATTTAACAATATATTTATTTCATTATCATTTTTTTTGAAAATGATGTTAAATTCATTTTGCATCTGAACTTGTTCTGTCTTTTGATTGCATTATTATCCAGTTTCACCATGAGCCTTGCATCCTAATCTGGAGAGAAAATTAACATATAGATCCCATATGAAAATAAATAAAGCATAAAAATCACTATTTTAGCTGATAAATTCATCTTAATTCTTTCTCTTTCATCCACATATGATGCATGTACTCCCCCCAGATTTCGTCCTCTCACATGCACATTCATGTTTTCTTCATCTTATTGAGTGACCATTTTTTTCCTTCAACGCTGTTATGCTTTTCTCTTTTTTAAAAATGCCCTCCCCCCACTGTTTCCACTCCTCCTCCCAGAATGAGTTATACACACTGGTTAGGAGTTACAATCTCATAAGGACAAATCAGATGGGAGAATAAAGACCACTCTGCTGATATTATACAGAGGCCCCTCCACTTTTGTGAGGGTTCAGGGCACAGAACCCTCATGAAAGTGGAAAAACCACAAATATCTCCCTCCATGATCCCTCTCCCATTCCCTTGCCTTTTGCATGCCAGGGCCAGAGGCAAGGGAATGGGAAGGGGGAGCACTGGAGCAGAGAAGGAAGGTGTATGCGCATACCTTCCATCTCCCCAATCCCTTGCCTTTCGCTTCGGTGCAAGCTCACAGTGCCAGGCCTAGAGGCAAGGGAATGGGAGTGTGGAGGTTCACAGGGAGGAGGAAGGTGCATGTGAGCCTCTCCTTTCCCTTCCCTTTTGTCTGGGTGCTTACCTTCCTTCTCCACGCCTGGCAAAATGCAAGGGAGCGGGAGGAAGAGATGAGGAGTAAGGCATGCGCACTCATCTTGCAAATAATCAAATTTGTGAAGGTCAAATCCATGAATGTAGAGGGAGGGCTATATGTGGAATTCGTAACAACTTGTGGTTTTCGGCAAGCTTCAGAAAAAAAAAAGTATACATGCTTCTGCACACCTTCAGCCAGTGCTGAAACCACAACACTCCCCCCATGAGCTATCTGAGTTTCTCCTACAACATCATATGCAATTAAATTATTGTTAGGTGCAATCTTTACTCTGCATTACCTGCAATATATTTACTATTTCACAGAAAACAGAGGGGAAACTGTCCAGTTCTGCTACATAAACTGAGAAGAGTATAAAGTACCAACGTTTTCTACTGCCAGTTTAAAAAGAACTAGATGTTAAAGTGAAAAACATTTACCTTTCTGTTAAAGCTTTGCTCTGTGTATCTCTGGCAGCCTGAAGATCTTCTTCTAGACGTTTTCTTTCCAGCTCCAGTCTTTCAACTTCACCCTGAGTCCATTTTCTAGGGCTAATGAACCTCATTTCCTTTAGAAGTTCCTCCTTCTCGTTGATTAACATTAATCGGTCTCGTTCAGAATCTAGCACACCAGGCCAGGCTTCACTGTCCAGTTTAGCCAACTGTATCTTTAAGTTTGCTATTCTGTAAGAAGAAGAAGACTAATTAATTCTGCGTACATCATGTATGTATTTCTAAGGCATAAATTAATATAATTTAGGAGCAGTGTTAGCTGCCATTGTGAGAAGTTGCTATAAAATGGAGTAATGCTATGTGAAGATCAGTACAGAAATATAATCAAATATTTTATGCCACTGTTTGATAAGGAAGGCCACAATTTCTCCATTCTCACCACTTATGTATATAGAGTCCTAATCTACTCACATATAATAGCGTGTCAATGCTTTAGCTGATACTTTACACACAAGCCATATTTCAGGACACATTTTCAAAATGATTGAGCTTGTTCCCATAGCAGGAAAGCTGTTGCTTAATTAATTTAAAGTCTATAATTATTAGAAATTCATCCTAGCTGCACCGAAGCCTTCTTTGCAGCCATTTTAAATGTTCAACTGCCTGATTAAGCCCAACACTGTGCTCTAGTGATGAATTAGCAATGGCATTAGTTTGTAATCCGTGAATTCCTTTGTGCATTTGTAAAGAGTATGGCCTAAGAGGATTGCTTGGCTGTAATTTGATAACTTATATCATTTATCAGCATGTATATGAGAAAATGTCAGATTTGTTCTTAATATTCTGCAATTTTTCCATCTTCAAAATAACAACATGGTTGAATGCACTTGTATGCCAGACTGCTTATGAAATTCAGCTAACCATTTTACAAGCAATGCATGCATCTCTTCACAGATCATACATGGCAAACTAATTGGAAGACAGCTACTTAGGGAACTTTAGTCACGCTATTCATACATTCACTCTCATATATCAATGTCCGCCTCATTTAATTTTACTGTTGTTGTCAGTCTGTGCCTTTCAATTCAACTGTGGCTTATAGTGACCCTCTCATAGGGTTTTCCCACCAAGATTTATTTGGAGGAGGTTTGCCGCTGCCTCCATCTGAGGCTGAGAGAGTGTGACTTAGCCAAGATCACTGTCTGGGTTTCATGGCCCAGAGGGAATTTGAACCCCAGGGTCCTAGTTCAACACTCAAACCACCACACCATACTGACTCCTCTATGAATAAATCTGTCTCCCCAAAACAGCTGTTTATTTCCTTGATAAATCCATTGATTTGTCAGTAGAATAAAAGAAAACTCTGTTTACCTTCGTTTAGCTTCTTCGTACTGGAGACGCAGTCTCACCTTCTCAGCCAACTGATTACTGCTGCTTGCAATAAACTAAAGAAGCAAAATATAAAGTGAAAGCATGTCAGCATTTTCTCCCCTTACAAATTAGATCAATGATTCTAAATCTTTCCCCCTGTAAATATAATTTGTTGCCGGGGACCCCAAGACTTAATTCAAGATTTAAATATTCAAATTCACATTTAAATAGTAAAATATTTACGTATTTATTAAAGCCTTTTGGAGGCTAGGATGTAATGTAAGGCGACCCAGTGGGTTTCCATGGCTAAGAGAGGATTCAAATCCTGGTCTCCATAGTTATAGTTTGGGTATACACACATGCCTTCTGACACATCCCTTGCTGCCCACACTTCCTGCTGCCACATCCCTGACTAAAGGGACAAGGCAGAAAGCGTGTGTGTGCCCGTATAGAGCTCTCTCATTTGCAAACGAGAATGCAATTTCAGCACCTGCACCCCCCACACTGCTGAGTCCTGGCTTTGCAGATCCCCTGTGAGGGTTCCATGGACCCCCAGTTAAGAACCACTGAATTAGATATTCTCCTATCATGTCAAGAGTTCAACATTAGCATTGAAAGGCTAAAACATAAGACACATTTGAGACATTTAAAATTACTACTTCATAGCGACAGCAAAAAATGCTGTAAAATCTCTCCTATCAATTTATGTATGGAACTAATGTAAACATACTAGGTTACAGTGGAATGCCCAGAAATAACTCTGGTAGAATACAACAACTAGATGACATTTTATTTTTATTTACATACATTTCCAGAAACATCAGTCTGGGAACCAGCATCCAGATACTGTCTAGGTAATGATAGAGTAGAACCTTCCAAGGATGTGTTGCTGGCCCACAAATCTGAAGGTGATCCTCTGTCTGCCTCGAAGTTAGCTTTCAGCCTAGCAAGACTCTGGAAAAAAGAAGAGTTCAAAATCAACTTCGTATTACCTCCTCATTGTCCTCATGTTTTGAAGAAAACATTTCACTGGCAAAGAAGATTGAAAGAGAAAAGTCAGGCCCGAGCATCAATGTAAAAATTGTGCAGGTTTTCAAAAAATCTATCTTCTTCATACCTTTTTACTAAACAGGTTTTTTTTTTCTTTTGAACAAAGGTGCCAGGTAGTGGTGGAGGTTAGGGAAGAAAGAGAAAGAAAGAGAGAGAGAGAGAGAGAGATTTCACTAAACAGAAAGACAAATGCAGTGATATTCGTCATATTTTTAAATAAGTTTTTTTTTAAAGTGTTAGTTTCACGTATTAGTTCAATACAAACATTTCTTTATTTGCGGTTACGGAAACTTACAGTCAAGATCTAAATAACATCAACCGCTCACCAAACCGATGGCATACCTCAATGAGATCTTGCTTTTCTTGCTCTCCTGAAGTTATGGCTTTCTTGATAGCTTTCATTTCACTTAAGATGGCTTGTGCCTCATCAAGTTTATATCCTCCTTGACTATCAGACATTTTCATATCAATTCTACAAGGAAGTGCATAAAATAATCAAAAAGGGGATAAAATGGTTGTTAATTAGAAAAATCTTAAGTCAAAAAATAGTTCTCAGAGCAACATACTTATGAATGAGGAACAAAGAGGATTACTTTGGATTCACTGATATTCCACTTATTTGGTACAGTACATAACTTAATAATACCATCAAGCGAATTTTGCAAATTCTTAAATTGAAAAGCTGATTTTAAGATTTCTTAAGAGAATATGAATTTTTATGTATCAGAGGGGAACTGGATTAATTCTTCTTTTGACAAGTTATCACCGTCACATATAACCTAGGCCTATGTATGTTTACCCAAAAGCCAAGACCCAATGAAATTCACTGGGATTCACTTCATATTGAGCTCAACTCATATAGATCTGTAGACTCAGCATCGCTACACACATCATGGAGGACTCTTATGTAAACTTGGCTGAGAAAGGCACTTTACATGAACACTTCTTGAAGGATGCAGTTTTCCCTAGATTATTAAACCCCTCTTGATAAACAAGGTCAAATATAAGGTAACAGCTCCAGGGGGAAGAGTGTGGATGGAACTTTTGTGTCAACCTTCTTCCTCAGTGCCTCACCCGTGATGAGATGTGAATTGTCATGAAGTGTTTCAGGGACCCATGTCCTTAGTTTTAACTTTTATAGCCTTTCTGTGTAGTTCTGTCCAAGCTGGAATGACCAGGACAACTAAAAAAATATGTGTGTAAGATATGCTGGTGTCAAAATGAGAGCTCTTCGAAGTTATTAATCACCTTGCATCTCAACAGAAATTTATACCAGAGCATGTTCTGTCTATTTGCATGACAAAATACAGAAAGTGAAAAATCACTTCATTTCTTAACAGACAAATCATTCATCTTCCTTAACATTGCCACAACCCCCACTTACAAACTTGAACTTTTAAGACACGTTATGTCAGAACTTTCCTTGTAATCCAGAAAAACTACTTCCTTCTCCAACTGTACTCATCATTTTGCACAAAACAATTTCAAACTCACAGTGCTTCCTACCACTTTATTTATTATTTATCTATTGATAAAACTTGCATACTACCTCACAACAGAAAGTTTTCCAAACAGTTTACAATAAATATAAAACCAATAGTGACCCATGGTATCTTTTTCAGCTGTACTAGACCCTACCCATTTAAATGTCTGCATTGTCCTGAAGCTGAACAGGACTGAACAGTTCTAAACACTCCAAAGGATGTTTCTTGCTAGTAGACCCAGATACTGAGCTGAAAAGACACTTGGATCAATCTAGCCAACCAGCTTGGAACATCAAGATCTGCTACTGCTGATTGAGAGCAAGCATGGTGTAGTGGTTTGATCAGGGTTCAAATCGCTGCTGGGCCACAGAAAGCCAGTAGGTGACCTTGGGCAAGTCACACCCTCTCAGCCTCAGAGGAAGGCAAAGGTGAACTCCCTCCAAACAAATCTTGCCAAGAAAACCCCATGACAGAGTTGCCTTAAGCTGGAAGCAACTTGAAGGTACATGACAACAATTGCTGCTAATTACAAGAGAAAGGGTCACCTCTGTGGTACTGATGAAGTGGCACAAAATGCACAGCAAAAACATGCTCCATACAAACTGTCTTTCATAAGTAGTTGTGAAATGTGGCAACTCTAAGCTGCTCAAGTAGTATGTAACATCACTGCATGTTTTGTGACATTTGCTCTTATTGAAATCAGCTGTCACAAGCACAACCTGTAACAGCTGTCTTGTTGTATTTGTTCGAATTATTGTTGTTGTTGTGTGCCTTCAAACTGTTTCGGTATTATGGTGACCCTATCACAAGGTCTTCCGGGGCTGAGAGTGTGTGATGTGCCCAAGAGTACTCACTGAGTTTCCATGGTCAAGCAGGGAACTGAACCCTGGTTTCCAGACTCATAGTCCAATATGCAAACTAGTTACGGAAGTGTTATTTTCTGAGAAATAAATGTGGGTAGTGGCACTTAATATTAGGAAATTTGTCCCTTTTGTCTTTTTGGCATTCCAACTATAATTAAAATGATACAGAATTCAAAGTGGAATTGTACTGAATTCTCTTATAACCAAAACATTTCGTCAGCGAAGAAAGTTGTCTGGAATCTTCCTTAACATTAAATGGGCAAAGGAGACAGATTACTCTAGATATATTCACCCATCATGAATTGACAATACCCATATTTTTATCAATATCTAGAATCAACAATGCCAGCTGATTTAGACAACCATATCTCTTTCTAGCTAAATCCTTGTGCATTACATTTATCACTCTGAAATTGGCACAAGCAAATCCCAATGTGATGAATATTAGATGTGCTTATTATTCTATTTATTTTTTGTTGTTGTTGTTCAGGTTGACCAAAAATACAAGCCCCTTGTAACGCTGAGATTAATGTTACCCTGAAATTTCGGGGGTCCCAGAGGGATGCCTTAATGTGCTCCTCTTGATGGGGAAGGTGAACTCAACAGAACACAAACAATAGCAATACGAGAGGCAGGGTAACCTAGCAAGATCTTTTACCCAATTTTTACAGGGTCAGGCCAAGCCAAAAACCACACAAAAAGATCCAATAATTGACTTTATTGAATGGAAGTCTCACGCATCAACGCATTCACTCACACACACATTCAAGCCCTATAGAAAGGCAAAGAGTGGAAATTAGACAGAGGGACTCTCAGAGGATTCATAGTTTGGGTGATACTGCACCTTTTCCTGAAGTCCTTGGTCCGAGAAAGCAGTGAAAGAAGTAAAGCTCAGCAAAAGGACGCTGAGGGGATTACTTGGGAGGAAAGGTCTGTTGGTATGACCAGGAGTTATCCAAAGAACCAGTCAAAAACGGGGACTATTTGTAGGGAAAATATACCTCGAGGACAAACCCTCTCCCAGGGAGAACAAAAGAGGGTGGCAATGGAAAAACAACTCCACACCAACACCTTCTTTGATATTAGAAGATAACAAGGTGTTACCAAAGTGCCAGGACTTCCGCCGCTTTGAGTTGCGGTGTGAGTTTATGTAGATGGTCCTTGCCTGATAAGATTTTATTGCTACCAGTGCCCAACTTATGGAAAGCACCTTAATCCCTTCAAGTTGGCTCCTCAAAGGCTGAGGACCTTTTATCCGCTATGGGTTGGCACAGCTTGAGATCTCCTGTGGCTACGTGACAGGGGAGTTTACTGGCCTGATCTGGTTTTCCGATCGTACGACCATTGCTGCCTACGTGCTCATCTGCATGACCTCTCTGGCATATTAGATTATATTTTATATCAAAGTTGTAGACTCTGGGACACGGTTTACCAATGGGGCAACAAATATATCCAAGTTTAAACAGTATGCCAGGATTAGGGAGCATGCAACCCTTCCAGAGGTTGTTGGACTTTAATTCCTGTCAGCTCAACCCAATGGTGAGGGATGATGGAAGCTGTAGTCCAACAACACTTGATCGTGCACAGGTTCCCCATACCTGCTCTAGGCCCTCTTTCTCAGGTTTTTTTTGCCTGAGAGCATGGGTTTGGACAGGCTGTTTTATTTAGATGGCACTTATGGTTTGCCTTCAAACATGGACATTCTAGCCATTCATGATAAGTAGCTAGATTAGTCAGTTAACTGGAAACTGATAACTGCTTTCTCTGAAAAGTTAATATCTACTGATCATTAACTTACTTCTTCAGTGTTTGGAAACCAAGTTCCTTATACTGGAGCTCCTGTCTCATGTGAGCAACTTCTCTCTTGAGCTTATTAACCTATGAAAAAAACAAAGGGTTTTTATTTCATATGTTCACATCTGCCACAACAATATTTAGGTCATTATGATCTCTGCTTGACTAACACAGAAAATGAGCTTAGTTTAATTACTTTAATGCTACCAAATGTACCAATGCTTGACGAAGGTCAATACCAAATAGTAAACCTCCATGCATTCAGTAAAACTTACTTCTGAATAATCATATAGAGAATCCTAGTATAAGACAATGAATAAGTTCACAGTAAACATTTGCCAAGGCCCTAGATCAGCTGTTTGCTTAAGTATACGTAAATTAAGTAGCATCTCCTGCCAAACTCCCCTATCTTAACTTACTGGGCATCAGCCGCTGCAAGTGATGGGAGTTCTGTTCTCCTGTCAATTGGGAGGCAGCAGACTGCACCCTCCTGACTCATCTTCCCAGTTTGTTAACATCAAAGTTCCCCAATTAAGACACAACAGGAAGCTGGCTTAATACAAGCCATGATCTTCACACCAAAAGTGGAATGTGACAGGACATAAAAGAAAAGAGGGGTGACAAAGGAATGTGTGACACCCATCTGTTGTTTCATAACTGTAGTTTAAGGAGCTGTAAACAGATATCTGAGTCCAGTACTTGTATTAGAAACAACTTCTACAGTGCTACCAATGTCAAAGAAACAAGTAAAATTAAGTAATCTTCTAATACTTTTCTTCATTCTAGGATTCTATACCTTTTAAAACCCTGGCTCCTACTAAAGTGGGGTGGGCAAAGGGAGACCCTTAACATGTATTGGATTACAACTCCAGCATTCTTCACCATCACTTCCAGTGGCAACAGGTGGTAGGAGTCATAGTCCAGCATCTGGAGCTTGCACTTTGCCTACTCCATGGTACAGAAAGTAACTCATAGGACAGTTTCTCTTTTATTACGATAAGTGTTGTGTGTTTTTCACTCAAGTACTGAAAGATCTCAGAAAGATTCCCTTACCCTAGATTTTGTTGTAGCAATTTCAGCTTTAAGAATTTCTGGATCATATTTTGAGCTGGATGAGGAACTGGAAACTACTACAATAAAGGGGAAAGAAACAAAACATTTAAAAGTGCACCAGGAATGGAATGAGACAGTACACAAAACAAAGCACAATGTTCACCCTGAAAGCATTTGAGTAGGATGTAGACCCAATGTCTTTGGTTTGGTGTCTTAACACTTTCCAGAAAAAAAAGACAGGTGAAGAGAGGAGAGGAAGCATAATCTATAGATTTCAACAGAAAGGTTTTTTTAAAATGTTGCCTTGAAATTTAATAACAAAATCATGCTCTTCTCTTCCTTGCTTTTCCTTTTAAAATGTTTTCTTCAGACTCTTAGAATCAGTGTAATAGATTCTATTAAATAAACTTTGCTTGTAAACACTATCCTTTCAATAGGCTCAATACATACTATTTTATATGTGTACATAATGCATTGTAGTCTACAGCTTGAGAATCAGCATGGTGAGTACTGGGCTAGGACTCCGAGAGACCAGGGTTTGAATCTTCTCAGCCATGGAAACCCTCTGGGTGATCTTAGCCATGTCATACTCTCTCAGCCTCAACAGCAACCCCTCTAAACAAATCTTGTCAAGAAAATCCCACAAAAAGGTTGCTTTAAATTTGCCAGAAGTCAGAAATGACTTCAAGGCACACACCATCAGTTTATGGCTACAAATCCAAAGTCATTATTGGTAGAATAGGGGAAATACACAAGTAATTCCTTTTTCTAATGCTTTCACTGCACACTCAAAACAGTAGGCATTTTTTTTAAAAAGGCAAGAGAAACATTTGGGTTCTTGGCAAAGAATCTGCAGAAAAAACAAGAAGGAAACACAAGTGGCTCACAGAGTTCCTTGATTCATGGACAAATGGTTTTTGCAAGTTTTTGACCCTTATTTATAGAGCTGTTACAAGTATTAGCTTCAGAACGTAAGGCAAAAAATTCCAAAACATAGTTCACTTATGCAAGGGAAACCCAGAGACACCCAATCCTTGCAGTGACCATGTACCTTTTAAAAAAAACTTACAGATTCATAAAAATGGATTTGATTTCTAATTGTATCCTGCACTGAGCAGGGAGCTGGACTAGTTGGTCTATGAGGCCCTTTTCAACTCTAGTGACTGATTCTAGTGATTGATCATGTAGACTAAACAGCTGCAGCTCCATTAAGAAAAGATTAGATGCTAAGGTCCTTGGTTGGACTTCTGCTAAGCTGACACATGGCCTATCTCCACTCTTCTGATTGCACAGAAATGTTATAGAAGAGGTATTATAGAGGAGTGAATTACCTGCCCATATCACTGTGCTTGCATCTTATCGTATCAATACCGTGTCACCAAATAAGGTGGCAAAGGGAAGTTGTATGGGGGAAATCTTGCCTTGCAAGAGAATGAGCAAAATAAAGAACACTGTTTTCAAATACAGAGGTCCACAACAATGGTCCTCCAGATGGTTTTTGACTACAGCATCATTGTCTGGGCTGGCTAGGTAAGATTTTACAGTCCCACAATACCTGGCCACAGTTGCCCACCCTCAACTTCAAC
Organism: Cyclura pinguis; assembly: GCA_030412105.1. Classification (NCBI taxonomy): domain Eukaryota; kingdom Metazoa; phylum Chordata; class Lepidosauria; order Squamata; family Iguanidae; genus Cyclura; species Cyclura pinguis. The sequence continues at coordinate 135,018,505 of CM059600.1, forward strand.
ACAAACGAGAGTAACAAAAATCAGTCAAATACTCACAGCTAGTTTGAGACCCCAGCTTACGTTCCCATACATCATGAAGCTGCTGGTACTCCTGCTGGGCCAGTTCAAGCCTCTGTTGCTTGACCTGGTAGATCTCCTTCTGAGCAATCAGGGCTTCTTGTGCCAATACAAGATAGTCCTTCAGCATATGTTCCTGCTCCCGTCGCCATTGTACTCGAGGATCCTCTATCTGAGTAGTTTCTTTAAGACAGAGTGAGATGACTTTAGCTCAAAAAGATAGAGACACTGGTAAAACAAACCAATGAAGAAATGTTTAACTTGGAATAGTAACAGTCTTCTCCATGTCTAATTTTTACCCCACCACAATGGCATGCATGACTACTAGGACTTTATACCATCACAGCAGTATAGAAGTCTTTTGGTACCTTAAAGGCTAATATACTTTATTCAGCATTAGCTTTCATGGAATGCAGCCTACCTTAGATTTCTGGAGTACCACTTCAGCTGGCAGATTATCATAGACAAGAAAAAACTGAAATGTCCTCTCCCCAAAACCAAATTTTGTAGTGTTTCCATTTCTACTTCCTATCTCCCTCTCCCTGCCCCCAATGATTATTATATCTTCCTCCCTCACACCTTAGCGGAATGTGTTTTAAAATCTGCCAAATGAGACAATAGTCCATGCATCTGCTGAGGCAGTAAGTAGTCTATAAAAGCTTATGCTGAATATAATTTGTTAGGTTTTTTAGGTGCAACAATTTTTTTTTATTTTTGTTGTGACAGACTAATACAACCACCCTTCAGAAATGGCACTTATTACACAGCATGGCCTAAATCCAACTGTTTGTCCCAACAAAGGTAAATCAATTAAAATCAGTTTCAGGACAGTAATCTAGCACTTATATAAACTTCATTGAATCAGTATCTTTGAGCTGAGTATAGTAACTGGAATTAAAGTCCTTGTATCTTCTTGAAAAATGAAATTCTGAGACTGGTCTTATTTGCTTAAATCAAGCACTTTACTTCAGAACAAGCACACAAGAACTGGCAGTAGTCCTGAGCACAAGAAAAGAGAACCAGATAGTTAAGAAAATGTACAATGTATATAACACATCTTCCTTTTCTTCTTTTTTTTTTAGTTTGCATTTTTTAGTCAGCATCATTTCTGACTCCTATATCCAATATCATTTGATCCTTTCAAAGTCATTTTATCTTACTTATATATGTAGTGTACTAAACATTCCCCAGTAACAACTTACAGTTCTTGAGCTCAGAGAGTTCACTTTTGAAAAGAATCAACACAACAACAATGTTGGACCTGTCGCAGAGTACTATTATTTCATTGCTCAGAACATCATTCTAACATTGCTTAGCTATGGATTGCTTCAGTATATCAATCTATTCATTCTTTGTATATTTCCAAGTTCTCCTAAAATGATACACAGCAACCTTTGATTTCCGCACCCTGTCCTATACAGGTACAGAGTTAAGCCTATTCTTTTGTTTTTGTTGCCGCTGAACTTTTTTTTTTTAAGAAAAGAAAATGAGAACCTGTTGAACAAAAAATAAGTGCATAAGTATGCTAAGCAGCCACAATGGTTATAGTCATATTTTGGAAAGACTATAAAGTACCAACAATTTTAGACTGGTTTAATAAACTTTAAGGTATAGATTTCATGGAAAAAAATGACAGTACAGATCAGAGAATCTAAGAAATAATAGAAATAATCAGAAAGACTTTTTTGTTTACAAAATCTGATATGCTTTTATTAACTATTACAATAATAATAGTGTTTATTACCATCTTTCCACTATGTACTGAAATCTCTAAAGACCTCTTCTTTGGTTAAATTCTGTGGATTTTAGTATTATACGAGTTCTCTGTATTTGAACATTTTGGTCGGGACATTTATTTATTTGTTTCAGTTGATCTTGATTTATTTTCCTTATGTTCTGGTGTGCCTTCTTTTTATTTTGTGATTCAAATTAAATGAAAGTTTTTAAAACCTTTACAAAAGTCTACTCTTTTTAGGACTACTCATGCTTTTATTTGGCATGGAACAGACAAGGACCGGGAAACAAAAACACTATTTACATAACACAGCCAATACCACAATAAAGCAGTTGAATTGCTTTGTGGCCTTACTTATTCTTCCTCTGAGACACATAGAAACCTCTGAGTTTCTTCTAAGAAAAGTAAATGATTTCACCAATATACCAGGGATGGCAAAGTATTTTTGTGTGTGTATCATTCTGGTCAAGGAGCAAGTATGAGGGAAGTAAGTCCTCTATTTCTCTCAGTCTTACTGCATGGATTTTGTTTCAGCAACAGGAACTTCAGTTCTTCAGCCAGCTTTAACTGCTTCAGGCTGTCTGAACTAATCATGCCTGCTCTGGATGCCTAGCTACCACATAATGAATAATTAATACGAAAAGGCTGCAGGATGCCAAAGAAGCCTAATCTGCATAATTTAGGAGTTCCTTTAAATATTTAGCAAAAACTGTTGTGGCAAGGAAACTACTAAAGAGATCCAAGCCGGGCAGATTTTCTTTAGGGACAAATAATCTACAATTGAGAAAGGCACCTGCCATAACCAAAGTCAAATCATTTAACTCCACCAGTGCCTGGAAGTAGTTGATATGATGGCTGCAAGCAGAGACAACACATTTCAACTAGCGTACACTGTTCACACTGTACAACTACTAGGAACACTATTAAAACACAGAGGACATTTGGCACCATTGCTATCATCATTACCATCGTTTATTTATATAATGCCATCACTGTTCCTGGTGGTTTACGAGTAAAAACAGCAAAACAGTTCCCTGCATACAATCTATTATGCATCATATGTAATGCTTCCACACAGCAAGGTTAACTGCCTTCTTAACACACTCTGAAAGCTGAGCTTCTACCTTATGTCTAAACATTTTCAGTGACTTCTTACTACAGCCTCCCAAAGCTGTTCTACACTACATGACAAAGGACCAAGTATAACACTGTTTCCCACATTCACAGCATTAGAAGGTTTGCTTCAGACAAGTGGGGTAAGATGGGATATGGTGCGATGGGAGAAGAGCACTAGGAGGAGAAACAGAAGCAAGCTATCCTTAGCTGCCTATTACTGATCTTCAAAAGAGGAGTCAAGGTTTTCTTACTGCCAGTTTCACATAAAACAACTGGGTCCTACGAGGGAGAAAGGCAGCATACAAATATAAGGAAGGAAGGATGGAAGGCAGGCAGGCAGGCAAGGAAGCGAGCAAGGAAAGAGAGCCAGCATGGTATAGGGGTTTGAGTATTTGACTATAAGCCTGCATACCAGGGTTCAAATCCTCACTCAGCCATAGAAACCTGTTGCCCCCTTCGTAAACCCTATCCCAGGGTCTACAACTTTGATATAAAAGTTAATCTAACCCACCAGAGAGGTCACCCAGATGAGCACATAGGCAATAACGGTCGTACAATCGAACGAACCAGGTCAGGCCAGTAAACTCCCCAGTCACGTAGCCATAGGAGACCTCAAGCTGTGCTAACCCACGGTGGACAAAAGGTCACCAACCTTTAAGGAGCCAGCTTGAAAGGAGTAAGAGTTCTCCCATAAAGTTGGGCACTGGAAGCAATAAAATCTTATCAGGCCAAATCTTTCTCCAGAAACACACCGCAGCCTCAAAGCGGCGGAAGATCCTGATACTTGGATAACACCTTGTTATCTTCTGATATCAAAGAAGGTGCCCGTGTGAAGTTGTCTTCCGTTGCTGTCCCCTTCGTTCTCCCCAGGAGAGGATTTGCCCTTAAGGTAAATTTTTCCTACAAATAGTCCCTGTTTTTGGACTAGTAGAAGAGAGAAGAGGATGCCTCCTGGTCATACCAACTGACCGGTCCCCCCTCCCGATAGCCACGCAATCTCCTCAGTGTCTCTTCACTGAGTTCTGTTTCTTTTGCGGCTTCCCGGACCAAGGACTTCAGGAAAAGGTGCAGTATCGCCCAAAATTCAAATCCTTCAACAATCCCTCTACCTTATTTCCACTCTTTATTTGTTTTAGCCCTTGGATGCGCGCGCGCGTGTGTGTGTTTGCGTAGATGAGAGCTATTACTGTTCAATAAAGTCATTCATTGGACCTTTTTGTGTGACTTCTGACTGGGCCTGACCCCGTAAAAACTGGGTAAAAGATCTCGCTAGGTTACCCTGCCTCTCGCATTCCTGTTGCTTGTGCTCCGTTGAGCTTACTTTCCCCATCATTTGGAGCATACTGAGGTGTCCCTCTGGGACCCCCAGATTTTCAGGGTAACATACCCACTGGGTGACCTTGGGAGTGTCACACACTTTCAGCTCCAGAAAATCCCATGACAGGTTCTCCTCAGGGTTGCCATAAGTCAGAAAAGACTTGAAGACACACAACAACAACAACAAGAACAACAACAACAACAACAAGCAAGACAGACAGACAACTTTTTCAAAGAATGGACCCTTATCAAGAAGTTGGTAGGCACCATTAATGATAGCTTATTTGAATAGAATGTAAATACTGTACTGTCTGTTCTTCCCTTGCAATAATGTTTAGCAATTAATTCATTGAATAGAGCTAACATCAGCTACAGTACCTGTTAGAATTCAATCAGCAAACAAATCATAGTCTTCAGTGAGGACTAGCTTTGACTGAACCCAGCTGCTACAAAAGAAAAAGGTCCTCTGAGATAGTCAAAATAAATTGTATGTGCTTTTAATCCAAATTCCCAAATATGCATTGGATTTAAGTGAATGTTGTGGGATTTTTAGTATGAAGAACAATTACGCTAGCTTGTGTCAGAGACAGTGCCGTGAGATAATAATTTTGGCTTCTTCCCATACCCTCTCCTGGGAAAAGTACTTACTAAGAATGTTCATTAATAATGTAGTCAGGATGTGATTATTTCTAGGCTCTTAGTTCAGTTTAATTATCTTTACTTTAGAGTACCAGGCAAAACCACACAGTCTTGCCAGGGAGAGCTCTGTGAGAATAGAGCTTGTGCCAGCAAAGCAACCTTAGAACTAGGCTTCCAATTTATAATGTGCTTGAATCTGTCCATTTAACAATCTGCCAAGTCAAAAACTATCCTCTAGACTATTTTTGAGTAATTAGGTTCCAATATTCTACTGCATCACATATTTATCATTAACATGGAGTGAAGCCTAACGTTGCTCTACTCAGAGTAGAATCATCCAAATAAACAGGACTACTAATAATTAATAGAAGTTCCATTAGTTTTAATGGGTCTACACTGGATAGCACTAATCTTGACTTTAAGCTATGAAAGAGAGCTCAACAGCAATGTGTATGATAGGGAAGCAGCATATACTTTTCTTTTCATTGGAACATGGTGGTTTCACAATGACTTGTATGTACAAGCACTTATTATATCTAATTACCTATTGATTTTGGCTGCATCCAATATAAATGGGAGCAAGCACCACCAAATCCAGTTGGGTAGCCATGAATAATACTACGTTTTATGATCAATCAAAATGCTATACATACACTATCATGTTGTAATCCTCTGTACGATAGATCAGCATCATTGCCTACATCTTCCAAAAGCTACAAGTAGGGAACTGACTTTAAAAAAAAAAAAGTAGCTGTGAGCTCATCTAGTTGAGTTCTGGCCCCAGGAACTTTTGAGCTGTGAACTTCCCCACCTTATTTATCAGGCATGATATGTATTTAGTGAAGCCTTTATGAAAGGTGGACATAGCAAAGGTTACACCCAGGAACACAGAAGGGGTTTAGAAGACCTATTTGAATACCCAGCCTGGAAACCTAGCTTGAACATCTGTTAAAAATGTTGGCTGGATGGAAAGGCACCCCGACAACTTCTAGGATACTATATTACAGCCTACAGGCCCTGGGCTTAGGACCCCCATTCTGTTAAGATTCTAGTCTGTCAGGATATGGGGAAAAATGCATTTCTTGCAATAAAGTTAGATCCTTGATTCACCAACATTTTCTTCTAATTTTTCCCATGGGAAGAAATTCTTCTTCAAGATCCACAGAATCACACTTCCTATATACGTGTATGCATTTTGAGATTTTCATTGCCAAAGTGCATTCTAAATCAGAATGCCCTTTAAACTGACAGGGCAACAAAGTACATCTGTAGTTAAACGTTTACATATATAGTTACATATCTAGTTAAATGTTTACTTAGCATAGTTTCAATGCTCTCCCATCCAGACTACATCCACATCTGTTCAGCCTGAACAACTGTGCAACTATACCTTCCATGTTACAGGTATGAAAGAGAAACATTCATATTTTATAGCTGCTGCTTGACAATCATCTTGTAAGCTTAATCTTGCTGAAAAGATCTAAGCAATAAGGAAACATACAAGGACAGTAACACACAAGTATCTCTACAAGAAACTGCTTGAGTAAAAACAACAGCCTTGATGCAGGGATACCACAAGCAGAGTGCTATTTATAGGATTATCTCGCTAATGAAAAGTGGAAGAGGCATTTTTCACCTTATTTCCTGTATTAGCCTACCCTTCTTCCTCCAAATCTGCTCTGGAGTTAGCACAACCTCCAGAACATTATATGATGTGAGACTTGGAGTTAAAGGGGGAAGCAGCAATTTATCTTCCTTCATCCTGCCTCTTGCAGTAGCCTCCCCCAGATCAAACTCTGTAGCACAAACAAGCAAAAGTTACTATGGTTTCCAAAGCTAGGTCAATTAATTGCTTCCAGGGCCTACTATCTGTGTTCTAATAAAATAAATAAAACCCTTAGTAGAGAAACCATTTTCCCAACTTTGTGCTACTTTATTGTTTCTTAGATATAGTTTTATGTCAGTATTTCTCCAACCATCTCTAGGTGCTATACATGGTTCTACTCCTACCCACTTTATCCTCACAAGAATCCTGTGAGTTGTATAACTTAAGTGAGAAGCATTGGCCCAAGGTCATCTAATCAGCAGGGACTCCAGCATGGATCTCTCACATTCCAGTCCAAATTCTAACTGATACACCATTCTGGCTCAATTTGGCTTAGAACATCTTGAAGCATTCTAAAGTGAGCATCCGATCTGGTGAGAGGGTAACTTCACATGTATTTATTCCCCAATACAAGTTAAGTAAAAACATAGAGAAATTAATGTTAAAATAAATGTTTAATTTTCACTGAAAGCCATTTCCTCGTGAAACACAAAAATTCCTATCAGATTATACCACTGAAAAGATGTAAATGGAGCAACAAACACTATGAAAAAGACCCAGTGATTAGAAAATGAGTAAAATAATTCTGGATTCAAGACAGAAAATATACTTGCTTAAATAAGATAAAACAGATGTGGAATATAGGTTCCCAGAATATAAAGAGAAAAAAAAAGAAATGGCAGAGATGGGATGCCATCCACCTGAAGGTAGCTTCTTCTGTAATTCCTATTAACCATATAGAATAAATCCTCTGCCGGCAAGCTGAGAATTATCTGAGGGTGTCTTAAAAACACCTCTAGTGATGGTAGAAAAGAAGGATGGTCAGTGTCCAGACTGTACAGCTCCATAGGTGAACTCCTAACATTCAGGTAAATCAAGATGGACAAGTTATGAACAAGGGCAAATGGTTAAAAAAAATAGAGATCACATTCATCACTGATTTTTTATTAAATATTCTATACTTTTCTTCTGCAACAGATATTGACACTGTCTGTTCATAGCTAAGTAAGAATTTTGACCAGACAGAGATCTGGAAACAGATAAATGTACAGTGGGAGGGAAATATCAAGCATGTTCAGACGTGCCGATGTATTTGGAAATGAGAGGTCCAGATGGATTTTAATAGCTGGAGATAATGTTCATACACTAAGTACTAAATGAGACTGTACTTACTGGTGTTGTGGTCAATATAATAGACTCCAACCTGGGGGTCATACGCCTCTTCCCATCCCAGTGGCAATTCATCACTTATGCAGTCAGCAAAAGTTAGTGGCTTAGTGTATCTGAAACAGAAAACAATAAAAATGGTAGCTTTTCTAGTAAACTTCACTGAACAGAAAAACAATAGATCCCAACACATCAAAGGCTTAAGATTTGGTAATGCAACTACAGAGTCTCTTGTTTCTCCATTTATCCAAGAGAGAAAGTATTCAATATTCTCTCTAGACAAAATTCTCAGCTCAGTTCTCGCTCAGGCTCAGCAAGTACTCATTCATAAAGAGAACGTGAAGAACTCCTATAAACATATTCTGCTCCCAGAATTGAACAAACAAGCTTATCTGTGGAGGAGTCCTATTACAAAAATATGTAGGCATGTAGGAGCATGCTATGTCTGATTTATAGTGTGAGCTGTCTGAATTATTAAAACTGTGCAAAGAAAAATAAGTGGATAAAGAATATTAAACTGTACCATGTGACTTTCTCATTCTCGTGCACAGCATTACAACCCCCATTTATAATTGACAAATGAGATTATGTTCTTATACGTTTAGAAGACTGTATACCTCAAGCTGAAATGCTTTTTTCAAGTAATATGAAAGTATCTAGACCATGTGTCTTCATATCTTCAAGCAAGGAAAAGTAGGGAATTACTGAACTCCATTTTAGAGAGAAAGACAGGGTACAAATATAACATGCAAGAGATAACACATACTAACCAACTGATGCTATATAGGCATTCCTGAAAATTAATATGTATCTTTTTAAAAACACCACTTTTCTGCCTAGTTCTATTATTTAACTGGAAGGAACACCCAATATTACATATGACTAACGCATTAGCTGAAACAATCCAGGCTAGTTATACCCCATTGGTTTCAAAGAGAAACTAAGGAGCGCTAAAATTTGACTAGATCACACCTAGTAACAACTGACATAAAAAGCATGAAATGGTGCCCTAAATTCCTATCAAAAACCCAGTTTATTCATAATGAAAGACTATAACTGCATGCCCTTTCAGATCTCCCCAGGAGTTTCCAAACAAAGTATCAAAGATTTAATATTTTATGCTGATAACAAAGCAAACCAAGCCAATATGAAAAGGCATTTTTTTTCAAATTATGTCAGAGAGCAACATCTTAAAATTTTTATCTTGTGTCTTTCAACATATTTTAAATGGTTTTTTAAATTGCTTTTTCAAAATAACTTTTATATATATTTTACTGACATTTTACCATGTTTTAATCTATTCTGGTGTTAATATTCTGTAAGTCACTTTGAATCCCAATATTTAGGGAAAAGGTGGGATATAAATGAATAAATTATTATTAATAATAATAAACATAAATCTACAAGCAGAAGATAGTAGTAGTAAAACTGATATTCAAATCACAGAACAAAATAAATACCAGATACTGTGTGTTATAGGAAGTTATATATCTGAAAGGCTAATGCTTCAAATAGGAACATTCCTCATGTTGACTGCTGTATTTAAGATTCACAGAAAAGAAAGTCACAACTACATAGAGGTTAAATATTTTTGTAAACCTCATGCTGATATCATAACAATGATGGGGTAGAAAGGCAAAGAGACATCATCCAAGTATTTTCAGGTCAAAGCTATGACACATCTCAAAACAAGGAGCATGTAACAGAGTGAATCCCAATATAATCTAGCTGCCTTCCCCATGCCTGAACACCCAAGAAAAATACAAATACAGTCAGCCTTCCACATTTGTAGGTTTGACTTGATATTTGATTGTAAGTTTGATTGTGAGATTGTCTCCCCCCTCCCCTCGCAATTTAAAATGCTTCTTTTATGGGGGAACCTTCCCCCTGGGTGGTTCCAGTCAGGCCATGCAGCCCTTTAAAAACCCACATCTGGTCTTTTTCCTCCTCCACCAGGTACTGCCTGGCCAGCTAACAATGGCTCACAGCCCAATTGCTCAGCATCACAGACGCTGTCCTGATGCGCTCACATTCGCCCAAGGAAGGGGATGATGAGAGAGAGGAGGTATAAGGTTACCACAGTAATGCAGCTCCTTTCCTTCATCTGGTTTGGATCCTGGGTGTCTATTCCTCCTACTATGCCTCGACCTATGTCCCACAGACAAACACATATTGTGATATTTGTGGGGGTTTTCCCTACTTTTGCAGGAATCCAGTCCTGTTACACTAAAACTTCAAACAGCTGGGATTTATAGGGTTTGTTTTCCCCAACATAGCAAATATTTTGATTTCATGAAAATGCGATCTTTCTGCCCAAAAAAAAACAAACAACATGGTCACAAAAGATCACGTCATACTAAAAGAACAGGAGAAGTATCATTAAAACCATTAAAACCAATCTGTCAGTGGCAAGCACAACAGATAATATTTGTAAACACAGGATCAGTTCAACCAATTTATCAGCAGACTTGGGTAGGAAAAGATCAGACAGTAAAGCAAAGGAAACTCCCTAGGAAAGGAAGTCTGCAGTTCAGATGAAGCTACAAAAAGTCTTCTCCTATGCATCAGTCAGTTGTGTTTCCTCTGCTGCTAGCCGATCTTTACATGAATGGTGATACTTTTCCTTGGATATTCTGGATTCACATATTCAACTACTGGACAAATCAAGAATGACCGAACAGTCCCAAATTTTGTTCCTGTTCTTTCTGATTTTATGAGGGGCTAAAATAAACCAACCTGGGGAGCTGGTATAAAACCTCTTTGGTTGTACCAGGAGCTGACAAAATATTCTGGGATAAACAAAACATGCATGGATCTCCATGAGAAAATGAGAAATAATAGAAACAAAGGCTGGGCCTTTCTGGTCTTTTTAATTAATCTGGGTGCATCAACTGCCAAGTACTCCAATGTCATTAAAATAGTGTAAATATAGCAAGTTGATCAAGCAGTCCTTCCAGTCTGTGGTGTGGAAACACACAGGGGTTTGTTGTCTCTTCCATCTCTCCACTCCCAAAACACAGTTCTAACATTCCCTCATAGAAGTCAACAGCTTAGCAGCGTACAGAGCAGCTTATAGAAATGTAAGTTCATAGAGCATATACATCAAAGAAAGTGAAAGGAGTGCTAATGGGTAAAGAAAGTACTCCCTGAAAAACAAATTTGGGGTGAAAGACATTTTCTTTCCTAAGTGGAAGATAAGGAGCTTTTTCTAGGAAAGGCAGCAGATTAAAATCTAGCAAAAATCCCAAATTTTGAAAGTTCTGGGGAAGAATTTCAAATCTTAAGAGAAGCTAGGCACAACCTAGTTGGAAACAATTTCTTTGAGGAACCAAACAAATAAGGAAGCAGCAAGCAGATTCTTCTCACAGATGCATCAGCTTTGAAGTCTGGGGTTACTTATGTTATTTTGGCCCCTCAGATCTGGTAGATCTTCTCAGACAAAGGAATCCAAAAGCCACATTTGAGTATGGGCATCCACTAGACAGCACAACTGGAGACACACCTGGCTCTGCTGAGAGACCCTAGAAGGTACCTGACTAAACAAAAAAAAGCAGTAATGTCTCAGGCAAGCACCTACTTAAGAGAGATATTACAAAGTACTTGGTCTGAGTAATCTCCCACTTGATTTCCATTGTCATTCAACCATCATGTCCAGATGGAAAATAAAGCTTTCTGCCTAGCGATTATTCATGCTTAAAGCATGACTGCATCCCACATTCTGGGAGTATTCAACATCTGATACTTGCTATTAGTTGCTACAGTTTTCCTGGAAGAAGATTTCTTTTCAGCCACTGGTCAACCCTTTGTGTCTTGAGCAAGTTGCTTTCCATGCAAATAAATGTACCCCTTTGTAGGGAATGCTTTGTAAATAACTGAGCAACAGGTAAAGGTAATGGGGGGGGGGGGGATAGGCTGTTCCAGCACCCACTTCAGATATCTTCCTTTCTTCTAAGCAACACTGTAGAAAACACTGTAAAATGCACACAGGGTACAAAAACACCCAATACAGCTTGGGCTACTCTTAGCACTGAGTAGCTACTCAGTTAATTTCTAAAGATGTTCAGCCATAAAGCGGGTATTATCTACTATTCTCATACTGTCTTTTACACTTTTTACTGAACTTTTCCTTCTGTGTTACAGAAGGAAACCAGCAGCAACATCTTGCTCACATATGAGAAGTGTAGCCCAAAGTTCCATCTTCATATGTGGCCATAAAGTATGTTTTTTCTCCTCTTACACAAACCTAGTCCATATTCAAATCACTTTTTTTCAGTAAGCAGAGGCTAGTGATTTCCCTCGTCAGTGTATCTGTTGAGGTTTAGTTTGAACTTAAATGAGCTATCCAAAGTGCTGAACCTATGATGCAGCACCTGGAGTAGCTAGCCCCTTGAGTCTTAACTTTGGGGAAAAGTAATAAAGGAGCCAGTTAGCTAGCCCGCTCCTCTAAAGTTCAGAGTAAAATCTAGAGCAGATTTATCTTCCTGCTGACATGGCTACTAGTATTCTGGTGTCATGGTCTTTATCCTGGTTTCTCAGACCTCTCAGAGAACTCCTTTCTTCACCAAGGGCCAAAATCTGTGAAGCCTAGCCAGTTACCTCTAAAAGTGGTCAATCACTTCATTTATGTCTTGATACCTCTGCAACCCCCATTTGCTACAAGTCAGCACTGGAACTTTAATTAGATATGGGCTCTAAATTGCTCAGCTAACTAATCCTGGTTTTTCAGTGCATTTATAAATTCTCCATGCTCAAGTTTCTGTATGAGTTCAGCAAAACAATGTTCTTCAGAGAAACAGTCCATCATGGTCCAGCCCACATACTACTATTAAAACGTTATATTATTAATTTATTTTAGTTTCCCCCCATCTTGGCTTTTTTTCATAGTTTTGTTACAGACTAAAATAAAAGTAAAAAATAAAAAGTAACAGACAATGTAAAAAGTTGACTCAAGTCATTTAATTAGCATCAGATCTATGGGCTGTGACAGGACAATAGACATAGGTTGCAGAGGATGACATAAAAGTTTATGTAAATATTTCCAGCAACCCACATGTTTAGGAAGTTCTAAGCAATCTCATTTTAAAACATTAAAACTTACTAGCTTAATTATTCCTTGCATTCAAGTTTAAACAAAGGAACTGGATGGCCTCTCTTTACTGCCAAGGGTTAATTCACATGCATATTTGCCATAAATCAGATTGCAGAGGCTGGCCCAGAATGATACAGCTCTCTTCCATATGTAGGTTTCAAGATTAGTTTACACTCCTATTTAACAAAAGGGATGGGAGAGAAATCCATTTGATTTGTATTTTAGTGCAAAGTGACTTCTTCTGCACTTTGCAAACTAATATTTCAATTGGAATGCAGTTCTCCTTTGGTTTTCGTATATCTCCAAATTTTACAGTGCAGTCTTCTGATCAAAACTGCATACAAAAATGTACACACTAGGGAACAAACTATATAAAAATCCATAATTAAGGTAAATTGTTTGCAAAAATGTAAATACTACAGGAATATCTAACTATGCACACAAATATTAATGTGCATGAAAATGCTGTATTAAAAAAAATAAAAGATTGCAAACTCATGCAAAAAATGGGAGGGAATGAACTTACAAAGAGCAAAATAGGTACATCCATCCCTATTTAATGGGATCTTCTAAAACTTGGGGTAATCTTCCACATTAATTCCCAATATATATATTTTAATATAATATAGTTGAATTCTCTTTTTTTAAAAAACATGTTTTGGAATTCAAACACTTTCTTAGTGAAAATTTTAGGCAACTATTACCAAAGCTTTTTTTAATTTCACATATTTGGTAAGTGTAGTCACCACTAAATTAAAAATTCATGAGAAATATCCCCTGGAGAAAGGAGACCCTGGAGACCAGCATTTGATTCTCCACTCGGCCTCGGAAACCCACTGGGTGACCTTGGGCACATGATATATACACTCTCACAGCCCCAGAAAACCCTGTGATAGGGTTGTCTTGGAGTTACCATAAGCCAAAAACTAATTGAAGGCACACAACAAGACAGCCAGTGTGGTATAGTGGACTACAACTCTGGAAATGAGGGTTCAATCTCCCACTCGGATATGGAAACCCACTGGGTGACCTTGGGTGCATCACACACACTTAGCCCCAGAAAACTCTGTGATAGGGGTGCCTCAGGTTTGCCACAAGATGGAAACAACTTCACAGCACACCAGAACAACAAAATAAAACACTATATTAGTCACCGAGTATAAGATGAATCAAACGAGCATTAATTAATCAGTATGATCTATAAATTCAGTAAAACACAGCTAGAAAGTAACTTAAGGTTTAACCTAGTATCTGAAATGGTAATAATAAAAGTAGCCTCACAACCTACCCATGAGATTCCTGCCTGTGTTAGGTAATTAGGTGGGCTGAGAGCATAATATTTAATTTTTAAAATAAATAATACATACATAGGAAATACCTAAGAATCTCTAGCAGCTTCAAACATTATGGACGACACAGTGATGAATAAAACCAACAAAATGTGGGCCAAATTATAGAGCAATTCCACCAACAGAGGCATCATTTTCTAATCTCCTGTTTAGGAACCATCCATCTTCCCTTTAACTGAGTACATGTGATAGGCCAGAGGGACAGACACATACAGATGATCACAACATACATTGAAAAAAGAGTATGCTGCAAACCTACATGGTCGCGCAGTGGTTAAATGCCAGTACTGCAGCCACAAAGTTGTGAGTTCGATCCTGCAGGGCTCCAGGTTGACTCAGCCTTCCATCCTTCCGCAGGTCGGTAAAATGAGTACCCAGCTTGTTGGGAGCAATTAGCTAACACATTGTAAACTGCTTAGAGAGCACTTTGCTGGTAAGCGGTATAGAAATACACATGCTATTGCTATTAAGGTACTGACTACAAAGAACTGGGAACAGCATCCCACCTCACCTCGGCATAATTCCTACTGCCCTTCCTCTGGCTTCTAAGGCAATTCAGCTAACCACTGGCATACACCTTGACAGGGACTTGTGTTAATGGGAGTTTTAAATATAACTTCAAGACCTTGTTTCAAAACCTACTTCATTCACTTTATCATCGGCATGTTTTGGTGAAAACAGCATGCTTTCTGAGCAAGTGCTGCTAACAGTCCAAAACACAAAAAGGAACTTAGTGAGCAGTTATAATTAGGCACTTGCCTGAGGCGAATAAATCTGCCTTGAGGTAACTAGGTCCTGTTTTATTGCTAAGACATAAAGCATACCTGCAGCAAGTTTAATGTGCCACTCTGCTTACTTAGCTAGAAAATACATAGGACCATGTTGTCTTGCTGTACCTGCATTGTCTGATGCCCTCCCATCAGGCACCAAGAAACAACAAACACCCAAACAGAGGCAGCCACTGTACAATGTGTTTCCTGTGTGGTCTGTTCACTCTGCTTCTCCCTTCTGAACATGCATCCTCACTCCATGTTTACAAACTTTAAGCAAGAAGACACCAAGTCTCTAAAGAAGGGCTAGGACCCATGTGATACTACAGGTGTTGCTGGATTGGAAGTCCTACCATTCCTCCCCACTAACTATGCCACTAGAGCTGCTGAGAGCTACAGGCCAACATCATCTGCAGGAACCCACGATTCCCATCTTTCTTCTGCAGTTATGATGTGCATTGTTCTTTTGTGCAGAACAATGTTGGTGAATCTATTCATCCTGGTAAGATATGCACACACATGTATTAATGAAGAAGTATATTGCTACAACTTTTTTTTCTTTTTAAATGACCTATTGAAAAAGTAAAAGCTTGTAAACCATTCTGTGCTGATTCTATGTTCCTCTCAAATCAAATTAGGATTTTCAAACATGGTTACTGGTTTAGTGATAAACAGATATAGGATGTCATGGTTGCAAGAAATGAAGCATGACCACATGCATTTTTTTAAAAAATAAGAATTATCAGCATATCTTAGACAGACCCAGGTTCCAGTATTCAAACATTCACCTTGACAGTGTTTTAAAAACCAAAACCACTCGTTCAGTAACAAGTACAGGCTAAGATCCCACATCATCAGATGCAGACATGATGATGGAGCTTGGTCATTGTAACTACATCTGCTGATGGCACCTCACAAAAATCTACCTTGACCTGTGCAACTGAAGGGTTTCTGAGGTGCTACAGATCAGCCATGGGGAAATGATGACTGCAGCACTCCCAGGCCATGGGCTGCACTGAGACAAGCAGCCCATCTCAAGCTGCCCACAACCAGAAGTGCAGCACCTCAGGGAACCCTTTGGTTGGGGCAATTCCTGGCTTAAGAGGTATGTTTTTGGGGTCATGATCAGTCACTAACAATTGCAAATAAGAAAGTTACAAGATCTTAAGTCCAGTTTCTGATCTCATAAACATTGAACCGGAGTGCCAGCCATGATCTTGCATCAACGTACACGCTTCGAGCTTGAAGTCTGAGAGAATGGATGTGTCTGTGTGCATGTACTGCAGGAAGACACTCAGATTTAAGTGTGTGTAACTGGAGTGGCAGCAGTAGATTTTATCACTCCTTCATCTCCATCACAGCAGCCTCTCCAGCTACCTGATAATAAAACTTAAAATGGAGTGAGATGTGGTAAGGCTCCATGGAAAATGGATAGTGGCACTTTCTGTGAATAGAGCCCTTCCAGTCACAGAAGGTGGATCCTGGATCCAAGCCATAGTAAAAAAGGAAAACTCATCTAATGGCCCAGACAACTAACAATAGAGTTACTGTTACTCTTTCTGTTTGCTAATATTCATATAAGAATTCTTAAAAAAAAAAAAAAGACTCACCTGTTTTGATAACTAGAATTTTTAAAAAACAGAACTTACTATTAGTTATGACTGGGAAATTTTTTAAAACAATACAAGCACATATGTTAACATACTTTTAAAAATTAGTTAGCCATAAGAAACATTTCCTTTAAAACTTAATGGCAAGATGGAAAATCTTTATTCATATTGACTAAAAAATTCTCATGAAAAAGTTAGGGTAGATCCCTCTTGTTAGATATATCTAGCTATTCCTTGGGCAAACGTACACTGCTCACAACTTGCCTGTAGTATACATCCTGGTGATGCATGCACTGGTAACCTAAAGGCTGGACTTCTGCAATGTGTGCTGTAGATTGGGCTACCTTCGTGCCAAGTCTGGAAACTTCAACTAGTCCAAAATATGGCAACCAGACTGATTACAGGTACAGCAAGGAGTGAACATATCAGACCGATATTAAGGTCACTCCATTGGCTGCCAATTAGTTTCTGGGCAAAATACAAAGTGTTGGTTATCACCTTTAAAACTCTACATGGTTTGGGTCTAAGACATCTGCTGGATCACCTGCTCTCATACAATCTGCCCCATACACTCAGGTCCTCTGGGGGCCATTTATTTAAGCCAGCTAGGACTGGACCAGCAACGGTCACCCAGAGAACTTTCTCGCCTGTCTCCTCTAAACTGTGGAATGACTTGCCAGAAGAGATCAACGGCAAAATACGCAGTTTGAATTAAAATAAATTCTGAAGATCTATCTCTTTCAGCAGGACTAACCAGCCTATTTTTAACTATGATATATTTTAATAATGATGTGCTTTAACAATGATAATATTTGTATTTTAAAAGGTCTCATCTATTTTTAGTAATTTTAACATGATGTATTTTTAATTGTATGTTAACTCACATTGCACCCCGCCTTGAGCCCTGAAGAGAGGCGAGAAACAAAATTTTTTATCATCATCATCATCATCATCATCATCATCATCATCATCATCCTGTAATTGTATTCCTCTGTAAGGCAAGGTTTTAAATTGTAAATTCAGTCTGTACAGATCTAAATACAATGGCTGTCCCACCAGGCTCCCCAAAACCAGTTTCAGAGGATCAGGGATGGTGGGTAGAAAAATCTCTCACTACCACAGGGGTGGGGAAAGTGCCACACCAGAATCATCACTGTGCTACTCAGGACACCAAAAATGTTTTTTGGGGGATAAAGAAACCTACTAAGAATGTTACATATGCATAATCACACTTGTTTTTTAAAAACATGGACTCACCACTAATTTATCTATATCTAGCCCCAATACAGCCAACTCCTGCTTTTAAAAGTAAAAATCCCTTAAATATTAGAACAATGGTGCCTTTAAAAAAAATTGGTGAAACAGTGTATAAAGACAAATGGTGTATAAAGACAAGTATTAATGATTTACAAATAACCAACTTCCCACATTTATCTACACAACTCACATATAAAGCCAAACAAAATTAGATTTGCTAAGCATGATTTCTCTTCACAGAACCCATGCTAACCTTCATGTTTTATTGAAAAGTTAGCTCAGAGACTTAAATCCAATATCAGCGTGTGTCTTTTCAAGCACATTTATTATGCAATAGGATTTTGACAAGACATTTTTCAAGGTGTGGCTCTTTTCACACCATCAGTCACATTTAATTTGCTCACTGCACTGAGATAAAGCAGCAGAATTCCCATCTAGAAAGTTTCAAGCTCTGGTTCCTTGCAAGAAGCCCCACAGACAGTTATTCATATCCCTAGAAACCCCCTAAATTCTCAGAAGCACTCACATATCTGATATATATCTAGTAGTGTTTTTTTTTTCAATAAGGAGAAAAACACAGGGGTTTTTCTTCCTGCTTTCTATATCTATATCTAGAAGGGTATTTTTTTAAAAATTTATAAACCTGATTTATTTTGACTAGATCTTGCACTGGCAGGTTATACCAGAAGCACCTTCCACTGAATCCAGTTTTATGGGAGATAGATCATATGCACAGATACATGTGTGCACCACCTTACACCCATACCCAAGAATCCCATCTCACTTATCTGAGTACTAAGAATGCCCAGGGATATAGCACTAAACCAGACTTGGTTCCCTGATGTGCTGCTGATGACACAGGTGCTGACATCTCCTGTCCTTGGAAGAAGAACACCTGCAAGGCATCCTCAACACCACAGTGGACTGGTTCAACCTGATTGATCTGGACCAGGCGGAATGGAGCCTCCATTCCAAGGTCTTTCAGCTTCTCGTGGAACAATTCTGGGCTCCTGAGATGGGTCTGTTCATGTTTTTCAAGATGAGGAAGATAAGGAGCAATGGCTTTTGAACCTCTGAGTGAGTGAAGCATTTCCTCTATGGTCCCAATCTAGACTAAGTGACTGATAGCCTCTAGTAGGAAGCAATGCTTGAAAATTTTTTTAAGATCTCCATGACAACAAGAAAAAATCCAGAGAGATTTACATTTTGTACCCTTGACTGAGGTTAACACCCATAGTTATTTTGAATCTTTTTGTCTCAAAGAGATGGGAAAATGAGAGGAGTAGTTTGGGATGTTTCCTGCCCTCTCCCTCTTCCTTCCATGGATAAGTACCATCTTCTTGCCCTTGGTATCCATGAACAATAGTTCCAGTGACCCTCTGAATAGTGTGGTGCCCCGGAAAGGGCTAAGATTATGCTTGGCCCTGGTATCCACATTCAGTCACAACTAGCATCTCACTGCCAGTGCAGCAGGCTGGGCCCTTGCATAGAACTGAATAGTATCCAGCCTGGTATTTGCAGTAAAGCTTAATACCTTCAGGAACTTGTTGATTCCCTGCTTCACTTTCACATGCTCAGAAAGATGAGCTTGGTAAATTTCTTGGCTGAAAAGAATGATGCTCTGGACATTAGGGCTAAGAGCAGCAACCTCCATCTCCATGATGCTGTTTTTCCATCCTCTGTGCCTTGGAGGGCACCTTCTCCATCTTTCATGTAAACTGAGGATGAGACAAAGGCTTTCTCATAGGCCTCAAATATGGAGGATATGGCCTTCCTGTGCCTCTTGAGGGGTGAGGCCTGCTGGATTAGCACCTCCTGATCTTTGAATTCAGATGAATCTAAATTGGTAAAATAACTATTCACCACCACCACCCAGAGGTGGGAAGCCTTCCACATCTTATGCAGCAGAATCCAAGCTCTGTGAAATGATGGTTGTTCTTCTATGAAGAAAGCTCTTTGCATAACAAAAATGGAAGCCACAGCCTGCTTCCAGAAGCATGGTGGCCATAGTGGAACATGGGTGGAGAGAGAGGGGTAGACTATCAGCCCAGTGCCTAACTGACTGACTGCCCGCCCCCTCAAAATGATGCCTGGTGGTTTGGTGATGCTGGTGCAAGTGCTCTAGAAGCTCCATCCCTGTCTCCTCTGTGTGCCTGCAGGGAAGGGGGATAAATGCTATGGCCTTTCCAGACACAAGGTCCCTTAGCCAGACCAGAAACTCTGGTGGTGAATAGCTCCTCACTGAATTAGGGCCTGCCATACTTATATCCTCCTTAGATTGCCTGGCTTGCTCCTCTGCCTCCAACCCTGGCCCACTTTGGGCTCAGCGTTTGAGGTACGTTTGGGCAGAATGGAGGGATTTTCCCTCAACTGCCAGTTCAACAGGCTCCCTTCCATCTTGCTCACCCTCAGAGAAGGCCTCCCACTTATCCAAGTCAAGTCAGCAGGAGCCTCTGAAGAGCTGCAAAGTCTCTAGTGCTACCAATGCTTTCCTCCAAGTTCTACGTCATTCTGTGCATTTCCCTCTCCATGGGGTCACTCAAAAGCCAGGAGGAGAAGAAAACAGACACAGATGAGAAGCAAGGAGTGGAGTAGAAGGCAACACGGAAAAAAGGCTGGGCAGACTACTAAAGCAAAAAGGAGAGGAGAAAAAAATGGAAGAATGTAGACTTAAAGTTGGTTTTGTTGACTTTTTAACAGAGAGAAAGAAGGCTGCAAAGAGAAGGAAATCAGGATAGCCAATATGTAGCAGAGCTGAGTGCACACTATTGGAGTAAAGGCAAGAACTAGAACTGGCCACATGGAGAGGGCTGATCCCCCTAGAGGGCACTCTTGAAAAGACATCTGCATTCCTGCCTATCAGGCAACTTACAACAGGATGTCCCCTCCCTCTCCACTGGAAAATTCTGATTTACTTAAAGATATACAGGGTGAGCATAGTTTGGTTTGGTTGCAATACAGCCCCCTTACTTTTGCATGTCATAAACTATTTGCTCATTGTCACAAAGGAAAAAGTGAAGCAGGGGGAAACGGCTACATGCACTACCACATTCACACTGCTTATTAAGGCTAGAATCCTGGTTTGAAGACACATGCAGGCATGACCTATGATTAGAGAAAACCATTCAGAATAGATGATGACAAGAGAAGCAGATGTCTATGTGCACCTATAACACTTTCCAGATCGAGGTATGTGCTTTATTAATTAACATGAATTCCAAACTGACCTTATGTCTGACTTTTTTTCTACATGTTATCTCAGTATGCCTGATCTCTGTCCTCTAAATCTTCTCTCATTCTCCAATTTTCTCTATTTCTCCTTCACACTTTGTTTAAAAGGAATCACAGAACCTTAAAAAAGGCAGGAGGAAGCTTCTTAGGTCACATACTACTACTAGGAAACTAGTATTTATTTGAGAATCAGGTGGAGTTGGATGCCTGTATCTGTTCTGTTCTGTTCTGAAAAATGGATATACCTTCTCAGCCATGTGCCCTATCGATGTACTCTATGTGCGAAAACATCACTTGACTTCTCATGAGAGGAAGCTACCTTCATAAGAACATATGGAGAACTACACTGGAGCAATTCAAAGACTTATTTCATTCTACGCCCTTGTCAGAGTGGCCCATCAGCTTCCCATGGGAAGTCTAACCAACAGGACTTGAGCGCAACTGCATTCATCATCTCATGTTTGCCAGCTACTGCTATACAGAGGCAGAATCCCTCTGCTGTTGGAGACACGATACAGCCATCCTCACTACTAGCCACCTGCCCCATCCTCCATGGATCTACCCCATGCCCTTTTAGTCTAATTTGGCAGCCATAACGATATCATATGGTAGTGAATTTTAACAGTTTTAACTATATGTATTCTACTTACAGCAAAAGGAGGACAATCAGCCTATTTTAATCTAGTCTGAACCACCACAGCTGAAGAACCACCTTGAATCAAATAATAAAGTTGTCAAAGGAAGAATAACTTTACTTCTATTTTGCATAACTTGGATATGTGAAAATTAAGACTCTAACATAAATTTAAAGTACTTAAATTCAATTGAATATTTAATTAAATAACTTTTAAACCTCAATATAGGGATCTTTATTATATACTGAACTAAGTGTTTGAATAATACAGACAGAAGCTGTCACATTTTGTTTTCAATATTCCATCACTGTAGCAATCAGAGCAAAAATAGAACCAAAAAATTAAAACAATGTAGTCACCATTTAAAAATGTTCCTAAACTAATTAATCTATTTAAGTTTTAACAAATTGCCAATTAAAAAGATTAAAACTTCTATCTTCATCAATAATGCAGAAAGGAATGGTATTTTTAATTTAAATAAAAATAGTATGCCCTTGCAAAATGTTTAACTAGTTCAGTGTAATTTGTTGTTATGTACCTTCAAGTTGTTTCTGAGTTTTGGTGACCCTAACACAAACCTACCACAGGATTTTCTGGGTCTGTATGTGTGTGATGCACTCAAGGTTACCCACTGTGTTTCCATGGTTGAGCAGGGAATCAAACCTGGTCTCCAGCATCACAGTCCAATGCTCAAATCACTACACCACACTGGTTCTCACACCACACTGGCTTAGGTATAATCATAGACTGCACTGACAATATAACACGTTAGTTTTTCCTTTAAGTATGTCACTAATATTTCTGTATTACTTATAGAAGAGATGAGATGAATTTAGATTTTGTATCCTATGCCCCATGTCCAACATTGACCCATATGAATATTACAATCTATAACTACAGTTTTTGAAAATACAAAGTCCATCATAATGAGTGGTAAAATGAAATATTCTTACACAACACTTGATAATTCAATGAGTGATTAATGAGAAGCAACTTTCAGTGACTGAACGATTTAAAAAAAATCAGGTGGCCCTATTTTCCACTCAGTTACAAAACTGAAGCAATTCTCATGACAGGTACATACAGAAGACAGTAACTTTTTAACAAAATTAGAGAAACCCAAACCTTCCAATTAAGGAATTCACAGCAGAATAACACTAATGCACAGTCATCAGTCATAGGATCAGATATTTCTAGTGCTTTTAAGATATAAAGAAAAAGTTAAGATACAAATGATGTAGGTCAATTATGGTAAGGGAAATCAGAATGAGGGCACCAAGCGCTAGTCCAAACGTATTCTATACAAAATTTTATTGCTTATTACCTGAACACAGAGGTGAACAGACTATTGAAGGTAATTCAGAAAATTCGTTTGTGGTATCTGATCAATGTTAATCTATTCATTTTGTTCTGCAATCAGTTAGTGATTAGCAAAGATGTATCAGTCAGCTACAAAGTTCACCACAGGTGATTCTCTGCATATCATTCCATTTACTCACAGTTCTAAACAAGTAAACAATAAAGAGGAAGGGCCCTAGAATGATCTTTTCCAATGCAACAAAATGCTTCTTTTGTTTACATATTTCTAAGCTCCAGAGAGTTTCTGAACAAGAAGCGTATTTTCTGACTTTAGAGAAGATATATTTGGAGTACTTCCAGCTAGAGCATGTCCCCTCTGGAGAGAAAAGAATTTGGGTCATTACACATTTTTAATGGCCCAAGAGAGACAGCTTCTTATTAAACAAATGTTTTTCTCAAACATTCTGACAAAATCAGGAAGTGGGAAACGCAGGAGCATTTCCCACATCTGTCTCATTCGATCCCATTTTCAAAACCAGTTTTCATCTTGCAGTCTCAGCCAATGCCAAAAGCAAGTTCATTTAAACAGTTACCCTTCACAATAATGACCCTGATCCTAAAAATGATTCTAAAAGGTGACAAACATAATAAACCAACTCAAGCAATGCTGCCTGAGCCCATGTTTAACTGGAAGCAAATCCTACTGAATTCACAAGCATTCATTTTCCAGTCCATATGCATAGGTTTGCAGCCTAGACACCAATTAAGAAAAGAAAAAAAAAAAAAGAATGCTTTATACAAACAAATACAAAACACTGTGCTTGAGAACACACTGGTTGCACTTTCACTTAATGTAAACCATGATTTAGTGGTACTGCTAAATTATTGACAGAGAATGTAGAGGCACCAGGAATCAGACAAAATGAACCTGAATGCTGGTTTGTTTCTCCTTCCTGCTTTGCAGGGAGAAGAAAAGAAAGAAACATGTGAGTCTGAAGCTTCTCTCGGGCTCCTTTCTGCTTATGCGTATAATGTTAAGCCACAGTTCAACGCTATGTGTTAACCCTCTCAGAATGTTGGAGCCAAATTCTGTTCTTAACTCTTGGATGAGAAGTTTTACTACATTAAACATTACTAGTTTTAACTCATATAGCAACAACAATGTAGTATCTAATGTTAAAAAATATATATAGTAAACAATGAAAGACATTTAAAGTCTGGGTGCCTGTCAATTATTTGCTTTGAGATGATGAATAATCAATAAAAACATTTAAAACATTACATGCACAATTTAAAAAATGCACAAATAAAAAAGTAAAACAACTTCATAAGAAGATTTTAAAAACCTCAGACAATTAAAACAGTAATAGCAGCCATGTAAAGCAAGGCAATCTTAGGTGCTCACCAGAAGCTCAGAAGGGATGGAGCCAGACAGACTTCATTTGGAAAGAAATTCCATAATTAGGAAAGGTATAGTGAAAGCCTTGTCCCACTAACCTATCCTTATGGTTGATAGTATTAAATATCCCACGTAGCTAAAAATAAAACCATTTTTTTAAAAAAACACTTGTTTTACCAATAACAAATGCCAAATTACAAATACTACAGCCCAGTGGGAATATGTGCGTGTGTGTGCCTTCAGGTCTTCTGTCAACTTAACGGTGACCCTATGTATTTCATTGGTTGTTCCTGGTCACGGAATACTCAGGGGCAGTTTGTCATTACTCTTCTTCTGAAATATATAGCACCTGGTATTCCTTGCTAATTCCAAATCCAAGTACAAAGGAGACCTGACCCTGCTTAGCTTCCAAAACCAGAGAGGAAGTGCTGCCTTCAGGGCAGAAAAACAGGTGTGTAAATTCAGGCACACATAGATACATCCTGTATAAAATTTTAACCACATTTAAAACAGTTTATCTTTTGTATTTGCTACATGCCTATTGTCGCTTAAATATTAAACTGTTTTTAAACAACTTTTGGGAACCTCTGAGTTAAAAATAAAAGTCAAGAAGAATCCTTCATTGCCTTACATTTAATTTGCATAGCACTGTTGGACCCAAGCAAGTGATGGGCATCGAACTTCAGCCCTCAGAAACATTATCTCCAATGTGCATTAAGAGGTAAAGTCACAAGCCAAGGTACAATCCAGCTGGAGGGAACTTAATTTGGCATTTGCTTTTTTAATCCGTGTGTTGCTTAAAGTAACATTTAACACTTTATAATTAAGAACTAACAACAGATTGCAAACATTTAAACTATGACTGAACTTCAACTAACAAGGATCTTGAGGAATAGCCAATACAGATTTAGTCTGTTACAGCTGTAGCTATAGCAAATTAAATGCTTCAAATACACCTCTGTTACTCAACTAGCTTATTTTTTGACTAGCCCTATGGCCAACACTAACCAACAATTCTGTCGATATTCCAAACTGCTGGAAAGTTTTCTTTCATGAAGAAAAAAGAAATGCTAGTAGTAAAACTGAGCCAATTTGTACAGTTACATCCTCCTGCAACTCCTCCACTGAGGAGCCCACGTAGGTGTTTTCTCCTTATCACAGTTACAATCAGATGAGCAGAACAGCCCTTGCTGGCACCACCCATACTATCACATACCGATCACCACATGTTGAAAGAACTGCTATACGTGAGGAGGCTCCTTCTATGATTTAGAAACCCTATTCACACAGAGCTTGAAATCACACAGGAAAGTCATCATAGTAATCAGTGTCTGAGGGGGTCCTCTGGTATGTGTCCTCTTTTTCATGTTGCTCAAAATATGGTAACCCTAAAAAACACCCAAATAGGGTTGAAATATCTTCAAAAGAATGAGATGGATTTCTACTATATTCAGCTGTGACATTCCAAGAGTCAAAGTCTGGAAGGAAAAGGTATGGTAAGGCAGTAGATGACTGTTTAGGCTCAAATAGTAGCAGAAGAGAAGGCTATTATGAAGTCACTATTACTACTGTCCACAGTCACAATCTTTTCTATAGCTATACTTCTGTATGCAGTCCAGATGGCTGAGTAGGTATCTCTCCCAATAAGCTATATGTTAATAATCAGGAAACACTGAACTGTCTTCTGTCCAGCTGCATGGATTGATGGGATAGGTTTTTCATTACAGTTTTGGAAGACTAATGTTTCTACCACCACTGCCGTGCAATATACCCATCTTCACTGCCTTGACACACCTGTATCACTGGGATATACTTATGCATTATGTGGATATTATAAAAGAGAGCAGGTTACAAAACTGAGGCAAATTTAAACCTTCACCTTCAAGAAGCCCAAGGCAGGCAATAAGCAGGCTCTCTGGAAACTGTAGAAGGCTACAATATTGGGTAAGAGCATGAGCTATGATTTGAGCACCACTGCCTATTCAAGCCTCAGTTCAACAACAGGTTCACTGTGGAGGAAAGCCATTCTTTTTGATACTGTACAGTGACAGACTATTCCCTGTGGCACCTAAATGTTTTGTTGTCTCCATCGTACCTAAATGGAAAAGACCTTTAGGGAACTTGAAACAGGTGTGAAATATTTCTCAGTTTTTCCATAGTACTGCTTAACACAGTCATTTTTAACCCACAGGGAATCTGCACTGAAATTCAGAGAATCCCATTCTTACAGTAGCAGGGGTGGAAAATTCTGAAGAAGTCTTTCTTGCAGAGACACGTTTTTAATACAAATGACTGCAATACTTCTCAGATTTAACACAGGATTTTTATGGTGACAAGTAACGCCTCTGGCAGTAGCTTACAGTGAACAAATTATGGAACTGGGTAAATATGAGGAAAGCATTGCAACTAAAACTAAAAAGTATAAAACAAGACAGATATATAATAATACAATCCAAAAATGACTTCCCGCACATCAAGGATCTCATAAGGATCTCATTAGCTAATCAAAGTTCTCACAACTAGTCACTGTTTGCATCACTGCATCTAAATGAAACATTTGAATCATACTTACTTTGCACATGTACATCAAGACACATTAACAAATAGTTGCTGAACTTGGAATGTTTATAAACCAATATAACCATCTGAAACAACAACCTATGGCCCTAATGCAGGCAAGAATTCTTAAGTAAACACAAGCAGAGGAATTCACCTTTTTCCATCACTGCATGGAAGAATCCAGACCAAAAGCCAATTTGATCTGCATGACTACACTGTCGAAGAAGTTTACTCCCAAGTGACAGGTTCCATAAACAGGGTGTTCTTGGTCCCTAGCAAACAGCCCTGAAAGAAAATGACTGCATTTTGACATAATATTATACCACCATTTACAGGAGTGAACTCCCTTTTCCTCTGGCACAGCCACAAGAAGAATAAAAAGTTTTCAGTTTTATTTTCAACTAACTGCAGTCACTTATCTGGACTGACAATTGTGGTTAAGGTTAATTATGAAAGGGGGAGGAATCTCATACTTAATGGGACTGATGGAAGTTGTAGTCCTACAGGATCTGGGGAGCCACGAGTTCTTCACCTTTTGTTTAAGGAAACAAAGCAGGATAATAAAATATCAATTTCAGTTGGCTTATTTCCCCAAACCAGCCTTTCTGAAACTGGTGCCCTCTTTACATTTTGACTACAACTCCCACCAGGTCTGACCATGAGCCACACTGGCTAGGACTTACATGACTTGGAAGTGCAAAACATCTCAAAAGCATACCATTGAAGAAGGTTAGCTTAAACCATAGCTTACCTGGGTACAGACAAAATGAGTAACTGGGGCTATCTGAAAAGAGGAAGACAAAGCCTTTAATCTCCTAATAATGAGGACAGTATTATGTGTTAACCTATTTAGAGGGTAATCAACTGCTGCACCTTTGCAAGAACCTCTTAGAATTTACATTAACTCATGAAAGTAAGTCATATGTGTGACAGATACTTTTGTATATCATAACTCATACTCTGTTTTTAAGCCTATGCAACAAATCTGGGGAAAATCTGCTGGACAATGTATAAACTTCCATCTTCTATACCCAAGGACTTCTTAAAACATCCAGCTTCCTTGGCTGCAAAGTATAACCTACCAAAGCTTAACAGCAGGCCTGAATGCCATAATATCCAATGAGAAACAAGGAAGATCACGAAAGAAAATGTTGTTATATATACCAAACAGATGGTTACAAATATATCTCAGTGTGTTTATATTACTCTCACAAAAGCAAAAGCATTAAAGCCAGCCAGCAAAATGAGAACCATGAAGCCGGTTTGCAAAACTAACTTAATAGATTTTTAAATTCTTGTTAATTCAATCATAGCAGTTGCTGTAAAATCATGCTATGGCAGAGCTACATTACATTTCTTTATTCTACCTTTCAAGGAGATTAGAGCACCATGCATCTTTTCCTTCCTCATTTTATCATCAAAGGAATGTGAGAAGACAGATTAAACTGTGTGATAGTAATTGGCCAAATAACACCCAGTAAACTTTACTAAGTAGAAAGTACAACCCAAAATAAAAGTAATCCATTACTGGCATTTCTATAGGACATTTGTAATAAAATATCAAGTCCAACCAAGGATCTTTCATAAATGACCAAAGACTACCCAACATTTACCACTAAAAGCCCAGCAACTCCAAATAGACTAGAACAAGCTGGAAGCATCAAAAAATGTGAAGTATTAATTTTTGTACATTGTTTTGTCTGTTATATTGACCTATTAGTAGATAAAGTTAGTCCCAAGATACAATCACTATAATCAAAATATGTTTGCCTGCCACATATGTCAGTTGGAAAAGAGCCAATTGCACATTCTCTTGTCTGCTGGAAATCTGAAAAGCCAGTTCTTGCATGGCTCTGTTTCCTCTGAATAATTGAAAGCCCTGATCATCTTTGGCACTGAATTGTAAGAATAAATTTGCAAACTTGAGAAAAGTTATATTATGACCTAGAAAGTACCTGGAAAGCATATTATTCTATCATAAACCTGAATGAAAATAGCCTGGTTGATCCTCTGCTTCTCAATGCCCTCTCAAAACCTTGAATTCTGTTTGGTATCAGCATTAGCTAGAGCCGAAGATGGATACTGGATAGGCTGAATGTTGATGCATCAGATGAGGAGCATTCATGCTAGCAGCTTCTCCTCTCCAGCTTCTTCACACAGGCACACCCCTCAATACTCTTTTTTTAAGCTACCACCTTCTTAATTTTGTCCTCACAATAATGTCAGCACATAGGTTCAACTGAGTGATAGTAACAGGCCCAAGGAAAGTACCTGCTTTTTAGCTGAGAGATCAACAGTTGCTGCTGAAGCCAACAGCCTATTCCCTTTAGCAAAGTTGTTCACCAGCAGTTCTACAACAACTGGATCCTTTATGGATTCTGCAGAAAGCAGAAAGATCCACTTCAAGATGTCTGAAGGGTCAGCATAATGTTGTGATTACCACAGCACCCTAGAAATACAGCTTATGGAAGACTTATCATGACTGAAATGTTTCTGCAGCTCTTGACCTGGGTATCACCAGCTGTCATACAAACAGATGAAGAGACCAGGAAGTCACCTCTATCTATGCTCTATGAACAGCATACCTGCCACCTTTCCTCAGGAAGTCTGATCAGGGCAACCAGAATAGTGGTAGCTATTGTCCAACACAAACAATATTCCATCTTAAAAATTATATTAAATCCATCTTCTCTCAAAACTGGTGACGACAGTTTCCCAATTTGGGCAAAACAGAAAATAATGCTTAGAAAATACCTGGATTAATGACAGCTTAAAGTGAAGAAAAGCAGGTACTGGGTGTGTGTGAATGAATAAAAGGCTTGTGCATATCTTGGCTTGATAAGTAGATGTTCAGTAAAAATAATGTGGATACTGACTCACTAGCTCTAAGGAGGACAGAAACTTGGGGATGCAGAGGAGGAAAAACAGACAAAGCAAAGATAGAGAAGGACAGCCTTCTTCATCATCCCACTACTGTCTCTTTTGTGAAATGCAAAATATCTTAAGTCTGAATGTTATGTATTTATTTAGAAAGCAAGATAACAGTGTAGATAATTTAGTCTGTATGTTTATATTTTTGAGAAAAATCAGTAATCTTTCCAACAGGAAAACTCCTGTGGCTAACACAGTCACCCTATATTTCCTCATCCAGGAATGTGTTTCTATCAAATTTTCAGACACCCACAATATTGATTCAACCTGCAAACATGTTAAGGAAAAAAAAAAAAGCAAATAGTATACGAATTTTATCAAGGCACCCACAGAAACACTTCATAGTTGTTCTTTTGCACATCAGGCACCACAGCCATTTCACAGCTGACATGTGAACACTCCTTTGTTCAGACTTCAGTTATCAAAGCTATTAAAATTCTCAGATTATTTACTGTTAGGGTTGGTTTCTTGTTTTCCTTTTCCATTTCTCCTACACACACACACACACACACACACACACGCACACACGCACGCGCACACACACACACACAAATAGAGAGAGACGGGGGGAGAGAGAGAGATAAACAGAAGCACACACCTGAAAGTCCAGGGCTTTTTTTTTCCTACACAGAAAGGTAGGGGCAGGCACTCCCTCTGCTACATGTTACCTTCAAAGGAAAAGTGGGCAATCTTATCTTTTTTTGCAAAGAGCTGCTGGTGGCAAAGTGGGGGTGCATGTATATACACACATACAAGCAAACATACATACTCTCCCACACATATACACCCCTTGGCATGCGGGAATAGTAAGATTTACATCTTCCTCTGCCCCTATACAGCGAGATGTAGCAGTGGAGTCTCAGGGTGGGGTAGGGTGAGAAATTAAAGCATCTCCCACCTTTCCAGTAATTCCAACCCCTGTTGCTATGGTGGAGTGGTGGAGAAACAAATCTCAGAAACACTGGGATTTCTGGAAGGGTAAGGATTTTAGCTCTCTCACCTCATAGGGAACCCCACTGAGATACTTGTTTCTATTTCACTATTAAGTAATAACTAAAACCATAATCTCTGGCAGAATTAAACCTTCTTCCATTCACCTTCTTCTCCCATTCACCCTTTTCCCATTCACCCTAATGATTCCAACTGAGAGCTGAGTTTCAGTGCTGTTAACTGTAACACAAGAAAAGTGGTCTTTTTTTTCCCTGAGAGCCAGATGGCAAGCCTGCTGTAAAGACAAGGAAGACGGGGAAACCCTGCCGATTATTCACAGGACCAATTTGTCACTGCAGGTTACATGCAAAGCAGAAATGTATTATCAACCCAAGTCACTTTCAAACAGTGCAATAATGGATAATATATATACCCAGAATACACATGAACCAAAATCACTCACTCTTGTCCAGCATGAAAGCAATTTAAAAACAGAAAGAACACAGACATTCTGCATTTCAAGAAACATTAGGATACATAAATTCAATAGTATTTTCAAAATTTTCTGTTTTTTTTACAAAAGTTCTCAAGTCAACTGCAAGTTTAGAGAGATAAGTTATGGTATATTACTTGCAGAGAGAATGCATCAGTCAAAAAGGGGCATAGATAGATTTAAATAGTGATAAAACATTTTTTTAAGGAACATTGTGGCTCATCTGGCTACTGTGCTATTACCCCAACTAATTAACAATAACAAATGGTGATGGACTGCTTAAGAATATGTATACGAATATGTTTGACTTATATAAGAATAAGTATATAAGACCTTTTTATAATAAGATGTATACCAGCCATACGAATAATATCTGCAGCAATTAAGGATATATAGGGCAGAACTCTGATGAGGGAAAATAGATACAGATACACACACACACACACACATACACACACACATATTTGAGGATCCAATTTTTCTTGCTTAGTAGAACAATCTGTGTAATCTCACAGTTTACTTTTTCCTAATTATGCTGAATATCAGGGCAGCTGTGCATTTTGTGTATTTTGCTTGTGTACTACGTACATTTGAAAATGGACAAATGAATATCTGAATACAGCAAACAATAGTAACATTCCAGTATTAATGCGCAGGAGTACCTAGATAGTCTAAATAATCAGGTCTCCAGGGCCAGATGAACTACATTTAACAGTACTAAAACTTACTCCTGAGGGCAAAACTAAGATTCAAAATGACCTTAACAGACTGGCAAGCTGAGCCAAAACTAACAAAATGTACTCAACAGAGTACATTCCGGCAGAAAAGTGAAATGTGAGATAGGTGATACCTGGTTTGACAAGAGTACCTCTAAGAAAAATCTAATTGTCTTAGTAGATCACAAGCTACACATGAGTCATCAGTGTGATGTGGTGTCCAAAAAGCCAACACAGTTCTAGGCTGCATCAACAGGAGTTAATTGTCAGACAAAGTAACAATACCACTATATTCTGCTTTGGTCAGACTTCACCTGTAATACTGTTCTGGGCACCACAATCAAGAAGGATACTGACAAGCTGAAACATGTTCAGAGGAGGCTTACCAAGATGGTAAAAAGTCTGGAAACCAAGCTCTGTAAGAAATAGCTTAGGGAGCTGGGCACGTTTAGCTTGGAGAAGACAAAATTAAAATATAATGTGATAGTCTTCTTTAAATATTTGAAGAGATGTCAAGTGGAAGAACAATCAAGCTTGTTTTCTTCTTCTCCAAAATACAGGACACATACCAGTAGGTTCAAGAGATTCCACATAAACATTAGAACAGGTTCAAGAGATTCCACGTAAACATTAGAACAGTGGAATGGACTTGCCTTGGAGGATAGTAAAGTCTCTTTTCGTGGTTTTTAAACAGAGGCCGGTGACATCTCTTAGGAGTACTTTAACTGTGAACTTATTCACAGCAGGTGGTTGAACTAGATGGACCCTTCAAATTCTGATTCATCCTTAATTAACTAACTGCTATAGTATGCTGTGCTTGCAGGTTATCCATATCAGCATAAAAGAGAAATCTAGCAGAGAAGTTGCTACTGACAGAATGATCCCAGTTGTTATCAAATATGCCAGCAGAACATATGCATTTACTCATTGATGTTCCAAGCATACGTGCCTTTAAGGGTTGTTTCAACCTCAGCAGTAGTGACCCTTAAGTGGACTGAACGTAGCAATCCTCATCCCTGCAGAACTTCTGAAGGGGAAATTTATTGAATACACATGAATCAAACCATATAACTCAGCTATACTAGAAAGTAGCAACTACTATGGTAGAACTTCTCAAATGGGAAATAGAGAGAACAAACTAGCTACTAACACAATTGCTTCAGGATGTGGAACTATTAACTCAAATAAGCAAACCCACAAAATCTAGGCCCTTAGTGGGAGTGTTACACAGCACTGGAGGGAGACTGCAGGAGGTAGCAAGTCTGAAGTATACATGGTGCTAAGAGGAAAATGTGAGGGAAGAAAGAGAGGCTCATAAATGCAGAGCAAAAAACAATCTTCCCTATGCCCTCCCCGTCCACACACACTAAGTGTAGAGAGAATAAATTGAGTAAAAGTATTCCTTTCTTTAAAAAAAAATTAGAGTAAAAGACATTACCTTTCCTGAGTCTTTCTAAACTTGCTTGAGGAGTTGCTTAGCAGTGAAAATAGAATAATTACATGTTCTGGTTTAATTCCTAGGTTCTGGTGGGACTGAGAGAGTGATTTCAGTTCTAAAAAGGGAGCTAGGCCCAGCATGGCTGTGGACATGAGGAGTGGACCTTTTAGAAATGAGAGCTCAAAGATGGAAATCAGATCTTTCTTTGAGCTCTGGAGTTCTTTTATGTGATTTTGGGGTAGGGAAAGGATATTTCATACCAGACAGTTCCTCCGGGACAGCAAGAATCAACAACACAACTGGATCCCCCTCTGATTTTCCTGAGAGAAGGTTTTGAGCCCTTTGGATTGAGTAAATTGTCTTGGAAAAGGAATCCAAAGATTCCTTTGGATCAATTAGGTAGATCCTGCAGGACAAAGAACCAACAGCACAAATGGGTACCCATCTTGTGTTACTGAAAACACTACTAGAACCTTTGGTTAACAAAAAAATGTAGTACAATGGGCCCTTCCTACCTGCAGTCTCTGGATGTGTGAATCAGAGCTACCATGACCACATTGTGTCCTATATCTAAAATGGCACCCGTGTGCATGTCATCACCATTAGGTATTACGGGATGTGAGTATTTGCATTTTTTCTTTTACGCTGGGGTTCCTGAAATGGAACCCCTGCAGATATGGAAGGCCTACTGTAAATGTATCAAACAAGAACTAATTTAGGAAAGACATTATAAACTACTTCCAGTGAATCAATGAGATCCTGGTAACATTATATAGCTTTATTAATTTAATGTGTTTACTTTGAATAGGACTAACACTGGATATAATTTGCTCCTATGACAAAAATCATGAATCTCCATTTGAAATGCAAACACATGCTCAAGGAGAGGTGGGAAGATACAGATGTATGAAACAAATTATCTAAACCATGATCTCTCAAACATTCTCCATCAATGCAGTAAGTATACTTGAAGGAGTTCCCAATAAGCAATTCTTTGTATTATATCTCTTTATGTAGGATCATACTGAAAGTAATGCCCGTGTGCCATTTTTTTGAAACTATTAATCCAAATGTGATACTATTAAACCACTAGATAGAGAAATTCTTACAGCATGATTGACACAGTTTCTGTATTTCTAGGTGTTGAATAACCATGGATATGAAGCAAAAACAAAGAGCAGTCATTGAGTTCTTGACCAAAGAAGGAGGTATTGCTGCTGACATCCAAAGGCTCAGAAATGTGTATGATGAGGCAACAACTGATGACAGCAATGTACAAAGGTGGGTGAAAAAGTTAAAAGAAGGGGAAAACAGTGTTTAAGACAAATCATGTAGAAGGCCATCAACAGCAATCACCAATGAAACCAAACAGGGTGAATGACATGATTCATGCATGACTGTCAAGAAACTGTTGAGGAACTTGGCTGTGGTCACAGTGCTGTTGAGCAGATTATCCACAACCCTGGATACAGAAAAGTGTGTGCCAAGGGGTTTCCTAATCAAGTAACAGCTGATTTGAAAGAGTGAGACTACATGTGTGTTCAGAACTGCTGGCAGCATTTGAAGCCCAAGAAGACACCTTTATCAGGAAAGTTTGCACTGGTGATGAGACCTGGGCATACCCATATGGCCTTGGGACTAAGAATCAGACCACGGAGTGGCAGCACTCCACCTCCCCTAGGCTAAAGAAATTCAAAAGCCAGTGCTCAACACAGAAAATTATGGTGATTGTCTTCTGGGATGACAAAGGGGTGATTCTGTTTGACTTTCTCGAGCATGAGACAATAATGAACAGCGACCACTATATTGTACCACCCCAGAAACTTCGAGAAGCCATCTGTAAGAAAAGACCAATGGAACAGCTGAATGCAATCAAGTTACAGCATGGTAACACATGACACCACACTTCTTTGGCAACATCACAGGTTCTTGCACAAATGGGATGGTCAGTGGTGCCACATTTACCTTACAGACTTTGTTTGGTCAGATAAAAGAAAGCCTTCAGGGATGATGCTTCAATGATGTAGATGAAGTGGGAGATGCTCTCAGACAAGGGACCAGGGAATATCCAAAAAGAGTTTTTCCTAAGTGGATTTGATGAGTGGGGTCAAAGGTGGCACAAATGCACCACCACTGGTTGAGACTATTTTGAATGGTACTATGTTGTTGACAAAGAACTGCTCCACACATGTATGGAGTTGCATATGTCTCATGTTGTTAATAAAGGAGTTATGTTCTGATGGGCATTATTTTCAGCACAACCCTCATATTAAACATAATTGTGATCCATTTTGTGTGAGAGGGAGAATTTAAACATTTTAAATATGTAAATAGTTCCATACAGATGTCAAAAACCATTAGGAATAAGTTGGCACTTCATGAAATTCTACACAGTTTAAATCCTCCAGTAATGCTCACCCACTAATGTCCACGCAAGCAGAACAAATGCAGACTAATGCATTCAGCTCTCAGCTAGTCAAAGAATCCCAGAAGGAGTTGATTATGTAAAGAGTGCTAGAAGGTAGATCATATTCTATTTGCAGATTACTGGTCAATTTCTAGCAAACCAGCTACTGATGGCTGGATGCAGGAATTCCTCAAGGAATGCAAACAAATTGAACTGTTCTAGCACCTTTTATGCATTTCATACAGACCACTCTTGATTCCTAAATCAGCCCTTCTGTTCTATATATATTATTAAACCCCATTGAAAGCTACAAAATATCTAACTTTAAATTCTTCTTTATTTTGCATAGCGTCCATATGTGTTATTTTTCTGACATTGCTGACTTCTACAAGTAGGAATCACCACTTCTAGAAAATGTCACAAATAAACTGCAGCCATTTATTTATTTATTACCATTGAGCAGAGCTAGATTAAGGTGCATGGCTCCCTCGGGCTATTTCAAAAGCAGGATTCCCTTTCAAAAGCAGACCTCCCACTTTGTGTAAGAGTTACTGCAGAAGCAGTGGCTGAGAAATTAAACAAGTGGTTAAATAAGACATATTAAAAAAAATACAAAGTACAATGAACAGCAGCACAAAAACTGTCTTCTCTACTTCTCCCCTCACTCTGTGCCTGCATGTGAAAAAAGTGGCTATGTTACAACACTCAGACTGGTAGTATCTTGACTACTGAGTGTGTGGGGGTTAGGGATAAATTTATATCTATCAATGCATAATTCCCCATTAACTTCTATTATTTTTATTATAACATTCATCAAATTATTCATTATTATAATGTGACTAATTCACCACAGAAAGCATTCTGTGCTACTGTTCATACTAAAATCCACTATCAACAATCTCACTTGAGTAAATCAGTAGTTTTTAATTTATTACAGCTCAGTCAGAAAAAAAAGTCCATCATCAACTTTAAACATGACCTCTAAGTACTTTTTATTTAATTTTATTCTTAAAATGAATCCACTCACATAACACAGTGAGAGTGCTTTGGATAGCTGGGCAGTAACATGGGCTCCACAAAGCCCTGGAGGAATTTGGAAAGGAACCAAGGAAAAGCTTGGCAGAGGATTGTTGAGGACTCCAGAAAGAACATTCTGTGGTACAGAAGAACCAGGAAGCTAGCCCAACAGGGACAGGAGACAGCTGACTGAAGGGGGAAGGGAGAGGTCCAGAAACTAACAAGTTGAAAATGAACACTAATTTTGGAAGCAAATGCATTATCCTCTTATTTAAGGTAATACATTTTCATCACATGTGTGGGAATAAATTCATGCATACTAACTGGTTCTTGATTGTGGCTGATACCTGAAAATCATCAGCAAACAAACAGAAAAGGAAGTTTTTAAATTGAGATTTAGTTTGGTGTGACACAGAGTATGTATGTGACAATATGGGGTTCCCAGATCAGAAGCATCACAGGCCCCGAGACTTCAAGGCCAAAGCCTGAGGCCCTGGGACAGTCCCTACTGATGTTCGAGAGGGGGAGGAGGGAGGGGTCTGCAGCAAGGCCAGCACGCACATTCTTTTCAAGGAACCGCACCAATCCCTGAGATTCCTGAGCAGGAAGAACACTCCCTTACTGCTATTTTCAAAACCTGGAAAACCTAAATGAAAGCCTATGCCATAATAAATATGTTGTATTACAAAATTGTCTTATATTACTATAATAGCCAATGTGAAAAAGGAAGGTATATGAAACAAAGGCCACATTTTTCCCTTGCAGGCTTTTTCTTGAAAGCAATGAGTTCCACAGACAAATAGAGCCCTGGTGATGCAGTTGTTAAATGCCGGAACTGCAGCCACAATGCTGTGAATTCGATCCTGCAGGGCTCCAGGTTGACAGAGCCCTCCATCCTTCCGTAGGTCAGTAAAATGAGTACCCAGCTTGTTGGGAGCAATTAGCTAAACACCTTGTAAACCGCTCTGATAAGCAGTATAGAAATGTAACTGCTATTACTATAAATTACTCAGCAACAGATTTGGGGCAATGATAACGTTCAATTTCCCACCCTGTTCTATGCATACCCTTCTCCCACCAGAATGGGGTTAAATGTTTTCTTTCCTCCTGCCCTGCCACAATTTGTCAACTGATGCTGCATCATATTTGTCTTTTGAGCTATTGGGAAGGTTCATCCTCTTCCCCAAAACAATAGGTGTTTTTACAGTGAAAAAAAATTAACTGAAGAATCAGTGAGAGTCCCAAGTGATAAAGTAGACCGTCCCCCCACAAGAGCTACATTCCTATCCCTGATCCAAGGATACTGAAGAGATTAAATATATAAGACAAGTTTGCATTGTTGTAATTTAATGGGCAATGGAAGAGAAATGCTAAGTTAATGGCTTGAATCCATTGTTTCCATGAGTAGAACTTTGTTCACGGGATCTTTCTACTGGAGGAAGGAAAGACATTGATACCTTCCTTCCCCTAAAGTCTCCTGTCCCTTTTGAAAATCTGTCCCAAGCTTCCGAAAAATTATGGGATCTAACACAATGGAAACCAGCATCCTAGAACACGGATCTCCCACTACTACCACTTCATCCAGTTGGAGACTCCAAGAGATTTCAGCCGCTTTTGCAAACAGAAGAACAACCCAGTGCTTTGACTAAGGCACACTTCTGGCCCCACACAGCAAAAAAGGGAATCTGAAGCCTGGTTGATGTACTAGTTGTATGCTTCAAATCAAGATAAATACATTCAGAATGATCATAACTTACTGCACAATAACATAATGTACCAATTGTTTTGAGTCTTCTTGAGACAGAGATACCTGCTTTTCTTGCATTCTTAGGTGGCTGTGATTTCTGTGCCTTTTCCACAGTTTGCCATGTTACATTATGTACTTCAACACTTCAAATGAAGAGAAACTTATTAAAAACACTTCCTCTGAGAAATCCCATTCTGAGATAGATTGTTTCACAGCAGTGGCATCAACAACATTTTTATCAAAGTAACCTACCAAATTCCCGCTATCAAACAGCATACATCTCTAACCCAAAACTTTTTTTTTTTAAAGTTTCCTTACAAACAAAAAGTAGGGGAGCTTTTCCCTGCGGAAAGTCCTGCTCCCTAAAAAATCCACAGAATCTACTCAGAGAACTCAGGGAACCTGTCATAAGATCAGATGAGATAGCTAGGTTGCATTTGTATTTCCAATATAATTTTAAAATAAAGAATGTGTTCAGCATTAACATTTTTCATCTTGATTAGAACTTTCAAGTACAAGAGGGGGTCACATTTATCTCCCATTTCTTCCTCTCAAGTAAAGTGAAATCCCAAGAATGTAGCCATGGGCTCTTGTTTACATTCCCACCCTCTATGTATCCTGGAAACCGGATCAGCCTGTCACATTCCACTAAGCCAATACTACATAAACCAAGAGAGTCCTTCTAGTGAGCAAGCATAACTACCTTATTATTATCAACTCCCCCAGCCCTCCCCTCTCAAGCTCTGGAAGCTGATGAAATAAGTGAAGCGCCTATAGGAACTGGCACTAACCACTTATACAGGAGGACAGGGCACTTTAAAGATTAACCTATTTATTGAGGCATACGTTTTCATGGACTAGAGCATATTACATCCAAGTTCTACTCCATGAATAAAACTGTTAGTTTTTATAGTTCTGCATGACTTTTTTGTTGTTTTTGTTTTGTATTTTGTTCCAAGAGGTTACTCTCTCAAGTTCTTGCCAGTTTGCAAATATATTTCAAGGAGGAATGGCTATCTCCAGAGGAACAGCCCCAACGTTTCTGTTATTTTACAGAGTTTTCTCTGTATCTTCAAGAGATTTCCCCTGTGCTATACATAAATCTAGTCATAAAGAAACTTAATTTACAAAAGCATCTTAGCCAAGACTTCTTTTGTGCAAGGTGTTTTCTTTAAGAAGAATATTCAGTCATTTAAGCATCCATCCTCAAAAATATGTAGTGCCAGAAATTTTAAGATGTTGCTATACAAAGGGTGGAAAAGGTAAGGACTCAAACCTATTCCCTATCTCACCATCTGTACAGATGAGAGAGGTGTCTCATCCAAACCGAACCATTTCCCAAACGTACAGAGAAAAAGGGGAAGGTTTCTTCTGTTCTGTTTGGAAGTTAGAACGCAATTCATTCCAGTTTGGGTAACCTTTAGGAAAACAAATATGGAAAGCTCAACCAGGTTCATAGTAAATCGAAGGAAATAAAATGCTTTTTATACAGTCTTAATTTCCTTGGTATATTTGTGGAAAGTTATATGGTGTGAAAAAGGTTCAAATCATACACTCAGGTCAACTGAATTGTGAGTCCAAATTACATAATTATTTTTAAAAAAGTGAGAAATGGATAAATGCATCCCTGTGCACAAACAACAAATGGTGGTAAGATGGTAAAGGACTGAGCCGAGTGATGGAAAGGAAAATAAAGTTAAATTAAAATGGCATTTGACCACTGGTCCTGACTGTATATAACTATGAACATACATATGGACTTCAGCCAGTGCCTTTCAGAATATTCCTCTCTCACTCTCTGTTATTATAAAGCAGTAAAGATGAGACATAACAGCAAACATGTCGAAAGGGATCCAGTTTTAAAGCCACCACCACATCTATTCTCTAGTCTAAGGAGAACAGCAACAGCTGTGGCACAGCTTAGAACAAGGTTTAAAAAAAAATAAAACCCACTTGCCACTCAAAGTTATACTTGTACTCAAGCCTCAAGTCTAAACTGTGGCCATCTTGAATTAAACTAAGATTACAGCAGCAGGGACGCCATCCAGTCTTGCTCCCATTCAAGCAATTAATCAGGAGGTACGTAATCCAATCTCAAGTCCCTGGAGAGTTCGCTCTTGCACAGAGAGAAGCCTCTTGTCACTATGGCAGCAGCAGCAACCACCAGGCAGCTCTGAAGAGCATCCCCATCTGGCATTCACTTACGTATTTATCAGGCCATCTCATGTATTAGAAAGCCAACCTTCAGAAACACTGTTTTGTTTTTGATTCTCCACCCCACCCCCTCTGGCTTCACTTTTTATTCATCCTCATTTTTCGATGCCTGATTCTGCACCTTTGAAGAACAAGAGAAACCAAGTGGAGCCCTTTGTGAAGTCAGGGCATTGTTTTTCATGTGCTGTGCCTGACTATACAGCTCCTTTGGTATCTAATAATGAGTTGGGTGCTACTCTAACATATCCACCCACTTTTCATTCAAATGCCAAAGTCATAACAGAAGCTAAGAATTTCAGAAATAGGAGCATCTCCATCTGCACCTACTTTCTATGTTTTCAAATTAAGTAGCAAAATGTCATTTCAGCAGAACAAAGTAAACTGTGCTTTCAACCACTTTCAAAGGAGTTATTTTATCCTGAAAAGTGCTTTTAAACTTTTTAAGATAACATTTTTTAACATTCATGATTTTCAAGGAAAAAATGTTGTTAGAAACATACGCTTTTAAGTTAAATATTTAAAGCATTATGTCTGTACTATAAATACTTTTCAACAATTCAAGGCACTGAATATCTGTTTTACTGTGTTATCTTTAGAATTTTAAAAGGAGGAAATGTACACGAAGCCTGAAAGGATATATTGAAAACTTACTACTTATGAATGATGTTGAAACTTCTCATCAGAATGCCTAAGGATTTATTCAAGCACAGTAGTACTGATATTTACATGCATTATAAACAACGACAACAACAAAATAATACCATTCCTGGCATAGTGCAATACTATTTTTACATGCAAGCCTGGGATCAGCCATGAAATAACCCAGCAGGATTCTGTCTGTTCTTTGAATAAGGGCAGTATAAACTAGGAAAACACTTATAATTGATTCCTAAGCCTTTGGTTCAACACAAGTAGATTAAATGATGTCATCTTTAAGTGGCTTAACTGCTAGTCCAGCATACTTTGGTTATACCTACTATAGAAGCTGTGAATTATATTTTTTTTCTAAAGCAAATAACCTGCTGAAAAGAGCTTAATAAAAAGTATGTGTAGACCTATCAACATGTTTTTTAAAAATACACGCTACAACCCTTCCAGGATTCTTCCACTTCAGAATGTTCTCAAGTCAGCTTTGGAACATATCCTTTGAAGTCTACGACAGCCCCAGATGAAGTAGAAACAACCTTCCATCTTCAATTCCAGTTGAAAGAGACTATCTATACAGAAGCAAACCAGAATTACCACACTGGAGAATAAACAGTAAGACTACTAGATCATCAATGGTGAATGCAGTGTAATGTCTTAAGTACTTAAGGGTCAAAGAACAATAAGCATATCTGTTGCCAAACAACAACACAAACATTTTTGGCATTCCTTACTGTTAGAGGTAGTCATAAATAACTAATATTTAACCATGAAGAATGTCACTTTGACCTCACACCCAGTGCCTTAGTCCATTCTTTCAGACAGTGCAGGTCACTCATGCATGTTAGTTTCCTCTACTATTCTTTCATACCCTTGCCCTAACTTAAAATTCTGCCTCACTAACCATGATTGGAGCACCTTCTGCTAGTATAAGCAAGAATGGCTTCCTACACACCTAGCATTATTATAATGTTTGATTAATCACAAATCTTAAAATTCTCTTGAAAGAACCTGCTCATTC
Organism: Cyclura pinguis; assembly: GCA_030412105.1. Lineage (NCBI taxonomy): Eukaryota > Metazoa > Chordata > Lepidosauria > Squamata > Iguanidae > Cyclura > Cyclura pinguis. Next base: position 135,061,118 of record CM059600.1, read on the forward strand.
TTCAGAAAGAGAGTCCTTCACCTCCACTAACTTTGATACAGTCTCCTTTCTAAATGAAGCATAATGCTTTTATCTTAAACCCCTGAATGAACAGAACTCTCCAATGGTAAAGCTTGCATGGACTGCAAAATTCTGCCACAGCACAACATTTCAGATATTACGTGAAAGAACTAACACAATGAGGAGGGAAGACCTCTGGAGAATTATGTGGCAGAAAACTCAGCCTGAGCTTGCCAAAGGCAGCATAAAATAATCTGATAACCCATGCTATGGTCAAAATGGCAGCAACTTGTGCTTTCTTTATCACAACCAACATATCTCTGCTTAAACACCAGGACGGCTATTTCATGTGGGAATGAGGCTCTTATGTCCTAGAGGAAGTGGATATCCCACCACCACCCTTTAAAGCTGGTTTGCAAAGCACTTTATTTATGAAAGAGCCCCAAGCTGCTGCATGTCTGGTGAAATCAATCAAGTATTTTCTCCTAAAGAAAAAGACAGACTGCTTACCAATCACCCTGCATCATGCCCCCGTTCCCTTCTTGATTGGCCAATCATCCAAGAAAGCCCTGGCTGGCTGCCAACAACTATTATCAACTCCTTTTCTTATAAGGGGTATTAATGCCTTAAAACAGACACCAGCTATAGATCACTAGGTCAGGCTGATGTGAACAGCTAACGTGCTTGTATAGCATACGGTGCATATGGGGAGGAGATAAATAGGAAAGGCAACGGCAGAAGAGCTTTCTGTGGTCATCAGCTGGGGACAGGAGGCTAACTAACTTCACCCAAAGCTCAGACTCTGCTTCAGTTGCCCTGAGACATCTCCTTCCAGAGATGGCAAGTACTGTTGTTGGTTTTTTTCCTGGACTTCTCAGCTGCCTTTGATATAAGTAATTATAAAATATTTCATACAGTATTATTTTATGGGGGGATACTATACTGTTATATCTCACTTTACAATATTGCACAGGATTTAAAATTGGGAAAGTGTTTCATAAATACATATAAACAGTAAGAATATATGGCATCACACAACAGATAGGAGGAACCACCACCTAACAAATTCCTGATATGCCAAGTTGAGTACTGCTTCCAGAAGATGTCACCTCTTTCACAAAATAAACGTTAAGAGTAAATATCGTCACATAAGGAAGAAGCAATATGACTTACAAATAAACAAGGTTAGGACAGGCAGTAACAAGTATAACCACATTCCCAATGATTATAAAGCCTAGAACAAAGTCAGTTCCTGCACTATCACTCACTCTCTGCCAGTCTCTATATGTGTGCTGAATGCTGAAAAAAATTTCCTTACCACCTGTATCTTCCACTAATTGATGATTTTTACCTATGGCCAACACCAGCCTGTTCTCAAAACAATCTGTACAGTGAACCCAAATTCCAGGACAAGAAAAAAGCAAAATATCATGATTGTATACATTATATAAGCTGATGCATAAATTTATTTGGCTCAGTAAATTCAAGTTCATTCAGCCATATGAAGAGGTAGACTTGTACAGAACATCCGTTTCTGTATCTCTCAACCTTCTGCAGGTAGACAAAGTACATTTCTTTACTCTGCACACTGTCCAAAAATTTTAAAAAAGTTGAATTGCCTGTCTTAGTCCTTCTGTTAAATGGTGCACTTCCTGTACCAGAGGTCCTAGAGCACAAATCAGGCTCCTGGAACCACCAAGACACCCACCCTGGTGTACCCCACTTGTCTCCCACGTTGGCTCCTCTGACTTAAGCAGATATTAGCTGTACAAATTTAAGATTACTTCTGTAGCCTAAAGAACCAGGTACTTTTTTAAAGGTAAAAAGAAAACAGATTCTCAACTTTTTTTCAAACACAATGAAACAAAGTGAAAACGAGTCCTTGTGTAACAAACAACAGAATACTCATTGTTCTGCCTTTGGCCTAGCCAACAGCTCAGAGCAGCTCGTTATTGGACTACGGGGGGTGGGGTGGGGAATCTTCAGGAAACTCCCTGCCTGTGAATTCCTCCAACCTTTCTTGAAGCCACTTAAACTTCATCAATACTGGCAACTTTCAGAACAGCCTGGGTGCATCTGGTACAAATCCAGTATCATCCCTCAACTGTTTCTAACACTGTTAGTGAGGGATACCACTGTCATAGCTCTGACTTAAGCAACCCAGTGGCCTCTCTACCGCCTGTTGTGGAAGTCAGTGCCCGGGGCAGGTTATGGCTGTCTGTGTCTGCTTTCTGCAATGCCATCCATCTGCACAGGCGCTGCCAACTCTCCTATTATTTCCCTGCAATCCTGTGCATGAGGTGGTTTGAGACACACATACACATATACATGTGGTGCAAGTTTAAGGTATGTGTGTGCTTTTCCACCCCAAGGATAGTACAGGGAGCCAGCACGGTATAATGCCTTGAGCATTGGACTAGGGATCAAATCCCCATTCTGCCAAGGAAACCCACTGGGCAAGTCACACTCTCTCAGCTTCAGAGGGAGGCAAAATCCCTGTGAACAAATCTTCACCTTAGGGTTACCATAAGTCAGAAATGTCTTGAAGGCAGACAACTACACTGCATTATTATACTTGTTAAAAATGTAATGAACCATAGCCCAGCTTGTTGATACGTCACTGATGTACCGTTATTTTTACACATGCACATCACCAAAAACAGACTTTGTGGAAGTCTGAGTTTAAAGGGCTTAAGGGACCATAGAACACATCATTCACAAAGGCTGCAGGTTAAAAAGCAAATCCTTGTTAGGCCATCTGGCACATCCCTCTAGCCATTAAGTCCCTCAAAGGAACTTGACAAGAAAGAACACAGCTGTTGCTCAAAGCATTTAGACAAATTTGATTTCAAATTAGTTTTGACATTTCAACATTATAGCACAAATCCTCTAACAGTTTACCTGAATTATATCTGTTTTGACATAGTTTAGTAAACAAATGACAAGCAAGTCAGTTTTTTTTCCCTTTTCATTTGATTTTAATAAGATGGTTCTTTAAAAATATGAGAAAGTATCACAACAGTCCCTCTGAAGGGCTTTGAAAACTGCATTTAGAAGATGATAGCATGTATTACTGACTAAAGCAACTACTTTAATCCAAATAGATGCAATATGCAAATACTGAATTACAAGCAAACTGGACAATGGAATATATCACACCAGACAAAGATATTACCACATAATTATTGTCATGAGTCAAATCTCATATCACCTATGTTAACGCGGCCTGAGGTAAATATATGTTTGATATCTTAAACCAGTTAAATTCCATGGTTTTGAGGAAACGTATATTCATATTTAAAAAAATACATCAACTTTAAAAAAACTTAGAAAACAAAATTATCATGATTGTTATCACTCAAAATCAAAACTACTGGAGACTTCACATATGTCAGTGAATGAAATGTACTGGTGGTGGTTCATATGCACAATTGAGATTCATTTAATCAATTTATAGCCTGCCTTTCCCACCACTTGGGATCCAAGGCAGCAAATAACATTTTAAAAGCACAGTATAATTGAAAAACTCTTAACACAAAAGTTAACTAAGCTAAATTTCTATTTAAACAAACAGGTTAAAAACATCATTAAAATATGTTAAAAATATAACTAAAATATGCTTGAAATGTAATAAAATAAAAACAGTAAATCCCCTACGGAAAGATTTATCTGCCATAATACATTGAAAACCAAAAGCTTCACTAAATAAAGAAAAATTAAAAGGAAAAGATTTTTTATTTTATTTGTTTCTCAACACACTCTTGCAGGAAAAAGAAAAGACATGCAAGGGATGTCATCTGACAAAATTGTGCTTTCTCTACCTCCTTCCAAACACGAATAGCTAAAAAATATTACAATTCCTAAAATACATATACACTTTAACGGTATCTCTAAGGGATGCTTACAATTACCGCTGTTTCTCTGGAAGCATCCAAATAGGACTGCAATACTGAAATGTCAGTTTTACAATGGTAGGGCAATTTCAGGCATAGTTATAATGACAGAGCTATAATGAAATCAAGTAGTACTTTCCTCACTGTGATGTACAAACAGGATTGTTTTCACAATTTTTTTTTTAAAAAAGTAGTAGTATTTGTTGTATTATAGATTGAGAAAGAACATTTTCTCCTCATAACACACAGTTTTTGATTAATATTGTTCTACGAAATCTGGAGTGTGTTCAGTGAAAAGAGTGTGTAAACAATGCACAGAGAGAATAGCTATCCACAATCTGCTCCATTTATGAAACAGACCGAGCTGTCACCTGGTAACACAAACAAACCTAAAGGCACTGTATTCTCATGCCAGGGGAATAGGGAAGTCTTTGCAGTACGTCTCCAGTGCAAGTTCCAAAGAACGTACATATAACTTCAAAACAGAGTATAACACCTATCTTTCTCTTTCTGAATCCAAATCCAACAGCATAAATTAACACAGTAATTCTTTACTATTCTAAAGCAAAAGGAAGTGGCAGCTCCGGAACTGGATGCGCAAGTATATATGCAAGAGTACATATATATTGAAACAAATGTATCTTACACTGTTTCTATGTTTTAAAAAATGGAAAAATTATATTCACTCAAATAAAGCTCAGAAAGAGGGGTGAGTATAAATTACTGGAATACTGCTTTACTTGTAGTTTCCTTCCCACAGTTTCAGTTACCTATAGTCAACGTCTTCCCTCACAGACTCACCCTCTTCCTTCCACTCTTTGCCCTGATCCATCTCCCAGCACCCAGACAACATCCATGCAGCCTGCTCCGAGTCCTGTCATCTGCATCTTGCCTGCCTGCCTACCAACCACACACTTTAACTGCCCCTCTGTCAACACCATCACAGGAAACAGCTCTTCCTCCAGTAGTATGAAGCCTCTCTATGGTCCCTGAGAAGCTAGAGGGCTACTTCCAGTGGCAGTATAAACTTTTGTATTATCCATGGTTTTAGATGTTTAAGGGAAGCCTTGGAATGTATCCTTCTGGATAAGAGGGGACTACTGCATTCATTTCAATAACAATGAGAATATATAGTACACAACACAAGGAACAGAAAGCATCTGATGAAGCTGAGTAATTCACAACAGAATTATAAGTAAGGGGGAAGAATTTTTTGTCTTTACAACATGAAATATCATTTTCTGTATAACTCAATATCCGCAAGATTGTGAAATGAGATTTTATGTCCAGTATCAACACCCTACACATGAATATGAAATTTAAATGGGTTCCAGAACTACACACCCAATGATTTTCATTAGAAACTGTCGATTTAGATGTGCAAGTGAAGTAGTAAAACCAATGGTAAACTTTAAGAAATACTCCTCACAAGTCTAATTGTACCTCTTTCCCAAAACTTCCTTCCCTAGGCCTCTGGATCTAAGCAACACTGCTGCCCCATTTGCTAGCTGCCAGTTGGTCTACGTAGCTCCATGCAGCTTAATTAAGTTTAAACCAGTAGCTTTCATCCTTTGACTCTTCAGCTCTCAAGAAACTTATGCCAGAATAGTCAATGGTCAGAAATTCTTGAAGGGGAAGTCCAAAACATTTGGAAGATCAAAGGTTGAAAGCTACTGTTTTAAACTTTGACTTTCAGAAGCACTTTTTCTAGGTTGCTTAGATTTGTAATATATACTGTGGTTGTTGTTTTTTTAATTATAAACTGCTTCAAAAACTAAAAATATGGTAATAAATGAAAAAAATCAAATTGCTAAGGGATTCCATAGGACCATTGGTAGTTTAACTTTCTTTTCCTCTTAAGGCGTCAGTTTCCTTGTCATGAAAATGGTTCAGTCATTTGTTTGGACTGTGTTGAAAAACCACAGGCCACATCTAAACATGTGAAAGAATCTGATAAGCCCCCCCCCACGACTGCCCACCCCTCAGTCTTACATTGCTGTAGGCCTATGAGGAAGAACCAAGTAACTTATTCCAAGGAAAGGAATCAGCATGGTTACAGCATAAAAAACTCTGTGGGTATATCCCAACATGATGAGAACTACAAGTGGATCAAATGAAATAAATCTAATACAGCTGCTAGAAATGCAGAATATGGTAAGTGTATATTAAAGTCACACTTTCATGACAGCAAGCCTAAGAAAGGGCAATTCACACCAGTAAGTTCCTAAATGATTAAATCAGTCTCACACCAGCTGACTACCAATTCACTGGACTGCAGATAACAGGCAACCTTCATACTGTACCTTGAGACCTCTCCACAATGTATCACAATAATTACTACATCTGTCTGAAGCTGTATTTTTCCTTCCTTAAAAGGAAGCAGATATCACAGAGAACTCAGTAGGCCTACTCTGCCAGCCTAAAGGTATCTGCAGTCCTGTTGCACTCCAGCCACTGATAGTTGCTGCAAATACAGCCCTAAAAGCCAACAGGTATTTTAGTTAGCAAGATCTGGCTCAGACAACCTGGGTTATTTTGCTGGAAGCTTTTGGCTCCTTTCTACCAATTACCATAAAGTAAGGTTAACCCCTCCCCTCCACTGAATTAAAACTTTCCAACTGCCTTTTACAGCAGACAGAGCACATTAGTGTACCAAGCATAAATGATAGTCTCAAAATTAGTAGTTAACAGAATTACCTTACACACCAAAAATGTTAAAACCCCCAGTTTGAGATTCCTCTTGTTCATATATTTTTGGACAAAGCTATTTGGTGCAAAATGTTAATTATTTATAAAATATGTTGCAAACATTTTCAAATGTTCCAATACTCCCACTAATATAATAAGGGTGTTTATTAACTGCTTAAGAAAGTTAGGTGCCATATTAAGACTTTAAAACAAGACTAGTCCAGAGACACATCCATTGGCATGTTTATTTCAAAGTCAACTTTTGATAACTTTATAGGTATAAAACACTTTTCATCTGTCCCACTTTCTACTTAAATGTGCACAGTTGTACACACAAGCACTATTTTATTTTAGAGTTACAACAATTCAGTTATGAATGCTGTTCAGAAATTCACCCTGACCATGTTTGTAATTGGCAGTTAAACAATGCTTCTATGGAATGCAATTAAATTTGGCTAAATAAAATGAGAGTATCCAAAGAAAGAAGTTGAGAGAAAAAAAAAAGTGCAGTGAGAAGCACAAACAACAAACAGAACAGTGCTGATTTGCAAATGAAAAACCAGAGTGTAAAGAAAAAATCTCAAAGATGTGGGGCATCTCTCCACTGCTTTTGTTCCTTTTCTTGACTGCTCTCATTATTCTTTTTGGCAGAACTGGAGCTTATGCAGCTGCAGACTTTCCCAATCTGATGCCTGCTGTTGCCCTTTCTTGACTGGTAGCGAACCAAAAACACCCAACTGCACTCATGTGAATCTCCCAACCGCCTTACAGACACTAGCCAAAGATGGTTTCTTACCCAGCCTTCTGTGGAAGGTGGATTAAGTTTATAACATTTCACCTCAGTCAGTGAATGGACCCAGAATCATATTCAATGCAACACTATAAAAAGTCAACACCCCAAGAGAGTTTAACTTCAAAGAAGTTATGTGTCTGTTAGAGAAATGTCAAATACATGGGGGGGGGACAGAAAGAGCTTTGATTATCATCATCTACATATTTTAACTTTTCAGGAAAAATGAGGCAAGATGCATTGGGGGTGAAAGCAGGACAGCTCAAACAAGTGCAGGAACTTTTGAAAGCTGACAAACTGTTGCCAAGACGAAAACGTAAACTACACTTTAGATTACTGGTTTCATATCTTCAACCCTCACGTTTTTTTAACTTCATTGTCTGAAATCCCTGACCATTGGTGAAGCCAGAGCTTCTGAGAGCTGAAATTCAAAACATCCAGAGAACCAAAGTTTAAGAATTACAAATTGATGAGACTTTCAAATAAGTTGTACTAAACTTGCTTTGGAGCAGTTTTAATGCAAATAAAAAATAAGGCTTTTAAATAGTTACTACCTCTATTGAGTGAGAGTCAGTGTGGTGCAGTGGTCTGAGCTCTAGAGACCAGGGCTCCATTCCCCGCTCAGCCATGGGAACTCACTGGGCAACCCTCGACACGTCACATGCTCAGCCCCAGAAAACCTCATGATAGGTTCACCTTAGGATTGCCAAAGTCAGAAGGAAGAAAACAAGAACAAACTTTTACTGAAGGACAGTCAGCCCTCCACATTTGCAGGTTTCACTTTTGCGGATTTGAGTATCCACAGATTATTTGCTGTCACCTCTGCTGCCTCCCGTATGCCATTTTTAATAGGGACCGCAAGCCTCGTGAGACTGAGAAACTGCAAACGAGGTTTGTAAGTCCCTCTTAAAAATGATGTGGGACAGCAGTGGAGGTGGCAGTGAGCCCCACTAGCCACCCACTTGAACCCTGATGCCTCAAAGGAATCCATGATGGGTTGAATATAGTGATCATATATTTTTGTGTGTTAAATAGGATTTGGGAGGGCCTACACTTATTCATGTTTTTCCCACTTTCATGGAGTCCTGTGCCCCTAACCCTAGCGAATGTGGAGGGATTACTGTATTCACATGAAAGTAGGGTAAGGAAATGCTCCTAAAAAATGTTACTGTGTTTCCATAAGACGGACACATAATTTCAGCTTTTTGATCTGAGGCTACTGATCAAGACTACCATTGTTCACACATTTTAAGCACTGAACAGTTTACTGTAGACAATCACCCAATTCTATTTAAAGCAAGGTGGGAACCGTGATCGACACTATACAAAGTATAAGCAGTATCTGTCTTCATATACTCAAACCTCTCTTTATAACTTTATAAGGATAAGCCCAAACATCTCAAAGGCATCAGATTCTGACTGATCTTGGAAGCTAAACCAAATCAACTCTAGTTAGTACTTGGATGGGAGACAGCTGCAGGCCTGTATTTCAGAGGAAGGAACTGGTAAATCCACCTCTGAATATTCCTTGTCTAAGAAAACTGCATGAAATTCATGGCGTTGCCATAAGTTGGCAGGTATATACACACACACGTGTGCAAGATGAGATGCATTTTTCCTCTCTTCCTCATCCCCAATTCTTTTCTGACTTTGCATGTACCATTTTACTACCTATGGAAAACCAATGAAAATTAAGATATGCTAGAAGACCAAGACCAACCTCAAATGCTATAGACTACATTAAAATGACAGACAACTACTCCTCTCAGATACATGTGCAACATTTTAACAGAACCTTGTAACAGATATAGGAAATGTGGATATTTAGCTTGTTTAAAAGAGATGTCAGTGATTAATTATATACTTGACTATGGTTATCAGCTAAATTTATGTTCTAGAACCAGAATTATAGAGGTGATTAAACATATTCTTTGATCTTTTGCAATACTCCACCATTAGAAAAGAAATGTGATTGTTAGGAAGTAATTTGCAAATTTATATCACAGCGTAACTACAGAAGAACTAAACCAGCCATCCGCACCTCTGATTTCCTGATTTAGAACACATGGCCAATGATCAGAGATAATGGGAGGTATAATTCAAAACATGGAGAGCACAAGGTTGAAGAAGGCTGAACTACAGAGTCATTAGCTGGCTAGACAGTGACTTCTTAAATGAAAGCCGAACTCCATTGCTAATCATTAATTGAAATAACTGCTTCACCAAAGATGCCTCATTGATAGCAAGGTCAGAAAAATACAAGGAGGAATTACCATATAGATTGAGCAATAGTGCAAGGTCAGTTAGACTGCAGACAAGCATATTCAATAATGTCACTGGAAAATCAACCCAGTGCTTAAGAGACAAAGAGCTGGCTGAGAACATAAGGCTGGCAGAAGATAATGTGCGAGACAGCACAAATTCATTCCATTATGTGAGTATAAAGAAAGTCAAGACCTACATATGGTTAAGAATCCAACTATTAATACACACATACCCCTCACATACACAATATCCTCTCTCAGACAGTAGCCCCACTTCTGAAGTTAAGGGGTAAATACATAGACATATCTAACTACCTCTTTCTGTAAGCATCTGTTAAATTACAATTAGAGGCATTCCAAGTATGAAAACAGCTTATCTTATCTTAACCAACAGTTTTCAACATTTCTGTTTGCTTAGTCCAGAACGTCTGAACACAAATGTTCTTCAGAATTCAAGGGCAAAATTAAATCAACTTAGCCAATATAACCAATCTATACCTCAAATCCACTCTGATAATGTGACAAACATGGTCAAAATAGCTTTCTCCATATTCCTCTTTGATATACTCACTTATTGAACATTCATCCTTTTATCATAATGGCAAATTTCTTTATAAACAATAAACCAACCACAATGGAACAAACTGAAGAAAAATTGATTCCAGAAATTTCAGGTCTTTAACTTTACGAAACCCATTCATCACAGAGAAAAATTACCATGCTGCATAACCAAATTTGAACAGCTACATATAACTCATACCACCCACCCAAAAGTAGTGTATCAAAAATTTACAGTTGCATTAGTGGAGAATCATATAAGCCAAATCTAAGCTTGAAAACAATATAGCAAACTTGATTTGAAGATAGTTATCCCTGACAGTCAATGGATAAAACCATGTTGGTAGCACCAAAGAAAAAACACTGAAAATAGTTTATAGATGGCAAACTGACAAACTCTCACACATTAGCAGCAATTTATCCCCAGCTCACTAGGGAGGATGCAAAGATAAAGGACCATTTATATTCATATGGCTTATGTGCTTGAAGATCAAAACTTTTTAGGCACAAGTTCTGGATTTTATTTCTCAAATGTCCAATTAAACTGTTCATTTTTATCACTATTCAGATCTTGAAGAAAAAGCAAGGACTTAAAGGAAAAAAGTACCAGCAGCAAGGACAGAAACGTTTACCAGTAGAGATACTCGGATAAGCTACAATGTGTCAAATAGCTAGACAGAGTGTGGCAAACAGCCATATGACATGCAGTTTGAAAATTTTATCCAATAATGAGAACAACTGTTTTTCTAAACTTGCCTTTACTAACAAGAACACTTCCCAATTGACAGTGCCATCACATATCAAGGGCAAAATATCTGCCAATACTGTATGTGAATTAGCTGTGACTTTTGAAAATACACTCACCTGATTTGAATAAATAAAAAATCTAATTACACTAAACAAATATAGAAAAAAAAGATGCAGTTGTAATTACCTCTATTTTCTCTATTTTGAAAATTAGCTTTGGTGAGAAACAATACAATCCTTACAGTAAGTCTGTTTTCTTACATATTGCATTTTTCACAGATACATTGTGCTCAAAGTGACTCACAAAATAGAAAATTTGAATACAATAGCCCTAAAGCAGTGGTTCTCAACCTCTGGTCTTCCAGATATTTTGGACTTCATTTCCCAGAATCCCATATCATTGGCCATGCTGACAGAGTCTTGTGGGAGTTGAAGTGCAAAACGAGCGCATTTTCAAAGGTTGAGAAACCCTGCCCTAAAGAAATACCCTAATGTATTAGCTAACCATAGCCTATAATCTGAACAATATACTAATATTTAGCAATTCATATTAAGATATACACCAATACAAAACGTCATCAATAACGCAGCAAAACAGGGGAAAAAACTGAATTATCCTTGCCAGTTGCCTTCAACCAAGCATAGTATATCACTATGTGTAATTACTACTCTATAAAAATGTTTAAAAAGAAATCAATCAACATTTCTATTTTACCTTTTGGGCCCAGCATGAGGATCATAACTCAGTGGTAGAACATAAGCTTTGCCTGTGGAAAGGCCATGGCTCAGTTTCAGCATCATTACTTCTTACAGTCAGTATAGCTTAACTGGTTAATGAAAGAAGCTCCAATGATTTAGCATCTCTCTGTACTTAGAAAAAAGGTGCAAAGGTAGCAATGCTTGCAAAAACCTCTGAGGAGAGATTCTGGTGAATTACCACCAGGATACAGTGCTCAGCTAGACAAGCCATTCACTGATCTGACTGTGTAAAACAGTTTCATATTCATACAGAAATAAAAAGAGCTATGGAAGAGGCAGAGAAAGTAATTTCTGCTAATTTCCTTTCCTCTTATAGCCTACCGTCAGCCCCAGTTTCAACTTTTTCACAGGATATGGCGAGCCAAAATGGGAAAAGAGAATCTGCAAAATTCCCTCCATCCTTTCCAGGAGTCTGTAAACCAGATTAATGAACTTAATATCTTACACATTAAGGATTATAACCCTTCACTGTTTTCTCACAATATTTCTGCTCATAGCAATATTCTCTTTAACACTACACAGTTATAACATAATGATTCCACCATAATTGCCATGGTTCCATCCTAAAGCAACCTGGGATATTCAGTTTAGGAAGGAGTATTTAGGATTCTCAGCTGGAGAGTTTTAGTGCCTCTGACTAACTAAGTCCAGGATTGTACAGGATGCAGCCATGGCAGAAGTGGAAGCATAGTGCTACAGCCTGTGTTTCATACTACAACAGTCATAAAAAGTCCAAAGCATATATCCTGCAACCAACAAGCACAGATCCTGTTCTCATCCATACAATATCCTTAACGAATGCAGGGCTGCACAAGGACCAGGAGCCCAGGGGGGAGTTTTCAACAGCAGAATTGCCACAAGGCATACCACGCTTAGAAACTGGGAATGGGGAAAGAAAAAATATCAGTACTAGAAAACCCAGTCATCCACTTTCAAAGTTTTATTTTTGGGAGCTGGGGAGAAAAGTACGATGAAGAAGTGCTTAGCTTCATTTTAAAGCAAAATGACTGTTCTTGAAGGCTTCCAAGAGCAGAAACTGACTTTTTATCAAAGCAAGGGGAGCATCATTCAAACCAGGAGGGTTCCTGAAGCTGCAAAAGCAGTTTAGGGGAGTATACTTTGCCAACCCCTGCTCTAATGGGGAAAAAAAAAAACACCAGAGAACCTACATATTAACTTGAAAAACCTTTTAGCCTTGTTGTTGACTGGCGTCAAGCTGACTACAAATTACAGCAACCCTATGAATGAAAGAACTCCAAGCTACCCTATCACCAACCACCCTGCTCAGGTCTTGCAGATTCAGGGACCTGTCTTCTTTGACTGAGTCAATTCCTCTGTAATGCTGCCTTCATCTTTTCCTAGCGGTCTTCCATCTTACCAAGAATTACTGCCTTTTCTAGTGAGTCAGGTTTTCTCATGATACAGCTCAAGTACAACAACCTTAGTTTAGTCAACTTGGCGTCTAAGGAGAGTTCGAGTTTCATCTACTCTAGGACGCATTCATTTGTCTTTTTAGCAGCCCATGTTATCCACAGAACTCTTCTGTAACACCACATTTCAAATGAGTTAATTTTCATCCTATCAGCTTTCTTCACTGTCCAGTTCTCATAACCATACATAGAAATTGGAAATACAATGGCATGGACAATCCTAACTTTAGCCTTATGATCTCTCTCATTTTCTCTCTCTCTCTCTCTCTCTCTCTCTCTCTATATATATATAAGTATGTCAGAGCTGCCCTTCCAAGTCCTAGTCTTTTTCTGATTTCTTGACTGAAGCCTCCATTCTGATGAATGACTGAACCAAATTATGGAAAATCTTGAACTGCAATCAGCTCTCACATTTGCGGGTTTCACATTTCCGGATTTGATTATTCACGGATTATTTGCTCTCAACTCTGCTGCCTCCCATATGCCATTTTAAATAGGGACTGCAAGCCTTATAAGACTGAGAAACTGCAAACTCCTAAGTCTCTATTAAAAATGGTGTGGGGCAGTAGTGGAGGTGGCAGTAAGTCTTACCAGCCACCCATTTCTGCCTTGTGAAGAAACCCTGATGCCTCAAAGGAATCCATGGTGGGTTGAATATAGTGATTACACTTTTTTGTGTGTTAAATATGGTTTGAGAGAGCCTAAAGTTATTCATGGTTTTTCCATTTTCACGGGAGTCCTGTGCCCCTAATCCTAGTGAATACAGAAGGATGACTGTATTTCACTCTCTTCACCATCTATTTTGAGGTTATGTAAATCATCTCTGATCATTACTTTTGTTTTCTTAATGTTCAGCTGCAAACCTGCCTTTGCACTTTCTGCCTTGACTTACTTCAGTAACTGTTCCAAGTCTTTGCTATTTTCTGCTACCAGTATGGTGTCATCTTCATATCTAACACTGCTGATGTTCTTTCCTCCAGTTTTCACACTGCCTCCCTCCAAGTCCAATTCTGCTTTACGCATGATACATGATAGGGTGATAAAATACAGCCTTGCCTGACCCCCTTACCAACTGGAAACCACTCTGTTTCTCCATATTCTTTCCTAACAGTAGCCTCTTGTCCTGAGTACAGGTTATGTATCAGAACAATCAAATATTGTGGCACACAACACAGCGATTTTCTCTACAAACATATTTTAAGAATGTATTCTCTCAGGAATGTCACTACAAAAGGTATAGTGACATCAAATTATGAATGTTGCTTCATTAGCATTATGGCATGCAGTAAACTTTTGCAGATTTTCTAGCTATGTACAGAAGTTGGCAAGAACGACTATGTTGAACAGGAAGCAAAGAAAGCAAACCTTTAAATCTTTCACATGTAGGAATATAATTCTCCAGTAAGTTTCTTCCTAAAGATAGCAAATTTCAGCAACTGTCTTCCTTCTACAAAAAGAAAAACTTCAAAAAACCACACCCTTTTTAAGGCTGTTTAGGAGCCATCCGTGCAAAATTTGCATACAGCTGTTTTGTGCACGCGCACACACCCATACACACAGAAAGGATTTTCTGCACAGGAAACAGTACTTTCTACAGAGAAAAATAATATTTCAAAGCAGCAATAATAATTCCTGTGCAGAAAATGTTTTTTTCTGTACAGAACATGCTGTTTTATGCAAATCAGCCATGTATTAATATTACAGAGAACAAATTGCCAATTACAGTTTTTCTTCTGTGCAGAAAGCAGATTATCTGTGCAGGAATTAATAGTTCTGCACTGAAATATTACTTTCCATGCAGAAAATGCTGTTTCCTGCACAAAACCACCATGTGCAAATTTTGCGCAGAATAAGTCCTAAGCTGTAAATATTCTCAGCAGTCCAAGATCTTCTCATCGCGGTTCTCAATGTTCAAAAAACACTTTTTAAAATATTTTCAAATATTTTTTCCATCCCTATTCACTTACTAGGATATCACTTTTGTGAACAAGGCTCATACAAAATATTCTTTTTGGGATACAAAATGTCCTGAACACTCTGGGTGGACAGAAATTGTTCAGTCTTAGATTTAAAACATATGTGGTTGAATCTCAGTATTAATGCTTACAGTTTCCTATGGTATTTGCTTCCCAAGACAAACTGTAAGATGATGGTGCTCCTTTCCCATTACAGCTGGACAGGAAGTTGAATCTTATTTCAACTCCCGTGATGCAACCCTGACCTCCACAGCATCTGAAGGCAGTAGAGCCTCTTAAGGAGTACAAGAAAGGTTACATGCCACACCCACAGTTCCATTCTCCAGCACCTCATCACTGCTGTGTGCCCCCTTGCACCAAATGGCACAGGAGCATGTCTCAGTTTGCCAAATGGTGTAGCTAGCTCTGTTACTGTAGGCACCTTGAAACCAATGGCAAGTTAATCTAAGTCTCACTGACTTCAGCATGTCTACTCAAATCTGACTCCAACCTATGAATACTTCACTAATAATCTTAAGCTCAATAAAAGGGATTTTGGGGCACCAACCCCCTAAGAGACTAAACACAAGAGCAATAAAGAGTCTTGTAGCACCTTAAAATCTAACAGATGCAAAAAGTATTACCCAGTATTTCAGGTGCATACAGAATGCATATCCTCAGAGGTGAGATTGTAGATAGTAAGGCCATAGAGGAAAAAAAATCACTTAAGGAATGCTATTTCAAGATGCTATTTGTTGTGGAACAAAGTATTGACAACAGCAATTCCAATGTCACTCCACAAGACAGGAGTGTTTTTTTATTGTTTATTATTATTTTACTTTCATTTTAAAGCAAAATCCTCATCAAGCTCTAGCTTCATAGCACTAAGAATTCCTTTGAGTTCAAAGTGAAATCAGATGGACAGGTTAGCAGACAAGATAAAAACACTACATGTGGAAAAAATACATTTAATGGAAATTAAGTTGTGGTAGAAACCACAACTTCTTTTTATTTAGAAGGCATCAAATATTTAATTATGATCAGTTACCAAGTTTGCTTCTCCAATTTCCCTCTTTTTAGCAAGTTAGTAAAGTAAGCGGATTTTGGCAACAAGAATTTAATCTCTTCTGAAATTCCAAATACACTATTGTTCACTGCATCATTTATAAAGAAGAGTTTTACTGCTTTCAGTTCTCTTAACTCCTCATCAAAAAGTATCACCAAGTTTAAAATGTAAAGCATATGGGAGAAAATCAGAAGGGAGAGTCAAAAAATGGGGGAGGGGGACGCACTACAAGAGAAGTGACTCAGCAAACACCCCAAGTACACTTGGCCAGTCTGGGATTCCATTTTAGGCAGACGATGCAAAAATGTATCACACTCAACTGAAGTAGCAATTCATTAATATTCTGCCTGTTTAGTTTTAGAGGCAGGTACTACAATATTTTGCATACCTCAGCAGAATCAACATCAGTTTGCATACACCAAATCAAAATGCAGTTAACTGCAGAGGACAGTTGACTGCAGCAAAATAGCAGAGGAAATGTGATGTCCCATCTAAAACAGAAAATAGATTGGTTCCAAGGAAAGGGGGCACTGTGATTTTACGAACAATACTGGCATTGAAGGAAGAGAACTATGGCAAAAGAAAATGCATACTTTTTATTCTACACCTAAATATTCTCCACTATTGTAACATCCTGTATTAAACAATACCTTGGATTTTAAAGAACAAACTTAGTTAAAACCAATCATTGCTAAAATCCAATGAATACATTTTCATTCACCAAGCATATTACAGTAGGTTCCCTATATCAGTGGGGGACACATTCCCAGACTTGTTGCAGATAACAAAAAAATGCAGATAATAGCAAACACTATTTTTTCATTGAGATGAATTATGTAGGTATCAAGACAAGTATGCAGCTTGAAGAGGAGATTCTGAAACTTGATAGAACTTTAAGCTTTGTAGCCATTATTGCAGACCAGAACCAATGCACAACTGTTAAAAACATGAAAATTTAACAACATTAAGTAAAAGAGATAGGGACAAAATGCTTTCATACGCAGAATGTCAATAGCAGCCTAACACTAATGTCTCAGTACTGTAGTGTTCATCAGAAGGTGATCCTAGATCTCAGGAGAAGACAATGTTGATATTTGGGGATCCAATGAAGGTTCTTTTCTTTTCTTTTCTTGAACCTTTTGAAAGAACACTGTAATCATAAGTTGTTGTTCCTTTCCTTTTAACTTACCAAAGTGTTGCTGCAGAGGTTGTAATCCTTTGGTGATTATATGAGTACTCCATAATTTTGTCCTTTAACATCTGTACAATTCGAAATACTTGAGCAAAATTCTGTAATGTCCACATTGCTAGTTTTGCTTCCATTTCTTCTTCTTCCTCTTCCTCTGAGCACATCTTAACAAGTTCCTCCAATTCTTCATTGGTTAACACTTCTCCATGGCCATCAACATGTTCCTCTACTTCCTCATACAACAAGTCAGCAAATCCTTCTCCACAAACTTGTTTTCGTGCACCAATGATTCTCCTAACTTCTCCATCAATCCCCAGGAGGACATGAAAATCACCCACAACGTCAGTCCACAAGTTTTTCCAGCAAGCATTTACGGCTTTTAGTTTTAATTCATCCATTGCAGCTTTGATTAAGGTTATTGTGTCAGGTGTAGTGAAGGATTTCCAGCACTGCATTACATCCACTTTGGGGTCTGTGTCAACTGTTGCTAGAATGCTATCAAATACCAGGAAGGCATACATGGCATTGACAAAACGAACAATGCCCTGATCAAGAAGCTGAATCAATAAAGTTGTACTGGGAGGTAAGAAAACAACATTGGCATTTTCATAGCAAAGATATTTAGGATAGCCAGGTGTCTTGTCTACTACTAATAAGACTTTAAATTCCAAGTCTTCTTCTTGTAATTTTTTAAAATTATTATTTCTGGGATGAAGCACTGGTGAAACCATTCTGTAAACAAGAAAGATGTCACCCACACTTTCTTACTGTGCTGCCAAAACACAGGCAGATGAAGTTTGTTTTTGTTTTTAAGTGTGTACAGGCAGCATCTCCATTCACTTGTATATTTTTAAGTCCAAACCTGTTCCTAAATCTGTGCAACCACCCCCTATTTGTAGTAAAAGGCTTGGTGGCATTGGCTTGAGGAGATGCCCTGCTGAAGTCTTTGTATAGCTTCAATGCTTCGTGGTGCAACATACTGATTTTAATTGGGAATTCATTTTCATGTGTTCCAAACACAAACGGAATGGTTTCTCCATTTTCATTAAGCACTTATCAAGCACTGTGGAGATAACTTTTCCAGTTTGAGGTACAACAGCAAAACTACCATAGATTTTTTTTTCTTCTTCAGAATTTCACAGATAGAAAATTAATTTTTACCATAGATCTTAGCAACCTCAGTACACATTTTGTTTTCTTTCTTTATTAAGTCAAGAATTTTCACCTTCTTACTTAACAGAAGCACTTTACAGATTCTCTTAGGTTTATCAAGCTTGCCAACATCACCACTCTTGCACTTTGGGGCCATTACAAACAACCCAAGCCCTTTATTGTACAGAATTGAACAAGCACAAGAATGTTAGACAACCACACTGTACTGAGATCAGATCACAAAACTGAGAGACCTGCTAAGTGACTGGTAGCATTACAGTATGAATATACAGCAAAAAAGCACAAGACATCTTGGATAATGCGAAATATCACGAGAACAAGAGTGAACAGGGTGTCCTTTCTGCAATTTTCCATTCCCTTCAATTTTTCACATAGTACTTTATTACTTCAATTTCTATTTAATTTGTTTCAAATTCAAAGTAATATTTTTCAGACCACATTTCAGCGTGGGTAGGTGAAACCACATAAACCGGTCACATGGCTATGGGGGACATACTGTATGATCTTTCAGCCTGCAAAGGATGAAGCAATCAAATTACTTACATACAGTTCTTATCTGGGAGTGCCACACTGTAACATTTGGCCTTGCCCAAACATTTTTCACAGATTAGTTTATTTCCAAGAATGCATGCACATTTTTGTTCACAGGCAAACATCTTCACAGAAACATCGCCTCACAACACTAACCCCTCAAATTTGTTATTCATTGATGAAATAAGAGAAGATACTGAAGCAGATGCAAACTCCTCTATGGTACTCTCACAGATTTTGGTCAGATCAGACCAGAAATCAACACTCTTAAACCGAGGTTCAGTATAAATAGTGCAAGATCTCCAGTAAACCAAATTTTCAGGGACTAATGATATTGTGAAAAAAAGAAACTGGAGAACACTACTCAGAACACTGAAAAACTCTATGACATCAAAACTATTTAAGAGATTTTATCATCTCACTTCAAATCTTGGGGCCCAAAGTAAAAATGACAATGTTCTTGAACTTTAAAAATGACAAATTTAATTGTGACATAGCAAATCAAAGTGGTTATCCACTTTCTCTGGTATCATTCTGATACACTAATAAAAAACACAGAAGTATTTCCCTATCTACATAAAATACAGCATTCTGTCTACCTTAGAATAGAAGGCTGACAGCTCTATTTTCACCCCAGAGGACAACTTTACACCAGGAATGGGCAGACCATAGATCAGGATTAACTAATAGAGCACTAAACTATTTTCACTCAGGAAGCTTTTTTAAAAAAAACTTCCATCTGTTACTAATCTACTATATAAAAGTCAAAGTTTGTCTGCGAGTTTGTCTGTTTGTCTGCGTTAGGCAGGCAAAGAGCTCATACAATTGGCTGTGTGAGGCGAGAAGACCGCATATGATTGGCTGGCTGTGAAGATTTCATGGAATTCTGGGTTGGCAGTTCAGGGAGGGGCCTTTAGAATTCTCAGCAGGAGAACTCTTGGGCCTGAGGCCAGTTGCTATGGAGATGAGGCCCAGCAGCAAGAAGAAAGGCAGTGTATTCCCTCAGAAACTAAACCTCTGTTATGTTAACAACTCTGAATGCAGATTGGATTGGGAATATGAGGATAAATTACAGGTACTGGAATAGGCTGGTTGCTATGGACACGAGGCCCAGCAGCAAGGAGGAGGACAGTGTATTCCCTCAGGAACCCAACCTCTGGATGTTAACAACTCTGAATACAAACTGCGTTGAGAATATGAGGAAAAGTTACAGGTACTAGAGAAGATAGTTTGGTGAGTTCTTAAGAGGAAAATAAAATCCCAGACAACGCCAGGTAAACACACTAGTTTAATATAAAACCTGATCTGAATTACCACAAATACAGTTCTGCACACATATGCATAGCTCGTGAAAGTTGATAACTGCTTCCATTTATTCATTCATTCATTCATTCATTATTTTACTATCTGGTTCTGGTAAAAAAAGAAAAAACAGAGCAAGCATCTACTTATGCCTTTCGTATATAGAAATCATCCCAAAGGTATGACGTGTGAATGTAGCCATATTAAATCCAGTTTTCCCCCAACATATGTAAAATCAGGATAACATAAACATTACCACAAATGTAACAGCATCATTTTGACTACATGAACATCCACTAGGTGGTACAGGTCAAACCCTATCATTAGACAGAGAAAGGTAAACAGTAGATGCTAAGGAGAAGTGAGAGAAGTCTCCTGGCTATTCCTTCTGGATACCATGCCTGTTTTCTATGACACACAGTCTGTTCTAAACCTGCTAAACTGGTCTGGAAGCTCTAGTGCATTTGAAGACACCCTCCCATCATCGGTGCCAAAGTAAAATTAAACTTCCAGTTCAGCTAGTTCCTGTGCATGGAATGCAGGAGTGCCATATTGGAATTTGGCATTCAGTGGGAAGGAGAAAATAAGTGTAGCCAGACACTCATCTTAGATTTTAAGAAAGCGGACTTCTGGAAACTTCGGGAGCTGCTGGTTGGAATTCAATGGTCAAGAATAGTGAAGGGGAAAGGAAAGGGAAAGGAGTTCAGGAGGCATGGGAGTTCCTTAAAAGGGAGATACTGAAGGCACAGTCTAAAACTGTGCCAATAAGGAGGAAAAATGGAAGGCATCTGAAGAAACCAGAATGGTTGACTAGAGAACTCTCAGTTGAGCTAAGTGTTAAGAGAAACATGTACAGGAAATGGAAGAAGGGGGAAAGCACCAAAGAAGAATTTAAGCAAGTACCCAGGAGATGTAGGGAGGAGGTCGGAAAGGCTAAAGCACAGAACGAACTTAGGCTGGCCAGAGACATCAAAAACAATAAAAAGGGCTTTTTTAAATATGTCCGTAGCAAAAGGAAAAAAAAGGAGACGATAGGGTCGCTGCGCAGAGAAGATGGCGAATTACTAACAGGGGGAAAAGAAAACGCAGAACTACTTAACACCTTCTTTGCCTCAGTTTTTTCCCAGAAGGATACAAGCACTCAACCTGGCGGTTGGGGAGCAGGGGAGGAAGCAGGGGAAATGAGGCACATAATAGGTAGAGAGGTGGTACAGGAATACCTGGCCACACTGGATGAATTCAAGTCTCCAGGGCCAGATGAATTGCATCCTCGGATATTAAAAGAACTGGCAGAGGTCATTTCGGAACCGCTTGCTATAATCTTTGAGAAATCTTGGAGGACAGGAGAAGTTCCAGCAGACTGGAAGAGGGCAAATGTTGTCCCTTTCTACAAGAAGGGGAAAAAAGAGGACCCAAACAATTATCGCCCAGTCAGCCTGACATCAGTACCCAGAAAGATTCTGGAGCAGATCATTAAGCAGTCAGTTTCTAATGGATTTCTCAAAAATAAGTCATGCCAGACTAATCTTATCTCTTTTTATGATAGAGTTACTAGCTTGATAGATGAAGGGAATGCTGTGGATGTAGCATTTCTTGATTTCAGTAAGGCCTTTGACAAAGTTCCCCATGACATTCTTGCAAAGAAGCTAGTAAAATGCGGGCTCGACAGGGCTACTGTTAGTTGGATTTGTAATTGGTTGACCGACCAAACCCAAAGGGTGATCACGAATGGTTGCTTTTCATCCTGGAGAGAAGTGACTAGTGGGGTGCCACAGGGTTCTGTCCTAGGCCCAGTGCTGTTCAATATCTTCATCAACGACTTGGATGAAGGAATAGAGGGCATGCTCATCAAATTTGCAGATGACACCAAATTGGGAGGGTTTGCTAATACGCCAGAGAACAGGATCAAAATTCAAAGTGACCTGGATAGATTGGAGAGCTGGGCCAAAGCTAACAAAATGAAATTCAACAGAGAGAAGTGTAAGGTCCTACACTTAGGTAGAAAAAATGGAATGCAGAAATATAGGATGGGGGACACGTGGCTGGATAGCAGTACATGTGAAAGGGATCTAGGAGTTTTAATAGACCACAAGCTGAACATGAGTCAGCAGTGTGACGCGGCAGCCAAGAAAGCCAATGCAATTCTCGGCTGCATCAATAGGAGTATGGTGTCTAGATCGAGGGAGGTACTGGTACCACTCTACTCTGCTTTGGTTAGACCTCATCTTGAATACTGTGTCCAGTTCTGGGCACCCCAATTCAAGAAGGACATGGTCAAGCTGGAGCAGGTCCAGAGGAGGGTGACCAAAATGGTGAGAGGCCTGGAAGCCATGCCCTATGAGGATAGACTTAGAGAGCTGGGTATGTTTAGTCTGCAGAAGAGAAGGTTAAGAGGGAACATGATAGCCATGTTTAAATATTTGAAGGGATGCCATGTAGAGGAAGGAGAGGGCTTGTTTTCTGCTGCTCCAGAGACCAGGACAAGGAGCAATGGATTCAAGCCGCAGGAAAGGAGATTCCACCTGAACCTCAGGAAGAACTTCCTGACAGTCAGGGCTGTCCGGCAGTGGAATATGCTGCCTCGGAGTGTGGTGGAGTCTCCTTCTTTGGAGGTTTTTAAGCAGAGGCTGGATGGCCATCTGTCGGGAGTGCTTTGAGGGTGTTCCTGCATGGCAGGGGGTTGGACTGGATGGCCCGTGCGGTCTCTTCCAACTCTACATTTCTATGATTCTATGATTCTATATTGTCCATTGCCTCAGGCATCAAAATGTCTTGGGAAGCCTTGGAGGTCGATAGCCTACCAAATTTTAGCTCATAACAAATGGCTATGTAGAACTGCCCCAGTATTCCACCCCAAAGAAAAGACATCTATCCACAAAGAACCATTAAATCTTTTTTCTTAGCTCTCTACAGCTTACCTCTCATCTTCCCTGTATCAAATCTCAGTAGTCCAACCATATTCTTTTAGACCAAACTTATATGCTCAAATGTTTCTAATAACTCTTTCAACCAGAGTTACTCTCATAAAAGTGTGTTTAAAAATCAAAGTTTTGAACTATAGACAGTCTTACTTATTTGGGGTATTTTAACAGTTTTTCAGAAGTGGGGGAAAACAGAACATATATGCCCTTGCTCCGAGACACACATAGTTTTGGCTCTAGCACAGGGAGAAATGCAGCACAAAAAGAAACACACCATCACACAATCTACAAGAAGATCAGTAAACTTCAGATAGTTCCACAAAACACTATTACTGGCTTTGACAACAGCTTCCAAGTTGTTGAGCAACTCAGTGTGGCCATCGTGACAAAATTCTGAAATAACAAATTCTAATCTCTTTGAGGGACAAAAAACAGAACAAAATTATCCTCAGATTGCCTCAGTGTGTAGCAACCAAGGAGTCAAACAAGTCTTATGCACCTGTTTGGTTTCCCGAGACACACCTTTAGTTCAGCAGGTGTAATTCTGTGTCCCAACAAGTCTGAAACATAGAGGAAAGAGCTAGTCCTGACTAGCACCATTCCAGTTAGCATTCCATTCACATAAATAGCTGGGAGTCCACTTGAATTTCACTGTACAAAGTGCAGGAAGGTGTCAGTGACTATAATCATTCTGCCACTACAGCCATCAGCAGGAGGAGGAAAGTGTGGCCCTGGGAAAACACAACTACGGGAGTTGGAAAGCTGATAGTCTCCCCTCACCCCCTTTAAGTTCAAGACCAGGGTTCACCTTAAGAACCTGCAATGCAAAATAATGAAGAAAGCTCAACAAAAGTCTCCTGAACATATTTTCCACACACCACAGTCACTACACTATGTACAATCCCATAGCCTAGGATTACATCATACTATTCTTTTATGGGGAGAGGGCACCAATCAAGTTAGTAAGAGGTGATAATGCACATTAAAGTGCTGTAGGAAAAGAGGAAGATACAGGTGGATAGATCTAATCACGGAAGCCACAGTGCTGAATTTGCAAAATCTGAGCAGGACTCTTAATAACTGGATCTCATTCACAAGGGTACCATAAACTGAAGCCAGCTGGACAGCAATTAACAATTTCTCACTAGGCCAAAGTAGCAGCACAGCATACACCAAGTCTATCATGGGAGTGAGCAAAGAAAGAAAGAAAGTGTAAGAGAAGTCTGTAGCAGACTCCACGTTCATAATTACTCATCTTGCAAGTACAATTCAACTTACAGCCAAAACAAAAGTTTAATGTTGGCTACAGATAAAGTTCTTACTCTAGGTACTCACTACTTACCTATGTACTTTATTTTTCATCCCCCTTAAATGCATATACCAATGTTGGTCACAATATAAGAGCCAGCATGGTATAGCAGCTAGATTTTGGAGAAGACTCAAATCAAACCCCTACTCAAACATGACACTCACCAGATGGCCTTGGATAATCAGTCCCTCTACTAACCTACCACGCAAATGTGACAAAATGCAGATGTGATGAACAAGACTGTGGACCTTTCTGCACTACACTGTTATAGTGCAGTCCTATCCTGGGGTCTGCAGTTTAGGAAGGGGCCTTTATAATTCTCAGCCAGAGACATCTTTGGTCTCAGTGAACTACAAACCCCACAATTCCACAGGATGTTGAAAGTGGAATAAAAGCACCGCAAGAATGTAGTGCCAAAAGGCCCTGTGACAACTGTCCTCAGTTCTTTGGAGGAAGAAAGTGATGTAGGAATATCATTAATAAACACTCACATGCGCACTTATGGTATCAGCCTTCTACTTGTCTAGACTACTGGGTGTTTCCACACTACACTGTTATAGCGCTGTTATTCCACTTTCCACATCCTGTGGAATTCTGGGGTTTGTAGTTTACTGAGGCCAAAGAGTCCTCTGGCTGAGAATTCTAAATGCCCCTCCCTAAACTACAAACCCCAGAATTCCACAGGAGATCGAAAGTCGAATAATAGCACCATAACAGTAAAGTGCAGAAAGCCCCTACCAACTGCTAATGGCAAACTCATCTAGTAGGGGTATTTGAATAAACTACCACCACCCAGAAAGGCTTTCAAAGGTACCCGCATTTCTCGGCCTATAAGACGCACTCGCGTATAAGAAGCATCCCATTTATACTCCAGCAAATACTATTTGCCGGTGACTAAGGCAAACTGCCCTATAAGACGCACCCCAGTTTGAAACAGTATTTTTCAGAGGCGAAAAAGTGAATCTTACACGCCAGCAAATAGGATAAGTACTTTGTTCCAGATTTTATTTCTCTCGGGGGAAAAAAAAAGGAGGAAGGAGGCACAGGAATGCAAGTCTCCTGGGACACTCTGCTCCTTACAAGTGGGAAAGCCGCCCACTGTTGACGAGGATAAGGAAAAACTCTTTGCACATGCTCTAGGAATAAGTTTTCGTGAGTCGCGAAGCTAAGAAGCTAACTTCTGGCGTTAGCTGAGTCCTGGCTTCAAGTTATTAACACCGGCTCCCGGCGTCCTCCGCCGGTTGCGCCAGGAGGGGCGGCGGAGAGCGCGCCTTTCAGGGAATGTAAACCCGAGGCCGGCGAGCTCCTCTGCTTTACAATATGCCCTGAAACGCGCGCTCTCCGCCGCTCCTCCTGGCGCGCCGCGGAGCGAAACCAGAGCCGTGTCAACACGCACACGTCCATTTGGCCCCGCGCTTCTTCCCCTCCCGGCCCGTGAAGGGCTCAGCCCGTTCCAGGCACCTGCCGCCGCCCTCGCCGAGTCCCCCGCCCGCCCGCCCGCCCGCCGGCCCGCCCGCTCCTCACCTGTCCCGCGGGTCGACCCAGCTGGTGGTTTTGGTGGCGTGGTCGATGTAGTAGACTTTGCCGTCGTAGTCGCGAGCCTCCTCCCAGCCCTCGGGCAGAGGCAGTTCCTGTCGGGGCATCCTGGCCGGCGACGGGGGAGGGGGTGGCCGTAGCAAAGGCGGCGGTAAGCGGACGGAGCGAGCCCGGCGGCGGCGGCGGCGGCGGCGGCCCCATGCAAGGCGCTCAGCAGCGGCGACAGCGGCCACCCCCCGCCCAGCCCAGCAGCGGCGGCGAAGGCTGGCAGCTCGGCGAGCTGAGGCGAGGGGCCGCGTCGGGAAGGAGGCAGCCGACGGGCTGGGAGCCTCGCATCCTCAGCCGCCGGGATGAATGGAATGGGAGGTACTATATTTTGGCAACGGGGGGGTTATGAGAATCCTCCCAGGTGTTTCAGAAGACGCTGGACGTCCCTCGCGGCCGCCTCCCCCCCGCCGTTGCCAAGTACAATGAGGAGCGCGGCGGCGGCGGCGGCGGCTTTCCTCTCCCTTTCGCTACTCCATCGCCTCTCACTTCGGGTCGTCTCCGAGCGAGGAAGCGACGCCAAGCTCGCCGACGGCGGTCGCCCTTAGAAGCGCCGAGCCCACCCACTGTTCCGGGCTTCTCCTTCTACCGACGCGCGTTCTGCCGGCCCCCCTCCGGTCCCCCAGCCAAGCGGTGGCCCCGACCGCTCCAGCGGCGGAGCTTCTTGCAAAACACCTCCGCCTCCTCTCCCAGCGCCTCGGTTGCTTCCTTCCCTCCTCCCCGCGCGCCGGTGCTACTGTAATACAGGTAGTAGGAGGGCCACCTCAACGCAACTTTTTTTTTTAAAAAAAATAAAGAAACTCAGGGGGGCTGCTATTCCCGTAAACACGGCCGTGGCGGTGGAGCCAAGCGCCGCCTCCTCCCGCGCTGGCCGCCTAAGGCTGAGAAGGAGGGATGAGCCACCCGGAGCCCTCCGACTGCTGAACCTGGAAGGGGGCGGGAAAAGGGGGCGGGGTCCCCCACGTGGTTCGCCGCCTTCTCTCGGGGGCACGTCTGGAGGCTTCCGGCCGTTTGCGCCAGGCTGGTTCCCCCGAACAGGTGCGGGTCCTCCGGCGTGTCTGTGGCCGGCGGCGGGTGACCGGACGGACAGAGCGGTTTAGCTGTTCCGTGGATCTCCGGTGTTCCCGTCTAGACCGAGCCACCGGCGTCGCCTCTCTCTTTCTCTCTTCGCGGAAGAGAGCGGGACACAAGCGTTGCCTACGCCCTGAGCTCGGAAACGGTATCTTTTGGGACTACAACTCCCACAACTTAACTCTCGCCTGCCGCCCCCCCCCCCCCAGCACAACCTCTCTGGGACTTTCCCAGGCGGTGCGTGAACCGGGAATCACGTGGCCCTCCAGATGTTGTTGAAGTGCGAAGTCCCCGTAGAGTGTGTCTTATGCTGACCGGGGCTGCCAGGAGTTAGTCCGACGCTATCCGGAGGACACCTGATTCCCGTCTTTACGGTTGACCCTACTCACTGCTTGGTGAAGGGCGCGACAGAAAATGGCAAAACTGAGTGTGCTTTGGCTCAGCTGCCACGTTGCCTGTGTTCGTCCGCCAGTGTCGCATGAACGCAAAGTCAACGCGCTAAATCCCTGAACGACTCCAGTGGGTGTAAGGGGCGAGTTTTTGGCCCTGGAACTTTCAGGGGCTGCAGAGGCTGCGGAAAAAAATGGGGAAAACCCAAATCAAAAGGGGCTGGAAGTCTGCTGCTGGCTTTGTAACACAAGTTCTTTTTTTAACGTGTTAGACAATACAGGGAAGCCTTGTGACCTATTGAACAACTAAATGACTGTCCCTAAAAACATCTAGGAAAAGCAGTTCATTCTTTCTCTTTTGCCAGAAAAAAACAAAAATGTGGTCCAGGGTTGTTGGGGGATTGCGTAAACACGCCTTGTGATGTGTTTCACCCACCCTCTTGCATTAAACAAACTCAAGACTGAGGGCATTTCCACACTACACTATTATAGTGCTATTATTCCACTTTCAACATTCTATGGAATCCTGTGGTTTGCAGCTTGGCGGGGGGGGATTTAGAATTCTCAGCCAGAGAACTCTTTGGCCTCAGGAAACTACAAACCCCAGAATTCCACAGGATGTTGAAAGTGGAATATTAGCACTGTAACAGTGTAGGGCAGAAATGGCCTCTGTTAAATACAGTGCCTCGAGTGCTTCCATATGAAGTGGGAAATCAGAGGTGACATCTCACAGCTGTTGAATAATCAGTAAGCCTATCTATGGCCACTAGTCCCACTGGCTACCTCCCTGTGAGAACTCCATTGCTCAAAATGCTGATCACTGGGGAATGGCGGTGGTTGGGGAAGATGATTGGTCTCATGTCTTGCTTATGGCCTTCCTAGAGCCTTTTGTTTAGCAACCATGGGAAGCTGCGGAATGCCAGACTAATTGGGCCTTTGGTCTGTCTGATGCCACAGGTCTCTTCTTAGGTTCATGTATGGAGATAAGAGCACTAATCTTGCACGGTTTCCATTCTACAAACACCCACCTATCAAAAGAAGCAATCAAGTCAATTCTCTTCCTTAGATACCTTTCAGCACTAAGGCCATTTCCGCACTAGACTGTTATAATGCTATTATTCCGCTTTCAACATCTTATGGAATCCTGGGGTTTGCAGTTTAAGGGCGGCCTTTGATGCCGTTCCCTAAACTGCAAACCCCAGGATTCCATAAGACGTTGAAAATGGAATAATAGCACTATAACAGCCTAGTGCAGAAATGGCCTAAGATAATATTCCCCTCCAATTTGAGCTAAGATGCTTCGGGTGTTTATACCAAGAATGTAACAAATAAAAGTTTGTAAATAAATACATATGAAGTATGAATAAATACATATACAATGTAAGAAATTTTGATAGAGAACTTTTTTAATGTTCAAAAAGGTGATTTGAATAACATCTGCCAAAAAGTGGAATCTATTTTAATTCCCCTTACATTAAATTCTGTAATATTTATTGATTAAAGTTTTTCTCTTGGGTGTTGTCTTTCACTGCATGTTTACCCAGAAGTAAAGCCGATTGTTTTTGGCGTTTTGGGTTGCAGCCATAAACAATCATCTTATCACTGACACTCATAACAAAGGAATTTGATGTTTTCAAAATATGTTTGAATTATGAAGTAATAAGACAGGTGACTCTTGAATAAATAAGGAGGAGGGAGAATGATTCATAGGTATTTTAACCTCTGGAAAAGGGAGTGTTGTTTTATTGAGCACAACAGAGAACTCACAATGAATTCCTAGCAACCTGTCACCTTATATAATTCTGGCTAGATTAGCACAGCATGCTTTTGCATTTGCTGGCAAATTTGTTGTCTTCAAGGACCCTGTAAATTACATATGCTGTACTCTGTAGGAATACTGTTGCTGCGTATAGATTAGGCCAGAGGTGTGTGAAATGTGGTAAGATTGCTGTTTAGGGCTACATCTTCCAGAATCTCCTGACTGGTATGGCCAGCTTGTTGCACATTCTGAAAGTGGGGAACTTTTGACTCTCTAGACATTTGGGACTTCAGCTCTCCAAAGCCCCAGCCAGCATGGCAAATGCCAAGGAGAAGGAGTTATAATCTAAAACAGTTAGAGGACTGACAGTGTGTCACATTCAATTGTTTCTTACTTCAGTGACAGAGAAAACTACATGATCTCTGTTTCCTTAATGTGGGTGGATCGTGCATTCCTCCAGCTACTGTGGGACTACAACTTCCATCTTCCCTCACTCCTGGCTGTGGTTGCTGGGTCTTGTAGCAACCATGCTTTTTTTTTTTTCCTTAGGTAGGGCCGACTACTTTTCTCACACTGCCATGACAACCACATTCCTAAATATTTAGTAGGATTTTGGTCATAACTGGGTAGTAGCATCACCATGAGAGCCAGCGTGGTGTACATTGGACTACAGTTCTGGAGACCTGCATTCAATTCCCCACTCAGCCAAGGAAACCCACTGAGTGACCTTGGGCTCATCACATAGTCTCAGCCCCCAGAAACCCCATGGTAGGCTCACCTTATGATTGCCATAAGTTGGAAATCACGTGGAGGCACACCACAACAACATCACCAGGCTACATGCAGATAATATAATCTGTAATAAAGCAATCACTAACTCCATGGTCTCCTCTTGCATTTCTTGCTGTGAGGAATAAAGAGACATCAAGGACAGTAAGTGAGTTTGCTGAAGAAACTCGTGATTATTGGTAATCTTCTTGGTTCTGGATACTGGTCCTACACATTGCAGTCTTAGCTCAATCTGTTCTTATACGGCTAGCACTGCAATGGGAAATATTGAAATACTTTATCTTTTACCCTAAAGTATATGTTGAGGGAAATAAAGAGATTTAGAGCCTGACATGGGCCAGATCCCATGATAAGATAAATCAGGGATCAGTGGGAACTCTGGTTTATCATTTATGAGCAGCATAGGAACGAACCATGGAGCTTTGTGCAAGATCTCAACGTTGCGTCGGCACCTTCTCAACAGTTTGTTTCTCCCCCAACAAACTGCAGAAAGAAACCTAAAACAAATACTGGATTCCTTCTCTGGTCTGTTAGAGGAGAAACAAAGCCAAAAGAGAGCTGCAATCAGTTTGGGTGACTTGCTAAGCAGCCCAACTAGTGAAGCCCCAAGTGAGAGTATTTATGTGGCCTTCACTGGCACAAGGCACATGACCTGGAATGCCTAGTTACAGTGTTGTCCAAACTGGGCTGTTATGTCAGAGGTATCATAGGGTTTAGAAATTCATGGCTCCAGTAGTCCTACATTGTAATCATTTTAACATGGTATAATCTGGACTAGTTCTGGACTGGATTTTATTTCTGAGGCTTTCCACAGGCCAGATCCAGCTTGACTAGTAGTCAGAGTATAGCAAATGTCTCAGGCAGCAGATCTGGGGAGGGATGGAGTAGTGCAACCCCTTAGCTTTTCTTTTTTCCTGAGTTTCCTGAGCATTCCTGGAGTACAGAGTTGGATGTGTCCCACTGTGAAATCTAACCACCTAAACTGACCCTGGGACCTCTCATGTTGTAGAAGAGCCAATCCCATTGCTGGTGCTCAACTGCCAGCTCAGCTGGCATGGAGGGAGGAACCATCTTGCCTTTTGCCACAGGCAGCAAAATGTCTTAGGCAGGGTGCCTTGGGTCCTGTTTGGGGAAAATAATAAGTAGGTAAGACAGGAGGTCTTTTAACTAGGAACTGTTATAGTTTAAATAACACTACCACAAAGGAGGAAGAAAGGAAAGGGTTAAGATTAGAGTGGCTGAAGGAGAGAGAATGTTGTCCTTCCTCCACCCCACCCCACCCCACCCGGGTTATTTTTCTAATTAAAAATCCTATCCCTTCCTTTGAGGCTGCAGTTTTGACCCATGATCAGGGAAAACACAATGCTAACCCTCTCCCTATGTCCAGGAAGCACCATCTAGGTACTCATGTCAAACCAAAGAGACCCTGATGCATTATTCTCAATTATAAAAGGATGCCATGCTGGCTATTGTGTTTCTTGTAATGGACTATTCTTAGCTTTAGGCTAACTTACGAATGCTGAGAGGCCCTCCTTTACTTAAAGGAGGAGGATCAGAATCTTACATTATTCAGGAATTTTTATCAGTCATTCTCCCGGAGTTTTTTGTAATTCCAATTGAAGCAAGAATCTTGTTTCCTTTTTGGGAGAAGGTGTGTGTTTAATAGCAACTCCATAGTTGCAGAGGTTTTGTTGAACACATGAGAAATAGTTATCACAGCCTCTCCAAACTCTAGAGGCTCTCTGGGTGTGTAGTTGACCGTGATATTATTATGGCTGTAGCTTAACACACCTTGAGGATCGCAGTTTGGGGAAGGCTGTAGCATGCCTTAAAAAGTGGTTAGCATGTTACATAATCTAGCATAATTGTACAGCTTTAACCACATTTTGAATTAATTGGATTACACTTTTGTTTTTCAAAAAGGGAGCAGCAACATCCATGCTAGTTCCACACAGTAGGACATGAATGCAGCCTAAGAAGCAGCAATGAGGTCTGCCAGAGCTAGGCGAGCTTGAGCTATGTGTGAAGCTTTTGTCTCCTTAGAAACTGCATAGTACTTGAAAAGACCTGCAGATAAGAATGCATAATACTTTTGTTTGCTCTTCTCTTTGTTACGGAAAATGAAAGGACTCTGGATATTTCCTTAACTGTTTTGTGGCATGGAGGGTTAGCTCTACCACATTTGCTGATCCTTTGGTTTCTGGTGATATGAGAAGGTTGTGCTACGATACAAAGCTGATCATTTTGCATGCTACCCTTTGAGTGTTCCAGTTTGGCAGAGACAGGCCTGATTAATCCTCTGTTGTTGCATTTTTTTCAACGGTGTTTAAGATGTTCAAGTTGCTTCATCATCCTCCCACTTTCCCCCGTTGTCCTCTGCTTACATCAATAGCTGCAAACTGAGTTCAAAATTCAAAAGTAATTTGTATTCAGTTAACTCAGTTGGGAGAGAAGACGGGTGGGGGAAGAATCATGACCTTCACAGTAGGATCAGGCAAAAGCAAATTGCTGCAGCCTCTCTTAGTTTGTGTATTCTTCCTCATTAAAAACTTTTGCCATCTTGATCACAGTCTGATGTTGCTTGGCTGCATGCGTCCCAATTTTGATCTTTCAAATGTTGGAGAATATGGGTTGGAGGGAAGGTATGTAAATTTGGCATTGTTGGAATTTGGCTGTGGCAGCAATGAAGAGAAAGTGGGAGCCACAAACTGTCTGAGCAGCTGTATGCAGCACATGGACCATGTTTTGCCCACCCCTAGGTTGGACTGTTATGCTTGGATTTCATTGATCCAGGTTCTAGTGTCCTGCGTTTGACAAATGGCCCTCAGCCAGGAAATTCATTGAATGATTTTAGACCAATCTGATCTACCATAGCGCTAAACACAGGATTATTGTGGGGATAAAATTTAGAAGGGGAGAACCATATATGCCTCCTTAAGCTAATAGACGGAGGATGAGATAAAAATGTAACTAATAATTTCAAAAACCAAAACATGCTGATGGGAATTCACAAAGTTCCTCCAAAGTTCCCATGACATTCTTGACAGAGTTCCCCATGACATTCTTGCAAAGAAGCTAGTAAAATGCAGGCTAGACAGTGCTACTCTTAGGTGGATTTGTAATTGGTTCACTGAACAAACCCAAAGGTGCTCACCAATGGCTGCTTTTCATCCTGGGGAGAAGCGACTAGTGGGGTGCCACAGGACTCTGTCCTGGGCCCAGTGCTATTCAACATCTTCATCAGTGACTTGGATGAAGGGGTAGAGGGCATGCTCATCAAATTTGCAAATGACACCAAATTGGGAGGGGTTACTAATACACCAGAGGACAGGGTCAAAATTCAAAATGACCTTGACAGATTGGGGAACTGGGCCAAAGCTAACAAAATGAATTTCAACAGAGACAAATGCAAGGTCCTGCACTTAGGTAGAAAAAGTGGAATGCACAAATATAGGATGGGGGACACATGACTGGATAACAGTACACATGAAAGGGATCTAGGAGTCGTTGTCAACCACAAGCTGAATATGAGTCAGCAATGTGAGGCGGCAGCCAAGAAAGCCAATGTGATTCTTGGTTGCATCAATAGGAGTATGCTGTCTAGATCAAAGGAGGTACCACTCTATTCTGCATTGGTTAGACCTCATTTGGAATACTGTGTCCAGTTCTGGGCACCTCAATTCAAGAAGGATATTGAAAAGCTGGAATGTGTCCAGAAGAGGGCGACCAAAATGGTGAAGGAAGCCATGCCCTATGAAGAATGGCTTAGGGAGCTGGGTATGTTCAGTCTGCAGAAGAGAAGGTTAAGAGGGGACATGATAGCTATGTTTAAATATTTGAAGGGATGCCATGTAGAGGAGGGAGAGGGCTTGTTTTCGGCCGCTCCAGAGACCAGGACAAGGAGCAATGGATTCAAGCTGCAGGAAAGGAGATTCCACCTGAACCTCAGGAAGAACTTCCTGACAGTCAGGGCTGTCTGGCAGTGGAATATGCTGCCTCGGACTGCGGTGGAGTCTCCTTCTTTGGAGGTTTTTACTCAGAGGCTGAATGGCCATCTGTTGGGAGTGCTTTGATAAGGGTTCCTGCATGGCAGGGGGTTGGACTGGATGGCCCCTGTGGTCTCTTCTAATTCTATGATTCAAATGCAAAAAATATCCCTGTTTCTTAGGGGAAGGTATTCTTGGCCAGCCTCCTGTATAACAACTTGTTTTCTATATGTAGGTTCTTTGTTTTAAGGGAATATTCTGTTAATTGTATTATTCTGTTATTCTGTTAATTGTATTGATATAGTACAGCCCCATCCCAGTTTTGCTGTTCCATCTGTTGGTTTTTGCAGCCAGTCCCTTGTGAAACCCAACAGTTTATCCTGTAGTCACTGTGTAGACTGAAAGATTTATAGATATCTGCTATTCTTTTGCTTTCAGAAATGCTTATTGGCATTTAATAATGCCAAGGTGAGGTTATTGGCTCACCTTGAACAGATTTGGATAGTCAAACATTTCTCTGTGGTACTGGGAACTGAAATTGAAGGGGGAGGACCCCAAAAACTCCTTCCCTCCTAGCTGATATTGCATTTGAAAAAAGCGGCAATCACAACTGCCTAGAGAAAAATGCTTAGCATTTATACAAAATTTGGAATGTTATTGTTCAAATATTACTTTTTGTCTCTTTTTATCTTTTCCTTTTATTCTTTCTTTGTGTGTGTTTTTCCCTTTTTTCCCTTTTTTTCATATTTGTTAAATTAATAAAGATTATTTTTTTAAAAAAAATATATTACTTTAGTTGTTACTCCAGTCACCTAACCGGTTGTTATTTGTTAATGTTGTTGCAGTCCAGAAAGGTAACTCACACAGTTACCTACTGATTGCTGATCAAATGTTATTGGTATTCATAGTACATTGTGCGATTGAATCCCTTGGATTAAGTTCTGTGTGAGGCTTTCTCACAAGCCTAGTTCAAGCATAGAAGAAGTTGCCATTGTACCTCTAACTCAGAAATCCAAAGAAATCATTGCCCTGGGATCCCCAAGCAAATAAACAGGTGCAACTTCCCCTAGCCTGACTATGCAGTTTTGTGGAAAACTGGCCTATTAGATTTCTAGAGGTCAATCAAGTCTTTAAAGTACAGGAAGGTAGGTCCTTGATTTTCAAACCATTTATTTTTTTTAAAAAAACTGGCTTTTAAAAATTTTTGAAACCCTTTTGAATCATATTTTAAACACCTTTTGTATTGTACGTCACTCTGGGAGCCCTGGTGGGCAGAAAAGCAATTCACAAATGTCATTTAAACAAGGGCAACAAAAATGATAAGGGAGAGGAATTTCAGAAAGGATATATGAGGAACTAATAAAGTAAAAAACAATGGCCTGTATAAGCAGTGTGGCTTCCCTGTCAAAGTAACAGAAGCATGTAGTATAGAACAATAGAAAACATCCATTATCCTGCTGATTCAGATGGATACCACTGTGTGATTGGAGTCCTTCCCCATATGTTAGGTCACTGCATTATACCAAATCCACATCTCTTGTTCTGGGGCTTTGCATGGTGATTATAATTTTATCTGATAGGTTTGTTGTAGAGAATTGTGATAGAAATGACCTACTTTGGCTGGATCTTTAAAATCTGGTCAGCTTAATCAGAGAAGTTCCATACTTCCAAGGCCTACTCCTCTACCCCACCTGGCCCAGCTGTGACCCAGATGTTTGATTTCGTAGCTCACTGTCTGTCAAGTTAGAGCAGAAACCTTTAATCTCACCCCCAATCCCAGTACATCTTTTTTGAGATGAAGCTAGCTTACTTTTGTGACCTTGTCTAGAGAATGTTCTTTCTTTCCTGCCAGAGTGCTCTTTAGAGGTGTGAAGTCTCCCTGTATTGTTCTTTAACCTGCCTAATTCTTCAATTCTTCAATTCAGATTCCACTCTCATTTCCAGTTGCATGAAGACCAGGGAATTGTGATGAGTTGTCTCCTTGACTGGCTAGATTTTTAGTCCTTTCCCTCTTCTACTAATCCTACTTAGACAAATTGTCAACTGTTTTAGCAGATCCAGGCTTGAGTGATTATATCTTTCACCCTCAATTCAAATTCCTACAGCTTCTTACTATTAGCCAATGACATGGTTTGGTTTCCATTTTGAATGTGGGACTCTTGGAGAATTCTATTCCATAGGCACAGTAAAACATGTTTATCTTGCTCCAGCCATTGTATTTTGCCATTGTTAGATGCCTTTTACAATTTATAACTTATTTAAGTAAATTCATTTTTATAAGATGTTTTTAATAAAAAAAAAGAAAAAGAAAGAAAGTGAAGGAATCAAACCTCTCCAGAGACCCAAAGGACATGCAGTGTTCTTACCTTCAAATATAAATGTGGGTCCTTGGGGAAGCCTATCAGGCTGAGAGCAGACCAGGAAGTTAAAGAGAAACTCCATTTGCCCTATATTTGTCACAAGCAACAAGGA
Organism: Cyclura pinguis; assembly: GCA_030412105.1. Lineage (NCBI taxonomy): Eukaryota > Metazoa > Chordata > Lepidosauria > Squamata > Iguanidae > Cyclura > Cyclura pinguis. Next base: position 135,097,740 of record CM059600.1, read on the forward strand.
AGATTTTGGAACCTCTCTTCATTCAAAGTGTTAACTTACCGTTTTCCTTTTGCTGCTGTGAAGCGGCTTGTTCATAGAAGACATTGACAAATTGATGAATAGAGAGATCTGATATTTCTTCATTATGCTTACTCTGCTGTGTGGCAGATAGGGAAACCATTCTGCTCATTTGCAAAGTGACCATCTGTCCTGGCCTAGAGAGGATCTCATTATTGGTTCATGGGTTTAAGAAAATCACCTGCTTAGGAAACCTATATCCAAGGAGATGTGTGTGTGTGTGCGTGCGCCTTCAAGTTTCCTGTCAACTTATGGTGACCGCATGAATTTTCATAGGGTTTCCTTAGGCAAGGTATACTCAGAAGTGATTTTGCCAGTTCCTTCCTCTAAAATATAACTTATCACATCTGCTATTCATTGGCAGTCTAAGTACTAATCACAGCTGACCCTATTTAGCTTCCAAGATCAGACATGATCTAGTACTTAGACAGGAGACGGCCAACAAACATCAACTGCTGTAGACTATATTTCAGGGGAAGGAACTGGCAAAACCACCTTTGAGTATTCCTTGCCTAAGAAAACCCTATGAAATTCATGGGATCACTGTAAGTCAATAGGCAACTTGAAGGCTTGTGCACATGTGCACACAGATGTACCCACTCCCCTTGCCTGCCTCCAGTCCTCTTTGCTAGCTGTAGTGAACCAATGGTGAGAAAACTTGGAGACAGATGACATCATATCACACATCTTCTCATTTTACATTTTACTGCTGTACATTTTACTGCTGCTGTTGTTTTTGTCACCAGCTGCATGTCTTTCACATACTGTCCATCAGTCCTGATTTGGCAGAGACAGTCCCAATTGACTTTCTGTTGTCCCACTTTTTTGGCTGCTTTCAAAAGTCCCAGTTTCTCTTTACTCCTCCCACTTTCCCTATTTGTCCTCAGCTTACTCCCATTTCTACAAATAGTGTTCAAAGTATTAACATAGTTGGCACTCAGTTAAATCAGCAAGGGGGAGAGGAGAGGAAAGAATCTTGCCCATAGGCCCAGGCACAAGCAAACTGCTACAGCCTCTCCTAGCTTGTATGGTCTTCCTTGTTAGGCCATCTTGTCCACATAGGTTCCAGTTTGCATATGTGGAATGTTGGAGACTATGATTTATAACAGGTAGTTAATTCTTTGTGAAGCTGTAGAAGGAGAATGACGATGAGGGTGGGGGAGGATGTCATGAAGTAGATAGTTTAAAGGTCCTCACAAAAAAAAAAAACCTACTACTATTCCTCTGTGGAATGCGGGTCAGGCAGTCACCTGTTCTGGAGAAATGGCTCATGTGGAATGTAAGTGGCACAAGGCTGGGCTGGTGATTATAAGTAACTCAGCAGTCTGTTTGTTCTACATCACCTTTGTAATCTTTAGCACTTTGTACACCTGCAGTAGATGTCTATTGCTTAACAATTAGTTTGGCAGCAAACGGGATGGGAAGGAATTCTTCATATCCACCATCATCACAGGCTGGAAGAAAGCCAACTTCTTCCACCTTTGGTGTCAGTACACACTTGCAATAACATGGGGGTGGAGTGAGGGTAAAGAAGAAGCTGACTTTATATGGTGCCTTCTGTGTAGTTCAAAGTACTCAAACTTTCTTGTATAAACTTTGCATTAAGGACAGTTGAGGTGGTGGCAGGGATGTGGAAAGCAAGCACCTTAGAGCTTCTAAGATCTTTGGCCCTTCCCCATCACAGAATTAAAGCACTATGATCCCGCTTTAACAGACATAGCACCATCCTATGGAATCCCAGGGTTGTACATAGGGAGGTACATTTAGAGAGCTCTAGTGCAACTGATGACACTACAAACCCCAGGATTCCATAGAACGGAACCATGGCAGTTAATGTGAGAATCATAGTGCTGTAATTGTATTCTGTGAAATGACCTCTTGATGTCCCATTCATGAATAAACAGAGTATTCCCATGCCCACATTATCTAAATGGCTTACCATGCTTGCTGCTTGTTTTTCTGCTTATCAGTCACAGTTGTTGGTGCAATTCAGAAAGAGATGGTAGCGACAATTCCAGCATTCATACCTGCAGCGAAATTAATCAGTTTATCTTCTGTTAAGCTGCTGCAGTTTCTGTTTCCCCCAACCAGGTCTGTCCTGTGACACGTGGACCCACAAGTGTAAATGTTTTAAAAGAATGAGGTTCAGCCTTCAGGTGCATGAAACCTTGATTGCACGTAAGGTATTGTGATTAGAAAGGAAGGAAAGAAAGAAGGAAGATTGTTGTAACCTACTAATGCACTTGGGGCTGGCCCAAGACATTATCCTCCCTTTCCGTGTACAGAGGTGACCTGGACTGACAGTTGAATCTTATAACACTGGTAACGGGACCATATTTTCCACTGCATTCATGGGCAGGGGTTTGTTTAGGGGACCATCCTGGTCACCCCAGGATCTGCTGTCTGAAATGATTGCCTCACTGCCTAATGGTAGGACTAGCCCTCATGGGCTTTCTGATCTATGTTTGAACTGCAGAAATCATTAAAAAATTTTTACAGTACAGAGGTCAGCATTATTGCTTGATGGAGCTGCTGCTGAAGATACAACAGCATTTTTTTTAAAAAAAATGTGGTGCATGCATTTATGTAGGGTAACCAGTTACAAAGGAGCACAGAGTATTTGCTGTTAAATTGTATTTCAGTTGGTGCCACCTACTGTTGCAGAGGAGACAGAATATGCTAACATTCGTTCTTCACAACTACTGTAAGAATATGGGGGCCCTGTCTTCCATTACATCTGATCACATTAATTGTATGTGGCAGAGTCCTGAAAGAACTACACTTGTACTGAGGACTGCAGCTGGGGTGAGGGTAAAAATAAACACATGGAATTTTGGCTTTATTTACTTAAAAAAACAAACAAACACATGCAATTGTGGAACAATCGATTTTATTCCAGTGAATTCATTCTGAGTTCTTGTCAGTCCATGGGTGGGAAGGGGGAGATACCCAGATCAGTGTATGGCCCTGATCTCATGTGGCCCTGTCCCTCATTAACTTGGTTTGAAAACTCTGCTACAAGGGATTGCTTCTGGCTTCTGCAGAAACAATTTGCCATTTTCTAGCACTCCACTAAGTAGCGGGAAGGGAGTGACACAGAGAGAAAAGGGTTCAGCTTTGGTCCTGGCCTTGCTGGTTTAATTTCTATCCATCTCTGCCACGTGGCCTTCAACAACTTACCCCTGAATATAACTCTTGGCATCCATTTGGTTGTTCACCCATGTTCTAATTTCTCTTCCAAAGGGGGGAGCACAGCCCTTTAATGCATGCTGGATCTTGCTGTTTCATCGTGTTAATACAATTCTGCTTTGTTATTCATAGATTCCTATTGCTGCATACCTTCCAACTGTCCCAGTTTGGCAGGGAGAGTTCCAATTAACCTTGTGTTGTCCCATTTTTTCAGCTGCTCGTAAAAGTCACAGTTTCTTTCTACTCTTCCTACTTTCTCCCTTCATCCTGGCTTACTTCAATTGCTGCAAACAGAGTTCAAATGTTAATTTATACTCAAATAACTCAGTGGGAGGAGATGACAGGAGGGGGTAGAACCTTGACCTTCTTTTTAGATTTAGATAAAAATAAAGTCTGTATTTTAACTTGTGTGCTCTTCCTCATTAATAATTTTTACCATCTTGACCACACTCTGATGTTGTTCAGCCACATTTGTAGTAACTTTTGCCTTCTTGTTGCCTAGCCATATGCAATTCAGCCACATCTGTCCTAATTTTCATTTGTGAAATATTGGAGGCTTTAGTTGCCCCAAGATTCTCTTGGGTATGTTTCTTCCCCATTCCCATAGTCGACAGTTTTGATACCTTTTCTGGGCTCTGTTCTGTAGCAGCACCAGTAAATTTTACAATGCTCAGTGAAAGAAGGCTAGGAAGGGAAGATGAGTGTATTCTCATTCCAAAATCATGTTGTATTGGATGCTAGACTCCTGCCGCCTGGCTTATGCTTGTACCTTGGCCTGCACTTCCAGGACTTCATTGGAAGGAGTAATATTCAAATTTGTCTTCTTCTTTTTAAATCTTTTGCTGGGTCATCAGCACTATGCGCAAAGACACTACTGGAATGTCCTTTGGTTTGGCTCCATTTGTGTTGCTGCCAGTTAATTGCATTTGCTCTGAATTTAATGAGGATATTTTCCCAGTAGGAAGTCTCTTCCTTGCATGCTAGCACATTTTTTCAGTTGAGCGTGCATGCACACACACATGCATGTGCATACAGGGATCTGCAGTGTTTCTTATAAGAAAATTCTCTCTTGAAATTTGCAAATATGGGATGGCATTCTGTATTGCAGTTACAGATGTGTAACCTAGAATTACAGATCTGTAACTGCTCTATGTTCACTATGCCTACAATGTCATGATTGTGACCTTGTTGCCATGATCGTAAATACTGGCCCAAACTTACTTTACCTGGCATCAGCCACATTGGGAGAAGGATATCTATTCTGATGGTGATTGGGGCATGGGTGGATGACATTTCTACCCCCTCCCGCCAGCAAGTGAGGCTCCAACAACCAGGAGCAGGACCCATCTTGCCTTTCCTTGTCTTGCCTCACTCACTGGTGGAAGGGCATGGAAACATCCTTCACCCATGACCTACTCACCAGCAGAGAAAACCTCCTTCACCCAATGCCTGTTTAAAGGGGGTGGGGGTGGAGATGTTATTTAGTTATACATACCTAAGTAGACCATGTAGAATATGCATCATTATCTGTTTTTTTATATATGTGGGTGTGTAAATATCAAGTTGTCTTATTTTTGTTTTAGCAGAACAGCAGTTTGGAACCAGAGATAATGTATGAGTGCAAAAGCATTTCCGTCTAACAGCTCCGCTGAATTCCTTCAGTTTCTCTTTCTTGCAACAGTTCCCATGCCCTGTCCCATGCACAAGAGTGGGTGGTGCTCTGAGGAAGCTCAAGTGTGAGATGCAGAAAGCCAGGAGGTCTTATTGCATGACTGTAGTTCCCCTCAGTGGCCTCTGGATTTAGTTCTCTTTCAGTAAAATACTTAAAATCTTTCTCTCATACCCAAAAATCAGTGGCTAGTGGACATAATAGATTACAAGTAAATGATTAAAATCAATTAAAGGTTCTTTACAGAAATTGATTAGGCAAGTCGATTTGGAAACAGTTTAACTATATAAGAAAGTAAATTCATTTGACATAAAGGAGGTCTGTGGACTTTTTTAAAAAACACTACAACAAATGTGTTTACAGTTTATGAATTTGTTGACAAAACCAATATTAGCAGGACACAAACGGTACATTAGGCACATTTGCTCACAGAAATGAGTGTTGCAGAGCTTTCCAAACTTTTCATGTTGGTGACACACTTTTTAGACATGCATCATTTTGCAACACAGTAATCCAGTAAGTGGAGGCAGCCCCTCCACCCAAGTCTGGCCCACTGCCGCCACCACTGCCTTCACCAGGGTCTTCCTCTGCCCAGAGCAGAGATTGCAGAGGAAGAGGCATCCCCTCCACCCTAGCCTGGCCTGCCACTGCTGCCCTCACCGGGGTCTTCCGTGGCCTAGGGCAGCAGGAGAGACAGCCCCTCCACCCAAGCCTGGCCTGCCACTACCACCCTTGTCAGGGTGTTCCTCAGCCTGGAGCAGCAGCGGCAGCAGGAAAGGCAACTCCTCCAGCCAGGCCTGGCCCACTGTCACCGTCTTCACCTAGGTCTACCTCAGCCTGGGGTGGCAACAGAGGCAGCCCCTTCACCTGTTACGTTCACGCGACACACCTACACACTTCATCCAACATGCTAAAGTGTCAGGTGACTGTGTTTTCAAATACCATGGAAATAATGACCAAAGTTTTCTTCCCCCACCCCACCACACAAAATCTTCTTCACTTTGTTACCTGTCCACTCAGAAAGATGTGTTAGTGTGACATCTGATGAGGAAAATAAAAAGAAAAGAAAAGGAGGACGGGTATTTCATTTATTTGACATTCTTTAGCACACACATAAAATAAGAAGGTGATACAGATGGTAGGAAACACAATAAAAGAAGAAGAAGCAGGGCCTGGATAATCCTGTTTGGGTGCAAGCTTGGAGGGCTGATTCTATTCTAGATGTTAGAAGACAGTGTGAACCTCTGAAAGTAAGGAGTTGAATCTCCCCTTCTGAAAATCATCATATAAGTATTGTCTTACTATGTAATAAATGTAGGTCATAAGTTGTAAAGTTAGCAGCCAAGAAGTTCTGCCAATGTGCTTGCATGAAGGTCCAGGGACCAGACAGGGAGGATGAAGGTGGTCAGCCTAGTAGTGATGTGAGGGAGCAATCCCAGTGCATCTCTGCCACCAGTCTGTACCCATTTCAGTTGGGGACAGAGTTGCACCCAGGTGATGTCTGGCAATCACTGCATTGCCAGGCAAAGCTACTGCGTAAGGAGGTACAAGATACCTTCTTACGCAATGCCAGAAATATTAGATCTACTGGTGTAAACACCACTTATGCTAGCATAAATCCCCAAGAGCTCTCTGGCCAATATCTTGTTTATATTGTAAAGCTGCTACTACAAAACTGTGTTTGGTTGGGATACTCATGAAAATAGATACCTTGAGCAAGTTATTACTAGCTAGAGAAATATAAGCATCCAGATAAGTCCCTCAGGCATGGTTTTTCTTAGAATCTGCTGTAATGTTCTATGGTTACAGTTATAGATATTCTTGATGTTGAGAATAGAATGCAGTACAATATATTTCTGTTACTTCTGCTATCATAGTAGCACTTGTGGTTCCAGAAGGAGTCTTGAAAACAAAAGAAAAACCTTCGTCCCATCATTTTCATGGCCACAGAAGAGAACGGATATAGTTTTCTTCCCAGTCTCATACATCTTAGAGAAACTAAAGGGCAGATAAAGTAAGATAATTAATGTGGTCTTTGGGTTTGCCAAATGTAATGAATTTAAAGTAGAAATTAATGTACTCTGGGTGTAAGAACATGGAACATATGGATGTGTGTGTGTACATTTAAGTCTTGGAGCAATGTGCTCATTCTGAGGTGAACCTCTGGCAGCTACACTTGAAGTATTCAGCTCAAGTCAGAATGTGTTGTTCAGGGAAGTCAAATGTCAATATATGTACCTGTCATGCTCACCCTCTGAGTGATTTTGAGTCAGGCAAAGGCACAGAAGTGGTACCTCCTCTTTCTGGGTGTGAAACAGGAGGGGACCCTGGACCCCAGCAGACAGAAAGAGATTCCCACTAGAGGAAGAGGTTGCTGACAGTGTGATACCTACCTTTATGGAGAGGAGGAGAGTCAAAGTGAGTGTGCTCAGGTCCTGACAACTCTTAAGTAAGAGGAGCCAATTAATCAAGCACTTGCCATGTGAAGACATCCAGGTATAACTATCTCAACAACTCCCTGGCAAATTGTTGATCTATCTGAATGATTAGCAACTCTTCCAACTTTTGTTCCCGTCATGACTTTAGACTGTGCTTTGGTAGACAAATGCTGCTTTTGGACTCTGTGCTGCTTGTTACTTTGAATTCTCATTTTGCTGCTACAACTCGGACTGGCTGTCAGTGGTATTTTTGTTACTCCCTTCATAGCAGTGAGACATCTGTGACTGACTGGGACAGGATAATGTCCTGAGAGTTCCTGCCCTTCACTGCCATACCGAAGCTCTGGGCAGTTGCTGGGAACAACAAGACAGTACTTCCCTCTCAGATGTGGAAATTCTGTGCCATTGGCTGAAAGTTCACAACTTACCATATACTTAAATATGTTCTCATCATGTTGGGGAGGTTTCAGAAGACCTTTTTGTCACACCAAAGCTGGAAGTAGAAAAGTCACTATGTAGCAATGTTTTCATAGAATCATAGAAATGTAGAGTTGGAAGAGACCACACAGGCCATCCAGTCCAGCCCCCTGCCATGCAGGAATACCCTCAAAGCACTCCTGACAGATGGCCATTCCGCCTCTGCTTAAAAACCTCCAAGGAAGGAGACTCCACTACACTCCGAGGCAGCCTATTCCACTGCCGGACAGCCCTGACCGTCAGGAAGTTCTTCCTGAGGTTCAGGTGGAATCTCCTTTCCTGCAGCTTGAATCCATTGCTCCTTGTCTTGGTCTCTGGAGCGGCAGAAAACAAGCCCGCTCCCTCCTCTACATGGCATCCCTTCATATATTTAAACATGGCTATCATTTTCCCTCTTAACCTTCTCTTCTGCAGACTGAACATACCCAGCTCTCTAAGTCTATCCTCATAGGGCATGGCTTCCAGGCCCTTCACCATTTTGGTTGCCCTCCTCTGGACCTGCTCCAGCTTGACCATGTCCTTCTTGAATTGGGGTGCCCAGAACTGGACACAGTATTCAAGATGAGGTCTAACCAAAGCAGAACAGAGTGGTACCAGTACCTCCCTCGATCTAGACACCATACTCCTATTGATGCAGCCGAGAATTGCATTGGCTTTCTTGGCTGCCGCATCACACTGCTGACTCATGTTCAGCTTGTGGTCTATTAAGACTCCTAGATCCCTTTCACACGTACTGCCATCCAGCCACGTGTCCCCCATCCTATATTTCTGTATTCCATTTTTTCTATCTAAGTGCAGGACCTTACATTTCTCTCTGTTGAATTTCATTTTGTTAGCTTTGGCCCAGCTCCCCAATCTGTCCAGGTCATTTTGAATTTTGATCCTGTCCTCTGGTGTATTAGCAACCCCTTCCAATTTGGTGTCATCTGCAAATTTGATGAGCATGCCCTCTATTCCTTCATCCAAGTCGTTGACGAAGATATTGAACAGCACTGGGCCCAGCACAGTACCGCGTGGCACCCCACTAGTCACTTCTCTCCAGGATGAAAAGCAGTTTTGTCTGGAGATACAATTTTGTAATACATCTTTCAAGATGGGAGCTGCTTGGAGCTCTATTTGCTCTACAGAACCCATCCACCTGCTTAATGTTTCTGGTCACGTACAGATCATGTTTAGCAGGCCATTTCTTTGTGAAAAGCTTATCTACATTCAGAAAAAGCCAAAGCTGGTTCTCAAGTAACAATTTCACAGGTCAAAACATAGGCCTGTTTTATGACTCGAGGGGAAGTTAACATGCTGTTTTTAAAATCCATAAACCCTGACGCCATGTGCTAAACTCAGCATGGATTGATTTCTGACACTTGATTGCTACTACGTGTGTGGTATCCATATCAAAAGCTGGGCTGGGCTGTATCTTGTATGTGACAGCAGGGTTCAGAGCCTTGAATCACTTTTTCCTGTGGCTACCATGTGCTGCAGATGGTATGAAGTGGCATAATACCACAGGCGGAAATGTTTTCAACACTGTTGATCTGAGATTGCTCCAGAGCTAATCATGAAGTATTAGTGTCTGATAATTCACATAGGAAACACTAAAATCACACACAGTTTTTGCCCTACATTGTTCCACATGTTCTCACAGGCTAAGAACCATGGCAAGTAGAGAATTTAAAATGTTTGTGAAAACTACCAGGTGGATTTGATTCAGATTTAAGTGTGCTCAACACAGCTGGTGGAAAAGGACTTCCTTTCTCCCTATGCTATTCCAGTAATCCAAAAATCCTATATACTGGGCCAGGAAGCCTTTAGGTAAGCCCTTCCCATCCCATCCCATCTGAAAGCTCCCTAACACATGGGCCATTTCTACACTATTATAGTGCTATTATTCCACTTTTAACATCCTGCGCAATTCTGAGGTTTGTAGTTTACTGATGCCAAAGAGCTCTCTGGCTGAGAATTCCCAGTGCTTTTCCCTAAACTGCAAATCCCAGGATTCCATAGGATTTTGAAAGCGGAATAACAGCATTATAACAGTGTAGGGCAGAAATGGCCATGTTGCGGCATTTTCTGGGGAGTGGTCTGCCATTGTGGAGAGCCAATTTTATGAAACAAAAACACAATTAAAAAACAAAATGAAAACATATTTTCTTTTTGGTACTTAAACTTGTTCTGCATTTGTAAAAACAATTCTTCTTGTCACATAGCATCTGGTATATATTAGCTGCTCTATTTAGTGACCTTCCACAGTCATGCTGACATCCAGTGGGGTTTGTTTCCCAGGACAGAACACAGGGCTCATCTTAAGGATTCTCCTCATACCATTTTCAGCAATAAAGGCACACTAATGACATTATTGGTAGGATATTTCTGTTTTTAGTATTTTGTGCTGAACAGCAACGTGACAGCTTGATGGTAGTACACAGTACAACTTTCATTTTTGATATATCACTTTCTGTACCTTTACTTTGGGTGAAATAGCTGTAGAGTAAGATGCTCCTGACCAAAGTTTGCCTTCTATCATATGCAGAAGCTTTGAGCTCTGCTGGATATGACCACACGATCTAAGACCGAGTCATTTGGGGCTTGCCAGAAGGCTGAAAGGCCATGGGAAAATGGAGAGCCATACTTAAGAAATGGTTCATTAGCACTCCACTCTGGTGCCACTTTGTACCTGAGGGAGGGAGGGATGGAGGGAATGGGTGGGGATATTTGAGACTGAAAGCTACTGGCAAGCTGCAGCCCCACAAAAGCCTGTCTAATATCCTCCCCACCACAAAAATCCCTGTGTATGTGCATATGAGCTTATGTTGTGTCCCGCATGGGGGAGGAAAACATGACAGCACTGACTAAAATTAGAGCTTGGGAAAGATCCTTTCGAGGGCTGTAACTCCCAGAATCCCTCCAGCCATCATGACCAATGGTTCCAAGTTCAGCCTGAAACATGCAGAAATGTCTGGGAAAATGGAATCCAGCAAGCAGCAGCCTCTGGCCTGGTCACCACAGTGCCCTGGGTCACTAGTTGCACAACATAAGGGTCAGCAGCCACATGATTGTTGTTGAAAGTGTGAAAAGGAGTACCTCAGGGCAGGGGCAGTTAGGAATTAGCCTTGAATGAATCCTGAGCCAGAATGTTCTGTGCCACCCACAACTCAGGTGGTATAGGAATAAAGGATCTCTTTTTTGCTTTGCTGTTGCCATCCTTCTGTCCAAGAACACTCCCACAACCCACTTTAAATTGAGAACACGTTGAAACATTCGAGCTGAAACCACTTGATCACACAACCCTGAGTTTTCCAGGAACACAGCTGGTATGGGCTTCCCAAAATCCTCTTCTTCTGAAGCAGTAGGCATGAACACAGCCTTTCATGATACTCCTTTCTCCCACAAGCACCTTAAAAGTCTCCCTACATGCATTCCAGGTGCACCATCAGGATGGATTCAGTAGGATCCCAGGAGATGTATAATTCAGAACTCTGCTCTGTCTTATGGAGGTTATTTCTCCATAGAAGGTAGCCCCCCAACCTCATTTCATTGCTTTTTGTGTGTGTGTCTTAAGCTGACCATATTGCTGCAGCCACCCATTTTCAGTATGACCGCCCTGCTCAGGATGAAGCTGCTGCATTCTGTTTGGAGCTCAGAGAAAGCATTGCAATAACTCTTTATTCTCCTACCCCCTTTTAGATCTTCTTAGAAGCCTTAGAACCTCTCCTTTGCTGGACTCTTGACTCTTCTTACCTCCCTAGAAAGTGAAACCCAGCCTACTGGAGGCTGGTTCAGTCACACATGAATGTAGCCTAGTAGTTTTAGGCTTCTGAGGCCTTGAAACAGCAGCTGTGGCCTATATGCTCATCTCCTTCCATTATTAAAATCTGGTATAAGGACTTTTACTGTATTCATCTTATCCTCTGCCCCATATAACTGGCATGCGTCAGGATGTTCATTGCATATGAGCTGCTAGAGTCCTACTAGTTTTTTTTCCTTTTAGCTGGGTTCGTCTTGGAAAAAACAAACAAACTAAACTCCAAGTTAAGTGAATAGTGCACATTTTGGGTGTTGAATAAAAATTCCCAGTGGAATAGATCCATGATGAGTCACTGCTAGATTGCTACTGCCTTGGTTCAAAAATCCTTTTCAGTATCAGAATGTGTGTGAGCTCACACACATGTGAAGAGGAGGAGACACAACAGAGTATTTTCATCACACGTATATGAGGCTTAATTGTCTTCCATTTTCTATAGTAATGTTTATAAAGTGTATGGGGTGGTTGCTGATTAGAAATGAAAGCCAAAGGCAGGTATACATAATGTGAATGATCATTCTGCCCCAAGTGTGCTTGTGTGTGTGTTGCATGCTACTTAACAAACACACAAAGACATACAACAAGGTGTTTTAAAAGAAATTGTTACTGTATGTCCATTTTCTTCTTGAAATGGGCCTGAATCATATAGGGCAGTAATGTAAACTGCCATAGTTACAGAGCTATGCAGTGAATTCTGGCCTAACCCCCTACCAATCTCCACTTATCAGAAAGGAGCTGCTGCAATTGACAAGGTTCTGTTCCCCTGTCACTCAGAAAGTATCTGACTGACATTCTCATCCCTTTCTGTGAGCAATCTCCATTGCAACAGGTATAAATGCATCAGATACCACTTGCATCAGATACCACATAAATGCATCAGATACCACTTACATAAAGGGAGGTGTGAATGTCAGTTGTTCCCTGAGCAACAGAGGAATGAACACCTGTTGATCACAGTGGCTGCTGCCCAATAAGTGGAAACAGGGCACTTTCATGGTCCCTATGTGACCCCTAAACTAGGGGCTGCATAGGGATAAGGAATACCACACAATTATAAATGTGTAACTCCAGGTTCCACATTTGAAACTCTTCAACAGGGTACTGAGTTCTTGAGTGGGAACTTCTCTACTACATACATTTACATACATTAGTAGTATTCAAAGACAGAGCTATGTTAAGACTAACATAATCATGAAGGTATCCAGCAGCATCTTTGAGACTAAGACCATTTCTTCACTTTACTGTTATAGTGCTATTATCCCACTTTCAACATCCTATGGAATCCTGGGTTTGCAGTTTGGGGAGGGGCATTTAGAATTCTCAGCCAGAGAGCTCTTTGGCTTCAGTAGACTACACACCCCAGCAATCCACAGGATGTCAAAAGTGGAATAATAGCACTATAACAGTGTCATGCAGATATGGCCTAACTAAGGAGAAGAAGATGTTTCTAGCAGAAGTTTTCATGGGAACAGGGAACTTTCACTAAATAGCGTTCACAAATGTTTATATTAGAAATTTCTTTTTCTCAGTTAAATCTCAAAGGTACTATTGGATTCCTTATATCTATTTACGTACATTGGCTGGCATCTTGCTGGTGAATCTCAACTAAAATAGATCTATTAAATTGTTGAATGGTGAGATAACACATAGGTAAATCCCATTGACTGCATGGGTCTACTCTAACAGCAATATTAAGGCCATTATATCCTAGTGTTACACAATGTAGCTTCCAGTCTGAATTTGTGTTCTTGGTTCATTGATTAAATCATCAGGGCCCATTTGTAACCAATGGGTGTCCAAAAACTAGGACTGGGTAGCCATGTGAACACAGAACTATTATTTGAAAAATGCCTTGTCTTATTAACAAATATCCTCCCCTCTCCTCCCTCTCCCTCCATCTGGCTATTCACTGCTTTAGATCTGCTGGATCTCAGCAACCACCCACACCAACATGGTGAAGGACGATACTATGGCAGGGATGGCTAATTGGGTTGGAATTTATTTGCATTCTTTGCTTTTGTTTTTCTAATTAAGCCATTTTGATTAATGAATGGAAGGTTCCAGCTATTCTAATTTCTTCTGCCAACCTTCCCCAACCAGATGCCATCCAGGTGTGTCTGAGCACAATTCCCATGATCTCCAGCCAGCACTAACATCAGAATTGTTGACAAGAGAACCTCAGCTTGGGGGAGGTTCCTATAGTTCCTATATGGAGGGCTTCCTATTTCTAAGTATCAGAGCCTGACCCAGGAAATGGCCAATCTGAAGTCTTATCTCAACCATGAACACACTGTGTCCCTAGGCAAAGGTCATAGCTTTCCAGACTGCAGCAAGTACAGTTCCAGTGCAGTACTACAAAATGTAGACTCTCAGCCCTTCTCTTTGACCTAGTTAGATGTAAGATTGCGAATATCTTATATCTAACTTGGTAAAAGATAAGGTCTGAGGTTGTACATCACAGTCTATGTTTTGTAACTTTATGAATCCAAAACTACCTCACAGAAAAGCAATGAAACCTTGTTAGAGAATTGTGAAGATGTGCAGAGAGAGGCCAGAGAGTTCTGATGCACATGAAGTGCTTCTGAGGCACACTGAGGGCTCCTGCTGAGCTCTGGGGGCTCCTAATGCACCTTGGGAACCTCTAATGTGCACTGAGTGCTTCCGATGCACGCTGGACAACCCTGTTTGTGCTCAAGCACTTCTCAGCCAGTGCCCAGAGGCCCATCGAGAGTGTCCCGTGCACATCAATGCCCACTGAATGTCATGACCACAGCACATCTGTCACTCAACTGGCTACTATTGTGCATCAAAAGCCTGTAAAGGGTAACATCATGGAAGCCCCCACATGAATACAGATGTTGAGAAACTACTCAGTTCTATTTCCTGCACCTGTATGAAGATGTGATTTCCATGCTGAATCCCAGCCAAAGTTTGGAGAAACTGGGCATGCTTGTCTTTGGAGCACCATGTGAGGGTGAAATCCTCTTGGAGGAGAAATTCATTTATATCTTGCTCTGTTTCCCAAACTGGGATTCAAGGTGTGTGACAAAACTTAAAAAAAAAAAAATTAAAAACACATAAAAAGACACAGGCCATTTCCGCACTAGACTGTTATAGCGCTATGATTCCACCTTCAACATCCCATGGAATCCTGGGGTTTGCAGTTTCGGGAGGGGCTGGCTGGCCCCTCCCGAAACTGCAAACCCCAGGATTCCATAGGATGTTGAAAGTGGAATCATAGTGCTTTAACAGCCAAGTGCGGAAATGGCCAAAGGTAAACAACATCATCATCATCATCAACAACAACAACATAAGAGCCAGTGTGGCTTGAGGTGGCTTGAACATTTAACTACGAACTTGGAGACTGGGGTTTGAATAACCACCTGGCCATAGAAACCCATTGGGTGATGCTGGGGAAGTCACACTGTCTCAGCTTCAGAGGAAGGGAAAGGCAAACCAACTCTGAACAAATCTTGCCAAGAAAACCCACTGTAGGTTTGCCTGAGGTTGCCATAAGTCAGAAATGACTTGAAGACATGTAACAACGATGACAAAGATATACATAGGTATTGTTAAAATGCTATCTATCTGTCTGTCTGATTAAGAAATCAGATTCCAGATTGCCTTTGACTTAGTAAAATATTTTATGAGTGCCTCAAATAGAATTGTTCTGAATCTGTTCCACCATGTTTCTAGCCAGGTTAGTGGCTTTGTGTGGTTTATCTTTAGTGACAAGTGATCTCTAAAGCCTGAATTCTCTTGCTAGAAACAATGTGACTCAAATCAAATCAATCACTGGTAAATCAATAACAATGTAAATCCCATTCATTCAGAAGGTGTACTTTTTGTGCAGTATTTAGGCCTGAGAGTGGCACTTATTGTTTGTATATATATTTATTTACAGTTAAAACTCCATATTCACTAGGATTAGGGGTACAGGACCCCTGCAAAAGTGGAAAAATCACAGATATCAAAATGTGTGTGTCTGTGGGAGGGCAGCTGAGGCATGGCGGGGAGAATGAACACCCAGGTCCAAACCAAGTCAGGGAAAGGGAAGGGAAGGGGCTGAATCTATACTTACTCTCTTGCCTTTGTGTGGGGGACGTCAGGAGAGAGTTTCTGGTGCTGAGAAACCAGGCTGTGAGTCATCCTTTGCTGGCCAGGCAGTGGCTGGAGGAGGAGGAGGAGGAGAAGGAGAACCAAGGCAGGTTTTTAAAGGGCTGTGCAGCATGATTGCAGTTGCCAAGAGGGAAGTTATCCCCCAGAAAAGGGGCGCTTGAGGTGGCGGGGTGATCAGGGGTTGGAGAAATTTGCAAATAATCAGATCCGTCAAGGGGAAACCTGCAAATGTGGATGGCCGTCTGTATTTAAAAACTGAAATACCATGGCCGTGGTTCTGTTTCAGTCTATGTTGTGTAATGTCATGCGTACTTAACTACATAGCTGTGGCATTACAGAACCCTCCTAGTGAATTGAAAAGATGAGTACTTGGGGAACTTGCAACCATGTCTCAATACACATCAGGGTCTAACAATGGACCTTTGCAGTCCCTAGCCATTGTGCAACTCTACCCATTGCTCACCAACGCCAATGTGCATTGGTCCGGATGTGCATTGCTATGGATGCACAACCTTCACTTTGCTTGCTCCCTGATTTAGTAATGTCAGTGCAGCCTCTTGCTGAATATGGATGCTGTGAAACTGGACAATCCTATTTCCTGGAGACTTAAGTCTCATAACTGAATTCCAACCTGTGTTATCAGAGAAACAGCACTAACATTTATTCTACCTCAAAAGCCAATGTGGGGGAAAAAAAGATGTTTAAAACTAAATTTTTACTCATTGCTATACTCAGTGAATGCGTGAAAATATTTTAAGCATATCCTTGGCACTTTGTGGATTAAAAAATGAATAAGCTGTAGATATAAAAAAGCCACAGTTCTTCTGGAGACTTTGACAAGCCTGCCATCCTGTGGTTTCAGGATAATGGTGCAACACCAAAAGAAAAAAAATTCTTCCTATCTCCCATCCCTTCTTGTAAACCAAGATTCACACAAATGTCTATTCTGTATGTCATTATTATGGGATATAAAAGAGTCCCCTATTCATTTTCAGCCTTATATCTGACACCTACACATTCTCTTTTGCTATTCATTTATTGAACAAAACAAGAGAAAATTTTAAATTAGTCACCCAACAAGAGTTATTAACCATGGAACTGGATTAAGATTTGAAAAGAAACCTTAACATTAAAATAATAATTGCAAGAAAAATTAAATAGTATAGCTATGCCTAGCGAAAAAGGTGAAATATTGTTTTCTGATCCCAGCCTGACTTCCACTGAAAAATCTCAGATTATTACAAGTGAATATGAGGTATCAGATGGCATTCACCTAACGTAGACATTTGAAGATGTAGATGCATTTTGATTTAATGTCTTATTCAGATATTGTTTGGAAGCAATTTTATGCAGAACACATTATCTGGAAACCCTTGTCTGCAGCATATAGAAAAGCTTGCTCTTTTTCAGGCCAGGATGGAACATTCAAGATCTTTTTTTGCTGTCCTTGATATAAATTAATTCCTTTAATTGCTCTTTGTGGAATAATTGAGATTTAATCTACATAGCCATATGCATATATTGTAACGCCATGATCACAGAAAAGAAACATTAAGAGGATTTTACATCCTTAAGGTCCACAGATCAGTTTTCTGAAGCTCATTTCTAGTTCCTGACACAATGAAAAAAAAAGTATAGTCACAGCTTTTCAATGAATTTCAGAAGTAGGATGACTGTGGAAATAAGGTCTTTCAGCAGCCATGGCCAGTTTTTAAGTGCCTTGCTTAATCTGCACTAGTGGAATAACTTAAGAAGATTAGACAAGTTATAAAAATTCTTACTTGTTGGCACAGTTGCTCCCACTTTTGTTTGTTGTTGTAATTTCCAATTTCAAGTAATTTTGGCAACAGCAATGTGAACCTATCATGGTGTTTTCTATGCAAGATTTATTCAGAGGGAATTTTCCCTTTGCCTTCCTGTAAGGCTGAGAGTGTGTGACTTCCCCAAGGTCACCCCATGGGTCTCCATGGCTGAGCAGGGTTTTGAACCTTGGGGATTAGTGTGGTGTAGTAGTTTGAGCATTGGACTATGGCCCTGGAAGCCATGGTTCAAATTCCTTGCTTGGCCATGAAAATCCACTGATTGACCTTGGGGACATTACACACGCTGAGCCCCAAAAAACCCTGTGATAGGGTCACCTTAGGGTCACCTTAGGATCAGAAACAACTTGAATGCACACAACTGCAGTCATAGTCCAATGCTCAAACAGCTACACCATGCTGTGTGTGTGTGTGTGTGTGTGTTATGCTAATTTCCATCACCTGCTGTTCTATTAATGGCAGTAAAGTTGTACGTCTGCTATATCCGAGTGACTGGATAATGAATCTGTATAACATTACAGAAAGAATTATTATTTGTTATAGCACACAGTAGGGTTTTAAGGGCTGGAGTTAACCTTAACCAAAAAGGTGTTTTTTTTTAAAAAAAGAAAAAAGTACTGCAAGTGTCAATCAGTGATTTCATGCTTACATGGAATACATGGTGATCTTATCTGGGTGAGGCTCAATAAGAATAAGAATAATGAGCTCCTATTTTGGTAACATGTTTTGTGTTTCCAAAATAATGCCACTGCTGATTTACATAACTTTAGAGTAAATGATGAAAACACTGAAATAGGCAAAGATTGCCTATATTTTGGCTCCATCAGTAAACAAAATGGAGATTGCAGTCAAGAAATCAGAAGACCAGTACTTGGAAGGAAAGAACTAGACGAGATCTTCAGATATAAAGATATATCACTAAATACCAAAGTCAGGATTGTCCATGCCATAACACATCTGATTTCTATGTATAGTTATGAAAGATAGACAGTGAAGAAAGCTGACAGGAAGAGAATCAGTTCATTTGAAATGTCATGCTGGAGGACAAGTATGCAGATATCCTGGACTGCTGAAAAGATAAATAAGTGGGCCATAGAGCAAATCAAACTGGAACGCTCTCTAGAAGGCAAGATGATTCAGCTGAGATTGTTGTACTTTGGACATATCATGGGAAGACATGACTCATTAGAAAAGACAATGATGCTTGGCAAAGTGGAAGGCCATAGGAAAAGAAGAAGACCAATGGATAGACTCAATCAAGGAAGCCACAACCTTGAGTTTGCAAGACCCGAGTAGGGCTGCTGATGACAGGGTGACTTGGAGGCAGTAGCATACCTAGCATATTTGACAACTGCTGTGGACCATTTTTTTAAAAAATTCACCTTCAAACAATATTATTTTCACCAATAATCATGAAATGAACAATAATATTGGCCATAAAAAATGCAGACAGTGAAAATTCTTTTTTGTTGATCTTATTACATAGAATCATGCCTGTAGAAAGTAATTAATTAATAAAATAAATAAAAATAAAATAAATATTACAACCCCCCCAAAGAAAAAAGTAATGGATATGTTTAAACTACATTTGTTAATTTTTTTTTTAAAAAAGGGGGGACTTGTCCAACAAAAGGGGGGTGACTTGTCCAAACATTGGTCGCAATGCAATTCCTAGTGCCTCTTCCTTTTCTGAACCCAGCTTGGATATCTGGCATTTCTCTCTATATATCTGGTGAAAGTCATTGTTGTAAAATTCTGAACATCATTTGCTTGCGTAGGGGATTAACTCAATGGTGATTGCATTGGAGAATGGTGATTGGCCATTCTGCAGGGAACAAAAGGCACTGAAGAAGGAAGATTGTAATTCACATTTGAGGATGAATGAAAAGAAAGAAGTGGGGGGAAGGGAATCTACAACCTCTTTTAAGACTAATTGATTTATATTTTAGCATGAGCTTTCTTTGTGGATATTAATCCACTTCCTCAGTTACTGCATCTGAGGAAATGGTAGCCATCCACAAGAGCTCATGCCAAAATATGAACTAGTTAGTCTTAAAGGAGTTGATAGAGTATCTTTTTTTTCTCCTCCATTTTTTTTTTCCTAGCAGGGCTACTCCTTTGAGGACAAAAGAAAGCGGCGCCAACCATCACTCCCCTCCTCCTTTCTTTTCTACCTTACTCAAAGAAATGTCAAGGGAAGGGAGGAGATCTGTCTGCCTTGAAGCTGATAGTGAGTGTCTCCTGGCCAGCTCCTCACCGCCAACCCCTTCTTCCCTGTTCTGGCACTTTTGATAGGAGTAGAGGAGTGAAGAGTCACCATTGCACCCCCTTATTTATCTGCATCTGGGTAAGCCTTCCTCTCCGCCCGTATTAGGATGCCACCCATTCGAGGTTTCTCATTCATAGGGTCATCATAAGTCACAGTCAAGGGCAGTTAACAATAATTGTGTTTCCATCTGTGAAATGTTTTGACTCAATGTATTAGCACAAAACATGTATGTATACTAAACACTGAAGGGGTATCATAAATCAGAAAAACTTGGGAAGGGACCATAGTTTTCTAGCATCCTGGAAGCAGATATAAAATAAAACATTTTATTTACAAAGTTTAATGTATGATTCTAAGAGAAAAATACCAGATCAGTTTGTGGTATTGCAGTAGATACAGTACTTCCAGCTCTATTTTAAGTGCAACATAGAACAATTCCTTTTCATTTTAAATTTCAACTAGATCTTAAAAGAAGAAACACTAGATGCTGGTGACAACTTACTTGATTTGATTTCGGCCTAAGCTATTGCAAGAACATCCTGCTTCATAAAGTCATTTGTATTTGAGGGAGTTGTCATCTAGTTGTGTGCTGAACTGTTGCCCCCATGTGCACTCACCAGCACACGCATGTGTAGTTAAAAAATCCAGCATCCATCAGCAGCACATATGCATCTAGCAGTAGAGGGACAGGTGAGTTCTCCTGTTCTCAAATCTTGCATCCCAACAACTTGTTTTATATTGTGGTTACCTGTTCTGTATATTCTTAAGAATCAGAGACTGGACCCAGATTTAGTCAGGCACAACCAGGTTGGCAATAGCAAGACTTCCCAACACCCTGTCTCACAGCA
Source organism: Cyclura pinguis (assembly GCA_030412105.1). NCBI lineage: Eukaryota > Metazoa > Chordata > Lepidosauria > Squamata > Iguanidae > Cyclura > Cyclura pinguis. The sequence continues at coordinate 135,118,425 of CM059600.1, forward strand.
GCCTCCGCAGTCCACCCCAGTATAGATTATACAGAGGGCTGAGAGAATCCCACATCTCACATGGAAGGTGCCCTTGCTTGCTTTTTAGACATTCCCTTAGCTCTCACCCCACTGTACACCATACACAGTTTACCTCATTCAGGAGGGTTCCTCAGCTCCAATAACTGGTATGTGGGTGTGGGTGGGTGCATGAATTCAGACTGCTGAGGGGAGAAGGAGCCAGGGAGCTCTGCCTCTGTCAGCCTGGTTGAATGTTCCTGTCTGAATTTGATTCAGTTATCAGTTACACAATTATCGGTATTAAAATATTATTCACATCTTTTAAGCACACAGTTATTTTACTCAGATAACCTTTCTGCCCTGGTTTTTTACAGCACCTGTTAATAATAGAATTTATTTTTCTTGCATTCTCTGATTAATGTGTGTTTATATATTTTTTCAATTACTGGTTTTCTTATAAAGATATTGGGCTGGATAATTTAGATCCCATTGAAATCAATTAGACATAGTGGGACTAGTGTCAAACATCAAGATGAATATGTATTTTACACAATAAATCCATTTTCCCTCCCATCACAGGATTTTCTCAGAGATGCTTGCCTTAGCAATCAGACTTGCAAATAAAGTCCACGATTACCTTCCAGAGACCAACCACAAAACAAACCATATTAAATGAAAATTGTTTTTTGTTGTTGTGTGCCTTCAAGTTATTTCTGATTTATAGCAACCCTAAGGCAACTTATCGTGGGGTTTTCTGGAGCTGAGAACGTACAATAAGCCCAAGGTCTTCCAGTGGGTTTCCATGGCCAAGTAGGGAATCGAACTCTGGTCTCCAAGGTTGTAGTCCAATACTCAAACCACTACACCACTGGCTATTCCAAATACATAGGTGAGGGTAATTGGGATAATCTACACTCAACCTATTGTTTCAAATCAGGAGTGGGAAGTATGTGGCCTTCAAAATATTGTTGAACTATAACATCCACTCCTCCTCTGAACTGATTATTCTGGCTAAGGCTGCTGGGAGTTGTAGCTGAACAACTTCTGAAGGGCTGCACAATTTTAAATGGTAAGTTTGGGACCATGGACCAAAAAAGTAGAACAGAACATTGTTTGCAACAGTCAAGGAAAACCACATTTTTCTTGTCTTTGTTGTTCTTGATTGGTATTTTATCCTTGTGGAGGCTTTTCTGGTATAAGTGAATGGTGTGTGTGGGGGGTGTTGTATGTTTTTCCCCTTGTGCCTAGAAGGCAAAAATATAAAATCAGATAGCTGGGCCAACAAGGAAACAGAACCAGGAATACAGTAAAGTACTTGCAAACCAATTACCTTAATAATCTAGATTCCCAATTCTATTGCATGGTGTGCAAGGATTGTGTAATACACCCTCAGAGGCCCTGCTGCTCAAACATCAGTGGTATACCACTATTTTTGCAACCAGAGTTGTTATTTCAACTCCCTGCTAGGACCAACATAGTCCTTCTCACCCTCTGCCTCACGAGAGGCTCTACCACTGCAGCCTGCTGTATCCACTCCAATTAATTCACCCGGCATAAAGTGTGGCATGATGGACAGACTGTAAAAGAAGTAAACAAGACAGAATAAAGCAACACATCTCTCTCTTGAGTATAAATCAATTTAAAGCAGGAGAACATTGAAAAGAATAATGGTGTCACTTCTTTTTCCTGATAGTGCAAAGTGCTCAGCATTACCAAAGAAAACTCTCTCCCTCTCTCTCTCTTTTTTTCCTGAACAGAGATCTCACTTGGTTTCCTCCTGTATCAGAAGGACACTCAGCTGTATGCCAGCAGCGCATGCACCTGCCATAGGCTGTCCCTAAAAGCCCAGCTATAGTTCAGTACCCTTTCTGTTGCAAAGTGTGGCTCAGTGTATTTGGAAGGCAATGGTGGTAGTGGTGGAGAAGTAGGTAGAGGCATAAAGAGAGAACATTCTCCTGCCACTATATTCTCTCCACTGAATTGCAGCAGCACTTTGCTCACCTCTGTTCATGTCACCTGGTTGTGCTTATTTGGTACTAAATGGCCACACCAGCTAAACTCCACACAGCTTTTCCCTGTTGAGCATTCTACTGCTTTCAGAAATGAATATCGTACAAGTGGACAGAAGGTACATCCCAGCCATTCTCCCTTTAGATGATTTCACACATTCTTGACCAACATCATTTTCAGCTGCCGAGGAAGACGGTCTGATATTCTGAGGGAACCCAGTGTATGCAGAGGTTGTGAACCCTAGAATGAAAGCATGCTTGGAAATGGAAGGATGCGTCAGTACTTCGGTGAGGCTGTTCTGAAATCTCTTCTCAATAGGTTGTTAATGTAGCACCAAAACCATAGTGTGGGATCAGCACAAGCTGGGCTGAACAGGCAGATCCTACTTTAAGCCAGGAGAGCATTTTATGGTCTCTGTGTATATGTGAGCAACCTAGGACCTGTAACCCAAGAAATAACTAATCAGTACAACCATATGCACAATTACAGTACTTTGATAACACATTAACTACCATGGCTGCCTCCTGCGGAATCCTGGGATTAGTAGGTTGGTCATTTGCACTAGAGCTCTCCGGCAGAGAATTCTAAGTATCTCAGAAAACTATAAATCCCAGGATTCCATAGGATGGAGCCATGATAGTTGAAATGATATTCAAGTGCTATAATTGTACAGTATGAAAGAGACTTATAGCTACTTGTCCAGAAAGTTTTGGAAACTGCAGATGTCTGATGGCTACTAGATATTTCTAACAGAAAATTCTGAACACACAGTTCCCAGGAGGCCTACATAGCTTTCAATGCTGCACAGGTGAAAACCTGGATGCATATGGCAAGCAACATCAGAGTGTGGCCAAGATAGCAAAAGTTAGTAATATGAGAGTTGTGGAGACAAGCTAGGAAATTGCAGCTATTTCCTTTTGCCTGGGAACAGCAATATTCCATTCCTTCCTCCTCCCCACCTTAATGGAGAGCAAACTACTTTTGTACTTTGAACTCAGTTTGCAGCAATTGAAATTGAGGACAAAGGGTGAAAGTGGGAAGAGAGAGAAGCAGCTGAAAAACTGGGACAATGGAGAATTAATTGGGACAGTTGGAGGGCATGGGTTTATAATGTAGACCACAGCCTCTTGCACAATAGCATTAGCTAAATATTTCTGTATTGCAGACTGCCCTTCTGTTTATCTTGTACTTAACTGCTTATTGTATTTTCTGGCATTATAGCTGTTTTATAGCTGTTGTATAAGAGGCCACCTGAAAAGCTTTTGAATAAAGCTTTTTTTGACTGCATAAGAAAAAGGCTTGATTCCCACATAAGTGTGGCTTGGACTGCATGTGCTGCATGTTACCATGGGCTGGTTCTTACAGTGTAGTGCAGCAGACTCAAGTGCACAGTTGCTGGTAGGCTGCACTCCAATCCAATCACCCAAAATGTTTAATAGAAATATTTGCTTACACCAGCCTTCCAAAATCTGGTGATATCCAGATGCATTGCACTAAAACACTCATCATCCCCATCTGACCATTTATAACCAATGGGTAAAATAGTCCCAACATAACTGGAGGGTGTCCACTTGGAAGGAAAGGCTGGCTTACAAATCAATCATTTTCTTTGTTTAAAACAAGTAATGGCTACAGCATCCATGGGAAATTCTCAGTCAAGACATCAGTATTCTGGAAACATTCTTGAAAATATTATGGTAAGAGTGACACTCAGGGGAAATGCCTTTGGGAATTTAGGTCTAAATCCCATTGTTAAACCCACCTAGAAAAGCTCAGCTTAATGGGGCTGGTATAAATGCCAATTTGCCAAATTCCTGCTAATTTACATGACCCTACCCTAGTTTTCTCCTGAGCATAACGCCACGGCACAGCCTTTAATATACTCTTACTATGTCATCTTTTACACAATTCTTAATACCTTTGAAAGACTGGTGACTAGTTTTCCATTCCTTTTTATCCAGAGCATTTTTTAAAAGGAAGACATTAAATTCACAGGGGTTTTAGAGACTTTATTTATGTATAAACAATTTAAACACTTTGCCATAAATTATCTTTGCCTGTCTCTATTCTTTGCTTAGCAGCAAATTAAAATTAATATAAAAACTCAATGAACAATTCATACATGTATATTACAAAAAAGTTCTGTACCAAAGTTCTTATTAGACTTGTTTTTATATATTTTTTTAAATATTTTTTTTTTCTCTCTCCGTGACCATAATGTGATTGTCTCAGTTTCTCGACCAAACAAACACACTAATAATTTTTTTTTCTTTTTTAAAATCTGAAACAGTGATTGTGCCTTCTGGCTGATGTATGTACAGGGTGATCTGAATTGGTGCCCATTTGCAATAGTGTTAACACAATGCCCACAGCTCTACTAGAACTGATACCAACAAACTACTGAATCTAAACAGACTACACCCTGTAACTGTGTTATACTGTCCACAATGGAATCTTCAAAGACAAACAGAGTATGAAATTTATCAGTAGTGATTTATAGCCACCATTTTGAATTCAACTTTACACTCTGCCCTCTTTGAATAAATTAACATTAGGCCAGACAAAAGCAGGGTCGGAGTGCAAGTGCAGGTTTATATTCCTTAATATATTTCTGTTACTATTTCCAGTGCTCTGTTGCTCCTGTTCTCCTCATTTCTTCCAGTTGCTACACACAAATCACCCCAGAAGTCATGTAATAAATGCACCTGTAATTTGCTTTTAAATGAAAAACCTCTAGAACGTTTATCAAACAAGCAGCCTGAAGAATCTTGTTTTTTCTCCCAACAGCTGGTCTAGTGGAGGTGGGTGGCCCTCTTGGATTTCTTGAAAGTTTGCTCACATGTGAATGGAGTGAGGTAATATAAGATGAGACCTTCTTTCTCAATATTTTTGTTTTGAACTTTTTTTTCTTTAGACCCAGAACAAGTGGGTAATATTTATGGGGTACTTTTGAATTTGCACGGTTTAAAGTTTTCAGTCTGGCTTTAGTCCACTTCAGGATGTGGTTTTTAATCACTTGGACAGCAGCATTTAACTCAAAAAATGTGAGCTTTCTTGCCACTTATTATCCCAAAGTAGCTCAGCCGAGTGCCCCCCCCGTTGGTCTTCATCTCCTTAGGAGAGGAGATAACAGTTGTAACTACTGATTCATCCAGGCAAAGGATGACAGTAGATTAATTTGTTACCTCTTTCCCATCTCATTCTGTCTTAAGAACTGGATGTTGCTGCTACTGTCTGCCAGCTCTGGGTACTGCTCCACTGGGAGCACATAGTATCCTTCATAACCTTGGACCCTCCCTGTGCTCAAAAGCTGCTGCTTCTCTCCTTCAGTCCACAGGCGGCTACCCTCTTTGCCATCCCGTGCCTTCTGTTGCTCTTTGGCCCAGGCCGACCCCAAAGCTCGTTGCCGAGCTTGGTCCAGCACTCTCGCCTTCTCTTCATCCAGTGTGTCAGGGGTCAGGCCGTAGCGGATGTTAAGCAGCAAGGTCGAGTACTGGAATTCGATATTTGTAAACCTTCGAGTCCTTCCATTGATCAAGAGGGTTGGCTGTGACACTGTCACGTTGACTCCGCTGTCCAGTACCTTGCGCCCGCTGGTCATTGCCAGGGTGACCAGGTCACTGTCCGATGAGCCGATCTTGACAAAATAGTGAGTGTCCTTCCCCTCAATACTATAGTGCATTTTTTCCAGGTAATAAGCATTGTTCAGCACTGAGGCAATCTTTCGGCTGTCTTCTGTTGTGATGCTTGAAATACCTGTGGTTACTCTGCCTTCCTTCACAGCAAACATGATCCCCTTGCCAATAATTGGAGTGGTGGTTGCAAACCAGTGACCTGCTTTCTCTCTAATGTTGGCATGTAATCTTTTAGATATGACTTGTCCTTCAAGGGCCATGAAGGCTTGATTGTGCCTCTCTGTTGTTTGCTGCACTCCAGTAATTAGCTAGAATCAAAAAAACAAAAGTGGGAAAAAGGTAAGTTACTTTTTTAGTATATAAGCACAGACTTCAGGTTACAAAGCATTCTTTTAATGCTCATGAAAAGCTTCACATGAATTAGAATTGGAACTGGGGAGCAATACGAGACGTATTCCTAGTTTCTTCTAGGAGTGGGCATAGTCATGTGAGGATTTTTAGCAAAATTTTCTTCTGCAGGGGGCTTTGGGTGGGTTGGGAAGAAAGGCTCTTTTTATGTTTCTCCTTTTCCTCCTTTAGAAGGTAGGCTTTGCACCATGGGTTATCTGCCAACCTGTTTTCCTTGAGATGGTGGAGATGGGCTAGACTTACTCGATTTAAGACTGGAAAGACACATACATGCAGAAAACTGGACTGCAGCACATTATGGATCAGATGAACTGCAGTTTTTCAAGTATGCTGGACAATTCTTTTTTCTGCTTACATTAATTGCTGCCCTTGCTCAGCCTGAACTAATCATAATCCAGACAGCCACACAGCAGATTATCCGAACTTCGAATTTCTCACCTAACAGCCTGCTAGGCAAGCCTCTTTTTGAAAATGACAGCACAATCCTTTGAATGCCAACTCAGGAGTAAGTCCTACTGAATTAAAGTACACTTACATCTAGCGAATATAATCCTGATTGTGCGTTCCAAAGGAACATGGTAATCTGCTGTTAGGAAATACAGTCAGAATTCCTACTGCACACAAACAGGCTGAGATCCTTCATTGCCTGGTGGAAGGCAATTCCATCCTGCAGGTGGAATCTGTTATGGTGCCCCAGTCCTCGTTGCCTAGTCTCATGGTTTTGCTGAGGTAAACCCCTGAACAGCCATTCTGTGGCCAATGGAGGATGGTGTAGGTGGCCGCAGAGAACCATCCTGCTATGCAGATGGAGACTGATAATGTCTTCCACTGACCTTTACCAGGGTTTCGGTGGATGATGTCACAGTCTGTGTCTAGCTATGGGGCACAGCCAGATGATCCCCTGGCTCTCCACCAGCCACAAAATGGCAGTTCAGGGGGCTATTGCACCAAAACCATGAGTTGGGGAGATTGGTCATTGTGAAGAATGGAAGACAATGCAATGATCAAACAAAGACATATGCATGTGCAAGGTGGACTTTTGCTTGCAAATGTCATTAACAGGATGTCAACAACTGTTTTGTGCATATACCTTTGAGGACTCTCTAGAACCCTTCTATTTACTTAGTTTCTCTACTACATAACAGTTATTGACATCTTCAAATAACAGGAGGTGCCAACAAAATGAGTCTGTCTGTGTCCAACAGCAGTGCAGCTCTTTTGACCAACCCTTGACAATCTTGTGGCTTTTACTACACAATACAGTAGCTTTCATGTGATTTACAGGCAGAATTATGGCCATGATAATGCAATGATATTGTTAACTCAAATGGGATTGAAGATTGGAGGAGTCACAAGAAATCTTATGTTTCTGCCACCATGTTTTTTATGTTGTATTATCTGAAGTGTGCTTGCACATGGAAGAGTTTATTAATTCTGTTCAGACATAATGCTCATTACATTAGTAAACAGAAGTCAATATGTTAAAAACATCAATGATTCTATTAACGGAAACAAATTAGTCAAAAAGATTATTCTCATGTCTTAGTCATAGTTTACTACATTAATCCTAAATAAGGGGTGCCTTTAATTTTATTTGGAATTGTCTTCAGATTTGTATGGAGCAATAGCTCAATTAATGCCTTGGAAAGAACCTATAGCTGCTTCCCCCACTCCGATATAATTTCAGGTATTGTTTGTGACAGGGCCTGAATGCCCTAAAGATATCAGATCCCAGCTGATCTTGGAAACTAAGCAAAGTCTGCCCTGGTTAACACTTGGACATGAGGCTGACAACAATACCAGGTGCTGTAGGCTATATTTCAGAGAAAGGAAGTGACAGAACCACCTCTGAGGATTCTTTGCCTAGGAAAACCCTATGAAATTCATGGGGTTGCCATAAGTTGATACCATAAGTTTACATGATCTCCCCAAATTAAATTAACGCCAACTGCATCTCCCACTAGGAATCAAATCCTTAATATTTGCAAAAGATTATGAAAGTATCTTCATTTAAGTATACAAATTTTATTAATGCCTTGATAAAAGATGAAAAGTAAGGGGGCCATGGAATTAATTCAGCTGGAAAGTAGCTTATGGGGGCTTGGAGGAAGTCTCTTTCCTCCAGAGTCCCTCCCCCCTTATCTCCACCTCCCTTGGGAAGGGGATGGTGGGAGGGAAGAGGGAATTCTTCTGTTATCTTTGATCAAGTGATTGGAGATAGCACTGGAATCTTCCCTGACCTCTCCATTGGGGTCTATCACTACTCTCAGTTGGTGACAATCCAGATACCTCTCAGCTGGGCCTCCCTGAGAACTTGAAGATGTCAAGGTCATAACCATACTTTTGATATTTGCCTGCCTGCACAGGGATAACCCTTCTCCTCATTTCGCTTCCTCGCCCTTGGTGTAACAGTTGTCTGATACTACATATATGGCCCAGAATTTTACACGTGCTTAGTTACATAGCTACCTTAGTTGCACAGCTAAGTAGTGTCCCCTCGACTGATACCCCATAAGTCCTGACTTCCTGGGCAGGAGCTACTGTGATCAACAAGGATCTGTTCCCCTGTCAATCAATATGCAGCAGAATGATGTTTCCGCTCTCCTCCCACCAGCAATTTTTGGTGCAAGGAGAAGTTGCAACTGCTGCAATGGAAATTGCTCATGGGTGAGGGTGGAAATAGCAGTCTGCTTCATCTTGACTAACAGGAGAATAAATCCCTATTACTCGCAGTATCTATTGCTGAGCAAGTCAGGTTTGGGGGCCTTCTACGATTCCTACATATTCCCTACATATTGTATATGCAGGAACTATGAATCTGCATCTGTTATGAATGCACAGCTCTAGATTATACATTCACTAGATTGTAACAGTGATAGTCAATTTCAGCCAATGTTAATTAATCTGGCAATTTTCTTTATTAAATAATATTTCAAGAGCAAATGCTGGAAAATAATGCCAGCAATGATCTTCATCGAGAGCAAATAAAGGAGCATACTGTTAAAGTCAACTGATTCAGTTTACTTCATATTCACTTGACTGACTTTATCTTGTCAGTCAGGCTTCCTATTGTTGCAATTACCAAATAAAGCTAAATGTAAACAAATTTGTAGTGTGGATAGAGAAGGTGTCTGCTTACCTGCCCATTTTCACATGCCTGAGATTCTGACAGCTCATAAGGAGGTGGCACGAAGTACATTTTTGCTCTTGGGAAACCAGGTATAATGTTGCTGAGCTGAAATCCAAACATCACTAACCAGCTCTTCACATCTGAGAATCAAAAGTAAATACATGTGTGAAACCTGAAGGTGTGCAGTAAACACTGGAAGCACTGAATATTAACTCCTGATTACAGAAAAGGAAAGCATCTTCAGAATTTTTACATTATCTATATATTTTTCCTAAACAGTCTGACTAATATAAATGCCCCACCAAGTATAAAATACTCATATTGTCAAATTTCTAGGCACCTTCCCAGTGATGGCTGTTCATTTTGTAGGAATCCCAAGAAGTAACCTGTTTGTGACTCCTCTAGAGCAGTGCATCTCAAGCTCTCTGATGTGGGGCTCCAATGACTCCTCTAGAGCAGTGCATCTCAAGCTCTCTGATGTGGGGCTCCAGCAATCCCCCCCCCCCCACCAGCATGCCAGGGACTGGTACCATATTTGTGTCCATTCACAACGATCGTTTCTTTCTTTCCTGGAAATTTTCTTGGGACTATCAGCCAATGGTGCAGGGACTGGCACCAATCCATGGATCACCACTCTGAGTAGCAATGTTCTAGAGTATGGTTACTGGAACACTGATGTGGTGTTGTTACTACTGCGGTTTCTCATATTACTACTGCTGCTAATAAACCTTTTATTATTTCCTCAGGGTACAAAATGTTTATTTAATTTTACTATTCAATATTGTGAGGGATATTTCATGAAATAGTAACACAGTACTGGATGATTATAACAGATCATTACTACTTTTCTTTAGATGTTGCTAGCCACAATATTGAATAAATGTATGTGAGGAGGGGAGAGAGAATACCACTAGCCTATCTGTCTTTTCCTTCCCAGCAAATCATTTAATAATGGAAGAAAAAAAGTGTCATTGCTCTTCACTGGGGCTGTTATATATGTGTGTAAAAGGCCACAGGAAAAGAGGAAGAAGAGGAGGAAGAGAAGAAGAAGAGGAAGAGAAAGGTGGTTTTCATGGAAAGCTGTGGGAACTCTTTACTGACAGAGCTATGTTGAGCAGCTAAGTTGCTAATGATTTAATAAATGTGCTATATAACTGGCTAACCTTTATTTTCTTTATGTGTGAAAAACTGTTATTATGCCTTCAGTTAAGTATTAATGTGGTTGATCAAGGCCAGAAGAATCAAATGTTACCCCTTCTTTCCTCTTTTTAACCATAAGTAGATTTGGGAGGCTTCAAAGCACAGAGCAATGGATGGGAGGATTCCTTAAATTCTTCCATTCCAGCCATTTTCACATTTAGTACGCCCTCTCTCCCCAGCTGCTTCTTTATTTGCAAGTGGAATTTGATTCAAGTTATTTCTCTCTTTTCAAGATCATACTGAAATCTCCAAGGTGTATATTAAGTTACAATACATATTGAACAAACTCCCAGAACATAATCATTTACACTTCAACTTTCCCGAAAGATAATTTATTATTTCTTGGAGTTTTAACCTCCTCTGAAATTATAGTAGCTTCATGTAGGAGACAGATTCCTTGTTCATTTTTTTTTAAATGCTGGGACTTTAATTATGGCATACTGCACATCTAATTCTGAGAAAGTATGTGTTGAATAGCTCTTAATTGCCTTTCTTTTAAGAAACAGTTACTGGCTGGCTCAGCCAGTGATTCTACTAAGAAGAAAATGAGTACCAATGGAATGGAAATTAGAACTTCCGTCCAAACACGTGGAACACAGAAATTCTCCTGAAGATGCTTTCAGATTATATTTCTGAAGCACTATTTTGCTGCTTGAACCACATAATTTTATGGGGCACTTAGATTACAATGTTTTCTATTTCCAAACTTCTGGTGTCTTTGCCAATGTCTCTGATTAGTAATGCAATGAGCCACTCATCTGAAAATACCCTGTCTCAAAATGTGCCTGAGCAACTCTCAATAGGTACAGGAGAATAATTGGATTAAATCCAAAATTAGTTATACGGAGCTCAGACACACTGGAATGAATGGGACTTAAACTGGTAGCAATTAAACTACAAACCATTCATTGCAGTCAATCTATTGTAAGGATGTCTACCTTTGGATTAAATCTGTTGTTTTAAACTTTAAGGTCCTCCTTGTCCAAACTGGGCTTCAGTTTTAAGACCTACTGGGGGTGATCCTCTATCTCAGCACTTTTAGAATACTAACATTGACTTCCAGGACACTGTAAATGAGATACTAGATTAGCTGTTAGGAATCTGGCTTCACTACTTGGTTTTGACATGAGTTTGCTTAATTGACTTCTGCATAGCATAAGACTTTTCTCAAGGGCTTAAGTAAACCCCACTGAATTAAATGGCTGCCTGTCTGTAGTATTCCCTGCTGTACAATGGAGGAAGCAACAGCGTTTAATCTGATACCTACTGGTAATGCATTATTAAGAAACCATTACAGGGTGCCAAGCATGAAGTTTTGGTTTATGATTTTCCTGATTCTTCTAGCAGTCAGTTTAGGAATGAGCATTTGGTTGTGCATAACTAATGCTCATATAAATAAACAATGGAGAAGTTTTCCTTCAATCATGAGTGTACAAGTATCACTGATCTCAGTGTACTTTAATCCTACAAAATTGGGTAAAGAATTGCATCCCCACCCTTGTTTTACAAGAACACAGGAATTGAACTGCAGCCACAAAATCATGACACCTCCCTCCTCTGGTACTGATAAGTAAACCCCAAAATTAGATTGGAGGAGAGCTTCCATGTTTTTTCAGGTATAAAAGATCTGGAATCTGTATGAGATACTAAATGTAGAATCTCATCCTTAATATCTTTCCACTATATTCTTTAGATTTCTAGAGCATCTATTATTTCTCACCTGTTACATAGTTCTTTAAATCCAGTTCATTGCTGAGAGGGTTGTTGCTCTTGAACATATACAAATTGAATGGAGCGGGTTCCTTACCAATATTTTTCCACATTGTATAATCAGGAGAGGTCCAACGTCCAGCTAAAACATCATAATCTCTTTGAGTAAAGTGGACCAATTTTGTTAAGGGATCATATAGTCCTCCATGAAATCCAATGACAATTTGGAAGTCTGGGTTAGAATCATGATAGATCTCTCCATATGCTGTATATTGTAGTTGTTTGATCATTAGACCATTGATGCTGAACACTGCCAGTGGTGTACCTGTGTTATCCGAGGCGACATAGTATTCTTCTCCACTGCTGCTTTCCATTGCAAAAAGATGACCTTGTAGGTCATAGTAGAGGGAAGTAATTTCTGAATTGGAATGGTTATACACATGAGTTATCCTAGTTGGATTGTGAAGATCAGCATAAAAATACTGAAGGTGGTGTCCCAAGTTGGTTTTGTAAGAAGCTCGCCTTCCTAGTCCATCATAACGATACTGAATACTCCATCCATTCGCTTTGTTATAAGCTCTTGTTAAGAGGCCTTTGGAATTATACTCAAATATATCGGAACCTCTTTGGCACAGAAAGCCATCATCATCAATTTTATATTGCACATCACCCAGGCGTGTAATCCTATCTCTGAGATCATAGCGCAGTGGCATCAATCGGACACTGTTTCCAGGATTCAAGAGATGCAAATTGCCATTGAGATCATAACTGTAACGCCAGTTTGGCCTGTCATTGACTGCCACACTCTGGAGCTGCCCATCACCATCATAATCATAGGTGTACTTAGTTGTGTTGGCGTAAGGGCCAAGCTTCAGCTCTCTCTTAGTTACCCTTCCCATACTGTCATATTGCACTGTCATCCAATACATGAGTGATCGGAACATTTCATACTGAACTTCTTTAATACGACCGTGTGTATCAAAGTGTTTGCTCAGTGTCATCACAGCAGTGGTAATTATTTGATTTATATCATAATAAATTACCCCAAATTTGCCAAAGTGCTCTACTTTGCCTGAGATTTCATCATAACGATAAAGGTCAACTGGAAGAGGTATTTCACTTATTATAGGCTTGATGCTAGCAATTCGAAAACTATTGTCATGATAGGTATAATCAAACCTTGCATTGACCATACCTTCCTCAGAAAATCTATAAATCTGTTTGTCAACCAGAGGACCAATTTTACGATAGCGGATGGTACAAGAAAAGCCACCGCTCTGTAGATTAACCATCTTGAGAACTCCAGTGGTTTCATCATATCCAAAAGTCACTGCTGTACTGTCATATACAATCTCTGACAACTTGGATAATTTCCCATATTTGTAGAAAACCTGCCGGCCAGTTCCTAAAAAAGATGTTTTCAAAATCCTTCCATCATCACTGTAATCAAAAATCACTGAGGCATTACTCTCAGGAGGGTTATAAATATTTCGAATATAGCCAATCGATGTATGAGTGGACATACTGTGCCGAGCAATGCTTGGCATAGTGACAGCATGCAGTCGGTCTGAAGAATCATATTCAAAGATGTACTGCCGCTGACTCTGAAGTAGTAGCACCATGGACTATTGGAAAAACAAATAAAGAATATAGATTAGATGCTGCATGGTCAAAAATGTGCCAAATAGGTTTTAGAATTACAGTCTACAAACACATAAATAAGAAAAAAAATAAACATGGTTGACAGTTCCATCCAGTATTGTTGACATATAGCTAACAAATATGCTCTATAATTACTTAAAAACCCTTCAGTTCTCAAATATAAAATTTATATGAAAATCTAAAGTACATTTTGTCAAATTCTATGTCATTTCCTCCATTGCTTAAAAAAAAAGACATAATGTTAATTCCTTAAGCCGTCTCTCTTCTAGATACTACCATTCTTACTGGGAATCTCCCACTCTCTGATAAATGATGGTTGTAAACAATTTTAGATTAACAGAGTTTTCAGAAACATTACATGTAAATCTGTTTTAAATTAAACAAGGCATAATAAAGATAACAGTTTTGTAAGGCCCAGAGATAAGCCATGTGCTGCTATTCCATTAATTTTAGTCTGTGATATTAAGTACACAGGTACATTTAGCTTACCATTTTCTTACCACAAAGTGACGTGGCAGTCTCTTCATGGCCAAGCTTAAGCACGCACCTTGTTACCATACCAACATGCATTTAGCAAGTTTCATAAGTTATGCTTGCTCACTGTATGGTGGCACAGAAGCTAGACTGTGGTAAAATCATTCATTTTTAGGACTGGATTCCTTGCGGTTCTCAATAAAAGATTACTGCCCCGACAGCTGCTTTATTCCACATTCAACTGGAATTAACGGGGCTGGGTCCCAAGACAATTAGGTTAAGACTACAGGATCATCAGTTCATTTTAATGGTAATACTATATTACTGATTTCAATTCAGTTTGCATTCTGTGATACGTTCTGTTTTATCGGACCTCAAAAGTACCTAAATATAAACAAACAATTTCTATGAATTCTGTAATCCTAACCAAGAAGTAATCTCCATTGCGGGCTTGCTTCTGAGTTAGTATGTACACTAAGAATTTACATCTAATGCATAATTCTAGCCAATGGAATATTAATGATGGCTTTATTGATATACATGTGCATATCTAGGCAAAGCGCAGAATAGACAGGCTTCTGTACGTGTGCTGCTACTGCTCATATGAAAAGTTACTTACTTTTTCCAGATATGTATAACTCCATACTTTTCCATCTGCAAACATGCGGGAAATAATCCTGCCTTGTTTGTCAATCTCTGTTTTTTCACTCATGGCACCACGCTGAAGTCCAGCCAGTCGTCCATTGGAGAAATAAGAAACATTCACAGCAGCGAGCCCACTACTGGGTAGCCAGAGAAAGGGGCGTCCCAGTTGATCATAAATAATACGCAATGTAAACTTCCGGTGATCATCATATATTTTCTCTGTCCGAATGTTTCGGTCATAATCAATAGACAGCAAATTTCTTCCATGGACCTGATCAAAGAAAATATACAAATGTCACTAAATACAGGTAAAAATTGTAAGAGCAATGTAGGAGAGCATACACTGTTCGCTGACTTAGTACTGCATAAAATTCACCCAAGAATGTTAATTTTTAAAAAATTATAAATCAGTTGCATAGGTTTTGTCCTCAGACCTATTTCTTTGGTCTACTGTTTCATCAGAAACAAGTCCCACAGTGCTCAATGGAGCTTACGCCCCCTTGCAAATATGTTTAGAACTGTGTCTTCTTCTATGTGTGCATTATTATAATACAATCTTTTCGCAGTAGAAAAGCCAAACAATTAATTCTTAATAATTTGTGCTGGGTACAACACTTTGAGTTCAAATTTTAGCAGGAAGAATCCTCAAATTTTATGAAATCTAGCGCAGAGCTTAGAACATTACTTCTTAAAAGCAATTTTAAAATTATTATTAGAGGTGTTACTCATCACTAGTGAATTACTTTATTTACTTTTTGCTTTTTTTTAAAAAAAATACTTAAAATACAAACATGACCTCAAATTATTCCAAATGATCCCTTCCCAAATATTTTAGGCAAAACGAGTAAAAAGCAATGATGTTGTTATATTACATGGTTGTTACAATTACTTTTCAAAAACAATAATCCAGGTAATATTATTACAGCTAACTTCACCACTTGTCACATGCTCCTCTTGAGCTCCAAATGTGCCCGTAAGCATAAATGTGCCTGGTCACTTTTTGGCATGTTACAGTTACTGATGTTTCTACTCACTATGGATCAGAATGCAAAGAATGGCTTTAGTGCACAGAAGGGCATGTGATGGATAGCCCAGTGGAAAGTTTTCCTTTGAATGGCTGAACACAGCTCAGTGCTCCCAGCATAGCAGAAACCACTTCTGCAATTTCTCTGTGGTTTCAATGTAGTTCGCTGTGCCATTCCTTTTCAAAAGAAAAGAAAACTAGAGACCAATAGCTCATCTGGATTTACAAGACTAGGTCCATTGTTCTTTAGGTTTCAGCCTTCCAGGTATATTAGCTCACAGAATGTTAATTTTATTGTACTTAGTTTGCTTGTTTGTTAAAAAGGTTCATATGTAGTTTTTAAGGTGGCTTCTGAAAAATAACAACAAAACTTCAGCAGAGTAAAATATTAGTAAAAATCAATGCTGAAACAGACAATTTAAAATCCCAGACAAGATTATACTAAAATATAATAAATAAAAAAAGATGAAACAATCAAAAGCAGTCTAGTAAAACCTCTCTTATAAGAAAGTCTTGGAAAAGAAATGTGTTGAGCCTCCCTAAAAACATGTAATAAGTTTTCTGGATGGGGTGAAGTTATTAGGGGGTGAAGGCATTGTGCCCCCCTCAATAAGAATTCTGGACCCCCAATACAATTTTCCTTCAGTCTCCAGATTCCTAGTAACGCAGGGAGTGAGGCATTGAAAAATCATTCACACCAAGAACCCTAGCATTGCTGTGCTCACGTTCCCTTTGAAACTCTTTGCCTTTTCTTTGGATGCCCAAGATGCATTTCTAAATGCTCAGTCGGAGTTACTGCAAAGCTAGAAATATGAGGAATGTGGGGAAATTTCATGGTGAGGGAGGGAAAGAGAGAATTCTTATTTGAGAGAGGAAAAGCCCTCATTCCCCACCCTGGGACCTGTCAAACTGGGCCCTCCAATGAAAAAGCCCTTGCTCTCACACCCAGGCCTATGGCAGGTCTATGAGCAGTCCCCTCGGTTGCAGATTTCAAAACGTGGGCAGGCTGACACGGAGGAAGGAATCAATAATAACTAGATAATCGCAAAGCCCTGACTGGTGAAAGAGGCAATATTCAAAATATCGACACACAATAAAGGAACCTTATAGGCACTAGATCCCATCTAATCTTGGAAGCTAAGCAGGGCCAGTCCTGGTTAGTACTTGGATGTCAGACTACCAATGAAGACCGGGCGCTGTAGGCTATATTTCAGAGGAAGGAACTGGCAAAGCCTTCTTTGAGTATTCCTTGTGTATGAAAACCCTATGAAATTCGTAGGGTCACCATAAGTCAACAGGTAACTTGAAGGCAGAGAGAGAGAGAGATAGAGCGCGCAAGGTGCACTCAATGTATTTCTAATTCAGTACTGAAGGTTTCAAACCACCCCCTCCCACTGTGGGCAGGCAGACAGTGTCATTAAGGTAAAGCAACTCCCACAATCAACAGATGCTGACGAGCAGCAGACCTCACGAGTCCTCGGGGCATTCTCCAATGTATATAATGATGGAACTGTGTGGGTCACATAGACTGCTTTGCATCCTCTAATTTAGGCTGACTTTCTGGATTCGTAACCTAGACTTAAAGATCTGTAACTGCTTCTTATTCGCTAACACCATACAGACACAATTGTGGCACTATTGCCACAATCCTAAAAGTTCTCCCAAACTTAATTTACCAGGCAATAGAGAACCAGTGGGGTGTAATGGCTTGAGCACTGGACTACAGCTCTAAAGACCAGAGTTTGAATCCCTGCTGGGTCATGGAAACTCGCTGGGTGACCTTGGACAAGTCACACTCTCTCAGCCTTAGAGAAGGGTAAAGGCAATCCCTCTCTGAACAAATCTTGCAAAAAAACAACAACCCCATCCTCTGTTATAGGTTTGCCTTAGTGTCAACATAAGTTGGAAATGACTTGAAGGTACACAACAACAAAAACAACTGCCACACTGAGCTGGAGGTCTCTCTTGCTGGCAATCAGGACATAGGAGGAAGATGTTTCCACAACCCCAGCCCCACCAGTGAGAGAGGCTGCAATGATCAGAAGCAGGACTCCTGTCACAATTCATAGGATCACCCTAAGTCAAAGTAGACAGGAAATAACAACAACTTTGGGACAGTAGAACATACTTCCCTATCATAAATGGTGAGGTAAAATTCAGTTCATTTTGTTTCTGCATGTGATTTTTTTCCCCTTTCCCTTTGCCCAAGACAGCAAAAAGTTGTAATCTACCCATGGTCTTGCCCTCCACCCACCCAGCCCCCAATTCCACAGCTTTAATGAAAACTCAGCTTGAGGGGATGAATCCTTGACAGGCTGTGAGGGTCTAGGAGAATCAGAGCCAAGGAAAGCCAAGCTGAAACATCACCTGCTCCTTCAAACAGAAGTAGAGCTGAAAATATTGCCTTGAGCTAAAAGTGTTACCAGCAATTGTTACACATAAGAGTGTTCAATAGGTACAGGTCACAGTCCTGTAATTGCAGTGCTGACATTCCCATTAATGATATGAGTGTCCAGATAGTATACAGGACATATGAAAAGACAGACAGGGAAAATGTGTGCTACTGGTGGGAGGGGGGAAGGGGTAGATGGGTGGAATCAAAATCACTATAGGATGGTACAACTCCTCTGAATGGCATTGGAAAGAGATGTGTTCGTTTTGTTTATCCCGAAAGATCAAGCTCTATTTCCCCTTCTCATCTCTCCAATTCAACCTGCTTTCCACAACAGCATCTGTTATTTTACATGCCTCATGCTTTTTAATTGGGGTCCATCCATCCAGATGAATAGCTTCATTTTTAAGGGTGGTGCTCTACAGGGTGATCTAAGCATTGGCTACGCTCTAAATTATTTTTTGGCTCCCATCCCAAGGAAGACAATAAGGGATGGGAAGGGAATGAGCTTTCACATCTGCACGGGGCAGAGTGGAAGGCCATGGGGGTTCTTGCCCCAGCTGAAAATCCAGGCTGTCTGATGAACTGACACACAGCCAGGAAGCCTATCTGGCATTGTTTAATGACAGACTTAGGAAACTGGGATCCACCATGAATGTAGCCAGCATTCATGATTCTACAGGATGTCACTCATTATTTGGGGAAAGTCTTCACAGTGAAGACAGCTTGAGAAGAGAGACAGTGCAGAATCCAAAAAAAGCCTCTGCTAGCATTCCCACAGAAATTGTGTGAAAATAGAGAGGGATTTCTGCAGTTGGCTGGTAGTAAGGGGGGTTCCCATCAAGCTCCCAAATTGGCTGGAGATATTTTCTTTACTGTTTAGCATTTTATTAAGTGCTTCGGTTAAAATAGTCAGTATGCACTATGAATAAAATTGCAATTAAGTCCAAGTTCAACATGGGAGAGTAGCCTTGGAGACAAAAACCACAATCTTAGGAGCGGATATATTACACTTGCCAGGGGAATGCTCTCAGGATCTTCTTCCCCTGCCTCATGCCCCTATGTAAGGAGAAAATTCAATTAAAAGATGATACAAATTTAGACAGCGAGGGTCAGTGAGGAAATTTTGAGAGGTTCTGTACTATATGCTTCACTTCTTATTTTTGCTGTGTGCCTTTGAGTTGTTTCTGACTTATGATGACACTAGAGATCATAGGGTACTTTTGGCAATGTTTATTCAAACAGGGTTGCCATTATCTCCCTCTGAGGCTTAGCGAATGTGATTTATCCTAGGTCAACCAGTGAGTTTCCATGGCTAAGAGAAGATTCAAATGTTGGTCTCTAGCAGTCCAGCACTCAAATCACTACACCATACACCACTCTTAGTTCACTTACAGGTATACAAGTAGAGCATGGGGAAGGTGTTGTAGCAGACAGCCAATCCACTGTCCAGTCTGGTTTCCTAGCAGGAAGTTCTTCCTCCAACACAAGATGTACCCAGAGCTCACAGACAGACTGTGTATACATCTCGCTGCTTCTAATCCTCCTATCTCATTCTGTGTTGGTTCCAAAATTACTTCTACTAGCCTACTCCACACATTTGTCTGTTCCTTTAAGTGGAAGGAGGGGTGTCATCTTGATCAAAGTGATTGCTTTCTCTCTTTAGAATATGCCAAAGAATCCCCCACAATTTCTTAGGCATTGGCTAATATAATGAGACATCTCACTGTCCAGTAGCCAGCAATCTGTTTGATCAATGGAATGGGAAAACTTTCATTCATCAGGAAAGAGAAGAAAGGGGAAGGTGGTAAAAGGGTGCTTTAAGCTGGAATATGAATTAAACAAATAGGAATAATAAGTTTAGCTTGGGCTCATAACTTTTGGTGCCTGGGTTAAGTTGACTGCTTAGATTCCTGAAGATAAGTAAAAAATTGTCATATATGACTAAGGCCATTTCCACACTACACTGTTATAGTGCTATTATTCCACTTTCAACATCCTGTGGAATTCTGGGGTTTGTAGTTTCCTGAGGCCAAAGAGCTCTCTGGCTGAGAATTCTAAATGCCCCTCCCTAAACTGCATGCTCCAGGATTCCATAGGATGTTTAAAGTGGAATAACAGCACTATAACACTGTAAGGTAGAAATGGCCAGAGAGTTTACATCATTTTTGTTTCTCCGAGGTGCTTACAAAAGGGCATGTCCACCATATACAACATTGTATCTAAATTATTCAAATTAGGGTAAATCTACTTCGTAACTTTGCTAATAACTTTTTCTTGATACACTGGAATTACCCTGTCTTTAGTGTGTGTTCTCAGGGAGTCTAACAACCCAAAAAGGAGGTAATGTATAAACTGACAGCCACACAGATCTGATTACACCCAGAGAGAAGCAAATCCTGCCCCAGTTCTTTCGTGAAAACTTTGGATTACAGAAGTGCAAGCTTCATAGTGAGACCTTAGTGAGACCTCAGCCCAAATCACTGGGTACTAGGGATATGCCTAGTCATGAGATCAGCAGAAGCCTGTGAACACAGAAACACTCTGAATGTGTCTGGAGTGATTAAGGCAAGCCATTTTCAAACCTGTTGGCCCCCACCATGCCAATTTCCAGCAGCTTTTCATCCCACCCAGCTGCAATCTTTGAATTGGTCCTTCGTCACTCAGCATAGATGTGATTTTTTCTGTCAATCACAAGCAGCTGTCATTTTCTTCCGATCAAGCTGTTTGAAGGTCTCACATGCTCTTCCCAGAATGTAAAGTGTTGGTGACTTTACGTTTTTTGAAAAGTGAAAACAAGGAGTCATAGTAACCTTAAATTTAGCATGTGCAACAGTGAATACTTTAATATGAAAGATAAATAACTGCATTCACTGGAGACGGACCAAAGAATCCCGGCCAAGCCTGTAATCTAATAAAGCTTCTTAAGCAATTTAATTGTGAATGAACCATTAATAAAGTAGAAGTCTTTAAATTAGATATCTTTTGACAGCAGTGACTACTTAAGAAGTATTCATCAGTTCCTGGGAATTTGTTCTTCAGCTTATATTTTACAGTAGCTTTGATTAAGCAACACTTTCTCTTATCCAAATTTGAACAGCACATCAAACAATATGGAAATAGACCCCAAGTCTTTCTTGAGGACATGAAAGTTGTTCTGAATTATTTTCACAGCAAGAGTGAGCCCAATTCCCACCCCAGCCCACTCCGCAGGAATTCAGTTACAGAGAAAGCAGTTTTTAAATTAATACAGCTTTGTATTTGTAAAGAAATAATTTTTAATTATCATTCATTTTCCTCACTCTGATTTTTTCCACTTAATGAAGTAGGTCTTTCTTTACTATGGTTTTCATTTCCTCAGTGGATAAGTTGTTAAAAAAAAATCACCATTCATGAAGGATTTCTCGTAGAAGGTTTTGACAGCACCAAATAGGCAGTCTCTAAAGTAATGAAATGGCTTTAAAAAGGAATCTTACTAAAGACATTCTTTCTACTCCAACTGCTTATCCCATATTTGAGTAGTAAGCACAAGGAAACAAATCCAAAGCTGCCAGCATCTCATGTGTATTTGTATTTAGTTGTAGAATGACAAGAGGGAAACCACCAACAGTCACTCTGATGAGCGTCCTCTTAATCCAGTCCCATAAAAGGAAGCTGAAGATTCCTCATGTCTATTGGAATTATTGTCCAAAGACCAGAGGTCATGTTAGCACGAGAATGCAGAAGAGTTGTGTTTAACTTTATGAAGCATCCTAACTAGAGTGTATCCATACCACACAATTATATCAATTTGATATCAGTTGAATGGCTGTGGTTCCATTTTATGGAATTCTGGAGTTGGTAGTTGGGTGAGAATTAGCATTCTGTCCTAGATAGGTCTAGCGCTCTAATTCTGGAGAGTTACACAAGATAAGTCTTCAAGGAGGTTTGTTGTGTAGAGACAATACCAATTTCTGACTGACAGCTGACAGATACTGCACAGGTTTCATTGGGCAGGCTTGATTATCATTTTTATTTGACATGTCCTTTCACACCACCCAGTCTGAGTGCTATGATTTCACTATGACTACTATGGCAACATCCTATGGAAGCCTGGAGTTTGCAGTTTGTGTGTGTGTGTAGGAGGGGACATTTAGAATTCTCAACCAGAGAGCTCTGATCAAATTGCAAACTCCAGATTTCATAGGATGTTGCCATGGTAGTTAAAGTGGAATCATAGTGCTGTAAGCAAGTAGTACGAAAGGATCCCTAGTAGTGGGAAGCAGAACTTTATGCAGCAGAGACAGAAGCAACTCTCTATAGCTGTGGAGATTTAAAGGGGGGAAAAAGGAACCCCCTCCCACTCAATGCTTCCTTCTGCCTTGAACAGGAGCTAGGAATTCCCCCTAAATCTCTTACCTCTACTACCACCACTCACTGAATTCTGAATTAGCTGAGCAGCACAGTGGGACTCTGCCCTGGAACTCTGCTCTGGGAATTGCCAATCTCTATGCCTAAGGTCCGTTCCCTTCCCTCACCTCCCCCTTCTGAGTGAGACAAATCCTATCTAAGCGTGTGTCAAGGAATGGCGTGGGAATGGGAGAGGAATCAGAGATTTTACAGACAAGTATTTATTTTAAGGCATGCAAGCAAACAAGAAAATAATACTCATGAGAGGCTCCCCCCTCTCAGCTATGCTTAAGTTACAAGTAGTTACAAAATAGGTACATTCTCCAGATCAGCCAGATTTCCAAAATAACAAAAGACCAAGTGCAACCAACTAGATTCATTCTAAGTTACTCATAGCAAGTTGGTGACTTTCTGAGATGCTCTGCAAGGGCAGGGCCAGGAGATGGTCTACCCAGCATCCATGCCCTTTTGTTGATGTTTTTGGATGTCCTCTTTGTTCTCTCTCTACTGCATGGTCTCTCAAAGATTTTATAACTTTTCCATCAATGCATCTCAAAGATTCTCATCTTTCTCCCCCTGATTGGTCACTTATCTCTCGTGATCTACAATGCTAACCCTAATAGTTCATTAATCCTTTATATGCCTGAAGGGAGAATGATTCCCCTTCAGCACTGAAACCTGGATAATGGGAAACCCCACTATCACAAAGTCTATTGCAGAAAGCATGCTCAGGTGAAGCCTCTGCTATAAGAACAGTGATGGTTTAGTCTGAATTTCTTCCTGCTCTGGACTTAACAAGCCACTGTGGTGTTTTCCCCCTCTATTTCCCTAGCATTCTTCTTGTGGTGCTGTCAATTAGAGTAAGTGCCTTTTCTCAGCTGCCAATCATGGGCAAGGAAGTAAAAAAAAAAAAGATCAACTTTTTTTAGGTTGTCAGGGGGTCTTCACTTGTCAACCTGTAAATGTTTGGAGTTACATGTTCATCGTGCCATGGACACTGCTGCATTTTCCCCTGCATTTGGTTAGCAACAGCTGTGATTCTGTGATAGAATAGCACGCTGGAACTTCCTCATGCACCACAGAGCTCTGGATTTCAGACAAAGGCCATTTTCACACTACACTGTGATAGTGCTATTATTCTGGGGTTTGCAGTTTAGAGAGGGGCATTTAGAATTCTCAGCCAGAGAGCTCTTTGTCCTCAGGAAACTACAAATTCCCAGAATTCCACAGAATGTTGAAAGTGGAATAATAGCATTATAACAGTGTGGGAATCGCCAAAGAGGAAGAGGATTTGCAAGCATGCAGGGTGGTGGCGGACAGCAGTGGATGTGGTTGTGGTTTTGTTGGATTTGACAGTGGCTGTACCAATTTAAATAACACAAAAAAGCTGTGGAGAGGGGGCCACAAGCCATGTGTTGCCCACTGTGTATTAGAACAAGGCAAAGGAACATGTGGCCCTTCACACATCACTGCTGGTGAAGGAAGGGGGGAAAACTTTCTTTCGTGAACACAGAATATAAACAAAAATGGTTGCTTGCTGCTGTATCATAATGCTCTGCATTCCTCATCCTTGAACAAACCATACAACCAACGTATGCTAGATCAGCTTGGATCACTTTCCCAAAAGGTATTCTGGCAAACTGCTTTTTGTGTTTGTCTTTAGCCCAGGAGAATACTTTTTGCACTTTTGAGCACGAGGGGTCCGACTAGGGAAAATTAAGTCTTAATTCTTGTTAGAAGCCAAAATGATACAACTGAGGCTGTTGTACTCTCGACATATCACAAGATAGCATGGCTCACTGGACAATAATGCTGGGTAACGTGGAAGGCATTAGGAAAAGAGGGAGCCTGCTCTACCAATGGACTGAATCAACCACGGAAGCCACAGCCTGAGTTTGCACGACCTGAGCACGGCAGGTGATAATGCCCTGGGCCTCTTGGTGATCTCTCATTCATGGGGTTGCTGTTAGCTGAAATCAACTTGATCGCAAATGGCAGCCACAAATAACTGCAATAGCCACAACGAGCTTTCTGCTTGCTATCAGAGAATGTAAAACAGATTCTGCACATAATGGTTAAGGGGAAAAGTGTCTGGTTCAAAAAGTATTATCTGTAGGTAAGAATGAAGATTACCGATCAG
The DNA here is from genome assembly GCA_030412105.1 of Cyclura pinguis. Classification (NCBI taxonomy): domain Eukaryota; kingdom Metazoa; phylum Chordata; class Lepidosauria; order Squamata; family Iguanidae; genus Cyclura; species Cyclura pinguis. The sequence continues at coordinate 135,143,244 of CM059600.1, forward strand.
TTCTACAAATTTAGCATCCTCAAACAATTATTTGGTTATTTCACACCAATGGATTCATTCATTAAGCAGCTGGCAGAAATCCAAAGGTGACTTTTTTTTCTTCCTGGTTTCCTCTCAGGATCTGCTCTCACACTGTAGTCAGAACTCACTGGCATTACAAGCCACAGACCTACTGAGACATCTCCATTAATCATATGCCTCCATCATGAATCCCCATCTGGGGGCAGGCACTTCACCCAGGTGTGTGTAACTGACCTGAGTGGTGTGTATTATGCCTCCTGTCTGCTCTTTTACTATTTTCCGGTGCAGCTGCTTTTATTTCATTCACTGTGCAGTTTGGGGGTGAAAAAAGCTGAATTAAAACAAATGAGATGCAAATAGATTCAGTGCTTTCCCTCTTGTTTCCAAATTGCACTTTCAGTCCACTCAACCTGTTATAATCTCATAGTGATTTTCATTTAAAAGAGCTAAATGGATATGTGATTACAGTTACAGGAACTAACACAAGACAATTAAATGCTGAGGTGTTGATAGATAAAGCTGTGTTTTGATTTGCATATACATGGTGCAAAACAGTAAAAATAAAAATCGAAGCCTGGCAAGAATTCAACTCTGCAAGTTGTACGTTTAACGCCTGCTAATTACCACCAGCAACTTTATTAAGGTTTTATTACTCAGAGCCAGGATTATAGCCTTTTATTTTAGGGCTATATTACTTGGGAGTCTAGTCAAACTGTAGAGCTCATTTCACACAAGGAGAAAAAGAAAAACCCTAGAGAGATTGCTATTAATAACCAACTTCTATAGCACAGCATTTTATACAAGTCGGTTACATGGCCTGAAATCGAGACATTTATGATTTAATTCCTACTGTCACTGTGGCTTCCCTTACTTTGCTGCTTGCAAAACACAGCCCTCAGTGCCCATCACTACAGGTAAAATGCCACAGGAAACATGACATGGAGATAATTAGTTATCTGAGCTCTAAGGTAAGAGCTAAGCCAGTGAGAATGTAAAGTTTTAGCACCACACATTACTGTGTTCTCAAATTAACAAATAGGGAATTTGTTTAACACATATTAAAACAAATCTTAAGCATGCAGGGATCAATGCAGCTCATGAAGCAGAATTTAAAGGAAGAGTGGAAGGAGTGTTACTGCAGTTTCTAGTCTGAACTTGAGGGATATTAGATATCATTTGATATCAAGAATTTGGCCTTCACTACCCATTCGTCCCCATGTGCTTGCGAGGCCCCTGGACAAGCACGCACACAGGCGCAGCCGAAAATAGCTGAACCATTCAAATCACAATCCAGGCAGGCCAGTAATTGCCGATTGCAGCTTTAGGAAACCTCAAGGCAAGTATCTTCTTAAGATCACATTATGTATGCACGCTGTTTACAAAAGATCCCATACCCGGAGCAGGCAGCTTGATGAGCGGACTATCCAGCTCTCAAGCACTCCACGTTTGCATACTCTCTACACCATTGACAATGCTGTCATAATTCAATCATCTAAAGTAGTGACCTTTCGGAGGCTTTGTCTCCAGCCCAAAATCCATTGTTTTCCCCGGGAACGGACTAGCCTGCGGGAACATTTTCCCCTATACGAACCCCTGAGTTTGAGCGTCTCATCCAATCACTCGTGACTTGCCTCCTGACTTGCTGCCTCTCCGTTTGACGAGCCTCCCCTCAGCCTCCATGTGCTGAGAACCCACGCTCCCCAGCTTCTTTCCTTTTACCGGGCTACAGGACCAGGTGTAGTATTTCCCCAAACATTCTCTTGAAAATCCCCTATCTATTTTCCTCTCTTTATTTCTTTAGGACTGTGTGCGTGGTTGCGCAATTGTGCAATATTTCTTAATTTTCTAAGTGAGTGAGGGCGTACTTTTGCTGTGATTTTATAAATAAAGAAAAACAATTATTATTTACTCCTGTTTGATTATTGACTCGGCCTGAGCCTGTAGACACTGGGTAAAAGATCTCGCTACGTTGCCCTGCCTCTTGCATTGTTAACTAGTGCTCTAGCTAATTCCCATTCCCCATTATTTTCAGCACATTGAGGTGTCCCTCCTGGGACCCCCAGAAATCAGAGTAACAGGAGTATTTTCCATGGTAAGCCTGGAAGAAGTGGAAATCACTGAATACTCCCTGAGGAGCCCCACATGATAATGTACGGCTGGGAAATCTGTGGTCCTCTGAATGTGGTTGAATGGAAAGATCCATCAGCTCTAATCAGCCTGGGTGGTGGTGAGGTACCCCAGGATTAGACATTCATAGACATTTGGACGATTCAAGATCCCCCATCTCTGGGATAAAGTAATACACTGAATGCCAGCCATGTCTCATATTAGTTAGCAGTGTAGGTAATTGGTACAATTGTCCTTAGAGACTGATGCCTGCTGTAATTCAAGGGAATGTTTTCCTTTATCCACTCAAATCGAGCAAAAAAAAAAAAAGACCAAGGTGAAGGGTTTCATACATTTTATGCCCTGTTTGTAATTCTGCAATTTACACTGAAAGGTTTCCTCTGCACAACTTTGAATCTGAGGTGTTGCAGGATACAATCAAATCCAGCAGCCATCCTATAGGCTCTTTTGCTACCTCATCTTTTCACATTTCACATGCATAGATTACTTGAGCACTGGAATTCAGTGGGCACATACTTGGTTGCACCCAGCTTTGGTTACTTTCAGGTCATATGGTGAGGTTATTTGTTTTCCCACATTCTGTTTCTGATCAGCTGGAGACCTGTCATGAAAAGTACTAATATTGCATAGCTTGATTCCCAATGTGGCCACAAACAGCAGCCGTGTGGCAACTGCCAACATCTTTTGGTTGCCAACTCTGGTATGCAAGACCAGCCATTATTCAACAACAGACTGCTAACTGTACTTACCAAGTACAAGAAAGGAATAATGATTCATGAGAACAATAGAGGTCTCAGCAGGATGGGTTTAGGAGTTGCAATACTATCCCAAGGACAGGTCCCTGTTTTATAATGAAATAATAGTAGCAAATAGCTAATAGTAGAGTAAACTTCTTTGTAAACTGCTAGGGAGGCAGCAGCTCTAACAAGAAACATCCCTGTCACTTACCAGCAGGCAGATGACCTGGGATGGGGGACTTTTCAGTTATAACACCATGCCTTTGGAACTCCCTTCCCAGGGAAGATTCTCAGGTATGGTCTCTGATATTTTCAGAGCCAAATGAAGACTTTTTTTAAAAAATTGAGCCTGACATTTTTGAAACAAGAGTTTTATGAAATTTTAAATGTTCCTCAGCTGTGCTTTTTTACATTGTTTACATTGTATCATTTCAAATTTTTGTAAATCACTTTGGAAGGTTGATCCTTGAAAAGTGGTATATAAATGCTTTACATACATACATATATACATACATACATACATACATACATACATAGTTAGTGTTCTCTGGAGTGTAGATAGTAGCTAGATAGTAGCTCCATTGCACTACAGACCACCCTGTGTAATTGCTGTGGATCTTAGTATCAAACTCAGTGCCAGCAGTATAAAGGCAGGGGCTGCAATTCAATGTGTCAGAGGAATAAGCATGTCCCTGCCCACTCTGAAGTCCAGGAGCTTCTGCCCTGAGAGCCTCATGTCTAGTATAGCAGGCAATTGGGAGGTGGGTGGAGTGCATTCACAGACAGAGTGTAGGAGAAGAGCCTCCCCTGCATCCCTTTGACACTTAAACTGAATGTTTGTCCTTGATTTCATGTGTTTGTGGCAGCTTGAAATATGAAGGCATGGGGTCTAGGCATAGGCAGCCCTGATATTCCATATATTCCCTTTAGCTCCCTGTGTAGAAATACTAAAAATATACTTCACCTTTTCGTACTTAAGAAAAAAAAAACAGAATAAAATAAAATAATATAAAACTAAAGTAAAACCAGCTCATTTTCTGAAACACCTACATTTAGAACTGGGTAACACTTACCCTGAGCTTTCTTCCAAACACAGTCACTTTCCCTTTAATCTGTTCCTTTCTGAGACGCCACTCTATTGAATTTAAGCCATTCTCCATGGGCAGGGAAATGTTACATCGTCCTATAGTTGGGGTCACAGTACCAGCTAGGACATGAGGTTCACTGTGGAAGCTAATGCTCATTCCATTGGCATACATCACCCTCAAGGTGCCATTATTGCAGAGCTGATAGCTGTTTCTCACTTGATCTGGAACAATAATTGGAGGAAAACTACTTAATGTATTAGTCATAAAGAGAAAATATTACACAATTTACCAGGTTTTCATGGTACTGCTGCAGATTTTCAAATGATGTTTCCCAGCAATTACTGTTTGTATGGTTGGTAAGATGTGAGGTGTTATTGATTTATGTAAAAAACAATACTATTAAATATTTGCGGCCTGGAGAGATGCTTCACTTTATTAGAATTCTTTTTCCCAGTTGCTCCTTAATTATAAATCAAAATGTATATTGATATTTCTTAGCAAATATCATCAATATTTGTGGAGAGGAAAGAAAGTTGTACAGAGAATGATTTTAACCAAAGTGTTAGTTGAACGTGAAATCTATTTAATTTCAAACTGTTAAAAAGGGGCCACAGCTTTTTCTTAAAAATGAGCAGGTCTGTCTCACGCCTTTCTATGCTGGTTTCATTGCTCCGGGTAGAGATGTGACGCAGTGATAGATTAGATTTCAGTCCTTACGGCATGATGCTCACATAGAATGAGCTGCCAGACACAATCTTTTGTGTACATGTCACTCTTCATTCTTCCTTCAAGAACCATTACTGGCCAACCAGACATCTGGCCTTTTAGTGATTGACAGATGTTACAAAAATAAAACTTTACATTTATGACTCTTGCCTGGCTGACACAACCAGATTGGTTCTCAAGAATATATTTTTTTTTAAAAGAGAGAGAGAGAGAAGAAAAGGAGTTTCTTCAGGAAGACGGTACAGTGAGCAGCTGCCAGCAAAGAGCAGCCATGCTTTTTCTCAGAAAGAAAATATCTACATAATTAATCATCTGGTAGCACAGAAATAAAGCCACCAGAACCAAAGAAAATAGTCCATAAATGTTGACATTTATATGTCAGGAGGCTATTGTCCTATGACAATGTTTACTTACAGTGACATTATCTCTTAATTAAAAAAAAATCATCTACAAAAGTCCTTTCACTGCAGCTTTGTTAACACTGTTGTAGCACGTGCAATATAATACTGCTTTTGGAAGCTTCCCATTAACCTCTTTGCAGATTTCTGCTGCAGCAGCTATGCTATGCCTTTGCTTTCTTAAATCAAAAAAGCAAGATACCTTTAAACCTTGCAAACAAAATAACCTGCATAGTTCCCTAGGTTAGTCTGACACTCTGCTTCAGTCTAGAGGCAAATGGGTCAGAGCAGAAGAGGTAGGCTCAAGAGAAACGCTGTACAGAACAGCTGTGCTGAAAACTGCATCAAACCTTACATATGTATTCAAGATGTAATGCTTTATTTCTATCTTTGCACTATCTGTGACCTGCCCTTGAAAGCTGTAGAAGGGAAATCTTTATGGAGAAAGCACATGTGTATGCATCCTTTTGGATCAACCTTGAACAGCACATCACATAGTTTAAGCATAAAGCTAGACTATACTATACTTTATAGTTACTATCTGTCCCTCCCTTTACCTTACAGAATCCCCCCAAGGGTTGAATTTGTATCAATTGGGGGGGGGGGCATTCAAAAAAAATCATAGGAAGCCATATATTCAAGTGGTTTTTGTATTAGCTGAGTAAGAAGTAGAAACAAAAATCCAATGTGTGAGTCAGAGCCACTGAAAAGAAGAACTAAAAACAGATTCCAAGACAGTGTAGCAGCTGTTGCAGGAAGTCACAGATTATGAAGACAGACATCTTTATTTAGAAGCTGATAACATGACAGATCTTTCAGATGGATTGTAAAATCACAAACGTCATCCCAGTGACATGGGATAGCCAGACTATCACTTGTATATGAACAATGTAGTGATAGTACACTGAGAAAGCAGAGGCTGAATTCATGACACATATTTACAAAAAAGAGAGAAATTAGTTCATTGATGCACATAAGGTTTCCTTGTAGAAAATTCTTAGCATCAAGAGATATTTAAGGTTGCTCAGAAGACTGTATGAAGGATACCAATTTTCCAAGCTATCAGATTCCATATTTGTACATTGTAGAAGATGATTTTGTCCAGTTTTGGGACCAAAACAGTGGAAAGCAAAGAAAACTAACTCATAAGAGGCACAGTAGGCTGGTAAGCCATGATCAGTGAGACTATCAAGGAGCTATGAGGTTAGCCTATTTTAGCAAGGTCTCATACAGTAGACATGGAAGGAATGGAAATGGGGAAAACATGAATGTTCACAGGGCACTCTATCAAATCATTATACATCTCCTAAGGAATGAGGATCTTTGCTTTGGAGAAAGAATAACATTTGGTATCCAGAGATGTTGTAAAGCATCTTATGTGAATATGATTCCATAAAAAACTGAAAATGACAGTATGTTATATCAATGATCCTGGAAATAGATACAATCAGTTTGCGTTGTTGTAGAGATTCAGTGTTGCGAGTAATGCAACATTCCTGTATTCAGACCAGACATTCCTGATCTTCATATTTTGTTGTGGAATTCACACATAACTTGACCTGTAAAGCTAGGCAAACTACAGCACAGTCATCTGAAGAATTGTAGACAATGTCCTCGAGCTCCAGCATCTTGCCATGTACCTTTTTAAACAGGCAAAAATGGGTGAGTCAAACACTGTCTCAACAAATCACTTTCTTTTCACCATTTGAGCACTTTTTTCTTTTTTGCATTATGTTGTGAAAGAAAGTGCCCCATGTCAGTGCTTCTCAAACTAGAAGATGTGGATGGTCAGCACCCCCCCCCCCATGAGTCAGTAACTGGTACATATTTGTGCCGTTGGCTACAATTGTTTCTTTTCTTTCTTTGAAGCTGTTCAAGAACAGGAGGTGGCTCATGGAAACAGCACCAGTCCTCAGACTACCACTTTGAGCAGCATTGCCTTCCTCTGTGCGTGTGTGTGTGTGTGTGTTTGGGAGCCATCACCTCACGAAACAGAAGTTGGTTGCACGGGGGAGGTAAAGGGTGGTGATGAAATTCTCAATGGGTTCAGTAAATGCAGGATATGTAAAATTACCCATTATCTTCTTGTTATTTTCCATCAAGTCATAAGCTTTGGCTTAGTGACCCATGACCCTGCTAACTTCCCACGGCACCAGCAGACACTGGATGAGGCTTAAAGGCTGTGTGCATTTCACTGGGCAGTTCTGAGAAGGGAGGTGCCTTCAGCCAGAAGATGGAGAACCATTCATGCAGAAATTGTGATGCTCAAATGATACAGCTAAATAGCAGCCATGGCCATCCTTTTGACTAAGGCCATTTCCGCCCTACACTGTTATAGTGCTATTATTCCACTTTCAAAATCCTATGGAATTCTGGGGTTTGTAGTTTCCTGAGGCCAAAGAGCTCCCTGGCTGAGAACTCTAAAGGCCCCTCCCTAAACTGCACACCCAAGGATTCCAAAAGAGGTTAAATGTGGAGTAATAGCACCATAACCGTGTAGGGCAGAAATGGCCAAAGACTCACAGAGAAGTAGCCAGTCCTTGCAACTACTGGAAACTAAAATGATTTATGATTATTGTGATTGAATAGATATAGGAAAGTGAGGGAGATCCTGAGATCAATAGCTGCATACCAAAATCAACCTGGAAAAAGAATAGTATTCTTTAAGGACATAATACAGAATTTCTTGAGATTATAGCATCTCTTGGATCCAGGTTGGAATGCAATTATCATTTTTTGAGAAAACATCCCAAAATGAGAAGAAAACCTGAGAAGTCACTGAAATGGAGGCGAGGGAGGGGGGGACATATTTGATTGCAGAGATGACAAAGGCAAAAACAGGAAGGATAAAGGAAGAATGCTGTGTCAAAGGCCCAGACAGGAGAAGGAATCAAACTTACAATGCATGCCAACTGAATTATATCGGGACCCCGAAGTCCCAAATGATGGTTTACTGTATGTCTGCTTATCAAAAGGTCCTTGTGTTTAAGGGCAAGGGGGTCCAGAGCAAATCAGCCTCCACTTTGACTGCCTATACTCTTCTACAGCAGACTCAAGCCCAAATAAGATGCTTTTGATTTGGGCCTTTAACACCACTTCTTCAAGGAACAGGACTGCAGTTTTGTGTTGTTTTTTTTAAAGACCCTTGGCCTGATGGAGAACATGAAGATGGATACCTTTGTGCATTCTAATACCTAAGAATACATTGAAGACTGTAATGACTCACAAAGAACCAGTGTGCGTTTAGTCTTACAGTCTCTCTAGGGTGTTTTCAGAATAAATGCTGAAAAGGCCTTTGCCGCTGAAAGGTAATCTATATGAGATTTGGTTTTGAACAGGAATGCAGCTGAGTGAAGCCAAGCATATACAACACAAAGGAGCCTGCCATTTGCCATGAAGTATTGTTCTATTGCTTTGCCAAATGAAAAGTATCAGCTGGAAAACTCATGCGAATCTCTCGTACAGAAACAGGGACTGCCATAAGAGAATCTACTAATGGGAACAGAACATCTTTCCCATTCAAGATCAAACCAAGTACTCATAGGATTCTACCAGGGTATTGATGAACAGACAATATCCTGTGATGAAAAGATTATTTGTTTACCCAGTTGATAGGGTCGTAATTGCAACAAGGATTTCAGTGTCTGGGCTCAGAAAGACAATATTACTTTTGATGCAAAGTACCACTAGAGAAGAAAACTTTCAGCAGAGATCTAAGTGGGCTAGCAGGAGAATAATTTTGCTGGTGTGGTCAAATCTCTCTTTCATAAAAATGGACCCAAGACGTGAACAATTTGAGATCTTCAGAGGGCGTTCTGTTGTGTGTCCCAACACCTCATGAAGTTAGATTGGCGGGTTCATCTAACAGGGCTTTCTCTGTAGCAGCACCCTGACAAGTTAGTCTGGCTCCATCTCCTTTAAACTTCTGGCAGGCAGCCAGAACAGTGTTGTTCTGCAATGCCATTTAATGTTTGAAATGTCTCTGTTTTAACTGTTTTATAATTGGATTTTAGAATTGTTTCAGATTGTTTTTAGGAGCTTTTAAAAAAGCATTTTAATGTGTTTTTAAAAATGTTTTTATCTTTATATTGTTTTGTTTTTATTTGTTCATCACCTCAGGAGCCCTTGTGGGCTGGAAAACAATACAGAAACGCTATGAATAAAGAAAGAGAGAAAGAAAGACAGACAGGCACGCAGACAGACATTACATGGGAGGCCTTGGAGGCAACTGAACATTTTGAGAATGGGGAATACTGGCCTCAATAACTCTGCTTTATATCAGAAAGTTAATTTGCTTTGATGTTTTGCCATCTGAATTTGGAAGAGTTAGTTTTTGGGCAATAATGCCCAGATCTCCTCCTCCCATCAGCATAGCTAGTGACCATACTGCCAAGGAGATTCTGAGAATCGTAGTGCAAAATCTACACTTTGACAAGTTCTGAATATCATCAAGTACAAGTTTGGCCAGTGCAAAGGTTCATTTTGGGGCAGAAGTATATGTCTGAGCCAGAATGAACTGTGTAGGTTACATTTTTGGACAACTAGTACAGTGTTTTGCTTATTTTTCCTGGATATATGCATCTCCCCTCAAGGCAAAATGAAGCTTCAGCTCTCTGTTCCTGCATTCACAATCAGGATTCTTAGGCTGCTTAGCCCCTAGGATTATTCAGAAATTAAACAGTTGGGTACAGAGTTAATTCTGCCACCAAAAGAACAGAGATTAATATTGTATAGATGGATATAATGGGTTCTAAAGACCATACATTCCCAGCAAAGAGGAGAAGAGTATGAATTCGGTGAACAGTTTCAGTGAGCTTCTTTAATAAATTTCTTGCTTGTGAGCACAGCGGTCACCTTTATGCTTGTCTGCTAAGGAAATGAGGCAGCTGTTAATAGCTGTCAGAGGCATGTACCTTAGTTCAACAGCTGCAGTACTCGGTGTATCATAGATAACACAAACAAAAGGAAGAAGTAACCTGAACAATAAACAAACACAAACAAGAGGAAAATGAGAAACCAGTCCAAATAATGTAAACCGAATCAGAAACACTCCCTACAAAATCCCTCCAAATAAGGAAGGGCTTACAAGCTAGGCAATGTCTGTAGAGGACGTTCACTACCTAGCAGCTGCAGCAGTCCTATGAGAAAGCGGGAAGTGGTATTCATCCCTTCTGAGGATATACAACAGTTAAAATGTTGCCTCTTGAAGGAAAGAGCGGAGATTGAGTACCAGTCGGCAGGTTTCAGCTCTGACACGCTCCTGAGAGATGTCTTATGGAGGTTCTGAGCTAATATATATGCCAGCACAATGAAGAAAGTGAACTGATGTACACAGTATCCAAAAAATTAGCAAACATCATACTTATCAACACTTAAAGTCAATGCAAGGAGCAGATTGACTCTCCTCCACTGATTGAAAATGTAAAGGTGGAGGGCTCTTTCCTAGTACAAAATTAGAGCTGAATGATTCCACTTTAACTGCCATAAGGGCCATCCTATGGAATCCTGGGATTTGCAGTTTAGGGAGGGCTATTTACAATTTTAAGCTAAAGAGAGCTCTAGCGCTTCCAATCAACCCACAGTTCCCAGGATTCCATAAGATGCAACCATGGCATTTAAGTGGAACCATAGTGCTAAAAGTGGGTAATGGAAAAGGACCTCTGGATCTCTGAGCCCAGTAAAAAAAGACAGGCTCATCTCCCTCCTTAGGTATTTTTTTCAGAGCGACACATTTTTACGGCTTTTCTGCACTATACTGTTACATTGCTATTATTCCATTTTCAACATCCTAAGGAATCCTGGTGTTTGCTGTTTAGGGAGGAGCCTGTAGAATTCTCAGCCAGAGAGCCCTTTGGTCTCAGAAAACTACAAACCCCAGAATTCCACGGTATGACTGTAGCTTCTTTTGAACTTGGCAGTATGGTTGTCATTATATCTAATTCGTAAAGCAGCTATGTTGAAACACAAATTAACCACTCTGAGTATCTGATTTTCAGACTGGAATGATCCATGGGTAGTACATTTCTCTTTCTACGGAAAGAGCAGTAGTGTATCGAAATGACTGATTTGCACCTGCAAAGAACATATTACACATATATTCCCTCCAGTGGTGTGAGAAGAATAAAGAAATGTAGGATGGAAAATTTTGCACATAATCTATATGTATATTTATATGTATATAAATAGTAAAATGGCATCCCTTATGTAAAATGGTGAACAACTCAAGTGCCAGATTGAGTCTGAGTATCTGTAAATGGCAGGAGGCTACAGCAGGGTACATCTATACATCAGTGTAGTGCTCCGCGTCTGGCAAAATCAAGGTTTGCTTTTTGGATTTTTTCCCCAAATATTTTCAAGTTGTGGTTGGTTGAATCTGTGGATACAGAGGGCTAACTGTCTAAATCTATAGCTGGCTGGACTGCTGTACTACAGACAATCACATTACATGGGGTAACCAGTTAAGTTCTAGATATTTTTCTAAATAAACAAGTACTGACAAATCCAATGCTCAGAGGAATAGACTAACAAGTGGAATGCTAAGCTTATTTCTACTTTTGCAGAATCTCATGTTTCTCAATCACTTACAAGTGCAAGTAATCCAGACAAAAATATATATTGCCTGTGGCCACAGATTCACATCTATCCTTCACTGAAACTGAATGTTCAACTAATTGTACTGGATCGTTTTTTTCTCAATTTGAAATGGAATTAGCAAGTAGTGCTGAGAGGGACTGAGTGAAGCTGAAAGTATTATGTTATACATCAGCAAAAGAAAATTAAACTGTTGATATAAGGTACAGCTTTCTTTTGGTACGTGACCTTAAAAAACAGTGTTCTTTCAGGTGTAGCCATTTTTTAAAAATTAAATATAAGGTATGTATTTGCTAATTTTTTTTACCTTTTTACAAATATTCCAGTAAAATAATTTCCACATAAAGCTTTGAATGTGTTTGAATATAACATTTAAACCTAATGTGCCAAAACAGATAACATTATTTAGAGTCCTTGAAAATTTTCCACTTTTATCTTTCCTGGAAAACCCACATTACTGGGAAATTGTGGTGGTGATGACATATCCTTTTATGAAGAAAAAATGGTAACAGTGATTGGTTCAGGAACCCACGGATTGCACAAACACACAAACATTAGAAGTTGTCTGGTATTTGTATTATGCCACTCATTTGCATATGCAAATACACCAAGGTTTTTGAGAAATGTGCCTCTGTACCTTGAACTACTGTGTATGATGCCTCAACAGAAGAAAGGTTGGTGATTACTGTGACATCATCATCTCGGTTGGAGTTTTCAATATCTATAGTAATAGACTTTTCCATTTCACGATGGAGGCTGGTTACTACACCAGTAGGACGGGTTACATTTGTCAGTCGTCCTTCATGGTCATAACTGAAAGATGAAAGAGAAAATTCCCACTTAAATTAAATTGCAAAAATATTTTGCATAAATTGCAAACATAAAATATTCAGAAATATCTGAAGAGCTTAAGGTACTGACTATATTTAATAAATATAAATTGTACTATATTATATATTTATTATAAAATTCATAACAACTATAAAATGTTCCCAGCACAGGAAATCCATTTCATTTTGCTTTTTATTCTGTTGAGTACATGTGACAGGGCTTTCTCTGCAGCAGCTCTCCAACTACGAAACTCCTTCCTTCTAAGCTTCTAGAGGCACTGAAGACTGTACTATTTCATGTGGCCTTTGGTTCTTAAAATTAGCTGGTTTTTAAACCACTTCCCTTAGAATTATTTTTTAAAGAAGAATTAGACTGTGTGCTCCGACTTCTAGCACCTACAAAAAGAAGCACAGCGGGTTTAGCAGTTCCTCCACCATGGATTTCTCTGTAAAATAATATATTAATAATGTATTCTAGAGTATGTCAGGACAACATAGGATTCATAGCTTCTGAAATTCAAAACTTGGAAACCCATGGCTCCTCAGCCCTCACTGGTATTAAAATGCCAGAGTGGAAAAGGGCAGAGGATTTCTTCCTGCAGGCAAGGTCACTGGCAATGTGGATCTCTCTCTCCATCCTTGGATCTTTCTCTCTTTACTCTTAGAGCATCTTGGGTACCCATCCCAGCAGCATCAGATTACAGCCTTAAATAATAATCATGAACAATACAGTCCTGTGTGTCTCAACTTGGAAGCAAGTCCCACTGATTTTCCAGTTCAGTTTTTAATTACATTTGCACTGGAAAACAATTGTTTGTGCCAGTATTCATGATTAAATTGAGATCTACAATTCTAGTTCAGAGGGCAAGCACAAACTATATTTTGCTACTTGGTTACTGTTGTTGCTATGTGCCTTCAAGTTGTTTCAACATATGGCTGCTCTAAGGAGAACCCATTATGGGGTTCTCTCAGCAAGGTTTGTTCAGAGGGGGTATGCCTTTCCCTTCCTCTAACGGTGATAGAGTGCTACTTGTCCAAGGTCAGCCAGTAGGTTTCTGTTTCAACCTTGCTCTACAGAGTCATAGCTCAGTGTTCAAACCACTACACCACACTGGCCCAGGTACACAATGATAAACCATGTTTATACCCTGGCCAAAAACAAAATGATATACATGTGTGTTTATGTGCCCACAAATGTCTGTTGACTTATGGTGACCCCATGAATTCCACAGGGTTTTCTTAGGCAAGGAATACTCAGAAGTAGTTTTGCCAGTTCCTTCCTCCAAAATATAGCCTACAGCACCATGTATTTACTGGTGGTTTCCCACCCAAATACTAACCAGGGCTTTCAAGATCAGACAGGACCTTGAGCCTTTAGGGTATTTAGGCCCAAACTATGTATACTAGTATGCAATAATAAACTATTATTTGGTGTTGAAAATCATGTCTAGCACCCTGTTAGGCAGTTACAATGTCATAAGCTAGGCTTACCTGTTTGGTATGCACATTTATGATTGTGGTGCTTTTTGCCACGATTGTAAATGCTATCCAAACCCACCTTAAAATCCAGGCACCTGAGGGATGCAGTTCTGTGGTGCTAGTAAGTGGGTATGGAGGACATGTCCAATCCCCATTCTACCAGCAAGCAGTGGTGTGATGACAAGTTGTGACATAAACTCACAAGAGTTCATGCTTCTGCTTGTTGCATCAGTACTCACTGGTGGGAGGGGGCTAGACAAATCATTCTTCAGTGCCCCAATCACCATTGTTACAAAACTCTGGCCCTGGATTTCAAAGTGGGCTTTGGGGTTGGATCACAGCTACAACATTGTGGCTATGAGTCTAATGCAGGGTCTTAGCCCATATTTCTATTTTTTTTTTTTCTGTAGAAAATTAGAGAACAGAAGGGAGGGGAAGAGGGATTTGGAGACTAGTTATAAGGTTTGGTATTAAAATGTAAAATGAACAAGCATGTAGAATCAATAAGCTGACAAGAGATGTAGACATTACTGAGGAATAATGACAATTAAAATATGAATGCAAATATTAGGAGTGCAAGAGGAGGAATTCCCTTATACCTAAATTGAGCTCTTCGTGTCATGCCTGCTTGCAATTGGAGATGCTGCCTCTAATACTCAAAGTTCTTTGCCCAGCAACCAATGTGGGACTGTGCCTTCAACACACTTAGAGCAAACAAAGGGCCTGTGGACCAAGTGGGATCTATGGCAGATTTTTGTCCGGCTTGTAGTAGATCAAAAAGTATTTCTGATTCTCAGTTATCTAACAGCAGAAACAACTAAAAAGCCTTTACTCTCTAGATTAGTTTTTAAGCCCCTCTAGAAACATTGGAAAAAAAATGCTTGAGGAAAACCAAGAGTGGAATTATGCAGGAAAGTTTTTCAGTCCGTGTTTTTCTGGCACTGAGCAAAAATTTCTGGGCTGAGCATACGCTCCAAGGCTCCTAGGTCTTTAATTTTTAACACCTGCCTGATCTTCTATTTTGTCCCTGGGCCCTAGCTGGAGGGCCCCAAGATTCAACTAAAAACAAAACAAAAAGTGGATCCTCCTAATCTGAAGCCTGCCCTCACTGGGTTATGCTTAATGCCTAATTCACAAAAGCAAAACAATTGTTAAAAATAAAAACAAAATGTTGTGGCTAAGCTCTAACTTCATTACTTGTGAAGGATATTTTATTTTAGTTGGGATATTTTTCTCCATCCCATCTTCAGTCAACAGCTTCAAGCCTATATTCCTTCTGCTTTTTTTTATTTCCAAAGTTATGGAAGGTGCAACTGCGCAGGAAGGAGCAATGTCATTTAACAGAAACTTCACAGAAACACAAATGAGGAAAAGGGGAGTGGCATTTGATTTAGAGACAGTAGTAAATAACAATTATTGTTCGGGAATACAGTTATTAATGTCTTATTTCATAGCACAACTGAATTTGATAAAGCAATTTAAAATTATGTATATGGTAATAATCATTTATTTTGGTAGAAGAAAATGGTCATTTGGCGCAAAATGGCTGGATTTTTTTTTCAAAAGAACATCAGGATCAGCAACAGAGGAAGGGGGAAAAAAAGAGTATTTGTGTTATCAGCTTTTCCAGGGGCAAGTGGTGGAAGAAGAAGAATAGTGACCTAAAAACAAGGCAGCAAGGACTGAATTATCCCATTGCATACATGCATCTAGCCAAAGTCTGTATGCGAATGTCCAAGAGGAGAAGTAAGTAGCAGACAGACCAGCATACAGGCCCTACCAATTGCTCCCATGGAAATATACTTGTCATCCGCTGGAGAAAGAATTCTCCTGAACTGATCATCTTGGACAATTGGTAATACATTCTAACTATTCCATGGACTGAGAAAATAGTATTTTTAATCTTAAAATATATTTTTTAATCTTGTATTGGCAATTACGTTTTAAATATATTTTAAAGCTGTATGAATCATTTGTTCTTTTTAAAAAAAATAGTATTTTAAACTTTTGTAAACTAATATTTTTACAATTATTGTAAGATTTCTTGAATCCCACCTCAAAAGAAAGGCGGGATATAGATTCAATCAATCATTCACTCACTCACTCAATCAATCAATCACTAATGAGCTGCCAAGATTTAAAGGATTTCAGTTTCTGCACCCATGTATGAGATAGAGTTCAACATCTTGGATACCAACTTTAAAATCTAGACTAGAACCCAGAATGGATTCATTGCTTCCCTTACACAGTAGTAATTAATTACATCTGGTCCTTTCCAGTGTTTTCTAAATCTGCGACATTTTAAAGCACACAGCAGAACTTACTTCATCTGCAGAGTATTTAATGAGACTAGTGGATGTAAATTCATTTCAAATGTATGCCCCTAAAGTTATCCCACATGAACCACTGCCCCTTTTTGCCTGATTCACACATCTCAGTGATTCACACAATTTACAAAAACAAAATTTACTGTTCATAGTATGTTAGATGAGGAATGTAGCAAAATTACTTTAAGCTAACCTTGCAAATGAGAATTTATGGAGTGATCTTGTCCTCAAAAACAGTAAAGCAACTTTATCACCCAGGTCTCTGAGAACAACCATACCTGTCCACAAGTAGTCATTTTACAAAATGACCAGCAGATGGCACTGTTTTCCTACTTCACTGATAAACACTACAAAAAGCAAAACAACCCCCAAACTCCAAAATGCAGATACCCTTAAAAATGTAGTTATTTCTCACTCATACCAGTCGTATGTTTTTTAAAAAATCTCTTTGAACTATGTTTATTTGGTGTGGACATACATATTCAAGGTGCCCTAAGACCAAGCCAGGGCAAGGTGTCTTTAAGGCATCCATCAGAAGCTCACAGCAAATCCCTTGAAAATCATGAACTTCCTTTTCCTTGACCAAATCTAGGCATATCATTAATCATTGACTCCTCTCAGGATGTGACGGAAATTAGGCCAGTTTTCCTTATGTAAGCTCCCCCCTCCCTCCTGCTCCCAAGCCTATTATTTAAAAAACCCTAAATGTCATTTGCTCAGTTCTGGCCTATCAGAAAGTAACTACAATTGGCATCTCACAGGAAACAAATTTGATTCAAGGGCAAAAAATAACATCATGGCTGGAAAGGTTGAAAAACAGCACACTCCGTATCTCCTCCAGCATAGCTGCATTTGCCTCTTAGTCTAAACGCTCCACGGTTTGTCAGTGACTCACATCATGTTCAGTAGTTAGAAGATCATAAACTGGGCTTACTATCTCAGAACTGCTAGGTATTTTTGGGTCTGTGGTTGTGAACACCAAACACAATTCCGTAAATTCTCTACCTTTTCAGTCTGGCAGCACCCTAACCAAAGGGTTTCCAAAGCACTGCAGATTGAGGGGCTGGGAAATTAAATCCACAGCAGTTTCTTGGTTGTGGGACACATCAAGACAAGCACTTGTGGCAGGATCTATAGATTCTATCCTATAGATAGAATCATAGAGTTGGAAGAGACCCCAGGGGCCATCCAGTCCAACCCCCTGCCATGCAGGAGCACCCATCAAAGCATTCCCAACAGATGGCCATCCAGCCTCTGCTTAAAAACCCCCAAAGAAGGAGACTCCACCACACTCCGAGGCAGCCTATTCCACTGCCGGACAGCCCTGACTGTCAGGAAGTTCTTCCTGAGGTTCAGGTGGAATCTCCTTTCCTGCAGCTTGAATCCATTGTTCCCCAAGGATCTCTCTAGCTGTCTGTTCCTGACCCACCCTGCAACTGAGAGAATGCTGCCTTGATCTGCAGGCCTTTGGAAAGCCTTCAGCTGGGGAGCTGCCAGTCTGAAAAGGTTGGGTTTTATGGGATGGCACTGTCAGACGTAACCATGATGAGGCAGCTTTGTCATTGTAGCTTTATCTGATAATACAATTATAAGACCAGATTAAGTAAGGGACTTACATCTTCAAAAGAGGACTTATGTATTAAGGAAACAGAATTAAGCACTTTAGCAATGCCCATATTCAGCAAGGGGCTGCCATGATGTTACCAGTCAAGTGGTCAGTGCACAACTATGGGACTGATGCATAGCGAGACCAATGTGCAGTGGGACACCAGCTAAGGGAGTGCCAACGCACATCAGTAAAGAGCATTAGGATACTCTTTCCAGTGCCCTAACACGCATCTTCAAAATTCACTAGGATATTCACAAGAAGCAGCAGGGGAGGGTCCTTCCATGACAATACATCTACTCACTTTAGCAGGACTATGCTTATGGAGGCGGGATTAAAATGAGGGCATCACCCCCTTTGATTAAAATTCTGCTCCCCAGTGAAATTTTCCTTCAGTCCCCAAATTTGAGGCCTTCCAAAGAGTGAGACACTGAAAAATATTCATACACAGAATTCTTGCATTTGCTATATTCACAATCTCTTGGTATCTTTTTGTCAGTGCATTGTTGTTTTGTGTGCCTTTAAGTTTCTTCCAATGTATGGCAACACTAATATGTTGAAACTGTATTTCTAAATGTTCAACTGACACTTTCAATTGCTGCAATGTTACAAATTTGAGAACTGAAGGACAAATTCACTGGGAAGCAGAATTCTAAATACGGAGAGGGGACAATGTCCTCATTCCCCCCCCCCCCCACTTGCAGCTACATTCCTGCTTCTCAGCTCTCACTTACATTTCCAAGAAAGCAAAATAATGTAGCCTTGTATCCCACACTGGGACGAAGATGGCATATAAATCAAATCAGATCAGATCTATAGCCCTCTAGAGACAGATGTTTTGGAGAATATTCTATTTTAAACAGTGTGTGTGCATCTGCGTGTGTGTGTTCAGTAACTTCACAGTAACTACTCAAGCTGGGTACTTTATGTGGCAAGTTTAGTGATCTCTTCTCTTTGTATCTGCAACCTGCAGTTGAGAGACATGAACAAAAAAGACAGGTATCATTTGGTAGGTACACATTTCAGCCATAAGCAGATGCATTTAAAGCATGCAATGTGTGGTCCTCCAGATGTGACTGGAATGGAAATCCCATCAACCTTAGCCTTCACTGCCAGTGGCAAGGAATGATGATGAAAACTGTAGTCTGGTAACATCTGGAGGTCTGCATGATTCTCCATCTTTGAGCTACAATGATCCATCTGTAAAACTGAATTTTTCTGCATCAGTATTGGCTGAATGTGACTCACCACACACCTGAGGACTATTAAGGGAAAGATAATGAGACTCCAGTTTTGTTGTGCAGATCACTCTTTTTAAAGGCTGCCCAGCATCTGTATCTTTCATCTCGTGCAGTTAAAAAGGAAATTTTGCCTTTCTAATCTATCTGGTCCTGAAACGAGGGTAATTTTGGGCTCTCCTGAAATTATAAAAGTCACAAAGAATTTGTTCACATCTCTTTGGATTCAATTTCCTCATCAATCTCAGGAATGAGCAATCAGTAAAGCTAATCAATGTTTTATCTGCCAATATGGAACATAGTTCCAATATCCTGACATTTGAACAGCAAGACCTGTCATTTGAGTTCCAAAAGAAACTGCAATATTGAAATCCCTGAAGAGAGGAAACTTAGTGGTGTGTAGCCATAATCTATTAGGTTATGAGCTGGGCAGAACAAGTAGGGAAAATAAATATTCTCTGTCCTTCCAGAGAAGGTTAACAGATGTGGGTCCTATTCTGTTAGTTGCGGTACACATAAGGGCATTCTAAATGCTCATAAATAGTAACGATATTTCAATCTGTTCAGCACTATCATATATCAGCTTCTCCAAAAAGCATCCCTAATATTAGCAAAGTTATCCAAGTCCTTCTCTGAACTGTGTGACATCTTCCTGTGTATTTGTGTTATGCTAACATTCACAATAGAGGGCTAAATTCAATTGTTAACTCCAACTAGAATAAACCAAGTGAATCAATGGGATTATCAGAAGTGTTGCTTGATCATTCAGCAATTGCTATATTGAACTGGATGTAACCCAGCATATGTTTCACTTCAAATATTAGCCTTCATTCAAAAGAGGTATTACCAAGTCCATGAAAAAAATGTTTCAAAATACAATTTATAGTCAGACTTTTTCCTTTGAAAAAAATAGACTCCAAAACATGCTAATTCATAATATAACTGTTATCTACCTTAGTTAATTCACAGTATTTTTGTTCTCTAATTCTTTCTCAGTAACTGTCTTACCTGTCTTGTACCCATTCCTTGTCCCTCTCTTGACCTTTCTCATATTTGGGTCAAACACTTCAATTAGATTATGCCAAAACTGGAGGTTCAGGCTGGGTTTAGGGAAATATGCTTACATTTGCCTTTTGAACCTTACTTGTTTCTCACCTAAAAGGACAATGGGTATGTGCTGTGATTTAGGGGGAAGGGGGAGAGGTCTTACTCATAAAAAGTTGTCCATCCTGTCTCGTCACTTTTGGTTGCCAACAGACCACTGTTCCCATGGTAAGTCATTAATCCAAGTTCCAAGGTTTGGGTTGACACTACTTTAAGACCACCATTTGTGCCAACAGCAAGAGTCACAATTTGATTGTCAGGCATTAGAAAATGACGTGGCGCTCCATTTGTATCCCGTCGAATTTTTAGAGAGTTACCATTGTTATCAATCACCTCGGTCACATCGTTATCGGCACTATAGGTGAAATTGTACAGATATTCTCCTGTAACAAGGCTAAGGGTGTACTGGTGGATGCCATCACTGTTGAAGACATATAATTCCTGTTCTCCTGGAGATGCAAGTTCATACTGGTTAAAAGAATTAAGGATAGGCTTGTTTTTGCTGACAGCCCTGATACGAATATTTCCAAGATCTGCTATATAAATGGTGCCATCTGGTGCCACAGCTAGGGAGGAAGGAGTGTTCAGGATGGCATCCGTGGCGTAAGCATCATCACCAGCATAGCAATTACAGTTGACATCATTTTTGCAGTCACAGTCTGAAGCTGCTCCAGCTAGAAGGCAAATCTCGCCATTAGTGGTGACCTGACGAAGCCGGTTAATTTTCTTCTCATCTGTCTCACTGATGTAAAGAATTCCTGTGTGTGAGATGGCAATGGCACTGGCTGACTCCAGGGCTGAATGAATAGCCAGCTTGCTGAGGGAATAGTCTATGCCAGGAACCTGGCAGTGCATTGGGCGGCCAGCGATGATGCTGACCTGATGGTTCTCCGTGATTCGCAAAATAACATTGTTCTCCAGTACATACAGAGAGTTATCCATTGGATTGACAGCTAGGTCAGTTGGCCATTCCAGACGCACCTGTGAGATAATCAATGGGTTATGAAGAGATTTAAAATAATCCATTTCTTGGGATGCATATAAATCATTTGTGTAAAAAATCAAGCACTTGATCAATGTCTTAATTGAGAAAATCAAGGAACAAAATAATGTGCAGATTTCTTTTTGCTATTCCTTAAAAATACATTCAGTGGCTCCACTGGATAATTACAGTATCCAGAACACAGGAGTAAATGTTACAGAGAATTATGAGAACAACAAATTCTATTAAACACAATATTGCTACAGCTATCTTCTTCTATCACTGATGCATGTCATTTGTTGCCGAGAAAGTTTATTTATTTAGCCATATTAAATTTCTCCTTATACCATGTATCATCAACACATTCAAACATCTTTTTTCCAAGCATACTGGAACACACAGTATTTCCCAGGGAGAAAAACTGGGCACTTATCCAAAATAAATAGCCATCTGTTTTGTTAGAAAGAGGAAGTAACATTCTACCTGGGTGACATCCATGCTGGAATCACAGCTTAGTGGTCGAACAGCAGTTAGGTCATTAGAGCCCAGCAGAGTTGATATGATTCCATTCTGATCAACCTTCCGGATCATTGTAGCATCAACAAAATACATAAGGCCATACTTATCCACAGCAATTCCTACCAGGGTGCAATGAAAGTAAAGAATGAGTTCTCTGCCCTCGTGTTTTGCTGATATGTTTATCACAAATACAGATGACTGTAGCTGTCACTCACTTGTGTACATTTGCTCCTGGGTTTAGGAGCTGAAGTACTCAATTACCACCAACACACACACACAGACACATGCGCACACACACACACTACTGCTCTGTTTGGCATGAAATATTCAGCTTTGAATTTTCAACAACTGTTAACATTGCTAGCTTGAGTTTCCTTAATCCTAACATTATATACAAATACATGAAACATTTTGTACTTTACATTTTAATAGAAGATCTAATTTCTTCTAACATGATACTGGAAGCCTTGGGAAGTTCTTGCACATTATTTCACAAATGCCTGATGTATAAATTTCACTTCCCTTGATTTCTGTGCAGTCTTTGGGGGATGTGCACGAATTACACCTTACAGGACTACATTCCATGTCTCTAAGTACTCATGTTCTGACTCTACACAGAAGGAATACTGAAGCAAACAAGCTGAGAATGGTATATCCATACAATTGTGTTAATCCCATTTATGTGTGAGCCATACAAATGCAAGGATCCAGGGCCCTTTCCACATGACAACGGGGTGCCAGCATGGGCACACAAGAGAAGCAGGGCTGCATCAATGCTTCCATACGGCATTATTGCGGTCCCGCCCTTCTTGCGTCGCCAGCTGATGGAGAAACTCCGTCAATGACTCCCAGTCGTGTGTGCCTTCCATTGCAGCCAAGCATGCAAAAGGACCGGAAGCATGATCTACATGCTTCCTCCGCAGTACAGCGTGGAAAGAAGGCCAGCTGCAGTTTGGAAGGACTGAGCGTGTCCCTTACGCTCCCTTCTGCAGGCTGCCAGTTGCATGCAAAGAGCAGCGTTGGGGACACACTCCAATCCCAGCAGAGATGCTGCCAGAATTGTAATGGGATGGTATGGGACAGAGTCATCCTGCAGAAAAGGCCCAAGCTAAAATAGCCAAAATGCTCTTTCCAATCCCAAACCCTGGAGTTTCTAGATCTTGTAGCTTTTTCATCCCTTATGTTGCACGGTCATTGGAGGTCTCAACAAAGCACCTTCACACATAATGATTTGCTACATACTGCTGTTCAATTGCTCTTTGGTGAATAATCCAATTTTTCTTGTCAAAATTACCTACTGATCATAAAGGCTATACTGACCCAATACCATCAACTAACAAAGCTGTCCCTAACATTTCTTGCTTTTCTCTTGATGTTGCCTGAAGCAAACAAGCTAACAACTTGTGCAGGTGGTGCTATGAACCACTAGCTGTCTCCACCCAGGCAAATACTCAGCACTTTTGCATCCCCCAAAGGAATATATTTTAGATAATCCAGCTTGCTTGCACTTGCCTGTTCAGGATAGAAATGATTAAGAAATGATTTTTGCTTTCTTTTACAAGAGAAATCAGGTATAGGGACTGCATTCCACTCTCAGGCCATTTCTGCACTACACTCTTATAGCACGATTATTCCACTTTCAACATCCTATGGAATCCTGGGGTTTGCAGTTTTGGGAGGGGCCCAGCCGGCCCCTCCCGAAACTGCAAACCCCAGGATTCCATAGGATGTTGAAAGTGGAATAATCGCGCTATAAGAGTGTAGTACGGAAATGGCCTCAGTAAAAAAAGAAAGAAAGAAAAGCCCAAAACAAACCTGTGCATGTAAAATAGTTGTCAACCTACTGTGATTAACCACAGCTTAAAAGCAACTCAGCAAGAAGCAATATAATTACTGGAAAATTATATACAGGGTCCCTTTAGCTTCCAGCCAGCTTTCACGTTCCCTTACCTCTTGGGCTCATTAATGTTGCATCTACTCCTTTCCCTCCATCACCACATCTGGCCTCATCAAAAGGCAGGCACTGTTCCCCTGTTCCAGCCACCACTTCTGAATTACTGGCTAGGTCCTTGGCACCAGTAAGGCTCTTGACTCTGTAAATGCGACGGCTGTTGGTGTCTGAGACATAAAGTGAGCCTGAAACAGGATCCACAGCTAGGTAGTACTTGTGGGCAGGGTTGTTGCTTTAGAAGACAAAAAGAAAAAAAAAATGATGGCTCAACCTGCTCCACACAAGGCTTTCTGGAACAGATTGGGGTATGACCAAAGCAGCCCTGGGCAGGATGTAGAAATGACTCTGTTTCAGACCATACTAATAGCAGCATGCATTCCCCACCCTTTTGTTTGAGGGCATATTTCCTCCCTCCTCCTCCGAGATGATAAATAACATAATATTAGGCTTGGTAGAGCATATCCATCCCTCCTTTCCATTCCTTTGTTTGACCATAATGGATAGAGTCGAGCTTTAAGTGTGAACAACTCAGGTTCAAATCCTCTTTCTGCCATAAATTCATAGTGGACCATGGCTAGCCATTATACATATGTCAGCTAATCTACTATCCTGGATTGTGGTGTAGTTCACAGGAATAATATTGTCATCTTCAACTCATTGAATGCTTTGAATAAATGGTAAGTTTGTTTTTTTAAATCTGATTAAGGCTTGCTGACTAATACACAATCCTGTAGTCTCCTAAAGTGTGGCAAGGTACCTCATGTCAAGTTATGCCTGCAGTCCTAAGTATACTTACTCAAGAATAAATACTATTGAACTCAATGAAATTTACTTCTGAGTAAACTTGCATATGGTCAGGCTACATGTGTAGACGCTGGTCATTAAGTGCTAAGCTCAGAGGGAAGTTCCTGCTATGTATAACTCCGATCTGCCTTAGTTTCTAGTCAATCTTCCTTTAATCATTACATCATTCCATATTATCCTGAAAACTGAGGGTAAGACACTTTTACATCTTAATAGTAATGGACACTGAACTTATATATGGTTTTCATTAGTTCAGTTTTATGGATTTCTTTTTACCACTCATGTGAATCTATCTATCTTACAGAACACAGATGTTTCATTTTGGTACAGTAGTTTGAAAAATAACATCAGAACCAAAGCAAAATATGTGAGGATCCGATGTGAGATGGCTTGTGAACAAGAAGCTGTAAATTATTTTTCAAAAATGTACAGCATCTGTGCTTTCTCATAAAATCTTTACCTCATCTTGCTGCCGTGCCAAATAACAGAACACGCTATCGCCTACCCTGAAGCAGCATAAAAGATGAACAGTCTCATAATTTTTAATTGCAGTCTTTTCCCTTTTTCATCTTTTACTCTTTATGGAAATAATTTTTATAAAGTGTTTTGTAACTCTTTATAACAAGAGGCCAGTCCATGGTGGTTAGAGGTTAACACTGCTATTTCTTATTGCAAAATGGCAACAAATGTCATCATGCTCAAGGTTAGTCATGCTGAAGGTTAGTACTGATGAAGCAGGGCAGAACAGTCTTTGGTGTGCTATTAACCAAAACAGAATTAAAATGGTCTGAATAGTTTCCCCTCTTCTGAATCCTAAACTGTGAGGCATTTCCAATTTGCGAAACACCTAATGAAAGCTTCGCATGGATTTGATACATGTTCTTTGTCCCAAAAACAATTACCCAGGAAAGCAGCACATGCAGGTTGCAACACTTCTAGCATATTTTTTGGAAACAAGCCACCGTGGCTTTCAAAAATTATTGTCTGTTTGAAATAAGACATCTTTAAACCATAAGTTATGAAGATAGTTTGTTTCACTAAACCATAGTTGAGGTCTAGAGTTTGGACGACATGGGCCATTTCCACACGGGCTTAAAGAAACGGTGCAGAGCGTCCTCCAGGGAGGATGTCTGCACCTGGGAGTGGACTGGGTTGGACCTACTTAGTGTAGTTCCGCACCTCAGCCCGCTCTCAAACGACCTGAAGTGGTCGTCCAGCGTGCTTTTGAAAGACCGCTTGAAACAGGTCTTTCAAAAGCACGGAGCGCGCCACTCCATTCCTGCGCTCTGGTGCAGATTTGCAGGCTCGCACCAGTGCGAGCCTGCGATCTGCCGTGGGCGGGCTTTAGGCTGGCGAGCTTCAGTGGTTGGTGGAGAGCCTTGACCAACCGGAAGCCGCCATTTTCGTCCCCGGAGCAGTGCGGAGCGGCGGCCACGCACTGCTCCGGACCAGCCTGGACCCAAGCGTGGAGCCAAGAAGTCTGGTAAGTACCGGCACGGGGCGATTCCCTTGCCCCGTGTGGAAATGGTCATAGTATATTGTGACTAATCTATAATGGAAGCAGAATCTTAAAGGCTAACTGGAGGAGAGGGACTGTGTGATCCTGAGGAAGCCAAGGTTCATTCCCATTATAATAAACCTTGGTTTACTGTGATAGCTGAATACAGCCAACTCATATGTATTTTGTGACACTGAAATGCTGGTGTGAGATGGAGCTTTTAAAAACAACAATGATACAAAATTAGACATCAAGATGTGAAAAATGTTACCATCTTTTAGTTTCCCTATTTGTGCCACTAGGCTCATGACAGAAGAGAGATACATCTTCTGAGATTAAAAAAAAATGTCATGCTAAACTGTTCCTTCCCACATATAGCACAACCTCTGAACTAGTGGCCCTAGTGTGTGCATGCATCTTTAAGTCACCTGTCAACTTATGGCATACCCATGAATTTCAGAGGGTTTTCTTAGGCAAGGAACACTCAGAGGTGGTTTTTCCAGTTCCCTCCTCTGAAATACAGCCTACGGCACTTAGTATTCATTGGTAGTCTTCCATCCAAGTACTAACCAGGGCTGACTCTGCTTAGCTTCCAAGATCAGACAGGACCTCCTCCCTTTCAGGCATTTAGGCCCTAGAGTCCCTAGTACCCAAACCTAAATATGTAGAGACAGGGATGGCAACCAAATGGCAAGTGAAATTAATATTGCACTTTTCACTTTACAATTATTTAACTACTGGTATGACGGAGGACATGAAAAATACATTTCGATACCGGGCTTTGTGAAGCCTTGGCTCAGATAAGCCCTGGTCAAACTAATACTCCATTTTTACAATGTGGTCTCTTAACCAAAATATGAATGTCTCTGCAGGAGAAATACATGAAACAGACATCAGTCTTCCTTTCATGGTCATATACCTCTTCCATAAGTGTTTGATGGAGAATACAATGGCAATGAAATGTTTCACTACACACAAGAAATTCATTCAACATTTCAGTGTTAAGCAATAAATAGAAATGGAACAGAGAGATGTTGCTGCTGTACTCCAATTTGGAAGCAGGAATTGTGGCAGCCAGCTATTTTACATCAAATGCTTATTTCTCTTCATGTCATCCTCCCAGTTTATAGATAGTGTCAACACCCAGCCTCAGTACTGGCATTATCAACAGACTTTTTGTTACCCCAGTCCTTTGGGGTAGCCTAACAGTCCTTCTTAAAGGGATCTTTGTTACATTGCTGTGGAGAAGGTGCTAGTAATTCATTTATACCTAAGACAATATTCTGTGGGCCTTGCTCACTCTCTAAAGGAAATAAGAAACAAAACAAAACCACTATACTGACCTTTCCTGTCCTTTTTTTAAAAAAGCATTATTTGTCGAGACATAAGTGGATAGTTCTATTTCCTTTGCTGAATTAGCATTACATACTAACTGTGGTATAGTACGGGCAATTTGTTTGTGCTTCCAAAGCTACAGTACACCTATAGAACTAGACTGTAGCTGTCAGGCTCATCACATCTTACGTCTTGCCTATTTTTCTTGGTTTTCATATCAGATAAACTCTATGATTCCACAAAAATGAAAAAAAAAAAAGATAAAAAAGCATCCCTTTCCTCACCACTATTATTTATCACTTGCTACCACTCCAAGCAGACTTTCAGTCCTCTAGGTCATGGTTGAAAAACAGGCAGCCCTTCAGATATTGTTGCACTGCAAACTTCAGCATTCTTTACCACTGACTGTGCTGGCCAGGGTGGGTAGGAGTTCCAATCCAACAACATCTGGATAGTTGCATGACTCCCTGTTCTGGAGAGACCTCTGTTTCTTTACAAGCTAAAACATCTGTTTATATTTAAAATAATCTAAAGCTAAATATCTGTTTATCTGTTTACCACTTTACAGTAGCACTATAAAACATGAAAGTGTGTAGGTTGGAAATAAAGACTGAAAACCATTGAGCTGATAACCATCAAAATCACCATGCACTGAAATACAATAAAAAATAAGGAATGTTTGAAAATCATTAAAAGATGAACATCTCTTGGGCCTCCAGACTGCAATTCCCATCAGTTCTAACCAGTATAATAAACGTTAGGGAGTACTGGGAGTTGCAGTGCAAAAACATGTCAAGGGCTACATGTTTTCCACCCTTGGTATGAAGGGACAAGGCACTCATTTGCTAAGTTATGAGATTTCTGAAGATATATGTCTGTTCTATAAAGTTGGGGGTCTGAAATCCAAGAGACAAGCAACCAGCATGCAAGCTGACAAGCACATGATTTAGCCAAAGAACAAAAAAGCTTCATCCACTGCTGCTGTGGTTTCTAGATTACCACTGTTCTTGGGCACTCTTTTCCTTTAATAGGCAAAGACTGCCAATGCGGTTCAAAGGACGCCTTTACTCTTGGTGACACAGAATCAGTCAATATTGTGCATAAGGGCAATAGACCAGGCTTTTGAAAAGCTAATCAGGGAAGCTTAGAGAAATGAGAAGATTCCATTGTCCATGCTAATGAGGGCTGAGTTGGAGGACTGCTCATTTTTTATGCTCCGTTTTATAACCTCGAGATTTTACTGTGGTTGTTCCAATGTTTTATGGCCCTGTTTTAATTAATTGTATTTTATATTTTATTGTTTTAAAGTTTTAGCTTGTAAGTTGTCTTGAAGGGGCTTTGCCTCCAAAGGCAGCTTGAACATATTTTAAATAAGGGAATAAAAATATCATTTATGAGAGGTTGCAGTGTATCTTAAACAGCAGTGAGTCCCTGTATCTGACAATGAGCCAAGCTATTGTTCTGCTGAAATCCTTCCCTTTTATCTAGTAGGGTCACTGGATGTCTTGAGATATTACCTTATTTCTAATAAATCTGTTTTGACAGCTGTTGGAGGTACAGAGCCAGTGAGCCACCTGCAAATTTAGAAATGTCAGCCTCAGCTATTCAAATAGGCAACTGGACTAAATGGAGAAGCTCCTGCACAAACATGCCTGACTAACAACAGGCAGATGTAATAAGTATTTTAAATAAGATCTCTGCAGATGCCCTCCCAGAGTGATATGGAACAAACTTCTTTAAAAGCCAATAGAGGCTTTAAAAGTCAGCAGGACAAAGACTGAAAGTGAGAGAGTACCAGTTATTTCTTTGCAGCCAAACTTACTGGCCTGTGAAAACTCACACTCCTGCTTTTTTGAGAGAAACAAACTTCACAAGTTGGATGTGCTGAGGCAAGTACGGTGTTAGTTACTTTTGTTGACAGACTAGTTGTGCAGTTGGACACAGATTGTGGGCAGATATCTATGAAGAGAAAGTGCAGAAGGGTCAAAAATCCAATCTTTTGTTGATTCCTGGTCATGATGCTGGAATTGTCCTAGATGGACTTCATGGGATATATGCTGACAAAACTGTGTTTAGGATGAGGCACAATAATTCCCATAACTGCTATCACAACTTCCTATCTTACTATGTTGGAATCCTGTTACTGGCCCTTTTTGCACGGCATCTGCCATATGAAAGAGGGCCTGGAGCCTCGCGTAATTGTGAGGAGCGATCTGCATGACGCCCTCGCAATCACGTAAGGCTCCAGGGGCCAGCAGGCAACGATCGCGCACCTTTGCATTTTTGGCTTTCAGCCGAAAATGCTGCACAATTGCGCACTGCTCCCGGGTCCCGCACGCACTTACCTGGTGTGTGGAGTCTTGGGAGCTGGGCCAGTCGCGCTTCCTGTCTCAGTGCAGCCTGGGAAGGTCCCAGGCTGCACCACGAAAGGAAGAGGCGGGGCTCTCGCGCGAGCAGGAAGCTCGTGCGGAGCTCAAGAAGCAGGCAAATGAGAGCCTCTAACAAGAGGCTGTTTGCGCAGTCACCGCACCCCAGTGCTGAGAAAAGGTAGGATGTGGAAAGGGCCCCTGTCGAATAAGAACATACAGCTAATTTAATTGCACCTCAACAATAGCTTTTTGTATGTTTTTACTTATGTCTTTTATGTGCATGCCTTTATCTTGATTTGTTTCAAGTTTTATCAGCTGCCTTGAGTCCTAGTTTCAGGGCAAAGCCAGGACATAAGTAAAATCACCACCACTACAAGCCTGATCCTAACTAATCCTCCTCTTCCAAGAACTCTCAGTTGTGAGGAAGGACATAAAATTCCCCACAGAATCACATTCAGATTTTGAGAGGATGTTTGTGGACAAATATGTGGAAATGTCAACCATGCAACCCTAAATGCTTAAAGTACGTTTGAACTGGGATGGGGTGTATGAAATTGTGCATCCCCTCTTCTGTTCCACAAAACACAGAGGAAAAGTAAAATGCCAGCTTTCTCTATGCTGCTCAGGTGCAGCTTCTCATACATCTTGGTGGTTTGCTGCAGTCGTAGTGGTAATTATGAAAGATAAAGAGTATGTGACCAGGAACCTTACTATCTATCCCCAAAGGTCAGCAGTTGGAAGCTGTTTCTACCAAGTCAGAGCCTCAGTACATCTAGGTTAGCACTGTTTATCTGCATGCCTGCAGAGTTTCAGTCTTACACTGAGATGTCAAGGATTGTGCCTGGTTGTATCAAGGGTCTGAATAGAATTTCTTAGTCATTTATCTCCTTACTTGCCATTCTTATTGGGACTACCAACTTGTCTTCCTTCCTAAACTGTATGCTTTGTGTTTGGTAGCAATCTTTTTGAATGAGAAAGGCAGAGAGCATGGAAAAAATATAATTATGCATAGAACATACCCTTGAAGCAAAGCCATTTCTGCACTAGACTGTTATATCACTATTATTCCACTTTCAACATCCTATGGAATCCTGAGGTCTGCAGTTTAGGGAGGGGCCTGAAAGTTCCTTATTTTCTTCCTTTTTATTCTTATGCACATTAATGACCAGAAGCTACATCTCGTTCTGCCAGTAGTGATGCATTCCTCCCACAAAACTGGCAGGAGTAATATACTGAATGTAGACATTTTAATTATGTGGGCCATGGGTACTAGTTTTTCTCTGTTATAAGCAGTAAAGTGATTACAGCATATGGGGAAAGTGCAACAACATCTACTCAAATCGAACAGACCACATAAAAGAATGAGGCAGAAATCCCATCAAACCAATTTAGAATTCTCTCTTTCTCTCTGCCCCTGCCTGCCTGCCTGCCTTCCATCCTTCTTTCCTTCCTCCCCCTCTCCCTCCCTCCTTACTTTGAACAGCTTAGCATCATAGATGATAGCAGGTTGCTTTATTCATTATATTTAGCAACCACAGCAGGAGGCTTACAGGATCTCAAGAGCCAAATTTGAATTCCAGGGCCAATATGTTAGCCTGGTCAGACTGGATCTACGTGATGGTACCTCTGCTGCTTTCAAGTTGCATCTTATTTATTCAAACTGTAAATTATTTTATTTTGCTACAAATTAATTTTGATAATCAGCAGCTCTGGGAATTGATGAAGGTGCAGTCGATGGACGCAGGAACATTTCATGCCTCTGCTGTGCTTCTCCTGTAACTCCCAAAATGTGCACGGAAGATGAACAAAATGTTGATTCATCTGACGAGGAACAGAGAAACTGACCAGGGAAGTAATGAATCCCCTTCACACAGGAATTTAAAGTCTGTTTAAAATAACTAATGCATTTGGTGGTTGGATACAATCTGCCCAACAGATTGACCAACTAATAACATTGTATTAAAGGGGTGGTGATGGTGAGGCTGAATCCAGAAAAATTCATTAATGAGTTGGAAATGAGTCTCTGACCCATTTCCAGTTCATTAGTGCCTTTCTGAACCTTCTCCAGCCTTTACAAAAGGCACTGCTGTATCCTGCCTCAACCATTTAGGCCAATTACAGACTGTGGGAGAAGTGTTCATATAAAAGTTAGCTTGGGGTTCATTATACTTGCATTCCATTAGATATTCCTAATTGCTGTCAGAACTTATTTGGTTGCTTTTTTGACTGCATTATATAATTGCTAATGCTTATCATATTCATAACACACAATTAGCACATGAATGTTGCTGCATCTGATGTATTTAAAACAGAACGGTACACAAGAAGCACAACACAAAAAAGGCAAACACAATGGAACAAACAAGCTATAGCAAATGATAACAGGATTGCAGTCTTACCTATGTTTAAATTCTTTATTTCTTTACAGAAAGGGAACAGAAGGGGGTGGGGGGAGAAAGAGAAAATGGTTAGCTGAAGAGACCATAAAGCAAACATAGCATTTTGTCTTATTCTACAAGAGGAGACGGGCAAGGAAACCTCTTTTCAGCTTCAGCCTTAGGTTAATTTAGGGATGAAGCACAACAGAAGGTGTTGCAGGTATTAGATAGTCCCCTGCTGGTGTAGCCCCTCGAGGCAATTTATTTTTTGGTAAGAAACTTTCTAGATCATTCAAAAAATATCTTGTCTAAAACTGTCCATCTTTGATTCTGACAGTGAAAGGAGTTGGCAGCTGCCAGTCAGCAGGTTTGGTGCCGTATAAATCTAAGAAAAGTTAAATGAGGTGATATCTACAAGTACCACCCATCTAGGGTCTGCATTAGTCCCTAGCATATTTCACTGTCAGAGCAGTTGTTCATTTTGCATTTTACAGAGCAATGAGGTACTGGGTTTTGTAAATTCGCCCTCCCCACCATTAATCATATTAAATCTTAGCATTACAAGGCAAAATTAATTTAAAGAAATGAAGAATTCTATGTAGTCTTCATAAAGTTTACTTCAGATAAGGAAAAACAGATGCATGCATGCAGACAGACAGTTTATGGATGTTCTGTCATCCAAAGAAATGCATGTAACTCCATGACAGGCATCTATCTTGAAGAATGAGTTTCCACATTCTGTTTTCTGAACTGACATGCACTGACGGAGACCAGCACAGGTCTCATATGACATCCTACCACAGAAAGTTCATGCTTATCATGTCCTAGTTTCGCTCTCAATCTCTCTCTCTTTCTCACTCCCTCTCTTTTTAAGGCCAAAAATACATTCACATATTGCTGTTCTTTTTTCTGATTTTATGCTGGTAAACTCTATCAATCCAGTTTCTGTCCAGACACAAACAAATACAAATTGGGATATAAACAGACTTTAGCATGACAAAACACACTCCACACCTACAATAACTGATCTTTTATCATTCATTTTGCCATTCACCTTTAGGTAGTGCCTGTGTGTGTGTCTGTGTGTGTGTTTGTATGTTTTTGTCTATCTGACAAAACTTGTTTCTTCAACTATATCCATAAGGATACAAGATAAGCCCTTATGGATCAGATCCTGGGTCCATTTTAGTCCAGCACCCTGTTTCTAATAGCAACCAGCCAGATACTTTCAGGAAGCTCATAATGAGGATAGCAACATCTCTCTCCTAGAATTTTACAGAAACTCTCAACCAGCATGTTCAAAACGTAACTTTTCCAAGCTCTGGCTAAGAGCTACTGATAAGCCTACCATCTATGATACTGTCTCCCCCCCCCCCCCCAATGCCACCTAATCCAGTGACCATAGCCACACTGGCTTGCACACAAGTCCATAAATTAAAACAAACATTTATTTATTTATTATTTATTTATTTATTTATTTATTTATTTATTTAGGTAAAATAGCATTTCTTTTTGGAGTGCAAACTCTGTCCCATTACTTTTCCAAACGTACAGGATTTTAGAATCTAAAGGAGATGGAGTGGGGTGCCACCCTAATTTGGGTGCACATGAAGCTGCCTTACAATGAATCAGATGGTTCTTTCAGTAGCACTGGTGCTTTGTGTTCTGATTGTAAGCATCAATCCAAAATTTTAGGCAGAGGTCTGAAAGTCACCCTATCTGAAACATTTTCATTAAAGATGCAAGGGTTCTCTGTTTAAAATATCTTGCAAATTAAAAAGCAACAACAACAATAATTAGTAAAATTATTCATATATCAGATCCCACTGATACCTTGGCATGATGCTAGTACAGTTGGCCCTCAACATTTGCAGGCTTGAATTTCATGGCTTCGATTATTTGCAAGTTTCTTTGACTCCACCCTTCCTCACCTCAGCCATTTCTTTTCCAGGGAAACTTTTGCTCTCAGCAGCTCCAATTTCGGTATTTGTATTTGGTATTTTCCCCTAACCCTAGCGAATAGGAGGGCCAACTGTATTTACCACTGCTGTCTTCATATGTTTCTTGCTTTTATGCTCTCCAGCAACTTTCTTTTATACCTTTTTTTGCATATCTCATCTATCTTTCTTTGCTTTCATCATTACTTCACTCCTATTCTCTGTACTTTTTTTTTTTGGCCTAATTGTTCTATTGCCTCTCCTCTCCCCTCCTCTCCTTCTTCCTTTCTTTTTTTCTTCTCCTTCTCTCAATTTTTCTTATTTCTCCCCTCAGTCCTACTTCTTCTTCCTCACTACTCTTCCTGTTTTTCTGCTTGTATGACCTTTATCACTTATCTATTTTTTTTTTTCTAAAACACACATACATGCCTTTAATAATCTGAGTGATTGTTCTACACTTATATTTAGTTATCACTGTCCATCTCATGTTTGGGGGAAGACCCCATCTGACTCTAGAAGGGTTCATTGGAGAACAATGTCGCTAAACTCCACTGCTTCAGCTTATGTAGCAATCTTCCAGGAAGGGGAAAGACAGCTTCAGGATGATTATCACAAACATCCCTTCCTCATCTGAAGAACTCATTGTTCACACAGTAAGCTATAATAGTGGGTAGGGCTAAAGGCTACAAGCACCAACAACATTAGGAGCCATAAAAGAAGAACAGGTGCAAGTGCATTTACAGCAGTGTGAGCTGCAGAAGAGTTACCTTAATTCCAAAATGCTGGTGACGTTCCTAGAGGGAAAGATGCGTCGGATGTAATTAAAATCCCCAACAAAAAGGCTTCCGTCAATTCCTACAGCAAGTGCCACAGGGGCCAGCAGTTTATTTCCTTCAGCAAGCCCATTGCAACTCGGGCAGGAGATACTTCTTCGACGACCATTTCCCATGATGCTGGTGATTACAGCTGGCTGCTGAGTTAGAAACTGATTCTCTCCACTGCCTTTGTGTAGAATACCTAACAACAAACAGAGATGGGAGCATTTCTAATTTATGTTTTATTAATTTGATGTCACTATTATGTAACAGTTTCACTGCACTGAATTTTTAATGTCTATTATTTATTTTAACATGTTGCTCTGTGAGGCATCTGGTGAGAACCTGGTCTTAGATGGTCTCACAGATGATTATACAGATATAAATAAATAAACCAAACAACAAATAAGGAGTTGTAAAATTTGCCATTTTACAAATTCTTTTGTTGAGCTGTATTACCAGTACTTTCTGGCTGTTCCAGATTGAGCTTTGCCTTCAATTGCTATTTCAGCCCATACCACATTAGCTTATATCCCTTGATTTCCTTGGTATTGTTGCTCTTAGCCACTGATTATCTCCCATTCAACCTATTTTCTGTCCTCTTATGGGTCTGTTGTTACCACAAACACCTGAGAGGCAAGTTCGTCATTGAAATCAGGGCTCCCAAAGATAACTTGGGGAGGACTTTGCTAGCCTTTTCTTACATAAGTCACCCATTAAGCTATAGCAATAGCAACAGCAGTTACATTTCTATATCGCTTATCAGTGCAAAGCACTCCCTAAGCAGTTTACAGTGTGTTTTAGCTAATTGCCCCCGACAAGCTTGGAACTCATTTTGCCAAGCTATGGAAGGCTGAGTCAACCTGGAGCCCTGCAGGATTGAACTCACAACGCTGTGGCTGCAGTACCAGCATTTAACCACTGCACCACCAGGTATATGTCTGTTAGAGGCCCTTTTCACATGTGTGTGTGTGGGGGGGAACGGGTGAAAACATGCTAAAACGGAGCTTACTTCCAGCCGGGTAAGTCCATTGCCGCGTGGAGCAGCGTGAGCTCGCTGCTCCACACTCCTCCGGCGTCGCAGATGGCAGCTTCCGGTTGGTGGAGGCTCTCCACCAACCGGAGAAGCTCGCCAGCCGGAAGCCCGCCCCTGGCAGATCTGCAGGCACGCACTTGCGTGCGCCTGCAGATCCACTTTAGAGCCGGGCGACGGAGCGGCATGGGGCTGCGCGCTCCGTGCTTTTTAAAAACCTCTAGAAAGAGGTTTTTAAAAAACACGCAGCCCGGCTAGTTCCGGCCGCTCCTGAGTGGATTCTGGCGTGGAACTACGAAAAGTAGTCCACACCAGTCCACTCTACGGTGTAGACGACCTCCGTGAGAGGTCGCTCTACACCGTTCCCCCCCCACACACACTCGTGAAAAGGGCCAGAGACATATTATCTGTTTAGGCTATTCAATACCCAAAATCCGTAAACAGCCTGAAATCATTTTCTTGTAAAGTCCAAGGTGATGGAGGCCCTAATGCAGAACTTTTTTCTGACAGTGAGGTTTTAGCAATGTCATGGATCCATCTTCTGCTTTGCCACTCTGCTCCACTAAAATAGTGTGTACGTATGAGAGACAGCCAACATACATATAAAACAGCATGTTTGTGAATATGCAAATCTTTTTAGTGAAATACTTGGGCTGAAATCTTGCATCAGACATGCAGCCATGATATTAAGGCTATGATCTGTCCACCTTAAAATCCAGCCAGCTGTACCAAGCGATGGAGTTCTGCAGTGCTGGCAGAGAGGGCATTGAAGGATGACGTTTCCAGCAAATGGTGATGCCAAGCAAAATCAAGATCCCTCTGGAGTCCTGTCACATCTCCTTGGCACACCACTGATTGCTGGCAGGAGAGAACTAGACACATCAGTTTCAGGGCTTCACTCACCGGTGCCACAGAACAATGTCCCTGAATGCAGATGACTGGATTTTAAGGAATGTTTGGGGGGCATTTACAATTGTGGCAATAGTACCATAATCATAAATGTGAATAAGAAAAAAATATGAGGTCGTTAAGTCTAAGGATATTGTAACTAACAAAATGTTATCATCTGTGGCATCTAAAATGTGGTTTGCAATCTCATTTATCTGGTTTAGATGTATCCTTCACATGCAATCTTCATACACTAAGTGACTTTTTTTGGTTTCAGAATATGCAGTCTTGCCACATTCATTATAAATAGCCAACTCCCCCCCCCAAAAAAACCCCTCTGCTTCTAGATCCCTTCATAAACAGGTAAGCACTATGTTTGGAAGAATAACATTAGTTCCATGTTCTAGAAGGAAGGAAAATCATCAATGAAATTAGAACAGAGCAAGGAAGAGAGCATCCTAATTATTTATGTGGAAGTGTGATTCTCTGTCATAGGAAGATATTGAACCAGGCGCGTAAACTGTGACAGGTTTCCTGCTCATGTGGACGCAAGAAAATGCAATGGCAATTCTTCTTGTGACACTGAGATTTTTTTTCAGTTGATATTATTAGAGAGATCTGGCACATTTTCAAGACTAAATTTTGTCCATTTGTGCAAAATTCAAAACTGTGACAGATACTGCTGTGTTGCATAGACCATCAAAAAGCAATAGAACTGGGTGGATTGTTTGCATCCTTTTGATCAACCAGTCTGGCCTTTCTGCTTGATAAGCAAGCAGGTGCTTAGTTACGGAAAGGGAAAAGACAGTACAGCTAGGGAGTGGCATGAATAAGATAGCTGACTAAGGTGCTATTGGATGTTTTGAGCATAACCATGACAATGGAGCCTGCCCCTAAAGTTTTAGAAGCACAAATGAAAATCACTGAACTTACCACTTTTGATATTAAGCACATGATGCTTATCCAAAGACCAACCCCCAAGTTTTGAGGGGTCAAGTTCAAATCCTTGCAGCAAGGCAGTCCTTTTCTCCCATAAAATTAGACTGGGACAGGTCTCATACTCAAATCCTACAGACACTGAAAATAGATGCAGATATGTATGTGTGTACGTACAGTTGCTCACTATGAAGTACTACTATTAAATTCAGATATTTGACTACATTTGACCCAGAAACTTAATTCATTTGTACTCAGGAGAACCTTGGAGTTAGGGGGAAATGACTGATTTAATGAGGGGGGGAAATCTGCTACAATGATTGGCCACATTTTATTTTTAATTAGTTGAGTAATTTCAGTAGTAGTGAGATGTAACACGTAGGCTCCATCTTTTATTTATTTGATCATGAGAAAAAATGTCGAGAACAGCACAGTGGAAATATATTAAATGATGCACTAAATATATGTTAATGGGGTATCTGCAGAAAAGAAGTGCTATCATGCAGAGACCTTGGAAAATATGAAATTGCAAGTGATAGCATTTGCCAAATTGACTTTTGTTGCTCCAATTTTAATATGAACCCAGTTATTAGTTACTGTAATGGTAATGGATTCTGAAGAAGTCTTCACACATTATGTACAAGGAAATGTGTTTACCACTGCACTTACGCACAGCAGGAAGCGTGGCCAATGCCAGCTCCCTGGCACATGTCTCAGCGTGATACACATTATGGTAAATGTTGGGCTGGTTACGAGCATTTTATATTTCCAGCTACACCTAGCATGTTTTGTATGCTTGTATGTTTGAACATGTAAGAAAGACTAAAAAGACCTTGGTGCAACACAGTTTTGAGTTCTGAAGCCAAGTTATGGCCTAGAGAAATTCATTAGACTCTTTCTAAGTCTCATCTATCCCAACAAAATGGGATAACTCCATATGTACTTTCCTGAGATCATCCAAAATAGAAAACAATGATCTGTGGTCTGAATTCACGTAAAGTCTAAAGGAATACACAGATATGCACAACCCAGAGTTTAAATTATCTATATTCTCTCCCAAATGTTCCCCCAATGTTCTCCCCAATTCGTATCTTCAGCTGGTAAGATGCTGCAACAATAACATGATGGAAGAGTGAAAATATCCCTTCATCTCTACCACACAGATAGCATATGATATAAAGCAAACCATCTATGTGAACTGCCTGATAACACAGAGGCTTGTTCCCATTGTGCTCCAGAAATGCACTGCAAACAATGAATCTGCATGGTAAAGAAGCTACAGCTACATCCCTGCTCCTGACTGAATAAACAGCCCAGTTCACAGTGCGGTTGTTGCAATAAAATGCACAATAAAAATATGTAATTTGAGATATAAAATATGAGTATATGAATCTGTGGGAACTAGGGATTGTCTGTATTTCTAGCTAGCTGGCTGGAAACACATCTCAGAAAGGGAGCATGACCAAAGCTAATGAATCACTGAGAAGAATCACTGAGAATAAAAGAACAATTAACTGACTTTGTTTCCAATTTCCATTTCTTGTGGTTGCATTATACTCCAGATCAACCTCTGAGGAAATAATATACAGCGCATGCAAATAATTATCTTTACAATTTCACTGCTACATATTGAAATTGAAATTGTATTGTATTGAAATTGAAATTGAATTGAAATTGTAAAGAAAATTTTGAGCACCCTTTATTTTTGCAATTCAGAATCAGGTTATTATCATTATATTTTTGGAGAGTGGGGATGACCTTTTTTTTTTTTTGAAACCCACTGCATGTAGACCCTAAATGCAAGAATGATGTATCTTTGAAATGGCATTTTGATATGCTATATGGTTGCACATTTGAAAGAGAGTTTTTTATGTGACACATTTGATGTGTTGCACCTCTAAAGTTCCCACTTTATGCTTCTCACCCAATCCATGCTCAACTAATCCTAGAACAGACCATATCTCTTGGAATGGAAAGACAGAAGAGGTGAATTGTGGTTGTGTGCTGGTAATAAGGACTTGATTATTTTACTATTAACAATTATCATAGAATTTTTACTGTAACTGGTTGTTATCAGGACAGTTGAAACTCAAAATGTGTATAATCTGATGGCGTACCTACAGCATCCGAGAGCCCATAAACTTTCTGACCGTAGGCATCCGTTTTGTCCCAAATAAAAGTGTATGCCAAGTTGGGAGATGCTTGGAACGACTTTTGAAAAAGATGGCCTTCCACTGCTACCATCAGATGAACTTTAATTAAGTTCAGAGGCACAAGAGACTGTGTCATGGTGATCTTGAGCAAAGATTTGTATCCAGCGGTCCGGGAACTCAGATAGCAGAGTTTTATGTTGGAACCGGGGATTTCAATTTCTTCTTGAAGAACCTGAATGAGAAACAAGAGTATACATTCACTGTGAACTTTATGGAAGGGATTTTTAAGCTCCTGGGTTATATTTATGGATTAAAGATTTTTTGCTGCTGGGAAGTTTTAGCCTGGCCTTCTCATGGCAGCACAATTTAAGATATGACTTCTGTATTAATGTTTCAGCCACTGTTAAAGTTTCTTTTAAAACCCACATTGCTAACAAAAGCATAAATAAGAACCATAGGTTTTATTGCTAGTTATGTGCAAGAAGACCGCAAGAGCCTGTAATTATATGAACCTGCACCATCCGCTGACAATCATC
Source organism: Cyclura pinguis (assembly GCA_030412105.1). Taxonomy (NCBI): domain Eukaryota; kingdom Metazoa; phylum Chordata; class Lepidosauria; order Squamata; family Iguanidae; genus Cyclura; species Cyclura pinguis. The sequence continues at coordinate 135,183,650 of CM059600.1, forward strand.
ATAAACCAACAGGGAAATCCTAAGGGAGGGAAACCACCTCTGAATAATAATACTAATAGCAATGGAGACGCTGAAAAGGCCCCTCATCAACTTATGTACCCTTGCTCAGATGGAAAAAAGAAAAAGAAAATGAAACCAACTGTTTCCAGCTGCACACTTTTTTTTTTTTACAACTAAAGGGCAGGGGAGTGGGGAAAGATGTGGGGTTTTTGAGATCAAAAGGGGCTTCAAGTGAGTGGAAGACACTCTCCCCCCATCTATTTTCTTCATCTCTCCCAGGTTCTTTTCTATCAGTCAAGTTGACTTCTAGTATCTTGGCTGAGAAAAACATGCCTGGGGCAGAAGAGGCTTCAAAGAGGTACTACATGGAATGAGGAGGTCTCTCCTGTTTGAGTGTCCCCTTTACTGCTAAAATTATCCTTCTTTCTTACATGTGATTGCTGTGTGGTTTAAGAACATTGATCTACTGCTGTTATGTCCAGTCAGAAGCTGGTGGGACACATCCCTTCACTAGCATAGTTGTGCTGGTTGTCCAGGGAAGCAACAGCTTCTTCTTCTTTTCAGTCAGAGTCTCCTGGGCCCAGCTCTGTGCCACCCTGGTCAGTGATTGCTTTGGAGTGCACCAGGAATCAACCAGCTACCCTTGCAAACCAGGGAGAGAAGACGCAGCAGTCTGGACAAGGGCAGAAACTGTCTCCTAGCTCCTGGATGCACAAGGGCAGCTGAGATAGGGGGGACAGAGCTGTGCTCAGGTTGTGCATTCAGGGGAATTACCCAGGGAAGTACCTCCTTCTAAAATGGCTTTAAAAGTATTTATACTGAAGTAATGAGGGTTTCACCAGGTACACAATTCCAGCTAATGAGAAAAAAACTGAAGGAATCATTATGTATTCAGTATGTACATGAACAAGAAAAAAAATGCTACAGTGGCTTTGTCTGCTGAATTAACTAACACTGGTGGTTAACTGATGTACTCATATCTGAAACAAGCAAATGATGAATCAGGAATCCAGTGCTGAGAAGAGAGAAAAAGGACGAGACGCAAGTTTGACACACAAACTGTGCTGAGCTTTTTCAAGAATTACACAGTATACATGTGTAATTCTCATGTCTATATTGATGTCATGATGTCGTGAGTCTCCTACAGTTTTGTATCCAATTTTGTGCAGAAAGGTAATGTCACAAATAATTCACAAAGAATGTCAAGACAGGTTTTTCTTTTACAGTCTCACTTTTTGAAATGTGACAAAGGAATGAAAGCTTTTTCTCACAAAGTGAACTGATTTACACTTTAGGCACCAGCAACAGTTGCTGCATTTATATTGGGGTTCCTGCAAAGTATACATCTAATGGGAAGGCCACATAAACGTCTACAAACACATCGGAGACACATGCCAGTAACCCAATATTCAGTGATGGCCTCCATCTTCTTCCTGCTATATGTCTCTGAGTGTTTGCATTTGTCCATCCCACTTTACACTTTGTATGTTCCTCAATAGCATAAATGCAGAAAATATATGTAGTCCCATCAAATATGAAATCACTCAGTAAGAAGGATTGTCATAGGCAAAAGAGAAAGTGCTTGTAACATACTTATTACATTCATACTTGATACCTGGGTCTCTGGAACAATGGGGTTTCGACCAGGAGCATCACTGAAGAATGTGGAAAGCGGTGAAGAAATTATAATAGGGTCAGGACGGATAAAACCACTCAGGTCACAACTAGGAATAGAGTTCTCTTCTGTCTTCATTGCAAGTGTATCCATGGCATAGAAACTGTTCCATGGCAGCCAGACTGTCCTCTCCTGGCTCATGAATGGGGCTCGCTCAAAGTGTAGAGTGAGAGATGCTCCTCCATTTGCAATCAAGTCAAACCTGGAAAAATGTGGAGTCCACATCATGAATTGTTCTACAATGATGCAAAAGAACAGGCAAAGAACAGTGAAGGTCATAAAGACAAAACTGCAAAATAAGCTACAGCTATGAGATGTTACTGCAGAAATAGTTCTATTGGTTAACGGAGCATAAATAGTTCTGTTGGTTAATGGCTCCAATACACATATGTGCATCTATACAGATAACCAGAGGGGGTGGGGGGAGAGAAGAGAAGAGAAGAGAAGAGAAGAGAAGAGAAGAGAAGAGAAGAGAAGAGAAGAGAAGAGAAGAGAAGAGAAGAGGAGGGAAATCTGGTAGCACACACTACACACACACACACTATAGATCCTGAAGTAATGTCTGTACTCCCTTCTAAGAACCCTAAGCATTTCAGCAAAGAGTGTTCTCAATTAAATAATTCTCAGTAACCTCACAACAATAAAATTCACAAGCTTCCTTGTGAAAAAACTTGAAAGCAAAGCAGTTTTAAAAAATGATTAAAATGAATAGTACAGACATGGATTTAAAAGGGTACAAAGGCTGACATCTACAAAATATCACCAGACTCAGTGGTAACTAGAGCTTTTGTGATTTAATCCTAGCAGTGATGGAACTATCCTTTCATTAGAAAGGTTGTGGCAGATGGCAGAGAAAGAGCAATGATTGAAATTTGCATGACTGCTCTTTTTGCTGGATCTCTTTCAGAAAGGAAAAGAATGCTTCCCCCTGCCTCCAAATTTTAAGACACTATACACTTGCTCTAAGGAAACCTGGTCAATCTGTGGTTTTCAAAATGAGCAAAATGGGAAGCTGACAGCCTCCTGACAGAGAAGCACTGAAGCCCTCTCCGGTATTTGCTGAATTAGATCAATTGGACACCGCCTCTCCAGTCACTTAATTTAGGAAGCATTGCAATCTTCATTTGACAGGCACTCCTAAGAATGATAGGTACAACTCACTCATTCACAACATGGCTGTCTGTCTTTGTGTGCCTTCAAATTTCTTCCAAATTATAGTGACCCTAAGGTGACCCTATCATGGGGTTTTCTGGGTCTGAGAGTATGTGATGCACTCAAGGTCACCCAGTGGGTTTTTCACAGCTAAACAGAGAATCAGACCCTAGTCTCCAGGGTGGTAGTCCAACACTCAAAACACTATACCACAGGGGCTCTCAAGACTGGTACCCACGATCAAACCTTTGCAGGAAAACCAGTTGTTATCAGCTACAGTTCTCAGTCAAAGCTTATCAGGGATATCACCAGAATTCTATAGCCCAGCCTAGACAATGACATTTCTTGCCACGTGTTTTGGGTCTAGGTCTGTTTTCGTTTGCCAACAGCCATCCAGCTTGAAAAGATTACCCATCAATAACAACAGGCTTAGGAACCAGTCCATGTAGCAACTTTAGGTAACAATTCTATCCCCATAGTGTTTATTCTTAAAATACTGCTACAGGACTTAAATTATTTCACCCACAACACTAGACAGGCACAACACTTGCTTTGCTGTGGTATATGCTGTAATTTGCTAGCAGTGCCCTACTGCACTTTACATAATATAAAAAGGCTAGTATTTATGTGAAAAGAAAAAGTGGATGTAAATTTCACATCAGAAACAGTGATATCCAAAAACAGTTGGTGAACACATCAGTCTCCCAGAGCATACTGTTTCTGGACTCAGGGTGGCCATCTCTGGACCAAAAAAATTGGACGATTCTCTGTATTGCCCAACTTTTCTTTGTCTGAAGATCATGATACATTTAGTATTCCATTCCTGCTTCTGTTTGGGATTATTATCCCTCACCAGGATGAATTCAAGGCAGCCATGAGGGGTCTTGGAGACATATCTATCCAACTGAATCCTTGCAGTTCACACTCACTAATTTTTCTGAAACAGGAACTGACCATACAATCATTTCAGATTTTTTTTCTGGGGGTGAGGAAGGGAAATATTTATTTATAATATAGGGATGGGCCAACCGAATCTTTGAATCCTCGAATCTTTGGTAGGGATTCGAGATTCGAGAATCCGAATCCCTGTGCCAAAATAGGCAAACGGAATCTTTGGAATCTGCCACTCAAACAGTTTATTGGAGACCGGGACGCCTGAAAACTCGGGACTAGGACAGGATCCTGCTCCTCACGTGTTTCCCCACCCAACATGGGCACGGGTGATTGGCCAGCAGACCGGCATAAAGCCTCGCACGCCCTGGAGGCCGCCATTTCTCCCTCCTGCTGCCTGTGCCCCTAGTGCTGCCTCTCCCTGCTGCTGCCTCCCTTTGCAAGGTAATTTTGGGATAAGGATTGGGAGGTGAGGGACAGAGGAGCAAAACTGAGTTTGTGTGGGAGTCTAGGAGCTTGTGGGAATGTCCCAGGGGGTTCCAAAGACTGCAAAAACGGGTTCAGGGGTTCCATGGAAGCCATGCCAGCCATACTTTCCCCTTCACCAGCTTTCTTTGGTCAATTCTGGGATTAAGACTGTCATGATACCACTGCCTCTCTTAGGTCCTTTTCACACCTTACCTTTTCCCGGTGCTGGGCTGCGGGGCTCGTGCAGGAAGCCTTGGAAGGAACGCTCTTGCATCCCTCCTGCTTCGGCTCCGCAGCTGCTTCCTGCTCGCATGAGCGCCCTGCCTCTTCTATTCGCAGTGCAGCCTGGGACCTCCCAGGCCGCACTGAGGAGAGGACGCGCGACTGGCCCGGCTCCCGAGGATCCGCACACAACGTAAGTGTGCGCGGGGCTCCGGAGCGATGCGCAACCGCGCAGCATTTTCGGCTTTGAGCCGAAAATGAAAAAATGTGTGTGTGGTCCGCGTCAGGCCCTTGAGCGTCGCGCAAATGTGAGTGCATCGTATGCTCCTCACATTTATGCGATGCTCAAGGGGCCCTTTTGCTTCAGAAATGCCATGAGAAAAGGGCCTTAGTTTCTGTGTCTTGAATACATGAATACTTCAGTTAACCCATTTTAAAGCTCCCTTTTAGAAAGTCTTTTTATGCTTCTCAACCCCTTGTCCTCTTTTTCCTCTGTCTAGCTGCAAGTTTATAAGCAGCATCACCACTGGAAAGGTTGCAAAGGAGAGCTGGAGAAACAGACTTTTGGTCTTGTGTTGCAGCAGCATGTCTGTGGTAAACAATGAATGCCAAAAAACTTGAGCTGGGAAAGAATGGGATTCTACTCTAGCTGATTCTATAGGAGGAATGTGTGTTGCCTACAACAAACAAGATGAACAGTAGCTGCCTCCAGAATCATTTATTGAGCATGCATTAATCTGTATTATTTTTTGATTTGAGACTGGAGGGTAGGGATTGGGAATTGTTGAGACAGGCCTAGAGATTTGACTTGAGTATCTCTTGCAGGACTTGAGGGTAGAGAATTGACTGGACTAGAGGCTTGTGTGTGTGTGTGTGTGTGTGTGTGTGTTTGCTTTCTTTGTTGCAGGACTTGCGACTTGACTCTTGAGACTGCAGGGTGCAGAATTGAGATAGGAATAGAGGCTGTTTGTTTGTGTGTTTTAAGTGCCTTCCTTGTTGCAGGACTTGAGACTTGACTGGAAGGTACAGTCTTCTTGAGATTTCAAGGACAGCTGAACATTTCTTTGCATCGCTCCCTTGCAAAGTTCTTTCATACACAATTCTGGGGTTTGTAGTTTTACAAGAGGTCACAGCCTTCTCTTCCAAAGTGTGCTGGCACATCATCAAACTACAAACCCCAGGATGCCATAAGGAGCTATGCAAAGAAAAGCTAGTTTTGACCTGGATTATCTCTGTACTGTAGTAGGTGGTCCTGTTTACACAGGCAGGAAAATGTGGGATTAATCCATATTTTCCTGCCTGTGTAGAAAGGGCCGTCATGTCATTTTCAATCTGGGGAGATCCTGAGGCAAAACTATGACAATTGTCCTGGTCAGATTTCTTCAGAGGGAGGTTTGCCTTTGCCTAGGTTTTTGCTAAGGCTGAGAGAGTGTGTCTTGCCCAAGATTATCCTTCTTTCCCTTGCTTTTTAAATCCTTTAAAAAAAAAGGATTTGAAAGATTTGAGATTTGTGAGATTCGTGGATTCCCAGAATCTTCCAGGGATTCAGATCTGGAAAATTCTAGATTCATCCCATCCCTAATTTAATATCTTATTTTTCTCTCAGCACAGGATTCAAGCTGGATTACAGCAAATTAAAACAAAGCACAAGTTTACAACAGTTTCAAAAACACCCTTAAAACAAAATAAAAGATATAGACACAAGACCTGCCTCCCCCTCCCCCAATAAAAACTTTCTCTACTACAAAAAGTTAGAAACCAAACTTCTGTCTAAATAAAAAGCTTTTTGCCTGCCAGGGGAAAGAAAACAGGGAGGGGGCCAAACAAACCTTGCACGGAAGGAAGTTCTGCAACTTAACCACTGAAGAGACTTAACATGGAGAAACACAGCTTCCTGGAAGATTTTGAGAATGTGACTCTCCATTTTGTGGCTGAATTATTTTTCAGCATTAGAGGATTTGGGGAAAGGGTGCACTGGAAATCATGGTGGCCTATGCAACTCCTATCCTGATGAAGAGGTTACTTGGTTTGGATAAAGTCTTTTCATCAGGCACACCTTAATTTGCTCAGGTATGCTAGGATGCCCTACCACCTCCCAGCCGTTGTTTGTTGAATAGCTATTGTTCTGATCATCATCCTTGTCCAGTCTTGTACCCTTCATATCTTTATCTTCCACCACTACTCCCCACCCAAGGATGTCTATAATTATCTGCCAACAGAAGCAACACTCCACATGTCTCATGAAGTGAGTTGAGACCATGAAAGCTTGTTGCAAATAAAAACTGTTAGCCTTTAATGTGCCACTAGACTCTTCATTGTTGTATTTGCTGAGGAAATTTTCATTAATTTTTCTCCTCTTCAGTTTCTTTCTTAAGAAATATAAAAGGATATGTTATATTATATGGCCATGGACCTTCTTTTAAAATTCTGTTCTCATGATCTCAGGGGCCTGAGTGCTGCAATTTGCTTTAACAAGATGTCTCTTTCCCTCCCAGAGCACTTCTTGATTCATAAGGGCCTGTCAATACAAACCTCTGCTGTGAACACAGAGCTTCTGTTAACAGTCCTTGTAAAAGGATGAAAATGTGTTCATGAAATATGGTAATATATTGAATGGTAAGGAGCTTGCAACATGAACAACCCTTAAAAAGCAAGGCAGGTGCATTCAGGGAACACAATAAAGCTCTGAACAGCAGGTAGCTTTAAAGAAACAGTATGATGAAACAATACTAAGGGAAAAAGACCTAAAACTGTGAACCAGAAACTGTAATATGCATTCACAAAAATGAATTAAGATTAATAATGGATGACTTAAAATCAAACGAAACTATACAAAAACTTTAAAATGACAGAAACAAGACATGCTGAATTCTGAGACAGGTAAATGGGAAATAGTCCAATGTTTACAAAGATAATATCCAAATGAAATTCACTGAATGGTATATGAGGTAAATAGTCCAAACATCCGCACCAAACAAGCTCCATTGAAAAACATTTGTTATAAACAGTCCAATTACTCAGACCATGACTGTGGTGGTGTAGTGGTTAAATGCCGGTACCGCAGCCACAAAGTTGTGAGTTCGATCCTGCCAGGCTCCAGGTTGACTCAGCCTTCCATCCTTCCGCAGGTCAGCAAAATGAGTACCCAGCGTGTTGGGGGCAATTAGCTAACACATTGTAAACCTCTTAGAAAGCACTTAGCTGATACGCAGTATGGAAATACACATGCTATTGCTGTTGCTACTGCTATGACCCTGGGTTTTGATACTGCTCCAAAGGCTTCTTCAGAAAAAAAAGAAGAAGAAGTTAAATAAATAACAGCAATCAATCAATCTTAAATTTAGTAACCTGAAAAGTGTAATCAAGTTGAGGTACATTTCCAACTTCTTTCATATGGCTGTTTGGACTGTTTACGTCACATGCTATTCATGTTTGTAGATATTAGGTCTGTTTACTGTCTGTATGGCTTCAGCTAACTTGTTTCTCTTAATTTATTGTTTACATATAGTTTCATTTGATACTTTAGTTCAGTGGTTCTCTATCACTGGGCTTTTCAGCTTCATCTCCCAGAGTCCCTGGCCATTGGCCAAGATCGCACCCATAATGAAGCAGGCGCTCCCACTGCTGCTGCTTTGTGGGTGATGCCCCTCCCTATGACAGCCCACGCTCTCATCACTGATTGGATCCATAGAGTGGTAGTGGCAAGACTTGTTTCAAAAGGGCATGCGATCTGCCCCCTTTCATCTGTCTCAGTGGAGAGATGGGTGGCTGGAAGAATGAGGGGGACAAGTGAAGGACAAAGAATGTATGAGGAGGAGGAGGAGGAGGAGCTGCTTATCACTTCACTTCTAATGCTGTTTAAAAAAACTGAAGAAAAATGGTAAGTGGGTAAAAATGGTAATTTCAGACAAGAAGTACACCTGGGAAAATGGAGGTGTTGGTGGTAGAATAGGCACATGCACTTACCCTGTCACAAACTATGTCACACCTCCAGAAACCCAAAAATGCACCATACAGTATTATTTTTAAATAATAATACAAATCATCATCATCATCATCATAACTCAGAAAAGCAGAGAGAAAATTATAAAACACTCTCTTATTAGGAACACATCATTGAGACAGTTAAAAAAAAGCATCAAAGAGGAAGCAGTAAGAAGAATAGTAAATGATGCCACTTTCTGAGATAATTCAATCGTCTGGAAGCATCCCAGATATTATGGTTTTTGGTTCACATTTCTAGGTCCTTCTGCTTTGCTTAGTTTGTTTAGAAACACCTGCTTACTCTGGTGTGTACTGTTGAACAATGCAACTTATCCAAGTTTACAATTATTGTTTGCTGCCATATGTAGGGTGATACATCAGACCGCGAGATCTTAGGACTGTAACTCTGGAATGGAAATGTGAATCTTGCCACCAGCCATGCAGTATTTCTGATCAGTTATTCCAATTCAAACTCATACTATGGACTATGTGTTCGCATAGCTACTACAACGCATTTTTTTCCACAGATGTATTATTTTACTGCCATATCCAATAAATTAGGTAAAGCATGACACGTTGTAGCTTTGTTTGTGCTGAACTTGTGTGCATTTCAAATCAGTTGATAAATAGAGAAATGGGACACACTTCTTCACACAGCAGGGAATTGTCTAAGTATATTCAATTATACTCTTTTGATTATGTTCTGCCCTCAAGAAACTCTAAAGATAACAGGTTTTAAAAAGAAAAGGGGCAGCTGGGAACTTTTAAGAAAATACACTGTTTTATAATGACTTCCCCCCTCCCCATTCCAAAAGAGTTCTAGCCTGCCTTGCATTTCAAAATTAAATATTTCTGGTCTCAGCTGGATATTGTTGTAGCCTACGAATGTTTTTAGAGATACAGTGCAGCTTCTCTGAAAAGAAGCCCAAGCGCTAACACATTATTTCCAGAAGTCGGTCTTTCATATTTACTCTCAGTTAGTATTCAAAATGCCATGTGAAGAATGACTTTTGTGTTTCCTTGATAGCTCTTTAGCCCAGTAGGAATTCCACGCACGATACCACATGGTTTCACTAGATAGCACCATCTGTTAATCTGCAGAGATATTACATACTAAATAGGTCCTGAATGAAGCAACTACACTTACGTGCCATCCTGGCGAGTGATGGTGTAGCCGTACTTTGGATACTTGACAAAAGACACGTTGACTCCGACGAGCGGTGTTCCGTCTGTAGTCACCACTTGGCCTCTTATGAGAGATACAAGACTAGGAAAGAAACACCATTAAAATGTCAGTTCTGCAACAATGCTTTAGGGATTAGGAATACTAGTCTGGATGCGCTTACTCTGGCATAAAGACATTTTCACTCTTGACTTAAAACGGATGCTGCTTGTCACAAACAATAGAAAGGGAGCAACTTTGCAGGGCTCCTGGGCCCACGCGCAAGAGCAAGGGCTGCCCTTATGCTCTCTGGTTTCAAAGGGTGGGGCACAGACAGACAAGAAAGTGTTTAAAATTTAAACAGGGCCACATTGGATTTGATTAGCCAGCCATTTGTTTGGGACTCATAACACTTCTATGTAGGAAAACATAGGAGTTCGATTACAAGAAAAAATTAGCTGTATTTTAAAAGTCTGATCTGCTAACTTGTCTGTCCTCATAGTTTTGAGGCCTAAAATACCTCAAAGGTTATTAGCTAGCCAAAGGCCATCAGCTGAGGCCTAAAATGTCTTCCTGGGAATAGCCTATTCATTTGGACACGCGTGGCATTCCCTTTGTTAATTAGCACCTGTCAGCCAAGCCACAGAACACCCCTTGTCCCACTGCTGTTCGTTAATTCTAATTCACTTTGGAGGCTTTGAGAGGATTGCCTCCCTCCTGAGACACCCTGATAGACTAACTAAAGTGGCCCTAATAGACTAACAATTAGTAGTGCCTGCTTCATTTCTCTGGGAAGCAGAATTGAGAATGATGGCAGCATTGCTGACTGGCCGAAAGAATCCCTTCTGCGAGGAAGATAGAGAAAGTCCCACTTCTGAAAGTGGATTGGCCCCTCGCTTGCTACATCCTAAATCCGACACTGCACTGTGGGCATCCACTAATGTGACTGGCCCATCATTCCTTCCCCCTTAGTGCCACCAAAAGGGGACACCAGGCAGCATGTGGCAAGGTGGTGGTGGAATCATCCATTCTTGCTGCCATGGACAGAAGCATTTCTATCACCACCAGATCCTATGTGTTTTATCTGCTAAAAATAATGCTCCACTAAAGTGCTTGGCCTAGAAGTTTGTCTTACTTGGGGGAATAATGTTCTTTTTATTATGTATGTCTGAGAAGGAGAGGGAGAGAGAAAGAGAGAGACAGAGAGAGAGAGATTACTAGGGGGTAGGTTGAGACAAAAATGAAGTGAGCAATTCTCTCTCTCTCTCTCTCTCTCTCTCCCTGCCCTCTCTTTTTCTTCCACAGCTTTGCATTCAAGCAATGGCTGGCATTCCTCACTAAGACGGCTTCATAAGGTTCATATAGGTCTTGACTTCCACCCTCAGAACATTGTCATTATTGAATCCCTATGCAACATTGCAAGCTGCCTTTCAAACTCTTTTGAATTTCAAAATCCATATGCCAAGTGTCCTGGCAAATGAGGCTGGAGGGGAGAAAGCTGTGGGGCAAGCAAAGCTGTTCATGGAACAGTCAGGATTGTGGGCTTTATCCTTGCTTCCTCTATAATCAGCCACAGTCATTAAATTCTGTTCACTGGCATTGATTGTCTTTCACAGAGCCATGAGGATTACAATTCATTTAATTTTGTCATCATATTTTATTCCTGGAATTTATGAAGGACAAATCTCTGCAGCCACGTTCATAATCTTAAATTGACTGGGAAAACGGAAATAGTAAGGGAATTACTAGGGCAAGTGAAAGTATGAATTCTTGCTTACAACCTCTTCTCAAGAACATGACATACACAAATTATGACACACACAAACCTCTGAAGACTAGTTCCCTTGTTCAAGCAAGTGACATTTATTTTCCCCATGTGAGAGGCACAAAGCCACGTGCAGAAACACTTAATGTGAACAAGGTGGAGAAAAGACAGATGGCAATCATTCCTTGATTACAGACACAGGCCTAAACCCAATGTGATTTGGCACTGGGATTTTGAGTCCCCCTTCATCCCCTGCCGCCTTCTGTGGCACCAAAAACCTGCTCTGAAGTGTTTCCCAGAGCAGGCTTTTAGAGCATGTAGCAAGTTGCCAGAAGGAGGGAGTAATGCCACCGCCCTTCTTCTGTTAGTAGAAGCGTACCACTGGATACCGACCATACTTCTCTGACTCCAGGCTGCCTGAAAACTGGTACGGCTCCGCGTACACACAACAGTGCTTCCATGTGTGAACTGACTTTAGCATCAGCAGGAACTTTCCTTTCCTTTCCTTTCCTTTCCTTTCCTTTCCTTTCCTTTCCTTTCCTTTCCTTTCCTTTCCTTTCCTTTCTCTTTCCCTCTGCCCTGATTTCTATTTGCCAACAGGGAGAAAATCCATATAATGAGAAATTCAATTTCTGAGCTGCCCATTTGCTGGCAGGTTTGCAACTGCCACACCGTGGCAAAGTCACACATACTCACACCTGTAGTTCCTAGACTAAATTTCAGTTCAAAATTAAGGCAATTAAACTGACTCCTTTTCCTCTCTCATTTCAGTGTCCATATGAAGTTAGATCTAAGTATACTATAGCTTGAGCACACTTTTCCCCTGCTATGCAAGTACTTGTGTGCCTGGACACAAGGAGGTAGGAAAGAGAGAGAAAGGCAAAGGCTTGGGACAGAACACATGCAGAGGCTCCCTAGTTACATGAGAGCAAAGGTGACTGCTAGCTTCCATGTCAGTGGCATGATGATTCTGCTCCAAGTTTTAGATAGAGTTTTAAAGAATCTTTTCAACCTGCTGAACTGTATCCGTGTGGTCTGTTCTGCACCCTGCACCATCCTCTAGAATTTGTGCTAAAATGCACAGCAGATTCATGCCCTGCTAGCTGCCATTATATGGGAGCCTCTTTGGAGGGAGAATTTCACGCTTGGGCTAAAGCTCCAATAATCCTCCAGCCAGCATAGCCAGTAGCAAGCTCTGGGGCAGATCTTAAGCACTCATACTTCCAGAGAGTCCTCATAGGTATCTTCCCTATTATAAGGGACCCTGAGGCAATGCTATTAACATTAAAAACAAAGTGTTTTTAAAGGAACAAATGGGGTCCTGCATAAGGGGTTTTCTCATAATTGATGCCGCAGTCACAAGACATATATTAGAGATCAACACATGCAAAATTATCACAAGCATCAACCTTAAAAGCTCTCCTGTGTGTGTCATATTCTTTGTCATTCCCAACAGGGCTAACAATGACACAATGAAATATACATGTAGCAGCATATACACAAAACGAATACTATTAGCGGTATGCCTGTGTGTGTGTGTGTGTGTGTGTGTGTGTTTGAAAAAGGATTTTAAGTCTTCTAAGAACTAACAAGGTCTTGGTTTTCCTAAGTGCCTCATAACAATGTGCAATTATGATCTTGTGCTGTCTTTCAGTTATCAACATAACAAGATCAAGAAACTGGATTAAGCAGCCTGTGACTCAGTCAGTAAGCTTGGCTACTCATAAGATTCTAATTTCCCATCGGGACTGCTCAGAGGACCAATATTCTCTCGAGTCAAATCTTGGCCATTATAAAGGGCATGAAATTCAGTGTTTCTTGGAATGAGTTGATAGCAGCCATAACATTTACTTTCAGTGCAGTGTGATCAAAGTCCTCCACAAACATTCAGGCTCCTAGTGGTATAAAGGCAAATGAACTTCTTGATGGACAGCTGCAGGTTGCTATCAGCTTGATTTGGTTGATGAAGAAAGAAAGGGTGCTTAACCAAAGAAAACCAGAAAAGTAACCTATAATCATCTATCCAAGCATCTGAAATCAATATTTTAAAGCAATTTCTACAGCAATACGACTTGGAAAATCTAGCAGTTAATATTTCAAAGAAGAAACAAGTACAAAATAGTGTATGATTTATCATCATCCAGAAAGCTACAGCCTATTGATCTCTTGTTCTTGTTACCTTCTAATAAATGAGATACTGCCTTAGTCACTAGTCCAGATTCGGGAGACTGACAATGCAATGACTCATTAGAGTAAGTGTACTTCTAGATACTTCCAGAAAAGTGTCCATAGGACTGTAGTTAGACAGACACTTCCAGATAAGTGTGCACAGGATTGTAGTTTCAGGAAGTAGTCCTTAACACACTTAAGTTGGCATTCTCTTAGTGAGATATGCATAAGTCATGTTATGAATATGAGAATTATTTGCTAGAGTGCCACAGATGTATTCTGCTGACGGCATCAGATGCAGACCAGTACATACAAAAATGCTGTCCATTGTGGTTATGCACTGTGCATAGCGGTTACACATTGTGCATTACACACAGCACCCAGTCATTGAGATGTGTTCTGCAATGTTGCTATTCTTCAAGGGGGTTGTGTGATGCTGGTGAAATGTGTCCCGGTATGCAGCATCCCCCTACACTAAGGAGATGTTGGGTTGCCATCTTCCTAAGAAGTATGCTCCACTGGATCCAGTAGAGACGTTTGAGTAAACACACAGACAATTGCACTGATAGGCTGCAAACCTGAACACAGTTAACTATGGAGTAAGCAACTTATGACCCTATGCGAATAGGGTTTCCGTACAGGACCTGACTCTGTTGAAATTTTGATTAATTAAATACCATGTGCACTGTGTTCAAGCCTGCCACATTTACTTAATTTTTTTTTCTTCATAAATCTATGCACTATTAGTTAACAGTTAAGTTCTATCAGTCTAATGGGTCTACTCTAGGAAGGACTAACAGATTTAGGTGCTAAAGTACTACTTAAGACATACCCTAGGACAGGAATAAGAACCATAAGGTCTTCTAGATGTGCCTGGACTACCACTTCCAGTTTTCCTCACTATCCAGGCGAGGGGCTGCTGGGATTTGTATGCCCACACAGTCTGGAAGGCTCTGTTTCCTATTTCTGTCCTAAAACTTGACATACCATCTAAAAATCCCCTACAGAGATGCTTTTCTTCTCTGTGACTGCAGATCAGCATGTCATATCACCTAATGCTTTTGAAATTCCTCTCAGTTTCAAAAGGGATATGAGATGTGGTGTGGAAGATTGTTGCTTGAAACAAATGTGTCCAAGAATCCTCTGGGTGCCTGGAAAAAATTGCCAAACAATTGATCTTTGTTTGTTACAGTGAGAAACTGTAATACCCATTTTATGTATGAGAACTGTGTTCATAATGTGCTCAAGGCCACACAAGAGATATGTGGCAGAGTACAGAATAAATTGTTTTCTGTTAGACAGATCAATCTTATTTTTTTTTTAAAACACACACCGAGCATGAGATAGGATAAGATATCTTCCCCTCCCTCTGCTAATATGAGGCTTAGTCAATTCATTGTTTAGATTATTTTTTTAAAAAATTGAATAATCCTAACGGAATGAAAAAAGTTAACTCTTTTAAAAAACAAGTTACTTTAAACATGCACACAGCATTTAGGCTGAATACATTTCAGACACATTATTAGTAAAACCAAAGGCAGTACTAGCTCGAAGCTTAAAATCGGGGATGAAATAAATACCCATTAAAAGGTACAATGTGCAATCAAAAAGATATTTGTCTTAATCGTGCAGCATAAAATAGTGGAATGTGCCATCTGGAAACCAGAGCATATCAAGCTCTCATGACTAAGACATCATTTTTGCTTCTGAAGCATTTGGCTTTACCTTTGTTCCTAGCGCCTGCATGCAGGAAATCCACTGCTACCTTTCCCCATATGGAACTAGAATGCAAAGCTGGCACCCTGACACAAACACAGCATTAAAAATCATGAGGAAAAGCCAAGAACAAGATTTTTTTCCTTCAGATGAAAAAGTATATCTCTACTGAAAGCAGCATTCCATGATAAACCATTATTAAAACCTCTGCCAGAAGTACTCCTGTGTCTTTATAAAGCCGTGTTTGGGGCTGTTACCTGCTGTTGAAGGGATTTTCCCCAGGGATTATATGAGTGCTGTCTTTGCCCACTAACAGCTTGATTCGATCATAGAATGACTTTACAATTGGTGCACCAGAGTGACTTTGCTGTATAATGTCTAGGGGGTCACGTGAGCCACGGCAGAGCAGGCTGTTCTGACAAGTCGACTGGAGGCAGCAGTCTGGATCCAGGCAATCCACAAGGCCATCTGAAATGGAAAAAGACAGAAGCTATTTTTCTCCTACTGCTTGGACTGGAATAGTCCATAGTCCCAGTGCTTTCACCATCTACAAACACAGTGTGCATATGTACCTTCAAATCACCTCTCAATTTAGGTGATATTATGCATTTCATAATTTTCTTAGGCAAGGAATACTTAGAGGTGATTTTGCCAGTTCCTTCCTTCCTCTAAAACATATCCTAGAAGATTTGGTATTCCTTTGCAGTCTTCCATCCATATACTAACTAGAGCTGACTCTGTTTAGCATCCAAGATCAGACAGAGTCTGGTTCCACTTATTATGTAGTAAACCCCAGGGAACAAAGTGGTCCCCTGCTCAAGTGTTTAGCTTCCAAGATCAGACATGATCTGGTGTCTTTGGGATATCTAGGGTCTACAAACATTCCAACAGCTCAAAACACCCAATTGCTTCTGTACAGTGCAAAAACAAGCATCATAGGCATGAGTATGTCTCAGACGGAGGGGAAAATGTGCCTCTGAACTGTTTTAAGCCTATAATACTGTTCAGCTCCGGCCAGCCAATGGTGAGCAATTATGGAAACTGTAGTTCTAACACACCTGGAGGGTCATGTCCACCCTTGACATATTTAGTATATACTAGCTATTTATTAGCATCCCTTTGCCGCACAGTACACCCCAGCATATCATACTATATGAGAATGTTGCTATTATGGCTGTTAAGATAAATCCAAAACATTATCACAACTGTACCAAAAGGGACTAAAAGAGTAGTTGCAGTGTTGTTTTCAACAGTGATATTCTTCCCCTGGATATTTGCTGAAGATTTGGTCTGTACACCTTACAAGATGCATTATGATAGGCACAGGGATCATGTGGCTATTCAGGTGTTATTGGAATGTACCTCCCAGCCTCCCTCGTCACTGACTATGCTGGCTAGGGCTGCTAGGAATTGCCCAGCTTTTTTCAAGTAAACCGAAAGTTGGATATGGAGAGGAAAAAAAATTGTTACCAGCCCAAAATATTTACCATGAAGTGGGCTATAAATAAAAGAAAAATATAAATCGTAAGTAATTTTAAAATGTTCTTAAATTTTTTTGAGCTATACGGCATGCTGTTCCCATGTTGTCACAATTAAAGCAGCACCCATGAATAAAGATAACTCTGATTCAAAAATGAAAGAGCAGTGCAATGTTAGCACTGTTTCCACTCCACATCCAAGGAATGTTCTTAAGTTAGAAGAGCTTGTTGTAGTTGTAGTTTGCTCCTTCTTTCAAGGTCAGAGGCTTGTTGACGTTATCTACATTTTCCCCCTTCATTGAGATCTATTTGTACTGGTTGCTTTTTGTAATCAATGAGAGAATACAATTGGGTTCCCTTAATAGGTCCCCTTCAGTATTCCGCTTTCTACTTGCTAGTGACATCCCTGCCACAGCAGATTGAAAATTGTCCTCCGTGTTTTTGTTCAGGCAGCTGTGAGTGAAGAGAATGCCATCAATATATTATGGAATCAAAAAGGCAAGACAAAGGATAGAGATTTCTCCTTTCTACACATTTTATTTACCTGCTCCAGCTATTCCATACACCTGCTATGTTTGCTGTTGGGGTGAGCATACGTTATGGCCATAATGACCTCATCAGGCCACATGATTATGGGCTGTAGTGGCTGAATACTTTTGACGACACCATGAACTTTAAATTGGCACACCAATCTCTCAGTGGCCTGTCAGTCATGAGAATAACATTTTCATGCCAGCAAGCCCCCTCGGATATAGTCTGACATTGCAATCTTCAGTAAATTACCCTGTCACTGCCAATCTTATAGTTATCTCACAAACAATCAAGGAGGCAATCAAACTGTTCTGAAGTGCCAGTTCAAGACCTGGGGGGGTCAAAATGTCTCCATTCAATGCCAGTGAGAAACCTGAATATTGGTGCTTGGATACTGAATGGAAAACACACACACACACACACACACAATACATAAGAATACTACACTATAACTTCCATTGTTAGGGGTCCACAGAGAAGGTACACCAGAGATACCCTCCTTTGTCACTACAATACTTCCTAATGTTTATGCATTTTACATAACCTGCATGTTTCAGAAACAGAAAAGATCCTTTCTCTTTCAACAAATGAAAAGATATCTGTTGATCTGTGACTTTGTCATAGGACACATCATGAGAGATTTCCAAGGAACATGAGAAGTACACTTGGGGGAAAAAATGGCCAAAGAGCAAATTGAGAAAGAAGACAAAGTCATTTCCCACTGAATTTCTGGGGAAAAAAAATGCCATTGGAACTAGAAGGCCATCCAGCTCTAACAGTATCAACAGCAAGCCTCTTTGAAGCTCTATGGCTGCAGTCCTAAACGTACTTACTATGTAGTAAACCCCAGAAAACACAGTGGGAATCACTTCCAAGTAAGTACTCATAGAGTTGCTTTGTAAACAGCATTTTAAGGGATTATTTTAGTACTGCAGAATTTTCTAAAGTTTTATAGACTGCTGACTGTTATACAAATTATTCAAACAGGAACACAAACAGAAATGCACACGCACATACAGGCATCCGATATTTGTACAGAGTATATTTAACTTAGGCAATGAGACTGAAGCTAGTGGAATAGATAACAAAAGTTTCACAGAACATTATTTCAGTGTGCAGTAACCAAAATATAGGTACCCCAAGGTTAAGTAATATATTTTTGTGGTTTTGCTTAAGAGATAAAGGACACATTTCACTTGCCTGATTTTGGTTAAAATGATTTCTGGCAAACCTGAAAGGCTCAGATTTTAATAACCAAGTTGGCTCATTAAAACTGTTAGAAACCTTACCTACTTTATAACACATAGATTGCACAGTTTTATTAACAGAATTTGCATTGGTACTCACTGTAACAAACATTTGTAAACTGAAGTACCCTTATTAACATGATAGGATGTATACGTATATATGTGTGTATGAGTATTAGGTATGAGAAGACCTGATAAAATAAATGATAAAAGGCTAATAGGTTTCTTATACATCTGCATATTGGATACATGTAGCAGTTCATGCAGCTTTCTCCACACTTAAGGAAAACTACACTGGAATATGAAGAGATAAAAGCATTCTCGTTGCAGCACTACCCTTTTTAGAGTGTAAAATCTTGTGCTAAGGATTTGTGCTATTAATGTTAAAAGTAGTTTTATAGGATGTAAAGCTGCTCTAATAAAACAACACTAAAAGAAAATGAAAATTACAAAGGATTTTTACTTCTTGTACAACTCTTCTTAGCTCAGCTATCCCAAGTGGCTAACTCTACTGAACACAATGGGCTAATCCCACCATTGGTCCCAACTAAAGTAGACCTATTGAGTAATAGGATTAGTAATAGTGCCAGTTTACTATTCAGCAATTGATATAACTGATGTACTGTAGATGGGATTAACCTGATCTA
Organism: Cyclura pinguis; assembly: GCA_030412105.1. NCBI lineage: Eukaryota > Metazoa > Chordata > Lepidosauria > Squamata > Iguanidae > Cyclura > Cyclura pinguis. The sequence goes on from CM059600.1 coordinate 135,202,757, forward strand.
GTCCAAAATAAGTGGAAATGATGGTCCCATATGCAACAAGTTCATGCCCATGTTTACCCTAAACCATGGTATTGGATAAGACTTGTGTATACTGCTGCTGCTTACATATAACAATGGACTGTTTCCTCAGGACTGTGACTTGGGGAGAATCATGAAGCAGCTATGTTTGGAACAAACAAAAGATGCAACATTTTTCCTGCTTAAACTCACTTGGCAAACTAAACTATGTAGTAGTAGTTGTTGTATTTGTAGTAATAGAATTATTATTAGTATAGTATGTGTAGTTTAGCATTTGTGAGAGCATTTGTGCTTGCAAGGAATCTCTCCCTGTCGGGCCGCAGCCAGCAAGGGAGGAGAGAGGTCAGGAACACTTGGGGAGTTCAAATATACTGAACACCAGGAAAACACAAGCCAAGCCAAGCCAGGTCAAGGTCCAGTCCAAAGGTTCAGGAGACAAAGATTTGTCGGGAGGGAGCAGGAGACACAAAGGTTGTGAGGGCTTGCTAATAATTTGCTGCAAGCAAGAAGCAGCCAAGCTGCCAGACTTAAATAGCCCCTGTGAGCAGGTGCTGCTCGTTATTGTTTCCTCAGCCTAGTCCAAGCAGCCTCCCTCTCAGCAGCCCGTTTCAGCCTTCTGCATGATTGAGGGCTGATGGGCACAGCTGGCTGCAACTCCTCTGCATCACTGCTGGTTTCCTCTCCATCATGAGCTGGCTGGGGCAACTCAGTCTCTGTTTGACCTTCCAGTGCAGGGGATGTTTGCACGTTGACTTGCTCAGTCACTGGCTCGGCCCCCTGCACAATCAGTTGCTCCTCTATCACAGTGTTCTCCTGATGCTAAGAAGTTGTTTTTGTTGTTGTTTGCCTTCAAGTCATTTTTTACTTATAGTGACCCTAATACGAACTTATCACAGAGTTTTCTGGGGCTGAGAGTGTGTGATGTGCTTGAGGTCACCCACTGGGTTTCTATGGCCATGTGGAAAATCAAACCCTCATCTCCAGGGTCTAAGTCTAACACTCAAACCACTATACCATGCTGGTTCTCAGTGAAGTCTTAGCCCTAACCATATTTTTTAACAACCTCTACTTTCAGGGACAAAATTGTAGGAAAGTACAGGTGCACAAATATGCATTAAAACACATATGTATTGCTAAGTAAACTACCACATAAGCAGTGCAGATATAACATTCCTGATTATCCAAACACAGTAAGAAAACTGGGCACGTGCAAAAGACTTACAACCTCCGTCCCACATCATTCAGTGCCTTGTGTTAGTAAGAATCATGATTAATACTAGCTTGAATGAAGATGATGATCATGATGATGTTGATGATGAAGAGGAACCAGAGGAGGAAGAAAAATGAGATGTAGGAATAAAAATAGCAGTAGCAGTAAGCATCACAACTGACATTCAGGGAAGGTCTTACATAGGTTATGCCTATGATGGCCAAGCCAAGAATTGAACATAGCCCATCTGAATGGTCGTTTGGAAAGAAAAGAGAAGCTCTAGCTAAAACTCTAAGCTCTAGAATGTACAAAATGTATAAAAATCTGGCTTGGCGCTCATGCAGAAACCATCAGTATGATGCACAACAACCCCACAGACAAAACTTTTTGCAAATTTACTTCAGCAACAAAGCTGTAAAACTGAGAAAAGCCAACCTCAACACCACTAAATTTAAATCTATATTTGTGGCTATATCAAAGAGATACTTCATTAAGCTTGATTGGTCAGACGGTTCTCTCTCTCTATATTTTGCCAAAGACTAATGGGTCTGGTTTTTCACTGTCCTAACAAACATGGATCTGAAAGCCAACTTTGGTGGTTCTGGCTTCTTAGTGGACAGAGAAGATAGGAGTCTGAATGTAAGGCTATACTTTCTGGGTCTGGTAATTTGCTAGCTAACAATTCTACTCTTCCACATTATTGATAAAATACTAGCACATTGTTTGGGATGAATGCAACTGATGTATCAAGAAAGAAGGACACAGACTTGAAACCTGTCAACACAATTTATTGCATTTCTCTACAGAAGAATCACTTTTCTTGATTAATTGATCTCGGTTAATTAAGAAATTCAGCACAACTGTGGAATTCCTGCTTTACACAGATTTTACAGAGATTGGTAGCTAACACCAATCATAGCAAAATATTACAATTTCCCTCTAATAGTGTGCCATTAGTACTAATACCTTCATGTGCCACAATAAATGCCTGTCTGATGTTTAATCTTGCCAGATGTTTGCACCTAATGTTCAAAATGACAGACTGCTCAGGGATAATTCATTTGGCTAATTTGAAGGATGTTGTTCACTATAATATGATGGAATAAAGCAAAGCAGACATTGGTTCTCTCTTGCTGCCTCACTGCATGGAATGTTTTCCCTTATGAAGACATGAGCATAGCTGGCATCAATAGACGTGTGTAACTCTTTAACTCAAAAGAAAGCCGTGTCAGTTATCACTAGCTGACTGGTGAACAAAAGCACACAAGAGGACAAAACTGAGGCTACTGTTTGAGTGTAAGAATAAACAAAACAGTTTTGTGTGTGTCTGCTGATAAATCCATTCTGAAATGTTTCTATGGCCATAGACCATACACTGAGCTGCAAGAAAATGTTAATTTAATTTTTAAAATTTCAGCTTTTCATAAAATTCATATTTTATGTGTGCATTTACCCTATAATATGAACTTCTCTTACATAGTTTAGAGAAGATGACATGATAGCCATGTTTAAATGTCTGAAAGAATGTCATATGGAAGATGGAGCAAGCTTGTTTTCTGCTGCTCCAGAGGCTAGGACATGGAGCAATGGCTTCAAATGACAGGAAAAGAAATTCCATTTAAACTTTAGGAAGAACTTCCTGATGGTAAGAGCTGTTCAACAGTGGAATATATGCCTTTTGAGGTTTTTAAACAGAGGCTGGATGGCCATCGATCGGAAATGCTCTGATGGTGTATTTTTGAACTAGAATTGGACTGAGTGGCCTTTGTGGTCTCTTCCAACTCTATGATTCTTCTTCAATGTTGGTTAGCCCTAACCTAGAGTAGACTCATTCACCGTTAAATGGTGAGGTAAATTCCACTGATTCAATAAGTCTGCCATAGTAACAACTAACAAGATTTAGGCTAATTCCTCCTGAATGCTATCACATTTGTGATTTTATTAATGTGAAAATAATTTGGCTTTTCTCCTTTTTTGAGAACCGTATTCTTAGGGCACTTTGATCCTTGGCTGAGGAAAAAATGAGTCAAAAACATCTGAACTTGCCCAGATAGCTACAAGTGCCCAATGTCAACTTTTGCAGCTGCTAACACATGTTCTGCTGTGCTCATGTCCTCTGTAGTTGCTTATCAAACTAAGGCACTACCAGAAGCAATACAAGAAGCCCCACTTATTTGACAGGTGAGGAACTGGAGTACTGTCAAAAAATGGAAATGCAGAACCTACAGTACTCTGGTTCCTAACATGTTAAGTAAGCAGGGGACACAATACACAGGATGAACAAAAGATCACATTGAATTTTAAAAAAAAAAGGAGTGTGTAGTCACAAAAGCATCATGAAAGCACCATCTTTCTGTTCTTTCTCAGTACTGTTCTGAATCCACCACTTATTCAACAGTTGCCGAACTGCAGAAGCCCAGGAACACACCCCAGAGGGGACTCTAGCAAAGGGAACCACTCCCAGCAGTCCCTTTTAAGGTTACCTTGGGCTCTTTCCTTGGTGGAGGAGGGTGGACAGAGCCCCTCAGAATAGACCCCACTGCTGCTCTTTTGACCCTAGTGAGAACTCATTAATTTGACGTGTGGTTGAAAGAGTGGACCACATGTTGAATATACAGTACTGGATAATAATTTAGCATGTTGAAAGAGCGGATTGCTGAAAAGCGAGGTGTCAGAAAATGAGAGACACTTGCAAAGGTAATGCCAGTAGTAATTTTGTAAAGATCGAAAGGGCAAAAGCTTTGTTGCAATATGTACAGAATATTTTCTTTAAGTTAGGAAAACAAGACCATGAAGATTTAGCAACTCTCGAAAGAACAAGATCTGCTGCAGATGCTACCTATATTTTATACATATTTAAAACTATCAATAACAGATTCCAATTGTTTATTACAGCAGCAATTTGAAAGATGACTTTGAGCACCAGGTCCATTGTATTTGCTCGGGGGAGCCTTTTTTTTTTCCTACCGGGGTATTGTGAGTATTTGTATTGAGAACCTTATAAATCTTTTGTCTGAGCTGAATTAGAGACCCCTGCTGTGGCAAAGCTTGATGAAGCAAGCTAAATTACATGATTTGCTTTTGTGCTGTGAAATACTTGTATTATCTGAAATGCCACAAGCCTGATGAAATATCAAATCACAGGATTCACCATTCTGTAAAAGCAAAGCTTGCCCAGATAATTATTGCAGCAGGGCATTATCCATTTCTTCTTTCTCTTTCTCCCACTCCCCCATTCCCCCCTTTAAGATTAAATATGGATTTCTTCTACAAAACTCAAAGCACACCCATACATTCCAGTAAATAAATGGGTCAAACACACTGCTCAGAAATTTTATTGGTCTCTAAGTGAATTTTATCCTTTAACTAAAGGCAACAGCTTTATTTGGAGGCACACAAGCATTTCTTTTTCTTTCTTTACTGTTTCAGTTCAGTTTCAGGGACATAAACTCAAGTTTGTTGGTGTCAAATTCTTTAAGAAATGGACTGTAGTGTAAGGAGCCTATCCAAGACCTCCTTGCACAAGTGAAATACAAGTGGTGACAAAAGGCAGTGAGTAACTCCAGCTATGTGCTTGCATGGTGCTAGAGGAAGAGGCAGCTACTTGGCTGTCAAGTAACCAGCTCTATACTGAGTGGCTTATTTCTTGAATGGCTGACTTCAGCTATTTCCAGAATGTCTTATTCTAAGAAGTCCCTGGAACAAAACTACTATGGCAGGTGTGGCTTGTGAAATTGCATGTGCTATGCAGAGATAATTTTTTATGTCACTCCTGTAACTTCTTGACTTCAAGAACCACTAGGCTTTCAAACAACAGATGGGCGACTTTGTGGGGAGACATGTAATCTCCTCTTCCTTTCCTATAACTGATAACACTTCTCTTTCTCCTCTGCCCCGATTGCTGCTATGCACTGTTGTACACCATCAACTTCTCCTCTTCCTATTCTAGCATGTTACCATGTTCTCTTCCTCCTCCTTCTCCTTCCAGCCATGGCCAAAATATGTGGTACGATACGGAGCCAGCTTCTGGTGCGAGGCTCACACTGGGTAAACCCATGTAACAGTGGTACATTGTGGACGTTTCCGCTTCAAGAGGATTGAACAGAATCTCACCCCTTGTGTCTTCAAAACATACAGATCTGTGTGTGTGAGGAACTTCCATGTATTTTCAATGAAATGCTTTGTCTTGAATTATTAATTTGATAAAAGTTAGAAAAGAAAAATGGGGGAAAACACAAGAATTACTGATCAGAGTCCTTATTTTTTGTTTCAAATGAAAATTAAGCATTTAGATTAAGGAAAGAAATGAACAGTGTACTTGTTTCAGGGGACTGTAACCCAATATTTTCCAGATGTTTTGGACTACAATTTCCCATTATACCTGTTCACTGGCTAGACTGGCTGGAGCTGGTGATGTTGGAGTCCAAAACATCTGGAGAACACTAGTTTGCCTAGCCTGGCATATCCAAATGTCAGTGCTTTCCAATCCAGAGACAAGATCATACAGAAATCTGATCACCAGTTTGGGCTTTTGGCAGCTGACTGGCTGCTTTAGGAAAAGGCTTTTAATGGGCAACGTGAGACTGCATTCTTCCTGTTCTCTTTCCATGGGCAGGTAAAGACTATTTATTTCAGCAGGCCTTTGGAGAATGATTGGTCAAAGGGAAAAGGCCTGGCATAATATGCTGAATTTTCTATTGCCTATTTCCTTTTTAATGGTGTATGTTTTTAATTGGTTTTAATTTTTTGATAGTTTAATTACATTTTTAACTTTTGCATGCTAAGCATTACACTGTTGTAATCTGCCTTGAGTCCCAGGCTGGGAACTAGGTGGGCAATAGTAACAACAGCACCAATAACAATACAGCAACAACAGACCTCTATGTACCTGTGGAAATTTTGAACTAAGCCCATTTCTGCAGTACACTGTTACAGTGCAATTATTCTACTTTCAACCTCCTCTGGAATCCTGGGCTTTGCATTTTAGGGAGGGGCCTTTAGAGTTCTCAGCCAGGGAGCTCTTTGGCCTCAGGAAACTATAAACCCCAGAATTCCACAGGATGTTCAAAATAGAATAATAGCACTATAACAGTGTGGGGCGGCACTGGTCTAACTTTCAAATAATTGAGAATATCCAAGACCTTTCACATATTTAAGCCTCTTTTCTTTAGTGAAACCTTTTCTTCTTTCTTTTAAAAGTCCTGAGGCAGACTACCACTCATTTCATGGGACTGTTCAAACCAGTAGGACTTCTACCCAGTGCATCCATCATAAATATGATGGTACAGCTTTCCACTGCACTGGATTTCAACAAGATCTCAGCCTTGCACTTTAGTTCCCAAAATTCCCCCAGTCTATACTGCTGTGTGATTCTTGGAGTTAAAGTACAAGTAATTTTCCCCCAGCTCTAATTTCATAGTACCATGTTTGAAACAGAACATAAACAACGCAGGGGTCTCTGCGTTGGTGTTATGGATTAACAGAGACACCATGACTTATTTTTGAAGCTCCCTCCTAAGAGAAGCCTAACCATCCAAGTATGATACTTAGACAGAAGAGTTGAGTTTTCCTTTGTTTACTGTTTGATCCATGATTGGCTTCACGTCTTAGTTCTTTGTCACTTCTGAAACACTTTAATTCACTGGTTTTTCATTTTAATATCAGTCAGTCAGTTGGACTCTTGTAAGTCAGTTGGACACCTCTTTTAGGAATAAAAATGTAGTAATAAAAAATGTAGGAATAAAAATGAAGTAGAAATATATAGATTTTACATAAGAAGTCTTGTAAATAATGTATGTGTGCATATCTGCAAGAGTGGCAGCAATGGGAAACAGAGTACGCACAGACAGAAAATATACCATACTCAAGTCTCTAAAGATGTTGCAAGACTACTCAGCTCTGCAACAGTGATTTTGAAATGGCAAGAAAATAAATAAATAAAAAAGGCAGGTGGTGCTTGAAGCCCAGCAGCTTGCAATGATAGAAGGAAATGAATGTGAAATCTTATGTCTAATACTGGATATTGGAATTGACTGCTAACATTTTGATACTGATGTGGAACTGCTGTTGTTGTGTGCCTTCAAGTTGTTTCTGATTTTGGGTGACCCCAAAGCAACCTTATTATAGAGTTTTCTTGGCAAGATTTATTCAAAAGGGGTTTGCTTTTGCCTTCCTCTCAGGCTGCGAGAGTGTGACTTGCTCAAGTCACCTAGTGGGTTTCCATGGTTGAGTGGGGATTTGAACTCTTATCTCCAAAGTCATAGTCCAACACTCAGACCACAATGCCACACTGGCTCTCATGCTACTGTAATTTGAATTAAAAAAGTGAGCAATTAAAGAAAGCCACCCAGTAAAGACAACAGTGAGAAGTCACTTGTCTGTGAAAGTTGCACAGTTGTATGATTTTCTTCTAAGACTTTTCAGAGATTTGGGAGACTTTACTGAGAGTAAGGTTATAGAGTTTTTAACACTGAGAAGAAGCTTAATTGCAGCACGCTGAAACAGGGTTTGAAGAATGGTTTGAGAGTTTATCACATAACTCACATAACTACAAAGTTTGCAAGCAATCTAACATTACCTCTAACACTGGAAATCCAGAGAACTCTGTACATGAAAATAACTTTTAACCTTTTCGTTATCCTCTGAATCTTGTTTCCAAATACTTCTTTAACTCCCTGAATTAAGTTTATAGTGTTTAAATGGTTATATGTGCCATTTTGGGAGATTTACAGATTTTAATCACAATCCTATGAGCATTAGATTTGTCATATAATCTTGAATAACTGTTCATAATCCCCACCAAAGATACTTAACACTTATTTAAACTACTGAGGGCTTGATTAGAAAGGGGATTAAATTTTAAAGGATGCTGCAAAGAGTAAATTAATGGACTTCAAACGTCTTCTTAAAACCAAAAAAGTACTCTGGAATGAAAGGCTTTAACAAGGAGCTGGCCTCAGGAAAATCCTATCTTTTAATTAGGCAGCTTCCTTTGTAAAATATTTTGCAAAAACCATTGCCTTTTTATATATTTTAGTTGAAGAAAAGTTGGACATTGGTTCTCCAAGTTTGGATGTAAGGATCACCTTAATCACATATAGCTTTGACAGTTAACAATTCTCCTCTTGGATATCCTAGTCTTTTGTTATAAAGGTACTTCATATTTGGTAAGAAACAAAGATCAGGCAAAAATATTAGTATTTGGTATAGATTTCTACTATATTCTTATGATTACGAATAGCAAGAGAACAAATACAGACCGGTAATAAATACATTCAGAGATTTAAGACCTGGAGAAAGTTTAGAATATAATCTGTAAATTTACCGGCTGTGATTTCTTTACCTTATGTGACATTTTTTCCCCTTTTTCTATCTGATTTATGCCTTCTATAAAGCTGAACATGGCATCATGTTTTTGGATAGGAAAAAAACTGTTTCTGTTAAACTGTAGTCCTAACTAATAATCTTATATTGCATGCCAAAAGCATTCCAGATTTTATATCTCATTTGTGAGCAGCTTTCTTTCTTAAGATGTGTATCAACTGAACATAACAAAGAGAAGGAAACACAAAGAGAGAAATTACCAGACTTTAGAGAGAAACCTGCCTCTCCTTCAAACAAGCAGAGAGATCTAGTAAGCATCTCTCAATTTTCTTAAGTCTTTCTTTGAGTCATAGAGTTGGAAGAGACCACAAGGGCCATCCAGTCCAACCCTCTGCCATGCAGGAACCCACATCAATTTTTAATTTTATGTTACTTATATTAAGAATACAATATGATCATTATTTCCCCACTAAATATAATCGGCAACAGCCATACAATTGTGGAAACATACTGGTTCAGGGTCCATCGTGATGCAACCATATAAAAATGTTTAAGGAATAAGAAGGTAGGAAAATGTGTTAACAAATCCATTGCATGCTGGCAAGGAGCAAGCCTACAGAACAAATGAGTGTTGGGTCACAGTAACACAAATTCAATAGATTGTGGTGTCACAGCAGACAGATCAAATGGAAAAGCGAAGCTGTGTTAAGGAAACTGGAAGATTTCTGAGTCCCCTTATGAAAAACTCCAATCAAATTTAGTAGAACAGTTTCAACAGAAAAGAAAAATGCTATTTTATGTAGCAAAAAGAACATCTGGGCTTAAACTCTTGACGCATTCACAGTTTTTCTATGTGACATGGATATTTTCTTTAGGATACTTTGAAATCATGTTCAACAGTAACCTAGACAGGAGGTAGTAGTACAGTAATCAGTAAAAAGTCAGTAGTCTGAGATGTTATCACTGCAAATGCACTCAAGTAAATTCCATATATGTGGGGGTTTAACTGAAGGCAAGCCTTCTCAGTAAAATAAATTCTATAATTTTGAGGCACCATGTAAGCAGAAATCACTGGAAAAAGGAAAATAATAGTTATGGAAGAACAGCAAAAACTAGGACAGGATCATTCAGAGAACATACTCTTTTCCCTGTTCTCAGAGCGATCCTGTCCTAGTTTTTGCCATTCTTCCATTACTATAATCTTCCTTTTTACTATGATTAAAGCTTCCATGGTGCTAATTATTGGCAAGATTCTTCATAGGGCATTCCTGATGCATGGAACAAACACAGGAAAGGTTATATTATTACTTTCCTTTTCTCATATATTCAATGCTCCATGCTCAATTTCATTTTGTTAATGAAAAAACTGAAAGTCTCACTCAGTGATATCTATAGGCCTGACATCCCTCTCATGGTATGCATTCTCAGAGCTTAAGAGGTGAGATCGGGGCCCTTTCTCCTGGCACGGGGATGCAAAAGGAGTGGGATTGTGACAAAGCTTCTGCATGACGTTGTCATGGTCCCGCCTTTCTTGTGTCCCCAGCTGGTGCGCTTGTGGGGTATATCATTGATGGAAAAACTCCATCAATGGTCCCCAACCGTGCGAGCCTTCCATTGCAGCTGGCCATGCAGAAGGGCTGGAAGCACGACCATGCTTTTCCTTCCCCATTGAAGCATGGGAAGAAGGCTAGCTGCAGGGCAGAAAAAGGAGCATGTCCCTCACACTGCCTTCTGCAGGCAGCCGGTTAGGTGTGGAGGGGAGCGTGGGGGACACGCTCCCATCCTGTCAGAGGTGCTTCCGGGATTGTGACAGGATGATGAAGGATGGCATCATTCTGTGGAAAGGGTCTGCCTCTCAGGCGTTGAAAGCACTGAAAACTAATAATAACAGAAAATACTGAATTGAAGAACAGCAAGGACATAAATTATTCAAATTAAATGCTTATACTTTATTAATGGTGCATAGTAATATGTACTATCTCAACATGGCACCTATCTTACATTTTGGACTATAGCTCCCATCATTACATTCCATAGCTCATGCTGTCTGTACAGAGAAACTTCATGGTGAGAGATGTAAGACAGCCAATTGTTTTGAAAAAAGGTTGGCTGAGAAATGGCTGAGATATAGCAATTACAGGTTTGCACATAAAGTGTACTTTTCACTGTTGTAACTCTGATTCGTGCAAGCTATACACTTCCAGTTACCTTTTGGCGATTAAGATTGTATCAAAATGTTAAGGAATCAAGCAGCTGTTTGACCTGTAAATTGGTCACAGGATACTATTCTTTCGTCTCCACTATATCCTTAATAAAAATATTTTAATAAGTTGATATAATAGCAGGTATAAAACAACTGGGTATTGTTTGGTACTAACAGGTGCTATTTTCATGGATGTAAGTGTTTCATTGTTGTTCTGATTATGAAATTATGTATAATTTTCAAATTTGCAATATGATGATTTTGGCAACTCTTCTGGATTTTTAAACATCCATTTTCTCTGCAATAGCAGAGTCACAAAACCCTGGTTTATTCACCAAGCAGTACATCATTTAATGATGTACCACTTACACGCTTTATTTCATAATATATTTTGTATACATTCTTTCTTTGGGCTCCAAATAAATTTCAGTTGGCTGCCATTTTGTGATCTTTAACGACATATATTTTAATATTTGTTTAAATAATTACAAAACTGTAAAGCAATAACCAACAACTATTTCAACAGAATAGGTTGTACATTAAGATGAAATACTCTTGGACTGAAATATACTAAAGCACCATTACTGTGATTCACGTACACTTTATGTACAGATCCTATCACCAAGTTACCCTATGTACCTTGAGGATATATACAATTTTTGCTTTGATTAGCATCATTCATAAATGTGTATCATAACTCAAGGGAATTGTCCCTTATTAACTCCAGTAAATTAGCTTTTATTTGCCTTCTTCATTTGTCCATAAGCACCAGCAACTCTAATCTATTGTCAATCATAATTATTTTGAGTTGAGTGAAATGTTGCTGCCACTTCAATGTGGCAGCTTTCTAAGAGAAAGTAAACATATTATAATGCATAATTTCTTATCCTCCACCACTTGCTGTTTATAGGAACATTAGGCCCAGTTATGGCAGAATTATTATTTGTTGGTTTGTAATTTTAATTGCTAATGGAAGACTTTCTACCTGCATTCAAGCACATGTAAATATGATTACCACATATATAGACATGTTTCCACACAATCACGCCATCCTCAACATCTGGCATTTGCGTATTTGCATGTACCGGATAGCTTCCTTTCAGTTGTATTAGGGATCAGTGATATTTTGGTTTTTAGCCATTCTCCCAAACGTTGTAGTGAGACAAACCTTTAAAAAGGTCACACTCCATATTTTGTTCCATGATGTTGAGGGCAACATTATTGTCCGGTCTTGCACCTATCTTTCTTTAGGTCCTCCAGATTTATAATACTGACTATTTGTAAGAATGCTGCATATTTAAGCTGCTATACTTTTCAAACTATTCTCAGTTGTAAGAATTTTAGGCTTAGATGAAAAATGTAACATTTTAATATTTCAATTTAGGTATCTAAAACGCTATGGGACAAATATGTGGAAAAACATTGTCTTTCACCTAAGATTTCATGAATATTGATTAAATAATGTGGATGCCAGAATGAGTCTGTGCTGATAGATTTAGATCCAGCAAATTAACAAAACAAATGAGGAAGCTGTAAGCAAACTCCACAGAAACACCATTGGAAAACCTCTGATCAAAAACCTTCAGAGAGAAATGGTAGCTTTAAAAATGTTCATTTCGAAACTTTGCATCTGAGCAAAATAAAATCATAGAATTACAGAGCTGGGAAGAGACCACAAGAGCCACTGAGTCCAACCCTCTGATCTCCATCAGTGCTTTCTTGTGAAATATAAAATTATCTGGGGATGAATGCTTTCCTGAGGAACCAAGGTGAAGAAGTAGGAAGAGGAAAGAGTAAAACAGAAGTATAGACTGAATAGAAGAACTGATTTATGGAAATATATTTATATATATGAATATAGTGGGACCTTGGTATCCATTAGTGGGCACCACATAGATAACTAAATCTGTGGGTGGTCAAGTCCTATTATATACAATGGTGTAGTAAAACAGTGTCCCTTATATAAAAAGGCAAAATCAAAATTTGCTTTTTGGATTTTCTAAAAATATTTTCAATATTTAGTTGAATCTGTGCATGCAGAATGTGCTGATATAGAGGGCCAGCTAGAGATATGTGTTCAGATAGCACTGAAGGCTGAGAGTGGAGATGATACTGCGACTGTTTTGATTTCACTTCCTAGTTTATTGTCTCCCAGCAAGCATGAATCTTGAGGACAAAATGTATTAGTATGGCACGAAGCCCTATACATTACTAACGAGAAGTTCCTGAAAAGAATATGGCTGAGCAATCACGTCTGAACCAATTAAATATCACACCTGCATCCGGTCCTATTTAAACACCATCTGCATCTGCAAATTGTGGAATATAAAAGATTTTGTTCTCCCTTTGTCTAGGATATTACCATCCTGGCCCATAACAAATCTTTAACAATATCGCCAAAACATCCTGCATAATTATCTGTTGTACCGGCTTGAAAAAGTCGCAGTATACACTGGCACTTCTGAAATTTTAGGTCCCAGGGTTCCATTATCCGAACGTAACACTGGGTCCTAAAACTGTAAGCGACGTAAATCCCAAAAGTAAGCGCCAGCAGAAAACTCTGAGTTTTGTCCAGAAATGAACCAGGCCCAACGGTCTTAAAAGAAGTCTTTCAGGTCATATCGTGCGTCCCAGAAGAGCATCGCTTTCTCCATCTCATTTGTTTTAAAGGAAACGTAACAACAGCACTTGACAAAAGCAGGAAAGGGGGTCTTTCTCTAGTAAAATGACTCATGACGACACCGCATAACCCTCTGTTCTTTAGGGGCTGGCAATTGAAAGACTTCTGCTCACCTCCCTCATTATCCTTGTTATCAGCACAGGAGGTTTCCATAGCAACATTGCATCCAGGCCCTCTCCAGCCGGTCTGGCAGACACACTGCCAGCTGTTCTGACCGAGTGTGCATCTCCCATTGCCATTGCACAAATCAGGGCAGCCATCTGGTTGAAGAAATGAAGAAGATAAGTACAAGAAATACCGGTTTGCACCAAGATTTTACGCGCTAGGCTCGTTAGACAACGTTACTGTGCACCCAAAAAGAAAGCTGAAGGGCTGTATCAGACATGCTTGCTGGTGTAAGGAACATCGTTAAGCGTAAAGGCTGGCGACCAGAGGTAGGAGGCAAAAGGGAAACAAGCCATGGAAATTATACGCAGCTTTCGCTGTCAAAAACATATCTTTAGGGTCCATTTAAACAGCAAAACCAAATTAAGGCTTCTACCTTAATTCAGTGGCACGATTGCATAGAAATTCTGGAAGACAGCCACAACCGAGAAATAGATTTGTGCTCGGTACAAAACACGGTAACAAGAACAAGAATGTTCTTCCGCTTTACGTCACATTCTCTTTCACATAAACCCCCGTAAAACAGAACAGATCGTTTAAAGACTCCTAATGAGTAAGAGGCTCTTTCCCTGGTTGTTGTGTGTCTTCAGTTGGTTTTAGACTTATAGCAACCCCAAAATGAATCTATTCTGGGGTTTTCTTGGCGTTCGGAGGGGGTTTGCCATTTCCCTCCTCTGAGGCTGAGAGAATGTGACTTGCCCTAGATCTGTACTTCCAGCTAATTTCACTCTTGGATAAAATTGCAAATAACACACATACATATTTTTCAGACAGTAGTTTCTACACAAAGACTGGGCCTTGCATTAGTCAGTCAAACAAAGTGCTCTAGAATAGAATTACCTAGGCTAAAGTAAGCCTGAGATCCTTCTCTCTGCCTGTGCTGTTCTGTGTCTTTCCCTCAGTAGCTGTCAAGTCCCAGGAAGGGCTGCTGCTCCTTGCTGAAGTGGGGAGGCGGCGATTCAGCCCACAGGACTGCAGCTGGAATCAGCTTGGCCAGGGGAGGGGGAATAAGGGGGTGCTCACAGACGGAGTGCACCCCACTTTTCCCTCCCCTAGAAAATCTGAGCTGTTCCAACTTCATGCTGTGAATTGCTTCCCCCTCCCTTTTCCTTGACAGATGCCTGAAGGAGGGAATTATTGGACGCAGTACGAGGGCAGGAGAACAGTGCTTCCAAAAGAGGCACACATATGTTTCAGCTGCACTTACACACAAGCAGCACTAACAGGATACTGGCCTAAAAGTGATAAAACCGATTCCCCTGTGCTAAAATGCAAGGAGGTAAAGGATTTGTGAAATGCCTTTCACAAGCTGAACACAGTATTTCCAGACGTCATGTGCTGATTGTATAATTTGCTGGGCAGCAACTCTAACTGGTGCAGTGCAGTGTTTGCTTTAGCAGAGCACTGATATTACTTGTAGTGTTGGCCAGACAGCATGAGTGAGCTTGAGACTGATGCATGTACAGCAGCAGACAAAAATTAGGTGCATGAGAACCATGCACAAATCTGTTGTGGTACCATGCTTGAAAGCAAAACCATATCACTATGTAAATAATGCCACATGAGGTAGATGGTAGGTGGTAAATGGAGACTGAGGCCATTTTCACACTACACTGTTACAGTGCTATTATTCGGCTTTCAATATCCTATGGAATCCTGGGGTTTGCAGTTTAGGGAGGGGCATTTAGAATTCTCAGCCAGAGAGCTCATTGGCCTCAGTAAACTACAAAGCCCAGAATTCCACAGGATGTTGAAAGTGGAATAATAGCATTATAACAGTATAGTGTGGAAATGGCCTGAATGTGGACATGGGTGTAATTACACGGAGTTGGGGTGGGAATGAGGACATTGAATCACCCTAAGAATTCTATACATCACATGAAATTTTCCATCAGTCCCCAAATTTCCGGCATTGCAGAGAGTGAGACACGGAAAGTCATTTGCGTCTAGGACTCTTACATTTGTTGGGTTCAAACTGTCTTAGTAACTTTTGCCTGCCCCTTTTCTTTCAGTGTCTCAACTGCATTTCAAAATGCTCAATTGAAGGTTTAAGTTAGTGCAATGCTAGAAAGTCAGGAAAATTTCAGGGGGAGGCAGAATTCTTATTAGGGGACAATACCTTCATTTTGCCTGCCCATAGCTACACCCCCAAATGTGGAGAGTATCTGTATTGTAGTCATCAGCTAAATCACACATGACACTCAAGGTTTGACATGCTTAAAAGACATCTCCTCCACAATACCTCTTTTTACTTAACACTTTTAAACACTCTTGCCACTTATTCATCACCTCACATTATTCTGGCATGCAGAATGAGATGGAAGTTATCAATCTCACCAGGTCGCTCTGACTAAATTATCTGTAAATATTAACAAAGACATAAACTGAGCATTTGTACATAAAATCAGACTATGCATGGATAATAGAATAGCCTTGTCAGTCAGTTTTTTGAAGGTAAAGAGTCTCAGAAGAGACAATAGAACTTCTTCTTGCTCATTAAAAAAAGAAAGAGAGGAGAGGGAGAAAAAACCCTTTCCTCAGACCTGGAAGGAAGAATTTAAAAGAAAAGAAAAAAAGAAGAAGAAGGCAGGCAAACTTGCTTTAACAAATTCACTGGCAAACACATTTTGTCAATCAAGTCACGATACATTGTTTAGTCAATCCATATTCTCACACTGGAAAGAAAAATAATGTAAAATAGGTCAAATGCTGAAGAACTAACCATAAACACGCAATCAAGATCTATAACAGGAATATTCAAGTCTCTATTATGATACTGACAATTCTCTTTGGATTCTCATTCCTAAAATAAAACAAAAGTATCCTATCATTAGTAGGATTATGGATGTTCTCTCAGGATTTGGACCAAAAGTCTGACAGGATCCATCTGAATGCCAGAAGCAGTGAGGATGACTGCAGCAAGAAGCAGAGATGTCAACGCTCCTCAGCAACAGTACTGGGGAAGGGAAATGTAGAAATATGCTGTGCTAGTGCCCCCTCCACCTAAAAGTTCCCCATGTTTTATTGGATGATCCAGAAAGAAAATAGATTTGCATTCACTCAAATGCAGTTATATAAGTTCCATTTGACCAGGAGCTGTGACTTATCAAGGTTAACCTCTGTAACTGCATTCACCTAAACATGGATAGATTTACCTTTCAGACCCTTCCAGCAGACATAGCAAAGCCATAGTAAGGACACATCATGTATTCACATTATTCTTCCAAGATGTAATTACTGAACATCCGAACAGGTTATAAGAGAACATGCGAACAATATATGGACATGATTTGTGATGGGACAAAACTTTTTTAAAAAAAAATATGTCTGGAATTCTCCTGGGGCATCACAACTTTGTGAGTGGACTTATGTGTGCTGGAATTAGACTTGCACAGTTGCACAATGTCTGTATTCAGTAGACAGCTGCTGTTACATTACTGTGTAGCAGAACCAGCAAAGTGGCCAATGTGCATAGGTGCCCAGAGCATAACTGGACCACAAGAGAAAAACACACACACACATACAAAAACCCTCTTGACAAAATTCCACACCGACACATATCTAAAACTGGCCTGTTGGTTAAAAAAAAAGTTGTTCTTCTTGGTTTTCTTTAATGTAGGAATGGGAAAGTGAAATAGGGTTGAAGTAAGGCTGTATTGCTCCCCTACAGCCCTCTGTGACTTGGATGACATCAGAGGACACTGCCATACACCCCGCCCATGTTCAAAATGGAACTTTTGTGCCTGGAACTCTTGGCCGGATCACTCCCTTTGCTCTTTGCTCAAGTAGGAAAAGTAGAGTGGAGCAATCTCCTCTTAGTCAGACTGCTGTGCCTTCTCCTTCCCCACAATCTGCTGATGCTCCCTGGAATTCAGCTTCTGGGGGTACCACCTGAGGGGAAGCAAGTTCTGCCCCCATGGAGGGAATGAAGAAGGGATGATTTGCTCTCAGCTGGCACTCCTAGGAGATGGCTGAATCCAGAACTAGGACACACTGGGGCCCTGGAAGGGGCAAGTGAGAGTGGAACATGGAGTCTCTACATTCTCCAGTCAGAGACGAACGTGGGGATTTTTCTCCTTCCTTCATAACCAGCCCACAGACTCTCCATTCTTACTGGCAACTGGGCGACACAATTCAGACTCATATTAAAACAGCTAAGAACCATCACAGATCAACAAACATTGTAAGTGTCCATCTATTGCTCATAAATTGCCCTTGAAATTTACAGTTCACATTGTTTCCAGACTGAGAAGGAAGTATTCACATTATAGAGACATAAAAGGAAGCAAGCATTCTGCAGTGTCCAGAATGCATCTTGAAGACATTTTTTTACAGTCTTTGGCATTTCAGGCATGCTGTTTGAGCAACCATAATGATTACTGTATCAAGGGAGGCATCATGCTGCAGGACACCTGATTCATTTTAAATATAAAATGAACATTAATTGTGAACAGACACTTTTGATTTTCTTGTTGAGGGGAAATTGGAGAGAGATAAACAGATCACAGTGACACAGGATTTCCTCCCTCCAGAACATCTAAGTAAGATGAAAATATGAACAGTAGGAAGCCATCAAAATCTCTGAGAAGTTTTCACTGCAGCTGGGAATTAATGGACATGCCTTTGCTTTTAGCTTGAAGAATGAAGGAAGGAATACTATAATGGGCATGGTGTTGCTAGGAAACACTGCACCACCACAGCAAAGTTCATTCCATTTGTGGCCTTCCAAAGACAGACATTGTATTCCACAAATATATATTTTTAAAAATCCATTAAAAGTGTAATAAAATACATGAAAGAAGCACACACAGATAAGCCACAATGTAGTTTAATTATTTGCCTCAAAAAGGTTGCTGTTGTTGTGTGCATTTATGTTTGCATGTGTCCTGTTTAAAAAGTGGTATAACTGAAGGACAAATTGAGCTTCGACAAAAGGCTCTAAGTGCAAAGTCAGGTAGTGGCTACTTCAGATTTTTTTTCCTCTTTTTTAAAAAACGTACAACAAACACATTAACGTTATCTCTGCATAAATATTTATTTGGCAGGCAACAGAAAATGCTTTGTCAATGATCAGTCAAAAAATTTATCATAAGAGCCCATTTATCTGATATCCAAATGTCTGCACAATCACCTGCAGAGTAATAATTGCATTTAAAAATGTGCCATAATTTTTGTGCAATATGCTTACATCTGAATTTAATTATATGCTTTTAACAATTTCTTAAATAGATGTAATGGATGTTGGTGATGACTGGAATGTCTTAATGCCCATTTAGTAAGGTCTGAGTCTCTTTGCAGATCTATCTTGAACCACTGAAATCAAAGCTGTACTGGAATAAAGTTAAGATTGCAATGCAAAATAGAAGCCCCTATCTAGAAATCCTCTTTCTGATACACAGTGCTGTGTTGTAACAGAACCACTCATGATTTGAGTGCTTTTTAGGGACACAATTACATCACTTACAAAAGCATCAATCAGGTTTCCAAAGGAAACTGAACACTGAGCAAAAACAGACGACCTCAGCAACAGATGCATTGCTGCAGTTGTTTTCACATGAAATATGGGGAAATTGAATGGTGTGCTGTTGTGCTACTGGGACAGAAGCACATTGTGCTAGGATGAAACCTGCCGCATATGTTACTCTAACTGTCTCAATGTGGATTTTTTTTCGCGTAGTGGTGGTGGTATTCTTACTGCTCACACATCATTAAACATTTTCATGCCATCTTCTTAAAGTAACACCCATAATAAAAGCCCCATTCACACATGATTTCCACTCAAAGGCCTGATGTGGAAAGTGGAATGGGGCCATGCATCCCAGACCAGAAAGTGTATTGTCAAGCTGCAACTCTCATCATTCCTCACCACTGATCAGGCATGTTGGGACTTGCAGTCTAAGAGCATTTGGAGAGCCACACGATTCTCACTTGATACACATGGCTGTGTCTACTTTGCTCCCAACATTCCCACACTGATTACACACACTTGCCAAGAGGCTGCATAATATGAGCAAATGTTCATGTATCGGCAGAAAATCTGTAATCCACACATAGATATGTTGATTCCCTCTATCAGCTTTATGCATGGAAGGAATATGTGAACAATACTGTTTTCATACATTGCAGGAATCTAAGAAATATATGAACCTTTCTTTATGTAAAAGATTTTTTTTCTTCCCTACAGTATTACACAGAAAATGTTCAAGAGCTATCTTTGTTTAACTGCCACATTTGCAGATAAACTGAGCTTATCAGAATGGGCACAGCATGAGTAACTCAGGATGAATATCTTGGATATCTCCAGCAGTGTGCCTCACCATGACCTAGTAAAACCACATCATTGGATAAAAGAAAAAAAATGCTACCTTTTCTTAACCTTTTGGTTCTCAGTGTGCCTAAATCAATATTATAGAAGGATGTAAAAAAGATAAGAGAATTATATTACCAGATCCAATAAGATTTCCTGTGATGAGTTGATATACAGAATGTTCTGCTGCATTGATGGGGAACTTATGGCTGTCCAACCACTGGAATGTGGGACAGGTCTAAACTTTCCTCCTTTTTGGAAATAGCTCTTTAGGCCTTTGTAACATAGTTTGCATTTCTGAGTAATTCTATGCAGCCTCACAGAAATTGTCTGAATAGCCATTCATATAAAGCTAGTATTTGGTCAGTTTCAATTCACATCCACTCCCTTGGTTTGTAAAGATTTCATCGTCTTTGGCCCTTTCCGCACCTTACCTTTTTCCGGTGCTGGGATGAGGGGATCGTGCGAGCAGTCTCCGGTGAGAGGCTCTCGCGTCTGAGGTCCTTCGGCTCCGCACGAGCTGCCTGCTCGCACGAGAGCCTCGCCTCATCCTTCCACAGTGCAGCCTGGGAGTTTCCCAGGCTGCGCTGGGGCAGGAAGCACGACTAGTGCGGCTCCGGAGGCTCTGTATGCCAGGTAAGTGTGCGCGGGGCCCGGGAACAATGTGCGATCGCGCACCATTTTCAGCTTCTAGCCGAAAATGAAAAGATGCACAATCGGTGCCTGCTGGCCCCTGGAGCATTGCACGATTGTGAGTGCGTCATGCAGATCGCTCCTCACAATCGCACAATGCTCCAGACCCTCTTTTGCATGGAAAATGCCGTGCAAAAAGGTCCTTTGTTTGGATACCCAGGAGGCTACCCTGGTTTAGGCCCTTTCCCTGAAAACTGCTTTGATGAGCTGTATCTAGTGTCCTGATAAGTTTAATAAAGTCACTCATTTTAAAAAGAGCTGACAATTTCTGAAACGTCTTTTACTTGATTCCTAAATAAATGTATTGGAATGCATTGCACTGTGTTCCAATGTGCTGAACAAGAACTGACTCAGATCAAGATTCTAGATCATCTGCTTAAACAAGTAGTGTCTCCTGGCTTGATCACCCCAGTGCTGATTTAAGGAGCACTAGCTACTGTAAGCAACAGGGGCCTGTTCTCCTGTTGATCGGGGCAAAGCAGACAATACGTCTCCACCCTTCCCACATGCCATCTTTACTGTGACAGTCAGAACCAGGAACTCTATTGCAGTCCTTCCTCATAGCGGCAACTCCTTGTGGGAGGGGACTGGAAATGTCAGTCTGCTGATCCCAGAGAAAGGACATGCATTCCTTGTAGCGGTTGATGCCGGGTAAGTCAGAATTGGGGTTCCTTTACAATCCCTACACTATTGAAAATGTGTGGATTATGAATTTGAATTAGTTAGAAATATATAACTCTAGGTAACACATCTGTAACTGTGATTGTGAAATCCAGTCTGGCTTTACCTGTTTCTTGGGAATGCTAACCTAATTGCCAAGGAGTTTAAGGACACTTTCTGTGTGAAAGCTTCTTTCCCTGTGTATGTAAAACATAAGAGGTAGCTCTACTACTCAGGTATAGATAAAGTGTGTTCTTGCAGACTTTCCTGCCTTTCAGGGCTGCAAGTTTAGGGTAACCAGTTTGACGCACCTCACAAATCACATCACCCATTGCCATCAGCTGTGATGGCTAGGGCTGATGAGGCTACAGTCCAGCAACATATGGGCAATGCATATTTCCTGTGCCTGTTCATTGTTTTGCCACCATAAATTCAAAGATAGATTATGCATCTTTAAAAACACATAAGAGAGAACGAGAAAATCCCCACATTCTAAGATATGCCACAGATAATGCTATAAAAGTAGAAACAAATCACCAAGAAAGGAGAACATCATGACACAGCATGGCCTGAATTAGCATGATTCCCTAGAATGGAATTCTCCACTCATTTAGAAACTGATTAAACTTCTCTATGAATACTCAGTTTATTTCAGTGATGGAACCTTCTTAAGCAGATAAAGTAAAAACAACAAGAAGAAATTGTTACACTCTTTGGGCACTATTTACAATGTAATTTATAAATTAACATTATTTATACATTAACAACAAGCTACTCAGTAGCTAAGAGGCTTTTTTTGTGGGGGGGGATCCCTACTGATTGGAAGCTTATTTGACCAACAATCACCATTTAAGCATGCTCTGTTTCTTTTCTCTGAATAGATAAATACTATAAAATTATTGCAGGGTGAGCCCCTACTGGTTGGAAGTTTGTCTCATCTGCACCTCCATTCTAAGTGTGCTCTGTTTCCTTAGCTGGGATTCCATCTAACTCAGCTCATTTGACAGGTATAGAAGGGGAAGAGCTTTGTAAGATGATCTACTGATCTGTAGAAGTATCTATCGGGGTGGGAATCATGAGGCCCTGCAGTACCACTTACCTTTGGTATGCTGGCTAGGAGCTGTTGGGACTTGCAATCTAGCAACACCTGTAAAACTGCATGATCCCGAAAACTGGTATATAGGGAGGGAGAGGAGACCTTCCTTCTGGAAGTTTGGCTCCTACCTGTTTAAAGCTTTAGAGCAGAATGGATAACTGTGGCAAGAGCCAACTTTCCTTCCCATGTGAGGACGGCACCCCATGGTCTGCATCACCGTATTTTCAGCTGAAAACACTTGAGGCTCTTTTATATTACACATTTATAGCACTATGAGTCCACTGTATACGTCATTGCTGCATCCTGTGGAACCCTAGGGTTTTTAGTTTGGTCAGAGGCACCAGAGGAGCTCTCTGGCTAGGAATTCTAAACACCCCTCCCTAAACTGCAAATTTCAGGATTTCATAGGATGTTCCCATGTATGTTAAAGTGGAATCACGGCACTATAATTGTGTAGTTTGGAAGGGCACTGGAAATGGTAAGAATTCTAGTTTGTATTTCCTGGAGTTTCAGACTATTTTTGTTGGTTTGTTAGGTGTGTTCTATCAGAAATCTTTAATAAGCAAACTGCTGCTCCAGGGATAGCCATTTACCTCTTTGGAGTGTTTCTTCTGCCCATTTTAATTTTTTTCCAGGGTTTCAAGGGCACACAGAGGTTGGGTCATACTTTCCTCACGTCTGCTTTAAAGTTTAATTTTGCCTTTACATTTGGCATAAAAACAGACCATCAGCTGAAGATAACAGAATGCTGAGAGAAAATGTTCCTATCAGAATATCATTATTACTAAATCCTGCTGGTTATTTTATTTTATTTGTAAATTGTCCACGTCATTTTCAAAAGAAGGCCCCATGTATAATGTAGTGCAGTAATCCAAAGGGAAGGTTAGCAGAGCATAGTGACCGGATCAAGGCTATTTCCATCCAGATGGGGTTGTATTTGATATATTAGTCTAAGCTAATGAAAAGCACTGAGGTCATTTGTGGCTTCAGTAACAATGCTGGACCCAAAGTACCTGCAAACTATGAGCCTGCCTTTAAGGGGAATGCAGCCCTTTCAAATCAGGTTGCACTGCTCAGCTGGGCTGACTACACCTAGGAATGGAAGCTCAGTCTGGTTTGGCCTGAGTTTCAGGTTACCGGCCCTTAGCCAGCTCATTATCACTGACACTATAATTGGCATTCAAATAGGAAACCTAGAGAATGATAGAGAGTTCCTTGTAGACCACAGCATTCTGAGTTCAGAATCTATCACGGTGTTGCACCAAGCATCCAAAAGGACACAACTGGAAGAGACTAACTCCTTCCAGTCCTTCCAGCTAGGTCTCAGTAACACAAACTAATTCAGCCCTCTTATCTCCCATCAGAACATGAATGGTAGAGATATTTTTTTTTATGGACTGACTTGGCATTTAGCAATAGAGTCAGTAGACCTGAGGGAAAGCAGACAAGGTAACGCATACCACTGAATGGGTGGACATAGTTAAAAGAAGGAGGAACAGGTATAAAATGCTTAATTGCTGTTCTCCTAATTGCCATTGACTTGTTATTTCTACCCCACAACACCACACCTCCCCCAGTCCCTAACCACTTTAATAGGTAGTCTGTCTGTTTGCTCCAGTTCAGCCAGTGAATCTCCCAAGAATATCTGTGTATCAGCAATGTAAGCACTAAAGACTTCCAAGTTAGATATTAAGCTCTACTCAAACATTTCAGAGTCTTATAATATAGAGTATTAACACTGGTACAAAGAAATTG
Source organism: Cyclura pinguis (assembly GCA_030412105.1). NCBI lineage: Eukaryota > Metazoa > Chordata > Lepidosauria > Squamata > Iguanidae > Cyclura > Cyclura pinguis. The sequence goes on from CM059600.1 coordinate 135,226,867, forward strand.
GTTTAGCCATTTCTCTTGTTTTCAAAATTTATATTATATGCTTATTTGTAGGGGAGGAATCCTATTTGAATGTTTACTTCTTTTAAAGAAATGCACATTGAAGTTATATTTTTCTGTAAGTCAGAAATGACTTAAAGGCACACAACAACAACAGCAACAACAAATCTGTTTACAAAGATAATAATCACTGAAATCAATGTATACAGATAGGATGTTGTGATCATTTTAACACTTGACAAAAGTATAGTATAGCAATTAAGATAAAAATAGACAGTTGCTGCTACCTGTATACCTGTGTAGTTTGTCAGCTAGAGCTGTTGCTTATTGAGGGGGAAAGGCAGGATTTTTGAGGCCTGCAGCTGGAAAGCCAGGAAATATGCCTTTGAAGAGGGAACATAGCTCAGTGTCGGAGCATGGTTGGCAAGGAAAAGATTCCACATCTATAGTTAAAAAGGATCAGGTCACAGATGAGGTGAAGTATCTCTGCCTGAGAACCTGATCAGTGGAGATCAGAGATCATTCAGGGTTGATCTTTTTGGGACAGATGAACAAATAATCTGGTCTGACACAAGCAGCTTGGTCTAACATTTTCAGCCTTACCAATTTCAGCCTTACTGTACATAATGACAAAGACTAAAGATGGATACATATATAACTTTCCAAACCGACAGTGTACAGCTAAATTCTCAGATATATAAAATCTAATCAGGGAGCCACATATCTGGGGACACTAACACCCACTTTAACTTTGTTCTTTGTCTGGAGGCTTGCCACAAGCATGGGGGAAATGTACACCAGTGGCGGACAGGGCATACAAAATTTCTCTCTAGTTTCTTACAGTGGGAGGTAAACCATCAATTGGAGTGTGAAAACAGAAATCCCCCACCCCAACACATACTGATCCTTCTTTCCTGCTGATACAAGTCGTTAAACAATGTAATGGCTCCAACTTTGGATCCTCTGCCCCCATTGATAGTATTGTTTTGTAAATCCACTGCTTAGGTGTTATTTTTTTAAAAAAAAGTAGTGCAAGAAATAGGCAGTAAAATCAGTGACAAAAAAGACCATCAAAGGCCATTTCTTCATGGCATTGCTGTCCTGCGATGGGAACATGTTGGCAGCGACCCACAAGTCATGCTTTCACATGACATTGTTGTGGTCCCACTGCTAATGCATCCCCACCCATCACAATCGCAAGATATTCCATTAATTGAAAAATCTGTTAATGGCCCACAATTGCACAACATTGCTGTTGCCAGTGGCCATGCAGAACAGGTGGAAGCACAATCTAGGTGCTTCCTTCCCCAGCACAGGAAAGAGGCCAGCTGCACTGCTGAAAGAAAGTGCATGTCGCTCACGCTCCCATCCACAGGCAGCTGGCCAGGTGCGGAGGGAAGCTTTGGGGACACGCTCCCATCTCAGCAAAGGCACTGCTGGGATTGCGATGCAATGTTGCTGGAAGGAGATAAGATGCAGAAATGCCCAAAAGAAAGAAATAAGAGATAGAAAATGATGTATCCTATAAGCCACCTCTCTGAGAGATTGTGCTAGAGTATATGTTCAAATATTTTACCCATTACCATCATTTTACATGAAGCAAGAAGAAGGGAAGTTTGTAAATAGACCAATAGCTGGCTAAGGAAAAAGAATATACTGTTGTGTGTGAGAGTGCACAGTATAGCATTAGCATTTGTTAAATGGCTAACCGAATAGGAAATGAGCAAATGTCAAATTTAGGAGAAATTGGTTGGCTTATATATTGTGGACAATGCATGCAACCATGGCCATTTCCACACTACACTGTTATAGTGCTATTATTCCACTTTCAACATCCTATGTAATTCTGGGATTTGCAGTTTAGGGAGGGGGATTTAGAATTCTCAGCCAGAGAGCTCTTTGGCCTCAATAAACTACAAACCCCAGAATTGCACAAGATGTTATAGAGGAATAATAGTATCATAACAGCGTAGTGTGGAAATGGCCATGGTTGCATGTATTGTCCACAATATATAAGCCAACCAGTTTCTCCTAAATTTGACATTTGCTCATTTCCTATTTGGTTAGCCATTTAACAAATGCTAATGCTGTACTTCTTTTCTCAGTGCTCAGCTAATACCAGCTTCAGACTAAAGTGGAGAATTTGAATCAGGAGTATTTACTGTCAAACCAACTCAGTTGTTCCCCCTCCTTGCCAGCTGCTTTTCAACAATGAAAAATGCATATATATTGTGTGTTTGACCCCAGCTTAGCTGTACAACTGGAAATGTTGTTTGTTTACTGATCAGCAAACATTTAAATCTCATTTAACAACACAGAATGTTCCCTTTGAAAAAGAAAAGAAAAGCATGACTGATTTTTTCCACCAATAAGGTGGAAAAAAATCAATAACATCTATGGATTGTACTAACATATTCCCCCGACCTTGTATTCTTACAGCTGCATTTGTCCTCTGCAGAAACTTTAACAAGCTGAGAAGTAGTCTTGGGCATGGGTTTACTTTTCAGAAGTGATCACATTCGTTATTAGTACTTACTAGTACTTACAGGCTTGTCATTTGTACTAATGCCATTTTAAGGGAATCCATACAAGATTTAGGCAAAAGCAGATAAGAATTAAATACAAATCCAAGGTTAAAAAAGAAAATAAAAGCTCCCTACCCCCTCACTACAGATGCTATGGGCTATTATGGAAAGGAAGAAACATAGGTCTGGATCTCATCAGTAGTCCCAAGTAGAGTAGATCTATTGAATCAACTGGATTTATACAAATGTTGACTCATAATTTAACAATTGATTTAATGGGGTCTAGTTTGGTTGGCAGTAACCAACAGGACTGAGACTTGTTTCCCTCTGAGAATGAAGCAACAGAGAATGACACAAATCTACATGAAACAATGAAGAACTGCATTCTGGACTACAAAATGGAATAGATGGCTGCAAGTGGTCTGTATCACATTTTCAACAAACAATAAGAGACTAGCCAATAAAATTAAATCTACTGAATGCCATGAAGATATTAAGGCAACTTTGCTGCTGTTCTCGTCTGGCAGTGAACTGCACCTTGATATTCACAGCTGCTCTATCCAAGCACACACACCGGCCTCCCAGGCTGGCAGAAAAATTTCAGGTAAGTCAGGGAAAGAACTTTATTATCCTGGATTTACAGTCATAGCATGAGCATGGCTAGATTAAAAGACTGGTTTGAAATTTGAATCAATTTGTCTTTTGACTAATATTACTGCTACGATATTTTAAAAAAATGTCATTTACTCAATAATCTACAGCACTTTGAAATAAAAATGAGCATATCTGAAATTAATCTAGCTTAGATGGGGGTGCTGCTGTTTTAGTCAAGTATTGATGTTTTCACATTGAGGCTGCGCAGTGTTACTGAGAAGCTCAGTCATGATGGGTTTATATATGTGTTTTGTTGGCACCACTCTAGCACCCGTTCTAATAAATTTTATTGACCTGGAAAGACAACATGGGCAAGGCTCATGGCACTTGGAAGCAAAAGCATCCTGGCAGGATGACCTGCTAGCAGTTGATCTAAAATCCATGATCTGCGTGTCGTCTTCTTCCCAGGTATGTGCAGATGCCTTTCTGATGTCCAGGTCAAGCAAAGCATGAAGTAAACTGGACATTGGCTCATCTGAACCACCTCCACATTGGCAAAGATCACTCAATCCTGAAACATCTTCAGCTCAAGAAAGATCATTGGGCTAAAATACCACCAGACTGTGGCAATCTCTTTATTACTTTACACTTAAAAGTACTGAATTATAGCTGGAGGCATTACAGGTGAAAGAATAACACTGTGCCTCCTTGTTACCACAAGATGTAAGTATTTCCCAACGTCATTAGATAAATGAATTACTTCCTAGCTTTGGAGTACACACAAAGTCAGTGTCACCGTCATGCTGTTGGGCTGTATTCTGTAACAGCCTTTGAATCTAAATGACAAACAGATCACAGCATTCAACATACAAAATCACTCTGTTGCAGTGATTCTATTGTGGTTTGCCCAGTGTGCTGTCCTGTTCTGCCCTCACCTCTCTTTCTGGACTCAGATGCACTTCCAGGTCAAGGGATTTTCAATGCAGGCCTGCTACCTTGCTGTTCTAAATATTCAGATAGAGTTTCACACCCTATTTAGTACCCGATCCTGCACAGATGTTTGTTCACTTTCTATTTTAGGTTCTATGAGGTTCCATGCCAGGCTCAGAGATTCTTAAAAATGGCTGAGACTTAAGTTACTCCCCTCATCATCAACCCCAAACGTTTCTATTTAATGAATTGTTGATTCGTCTGGCACCTCACTGAGCAAACTTTAACTCTTCTTCTCAATCCTTCCTTGCTTTATCATTGTGACTAGGAATCACAAGGCAGGTTTGCCAGTCCAGTGTCAGGGGGTGGTGTTTTAATCAATCCTTCCTTTTTTATAAATAGTACAGAAAAAAAGCATTTTGTAAAATAAAATGTAACATACTTGAAACTTAAGCCTTTGCTAGCAGTCTCGAAATAATTTTTCCATAGTATGCAGCACAGTGTAGTCTGCTAGTTATGTGTGTGTGTCTGCCCAGGATCCTGGTATTTGCCTATAATTGGGAATGAATGCCTATGTTTACATGCATGTGTGATTGATGTCATACAATAACAGCAGTCTACCTATATTCTTGAATTTCTTGTATTTTGCATGTCATTTTCTTCTTTTCAAAGAATGAGACAGAAATGGTGAATTTGGGACATTATATAGTACTTGTGAACACATTCATCTCGATGCGTTGAAAATTTCATTGCTATCTTCTGTGAGCAAAAGCTTAAACAGACTTTTATATTTTCTCAGACCCCAGCTACTTTAACACTCCCATTTCAAGATTACTCAGCTATATGCACACATGCCCCACAATTACAGCTGCCTAGAGCAGATGCACAACTAGAACTATACAGGTACAGTTATGCAAACATCACAGTCATATAAAAATCCCACTCACACAAGTCTGGGAGAAGAGAATGCTTGTGTATAAGGAAGACACAGAGCTGTGCTCCTGGACAGTGAGCGGTAAAGCTGCAATGAAATGTGACAGGAGTGCTGACCTGCACGTATATATTGAAGTACTTTGAAAATACCATCTTCAACACTACTGTTTCCAGATTGCTGAAATCTTGAGCAACGATTCTAATATCAGGAGGTCATAGGTAAAAAGTTTATCAAGAGTGAAGATCATCCTTGCTGTGAACAGCTTCTGTGAAGCCTTCCTAAGCCCTTAAATCTATACTATCCATGCAGACACCAGCTGTAGCATTTACTTTCTACTGAAAGCTATATTTGGGCCCTGTCACTGTACAAATTCCTCCTACATGTTTGCAGTCTGAAGACTGGTAGTGTAATCTGGTTTGTCTACAGGCTTGTTCAAAGTGCGGTGCATCTTCATTAGGGAACGGATTCTCAAGCATGCTGCACTCATTGCCCATGAACAAAGAAAACTCCACACCTAGTGGCTTTTGATTCTTGGGATTTTCATTAAGATGACTATAGTCATGGTATAAAGCCTCACAGAACAATCTCTAATCTCCTTAAAATTGCTCCTTGTCAAATAATTAATACATGCTGCTGTCTTGGATCCACAGCAAACAGAAATTATTCTTTGAAGAATAAATCATGTGTATCAGGAAAGAGGCCCGCACTCTTGACAGATGTGTGAAGTGTGTTTGAAATAATGCCAAACTTGCCACTAAGACAACAAGCAGCACTGGGCATTATGGAAAGCAGGGAGATAGGGAAATGGCCTAGGGAGAAACTACTGTTGCATAATTTATTGATTCCACTGCCACAACAAATGCGCTGCGAGAACTACACTCCAGAAGGATACTACTCAAAGGCTTGGAAACCGAAAAGCTAAATTTCAGTTCCTCATGAGGTTCATAGCTATCTTAAGTGCATTTTTGCTTGGTTTATTATCTGTACGTGCTATCATCAGTTGTACTGTAACATTCGTTCCACAAAAGAAAATGATTATTTTAAACATTTTTTCCATATAATTAAAACTTTCCAGTTTTCTCTTATTGGGCATATAAAGAAGTGCCAATCTGGAAGCCACAGTGTGCTATTCTGTTCCCATGGATATACTCAGAGATTGGAACCAGTGTATTCATTATATCAATTAGGTTTTTATATTAAGGAAAACGTAAGCCAGAACAAACAAAAATTAATGTAATTTTGAAGGCACTTTCCAATAAACAATATACAGGGTAAATGATTCTTTTATTCATGATGTTCCTCTCTCTCCCTCCCCCATAATCTTCCCTAGAGATTTTCATTCTATGGTAGGCAGCTGTGAAAAGTAAGTGCACTAGGTGGGGCAGCAAAGAACCCAAGGGAGAAAGAGAAGAAGGTGCTGAAAGAAGAATTCCATGGCAAACTACCTTGTGGTGTGGCATGTGCACATAGGCTGGAAGCTGGTGTGTGTGTGTGTGTGTGTGTGTGCGTGTGTGTAGGATTGAATGAATCAACAAAAGAGAGAAGAGAGAGAATACTCATGTGGACAGAAAGAGAAAGAGAAGGGTGAGGGGGTTGGGAAGAAGGACTATGTGATTATGATATTTTCTGATTACTCCAGAAATCAAGCAAAAAGTGGAGGATTACCACCATTCACTCTCTCACTGAACAATGTGGTATGGATATGAAACAGCAGTAACACTTGTAACTAGAGAAGAGAAAATGATGTGAACTATTCCACCCACCCGATATACGTAGCCATATGTGCAGAGATAGGCTACTCAACCAGCGGAGAGCAAACCTTGCTCAGAGTGGGTGGCCTTCCTTTAGGTTGCTTTTTGGTTTTTGCATAAGAATGTATTTAGTGTTTTGGATTGTTTGACAAAGTGAAGTGCACTTCTTTCCAATAGTGCCTCAAGATTTCCTCCTTTCTCTTTGTATTTCAGAGCTTTGTCTTTCACACAGAGCATCTTGAGAAATGGAAGAAAATTATGGAGGTTATTGAAAGAAAGGGGAGACAGCGTGGTGTCATGGTTTGAGGGACTATTACTCTGGACTACGACTCTGGAGTCCAGGGTTCAAACCCCTACTCAGCCACAGAAACCCCCTGAGTGACCTTGGACAAGCCATACTCTTTCAGTCTCAGAAGATACAAAGGCAAACCCCCTATGAACAAATCTTGGCAAGAAAACCCCATGATAGGATCATCTGAGGGTCACCATAAATCTGAAATAACTTGAAGGCACACAATAACAACAGCAACATTAAAAGAAAAAGGCATGGAGAAAAAGGAGCCAAATGGCAAGAAAACCATACCTCTTACCCCCACGGAAGGCAGAAGTATGGTTCAGTGCTAGGATCACTCTTGAACTGCCCCCTCAACCATACATAGTAGAGGGGACTGCTCCTTTCTCCCTATGTCCAGAATTCTATGGGTTGGGATCTATTAGAATAGTGCCATGTCTTGCAAGAGCTTTGGAGTTCTCATGAGAGTCCCTGTTTTCGTGAAGCCAGGTGAAGCCTTTAACTATAGGCCTGTTCTACCTATTCCAGCCACTCCTCAGCTAGCTGCACGTTCTACCCACCTCACTCTCCCTTGTTCTGGATTATCCCAGAGGTTAATAGTGCTCATTCTTGGAGATAGGAAGGATTTTTTTTAAATGCCTCTGGATGTTATCCCTGTCTCACTACACACACACACACACACACACACACACACTTGCTTACTGATGCAAATTCACCTACACATGTCCTGCAGTTACATACAGCCTGGTAGGATGCAAATGGAGGCAGGGGGAAAAAGTGGAGTCCTACTTTCATTGAGGGACAGGGTTGGATAAGCTGAGAGGACAGTCCAGGGGGCCCTATGCTGCAAGTCTGGCCAAATGAGGGTGCACCTTCCTTAGCTAGTTGACTGGATCCTTACAAGACTGGTGGCTAGATCTGACTCAGATGTGAGCCACATGGGATCACGCATCTCCAGTCTTGCTCCTCTCGACTGCATGTCCAGTCTATATCAGGGCTGTTAGCATATGGGTTCTCCCTCCCCTCCTCACATATTCCACCTGTTTCAAGAAAGTTGTTGTCTATTTATATAACTCCAGTATTGAGGGGGTCAGTTCTGCAATGTTTATTTCTCTTAAATATTTCTGACTGAGGATAAGAGAATTGTCCTGGCTTGCCGTTGCTCTTAAAAATAGCGTTTATTAATGATGTACATAGCATTCTAATTTTTATTGCATTCTTAGTGAGTGCGGAGGTGGTTTGTCTTTTAGTTCATATTTACAGAGGGAGGCATTTGTTTCCTTCATCCATCCTCTGTGTATGTATTTCTTTCTGATCTCATTCATTTTATTGGGAAGGTAGATGTTCAGAGCAGTTTTCCAAAATACACACAGCTCTGTCTTTCTTTTTCAAGCTCAAAACAGGGACAAGAGGAGAAAGGAATAACATCATGGATTAGATTTTCTGCCTTCATTCATTTCTGGCTATTAGTGCAGTAATATAACATAACTTTAAACACTACATTAGAATTATGGGAATACCTCCCCCTTCTACATATATGTGTGTGGTCTTATTTTTAGCTTTTTAGTACAAGTACAATGTTGTGGCTCATTTTCACTACCTTCCTATCTCTGGGCACACAAGTTGTGTTTTATTCTGTTCCTCCCAAAAAGGTGGGCTGTCAGCCTATAATCCCACCTTTGATTTTACTATATGAGGCAATGCGATGGAAAATAGAAAGATCAATGAAAGCACATTTCCGTAAAATACAAACACCTATTTAGCCAACTTTTTGAAGCAGTTTTCTTAAAACAGTTACAGTCTGTTTATGAAAACCCTTTTAAATAAAGATTTTTATGCAACTCTATAATGAACCAAGAGTGTTTTTTCTGGTCAGTGAACAAACTCAAAGTGGCACAAACTTTAGGAAAAAACCAACAACAACTTTGACATACACTTGTCATTTTAAACAGTCAATTACGTTTACTTATTTTACTTATTAGGCCAAGTGACAGAGTTTTCAAAAGGGCCCAATCAATGGGACTTCAAATCCAGAAAGACAGCTAAATAAATGCTCTTCTATCTCACTGAAAACTATACCGTTTTAGCTGGTTTTCATTTGATGGGTTGTAATGCAACCTGTCCCTACTCAGAATTAACTGAAAACTGAAGCTGGCATCTTGCAGTTATGAGACTGTAAACTGGATTCACATTTATGGTGAGGATTCACATTTGCAGTGGTTGACAATCAAACATGACTCCTAAAATTAACCTTTTAAGCCTGACAGCACCCCAGCTACAGGGTTATTGAGCTGCTACAGATTCAGAAACAATATCTGAAGCGCTTCCTAGTTGCAGAGTACCTTGAAAGAAGCAAATGCAGCAGAACCCTGGGAGGTCTTGCAGCTGCTGTTCTTGACTTGTCCCATGACTAGGACAGCACGGCCAACAGTATTTCTCATAGCCCTGACTTGCAGCACCTTAGAAACTCTTTCGATAGAGTGCTGCCAGAAGTTTTTTGAGGACGGCACCAGCAAATGTAATTACGATGATGGAGCTCCATCATTAGAGTTATGTCAGGTGGTGCATGATCTTGGCCTAAGTTTTATCCAACTGCAACACTTTAGCCCAACAGCTCTTGCGTTCACCAATGCCTACATGGATGTCCCTCACACAACAGTCCTGTGAGGATTTCTCAGCATTAAGAAGAATAAGACACTGTTCATAGGAGCTTCATCCCACTGGCCTTCATCTCAGGCCCCTTCCATACGGGGCAATTGAAACGGTGCAGAGCGACCTCCGACGGAGGTCTTCTGCACCGTGGACTGGGGTGGACTACTTTTTGTAGTTCTGCACCTCAGTCCGCTCCGAAGCGACCGGAACTGGTCGCGCAGCGTGCTTTTTAAAAACCTCTTTTTAGAGGTTTTTAAAAAGCATGGAGTGCGCAACTCCGTGTCGCTCCGTCGCTGCGCTCCAGTGCAGATCTGCAGGCGCGTACTAGTGCGTGCCTGCAGATCTGCCGGGGGCGGGCTTTAGGCTGGCGAGCTTCTCCGGTTGGTGGAGAGCCTCCACCAACCGGAAGCCGCCATTTTGGATGCCGGAGCAGTGCGGAGCGACAAGCTCGCACTGCTCCTCGTCCCAACGGACTCGCCCGGACGCTGAAGAAGTCTGGTGAGTAGCGTTTTTGCGCGGCTCCTCCCCCACATCTGGAAAGGGCCTCAGTCACATTGTTGACATTCCAGACATAGAGAAAATGCCATATAACTGTCTGCCCACCTGACCAGCATATATTTTGTACATTTTATACTTGTTATCCGGATCCCCCAGAGAATAGACTGGCCATTTCTGCACTACACTGTTAGAGTGCTATCATTCCACTTTCAACCTCCTGTGGAATTCTGGGGTTTGTAGTTTACTGGGGCCAAAGAGCTCTCTGGCAGAGCATTCTAAAGGCCCCTCCCTAAACTGCAATCCCCAGGATTCCATAGGAAGCTAAAAGTATAGTGCAGTGTAGTTTGGAAATGGCTTATGTTTTCTAAATGTATTTGCATAGGAGAAATGGAGAAAAATGCCAAGCCAGACAGAACTTTTTTATGATCCAGCTGGGCTCTTCTGATTTTCTTACTCTATGCAGGAGTCCGGAATGAATAGCAGTGCAAATGCCCCCAAAATTTCTTAACAGAAGCAGTAACAGAAGGCAAGAGAAGAAAAGAGATCTGGACCTCACTGATCCCATTTCTGCATTATTGCAGTAAAAACCCACAATAAACAGTAAAGTTCCAAGGGAATGAAAATCTGTCACAGTAAAACAGACTATTTGGAAATGTCCTCGGCAAGCACAGTATGGTTCTCCCCCCCATCTTTTAAAACACTACTTATCTGAAATTTTCCTGTAGTTATAACTGCCATTTTAGTTTTCACAAACAATAAATGCCCTTGATACTATGCCATCTCTCTATGTATTTTTCCTCTATAATTGATGTCTTTCACGCTTTTATTTTTTCATCAGTTTGTCAGTGCAGGCTCTCTACTGAGCAGGCCATAATCAGAAAAATGTGGATTGATATTACAATAAGGAATCAATTAGTAATGATTCTAGACAAGCCATAGCAAAATACATTTTCTGTTTTTGTTTTCAGGGTTTTTTTCTGCAATACCCTCTAAGCAATTCAATAGATCTAACATTTACGCCTTTGTTTCTTCACCTCACTCTTATTATCAGTTCTTCTCAGAACAAAGAAAGTAATGACAAAATTTGTTTGTTTTTTCTGTGCCTACCAAATCCTAAAACCAAACAGAAACAAAGCAAAACAAGAGGTTCAGGCTGAAATCAATGTTGCCTCTTAGAATTTACAAGGAAAAAGAAAACACAGGGCTTACTTCCATTATGCTACCTGCACACCATTTATCAAGTGACTTTCAAAAGAGATTGGGAGCCTACCAGAAAACAGTTAACTTTCTCTTGTCTCATATAGTTCTCGTTTTTTTAAAAAACAGTAAATAATGATCCTGAAATAAATTTTATTACGGTAAAAATAGTTTTCTAGTAAAAACAGCAAGAGCTTTAAATTCACAGGAATGAGGATCAAAAGTAAAACCCTTGCTTTCCAACTTTAATGACAAGCAAGCATACTGCCTTACTGCCATAAGGCTTTGTGCTATATGATGTTAATTTCTTTATTGGTTCCCAGAAGGAATAGGTCTATAAGAGCGTAAACACACATTCTGCCTTGCTTCATTAAAGGAAAAAGCAAAAGACGTCTGCTTGGTTTATATTCACAATGTGCTGAAAAGCTGATGGCCACATGCTGAAAGAACCAAGCACCACTTTCCAAAATTCCCAGCGGAGAAAGCAAAAGAATGTTTTCTCATCTACATTGATGTTTCTTTGGTTTTATAAGAATTACAATCATCTCTGACAGTTACTCTTTTTGTATTTGCACAGGCTGTATTTGCAAAAAAAACAAAAAACAAAAAAACCCCCATCATTGTTCTCCTTGTGGGACTTGCTCTACAATGACTTCAGCAATTGCTTCAGATTCCAAGCCATTTAAGCTCAGTATTTTGATGTTGCACCACTTTTGTGATCAATAAATCACTAGCTTGTAAAGAAAGAGAATTAAGTAAAATGTTATTATTAAATGAGTAGAATAGTTATTTTCTCCCCTGCCTCCTCCTCTTAAAGCACAGTGTTTCTGGATAAAAGATAGTACCCTCGTTTCTCTAATAAAGTTCCTTCTACTTGCTACGCATATTATGGTACCTCGCATATTCTAAGTTAATAGCCCTTTGGAATAGCCCTACCACTAGAGTGCTAATTGTGTTCACTCTCTTTGTCTAGCTTAGAGAATTGGGGCTGCACTCCAAGCTGCTGAAGTTCTCTGTTTCAAAACTTTTGGAAATAAAATAGCTGAAATCGTCCATATTCCATGTCTTTATCTCCACGTCAAAGCAGGCATTCAGAGCAGCTGCCATTTCACCTCCCAGAAGGAGGAAGGGAAGGCAGGAAGGGTAGCAGAACCTCAAGGGGAGTAATCCCACATCCTTATACCCCCATAGGCCCTCAAACCCTACTCTTAATGGCAGCATACCCTCTAGAACAGGTTTCTGAGTAGTGCAGAAGGCAGGGAGGAATGGAGTCCCATTGAGGTAGTGGTCAAGTGCCCACAAATTGTTGGATTAAGGCCATAAATCTTGGTAATGGTTTTGTTATTCAGCACACTCCTATGCAAAACTTATTCCTTTGTGATTCTATCTTAGAACTCTCACAAAATTGAATACATATTCTGAATACATATTCTAACATGTGCATTTCTGCTTGGGTATTTCATTTTTATGGTATTTTTAATTAAGAAATAATCAATTTTTTTAAAGAAAGATTGGCTCTACAAATTAATGCAATTCTATTCAGAATAACCAGTTTTGAATGCCTAAACCCTGCCACTCTGCATATAGTCTTTAGTAATGCATGAATAACAAGACACAGGTCATTGATGGCAAATTAATAAGACTGATTCTGCAGTAGATTCTCAATGAATGAGTGCCAAATAACAATAAAACTACATCTTGACTGGCAATTTTTCAGAATTATGATCCTCTATGTATTGATGCAGGACATCTGGCATCCATCTATCTATCTATCTGTCATTTATCTCACACACATAAATAGTTTTTTCTGAATACTGAATGCGTCGATGCAAGACCCGTATGTGTTAGGATGTTAAGGGCCACTAGGACTGTTAGATAAGAAATATTTAGAAAAAGAAAAAAAAAGTATATTTCCCAACCTTTCACTCTGAAAGGTACACTGCATGTTTTCTGATAGCTGGGGAAATAAACAGTCTATGAATTCCAGATGTTAGGTACTGTCCACATTGCTGACAGAATGTTACTAGTTATGAAAATGAACAAACATTTGTTAAAGGAAGTCAAGAACATATACTTGACTTATTAAAAGTTTTTGTTTCTGTAATAATACAAAAAAAAAAAAAAAAGTGAAGCTTTTTAAACATAGATGAAGAAAGAAACTGACCAGCTTGCCCAAAACCCAAGAGAAGGGGCAAGGGGAAATCTCCACCTGAGAGAATGAGCACGACTTGATAATTTCTGGGTCAAATAGCAAGTACCAGTGACAGACAGTCTGGAATATCAAAGGTACCACACCCCCTCTTTTGCTGCTCTGCTGCCACTGACTTCTTATCATCATATAAATTCTGTTGCATGTGGTAGATCTGAAGTAAGCTGCACTTATATGGACTACAAGCCAGATGGCATGGTCAGTCCTTTTTGAAGATAACCTTTTTTATATAATTGTCTCTAATAGTCATGATGACCATCAGTAAAGAAAAGACCTTGGAAGTAGTACATTAAAAATAAGGATACTGCCAGTTATGTGATGACTATAAAACACTGTGGAATGAGTCACATACCCATTAATCCTCCCACACAAGGAATGCCCTTGACATGTAGGGTTTTGTTTTGTTTTGTTATTTTTGAGCAGACACCCCCCTCCCCAAAACACCCACTGTTTTACTTTTATAATCTTTGAAAAAATTAAAAGGTGGGAAAAGAAATGGAAAAATAATGAGTAAGAGCCAACTTTTAAATATTCTAGTGAATTCTATAACAGTGAGCTACTGCGGGGGAGTGACTGTCATAGTGAATTGCATAGTGCTGTGGTGCTGGACATCTTTTGAATAAGAGAAGTTACTTACAAAACAGCATGAATGCCTTATCTATGTAAAAATCATTCAGTTTGGAGTTATATATTCCATACCATTTTGCCCATTCACGGTTCACACAGATTGACTAAAAAAGATCCATAATGTTTTGAAACAAATGCAGGAAGAGATCACTGAAAAGAGGCAGAAAAGATATTGCAAAATCTGTAAATCGTTTTGAAGAAAAATCTTATACAGCCTGCTGTCTGGTGTGTTCAGTAATCTATCTTATCCCTATTGAGGTAACATTCTGGTATATAACAATATGGTCCCACCTTCATCTGTCATCACAATTCTTTCCAAATATGTAGTCCTAGATATTCCCAAAATAAGTGGGGGTCAAATTACACGTGGAGTGGTGAGACAAGCCGAACTATGACCCAAGTGCTGCAATCATTAAGAGAAAATAAACACTCTTGAGTCTATTTATATGAAGAGTCTGGATTTTTCATTCAGGAATCAGTAGTATCATGCTCCATTGCTAAATCAATAATTGTAACAGAAGACAATGGGAAACAGCTTATTTCTGAAAAAAATGCATTTCTCTCTTTTTTTAAAAAAAGTTTCCAACCCTTATTTGACCTCTAGTAGTGCCAGCCACACTGCCACTAGACTTCATTTCAACAGTTCAAATATCTCTGTCATTTTGTCTCCAACAGTACTGTGTAATTCATTCGCTCACTGAAACTGGTGCTTGGCACCACAGGGTATGAAATAACACAGAAAACAACATTGTTGGAACATTAATAGTTGGCTAGTGCAGAGAATACACTTCAGAATAGCAAAATCAGCTCTGTCCTTTCAGCAGTTAGATCAGCAGCTTGATCAATCCTATTTCTTTTTTTCGTTTCATACAAACAAGTTCCAGAACTTGTAGGAAAAAAATCAATATAGCCCATGCAGAAATCCCACCATCAGGGAAAAAACCACTCTGATTTAGGTCAGGAAGTTATTTACAAATACCTGCAGGATGCTGTACTTTGAAGGCCAAGACATAACACAGGGTGTATGCTTGACAGATATACAGATTATCTACTTAAAGTAGGCCAGAGGAGAAACGAGGCTGTACATTTTCACATAGATAGGAGGAAAATTGGGGAGGAGGGGGGGCTCAACCCTGACAATATTCTGATGTATTTTCTAATAATGACAAGCAGCATCAAGTAAGCGATATGAAAGAAAACTGATATTCATATTGAAAAAAAAAATTGCTCTATCTGTTGCATGAAATATCATCTGACAAAAAGCTACTGTTGATTTTTTAAAAGCCTACATATGATTAATTATGGCTGCCTTACAGGCTGACAAAAAGAAAATCCTTTTCCCACAGTGGAGCACTTAAAATTTGATCGATGAGATTTACAAACACTCAGTTTACTTTGTATTGGGCCTAGTAGTGTAAACACTAGATTCAAAGGAAAACAGGCTGTCTTTATTGTTGATAAGAAAATGCAAAGCTTAAATATGCAAATATTCAGTTAAGGAGCCCTGTACACTGAAACACTTCTTCATATGGGCCCTTAAGGCAGTGCCAAGTCCAATGGATCTAGAAGTTATCTTTGACATACAACTTTTAAACTGAAAGTTATTCTCTGGCCCATATGAGAATGAAATATGAATGAATGAGGGTCAGAATAAAATGCTAGATTTTCATTGTGCAGATCTGACACCATTTAATTAAGACAAGTTACTATACAATTCTAAAAGTAGAACACAATGGCCAGGTTATACACATAATCCACTGAGTTTAAATATTGATTACTGGTCCAGGAAGAAATCTAAAAGACATAGGTTTTAGCTGCCAAAAAGCTAACATAGAATTAGAGATTGTAGAACCAAAACAGATGTGACAGTATCATATTTGTACATGTAAACATAATTGTACAATGAACCTCATCTACATTGTACATCTACATTTTAGAGGTGCATCATCTGCAATGATATAGAAAAGCAGGGATAACTGATTTTAACTCCAAAAGAAAACATTGGTGAGGAAGCATGAGGAATACTGAGGTAAATACAGTTATGGTTAATCTCTCTGCACCTTTGGACTAAGGCCCTTTTCGCACGGCATCTGCCATGCGAAAGGGCCCCTTGAGCATTGTGCGACTGCGAGGAGCAGTCCACACGACGCAATCGCGTGATGCTCCAGGGTCTAGCAGGTGCCAATCGCACACCTTTTCATTTTCGGCTGTGAGTCGAAAATGGTGCGCTATCGTGCATCGCTCTGGGACCCCGTGTGCACTTGCCGTGCGTGTGGAGCTCTGGAGCTGCAGCCCTCACGCCTCCTGCCCCAGCGCAGCCTGGGAAACTAGGCTGCACTGCGGAAGGAAGAGGAGGGGCTCTTGCATGAGAGTCAGCAGCTGCAGAGCTGAAGGAATCAGGATGCGAGGGCCTCTCTCTAGAGGCTGCTCGCGCGATCCTCACACCCCAGCTCCGCAAAAAGGTAAGTTGCGGAAAGAGTCTAAGTGTGGTTCAAAACCCATCCTTTTTTTTTTTTAAATACTATTGTCACATCTGCATTCTAAATACCTAAAATGGCATCCTATACACACTTATCACAATGCAACTAAAATAAATTCAGGCCTAAATCTTTTTCTCAGGAACTTTATTGATTTAGTAGAAGGCGGCATTTGCATTGCTTATCTGGTGATGTCCTCTTCACTTTTTTTATATGCTACAAAAGATGGAAATACATGGCTGAGTCCCACTCACACACTCACCTCTGGTTCAGAACTGTTTGCCTTTGTCAAAAGTACCTGTACTCTTTATCTTAACATTCTCTTCTGGAAATTTATATTTTTTAATGCTGTTATTGCAATTACTTTAAGGAGATCAGAAAAGGAAATCTGCGACACAAAGAACTATCCAGCTGTGCTGGAAGACAACACAATATTTTCGGGGCATAGATTTGTTGACTACTAACTTAGACATAGAAGTACAGAGAAAATATAAGCAATATTCTGGTTTTTCCCTCAAAGGCAAACCAGCTTTTCTCTTTAAGCAAAACCTAAGGGACAAATGTTTTATTATGATGCATTCAAAATATGATCTACACTGTAGATTCTACAATTGGGAGTGATAGTACTGTTTGCAGTAAACAGGAAATTAGTGACAAATAATCACATCATTTTATACAATCTGTTTATTTTGAGAGGCATAGATATTTGGCCAAAAATGTGTGGTTGTATTACTGAATATATATTCAACAATATTAATCAGAGTATCAAATATCTCTATATCTTTTGAATGTATTATATTTCAAATCCACTAAACATTATCCGTCACAGGCAATTTTTTCCTCTATTCTGCAGACGTTTCCCAAAGTATGGGTTCAGTGTTTGAGATATTAATAACTAATGAATAACTATTTAAGTGGGAATGATGAAGATGATGATGATGGAGATGGGGATGATACATATTTATATCCCACCTTTCTCCCATCTGAGATTGGAGGTAGCTAGAAGAAACACTGGCCATTTCTGCCCTACACTGTTCTAGTGCTATTATTCCACTTTCAACCTTCTGTGGAATCCTGGGGTTTGTAGTTTCCTGAGGCCAAAGGGCTCTCTGGCTGAGAATTCTAAATGCTCCTCCCTAAACTGCACACCCAAGGATTCTATAGGATGTTGAAAGTAGAATAATAGCACTCATTTACCTCTTTCAAAAGTTAAATATCAATAAAACTAAACCAGTTAAAACACAGTCATTAAAAAGAAAACAATGGACAGACTATACAGCGAAGCCTGTTCCCTTTGATCAGTCAGTTTTCAAAGATCTCTTGGCCGGGGATGGGGAGGAAGGCTTCACCTGCTTTCAGAAAGGCAGCAAAGAGGATGCCAGTCTGATCTGTAAATTCTCTAGGAAAGAAGTTCCTGAGCTTAGCAGCACCTAGAGAGAAGGTCCTCTCCCATTTTCCTACCTGTTGTACCTGTAAGGGTGGTGGAACATAGAGAAGGGCCTCCCTAGAAGATCTCAAAACACAAGCAGGTTTGTATGGGAGAATACAGTCTTCCTTGGACCTGAGTCAAATAAGTCATGACCAGCACTCTGAATTGTGCCCAGAAAAGGATTGGTAGCCAGTGGAGCTGCTGCAACAATGGAATTGTGTACTCCCTGCAGCCAGACCCAGTTAACCATCTGTCTAGGTGCTCTTTGGACTAGCTGAAATTTCTGAACACTCTTCAAAGGTAGCCCTATGAAGATTATGTTACAGTAATCTGAATGGAATGTCACTAAGGTACATATCGAACCTGTTTTCACAGAAAACCAGTTATAGGCCTTCCTATATTTGTTAAATGTTATGTAAATATCATAGGTCAAACTATTGCCAAAAGAATAGTTTTGATCCTACTCTAGGAGTGCCCAGTGTGTCATATGTGATTGCCACTTGAAATGTGTCCTGCAAATTGGATTAGACTAATATTCTGTGTCTGCAAGTACATCACTATATGGATGCAGTCAAATGTTCATCTAACCTAGAAGTGTAATTTTTGATCCAGCATAGAAAGGGCAAATTAGATTCAAAGCTGTGTGGATCAGGACTGGACGTTCTTATGGCTGGAAGGATTTTCGCTAACCTCTCTCTCCTCAAAGCCTCTTGTGTTTCTGGTAATCTGCTCTGAGGGTTTGGGGCACCCCCAGAACAGTATGGGGGATGACTCTGGGGGCTATTAGATTGGAGACAGCATGGTATAGTGGTTTGAGTGTTGGACTATAACCCTGGAAACCAGGGTTCCATTCCCTGCTTGGCCATGGAACCCCACTGGGTGGCCTTAGGCACATCACACACTCTCAGCCCACAGAAAACCCCACAATAGGTACACCTTAGGTCTGCCATAAGTGAAATGACTTGAAGGCACACAACAACAAAAATAGCAAAAATTATCTCCCCCCCACTATACATAGAATGATAGAGTTGGAAGAGACCACAAGGACCACTGAGTCCAACCCCTCAATATGCAGGGATACACAATTAAAGCAATCCCAACAGATGTCCATCCAGCCTCTATGTACAGACCTCCAAAGAAGGAGAGTCCACCACACCTCTTAACATTCTCTTCGCCAGGCTAAACATACCCACCTCCCTAAACTGCTTCTCATAAGGCATGGTTTCTAGGTCTTTCACCATTTTGGTCACCCTTCTCTGAATAAATTCCAGCTTCTGAATTGCAGTGCCCCAAACTGGACATACTATTCCAGACGAGGTCTGATCAAAGCAGAATAGAGTTGTATTATTACTTCCCTTGACCTAGACACTATACTCCTACTGATGCAGCCCAGAATTGTATTGGCTATTTTAGTTGCTGCAGTACACTGTTGACTCATGTTCAGCTTGTTGTCTACTAAGATTCCTAGATCTCTTCATACGTGCTGTGGTCAAGCCAGTGTCACTGTCCTACATATGTGCATGTCATATTTTTCTGTAGTACCTTACAATTCTTCTTACTGAAGATCATTTTGTTAATTTTGGTCCAGTTCTGTTAGTTTTGGCCTAATTTGTTAAAGTCATTTTAAATTCTGATCCTGTCCTCTGAGGTATTAGCTATCCCTCTCAATTTGGTGTCATTTGCAAATTTGGTAAGAATGTCCTCTATTATATCATCCAAGTCATTGATAAAGATGTTGAACACCACTGGGCCCAGGACTGATCCCTGAGCGCCTCCCCCCCCCCCCGCTAGTCACTCTTCTCTAGGATGAAGAGAAGTCATTGGTGAATATCTTTTGGGTTCAGTCAGTCAACCAAAATAAACCCAACAGTAGCATTGCCCAGCCCACATTTTACTAGTTTGTTTGCAAGAATATCATGGGGGACCTTGTTGAAGGTGTTACTGAAATGAAAATATCCTACATCCACAGCATTCTCTTCATCTACCAAACTTGTAACCGTATTTAAAAAGAGGTAAGATTAGTCTAGCATGACTTGTTTTTGAGAAACCTATGTTGATTTTAGTGATCAGAGCATTCCTTTCTGAGTGCTTACAGTCTGTCTGTGTATAGATCTCTTCAATAGTTTTTCCTGGTATTGATGTCAGGCTGACCAGGTGGTAATTGTTTGGGTACTTTTTTCCTCTTTCTGAAGCTGAGGACAATATTTGCCCTCCTTCAGTCTGCTGGGACTTCTCCTGTTCTGCAGGAATTATTAAGGATTATTGCCAGGGGTTCTGACATTACTTTTGCCAGTTCTTTTAAAACCCTTGGATGTAGTTCATCTGGTCCTGGAGACTTGAATTCATTTAGAGTAGCCAGGTATTCCTGTACTACCTTTTTACCTATGATGTGCTGCATTTCCCCTATCACATCATCTGCTCCATTTTCCCCAAGTTGTTTTCCTTTTGGGAGAAGATTAAGGCAAAGGTGTTCAGTAGTTCTGCCTTTTTCTCTGTCCCATCCTCTCCACTCAGAGATCCTACCATCTACTTGTTCTTCCTTTTGCTACAGACACAACCAAACAAGCCCTTCTTATTGTTTTTAACCTCTCTAGCAAGCTGGGAGCTCAGTCTGTGCTTTAGCTTCTCTTTCTCTTTACACTTTCTGGCTATTTATTTGAATTCCTCTTTGGTGATTTCCCCCTTTTTCCATTTCTTGTATGTGTCTTTTTAAAATCTCAAGTCATTTGAAAGTTCTTTAGACATCTTTGCTGGATTCTTTAGACAACTCCCACTTTTCCTCCTGATTGGAATTGTTTGAAATTGTGCCTTCAGTATCTCACTTTTGAGAAACTCCCATCCATCATGAACTCTCTTCTCTTGTAGTATTCCTGACCATGGTATTACACCCAGTATTTCCCTAAGTTCACTAAAGTCAGCTTTCTTAAAGTATAGAATGCATGTCTGGCTATGTTTAGCTTCCCCTTTCCAGTATACAACAAACTCCAGGCGAACACGATCACTCCCACCCAAGAATCTCACCACTTCAACCCTATAAACCAGGTCATCACTTGGTTAGGATCCGATCTAAAATAGCCTGTCCCTTTGTTGCCTCTTCCCTCTTCCGGACAATGAAATTGTCCGCAAGACAAATGAGGAATTGGTTGGATCTTATGTTCTTGGCAGAGTTTGACTTCTGAGAACTTTCAGGATAGTTAAAATCCCTCATTACTACTATATTACATCACTTTTCTTTTAGTGTGGTGTTTAGTAATTCATACAGTAAATTAGATACAGTCTTATCAGTGATCTGTTATGATGGCACTAAATTCCAGAAGAGGTAGAAGGAGTTGCTTCAGAAATAATGTGTTTGGCTGGATCCAGCATACTCTTCCTGCATACTTCTGATGTGATCCTGCTGTTGCCAGCAGCACAATGCATCTTGACAATGCTGGTACATATCCATGCTCCCACCCCCAGGCATTGACTGGGGGCGTGTGGACTCTTGGATACTATCTGATTGCAGTTCTGCTGCCGGGAAAAAGAAATAGCCTTTATGCTCCCAGATTTCTGGTATACTTGTCAGAGGTCTGGAAGGGTGATGGCTGTTCTTTTTGCTGGCTGGACAAAAGCAACTGAATGTGTACAGGTCTCCTGGCCACTGTTTGGCTATGCAAATATGAAACAGAGCCATCCATCTGAGACTGTTGTAGCATGGAGGCAGGTCATTGCACAAAGAGGTACTGGATACCTTCTTCTACAATGATGAAAAATTTGCATATACTGGTATAATGGTAAGTTATACCAGTGTATGTCACCTACAGAATTTTGGCCTGTTATGCATCAAGCGGTAGGGATGTGAATGCCTGCTTTTATCCATGCAATACCTTCTAGCTGGAGTGGCAAGATAGGATAGCAGGGATCTGAAGATGATAAAAATTAAACCCTTAAAAGACCCCCAAAATCTAGAGAAGGAATTTTTTAAAAGTTCAAGGCAATATATTTAGTTTTTTGAAAGCTCCAGCTCAAAACCAAGCTAGGGCAACATCATTTGGCTGGGGCTGCCATTTTTATATGAATCATAAATCCTATTTAAGAGTAAGAGTGCTTGTGCAGTTGTATTTTAAACTGAGATCAAAATGTTATCTAATGATTTGACCTTCCAAGTACTTTCTGTTACTACATCCAAAATTCTACTATTCAAAAAGCATTATCCTTTTCTAGCCGAAAGTAAAATTATTTAGCGAAAAGCAAGTGATAGCACACAATGATAATACTTCAAAAGCTGCAGGCATTATACTCAATTGTAAAAAAAAAGAAAAAGAAAAAGGGGGGGGCTTAAAATATTTTCTTCATTGTTTGGCCAGTCAGGCAGAAAGTAAGACCTTGCACAAATCTTATCTGAGAAATCAAATATATATCCATCTTATTGTGTGCACAGTAATGTCAAAGTAACAATGAAATCCTGTGTGTGCCTCCTTGGAATTAAGCCCCATTGAATTCAACAGGGCTTACTCCAAGGTGCATGTAGGATTGCAACTGAAGATAATACGTTAACAGAGAAACATGTGAAAACACTTCAAAGAACAAAGACATTAACACAAAGATAGTGGAAAAAGTTAAACCTTTTCGGAAGAATTATTGACTAGATTCAAAGCTTCTATAAAATGAAAGAGGTCTTGGAATTTGCCCCATAGGAATAAAAAGAGACCCTGCTGCTACTGAAGTGCACAAGGCCAAGGAAACTAGCCTACATCCACTTGGAAATATTGATTTCATTGTTTGTAGACTGCATTAGAAGCATACTATAAACTTCAGCATCACCTTGAAATATGTGTAGGATAGAAATGTATTTTGAAGTGTATTTCTTATTCCACTTTAAGAGCATTTCCCAAAAGGTTTAGCTACCCAAAGAAACTGAAAAAGACACCTAATAAATAATAATAATAATAATAATAATAATAATAATAATAATAATAATAGACAGTCTGACGAGCACATCCAGAGATCTTTGTTTTAAAACAAAACCAAATCACTGGTAATAGGGCTGTCGCTTTAAAGTCTTCAGTTGCCATCATAACTTCAATTCACATTTTTGCCTTTTTAAATTTCCCATTCCCCAGCCAAGAAATTTAAAAGCTATAGTTCCTTTTTTAAAGATGTCTTGAACACTTTGGAAAAAAAAACTAGCTAACTAAATGAATGACACAGGGAACTAGAAAACAAACATCTACGTTGACTCCAAATTGCATATTCTCATGGGTGTGACAATTTTTTTTCTTCCTTTCTAGGCTTGCAAATAAAGACATGAGGCAGAATAAGAAATCTCATACTCCTTTTGAACACAGCAGAGGTAAGCTATCGGTTGCTATCTGGGTTTTCCATGTGCGACCTACATTTTGAAGTGATAAATTAAGTAACTTAGGTTTAAAATTCAAAACGGTCAAAAACATCTGAAGCAATATATGTTTGTTATTACTTTCTTGGCTGACATATCACAGTGGAGATGCAATTGTGTTAGTCATGGCACTCTGCATGATGCCAAAGCTGTACTGAGCAGCATGCTGTTAGGAAAGGGTATACCAGCATGCTGCAGCATTGGCTCGGCCCTCCCATGCTGTGTCGGTCTATAGGCAAACACCATGACCACTGTCACAGCACAACACAAGAAAATGCTAGGGAGCTATTTCTGTAACAACAGGAGGGCAGTTCCCCCTCAACTTGACCCCTGTTCTTGATGGCTATTGTAGTGATGCACTCTGAACAGAATACTTAATAAGCAGGTAGTATCAGATCATGAAGCGTGGTGTGGTAGTGGTAATGGGAGGGTGTTAATTGAAATAAATTTTTAGTTAACTTTACTTGAAAGTCTCTTCTTTTACGATTATCCCTAGATGGAGCGGGAAACAGCAGACTGTTTGTGGAACAATCATTTGCATCGACACTAGATATAACTTGGCCCTGACTTTGAGAAATCCACAAAGAAAAAGCAGACAAGTCCCAGGATGTGGGGGGGGGGGGATGGTCTTTATGAGCTTAAAAGCTTGATGCTTTTTCAGCAAGACCATCTTTTTAGCATCCTCAGGCTTGTCTCCTTTTTTTGGATGAATTGATCCTCTCCAGATTTCTCTTTCTCTCTCTCCCTTTTTAAAATTGATATTAAAAAAGAAAAAAAAATCCAATCCCCTGTTTGGATTTCAGAAGCAAAGCTAATGATTGTAAGCACAAGAGCCCATAAAGGGACAGCCCTTTGCCATTCACAATAATAACTATGTTTCTACAAGTTATGAAAAGAAAGCAATATGTGCCTGTTTCGGTGGCTGTCGTTTGCCTACCAATGGTGCAGTGCTCCCCATTCCAGCCCTCTCGGCATTCACATTTCCCATCTTTACAAGTTCCGTGCTCGGTGCAGCGGGGATGGCAAACACGTTGGTCACAGGCTATCCCTGTCCAGCCCTCTTCGCAACGACATGCTCCGCCAATGCAGACACCATGAGTGCCACAGTCTACAGAACACACTTCTGGAGAGAACAAGAAAGCTGGTTATTGTCCAGCATTGTAATGGGCATTAGCTCCATATTGAATTTACAGGAAATTGATGGCTTTGCAGTATTGTAGACACCCTAAGTAGGAGAATACATTTTTGGAATTAAGGCATTAGTTGAATATATGATCTCACTCAAGCTGGTGCGATTCTGCTGAACGTGACAACAAGGAAGATTATGTGTGCGTGTACGTATGTATATATGTTATGTATGTATTATCTCACTTTTCCCCCCAGCATGGAACCCTGCAAACTGTGAAATGTGGGTAAACAACCCTGCCTCCAAGATTGCTCACAGAAGATAAATACAACTTTGAATCACTTGAATTTGAATTCAGGGTACTTTGAGCTAGAAACTCGCTCTCTCTTTCTCTCTCTTCTCTCTCTCTCTATATAACTCAGCAGCCATCAAAATGTAATTTTTGAAAACTGATTAAGTTGAAGGAGATCAACTTTTGCCCCATTTGTCATCAATGGGCATCAGCTAAACTGTTCACTTATCTTTTGAGAATGAGAAAGATGAAGGAAGAAGGGAGGGAGAGAAAGAGGGTGGGAGGAACAGAATAAAGGAATTTTCTACCAGGTCTCCACCAAAGATCCTATCAGCTTTTGGACAGGGGAACGAAAATTCATGAGTTTTCCTTGGATGTAACCACCAGGATCCAATTGTGTATAACTGCAGATAGAAAAAAAACTTCTCCAAAGGGTCCAAGAGGAGGTAAGCCCCTTCCCCACAAAGCCCCTGTGTGTCCACAACAGGACATTCTTCTCCTATTCCATTTCCATACCTCTCCACCACCTCAAATTCTGTTCCTACCCATCCAAAGCAGACAGCAAGGGCATGAATGGACCGCCCCTCCTGTATCAGCTGACAGAGCCTTTTCTATCAGTAAATGCACACAACTGGATTCTGGTCAATTGCATAACTGGCAGGAATTAAACAAATAAAGAGAAATACAAAATTAGTGATTTTTTAAACTACCACTATTGCTGCTACTACTAGTAGTAGTATGGTTCAAATTAATATGAAAACAATGAGTCCTATACCTTGGTCTAGGCCACTGAGATCAGCAGAAGAAGCTAAGCTTTTGGGACCATGGTCAGGTTCATTGTGAAATCCTGTATGCAGGAATTTAGGTGTGTGAAGTTAAATTCCTCACTCAGCGTAACAACTGAATTACTGATTTGTGTTATCCTGAGCGAGTAACAAAAGATTATCCACAATCCTCATACTGGCAGGCTAAAATGAATGATACCAATCCAGAATTTTCCTTACCAACGGAGCAGTCAGGACCCATCCAGTTGGGATCGCAGTTACAGAGGCCTGTGTCAGAGAGGTATGTGCCATGCCCACTACACTGGTCCGGACACTGGGCACGAGGAAGCTCACAATTTAAGCCTCCCCAGCCTGGGCTGCAAAGGCATTCTCCATTTATGCAGACACCGTGGTTGGAGCAGGAGGGATCCAAGCAATCAACTACAAAAAGGATGGGGTAGGGGGTAGAAAGGAAAAGAAAAGAAAAAAAAAAGCACTTTGTGAAAAAGGTCAGTGCACAAATGCACAGTCTGAATTGACACTGCTTGATGGATCTGTGCTCAGCAGGTTGCGCCTTCCTGCAATGGACTAGAGCAAACTCATGCAGTTGTTAGTTAGTCTATCTTTTCTGGGAGTCTGGAAATATAAAAGGTCATTTTGCTTGCTTTGTAAGAAACTCCAAAAGCTGAGTTTAGCCAGAAAAGCAAGCATGTTATATGTTTACGGATTTTTGTTTTCAACACACACACACACACAGAGAAAGAGAGAGAGAGAGAGAACAAAGATAATGCTCACATGAGAACAAAACAACAATAAAATACAACATTCTAAATACTGGAATTCTGAAGCAATTTTTATTTACCTCCAGTTCTGTAGATATTCCAATGGCAAAAAACTATACATAACAATTTCAGCAAGCAAGAGCCATTAAGTACCTAACTCTTGGTATTTTACTGCAGCAGATTTCAAAATAATGATACCTCGACTTAACAAAAACTGTCCAGATGAAAACAGCCAGAAAAGGCTATATCATTCTCTAAAGGATCATATGAACTCTTGGAAACATTCATGATTTTTATTCCTGATCTGGTCTCAGTTCCCAGTCTGGTTCCTTAAACCTCCACACTAATTATATAGGGTACAATTCTGAATATATAAACTGCTCAGTGGCAAGTGAAGGAACAAGGTTCTTGCTCTCTAGATGACTCCAGTGCACAATACAATTATCCTCTTTGATGAACAAATGAAGGGGGAAGGAGTTATGTTGGGAACAGTCTCACTGAAGCATGAAGACCCTCTTGAAGAGGTCAAGGAACAGAGAGAAATCTGTTGATAATGAACTTGCTGTGAGAAATTTCACAACTGCCTACTTCCACAAATGCACAGATATCTAAAAGGTTGGACATATTCTATCCCAGCTGTTATTTTACATGTCATGGGTTGGCATGCCCTTGGTCTTCACACCTCTTATCACCACTGAGCAGTTTCATTGTATAAGATTTCCTGCTTGCCATCTGTCCCTTCTGTGCTTGGAGCACCAAGGAAGAAGCATACTGGATGGAGAACATTCTGAAGTCGATTTATGGGTGAGTGGAGAAAAGTAATCTTATTTCCCACATGACATTTCTGACCTTCTTCTTTAACAATGGGATGGGGGGACAAGGGTGAGACAGTTGTTTCAACCCTTGGTTGCCACCTTTGTTGTTGGATATGAACAACAAAGTATGTGTGATTATGTGGCCTCTGCCTGCATGTGCAAAGCCTTGTATGTTTTGCAGTCTAACGCAAAAGACAGACAGAGCTGTATTAGAACATGGGAGGACAAAATGCAGTCCATGGGTCATATGCAGATGCCCAGAGCCATTTCTGTAGCCCTCAGGGCACCCCAGAGATCAAAAACATTTTTTTTTTTGGTAATTTATTTTGGCCCCAAATGCCCTCTAGGGAGTGTGGGAGCCATTTCCCCACCTTTTGGAACATTTTATGCCCAGAAAATGCTATGTTTATGAAATGAACATTTTCTTAAAAAAAATGCAATTTTTTTATTTTTGTTTTTGTATTGTATTTTAGTCTCCCTTGATAAAGGGATACACCTCAAAAGGCTTAGAAATCAAATTGGTGCAGCTGGTCTGTTCTGGGCTATGTAGCATTCACATCCACGTTTATAAGATTCATTTAACAACTGTCTTCATACCCTAAGTACTACCCTAAGTATTTCTCAGACTTCTTTAAACTACAATGTGGGTATTTGGTTCTCTGAAGCAGCTGAAGAGAAGAAAAATGTGAGAGTTTATGTCCACTGTTTAATAAGCATGCCTAGCATTCTGTGTGCCAAGAGACTACAATTGTTTTCCCTTTCCTTTAAGCCAGTCTTTTAAATACTTAAGAAAAGATTTAACATTCTCTTCTAAAAGTGGGCTACTTTTATTGACTGTAGAGTTCCTTGGAGGCTCAGTTAAAAATTAGTCTTTCGGGGTTTTGCACACTCCTTGCTAGTGTCTTGGATGAAAAATAGATGAAATTTCAAGGGGACAAAGGATATAGAAAAGCAGTTTTAAGGAAATTATAATGTAAACCAAACCAAACTAAAATACACTTTCCAGGTTACGTCTATTATGAACTGTCAACAGATTACAATGACAGTGTTTTAATTCTTGTTTTAATGTTCATCACATTTATATATAAAATAACAAATGTAACAAATTTTTTTGTTAAGAGTAAAGAAGTGGTTCTAATCTTGGTGGTGGGACATGGGAACTAACAGGAATATTTCCTCTCAGCTTAATGGCTTTGTTCTTTTAGCCAAATAAGAGAGCGGGAGGAAGTAACCTGAAGGCCCTTTGGCTTGCGCCAGAAGAAAAAAGATCATTTTTACCCAATTCCTTCTCTCCATCAGCACAGATTTTTCTCCTTCTCAAATTGCAATTCCTTTGCCTTTTATAGGTAACTTTCAAACTGTATGTAATGCCTGGCTTCTTTATCTTGCTCAGACATAGGTCTTTGCTGTCAAACATGCCTTTACTCCCAACCAGATGTTGGAAGTAATACATAACAAGTAACGACATGTCCTGTCATGCATTACCTTGGAAGCTAAGGAGACATTGTCTTTGAATGATTGGTAATGGCTCCCCTGCAGGGAATGTTACTCTCTGGCCATTTCCGCACGTGGCAAGGGAATCGCTCCCTGCCGCTACTCACTGGATCTTCTGTGGGTCCGGTCCGGTCCAGGGTGAGGAGGAGCAGTGCGTGATCGTAGATCCGCACTGCTCCGGCTTCCAAAATGGCAGCTTCTGGTTGGTCGTGGGTTTCGACCAACCGCTGAAGCTTGCCAGCCTAAAGCCCACCCTCTGCAGATCGCAGGCTCACATTGGTGCGAGCCTGCAAATCTGCATTGGAGAGCAGGCACGCAATGGCGTGCGCCAGCATTTTGAAAAACCTGAAAAGTCAGTTTTTTCAAAAACGCGATTGAGGACCACTTGGGGTCACTCTGGAGCGGACTGAGGTGCAGATCTACGGTAAGTAGTCCGGACCCAGTCTGCTCCAAGGTGCAGACGTCCTCCGTGGAGGACACACTGCATCGTTTTATTTACCCCGTGTGGAAATGGCCCTTATGGGGCAAAAATGGTATTCATAGGCACCCCCTCAATTTTAGCCCACTTTTCCATTGTTTTTTATAGCTTCCTTCTATCCCTAACCCCCCAAAATCAGTGGAAAGCAAGAAGTAATATAACAAAGTATTGTTAAAAATCTGTCATGTGTAATGCAAGCAAGTGACTTTTAAAATTATAATGAGTAATGGTAACAATTCCTTTCATAAGAAAGGAATTTTCCAAGCTCTATTCACAAAAGAGACTCATATTTGGCCATCAAAACAGAAGCAGCTCCCTTCACCCTGGCTATCAAACTGGGGGAATGAGCTTATCTGCTGTCTGGCTGTTAAGCCTGCTGTTTCTGCCCTACCTCCCCACTGGTTTTGACTCTCCACCACACTCTTCTTCTCCCCATCACAGAACCTGCTTTATCATCTAGTGGCCCTGGAAAAGTGGACATGGCCCCAGAACCCGTACTGGAAGGGGGACAAATTACATTCTTTTATGAAGCAAGTCAGTGCAGATTAGACTGAGAGAAAACATTACCCAGAATTCTTGCCACTGATAATTTTTTCTACTGCTATCTCAACACATGGTAACTAGTGACTTACAGTACATTTTATGATGAATTTTATCCATATGGTAAAGCTGAAGAAACTAGCCTGTTGGCCAGCAGCAAGCGATTACTGGGATGCCTTTATAAACAGCTCCCAAAGAAGCCCCAGAAGCAATATGCAATTAACATGGAATGCTGAAAAGTTGTTGTTGCTGCTGCTGCTGCTGCTGCTGCTGCTGTTGTTGTTATTATTATTATTACTGATGAATTTTTTCACAACATCCAAATGCCAAAAATTTTCCACTTAGGAGATTTCTTTTTTAACTAAATATTTCTTAATCATTTCATGATAAAATCTAGGGATGCAATTCTATAGTAAGTTCCTTCTTAAAGGAAGCAACTCTCTTCCTGTTGTGAAAAAGTCTTCGAAAACCACACTGTTGTTGAAGTCTGTTTGAAGTTTGGGACATTATTCTATGCATAGTTTGCATACGTTTTGCACAGAAAACAGTCTTTTCTGCCCAGGAAACATTTTCTTTGCAGAAAATAATATTCCTGTGTAAAAATATCATCTCCTGCACTAGAATTCTGTTTTCTGTGCAAATCATCGACATGCACATTTGAGGCAGAATAAATCTCATGACATTTTCTTTTCAGGAAACTTTTTTTTTTTTGGTGCAGAAAATAACTTTTTTGGACAGAAATAGCATTTTCTGCACAGAAAACTACAAAGATTCTGAAAGATTCTCATTCTTCTTGTCAGGGTTCCTAAAAACTCAAAAAACATGCTTCTCAATAATTATGCAACATTTAAGGAATATTTTTTCCATGTCTGATAAAATCATTTATTCAATCAATTTTATCAATCGTTACCTACATTACTTAAAACAGTGGTCTGTGAAAATCTAGAGTCTTTTTGTGCCTTGACTCCAACATACGGTCACCTTATGCCAGGATTTTCTTGACAAGCTTTATTTAGCAGTGTTGCCACTAACTTTATTAACTGCATTAACCTCTGCTAAGGAAGACAGAGAGAGTGGTACTTCCCAAAGGTCACCCAGTGGGCTTCATGGTTGAGCAGGCAGGATTTGAACACTGGCTCCATAGACTTGTGGACTAACACTCAAACCAATATGTCGCACTGCCTTTTGTACCAAGCTTTAGGGTCTTTCCGCACCACACTGTTATACTGCTATTATTCCACTTTCAGCATCCTTCAGAATCCTGGGGTTTGCAGTTTATGGGAGGGGCATTTAAAGTTTTCAGCCAGAGAGCTCTCTGGCCTCAGTAAACTACGAACCAGAATTCCACAGGAGGTTGAAAGTGGAATCATAGCACTATAACAGTGTAGTGTGGAAAGGCTCTTACTGAATTAAAATCTAAAATGTTAACTACTTGCATGCTGCTTATCTCAAATGTCAGCCACTATATATGAATCAAAAAAGAAGGCCTTGTCCATAGTGTGGTACAGCAACCCATTATCTTTGGATCATGGCCAAGAGTACTACACCAGTTTAAGTACAATCAGTTTCTTAAGAAGCTTCTAGATCTCACACAGCTAGTCATTTAGCACAACTAGTTTAAATATCTCTACTGGTTATTAACAATTATCCAATTTTTCTCCAAACTGATTTTCATCATTTATTTTTCTGACTCACCTATTACGGATTGAAGGCAAACTGAGCTATAATTTCTGACCCTTCCTCCCCAGCTTCCCTTCACCTGACTTCCAGGAGCTTTCAGAGATAATTGCTAATGGCTTTGCAATTTCTTCAGCTAATCCTTCAGCCCCCAAAACTATACTTTATAATACTATGTTGATTTAAATTTATTAAAATATGATCTATTCATTTCCTGCCCTGACCTGTATTCCTTCCTTCCTTGTTATCTTTGTCATCTTATAAATTTATCATTTTCAGTGAAAATTGAAGCAGAGTAGATGTCAGGAAATTATGTTGTTTTATATGTCTTACTACCTCCAAGTAGAAATGTTTATTGATGTTTCTTTTTTGTCTTCCTCTTATGTTAGGTGTATATACCCAAACTTTTCCAGTGTGTCTGTAGTGCTTGTTAATTGTAATTTCAACACACACATGTGCTTTTTAGTACCTTCTATACATCTTCAGAACCATCAGTTTGCCATGATCTAAAGTAGAGACCTGGAATCCAAAAGCTTTCAAATGTTGTTGCCAGCAGGCCCTACCACTTTGGCTACTAGTGAGTAACAATGGGTCCAGGAGCTCATCAACATGTGAAAAGGCACAGATTTTCTGCCTTTTGTAAAGTCTAAGTAGTGAGATTCCAGTCATTATTTCTGTCATCCTTCGACATTTTGCTAAGTGAAATAAACACTTAGGTCCCTAAAACAATATCCTGAAGGCATTAGTTGAAGGGTTAGAGCAAATTTTCTTTGCAAGATTTTTTCTGAAGAGATTTGCCACTGCCCCCCTTTTAGACCAAGAGTTTTATCTGTGCTTCCCATTCCCTGTGACAATATCACCCAGTGGCTTTATGTGGGTGAGTGGGACTCAAATTCTGGTCTCTTCAGGTCCTAACCCAATGTTCAAACCACTACTCTATGCTGGCTGCTATGCTGTGATTTGTTTTAAGTGGTTTTAGTTCTATAGATAAGTTGATTGCAGTTTAACAATTTTTTATTTATTTATGTCTTTGCACACACTTTTTCTGGTTTTGTTTTAATTTTGTAAGCTGCCTTGAGTCTCAATTTTGAGGAAATGGTTGGATATAAATTAATAATGTTTGATGTTTCCATAAGTAACCAGCACTTTGAATTGTGCTATGAAATCAACCAATATCCCAAGAGTCAATTAAAGTATTGTAATTTTCTGTCTGTAACCACGTCAACAGTGTGTAGCTAATGGAATGAAATTCAGCAGAGACAAATGCAAAATTCAACATCTAGTCCACAAAATTCAAACATAAACTTATAGGATCGGGGATATTTGGCTTTGAAGCAGTATAGGTAAGGGATATTTGGCTCAGCAGCAGTACAATAGTGGTGCCATCAATTTTTGTTCAGGTCTGAAATATAGCTTACATTGGTGCCTACAGACTCCTTAGTTCCAAAAAGCTGATACATTGGTGACAGTGCTGTTGTGGCCGAAAAACTTAGCCCTTCATGATTTCCATATGGGATACAAACCAACAACCATCCAATCACAGAACACACCAGGGCACACATGGCTAATGTGTAACAGTTCTCCTCTGTTTGGGGAGAACTTGTAAAAATCATGAAGATCCCTAAAATACGGAGTCAAATTTTTGTGCCATTGCAACAGCATAAATTGCCAATCCAAATTGTGATCACTAGATTCCAATTTAAACTTAAATTTGCTGGGACTGAGGAACCCAATGTATAAATTATGCAAATGGGAAAGGATTTTGTTGAACCCAACTTTTAGCTGGGCTTCTCTTGCTCTGTGCCTCCCTTCTCTCCTGCACAGCCAACACTAGGTCACTCTCCTTCCCTATCTCTCGTTGCTGCCTGAGCAAGGCTGTCCTGCTTTCTTCCCCTTCTGCTTCTACTATACCCCTGCATAAGTTTACTGGACAACAGTCCCATGTTCTGCTCTTTACACATTTACTTTTCAGTCAAGAATGCTGCAGAATGAAGCACTGACTGAGATGTTAGAAGCCCACCAACTTAATTTCCAAAGAATGTGACTGAGCCCATACAGAGGAATTCCTTAGAGCAATTCTAAGGGAATGAAAACAGTAGACAGTTGGAACCTTGGTTGTCAGTTCATTTTGCAGCATGCATTAATGACTAATAAAAACGTCTGTTTTTAAAGTCCCAGAAGGTGCAAGGGTCTTGTGGGCACTCTCTGCAGGTGTCATGGTACACAAATTAAATTGGGATTGAAGAATTTCTAAAGTTTTGAGTGTCCCGTCAGGCATCTTTTCCTCTCAGTCTCTTTCCAACTACCGTTAGCTGAACCAATTATTCCTGATTTCTGACATATGTTAGCACTAGCACTTTTATAACAGAAATCTTCTTAAACAGATACAAATTTGGAAAGCAGGGTATGAGAGACATTTCGCCTTTCACCATTTCACCACATTTAATGACTATAAAAGGGGAGCTCTTCAGTTTTACTGTTGGATAACACATCAGTCTCAATGAACATAAAGTGCCTCCCTCTTATTCATTTATAAAGCGTAACTCATGCTAATATTTTCAGCCTACTGCTTTAAACTAACATGTGATGCAGGCTGCCTTCTGCACCTGTTGCATAGCTGAGTAACCAGCTCGTCATAGTGGTTACTTTGGATACAGCCACAGAGAACAAAAAATTAGTAAGGAGCCAATGACTTCCAATGCGCTACTTTTGGGAATGGATTTTCAGGAATTTTTTATTCTGTGGAAAACTGCAGTTGTTGCTAACAGTGGTCATTTCCACCCTACACTATTATAGTGCTGTTATTCCACTTCAATCTCCCATGGAATCCTGGGGTGTGCAGTTTAGGGAGGGGCATTCAGAATTCTCAGCCAGAGAGCTCTTTGGCCTTAGGAAACTACAAACCCCAGAATTCCACAGGAAGTTGAAAGTGGAATAATAGCACTATGACAGGGCAGTGCAGAAAGGCTCTTAGAATCTACAACCTTTTAGAGCACTGATGATTAGTGCATATTTAGTAATCAAGGATCCATGAATCTGACCAAACAAAAGAAGTGCACCGCAGCATCATTTGCGGGGTGGAGTGTGGGCGGCAAGAAGGGGCAGGGCATTTCTGGGGAGGGAGGGTCTCGCAGAGATCCCTAGATGCCTGCAAGGCGGCAGCCAATCGGAGTGCACCTCCTGCACTCTGGTTGGTTGCCATTGCCTGGCAGGTGGTCATAGGAGATTGCATCCCCTGAGGCCGCCTGGGAGGCCAGCACTCCGGTTCCACGCTGCTTCCCACCCACCCCCTTTGTAGTTTGCTATGGCTGTCCACTTGTTATGTTTGTTATTGTGTATTGGTCTTTATGGTTTTGTTCTGTTGCTTCTCTGTCACAGCTTATTGGCGGTCACAGGGGTCTTGGATCCAGGTGGGTCAGGGCCAATAGCCTTTGGGCAAGGTTCATTGGCCCCTTGAGGTTTGGAAAGGGGTGCAAGGCGGCGGTGAGCATGTCCGGCTCGGGGGGGGGCATGCCTTGCTTGCACCTCCTGGTGACAGGGGGTTCCGGCGGTGGGATTCCCTGGTGGCCATTAGTGATTCTGGCACCAGGTCGGAACCTTGGGTACATTGGTCAGCAGCGGGCTGAGCGATACAAGGATCCAGACCCATGTTTCGGCCAACCCATTGTATGCTGTAGCCAATAAAGTTTTGGCCTTTATCCCTCAAAAATTTGGTGTGTTGTCTCATTCTGAAGCCCCATCGCCCCTATCCACGCAAAATGAGGAGAAAAATAAAATAAAAGAGGGAACTTGTATATAAGTTATTCCCACACGGACAAAACAGTAGGGCAAAGATTCTTCCCCTCCTTCAGCAGCAATATGTTCTGTAAGCCCCTCTGGACTAGGAATTACACTTACAAAGTTAATTGCCTGATCACAGAAGTGACAAGAAAAGTGAATGTTAACCTAACCCAATTTGTTAATTCCACTCACTTTCTACCCCAAATTGCAATGAATGAAGGCTGACAAGTTAGCTATTACATTTTTGTGTGCAAATTTAATAGAGCAACAGTGTTTATGCAGCAAAATTTGTAGATCACAAATATCGATTTTAGTGCCATGGCTATTTCAGGTAAATTGTTTGAACGATATGACTATGATGAATATCTGAAATAAAAAGCTAACAGGAAAGAAAAATGCTGACCTACAGTATCTAATTCCATTTCCTAGCTGGAAAGTAGCATATGAATCAACCTGGACCATTCTTTTGAGAAACACAAATCAATAGAGAAGATTTTACCCTTGAATAAAAATTCAGTTGTTTAGTTGTTTTACTGTTGTATTAATTCCTTAAACAGAAATGAAAATAACTTATTAAAACTGTTGAGAAACTATCTAACCATTAATTTTATACACTACATTCATGCCATGTTGGAGAAGTGTGTACAGTATTTGTAAAAATAAAGTGAACTAATGCCAATGCTTTGGAATTTTATTTTATCAAATGACGCAGGCAAAAGGTTATTTTAACCTTTCTTGCCATATTCCTTCACCTTCCATGTTTATCGGTAATACACCTTGCTTTCTAAAATCCATTTATCTTTCAAATCCCTCATCCTTCCATGATTCTGATTAAATCATTTATGCACTTCTTGAGAACACACACATTTTTAGAGGTCAGACTTTGATAGTCAAAGAGTCTCTAATAGGAACGGTACTTCATTAATGTACCACACTGCTTACTGAAACCTATAGTATTTCTTTGTGGAACATAATAACACTGAGGTGTAAAAAGTCTGAAGGAAAGACATTAGGGTAACCTTGTAAACCAAAGCTAAAATGTTTGCATAGTGAATATATATGTCTGGACATGTACACATTACTGACAATATGTATCTGTAGCAAAGGATGTCAACCTGTTGTCTTCCAGCTGTTATTGGATTGCAACTTCCATCAAGCACAGCCAGTGGTGAAGGATGATAAAAGCCGCAGATCCTCATTCAGTATGAATGCATGAAGGGGCTCTTATGGATAAGCAAGCTAATCCCATCAACTAGATACTGCAGTGAAAGATGGGGCTACATGTGTATGCATGTACACATAGTAATCTCCCTCCACAAGAACAAGAACCCTTGTCAACCCGGATTCTCATCCCCCTGGAGAGAGCTCTTTGTGTGTACATGTGTACACTCATAGGCCCCATTGAGTCTATGCCAATCATGCCCTAGTTGGAGGTAGGGCCCATAACCACATTGGTGTCAAGGTGGTAAGGAAGTCATGCTTGTTCAAAACAGCACCTTCATTATTTTATTTTATTTTATTTTATTTTATTTTATTTTATTTTATTTTATTTTATGCATTCAGTGGTGAACATCAGAGTGGTTATGTCAAACACAGAGAGCTACTATTTACATTCCAAAACCTAATTATTATTTACATGCCTTGTCATTCACATAACAACAGTATAATGATAGATATCTGCAGGCACTTTATGCAATGAGGTGGTCATCACTCTTTTTCTCTGTCTTCACACACACACACACACACACACACACACACATGCACAAATACATCATAATCCACTCTCGATATTAACAACTTAGGTAATATGCTAAGCTATTTACTTCAGCAAGGTTTAGGTCAGATAATATCTCTGTATATCATCCATGGGAGAACATAATGTGACAGCAATTTATATCCCATCAGTGTTGGCAACAGAAGAGTCAAGACATGAGTGGTGTAAATGTAGGACCCGAAAGAAACCAAAGGCTACAGCAAATTTCTATTCCCTGAGAGGAATGTTTCTGTTCATACTTCTAGACAATGTAGCCTAGGGCCCTGTAGTGCTGTTCAGATTCCATGGGGTAGGGCAGGGAGAGACATATTCTTCTCTCCCCCAAATCCTAGCCACCATTGCTAGATCGCTAGTAGTCCAAGCACAAATATCTTTATTACTAAATAGCAGGAGAAGTATCATGTAGTTCTTGAGTTGGAAAGGACACTATGGATACTATTGGACACCTTGATTTCAAATCTTAGCTAGCAGGTCCATGCATATGCAACTTCTATGTATGAGAGCTAGAATATCTAACATTTTTATTTTTGCCTATAGTACAGATATCTGAACAAGTTTTCAATTCTCTGGTTCTTTGTGTTTTCCAAATTGTGCTGTTTGCACACTGCTTTTTATTTCTTTAACTTGTTAGAAAATATACCTTTATATAATTTAGTGTTTGTGTGTGCATTATTGAGAAGAGCCTAGTTCTAAATCTAAATGGCTATTTGGTTATTCCACTGAAATTCCACCAAATTCTGATTATTGTTTTGTTTTGGGATTCTTGAAACAAACGATAGATTTTGATTCTTTTTATCAAAAGGCTACGAGGATGTCCTGTGAGGTTAAAGTTTTCTGTGAGTCAGGCAGAATTGGACCAGAAGGGGTGGAGGGGGTTTTATTTTGCAGGATTGTTGGTGATATTAGTTAACTTATCCACAGACAGCTGTTAAGGGGCTTGAACCCTTGCCACTCTCCAAAACTGGCCCTAGTCAGGACTCTCGCTGATACACTGTGGACCAGCTGAGGTTTCCAAACATTTTTTAGTAATCCAGATCAGATGGAAGTAAGGCTTGTGTAAAGAAATCATACTTAAGAGTCACCATTCAGAATTTAGAAAACACACTAAATTCTTGTTAACAGAAATTGGAAACGAAAGCTCGCAACGTACTTAAGGCTGTGACAAGGAATGTATGAGCCTGTATCTCACTGTGACTTATTTCTGTCAAGACTTTTTTTTTTAAAAAAGTAAAAATAAGTAAGTAAAAATAAAAATTTCTCTCCTTTGAGGAAGTTATACTTAACAAGAAATGATGTCACTACTGTAAGATGCACTCCCCACATGAAAATTTAATACGAACTAATAAGACAATATGGGACATTTGATTTTGTGTGTGTGTGTGTGTGTATTTGACTTCTTTGCGGGTAGCCTCCCCCTTTCTTGAATAAAAACAACAAAGAAAAAACATTCCTGAAAGTAACATTAAAGTAGAGCTCTCCTATTTATGGCATGACACACTACAAAAAAAATTATCTATGTGCAGAAATCATTAAAATGCTTCTTTGCTGACCATATTTGGTCACGTTCAATTTCGACAGCTAAAACTTTTCTCTCTTTCTTCACTGCCCCTCCACCCCACTCCTTCTGCAGAAAACCGTAGCTACTTAAATGTTCAATAGAAAGTGCTTTTTAGAATTCATTAAATTGCCGTCCTTTCTGTGTACCATCTACTTTCATTTAATTCAACGTGATTGCATGTAACAAGAATAATTTACCCTACATGGGGCCACTAAGTGACATGGATACCTGTAGTCTTTCAAATCTGGCTCCTCTTTTTTCTGAATTAATTATGACTGAAGTGTTTGCTTTTATGGGCTTCCAATTATGCCATTTTGTATATCATCTTTTTAAAAAATCTGCTTTGTTCTACATTTTGCACTTTAAAAACGTTCAATAAATATAATCCATACTCAAAAAGAAAGAAAAGATGGATCTGGACTCTTCAACAAAAGAATCACTCAGATTTACCTGTGGCACATTATTCTACAATTGGTAGAATTATTAGGACTTTAAGCACATGGCCAAAAAAAAAAAAAGCATAAATAAAAATTTTCAACAGGCAATAACACAGGAGGTACAGAATTCCTGAGGTTCTCATCTAGTACTATTATAGTTGTTGTATACCACGGCATTATGGAGTATTTCCTTTTGTCCTCTCGCCCCCTTTACTCAATACAAGCTGCAAAAATATAGTTTGTATTGTAACATTTACCTTCCTCACAGTTTTCTCCTTTGTAGCCAACAGAGCAGACACAGTTTCCTTCAATGCAAGAACCATGGCCCCCGCATGAAGGATCAATACACTGGCTGATGGGTACATCACACTCTGGCCCTTTCCAGCCACTGTAGCACAAACAGGCTCCTTTGGTGTATTGTCCATTGCCACTGCACAGAACTGGGCACGCAGCTGGAAAATTGAATGGGAGAAAGAAAAACAGCACATCATGTATATATAGCCATATTCAGACTGTGTAAAGAGTATCAAGACTCTACTGGAAAGTAACAGACTTCAAACGGTGGTTTAATAGAAAATGCAAGTCACACTGTTCTGGTTTACCTTTCAGGAGTTATAGATTTGGATATATGGGGAGAAAAGTAATAACTTTTATTGAACCACTTTCACTTTGGTGAACAGAGATCCATCCACTGCAATTTCACAAATGCAATTCTAATAAACAGGCCTACTTTCTCACTTTGCACAATTCATAATCTGCAATCCATTACATAAACAAATCTCTTATCTCAAACAACACATGACTATTGGTACTAGAAACTACTGACATTTTTTCAGCTAATAATAGATGCATAAGTATTAAGAATGAACATTGCTTAAAATTTCAGTAACATTAAAATAAATGGATTTTTGAAATTTGGATTAAAATAATAATATGAAAGAAACATAGTGAACTTCATCTATAACACTAAACCATGTTTTAATGCAAATAGACAAGCTGGGGAGAACATGAACAAAGCCTTTGTTTATGCTGGGGGGAACATGAACAAAGCTCTTCTTAGACAAGTTTCAACTTTCATGAAAACTAGTTTTGGATTGTTTAACTGGTTTAAAATAAACTCTAGTCAGTTTCTAAACAAGAAAACTTCACTTGGGCTCATTCAGTTTCAGATGAGAACCAGCCAATTATAATGAACAAACATTTTAAAAAGAAAGAACAGAAACGTTATAAATGTAATTAATACATGCAATTAATATTCCTTTTATTATTTGTATCTGTCTGGAATCTTGTATATGTGTTAGCCTGCATCTAAGATATTACTATGAAGGCATATTAACAGTATATTATCATAATTGTAGAAACAAATACATACAGATATATACAGAGAAATAAGCAGATAATAAAATGTGAAGGTTTGGGAGCAGGAAGAATCATCAAGATACAAACCACAGAAGCTGTTTTCATTTGGTGCTATAATATCTCAG
This sequence comes from Cyclura pinguis, assembly GCA_030412105.1. Classification (NCBI taxonomy): domain Eukaryota; kingdom Metazoa; phylum Chordata; class Lepidosauria; order Squamata; family Iguanidae; genus Cyclura; species Cyclura pinguis. The sequence continues at coordinate 135,267,357 of CM059600.1, forward strand.
TGTGGGGAATTAATACCTAAATATGTTGAATTAAAATGGAGGAATCACCATTCAAGCGATTATGTTTTCTCCCATTATGTTTCCTGTCAAGAATAATGCTCAAGTCACTTTAATAGGCTCCCTTATCTTGCTTCATTCTTTGAGGAAGGGCACTGAAATAGCTATTGATGGCAGAACATGCACTGAAGTCTACTGAAGTGATGAAAACTTCACTTGGGTGGTAGCAGTTGTACAGAACCTGTAACATTTTCATTTGGATCTTCCTCCATATTTTGTAAAGGGTTCTGCAGTCACTATAGAGAATGTGTAGTTTGCTGTAAAGGCTTTCCATATGAAGTAATAATGTAAAGACTCCCTATTTTCTTTTGTCTGCCTCTCTTTCTAAGTTACAAGCTCAGTGAATCAGGGGACAATATGGATGAAGTATGTCCTAATTTCAATAAGGTTTTTGATTTTTATTATCCGTAAGATCATTTAAGAGAATGTGGGAAAACTGGGCTAGACAATGCTACAGTTGGATGGATTTGTAGCTGGTTGATGGTCCTAATCCAAAGACTGCACCCAAATGATCTTCATCCTGGAGAGAAGTGATTAGATACATGCCACAGGGTTTGGTCCTGGGATTAGTGTTGTTCAAAATCTTTGTAAATGACTTGAGTGAAGAAACAAAAGATATATTTATTGAATTTTTAGATGACACCAAACTGAGAGGGATAGCCAGCGTCTCAGAGTATAGAATCAAGATTCAAGAAGAATTCAACAGATCAAAAAACTGGGACAAAACTAACAAAAAGTATTTCAACTGCAAAAAATATAAGGTTCACCTTTAGCAGGAAAAATTTTTGATGTACAAATGAAGGATGGAGAATGGCCTGGTTTGACAGTAGTATATGTGAAAAGGACCTTAGGCTCTTAGTAAATGACAAACTAAACATGAGTCAAGTGTATAACGTAGTGGTAAATAAATAAATAAAGCCAATCAAGTTATAAGCTGCATTAATAGAAGCATAGTGTCTAGGTCAAGGGAAAACAGTGCCACTCAATTCTACTCTGGTCATACTTCACCTGGATTATTTTGTCTAATTCTGGGTATCACAATTTAAGGCCCTTTCTGCATGAGGCTGGTGAATCGGTTCGTGCCGTTTCTTACCGTATTTTCTGGGATTGAAACAAGGCGGACTTTCCCTCATTTCCTTCTGCACAGCTACTGCTTATGTTCCATTCTGATTCGGGGGAGTGTGAGTTCATGAATCCACACTGCCTCCGCCGTGGCCACTCCCGCTACTCCCCTCACCAGCCCTGTCAGCTGTGATTGGCCTTTTTTTTTTGCATGGTTTAATACGTCATTGTGTATGTGCGTATGTGCGTTAGTCCATACTAGCCCCTGGCCCCTTCCATGAGCTCTCCCCGACCACTAATTTGCACTGGCGTGAATGTACGTGTCTGCACCACTGTGAAAGTACGAATCTGACTGATCTGGAAAACTGGAAAACTGATTTCTTACGGTTTTCAAATAGTGCACTTTACCACCACATGGGGGCGCATTTAGTTGGAATTACGTGTGGAATGAAGGTAAATAAACCGAACCCAGTCCACTCCAACATGCAGAAGACCTCCGTGGCAAGACGCATTGGCCCTCCTTAATAACTGCATCCGGAAAGGCCCTAAGAAGGGTATCAGCAAGCTAGAATTTGTCCAGGGGGAAAGGCAATCAAAATTTAGATCTGGGAATCAACTCTGATGAAGATAGATTGAGGGAGTGGGATATTTTTGACATGGAGGAGAAATGACTGAAAGGTCATATTTGAAGAACTGTCACATCCAAGAGAGAACAATTTTTTTTTCTGTTGCTTCAGATAGTGGGATGTCAAATAATGGATTCAAGTGACAGGAAATGAAATTCTAAGTAAACATTAGGAATAATGTTCAGGTAATAAGAGATGTTCAAAGTGGAATGGAAGGTATTAGAATCTCTTTGCTGGAGGTTTTCAGATATTAGATGGTCATTTGTCCAGGATGTTTAGCTGTGGATTCCTGCATTGGCAGGGTTTGGGGCTGGATAACTCATGGTGGTCCTTTCAGCTCTAGAATTCTACAGTTCCAATCTGTGTGCAGTTGACATGCTCCTGAATCTTGCGGCCATATAAACATGAATCAGTAGGAGCAGACCAGCACTATATATATACTGCTACGTATGCTACAGTAAAACTAGAGTGGCTACTCCTCTAGTGGCAGGGCTTTTGAAGTCAGGGTCAAGGCAAGTCCTGTAAACTGCTTCCTTGTTACAAGGGCCTAGAAGATATGGATGAAACTGTAAGGATTGGGCTACTAGACAATGCAATAGAAACTCTTGTTATGTCCTTATTTAAGAAATAAATGGCAACTCTGCCAATTTAAGGCAGAGATTCATTATTCTACAGACCACTGGGAAGTACAGCATAGACAGATGTGCAATCATTTTCTTACTAGTGCTCTTCTAGCTGACCCTTTGAGAATCTCCCCTCAAGAGGATAATTAATTCTGCATCTGTAATACCTCAACCCAGAGCATTCCTTTTAGCAGAAAGTAAACTGCTGCTGCTGTGATATTGTATATGTTTTGCCCCATGAGAGAAATGGATTATGGTTTACTATGCTGTAAATTGAAACCTACGAACTTATTCTCTGATCTGGAAATAAATTTTGGTTGTTTATAGATAAATACCTTCCAACTATGCCACTTATCAATTCTCCTTTGGAAATGATAAGCAGGAAGTAAAGATACCTAGTATCCCCATCTGTCAGAAGTATTCATTCGTCCTCCTGTTAGAACACATTTCTCAGACTGGAATTTTCCTCTCAGTTCCCCCCGTCCCCAATTAAGCCTTCATATGGTTAGGCTTCCTATCACTAAGGGACTCTCTAAGACCATTTCCACACTGCACTGTTATAGTGCTATTATTCCACTTTCAACATCCTGTGGAATTCTGGGGTTTGTAGTTTACTGAGGCCAAAGAGCTCTCTGGCTGAGAATTCTAAAGGCCCCTCCCTAAACTGCAAATCCCAGGATTCCATAGGATGTTTAAAGTGGAATAATAGCACTGTAACAGTGTAGTGCAGAAATGGCCTAAGCCTTTAGTCTTTGATCCTAATATGATCTGAGTTTTGGAATCCAGCTCATGGAGCAATCCAAGATTGTCCCTCCCCAAAGTTTTCCCACTTCCCCCAAACCCTGTTCCCTTGGAAGGGGAATCTGCTGTAAGAATGACTATGGTGTGTTTTTGAAGCTGTTACCTATTTGCTTTGCTTCTCTCCCCCGCCTCCACAGCATGGAAGACAAAGGAGTGAAGTTGGGTTACTCAGTGGTCTCCTTAGAGATACCCAGTTCCACGATCTGGACTCACTTGTCATAAAAACATGCAATAAGGACAAAAATAGTCACGCAAAATAAGATAAATAATAATCCTAGGTGTTATAACTGTCATTCTCATCACTACTACTGAAGGGAAACAAAACCAGAACAGGTTAACAGGCAAATATAAATAAAGTGCCTAGCAAATACAAAAGTTGCCTGAAGGATGTGCTATAAATACTCTAAATAAATAAACAAATAAATGTAAGTTTTGACTGGATCTCCAAAAGTCTGCATCAGCAGCAGTGGGCATGTCACTACAGAAGCAGATGGAAACCCAGTATCGGGCCTCTGTCAGTTCCTAGAGTGCTCACTGAGTGCCCTCCAACTGATCTCCTTTTGCATGTAAAAGAAGTGGGGAATGAAGCCAGATGCACTAAACTAGCTTTTGATATGCTAGTTTCTGGAATGCTCTATTCCTACCTCATCTTTCTTGTATGGTGAGGGCGAAAGGGGAACCAAAGCTGGGTCCCTAGCCCATCTACCTGCTGGAGACTTTCAAGCTAGTGCTATGGGTCAGGAATCAATGACTGACATAATCTGCCAAAGGAAACCCAGGGAGTTGGCAAAGGAAACCCAGTTTTTCACCTGCAAACATTATCTCCTGCCTGTGTTATTTAATTTTTTTTTGCCACCAAATTCTCAGGTGACATCTTCCTTAAGACATGAACCCCCTTTTTTTCTTAGCAAAGATAGGATAAACTGATTCACATCCTTCATTTTGTACCAGCAAATATAGATTCGTTTCAGAAACCAGAAACACTTCTTTAGCTTTTAGGAGAGCTGCAAGTAACTTTAGGGACCATAAGACCCTATCCATTTCCTAAAATCACATCACTCCTGTTCTCATTATGCTCAAACCCAGATTCCTGTGTAGTCAAAAAGGTACAGATGTTGCTACAAAATGTTCTCTTCTAAGAGTGGGTTTTATCATCATGATGGGTAGAATTCAATCAAGTCCTTCTGCCGATGGATCTGCTTCCATCAACAAAACTGTGAGGGGGCAATCTGTGAATGGGATGCAGTCTCAGGGGGTTGAGAGACTCACTGGAGCAGACCCAGCAGGATAGGGGTCTGCAGAGAGGAAAAGTTCTGCTCATACAACACAGAATGCCCTCCATTGTATGGAAATGTTAGTTACACAGCTGTCCAGGTTATTTCTTTCCTACAGTGGCACCTGTAGCCTACAGAAACACAAAAGTAATGTAATCACATGCTCAACAGTGACACATTATATTGCATTATATCAAATTGTTGTCATGTCATTGTTATTTCTCCTAGACATGTAGGGATCTGTGGAATGGGGAGGAGGCATGTGTAGCAGTATAGAAATGCTGAGTGGAAAAGGGAATGGTGGGGGTATAATTGAGAATTAGCGTAGGCTGGCGTGTTAAAGACCAAATAGTCAGTACTGTTTATTGGCTGGGGCAATAAGTAGCAATTGGCCAGCTTAGGTAAACAACGTTTGGTCTTGTGCTTAGATGATACAATCAGAGGATGATTTACGAGGATTAGGCTAGGGGATGCAAGGGGGTGGTTTAGAATTAAAATATCAAAGACCAGGGAAGAATTTCTACAGAACAAAGTAACTCTAGACAGGAGTTGCTTTAACCAAAGAAAACCCATTTAGCAATTATAGGAAGGGAAATATAAACCTAAAAGAACTACCAATGAACATCAGGAAGAGATGCTGATGGATTAATGTGTTTTGCTATTTAACATTGCCACTGAAGCAAGGTTTTAATTCCAGCAATGTTTGTGTTACTAGCCTATTGTGTTTCCCATAAACAATGTGTAGATCATCTGTGTGTTTTCTTGAACAGCACAAAGTAGCAATACTTGACCATTGTACTGAATTAGTTAAAAAAAATAGAAGAAAGACAGAATAAGCATGTGGAATCGTGAACTAGCGCAGGGACTCCTGTAGTGAAAAAAGCCAGTAATACCTATAGAATATTAATAATATATTCTCTCTCTCTTTCTCTCTCTCCTTCTCTCGCTCTCTAACACTAATTTAAATATTTTCAAAATTTTGAAATGGTAATGGAAGCATAGTGTTGTTGCTGCTGCTGCTGTTGTTGTTGTGGGCCTTCAAGTCTTTTTTGTTTTACAGTGATCCTAAGGCACACTTCTCATGGGGTTTTCTTGGCAACATTTGCTCAGAGGAGGTTGCCACAGACTTCCACCAAAGCTGAGATAGTGTGATTTGCCCAAGGTGGGCTTCCATGGCTGAGCAGGGATTTGATGTCTGGTTTCCCAGCATCTCAGCATTCAAACTACCTCACCACATTGGTTCTAAGCATAGCTTGCAATGTAAAAAAATAAATTTGAGTGTGAAATCACCATACAGATTTTTTTTTTTTTTAAAAAAAACCTGCTTCATGTCAGTAATATTTCTGATACAATAGTGCTTTTGGTTTTAAGCAGGAACTCTGTTACAGGTCTCTGTAAACACTGACAGAATAGTATTTGTAGGTACACAATAGCAATTTTGGTACACAAAATGTACCGCTATGATACCACAAATAAGGTTATAGCAACCCTGCAGTGAGGATTTCCAAACAAACAAACAAACAAATAAATTTCTAAGCCATTAGTTATCATTACATATACTGGAGACAGTGTACAAAGACATGGTGAATAAAATAAAGCAAACAATAAGACAAAATCAGTCACAGAAAATAAAATAAATAACTAATTGTTCCTCTAGTTGAAGCTTCCAGTTTATCCCCAAGAGCAGCACAATTTATGACACACTACAGTAATCCATCTGGGAGCAAGTATGATGACAGCCAAGACAGCTGTACCCAGGAACAGCCATAGCTAGTCACACAGCAAAAGCTGGTAAAGGGCACTCCAGGACTCTAAACCCTCCTGAGTCTCAAGTGACAAAGCTAGATCAAGGAGTATTCTCATGCTTACAGACCTGCTGTCTGAGTGTGAAAACAACTTCCATTTAAAATAGACTGAGAATACCCTCTTTGTAGAGCATGCTGCATACAGTTACATGTAACCAGGGGAATACATAGAAAGTCCCAAAGAGAGATTATTTTTGACTCTTACAACTTTTTCTTCCCTTGAGAGTAAAACTATTGGCCACTAGTTTGTCATTTGCTGCAAACACAGAACTAAGTAACTCATATATTGCTTTACACGACATATGCCCTGTTTTGGGGAGTTCTACAGGAAAAATGATCACAATCCAATCCAATCTAATGTGAGCTACGGCATAGATTTAAGTACTATGAAGGATCTTATTCTAATGCTATCAAAGTACACATTAACAAGCAAGTGAGAGTATCACAGAAGGACAAAAAGCTCATCAGGTGTGTCAAATCCCCGACATTCGGAAACCATGTGGGGAAAGCAGCACACGCTGACTTAAGCACTAAAGTATGGATGCTTTAATTAATCCAGGGTGAATTTAATTGCTTTAGTTAAGTGGAAATCGGGTTAAAAATGATGCAGAGCATGCTGGGGTATGTTAAAAACATGACATATGAGTGGGGATGAATCGATAAATTAAAAGTGCACAGATGTTTTAATTAAACCCAGAGAACTTAGTGAAGATCACCAGAGACTTTTAAGCCTATGATTAATTCAATTCATTTTAAATACCTGTACAGATATGAGGACGCCTCCATTTTGTGAGTTATAAAAGTTCTCAATCAATAAGCACTTAAGCTGCTCTGAAGAGAAAAGCCTTTTAGAATTACAGAAGGTGGATCATTGGGTACATCACTCGCTAGTATAGGCAGCCTATGAGTGAGTGGGATGGACGAAGAAAGAGAATGAAGACAAATTTACCAAAGTGTGGGACAATTATTTACAGCTGTATGCCAACTGAGAAGAGAAGCGGATACTCTTTGTGGTACAGCATTAATTGCACAGGGAGTATTTACATTATTCTGAATGCCCATCAATATCTGTTTTCTCTGCTTAGGCCAAAAATCTAACAGTGGTTAACATCGTCTCTCACTTGTTTGGATGATAACAGCTAAGGTGTCAGAGCGAAAGTTTTTTTTCCCTTAACTGTTGCACAGATTTAACAGGCTGCATTTCTTTCCACTGACTGTGACTGAGACACAATCACACTCCAGATGTGTACTTTCCTTTGTTTTCAAGAAAAAGAATGATGCGCCCTGGAAAATACAATGAAACATAGGTGATAGAACATGCTAACTTATAGTATCCACTGAAGACAACAGGTTTTTATAGCAACGAAAATGATATTTTTGCTGGTCTTGGTGTCAAGATATCTGTACAGTGCCTAAGAGAGCACAAGAACACAAGGCCAAGCCTCTTACTAGGCAATCAAATAGTGGATAGAAGAACCATAATCCTTACCAGATGGTAAACAAATGAAGGAATGCTGGAAGCAATCTAGGACAAGCTATGAAGAGATACAGGTTTACAGTGACTAGAAACAAAGGATGAAATAGAAAGTGTGCTGTCTCCCCATCTTCATGCCTGGACAGATGCCTCAGCTTGAGCCTAAGGCCTACATGGTAGCAGAAATATGGGATCTTACCATGAGGCTATGTCGTGATTCCTTATTCTAGCTAGCAGACAGAGGCAGGAGATAGTGGCACATCCTGAGCCACTTTTTTGACTGGGGCCATCTTTTTTTGGAAAGAGCAGTTATAAGTGATGGAACTCTCAGGTTAAGATACATATAGGAACAACATGGTACTGTACTGTACTGTACTACACTATGATATGGCACAGTAGTTGAATCCAGATACTATACTAGAATGTACTATATTTAGTCTAGTTAAATTATACTATTGTTTCTGTTGTGTGCCTTCAAGTCATTTCCAACGTATGGTGATCCTAAGATGAAACTATAATGGGCTAAGAATGTGTTATGCACCCAAGGTCAGTCAGTGGGTTTCCACGGCTGAGTGGAGAATCAAACCCTGGTCTCCACAGACGTAGTCCAACGCTCAAACCACTACCCCACACGGGTTCTCAGAGTATACTATACCTATATTTGATTTCTTCAAAAGCAAATGACCAAACAACATGATGAGCTGGAGCAGTATATATGTACTGGATGAGAAAAACTACTAATGTCAATATGCCTGAAAGCCATTTAAGTTTAAAAAATAAAAGGAGAAGGAAGTAACATTCACACAAAAAGCAGGAGTAGCTATATCGACTGCAAGGACAATTCCAAAATGTATATTGTGGATATAATTTTATTGGTCAAAAAAAGGGGAAAAGAGGGGGGAAATTTTAGGTTTTGAGCTTTTGAGATCTCCAGATTTTTTAATCAGGACCAAAGTTAGAAAAATGGGCAGGTAGGGAGAAGGAGACAGATGATATTGAGGGTATTTTGTCTACATGCTATCTTGAGACGGAGTGGAGAAGAAAGGACATTCAGATGAGGCTCTGTCAAATGATCTGCTACTTTTAGGTTCTTCCTAACTCCTAGGTAGATAAAATGAAGAAATGTCTGATCCTTTATAAACATAGAATTGTCTCTATTCTGGCTGAAGCATAATAGGCTCCTTTATTGGTGGAAAACAGACAGAAATTAGCACAAAATCTGAAATACTGTTTAGTGATAATTTTATTAGGCCAACCAGAAGACACACACACTCACATGCACACACAACTTCCCGCTATACTAGTTCTCAAAGCTCATTGGTTTCTTCACCAGGTAAAGACGGTAAAAGAAAAATAATCAGGCAAAGTAGGAAAGTAATGCTGTTGGAGTCACAAAAGCCTGCAAATTGGTATCTGGTAGTTTTAGATGTTATAGATGTTTAGATGTCATGCAGGCAAGAAGATCCCTATCATTCCCCCTCTCTTGGTACCAAAGAGAAACTAGCAAGGTTAAGATAATTTAGAAAGGATAAGTTAGGTAGTAGGCTAGGTTAAAAGGTAAGAGAAACAAATTGTGTAGCTTTAGTTAGTTGATAGGGGGCATGAATCTTTAAAAATGAGCAATTGGATGTCTGGATTCCTCCTTTACCTTGCCTTGGTGACCTGCAATGGGGGAAGTGACATAGTTCTGCCCTCACAAAAGCTCTGCATGAAATAGTGCAGGTGGGGGTTTCCTAATATACTCTATATACTCACTTATAAGTCTAGAAATTTTAAGTGAAAAATTGACCCCCCCGAAACAGGATTGATTTATCTGTGGGTCAAGGTAAGCACTGTACTTTAATTCTTATATTAAAAAGGAACCACTCTCTTTTTTGAGTAGAGTGAGGAAAGGTGAGAGCTTAGCCTGTCCCAGAACCTAAAAGAAGCACTGACTCCCTCTGCTCTCTCCATCACAGCACTGCTTCTAGCCTTTTTGAATGCCTGGGCAAGAAAATGATGCTTCCCCTCAAAGCAGCGCTAAGAGAGAAGAGGGAGTCAGTACTTCTTTTAAGTTCTCCTGGGACAGGCTAAGCTCTTGCCTTTTACCACTGCACTCAGAAAAAAGGATTTTTTAAAAAATAAGAAGTAATGTTGTACCATCATTTTATATTTTTTAAAAAATAACCATCTCCTTCTGTGAGTAGACTGTTGAAAAGCCTTTTTGAATGCTTGCGTTGGAAAATGGTGGTGGTGGCAACCAGGGGTGTCTGGCTCCCTGAGGCAGTGCGGGTGCTCTCCCCTCTCTGTGGAATGACCATTGACTTATCCAAGGGTCTTATCAAAATCCATAATTTTGGCCCCTAAACCGGCCCTCAACTTATACATGAGGTCAATTTATACACGGTTATATACATTACCTTGGGTGTGTACAAAGATTGGTCTCCTTGATTGTGGATCTTTGTTTCTGTTGCTTGAAATACTACAGGGGTACAGTTGTGGCCATATGTTAAGGGTAACTCAGGTGAATGAATATACTGAGAAACTGGGATGGTGGGTAGATGAGGATGGGGTTGAGAGTATATTATACCGTAAACTCAGAAAACTGCTAGGAGGAAGGAGGAGTCTATGGCTGGGATCCTGTTAGTATCCTATGTCAATGAAGAAAGTGGAGGAAAAAGACTGTGGCCCCATGGCCATGGAGGAAGAAAAGCACTAGAGGAACAGACTCTTTGGACCTGCTAGGTTTTTGTCTCTCTTTGCTTACAACCATTGCATGACTTTAGGAAGGGTCCACCCAGTAGTACAATGTACCAAAAAGATTCCAGTTTATCTAAGTTGTTAGGTAGAGAGACAGAAAGAAACATGAAGTAGTTCTAAGTACTGAGAATTAGAAGAACAGGAAAAAAGAGTCAATAGCTTCAAGTAATTCTCATTGTTTTTCTCTTCTGCTAAGCCTCCTACCCATTCATATATATACCATACATGGTATATATATACCATAACTGTTTCCAAGGGGAAAAAAAGGAGAATGATGAAGCAAACAGATGCTATTTGCCTAGTCACTTCTATAACTGTTTAAAAACAAAACAAAAACTAACCACTTCTGAGCACTAAAATAAACATGCTAAAGCAATGAAGGGAGTCATTGTCTCTCATCCGGCAGGAAGCTCATTTGAACATACCTGTTCACACCTGTAAATGTACTTCAACAAAAAGGAGTACAAGGAATCCAGTAACAATGAAATATCAATCTTGGATGCTTTCATATTGCAGTACAACAAATAAGGCTAAAAGAACAAATTAACAACAAAGGTTTCAGTTTCATCCTTTGCTTTTCAGTGAAATGAATGCACTATATGAAGGTATATGAGAAAATGGTATCCATTATCATACAGCAGACTTTGGATCTCTCTCAAGGTGGTAATTTAATTGGATAATGGCCAAAAAAAGGAAATTCCAAATAGCATAACTGCGTTATTATTTACATATGTGAAGGCCCTTATTCTTCTTACAAGCTGTGGAGCAACAGAAAATCTGGAGAATGGCAGCACATTTTCACCAACATATAAAGCAGACTATGTTTTCTAATTGCAACACTGTTTTGATGTAGAAAAGCAGGAGCTGTCACTTCCAATAGTTAGTGTCTACTTATTTATTCACTAATTTGAAATGTATCTTGTCAAACTCCTTACAGGAAGTCAAAAGCATACAAGTAAGCATACATATAACTTGGTAGAGTTAGGGCCATGATATGAACTCTCAGCTTGTCCGAGGTGATCATCAAACATGGAGCATGTTAACAGGAAAAGGGATATATAGTGTTTTATGGACTCACCAAAAGGGCAAAAAGAGAGAGAGAGAAAAACAACAACAAAAACAAAAAACAAAAACAAAGGCAAAGGCAAAAAACCCCAAGACCATTAACATTGACCATTTCTACAAACTTTATCTTATGTTTATACTTATTGGGATGGAACCCTGTTTTGCCAATAAAAACAAAGCAAAGAAAAAGTATTTTATGTATAGCAAAGGGAACAAAGGGGGAAAAACTGGAACAAATTCCTGATTCAAAGGAGACAAAAATGTAGTTCAAATGTAGACGTAATTACCTACATCCAACTGGTAGTCCCAAACAGAGTAGACTCAATTAATCAACAGCTGGAAGGTTAGGTCAATTAATATTTAAATTTCATTGTTTCAGTGGGTCTGCTCTTGTGGGGACTGCCAACTAGATTTAGCCATTTGTTTTTATATGTATTCAGTTAAATGTATTTTAATATGTTTTAAAAGGGGTTTTTTTAAAAAAAATATGTAATAGCGTTTTCATGCTACAATTATTTTAAGAAAATGTATGTGCACTACTGTAGCCTGTACGATTGCCCCAAGAAGGGTAGTGTGCAAGGCAGACACCAAAGAGAACCTCATCCTGCGATCTGTGGCCTAGGTGCAGAAATACTATCTAAATATTTGGGCTGTGTCAATGTGAAATAAACATCAATGGTATTATCCAAAGAAATGGCAACAACAATAACAGAGGAGAAACAGGAGCAGAAAAAAGAAGTAGAAGTAGTAGAATCAGTATTAAACAAAAAGTCAAGCTAACAACAGGATCATTGATGCCACTGAGTTTAAGATGAATAACTGCTGACGTACCTTAACCTATCCCGATTATTCTTAGGAGGTGATCTTGTTTTTTTTAAGGCATTACATTTAATTTGGCAAATGGTTTCCTTTAACAGCTCCTGTAAATGACTTAAGTAGGACAAGGAATCTTTTCTATGAAGGGCCTCTCATATAAAACTGGTATACTGCAGCACCATTATATATGTCAGTATGTAAATAAATTGCTAATTCATTCCTTTAGATTGCTATCCATACTACACAAGATTTTGTGTGTAAGTGAAACCAGAAAAATCATAGTATTCATTTCTGAATTACTTCGAAATGCTAAAATGTTATTTATTTGTACAAAAAACATAATCAAGTGGATTCTAACTGCCTGTGATATATGGCTGAAATAATCTACATTTTTTATTTCCAGCATGAAGCTCTGAATTTGGTGGAACAGAAATAAGCTTCCCCCAAATATTCAGGAACTGTGTGTACTCGGTTTTTTCTCCATCTCTGTTCACTCTCACTGCTTCCACCAGCTACTGCTTTTTGAGCACCATATCAACTTGGTTGCTCTTTCTTCTTTAGTTTATTTCCGTGGCATTCTCCCTAAAACAGGAATTAAATAGCAGACGATGGGCTTTATCATAATCTGGTTTGTTGCACGATCACATTGGCTTAGTTCTGTTTTTGATCTCTCCTTATCACATGATGTCAGCACTCTCCTGTTGTTGAATTGCATTTCCATCATTATTGGGTTGTCTCTTTTCATTCATGGGAAATACACATGAAGGGCTCTAATAACATTGCACTTCCATTATTGTGTATTGGTGTGATGGTGTCATTCCACTGTAGTTCTGATACTGCAGCAGTAATGTGGTGTCAGTGGGCGTTGCTTTGTTTTCCCCTTTTCCCCTCCTTGTCCCCAAACAGGGTGAGCTCATTGCACTTCAGGTTTCTCGACAAAGAGGACATCATGGTGCAGGTGAATAAGGTTGCTTCTATTCGAGTCCCCAGTGTGTGTTCTTTTAAAAAAACTTTTGGTGTAATTGTGCACTTGTGCTGCTGTGATTGCCAGCACACCACAATCACACAATTAGGGGAAAACATCCAACCTTGACTCCAGGAGAGCAGAATGCGGAAAAGGCATCACAACAGGAAAACACAATGTGGAAATGACAGGGAAGAAATCTCCCAATGTGCTGAAAATGTAAAAAGAAAAAAAATGTAGCACATGTGCCAGGTAGCACGGACAGGGGAAGGGAGGTGGGGTCACTGGTATGGTGTGAAAGACCAATCCTGGGAATGTGCATCACCAAACCGGCAACATAGCGTTATTGCAAAGACAGTGTGACAATGATTGTTTCTATGCCAGTATGGTTTTGTTTCCTTAAATAATGCCATTGCTGCGAGACAACAGACTGGTGTGATAACGCCTGATGTCACACAGATATGTACCCTGATTGCATGATGCCATTACTGAGTGCCAATGAGAGCAGATGCAGGAAACTTAAGTGTACGTGATCTTTTTTTCCTTCTCTGAGGGCAACCTAAAAGGTCACTCGAAAAAGAACACTGTTTTAGGCACTGTTGAACATGTTTTCAGAAAAATCTCAAGAGCAACACCAGCACTACCCCCAATCCGCATCTGAATAAAGCTTTGTCTTACAGAATAAGATTGCCTTTAAGTACGTTCCAAACTCATACAAGATGACAGGATAAATCCTCTGATGGAAACACAGGGCACGGGGTGACTGAGGGATAATAAAGTGTGTTTATGTTTGCTGGCTACATAAACAAAAAGTCTGCTGATTATAGGCATATACGTGCAGACCGGGTCACAAGGAACACAAACGGGATAAAATGTGTACCATAATGCTTTTTTCTCTTTCATTAGTGTCAGTTTAAAAGATTCTAGGGAGGTCATAGTTTTCAACCCAGTAGATTTTAAGCCAGCAATCCTATGCCCACTTAACAAGAGGGAAGCCCCACTGAAGCCTGCATACGATTGTGCTCTGTTTATGCTTGTTTGATTGATTGTTTTTGGAAAATGCAAAAATGTAAATTAGAGAAAAATTGGAAGGATTACAGCAGGAAATATATATATGCAAGTTTAATGCACTTTTTCAGATCAATGTCTGAGGCACACATTAGGAATGAAAGTACTAGGCTTCCTATAATTAATCTACTCTGGTTGAAAGTTGTCAGAAATTCATTCATCTCTTTCCGAAGCTTTATGATTTATTCTGTAATTCTCTACTGAGGATCTCGTAGAATCATATTAAGGGAAATCATGAGATTCCCACAGTTATAAGAAATGATGGCATGGTCCTAAATATGTCTAGGACAAATATCTCACTCTCAGACATCAACATTGACACTAGCTGCAAGTGTCCTATTAAGAGATTTATGTATTTGTAATGGCGACACCTATCCTTTCACATTAATTAATTAATTAGTTTGTTACCTCACTCCTCTGTATTATGAGTGCCATATAGACAATCAACCTAACCCTTTTGTAGATTGTTGTTGTGTGCCTTCAAGTCATTTCCGACTTATGGCGATCCTAAAGCAACCCTATCATGGGGTTTTCTGGAGTTGAAAGTACATGATGCATACAAGGTCACCCAGTGACTTTCCATGGCTGAGCAGGGAATCAAAACCTGGTCTCCAGAATTGGAGTCCAAAGCTCAAATCAATATACCACGCTTGCTCTCACACAGAGATTAACTAGCAGGAAATGTCTTCAGACGCTTCTTAAACAATTAGACATATATCCATTGAAAACACATGGAGGCAAAAAGGTCTGGAACAGTATTAAGCGGCTTACAACAGTTAAAAAGACATAACAACACAGCATTGCTACTGTGTACATAACAATGATGGCCACTGGAAAAATGCCACCTCTGTTTGCACAAAGAAATCCTGGATGCCTCAGCTTAAATGGCAAAATGGTAAAAACGTCTAACTGCTTGCACTAGAATCCACTGCGTGAGTAGCTTGACACAGTAGGATGCTGCATTTTTGGGGGGGGGGGGAAGCCCCAAATGTGTTACATTACATCCTAAATGCTGCAATAACATGTAACAGTGTTACAGTCTGAAAGCATGCAGCAAGACACTCACAGGATCAAATGCACCACTTTATGAATCAATTTCCAAAGACTATAGGTGCACTAGTGCCAATACTTTGTTGCTGCTGTTGTTAACTGCTGTCAAGTTGACTTCAACGTATGGCAACCCTATGGATAAGAGATCTCCAAATCACCCTGCCCTGGACCTGTCCTCAGGTCTTCCAGATTCAGAGATACGTCTTCCTTGATAGAGCCTATCCATCTGTAATGTTGTCACTCTCATGTTACTGACTAATTATTAATTGGGAGTTTGTTACTACAATGTGGTCTTCCTCTTCTTACTGCCTTCTCCTTGCCATTATTGTCTTTTCTACTGAGTAATGCTTTCTCATGACAGAGCCAAAGAACAGCAGCCGCAGTTTAGTCACCTTGGCTTTTAGGGAGGGTTCAAGCCTGATTTGCTCTCAGACCCACTCATTTGTCTTTCTAGCAGCCCAGGGCATCCACAGAACTCTTCCCCAGCACCACATTTTAAATGAGTTGATTTTCTCCTTATCAGCTTTCTTAACTGTCCAGCTCTCACAACCATGCATAGAAATAAGATGGAATGACATTCCTAACTTTAGTATTCAATGATATATCTTTACACTTCAGGATCTTGTCTAATTCCTTCATACCTGCCCTTTCAAGTCCTAATCTTCTTCTGATTTCTAGACTGCAGTTTCTATTCTAATTAATGACTGAGCCATGTTATGGAAAATCTTGAACTATTTCAGTGTCTTCATTGTCTGCTTTAAGGTTATGTAAATCATCTGCGGTCATTATTTTTGTTTTCTTAATGTTCAACTGTAAACCTGCTTTTGCACTTTCTGCTTTGACTTTCTTCAGTACTCATTCCAAGTCTTTACTGCTTTCTACTAGTAGTATGGTGTCACCTGCATATCTTTTTTTTTATATTAGTTTTATTAAATTTCACAAAATAAAAAAAACGGTTTTTTTAAATTGTAGTTTTACATGCATTATTTCTGATCTTCCACTCTGGTCTGGTCTCCACTTCTCGCAAATCACTCTATATGTTACATTAGAATCACAATACAATGATAATCTCAACTGTTTGAACAAGCATTTCCCTCTACTACTCACTCAAAATACTGTCATTTCATCTTGTCAGTTCCCAGCTTTCACTTCATTCTGCTTTCTCAAATCGACATTTTCTCTGCTTATCTCTTATGAACTTCTACTATCCTCTCATATATTTTCTACCAACTCTCCATTACTTAACTGAAGTCTTACTGTTATAAAAGAAAAAGTCTATCAATGTATATCTGGAAGTCTGAGCAATTATTACTGTAACAGTCCCTCACCTTCTTTCCCTGGATTCCATTGTATTTTGGTATCTTGTTTCCCACTTCTACTCTAAGTCCTATTCAACCCCTTTCTGTCCTTCAACAATATCATAATGTTCATTTTCAAAAAAATGTCGATATATCAATCATTTGTAAGCTTAATTGACATTGCCAAAGTACCTCACCTGCATATCTTAAACTGCTCGTGTTCATTCCTTCAATTTCCTCCATATCTCCTCCCTCCGAGTATAATCATGCTCTACATACAATATGTTCAGCACACAGATTAAACAGATAGGCTGATAAAATGCAACTTTGCCTGACCCCTCACCAACTGGAAACCATTCTGTTTTTCCTTATTCTGTCCTAACAGTAGCCTCTTGTCCTGCATAGTGGTTACGCAACAGGACAATCAAATGTCGTGGCACATCATTTCTTCAAAAGCATTCCATAGTTTGTCATGATCTACACAATCAAAGGCTATGCTATAATCTATGAAGCACAGGCTGATTTTCTTTTGAAATTATTTGGTGTACTCCATTATCTAATGCATGTTTGCAATATAATCACTAGTGCTTTTTCCCTTCCTCAACCCAGGGCATTTTTCACTTCATACATGGTAAAATTCCTTATTGTAGAATTTTGAGCATCCATTTGCTTACATGGGAAATTAATGACATGGCTCAGTGGTAACTGCAATCCCTGGTGTCCCCTTTCTTTGCGATTGGAATGTATATTGAATATTTCTAGTCTGTGAGCCATTCTCCCCTCCCCCCATATTTATTGACAGATTTTAGTTAAAACTAGAGTAGGTTCTGTCTCTGTGGACTGAAGCAGCTGTATTGGTATGCCATCAGTTTCTGGTGATCTATTTCTCCTAAGTGCTCTGAGAGCAGCTTTTGCTTAACTTTCTAAAACTGGGGCTCTGTCTTTGTATAGCAAAATCTTGTCTGACATGGGAGACCCTACCAGCAGCACTGCTGCCATCAGCATAGCCCAGAGCTTTTCAAACAGTCTGTCATGACACGTTAGTGTTTCGGCTGCAGTGTGTAGGTGCGTTGTGCAGATGTAATGGGTGAAGGGGCTGCCACTGCTGCCCTGGGCCAAGGAAGACCCCAGCAAAGGTGGCAGCAGCAGGCCAGGTGGAGGGCCTGCCTCTCCTGTCACCACCGCCCTGGGCCAAGGAAGATCCCGGCAACAGTGGTGGCCGCAGGAGGCCAGGCTCGGGTGGAGGGGCTGCCTCTCCTGCCACCCCGGGCTGAAGGAGACCCCAGTGAGGGCAGCAGCAGGCCAGGCTTGGGTGGAGGGGCTGTTTCCACTTACTGAATTACTTGCTGAATTACTGTGTTGTGAAATGATGCATGTCTAAAAAGTGTGCTACCAACATGAAAAATTTGGAAAGCTCTGGCATAGCCTCTTGCTTTATAGGAACATATAATCCCACCACCAAGGAAAAGTAGTGCCATTAGTGAGACCAGTGCTTAAACCAAGTTCAAATTTTATCAGATCTATAATTAAAAACTGGATACTGGGGATCTGTACCGATCATAGAGGAGAAACAGAAAAGATGAATTTATATAAACTGGACTGGCGGTCACTCTACATTTGGCCCTTCCTCCACTCCTCCTCTGGATAGCACAGCACAGGAATTACCCCTTATTTGTAAAAGTCTGACTGGAAAACAGAATTCCAATACTGGTCCAAAGACTGCCATTCCAAGGACTGCAAAAGTTACTTTATAAGAACAACATGGTTAGTAGCTAAGGGATTCTGGAAGGGGTTTTTTTTCTTCTTAAAAAGTGATGTGTACACATTCTGAAGTTCTTTTTAGTATTACTTAATACACAACTTAAAAGAAACTGATGTAGGGGAATGAAGTGGCTACAAGGTGGAAGTCCACTTTTCAAATCTCAGCTCATCATATCAGCTCAGTTCATCACTGGGTGGTCTGAAACTAAGCTCTTATCTTTTCAAATACAGACCCACCAATGAAAAATGTTAACAGCTTATCTTTCAGGATTGGAAGGATTACTGAGGTAACATAGGAGAAGTGCTTTGAACACTTCAGTGAAGTGCTTTCTAAATTTATTTTCCTTTCTATGACAAACAATTCCCATGGCACAGGATAAAACACATAATGAGGAACCTCTGAAAACAAAGTTAAGGAGTACCTTTAGCACAATCTGCTCCATGGTAGCCAGGAAAACAGTGACAGACTCCAGATACACATTCACCATTCCCATGGCAATTGCGTGGACAATCCTGCACAGAATCTGAAAGACAGATATCATTCACGTGTTAGCTGTTTCCCTTTCAGCCTATGTCCTGTTCTTTTATGGTACGTACATTTCCTTGAAATTTAATTCATTCAGTCAGAAGAGCTGAACTGAGACAAATGTTTTAATATTATATTTCCTAAATATATTTGAATCATACACACTGTGCTTAACAGAAGCTTTCAGTAAACTTCCCCCATTTTCTTTTTCTTGGTTGAGTTGGTATTTCATCTGCAAGGGGAAAAGTGATATTAGACTTGAGAGCATTAATGCAGCCCTATTTTGCATGTGAGAAGCAGAGAGGTCCCTTCTGTCATATAATGAGTTTAAATTTGCAGAGACACAGTCAGGGGTCTCCAATGCTAATCATTAGAATAAGCTGTTGTGTCTTTACTAGCTGACTCCAATCATATATTATGTCAGAAAGGAGGTTCCTATATAAGTTAAGACTTAAAAAAAAACAAAACAAGAACTGTGTACAGATTTTCTGTGGTAATTATTATACTTTGACAATAGCTTTTTATGCACAAAGCGCAATGAAACATATTCTCCACTACTTAAAATATTACACTTTGTTTGAGAGACTAGAAGCAAAACCATAATACAAAATCAGTATTAATCTTCACTGCATGTAGTAGCAAACCCAGCTAAAGGGTCCGAAGGAATGATAGACCCTTATGATCAAAACCTTGAGTTGTTTCATTACTATCATTTAAATTACCCACCCTTTTAACCTTGATTCCTTCTTCAGACATTCAAAGTTATGGTAGCTGCAACAATCATACTTCTGCCACATGTAGAATTATCAGAATATAAATTTAAATTCAGTTCACCTGACGTCTTAAATACCTTGGCAATTAGGAAACCAGACTATATTAGAGTTGCTCTGGAATCCATAATTCTGAATATAATTTTCCCCCTTCATTCCTATATTTGACTTAGCAACCTCCCACACATTTACTCAGTATATCTCACTGAATTCAATGGAGTGCATTCTCTGATAATCGTATTTAGGACTACAGGACTATATTGATGTAGGATTTTCTCTCTCTTATTTTTATGACTCATGGTGGCTGTAGAGCACTTAGACATGGAGTGCCCATGACTATGCTTTTTCCCCTTCTTTTTTCATATTGGTCTGCCACTGGTTTCATTTCCTACAATTTATGAGAAAGTTGAAAGTAATAGGTGTAATAGGTAGACTTCTGGATGGTGCAATGATAGTAATTGGTCTGAAATGTGGAGAAAAGTACAGTATTTTATTCCATTCACAGATTCTCTGACACATATCTATTACGAGAACTTTTACTGTCAAGGTAGATTTAGAGGTCTAGATTTCTGACCATGAAGTATAAGAACAAATGCCAAAAGATGTGAACCAGAATCCTCAGGCTAAAAATATGGATAAATGTGCGTGTGTATATGTATCTGCTTGCAAATCATCTGTCAATTTACAGCAACTCCATGAATTTTCTAGAGTTTTCTTAGACAAGGAATACTCAAAGGTGGTTTTGCCAGTTCCTTCCTCTGAAATATAGCCTTCAGCTCCTGGTATTCACTGGAGGTTTCATATTCAAGTACTAACCATAGCTGACCCTACTTAGCTTCCATGATCAGATGGGATCTGATACCTTTAACGGTATTTAGGCATGCATAAATATGGAAATATTATTTTATCTGTGAAAGAACTAGAAAATGTTTATAGCTACTTCTAATAAAGCAATGCATTAATTTTCAACATAACTTTTCCCATAACAATTAATGTCAGTACTGGTCAAAAATGCTGCTGGTGACTTTCTTTTTCTCTTCTCTTCTCTTGTCTTGTTTTGTCTTCTCTTTTAGTAGTGCTCCCTCCCCTCTATCCCCTTATGGATGGAGTCTTTCCACTGACATTTCACCTCAGGATCCAGAATAAGCACAGCATTAGCTTTTCCTCTTTTTTACATTTTATGTAAGTATATATATATTTTACCTGTGTACGCACACGATCATTTTGATAAAGTGTGTGTGTGCGTGTGCGTGCGCGTCTATACATATCTATATTTATATAGATCAAGGTGTACTACATTTCTTGTTTTTTCACCTAATCCTTTTAAAAGTGTTTTAAAGGCATCACCAGTGCTCCAAAGCCAGTGTTAAGGCATCACCAGCGCTCCAAAGCCCCCACACTCTTCTGACAGGTTCCACCATTTGGCACGTCAACTGTGCCAACCTGAGATTGTTATAGCTCACTCCTGTTTGCTGCAGTAAAAACAAGGTGCAAGCCAAAGTGACAGAGGCAGAAGACCCATCAATTCATTACCACCTTCTACCTTAGTAAGAACTGCTGACTGCTGCAAAATTATTCAGGCTATTTTGCATCAAAATACTAAGTATGGAAACATTTTTTTTAAATGTATAGTCTTGACGAAAGTTGAAATTTCTTAACACCTAAGACCTGTTGTGAGGCAATGCACCTACAGCTGAATAACAGCACATCTGTGTTGCTTCTATGATATTTATGATAAACAACACATAAAACAATGCACAAAGTTTAAAAGGCACATAATGGAAAACACACACACACACACACACACACACACACAACCCTGCAGAAAAATACTTTAATCAATGGTGAATGCTACATAAAGGAGGTATACTACACAAATAAATGTGCCAATGAGAAAGCATGCATAAAAATAGTGTAAATTTCAATGTAAGTTTGTCAGTAGTCTATCCTAAGGGACAAATACAATTGTTAAACTGGTATGTGCTTGCAATAACAATTACGCTCTTTTGAGTTGTAAGGTTTCCTCATGCCCTGATTAGGTCATAAGAAGACCAAGAAAAAAAGGGTTCTGTGACAATGGTGACGTGCATATGACATGCATATTTGCTTTCTCACTGACTCGCATTATCCTTGCATCTAAGAATATTTAAGACTTCACCCTGTGGATTTTTGTTGTTCTTCTTGCGGACAACTAACCAGAGTTTACTGCCAAGGCATACATACCCAAGACGACTGTACTGAATGACACCACTTCTTTATCTTTGCCATCGTTGTAAAAGGCAAGGTGCCACAGTCCCACATCCAGGTACTGAACAAAGACAGCTTCATTCTGAACAAGGGTCTGAATACTTCGACGCTCTCGTGGAGACTCTACCACACTCCATTTCTCCTTCCCATCCAAACGCTCCATAAAGTCATACTTCAGGGCAGAATAGAAAAAGCACTTCATTATAGACTGATACCGTAGACAACATAAAAACGAATGCATAGATATTATAAAAACTATTTTCTTACGTAAAAACCATCTGGAAAGGAAATATTGATTGTTAAATCTTATTTGTATTTTATCAAGTGTATATTAGGTTTCACAGCATGGCTCTGTACCAGCCCCTTAACTTCTACTGCACCTGCATAACCTCGAGAATACTTTCTAATGTCGTCTTCAACAGGAAAAAAAAAAGGGGCCATAACATCTGTGGAATGCGACAGAATGGGACCATTGCATATATAGTGCTTCTTTTAAAAATGTAAAATACATATAGACCAGTTTCATACAATATAATTTGCACATGCAGATAACTCAGATACATATCACCTATCTAGAGAATGCACTGCAATGTGGAACTAAAGCTGTATTCTTCCTTCCTCCTAGCTGCCTCTTCCTAGTAGTTTCCAAACAGTTTCATCTGCCCACTCTGCCCAGCAAACCCAATGATACGAGCGATCCAAAAGGGCATCTCAGAGTCATGGAAAGGGAGATCAACTGCCATATTCCAAGCTGTTCCAGCAATTACAGCTCAGGATGGAAGGGTGTAGTTCTGCTAAAACAGTTGACTTTTTTTCCTTCCTCAGTGGATGACCAACTGTTAATTTAGTTTGCCACAGCAAGAGCAGAACATTTCCTCTCTAACCACTAGGGCCCACAGAATGGAATCCCTGCTAGAAACTAACTCCCTGCAGAGACCTAGGCCATTTCCGCACTACACTCTTATAGTGCGATTATTCCACTTTCAACATCCTATGGAATCCTGGGGTTTACAGTTTCGGGAGGGGCCGGCCGGCCCCTCCCAAAACTGTAAACCCCAGGATTCCATAGGATGTTGGAAGTGGAATAATCGTGCTATAAGAGTGGAGTGCGGAAATGGCCCTAGCTTCAGGAATTACGGCTACATACTCAGTCACTAGTTTGATGATGTTTCAGAAAAATGGAAAACTAAAATTTATAGCTTTCTAATAGGAACTCAAGGGATAATACAGCACACTCCTAAGGATGTTTGCAAGCCTATCACCAGTGGGCTGGTATAGGGCGGAAAGAGCCAAGGATCACAGACAACTGGCTGAGAGGTATAATACCAACAATTGTGAAGGCTTAACATGAGGCACCGGTCCCAGGCTTGAACCCAGCAATTGAATGACTCAAAGCATTCCACCCAGACCAGCTTCTTACTTCAAAGCAGGGGGTGGCCAAGGAGATGGCAACAGAGGAACCACTTAGAGGTATTGCCACTGTGTGGTTCCCTGCCCTGTGGATGGAGGTGGGTCATGTCTTCAAGTGCTCCTCTGTCTGTCTTCCCTGACAATGTCCCAGAAGGGGTTGTCACTTCCTGAGAAGCAAGGTTTTCTCTTATTTTAGTGGAACCGACTCCCAAGTAAGTGCATTGAGAAATTCAATTTTACACATTTCTCCCCCTGCCTCCCTAAAATAAGCCCCAATGAATTCAGGAGGGCTAGGTAAGCATGCACAGGATTTTAGGTTTGGACATTAGTTCTAGGTATAAAAACACAGACACCATATATTGCGTGGTAAGTGCAATTCCAATTAATAACTCATTTTCATTTCAGACAGAGCATTCTGTTGATTGTGGAATCAGACAGGGATTTTGAGTAAGAAAAAACAGACAGACAGACAGACAGACAGACAGATAGATCTAATATTCTCATCATTCCAGCTGAGTTGAAAGGTGTGCCATATGTTTACTGATGACACAGTCTCTTCTTCCCCCCAAATTGGCTAGAAATTATTTACCTATATAGTCAATGATATTTTTTTAATGGTTGGAGTGTAACTAGATTTTCACCAAGATACATGTCTCTCAGAGCTTGAAAAAATGAAAACTTCCTCAATTTCCAGCTAGGAATTATTCTCTTTAAAATGGTAAAGGTTTTGTTCATTAATATGTAAGATTTTTAGATTATCTGACAAAACTTCTAGCATTTACAGCCCTTTTGCTGTTACCATATTAAGAAATATAAATAAATCCAACATAGATAATGTTTCAATAGTCATATAAACAGTGTTGCAGTGAAACCAAGGTTCACCACAGGATGTCCTGTGACTTTTTGATTAGCATGGACTCTAATAATCTGAGAGCCAGCATAGGGTAATGATTTGAACATCGGATGACAACCCTGGTGACCAGGATTCAATTGCCTGCTCAGCTATGGAAACCCACTAGGTGATCTTGGGTGTATCACATATTCTGAGGCCCTGAAAAGCCCCTGATAGGTTCCCCTTCAAGTTGCCATAAGTTGGAAACAACTTGAAGGCACACAACAACAACAAAATATCATCTGCCATGCCCACAGACTCCCTTACTCCCTCTGAGTTTAGCTGAAATTCACACCCTCCAACACTTCACAGGACAATGTGGCCAAGCAATCAGGACATATGTGGCCAAGCAACATGAGAATTTGGTTAAGATGGCAGAAGTTATTAATGAGGAAGAACCCATAATCTGGGTGAGCCTGCAGCAATTTGCTTTTGCTTGAGCCTACTGGGAAGGGCAAGATTCTTCGCCCTCCTCTCCTCTCCCTGCTGCTGACTTAACTGAGTGAAAACTACTTTTGCCCTTTGAACCGAGCTTGCAGTAATTGAGGTAAGCTGAGAACAAAGGGGCAGAAGTGGGGGTAGTGGAAGAGAAACTGGGACATTTTGAAAGCGCCTCAAAAAGTGGGATGGCTAAGGATTAATTGGGACTGTCACTGCCAAATCAGGACACTTGAAAGGTATGGTGCTGCCCATAGCAGCTGTGGGAGGAAATGGATTTCCCCAGCAGCAATGTATTGTTATGAACAATCCCTTTGCTAATCTATAGTATATTGTGATGCCCTCGTCTCGAGCGGGCAAGACATACAAAAGCTGCACAAAAGACCTGGACCTGTTGGATAGTAAAAGTGCTAAAATTTCTTTTTTAAAAATATAAATCAACACAGCTGGCTGTGGTTTTGGACTCTCCTTAGAGGAAAGTGTATATTGTTGCTATAGAGACTATAAAGACATTATTAGGGTCTCCAGTTCAAAATTTACCACTACACTACTGCACATAACAAGACCGCTATGAAAATGTTAAATAATTCAGACACATTTATATTTCTAGCTGCAAAGAACATGTGGCTCCAAGACACATCATTTTGTGTTCATTAAAGTTATGATGATTGTAAATGTTCCATAATAATAACATGTACAAATCCCTATTAAACAGAAAATAATTCAGTTCCTTTTAAAAGTTGTCTTGAATTACAATATCCCTCTAGTCTGACAGTTGTTGCTTTGTAAAGTTAAAGTTTTGACATGATCTTTAAATCATGATTTTTAACTAAGTACCATACTTTAGAATGGCAGGGCTGCTTTAAATATGATGAAATGCGCACAGCTATCCAAGGATTTCCATAGTATGCCCAGAATGTGCCAAGTGCCTTGCTCACGAAATACCATAGCCACTAGTATCCTAACTATAAGTCTGTCTAATTTTCTCAGACTTTTCTTATAGCTTAGACATAGTTTTTACTTGAAGTGGTAATCCAGTGTCTAGCCCACCCCACTTTAGATTGCAGATGTGGCTTATATCACTGGATAACATTCCATTAACATCTTTTCACACAGAAAACTAGGTGGTGGGGGGATGAATTCCCTGGCATGCTAGATTTTTATTTAGAGATTTTTTTTAATGTTTATTTTAAAATGTAGGTGGTTCAGATAGAGTTTTAACATCTATCTCAGGGGAGAGCACTGGAATTAAAATACCCAAGAGCAATGTGTACATAACTATATACCAAAGCATAAATATCACAAAGTGTTTTCAATATACGAAAACACTTAATCCAGTACCTTTGTAAATATATATATATATTTGACAAGGAGGAGAAGGAGGTTAAAGATACAGTAATTAGCCTTTCAGAAAATATCCTGCTTGGGATAGCACCTTTGGAAAAACAGAGTTTATTGGTCCTTGGAAGATTTGCTCACTGAGGGTCAACATGGAACAGTGTAGCAATAAAAGCTGACATTTCTCTCTGGCAACATGCTGCTCTGCTTGGATTGTGTTGGCAGACTCTTCTGCTTCCCCTGTGTCTGATACTGATTCTATCTTAGACAGCAGGCAGGCTCAGCGGTCGGTAGGATCGAAGAGGAACAGCACACAGAGGAGCTAAAATGGTTTGAAGTGGCTGTAGCTGCGGGGACTTGGTCTCCTCCCATGATCGAGAGGGTGACCGAGAGAATGCAGGTGACTTTCACTGCAGTTTGCACCACACTGTGGCAGAGAGACAACTCATTAGAGCTGACTTACTGAAAAAGCCTCTTTAATTTATGCATGCAAGAGAGCCTCAGGGAAAGGTAACTTGCTGGCAGAATGCCTTGTGCAGTTTGTTTCTTCCCACACTTTTATACCCAATGCACACAATTCTCCCTCCCCCGCCCCCACAAAAAATGTCAGCCTATGCCAGGTTAACTGGGCTGCTGACTTGCTCCAGAAATCAAATACTTGATTCACAAAAGCAACAACTAAGCCATTTCACAAATGCAAGCCCCCCCCCCGAGAAAAAGAAAAGAAGGGAACCTCAAAAAATGGGAATGAGGTAAAGGATTCCATTGGTCCTGCCCATTAGTAGAGCACTACACCATCAGACTCATATACAACATAATTAGATAAACAAGGTAAAATTTGTTCTGCACTTTTATTTAAACTAGAGTGCCATTTTTACACAATTCAGTTCCAAGAGACTGTATGATGGCAGTGGTGAGGCTTTTTGTGTGTGTGTGTTTAGAAATGCTGCATACTGCTAGCAATAAATAGAATGTAATATATCGCAACCCCTGAAGCTCTGTCCATGCATTCTAAATAATCCAACATGCAAGGAGAGGAGCAAACTGTCCCTGCTCCATTCTTGGAGCAACCCTGTGCCACAAGAGAGCCTTGATGATACATATAAGTCAAGTCAGGTGCCTGGAAATCAGGGCCCAGATCAGCAAAGAGAATCTGCATGATTACCGAAAGCTTTCCACCTCTCCTTCTCAGTTCAAATTTCAGCATTAGGACATCACCCAATGTCAATTTTAGAGAATCTCTACTAATCTACTGAGATATAAAGAAAATATTTTATCACGGCTTTCTTTCTGATACAGAACAATCTGACTGCTTGTCCCTAGCATCACATTAAACAATAAATTAATGCTGTCCAGTCAAGTTATCCTATTGTCAAGGTTTAGAGCTGTGCAGAAACGTAGTGCATAATTTGTGGTTATTAAAACTGGCAAACATTTTGCTGCAAGAAGCCAAGTCAGATGCCTGAAAGTCAGGGCCCAGAACTGCAAGGGGAATCTACATTCCCACTGCAGTTGCAGCACCTCACCTCACAGCAGTTCACATCCATTTGAAAGGGACTGCAATTGTCTCCAGCAGGACAGCTCTGAGTACAATCAAACTGCATTGTGCAATTACCACTCCTCTTTTTCCTCCTTCTCCTCCTCCAAACCAGCTCTCAAGGTAGCTTTTCCCTTTGAACAGTTTTTATTTTCAGTAAGAAAAACAATGGAAGAATTGGTGGGAAAACATGGGAAGGTTACAAATGAAAAATGATTGCATGAGACAATCACACAATAAAAGCCATGGAATCACTGGGTGTTGGCATTTTGGAAAGGCTCTTCGTTCTTTATCCTTGGGATGACAGAGGAATCCTAATACTTCCCTTCAGAGCAAAGTTGCAAAAAGAAGACAGGAGCTACAATCCTCTTGGTGACATGCTCAGCCTTAACCCTTGCACCAGTACCTCCTTGTACAGCACTCCATGCTCTGGGTGTGCAAGGTGGGTGCTATTTCACCCCTGTGGCTGGCAATCACCTGCAGTTGTGCACCTAGGCACATTCTGGATGCCCTCTCATACCTGACAAAGAAGGAGCAGCTCTATGCTAAGAGTGGAGGCTGTTCTTTCTTCCTGGACGTATGAGAGCATGGAGTTTTGCCCACAAGCTCAACCCACGCACAGGTAGAAGTAGGACAGAGAGCTGCCTCTGCCCCCCACCCCCAAATTGGAGGAGACATATATTGCACCAGAACACTCTCTGGATCTGAACCAAAATTTATACTACTCCTACTCCTTGGTAATATCAGGTTACAAGAACTGCTTTCTTTTATCGATTACGTTCAGGTTCCTAATGTGTCACCAGACCTGGTCACCTCCACTTAACTTATTTGAATAAGCAGTATGAGAAAATGAAGAGGACTCAAGAAAAACTGGAGGAATATAAAGTTTTGGTACAATTCCTATTTGCAGCTGTCAGTCTGTCATCTTGTCTGAGTTTGTTCTTCCGCTGAATAGTCTTATGTATACGGAGAGATATTCCACCAAAGTATTCCTGCCATAAATGCGAACATTTGGAACTTCCATAGGGTTGCTTATGGAAAAGTAGGATGATGATCCCCAAGAAGGAAAAGCTGACTTTCTATTACTTGGCTTGCCACCTGTACTTAGTAGCAGAAGTTCAGTTAAAGTATCCTTTCTCTTTATTATTTATGTTGTAAACCATGCACAGACAGAAATCCTAGATCTGATTCTGCTCTACCACATGCGCAACAGGCTTATTACTTCATATTTTTCTACTCTATTGATCTTCTGATATAATGTTCTTTTATAATGAATTGCCTTTATACAATGTTCTTGCTGAAAATGTCACATTTCCCCTAAAGTCATGCAGTGTGGGCCACACAGAGAAAGACAGTAATTTCATTTCTGTTAATCAAGAAGAAGCTGGTCAGATTCTGCCCACATACCATGCAAGTCTCTGAACAGGTTCAGAACTGACCCTTCTAGACACCCCAAACACAAAAAGAACTTTCAAGCTCAGACATTTTTGTTGACTTTGCTTCCTATATACTTTGCTTGCCCACATCTCTTAGGCAAGGACTGATCTGTAAGTGAAGTATGCCATGGTTTAGAAACACACTTATACGATCACAGAGTTGGAAGGGATTACATGGGTCATCTAGTCTAACTCCCTGCTGTGAAGGAACCAACAACTAAAGCATGCCTGAAAGATGCCCAACCAGCCTCTGTTTAAGGACCTCCAAAAATGGAGAGTCCATCACCTTCTGAGGAAAGCTATTCCACTGTTTAAGAGCTCTTATAGTAAAAAAAAAAAAACTTTTTCCTTAGGCCCTTTCTTCAGCACCCTACCACCCCACAATGGGGATGGGAGAAGGACGGGGCCGTGACAACGCTTCTGCATGAAGTCATTGTGGTCCCGTCCTTCTCCTCTCCCCAGGCAGCACGACCACAGGTTAAATCATTGATAGGTTTTTCCTGTCAATGACACGCAATTGTGTAACCATCCTGCACTTACTTGTCCTGCAGAAGCCCTAGAAGCATGATGGCTGTGCTTCCTGCCCTAGCGCAGCCTGGGAAAGTACCCACCTGCACTGCAGAAGGAAGGAAAAGCCATGACCATCGCGCTCCCTTCCACGGGGAGCCAGCTGGTGCGGAGAGGAGTGCTCCCCTCCCAGCAGAGCTGCTGGTGGGATTCCCACTGGACAACTTTGGGAAAGAATAGGGTGTGGAAAGGGCCTTAGCGTTCAGGTGGAATCTCTCTTCTTGTAATTTGAATCTGTTGGTTTGTGTTCCAGTGTCTGGATCAGCATAAAAAAGTTCACTCCATCTTCTAAATGGCCCCTTGGAATATTTAAAGATATATCTAAGTAATTCTTCATAAAGCTTCACTTCCAGATCTTTTATCACCTTGATTGCTTTTCTCTGGACACATACCAATTTGTCAATATCCTTCTTGAACTGTGGTGCCCAGGATTCAATACAGTATTCCAGGTGAGGTCTGACCAAAGCAGAATATAGTGGCACTACTACTTCACTCACTCTGGACACTATACTCCTGTTTATGCAGCCCAAAATTGCATTGGTTTTTTTGGCTGGTGCATCACACTGCTGACTCATATTCAGGTTATTGTCTACTAAGATCCTTAGACCCTTTTTGCACATACTGCTTTCAAGCCATGAAACTATATCCTTGATTCTCTAGATTTACAAGGACATCAAACTACTACTGAATAGTTGAAATCCTATTTCCAATGTTTACATTATGGAATATTAAAAAGAGCATTAAAGCATTAAATGTTATCACACTTCTTTTTATCTAGTTTATTACGTGGCTAGAAGTGGTGTCCGTGTCCATTTCACATCTTTTCAGGTATGTATGACTGGTGTACATGATCTAACTACTCCACTTCTTCTTTCCTCCAGCTTTGAAACCATACCACACTTCCTCACCCTCCTTCTCCCACCCATGTCTCATCTCATGTCAGGCACTGGCTTGTTGCTGCAATTTGTCTTGCTCATAGAAACACTTATATATATATTTTTTTTCTCTCTCCAACCAGCCATATATATGGTATTTTAATCACAATCTTATGTCTAGTGGTCCTCACAAGCAGCTGTTGATATAGCAGAAGTAAGTGCAATCATACGCTTCCTAGAGTATAAAGTGAAGCTGTTCTTCGTACTCCCATTAAATGCTGAGTACTGTGTAGAGGAATTACTCAGTTTTGCATTTCCTTGCTTTTTCACTATTTATGCCTTCATTCTGCACTTAATGGGCTCTATTGCTATTTAATTTCTCTGGGGTTTTTGAAGTGTCAAATACTAATTACAAAAGTGCAGAATACAGTGAAGTATTTCAAGGTAATGCATATTACTAAGAGGCATTTCAAACTTGTAAAGAAAAAGCAAAAGAACTGCTCCCCATGGAGATATCTCCAGTCCCATGTTATACCAAAAGTTTTAAAAAAGAGGGGATGAATGATGCATCTTCCTTTTCATTGCTTTCTTTGAGTATCTGAAGTGTCTCCATAGGACAGATATTATCCGGAGCTTTCTTTTTTATTTCTCTTCACTGTCTCCTGTTTTCTCCCTTGCCATTCCCCTTCTCTTTCCTATTATGCAAATGTTCATACCAAGATCACCTCAGGGCCTTTCATAGTGTTCTTGCTGTGCTTTGCCTCCTATTATGACAAATAAACAGTATTTAAGTTTTTAAGATGGTTATCTTGTTCTGTAAGAAAGTGGATTTTTTTTAATCAAAAGTAATAATTAAATATCTGTTGCTCCATTGCTTCCTGCAAGCAGGTCTGAAATGCACAGAAACACAGAAGAAGCATAGCATTTTTGAATTCAGCATTATTGCTGCTGCTTAGCTGCTACTGACCTTTCGTTGAACATTTATACAGTTTAAGCCTATGTCTAAACAAGCCACTTCTCACAGTCTGACAACATTTGAACAATGCATACTGGATGGGGAGGATTGTTTGCCTAGTATTTTAACACGAGTTCATCACGAACATCTAATTTGAGAGTTGTACATAGCCACCCACCAGTACTTGATATCTAAAAAGTCATCCAAAGAGTGTTTTCTTTAATATGTAAATGTGCGTGATTCAGAATGAGAGAGTAGCAATAACACATAATACAAAACTTGCCACAGATTATACTAGTGGAAGCAATGACCTCATTGTAATTTACAGCTAGAGACTCATGTGTTAAAACTTCAAACAGCTGGTGAAGAAAATGAGCACATTTGCTCATTTTTTAACCAACAGCCTTACTTCTAATGAAATGAAGAATGTGGTAACATGCGTGGGCAAGAGTGTGATTCCTCTTCCCCAAATATAACATCAAACAGGGAAAGAGTACAAGAAGAAATGAACAACTAAACATTACTAGCTTTGTGTATTTTTCCCATCTTGTCATTTAGAATATTCTGCTGATGAGGATGTTACCCAGCTAGACTGTGCACACACTTTAAAATTAGCTTATTCAAGATAAATCAGCTATCAGTTCAATGAATGAACAATGAGATCCTTAACCTTTTGCTGAATAATGTTGGATATCACAAGTGTGGTAGAGGACTACCACACATGAACAATCCAACTATCTGAAATGGCTCTGTTGTTGTTGTTGTTGTTTTTGCTTTTTGCCTTTAGCTCATATGGCATGAAAACCAGCACTTTTAGAGCTTTTTTGAACATTATTCCCTCTCTGCAGAATCATAGAATCATAGATTTGGAAGAGACCCCAGGGGCCATCGAGTCCAACCCCCTGCTATGCAGGAACACCTATCAAAGCATTCCCAACAGATGGCCATCCAGCCTCTGCTTAAAAACCTCCAAAGAAGGAGACTCCACCACACTCCGAGGCAGCATATTCCACTGCCGGACAGCCCTGTCAGGAAGTTCTTCCTGAGGATCAGGTGGAATCTCCTTTCCTGCAGCTTGAATCCATTGCTCCTTGTCCTGGTCTCTGGAGCAGTAGAGAACAAGCCTGCTCCCTCCTCAACATGACATCCCTTCAAATATTTAAACATGGCTATCATGTCCCCTCTTAACCTTCTCTTCTGCAGACTAAACATACCCAGCTCCCTAAGCCGTTCTTCACAGGGCATGGCTTCCAGACCCTTCACCATTTTGGTTGCCCTCCTCTGGACACGTTCCAGCTTGTCGACATCCTTCTTGATCTGAGGTGCCCAGAACTGGACACAGTATTCCAAATGAGGCCTAACCAGTGCAGAATAGAGTGGTACCATTACCTCCCTCGATCTAGACACCATAGTCTATTGATGCAACCAAGAATCGCGTTGGCTTTCTTGGCTGCCACGTCACACTGCTAACTCATGTTCAGCTTGTGATCTACCAAGACTCCTAGATCCTTTTCACACATACTGCTATCCAGAGTCTGCTATGCAGAGTTGTACAACAGTTTTTTTCCTCCTTGAACAGGGATGCAGCTCCATTAGTCTGACTGACTAAACTAGGCACTTGAAATATTTGCTAAACAGTAATATAGAGAAACCTCAATCTCACTGGGTTTCTCAAACAGGAACTGTATATTCATAGTCTCAAGTTAATCATGTACCTAATTTTCTGATTATTGACTTATTCCCACAAAGGACTCTACTTCCTTTGACATATCAGCACTCTTCTGTGATAAACTGTCAAGTGAAGTTCTATGCTCTTTTCACAGATCAAATTTTGAAACTGCAAGAACATGGAGTTTCCAATTTCGGCATTAGGACACCACCCAATGTCAATTGTAGATTATCTCTATTAATCTACTGAGATGTAAAGAAAAGCTTTCATTGCTGCTCTTTCCTCCCTGATACATAACAGCCTGATTGTTTGTTCCTAGCATCACATTAAATAATCAATGGACGCTGCCCAGTCATGTTATGCTATTGTCAAGGTTCATAGCTGTGCAGAAGGTTAGTGCATAATTTCTGGTTATTGAAATAGGTGAATATTGTTAACTCAAGCCAGGATAAAAGAAGGATTGAAGCTTTTGTTTGGGGTGTGCTGGGACTGTGGGTTCCTGCAGGGCAAAGCAACACTCACGAGGAAGCTTAAGCAAAGATTTGTGGATTTAAAAACTTATTTCAGACAACATATAAAATAAAATCTCAGGACAGAAAGAGCTTTATGGATTTTTCAGTGTTTTGGCTATGCTAAGAGGATGGGAACTGAATTTCTTCCTGGTAATTCTGACTTCAAACTATGAACATGATAAAAGGAAAAAAGAAACCTGTACAACAGAGCTGCATCTACCAGAATTTTACTAAGGATGAACACAGGGCCAGGTAAACTAGGGCAAAGGTAACATCCTCTATCTTTGGACAAGACTCAGAGAGAAAAGTTACAAGAAATACGCTATAGATGTTGAAAATAGTAGCTCCAGTCTGTTCTTAATCCTCCCCTTTGCAGTAAAGACTAATAAGATATGTGATGATAATAGTACTGAAAGTTTCTTTCCTGCCTACAAGCAGCAGGACACTGAGGTGAAACACAGAAACTCACTGAACAAATATTCCAGGATCTTAGATAAGATGTACAGTATTGTATTGGTTTAGTTATACACCACCTTTTCCCCCCTAAACCTGTTTCCCAATAGTCTTTCCTGCAAAAAAGTTCCCCATGCAACAATCATCAACAGATTAATAATACACTTTTCCTACCATGAAGCAGCTTGATTACCATACCTGGACATGTGAAGGTGGGAGTCCTCTTCTTATATAAACAGCAAAAAGTGCATCCTTCCCTAAAGAGATATTGAATTTCAGGAACTGTGGCTGGGTAATATGGATTTGTGATCGCCAGAATATTCCTTGTGGCACTTCCTGAGTGACCCTCCGTCCAACCTCTGCCTCTCCGCTGTCTATGCTGTTGTTTCTTGTGCCCCAAGGTCCTGGAAGATAAGAGCCAACAGAAGAAACAATGACATACCCTCCAACATTTCACAGCTGAAAACTGGGACACATGTGGCCAAGCAACATCAGAGTGTGGTCAAGATGACAAAGGTTATTAATGAAGAAGAAAACATAATCTAAGAGATGCTGCAACATTTTGGTTTTGTCTGAGCCTACTGGGAAAGGCAAGATTCCACCCCTCTTTTCGTCTCTCCATTGCTTAGTCGGCTGAATGCAAACTACTTTTGCACTTTGAACTCCGTTGGAATAAATGAAGTAAGCTGAAGACACAGTGGGAGAAACAGAGAGAGAACTAGGGCATTTGAATAGCAGCTGGAAAAGTGGGATAACAGAGGCTTAATCAGGACTGTCCCTACCAAATTGGCACAGCTGGTGGCTGTGTGAGAGTCAGATGCACGCTAAATTTACCCGCTAACTCCCCAAGTCTTGTGGGTTTTGTTTCTGTTTTTGTAACAGTGGACATACAATGATACAACTGTATCGACAACTGTGTAAGAATTAAGAATCTGTTTCATAGAAAACTATAAACTCATTCCCTGAGGCATCTAAAATCTTGCATACAGCTTCCTCTCCCACTTTTTAATTCCATGATTGCTCTCTACTGATCAAACATAGTAAGACGAGAGAGGCAGCTAAGCACATCAAAAGCTCCTTGCATTCTGCTCAACGTCCTAATGCGAACAGGATATGAAAAAATAAATCCACAAGGGAGAGTAAAGGAGTAATTTGTGTGTAAATTCATGGACTGAAGACTTCTATTCATCGTGTGTCAAATACCAAGCAAGTCTATAAACAATCAAAACATAAAAGGAGATGGATAAATAAAGATTAAAGAAAATAAAGCAAATAATTTTATAATGGCAACTGCAAGTATAGAACCAGTAGGGAACTAAATGTATTGTTCCTTGGAACTTCATCAAGCAGAAAACAACAATAACAACAACAACACCTTTCTCCAATATCCTTTTCCTGAATGTGGTAAGATTTATTTTCCCACATATAGTCCAAGCAATTTTGGACTACATGTGGGGAAACTGTCAAGAAATTCTGGTTGAAAAATGTTATTAAGGTAAAAAATATGGCAATGTCATCTTTAACTCATTCTTTAAGCAATACCACATTGACAGGCTCAGTGTTTCCCCTTCATTATTGAGCAGTCTTTGAATTACAGTTCCTGCTCATTATACATGAGTGCTTGTATCACCACATGAACATAAAGATTGTCAGGCTGGATCATTCCATATACCATTTTGATTGGATGGTTTATAATAAACTCACACAAGTAGTGGAAGAAGATGAGAATACAATTCTGGAACACAGAATGGGAGTTCTTGGATTTTTGCTTTTGGCTAATACCTGTTCATGTATACCTGTTAATACATGTTACTGTTTTTGGCTAATACCTGTTAAACTATTTCTGGTCAGTTTTTCAAAAGAGTGTTCATGTTAGAGGCATATTTTGTATCAATGGATGCCCTAAATTAATTAGTAACCAGGCAAAGAAATGTTTTCATCTAAACCTTTTGCTGATCTATTTAATGGCTGATCTTGGATTGTAGTGTCTTGTGAAGGTAACTAACTTTGGTGATGAAAAGCATAAAGAAATGTGCCTTGTGCTTCTCCTTTGGGGGCAAGGGCTATCACCGTAATATCCGAGGTAAAACCACATGAGGGGGATTGCCGTAAAAGATTATTAACTGGGACTGGCTATTTCGATCATATTACACCTACGCTTTGTCAGCTGTACTGTCTTCTGGCCAACTTCTAGGCTCACATTAAGTGTTAGGTTTTACATTTACAGTCCTAAGCAGTTATGGACTAAGTTACCTCAAAGACTTGCCTTTCCTCATATAATGACTATCTGAACCTTAAGAGTTTTGTTGTTATAACCCCTGCTTTTTTGAAAAAGAAAAAACCATGAAGATTGTTGGGCAACCATGTGATAGAAAGGTATTTCTTTTTTGGTATTAAATGAGCTAGTATTAGGGAGAGCCAGTGTGGTATAGTGCTTTCAGCAGTGGACTACTACTCTGGAAAACAGGGTTTGAATACTTGGTCGGCCACGGAAACTCGCTGGGTGACCTCTCAGCCTAAGAGGAAGGCCAAGGCAAAACTCCCTCTGAACAAATCTTGCCAAGAAAACCGGTGATAGGGTTTGCCTTAGGGTCGCCATAATTCAGAAATGACTTGAAGTCACACAACAACAGCAGCAGCAGCAATAAAACAACAGCTAGTATTATGATATTTTCAGTGCTAGGTTAATATTCACTCAGGTCTTTTAAATAACATATGTGTTAACAGTTTAAGCCTCTTGATTTATCACCCCCCCCCTTTTTTTTAAAATAATCTTTCTCATTTTATATTTTTGTGAGCTATTCAGCAAATTACTTTAACAGGGCAGCCAAGGCTGTTTTTATCCCCCCAGAGCCCATCTCCCCAGCAACTTCTTCCAAGAGTTTCTCCTAGGCATGGGGAAAATACTAATATCCCCCCACCCTGAACCATTTAGGCTGACAAGATGTCAAAGAGGCAGAAAGCATTCCTAGAACACTTGGCTTAGATACATTTGCACCACATGAGGATGTACACGTGGGGTACATTGGCACTTCTGGAAATCAATCAATTTGCCAAAAGCCATCATTTTTGGAGGGACCAAATATTATCTTTGAGACACAGCACTTTCAACAAGGACATGCCAACGTGGCAGGGAAGTGTGAGTAATCCACACAGGTACAAAAACATATCCTCTGCATCCATTGTCTTTAAATGTAATTGCCATTGCAACCAGTTTTCAATTTGAAATTCCAAATTGCCTGTGCTCTTGAGGTTTACACTTGCATGTAATGAAAAGCCATTTAAACATACTCTATTGCCAATGTCTTTACATGACAAGAGGATGCTTTGACTGAGCATTGCTAATCTTTGATTAACAGTTTTTTTAAAAAATAAGCTGTGATTTTTTTATTTTTTTTAAAAAAAACTAGGTCAAAGGGTCTCCAGCAATATCAGAGCACAAAGGAAAAGGGAAAGAGGAAAAAGGAACATAAGAGCACATCAGCTGCAAATAGAATGAATGGGATATAAGTAATATCAAGCAACACACCTTTGCGGCTACAACTGAGTGACTCATCCTTCTTATGAGGTTTCAAATAAAGATTCAAGACAGAACAATGGTCTTCCCTATCTTCATTTCATCCAAGGATCAACAAGCACCTTGCACACACCGAGGAATCAATCCTCACTTTTCAAAGAGAAACCTTAAGTATCAAGAGCAGATAACAACAATGTACTTAGAAACTGTCAGATGACTCCGTGGCACTGATGGGAAGCAAGCCCAGAGTCCCAGCAGAAACACAAGGCCTCTCGTTGCCCAATTATGTGCCACTTTTGCTTGCAATTAAGGCTGCAACGTTTAAACAATTAATTGGTTGGGATACTCAATTATGGATGCCATTTTAGGACACCACATTGAATTTTGCAGGGCCTGTGCTGTGGCACAAAAACATTTGACCTACTAAAAAAGTGGCTCCATTGGTTAGGACGTAGATATTAAAAACATTTTTAAAAATTCATGTTTTGTTTAAAAAAAGCATATAGTAAAGATTCCCTGATTTCCTTTCACACACAGGAAGGATTTCTTCTTGTGATGCCCCCAAGCCATACAGGCATCCTGTAAAAAGAAAGTATGCTCCCGTTTCATAACTATCATGTTAACTTACAGATTTAATCATTCAATCAACTAATCTTTCTTTAATTGACAGCCTACTTGAATTATAGCCCAAAATACAGTTAAATGAATGTTAATGCTTCCACAAATGTAGTTTTCTTGGAGAAATATAAATAATGTAGGAGGAATGATCTCTGCTCCCTCCTACCCAGTATATAAGCAAAGAAAAATCCATGACAAAACATACCAAATACTAAATTTGTAAATAAAATTATTTCAACAGAACCA
Organism: Cyclura pinguis; assembly: GCA_030412105.1. Taxonomy (NCBI): domain Eukaryota; kingdom Metazoa; phylum Chordata; class Lepidosauria; order Squamata; family Iguanidae; genus Cyclura; species Cyclura pinguis. The sequence goes on from CM059600.1 coordinate 135,305,846, forward strand.
CTGGTTTATAAAGTTTGGCTGGCAGTGGACTGGTGAAACTCTACATTCATAAATACATTACTCCCTCTGTGAAAAGAGCAACATCTGTGGATCAGTAGCTCTCAGGTCCAGGGACCAGGCAAGCTACGTGACTTGAATACAACTGCCCTCCCCCTAAAGGAGCACGTGAGTAACCCAGGAATATTCTCAGATCTTTTTGTCACTGGAAGCCCTGGTAGACTCTGAAGATCTGAGTGTCTGGGCACAGTTTAGAGAAGTCTGCCAGCTACAACTTTTCTCGGACAGGAGTAACTTAGCAACAGCGCTCTACATACTGGTAACTTGGCAATTACATTACTGCAATGCACTCTACATGGAGTTGCCCTTGAAGACAATTTGGAAACTGTTACTAGTGCAAAATGCAGCAGATAGACTGTTGACTGCAACATCATACAGAAACCATATTGCCGTGGGCCCTCTGTATACGTGGAGGTTTTGTTCCAGGAATCCCTATGAATAAGGAAAAAACGTGAATGATCACATCTGATTATATTCAATGGCAGCAACAAGTATGTGGATGCTTCAGCATATCCATGCACACATTGCCATCATTTTAGGAAAAGGAATGCATTACTTCACATGAGCTGGAAATCATACACACAGAGTTCATGATAAAAGAAGGCCCACGGTACTCTGCTTTTAAAGGAATTCCACTGACCGTCAATACACTTCCAGTCTGAACTCAAAGAGATGGCAATGACATCCAAAGCCTTAAGTGGCTTGGGACTTTGACACTTGAAGAAGTGCCTCTCTATATACCCATGTGAAGTGTACTGGAGGGTGCTCCTCTGTGTCCCATCTGTAAAGACAGTATGCTGTGGGAGGCCATGGGAGAGGCATCACCTTCTCTGCTATGGCACCCATTATGGAACACCATAACTTAAAGGCCTGATTGGTGCTAATAGTGCGGTCATTCCAGCGCCAAGTAAAAGCACGGTTGCTTAGCAAAGCCTTTGGGGCCTAGCTGTGGCCACTACACTGTACATAGTAAAGAGATAAAGGAAGAACTCATGCTTTGTTTATTTGCTTTGGACATACTCCAGAGTATGTCGTTCATTATTATTAACTACTGGATGGTACATTTTATTACCAGATTTTTTTTTCTTTTAAGCAAGGTGTCTTGAAACAATACAAACTTCATGACAAAAAGAAGAGCTATCAAAAAAATACAATGGCCTAGAAAAGAGGCCATCTAAGGCCATTTCCACACGTAGCGAGGGAATCGCTCCCTGCCGCTACTCACCGGATTTTCTGTGGGTCTGGTCCGGTCCGGGGTGAGGCGGAGCAGTGCGTGGTCCTAGATCCGCACTGCTCCGGCGTCCAAAATGGCGGCTTCTGGTTGGTCGTGGATCTCAACCAACTGCTGAGGCCCACCAGCCTAAAGCCCGCCCTCCGCAGATCGCAGGCTCACATTGGTGCAAGCCTGTGAATCTGCATCAGAGAGCAGGCACGCAATGGCGTGTGCCGGCCTTTTGAAAGACCTGAAAAATCAGGTCTTTCAAAAACACGCTGGAGGACCGCTTGGGGTTGTTCCGGAGCGGACTGAGGTGTGGATCTATGGTAAGTAGTCCGGACCCAGTCCGCTCCACGGTGCAGATGTCCTCTGTGGAGGACGCATTGCACCGTTTTACTTACCCTGTGCGGAAATGGCCTAAGTCAATTATATGGACATGTTATGTGAAGGCATACTACTACATTATGTGCTTTCTACACATTCCTACAGTAAGGAGTATTTCCAGAATAAATTAGCTTTATTTTTCCATTTCTTTATCAAAATATACCATAAGCTGGAACTACATTCCAATGACATTAGTAGTATAAGAACAGAACCTTTCATCCAACAAAAAGTGACAGGTAACGGGGGTATTGTTTTAGTCCTACTTTCCTGATTTTGGGATGCCCCCTCAGCAAATCATTTTGGAGGTCCCCTTTCAGCTTCCCTAGGTTTTGAGGATTCTGGGGGCTCCCTGAGGACCTCCCATGAGTCTGTGGGACCCATCAGAGCCACCTTTGGAGTTTTTAGTACATTTTGAAACATTTCTGCACAGATTTTCTTTCCACATCCATATAAACTCCTGCCAAACATTCATGACTTGTCCAATGTGCCTTTGCTCTCATCCTGCACCCCCAAACATCAAGGTGCTATCCCTTCCTTTCCTCTGTTATCCCAATAGATGTTTGGAACTTTTAATGCAATGCTTTTCTCTGAGCAATGCTACCCATCTTTAGGTGTCAGGGTAGCGTGAGGCAGCACCTCAGAACATGTGCAGAGTGCTGACAAGGAAGTGGCATCCAGCTACAATCAAACTGCTCCAGATAGGAGTAAAAAAGCTTTGCAAAGTCGTAAGTCTCAGTGCTGTTTATTTAACAGAACACTCGAGATAAAGAGTAGGGCTTCTGGCAGCATACCAGGAAGCATAAACCAGTCAGGCACAATAAATCAGTGGGACAGAAAACAGACCACCAGCATGTCTGGATACAATCCAAAAATTAGCCTTTACAGCAGCATGACCACAGGCAAGTGACCGTAATGGTAAAGCACAGTGCCATATCCAAGCCTTTTTAAGGGCTTAACCACATCCCAGTTCCTATAAGGTGACCCAACTGCATTTACAGCACACAACCTCCTCATGTTGGTGCTCTGTGATGAGGTAAGACCTTCCGAGGCAGGCTAGTCAAAACATTCCTTGCAGCAGCACTCAAGTTCACATCACCTCATTCCTGCCATCCACTTAGAAAAACCTTTCCTGGTCACGCTGCACTCACTCGGAATGCCCTGACATTATCTATGAAATGCCACCTATCCCACCAGTCTTCCTTATGACCATCCGTTCAACTTGTAAGTTTTGCTAATACACTTCTGGACTTCTAAAGTGCTCCTGCTGCTTTTTTCCCCCATATAGAATGTCTCTGCATCTCCCGTACTCAACCCTTCTACATGTTAGCCCTCGTTTGTGTTTAGGGCAGCGACACTTAATAGGGAAACTATTTGTATATCACTTAACCGAATGAAGCAAGTCAGATGTAAAATCTGATTTATCTTTATCTGTGAAGGTGTGATGAAAGAACGGGTATTTGTATTCTAATTTGTTGTTAGTACTGTGTAACGCAGTGGATAGCCTATTTAGCAATCCTGTGAATAAGTCCTTTAGAAATAACAGGTTGAATCAGTAAGGTATACGAGTTAATTTTTAAAGCTTCCCCATTCTCACACTGAGGTTAAACTGATCAATTTTACAGCACACAGTATGAAAAGGGTGATCAGAGGCAATTAGACATACTGAAGAACTGGGAACAAAATTCTAATGTTGCAACCAATTAAACAGGAGATATGTGTTCAGATGATAGGGATCCATACAAGCATAAGTGGCAAATCAATTTTTAAAATGTCACCATAGTTCATTTAGAACTCAAAAATTGTCATAATAATAAAAAAATACACTGAAAAAGAAGTTCTTGAAATGAAGCCCTTACCGAAATACTAGTAAAATGTAACAAAAGTTAAAAAGTAAGCCTGCATAAATCTGCTCCAGAGATTATTCTGCATCACATATTTTTATCTGTGGCAAATAAAGTGAATACTGAATATTTCTAAAGACATTACACTTCCTTCCCATTAATTCTGTAAGCAGTGCAGCTAGCTCAGGGATCATTTGAACTCTTGGAAGGGCTCTGCAGACTAGTATTTCATTGTCTATTAACATAGTTCACGCTGTACATGATACAGTTTTGAGCTGTCAATAAATTCTGCTAATAGCACTTACTTAAAGTTTTGCTGAGTCTACATTCTTCTGAGGTGGAACTTTGAAACTGTAACTACTACTTCAATTACTAATACTAAAAAGTACAAATCTTGTAGGGGGTTACAGTATTAAGTTACTTGCTCCAACAGAGCACTATCATTCCTTTTTGTTGCAACTCAAAAGCTTAGAGCACTTTTCAGATTTTTTGAAATAAAGGGTTGAAATAAAGGGAGCCAACATGGTATAGTGGACTGAGTGCTAGATCATGGTTTGAATCCCTGCTCGATGACGGAAACTCACTGGGTGACTTTGGGCAAGTCACACTCTCTTAGCCTCAGAGAAAGGCAATGGTAAACCCCTCTGAACAAATCTTGCCAAGAAAACCCCATGATAAGTTTGCCTTGGGGTTGCCATAAGTAAAAAATGACTTGAAGGCACACAACAAAAATAACTTTAGATTGCTGTGGGAGAGACAATATACCACAGTCTTCCTCCACCCTGTTTAATGTTATGTTTCTTGGGCTGTCCTTGAAGAATGTTCAGAAGCTTCTTCTGCTCCAAAGAACATGTAAACTGTGAATTGATACAGGAAGCACACAACTCCGTTGTTACAACAGCTCCACTGGCTGCCACCCTGGCCCTTTCTGCACCACCCTCCCATCCTACAACGGGGATGGGAGAAGGACAGGACTGCAACGATGCTTCTGCATGATGTCGTCATGGTCCTGTCCTCCTTCTGTCCCCAGGCGGCACAGTCACAGATTAAATAATTGATGGGTTTTCCTGTCAATGACATGCAATCTCACCACCATCCCAGACTTACCTGTCCTGGAAGAGGGGTGGCCATCATGCTCCCTTCTGCAGGGAGCCAGCCGGTGTGGAGGGGAGAGCTCCTGCTGCACTCCCCTCCCAGCACAGCTGCTGCCAGGATCCCTACCAGACGTCTTCGTCTTTGCTAAAAGGTAGGATGTGGAAAGGGCCTCTGTTTTCAAGCACAAAGCTAAGTGCTAGTTATGACTTCTAAAGCCCAATAAAGACCCACACTATGTAAAATTCTGTTTCCTTCACCTTAACCTGTTCAAACTCTGAGACATTTCTTGGTCCCACTATGCTTATGGGATGTGTGGCCAAAGTGTGGGAGAAGGTCCTCTTGGTGTCTGCTCTTTTTTTACAGGAAGGCTGGATTTTCTGTTCTTTGGCCAGTGGGTGACTATCTTGTTCTCCCAATAGGCTTTTGAGCTTGAAGTGTTTAAGAAGAAAAGGGCTTTTCTTAATGTGCTGTACTACTTTTATTCTTTACCTTAACTGGATATCTTCTAAATGGCTTTATTTCTGCAAACAGATTAGAATAGCTTTAGACACAACTTTTTCTATGCTTTTAATCTACTTTTTTTTTTTAAAGCACATATTCTTTTTAATCTTATAAGCTGCCTTGAGTCCCAGCTTTGGGAGAAAGGTGGAGGTAGAAATAAAGCAATAAAAGGTAATACAATTATGTTAAAACACACTTGTGGACCAGATCAAAGTCCTGGGGAACATGAGCAGGAACTAAATGTCTTCCACTATGTCCAATCAGAGGTTGATGAGAAGCACAGAAGCAGAACTTCTCATATTCCCCAGCAACTGCTATTTAGAACCGTCCTGGCTCTGATCCTGGCAACAACAGAAATCCTTTGTAGCTACTCATAACCCCAACCTCCATGAATTCATTCATCTAATTCCCTTTTCAAACCGTTTGAGCTGCTTGCCGTCACATCTTGCGAGAATGAAATGAACATGCAACTATGCACTGTGAAGAAGTACTTTCTTTTCTGTGCCTCGAATCTCACACCATTCAGTGCCATTAGTAACCCTGGGTTTTAGTGTTATATGAATGGCTGACAGAAAACCTCTTTATACACTTTTTCACACTGTGCATAATTTTATTAGCCTCTATAATATCCCTCTATAATCTATATAAATGAAAAGCTAAAATTTCCTGCTTAGTAATACTTATGAAAGAATGACAAACAGCCCCAAACACAATTTGTGTAGGTGATTTACTTGAACCCTCCGATCGTTTTAGCTGTCTTTTCTTGCATTTTTTCCCAGCTCCACAATATCCTTTAGAAGGCATATAGAAACCATATTCCAAGAGTGTCTGGATCATAGAGCTGTATCAAGGTGTTCCAATCCTATTAGTTTTACTTTTTGATCCTAATGGTCTCTAACAAAGAATTCGCCTTTTTTCATGGCTTCTGCACACTGGGTTGATATTTCAATGAGCTATCCATCACACCTCCCAGATCCTTTTCTGTTAATCATTAACAGTTCAGCTCCCAACAGTGCATATGTGCAACTTAGTTTTTAGGATTTTGCTCCAATATGCATCACTTTGTAGTTATGTGCACTGCACTGTATAGCCTCATTCAAACTGAATCCTTTTCTCTATACTTGGGTGAGAAAAAACTGTCCACAGAAAGAAGAACTGGAAATTACAATGGATGTTAATGGAGCTGTGAAGCAGGTGGAAGAGAGATGAGGGCTGGGGTTGCTTATCCACACTCTTATGGGGTATTTCTCTGCGGGGAAAACAGAGGAGGAGGTGGTACAGAGAAGAAAACTGGGATTTCTCTTTCTCTCCATGAAGCCTGGAAATACGGCAGGCTTCTAGATGGATTAAAAGCTCACTTTTTAAGAAATTAACATCTATTTCTATTTGTGGTCATTGAATGCATGTGTTTCTTTTACTACTGATATTTCCTACCTACTTAAGAGAGGCTAGAAGTACTGTTATTAATCACTTGCAGCACCTGCTTGTGGCTGTTTTGGAGACCCATGATTCAAGTATATCATTCTCCAGAGATCTGAAGTATTTTATAGCTTGCTCCATTTAAATCTCTTTGAGGAAATTTAGTTGCATGGGCAGAATGCAAACTTTTCATATGATAAAAATTAAGCAATTTCCATTAGGAACTTGCATAGGGATGGAGATTTACTGAGAGAATGGGAAAAGGAGGGAGGGTTGGGAAGGATGTGGAATGAACAGAGAAGAGAGAAATGAAGAGGGACAGGTGATACTACATAAGAGGGTCTTATATCTACAGGGTATTGTACAAACCTGGAGGTGAATGTAGCTTTTTAAATATAACCTGAAAGCAAATATTTATGTGCTGCAGGGTTGTGAGGAATCAGATGAAATATTTTTAACATGCTGCGATTGTGAAAAAACAAACCCCAAGATATTCTTTCTTTTTTTATGCATATTATCTGGTCACTACCCTAGGGATACCCTGTCATGACACTACCCTTCCATAGTGGTGGGGTTGAATGATCCTCCTGTGAGTCAAGAAGCTATGCTAAGCACAGCAGTGCTACTGGTATGCTCTCCTGTGTCAAACAGGCTTTAGCTGCAGAGCTAGATTAAACCTGCCAAACAGTTATCAGCAGGAGAGGGGGATAACAGCGGCAGAGAATCCCTCAGAGACAATGCAGTGGCACCGTAGCTAACACTTGTTAGTACTGCACAGTAGGAGGCAGTGGTAAACCACTCCTGAAGCCTTCTACCTTGGAAACCCTATGATGAGACAATCTAAGAAGAAACAAGAAATTGTGCCAGAATATGATGCTCCCAGGTTGGTAGGCACTCGTGAGCTACCATGGAAGTGAAAAGGAAAAGTATGAGTAGCACTGTGGCTAATGACACAACTGTACTCAAGCTGAATGGATGTTCAGCTGTCACATGCTCAGAGACAAAAGGAAAGTCCAAAGCTCCCACGTGTGAAAAGTATGAATCAGGGGAAACTAGACACTGAAAAGCAAGAAGTGGGGAGAAAATGCAGTATTTGAAGTGAGCAAACTAAAGTGGACAGGAATGGAACATTTTGCATCAGATAATTATACACTGTTTTTACTCAGGCAATGAACATCTAAGAAGAAATGAAGTGGTATTAATAGTGAAGAGAGATGTTCCAAAACTAGTCAAGGGATATAAAGCAAAGTCTACATGAATAATATTAGTAAGGCTTCAGGGAAAACTCATCAATACAACCATAATCCAAGTTTATGCTCTATCTACCAGGGTAGAAAAGGAAGAAACTGAAAGATTCTGTGCTGGAGACGAGGAGGAAATTGCTCATGCACCGAAACAGGACAGCTCATTTGGTAATTATAAGTGACTGGAAGTCAAAAATAGGAAACAGAACAGAACCAAATATTGTAGGAGAATTTCACCTAGGACCAAGAAATGAAGGAGGAAAGAAAATGACTGAATTTTGTGAAGCCAACAATTTATTCATCGCAGACCAAAGAGGAGACTGTATATGTGGACATCATCTGATAGCCAATACAGAAAACAGGTAGATTACATAATTGGAAGCAGAAGATGAAGAAGTTCCATTCTCTCTACAAAAACAAGACTGGGAGCAGATTATGACAGAGGCCATGAATGGCTAATATGAAAAAATTAGAGTAATGCAAAAGAAGAACAGTAAACCAACTGTCATGCCAAAATACAACCTTAAGAACATCCTCACAGAATTTAAAGAATTTATTTTTCACATTAAGTCTAACTGACCAGGATTCAGAAGAACTCTGGACAGAATCCAGGGACATTGTCAGAGAGGAATGGAAAAAGACACTATTTATAGGCAAAAAGAAAGAGAGGTCTCAGTGGATGACAAATGAAACCCTCTAAGCAGTTAAGGACAGATGGGAAGCAAAAGTAGAATAGGACACCAATAAGGCCTGAGCCCTGAACACAACTGTTTAATAACTTGTGCTTAGGGCGAAAGAAAACTATTTTAACAATCAATGCAGAGAAAAAGAAGACCACAACAAAAATAGCTGAACAAGAGATATCCTCCAGGAGAGCTGAGAATTTTAAGGGAAATGTAAACCAAGAATGAGGATGCTTTACAATCAGCAGAGGAACATACTCTATGAACAAGTAGAAATAAAAAGATGGAAACAATACACTGTAGAACTAAAAGAGATGGAAGGATAACAGAGACATTCAAGGAAGAAACCTCTGAAGAGGAATCCACAATGTTAGGAAGTGAAGTGGAAGGTGCACTCAAGATGATTGGGAAAAATAATCAAGAAAAGATGGCATAGCTGTATTGATATTTCAAGCAACAGAAGCACAATCCACTCAAATTCTAAGTAAAATCTGTCAACAAATATGGATAACAGAAGAATGGTCCACAGGTTGGAAATGCTCAATGTACATTCTAGTTCCCAAGAAAGAGGACAACAGGGGTTACACAAACCACTGAACCACTCCATTAATCTCCCACACAAGTAAAGTGATAATCAGAATTCTGCATCAGACTTTTTTTTACCATATTCGGAGTGAGAAATGCCAGATGTTCAAGCTAGGTTCAGAAGAGGAAGGGGCACATGGGATAATATTGCATACATATGTTGGATAATGGAGGACATCAAAGAATTTCAGAAGAAAATGAGCCTGTACTTTATAAATTATAGCAAAGCCTTTGCTTGATTAGATCATGAAAAACTGTGGATCACTCTTAAAGAAATGGCTGTACCAAAACCTTGGATTAGCTTAATGCGAAATCTATATTCAGGACAAGAGGCCATAGTTAGGACAGAATAAGAAGAAACAGACTGGTTTCCAGTTGACAAGAGGGTCAGGCAAGGCTGCATTTTATCACCCTATCTTTTTAAGTTGTGTGCTGCATGTATCATGCACAAAGCTGGATTAGACTCTGAGGAAGGAGATGCCAACAATTTAAGACATCAACAATTTAAAGTTTGAGAGAAGAAACAGCAACAATTTAAGATATGCAGATGACACCACATTACTGTGATAACTGAAGCCCCTGTCAGAGCTGCTGATGACAAGCAGCAGCTGTTGGTCCCTGTGGCTCTGGCTGGAGATAAGTCCTGCAGCTCAAGAGCTCCCCCTGCTGCCATGGACCAAGCAGGCGCGGACGTCCCTCTGCCTGCTCCTTTAGAGCAACAGGGATCCAATTCTGTGCCTGCTCCTTTGGAGTAACAGGGATTTGATTCTGAAGAGGTTCTAGAGCCTGGTTCAATAAGCCCCCAATCAAGGCAGAGACTCGAGAGGGCTGTGCAAAGGGAGGCTTTCTTGGCTAAGTTTAAGAAGCGGTGACCGGACACACCTGTGCCTGGGGCTATATAACTGCCTGCCTGGAAGCTTCCCTTTGCTTGTGGCAAACTTCTTACAAGCTCTCCTCTTGCTTGTACCTTGCTCCCAGCACCTGGTTCCTGATATCTTGAACTGATCTCTGGACTCTTGACCCTTGGCTTTGGAACTCTGACTATGGCTTCGCTTGGCGCTCTGGTAAATGAACTTCCTTGAGTAAGTGCTTGCTTGTCTCCTCCTGGTTGGACTTTGCTGGCTCTCCCACTCTCTTCTCTGGGCTGGCTTGCTGCCCAGGTCTCTGACCTTGACAATTACTAGCAGAAAATAGCAGAAACCTGAAATGCTTACTAAAGGAAAAAAAGTGCAATGATAGATTTACAGATTGAAATTAAGAAAACAAAAATAATGACCACAGATGATTTACATAATTTTAAAGTAGGCAATGAAAAAATTAAGATAGTCAAAGATTTCCTATACATTGGCTTAGTCATTAATCAAAATGAGGACTACAGTCAAGAAATCAGAAAAAGACTAGAACTTGGAAGGGCAGCTATGAAGGAACTAGACAAAATCCTGAAGTGTAAAAATATATAAAAATCAGGATTGTCCATGCCATTATATTTCCAACTTCTATGTATAGTTGTGAAAGTTGGACAGTGAAGAAGGCTAATAGAAAGAGAATAAACTTGACTGAAGTATGGTAATGAAAAAGAGTTCTGTGGATGTAGGTAATTGGCTCTTAGAGCAAATCAAGCCTGAACCATTCCTAGAAGTCAAGATAACTATACTGAGACTGTCATACTGTGGCCATATCATGAGAAGCTATGACTCACTAGAAAAGACAATAAGGCTTGGCAATGCGGAAGGCCTTAGGCAAAGAGGAAGACTCCATTATAGACTCAAACAAGGAAGCCAGAGCCCTCCGTTTGCAAGAGCTGAGCAGGGCTGTTAATGACAGAGTGACTTGGAGATTTCTCATAGGTGTTATGAGTACCATCTTACAGTAAATATATGAAAAAAACAGCTTATACTTTGGTGATATTGACAAGTGGATATATGTAAATATCTTGGTGACAGCATAACCAAAACAGAAAAGAGTGTGACAGCAGACTTTCTAACATTTCACAGATGAAAACTAGGGCACATGTCACGAAGCTACATCACAATGCGATCAAGCTGGCAAAAGCTATAAATGCAGAAGAAAAGACAAGCTGGAGATGCTGCAGTGGTTTAGTTTTCCCTGAGCCTTCTGAGAGTGTGTTAAGATTCTTTCCTCTTGTGTGTCCTTTTCCCTCCTGTGTTAATTGAGATAATTGAGAACAAACTGTTCCAGAGGGTTGAACTCACTTTGCAGCAATTTAAGTAAGCTGAGGATAAAAGGCAAGTTGGGATGAGGAAGAAAAACTGGGACATTTTAAAAGTAGCTGAAGCAGATGGGACACCAGAGGATTAATCAGGACTATCCCTGCTAAATCAGAATAATTAGAGGTATGTCACAGCATTTGCTCAGGGTGGTGAACGTGAAACCAGTAGCCTGTCCTGAAGGGAAGACTAACAGGTAAATGGTGGTAATAACGGAAGAAAGCAAAGGGGATGTCATAGCTCTTTAAAAAAGAAGCTCCAGACATTGATGAATGGTTGTGGAAGTTGTATGATTTATATTAATTAGATAAACTGACAACTATATTATCAGATAAATCCAAGAAAAAATTCAATGTATCTAATCTCCCCTCTTTGGGAATCCAAATGGGGGAAAACAGCTACAATTGGATTAAAAGATTGAAGCTAAGATCAAAGAACCATAATCACTGATAAATAATGTAATAAAAAAATGGATTTTGAAACTTTGAGAGGTAAGAACTTTTTGACATAGCTTTAAAATGTCTTGTCAAGGTAGAGATTTATTTTGATTTACTAAGTAAATGTTAAACTTTGTTGGTGAAGTGCTAGATAAGATATAACTGACTACGAAATAAGAAGTGTAAATAAGAGACGATCATTAGGTATGTATCTGTTTTATTTCACCATATTTTATTTCACTATATATCTATATTTTATTTTATTTCACTGAAATTATGCTGTAAATTAAGATTTTGTTATTAATTTTTTCTCTTATTTTTTTAATATATTGTCTTTATTATTGTATGTGAAATTGGCTTCTTTTGTTGATATACAAACATTTATGGATATATCTTTTGTTTGAAGTTCCATGTGTAGATGTGTAGATGTGTAGATGTGTAGATGTGTATATTTCTTTTATCTTTTTTTAAACAATAGAAAGAAATTAAATGCTCTTCAAAAAAAAAGCTTCCCCACATCTTAGAGAAAGAAGCGCTACATCATTATCTTCTGTCAGGCGTTTACATAATTCAAGGTCTTGTATTCCTCCTCCCTTTCTCATATTTAAACAAGGAACACTGAATCTGACTCCTTCAAAGTAGCCCAGGCTTACAGTACGAAACGTATTTGCTTATAAGTGGAAGAGGACTTTCCAGTAATTGTATTTAGGATGGCAGCAACAAGCAACCTAGTTTATACATTTAAGAAAACTGAGAGGTAACTATTTTATTGAATTGTCCTTTCGACTGCATGTTGGAGTTATAAATTTCTATTCTACTTCCTAAATGTACTAAAAGGAAAGAGGGACAGCCAGCCTGAACCTCCATATTAGCTTTCTATGAATAAAGAGGTTTTTCCCCCCTTAGGGAAACATTCATATATGCTTCTCCCTTGCTACAGTCTAAGTGGTAGTCTAAGAAAATCCTGATACTTTTATTTATTTATATCTTGCCTCTTCCTCACCGTTGAAACTGTAATGTAATATACACAATTCTACCGACTGCATGTATCTCAACTAACATTTTATCTAATTTTTATAAAATTAAGACTATAGTCCTGGAGTGTAACCCCATGGAAATTTACCCAGAAAAACTGTGTTCGGTGGGATGTACTTCTGAGACAGTGGGTGCTTACCATTCCAGCTTTCAGACACTTATTTTTGAAACTGTTACTCTGCCATATAATGCCTAGCACCCATAGTCAATGTAAAGTGCATTAGACCACATAACCAGTAAATCATCACAAAATGATGTAGAATTTTTAAAAACATAATTAGGCAAAGCAAGAATTAAGAGCCCAATCCTATATATATATTTTCAGAAGAAAATTCCCCAGTGGTGTTTACTGCAAAATAAACATTTATTTCTTTGTTTAAAATATTCTGTATACCCTTATCTTTTAGATTCAGTGGAAATATACAATCTAAATCAAATAAGGAAACAAACAGCAGGCAGAGCATGCACAGTCAAGCTGCCACATGTTACCACATGATCTGTAAATGAGGGAACCTGGAGTCTTCCCAATGCTTTGGATTACAGTTCCCATAATCCCACTGTTTATGAATCGTAGTCCAATCATCTAGAAGTTCCTGGGCTGCCTACCTCGTCTTGCTATGAATACCATCTTCCATTTAGGAATCTTTATTTCTAAATTCAAAGATAAAATATTGCAAATCTTGTATACAGCACCTCTTAAAAGCAAGCTGGCTTTCCATGGGTCTTAGCGGACTCCTACAAACTAATCTGTCTGCAGCATTGCTCCTCTCAGTTTTCATCTTCATGTCTCAGTGGGTTCATTCGCACTGTAGCCAAAACTATCAGAAACATTTAAGAAAAATCACTAATGCAGCATAAAAACCTAAAAATAAAAAGGTGAGCTGGAAGAACTTTTACCAACTATAAATAGACTCCTACTAGCACAGTAATTTAAAAGCAACAGATCTGTGTCTTGGAGCTTGCTTATCTCGTATCGTATTTCTTATGTTTACTCAATGCTTATTTCCTCCTTTTTCCTCAGGGAATTCATTTTAATCTAGTAAATCAAGCATATGTTTAGCCACCTAAATGTGATTTCCATTATTCATTTTAGTGGGGTATTATTTACAGTTCCAATTATAGCTATACTAAGTGTGGTGTACAGACTGGAGCTAAATATTCCTGAGCAATGGCAGATTAAAAAAATGGAAGCCAAAGGTCTCCACTTATCTCCTCCCTCCAAAATATTTTTGAAAAAAAACTGGATATGGGTGACAGCAGCAGAAATTACATCTAATACATACCAAGTGAGTGAGAATATTATTGAAGAATGGGCCCCAGGTTATATGAAACAAATTTTCTTTCTTAGAACAGAGCTCATGTTAACAGCCGCTATGGAAGTCTGAAATGTTTAACACTCCCTCCCCTCCCAAAATTATCTGGAATTAACTTTAGATTTTAATCCTAATCACTAAGAGAAACAAGCTTAAGAAGGTGTGTGTGTATATGTGTACATATGATCACCATCGATATCTTATTATGGTAACTTCTCCTGTTTCACTCCCTGTAGTCATCCCAGTCCATCACTGCCCCTGTCCTTCAGCGAACATCTAGAGTCTAGAGAACTCCATTTACTGTGATGTTTCTGAAACAAAACCTAACACCACTGTAACTACTACAAATGGACATCAAAAGGACAATGCAAATATAGGCTGTTGTAGAAAACACAAATATTAATTAGAAACAGGCTGTGTAATATTTATATACTCTCTTTCACTCCATTAAAAATTATTTTTTTTAAAAAACAAATCACTGCCAAGGAGGTATACAGTAATTATTTTAGTGTGGTCCCCTCATATAGATACAATCCTGACTTACTTTCTGTATCTGTTAGAGCCTATAACTAAATATATTACAGGTAAAGGCAAACAGAATTCTGTTGACCTTCAAAAAAAATGGACTAGACATTTTAGAATAGACATTATCTTTCATAGCTAACTATGGATGAAAATGAATAAAGAAACTTCAAAACATAATTTTGGATGTAAAAATCTTGAAATCCAAGTCAATGTATACACTATTGCTCTTAATGTCTTCTACAGGGACAATTACAAAAGCTTTGCAAAACATCTGACCTGATTACTATTAAATCACTTTAGCCAAAACAGGACCCCCAGTCCACTCATGTGTCCACATACATACAGCCCAATGAGGACTGGGCATGCTTAGTTGCCACAGTGGTGTGTGGCTCTTTTCTGTAAGGGGAGTGGGTGGGGAGAGGTGGGATAGAATATTCAGGAGGATAAGGTGGCTAATTGACTGGAGCAGTAAATAGAATTACTCCATGCTGAAACTTTTTGTTGCCAGTCCCAATTACACAATGCACAAAGCATAACATTCAATTGTCACATAAACGGGAAATTCTTAAATACAAACTGACATATCTTACAGAAAGAGGAGTGGGATTCCCACCTGAGTTAGTCATGGAATTCTGAGAAGAAGAGTATAAAAACAACATCTTTAATGAAACTGTACACCCAAGTGGTTTTATAGTTAAATAGATTAAACAATTACAACATCTCCCCTCCACACACACACACACACACACACACACGCACACACACACCAGGTAGGGGGTATGATAAAATGTTTGTTCATGGTGGATTATATTTTAATGATTGTTCCAGAATGCAATAGCTTCCTAGGAACAAGGAAGATATCTACTTCTTCTCTCATCTTCCTTCCAAATGAAGAGCTTGGCTATAATCCACGGGTGGGCAATTATAGCAGGTCCAAGGGGCACATTTTTGATCCCTGAGTCTGCCAAAAAAAATTAAAAGAAAAAGAAAGCAGCTGGAAGACCCCTTACGGATTTAAAAAATAAGGTCCTCCTCTGATTATTAATATTAAACAGTGCAAGAGGGGTCCAGCCACCTGTTTAAAAGACAAATGTTTTCTCCAGGTGTTTAGTTTGTTTGTTTTTTTGGCCAGAAAAAATGAGGTCTGAACAGATTGATGGTCACAAAAAATGAATCAGGGGAGGACTGTATATGACTGCAGGGCCAGACTTGATACATCTATGTCAACATGTATGCAGGACCACTGATCAACTGTGAGCAGACAGTTCAAGGCATTTTTGTGGAACCTGTATTTAAGAGCATTGGCCCTACTTCCAGGCTATCGGGTGGGACTGAGTTCTTGACACTGCCTGTGTTCTGGTGCTATTCGTTTTCTCGTCCTGAGGACACCCATGCTTAGAGTTCTGATGAGCTGTGCCATTTAGTCCGTGAGAAGTATAGGAATATAAAGTTGTTATTGTTAACAAAATATGAAGTCGTTATTTTAAAAACACAATTAAACAATCTGTGTAACTCTTCAAAATCCAATAGAAGGTAGAAAAAATCCTTGGCTGATACCGCAGCTCACCGACGTCCTAACCAAAGCCTTGAGAATTCAGTCAATTTATTTAAGCCCCGACAACTACTTCAGTTCACTATCATCGAAAAAGAGGCACATCTGCCACATCTCAGAGAGTTTATGAGAGGAAGATGAAGGATTTTTAAACCCTTTGCTAGCAAAAAATATGTAAAGATAAATAATATGGATTAATTGTATGCCACAGAAATGCCATTCATGACATTAGGGCAATTGAAAACATACTCTGAGTTAATGGGCATCTCAGGTGCTCAGAAAGCAAACCTTTACCAATGTTCAATCCTCCATGAATTCATTTCTTGTTTGCATCTTAATGCACTCCAAAGGTATAATTTTCTCAGTATAATACTTAATAAGGTTAAGCATCCCAGAAAACATTGTGTATCATGATTAAAGCACAGCCTAACTCAAGTACCAAATAGAAAGAAAAAGCTGGCTTGTACAAGGTCTGATGACATGGTATTTGACATTTTGTGACTTCCTATTTTATATCTTACGAAAATAAAAGATCCAAAGGAAGACGAAGGAAGTGGTCTTACTTTCATTGCTTGCGAGATATGTGCTTGTAGATTACAATTTTATTTCTGCAACACGCTGCATGTTAAACTGGTTGGCAGGTTCATCTTTTCAATACATTATGCCACTTCCAACCAAAAAGTACACATATCACATGATACTTTTTATAACATGGACAATATCCTGAGTATTTTTTAAAAAGTGAAGGCATCCTGGTATTAAAAATTGCAAATGGGAAAGCATTCCCTTGGTTGTTCTGCCACTTCTCTGACAAGGTATGTTTCGTGCTGTCATTCAAAAATCATGTACAAATATAATAGTACACAGGTGAGCCCTAAAATATCCAACAACATTGTCTGAAAAGGTCCCTTCTCCCACTCTGGTGTTTACCTTCCCAAGGTAAACGTAGACTGCTTTTCAGGTGTGGGACCCATCCTTAGTTTAAACATCCAGTTTGGAATCCACTTGCTAAATTTTGGGCAGGTGTCAATATGGTGACAGTGCTATTCTGATCTCTTGTTTGTAAATACTGCCCTCAACAAATGTTAAAATGTTGTAAATTACTATTGTGTATCCTTCCATCAGTTTTTCTATAACAATATCACAGCTTATTTTTTCCTAGCCAGAACATCTGTGATTGTACTGGGAAATACAAGCTCAATATACTGCAAAATTATGCTCCTCTTTTGGTCTTGCTCTGGATAAAAATACAAAGCATTTCAATTACAAGAGGAAAATCTGGCTGTTCCTCAAAACTGGCATGTGCGCCTGTTCATGCATATCCTGAAACGGTGCTTCTTTATGTCCCATGCATGCTGATTCAGACACACACCAATCGTATTCAGTGTTGTTTACTCCCAGGTGAATGTGCACAGGGTTGCATCTTAAGTGGTTTCTTTCATTTCCATACACCACCCTGCTACAAAATAGTCTAATTTAGGTACATCTCACTGCTCATATTGCAAGGGTTAATATGAGCCTCTCTCACTTTGGAAGGCCATTGTTATTATTGTTGTTTAAACTACTTGCTGGCTTTATCCTGAGCACTGTCAATTATGAAAGGTCATTCTGCCCAGCCAAGGGAGGCAAGACCTGAAACAGCTGGTGTGTGAAAAGCTTGACAGAAGCCTTCTTAAAAGCTGCTGGGCTGGCAATATTAACCTTAAATTAAGTGAATGAAGAGGAATAGGCAGCAAAGCTTTCAAACTTGTTCTCCTAACATGCCCTGCATTTTTGAAGTTTATGTTAGCTCACTATTGCAGAACAAAGGCATATAGGATTGAAGTACTATATTCTTCAGAGGTCTTATAAGGTGTGACACTTAATATGATGTTTAAGCTAACTGTTTATGAGCAACGAAACTCATCATCTTTCCTTTCCAGCTTACTCTTGGATTGTCATTAAATTCTCTCTCTCTTTCTCTCTCTCTCTGTGTTTTAAGCAGGGCTATTGTGTTTTCAGCATCTGACTATCAGACAGAAATGTAACAGGTAAAGAGGCTCTCAATCTTGATATCTCTGAGGCCTACATCCTGAATTTTTGTCAGTCAGGCAGTTGTAAAGGCATCATGGCCTCACGACAGGCAAAAACAGTAAGCATGTATCAGAGGCAAGCGAGTAAATGGGAAATCTTTATTTTTATTGTGAATCTGTGGGTTGATTCTTAGGACATTTCAGCACTATACTATGATAGTGCTATTATTCCCCTTCAACGTCCTATGGAATTGTGGGGGTTGCAGTTTAAGGAACAGCATTTAGAATTCTCAGCCAGAAAGCTCTTTGGCCTCAGTAAACTACAAACCCCAGAATTCCACAGGAGGTTGAAATAATAGCACTATTACAGTGAAGGGTGGAAATGGCCTTAGACTGCAATGGATCTGATGCCAATGTTAACGTTAACCTACTAAAAAGATAAATGTTTACATTAGTATTAAATATTAACCAGCTGATGTCTACACAATAAACCAGTATGAAGAAACAGCTATACAGTTGCATTGGGATGGGGAGCAGGGGAGGTAGTTTGCCCCAGGCGGCAATGTTTTTGGGGCATCTCAGCCTGTAGCCATGTCCCCATATGCCCTGGCCACGCCCCCAAGCACCGCAGCCACACCCTTATGCACAGTGGCCACACCCCTCAAGCCATAGCCCTGCCCCCTCTCCAAGCTCCGCCACTGCAGCTACAGAAACCACCTGAAGTTGGGAATCCTATATTATGCTGCTGCCCAACTACAGCTGAAAACAATGTATTTACTTGAAACAAACACTTACTTGAAAATCCTCAGAACATATTTTGTAAACGAAGCCTGGCATCCTGCTAGTGATATATGATAACATAAGTCCAACTTGCTAAAGTAAACCAGGTTTGGTTTTTTTTGGTCATTGTTAATATTGGGATTCTTTTACTGACCACTTAATGACCAAAATCTTTTCCAACTCACTCTTTAAGTGATACAGTGTACCAACATGCTCATTCTCACGCTGTTGGAGCGCGGGAGTCAGTGGAGACATCTAGCCATTTTCCAGCAACTGGAAATATTGCAAGGACATTATCTTCAGGGACTTCCCCATGACACAGAGAGCACCTGAAGACATAGCTATGGAGATGTAGCTGTATAACAGACATTTATCTCCTGATGAAGAATTCCAGCTGAAATCGCAAAACTTTCTGATGATTTGGTGGAGTACGTTTTATAATTCTACCTTCCTTCCTGTATAAACCTTGGTTCATTCTTTCTTTCTTTCTGAGTTTTTCCAGTTAGGCAAGAATGGAGCCTGCAATCTATCTTTGGTAAAGCAAACCCTAGATAGCTCTCGCTGGTTATGTCAGGTGTTAGTCCTAGATGTTTTAACTCTCCCCCTGTATGGGATGTGAGGTGAAAAAAATCCATGTTTATTCTGTACCTCAGGCAGAATAGTGGTAGCTATGCCATAAAAAGTGCAAGCAATATTCAGAGCAAGGTACCGCTGCAGTGGAACAATGCAATATAGTTGGCAGAGGCCCATGTGTTTTATGCCCCCAAATGAAATGCACTTATTTAAAAACTTTAACTGCAAGCTGGAATAGGTGAATAGCTGGCTTTATATTTCAGAGACGGTAAAGAGCAAAAGATGCAACTGTATCATCCTCACCTTTACCTCCAGATGGCATTGTTGCTACATCATCAGAGCCTGGCAATCCAGTCCTTATCCCATTGTTAAAGGTGTGTCCATCTGCTGGTTGTAGCTGCCAGTTCAGCCCAAGCATATGCATTGCTGCAAGACACATAAAAACAGGGGAAAGTGAACATGCAGTGTGTATATTACAAAAGTCATAAGAGAAAAGGCAACTGTTTTAAAGCAGAATTAAAGGACATAGACTAAATTGAATAGACAAAACTGAAAAAAGCAAACAGCTTTTCTCAGAGAAAAATTATAATAGGACTAAAGTAGTTTCTGCTTCTAGGGTAAAAATAGAGAGGATTAAATATAATACATGGTATTGTATAAGTGAGCAAGGGACAAGTTGGTTTCTTTATCAGGAGTTACTATAATTGCTTCTTTCATTATCAGGTATAAATGCAAAACATTTTTTTCAGACTTAGGGTGTTCCCACACTACACTGTTAGAATGCTATTATTCCACTTTCAATGTCCTGTGGAATCTGGGGGTTTGCAGTTTAGGGAGGGGCCTTTTAGAATTCTCAGCCTGAGAGCTCTTTGGCCTCAGTAAACTATAAAGCCCAGAATTCCACAGGATGTTGAAAATGGAATAATAGCACTATAATAAAGTAGGGCAGAAAATCCCTTACAGTGTGGCAAGTTACTTTTAAGAAGAATGAATATAATGGCATTTTGAGACCATTCATAAATGAGTATCATTTTAACAGTGTTCAGCTGTGGGTGTCTTCAACATTTCTTAATATTCATTTTAACTAAACTTTTCAAGCTGTGTTCAAAATATTATCTTCTTATTGTTTTATTGTATAAATGCTGCAATATTATATACTCCTACTCAGAAGTCAATCCTGGAACATGGATTATGGGGTAGGTTATACACTGTCTAGGGATGAATGCATAGGGTGGCAGATATACAGAGAACATGGAGTCTATATGTGTCTATGTGTTTAGCCATCTTGGCTCCCCTGTCAGCAGAAGCATGGGAAAATACATACATGCACACATACATACATCCTATCTGTCCACTTTTGAGCTGTCACAGTGGAAACTTTAATGAGAGTTTTATGTCAGGTTTCATTTAACAAGCAGCAGATCACAGATGCTAACAAATTTCACATCATCGCCACTAAGAACTGCCAGGTAAATACAGAGAACCATCCCCTCCCAGTAGTGTTTCAGACATACCATAGAGCCAATGAGGGAATCAGACAGGTAAAATAAGCAGGCAGGTGTGCTGTGACTGTCTCACTGCATCAGGAAGTTTAAGTGGGATACATGCAAGAACTTTAGGGGGGTTCTGACCTGGTATCCCTACTTTATCTCATGGCATTTCTTGCTTGGTCACTCAAATAGCCAAAGAACCATGGTAAACTACTCAAAAATATGTAGCATTGTGTCTCATTCTGAGTTAAGATATACTTGAAAAGTCAGAATAATTATAGGCTTTGTGATTACTAGGTGTGCTTTGAATTCCTAATACTTAAGACCAGTTACTGACTTTAAGGAATTATACTTCACAAGAACCACTCACACTCAATCACTTTGTTGCTAATCTGTGCTAAGTACTAAACGATTTTATTGAATTCACATTTATAACACGCAAGTGACCAGTCAGCCATTGAAGAACTGGAAAAAGATACAGTGGGTTAATTTTTAAAACAGTTTTGTATTCCTCAGGAGAGGTGGGTTCAAATGTGGCAGAGGTCACAAGTGAAATGAATTTGGTAGGCCTAGTCCCCAATGGTAGTTATGTCTGTAGTTCAGCAGGAATGCACAATTCATCACTGGTGACAGTCCCTCCTCAAGAGAGGCCTGAAAATGGAATAGCAGGGTCTTGTGGGTCACAACAAAGGGCCAACGGAGCAGCTGTGTACTAAAATAGACCCAAAGCCTGACAGCATTAAATTCAATTCTGCTTAGGGCAATCAGTCATTTTAAAACATATGAGTACCCAAGTGATAAAATGCTAGGGGAGTGGATTCCGTCGACACATTGGATTAGGCAAAACTACTCCATAAGCTTCTCACATCAAGTTCCACACCTGCATTTGGGGGCAAAAGAAGTATAGCTAGACTGAAAGTCCACACAGATTTTGCTAACAAGCCATGCAATTGTAGAGGCAGTGAGCAATAATAAAGGAAGATGCTCAGGAAACAAGAGATCACCTCCTTCATGTACTAAGGTCACTGCAGCTTGTGGGGCATCACTAAATTGTTCTCACACAAAAGTGTCTGGTAAAGGATAAAGAGTCAATCGATAAGTATTAGATGAAATATGTGGAGTGACATAGTCATCTGCTTGTTTACACACAGTAGACAGCTACATCCTGTGTTTAAAGAGTGTTATGAAGAGTTGAAGAATTTTTTTAAGGATCAGCATTGTCAATACATTGCAGGAGCAGAAAATATCCACATCTCATCTTAAATAAAAGACAGTAAGTTTGCTAAGACCAGTTCAATAAGGCACCAGAGTTTTAGATGTGGTAGAATTCATTGCATACAACTTCAGCAGTTCAAGGAACCATTTTTTAAAATGCAAATCACACTGTAGAAAAAAATGGGTATGACAAGTAATTACAAACAGAACAAGGCAAGCTTCAAAGAATGAAGATTTGCTCAATACATTGACGCCAAATAACATTAGGACTGGGAACAGTTGAATGAATGAATACAGTAGTTTCTCATACATTTTTGCAGTTCAAACTGTAGACTGGTATGGATGGTTAGAGGCAGTTTAAGAACTCTAAATGTTAACCAGTAAGATCTGTCTTGTTATTTGCCTGTAAATCCACCTGCTTAGAATTGGCTTCTCTTGGCTACCCCTAAGGCTCAAACAGCCTTAAGCACCAAGATATTCATCTAGAGATTCACCAACTCTTGTATCTCCTTGAGGTGATTTTATCATAGGCAGTGCTACAATATTAATCAAATTTGCAGTCGATGCACCAGTTTAGATGCCGCAAGTATTGTTCATAAGACACTCAGAAGATCTACAGGGCCTAATAATACCACAAAGAAATTATTATAAATAACCTATCTGCCTACACTTTGCAGACTTCAGAACTGATCATTAATCATATACTAGGTATCCAGTTTCAAAACTAAAACTGTGCCTTCATTCATTGCATCTACTCTGATAGCATGCTCTACACACAATTAAAAATGGGTGAGGGCCAGCTTTAATTACAGGAATGGAAGACGATACATAATGTCAAGTCTGGAGCGTAAATGATAGTCTTTAAATGCACTTAGGATTTATAATTTTACATATCTCTGGTAAAATTAGCTTGGTACTGGTACATAAGAGATCAGATTAGGCAATCTAATGCCAGGATGGCAAACAAATTGATCTGTACAATAAGATGAATTACTAGACATGTATAACATTACTCCATTCTACAAAAAACAAAGCAAAAAACAACAATTTGTTTTACTAATAGATAGAGTCACAAACTTGGAAGATGAAGGGAACACTGTGGATGTAGCATACCTTGATTTCAGTAAATGTTTTGACAACGTCCTCCATGATATTCTTGCAAACAAGATAGTAAAATGCAGGCTAGACAGTGCTACTGTTAGGTGGATTTGTAATTGGTTCACTGAACAAACCCAAAGAGTACTCACCAACGGCTCCTCTTCATTCTGGAGAGAAGTGACTAGTGAGGTGCCACAGGGTTCTGTCCTGGGATCAGTGCTATTCAACATCTTTCTTAATGATTTGGATGAGGGAATTGAGGACATTCTTATTAAATTTGGAGATGACACCAAATTAGAAAGGGTAGCTAATACTCTAGAGGACAGGATCAGAATTCAAAATGACCTTAACAGAGTTAGAGAGCTGGGCCAAAACTAACAAAATTTCAATAGGGAAAATGTAAGCTACTGCACTTAGGCAGAAAAAAATGAAACAGACAGATACAGGATGGATGACACCCGGCTTGACCACAGTACATGTGAAAAAGTTCTTGGAATCTTTATAGATCACAAGATGAACATGAGTAAACAGTATGATGCAGTGCTAAAAAAGCTGATATCATTCTAGGCTGCATCAAGAAGGAGTACAGTATCTAGACAGAAGGAAGTAATAGCATCGCTCTATTCTGCTTTGGAATACTGTGTCCAATTCTGGGCACCAAAATCAAGAAGGATACTGACGAGTTGGAATGTGTCCAAAGGAGGGTGAACAAAATAGTAAAAGACATAAAAACCATATCCTATGAGGGGCAGCTTAGGGAGCTTAGCATGTTTATCCTGAAGAAGAGAAGATTAAGAAGTGACATGACAGCTGTGTTCAAATTTTTGAAGGCATGTCATACGGAGAAAGGAGCAATCTTGTTTTCTGCTGCTCCACAAACTAGAACGTGAAACAATGGCTTCAAATTACAGGAAAAGAGATTCCACCTAAACATTAAGAAAAACTTCCTGACAGTAAGAGCAGTTAAATGGCGGCATATGCTGCCGCAGACTGTGGTGGAGTCTCCTCCTTCGGAGGTTTTTAAACAGGGGCTGGGTGGCCATCTATCTAGAGTACTTTGATTGTCTGTTCCTGTAGGGCAGCTGGTTGGACTCAGTGGCCCTTGTGCTCTCTTCCAGCTCTACGATTTTATGTTTCCCAAGACTGTGTCCACAAAGATATGCACACTTAACAGTGACTATGTCCTATTTAATTCAACAAGATCTTCTCTTCAGATTTTATGACCTTTTAATATGTGCATTACTTTATATTGGTTTAATGTTTTGTTGAAACATATAAATATTTACCTGTGGTATTACATGTGGCCTAACATTTCTTTCTTGCTTGATATGTAGTCTCAGCTGAGTCAAGTGTGGTTGTACAAAAGGCAACTGAATACATTTGTCTGCTATCCATCCACTACTATTTCTGTCACGAGGTTGGGAGGGATCAGGGGAACTAATGACTGTTGGCATGGATCTTCTTGAGAGGTGAATGGCATAAACAATGGCAGTGTAGAAAATGGAAAAGTTCATTCAATGTGTGTATTGCTATTCTTTTGCACTCTTGATTCTAGAGCCTCTCAAAAGTGATGGAAGGTAGGAACATAAGTCATCCGATGACTTATAGCATGCTTGTATGCGGAAGAGGTTTTGCAGAAAATAAACACAAAAACCTCTTTCAAAACTGAGTCAGTGATTTTCCTTCTCCAGGCCTGTACTGTGTGAATAGAATGGAATGAATTTTCAAAGCGTTGCACGACAGATACGCCCACAAATCCCATTAGCTGTAATGGGATTTGTACGCCTATCGCCCATGCAATGCTTTGAAAATTTACCCCTCCATGTCCAATTTCTTTCTGCTTCCAAAATACTTGAAAAGCTTACACACACTTGGAATTACATTACAGTTAAAAAAAAAAAAAATACAAGATCTGGCTTCAAATTGCCCAAAGCACCACCAGAAAGCACATTTAAAGAGACCTGGAACAATAGTAACAACCTGTGTTATCATTAGCTTCCTATCTACTATTCTGACAGCAATGGAACAAACGTCTGTTCTTTTCTCTTTCTGTATTTTTTCCCTTCCATCCTCCTTGCAGAAATGTTTTGATTTTGTGCCACTTCCTGTATGCAATTTTTGTCACAAGAATTACAACAGCCGTGTATGCTGCATTCAGAATTTGAAATCTCCTGACAAAGGCTGTGCAAGAAAAACATAATGCAGTACCACCATCCATCTATTCTCATGACAGACCTTAGATTGTACTGAGAGCACAAAATTGGCACAAGATTCATCAATTCCAGAAACCTTATACAATGAGCCTGCTTTGGTGGCAACCTTAAGATTCAAAGTATAACTTTCTTTGCCAAGACCCCTCTTTGGTTACAGGACTTGAATGAAGAACAGCAACAATAATTCACATAGAGAAGGGCAAGCATTTTAAAAACTGTCTACAATCCACTTGTACATAGCCAGTGTGTCTATTCTGCACCAATTCCTCATGTGGTATGTTTGACACCCAGAATAATTTCAATCATTCAAAGATTCAGAAAATAGTTTTCTGCCCTGTCTCATTATACATAACCTTTATATATACAAAGACTTTCAACAGATAATACCACCCTAACAAATCAATTAAGAATATGTAAACAACCTAAGGTTTAACCAGCTGCCAAACCGAAGTTGAGGTTACCATGTGACTAAAAACATGTGATCCAAATCGGTGTGGAGTAGTAGTACTGCAAGCAGAAAGCATATCAAATTTACTTGTATTGCAGAATGGCTCTGTTGTGTGGCCCATACTCCTAATCAGTTCAGAATAGTTTGCTCAGTTTTCTTTAAAGCATTTTTTTATTTTTTATTTTTTATTTTTTTTGATAAAGATAAAAATGTTCCCTTTCAAACCTGGATTCTCTAATATGTAAATTTATAGTATTTTGATTAAAAACTAATCATTATATTTGGAAATTTAGGGAAAAAATTAAATCCTTGTAGGGTTTTTTCATATTAACAAATAACATATTACTGGCTGTAATTGTTATAAATGTGGGGACTGAGACTGTTTGGTTGGGTTATGAGCACCGTGTGTGTAAGATGAAGCAGTAAGTAGCACACTAACAAAGCAATAGGTAAAACTGCTATTCCAATTCTTCATTTTTTAAAAATATTTAATATCCCCCGCCCCCAAAAAAACCCTTATATATTTCACACAAAATCCTAATATTCTCCCTGGCTGCGATTCACTGTTGTAGACCCACACAGCTTTTAGGACCACAATCTCCAAACAGCACAGATCTCCGGTCTACTCTTGAGAGTTCTAATATCTAAAACCAAAATCCTCTGCCCATCCTAGAAAAAAGAGTGTCCAGACTCTCTCTCTCCTATAGCTAGACAAAATTTTAGCTGTAGTTAGGGTGAGTTTAAAATGCATCTAAAGAGCAGAAGAAACAGCTATACTTTTACTTGACAGTTTTCTCTGACCGTTCTCAGCAGGAATGAAATTGGCTAGGAAGCAAGAAATGTGTAGAATCATAAAGGAGGTATTTTTAGGAAAACATTGTCAGAACATCTGAGGTAGAACATCTTTACTAGACGGGCATTTGTGGCCAAGATAAATTTGGAACCATTGTAGCATACTTAAGACAGGATTAAACATTAGGCTAAGTATGTGGTAAAACAGCATTCCTGCTGTTGTCTAATTATCTGAAAGTGCCTGTGGGTGAAGAATGGAATATACCTGCCCTGTGCCAGTTTCTTTTAAACTTCCTCACATTTCAAAATAAGGTGGCTATTTTATCTAAAGAGAAATGCAGCAGCCAAGTTCTCAACTGTAGGAAGTTTAAAATACATGACAGACAAAAGTGACCATGCATATTCTGTCACAGTACTGCAGTTTATTCTTTTACTGAGTTGTGAATTGTTTTAATACTGTAAATTATTTAATTCTATTTTAACGTTCACTTTTTGTTTGTTTTTAATTGTATTGTTCTTTTAAATTGCGAGCCACTTTGAGTCCCAATTTTGCAGAAAAAAAGTGGGATATAAATAAAAAGAAGCAGAAGCAGAAGGAGGAAGATGAGCACATTGTTAGTGTGAACTAAACAATGAATTGCGTCTATTTATAGGTAAATATAAATAATTATAATAAATGCCAACAAGGCAGGGGGGAGGGAAGGGAACACAAATTGCAGAGAATAGCTCTGAATTTGCAAACTATGATTTTTAATGACATCATCAAGACTTTCTCAGATACATTACTTTTCTGTTGTACTTTTAGGCTGAAAAACCCAATAAACATGCTAGCAAAATGCCAAGTCTTCACCAGTAACCTTGGGCATTGTTGGGAGAAGAGGGTAGAAGTTTCACCCTATGCTGACTTCCTCACTGAGTGTACTGAAGCTTGGAATGCCCTTCTATCGGAGTCCAAATTACCCCCTTCTCTCCTTCTGCTGGCAGACAAAAAAAGAAAAAAGAAAAAAAAAATCTAGATAGGTTTTCGACCCCTAACTGGTTACCATAGAAAGGTCTTTTCATGAGAGATGCTGTAATTTTATTCTAATTTATTTTATTTAAAATGTGTTTAAACCGTTCTTGGTTCAGCTTTATTTTGAAACAATGTGTTGATTGTTTTAATTTTTTTTTTTTGTTTAATACTGTGACTTTGCCTATTCCACACTATAAGCCACTTGGGTTCTGCACAGGAGAAAGGCAGAAAAAGGCAAGCAAGCAAGTCTATTAGATGGTCTATGTACTTTATCCAGTTATAGACTATAACAAGTATTTTCTCTTCGCACTACAGATTAAGAGGAAGAACATCCTTGTAGATCTGTAATGAGACCATTTAATAACAGACTTTGTTTGAAAATCAAAGTAAACAATGTCTGCAAGATCACCCTTCCTACATATTAGGTGATACTCCCAAAGAACTCTAAAAGTTTAAACAGTATTTGCCTTTGTAGAACCCATGCTGATTCTTTTCTAGCAGGATTTGTCCTCTTATATGTTTGTTAATTGTATCTTCAGTAAAGCTTTCTACTGATTCACCTGGAACAGATGTTTGGCCTATTGGCACAGCATTTTCTAGATCTTCCTTATATCCCTTTTTAAAAATGGTTGCAGTACTGACCTCTCTCCAGTCCTCTTCTATAGAGACTAATCTCAGCAGCATATTATATATTGTTAACAGATCAGCAATTCCACATCTGAGTCCTTTATGCATTCTCAGGTGGATGCCATCTGAATCCAATGATTTGTTTATTTGTAGTATTGGTTACATCTCTTGTCACCAATAATTGCATCAGCTCCTCAGCCTCCTTTCCTGAAAATACCAATTCAGACATTAATACCTACCTTACATCTTTTGCAGTGGAGACTTAAAAATTAATTCAGCTCCTCTGTATTTCCTTATTCTCCTTTAACTTTGCTATCACTTGTTAGTTTCCTACTAACATGTTTAAATAATTCTTCATTCTTGGTCTCTATGTAATTAGGGGATCTAGAAACCTTATTCTTTCTTGTGACTAGAACATGCTGGACTTGTGACCAGAGATCTGTGATGGACAGAAGATTGCTGGACCATATAATATGTTGCAAAACAAGTGACCTGCTTACCCTTAAGGCATAAACCTGTGCTGTGGTTGCTTTGAAAGACCATTCATCTCAAGATTTCTGCAGTTTATCCTTCTTATATCCAATAATAGGAATGCTTAGGGGCTTCAGGCTCCTAAGGCTGTTGGTTCTCCCAGACAACAAGTTTTCTGCCCACAAAATGGTGAGCTGTGATCCCGGAAACATTCAGGAGGGACAGTAAACTGTTAAATAGGTTACACCCCCTTCCCCTGCAGCCATTCGCATAAAAGATGCATGTTTTGAAAACCAAATGTGAACGTTTGACCACTTACTCTTTTTTTTCCCTGGCATTTTATGGAATCCGCAAGAAAATTCTGGGATGGAAAACTGGCTCATAGAGCCAAGACAATTGCTCATTAATGACTTAAACATATACAAGTCCATGTGGAGGACTCACATCTCTATATCCTTAACGGGCTTAATTTTGGATAGGTAGTACTATGGGCATCTTCTCAGGATACTGGAATTAAAAAGAAAAACTGGTGACACCCACATACCTATATGAAATCAAAGCTAAGATAACATGTCCCCACATTTAGAAAACCAAATGCAAAAATTAGTGTCAGTGCACATTTCCTATGACTAGGAATTATTTTAACTAGGAAGCTTTCTCGGTTCTTTTAATCATTGCAAATTTTGTCAGTCAGTTTTATTGTATTTGACTAAAGGCCATTACAAATACAGTTAAAAAACAATAAAACCAGTATAAAAATGTATACATCCATATACCTCAATATAAGATATTAAATCAAAGAATCCCCAGCACAATCTATAGCAATCTCTTTCAAGTATCTGGTACAGCTACTTTCAGCAGTTTTGGCAAATAAGGCTGTTTTATATGTAACACGTGGATCGCAGTCTGACAGCAGCCAGCAAAGTTTAATCATTACAAATTTGATTCACACTAATTTTAAGAATCTCTCCATAGTATTTCAGTCCCCAAAAAGTCCATATCTCAGGATTCAACATCTCTATGTGCAGTTTAGTAGTACTAAATTACCTGACACATTTGTTATAGCTGAAGGTTTCTTCCATCTGTTTTAATTTGTGAAAAAATGTATTTGATTTCATAGCCTTAACAAAGGAAATGGCTTACTGACTACTATAAGTGGCTGTCCATACCAATCTTATCATTTTCAAGTGAAATTCACCTCACTGGTACCTTCCAGGAGTGGATAAAGTGAAACTGAAGATACAGAGTTGAGGGGAGCTATTCCTCTTGGTGAGTAAGATAGTCAAAGTATATATTTGTACAGCTAATTTTTAATATCTTTATACTACTATTTTTTCATTCTAATTCATGTTCCCCTTTTCAAAGAGATTTTTTTAAAAAAATTAACATAATGTTTATATAAGAGAAATATAGGACCTTTAATTACTTCAAACACATTGTTTTATACATCATTTTATACATTGCTTATACTAATCCTGGGGTTGGGAATTATGCAGCTCTCTAGATGGTATTTGACACAACTAACAGCACAGTTCACCAGTGGCTACCACTATAGGGACTTGTAGTCCAGCACCATCTGGAGGGACACATGGTTCCTACCTTAGTGTTAAGCAATAGCACTTTATAAACCAGGTGTATTTCCAGATTATCATGTGTGGCACTAAATTTGCACCCCTCGGGTACAACTGCTTCTCTCTCTTGCTCAGGCTCAGGCATCAGCATTGGTGAAGAGACCACCATTTTGAGTAGCACTGGTACAGAATACAGTATCACACAAAGCTACATTTAACTTCCGCTACTGGACATTCATTTGTGCAATGGGATTTTCACCCCTCCACTCATAATATCTTATAGCCCTCAGCACTCTCTCAAAATTTGTTGTGATGTGGGGTGTGAAGAGGGAGAGGATGAACTAACTCCAATGACAAACACCATACAAGCAGTATTGGTAGCGTTTGGAGAGAAGGGATGGCCAGGGAATTTGCATATCACCGATGTCAAGTAACTAGAATGCTAAGCTTTCTGGGGTTGGAATTGTTTCTGCATTTTGTTTCCTGAGGTGTCAAGCACTTTGATTGAATATTGTTTCATGGTACAAATAAATGAGATGGAGTTATGGGAAAACATAAACCAATCAGTAAGATAATAGAGCACATGATATCACAGGTAGTATTCCTGCTCTAGAATGTGCTAAAAGTATCCCTCAGACTGCTCAGATAAACAAAGAAAAAGAACATCCCTCCAGTCCTAAAATATATTTGCAACCATCTTTTGCTCCATTCCATCTAGATAGACTCCACACTGTTCTTTGCTGCCAAGGAGCAGGGCTCCTGAAAAATTAAGCACGTTGTAGCATCCCTCTCTATCCCTGCAACTGATTGTCCTGGGAGGCTAGAAAGGAAACAAGAGTGTGTGCTGACAGCTTAGCTCAGCTTGAACTCTCATTTTTCACATGGAGCTAATTAAAAACTGAAATTAGTTAAATATGGAAATGACACTTGCCAGCACTTTAGCACAGTATTGGTAAAATCCCTCCAGAGTGCTCCAGCATTACCTGCTGCTTTGAAACTCCCCAACTGAATTTCACAGTTAAAAGCCTGAGCAAAGGGAAAGTTATTACTGAGATTTCCAATTCAAAATGTGACGGTAAAATTCCAAATTAAATTTCACGGTTGCCCTTGGAGTAAGCTAGAGATGTTTGGTGCAGTCCAATAATACAGTGTGCAAATAATGTCCCTATGTGCATGCTCTGATTATCTCACCTTTAGGCACAGCACTGGTTCTGCCAAGGTTCTGAAACCCAGAACACATCTGCTACTAGGGAAATTACGGCAGCAGGAATTTTCCATTGGCGAAAAACTAGGTTAGGTAAAGGATGTATTTCTGCAATTTAATAGCAAGCACGTCTGAAGTTAAGAGACCAGCAGTTGAAATATATTCTATGCTTCTTAATTTTAATACAGTTTTGTGATAATTCATCAACTTCATAACAGATAGCAGAAAGTCTGACGGTACAATAAATTATTTTGCAGGTAGGATCACAGAGCAGGCAAGTTAACTATATAAACATATCCTTTTTGCTCTGATCCAGAGAAGGCAATCCATGGATAAAAGGAGGTTTCCACACGTGCATCAGAAATGACAAAACAGAAAAATCACACACACATCCAAAAGTGGAAAGTCTCCATTCATGCTGATTATTCTTGATAGGATATATCTCCATATCAAAATGTAGAAGGAATTTACATTCTAATGTGCACCAAATACATATCCCGCTAAAATAAGCGGATGAGTTCTGCATTTGAATGCACACTTTGTTTCTGTTAATTTTTTCCCCTGATATGCATGCTGCAGCCTGCTTCTGCATTTGCACCCCTTTCTCTGGATCACTGCGCCTTTATTTATATCAAGGGCCTAATACACACAAGAGGACCAATGATTGACATTCATTTTCTGAACAAAGAAGCGTTCCTAATAATTTTACTTGAGATTACGTGACTGGCTTGGTCTCACAAAAGCAAGGGTGTTTCCTCAAAGGCATACTGGGAGTTTTGCATGAAATTTCAATAAACCTCCCTGCAGAGCAGAAAATTTGGAATGTGAATCAAGACTTTCAGGATGCCTGTTGGCTTCCATACAAACCAAATGTGATTTTTATTATTTTTCCTACTTAGCTTCCATTTACCCTTAAGGCGATCCCTTCTCACTGGTCCCCAGTCTCTCTTGTGCCAACAGATTCCATATGTAGAAAGACTGGCAGGGGAAGCCACTGACAGTGAAAACCACTTCTATGACACATATCAGTTGGCAGAGAAGACAGAGCACCAGTAAAGGTGCCAGAATCACTTCTCTGGCTTTGATCTGCATAACCTGTACATCACACCAGGTTATGCTCGTCCAGAACCTCAAATTCACCTCAGCTCACTCAGCTGGGAGCAGGGGTTGCTGCATCTGTGGCATCATAACCTCTTAACATGCTTCATTTAGACTGTGAAATTTCAGACTCATGAAAATGAATTTGCCCAAGGCTTTAGATTATGAAAAACCTGGACATGGACTACTGACATCTCTAGCCCCCTCTGACACAAACATTTGGTAGCTTTAAAAACAGGTGTGAGGGTGGGCACTTTTGCTGTCAGGGCTGACATTCTGAAAGGGAGAAAAAAGACAGCTACACATGAAACGGGCTTCAAAACAGCAAAAAGGAATGAATTGGCACCAAGCCCAGATTCAGCAAGAGCCTTGGTGAGTCAGGGCATTCCATGCTCATTGAGAGAAGATTTGAGTTGGCAAAATTGTTTATCACTGGATTGTATAAATTACTGGGTAGATAAACAGAGTGTAGAGGAAAGGAATGATGTAACAAATAGATCACTGCATTTTGCAAACACTGTTTTCAACACTTTCCACTGTTGTTTTTGTTTAAAATTTGATAATAAATGTTCAGATACATCCTTTTCATGTCCAGCACATTAGAAAGACACAAGAGCAATGCCAATAAAGTTTGTCCTATCAACACAATACTACATTGTATTCATACATGTTATTTTCCCCACTCTATAGAGATGCCACTATTTTACACTATGTATAGAAAAAGAGACTGTGATTCTGTGGCATTAATGTAGACAGTAGCAAGTCACTGTATGCATAAATACAACCATGAATGGCTTTATTTTTTTTTGCATGACTTGGTGCAATAACATTTTAAACAATGTGTGATTGTTTACAGCTTATGTGGTAAGATGTTTGCATGGAGATATTTTCCACAATAATATTCAGAAGTTGTAGCAGTCTCTTTACACTAGCTTTTACAGTGATTCTGCACTGCATGCAAACACATGTGACCTGTCAACTTTCTCCAGTCCTTGGTACTCTTTAATGTGGATGCTATCTAGCAGGTGTTACACCCTTGAAATCCTTCCAGAGCATATATGATTGACATGAAACGCTTCTAGGCTCTGCAGCTGGCTAGCCATCAATCTGGTGCTGCAGTAAACTCTCAGTCAGACAAAGCCGAGCATGTCAACCACAATCCTTTGCAAAGCTGTATCTGAATGGAGGTGGGTCCCAAATTATCCACTACACTCTTTCTGTTGAAATCAGTCAATGAACCAGGAAGCAAAGGCGCCCTCACTTCTATGTATATGCAAACTTCCATGCTTGAGGAGAAATGGTAAATAATGCTGTATTCTCTTTTCATAAACAGGTGTGCTATTTTTCTGGCCTAAATTTGACCCTGGCTCTTATTCAAGGGTTGATTCTATCCTCTCTGATGAATTTAGCATAATTGAAGGCTAAGCTGAAAGTCTGATCCTGATGAAATCTCAGTGACGGTGATGTTCACTTTGATGTCTGCTTGTCATTCCCCTTAGGAAACTGGCACAAACTCAACTGCAGGAAAATGAGGATGTATGCCTAAAGGCACCAGATCCCATCCGATCTTGGAAGCTGAGCAGAGTCAACTATGTTTTAGAGGAAGGTACTGGCAAAACCACATCTGAGTATTCCTTGCCTATGAAAACCCTATGAAATTCATTGGATCACCATATGTTGACGAACAACATGATGGCACATACTGAGGAGCTTACAGAAAGGAAGAGGAGTCTAATTTCAAAAAGCACATGAGTAATTTACACACTCTAGTGTGTGTGCACATATACACTCAGGTGTGCACACACAATTATAGTACAAATACTTCCAGAAGCTCAGATTTTGTATACAGAGCATTCCATTTTAATTATGATTCTTTCAGATCAGATGTAGGGGCCCATTCAGTCTCAGACTGACAAGATGCCTGATAGGCAAGACATGGAATGAGGAGTCCTGAGAGCCTTTTCTGAGGATGCTTTCTATTAGTGAGCTATGTGCTGTGCTTGGAAAAGTTACTTTTTTTTTTAGATGAGAACTCATGGCTTAGAGATTCTGGGAGATGTAGTAAAAAAAAAAAACTTTCCTAAACTCTGGTATATACTCCCTTGAACAAGAAATTTTCCAGTCTGGTTTAATACACATTCTACACTTGCCTTGAAATGTGTGCGGCCATTACCCATTTCATATCTAGGGCTTTCGCAAATATGTTTACCAGATACGTTCAGACATATATGAAATTAAGGAGGTTCCATAAGTTCTGCTTTCAAAGGCTTAAAATGTCTTTGCAAGAGAGATGTTTGAGTACAAACACATTTAATACAAGGAGTTTAACATACACCATTATATTCTCGTATCTTCTAGACTTTGTAGATGACAGGTATTAGCCCAGGTAGATGTGGGGTGGGCTAACATAAACAGAGAGTATGGAAGGACACAGTGGGCTCCTCTAGACTGATCAAAAGGACGATCAGTTCTCACAATATAACTCTTTGGATTTAGCCAAGTTTTGCCAGTTACTCTCACCTCCACATAAATTTGTTCCAATTCTTCTGGGGAGGGCTGATAGCAGTGGTTATTTGGACCTCTATATGGGCTCATCCAAAGTTGTTTTTTTTTTTAAAAAAAAAAGCCTGGGCATGATTTGCTAAGGTAGACGTATGGTTTGAAGTGCAAAAATGTTGTTTCATTGATGTACCATAGCACTATAGCAATACAGAAAAACTTTAAAACTGTATTTTAATGTTTTTTAAAGGACCAAAGGATACTTTTTTCATTTTGAAACACCTTAGGATTCAAAAACAAAACAAAATTAATCGAACTAAAACACTTCAGGTGAGAATGAATATTGCAGCTGGTGCTGGGTACTGCTAGAATATAATTTGTGACAACAGAAACATTGTTTGGATGTCGCTTCCCTACAAGACCACAGCAACAGGTATTGTAATCTCCAGCAATGTCCCACCTCATTTGCTGCACCTGAAACAGTCCAGTTACTCCTAATACTTTGTTTTTCACTTAACCCAGGGAAGAAGCAAGCACAAGCAAACCTTTCCAGAAAAATGGGAATGACCACATTTTGTAAAAGCAGGTAAAGAGAGGGAGGGAGGTGGACATAGTTCTATTCTCAGATGAAAGACTAGTGGATTAGAATACCACAAAACTAGCAGAGAATTATTCTGAACATCTCAGCCGAGGCTGAAATCATTCCTTGCTCAGTTAGCAAAGGGGTGTAACTAAACCGAGGAGCTGAATTCAGGAGCTGTGAGGCATAATGTCTGGGTGGTACCCAGGAGCGCATGACAGGTGACACAGAGAGCACCAGATACACTCAGTGAAATATTTACAATTTAAATTGGAAAAGCAAGCCTGAGCCCATAGCACAGCTATTCTGGGCCTGAAAGGCCAGCTATCACAAAATATATTATTTACACAGTAAGAATACAATATATATGCTTTGCGAAGGGCAGGTGAATTTCTTTATGCACAGAACACACAAGGCTGCAGGAAGAAGACAGCTGTAAGGAAAAGGACAGCTGTAAGGAAAAGGACAGCTGCTTGCCTGATTTGGCATGCACAGCAAAGCAGGGTAACAGTGATGGTGTTAAGCAGTCTCTGTAAAGAGAAAAATCAACAGAGCAAAGAGTATTCCCCAAGTCATGATCAATAAAGAGCTGCTGGCTCCAGGAGACTAGCAGCTCAGGTATTTCAGCTGGTTTCCTCAGCTACAAGCAAGGAAGGGGGCCCTTAGTTTCCCCCAAATGACTCGGAATTCTTCCAGCAATCACACCATTGGTTATGTAATTTATCTACTAAAAACATAAAATAACCAAAATTAAAGTTTTGCACAGTATGCCATAATATCATCTTTTTAACCCTCACCATTTAACAATCACTTTATCATTGAAAAGGAGCTGGCTTTTTCATTTAAGAAACCAAATGGTCTCATAACCAAAGCCTTGGTTGCTGTCACTGAACAGGATAGAGCTAGAAAGAAAAGATGGGACATGTGGTGGTGACATCTGTATCTTGTAGAGAGCTGCTGTTACATAGAAACATAGAATCATAGAGTTGGAAGAGACCGCCATGGCCGTTGAGTCCAACCCCCTGCCATGCAGGAACACACACTCAAAGCACCCCCAACAAATGGCCATCCAGTCTCTGCTTAAAAACCTCCAAACAAGGTGACTCCACCACACTCTGAGGCAGCATACATTACTATGTAGCAGAGCTAGCAAAGTGCTGGATGCACATTGGTGCCCAATGCACAACGACCCAATGCACAATGGGACTGAGGCACATCATATTGGTCCCAATGTGCATCACATCAGTCCTGACGATACTGGGCACCAATGTACATAAGGCACTCTTGCTGGTGTCCCATTATGCATGTTTACTATTCCATAACTGGGTTTCTTAGCGCCTCTGCTGCATAGTTCAGTATACAAAAATATATATCAAGAAACTGGTTGAAGATGATTCCAGCAAATATTTGCAAATTTTTTCATCCTCAACCAGAAAGTCTTTGAAAGTGCTTTGACCTTTTTTTCAACCCTCCGCAAGAGTTAAAACACCAGCACTTTTTCCTCTGTTGGGAGATATTTGCAACAGTTTTGCAATTTTTTTTCTTTTAATGAAAATGTTTTCCACAGAATGTTTATTGGTGAAACTTTTGCAAAAAAGATTGTAAAATGTGAAAAAAATGATTTTAAAATGCACAAAAGCCTTCCACTCAGATGGGAAAAATTTACCAATTATACAAGTAAGAACAAAAGAGGTGAAAACTAACATTCCTGCTATGCTAGTACCAACATACAAGACCAGAGCTTGAAAAAATTGAAAAAATATAGAACCCAGCATCCTCCAGCTGGCATGCTCACCTGTTGGATCCATTGGTTTCAGTGGTTCACCTCTAGGTGAATGCATTACTTTTGTGGAAAATTCCAAATGAGCAAAATATGATTTCCAATGGTTCATTCAACTCAGCTTCCACAGATAACAGTTCTCTTTTCATTAACTGCTCTAAGTATAAAGACGATAGGCCTAAGACTGATGCTGTTTCTTTAGTTTCACAGTGATTGTCATTTGTCCAATTTTGCTTGCTTACGCAGAGATTTTCTCCACAGCAGGTTGCAAGTTCATTAAGAAACATAAGTGCTAAAACTTTCATTTATCCACAATTTTCTTTTTAGGAGAATTCCTGACTGATTTCAAGAAGAGTGTTGCAGCCAAGAAACACAGAAGTAAGCCTGCAGGGTTTGGCTTCACTTTGGGTATTAGAAACTTGCCAAATAAATCAGAAGACAGCTCTCCTTCTAGCTGGCTCCCCAAATTTGTATGCTATAACACAGTTAAAAAACATATCTTGTGTGTAAATGGAAAACAGCTAGGTAACTCAAAAGTTTGGCTCTAAGCATCAGCCCCGGGTGTTGGTACTTTCTTTAGTGATGTCTGCACTGAGCATCACACAATGATGCCATCTACAAATCAGATGAGAATGTGTACTTCTAATTTGGCTAGGTAGCATGATATTCTCTATGCCTACTTCTGCTCACACAGTATATCATGGTGCTGAGTCATGCCCTACCAAGCTTAAGTCAACCTCCATATAGTATCAAGGTTATTATTATGAGAACCAGCGTGATGTAGATTGTTTGACAAGTACTGGTCCGTGTTTCCTACTTTGCCAAGAAATTCACTGGGTGACGAAGAACCAGTCACTCTTTCTAAGCTAACCTATGTCACAGGTCTATTCAAAGACAAAGGCATATATTAAGGAGCAGGGAACATGCTTAACTACCATAAGCTTGCCACATCAGCTTACCTAGAGTAAGATTGGGGGGGGGGGGGATAACTTAATCACAATGCAGAAAACTTAGCCAAGGCATTCAGACTATGAATTCTGTCTTGTAAAATGGGACTAATTGTTAATTTCCTAACAAAATTATTGAGAATATAAATGATACACAAAAAAATTCCACATACATTCACAAAGCTGTAGGAATTATCTACTATATAAAAGTCAAAGTTTGTGAGTGAGTTTGTCCGTTTGTCTGGGTCAGGCAGGCAAAGACTTCATATGATTGGCTATAGCCAGGCAAAGATCTCATATGAATGGCGGCCTGTGAAGATTCTATGGAATCTTGGGGTTGGCAGTTCAGAGAGGGGCCTTTAAAATTCTCAGTCAGAGAGCTCAGGCCCATTGCTATGGAGATGAGGCCTGGCAGCATGAAGGAGGGCAGTGTATTCTCTCAGGAACCCAACCTCTCTATGTTAACAACTGTGAATACCGAATGCTATAACTGAAAAGATATCTGAACAGTTATCAGGCAGACACAGCAATGTTACTCCTGGTAGAATGAAGACATGGATACTTCACCATGAGCTGGTGCACTGAAAAATAAGATAGGATTACATGTAATATTCTCCCAATATTTTCAGTCTGCTTCTTCACAGAAAGAAATATATTGCAGATGTAGCAGTATCAACACATTTGTCTCTATTTCCCAAAACCGCTAAAGCAAATGGCTAGTAGGATGAAGAAGTGATGAAACAAGCAGGACCCAGCTTATTTCCAAAGCTGCTTAAGGTACAATGTTTTTGCTTTTGAAGAATAATAATCGAGCAAGATTTTACCCATTGGCTTCTTTAGAAAAGAATTCGGCTTGTTTAAGACAAGACAATAAGGAGGGAATGCAGACTCTGAACTGCAACATGATTTTATGCTTCATCAAGGGCTGCACCACTATAAAGAGGAAAGCAACAACTGAATGGCTACAAAGACACAAATTAGGTTAGATATGGATGAAACAGAAATGGTTGGAGCACAGTGGAACCAAAAAGTAGAACACTGGCCTCTTGGTTGCCAAATCAAAGTAAAAGTTATGGGCAAGGTGACATGAAATTATTGCCTAACTCTTCTCATTGAAAAACACAGAGTCAATTTAGTTCTAGTGTCATGTGCTGTACTAACAAACAAATACATTAATAAATGGGGAAAAGAAGATAAATATGGATTTGTGGAAACACGTGTTAAGGGGAGGAGGGGGAAACATATGGCCTGTGGACTGCAGATAGCCCCATGGCTATTCTGGGGGCCACAACCCTCAGAAGATTGCTGCCACATTTCAAGAGCAAACTGGAAAAATAATTAAAACAAATACGTCCTGTTTAAATGGCCTGCATTTAGAAAACCTCTTTAAAAGAAGCAGGAAGAACGTGTTTAAATTGTTTTATCAAATTTGCCGCTGAAGGGTGCCATCATGATTTACCACTGATTTTTATCAGCCCAATAAGCAAGAAGATTGCTGCCTGCAGTTGCTTCCAAGGTGAGGCCTTGGATCCCAGACCTTTCAAAGTTGTCCATCATCACTCCTGGCTAAATGAACACAGTTACATTGTTAAGGTTTTTTGTGGGCAGGGGATTAGAAAATGTTCATTTCCCTGTTTTTAATAGATAAACCTTATACATTAGTGTAGAATCAGTTCCATGACACCTTGCCTGTAGAGGAAAGTCTGCAGGAAAATTGTGAGCACAGGATGTACTGCCCCATGAATGTTTGCTAAATTTAACAACACTCTTATGTTTCTGCAAGACTAATGTGTAACTCCAAATCTCAAATAGGATAAATTTTCTTTGCTGATATCCATTTGCACATTTTCACACAGGACCACGCACAAAGTATACAAACCAACACTTTCTGAGAAACCAGTCTTAATATTTACAGATAAGTAATCTTATTTCTGATTTATTAGTTTCTCTTCATGCTGTAAGTCAACTTCAGAGACTTTAACCATGCTACCATCCCAGATTGTCTTCCCTGCCATCATCTGTCATAGCTCTACCCAGGAGCTCCACAAATATATGGATATACAATTTCTGGCATACTTTGGACAATGAAGTGAAAATTCAGTATCTAGTAATCTCAAGCAAGCAATAGCAAAAGAAAGTAATTGTTTGATCACAGCAAGTCAGTTTTAACTTTTTTTGTAATCCACGCATATTGCATTGTTGATTAAATTGAATCACATCAAATTTAATTCCCCTGCATGAAAACTGGTGCTTCTCTATGGACAATCTACATTAAATTGCTTTAGTCTATAGCTCAGTAGCATCTAAATCTTTCAGTGTGTTGGCAAGACTTGCTGGTAAAGAAAAATGTATTTCCAGATGCTGAGAAGTGTTCTTACACAGAGACCAAACACTAATTCATAGTTTAGCATGATAATGACAAAATTAACTTTATTCTATGGTCTCAAATTTCCTGGTCCTACTTCAGCTTGACTATGAGGAATTCAGAACCTTTCTTTCTATTTCAGTTTAACTGCAGTTTACTCAGTCATGCAAACCCAGCAAAATGTGGTTAATTTTAACTATGGTGAATGGAAATAAACCAACTTCCATCATTTACAATTAGCTACAGCATAGGTTTCAGGCAATACTCTGAACTGAGGTTAATCAAAAATGTGAAATACAAAGAGCATCTGAAACTGAACCAACACAGAGATACTTCTCAGGTTGCCTTAAAAAGAAAAGAAAAAAAAAAGGAAAAGTCTGAAATCTTTTAATAACCTTATCAGAGCTTTTGTGTTTTGTTTTTACTGTTGCAAAAAAAATTATAGTCCAAGGTTGGAAAGACAAACATTTACTGCCTATTGTTCAATAAAGAAGAAAACCTTACTGGTTTAGCAATGTATAAATGTATATTTTATAGGCATCAGCTTTACGAAAATCTATTTTTGAAGATATTTACATCAATTATATGGTTAACCTTGGTTCATATCCTATGTACTTCCTCTTTCCTTTTTCTCTACCACTCCCATTCTTTTCTGTTTTTTTGCTTTGCAATCATACTTTAAAACCCAATAAAATATTTTTGTAGAATTTCTGAAGAAGGCTTCAAAGCATTGAATAGGATGATATGACTTTCTAATAATAAACATCACTGAATAGCATCTTGAGACATGTCTTAATATAAAATGGAAACAGAAGTTGCCAATCCCCTCCTCACAGTGGGCATGAGCTTGAGAGAGAAGGTGCAATTCCAAGGAATATCTAGATTTGTTCTAACAACACTAAATCATGGTTTAATATTACACCGAAAACATAGCCAGGGCATTGGAAATTCTGGAGATGAATTGATGGGGGAGGACACATTGCAATATCTAAACTGTAGCTTGGGACACAGAATTCACAAGAAGCAGTTCCCCAAAAGGGATATAGCTACATATTTAACATATGTATCCTAGGAGATTTTTGTCCCACAGAAAGAGTTCTTGTTGCAGAGTTAAAGAAGTAGATCTATGACAAAGTCCTTTGCATAGTAAGAAACAATTTCCGTAACTTCAGTCAATTGCCTCTATTTTTTTTATATCTATGTCTATGTCTTTGTCTGTCTGTTTATCTATCTACCTATCTATCAAGGATGGGAACTGTGTGATCTTCCAGATGTTACCGAACTGCAACTGCAGGTGTTCCTCATAGTTGTCTATGCTGGCCAGGGCTGCTGGGAGCTGGAGTTCAACAACGTCTGGAGGGCCATGCAATTCCCATCCCACACACACACACACGCACAAATATCCCAACAATGTGTCCATGTCTGTGTGCCATCAAGTTGCCTGCCAAATTTTGGTGACTCCATGAATTTTTCATAGGGTTTTATCAGGCAAGGAATACTCAGAGGTGGTTTTGCTAGTTCCTTCTGCTGAAATACACCCTTTAACACCTGGTTTGTTACTTGTCTTCCATCCAAGTACCAACCAGAGCTGACCCTGCTTAGGTTTCAAGATCAGAGAGGAACTGGTGCCTTTTGGCCAAAGATTTTCCAACATTTTATTTTATTTTATTCTTGGCCACTGGTTACAAAAAATCCTCATGCCTTCTTTTGGCCTCAACATAATGCAGAGAACGTGAAATGAAATACTGTCATTATCATTAGCTTGGCAAAAACGTGGGTCTTTTTAGAATAATAGTTATCTCACCAGAGATAG
The DNA here is from genome assembly GCA_030412105.1 of Cyclura pinguis. Lineage (NCBI taxonomy): Eukaryota > Metazoa > Chordata > Lepidosauria > Squamata > Iguanidae > Cyclura > Cyclura pinguis. Next base: position 135,348,549 of record CM059600.1, read on the forward strand.
TTCTGTTAATGGGACAGAAAAATGTCCCATGGCCCAAGTTCGGTAAGCTTCCCCGCATTTTGCAAATAAATGTGTTTTCTCTTTCTGGCTATGTTCTCTGCATCCAGAAGTGGCCTTGGGTATTTGAACAGCACAAAAAACTTTCTATTCTGAAAATTGTAACACTGTATTATAGGACATTTTTCTATTCAGAAACAGTACAGTTCAGTGTGAGGTGGAATAAATGTCTCACAATAATGGTAGTGTAAACTTTTCAATTTTTTTTAATGCTGTAGGGTTATTACAGAAAGATGGTTTTAATATTTCCTCTGACTGCACTGCTTATGTATTCCTCTATACATGTACGCATGTGTGTGTGTGTTTCAGGTGTGTGTTTCAGCCAAAATATCATATAAAAAATCCTTCTCACATGTGATTAAACGGTCTCAGTTCCATAAAAGCATGTGTTATAATAAATCTGTTAGGAGTCCATACCATTTAGACTTTCCAGGGGGCAAGTAACTGGATTTAATGCTGAGTATACAGAGTTGCACTGTTTGTCTTTATGGTGTTACATTATTGTTTATTTTTGGTGGAAAAGATTCACATAGCTACTCCTCCTGAAAATTTAAAGATATTGCCATTCCTGGAACAGTAATATATCTGTGGCACACAATGATAACAATAGTTTCTTCAGCATGTCTTTTTAAAATTTATTTTGAAAATAGAGAACAATTAGTTGAAATCAAGGAAACTGTTGCCCAGAGACAAAGCAGAACACGTTTGTGTACAGTAAGGTCATTTCTGCACTAGACTGTTATAGTGCTATTATTCCACTTTCCAACATCTTATGGAATCCAGCTTCAAAAGCCCCTCCCTAAACTGCAAACCCCAGGCTTCCATAGGATGTTGGAAAGTGGAATAATAGCACTATAACAGTCTAGTGTGGAAATGGCCCAAGTGCAAAAAGAACCTGTCAGGTTCATGAGTTTCTTTCCATTCTCTTCTCCTTCTACAATGGTTCTCCTATAAGGAAAGTGGAACCTTGGCTTATAAATGGTATGAGTCGGATTTTGTTTGGTATCTCAGCAGTCTTGCTACCAAACACAGAAAGAGGCAAACACAACAGGTTTGATTTGGTTCTGCTCATAAAGAGCAAGGAAACAAATCAACATTTGTGATTTATAAAAAGGAACCGGTTGGTTTCCCTTGAGTTTACTGACAGATGGCAAAAGAATATGAACACATTTAATTGGGTTGCAGACATCAGCTCCCTTCCCCCAACATGCTAAGAATGAGAATAAAAAGTACAGAAACTTATGCCTAGAAGTATCTGAATTAATTTATTATAAAAGGAGTAAAGTTGTTTAAACTATCAAATTAATATTATAGGAATCATTGCCACCATACTCAATTTGTTTTCAACAGTATCTTTTTACCAGAGAACTATATTGGTTTTGATTAATAGGTTTAACCAAGTAATATAAACTGAGGCATGAGCAGTGCTTGTCAAAAATCCCCTTTCTTCTAGGGAAGGAGAGGTTTAAGAGAGGATAACCTGGCATGGCAACTGAGTTAAGAAGTAATTTTGAGAAAGTCAGCAAATAGTGAGTGGGAATGGGGGACTCACATCTTCCTATCCATACCACTTCCCTGCCCTATATCACACCTACCATAATATTGTTGGTTTTACTGGGAAAGGACTGGTGGAATGTTAGAGTGTATTTGCATGTTTTGCATGTACTGTTCACTATCTACATTCACATGTTCAATCTTTGCAAATTTATTTGTGAGGTGCATGTGTGTGTTCCCTCGCCCTCAGGTAGGTAACAAGGTGATGGGAGGGGAGCACAAGGAGAGAAGGCATACATGTGCATTCTTTCACCTGCTCGGGTGGGTGACATAGCAGTGGGTGGGGGAGCACGAGGAGCAAAGGTACGTGTGCCTTCCTCACCCACTTGGGTGGGCAACAAAGAGGGGGAAACACGACAAGGGAAGGCGTCTCCCTTCTCTTGCTCACTCACTTGGGTTGGAGAAGGGAAAATATTCATGGTTTCCCACTTTTGCAAGAGTCCTGAGCCCCGAGTCCTCACAAAAGTGGAGGGCCAACTGTACTTTAGACTCCAAGATGTGAAGCTCAGTTCTGAATACTAAGATCATGTCTATATCATGCCAAACCATAGTTTGGCTCCATGTGAATGAACAGAGCCCAGGAGAACAAATACTCATGCTGTTAGGCTCTTCCCTCCCATTGTCTCTTGTACACTTAGCCATCTTGTTGCCAAACCATAATATCTATTTAATTTTCACATGGCAGCTAACGTTTGCTGAAATAATAGCTTAACCAGCATCCTGCTCATAGTTTCTTTCTAGTTTTGGATCATGTTTTTTTCTTTTACAGATTTTGTTTTCAGAAAATGTAAGATACAATATTTTGAAACAAAACATGAATCATACAATATAATAATCCAAATCTAACAAACAAAACAAAAAAGAACCAGGTCATAAAAGAGTAAGTATATAATGTCACAAATTATTCAAAAGATAGTCCAGAGTTGTATCTCACAAGAGAACATTGTCAAAAAGATTATTGCTAAAATTTTAACAGTTTGAGTGGGAGACCAAATGTATTATTTTCTACATTGGAATAAACAATAAATGGGTGCTATTCTTATTCAAACACTGCATCATAAGTTAATCCTTTAGCCAGCTTTGTTTGATGAGTTAGTTTCCCCATATGTGCTTTTTTTGATGTTTGATGAGTTAGTTTCCCCATATGTGCTTTTCCCCACAAGTGCTATTCACCCAAACTCTGTCCAACCAGTTCCTAAAACATAAACCTTGCAAGATTCAACAGTGCCTTACTATCTCAAGTATAGGTGCATGTAATAACATAGAAATTATTATTAAAATATTTAAAAACATATTTAAAAATCTACATTTGATCCCAAATGAACAGATAGCAATATGATTGCCTTACATTTAACTATGGTTTATTGTGACATGTTGGAGATAAAGGACAGAATCATTATCCAAAGCCCTGTAAACTTTGAGCATCTAGCCCACACATGAATAATTGTTACTCTAACATTACAACCCCTCCAGCACAGGGTGACAAGTTGTTCCTTATATATGACATTCTATACAATGCAACTCATATGTAACATTTAGAACATTTCCTTGCATGAGGAGGACATGGATTTATAGGATGAAGAACACAAATATTGCTCCATTTATCATTGAGGATTGCTATATTTAAGTATGCTTCCCATACTGCTTTGGCTTCATTTCCCATATTGGTTAGTTTGGGATCATGGTTTATGAGCAAACTGAGTTTTGATTAAATCATACTTGGCCACACGTAGAAACAATGTCAGTCAATTTCATCAAAAAAAGAAATTCAGCGGAGAAATTCCTGACTTAAAAGGGTAGAATGGAGCAGCTCTGCTTCTGAATATTATGTCTGAGTACAACCTATAGAGTCTTCTTCCAAGTTGAAATTCCACATCTTAAGGTCCTAACTAACTAACTTCCTCCCTTCCTTCCTTCCTTCCCTCCCTCCCTCCCTCGCTCCCTTCTACAAGGGTTTAGGCCTTGCTCTTTTAACACTCATGTACCAGTGAGGGCAACTAATAATAAAACATAACCAGCTTGAGAAGGATCCTTAGGTAGATAGATGACTATCTGTCTCATTAAACAAAGCCATCAGAACGGAAAGGTTTCCACTATCCTGTGAAATATAATGAGACTGGAGTGCAAACAAGCTTCACGGGGCAGAGTTTCACAATTTGCATGCAATGACAATAAAGGACCTTTCCTAGTCGCAGTCAATTAAGCCTTGATATTTGTACATATTTGGTACATGAGGAAGGATTTTCCCAAAAGTTCATGGAATATGGACAGGTTGATAGAGAAGGAGACAATCCTTAATATATACTGAATCCAGACTATTTAGGACAACAAAAACAACATCAGTACTTCCAATTACATGCCAAAACATAATGCTAACCAGTGCCACTCTGGCAACGGGGTGTAATGTAACACCGTGTGCAAACATTTACTAACATCCTTGCTGTTGCATTATGGATCTACAGCAGCCTCTTAATATTTTCCAGTTATAACCCCATTTACAGCAATTGTAATAATTCAGTCAAGATGTAACTGAGACCACATTTGACCTTGTCAGGATCCAGAAGCTGGTGCATCATCCTTAGAGACATTGCCCTAAGCTGAGCAAATGTAGTTCTGCCCAGCATTTCTCTCTTTCTTGACCAAGGGCAAGAAAGAGCTATCATGTCTGGGGAAGTCTCATTTCACTAGTCTTTTTTTAGCCCACTTCCTTTTCCATGTATTGCTTCAGAGCATCAACAGCTTCCTCAGGATGGGAGGAAAAGAAGATAGACCTATTTATCAAGCATCTACACTCTTTAAATTGCTGTCTTGGAAGTCCATAGGGGGCAGCGGTGGAGAGAAACTGATCCCTCTGGAAAGTTAAGAACAGCCTAGCCATTAAGCATGATTCCCCCAGTAACACCTCCTGTTCCCCATGGAAGAATGACGCTGTTGTAAAATGATCCTCTCTAAACCCACCCTCAGTAGGTGTTCCATAAGGAATTCATGGTTGATGGCATCAGTGACTGCTGAGATATCTAGTGTGCTGTAGATATATCTCCCTGTCTGGTTCCCAACACAGATCATCAACCAAGACAGCCAATGCTGTTTCAGTCCCAAAGCACATTACATATCCTAGAACGCTGTTGCAAAAATCCCATGCATCTTAAAAGTTTCTTAAAACATCAGTTTTCTTTGCACCAGTGTATATTTCTCTAAGGACACAAGAACTTTTGTCTACACAGGAATGTTGAAATGGCTGGAACACTGCAGGTAGTAACAGCAATTATTATATTCTGGACTGTTCTCAGTCAAACCTCTGATCATTTTCCCCCACTAAAATCCACACTTCCCTGGTAAAATACTTGCCCAGTGACACACACACACTCACACATATTTGTAATAGTGGTGGACAACAGCTGTGAAGATACAGATTATTTTGAGGATAAACAAGTCCAGTGATGCATGCATGACTATGCTGTTTTTATATGGTATTACAGCCTGCATGGCTACTTATACTGGAGAATTGAGAAAGAGAGAGAGAGAACAGTGTGTTGGACTCCAGTAGACGAAGGTTCAAATCTCTGTTCAGTCATGGAAACTACTGGGTGAGTGACACTGTCTCATCTTGCAGAAAGACAATGCCAAATCTCCTCTGAAGAAATTTTGCCAAGAAAACGTCTTGTTAGGTTTGTCTTAGGGTCATCATAGGTGAGAGTGAGTTTGAAGGCATATAACAACAACAACAAAATAGAAAACTCAATCTCTGCCCAATTACATATCTCTGTATATACACAGTTGCACAACAGTTAGTAACTTAGAAAAATGTACAGTAATTTGTACTGCTGTGTAGAAGCCCATTAGAAATTAATCCAAAAAAATAAAACTGGAAAGAATACTTTGCTCTGAAAATTTGAAGTTCAAAAGGAAAATGATGGGTAGAAACATGGCAAACATTTTGCCAAAATGGAGCTTTCTGAGGCTCTGGGAAGAAGAAAATAAAAATTGACACCAGAGATCTCAGTGTAGCAGAAATTCTATTCCAACACTTCTGCAGATTTGCTGACTCCCACCATTCAAATGTAACAATAGCATTATACCTGTCTGCACTGGAAAAGCTAGTACACAAATAGCATGCAAACCCAAACCCAAACTCTGCCACACATTAGATCACAAAAATATCAAGATGGAAGTGGGGAATGACTGGAAAGCTATTATCAGTTGAATTGTGTGGATTCTGATTCAGCAACACAATTTCGCATGAGTCTGCCGTTCATAAAAAGGGCTATGCCCACTCCTTTGAAGCTTCAATAATTTTGGACAACGGAATAAACCTTTTAGCTTCTCCTTATATTAAAACAATTTGTGTACTGGACAAAATGCACACAATTACATTAGATAAGATTGCAAATGGGCTTAGTTCAATATGGCTTCAGATGTCACAGTATCGTTAACCCTGAACCTACCTGCCTGCCTGCAGTAAATGGGAGTATACCATTTCAGTGGCAAACAATTTATCCATTAATGTATCCTTTTGATTGCAGGAACACTATTTAGAGCAACTACTGCTATTATAAAAATCACGGTTTCCTTTTGACTCCTATTTGCTAGCATTAATCACAAACAGCATGGCTCCATGTTTAATTTCAATCACAGCATCTATTTCTCTCAGAGAAAAAATTAAGTTCTTATTAAAACATTTAACCTAGGTAGTCTGTATTACTCTTAATAAGGTAGAGGGGTTTTAAAGGGGAAAAATTATACTAAAAAGTTTACAGCACATCACCTGTGAATTTTTTATGATGTTATTTTTAATTAATGTAGCAATGCCTGGAGACTCATGTGCTTTCCAAGTTTAATAAATGAAAGGAAGTAAATAAAATAACACAAATAAAAATGCGATATAAAAATCTGCCTAGCAGAGGCTCTTTGTGCTAAGTCTTTAATGGGAAAATATCACAGAATATAACATTTCCTCATTTTCACACTATTATATCAAAGGAAGCATTTTTCTCTATCCTTGCAACTTTTCATTGCAAATCAGATTTGCAACTTTTGATTTAAACAACAACACTACCCTGTCACATTGCGATGGAGGCGAAGCCTGAATAGAACCTAATGGGTCCAGTGAAATATCTTCGAGAAGTCTGGTAGATCAGGCCATGTGAGGAGCAAATTTAAGATGGAATGTAGCATCCTGCTAGGGCAGAATCTGTTGGCACAGGAATGAAACCACTAAAAATTCTGGTGGGTTTTTCTTTAGTGATTGCATACATTCACACCTTTGGTAGGGAAACATCCAGCAGGACAGTCAAGAAAACTTTGCAGTGTCGAGCCAGAAGAAGATATATGGTTGTTCCTGTTGCTGTTGTTGTTGTTGTTGTTGTTGTTGTTGTGTGCCTTCAAGTCATTTCCAAATTATGGCAACACTACCACAGGGTTTTCTGGAGCTGAGATTGTGTGATGGGCCCAAGGTCACCCAGTGGTTTCCATGGCTGAGAGGGGAATTAAACCCTGGTCTCCAGGGTCAGAGTTCAATGCTCAAGCCACTACACCATACATGGCATCATTTTAGAAATGAAAATAAGGACATATGAGCAGTTGGACATGTCATTTAAATGGTTTTAAACTATTTTAACTGTCTTGTTTTAACTTGTAAAAGTGTTTAATATGCTTTTAGTTTGTTTAAATTATTTCTCCTGTTTTAACATTGTTTCAGTTGTTTACATTTATTTTACAGTATGCCACACCGAGATCATATGATACAGAACAGGATAGAAATATTTGGAGAGAGTGAGAGAGCAATGGCTCTCTTATTATAGAGTGCCAGTTATTTTTGTACCTCAGCTGTAACCTAGCCTGTAGAGCCAATATATACAATCAATTTGTACAGGAAAACTATTCCAGAAAAAGAAAAGTAGGTATAATAGTTAGATGGCTATTTATTTTTATAATTGCACACCTGGTGTTGGGTAATACATACAGCCACATGGAATTTTTCTATTGCAAAGGAGGAGTGCAATTTCTCTGGTGATATCTTAATTTAACCACATAGGGAGCCATTAATAAGAAGTAACTTGAAAAAAATAGGACTCCACTTTGAAATGACATTTTCCTGTATAAAGTGACTACATAAACTATAATTTCTCACTGTACTCTCCATTGCGGTCAGAAGTTTGCAAACACGAACTGATCACAGAAACCAGTATAATGACAGGAAGCCCCCCTAAAGGGGAAGAGATTTGATAAACATCTGATGTACTTACAGTTGAGGCAATCCTAGATGATTAAGAGAACCTTTACTTGTGACTTACCCATGATTTTTAAAAAGAACATTTTAAAATATACCTATTGCCAGCTGACATTATGTTCCAATAAAATCTTGATTACGATTAAGACTTTATTGCTACTCCACAGCCTCTTCAAATTTTCATGGTTCAGAGTACCAAAAAAGTAGTTTCAAAAAGTAATGTAATCAACAACAACAAAAATTGTTTCCTTCCAAGTTAAATAAGATGCTACTTGTAACACAATAGTATTACTAAACAAAGGGTGCCTGTTTAGAGTTCATTGCAGAAAATGTCTGAAATGGCAACGGCACCAAAATATATCCCACTATTAATCAGCTGCACTCTTCATATCCTGCACACTTGATTAACTGTGTATTCAATATGCTGCTTCCTGGCAACTCAACTTCTTTTTTTCCCATTCAGCATCAATTTGTAACTATATTTTGGTTCAATATCAATATTCATTCTGCTTAAAATATATATATCCACATGGTTTTACATGTGTGTATACCAGTAGGAGTTACTTATCCTTTTACACCACTGCAAATTCAACTGAAAGTATTCCACAGCTTGCAGTAGTTTGTCAGCCTACATAAGGCCTAAAAATCAATATATTAACAGGTTTTATTCTGCCAAGCTCGACTTTATTCCAGGAGTGAAACCAACTGCATTGTTCAGTAGGTTGGTGATTACATAGAATGGCTCTCTTGTAAACACTGGGGTATCCAAATGACTTTCTTCACCCTTTCCCATGTTGATCTTGGCATGGTATCAGATTCTTCCTCCAGTTTCCTTGATGCTATTCATACAAATATCACCACATACTGAGAATTGTACATAGTATTTCATGCCACACAAAGGACAACAAAACAACATCTAGGTATAGTTTGTAATAGTTCTCTTTCAAATTCTGGGCAACTCTAAATTTTTGTGTCTTTTTCCAACTTCCTTCCCAGAATTCTAATTGAATTGAATGTCACAGCTCTAGAGGTTTTATGAGACCTCTTCTTTAGATGGTAATGTGGCCGACAGGGTTCAGTGGAAGCTACAGGAGTGTATGCATAGGACTGTATTCCTTGTTCTGCTAAGTAACCTGGATATACTTTCCCTATTGCAATGCCTAAATTTTTCACTGAATTCTGCTCATTCAGGGACTTACAGGTTTGGACTGAACCAGGGTAGAAACAAATTTATAAAGGAGGATCTTTTTGGCTGCAAATGGAGAAGGAAAATTTAATGGCTTTTCACTTACTGCTTTTGTTCCCAGGCCACCTCATGGCCATGGGGGGCTACCGCCTGAGAGCTTTCTCTCTGCACATGCCCTCTCTCTATAACATGGCAAACAAGATGCAGATCCACTCGTTCTCCCTTGCATGTTTGCCTGACAAAGAAGTCAGTAAGTTTCAAAAGCTAGTATGACGCATTTATTATGATAATAATAAAAATATCATCAAAATGAGCACTTGCTTTCTAAGCTTCCCCTTCCTCTCATCACCAACACACATCTTTGCAGAGAGGACCAAAATATTTTTAACATTCCCATTGGGAGTGGCCAATGAAAAAGTCCTCTGGTTAATAGCTGCCAGCCTGGCACGGGCTGACTAAAGTAGAAATCCTCTAGAAGACATGAGTGTACAGGGTAGATTATGTAATAGAAGGTCATCCTGGACTCAAACCACGTAGGGTTTTAAAGGTAACAACCAACATGTTTGTACCTTGCCAGAAAACTAATCGGCAGCCAGTACAGTGGTTTTAATATAAGTGTAGTATAATCACTCCTATATGTACCAGTAACCATTCTGGCTGCCATGTTTGGGCTAACCGAAGTTTTGAACTTGGTACAGGGGTAGCCCAATGAACACTGTATTCAAGAAGTCCAGCCTTGAGGTTATCATTGAATGCACTACCAACTTTAAGTCCACCAGCTTTAGGAAGAGGCACAGCTGGTATATCAACCACCTTTACTGAAATTCAATAGCTTCAGTTATTCTCAGGGAAAAAAAGTAGTGTTGTACCTGTGCCCATCTGTCAGAAAAAAGAGATAGCAACCCTAGCTGAGCACCACAAATGGCAGAAAGCACAGAAATCCAAAGCCAGACTTTTAAGAGGTAGGCACTCTAAGCCATCTACACAGACGGAGAATCTAACAGTTTTGCTTTCTCTGACTGCCTAAACTTTCATCCTTCCCTCTACAAAATCTATGAAGACATCTGGGGATTTTGAGCAGTACTTATCAAGATATGAACCAAATATCCCAAATGAGCATACAAACCATTGGAAATAGGAATATAGCTAGGGTTGGGAATCAGTATGTCTGTCTACCACATACAAACAGAGGGGGAAACAGTCAAATCACAAACAGGCATGCACAGTAGCCATGGGATGCTGGCTTGGGTGACTGATGACTAGGGAGGTGGGATGGAAGAAAAAGAGGGGAGAAAGGCACCTGGAACTATGAACAGAAGCACTCAATAAAACAACAAATGTCTCAACTACTTCCATTGATATTTTGTTTATAACAGATGTCCAGAATCAACATGTGCTTACTCTGGAAGTAGCTCTTAGATATGATAATATAGAAACAAAACCAAGTAAAAATCTTGGGAAGCACCTTTTATGCGCAAGAGAGAGGTTGCCAGTTGAAATGCAAAACACAAATGGAACTCAATCTTGCGAAGAATAAAGAAAATAGCAAACCATGTTCTACTTTTATATAGGAGGAAAGGAGAGTATGCAGTGGCATATAAGGAATGAAAAAGAAATTAACAGTGTAATACAGTTGGCCCTTCACATTTGTGGGTTTGACTATAAACATTTGATTATCTGTGAGTTTCTCCAACCCCTCCTCCCTCACCTTAGGCACCTCTTTTCCAGGGGAACCTTCCTTGTTGGCAGCTCCAATCAAGCAAGTCAGCCCTTTAAAAACCCACCTCTAGTCCTCCTGCTCTTCCACCAGCAGCTGCTTGGCCAGCTAAGGACAGCTTGCAGCCCAACTTCTCAGCAACACAACTCCTCTCCCGATGCTCCCCCTACCTGAGAAAGGAGATGGGCAAGAGAGAGAGGAAATATAGGCCCACCATGCTGGCCCACCCCCTTCTCTCTTTTCCCTTACCTGGTTTGGACCCTGGTTGTCCATTCTCCCCACTATGCCTTGGCTCCCTTCCCACAGACAGACAGATAGACACACACACATTTTCCTGTAGATCCTGTTTAATCAGATGGGGCATATGTCCACATAAGTGCATAGAGGATTACGGCCTGAAGAACATTTGAGTTAAAAATATTCAAGACTACATTTTTTTCCTCCATAGGACTCTCTTAAAAGGAAAACTGAAGTGGGTAAGTATGGATGTATAAATGTCAGTAATTTTGAAGTTGTGGAATACTTCTGAATGCTTTTCAGGAAGGGAGTAACTGTAAACCTGAGACTATAATCGTGTTAGCAAACTGCCAGCAGAAATGTTAGCGGTGACAAAAGGGTGGGAGACAACAGCAAATAAATGTGTGACACTATCACCAGTTTTATGACAACCTTTAGGTGCACTCAAGCACAATTAGTTTACAGACTTGCTAGCTATAAATTGTAAATGTTCAGCATAAACCACAAGAGTAAACATGGCAATTCAGGCTAAGGAAAAAGAGAAGCAACTTTCTGAATCTCTAAGCTATTTCTGGCATTGCTTCTTTGTTTCACTATTATTGGTTAATACAGCAGACAAACTGCAGATGAAGCCCTCAGAATATTCAGTGTAAAAAAAAAAAGCTTCCTCACTACTTTTTATGGCAAAGGCCCACATAGCCCGTTTTCCATTTATTGAAGCTTATTCTTCATCCAGAGAGTTGGGTCAGCATTAAGAGCTGGCTTTTAACATGCTGCTTTGCCAATATTTATCTTAGGATTTGTCTGATAAATTCCAAAGATTTAAAACTATAAGGAGCCCAAATATTTTAATATTCTAAACTCAAATCTCTGACCTACACTGAAGAACTTCAGTGACTTTTAAAGAACAATTAGTTGAGTAAAGATATAGTTAGATGACATATACAATATTGTTAAATCAAGAGTTAATATGGTAAGATCAGGCTCAAAAATTGAAGTTACTAATGCACTCAGAGTAAAAATAATCCCCAATACCCTGAGTATTTACAAATGATGTTTGCCTTTACAGATTTATTTGTTGAATGCTGAGGGAAAATGTTTTGCGCTAATGGCTCAATAATTATTTTAATTATACAATATTGAATGTGACTGTAGAAGACTCTTGTTTTGCCTTAAACTTTCTCAAATAGTCAAGCAGATTGACTATTTGTAACTCTGGCCCTTTTCGCATGGCTGTTTGCAAGCGAAAGAGCCCCTTGAGCGTCGCGTAAATGTGAGGAGTGGTCTGCATGACGCACTCCCATTTCCGCCACGCTCAAGGCCTGCACGCGCAGTGAATACGCACTTTCTTATTTTCAGCTTTTAGCTTGCGCAAGGCTCATGGCCTGGGCCTCACTTACCTGCGGTGCGGAGCCTCTGGAGCCGGGCCAGTCACGTGCCCTCTCCTCAGTGCAGCCTCCAACTCCCAGGCTGCACTGTGGAAGGAAGGGGCGGGGCGCGGGCCGGGCTCTCGCGTGAGCAGAAAGGAGCTGCGGAGCCCAAGCAGCAGGGAAGCAGGAGGCTTGCAACAGCCTTCCTGCCCAGGCTTCTCACACAAGGCCCACACTCCAGCAGTGTTAAAAGGTAAGCTGCGGAAAGGGCCTTTAATATCCATGTCTACTTTCATAATTTCCAAATATCTCTGATCTTTAGTTCCACCTACCTTCAATAAACCCATGAACACACTACTGAAAATAATTTTACTATACACTGAATCTAGTGTTGCCACAGTGAAAACTGGAAAGGACTCCTGTACGGTTAATGGTTGTGTAGAGTGAATTTCAGGTATTGCTTTTCACTTGGTTGCATGAAAGCAACACCTGCTGAAATTCCTTCTTTTACACAACCATGTACAGGAGTCAATTCCAGTTTTTGATCTGGAAACCCTAAATGTGTTACAGTCTTCACAAGAGTACATCAATGATGCTTGAGCCTAACAGCTGCCACAGGCAAAATGCTGAGGTATATTCAATAATCTAGAGTTCTGCAATACCTCAATAGTGAAAAATGGCATAACTCAAAATGCAGAGTATGAACCTCACCTTATAATGCAATCCACCAGTTAAGCACAGACCAAACCACACTGAACATGAAATGGAATATGACATTCTTTCCATTGCCACTTCATTGCCACTTTCATTAGCACTCACAAAGTTTATTTATTCATGTATTCTGTCTTCTCCCACAAATGGAATTCAAGATAGGCCAAGTAAGTGGTAGGTACACAGAGACTAAAACCCTGAAATTTAGTTGCATTTGATTACATGCCAAAATGTTAATTTTATTGCAAAAATCCCTGAACAGGAAATACATATATAGTTCTCTCAAAACAATGCACTTGAAGTGTAGGTAAGCGTATACTTGGATTAAAATGATATCTCGTGTTCAAACCGAAATCTCAAATTGTCTAGATATTTACAAGTATCTAAAAGAATTGGAACCTTTAGCAATAAGTTGTTGTATTTAGAAAATAAAGTGTGCATGAAATATTGATCTGGACACAATTTGCCAAATGCTTTTGCAAAAATTGTTTAAATTCATCTGTAGGGTTTTTCCACAGATATTCTTTCCCTTTCCTCTCAATCACACTTCTCTTCATTTTTGTCTACTGGTCTTCTTTCCTAATTTATTCTTATTTTCCTATGCTGGAACTGTTTGGTACTGCCAAAAATTAAGTACATAACATTATAGTTGGAAATAAATTGTGGGAGTGGTATTTGGTTGGATCCAGGCTAAGGCAGTTGAATGTAAATCAAAGGAACATATTAGTCTGGAACCTGGATCCAGCTCATTCTTTATTTTGCATGTCACATTAAAAATCAAAGGGATGAGTCAGTTGTGACTTAACCTAACCTGGGACTTAGATCTAGTTCATTCTTTATTTTGCATCTTACAGAACAAATGGACAAGATAGTTGTGACTTGACTTAGGCCCTTTTCGCATCTTACCTTGATAGTGCGATGAACTAGAGCGCTCACGATATTGCCAATATCGCAAGAGGCCCAGTAGAGAGCCCCTTGCAGTCTGCACATGGTAGGGCATTCAAGAGAGCGCACCAGTCCCCACTCGGGGCCTTGTCCACATGTCAGCATCCTGGGCCACACCCAGGTCCCACCCTGTCCCTGCCCCACTGCCCCTGATTGGTCGGTGGTTTTTCTTTTTTTTTATTGTTTCGTCGACTATCGTGCTAACGTTAGCATGATAGATCCTGCCAACAGGCTGTTTCGTACTATGTTGGTAACGTGCTAATGTGCTAACGATAGCGCCAGGTTTAAAAAAAAAACACACGCAGGCCCTCTGGTCGCACAACTGATGTGTGAAAGGGAGGTTATTTTCGCCTTTCAGGCAAAAATAAGAAAATGCGCTATCAGCACTATCCGTGGCCGTGATAGCACCTGGTTCACCAGAACGTCATGCGGTACGGTGGCTTGTGAAGGGGGGAGGGAGCCTGCCTAATATGCTTTAAAAATGCCATGCGAAAAGGGCCTTAGTCTTGGAAATGGATTTAATTCATTCTTTAGTTTGCATTTTGCCTTTTTTATATAAAAAAATCACACGTAAAAATTAGTGTGAGAGCAAAGGGATGGGATAAGAAAGAAGGTGGGGCATGAGTCAAGCAATAGACTGTTTGCCACTTCCAAAGTGCTATCAGTTCATGATGAACAAGATGGGAGAGGGGAAATGCATTTTCTTCATGTCCCCCACATTCCAGGTACTTTTAAAACCCCGCTAAGAAGCAAAGAGGGGAACTAACTTTCCCATCTCCAAGACGGAATAACAGAGGGATATAATTCTGAGGGCCTTGCAGCCAGCAGATCTAAACTGCCTCTGTGCCTCCCTTTCTTAGGACTGACTTCTGGTGAGGACACAGACAAAGGTAGCCCTGTACCAAGAAAGCTTCCTGTAGAAGTAACTAGATCATCAAGGATGAGTGTATTCTACTCTGGCATATTAAACTGAACCAGCAGAGAAGCTGAGTGTTAAAATTATTTCGTTTGCCAAGATTTACTTCAGTCCCAATGACTTTAATAGAACTGAGTTGTTACTAATTTTAGAAATAAAGGGTAATTAGTAACAATCTCCATTTAACAGAAACTTTGTGTTGCTAATGCTGTTTCTATGCAGAAATAAACAAATTATTAGTAAAATGCTATTTTTACATTAAAAAAAAACACCTATGTCAAGATCTTGCATTGTCAGACAGAGCTACAATGACAGCCACCATTGCAACTACTTGTTTTGATGCCAGTCGCCCACACACCCACACAACCTATCTCTTAAGCTAAGTAGCAACCCAACCAAAGTGGTTCCAAGGCATTCCAAGGAACCAAGCAGGTGGGAAAAGATGATTGCAGCACTCTCCTAGTCGTGGGGCACATTGAGACACGCAGATGGAGAGACCACTTGGGGTCCTGCCCCATTTGCTTGTCTCATCATACTCCACAACTGGGAAAACACTTTAATGAACAATCAGAAATGTGAAACTCCACAGCTTCAAGATCTTAAAACGGGCTTATAATTTTGAAAATACTGAAGAGGGTGCCAGTCTATATTGCAATCAACCTCTGGAATAAATAAATGTAAAATAATATACCTCTAATTTGGGTGTTTCAAACAACAATATTGATTTTTGTGAACTTAGACCAAGCAGCCTAAAAAAAAGTTAATACATAACATATACTAAAGCCTTTTTGTTTCCATAGAAATATACAGAACTGCATGTCCTCAAGATTGAATAGTTTGCTTGACAGGTAACATTTCTGAGAAGTATCTTTTTTTTTTCCTTTTTCTCCTCTCCAAGAAAACACAAGGCAAAACATTTCAAAAAGCTGCACACTGCATCCTCCTTCAAGGTTATAAGCAATATTTTTTCCTCTTCAAGTGATATTTAAAGCAAAATGCTTTAGCTTATGTCCATGCTTGTGCCTAACTACGTCCTCCAACAGAACACATTAGTGCTTAAGTGCAGTACCTCTATTATGAACAGACCAATTGACCTTTTAGAAAGTCTCTTCTAAACCAAATCAACTTCAGGAAAGCAAATAAATATCAAGCAAACAGAGTATGTGTACTCAGCAGACAAATGGAAACCTATCTCACCATTAGAGATATAAGGAATACCTCTGTTTTGCTCATCCTTGGTAAGAAGGATGTCATGACATCCTACCAATGAAAAACAACTGCTGCAATATTTTTTCCCATACTTCTTTGAAAAAGAAAAAAAAAGAGAAACCTAACTGCAAATGGATTTTCATACAAAAAATATAGTTTTGAGCAAAGAACACTGTATTTTGTTCAAAAAAATAAAGAAAATAGAAATCTCAATGTGTATGAGTTCAGGCTTAGTGGACAGTTTTGAGGATTCATTGGCTGGTGTCCTCTTGATGACATAGAGTGACATAATTACTGATCACATCATATGTGCTTTTTGGTGCACTGTGGAAGTAGATATCCACTAGCCTCACACCTAACATCTCTGGTACCAGTTGCACAAGAACATCAGGAGAGACATCAGGTACAGCTCTGCCCTTCCCCACCTCAGCAACTCACAAGCTGCTGAGATGCATCTGGGTACAACGTGGGGAAGAACAATAAGCCTTAGGGATGGAAGCTGCTCCTTCTTCCCCAGGAGATCAGGGACAACTGGAACATGTCTATTGTACCTCCACAGCAGATAAGGGGCTGGGGGAAATGGAGCTGTGAGCAGGTTCTCCTAAATGCTGTAACACACTTGTGGGCAAGCGAGGAAAAGGGAGCTAGATGGTGATGTTAAGTATACTGGTAGAGACACTCTGTAAGGAAGCTTAATGGATCTTGCCTTCAAACTGTGCCTCCAAAGAAGAGGCAAACCTCCCAGTTCTTCCCATTCTTTCAAGCCAGAGAAGAACTTCTAGTTTACCAACACCAGTCTCCCAATCTCTATCTACCAATCTCTCCAATCCCCCTGCTTCTTCTTTTCTACAGGGTAGGTCTCCAGCCATGAGAATGTGTGACATCCTACCCAGATGCTCAGTTCGTCAGGAGGTAAAAGATAATTATAAAAATCAGCTGTCTTCTGTAACGTACACATCCCACCCCCCCCAGTGAGAGAGAGAGCAATTTCCCCAGCTTCACTGTCTTGTTTGCAGCCTCACTCCTCCACTTTGATGACTTTCCAGAAGATTTCTGTCAAAAGAGACCAACTGGGTCTACACTGCAACATCATCACTCTTCTTGCTTCTGGATTTCGTTCAGAAAAATAGCCACCTGAATCCTGCATGAGAATGGAACATGTCCTTAGTCCAACTTAGCTTCAGATGTCATCATCATACAGCTAAATCTTAATGGTTCCTGCCCAAACTCTAGCACCCTGTGGCTTTTTTAAATAAAAAAGTGCCATGCTACAGTGAGGTTATTGCTGCTGCCAGGATCACCAATAAGCAATGGAAAGGGAGAGGGGAGGAATGAACAAGTAGGAGACCTTCCTCAGAAACATCATTAAAACATTCTGCCTAAACAAAGTTCTATTGTCTTCCTGGCATCTTGTCT
The DNA here is from genome assembly GCA_030412105.1 of Cyclura pinguis. NCBI lineage: Eukaryota > Metazoa > Chordata > Lepidosauria > Squamata > Iguanidae > Cyclura > Cyclura pinguis. The sequence goes on from CM059600.1 coordinate 135,366,096, forward strand.
CTTTTTCAGCAGGATTTTTAAAGTGTTGCTTCATGAATTTGATCTTTGGCTACTGTTGATTTCTGCAATGATTTATCCTCTCAACTATACTTTCAATACATCATTTGTTTTTTAATTACATTTTAGCTGTTGTTTTTCTACTTGCTCTTTGCCACCAAAGGTACAGGAAAAAAAGGGTGGAATAGAAATGCTGACCAAAACCATAATGCAACTATTCTGGTGTAATCGAAACTGTCTTCAAATGAAATAGTAACATAAATGGTAAAAATCCTAGGGTTTGAAAATAACACATTTCCAGTAAGACTGTCATCTGGGCTGTAACACATTACTTTCGGGTCTCATGAGGCCACGGCACTCTTGCTTTTCTAAAATAACATAATGATGGTGATTGTAACTTTTTGCCATGTAACAAGCAGTGGTTATCTTTACTTTTCCATGCTTCTTCTTCTTCTTCTTCCTCTTCTTCTTCCCTCGTTTTGGATAAATTTTTTAGCGAAATTTTAAGGGTGCCTCCTCCCAAATTAGACAGTTTTCTTACAAGGATGGATTTTTCCCTCAGCCAAAGAGAATTAAGTAAAAATTAATGGAAAATCAACAAGTAATGTAATGAGTCATGAGATGAATGACTAAAAATGGTAACAAGTTTTTTGTTTCATTTTGGGTTTGGTTTTCACAAGGAATAACATTAGCATTGTTTTTCAAAAATAACTTTAAAAATGTTCCATATACTTTTAAATTGTAATTTCCAAATCTCTGAAAATATATAATAAAATTTGCAGCAATGCTCCGGGGAGGAAAAACACACATTCAAGCCAAAAATATTAATCTTTCAGTTCACCCCTAATAAAAATACATTATATCCATCTCAAAGGAGTGTATCTTCAAAAGAGGAGAGTACTGGAAGAAAATAAAAATACCAATGCATATTTAAAGTTTAAGGCACAGCTTAGCATTAGGGAGATGTTACCACATTATTTGCTGTTAATTGGCTGCAGTATCTTGAGCACCCATTCTTCTTGTCTCTTGTTAATTATGATTATGCCAATTAGGAGTTCAGCTATAAACAAGCTAGAGATGAGACATGATGCTGGTTTGTTTTTTGTTTTTTTTCCTTTGAGGAGGGCAGTGACCAAGTTCACAATCTTCCATGAAGCTCACTTGTTAATCTTGGGCAAATCACTATCGTTCAGGCTAAACAAATTCTCAAGAGCAAAAAAAAATGGAATTAAGCTATCCGAACAGTGCTTAAATTTCTTGGACGCCATAATAAGAGCAAATTGCTTCTGAGCCACATTTGCAAAGAGTAAAGTATGATGAATCTACTTCTGAAAGAAGAGAGGCTGGTTCCTGTTCCCAGTCCCTGCGTTTGAATCACAGAATCTTAGAGCTGGAATAAACTGCAGCGGCCATCTAGTCCAACCCACTGCTATCCTGAAACAGGCTCATCCAACTTCTGTTTAAAGATCTCCAAAAAGAGTCCACCAGCCTCTGAGGCAGCCTATTCCACTCCCAAACAGCTCTTACAATAGAGTAGTCCCTCTTAATGTTTAGGTGGAGTCATTTTTCTTGTAGTTTGTATCCACTGGATCATGTTCTAGTCTCCGGAGCAGAAAGAAAAAACAACAACAGTCCACTCCATTCCCTATATGGCATCTGTTCATATATTTAAAGACAACCATCATGTCAGTCTTCTCTTTCTCAAACTAAATACACCCAGCTCAGAAAGCTGTTATACATAAGGCTTGATTTCCAGACCTTTGATCACCTCTGTTGCCATTCTCTGAACATGGTCAGCTTGCTGATATCCATCTTGAATCATGGTAACCAGTTCTGGACACAGTCTTCCAAGTGAGATCTCATTAAAGCGGAATACTACTTCCCTTGATTGGACAGTAGACACTTGTTAATGAAACCTAGAATTACATTCGTGGTCTTCTTCTTCTTCTTCTTCTTCTTCTTCTTCTTCGGCTAACACATCACATTGTTGTGTCAGTTTAGCTTGTGTTATAGTTAAACCCCTAGATCATTTTCACATCCTAGTTGAAATTCATTTTGTTAGTTTTGGTCTAACCCACCAATCCGTCAAGGTTATTTTGAAATCTGATCCTATCCTCTGGGATACCTGTTATCCCACTAATTTGATGTCATCTGAAAATCTGATAAGCATGCCTTCCATTCCAAGTGATTTATAAGATGTTAAACAATACTGGGCTCAGGACAGAAACCTGAGCCACCTCACTAGTCACTTTTCTCCAGGATGAAGAGCAATATTCAGTCTGGGTTCAGTCTGTCCATCAATTGCAAACCCACTCAACAGGATTACTGTCTAGCCCACAGTTAAGCAGCTCACCTGCAAAAATATCGGGGGGGGGGGCTTGTCAAAAGCCATACTGAAATCAAGATATACTACATCCACAGCACTCCTCTGGTCTACCACACTTGTCTATCTATCAAAAAAAGTGGTAAGATTAGTTTGGCATGACTTGTTTTTGAGAAACCCATGCTACCTCTTAATAATTACAGAGTGTACACAGACTAACATTTTATTGGTGTCATGCCCTGCTTCCAGAGCATGGACTCTGACTCAGAGTCTGAAGCAAAAGGCACGCCTGCTGTACAGAGAGAGGTTACAGGGCCAGAAACAGAACAGATGGCAGTGCCAGCTCCAACAGAGAGTCCTGCCTCTTCAGATACAGAAGAACACTTAACTAGACCCAGCTTCACACAGCACAGGTAGCAAAGAGAGACCCAGCATCACTCTCTCAGAATATATAACTGGCAACAATCAATCAAGGCACAGCTGCGCTAGGCTTTGGGTCTGTTTAGCTGGCGTCCTTCCCCTCCAGGAGTTGTCAGAGCTTATCTGAAGTGCTACCTTGCTGGATGCCTTGCCAAATGCTCGGATTGACCTTGGACACTCCCTTGCTGTGAAACCCTTTTGGACTTGTTTATGTTGGATTTTATTTATGACTCTTTGCTTACTGCCTGGAAGTAAGTAACAAGCTGGGAGAAATTCAGTTTATTTGTTTGATTTATCAGCTGTGCCAGGACTGAGGTAGGACAATTAGGCTCTCACACTACATCTTTTGTTCCTCTGAACAAGGTATCACCTACTACCACCACTTGTCTCTTCTTCCTCTGGGAACTGACAATAGCCTTCCATCCACAGAACCCTCCATGGTTGTCTGAAAGATACAGGACTTTCAGATCCTTGCAGTGCTCAGTTAGTGCTGATGTGTTAAAGTAATAATTCTGTTTCCCAAAAGTCACTTTCACTGGGTTCAAAACTGTCGCTGAGGAGATTCTATTTGCAGCAGCAAGGACTCGTAGTAATATATGCAGTGTTCCATGAAGGCTTTGTCTTTGTTCTTTCCTCCACTAATGGACTGGAATGTATGATCAGCCACCATGGCACCCCTTTATGTTTGCACCAGGGGTGGAATGTACCCTTTTAGTCCCTTTTAGTCTGCCACTGCATGTTCATCATCCTGTTTTCCTCTTCTTGTCTGCTGAGTTCCAGAGACAAAGTCAGCAGCTATATAAAGGTAGCAGCTGCTGGTTCCATCCCCAACCAAGTCAGTGACTCAGCAGAAGCCCCACCCTCAGACTACATATGTCTTCCATGTGAGCACAGGCCACAAATCAAACAGAAACACCCACAAAAGCCTCCAAACAGCACAGCCAAACAATCTACCTTTACCCCACAAAACACAAGCTCACCTTCTTTACACTCTTCAGAGATTTCAAAACTGGAGGACTAATTAATCTAACAGAAACTTGCATGTTGCATTAGCAGTTACTACTATTTCCCTACCCTCTTCCTGGTGCTATCTCATAATCAATTATATTTATCAGGAGGGTCATGAATTCAGTGCTGGTGCCTTTCTGTCCTATGTGGTGGTGGGCCTGCAAGATGAATCCTCAAGTCACTCTTGGGCACATGGAACATTCAGACTTTTCCTCTAAAGTACCAATCACTTTAATATGTTGTTATAACTTTGGGACAATCACAATTATTTAGTAATAATGTCAGTTTCCATGTGTTTGTGTCATGAAAGCTAGTTTGTATTCAGTCACAAAGGAACTGCAGGAGGGGAAAAACCTCTATAGAAATAAATTCCCCAAATATCCAGAACTAGAAGATAACAAGTTTTTTTTTAAAAAAAATGCGTTGACAAATACAGAATTTATTGTGGAGATATTTATTCACTTTATTACAGAAAACTGTGCATAAAATCTGATATATTTCTATAGCTCCTGCCACTTCCACTCCCACATTTGATTACACATTGCTACTTTACAACATGTTTGATTACCCTTTCCAATTATTATTTTCACACTTTTTATATCATACCTACATTTTACACTTTGTTTGCCTTCTCAGCATTTTCTCATTTACCTTTTTGCTGTTTTGCGTATTCTTGTTCAGTACTTGTAACTTTTGCCGTATTACTAATATGTTGTGGCTTTAATCCACACACAGCAAAATAATACCATGTAAGCATGACCTTCAAGACACAATTAGTTCTACAGATGGGCAGAAGTTTACAATTAGGCAAATACTTACTTAAATTTGCAATATATATTTAGGACTATGTAGTTCAAATTATGATCATCATTGCCATCATCATTCCTCCTCCTACGTTAGCTGCTTTGAATCCCATCTTGAAAGAAAGGTGGGGTATACATTCAATAAACAGATAAATGAAATACTTCAATGAGGAAAACATTCTGCTTATTGGTGGTTTGCATTTTATTTGTTCTCTGAAGCCTCTCAGGTTAGATTTAAATAACACTGTTTCAGTCAAGAGCACAGATAAATTGCCTCTTTAGATGCAACTGAGTTCTATACGCCTGGATTATGTCTACCTGAGAAACATATGCCTGCCTAATACCAGTATGCCCACATCAGAAAGGTCATTCAGAGTCATTCAAGAAATGAAAGACTGTAGTCGAAAAGCTTTTAGAAATAAATCTACTGGAAGTATAGGTAAAAATTAGGTCAGGCTACCAGATAAAACAGATAGAGAAGGGTGTAAATTGGATGAAATCTTGTATTATTTATGGGCACAAACATACACATACAGACAGTTGTCTTCCAAATCCTCATTACACACACACACACACACACATATATACCCACACACATTTTGTACCAATTGGAAATTCAGTTTTTAATAGAAGCAGTGTCACCACTAGTGCAGGAGTGTTTAAACCTTTCTCCATACTCTTTCATCTAATTCGTTTCCTAATTCCATTTAGTGGGGAAATCCTACCAAGTATCTCTACCATGCCACTCGTTTTCCTGATCTAAGTCAAACAGCAGCCTTGCTGTGGGTTTACACTGGGGAAATGACAAGAGAAAGCGATAAAAATGTATCCAAGTACTGTTGTTCCAATTAAAATGAGAGCCAAACCCAAAAGGAGAAATGATATCAGATCACAGATTTCCCATACCACATCTGCTTCAGCTCTCAGTATTAATATTTATTTTATACAGTTGGCCCTTCATGTTCACTAGGGTTAGTGTTTGTGGGAAGGCACTGAGACATGGTGGGGGGAGTGGGCACCCAGGGTCCAAATCATTTCAGGAAAAGGAGAGGAAAAGGGGATTGGTAAGCATGATGGCCCTATACTTCCTCTCTCATACCCATCTCCTTCTTTGGGTATAAGAAGCATCAGGAAAGGGTTTATGGTGCTGAGAAAACTGGCTGTGAGATGTCCTTAGCTGGCTGGGCATCGGCTGGTGGAGGAGGAAGAAGAAGACCAGAGGCAGATTTTCAAGGGCTGCACAGCCTGATTGGAGGAACCAAGAGGGAAGGTTCTCCTGGAAAAGAAGGGCAGGAGTTGGAGAAACTTGCAAATAAATCTGTGAAAGTGAAAGGCACAAATGTGCATCACTGACTATATAAGAAAGTGCAAGTATGGGTGCTCTGGGAGAAAAGTAACGTATAAATACAACAAACAAACAAAACTAATAAAATAGTCCTGGTCTTTCTCATAATCCAACTTTAAAGCAGAACACTAAACTACAATTCTCCTTAAGGGATGAACTTGTGAATTGGTGACCACCCAGCAACCCATGTTGAGGAACAGACACTTTTAACACTCTGGATCCGAATTCCTTGTAAAGAAGAAAATGGAGAACAAAACCTATGCACCATAAAACAAGAGGACTTGCTTCCATCTTCTGGCCACAAGAAGGGTAAAATTGTGGATGTGTGAAAGGGCTGGGCTCAGTGGTTAACACAGAATCTTAAAATCTTAGAGTTGGAAGGGACCACAAGGGACATTTAGTCCAACCATCAGGACTAAAAATACAATAAAGAACTCAAATAAGAAGAGATTTCAGTTAGAATCCTATTGACAGCCTGAGGGCCAGAAAGCTAAAGCAGCTTAACTTTGATGGGTAGCTCAACATAGAACAGGAGGGCTGTGCCATGGGTTACTAAGCTATCATGGAACGAGTTGTGTTAGGGACTCTTGGAATCCATTCTTATGCAAGCCTGTCAAAAGTTTCTCTGTCACTGGAAGTAGCAGTACTGCTGGCATAGAGCCGCTGTGGGATCCTGGCCTTAGATGGCCTTAGCAGAAGCTTGGAGTTAAATCACACATGATGCTAGACATACTGCAGCCTGCTATAAATTAATCACCCAGTCAAAAACTTGTGTCCTGCAGGCTGCCTGCTGAGCAATCTCTATAAGAAAGAAATGAGAAATTTTGAAGGCTATTGGATAGTGACTTTTCAAAATGAATTGCTACACAAGTCATTTAACACAAGTATCTCTGATTGGGAAAGGACCTTAAGCTCACCTTTCCTGCCAAGAAATGGCCATTATGAAAGGTCATGATCTAATGTAGATAAGTTTTATCAAAGTGTCAGGCCATTGTTAACAAACAATGCAAAACAAGAAGGATTGATGACCAAAAAAAAAAAAAAAACAACCTGTGTCCCTCATGCTACTCAAATAAACAGCTGCTATTCAAATATTACATCCTTTGGCAACAAATGTCTTTACAATCTTTTTAAAGTCGCTCTTGAAAAGAAAAATATATCCTTAGCATTACTGGCAATTTATAAGATCACAAGATGGAACTGAGTATTAACAATATTATGGATCAATTTAGTTCAATTGATTGGCCAAAAATGTACTAAGCTCCTGCTCTCTAACAACTGACTTTTTCCTAACCAAACACCCAAACACCACAATTTTGGCTGCAATCACTTAAAATCAGTAAAGAAACAGATGAGAGAAATAATGGAGATTGAGAGGGAGCCTGGGATTAAATTTCCATGCCATCATTAATAAAAGTTAGTTCAGGATAGACTATTCCACAAGTCTCTTGACTCTCTGCTTATATGATACTTTATTTATACTTTTGGTAAGCAAAGATTTCCTTTTTCATCTGAACTGGGAATTATAATTTAACACCAACTATGAATTATGAAGCCAATTTTTTTCAAATGGACCATACTCAATGGTAAACCACAGTTATAAGTTCGGATGAATGGAAAGCTTGTTGTTGTTGCTGCTGTTGTTGTGGTTGCCTTCAGGTTGTTTCTGACATGGCAATTCTAAGGTGAGCCTATCATGGGGTTTTCTAGGACCTGAGAGCAGGTGACATGCCAGTGGTCACCCAGTAGATTTCCATGGCCAAGCAGAGAACTGAACCCTGGTCTCCAGGTTCATAGTCCAACGCTCAACCCACTATGCTACAGCTATGGTTAGCCAAAAACATATATAAATGTTCCCTAATGGCTCCTCCTGTCCATGCAAAGAATACACGGTCAGAAGGCTCACTTTGGTTATGCATATCATGCTAAACCATAGATGGTGCAAAGTAGTTCATTATCTTTAAGACAGTTAAAAAAATCAGAGGTGCATCCTATTAAAGATCTTGCTAGTTGGATTTATTTAAAAAAATCCCTCAAGATTCCAGCTAAAATTACTGACCTGGGCAGCACGTCAATTTGGAAAACAAATGAAAGAAATGAAATGAAAGAAATGAAAGAAAAATGACAGATCTGAAAAAGAAAACAATGGGAAAGTTGGGAAGAGAAAGGAAAGGAAAGGAAAGGCCAAAAACAAAACAAAACAAAACCTCTAGTAATTGGACTCAACGTGCATGTGAAAGAAAACTGGTAAAAATAAATTGTAATGAATAAGATCACTATTTCAGCCTTTCTAGTTTTTTCTTCCTTCTTATCTTAACAAACGGCAATGCAAAAAACAAAACAAAACAAAAACCCTTAGATTTACTGTTTAATTGGCTCATTCACCTTGACCTTCAACTAAATCCAATTGCAGTTCTTGTAATATAGATACCAGGGATGGCAGCCAGCCAAACACAAATTGTTCTCTGCTACGCAGATATAGTTAGCTATTTTTCACAGATCTTTATATTCTTATTGTTTTATTGTCTGTATACTATACAAATGTTTCTAGTGAAACATATGCCATTTCATGAATGATAAACTCAAGCATTAATGAATTAACCTGCTTCAAACTAGAATGCATGGTTGAAAAAATGTTTATATAGAACAAGAATAACAAAGTAATTATTATAAGACTTTGGGGTGAATCCAATTGTTAATCCCAATCAGAGTAAACCAGTTGAATCAATAGTTCTTACATATGCACAGATATAACAGTCCTGTTAATTCAATGAGTCTAGTCTACTTGAGACTAGATATGTTCTTTTTTGCTGGGCTTACTTACATTAAAAGTTCTTCAGAGTAAAAGTTATTAACTGTCCATAGACCTTGAGATTCCAAAGTAAGTATTTGGTCCCAATGACTTAATTCCAAAGCAAATATTTTATTTTATATAACATTACATAATTTATCATTATATTATTTATGATGACCTCATAAATATAAGCCAGTCCGCTAAGAATATCTTTTTTGTAACACTTAAAATTTAAATAAGACAAGAATGGTCTACCAATGTGCCCATGTTTTCAGTTAAGATGATGAGGTTGATCTGTGGTCCAAATTTCCTTGCCTTTAGAGTTAGTTCAGGAAATGAAAGGTATTTCCCCTGTGTGTTAAGAAACACACAGGTCTGTGTTATAAGCAAAAACAAAAAAAATACTGCAAGTATGGTCAGAAAGAAATCTGTTTTGTTGGTGAGTTGAATCCCACCAGGTGGATATAGCATGTACTAGGCCAATAGTCTTCAAAATTGCACAATAATTCACTTTTTCACCTGAACATATATTTGGACATCCACTTCTTTATTTCCCATTCCTCCTGTCCACAAATTTATATGCTGCTAGGGCTCTTGTAATGCATATGAGGTTGGACAATGGGTCCTGATGCCCAGCAGTGGGTCCCAGTCCTCAGTTAGGCAAAACCGTCATTCACGATACTCCATCACCACTTTTTATGTAAAAAAAAAAAAAATCAGTTTCCAGTCTGCCTTCCATATTCACTAGAGTTGGCGATGCAAGACCCCCACAAAAGTGGTAAAATTTGCAAATATCAAAATGTGTGTGTCTCTCTGTGGGAAAGGGAGTGGGGTATGGTGGGGAGAGCACCCAGGGTCCAAACAAGATCAGGGAAAGGAGAGAGAAAGGGAGTCAGCATGTTGGCCCTATACTTCCCCCCACTTGTCTATCTCCTTCCTTGTGTATGTGAGAGGGCATTCCGAGAGTGTTTGTGGTGCTGAGAAATTGGGCTGTAAGCCATCCTTAGCTGGCCGGGCAGCAGCTGGTGAAAGAGGAGGAAGAACAGCACCAGCAGGTTTTTGAAGGGCTGTGTGGCCTGACTGGAGCTGCTAAGAGGGACCTTTCCTTGGAATAGAAGGTAGGGGGAGGGGTTGAAGAAATTCACAGATAATAAAATCTGTGAATGTGAAACTCACAAACATGGAGGGCTAACTGTACCATGTCAATAATTGGCCACATCCTACACGGTGGTGCTCTATTTGTCATGAAAATAATTTAAAACAAAAACGATTAGGGCCATTCAAGTGTCTTTTAGAATTCAGCCATACCTCCATCAACAAAGCTCCTGACAAAAAAGCTCCTTTTTACAAAGTCTTTTTCTGTCCACTGAGCCCCCCCCTTCTTTCCTTCCTTTATTCTATCTTGCTCAATTTTTTGCTTAGTAAACATCATCATCATCATCATCATCATCATCATTATTATTATATTTTAGTTATATCCTGCTTTTTTTCTGAAGAGAATTCAATGGAACTTACAGCATAAATCAAAACAGAGCAGTTAAAACAGTATGAGGTACAACAGTTTTTTAAAAAAGCATGAAATAGTACCTTCAGTTAAAAAAAAAAAAGATTAAAATGTAAAGCAATTAAAACACTTCAAATACCCAAAGCATATTAAAGTAGCACACTCAGTTACACATCACTCTACTCCTGGTCAGCCAAGGCTGAAGGCCTATTTAAACAAGAAGATCTTTGCCTGCTGTCGAAAGGACATCAGAGAGGGGACAAATGGAGCCTCCCTCAGGAGCAGCTTCCAAAGCCTAGGAGCAACCACCATGTGGCTGTCTCCCACATCCACATCAACCTAAGAGGGTTGTGGGATGCCCCAAATATTGCAAGATTCAGCCAAACTCATTTGGAGAGACAGGGGCCCTTTTTGCATGGCATTTCTTAGGCGAAAGGGCCCCTTGAGCGTCACATAAATAGGAGAAGTGGTCTGCATGACGCACTCCCATTTATGCGATGCTCAAGAGCCTCATGCGCAGCGCATACGCATCTTTTTATTTTTGGCTTTTAGCCAAAAATGGTGTGCGCTTGCACACTGGTCAGGGGCCTGGGGTGAACTTACTTGCCCTGCAGAGCCTCTGGAGCTGGGCCGGTCGCGCTTCCTGCCCCAGCGCAGCCTACAGCTCCCAGGCTGCACTGCAGAAGGAAGAGGCGGGGCATGGGTGGGGCGCTCGCGTGACCAGGAAGCTGCTGTGGAGCCCAAGCAGCAGGGACGCGAAAGCCTTCCTCCGAAGGCTTCTTGCACGAGCACCGCCCCCTACCTCCGCAAAAAGGTAAGGTGCGGAAAGGGCGAGGGGTTTCAAATAGTCTGGACCTAAGTCACATTGAGCTTTCTAGGTCAGCTGTAGGCAGCAGTCTAGCCGTATCATTTTGGGCCTGCTGAAGTTTCTGAACAGTTATCAAAGGCACGCCCATGCAGAGTGTTTTACAGTAATCCAAACAAGCTATAATCAAGGCAGATTTGACATCTCAAAGAACAGGCCTAGCTGACACATCGGTTATAACTGTGCAAACCCACACTTGGCCACTGCTGAAACTTCTGGCTGCCATCAAAACCTAAGCATTCAGGCTCAAGGATGAATCCAAGAGTACACCCTAGCTATGAATCTGAGATTTCAGGGAGAATGTAATCTCATCCAGCACAGGTTGAATCTCTATTTCTTGATTAGCCTTCTGACCAAGAATTTATCTGTCTTGTCTGGATTAAGCATCTTTTTGTTTGCCTTCATCCAGTCTATTACTGACAACAAACACTGGTTTAGCACTAAAACAGCTTCCTTAGTGTTAGATAGAAAGGAGAGGTAGAGCTGAGAGCTACCTGCATATTGGTGACAATGAACCCCAAATCTTCAGACAGCTTTTCCCAGAAGTTTTATGCATATACTAGCACATATACCCGGCACTGCCCGGAATTTTATTTTCTCATAGTTAATACTTCTTAGAAAGATTTGAGATCTTGTGTCTCTAATTCCTCAAACTGTCTTGTCCAGTACCTGTAATTTTCCCCCAATCCAATCTATATTCAGAGTTATTAATATATAGTGGTTGGGTTCCTGAGGGAATATACTGTCCTCCTCCTGGCTGCTAGGCCTTGTCTTCATAGCAACCAGCCTATTCAAAACAGACACAATTGACTGAGGTCCAAGAGCTCTCTGGCTGAGAATTCTAAAGGCCTCTCCCTAACCTGCAAACCCCAGGATTCCATAGAATCTTCTTAGGCAGCCAATCATATGAGGTCTTTACCTGCCACAGCCAATCATATGAGGTCTTCATCTGACACAGACAAACTTTGGCTTTTATATATTAGATTAAAAAGCATGAGGGCAAGATAGATCCCTAAGGGACTCCACAGAAGTCCCCCAGTACCCACTTTTGGATTCACTTCTCCAGGAAGGAATGGGCCATGGTAAAGCAGGGCTCCAGGACCCATCTCTGAGGACAGCCCAGAAGGATAGCATGGTTGATGGTATTGAAAACTGATGAGAGGTCCAGAAGAACCAATGGAGCCATGTTCCCTCATCCAGTTCCCTGGATTATTACTGGTTTTAGTAATAACTAGCTCTGAAACTAGAAGTCTAGGAAAAATAATGGCAAGCAGATATTCGAGTGTATAACTATTGTACAATTTATTGAAAAATGAGTTTTGAAAACAGAAAGGTTTTTTTAATCATCAGATAAATATTACCAAGAACTGTTTAATACATTAACTTTGTTTAACTTTTTGGTCCCAGTTGAGACCCTCTCTGTGCCTCTTTCTGTCCCCCAGCACCTCCCTGTGCTTCTTTCAGCCCCTCTAGCCCCTCTCTGTGCCTCTTTCAGGCCCCCCAGAGCCTCTCTGTGCCTCTTTCTACCTTCCTGGCCCCTCTGTACCTGGTGAGCCCGATCCCCACATTGCAGGCCCCTGGTCACCAGTATTCTGAGGAGGGGCCCAGCAGCCAGCACATCTACGTCTGACTGCTCTTCTCTCCAACTCTTGTGAGCTGCACGCAGCATTGCCATGGTAACCTGCAGCAACTCTCCAACGGTGAGACTTGGACAGAAGAGCCGTCAGAAATAGAAGTAGATTGTGAGTGCTGGCTTGCAGGGGCCCCTCTTCAGAATACTGGCAGCGAGGGGCCTGCAATGTGGGGATCGGGCTCGCCAGGCAGTGGGGTGCAGCAGTTGCAGGAGAGGTGTGAGGGCCACATGAAATGGTCTGGCAAGCTGGATTCAGCCTGCAGGCCTTGTGTTTGACACCAGGCAGAGTAACAGAAGCTGCCTCTAGAATTCCTTAGTGGGCATAAGAGAACAGCAAAACAGAAAGCAAAGAGGAAAGTGAATGAACCTGCCTCACCAGCTATTCCTAGTGTGTTAAAAAACATAGATCTATGAGTTTGACCACCAAAAAGGAAGTCATAAGAAAGTTGGAGGCTGAGGAAAGAAAAAGTTACCCCTAGATGCATTTTGGAAGAAGGTTTCAGGTGGTTTGTAGAAGGTTCAAAATATTTTTTTGACTTATGCAAGGCCTACCTGACCTGATTGATTGCACATTTGTATACTGTCAGTTCCGAATAAAAACTTTGGTGAAACATATTGAACTACTCTTCCTTTTTTTGTAGTATAGGAATCTATACCTATTCTTTCCTTGTTATTTCTACTTATAGTACCAAATTTCCTGTTACAGAAGTAATGTCCAGGAACATATCTGCTTTGTTAACTGAGGTTAACTGTATGTGGCTGGCTTTGATCTGCTGGGGATACACAGCCATACCCCAGGTGCAGTTGTGAAAATCTTAGCTTTGTGATCTCCTGTACCAGCATAACAAACTGCAGGAATGGAGAATATGGATGTTTTCATGGTACAGAAGCATTTCTAAGATAAAAATATAGACATGGGAGTCATATACTTAATTAATTTAAAGACAGGCTAAGCAAATTTATTTTACAAAGTATTAACATACTAGGATGAAACATGAATAGATTTAACAATCTCCTCGTCATCTACATTCAGAAACCAAGAGGAGAATCAATTGCAGGTGTTCTTCCTATTCTGTACACATAGGATAGCTGTTATATAAGCATCTCATTTCCAACCATATCCTTCTGTCATTTCCCTTTTATTTTTCCAAGCTGAGGTCTATTTCACATGATGGAAGGTGACAAAATAGTCCCAGCACTCTAAAATTCATCAACATGAGTCTCAACATATCAATTTTCAAGTAGAACAACTTTAAATACATGGCAGGCTTTTAGCTTCTCTAGAAAATAATACTTCTATTGTTTCTGAAGGAAACCCTAAGTACCCCAAATTACCACGCTTTTAACATACTGACGTGTTGATGGCCTGATGCTTTTCCAAGCTGAGAGTCAGATTGACAGAAGTCAAAGTAGTTTAGAGGAACACTTAAAATATGGCATTTTACATTTGGCAAGAATTACCACAGTGAAAAAATGACAAGGTGACTTTCTAATTCTTTAAGTTTGGCACGGAAAGAAAGAGCTTAAAATGAATTTAACTGACAAATACTTTCATCACTGGTTTAGCTATAAAGAGAAAAGATAGAGAACAATAGGACTTGTGTAGTATGCTTTATTCTAACTATTAACGGCAAAAAGGGCTTTTTTTGGGGGAGGGGTCCTTGGACCTTACTGGTTTGAAATACACTAAACCTGTCTCAGAACTTACACAGAATAGACAGATTTTATTTAGGTATTGGTTTAGGAATATCTGAAATACCATGACAAAGGTTTTGTCACATATGCTGATACCTGCAGAAACAAAACGAGGCAATAGAAGATGGCATATGATAGCAGGACTGGCAGACTGGGAAACTCCATGCGGTAAGTTTTTTATTGAACCAATATACCACCTTTCTTGGTGCATATTTAAAAGTGTTACAAATCTGAGCTCACTGCAAATGAAGAAGACAAGATAGGTGGAAAAAAAATATTGCTTCTAGGAAAGCTGGAAGATGGCCCAATATTACTGGATGAAATACTTCCAATAAAAATGATTTCCTACAGAACTCTTACTTGAGTGCCTAAAAAAACCCTCTCTCCCTCCCCCCCCCTCTCTCTCTCTTTGTTGTTGTTGCTGCTGCTGCTGTTCTATGCTTCAAGTCATTTATGACTTATGGCGACCCTAAGGTATACCTATCATGGATTTTCTTGCCAGAATTTGTTCAGAGGAGGTTTACCCTTGCCTACCTCTGAATATATAATACTGCGTATAATATAATGTATTCCATATTCTTTGAAAAATTGGCATACACATTGTATTTGCCCTTTTGTAGTTATTAATGTGATTTTACACGTTATGATTATGAGAACCGAAACATTATAGAAACAATGGATTGTTATCTTACAAATCAACTAAGGCTTTGGTTTTTGGAGGTTGGGAGGGGGTTTAAGTGAAGATAAATGGCCTGAAATAATAATCAAATTGACCAATTCTTTCTATGTGTTTTGTTTCTATCTAATGTGATAATGAAACATGCTAACTGTTGTGAACTGGGGCCTGACAACAATGAACAGATTTGAGGATGTTCACAAAGCAAAATCATTGGGTAAAATAAGATTTATTCAATAATTAATGGATGCAGTAGGCATGTATGACACAGAAAGTGTACCTGCCCATACCATCACAGATGGACCCTCCAAGCTAGAGGCAGGAGCACTCTAGAAGCCCTCCCTGCAAAAAACTTCATAGCTTTATCATCGTTTATGTACCTGTGCTTGCCTCTTCCCCTGTTCTGGAAGGTATTCCAGGGTGCACGAAAGTAGCAGGGGAGGATGAAACATGACCTTTGCCAGCTACCTTGTTAGAGAGGAGTAGCTGAAACAGTCTAAGAAAAGTAGATCCACTAATTGTGCAGGCAGCTGCTAAAAATGTTTATACAAAGGATCATGCTTAGAGAGTCTGTGTGACTACTACCCATATATAGACTGTAGAGTTGGGAAGGATCCCAAGTCCAAGTCCAGTCCAAATCCCTGCCTGTGAGGAAGCCAACCTTGTAACAGCATCATGTGACCACACAGGCCCCTCCCAAATCCCTTTTACAGAAATATTGAGTCTTGATAATTTTAAGGTTGAGCAGCCCATTACATGCTAGAAGTGAGGATAAGATGTGTGTATTTTTATGCCAGGGGAAGAAGATGAGCAGTGCAATCTAAAAAATTTGTTTAAAAATACTTCCCTCTATACTGAATGGGGCTTTCTATGTCAAGGATGTCTGGGACTGCAGTTTGATCTAAAGGTGGGATGTAGATTGTGTAGCTACGAGTATTTTTCGATTTATGGAAAAATCACTCTCTAATTTCAAATGCCATTCTACATTAAGTCTTCTTCCTTTTATTTGTCCTACATGTCTTTGCCCACACAAAGGCTACTTTGGACTTGTTTCTCCACCTTTCACAGATAAACTGTATCAGAAGCAAATTGCGTAGGTATGTGGAGCTTCCTGCATGCAGTCTAGCATTTGCACGTATTCAGTAACTGGGACAGTGTTCCTACTATGTAATCAAAGAATTAAAATTGCTAGAGCTAAAAAAAGCTATAGAAATTGCAAATTTATGGTTGTCATTAAAATTATGGTGGAGGTAGAAAAAATCCCATTGACTGCCAGATTGGCTTGATATAGTAGACTTAACATCTGAGGACACTAAAAGAAAGATCAATACCAGGATCAGACAATAGTACAAGGAACAAGCTGATTCAGAAATAAAGACAACACACATGCTAACAATGAAAGAGTATGGAGCTGCTAAATCAGTGCCATGGATCATGACATGATGGCATAAGAACAAAAGCTAAAGAGAGGCTTTATGCGTGTAGAGTTTATCTGACAAATTTCACGTATTCTGTGGAGAATAAAACATGTCAGTAACAAAGACATGGTGACTATCTTCCAATGAATTTGAATACATGCCTCTAAAGCATGCCAACTCTGGAAGCCAAAGGAGAAAGAATGCAGTTTTGCCCATGGGAATGTATAGAAAGTTATATAGTCAATATTCACACAACAATTTTATTCTTGCAAAATGTCTGCTATCCAAACTCTGATGATCCTATGATACACAAAACTGAAGGAATTAGGTCATCTGATGAATCCAACATTTCCTGTAATTCCAAAACAATGCAGACAAAACAGTATGAAGGATTTTACCATGAAATATCGGACAGTCAAACTATTAGGAACAACGAACAAAGATGAGAACATGTAAATACCAAATATTGTATTAAAATTAAGTTAGATCTAAAACTCTCAGCCAATTGTCTCTCTTTAACATCTCATCCAATCCAATCCTGAGAAAGGGATCTTGGGAGTAACGCACTTGTTAATTTCATGTTGGTACAGTAGGGGAAAAAATGGAGGATAAGAAGAGTAACAAGAAGATGATGGGCACATTTCTTCAAGGCTAGACTTACCTATGAAATAGGCCAGCAGGATGGCAAGCAGGACTGCAGCAGCAATAGCAGATAAAGCAGCACATTTCCAGCTACAGTACTTGGAGGGCTTTTTTAGCTTGAATGCGTTTCTGGAGAAAGTATTTCTAGGTAGCAGTCTGGGAGGTGGTGTGTAAACTGTTCCTGAGGTCAAAGGGTATCCAGGGGAAGAACTACTAAACAGAGGAGTTGTTCCAGAAGATGTCTTGAACAAAAAGTGCCTGAAACGAAGATATATTTATCACATAGTTAGAAGAGGCAGGGCAGGACAGTAATTTACCTATTTTATAGTAAATATAAATACATATATATATGAGTGACAAAAAGAAAAAGGAAGTTTTCCCTAGTTTTAAAAACTGGAATAATATCTGAAATTATCTGGATGAAATACACACATCTTCAAATAAATCCAGGTATTTCAAACTGATTTAAATCAGATTCCCATATAAGAAGGTAAAAGTTGAATACTCTGATTGAAAAAAAAGACACTGTTATTGCTGTCCCTGTCATCTTCATCATCATCATCTCCTCTTACATATCTGGCCGCTAATGTTAGCTCAGAGGGAAAAAAAACTTGATCTGAAATACATTCAGGCTTGAGCACTGGCAAATTTCCAGAGGAAGAAAATGATGTAAAATGGAAAGAAACTGAAAACACATAATCCATACAGCTGAAATTTGAAATGGTTCAACTTGCAGATATGGTTACAGGTATTTCAAAATACAGTTCAAAGCATGAGAAGCAAAAACTGGCTTTCAGTGGAAGACTATAGTGCATTAGCAGGCAAATAGAGGTGAGAGAAAGCTTAATATGAAACGAGTTCAAACTTTAGAAGGTCAATGGAATGGATTACCAATGATTTTAGTGTCCAGGCAAATGTAATAAAATAAAATAAGGTTGGATCCAGATGGAGCATTTGTGTTGGAACATTCCCATAACTATGCATATCTCAAACATTTCTGAGATCCAAATGATATCTCTCTTATCCTGTGGCATTCCATGAAGTACACACACCTTTTCATTACCACCCATTGCAGGATTTTTTTTTTCATCTGCTATGTCCTGGAACAGACTGGGGGAAGACTGCAATGTGTCTATGTGCTCCTGTAGAACATTCTTGCAATAAACCACATCCACTGCTTCTGACAAACCTCACCCTGCAATGGGGTAGGTTACCAGGCCAAAATGAATCAGAGACAGCCAAACACTGCTCTAACCAGTGATGTAAAGGAGGGAAGAAAAAAAAGATGGTATGACTGAATGTGAAACCACCTAGCAAATACATCTTTACATGCCCTTGCTCTTTCTGCAACAGTCTGGATCTGCTCTAAGAAAAACATGAACTTCTCTCTCTCTCTCTCTGACATGTACAGATGCCATTCAATCACAGTGTTCTTCAAGCAGCTTACAAATCACCAAAGCATTGTAGCATTCACAGTCCTTGGAAGAATCATTCCTGTTCTTTGGGCACTGTGTTTAATCCATTCCTTTTTTTTTCTCAAAAAAAATAAATCAATGTCATATGATACTTTGCATTTCAGACAAATAAATGTTGGTAACTGAGGATGTCAGATCTGAGGCTGGAATGAAAGGCAGGAAAGGAGTCAATCTGTGTAACAGCACACTGGAAAGGAGCACTAAGTATGAGTCATCTAGAAAGCAAGTAGCCCATGTGGGAAGCCAGCTGTACTCTTTGCACTGGTGAAGCTGTAATTCTTTAGGACAGCAGCTTTTTCTTGTGAAAGGGAGTCAGGATTGATGTCTTAGTTATTTTGGCAAAGATGCAATAAACTGCATATTACCCACGTTTTGCTGGGTCTAAAAGCAAGCAACCTCATGATGATGATTGGAATTGTGCTACAGAATTTTGAAAAAGATAATAAATCCAGCTAGAGAATACAACTTCTCTTGGTCTGCGATAAGAGGCAGAAAGGAAAAAATCAAATGGCTATATTTTCTTAGAATTACATTAGCAGAACCTGATTTCAATGAAGAATCTTCTAAATATGCACATGCTGTTGCTTCCCTTTTTCCCTTTAAAGAGCTTTACAGAACTGAAGTGATAAACAGTGCACATTCACTTAAGCCTGGCATAACCTGCACCAAACATGGCTTGCAAATCAGGAGTGAGTCATATGAAGACTGCTTCCCCTCTTCTCCTTCTTCACTAATCTGAAGCCATTACCTACCTTTCCAGTGAATCAAAGTTTAGCATTATAATCACATTGTAACTATGGCTTGTGAATCCATTTTACTTCACAATTCCAATCCCTGGTATATGAGGCATTTCACTGACAGTTAATACTCCTTTTGAAGAGTGCCTTCCCCCCATGTCCTAATACAGGGAGATGTTCCTCTTCAGGACAGGAAGGGGAGATTATTTAGGGCAGGGGTAGGCAATTGTATGGGAATTGGGGCCAATTTTTAAATCAGACCACCCCTCCCTACAGGCCACCCTTGTACCATGCCTAAATGCCTCTGGTTTCTCTGCAGCCACTCTCAAAATGGCAACAAGAAGTATATCTTCCTGTCACCATTTTGAGAGTGACTTCAGAAGAAAACAGAGGTATTTGGAGTGGTATGAGCATCTGGTGTACTTGTGGGGTGGCTTTTTTTTTAATGTTTTCGTGCACTTGGATGTGTGTGTGTGTGTGTGATTCTGCATGTGTTTGGATTATTTTCTGAAAAATTGCTCTGGAACAGTACTGAAATTTTTAAAAATGGGGGCTTTTGGGAAACAGATGGGGGACTTCAGAGGTTCAGTGTGTGGCCCAGGGGGCCCACTTTGTCCACTCCTAATCATAATTGTTACACTCCAGTTATGAGTGTTCTGACCTTGGTAACCTTGTAAGAGTTAGAGCCAGCTCAAGACATTATCATCACTGCTGAGTCACAAAAATATTGGGATTTATTCAACTTTATTCTCTGAATTGCCTGCTTTTTTTATGATGTTGCTTTTCCATATTTTGTCACTTTAAATGTTCTGACTCATGGAACACTCTAATCTCATGTAGAACTCTTTGGTGCTTTAGTAATTAATGTTACTGGTCAGACAAGGGTGGTGAATGGAATATTAAGAAGGCCTTGCAAGACTGTCCATAAGAGAGAGAATCTCCTGTGCCATCTTTCAAGAGCTTCATATTTCAGAAAGAACAAGCAATGAGTGAGCGGCAAAGAAGAGATGTCAAAGAGCCATGGAAAAGTTGTGCTTATAACTCAAGAGAAGCTCTCATAAAGAAGGAAAAAGTCCTTCATGAAACCATTCACGGCAAGGGGTAGGCTTCCAAACAAGACCTAAACCAAAAGGTTTCAAATGCCCTGCAAAGCTGGCACTGGAGAAATCAATGAGATTTGCAGATATTCCCATCAATTGTTGAAGTCCTATTTTGTTAAATGAAGATGACATGGGTAGAGACTTGAATGTGTTTCAGTACATTAGTTTCAAATCTGAAAGAAAACAATTGATAATGCTAATATGCTGCATCTTTATTGGCTCATGCAGCATGAAGAAGTACCTTGAGAGAAGGTAATGGAAAATGGGGTATGCATCCTAAGTCCTTCTGATCTATTTTTTAAAAAACAAATAAAGAGAAACCATTGAAGCTGCCTCATACAGCATTGTAGGTAGCTCACACAGTTTATATGTAGCTCAAGGTTTCAGGATGTGTGACATTTTTCCTGCCCTGAGCCATAGGAAATAAAAGAAGCATACCATAATCAGTTAAGACTGTACCTGAGTCTACCCTCACTATATGTACTGGGAGTCTACAACTAGCGAATGTGTCCTCAACATGTACATACAGTTAGCCCTCTGTATCCATGGGTTCTGCATCCACGGATTCAATCAACCATAGCTCAGAACTTTTCGGGGAGGGGGACTTGATTTTGGCACACACTGTGCACTATGCTGATGTATAGGCATACCCCGCTGTAGCCTCCTACTATTTCACAGATCTTCAGGCTCTCTCCAGCACTCATTTGAGTTATTCACCATTTTATATAAGAGACATCATTTTACTGTGCCATTGTATACAAAGGGACCTTGAGTATTCACAAATTTTGTATTGGGGGGGAATCTTGGAACCAAATCCCAGCAGGTACCAAGGGTCCACTCTATAAGTTAAAAATTATCATCATTCATAGATATCTCTCAGCTCTAACCTGACACTCTCTACAGGTGCTAGATTCTAACATCCATCATCTTTGACCATTAAACATGCTATCTGGGTCAATGGGGAACACAGTTTGGAAAGTATCTGGAAAGCCCTGAATTCAGGGAAGACTAATACGCACATATATATATAACTCTCCTATGATTACTTGTGGAGCAAATTGTCATATGTGAAGCAGCTTGAATCTAGTAAAGAGAAGACTGGAATTTCACTTCAAGTGCATGTCTGTAGATAGATGAACATATGCACAGATATGCTGTTAAGTACAAACATATGGAGTTGCCTGGCCTTTGTCCACACAACCATATGCCCCAAGGACACAGATAGACACAACTTGCTGTTCCAATAGTTTTGCCAGCCCGTAGCATATAATCAATATTCAAATAACTGTTCATTGTTTAGTAGCCAAAGATATGCAATTAGGCAGGGGAATGGTCATTTATAATCAACACATAAATATGTCCCTGACACTTAATAACTGCTCAAGCACATTCAGAAGCTTGTCAGGAGCCGCCAACTTTTTAGAAATGCATTCTCTAAAATACACCATACCAGTCTTCTAGTAGTTTATTATTTCCTAAATGATGGCTAGGTAGGCCCCAGAAGCAACACTTCTCTTTAAAAAATGCAAGTGTTAAGACAGACTGTCATGTGTGGTGCTTAAAATTCTAGGATAGCTTGTCATTGCCATCTTGGATCTCTTAACACAGACACAGTTGGACACCCAGAAGCAGTGTCAGAAAGCTGCCTGACAGGAAAGTAGCATGTTGGTCTAAACGGCAGGTGCCAGCCTTTAGGCGCCTTGTTCTGTCAAAGCATTAAGCTGGACCTAAAGGGACGTACATGTGCCGAGGGCAGATCTTAAAATAGGTAGAGGAACAATACAGTTGCTGCTGTAGTGTCATACAGTTACATGAGTGGCAACATTTCCCATAGAAGTGGTTCATGTTCTGCAGCAATACTATTTTCCTTGCAGTGGGAGAAATGCTGACACCAGCATTCTTGTGTAACCTTCTTCCCTAAGTCTGTATGGGAATTGCCTTCAGAGATCAAAAAGTTTGCTTTTTGCCTCGAGGAAGGCCCAGGTACACTGTCACATAGCAACGCCTGGAAAATGAGCAAAGACAGATGCTTGTTTTTCTAATTCATAACACAACACATGCTTCTATTGCTTGGGTAATGTGGGCTCTAATATCCAACAAGGATGATGTATACCCCATGACCAGTTACATTTATGACAATACTCCAATGTGAATCCAGCTGTCACTCACCTGCATAATGTGTATATTAAAGATGTGTTTACCTTGCCTCCAGAATTAATTTGCTAGAAAGCACCTAGACACGATATATGTTACAGCAGACATGATATTCCTGGGGTGTGATGAAACAACATGGGGTGAAAGCAATCTCATTTCACAGCTTTAACATACATATGAATGAATGTAGATTTCTGACAGAAAACTGTCATCAGAATTATTTCAGCATTGAATGCAGTGAGCCAGCAATGTAGTAACAATGAGTAGAAGCGTTTCACTGTGTGTTACAGGCACAAAAGCATCATTAAGCTTTAGACAATTCTCTCTTTAAACTCAGGCTGAACTTCTGCATCTGAAAGAGAAAAACTATTTTTTTTTACTGAGCTGTTAGATTCCTTCTGAATTCACAGCTCTGAGCAACAACAGCTATACCATACATTTGTTATTAGCAGTATCAATAATGCTCATAATATGTTGCCCTTTTTTTGTTTTTTTTGTTATGCTTTTGAATGAGGAGAATACGAAAGCTCTTCATGTTAATTAATTAGCTAAGCCTCATAACCTCTCCTAAGAGGAGGGCAGACTCTCATACTTGTTTACATCTCCAGAAGGACATGCCTTTCTTGATTGTCAGAAATATTGTTAATAAGAAACGTAAGCCTTTCCACCTCTAATATATTCTTAACATTCAGAAGCCCATTGTTAGGTGCCTGAGACTTAAAGGCCAACAGCAAGCCGATTAATCCAGATACAATACGGTTCCTGACATCTTCACACAAAAAGATACAGAGCTTATGTATTCATCCTGAATAATATGATCAGAACTTCTAACAAAATTTAAGTGGAAAACAATAGTAGCACATTTCAAATCGATCAGCAAGCCACCTTCATAGAGCTGTGCGTGGAGCCTAGATTAGGGCTAGGGTTTCACAAGTCAAAACAGATTTGAACATTTTATTATTTCTAGCATCAAACATTGCTTTACAACTACTTTACCACTGTTTGTAATGCCAAACAATGTTGAAGTAGTCTTAAAGCAATAACGTCTTTTAGAACAAGAAGAAATCACTTATAAACATTTTGAATCATCAACTATTTCTAAAAACATATTTTTAGGATTTTTAACAATATCAGGAGAGGTTTTTATAGATGTCGAAAAAAAAATCTTTTTCAACTGTTTTTCTTGACTTGTATCCTGGAATGCCATTGATAGCCTACAGATATTCCGCTCGCCAGCAAAAAAAAAAAAAAGGGGGGGGAATTAAAAGGGAGTAACAACGATCATGGAGACAGAATTTAAAAATACACTTATACTAAGTAGGCAGTAGGACAATTATCAGAGTACCACTGGCATCATGGCTTACCTGATATTTAACCCTGACCCCATAACGGCATATCAGTTGACCAGTCTACTGATACAATTTGATCTCCCAGTCAACCAATGTTCCAGGCCTGAGATAAACCTACTAAGGTCTACGGATAAGATTCATGCTGACCAACTAAAAAGCTTAAGTTTCTAAGAAACTTAAGAAGACTGACAAGATCTTCTGTGTTTGTTTTCATTATTCTTTTGTCTCCCCATGGAACTCCCAATTTATGGTCTGTCTGATTGATTCAGCAATAGTCAAATGACAGTTGGTGGCTTCCAGCAGGGCAGTGATCAGCTTGAGATTTTAATTTGATTTTAAAAGATCTACCCAAGGCACTGATATCTATCTCCAAAATAGGTTTAGCACCTTGGAGACCTTCATTAAAGTCAGATTAATATCCAAAATGGATTCACTGGCCATTTCCGCACGCGGCGAGGGAATCGCTCCCTGCCGCTACTCACCAGATCTTCTGTGGGTCCGGTCCAGTCTGGGGTGAGGAGGAGCAGTGTGTGGTCCTAGATCCACACTGCTCCGGCATCCAAAATGGTGGCTTCTGGTTGGTCATGGGTCTCGACCAACCGCTGAAGCTCGCCAGCCTAAAGCCCGTCCTCCGCAGATTGCAGGCTCGCATTGGTGCGAGCCTGCGAATCTGCATCGGAGCACAGGCACACAATGGCGCGCACTGGCATTTTGAAAGACCTGAAAAATCAGGTCTTTCAAAAACACGATGGAGAATCACTTGGGGTCGCTCCGGAGTGGACTGAGGTGCGGATCTACGGTAAGTAGTCCAGACCCAGTCCACTCCAAGGTGCAGACGTCCTCTGTGGAGAACGCACTGCATCGTTTTATTTACCCTGTGTGGAAATGGCCATTGTCCCACTGACTTGGAAGCCACTAACTACCACTCAAAACAGTAAATTACAGATAGTGGTCTGACTGGGCTGCAGGAGAAATTACAAACTAATGAGACTATAGAAGGAGTTAGATTATTTTATTCTGAAGAAATGGAGCTCTAGAATACCTCTTTTGATGGACAAATTAATTCCACACATGAAAGGTATAAATAATCCAGAATCCAGTGAAGTAGACTTGAGTCAATAGACTCGGACTCAAGTCAGACTTAAGTCACTTCAGTGACTTGACTCAGACTCGATTTGGCCATAAATGATGCACTGACCCGACTCGACTCAAGACTTGTTTCTTTTTAATGACTGACTTGATGCCCTTGGTTCAGTAAACATAACACATTCATCCAGAAACCTTACGACTTTGAACAACGCCTTCATTTCTTTTTGCCTACTGATCACATGACAATCTCTCTCAAGCCCAAAGTGTGGGCACATTTCTCAGAGGGGAACAGCAAATGGGTTAGGCAATGGGCTTGTGGCAGGCTTGAGGTCTGCTCAGCAGCCTGTCCCTGCTGCATCTCAGAGGAGCCTTCTAAAACTTTTCCTAAGAGCAGAAGGCAAGACTCAATTCCAGACTGCAGGGTGCATTTCTCAGAGGGGAACAGCAAATGTGTTAGGCTTGAGGAGGAAAGATCCTCCCTTCTAAAGCTTTTAAAGCTTCAATAATAGGGAGTAAGAAGGATCCTATTCCTCACTTCTTAAGCTGCAGATGGCAAAACTGCAAATGTGGAGAGCTAACTCTGCTTAAATGGTTAAAACTGAATTTATTTCACTCTATCCAATAATTCTGGAATTTTGGTTGGGGTATAAAGTTGGCTTCCCTTCTTGAGACTTGACTTGAGACTTGACTGGAAAGTATCTTCAAGGACTTGAGACTTGGAGGTAGAGGCTTGAGACTTGACTTGAGGCTTGGAGTAAAAGACTTAAATACATCACTTCCAGAATCCACAAAATGCTTTTATAACAAGCACTATCTGTTTATTGATCATGTTAGTGAAAACTCAGAAAACTCTTTATACCTAAAACTCATGCTAATTTGTGGAACAATGTTTTGGCTTACTAATGCATATGACATATTAGTAATGAACACACAGGTCAAGATCTTGTATATTAAGAAATGTATTATAAAATTCTGCACAGGCAGAAGTATAAAATGTCTCCCCCCGTCTCCCTCAAAAAACCCAAATTTTAATTTTCTTTAGTTTTTTTTTTTAAATTTACTTTAGTTCTTTAGTTCAGTATAATTTTCAGAGCAATGGAGAGTAAGAGGAGTAGCAGCCAAGCATCTAGTTACATTCCTACAGCAGGATGCACAGCGACAAAGCATTCTCTGAGTCCTCCTTGGGGTCCTCCAGATGTCCTGGAGGATGAAGTTAGCACATGCAGTATTAGAAACACTGCTGTATACTTCTCTGCTGCTCCTCCACTCTCCACTATTAAATTAGTGGGGGTTTTTTTGGGAGGGGGAGCAGCATTTAAAAGATAAACTTTGGGGAGAGGAAGATTTGCTGTTACATGAGATCAGTAGAATTCCAACCTCAGCAAACTTCATGCAGGTATAAATTGGACTTATGACTGAGTAAGGCAAGGTAGAAGGCAGTAGGAAAAGAAGAAGACCACATTACAGATGGATAAACTTAATCAAGGAAGACACATCACTAAATCTGGAAAGCCTGAGAAGGGCAACTGATGATGAGTGGCTTGGTCTCTCATCTATAGGGTCACCATAAGTTGAGTTTGTCTTGACAGCAGTTAACAACAACAAAATCACTAACAGCCACAGATTTGAAAGGGAATCATCAAACTAATGGGCCTAAAAGAGTACCTACAAACAGACTGGCTGGATTTCCTCTATTTTTGCATAAGGAATTCCCTTTTATCTTTATACCATGCTAAACATTAACTTCTCCTACAAAGGTTGCTCTGCATGGTATTTCTTCAGTTATGATAATCATATACTCATCAATTAGATGTAGATAAGGGGAGGGAATTATGCAGCTTTCCAGATGTTGCAAGATAGCAACTTCAAACATACCTCACCGTTGCCTTGTTGGTTAGAGCTGTTAGGAGTTGCAGGTCAATGACATATGAAGGGCCACAAAACCCTCATCCCAGTTGATACAGAACATACTCAGTTTTGAAATTATGAGAGATGGTCAGTCTTCCCCACCACTCAATTTTATATTCAAAAAAATCTCATAAGAAAGGCTAAGTTAAGAAACAGTGACAGCTAAAAAACAGTTTCAGGTTCATAGCTAATTGGAGATTTATTTCCTTGAAAAAAAGGGTGCAGGTGTTAGTTTCTCAGTGAAGGTTTATGCCATTACAACTCCCTTGGAAGCTTAGATGTGAGTATCTGCCAACTGTCTGAATTTACTGAAGAAACAAATATTTCAAAATATGCAAACCATTGCCTACTGGCAAATGGAAGAAAAAAAATCTTGTAGGGCTCAAGAATAGCTCTAATTTTTCCTTGCTATTTAAACTTTTTTTCTTTTTCTTCAGACTAAAGCACTGCTAATTACAGCAATGGAGACTTAATTCATACCAATATAAATAACACCAGGCAGGCATCAGAACTGGCATTAGGACATACTGCAATCTTTGACAAATACCCTTTCAAAGAAAATCCATAATAGCTTTTGGGTTACCCTAATTTATGAGCCATTATGCCTTTGATTGGCATCTGCAAATGGTCCCATGTGCGGTTTCCATAACAAAGGAGCTTAATACACTGAAGGCAACGATGTAAACTTGCACGATAAAGAATACTACCAGCACTACAGTATTCACAAAGAATTTCTCAAAAGCACTGAAGCCTTTAAATGGAAAACTCTTTGTATACTTAGTGTCTTATTATACTTTCTGAATCTGAATATTAGGTATCAGACTGCTCAGTAATCACCTCTGCAACTATAGTCGTTTGGTTTGCAATAAACTGGAAAAAATTAATCTTTTTCAAAGAGGAAATCACTTTCAAAGAGCTCACAAGAATTTTTTCTTAAAAAGTATCATTCAATGAAAGAGCATCTTTGTTGTATGACTGCAAAGTTTAGACAAGATATGCTGGGTCTACAAACTTTCAAGGAAATAATGTCATCATTACCAAAGGCTAGCAAAATTAAAATCAAGTGCTATATGACTGAGGAACAGTCCTATTTGCCTAAGTTAACTTTTTGTGTTAGCTGTTATATTATATTTTGTCACTGATATAATTTGCAAGACCTAACTATAGTGTCTTGCCACCTTAGAGGTGAGAACAAGCACAGTGTACTGGTCAGAATGGTAAGTCTAGGGTTCAAATCCCACCACAGAAACCCACTGGATGACCATAGGCAAGGCACGGTCTCTGAGCATTAGAAGAAGACAATGGCAAACGTCCCCTGAAAAAGTACTCCCAAGAAAACCCTATAATAGGGTCAGCAGAAGATGGAGTCAACTTGAATGCAAATAGTAACACAACTATGGTTGGCTGGCAGAAGTTAAACACACCCAACTGCATCATTTGGTGTTAACAAGAGGGGAAGGAAAGCAGCATATAATCCAAATAGGTAGCTGTACATGTACAGTAAAAATCATAGGTAAAGGACTGTCTATTGAGGATTCTCAGTATTGAGATTAATAAAGCACCACATTTCAAGGAGGACTAAGAAAGCTATAGAATTAAAGTGCAGTGCAATGTGAAAAGTCTGTCTCCAGCTGGGAACAGAATGTCAATGCAGAAAGGTAAAGTCATAAAGGCAGATTTCAGGTGAAAAAGTTCAGTTGTGCCCTGCTTCTACTGATAAAAATGTTTAGGCAGAAATAGTCATGGAATGTGGAGACAAAATGTAGATTAATACTAAAAGATTTGGGATGGCTGACATAATGTTAGTGAAATTTCATGTGAGCACTTCTTAACATTTTTCACTCTCTTACTAAACTAACCTCAGTCAAATCTCAACCTTACAAGTAAGTCTTAGCCTTACAAGGCTTTGGTGTAAACTACTGTGAACTTGATTTCGGTTTATGGTGACCCTCTAAATGAGAAATCTGCAAGTCACTTTATCATCAACAGTCCTGCTCTGGTCTTGTAGATTCAGGGCCGTGGCTTCCTTGATTCAGTCTATCCACTTGTAATGTGGTCTTGCTCTTTTCCTACTGCCTTCTATCTTGCCAAGCCTTTTCTAATGAGTCACATCTTCTTGTGATATGTCCAAAGCACAACAGTCGCAATTTAGTCATCTTGACTTTAAGGGAGAGTTCAGGCTTAATTTGCTATAGGGCCCATTCATTTGTCTTTTTAGCAGTCCAGGGTATCCACAGAACTCTTCTCCAGCAGCACATTTCCAATGAGTTGATTTTCTTCCTATCAGCTTCCTTTAATGTCCATCTTTTTTCAACCACACACAGAAATTGGAATTATGATGGCATGGACAATTCTAACTTTAGTATTCAGTGGCCCTTTTCACACCTTACCTGGTGCTGCTGGCGTCACGAGGGGATCATGTGAGAAGCCTCTTCTGAGAGGCACTTGCGTTCCCTCCACTTTCCCTCCGCACCAGCTCCGTGCTGGCTGGAAGGAAGCGTGAGCGCTCCGCCCCTTCCTTCTGCAGCGCAGCCGAGTACTTTCCCAGGCTGTGCTGGGGGAGGAAGCACGAGTTGCTGCATCATTTTTTTACATTTTAAAGAGGAGGTGGCTCAGTCAAGACTTCAACAATCTTACAAAACAATATAGCATGATAAGAACATTTCCTGGTAAGAAGTTTCTTGATGAGAAAGTTCTCTTCTATCTTAAAATGTTGATAGAAAATATCTATTCATGTCTACCAGTCATCCCATTTCATCTGAACATACTACTGCGTGAGTAAAGAAAATTGTTAATATAACTTTCATAAATAAAAATAGTGAAAGAAGTGTTACATGTCATGCAGCTGGTGTGAAAGGCAAGTAGAAGCAAAATTAGGAAGAGGGATTTGAAAATGAAGTTTGGTCACTCACTGAAAGGTAATCTTTTTCATAGGAATGGAAAGAACATTAAAAAAATATTCAAAAAATATTAAAAAAAACTATGATTTTTGAATGTTGAGAAACTGACAAGAGGAATCTTGGACTGATGAGAATTTTTGTAGCTCAGGGATTATTCTGTGAAAAATTCACACACAGCTGTTTCAAGCAGAAAAAAGTATATTCTGCACAGGAAACAGAAAATGATATCTCAGCATAGGAATATTAATTCCTGTGCAGAAAATGTCCCCGTGCAGAAAATGCTGTAACTGAGGAGCTGTTCTGCATAAAATTTGTACATAAAAACAGCATTTTCTGCAAAGAAATTAATATTTCGGCATTGAATATTATTTTTCCACACAGAAAATGCTGTTTCCTACACATAAAATATTGTTTTCTGTACATGCAAATTTTCTGCAGAATATGTTCTGAATTGTGAGTAGCTTTCAAACCTGCACGGCTTTCAGACTTTCTTGGAAATGTAATTTACAAGGAGGTACATTCTATCAGTTATGGTGGACATACAGGAAAGCTAGAAGATATTGGTTGCGTGTTAATGGGGAAATTAAAAAAAAATTAGATTCAAAAATTATGTTTAGGCTGGAATTATATCTTTTGAATATGTTAGATTATGAGGATAAAGTGGAAAAAGAAAATACAATATTGTTATGTTATATGATAACAGCAGCGAGAATAACGTTTGCAAAATATTGGTAGAAATCTCTTTCTTTAATACAAAAATGGTTAGAAAAAGTGATAGAAGTAGTCAAAATAGCTAAGTTATCGTGTTGGTTGAAGGGAAAATCTATGCAATCTTATTTAAACATTTGGAGACCCTATGTATACTACACGAAGAATAGACTGGGTGACAAACTTCAATTAGGATTTGATATTTAGAAGAATTAAAACTCTAGGATATAAAGTTAAGTGTGTGTATGTATGTATGTGTGTATACACACACACACACACACACACACACATACACACACATATACGTGTGTGTGTGTGTGTGTGTATGTACAGCCCAAGGATGTGGACAGGATCCTTGGAGATATGAGACCCACCACATGTGTGCTATATCCTTGCCCTTCCTGGCTTATTAAAAAAGCCAGAAGGGAACCAGTCGAGTGGGTAGAGGGTGTGGTTAATGCCTCCTTGAGACAAGGGAAAGTTCCAACTTGCCTCAAGGAGGCTGTTATAAAACCGCTACTAAAAAAGCCATCCCTTGATCCCACTATTCTGGGTAATTACAGGCCCGTCTCTAATATTCCATTTCTGGGCAAGGTTCTGGAGTGTGTGGTGGCCTCTCAGCTCCAGGGGTTTCTGGATGAAACGGATTATCTAGATCCATTTCAATCTGGTTTCAGGCCTGGCTATGGGACTGAGACAGCTTTGGTCGCCTTGGTGGATGACCTACGCTGGGAACTAGACAGGAAGAGTGTGTCCCTGTTGGTTCTGCTGAACCTCTCAGTGGCTTTCGATACCATCAACCATGGTATCCTTCTAAGTCATCTTGCAGGGATGGGACTTGGGGGCACTGTTTTACAGCGGCTCCATTCTTTCTTGGACGGCCGAACCCAGAAGGTGGTGCTGGGAGACTCCTGTTCAACCTCCTACCCTTTGGCCTTTGGGGTCCCTCAGGGTTCAGTCTTGTCCCCCATGCTATTTAATATCTACATGAAACCACTGGGAGAGGTTGTCCGGAGTTTTGAGGTTTGATGTCATAAGTATGCAGATGACACCCAACTTTATTACTCCTTTTCACCACAAGCCAAGGAAGCTGTCTTTGTCCTAAACCAGTGCTTGACATCAGTAATGGACTGGATGAGGGCAAACGAATTGAAACTTAATCCAGACAAGACAGAGGTGCTCCTGGTCAGTAGAAAGGCAGATCAGAAAATAGGGATTCAGCCTGTGTTAGATGAGGTCACGCTCCCCCCGAAGACACAGGTTCGCAGCTTGGAAATGCTCCTGGATTCAACTCTGAGCCTGAAAGTCCAGGTCTCAGCAGAAGCCAAGAGTGCATTTGCACAATTAAGGCTTGTGCACCAGCTGCGCTCCTTCCTTGAGATGTCAGACCTGGCCATGGTGACACATGCCTTGGGTACATACCAACTGGATTACTGTAATACGCTCTATGTGGGGCTGCCTTTGAAGAGTGCTCGGAAACTTCAGCTGGTCCAAAGAGCTGCAGCCAGGTTGTTAACTGGAGCTGGTTATAGGGAGCATACAACACCCCTGCTGCAACAACTCCAGTGGCTGCCGATCTGTTTCTGGGCACAATTCAAAGTGATGGTGATGACCTTTAAAGCCCTACACGGCTCAGGTCCAGGTTATTTGAAGGACCATATCCTCCCCTACAAGGATATGGTCCAGCCCACCTCCAGCCCAGGTGTTGAGATCTGCAGGAGAGGCCCTTCTCTCAGTCCCACCACTCTCACAGGTGCATTTGGTGGGAACACAGGAGAGGGCCTTCTCAGTGGCTGCTCTCAGGCTCTGGAACTCCCTGCCCAAAGAGGTTAGGCTGGCACCCTCCCTGCCTACCTTTAGGAAACAGTTAAAAACATTCCTCTTCCACCAGGCATTTTATATGTAATTTCTATAGGTGCTGGTCATTTTGATTGTTATTTAATTGATATTTTAATGCTGTTTTTATATGCATTTTAACATGTTTTAATTATGATTGTAATTGAATATTTGTTTTAACTTTTGTATATGACAATTTTTAAGTATGTTTCTTTTAATGGCTGTAAGCCACTTTGAGTCCCCTTGGGGAGAAAAGCAGGATAAAAATAAAGATGACGACGACGACGACGACGACGACGACGATGATATAATAAAAGAAAAATATATAGAGAAGGAAAATTCCTCTTTTTCAAAGTGAGGGGGTATACTCTGATCAGGCTAAAACATTTGATGTAAGAAAATGCAGGAAGTCTGATTGGGGACTAGAGAGTAAGTAGATATAATTTTCCCCTTTATCTTCCTTTTTTTGATAGACTTTTTTCCCCCCTTTCTTTTCTTTTTATCTGAGTTTCTTTCCTCTACTTGTCTTCTAAGGTCTTAACTTTCAGATCTTTCTCTATCTCCTCTACTTTTCCTTTCTTGACCTTTTCTAGAGTGTCTTTTTTTCTCTTTCTTTTTTTCCCCCTCTCTGTTCTGTACAGTATGTTTTTCTTTCTTTGTTGTTGTTGTTGAACTCCTCTTTTCTTTGTTTGCTGGAGGAGAATCTATGTGTATGTATACTTTATGTGGAAACTCAGTAACTCAATAAAAATTATATTTTTTTAAAAAAAGAAAAATTACAATGTTTTCATTCTAGAGATGAGTGCGAAATTTGCTTCACTGAATTTATTTGCTTGTCCTGAGCAAGAAAGTACTGTTCCAAATTGGACATTTCCATGTTTGTGATGTGCCAAAGAAGAAAAGAATATGTTTGACAGCATGCAGACATTTGAAAAATGCAGATGAAACCCTACTGAAAAGCTCTAAAATGCATGCAAACCCATTTCATGTGATGGGGCATAAATTCCTACTTCAGTCATTAAAATGTTAATAAGAAAGAGGTACACAAAGTACCTTTTTGGATCCCCCCCCCCGAGTTTTATAAAAAATCTGTATGGGATGGACTTGAAGGTGGGAAAAGGAAGAAGTCTCTGGAAATGCACTTAGCACATCTGCCCATCTTTGCATTTATATCAGCAGAGAGAAGAACCTGCCATACATGCCCACTGTATGCATGGGACTGACTCTTACGTGACTATGCAAATTTTATTACTTCACTGTAGCTTCCATGGCTCCAAAGACGCAACAGATTTTCACTAGGCAGTTACACAGTTTTAATCAAATAAATTAATACTTTACCTTCATGCTTCTCCACAGCCACAATTTTTTACTACGGGATCTAGATACCTCTTCTGGTGCTAAATTATTCATATCAATAAATAATAATAGTTTTGTATACACAGTGCAGAATGGGTTCATAAGGTTAAAACTGAGCTACTGTATGTGCCAGTGTATTAGACACACGGACGCATAAGACACACTCTATTTTTTTTTCTTTTTCTTTAAGAAAAAAATTTCCTGGCACCCTGAACAGCATCTTCTCCACAGAAAATGGCGACTGGGCACAGAGGGATGAGGGGATGGTGAGCATGTGTGTGTGTGTGTGTGTTCTTTCTGTCCTTTCTACCTCGGCTGCTGCCCCCCTTTGCCCGCTCACCACCTCCCACACTTCTCCATGCCCTCTTACCACCACCACGCACCTCCCACCACTCGCCACCCCCCACACCTCCCCATGTCTGCTCACCACCCCTACATCTTCCTGTCCCTGCTCACCACCTCCCTACACCTCCCCACACCCACTTGCCACCCCCACGCACCTCCCTGTGCCTGATCGCCACCCCCATGCACCTCCCCCCACCCGCTTGCCACTCCCCTGCACCTCTCCATGCCTGCTTGCCAATCCTCCACATCTCTTCATGCCCAATCGCCACCCCCATGCACTTCTCAGCACCCAGTGCTTTTCCATTCCTTTTTGCCCCAGCAGCAAGAATTACCTGTATTTGCCCACGTATAAGATGCATCCCATTTCCAGAGGGCATTTTTTGGAGAATAAAGATTTCTAGGATTTCCCCCATTCCAAAACCTGTGGGGGTTTGTTTGTTTATTTGTTTTGTTTCACAAAAATATATAACCATAATCCC
Organism: Cyclura pinguis; assembly: GCA_030412105.1. Lineage (NCBI taxonomy): Eukaryota > Metazoa > Chordata > Lepidosauria > Squamata > Iguanidae > Cyclura > Cyclura pinguis. Next base: position 135,400,655 of record CM059600.1, read on the forward strand.
ATTAATTGTGGATGGTGTGCATAAATAATAAAATTTAATAAAAATGAATTTAATAAAAAGTGGAATTTCTTTTGGAGTAAAATGAAGTTATAGCCCACTGTATTTACATCTGTAAAAATAAACACTCCAAAGTTGAAGTATTATGAACAAAAAAAAATTAGCAAAAGCTTCAAGGAAAGAGTATCCTATACATAGGAGAATGAATCTTAAAACTCAGTTCATAGGAACTCTTTCTGACAGTTATGCTGTATTCACAGAAAGTAGGCTAAAAGTCAGCACTATTCTGAAATAGTCAGATGCTTCATAAACCTTTAAAATCTAATTTTGGAAAATGGTAACACAGAGAAACATGGAAGATTCACAGTACCCAAATAGGATAAGAATTTTCATCTGTGCTGTCCTCAACAATAAGTGCCAGATCCATTATATTATCCAAGAGTAAGCCACAAATTGTAGCTGACTTATTCTCAACAAATTCAACAGCAAAGAACATGCCTGGGATTGCTAGCCCTACAACCTTTTCGAGTTTTGTAGGATTCAGTAACTGAGATTATATTCAGTTATTAACTACCTTACTTGTAGTTTATTATTATTATTGTTATTGTTATTATTATTCCTCCCTAAATATTTCCTGCTTTTGGACCTAAGGTAGTTTACAACACTGATTAAAATATAGCTTAGAAAGAATATAGCTAAAATCAATCACAGTGATTAAAAACAACCAGAAAGCAAGCTATCATAGGCTATTTCCGCACCAGGCTTCTGTAATGGTGCAGAGCGACCTCTCACGGAGGTCTTCTGCACTGTAGAGTAGACTGGCGTGGACTACTTTTTGTAGTTCCACACCAGAATCCACTCAGGAGCGGCCGGAACTAGCCGCGCTGCGTGTTTTTTAAAAACCTCTTTTTTGAGGTTTTTAAAAAGCACGGAGCGCGCAGCCCCGTGCCGCTCCGTGGCCGGGCTCTGACGCGGATTTGCAGGCGTGCGCAAGTGTGTGCCTGCAGATCTGCCGGGGGCAGGCTTCTGGCTGGCGAGCTTCTCCAGTTGGTGGAGAACCTCCACCAACTGGAAGCCGCCATTCGGGATGCCGGAGGACTGCGGAGCAGTGAGCTCGCGCTGCTCCGTGTGGCAACGGACTTACCCGGCTTCAGGTAAGCTCCGTTTTCAGGCGTTTTCACCCGTTTCCCCCTCCCCACATGCGGAAAGGGCCATACTAAAAACAGCACTACATTATTTAAAAAAAAAGTTTTAAAGCATTGGAAACATAACAACTGAGGCAAAAGTGCAGCACTTTTGATTAAGAAACCCTTCTGAATCAACTAGAGCCAAAAGAACAGCCAGTACTGAACAGAAGCACCTCTGTCTTCCCTGGATTAAATTTCAATTTGTTTCCCCTCATCCAGTCCATTACTCTTGCCAGACAACGGTTTAGCAGATAAATGGTTTTCTTGGAATCAGATGGAAAGGAAAGATAGACTTGGTTGTAACAGCATGCTGGTGGCACCAAACTCTGAAACTGCTCTCAGAGATTTCATATATACATTAAAATGGGAGGCAAAACAGAATCCTGAAGGATCCTGAAAGCCAGCTGACAGGATATTGAACAGACACCCTCAGAACTTTCTGCTGAGCAAACTGGACCTGAAGGATACCATGGCTGATAAATCAAAAACTGTATGGAGATACAGCAGAACCAACAGCTCCTTATCCAATTTGTGGTGCAGAGCATCTGCCAAGGAGACAAAAGCTGTCTTTATCAAACAACCAAAACTAAGCTAGACTCAAATGTATCTAGATAATCTATCTTATGCAGGAGGATCAGATCTTAGTAATTAACACTGGCTGACAATTATCCAGGGTCGTGAGGATCAGGGAGCAAAGTTTGGTTTTGTTTTGTTTAGTAAAAGCTTTACCACTATGTCTTTTAGGCAGCCAACCAGATATTTACCACTGTTCACTCAAGTAGTACCCTCCCCAGCTGCTTTGAACTAGGAAACTAGGAAGTAGGAAAGGCACAGAACCAACATGCATTTTACAGTTTTCACCTCTCCAAGGACCTTGGCCACACATTTGGGCTGGAACATATCCAGTAGCGCAAACTGGAACATATCCAGTAATACAGGATAAGCAGGGTGCAACATTAGATCCATAGGACTTATACCAACTATAGACTCCAGGTCAGAAAAGATATGAATAAGGTTATGTTCTGCAAAGTGTCACAGAAATTTTTCATGGTGCCTGTCAAATAAATGGTCTGAATTTTCCTCTTGTATTATACGTGTATTGCTAAGGTTGTAGGGAGTTAATAAGATGTCATATGAGGATCTAGACAGAGAATGAAGAATCCTAGTTTACATACAGAAGAAAAGATTACGTGGAGAAGAAATCTAAAACTTAAAACTACAGCTGTATTGCTATATAAAGCCTCTATTTTTATTTGCTTTTATAAACTGAGGCTGACTTATAAATAATAAAACTCAGAAAATACTTTGGAAAGTTTTTTTTCCTGTCACCAGTTAACAAACACAGCACCTTTAAAAACATTACTGTTTGCCCTACAGGCATCAAACTGACAGCATGTACAAGAGGGATTTAAGTGAGTCTGCACATTGGATGAAATATAAATTAAAATCATAGCTCTGTCAGTCTTGAATCAGGGATTGTTTTTCCAGGTCTCCCAAAACACTTAGTTTCAAAATTAGTCCTGTTTATTACTTCAGCATGGGCCTAATGCATAATTTATCAGTAATGGTTAGTCAGTATACCCTTATAACAGCCAACTGCATTTTATAATGAAATATGACACATAAATTCTATTTGTTGAGTGCACCTGTATGATGAGTACTCAAAGAAAGCCAAAGTTAAGTTGAACTGACCAACTTTCAGTAACTATATGAGCAGCTTAGAAAGGAAACACTTGAGCATTCTACTTCAGATGAAAGGTTAATTGATAGTGTGCAGCATGCACAAATATAATTCTTTTTTCATCCACAAATCTTATTTTATTCCTGCTTAACATTTTATTTGCAAGCATTTGCTTTCTACAACTACAACACAGCCAAAGTGAAACGTTGCAAATACCACTGATAATGCTGGAAGAGAAGTCAGTAGATGGATTTGATCATATTTATATGTTTACGAATCGGTTACATATAATTGAGTAATCTCTAGCCATGAATATTCAAAGAAACATAAATCCTTCATTATTGGAAAGGGGTGTCTAAAATATTACTTAGCTACCCTAGAAACCTTGTCAGACCATAAGACTTATACACTGTGTCAATGACATTCAAAAATACAGTGTCTTCAAGACATTTGCACCAAGGTGAAACTTTTTCTGGATTGCCTACCTGGTCTCAAGGGGCACATTGCTATTCAGCACCCAGCTGTCCTGTAACTGAACAGATTCAGGAGTGGTGGCCAGATCATTTGGTGCTGGAGCTGGTGCATGTATCTGATTTCGACGATTGGTTAGGGAATTCCTGTTGAGGGAGTTGGCAGAGGAGTGATGATGGGACAGAGTGTGATTGTGCGGTGGTGGAAGAGGCGGTCTCAGGGTTGACTGGCTGTGATGATTTGATGGACCTAAAAGGAAAAAGAGAGAGAGAGAAAAAACCCTGAATTCTCCAGTATTTGGGGAACAACCAAATCTAAAGGCTTCAGCTCAAAACTGTGTTCCACTTACCATAGCACTGTTTTCACAAAGGAAACAGATTAATATCTTTTGGAAATACATGGCCCCAAACAATTCCAATCCTGTGTGTGTTCATTGTGTTATGTGGTTATTTCCTCTCCACATTAGCATCCAGTTTTTTATCCTGTCCTAATACTGATCTTAAACACTACCAAAGCAGAAAATCCTTTAAATTTAACCTGATGCTACTAATTCAATATCTAAAAATGGGGTTTTATATGAACTGGACAAATTTGTGGTCAACTCCATTTTCAAGAGGCCAGGAATTCTGGTATGAAAAAAAATTAAATTACAGGATGATCTATATAGTTAAGATAAACTGTATATACATCATTAGAGAAACCCAGAAGGAGGCAGTCCCCAGAACACTTTAATAATACATAAATTAGATCAGTCTAGATATGTTCAAACCATAATAGTCCAAGGACATAATCTGTTGGCATACAGTACAGCACACTTGCTGAAACTAATATAGCTTGGGTCTGTTCAGTGTCTGCACAAAAGCCTGCTTGGGAACTCAACCTATTCCTCCTTGACTTCAAAGATGGTGAAACAGAAAGATATATATGTACTAATATAACAACAACAACAACAGCAACAACACCCAACAGTATACGGCTATTCCCACCAAAACAATCAGCAACATTTATATGTACATGACTGTCAGAACTAGAATGTGTTAGTTTGCAACAATATCTTCTCCAATAATAAAGACAGATGATATAATTTGTTATATGTTAATATATTCCTATGTTGCTTAAGTCTTAACAATGAATGCAAGACAATACAAGAAAACAAACACAGCAGCTAAGTGAAATATTAATTGCCTGTTTAATCATTACACTAATTTGAAATTTCTAGAGAACAATAATTAGAAAAAATAACATTAGCAAAATCATAATTATACTGATGTATGTTTGTTTTGAAAAACTTGAAAATACATTTTGCATTTAATGAATCAAATAATGAAACAACAAAAAAAAAACATCAGTGGGGAAAGTATTCACAGTTAAATTGATCTATACTCTCATGCTCACAGTTAAATTGATCTATACTCTCATGGAACCATTTGGTATGGCAATGTGCATTCCAATTAACAGGAAGTTAATTTAAGACGTTTTAAAATATGAGTGTATAATCAAACATTTTTGTGCCCTCTTTAAAAACGCTGAAGAGAAGGTTGTAGTTTTGAGGTAGTACAAAAACTAAATAAGAAGAATTTGATATGGCCAGTGAATTACAGCCAGAAAAATGAGCACATAAGGAGGTCTGAGGAATGTGGATTTCCGTGCTCACCCACTGCCCACTACAAACCCAAAAGGCTCCAGTCCAAGGGTTAGAGATCCTTACTGAATGGTGAAGGTAAATATTAAATTCCCAAAAACTGGATACAGGTATGCCAGCAGGAATATCAGTTTCTGGAGTCCCTTTGCACATTTTTTTTCCCTAGATGCAACTCATTCTGCACATCTATGTGTTAAGCAAGTTGGGTAGAAAGAGAACAAATGATCAACTTTTCCTGCAACTTTAAAAGGTCGAAAAAATTTCAAACTAAAGGGCACGTGCTCCCACTTCACAATTTCATTGTACTTATCAATGGCTCCTCTCCCCCATCCCCCATTTATAAGGATAAATACAGAAAGCACATGGTAAGTTCTGGATTTAAAACATTTGCAGCCTTGGTTTTGCCATGTCTCCTTCACACAACTGCAAAAGTGCAGAAAACAATAAGTAAATTAGTATTCATGTTATATTCATGTTATACCTCATGTTTTCTTCAAAGTGGAGGTTTAAGATACAGTAGTGAATGACAGCTATAACTTGAATTTTGTATTTGTATTTTACCTTTTGCATGCCATCTGATGGGCATTTTTGACTAACAGACAATACAGTGGCCTCCTTTAATCTTTTTATTCAGGAGGAAACTTTGAAAAATTTTTCAGGTCTCAGGGAACCCCTGCATAAAAATTATTCTATCTACAACTCAAAAATAATGCCTCCCCTTCTCCAAACAATCTCTCCTGGTAACCCTTGACCTCACATGGAACCCTAGGTTTTTTAATTAATTTATATTCTGCCTTTTTCTTTATACAGGATCCAAGGCAGCCCCAGGGAATGTGGCTGAGAAATCCTATATAACAGGGAAGTAACTGATATTATAAGGTAACAAACTAGATGTAGCACAATAGTCTTTTTCTGTGGGATTGGCAAGCACAACGAAACCTGAACAGCTGGGGATTGCTGAGAGTAAAGAGGGACATTTCACTTTTTTAGTATTTGTATTTCAAGAGCAACATCCACCGACGTTGGTGGGAACGTCTCTTGAAATTCAAGTATTAGCTCAGGAGAATTATTTTTGAAGGGGACGGAAGGGTGACAAAGCATCAGGGCAAGAATGGGAAAAACTCTCTTAGTTTCATGGTCCCTATGATTCCTATTGCATTCACATAATTAATATCTTGTCTCATTTGTCCCTGACACTGCCATTTTCTTAAATCACATAAAATGAAGAATAAGTTCAGAATAAATATACAAGGAGCAAAAGAAAAAAGAAATACTACCCAACCTTTTTCTTTTAAATATAAATTTTAAAATATCTAAAGATGTAAATTTTACCTGAAAATATAACTAAATACGTAAATTGTGAATGCAACAAAACAGGGACAATACGTGCAAAACCCCAGTCATCAGAGACACAGTAATCCTTGTTGAGTGCATAGACAGTGGTAAAATGGGGTTTGCTGATATGTAATGTGTATGGCGGCCACAAAAATATTTGCCTTCCTGGGCAGCTTTTCTCCAGTGAGTAAAGAGCATTTGGAAGAGTATTTGAACTACAGCTGGCTTTTTTTTTTTTTTGCAGTTTGTTTTTGTATCCCCAATGTTGTGGCGAGCCAGCGAATTGAGACCAGCAGATCAGAAAACAAGAGTTTATTATACTGCGCAGGGATCTCAGTGGAATCAACTTCCAAAAGACTGAGAGCCCCGTTTTAGGTTTCAGCACACATTTATACTTTCTAAAAAACAAGTACAGGAAATGATTACCATATATGAAAAGAGTACAGGTTACAAAAGTTTAAGTTTCGAAATGATGTATTACAGTTTCAAAAATGAAGTATCTCTGTACCAGGGAGTATTCTCCCTTGGTCGCATCGACTCCAAAACTCCCTATATTTCATGCATTGCCAAGCCGCATACCTAAGCTCTTGATAAGATAAGAGACGCATCTGCCTGACTTATTTTTCTCTATTTTTCTACTCAAGCAAGCAGTTTCTACAATTTAACCCCTTCATCATTCCCCCCTTTTCTGCTGAATTCTATTGCAATTTGAGCATAATTTGCTTAAGCCTGCTTTTGAGCCATAACAGCAAAATGAGCTGCCTTTCCCTCCATAGCTTCAGAGAGAGAGGCCTGTATACATTTCATAGCACAGGAAATACATATCATCATTAGAAACCCTCCTACAATCAAAACTATTGTGCCTAAAAACAGAGTTTTCAGCCAGCCAAAATCTGGTAACCAGGAAGTCAACCAATCTCAAGGATTACCAATGCCACTGTCATTGTTTTGTATTAGCCCTTGTAGGTGTTGTATCTCATCTTCTATAGTCTTGTTCAAATCATGGAAGGTGACTTTGCATCCTCCCTTGACTATTGAACAAAAGCCCCCTTTTCTGGCTAATAGGTAATCCAAGGCCATCCGACGTTGTAACAATAACTGATTGAGCTCTTCAATTTCTTGCTGAAGGGCCCGTATCAACTTCCCAGTTGCATTTATAGTTTTCTCCAATCTACAAGTCAATCCTAATATACTTTTATGATTTTCTTGAGCTATGATCCCTGGATAGGATCCCAAAGTAAGGACCCCCGTTATTAGTCCACGTCCTACTCTACTGGCCTCAGTCTTAGCCAATTTCCCTCCTACAAAGACGAGATCTTCACATTGGCTACCCAGTGGTCCCACCAGGTTCCTTCTTCTTCTAACAGCCCGTTTTGGTTGTCCTGGAAGGAAAACTTGAACAGGTATAGTCATATACCCAATTCCCACACACTGATAAGTCCCTGGGTGATAATTGGTGGCCCATCCATTAAAATAAAACCATAAATTTGGATCCCGAGCCATCAATCTGGAGCGTATACTGCCAGATTCTGTATAATTAGGAGTAAACATAGGATATTCCGGATACAAATCTCCAAAACTGGTTTCATTTACATCTATCTCGGGTTGATAGGATTTGTTATATGAGCCATACAAATAAAATCTATTACTACAGGCTGAATAATTTCCCAATTTAGCATAAAATGAGGGGTGCTGTATATATCCTTTCCACTTAGAATTCCAGTTTCCACTATGGTAACAACAAAAACACATTCTGGGGCAATAAGTATAAAATTTCAGCCGCCTAAACCGGGTTTTGTTTAGGCTACCGTCAACTTTGGCAAACATATTGGGATTTCCCTTTAATGCTGACTGCAGAGCTCCTACAACCATTCCTGGTTCATTAATGAGGGAGGGCATAAAACCGAAATCTGCCACCGTCTGCGGGTGTTCATAAATTAGAGTGACATTGGGTCCATGTTGTTGGAACATATGTGCAGCGTGTTGCTTAAACCAGTTGGCTTCAATTATTCCACACATCATGCCCCACACTCCTACCAACACTATCCGCTTCATCTTCGGAGTCAAACAGGGGTCCAAACCTACTTATCCCACACCAGTACCTTCTATACATATACAAGAAATACACCAGAGCCAAAATTCCAAGGAGTATACACACTACTATTGTTACTAGTTCACTAACACCCATTGCTTATCATCTTCCTCTGTAGGGGATCTGGCCGTGTGTAGAATAGTCAGCCTCCGGAGTGACTATAGCAAGGCCTAGTCCCGATCTTCCTTCCTCTGCAGTCGCTAGGTCTGACCGTACGTAGAGCTACCAGCCTCCAGACGTGTGGCAGCAGTAGGGTCTAGCCTAGATTTTTCATTCACCTGTTGCGGATCTGACTGTGCGTAGAGTGGTCAATTCCCTGGTATGACCACAGCAGAGTCTAGTCCGAACCTTGTCTCTCCTCTCTCCGTTGGGACAATTTCAATTTCAGAGGGTTTTCTTGTGATGAGACTACAGTCCAATCAGTAAATGCTCGTTTTACCCTAGTATAATGTATCCAGGGTTTCAGTCCCGCTACCTTTACTGCTGTGGGGGTAACTAACAACACCTGGTATGCTCCCCTCCACCCTGGTGATAGGGGCTCTCCTTTCCAGTCTTTAACCCACAGCTCATCCCCAGGTTGAAAGGAATGTGCTTTCGTGAGGAACGGAACTCGTCTAACCTCTAAAGTGTGGGCTTTAATCTTCTCTAGAGCCTTTCCTAGTGCCTGCACCTCTTCTTGGAGGGCTAGACTTCCCAACTCCCAAATATCCCCTCTTAGTCCTTTTAGGATGCCCGGGGGTCTTCCGTATAACATTTCAAATGGAGTTAGCCCAGTTGTCCAATGGGAGGTGCATCTTATCCTCAGAAGTGCTACAGGGAGCGCATCTAACCACTTGAGTTTCGTTTCCTGGCACAATTTCGCAAGCTGAGTCTTCAACGTTCTATTCATTCTCTCCACCTTCCCAGAGCTTTGGGGTCTAGATGCACAATGTAGCTTCCAGGTGATTCCTAGGGTTTCTGCAAGATTCTTGATTACTCCATACACAAAAACTGGACCGTTGTTAGATCCAATGTGGAGGGGCAATCCATACCTCGGTATGATGTCCCGAAGCAAGGCTCGTACTACCTCTTTTGCCTTCTCAGTTCTGGTAGGATATGCTTCAACCCATCCAGTGTGAGTACATACCATTACCATCATGTACTGGTACTGTCCCGTCCATGGCATTTCTGTAAAATCCACCACTAGGGATTCAAAAGGAGTAGATCCTTGATATTGTATTCCCCCCTCCAATCTTGCTCCTTGGCGCGGGTTATTCCGAGCACAAGTTTGACACCACGACGATCCTAGTGTGGTGTACTGGTTCATTCTGTCTATGAACACATCTTTCTCTAATAGCTGAGCTAACGCCATTTTTCCCAAGTGTGTAGCTTCGTGCGCCTCCTGCACAACTGACCATCCCATAGATTGGGGTATGTACCGCCTTCCATCTGGCAAGACCCACCAGCCATCCTTGTCCAACATAGCCTTCAGGTCTTTTTCAGCCCTCTCGTTTTCTTGTTGGGTGTACCTAGGGGTCTGGTCACTCAATGATACTTGGAAGAGTGGCGTTACCAATTCTTGGGGCAAATCTTCCATCTCATTTTCCAGTTCCCTCTCCTCAGCCTCCTTTGCAGCCGCATCTGCCTTTCGGTTCCCACGAACCACTGGATCATATCCTTTCTGGTGTCCCCTACAGTGGATTACAGAGACCTTACGAGGGGCCCATACAGCTTCTAATAGATGCTCTATTTCTCTTCTGTACTTGATCTCCTGTCCCGAAGAGTTGATTAATCCTTTTTCTTTGTACAGTGCCCCATGCGCATGTAGGGTAGTAAAAGCATACTTTGAATCTGTGTATATATTCACGATGAGTCCCTTAGCTAATTCCAAAGCTCTAATAAGGGCGATGAGTTCCGCCTTCTGAGCTGAAGTACCAACGGGTAACGCTCTGGCCTCTATTGTCTTATCTGCTGTGACCACTGCATATCCGGCCTTTCGCTTTCCTTCTCGTACAAAACTGCTTCCATCTGTATAATAAGTAACATCAGGATGGGGCCACGAGGTGTCCCGTAAGTCTGGTCTGCTTGAATACACTTCATCCACGGTTTGAAGACAATCATGATGTGTAACCTCAGATTCTACGGGGAGCAACATTGCGGGGTTCAAAGTGGTGCATGTTTCCAACTTTACTCTAGGATTCTCATATAACATTCCCTAATACTTGGACATTCGGCTATTTGTGAACCAATAATTCCCTTTGTACTCCATTAGAGCCAATACAGAATGTGGGACTTTCACTGTCAGATTCTGGCCTCGGGTTAATTTGTCCGCTTCTTTTACCAACAAGGCGGTTGCCGCTATCGCTCTTAGGCACCCAGGCCATCCTCTGGCAACAGGATCCAACTGTTTAGAAAGGTACGCCACAGGGCGATGCCAAGATCCCAACATCTGCATCAGTACTACCACTGCTATTCCTCCTTTTTCATCAACATATAGAGTGAATGTCTTTGTCACATCAGGCAGGCCCAACGCTGGAGCTTCCATCAATCCTTCTCTATCTGCTCCCAGGCCCTCTTCTGTTCTGTTCCCCAAGTAAATTCAGAATTCTCCTGGCCTTTGGTAGCTTCATATAAGGGTTTACTCATTACTGCAAAATTAGGAATCCAAATTCTACAAAACCCAGCTGCACCCAAGAATTCTCACACCATCTTCCAATTCCGGGGCTCAGGTAGAACACACACAGCCTCCTTCCTTTCTCGGCCTAGCGCTCACTTTCCTTGAGTCACTTGGAATCCCAGATACCGCACCTCTGTCTGGCACAACTGGGCCTTCTTCCTAGATACTTTGTAGCCTGTTTCCCACAAAAGCTGGAGCAACTCCACTGTAGCCTCTTTACACTCTTCCTCACTGATGGCTGCCAACAGCAGGTCTTCTACATATTGCAACAAAACTCGTTTCTCAGGCTCAGATCTGAATCTTCTCAAGTCTTAACTTAGGGATGTCCCAAAAATTGTAGGTGAGTTCTTCCAACCCTGTGGCAAGCGAGTCCAAGCAAACTGGGTTTTCTGGCCTGTAACAACATCTTCCATTTGTGGGGTCACCCGAATACAGAAGAATGCATCCTTAAGATCCAACACCGTAACGTGAGTTGCTGTGGATGGAACTAGTCCCATTAGAACATACAGGTTTGGCACCACTGGGTGTAGGGTCACTGTAGCCTCATTCACCATCCTTAAATCTTGAACCGGGCGATATTCTTTCATTCCAGGTTTCAACACAGGGAGTAATGGGGTGTTCCATGGGGAGCGGCATTCCCGAATTATGTTGTATTTCCTCAGCCGATCCAAATGTTTCTGAATCCCTTCCAGGGCTTCCCTGGGCAAGTCATACTGCTTTACACGAACGGGAACAGCATTTGGCTTCAATTCCATTACTATGGTGGCCACAAATCGGGCTAGCCCAGGCGGATTATCTTCGGCCCATTTCCCTGGGGGTCCAAAGGTAGTGGGTTGTTCTTGACAAACTGTGATCTGATACCTTCGCCACTCTTCTTCCATTGGGTAGGTTACTGAGATGCTTTTTGGTCCTCTAAAATTTACTTCCATCACCCCATCTTCTTCAATGGGAATCTGGGCTCTCAATTTAGCCAACAGATCTCGACCCAATAGAGGTACAGGGCAGTTTGGTAAATATAAAAACTGATGAGTAACTTGGTGTCTCCCTAAATCCACAATTATTTTCTCCAAAAGAGGGTGTTGCTCTGTTCTTCCGGTGGCTCCCACAATTCTTATGGCATTTCCAGTTTTTGGAGCTACTGCTGAATTTAATACGGAACGGGCAACGCCTGTATCCACCATCATTGGGATGGCTCAGCCCCCAATTTGTGCTGTGACATAGCTCCCCGGGGCTGAGAGCAAGGGGGCCCAGTCTGTCCTAATCGTAATGTTCCATTCCAGCCAGCCCAATCAAGTCCTCGAATCCTTCATCCACCTCTGCCTCATATCTTCCATTCATCACTCTTCCTCTTCCTCTTCCTCTATTTGCCCCTCTTCCTCTTCCTTGGTCCATTCCTCTTCCTCTATTTGCCAATTCCCTTTGTCTAGGGCATTCGTTTTTCCATTGCCCCACCTGACGGCAGAGGGCACATTCGTTACATCCCAATGGAAGTCCACTTCTTCCCCTTCCTCTTCCACCTTTCTGATATCCTTCCTTTGCCATTAGTGCTGCGGCCAATAATTCCGCTTTCTTGTGCATTCTTCTATCTCGCTCCCTCTTTTCTTCCTGCTACCTATTTATGTACACCTTCTGAGCAATGCTCACCAACTGACTAAGATTCATTCCTTCAAACCCTTCTTGTTTTTGTAACTTCTTCCAAATATCAGGGTAGCTTCCCGTCACAAACGCCGCAGTCACCGTTTCGAGGTTCTCGGCAGCGTCCGGATCTATGGGGGTGTACTGCCGGTAGGCTTTTAACAACCTTTCTAAATATTCCCCTGGGGCCTCAGTAGGTCCTTGTGTAACCTCCTGTCCTTTGGCCATATTGATAGACTTCTTCACACCTCTCCTCATTCCGGTCAACAGTATTGCCCGATATTTTGCTAATCTGTCCCGTTGTTGGTTATCATTAGGATCCCACTGTGGATCCACAGTGGGGACTCGCTCCCGCACCCAGGCATTTACATCTTGCACTTCTGGGCCTGCTCTTGCTGCTGCTACCTTCTCTACTTCCTCCAATATTCTCCTCCTCTCTTCAGTAGTGAATAAAGTCAACAACAACTGTTGGCAATTCTGCCAGGTGGGGAGATGGGTAGCCATAATGCTGGTACACAGCTCTACCATCTCTTGAGGCTTCTCAGTATATGACCCATAGTGGGTCTTCCAGTTCAGTAAATCCGAAGAGGTGAAAGGGGTATACTGGTAACTCTGTACTCGCCGGTATCCTCCTTCTTCATTGGGGGCTGCCACCAGCTGAGTAACTTGTCGCAATGGTGCGACCACGTCTCCACTTTCCTCATCTGTATCATCTGAATCTTCCATCTCTTTCTGATGCTTGGACTTCTTAATCTTGGCTTTCTCTTTCGGCCCTGTTCTAAGATCATAGGCTCCGGGAGATTCCACCTGGGCAACTGGGCTAGAATCCATCAATCCCCCGGCCGTGGCTCCCTCCTGCTCCGGGAGGTCCAGTTGCAAGGGTTGGGCTGGCAGCAGCAAAGCTGGCTGCAGTGGCGGTAAGGCTGGTGGCTGCGGAGCTGGCTGTGGTGGCACATATGGGAGAGGGGGAGCGCTAGGTTCCTCCGGAACTGATTCCGCCAATATCTGCATTTTCCAAACTTTTGTCTGGTTTGATCCTGCATCACTACCACAGTCCTACTAATCTGCTCCTGACATTTCCACAACCAAGGGGGGTTTTGAGTGACCACTGTGTCCCATGAATCTATGTATGGATATTGATCAGGGTGGCCAGGCTCGCCGGCCACCACTGAATACACTGCCCTAATTCGTGAGGGTTCCAGGCTCCCCTCCGGGGGCCACCCCACCTTAAAGGATGGCCATTCTACTTCACATAAGGTCCTCAACCGTTCAGGCGTCATTCGGGGATCTCCATAATCCCCACTAAATCCTTTCTTAAAGTTTTTCAACATACAACCTAAAGGGGTTTGTCAGCTCGGCCCCCCTCCCATTTCCTCCCAAAGCGGACAACACACACAAGGAAAAAGGGATTTGACCCGTGGGCAAGGGGTCCCACGGATCAACACAAAGGGGGAGAGACACCACTCAATTCACGCCGATCCAAGCACCCGGAAACTCAACGGCATGACTTAGAAACTGCGGCGTCACACAACCTTCCTTTCACACATTCACACCAACACACAACCTCCCACCTTCAACACCACACCCAAAAGCTCTGCGGCTTCACCCACAACAACAGTGGGGTACTAGGGCAAAGCTGAAAGGGGCTGATCAGGCCCCTCTTCCTCCTGAGTTTGCGGGGAGGTCACTCACCAACAGTCGTGGGAGGGTTCTGTTTTTTGCTCCAACCTTGGGTTCCTTGGCTGGAGCGCCATCGCCAGAGCCGTAGCCCCACTCCGAACCAATCCTTCCGACAAAAGAAAGTCGAGGGCGCCCTGGATTGTATCAGGAAGGGGGCGACGGTCCCAACGCCCTGGCGTCTGCCAAAGTGGGCAAAAGCCCTTCAGAATTCCCGGTCAACGCACCAGAAAATGTTGTGGCGAGCCAGTGAATTGAGACCAGCAGATCAGAAAACAAGAGTTTATTATACTGCGCAGGGATCTCAGTGGAATCAACTTCCAAAAGACTGAGAGCCCCGTTTTAGGTTTCAGCACACATTTATACTTTCTAAAAAACAAGTACAGGAAATGATTACCATATATGAAAAGAGTACAGGTTACAAAAGTTCAAGTTTTGAAATGATGTATTACAGTTTCAAAAATGAAGTATCTCAGTACCAGGGAGTATTCTCCCTCGGTCGCATCGACTCCCAAACTCCCTAGATTCTATGCATTGCCAAGCCGCATACCTAAGCTCTTGATAAGATAAGAGACGCATCCGCCTGACTTATTTTTCTCTATTTTTCTACTCAAGCAAGCAGTTTCTACAATTTAACCCCTTCATCACCAATATAGGATGCAAGCAAATAAATACTGAAGCTAAAATCACAATAGTTGCATGTGCAGTAGCACTTTCTCCAAGAGTGTGCAAGTGTAATCCCTGGTGAAGTCAATCATTGCAAAGTCACTTGTGATTTGATTGATGGGGAATTAATTTACCACTGCACTATGGGTGAATCTTGCACCTTGGTACCTATTGCATAATCAGGT
Source organism: Cyclura pinguis (assembly GCA_030412105.1). NCBI lineage: Eukaryota > Metazoa > Chordata > Lepidosauria > Squamata > Iguanidae > Cyclura > Cyclura pinguis. Next base: position 135,415,879 of record CM059600.1, read on the forward strand.
CCACAGGTACTGGCTCAACTATATCAGCAAAATATTTAGACTACATTTTATCGATCAATCACTTCATTTATATTCCATCTTTCTTCCAGACTGGGACCCGAGGTGGTTTTAGAAAGGCAGGCTATTACAATAAAAATGCATTTAGTTAAAAACACACAATATTAAGATTAAATAAGTATTTTTTAAAAACCCACAGAATTAAAACCACTTAAAATATTACTTTAAAACAAAGATTAAAAACAGTACAACACCATAAAAAGCTCTTTCCTTGTTAAAAAATCAGTTCCCAAGGGCCTTCTGGAAAAGAAAGGATTTAACCTGCTCTGGAAGCTTGAGGGACTCTCTGCAACAGTAGGAAAGTGGGGTTGAGAGGGAAGGGAAGGATGAAAGGATCGACAAAAAGGCCTCTCCGCCTCTAGCCCAAAAGGATTCCAGGCAGAACATTTCTCCAAGGATGCAGAAGGAAATCTGGATTCAACCCAGAATAATTAAAACCTGTTCAGCCCATCTGTCCCCTTTACAAATTGGCATTTGTGTGTTGTTTTACTTGAATAGTTTAAAAGAAAGAAAGGCCTCCCTGACCATGCACAGCCGTTGCTGCTTGGAGGTGAGGAGTTTGAAAACCTCCCTGGATGAGGCCACCAATGGACAGATGGCACGGGCGGCGCCAGGCTGCACCACGCGATGGGCTGGAGTGATGGCCTATTTAATCCTTGCCCACGCCACAGGTGGTCTCTTTAGATCTTCGGCATGATCCATGCCTCCTACCCTCATTGCAGTGTGCGTTAGCAGGTCGCTTTGGGGCTGGGTAGGAATTCCCCCCCACATTCTTTCCTTTTTTTTTCCTGCCTATACTGTTTGATTGAACTGGGAAAAATTGGCTAGGGTGTGGTCGTTAATTAGGTATTCATCTGGCAGGTTAGGAGCAAAATACCAGCTCCAGTGGCTGCCTTGGGCACCCACTTTAGGTATAAGGGAACCATCTGAATCCACCTTTGAGTCATGAGACCAGGGGAGCACTGAACGCGACACCCCATTGAGGCTGACACAGGGATTGAACTCCAACCTAAAGGGTCCCGTGACTTCAGCAGGAGTTACCCGGGGTATATCTTCCTGCTCGAGCAGCCAGAGAGCAACCTAAAACAACTGGGTTGCTCTATGGGCTCAGGCAGTTTGCCTGAGGGAAGGTGGAGGGGGTGGACCACAGTTAGTCACCTGACCTTGGCTAGACCTGTGTTCCTCCTCTTGCTGCTTCCTCCAGGTCCATAATGGATAAATAAATAAATAAATTCAATAAAGGAGGCCCTTCGTTAACTCAAGCTCGTGTGTCTAGACTCTTTATTCCAGGGTTGGGACATCAATGTGCTTTTTTTTTTTTGCACTGAAATGGCATGATGGTGCTTAATATTAATAACAGTAATAAGTATATAGAATGCAAGCAAAATTGGCACAGATAGCTCTGGTAAGAAGCTCATTTAGCTCATTATGTCTGAACTTCCAGTCTTTTCTCGCAAGTGTTTCTGTCTTTGGTACAGAACTGCACATTTGTGATTTCACCATTTTCTCTTAAAGAGACAGAAACTTTTGTCTTTTTTAAAAAATTGTCCACTCTTTCTTTTGCTCCCCATACTGTGTTAATCACCTGGTCATATCATCTTCTCCATGCACAACATTGCATCATTTCCTATCATTGCCCTGGGAAACATCTTTCATTTCTGCCTTGCCTACTGCAAACATTTCTTTTCTGGCTTCCTGTTGGCATATACTTGCACACTCACATCTATTTAGAACTCTGCCAAAATAATTCATCTTATCCATCACACCATATGCTTCTCCCCAAGTCTCTATACTACTCTTATAACTCTTAGAAACATAGAATCATAGAGTTGGAAGAGACCTCAAGGGGCCATTGAGTCCAACCCCCTGCTATGCAGGAACATCCATCAAAGCATTCCCAACAGATGGCCATCCAGTCTCTATTAAAAACCTAAAAACCTCCAAAGAAGGAGACGCCACCACACTCTGAGGGAGCACATTCCACTGCCGGACAGCTCTGACTGTCAGGAAGTTCTTCCTGAGGTTCAAGTGGAATTTCCTTTCCTGCAGCTTGAATCCATTGCTCCTTGTCTGCTCCTCCTTGGCAAATATTTAAACATGGCTATCATGTCCCCTCTTAACCTTCTCTTCTGCAGACTAAACATACACAGCTCCCTAAGCCGTTCTTCATAGGGCATGGCTTCCAGAACCCTTCACCATTTTGACCACCCTCCTCTGGACATGTTCCAGCTTGTCGATATCCTTCTTGAATTGAGGTGCCCAGAACTGGACACAGTATTCCAAATGAGGTCTAACCAAAGCGGAATAGAGTGGTAGCATTACCTCCCTCAATCTAGACACCATACTCCTATTGTGTTGGCTTTCTTGGCTGCCACATCACACTGCTGACTCATGTTCAGCTTGTGATCTACCAAGACCCCTAGATCCCTTTCACACATAGTGCTATCCAGCCACATGTCCCCCATTCCTATATTTGTACATTCCATTTTTCTGCCTAAGTGCAGGACCTTACATTTCTCTCTGTCAAAATTCATCTTGTTAGCTTTCACCCAGCTCTCCAATCTGTCAAGGTCATTTTGAATTTTGATCCTGTCCTCTGGTGTATTAGCAACCCCTCCCAATTTGGTATCATCTGCAAATTTGATCAGCACGCCCTCTGCTCCTTCATCCAAGTCATTGATGAAGATGTTGAATAGCACTGGGCCCAGGACAGAACCCTGTGGCACCCCACAGATCTTGCACAAGTCTCCCTGTACTATTGTCTCTACGTCTTCATATATATCCTTGATCATGACTTTTGTTTCTTTGGCTTTCCTAGTTTGAGATATAGGAAGGTCACTTGTTCAATTAAATGATTAAACCCTGTGCCTTTGTGCCTGGAAATTTTACTAGAAGCTGCATTTTGATTCCCTGCAGTTAAATCTTTATTTTCATAATGTCACATATTGCATCATGGAAGATACACCTGGCTTCCTATCTACAGTCCTCCCTCCATGTCACAGGTTTGACCTGCATGAATTTGATTATTCGTGAGGCATGCATGTGCCCCCCATTCTCCTCCTCCCATCCCCTTGCATTTTGCCAGGCATAGAAAGAAGGCAAGGGGATGGGGGTGGTGGTGGATGAATATGCATGCCTTCTTTCTCCTGTTCGGAGTTCTCTTTCCCATTCCCTTGCCTTTGATCCCAGCACGGAGAACTTGCACAAAGGCAAAAGGCAAGGGATTGCGGGGGGGGGCTCACATGAGCCTCTCTTCTCCCCTTTAGAGCTCTCACTCCAATTCCTTCGCCTCTGTCCCCAGTGATGAGAGCTTGCACGAAGCCAAAAGGGAAAGAAATGGGAGGGAAGGCTCGTGTGAACCTTCCTTCTTTCATCTGAAAGTCCCCCTATTCCCTTGTCTCTAGTCCCAGTGCTGAGAACTCGTGCCAAGGCAAAAGCGAAGCAAAATGGTGGTGGTGGTGGGAAGCTCATGTGAGCATTTCTCCTCCCCTCCAGAGCTTCCCCCCCATTCCCTTGCCTCTGGCCTTGGTGTGCAAAAGGCAAGAGAATGGGGGGAAGCCCCAGAAGGGAATGGGAGAAGGATCACAGGTGGGGGGAGGGGTTGTGGTTTTTCCATTTTCATAATAGCAGTTGCATAGCAATAGCAGTTACATTTCTATATCGCTTATCAGTGTTAAGCACTCCCTAAGCGGTTTTACAATGTGTTTTAGCTAATTGCCCTCGACAAGCTGGGTACTCATTTTACTGACCTACAGAAGGCTGGAAGGCTGGGTCAACGTGGAGTCCTGCAGAACTGAACTCACTATGTTGTGGCTGTAACCTTGTGGCTACAGTACCGGCATTTAACCACTGTGCCACCAGGGCTCTTCACAAGGGTTCTGCGCCTCAAACTTTCACAAAAGAGGAGAGGCCACTGTAATTATTAGAACAGAATAGGCATTTGACTTCTATTCAAAAGTGCCACAATTGTGTGGATGAGTGACTGGTAACGGGGAGAGTGGGGAACTAGCTAATGGTGAGTCACAGCTATGTCAGAGGCCCACAGACAGCACGTCCACTGGGGGCTCTTAAACATTACTCTTAAACTGAAGGGGAATGTGTCCCTGGCAAGTGTCAAAGGATATCAGAAGCAGAAACTTGGGTCTCATTCATACCACACAATTATAGTACTACTATTCCACTTTAGCTTGCCATAGCAACATCCTATTGAATCCCAGGGTTTGTACTTTGGTCAGCAGAACCAGAGGATCTCTATGGCTGAAAATTCTAAATGGCCTTCTCTAATGTGCAAAACCTAGGATACCATGAAGGGAACCATGGCAGTTAAAGTGGAATAAGAGCACTATAATTCTGTAGTGTGAACACACTCCTATTTAAACTGATTTTATTGTATGTCATTCTGAGATCCTTGAATATAAAGCAGGATATAAATATTTTAATAAATACATAAGTAATCTGCATAGGTTTATCCTAGATGCTTATGAATTTTTCACTATTAAAGGTATCTCAGAAACTGAATATCCATATTCATATTATAAAAGATGGACCACTCAGTGGCCAGCCAGATCTACATATCTAAGTATGAATTATTCTCACAATTTCAGAAGAATGTAGAAGAGAGGTAACAGCAGTTGTGAAAACACCTGAAGAAAAGAATGTTAGGTTAAAGAATCCTGAGAAGTACATCACACTGAAGCTGAGTTCCAAAAATTACAAGTTAGTACAGGAATTCTGTTTTCACCCAGTAAATTAGGGGAGGTAAACTACTGTGGACCAATTTCTGGGTTGCTAAAGTACTTGAGAGATGGACTCTTTCTTTTGTTTAATCTTTTAAAATATTTGTGATTGTTGCTATTTTAAATTCACTGCAATCAAAAGTAAATGTAATAATCCTTTTAACATTTTAAATCTTTTTTTTTTACCCGCAGAGATAGATTTTTGGCAATACCAGCACTAGTAATGATAACTCAGGCAGTAAAATTATCTGCCCACAGAGCTCTCCATTTCTGCTACTGTCAGTTTTGTTGTCTTTTTCAAAATAACATAAAGTAAAATAAAATAGAATATATCTACTAATTCTTATCTGTAAAGAAAGTATCCTTCATCTTGCTGCCGACCCCCTTTAAAAAATAAATCACACAATTGCTTTTTATTTACCAGAGCCTTTGTATTTTCCTCATCAATCCCTCCCAGCAGCAGCAAGTGAATACAATTTTTTCCAAGTCCCCCATGGTATTATGGTAACTGTGCATAAGAGCTGTAGAAAACTTGTTAAGATTGTCCAAGTATTCCAGGATTTGATTTGACCCTTTCCCCATGCCTGCTCTTAATTCTCTTTTACCCTTCCAGCATCAACAAATTCTGCAGCCCTTGTTAGTATTTGCTTTTTTATGAACCGGCTGCTCCACCAGAGCTGAAACAAAATATCTAGCTAAGAATACCTATCAACGGAAACAGAAGAAATATCTTTCCATGTGATTTGTAGTTATATGTAAAAGTTTTACTATATGACTCCCGTGTCTAGTTACCAGCTCACTTTTTCTTCCTTGACAAAATTTATCAGCTCATTTCTTCTTCCTTGGCAAAAGAGGGGGTTGCACCATTTGAGAAAATTCCTTTTGGCTTTTGCTTGCCTTATTTTTATTTTTGCACGTAGCAAGATACAGCACATGTTCAAGGGCTAAGTACATAACCAAACACCATTTTCCCTGTTACAGCAGTTTACTCTAGTTGACTATCTCAGGTAAAAGAAAGAGAAATAATGAGCTTACTATTCATAGTAAAATATCTCCCTGCCACTTAGCATGGTTTTTGCATGCTCTTCTTGTTTTTCTTTAAAATCAACGTTTTTCAAAAAAGGCCTGTTACCTGATTAATCAAGGACACCTTTTTAGCTGATTCATAGGCAATGCATTTAACTAATGAATCAAATAAATGTTACTCCCCTTTTTAGCATATATGTTTTGGTGAGTAATTAACTGCAATTTTATACATTGCTCTTATATTTAGGAAATTTGAGTATATTTCATATCCAATGCATTCAGCCCATGATCTCCGAATGACATCAATATTCTATTCAATAATCATGAATTTGAAGATATCCAAACAAACCTGTATGTAAAATACATGTCTAAAAGATACAATTATTTCTTCTATAATTACAATAATGGATTATGCTCACAAGCTCCAGAAAGGTTGGAACAGGACTCCGCCCAGGGGCATAGCACCATTTCTGTGAATCCCAGAGAACACAAAGAAGAACTGTATGTTAAAACTAGAATGGCTTAATTCTTTCTTCTGGGAATTCACTGGAAGATGTTTTTCATTTATGTTGTAAATACCTATACAGTCAGATCCACATCAGTTAACAAAGCCTCTAACAAAGGAGCTCTTTTTTACAAAGTCTTTTTCTGCTCTCCCAGCCCCTCCTCTTTTCCTCTTTGTCCTCTGTCTAAATGGAAAGATTTTTTTTTAAATAGCATTATCATTGGAAAAGTGGTGAAGGGCTGGAGAAACAAAGACAAAACAAACAAAGTTGCAGCAGCATGTTTGCAGTAAATAGTACAATAAAGCTTTAGCTTGGAAGGAATAGGATACTTCTCTACTATCCTATTCTTATGCCTGCCTACAACAGGCAAAGTAACAGCAGCAGCCTCTAGAATCTCTTACTAGTATGAGTAAACAGTAAAAGAGAAGAATGTTCCTACTTCACTAGCCATTTTACAGCATGTTAAGGAAGCATAAAGCTATAGGTTGTTGTGTTTTCCGGGTTTTGAGGCTGTGTTCTATTAGTAGGAAAACTAGGAAAACCCACAACAACCTATGGATTCCAGCCGTGAAAGCCTTCGACTTTACATCAAGCATAAAGCTGTAAGTTTGGCCACTAAAATGGAAACAAGAAAAGTGGAGGCTGGTGAAAGACAAAATCATCCCAGGAAGCAGTTTTGAAAAAAGCTTTCAAGATTCAAAATGTTCTTGTTTACTTATACATGGCTTACTTGATCTAGTTGCTATGTTTGACATATGCAAACTGTTAGTTTTGAATAAAATCTTCAGTGAAACATGTTGAACTGCTCTTCCTGTTCTGTGATACTGGAATCTAAACTTCTTCTTCTTGTGTTTTTTCTACCGCTGATACCAATTTTTCAGTTAAAGCAGTAATGTCCAGGAACACATCTACTTCATTAACCTGTATACCTGTATTTTAATTATATATTTATTTTTCTTTGTCCTAATAAATAAGAGTATAACCCTTTTAAATATAATAGATATAATACTGCTCATGGAAATTGTTTACATGTTAACACTATATACTTGAACTATTATATAGTACACCTCTATTATTTGTCATTCTCTCACAACACACACATGCAGAGACTGCGATCAGTTTCTAACAAAAACAGTGATGAATAAGAAATAAGAAAAAGTTAATTGCTCAAATACTCCAGGACACTGTAGTAGTTTCAAATGAAGATTTGCAGTTTTACCACCTTCATATTGTAGACATCTAAGATTAAGCTAGAGGTAACAGCTGCAATATAATCTGTAACTTTCTTGATCTTGCAACTTCAAGGGGTAAATTGTTTTTTATACAATCAGGGATGATCAGCTTCAAGGATTGGAACACATGTCTCACAATATGTGGTTCTCTGGATTATTCCTATTGTCAGAGCAGTTGGAAACCTAAAGATGATAAATAACATGATGTTATTACCTATACCAATAAGTTTTGTATTCTGGAGAAGTGAGGAAAGTGTGTGTTAAAGCTGCCATGGTGGTGGAATTGTCTTTTTCTGAAAAATTGACAGGTTCCACAAGAATGATTTCCTTAGAAATAAACAAAGCTATGGGAATGTGCTGTGTTTTTTTGTTTTATTTTTGTACAAACGAATAGGAATTCCAGGCTTGGGAAGGGGCCCCTTATGTAATACAAGAATCCATGGATAAAAAGCTTAACACATTCCATTAAAAAACCCATTCTGCAACATGAATTAAGGATCAAACACCTGCCTCAACAAAAAAATGTCTCTGCCTGCTGGCAAAAAAGACAACAGAGAATGGACCATCCAAACCTCCCGTGAGAGGGAATTTCACAGCCTGGGAGCAGCCACTGAGAAGGCTCTTCCTTGTGTCATCACTAAACATTCCTATGACGGAGGTAGGACTGAGAGAAAGCCCTGCGTTGATCACTCTCATGTCAAATGCTGTGAAATATATTGCACAGGTCCAAAAATGTATCAGTCCTAAAGCACCAGCTTAATAAAAACCCAAAAACTGAAATCTGGAATCAGATTTTTAGTTTCAAATTCTTTTTGTATTAAAAGGTTATTTTAGCCCCTGAAGAGCCCCCTTTTAATCAGGCAGTGAACCAGTTGGGGGGCATTTGAGGACAAGAACTTTGTAATTTGTGGGTGGAGGTCCTGGTCCCAGTCCAGCATCCCAAGTACTGACAGTTTACCCACTAATAATAGAAAAAGCTACTCTGGCATGGCCAGGAGAGTTCCCGCCGTTGTCTTCTCACTTGTTCTCCACGTAGCTTCCTAGGTTCTTCAGAATGGAAGGCAAATATATATATGAATTAAATATATGTATTTGAAAGACTGTATCTCCCTGTACAAGCCAGCTGGAACCTTAAGATCTGCTGGGGAAGGCTTTCCCTCTGTCCCACCACCATCCCAGGCTCTGGTGAGGACACGGAAGAGAGCCTTCTCAGTGGCGGCTCCCACCCTGTGGAACACTTTACCACAGGAAGCTAGGCATGCCCCCTTCCTGCTCTCCTTTCGCCGACAGGCAAAAACCTTTCTCTTCAAACAAGCTTTCATGTAAGCTGGATAGCTTCATTTATTAACTGAATATCTTTTTAAGTGTTTTTATGATTTTATCTCTGTTTAATGTTTTTAACTGTTTTTAATGTTTTTAATGTATTTAATGTTTTTAATGTGTATTTATTGTTGGAAGCTGCCTTGGGTCCCAATTCTGGAGGAAAGGTGGCATAGAAATACAATAAGTAAATAAAATAAAATAAAAAATAAATGAATAAATAAATAAATATTTTAAATTGGATGTCTTGTAAAGGCACAAGCCCTTTCAACTTAATTCCGGAAAAGAATGTTTTTATAGGTATATGCTTGCTGAGGGTGAAATATCTGTATTTGCGTGACTATTTTTCTTCGTTTTACTTTGTCTTTGTTAAATGTAGTAATGCTGTCATTTTTGGGGGCGGCGGGGAGACCCTTTCCTTTGGTTCTCACAGCACTTTACAGATTTTATCTATAGCCTATCACCACCACCATCACCACCACCATCACCATCATCATCCCCACCCTGATAGTAAAATAGGGTATTGAGAAACAGCTTAGCTGAGGATACCCAGAGTCCAAGAAAGATAAGATTTGAACAAGTGAGATCTGAACTAATAATTTCTGGATGCACAGCCCATGATCTTAAGTACTTTGTTCATATGTGGTTATTGCTGTTTCAGTGAAAACATGAAACTCTTTAAGAATCCAACATGTCCTGTCCCCCACAACACAAGTCCAGCTGTGTACCCAGGTGCATATGAGCGCAAGCAAGCAAGCACGCGCGCGTGCGCACACACACACACACACAAACTGATAGACACAGAGGTTTGATATAGTACTGGCCTCAGGATGTAGATCTGTATCATTCTGTGAAGTACAAGACTATCAGCTTAATCTGGGACAGCCACAGAAATGAAAAGGCAATTAATTTGAATTATGATGTCTCAATGAGGTATCCAATAGGGATGTTGAAAATATTTATATTCTCAACCTTCAAAAAGAAAAGAGTGGGGTACTGTGGTACTCAAGACAGGCCACTGAAGTAAAGGGGAACAGCTGACAGAACAGCCTCACTTTGGGACTACAGAAACTGTTTGTGCAAAGTACACATGATTTTTCTTTGCAAAATACACTATTCTTGTTTTTTTTTTAAAAAAAGCAATATGTTTTTGCTCAGGAGGCAGAATATCTAGTGCAAAATATACTAATTTCTGTGAAAAAACTGCCACTTTTTGCATAGAAAACAAATTTTCTGCCCCAAAGAGCATGTTTTCTACACAGGAACTAATAATTGCGTAATTTTTTTTGCAAATTGTGTAGAATTACTCATCTCAAATAGGTTTGAGCGAAAACGTCCATCTGCTGTACAAGTCAACGCCCAAAGACTTTATTTATGCTTGAGGTTTGCTTGTGCAGACTACTTTCTTTAGCAATCCCAGTTAGAGAACTTAATTTTTCAATGATGCTTTGTAAAGCAGAGGTTGATTTATTTACCACCTTCCATGCATGATTAATACTTCCTTACTTGGTCTAACAGAATTACTAGCAAAATCTCCTCACCGCAGAGTTCTCCCTCACCTCTTGCCCAGGCTCCCACTCGTTTTGTTGACCCCCCCTCCCACAAATAGCTACCATCCACAATGTAACAATCCCCTTAAATTACCACCACACTTCCAAGCAGTAATCAACACAGTCATCAAGTAGAATGCAGCGCAGCCATTTTATCTCATGGTTAGAAAGGCATGATGGATAGTAAAACAGCTTTTCCCATGGATAAAGCTAAGGAAATCATGTTGGGTGTTACAAGTCTCAGTGATAAACTCCCAAATCTGGTGAAGGGGCATGAAGAACCTACACAGATCAATATTCTTCAAATTTATAAGCCATGCTAGAAGCTGTTGCTCTCTCTGATACATGTGCATAGAAGAAAATCAAGGGACTCTTCCTTTTCAACAAGATGAATAATTTGATCTTCAAGCCTGAAATTGCAAAACAGGACTAGAAGATTAGCTGTGAAGAGTTATTTGAAGTGTACAGAGACTTAAGAGTCTAGGCATTCACTATGCACCCTGACTAGCAATTCTAGTGCAATGCTTGCAAATGAACACTGGGAATTACAGGTCTACTATCTTATTTCACATGCTGTCCTAGTTATGTTGGTAATACTTTGTGCCATTTCAGTTGTCTGTAGATCTTTGCTAATGCCCAAGACCATCTCTAGACTATTGTCATTCTTAATTTTCTGTACCATTTTATGCAAGAATACTGACCTACCACTTCCCCAGCATTATCAGATCACTTTGCAAGCTGAGATACCCTGGAATGTGCACTACAGACTCTTGCTAAAACTGTGCTACATAGGGATTTCAAAGATAGCCTAGTTAATCTCTCACCTCAAAGCTTCACTTAAAATCCTGCTGAAATCAGGAGAAAACATCTGTGAACACAGTCAAATTGCAGAGCAATCTCTTTTCTGTATCAAACTTCTATACCAACAGAGCCTCTGAAATGCCACATTGGCCATAGCTTACTCATACTTACTGACAGAATGTGATGTGAGCTTTAACACCCTTCATTAAATAGCAGCAAGTACAATGACCAGACATATGGCTCCGTTTCTAAAAATAGTCCAGGACATAGAGCCAATGTTGGGAAAATGAGACAAAGCTATATGCTAAGCAACACGTTGAACTCTAATATTCTTCCCAGCTAACTTGTCACTTTACAGCACACTCACACAACTGCCTTAAAAAAAAATTAGCACATCTCATCCAAAATCAGGCAAAATGTTTCATTCAAACTAGCTGTGTGCCAATAGTATTTATGTAGCATGTGATCTTAGCAATAAAGACACAGTGTAATTTTTCTCTCCACTCTGGTAATTTAAGCAACTCCAGACACCAAACAGAACTTTTAAAAACTCATAAAGTTTGATCCCCAAAGTGGATGCACTTCAAAACAATAAAAAAGTAATATCCTCCCTTTAACAGCCTAAGAATATTCGTCTACAAAAACCGTTTTGGCTAAAGTTCCAGTCTGTTGACATTTTTCAGACAAAAAGATCATTAGCTGAGCACAGCTTGAAAATCTGATTGCTCTCTAGATGGTTCATGAGGGAGCCTGAAAATTGTCACAGTGATGTAAGAATAATTGTGTTAGAAGGTGGTATCTCTTCCAGCTCATTCTGAAAATGAGCAGTGGTGCCAAGCACATGCCATCCAAGATGAAAAATTCCAGAATCAGGTGCACAACATAGTTTTCCTGCGGAATTATATTTCAGATACACTTCAGGTTTTAGACAACCAGGCTTTCATGCATAAGCATGCAGTACATATAACAAAAACACTATCCCTAGGTGCTTTAACATCATATTAGACACAGTCATCTCTCTTCACGTTCATCCCAAACACTGCACTTCTGAGTTTTGAAATGATGTTAAATATATGAATACAATTAATTTGTATCTTATTTGTAAGGTAAACAGCAACCACATGGTGATGCACTGGCGAGAAGTCTCCAGTGGGAGTTATCACTAGTTGCAGTGCTGTTCTAATGTTATAGTATATGGACAAAATCACAGCAGGGAGGAAAGGATTAAAAAAATATGTAGTATGATCTTAATTATTAGGCCTCTGTACAGCTGCTAGCTACATTTACAAAATTTGCACATTAATTGCATTCTTGGTTTCGGCTCTCAGTAACATGCTTCTTAGGGCTTCACTGCACATTTTAAATATATAATATGCAGCTCATCCTTTTTCTCTTTTGTTACTATAAGCATACACAGGCCAAGTCTGGATCAGAAACATCACATTCCAAAAGGGTAGAGTTAAATCTTCATTCCTCAGATATGTTTTACTCTTAAATTCCTTTCCCTTGCTACAGATAAAGGAGCGCAGGGACATTTGTTGGCACCAACAGAGTGGGACCTGTGTCTATGTTGTTTCACCCTATCCAATCAACACATAGTGGTCTCAATGCAGAGTGAGAGTGCCTGTCAGCATAAGAAAGGAAATGAGGCTTAGCAGTATATTAGATCATTAATGTAGTATGTCATTCAGCCCTTCTTACTCAAATGCATCATAGAATAGTAGGTTGGAAGGAACCCCAAAGTCCATGTAGTTCAAACCCTGCCAAACCAGGAACCCACAGCTGAAGCAGCCCTGAGGGGTAATCATTCAGCTTCTATTTAGAAACCTTTCAATGGTCTCTCCTCCAAGCTAAACATACCCAGCTCTCTCACTTGTTCCATATAGGGAAAGTGGGTAAGATGTGCAGAAATCAGCCAAAGAATGGCCACAGCACATGGGGGCAAGTGATTATACTAGTCTTCTTCCAAATTTTGTGAGTACAATGGCCTTCATTAGGCCCCAGAAACATCATGTGATTGTGAGATACTGTAAAATCCTTCCACCAGAGCCTCATGATAGAGGTCACTGCAGAATTCCCAGGTCACTGCAGAGTTAGAGGCTTAGCTTGATCAGTAACGGCTGCACAGCACTGACATTGTGCCATAGATGTCCTCCTCCACTAGGCATAGATAAAGCCATATGCTTGCTGTCTTAAAGGATCTCACTTGCTCTCCAAGAATCCTCAAATGTTATTGTATTATTATAATAGAAGGATGTATTACTTAACTTCCATTGCTTCTCACTGGAGTGGAATCAGAGGCATGGTGACTTCCTCTGTCACTTCCCATTCTACTGCTAAATGTTGTTTTCCTTCTGCAGTAAGGGCAAGAATGACAGGCTTGTATTAGCTCTTAACTCTAATATATGAATGAAGTACAGTGAAAGGGAAGATCACGATCCCATTGGTAGGATGCTTGTTCAGCTCTCAAAAGCATCATAAAGGGAACCTTTTATGCACTGGGAATTAGAGCTACACTGGTTAGAATAGTGAATGTTTTCAAAGTTTCCCGCAATACTCATTGACCACCTGAAAATGGGCAGGGTGAACAATAAGATGAGCTTCTTGTGACCTATTATATCACATCACCTTCCTTAAAGAGAATGATAATCCCATCATTCTCTTTCTCTTGCCATTAATCTATTGTTTGGGAGGCAAACACTTAAGGTTTTAGAAGGACAAAGAACCAATTCAGTTGTTTGCCCAATCAGTAAAGAACTGTTGGGATAAAAAGAGAAACAGACAATGAGTATTTTTGTCCTTCCTTGCAGAAATTATGCAAAGAGCAGAAGTGGTAATATAGAGACTTCTGCTTCTAAATACATGCAAAATGGCTTGGAGTCAGCATAATCATTTTGAGAATGGAAGGGCTCCATCCATCAAAGGGAGGTCTTTTGCCCTGCAGAACTTTTCCACTGACTGAACGGGGGATAGTTCGTCTTAACCAATTCCTTCAACAACCTGAAACTCCAGAATTCCTTGAAAATTTGCTCCAGAGGCTGGGGAGGTGGAGTCAGTCAGAATAATGTAGGAGGTGGCTTCTGTGGAATCACAGAGAATCAATGAAAATTTCCTTTTCTCCTGTCATTCAGAGCACTATCAATCTAACAATCCCTAGAGAATACCTAGACCAAAAAACAAAATGAAAACAAAATGCTTGAGGAAAAAGCTGAGACAGTGGGCTTGCAGATGTGTGTTTTCTGAAAACTCCAAGAAATAAAATCCTCCTCAGGCCTCTTTCTTCATTCTTTTCCTCCTTCCACATCCTTGAACAGATTCACCTCCTGATGTCGTGCAGTGATCAGGAACAGTAAACCCAGGAAAAGATCTTGGAAGGTTGTGGCTTCTAGATCCTTAGCTGACTCTCCCACAGTTCTGATATTAAAGGAGGCAGGTGAGGGGGAAAGGCAGCCAAGGATCTGAAAAGCTATAGCCTCCCAAATCCCTGCTTGCCTTTCCCCCTGTCCCACCACTGCCATATGGAATGGACCAGGGAGATTCCCCCATCAATGCAGGAAACATCAATGACTCTTCAAAAACTGCAACAGTTTTCAAAGATGTCTGGCATCAGGGAGAAAACTGATTAAACTGAATATTCATACTCCTTTGTGGCAATGAATGTAACACAGCACATCCCTGACACCTGAACATATTTGGAAAGAAAGTAGTTATTCCAGTTACGAACAGATATCCCTATCTCCACTATAACGGTGAGTTAGCTTTTGGGAAGGACATGCCTTCACCACCTGTGTTTTTTATTGATACACACATGTGTTTTTGTGGATCGTCACACACTAACAATAGTAAGAAGTCACTGTTGTAGTTTGTGGAATCACTTGAGCTCATGCTCGCCTTGGGGAGGAAATACAATGAATAGGATGAATGGAAGCAAAATGTGCATGCCCCAGTTCTAAGATAAGTTAGAAATTGTCTGTATGAAATTGAGACTTAGCAAAACACATGGTAGGCAACTGATAGAAGAAAAACAGTTCATGGAAGAGTAACTGGGGGATTCCGCTCATCTCTAGCTGCATGTATCATTTCTATTGTTCTAGCAGCTGTACTGCATAATTTGGAAGTGATTATTTTATATGGCCTATTGAAGCATTATATTTTCCATTTCTACAGTTTTTCCCCAAAATAGAGTGCTACCTAAATATTTGCATAAATCAGCACCATCTGAGATATTATCCCACCCTTTGAAGAAGGAAAACTATTACTGCAAAATAACACTTTTCCTTCTTCTGATTATTATGGGATCTCTATACCACCATTAATGCCTACAAAATGCCTACTGAAAAGTTTGTGAAATTATTGATGTACCTTGAGGTGCTTATAGCTCAATGAGAAGAAATGATTATGTATGAAGCATTATCATTATCTTCCAGCACTTGGTTCCATCAAAAATTTAAATTCTTCATATTTCAACTTTAGCTAAGTTAGCACAAGCTCTGCAAACATAATTTCAGTGGGATTTGTGCAAAGAAGTATGCGAATTATTGATCAGAATGGGAAAATAACCATCTTGAATTTGTTATGAGGTAATGTTTAAGAGGTGGCATAAATACCCCAGAATCACCAGATCTTCTCTGATCTTGGAAGCTAGGTAGGATCAGCCCTGATTAGTACTTGGATGGTAGATCATCAGTAGATACCAAGTGCTATAGGCTATATTTCAGAAGAAGGAACTGGCAAAACCACTTCAAAACCATTTGTTGCCTAAGAAAAGCTTATGAAATTCATGGGGTCACCATAAGTCAACATGACCTGAAGGCAACATCCTCCTCGCAATGTTTAAGACATCCTTATTACTCACTCTTCTTTTGAAAATTTAATATTCTTTGATAGAGCATACAGGGATGCCAGAAATATGCAATAAGATCAGTAGATCACGTAAAAGTGAAGTCAGGCCAACCCTTTCTTTAGTAGAACCTGCCATGTAGTTCTACTAAAATGCATTACCTATCCAGTAACACTGTTTTATAGTTAAAAGTTTTATGTGAGAGATTTACACTATAGTTCCTCAAACAAAAGAAAGGATCAGAACACTGAAATGCACCTCTGATTTTATACACTGCATTCCCTGGATCAAACGCTGGGAGACAAACTCTGATGTATAGCAGTCATTAATGCTTAGAATGACAGAAACAGGCTAGAAAATGACAGCAGCCATCAAAGGAAGGATCCTAGAACAATTCTGCTTCAAACCACAGTGAAAGCTAAAACTGCTTACTTGTTGACACGAACTTTCCCTCAAAATCTTTCATGAGAACTAAAAAACTCTTAGATCATATAAGTAAAATCATATGAATGTCACATTCATATGGCATTATGCAAAGACATAGGATATTGATATAATATTATGTACATGTCAAATTGTCTCAGGCTCCCCCCCCCCCATATCCATCTCTTGAATATCTTGTGAAAAACAAACATTATCTGTGGGAAAAATAAACAACCTATATTTCTTTTTATTGATAATAGCTCTTAAAAGGACTACGGGAGGTCCGTTTTCCCTCTCTTATTACACAAAGTCTTATAGTAGTAACAAATACCAGCTTTTCAAATTATTTTTAGCAGACTGGCTATGTTAGGATTTTTCATCGAAACCAAAGGCTGCAAGTTAAAAGCATTACACTTACCATTAAAACATCATTATACTTTCTGAAAATACTCCCTTTACTTTTATTTTAAAATAGATGAGCTAGTGGTAACTGTAAGGTCCCCCACAAAATGTATTAAACTGGCTTAGGGATATAATGCTTTGCTAATTCTATTCTCGAAGGAAGGAAAGAGTAATTTTAGCAATTTCTTGCTATGAGGAAGTCTGATGACTATTTGCAGTTTAGGGCTTATTCTATACAAAATTCATGTGGATTTTTTGCACATAAACCTGTATTGTTTACACAGGAAACAGCCATTTCTGCACAGAAATTTCATTTTTCGTGCAGAAAATGGTGTTTCTGCACGAATAAATTTATATGCAAATTTTGTGAAAAATCAGCTTTGTGAAAGTCTACTAAAATTCTTGTCAGTCCAGAGTTCTTCTCGTCAGCCTTTCCCAGCACTCAAGAAACATTATTTTCCAACCATTTTTCATCTATTTTTGAATATTCTCATCATCCCAGGTCTGGACCAAAGCTGATTTTTCATATCACTGGACAAAATCTGAACAATAACTTTACAAGAATAAAACGAAGCTATGGAAATTCACATCCTCAACAACTGTGGAATTGGGCTTTTTTCCCCCATTTTCCAGAATGGCAGTTTCTGGTTTTCCTTCAATCCATTTGTTATTTGTTTAAGTTATACTTTTCTTTTCTTCTCCCCAATGGGTCTAAGACAAAAAAAATAAGGCCTAAAGGAGAAATGAATGAGGAAAAAAACCCTAATCTTGCATGCTACAGTAGGCAAATCTAAATAGACAAGATGCATGCATAGTCCCTATTAACAGGGCAGAGAGAGTATCTAGTTTGAAAAGATAGTGAACAGCTTGAAATGCACACTTCCAGTGCAGGGACAATTTAGGTTTAGTTAGGAATCTCTTAAACAACATAAAAGATCATCATGGATGTGGCACTGTGTCAGTGCATTTTTATGTGTGAAAAAAAATGTGATATTGCTGCTTTCTATTTATATACATGTTCTTCGATCAGAAGGTTGCATATTTTTTTCCCAGAAATTACATGCTAAGCAGACCAGTAAACTTCAGGGTCCATTTTGTATCCACAAACATTTATATCACCCAACAAATCAATCATTTCCCTTGGTGTCCTTTGATATATTTTGGAAATTACAAGGAACATGTCCCGAAGGTATTCTATAGCTGTCTCTATGCTCAACATGACTGTATATGCAGACATATACAGTATTTCAAGCAGGGCTGAAGCAAATGTATATATCAAATATTAAAAAATCATATATACACAAAGGTGTGTGGGGTGTGTGTGTGACTTTTAGTATATTATTGATTTTATATATGTGTGTGTGTGTGTGTGTGTGTGTGTGTGTGTGATCAGTAAGATTTGCCTCTTCTGTCAGGGACCAGTACAAGGGAAGAAATAATCTTGCTGAAATTTCAGCTTATCCTGGGAGTTACATCTGGGTAAAGTTCCATACTTGATCAGCTTTTCGAGAATTCTGTAACAAGATTTTTTTTTTGGTCAAAGCATGTAGCCAAGCATGAAAGTAAAAAGAGACAGAAAAAAAAATACTGTCACTGCTCAGCCACTACAATCATCTTCTTCCTATTCTTCATTCCACTATTTGTTGGATATCTATTGTCCAGTTCAAATTGGCTCCTTGGGACTTTGCAGTCATAATGTAGAAAGAAATTGCACCCCACGAGCTATGAACTTTTACATTTTCAGCATGGGAAAGTAGAAATGCCATTTAAAATTGCAACAAACAGAATCTGACTAGTTCTAACAGACTTCCAGTGCTGAAGCTGTCTGATAGCAATAGTAGGAGCAGAACAACTGAAAAGACAGAATAGTAGCTTGCAGCAGGACTGGATCCAAAGGTCAAGGGTAAACTAAGTGTTATGACTATGGAGGGAGAGAGCATTATAGCTTGGGGAAGGGAGGAAGTTCTTCACAAAGAAAACACAGGAACTAATGATAAAGGACAGAATTTGGTTGCTCTACTACACTAGCCCAACAATTTCTTACTATAGGGCTACACTTTCTAAACATTGTGGAGGATGTTATTATGATCATAAGGGATGGGAGAAGACTCTGAGCTGCCAATTCCTTGTATGTATGTTCTCCAAAGAGACAACGTGCTTTGGGACATGAATAGATGGTCTTTTTTCTGAGCACCGCCACATGCCCACTGAAGCCATGCACTGGAGGAATAGGTGGTTCAGAGACAGCAACCTTCTCTTCCTGTCCCTCAAGATAATGATTCCTTCCTGACCACAGCCTTTTTTCATTTGGTGGCTGATGTTTGCACCAGGATAGGTATGCTGGCAAAGGAAACAAACAGAAGTTTGGTCAATCTTTTTGCCTGATGATGGCGATGGTGAACATCATCATTATGACTTCCGCCACATGAAACAAAAAATGTTTGCAAGGATGTGTGGTAATTCATGTCTGCCAGCCACATGGCATCACTGCTATCTAGTAATTCACGAAGTGAGGCACAGCAATCTCCTCTTTCTCACTAGACCAACAATATTTACAGGCATAGTATTTTATACTAGTCATTGTCCAGTTTGTGGACAATCCATTGAAATAAATTAATAAGGTTGTGTATTATAGGGGCTAAAGAACACTTGGATTCTCCTCAACATATTTTCTGCTCTGGCAGAAACACTGAGTGAACTGCAGATCAACTACATGCCACTATAATTCTCTCCTTAAGTTTCGTACATTAAACAGATTGTGGAGAGTCAAACAACGATAAGCAAGGGCCATAGAGATATACACTTTTAAACTATAGAGCGGGTGCTCCCCTGGCTCCTCATTTTACTAGGAGTTTCTCTGCCTCCAACAATTCACAGTGTGATGACATAATTTCATATAAAGAGTTTCTTTCCCTAGTTATTAATGGGGAAAAAGCAGTACCCTCATGTCATAATATGATTTACATAAATCATGTAAACACTCCTGCATCTGCCTGGTAAAAAGACATACTGAGGCAATTATACTTTGTGCCTTGCAGAAATGTTCAACAGAGGATGGCACTGGGCTGAAACTGCTTCTGGAGTTGTGCAAATCCCACAGGTGTGAATGCAGCACTTCTATTCTATTTATATCTGCTGACTCAACTCAGTCTTGAAAATGCAACACAATGCCAGTCACATGAGCCAACAGTGCTTCTGGAATTTACAGTTGGCAAAAGCTAAATCTATTCATTATTATTATTATTATTTTGAAAATGCATATGCTGCCTTCTCTACCTTTCAAGAGCCTCAAGGCAGCAAATATATAATGAAAAGAAAGGAAACATCATTCTAACAATGAAACGGGTTGCCTTGTACATAGATTCTCTGCCTGAAGGCTGGCTTGGAGCTGTTACATAGCACAGATCACATGATGAAAAGCCAATACATAACTAACGCAGAAGAAAGTACCGGTGAGATGTCACGAAAGAAGGCCTAACTTAACGTCAAAAACTCCCATCCTGAAGGAAAATAATGCTGCTTGCAGCAATTGAGAAAAGGTCATGGGAGATATGATACGAGAGGTCTTTGAGCACCATGGCAAAATACTGATGTATACTGTTATTAATCTTTAGGGGGTGGGGAAAAAAGCATACTTCACCATCGGAATCTTCTCTAAACAAGGCAGTTCTTAAACTTGCCAGGTGTGCATTCCTGCTTTTATTTTTCTTTAGCTTTTTACTAACTTTCCAGTTAAACTACACCGCAGCATACAATGGATATTGACTCGAATGTTAATTGCTGCTACTTAGAAACACTGTAGCTGTTTGACTAATCTATGACTTGAAACGAATTGAATATTTACTGGCATACATTTGCCTAAAAAAACAGGAGAACAACATGTTGCAGATTGTCACTGATGTATAAACACTGTAGCTCGGCATGTTTTACTCTTTCTATTTCAAATCCACTGACTGTTTTACTGTGTATAATTTTGTGTCTCCTGCTCACAGTTACCTATCAATACAAGAAAATCTGAGCAGTGTTAAAATGCTAGCATGAATAGTACAAAAGCACACTGTTACAAAATAGGGTTCCTTGAATGAACCACAAGAATTGTAAATTCCTACTTCTTTATTGCATAAATAATTAAGATAACTCAGATTTGCCTAAAACATTTAAATGGAATCACACATTTTACAGACTCTTTTCAAGTTACTGGAAGCTAAATGAGTGATCAGCATTTTTTTTTTTATCCTGAAGGACTGGCAGAGCACTTGAACGTATAATCATATTGTCATAAGGTATGAATGGTGTACACACAGAGATGTACTCACAATAACTCTCTTCACATAACTCTAAGCATGTAAAATGAATGTGTATGAAAAGGGGTGAAGTCATAATGGCAGCCCCTTTTCTCCATGGCTTGTAGCCATTAGATGACTGCACAGTTCCTACACTGTAGATCTCTTTGCACATTAGGAAGCCTGATTTTCACTGGCGCGTGCGTGTGTGTGTATGTGTGTGTGTGTATGCAGACAGCCTTATGAACCTGTGCACTTTTGAGCCTGGGTACATCACCTTTATTCTGCTCCTTCATCCACACATTCTACACATTGACTGAACAAGCTTTCAATATCTAAAGGGCTGATATCCAAGGCACTCAGTAGGAGCACTTGACAAAGGGTATAAAACATCTCTTTTTACTCTAAAGATCTCTAGTGCTTCAGTGTACCTCATTAACTTGCATTTATACAGAACTAAAGATATTAAGGCCACAGATGTTTTGCTTGCCCAACTATGCTTGAGTGCTCTTACAGAGTTAATATTCCACTCATTTTTAAAGGATGGACCATGTTCTGTATGCAAAAAGAAGGAAAATTCACCTTTATAGTACAACATTTGAACATAAAGAAATGAACCACTGGTTTCCATAAAGATCAATCTGAGTACTGTGCCGAAGTGAGGTTTTCTAAATTAGCTCTTTCACTTATTGTCTAGATTTTGCACCTTGTGATCTTACTTTCTATTCCAGGAGGTATTTGGGAACTCCTGTTTTGTATAAAGGATTTTCTGTTTTAGTGCTGTACTGTTTTAAATCTATGCTTTTTTTAAATTAATGTTTTATATGGTTTTAATTCTATAGATGGTTTAATATCATTGTAATGTTATTAAGATACTATTAATCTTATTCTTTTAGTCTTATTATTTTAAACTTCTTCCATGAGTTTAGCTATGTGTGGTTTTACTTTTATTTCCTTTTATTCTGTACATCTTCTTGAGTCTCACACTTGGGAAAAATGGTGGGAGATAAACAAAGTGATTGATTGGATGATGGTGACGGTGGTGATGACGATGATGGTGATTTTGAATACTTTCAGCCACATTCTGAAAATCAACATCTTCAGTCCCTCACACCCAGAACAACAAGAGCACCACTGGAAGGACTGGGGTGGGACCAAGAGTCTTGGACTGTAGTATGAGTATTTTCCATGATTACTTAAGAAGCAAAACTTTTAGAAGCAGCTCAGAGTTATTGCTCTTGAGAGTCTGTGCTATGGCTCAGAGGATATTCCCTGGAGCTATCAAGAAAATATGACTACAACATTTGTCTCATGCCTTTGGTGCACAACTCATAGATACAGCAGATCTGGCAGAGAAAGTCTCTAGGCATTAACAGGAACAGGTATTGTCCTTTCCTACCTCTTTCAATTTTAACTCTATTCTGTCATACTTTTATTTTTTCAGAACAGGAGAAGAATGTCAGCACTGGCAGTCCAATTTTTAAAGCAGTTCTTGAGTGATACCTATATGGCTCAAGACAGAGCCACAGATTTTCCTGTGGCAGAACAGGAATTTTAAGAGATCCTGATAATTCAGTGATCGTCTCCCTGGGCCATCTTAGAAAGCAGCTGCTGAGGCAATCTGGCAGGCACTTCCATGTTTAAAGAGAATATATATAGCTAAGAAAAAATTTTCAAATCACACACACACACACAAGTTTATCATACTTGTCTGGGCTGTTGTGCGGCAATCAAATTATAGTAGATGAGCTAAAGATAGGTTATGAACTTCTAGTTGTTCTTCTAAGAAGACAAAACATTACTAAACCCTAGTGCTCAAAGAAATAGACTAACACTACTTACCTAGACTTGTGCAATAAATGTTGCTGTAAGCTGTAACAACACAATGTAAGCTTTTGATAGTCTGTGTGGAGTGAGACAGAGTGTTATCTTTGATTTGCACTAAGCATCAAATCAAGACACGTGATAGGGGCAAAGGAGACACTGAAGCAGTTTGCCCCCTATATGTGTCATTTGGGGCGTGATGTTGACGTGGACTGATCTTTGTCATTGGATCATCAAGCTGGTTGAGTGTTTTGTGGCTTGGGGGGGGCTTGGTTGGTGTCTTGTGTGGTTGTTTATTGGATTAGTGTTTGATATGTGTTTTGTGTGTGTGCGCACGTGTGTTTTGAACAGATGTCTGTTCATGAGTTTAGGTTAATGAGCATTTCTCCCTCCTCCTTTTTTTTGGAGGGAGTTGGTCTTTTTACTGCCTTGGCTGCTTTCTGTCGTTCTTCATATTCCTCTCCTTCCTCCCCACCTTGAGCATTTCTTAAGTTGGCTAAAAGGAGATATTAAGGTTCCTTCTCCCTTCACCTCTTTGAATTCATCATGTTTGACAGCTTCCTCCCTTCTCTTTTGAATTCTTAGTGAGTTATAATTTTAAGCTGCCAGGGATCATGGCTGGGCTGCCTTGGCACAGCTGGGCAGATTGTGGTAGTGTTATGCTTGCACATTCTCTGCTGATTTCTTCTATTGGCTGATCTGGTGGGTGTTTGTGGTGTTGTTCTGGTTCCTGATTAGTTTAACGGGGGATAATAAAACTTTGGTGATCACCTATTGGCACTGCTTTGGTGTAGGATACGGCCCTGCATGCCATGGGCTTGGTGAAAGAGGTTACCCTTGAGGATAACCTGGAATAAAGGTCTCACTTTTAGAGCTTTGTGGCTTGGGTGGGAGTCCCTGGGTTACTTCCAAGATCCAGGACTGGGAAGCAACTAAGGCAATTTGGATTACCCCTGTGGCTGAGGTGCTATTGCCCATGCATATGCTGAGCAAGTTGTTATGCTGTGACCGTGGCATCAGCTGGACCCGTATCATGTTGCTCCCCTCCCCCTTTTATCTTTCAGGCCAACACAATTTGAATAAACAGCACAGAATACAGTGGCCCTTAGTTAACCCAATCTTGTGTCTAGTTTCTCCATTCCATGGTTGAGCATCAAATGAATGCATTGCTTCTATTTCTTAGAATCTCTTGCTTCTCAATCTGTCACAAGTACAAGTAGTCAAGACAAAATATGAAAACTTGTCTGTGCTCACAGACTCATATCCAGGCTTTAGTGCATCAGAATGTTCAACTAGCTGTACTGAACCAGATTTTTTTCAACTTGAAATTGAAGTGATAAGTATTGCAAAGAATGAGTGAGCGAAGCTGAAAGTATTATAGTTATACCATGGCAGAAGAGAGTTAAATGGTTGATATAAGATGTATCAGGTGCAACTTCCTTTAGGTATGGATGTTTTAAAAGGTTTTCCTCCAGGTGTAGTCATTTTTGTTTTGTTAACTATATGGGAGATATATATATGTGTGTGTGTGTGTGTGTGTCTTATTCTCTTTACTTTATTTCAAATATCCCAATAAAATAATTTCCATGCAAACCTTTGAATGTGTTTGAACATAATATTTATATTAAAAGAACCAAAACAGACAACATTACTGTTCTTGACTTCTACTTTTCCCAGAAAACCCATATCACTGATGCCTGGTATAGCTTGCTAAGATAGCAGTGTGACAGCAACAAAGAAGTATGTTGCTCAAAGTACACATGGTGCCTTAATTCCCTGACCACAAGGTGGTTGCATAGAAATCATAGAAATCATAGAAATCATAGAAATGTAGAGTTGGAAGAGACCACACGGGCCATCCAGTCCAAACCCCTGCCATGCAGGAATACCCTCAAAGCACTCCCGACAGATGGCCATCCAGCCTCTGCTGAAAAACCTCCAAAGAAGGAGACTCCACCACACTCCGAGGCAGCATATTCCACTGCCGGACAGCCCTGACTGTCAGGAAGTTCTTCCTGAGGTTCAGGTGGAATCTCCTTTCCTGCGGCTTGAATCCATTGCTCCTTGTCCTGGTCTCTGGAGCGGCAGAAAACAAGCCCTCTCCCTCCTCTACATGGCATCTCTTCAAATATTTAAACATAGATAGCATGTCCCCTCTTAACCTTCTCTTCTGCAGACTAAACATACCCAGCTCTCTAAGTCTATCCTCGTAGGGCTTGGCTTCCAGGCCCCTCACCATTTTGGTCGCCCTCCTCTGGACCTGCTCCAGCTTGACCATGTCCTTCTTGAATTGGGGTGCCCAGAACTGGACACAGTATTCAAGATGAGGTCTAACCAAAGCAGAGTAGAGTGGTACCAGTACCTCCCTCGATCTAGACACCATACTCCTATTGATGCAGCCGAGAATTGCATTGGCTTTCTTGGCTGCCGCATCACACTGCTGACTCATGTTCAGCTTGTGGTCTATTAAAACTCCTAGATCCCTTTCACACGTACTGCCATCCAGCCACGTGTCCCCCATCCTATATTTCTGTATTCCATTTTTTCTACCTAAGTGTAGAACCTTACACTTCTCTCTGTTGAATTTCATTTTGTTAGCCTTGGCCCAGCTCGCCAATCCATAAAGAGGAAACCAATCTGGAAAAGGATTGTGGGCCAGTGAGGAGAGCGCTGAGATTAGAGGCAGCCTTATGCTGCCAGGCATATTAAGGAGACAGCAAGAGGTCTGTGGAAGTGTTAGCAAAAGTCTCTTAATTGTATGAAGTCTTTCAACATTGAGATAGTCTTTCTTCACTTTGCTGCAGAAACAGAAGTACCGGTAGCAGTGTCAAAGCAAAACAGTAAAGAAGGATTAAGCCAGAATAAGTTACTAAGACATAAAAAAAAAGCCAGAGTTAGGAGCAAGACAAGATTCACAAGCCAGTTTCAAACCATCATGTCAGATATCTCTTCTTGGCACCACACGGACCATAGCTAAAATGACTGTCTACAGCTCACATCCCACAAAGCATCTAAATGTTACTTAATATTTTAGGAAACAATATTATGTTTCCTAAAACTAAGTGTTTCCCATTTCCATTTCTATTCCTTTTTTAAGTGACCTGTGGTAGCTGTACTGAAAGTAATTTGTGATCCTGTAGGCCAGACACAGCATTTATTCTAAGAGAAGAATGTTCAGCCTGATGACAGCCTATCAAAATTGCATATAACTCAGCATAAGTACTAGTAATTGGACCGAATTACTTTTTAAAATAAAAAAGTCTAATTTGCACATGAGGGAACTGAGATACAGAAGCCAAAACTATTCTTTATGGAACAAGGGAGAAAATCAGCTACAAAGTGAAATGCATTTTTAAAAGAAAAAAATGCACCACAAAGCTGGAATAAAATTCTAGCTTCACATCTGTGTTGGATTCCTAAAGGGATATATACAACGCATTCTATATTCCATTCTATTTTTTTTTTTTTTAATGAAAGGGAATTTTCAAGGAAAGACTGCTACACTGAGGCAGGCGTAAATGTGAATTAGGAAGTTGTTATATGCACAGTATGAGTATGTATGCATGTGTATATGTGTGAATTACCCCTTGACAGTATGATAACCCATTCCTCTCCTATTATCAATAGCAATAAACAGATTATTAATTGCAATAAGCTTGGGCTCACTCTCATTTCACATTTCTAATGGAAACAAAGGGGTATATTTCCTTCCACAGACAAATAGTATAAAGAATCAACATCTCAACACACAGCTCAAGCATACTTAATATACTAATACTAATATTAATAATACTTGTATAGCGGTTTACAGGAGTACTATACCTCTGAGTATAGATCTCCACATATGAAAACAAAATATGGCAATTAGATAACAATGACAATTCTTAAATATCATTAGTAAATTGTATACAATAGTACTATTGCTTTTATTATTCTTAAAGGGGGAAAACTGATTATCACTTGTATACTGTTCCTCGAGAAGAAAAACAATTAGTGAGAAAAATTGTAAAGATGATGATAATGATTATAATGATTGCAAAGGAATCATTCTATGTTTACATACCTGACACCAAATCTGAACTATATTCCTATGCTAACCTACATTACTAATCTTCCCCCCAATCAGATCAGGAGCAAAAGTATGCTCTCTATATAAAAATATCCAAAAATATTAATGAGTCTGGAACTAATTTCGTTCTGAGAACCCACAAGCCTTCAATGTGTCCACAGCATATTCAGTACAAGCCCCTAATTACTTGAAATTCTTTTTGTTACACCTAGAACAAAAATTCACCCCATTCTTTCACTTCTATGTAGCTCCTAAATTTCCCTTTTGCCTGGTGATCGTAAGGTAAGCTGTGGCTTGATTGCAGAGTACATCCACATGCACTGCAAAAATTTTCACTAGATTTCTGTAACAGCAAGGCCAAAGGGAACACCTACTATTCAGCTACCATAAGACATCCTGGAATAGTAAATGGCCAGTAATAAATGACCAGCTTCTTTCCTATCCTAAATCAATTAAGCATTATTGTACTACCTCTTGAACTGATCAGTGATGGTTCTAAGAAGAAAACAAGAACCAAACTATAAGTTCCACTACCAGCATACACAATCACAGGGCAACTGTCTTATTCCTGCACACTCAAAATTGCCTTTCCAGGAGCATTCTATTCTTTCGTAAGACTCAGCTTCAAAACTGGACAGAAGAGGATGTAGTTTGGAACATATAACATGCAAAATGTGGACATAGTTTATTTTGTGCAAAACCCCAGAATTCTCTCAGCAGTTAACAGTATTTTCTGCACAGAAAATAATATTTCTGTATAGAAATGTCTTCTGTGAAGCAAATACCATTCCTTGGAAAGAAATATGCTGTTTGCTGCACAAAATGCTGTTTTCTGTTTTTTTAAAAAATCCATGTGTGAATTTTGTGCAGAATTTAAGTACTGAACTGCAAAGAATCTTTTCTGTCCGAGATTCTCCTCATTAGAATTTCTTAATATTTGTGAACAGCCATTTTTAGAGGAAAGATTTTCAAATATTATTTCGACTCCTATTGTTCTCATGTGTCAAAGTTCTCCTGAGGATTTGTGAAATCCAAAGATACCTTCCATGTTATCCTCAGCACTGACTTCACTTCTCTAATTTTGACATGACTGAACTGATGTTTGTCCTACATCTGAGTATTATTGCTCACTCTTCTAATCTTAGATAAACCAATAATGAAGATCTGGTAATAGCTTTTCTTCCTGTCATTTATTCTTTTCAACAGTTTTTCCTGAATCCCACTGCACTTTCCTCTCACTCCACAACATGGATTTAAGGAACATTTCAAAATATTTCCATCCCTGATGAGAAAGCCTATTTTGACATGTCTTGGATCTTGTATAGTGAAAGGTGGGATATCAATCAACTAAATGACTAAATAAATAAAAATATACCACACTGTGGTTTTTTCCCCCCCGATGATCATAATATTTTGGTCCTTTCTTGGATTTTTTTCTGCGCAGTATATTTTTGAGTGAAAAATGATTTTTCTGTGCATTTTTTTTGCAAAAATTTTGGGCTTTTGCATAGAAAACTGAAATGGAGACATATGAGGAGAAAACTATTCATTTTTTTTCTGTCAGGTACTGTAATATAAAAAAAGAAGATCTATATCCCTGCTCTACAACCCATCTCTCACCTTTCCTGTCTCCTCGGAAACTTCACAGTTAACACTTTCATTACAATACTTCTTATTATAATTACTGTTATCTTTATTTATATCCCACCTCTCCCCAAGACTGGGACTCAAAGCAGCTTGTACATTAAAATGATTACAATTAAAAACATACAAAATGCCTCATTAAAATTGAATTAAACTTAGAATCATACACTCTAAAATATTTAAATACAATAAACAATACAATTTAACACAATATAGCACTTACAGGCCATTTTCAATCCTAAAAATCTGTCTGAATAAAAAAGTTTCAGCCTGCCGACTGAAAGACAGAAAGAAGGGGACCATTCTAGCCCCCTAGGGAGAGAGTTCGGAAGTATATATTTCCCTCAATAAGCACTTTCAATCTCTCTATCTCTGTCTCTGTTTTGGAAAAACTCTGATTTTGTCTCATTGTCCTCCCCAGACTGAACAATCCCGGTGAAGTTTGCTCATTCTCTATCTTTTGATTAAAAGGGCCAGCTTCACTCAAATGACAGAAGGCTGTCTTCTGACAGAGGAAAGTCAAGGTCACATTGGAAACAGGTTCTTCAGCACACACATGAGCTACAGTCTTCCAGCCATTCATGGTCTGGAAGGGTTTATCCCCTGACTGCAATAAAGTAATCTGCAGACATGTTGAAAGACCTGTGTCCTGAGAAAACAAGGTAATGTTGAATAACTGCTTCATTTTTCAACCAAATCCATAGTCTGTCAGGAAGTACTACTACTGCAAAAGTGTCAAAGACCACACAAACAATTCCAGGAATATATGAAAAGAAAGTTCACTGAAATCCAGTTATCTGTAGTTCCATTTTGATTCAACAGTATATCAGAAGCTGCCTTTGAAAATTCAATCTAAAACATAAAAGGAAGTGCTTAAATTCAGTTTGAAAGACAGGGAGCAGACAGATATAATGGATTCCCCACCAGCTACACCTTTTTACCTCCTTTTCTGCTAGCATGCTAATCTACATGGCTGGTAATATTAGAAGATATTCAGACATTGTTCATTTTCTATTGTTGCTCAAGGAAATTGTAGTCACCAGGAGTAGGGATGGAAAATAATTTCATTGGATTTGACATTCTCAATGAAAGCAGGATTTTTGCATCTCTCAAGACTTGTTGCAAGAAGAAACACATTTCCCTTGAGAATGTCCATATTTGAAAGACTTCCTTGGCATTTTGGAGAAATAACGTGCACACAAAACAATGCACACATTTTAAAATAGAAATGACTAAACATGTGCACAATTAAGAATATACGTATATAGATGTTTCAGTTAATCAGAAAAAATGTACTACTCAGAAAAATCAATCCATAGAGAGAAGCAGATAAGAGATTATTATAATTAATTAAATAACAACAACAACAACAACAACAACAAAATACATTTAGTAAAATAAACACACAAATTAAGAAGAAATATATTAAAATATACACAAATTTCCATGAGGACCTTCCTCCACAAGTTCTGTAACATGGTACAAAAGAAGGATAGGAAGAAAATGCAGATGTTATTCAGAGAAATAGAACAAAATTGTTGGTATGAGATTTTTGACATCCTGACACCAAGACTTTCTCTTGCTTGAAGAAACAATATGAAAAGTAACAATATGAGGGGCTTTTTTTGTGGATCAAATAACTAATCAATTATTGAGGCTATTAACCTATGCCTGCTTATCTCTAGGTAGGAATAGGTGAAGCCAGTGAGACTTCTGAGCCAACATGCACAGGCTTACATGGTCTGTATTAATTTAAAGCAAGAACAGGTAGAGTGCAGTCCTGAGTGCATGTAAAGCCCCAAAGGTTCTTTTGTGGCCCCAAACCACCTACTGTTTTTTTTTCTGGGAAAAAAAAAGTTGAACTGCTTCTCCTGCAATCTCTTGCAAACTTTTAAAATGGTTGCAATGCATGTAAACACTTTATTTTATTTTTTTTTTAAAAAAACCTTCAAATTATTTTTCAAAGCCAAAAGCCTAGCCTCTTCTGTTTTTTTCTTTCACCCCTCCTTTTAGTCATGTTTGTTAGCCATCTTGACAATTTAAAAAAAAAAATTACAAAGACACGGTCAATATAATATATAAATAAATGTAGCATGGAACAAGCTATAATTTTCCATTAGGCCCAAATACAAGAAAATGTAGCCTTTCCCTCTATAATAGACACATAGCCCCTTTCTGCACGGGGTTATTAACGTGGGTCAATGTGTTTTGGCATGGAGCTGTTCTGCACATGAGAGCGAAGTAGGTTCGCTTTATTTACTGTCATTCTGCACGTAATCCCGAGTTAATGCGCTCCCATGTGGTGGGAAAGCACGCTATTTGAAAACCGGAAAAAATCCAAAACAAGTTTTAAGATTGAGCAGATTCGGACTTTTGCAGTGGTGCAGATATGTACATTCACACCAATGTGAATTGGTGGGCAGTGGAGGGTGGGCTGTGGGCGTACTCCCCTTCTTCAGCTGTCCCCGCCCATCAAAGGACAGGTAGGCGCCATTTTTTGTTTTGTTCAGCAAACTTTAGAAAACAGAGTACCCAGACAAAACACGGCACAGGTATGTTAAAAGGAGAGGGCTGTTTTCTATTTTGTAAATGTTTTACCGTATTTGCCGGCATTAGACACACTGCCGTATAACAGCACCCTATTTTCGGACTATCTTATTTAGGAAAAAATATTTTAGTACTCTGTTCCCAGTTCCTGTCCTATCTGCTTGGGTGGGGGGACCTCTCTGCCCAGGCAGAAAGAAGAGGCTGTGTGTGTGTGTGTAAGAAGCTCCTTCCCCCCATTCCTCTCCTCCTTGTGAGGAAACTTTCCTGCTGAGGTTGGAAGGGGAGTGTGTGTGTGTGTGTGTGTGTGTGTGTAAGAAGCTCCTTCCTCCCATTCCTCTCCTACTCGCAAGGAAACTTTCCTGCCGAGGTTGGAAGGGGAGGGAGGGAGTGTGTGTGTGTGTGTGTGTGTGTGTGTAAGAAGCTCCTTCCCCTCATTCCTCTCCTACTCGCGACGAGAGGAGTGCCTCTTATACAGTGGCAAATACATACTTACATAGGTACATAGGTACATACAAATGCACCAACCGAAAAGAGAAAAAAAGCCAATCACAGGGGTGAGGGGAGTCGTGGGAGTGGTCACTGCTGAAGTAGTGCAGATGCATGAACTCGCACATCAAAAGGAAACATACAGAGGAGCTGTGCAGAAGCAAATGAGGGAAAGCCTGCGTTATTTGGATCTGATAAGACATGGTAAGAAACAGCATAAACTGCTTCACGCGCCTCGTGTGGAAAGGGCCATAGTGTTGAAAGGGACCCCAAGGGCCATCTAGTCCAACCCCCTTACACTGCAGGAAATGTGCAGCTAAAGCAGGCTGTTCAACCTCCATGTTATATTTTCCAATGAAGCAGTCTACCACTCATCGGAACAGTCTATCCCACTGTCAAAGAGGTCAACATCAGGAAGACTTTCCTAATGTTTAATCATAATCTCCTTCTTTATAATACGAATCCACTGGTCTGAGTCCTATTCTTTGCCGTGGCAGCGGAAAAATGCTCAATCCATCTTCCAACATGGCAGCCGTTCACATACCTCAAAATGGCTATCTTCTATCACACTGTACTTTTCTTCTTCTCCAGGCTAAGCACACCCACCTTCCTAAACTGTTTCACATTGGCTTCAGTTGCCAGATATTTTACCATCTTGGAAATCCTCCACTAGACATGTTGCAGGTGGTTAATCTCTTTCTTAAACTGTGGTGCCCAGAAGTGAATAGAAACAGTATAAAGTGGTACTATTATTTCCCTTGATTTTCAGGCTCACAGCAACCTTTGGAAGCTAAAAGAATCAAACGGCACATATCCCCTCCCCTATATTGGAAGCACATGAGGAAAGTACTAGACAGAGGAGAAGGAGCTAAAGCGTCTTTCCTCTTGTTGTCATTGTTGTTAATTGCCATCAAGTTGACTTTGACTTATGGCAACCCTATGAATGAAAGATCTCCAAGACACCCTGTTACTAACAGTCTTATTACAGCCTTGCAGAGTCAGGACTGTGGCTTCCTGGACCGAGTCTATCCATCTGTAATGTGGTCTTCCTTTTTCCCTACTGCCTTCTACCTTACCAAGAATTATTATCTTTTCTAACAAGTCATGTCTTCTCACAATATATCCAAAATATGACAGTCTCAGTTTCGTCAACTCCGTTTCCTCTTCTTCCTATCCTGCTACTTAAACTTGAGCTTCCTGAATAAGTTTCAGACATACTGTATTATGTATTATGTTCATAGATTTGATTTTTCTCATAAAACACATAAAATATTACTTTCCAACGTGAAAATAAATCTGTGTAATGTTAAGAGAATTCTCACTAAGTTTTAATTAGGATACCAATTATATAAAAAAGTCAACACCATTCAGAATCCGTACAAGATGAATCTTCAGTAGAAAAACCTCCTACTGTATGTTTTTAATACTCCTGAAAATAAACACTGCTATCTCCCGAGGGCTCAGTGAGCAGATCTGAGCATGCTTCTTTTTAAAGCAATAACCATCAATATGGCTTCCACTTGTACTAGACATCTGTAATGCTTTGAGCTGCATTTTCTCTGGAGATAACAGTGTTGTCCTGAGAACCAGAGCATGAAGAGGACAGAAAGGCAGAGCTGAACTGTTCACTCATACTCCTATCTAAGGGCAGCATTCTTATCTTTGTACAAAACAGAGCCTTAAGCAACAAAAGGAAAGTTTCATAAATCTTTTTCTACCAGTATTGTGAGCTTTTCTGCTATTGAATTTGATGAGAATCGGGGGTTTTTGTCATACAAGAGTCACAGCGATCCACTGTAGAATGACTGAACAACACTCAGCAAACTCCGAATTGCAGGATATTCCCAGCTGCTAACACTGTTGATAAGAACTAATGATTCCTAATAGTACTAACACAACACTATTTTCACAGTGGGTATTACAAGGTTTCTTTTGTTTTGGCAATACTTAAGCAGTTATATGGATGTTTGATAAGAGCAGAGATGCTCCATAAGTGAAGCAATCTTGCAACAACTAATGGCAAATTACACCGCAAGGAGAGATCATGCATTACTCTATTTCCCCTTTACAGGATCTAAATTTTATAATGCCACCAAGACCCACAGCCTCAGTAAAACAATGCTACTGTAAACAATTACACAAATGTGTTAAGACGGAAATGAAAATGCAGCCCTTCGTTTCAGTACACTGCATTTTTGTTTTTGTTTTTATGGCACTGGTTAATATTAATCTTCATAAGAAATCCAATAATAAAAGCAAATAATAAAAAAGTAAAATAAGACGCAAACCACCAACTTTGCACACAGCCATAAAATGGGCATGATAGACTGAATCCATAAAACATAATAGCATGTGCTTCAGGGGTAAAAAAGGAAGGGAGACACAGCATGTCATGGAAACGCTACAATTGTTATTTTGATCTTGCAACAGAATAAAACACATGGATTATTAAATTCTCCAACACTTCCCAGACTTAATTTAGTAATCCAGAGCTGAAGAAAGAGAAGGCAAGCAGAAGCTGCTTCACCTCAGCATGATTCTCCCCATCTCCCATCTGGCTGAGGAAGGAGATGTATTTTGGAGGTAGGGAGCAAAAAGAACTGCAACAGCTGGCTCAGGGTACAGCTGCATTATACCAACAATCCTGGAAATCTTCCTATGAACCCAGATGTTACCTCTTCACAGAATTTCACATGCCGGTTCCAACAATGAATTGCAATATCCTTTGTAGCAATTGCAGTGGATGCTGGGAGACGACTCTTAGCCTCTGTTGTTCAGGATAACGCAAAGCCATGTTGCTAGAGTGGGGTGCAGCTAAAATCAGATTACTCGGAATTTCTCCAGTGGGGTAGCTTTGGGTAGATGGGAATGGAGCAGAAATCTGAACACCTGCATCACTATGGGAGATTGGTTTAACAGTTCATAGAAGGAGGTCCATTCCTCACTCAGCTGTATTTACAATTTGGCAACTAGTATCATAGAATCATAGGATCATAGAATCATAGAAATGTAGAGTTGGAAGAGACCACACGGGCCATCCAGTCCAACCCCCTGCCATGCAGGAACACCCTCAAAGCACTCCCGACAGATGGCCATCCAGCCTCTGCTTAAAAACCTCCAAAGAAGGAGACTCCACCACACTCCGAGGCAGCATATTCCACTGCCGGACAGCCCTGACTGTCAGAAAGTTCTTCCTGAGGTTCAGGTGGAATCTCCTTTCCTGCAGCTTGAATCCATTGCTCCTTATCCTGGTCTCTGGAGCAGCAGAAAACAAGCCCTCTCCTTCCTCTACACGGCATCCCTTCAAATATTTAAACATGGCTATCATGTCCCCTCTTAACCTTCTCTTCTGCAGACTAAACATACCCAGCTCTCTAAGTCTATCCTCATAGGGCATGGCTTCCAGGCCTCTCACCATTTTGGTTGCCCTCCTCTGGACCTGCTCCAGCCTGACCATGTCCTTCTTGAATTGGAGTGCCCAGAACTGGACACAGTATTCAAGATGAGGTCTAACCAAAGCAGAGCAAAGTGGTACCAGTACCTCCTTCGATCTAGACACCATACTCCTATTGATGCAGCCGAGAATTGCATTGGCTTTCTTGGCTGCCGCATCACACTGCTGACTCATGTTCAGCTTGTGGTCTATTAAAACTCCTAGATCCCTTTCACACGTACTGCTATCCAGCCACGTGTTCCCCATCCTATATTTCTGTATTCCATTTTTTCTACCTAAGTGTAGGACCTTACACTTCTCTCTGTTGAATTTCATTTTGTTAGCTTTGGCCCAGCTCTCCAATCTATCCAGGTCATTTTGAATTTTGATCCTGTCCTTTGGCGTATTAGCAACCCCTCCCAATTTGGTGTCATCTGCAAATTTGATGAGCATGCCCTCTATTCCTTCATCCAAGTCGTTGATGAAGATATTGAACAGCACTGGGCCCAGGACAGAACCCTGTGGCACCTCGCTAGTCACTTCTCTCCAGGATGAAAAGCAGCCATTCGTGATCACCCTTTGGGTTCGGTCGGTCAACCAATTACAAATCCGACTAACAGTAGCCCTGTCTAGCCCGCATTTTACTAGCTTCTTTGCAAGAATGTCATGTGGAACTTTGTCAAAGGCCTTACTGAAATCGAGAAATGCTACATCCACAGCATTCTCTTCATCTATCAAGCTAGTAACTCTATCATAAAAAGAGATAAGATTAGTCTGGCATGACTTATTTTCGAGAAATCCATGTTGACTTCTCGTGATTACCACGTTGCTTTCTAAGTGATTAGAAACTGACTGCTTAATGATCTGCTCCAGAATCTTTCCAGGTACTAATGTCAGGCTGACTGGGCGATAATTATTTGGGTCCTCTTTTTTTCCCTTCTTGAAGATGGGGACAACATTTGCCCTCTTTCGGTCTGCTGGAACTTCTCCCGTCCTCCAAGATTTCTCAAAGATTATAACAAGTGGTTCTGAAATGACCTCTGCCAGTTCTTTTAATATCCTAGGATGCAATTCATCTGGCCCTGGAGACTTGAATTCATCCAGTGTGGCCAGGTATTCCTGTACCACCTCTCTACCTATTATGTGCCTCATTTCCCCTGCTTCCTCACCTGCTCCCCAACAGCCAGGTTGAGTGCTTGTATCCTTCTGGGAAAAAACTGAGGCAAAGAAGGTGTTAAGTAGTTCTGCCTTTTCTCTTCCCCCTGTTAGTAATTCGCCATCTTCTCTGCGCAGCGACCTTATCGTCTCCTTCTTTTTCCTTTTGCTACGGACATACTTAAAAAAGCTCTTTTTATTGTTTTTGATGTCTCTGGCCAGCCTAAGTTCGTTCTGTGCTTTAGCCTTTCTGACCTTCTCCCTACATCCCCTGGCTACTTGCTTAAATTCTTCTTTGGTGTTTTCCC
The DNA here is from genome assembly GCA_030412105.1 of Cyclura pinguis. Lineage (NCBI taxonomy): Eukaryota > Metazoa > Chordata > Lepidosauria > Squamata > Iguanidae > Cyclura > Cyclura pinguis. The sequence continues at coordinate 135,452,521 of CM059600.1, forward strand.
CCTTCTTCCATTTCCTGTACATGTTTCTCTTAACACTTAGCTCAACTGAGAGTTCTCTAGTCAACCATTCTGGTTTCTTCAGATGCCTTCCATTTTTCCTCCTTATTGGCACAGTTTTAGACTGTGCCTTCAGTATCTCCCTTTTAAGGAACTCCCATGCCTCCTGAACTCCTTTCCCTTTCACTATTCTTGACCACGGAATTCCAGCCAGCAGCTCCTTAAGTTTACAGAAGTCCGTTTTTTTAAAATCTAAGATGAGTGTCTGGCTACACTTATCTTCTCCTTCCCACTGAATGCCAAATTCCAATAGGGCATGGTCACTCCCCCCTAAAGATCCAACCACTTCTACCTCATTAACAAGGTCATCCCTGTTGGTCAGGATCAAATCTAGAATATTTGATCCCCTTGTGGCCTCTTCCACCTTCTGGACCATGAAATTGTCTGCAAGACAAGCAAGAAACTTGCTGGACCTTGCTGTCTTGGCAGAGTTTGACTGCCAACATATATCCGGGTAATTGAAATCTCCTATTATTATTGTATCTCTCCTTTTTGAATGTGCAGTCATTTGGTTGAGGAAGGCATCATCAAAGTCCTCAGTCTGGGTTGGAGGTCTGTAGTAAACCCCCACCAGAACATCCCTATTGTTTCTTGCTCCCTTAATTCTTACCCAGATGCTCTCGACCTGGCTTTCTGGTTTTAAGTCACGGATCTCTTCACAGGTGAAAACATCCTTGACAAACAAGGCTACTCCTCCTCCTTTCTTGTTTGGTTTATTTTTACAAAATAGGCTATACCCCTCTATTCCTACATTCCAATCATGAGACTCATCCCACCAGGTCTCACTGATGCCTATCAAATCGTATTTATTTTGTTGTACTAGGAGTTCAAGTTCATCTTGCTTGTTTCCCATACTCCATGCATTAGTGTAGAGACACTTAAGTCCCCGGGCCCTTCCTGCAAGTCTTGTACTATAGTTTCTACTCCTCCCGCCACTGGCCGCTTGTACTACTTGTCCAATATCATTTGGGCCTTTCCCCCCTGCGCTCGCCGAGTCCTGGCCTTGAATAATATTGTCTCCCTCCCCAGCGGAACTTAGTTTAAAGACCTCTGAATCCTCCTTGCGAGATTGTTTGCAAAAACATTCCTGCCAAGTTTCGTGAGGTGCAGCCCATCCCTTGCCAGAAGCCCACGTTCATGGAAATTCAGGCTGTGTTCCAAAAACCCAAACCGTTGCCGGTGGCACCATGTGCGGATCCAGTTGTTGATCTCTGCTATTGCCCTTTCCCTACATGCACCATATCCTTGAACAGGGAGGAAAGATGAAATAACCACCTGCGCACCAAGGTTCTTAAGCTTCATAGTAGAATTTCCTCACATAATAGCAAGGAATATGTTGGTTGCATCACTCCTTTTGGTAAAGACTGCAAGCACAACCACCACTGTTAACATAGTGACAAGCATCCTCTGAACATCGTTGCTATGTATCAGGGTAAAAAGAATTTTTGGAAAACAGAACGAAACAGCATTGTTTCCCACCACATGTGCAAGAGCACTGCTTATTGAAAAAAACCAGATCCTTAGATATTCAAGGGTTGTTCTTCTTGTGTCTTCAATTCGTTTCCTACTTGTAGTAACCCCAAGGTGAAACTATCATGGGGTTTTCTTGGCAAGATTTGTTCAGAGAGGGTTTTTCTTTGCTTCCTCTGAGGCTGAGAAAATGTGACTTGCCCAAGATCATGCAGTGGGTATCCTTGGCTTAGCAGGGATTTGAAACCTGGCCTCCTGAGCTGTAGTCCAACACTCATACCATACATCATGCTGGCTCTCTATTCAAGGATTACCACTGTAGATTTTGGTTGACTTTTAAATATTTTTAAATGTTATTTGTACTAACATACAAATGTATACCGTGTTTCCCCAAAAATAAGACACTGTCTTATATTTATTTTTCCTCAAAAAGACACAGTATGGCTTATTTTCAGGGGATGTCTTATTTTTATTAAGTATGGTACAACAATCTACATTTATTCAAATATAGTTAAGTCGTCTTCTTCTGGAACAACATCATAACTCTCCAAACCCGGAATTCCATCCTGAATTTCTTGCGACTCCATTTCCTTTAGAACCATTGGCCCCAATCTTTCATGTCGAGCAATAGAGCTCTCATTAAACGAGCAGCTCTTATCCATGTAACCTGCTCGGAGTGCATTGGCAACAACACTGTCAGTGATTTTATCCCATGAATTCTTCACCCAAATCACGACCTCTTGCAGGCTAGGTTTCACAAAGTTTCCATGCTGATTTCTTGTCATTCTATTTTCAATGTAGTCATTAATTTCCATACGCAAATGGTCTTGTTTATTGCAATATCAAGAGTCTGCAGATAGGCAGTTATTCCTGCAGGAATCATTATTTGATCTATTCTTCTCTCTGCAAGGAAGTTCTTCATGTCTTTAGCACGGTGAGTGCTGGCTGAATCCCAGACTAGCAGACCTCTTTGGCCACCTCGCAAAACAAGTGGCAGCATTAAATCAAGCCACTTCCTTATAACTGCTTGTGTGCACCAGGCTTTTTCGGTTTCAAGAACATAAATGCCGGAAACACATTCAATCTTATCTTTCTTGCCCTTAGTGATGATAAGAGGTGTGGCTTTCTTTCCATCCAGACGAATTGCCAAAATACAGGTAACACATGAACTTTCGTGACCAGTGGAGGGAACGTAGATTGAGGAGGCACCCCTCTGTTCAACTGGCGTTTGGGCTCCTTGACCCATAAACACTGCAGTTTCATCCATAGCAATCATGTTGCAAAGTTGGTATTTAGAAAAGTCGATGCCATCAACAAAGGACTTGAATGCAAGTGCTCACTTAATAACTTCAGCATCTTCCAACTTAAACAGTGTTGTTGATTTTCTGAGAGACAGTTCATATCGCTGAAGGAAGCCATCCAGCCAGTGTTGTGATGCTTTGAATTCTGGGGATATTTCAAATTGTGGTGCCATTGCAAGGGCAAATGCTTGAATATCAGCCCTGCGCACAACCAAAGCCTGTGCTCTCCTGTCAGCAATCCATTCACTGATCATGTCTTCCAGCTCAGGAAATAAAGGTTGTCGACCTGAACCACACTTGCGCTTCTTACATTTCCTCTGTCCACCTGTAGATTGAGGTTATCGTATTCTGCCCGCCATTTTTGGACCATTCGGATATCCAACTTCTTCTCTTTGCAGAAAGCTGTAAGATTCTTGCCCTGGGAGTCCTCCACAATTCCTTTCTTGTACTCAACAGAATAACTCTTTCTTTTTGCACTCATCTTGTCTGGGGGTACAGATACTCAGGAAAAGCAGAGATAGGCCAGCAAAGGTGATGTGTAAGGGCTGGCTTATTTATCAGGGATCCAGTGAGAACTGGGTCCAATCTGCACAGTGGAGCTGGGATGATCTCTCTGGGCTCAGTAGCAGACTGCTTGCTGAAGCTTTTCCCCTATCCCTGCTGTTTGTGTGGGGTGAGAGAGACCCACAGACTGTTGCTGGTTGGTGCTGGGGGAGAGAGACCCACAGTGCTGAGTAGAACGGCAGCCACAGCTTTACTTCTTCCCCCTGAGGACACACAATATCTAAAGCAGAGCGTCCTGCTCCTCACTTCACTGAGGGGACTTTTACTTTCACTTTCTATGCCTCAGCTTGTAGCACGCACAGAATGACCGGGACCTGACAGGGGGAGCCAACCTTGTCTTCCACCAACCTAGGAGGTTGAAAGTGGAATAATTGCGCTATAAGAGTGTCGTGCGGAAAAGGCCATAGTGTTATTATTCTGCTTTCAACATCCTATGGAATCCTGGGGTTTGCAGTTTAGGGAGGGGCCTCAAAGGATTCCATAGGATGTTGAAAGTGGAATAATAGCACTATAACAGGCTAGTGCGGAAATGGCCTAAGAGTCTTTGACCTCGGGATCAGTTCCTTTCCCGACGAACTAACCGCCAGTCAAAAACGGAAATTCCCACGCCGCATCCTAATTTGCGCGGCCAGCCTTCCCTCCTCCGCCTCGATCTCTTGGCAGTCCGTTTCCTTGCAGTTTCTCCTTAACACCACTCGTCTCGACCACCCCCGCCCGCCGTCGTGTTTGCAAACAAGCAGGATTCGCTTCTTGCCGAACTTTCTCCAAGGCGAGGAGCGCAACCGGACCCCCTCTTTGTCTGCCCAAGGCTTTGGGAGCTCCGAAAAAAGACTTCTATTTCGGTGGAGTTGCAAAGAGCCATTTTTCACTCCTCGCAGTAGCAAAATAGCCCATCTTTCCCCAATGCAACTCCCCCCTTTCTGCAAAAGTTACATGCCCCCATGCAAGTCCTCTTTTTTTTGCATGTACAGTAGCCAAAGCAAAAACCTACCCACCCGTCTTGTCTTTTTCCTCCCCTGCATTGCTGCTTAAAAGCAAAGCCAAAGAGAGGACAAACAGGGGAGGCGTCCCTCTAGAAACCTAATTGGGGAGTTTGCCACGGGATTGACAATGCCAGTGCAGATGCGGGGGACCCCCTTTCCTTTGCCTCTGAGCGCTGGCCAGAGAGTTGGGACCGGGGCTTTCCCAACGCAAAGGACCCGTTGCGAGGACAGAAAGCCGGGTGGGCTGCGGAGTGAAAGCGGCATCGGGCTGGGAGAGGGAGAGATCAAGTCTTCCCACCCCTTTCCCCCCATTTTTTTTTAAATTTGCTTGCCAGCCCCCCCGGAGACGTCAAGGAGACTCGCTGCTGTTGCTGCAGCCCCGGCCGCCAGCAGAAGGGCTTGGGACTCGGCTATTGTGTGCACCGTGGAGAGGAAGGTGAAAAGAAAACGCACGCATAAACACACACACACACACACACACACACACACAGTGTGTCTCTCTCTGAGGGGGGGGAAGCATCACGAGAGCCAATCCTGGCTAACAACCTGCTCTGCAACACACACACACACACACACACACACAGGAGTGCCGTCGCTGGGTTGCCAGCAACAAGAAACACCGCACGGAGCAAGGAAAGAGAGTGGGGTGCACAGATACACATCTGGGGGAAAAGGCACAGGTGAGATCGGAGCACATGCAGTTCTCCAACCCGGCCCAACACCTGGGCTGGCTGGTAAGTGGGAAAGGTGGCATGTCCCCTTGATAACCTCCCCTTCCCCTCCCCAAACCTCCTTACTCTCGGCTTCAGCGTGGTGGTGTAATCCCTCCCTCGCCCCCCCCAACTGTTGGGAGGATCGGGCAGGCTGGCGCGTTGTTTTGGGTCTCCTTTCCTGGATCTGTTTTGGGGCTTTCCCCTCCCCTTCCTTAACCTTTGCTAGATTCAAGAGCACAAAGGGGGGAATGCCGGGGGGGGGGATTGTCTTACAAAGTTGTGTAAAGGGGAGGGAAGTGGGAGGGGAGAGGTGGGGTCCGGAGTGTACAGTGGAAAGAGGGGGGGAGTGACTAAAGAAAAGCATCCAAAGGAATTCTATATCCAGGATGGATTCTGCGGAGGGGGGGGTTGGAGGGAGGAGAAAAAGAAAGTTTGCAAAACTTGGGAACTTTTGGTTTTTCGCTCCCCCTTCTTCCTCCTGCTGCTTCTACCCTGTCTCCCTCTATGCCTCAGCTTGCAGCATGCACAGAACGACCGGGACCTGACAGGGGGAGCCGACCTTGTTGATAGGGCTGCCCGCACCTCTTCGGTCACCTCCGAGATAGCAGCTGTCACGATGGGGTGGATGAGAAGGGCTGCCCGTCTTCTTTACCGCTTCGTGCCGGTACGCTGCATAGCCACGCCTATCACTATGTCTTATTTTCAGGGTATGGCTTATATTGCGCAAATGCTTAGAAATCCTGCTACGGCTTATTTTATGGGTATGTCTTATTTTCGGGGAAACACGGTACATTTCTTTTGAATCTTAATAAGATGAAAAGTGGTATAGAAATCACTTGAATAATGAAACAACTAGTTAAGGAGCTGTCACCTCTCTAGACTTTTTTACAATATAATCCCAAACTCCACTGAAGTTTGACTTGGCCTTCAGAGAAGGAAAGGAAGGAAGGAAGGAAGGAAGGAAGGAAGGAAGGAAGGAAGGAAGGAAGGAAGGAAGGAAGGAAGAAAACAGTGTTGCCCCAGTGGTAAACCCTGTTCTGGGGTCTACAACTTTGATATAAAATATAATCTAACATGCCAGAGAGGTCACCTGGATGAGCACGTAGGCAGCAACAGTTGCATAATCGGAAAACCATGTCAGGCCAGTAAACTCCCCCATCACTTGGCCACAGGAGACCTCAAGCTGTGCCAACCCACAGTGGACAAAAGGTCCTAAGCCTTTGAGGAGCCAACTTGTAGGGATTAAGGTGCTTTCCCACAAGTTGGGCACTGGTAGCAATAAAATCTTATCAGGCAAGGACCATCTACATAAACTCACACTGCAACCCAAAGTGGCGGAAGATCCTGAAACTTTGGTAACACCTTGTTATTTTCTAATATCAAAGAAGGTGCTGGTGTGGTGTTGTTTTTTCATTGCCATTCTCTTTGTTCTTCCTGGGAGAGGATTTACCCTAAAGGTACATTTTCCCTACAAACAGTCCCCGTTTTTGGCTGGTTCTTTGGATAACTCCCGGTCATACCAACAGACTGTCCCCTCCCCCCGGCAGCCAAGTAATCCCCTCAGCGTCCTTCCGCTGAGCTTTACTTCTTTTGTTGCTTTCTCGGACCAAGGACTTCAGGAAAAGGTACAGAATCACCCAAACTACAAATCCTCTAATAATCCCTCTATCTAATTTCCACTCTTCACCTTTCTATAGGGTTTGAATGCGTGAGTGTTTGAATGAGCGTGTGAGTGTATGCGTTGTTGCATGATATTTCCATTCAACAAAGTCATTTATTGGATCTTTTTGTGTGGTTTTTGGCTTGGCCTGACCCCGTAAAAATTGGGTAAAAGATCTCACTAGGTTACCCTGCCTCTCATAGTGCTATTGCTTGTGCTCTGTTGAGTTTACCTTCCCCATCACTTAGAGTGCATCAAGGCATCCCTTGAGAACCCCCAAAATTTCAGGGTAACAACAGCCTGAGGATGGTGGCAGCAACAGTGAGGCCTTCCCTCCTTTGAGTCTTCCCAGTGACCTTGTTTGAATGCTATAACAGCAGAATCCCACACACCAGGGACTATGGAACCTATAGGTTCCAGAAAAAAAAAAAGATATGCATACCAAGGAGTTTAGGTGGTCTAAAGAATTATCTTTTGCAGGTTCTTTTGAGTTTAAAAAGCTGCCCATGTGAAATCTGACACATGAGAGGGAAGAATAGAAGACTTTTTGCCACCATCAAAAAATGGAGGATGGGAAGATGGTGTGAAACAGATCTCATTGTGTTCATGGTGGGCTGAAGAAAGATGTTTCAATTCCGTATGCCTATGTAATTTTCCATTTATTTTCAATTAAAAAAAAATCAAGCCAACAGGAACTCACCTCTTATTAATTGATCAGAAAATTTATTCACCGCAAAGTTACTTATAAAAATTGTATCAGATCTATGTACCTAAAACAGTTCTTTGATCATTGAGTACATCTTCCTTGTTTGTGGCTTCAAAAGCTAGAAAAGCACTGTATCACAATACAGACAGTTTAACCTAGCACAGCGGTCATTAGAGACAACATATTGTAGTGATGTGAGTGGAGATTTGAACTATGTGAGTGTTAGACTAGGACTCTGGCAGACCAGGGTTCAAATCTCCACTCAGCCATGGAAACCCACTGGGTGTGCTTGGATAAGTCACAAGCTATTTCAGGCCATTTCTGCACTATACTGTTATAGTGCTACTATTCCACTTTCAACATCCTGTGAAATCCTAGAGTTTGCAGTTTAGGGAGGGGCATTTAGAATTCTCAGCCAGAGAGCTCTTTGGCCTCAGGAAACTACAAACCTCAGAATTCCACGGGAGGTTGAAAGTGGAATAATAGCACTATAACAATGTAGTGTGGAAATGACCGCAGTTTAAGAGAAAGGTGATCACAAACTTCTTCTGGATAAATCATTTCATGAAAACCCTATGATAGGGTCACCGTAAGTTAAAGATGACTTGAAGACACACAACAACATAACAATGGCAAGAGATCAATCCAATGAAAAGGCTATAAACTCAACTATTACAGTGCCTGTTTCTGTGTAGAGTGTTAGCCACAGGTTCATAAACTGGGAATGAAGGAATACTTGCACCTCCTTTGGAAGCCTCTTTAGAAGTTCCAGACACAACTGTCATATCACCAGGATGGTAACCAGATCCCTCAGGAAAATGTATACAGTCCTCCCTACATATTTGTGGGTTTGACTTTCACGAATTTGATTATTCACAAGGCAGATGCTTGCTGCCCTCCACATTTTTCTCCTCCCATAGCCTTGTGTTGCTCGCACCAGGCTTGTGAAGCTTCTGGGTTAAAAATTTGGGTGAGCAAAGCCCTCCCCACACTGCTGGAGGCATGTCCTCTCTGCCATGTCACTGCACATTCCACTGTGCAATGGCTGCTGATTGGTCAGGTGCTCTCTTTGCCCCTCCTTTTTTCCCCTCCTTTTTTTTCAAGATGGCCACCAGAAGTAACTAGAATGCAAGAATTCTGCTCTTCTCCCTCTGAGGGGATTTTTTTCCCCTTCTCTCTGGGAAAGACGGGGCCAGAGGCAAAGGAATGGGAAGGGGAAACTCTGGAGGGGAATCATGTGTGGGGGGAGTTATTTGGAGTTTTTCCACTTTCATGAGGATTCTGCTCCCTGAACCCTCACATATGTGGAGGGGCTACTTACTTGGATAGCTTCCATGTTACTGAGGCAATGAATCTACTCTGGATTTTGGCCTAAACTATTCAAGGGTACTGAACCCTATCTCCCAAATAGGTTCAGCATCCTTCAAAGCCACCACTGGTACAGAGGCTGCAGGCTCAGGTCTTCTCTGCTATGTAATATCACAGACAGATCAAATACCATTCTGATGCTGCCACCTCATTACAACACATATGGTCTAGTCTGTTGGGTATATTTCACAGTACAATGGAACTTCAGGGAGTTGAAACTGTGCATGCAGCATCAGTTACAGTAGAATGAACAACTGGACCTCAGCAAAAGATGTAAACATTGGATACAAGGTGTTCCTTAATTCTGATTATGTCAATAAACATGCAGAATTCTAGAGGTGTCTGCAGAGGCATAGCTTTTTCATCTGACAATAATGGCTTCACTATTCTCCCTAATCTCCTTGACTCCTACTTTCACAGCATGGTTCTCAAAAATAAAATCCACCAGAAGATGGCATTCCTCCATGGGTAAGACACTTCATGAGAAAGGGAATCAAGATTAGAAGAATACTGATTCCAAGGAGATATAGTTTTATCACTTATGTACCATTTTTTATTTCCAAATAATTCTGAGGCTTTTTAAAACTATAGGCTTGTGCATCTTACATTTATGCATTTTTTGGTATGTAATGTGGTTAATCCTGAAGGCTTTTTATATTACTCCATTCCACATTATGCATTTGAAAAATAAAAATAAGCACCTACAATCATACCCAGGCCCATCTTCAGCCTGTAGTTGTAGGAGGTATCAACATTCATGTTAAGTCTATACTGGTTGGGCCTCCGCAGGACCTCAAGGCCAACAGAGGGACTGTGGGGCTCTTTTAGTATATCCTTGGCCTGGCAACTGGAGGGTGATCATACCTTGGACAGAGCATCTGGGTTTAGGGACATTCTCAATAACACCATTGTTCTGGGCAGATGATTTCCTTGTGAAATTTGAACTGATGTTAGTAAACTTGCCCAGCAAGGCTAGTGATTGGTTAAGATGGTGGACTCACTGGAAGCTAATGGATTTCTGGGTGGTCTGGAAAACTTTCCAGCTGTCAGGTTGGCAAATCAGTTAAAGGTCTTTTGCTATGAAACTATGACATAGGAAGGACTAGCAACATAGCTGCATTGGCATGTCTACTGTGGCACTGTAGCATCTTCTAATGTCTTGAGTTACAGAAGATCCGTGGGCAAGGAAACATGATATACAGAAGATCTGTGGGTGACGGTGTTTAGATAGCAGCAAGACACCTAGTGGTACAGGTCATGGAGCATGTCTGACAGAAGATTAGTGAAGATTCTTTGCTCTACCTACTATATGACACTGAGGAGGGAAAAAATCCTATCTTTTTTTTATCTCCCAATCCTAGCCTGACCGTTCCCCATCCTTCCAATGCTGTGTAATGTCATAATAGCCTTTTACAATTTTCACCTGGCTCTGTCCCCACCATGGGGGTGGGGAAGTCAAACTAGGAAGGATTCTCAGTATTCATCTCCCCTCACCACTCTCCCAGTTTTGTATAGGGAAAGATGAGGGAGAGCCCCCACTGTCATTCTTGCCAGACACTTTCTGTGTCCTGCAAGACCTCTGTGAAAACTGCATCATTGATATTATTTATTCTTCTTTGCAGAAATTCATAATTTAACACAGAACAAGGTCAGGACTGGAATCCGCAGCTATCTGCGGTAATAAATTTATAGCAGTATCTGGGCCTAGAAAAAGGGCCTAGAAAAAAACACATTCACTAGTAGTAAGTTCTAGTAATAAGTTCTACATCTGTTAATAAGTTCTAGATCAGTAGCAATAAGTTCTAAATCAAATGACACTTGGAGGGTCATTTTCAGATCCTCTGTGACACAATGGGGCTAAATGAAACCATTGAAGACATCGTTCTGGGTAAGCAGAATCAATGTTCTACCACTCTCAGTTGCTTCCCTTGCCCCAGTTTCAGTGTTGTACTGGGTCACAACAAGTTGCAAAGCAGAATCTGGTTCCAAGGAGTGCTTTTTTCAGATAAAGGTTTATTTTTTTTTTTTAGCTGCAGGAGTCTGGGATACCTAAGGGCTAAACATGACTCCACATGTGGTCCACAGGCCAGACAATTCCCACTCCTCTTCTAATTAGGACTAAAAATATTCCAATCTTGATCAAAAGGGCTAAAAATGTAAAGACATCCTTGGCATCCTAATGTCTAATTTTTTAAAAAAATGTTTAGCCTTCCACATTTTCTAACTTTTCAAAAGCCTTGGGTGGTTTGATACTACTTGCTCCATCAAAAATGTCAGTAAAAGTTGACATTGCACACTTCTGGCATGTGTTGAGAAATCTCTCTTTGAAATGTTATGTAGATAGTATATAAAAACCAACATGTTTTACCCATGCACCAAGCAGTATACACCAACACTACAGGGCATGGTGTGTTCTTTCAGGCACAAATAATACAACCACAATTGATAAGAAAGATTGACCTTATGGTGTATATTCACTGTAACTTCTATGCATTTCTAGAGCCACTAGTTCTGTTTGTATAAAATTAGAGATATAAAGAAATTCATAGCCCAAATGTACAACCACTACTATTGTCATTGTATTTTGTCAGCTTACTGTGTCCAATTGCAACATATAAAATTGAATGGGCTTAGCTCTTTCATAGCATCTTTATAATAAATAAACAAACAAATACTGTGCAAGAGACTCTGAACCTCTTCAGTTTTCAGGACAGAAAAACATCATTCCTCCAAGGGAGCTATCCAGTATTTTCAGCATGTAAAGAAATGTGTAGTTTCCCACAGTAGGGAACCATTATGCTTAGAATATTTTTTACTTATTCAAACAATCTGTTTGATTGGTTTTAAAAAAGAAGCATTTAGCTACAGTGTTCACATTTGGGTGAGGAAATTAAAAATAAAGCAAGCCACAAAGGACGAGAGAGAGAACCTATAAGAGCTAACAAATACACACATTAACTTAGGAACACATGCCATTTTTTCCCTTTCAGATTTAACTCTCTCTTCTATTAATCCCACGTGCATCATTCACACATTAGATATTTTAAGCTAAAGGCATTTTAAAAGGGTGGGGGAATAACACTGCTTCAGTATCTTTTCAACTAAGCAGGACTGACAATAGAGGGTAGAGGTTCTTTAATGCTAGAGCAGTATCTCTGAAGCATTCAGCTTAGCCAAGCCTATGCTTTCCAAGAACAGTGAATAACTCATCTTTAAATTATAATTTTCTGCATTCTATGACTTCCTATCCATTGCCACAATATTCTTTTATGGAAATCAGATTTATTTATTCACAGGCAGTAGCATTCCATTACTTTGTCAAAACTGTTTTCATGCGCTCAGTCATCTCTACATTTTTATAAACTAACTGGATAAGCAATTAACATTCACCAGCATCTTAGATGGTAGAAGGGAGGAGGAGTAAAAGAGAAGGGGGGAAAAAGCCCCTCTCCATCCCGCTGTTACTAACATAACCTCTGGAGGCATGCAGTAGTGTAAAATGACTGCATCTCTGTGTCAGGGGAGATAAGAGAAGTGACACAGATTAAAACAAATTGTTGATCCACACCAGAGAGGAGTGAGGCAAACAATAGAAGTAAAAGCATAAATGTCAATTTGGGATGATAAAGGATACAATCTAAATGTAATACGAGAGGCCTCCAGACAAAAGCAAGAAATAGAAATTACACATTACGGAAATAGCACAATGTAATAAGTGCACGCATGCGCACATGCGTATATACATAAATGTGCACACAGAGAAACCTGGACAGCAAAGTTAATTTCTCAGAAACATAGATTATAGATTAGCACAATTATGTTGACACATCTGTAAATAACAGAACACCCCCCACCCCCACCCCAATTTGTTAATCATATACAAAAGTTTTGCTTACACTCTTGCCATATTTGTCATGATTTTCAATAACCCTCATGTTTCACCAATTTCCCATCTCTCTCTTTCTGCTTCCTCTGCATTAGCGTCTCAGAATAAGTGCCCATGGGGGAGATATCTGTGATGTCTATGCATCCTTCCTGACAGGGGAGCACTGCAAAATGGTTGCTATTTATCCAGTGGAAAAAAACCAAGAGCAAGGGCACTTTGACAAGGTCAATCTCATTTCACATTTATAAATGGGCCTCATCCTGCTTTCTCCTGCTTCCATTCTACTCAAAACAGGCCTATAAAAATCCAATCCATTTGGTCGATGAGTCAACTCATTTCTAATAACACTATTGTCAATTCACAGCAACAGCTTTTATGGGGTAAAAATCAAAGTGGAGCCCCAAAGGCAAATGTCTTTAACACTAGCTGACTTCCACAGTTACAGGCGATATAATTCTATCATGGTTCTCGTTAACGATGATGGTAAAAAAAAAATGTCGGAGCAGAACAAAGATTTCCAGCACAGTAATTCATCTACCATAATAGGAAAAGTTGGAGTCTAACATAAAATGAAACCAAAATTATCATAGCTCTATAAACCCAAATTGACCAGTTTATAGAATGTTGTACCGGCAGCTGTCACCATCATATGATCAAACTGGAATAACTCCCATTAATTTATTGAAGTATATTTTCCTTATAGCATTGTTGTGTCTTCTCTTCAGGCATATAGCCTGAAGATGCACACAATGCTGTTAAAGTGCACTGACACATTCTTCACACATTGAAATGAACACAGAAGCCAGCCTTCAAATGCAGAGTGAGTTATGGAACTTAAACTGCAAAGGAGACTTGCAAGTCCATTTTTAATGGTGGTAGATACTGTTGCATCACCCATCAGTCACAGGATAAAAGTGGACTGGAATGGGAATTTCTCATTTCAGTCTGGAATTCAACACTAAATCATGTAACACAGAAGAGAAGTAGAAAAGCATGAAAAAAAAAAAACTTGCAAAAGTACCACCACCATTTGGCACACTCTCTCCTCTTAAATGAATGGCGTGATTGTTGGGATATATGTATAGTTGGGAGGAGGGAGAATGTACTCACCTCTTCAGATACAGATACAAAGATGTGTTAGCTCACATCAAAAATCCTATAACAGTATATAGATACCCAAGATAAAAGTCACAAGTGAAAGCTAAAGAGAATGAGAAAGAACAGTAAGCCATGGAGTCAAGCCACTGCACAAACTTCATACAATTGTATTACCGGTATGTACCTAATTGAAACAGCAAGGAAAAATAGGACAAGTGTCCTATCCCTGGCCCTTCTTCTCTCTTGCACTTGTGTGTGAAAGGAGTAAAGACAAGACTCAGGTGTGAGATTCAGCATGTCTTGCTGGGTTGACTCCAGCAGGATTAGCGCTTAGATGATTTCTGTGAATTCTGTCAGATTTTCCAAACAGAAGAAGCTACTTTACCTACAGCCCTCTTCATCAGATACATGGCATGTTATCCAAAGTAACTAGAAGAAATATAGTACCCAAGATGGGTGGTGAGGAGACTGTAGACATTAAGGGTTTTCCTCAGTTTCCACTGCTGATAGAAACAGAACAGATATGCAAAGGTCTGCCCCTTTTACACACTGCACATACTTCTGACTTCTAATGTAAGTCATATGTACGGATGTGAAAATCTGGTTTTTTTTTTCTAGTTCTACTTTCCAGAATCCCATGGGCATTCTCATATCTGGTGAGTCTTTCTTCCCCGTTTATTTTGGTAGGCTTTTTTCCACAATGTTTTATGCATTTTCCCCATTGACCAAAAGGTGTTTGTGCACATTTCCAACTATATGCACTTGCAGTAGTATACATTTGGAAAATGGGTTTACTCACATTTCTCTTCACTGAAATGAATACAAGACCACACAATGTACAGATTTAAGAAGCAAAATGTACTTTGTCCTGTAAGCAGTCTCAGAGGTGCAAAACTGTCATTTTCATAGGGAAATGCAAACCTAGCCAATTTCTTTCCATCCCTAACTGTATAAGCTCATATTGTAGCTGTTTTAAAAGTGCTTTCAGCTTCCTAATGAATTTAATTCTGTCAACCATTTTCTTTAGCTTCCACTTAACATTCATGCACTGAATATTCCCATAAGCCTCCACCTTTTAATAACTCAAGAGGCACTCTCTCCCCTCAATATTATAAATTAAACCCAGAGGCAAGTGACAAATTCACTACCATAAACAAAACCAAAACTAAAAACAGGCAGGTTATACTATCCTGAGACACTGAGCTAAGTGCACTCCAGAAGCCTTCAAGCACCTTTAATGCCAGAGGCAAAATGGCTGAGTGAGTAGAGAACATGGTCAATACCTTGCCGAAACAAGTTCCAGCATGCCTGAAGATGGCAGTTATAAGGCCAGTATTGAAAAAGCTCTTCCTGGGCCACACGATATTGGATAACTGTTGGCCATTTTCCAACATTCCATTTTTGGGTCATTGGAATATGTGGCGGCTTCCCAGTTCTCAGGGCTTCTGGATGAGATGGATTATTTACATCCATTTCATTCTGGTTTCAGGCCTGGCTTTGGGACAGAGATAGTTTTGGTCACCCTGATAGATAACCTAAGTCAGCATTAGATGTGGGTATGTGTGTTAGTTCTACTGGACCTCTCAGCAGCTTGTGATACCATTGCCCCCAGTATCATTCTGACCCACCTTGCTGGTATGGGACACGGAGGCACAGTTTTATAGTACTTCCATTCTTTCCTAGAGAGGTAAACCCAGAAGGTGCTGGCCTCCTGGCTGTTGGCCAGTTCAGTCCCTCAGGGCTCAGTTCTATCTTCCATGCTATTTAACATTTACCATAAGATTATGGGGAGAAGATGTTTGGAGTGTTTGGGTAATGGCACCAAAATATTACTCCCTTTGACCACAATACACGGAAACTGTTTTGGTTCTAAATCAGTGTCTGTCATCAGTAATGGACTACATGAGAATAAACAAATTGAAATTTAACCTAGAGTAGACAGAAGTGATCCTGGGCATTCAGAAGACAGATTTGTGCTGACTGGGGTTACACTTCCTCTGAAAGTGCAGGTTCACAGTTTGGGTATACTCCTGGATTAAAATCTGAGCCTGGAAGCTGAGGTTTTGGTGGTGACCAGGGTATCAGATCTGACCATGGTGACACATGCCTTGGTTACATCCTGTTGGATTACTGTAATGTGTTCTATGTGTGGCTGTCTTTGAAGAGTATTTAAAAGCTTCACTCGGTCCTAACGGCTGTGGTCACATTGTAAACTGGGGCTTGCTACAGGGAGCACACAACTTTGTTGTTGCACTATGTGCCAGTTCATTTTTGGAAACAAAATTCAAACTATCTGATAGATATATCTCTACATATGGATTTGAATGCTTTTTGAGTTCTTGTGAGCAGGTTCTTCTCCTTGTCCCACCCCCACTCAGAGGTGCATTTGGTGAGAACACAGGAGAGGGTCTTCTTGATGGCTGCTCCCAGGCTCTAGAACTGCCTTCCTATAGAAGCTGAACTGCTGCCTTTCTTACTATCTTTTTTTTGTGTGTGTGAGAGGTCTAATTGCTCAGAGGAAAGGGGCCTTTAGTAATGAATTGTCCATCTTTGCTGTTTTTCCATTTTAATGAGCAGGCTTTTAATTGCTTTTCATTTTTGATAATTTAATTATATGTTAACTTTTATATTTTGTATCATTTGAGTGATACCTATTTTAACTTCTATAAGCTGCTTTGAATCCCAAGGCTGCAGAAAAGGTGAGATATAAAATAAATAAGCAAACACACAAATAAGTATTTGTCCTTGCTGCCACACACCTGAGTCCAACTAAGAATCAATTTAACTCACACTGTCTTGTTATTTCGCAACATATGTATGAGAAATAAGTTATTCCTTCATATTTGTGATGGTATGGCTAAATAATATAGCACAGCATGCATGGAAGACTCCCATAAATATGATTAATTTAAGATAAGTACATGTACAATAAAATCTTATGCACGCAGAAAGTAGATTATCAAATTCATTCATTACATTGACAGCATAGTGAAATTTCCTCCATAAACAACTAACAGAATCAAAACATTACCAACATTAAACAATCGTAACTTTCCTCAAAGACTGCAAGTAAAGGCCAACCAATATAAATTCTATTAAGCAGAAGGTGTGAATATACTTGTTAGCACCAGGGAATAAAAGTAAAACTCTAAGGACACCTTACATTCCCTATTCCAGGCTTCAGCACAGTTTGGTACTTGCTAACTCAGTCTTAACACTGAAACAAATCACTACTAATTACTGTGTATGTTCAGAGGTACACATGGTCATCCTAAAAGAGGAAAGGCAAGCAAATTCTTTCCTCAACAATAGAAGACAAACGTAAAACAAGTGCTGGAAATGGGTGATAAGAAGAGTGCTGGATTTGTTCGCAAGGACTGATGGTTTTTGCTGACCCACTGAAAAGCTGTTGTGTGGAACTGTAGGTTTAGGTGATTGACTCATCCATCTAATCTGAATTTCTTACAGTGCATCCTTCTGTTCTAGCTCACTAAACAGCTTCAAAATAAGAAGCCGTGAGGCACTTAGATAAAACCTGACCATCTTCTTCTTAGAAACTCTCACTGATAATAGCAGGTAAAAGTTCACAACAAAAAAGGACAAACGCAGGCTAGTACGAACTAAAATAATCTCTGCGGTAGCACTCTCACAGACATGTCCTATAGACAATATGAGAAAGACAAGAAATGGGTATATGTTTATAGTGCATATTTTGTTCTATTTCAGTACAAGAGAACTCCATTTTAGGGTTATTCCAGGTGGACAGTTCCTAGAGCTACAATCAAAAGACAATGAAGAAGTAGACTTGCTAGAAAATGTTTTTGTGGTAAGAAACAGAAGGAAGAAACAGTCAGGAAACAAGGCAGAGTTATGGGGAAAGACAGTTGTAGCTCATGCTTCCCCCTAAAATTGTCTGAAAAGGGACAAGGCAAATGCTTGAAAAAAAGCTTTGTGTGAAAAGGCCCTCAGTTAACTTTTCAAATGTCAGAGTGGGGAAAAAAAAACTACAGCGAAATCCTTGTTAAGGAAAAGAACACAACAGAAATCATAACAAACATAGAAGACTGACATTTAGCTGCAGGCATCAGATTTATAAAATTTGTTTTAACAATAAATGTAGTTCTTATCAGAGATTAACTAGGGCAGTGGTTCTTAACCTGGAGCCTGTTACACATCCCTGATGAAAGGAACATGGCAGCAGGTGTGTGTATGCACCCACACTATGGCCCTTTCCGCACTACACTATTATGGCGCTATTATTCCACATTCAACATCCTGTGGAGTCCTGGAGTTTGCAGTTTAGGGAGGTGGATTTAGCATTCTCAGCCAGTGAGCTCTCTGGCCTCAGTAAACTACAAACCTCAGAATTCCACAGAATGTCGACTGTGGAATAATAGCGCCATAACAGTGTAGTGCGGAAAGGGCCTATGACTTTGGAGACCAATGTTTGCATCCCTACTCAGCCATGGAAACCAGTTGTGTGACCTCAGGCAAGCCATCTTCTCTTAGCCTCAGAGAAATGCAAAGGTAACATAAATATTTGAATATTTCATTCTAAACTTAAATATTTCAATTTTGAGTTACATCTTTGGAGTCCCAGCAACAAATTATATTTATACAGGGTCCCTGGTAAAGAAGAGTTTAAGAACCACTGATTTCTGTTTAATAATCTAAAAATAAGTTAAAATTTAAACAAAAGCCTACCTCTCCCGATTTCCCTCTGAACAAAACACTGTCTATCAAACTGGCTTGTGTACATGAAATATTGTTGTTGCTAATTATCTGATATGCAATTTGCCCTTCCTTATACGAGTCCACAGTAGCCATCAACCTGCATAAAATCATATACTTTCGTAACTTTCATAGTTAATGAAAATAATACGGCAGAATACTAGTATTTCATTAGAACACACTACCATGCAATGCAATGAGGAACACAAACTTGGTGATCGTTACTTGCCATCAAGTCAGCTTCAACTTATGGCAACCCATGAGAAAGACCTCCAAGACTTCCTGATATTAACAGTCCTGTTAAGGCCTTGCACACGCAGGTCTGTGGCTTCCTTGACTGAATCCATCCACCTATAATGTGATGTTCCTATTCTCCTACTGTCTTCCATCTTACCAAGCATTATTGTCTTTTCTCGTAATGTTGTCTCATATTATCTCATACGTTTTTTTTTCCTGGTAAAACCTTGGTAATACTCCTAAAATTAATAGAAACAAATATTTTTGTTCTTCTTTCCCTCAAGAAAAATAGCACAAGGACAATCAAATCTCTGCCTGAAAGGTGTTCCACAGATGTTGCACCACCGCCAAGAAGGCACTGTCAGAAGTGATAGCCCACAGATTATGCTGCTCCAGGACTCCACAAGGAAAACCTCCTTAGCCTAAATTAATTCCCATCTAATTTAAAGTAAGGGAAAGACAATTCTCTTCCCAACAACTGGGCCCTAAATCACATAGAGCTTTGCACACTAGTACTTTTACCCTGAATTGGGCCCGGTAGCCTACTGACAGCCAGTGCAGAGATTTCATAACAAGTACCCTCTTGTGAACACCTGGGGAGTGACATTTTGCACCAGCTGCAACCTCTGAAGTATCTTTAAGCAAAGCTTCACCTACAGCACATTCCGGTTGTTCTTTTTCTTTAGGTGCAGAAATAATCATATTTGGTGAACCAACCACAAGTATTCCTTGTCACTGTAGCCACCTGGTCTTCGAGTAACATTTTTGAATTGGTATCAGATATGGTGTTCTCTTTCTTTACTATTCCATCCAAAATAGGCCATCTACTCAGTTTCCAGACCAGAGGACTATTTAACCACAGGAAGTGTACCTTGTTCTGCAATCACGGATCCTTTCTTCATCTCCATGGGTGGGCAGAATGCAGGAATTGTCATCAGTACAGTCTTAGATTGGTGAACTTTGATAGAATTTACAGGAATGCTGGGACCATGTCTGCCACTTATACTGCTCTTAGATTTTCTTTCTTTTATGTTTCCTTTGTCCTCCTGAGCTGAGCACACGTAGGATATGCCATACATACTCTCCCAAGGAATAGTGCACTCTGTTTTTCCCCCTCATCTTTGAACAGGAATTGGCATATAAGAACACTGTGTGTTAATCATGTTAGTTAGCATAGTGTTTTGATAATGTTGTCTTTTATTTAGGGATGGGATGAATCCAGAATTTTCTAAATCCGGATCTAAATCCCTGGAAGGTTCTAGGAATCCACAAATCTCATGAATCTCGAATCTTTTGAATCCTTTTTTAAAAAAGGGTTTAAAAAGCAACTTTTTTTAAAAAAATTAAACTTTTTAAAACTTTTTTTAAACAGAACTTTTTTTAAAAAAAAACCATTTTTTGGTTGGTGGATTTGAAAGTTTCGGTTTGCCTCTTTTTGCACAGGGATTCGGATTCACGAATCTCAAATCCTTGCTGAAGATTTGAGGATTCAGTTGGCTCATTCCTACTTTTATTTCAAGGATTGTAAACCGCATATTGCCAAAAACTATTTTAACAAAATAGGTATTTTTGGTACAATCCTTAACATTTGTTGTGGCAGCAAAACACTAAGTATGAGTGACATACTAACAGATGAGCAATAGTGTTCAGAAATCTGTACTTGGACACTGAAAAAATCTCATCCAAAACTCAACAGATTTCTGTGATAATAGAGATTCAATGGAAAGAAAGTGATTATATTATGCAGCACAAATGAACCACAGTTAACCTGTGGAAAGGAGAAAGAGGTCATCTTATTATCTCTTTCAAAAAAGAAAAAGAAAATCCTTCCCTACCTCCTTTCATGGAGCACACAGCAAAACTTTATTTTCCACTTCTGTACTTTGACTTTTTTTTCCATGGCTTTAAAATTTTATGGCACTCTGACCTCCAAAAAATCAAGTTCTTAATGTTAATGATAGTCTTAAAGATTCAGTTTAAACATGTATTTGAAAATGTATAGAACTTGGAAGCCATTCTGAAAAGAAACTTCCAGCTTTAGCATTCCAAAGTTTGAAACCTATGATCTATTCTCAGTGTAACATCATGAGTCGGGAGGATACAGGCTCTGAAGGTTAACAGAGATACTGCAGTTTTAGACCAGCTTAATAAATCAGTGGATCTTTCAAGAAAATGTGACAATAATTCTGTGGTAACGTAATTTTGAACATATGGACCCCAAGTCAAAGAACTCAAGGGCAGTTTAAGGCTGAGGCTACCATAAGTTCATACATGAAAAGCTCCAGCTGGATATTAATTTTGCTTCTCAAGCCAACAAAAACAGAGTAGTGCACCAGTAGCTTCTGAAGTAAATAGTGTAACCACTGTAGAAAATAAACACTTTACTACTATTACTGCTGAAATCAAAGTGCTGCAGTAATAGAAGTAGGAGAAGTCCCTTCCATACTTGGGATGCTTTTAGATGAAGATTATGGAGTTCAGTTTATTCTTTTTTGTTTGGAAGGCAGTTGCTTTGCTGCTGAGCCCATCCATGAATTTGCTAAATGCTATCTGAGGCCTACAAAACTTAAATACATACAGAGAGAGAGAGGGAGAGAGGGAGAGACAGGGTGTTATCAATGACAATTAGATTCAGATTTCAAATTTGGCTTCCAAATTCTATCACACAAAGTATGACACATGTTATTGTCAGCCAATGGCATGAGTAGGCCAGCAGAAAGCCATCCTTTCCCCACAATGTCTGTTTATGCAGACATCTATCCAACGGCAGCTGGTGTCTCTCATGTCCATCATGACGTATGCCCACTTAGGCTTTTCATTTGAAATCAAAGGAGCAATATAAGGGGCCGAATATATTTTGATGGTTCAGCATCTTGGGAATTTTGAGGATAGGGTTGAACACCTGAACTCCACTGACATGGAGCCATTTGGGGTGGTATCCCACTGATCATTATGGTTATTATTATTGAATTTATTTATAACTAATATTTCCCCCAAAAACAGGACTCAAGGCAGTTACATTCATCCACCTTTGCTGCATGAGAAGGCAATTTTTGTGATGTCTAGCAATGCGGTATTATTGCAGATTAGGATCCTTCGGGATTTTTGTTACTCATGTAACTGCACAGAACAACTTATAATGTGGATTTCTCATGCAGTAGTTATATAGGGAAATGATTTAAAACAAAGATGAAGTGTTGCTAAGTCAGAGCAGTGTTGTGTGCAACTGAGGGTTGTTTTTTTTTCTTATAAAAATAAGCTTACACATGGCTGCCTCTCAGTATGCATTGAGAGATTCTGTGAGAAAGCTTGGGACCCAGATGCATTAGATAGTCCTTCCTGCAGGGCTGGCAGGTGTGGGCTATGTCAAATAAATTTATTATGTTCTGTGTTAATAACGAAGATTCTAGGAAAGCTGGATGAAAGCGCTCTGCATCCAGCTAATGGGAAGCTACCTTATGAGACAATAACAAGCTTCTAACAGGTTTTTATTATTATTTTTTAAAATATACACTAATTATGCTTAATGTTCCCTGTCGCATTAGCTTTCATGGTAATTATATTTCAAAACTTTTGCAATTAGGATGTAGTTAATATTGTGGAATATTGCAATTATTTTTCATTGTGACACCTCTATTGAAAACTGGTGGCATAATGATCACATTGTTCAACTAAGTCAGAGCTGTAGAAATATGGCAAATGAACCAATTACAGATTATTATTTCTAATTACAGATAATGCCATTTTCTGTGCCTTTGTCCAAAAGAATTTCTAAATGAACACACACACACAAAAAAAACAGGTCATGACTCAAAGCCTATGCACACTATTCTATATCAAGCGCTATTTTTTTTTCTCTTTCAAAAGTGCCCCATTTTTTAAAAAGAGTTTTAGGATTTATCATGAACATTCTTTAAAAGGCAAATCTGATGAGAAAGATAACATGTTCACACCCTGTATCTCAGTAATCTGTATTCTGAACCCAGTGGCATCAATTTTATTTGATTTATACTAATATTTTACCATACTCTTTAGCCTTGCAAAAGCAGCTTCCAAGTAAAAGATACAATGTTGTACTGATGAAAAATTAAAACTACCACTTAAACACAAAACAATTATTAGAATACAGAAGTTTAGTACCATGTTGGGAGGGGGTTCCAGAAAGAAAGCTACCAAAAACCACCATGATAGGTCCTGATTGGAGGACATACATTGAAACAAAGGAGACCTCTTAATCTCTACTTACATTAATTTCAGTGGGTCTATTTTACTTGTGACTAATATTTGTATAAGCCCCAAATATTCATAGCAACATGTGCTCATACCATTGAGATTTAAAAACGTTTGAAATTTTAAGAACATAATGTTTACACACAGAGATATTCATACAAACATACATATATGCAAATTCTTTAAAATCTATGCATAAATTATGCCTCATTGGAACCTAATATGAATGTCACTTCAAGACAAATCAGTCATCTGGTCATTTTATAAACCTTTGATACAGATTTAAAAGTGGAAATACAAACAAGATGGTTTGCCAGATCAGTCTTCACTTAGGAAACAAATTATAATAATTTTGCCTACTCCTATTATTTAATAACTTCTTGCACTGTGCAGGAGGGAACACTGATTCTGGAGGAAGCAACATGATCCAGCTGCGGGCTGGACAGGACTACTGTTAGATGGATTGGTAATCGGTTGACTGACCAAACCCAAAGTGTGATCACCAATGGCTGCTTTTTGTCCTGGAGAGAAGTGATTAGTGGGGTGCTACAGGGTTCTGTCCTGGGCCCAGTGCTATTCAACATCTTCATCAATGACTTGAATGAAGGAGTGGAGGGCACGCTGATCAAATTTGCAGATGATACCAAATTGGGAGGGGTTGCTAATACACCAGAGGACAGGAACAAAATTCAAAATTATCTTGACAGATTGGAGAACTGGGTGAAAGCTAACAAAATGAATTTCAACAGAGAGAAATGTAAGGTCCTACACTTAGGCAGAAAAAATGGAAGGCACAAATATAGGATGGGGGATGTGTGGCTGGATAGCAGTACATGTGAAAGGGATCTAGGGTTCTTGGTAGATCACAAGCTGAACATGATTCAGCAGTGTGATGCGGCAGCCAAAAAAGCCAACACAATTCTTGATTGCATCGATAGGAGTATGGTGTCTAGATTAAGGGAGGTAATGTGGTAGCACTTTATTCTGCATAGGTTAGGCCTCATTTGGAATACTGTGTCCAGTTCTGGACACCTCAATTCAAGAAGGATATTGACAAGCCGGAACATGTCCAGAGGAGGGTGACCAAAATGCTGAAGGGTCTGGAAGCCATGCCCTATGAAGAACGGCTCAGGGAGCTGGGTATGTTTAGTCTGCAGAAGAGAAGGTTAAGAGGGGACATGATAGCCATGTTTAAATATTTGAAGGGATGTCATGTTGAGGAGGGAGTGGGACTGTTCTCTGCCGTTCCAAAGACTAGGACAAGGAGCAATGGATTCAAGCTGCAGGAGAGTAGATTCCACCTGAACCTCAAGAAGAACTTCCTGACAGTCAGAGCTGTCCGGCAGTGGAATATGCTGCCTCAGAGTGTGGTGGAGTCTCCTTCTTTGGAGGTTTTTAAGCAGAGGTTGGTTGGCCATCTATTGGGAATGCTTTGATGGATGTTCCTGCATTGCAGGGGGTTGGACTCGGTGGCCCCTGAGGTCTCTTCCAACTCTATGATTCTATGATTCTACGATTCTATATCCATTTGGATCCTGGCCTATAAGTGGATGCAGCTAATAGAAGTTTCACAACCTATACTGCAATGAGATTAAACTGAAGAATCTGAATCAAGCTATTCTTGCCTCATTAAAATCAATGGCACTTTTTTTTCAATTTTTAAGATGATACTTAACACCAATACAAGTATTTAAAAAGGAAAAAAATAATAATACGAAGTGTTGGAAATGTGATCAAAAGGGAACTTTTTTCATCTATGGTGGCTCTGCAAGAGAGAAAAAAAATGCAAACAAATTCACAGGTAATAGAAATTCTTAATATAAGTTTTCCAATGACACCAGAAATATATCTACTTAATATTCTTGATGGAACTGATACCCAATCAAAGGGAAACTATTGGAGAATCTTGTTATATATGATCTACACAGCTAGAATAACTTTTGCCCAAAGCTGGAAATACCCCTATGTTCCCTCAATTGATGTTTGAGTTATAAACTCTACAAGATGGCAGAACTAGATGAATCAACAATTTTGTTATTTGAAAACTCTACACAACACTTCAGGCAAGAACCTAATCCCCTTCTGGAAATCTAAACGAGGGAACTAACAAACTTGGAAGAACAACTCAAGTACAACTCCTGTACTATATATCATGTGTATATATATTCCTATTTAAATTAATATCTATAGACTTTTGTTTTACACTATAGAGAAATTGATAGTCTTATTAATTTGCCAGAAAAAGATTCCGCCCGCCCCCCCCCCGACGCACTCATCACTGCTAGAGAAGGGACTCTCTTTTTTCTTCTTTCCTTTTTTTTCCTGCTTATTTCTCCCCCCCCAGGATATTCCTTCCCCCCCCTTTTCTTTTTTTTTTAATAGTACTTAAATATGTAGGTTATGTATTGTCATTGAGGAATGTAACTCTTTATTGATAAAAATAAATTTTATATAAAACATAAAGACAATGACACTAAATTAACTCTGTAGTACATTTGATAACTCATTATGGGCTGATCGTAAATCTGAAAAGGATGTGAACTTTAAGAAATAAACACAGGGTCATGCACACTGCCATGAACAAGAGATACATTTAAGCAGCAGTCTAAAATAAACCAGCTAATAGGTGCTTGAAGAGGAGTATTTGTACACAAATTATATTCACAATAGCAATCAGAAATTTAGAAGGTATGTTTGAGCTGAAACATTTTTTTTCTTCCAAAAGAATAGAGGACAAATTTGCCTGGATCCATTGGCTAAGGAGTTGACACATGAGGATTATTTGATACTAAAAGATATTCCTTATATGTAAGGATAGTAGAAAATGTAACATAATTTCATTATTCAATCTCCTTTAATATTGGAAGTGGACACTTTTTAATACCTTATGTTGTTATGCTAATCACTGATGCTGACATGACAAACTGTAAGAGTGGCAGAGCAAATGTGATATAAGACTTTGCCTGAGATCACTGCCCACAAGTGACACATATTTTTGTTGGCTCCTTTAGAAATATTTGAGAGTTGGACTGTGACTCTGGAGACCAGGATTCAAATCCCCACTCAGCCATGGCAACCCTCTGTGGACCTTGAGCAAGTCACACTCTCTCAGTTTCAGAGGAAGGCAAAGGCAAACCCTTTCTGAACAGATTTTGCCACAAAAACCTTGTGATAGGTATCACAACATGCTTTAAAAGAGTTCTTTGGAAGTATGTTACCTTCCCTAAGCAGACATGTCCCAGATACGTACAATTCACACAATCCAAGTGCTAACTGGAAATGTAGTCCAAATTTTCTGGAAAATGTCAGCTTGTTCTAAAGTATAGTGCCTTGTAGGCTGTGCAATTAAGTTTTGGCACTGCTCTGTTATATCTCTTCTTACTATCCTTGCATTCCCAAGGACACGTATGCTTTTCTCTAATTTTTCAGTGGGGAAATAAATGTTTGCTTCTCTTGTTCCTGACAGTGATCAATAACACATTTATGCATCTCAACGCAATTCAAGAAAGTGAGAGGTTCTTCTTTGTTTGTTTGTTTTTGTACTCACATTGATGAAAAACCATGCATTTTATTGGAGAAAAACTAGAGAAAAACTCAGATTGCATAAAGTACATGCTAAACCCTGCACAAACACACATCTTTGTTAAATAAAGACCATTTCCGCACGGGGCAAGGCAATCGCCCCGTGCCGCTACTTACCGTGTCTTATGGCTCCCCGGTCCGGTCCAGGCTGCTCCGGAGCAGTGTGTGCTTGTCGCTCCGCACTGCTCCAGTGTCGAAAATGGCGGCTTCCAGTTGGTCGAGGGTCTCAACCAACCGCTGAAGCTCGCCAGCCTAAAGCCCGCCCCCGGCAGATTGCAGGCTCGCATTGGTGCGAGCCTGCAAATCTGCACAAGGGAGCAGGCTTGCACTGGCGCGCTCCGTGCTTTTGAAAAACCGAAAGAAACAGGTTTTTCAAAAGCATGCTGGATGACTACTTCGAGTTGTTCCGGAGCGGGCTGGGGTATGGATCTACGTTAAATAGTCCAGACCCAGTCTGCTCCCAGGTGCAAACGTCCTCCCTGTAGGACGGACTGCACCGTTTCAAATACCCCGTGCGGAAATGGCCAAAGTGTCTCTTTCTCCATACTTTCCCCATTGTTTTTCACAGCCTACTTGACTCAGATAGCACAGCGCTTGCAACACAAGTGTCTAAAATCAGAATCAGTTCTCAAGGCATTCACACAGAGAGTCTGCTAGATTCTGTGCAGATTTTTCCATAGTCTATACAGATTAAGGACAAATACAAAAACAAACAGACAAAAAAAAAAGCCAATAACCTTATGTGCCTCTTCCCACAGCTGTTGCACGAACTATTGTGTGGATTTCCAGGGTGGTGGGTTCACACAGAGCTGAGAAGCCAAATTTATTTTGAATGAGTAGAATGGTAAAATGCATCAAGAATTGTTCTCAAAATGCAGTTAAAAATTTAAAAGTAACTTTTTAAAAGATGACTGGAATAAATTAGTCATTTTACATACACACAGACACATACCTTCTACAGTATTTTTGTAAATTAACTTTATAATGCTCTTTCTATCAAACAATAACAACAAAACCCTGTACCAATAACTGCTTTTTCCAATCTTTTAGCTTGGCGCAGTCTGGCTAAATTTCAGGTCTTCCCTTCTTTCCTTTCGGCCTTCAACTATTCTACCTGAATGCAACATAATTTGAAATGCCTCTCTTCCTCAACCAGATATTTAACAATCCCTGTTTTCCCTTACCATGGAATGGTGGGATGCACATATAAGCCATATCTCTTTTTTAGATACTGAGAGAATCAATCTCCATATCAGGCATCATAAAGTTCTTTCCTCTTCTCCATTTCCCACCACTTACATATGGCATGACATTTTCCAATTTATTTCTGAGGTTCCTCGGGGATCTCTGTGCCACATGAGAATAGAACACGTGCCAATTTGTGCATATGCTGCTATATAACCTTTCTAATATATTCCCTAAGAAAACCATAGACCTTGAAGCATACTGGCACCTCAAATATTTTCAAAACTGAACAACCAAAGGAAGATAAAACCATCAAATTTTTTTTTGCAGTGGTGTCCCTCTGAAAGACAAATAGCCCCTGATGTCAATCTAACATACATACACTCATATTTGTGTGTGTGTCCACATGCAAGAGTATGTGCAATTTATGAATTTAACTAACATTGTAACTGTGAAATCATTAAGACAAACCAACATTAATGAAGAAATTATCACTTTTAGAATGCAGGCCTGTTTTAGTCTAAGAACTACTTTAAAAAAGAAGGGTGTATGATATGTGAAAAACAAAATAATGTACCTGTCAAACACTTTTCTTTGAATGTAGGGATAGAGAGTTTTTCAGAGCAGAAAGTAGTTTACGAGAAGTTTCATAAGCCAGTATGCACATTTTCCTGAATTTGAAATGAAGGTAATGTTAACTTTATAATAAGAAAGAAATAAGAAACAATAATAATGATATGTTAACAGAACAACCCGACCTCTATGTTATTCCTTCCTAACAGGAAAGGAGCATGTCCAGAGCAGGGCCTCGTTCCAGAACACAATGAGAATTCATCTAAATTGGACAATTCTCTTTTATTTCTTCAGACCTTCCTTTATGATCCACCACCACTTTTTGATATGAATACATGTTTGGTGTGCTTGACAGGCATATTTGGCCAAGCATGTTTGATAGAGATGTAAGAAAGAGCCTTTTCAATGACAGCCTGTTGGCTTAGGAATGCTCCTCTTCAGGAGACCCATCTAACTTCCTTTCTTTTAGCTTTTGGTTGGCAGATGAAGATCCCTCCCACCCCCCGCCCCAGTTTCTAACGAAAATGCTTTTGACTCTCATCCAGGTAAATGGGACATTTTAGTCCTCTGGTGTCATGTTTGTTTGTTCACACAAAACTGAATCTACAAGGTAAGCATTGGTAAAGTTTGTCAAATGAACAGCTGTAACCAATGTCTCAGCCACCTGCCATGGGTTTTTTTAATAGACAAACAAAGAGTGGAACATAAATTGTCCCAGCAAATCTAATACATGGGTATCAAGTGAGTTTGTTTTTTTTTTTAAAGCAAACATACCGAACAACTGCTACTTAAAACAGATGCCTCACCTCTTCTGTACACGTGGAGGTTTTGTTGTCTCTGAATGCTTGGCTATTGTGAAAATACGCACACTTTGTTTTTATGCTTTCCATTATTAACTGGAATCCTCACTGGCGTCAGGAAATATCCCAAATAAAAGCAGTCAATGGAAGTTGTCAGGGATCAGGTTAAACTGCTTTTGAATTGGTAGTATTTTAATGTGTTAATTTGTTGAACTTGTTATCGTAATACTCAGTTTTTATTTAAACTTATGTTTTCTTTCCTTGTGAGCCACTTTGAGCCTCATTTTTTGGGAGAAGGGCAAGGTGTAACATAAATAAATTAATACAAATCAAACCTAATTAATCATGGTTCAGACAGAACTCTGGCTGGCTCAAAAGATTTATTTTCCACTAATGCTGTTTAATTGGCAGTTTATAAATGATAACAAAAGAGAAGAAGATAAAGAGACTCAGTAGATTTGCATAAACCCAGTGAAGGTTAACTGGAAACATGAAAAGCCAGAAGAGTGACTCTCTTTGACAGTGAGGGGGCAGTTGTTTCTCCAGTGGATATCGTGGACTCACAGTGCCTTAATCGTTTGTTTATATTGTGCGATACACTGGGAGCTCTGTTGGGACACACTAAATATGACTTGGTGCATGAATAGGAAATTAATGAAATAGGGCCCGTATTTAGAGCTTGCTCCCACAACTGCACTGCTTTTAAATATCCAGATATGTGCTGTATTATGAGGGAACTCTATATGGCAGCTACCAAGCACTCTTCCCAAAAGTATTGTGAGCAGCCCGAGGGGTTCTGCTGTTTGCAGGGTCTCCCCAAGAAGCCACAGTTTTAAAGGGTTGCATCACACATCACTCCTCCAACTCTAGCTTCAATTATTAAATTAATACATTTATGTTTAAGACATTTATTTTTCAGAATTAAAAATAAAAAGCCCATTTTTCTCCTCTGCATTGGTCTCTGAAAGGACAGGGACTAGAAGAGAAGACCAGAAAAAGCAGGTTTGCATAATTGCAACAGGAGGTGAGCTGTGATATCTGGCTGACAGAAACAACAACAGAAAAAACTCACAAGGTGGGGAAAGAGTTCTAGAAGATAGCCAAAATAAAAGCAGTGTATGTATAACTCCTTTTCTATTTTATAAAAGGAAGACTCCAGATTAGAACAACAAATCCAGGTTTTCAGACTAAGCAGAAATATCAATGGACTAATGATGCTAAAGTCAAGAATCAATAGCTCATACATATCATTTTACAACAAATGATCAGTTTCAGCACTACTACGTCTCACCCCTTGCTTCCTTTCTCTCACTTAATTTCTTCTTTATTTTGAAAAGTAACTGTACAATGATATGCAAACAATATATTAGAAATATATATTAGAGAAAGCAGCCTTGTGTATAACTTATTATCATAATCCAAATGGAAGATCATAATAGCACGGATTACTGCAGCTCATTTCTCTACCTTGAAACTGAGGCCCTTTCCGCAGCTTACCATTTTTTGGCACTGGGGTGTGGGGATCACGTGAGCAGCCTCCAGCGAGAGGCTCTCGCATCCCCGCTGCTTCAGCCCTGCACGAGCTGCCTGCTCCCAAGCAAGTAGCACGAGAGCCCCGCCTCTTCCTTCATCAAAGCAGCCTGGGAGTTTCCCAGGCTGTGCTGGGGCAGGAAGCACGACTGTCGTGGCTCCGGAGGCTCCGCACACACAGCAAGGGCACGTGGGGCCCTGGAGCAATGCATGATCGTGCACCATTTTCACTGAAAGCCGAAAATGAAAAAGTGCACAAGCGGCGCCTGCCCTACCCTGGAGCGACGCACAGTTGTGCAGATCACTCCTCACAATCGCGCAACACTCCAAGCACCCTTTCGCATGGCAAATGCCATGCGAAAAGGGCCTGAGTCATGTAACTACACCAGTCATGAAAGTATACTAGCTGGAACTAGCAAAAATGTGTTTTGTGTCACCAAAGTCACTTAAATCTTTCAGAGAAAGTGCAACCACCTCCAGAACAAATTGAATTGCCCTCATTCTGTCAAAAGAACCATGTGGTAGATCTCAGACTAATTTGTTAAACCTTATCCAGCCCATTATTGCAGCTAGACACCATCAAAATTCCTAAAGCTTTTCCTGGTTCTGAAAGAAAGGGAAATAGAGCTGCATGTCATCTGCTTACTTATTCTTACTTATGCTTACTTACTCTATAGCTTCAACAACTTCATGTAACAGTTTGATCTTGATGCTGAATAGGATAGTCAATAGGATTAAAATTTATTGGGAGCCCAAAGTACAGATATCAAAGAACTGAAAAGAAATTCCAAAGCACGGGTTTTAGAAAGAATCCAGGTTAATGGAGAAACACTTAAGCAGTCCCATGAACTCCCAATACTCATGGCGAGTCATGGTACTGACAACTGACATGATGAATCAGCAGGCCTGTGTATCCTTTGTCTCTTCTGACAGAAGTCAAAGCACATGAGGATCAAGGTTGTTTTATTACCAAAACAACCTTGGTTTATTACCCTAAACTAAGACAGTTGCTGGCTCTGGTCAGCTACCACACACTTGAGCACAATGTCCAAGAAGTAAACATTCCTAATGACCCATATTCTTCTGAGACTAGTGGTGGTTTCTTCAGAAAAGTTGGCATGACTGTCTCCTTTGACCGGGACTCAGGCAAATATCCTCTCTTTGCCCGACCACATGTGTATAATAAAATATAAGCATTAGAAAGACTGAACCGTCCTTCTTTTATTTAAAAGATGGAGTCTCTTATAATTTTAATTATGTTGTCCTCATTCACACTGAATAAATTTCAAGAAGCTTTGAGCTTTCCATTTCAGCCATATCAGTCTCCTGGATATCTTGTGAAAATGTTTGTTACAAAGAAAAATATGCATTAGAAAACAGGATTATTGCCTGCAGCTTCAATTGCAAATTATTTCTTACTATTTTTTTTTCCAAACACCATGGGTTTTCTTAACCCTCTTTATGGCCTTGATTTGTAAACTCGAATATCTAAATAACTGAAAAGTCAGAAAGTGAAACTTTGTGCTAGCTAAGTTCTTGACATCTATTAAAATACAAATAGAAAGCATCCTCTATGTTCTCTCTTTGATTTCAGCAATTAGATAAAAACCCAGTTCTCCTTTCTAGATTTGAAAAGGGTTCACTTAATTCCTTGGCTCATTTGCTCTTTTTCTTTGATGTGTATGTCTGATGGTCGTCTGCAACACTTCTAATAAAGGTACTCCCTAATTCTGTTTTCATCTAAAGGCATGATCCAGTCTTATTGATTCTGATTAAAGAGATTTAAAGATGTGCTTAAGTTTTCCACTAAAATCGGTCAATGAAACTCAATTCTGCTTAATTCTTTTCTGAACAACAAAATAGGAATAATGTCACATGCAAACAGTGTATGTATATATGAGTGAAACAAAGATAAGGAAAGCAATACACACACACACACACACACACACACACACACATACAGAAGTTCAAATTCAAATGTTAGAAAGCCTGTTCAAATTCAGCCATCAAATGAAGCCTCCTGTTTCTGTTTTAAAGCCAAAACTGAAAATTATATAAGGATCAACTGCCAAAAACCTCTTTACAGATCCTTACATAATTTTGAACCATTAATACTTCTAATGGGTTGTGCTGTACTCTTAGGCCCTTTTCACATGTGTGTGGGGCGAACGGGTGAAAACACGCTAAAACGGAGCTTACCCGCAGCTGGGCAAGTCCGTCGCCACGTGGAGCAGCGCGAGCTCGCTGCTCCACACTCCTCCGGCGTCCCAGATGGCGGCTTCCGGTTGGCGGAGGCTCTCCACCAACCAGAGAAGCTTGCCAGCCGGAAGCCCGCCCCCAGCAGATCTGCAGGCACGCATTTGTGCGCGCCTGCAAATCCACTTTGGAGCCGGGCGACGGAGCGGCACGGGGCTGCGCGCTCCGTGCTTTTTAAAAACCTCAAAAAAGGGGTTTTTAAAAAACACGCAGCCTGGCTAGTTCCGGCCACTCCTGAGTGGATTCTGGTGTGGAACTACAAAAAGTAGTCCACGCCAGTCCACTCTACGGTGTAGAAGACCTCCGTGACAGGTCGCTCTGCACCGTTTCAGAAGCCCGGTATGGAAATGGCCTTATACTCTTCATGTTGTTTTAAATGTGTTTTAATTGGTTTTAATTTTTTTAAAAAAACAATCACTCATTTGATGTTATATGCTTTCAAGTCATTTCTGATTTCTGATTACACCAAGCTCCTCCTATTACTACTACTATTATTATTATTATCATCATCATTATTATTATTATTATTATTGCAAGATTCGTTCAGAGAGGGTTTGTCATTGCCTTCCTCTTAGGAGGAGAAAGTGTGTGACTTGCCCAAGGTCAGCAAGTGGGTTTCCATGGCTGAGCAGGGATTTGAATGCTGGTCTCTTGGAGCCCTTGTCCAAAGCTCAAATACTATGCCACACTAGCTGTCAATTACTTATTTTTTATTTTTTGTAATTATTCAATTTGTAGTTTTACCTTGTTTTGACCTATGTTGCAAGCTACCTTGGAGCTTCTGCTGGGAGAATCAGGATATAAATAAATAAATAAATAAATTTGTTCATAAAATTCGATTAAATTTACTATCTTAACAGTTCATGTTTGCTTATGTGAACATTTAAATTTATTAAGATCTCTTTTACATAGACACCTAAATTTATTGCTTTCCTAATCTTCTTTTGTGTTGTTAGTATAATTTTTGTGTGTGTGTCACACATTAACACATCAATTGATAACAATGGAGTTTATTGTTTATATAAGGGAAGTGTCAACTGGAGATGCCACAAAGCCTGCCTTATAAGGAGGGTGGAGAATGCCTTTATCTGTTTTAGATACTTGGGAAAAAATCATCAAAATGTCTCCAAATTTTACTAACCACAAATGGGAAAATGAAACTAGAAGGCCATTTTCACAGTGATTTCCTCAAAATATCCTAAGAGATAGTGTTTGCTTATGTCTTCACTGAAATGGGAGATGTGAAGTATTCCTCATATTATTGATGTGCTAACAGATTACAAAAAATAAAATCACTTTACTCATACATAATCCAATATACACTGTGTATTACTACAATCCAAAAGGAAGTGTTGAAGATAAAATTGGTATCTTTTTCTTAAAAAGGAGTACATGAACAAAGGAATGTAGGAAGCTGCCTTATATTGAGTCTGACAATGTATCTATCTAGCCAGCTGTAAGAAGGCAATGGCCATCAGAACATGAAGTATGATTACATTCCAGCCCTATCTGGAAATCCCCATATCTCATCCAAGTACTAGGCAGCCTAATCCTGTGTAGCTTTTATACAGTTCACAGAAGTAAAGCGGTACCATAAACAAATGAAATATATTCTAAAAAGATCAAAATTATTTCTAGACCATTCAAAAGGTCAAAACGTGGTATGCACAAGAGATCCTAGTTGTTACTAACATCTGGAAAATAAACTTTTTAAGGTTAAAACCTTGGACTTAAAATTGACTTCACTATCAGAGCCAAGTACTCCATCACAAATTATATAGTGGACACAGTCTTGAGCTATGACATTTTGATTGTCTCTTTACATCTGAGCTGGGTTGTGGACTTTGAGAGAAGAGGCTCCTAGTAACACCAAGAAAGTTGTAACCGCATTTGCAGGATGAAAGCATTACTTATTATTTAAAATAATTGCTTAATTAATTTACTACTTGCTTAATGCCTAATTGGGGGTGGTATTTTTTTAAAGAAATAGAATGGATCTTTCTTTATAGGCTACATTCTCAGGCAACAAAGCATTGATTTACATTTTTGGAAAGAACTTGACTTGCATGTTTTTACAGCCCTTATCTATGCAGTTGTTGTGCCATTGTTGAATTATGCTTGGAGGGATCAAGCCCCATTCGAGGAACAATGGTGATGACAGAGTCTGTGATTGGATCACTTATAGCATTAATGAAGAAATCTTCAATTAAGGCAATTAATATCTGAGAGACCAGAATTCAAATCCCTAATCAGCCAGGGAGCCCCACTAGGTGACCTTGAGCAAGTCACACTCACCTACCCTTAGAGGAAGGCTGTGACAAAACTCTCTCTGAAGAAACATATGTGAAGCACATATATGTTTTATGTATACTACTTTCTCTATTAATATATTATTTTGATCCTTTTTGATATTTTGATTCTAACCATTTTGCTCAAGCTAAATACCATGGTGTAAATGAAGCCATTACATAAATTATTACATAAATGAAATATTAGTTCAGAAGTACTTCTGAAGACACTAGATCACAGCCATGTATTCTCTCCCACAGCCCTGAACAGTTCTTTCCCTTAGTCTTTTGTGATACGGGTACTACAGGTTTTGTTCCTTCCTGTGATATCAAACTATCAAACTGTTGAAATAAAAATCTAGGACTATAGCACTTCATTCCAGAGTTGAAACAAAGTTGCTTATGGCAAAAAGTGACTAACTCTCATGAGATCATCTCACTGAGTCCTAAAGGGCTTTGAACTCTAAATGAAATGTGTGAGTTTAGCACATCTGCCAGAACAACACTGATCGTTACAAAGGGGAGAAATCCATGGCATTCTTCTCTTATGTGTAAAAAAAAAGTTTTGAAAAAAGCCTTTGTGATTTCTAAGAACTGGGATTAGAAATTAATATGAAAGGCAATTAGTTATACAGTAAAACACATAAGTAAGGCCATTTCTGCCCTACAGCCCCATCCCAGCATGGGGACTTGCTGAAGCTGGTCTGTGACACATGCTACCACATGTACAGCAGTTCCGCTCCTGTCATGTACCCAGCCATCACAATTGCGTATTATACTATCACCAGTAAAAAATCTGGTAATTGGCCCCTTTTGTGCGATGATCACGTTGGCCGGGGTCGTGTGGGAAGGCCAGAAATGCTATCAAAGTGCTTCTTCCTCAGTGCAGCACAAGAAAAGGCCAGCTGCACTGCAAAAGGAAGGAGCATGTCCTGAGCACTACCATCCATCAGCAGCGCTGTTGGAACTTTTTATTAATTTAATTTAATTTAATTTAATTAATCCACACCCCACCTTTCTCACACTCTGGAATCCAAAGTGGAACTGTGCTTGGCAATACCAATTTTTCAAAGATTATTTTCAGCAAATGCCTATCTCATCACCTAATCATTTTCTGGAAGTCAGTCTACTAGATACATATGCCTCCAAATCAGCATTTCTGCTCACAAGCGAGTTACACTGCAAGATGGGGGATCTTAAATTAGCTGGTGAAGCAAAAACTCAGAAGGCAAATGTGTTTCTGCTGTCCTGAAACCATTTCATAAAGAAAAATTGAACTCTACACTATCAATTCAAAAACGCTTTCCAAGTGCTAAATGTGTTATAATGAGTGCTGTATGTTAAAACTGAGACTTTTGTTTTAACGACATGAGATAACTGCATGTTAACCTTGCGAATTTTCTGAAACAGGTGAGAGTGAAATTATGATTTGTCAATGAGTAACAATGATATTCTTTCAAAGGAAAAAGTGTGAAAAGGATAAGTGAGCGCCATGTCTTGCTCATTACAACAGGATGCTGAAATTTATGTATTTATTTGAAATTTGGATGGGAAGAGGAAGGCTTTCTAGGCTTCTTTTCTATCTATCATGATCTTAGCACAGAGACAGAAACCATTGCATCACTTGCGATAATGAGAAAATGCTGGAAAAAATAGTATGCATCTAAAAGAAGGTATCCAGGAAAGAGACTGTAATTCACTTCCACAACCTCAAATCTAAGTTCTGAAGAATTATCGAGGATTCCTCCCTCCTTATCTCCTTCTACCCTCTTCTTGATTTCACCAGACCTTATTCTTGATTCTTTCCCACATCATGTCCTGCAACACCATCACAGTTCATCCTTTCAAAGAAGTTATCACTAGGTATACCAGAAAAACTGAATCCCGGGCAACCCACACTTTGACCAAGTGATCACCATATGCAAAATTTCACAGGGTAGTGCAATGAAAAATAATCCTGGCGGGGCAAACTTTGTTTGGACCTATTGCTATTATCCTAACCCGTCAACTACCATTCTCTCAGTCAGTCTGCTTGCCAAATATATGTACCACTTAGACTCTGATGACCATCTTTCTGGACTTGTTCCTATGTATACGGAAGCCAAGCATGGAGAAAGTATTGGTCTGAACAGGCCACAGGCACTTTGCTCTGCACCCAGGCAAGCTGTTATACAGATGTCCTATGCATTGTTTGTTTTTACCATAACTATCTGAGAAGCCAAAAAAATAAAACAAAACAAAACAAAAAAACCCTGAAGCCAGCCGTCTCCCTTTCTTTCCTTTTCTATATGTGATCAGAGCCCCTGTTGTTAAAAAGGAAATCTGGAAAATGCTAATAATCAGTGGCTGAGTTCCTATACAGAATATCAGCAGAACAAAACGCCCCACTGTGTAGTGACACAGCATAACCTGCTATTCAACATTACATGGGGTTTCATCATTAGGAAAAATGCAGTTTGTGCATGTGCAGCAGTCCTGGACACCTTGATGCACAAGTAACAAAAATGTCACTCTGTTCATGCCACAGCTTGGCAGATCATGGATCCTATCCGGTATTCACAGTCCCAGTATGTACAAGCCCATTAAAACCTTCACATTGAACATTGCCAGATAAGACAAAAGGCCCACCTCTATGATATTTGGACTGTTTATCAGTTACAGATTGTTTTTTTCAATTCCAGTATTAAAACAGCAAAAACACACAGGGGATCAGAAGCAAGTCAGAAGATTATTGGCATCGTCACCCCATTTTAGATGGATGATGCTAAGCTCTTAATAGCAGCCAGCACTGCGGCAACTAAATAAAAATATACAGGAGGAACAAGATCAGAATAGGAATATGTATTTGCATCATCATAGCTGAAATGTGTCTTGGCCAGCAGCCTCCATTCTAATGCCAATATAAATTTTTTAAACTTCTTAGTACTCCAGAGATGTAGCCAGGACTAAGATCATGCCCTGAATAAAAGGTGAAAATATTAAGAATGACTATTGCTAGAGTTCAGAAATGTCTATTTTTTGATGGCTGCTTGATAAATACATAAATCCAGCACCACGTTCTGTACAGCAGCTACCTTTTTCTGACAATAACTAAAAAATATAATCTTTTAAAATGCTTCACTAAGGCATAGGAGAGGGGGGGCAAAACAAAAGACACACATGTACCTTTTCAACTGCATAGACTCTGCATTTAATTTCTGTAACATGTTTCCAAGTTAAACATACACTTAAGAATATAGTACTGGAGGAGAAGGTAAGAACAAAATATGTAACAAAGCACACAGACTCCTTGGAAATGGCTACAGCTACTAGAATCTTGGTGCAGCAAAGGACAATGGATCCATGGAACTGTCAATGTGCCTATTGACTATTGTAAAGTCCTCATTCCAGATTGCTTCCTGAAGCAATCCACAGAAGGACAGGAAATGGGAGCCACATGGATTGAGTCACTATCTTGCTTTCTTAAAGGAAGATAGTACTGACACCCTTGAGCTGTGCATGTTCCTGAATTATGGTTGCCAGACTAAAAACTGGGGAAGGTTCATGTAGCTTTAATGGTTGTGCAGAAGAGAGAATTTGAGTGGTTGTTGCTTGTAAAGCAACCTGCTGCAGTAACACCTGCTGAAATACCAGCTTCTACACAAGCAGTATAGGCATAAGAACCTCCTCCAGCTTTCATTCTGGCAATCCTAGTCTGAATGCTTCCATCTCAAAGCCACTTTAAGGGGATCTCCAAAGTGGGGTAGACAGGTGGGTACATCCTATTCTCCTCTCAAATAGATCTGGCCCAATGCAAAAAACACCAGTAGTGAAATTGTGACAAAAGGAGAGATAAATGCATGAAAAATGTCATCAGAAATCATTTGTAATACTCTATAATCCCACAGAAAAAGCCTGAAGCAAGGGAAGAACAACAAGGGAAGCCAAAGATAATTGACTACCAGCTGTGCAGCAGTGAGCATCTGTATACTCCCCAGGAAGACCTGAGAGGAAACTTCCATCTTCAAGTTGAATCTCCCCCCCATCCAACGAAACTTAAGTGACTCCTGAATGGCAGGCAGGAGATGTAACCATGCACGATCCTGCACCAACACAGAGGTGCTTGGTCGAATGCTGGGCTGCCAAAGAGAAGGTAGTCTCTCTCTGGCCCTTTCCACATGTGTGTGTGGGGAAACGGGCGAAAACGCCCAAAAACGGAGCTTACCGGCAGCCGGGTAAGTCCGTCACTACGCGGAGCAGCGCGAGCTCGCTGCTCCACAGTCCTCCGGCGTCCCAAATGGCGGCTTCCGGTTGCTGGAGGCTCTCCACCAACCGGAGAAGCTCGCCAGCTGGAAGCCCACCCCCGGCAGATCTGCAGGCACGCACTTGCGCGCGCCTGCAAATCCGCTTTGGAGCCGGGTGGCGGAGCGGCGCGGGGCTGCGCGCTCCGTGCTTTTTAAAGACCTCGAAAAAGAGGTTTTTAAAAAACACGCAGTGCGGCTAGTTCCGGCCACTCCTGAGTGGATTCTGGTGTGGAACTACAAAAAGTAGTCCATGCCAGTCCACTCTACGGTGTAGAAGACCTCAGTGACAGGTCGCTCTGCACCATTTCAGAAGCCCGGTATGGAAATGGCCTCTGTGTCATGTCTCTCCCATAGCCAGCAATATGGTTCCAGGTGAGTTCATAGGAAAGCTGCTTGTCATAGGAATTATTTGGCTCACTAAAGTCAATCCTGAATGGCAGTGAACTTTGAATTGAGTATTTTTGCTGTTTCTTAGTAAGGAATCCAGATATAGTAGCTTATTCATATCTGTTTTATTGACACTGACCACATTTTGACTAAGTGGCTGCAAGGTGGCTCACTGTGTTCAGAATATCCAAACATCACTAAAAACCTTGATTTTAAACATACCAAACAAAACAAAACCAAAAACCAGTCCCACCACATTTGTAAGTATGTTTGGTGAGGATTCGGGAAAGAGATTTCTCAGTGCTGCTCCCAGGCTGTGGAACTCCACTCTGTGGCTCCCTCCCTGTTATCTTTCTGCCAGCAGGGCAGGCCCTTGGATTTTATTTATGGAACAGTAGTGTTTGTATGAAATGATATTCTGTATTTTTAATCTTTTACTGGAAATTATGTTTTAAATGTTTTAACTATTTAATAATGTTTAAAATAATATTATCATGTAATTATTTTTAAACTTTTGTAAACTAACGCTTTTTAAGAGAGCCAGCATGGTGTAGTGGTTTGAGCACTGGACTGCAGGTCTGGAGACCAGAGTTCGAATCTCTACTTGGCCATGGAAACCCACTGGGTGATAGCAGGCAAGTCAATATTCTCTCTGCCTCAGAGGGAGGAAAAGGCAAGAACTCCTCTGTAGAAATCTTGCCAAAAAACCCTGTGACAGGTTCACCTTAGGGCCACCATAAGTCAGAAATGATTTGAAGGGCATGCAAAAACAACAAAGTAATGCTTAACTTAATCTTTTTAAATCATTGCAAGCTGCCTTGAATCCCACCTTGGGAGGAAGGATGGACATAAATTCAATTAAAAAATAAAATAAGCCAACAAAAATAAATCAAAACAGCAATGCACACACAACTCTGTGAATCCAAATAAAACAGTCTGCATGGAGAAATGCTTGTATTATTCTTCTGTGGATACCTTCTCCTTTAATCACCTCTGTTGGTTAACTGCTGGTAGCCAAACCAAAATTAGGCTAAGTTGAGATATTCTCTAAAGGCAAAAGAAAAACAAAAGAAGTTTGGAGCTAGAACTATTAATTTACCTTACCTACAAAGAAGTCTAAAGGACAACTGGCACACAACTATTCCTAGATAGAAGACAGCATAGTGAAGTCTTAATGTGGACTCTCACTGGATACATGTCAGCAGAGGGAATATGCCCTGCCACAGTCAAAGGAATAGTTGCTGGACACCAAGATTGCTTAACCTTGAAGAGCCCATTTCATATAAAGTTTTCTCAATATGATTCCCATACATGGGGACAGTCACATGGAGAAAACAGGAAATGGAAAGAACTGATTTAAATTGCAAAATAATCAATTCATTTAATCAAGCTTCCCATTTATTTCAGGATAGACAAATATACCCAATAACTGGTTTGTATAAAAATTAAAAATCATATTGGTTTACTACTAAATAGAATCTAAACAGAACCTTCATGCAAACCAGGAGCTTAACTGAAAACCTTAGTTATACAGTTCATTTCTAGTTCACAAGACAAATGCAAGCATAATTAATCAGTCTGGGTTGGACCAGACATAAAGGGGCGGCATTGAAGTCAATGGAGTAAGTAAGTCATATTTCAGTGGGTCTGGTCCAAGCATGATTCTATGGATTCTATCTGCTGAGTATGGGAAGATGAGAGTGCAAGAGCTCTAGGCTTCTATAGCCCATTTTTACAGGGCAAATGATGGTCTGGGCTGATGTGTGAATCTATCACCAATCAATTATCCACTGTAATGCTTCTCTACTGGACATTTTAAAAGCAGGTTTTAAGTGTGTGTGTGATAGTGTAGTTTCAGCTCAGTGGAAACTCTTTGTTGTAATACAGAAAAGGGGTCAAGGCATATCAAAATAACTATTGTGGGGGGGGAAACAACTCTTGGGAGAACAAAGGTGTGATTAACGGGCCTTTGCAACTTTATCTAATAATGATTAATTGTTCTATGTCTAGAACATACTAATCTTTCTTTTCTTTCTTTCTTTCTTTCTTTCTTTCTTTCTCCCCCCCCCCCTTCTTAACACATTCTAGCATCATTTCAGGATGCATTGACTTTCCAGGAAATATGCATCTGTCTGGATAGCAGGTGGAGGTCTCCGATGGTAAGGGCCCGGGACTGCCAGGCCAAAATGTATTGCCCATGATTTTATTTATTTATTTTGAAAAACTGACCAGCTTGTTCTAAATTCAAAAGTGTCAGGGGGTCTTTAATGTCCTTACTGTTGAGCCCACTTAAATATAAAATAAAAGTCCAGCAGCTACTGGAGTCAAGCTGGGATGGATACGCATGCCTCGGTTTCTTATCTACAGCTTAAACCAATGTCCTTCTGGCAAAGAGATGAAGGTGCTACCTACTGAGCTGCCCAAACCCTTTTATTTAGTCCCTCAAATAAACTGAAATCAGTGCTTTGTTACAGAAAAGAAAAGCCAAGAACTCTGGATTTTTGTTGTTGTTGCTATCTTTTCTTCCACGTCAGCTGAAAAATACAGAAATCGCTTGCTCTGGTAAGAGTTGATACTCAGCCATCTGTGGGAGACTCCATTATGCAAGTTGTCATAGTGCTCGAAAATATACTGTTGGATGCTAGGGATACTCATATCTGTAAACCCAGATTGCAGAAGGTCACAGAATGGAATGTCTTACCTTCTCTTAGAAAAGAACCAGCAAGATAGATGTTATTAAAAAAAAAAGAAAAGAAAAGAAAATAGAACAATAAGAGCTCCTTGAGGGAGGTGTTGGAATGGTTAGAATTAAACTCCTGACCTGACTTCATAATGAATCACTTCTGATCTAATTCAGTATTATAACTGCAATATACATTCTGTATTGCAGTTACAGATTTGTAACCTACAATTAGAGTCCACAACTGCTCCATATTCAATAAGACTATGTAGTCTTACTGCAAGACTATGTAAATAGCCTTCCAAGCCCACCTTAAGAGACAGCAGCTGCACTGCACAAAGAAAGTGTGTTCAGCTGATAATCACAACACAAGGAATATTATATCTTCATCCCACCCCTCCATCAGTGAGCAAAGCTGTGACAATAAAGCAAGGTTATGGCAATTGGAACCAGGACCCTGTCACAATTCCTTGACCCTGGCCTTGCTCACTGCTGAGACGGGGCTGGAAAAATTGACATCTGAACATACCTCCTTTGCTCAATGTGGCTGAGTGTTATTAAGATGGGTTGTGGGGGGTGAGGCCAGGACATGTTACTTAGTAACGTGTACATAACTAAATAGCTGATGTAGAATATGTTTCAATACGTTCTACGTACTTATAGAACATTAATTTAAAAAAAAAATCAGTCCTGAACAGAAAGCAAAGCATTGAATTTAATTAACCCCCTTCTGATTCTAAATACCTTCTGTCAGCTGAATGGGGAGGAGGGAGAAATCTTCTTAATCTGTAGCCCAAACATTCATTTGGGGCCTCAACTCTTGATTTTTGTACAAGGACGGTGGTAACTCATTTTTGTGTATGGTAGTGAAAGCTGGGAATCAACACATTTGAAATGTGGTGAAATGAGAAGATCTCTGTGGGTATTATGGATAGCCAAAAAGACAAATCAATGGGACTTAGAGTAAATCAAGTCTGAGCAATCACTTGGAATAAAGATGACTCCAGTGAGGCTCTTGTACTTTGGACATATCATGACACATAACTCATTGGAAAGACAACAACATTTGGCAAAGTGGAAGACAGTAAGACAAGAGAGAGGCTACGCTGCAGGTGGATTGATTCAATCAAGGAAGCCATGGATCTGAGTTTTCAAGTCCTAAACAGGTGAGTTGATGACTGGGGGTCTTGGAGATCTCTCCTTGATAGGGTTGCCATAAGTTGACATTGATTTGGAAAATAACAATTGCAACCACAAATCGTAGTAAGCACTTGATGTAGGTTGGGGTGTGATTTTATCTGTTGCTCTGCTTCCGCCTGTTCTATCTATCTATCTATCTATCTATCTATCTATCTATCTATCTATCTGCCTATCCGCCTATCTGCCTATCTGCCTATCTTGCCTTCACCATAGTACCATGTTTGAAAATGTTGTTCTGCATTATCATTTTGTCACAAAGTCTTGGTGAGGAACATTAGGGACATTGGTGCTAATCCACCTGGAGAAGGAAGAGGAATTGTGTCATCCTACTCATCTCAAGTGGGCAGGGCT
This sequence comes from Cyclura pinguis, assembly GCA_030412105.1. Lineage (NCBI taxonomy): Eukaryota > Metazoa > Chordata > Lepidosauria > Squamata > Iguanidae > Cyclura > Cyclura pinguis. The sequence continues at coordinate 135,496,640 of CM059600.1, forward strand.
GTAAAGCTACACCTAGCTTGGGGATTGGCATTAAAGCTAAGAGATAGATGAGGCCTACACAACCAAAGATGTGACAGTGTGTCCTCTCATCTGTCACTGTCAATAATATTGCCAAGCAAAGAGGCTGGGATCAAAAACTGAGGAGCAGACAGGTGCTTAACAAAAGAATCCTGGCCTTAAGGCATGCCAATCTAAATAAAATGTAGCTGGTAAACATACCGATTGTCAGCCTAGTAACTAGTAACATATGGTTGTTGCCTCTACTGCCTTGGTCACCAATGGGTGTTGGGTCTGCAACTAATATATATTTTTGCTTTCCTACAAAACTGTGGTGAGTGCAAAGGTATCAATAAAAAGAATGTGTTTAAGTCCAGCATGTATATTAGCTGCATAAAAAATTCAAGATAAATTGGGGGATAATGAAAAAAATACATATTATTAATTTTCATGCATTTTAATTATTAAATTTTTTATTGAACACAATTTTAAAAAGACATTTTATTAACTTATACCATATTTGAAGGACAAACAAGTACATTTTATTATTTTCCTTGATTCCTGGTTTTAAGCAATTACAATATCACTATTCTTCAGTAAAAAGGCTGAATTCATTTGCTATGTGGTTATGCTAGTTATGATTGATGCCATTTTTCCAAGTGATAAACCAATCACCTCAATGATGTAATATCATTTTAAGAGTGCTATAATCTCATTTCTCTCAGACTAGAAGCTCTGATGAGTTCTAATAAAGATTTATTGTAGATTAAAGGGCTTCATAATATCAACAATGGATTGCTCATTTAATGGGAGATTTGATTAGGGCTTTTTTTTTAAAGTACATGAATTTTCCACATATATGAAGAGTGGCTAGCAGGAAGGGCACAGGACAGGGTAATCAAATAACTAGCACCTCCTCTTTCGAAAGACTCATCATAAACTAATTTCAGAATTAGTATCTAATTGAGAGGGTTGACATAAACATAAATATACATTTATTCAGAAAGCATCACTGATTCCTCTAAGTGCTGCTTTATTAAAGGAAACAAGATAAACACAATAGTTCATGCTTACACAATTATTTTAAACCTGAATCTAACAACATTATCTGTTAAATTAAAACAGGAAGGAAAGTATATCAATGAACAAGATAGCTGTCACCTAACATCCTAACACCCTTGAATCTCAAGATCTAATAAAGAATCCTAATCCACAAGTTTTAAATAAAATTTTCTCTTGGCCCTATGCCCATAGCAATAGTTAATCTGGACTCTATAAGAGTTCTAAGGGCAGTACTAGATAGGATAACAATGGAACTTTGTTAAAAGTGTTTTAATCTACAGTGTGGTAGCCACAGTTTTCTATAGAAAACTGAAAATTAATATCTCCCTTTCTCCCAGTGGAGGAGCCAAGGTAGCTTATAACAAAGTTAAAAACCAAGTACAATTTTGTTTAAAAAAATGATAAAATGTTCTCATTAATTAAATTAGATATCATGTACCTTACAACAAAGTTAAAAATCAGATACAATTTAAAAAATGATACAAAGTTTTTTTTAAAATTAAGTTAGATATCATGTAGGATTGAAAAAGCCATAAAGAGAGCCACAAAAAGCCCAGAACAGAACTCTCCAAACTCTCCCTTTCTGCATGATGACGGCATCCCGGCAGGGGGACACAAGAGGAGCAGGATTGTGATGACACTTCTGATGATGTCATCGGTCCAGCCCTTCTCTTGTCACCAGCCAGTGCGGTCGTGGATATATCATTGATGGAGAAGCTCCATTAATGACCCCCAATCAAGTGAGCCTTCTACTGCAACTGACCATGTGATTGGCATGCTTCCTCCCCTACTGCAGCATGGGAAGAAGGCTGGCTGCAGTCTGGAAGGACGGAGCATGTCTCTTTTGCTCCCTTCCACAGGCAGCTGGTCATGTGCACAGAGGAGCATGGAGAAAACACTCCCATCCTGGCAGAGGTGCTCTTGGGATTGTGACAGGACAACACACAAGAGCATTATCATGTGGAAGAGGCCTTAGTGAAAGAGCAAAAAATGTCAGGGTAAAGTGATGGATGCAGGGGCCAAATCAAACCAAATCAAGTCCCTCCCCACCAATAAATAAATAAATATACATATACATATATATATATGGCTATATTTTCACAGACACATTGAAGAAAAGAATGTCTCAGGTATGTGGTGGATAATGCACTGGAAATGAAATATCAGGTTAATGCATGACAGCTATGAAAAAGTTATATTAAATAAAAGGCTAGAGATTGTTAAGAAAGTGGCTCAGAACAAAACTGCCACTACTGTAGAACAGTGAGGATGCCTGATAGCATCCATTTCCTTGACACAAATCTACACAGAAACACATGCTTGTGTTTGCGTGTGCCTGTTTATATTTGAAAGTCCTCACTGAAGAAAAAGACCAGCCATGAGTTTCTTCTAAGATGTCCTTGGGGTAAAATCATTCGTACAAAAATATACATTGTTTTCCTATGCAGAAAAAAAAGCACTGTATGAAATGTGTAAGGGCAGAAAAAATAGTTTTCTTTTTCTTTTGCAAACTATGCTGATTCCTGCAGAAACACATACGTGCATGCGCATGCACACACACATGTTCTAAAAGCTTGTGGTGGTGGTGGTGGTTTCCTTCCTACTGAAAACACATGCAGGAAAACCACAGGTGTTTTTTCTTTGCAGGAATCTATGCATAGTTACAAATTGCATGATTTTTATTTTATGTGATTTGTACGGACAGATTCCTATGTCTATTAAACCCATGGGTAGTCTTCCTGTGTGCTTTCTGTGCTGAAATCAGCTTATTTTGCACAAAATACATACATTTCATGCCCCAATACATGTTTTCCGTGCAACATGTGTTGTTGTTATTGTTGCCAATGAATTTTCCCCAAAGAACTCCTGAAGTACAAAAAATGCTCAAGAAATACACAGAAACTCTCACATTCTTATAGAATGGGGGGAAAAAATCCTGAAACCCTGAAATTATTTGTTTTGCATAAGGACATAAAATAAGTGAAAATTTGCATCCCCACATAATACTTTTATCATTTTTGGGATCTACAACTCTTGGCATGGCCATGGCTGTTGTGCAACTACCCTTAGAATACTACCTGGCAGGCAAATAATATTTTGTTTTCCCAAGCTTTTAAACTCTTCAATATTGCATTGCTGTATTTTATGTATAGTATTTTATTGTAACCACCTGGGTATTTTATGAAAGGTGATATACCAATGTCCATAATGAATTAACTCAGTTAACATACTTTTCATTCCCATATTAAAGAAACAAAGAAAAACTGAGTGCTGGGCACTAAGGGGAAACAAATCAAAATGATCAGAGTTGAGTCCCCATAAAAAAAAAAGCCTACACTAAGCTCTTCAGATAAAGATGAACATCACAGGTTTATACACAGTACAGAGAAGCTGACAGAAATGTTTCTCCATCATTCATAAATCCAGAATTCAGATTCATTTAAAGAAACTGGTTGGTTTTTTCATGTAGTAAATGGAATTTGCTGTTTTCAAATTGGCTTGAAAAATGGAAACTTGGGAAGTTCAACAGGGAAGAGTTTTATCAGTTGCTATTAGTTATAGACAGTCTCCAAGTTCTGAAGAAGTATACCTGTGAGTACAAGTTGTTGGCAGCAGTCACGGAGAGAGCTAATGCTTTCATGCGTTTCTCAGATATATCTAATGTGTCAGTGTTTGAAAGAAACTGACCAGCATGGGTTCTCATAGCACCTTGTTGAACTTTAATCTGAGACTTATTTGTAAATATAGACCACAAGAAAAATGTCATATTTCTGTGTCAGCATGCTTACAGCCAGAATTTTAGGTAGTAACATCTTATTTACATGCTTTTCAATTAAATAAAACTACTGCTGTGTCTGCCTCTAATCCTAGACTTTGTAAACGATAATAAATAATGAAGTTGTTGTCTGTTGAAAGATGTGCTAATACACACACACACACACACACAACCCTTCAGATTTCTACTTTTATTATTTATGGTCCTTATATGTTCATCTGTCATGTCTATTATTACATCATAACAAGGGTATTATAATATTAAAAGTAGAATAAACTGAACCAGGAGTGGTTGGTGGATCCATGACTACAAGGTGGAAAGTTCACTCTTGATTTTTAGTGCCATTCCTTCTGCAACGGCTTTGAGCTGAATAACGGATATTTTGCTAGATATGGACCCTAGTTTGGCACTGGCTGACTTTGGTCATTTCCACCCTACATTGTTATAGTGCTATTATTCCACTTTCAACATCTCATGGAATTCTGGGGTGTGCAGTTTAGGGAGGGGCACTTAGGATTCTCAGCCAGAGAACTCTTTGGCCTCAGGAAACTACAAACGCTGGGATTCCACAGGATGTTGAAAGTGGAATAATAGCACTATAACAATGTAGTGCAGAAATGGCCTTTGTCTCACTTTAGTGGAGTGAGAGTGATAGGAATGTTCCAGAAGAACTCAGTTAGACAAAACAGAATCTGTATTCTCATTTTTTTTAAAAAAAATACAGCCCACATATTTAGTATGTAAGAAGTCAGTTTCAGAGGGCATTGCCGATACATAAAGATAGAAAAGTTAGGATTGGCTGCAACAGTGATATGGGAATAGTTAGAAACATAACAACAAGGGCAGCTTAACATTTTGCATTAAAAAGCCAAAGTATTATTCTATAAAAATGCAAAGCAGTGCAATACCTCTTGGATATATTTTGCCTACAAATACATGAGGATTTTCATCAAATAATGAAATGCATTCATGGTTTCAATTTTGCAGAGATAATAATAATTTAAAAGAAATACTCAAAAATAAAACAGTGGCATAAAACATCAAATGAATATTAGTCCATCAATATATTATTAATCTAAAAATTCTAAAACCCTCAAAAAATAACAGTGATAAATGTAAGTCCATTTCCCATCATGTTCCTGTTCAGGCCATTGTTTTCATGACAATTAGATTTTGTCCATTTGAGCTGATATTGTATATATCAAATGCCACATGTATAATATTTCCTTACCACTGCTGGAAGTCTGTTGTGGCCCTGAGCATGCTCTTAGCAGATATGAATTTGGGGAGAACTCCTCATCAGGGTTGGTATCCATGATTTGATGGGAAGTATTGCTGTCTAGCAAGGGCATCTGGCAGCTAACTGGTGGTGGATTATGGGAACTGGGCAGCTGAGCGGATGGAAGAAGGCTAGACGAGGATGTAGGTGGAATGGGACGACCTGGGAAAGAGGACAGAGGGATCAAAGTTCAGCAATGAATGTAATGAAAGAAACCACAAACAGTAACATTGAAATTGTTTGTCATCATATATGATTACACCTGGGGCTGAATCAAAATACCTGTTGTCGACTGGTACCGACTCTCCCCTTTGCATCATATTCAAGATAGCATGATTAGCTATGTTGACAAGACATTCCAAGACAGGAGCCATGACTCTCCTGATAATGTCTTTGCAGCATCAGCCAGTTAATCAAGATATGATCTGATGCTGGATGAATGACGATAGCTATTTGTAACAGAATTGGGTATTTTAAAAATATTATTAATTTTCTAACTTGAAAAAGTACGTCTTTAAAAACTATGCATGAAATGACTGTTTAATCTCTTCTATAACCATGAATTGCTTCAACACCAGCACTATACTCAAGGCGAATCACAGAAACAAAATGTATAACAAAACATAGGTCATATTTGGAAGGATTTTGTATGCTATCTGTTATCAGTACTGAAAAACAGTCACCATTCTTTCCTCCATTGATTTCTAGTTTGCTAAATGAGGGTTACTGGATTGTGTACAGAAAACAAACATGGTATGAACTGGGCTCAGAAACTCTGATGGAGACACTGAATCCCATGAAACAACAACAATAATGAATCATACACAGAAAAGATTCAGTCTATATCAAGCTCAGAGAATATGCAGAAAGCATTCTTTCTGAAATGTAGGGCACAGGCTATTTTGAGGTCAAAAAGTTATAGCCTTGGTTAAAATTGGATTTAGAAACTAATATACAAAGAGAAGCAAAGATAAAAATCACAACATTCTCTGGGCCACAGAATTCTGCACCAGCTGCAATTTCCACATCATGTTCAAGTGTAGTCCCACGTAGAGCACTTTGCAGTAACTCAGACATGATGTCACTGAAGCATGGATTGGGTAATAGGAGGATACAGAATAAGGGTGTACATCTTTGCATTCTTCATCTTCACAGTACAAATAATTCCTGCAATATTCTCCCTGATGAATGAGAACAGAAAGATTTCTGTGCAGTTCCTAATCACTGAGTTTGCTTCCAGGAAATATTCACCTGTAGAAAAATATACCTTTTTCCTCATGACAAAATATGTTTTTGTGCAGAAAACATACTTTCCATGAAGAAGTAAATATGGGTTTTTGTGTAGAAAACACATTTTCTGTGCAGAAATTATATTTTTTGTAGCTGTTTTCTTCTATGCAGAAAACATGTTTATTATAAATTCTTGTAACACAATCTATCCAGAATGTGACTCATCTAGTACAAAATATAGTGTGTCCTCAGTGAAATTCCAGATGACAGGAAGTATACTGGGTGAGTTGTGAAACCCATTCTATTGTTCTGCTTCCCATGGCTGTGTGTTGAAGTAGCATCTTTCCTTAGCAGAATATTAATTCAATGTTGTACATTATGAGGATTTCCATTAAGTCCATGTATCCACAGAAAAGACTGAACACTGAACTATGATTGAGAGTTGTGCACAAGTAACAGAACAGCCAAAGGTTGTGTAAGACATTTTTCTCTTCCCCCCAACCACCAAAAAAAAGATATTGCTATTTAGAGTAGCTAATACATAAAAAGATGCCAAATTCCTTTGGGTGTTGAAAAACACAAAAGTCAATATTAAAGAAGCATCCAAGGTAATTTCAATTTGTCTGGCAAAGTAAACACTAAACATGATTTAGAGTAATCAGAACTGCATTACTGCCTACTTTTCTTTTTACATGTTTTTTCCTGCAGATGCCTGAAAATCAGGAGAGTCTCTGTATTACACATTTTCACCATCCTTGTCAAGTGGGGGGAAAAGGAAAAACCTGCTATTTGACTGACTTCTGGGAGAAGCAAAAATGGCCTGGGCCTGGTGAGATGGGAGAAATTGTTCAGGAGCAGCTTAACCATGTGGAAATGTGACCTCTGTGTTGCTCTCAAGGTCAGTAAAGTGTACAAAACTCAGCTGCAAGTATAAATTAATTACAAATATTCGAGAAAGGATTTCATGGTAGTTATTTTCAGTTATATGTGCCAAAGGCTGTATACTACTACTTATAGCTAGGCACTAAAACACAGAAGAGGATTGTCTGAAATCTCAGGCTTGCAATGTCTATAGAAGTTAATACTACTTAATACTTCTCCAGGCCAGTGGCATCACCATTTTATTTCCCCCAAAATGGAAAGCCACAGAACTTACATCAGTTCTGATATGCACAATACTGGAAAAAAAAAAGAGAATATGTAGATATAAAGGAATGGAAACTCAAAGTACTGGATATGGTAGAAACAGAAAAAATAGCATTTTTAATGAAAAATAAACCCATCCAGAACTTTGAAAGGGAATGGAGAGAAGTACTGAACTGGATAAAGAAATAATATAGAATGGGAAGTAACAATGAAAATAAAGAAAAGTAATAATGTATAAGATATATTACAAGTAGTAATGTATTAATGTAAAATGTAACAATGTAACAATGTAAGACTTCTGTAATGGTGAAAATATGTACGTATGAAGATAAATAAGCAGAGTCAATTGGGACAAAGATGGAAGTAGGGAAGAGGGGGTTGTTTTATGTTTAATATAAACTTTAATAAAAAGTAAAAAAAAAGAAAAGAAAAGAACTTATGTCAGTTTTGCAAACTGCTAAGCTGAAGCACTGGGTTAAAGGAAAAAGGCCTCTATGCTCCCCCACCCATGGCAGCACATTTTAATCTATGTTACTAAAGAATGAAGGCATCTGGATTGCTGCCATTTAGGAAATCTAAGACAGCAGCACCAACCACAGCTACCAGAGCAGTCTGCTGAGAGAATCCCTCAATCATGGACCTGACCCTGATTAAAAGCATTTTTGCAGTGGTGACAGTCAGGTAGGTTGTGGATTGTGTGTTTAAATTACACACACACTGTAAAAGCTCCACGGTTTTTGGTAGAAAAGTGTAACAAAAGCAAGTCCCAAGGTTTTATTAAAGAGCAACCAGGCATTCTTTCCGTATCAATCACTATTTTATTTAACGTTACTTAGCATACATATTTACCAGTGATAACAGGTTTTTTATGATTATTGATATTATAAATCAATGTCATGTAGTATTTTTGTGAAATATTATGGTGTATCTCAGGGGAAAAATAACATACATATTCAGATTTATTATTGTTTTCTTTCCAACAAAATTTATGCATCAAGCATAGTATTTGACGCACCTTGTTATATACTGTATAGAAGAGGGTTTTTTAAAAATGTAGTCTGTCTTGTTGAAATTTTGTATGTGAAATGAACATTAACAAAATAAAAAAATAACAGAACAGAAAGTCATATTTTGTAATTTAAATATGCTCCGCTATATGTGAACAGAACTAGAGAGACCCCAAAGAGAACACTGTGTGCTTTCTAGCATGACCTCAAGCTGACCACTTTTAATAGTGAGAGGTAAAATGTCCTTTCTAAAGTTATGCACAAATTTTTATAATTACTATATTACAGAATTATGCTGAAGACAAGTCTTGTTGTCCACATAATTCAACTTGATAAATAATATATGCATGCATCTTTATAAAGGGATGGGGATAAAAACAGAGAGATGTTAAGTTCTTTTCCTTCCTAGTATTTTCCCTATTTCTAAGAGTCATTAGAAATACATATTGAGAACAAAAAGAGAACAAACTTTCTTAGAAAAGAAATCAAGTGTTGTTTTTTTTAATGAAAGCCTGAAGGTACAATTTAATCACTAGTTCCTTTCCCCAGTTTTCTAGCTCACACCTTCTCCAAATAACAAAGCTTACCTGGACTAGAAATGCAAGCAATTTTAGAAATGTTGAGGCTATGGACAAAAATTTCCTTGTTTTCCCCTTTTTGGAGGGAGGGACAGACTTTTTTTAAAAAAAGATTTGTGCAAAAATTAATTTCAAATCAACTACATTTATAACTTCGCATATCAGCCTGCACTATTTTGCTTATTTCTTGAGTAAGAAAGTCTTAATCTGTGCAAGAACATTCTGATTGTACCCTATAGCTACTAACTGCTGGAATTTCAAAACATAAAAGTCTTAACTTGTACAAGCAAATTCTGATTATAGACTATACCAGAGAGATAGATACTAATGACAGTACTGGGTAGATGTATATTTGTTTCTGAGAAGTAGAAAAATAATACGATTGGCTGTGCAAGGTGAGAAGACCTCATATGATTGGCTGGTTGTGAAGATTCTTGGAATCCTGAGGTTGGCAATTTAGGGAGGGGTCTTTAGAATTCTCAGCTGAGAGTTCTTGGTCCTCAGGCTGGTTGCTATGGAGATGAGGCCTAGTAGCAAGAAGAAGGGCAGTGTATTCTCTCAGAAACTAAACCCCCTGTATGTTAACAACTCTGAATACAGATTGGATTGCGGAATATGGTTAAAAGTTACAGGTACTGGAATAGGCCGGTTGCTATGGAGATGAGGGCTAGGAGTAAGGAGGAAGACAGTGTGTTCCCTCAGGAACTCAACCTCTGTATGTTAACAACCCTGAATACAGATTGCATTGGGAAATATGGGGAAAAGTTACAGATACTGGAGAAGACAGTTTGATGAGTTCTTAAGAAGAAAATGCAATCCTGGGCAACGCCGGGTAAATACGCTAGTCTACTATATAAAAGTCAAAGTTTGTGAGTTTGTCTGTTTGTCTGCGTCAGGCAGGCAAAGACCTCATATGACCGACTGTGTCAGGCAAAAAGAGCTCATATGATTGGCTGCTGGTGAAGAGTCTATGGAATCCTGGAGTTGGTAGTTTAGGGAAAAGCCTTTAAAATTCTCAGCCTGGAGCATCAACAGAGGACAAGTATGTGTCTTCAATCTGAATGTTATGTATCTCTTATGTACACAGAAGAATTTTGTAGATTAATCACAAACACTGGCCTATATAAAAAATCTTCATACTATTCAGTTCCAGGCATTCTGAGTGTCTATAATTTATCTTCAAAATCATTTTGCTGAATTTAAAAGAGAAAATATTTCACCAAAGATTTTTTTCTGTTTCCCCCAAATTTCCTTTTTTTCCCTTTTTTCTGTACTGGAAAAATTGAAAGCTGTTCTGTCAGGGCGGGGAAGGGACAGAAGAAAAAACATTTTTGTCCAAACGTTTCTGTTTTATCCTGGACCTTCTCCTTGGGAAAGGGATAGCAGTAACAAACAAGAGAAGTCACCATCAACATCACTGGATTATGTTTTTCTCATATATTTTTTTTCCATAGATCAAATTCAATTATTTTTTTTGTTTTTTGTTACAAAGAGCCACATATGGAATGAACAAACAGCCTAGAAGAGGTCCCATAAGGACTCTCTTGTTTCAACAGAAGTCTTTGCTGCCCTTTTGCTCTCCTCCCATTTCCATTATGAGAGTTTTCTTGCTTATTGACAGGAGTCTAGCAAGACAAAGTCCTCTGCTATGTGGGACCCATTTATCTTTCTCTAGATGAGGCTTTTCCCCCCTCTTGGTAAGGTTGTGTGTGGGGGAACTGAAGGGAAAAACAAGAAAAGGATGGAGCCAAACTTGGAGCCTATAGCTTGATCAAACAGTTAGACTTCATTTGTTGTACAACTGACCTATTCAAGTAAGAGAACTCTGCACTTTGAGATCTCCTACTTTTCTGATGTTTGTCCCATCACTAAGAAAAGTTAGAAATAGAGATGTGGATAAAAAGAATGGCAACAAGAATATTAGCAGTTAAATCAAACTAGTACCTGAAGTTCACATTGCCAAAGCAACCACAAAGGCCCTTTTCGCACGGCATTTCTGAAGCAGAAGGGCCCCTTGAGCATTGCGTAAATATGAGGAGCAGTCCATACGACGCATTCACATTTGCGCGATGCTCAAGGGCCAGATGTGGACCGTGCACACATTTTTTTTTTCATTTTTGGATCAAAGCTGAAAATGCTGCACAGTCACGCATCACTCCGGGGCCCCGCGCGCACTTACCCGGCGTGCGGAGCCTCAGGAGCCCGGCTGGTCGCACGTCCTCTCCTCAGTGCAGCCTGGCAGCTCCCAGGCTGCACTGCGAACGGAAGAGGCGGGGTGCTCGCACGACCAGGAAGCAGCTGCGGAGCCAAAGTAGAAGGAATGCAACAGCTTTCCTCCCAAGCCTTCATGTACGAGCCAAGCAGCCCAGCACCAGGAAAAGGTAAGGTGCAAAAAAGGCCTAAGTCTAACTCCTTTGAACTTCTCTAAATCAAATTATTTTATACCAGTTCAAAGGAGAGTGAAACAGAAGCAGCTATCAGGAAAGATCAGATTCATAACAACAATCTCCAATGTGGTCTATCCACTGTGCTATTAAATGTCTTTATCTTTATCACAACAGTGACCATTAGAAATAAATCTTCATGAGGCACAACAGTTCACAAATGGTATTGCTTTGGACTCATGGAAAATCAGTAGTCCTGCTCGTTACGAGAAATGAGAGAATGAGAAAAGACTGGTTATATGCAACTCACCATGCATGCCCTTATTGCTCAGGCATCCAGGAAAGAAAACAACTTCCTGACTCCTGGAGAGCAAATAGAGCAGGATAATATGCAAGTTAGCTTCTTCAGGCCTACATGAGAGTCAATTCCCATGACCACTTCTGATGTGCTAAAGTCACTATGAGGCGATGTTTACATTTTCACATCATAGGTTTCTAGTGATAGCTCTCTCAAGTGATAAAAATAAAAGTTACTGCATCTTGCAAGTTAATCATGAATTTAAGAATGCAACTAACCTAGATTTTTTTTACCACTCCCTTTATCTCTGTGGCCTAGAATATTCCATATGTCTAAAAGCATCTACTCAAATAACTGGCTGAAATTATCCCTTTAAATGAGTGAATATACAATGCTGCACTATCACACAGTGCTGCAGTATCACATAGAAGTTATAAGAGGTAGAATGTCCAGCAGCATGACATTATACAATAATGGGCATAGGGAGATATGGCATGAGGAGGCAGTCCTATTATCATGGTAGAAGGGAAAGCCACAGGGTATTGGTTACCCCAAGCTGTCCCTCACTTCGAATAGTCTGGATAGCCTTGCCAACAGGATCCCTTGAAAATGCTGTGGCTCAATGCCAAGTCAGTGAACAGAAAAACATCCCTGATCCAAGACTTGATCCTGGAAGAGCATGTCACTGGCCTGTATTACAAAGACCCGGCTGAATGAAGCTGAGAGGGTTAACCTCTTCCAGCTTTGTGTACCTGGGACCAGCAGGCGAGGCCTGGGGAACACGAAGATGGAGTTACAGTTGTCTATCAGGATTCCATCTTCCTCATCAAGTGTCCTATCCCACAGTTTGCTGGATATAAGCCTGTGTTTTTGAAAGTGGGTGGCTGGGACAGAATACCCAACAGTCTCCCTCAACAGTCTCAGCAGGCTTTTAATGTGTAAGCGAGGGGAGCTTCTTGTTGGGAATATTATTTATCTATCTTTTTAAAATCTTTTGTATATTTTAAAATGATTTTATACTGTTTTATATGGTGATTTTAATAGTTTTTAAATTTTATTGTGAAGGTTTTTTAATTAACTATCTCCAGAAGCCATGGGAGAAAGGTGGCATAGAAATAAAATAAGACAAAACAAAACTTCTGAAGTACACCAACACCCTATTTGTCTTTCTTTGAGCATGAAAATGAGGGATATATGTAACATACATCCTCTTCTGAAGCACCATGAAGTTAATGCTCTGTAATTAGTCCTTCTTTTCCTATGCTCCTCTTTGTCTTCAATCCTTCTTCTTCCTTTGGGTCATCATTACTCTAAATCAGGGCTTTCCAAACAGTGTGCTGCGACTTGTTAGTGTGTCACTTGAAGTGTGCAGGTGTGTCACCTACAATCTTGGAAATGTATGTTATTATTTATAAATCATATATTTTTAAAAATATATGAAAGGTTTTCATGAGATATGTCATGTCCCCATACATTTTGTTATTACAATTTATGTATGTGTTTGTATCTTTTACAAGGGGTTAGTTTAACCTCCAGTTTGCTAGTAAAACTGAATTACTGTGTCACGAAATGATGCATATCTAAAAAAGTGTGTCACCAACATGAAAAGTTTGGAAAGCTCTGCTCTAAATGCTAACTCTGGAGTTCTTCTGCATGTATATGGAGAGTATCTCTATGTTCCAAATATCCTTGGGTTTCGACCCATCCATTATCCTGGCTCAGTTTGTACTCTTAATGATTGTCAAAACTAACAATTATCCCTTCTCCCACAGAAGCTAGGTTTAACTCTGTTTAGTTCTCCCAGTATCTGATTATTTGATTACAACATTTCACACAAGCAATGTCAGTAGATTCACTGCCATAAGTTCAATACAATACAGAATTCCCATTTGAAGACTCCTGTGAATAGGATAGAGAAATGAAATGCTTTTGCTGTAAGTGAGGCTATACCTTCAGCCAACTATGCCAAGACACAATATAATTTAACACTCCATTCTTCATTAAAAAAGAAATACTTAACAAAGAAACTTATAAAGTAAAATGCAAAGCCAAGGAAATTTTGTCAAAAAATCAAATTCTAGATATCTAATGCAATGGGCTTCAGAGAACTTATGATACCATTGATTTTTCTTTGGATGTTCTAACTCCCTATTACTTTCGTTGTACAAATTAGTTCTAAGGATATACATTTACGGTCCACACAACCACATAATGGAAGACAATTCTCCTACCCTCTTTCTAGCCACAGTTAAACTATTCACTAGCACATACATTAATTATGATTTAGACTAACCAGGATTTCCCCCACATCATTATATTCGGACCACAATTTCCATATGTGATTCAGAGGAACCCCAATTAAGCTTTCACTGCGATTAACAGCTTATGGATGAATTGGCTGTAGAAAAGGGGGGCATGACAAAGAGGGACATCTGTTCTTGAGCTGACTCCTACTTCTTTATATCACATTTGGTCTGCACTTTTACAATAATAAAACTTTGTGACATGCATTTTACGTTCAGTCCACAGAAGAGGGATTCTAAAATAACAAATATAGTCTGGCATGCTATACTTCAGTTTGGGATTCCTAACACAGAGTTACGGATCTGTGAGTACTCCATATTCACTAATTCTGCATAATCACACTATTGGCATGATTATAAATGCTCTCTCAAGCCTACTTTAGCAGGCTCAGAGATGACAGTCTGTGTAGCTAGCAACTGGGTGCAGGAGGAGGATGTTTCCATATCTTCCCAAGAGCAAAAAAGGCTGCAACAATCAGCTGTTGCAATTCTTTGTCACACACTCAGCTGTTAGGCAGAAGAGGGTGGAAACATCATCCTGCTACGCCCCAATTGCCAGCTGAACAGAGTTTTGTCTATCAATGGAACTGCAGCCTGGTAAAGTAGGCAGAGGGGTTGGGCCAGGAGACTTTACTTAATCACATGAACATAACAAAGTTAATGATCTATAATACAGGTCATCATTATTCACACACCTTGTGGGCCAAAATGGAACCACACACTTTATTTCACAACTAGGGAAGAAGGAAAGAAGGTTTTCACAGAACAATTCTGCAAATTGAGAGAGACACCATGGAGAATGCTTTATGTAAGAAAACAAAGGCAAGCAGCTGAAAAGGCATTCCTAGAATACCATAAATGATCAGAAATGGGGGGAAGAACTGGGCAGACTTATATCTTGTAACAATAACAGATAAAGAATGGAAGATAATGAAGGTATGTTGACATTTACTGTTTATGTACTAGTATGAAAAATTGGATTTAGATAGAATATAATATCAGTTTTTAGTATGAAAAGAAAAAAAGTGCAGTATGAAAATTAATTTCAAATCCTAGATGCACCATACTAACACTTCCTTTGGTTCAGAAAGCAGTACCCAAAATATTAGCTTAGATCTTCTGTGCTGAACATACTTCTGCTCATCAGTATTTAAAATCCTTTCCTTGTTCCCAGTATGGTTCTTGTTTGTAACTTTAAGTGTTGGTTTTGCCTTTAAACTCCTGAACAGCCTAGTCCTTTCCATATACTCAGCACTGAATTTGTGAAAGGTTTCTCTTGAATGAATAGGACTGGTGCATCCTCAAGATAGCAATGGACACTAGTCATATTTTCCTTGGCCACCCATGTGCAAATGGTATCAGTCTTAACGGTGCCTATGTGCACAGAGGTTCTCCAGTGAAAATGTAGACGGACCTTTATGAACACACAACCATAAGCCCGTTTCAGACTTGACCAAATTATGCATTTCCTGGGTGCGTGTTATGAAATGTTTCACCTTTTAGTGGGCAGGATAAGCCCACAAGGCCTGCCTGGAGGCCCAACTGGCACCACATTGGGATCATTTCAGCACCAAGTCAAAACCTGGCTTTCTGCTGAAGCCTTTGAGCCTAATTTTATCCAGCATGCATTTCTCTTATGGTTGTATTATTTAGAATTATTTTAATTGGTTTTAAATCACCTGGTTTTAACTTATAAAACTATTGAATGTATTTTTAACCTTTTAAAATTATTGTTACTATTTATTGCTTTTTTATTGCAGTATTTTTTTTATTTAAAAAACGCTGTGCATGTTAAAGCTCCTGTAAAATAACCTGTTTCTTTCTCACAGAAATGAAGCCCCTTCAGACTTTTTTTCCATCAAAAAGAAGCAATGGAATCTCCATACCAATAGCTAATCTTCTAATTTGTATAACATACATAATTGATGCAAACAAAGACAAAAAAGAAAGAAAGATTAGTTGTGTCTGTATATCTATTAACATCAACTGCTCCCATTTTTCCCTCCATATTTTCTTAATGCACTCCCATTCCTGATTCACTGTTGCCGTATTTTGGTTATTTAACATACAAGTTAGATTGTCCATTTGAAGCATGTCAAATATTTTTAAGACCCAGTCTTTAATAGTTGGGTTAACCTTCTCTTTCCAATTCCCACCATATAGTATTCTTGTGGCCATTATCATATACAGAAAAATTCTGCCATATTTTTTCTGATGGGAAGTTTCCTTTTATTATACTTAACAAATACAGTTCTGGAGACATACGAAATTTAATATCCAATGTTTTAGTAATAAGATTATGTATTTCTTTCAAATTTTTTTATAAAGCTACCACATCTGATAAAATGTATTCTTTTTTTCTTGACACTTCCAGTATTGATCTGTTGTTCTCATAGATCTTATCTAATTTTGCTGGTGTTAAACACCATTGAAATAACATTTTATAATAATTTTCTTTCAGCGCCAAACACCTTGTAAATTTTATATTTTTTGACCATGCTTTTTCCCAATCTTCTAGTAGAATATTTTCCCTAATATTTTGAGTCCATTTAATCATATTATGCTTAATAGCTTCTTGTTCCAGATCCATATTGATTAATAATTTATATGTTTTGATATTATATTATCAAAATAATATCAAATTGCTTGGGCTTTCCTTCTATACCTTCCAATTTTGAGTCAATTTTATATATTTCTTTAATCTATCTATATTGTAACCAGTGGCATTCAAATCCATCTTTCTGTAAATCTTCCAGAGGCTTCAGCTTATCTCTCTTCAGATATTGGGTAGGATATAAATATTTTAATAAATTAATTAATAAATAAATAAATCACACACATACTTTCAAACGTGTATTAAACACCTGAGATTCCTGAAATCAGGATATCAGATACATCTCCACTGCCCCATGACATGCTTAACTGCTAAAAATTATCACCTGAGCCCTTTACCTTACGTCCTCAAATGTCAGAAAATGCATTTGTAGCACCGGGCACATAACTTATTCTGTGACAACATTCCAGTTATGGAACACATTTCACAAAATATATCCATCTGCAATCTACATTGTTATCATTTAAGCCAGAGCTACTTGTTTCAGACTGCAGTTCCCCTAATTCTCTAGCCAGTTGGGTCAGGGGCTGGCTGAATTGGGGAAAAACTGTTTTGCCAACCCAGGTCTCCAGCAAATGATTTGAGACACCTTGTTTGCAGGTTTATCTGTCATATTTTTCATTGCTTATTAGATTGATTCAGTGTATGAGATGGCTTGTGTATGAGATGCATGGAGATCAGTTTGAGGCATGCTGCTACAATCCACCTTCTGTGCATTGACTGTATCCTGGTTTGTGCTAGGAATAAATAACAATGCAAAATTATCTGATTAAAATGTAACATTTTTTAAAAAAAGACCATTAAAATTATCCAACATCACTAAAAGTCATCCCAAACAGAAAGAACTGGTAACAAATTTCAGTAAAAGCTCAAAGTTTGATTCCGACAATTTTTGAGAGAAAGAAAGGGGATGGCAAATGTGAGTGACTATTTTTATATTCCTCTTTCTTAGAGGAAAAATAAGGAATATAAAATTAATAAATGTATTCTTCTCAGCCAACACCACTAGACATGACAATCAAATCAGCAGGCATTTTCTGACTCTTGAAATCAGCTGAAAAGCCCAAGAACATTTGACTCCTCCTTGCTAGGCAAGCAACTGGCCTTCTGTTGCTTCAGTTACATGACAAAGAATCAGTGAGAAACCTACTATTGTGGAAAATAATAACTTTGGGACCATGAAGACTGACTGTCAAAAAGCCACATACATATAAATCTCACTGATTTTAGCTCCTTTTTTCTGTGGCACCAAATGACCAACTAATGGATTATGGTGAGTTTGAAAATTGCCTACTGAAGAGATCTTACTGTATCCAAAGTGGCACTGTAAGTTAATTGCACTCGCTCTGACAATTAAATAATATTATGGCTAATCTAGCCTTATCTGTGTGCATTTTTTAATCATTAGCATAGTAGAAGAATCCTCACCCAAAACAGTCAGAAGGAATTTTTGCATTGCAGAGTAGCCCAGTAACTAGAAGAACCTAAAAGAGTGTGTGTAAAGCCTTTCCTAAGAAAAGGCAAAGGAAGTCAGCAATATAAACAGAAAGCCACATTTAAATATTGTCTTACCTTTCATTCTAATGAATAATGTCAAATTCTCCTTCCATATGATTCCATAAAAGGGACATTCAACACACTCTGGCTTCTATTCAAAGACAGCCTAACTGAAGCATCTATGCTGTCAGCAATATTAATGCCATTTTAAAGGTGGAAATATTGTTAAATATGGCAGAAAGGGAAAAGAGGGATGATAGTGCAGAACAGAATAATGCAAATTACGCAGGTGGTGGAAGTATTTAAAAGTAACCTGCAATGTCTTATGGCACATCAATAGATTCTTTGTCAGAAGGTGGTTCTGTGGCAGCTCAACCTGTACTGTGAGACAAGTTGCTCAGACAAAGGAGAAGCCAAAGTCAGTATTTAGAGCCAGATGGGACTTTTTTTTCTACTAGACTGACTTGACTAAGCTGAAGGCTGCAGTTCACCTGCTAATCATCTGGCAGGTGGCATCAGTAGTGCACAAAGACCAGGCTGGTAGTCCCTTCTGCCTGAACACAGTGTGGGTGGTACAGGAAGAAAGGCACCTGAATCCTGCTGCTTACTGTACAACAAAGAAGCTGTTTCAAAACGAATCATAGCTTAGACACATAGGAAAGCAATGACATGTGTAGAGCCCAGTATCTGAAACTGGGATTATGATGAGGATAATGATGAAAGAATAACAAGAGGTGAGGTCTATCAGTGGCTGTGTGTCACATTAGCTATATATCAGCTTTAGTATCAGAAGTAGTATTCCTCTGACTACCGGTTACTAAGGAAAGTGAGGAGGAGCATATTGCTGTTGCAGGGCTGTTGTCCCTGCTTGTGGGCTTCCCAGAGGCATCTGGATGGTGCATATGGTAAGAGGATTAGATATATCTTTCGTGTGATTTTGGTCAGTTTGCCTTAGGTTTTGATGTAATTATCTATGTATAACTTTGCTTGTTGAGTATATCATTAAAGCAATCCTACATCTTTTCAGCCAGGCTTAAGTAAATCATACTTTTTAATGCAGAAAAATAAAATCCTTCTTTGTTCTAGTTTTACCTAAAATGCCTTCATTTTCCTCTTTGGGGAAAAAAGAGCCACCTCAAAGTGAACATACTCCGGCCAAGAACCTAGGAAGAGTGCTTCATACGGAAACTCAGGGAAAGAGTTGGCCCATGGTATTTTGCTCCCTAAAGCAGAACAGCAAATGGTGTTCCCTGTCACTCACTCAAGTCAAGGTGCAGCAACATCAAAACCCAATGAAGTAATAGTGGCGCACGAGGCAGAACATCCCGTACAGGTGTGTCCCCATCCCTAACAGCAAAAATACAATAATAAGACACATAACTACCACTTTATCTCCTTTCATGACATCCACTATCGGCTTCCTGAGATAGCTGCTTCCCTCTGTGTAATGTAGGGCTGGTGCTGTCTATAGACTCTTTTCAAAAAAGATATATATTGTACGTAGTGCTTCAATATGTAACATACACAAGCCAGCATCTTGTCAGTAACTTATGAATGTGTATGTACCTTTTGGATGAGGCACAAAGGGCTATTTTCTTGTCCTTGTGCTACATCCAAAAACCTCCCATGCCCAGGAGTGCAAGTCCCACAAGGGGGTCCTACTGCTCCTTTCTGCCAAAGGAAAGGGAGGGCACAGAGAGGCAATTCAGACTATGAAGATCTGGCTATCCTCAGTTCCTGGGGGAAGGAAAAGATGGGGGTACTTCCCGTCCCGCAGCACAGCTGATTCCCTAAAGTGTGAATCCTTTCCCCCTTTCTTTTCCCACTGGTAAGAGATAGCAGCAGAGGCCCATTCTGGGGTTTTACAGCTGCTAGGCAGTGGAAGGACATGGAATTTCAGATAGGGAGTTATATGCTGCAGTGTTAACTATTAGAAATGTAAAAGAGTATAGAGAGACAGTAGATGTTTAACAGAGTACATGTCTGAATGGAGTGGAGAAATTGTGCAAATCCTTCAACTCAACTCAATTTCTATCCTTTAAAATTTCTGCTCTCTAAGATGCAAGCTAGATGTGATGTGCACTGTTTATAAGTAGGGACTCTACTCTTATTAGCTTTTGTCTTTTAGATTCAAAATAGCCAAAGAGGTTTTCAGTTTGGATCTGGAATTGGAATCCTATTCCGAAGCTGGTACTTGACTCACTGGCTGAATTAGCCATTTGATGTATTGGATTTCAACCATGAAAAAAGCACTGTGCTTGGATGAAAACCTCATTCTTCCAGTCCTATGCTCCTAATCCAAATGTGGGGAGAAGAGAAGAGGCAGACCACGAGACACCATGCTGAAGATCTTTTATGTCACATCTAGCTCAACCCTTACATAATTATTGCCACAAAGAGGATCTTTTATTCCTCCTCACTGCAAAAGAATGGGATGGACATAGGTGCACAATATGTGAAAAATGACTTTTTTTTTTTAAAAAAAGTGACAGATTAAGTCACAGAAACCTAAAAATAAATATGCAGCATTAAATATGAGATTTTTCTCTTGGTCTCTCACTTATTTCTTTTAACTGTAACAAATAATTGTTTCCCAGCTATGAAGATATCATTAAGTATATGCCAAGTAATCATCTTACAACTGTAATGGCTTCAAAAAGGGAAAGAATTTTCTAATCTTATTCAGTGATGTTTTTCCCCTGATAGCAACAGAAATTGTAAAATGAAAGTTATATCTTCCCATTATAGAATCTAATCCCCAAAAAGACATTCAGCAGCTACAAAACCTTCACATCTTTTAGTTGCATGTTATTTTTATTATTTATTGTTTTTAAACTAAAATAAGACAGATTATTTAACAAGGCAAGAATATAATGGCTTTGACTACTGACTTGGTGAAATCCACCTTTTGCAAAATTTTGTATGGTATTCAGGCTACCGAAAAGTGGAGCAGTGATTTTTGCTATTCGTCTCTTTGACTTCCAAATGACCATTATGTATTGGTAGTCCTATGTCAGTTTCCATATGGTATTTTTTTTTAAAAAAAATTTCGTTGTTACAATGTCAAATATTGATTGTTTTTTAAAAAATCCATAATGAAGCACACACGGTTATGGCTAATCTTCTAATACACTCCTTAAAAGGCAACAGTGAGATAGTGCAGAAATAGGGAATTTATGGTTCTGAAGATATTCCTGTACTTCAACTTCTATCATCATTCACTGTTAGCTGGCTAGGATTGTCAGAACCCACAGAAATGTTCCCCATCTTGGAGGGGAGGGGAATCACATATAGTGAAACTGAACTAGGAAAATCTTATCAGAATAAAAGACTGTCCTTTCTGGTATATTTTTGGTGGCGATGTCGCCACAAAGGCATTTTCGTACTTGCTAACGTTTTCTGCATTACATTATATCATAGAAATTTATATCATAGGACAAGGAAGTCATTTGCATTTCTTGTCCTATACGCTGTGTATGCTTCGATCAGCACTCACCTGTGACAAAGCCAACTTACACACAAAGCCTTAGCTTTGTTTCTTAGAAACAGTGTCACATCCAAGCAGCAAGGAACACATAACACAAGCTACTATTCATCATAACAGCAATCAAAATGCAGGTGTTATGTATGTGGGATTTTTTCAGGAAAAAGAAAATGAAGGCAAAAATGACATTATGCATGAACCGCAGCATCCCTTGAATTTCAAGAACAGCAGCATCAAGGAGTAAACAGTCACCTTATCATGATCCTGCTAAGAACCCACCTCAGGTGTCCTCACCTCATTAACTTAAAAGAAACCTAGATGATAGCTAGGAATTTCATGGGTGAAGGCTGCAGGAAAGACTTTGCACCCCTGCATTCCTCATGATATTAGTGATGGGAAATTATCTACTGTTTAGTTTTCTCCTCCATTTTTTAGACACCAAGGACTAAATCCAGTTGTTAGTCTCAATCAGAGTAGACCTATTGAATTAATGGGATTTATACAGGTTTAAATTACCTCTGATTTAATTGGTCTACAGCTATTATCTATCTGCCTGCCTGCCTGCCTGCCTGCCTGCCTGCCTGCCTGCCTGCCTATCTATCTATCTATCTATCTATCTATCTATCTATCTATCTATCTACCGTCCTTTCTCAAGGCGTAAGACTCAAGAAAGCTTAGAAGAATTTGAGACAAACATTTTAGCCAATGTTTTTTCTGTCCCCAATATGGGATTTGGGAATTTTAACAAATTCTTCAAACTCAAATTGAACTTACCTTCTCCCCTAAACTGGCCAAATTTAATAAGTACAGCTGTACCTTCCAGGAATAAAGAAGGACCATCTTGTTCCAGCTTGCTATACAAGTGGTAGAAATGAGCCTCTCACACAGCCTCTCACATGGTTGCGTACATAGGGGTTCAACCCCAAATCTTTAACAGCCTTGATCATGATTGGATGAATCTATCAATTTTCCTTTTTCCCATCACTCTTTTTTCTTTCTTTCTTTCTTTTTTTAAATACACATTATTTTCCCTGCAAAATTTGGTATGTATTTTTTATCAAAACTAATGGAAATAAATCCATACCTATCCCTATTGTTGAAAGAGGCTTTTTAAAATAAGAGGTGGTAAATAAATGTTCTAAATAAATAAATATTATTTATAATAGATCTGAGTTTAAAATGGCTTAATTGTGGATGTTATCCAAGTTTTATTTATTTCATTTTTATATTTTTAAGATATTTCTATCCTACCCCTTATGGCGACATCTCAGAGTCACATACAATTGAAACAATATCTTAAAAAGTTAAGCAATAGCATAATGGAAAAGGAAGAGGTATGACCATCTGTAAAGATAATACTCTCTGTTCTGCTTTACTGTGTGTGATCAGCACCCAAACGTAGCTTCCAGACACTACCCTGTGTGTGGGTGCAAGACATGTGAGGAAAGCATGTACAGACAGGTGATCTGCTGACCTTAGTGATCCCTCACTTTGGAAACTCACCAAATTCCCCAACCTGAGTGTCTTTAGTTGGTTTTGTTAGCTATCTTTTGCAAATTGATCTGCTTGAGTGTTAAGGAAAGGGAAATTGTGACACTTTCTATATTTCAGCTGTTATAAATGGATTCAGGTATAATTTTAGGAGGATATTTAGTATTTGTTAATTTCTGTAAGCTTTCAGGATTCACAGGCTGCATATTAAAACTGTTTCGAACACGTCATTTTCAAGAAGAGAGTTTCCATAAAATATTCCCTTCCTGGGTTACTTTATATACCGTATGAAGCACAAAAACTTTTGAAATCATAGCAATAATTAATGATTCAAGCAGCCAGAGTTAGTAGTAGGTGGGAAATATCACACTTTTTAGAAGTAAGATGAGAATATTCAGAGCTGAAACAATTTAGCATATCTCAAGCTAGACTATGTCAAGTGTTACAGACAGACTAATTTGAAATTGCCAACTAAAACACTCAAGACTAGATGTTAACTCCTTGTTGTCTTTAAGCATAAGCTGAAGTCATGCCCAAAAGTAAGGTTTTGGGAAATCTACTAATTTCAAGTAATTTTACAGATGCAAAATGCATTTTGAGAATCACAATGGCATAATGCATTTCATGTAACTGATATACAACTCTCTTGATATCTCTTAGGCCCTTTCTGAAGCACCCTCCCATCGCACAATGGGGATGGGAGAAGGACGGGACAACAATGGCGATTCTGCATGATGTTGTGGTCCAGTCCTTCTCCCGTCCCCAGGCAGCACGATCATGGATTACATCATTGATGGGTTTTCCCCGTCAATGACACAAGATCATGCCACCATCCTGCACTTACCTGTCCTGTTGAAGCCGCAGAAGCACAATGGCTGTACTTCCCCCCCAGCACATCCTGGGAAAGTACCCAGCTGTGCTGTGGAAGGAAGAGGTGTGGCCATTGCACTCCCTTCCGCAGGGAGTCAACCAGTGTGGAGGGGAGCACTCCGCTGCCGGTAGAGCTGCTGCCGGATCCCCACTGGAAGACTTCACAGAAAGGTAGGGTGCGGAAAGGGCCTTAAACTTTTTCTGATTCTATCTGAGCAAAGAGTAAAATACCCTACGGAATCCTGGGGTTTGCAGTGTATGGAAGGGCCTTCAGAAGTTTCAGCCAGAGAGTGCTTTGCCCTCAGTAAACTACAAACCCCAGAATTCCACAGGATGTTGAAAGTGGAACAATAGCAGTATAATAGTGTAGGGTGGAAAGGCCTATTGTTAAAAATGGTAGAAATAAAAGTTAAAGATTTAGTTTTGGGTCTGGAACATTTGACTCTCAATATTATTTTATAGAGAAAAAATTAAATAGGGCAACTTTTAAAAAAACTACATAAAATAACATTCAGTGGAAGTTTTTAGTCATAGGCCCTTTCTGCATGACGTCGCTGTCTTGTTTCTGCCACAGGATGGCAGTGGTAGGCAGGTCACACTTCTGCATGACATCACCGTCCCGCTGCCATCCTGTTGTGGAGCATTGCGCTTGCACAGTTTTCATAAAATGGAAAAAATCTGTTTCGCACCTGCGATTGTGTGGCGCTCCCGTCACTTCTGGTCATGCAGAAGCTGCGGAAGTGCATTGGCGACACTTCCTTACATAGCGCAGCAATGGAAAAAGCCCAGCTGTGCTGCAGAAGGAAGACGTGGCGCCATGCCTTCTCTTCTCCATGGACCGAACAGGCGCAGATGGGAGCATTGCTGACGTGCTCCCAGAAGGGACTGCAGCGAGATGATGCAGAAGAGCATTGTCATGTGGAAATGGCCATGATGCTATATAATGCCACCAATGGCATCTGAATTGCTGGGTTCTCCAATTAATGGAAAATGTTACAAAAATGTAAAGGAGATTTTCAAAAGAAACTATGCCAAATACGCGCGCACACACACACAGAGGCATCTCTCTCCCCCATCATTTTTATACTAAGCAATTTTTATAAGATGTAAATTTATATAGTAAATATTTATATTATTAATTAAATTATATACTGAGATGTATCTTTTCATTAAGCCTGTGAAAACACTCACTAGTGTAATGGGAAAACCTGACTGAGGAAACTTTTTAGAATCTATTTCAGACCTCTCACTGAGACACTGTTTTCTCTCATGCAGGCCTGAAGATGGACTCCTCAGTGACAGCAGAGTAATTTACTGTATTTCAAGGGAAGGCTGCTCTTTAAATTAGCTCCTTTCACACTCCCCCATGCTCTCTTCTCACACATTTAATCTTAAGTCTGTCCACATCTTTTTTAAAGTGAAAAATTAAAAATACACAAAATCCATGCTTGTAATATGCTAGATACATACCCAAACTTTATTTACACAATTAGAAGACACTCAAATGTATATTGCCATAAATGACAAGGTTCCAGCAGCAAATTAACAGGAACAATTTTCCCATCTCAGGAGCTGTCAAGATGGGTCCCGTTGGCCAATTTATCTTACTCTAGCACATCTCTGGTGCTTGTCAATCAATATGTGAAACATTTGGTGCTGATTGCCATTTTTCTATCCACTTCCTTTTGCCTCTCGTACCAGGCAATTTACTGCAAGTCAATCAAGGTTGAAGCAGACCTTGTTTAAATAAAATACTGTTGAGCTCTTTTCACACCAACAATTTCAAAGGCAGAATGAGCTGTATCGTTTTACATTTACATTTATACTGGTTTTCAGATTCGCCAAAAATGCCACAGTCAAACTTTAAGTCATAACTATAGCTACATAAAAAACTGAGCGATCAGAAACAATGGGCAGCCATTAACGATGGACCAAAAATAACTCTACACATTTTCATTGTGAAAAGTACAATCAGTCAACAGAGTTGTGAAGTAGAGTTTGGGCAAGTGGGGTGGGAGTGGAGTGCCTAAAAGAATCAACTGATTGTACCTCATATTTAAGTTCACTTGGAGGAGAATTTGGTAGATATCTTGGCCCATATTGTGTGACTCAGCTCACTCAAGGCTTCTCCCCACCATATATTGGAATGAGGGAGATTTCTCTTTCTTCCTAAGCAATGATTTCCCACAGACAATTCATAGTGCATATGTCTGTCTGTCCATCTATCTATCTACCTACCCATTAAGAAGTCAGTTTGACTGAGTTCAGTGGGATTTACTTCCATCTAAAAGGTACAGGAGTGTGACTGCACATAATTTTATGGTATATTGTACATACTGTATTGCTGAAAAACTAAATACATTTCAATTGCCCTACAATTTTGTAAAATCTGGCTGTAATTATTATTTCAATATTTAATTACAAACAAAAAGTGGTCAAAATTGGTGAAAAGAGTGCAGCTTTGGGTCCCATTCCATGAGAAAGGCAGCCTACAAATGTAATATATAGATAGATAGATAGATAGATAGATAGATAGATAGATAGCTGTAAGAACAGGTAGGGAACTGGCATCAGCCATTGTTTTTGGAACCTACTGTATATACTTGTGTATAAGTCGAGAGATTTTTGACAACACATGGACCCGAAAAACCTGGGTCAGCTTATCCACAGGTCAATGTAACTTCAGTTGAAGTATCCAGTGGGAACATGGTAGTGACAGTAATGGCTTTTTGGCACTTACCTGCCATGTCAGGGAAAGTAGAGGGTGTGAGTGCTTTTTTCAGGCTGTCCTAGGGCTGAGTACCCTCTTGCCTTAGTCCATCCTGGGAGAACCTAAAAGAAGCACCAACACCTTCTACTCTCCTGCCACAGTGCTGCTTTCCTTCTCCTAGAGAGTGTTGGAGTGTCCCATATCCTTGTGCTGTCGCCCACCTCAGGGGCCTCCTATTGTGATGACTCGGTGGCCTTGCTTGTCTGCGCCATCAACACCTTTGCCTTCTTGGCAGGCCAGGAACTGGGCAGCCTCATCACTCCACTGGCTATCCACACCCCATTGCTTTCACCAACACCTTTTACTGTTGCCACCAGGAGCAAGGTGGCCGCAGTGGGGAAGAGAGATCGGCTGGCCTCCACCCGGCGCTCTTGCCTCACCTCCTTTCAGCTCCCTGTTTTTTTAGCTGGCCTCTATTTCCAATGACACAGAAGGGTAGAGGAGAAAGGAGCGTGGGGTGGGGAGATGTTGGTGAGAGAAAGAAAGAGGATCCATCTCAAGCTTTTGCAAGGGATCCTATTGCTTGGGGTGACCCCACTGTTCTCCCCCTTCCTTTCCACTTTCACCTTCTCACCAGTAGCAGACTGTAGCCACTTCCAGAAACTAGCCAAGCTCACACAGACCCTTCAAGTCAAAATCTTCTCCAGAAAGAAAGGTTTTCACTTATGGTACACTGTGTGTGTTTAATACGGCAATAAATCCAACTGTAAGCCTACAATCCATCCCATTGTTAATACACTACTATATATAAGACCGATAAGTTAAACTCATGTATAAGTCAAACTCATATATAAGTCAAGAGGTGTGTGTGCATATGTGTGTGTCCAAAATTATGGATTTTGATATGACCCATTCCATGGAGAAGGGAAAACACCAGCACCACCTTAGGTTGTCAGATTCCCCTGACCATCACCATCATCATTTTCCTACCCAGGTGTTCATAAATGCCTTTTGCCACTCAGAGAAGGGGATGCTTCTTATAAAAAAAAGGAACCATCCTCTTCTCTGAGCAGAGTGGCAAAGGCAAGAGGTTTAGCCTGTCCCAGGAGAACCTAAAAGAAACACCAACCCAGTCTACTGTCTCTGTGCTTCTTTTAGGGGCAGTGCCAAAGAGCTACCACTGTTTCTTCTATTTTCCCATCCAGAAGGTCAGAAGCAGTGCTGTGGTGGATTACAGGCATTGGTGCTTCTTTTCAGTTTTGCAGGGACAGGCTAAACTCTAGCCTCTTACTATTCTATTCAGAGAAGAGGATGGTTCCTTTTTTTTGACAAGGATTAAAAATCTAGTACTTATATTGGCCTGTGAATAAGTTAACCAGTTTTTTTTCAACATTTTTTACTAAAATTTCTAGATTTATACATGTGCATATTTCATATTTTAATATTAATATTAATACAGAAAAAAATTATGTCATTTACATCCTTTGTTACATGCCATTTCAACTTAGCCACAGATCATGCCAAAATCCATAATTCTGGGCCCCGAACCTGCCCTTGATGTATACATTAGGTTGACTTATCCAAGAGTACATATCTGTTGTCCTGGAATCAAAACCAAACTTCATTCTGAGATACCAAGAAGTTTGAATTCAGCAAATCGAATCCCTAATTCAAGTATCAAATGCCCTCAAGATTTCAGTCTTAGAGGTGAGGAAAATTTACTTTATTTTTATTGGACTATGTTTGGCTAAGGAATTACTGGACTATGTTTGGCTAAAGAACTAGGTGGAAAAGAGATTCCACCTAACTTCCTGACAGTTAGAGCTGTCTGGCAGTAGAATACATTGCCTCAGAGTTTGGTGGAATCTCCTTCTTTTGAGGTTTTTAAGCAGAGACCGGATGGCCATCTGTTGGGAGTGCCTTGATATGTGTTCCTGCATAGCAGGGGGTTGGACAGTATGGCCCCTGTGGTCTCTTCCAACTCCATGATTCTATGATTCACATCTCCTTTAGATTTTGTTACCAATGAGATATCTTCTCTCTTTGTTGAGTTAGGAAGACAAGAAAAATGCTTGCAAAATTCACCAGCCATCAATGTAGATCTGCTGGGAATGTGAAGGATTAATTATGTAAGAATATTTATAACCTGCCCTTCTACTCAAATAGTGTTGAAGCATATTTACTATGATTTAAAACATATCACATTAATCATATCAAATCTGAGATTGGTCTTAAAAGCAAAGACCAGGCCACTAAAAATCTGCTTTGAAAAGAGAATGTCCTGGATAGATGGCAAAGGACCAGAAGAGGGGGGGGAACAAAAAACCTCCCTAAATAGAGAGTTGCACAGGCATAGACACTGAAATACTGAGACTTCTTCTTCCCATCCACTCACACCCATGACAGAACATGGGGAAGAACATCCAACAATATTCTTAAAGAATGAGCAGATTTGTATTGGTGGTAATGATCTCTCTAGTATCCTGGGCCAAAACTACGGCTTGACTAAATGGGATCACCAGCTCTGAAGAATTCAGTCACAGAGTATATGATATAATAGGAAGGATCCTGAGCCTATGCAAATTTAATTTCCCATCATATTTACATACTTACAACAATCCTTGAGTACTAAAGGTGCAGGACTTTCAGCTCAAGATGCATGATTATGAGCTTGTGGTGACCCTTCGCAGTTCTCTTTTTATAAATTAACTATGAATTAACCATCTTGAAAACTATCCACATGCTATCTGCACCACTTCGTTTTGATGGTAGTCGATTGAAATAAAGAGCTGTCATGGTGCTAAAGAGATGATGCATGAAATGAATGTAGTTTATCATCTCCTAGAAAAATGATGAATTTTTAATTAAGCATATGCAGCTATGAGACAAGAGATAGCCGAAGGAATAAACAGTGTTTAGTTCTTGGGAGGTGTTTGCGGGGGGGGGGGGGGGGCTGACACAGAAAAATAAATCTAAATCTTTATTATTGGAGCTTAAAAACCTTTTATTTTGACAAGGGGTTACTGACGTTCTGTATTTGAAATGTCACCTCACCAGTAATTCAGATTCAAATCCAATATACAATTCCATTAGACCACATACACACTTCTTCACTACGAATTATTTCAACTTTCTCCTCCAGCACACATGGGTTCAAGTTTTACATTCATAATATTAAAGTAAAACAACATGTAATTATACTTGGGATAACCTAAAGAATTATATGTTGCTCTTCTTGGTTATTCTTTCTCAGTCATTGCTAGTGAAATGTTTAACAACACTTACCTACTTTTGCTGTAGTATTGGTACCCAAATAGGGAAAATGTTACTAATCAAATGAATAAATAAATAGTGTATTGTTTTCCATTATAAATTACTAAGGTTACATTCATAGAAGAAATAAAACACATGTTCAAATTAGCTACGTGTTAAATGGTTAAATAATTGGCTCAAGGAAGAAAAGTTCATTTGAAATGTTCCTGTTTCTAAGATTCCCCATTGACTGACAGAGCTGAGTCTATGGGAGTTTATTGACTGGCAGCAGTGACAAGAGAGAAAGAGAACGGGAGAAAGAAAACGACAAGTTAAAAAAAAAAGTTCTCACATACACATATGTATCACCTGAAAGATAGATAAAAAGAAGTCAGTTATTACTTTAATTCACCAAAAGGGAAATAACACAATTCTCTATGAAAAAGTCAATCACATATTTCCCTCTGCCCTATAATAAGCCAAAAGGGCCAGCATTCTTTGTCTCTTTTTCCTTTGCCAGATTGGTTAAAGCATCAACCTTAATTTTATCTGAACCTATAATTTTCGATGCTGTTAAGAGAATTGCACTTCCTTGCCTCTCCAAAGCCCTTGGGACTAATTGAGAAGATTACCTGGAGGCTCTTGGTCTAAACGAAAAGAGAGAAACTCCACTGAAACCATTTGTATACAGAGTGACAGAAATAGGGATGTCTAGGGCATTTGTCTGTCACTGTAGTTCCTTTAAGTTTTAAATGACAGTCAATATACTGTCTTATCATGTGCAAGAGAAAAAATAACAGTAATAAGACAGTGGCTTTCAGTCTGAAAGGATAAAATGTCTCTCAGAAAAGATGGCTAACAGATGCCGTTTGTATAATAGATGCCTTGCTTACAGGCACAAAATTGCATTAAACAGTAACAGCTTTACTATATGAATCAGATAAGAGCAGAAGTATGATTTCCCAATCTAACTTCTAAAAAAGTTGTGAAGAACCATAAACCAGTTTAAATTCTTTTATATAAACAGCTGATTTTATAAAGACAAGAAAAAAAGTCTTTTCTCAGGCTGTCAGTGTTTTTTCCCTATAGCCAAATACAAAACAACGAGTGCCACAATATTGCGTTAAGTTTTCTGAAGTATCGCTCTGATTTCTCACATCTTTCAGACTTCAGAGTTGCTAACCAGGAATATGGAGCTGGAGTCATAGAGCTGGTAGAAATGTATTGACTCCAATTTTGAAATAAAAACTTACAATAGCATAAGACTTCATGGTAAGAATATCATTTTATATGTATATTTGACCTTTTAAATGTACTGAATGCCTATTTTGCTGCATGTATACTTGAATGGGAATTCAGGAACGTTTTCTTGCTTAGAAATTTTAATCAAATAAATATATTTTATGTTCTATCTGTGTAAGTAGCCTGATGATTCACATGGTGGTGATGAAACGCTCTGTGCTATAATTTTGCTACAGTAAATTTGTTATTACTATTTAGTATACATTTGCCATTTATGAAGGAGTCAGAGAATAGACAAATAAAGGACTTGGAGCTGGAACTGCAGGTTTAGATTACCAGCTCCACAGCGATGTTGTTTACTGCCACCTTCAGCAACAGTATCTGCCACGTGCCCTCCAGCACATAGACCTAACAGCTGCTGGGAAGGGCAAGTATTAAAGGAGGAGAGGACACAAGAAGGAGCAGAAAGAGGTAGTAAGATGACCCAAGAAGATAAAAATTAAAAGTAGAGATAACAGCCCAAATCCTATTGTTAATCCCAGTTAGAACAGAACCACCGAATCAACGGGATTTACTTATGTGTTCATTCATCATCTATTTATACAGTATATCTAATTTAATGAATGACTCATTCCTCCTGAGTGGGTTCATAGAGAAAGTTGTATGAACTTAGTTCCTCGTTGATAATAACCTTCTTCTTGAAGAAAATTAATTTGGTATTTAAAAATAGTTTTATGCCAGTACTCATTCCCAAAGCAGTGTAAGTAACAAAATACACATCAAATTATAAACAACAATCAATTAAACAAAAAAAGAAAAAAAACACCAAAAGACTTGATGAAAGGTACCACTTGCCCAATAATAAAGGTATTATCTGCAAGGACTTTAAAATGTGAATAACTTCATATGCCCCTTCTATTAGAAATCACTTCAGGGGAAATTAGAAAACTCATATAAATCAGTTCTGGATTCTACATGACTAATCAGCAGGCTAATCCATTTCCATTACTTCATTAAGGCCATTTAAATCCCAAGAAAGAAGTGGAATGAAGAAAGCAGCATGTTCCTAGCATCCTTACGTGTTCAGTTTCAGACTCCTGATCCTCATTTAGCCAGAAAGAATGATGAAATGAATGTTAATTCTATAGAAAGCTAAGGAAGAGTAATAATAGCAGCAGCAGAAAATTACTACATCCAGGTAGCTGCTGTTTCAACAATTAAAGCAAACATTAATAAGGAGAACAGGACATAAAGAGAAACAACCAAAGAGATGGGAAGATAATGTAGGAGGGAAAAAACAACTAAAACAATGATCACCAAAAATCCAGGTCTTCTTTAACTGGATCTTATCATTCCAGTTCTTTCTCCTTTTTTCCCCTTTCCTTCTTTCCCCTCCCCCGCCCCGATCTGAAAGAATAATTGTAAAATATTTAAACCGAGCTCTGCAAATTGTAACAATACACAGCCTTATCATCAGCTCTGGAGTAGTGCTGAAGAAAGGTCTAGGACAATCTTCAGACTCATACAATACATAACAATGCTTAACACTTTATTTCAAGATAAAAAGTTGTATTCAGACTTGTAGTTTTAGAATTGTCCTGAAGAGGCCCATTAACTCTACAGAAAATCATAAACTACAATTAAAAAAACCCCTTTCCTAATATGTCAAAGAAAAATAACTCTTTCCTAAAAGCAGTGACAATTAGTAAGCATTTTTTTCCAATTATACTTGAGGGTCTTTTCAATTCTTAATAATCTACACTTTTTTTTACAAAAAGAAACATTAATTAGGTATTTATAAACTGATACACACAGACCTGTCTTTGAGAGAGTTAATTGTTTAGATGTAAAGTGCTCTTTCTCTTAAGCTTGGTCAATGGTTTTGTTTTAATAAATTGAAGCTGACTACATTTGTCACTGTCTCTTTAATGAAGATTTCCCTTTCAGTTTCTTGAAAACGTTTACTCCTTCACTTATGCAGCCTCCATTTCCCGCAGGATTCTAGTCAGCATTCATGCATGCCCTCACAATTCTATTCTTAGACAATGCAGCTTACTGTATAAATTGCATTGCACATGTGATGTGTGCCAGGGGAATCATTCTGACCAACTTAAAAGATTTTAGCTTGTGATATTTTTCAGTGAAACAAACTATATTTGAAGTGCAGGCATACCATCTCCACCCCAAAAGTAATTAAAATGTGCAGAACATCTTCAAGATTCTTATTTACCATTCTGAAACTACCCATTTCTACTAATCCTGTAAAATCAGAAAGGCATACATAAACACGAATGTGGGACAACAAAGCAAAATTAAATTTGTAACTAACAGGTTTCAGGAGAGTGGGAAATCAGTGGGGATGGCTAAGTAATGTTTCACACATTCCAAATTATCAGAATTTTGTGTCCCATGTGCACTGCAATGGGTGAACAAGAGCTAAAACAGGCAACCAAATATCTGGAGATGAAACAGTGGAGATCTATGAATTCTGCAGTAAAATTAGTCTCATTATATGGGATAACACAAACCTAAATCATGTTTTAGCATTACACACAACAAGCGTCAACATTATTTGACCAACCCTCTCTTGCAGCAGTGAGGAAGAGAACAGTAATATCTACTTGGTTTTTAAAGCAACTGTTGTTATTTTTTACTTCCAAAGTTGGAAAATTGGGCTTAATTTAAAATATGGCTGATCCTGGCTGTTTTAAAATTTATGCTTAGTTTACACAATCCACAGCTCCAAAGTTCAAAAAGAAGAGGGTGGGATTAGGAGGCTAAATAAATATTTGAAATTGCCACGACCTGTTCCTGTTCCAAAAGTTGAACCTTCTCTCTAATCTTGAAAAACAGCATAAGGTCAGAGGCACAAGGAATTTCCCAGAGGTACTCTGTGCACTTTCAGGCTTCCTCTTCCTGAGACTGACTGAGGGGAAACTCATGGGCTCTCTGAAGGTGACCAGTGCACCTTCAGGAAGGAGCATCCAACTCTCCTCTCCACCTTGTCTTTCCCAATGGAAAGGCAGGGTGTAGAGGAACATGTGCTCTGTGATATTGTTTCCCAGAGGAAGATGGGGCACCTCCTGGCAGTGACATCAAAGGGGAATTGCCAACAAAGGACAACATGTTCTCATGGTAAGGGTGGCAAACATATTGTCAAGGATTTCATAGTTCATTCAAAGGCAGACTCTTGTTGGTTTCAAAATGGAAACAAATTCTTCCATTTCTTCTTTACAGATAGATAAGAAGGGCAAGGGTGAGGAGGTGAGATCTGTGTAAACGTTGTGTTCCTCTACAGCTATGTGAGAGGCAGAAATGCAACTTGAGGCCTCTGGTTACTCTCATTTCCACTTTTGTTGCCCTCAGGCCATTGCCAAAGCCCCCTCCAACTTACCCAGAAAAAGTTGATCTTTGTTCAGAAGAAAAATCATTCTGAAGTAGGTTAAATGGAATTAAAATGCAACAATTTGCCTAGGTTTGCTCTCTATTTCCGACAATCTGCCAACACCCCCCCAACCCAGCCAATTCAAGTCCAAGGGCAAAAGTAGCTTATCCCTGTGCTAAACCATGGTTTAGTATTATGTGCAGAATAACATCCTGGAAGTTCTACTTGGTTCTGGATTTCCATTCAACATATCATGCCACTGAAAGATTCACACTGAGTTTTACATTCCATATACATATATTGTTTTTTTGTTTGTTTGTTTGCTAGAAGTATCTCTAACAAACTATCTTCTCTCCTAGCAGAAACATTAATCAGCCCAGAACAGTCAATAATCCAAATGCATCTCCAAGATCTGTATCTGTTTTCTGCACTGCTGTGCCTGTGTTATGTCGTTGTTGTTGTATTTTAATCCCAATCACTTTATATTTGGTGTTGAAGGCTCAGCAGCACTGCTGGCCAATATTCCAGATCTCTCTGATGGTAAACATATAAGTAAGAAAGAATCAATACAGATATAAACAAAGTCTGCAGAGGGATACTTGTGGCTACATGCTCTGCTTAGCAATGACCATTCATGCAAAGCCAACTAGCCATTGTTTGGCCTGTCTCAAGGCAGAGAAATTTTTATTCTTACCTCTATTTACTTTCACAGTCTTTACAGCCTGCTCCTGTGTTACCAAGACACAATCAGTGATTCTGTCTCAGCAATTAAATATTTGCAGTGATGTATAACGTAAGAAAAATGGAACAGTGTGTTGCAATGCATGGCCCATGATATAATCCTAAAATAGAAAACTATTTTAAAAAGATGTAATAAGTATATACTCTGTTGACGATGATCCTGTTAAAAGTGAGAGTTCTGACTTCATTCTTTGGAGGTGCTTGCAACAACAGTGTAATGGCCAGTAACTGAATGATATCTATCTATCAATCTATCTAGATGTGTGTGTGTGTGTGTGTGTGTGTGTGTAAACTCTGTGGCCTGCAGGATCCCATGTATATATGATATAAAAAGAGCCTAAACTACACTACACCTCAGAACATTTGTGGTAGCACAAAGAGTTCTCACCCTGAAATTTAGCATGGCAGGTAAACTGAGCCAGTCTGGGCTGCCTACATCATGAACTGAGGAAGTTAAAAAGATTACTTCCCTACATAAACATGTACCTCAGCTCATGTTAACCACATACTACCCTGTAACTGTCTTCTGCTGATTGGCAGCATACTGACAGATTACTGATTTGTTAGTTCGACATGTGAAGTGATGCCATGACTGCTGTGATCAAGCTGACATTATTCTATTCATACACTCATCACGCAGTTTAACTGCATGGATTGAAACCACAAGGGACATTTGGAGGGGTTAGGCTGAAATCCTAAGCATACTATACACAGTTGAACTCAATGAGACTTTTTTCTCAGACTCAACGGGATTTCTTTCACAGTAACCATAATGACAGGATTGCTTTGTCAGGCTGCTTTCATTTGCTCTTTTGGAACTATTCATCATCATGGTTTGACGATTCCAATAGGAAGAAGGGTGGAATGATACACCCCTTAAAGTAACCACTGTGGCCCTTCCTTGCACTAAACTGGCATACAGTGCCACATTAGTTTTTGAGGGCTGAGGGCTGCAGTGATTTGTTGGTTTGACTTTGAAACTGCTATCTGTTTCCCTGGGATTGATTTTACAGCAATTCTATTTGCTTTCACCTGCACGATTTAAAAGTTACACCTTGAAGAAGGCGCTGAGAGAGAGTTTTCTCCTCCCTCAAGTACAAAACTTCTAGCTTAATATACAAACAACAGCTGCAAACGTACAGTTTCCACTAAGCACTGCGTGAGACAGCCATTCATCATCTAGGCTACAGAAACTGCTCAGGCTCTTTATTGCTTTGACCTCATTAAAAGCATGTGAGCCATGCACTGATGTAAATCTGTGTCTCTAAATACTTTCCTCTTTAATTTTTTAATAGTTCGCAGATGAAGGGAAAGGTTAAAGTCAATTAAAAGAGATACAAATACCATTATTATCGCCTGGCAAACCGTTAGTTATTGGATTTGGCTATGTCACTTCAGAAAGTCATTATTTTTCTTTCTGAATGAATTCATAATTACACTGTTTATTGACTTGGCTCTTCATTTCTTTAGGGTGGTGAGATATCTTATTTATCTCCCGCTCTATTATTTTATAGAGGCCATTTCTTTTTCAAATTAAATAAGAAATGTTATACACAAACTCTAATAACCCCTTTAGAGGTTCAGAAGGCACCAAGGAAAATGGGAAACCCCCAGTGAAAGGAGTTCCTCATTAACTACACTGGGGAGAAGACCGAGATGCGTGGTCTGCTATCAGTGTCAACATTAATGGGTTCTAACAGAACACTGAACGAAAGGTACGCTGAATTAGGATGTGCAATGATTAGGATGTGCACTGATTCATGGGCTACATCCACACTTAGGGAGTCAGGGGAGGAAACTTCTATTAACCAGGAGAGGCACTGTATACTAATCATATTATTGGGCAGAAAGTTTTAAAATTATTGCTATCTTTTAATCACATATGACCTATTTTATTTGAACAGTCACAGATCTCAGTACCAGACTACCACAGACATGTTCTTAATTTTAGGTATACTCTTTTCTTTGGGGAACAAAATGTTTACAAGTCCGGGGAGTTTTATTTATTTTGTCTTTCATTCTCTACCAAAATAAGTGCATGTTTGTGTTCTGAATGCCTTACATTTCATGGTGATTTCTATCTTTAAATCTGTCATAGGATGACCCACCAGTTAGCGTTTAACACGTACATATCCTGATTCCTGCCCCGAATCCCAGCTATCAGGCAGCCACAGTACCCAATGTTTTAGTAAAACAAAAGGGAAGAATCTTTCCTTTAACAAGACAGGAGATGCTCCTTTGCCTTAGCAAAATGTCTTGGGACAGCCCTGGGACAGGACCTCAGCACCTGTTGGGTACCTTCTAACCAACTACAGGTTGAACTTCTCTCATCCGAAATGCTTATGACCAGAACTGTTTCTTATTTCAGATTTTTTTTCTCCCCTGAATATAGTATCTTTCTGGAATAGCCTCACAGTCTCATCCATTCACTACTCATGTTATGTATGAGACAAGAGGCTGGAGGGAGACTGAGGACCTGTGAAATGATAGGAGCCCAAGCACAGCGCTTAGTGTGAATCCACGCCTCCCGTCATTTCACAGTTCCTCAGTCTCAGATCCTTTGAAGGCAGAAGTGGGTGGCTAGTAGAAAAGAGAGAGAGAGAGAAACTGGAAATTTGGCAGACGAACAAGCAGAAGGGCTGCAGCTGCTGCAGGCTGGTGGCTGGTGGCAAAAAGTTTCAGGTTTTGGAGGTTTTTGGATTTTCAGATAAGGGAAGCTCAATCTGTACAAAATTTAACTGCAAATAAAGTTTTTAAACTTTTTTCTGTAAGAAAACAGATCACACTAAATATCTGCTACATGTTGCATGTATAAGGATATATTTCTTTAACCAACTTCTAATAAAGAATCACTATTTTATTCATGCTCATTACATTTTGTTTTTCCCCCCATCTAGATCTCTACAATAATAAATATAATTATAACCATCTTTAATAACTTTGGTACCTTGAGCTGCAGGTGCTAGTAATGCTGTATTTATTATCATATTTTAAGCCCTCTGAAAAGATTGCATTAATTCCTATGATAATTTAGAACCCATAATACATTCTGAGTTCTGAATAGATGTTAATCACTGTAGAATGACTGATTTTCCTGTATACTAATGAAGTCATGCAGTAACTAGTAGCTACTAACTTTCTAAATTCAATATTGCCAATGAAACAGTTGATTAAAATTTTGCTAGCATAACAATTCCCCAGGAGAGTACTGAAAAAAACTAAAACCAATCGCAAACTGCTAGGCTGGTTGGACTCTTTCTAGAGAGGTTATTAAGACAATTACAAATGTTTATATTATCCATAACACTGCCTGTCTTGGAAATTAATACAAGTAATTTGTGCATATTTGTCTTTTGTCATTTCCATCTGGCTAATGCGGGAGCTATATCACAGAGAGCAAGTAATATATTCCACATTATTAATACAGCAGTATTTTTTAATGTCAAAGGGTACGTGACACAGGAAAGAGTACAGAACAGGCCTGTATTAAGCAACAATTAATCTAAATTAATGAAATTTAGTTGGCATGCAGCCTTAAAACAAAGGAACAAATAATGTGTATCTACAGAATTTGGCTATTACTTTACAGATTAACAACACTGGATTCATATTTATTGTGTTACCAACTGTAGACCAGGGTTTCTCAGCCAACGTTCCCTGGAATGAGGGGTTGTTAGAGGTTCTGGAAGAGATTGTGTTTGAAAAATAATAATAACTTTTTTTTAAGTTGTAGATATAATAATTTTGATGCAGGGGTTTCCTAAGATCAGAAAAATTACTTCAAGTCTTCCTGCAGTGTAAGGAGGCTGAGAAAGGCTGGTATAGATAGTGTATATAGCTGTGTGGAATAGGGCACTTGTGCTGTAAGCAAAAGTGTTGGTTTATCTCTTATGCTATACAAATCCATATGTCACCCAACTTGGTGTGTTATTCAATGGGTGCAAAGCGAAATTCTGCCCCTGATCTATGAACAATCTCAAGTACCTCCCAAACAACCACTTTAAGACTTCTGTGTTGTCCTCATTCTGGAGTATATGTTTATGAACTATTTTTGACCAAAATGGATAGTATTTATAGTCAGGATAGTATTCCAAAAATTTTCATGCAAGGTCAGGACCAAACTCTGGCAAACTCTGACATTTTTCAGAAAATTAGTGGCTTTGGTTCATTCTTTAGGGGCCTTGGTGTGAAACAAGTTTTCAGGATCAAAAATTTATTTTAGTCAAATCATATACGAAAGCATCAACATCTTACCCAAGGACCTAGATCTAACACAGAATCACTAACAACATACTGTGATCTGAAACAGGACGAGAGACAGTGCTGGATAAATTTCCTAGTAGTTTATATTTTTACATTCAAGACGTAAATTAGTGATGTGTTCCTCAATAATTACAAAAGAACTCCACAATTATTATTGAAAGATAAGATATCTAGACTACTGACTACTACTGTGCAGGAGTCAGCAACCTGGAGCTCTTTCAACTGTACACTTATAGCACTTTGATAATAGTTTAACTGTTACGGTTCCATCATACGGAATCCTGGGATTTGCAGTTTTGGGATGGGTATTTACAATTTTCTCTCAGAGAGGTCTAATGTCTCTGAGCAAACTACAGATCCCATGGTTCCACAGGATGGAGCCAGACCAATTAAAATGGAATCATAGCATTGTAATTGTGCAGTTTCAAAGGTATTCTGGTCTCTACCAGATGTGCTGGACTACAGCCTCATGACTCCTGGACATAGACCATGCTGCTGAGGCTTATGAGCACTGCCTGCCAAATATCTGGGGGACTCATGTTATCCCATCCCTGCTATTATATATGCTGTTTTAGTTCTTGATCTGAGATAGCCTGAGTGCTACATTTTATCTGCTGCATATAAATATCTTAGACTCACAGAATACTTTTGGTTAATCATGTTACGTGCAGAACTCACAGTCAGCTAACCATTTGCTTTACACCCCCCCAAAAAAACCTCTTAGCTGTTCTTTATTTTTCAAAAATTACAGAGAACCTGAAACCTACAGCTTCTGTCTGTCTAGTCAGTGTGTAAACTTATGGGATCTAAATATCTGCCCCATCTCATTCCACCAACTTCCTCTTAAATTTCTGATTATCAATAATCAACAGGGAAAAACACTGTTATTCTGCTATTGCTATTAGCAAGGTTGAGATAGGGATCTTGATGAGAATTGCTTTGGGGAGGTGTCTTTAGTATTATCTCTCTCTGCCGGCTAGACTGGCAGAAGGGCTGTTATTATGCCCTTCTTATGAGCAATGGGAAAACAGCTTTTACCTCTCCTCCCCACACATCCTGGTGATCCAATCCACTCAGCTCAGCAAACAAAGAGGAGTTATTTAAAACTGTGCAAACTGTTGGCTCTCTCTCTCTCTCTCTCTCTCTCTCTCTCTCTCTCTCACACACACACACACACAGAACACGAATGTGGCACCTCCAATTCACCTCCCAGCAGCACATGCATCCCTCAGGGCCATGAAGACACCCATCCTTGTTCTAAACAGCTCTTCCCAATAGTGTCTTTCTGCCCCTCAGGCATCTATTACCTTTGAAAGCTTTGCTGCATCAGCAGTATAAAGACAGTGGTGAATAGTGAGATAGCTGCTGCCCCCCAAACCACAGAGTCTGGAGTTAAGCAGGGCATTAATCCTGTTTGGAGCGTCAGACTCAGAGGTTGTTGCTAGCCACTCTAACACTCATTAAGTGCCAATGGAATCACACTTAGTGGTTTATAACAATCAAAATGACCTGTGACCATGAACAATAATATGTATCTGGAGTGTAGTTGAGTTAATGTGTTGCCATTTGATTGCTTTGCCCATCACTTGAAAGGTGAACTGCAAATGAAACAGTGAAAACTCCACTTCAGCCTCATGCTGTGAATGATCCTCTTAGTCATTAGGGCACAAGGAGCTTTCATGAGATGTACTACCTAGCCACTTATGCATCTTATTGCAGGACCCATCCATCCTTGCCGATACAACAGTCTACAAACACTAACAAATTTATCTACAGCGCAGTGAGGGGCAGCAAGATGAGCAAAGTCTTATGAGAACAGTTTCTTATCTTCATCCAGAACTCAGAGAAAGGGAAGGTGTACTTGATAAGTTCTTGTGTTTGTACCTGTCTCTGCACGCCCTTTGGGCTCAGGGTGGGTAAAATCTGATTATAAAAGCACAATTTTTAAAAAAGAATTAAAATTCAATATTTTTATCTAAATCTGTTCTTAATATTTAAAAAAACGGAATGCTACATTTCTCTTGCCTGCTAAAACAAGTTAAAATTAATTCTCATCACAAACAGACTAGGTAAACCTATACTTATAGACTCATTGAAATGAATTAATAGTCCTGCCATAGACATAATCAAACATGACAAAGCAGGAAAATGCATATTTCTGTTTCAGTATGGGAATAAAAATGATAGCAGTAATGCAGAAGATTGGGTATAGCTGAAGCAGTTTTAAGGACACTGCAGAATTATGTACTGTTTTGATAAAAAAATTAATACATGAAACTTGAACAATTTATTTTAAAGCAAGCAGAATGGTACGAGTGGCCAAATAGTCTTAGTTGAAATTTCACCACCATCTACAGCCGTATAGCTTTGCAATGACTTCTGTGACTTCTCCTCTGTCCTGGGAGACTGTCTCAGGGTGCTTTCATATTATATAATTATTGCACTATGATTCTACTTTAACTCCCATGGCTGCATCCTATGGAATCCTGGAGTTTTTACACTGATAGTTAGCAACAGTGCTCTCTGGCAAAGAATTCTAAATGCCCCTCTCCAACCAAAAATTTGAGGATTCCAAAGGATGTTTCCATGACAGTTAGAGTGGAATCACAGTGCTATAATTGTGCATGTGGTACTACCTCAACTATTACACCAAAATAAAGAGTCATAATAAAGTGGTTCTTATATAAGTGCTCATATTATGTTTTAATGACTGTCATCAGCCAATAATGCTTCTATAGCAAAAGTAAAATATTTATGTAACATTTCAGATTTAGTTTAATAAATCATGACCAAACGTAATTGTTAATTCCAACTAGAAGAGACCGACTGAATCAATGAATCATGATAAGGGGTGGCTTATCCAGTTCCAACTAATATTATGGATCTACTCTAATTGGGACTGAAAAAGAAACTGGGT
Source organism: Cyclura pinguis (assembly GCA_030412105.1). Taxonomy (NCBI): domain Eukaryota; kingdom Metazoa; phylum Chordata; class Lepidosauria; order Squamata; family Iguanidae; genus Cyclura; species Cyclura pinguis. Next base: position 135,539,166 of record CM059600.1, read on the forward strand.
TAAGCTTAACTGCTGTTACGTTTACATTATTATCATTTCTAATGTACTAATGCAGCACCTGCAGCTTAAAACATGAGGGTTATGAACATAATTTATTAATCCAAGAAATAATGGTACATATTATTTTTTAAATCACACAAATTGTAACCTGAAAGCAGTTTACAACACCTAGGAAGGCAAAGTTTCTGCTGTAAAGCAATATATTTTGATATACTGGCTTGCAAATTAAACATATTTTAGTGCTCAGATTTGTACCACTTTTTGAAGGGGAAGAGGTAACTACACAAACTACCCAAATCCGTGATTTAAATCAGTTTTTTTTTTCAAGGATAAAATCAACAATATAAATTCTTTTGATTTAAACGTGTTCAGCTTTGGTCCTTGCAAAGAGATCAAAACTCTTCTTGTTGGTCATTCCTTCCTTGCCCACAAACAACTCCTGGTAAGGTGCCTGGTGAGATCTTGTCTCACGGGAGCAGTTTGTCTCTTCCTCCTCCCTCACTGATATTTAGGATTGTGCTTTATCTGGAATCTCACAACTGCATCTGTGATCAGCAGATAACATCACTATAAACTTTTATGATATGGCTCATGCTACTACCATGGTCTTTTTGAGCCTTTCCTGTCTATAAAGACAGGCTTTCCCCTATGTTTGCTTTCTTACAGGAGTTGGAAACAACTCAGCAGATTCCATAGCTAGCATGGTCAATCTATGGTGGCTTTTCAGTTGTGCTGAAAAAGAGTAACTTTCTAGGCTCCATTCTTATCCACTAACTTTCTAGGCTCCATTCTGTTCCATCCTCATTCCTTCCAACTAGAATCAGATTCTGAGGGACACACTTTCTGAGCGCTTTCTGTGCAGTAGTAGACCCCTTTACTGCACAATATATATTTTTTTTCATAAAAGCCACTTAATGAAGTACTGCTGCTCACTGCTTTTATAAAGTACTATAAAATGCCTTTTATTTCTGAAATACACAAGGGTTTTAACATTATTTGCATGATAACATGTGAGGCCATTTGTAGCTGCAATGTTTTTAAACAGATTTACCAACCTTAAATATTGATAAGCAAGGCAAATCTTTATGAAAATTAAGAAGATAGTTTTGAAAAAAAAATGGAATTCAACAAAAGGAAGGGAGTTGTTTGATTTTTGTGAGTGGCTAGCATGCTGCCTCCACATTTATGGCTGCAAAGAGAACTGTGATGGTTCCTTGCATTGCTCACCACAGCACTGAACTATCAGGTTTGGGAGAAAGTATCTAATCCACGAGAGAGCTGAGCATAAGGGTTTTTTAAAAAAAGATCTTTAATTAAAGGTACACTGGTTGGTTTGTATAGCTTTCAAAAATTCCCATTCAAATGGCTATACGCCATTTGCTTTTTTTTTTTTTTTGTTATTGATTCTACGGTTTCACAGTTCATAGCTTGAGTTGCAAATTATTCAGAAATCAAAAATAATTCCTTCTTATTTTCATCAACAATTTATGAAGATTCTATACAATTATTTGCTGGCATTATTCATTCACTATTGAAGAAGCATTTTCCATATTCCACACCAGAAAAAGAAATGGCTGCTGAAAATGTCAAAAGCAGACTCTGATGAAATTGAAATGGTTGTTTACTTAGCAGCATTTCAAAAATAATAAAGGGCTAGTTTCTCCTTTGTTGCTAGGTGAAAGGCAGAAGTTCCACCTATCAACACAGCCATATAATCACATGACTAAAATAAGACACAAAGTTGCAGTGAATCTGACAGCAGGCCCAGCCATTCAGTTAATATCTACTCATAATTCACATTTTTTCCCCAGAGCCCTCTGAAGCCAACTTTGTCGCTTCAGTCTAGTAGTTTCTCAGAAGTTTTCCCTTTGATTTGAAAACTTGACTAACGCTCTTTTTCTTACCCTTGAATAGCAGCCAGATTGTTTTGTCAGACACATGAGATTAAGGAAGCCACTGCATTCCTGCTAACGCTGAATGTTAGTAAATTTGACTAAATGCCTCCTAATGACACCTCTAAAATTAGATCGGCTAGTAGTGCATGCCTAATGTGTTGTTATTGCTACTGCTGTTGTCAAACTTGTTTTCTGCGCCCCCACCCCTCATGTCAATGATACAGCAAAAACTTTGGGGTCTACTCTCTGTGTGTCCATGCCCTTTACTGTATAGTGCAGTGCATATTATACAGCTCTGACATGGTGTCATTAAGGTTATAAATCCTAATGTTCTTCTGTTTCATTAAATTAAACATGAAATGTTTAATGTTTTGTTAAATTAAACATGAAGCTGTGACTTTGCCAGGGAAATGCTGTGTCCTTCAATCACCTTCCTAGAATCTGTATGGGGACCTTTTTAAATAAGAAAACATAGTTCCATTGAAACATGTGCCATAATCATTGTTGACATAAAAATGACGTGCCATGCTTTTTGCCACAATAGTTTTGTATCTTTATGAACACTTTGTGGATTGTTCCCAACAGGGGAAATATTATTCCTACTATTGGTATATGTTCTGCATGGAATTGTCTTTGAAAAGTGTCTACAAACTCTGGCTATTTCCGCATGACAAAGCTCTTCCACGTTGTCTCGCTGCAGTCCCGGGTCCAGAAGGGAGCACGTCAGCAATGCTCCCCTCTGCACCCACTCGGTCCACGCGGAAGAGAACGCAATGGTGCCATGTCTTCCTTCCGCAGCACAGCCGGGCTTTTTCCATTGCTGCGCTACAGAAGGAAGCGTCGCCAATGCACTTCTACATCTTCCACATGGCCAGAAGTGACGGGAGTGCCGAGCAATCACAGGCACGAAACAGATTTTTCCCGTTTTGCAAAAACTGCGCAAGCGCGATGCTCCGCAACAGGATGGCAGCGGGACGGCAACGACATCATGAGGAAGCACGACCTGCTGACCGCTGCCATCCTGTGGCAAAAACGCAACAGTGACGTTGTGCGGAAAGGGCCTCTGTGTGATGGCCTCTTTCTTTTTTTTTTTATTTAATCATTTTATTCAAATTCAGATATAAAACAAACAATTATAACTGTCAACTTATATGAAATACTTCTGATCTTCCACACTGATCTAGATTTCATTATTAATATTTCTTAACAGGCTTAAAATATTGTACTACATTTTAGTGCTATTATTACTTGTTGATTCTTGCATTTCCATCTCCATATTCCCGCTTCATGATATATATCCTGTAGCCCCCTCATAATTTATCTTAAATCATGAATCACAGATTTCCATCTGATGGTACCCAGCAATTACCCATTACAATTTGCCATTCTTTTTGTATCTCTTCGTCTGATTTCCCTTTTAATCTCTGAGAGACCATATCAGCATTTTTGTTTTCAATCAGTGTACCCCACCATTGTTCTAATGTGGGTATTTGCTGAGTTTTCCACATCTTTGCATATTCAATACGAGCTGTTAATATGTACAGCAATATTCTCCAGTACTTCTTTATACCAGTACCTTCTAATACATCAGTCATATTTAACAAATACAATTCTGGTAACTTAGCAAACTGTACTTTCATTAATGCATATATTTTGTTATGTATTTCAGTCCAATATTTCTTAGCTTTAGGACATGTCCACCACATATGATATATCGTACCGACCTCATTCTGACATTTCCAACATTGTCCAGTACCTGTATTATAAATCTTTTTTAATTTATCTGGTGTCATGTACCATCTATGAAATAGCTTGTAATAGTTCTCTTTCAAATTCCGTGCTACTGTAAACTTCTGTGTTTTTTTCCAGCTCTGCTCCTAAGACTCTAATTGTATTGAATGTCCGATATTTTGTGCCCATGAAATCATTGTTGCCTTTACTGTTTCTTCTTGCCTCTCCTGATGTAATATTTCTCGATACATTTGGGCAAGTAAATGAGGTGGATTTTCAAACAGCCATTTAATTACTCCAGTTTTCTCTTTGAGTTCAATTCCATATGTTTTTATATCCATCTGAAACCTTTCTGCTAACTGTCTGTAAGGGAACCAACTTAATGTTGTTCCCTCTTGTTCTAGTTTTTCTCTTGTTATAATCTTAAAGTTGTTGGACGTTGATCTCTCAATTATATCATCATATCGCAACCATTTATCTGTGTCCGTCCATCTGCCAAAAAAAGCCTCTTGCGGTGAGACCCAGGTGGGGAGCTGCCATATGTTTTTAGTTTTATAATCCTCCCAAATTTTCAGAAGCAATTTTCTGATAAAGTGAGATGTGAAGTCTTTATCTATTTTTGCTTTATCATAAAACATATAGGCATGCCACCCCATCCTCAGGTCTGCTCCCTCCAGTGCCAACGTTCTCGTGTCTTGTAGGTCTACCCAGTCTTTCATCCACGTAAAAGCCGTGGTCTTATAGTATATTTGAAAGTCTGATAGTCCCATTCCTCCTCTACTTTTTAAGTCTGTCATAGTATTCCATTTTATCCTAGGTTTTTTCCCTTGCCACATAAACTTAGTTAGTTCTCTCTTCCATTGTATGAAAGGTTTCATGTTCGTTATTATACGAAGATTTTGGAACAAGAAGTTCATTTTTGGGAAACATTCATCTTAATTGCAGCTATCCTCCCCATCATTGACAAACGCATGGAGGTCCAACTTTCCAAGTCTTTTGTTATTTCTTTCCATTTTTTTTCATAATTATTTTGAAATAACTCATTGTTTCTTTTGGCTATCCAAATACCTAGATATTTTACCTTTTGTCCTCTATTGAATCCTGTTTTTTGTACTAATTCCATCTCTTCTCTTTCAGTCATATTTTTGGTTAAAAAGACTGTTTTTTCCTTATTAACTTTAAAACCAGAGAATTCTCCATATTCTTGAACTGTAGTAATCAATTTTTCAATACATTTCCCTGGGTCATCCAGTAAGAAGACCAAATCGTCAGCGAAAGCTTTTAACTTGTAATGATATTTCTTAATTTGGACTCCTCTTGTTTCTTTATCTTCTCTTATAGCATTGTTAAGTATTTCCATTGTCATGATAAACAGCAGAGGAGACAGGGGACACCCTTGTCTCGTACCTCTGTGCAGTTCTATCATTTGTGTTCTTTCACCGTTTATGACCAGTCGAGCTTGTTGTTGGCTGTAAATTTTTCTCCTGCCTGCATCTGTTTAACCGCTGTCTTCATGAATGGCCAGCTGATCATGTCAAAAGCTTTCTCCGCATCTACAAATATCATGGCCATTTTCTGTTCATTATGCTTTTCATAGTATTCCATTACATTTAAGACCATTCTAATGTTATTTCTCAAAGATCTTTTGGGTAGAAAGCCATTCTGGTCCTCATCAATTACCTCTAACAGCACTTTTTTGAGCCTAGCTGCTAGAATTGAAGCAAAGATCTTGTAGTCTGTATTCAAAAGTGATATTGGTCTATAGTTCTTTAAATTGCTCAAATCTCTTCCTTCTTTCGGGATCAGCACAATGTTAGCTTCTTTCCAAGTATCTGATATTCCTTCCTTTATTATTTCATTTATAGTGCTTTGCAAAGGTATTGAAATCTCATGTTCCATAATTTTATAATATCTCGCAGTGAAGCCGTTGGGTCCTGGAGCTTTATCGTTCTTCAAATTCCTAATAGCCTCAACTACTTCCATCACAGTAATAGATTTGTTCAAGATTGATCTTTGGTCTTCATTAAATCTCATTTTATTCATTTTCTCCAGATATTCTTCCACTTCTTGTATTTTTTTCCCCTTTGAGATCTTACTCATCACCTTCACGTAGTAATTATAAAAAGCTTGTTTTATTCCCTCTTGTTTTGTAATTCTTTCTTCTCCTGTTCTAATCTCGGTTATGATATTTCTGGACCTTCTTTTACGCAGCAAACCTGCCAAAAGTTTTGAAGGTTTATTAGCTTGTTCGAAGAAATTATTTTCGTTCTCTTTATCTGTTGCTCTATTTCTTCCCAATTAAGTTGATTTAATTCAGCTTGCTTTACCTTCATCTGTAATCTAATCTGTTTATCTGACGGATTTTGTCTTATCTGTTGTTCAATTTCTTTCATCTTTTCCAAAATTTGCTGCTCAATGTTTCTCTTTTCTCTTTTAATCTCTGCAGTCCATCTGATAAAGTTACCACGCATCACTGCTTTATTTGCATCCCAAATGGTTTTCATCAACAGCTCCGACATCAAGTTCTCATTAAAATAGTTAATTATCTCTGTTTTTGCTTTCGCTATGTACTTCTCCTTATTCCAAATCTCATCATTCACTCTCCATGTTCTTTCTCTGTCTTTAATCCTTATCTTTAATTGTTACGTATTATGATCAGAGCATAAGTTGGGAAGAATGTCCATATCTGTAATTTTCATCAAGAGTTGTTTGGATACTAACATCATATCTATTCTTGACATTGACCTATGTCTATCCGAATAATATGTATGTCCATCCAGTTGCCCGTTCTTGTATCTCCAAGTGTCATATAAGTTTAAATTGTCCATCATATTAAAGAAGCTCTTAGGAAGTTTGCCGCTGTGTCAGGGAGTTAACTTTTGCATTGTCCTGTCAACTTGGGGACTGATTACCCCATTGAAATCCCACAAAACAATAATGTTAGAATTTCCTGTTTCATTAAGATATCTCAATACCTCTTCCTGTATTGTAGGGAAGAATTTGCCTTTAGCTCCGTTTGGTGCATATATTCCAACTATTAATATTTTATCCTGTTTCAAAGTAACTTCAACTCCTATATAACGACCATTGCTATCCTGAAAGATTTGCTTTGCACCAAATTTTGAGTATATATATATCAAAACTCCCCTCTTCTTTTATCAATCGTAGCTGCGAAACAGCTACCTAGTTTCAAATTCCTGACATATCTCAAATCTTGAGTTCTAATTCGAGCTTCTTGCAGACATATTATATCTATATTCTGTTTCTCTAGATGGTGAAAAATTTGTCTTCTTTTGTATTCAGAGTTAAACCCCTTAATGTTCCAAGAATAAATCTTCAAATCCATTTTATGGGTTATATTAATATTTTATTACTGAGGTTTAGCTTATTCCTTCAGTATGTCTCCGTCTACCTCCCCTTCTTCTTGTTCCACAGTTCCTTGCACTACTTCTATTACTTCCTCTTGTTCTCCATCGTCTTCTTCTTCTTGTAGTTGTTCTCTTTCCTCCTCTGGAGGTAGCTGTTCATGATCTTTCTCTCCTTCAGAGGTGTCCTTTTGTAAGTCTTTCTTCAATCTATCCATCATTTCTTTTGCTTTGTGTACTTAGCTAATCCTATATCTCTGCTGTTTATAAGTAAAGGACAAGCCTTCAACCTTTTCCCATCGATAATTAATCTGAGGCTTTTGCAGAAGGTTGGCCAACGGTTTATATTCTTGTCTTTTCTTTAGGATTTGATAAGGTATATCTTTGAAAATTCTGACGTCTTTGTCTTCAATCTTCAGTAGTCCATCGTAGCTTCGCTGTAATATTTTGTCTCTAATCATAGTCCTCGTGAACGTTATAATAATGTCTCTTGGTAATTTCCTCTCTCTTGCTACTTTGGAGGAAACTCTGAACATTCTGTCAGTATATGTCTCCATCTTTTCTTCTTCAATATCAATGAATTCTGCCAAAGCCGGTACAATTTTTTTGTACAAATTCTCTGCTGAAGCCTCTGGAACATCTTTAAACCGAAGACATCTTTCCCGATATCATAACTCCTGCTGAGTAATTTGAAATTCATCTTCTTGTTGCTTCCCCTTCATCTCAGTCATTTCCTTTTCGACTTGTTTAACTTGTTGTTTTATCTCCTTTGTTTCTGTCTTTAGCTTTGTTACTTCCTTTGTTATATTTTCCAATTTCTTCCCCAGTTTATCTATTTCTTGTTTCATGTCAGCTCTCATCTCTTTCCTTGTTTCTTTTATATCACTTCTTATATCATCTTTCATGCTTTTAAACTCTTTCATCATCTGTAACATGAAATCTTGAGGTTTCTGGGGTATATCCACTGATGTCTGTCTGGTTGCCTGGGAAGTTGTTGTTGTTGCAGTTGCTGCTGCTCCTCCTCCCCCTGATTTTTATATTGAATATTGATTAAGTTAACAAAAAGCAAAAAAGCAATTTGCATTAGGTACTAAAAAAAAAATCAAAAATGGACCAAAGGACAAGAAGAGTGTGTGATGTTCTATTTCAAGCAAGGTAAAATCTGGACAACTGGAGCCAAAACAGTGTAAGGGTCTAGGCCACTGGGACCGAAATATGGAGCAGCTGTCCTGACAATTCCAAAATAAGAGAACAGAGGCAGTTAAGGGTCTAAATGTGAAGGATGCAGTAGAGAGTCCAGTACCATCCAGATCTGTCATACCAATGTTGTTTTAGCAATGTCCCCTGCCTGCTTGAAGCTTATAAGCCTGATGCCCCAGAACCTCACCTAGAACTTACAGATCAACACAGGGCCTCAAGAAGAAGTCATACTCATGGGAAGGAGTCTTGTGACTTCATACGCATGAGAAACCCTTTACGTATGAGGCATATTGTTCTGCAAGTGGGCACTTCATGAAGCCACCAACTTTAGATCCTCCGCTTGCTCTGGAATGAATCTTCCTATTCCTTGGACAGATCTGCAACTTCTCCCCCAGTGCCCTAGGGATTGCTGGGTAATATGTAGAGCCCTCAACTCACTATTCTCATCCCTGTTTTCTGGGAAGAAGCATTTTGGGGTGTCCTCCAAAACATCCCTCCTCCAGGGCATCTCATATTAGTTCAAAATACTGCAGCAACTTTATTCACTGTTGAGCTAGAACTGACTACAGGAAGCATGTGATTCCCATGCAGTGACAGCTTCACTGACTACCAGTTGTTGGATAAAATTCACAATTCAAAATGTTTGTTATGATCTAAAGAGATTTAAATGAATTAGGACCAGGTTAATTGAAAGACCACAAGCCTACAAATTTTAAGATCTTCAGGTGAGGTCCTTCTCCCAGTTCCAATGTAATGCTCTCTCACTGGCTATTATCAGAGTTCCTTGCTGAATCTACATTTGTTCCTTCTCTGTTCTACTTGACAACAACATTTTTTCAGGTAGGCCTTTGATAGAAGCCTGTTGCTGAAGTGGATTTAATGTCTTGGATGCTGGCTCTATCTTTGATCGTCACATCTTCATTTGTGTTTTTTAAATGTATTGGCTTTTTATGTTATCTTTTAAACAAGATTTTGATTTTAATATTATATTTTAAATTATTAACTGCCTTAAGGATCGTTTAGGGAGGAAAGTGAGGTGCAAATTTAAAAACTGACAATAAATCTAATGATGTATTGTTGTTACAACAAGTCAACCCCAACTTAAGAAGACCTTATCTTAGAATTTTCTTGGTGAAATTTACTCAAAGGAGGTTGGCCACTGACTTCCTCTTAGGTTAAAAGAGTCTGACTTGCCCGAGGTCATGAATGAATGTGGATGAGTGTGGATTTGATATGTTGTCTCCCAGAGCCCTAATCCAACATCCGGACCACTAGAACATGCTGGTTCTGAATAAAGTCTTAATGGGACTTATATGTGCTTTATCTCATAGGACTTCACACAGCTTATTTGATTTCCTTCTGCCTCTAAATAAAGGTTGCCAAATGGATGGAGAACAGAGAAAGAATAAATGTAGATTCAGCAAGGAAAGAAGAGAGAAAATGAACAGAACACAAATAAAACAGAAAAAGAATAAAACATTAACAAATACTTTTAAAAAGAAACTTGAAGACATCAAAACATGATGCAGAAATGATTTGGTTAGGATAAAATAGCTTTCTCTACAAAAGTATAGAGAATAAGATGGCTTCTTCTACAAAAGTATGTAAAAGTAAATGTCTATCTGGCTGAGTTGATGAGGACCTGACAGGTCCTATCATCATTTAACTATTGCTGACAACAATTCTTTGACATTCATTATCTTTATCAGTAAAATATGCTATCCTTTTAATACACGGCAACATATTCCAGCTGTACAGCTGATACAAAAAGATTCCACATATAATAAATATGCAGATTGCGCTGATTAAAATATCTTGAAGTATTACCTTTTTACTATTCCTGAAAGGCCTTGATAAACATCTGCGCTGTGATGCCCCTTCAGATTTTTGCAGTCTACCCACACCATCACCTCTGGTTTTCACTTTTTAGCCATACACTGAATTAATACCAGAGCAATTCAATCATTGCCTCTGATCTGACAGTATTCAGTAAGACTTACAGTTTTTAGGCATGTATTGGAAAGTAGCAATTTAGAAGCACGTAGAAAAATCAAAAGTTCTTATCAAAGCCAAGGAACACTGCTTAAATCTACAAATCAGGCCATGTGTCTTTCTAGACCATGGATAGGAACTATATGGATCTCCAGATGCTCTTGCACCGTAACTCCCAGCATCTCTAGCTAACATAAATATTACTAAGGAATGCCAGGTGTCACAACTGAACAATATTTAGAGGGTTATGTGATTCCAACCTGTGCCCTAGAAGACACTTATTATACTTTAGTTGTAAATCATACACGCAGGAAAGAAAACATAAGATTCCATGGTACCCACTTTCTAGAACCATATGATATTCTTCTCTTTGACAAAGTACTGAAGACCTACCCTGCCTTTTGTAATCACTAACGTACATAAGTAGCAGCTATCGCACCTCTTTAAGTGCCACTCCAAAATTTCAGAGTTTAGCACAGATAGGAGGCACTCCAAAGTTTGCATAAGTAGAAAAAAGAAATGGGAGTGGGGAGGGTAAATAAGGAGGAAGAGCCTCTCTCTAGAAAATTTAGGCTGTTAAGCACACACAAACTGTTGACTGAGTGTGGGTTGGGGAGATGAGCGAACTGGGGTTTGGGGAAAAGGCAAATTGAATGAAATATTTGGACTCCATACCAATATTTTGTTGCAGGACATACTTTTTAAACTCATTCTCTGAATGTGGAGCTGTATGCAGCCAAAACAGTTCCATTCATACATTTCTGGGGAAATCCCAAGGACCGAAGCACTGCAAAAATCTTTGAACCAAACAGATAAGCACAAAAGGCAGGGGACCCAAACCAGTTCCTGGTGAAGGCAGACTGTGATTAGTGATGTGCTGGCTGCCATGACGCACAGGGGTGGAAATCAGGAGGAGGAACAAAACAGAATCCCACTTCTAACAAGTCCCACTTCTAAACAGCTCATTTATGAATATAGTATGCCACCACCATACATCAGTCAAAGAAATAAGCAAAACAGTGACACAACCAGGTAGCAGCAGTACCTTGAAGCCACAGCCACCAAAGCCATTAAAACCACTTTCTCATTTGTTATATTTCAATCAGAAGTACTTTCATTCCAGGTCATATGAACAGTAAAAGTTCATTTTAATCTCATCTTTCAGTCTATGTATTTTAACAGATTCTTCATAAACCAATGAATGGATGGTTTCATTACATTGTAGATGTTTTTGGATTACACCTCCCATAATCCCTCATTAATGCCTATGCATGCTAAGGCTGATGAGAGTTGCAGGTCAATGACACCTGGAGGGGTACTTTTGCCCACTCTCATTTTGAATGACAATACTCTAGATTAATAGTTTGTAAGCACAGCAACTTTAGCTTTCTTTAGAAATGTCTGAAGCCCAGTATAAAAAAAAGAAAAAGGTGAGACAAATTACTTTTTTTTTTAATGTTATGTGGTGGGAGCTTTACACAGATAATTCCTTCAGACATTACTGCTTCACTGAATTAATGCATGCATGTGTTCCTAACACACACACACACACACACACACACACAGAGAGAGAGAGAGAGAGAGAGAGAGAGAGAGAGAGAGAGATCTTAGATGGCCCTTTAAATAGGTTTGTCTGGAAGGGCAAGGTTTAGAATTTTCTGCGGTACAATAAAACACATTTTGTAGGCATCATTACGGCCAGAAAATCTATAGAAGCCACAGATATGTTTTTATCTTTGTTATGCTGAAGCCAGCTAGCATATCTTGTTAGCGACAGATTCACTTACCCAGATAGCAATATATCAGTCCGTCTTTGTTGAAGGTGCAGAGAGGAATAAATTAACCCATTCTATTCTCAAGTTACATAGGTTGTACAACTTCTACTCTCCCATACTCACAAGGCAGACCTAATATTTAATCTAGTTTTCACCTGCAATTTGCTTATAAAACTGTTTTATATGCATGAAATGCTACACGGTGACTTGCAAATCATCAATTGATAAACATGATTTACAGACCACATAGTTTGTTTCAGCTGCATTTACTTAAACCAACATTCCACTGCAAGTCCACACAAAGTTGTGGGAAATCCATGCCAAATATAAATGTTGGAAAGCAGATGTTGACAGCCACACTTCCAAAATGCTGTATATGCACAATTTTACCTTTGTTGCTTATTTCTGTCTTCATGTCCATTCTTAATCATGGAAATCAATGTTTAGTACTAAAGATTTGTCCCACTGAAAAGTAAAATGTCACAATGGTTTCCAAAATGTCTTGCCGTCTGGTTTGAAAACTACCTAAGTTCCTGGAGAATGAAGGTGTGGCTAGGATTCTTGTCTTAAGAGTTCATTGTCATGACCTAGACATAGCATAACTGTTTCACAAGTAGAACCACTTTCTTTCATTTGTCTGTGCCAAAAACAAGCCAGGGAAAAGTAAAGAAAAGAACACTGAGAAAGAAAAGGTAGAATTCAGAGTAAGCCAAAGGTATTTGAACCCATACGGGGACTCTTCAAAATCAGAAATTGATTCAGTGCTATATACAGTTTAATTATATATATTTTAAAAATACATATTTTCACATACATATTTTTATCTGTATCTCATTTTAACTGCTTGTTTTAACTTCTGTAACCTGCCTTGACTCACAGTTCTGAAAAAAGGTACAATGTTAAATAATAATAATAATAATAATAATAATAATAATAATAATAATGCTACTACCACTACTACTAAATGTATTCATTAAAAGAATTATACAGAAATTTATGGTATCAACTATTTTCAAGGCAGCTTATTCATTTGTTAAATCTTGAAGGAATTACTACTCAATAATTAATACAATATTAGTGAAAAAAAATAAACAACTTACAGAATATTCATGTTGACTCAAACAGAAGTTAACCTTTTGTTTCTGTCGTTGGGCTCTACTTCCTAATTCTATGTCTAGAAAGCTATTGCTGGCCATATCTTAGGTTTTAACTTAATGAACTCTTTAACCTTTGGGAGAACTATGGGGCGTCAAGTCGCTACTAGCGAAATGGGATACTAATGACAACATGCCACTACAGGAAAAATGTGTAGGAGGTAATCGAAAGGTATCTGCTTTCGTCAGATGATTAAAAATTCCTTCAGGAAATCAGCTGCCTCATTGTCTGCCCTGCGGGCTGTCATCTTGGTTGTCTGGGATATGAAACAAATTCCAAGATATTTACGTTCAGAGTATTAACAGGAAAGTATTACTAAGAGAGGAGCTTAAGAATATGGTAAGGTTTGGCAAAGGCTCCATTTTAACTGGAAAGTCTAACGTCACAGAAAATGCTTAATGTTCCCTCATTTTTGCATAAATCACAGTTTGCATAAATAAGTTCTGCCATCTCATCTAACGTGTTCCCTGGAAAATGCTTTAAGAAATATTGACAGCTAATACGAAACCCATAACTCAAACAGAAATCTGAAGCATGAAACTTCATGCAAGGCACTAAATTGGTGTATGCTTCCTGAAAATGGTTCTTCGTATTCTTGTTGATTGCAGGTAAGCACACACAGGGTTACAGCCCAATAACACAGCTTATGCAAATCAGGCTCAGTAGGACTTTATGTTTAGGACTGCAGCTTACGTTTTGTAATTTGGGATTTCCTATTCTATCAAGAGTCCAGAGACTGGGAAGTATTTTATGATAGTACTAGTATGTCATTCAACTATCACTGATTTTCATTTTAGTTAACATGAAGAGCCATGTTAGTACTTTCAGTGCAGCTATAGTCTGGAGATAGTCTTGCCCAGATACTCTACTAACACACTAATCCTTAGCTAGTGTTAATTAAACATGCAGGGAATGGATTGCAAGAATTGTGACACATTTGAATGCTTGTTGTTGTTGTTGCTGTGTGTGCCTTCAGATAATTTCTGACTTATGGCAATCCTAAGGAAAACCTATCATGGGATTTTCTGTGGGCTGAGAATGTGTGATATGCCCAAGGTCACCCAATGTGTTTCCATGGCTGAATGGGGAATCCAATCCTGGTCTCCAGGGTTAAAGCACTACATCACGCTGCTTCTTTGCTTGAATTCTACACCTCTTCAAAAATAGGTTTCTACAGTACTCAGATGAGTGGTCCATTCTGATGATTGTACAACAAATCTGGTCTGGGTTCTGTCTTGTTTCACATATGAATTCCTAGCACAAATGATACCCCATGTGGCTATGCTTAGCTCCAATTAGTTTACTCTTGTTTGCCTTCAAGTCATTTATGATGTATGGCAACCTTAAGGTGAATCTACCAAAGGCAAGATCTGTTCAGAGAGGTTTGCCATTGCCTTCCTCAGAGGCTGAAAGAGTGTGACTTGGCCAAGGTCACCCAGGGGGTTTCCAAGGCCGGGCAGCATTTGGGATCATGGCCTCCTGGAGTCCCAGTCCAACACCCAAACCACCGTACCATGGCAGGACAAATGATTTCCTTACTCTTACAGAAGTACTTCATATTGTTTCACTTGACTCTTTTATAACAAGTATTTCAAAAAAGATGGTGGTGAGGTCTTCCTATAGACTTCTAAAAATTCTTGTAAGATTCAAGCAGTTATTATATTTCTGTCACACGAGTCTATTATATCATTTAGGAAAACCTATACGAAGGGTATAATTCCCTGCTCATTTTATAGGAATGTATAGTTCTTTGCATAAGCTAAAATTATGTTTCATTACCTCCATAGTGGTTCCTTCCTTGTGAAATTATATATCAGGCTATTCCATATAGGATTATTGTGACAAAGTTCATTTTAATGTCAGAGTTGTTGAAGTTTTAAAAAGTTTTCCACATGATTGGAAGGGGATGAAGGGGATGGGTGTAGGGAATAAAATAAAACCAGAAGAGTCTGTCAGCATGTCATAATTTAATTAATAATTAAACCCCCAAACAGCCTGTAACAGGTTTAGTCAATAGTACTTTCACTCTAGCCAGATGTAGTCAAGTAAAATATGTGAATGTTGATAAAGTGCTTGAATGTGTACATGACCTTAATGTTTTGCAAATATTTAAACACTGCAAAGAAGCACTTGCCACCTACACTCACTTCTGCACTTTCTATTCTTTTCCTTAAAGTATTATCTGAACTTCCTATAATTTCCAGTTTTCTCATTTTTCAAATAAATGATTCAGTGCATTTTTTTTTATTTTAAATAAATCAATGTCTAGAGCCAATCACTCAGGAGAAATCCTATGCTAAGCAACTTCTGTACACACTGCGAGGCAGAAGATAACATAGCCAAAAAAAGAAAAAGAAAAAAAACTGTTCAAACTATTCTTGAAAATAAATCCAAATTTACCCCATTGTCCAGTATGCTATGCTTTGGGAGTTTGGCAGAGTCTTTTATATGGATAATCTGAGTCCCCAATCACCCAAGATTTAAGAGTTACTTATTTAATTATTTAGCTTTCAAGGCATCAGAATGATCTCTGGCTTTTGTTGTGATGGCCAGATTTTTAAAGATTTCGAGCTTGCACATCTGCTGCTTTCCTCAAATAATGAAATGTCTTGTCCTGGATAATCTCCTTAGGGACTGATAATCTTACTGGAAATATCTTTTAGCAGTTTTGCTCACTAAACTTTTGATTTATGATCATTCCATTCCCACAATTTTATCAGCATCATTTTTTAAAACAGTTTTGCAGCCAAATTGCAATCCAAGCATGTTTATTAAGGAGTAAATCCCACTGAACTATGGAACTTGCTTCTCTCACTTATTGTTCCACTACTAGTAAAATCAGTTTGGCTCTCAATAGGCTCTGTCAACCTTTTGGAGCCTATGGCACTATGCAGGCTACTCTTCAGCAAGGATAGTTCAGAAGTACTTTATTACTGGAACTAAGTTCAGAGGTCCATTTTTGCCATGCTGCCCTGCTCTTCAAGGAAAGCTGCTGTTGCTTGGTAGATCCGCCAAGCAGTCAGAAGAATTTATTTTGAAACTATACACAAAATTATTTTTAAAAAATCTTACTTTGCCTAGCACTTAATCTAAACGAATACGTTAAAAGTAAAAAGAAATCAGGAAAAAGAAGGTGCTGGGACAATGGATCCTGCTGATAGCACTGCTATATGCAAAAAGATAGACTACATGTTGTAACATGTTATTTGAGAAAAATCTCTTTTAACCATGGTCACAATACTACACAGGTAGTTTTCAAGCAATGGTATTGCATTTCCTGAGGCACATGCAACCACACCTTTACTACGTTTTGCCAAATAGTATATTTCCCTCCTGGCCATGCAGTAGTTTGAGCATTGGACTATGACTGTGGAGACCAGGGTTCAACTCCTCGCTCAGCCACTGGGTAACACTGAGTGCATTACACACTCATTACACACTCACAGAACACCCTGTGATAGGTTCACCTTAGTGTTGCCGTAAGTTGGGAATGACTTGAAGACACACAAAAACAGTAAGTGACAGAATACACAATCAAGAGGAAGGCAGAAGAGAGGAATCCTCACTGGCAGACAGATGACATGCCATATATTATGACCCTCCGCACCTGTCCCACTGAAAAAAACAATGTGCGGCACATACAATTGTTGATTTCGCTCCATTTCTTTTCACCCCAAAGCATTCTATATCTACACAAATACACACACACACACAGATGTTCATCTGTATCTCCACTCAGGTGTCAATATCATTAAGGTACTTCCTCGTGAGATTCTGCATTGAAATTTGGTACAAATATAGTGCAAAATATCCCATGACTGTGTGTGTGTGTGGGGGGGGCAATGCAAATCATTTACTGCCTGGAGATTCAAACTACTAGGAGAAAAAAAAGGTGAAAGATGAAATAAATGTCCAGAAAACTGAACAATTCACCAACACAACAAGTGAACTCCCTCAGTCACTTACCGTATTAATGAACAGCAGTGAAATCTATGACGATAAACACTGATAAACGTATGTATTAAAATCTTTGGTCAGAGGCAGTAAACCATGGTGATACGGAAAGACCCAATCACAACAAAGAAGCAATTCTAGCTATGTAATGTGATGCTACTGCTAAGAAATTAAGAGACTTTGATCCAAACATGTCAACACAGCAACGATAATGGAAGGTGTTTTCCTATCCCCTTCTTACCATGGCAGCCCCGGTGCTCCGCAGGAGACAATCCTAAGGCTCAGGATATCATTCAATATGGTAAGAAAGCTACAGTGTGAAGGGCAGAATAGGAAGAAGAGGGCCTTGCAAGAGCAGAAGCTCCACCTGGGCATGGAAACTCAGCCCGGATTTTCTCAAATTCCAGCTATCCCTGTTCCATATCCCGTGCCACTCCACAGGACTTTCCAACAGTTAGCACTTTGGGGGAAAGCACAGGTGATGCAACAGAAAGGAGAGGGCACGGCACACACATCCTCCCAGCATCACTAGTACTATTTGGGCTGCATCAGTCCTAAACTAAGCCAGATACTGTCCAACAAAATAATGTAGTTAGTGGTTCAAGTGCTGTAGTCTGACCACTCATTCTCTCTTTGTGGAATTAAATGCACTTCAAAATGATTCTGCTGTTTCCACACCAGCCAGAAGGCTGAACTCTGGCAAGGGCCCACATCGCCCTGTCTAGTGGAAAAGACTGAGAATTAGGCACTTGAAAACTTAAATTTTGTGTCAAGTTATACCTAATAACACAGTACACTCATCTGACACAGAACAAGTAAATCCACATAAAAGATGGAACATTAGTCTGCCACTGTCCTTTGAATCACATACTTGAAACATAGACATCTACTCCATTCATGCTCACTCTCTCCCCAGGGAAGTGGGGCAAATGGATCTGTTTGGCCAATGCAACCTTAACATTCTCACTGATAATAAGCACTCAGCATCTTTAGTACTACTCTGCAGTGTACCGCCTCTAATTGTGTTTCTTGGTAGAAAGGTGTTAATTTGGAAACTTGGCAGGATGAAAAAATAACTAATTCTTCTATGCCTGAGTCCTGGACAGTGAATCTTCAGTTCCAAATCTCCAATAATGGTGAAAGGAAGGCACTGCCCTCAAACTACATGACTGCACAATCTGATTCTCAATTCTTATTTTTCAATTGACACATCAAGAAAAGGCTTTCTCACCTTTTATAGATTTTCTGCACGAGTATCACCTTCTGGTTGGAACCTCACATGCTCCAAGTAGGAGGAAAACATATAAGTATTTATAAGGGCAAGTACTTATACATACATAAATCTTTATATAATCATACCATATATACCTGTCATAAATTTCCTCTATGCATCAGAATATGCATGTGATAATATACACTTCAAAAAAAATACGGAAGTGACATCTGTTTCTCTGTTTTGATCCTTCTCTTCAACCAAATAGTCCAGGCTGGTGTAGTGGTTTGACTCCGGAGACTAGTTTTGAATCCCCATAGAAACCCACTGGGTGACCTTGGCCAAGTCATACACTCTCAGTAGGGCCGCGTTAAGGTTTGCATAGGCTCTAGACACTCTTGTATTGAACTCCTTACCTTGCCTCAACGTACCACTAGAGATATTTTTGTAGGCCCTGAAATTTTACTAGGCCCCGAGCACTGTGCTTAAAGTGCAGTCGTGTCTTGCAGCGTCAGAGGAAAGCAAAGGCAAACCCCATCTGAACCAATTTTGTCAATAAAAACCCCCAATAGCTTCACCTTAGGGTCACCATAAGTCAGAAAAGACTTGAAGGCACACAACAAAAGAGAGATTTCTCCCTTGTAACATTCAGAACAACCCTACTAGGTAAACTGAGGTTCAAACTGATCCAGAGTCATCCTGCATCACCTATAGAACAACTCAAATGATATGCAAAGTGCATTATTGCATTTACTCCATCCTTTTGTTGTTGTTGTTCCCCTTTTTAAAAAGCCACAGACAAGCCTCATCAGGATTAGAACTGCAGTTCATTTTTGACCCCCCTTCTCCATTATGTATTGGTATAATGAAAATTGTTTTCTGAACGAAGAGGAAAATTATTGTTGGGTGAACTGCATGGGAGGCAAGGCAGTCTTAATAGTGAAGTCAGAGTATCTGAAAAGTAAAGGAGGGAAAACTGCAAGAAATGGTTAAATTTTTTTTTAAAGAAAGAATTTTAAAGAAAATGCTTTCACTTATCTTGTGGAACAAGGTGTTACTGCACACATTTTCTTTCTTGGTTTTTCTCTCCTCCCCCTTCTTTTAGCTGCAATATGCTATCCACACAGTATCTCTCAGTGGCACAGATCTCAAGGTCTGCATCAGCACTTCTTGTCCAGACAGTGCATTAACCTAAAAACCATTCTGTTGTTCATTTTGGTACATATCAGCCACACTTGCTGTCATAGCACATTATCCTCCTTCCCACCCCTTGTTTTTCCTTCGCCTTGTCACTAAACTGTCACTGTAGGAAATGGGTCACATGGGAAATTAGGTTCCCTTTTACCTAGGAAAACCTAAAGGTTTCAGAAGCATGACACTGTACAATTTGTAAAGTAGCTATGTAAAAAAATGTACGTAACGCTTTAGCAATCAGACTGTTAAGGTTCTTCTTTGGCTGAGGAAGCGAAACAATTTTACTGGCTATTAACTATACAAACAGTTCACCAGTACAGGAGAGCCTTGCTTTAAAGTAAAGTACACTAATCAAAATATAGTTATGTTCAAACATAGTAGCTTTAAGAACAAAGGAAATCAAAACACTGCTAAAATGTAAACTTCACCAGTTGCAACACTCATTTTAATTTTTTTTTACCCAAAACGGCCAGCATATATAAAAAGTAGCAGTGGATAAAAGGTAATGTGAAGATCTTCCATTATTATAGACACTAATGTCAAACTTAAATTCTATGAATTTATTTAACTTATATCTCACCTTTCTCCCCATATGGGACCCAAGGCTGCTGATAATATAAGTTAAAAAAAATATAGCTGAAAGAATGAGCAAAAAAAGTCAATAGGCTATATTGAACAATACAACTGAAACACAAATTTAAATCAATTAAAAATTCTTATATTCATGTAGCCATAAGGAGGCATCTCCTGCATAAATAAACACACATTTATCTTTATACACAAAAAAGAAACTAGTGTTGTGATCCTAGTGTTGCAAAGTGCTCTTTTTATCTGTAGCATAGGTGTGGTAGCAGGAATGCAAAAAGCTGTAAGCAGAGCAAATGATGACAAGGCAGAAAAAAAGTTCTTGTCATTGTCAAACGGAGGTTCATCCACTCAAACTGTCCTGTTTTGTCAGGTACACTGCCCTTTAATCTTCTGTTATCCCACTTTTTCAACTGCTTTGAAAATGTCCCAGTTTCCCTCTCTCCCTTCCACTTTCCTTGTTTGTATTCAGCTTACTTCAATTCCCACAAACCCAGCCCAAAGTGCAAGACAGTCAACCCACCAGTGGGAGAGGAGGGGACAGAATCTTGCTTTTTCCAGTAGGTTCAGGCAAACACAAACTGCTGTAGTCTCTCCTAGCTCATGTGTTCTTCCTCATTAATAAGTTTCCCCATCTTCACTGCACTCTGATGTTGCTTGGCTGCATGTGAAATATTGGAAGTCACAAAAGCTACTGGCATTCAGCAACTCCAGGGTTGGCATCCTGTTGGTTATCCCAAAACAGAGTAGGCCCATTCAATGAATCCTTGAATGGTGAGTCAATACATATGTAAATCTCATTTATTTAATGGGTCTTTTCTAGTCAGGGGTAACAGCAGGATGTTGGCCTCTTTTGATAAAGCCTGGTTTTTGGGTGAGTCTTCAAAGCCATAGTTCTTGGAAAAGAAGGCATGCACTGCAGAAACAGGATGCTCAGGGGCTGGTTTCTTTCTCTCTGAAACAGCAGTGGTGACTTTCTCTTAATTCCCTCATCACTACTGCATAGAAAAAGTGCACCATGAGAGATAGTTACATCAGCACAGAACACCAAACAGATTCAAGTTCAAAGTATCACAGAAAGAAGTGAGCAGGTGAAGTGGCTAGGAAACTGTCAGCTGCTGGAGTAGGGTAAAAAGCTGAATATTGAGTATGCGGGAATAAACTGGAGAATCCAAGAAGATAGCAAGTTTAGCCAGAACCTGACCCAGAAATCAGTCCACCCTCAGTATCTTGCTGCAGGTCCCACAGCCACAGGTCACTACAATTCACACAATTTACATTGAGTAAATTGAGTAGGACATTTAGACATAGCAAATTTTTGACACTTTTATTACAATGGAAGGAAAAACACGATCACAGTAATTCAAAACAAATGAGTACAGAAATGTACTGTACCCTAGATTTTTCCTTAAGTGATTGTTGTGGCTCAGCATACTCTGGCTGTTTTGAAATGACCATTATCTCTTCAGTGCCTTTATGATAATGTTTTAGACTGTGGGAAGAGAAGCTTGCCCAAGTAAAAATATCGTCATCATGACATGAGTTCTACTGGTGGTGTTCTACCAAACTAGAGAACATTTTAAGTTTGCTGTAATTCCTCAGTTTCAGCTTTCAGCTACTTTTCTCAGTTTCTGTCATGGGCCAGGATTTGGCTTCCCCAGGTAAACAGCAGCCTCAAAGGAGGACCAGCAAAATGCAAGCACACCAAGAGCTAATTAGGATGGGATGAGAACCAGCTAATCAGGCTGGAATGGGAGCCAGCTGACTCCAGCCTTCTTAAGGAAGGCAGAAGGCAGTGGCTTGATGTCAGAAACAACATGTGTGCTTGCTGGCCTTTGCGTGTACTTGCCATCTGCCTGCCTTCTCTGACTTTTGGACTGTCTGACCTTGCTGTTGGCTGGATTCCTGACCTTTGGCTAGACACTGGACTTTGCTTCTGCTCCACCCTGACCAGGAAAGCTTTATTGGAGTGCAAAGCTATATCAGTTTGCCTGCTGAATATCTTGGTACTCTGTTGCCTGACAACAGACAGCTGGCATCTATGACAGTATCCAAATATTTCCACTGACCATCCCTCAATTCTTTTCCAAGTTAAAAAAGGGAGAGGGTGTGCGAAGATCACTGGATGTATAGCTCAGTCTTTATTTTGCTGGGGAAGGCACAACCACTTTTCCAACTGGCTTAAGCAGGACTGCTCAAAGAAGAAACACTGCAACAAGCCTGGCATCCTCTTGGTTAATGCTACCTAGAATAGACCCATTGAATCAACTATTGAATACTGAGTCAACATGTAGCTGAATATCACTCATTCTACTCTAGCCAGGATTAACAGGATTTGGGCCTCAATGAGTAGTCAGGGCTGTGGAAAAAGGCCGTTGGAGATGGTCTGTTCCTGTAGCAGGGCTTTTAGTTTGTTCAGATATCTTAATATTCTCTCAGAAGCCTATGCAAGGTATCTTAACATTGGATTTCAGACATTAACTACATAGCTGATTATCCATTCACACAGATAACCCCTGACATTCCTTAACAACTCTTGTCTATCTAGCAGGAAAAACAAATAGTGCCATGGAAGGCTGCAATGTACATTATTAAACTGTTAAACCGTTACCTTTTTATGAACATACAGGGAGGTATTATGATACTGAGCAAAGTTTTTGGAAACCTATATTTCTGATCAAACAAACATGCTGAACAATCCCTTAATTTTTGTCATCCATTTCCTATATGGCTGGACTACATAATAGGAAGATTTAAATACAAACAAGGACAGAGGTAGAGATAGAATAGATATGTCAGAAATAAAACACAATGGTTTATGATCACTATGGTTGCCACTAGTTCTTTTGTCTGGGCTTCAAATCAATTTCTCCCAAAGCTTTTTACCATAAGATCTAATGGTTTGCTTCACAATGAAAAGTATGTTCTAATGGTCAAACCAAAAACTTCCGAATTTTATTTTCAGCTGATGAAATAAAAATTTGGTGGAAATTCTTGGGACTAGTGGTTGGAAGAAAGCAGAATGCTATTGTTTCTCCCCACAGTCCTGAAATAATATGCAGTGTATTAAACAAAAAGACAAAAAGCAGACAAAAATAATGCACTAGGTGATCGTAAATTGGATTTATTTTCAAGGCATGCAGATCTAGCTCCTTGTTTAAAAGACAGGATAAAAGAGTACTTGCCATGTAAGAGGAAAAGCAGATGTTCTGCAGGAGATATCCTGGCTTGAATAATTGATATATTTATGATTATAATCTTAAAAGCAACAAAAGTGATTAGTAATATGTGTGAGGAAGATGAATGAATGTTGAAGAGCCTTCCAGTATGAAAGTCTCTTCTAAGGCACAATTCAGTGTCCCTTTGTGAATGTGCTTTCAGTTTCAGAGCTGAAAAGCAGTTGCAAGCCACTTAGCAAGATGTCAGTGCCTGAACTAATGGGTAGGGGAACAATGGATGACAATTGTTTTTTTCCTTACAATGTTTGATGAGTCTCATTTTTCATGGTATCTATGCTACATCAATGTTTCTCACAGCTGTAACTAACCACAAGAAAGCAATAAGGGAGAAAGTAAACTGATTTGTCTATTCCCTTAATTAGCTTGATGCAGTCTCTTACAGGAAATTGCCGGGCACACCACTTCTTGATGCTTTAAACTGCATTGAACTATGCTATACATGTAATATTCCACTCAAAGAACTCTGCTTTAAACTGTTTGAAGTTACACCCATTTGGCTTGAAGATGATACATATTTTACCAGTTTTATTGTCTTCTGAAACTACAGAGGTAGGGAAAGGAAATTACTTTTCCTCAGCCCTCATTTATAAGACTGTTGGGGGAAAAGATCATCTTAAAGAATCATTATACCTTGGTAACATACCAAACAAACTACCTCCCTACAATATATACACAATGTCTATGCTCATTGGCATTTCACATGTTTTAGCAATTATTCTTTTTCTTTCTTTTCTTATTTTCTTTCTTTTTCTTTTTTGACTTTATAAGTGGCCTTTTAATCAGCACTGCTTAACCTATTTCTCATTTGCTTGGAATTAAGACAAAACAATTATGGTAAGTCATAATTAAAAGACACCTGTTGAATAAATGGAATTCATGCAAGTGTTGACTTACCAAGTCCCCACAGAGTTGATGCTAACTGCTCCTAACAACTGGATTTAACCAAATAGCTAACTGTGCAGAAAATGTGGCTTATTTTTTATATATTTATTATACAGGTAAAGTATTTATATACTCTCTGCTAGCCTACATGCGCCAACATTTCACAAGATGAAAAGCAGGACATTTGAGGCTAAGCAACACTGGAGTGTGGCCAAGGTGGCAAACACTGTTAAGGAGGAAGAATACACAAGCTAGCAGAGTCTGCAGCCCTTTGCTTTTGCCTTGCTTACTGGGAAGGTCAATAATTTTCCCTTTCTCTCCTCTTCTCTCTGTTGATTTAACTGAATGCAAACTATTTTTGCATTTTGAACTGAGTTTACAACAACTGACACAAGCTGGGGATGAAGATGGAAAGTGGGAGTAGGAAAGAAACTGGGACATTTTAAACATAAACATAACATAACATAACAACAAAAGATTAATCAGGACTGTCCCTGCCAAATCAGCTCAACTGAAGGGCATGCTAGCCCACGAGGGCACCCAAGTCAATATGCAATATGTAAAAACACCTAAAACAATAAAGGGACAAAAACTTTAAGAATGAAATAAAATACTCTGAGAACTTTTTAAAACAAACTAAAAATAATCTTAAACAAAAATTAAAAGAGAAAGAACCATTTCAAGCACCAAAGACCATATAGAGCAACATAATTTTAAGTTGCCCTTTGGACAGAGCCAGCCTAACTTCCCCTGTCAGGGCTCTGCTACACAAGCCTAGCTTTACAAGACGCAGAGACATGCAACAGGGCCTCAGTTTTTAGGCAGACTTATATGGGAGGAGGCAGCCTTTCAGACATTCTGTCCCAAAGCCATTTAGGGCCTTGTAGGTCAAAACCACCACTCTGAGTTGAGCTTGGAAGCAAATTGGAAGCTACTGTAATTCTTGTAAGACTGATGTTACATAGGCCCTAAAATGCACACTTGATATGAGTCTGATACATTCCATACTACTGGCAGCTTCCAACCACTTTTCAAGGCAGACCCATATAGAAACCATTGCTTTAATTTTTTTAAAAAATAGTTTTTTTAAATTGAATCTGTTTAATGCTTTTAAACTTTTATACTGTATACTGTTTTAACTATTCTGTTTTACTTGATGCTGTAAACTACTTTGAATCCCGTTGGGACATAAAGACATAAGCAAATAAAAAAAAGCATCATAGTAGTCTAATCTAGAAAGCCTAGCACTTCCTATTACCAGAGAAAAGATTTTGTGGGTGACCCAGCCATCAGTTTTAAAACTACAATAGTCCTCCGTAGCCATGTTACTGGTATACGCAATTTCACTTATCTGTGACCTGCTCTAGAGCCATGGCTGCACTGCCAGCTGGAATCCTTGCTCTGGGATGCCGGGCCCTTTGTTCCTTTCTTGGTTGAGGAAGGAGAGGAACACTTCTTCTTTGGCGAAGAAGGACATGGGAGGGTGAAACCATATGTGTCTCTCAGCCAGGGAAAGAAGAACACACCTTCCACGGCCGAGAGAGACATGGGAAGCTCAGTTGCACAAAGTCATGCAGCTTTCTCTGCTGGTCTCCTTCCTCGATGGAGAGAGGTGCAGGGGGAGCTGTGTGTCTCTTAGCCTTTCTTGGCTGTGCGAGCCATGGAAAGCTTAGTTGCACAAAGCCACGTGCCCCTCTCTTTCTCTGCCAAAGTCTCCTTCCTCAGCAGAGAGATGTAGGGGGGACAAGCTGTGTCTCTCTCCCTCAGCTGGGGATGGAGGAACACTTCTTCCTTGGCTGAGGAAGCATAGAAGGTTTAGCTGTGCAAAGCCATGCACCTTATTCCACTGCAGAAGGTGACCAACACTCCTTTCTCAGCTGAGAGAAGTGCAGGGAGAAGCATTTGGTATTATCTGCATGTTTTCGCTCTCTGTGGGAAGTCCTGGAACATATCCCCCCCACGGTTATGGTGGACCTACTGTATACATCTTTATTCTTCATAAAATTGGAGAGGGGGGTGAGCTTTGGCAATTTCTGCTTAAGACAGACACATTGGAGTATGCCGGGAAAGCACAGTCTTTATTATCTTTCCCCCTTACACATCTTTCTTCTACCAATCATGATTCCATAAGCTTCAAGCATATTACTTGCTAATAAACAAAAAACAGCTCCTGAAAAATTGCACTAAAACCAAAGTGTAATCAAGGAACTATTCTTTACACAGAGAACAGTTCTCTAGCATTCTGAAAATTAAACAAAAGAAATGAAGCAATTGGTTGAATAACTCCCATTTAAAAGAATGATGGTTAATTCTAAACGAATATGTATAGGACTGTTCTGTGAATTGTATTATTTGTACCTAACTTAATTAACTCTATTTACTATGCAAGTAAATATAACACAAGTAGCTATGTCAAGCCTTAAAATTTTAAAGGGAAGCCCCCCTTAAACAAATGTTACTGAATTCTATACATAGCCTCTTAATGGAGACCAACTCTTCTTTAAAGCAATTAGGCTTTGGTAAAGATGGAAAATATACCTCACAAACTATTACTTCTAAGTCTGCTAAAAGACCATTATGAAACTTGTAACCTTCTCCAAAATTTTTTTTTTTTTTTAAAAAATGGTAGTCATTTGTCTTCATCTAGGGCAAATATAACAAGTCACAAAGATGGAATTCCCTAGCTGATTCCATTGAAAGATGGGTTTATTTTCAGCAGCATTTGGTTCATCAGTTTTTGAACTCCATCTGAAATGTTCTACGGGTGAAGTACTGAGGGAATTCTATTTAGATTTATCTCCAGCTTTAAAGCATAAAATTGGACGTATGCTTTAGACTCTTCTCACAAAGACACTGGCAATGCTTCCATCTGTTCAAGACAAATGTCAAACAAGAGATGAAGAGGGTGACATTTTAAAAATTAAATTAATTTAGAATTTTAAAATTACATTTAAAAAAAATATTAGGGTGTTTATATTTTCTGATTTTTTTGTAAACTAAAGTACCCACTTGTATCTTAAAGTAATGTACGGACACCCTTCCCCAAGCACCTTCAAGTCAGGAGCATGGCCATGAGACAGAAGGCCCTCTTACCAGTGGCCTCTCACCTTCGGAATGTTTTCCCCAGAGATAGTTTCCCACAAAAAAATGCCTTTAGACACATACTGTCAAATTACGTTAAAGATTTGGCTTTACTGGAAGATATTTATTGCAGCACCATGAGTGCCAAAAAGACCAATAAATGGGTTGAAGAGGAAGCCTGAATTCTCCCTAGAAGCCAAGATGACTAAATTAAAGGCTTTCCCACACCACACTGTTACAGTGCTATTATTCCACTTTCAACATCCTATGGAATTCTGGGGTTTATAGTTCAGCTCCCTGGCTGAGAATTCTAAGTGCTCCTCCCTAAACTGCAAGCCCCAGGATTCTGTAGGATGTTGAAAGTAGAATAGTAGCGCTGTAACGGTGTAGGGCAGAAAGGCCCGAAGTCTGTCATACTTTGGACAAATCACAAGAAGACATGACTCACTGGAAAAGACAATAATGCTTGGTAAGGTAAAAGGCAATGGAAAAATAGAAGGACTATATTACAGACGGATAGATCAATCAAGGAAGCCACAGCCGTGAGTTTGCAAGACCTGAGCAGGGCTGGTGATGACAGGGTGACTTGGAGTCTCTCAATCATAAAGTCACCAAAAGTCAACTTGATGGCCAGTAACCACAACAACCACAATAGTTTGCGGTTACAAATGAAAAAAAAAATCCACTTGCTCTGGACTTGTTGCTATGATTTGCTATGGGATACTCTGTATATGATAAAGCTGACAAGTATTTTTTTTTTTATCAAGTTAAGAACAACATTCAAAAATGTTTCCTAGAGCAAAGGTTTTTTGGTCCTCCATGTGTTTTTGATTTCAGCTCTAAGAATTCGCAATCAGTTACCAAACTGACTAGGTCTTTTGGGAGCTGAAATCCAGAACACCTGGAGTACCAAAGTTTGATACTGTGTTACAGAAAAATCATGTCTATTATGTGAGATTGTAATCCCATAGTTTTCCTGTTGTTGCTACAATGTAGAATGATCACAATGTGAAGAGCAAATCTGACAATATCTTGCATAACTGTATGTTGGATGTTAAATAAATAAATAATAAATTCATGTGGGCCTACATTGTCACCATTTTGACACTGGTTAAGTCTTCCTCCCTCCAGGCCTTTTAAGATCTGTGATTACAGTCCTAATTTAAGATTTTATTATCTCTTAAAGATACTGCAGGCAATTTATCTTAGTATTAGTACTGCATATTATAGCCAGTGTTTTACTGAAGGCAATTTGAACTTCTACAACTTGCATATTATCCATTGTATTGATACCTGTGATTCTATGCTGTTTGAAGACTTTTAAAGATGAGTACATTAGATTTTTGTTGTATGATTGTGATGCTTTGTTTGGGTAGGGTTGAAAATGATCAGTTCTCCTTCTCAGTGCCATATCTTGATCTGAATGTATTCCCCACAAATAGGGCTATTCTAAGTTGCTAAAAAAGGCAATGACAGCCAGCATGGTATAGTGATTTGACCATTGGACTATAGCTCTCAAACCGCTTCTCACCTATGGAAACCCATTAGGTGACCTTGGGCAAGTTACAATCTCTCAGCCTCAGAGAAAGGCCAAGGCAAAGCCCCTCTGAACAGATTCTGCCAAGAAAACTCTGTGACAGCTTTGCCTGAGGCTTGTCATTTGTCAGAAATTGAAGGCACACAACAGCAACAACAACAATGGCAAAGGCATTCTAAAGGCACTTAGTGTTACATGTTTCTATGCAGTGAAAAAAACAGCAAACTGTAGTAAAAAAAAGGACAATAACAGCAGCTATTCTAGAAGTAACTTAAAACGAGACATGGGTGCTGCTACAAGCTATGTTGTTGTTGTTGCTGTTGCATGCCTTCAGGTTATTTCTGACTTATAGTGACCCTATTACAGAGGGTTCAGGAGGTGTAATGCTCCCAAGGGCACCCAGTGGGTTTCCATAGCTTAGTTGGTCTCCAGGGCTGTAGTCCAAT
Source organism: Cyclura pinguis (assembly GCA_030412105.1). Taxonomy (NCBI): domain Eukaryota; kingdom Metazoa; phylum Chordata; class Lepidosauria; order Squamata; family Iguanidae; genus Cyclura; species Cyclura pinguis. The sequence goes on from CM059600.1 coordinate 135,568,410, forward strand.
GCTCAAATCACTACACCACACTGACTCTCAATAAATCGCAAAGAGAGACAAAAGGAAATAATTAAGTTTTGAGGACCTTGCTTCAAAAATGTACAGTAACCTCAAATCCATGGAAACACTGATGATCTGAGGCCCACTGTCTTCTGCTGGTAGCCTGTCAAGGCTTTCCGGGTGTGTAATCAGGCAGATAGCAGCAACTAGCAAACACCATTTGTTAAAGCAGTCCAAGTTCATAGCAAGGTCAGAGCCACTGGGTCTGAATTTACCAAGAGTCCAGAAAGGGAATGTCCAAAAGCAGAATCTATAGTCCAGGCAAAGGTCCAAAAACCACAAGCAAAGAATGCAAGCCTATTACTACCAATGCAGTCAGTAGATTCCAGTAGCTTTCTACCATCCTGACCTCTGGTTATATAAGCTCAGCATCCTACCCAGCTGTGGCCTAATTAACAAGCCCTTCTTATATAAACAGAAGCCCGGGCTCTCCCTTTTCCACCTGTACTGCTGCTGTAAGTACTGTTCCCTCTCATGTCTCTAGAGTGTGGTTGTTGGGAAGAGTCCTGCTAGATCCTGGGGCAGGGGCACAGCCCCATTCACACTACACTATTATAATGCAATGATTCCAGTTGTAACTGTCATGGCTGCATGAAATCCTGGGACTGATATTTTACAGAGGGGTATTTGGAATTCTTGGCCGAAGCTCTGTAATGGCTTTGACCAAGCTACATATTTCAGGATTCCACAGGATGCAGGAATGACAGTTAAAGGAGAATTATAGTGCTTTAATTATCTACTGTGAAAGAGCCCCTAGTGGAAAAGCTTCCAATTGACACTGAAGCCACAGACGTTGGGATTCATACATAACTGACTGAAAAAGTTAATATGTATAATACACCTAGAATACAGCTGTAGTATTTTCTTAGCTGTATAGGAATCAAAATATCACAAATCACTTTCTCCAGAAGAAGAGAATGCTGCCAAAAGTAAAGCAAAACTTCTTTTTCATAAAACAGTAGACTAGCCTTGGTTTTTCCTTTTAATTTGCAAGAGTGTTTTCTCTCTCTACACAAGTTGTGTTGGATATGTAAGAAGGAGTAACGTACTTTTCCAGCTACAAGCCTCACTTCCCCTAGTATAATACACAACATCTAATTCGAAAGCTAACATCTCAGGCCAAAGGCCTCTCATTTATTTATTCATAAATACTATTGATACTTATACTGCTATATGAATAATTGATAGTCACAGGAAAAAGAGGTGAAAACAAGATTCAGCTAAGACAGCTGATGTGATTGCCCCAGTACCTGAGGGAATTTATTCAAAGTTCAAAGCTATTTTGGTCTTGCCACATTTTAAGAACATCAATTTTAAACATAAGGTAATAGAATATTCACACTATGTGTTAACTATTCTGGCTCCCAGCAGGCACCCACCTATGTTCTGTTCTGGATCTTTAAAAATTCCACTTATTTTCCTTGTATAAGCTCACACAATTTCATTTAAAAAACTAAAATACTGGAAAATAATAGGACTAATATAGTCGGTAGGAATTAGTCAAACTGATTTTGTGAGGCCAACGCTTTGTTCATCATAAACACATTCTTCAGACATCCCAAGAGATGAATATGCACATGGACATCAGCTTATGGCTAATACAGAAATCAAATAGACTACATAATCGGAAGCAGAAGATGGAGAAGCTCCATTCTCTCTGCAAAAACAAGACCAGGCACAGGTTGTAGCACAGATCATGAACTGCTCATATTTTAAAATTAGAGTTAAGCTAAAGAAGAACACTAAACCAATTACCATGCCAAAATACAACCAGAAGAACACCTCTATAGAATGTAAAGATAATGTAAAAAATAGATTTGCACTATTAAGCCCAACTGACCAGGAGTTCTGAACTCTGGTCTGAAACCAGACATTGCCAGAACAGAACACAAAAAGACACTATCTGCAGCCAAAAAGAAGGAGAAGCCTCAATGGATAATAGATGAAACTCTTCAAACAGTTAAGGACAGACAAGAAGCAAAAGAAAAAGGTAACAAAAATACAGTAGGAACCCGATTCAGCAGCTTGTGTGTGGTGACAAGAACTAGTATAATAATCAATGCAGAAAAATATCAGATGACAACAGAAATAGGAGAACAAGAAATTTCTTCCACAAGATCCAAGAAATCAAAGGGAAACTTAAATCAAAAGTAGGGATGCTCTGTGACCAGGAGGGGAGCACATTGCATGGCCATGTACAAATAAAAAGTTGAATGAAAAATACACTATATAAAATAGATGAAAGGATGACAGATTCATTCAAGGGAGAATCATTTGACATTGAACCTACAATATTAGAAAGTGAAGTCAAAGCTTTACTTGGAGTTGTTGGGAGAAATACATCACCAGGAACTGATGGCATACCAATGGAACTGCTTTAAGCTACAGAGACAGAATTTATTCCAGTTCTAGTTAAAATCTGTCAACAAATAGGAAAAAGAATAGTTCACAGTTTGGAAATGCTCAATATACATTCCAATTCCCCAAAAAGGGGCCACTAGAGATAGCAGTAACCAGAAGACAGTGTTATCCTTCCATACAAGCAAAGTTACACTCAAACCTCTACAACAAAGACTTCTATCATATATGGAGTGAGAAATACCAGATGCCCAAGGGGGGTTCAGGAAAGGAAGAAACAGTAAAGATCATATTGCAAACATACATTGGATAATGAAGTACACCAAAGAATTTCAAAAGAAATCAACCTGTGCTTTATGGATTATAACAAAGCCTTTAATTGTGTAGATCATGAAAAAAACATAGAGGTCACTGTTAAAGAAATGGATGTTCCACAACATTTTCCTGTCCTGATGTGTAACCTGACCTCTGCGCAAGGGCTTCCATCAAGACAGAACATAGAGAAGTAGAAGCGTTTGTAATTGCCAAGGTGGTCAGGAAAGGCTCTATTTTATTACCTTATCTGTACTCTGAATATATCATACGTAAAGCAGGATTAGACTTGGAAGAAGGAAGCATGAAAATTGGAAGAAGGAACCTCCACAATTTAAGATACACGGATGACACAATACTACTAACAGAATATAGCAAAGACCTGGAATGATTACTGAAGAAAGTCAAGGAAGAAAGTGCAAAAGCAGGTTTATAGTTGAACACTAAGAAAAAAAGAATACTGACCACAGATTTGTATAACTTTAAAGAAGATGATGGAGACACTGAAATAGTTCAAGATTTTCTTTGCCTTGGGTTATTCATTAATCAGAATGGAGACTGTAGTCAAAAAATCAGAAGACTAAGACTTGAAAGGGCAGTTACGAAGGAGCTGGACAAGAAACTGAAGTGTAAAGATATCCTACTAAAGTTAGGATTGTTGATACTATATTTCCAATTTCATTATGTGGTTGTGAAAGCTGGACAGTGAAGAAAGCTGATAGGAAGAAAATCAACTCATTTGAAATGTGGTGCTGGAGAAGAATTCTGAAGAGCCAGCATGGTCTTAGGTGGTACAAAGCTTGGACTACAACTTTGGATACCAACGTTCAAATCCCTGCCTGGCCATGAAAACCCCCAGCGTGACCTTGGACAAGTGACATTCTCTCATTCTCAGAGGAAGGCAAAAGCAAACACCTCTGAACAAATCTTACTAAGAAAAACCCATGATAACTTTGCCTTAGGGTCACTGTAAGTTGGAAATAACTTGAAAGCACACAACAAGAAGAGTTCTACAGATACGGTGGTTTTCTAAAAAGACAAATAAATGGATCCTAGAGCAAATCAAGCCCAAACTCTTCCTGAAATCCAAGATGACTAAATTGAGACTATCATCCTTTCAACATATCATAAGAAGACATGACTTATTAGAAAAGGCAATAATGCTTGGCAGGGTAGAAGGTAGAAGGAAAAGAAGACGACCACATTACAAGTGGATAGACTCAATCAAGGAAGCCATGGCCCTGAATCTGCAAGACCTAAGCAGGGCTGCTGAGGATTGGGTGACAGAGATTTCTCCCTCAGAGTGTCTCTGTAAGTTGAAGTTGACTTGAAGCCAGTTAAGAACAAAGTAGGTAGGGAAGGGGGAAATCCCTCCCTTTTCACACAAGTTGAAAGAATTTAGCTCTTGAAATTCTTCCTTTCAGAGCAGCACAATAGTTACATGATATATACCTGTTTACAGAGAGAAAGAAGAGAAGTGTTAATTCCTCTAAAGTCTGCATATTGCTTTGCCATATCATCTTGGCAGAGCCTTGCACAGTCAATATGTGATGCTGTTCAAATGTTCAAATCACAGCATTAATTGCAAAGGCTTATCATTTAATAGCATTTCTCTAGTATACAGTGTTAGGTATTCTATGTGAAATAATGATCAGTTGAATTGCCAAAGAATAGAAGTTGATGGGAGGCTTGTTTAGATATCATTACTTACGCTACAACATCCGTCTACTCTTCAAGCTACTCTTACACCTTGAAAAAAATTCAGGGGAGATGTTGGGCTGATAGGCAGATGCAGCAAGAAAGCAGTTTGAGAATACTATACAGGCAAAATCAACACAATGCAAGACGGTTGCTGGGGTAGTTATCTTTAGATGTTAGCAATATTTTTGGTTTCGCTTTTGGCAACTGGGGAATGAACTGATCAAAACAAGCTCCAGTGAATCAAGCACTTGCTTTCTGTCCAAATTAATTCATTTGTGTGTACGTGTGTTAACATACAACAGCTGACAGTTTACAAAAGAAACACCTCCCTGCTCTTTCAGTTGCTAATAGAATACTCAACAAGACACCTGAAAATATCTTAATAAAAGAATCTATAATTCTGAATGATTTGCAGCACCTGTTGTGCTGGCTGAGACATGCCTTCTCAACAATTTACAGAATGATTGCTTCCACAATTGTGGAGACACACACCAGGAAAAAAAGAAAAACAAACGTCAGAGAGGCAGTTCAGAAGGCCGATTCAGTTTTAAACGTCAATATCCCATAGGCGTGCAGTATGTTGCATTTTCACCTTGGCTAACTTAATCCACATTGTTGTTGTTTTCAGGTAAATTTCACTTTAGTAGTCTCCCTCCTCAAGAGAAATGTGCATGCCACAAATTCAAAAGTGTTTAAAATTGAAAAAAAAAATGCCCTTCATAGACTGAAAATTGTTAATATTCTTTCACAGTCTGCTCTGTCCATAAATGCCCTCAACCTACTTCCTCCTCACCCCCGAATCTTCCCAGCTTGAACTGAATAAACTCTCCCCACCCCTTTTTCCATCTCAGTCCTAACACATACCTGATGCAGCAAAATTTCAGTTAGTGTCTAAAATGGAACAGAAAAATGGCTGCACTATTAGCCTTCCTCCCAGAAACCTAAGGGAAATGGATGCGGGGGAAGAAACCAAGGCCCAGGATGTTGATTATGGCAATTGTGCACACCTGTATCACACCAACAGGTATGTATTATGTTTATGAGAAGAGAGACACTGCAAGACCTTGTCCTACTCAGCAGCGCCCAAACAGAATAAATAACAAGTGCAGGCCGAGACCATTCCCATGAGATTGCATCGTGATAAATGATGATTATGGAAGATATGTAGGGGTTGAGACTAATATGTTAAGTATGAAAGTATTGCTGGTGGGGCTATATGGCCCGCTGGAAAATAAAAATGAATTCTATGAGAAACTTCTAGGAAAAATAAGGGCAGTTGAGTGCCAAAATGTAATAATCATGGGAGATTGGACTGGTATCACCCAACCAGAATTAGATAGGTCTATATCAAAGAGAAAAAAGAAGAATGCTGGAAAATTACCCAAAGCTTTTTTTGATGGAAAATCTAACATTAGTAGATGTATGGAGAAGTTTATATGGGGAGCAAAAAGAATATACTTACTTCTCTGAAATATACAAAACCTGGTAAAGAATAGATATGATCTGGCGCACAAAAACAATAGTTAGACAATTACATAAAATGGAAACCTTGCCAAGGATCAGATCAGATCACGCCCCCCTGGCATTAATAATGGAAGATCAAAAACCAGAATATAGATGGAGAATAAATGAGAATTTATTGAAAGATGAGAAAATAATAGAAAAAGGCAAAGAAGTAATCAGAAGATACTTTGCAGAAAACCTGCATAAGGGTGTGCCTATTGAAACAGTGTGGGAGGCGGGTAAAGCCGTGATGCGGGGTTATTTAATACAACAGGATATAAAATTTGAAAAAGAGAAAAAGAAAAAAGAACAGGTTTTAACAAAGGAAATACAGCAATTAGAAAATATATTTAAAACCTCACCTGGAAACATAAAGATTATAGACCAAATAAAGGTGTTACAAAAACAAGTATTAATTCAGGACACCCATGAAACTGAAAGAAATTTGAAATTTATAAAACAAAAAATTTTCTTTTTTGCAAATAAAACAAAAAAGTGGTTGGCTTATAAAATTCAAAAAGAGAGAGAAAAGCGGTTGATATTTCAGATAAACGATAACAAGAGAACCTTAGTTAAACAGGAGGAAATAAAGGCCTTTGAAAGGTTTTATAGAGATCTATATGCAGATTCGGGAACATGTCAGTTGAAAAGAAGTAAGATAGAGAAGTATTTAAGTGAAGGGGAGATACCAAAAATCACAGACGAACAGAGACAACAATTAAATAAGGTTATAACTAAGGAAGAAATAGTGCAAGCCATTCAGAAACAAAAATCAGGGAAAGCACCAGGGCCTGATGGCCTTACTGCACTTTATTATAAAAGATTCCATGAACAACTAATAAATCCACTGTATGAGATAATGAATGGAATGACTAGAAATACGCGACTACCATCATGAGGAGAAGCTAACATCACTTTGATCCAAAAGGAGGGAAAAGATCCAAAAGAACTAAGTAACTATAGACCCATTTCACTGTTAAATGTAGATTATAAAATATTTGCCACAGTATTAACTGAGAGACTAAAAAAAATTATGCAAGTAATAATTCATACGGATCAGAATGGCTTTTTACCAGGTAGATTGTTAAAAAATAATATACGGACAGTGCTGAATGTAATACAGTACTTTCATAAACATAATGAAAAGAAAATGGCACTGTGTTTTCTTGATGCTGAAAAAGCCTTTGATAGAGTAAATTGGGTTTTCTTAGAAGAAACAATAAAAGCTATAAACGTGGGATCTCAATATACGGAATGGGTAATGGCTATATATAATGATAAAAAAGCTAGAATAATAGTAAATGGAGAAACAACACAAAGCATAAGGATAAGTAGAGGAGTGAGACAGGGATGTCCCCTGGCACCGCTTTTATTTATACTAGTATTAGAAATATTTAATAATAGGCTAAGGCAAGAAAAACAAATTCAAGGGGTTAAAATTAAGAAACAGGAGTACAAAATTAGTGCTTATGCGGATGATTTGGTAATCATTTTGGAAGATCCCCTATCTAGTATAGATACGCTAATGAATAGATTGACGGAGTTTGGTATATTATCGGGTTATAAAATAAATAAGCAAAAGACAAAAATAATTATTAAAAATATTCAAGAGCAGGATGAACAAGAACTAATAAATAAAACAGGTTTTATGACAGTGAAGAGGGTAAGATATCTTGGAATAAATATTACAAGGAATAATGTGGATCTATTCAATAACAACTACAAAAAGGTAGGGTTGGAACTAAGGGAGGAACTTAGAAGATGGCAAAAGCTGGAGTTATCATTAATGGGTACAATATCTGCAGTCAAGATGAATTTACTCCCAAAAATAAATTTTTTGTTTCAAAATCTCCCGATAATCACGAATGAAAAACCCTTTAAAGAATGGAATCAAGAACTGCGAAAATTTATATGGAAAGGAAAGTGACCAAGAATAAAACTTAAGGTATTAGAAGACAGTAAGGAAAGAGGGGGAATGGGATTACCCAACTTAAAATTGTATTACTATGTAAATTGTCTGGAGTGGATGACTGAATGGATAACCTTGAGAAATACCAGAATGTTAAATTTAGAAGGTGAAGACTTATATTTTGGATGGCATGCCTATGTGTGGTATGGTAAATCATCTATAGATAAAGAATTCAGATCTCACTTCTTAAGAAAATCTCTGTTAACCGCATGGTTAAAATATAAAAGACAATTATATTTAAAAATCCCACTTTGGGTTTCAACCCATGAGGCCTTCTACAAAAGAGAAATTCCCAAGTTAAACTCCTGGATAACATATAAAGGCATACTGAATATACTTGGAGACAATACAAATTTTAAATCTAAATATGAACTAAATGCCCATCGATGGCAGACACATTGGCTACTATTTACACAATTATTGGAAAGATATAAAAAGGACAGAGAAGCAGAGGGATTTGAAATTAGAGAAAGAGAGTTTGATAAGATATTAAAGCCAGGAGAAAAGCATAAAATAAGCCAAATATACAGTATCTTATTGGCTATACAAAATGAGGCAGAAACAGTTAAGATGACAATGGTAAAATGGGCGCAAAATTTGAACCATGTAATTACCATGGATCAGTGGGAAAACTCTTGGAGAAATACATGGAAGTTATTAAAGCCATCTAGCTTGAGAGAAAATTACTATAAAATGCTTCACAGGTGGTATATCACCCCAGCTCAAATCTCAAAGATACAAAAAAATCTGAATAATACCTGCTGGAAATGTGGACAGAAAGGTACATTCTTTCATATATGGTGGCAGTGTGATGAAGCAAAAACCTTTTGGATAGGCGTACATAACAAAATACAAGACACAATAAAAATAAAATTTTTATTATCTCCCAAAGTATATCTTCTCAATATGATAGAGGAATTACATATAAATAATTCAAAAAAGAAAATAATCTTATATATGATAATGGGCGCCAGATTATGTTATGCACAGGTGTGGAAGCAAAAAAGGCCCCCAAGGTTAGAAGACTGGTTATTAAAATTATTTGATATGGTAGAAGCAGACAGGGTAATAGAGTCCTTGGAAGAAAAAGAAAAAAAGAAAACTATTGAAGAATGGAAGATAATCTCGTCTCTTTGGGAAGCTTATTGGGGTAAGAAGGCCACCATCTTTTTAGAATATTGATTTTTATAGGTTAATGAGTGTCTAGAAGGTGTGATGTCTTAAAGATAATATGATGAAACGGAAGGTAAAGATGGAATAGGAAGGTGTAACATAATACTCTCATAAGTAACATGTAATACCATTATTAAAATAAACTTAAATTTATTAAATTTAATAAATTAATCAAGTTATTATAAATATGGTATTTGGGGTTATAGTACAATGTTTATATATATATGTTTTTTCTGGTATTTAGAAGGAATATAACAGATAAGAAAGCATGTGTTACTTGAGTTTTGGCAGGGGGGATGTCTACGTGGGAGGAGGTGGTGGTATTATTACTATTAACATAGTTTTTAATATTTATGTAATATAGAGAATATTGAAAAACTATAAGAATATAGAATAGAGAATATAGAAAAATAGTAACTTTCAGTAGAGAAGAATTATAAAATTAAGTATGTACTATACATGTAATATTATATTATATATAATTATATAATTATATATAATTCTATAATTTATAGAAATGACTCAAAATGATTAATACCGCCACATTTGTTAAGTGGGAATGTATGTTTAATGTTTTTTTTTTTTTTTTGGTAATGCTGGTATTTGTAATGCTGGTATTTTGTATCGTGTTTGGTCTTGTTTTGATTTTGTTTTGTCTTGGTTTAGTAGATTAGTTATGCACTTGTGTTGTGATGTACGTATGTATTGTGTGCAATCGCTTAATAAAACAAGTTAAAAAAAATAAAATAAAAAAAATAAAAGCCGCTGAAAAAGTGGGACAGCAGATTAATCAGATGGAGGGTGTGTGTTTAGGAACAATCACAGAGATCTTTCAAGGCCTTTGAGCTGACTAGTGCAATTACACTGTGACAAGCAGCCTCCAAACTGAAGATACCCACCCTGAAAAAACCAAGCACAAAGCAGAAGGAAAAAGCAGGCAGGGAATCTGGTTCATTGGGCATTCAGAGGGACGTTTCTGTCTCTCTCCCTGGCAGGGAAAGACAGAGGGAGAAAGGCCAAGATACAGCTGGAGACCATCTGCAAAAGGAAGCAATTCTTCTTCACCTGAGGCAGCAAAATGAGTAGCTTTCAACAAGCTTGCATGTTCTAAGCTCCCTGCCCTTCCCTCTCTTTACATGTTTTAGGGATGGCTGTAAGCTTCTAAATTCCTTTTGATCTATTTTTAGTATTCTACCAGCATCAATACAATGATTAGGTTACTTTACCTTGAGGGATTTTATAAATAAATAAATAAGAGATTTCTTTTATTCCAGTGTCTGTGATAAAAAAATAATTTTAAACAGCTTCATTCAGCTTTTTTAAAACACCCCATTCATATTTTAAATGTGGTATATAAGCCACAGTATTATGCCTTGCCAAACCAAAATAATGGAACAATCAAACACAGTAGAAAGCTACAGTTCATTAAAATCTTTTTTATTTCAAGAAACAAAAGTAATATAGGTGGGGTCCTGATGAGTTTCAGTATCTACAGAGCCGAATCTACATCAGGCAGCTTTATAACGGAGTTTCATTACAGTACTTAGAAGGAGTATCTTGCTTTCTGCTGCAGACTTGAAGAAGAGATTCATTTCTGCATGGCAGCAACCTTGAAACACAAATGCAAGCTTTTAGGATAGGCTTTTAGTATTAACAAGTTAGTATTAACGACAGGAAACTAAAACTGCATGCCATGTTAAATGTGTAGCATGCAGACAAACTCTTTTTTTTTGCACCGGCAGGTCAGTCCACCTGCTCTAGGCTAGCATACCCTCTAACATTTCACAGATGAAAACCAAGACACATGTGTCCAGGTGACATCAGAGTGTGGCCAAGGTGATGGAAGAAGCTAAGAAAAGCTACAGCAGTTTGTTTTTGCTTGAGCCCTCCTCTCCCTTGCTGAGTTAATTGAACACAAACTGCTTTTGCACTTTGAATGCCATTTGCAGAAATGGAAGTAAGCTGAGGACAAAAGAGGAAAGTGGGAGGAGAAAAGAGAAACTGGGACATTTTAAAGGCAGCTGAAAAAAGTGGGGTTTACAGAGAATTAATTGGGACTATCCCTGCCTAATCAAGACAGTTCGAAGGTATTGATCTAAGGAGGATGCATCTTCCCATCCAGTGGCCTCTTCCCCAAATTAGTGCCTGTAGAGCAGAGATGGACTGGGGACTGGTAGTTGAACTAGAGAGCAAAGCTTAAAGCTTTCCCTGCCTAGTCAATAGCAAGTTTGAAACAAAGCACAGGCTGTGTGGAGGGGAGGGGAGGGGAGGGGAGGGAGGAAGAGAAAGAGGGAGGGAGGGATCCCTAATTCTTATTTAGTGTAACATCATTGTGATAACTACACTATATTATATACAGTCCTCGCTCCACATTTTTGGATTTGACCTTTGTGAATTTGATTATTCACGAGGCACACATGTGCCTCCCCTCATTCTCTTCCTCCCATTCCCTTGCATTTTGCTGGATGCGGAGAAGGAAGGCAAAAGCATCCAGGCAAAAGGCAAGGGAATGGGGGGAGGAGGTATGCATGCGCCTTCCTTCTCCCCTTTGGAGCTCCCCCTCCAATTCCCTTGCCTCTGGCCTTGGCAAAAGGCAAGGAGATGGGGGGGAGGCATGTACATGTGCCTTCCTTCTCCCCTCTGGAGCTGCCCCCTCCCGTTCCCTTGCTTATGATCCAGCATGCAAAAGGCAAGGGAGTGGGAGGGGGGAGCCCTGGAAGGTAATTGGAGGGGGATTGTAGGGGGCGGTTATTTGTGTTTTTCCACCTTCATGAGGATTCTGCACCTGAACCCTCGTGAAAGTGGAGGGGGCCCTGTACTTGGAAATATGGAAATATTCAATGGGACTTACTTACTAATCTGTGTATTTAAGTATTATATCCTAAGTATGTAATACTATGCACACTTTCAAGAAAGTCCTACTGAACAGACACAGTACTACTAAATAGTGAATATACAAAGGATTTGGCTGGCAGCAGCTTACTTCAGGAATGTTTGTTTTGGTTATAAGGGAATTAAGCCAGTGAAGGGGAAGGGGAACTTAAAAAAAAAAGTCAACTAACCTAGCAACTGCACTGATAACAAAGATGAACAGCAGGAACAGTCTGAATTTTAGAAAAAGACAAATGCATCCAGGAGAGCAGACCATAATACCATATGAAAACTGAGATAAGTAATACTTTCTAGAGATATTTTTTTAAAAAATATATATTTAATTAAATAACTATAGAGACACCTGGAACCCTTAAGATCACATGGACGATGGCTCACATCATTCCTACCCACTATGAAAAATTGTTGTATTGGGTAAGCATGATGGTGGTATAGTCCCAAACATCTGGAGCAGCAGTGGGAGTGGGGGAGCTCTGGAGATCCAAGTCTAGTTTTTTTTTCTTTGTCCTCAAGACCTGCAGAGAGTACTTCAACCCACAAAAACAAAAAGTGAAAACAAAAGAAAAGAAAACTAGAAGGTGCAGCTGGGGCAGAGGACTGCAGTCTGTTTAAAATGAGACTCATGCAACACCTGGAAGCTTTCCAGAAGAAAAGTTCTGTTTTGCCAGAGGGATTGTGAAGAACCAGAAGCCATCAGGAACAATTCTGGAGGGCTACAAAAACTATCTTGAGGGTCACATACTATCTACAGGCTGCACAGTTCCCAACACTGTGTTCTAGAGTATAACAAACACTTACAATGAAGACTCAAGTAATGTATTTTTCATTATTGGGATGATTTAAAATTCTATAATATGCAAAGTATAAAATATGAGTTAGCCCTGGGTTGGACAGACTTTTGGCTTCTCAGAAGTACTTGTTTTTCTGGTAGAACTCCAAGATCCTTCAGCTGGAGTCAGGTGCAAAAATTAGAATTACAAAATTCTATTTTTTAATTAGAATTAATTCTAAATTACTGAGAATTACAAAATTCTTTGGGCTTTGGGATTTGTTTTGAATAATAATAAATTAAATTTAACTAGTTTTGTGTTAATTAGCTCTCCCATTAAGCTCAGTGATTGGGTTTATTGATTAACAGCACTCACTATTACAGTCTGGGGATAATGAATTAAAAATACTAGTTAAAACTAGTTAAATTTCTTATGTGCTAATCTTTTCCCCTCTTCCCCAGAGCATTTGCTATTGCCATGTTGCAAGTAATAAAAGTCTGTGGCTTGTTGTTCATTGCAAGGGCTGATCTCCGGAGGAGGAGGAAGAGGAGGAGGATCAAATGGTTGAGTTTGGGCTCAAAAAATAAATAAATAAAATAAATGAAAATAAATGAAAAAATAAAAACGGTGTGTCAGGAAAAAAATGCTATATCTGCCTGCATCTTTGGAGAAATGGTGTCAAGATCTGGAGATGGCAGTTTCTTGGAGGTGGCATCTAGACTGGCAGTTTCTTGAGACATGATATGATATGTTGGTTTTTTGGTGGTCCTTGTTGCTTTTTAACATAAAGAAAACTGGGATTTGATTTATTTTAACAGCATATTTTAGGGTTAAGAAGTCATTTCATCATTACTGTTATTAAATATTTGGGAGTCAGAAATCCTTGCTAATCTGCAGAACATCATCCAGAGAACTTTTACTCAGCCCCGAGTTATCAAAATTGTTAGTTCCTCAGTTCCTTTCTCAAAAGCTGGACATTTATAGAAACCACATGAATAGAGAACACAAATTTCAAGCCATTACACAGGATTAGCACCACTGAAATACTATCAGTTCATTTAAAATAATGCATGGTTCTCAGTGGATACAGGTATGCCAGGCATAGCTATCACTATTAGTATTTTACCTTTCTTGCCAGATCGTCGCAAAAGTTTCTTCGTTCCCTGCTAAAGAACTTTGACATATGGCATCACCACTAATTCACCAAGTTATAGTCAGGATGTGATTAGGAGAAAAAACAGGAAGCATGCCACATCTGCCCACCCATAGAACAGGTGCAGACAGCTGGGATCTGGATCTTGAGCTTGCTGTCTTCTGACTAACCCAAAAGACCTTGTTGTGTCTACAAATGAGCACATGCAGGGGTCCCAACTTTAGTGATCTAGAAGACCAGGAAGAAGAGGAAACTGCTATGCTCAACATAAAGTCAGACTAAAGTTGAATCAAACACAGGGCCTGCAACTTCTATTAGCCCTATTAAGTACCACTGGCAGTGACGTATTACAGGAGATGCCAATGTCCACAAACAGCTAAACAGGCACAATTTCCTACCCCTACCCTAACCCTTATTTTGAAATGAAAAAAATGGGCTAACATGAATGTCTGTAAAAATCCCAAGCACCGCCCCCCCAAAAAGCCCTCTTGTTCTTTTCCTATCATTTGTATCAGTTATATCAAGTGTCACACTTCTCTTGAGTTGTCACAGTAGAGATACAGCAGGGATACTAAATCTAATGTAATCTGGAAAGAAGTAGAGGGTACAGTATTACACAAATGACCCTATACTGGAGATCATGGGATGGGCAGAGAGCAAAAAGGCCATTTCAGTTACTTAGAGTTCTTTTGTGTAGCATCACAACACAAGAAACGAGTGAGTGTGGTCTATCCTGTGGATATTTTACAACCAATTGTCTTACTAGAATAGCATGACATTTTGCAGTGAGAAAGTGTTTCCCATGCTCTTAAAGGTAAATGTGAATAAGTCTAAAAAGATGAGCATATCTACTTCAGTCACCCAAAACTAACTCCCCTCCCTTTTTTTTTTTCTGTGAAAATAGTAGTATTCAGTATTACACAGCCAGCCTTGGCATTAGGTTACCCTTGATAGCTGTCTCTGTCAACAGATGGCAAGAATTTCTCCTTCCTAGCCCAGCTCATTTGTCACCACAGTTCGCTAGCTCACATCATTTCTCTGCTGCCTTCCATTTTGATGTGTTGTTGTGACTGATGATAGTTTTGCACATAAGTTATCATGTGATAAATGTCATTCTCATCACCTTATAGCAGGGGATGAGCCAAGGTCCCAGATAGTGCCTGTGGAAATTCAGAGGAAGAAGTTGTTTTTGGCAGGGGGCAGGGAGGGGAATTTACTCTAATTTAGCAAAATATAGGACATGTATCTAGGAACAGGTTTTAGTGAAAAAGTGTGACACACCTACTTCTGCTGTTAATAATGTGGTATGGATTTCCAAATGCAAATCTCTTCCAACCCACTGTATATGGGCCCTACTTTAATACTGGTGAAATATTAAACTGCCCATTTTCTATAGAATGTATAATCCTATCACTCAAGAATCCCACTAGAATTAGGATTATAAAGTGCTACAGCCTACTGGGGAGAAAAGACAGGCCTAAATTAGGAGAGAAATTGTTCCTAAGAATTAAAGATCACATGAATTAAAAAGCCAGCCTCTCTCCCTGCTTACTTTTTAAATACATCTGATTTTGGGGGCTAGATGAAGTTAGCACAAGTATCTTGCCCTGTGAAAAGTCTAAAAGAAAAAGCTAGATTTTGTGGGTAGGAGACTTACCATTACATACACATCCCTTTTATAAAAAACTGGAATGGAAGTGAGATTTAAATCCCAGCCTATAAGCCTCTGTTCAACAGTAACAAAGTGATCCAGGTGATCTGTTCAATTTCTGCAGCTGTATTTCTTTCTGGTAAGGATTGTAGAATGAGAAAAGTTGATTGTGTTACAGTTTCATGCCTCAGCAATGAACATTTAAATTCAGGAACCATGTTGGTGCACCTGGGCATTGTCAGCTGGCACTTCAAGAGTCTGGCACTGAAACTTCACATCTGAATTTTATTGTGGTTTTGGCTACAGGGCAACAACAGTAATTGTACACTACTGACTGTATCAGTTCTACAAACTGTGATAAACCTGATAATGAAGTAGCCACAAGTGCCTGGGGACCTGCTTGAATGTGTCCTTCTCTGGACTGTTTATATAAACTCATTCAAAAACAGCAACTCAAGCAAGTCAACAATGACTTGGAAGATCCTTTAGCTACAAATCTGGATGTGCAGGAAAGTGAATAAAAACCATGGCTGAAAGATTTGGAACAAAATTAACCAACACACTGATGTTGACACTTTTCCTTCAACTCTGTGTGTAGTCATACCATAACAGTTCCCAAACCGTATGGATACACATTCTGTACATATGTATACTGTAATTTAAATGGTTGTTTATTTTGCTATACAAATCCACTTGCTTGATCACAGAGTTATAAACTTAAGAGTATCATCTAATGGGAGCAAAATTAAGATCACAGTAAGGTTTGGGACCCAGCTTGTCAACTTCTTCAAAGATGTCCTAAACAAACACTCCAGATTTCCTAGAAAGCATATGGGCAGGAAGGTGAAAAACTCTAGGCACAGTTAAGTATTTCATTATTCCTTGTTAATGATCATGGCTCAGAAAGAGAGTGACTACTGGATGTAAGAGGAAGTAGCAACTGATTGTGCAGGTAGTGTTTTGGGGAAAGATTTGGCATCTTCAACCATGGTCTGCACTTTCATGAAGAAGGACAAAAGGTGCAGCTCCATCACAGATACTAGGAAAAATGTGTTTCCAGAAGTCTCGCAAAATGGATCACAGGGATTTTTAAACTAAATCCCTCTGTGAGGAGAAAGAGAATGTTTCACAACAAGGTGAGGTACAATTTACTAGGTAAAACAGTATTAAGAAACTGGGGTGGTAGTGGCAGAGTCAGTCAATGGAAGGGGGGGGGAGTAGGAGACTGACAAGAAATCATTCATGGGTGCATAGGGTGAAAAATAAATGAGATAAGCTTGAATTTTCAACATGGGAAAGCAAATATAATTTAGTAGCCATTACTGAAGCATGGTGGAGATGAGATTCATGACTGGAATTTAGCAATTCAGTGATACAATCTTTTCACAAGGAATAGGCTAAACCAAAATCAGGTTCCGTTCTGGGCCCAGTGTTGTTCAATATCTTTAAAAGGGTTGTGGATGAAGAACTGGAAGTGATGGTCATCAAAAACGTAGATTATATCAAAATGGAAAGCTTAGGTAATGCTTCATAAAATGGAATGAGAATTCAAAATCATTTCAACACACTGGAGAACTGAGCCAAAATATGCAAAAAGAATCAAAGTATCTTGATAGACCACAAGCTGAACATGAATAACTAATTCAGTGGGGGGGGGGGACCCCCTAGGGTGTATCAACTGAAGTTTAAGGCCCAGATCAATGGAAGAAATAGTGCCACTCCCTTCTGCTTTAGTTGCACTCCACAATGAAGTCTTATCATCTTTTGGGCACCACAATTTAGGAAGAATAATGAGATCGAATGTGTCCAAAGGAGGTGAGCAAAGATGTTATTTTAGGTCTGGAAAACTAGTCCTAAGAGGAACAGTTGAGGGATTTGGATACGATTGTCTGGAATAGAGGTAGATTTGAGAAGTAATATGATAACCAATTCAGTTTTTGAAGGCTATCATGTATTAAATGAACTTGTTTAGTGCTACCTTTGAGGTTAAGATCTAAACCACAGATTCTGAAAGAAGAGATTCTCATTAAACATTAATTAAGATTTCTTTGCAGTAAGAACCATTCAACAATGTAACAGATTAACCCAGATAGTGGTTGACTCTTCTTCACTGGAGAGTCTGAAAGAGAGGCTGGGTGGCAATCTGTCAGGGGGGATGCTTTTACTGTGGACTCCTGCAGGGTCCCTACCCGCTCTTAAATTTTACAATTCTGCAAGCCAATTTGATAAAAATTGATATTTAGACTTACAGCAAGTTCCTGAATATTTCTATGGCAGTTTTGGGGGCAATGTACAAACTTTGCCTCCCTTCCCCTCGAAAATGGTTGACTCTGGTCCATTTTGCATGCAACTTGAAGTGAAACAAACAAATCACTCACGTTTTGTTTCATTTAAATCACAGCAAAATGATCAGCATCACATTCATATAGTCTGCTGTCATGCAAAGAATATTGAGGTAATTCCGCCCCCTATCACCACCCCACCTGATATAATAGATGGTGTTGCTTTTCAGTAAATTCTAAAATCTAAACTTGGAAATTATTTTGACACCATTTAAATGGCAATAGAGCCATACAAATATAATATTCCACAGATATTAGGTTGTACGAGGCACATTCCTATTCGAGATCACTTCTGCTTCCTTGTGAATCCTTCTCAATGAGAGTGACCATTACAAGTTTTTCCTGAAGATATTTTCATCTGACCTTTTCTGCTTGTATGTGGGTCACCTGTTTCACTAAAAGTGTCCCTGTACTAGTGATGTGTTACCTTGCTCGAATCACAGTCGAAAACTCTTCAGCCTTGGTTTGCAGCAATAAATTCAAGTGACAGTTGAAATTTGGAACGCTCACTTAATATTGATTTTGAATGTAATAACAAGCGACATGACCTTTTGGAGGGTGTAAAATATGGCTGCCACAACATCTGTGCCACATTTCTTGCTGTTTAATAATATGCTGTAACAGCATGGAGTTGGCATTAAAGCTAAGCTTTATTATCAAGCAGATCACTCCATTTCTCTGCCTTCATTAAAAAATGCTTTAAGCTTTCAGCGACTAGTATAACCTACAATACAATGCTTGGTTTGGGGACCTAATTTACCCTACCAAGGTAAAGGGACCTGCTTGCTTCAAATATCTGTCAGACATGCATTTTTAGCAGAGCAATAGGGAGAAGAGAATCTGCAGAGCTCCCTTCCACTCATGGGGGTGGGGTTGGGGGAAAGAAGGTTAATGCTATTTCTATTTTCCTGGACATCAGAAATGCATTCTAATTTAGCATTACCCCAGGATAGCTTGAACTTATTCTGCTATGCTGGACTGAGAAACGTTTGCATCTGATTTACTTCATTTCTCTTTGAAGTGCTGGTATCTTTAAAAATATACTCCAAGTAGCACAACATCAATTTCTCCACTTTTAAAAATCCAATTTAAGCAGGATAAAATTGTCAAAACAGTCTAAGCTCATTCCAACAGCATGGCTCTCAATCACAGAATGCACAATGCAGGACACTCACAGTGTATTGCAAAGAGTATTTTAAGCACCTTTTGACTTCTGCCTCCCACCATTGAAATGATTAATTCCATTATCATTACTGCTTTCTTTTGATGAACATTAAAATAAGGCTGCACATTTCACAATTGCATTTTAATTTCTTATTTTAGTACCAAAACCACAGAGCCAAACATACAATAACTCTTTAGAATGGCTTATATCTCATTTTTAAAGGGAAAGCATCGCAATCCTTCATAGTTTACAGTTAAATATAATTTATAAGTAAAAGGCCTGTCAGCAGTTTAAACTGAAGTATAACTTATGAAACCAGAAAAAAAATGCCTCTATTCATTTATCATGTTAATAGCCAATCTATTGCAAGCTTTGCTTTTGTGTATACCTGAGCTGGTCTGATGCTATAGTAATCTATATCAAGCAGGTTATTAATAGTCCCCTCTAAGATACTGGGAATTTCAGACAGTGAGGCTGATTCAATTAACTATTTCCTGTAAGGAAGTTCACACACTGGCAGGTAATTGAATGTTGGATAATCATTTGAAACATCAAATGATGTCTCAAATGTGTCAACTAACCACATTCAGATCAATCACTGCACACATAAGCGTCCTACGGCCCTCATCCACCTCTTTACATATTGTTTTTCTCTGAAACCAGTTTACACATTTAGTCCGGAGAATCACCAAGTGACGAGAAATCTACCGAAGTGTGTATCAGCCCTGAAAATAATTCAGTTACCACATACAACATCCAGTCTCAATACACAAAAGCTGGAAGTATAGTGGGAGTTCAGGGTCTGCACGCAAGCTCCTCCCTTTTCTGCCATGCTGAGGTGTTCTCTTGCCTGTTTACCACTGAAGTCCAAATGTTCTTACCACACCAGCTTCTTCAAGATAGCTTGTTTGCCCAGGAGTGTTGGGTGGTGCTAGTGAGGCTTCTACATGCACTTGCACATCCATATACTTTTCCATCTGTTAGCTTACTAGGAGTTCTTCAAAGTTTAGACTCAAGGCAATAGTTTTAAGTGGCCATGAGGCAGTCAAGCTAAGCGAACAACCATCATCCCCTTGGTTCACATTCTTTAATAGACTTAAGTCTACTTCATAAGATGCATGGAGTGAAGTGCACAGGAACAGACCTTTATAGCCATGAATGAGCAAGCAGTATGTGTGAACAGCAGTGTAAATGCAAACCTTGTGGATGTGATGATGAGGTGACCAGTTCAGTTTTAACAATGGTTGTTGCTGGACAAAGGCAGGAGAAAAGGTGAGTAGATAGCCATTTGAATGGTGGAGAAGTGTATCGTGATGCTGACTGGGAACCAGAAGGGATATGTGATAAACTGGACAAGAAAGCCCTCATGAGGGTGGGGTGTTAACTAGTTTTATGATGTGCAGTGTGCCACGAAACCACTGTCTCTGTTCAGCCCACTGTTGATGGACTGGAGTTTGTGCATGTATTCTAATTCTGCTGTTTCTCTTTCCAATCTCCCTTTATAGTTTTGTTGCTGTTGTTGTTCAAGGACTGCTATTATGAGTTCTGAGATGGAATGCCCAAGAAGACTGAAGTGTTCTGCAGTTGGTTGTTTAGTATTCCTATCCCTAATGCCTGATTTATATCTATTTATTCCCCTGGTGCAGAGACTGTCCTGTTTGCCCAATATAGACAGATGAAGGGCACTGTTGAAAAAGAATATATCACATTAATGAGCAAGTGAAAATACTTCTAATATTGTATGTGATGTGATTAGGTCCTGTGATGACATTTCCTGAGTAGATGTGTGGGCAAAGCTGATATTTGGGTTTTTGGCAAGATCTTGTACCCATCTCCCCATCCCTATCATGTGTCCTTCTGCAGGTAAGTAACTGTTTGAGACTGGAAGATTCTCTGTAGGCAAATAAAAGCCTGCCACCAAGAACCCTTGAGAGGACTGCATTATTGTCCAGAATAAGTTGTAGTTCATTGATGAGTAGTCCCAGTTAGGGACCAGTTAGGACCTGTGTCTGACCACTAATGGGGTTCTGCTATTTCCTTTCTTTAGTTTGTTCTGTAATAGATTAATTCTGTGTACAAGTCTTGCCTTTTCTGTCTGTCTGTCTGTCTGTCTGTCTGTCTGTCTGTCTGTCTGTCTGTCTGTCTGTCTGTCTGTCTGTCTGTCTTCCTTCCTTCCTTCCTTCCTTCCTTCCTTCCTTCCTTCCTTCCTTCCTTCCTTCCTTCCTTCCTTCCTTCCTTCTTTTACTTCATATGGTGGATACTTTAGCTGGAGAAATGCTTGTTGTAATTACATGAGTCTGTCATCCCTATTTTGTGGATCTGAGCACATATGACTGAATTGGAGAGCTTGGCTGTAAACTATGGATTTTGTTGTATGTTCAGGCTGGAAACTGGAGGCATGTAAGAATGTGTAGCAGCCAGTAAGTTTGAGATATACTGTGGTGCTTAGATGTCCATTGTGGAGCTGTATGGTGGTGTCCAGAAAGTGAATTTGTTCTGTTGAAAGTTCTAGGCTGAAACTGATGGTAGGGTGGAAGTTGTTAAAATTCTAGTAGAATATCTCAACTGAGTCCTCTCCATGAGTCCAAATTCTGAAGATATCATCAATGTACTTCAGGTACCTTCGGCTGTAGGAGTTAAGGAAGCATCGTTCTAGGTTAGCCATGAAGATGTTGGGATATTGTGGTGCCATGTATGTGTCCACAACAGTAGCATTAACTTGAAGGTGTATGTTATTACCAAAGTGAAGTATTTGTGTCTGAAAACTAAAGGACAGATTTGGGTAGCTTGACCTGCTATGTCTAATCTGAAATGATTTTCCTGACAGCTTGCAGTCAATCTTTGTGTGGGGTATTGGTATATACCAATATCGCTTCCAGTTGATGAAAGATTATAGTACCAACTTCTTTCTTTCAGTTAGTCTCAAAGTTGCTACAGATCTTTTTGCATGATTCAGATTAACATGGCTATGTCTCTGAATCGGTTTAAATTTTGTGTGCGTTCATATAGGTTTATGTGCTTGTACTCCTGAAGTATAGAACAATCATAAAGCTAACCAGCAGATTCAGTGTCAGGAGCACGTAGGAGCCCAAATAAAATAAGTTACGCTGCTGTGTAATAACGAGCCTCTAACACATAATATGCAGAGTTCAAATACCTTTTATTCAAGAAAAAGGATGGTATATTTTCACTCCTTCCTGTCCCAAGTATCAAATTTGTAATCTATAGTTGCAATCTATAGTGCATTGTGATTGTGTTCTGCACCTTTGGAAACAAATACCTCTGCATTTATTCTGTTGTGGGTTTTAATTGCTAATTAGCTTGACTCTTCTGAGCCAACTCCTTTTTCTAAGTTGGTCTCTAGTGATCCATATCCATAAGAGATATTTATTTTTGAATTTGAGAACCACTGCATTATGGGAAATGGAAGCAGTAAAGCAAGTTAAATATGAATCCCTAAATGGAAGCAGAAGTAATACACCAGACAGGGTTCACATCCAGGATATGGGGAGGACCATATTCTCCCATACACCTGCCCAGGTGTTGAGATTTTCAGGAAGGCTTTCTTTTGGTCCTACCAAGCATGTCTGATGGTAACAGAAGGGTTTTGTTGGTGTCATCTCCCAGACTGTGGAACTCATCTTCAAGGGAAGCTAGAACAGTTCCCTCCATTTTGTGCTTTAGTTGGCAAATATATAAAATTCAGACAGACTTTTCAGAAACAAGCATTTATAATCAAGTGTTTTAATACTGTGATGTATTTTTTTATTATTATTATTTTGATTTCTGGCTTTTTAAATAGAAGTTGTTAATTTTCAAAAAAACAAATAGCAAACCATCACATGTTGTGTCTGAGATCTGATCACCATCGGAGGACAAGTCTGAGTTTCATTTATGCAAAGATCATGCCAAAATCTTCAAAATCTATGAAAGCTAACTACGGTCAAAAAAAGGAAAAGGGATTTTATAGACCAAGATCAAGCACATATGTTTGCCCTTTCTAAAAACTTCCAGGCTACGGAGAGAGTGTTTTAAAAGTGTACTGGTTTTAATTTATGCCAGTTTGGTATATCCACTGCATGAAAATTGCTCCCTTGAAAAGAGACGTGAAAATCACACATGGGAAAATCAATTACAGGAATCAGAGGTGGTCATGGAACAGAGCTCTGAGAGAGGATACGCCAATTGTATCTGTCTGAAAAAATTAACTGCACAACCTGGTGCAGTGTACTAAGTGGCATATCTGGAACACACAATTATCTGCTTTTTCTTTTTTTTAAAGACCTCCCTCAGAGACTTGAAATTCCTTTTATTGGACTGTTGAACAGTCACCTGTCCCGCTCACTGAGAGATGGATGTGAACTTATTACTAACGCCTTTTGGAGGGCATGCAAAAATACATACATTTTAAAGGCCACAGTAAAAGATTCACAAATTGGATGACTTCTACATTCTCAGATGAGGTAAGATTCAAAACTAATCTGATTATATGTATATTATGAGACACTAAGCATCTTTCTGCAGCAATTACGAAGCTTTCACACATAAAAGAGGGCATTTTCTTTGGCACTGGGCTAATCTATCAAGTGTTGAGCTTCAAAGGGGAAGTTTCAAAAAAGAAAAGGAAAGAATGACTGAAGTGGGCTTATAAGGCATTGATATTTCTTTTTTTATTGAACTACAGAGGATTATTTTTTTCAACTCTTAAAAATGCTGAAGCAACTTTGGAATATAATGCAATGTTCTTTCTTTCAATAGCCTTTTCTTCCCCATCTGGACTTTTATAACTTGGAACAAAATAGTAGACCATTTGGATTCCAAAGACTCTGCTTTGGGAAGGCTGTCTGTGTTTTGACATTACATGAAGAACTTTAGCTGTTTGGGGAACATTTTAATTGGCAACAGCTTTTGACAGTTCACACAGCTTTCAAGATATGATGACCTGATCATTATTTTTAAAGAAAACCATCGTTTTGATATACAACTTTTAAGTTATAGAGATAGCCTTTTCATAAATAAAGTGCTTAACTCTAGCTGGATTGTTGCCATGAGTTATAATAAAAGATAAAGCTCTGTCTCATGCACAGTGAGAAACAAAGAACTATTGGTTCTTAGGCTTCCATAGGGTGTGTGCTGTGCAAAAGAAATGTAGTACATGTGCATCCTGAACTCCTGCCTCTTTTCCAAGAAGTCAATGATTTAAATGGGCTTGTTTCTTTTAGCTTCACAAGAAGCCTGTAAAGAGGTGGGCTCACGGGAAAGCCTGTTCATGGCAACTGCATAATATTAATGGTTGAGTGGCAGAGACTGGAAAAGGTCCTCTTTTTGGACTACCACTATGTGAATTTCCATTTCTGGCTGCTAAACTGCAATTTGAACTTTGTTCACCAGAATCTACACTCAACATGCTAACCATACTTAGTGCATCTTTGTATGGTCAACACCCCATAGGTAACTCAATGCCATCACACTGCTAACATTTTTTTTAAAAAATGTTTTAATTCTAATCTTAAAAATGCTTCCTATCTACAACACACACACACACACACACAAATCCAAATGTGTAGAAGCTACTTTAATATTTTTCACTAGAGGAAATGACAGTTTCATTCATAGAGGTAGGACTGGATATTAAAGGCTAAACACTCTGCACCTTTGGTATCATCAAGTTGAACAGACACATCTGCTCTCTCCTTTGGATGCTTTAAACCAAAGGGGGGGGGGGAGAAATGGGGGAGAGGGAATCCACTTAGAAATTTTGCTGCCACTCGTCTAATTTGGTCCTTTTATAAATACCAGTTGCAGGAGGAAGTCAACAATTTTAATTAAATTAGATTTTAATTTTAAGGTGTTTGCTGTTGGAGATTATTTTGTCATTTCAACACAGAGAAGCATGCAACCACAGTTGTTACAGAACCTTGTTCTTGTAATTTTAAATTGCAACATCACAGCACCCAAGATTTTGACCCTGTGCCCAGAAAATATATTTGTAAATACTGGTTTAGATTGTTAGCACTTGCAGACCTGCATTTTTCTTTTGGTGTCTTCTTTGAAAATGTACAAGAAGTTAAAGCTTTTTTTATCTGTCCTGAGCTCATGGGATAAACTGCAATCAAAAGAAATAAATACCAATACAAATCCATATGCACACTTGCTTTTCTGCATTAAGGCTTTACAATTACAGTGCTAAACAAGAGAACAGTGTTAAGGACTGGCAGAGACTTTCACTCTCTGGTAATTTTATACTGAAAATTTACCTTCAAATTGCTTTTACCTTTGAACAGATATAGTTAACGATAAAGGTCCTCATGGATAGGGAAGACGGTTGAGGGGAAATAATCACTAGAAGGGAAAAGGTTATCAAGTTCCTTCTCCTCTTCCACACTACACACAGTGGTTCCATTTCAGACTGAAGCCTTTTATGAGCATGTTTTGTAAAAGCACAGAAATACAAACAAACAAAAAGAAAAGGGACAAAGAGAAAGCTCTGGGGTAACCATGATATTCCTGGCTTTACGGTGCTTCTGAACTATGTAATGATCTAAATACACACACATTTTTATCATCTCCAACAACAAAGACATCTTGATACATTGTGTATTTTCCACTAAATACAGTTTTCTGCGTAAAAATGGTTGGTGTATGTGTACGAGGGACTGGGCAGACCTGGCTTGAAGGCAGCCAACCATGGACCAGGGAGATTGGGGGCAGGGAGGAGGCTGAGAGCAAGCAAGATGTCCCTATAAGTAATGTACAGCTAAAGCCAGAACTGTTTCTTTTGAGACTTATGGATGAACAACTCAAAAACACCCATGGAAGAATACTTCAGTGTACGAGACTGTCACATGCTCAAGAAAATAGAAGAATTCAGAAATTCCTATGGTGGGAGAATAGCTGTTAAAACTGAATGGGTTAGCAGAAATGGATAAATTATTGGATATGATTAGAGAAAAATCATTAGATACATTTTTAAAAGATTGGAAACCCCTGATAGACTTTTTGAAGGAAAAAATGATTTAATAACTGTTGGTCTAGAGAATTAATATGAGTGAGTTAGCAGAAGAAGCTCATGAGTTAGTTCTTAGAGAGTAGGGCAGGACTATCTTATGTATATGAGTACAGCTGCTGGAAACAAGGTTGGAAATCATTTATCTATATTTCTCTTACAAGCATTTATCTATATTTTTTATGTATGTTTTTATCTAATTTCTTTCTTTTTTTTTCTTTAGTTTTCTATGCTTTCTTTTCTTTCTTTTTGCTGTTTTGTTCAATTTTCTACTGTATCTGGGAAACATCTTAATAAAAAATACTTAAATTCCAGAATACAGATTATATTGACTTCACAAGGAAGATTCTTTTATATTCATTAGTTACTGAAAGGTAGTTGCTGTAAACATTTAAATGAAAGAAAGAAAAATTGTAGATTGTATATGTCATGGTTACAACTTGTTTTCCTGCAGCTCAGACCTATATATGTGTTCACGGAAGCATACCTCCAGGTAAAAGTGCATAGGATGTTAGCCTTAATAAAGTAGAGACACTCAAAAGCATCACTGGTGTCACGTTATGTCAAAGTACACGTGTAGTCTTAACTGTCATATTCGTATTTATTACTGTTCCTCTACTGTTATTTCAACCTATTTGTATAAACATGTATCCCTATGTATACAAGAAAAGATAGCCTTTCGCTTCAAATTATCAAAGTAAGCCAACCTCGATTTGCCTGCTCATTCAGATATGTGGAAAATAAGCTAGGTTGCAGTAGTTTGCATTAAGTGAGAAATATTCAGTTTTGACATCCATTTTGCTGGCAGTGAGTTCCCCGCATATTTAAAGTAATACTTTTTCTCCTTCAAGAGATAACACTTTTTGACTTGTAGTGTTGCTAAAATTTGGACTTCCAACCAGGCCAAAAATGCTGTCTTGAATATCTTTATAGTAAAGCTGAAAAGGAGGAAAAATCCATCCACTATATGCAGGCTATATGCAGAGGTTATGCTGTTGTGAGTACAAACATTAAACCAGCTTTTCTTTCTTTCTTTTTTCCAGATGTCAGGTATCCAACATGACTGGCTATAAATGTGCGAAGATGCTCACCTCGGGCTTTCAATTAATTTATCTCTAAGTGTGTTATCATTCTATGTCTGAACTAAAAAATGTCCTCACTGGAAGCATTTGCTCAGAGTGCTATGACTTCATCTGCATACCTATTTGCATATGCATATCCATCAGTCATAAAAGAAAGTGCCACACACAGTAGGTATGGCAAAGCACCCCATTGACAGAGAGAATGAACATTTATCTTGAGATCATAAATATGCATTTTGAAAGTTTTCATCCCAGTGTGTGGGTAATAGACTAGATGTGGATAAAACTGGGTAAACTCAATCCTCACAGGCCCATATGTCCTTCATGACTAAAAGATGTTCAGTTTAGAACAAAAGGTAAAGGTAAATGTAGTCTGCTCTCTAGAGAACACTATGTAAATAGTATTCCTTATGCAGGTAAAAAACATTGCCAGATTGTCAAAAGAGAAAAGCCAAACAACTGTTTCTTTACAGGTACACAACAGAACAAAAATGGCAAAGTAACTAAAAACCATTGCTTTCCATATTGTGACTGGAATAAGGGAGAACAAGAAACTCTAACTAGAAAATGTTAACATGTGACAGAACTTGATTTGTGGCATTATGGATTTCTTCCCCCGCTCTCCAATATTTGACAGTCATGCCTACAGTGTAATTCTTCTGATATTTTGATATCTTCTGATATCTGAGATTTTGGGGTGCTGAGATGTGCATACCTGTTCTCCTCAACTTGCTTAGTAACAGTTCTCAATAAGAAAATTAACAGTCTATTTCTGCCATTAACTGAAGTGAGTATTCCTCAGCCCAAACAAATAAGGCAGTAAACTCCTATAATAGGACAGCCAGTATCTGTTCTGGGCTTCTGTCTTTGACTGTATGCCTTTGGACACCTAGTCACAAGAAGGAGACTTTTATTTACTGAGATAACCTGTGACTGCTTACAGAAGTTCCTGATCCTGCCTACAGCGTTGGGCTCTTGCCTGGTTAGCCATCTTTGAACTCGTTTCCTGATCTCATTTCCTACTCACTCTTGCTAAAGACAAGAGAGCTCTGAACAGCTTTGAGATAAGAAAACTCATTTCCCCCCGCTCCATCCTATGGCACAAACAATGGTATCATGTATGGTACCACATACTTCCATGTACAAGGACTCAGATGCAGTGTTAGCAGGCCTCCAGTTGGACAATACAAGTACTTTCCAAGGATCCCAACAAGATCAAATGCCATGCTGCCATAATGCCAAATATTGATAAAGTCACCCTTAAGCGCATCTGGTTCTCTGGTTACTACTGATATTAAAAAAACAAACAAACATAGGAGGGGGTGGGAATGCAGGGGGACCTTTAAGACTGACTATTTTGGCATGAGCTTTTATGCATTTTGATCCACTTTTCAGATGTACTGAATACAACAATACTAAAGTGATGGTCAATAGCTAGAAAGATGATAGATGGACATATGTCCACATAAACATAAGCACCAGATGTTAGCTGTGCTGATGTTCACAGCTAACAGAAGAGGGGCTAGGGAAGAATAACAGAAATTGTTGAAATTGCTCTTACATAAGAAACATTAGTGACACATAACACATATCTGAAACTATCCAAAGAAGTACAGTTAAACCAAGAATAAAGAGTTGACTCAGTATTTTTGGAATGTGAGGCTACTCTCGGAAGATTATCTTGTTTTATCATTATTTTCTCAGTGGAAAATCACACCATTAATTACAGTGAAGTGAACAATTACATAACTGTCTGATTTGTAATTTTTACTGTTAACATTTCTGCTGCAGCCTGGTATCTTTAAGCTCCCGGGAAGCTTCTATGCTGACAGCTTCAGCTTCACCTTATTCAGCACTCATTCACATAAGTAGCACTTCATGACCCAGGTAATCAGTATATGTCTAGCAGTTTCAAATACTGTCACTATCAGAACAGTCTAGTTCTGGTTATTGAGTCTTAGTTACTGTACCAATATTTTTGTACTACTGTATCTTGGTCTTAATATGTTTCAACTAGAGGGTTTTCTTTTTTTTTAGGGGCTGGTGGAGGAATTTGGCCTTAAATACTATTGGGATTAGACTAGATCCATTCAATCAATTGTTCAATCATTGAGTCAACACATAAGTAAATCAAAGTGCTCTCATGGGTCTGCTGTAATTGGGACTAACAATAGGCTTGAGGACTAAAATTCCTATAGCCTTTCAGTCAGCGAGCATTGGCTCAACCATGTTAGCTGAAGAATTAGAAGAGCCATTGTCTAAAAAGTAACTTTCCCAAAATCTGCTTTGAAGGACTATAGTGCATGTTTGCCATTGTTATGTGCCTCCACAGAATCACAGACTCATAGAATCAGAGTTGGAAGAGACCAAAACAGTCACTGAGTTCAACCCCGTGTCACGCAGGTACACACACTGAAAGCACCTCCAGCGAATGGCCATTCAGCCATTTAAAAACCTCCACCACACTCCAAGGCAACATATTTTACTATCGAATGACTCTTACCATCTTTTCCTGTAGTTTGAATCCATTGCTTCATGTCAAAGTCTCTAGAGCAGCAGTACACAAGCTTGCTCTATCTTCAACATGTCATCCCTTCAAATATTTAAACATGGCTATCATGTCACCTCTCAACTTTGTTTTCATCCAGCTAAACATATCTAGCTCTCTAAGCTGCTCCTCATGACAACATGTTGATTCCAGCTTATGGTGACTCTATCCTATTCTAGGGTTTTGTTGGCCAGATTTATTCAGAAGAGATTTGTCATATTTTCCTCATGTGCTGTGAGCATGACATGCCCAAGATTACTGAGAAGATTGTCACTAATCCCTCCACTGCCACCAAATGTGTGAGCTTTCACTTATCTCGCCTTCTTCCACCAATGTGAGGACCTCCTCCTGTCCCACCACTACAGCATCAAATGTAGGAACCTTGTGGTTTCTGTGTGAGACTTTATTCATTTTATTTTCTCAGTGGACTTCACCACTGTGCCATCAGACACACAATGTGTTTGAACTCAAGCTTTCCAATATGTAGCATTCTCAGAGGTTTAAGTATATAATACAAAAAATGATAACAGAGATTGAACAGAACATGACAGATTATTTATTTAATATATATAACATGCATACACATATGTATACATATATATGTAAATCCTGAGTGATGCTACCTGTCACACACATCTGTTACTCTCTCATTCATATCCTGACTCTAACTCTGATTCTGACTCTCCTCTGTCTCTGAACCTAACTCTAATTCTCCTAACCACTCAGTCTCCTAAACCCCAGTAACTAATCCCTAATCTTGACAGAATTCCTCTCATCCCCAACCATCATACATCAGCCTTTTCAAAATTCCCTCAGGCATTCCACCAGTCACCAAACACTCCAAGTATTCCTTTCTCTCACACCCTCCAGACAGATTCTTACCTTATGACACCTACTACACAGTACATACATAACTAGACATTAACTTACTTGTATTTAATATATGCAACAAAATTTTCTACAGAACATCATAGCTAACCAGTGGGTTTTCAGGGCTGTGTAGGAATTCAAACCCTGGTCTCTCAGAGTCCTAGTCTAACACTCCATGCTAATTCATATCTTAGAAACTGAATGCACATTCTTAGCATGTTTCTAACCTGTACAGTCTAAATCAGCTGGGCTCATTCATCCTATGATGATCCCCTGCCCAAGTAGTATAACACCAGGATCAATACCGGGTCCCCAGTCCTACTGTCGGCATAAACACATCTGTGGAATAAGATAGCTTTCTTTTTCAGAGATATTTCCTATGCTTCTCAGTTGCATGACCACTGGGTCAGTAACAAATATTTCATCCAGGAACTTGCAGAGAAAAGGAGGCAGAGAGTCAAAGAACTCAGAAAATCCCAGTGAAATTAATGACTACTGAAAGTACTTTGACTCACTTGTACCCCATCTCATGCCCTGCATTTCTGATGTTGAGGTCAGACTGCCCGTTTATACATACAAACATCTTCCCCCATATGTCACAGAGAGACATTAGGAGGCTTTGGAGAATTCCATTTTTTTTAAGTACAAACTTATTCAGAACAAAATACATATGGAGAGGGATTCTGAAAACAGCCCAAAGAAGACTGAACATTCTCAGAGGCAGTGTAGTAATAACTAACTGTTTGGGAGAAGAGGAACCGGAAATGATGTGTCTGTGAATTGAAATGGAAGGAGACACTAAAATAACTTTGCTCGGGCTATCATTGGCCATTTCCGCATCCTGGAGCTGTCTCACCATACAGACAGGATGGCAGCAGTCTGCACATTGTGCTTCTGCACAACGTCATTGCAGTCCCACTGACATCTTGTCCCCATGTGTTACACTCATGGGGCATTTGTCAAACAGAAAAAAATCTGTTTGCGCCACCGCTTATGTGATGCTCCTGTTGTCACTGCCCATGCTGAAGGGTAGAAAGCACAGTGGCAGCACTTCCTTCCCCAGTGCAGCAATGAAAATTGCCCAGCTGTGCTGCAGAAGGACGGAGTGCGGCCATCATACTCCCTTCCACAGGGAGCTGGTGAACTGCAGAGGGAAGTGTTTCTGTTGTGCTCCCTTCCCTGCTGGGGCTGTGATGGAAGTACTCGCACGAGCCCCAACATGTGGAAAGGGCATTATAAATGTGCTTGCATTTCTTTAGAAATACATGCCTTGGTTTCAGGAACCTTTCCTCCAGGAAAAAAAAAAAAAGCTGACATGGCTAGAATTATACTCAGCATGTCTCTTCCTCCCTGGCATGGAGGAATTAAAGGTCTTCTGATAGCAAAAAGTCTGGAAGAAGTCGGTGGAAGGTGAGGTTTGATGTCTACCCTGGGAAGATAATGTAAACATCTGGTTAGTAAAATTATTAGATAGAAAATTACTGACACACATATGGCATATAAGGTGATCTTATACCTTCTCTATCAGAGTGTCAGAATGCTGAATTTGTGGCCCCCTATTCTGTTCAGATTCTGATCTGTTGAAGCATAGAAGAGAAATGTATTTTGTTCAATAAAGCTGGACTCTTGATTGACCAGCATGGGCTTCTAAATTCTCCTGGAATTACTGGAGAATGAAATTCTCCTTTAGGATGTTGGAGTACCCTGGAGAATGGTATGACTCTCTAGGCATCTGAAAAGAGGTCCTCCATGCTGCCCCATTTTTTATTACAAGTCCAAACTTAATTAAGTGGGAATTCACACTGACTTTTTAACTGCAAAATTACCATGCCATCCATCTATCATTCCACTCCTGCTCACCTGGTTACACATAACACAGTACAAATACAAAAACAATGAGCAACAGTAGCCACAGTGGAATCCTACAGATGTAATACTGTGTGTAAAGAAGTACCATTCAACTTTCTTTGGGCTTTCCTCTTCTTTCTGTCCTTAATTTATTTATATATTTGTGCTAGCCCATTATACCATTCCTACAAAATAGGCAGAATACCATGTTTTATTACACTGAACCTACATTCTTAACTCTTGAACCCACTTCTCAGTGTGTATTTGACTACAAAGCAAGTTTCAAGATTTGGCTGAATGCCTCTGAGTGCACATGGGTTATCTTAATATCATGTTCCAAATATGGCTGATTTGCTCAATACTCCATAGAATACAAAGAATCTTCTGCTTAGAAATATACAAAGACAAAATCTTTCCTACTTCTGCCAAGTTCTTTCCCTCCCCCACCTTTCAAGAACCAAGGAATTGGATAGCCACAGTGACTTGCATTTCGCAGCTCAACAGACAATGTGGGAATCAAAGGACTGTTCTAGAGAACAGCAAGATCCTCAGGCTAGCCTCAAGCATGTTGGGACAATGCATCTGTTAATTTATTTCCTGAATAGGATGCTGGTTACCTGCTGCACTCATAGCAGAAAACAGTAATGCAAAGACCTGTCCCAGGAAAAGAAAACAAGAAAAGAAACAAGTGTCATTTGAATTCTTCAGATTCTGCTCCCCCTATGGTAACTGTGCTGAGAATGATGAAATGCCTATGTATATTGAAGAATAAATCTCAGAAATGTTACTGTGATTGGTGATGAAGAAATTTAAACAAGTTAAACTGAAACTGGTTTTGTTAGAGTCATTTTTGCAAATAATAGGATGGCACCAGGAAGGGACAAGCACTTTTGGGAACAGCCCAGCCTAGCCAAATAGCACCAGCAGTGTTGTGAAGAGCTATGAGATGCTACTGAGAGAATATAGGTTGTATGTAGGCACAACTGTACCACAGAAGTTATGCTGGAAGGGTGTGCACATATGCCCACCCTCTCATGCACCCATGTCCATGGCAGCTTTCCAAATATTGCAATGTGTAAAGATGTGAAAGGAACCTACAAGAATATTACCGAAGATTTTAAAAATGCACATAGAAAACATTTCCCCCCCATTTCTCAGATGAATGTGTGAAGGTCTATAATACTGTCAGACCCAGGAAATATTCGAGGTGGAGCTTATATGTATCCCTCCCCTCCACATCACATACATTTGAGCTGTACCCACGTATCGGCAAACACTACCATAGGTCTCTTATGCTGCTATACAGAAATTCATCACAGAGCCAGTAATTTGAATAATGCTTGCATTGTAGAAAGAATACTATACCAAAGCTCCTGAAAGTTTATGCAAATATCAAATAACAAATCAGGATCAACCCAAGATAGCAAATTCAGCCATAACCATAAAAGATGGTTATCACAAGCACAGATTCACAAACTGATTTCAAAGCGTGCTTTAAAATTGTAGTTTGTTATGCAAGCTAGCGTAAGCAAATCAGATTTAGTGTTTTCTCACAGCATGGCCTATGCATTCTGTGTGCATTTAAAGAAATTGTGATTCAACCTGATCTACTAAGCTGCACTGTAATATACATTAATTTAAATTATTGATTTAATTATGAAGTTAGAAAAGCTGAAACTAATGTGACTTGGGAAGCTTTAATACAACATTGATGGAAATACTTAAAATAGATTACTATTCTCTTTTTGAAAACTGAGCATTTAATTTTATACTGTTTCTTTATCTGTTTCCAACGTTGGGATCCCTTCACTTTTTCCCCTTAATCTGAGAAAAAAAAGTTTTATACAGCTACAACACAAGGACGCAAGTGGCAGTTTTGTGTAAGAGAGAAGGAGTCAGAATGATACAATTCCTCAAAATTCTTGCCATTGTCAAAAAGTTGTTTGCATCATGTCACCAGATGCAGATGAAATGTGATAAAGTAATTTGATGCCAAACCAAGGGCTCACTCAGATCAAAAATTTCATCAGTGTATTAATACTTTCAGGTTAAGCAAAATGGCAGAAGCACTGCCTTGAATACTAACTTTCCTTCTAGGGATAGGTGAGAGCATTCCAGCTTTCCCTCCCCCTGAACATCTGCTTTCAGGGGATGGAAGACGGTTGAGAATGGGATATAGCATAGGAGGCGACAGACAGGAGGAAGAGTTAGTAGAAATTACCCTTTCCATGAAATGAAGGAAAAACTGTGGCTACAACATAGGGATGTAACCTCTTGACTATCCCTTCTTCATATGGGAGGACAATTAATTAACTGTAGTTTTCTCCCTGGCATAGGTGAAAACAAATATTTCTATGCAGTTCTCTCCCATATTTGAATATCCTGAACTGTTTCAAAGGACTTTTCTGCACAGAAAAACACAATGGGAGGTTGAACAAAGAACACATTTTCTGCATTGGAAATAAACACAGGAAACAGAGGAAAAAAGACTTGGAGCATTGTGATCAGTTCTGGATGCCTCATTTTAAGAAGGATGTGGGCAAGTTGGAGCAAGTTCAGAGAAAAGCCACAATGATATTTAGATGTACGGAGAACCAAATATATAAGAAAAGGTTGGGAGACTTGGGCATGTTCAGCCTGGTGAAGGGAAGACTGCAGAGTGATATGACTGTACTTCTTAAATACCTCAAGAGCTGTCACAAAAACAGGTTAGTTCTCTGTTGCTCCAGGGAGTAGGACTAGACCTAATGGATTTAACTTACAGGAAGGCAGATTTCAACTGAACATTGGAAGGAACTTCTTGATTGTAACAGTGGTTGGGCAATGGAACCAATTACTTAAAGAGGCGGTACAGTCTCTGCACTTGATGTCTTCAGAAAAAGGCAGGACAGTGACCTGCTGAGGATGCTCTAGCTCGAGTTTCATGCTCTGAGTGGAGGTTTGGACTTGAATGCCCATGGGACCCTTCCAGCACTGTGATTCTACGATACTATGTCTTTGTACACAGAAAAATTCCCTGGAATACTTTGGAACATCCAGAATATTTGGAGAAGGCTGTGTATTAAGTCTTACTGTTCTATTATTTCTCCAGAGTGTTTCTTCCTGATTGTAGGGAAACCCATTTGTCAACTGGGAAACAAATAGTAGCACATGTTCTTTTCATCCCCACTTCAAACACCTGTAGTTATACAGTAAGTGTGAAAATCATTTTTTTTCCTGAAGTGATTTTTTAAAAGTTAACTATTTAAGTTGTTTGACAAATAGGAACAATGATGAAGAGATGTATGTCATCCATGGAAGTAGAAAGTAATTCTGCTGGACCTTTTTTTCTTTCTTTTTTATCTCCACAGGTAACAAATACTTAATCGAATGACTTCAAACAACTAAAAACTAACTCTGATCTTATGCTGGTATAAAGAAAAAGTAGTTGAAACTCTGCCTTTGGAAAACTATGATTACTGAAAGAAATACCCTAGAAAATGGATTCAGAAATCATTCTGTGACCTTTTCCTTAGGGAGCAATAAGAGCAATTCTAAGAGCTTATATTTTAGCAAAACTGAAGGAAAGATATCTATGCTTTTTCTTCAGTGCCTTTCTTGTTATGAAATGTAATCACAACAAGCTACACTTAATTACCACAGTAATTAATAAGGCATTTAATTAGCACAGTAATTAATAAGGCAGATTTCTGGCTCTGCCGTTATAAAGTTTGAGCATAGCAGTAGAAGGGAGAGAAGTAAACAAATCATGTTATGAACTTCAGGTAGCTATAAAGGAGGATCAGATAAATTCATGGTGGGTGTCAATGGCTGGCAGCCATGATGACTGCATATTACCTCTAAGATCAAAGGCAGTGTGACTTTGAGTAACAATAACTGGAAATAACATGTGCTGCTGCTATAGCTGACCACAGGGCATGTTCTAGTCCAGAGCCTCATAACCTGAGGACTTTCAAATACAGACACCTTATTGTTCAATTTTTTGGAATTTTTTAAAAGCACTTGGTACAATGCCAAACAGAACTGTAGTTGCAACCAGCATCTTAATTTATCAAAAAGGAATCTAGGCTTCTGAAGCACTTTGAGGAAAACATAATGCTAATCATGATGCAGGTTTTTCTGTGGCACACCTATAACTCACTATAATTTAAGAGAAGGAAGCAAGGAAGGAGAGAGTGTGAGAGGGAACAGTGATGTAGCTATAAGTGGGCATAAAATGAAGGCATTGCCCCTGAAATAAGAAGTCCGCCCACCCCAGTGAAATTTTCCTTCAGTCCCCAAAAGTCTAGCATTGCACTAAATTAAAACTTCAGCTGAGCATTTAGAAATGTAGTTTAATTCAAGAAGGACATGGTCAAGCTGGAGTAGGTCCAGAGGAGGATGGCCAAAATGGTGAGGGGCCTGGAAGCCATGCCCTATGAGGATAGACTTAGAGAGCTGGGTATGTTTAGTCTGCAGAAGAGAAGGTTAAGAGGGGACATGATAGCCATGTTTAAATATTTTAAGGGATGCCATGTAGAGGGAGTGAGCTTGTTTTCTGCTGCTCCAGAGACCAGGACAAGGAGCAATGGATTCAAGCTGCAGGAAAGGAGATTCCACCTGAACCTCAGGAAGAACTTCCTGACAGTCAGGGCTGTCCAGCAGTGGAATATGCTGCCTCGGAGTGTAGTGGAGTCTCCTTCTTTGGAGGTTTTTAAGCAGAGGCTGGATGGCCATCTGTCGGGAGTGGTTTGAGGGTGTTCCTGCATGGCAGGGGGTTGGACTGGATGGCCCATGTGGTCTCTTCCAACTCTACATTTCTATGATTCTATGTATCCAAAGGAGAGAGCCAAAGTTAATACAGCAGGAATAAGAGTCCTAGCTGTGAACGGTTTTTGGTGTCTCATTCCCTGTAATGCTAGAAACCTGAGGACTGTAGGAAAATTTCATAGCTATATGCAAGGAAGGAAGGAACCAACTTCTGTTAGCTCTGGCTGGTATGAAGATGAAAGGAAACACTTCTGGGCAGAAGAGTAGAAAAAATATAAATAGGAGTGGAGGAGAGAAAGCCTGTATTGAAGAAAGAACAAGGAGGAGCAGCTTAAGAGTGGGGAAGTGAAGCACCTGGTGACTGGAGAGAAATTGGAGCCACCACTCCAGTGCGAGTGTAGGCAGGGGCCTCCCAGATCACATTTTGCCCATAGCCCTCTCAGCATGTGGAACATGTCAAGAGTTTGTTAACCCTCAAAATTTATCACATCCAAACAGAGAATAAGACAGATTTTCCCTCCATGGAGATTTCTACAATTTGCTTAAAATTTCTCTGTGTAAAACAAATGTGCATTCATTCTATAAAGCAAAATACACAAAAACAGGACAGAAAGATAGGTTGTTTGATTGACAGTATAAACAACCTATGCAATGCTTCCAATTTTTGTCAAGTCCATGCATTAAGGAAGCAGCTATTATAGTTTAGCTATGCAAATCATGCCAGTAACACCATAGGTACAATTTAAACAATACTCATTTTCACAAATGCAAAAACTCTTACCAAGAAAGACATAATTTCTCTCACCATTTTGCAGGTGGGGAGAACATGTTAGCAGTTTCTCATTCTCACATGTGAGACTTCTAGGGAGAGTTCAGGCTTAATTTGCTCTTGGACCCATGTGTTTGTATTTTGTGGCAGTGCATAGTATCTTTGGAACTGTCCTTCAGCACCACAATTCAAATGAGTTGATCTTCCTGTAAGCTTTCTTCCCGGTCCAGCTTTCACAACCATGCACAGAAACTGGAAATACTATGGCATGGATGATTCTACTTTAAAATTTAATGACATATATTTATTTCATAGATTATAGATATAGATATATAATGATAAGGTCACAGATAAAATAGTACTACTTTTAAGACATAGAAAATACGCAGTTGCAATTCCCCTCTGAAAAGAGGGGGCTAACATTCCACCTCATATGAAACTGTTTGTGTGTGTGGCTCTGTGTGTATCGGTGCTGTGGAATACTTAATTCCTCAGCGACAAACACGCTCCACTACGGAGATGGGACACTTTAATGTGCTACACTACATTGGAATCTTTGTTGGGGTCAGAAAATACTCCAGATTAAGTCACTAAGTGCAAATTTGTTTATTTGTTTAAATCTGCCCTGAAGAGAGTTAAAGGAATTTAAAATCTAATGAATAGCCTCCAACAGCCTATCCTCCTTCTGCCTGCACATTGCTGGGATTCAATTTATCAGTTGTTTACTCCATTCATACAACATATCTTCCAGGACTGTTCTGCTAGGTCAATGAGATACTTCACTACATACTTTGTTCTGGTACAAATATTATTATCTTTATGGATTTTTTTAATTGAAAATGCATTTTTTCCAGCCCATTTTAAAGTACAGAATTCATTCAGCATGGCCAGTAGAACCTCTTTCGCCTATCTAGTGACCTTATGTGGCACTGGCCAGGCAGAAGGAAGCAGAATGAAAGTGAGTGTGGCTGGTTACTAGGGAAACAGAAGAAAATGAAGAAGAAAGTTTGCCAGATAAATGGAAAGCTGGGAAGGAGGAAGATTGGTGCAGGAGGAAAATAAGAGCTGCAGCGTTCATTTTATTTTAAGCAGACATGTTATTTATTCTGTGGGATTTTTTTTTTTTTTTGGACATATCATGGGGGGTGGCTTGTTTGACCACATTATAGGGAACTATCGGGAATTCATTTTCTTCTTATTTCGAGAATATTACAACAATTGGTCTGTCATAGTCCCAACACCACGGCTGCCATCTAGATCACATAATATGGCTTTAGATTAGTTGCAAAGGGAAAAGATCCTTGAGTTGTTTAATAAGTATTGCCCTGATTTGGCAGAGATACAACTTCACTTGTATTCCCTTCTCTCTCTCTCTCTCTCTCTCTCTCTCTCTCTCTCTCACACACACACACACACACAGTTTTATCCATTCAGCTATCCTTTCAACTGTGAAGAGGATTGCTCAAGTTATACCAGTCACTCTTCTGTTACCAATGGAGGAATTCAAACTTCGTTCTCTAGTCCAAAGTTTCTCAAATGTTCAAATCCAGATCCCCACCCTGAAAGAGCAAATGTAGTCCACCAGTCACACAACGCTAGTGTAGAGACAGGGCAACAAAATGGTGGCATACAGAGTTTGGAACACTCAGCTGGCAATTAAAGGGACCATTTTGTATTATTATTTCAGCCTTCTTTGGGCACTGCTGAATTCTTTGCCATATCCATTTCTTTCAAGTAGGGAGTTCCACTATTAAGCTTTCCCCATGTTCAGTGTGAACGTGTCCAGAGGAGGGCAACCAAAACGGTGAAAGCCTTTCCCTATGAGGACCTGCTTAGGGAGCTGGGTATGTTTAGTTTGCAGAAGAGAAGGTTAAGAGGGGACATGATAATCATGTTTAAATATCTGAAAGGATGTCATATTGAAGAGGGAATGGGCTTGTTTTCCACTGCTCCAGAAACTAGGACAAGGTACAATGGATTCAAACTGCAGGAAAAGAGATTCCATGTGAACCTCAGGAAGAACTTCCTAGCGGTCAGAGCTGTTTGGCAGTGGAATATATTGCCTTGAAGTGTGGTGGAATTTCCTTCTTTGGAGGTTTTTAAACAGAGACTGGATGGCCATCTGTTGGCAGTGCATAGCAGGGGCTTGGACTGGATGGCCCCTGTGATCTCTTCCAACTCTATAATTCTATGACAAATAGTCTATTATCACAACATCTCTTCCCTCTTTTTTCCATTTACTTTCTTATTTTTTGTTTTAAATTTGCCAGAATGGAGAGTTGTAGATAAAGCATTCTCAAATTTGGTCCTTCTAGCTCTATTACACAGACAATGCTGTTTGCCAGTTTTGTATCAATAAAGTGTAATGGTAGTTCCAGTTTCACAGGACCAGTGCAGCTTACTTCAGTGAACAGATAAATCTAGAATTTAGTCTCTCACTCTGACACCTACCACCACCTAGCTCTAAGAGTGGCGAAATGGACCAAGCATAATTAACATACTCTGTCAAGGGCATGACAGTCATCTTATCTGCTGAGGTAGCTGTATATGTATTCAGTATATTCAACTAAACAAAGCAAACCCCTTTCTGTTTAGCAAATGCTTTCTATATTAAGGGCATGACTGTAGCAAGTGCGAATCCTACAATTTTTAGAGCTTGAGTAGACACTGAAAATTCTTAACAAAACTTGCTAAATTGAAAGGTGTTTTTCCCCCTGAAGAGTTAACTGAAAATATATAAATAGACCAATGAGTAAGTGATTCTAAACAGTCATGTTCTTGTAAAATAGCTCTTCTAATTCCCAAATGACAGCAAATTGTATCATTATAATAAATTCTTACAGTGGAAGACAACTGTCTCGCGTACCACTGTACTCACAAGAAATAGGTACAAATGTGTGAAAATAAAACTGTGTTTTGGAAATGTGTGGAATTATTTTAGTTACTTCCAAATGTAATTCATAAGATTATTGCTGTCTTTTTAGTGATGGAAAGCAAATGAGGATTATTAAATCAGACATTTCAATCCCCCACCCAATAAATGAGAAGCCTAAAATATTTCTATTAAAAATAGATTCACTACTGAAGGTGTAGAACTAAAAAAAACAAAACAAACAAACGAACCTATAACTAAACAATTACTAAAATAATGCTCCAGCTAGTTGGTAACCTAGCAAGAGAATACGTAGCCCAAAGACATCAACCACAATATTGCAAGACATAGTTATTTCCAAATAAATAGACTTCTAACAGAAAAAGGACAACAGCACTTCTAAGGTTCAGGTAATTTTAGAAGCAGAAATAATAAGCTGCATGTTTGCTGAAACTGAGGCACCCCTTTTATGGCCCCCCAACCTTTCAAACAGATAAAAATCATTAGCAAATCCTTTGAGAGCAAATTCAAGCATTTTCCAATAGGCATAGGAATGAAACTACACCCACACCCACACCCACATACATACACACACACACACATTGTTCACAGACCAATAATTCTTTTGTCACTGCCACAGGTTTTCTTCCCTCTCCTGTAAATGGAATCATTGCACAATTCCTTAGGTATTAGTTGTAGAAGTTCTCCCCTGCTGACAGCAAAGAGCTTCGTATCCTCTACCTACAATGTACCTGACATTTCAGTATCTTGCCAGGTTTCCATATTTTG
The DNA here is from genome assembly GCA_030412105.1 of Cyclura pinguis. Lineage (NCBI taxonomy): Eukaryota > Metazoa > Chordata > Lepidosauria > Squamata > Iguanidae > Cyclura > Cyclura pinguis. The sequence continues at coordinate 135,609,983 of CM059600.1, forward strand.
ACAAGCCCTTTAAAATATCTTTTTTTCTAATTCTATGTAAATAAAACACACTAAATTGCTTTTAAAGTTTGTTGTATTAAGGTTTAAATTTAAAACATTATTCCCCCAACTCTGTACTGTGCTTCCCTTTATTAAAAAATAATTGCTTGGTGAAGGTTGAAAACCATCCAGGTATTGAAGGTTGATGGATACTCTAAAATGTTCAAATATTATATTTCTCATGCACAATAAAATTGCTGAAACCTGAAAGGGTAAGATATGATGGATGGTTCAGAACTGTCTGTGCTGATTAATTTTTAACCTCTAATTTCTTTGGTATTACCTTCTTCCTTGTTGCTAAGCTTGGAATATTGCAGAAAACTTCCAGATGTTTTCACAATAAACCTCATGCCTACAAACATTTTTTTTCAGTTCTCATATAACTGTGATATTTCAATAGTAGTAAATTCTGTAACACACACACAGAATACAATTTTGAAAAGAAAAGAGGGAGACCTTTAAGAAGACACAGGCTGACAGGTGATTCAAAAGAATCTGTCACACATTTTCACCAGAATGCATCACTAATGCTTAAAGAAGAATGCAACAAAGAATCCAGCCCTTCTATGCTTAGATTCTGTTCATATGGCCATCCAATAATCAGATGGAAAGAGCCATTCAATCTAGTTCCAGAATTTGTGTGCATATTGCTGCATACTGGAGTCTTGCAACATGGAAGCTGCTCATATAATTTACCCAATCTGGAGTTCCTTTTTACTCACAGGAAACTCAAGGCAATCTAGCTGGTTCTTGTGCAAGATACAAGATACACAATGTATTGTAACTAAACTGGATAGAAGGCAAAGCCCTCCAAGTCTTCAGTGTTTGTGTATGACACCAGATTATTAATCATGGAGAAAATCCTAACAGACTGGAAAGAACTCTACAAAGATTGTTCCAAGTGAATGGGTAACAAATGTACATTTCGTCCCATGTCCACATAAATCAGGGATAAATCCACATAAATCAGATCCCAGAAGGCCACATCACGTGATTTTCAGATGCTCCAAAAGATCACAGAGAACTATTGCTGCCACCATTTTGGACCACCAGAAATGATGTTGTGTCACTCCAACTCACCTTTGGGAGCTGTTTTGGTTTTTTTTTTTAAATGTTTTGGTGAGGAGGGAAGACAGAATTTTGAATAGTCTCCTTCTTCAATGGAAAACTTTTTTTCTTGGGGAGGGAACTTAGAATAGGCAACTGGAGGTTGCAAGGGCTATCCACTTCCCCCAACAGGTGTGAAACGATACGCATTGTGGCCAGAAGTAAATAAGTTTAACTTCCCAGTTGGACTGTGAGTGGTTGTGATTAGCTAGGGAAAAGATATTCAGGCTATAATGAATAGCTGTGTGGAAAAAAAAAATCAGTGTAAGGATTTTTGGGAAAGAATTTGAGGGAAAACTTGTCAGTCCTTTAATGTTCACAGACAGTGTAATGCATCCATCGTTCTTATAATTCTGTATTCTGCCTTTCAAAAGGATATTATTTTGCTGGCAACAGTACAGAAAAAAAGCAACCAGAAGGATGAGAGTATAGGAATAATTCCCTGTGAAAAAAGGGCACTGCAACAACAGTTGGAGCTTCTTCTTCTTCTTCTCCTTCTTTTAAAGAAAAAGGCAACTAGCTTGGGGAGGTGGGAAAGCATAAGAAAAGTTTGTAAAATTAAATCACGCACGCTATGGGGAAAAGTAGATCAAAATTAGTTTACTTCTATTTCTCTTGTTAAGGTAACTGGAGATCATTCACTGAAAATTGTCAGCAAATTCAGATAAAACACAAAAAAAGGACTTCTTCACACAAACCCTAATTATGTGATATAACTCACTGTCACAAGATGTGGTAATAGCCATTAGCTGAGAGAGCCTTAAAAGAAAGTGAGACAAACTTGTGGAAGACTACATCTATAATTGAATACTTGTCACTATGGCAATGTGGAACCTTCAGGTTCCAAAATAATAGCACACTGAATACGAGTGGGTAGGGAGAAACAACAGAAGAGGAGTTACTATTTTTATGCATTGTTTGTGAGCATCCCAGAATCATCTTGCTGGCCACTGTGAGAAAACTATACAGACCTCAGGTTTGATCCAACACAGTTCTTCCTTCATCCTTCACAGACACTAGCTAACAGAAATTCCTTCTTCACTCCAAAGTCTCAAATACTGACCTTAATTGAAAATGAAATAACAAAGAATTCTGTGCGCATGTGATAGTGGTGAGGAAAATTTAAAAAGTCTTTAAAAAAATCGGGATTGTAGCTCACAGCAAAGAGAAGTCCTCCAATTCCTGAAACTTTCCCACTGCTGTCTAGGGGAGGGCTAACAGGAAGGGAACAGCTCTGCATGATGTTAGACAACTTAAAACTTTCCAAGCCTTTAGCTTTAATACTTGACACCTGGAGTGCCTTTTTAAGGTTTGCAGAATGTTCCTCATTGATTCTCCAGAGGATTCCTGTGCGTGAATTGATTATGAGAGACTACCTTGAGAGATATCTGCCATGCTCAAAAAAAAGCTAGTTAAAAATAACTCAAGCTCTAAAAAATCTAGAGGTTTATGATATATGGTATAGGACTAAGATATACCTTACTCTCTATGTACGTATTTTTATTGAGTCAGCAAATCCCTTTATAAATGCTTTCAAACTGTTATTTGAAATATAAAGTTTCTCCTTAAATGTACCAAACCTCTCAATATTAATGGTGTACCCACTAATAGTGGTAGGCTATTTGCATTAATTACAAACTAGCAATAAGATTGTATTTTCAAAAATAAATTACCATAGTGTATGTTAAAGAGATTTTCTATTCTAAGAATAATAAAATGTTCCTTACTAAGAGTGAATATAGAGGATCACATTCAGAAACAAAGAGATTCTGTATTCAGACTTCACATTGCTGTTCTTTTTAAAGTAAACTGTAAGATGAATTAGATGGTCTTTCAATGAAGATCCATTCATGTTCTTGATAGAAAAGGGATATCTTGCAACATGTGGATTCTATTATCATCAACCTGAAATAATCTCTTGCTTTGCTAAGCACAGAGTAGAGTATTGTACTATTTCCCATTCCCCTGCTAAGATGTCTTCCCTAAAAGACACAATGTGCAAGTAGATATATGGACCACAACTCCCATGATCACTGGGTCTATGGGAGTTAAAGTCCTAATAAAATTTAGGGGGCCACAGATAGCCTACTTCTGATAACATAAAATAATCTACTGCAATATTCTGAAGACACCAGATCCCAACTGATATTGGAAGCTAAGCAGGATCAGCCCTGGTTAGTACTTGAATGAGATACTGCCAACAAATGCCAGGTGCTGTAGGCTGTATTTCAGAAGAAGGAACTGGCAAAACCTCTCTGAGTATTCCTTGCCTAAGAAAACACCTATGAAATTCATCGGGTGGTCATAAGACAACAGGGGCTTGAAGGTGCGCGCGCGCACACACACACACACACACAATGCAGTAAGGTGATAGTGAAATCTCAGGCAGTGAGAGACTGAGTTATTCTAACAAGGGAGGCAGAGAGGTGTATTGAAGACTACTTTGCTCCCAAAATGTGATATTAATTCAAGAAAGAAGTAGGGCAGGAGGAAGGGCTTCCTGAGGAAGGGGAGTATGTAGTAGGAACTGGGCAAAAGAGCCTAATGGACAAAGGAAATGAGGAGCAGAATTAAGGAACACAGAGAGAAGAATGTAACGAGAAGGAAATGGAAGAGAGTGGTTTGAGGGATGGAAGAACACTGGAGAGAAAATGAGCACAGAGAGTTTTCCAAGGCTAGGAGCTGTAGATGTGAGGTACCACACAACAGTGGTAGCTGGTAGCTTCCATCTCAGTAGGGCTGTGGATCTAGTCCTGATTTTAACCCAAACTTTAAAATCCAAGGTACTGAACCCTTTCCTCAAAATAGGCTCAGCTCCCTGGACTACTCTTTTAAAGCTATCTGAAACTTTGAGTAAACTCAATTCCTCACTGCCATGGGACAGTCCAGTTGAGGAGCCCAGGAGATTCAGTCCAGAGTGGAAACAGTGATCTGAGAGAAATAACTGTTTCATTAAATACAGAGCAGTTCCAGAAAACAATGAAATATGTAATGTGTGGACTGCAGGAAAATGTTGTTACATGCTGTGATTTCTCTGATCATGGTGACAGTTTTGAGGCAATAGCTACTCACAATTAATATTCCAGAAAGTGAAATAGGAAACCTTGCAATACATTCTTTCTTATCAGCTCCATTTCCCTTGCCTGACTTTAATTATGCTTTAATTAGCAACTAACAGCCAGGTAACCAATTAGTACAGAATTAGCATTAGGAAAAATTCAGATGGTAATCTATAAAGAGAAGATCTTTTGACTCTTTCTTGCCTTTCCCATGAAGGTTACTTAAAAAGAGTGAAACTTTTTTTTAAAAAAACCCCCACTAACTGCCTGGGGTTTTTTTAAAGAAAAAACTGCTTCTGAAACGTAATCACTCAGCCAGCAAGATACTACTCTAAATAAGTGAGTTATAATTTGCACATTAACATCTATAGGACCCAAAAGCCCTTTAATCTATCATGATTTCAGAAAGAAAGAAGGATAGTATAGCACTGATAATTCTTCACTTAAAACATTGGCCAAGATCCTAGACACTTTTAATGTAGTGTAGATATATACTAGCAACAGTACAATGGATCACACAGTTGTACAACTGATCATGGCCTGAGCCAGAGCTTGGGATACTGCTTTTACAAAGGAACTTACTGTTTTATTCATTACTGTAGCTTCCCAACAGGTTGTTACTGTTGCTGCAGTCCAGAAAAATAACTTCTGGACTTGCTCATTACTCAAAAATTTCTGTTGCTGTTCGTATTGTGCTCTTGAAAAACACAGAAGGATGCTCTCTGGTCTCTCCAATTGTCCAATTCAGCTACTGTTGTTGTTGTTGTGTGCCTCCAAGTCATTTCTGACTTATGGAAATCCTTAGGCAAACCTATCATGGGTTTTCTGGGATTGAGAGTGTGCAACACGCCCAAGGCCACCCAGCGGATTTCCATGGCCAAGTGATCAATCAAACCCTGGTCTCCAGGGTACTGTGCCTTGTAAATTCTGAGAAAAATGGAAAATACATTAAAAAGCAATTTCTCCCTATCACTTTCTTCCTAGATGATTTGGCACACAACCTTCCCCTGTTTAGTTGAACATCAGACGGGATTTGGATCTGAGAGAACAAGGAATCTGATAGATCAAGGAAATGCAAGGTTGGGTGGAGTTCTACACAGCCATGTTCATTTATTATGAATATTTCTTCAATGGAAAAATATAATGCTTTTTCACAGATCTTAATTCACCTGACACTCTACTGAGTATTTCTAACAAGATGAGTATCTTCAAAAGAAAGCCAGTGTGGTACAGTGGTTTGAGCATTGGACTACAACCCTGGAGATGAGGGTTCATCCCTGATTAGCCATGGAAACCCACTAGGTGACCTTGGGTGTGTCACATACTCTCAGCCCCCAGAAAACCCTGTGATAGGTTCACTGTTGGGTTCCCAAAAATTGGAAATGACTTGAAGGCACAAGCTGCAAATGGAGCCTAAATACCCTAAAGGTACCATATCCCGTCTGATTTTGGAAGCTAAACAGGGTCAGCCCTAATCAGTACTTGGATGGGAGACCACCAACGAACACTAGGTGCTATAATCTATTTTTCAGAGGAAAGATCAGCAAACCACATTGCCCTATGACATTCATGGGGTTGCCATAAGTTGGCAGGCAACTTGAAGGCATGTACAGACAGACAGACAGACAGACACACACACACACACACACACACACACATTGCAAATTACAGGATTCCAAAGGATGGAACCATGGCAGCTTAAGTGGAATCCAAGTATGTAATGTGAAGGGTCTCAGGTCTGAGTAAAAAAGTGCTGATATATACAGAACCTTCAGAAAATATACTTGATACAGTGTGCTTCCTACCGGTCGCAGTAGAACACTGCCATACAATGCTGCTTGTGAAAATAGAGAAGTCTATAAATACAACACAGAGAATATGAGATCCTGTACTGATAGATGCATTTCACTCATTCAGTATCTCATTTAGTAAAAACTAGTATGTGCAAAGTACTTTTTAGAAAAAAATCTCTTCTAAATTGGCAATTAATTCAAGGCAGGGAAAGCACAGGGAAAAGATCTTGTGGGGGTGGGACATCAGCATAGAAAGGTTACTGAAAAGGTCAGCTCATTGTGATGCAACAGTTAAAAATGCAAATTCGGTGTTTGGAATTATTAGGGAAAGAAATGGAACAATTTAGGAACTCCCTACAGTGTGATTACATTTGGAGTTGTATGCTATCTCTGTCATTTGTCTCCAAAAATATGTAGCAGAACAAACAGCTTAAAGAAAATGCCCCTCTCTTTTTCAGTCTACAAGGTAACAAGGTTTATGTAATTATGAATGATTTGGTGAGAGTAGAGAGAAATATTTCAGTACTAGAACCCTGACTCAGATATTTACTCACAGCTTTAATTCCCGCTGTAGAAGGGTGACTGAAAATGAATACCTCAGGAAAAACTAAATCGTTTCCTTCCAAAGCACAAATAATTTAACAGACCTGCTTTATGGAGTAGATTCTGCAATGGGAAAAAAAGAAACAGACATGATAAAGATGGAAAGTACAGGTCCATATAGAGCTGTTAGCTTTGAAATGAAACTCCATATTCAGGGACAGTTTCCCTCTGATTTCCAAACAGATACAAGTAGAGTTTATCACTATAATGTTCTCCCTGTAAGTTACCAAGTACAACTGGACTGAATAACATTGGAGCCAGAGTGCTAGCCTATATGGACCTTTCCTTTGATATAAAAGGAAATATTTTTTTTCATATAGTTTCTTAGGTGGTAAAATTTGGAGATAAACCAGAGATTACCCAGAGACTGGCTTCTCTACCCCCAATCCCTAGTGAGCATGTGATAATCAAATGTGACATTTCACAGTTATGAGTAAGCCTTCATAATACTTTGGCTCAAATCCTATTGCTTGAGAACAGATAGAGTAAATTCACAGACTCTATGATGAACTTGTTGTTTCTGTGGTTCTCCTGTAACTGGGGTGAACAATAGGATTAAGGGCATTATTTTTCAAAACAAGCTATTCATACCCCCCACCCCGATGCCCAAGAAGACCTGATTCCATGATCTTGCAAAGAACAGAAGGAATCAACATCAAACCAGTGCTTCTTCCTTCTCATATCATATGCACCACAAGTTATGTGTGCTTTGCTTCATGGAAACCAAAAAGGACAGATCATTATTTAAAGTCAGGTTACTTAACCAGGTTGCTGTTTTCCCTCTTCCCCACAGCAGAGAGAGCTTGTCTGTTGTACTGGGGCTTCAGTGCTCACTAAAGCTATCAAACTGATGGTTGCTCTAATTTAACTCCATTATTCCTTTGTCTTAACAACAAGAGCACAGTAATTTCCTGAAGTAAAAAGATATTCCTCCTTCTTTGGGGTTTATTTCAAACAATGCTCTCTTTCCTTAATGAGAATAATCCATATGTTTGCTGTTGCCTATTGTGCTCAGTTAATGGGAAGATTTTCAAACATGGGGAGAAAAGCTTCTTTTCTTTCCTCTCCTGCCTGCGCATTTGTGTTCTTCCAAATTGTTGCTTTAACGTCAGATTCAATACTCTGTCTCCCCGTTTTCTTTCTAAACAGTGATCTCCACCCCAAAGCCAGTCTATGTCTTGATTTCTTGTCTTCCTGTCTCTCTTGACTGCATTATTTCTCTCGTCCTCATTTACATCAAATTGTGGGATCCAAGGACTCAGTATTTGCCCCCTCCCTTGCCATGTTTTGATCAAGCATCCCACAGTGAAGCATTGTACATTAACTGATAAATGAGAACTGCTGCTGAGTTGCTTTTAGGTAACAATTATAGGACTTTTAAACTCTGCTGTTGCTGTTCCCCATTAAGTCATGCCCGGGTTATTAATGGGAGGAAGAAAATGCACCTTCTATTCATATTTCCGGTAGCAAATGAATGCAAGCTTTTAGGATGCAAAATGATGAAAAGATTAATCTTTGTTGACAAGCACATTTAATAAAAATTAAGAAAATACTTAACAGCACAGCCTCATAAAAACACTGACCTGAAAGCAGAGGTGCACTCTCCTATATATACTGGGAATGTTATGTGTGAGGCAGATAATCAGTAAGAGGTGTTCACTACAGTTCCAAATATGCCGGCCGCCTTCCTATGCTGTTTCTTTTGAGCTTTATATCACAGCTAGAACTGAATGTGGCAAATTGTTATGAATGACCTGAAAAGGTCAAGTATGGCCCTTAATTATGACACTGTTTGTACAGAATCTGGGCTAAATCCATGATGAAACAAACCAAGATGCCAGCCTTCTGAATCTTTTGTTTTGTGTGGGGGGCACTAACGCAAAGCACTGTCGTGTCAAGACTGTACCAAATGACTGCCCGCAAGAATTTGAAGGACAACATCTGAAGCACTAGCATTCATGGACAAACCACTACAGTGGCAGCCGTTATTACAATTCTGTTTCATGACACGGTTGCCCCATATACTTGAATAATAACTCCCAGCAATTCCACAGCCCAACAGCACAGTACTTTGCTCTCTCAGCATGACCAGGAAGAGCAAATGTTTCCTATTTACATTTTCCAAAATATATATTATTTTACATGCTATTGCATTTTCTTAGTGTCTTTCTCTCTGAGGAGACATGTTCTAAGCCAAGCTATCATTTGTAAAATAGCAAAATGCTCGGTTTATTTGAAGTTCATTTTGCAACATTTCCCCCTCTTTAAACTCATTAATTAAATGCTCCAGGCTTATTTTTATGGCTTTGTCCTTTGGGTATAGGCCTCTGATAGCACCTGCTATTCCTGTCAAAGGTTCCCAGAGGGCCAATCTGTGTGATGTATTTCTATATGTAGAAAAAAGAAAAGAAAGAAAAAGAAAATAACCCCAGTTATTTTGGGTGTCTGTATTTCCCATGGAGGTACCTCCCTCTGCAAAGGTCTAATGAAAAAGGGTGACAAAATACCTGCTATAATGGCCACAAGACACCATTTATATTCAAAGAAATTCCAGGGAGACATTTTAAGCAGATTCAAACCCATCTTTTTCATTCAAAGCAGACTATAACAGCACTTACTGATTAGGCAACTTAACCTGTGCTGTATTTTAAATAAACGCTAATGACAGCAAAAAGTAGCACAGAAATTTTTTAATGGCATGCTTGTGAATTACAGTGTGTGTATGTGTTTACTTATTCAATCGCTCTGTCCACTTGAATTGGCTATGGGTTGTATCCAATGTGTATGAGCAGAAGACATTTTGTACAACCAATCCTTCCCTTCCCTTCCTTTCCCTGCATAAAACAGGCTGAAGAAATTGTCTTTCCCTCATGACATCACTGGATAAATCTTTAAAGGAACAATATGGAGATACAGTATAATAGGTGAATTACACAACTTTGCCTGACCAACAGTTTTTCTAAGTCCATAGCATCCACCCACTTTCACCAGTGAATTTTTGTTTTTTTTACTTTAACATGAATTTTCAAGGAGCAATCTTTTAAAGTCATTGAATTTTTGTTCCTGAATATTTGTCTATGAAATGTGGAGAGAGAAAAAAGAATGGTGCTCTGAGAGGGAGTAGATTTGTTGCATTCCTAATTGAGGTCTAAAATGGTTAAGAACTGATTCAGCACTAAGGAGCATGGTAGTGTTTTTTTCCTCCCTCTTTTAGGTACCAATCTGCTTTAGAAGACACTAGTTAAGCTACTCTTGCCCTGAGGTAGCTGTCAAGACTTCTTGTTGTGTCATTACAGAGCAGTAAATTATATTAACCAAGTGTGACTGAGTAAATGGAAACACAGTAGTAAGAACTCAAAAGAAAGAGACCCAGATAGCTAACATGTATAGAGAAAATACCCCAATACTGGAAATAAATGCTGGTGAAAGAGTTAATCAGTACAGGGTTTCATATCAAACTCCATTTTGTCATAGGAAAGAATACAAAACAACTGTGTGGTAATTCTTGTGTAGTACTGTACTTTGGATTGCACTGGTATTGTTATGAGTTTGTGTGCAATTTAAGAATACAATGCATATTTGCTAGGGATTATATGTACTGAACTCAGTAGGAATTGCTCCTGAGTAAACATATTTATTGCTGGGCTCCACTGCATGCAAACCCAGCCACTGAATTATTCCTAAGCAAGTTCCCACAATTCACAAATATGCTCAGCACACATCTTGTTTGGCTAATAAATGGTACAGGTTTTCTAATCTGATACTGACTTCACAGCTTCTAAGGAGCTGAATCTTTCCATTACCTGATATTTTTAGATGATTGCACGGGGTGGGGTGAAAGCTCAGAAGAACTTTGTGCTATAGAATCAGGGTGATTATATTAATATCTCAATTTGACAAATCAGTCAGGAAAAAAGATGAAGAAAGTGGCAAGAAAAGAATATTTAATATGAAAACAATGATGCAGGCTTCTTGCTACAAACTAAAGTGAAGAAGAAGGCTCACAAATCAGTACAAGGACAAGTCCTAGAGTAAATGTATTTGTCTTTAAGATTTTTTTTTTATATTTTTGCTTCAACAGACTAACATAGTTATTCTTCTAGAATTTATCACTATGGAAGTTACTAGGTTTAGCAGCATGAAATGGAAATCCATCAACTCATAAACAACCTCCCCAGACATCATCCTTCTTTCCAAGTACAAACAGCAGGGCATCATAAATGCATTCTTTCTCTCCTCTCTCTCTTTCTCTCTGTCTATATCTATCTGTCTGTCTGTCTGTCTGTCTGTCTATCTCCCTGCTCATTAATTGTACTTTTACTTTTAAACATTTCCTTAATATTCTTCAGTTAAACATTATTGTGGTTCAAAACACTCCATAAAACCCCAAGAGGCAGAATCTGAGAAGGTGTTTCATCAATGGAACTGCTCCCTTCAGTGGAACCAGAAGGGGGCCATTGCTCCTTCCAGCACAGTCACATCTGGTCCAAGGGAAATAATCTGAAACAGATTTTCAGGTAGCCAGAAGAGCTACAAGGGATGACAGCAAGGAAGGAAATGTGGTGGTGGAGGAACATCACCCTGAACTTAGAAGGAATGAGGAAAGAATAGACTATGAGCTGCATGTGGTTACCAAGTCTGTTTTTGAAGCCTCCAGGGCTTTCTTAGCTCCCCAAGGTTCTTACCTGGGCTGTTTGCAGGTTGTTTTTCCCCCCTGAACTAGAAAGTTTCTTTAAAAAAAGCCAAAGACACCCTAAAATATGATGATATTGCCCCAATGGCATATAGAGGCTTGGGATGAGGTGTTCGGCATTTTTTTTTTTTAAGTAAAGTATTTGAGGAGTGGTTGGGGTAAAGGCACCAAATCCCGTCTGATCTTGGAAACTAAGCAGAGTCACTCCTGGTTGTTGTGGTTGCTGTTGTTGTTATCTTTATTTATATTTCACTTTTTGCCCAACATTAGGCCTCAAAGTAGCTTACATATTATAAATAGTACATGTGTGTGTATGTGTAAAAACATGATTAAACTATAAAAGAATTAAAACAGTGAAAAAGAGATTAAAAGAAGCAATTAAAATTAAACCAGCACAGCACTTCACCTCCCATTCTTTAAAAACTTGCTTTATTAAAATGTCTGCCTGAATAAAAAGATATTTGCCTGCCGCCAGAAGGACAACAAAGAGGGACCCATTCTGGCCTCCCTGGGCAGGGAGTTCCAGAGGCTAAGGGCAGCCACTGAGGAGGCCCTCTCTTGAGTCCCCACCAACCGTGCTTGTAATGGTGGTGGGACTGAAAGAAAGGCCTCTTCTGATGACCCTAAAGGCTGGGCCAGTCTATAAAGTTAGTACTTCAGTAGAAGACCACCAATGAATACAAGGTGGTATAAGCTATATTTCAGAGCAAGGAACTGGCAGAACTATCATTGTGTATTCCTTGCCTAAGAAGACCCTATGGAAGAATTTATGGGGTCACCATAAGTCGACAGGTGACTTGAAGGCACATGTTCACCTAGGGATAGGTTAAAGAATCAGGTTCAGGCTCTTTAAAAGCCTCAGCCAGCAATCCTAAGGAGACAGAACCAGCTCCACTGTAGGTATGGTTAACCTAGTTAAGGCTTCTAATGTCTGCCACTCCTTGATGAGACAATGTTTTTCCCTAGTGCAGCCAATGGAGTCTACTGGGAGCGGTCTTTGGAATAAAGCAAGTCAGAAGTGGGTCCAGAAAAACTTGGAATTTTTCACTGGGCATCATTTATTTCTTGACTTCTCAATAGTGATGTATATGCAGACTTGCAAGATAAATCCCATGAGACTGATTCCAAGAGTAACTAAAATTTCCTAAATGGTTCATCCAAGCTAAACATTTAGTACCTAATGCAAGCAAATGCTTCTTTGCAAATTCCCCTGCTTGTCCCAGATTTGGGGTTCAATGGAGGAATTGCTGGCTGGGCTCAATTACATGCAGACAGTCAGCAGATATCACACGACTCTTTCTCTCTCTCTTTCTTTCTCTCTCTCTTTCTTTCTTTCTTTCAACTGCTGTGATTATAGGAATTGCTGCTGACCACTTCTGGCTGGAGTTCTATAAAGCTCAGTTCTCGCAGACCTTCCACTTCAGATGGTCTCATGACAAAATCTCTCAAACAGATTTTTACAATGAAGCACTTACCAATTCATACACCACAGTATAATTAGATCTCTCTTCACAAGGGAAGAACAGTGAGAGTTAGTTTAGGATTGAAACATAGCATTCTCCACTGTTCTTCCCATTTCATTTGTACAGAAGGGAGTTATCCTGTGAAACACTGCCTCACACAGCCTCTTCTCCAGAAGTGGGAAAGGCTAGTTCTGGGGGCACACGCAGCCCCAATACTGATTTTGTGGACTTCAGTCCTTCTAGAACAACCTTTTTCTGGCAGAGAGAGAGGGAGAGGAAGGCAGGTGCAAGCTACACAGGTTCAAGGCCAGTTGCATTGTTGGGCTTTCCAATATTGTTTTGGGATTCCCCCTCCCTCCATTTTTGGAAGCCTCCATGGTCCCTAGAGGATTCTTAGCGAAGAAAATTGTTCTGTGGATAAACAAAACTTGACCTATTCAGCAGTCTACTCAGATAACAATAAGAGTGGGTATGCAGAAGAAGTACCTGGATGAGTGTCAGTCAGGAGAAGAAATAGCTACTAAAGCTTCATCACTAACAGAACCAACATCATCAATTAATGCCAATAAACTGATTGTAATGGTGCATACTAGTGTCATTAACCTTTCCAGAGTCAAGAAGAAGAATTTTTCCTTTGCTTTTCAAAGTGTCAAGAACTTTAAATCCAGCACAATAATGAAGAGCTTCCACTCTTCATGTGTGTTGCTGAAAGAAAGAATTTGTCAGTTTGGCAGATCCATAACCAGGCTTGTTTCAAAGCTCTTCCCTTCAGAGATGGTATCACAATTTCTGGGGAACTCCAAGCACATCATCTATTCCTGTCAGAAAGTCATTCGTGAACAATAAAGGAAAGTGCCACCACATGTCATTAATGGAAATGCTCTAGTCTTCAAATCAAGTTATGAGAAGAGAGTGGCAGAAAGAACTAACAAGTATAAAGAAATAATCATGTGAAATTGATACTAAAGAAAACTCTTGACATTCTGACAACAGAATGGAGCAGAAAAACACCTGGAAAATTGAAATTTAAAATAAAGAGATGTCTTCCTATCCACACTTTTAAGCCCTCTGAGAAACTGCAAAACATTTAAAGGTAATTTTGTCTTTCACTTTGACTGTTAGGAATATTTACTTGAAATGCAGTAAAATTATATTTATCCTGAATGGCATGAATTTATAGTGACAAGAAAACTCAGTGCTTCTCTGAAGACAAATTATCTTTGAAAAACATTGAGGAAGCACAATACGATAAGTGAAGGAACTTTTATTATTGATTCCACAATACCACCCTTCCACCCACAGACAACAGGAAGACATGAGTCTAGTACCAGTAAAATCAAAAAGAAAATGCAAGTACGGATACCTCTTTGTAGAGATTGTAAAAGTCATTTTTGGCCTATGATTTTTATAATCTCTTGCCACTGGCCATGTCAGCTAGTGGATTTCTGGAGTTATGGTCCAAAAAGTAACTTTTCCAGTACTTTTTGTCATAACATCTACAAAAACAGATCTGCTTCCTTAAAAAACAGATACTACACACATGAAAGTCATCTATAACCTTAAATAAATGGTTACAAACAGAAAAGCTCTTTTGATTTGATAAAAGTTCAGCTAAGGTCAAATCCAATCAAATTCTTAAAGAATAACATTTTGTAATGCAGTTAAAATTCTTTCACACTCAAGAATGTATGGAGGTCTTAAAATATGGTACAGAGTTTTAAAGAATTATGAATATTAATGACTAAAAGTAAAATTGTCAAATGAGATTAGCACAGAAATCTTCAAAGTGTTGTGCCAGCAGCACAAATCCTGTGGATTACGCTATAAATTATGTAGAAGGCTGAACTGGCAGTGGAGTGCCCAGGTCAGGATTCACTTACAGATTATACTGGGGTGGTTACATTTCTGCAGTTTCCTCTAACAATATACTTCCTATCTTAGGCCCTTTCCAGACGTGGGGGGGGGGGAGACGACAGAACACGCTACTCACCAGATTTTAATTTCATCCGGGCGAGTCCGTCGCGACGAGGAGGAGTGCGAGCTCGTCGCTCTGCACTCCTCCGGCATCCTAAATGGCAGCTTCCGGTTGGTGGAGACTCTCCACCAACTGGGGAAGCCCGCCCCCAGCAGATCTGCAGGCACTCCCTTGCGCGCGCCTGCAAATCTGCTCCGGAGTCGGGTGACGGAGCGGCATGGGGTTGCGCACTCCATGCTTTTTAAAAACCTCTAAAAAGAGGTTTTTAAAAAACGCCACGCGACCAGTTCCGGTCGCTCCGGAGTGGACTGACGTATGGAACTACAAAAAGTAGCCCGCCCCAGTCCACTCTGTGGTGCAGAAGACCTCTGTTGGAGGTCACTCTGCACCATTTTAATAGCCCAGTGTGGAAAAGGCCTTACTGTATTATGAAATCAATTGTCCTGAAGCAGCAAGAGCAGATCACCGGGGGGGGGGGGTCAGTTTCTACTTACAAAGCATATCAAGTACATGGGACTAAGAAAGTAAATCTTAGCATATTTCAGATTGAATAATTACAGTTATTTTCCCCAAACTTTGTAAGAATATAAGGGTTCCTGGTTTTTTGTTTTTTAAACAGCCAACATGGTGTAGTGGTTTGAGTGTTGGATTTCTATTTCAGAGAGGTCTCCAATTGTTAAGTGTTGGATTCAAGAGTAAATAATGCACAATTCTTGGTTTTTATTCACCTTTGAAGATATGGATTATTCTGTATAAGTAAAAAATGACTGACAAGAATATAAGGATATTTATTTAAGGAGCTAATTTAGAACTTAGATTGTCCAAACAAACAGCACATATTCCTTGTCTTATCCTTTCCATGGTAAAGATAGCAAACTTGACAATAATTTTTTTCCAAGGGTGAACTTCTCTGAAGACATATTGGAGCTAATTCCCAAATTGCCATGTGCATGAGGATGCATGAATCCATCCATGTTTTAGAGCAACACGAAAAAACACAAGTACCAAGGATGTGTATGACTTATTTTTATACTATGCAGGATAGGCAAGTGATTCATGATACTGGTGCCTCTCCATATAACATAACTTCTAAAGTAAAGTAGGGCCATGAAGGGGTCCTGAACGTGAATGTGCCCATGTCAAATCTAACCACATTCACAAATGTTCAACGTAGTTTTAGTCAAGCTTTCATTCAATAATAGTAGCCCCAGTCCTTCAGCAAGGAGATAATAACATTGGTGTAACAAAGAGAACTGCTGCAAGAATTACAGAGACATGAAGCATTTTTAACAATTAAAATAATTCTACTGTGAATTTGTATCACCTCTAAAATTCTGGGCAAGTGCACATTGCTGAGAAGATTCCATTCTTAAACCAGATATGGATCTGAGACAAGACCATGATTACAGATAGCTAAGGACAATTTGTAAGTTCACAAGTCACATGTGACCCTCTGGAAATTCATCAGAATGGTGATAGTTTCAGAAAACCCCCCACAGCATATTGGAATGTTTATCATACAGATCCTATTGAATCTCTCCAAGAACAGTATCAGAAATAAATAGCTTCAGCTGGTGTTACTCTGTAGGCTGTGCACATGATTTTAGGGATGAACAGCGTAAGCACTCCAGTTTGTTGATCAGACTCAAACCGGGTCAGGTTTCTATTGTGTGGAAACTTTTAGTGGTATTTCCCACATGGCAGCTGCAATGAGTTCTTCTGTTTGATGGATTCCTTCACCAATTGTTACAATCAGCTTTTAATTTTGATCTCCTTCTGATTTGTAATATTTAGGACTTACAATGTCCCAGCTGGTCATATTGGTTTCATCGCTATTCAGTCATTTTACCTTCTGTCATTTGACTGGAAGGTAAAAGACCAAGACCCAAGATACTTGAAAGAGGGAGGGGACATATAAGATATTAAGAAACAACTAAACATGAAAATGTAGCTGCTGGATAACATTCATTCTGTGTGTCCCCCCATTATCATTACAAGGAATGTAGTTCTGGGATTCACCATAAGTAAGTATTAGCAAGCAAAACATGTTATCTGCATTTATGGGTTGGTTAAGCTTGCTCATTTGCGAGCAGTAGTGTGATTCCTGAGACATACAGGCAGGGTGAACAAAAGGTCCTACTAAAGATGGCTCTCTTATGATTTTTTTTTGACTGATAACTGTGTAACTAAGATGTACAAAGGGTAGCATGTAACAGCTGTAGCAGTTCTACCCATTCTGTCAAGGACAGACAAATCCTAGCACTGCTGCAGGAACAAAACAAGCCACTAAAAGATGAGCTAAGGAAGACAGTTCAGACTCAAGGGAACGAAATATCATATGCTTCAGAGGCTTTTGGAGAAACAGAAAACTAACGTGTACACACTAGACTGAAAAATACAATACAGAAAAGAAAGGCAGATGTTGTCCTCAAGTCCATTTCCCAAAATCCTTCTGTCAAATGCATTTTACTTCTACAATATGGAAAAATACAAGAGGCAAGTAAAATAATCGCTCTATCATTTATATAAATTTTATTTGTAAAAAAAAAAGTTTTATTGGGAACTGATGAAGAAGAGATCTTAAATTAGTACACATATGTTAGTCTTTGATTAATTTTCACTTCGGTTATGTTAATTATTGTATCTTTTAATTGACTAATCAAAGCACATTTGGATGCCATTAAGATACATAACTCCCTTTCCTGGGTAGATCTTACATTGAAATAGATATTATGTTTTGTTCTAAAATATCTGCATTTTACATTGCATATATTTAGTTTACATTAATTATATTTCTGCCAATTTCTGTCACTGGGGGCATGTTTACACAATACATTACCCTCAGACAGAACTACCTAATTAATTCAAACTATTGATTTGTTTATATGTAAAAGGTTAACTGAAAACTTAAATTAGCTGCAAATGTAGGGAAAAGCTTCAGCAGTCCTGGGTTTTCACTTCTCCTACACTTCACTTCAAAGTGATTGGCCTGTGTAAACAATAACAAAGGCTGTGTCTGCCTTAAACAGCTATATCAGTTTCATACCACTTTAGATCCTGGAATTTATAGTTTAGTAAGATACATGGAATTCTCCGCAGCAGGGCTGTCTAGCAGGGAATTCAAAATAGTGTACCATATTACAAATCCCATGATTCCACAGAATGAACTTGCAGCAGCTAAAGTGGCATCAAACTGCTGTAACTGTGTATTGGCAAGGTACCTATTAAGTCAGCATGCAAAAGGGGACAAGTGTTTCCATTCGTTGCAAGCACACACAGATATAAGACAAGAAAGACAATATGACGTCCTTTGATTTTTCCCCTGGTAAATAAAGATTTTTCATTTAGACTTAATAGTTCACCATGTTTTTCCTGCAGAACCTCTATGGATCTTACAGCTGCAGGTTAGGACAAAGTACAGCACTTGCTTTTCCTTCGCAAAAGGGAATGCTTTCACTATGCTTTTATTTTGAGGGGAAAGTATAGCACCACATTGGATTCCTCTGTGTAGTGTCCAAGAGGCATGTCAGTTTCTCTTGATATAGCTGCTTGTGCAAGAGAACAACTAATCATGCAAATGGCTGTGGTGAAGGAAGAGCAGCCACAATGATATTGTCTGCATAGTATCCTAGCACCATAAGCAATACAGTGGCACCTCTACTTTTGTGAGGGGTTGGGATCCAGAAGCCTCGTGAAAGTGGAAAACACATGAATAATTTCTCCTGTGCTTCCCCTTTCACTTCTTTCCAGCCCCCCCCCCCATTCCCTTGCCTTTTGCCTGGGTGCACCTGCCTTTCTCCTCCACATCTGAGCAAAAGTCAAGAGCATGCGTGGGAAGTGTGCATGCCTTCCTCCCATTCCCTTGCCTTTTGCCTGAGTGTGCAGAAGGAAGGCAAATGAGCCTGGACAAAAGACAAGGGGAGCGGAGGAGAAGAATGGGGGGCACATGCACACCTTGTGAACGATCACATTCATGAAGGTCAAACCCATGAATGTGGAAAGAGGACTGTACTCTGGTGCTATCATTTACTTTATTATTTACAGATCACTGTGCTGGACCCCCATAACTTTGAGGCCCCAATGTGCACTAAACTACATATTTTGGATGAAATCCTTGGAAGGTATGACATCCCGTCCAATCTTTGAAGCAAAGCAGGATCAGGATGGGTTAATACTTGGAAGGGAGAATTCCAGAAAATATTAGATGCTGTGGGCTATATGAAGCAGAAGCATTCCTTAACCAGGAAAACCTTTCAAAATTCATTTGGTTGCCATAAGTTAATAAGGCAACTTGAAGGCATATATTTTATTATTTACAGATCTCAATACTAGATACTCATAATTGTGAGGTCTCAAAATGCGTACTAAGCTACATATTTAATATATGTTAGCCCCAAGTTAACTATTTTGTGAAGCTTTCCTCCCCATATGTATTTGCTTAAAGTCCACAATGATCCTTTTAAACTGAAGAAAGCTATGCTTGCTCTGATCAGTGGGATAAATTAAATTAAATAAGTATTAAAGGACAAACCTGCATTCACTTCTAACCATTACCCTTTATACCCACAATTTGATTACTGTTATTATATTAACATAATATTCCTAACAGATATCAAAACCAGTCGGTGCTAATGTTAGTAAAAGATACAGATCTATAATTAGAAATAATCATTCAAGCAGATAAAGTACAATAGAAAAATGTATAAAAATTTGCATACTAGTGTTGATACAGTAAGAATATAGAAACAAAACATGGTATACTATCTGACAACTTCATAAAGATTTGGCCATGTAGAGAATATTATGTTA
Source organism: Cyclura pinguis (assembly GCA_030412105.1). Lineage (NCBI taxonomy): Eukaryota > Metazoa > Chordata > Lepidosauria > Squamata > Iguanidae > Cyclura > Cyclura pinguis. The sequence goes on from CM059600.1 coordinate 135,629,524, forward strand.
TTATGTAGTAACAGTAGTGAAATGTTGGATATAAAGCAAGTTAACCTATAATTGAAAGATGAAAAATATACAATGCAGTCTAAAGATACTGAGTCTGGGTAAATACTCCCACTGCCTGAACATATTCTCTCTTCCTTTGGTTAACAGTATTCCCTCTCTGGCTGTAGGTTGTAGTATTCCATTTATATCAGCATGTACACATTTTATTAAGTTCTCTTCCTAGGAGTACAAAAGATCGATACATACGAATGATAATATTGAACACTCTATCCCAGAGTGAAGAAGAAAGTAAGGAAGAAGAAATCAAAGTATGGGTCTCTTGCATAATTATTAAAACCATCCTTAATAATTAAAAGGCTTGGCAATATAATGATTACTGCACCTGTTTTAAATTAGCTACAAAACCCACAAAGTCTCCTGGGTATTTTAACATCGCAGTGATTACTCAGTTAAACTCTTTGACGCTGGGAAAAAAAAATCACTGCTTATTGCCAGATAGGGCATCTATAATCTCATTGATTATATAATAGACCCAACAGAAAAGTAACTGGGCAGAGGAATTCTCAGTGGGGTGAGAGAAGTAAAGTGGCAAACAATCACTTGCCAAAAATGTTATCCAGCTTAATGGCTTGGAACATTCTTACTCACTAGGGCACAGAAGGCTTTTTGCTTCATGGTGTTTTTGACTTTGTGATAATGGGGGTTTCTCATTATCCAGGTAACAGTGCTTAAGGAGATAGTTCTCCCTTCAGGCATATAAAGGGTTAATAGACTGTTAGGGTTAGGTAACATTTTATTAGGGTTAGCATCACGGGTCACAAGAGATAGTTGCCCAATCAGGGGAAGAAAGGTGAGAATCTTCGAGATGCTTCAATGGAGAACTTATAAAAATCCTCAAGAGACCATGAGGTACGCAAGAACAAAGGAGACACCAAGACATCAACAAAAGGGCAAATATACCTGTGACAGACAGGGCAACAGCCCGTTTCCTGGCTGCCTCAGCATACCATCTCAGAAAATGACCAACTGCTGCGAGTAGCTGAGAGCATTATCTAGTTAGCTGTGTTAAGTCCTTCTGTTATTTTGGAGGTTTGGTTGATCTGTGGAATCTAGCTATATTATAACTACTAAGCATGCCTGGGAGGAGGAGCCTGTCATGAGTAATATTTCTCTCGTTTACCTTGCATGTCTTAGAATAAATACTTTTCTGTAAGAACTTCTCTGTTTCCTTTCCATTCCCATGAATTCCTCGGCAACATGTGTATATCGAATTTCTTTCACCCAGAAGGGGGCTGGGGGGAACGAAAGGGTTCTCTAAGCATAGAGATTGCCAATTTCCCAAGCAACATCCCACTGTGTTGCTGAAGCTTTGGGGTAATTCAGTAGGTAGTGGCAGCTTGTAATTAAGAGAATTTGAGGGAAGCTCCTGTCTCCTGCTCAAGGGCAGAAGTCAGCCTTGGGTGGGAGAGGAGCCCCCCAACTCTACAGGCTTCCTTCCACATGGTGCAAGAGAGCTGCTCCAAAGGGGACAGAGATGTTTCAGAGAATGTCACCCAGGGGGTTCATTCAGTTAAAAGGTCAGAAACATGAGGCCATCCAAATGTTACTGAACTACAACACCCAGCAGTCCTCCTTATTGGCTAGCCTGGCAAGGGTTGCTGGGACTTGTGGTCCAGCAGCCAGTCCACTCCACCTCATGGAGTGTCTATATTGTGACTGTAGTATTGTGCAACATTCTTTTGAATCTAGCTGAAGCTAGGGGTGGGGTTAAATCTTCAGAGCTGTGTTAGAATGCTATATTTTCATGCTGTTCAAAGGCAACACATGTTGTTAAAATTATTTTCAGAATTTCTTCTTGCTTCTTTCTGGTCTTTTTCACAACAGTATAGCAGATTGTGTAGTTATACAGCATTATGACAAGCCTCTCAGCATATGCATAGTTTCTTCGCACAGTTTCTATAGGGCATATGACAAATCCCATCCTACATGGATGACATTGTCATCTCTCCATGCTCAACAAAAGGTGACATTATGACATGATTTTGTGAGCTGTCAGGTAGCTTCTTCTCCCTCCCCTCCATCTCAACACCAACCATAGTTCAACATCAGCTGGAAGAGTCTGTTTGTTCCACCAAGGTTGAACAAGTTACATGTGATGACCAAGTTTTCCGTATGTATGTCAGCCAAGTGTCTCCTCCTTCATGGTTCCATGTGAAAAGGTCATATGTTGCTGGTATAGTAAGTACCTCACCCATTCTATTGTAAGAAGTTGTCTGTTCTATCAAATAACTAGATAAGCCATTGAGACCCAATGGTATCCAAACAGAATAATGGGCCTGTCTTCTCCTTCTCTTCTCTCAAACCTTCAAGAGCAGGTTTGAAGGACACATGGGAACCTGCAGGGAAGGGGGAAGAGAATTTGTACTCCTCCTAGGTTCAGTGAAAGAAGTATTTCTGTCAACAGGAGAACTTAATTGGATTCCAGCATCTGAAAGTAAGGTGAATAGCTCTTGCTTTTACTTTCTAAGCAAAGGAGGTCCCTATGGAGGCAATCTGTAGGTGGCTACATAGTGGTGGTAGGCAGGGCTGAAGCCAATATTGGATAACTTCAGATTCCAACACAGGCAGAGCCATCCCTTTTATTTGTCTTTCTTGTCTGCTGACCCCTTTTCTTTCTACCATAACCTTCTTCTTTCTTTCCTGCTTCCTTCCTACAGGTCCCTGAAAGGAGACAGATTACTCCTACCAAGTTCTGAACAGTTCACTTGCAGAAGGCCCTAAACTCTTTCCATTGCTCTTATTGTCTCATATCCTCTTCTCTTTGCCAGAACATGCTTGCCTGGAGAGGTCTTTAATTGTCTTCAAATAACATTGACTGTTTTGGATTACCCACCACCAAAACCATTCCTCTGTTCTTGCCTTCTTCCTTTCTTTTCGATCTCCCATACACAGGCTGAGGATCTCCTTCTGTTCTAGGTCCATAACCAGCTACCTCAGTTATAGCAGCAGCAGCGGCAGCAGCAGCAGCAGCAGCAGCAGCAGCAGCAGAAACAGTCTACTCTCTTCAGCCCATTCATTGTCTATCTCCTGGAGCTGCACTTTGGGCATACCATGTTTCCACTAATAGAAGTGGCAGTAGGGTATGACACCAAAGAAAGCAGTCAAGTCAAACAGATGAATACCAACGCTGCTGCTCCTCCTGTTTGTTCTTCTCCCTCCCACTTTCTCCCAAAATTGGGACCCAAGGTGACTTCCAATTTAAAACATATCCAAGGTACATTAAATCATAGAAATTTCATCAAAATAGAATTAAACTGTTCACAATATTTTAAAGAATTTAGAACATTTATCTAAAAAGGGGGGAAAGAATTAAAAACAGTTGAATAAAATCAATACATCTTTTGTGACAGCCATTCACTCTTACCATAGCCATTTACCTATCCAGTAGGCCAAATCCACTTCCTACAGACAGTGAAGACATCTGACAGAAGCCATTATGCCAGAGGTTTATCTGTGCAAGGGACCACAAGATCAAGGGAGTGGATGTGGTAAAAGATGAGAACCCCTGCCATCCAAAAGCAATAGCAGTGAGGGAAATGGCTTTGATATCAGCCCCCCAAAATTAAAAATCCTAGATATGCTTTTTGTTTGTTGATTTAAGAAAGCTTTAATAGCAAAGAAGGGACAACATTCTTCAACCTCTTTAAACTTAGGACAGTCTGGCATGACATGCTTTAGTAATGGTTTATCTTCAATCATATTGATGTGTTTAAATTACCCCTTTAACAAAATATTAAGAGCTAATCATACAGTGAACCGTAGCCACATGTTTGCTGACACCAGTAATTGTCTGCTTGTAAGAACCACTGCCTGCAGGAAGGTAGAAATTACACAGCTGAGCCTCACAAAAACAGCACATGAGCTGTAAGATGACACAGGGGAATTTAGAGATGCAAGGTAGGACAGGATAGCATTTTGCCTGTATTTCACATATATGTGCCTTCCCCAAGTGTTTTATGCCATTTGATCTCTATTACCAAGTCTTCTTTAAATTAAATACATTTTCATTAAGCTGCTCCAGCTACATAGGTAACTGTGATGACATTAATGAATGTCCATCACTGACAGCTACAAAAGGAACACAATGCCTCTGAGAATTTTCACTCTGTTTTAGACTCGGCAAATGCGGCAAATTGATTTCATGTGTTACCAAGTAACAGTTCATATTCCAATTATGTTAAATGTACTAAATCTCTTGAAGGAGGTACACAACTTGGAAAATATCTTGTGTCGGTGTACCTGCATTAATACTTTGCTTCTTGTTCCCCTCTGTCGCACACTCCCACCTGGGTGGTTGCAGAGCAAGGAATAACCCAAATGAAATGAAAGTACAAAATGAAAGTACCAAGCACGCTAATTTACCAAACTCATACACAAACACTCACTCTCTCTTACACATACACACACACAGTCATCCACAGTCCCAGAAATCCAGTGGAAGTGGGACATAATATAACACAAACAATGGATGCAGTGATGTTAGAGAAATCTGTCCCACATTGGCTAAGTTGCTATGATATCACCAAATCTTCACAAGTATTCTAAATATTAAGAAATTGGAAGTTCAGCATGGTAATTACTATTAATAGTTTAGTTTTTCACTTTATTCCCTGCTCTTCAGGAACTGGAGGCTGGAAGCAAAAACAATCCCCATTTCCAAAAACAGAATGTAAAAGCAGCATGTGCACAGGGTTTACTAATCTGTGCCTCCTTTACAGGCGGTGGTGATCACTACATACACAAACAGATACATAGCTGGACTCTTCCCATTATTTTAAAAACTCACCTATTGAACCAATACTCTTATAAAACAAAACAAAACAAAAAACAACCTACTACTTGGTGAGGTGATGAGGAATCATTTGAATTAGGACTTTTATCTCTAGTTCTTCGAAAAACAGAGAAGTATAGTACAGTCATCATGGAAAGCATAATCTAATTTCCCATCCATTCAGAAAACATAATCACTTAACAGTTCTACATATTTCCACATTTCCTGGTAAAAGCCTTGACCTTCTGCTTACAGAAGCCCTTGAAAAACCACTTACACCCTTCAGTAGTGAATAGGGTTATAATCTTCTTTATCCTGACAGAGGCTCAGTGCCTCTAATAGCTGTGTGACACAGACAGATATTCACCAAATACATCATTTTCCCAAATGCAAGGATGATGGAAGCTGCACCTGTTGAATGCGCTCTAGTTGTGAAGTGTTGATGCGGCTTTGTTAAAAAAAATCACTACAAGTACTTAGGAATTGTCAGTTATTGCTGGTGATAAATGTTCATGCCTTCAGCAGAGAATTAAGGTGGCAGGGGAAAAATGGGAAGTATACAGACCAGAGGGTTAAAAATAGTCCACAGCACTATTATTGAAACTTCCATGAATTCAGTAGTTACACCAGGTACACAGAGGTCCTTCTTATCCAGAGATTTGGAATACGGGGCCATCAATACATAGGCAGCGATCAGCTCTGTTTCTTTTGACCATCTAATTCAGATGAGGTAGCAGCATTTGCTCATGGATTAGGTTACAGCTGACATGCTATGGAGCCATCCAGATAAAACAGGGATGCTAATGGTGGGTGGTTTGTTTAGCTGCGTGAAAGCTATTTATCCTACTTTCAGCAGGTTTAGCAACATTGATTATTTATTTTAATCTTTCTTTCACAGAAAACAATAATTATATTTTATGTTATGTTTTTATTCACATCTTTAAAGTTCATTTTTCATAGATTTTCTGGTTTTTTCGCTTGAAAATTACAGATTACAATATTTTATTTGCCAACATATAAGACACACCAGCATATAAGACACACCTCATTTATACACTGGCAAATATTACCTGCTGGCATATAAGATGCACTGGTGTATAAGATGCATTCCATTTTCAAACAGTATTTTTCAGGAAAAAAAGTGAGTCTTATATGCCAGCAAAGAGGGTATTTTTAATATATATTTTATGGCAAGCAACCCAGATACTTTGATTCAAGGACAGCGCTTAAAAGTCTTGCTGATACTCCTGATTGTGTAGAACAACTTCAGGGTGACTCCAGGAGGAAAGCAGTCAAAGACAGCGTATGGCTGGAGTACTCCTAGTAACTGACATTACTAATATGTAAGTCAGAGCTTTCCAAACTGTGTGTTGCAGCAGGATAGTGTGTCACTTGCAGTGTGTAGGTGTGTCGCACAAATGTAACAGGTGGAGGGTCTTTCTCTGCTGCCGCCACCGCCCCGGGCTGAGGAAGACCCCAGTGAGAGCAGGGTCTTCCTGATGGAGGGGCTGCCTCTCCCACTGCCACCACCCGTGGCCAAGGAAGATCCTGTGAGGGTGGCGGTGGCAGCACGTCAGTCTCAGGTGGATGTGCTGCCTCTACATACGGAATTACTTATTGAATTACTGTGTTGCAAAATGACGAGTGCTAAAAAGGGTGTCACCAACATGAAAAGTCTGGAGAGTAAGTGATGTTGACTACCAAGACTTAATGGGCTTTGTTTAAGAGTCCACCTCATGCATTTTCAGTGTTCAAGTGGCTGTTGTGTAAGTCACAGGAAAGGGAGATGTTTTCTATGTAACAAAATACCCATGTGTTCCTTGATTAGCAAACATTTACTATATTAAAGGCAAACCCAACTCCCAACCTCACATTTACCAATCAGGAAGTCTCATAAAGTTATAGAAAGGATCTTCACTAAATATTATAGTTTTTAGTCAATGACTTGTCAAGGGGGAAGAAATATTTAATAATTAGAGGTAATATATGTAAAATATGTATGTCTAAATCATCTTTATCTTTTTGTATTTTTAATTTACTAAAAAAAAATGTCCCTTCTTTGTAACCAACAGGAAGCCAAAGCTCTCAGCAAAAGGACCAGTTGCCACAAGTTAAGAGAAAAAGTGGGAGAAAAGTCAGATTGTACGTTTGGCTCTTTGTTAATCTTCCAGGGATAGACTGGAACAATCTCTATTTTAACTTATTCCAATCTCTCACCCAGTGTCAGCTTCAGATTCAGGGAGGAGGTTCTTGGATAGAATGTGCGCAACAGGTCCCTTCCTTTTCCCTTCTGTGCCATTTTGTCCCACCCTCTGTGAGTCAAATCTGTACCACTGCTGAGAAGAAGAAAGCAAAGCAAGCTGAACTAGATGTGAATTTACTTTTCGTGGTTGGAGAAAGCATGTGAACAACAAGCTCTTGATTGATCTTTGATGGAGGAGGTAGCATTGGCATTATCATCTGATTAACTAGTAAGCCTACCACAGGCCACTGTAGGCTTATTCAGGCATTCTCAACTGAAGGGAAGAGTGTTGTAGCCTTCACTACAATCCCAACACCATTCTTCCATCAAGAGTGACAGTTTGGACAGCCTCCTTGTGTCTGGAGATTTTGATCCACGATTCCCCACCTTTCAAAATGGTGTGGTAAAGAGGCTGTCTTCTTCAGGCAGCCACTCTCCACAGGAAGAAAGTGTCATTAGAAGGGAGTGGCTCTACAATGTTTTCCTTTCCTCAAATGTTTACTTAAAACCAGTTTAGGCTACTCAGGCAGGGCTTGCATTGTTGCCACAATAGGAAAGGGCTAGCAACTCTGATGGATAACCCCCTGGGTCATCCAAGTAGTCAAGAAGCCATTTGCTCACTGGGAGACTCATTCCATCTGCTTGGGCAGCCCTGGCACAACCAAGCAGGGACTTCTTGCTTGTTGCTCACATTACAAGTGCTCACCGATTCAACAAAGAACTTCATTAAGTTCTATCAATCCAGCAGCTTTGCTGAGCATTAGAAATCAACTGCAACATACTTTCTTTAAAGCTTAAAAAAAGAAAAGAAAAGAAAAACACCCCAAGCACTATCTCTCTGGAGCCCACAAGTTGGTATAGCTTTCAGTTTGTGGTGTGAATCCTTTGGGAAATATGTCACAGTCTTGCAGTGTGTCTGGAGAAGGCAAACACTATGGTTTGATTTTAAAATATCCATTAAAACAATAATTTAAAAGTCATTGTTCTCTCCCTGTGACTCCAAGAATGTAGAAAGGATAAGAAATGTTCTTTCTGCCTTGGCAATGTCACAGACTTGATCTCTACAATCAAATGCCTCCAGCAGGAGCAAACTAAAATCTAAAGCTAGAAATGATTTTATCATTTAATAAAGGAAATGCACACAAACTTGCAGAGAGGTTTGTTGAAAGAAATATAGTGTCATTTATGGCAAGTAACTAGGACTATTTCCCCACTGAACTCCTGCTGAGAAGAACACTGAAAAATGAGTTCTAATTTGCTGGAGCCTCAATTCCCATTGCATGGATACAAACTGCATCTGCTTTGGTGCCTAGGTTCTCTGGTAATATCTACTAATTTGGAGGTTGCTCAGGCTTATTTTATGACAAACTTAATGCAGAATTTTGCAAAAAGAAAAAAAAAAGGTGCACATTCAGATGTGAATATCCATTATACACAATAGATAAAACTAGACCTCCTTTACCGCAACTATTTACATACTTTTAATAACTAGCTTAAATCGATCAAAATGTTTTCAGCATAAACAGTTAATTAAACCAAGGTTTCAAGGCCTATTTATCCAAGTTCTCTCTCTGTCTCTGTCTCTGTCTCTCTCCCTCTGCTCCTGACCCTGGCAGTTCTCTTCTACATACTATTAATTTTGCTAATTCTCTGTCCTCTCTTATAAAGCTCCTTGGTTTTGCCTCCTTGCTTTCTCATACTACTTACTTATTTTTACCTCTATTCTATCTTTTTTTTTAAAAAAAAAAAAACAGGCTAGGATAATAACTCTTTCTCACAAGAAAGCCAAGTCAAGTCCTGTGAAGTATACATCACTATAGGCATATACATGTCTGTGTATGAGATGGGTGGGGAAATCATAAGACAAGCTGAATTTCCATAAACAGATCAAGCAAAAGTTTTTACACAAGTATTTCCCCTACAGTGGTGGTCTGGGAAGCAGTTTTCTGTCCCTGGGAACCTATAGGGCTGCACAGACTGTGTCTCACCCCCACCCCCACCCCCACTCCCGACATACCCCAAAGAGGCTGGAAGTACATTTATGGTTTTTAAAAACTAGAATTTTTAAGCAACAAAAGTGGAAGTCTGTAACCTATTAAGAAGGTTAATTGCCTCCTCTGGAGGTTTCCAGGAAGGCAGTTGACCCCTTCCTTTTGGCCAGGAAAAAGGGTGGCCTGGGAAGACTGGAGGCCCTGAAGGGAGATGCATGCAGGTCCAGGGCCACAGTTTGTTCATTTTTGCCCCTGGGAGTTTAGCTACAAGGGAACTAACTCCTCTCTTTTGCAGTGGCTTGAGACACAGGCATGATTTTCTAAAACAGTTCCAGCAAGGAGAAGCCTAGAGCCTTCTTCCCTACCTTCCCAAATTACTTAGAGCTGAAGGGGCTAACTGAATCTCATCTCTGCAGGTAGCAGAAGCAGTCCCTCAAGGTGGTAAAGAAGAAGAGATAATTGTTACTCCTGGAAAGCGGGAACATCCCTTTCCCACTAAGGACTGGAAAGATGTCCAATTGGCTCTTTTTAATCAGCTGGAGATGCCATGTACCCTCTCTCATTTCTGTTAGGAAAGACAAACATGCCAAATAAAAAGATGTGGCACACAGAGAGACAGATCTAACTAATCTCCTCCTCCTGCCATGTCCCCAGTCCAAATAATTTGCCCCAAAGCTTCTGTTAGTGGCAAAATACAAATCATGCTGTTAGTGTCCTTCTTCTTGGTCAACTGCAGCTTCCAGGAATAAACTTTGGACCACTGTCCTCCTCACACACAACTATTTTTTTGAAGAAGAAAAATATATGAGTGATTTCAGTCACATAACTCTCGTGTAACCCTAAGTCCCATTTCACTCAAATACATACATGCACACACACCCAACCCATAACATCCTCTGCATTCAGCTCCATTAACCTTAAATAGTGATTTATCAACAGAAACCCCTATTAAGACTCATGAGCGACCACTGTAGAGCCACCACAGCAGGGCAACTGAAAGAAGATGAAGATGGCCACAAGGAATTGGGGGCTTCCTCACTGAGTGAGAGTGTTGGCTTGTGACTCCAGTGTCATAGAGCAACAAATCAAAAGGCATAAAGCTTTCCAGCTTGTCACACTAATGTATGTCAGGAAATTAATTCTGACTGAATGCCATATTATTAATAAGAACTTCTTTTTAATGATGCCTTTGTAACGAAAATCTCTGGAGAGGGGGGCTTTCTTCCATCCCCCCAAATCCACCACAACAACAATGTATACACAACAGTGGGACAAGAGGGCCAGCATGCCCCTGCAGTTGTCAGCACTGGGGCTCCCTGGCAGTGGGTGGCTGCTGTTTTCCACACTTTCTACTTTGCTGAAAGAGGCAGGGGAGTCACAACCTCCCCATAGGAAGTCTTCTCTGCTATGATGGTTTAAGAAGTGGTGTTTGAAGAGGAGGCTAGTCTACCTACATGCATTTACTATTTGTTGTTGTGTGCCTTGAAGTCAACTCTGCTTTATGGCAATTATACCTTAGCTGAGAGAATGTGACTTGCCTAAGGTCATCCAATGGGTTCCCACAGCTGAGTGGGGATCTATAGTCTCCCTGGTAAGATCACAACACCACACTGGCTCTTGCATATACTCTTGTACCTATCCTACTTATGTGAAATGTCCAGCTTCCTTCTTCCATTCCATCCTAGCTTATACCTTTACTGCATTTAAAGAAATATGGTGCTTGTGTCACTGTACTGGAACTGTCACTTTTAAAGCACTAGAAAACCTCCAAGTCAATACCTTTTTAATGTTTCATTCTAAGTGGAGCCTAAATTGTCCATCCCTTTCAATATCCTTGCTTTACGGGGAGCCATGGTCTCTAAGCTGCAGCATTCTCTGTCCTTCAGTATTGTGTGTGCCTGAGACAGCATACATTTTCCTGACATTTTGAGTTTTACCAACTTCGAAACATCTGAACAGCCATGTCAATAATGTGGATCACACAAAAAAGACTACAAAAATCAATAGATGTCAGTCCTATCTATCTTGCTCAGTCTGAGCAGTAGTCCATTTTCTCTCTGCACAAAATACTACTTGTTGGCTAGGAACAAAGAACAGAAAGATTCCTCCTCATTTTATTTTCAGAGTTGAGACCATCTTCTATCCATTATTTTAAACACTGCAGTGGTCACTTCAACTCTTTAAGACATTTACTTTCTCATCAATCTTTCATTTAAGTCATACACACACACACACATACATACACATACATATATTTGTGTGTGTGTGAGAGAGAGAGAGAGAGCGAGCGAGCGAGAGAGAGAAATCCTTAAATAACAAAAAAGAACAGACTTAACCAAGGCCATTTTCGCACTACACTGTTAACAGTGCAATCACTTTCAACCTCCTATGGAATCCTGGGGCTTGCAGTTTAGGGAGGGGTCTTTAGAATTCTCAGCTGGAGGCCTTTTTGGCCTCAGAAAACTACAAAGCCCAGAATTCCACAGGATGTTGAAAGTGGAATCATAGCACTATAATGGTGTAGTGCGGAAATGGCCCAACAGATAGAGGTTAAGAAAATGTAATTTTTGAGTGCCTCCCAAACCACCACAGCTAACACCTGCAAATATTAGAGGTTTTGTTTTGTTTGTTTTGTTTTGTTCGCCCTTAATGGCATCCTCAAATTTTCATGTGTTTGTGTCTGTATGTAGAGCCATTTGGTTTCATTTTCAGACATTTTTGGCTCTTTGCTGGGCCCGCACAGATATTTTTTTCCCACCATTATTGAAACCAGAAAGGGTGCCATGGAAATGAATGTAAATCTCTATACATGAGCAAGGGCCCTTTCATTTAACAGTTTTAGAATTATGCTATGGTTTAACTGCCTTGACAACATCCTATGGGATCCTGGGATTTGCACCGAGGGACTGGCTTTTAGTTCACAGCAAGAGAGCTCTTGTATCTGACCAAAATACAAACTTCAGGATTCCACAGGACGGAACTGTGGCAGTTAAAAGTGGATCGAAGTGCTGTACTTGTGTGGAGTGAAAGTGCCCCTCACTAAAACGGATTGAAATACACAGTTTGTCCTCATTTAAGCCAAGGGAAATGACTGCTGTACCTTTAAAAATATTCTTGTTCAACTGTTTCTGTTTGGAATCTGTCTTTGAAGTTCTTTTGTTCAAGGATAGTCACTGAAGGTCAAAGATAGAGTGCCCCAGAGACTGAAGAATTCCCACAAAGACAAATTACAATTCTAGAACATCTCTTGTTACACAAAGTGTTGGCCCTCATTGTCCCACTACTAGAATCCCTCTTTGTGGGTTCTAGGTGTGTGCCATGTGAGGACAAGAGGATACAGCCCTATGGCTTCTCATTTGGGTTTTGGTCTCCTTTTCCAAATTTTACATTCATATTTGTTTGTTTTGGTTGTGAGGTTACACCATATCATGTGTTCTTTTGTGGAGGCTTTAGAAAAATGTTGACTGATGTAGAGGCAACTTTTTTAGTTCTTTCCCTCCATGCTAAAGATAGTGGAATGGCAGTTTTCTACATTAGGTCTGGGGCTGAACTCTTAATGGAGGTGTACCATGGACAGACATGTTGTGTGTTTTTCTGCCTCTACTACAGCTCTGCCCTGCTTCATGAGAACATTCTACCAATATGTCTTTCATGGCAGCACTCCATCAGTGTAGTATGACTTCTGCCAAATCCTACAGACCCACAGTCATGCTTAGGATTCAATTAAATAAAGCAACATGTAGAAATGAACACAAACAAAACAAAACCTATGACACTCAGGCATAACAAACACTGTGCTATGAACAAATACTTCTGTTACCTGTTTAGTAATGGACAGCAAAGTGTCCTTTGGAGAGCATCCTCTAAATCTCTGTTAGTCTCAAAGGGGTCAATCATCTTGGTTTCCTTGCAAAATTTTAGAACTTTGACATTTACGTGGTAACCATGACAAACTATTCAGAAACCATTTTGGAAAAATGATGGTTATGATGTGGAGTGCAGGGTTGATGTGTTCTAGAAGTCCTCCTACTAGATGAAGCCAGTGAAGCTTCAAAAAACTGCATTATGTATTTTTTACTTTTTAGTTGGTCCAATAAAGGTATCACTGTTTTGTGCATTTTGGATTTGGATTAACAAGATGACACGGGTCAGATAAAAGAATGTAGCACAAAGCCCTTTGTAGTATTGGTGTTACAGACAATTTCTGACCCAGCCTACCTCCCATAGGTATTTGCAGACATTATTTGCCAGCACAAATAAATATGCTAGCTTTTCAGACCTTCTTAAAGTGAGAACTCTGCTGAAAAGCAGCCACAAGTCATTTTAAGTGTTGTATATCTTATTAGCAATAGCCCTATGAATATTCAAGGTTCATAAATAGTAGGGTTTGCAGCCTCATTAGAACCACTGGTCAGCATGAACTGGGGTCGATGAGAATGAGTGCTACATGCTCTATTATTGTATACCATGAAAACGTAAGAACAAGCGAGAAAAGAAATCTGTGGAGAATGCAATACAGAAGTGAAATAATAAAGGACTTTAAAATCAACAGGTTATAGCTTCATGGGGCAGACTGAATTCTTTAAACACACACACACACACACACACACACACACAGAGTGATATGTAGTTTTCTAACAGTTGAAGGCCACTGCAATTCCCTTCTATAAAAGCTTATCTCTTCCCAATAAGGAACCAACAGAAGCAACTCAACTTTTGCCCCACACCCCAGAAAGAAGATTCAAGAAAATGGCATGGAATTAATCTGGGTCACGTCTTTATTGTCTTAACTAAAACAGCAACAAACCTGGAAAATTTAACCCCAAATACAGTGTGGACTTCTAGTAATTTGGAGAGTAGGGATTAGTAAAACAACAGTCTCTGAAGCATTAATACTCTGATTCCAAGCAATGACTCAGAAAGTAAGCCATCTGGCAACCACGCCAATTTGTTGAAGGAAGTGGCAAAGATATCCTTCCCATGCCAGAAGGTCTTTCAGGGTGCTTGCCAAAGTCTGCTAACCCACATCATTCTGTCCAACCTGAATACCATGCCAATTGAACCAAATCCAAGATCCCTTTACACCTTGAACAGTATGAAGTGGGTGGCAGGGGGATGGGACCAAAGGTCATCTAGGATCCTCCTCAAAATTCCTCCTTAGCCCCAACCAGTGACTAGATAATTCAATAATATCTTAGGGGAAGGGTAAGTGGGTGCTCTAAATCTCAGAATGTATTAGGAACAACGGAGGAGGAACTTACAGTGACCCTTCCCAAGCCACATGAGATCCAGTGCCTTGAGATATTAATCCTGCTTGAGAGTCTTCTCTGAGAAAGGAAAGAGGGCAAAATAGTTCCCAGTATACTAGCAAGGAGAGCAAGCTTGTGCTAAATACAGCTGAATCTGCTATAACACCACTGTCTTTTGTCCTTTCAATGCAACTTTCCTAAATGGGGCAGGGGGAGGCAGAGTTGTTGGAAAGCCATTGCTGCACTCAATTGATTCATAAATGATCACTTAGCTTGTGCTGGTGATACCGTGAGCACAGCTGGGTCCCTTGCAGCTCTCTGGCACAGTGTGATAAAACAGTAATGTGAAACAGCTCCCAGTAAGGCATTATTTTCTTATTTTAATGAGAACGTTGTAAATTAATCAGTTGGTTTACACAGTAATCAGTGTAAAAAAAAAGAAGTGTAGTAATCTAGACATCTAGACCTTTCCCAGGTAAACAGCTTCCAGAGCCACATGGCACATAGCACATTAGCAGAGGCTTTCCTTGCCTGATAGGACATCGCGATGCAGGTTAGATCCATTAGCTACATGAAAATCCAAAACCAGACGAGGGTTTAAGATTGTCTTTTTGTCTCCATAATACCATACTCTTATTAGAGGAATAGGGATGTTCTGATAGTCCTAAAGACACGAAGCAACACAGCCTTGCTTTGTCTTTCTTCTTCCACCTTCCCTTCTCTCCTGCAAATCTCAGTGCTTTTATTATGAAGCACTGGGCTGAGTTGTAGTACCCAAGCAAGCAGACAAAATAGCCTTTGTTGTGGATCCTTTGCTCACTTGTGTAACTACCACTTTTTCCCTGGCTGCATATGTGTTTAACATCCCTCCCTCAACTCCTATTATACAGAAGGTTTGGGAACGTTTATTTATCTAAGGCATTGTTAGCCTGCCTCAACTTACAGTGGCCTATAAAGACAATAAAACATGCAAAATATAGTAAGAACAAAAAGTAAGGGGAAAAAAATTAAAACATCAGTATATCGGTCAAGTAGATAGAGCTTACAGGCAGCAGAAGCATGTTACATAGAGTTTAAAATGCGGGAGGACAGAGTAGATTTTTGCCTGGCACCTAAAAGAGATGGCCTCCAGAGGAGTTGGTGGTCCTGAAAGCTGCACCTTTTTCACCCATTCCTCTGGAATTGGTTGCCTAGAGCAAGTACAAACGTAGCACTTTGTTGGTAAATGGGTTCTTTCTCACCAGGGTCCCAATATGTGTTTTATTTATCCTTTCCTGCAACACACATTGCTGAGCTGGAGAGAAAATATTCTAAGCATCAACAAGAAGCAACATAGAAGAGAGTTTTGACCAAGCTTTTTTGTGCTTGGTGATTCTAGACTTCAGGAGGGGAATGCTGTAGTCACCGCCCCCTCCGGCCTACCTTTTTAAAAAAATAAATAAATAAAATGTTTCCACACCTCTCCCTCTTTTTTAACCTTGTGGCCAGGACACACCGTGAAAACAAGCACCTCCAGCTGCCAGTTGTATTTCCTGAGATGCCTGGCTTTGCAGGACTGATGGGGCAAAGCAGGCCAGGGATGTGTGTTTCTACATGCATGTATTATGGTTGCCTGCCTAATTTTACTCCTGGCTCTGCCTCTCACTATGAAATCCATCCAGTATCCTTGATTGCACTAGGCTCTACCTATCACTGACTGCCCACCATCCAGCCCTTTAGACTACTATACCAAATTCAACATATCTGTCCTTGTGAAAGAAGTGGAGGAGGATCACACTTGGTTAAATTCAGTTATTTATTACAATCCATAGATCCATCAAAGAAAGGACTTGAGGATAAAACAGAACATGTAGAAAATATTTGAAGGAAAAATCAAAACAGTAAGACCATCATAAATTACTGTTGTCTAATACACAGTGAGCTCTAATGCTGACCACCTCTGTGAGGAAGTTACCAACAGCCAGGGTCACTTTTGAGGACTTGTCTTCCAGCAGAAACCTAACTCCTAACTTCCAGGAAATAGACTCAACAATGGGGTAATTAAACAGTGACAGACCTGATTATAGTAATTACAAGCCAAAATAATATGCTTCATCAACTCAACTGCCATATTATTGCAAGGGCAACATCTTTCCAGATAGGGGCACCAGGAAATCTACCTCTAAGTAGTTCAGTAGAGAAAACATCGCGTCTGGCCTTTGAAAAGACTTTGTGGTATTTAACCACAGACAGATTCTTTAAGTAGTCTGCTAGTCAGGTTAGCATTTGAATGGAAGATCACCAGGGAATACCAGAGATCTCCAGGTTGGGCTGAGAAAGAATTCTGTTGCAAAGGCTGCTGGTCAGAGTTGACAATACTTGGTCTGATTTAGCATGCAGCAGATTCTTACTCTTACTTCATCATTGACAGTGGGCACCAGCCACGAGAGAACAAAGGGAGAGTCTCCACAACAGAAAATTTCCCCAGAAAAGTCCTTCTCTTCAGTACATCTGAAGGTGGACATACTAGGAGAAGTACCTCAGAGATTATCTCACTTGACAAGGACTTTTACAATGATGCTATGGGCCCATTCACACTACAGAATTATAGCATTATTATTTCACTTCAACTGCCATGGTTCTGTCCTATGGAAATCCTGAGATTGAATGTTAAGGGGAGGATGTTCAGAAATCTCAGCCTGAGAGCTTTAGGGCTTCATCAGACTACAAACCCCAGGTTTCCACAGGACAGAACCATGGTAGTTAAAGTGGAATAATAGCACTATAATTTTGTAGTGTGAATGGGCCCCAAGTAAGCCTGGAATGTCATTTCTGTTCCACTTAATCTCAGTTCTGTTTCCAAATAGCAGTTGATAGTCTCAGTCAATCCATTACCTATAGAGCCAGGTTGGGTTTTTTTTCCCTTCTTTTTTAATAGGTAAAGAAGATTTGGCCAAAACAAAACAACGAGTCAGAAGTAACTCATTACCTTGTAAAGCTGTGAATACTCCCTATCCTAATTTATCTGCCACCCACCTATAGCACTTTCACAATCAGACAAAAGCAATGCAAAGGCGTTGTGGTGGGGAACCATTCATACAAAACTACAAATTGTAATATGTCGATTTATGTTCAGCCAACAAATAATGCAATGCACAAGACACAATAACAATAAAAATCATTATACACAGTGATAGATTAAGAATTTGTGATAGATTAAGAATTTGCACAAAATCTAGTGCAAAAATCTGAAACACCAATAAAGGCAACTAACAGTTACTGATTTAAAAACAGGTGCCTTTGATTTATGCTCCCATGTCCAACAATGTTCCAAATTAGAAGAGACTATTATGATTATATTGATTATTATGATGATGATTATATTGTTCTCATTAGAGTAGATTGTTGTAACTATTATCTTTCTGAAGTGATCTTTTCTACTGGCAAAATTGTGCAAGGACAGAACTTGGAAAAGCTTCTTTTTAGACTATACCTTCCTGATTTCCCCTGCTAGTATGACTGGTGCCTAGGGTGATTAGGGTGATCTCAATTAGATCTGATCTGAATTAGAAGAAAGTAACTTTTCTAAGTTTTGGGAAAGGATGTGTCAGTGCACTGACCTCCTTTAATTTATACTTGATACTCTTCCCTTTTATTTGGGTTAGACAGCTTCATACCCCACATTTGAACTGAACACCATCAAAATTTCTAAGCTTTTCTATGTAGCCTTTGCCAGCTTAATTTCACAGTCCAGTCTGGAATTCAGATGAGAGGTTACTGTGCAGTACTAATAAAGATATAATTCCAGACTGCACTGATAAAATAGAATAAACCTAACAAGAAAGATTTGTGGGGTTAGAATGGTTCAACAAAACATTCTCTAGCCCCATACAGCACATCAGACTGAACTGCTATACAAAGAAGCATTGAAAGATATATAATAGACCTGAAAGTATGGCCCTTTCCCCATGTGGAGGGGGAAACGGGGGAAAACGTGCCGAAACAGAGCTTACCGGCAGCAGGGTAAGTCCGTCGCCATGCGGAGCAGCGCAAACTCACTGCTCCGCAGTCCTCCGGCATCCAAAATGGCGGCTTCCGGCTGGCGGAGGCTCTCCACTGACCGGAGAAGCTCACCAGCCAGAAGCCTGCCCCCGGCAGCTCTGCACCGGAGCCCGGCGACAGAGTTGCACGGGGCTGCGTGCTCCGTGATTTTTAAAAACCTCTGAAAAGAGGTTTTTAAAAAACATGCAGCGCCGCCAGTTCCGGTCGCTTCGGAGCGGATTGAAGTGCGGAACTATGAAAAGTAGTCCGCCCCAATCCACTCCACGGTGCAGACAACCTCCGTGGGAGGTCGCTCTGCACCGTTTTAATACCCTGGTGCGGAAAGGGCCTATATGTGATCTTCCATTCTAATTTAATGCACAGCAACTGGAAAGGATTTTAGAAGTATAATATAATGTGCAACACTACTTCCAGTTAATTTTTTGTTAATATATGTCTTCAATGTTTACAGAGTTTAGGAAAAGTTAAACAAATATTTCTTATAATGATTAACTTAATATGAGTAACATATTTTAAAAAGCCTCCACTAGGGAATTCTAATAAAAAGCAGAATCTAGATTGGTTTTATGTGTTATATTTCTCAGAGCTGGCTCTTTCATCTTAAACTAATTAGGACCTGTGGTAAAAATTTGAGGTGATTTGAGGGAGAAAAACTAATTTTCTTAGTTTAGAAATAACCTGATTCCAAAACAGAAAAATTCAAGGGGATCATAAAGGGTAAACCATAACAGCGCCATTAAATAATGCTGGGATTCTTATTTAAAATTATCCAAATATATTAAAAACGTAACCTAATCACTGGCAAAATTCTTCAGTACCACTATAAATTTATAACAGAGCAAAAGTGATTCACAGAGTGGGGAGGGGGGCAAGATCTATATAATAACATCAGACTAATTGAAATTGGAATCCAAATCCCTTCACATTCAACACACATTCATACTATCCCTTGGGCTCAAACATGTCTGAATCACATCTACACAGAAAGATTGTACTTTATGCTGCTCCATAGCAGAGAAGCAGATTCTTGGACATTTTGGAAAGGTGCAATGTTAACTTTCACACATAGCTTAGTGCAAGTGCAGCACAGCAAACATCCTTTCTACTTTGTAGTTAGTCAGAGTGAGGCAACAGGTCTTCAAAACTGCATAGAGGTTCTGCATTAGGTACTCACTGGAGACAGCTCAAGGAATTCAGTCAGTTCATATTCTGTGATGGACTGATCAGGCCGGCATATTCCAGACTAAGGTGCAGATCAAAACCTAGTTATCCTTTCTGTTTTGCACAACTGACATTAATATGAGATGGAGTGAAGTCTATTATGTAAAATCTTCACTGCTTTTTTTTCTTTTTCCAGGGGTAAGTAATAGCTGCCTCAAGCAGCCTGGCAGCCAGCAGCATACACATATTCAAAATCAGGACATGGAAGCGAAATGACAAAATGGTGTACAATTCCTCCTGCCAAGGATACTATATTTGCTTGTTTTTGTTGTTGAACAATATTTCAGGGAAGGAGGACATTCTGAATTTTTGTGTGAAGACTATCTGGCTTTCTAACCCTTTTTAATGACAATTTAGTATTAAAAAAAAAGAAATTTCTTTTGAAAAAACAGCCTACAGACAAGTTCCTCTTACTATAAGAATGTTTTTGTGCCCCCCCTTTTTTCACAAAAAACTTTTAAAAATTTCAAATTAGATCATAAATTAGACTAAATGGCATCAACAGATGCAGAAAGGAGATGCACTGCAAACAGACTGAATTTTCTTTCTGAAAAATCCAGGTTAGTACTATTCATTTATTTCTCAAAAAGAAAAAGAAAAAAACAAAATAAAATGAGAAGTTAACAAGTATGTGGATGCTCATTAAGCCAACCCAGTAAAGGATCTATTGAGAGTAGTGTTAACTCACAGGTCAGGTATAGTTTAAAGAACATACCACAAAAATAAATTACATGGAGAACAGGTAATGAGTTAAGGCATAGATCTGTCTCCATTCCACTCAAGCTGTCTATAATCCTTGTAAGGCAGTGAACAGATAAGGCAAAACAACCTCATATTAGCTGAACACATTTGTTTCAGTTCAGCTACAGTTTGATGGAACTGGCTAATCCTTGAAGATATGAAGATGTTTCAGAATAAACTTTAATTTCCTGCATTTGAAGAGTGCTGTCAAAACCATGCTCTTTTATTATTATTATTAACCAGCTAGAGATGGTCCAAAAAGGATAGGATATGTACAAAGCATTAACACCCCAGTAATGAAATATAAAATATGAAAGATAACCCATGGAATAATATGCTTTCTCTGTTTTCTGAAGAAAAGATAGTGCAATGTTGATGGAGGAGAACAGAAACTGAGATGCATAGCCACTTAGTTAAAGATAAATCAAATCTGCAGTCTGAGAAATAAGTACTACTTGTAGCAACACATATATTCTATCATCTTCTACAATAGACTGTTCTAACACTGAAACCCAAGGGAATTACTTGTGGCACTGTCAATCGTTGCTTACACTCTCAGTTTGATTACTCAAAATGCTTAATTCAGTTCAATTTGCTTTCCCTCAATAAACAACTGGATCGGTCTGCATCATTTATGTAATCTTTCACTCATTTTCCCTGTTAGCGGCCCTCAGTTTTCTAAAGTAAAAGTGGGATATAACTGTTTCAGATAAATAGATAAAATAATGATGTTACAACAGAAGAACACGGGATTGGTGTCACAGGAGCTCAAGGAGGCTGCTTTATACCCAATCAGACCATCAAGTTGTCTAGTCCAATACTGTTTCAGGCAGGGGTCTTTATTAGCTTTACCTGGAGACCCCAGGTATTTTCTGGCTGTCACCTATCCATTTACTAGCCAGAGCCCGATACTATTCAGACCTGTGATTTGGCAGTATCAAATTATGTAAGAACCACATTCCAAGTTTGTTATCCTAAGAGGCTGTGAAACAACAAGCATAGGGGTGGGTGGGTGACACAGAAAGCATGCTTTGTCTGGACTTCTTACAGGGCTCAATGCAATCAGGAACCCTGATTACATTCCCCCTTGAGAACTGTCCTGCCTCCATGGGCTAGTCAGAGGTGGAAGGGAACACTGTCCATGCCTTCTTCATGATTTCTGTGTTACTATAACTGAATAGGGGTTTGGTTTTCATCATAATAATGGCCCAATAGCACAGAGATTTGTACCTGCTAAAAATTATGTTAGAAAATGAGATGGATGGCTCTACTTTTTTCCCTCCTCAGCCCTACGCTGATGTGGATAGAAAACAGAACAAAGGGTCATAAAGACAGGAAAGAAGAAGAGGAATAAGTAGAAGCAGAGAGAGAGAAAATTAAAGTGAAATTTTATATGTGAAACTTAACAGGGAACAGGTAGGCATGTTCAAAAGAGTCCTGTCCACATATACAGCCAGCAAAAGGCCGGTGGCAATGAGACTGAAAATTTGACCATCATGCCAACACCTGTGTGCATCCAGATGTGACCCCTGACGTCCTCTTTTGGTGGGATGTAGGCAAAGGGAAACTTGTGTAAGATCTGGTCTGTCTGAAATGTCTTCTTCATATCTTGGCTACAAATGAATGAGTGGATGAACAAGCCCAGTGTAAAAACTTCAGGAATTTGGTGATAGTACAGAAAGATGAGTCCAGCAGAGGCATCCTGACCCAGCTAGAAATAGGAAAACGTGAAGAAAAGGGAGAACAGTTAATGGGATGAGAAGATGACAGCACAGACACAGATTAAGCTGGAGAAAAAAAAGAGAAAAAGGGTGGTCCATGGAGATACTGCAAAAGAAGAAAAAGGGGGATTTTGTTTAAACGTGAATGTGAGAAAAAGGAGAAGGAGGTCAAATGCAGATGCAAGACAAGAAAGAGCTCTTTTAGAGAGAGGGGTATGTAATGAAGAGAGAGTAATCCAGGGCTACTCAGACTACTTCAGCCTCCCGCTGAAGAAGGCACAAGGAACTATGAAGGACTCAAGACCAGGCTCACAAAACAAAAACAAAAAACAAAAACAAAAACAAAAAACAAGCGAGCAACTTATCTGTGAAGTGTATGTGGAGAAATATCATCTTCTCTGAATCCGTCTTTGTGGTACAAAAGTAACCATTTAATGGACAAGGCTAGACTTCATCAATTTAGTATTCATCATCATTAACAATGATTAATTCATTTGCTGTTACGCGGTCATTACAGTAACACCCTAGATATTCTACAATTATTTTAGTCATTAGTGTATGTCATTATTTCAAAGCATTAAGACAGTTTTAGTGAGAAAGCTCTTTGACTAAAGCTCTAATCTCTTTTTCTCTCTCCCCTTCTTCATTTCTCTCTCTCTCTCTCTCTCTCTCTTTCTCTCTCTCCCTCTTCAATCAGTGGCTAACTGCCTTATCTGAAACTTTCACTAATGTATGCCTCAGACTGCTTACTAATATATTTCCAAGTCCTGCAACACCCTTTCTTTATGTCAACCTAACATTATAAAAGGACAGAATAATGGTATCAGATGCTTCCGTAAATATTTTCACTGAATTTCTCCATCTATAAAGCTGGAAAAATGGACATGAACACAGACTATCCATGCTTTCTTAATATTAAGGAACATACATTATTGTAAAGTCACATTGGGATGAGCTCAAAACAAGCTGGAAGGATATCCCATGAATGATCAAGAATCTGCTATCATTTCAAGAGGGTTTGTTCCCACATCTAAACCCTGTTCCATAATACGTGTAGACTCATGCTGTAATCCTATACAGACTTTTCTGAAAGTAAGCCCCACTGATTCAGTATGGCTTACATCTGAGTAGACATACATAAGAACTGCACCACAAGTATGCTGTTCTAAACAATTTATTTTCAATTGCAATTTTCAATTTCCAAGTAACTTCCCTTATAAAAAAATGAGTTTATTGCAGTGTAAATATAACTATGATATATGTTGTGACCAAGTACAACAGCGGTCAGAAACCTGTGACTCTCTAAATGTGCACGTGTGTGTTTCTTAAAAAAAACCTGTTAGTTTACTTCAATGAAAATAACAATACAAAATGATAAACATAAATATGCTACCGTATGATATGATATGATATGATATGATATGATATGATATGATATGATATGGTAGATAGATAGATAGATAGATAGATAGATAGATAGATAGATAGATACACATAAGCTACATTAAGCTATAATCAATTTTCCAGCACAGTTTAAATATATTCTTTTCTTTCCTGTCCTACTAGTGAACAGTACAGAATCTATAGTTTCCAAATCATAAAATATCAAAGATCATTCAGCAATTTTTTCCTAGTATTTATACTGAAACTCCAGTGTTCTCAGGGAAACAATTGCATTGCTTACAAAAACAATGAATGGTTCCATCTACTATATAAAAGTCAATGTTCGTCTGTTTGTGAGTTTGTCTGTTTGTCTGCATCGGGCAGGTGAAGACCTCATACGATTGGCTGAGTGAGGCAAGAAGACCTCATATGATTGGCTGGCTGTGAAGTTTCTATGGAATCTTGGGATTGGAAGTTTGGGGGGGGGCCTTTAGAATTCTCAGCCAGGAGCTCTTGGGCCTCAGGCCGGTTGCTATGGCAATGAGGCCTACCATCAATAAGGATGCCAGAAAACTTTTGGGAGACATATGTGAGAAAAATTAAAGTGACATAACACAACATAGCCCACTTCCGCACTACACTGTCATAGTGCTATTATCTCACTTTCAACATCCTATGGAATCCTGAGATTTGTAGTTTAAGGAGGGGCATTTAAGAATTCTCAGCCAGAGAGGTCTTTGGCCTCAGTACAAATAACTACAAATAACAGTACAAATAACTACAACAACTACAAATCCCAGAATTCTAAAGGATGTTGAAAGTGGAATAATAGCATTATAACAGTGTAGTGCAGAAATGATGACAGTTACAAGGTCTTCTCAGCTCACAGAGTAGATTGTATGGGTTCCATATGCGAGGAATCTTAAAGTTGAAATTCAGAACAAAAAATGCTTGCAGAAAAACATAAAGCCATTGCATAAATTCAACAGAAAGCAAAAAACAAAAGCCATTACATCAACATCACCAGACAACACAGATTGGATTGGGGACTATGGGGAAAAGTTACAGGTACTGGAATAGGCTGGTTGCTATGGAGAGGATGCCTAGCAGCAAGGAGGAGGACAGTGTATTCCTGCAAGAACCCAACCTCTGTATGTTAACAACTACAAATACAGATTGGATTGGGGAATATGGAGATAAGTTATAGGTACTGGAATAGGCTGGTTGCTATGGAGATGAGGCCTAGCAGCAAGGAGGTGGGCAGCATACTCCCTCAGGAACCCAAGCTGTGTATGTAAATAACTCTGAATACAGATTGTACTGGGAAATATGGAGCAAAGTTACAAGAAATGGAAAAGACAGTTTGGTGAGTTGTTATGAGGAAAATAAAAAACCCCGGCAATGCCAGGTAAATACGCAAGTATCTCAATAAACATATCTGTTTACCACCAACCTTCCTCCACCATGTGAGAGGACCCACTTCCTCAGCATATTTCCAACCTTTGTTACCAGGCCATACAATCCCACATTTTGATATGGTTTAACTGGTAAACATTAATTGACATAAATATAAATTATACAGTGCTATGGCTGTATGGCCGTGCTGGTTTAGAGGAAACTGGCTGCACATGTGTGTTGCAAAACTAGGTCGGGAAGGGACCTCAGGGCACGGCTAGGTCATAGCGGGGGAAATTCCCAAACAACAGTCATGCAAATGTCATTCAATGACTCAACCTTCAGAAACAATGGCACCGAAGCTACTTCCATGGAAGGACTGATTGTCTTCAACCTTCTCCCTTTTGTCTAGTGAAAACTCACTTTTGTCCCCTCACCAGTCCAGCAATCAAGGAGCTATCATGATTCCCATCAGTCCCTTTGTCACCTAATGCAAAGGCCAGCAGCTCATTCTGGACCTCACTGCCCATTCTCCAGACCCCACTGTTTACTCTGCCAGAGAGCCAATAACACCTTCGTCCTCCAGGCAGAAACAGGGTATTTAAACCCCAGCTTTGGGCTAGACAGTCCGTAGTACGTCTGGCACACTGACCGTCAATGTGCCACTCTGATTCCTGATTTGTACTACCTCTTGGACTCCCAGTCTCAGCCACATTGCTTTCCTTCCTCTCTGCTGGATTGGTGAATATCACCCACAATGCCCTGGACTCTTGCTATCCAACTTTTCCTCCCTTTTCCTTCAGTTAGCCTGGTTTGATTGAAGACTGCTTGGATCTTGCATATGTGATTGTTAATTCCCCCAATAAAACAAACAAACTGGCTTTTTGGATCTCCAACTGGTTCTTCCCTGCACTAGTACTAGTAAAATATCTCGTAAGGTCACCCCTCTTTCCCTAGCATTCTGCACCATTTCGCAGAGGTACTGGCATCATGGGTGGACCACTCAGTCATCCACGTTTTGGGGTAACACCTTTAGCTATGATGTTAATGCCACTGTGAATGAAGTAGATTCAGCCGTTAATGCCGCGGATTTGTAAAAAGGTACAGTAATAATAAACATTATTACTGACTCTTAATATGTCAGGATGTGGTTCCATCTATTAGGTACAATTACTGTTTTGAGATGTCTCTTATTTTTGAGCAGTATGGCCATGCAGGAATCAAAGTTCCCCTCTCTTCACATCATTTCCAGCAGGAAGAAGATAATTTTTATTAATTAATGATAAAGAAAAAGTCATCTGCGTACTGTTTTATATGTTTCATTTCAAAGAGATTGAAATATCTTTTAAAGGAGCAAAGACCCAAATACTGCTCCAATTCCTATCTGAGATGGAAATATCTA
The DNA here is from genome assembly GCA_030412105.1 of Cyclura pinguis. NCBI lineage: Eukaryota > Metazoa > Chordata > Lepidosauria > Squamata > Iguanidae > Cyclura > Cyclura pinguis. The sequence goes on from CM059600.1 coordinate 135,655,741, forward strand.
GATCTGTTTCAAACTCCTTGTCGGGCTTTCTATTGATCCTCAAGAAGAAGATTATATATTTTTTGATACTAAAGCTCTCATTATAGTAGTTGAAACCACAGCCAACATGGCCAACGATCAGAAATGGAGGAATCTGCCATCCAACAACTAACTTGAGAGATTCATAGGCTCCCCAGAGTCAAGGCCCTAAAGTTAAGCCAAGGCTAGCTCTCCCCAACACACCACCAGCATGTCCAGCCAAAAGAAGAAGTACCCTTAAATTCCCTTGATTTCAATGACTTCAGGTTGCCCTTTACTGCCCAACATACTATCCCACCAGCAGAGCACAAGGTGTTTTCCTTGTGGCCTTCTTTCCAGAGGATGACCAGACTCAAATCGACTCAGCTTCAGCAAAGATGCTATATTATGTGCTTCAAGAAAATGTCCCTGCATCTTTTACAGTTTGCTGAATCATGCCTGAAACAGTTTTGAGGATTAATATGATCATCACTTACTGATTCTAGGGAAAATTAATGGCATTATTTTCATTGTTGCTATCATTACATGTATTACAAGGTACTGCTACAGAAGAAACCAATTAACATTGATATTTGACGCTGAGTTCCTTAGCCTTTTTTTTTTTTGTAGAATAGTCCCATAACCAGCATTTCCTCTAAATTTGTATCTACATATAGCCACCTCAACTGCACTTCCACCATGTACCAGATGTGCCATTAACTATTTCTGAAAAAAATGGTTTTAAAAATAGAATAAAATCACCCACCGTGAGAATATCATGGAATAAGTCAGCACTAACAGATGGTGTTTATTTTGTCTATGTTTGTGTTAAAAATTGCCACCTATTCCATCAAACTGAATTTCTTTCAGCTGCAAGCTATATGTAAAAAGGGCCATACAAAATGCTATTTTTTTAATCAGCTGTCAACAAGTTCCTTAAAATATGAAGACGTATTTTCATGGCTTTAAATTTTCTAGGACATGATGCAATACCCCAAGATAGGTTTGTCTAAATTTGACACACTGGAGTATTTTGCCAGAAGCTCTGTCTTTCAATAAGCAATCTGTTGTGTTTTCCAACAAAGTTTGTAAATGTGTTAGTTTGAATACTAGTGTTCTGAACACACAAATTCCATAACAAAGATTAAATCTGCCCTGCAGGTTTCTGCCATCAGACACAGTTGTCAGTTTTGTTTCGGCTAGTGTCTAATCTGCAATTAGTTCTTTTCTTCAAAAATACATTTCATTCTCCCAAATTATATTTTTATTTGCTAAGAACATATATTTCATAATGTAGTTTACATGCTCTTGTAGATGATTCATGTAACAAACCAGCATGTTGCAAGAAAAGTAATTGTTAAATCTAAAACTGGCGGTGTAGAAATCAATGTAAAGACCCACAGGACACAAGTACTGTTTTGCTTACCTATTTCATAAGAGTATTTTTGACTTTTGAAATCTATGACCTGCAGGAAGTCAATATGAATAAGTATATGAAATCTACAGGGAAAGAACTAAGTTGATCAAATTTATTGTTGGGGTAACTACAGTGGAATTGCAACACTGAGGAAGAGTGCCCAGGTTATTTAAATCTAATTTTCTATGGCAGTAAAACATAACAGTTGCTTGTGAAGGCTGTTTGTTATTATATTGTTATATTTTAATAATATAACTACTTTAAGGAGTTATTTTAAGATTAGTGTCAGAGATATTACTGATCTAAGCTTATGATCACATAGTATGTGCAAATCTATTTGTTGTTTCTTCTGAAAAAAAATAAAATTGACTGTGAGTACCTAATTAACATTTCTCAAAATGCCTAGAATGTGATACTGTGAAATTAAAGATCAAAGCTTGGATCCTTACTATTGTGAACTATTTGGCATTTGTGGGAAGGGGTGTATTGAAGCCACCCACATCTCACAAAAAAACGGATTAGAAAACCTCAGGAATGGGGTTGGAGATGATGTCAAAGGTCCTGCAGAAGAAGGGAGAGGTCAACAAATATTGCATCATGCACAATTTGAAGTGCCCTCCTACTAGCACTAGACATCTTTGGCAGTTCAGTTTTTAATTCATTATACCAGAAAAATAATGAATAAAGGGTATGAGCAGTACAGTCATTCCTCCACATTCGCTAGGGTTAGGGGCGCACGACCCCTGTGAAAGTGCAAAAAACCCTAGGCCCTTCCAAACCATATTTAACACACAGAAAAGTATGATCACCATATTCACCTCACTATGGAATCCTTTGAGGCATCAGGGTTCCTTCACAAAGCAGAAGTGGGTGGCTGGTGGGGCTTACTGCCATCTCCATTGCTGCCCTACACCATTTTTAATAGGGACTTACAAGCCTCATTTGCAGTTTCTCAGTCTCAGGAGGCTTGCAGTCCCTATTAAAAATGGCATAGGGAGGCAGCAGAGGTGACAGCAAATAATCAGTGAATAATCAAATCCGCAGAAGCGAAGCCCACAAATGTGGAGGGCTAACTGTATAATCCTATGCATGTCCATTCAGAGGTAAGTCCTGCTCAGTTCAATGAGACTTACTTCCACCTGAGTGTTTGACTGTTTTCATTGATAAGTCTGAACTTCCAGAAGGCTGCATACACACAGGACACAGGTGACAAACCCAATAACGCCCTATATGCCTTGCATAAAAAGCCAATTTTTTTCTACTTGTATGAACCTTCCATCTGCATGGATCCTCTCTCCATGACATCTTAAGAAAATAAGAGGCAGATCTGTGACCCTAAGAATGTCACCCTTCCCCACTGCATGATTTTTTTTAAACATTATTTTTTAAAAAAAAACCGTGAAGAAGTCAGTGGTTTCCAAAAGCTAGTGCAATGAATCTGGCATCTTCTGGTTGGCCCTAGTAAAGGTCTAAAAAAGTGATCATCCCAATGGTTACCTCAATACATTTTATGATCAAAACAGCTAACCCGCTTAGATGTACTAAAAAGCATGCAAGCAAACTCAGTATCTCAATATGTCAAACAGCAATGTGTGGCATTTTATATACCGTAGTCCCATAAGAAAAAAAAAGGATAGTCTTCTATCCACAGAGGTTATACTCTAAATGTCAATAGTGGAAGGGAAATGAAGGAGAGAAGGTAAGGGCTGAAAGAACTAACAACATTGCTGTGAAGAAACAGAATCACTGCATTTCAGTTTTGGGACTGAGAAAAAAAGTACAACATTTTAAACTCACCTGTCCGTGTTTGTGGTTGAAGTGCAGATTATCTGCAGAATTACAGCCCTAAAGTCTGTTAAACAGAGTCTGTGAATCACCAGGATAACGCAGAATAAAGGGACCAATGTGATGAGGCACATAGTGTTAGATATGGACAGAGGAGAACCTGATTCAACATTTCAATGACTTCCAAAAGCTCAGTAAGTAAATTTGGGTATTACAACAGCTTTCAGCTTCACTGGCAGCAGAACTGTGTAAATAACTGAGATTAGAGTTGAAGAGTCCTCTGTATAGTGACTGGTTCAGATGACAGACAGGAATTAACAATGCATGAGCCCTATTCAGCCACCCAGGTTACTTAGCAATGAAAGATAGAGAGAGGAAGCTCTGTCAGATATCTTGTGCTGCCATCCTCATTGCCCTCCATGACTTAGAGGCAGGGAGCCTTCTATACTCCTAAGGGTCCCCACGTGATTCTTGCTTTGCTCCCACATGTAGAGAAGCTTCCCTGATGCAACAGTCTTTTGCATCCCTTGCATGAAGGGCAATGTCGTGGGGTGATGTGCCAGTGTACTCATCTCCACTGCTCCTCAGCACATGAGAAATTTAAACACCTGAACAAAGTATGCATAACAACTAACATGCACACTGCCCTTTTAAGCCTATTCTAAGTCCTCCTTCTCTCTATTATTTGCCACATCAATCCAGTATTATTATCTCCATAATGCAGATGGAAGGATGAGGCTGAGAGATAATGACTCATCTAAAACCACCTACTGACCCTAATGGCTGAGAAGGATTTGAAAAAGGGACTTTCTATGTTATATATTTGCTGTCCAAGTAGCTCTACTCTCCAAGTAGCTTTATAGTAGATCATGCCCACTGGCTTTAAACCAAGGCTTAATTAATATTAACAGTTCAATTGGCTTTTACAGTGTCTTACTATAACATTTTAACTGGCTTTCAAGTATCTTCAGGAATTCAGATATTCTTTTCTTTTTTCTTTGTTTTAAAAAAATCATATTAAAAGAGTCTTCTGAAATATTCAAAGCAGCTTTAATTTCTAAACCTTGGAAGCCATCAGTGCAAACAGCAGCACGACAGAAAAGCTTTCCTTTCTGACTAGGAGCAAGACCTTAGCAGAGGGAGGGGGAAGTGCACTGGTGGAATGTCTGCAAGACAGGCAGTTCTGTGCCATTTAAAGCATGTGTGAAATTTCAAAAAACAAAAACTCTTAGGTGCAAAGTTCTCACTGGAATATAAATGAAATCTGCACAGATTATTTTTTAAAGCAATCTCACACAACAAAACAACATAAAATACATACGTTTCAAATAGGAGAGTGCCCACAGAGAAGGACAAGCATTCTGATGAAAAAATTCATAACGCTTAAACAAATGCCCATACAGAATGGGACTAAAGTAGCCGATTTGATCAGCTATAATGATGATGTTTTGGTAGCCTTAAACTACCAACTAGCTTGTTGGTTGGCTGGAATTACCCCAGAAAAAGTCCTGATAAAATGACTACTTGAAAATTAGGGACAGAAGGCATAGCAGGAGCTAGTGTGCTGTAGTGAGTTGCATGTTGGACTATAGGCCCTGGGGACCAGGTTTCAATTCCTCACTTGGCGAAGGAAGCCCACTGATGACCTTGGGTGCATCACATGCTCTTCGCCTCAGAAAACCCTTGACAGGTTCACCTTAAGGTTGCTACAAGTCAGAAACGACTTGAAGGCACACAGCAACAACAAAAGGAAAAGGAGTAAGGTCAGGGGAAGGAAACATTCAACCCCTTAGCAGATTTCTCTTTCAGCCCATCACATTTCTAGACAAACATTTAATGTTTCTTGAGTATTACATAAGTCAAAGTATCAAACTACTAGACAAATAAATAGTTCTGCATGTTAAAACATTATTATTATGCTTCTGTGCTAGATCTATTTGAAGAGGGAGGCTGGGCACTGAAACTGTTCATATGAGAACTGATGCTCAGTATTATGCATCCTTGACAACTTGGGACTGCCACAGTGTGATGGCCATAATTTTGTCCTGATTCAGCAGACAACTGGAGAGCCTGAATTTTGAAGGTATATGCAGTCCAAGGGGCCTCCAGTAATTTTTGCATGGGAGCGGAAAACTGCATAATGGTACGTGGACGTAAGTCACACATTTACTGCAATCCATTACAATGCACTTCTGTAGCTTTTGCTTCTATGTATACTCATATTTTGATCTTTATCATATTCAATGACATTTAGAAACCTAAAAACAATAGTAAAAAGTCTTCAGAACATGGGCATTGATAGTTCTATTAAGGAACACAAGAGGTGTCATGAATTCCAACAAAAAGTTATGTGCAGGCAATGAACTGAATAGTTTTATGATATTATTACCCTTATAATGTCATTAACAACTTCACAAGACTTGGTAGAAAAAGACTTCTTTTAAAAAAATCTTGGAAACATCCCACAGCCGTGCAAGGGTCCCCAATTCTGTTCCAGAGCTGATTTTTCATGTTGAACAAGGCCCTGATTTGATTTGGACTCAATCCAATCAATATTTGGAAATTCAAAATCTTTGGGTCTTTGGTTGACTTGTACTGGGACACCAAACACAGAAGCATGATAGAGTGGAAGACAAATGAGCGGAAGAGTGTTTAGTCTCCTATTCAGGTTTCTACAGGGTTTTTTTTCCTCAAATGAAACTGTGTATCTGGGGATTATGGTTTATCGAAGGGACACTGCTCCTTTCTCTTCTCTGCTATGGATGTTTATAGCTACTGTGTAATAAATATAGTGCTTAGCATACTATCTTCTGCTGTTTCCAGACTGAAAGAAAGGAAATGCTCTGCTGTAAGGAGGTTGCGTAGGCTATTAAAGGAAGCACATTATTATAAAAGCTATAGCAAAACTAAGATTTTATTTATACAAACTTGGTTTCTGAATTGATATAACCATCATATTTCAGGGATTTACAGATCTTGTAAAATTTGCAGAAGCAGTATCATTAGATCAGAACAAGTAGCATTCATCACAGTTCAGAATCTGAATTTGCCAGCAAGACTTTCAAAGACTTTCAATAGGAGTGGCTTTAGATACCCTAGATCTCTCTTTCTGATTCACTCAATGTTCATCTGTGTAAGTTAACTAAATAAATTTAGGGTTCTGGGGGGGAGAAATAGTCGTTCCTTCACTGTGGATATCCTTGTGGTCAATTGACAGAAGGCAGTGCCGGTTTCTCCCATTCCTGAGTTATTTTGAAGGTTGGTACAATTGTCACAGAACTCTTTATACAATGGGGGAAATTCAGATCAAGATGCTTTTTGCTTTGCTTTGCTTTGCACATTTAAAATGTATCTATCCTAAAGTTTCCTGCTCAGAGCAAGGACAACAGTGAAGTAGCACAGCAATGATGGTTGAAAACATTGATTTGGATTCTGTGTTTTCTTGTGTTGGTAACAGCAAGACCATCCCATAGGAAGATACTCCCGTCATGAAGAGGGGAAGGCACCTTTCTGTCACCCCCTCCTCTTGCTGTCCCTTGTACCTTCTGAAAATCTGCTCTGGAAGGTTGGGAGAACCTCTAAAATGGGAGGAGGCCGCAGAAGGAAGGGGAAGTAATTCAAACTTGTCTTCCTAACTTCCATTGGTGGGGTTCTCCACTGGATCTAAAACATTCCATGAAATATAAGAGACCATACATTTGTGGAAAGTGCATTTATGATTTTAGCCTTTATCTACAGTGGCAAAAAAATAGGTTGATCCATGTGTTATGGAAAAATACTGCAGCCGTTATATAAAATTACCCTCAGACAGATGACAAAGACTGGTGCCATCTGTCTTTTGGCAGCGCCAAAATGCATGATTCGGTCATAATTCTTTCAGTGAATTACTAGTACTGGAAAAGTTCATACTAATGCCAATTCTTGCATCTGTGTCATTTTATGTAAAGTGTTTTGTTATTCTGTTGCACAATACTCAGTTTTTGCATCACTGTACTGAATTTGTATATGTAGCCCTGGTTCATGTCAGTTATTACTTATTCATCTGTAAAGAGCTTATCTTTGAATGTACATACAAATGCATTTTACATGCACGTGCTTCAGTTGAGAAAATAATAGTGCATGAATACAAAATCTACAAGAAAATATTCAGTGTGCTTATCATCACTCTGGCTTTCAGCCTAACAGGAATGTTCAATTTTTCCATAGCAAATGATGTTATTCTGTTTTGATTGGAACAATATGTGAATTAGATCACCTGTAACAGCTGTTTTTAAAGTTCTTTGCAACCAGAACAAACAGAGTAATTAGTTAGTATTACTGCTAGGGACCAAAGTAAGAACACAGTGATTCAAAACAGAAGCAAGAATTTCAAGAGGAGATTACTCTTAGCACTTACAGAGCTATGCCATATTTTTGCGCCATGAAGAACTAAAGTCTGTAATATTTCCTAAACAGTTAGCCTGCAATATATATGGGAAATGGGTGCAAGCATTCAGACAGTATTCAGACTTTGTGATGCTACTACTAAGATTTACCTAAGGTTATAAGGAGTTGAACTGGTAACAGACGTTTATTGCAAGTGCTACAATCCTTTGTGACAGTACAGTTTCACATGGAACTGAGAAAGAATGTGTGAACATTCCCTTGTGCCTTTTACTTCTTCCACACTGGAAAAAAAGCTAGCTATCTTAGAAGCCAATCAGGGTCAAAATTGGTTAGCACTTGGATGGGAGACTGCCAGAGAATACCAGGTACTGTAGGCTATATTTCAGAGGAAAGAACTGGCCAATTCTTAGTATTCTCTTGCCTAAGAAAATCTTATGACATTCGTGGAGTTGCCATGAGTCAGCAAGATGACTTCAAGGCGCGCACACACACACACTGGATGTGTCTCTTTCACGCAAAAGCAGAGAACATTCCATAGGAAAGAACGTTCTATCTGCATTCAAAAATGGTACAGCGGCATGGGCAACTATGGAAGGCCAGGGGGCACCATTAGTTCCTGGGAGATCCCAAACGCCTCTAGTGGGTATGGAAGCATTTTCACCATGACTTAGGGTTTAAAAAAGTCCTTTCCTGGGCCTAAACCGGCCAAAGGGGCCCACAAAATATGGTGGGGGGAAATGGACCCCACAACCTAGTGAACATTTTGGAATATTTGAGGGGAAAAAAACACTTAGACATATTTTGTAAAAACTGATTTTGACACTTGGGAGCAGTGGGGCCCCCACAGCCCACAGAGTGCATTCAGAGTTATTTTTAACTCCTGTTGAGTTAATGGCCTCCGAACTACTTTTTCTCTTCGAAATGAGTTTGCAGCAAGGGAAGTAAGCTAAGGGCAAAAGAGAAAAGTAAGAGGAAGAGAGAGAAGCTAGGACATTTAGAAAGCAGCTGGAAAAATGAGATAACAGAAGATTAATTCTGCCAAATCAGTACAGTTGGATGGTATGTTGTAGCACAGTGCTGCTATGCATGTCTCTTGCGTGACATATTATGCACCTTACCTATGAGTCAGAATAGTTTGAGACCAACTCTTTCATTCATTTTAGGATAGAACAGGTAAGATCTTAGCTCACTAGCACTAGGAAAACTGGTTTCTCCAAAAACAAGCACACACACAAAAAAACCCAATAAAATTTCAAAACCTTGAGAATGGGATATTTTTGTTGCTGAAATAATTCAAACAACTGTTTTGAAAATGCCTGTGAAACATTTCTCCTCAAAGGTATATATACAGAAATTGGTTCTTGAAATATTTTCTGAGAAAATGAAATAAAGTACCTACCAGATCCTTGGCTTTCCTGAGAAATCAACATATCAAATTCCCTATATGCATTCTTTAAAAAAAAATCTAAAAAGTTGACCTATCAAGGAACATGTTATTGTCCTAGGATTTCAAAGTGTGAGTGTTGGGGCACATACAGAAAGCAAACATTACATTTTTATCCTCAAAAGACTGGCAACAGAATCCATGACTATATCATTTAAGATAGATAAAATAGAACTAATCATCTTTCATATTTTCATCTGAAATACCTTGGAAATGTCTGTATGTTATCAACAGCAGTTCCTAAACCTCCCACACTTCCAACACTACATCTTTACAATGTGGTTTTAATCCTATACATAAATAAATCCATTTAAAGAACAAATCAATTATCTAAACAGAAAACACTGACTTACAACGCACACACGCACACACACACACACAATAAACATGTCATACTAATTTAGCGAGACTAATCACAACTGGAAACACACAGCTAAGAATGTTGTGGATGTAGTTATAGGGAATACAGGGGGAAGCAAGACGAAAACCTTACGTATTAGAGAGTTCTTTGTTTCAGCCAGCTGCTGCCAGCCAGTCTGTCTGTCTTTCAATGTCTCAGAAAGTTGAGTATGAAAATCTAAATAAAATAAAACAAATACATTTTAGAGCCACCTCTTCATCAGCCTGCAACGTCACCCACAAACTTTTAGCTGGCATATACAACGGGCTTCTCTCCCAGCCTTTTTCACTTTTTCCACCCATCCTACGCCACCCAAACATTTAGTGTAACTAAAACCAACATCCTGGCCCAAAAATATGCTGTCAGAATCTCAGTCTATGTATATTAACAACCGCACCCAGCATCAGTGGGGCTCAGGTGTTGCTATCCATAAACAAGTATACCATGTGAATCAAGCGAAGGGTTTTGCCTTCAGAGTTAGAATAATTTATGCTGCATGTGAAATAAATGGGAAACCAAATAATTCAGAATAAACAAACATGAATAAATCCAATATCACATTTTATCAAATATATCAGCAATAGTAGTTATCAAGACAGCTACTTAGAACCTCTTATGAATCATTTTGAAGGGGGGGTCATATTGAGAAAGATAACAATCATAACGACTCCTTTCAAAGTAACACAAATATATATGTATGTGTATATGAGATAAGTAGTTATTGTCATCATAATTTACACAGAGATTAAAAAAAACAAGATAGTCCATACTTACTGACTTAAAATTTAATGGACAAAAGGAAAGAGGGTGGAGTACAAAAGAGGGGAAAGAAATTCAGTCACCATTTTCTAAAGTTGCATACTTCTTTATAAAATGAGCTAATCAGAGACAGTTTAGGGAAGAGTGTAGAGTAGTCCCCTTACTCTCCCATTTTTTGTGTAAAAATTAATATCCCAAACAATTACCTTTGTATAACTGCAAGACAAACGATATTTTATATAGTCATATGAAATCCCCTATAAGAATCCAAAAGTTCCATGACAGACCAGCCACACATTGTTTAAAAGACTGAAACTTGCATGAAGATATATCTCCCTTCAAAGAAATGAATTTATGGTTTTTGATATGGAATCAGTAATGTGCAAATTCACCAGAACTGTTTGCCTGTCATCCTTAGGTGAGTTGTTTCCTTTCCTCCTCCAGTACCTATTTTCCATAGAACAGATACACAGGGACACTGAGTCAAGCAACAAGTATCTGCCTCTAAGACTTACGGCTGTCCTGATGCTGTTGGATTTCAGGGGGCAATCTTGACCATTGGACGTCAAGCCTTAGGCTGGCATAAGTTGAAATACAGCCCAGGAGGTCATCGGTTTCCCCAACCCCTGCTCAAAGGAAACCCCTTATATGAATGGCCTCTATCTTTGGTACACCATAGAAGAAGACTACACCATAGGAAGAGATTTCCACTTAGTCTCCTGTCCTCCTATTTCTGAATGCCTGGCTTTTACTGCTAAGTATACAGTTTTGCTACAGCTTTCAGTTCTTTTTGTTCTTCCAGAACAGATCATACATGCACATGTCCACTTAACACACATACACAACTGCTGTTTGTGCACGCTGAAGTGGGAGAAGGGACACACAGTACAAAAATACATTTTGAAATTTATTTTCAAGAACGTCACTGAACCCATGTTAAATTAGATGTAAAGCAGTGTGGACCACTGAGCAGAGAACCCAAGGTGGGGGTGGGAGGAGAACCAGTATGGAATGAAAAGAAGAATTCACTTATTTAGAGGACAAAGCCTGCCATCCTTCCAGTCCATTAGCTAGAGGAACTATATCTTGCAAGAGAAATGACAGGTTGAGGACTATACAATAAATCCCTGACTGAAGTAGAAGGTAAAAATGTCTAAATGGTTCTCTCAAACAATAAGCTTAAGCTGTCAAATGCCTATCCTTTGAAAGTGAAAAGGGCCAGACCCAAAATAATATAGTAGTGTGGTATAGGGGTTAGAGTGTTGGACAAAGACTCTGGCAGCCTGGGGTTTGAACCCCTGCTCAGCCACTGATGATCTTGGGCAAGTCATGTTATCTCAGCCTCAGAAAGGGAATGGCAAACCTCCTCTGAATAAACCTTACCAAGACAACCCTATGATAAAGTTGCCACAAGTTACAGTTACCTTGAAGACACATAAGAACAGCAAATGAACCGTTAAGGTGGAAGCAGGAAGGGAAAAATGAAAATGGGAGTTGTTGTCAGAGGAAAGGAGGAAGAATTACGTTCAAACCATTCAAGCCCATTCACACAAACATATTGTCCCTTTTGACATGTGTATAAATTAAAAACCAGGTCGGTGTGGGGTTTCACAAACAGACCAATAAGTGCCCTTACTGTATGGTACACAGAAAATTCTGATGTGTGTAAAAGCTGATATCAAAGGTATGAGTGACTTGAACCCTGTCATTTTCAGGTGCACTTGTCCAGGTCTAATCAGCTGAGCTTCATGGCTGATGAGGCAGACACTTGATTTTAAAGCACCAGAGAAAATATTGCAGATTTTCAAGGGTACTTCACTGGCAGCAAAAAAGCTATGAATAACACCAAGAAATATGTAGTTCAGCAAAAACTACTTGCAAGAAATACAGAACTCAAGACTTTCTACTGAATATTGAATACTGATGTTGTATAAAAGGTAGACTTTGTCACAAATGAACATCCAGCAACTGATAGGATATTTTCTCATAGGAAAGCTGCCATGATTGCTATATTATTTAAAGCATCAATGTATCTTCAATGTAAGTTCTGTAGTGATTACACAAGGTTCCACCCAATATCATATAAACAGATGTCCACTCATGCAGTGGGACTTCTTCACCTCCATTCTCAAGAACCAATGGTAAGTGGAGAAGACAAGAAGGGCTGCAAGGAGGGTTAACCCAAATCAACAGCAATGTCCATTCTATCACTGGAGAGATTCACTTAGATACACCTCATTAAACTATCACATCATATCAAAGCAACAAATGCTAAACACTAAATAAATACTAACGCAACTGATACTAAATAAAAGTAATATTTGCCAATGAAGTGAAGCAATACTAAGCCAACTTGGCTATGAAAGAGAAGAGTTTCTGTCTTTTGTAGCATTTTTGACCTTGCCCATAGTTTCAATTATATTATATATTCATTCACTCACTTTGAATTTTATCCTGACCTCATCAGCTGAACGATTGTTGGGCAAAGGATTTACAATGTCTTTAAAACCTAGCATGCTTTTTAAAGCTGCATGAAAAAGAACTGAATATCTTAACAGCATTAACACTGCATTTAAGAGACGTTTAACCAAAAGATTAATATTAATATTAAGGTTCATTCAAGAACTATTTGTGGAAAGCTTCCAGGATCAGGTACAGACCACAAATGGCTAACAATTCTGAACATAACAATCACCTGTCCAATAGGGGAGCACTTCTCCATAGCAGCTGATGTCAATCCAGCCATGAACTGGATCAGACTATAGAATTCTTCAACTACCCAGTGATAAAAGCCTACCGCCATGTATATGTGGACAGAACCATTTCCAGTTTTTTTGTGAGTCCATGGACAAAGGATCCTTGGTTGGCTTCTTTCTATCTCTTCATTTACCACACCCCTTTCTTTTTCTTTTCCTTTTTCCCCCCAACCATTCTTCCAAATAAAACAGACAAAATTGTCTTTGTCTTTCTTAACTTTCTTTTTCAGTTTACATAGGAAGTACAAGAGAAATACAAGTCAATACAAGAGAAAAATTCTTTGGTAGATATGTATGAGTATACAGTCTTTAAGGACCCATTTCCTGCATTCACTTTTGTTAAGTTTAAAGTCAATGCTGATTTTACATCCCCAGTACATAAATGCATTATTATTATTACTACTACTACTACTACTACTACTACTACTACTACTACTACTATCTTTATTTTTATCCCGCTTTTCTCCCCAAGGGGACTCAAAGCAGCTTACAGCCATTAAAAGAAACATAATTAAAAACTGTCATATACAAAGTTAAAACAAAAATTACAATAATAATTAAAACATGTTAAAATACATATAAAAACAGCATCCGATGGTGGTGGCAGCTGTTACTTACTATGTGAGAAGTAAAAACTCGTAAAGAAATGTAGTAGCATTTTTGAGATTAACTGGAATAAACCTGTCAGGCTCTGAGGTGCTACAGGATTCATTTAAGCTAAGAGGCCTGGGTGAATAAGAGGTCTTTCACATTGTCCCAAAAGAGCCTTGCTGGGATAGCCAGGGTGTGACCACCGAAAAGACACTTTCCTAGTGGACTTTGGCCATTTCCGTACAACATCACTATCCTGCAAAGAGGACACTGTGAGTTCTGCTTTTGCAGGACATCATTTTGGTCCTGCTGCCAATGCGTCTTCACCTGTCACAATTATGGGATATTCCATTACTGGAAAAAATCTGGTAATGGCCCCTAATGGTGCAATGCTGCTGGTGCCAGCAGCTGTGTGGAAAGGGAAGAAGTGCAATTTGGGTGCTTCCTTCCCCAGTGCAGCATGGGATGTGACTGGCTGCACTGAAGAAGGAAGGTGCATGTTACTGGTGCTATCCTTCCACAGGCAGCTGGCCACGTGTGGAGGCGAGCATTCACATTGTGTACCCGTCCTGGCAATGGCACTGCTAGGATCATGATGGCAAAATGACGGAGATGGGTTAGTGTAGAAATGGCCTTTGTTTCACCTCATGGGTCTGTGGTAACTGTATTAATGAACAGTATATTGAAACATTTAAACAGGGTACCAGATCATGTATAACCTAGCCCAACTATCTCCATTCAAGTTTGCAGGACTACATTTTTTTTAGAGGGGGAGAGAGAGAGAGAGAGAGAGAGAGAGAGAAGTAGAGCAATTCATAAAAAACAAGATCCTCTGTTTGCTTCTACATTTCAGTACAGAACTGGTTGACGTTGGTGGCCAATCACAGCTCTGCCCAACACTGGGAGATTTTAAAAAGCTTTCACAGTTAACACAGAAGATACCTAATTCATGAGTCAGATCAGTTACTCTGTATTTTTAAACCTCTTACGCTTCGTTCCTATTTTTTCTCCTTATGCCTCTTTCTACGGAAACAAACAAAAGAGATTTTCCTGTTTAGCTGAGTCTGTTCCCTGGCTTTCTCCAACCCCATGAAATTACTAAACATAAAAAAAAAAAAATTAAAAAGAAGCTTGATAATCATACAACCTTAGCAAAAGGGCTCTCTTTCTCTCTCTCAATTCCACAATTGTGAGATCAAGAGCAGGAAGAGGATGAGAACAGCACACCAGCCAGCCAATCACTGAACAAGCAAAAAATTGTTGCCTGAAATCCAGCCTGCTGAAACACATCAATGAGTGTTCATTCATGCTGGTGCTCTTCACGCTCAAGCAATGCCATATGCAGTATACTACTGCCCATTTAGGGATGAACTGGGGAAAATTGTTAATATAGGGCCAGTGGTAGGTCACCCTGAAAATAATGAATAGTTAACATTTAGTAGTATGTCATATGCATACACTTTGTTGTTGTGTGCCTTCACATTGTTTCCAAGTTATGGTAACAATAAGCTGAAACTATCACAGGGGTATCTGGGGTTTTCTGAGGCTGAGAGTGTGTGATGAGGCCAAAGTGATCCAGCTGGTTTCCATGGCTAAGTGAGAAACTGAACCTTGGTCTCCAGGGTTGTAGTCAATTGATCAAACCACTACACCACATTGCTCTATGCATACACCGGGGTTACTATATGTTCCCCTTTTCCCAGGCATGATCTCTTTTTCAGAGCTAATATTTCTGCCTAGGTGGATTTTTAAAAATGTCAGCTGCTGCTTCACCTGCCTGCTGATGGCACTTCTTCATCACTGTCTCCACCAACACCTCTACCATGAGAAGGTATGGAGGCCAGCTCAGCAGAGCACTCAGAGGGGGAGGGCTTGTGGTGGGGAGGAGACAGGAGAAAGACCTAGGGGGGAAGGCAAGCTAGTTGAGTGAGGTTGGGGGAGCCTCCAGCCACTCAAGGGCCATGGAAGAGGGCAGCTTGGTGGAGCAGGTGAAGCATGTGTTGGAAGAAGAAGGAAGAGAGGAAGGAAGGCAAAACTGTTGTTATTTCAATACAGTGAAGGTCTGAAATATTTTTAGTAACTTATATTAATATAGTAGGAGTATTTAGAGTCATAGGGGTTGATGGATTGAAGTAATCAATCAACAAATGTGTCCTCTTTTCTGGTATTCAAAGTATGGTAACCTTGGCATACCCTTCGTTTCTGGAAGTGTGGAAAGGAGATTCAGTCCTGGGCAGGACATAGCTGTGCCCTTAAGCTGCCCAAAGATACTACTGTGCTGATCTAGTTGCCTGAGATGAAGAACAAGATGGTGTCTATATCTATTCTATATAGAGGGATTGATCGGATTGGCAGTTCAATTTGATGTTTGTAATGGAACGACATTCTCTATCGCATCTGAATGACAGCAGACTAGCTTAGGGGATTCATACGCTCTTCCCGATGCTTAACACCTGCAACTTCGGCAGTTCACCCTCTCTCAAGCTAAAGATAGCTGTGGAGTGGAATATAATACTTTAATTGACTAATTGGCAAAGGCATTTTTTCCTCTACGGGAAAATTGTAATGAATGATTCTATTTTATGTGGTGTACATGAATATAATAGAGAACAAAAAAATGAAATATTAAAAGTGGTCTTTTCTTATTGTTAAAGACATAGGATTTTTTTTTCTTCATTAAATTGCCAATTAGCTTCTACTTATGTCCATATCTCAAAAAGGCCCCTACGTTTAGGTTTAGAATTAACTAATCAGTTAGTCTCGCGAGAGGGACAATTACTCAGTTTAACAAAAAAGCAATCAGTGGACAACCCCACCAAATGTCTAACCAGTGCCAAAAAACCTGATCCCTTCTAAGTGAGACCAAACCAGAAAACTTCATAGTGCTTCAAGAATATGTTAGACAGTTAGTGTGTTTCCAAATAGAAGAAAAAAAAATCCTTATTTGTTCTCTACAGTCAGTAGAACACTTCATTTTCTCTTCTCTATCGCTTTCTTTTTAACAATGTAATCACAAAAGTTCCTCTTAGTTATCTGGTCAACTGACTCACACAGGAGCATACACATTACACAGTAGCTTATGAGTGATAATCAAGACAGAATGTTACAGGCAGTAACTGAAAATATGAAAGAAGTTGTAAAGAGGTAACTTCCTTTCTGCAAGCACTCTAAGGAAAATATTTCTCAGTGTAGAGACATGAAATGATTGGGAAACAAAGAGAAAAAGAAGACAAAGGCTCTTGAACAAAACATGATAGAAATATTTCTAGAAGGCAGGAATGTTTTCCCTAGGTATGTGGCTTGTTGCATTTCTTACAATAATGTACAGATATACCTCAGTTAATGAAGTGGTTGTCATGATTTTCACAGAAAATTTGGTACCAAGGAAAGAATAGGGATAGATTCCTACAACACAAAAAAGAAGAGCTGTTCAACATGTTTCAGCAAACTTTTTAGTCAAAGTTAACAATATGCACAAGTGCAATGAAATGAACAGGTTGGATAAGCCTTTCATGAACAAACTAAAACATTTTGTACTTTCTAAAGACCTCTTGAAGCCTTGTTCCCAAATGCATCTGGAGATTAATTTTTTTTTTTTGACAAGCCTCCACTTTTTTTTTGATTTCCATTTTGGTGGCCAACCTTAACAGATATAAGCTTTAACAACATGCTGTGAGTAACTGCTAAATGGGGCTTATCTCTTTTCCCCCTTTCTCTCCCTGTTTTACTGTTCACACATTCTCAGTAAGAGATTTGGAATTCTGTCTTGCCTGTTGTAGCCAGACACACAGAGCCACATTAGGATCATCTAAAGTACAAAGCTCAACATTTGCTTAGCATATTGTTTTGTGTAGATACACTGCTGCATCTAACCACTAAACATCTGTGTTTCTCCAGCCCTCCTTACCATCCTACTAGGGATGGGCCAACCGAATCCACAAATCCTTGAATCCCTGGGAAGGATTTGAGATTCGTAGATCTGGGCCAAAACAGGCGAATTGAATCTTTCGAATTCCTGCACACCCGGAGGCCTGAGCTGGTGCAAGCGCCCTCGATCAGGCCTGCGCAGGCGTGCAGGGCCAGCAAGAGCCGCTTTCCTGCATGCCCAGAGGCCTGAGCTGGTGTGAGTACCCCGGATTAGGCCCGCACGGGCACACAGGGCCAGCGAGAGCTGCTTTCCTGCATGCCCGGAGGCCTGAGCTGGCGTGAGCACCCCGGATCAAGCTTGCTCCTGCTGCCTGCCCCTGTGGCTGCCTCCCTCTGCAAGGTAATTATTCTCTTCTTCCTATTCTTTTGACTTGAGACTGGACGGTAGGGATTGGGACTGGACTGGAAGCTGGTGCTAGTTTGTTTTTGTTAAGTGCCTTCCTTGTTTTAGGACTTGAGACCGGACATCAGGGTAGAGAATTGAGACTGGGCTAGAGGCTGGTGTTTTCCTTTTTTCTTTTTTTAAAGCACCTTCCTTGTTGTAGGACTTGAGGCTTGACTGGAAAATACAGTGTTGTTCAGATTTCAAGGACAGCTGAAGAAGATTCCTTTGCATGGCTCCCTTGCAAAGCTCTTGCATACACAGTTCTAGGGTTTGTAATTGGACAAGGTGTCACACCCTTCTCTGCCAAAGTGTGCTAGTGCATCATCAAACTACAAACCCCAGGATGCTATAAGGAGCTATCCAAAGAAAATCCAGTTTTGATCTGGATTATCTCTGTACTGTAGTATGTGGCCCTGTTTCCACATTTTCCTGCTTGTGTAGAAAATGTCATTTTCAATCTGGGGAGATCCTGAGGAAAACTACGACAATTGTCCTGGCCAGATTTCTTCAGAGGGAAGATTGTCCTGGCCAGATTTCTTCAGAGGGAAGTTTGCCTTTGCCAGGCTTTTGCTAAGGCTGAGAGAGTGTGTTTTTCCCAAGATTATCTTTGCCCCCCCCCTTTTTTTTTGTAATAGTCAACCCGGGAGATGGCATCATCTTGAGCATCCTCCAACATCTGGAGCTACTTCCAAATTATATGTAATTCTTAATAAGAAGTATATCGGTATGTTTTCCTGGAAGTGAAAACTATTATTTAATTTGTTTTTCATTAAACAAAGATGTCAAATTCTGCTTCAAAACACTTTTCAGTAGAAATTCTTTGTTTCCCTTGCTTTTTAAACCCTTTTGTAAAGAAGGATTCAAAAGATTCGAGATTCGTGGATTCGCAGCACCTTCTAGGGATTCAGATTCGGAAAATTCTGGATTCATCCCATCTCTACATCCTACCATGCCAATGCTGCTAAAACCATACAGCTAGATAAAGCAGAAGGGGGTTGGGTGGGTGTAAAAAACCTCAGTAAAAAAGAGCTTTGCTGTTGGGGCTTTGTTAACTGAGGTTATGTCTGTCTGTGCATCATTTTTCTTTGTATCCCCCAACAAGGAATTAACAGGAATAACTTATATATTTCATAATAATAAATTTGCACACACACACACTTGCATATTCATTAATGCTTAATAGGGGTGCTTATAGAAAATATTTTAAAGTTTACTTCCCGAACTATGTATTATCCTCTGCGTATCTAAAGAATGCTGTGGTACAAAGGGCTTGTGCACTAGCAAGCTTCCTCAAAATATAGACAAAAACCTCCACACAGACAACTATATCAATTTGGACTAGCTATACAGGAAGTAGATGCCTTTTGGTTGTGAACCTTCTCACACTCCTTCACTGAATGAGATTTCTGAATATCAGGAAAAAGGGCTCAGGTCTCACTATGCCTTCCTGTGTTTTTAGTCTTAGATGGTGCATGCTGAATCCATAAATGTAATGTCATTCAGATAATGAAACAGAAGATTATGCCTGGATCACCAAGCCAGTTTTTATGCCACAAGTTTCCTCATGTCATTTACAATGTGGGCTACTGGAACATCTGTTCATAAGCAGCTCTTGAGTGCATCTTGCTGCAGTCTTTGGGTTGATGACTGAAGCGAAGCAAGGCCAGCAGCGGAGTCAGTGTCTAGTCATGAAAACTGTCACCATCCTGCTTCATCCTGCCTCACACAATTCATCTGCACATAATTATACATTGGTGTTCTTGCTGGATCCCTCTTCCTGGTTTCACAATATTCATGTCCTTGTTGCAAATTAGTCTCAAAAGAGAGCTTTAATAGTCTGGAAGAAATTGAGGACTGCATATTGCCAGACCGTGTGTGTGTGTGTGTGTGTGTGTGTGTAGGTATAGTTTTGTCATTTAAAAAAAATCTAGGTTTCATTTCTGCAAATATTCATATATGTACAGATATAAACATTAATGCAGTGAATTTAAAATGTAAAATAAATGGGGTTTTTTTTATTGTTGCAGTGTGTCAGATTTACAGTTTTCCATAAAATTTTACACCTGCTCCTATCTGTACTCCTTTTGGAATTGTAAAATTAAGGATTATATTGTGTATATGAATAGTTAAGAGTTAAGATGGCATGAATGAGAGTAATTCCTGCATTTCTTCATTATTTTGTGATTGGCACAGCAACCTCATTTAAGCCAAGTGATATTGGCAGCAACATTCAGTTGGATATTTAAGTACTATTGCGTGCATACTAAAGAACAAGGATCCTAACATTGTAAGAAGCTGTTATACAGCTGTTATAACACTAAAGGGTATTTGTAGAATGCGATAGGCAAAGGAGCACAAGAATGATACACATTTGCCAAATGAATATCCTCCAACATTGCACAGATGAAAACCTAGATATATGAGGCCAATCAACATCAGAGTATGGCTAGGATGGCAAAAGAAATTAATGAGATAAAACACACAGCTAGGAAAGATGGGAGCAGTTTGCATTTTCCTGAGCCTCCTTGTAAAGGGAAGATTCTACATCGACCTTTCCTCCTCCCCTTCCCTGCTGAGTTAATTGAGTGCAAACTACTTTGGCACTTTGAACTCAGGTTCCAGCAACTGAAGTAAGCTGAGATCAAAAAGGGAAAGTGGGAGGAGGAGGGAGAAACTGGGGCATTTTTAAAAGAAGCTGAAAAAGTGAAAGGACAGCAGATTAATCAGGACAGTCCAAATCATGATAGTCAGGGGGTAGGCAATTGTTCTACAATGCTTAGCATCAACTTTTAAAGATTTTTAGGGCCTTAAAGAAACCACTGAAGTAATACTTCCCCATACTTTAAATCCAGCAGCACATACCAAAAGGGGGGCGGTGGCTTTCTACACTATAACGTTATAGTGCTATTATTCCACTTTCAACATCCTGTGGAATTCTGGAGTTTGTAGTTTACTGGGGCCAAAGAGCTCTCTGGCTGAGAATTCTAAAGGCCCCTCCCTAAACTGCAAACCCCAGGATTCCAGAGGATGTTGAAAGTGGGATAATAGTACTGTCACCGTTCAGTGCCAAACAGCCTAGAGAGACTGAGAGAGACAGAGAGAGAGACAGAGAGACAGAGGAAAAGGTAATAAAGGTGTCATTATGTTGCCAAAACCTTTGTTGTCTATGTTTCCCCTGAAAATTAGGCTACCCAGTAATCATGTCCTTCTGTAGCATGCCATACTACCTATCCTCAGAGCCATGTTAATGTTGCTTCTGATCTGTTTAGGGATAGAACTGGATTTGTCCTCAAAGTCATATGCAAAAACTGTGAGCTGTTGTTTCTTCTGAAACTCTCTCTGACATTCAATTCCATTAGCCATTTTAGACTACTACTACTGTTGGCTCTATACTCCTGTGGTTTCATTTTTATCTGACAAATTGTTTCCAGAAGTTGGTGCCAGGAGATCCATTGGTGTAACTTAGGGCATTCGGGCTATGGGATTTTTTGGAACTTTGACCCAAACATGACTGTAGTGTTGATTGGTGATACAGATAAACAAGAAAAAAGAAATTCATCTTTTCAGTAAAGCTCACTAAAATACCAGGTGTATAAACTGCATATATATTTTAGATGTAGCCCTGCAAAGTGAAATCCAAGCATTGTTTGAGGTTTAACATACTTTTAAGCCATTATGGCACCATTGAGATAACTCTTTAGGGCCCTTCAGAGGGATGTACAGTAATTCTTCACTCAGTTTCCTTTCAAACATAGCAACAAGTAACTTCAGCAATTTTCTTCCTGCTGCAAGAAAGTCTTCAAAAACTACACAAGTTTGGGAAGAGTTCTTTGTGATTCAAGATTTATTCTGTACAAATTTTGCATGTTGTTGGTTTGTACAGAAAACAGCATTTTCTGAATTTTCTGTACAGCATTTTGACACAGAAATATTGTTTCCTGTGCAGAAAATGCTGTTTCCTATACAAAACAACAACATGCATTTTTTTTTGTTCAGGAAAAGGTCCAAACTGCAAAGATTCTTGTTAGTCCAGGATTCTTCTCATCAGGGCTTCTCAACACACACACACAAAATAAAAAAAAAAAAATGATTTTGACCTTTTTTCAAATGTCTTTGAATACTATTTCCATCACTACTTTCACACTACACAGTTACAGCAGCATGATCCCACTTTAACTGCCATGACTGCATCTTGTGGAATCCTGGAATTGGCAGTTAAGGGGAAGGGGTCTTTCTACTTCTGCGCCAGACAGCTGCTCTGATGCCTCTAACCAAAGTACAATATCCAGGATTCAACAGGAGGCAGCCATGGCACTTAAAGTGGCACCATAGCACTACAACTGTGTACTATAAAAAATCCCTGGGTCCAAACTTCACCCTGTTTACATAATGGAGAACGCTATCCTCAAAAGCTGCTCCTCTGTACAGCCCTCCGGTCTCTCCATTTTGTGATACTTGTGCAGAAAGCAAAATGCACACATACACATGTGAAAAAAGGCTATTGTCTATCTCTTTGCTAAAGCTATAAATCAAAGTTAGATTTTAGAATTAAAAAACTGCATATTGTTCTTCATTTATAAACTACACCCATGCAATCTGTATAATAGAAGATACACAGAACTACAAGTCAGAACTATCCATTTGTCAAAACAGTGCCTGGTTGCTGTTGTTGTTTTTTACATGATATACAACCCAAGGGAAAATTTTAATTGACATTGGTTCACTTTGTCCTCTATAAGTTGTATGTGTTTAGTGAAATCAGTAGTTTTTCTTTGTCCTTATCGCTGCCTACCTTGGGAGAAGAGTTTCTAACAATTACAAAGCTTACAGATGGGGACAACAAATTGCGTCCCCATGGTTGTGGAAACATCCATCTTTTTGATGTAAAACATCTAACACAAGTTTCTCAAAACTGTGTTTTATTTCCAAGGCTCCACTAACTCTTACCAAAGGTTATGTTGCTAATGCCCAAAGGAATGAAAAATACAAATGCTGAAATGCTTTTTTTTTTTTAATCATCTGTTAGGAAACCTTTATGGGTTCTGCTGCCTTTGACACTCACAGGGAGTTAGACCTAATTTCATTTAAGGTTATCTCTACCAACTACACTCACAACCACACATTCTCCTGAGGACAATTGTTCGAACTAATCTACTTATTAAGCTTTTATTCAGATTTAATGCAATCTTTAAAAAAAATCTCAGTGGGACAGTAATGGATTTTGCAATTATCAGGAAGGATAGAGCACACTCTGACCTACAATATCTAATCTTTCCTTTAAGAGAATAATATTTTGTACACAAAGCCTTAGGTATATAAATACTTTGGTCTTTACCTAGCATGTTTCATCCTCATTCTAAGTAATATGATTCATCAATATGAACCACCATGAATTTATATTTGCTTATCATAGATTCACAAACCTCTTAGTTTAATCTCTTTCTAGTGTCACTGTGCTGAGCTGTTTGTTTGTTTGTTTAATATGCCACCTTTCTCCCAGTATGGGATTCATTGTCCTCCCCCCCCCACATCTTCATAAAGCAATTTCCTTTACAAATGTACTTGGCAGCTAAATCAACCAGCTTATACAAAAGAGCTGTGTCTAGTGAAGATGGAAATCGTTGGATTCCACATTTTGTTTCATCCCTGTGAAAAACAAAAGAGAGTAAAGCATATGTTTTCACGAATCACAGCTAGCACAGCTGACTGATACGTTCACATCTTCCAGACAAAAGACTGAAAAGCCAAGGCTTAAAAATGTTGTTTGCAAGCTCCTGCCTTAAAAGAATCTAAAATGAAGAGTGCTCAGTTATATTTTCAAATATTTAAAACAAGTATCAAAACAAAAGAAAGAACTTATTTTGCCATATATTCCAAAGAGTGGATGTGATAAATCAGTAAATTAGAGAATTTGACTCTAACCAATTTTTTTTTTAAAAAGAACCATATAAAAAGGAATTCTGGTATGAAAGAGATGTAGTACATCAGGTTGCCATGCTCAGAAAGGCTGGAGAGTCAGATTCCCAAGCTTACCCATGTTTTAGGAACACACTTGAATTTTTTCATTGCAGAATATCTGTTAAACCAAGGGCCAGAGGTGATAGCTTCTTAGCCCTGACAGTTGTTTGACAACTTCCCCAGAGACTGTTAAGTATGTCACAGGCCACATTAGAGACCACAAAATGTTTACTAAGGAGTCCTGGGTCTTCCTCTTCTTTCAATATATGCTAGAGAAGGCTGAGTACTACACACACTTTATATTCTTTTTCCAACTCTCATACCACATTGTTGTTGTTAAGTGTGTTCAAGCTGATTTTGACTTATGGCAACTGTAAGGCAAACCTATCACAGGATTTTCTGGGGCTGAGACTATGTGATGCACATACGGTCACTCTGTTTCCACGGCCGAGCAGGGAATTGCTCAAACTACTACATTACTCTGGCTCTCATACCATATTGGCAAGTCCACACTTTTGTACTCAAATTCCATTACACAGCTACTGGTAGAATTTATTTTGGCAGCAGGTTTATTTGACTCCTGCAACAGATCAGGACACTTATAATAAAGCAAACTTTACCACCAGCTTGATAAAATGATTTGTTGTACAAATCTCATAAGTATCCTACACTTGCAATCATGCCATTACAACATGCAATTACTGAATGTTTTCTCCTTACTTCCTACCTGGTTACTGCCAGAACAAACCAGATTTAATGTTCTGATTGATTGCAATAGCATAACCAGGTATCCTTAATTTATTTAATTCCAGAATGTAGGCAGGATGTTTTGCAAAAACCAAGACTACAGCACCTAATTCTGGCAGCCCTCATTATAAAGAAGGGTGGCCCTTCTCAATCCTTAATCTCCAGCCAACAAGTTCATTATTCTGTTCATTCAAAGTAGGGATGTAAATCCTAGGCCATTCCACCCTTGCCTTGAAGGGAGACAGTAAGTATTTCTAAGCAGTTCTCTTCTAATATTTAATTATACTAAAGTGCTCTGGAGAACTCCAGAGAACATGTTTTCTGCATAGGACATACGTTTCCTGCCATGTCTCTTGCTGCACAGAA
This sequence comes from Cyclura pinguis, assembly GCA_030412105.1. Classification (NCBI taxonomy): domain Eukaryota; kingdom Metazoa; phylum Chordata; class Lepidosauria; order Squamata; family Iguanidae; genus Cyclura; species Cyclura pinguis. The sequence continues at coordinate 135,680,659 of CM059600.1, forward strand.
AAATCCTCTGGAAGACTTTTGCAGGTTCAAATATGGGGACATTCTCACTGCTTTATTATTCTTTCTGATGAGTTTTCCTGACTGTTGGGAAACTCATCTGTGAGCAGAGAATATTCTTACCATCCTCAGTTCAAGGTGTTGGCTATGACCTACGACAACAGTTATTAACCTTTTCTTTACCATGCCCCCCCCACTTAAATATCTTTTTGGCTGGGGACCATCAAGACTTAGCTTAAGACTTAAAATCTTAAAGTGCATCAAATACCATATTTGTTGGTGTATTACATGCACCAGCCTGTAAGACGTACTCCATTTTTCAGGCAGTATTTTTCAGGGGCAAAATGCAGAGGAAAGGGGTGGGAGATAAGGAGTGCTGCACCAGGCTTCCCCCAGCTCCTCCCTTCCTGTTTTGCTTCAGCAGGGAGAACTCCTTTTGCTTCCCCTCCCTTCCCTATGCATTTAGCATTACCCGTATTTGCCAGTGTATAAGACGCACTCTCTTTTTCAGCAGGTATTTTTTAGGGGGAAAAAAGTGTGTCTTATATGCCAGCAAATACAGTATTTATTTAAAGTTGTTCACCAAGGGCCTTCAAACTTGGAGAGAAGAGAGAAATAAGTAAATGCATACACACTCATTATAGTATTTTTACGAAAATGATGCAGTACAAATTAATAATGACAACAACAACATCTGAACACCAAATCATGGCCTAATATTACTTGTTAATTTTAATCAATTAATTAATGAGAAGGCTGGTGTTGCATTTCACTTACAAGCCTTGTTATATCAGGCTTAACAGCTGAAACTTGTATTCTGAGCTCTGACTCTACATTTTTCAAACAGTTTCTATACGTATTTTTAAGAGAAACAAGAACACAGAATGATTTTTCACACAAATATGTTGTTATAAAAGGTATCAATACTTTCACAGACATCTTTGATAGTTCCATAAAATCTGCTCATTCATTCCCTCTCTTTCTCGCTGTCTTTACTGTAAAAGCTTATAACATTTATTCAGGCCTTCACAGACCCCCCTGTGAGGACATTGTGCCCCCCCAGGGGTCTGCAGACTGCAGGTTAAGAACTACTGACCTATAAAACCCACAGGTGAGCAGACTATTTAAAGACTGTATGCTCTCATAGGAACCTATGTGGCTCTTAAAATCTTCAAGTGAAACCGTTATTTCTGTCCCATCACCCTTGGAGACACACCTACTGGAGACATAAGAGACAAATTTCTTGGTGGCTGCTTTCAGGCTCTAGAACTTCATTTTAATGGAAGCTAGATAGGCCCTGCTGGTGAGGAGAAATTATTTAACTTTGAAAGCCTTTTGACATCCAAATTTAGTTGTTGAGGGGGGCATCTGACTTCTTTGGTGGTGGTGTTTCTCTTTAGTTGTATGGTTTTCATTGTGCTTTTGATCGAGGTTTTCACATTTTTGGACGATTTGTTTTTACCTGGGGCCTCGTCACGCTATACAGCTATAGTGCAATGATTCCACTTTAACTGCTCTGGCTATAACCCATGGAATCTTTGGCTTTGGGATTTGGTCAGAAGCACCAGAGGAGTTCTCTCACTGACAGTCCTAAAGGACCTTCCCTCAACTGCCAATCCCACGGTTCCATAGGACGTTGCCATGACAGTTAAAGTGGAATGAATAGCATTGTGTGAAAGGGCTCTGGGTTTATTATTGTTTATTACCTTGAGAAGTGACCATTTTGTCAATGGGTGGGGGCAGGATATACATTTAATACATATAGGAACAAAGTGGCCAGATAAAGTTTCACATTCACATCTTGCCTGGGAATTGCAAAGCAGGGCCATTACCTTCTTGTTGGGCTTAAAACAAGAACTCCTACATTCAAATACCCACACGGGGATTAAGTTTTCTCAGTGAATTTACGCTACTTGTACTTTCCAGTCTAAACTATTTAACAGATATTGTAGGAAGGAGGGAGAACTATGTGTATCAGTCTGACCAATGTGGAGTGAAAAAATGCTTAGAATAATTTATTTGACACTCAACACACTATATACAATGATGCAGTGATATTGAAACTTATATTGATATATAACTAATACCAAGGAGGCTATAGTAGCACTGAATCTTTGTCTGGATATTGTAGTGAAAGACTGCATGTCGGTGAATAGACTGAGGGTTAATCCAGACAAGACAGAAGTGCTGCTGGCCTGTAGGAAAGCCAACCACAGATTAGGATCACAGTCTGTTTTGGAAGAGGTGGTTCTCCCTCTGAAAGATCAGGTTTGTAGCTTGAGGGATGCTCTCACACCTAGCACTGCTCTTAGAAAGCTAGGTTGCTGCAGTGGCTAGGTGTGCCTTTGCCCAGCTTTGGCTAGGACACCAGCTGCGCTCTTTCTTGGAGAAGGCTCATCTGGTCACAGTGGTCTTTTGTCTTAGTTACCACTCAATTACACTACTGTAATGCACTCTAAATGAGGTAGCTCTTGAATAATGTTCAGAAGCTGCAGCTAGTACAAAATGCAGGAACCAGACTGGTGTCAGATGTTCATTTTAGAGAACTGCACTGGCTTGCAGTTTGCTTCCGAGCTCAATTCAAGGTGCTGGTGTTGACCTACAAAACTCTAAAGGACATGGGGACAAGATATCTGAAAGACAGCCTCCTCCCATGTGAGCTTACCAGAAATCTGAGTTCTTCAAAGGAAGCCCTGTTGTGTGTTCCAAAACCTCATGATGTTAAGTGGATGGGTACACATAACAGGACTTCCTCTGCAGCAGTGCCTTGACTGTGAAACTCACCACCCAAGGAAGTTAGGCTGGCCCCATCTCTTTTAAGCTGCTGATGGGCAGTCAAAACAGTGCTGTTCCACCAATGCGAGCCTGCGATCTGCCGGGGGCGGGCTTTAGGCTGGCGAGCTTCAGCGGTTGGTAGAGCGACGAGCACGCACTGCTCCAGAGCAGCCTGGATTGGACCGGGGAGCCATAAGACCCGGTAAGTAGCGGCACAGGGCAATTCTCTCACCCCGTGCAGCAATGGCCTGAGTGTTGTCAGTGATTCTAGTATTCCAAAGGTGATCCTAAGTGCAATGGAACTAGCCTCTTTGAATTGAAGCATTAGTTATATGAACACTCAAATACATGCCATTGGTCTAATAATACCTCCCTCCATCAACAGATCTGGAATCTGGATGTACATTTCTCTGGATCATAACAGTGTCATTCAACTAATGAATATATTAGTTCTGATTTGTGCTGCAAAACTGTGCATAGTACTGTGCAAAACTATGTTTTAGTCTGCCTTAAAGTGCCATTCGACACTTTCCCCATCAAATGCACTAATGAAAAATGATATGTATGCATAGCATTTCCACTCAAAACTCAGACGCTCTCTGCATGCAATTAGAGACTATGGAGAAATAGAAATGATCTTTGAAGGTAACAGTGAGAAACAAAAACACAAAGACAATAGATTCTGAGCTATTCTGTATTTTTTCCATAGAGCCTGCTGCTTTTTCATTTAATCTGATCATACAATAAAAGAAAGATTTGCAGTTTTCTTTCTCCTATCATCCTTTAACTGATAGAGTAAAATACAACAGAATAGGTAATTCTTCTATTATTCCTTTCTTACATTTTCCTTCTGATGAGTTGTTTGATCTTGCCTTGTCCTTGAAGCTAGAGAAGTAGTTATTGACTTTTCTCCCTGCCTGAGCTATACTCACCAAGCCAATTAAACTAAAAACAGCTTAGCTTCTCATATTTATATGATGCATTGTTCAAATGTCTTGCAAATACCATCATTCTGAAGTACAGAATCCAGAATTATCTGCTCCTTATATGCCATCCATAGAATTCAATTTTTAATTACAAGTTTTCATGTTTTAAGACCTATTGTAGAATAGTCAACATAATTATGATTCACGCTGCAGTAATGTGTAGCTTTCGCATTCACTTATACACATTAGTTAGCTCATTATAATCCATTTGACATCTACTTGTAAACAGCCAAATTTGTTCTCTTCTTTTTCAAATGTGTACATGTTAGACTACTACAAGAGAAGAAGCTTGATCTAAGTCTGCATCAGCTCCAAACTGGAACGTGGGCGTTATTTTTAAAATGCATGGGCATTCATAATTTCCTAAATAGTTGGTGCTTATTATCCACATATTTTTTTCATGGCAGGACTCAAGGTTTTGTTTTTTTTAATCCTGAAATGCATTCCTGGCAAGAGCTATATTGAACAAAGGAATTTGTCATATACAAGAGAAAAAAATGTAACAGTATTTTTTTAAAAAAACCCACAGACAAAAGAAAACAAGAGAGGATTTTATTTAAAAAAATCCTACTGCGTCTCCAGTTCCTAAGCATGAAGAAACACATTCTTTGTATGTTTCTATCTGAAAAGCTGCATCACCATGCAGAATACAGAGAGGAAAACCACGCAAAAAATATGGTGATTGAGGTATCTCCCTTGATATCATTTTCCTTGTTGGATCTCAAAACTGCTTTCACTCTGCCTGAACTGCATTTTCAATTTGTGTTGGATTTTTAAAAAAATGTTTAAAATATAATGTTGCATTGTTGTAGTTCTATGTTTATATTATTTTTCACCACATTAAATAGCCTTTGTCCAAAGAATCACCCTCTAAGTATGTGAAAAGAAACAAAGCAGAATTGTTAGCTACAGCACTGCAAGGATATGGGATATGGAAATACAAGTTCCTTATGTATATTCAGGATGTATTCTTCAGTTTATAAACATCCTGGAGATAGATAAGCAGCTTGTGTTTCTGTTTCTCATCCTTGCAGCGTTGTAGATAACTGTTAAGCTTTGTTTTGTTTCTTTCTGCATACTTACTTAGGGTCCTATCACACTACACTGTCATAGTGCTATTATTCCACTTCAACTGCCCAGGCATCCTTACATGGAATCCCAGGATTTGCAGTTTTAGGGAGGGGCATTTAGAATTTTCCCCCAGAGAGTTCTTGGACCTCACTAAACTACAAAGCCCGGAATTCCACAGATTGTTGCCACAGCAGTTAAAGTGGAATAATAATGCTATAACAGTGTAGTGTGATGAGGACTTAGAGGCTGCCTCTCTAGACAAAGACTATTAAAGATAGTGAAAAACATACACACAGAGGGAGGATATGGCACAACTCTTCTATAAAGAAACACTAACATCTGTGTATGCGTAACTAAAGTGCTTCAGGGTCTTTAACAGACGGAGGCCTCGGGATACTACTGGCATTACTCACTCAAACTTCTAGAATTGTGATATTGTTAAAAATAAATGCTTCTGAGGAAAGGGCAGCTGTAGATTTCTCCCCCAAACACTCACCCTTTCCAAGGGTTAGTGGCACAAACTGCCCACCGTAGTTCTATCTCCCAGGTGTGAAGTGGCACATTGAGGCTGCTGACGCTGATATTCTGGCCTGGTCCTGCCAGTTGGGAAAAAGGCAGGATGGTGTCCACAGCTTCCCCTGCCTCAGGCATGGCAGGAGTTTTATTTATTCCATTTATTTATTCATTCATTCCTGTTTTCCTAGGCCCTCATTCATACAAGCACCAGTCCAGATCCATGTGCAACGTTATCTGAATTATCTAGGTGGAGTGATGTCAAATTCTTTCTCTAGGAAGCCAATGAGTTTCACTTGGAGGCCTCCCCTCAATGACTGGGTGGAGCTTCTGAGTGGTGAAGACTGGTGAAACAATGGCTTGAGCTTTCTCTTTGGATTATCAGGCCTACAGTTCCCTAATTGGGCAGAGTCTTGATGCTTTTAGCTTCATAGATAGGATGCTATCTCCATAACTTGTAAGCTATTCCATCAGTTGTACTGGAGAACATGTTACGAGATCTTCCTGGAAGCATACCTGTATCTGGTATAATTCATAGGGTATGGAGTTCAGTGATGATGTGATCATAGCAATTGTTTTTTCACCTTGTGTTGACTGGTACCTTTCATACATAGTTATTGCACATATATGTATGCTGTGACAATGGATGTAATCCTTCTGTAGTTAGGTGGCTAGGGACCCTGCTGAAGTTTCCATCCTGCTACATTGCCCCTTCCCAACTCATTGTAATCCACTGCTCTGGGAGCACAGGATACCAGTTAACCATGATGGTATAGGTTCTAGCAAAGTGGTGGTCATTTTTAACTGGACCCTAAGATTAACGCTAATATCACAGATACAGATTACATCTGCTTTTAACTGGAAAAGGGCATACATGAAAAATACATCCAGCTCATAACTAGGGTGTGTCTCATATGGATTCTGACTCTTTTCTGTTCTTAATCCATCTGTGTAAATATTGCTGTGGATGACAGGCAGAAGAGAGAGACCTTATTTATAATATTTCTCCATGAGCTTAAGTATATAAAGCTCAGTATTTTAAGTGTCAGGTTAATAGGAATCAGCAGAACTGGTGGTGCATAATATAGAGATCATAACAGACTGGCTAGAGAACCTTGACACAGACTTCTTTCTTCATAAGAAAACACGTTAGAACAAACTATATATAGCAACAGGGAATTATTTAAAGATCTAGTTTACAATGCATATGTATGATTTTAACCAGGAGCTCCAAGGCAGCAGAAGAGATATATAATGACAGATATAGATATAGAAATAGATAAATACATATATTTAGATGATAGAGGAATTTCATAGTGTACCACTGGTCCTATAAAGCTTGGAAAGATTACTTTTGGGGGACTAAAACTCTCAACTGGTGGACACTGGGAGTTGTAGTCCAATAATAACATCTCAACACTCTGTTCCTCTACTGTCTCCACTAATACACCTCCCCTTGACATTGGCCATTTCTGCACTACTCTGTTATAGTGCTATTATTCCACTTTCAACATCCTGTGAAATTCTGGGGCTTGTAGTTTACTGAGGCCAAAAGGCTCTTTGGCTGAGAATTCTAAATGCCCCTCCCTAAACTGCAAACCCCAGGATTCCCTAGGATGTTGACAGTGGAATAATAGCATTATTACAGTGTAGTGTGGAAAGGCCCATTGTCAATTGCAGGAATGAAGCTGACTGAGACACACAAAAGAAGACACAAGCTTTTATCTAATAAACACCTGCCCATAAATAAAATAAAGTAAAATAAAATGAAATAAAATAATTCTTGGTTCTAAGAAGCCCTTTGCATTGCTTTTTTCTGGCCACTCTTATGTGGTCAAGATATCACCAGGATTCTTTTCATTGCAACCTTTACCATTGCCATGACCAAGGGCAGCTAAAAATTGTCAAGTTTCCTCATATATGCAGCATCCACCTATTATTAACCTTAGAATAGAGCGACAAGTACAGACAGAGAAGCCTTGGGATCAAGACAGCAAACCAGTAGGCTGCCCAAACAATGGAGCAGTATTTGAGTGCATTAACCTTGTGCAACCTTCACAGATATATAGCACTCAGAAACGCAAAGCAAAGCACTGCAGCAACACAGCCAAAGGAGACAGGTCTGTTAAAATGATCACTGCATTTTCCATCTGAAATGATTGAAGTGATCCATTTTCTATGAATAGGCCTAGCTCCATCCCAGTGGAACTTCCAGATGGAGCATTTAGAGCAAGAAGTATCAGTAAGCAATGAAGTAGAAATCATCAGCCAAATGCTATTCTCCTCCTTCCTTTGTGAGTGGAGGAATAAAAGCAGAGTTAGTCATATCTTGATCAGATTGTTATAGTTTTAATTGAAAAGATAATGCCAGTGAAAGGACAGATTTCTGTCAACTTGCCACAAATGGTGAGGCATTCATAGAAGAGTAGAGAATTTGTTCCTCAGTCAAAAAGTGTCAGGTCAATTCATGTTTTAACTGCTGCACACAACTTTGTTTTCAAGATGGAAGAGAAAAACAAAATAAATGAAAGTGACCCTCAGGAGTAAAGTGAAAGCTACCAATTACTACTCCCTTGCTGAAAGATCGTGAGTTGAGTGAAAAATAAAATGGAGTTGTGATTTCCATGATTCGGGGTCATGCTATGAAATATCCACAGGTTCTTTTCCTGTCACTGTTTGGGAAGGAATACATTTTCTTCCTTGATTCCCAAATCTAAACAAAGTCACAAGAAAAGAGAACTAATGCCAGCACCCTTGTGAAATTTTCTGCATTTCTCTCAGGACTTTGCCTACAATCAGCTCTATTCTGCTTCTTGGCATTTATTGCAGTGCAGCACAGCAACTTGCAGCCCTCCAGTGTTTTTTCTAACCATAAATTTTATTAGCAAGAATTTTTTTAAAAAAAAATGTATTAGAAGTTACAAAAAGTTACAGATTACAGAAAAGTAAGCAAAAAAGAAAAAAAAAGGGGGAGGAACAGGAAAAAGAAGGAAAAAGAAGACAAAGGAAAAAAGAAATACGAGAGTCTTCCTCTGCACATCCCACGACTGATTAAGTTCATTCTCCTCTAGTTCTATACATAACCAGGTCTTGCTGACAGGGAAACTGGGAGTGCACAATTATAACACTAGGGGGAAAAACTAGTTGGAAAAAAACTAGATGTTAGAACTGCCTCTCAAAGCTCAAGATATTAGTTCTTATTTTCCAAAATGTTCCATGTACAGATCAGCATGCATTACACTCTTGACTGAAGCACCACAGGCTGTACATTGTTGATGTTACTAACAGAAATCTTCCTTTCTCCAGCTGAAGAGGACTGGGTGTCATGTCTGAATGTTGTGCACACAGCTGTAAAATTGCAGCCACAGCTGGGTTCTTAGAAGCTTGCTACCTCTTCCTCTAAGAATTGGTTTCAGCACCACCATCCACTCAGATATTCTATTTTCTTCAATAATCTCACTGGTACCATCTGACTGTGGTTCAAAGATAAGGTCCCCTCTATCCATCTGTTTGAACCATGGACTGTCTTCTTTGGTTACTGTTGCATTTGTAGTCTTTGCCTATCCTGCAGAGCCTGGCTCTTTGCTGCCTTAAATTCTTACCACACTACAACTGTTACAGTGCTGCATTCCACTTTAACTCCCCTGGCAACACCCTGGAAATCCTGGGATTTGCAGTTTAGGGACAGGTATTTAGAATTCTAAGCCAGAAAGCTCTTGGACCTCACTAAACTACAAACCCCAGGATTCCACAGGATTTTGCTGTGGCAGTTAAAGTGGAACATAGCACTATAAGAATATAGTGTGGTAAGGACCTAAGTCTCTTGGCTTCCTGTTCAGTTGAAGGTGGATATAATTTGGTTCCCCTAGCAGACTGTTTGAATTATGTTGAGTGTTTTGCCCTACCTTTGGATCACGTTTAATGCGAAAAAGAACTTAAACATTGAACAACCAGGATGCATCTTAGAAATTTAATAATGATATCTTTAAGATGTCATTGAGTGGATTGGGATATATGGGTGCATCCTGTGGCTCTTGTCGTCCTAAGTCATCGTAAGATTGCCTGGAGAGTAGTTACATTTATTGAAGGGCTCCATAGCTCCAATTCATTGCCTCCTGTCTTTATTCTGGAGATTTCATCAACCACAGTTGATAATTTTCATAGCAATTACATAGTGAGTTGGCTGAGGCATGTGGACAGCCTGCGATAGCACCTCATTAATTATCACAACTGTAGTTGTTGTGACACCTCCAGTAACTTTTAACTAACTGGTAAAATATCTCTGATTTTGCCATTGGTGACAGCTCTATGTTTTTTTTTAAAAAAAAACTGCGTTAAGTATTTAAATAATCTTCTTTAAATGAAACATGTATTTTTAAAAAATTGCTAATTAACTATTTTATATGAATTGCATCAACCTCGCCCACACTTTGGATACATCATTTTAAAAATAACAACAACAAATTTAAGTCAGGAATAATAAAAAAATAGGAAATCATATAATGCTTTGAGGTATGTAATATTCTGCTATTTTGAAAATAACAACATATATTAACCCAAATGTTAATGAGAAATAGGGTTTATGTGATGTCAAACATTATATATTTATGAAAGCGTTTTTTTTAAAGAAAATGGAACAATGAAACATCCTTGATTAAAAGCTGTAATATCAATCATTTTTTTGGCTGTTTCATGAAATTCCACATCAGGTCTTCCTCCTTCCCACTTCAAGTTTTAGCACCTAAAGTGATTTGTGACAGGTCTGTGTACTTGAACTGTTATTCTAATTTTAGACTGTTTCCCTCTGAACCTTGATTTCAGCTTCAAGCTACAGCTCTATAGTGTTTTGTCAATCACAGTTTATCAAATGCATTCTGCTGAGGCAGCTGCCAAGACAAGACCTGGCAGTGACAAGCCATCTTTGCTCCTGTTTATTCCATCCTTAAGTCACCAACTCTCATTTTATCTCTCAGAATAAGAAATGTACTGGTTAGCTCAGACAGCATGTGGGAAGTTACTCTCTAAGCAGGGAAGACAAGCCACTCAGCTGGCAGGACTTTTGATCAAGGGAACTTGGAGTACCAATAAATTCACAGCAGTCCATTCATGTTTGCTTCTTCCTTATCGTCGAGTGCTATTCTGAAAATACTACTGGCATGCAGTGAATAGGTGATTGAGTAAGAAGATACAGTGCGGGCTGTCAACTTATCCTGAAATAGCCTACAGTGGAGGAATAGAAAGTTGTTTCAGCCTGTGGCTGTACAGTTCTCTTGTGGAGAAACACCTGTGGGCACATTTCACTTATATAGCTGTGCTATGTAAGAGTGCGGGTAAACCATATGGACATTGTGCTGTGTGTACACATGCTTTGTAAAGATTAAACTGAGTCACCTGCTTTTTTCCCAAATACCCTTCATCTCCAGCTTCTCTCAAAGAAATCTTTAAAACAAGTGATTCCAGCCAAGAAAATCTGGTCTTTTCATGGGATCTGGACCTGAAAACATGGTTTTATCTTTCAAAGATCAGAAATATTAGTATCTCAGTTACCTAATTTTTTCCAATGAACAAATTTGAGCTCTGTGTTTGCTATCTCTCTCTCTCTTCCTCATTCCTTTTGCATCTTTTCTGTTCTCAGCCTCCCACCATTTCTTGCTCTTCCATGACTGCATAGTAGAGGTCAGAAGCTTTGGGTTCAATTTTCAGTGAACCACAATTAATTCTGAAGTTGGCTTATTCCCACAAACCACTTCTGTGACTACCCATCTGCAGTCAAAATCCAGCTCACATTAAACAGGAAACCACTATTTCTGCTGACTGATGTTAGGAAAAAAAATGTCTGCCTGTTACACCTTGACTAGAAGCGGCTTTCATCCATCACATCTAAAGCACTTGGTAAAGTCAAAGTACCTAACTGGGATGAAGGCAGGGAGTTCATGAACCTTGCCCATGCCTGTCACTTTTACCACTACAGCCTGTACTCCTCAGCTACCAGCTTTGAACATGATTATGAGCACAATGCATAAGAAGGGTGGGTTTCAGGACAGAAAGGGAAAGACAGCAGGTGGGAAAAGGACTCAGCACTCCTTACTGCACGGGGCCTTGGTACTTCATATTGAAACGCATACCACAGTCTCTCAGATTTTGAAAAATGTGTTTATTTACAGTGCAGGAGGGACAGTTCACAATGGGTTGCAGGATCACTCTTAACATTTTTGAAACCCCATGTTTCCAAACCAAGAAGTTGACCTGAATCCACTTCCATCCCCCCATGTTTGGTAGTCTGTACAAGCTAGAAAAAAAAATTGGTACAAAATCCACTACAGTTGCCTGCCCCTGACTTACGGAGTTATCCCATAATCAAATGACCTATTTATAGAAACATTTAGTGAATTTATTGGATTACCTATTTATCTTTCTTTGCAAAAATTAAAAGACTCTTAGGACATAGGGAAGAAAACAACTCTTAAAATTTAATAGTACATATTGTGCAATCAGTTACATGTGTATGGAACTGCTCGTTACAAACTGAGTCAAAAATGACAATACAGCTACCCAAGAAATAAATAGAAACATATGAAGCAATAACAAAAGTGCACCAAATACTGAATTCTTCACCTTAAAAAAAAAAACTGTTAACAAACCAATTGGCAAAGGGGTTTTCTGCTGTTGTTGTTCACAGCAAAACTCCCCAAGCACAAGGCCCCAAGGAATTAATTATAAAAGCCATTTTTATCAATCCAAATGGAAAGCCCAAAACACATTCAGATTATCATAATAAGAGGCCCCACCTACTGTTGGCTCTGCCCATTTTATGCTGGATCCTCATGTTTTTGACTCCACATATTTAACATACTATGTATACTGGTAATCAAATGGGATTAAGCCTATGGAAGCAAACTGCATGCAAATCCTGCCACTTGTATATGAAACTGCCTTTTATTGAATCAGACTATTGGCCTCTCTAAGGCAGCATTGCCTGCAATAGGTGTAGAGAACATTTAGTCTGTGGGTGACAGTCTCTCATGGTATGTTAAATATATGGAGTCAAAAACATGTGGATCCAGCATAAAATGGACAGAGCCAGCAGTAGGTGGGGCCTCTTATTATGATAACTTTCTGTTCTATGCCCATCTCTGTTTCTGCCACCTTATTTCTCTCATTTCCTCTCCTCATTCTTCCTTCATCTGTTTCTCATTCCTTTTCTTTCTGCTTCCTCCTTTTTCCTCTGCTGAACCCCACCTCTTGATATAGTGATTAGTCTTAAAAAAATAGACACTGCTTATATACCATCCAACATTTCAGAAATGAAAACCAGGTCATGTGTGGCCAAACAACATGAGAATGTGGCCTAGATGCCAAAGTGATTAATGAGGAACGACCGACAAGCTAGGAAAGGCTGCAGACATTTCCTTTTGTGTGAACCTACAGGACAGGTTTCCACGTCTCATCTCCTTTCTCCTACTGAGTTGATTGTGCAAAAATTAATTTTTTCAATTGAAACAAATCAAGGAAAAACTGAGGAGGGAGAGTGGGAGGAGAAGAGAGAAACTGGGACATTTTAGAAGCAGCTGAAAAAGCAAGATGACAGAAGAGTAAGAGTTTCTGCAAAATTGGGGCAGTTGGAGAGTATGCTCACATCAGTGGTACCTCCCTACTTCAGTTCAAGAAAATATTCAGAATTCTTATGCATTATATAGCATCGGTAGGATAATTTGTCCAGTATATATTCTGAGAATGTATTAGTTACAACGCCCCCCCCCAAAAAAAATCCTGCCCTTTTTCAGGATACCCTTCTCCTTCAATGGTCTGACTACCATTGGATGTATGCATCCTTCCTCCAGTGATATGTCAGTGAAGATGGAAGGCTATGGATCCTATGGATCCAAGTCTTCCTCCAACATGCCAACGGAATTCCCCCAGTTCCAACATTGCAGAAGAAAAGGCCACAGCTTTATGGGAAATACTTAGGGAAATATAATTTGCATGAACGAAGTAGGATTATGAGAAGTCACACTTTTCCCTTCAAAAACACCACCAAAATACAGAAAGTCAGTGGGGCGTAATGGTTTGAAACAAGAATGTGGGAAACCAGGAATCAAACCCCCGCTCAGCCATGGAAATCCACTGGGTAGCCTTGGGCAAGTTACATTCTCTCAGTCTTAGAGGATGACAAAGGCAAACTTTTTCTGTATAAATCTTGACAAGAAAAAAGTCATCTTAAGTCAAAGTTGACTTGAAGGCACCTAACAATAAGGGTATCTAAATATGCAATAAATGGAACTGGATTCTGAGAAATGCAGGTAGTACTGAGATGCATATAAGGCACTGCAATCCATGGTCACTATGTAACTCTTAAAAATACCACATGGCACTGCTTTCATTAAGCACAGATCAACAGGAACATGATCCCACACAAGCCATCTTTATTATGACATGAGTCAGAATTGACTTGAAGTCACAAAACAACTACAACAACAACCACAACACAACAATAACGGCTGACACAATACTCTTCCTTCCTTCTTATACTGAAACAGATTAAGACAGCTGATTGTTCTGAGGGGTTATTTCATGATTTTTCCTGTCATGGGCGATGCAAGTCACACATATGCCAGGAAAATCACAAAGCTATATTATGGTTTTTCCTTAAGATGACAATGCTGTATCATTGTTTCTGCCAAAAGTGAGTCCTTTTCATTCCTCTTAAGGAAACAATTACAGATGGCACTTAACTAGCAATCCTGGTTAATCTGTAATGCTCTAGCACTGTTCTGGATGTACTTAAACAGAACATCAAAGCAGATTTATTTCAGCAGTTGTCTGTTTTTCTACTTTCCACATATAGAAAGAAAACGGGAATACAACAATATCCCCACCCTCAAGAAACCCATAGGGAATTATTCACACCTAACTTGGGTTAGTTCTTCTGCGGCTGAAAGAGCAGATGTGCTCCTTGCTGACTCATTTGAAACCTATCAAAATCTGCAGTGGAAAATGTCATTCCCTTGTGAATCTCTTTTATAGGGAAGCTGAGAGCTGATCTTGGTGTACTGAAGTCAGTGGAAAGGCTCCTGATGTGAATGTGTGCTTGTGTGAGTGAGAGAGAGATGTAAAACAAATATCACTAGAGAGCATAGACAGACAAGGTAACCACAGAATCCAAACTTGGTGCTGGCTTATCAATGACACTTAACCAATCAGTGTGCCAGTGCTCTCAAGAAACGATGAAGGTGATGAGCAAACACAGGGATAGCTGCTTAGAAAGGAGCTGTGATAATTCAAGAAACTCAGGTCAAGGTTCTTTACCATATTGGCGCCAGCCCACCAAAAAGTGAAATGACTCTGAGACACTATGGGTTTTTTTCATGACACAGGGTGTTTTACATTATCCTTGGATCACCAGAAGAAATTGTTCTGAAATGATTCCCATAGTACTTGTCTAATATTAAAAAAATCATCCCAAGGTTGTTGGTAGAATGTTGGGGAGGTGCTTTTGGGGAGATAAGAGGTGGGGTGGGGTTCTCTAATTCAACTTGTTAAATCAGGGCTGGGCCAAGTATAGCTGAGGGACAATATGAAGTCCCCAATGCTGTTTTTGTGGCCCTCAACCTCTGGACCACCCCACCTTGGGTCCTCCAATAGGTTTTAATTGCCTTTTCTGGAAGCCCCCATGAGCAAATGCTCACCTTTTTAATCACCTAAAGGACTCCCCTGCTCTAGAACAGGACTTCCGGAAGTAGCTCCTGTGTGTGTGTGTGTGTGTGTGTGTGTGTGTGTGTGTGGGGATATATTCCTTTCTGGCATTTTTGGCAGCCTACAGGGCCTAAATTGGGTATCAAAGGCAGAATAGTGGCTCCTGGAATCACTACAGTTGCGCACCCCTTTGTTAAAATGGACATTTGATTTTACAGTCATCCCTCCACATTCGCTAGGGTTAGGGGCACAGGAACCCCATGAAAGTGGAAAAACCGTGACTAACTCTAAGCCCTCCCAAGCCATATGTACCACACAAAAGAAGTATGATCACCATATTCAAACCCATTGTGGATTCCTTTGAGGCATCAGGGTTCCTTCACAAGGCAGAAGTGAGTGGCTGGTGGGGCTTACTGCCACCTCCACTGCTGCCCTATACCATTTTTAATAGGGACTTACAAGCCTCATTCACAGTTTCTCAGTCTCACGGGGCTTGCAGTCTCTATTAAAAATGGCATAGGGAGGGAGCGGAGGTGACAGCAAATAATCCGTGAATAATCAAATCCGCAAAAGTGAAACCTGCAAATGTGGAGGGCTGACTGTACTAACTCTTCTGCTCTCAGTCCTGTATTAATAAATATATCACAGAAATTACATATTCCAACTTTCTTATCAGCTTCTGCATTTATACTTAATTGTGTATTTATTTAAAAGCATTATTCTTTTGAGAAAGAAATTGTAAATAATCTATGAACAATGGGATTCTACGCACAGCTGCTTTGAATTAGGCCTTGCAGTGTGCAACAAAACTAACATGCAGGTAAATGCACACATGATGGCAGCATTACTTGTTTTCTTTTAAACTCTGGGCCCTATTTGAAATCCAAAAAGTCATTGCTAAGTATCTTACTGGGGAAAAAAAAAAGTATGTTTGGATGTATAATGTACATTTTATAATGGATTTGCCATTCTCAGGGAGTATTGAAGAAAGAAACACGAGTCCATGCATAATAAGCAAAATGTAGTTATTAAACAAGCAAAATAAGCACAATGCAATTATTAAACAATGAAGTGAGAACCAGCTGCAGAATATGTTATTTGTCCTGTTTTAAGGCTCTTGTTCCCAAACCAGTTCTGTTTTTAACATTTCTTATTATTCTTATTATTGATGAAATAGTTACTGTAATGTATAATGTATACATTTATCACCTTTAATTATAGATCTGCCTTTGAACAAGTCTTTACCACTGAGACTAGTGGAATGAAAGCAACACCTCTGCACACTTACAAATACAGCCCATTCAACTGACCTAGAAACAGAGTTATATAATTTACTAGCCATAGAGGATATTGAAATAAAAGCAATGAAAACAAAGCAAGAGAGAAATGACAAGATTCATTTTTGTCTGGTTTTCAAAGAGCCCAGGCACTATACTGGGAATAAACAGTTATTTATTTCTAATCTGTGAGATAGCTGGCTCTCTTTTTATTTGCTTGGCAGAATTACTCTTTGCCATGTTACTTTTCCAAGTGTGTTTGTTTATATATTTTCTTTGTGCTGTTGAGTTACAAACAGAACAAAAGACAAGAGCATCTTTCAGGATTATTTCTTTTTTTTAAAAAAAGAAACCTGCATTTACCAGAATGATGAAATGACTTGTAAAAAAGAAAACATCAGTGGTTCTTTGGGGCCCCATGGGGTTCTTTGAAAATTTTTCAGTGCTTCCTCACTGGGGCAGTCCATAACGGTAGAATAGCTTGCCTGCCACTCCCAAAGTGGGCAGTTACAATGCAACAGACTGGGTGTATTTATTAATAAAACATTGTCTTTCACTGTGGGAACTAATCAGGCCTAAAAGCCCTAAACAGCAGGTCTTGTGAACTGAGCTGTTTTCTCTGAGGATTTTTTACAATAGTGCTCCTTAAGCTGCCTGATGTGAGAGACTTGACTCTTTACCTCAGTGTGCCAGGGGCAGGCACCATATCTGTGTCCACTGACTACAATGATTGGCAAACCATCACTTTGAGTTTTACAACATATTAAAACTTGGCATAAAAAGTAAGTGTTCTGTCCTAAACACATTGTGTATAAGAAAGTGCCTTACACTGAGCCAGATCACTAATCTGTCCAGGCTGCTATTATCAGCTCTCACCTGGAAGCAGCTCTCTTCCTTGGAGATCTCAGGTTAGCTTCCCAAATCAGACAACACTAGGTGTGTTGCAGGCAGTATGGTGGTACAGTTGTTCATGGTAATGGAAATCAGTGGGAGTTGCTTACAAGTGCACATGGAAGGGAATCCCTAAAGGCAGAAAACTGAAAACCTCTATAAGGCATGCCTGATGTACTTCAACAGTTTTTGGTGCAGGTGGGGAACTATTACAGCTATACCATGGTTAACAAAGTAGATGTGTTCTTGGGTATGACTTCTTTAATAGAACATTTGGTCCCAGAGGCAGAACAACATAGAAAGAATAGAGACAGGTTCCTATGCTATCAAAAGGAAAAAGAGAGAGAGAGGAGCACAGTTCAATGTGTTTTAGCAAACCATTTATTCAAAACATGAAACGAGGCAACCAGGATCAGGAACGCCTGGCATAAGTAAATGAAAACATTCTGAACCTTCTGGAGACCATCTGAAAACTTCTTCCAAAAGATATTCAGGGATGAGCTTTTCTTTTCCAAGCCTCCACTTTTCTTATGATTTCCATTTTGGCCTAGAGAATTACAACTTCAAAACAAAACAAAAACTTCAGGGAGTAGCAGAGAAGGCAGGCTAATCTACCTTCCCCTTCTCTCCTTGTTTTGCTGTTCATACATGCACAGTAAGGGTTCTGGGGGCTGCTGATGTTCTCCTAGTCTGTTGTAGGCATACGTAGCTACAGTAAAATCAGCTGGAGTAGGATCACATTTTTCCCAGCTTAAGCATTATTGCATTGTTTAGTGCACATTGGTGCAACCTAGGACGAATCATCCCTCCAGTGCCAATGCTGGTAAAAATTGTCCAGATAAATAGATGACAAGGAGGAAAAAAGGGGGCTAGGGAGGCATAAAAAGGCTGTAAAAAGGATCTTCTTTGTCAGTGGCTTTGGCCCTTACCACACATCATCATCCTGCTATGGCACCACACTGCTGGTGGTCTGGGATGCATGCCACAGCATGATACTTGCCTAGACTCACATGACGAACATCACTGTGGAGGAAGGTAAGCTTTTGATGGTCTCTATGGAGTGAGACCAGAGTGTTATTTTTGATTGGTGCTAAGCACCAAATCAAGACATGTGATAGGGGCAACGGAGACAGTGAAGCGGTTCGCCCCCTATACATGTCATTTGGTGCTTGACGTTGACCCACCGTCCCACCCTCAAAGCAGTGTGAGTTCATCTGGTCACTTTGGGGGTGGATAGGAATTTTTTCCCCTTTTTCTCAGGGGTTTTTCTGCCTATCCCATACTGTATTTGATGGAATTGGGAAAATTATCTGCTCTGGGTGTTGTTGTTAAATAGGTTGTCCTTTGGCAGATAATGGGGGATAATAAAACACCGGTGACCACCTACTGGCACCCATTTGGTGTAGGGTGGGGTCTGGAACCACCTCTTTAGGGTCCTGCGTCCCAGGGGGTTCGGTGAAGGAGGCTACCCTTGAGGTTAACCTGGGAATAAGACTCTCACTTTTAGAGCCGTGCAGCTTGGTGGGAGTCCCTGGGTTACCTTCCAAGATGCTGGAGTGGGGAGCAGCCAAAGCAATTTGGATTGCCCCTGGGGCTCAGGTGTTATCACTCAGGGGGAGGCTGAGCAGGTTGTCACGTTGTGACCCTGGCATCAGCTGGTCTCCTATCATGTTGCTCCCCCCCCCATTGTATCTTTCAGGTTAATACAATTTAAATAATACAGATCAAAATAAAATGGCCCTTAGTGAACCCAATTTTGTGTCGGGTCTCTTTATTCCATGGTGGAGCATCAATGTTATTGTGATCCCACTGCTGTTGAATCCCAACCACTGTTGTCACACCATATATCACTACCAGAAAAAATTTGGTAACGGCTTGGTTTCCTGTGATGATCCCATCGGCTGTGGGCATGCAATAAGGGCGGAAGCACTATCAAGTGTGTCCTGCCACATTTCAGCGCAGAAAGTGGTGGGCTGTACTGCAGAAGGGAGAAGAGTGTCCCTACTGCTACCAATCCACTGGCAGAGGACCGGGTGCGGCAGTGAGAGTTCACGCTCCAATCGCATCCTGGCAATCACACTGCCAGGATGGGATCAGGATGAAGCTCTATTGGGCCATCGTGAGTAGGAGTACTCTTTTGTGGGGAGTCGTGTGATTATGCTAAATCTCTTGAGGATCAGAGATACGTTAAATTCAAGATTTAGGGAAGGTGTGGACACGTATGATGGCATGATGGGCCACACCTTTGGCCCAAGCCCCAATAAATATAGCTCTCACAAGTGATCAGGAATTTATTTCCAGTTTTCACTTCTTGGATTTGGGGCAGATTTTTTGCCAACTGGGTTTGAAGTTTGGAGGTGGGGAAAGTTTACAGATAAACCCCCACTCTAAGAGTGATTGTTTTGGGGCTTTTTTGATCCCAAAGCAGTTATCTTTTTAGAGATTGAGGAGCCTAGAAGCTTTGGGGTCACAGAAAGTTGACTGAGGGCTGCATTTAGCCTGCAGGTTGTACCCCTCCATCCATGGTTTAAGGGAGCTTTCCAAATAGAAAATATGATCACTGATACATAATCTAAGAAAGCAAGGAGTTAAAAGACAGGCAAAAATAGATGACACTAATACAATGTAGATTGGTCATCAACAACAAAACAAAGGATTAAGTCATGCAATTAAATAATTATTCATGACTACCATGAAACTAAAGATGAGAGACACAAGATGAGTGCTGCCACAGAATATCAATCATGATAAAAAAAAAAAAGAATTCTTGAACATCTTGCCAATATTTCTGTTTCTACAATGCAGGAGTTCATCTGTGAAATATAAAATGTTGTTATCCAGAAGGGAAAATTTCAGCTTGCAGTAATACTCTTGCTGACAGTCTAGGGAAAGGATCAAATTTTAGCAATTGTGTTTAAACACAGGGCTATTGAGAAGTGACAACTGTGCTAATTCACTTCTGCAAGAGAGACTCACCACTTATAGGATATGGTAAAGATCCTTCTTGTCTAAAAGCCACAGTGCCCCAGATCAAAGAACATTCAGCATCAGCATGAGAACTGAGTCTTCAGAATGATTTCTGGTCCCCAAACCAATTTCATCTAATAATTAACTGATCCCCAACATGAAAAGGTGGAAGAATTCCACCGGGAGTCAGGAGAGATCAAAGCTTGTGCTGCGTCTTTCCCTCCCTCTTCCACTTCTTTCCGGACAGCCATCCATCTGACATCAGTGAGAGAACAGTCACACACATTTAGCCACTAGAGTCTGACATCAAACAGACTCACAAATAAATTTCCATGATTCCAACTTTTGCTGGAAAAATGTTACTGGGGAGGAGGCAAGAGGCAGAGAAGATACAAACAAGAAAGCAGCTGTGATAATGATGTTAAGATCAGATCATGGGGGGAGGGCGCAGCAGTATAACAATATAGCATGCCTCCCCAACAGACAACTCCCAGAAATAAAATTTCATGAGTCATATAAAGAAAATTCCAAAACCATATTTCTATATCTGTACTTTTTTGCTATACCTCCCACTCTCAGCCTTTTGTTGTTACAACCAGCCTGAAGAATTAGAGATACTACAAAGAGCTTACTATTTTATAAGCTTTTTTTGTCTGTTCCAAGAATGAGCAGCATCCAGCCCTGGACCTCTGCTGCTGTAACAGCAAAATCCATCATTCTGCTGCAATCTGCCCACAAATATACTCCATGCTATAGTAATCCAAACCAAATGTCAGCAGGGCATATGTCACTGTAGCTAGGGCTGGCTCTCAACATATGATGAACCATTAAAATCAATACATATTTAATTTAATTTTTTTAATTTATTTTTAATGGGCCCATTTGGCTAAGTTCGAGCTATCCCCAATATGGCTGCCTTGGAACATGATCTAAGCTAAGAAATTTAAAACCAAGGGGCATTGCTCCTCAGGCAAGTTTTAAAGTCAAGGTTTCAAATGAGAAAACAAAAACAAAAACAAGGCTTCCAGGTAAGGTAAACTCTCATCAATATCCTTCTGAAATTTTTGCCTCAGATTTTTGCCACCACCCTGCAACATGTTCCTTTTGTATTCCATTACTGTCGTTGTCGCCGTTGTTGCTGTTGTTGTTAGCAGCCGTAAAATGCAGTGGATCATAGTATAGGCAAATGTGGAAGCAGCTGCCATACTCACAACATGAACGTTTGACAACATGCTGGTGTTTACTACTGTTCATCCTAACTGCAATCAGTAGAAAGAGCAGAAGACACTGTAGGGATAAAGCTTTAGCTTCTAATTACTTTAAAGGCCCTTTTTATTCTTTCTTCTTTCTCTTTCCCTGCCATTCTACCCGGATGTTATCTACATATGCACAATTAACCACAGCAGAGTCTCAACTGCATTTGCAAGGAGAGGAGGCATTTGGGATCAGCACCATAGATATCAGGTTACTTCACAAAGTTACAGATATCATGCAGTGTGCTGCTACATCAGTTTTTGACAGCGGTAAGGTGTGGTGTATTTAATAACTTCAATTGTGTATTGCATACACATGCCATATATACTGTGAAATCCACAATCCTTTATTAGATCATACTGAACTAAGAGGATATGGGGATTCTAGAACATAATCTGTCCCTTGTGGTATTGTGTAATATTTTCAGAGTATGACATTAGGCAGTAATTCATGCCTAGGAATGAGGAAAATTTAACCTAATAATGTGCAAAGAAACATTTACTTTCACACTAACAGCAGCTTATTGTCAGTCAGAGGTTTGAACAACTGCCTCTGTTCTTAATTCACAAGGAGTGTGCAGCATTCACATTTCAAATGTGTACACATGCACACATACAGGCTAACATTTAATCCTATATTTGACAAAGATAAAGATTATCCTCAGATAATCAGCTAACACGTGAATGTCATCAGAAAATGATACTTCTGTGAGAAATTCACTGTACAAAAGGAAAGTCTTTTTTTAGCAAAGGTGCAAAAATGGTAGATGCTTTAGCAATAACCCTTTTAGAAATAAAAACCTGTTTTCTGAACGTCACATTTCCTAGCTGACAGTGGTAAACCCTGATGAATGCCTACTTACTGACACAAGTGCAGGAAAAGGGGGGAAAAAAGGAAATGAAAAAAAAAAGTTTAATTTTCTGCTGCAATTCCTCAAAATCAATACATTTCCAAGACACAGCAACAAATGACACAATTCCTTCATTAAATCAGAACCACAACCTGGACCTCCCATTTCAATACAGTATATGCTTTGTGGAACATATATTTACCAACACATACTTTCCCTTCAAATGTTTTCATTACGCCCACATAAGGTAGTAAGCACATTACAAGTCTTGGTTTTCCATACTGGCTGTGTAAAGGAGAAGGGTGGGAGAGAAGTGATGGTTCAGAGGTAGCTGGCATAATGAGAATCAACAACAACAATCTGCAAGACAGGATTACCACTCTTTTGTTCATGCTAGTCAAGACCAGGAGATACCCAGGCATTAGGTGGAATCCCTAGAGCACCTCGGCTACCAAAGGAAAAGCCTTTTACTCCTTGGATCCAAGAATCACAGGTGAAAACAACATTCAACAATAGGAATCAAGAGGTCAGGCACAATGGTACATCCTACTAACACAACAGATACCAACTGTAAGCAGATACAGTGGGTTCACTGCATTCGTGAGGTTCAAGATCAACAAATGTAACCCCCATGGATTCAAATGTACACAACCCATGGTGGGGAGCATGCCAACCGCCTGCTTCTCCCTTCAAGGTGGTGAGGTTCCTTCACAAAGCAGAAGCAGGCAGCTGGCACCGTTTTTAACAGGGACTTTACCGTATGAGCCTCACCTTGCAAGGCTTGCAGAGAGACTGCAAACCAGAGGCAAGGCTTATAAGCCTGTATTAAAAATGCCACAGGGCAGCAGTGGAGGTGGCAGCATGCCCAGGCTGCCAGGAGTGCTGCATACTTTGGGCTTCCTCACCTCCGGAGACCCTGGCTGGCATGCTCTCCAGGATCATGACAGCCCATAGAATGTGGCATGCCTAGCAGCCAGGGCTCGCTGCCACCTCTGCTGCTGCCCTACAACATTTTTAATATAGGCTTATAAGCTTTGCGTCTGGTTTGCAGTCTCTCTGCAAGCTTCATGAGGCTGACCTGAGCATGCCCAATTTTTGGTATCCACGAGGGGTCCTGGAACCGAGGGGCCACTGTATGTTTATTTACAAGGATAAAAGTATGATACAGAATTAACAGAATAAGTGAGGAGTCTTAGAACCATTCAAAAGGATATACAACAGGAGAAAATAAGAATACTAAACAACATAGCTTGAATACATTTGAAAAACATACAGCACAGATCTCACAACAGGACCTTAAGACCAAAGTATCAGCAAAGACAACATGGGATTTTCTGAATCAGGCAGTGAATACAAAAGTGAGAACAATGAATAAAGAAATTATACTCTTTCATAGAAAAACCTAGAGTTAGTTGAAGTGAACCCAACTAACCAATCAGGTCTATGCTGGTCTGAACATACCCAAACTCAGAGGAAGCTATTCTCTTGCTAAAGAACTGGTCCTTGAGAAGCCCAAAACACAATAATGTTACATTATGCCAGGTAATTATGGGACCATTTGCTCTCGCTATTAGAAAATGGAAGTCCCAGAAAACAGGCAGACATGATTTCGTGATAGCATGAAATCTTTGTCAGCATAATATACCCTTATAAAATATGATTACCAACATTACCAAACCCTACTATAGTCACCCACTTCTAATTTGGCTGCTAACACTTCCCCAGTACAACGGTTATTTTAGCTGATCTCAAGCCATTTGTTGCTAGGACTAGGAAACCAATCAGCCAAATCTCTGGTTGACATTTCAGATCTTGTGAAAAATCTAAAACATCTTGGAAGATCAAAGGAAAAAGAAAAAAGAAAAGAATCACAATTGCCATTTTTGAATTAACATACAAAGGAAACTGATACATGTCTTACTACAGTATTGTAATTCCTCAAAGATCCATGGATATCTACCAATATACAAGGTTCAAGCAATGTGTGCAACTCCTCCCTTTCAAGAGAAGAGAAGGAAACATGATTCACTCATTTTGTTTCAATACTTTCCTATAATTTATGAAAGCTGCATCTGGTACCATAGCTTAATAAGTAACAAATTAATGTGAAATCTTATGTAACAATAACGCATTGCATAAAAAAATACTAACTTCAGTTATAAGTAATGATGATAACAAAATGTACAACAAAAACAGCCAAGAAACTAATGCGTCCCATCACCCATAAAGAAACATGCAGGAATTCACAGGAAACCAGCTATTAGTGTACCAGTTTAATTTGTTTAGTTACTATCCTTTACACAGCTTCATTTTTATTTAAAACATAGAAGAAGTTTTTAATGTAATTTCTGAAGCTCAATGTGGTGTACTCTTCCCTGAACATTTATGATGTTCCCACAAGTCTCCATCCAAAAAACTATTATAAGATTAAATGGAACCAGGTGGGAAATTTAAGATAGTAACGATATTGCAGGCAGCAAAGACAATATGTAAATATCACTGCAGCTTCACCGACATTAAATTAAACTAGGAAGGAAAATGAAATCAACAGAAGTATGAGATACTGAATTAATTTTTCCTTCAAATATTAAAAGTAATGAATTTTCTGCTCGTTTCTAGGTTTCTTAAAGCTTCCTTAATACTAAATAGTTTAATTTTACTGTGTTGCTTAATTCATTTTTTATACCACAATCCTCCTCTGAAGACCAACTGATGCCCTAATCAAATGAAGGTAATACAAGAAAGTGCCATGGAAATTGCATACCCAAAAGGATACTGTGGATTTGGATCCCCAGAGCTGAGGGCCAAAGCAAGCACTATTTTGAAGATGTAGCTGGCTGGCATCACTGCCTCCCTCACCCATTGTACTCTAGAGCAAGCACAGGGGGTTAAGGCCTGGATTTGGTAGGGTACTGACCCAGACTGAGACCCATCACACATCCAATTTTTATTGCAAATTATTAATACTTTGCTTTAATGCAGGAATGGGGAACATAAAGTCCTACAGTATCTTTTGGACTGCAATTTCCATGTTCCATCCTCTTTGGCAACCTTGACTACTATTAATGACAGTTATCATCCAACAACATCTGTAGTACAATATGTTCCCAAGACACCACTTTAATTAATCACTCTTTAGCAATATAAATTCCCATGCAGTGAATCTAATCTGGCCAGGGCCATGTGAGGGTCCAGATCAAGAACAGAGTCCCTCTTCTTTGTTGTTGCTGTATGGCTTCAATTTGTTTCTGATTTTGGTGACCACTAGGCAAATCTATCATGTGGTTTTCTTGGCAAGATTTGTTCAGATGAGGTCTGCCTTTGCCTGCCTCTGAGGCTGAGAGAATGTGACTTCCCCACGGTCACCCAGTGGGTGCCTATGGCTGATTAGGGATTTGAACCCTGGTCTCAAAAGTGCAGTCCAATGCACAAACCTTTATGCCATGATGGACCCTGTGCTTAAAGAAGAGCAAAAAAGGGGGTACCTGTCAGCTGCATCTTGCAAGTGATACCCTGAATCTTTCGACCAAGCCCAGATTTGGAGTTAGAATTCAAGATTTCTCAGCTCTAATCACTTACAGAAATATGATAGATGATAACTGGAAGATGCTTTTTACACATTTCTACTCAGACCTTCTTATCTCAAATCACGTATAATTTACCAATCAAATACTAATTTAAGTCTTGCCATGTTTACTAACCTCCCCCCAACCCCAACCTGCACACACATGGAAGGTACCAATAGGGATAACATAATCCTGAGATCAGCAGAGTAGAAAACAATCTGGAGCGGGGGAAAAAAGACTCCATGGGGAGTGAGGAAACCATTACTAATCATTCACTCCTTGATTCATACATACATACATTCCCAACCATTTTCCCAGCCTTGGAACTCAAGATGGGTTACAAAGACATACAGACAAAAGTTAACCTCACATAGAAGTTAAAATATAACTAAATTATCAATGAGATTACAAGCAATTTAAATGTACAACCATTAAAGACAAACAAATCAAGTCAATATAGCACATCATTAAAGGCCCTTTCTGCTTGAGCAATTGGTTCTGAGACAGTAATAACAAAAAACAAACAAAACCCCCTCACCTCCTATGGGATAGCAAGGAAGTGTCAGTCTATGTGCTGTAGGAAAAAAGCTCCAGAGCCTGGGAGCAGCCACCAAGAAGGCTCTCTCCCATATTCCTATGACATGTATCTGCAGAAGTGGTGGAATGGAAAAAAGAGACTTCCCTGAAGATCACAAAATATGTGCAAGCGTATATGGGATATTTAATTATTAGTATTTAATTACTGATTATGAAATAGCAATGGCTGACTAAGAAAGGGGTACCAGTGGGAAGGAACAGTGTACTGACTGGGAAGGAAGGAGGACCATCAAATTGCCTGAAGTGTTCATCTCCTGCCTTGTTCCAGGAAGCTATTTTTAAAATGTCTCCAGGGATGGAACACAGAACTCTCTAATGCCCATATAAATCAGTTGAGAACCCCAAGATTTGAATGTATCTGAGATTAAATGCAGTGCACCTCAAAGAGTGAAGAGTCAGTGTGGTGTAGCAGTTTGGCTTGTTGGACTCTGGAGAACGGGGTTCAAATCCCTGCTTGGCCATGGAAACCTAATGGGTGACCTTGGGCAAGTCATACTTTCTAAGTCTCAGAAGAAGGTAAAAGCAAACCCCCTCTGAACAAAATCTTGCCAATAAAACCCTGTGATAGTTTGTCTTAGGGCTGCCATAAGTCAGAAATGACCTGAAGGCAGACAACAACAACCACCTCAAGTTTTCTGATGGGAGAGACCAGGAATTTATTTCCTAACATGCCAGAGACCAGCAACATACTTGTGTCCACTGGGTACCACTGTACTTTTCTTCCCTGGAAACTTGCCAAGGACCAACAGCCAATGGTTTAGGGGACTGACACTTGTCCATGGAACACCTCTGCCACAATGTTTTGCCTGTATCAGTTATCAGTTATCTGCATTTCAATCCAGACGATACAGCAACACTCTAACTGCTTCTGAAGGACACTTTTATGATGTTGTCCCTGCTGTAATGTGTGCAACCAACTAACTCCATGCTTACCTGGTTTCTCTAATCCGCTTCCTACATGAACTGGTCAGCTTGAACAGTTTTTTCTCATGCATACCCTCAGGAAACTATCAGCTTAATGTTTAAATGAGGCCTAAACAAATGAAACTTAACACGTCATAAAGCAACTTTCTCCGTACAAACTGTCCTACATTAACATGATCATGTATTTTGTCTTCTCATTTTGCCACTACAGATGTTATCCAGTTTCTCTGTTTCCACCATGCCTGTGCTCTCTATTGACTTAAAAAGGCAATCTAAGGCTCTACAGTTACCGGGATAAAAAGTGGAGACAGCTCCTCTACCTAATAGCTATACAGAACAGGGGATACCACCAGGTTTTTCTGGTCCTGTAGCCAGGTAAGAAGAAACACCACTGAAGTTCCGTCTTCTGCAGAATCACTAAAAGTACATGAACCATCTCCAGTTTTCACCTAGGCAACGTTAAAAAGCCAACTTCTTCATCAAAATATTTTGTTAAGTCATAAGAGAGGAAGGAGCCAATGTTTCTGCCCATGTGGCATAAGGCTCTCAAAATGCGTACAGTTGTTCATTAGTACATAGACTTGAGCAGCAAAGTGCATTGGATTTGAGGGGATGTTTCTAGCAGCCCCTGCCCATGATCTGCAGTGATTCCACAGGGGCAAAACCCAGTCATCTCCCACAGTAGATGTAATGTAGAACCAACCTTGACAGGAAGGAGAGGCTACAACTGTAATTAGGGAACCTTGTTTTTGTGACTGGTGAAATTAGCACCCGTTTATATATGACATACACATGAACCCTTGTTGACATCTTGAGGATAGGGAAATGTATCTGCTAATCAAAACATGTAATTATGTCCTATGAAGCTGAAGTAACACACTGAGCCCTTGAATATTGTGGTGTTAATGAACAGGGAAATTCATTTATCCAATCACCTCAAGCCGTCCCTTCATGCTGTTTCCCTGCTCTCTATACCAACAGAGATTAGGAGGAAGCCAAAGCACTTGTATATCAACAGAAGGACAATGAGCATACTGTCAAATATTTTGCATTAAAAACACCATTATTAGAAGCAGGACTATTTTCTGTTCAATCACTGGAATGAAAGAATGAGAAGCAAGATATATAAACGTATAACATGTTACATCATGCCCCATGAAGATTACTTCTGACCTCAAGTCATCTTTATGCCATTAACGAGATCTAATGTGCTATTTTGATAAATTAGAGAGGATTACTCCTTAAAGCAGCCAACAAATAGAGAAATGGACAAATTAAAAAGTATAAATTAAAAAGCCACATCTGCGTTTCTTTTCTCTATACCATTCTCATTGGAAAGAAAATAAACACTTTGGTACAAAAGTGATTTAGTTCCATGTCGAGAAATTACAGTACAGAAATTACAATAATCAGGAATAGCTAATATTCCTGGAAGAATATGTGCCACAGCAATTTGACCTAGGCATCAAACGCTTAGGTCTGTGAAAAGAAACAGCAGACTCATTCGTTAAGAACACTTGCCAAAGGATTTACTTTTTAAAATGCATGTCAGAGTCTGTCACATCCGGCCACAGTAATTAATGAATAAGGATACACAGGTGGTGCTAGCACTACATAAAGGCAACACCCCAATGATTGTTCATTACTGCTCCACATTTATTGTTGTGCCTGATGGGTTACAACATGAGCAACAACATATTGAGGACAAATGCTTTGCCATCCCTTTTACTTTTTCATGCCTTCAGCAAACAAACTAAAAGGGAGCAATGTCACTACTGACAGGACACTTTTTCAGTATGGAGCCTTTCCTGACAACCATTGTTATGGAAATCTTTTATGTTCCTGTGCCGGGAAGAGGGGTTACTTCTTAGCTGGAAACAAGCCTGAAAACAAGGGGAAACCCTTTAAGGCCAATGTACAACACAGCCAGAGCATGCGTGTACTTACACACGTCTTGCATAAAAAGAACAGCAAGAACACACTAAAGGCCAACCAGACTCGTTCCTTTCAGTGCTCGTCTGCCTTGTTTGGTTATAAACACAGAGATAGGGTGTCCGATTTAAAGAAGGAAAGTGCAGATGAACTCTTTTGAGGTCTACTGTTTAACCCCTGCAGAGCTTTTCTCCTATAAAATCATTTCTGATATTTGTGGAAGCATGAGGAAAAGACTGAGCAAAAATATGTTACAATCTAGTGAGATTTAGCTTCCATTGCATTAATGTAAAGATACTAAAGCAGGTGGATGAAGAGCACCTAGATGAAATCCTGGGTCACCCTATATATAGCTTAAATGCCATGAAGTCAGGCATGCTTCCCTCAGTGTTACTCTATGGGGAAAAAAACCTCACAGGAAGCAGTGATATGCCCTTATCCTCACCACCCTCTCTGGGCTTAGTTGCTGAAAAGTCCAGGAGAATCAATAGGGTCATACTTTCCCCGTCGATTGTCCTGGACCATCTCTAGAAAAAATGTTAGCCTTAAACCATACTGTAAAAACTGAAATGTTCCATCCAAGGCATCTGGACTGGCCATCATCTACTTCATTACTCACTTTAAAGGTGTGTCAGCCATTAGACAGCAGTCCAAGCTCCACTTCCATAATCAGTGCACATCAGTACACATCTAACTGCCTGGATTTTACAGGGCGGAAATGACTTTGCCACCATCTCTAGTTTCACCTTTGTATATTTTGGTATATCTCATAGAATCATACAGATGGGAGAAAACTTCTACCATCTGTTTCTAAAACAAATCTACTGCAGCATCTCTGATAGATGACATCTAGTTTAAGCTTAAAACTCTCACGTGAGTATACTTTTTAATAACTATCAACTAACTTGTGTGCTAGGAAGCTTATTCCTGAACTTATCGAATGGCATTTTGTTGGACAACAATTCCCAGAATCCCACAACCAACTTGACCTGTGTCCATGTGGAAAGCTGTAGTCCAAAGTAGTAATGTTTCCAAGATCTAGTTCTGTCTGTAGGGTGGCTAAAATCCAATAGCAAAAGAGATTAAGGCCGAGGGTCAGCCAGGGCCTACACCAAAAGAAGATAAGGCAGGTAGGGAGATTCAGAAGGAGAATGAAAAACAGCACCAAGGTCAAAACAGAGTTCCACCAGGAACCCAGCTGAGTTGGGATCCAAAACCAAACAACAGTCCAGAGTCTAATCTATCAAGCAGAGAGACTCCAGGAGATAAAATCAAACACAGACTTCATGAGATCAATCATGGCAAAACTTGGAAATGCAAAGGTTAGCAGTTAGGAATTCAGCACTTAACATTGTTGCCAAAAGTTTTATTGCCCCAGGAGTGAAGTCTATATTCTCTACCTACAGTGCAGCTGCTGACATTCTGGAGTTCTCTACTCCTGATGAAGCCCTAATTTATAAGGGGTTTTTCCTTGCACCTGAGCACTTTGCCTGGGTGACTCTAACTGAGTCACTTACAGCTGGTAGTGTTGTTCTCACAGACTGGGCAGGGCTTTGACTTCCTTCTTGGACTCTGTCTGTATCCACAGGTACAGTTTCAGACACCTGTGAGGGTCCCAGGTTCCCAGAGACAGCTCCTCACCATTGGTTCCTCTTTTACAATTTGCCAGTACCCTTCCTTCATTCATCTAGTTTTCAAATTTCTCAATCCCCCTCTTAGGAGCCAAGTGCTTCCTTTCTTTCAACACACAGCTGCTTAATCTCTATTTCCCCTTATTTCTCTCATATTAGCAGCTGCCAGTTCCTCCTCTCCTTAAGCCAGATATGCCTGATATAAAACACAAAATACAGTTTGATTGTTTTGAGTCCTTCAGTCAAGTCACAGTATCCTTATATTATCCTTTGCATAAATTTCCAAATCTTCTTTCAGACCGGGGAGTTGGTGCCCTTAGAAGAACAGAAGAGCTACATCATAAATGGCTGCTGCAGTATAAGTAATTTTGAAAGCCCCCCCTTCCCTATGAAAATGCAGTAATTCAAGCGCCAAAAAGGTCCAGAAAGTATAGGAGAAGAATGTACAATGCACAAATAAGCAGTGGTTCTCAACATATGATCCTGTAGATTTTGGGACTTCACCTCCCAGAACTCCTGTGCATTGGCCCTACTGGATGGAATTTCTGGGAGCTGAAGTCCAATCCATCTGGAGGACCACAGATTGAGATCTGCAGTAAAAACATTAACAGTGGGTATAGAGGGGAAATGAAGTAGCAGGGAACTCCAAAAATCTTCAGACCTTACAGTCATTAGGGCAAGTGTATCAATGTAGTGTCAGGTAAAAAATAGAGTTTTTGCCTATTGTGTAATACAACACACTCATAAAGTCATATTTTATCTTCTATGGAGCATTATTTATTTATTTATTTTTTGCTATAAAATATCTGTGTAATATATTCATTTCTATTTATTTTCTTTCTGCCCCATTTTTTGCTTTTTGTTTAAAAAAAAAACACAAAGAAATGTATGCCAAAATCACAAAAAACACAATTCATATCATTAATACTTTAAAGCTGTCACTAATTACTGTAAACATGGGTAAGTCCAAATAATAATTAAGGGGGAATATTGCACCAAAATGACTGAGCATCCTGTTAACGTATGTTTAATTATTGAAGCAAAGAGTTAGCAAGAGGATTGCCGCATAAATCTGTTTGCACATGGATTCATGTGCTTGTATTATAATTATTCACAGCTGTTGGACTTTTAAAACCATATTAGGAATTTAATTGAAAAACTTTCACTCTGACTTTTTAAAATACACACATATACATGGATAAATAATCTTGAACACACTACCAATAAATAACATGTGTAAGTTTTAAATGAAAAGTTGTGAATTTCCATTACATAAGTTCTGTGTGATTGGTTAATAGAATATATTTTCATAAAGCAAGCAACAAGTTTGGGAGTATATGTCAAAAATGAACAGATGATAATCTTGGAAGTGTCTCTTGGAAGGAGCACCCCTTCTTGCTTACATACAGTTCCCCTCAAGCTGTAATCTAAAGTAACTATTTACAAATCCCAAATGCAATTACTATTGTGGAGCTGAGGTGGTCTGGGTGGCTCTTCAGGAACTCTTCCAGCTCCTTGATTCCTGACATCATTATTATTGCTATATCTTTGGATTGCCCTGAGGCAATGCTCTTATGACATGAGAGAACATTGTTAAGCTGTAATAGTCCCTGGCAGTCCCTTCAACATTTCACAGATGAAAATTATGATACATGTGGCCAAACGACATCAAGTGTGGTCAAGATGGCAACAGCTATTAATAAGGAAGAGCATATGAGCCAAGAGAGACTGTAGCAGTTTGTTGTTGCCAGAGCCTACTAGAATGGGCAGGATTTCACCAGCTGCCACTGCTGACAAGCACAACTCTATTTGCACTTTAAACTCAGTTTGCAGCAACTGAAGTAAGCTAAGGGCAAAAGGGGAAAGTGGAAGGAGGCAAGAGAAAAAATGGGATATTTTAAAAGCAGCTGAAAAAGTGGGACAACAGGGACAGTCTTGATTAATTCTCTGGGAAATGTCTACTAGCATGCTTAGCCATTATCAAGAATCCCAAGTTCTCAGCAATTTTGACTAACCGTTTTTGTGGGAACGTGGCCAATATCACATGATAGCAGTGGCTGCAGGGGTCATCTAAGCTGATTTGGAAGAATTTGCACTCAGATTATTTGCAAAAAAATGGCTTGCTCCTATAACAACTATCTTTCACATCAGAAATCAAGTTCATGTGTAAAGCTATTGCAATCAGTACAAACTTAACATTATTTCTTCATTTAGAGGTCACAAGATCTATGATATATACAGAATACTTTTGAGATGGAGACCTCATTTTATTTTTTGCAACTATTGCAATCAAGAGAAGCACAAAATTTCAGAATGTGCTTCCTGCTTTTACTTAAGCTGGGATAAAATACATTAAGTTTTTTGCAATATTTTTTTCTTCATAAAATAACTATACCTTGAAACATTCCTCAAGAGTTTGCTTGCAGTTCTTTATTTAAAAACAGATCTGGTATTTCTAGTGTCTTGAAAACTAACTTATCTTGTACTAAAAACATGAGCTTTTGTACACAATACATTTTCTCACATCCTATAAACGGCTAACAGCAAGCATATACATCTGCCCTTTTATACTGTTCATGTAAGCATCTGTCAAAGCAGCCTGTAGTCTACAAAAATTCATGCCCTTACATTTTAAGGTGCATCAAAGAACACATCCTTACCTTCTAAATATAATATCCTTGTCATTTGAAATGCCATCTCTCAATTCAACATTTAGTGTGATTTTGTAATAGGCCAAGCTCATCACAAAAAAAAAAAAAAAAAAAAAAAAAAAAAAACCAGCTCATTTCATTGTTTATGGTATTTTCTATACCAAGATCTAAACATTCCTAGATTCACTTATCATTATTTGTTGATGTCATGTGGCACTTCTGCTGCTAAATACTTCTGGACAGGCTGGCATATGATAAAGCCTGCAAATCAGTTATAGCTTTGCCTCTGAATGCTAGTCTTCCCACTTACATTAACTCCAAAGATTCACTGTATTCTGCCCTTGCTCACTGCTTTATGAGAACATCAATGTAGGTCCAGCCCACATATACATCAGATTAGGATTACCTCCTTTGGGTGGGTAAATAGGACATCGTGTCAACACAGAGAAATGTAAGGTCCTGCACTTAGACAGAAAAAATGGAAGGCACAAGTATAGGATGGGGGACGCGTGGCTGGATAGCAGTACATGTGAAAGGGATCTAGGAGTCTTGCCAGATCACAAGCTGAACATGAGTCAGCAGTGTGATGCGGCAGCCAAGAAAGTCAACGCGATTCTTGGTTGCATCAATAGGAGTGTGATGTCTAGATCGAGGGAGGTAATGGTACCACTCTATTCTGCATTGGTTAGGCCTCGTTTGGAATACTGTGTCCAGTTCTGGGCACCTCAATTCAAGAAGGATATCACCAAGCTGGAACGTCTCCAGAGGAGGGTGACCAAAATGGTGAAGGGTCTAGAAGCCATGCCCTATGAAGAACGGCTTAGGGAGCTGGGTATGTTTAGTCTGCAGAAGAGAAGGTTAAGAGGGGACATGATAGCCATGTTTAAATATTTGAAGGGATGTCATGTCGAGGAGGGAGCGGGCTTGTTCTCTGCCACTCCAGAGACTAGGACAAGGAGCAATGGATTCAAGCTGCAGGAAAGGAGATTCCACTTGAACCTCAGGAAGCACTTCCTGACAGTCAGAGCTGTCTGCCAGTGGAATATGCTGCCTCAGAGTGTGGTGGCGTCTCCTTCTTTGGAGGTTTTTAAGCAGAGGCTGGATGGCCATCTGTTGGGAATGCTTTGATGGGTGTTCCTGCATAGCAGGGGATTGGACTCGATGGCCCCTGGGATCTGTTCCAACTCTATGACTCTATGATTCTATGATTCTAGAACATCATCTGATATTGAAAAATGTTGGCTGTAGTGGGGAACAGGACACCCACTGGGCTCTGGTACAAGTAGCAAAATGTCTTGCGATGAGACTGAGCCTCAGTACCAAGGGCATAACATCATATTCTCCAACATTTCACTGATAAAAAACAAGACATGCTGCCAAGCAACATCAGAGTGTGGAAAAGAAATACTAATGAGGAAGAACACACAAAGCAGGAGAAGCTTCAGTAGTTTGCTTTTGTGTGAGTCTACTGGGAAGGAGAAAATTGTCCACCATCTCTTCCCCATGGCTGAGTTAACTGAGTGCAAAGTACTTTTAAATTTTGAACTTAGTTGGCACCAATGGAAGCAAGCCAAGGACAAAGACGGAAGTGGGAGGAGAAACTGGGACATTTTAAGAGCAGATGGGGAAGATGACAAAGGATTAATAAGGACCATCCCTGCCAAATCAGGACACTAGAAGAGTAAGGAACATGTGATTGTGAGCTAATGTCTACCCAAGGACATCTGTACCACACCCACTCCTTCTGCATTCAGAGTTGCCTTGTGGAGTTCCAGCCAGTTTTTACAAGAGCCACCTTACATGCAATGTTCAGAACGCCAGGCACACACAGCAAGCCTCTTTGATCTACTGGAGGCTTCCATTACTAGGAAATTGGGGTGGGTGGGAAGAGGGATCCTTTCTTCCCAGTGCTGCCTTTACATGACAGCAAGGCCATTTCCACACTACACTGTTATAGTGCTATGATTCCACTTTCAACATCCTGTGGAATTCTGGGGTTTGTAGTTTACTGAGGCCAAAGAGCTCTCTAGCTGAGAATTCTAAATACCCCTCCCTAAACTGCAAACCCCCAGATACCATGGGATGTTGAAAGTAGAATAATAGCATTATAACAGCGTAGGGTAGAAATGGCCCAAATCTACTCCAGAGAACAGTTTTGAAGTGGGATGTGCAGAAAAATGGGAAATTTGTGAACATCATATCCCCTTACTGATCACAGTGTTATCTGCTGTCAGAACTGGAAACAACCCCTAAAATTTTAGAAACGAGTGAAATGTCTTTCTTTGTCCATCATCAGTTAATGCTGATTCATAAGCAGTCCTCAAGCAAGGCAAACTGTGAACTAACCAAGGCATGTAAGAGAGAAGAGGAATGGGAAGGAAGTAGACTCCAGATCTTAAGCACCAGAGGCTATATCCAATTCATCAGTTCTACTCTCCTTACAAAGTTGTCCTCACTCCATTGCCCGGTTCTACAGTCTCTGATCCTGTGGCACCCTTATATGTGCAGTTCCATTGGAATCTAATCAACTAACTACTACACAGCTTGCTCTATGTTGGGATGCTTAACAGGTTAAAATGCAGCACAGATTTTAAAAAGAGCAATCTACCTAATAACTACTGTACAGGAGGACAAGAATAACTATTCTGGACCCCAACCAGACTCCTTGCTGCTGTGTAAACTGGATATTCTAACATACTTGCACTACTGCTGAATCCTTTGTAACTACATTTAATTATAAACCATAAGACCTAGATGGAAACAGCTGGTGCAAACATAGTCAGAGTCAGGTGTGCTTTGACACTGTTCATATTAACAGCAGTCTGCATATATGGAACAGGAATTCAGACTATTGCTAATGGGGCAAAATGCAGAAAGCAATAGTAACAGTAACAACAAGAGCAGTGACATGGAAGCACCAAGCACCACTGATGATAAATGTGCCTGATGAGAAGATAAGAAAATTGAAGCCTTTGAAGTCAAACCCTAAGTAATATAGGCATATTAAAGGGACAGTGAAAACATTCTAAAGCAAACACTTCTGTTTAAAACATATATGACTGCTGAGAAAGAGCCTGGCATTGGGACAAGAATAAACATGTCTACTTATTATCATCTGTATGGGATATAAAATTTAAACGTGTGGGGAAAAAAATCCATGGTAGCAGATCACTGCAGCAAAGACGGCTGCAAATGCTTCTATATTGTCACCAATATTTATGCATGAAGAAAGGTGTTTCTAAAATGTATACAAATACGCTTTGTCTTGTGAAAATCTTTCATCCATTAGAATAAAGAATGCATAGTAAGATTACTTTCTATAAACAACAGATTTGAAACAAGACAATAATAAAAAGCAGGCCAAGACAACATTTTTCCTCTAAAGGGAGAAAGGGTATGGTGAAGCTACTGTTGTTGTTCTCATTGTTGTTATGTGGCTTCAAGTCATTTTAGACTTATGGTGACCCTAAGCTGAACCTTCCACACGGTTTTCTTGGCAAGATTTGTTCAGAGTGAGATTGCCGTTGCCTCTGTCGAAGGCTGAAAGAGTGTGACTTGCTCAAGGTTTCCATAGCTGAGCAGGGATCTGAACCCCAGTCTCAAGAGTCATAGTCCAAGGCTCAAACCACTACACCATGCTAGCTCTCAGGCTATTTTTACATTTATAAATCTGTGCTTGTTTTTCGCTAACAGTCACCCAATGGTTCTGCAAACACAATCCTCCCCACAAATATTCCAGATGATTACTTCTCCCATTTACTTTTACTGGTGGGAATATGTCTCAACAAGACCACTGCCTAAAAAGATCTTTTACATTTTTACTTTCTCCCTGCCATTCAGCAAAATAAAAGAACAGAAGCCAGATCATTAAGATGAACTCCAGATGCAAAAAAAATCTTGCTCCATCAAATCATGGAAGCCCCTCTCTCCACACATGCACAGGAGGCATCAGCTTTCTGCTCAATGCTGGCTCATACTTCAAATTTCCCTTTTTATCACTGGCCATGCTTAGCTGAGAGACCATTCCCAGTCCAGCACAAATGGAAAGAGAATGACAATCCAGGGTGGTCTCATGTTCCAAGGCTGTTTCCTGATGTAGAGTAAGGAGGAAGTAGAACAGCTAGGTTCACACATTTAGGCCTGTGAGGACTCTTTCCTGCCCTAAACTCATCCAAATTAACTGTAGTGACTCATTGGAAAGGTATGTAAAGAATATTTCGCCAGACCTTCCCTCAGCTATGGAGCTTTGGGGATGGAGAAAGGTGATCAGTCTTTCTCTCACACTCTGAAAGCCAGTGCCAAGGTTAGTGCCTGGGCATACCCTCCAACTGTCCTGATTTGGCAGGGACAGTCCACATTAATCCTCTGTCAGTACATTTTTTTTCCAGCTGCTTTTAAAATGTCCCAATTTCCCTCTCCTCCTCCTCCCTTCCTCATTGTTCTTAACTTATTTCCTTTGGTACAACAGAGTTCACAGCGCAAAGCAGTTTCCACTCAATTAATTCAGCAGGGGAGAAAGAGAGAGGAGGAGACCGAATCTTGTCGTTCCAAGAAGGCTTAGGTAAAAGCAAACTATTGTAGGCCCTCCTAATTTGTGACATAATCCTTATTAACAACTTTTGCCATCTTGACCATACACTGATGTTGCTAGGCCATACATATCCCAGCTTTCATCTTTGAAAATTTGAGGGTATGCTGGGGAGGAAGAGAACTCTTCTAGAAATTTTTCATTGCTTTTTACATTTCAAACTTCCCCAATTAGGAAGGCCTAGGGCAATACTGATCACAGTCTTATATCAGGCAGAAATGCTGAAGCTTCTTCTAAACTAGATGGGTGGTGGGATCCATGTGAATAAACAAATTTATTATTTTATTCCTTAGAAAGTTCCAGCAGACATTACATTAGCACTGGAAAATCGAGCAATATTCTCCAGAGGATGACAGTAATCCCAGTGGAGCTTCAGTTTTGTGTAGCTATTCACTGCTAAGGTTGAAGAGGGATGTGCCCATCCAGTTGAAACTAAAGCCCTGTTAAGGTATTATATAGCACAGCTCCATCAACACAGGATGAAGGCAGTGATTAGCTGCACCATACTCTGTTCCACTGACTTTTTTTCCTCACATCAAAGGTGATATATCAGAAGAGGAAAGCTTCCTGTTCAGTTTGCCAAGATACTTGCAAGCATGGAGAAACTCTACAGAAACAGGAACCTCTCCTATTCAGATGCAGCATGTTCCTTGTGAGGAAAATGACAGTGGGCAGGTTCAGAGCCAGATTATAGTCTGCCCCAAGTTAGAAAAGGTATGGTGAGTAAAACGTAAACAAGGCTTAACACATTGCAAATAGGAAATGTAGTACTTTGGTCTGCAGTTTCTGAACCAGCAAGAGGTAAATCCATGGAAGACTATTTCTCTGTGTGGTTTGTCTTTATATGGATTGGAGAAATTGTTTTCATGGTCATGCCATAAACTATGTTTTTTTAAAGAAACATTAATCAGTAGCCCAAAGCAAAGATACAGAACTGTCCAGATGTTGCTATACTCTTAATTCCCATCAGCCTCAGACAGCACGGCAAGAGGGCAAGGATGATGGTGGATTTTTGTCCGATAATATCTGTACAGCCACAGATTCTCCATCTTTCTAAACCAATCATTAGAGAAATATGAATGAGTCATCTCAGAGCTTCTACTTGTTAGTTCTGAAACTTCATCATTGGATTGGCTCTGCTGATGTTGATGCCAAAGGAGAAAACAATAATCTCCCTTGCTGAAAGGCTTTAAATCAAGCATCTGGACTAGGTTATCCTGTAAGGTTGTGTTTGTGGTACAGATAATGTCAATAAAGGAGACTTCTGACTCTGGTCAGTTCTCCATCATCTTACTCCTGCTCTTGGAACCCAGGTTTATCTTTACCAGGTTCTGGATACCTGGGTTTCCATCTAAAAGCCGGAGCCAAGCCTGGGCTGTACACCTTTGTGCTGGAGCTAGAAGACCTTGCGAGTGCACCAGAAATGACAATGGCCTGTATATTTATATATACCCAAACTGAAAACATCACCAAGCTGCTCACTATGTTTTGAAATTCTGTGTGTTTTATCTATAAACACTTACCTGGATTTTTACTAAGTATAATTAATTGTAACCAGGCTGGGTAGTTTGAAGCTTGCACAAGCAATATTATGAATCTTTTCCCGGTTAGCTATTTGAAAACAAGAAGATATAGCAAGCTGTGACATTCTTGGAAATTGTAGCATGCTTCAAGGGGTGTGAGAAAGCATAAGAAGTGTGATAAACAATCTGAAAAGCAGTGAATGAACAAAACTGACTACATATGTACTAGAAATGTATGTATGCTGTATGAACACTAAATATGTGTTATAGCAAAGATACACCTCCAAATATTAGTTAATTAAGAAGATCTCTCTCATTTTTATGGAGTTGTGTTTCTACTAAAACGTTTTTTTTCCCCCAAACAGAGACACTATTTAGAGATTGGCAACATATGCATATACAGAATCTTTATCATATCATCCTTTTCTGCTTATTACCAATAGTCAGACTAGAAATAGGAAATGATAAGTGAGACAATGAAGAAAAAGATAACTTCTTTGACATAAAATGGCATTTTTTTTAAGCTGGCATCCTAGGCCATTTCTGCACTAGACTGTTATAGTGTTATTATTAACTTTCAACATCTTATGGTTTGCAGTTTAGGGAGGAGCCTCAAAGAGC
This sequence comes from Cyclura pinguis, assembly GCA_030412105.1. Lineage (NCBI taxonomy): Eukaryota > Metazoa > Chordata > Lepidosauria > Squamata > Iguanidae > Cyclura > Cyclura pinguis. The sequence goes on from CM059600.1 coordinate 135,720,966, forward strand.
CCTCCCTAAACTGCAAACTCCAGGATTCCATAGGATGTTGAAAATGGAATAATAGCACTATAACAGTCTAGTGAGGAAATGGCCTTAGTAAGTATTTGTGAATATTCAAAATTCATGTTAATTCAGTCCTTTAAATGTGAAAAATTCAAAACTGCAGTACAGAATGCCATGTTGCAAAAAGTAGTAGCATTATGTGGTTTTTCTGTGTCTTTTTCATCAATTGGTCTGTCTATTTTTGTTTGGTGTGTGGGCATGTATGAGTGCACCTGGATACAGAAAGGCAAAAAGATGCTAGTTTTGCACAGAGATATTTTGAGCAAATTGAGCTACCTAACTCTCACAGTAGGGGCAGGGAGGGAAAAATATCCTCAGCAGGCAACCTTACTATGTCAAGTTATTGTTACTTGACAAATAGCTCAACAACTGTGGGCACACCCACCCATTGTCCAAATTTGGCAGGGACAGTCTGGATGAATCCTCTGTTGTTCCACTCTTCCAGCTGCTTTTAAAATATCATATTTTTCTCTCCTCCTCCCACTTTCCCCCTTTGTCCTCAGCCAACTTCAGTTGTTGCAAACTGAGTGCTATAGTTTGTATTCAACTCAGCAGAAGGAGAGGAAGGGCTGGAATCTCTTCCTTCCCAACAGACTCAGGCCAAAGCAAACTGCTGCACCCTCTTCTGGCTTGTGTGTCCTTCCTCATAAATAACTTTTACCCTCTTGGCCAACTCTGATGTTGTTTGGCCACATGTGCACAGGGTTTCGTCTGTGAAATGTTGGAGGGCTTGCTGTGACATTTCCCCCACATCCAGATGTGGCTGAACTGCAGCACATCTGGACTATCCAGCATAGCTAATGGTGAAGAACGATGAAAGGATCAGTCCAACAATGTCCAGCAGTCATATGTTTCCCATCCCTAAATTAAGCAATTCTGTTCTTGTAAGTTCCATAGATGAAGGCCCAGACAGGTGGGAAATAATGATATGAGAAGAGATGTGTCTCTCAAATCATGACAGATGGAACACTTCAATTGCCATGCACTATGTCTATATGCACACTGCAATTAGGGTCAGCCTAAGACATTTTGTTGCCTGAGGCAAATGAGAGGTTAAGTGCAGCACTGGTAATAGAAAAGCATCATCTAAAACATCTGACATACGTGTAAATGTGTGTTATATGTCAAATGAACCACATAAGTACATAATGGGTGTGTAAAAACCAGTTTCTCTGCCTAGAAAAAGATACTTCCATTTCTCATCAGTTCATTCGTAAAAAATACAAAAGATATAATTTTAGTCATTCACCATACACAGAATGGTGGTGTTTTTTTTCTGCATATGTGCATTTCAGTGTAAATACACATACTTATTAGATAACTGACTTTTAAAACCTAAATTGCATTTGCTCAATGAACAAAATGTAGATGCACAGATGTTTTCCCTATAATTAATTCATAAATATATGTGCTTCTGGGTGTTTACTACTGATAAAAACATCTAATTTAATACATTCCAGCCTCTTCCATTGCCTTTTGTCCACATGCTCAATTGCCACTAATTACTGCACCTTCTCTCTCCTAGAAAAGCCTGCCAAGCAAATCCCTCTAGAGTCAATGTCACAACTACTCCTTAGACAAGCCAACAGGGCATCTGTAAACTTCACTGCAACTGCCTTGTCCCAGAGGGATGAGCATGTCACTTTAACAATTGTATTCCCTTCTGAATCAGCGGTACGTCTGTACATCCCGTTCTGATCTCTAAATCAACTTGTCTATTTGGCAGACAGTTCTGCCTATCACATTCACAGCTGCCAAGTCATTCCTATGCTATGTTAATATTTAAATCTTGCAGCTGAATATTTTATCACCTGCATTCATAATTTCTTACCCCACAAAGAAATATCAAATTATTAGCTGAATTTGCATCAAGCTCTTGTAAATGATAAGATGTTCGCATAAAAGTGCTGCCTAATTTCTTGGGAACATAGGTGGTGGTGGTTGTTTTTAAAAATATCACATCTGAATAAAGACTACTTATCAAGGCAAATCTGTGGGCATTAATTATTCACATATTACTTCTCACAAGACCAAGTTTTCCACAAATGATCAAAGCAAATCAATGTCCCACAAAATGTCATTAATAGATATTTTCAATATGCTTGTGTTAAATTTGCTAGATTCCAAAACTGTGCTGTAAAGAAAACACCATGCGCTTGTTACATTTTAGGTCCACTTTCCAGTCATTGTTATGCTCATCCAGCTGCATCTGAAGTCTTTGGTGCAACAGGGACATCTTGATTCAGAGTGAAATTTGCTATTACCTGTAAAGCATGAGCAATGTGTTTCTGGGTCAGTGCCATACACAGAACCATTCTCTAGAGCTGTTATCTGTAGGGAAGATTCTTGGCAAGCAGTGAACTCGTAATCAGAATACAGGACTACAGAGAATCTGGCCAAAGCAGCAGAACTCCCCTTTCTAAAAATAAGAAATACAGCTGACTGCTAGAGCCAAGTACCTGCTCTGCAGTGGGAATAACACAGACAATAGGAGACAACTCCATCCTCCCACCGAATGCTTGTGTCTTAGTGTCAGATATTTAGAAAGTACTTTTGCAGACTCTCCTATATATGTGGGCTCTCAAGACTAGAGTGCAGCTGACTAATGGCAAGATGTAGAGACAAGACCTGTTCAAATGTTTTCACCATCTTTGTCACTGCAGCATGTAGACAAAAGAATTCCAAAAAGAAATGTGGACATACATGGAGGCTGGGGTTTGAAATTGTAAAAAATGTATTAAGACAATTGGGGGAGAGTATAAATCAGATTAAACAGCTAGATTCTTAAGACTACTTCTGAAAAACTATCCAAATATGAACAACTTAAATTGGCATTGTATCAAAGCATAGAAATAGCAGCTTTTTCCACAGAATCCAAAACTTGTCCTTCATTGCAAATGTTTACTTCCACTATGGTACACACAATAAAAATTAGTCCTATGATCCTGCTAGGGGAATACTTCACTTAACGAAGCAGATGTGTTCCTGGGCTTCATTTCTTTAACAGAAACTTTGGTACCAGCGGTAGAAATAACATTACAGAAAAAGAAAAGAAGTTCAATATGCTTCATAAAACTTTTTATCCAAAACTAACATTATGCAAATATGAAATGAAACCAGCAGGTCAAGTAAGCCTTGCATTGGTTAACAAAAATGTGTTGAATCTTCTACAGCCATGTTGAAAGCTTCTTCCAAAAGGCATCCTGGTATTATTTTTTCTCCTTTTAACAGCCTCCTTTTTTTTTTATGTTTTCCTATTTGGTGGCAAACTACTTTTTTGCAACCTGCCATGGCAGGAGGTGAGGCAGGCTAACCTGCTTCCTCCCTTTTCTTTCTGTTTGACTCTTCATACCTGCTCAGTAAGTGGTTCTAGAGGCAGAAGTTTACCTTGCCTGTTGCATGTAACTACACACAGCTATAACAGGATCAACTAGAGGAGAGTCCTTTTCTTTTCCAGGTCAAGCTTTATTGCAATGTTTACTGTACTCATCCTGCTGCAATCCCAACACTGAAAGTCTGTCTTTCTCCAGCCCTCCTTAATCGTTTTCCCAATGCCAATCCTGCAACAAAACAAAACAAAACAACTTCCAGCTAGATGGAAGACAAGAAAAGTGGGGAGGCTTTTCACACTACACTGTGATACTGTTACTCCACTTTCAACCTCCTATGGAATCCTGGGGTTTGCAATTTAGGGAGGGGCATTTAGAATTCTCCGTCAGGGAGCTCTTTGGCCTCAGTAAACTACAAACTCCAGAATTCCACAGGATGTTGAAAGTGGAATCATAGCACTATAACAGCATAGGGTGCAAAGGCCCTGTGTGTGTGTGTGAACTGGGTTCCCAAAAAAAGAAGTTTCTTTATCAAAGGCTTTGTCAACTGAAGTATGCCTGCATATGTAACCAACTCCAATGCAACTACAAGTCAAGATGGAATATCATCCCGTAGTCACATTCTAATGTAACACCACAGTAATCGATCAATCAATCAATCAATCAATAAATGAAGCAATAACTACCCTTTCAGCCTACATTCAGTTCTAAGAGCTGTATGAACTGGTATTAAAACAGCTAGGGCTGTTGGACCTTGCACATGAAGCAATGCAGTGTGTGCTCTAAATAAGATTATGTTCACATGACTTGCACAAAAATTAAGTTACATTCTTTCTAATCAATGTTTTCAAAATTATTCCTACATAAAATAACATTTTTAAAAAAATCTTGCAAATACTATACATGTTCCTAGACAATTAAGACTTTTCTCACTAATCTCTTTTACCCTTTCCTCAGCATAATATTTTTTTTTTGCTGCTTTTACTATTTTCTTCTCTTTTCTTCTCTTTTTCTTTAAAAAGAACCAACCCTAACAAAATAAAACTGGAAACATTTATAGTCTCAAAGTTCACAGCTTTCTATGATAGTTTCAAAAGAAGCAGCAAAGAGAGGGAAACAAATAAAAGAAAACACAGGAATAAACAAAATGATGAATCCCGAGTCAAACGGGCTTCTGTCTAGTGTTCAGATTGGTACATATATAGAAACGAACGGCTGTGAGGCTGTTACTTTTTCCCTAGGGAGATGCTGTCATTTCCATCACTGGAAACAGTACTTTAAGCAACTGTCATGTCTGTAGATATAAGTGTGTGTGTGTGAGTTTATTTTTAACATACTGTACTTTCAGGCACAAACAAGCTGTAGAAAGTCTAAGCTGCACTTTCATGTTGAAGACCAATATATAGATATACATATACATGCAGATATATAAGAATTCACTTTCTTTCTCTACCTTTTCATAACTCAAATCAAAGATCTTTCACAGTCATCACAGCTTATAATTGAAACCTGGTCAAAAAAATAAATATTTTTATTTCCCAATTTCACCCAGTTTTCTTGCATGAATAAAGATAAATTATGATTGTTATAAAACAAATTGCACCCTAATGCAACCTTATTAAGATTCAGTCTATAAAATACCTTTTAAACGTATGTGGCTGTCAGCAACAATGTCTCATGAATATGCAGATCTTTTACTTTTAATAAATTTTCCTTGGAGATCTCATAACATAAAATGAACTTCTTCAGATAAGTAGAAAGTATTGTTTCATTAAGTCCTAAAAGAGAAAGCAACCTACTGCTATTCTGCATTGAAACAGCTTATTAAAATGTAACTGGGCTTTCAGGTAAAGTAAGACCAAACATGCTGGAACAGATAAGAGGTGTTTTCTCCAGCCATAAACAAAATGGCCAGAGTCAAAAACAGTCTCAAGACTGTAATGTCTATACTATAACGTCTATACTTTTTTTTTCATTCTTAGAATAATTGTAGAACAAAGTGTTAATAAAATTGTTGAGCAGATTCATTGATTAGTTCAATAAATCAAGTTTTTTTATAGAAAAATTATTAATAGAAAAAAGTATTTTAATACCCAATGAAGAAGGAAAACTGTGTCATGTCCATGACTGTGCATACTCTCATCACTGTCTCTCCTACGCTGCACAAACGCAGCATTTTAATCCCATTTTTTAAAAAAACTATTTCTTTATTAAGCTACAATATGAATAAAAAAGTAAGAAATACAAACATGGAGCAATTGTGAGCCCCCCCCCACCTTCTTTTACACTCTCATAATTATCATAAAAATTCTTCATATTTGTACAATATTTAATATATTAACTGTTACATATCCTCTGAACTTCTTCCTACCTATTTCTTGGGTATCTGTAAATCATATAAATGATGATGATTTTCAAAATCTCCACTAATGTCTTTTTGTACGTACAGGTCTGCTATTCCACTGTCTAACTAGGACATATTTGTAATTTCTTCCTACAAGACAGATTCAGAAATTCATTTATTAATTGTCATGCATTATTGTCATTTCCTATCCATTGTCCCATTTTAACCATGATGGCCTCCCATGGCAGAATCCTGGGATTTGTTGATTTCCAAAGCATTAGGCTTCCCTGGCAGAGAATTTCAAATTCCTCATGAAACTACCAATCCCAGAATTCTACAGGATGGAGTCATGGCTGTTAAAGTGGTACTTGGCCACCACAGATATATAAAATGGAAGGTGTAAACTCTAACATAACCTTACCCAGGCATAACATTACCCAGTGGATACCTCAGCATTTTGGCAGGGTTTTGTTGTTGTTGTTGTTGTTGATTTCTTGTAAATACAATTCAATTTTCTAAAATTCTATCAGAAATTTTGAATGCCAGTTGGTAACCTTTCTCCTTCCATTTCCACCTTCTCCACTGTCTTATCTGCAAACAATGTGCTGGCTAAAGGAGACAGTGCAACCATAAAAGTTTCACAATTACTAGTGCTTCACTCACTTACACAGACACAGACACTACAGGCACCTGACATGAATGTTAACTGAGTTCAGTGTGCTTGCTACAAATTTTTGACTGGTGAATGGAGGGAATTGCCCCGTGCCGCTACTTACTGGGTCTTATGGCTCCCCAGTCCGGTCCAGGCTGCTCCGGAGCAGTGCGTGCTCATCGCTCCGCAATGCTCTGGTGTCGAAAATGGCGGCTTCCGGTTGGTCGAGGGTCTCGATCAACCGCTGAAGCTCGCCAGCCTAGAGCCCGCCCCCAGCAGATTGCAGGCTCGCATTGGTGCGAGCCTGCAAATCTGCACAAGGGAGCAGGCTCGCACTGGCATGCTCTGTGCTTTTGAAAGACCGAAAGAAACAGGTTTTTCAAAAGCACGCTGGACGACTACTTGGTGTCGTTCTGGAGTGGGCTGAGGTGCGGATCTAGGTTAAATAGTCCGGACCCAGTCTGCTCCCAGGTGCAGACGTCCTCCCTGGAGGACAGACTGCACCGTTTCAAACACCCCATGCGGAAATGGCCTATGTTTCTAAAAGGATTCTGGCGAAGATCCTGATGGTCCACACTGGGCCTATAGTTTACTTCTATCCTTCTTCCCACACTTTTAGTGTGACTAGAGATGCATGAGGTTCACATTGGACATTTCTGCACTAGCCTGTTATAGCTGGCTGGCCTCTCCCTAAACTGCAAACCGCAAGATTCCATAGGATGTTGAAAGCAGAATCATAGCACTATAACAGGCTAGTGCGGAAGTGGCCTTTGTTGACTATTTTGTTTTCAAACTACACCTCTCAGACTTTCAATCTACACCTGAAAATTTGTTGATTTCATGGCTTGTGCTGCATTTGGGGGGGGGGGGGTTTACCATCATGTGCACAATTGGAAATAATTACATTAAAAATATAATAATTTCCAATTGTGAACATGATGGTAAAAACCTTCCCCTCCCCAAATGCAGCACAAGCCATGAAATCAACAAATTTTCAGGTGTAGATTGAAAGTCTGAGAGGTGTACTTTGAGAGGTATACTTTCCTAAACAGCTTTAGTCAATAAGGATTTATTTATTTATATATTTCTTTATTTCTCTTTCTTTTGGGATGAATCCATTAGAGCATTCTGTTAAAAAATGCATACCAAAATACATATGGATTTTTTCATTTTTTAAATATATATATATATATATATATATATATATATATGCGCGCATGCACAGAACTGGCAATGAATGGACGAGTGGGAAAAGGAGGACATAACTGGGAACATACATGAAATCCCTAAATGTTTCACCGAAATAAATGAAACAAGGCTTCTGGAATTTTGTTTCAATAAGTTCTGTAATTCAAAGGGGGAAAGAAATTGTGTATTTTGCAGTACATTGTGGAATTGCCTTTTAAATAATAGATTCAGTTCATCTAATCCACTGTTAATCTAATTAGGCCAATGTAAAGCACCATGTTGACAACACTAAAAATAGAAAGAATATTATGAAAAGCAAACAACTATCGCTGCACATAAAATCATGTCACTTTCTTTTACAACTGTTTTCCAATATGATTGGACACTTTTAAATCTGCCCAAAATTCTCTTATTCTCTGTGTATATTGAGTTGAATCAAGAACTATAGATGTATCTGTTTTAGAATCCTTTAAAATCTGAAGAGTTTTTAAAAGTGTCTTTTTAACCTTCACTACTATCTTCAGAACTACATTCAGGAAAGGCTCCACTAAAAAGCTGAAGCAATTTATATGAATTGCAATTTAGGCTACAAAATAGAAGGCACATATGAATCAATACAAGTTAGGAAAAGGTAAGTATACAGTACATGCACAAGACAGGCCATAACCTATTCAGGTGCCCTTAAAACATGGGGCCACATTTCTGGGAGTGGTTTCCACATAGTTGAGATAAATGTTTAGCAACCATGCTGTTTGGCAGAAGCTGTATATACGTCTTCCTCACTTGGAATTCAAAAGTCCCCGTCCCTTGTCCAAACTGTGTAGCAGCTGGCCGTTTACACATGAACCAGGAGTACGGCAACATTAAAAGGCTACAAAAACCAAGAAGATGAACTTTAGAAGTGTTCAATTTCTTAGTATGCCTAATATGTTTCAATTACATAAGCAGTAGCTAGTTCTCTTGTCCCAAATTCCCAAATGAAGAGTTTCTGCACATTTGGGAAAAGTGTCAGTGAAAAAGAAAAGGTGACCACCTTTGGAGACTATATTATGCTCAGAACACATTAGGTATATTGAGAAATGAATTGAGGAAATGCCATTTTCTTCAGCACTTCTGAGGACCATTTCCTTGCTGTTTTCTGCTTTCAGTTTATTTTTGCTTCCCCCTTCTTTATCTATGTTAATGTTAAAGGAGTTTGCTGGCATTTATATTTAATTTTTGTGTTATTTGATTATGCTTTCTAAAAGTGCCTTCTGCATGTTGGATCAGTTGAGGTGTTATGGTCCTTCATGGAGGGACAGTTCCAGAAAGTACTGTTGAGGGAGGGGAATTCTTGTTCAACACCATGGCCATCAGGCTTACGGTGCTCTTGGTGCCTTCTATTCCTTCACGATATTTATGAGAAACTGCTGGTATAAGTCATTCAAGCTTATAGAGGGCAATCTCACCAATACACAGACAGCACTCAATTTTATTCCTCCTTTCTATTAGGATCCAGAGAAGCTGCTGAGATTTGGAGCTGGTGTCTGAGGCTTAGCAATGGGATGAAATAACTGAAATGAAATGAAACTTAATCCAGACAAGACAGGGGTGCTCCTGGTTAGTCGAAATCCAGACCTACGAATTCAACTAGAGCTGAACCTAAAATGCAATCCTATTTCAACACTTCCATGTGGTGTTGATGGAAGTGGGCAATTCCAACCATTTTGAAGGGAAAGATCTTAGCAGGAACAAGTGGTAGTCACAGCCAGTGATGGCTGATGGCTCCAGTGTCAGTGAGGTGATGAAACTTGCTTTTAGTTCATTTTTAAAAAAGGAACTATCCAATATACAGAGCCCTATCCCCCAAATAGTTTCAGCACCTTGGATAGCTCATTTAAACATAATAATTGTAACCAATACTATAACCTAGAGTACATTTGACAGCAGCTGCCCCTGGTTGTGGCTTTGCCACCTCCTTTTCTTATTAAATATATAGTGTGGGCACCAGAGAAAGCATAACTAGTGGTGCTCTGTCCAGTTAACTAACATCTTTCCTTGCCACATAGGAATTCATTTTTTTTATAAACATCAGGGTGAAGACAATGTATTTTTGGACATATTGTCAGGTTGTATTAATGTATATGTCTAGTTTATATTCATATCCTCTGTATCCCCCCTTTCTCCCTTTATTTCTTCTTTTATATCTTTGCATCTATATTAGAAAATCCATTAATTAACAACAAACAAAGAAAAAACCCCCACAGACAACCCAGAAAATTGCCCAGTTATTCTCAAACAATCCGAATGACAGATTTTGGTCACATCTCACTAACAGGCCTTTTGGAGAAAACATTTACAAGTACTACATAATTCTATATTTGCTACTTTGGGGTAATCATACATATGAAATGCAAAAACTTTCTGGAAGTCTATCTTGCATTGTTCCTCAAATAAGAAACATTTCAGTGCTTTATTATTCCATCTGTTACTACATTACACATTTAAAAAATTAATGAATAAATAAAACTCAACAGGCCACCAACAATTAGAGTAAATGCAAATTTGTTGAGTGGTATTTTATGGAGTGTGGTGACAAAATAATGTTTTCACTCTCAAAAATTAGATTTTGGGTTTTTTTTAAAAAAAAAAAAAATACCAGCATTTCCATGAAAAAAATAATCACTCCTAACAACTAAATACCTTAGTGCTGAAATACTGGCATCATAAACTATTGCCATATAGTGAAAATGAATTTTCAAAGTGAAAGCTGTCAGTTTAGAATGTTCATGAGCACTGTGGGGCAAAATCTGCAATGCATGCACTTTTTATTATATTCTCTGTAGATTTACAGATGGTACTGAAAAGGCAAACAAACTAAAATACAATCAAACTAGAATTACAGAGTATGCAAAATGGTTTTTTAGGTTCTTTATTATCCATCTTTTTATGATAAGATTTAGCAAGTAATTCTGATGCTAAACACTCTGCTATTAAACCTAATCCAAACATATGCTTACAGTGACAAACATCCTGCCTATCTTTGTGCAAACTTTGTGTTTCATAATAAAACCCTTTTTATTGAGTTTATAACACAAAGCTATCTGAACATTTACTACAGGTAAACACTCAATTGTGAAGTGGTAAAATAAATACCAAATAATTTGAATTGGTTTTCGAAAATACTCAACATGTGAAGGACTTGCCTAAAGCTTATGTTACATTTAAGGACATCTGCTAGCGAAATGGGGCTTCTCTCTGTACTCCTCCCTCATTCAGCCCTCTATATGGCCTGTTGCCAAGGTCATGTAGGAAACTACAGGAAGGAGGTGACATCTCTTCCCCGCTCCTGTGCTCCTTCTGTATAAACTTATACTGCTAGTTGAGTACAGTCAGCTCTCTACATTTGTTGGTTTCACTTTTGCGGATTTGATTATTCACAGATTCTTTACTGTCACCTCTGCTGCCTGCCTATGCCATTTTTAATACAATGAGACTGAGAAACTGCAAACAAAGCCTGTAAGTCCCTATTTAAAAGGTTGTGGGGCAGCAGTGGAGGTGGCAGTAAGCCTTACCAGCCACCCACTTTTGCCTTGTAAAGGAACCCTGACGCCTCAAAGGAATCTACAGTGGGTTGAGTATGGTGCTCATAGTTTTTTGTGTGTGTTAAATATGGTTTGGGAGGGGATAGGGTTATTCACACTTTTTCCACTTTCACAGGGGTCCTGTGTCCCTAACCCTAGTGAATGTGGAAGGATGACTGTATTATTGTTAAAATAACAGTAGCAGCAATAGCAAACCCAACAACAATAGGCAGCTTTCTCTCTTACACAGTAAGGGCTTGGAAACACAGGTCTTTGAAAACATATGTAAAACTCATTGTGCATTCTCCAGCATTTTACAGATGAAAACTAGGACACATGTGGCCAGATAAAATCAGAATATGGTCCAGATGGCCAGAGTTATTAATGAGGAATAACACACAAGCTAAGAGAGGCTGCAGCAGTTAGTTTTTGGCTGAGTCTACAGGGACAAGTAAGATTCTGCCCTCTCACCCCCTCTTTCCTTTGCTGAGTTAATTCAGTGCAAGTTACTTTTGTACTTCATATTTAGTTTGCAACAGTTGAAATAAGCTGAGGACACAGGTTTGAAAGTGAGTAGAAGAGAAAGAAACTGGGACATTTTGAAAGCAGCTGAAAAAAAAAGTGGGATGAGAGAGGAGTAACTGGCACAGTCTCTGCCAAGTTGGAATAGTTGAAAGGTATGTTCTTTGTGCAACTGTAGATAACGGGAGCTTTTAGCTCCTGAAGTGATTCAAGAAATGTCTGAAATCAAAAGTCAGAAATGCTTTAAAAAAAAGAAATGGAAAAAAAGGAAGCATCTTGAAAGCAACTAAATTTGTCAACACTTTCATTTTTGAATATTTCTGTGTTTTTTAAAATGCTGACTCTGTATTTCAAAATAACTAATTTCAGGATTAAAACACACAGTAACACAGAGGCAGAATTTAGAGACTGGAAGCATGAGTGCAACAGGCAGAAAGGCCTCCAGGAGCTCCTGCCACCCAACCTGCTCCTGCTACCATCACCCTTGAAAACACATCCAGACACAGACCTGCCTCTGCTTACACCCTCCCTTCCATGGAAAGAGGACGAGGGAAAGACAGCTCTTCCTCCTTTAGCAATGGCACACTGCTGAAATATAAGAATTTGGGGGCAATGCTTTCTTTTGAATTCCTGTGGGAGCCAAGCTTGTGGAAGGATGTACCATGGCAGTCCATGATGTGGGCTGCTGGGGGAACGGCAGGAGGCCTGCAGTGGCCCTGATTGGCTGGAAGCCCAGGAGTCTGCTGCTCCTCACACCAGCCTAGTTGCCTAGTTCCACCCTCCAGTAGTATCCCTGTGTATGAACTAAAACATAGGCTTGCTGGTCTCTATCACATTCCTGAACATTCAGCCCTGCCACCCATCCACTGGAATGAAATGTATACAACAGAGGGTAAGCTCCCTCTCTGCATTATAACTCTGTTGGAATCCTCACAGCTATGATAACCCCGCAAAGTCCTAAGCAATCATTAAGGAAAAACATTTTTGAGCTGGTGAAGAAAGTGTCCTTGTTTCCTTCTAAAAGTTTGCTTCACTTCTTACAGCACAGAGTTAAGCAGAAGGCACCTTGTGAAGATGGGCAAAGTGTCACATGGCTGATTAGAAGAGATCACTATACCTTGTGCAGGCACACATATTGAAGACCTGTTGTTGTCCCTACATTACTTTATAGATGACGTTACAAAATTGATTTATTTTACATGAAGAAAGACAGGGAAAATGTCACAAAGTGTAATCATAAACATCTAAGTACAAGATTTACATTTGAAAATATAGCTTAGGGTACATTTGCATTCTTCCCCATTTCAGCCAAATCAATCAGTTAATGAAGGCCCCACCCAGATGTATGAATCATAGCTGTAGAGCAAAACCACCCAGTGAGACATTCTACTGTCAGGACTTGGAAAGAATATGCATAAGAAGTCATGTTTCTCCTCTGCCCATTAGCTTTCAAAATCAAGTAAACATATTTATGATGTCAAATTTTGTGGAAGACCATTATTTCACAAACTGTGACACTTTACAAGTCATCTAGAAAACAAAATGTCACTGTGTCACAACTCCTAATTCATGTAATACTAAGAGGAATTGTGCAGCATCTATGTCCACTTCTCATTGTGCCTACACACTATAAACTGAAAGCAAACTCAAACTGAAAAAAATGGGGAAAAAATTAAAAGTGATGCAGGTTACGCAAACACTATTTTCTTCTCAAGTTTGTAGCATTTGCCCATACATTCTCATACACTCAGCATATACTAGCATATGTTCTCCATTTAAAAAATAAAAATCCCTGCCTGCTTCATACCATTTCTTTGTTTTATTTTGACAGTGGGCTAGTTAAAGGTACAGTTCTCTGGAATTCTGACTTATTGAGCAGTGTGTTGGTTCACAAGAACCCAACACTTCTGATTGGTCCCTCTTGTAGGGCTGGCTAAACAAACTATCTGTGGCTTGTTTATTGTGATGGCATGACTCATCCTAAACAAGCCAGCATCATAAACTCAAACCATTCCCACACCACACTGTTACAATGCGATTATTTCACCTTCAACACTCCTTGGAATCCTGGGGTTTGCATTTTAGGGAGGGGCCTTTAGAATTCTCAGCCAGAGAGTTCTTGGGCCTCAAAAACCCCCAGAATTTCACAGGATGTTGAAAGTGGAATATTAGGACTATAACAGTATAGGGTGGAAAGGCCCTAAGAGTGAATATTTCTTTAGGACTATGGTTTCTTTGAGGAGACACAAGCCATAATCCCCAGTATGGATATCACACTAAATAAATCTGACTGAGGGTCTAGGGTGGATTAGCTCCTCTTACCAGCAAGAGTAGGTGTGCAAGACTGAAGCTGCTTGACGCTAGGAGGCCAGAGGTCTTTGGAACCCAGTCTTTTTGTGGTCCAAACAGGGCCACAGTGCACTACTTTCAAATTATTATCAGCATATCTCAATGAGACTAAGCAAGGACTTTCTTTGTTACATACTATCTCCAAGCATTTACAAAGCATCTAAAGCACGCATCTCTCCAGTGTGTAGACATTAACACTTCTTTATTTTCAGCACTTCAAAGAATGTAAATGTACCTTCACTGAAAATATCTCTCGGTTTTCAAAAACTGCATTTCTTTCAATGGATTTTAAGCATGGTTAATATCTCTAGATTGTACCCTACGTTTTTTCATGTGGCAAATGATTATGTCATAGCCTTTACACTTAACAGCAAAACTGTCACTGTGATTCGTGACAGACATTACTACTAAATTTCAGCCTGCCACTTACCAAGCTAGCTCACATTTACATTAAAGCAGCTGCATGTTAGCATTAGCTTGCCAGAAATCATCTTTAATCTGTCACCTTCTTCAGTGTGTGCAGTGTTCCAGCTGCCTCAGAATATTTTTGTGTTAATAATGTAGAATGCCATTAGCCAAAATAATGATCAAGGTAAGGCAAGAAAGTACACTGAAGGACTTCTGAACATGAAGAGCTGGATGTTTTCTGCTGGACACTACAAACGCTATTAGATTAAGCAGGAAATTTCCCACATGATATTTCTGATATTATATGTAACACAGAGACATGAACAACCCTCAGCCATCATTTTTGGTTCCTATAGAAACTTGTAAGTGAAAGAGGCTTGGTTCTTCTACTCCATCTCTATTTCAGAGATGTGCAATTCCACTGCTGTTTGTTAGTCTATATCTGTTAAAAATCCCCTAGACTCCACTGCCTTAGGGCTTTATCACATGGGCAGGTAAAATGCACTTACAGTAGGATAATAGCGCCTTTGACTAGGACTTATCACATGACATTGTTCTTCTTCTGTTGTTCTCCTGCTGGGAGATTGGTTGGAAAGTATTTGTAGCATGCTTTGTAAAATACATTGTAAAAGAAATGTTTTTCACTAGTAGAACAATAGAAGAGGAATAAGTCCTGGCCAAAGATTTATCTGCTTTGTGTGATGACACTCTTATTCACCTACTGTCCAAATTTGTGGACTATGGTATTGTCCTAGCAAGCAGGCATAATAGCAACATTCTCCTTAAATAAGCTGAAGCATTGGAACTTTAGAATATTTGACACTGGAAAATAAGCAAGTAGCTTTGTAATTTTTAGTTGATTTATGTATACAACAAATCTGTATACACACACACGCACACACACACACGCACACACACACATATATATATAGAGAGAGAGAGAATGAGAGATGATGACAGACAGACAGACAGACAGACAGACAGACAGATTATACTATTTCTCTCTCTCTCTTTGAGGAAAAATACGGACTTCTCAGTCTAGCCACATTTTTATCATAACATCTTTGGGGTGCTCCCACCCCCAGATCCTATAAACAGCATTGTTTTGTAGTATTTGTGGGTTCAGTCTTCCATTTTTTATGCCAACTCGCCAATATATACTCCCTGCTGCTGATGCACAAGGAACTTAGGTACTGGCAATTATTAAGAGAATGTGCAAAATGTCTTTGTGTCTCAGACTACAGGTCTGCTGTTTATTCTGCTCTAACTCAGCTTTTGACTGGTTCCAGAAACTGTCACATGAGCTGGACAGGAGGAAGGCAGATACAGAGAAAGGCCTTTCCAAAAGCATTGTCAAGCACAATCTGCAATTTAGATTCATTTCTTTATTCTTTATAATGGATATACACTTGTCCCATGCCCTTCAATGGGCCCTGAATATGAGTATATAAATATTAACTTATTTTATGACGTGAAGTAACCATACCGCTAGATGGTTACAGTTTGTTTACACAACATAGTCAATACAATTAAGCACGAGAATCTTCTATATTTTCCCTTCTCTGCATATAAGGAAATGAAAATGGATCTAAAGGGCTCGACTAGGTTTAACTGAAGAAGATTAGAATTCCTTTTAGTGTGTTAAAAACACTGCACAGTACAGTATTTCTTGTTTCAGTAAATACAATGTCTTAGGCAGAGAATGAGCCTCAAAAGACTTGCAATTTCCATTCACAAAGTGAGGGCATACAGCTCTTCTGCCTTCTAAAGAGAAACTGCCCCTTTGGGCATGGGAAACAGAAACAAACAGTTTCAGAAAACACTAGCCAAGTTATAAAAGGTATACCATATATATATATATATATATATATATATATATATATATATATCGCAAATTTGCTGGCTCCTGCAAGTCACAAAACAACAAGCCTTAGTCCATTAGTATGACAGGTAGTGTTCTTACTAACAACTGCTTTTTACTCCCTCTGACAAATGTGCTCTGTGCCATAGTTGACGTTTGTGTAGTAATCAGGACTGATGGATAGGGACGCCAATGCTGCCGAAAGTGCCCCCCAATGTAATGTGAGCGATTTGTCAAATGTGCTACGATTGCATTGCTGTCAGGCACAGCCAGTAAAGCACTTTGTCATCTTTCCACCAAGCAAGGTCACTTTGGCAGGGGTAGAAGGTCCCACCAATGAAATTTTCATGTTTATTGGTGATGTGCACGGCCTACTTTCAAAACTTGTTTATTTCCTATTAAAGGACCATTCAGATCTCCTCTGAGAAAGTTCCTTTGTTAGAAGCATTTATGAGTTGGTATTTTTGAGGTAAAGAGCCATTGGAATAACCATACCTTTGGAAAGATTCAAACATGAAGAAGAACGCACTGCCATTTTTGCAGTTAACATTTGAAGTAATAACGCTACCCATGAGCTGATCCGCACAGAGATGATTTAAAATATGAGTCCAAAATATAAGTGATATATAAAAAGAAAATACATCAGAAAGCCATCAAGACACTGGCTACGAACGGCCAACAACATTTAAATTTAAATTAAACATCATGGAAAACAAGTCTGAAAATTCAAGCACGTGTGCACTATTAAACCCCACAATTTCAGTTTTAAGTTTAAAAAAAAAGTGTAGTTTCAGCAGTTTCACAAAATGTACAAATTTATTTTCATCCAAGAATGCTGCAGTAGTCATTCCCGCTACAAAACTGACTAATAATAGCCTCAAGAGACTGATAGTCATCCGAGTTTGCTTTTGTGCAGTTATTCACTGCTATGAATGAGGATAGATACCACATCCAGTAAGAAATAATAATAATAATAATTTCGTCTGCAGTTCCTGACCCAACAACTGCAAAATACATGGAATATTGCTTCTGCATGTGGCTATTTTTGTAGAGATTGGGGGAATTTTATGTTTTAACAGTCACTGAAGAAACACTAGTGGGTATGTTAGCAATTCAAGCACCATCAATTAGTGGGTGGGGCCAAATTTAGCTTTGGGTGACTCTTAGGCCTTTTCTGCACTACACTCTTATAGCGTGATGATTCCACTTTCAACATCCTATGGAATCCTGGGGTTTGCAGTTTCGGGAGGGGCCACCTAGGATGTTGAAAGTGGAATCATCGTGCTATAAGAGTGTAGTGTGGAAAAGGCCATAGTAATGGTACAGAGCAGGAAATGCAAAAGTCCCAAAGAAGTTCTGAGAATCTACAGGATTCCTTCAAGGAGGATAGTGCTAATCCTCTTTCCAAGCCATCTTTAGCATTTACTGTGGTGCCGAAGAAGCATTCCAGTGCTCATAACAGCTACACAAACAGTTGAACCTCTGTTGTTTGTTCTGTGAGTTGCAGTTCTATTTTATTAGGACCACAACAACAGTAATCATTTTAAACACAAGATTCTGATAATCAAACAGTTGATCATGGAGATTTACATGACCAGCTAGTACACCTAAAATTTAGTAGTGAAAATAATGAGTTGGAACATGACAGTATCAACCACCAGTCACACTTAACTCAGTAGAGAAGTAAAGAATCTTTACAATTTTTCTTCTACGCAGTTGAAAACAATCTCTTGAGAGATGCCCCATTTATGGAAAAAACTGTCAAGTGTCACAAGATTTTTCTCCTGGTGTGTGAATGGAAAGATATGTCCTTTTTTAAATTATTATTTTAGATGTTAGGTTTGTGCAAAACATCCTATTTTATGTATGTAACAGTATACTTTAAGCATATAAGTTAAAGTGGAAATAAGGAAGGAAGGAAGGAAGGAAGGAAGGAAGGAAGGAAGGAAGGAAGGAAGGAAGGAAGGACGGACGGACGGAAGGACGGACGGACGGAAGGACGGAAGGACGGAAGGAAGGAAGGAAGAAAGATGTGCAAGCACTATCATAATTTTGCCCATGGAAGAAAACCTTTGAAATGTTTTGTTCTTCACAAGAACAAAATAAGCAAATATTTACATCAATAAATGTTTTGGATCTTCAGTTCTGCATCTCTAATACAGGAAAGATAATGTGTATGGAACTTATGCTAAGGATTACTGTTACAACTTTATGTGCGAACTTCTGTGGGTACACAGAAAAAGCCCTTTCACATTACTCACTGGCATGCATATCATAACAAGAAAAAGACAATAGCCTAGCTATGTTAAACAATGCAACAGCAGCTTGAGCTGTTTTGAATTTTTGTATTGCAGCCTAGCACCTGTTTTTTCCTATTTAAAACTGGATTGCTGCTTAGTCATATGTTGTAATAAAAATCATTTAAAAACACACAAAAAACCTTCCAGCTGCATGCTCATTCTTCCCCCGCCCCACGTATGCTATGGCCTCTAGTACTGCAGTGAAAACTTGAATCTAAAGAACTACTTCAGGCACCCCATGGCTTGTTTTTCATTATTTCATTTCATTTTTTTTCCCATTTAAAATCTAGATCCCTGTGCCAGATTGCAAACTAACAAATCTAAAAGTTAGGAATGGAAAGTATAGTGTATCGTCTGAGGAAGTGGAATTATATATAATGAATTTTTGTCTGAAATAAATATTTAAGTATTAACTGTTCATTTAGTGAACCATGTCAAAAGTCATCTATAACAAAATATTTAAAACCATAATAAATATACAAAATTTACAATAAAACCTTAATATATAAAAGGGCAAGGCTAATATAATACTTCATCAAACAATTACTTGATGACTTCCAGTAGGAGGAAAAACAACGTTGGCTACTTGGGTGGGTAATCCAACAGCATAATTAAATAGCCATAGTCCTGTAGATAGGCCAGTGTTTGTAAAACTCTAGCAGGATAGCTTCTGGTGAGGAGGAAAAAGACTTGGTAGTTCTTGTTAGCTGGTATTCCACCTTGTGGTCCAAACAGCCAACTGCCAGATGTGTTCGACATTGCCGTCTTCTTCAATGGCACGATTTTTCTTCAAATTCCTTATGCCTCCCAGAAATAAACTGTGTAGCTGTTGAAAAGAGAAGGAATCCTCCTACACTCCTCCAGTGATGATCACTGACTGAAACCACTGACTGAAAGGAAACCTCCTCCTGGATCTCAAGTCATCCTCAGAGTAAAATTACAGAAGTATAATTACTAAATAAAAGTAACTATTCGATTTTGGACACTCCCAGGATGTAGGGAGCAAACAATCAGACTTTAAACATTAATATCCCCAAGTAAGGAGATTTACATGAAGATCACATTAGATGGATGATTGTCAAGTCAAATACCCTGGAATATCTTTCTTAAGTGGCTCCTCTTCCAAGATATTACTATTTTTTTGTGAAGCCAAGTACAGTCCTCTGTCCACATTCACAGCTTTGACCTTCACAAATTTGATTATTCGTGAGGCATTCATGTTCCTCCCACCCCCCATTCTCCCCTTCCCATTCCATCGCCTTTTATCCAGGATTGTTGTGCCTTCATTCCGTTCCTGGGCAAAAGACAAGCAAATGGGAGCGGGGAGACCTGCCCATGGAGAAGGAAGGCACATGCAAGCCTTTCCCCCGACATTTGTCCCACTCCTGTTTGCTTTTCTGTTGCCCAGATGTGTGGAAGAGAGGCACACAGGCCTGGAGAAATGGCAAAAAATCGGGGCAGAGGCACGTGTGTGGGCTGCCCCTCCTATTTCCTTGCCTTTTATCCAGGCACAGAGAAGGAAAGCAGTGCGCCCAGGTAAAAAGCGAGAGAATGGGAGGGGAAAAATGGGGGGAGGTCCGCATGTGCCTTCTCCATGGGCAGGATTGCCCCTCCCATTCACTTGCCTTTTGTCCAGGCAAAAGGAAGGCACAATGGCACATAGAAGGCACATAGAAGGAAGGCAAGGACACCTGTGGAAAAGACAAGAGACTTGGAGGGGAGAAGAGGGGGGGCACTTGCATACCTTCTCCACATGGGGCTGCTTCATCCCATTTGCTTGTCTTTTGCTCTGATTCATGGAAGGAAAGCAAGTGTGCCCAGTGAAAAGGCAAGAGAGCGGAAGGAGGAGAATGTTTTTAGGCCTCTCTGAGCCATTTTAAGCCCAGGAAAGGCTTTTTCAACTACAAGAAGTCAACAGAACTTACTTCCTATTGCAGACAAAGGCCTTTCCTGGCTCTAGATTGTCTTGGGTACAGGAAGTGTAGGAAAAAAAAGCTCTCATGCCACCTGGAGAATGTTTTGGAACTGTTTTACATTCCTGGGGACCCTGGGGTTACACTTTGTCCAACCTTGCTCTAGAGAATCTATCTGATCTAAACAGTCCCTTCCCCATCCAAAAACCACATAAAAGACTATAGACTCCAAAACTCGGTGGGGGGGGATCTGCTTGCTATATCTGTCTTTAAGCTCTGATTCCTATATTTTTTTTCTTCCTGGGCTCTGTAGTCTTTTGCTGAAACTGCCAGCGAGGTTTTATCTAGATTACTTTAAGTTGAAATCACCAAAGCATGAAACCTGTAGACTTACCTGATATTACTCTTTCACACACAAAGACTCTCCCAATCAGAATTTAGCCAGAGAATTTAATTATTACTATTCCTTCATATTCATTCCTCTGCTAACAGCCTGGATCTGGCCCTTTGGTTAGTTTATTCTCCACTGAGATTCTTTGCCAAAATCTCTCTCTTTCTTTCTTGATACCAAAATGATAACACCTCCTTGAGGAAAGCTAGGGCCCTTTTCGCACGGCATTTCCGATATGAAAGGGCCCCTTGAGCGTCGCGTAAATGTGAGGAGCGGTCCACACGACACACTCACATTTGCGTGACACTCAAGGGCCTGACGCGGACTGTGCATTTTTTCATTTTCAGTTTGATGCCAAAAATGCTGCATGGTCGCGCATCACTCCAGGGCCCCACACGCACTTACCTGACGTGCAGAGCCTCGGGAGCTGGGCCGGTCATGCTTCCTGTCCAGTGCAGCCTGGGAAAGGTCCCAGGCTGCACTGTGAAAGGAAGAGGCGGGGCGCTCGCATGACCAGGAAGCAGCTGCGGAGCCGATGGGACCAGGACACGAGAGCCTCTCACTGGAGCTGCTCGCGCTAGCCCCGCACCCCAGCTCCGTGAAAGGCTATGGTGCAAAAAGGGTCCAGGTTCTGCCACCCAAAGAAGTACTCAGGAATTACTTTACTTTCAATTGACTCCCTATATGCGAGTACATGTGGCCTTGACCTTTTTGATTCTCTCACTCTCTTTCCCCCCTTTTCCTCTTAGCAGTCTCAAAAGCCTGTATTGTTTTGGTCTGACCCCAGCCATCTCTCATAATCAGAATCCAGTCCTTTATGGACCCCCAACCTCCAATGACATGAAGAACTATCCTGTTTGTTCTTTTGGAAAGGGGAGGCAATGATGGTGAAGAACAACAATGAAATAGATGCAAATAAAAGAAGAGAGCATAATGAATTACATTTCTCCATTTGTAAGTGTGCGTAAACTGAAAAATGCATATTATTTTGTATGTCATTTATGAACCAAATCTTCTGGTGGAGTTTAAAAAACCATTCTATGGACAATGGACCAGATGACAGTACCCAACCTGCCAAAACACAAGTGGAGCAAATTATATGGAATGTGTGTATCCTTAGCAACAACCTCAATCTTAAAATCCTTTCACCTTTGTGAGTTTGCTTCTTTAAGTTAATATATCCTCATTTGGAAGCAATGGTGCTATATTAGCCAGTGACTGGTACTACGCCTCTACCATAGAATTTGTTGTACCCATTGCAAGCATTGTTTATATTTTGATTATTCAACAAATTTCCCTGTTAGATGTATCTGTGTCAATGCATTTTCTGGGGTCCAACATAGTTTTTCACTGCCTTGCAGAACAAACACGAAAAAGAGTCAGTAATTAGTAGGTCTGCAATTATACCATTGCTGACAACATTACTACAGATATCTGCAATATGTATGAATCAATTTTTCCCTCTGTGAAAACATAAGTCATGGACATATATACATGATCAATGAACCTACCACAAAATCTGCATGGAACATAGCAAGAAAATTGCCTAAACAGAAGTAAGCATTACTCTAGGAGCTTCCCCTATACACAGACACATACAAACTATACACATTGTATTTACATTTTTAAATAAATATTTTCACTCTATCTTCTCTCCAGAGAACACTCAAAGCAGCTAATGAAATCAGTCCCAAATTATTAAAACACTAACATATAAAAAATATGACAAACAGCAACTTCAAAAAATTGTGGCTCCCCATTTGTGCCATGCAGCACTGTGAGGGGGAGGCATGTTTGCTGGTCTCCAAAGGGGAAGAGGCCAGGGCAACTCTATCACAGCATCATGTGCCATGACAGAAAGCATGGAGTGGAGCCAGAAGGTTTTAAAAACTCTTGTAGCCCCCTCCTCATCCATTTCACTAGATTTCTTCAACTCACCCTCCTGCCTCTGATACAAGAAAGCCTTCTGGTTGCTCTGGGGACAGGTAGGATTTTTTTCACTTTTCCACAGTTTTCTTGCCTACCCTATACTGTTGACAGGGGATCTGGACAATGGGCGTATGGTGGTAGTTCAAATAGGAAGTCACGTGGAAGATAGTTGGGAAAGACAAGTAGGATTTCAGTGAACACCTACGCCACCCATTTGGTGAAAGGAAGTGCTCTGCATCTGCTTCTTGAAGTCATGGGACCCCGGGCAGTGGTGAAGGAGACTTTCCTTGGGGCTGAGAGCCCTCACTGTAAGTCATGAAACTTAGGGGATGGCTTCTTGGGTTGGCCTTCCAGTGGTGGGACAGGCAGGGAAGAACCCAGCTTTTGGGTTCTCCTTTGGGTTCGGGTGTTTCACCCAGGGGAAGCTGGGAAGGACAGCTGGATGAAACCACCTGCCTCAGCTGCTCCTACACTAGGTTGCTCCCCTCCTTTGCACATTCAGAGTTAAAATAAAGTGGCCCTTATTCAGTCTTTGCATCTGGTCTCTTTATTCCCATTGTTGGTCAGTAATGTTTCCTAAATCCAGTAGTTAGCCAAACTAGAGTACACTCACTGAATCACTGGGAACTTAGTAAGCCATCAGTTATATAAGTCCCATTGATTTAATTGGTTTAGTCTACTAAGGGCCAACAATTGGACTAGGTTCTATATTCAGATGTACCCATTCAATGATAAAAATTATTTCTTCAGAACTGGCCAACACATACACAAAACCCCCAGTGATAATGAAGGTCCATTCCATGTTGCATTAAGATATGTATAGAAGAAATGGAAATGCTTATGTGTCAGTATGGAATACACATGCAGCATGTCTTAGTCCTGTTTACTGCAATGAGATATACTAGGGGTAACCTAAAACACACTGCCAGGGACAGTATTTATCAGCCAGTGTTATGAACTATCATATTAATTGGGATAAACAATAAGTAAGAGTGTGGTTATAAGAAATGTTATCACCTTAAAACAAATCACAGGCTGATTTATAATCTACCCACACACTGAGATCAAGGACATTGTTTCAACCCTGCTTATCAAATATTCAAGATTCATATCCCTGCTCTTATGGATTCTTTGCTAAAGCTGTTCACTGCACAGGAAATGATAAATTGAACCGCTATGTACTTCAGATATTCACTGGCAAAATGCTTTACAGTGCTCACTAAATATTAGAAGGAACTTCCAAAATTGCTTAATGGGCTAAGACTCTGCTGAATGAGTGGATTCGCTCATTTCAAAAATGTAAGTAACTGCCCAATACAACAGAAAAGAAGAAAACATAAATACCATGTAGAAAAGAACGCAGACCTTTATTCCCTAAAATTAAAATATTAAAATGCCATCATTGTCCTATTCCAGAACATACTGATGGATGGGTAGTAGGCTTCAGATGGAAATGAATGTTGAGAAGAATTTGAGAAGATCTACATCTATAGCTATGATGGGAGGGAAAACAGAGAAGAAACAGCATGTAATGTGACAATTAATGGCAAATTAATAATTGCACAAAACAAGTATTTGTCTTAATAAACTGCATGTGAAAGGTGTTTTAATAGCTCACTTTTTTTGGCCATGAGAGTGAGGCAGCTATCTACTCCTATCAATGTTAATGGTAATTTCCCCAGTTAATTCTTTGCACATATCATTGTAGTGGAATCACAATCATTGCAGGGTGCAACATATTTTACTGAGATTGGCACTCTTTTGGTCAGAAAACAGTTAACTCAACATGCCAATGCAGAGGATAGGAATTCCACAGGGAGCCTAAAGAAAGAGATGTTTTCATCTCATTATACCTACCTTCGTAATTATAAGAAACTCATCAACCTCTAGATGAATACCACATATAATCATTTTTCCTGCATATTTTCTGAAGCAGGAAACCTAACAAGATATAAATGCAGCAGAGTAATTTAGGTTATTTGCAGTTCTCATATCAAGTAGATCCAGGATGATATATTAAAGAAACAGGTAAGCTAAAAATATGTTTTAAATGCTTGGCTGATAACAAAATAAATAACAGTTCTCTCTCTTCTGGAAGGAAAAGTAAATACATTCAGATTTTCCCCTTAGAGAGTAAGAGGGCTTGGCTGTATATATGTAGCATCAAGATTCCAAATCATATGTCATCCAAACTTAAGAAACACTGATGCCAAAGTTTTTGAAAAAATACAAGGCAACTTTCATGTTTATTTAAGAGTTTGAAACGTACAGGAGAAAGCCCACAACATTCCATGATCCTATGTGTGTAAATCAAGTGTAGGGAAAGTGTGGCCGACAGGCTGTTAGGATTATCCCAACCCCTTCTTCTGCAACCCAGCCAAGTGTGGGAAGGCATTATTTAGAGTCAAAGCAGGAACACATGCACAGACTGCATGTTCCCAAGTAGGTCTGGACCCATTCAGAAATTACTTGTGTAAACATACTGAATGTTCCTCTTGACATAAAATCCTTGTTCCATGATTCAGCAGTCAATTCTGAATGCTGCTCTGGAGAGGACAGACCAGGCTTGCAGTAAAGGCAGCTGAACATATGGAATGCAGGGGCGGGTCTGTGCCCAGTCATTATGATGCCACCCATGTACAGACTGCATTTCTCCCACACCCAACTTTTGTGTCAAATGTATATATGAGCAACCAATGATGGTACATCTCACCCAATAAAATTATCACCCACAGTTCAATTCAGCAAAGAAGTGCATGTTCATACCTGAACACCCCTCCACACCCCAAATGGACAAGTGTTATACTCCTGTAATACCAGGCTCCGTAACTTTTAAAGCCTGAACACCAACAGTGCAATCCTATAGATGTCTACTGGATGGCAAGTCCCACTTGAATTCAATAGGGATTATATCCAGGTACGTAGTACAGGATTGTGGTTTTAATGTTCCTATGGTTCTCACACCAGGATTTCACATACGAAATTCACATTTTGAAACCACAACAATGTTTCCTTCCCCCTACCCCCCGGCTTACAGAAAGTGTGAACAGACATTTTGCCAAGAATGAAGATGAGTGTCATTTTTTTTCTTTGAGACTACATTTCAGACAAATGTAAGTGCAAGTGTTGCAATATGAACAGTATATTTAATAACTTGCCATATGTACTTTTATTGGTAGTAACACTGAAGTGCACAGTGGATTGGGCAAGGTAGCTTACTATGGGGAATTGTGACT
The DNA here is from genome assembly GCA_030412105.1 of Cyclura pinguis. NCBI lineage: Eukaryota > Metazoa > Chordata > Lepidosauria > Squamata > Iguanidae > Cyclura > Cyclura pinguis. Next base: position 135,747,005 of record CM059600.1, read on the forward strand.
TTTCATACATCCAGTTTGAAAATAAAATGTACTGACTTCTTCAGTCCTAATGTACCAAAGAATATCACATATTCTCCCCATGCACCCTTTTTTCCCCTTTTTATGAGCAAAGACATTGTGCGGATTTGTTTATCTTATGGCCGATTTACACATAATTGATTACATAGGATGTGATGGATTATACCTCTCCCTATGCACACATGGAGGAAAATGAAAACTCTGAAGTAGACACAGGGACAGGAACAACGCACTGGGTCTTCATTTCATGGAAGAGTCTGCATGAGTCCAAAGCTTGGCTTTAAAATAGGATGAACAACTGGTGTCTAGTAGTTCTGTGTCAGTAGAACTGTATCATGGTTGAGCAACTTGGATAGCTCCTTCAAACTTAAGATTAACATTCAAAGGACACTGACGCCTCAAGATGAAGCCACAAACAACCACTGGGATGGTTATTAGTGACATGAGCTGGAATAATCATGTATGCTGTACATATTTTTGTGGGTTGTGGAACAAGATATCTAGCATCACCTACTGCAATGTGCTCATCATAGGTGCACAACAGGAGATGCCCCTCAGCACCTAGAGAACAAGGAACAGCATTATGCTCTCTATGTGTGTTTGTGTGCGTGTGTACAGAGTCTGTTCATTCTTCCTTGGGTATGCAAGAGAAGCAGGAATATGCCCACGCATATCTCTGCAGCCAATCATTGGTCCAAGGATGTAGCTATGTGGGGACTTTCTGGCTGCTGTTGAAGCCTCTGCCATCGCATCACCACAACCGCACAACTACTGTTGTCAGCCTGTTTATTGGATCTTATTCTCTTTTTCCCCCTAGGAAGACTGTAATGCATGAACTGGAAATACTAATTACATTGTCTCACCCTCCCCCAAATTAATACTCATTTCTTTTCTCAATACCCCCTCAAAATGTAATAGCTAAAATATTATCAATTAAGGGAGAAATATAAGGAGGATAAGAAAAAAATTGGTTTTGAAACAGTAGAAACGGAATTTGAAAAATTATTGCTAGGAGAAGGAGAAGATTCTCATTTGATTGCTAATATGTATAAACTGTTATTAAGATTTGACACAGAAGAAGAACAAATAAAGGAATCAATGATTTATTGGGCACAATGAATAAGGCAAAATATAGACTTGGAACAATGGGAAGATGCTTGGGGAAAGGGATTAAAATTTACAAGTTTACAAGTCGTAATGATTTGAAAAAGAATTTTTATAAAATGTTATATAAATGGTATCTTACGCCTGAGAAATTAGCTAAGATGTACAAAAACCTTAAAGATAAATGTTGGAAATGTAGAAACCATGTTGGAATTTATTATCACATATCGTGGAAGTGTAAAAAAGCTAAAAAGTTCTGGCTAAGAATAGGAGACATTATGCAAAAGATATTAAAAGAAAAAATATTAAGACCCAAATTATGCTTATTAAATATAATAAATAGGAGGGATAAAAGGGAAAGAAAGCACAAGAATTTGATTAGATATATGGTAACAGCAGCAAGAATTTTATACATCAAATATTGGAAAATCAATAAGATACTGAAACTAATTGAGTGGATGATTAAGTTAATAGATTTGGCAGAAATGGATAAACTTACAACATGATTGAAATGGGATACAATAGATTCATTTTTGAATACCTGGAAACCTTTCACAGATGACGTGAGGAGTAAAAATGGGGACTTAGTGATTGTGGGATTTGATTTCTAAAACAGGATAGCAGTGATATTAGTAGGGAACAAAGTAAGTAGTAGAGACTTAAAAGGAGATAGTGAAATAGATTTAACTCTGGAACTTATCGCAGAAGAGGACAGGAAGTCATTTTAATATATTTGTATTAACTGGTATCAATGTTTCTTTATCTATAGCTGTGTTTGTAGATGTCTATAGTTGTATCCATAGTCTATAGCTGTTTTGTAGGATGTGGGATTAACTGTAATCCCTTTCTTCTTAATTTCTCTATACTAATAGTTTCTTTTTATTCTTTCTCTTTCTTCTTTTCTTTTTTCTTCTTTTTTCCCCTTTCTTTTTTCCTTTTCTTTAATATTTTTATTTATTTATTTATATATATATATACATTTTTTTCTTTTTCTTTTCTTTCTTTCTTCTTTTCCTCTTTTTTCTTTTCTTTTTTCCCCCTAGGATGCTAATCAAGAGATATTGATCTGTTACATTGTGTCCATATCATCTTTTCTTGTTTGTGTGTTTGTTGTTGTTTTTTAAAAAAATATTTATCAATAAAGATTATTTAAAAAAAAAAGGGGGGAAGGATCATTTGGAAGGTGGGCCTGAGGCAGTATGCTATGCTTATAGCTCAAAGAAAGGGCTAACTACAGTTTGTACCGAACAAGGCTCCCCGGTGCCATTTGCTTTCTTGAGCTTTGTGTATAAGAAAATGGGCCAAAATCGTCATAAATTGTTAAGCACTGAAAAGGTCAAATGAATAACAGTTAAATATCACAAACAGCACATATATAGTAGGATTATGACATTAAAGAACTACAGTCATGTTGACAGAAAACATATATTTATTCGTTTCTCAAAGGCCACAATCTGTAGATGCTTTTGTGGCTTTTCTTCTTCTTCTTCTCCTCCTCCTCCTCCTCCTCCTCTTTTGTTTTCTTCGTCTTCTTCCTTCTCCTCTCCTCCTCTCCTCCTTTCTTTCACTTTTCTATGGATGTTAAATCCTGAACATTTCAGTAATTTTCTTTCCACTATCTCAGAAAACAGAAATCATGAAAACTGATGTGGTTTGTATCATGATCTCTGAGTCACATGGAGGCAAGCAATGGTCAGCTTGAAAATACCCAGTTTGTTCCAGCTCACAACCTATTTTTATTATAATAAAATAATGCATAAGAATGACATTCCTACTTCACACTGCAATTCATATTTATTACAGCTGGGAAAACTGAGAAAGATTATTCCTTCTAGCCATTTTAATTACCAAAAATCTAGTTGCTTTTAAAATATCATAACCCCCACCTGAACATTCAGGAGAGCTGAAGATCACTATGGAAATAAGAAAATGGTGCCAGACAAATGTTGGCACTGATTTGCTATATATCCCAGGAGAGACAAGAGCACAGTAGAAAATGGAAGGAGCGTAAAAAGATTTCTTCTCTATTACCCCCTTCTAAAAAACCTTTTGGTTTTACAAACTCCATATCCCAATGGAAATAAACACTAAAACAGACTAACTACCTGGGATGGCAATTCTTTTCTAACCAACAAACAATCTGTCAGCTGTCTGAAGGTGAAAATGAGACTAATTGGGCTCTAACCATAAGAAATGTATTTATCATCTAATTATTACTCAGTCATTTCTAACATCCTCTCTTTCTTTTCTTGGCCCAGTTATGAAACTTAGAGAGCTGTCTAACAGGGTAGATTTGTATCTGTGAGCACTGTTTGCATTCTACCATGATCACTGTTCTCTCTCTCCCTTACTGTTTTCCTTTCAAGTTTTTACATGTCTACAAAGCAATATTTAATGAGTGAGCAAATATTTTCTATAACCACTTTGCTATTCACTGTTGTCCATTTGAGGCTACACTACTTCCCCCTAAAGCAAAGGATGATTTCAGACACAATGACTTCGTATTACATGAACAATCACTGACTCATATGTTGTCTTCTCTCCTCTCGTTTGATCATTGTTTGCAGAAAATCATAGTTCTTCTGAATGGAGAAATTATAGTTTGTCCTTTGCAGTGGCTGAGCCAACACTTGCCCATTTGGACAGAACACCAAAAGCCACCAAGGACTGGAAGTATAGAATCAATTACAGCAGAATGCGATATATGAAATTCTATGCCAGTAACGCCTCTCTGTATTCTACATTGGGTTAACAGGATGGTCTCTATGCAAAAGAATAAATGGACACACACCTGACATTAGAAATGACAATATCCCCAAACCAACTGCAGAACATTTCAACCTCCCTGAATACACAGGAAGGGATTTACAGATCATGGCCCTTGAACAAATAAATTACAAAGGAAGGCTAGAAAGAGAAACAGCTGAATTGAATTATATTTACACATTCTAATCCATTAGGAGGGGTACAAAAACAATGGCTTTATGGCAAACTACATATATCACTACAAGAGCTCTTGCTACTGCCTGTATAAATGAAGGCATCTTCTCTGAGAGAATTTTGAACCCAAGGATTTTGGGTGAGCAAATTTATTGCTTTCATACAACAGTAACTGACTACTGTAAAGCCCTTTGAAAATTTGCATCTTTCTAGATCTTACTACATTTTAGCTCATTCCCACAACCTTACAAATATGCTTTATACCTGTTGCCTTAATAACACTCTGTACTCCATCCGAAGAAGTGGGTCTATAACCCTGGGACCTCATGCTAAAATAACAATCAGTTAATCTTAAAGGTGCTGTCACATTCCTCCCCCCCCCCATTGTTTCTTCCTTCTTTTTAATAATACACACAGTTGGCACAAGCCGGTGGTGGTGATGGAGGAGGAAGAAGAGGAGGAGGAGATGGTAAACAAAACTGAAACATTTAGGATTGCAAAAGCAGCAGTGACAGGCACTCTGTTTACAGCACTTTACTGAAAAATAGTGAAGAAACCAAACCTCTGGTACTTTTGTTTTTTTTACTGCAGTAAAATATCTACATATGGAAAAAGCCACATGGGGTGGTGCTGATTTCTCTGCTAACTGCTGACTCACCCAAAATGGCAAGATGGAAACTTAGCTGGATCAGTTTAGATAAAAAAAAAATCTGAATAAGATAAGATTAATCTGCAGTTGTTGCATCATAGTCTGTACAACTCTGTAGATATTTTTCTTGGTGCTGCTTTCAACACTTCTTAAGTGCTAAGTCATACCACCAGCAGTGTGCAAAGCTGCTAGCTAAGTGAAGAATTATAAAGACAATTTGTTTTTCTATGGCAGATACACTGCTCAAGCATACACACAGCACACAAGAGGAAATGTATTTTTGGCAACTACATTTCCCATGATGCACTGTGAATATACATGAATTGTGTTTTTGTCAGTGTGAAAGTATTAACCACTTTGCAATGCAATATTAACAAAGAAATATTCATTCATCATAATCCTCTTTTTATGAAGCCCTCACTCTCCATTATAAGTCCTATGAATTAAAAAAAAAAAGTTGTGCAAGATTCTTTAACTGACATCCCTACAACTGCTCCAAGTCTACACAACTGTTTGATCATTTAGCTTCAGGGCTAAAATATACTCCATACCAGTTTTCCCTCTTTTTGAACAAGGGAAAGAGATGCTTGATAGCTGTGTTGCTCAGTGCTGCATAGAGGACTTTTCTATTTTGTTCAAAGACTGCTGGCACTCCAATATTAAATTAATTCACAGTGTCTGTAAGAATACCAAAACCACCAGAGAGGTCAAAAAGGATTTTGAGTCTGTACACACTAATGAGGATACTTCAAAAACACGACAAAGAGCACTAAAAGGATAGAAATGAAATTGTGTTGTAAAAGCAGATATCTAAAAAAAAACCCCTCTTATAATAAATAAGTAGATATGACTCTTTCCTTCGAAGAGGATCTTCAGACACCATGTAGTGGGCAATGGAGCTAGGCAGAATATCTACACTAGTGATATAGCATGCAAGTATAGTTTTTAAATTTGGTCCATCAAATGATTTCTTATACCAGCAATGTCAACACTGTACAGCAATTCCCAGGGAAATTTCTTGTAGGACCCTAGATTTCCCAGTTTATATCCTGTTCATATTTGATCCAACAGACAGTCTGTTCCTAAGTGATTTAGGACATTACTGGTCATAAGAAGCACTTGAAATATGACCTAGTCATCATCCCACCTTCATCATTCTGAATCAGCTCAAGTGAAACACAGCCACATGGCTGTGTTTCATACTTTTGAGTCTGTGGCCACAATCCAAACAAGCTGTATTTAAAGTATAGGTCTTGCTGAGATCTGACCAGAATGGGCTTAGTTGGCGCACAAGGCTCTGCAAAGCAAAAGGCGCTCTGGCCACTCCCAAAAGCTTTGGATTTTGGATTGGATCCATAGGTGTCACAGAACCAGGATCCTAATTTCTCAAAAGGAACTGCAATCACTCTGCAAACATGGTGAAGCCCAACTTCTCTGAGTTTTGTTCCCCTGAGCAAGACCAACACTGTCTTGTTGCAAGTTCTCTCTCCCTTTTTTTGTGCTCATCCACTCTCTTGGTAATATGAGACATAGATACAAAACATCAACAGCTACCTTGAGTTACTGTGGAATGCAGAAGTAGATCAGAGCTTTATCTTTACATAGTGTGCCCGCTGTATATGCGGGAGTTCTGTTCCTGGAATCCTTGAATAAAGCAAAAAAAAGTGAAGCCTCACATCCCATTGTAGTCAATAGAGGCAATGTCTGTGTGTCCGTGATAGCAGAAGTGCATGCCCACTGCATCCATTGATTATAAAAGGATGTGACACTTCACACGACCTCACATTTGTGCATACAGAGGACATGCAAGAGGAGAACCCACTGTACTAATAAAACTGAACTCCAAATCCCTGGACGACCTCCTCCAGCAATTTTATGTATGTGTTAAATAGTTTGGGTATACAACAGAGCACTGAGGGACCTGGTGGTGGAAGGAATGCTTCACCTTCTGTAAACACTCATCCAGAACCAGAATCAGAATCAAAGGAAAGTAGCATTACTGAATCCTATCCCAGTCAAGTCAGTATGACTGACAATGGCCCTTTCTGCACCGGGGTATTAAAACGGTACAGAGCGGCCTCCCACGGAGGTCGTCTGCACCATGGAGTGGATTGCGGCGGACTACTTTTCATAGTTCTGCACCTCAATCCGCTCTGAAGCAACCGGAACTGGTGGCGCTGCGTGTTTTTTAAAAACCTCTTTTCAGAGGTTTTTAAAAAGCACGGAGCATGCAGCCCCGTACAGCTCCGTTGCCGGGCTCCGGTGCAGATTTGCAGGCGCGCACTAGTGCATGCCTGCAGATCTGCCGGGGGTGGGTTTCCAGCTGGCGAGCTTCTCCGGTTGGTGGGGAGCCTCCGCCAGCTGGAAGCCGCCATTTTGGACGCCGGAGGACTGCGGAGCAGCAAGTTCGCGATGCTCCGCATGGTGACGGACTTACCCGGCTGCCGGTAAGCTCCGTTTCAGCACGTTTTCCCCCGTTTCCCCCTCCACATGCGGAAAGGGCCAATATCAAAAGCCACTGAGGAGTCCAGAAGAATGAACGGGTTTCCTCGTTTCCCTGTGTAGATTATCCACAAAGGTAACTTAAAAAGCATACATAACGATGGGATTTTTAGAAAGAAAGAAAGAAAGAAAGAAAGAAAGAAAGAAAGAACGAACGGCATTACTACTTTCTCTTTTTGGCTCTGATAAAACAGCTCTCTTGCGGAGGTTCATAAACCATTATTCTGCAGAAATATTCTGGTAGCTTTATGAGCCAACAAATCTCAAGGGAAGCTACTTTTCTGGTGCTAATGAGGTTGTCATTTTATTACTCATCTTTTATTGCCCTTTGCGCCTCATCTCCACATGACCAAAAAGGGGAGTGGCCTCTGCTTGCATTGAAATTCCTCCAGGCCATCTAAAATGACAACAGAACTAACATCTGAGAGAAGAAGTAGGCCTGTGTCCCTAACATTGTTACTTTTTATATCCTTTATGGCTTTTGATATCATTGACTGATAAAGAAGCCAGTGGAACTTTGAAAGCTTGAATGATATATTTTGTGCAGTTTTGGTTGGTCAGGAAAACCACTGTTTTGTGGATTTTGGGTTTTGCTGTATTTTTATGCATCGCCAACAAGTTTACTCCTGGGCATATAATAAAAATGAGGGTTAACTATGCAAAGGTAATGTCTCAATTTATGAAGAATTTTGTGCACATCCTTGAGCTCTACAGAGTGAGAAGTAGCAGTAAAAAACTGAGAAGTCGATAACAAGAGTTCCAAACACTAGATATGAAATTTGGTTGCCAAAATTTCTATCCAAACAGGTTGTATTTGGATTCAGTGGTAAACCAGAGTTAATATAAATTGTTCTGGCTAGTTGGGGAAGGAGGAGTATACTGGTACATGCTGCACAAGTGCTTCCACTGAAAATGAGAGTGGGTCAACAAACTATGTATCTCCTGTCCATTATTTATGTATTGTAATCTCTGAACTTTTGGCTTCTCTTTACCCCAGCAAGCCAGAGAAATAAACTATGAAGAAACAATGGGTTATTTATCTGACTTGCCCGCACAGATGCAAGTCAAATGATATGGTTCTGATACCACAATAAAGGAAAATTCTGTGATTTGTTGAGCTACTCTCAGTTGCATAAAGAGCATTTTAGATAGCACATTGAGTTCATCCCTAACCAACTTCTGTTTCTGAATAAGGTCACAGTTTTCACAAGGCTGCTATATAGATGAAAATTGGGCTAAGGGTGTAGCAAATAATTATGGGCCTCATGCAGTTCTTCTTTCCTGTTTAGTAAACACCACTAGGGCCATTTCCGCACTATGCTCTTATAGCACAATTATTCTATTTCAACATCCTATGGAATCCTGGGGTTTGCAGTTTAGGGAGAGGCCAGCCAGCCCCTCCCTAAGCTGGAAACCCCAAGATTCCATAGGATGTTGAAAGTGGCATAATAGTGCTATAAGAGCGTAGTGCGGAAATGGCCTAAGTCACATCCACTTCCATTCACTTTCAGTGACGGCAAAGTCAGCTTTGTCTGTCTAAGCAGATTCTCTTCTCTTTCTCACTTTCTTAGTAAATAATCCTTATGATAATTTGTATCCACAATTCTTCATTTATATTCACACTGAGGGGATTTTTCTCAGAAGTGCATATCTTGTATTTTAGAATAATTTAATTGTAAATAATATATAGAAATACTCAAGAAAAGAAATTGCAGTGGTTCAGAAACCACTTAATTATGTATTCTACTACAAAAGGACTGCATATTGTGCTGGTTTAAATTTTTTTCCTAGCTCTGCAAAGGACCCAAACCTACATTCACTGATGTCAGTGGGAAGTTAAGCAGACACCAGTCTAAGCACTTCCTAATTCTTCAGGCAATCTAATTTAAAACAATCACCATAAAATTCTGAAGTAAGAGACCAGTTCCCTTTAATACATAATAATTGCTAGATATAAACATTTTATTTTGAAGCTATCAGTTAACCAGACATTATGCAATTTCTAAACGTATATGAATGAAAGTTAAGAGTCCTTGCTGTACAAATCTTTGCTTCCCTATTTATCCACTGGAGAAAATAAAAATTTTCCATACTTTATAATTTTAAATGTCTTCCAGCTATTCTAGGGTAAGATCTTTTTGGAACCTATCAATGGGGTAACACAACTTATAATATATTTTAAACACCTCATAATGTTTCATTCATAAAAATGTTATGAAACCAAAAAATGGTTATTCAATCTACTAGAAAATTATTTGGATCAAGGTTGGTGAGGGGGGAGAAGAATTTATTATATTCTTGGATACACACACAGACATACACATACAGAGAGAGAGAGAGAGAGAGGCTCAAGACCTCTTTCCATTAAGATATAGAAAAATTAAAAATAAAAGCAATAAAAATATTAATATAATCAGCAACTCCCTAACAAAAAGTCATAGGGATGACAAATTGATCTAAAGCTAATGCCTAGAAACCTGTTCAGTATTTATGGTGTTGTAAGCTAGATTTACAACCTTGTAAGTTTTCCTGTTCACATATATGATCATGGCACCATTCTCACAATTGCAAATGTTTTCTAAAAACCAACTTAAAAGCCAAGCAGTTGCATAAATTGAGTTCTGTAGTGCTGGTGAGTGAGGATCTGAAAGATGATACATCCAGCCCCCTCTTGCCGGTGAGTCTTGGTGCAATGAGCAGTCGCAACGTTCCTGAAACTGCATGTTACATCATGACTTTCTGGTAGGAAGTGGCTGGATAAGTTATCTTTCAGCACGCTGCTCACTAGCACCACAGAACTCCTTCAGTTGGTGCAACTGCTTGGTGTTTAAGGTGGGTTTCAGTAGTAGGACTGGAAGACAGATCACAGCTACATCATTAGAGCTATGCTTCCTATGCAGGATCTTGACTAACATCCGCAAATACCATACACATTCCATCAACTGACAAGGAACAGAGAAATATCTTGATTCAGTGCCAAAAAACCAAAAAAATCAAAACCATAACCACAGTGGTCTCAGCTAAGCCTCACTGGGGAGAACATCCACAGATACAGGCCAACAATCAACCCTTGTTACTAGTTTCCCAGCTTCTCATAAAACAGAATTCTGGAGTTTGTAGTTTACTGAGGCAAAGAGGTGTCTGGCTGAGAATCCTAGATACCCCTCCCTAAACTGCAAACCCCAGGATTCCGAAGGATGTTGAAAGTGGAATAATAGCACTACAACAGTGTAGTGTGGAAATGGCCTCAGAGAAGGTCTCAGATATTGATTTCAGCATATGGTATACATGCATGTGGGGAGAAGAAAGCAGGTCCACATCAAGCATATATTTTAAACAATGGAGGCGTTAACCTTTAATTATATATTTTGAAGCTCAAGTAACTGTGTGTAATCATTGTCTTGTATCTTTTTGCCTCTTTCTTTAGAAAACTGCTACCTTACAAAATTGGGTCAGACTTTTCTATATTTTTCAGTGCATTCGGTGTTCCTTCCCATTTCAAATATGGAGACAGTATCTTTTAAAAAAGGACTTCTGTGTTGTCAGAATAATCTTGCTAAATGTTATTACCACTTTATAGTTTCACCTGGTTCTCTTAAGTGGTATTGTAAGGATCAGCCCTGGAGCCATGAAGGTCATTGGAACACTGTGCTTTCTGATTTATTTAAATAATCCGTTGATCAAAGGATTTCTTACAGAGGAAGTAATGCTACTTTAGCAGCATGGTTTGACAGAATTGGGCTGTTCAATATATTTAAGAAATATATACATTGTGTGTGTCCTAACCTATTTTTCTATTTATCTTGAGATGACTGATCAAGTGTTCTTTAGCTGACTTGTTATTAGTCAAAAAACACAAAGTTATGTTAAAAGTATGGTTAATATACTTATGGATGTGATCTTTTCCCCATTACTCTACTAAGATTTGCAAGTTAGGCAACTCTAGCATTTAAACTGCAGGTATTGATACTACAAATCAAGCAAGTCTGGCCTTCCATTCAATTAATGAGTAATTCAATATAACAAAAAGCTAAAACACTCCCTTTTTTTATTCTGAAACAGTCAATAGTCACTTGAATTACAGTTATTTAAAACAAAGTGGGTGCTACCATATTAAGGAGGCAACGAAGTACAACAGCTGCCTTTATGCACAGCATGGGACATGTTGTAACAGCAGGATATACCAGAAACATTAAGGAATACACTGCAGAAGATCCTATCTGGAATTTCAGGGTCCTGGAATGACAAAAGTATATGATAAGGAGGATGACAATAATGTAGAAGGAGAATATTTGATCAGTGGGCAAAATCTAGTCCTGTTTTAAATTAACAACTGTTCCCCTCAGAAGTATTATCCTCCAAATATTTGGGATGGAATAATTTTCTTGATTCAATATGCAGTTATTTGCTTATGGGCAAATAGTCTAATCCATGACCAGAAAAGCCAGAGCATCAGAATCTTATGTCACATCCAGACCTTTCATCTTGTTATGCTCCAAATCCATTTCAAGCCTTAAGTTGAGTTCCCCACTATACTAACTAAGGCCTGGTTTGGACATAGTACTTGATCCTGAAAAGAAAGCAAGGCTGTCACCTTTCTAGTCTCATATGACCATGACAAGGAGTTTAGATACTTTTGTTTCTGGTTTTGTTAAATTGAGCTTGCCATCCCATCTGTAACCTAAGCTAGTCTTAACAACCATTAGTAGAAATGTAAAATTTAGAGAATAATTTATTTTCAGTAAAAATAAACATGATTAACTGTAGATTAGGGATCACGCAACATGCTAAACTACAGTGATGCTAATTACCTCTAGATGAATAGCACATATAGTCAGTGGAACCGCCTCTTTGGATTCTGGCCGCAGAGTATAATCTTATCAAATAGCAAATAAATATTGCTTAACAACCAATTAGTGGAAAGCTTGTCACAGATGAAAGCAGGGATGGAAATAATATGGACAGGCATTGATAAAAGGGTGACTTTTAAGTCTCTTATACATATGGTTGCCGTAAGTTGAAGTCAACAACAATTAACAACAACAAAACAGGTATTGCTATGCTAGCTAGTGCTGACAGTGGTTACATTCCAACAACATATGGATTCTCACCCTGGAGTTATCCCTTTGCTCTCTTGCATTGGCTGGCATCCTCTTAGTTAGTTTTAACTAGAGTAGGCTAATTGAATCAGTTACTGAATTAACATGTGGGTAAGTCCAATTACAGTGCCCCCTCTACTGTTGCAAGGGTTCAGGGCCCAGAACTCTTGTGAAAGTGGAAAAATTACAAATAATCCCCTCCCATGATTCCTCTTCCATTCCCTTCTGGGATTCCCCCCTCCCATACCCTTACCTTTTGTGCATCTGGGCCAGATGCAAGGGAATGGGGGAGGGACTCCAGAAAGGAGAAGGAAGGGTCATGTGGGCTTCTCCTCGCCTTTTTCTTTGGTGCAAGTTCTCAGTGCCGGAGCTAGAGGCAAGGGAATGGGAGGGAAGAGCTCGGGGGGGGGAGGTGTGCCCCTGCCTCCCCCCATTTCCTTGCCTTTTGTCTGGGCACTTGCCTGCCTTTTCTGCACCTGGAAAAATTCAAGGGAATGGGAGGAGGTGAATGGGAGGGAAGGCACCTGCGCACCTTGTGAATAATCAAATTTGCAAAGGCCAAACCCACAAATGTGGAAGAAGGGCTGTAGTTCAATGGGTCTACTCTAGTCAGAACTAATAATGGGATTTAGTCCATTATGTTACAGCGCTATGTTATGAATTCTCATATCTAAAACGTAGACATACTTCATTAGCAACAGCTAGAGATCAAGTGATGGGTCTATCAATCACTCGGATTGAAACATGGATCTTACTTCCCTTTCTCTTTCATTTGACAATTTCCTTGCTTTAAGGCAAGCAATTTATGGACTACCAACCCCCACCAAACCCAACAGTCTGTCCTCACCTCAATTATTCCACATGGGAAATTAGCTCAGCTGCCTTCCCAGGAGTCCTCCAGGAGTGGTAGATTGACTACAATCCTCTACACAACCTCCCAGGCCTTCCAATGATGGTGATGTCACCAACCACGAGGTGTGGATGTGAAAGTGAATGGGCATGTGTGTGTGGATGGGCCCCTTCTGCAGTCGTCCACTCCTACCTTCAGCATATACCACATACAGAGCTGTCCTTCCTATTTAATATGCAACACCTGAAATACCCAAAATTCTGTCCAGCAGATTTCAGGAAAATAAAAAGTAGAGCTTTTTCACAAAACCAGTTTGGGGAAATATACGACAAATATTCACTTCTAAGTAATTCTTCATGCAATGTCCACTTTCTCTTATTTCGGCAATATTCACACATCTCACTAAAACGTAGCCAACATCAAATATAGCCTCTTGCAAAACCCACAATGACATCCCTCTTTAAATCATCTGAGAATGAGAACATGAAATATCACAAATTTGTCTTAACATGAAAAGGAAGGCTTTTTGGACAACTAGCACTCAGATGTCAGGCAAACAACAAAATGCCAATACAAGGTACATCACCATACAGATAATCATCCAAATTAAACCCAGTCAGAGCAGACAGATCTAAATGAACATGTTCTGGTAAATATAGTCAGGCCTCCACATTTGCAGGTTTCACTTTTGTGGATTTGATTATTCACATATTATCTGCTGTCACCTCTGCTGCCTCCTTATGCCATTTTTAATAGGGACTGTAAGCCTTGTGAGACTGAGAACGAAGCTTGTAAGTCCCTCTTAAAAATGGTGTGGGGCAGCAGTGGAGGTGGCAGTAAGCCCCACCAGCCACCCACTTCTACCTTGTGAAAGAACTCAAAGGATGCCTCAAAGGAATCCATGGTGGGTTGAATATGATGATACTTTTTGTGTGCATGTGTGTGTGTTAAATATTGTTTGGGAGGGCCTAGGATTATTCACGATTTTTTTCACTTTCATAGGAATTGTGTGCCTCTAACCCTAGCAAATGTGGAGGGATTACTGTATTCCTTCTACCAACTATTTTCTAGGGAAAACACTCTGAGAATACCACTAAAGAACTCAACACATAAACTTGGAAATTGCTTGGTAATACTTTGAAAACCATGGCTCTTCCCTGTCCTCATCTCTTCAAATGCTTAGCATCTTTCCTTCTGTTAACTTCTCTGGTTCTCATAATTTGCAAATCAGTTTGGTACAGGGTGGGTGCTACTACAAATGAAGTGCATAATAATATAATAAAGATCTTGATTGAAGCGGTGTTTCAGTACCGTTCTTGGTATAATAACAATTTTAAACACTTCTAAGCTGCAGCCCAGTTTCTAAAGCGTTGGCATACCAACTTACTCATTTCTATTCTGCTTACAAACTGTAGATAAGTAAGGAAAGCATGAGTTTTCTTTTTGGAGGTGCTTAAAGAAACTCTCTCCTGACATTAAAAAAAAATATTTAAAAGAAAGCTAATGAAACTGCACTGAGTGATAAGGGACTGTGTTACAAGTATTAAAACAGATGAATTGCATTAACCCCTGGCCTCCCCCATTATATTCACTGCCCACTGGAAACAACAACAGAATTACTAAAATCCCACACTCTCTAATGGGATGGTAATAGGATTCAGAGGCCATTAGGGTAAAGGCAATCCATATTTTATAGTTTAATAAGCTCCTGCTGAAGATGTTGCCTCCTTCTTCAGAAGTCCAACAATTACCAATTTAATATTAACTAATCCTCATCCATAGTCAAGATAGCAAACAACATGAGCTTTTTGAGCTGGCTTCTTTTTGTGCAGGCACAGAAAAAACATACATGAGATAATTTATTATTTTCACTAATACTGCTTATTACTGTCATTCAAAAGTCCTCTGACTAAGAAAGATGCCATGGTTACTGAAATGTAGATATTCAGTATGAGTGCTTTTATTATTACTTTTTAATACAAATACTCTTACTTGTTACTTTTTTATTGGAAACCTTCAGTTTTTAAAAACAAGATAATACAAATGAAACTGGATCAAACAAAGTGTAAAAAATAGCACACAAAGAACAAAGGCAACTATGTAAGCACATATAGATGGAATTTTTGCCAGCTTTCTTGGCTGCAGCACAAGAAAGAAAAAGCAAGTATGGTACCAAATTGACTTTTGTTCCCCTAACTTCATAAAATTTTAGGTGTATAACATACGACCATTATCATAATGTCCCAACCAGAGTTTACTGTGTTGACTAGAGAAATTACAGTAGCTGTACTCCAAAACTGACTCTTCCAAGCTGAGGTCTCAACTCCTAAAGCTTTATAACCCACAGAAAAACTATAGTGACAACATTCAACCACATGCTAACATCCCTTTATTTCACTGCAATGTTAGGGGCAAGAAGCTGAGAGCTTGACATGAGGCTGTGATTCCCAACAGAAGCAGAGCAGAAAAATTTTCAGGATGCCTGGGACTCTTTAAATTGGGAATAGATCCACAACAGATAATGTCCTCTTCAGAAATCAAAAGTGGATTATTTTTTGTAAAGAACTCTATTGAAGAATAAACTAAATGCTGTATTCAATACAAGTGTACCTCAGGGGGACAACTGTCAGATCTCAGGGGGCTGCATTGCCCCAAATGGGTCCTTAGGCAGGGCAACCTCCATTGTCCCAAACATCAAAAATAAACAAAAGAAAAAATCCTACTCTTTTTGTGCCAAAATACCTCTTAATGCCCCCAAGTGGTTTGTGGGGAATTTTGTCAGGTTTTAGCTCTTCCTAGGTCATTTTAGGGCATGGAGGGAGATTTTTGTTTTACAGGACATCACCTGCAATATTAATTTTCAGGTCCCTTCCTGTTACACACCTTTAGGAGGCAATATGAGACAAAAATACCAAAACTTTTCCAAAAAGAATTTTTTGTCAAGCTACTGGGGGTCATAAAAACAGGCTTTTGGGGGTAAAGATAGGGGAGTAAAGTGTACACTTGAGGATTTATATTTCTCCTTGGTGCACACTTTAAAATAAATTCCACTTTTATACTTAATAATTGTGCACAACAGGGATCCAAATTACTGCATACTGGAAGGGAGATTTAAATCTTCCTACCTATTTTTTTAAATTATTATTTACTAATCCAGCACTTGGTTTCCAGAGATAATAAAAAAAAGAGACTGTCAGACAAACCTATTAAACTGAATAAATTCTGACAAAATAAGACTAATCTTTTCACCAAACCATCCTTTTACTTTAATAGTAAGGGACCTTATTCAACAAGCAGATGGATCAGTAGCATTCTCTTCTTATTAGGTTGTTCTTATAGGGTAGGGAGGGTTTTGCCTGTCCACTGGCACCCAACTGGAGTTTTCCACCCATGCCCAATAGCAGGCATAAGGATGTCCAATTCTCATTCAGACAGAAGCAAGCAGGGGGAGTGGAGTTGAAGGCATCCATGTCATTGCCGTGACCTGGATCACTGCCTTTAGAGCTTTGTTTGTATAAAAACAAGAACCATGCAGGTTCAAATGATCTTAATACTATCATATTTAATTTGGCCGTAAGACACATTTCTCACACTCTGAAGGACCTACTGTTTGTTAAGTCCATTAAAAACAACAAGAACAACTTTAATTTATCAGTGACTGAGTCTGTGTTCCTATAATTTTTCCCTTTTATAATGAGCTTGTTATCTGCTTTAAAATGCAACAACATTAGAAAGATATTCAGTGGACATTCCCACATTCAACCATCTGGAAAGCTTCTGCTTTTCAAACTGCTGCAATCCACTGTGATTTTCCAGCTTTCATAGATAAGTTTTTATCCTGCAAGAAAGTTGATCTTTCTAAAGATCATGCTAAAGAAGCAGGGATATTAGGCTGCATTTGCAGCAATGGCAACCTTTGCAAATATCAAAACGTCAAAGTGTATCAGATCAATTACAACCTACAACTTCTTTTAATATTACGTCTAAAAGTCTACTGTCTCAGGTACTGGCCATGTCAGCATTAGGATACTCATTGATTTTTTTAAGGAAATCAAATATCGCATGTCACACACAGTAAACAAAAAACTCTTAGAAATAAAGGAAAAGAAAATAATTTTGATAAGTCATTGATATTGAAACATTATTTGATTTTCTAATAGCTTTTTCATAATAAAAATTCTAAAATTTAATAATGAAAATATCTGTAGTTTTAAATTGTTTTCAACTGTTTACCATTCTTTTATTGTTCGTAACACGCCCTCAGATCTTTCTATACAGGGCAAATATACAATTTTAATTAAATAGTCTTTTATTTTTAAAGCAATGTCAAAATGCTCATAATTTGTCATGTTTGGCAGTACAAATCCTGGGTACTATTGACAAAGTATTAACATAACCTGGATATCTATAGATTCAATTTCTTTCAGGTAACACAGTAAAACATCTTTTCACTGACAACTGGTTTTAATGATAACTGCACTCCAATTTTGGTTAATATTTAGACAGTGCCTTTTTTTCAAACAAAAAGTCTGCTTTAGTCCCTGACGTCCTCAGATCTGATAAATTAAACATTTGTTTAATTTATATGGAATAAGATACCACTGATAAATGAGTTTGAAAATATTATCCTTTACATTTATCCTCATTAAATTCACTGCTATATTGGCCTGATTTCTGATTTCTGATTTCTGATTTGATTCTGATTTCTATATGTGTGCATTTGTGCTTTTGCTACCCTTTCTCTTCTTTTACTCATCCACAGTTTTGTAGGCTCTGCAGACCTACCACAGATAATGTCTGTAATGATTTCTCAGCTTGTAGTTCTGGCTTCTTTCCCTCAAACCTATGTTTTCAGATCTTCCGATCTGTGGTAGATACATTTCTGACTTACTCTAAAGGGAAGCATTTACTGCTATGAGCTGACTGGCATTGGATTACATGGAGAACATGGCCTAAATCATGTTGAACAGGTTAAGTCACCATCTATTTTCTCAGAATGATCTCTTTTTTGAAAAAGCATTTAAAGTAGAAAGATATGAGGATGGAATAACTGACACACTGCAACCTGAAACTATCCATATAACATAGACATAGCTTCTACTTTTTGGCATCTGTAATACCAGCAAGGTCCAGAAGGAAAACTGCACATACCAATGTCTTTTACAAAACCTCCTACCAGCATTGAATGTGCTAGTACAGTTGTATTTTTTAAAAGTTAGGTGACTGCCACCACATCTTATAGACAAGAAACACTAGAGCTGTAAGACCATTGGAGATTCACTGATATAGAACAAGGATGTTAGTTCTGCTGCTCTCCAGATGTTGTCAGACTGCAACTCCCAGGAACCCTAGCCAGCAGAGGCAATGCTGGAGAGGGCTGGGAATTCTAGTCCAACAGTTTTTGGAAGGCTATGCAATTCGCACCCCTGATGTAGTGACTAGGACCAACAGTTGCCTGCACAGCTGATCAACATTTGGCGGTTTAAACAAAGCATCATTCTCTTTCTGTGCTTATCACACAATAATATGCTAGCCCCCATTTCAAATCCCTGCCCACTCAGAGATGGACTTTATCAGTCCAGCCTACCGCTAAAGCATAAAACAATAAAAAATACAAGTATCCCCCCTAAATTAGCCTGTTAAACAAAAGAAAAAGCAGTATGCCAATGTTTCCTAACTGCCCTTTCAAGTTTTCTAAGGACTTTAAAAAGTATGTCACAGCCTCCCCCACCTTTTTAAACTACTCTAGTCATTCAACAGGTCTCCAATGACATTTAGTATAATAGACTACAATAAAATTACTACTTATTTTTTTCAAGGTTCTTCCTACACACATAGACATGTATAAAGCTAATGCTTGAAACAAACAGATTTAATCTGCAACGTGACACAGATGACACTCCTTCAGTAACTATTAATTTGGAAATGATTTTGCTCATTTGCAGCATCTTTAGCTTTTCTAAGATGTTGAGAACTAGGATATGGGCCCCATAGCAGAGAATGATGTCCATTCCTTACATTCTACTGACCTCTAGAGACTATGTGTGATGATCTGTATAGATATGCACACATTTGTATATAATCATTCATGTTGGACTGCAACCTAGCATACATTTATACAGTATTAATTTGAAGTAATGCATTCATATACTGCACAGGTTTAGAAATACAACTAGGTAAGGTAACATTTAAAACATTTATTGTCTTCCATATTGTCAGTAGCACAAAGGATTTGCATAAGAGAAATACATCAATTTTGTGTATTCTACATTTCTGTTAGTATGATGTCGATGAAGTACTCTAGTTCTTCAACGTTGCTAAAAATGATATTTCATAAAGTTTAAAAATCAAAGTATTCATATATTGTATTGAAAATCTCATCAAGGTGCAAGTAAAGGAGACATACGTTCATAAATAAGGTTTCTTATGTGTTCATAGTATAGTGCTTTTTACAGAAAAAGCTAAGATTTCGTGGCAATCTCTCACTGCCCTGATGCTTTGATGGCATCTATGGGCTCTTTCTAGCATCAATTATCGATTAAAGATAAACAATGAGAGATGTCACCCTGAGAGTTCTTACTATGTTCCCTAATACATCCTTTCCCAAAGAGAAGTTTGACTACATACTTTGACCTAGACTACATACATCAGATTATATTTTAACACTTGTTTTAAATCCATATAAATAAAGGAATGCATAAGGGTATTAAGTGACACTAAATACCTGTCTAATTTTTGAAATCAAAACGTACAGTTAAACTGCAACCCAGATGAATGAATGAGAATATGTGTTTACAGTCACATCTGCGTGAAAAGAACTCAGCTGAATACTCTGTTGATGATCATTTTTCAGCTGAACATAAATTCTGAACACTAGCAAGCCATAATTGTAAATTTCACTGCAATGCTCTGAAATTTTACTTAGGTATAGTTCAATAATGAGAAGAACATCATTAAAACAAAACAAAGCAAAAAATTATTGAAGAGAGCTTTCATTTGCAAATCAAATTAACAATAAATTGAAATGAGCTGCAATTATTAAGGTAAGGCTGGCTTCTAACAGTTGTGGATTATATAATAGTTTCCTTTGCATCAGATTCTTACAAATTTTTACATCATACTGAATACTCTTGTGCATGATGCAAATTTTACATGAACTGTAAACAGGCACGAAACACAGACAAGTTTTGAGTATGTAATGAACTGAAATATTAATTGAAATTTGAAACACTGAAGATTGTCACTTTGGAAGTTTAAAAAGCTCCACACAAGTAAACACAAGTGTTTAACAATAAAGCTAATTCATTGCTAATCTCAAAATCTCTGAACAGATTTTTTTTTTTAAGATCCTACTTTAAAAGTTAGGTTACGGTGCTATGTATGAACAAGTACTCTTTTTATTTGTGCCATTCCATGGGAAAATCTTATTTGAGTAAATGGATGTATATCAAAAGCTGGAATTATATATCTATAGGATACTATTCATGTATACAATGGAATCTAGAATTTTTATTTGTCTTCTAATACTCTACTCAGCACAAAGCATTAACATGAATGAAAGTAATCAACAGTTATACAAATAAATTTTCCCATATCTTTACAGAAATCTATCAATAAATTGTCATATGCACACATACACACGTATGCACGTCTATACAATTACTTGCTAAAATAGGCTCAATGTGTTTTATTGGTATACCATACAAGAATAAATAAATTAAAAAAAAAGCACTAGGCCTTAACTTGCGAGAGTATGTGAAATTAAACATCACAACCTATGAATTACCAATTAAATATATAGAACTTTATCATGCTAACAATTCAAATAAGTCTTTTGTCTTTTGAAAATTCTCTATGAATTTGTAAGGGAAGATAGAAATAAGAAGTGAATGAACATTATGGAAAGTAACAAAACAAAAGAAACTGAAGCAAATCAAAGCAGCTTCCACTATGAAAAATGAATAAATAAATTCATTTAGGCCGCTTTCTTTGTAAAATTTGAGGTACAAAATAAACATATATGATTTTGTAAAAAAGAAATCCACCTATCTCAAACAAGACAGTGCTAAATTGGACATTAACTTCAGTACAAATCTAGTTTAAATACATATATCCCTGACCGTCCATATCTATGTTATACCAGTAATGGCTTTTTGGATTAAAACTAGCTTCCTGCCACTATGCATATGAAGATACAGAGTTGCCAGAAAAGCTTCCAAAGAGCTAGTTAAACAAGCTACAAGGCAAACAGTTTGAATATTTGCCATTCCAAGCAAACACTTTATTAAAAACAATATGAGAAATAAACACAATATTAAGAGTAGAAAAGCAAAGGTCTGAGTAAACATGCACTATCAAGAAGATGTATCTGTGATCCAACAACTTCTTAAGCCAAACACTTTGAAAGATGCTAACTACACAGGGATCACAAAAAAAAAAAGTTAATAAAGTAACAGATCACTGTATTTTAAGTACCGTTATTAAATAATTCTTAATTGTTTTTAAAGGTGGAATCTGATAGTTTGGTGATCATTGCCAAAAATAAATATTTCCACAGATAGAGGTCAGTGGTTGCCTGGAATTGCAACAGTAAGTGCCTGTACACTGAAACTCTCTGAGTTTGCTTTGTCATGTTATCACTGATCGCTAGCACAGGAATTGCAGCACAGAATTATCACAGGATGAAACACACACACACACACTTCCCCTTTATCCATGTTTCCCAATATGAAATCCTACTTTTCGTGCTTCTTACTTCATTTTATATTCTACAGGCAGTCTCACATTGTCTTTTTTAATACGCATGGACAAGGATCCTTTGCAGTTAACAATTTATGCTTTCTGATTGTTCTACAGGCTACTCCGTTAACTACCAAGAAGACAAGCATTAGTGAATTTCAATTTTATTAATTTAGGGGCTACAAGTTTCTAATTTCTTAATATTTTACTCTGCATTGGCAACTGGGCCACATTTTTATAATGAATCTGGGCATTATTCTTTTAAGAGTGGGCCATTTCAGCTCTTCTTCTAAGAAAATTTGCATGTTAAAGGGCTTTAGTATTCAGTGATGAAATGTTCTGCATAGTAATGTACAGTAAACTGATTTTACAATTTAAAATAGCAGACGTGCTATGTGCCTAGCAGAGCTGTGATAATTCCAGTAAGTGTGGCTTCAGCTTTAATAACACCCTATAGAATGGTATGAAAATGTAATGATCTCACATTACTCTTTAATCAGCAGCCACCATACGCAGTATCAGCAATGTTTAAGAATTTTTTTTCCTCCCAGTTTTTATATTCTCATTGTACAGCTCTCTCTTCCCTCTTCTCCCTCCAACAAATAAAATGATGTTTCCTTTGCTCTACAGCAGCATCTACTGGATTATCTGTAAAATGCTTCAATTCATATTAATCACACTGTTAATGTTGAGAAGAAGCAAGTTAGCATCTGCCAAAAAAGGGTGGAGGAGGAGAGAGTAAAGGGAGGCAGAGCTATGAATGAAATGAAATTTGGTTTGGAAACAGAAGCTTTACTATTGCCATTGGGCTTGAATCAGCATTAGAAAAAGCTTTTAGCTTTCTGTGTCTGTATTTCCTGGGATTCAGAATGTGCATTATTGCAGATTAGCTGTTATTTTATCAATACTATTGTTGAAGAGTTGGTTCTAATGAAGAAATTCTTCAGAATTCTCACACAGAAGAGATTCAAAATCACCTCTGGTATTATTTTGCTGTGCTGAATCTTGATATACAGCAAAGCAAAAGCCAAATAAGAGCCTTTTTATTTTTCAAAATAGCTTCAAATAATTAATTGATTGTTTCTCCAGTGCATACGTTTAAGAAGTTTAAAGTGCGAAAAGCCGTACACAACTTTTACTATTTGGCATAGCATTCTGATTTGGATGTGTTCTGGTCTCTGCTTATTCTGTGTTATAGTCCTTCTTCATTTGTTTGTTGCAAATGGCAGTTTTCATAGGAGAAATAGCTATATAACCGGACACTGCCATATTATGGGAGTATGCACTTATGGGAAACATAGAGAAGCTCTTGGGAGTTGATTCTGGCTATATTTATATATATATAGTTCCATGTTTTGCAAAGTCTGTTGTTCCATACAGGGTGAAGTGTGCTTCTTCTATTTTAAAAACAGAATGTCATCACAAGGACATATTTTTGTTAAAAATGTCACTTTTAATTTTCAGCATCCTTGTTGACACTGCTGTCATTTACCTTCTATCTGCGTTTTTTTCCACGGAAAGGCACTCTCACAATTTTTGAGCACCTTCTCTCTCAAGGATACTTGAATTTACTCTTCTCCTTCACCCAAATGGCTTTTCAGTTTTCACCTTTGAGTTTTTAAATAAAGGATTGGGGGGGGGGAATCTAAATCATGGGCAGAAGGGGGTGTGGACAACAAAAGAGCACAGAATTCCATACATCTTGAAATGAAAACTATTTAAGCACGCGCGCGCACACACACACTGCAAAATGCAATTGATCAGAAACTCCCTCCTTGCCTGACATCCTGGTACCCAGGTACTCCAGAAAACATCCCAGTGGCATGTGGCTGTGAAATTGAATTGTGAGATTACCTCGAGCCTTTCTCTGCTAATTACTCCCCTCACCCCTCCCCTCCCCTCGCGCCAGATCTAATGGCCTAGGTACCAAAATCCCCCCCCCGGACGCGCCTTAACTGCATTTCCCATTGTCCACCAATCCCAAGTTCCGACCTTCTGGCGGATGGAGAGCCTCGGTTCTCTTTGCGCCGCGGTTCCGCAGGCAGCTCTCCACGACCGTGCGGGTGCGCTGGGAGGCGCAGAGTTAACGCCATTTGACAGCTGACATTAAACTCCTAGTCTAATAAGCTGATTTGCTTCCTCAGCCGGGATGCCGTCGAGGGGAATGAGGAACCCGGCTTACGGGAGAGGCCCCTGAAACGCCTTTCGATGGCTAAAAAAAAGGGAGCGCGCCTCGCTCTGCCGGACACTTTGGACCGTCTCCTTCTCCTCGACCGCGGATGCTGGAGGAACACAACAGCATCGCCGCCGCCGCCGCCAACGAGCCTTTCAATGACCAAAATTTCATCGAAAATAAAAATAAAGGCAGTTCAGAGAGACGGGGCAACGACCTGGAGAGCGCCCGCCCGCCCGCCCGCTCCCTCCAAGGTGACGAGCTGGGGATCCGGCTGGGAGGGATTTCCTTTAGCCCTGGATTTTTCACCTCCTGCCTTTCCCTTTCCTTAGGAGCAGCCCTTCCATTCAAGCCCGTACGGAAAATATAACGGTGGAGGGGGGGGGGCGGAGGGGGGGGAGAGAAAAAGAGAGAGAGAGAGAGAGAGAGAGAGAGAGAGAGAGAGGGAGAGAGGACGCCAAAGCCGAAGCGGTCCTTTTGCCGAGGTACCCTCGCAAGTGAAGCTGCAAGCACGCTCCAATTCCTCAACAGCCCTAACAGGTACTTTGCTTCGCAAACAAAAGAGAGCGGGGGGGGGGGAGCCAACAATAACGAAAACAACAACAGAGAGAGGGAGAGAGGGAGATCTTTGCCTATCCTTGGCGGCGGATGCTCTTCCCGGTTTGCCAATAATCCCCAGCGCGGCTGGAGCTCCTCCACCCACCCCCCGATCCCTCCTCACATCCAGCCACTTCTCCTTACCTGCCTCGGTGGAAGCCTTCCTTCCCTTGTTAGCAGGGTGAAGCATCGCTAGCTTTCCCCCCAGCCCCGGCCGCCGCTCGCGGATTGGCACGGCTCTAAGTCCCTTTTCTTTTTCTTCTTTTCGGTTCTTTAGCGAGAAAATTCTTCTCGCAAGTGATTAGGTGGTTTTTTGTTTTTGTTTTTTTTTGTTTTTCCTGGTCGGCTGGCGGTGGTGTCCCTTTTAAGTCCCTCCTGCGGGAAGGAGCCGGGGAGCACCGTGACGCCGCCTATTAATCTTGCGCGCGAGTGGAAAGGCGGCCGGGCAGGAGCGCTCGATCAAACCGCGCTTCACACATGACTCCCCGACTCGCCGGCGAGGGGCTGCTCGCCGGCTCTGGCTGAAAGCACCGCTAGGCGTGGAGCGCGGCGAAGACGAGGGGCGGCGAGGGGGAGCGCCGACGGAAGGTGACAACGGCTGTGCATCAGAAGGCGAGGGAAAGAGGCGAGAACAATGGGACGGAGGAGGACGCGAGAGGCGATCGGCGGGGAAAGCCAGACGGGGGAGCTTTGCGGGGCTCGGGGAAGCGAGCGGCGGCGGCGGCGGCCCCGGTCTTCTGTTTACCTCTCACCGAGCCCGGCATCGCGCTTGCCTCTTGCGCATTCGGCGGCACATGCTGGCGTCGCCTCGGCGGCTCGGAGGCAGAGCCGGAGTCACCCGGGGGTGCTGCTGCTCTCACCTGACTGACATGTCCCCGGGTCTACGGAGAAGCAGGCACAGGGCGGCGGCGGCGGCGGCGGCAGCGCCCGCAGAAGCGGCGCCCAGCAACCGTTCCTTCCTCGAGTGCGTTTCGATGTACTGTAATTGGAGTTCACGTCTGCCTTTGGATTGCCTCTCCCACCTTCCTCGAGAAGTGAGCTGCTAATTTCTACCTCGAGTTGCAGGGTGGTTTGCACTGGCAGATGGAACTCTACTTATAACTCCTGACAAACTGCCACTGGTAAACAAAAGCCTGAACAAATGCTTAATGCTGCTAATTGAATTTGCACGGTGGCAGGGAAACGTTAACACTGCTGAATCTTGTGTTTCAGAAGGGAGGTATGGGAGAGACCTGCCCCTCTGTTCACATGGTTATTTTTGCGCTGAAATAAAGTGGGGGCACATACTGGGATGGGAGAACAACAATATGCCCAATCAGTCCGCCATTTAGATGAGGTTTAGAATTGAGAGGGGTCCGAATTGTTATTTAATTGGAGGATCCAATTTAGTATTTCAGAATGCAGAATTTCATAATCTGCATTCCAAAACAAATGGGATCCACCTTTATCCTACAGCAGATTGCTATCAATCCCATCTCCACATTTCTAGTTTTAGGAAGAGAAACTAAAACCCAGGCAAGCCTTGAAGCACTGGTGTGAGGAAGTACTTCTTTTTGACTGTCCCAAAGCTCTCACTGTTCAGCTTCACTGGGCAGCCACTATTTCTAGTATGAGATAGAGAAGCGGGTGGGACCCTCCTCATCCACTTTCTCCATGCTATCAATCATTTCATACACTTCTACTTTGTCTCCTATCATTCATTACCTATCTGTCTGTGTGTCTGTCTCTCTCTCTCTCTCTCTCTCTCAGCCCCAAATATATGTTAGGATATACTAGAAAAAGACAGAAGACAACAAGTGAGTTCCGGTGGACATATATGCAACGGAGTTTTGCATGGAAGGGGCCACCACTGAGCAGGCATTGTCCCTTATGCTTTCTGGTCTAATTCTTCTTTCACCCAAACCTCTGATGCTCATCTTAGCGATAGGGAAGTTTGACATGGATGAAGACAGTCTTTCAAAACATTTAGGATGCCAAAGGCCAACACAGACACTTGAAACTGGGTGACTGGCTGGTAACCAGTGGTATAAGAAAGATGCCATGTGGTTCAGCCACATAGCACCTATGAGTTCCTGAGCACCCACATTGTGTTCCAGGTGATTTTTTTCAAATCATCTGTAATGGCAGCCCTGCACATAGCAAGGCCCATCACCTTTGGATAGTGTCACAATTACGGTCAAAACCAAAACACTCCTGGCCACTGCTACCTCTGGATGCCTAAGGATTCTCCAGTAATACTCAGTCTAGGAAAAGAGTGTATTTGGTCCTTCAGAGTGTATTTGGTCCTTCAGGACGAGTGCACTGCCAGCTAAGATGAGTTGCAAGCCTCCAGACATACTAATCAGTTTCTCTACCCACAGTACCTCCCTGATGCTGAATTAGGTTTCAGTTTGTTCAGCTGCATCCATTCTACAACCTCCTCCAGAGAATGATTCAAGATTTCCATGGCTTCCCTCAGATGAATAATTGTGAGTAACTGAGAATGAAAGGTATGGCTGAGTATCATTCTTACATTGATGAGACATTTGCCTAGACTTTCAGATAACTTTCCCTAACAGTTTCATGTAAATATAAAATGGCATAGGGAATAAAATGGAACACCAATGGTATCCTATTGCTACCTTCTAGAAGGACTGATTATCACTGTAGCACTGTACCCTCTAAGTCCTACTTGGACAGACAGTCTACTCTTTCCCCATCTTTCTTCCACTGTGTGCCATCTACCATGGTGACCCAGCCTGCTCCTGTCCCAAACCTACGTACAAGACTGGATTGGGATTCGTCTAAATAACCAGTATCTTGAACACTCTCTGAAGCTACCACATATTCCAACTCCTTTCCCAAAAACTGAAGAGCAGACATAGGCAGTAACTATCCAAAGCCATTAGATCTGTATTTAGTTTCACTGTTTCCTCCTACAAGGCAGCGGGGTTCAGACCTCAAAGACACATTGACCAACCCAGACCTGGGTTCAGTAACCAAAATGGGCAAGGACTAAGGGTATTTGAGTAAGGCCGCAAACTTCCATGTAGTTTGTCTGTATCCTCAGGCTGCACAAGTTGAAAAGTGTCTATAAGAACATGACTAAACTGTAATCTAGTTCCATCGATGTTGGACTTCGTTAGAACTGCGGCATTTAAGTCAGAATAGATGCAAGCATCTTTATCTACAATGCAAGCATCTTTACTGGCACAACAAATTGGCCATACCTTTTGCACACCAAACTTCGCCAGTGTACAGTCCTACAACAAGAAGGCCCTCTCCCCACAAAAAAGTCCTCAGCTGGGCACATTTATGTAGGCTATTTCCCTGCTTCTCCTAGTCTTCTGACATTCACATTCTCAACTCTGCCGTTTCATCCTCCTTTGATTATAAGAATACCAAGGAGCTGACGGGAGTCTTTGACTTGTTTAAGGAACTTTGTGGGCAATCACATTGTCAGCCTGGGTTATCCCAAATAGAAGCCAAGCTTTACGCAGGATCTCTGACCGAATCTTGCAGAAAGCTTCTCATGAGAGCTTTTCCTAAAAGTCTATATTTCTTAGCTTCCTCATTTTCTCTTATCTCTTACTCTGCAGAGGTGATGGATGGCTTAAAGGTCCATACCAGTGGAGTCACAATAGGCTTTCCCAACTACAGATCATTCCTCTACTGCAAAAAAACAGATCTAAAGAGGATCTTGATAGAGACAAGCTTATAGTGCTTATGAAAACCTGAGCCCCCATCCAAGCATCAGTATGATTATTATGGTCACCACAAACTTTTGAATCCTCAACCCTAATCTGCTTCTAGTTGCTTAAACTGAAGGGAAGCAATGTGCCAGTATAAGACCAATAATCCCAATCTGAGAGATCACCAGGTAAGATCATATTTTCCTTTGAGAAGATGGCCTTTTATCCTTCTGCTGATATAAGGTGGCCACATCAATGTTCTATGTAAAGTAGCATCATCTTGACACTTTGACCCTCTGCGAATGATTATATGATTTGGAATTTGACATTTTCACAGTGGCCACACCATGGGTTGACATTTTTTTATTGAGCTACGTGCTACAATCATAGGATCTCTTTCTTGGTCAGTTCTAGCCATAAAAGTAAATTACCTTGGTGAGAAAGAGGATTGTGAGCTGCCCCAAAGAGCCTATGTGCTAGATGAATACATTACAGTTATTCCCCCCCCCCCACATACATACATACATACACACATATGTATATAGATGTGCTTTGAGTTAAAATTCCTACAACATCATTACTGAGCCGTGCAAAGCTATCCCACAGCACATTAGAATAACTATTAGAGAGCAAAATTTACTAATAATGACATTTTCCATGGAAATGTAAATAATTGGTTTCAAGCCCAAGCTTCATATAAGTTTCCTTAGCTCTAGGGAAGCAACTAATCAAAGCTTTCTCTCCCCATCACCTTTGCAAAGCCAATTATAAGGCAAGTTTAACAGTTAAGAGAAAGACCTCCTGCTTCTCTCCCTTCCTGCTCTTACCAACTATAAACCCTCTCATTTCTACAGCCTTTCTAGAGACTGAAGCCGTGATGCATGGTTCTCAAAATTTAGGGGGTTAGACTTATCAAACATGTAATTTTCTAAATGCACAGGAAGAGTTACTAGTTTTATTACCACTATACAGCAGCATTTCTGCTAAGTTACTCAACTTTGGAGCTGACCAATGAACCAGATTTGTTGGACAAGATGTCGCTCTATCATGCCCAACAGCATGATATCTCATTATTATTATTCAAGTGGCATACTGACTGCCTGTGACAGTGTAAGAAGTGGCATTTATTCACAGCGATAGATAGATATCGAGCCCTTGTTACACACTTGAAAGCCACATTTAACTGTCTGACCATGCAAAGTACATGGCCCCAGGTAAATGCCGTGAAGTACAGATTCAGTGATTAAAGCCTAATTCTTCCCCTGCAGAGGGGAAATCCCTGAATCCCCAGCTAGTTCCTTAAAATTAAGAACATCAACTTGTAATAGGACATAACATAATCTATGTTTCATGTCCTTTCTTTCATTTATTTTTCAATCATGGGTCTTGATTTTTCCACAGTATATTCTTTAACTGAAAAGGCAATGTGATGGAGAACAAATCTACATCTAATGTAATCTACATCTTGGCCAATTTGAGGAGTGAACAAAATAAAAGTTTTTGCATTTTACCCAAAGACCACCACTCATCTTTTCTTTTTTTAATAGAATGAAAAAGAAAATGTCACTAAATTGTTTATCTAGAGCTCTGAACTATAAGGAAGTCAAAGTGGAATAACAGCATGCTGAGATAAATAAATGCAGAAAAAAGGTGTTATTGGACAAGGCAGTGGCCTGCCACAGATACTGTAACTGCAAAAGATTTCCTCCCAAAACTGCAAAGTTACTTCATTAGAAAGCGGTATTGTGAGAGTGTTCTTTGTTGTACATGATTTGGCCAAAAGGCCAAAACGGTTACAAATGTAAAGTGGTAGCCGAGTGCTACTTAAATTATCTTAGTGTCACAAAACAGAGTAAGTGCATGAGATTTTATGTTTGACACATTTGTTGAATCACAGGAGAAAAGGAAGTGAGGGCAGAAGGCAGCTGAACAGAGGCCATAATCCTCCTGAGAGAGAGAGCCACATAACATTTCCACAACATAGCTTTATGGGAATGTAGAGAGAACTAAAGCAACTAGACAGATGTGAGGAGAATGGATCTTTGCCTGAGCATCATTCGGAAAGTACTGTATATGGTTTGAATCTGCAGGAAAACGCTTGTGTAAAAAAGTCTCTCAGACTTAGGCCAGAATCTTTATCATGCATTTACTTTAAGTATCAACTGATAACCTATCATTTTTACTTTTTTCTTTAAAAACAGAACTGTTCCTTGGAAGTCAACCATCTTGATTCTCAGTTATTCCTCCTGAAGTGTAGACCAGGATGCCCCAGGCAGAGGAGAACTGGAGAGGGGAACTGAGCACAACCTACCTAGCCATTCTTCGATGCACATATTCAAGCATCATCTCAAATTGCTGGTCACCTCAGCTGGGCTCCCAAAGTGGATGTAAGGCCAGCTGAGGGAACACTAACCAACTGCGGCATCTATATGGGAGAATCGGGAAGCACAAGAATCCCAACCACCACAACACCTCCTCTGGTTGATGCTACCTCAACAAACATGGGGTTGCTGAGCAAACACGTAGGTTTCCTGAAAGGTGCAGCCCCTTTAGTCACAGTTTGATGACAGTACTACCTAACTCAGCCAATAGAAAGCCAGCCATTTGATTAAAAATTCATATTGTGTAGCAATGAAATCTGCTAGATAAGATCACAGTACCAAATCATAACTTTTTAATCATGGGCTTTCTCATAAATGTCTTCAGAACATTTAACTGATCTTATCAAAAAAAAAAAAAAAACTGGCTAGAGTGCAGAGCAAGAACAACATTAAATAAAAAAAAAGTTTGCATTTCTTCAAATATTTACTTTCCCCTGTGGAATCGCTAGATTTAGCTCCAGCGAAAGTTGATGACTGAGTATATGCTGTCTCTTCCACTCAGCTGAATACAGGCATTGGTGAACTATTTGATAGTTATTATGAATGTTTTGCAACACTGTAAATTTGGTAGCATCACAGCAGAAGCTTTAAAGTAAACACAGTTTCTGACATAGTCATAAGCAAAGAAATTCAGTGTTACAGATTTTATTTTAAAGATTAAACACACACACACGCAAGTCAGTCTGCTGCAGCTGTTGCCATTTTCCAGTATAGTCCTACCTATGGCAATCACAGAAATGACTGAAAAGCCTTACTTATCAGCAATCTCTTTTCATAATAATCTCACTGTTATTTGTGAAATCTGGGATAAGTAGTACAATTTTTGATGATGAATAACTAAAAATCTCAGGAAACTGGGAGGGAGGATGAGGGGGAGAGAGGGAAAGAGAGAAAGAGAAGGGAACTTTTATTGTACAATATGATTGTTACACACTCTCTCACTTCCCTCCCCACTCTTCATACAGAGTACTAACCAGATGACATTTAAGGGCTTTGGCCTCGAATAAGATACAATTTTCCATCCCCAGAAAATAGTGCATTGAATCTTCCTGAACTTATGCAATGCATATTTGTTTAAGGTTGGTCCAAATTAATAATGAAAAAGCAATCAAGACCACTTTTCCTGAACAAGAAAAAGAAATGATGCAGAATTTTTGGTACAGGTAAATGTAATGCATGAAATGTTTATTTCTTTTACTAGCATCAGTGCTGAAGCTTGTGGTATTTGTGATGTGAGATTAAAATCTAATTTTGTTATCCACAAATGCTCATGCACGTGTGCCCTTTAATTTGCTTTTCCTCCCTGGTCACCAAGAGGCAATACTCAATAGGCATTCATGCGTTATACCCTAACTGTCTCTTTCTATGCTTGCTGCTACTGTCAGGCCTTTAAACATTGTAACTGTTTTGCAATATCTTTTTGACAGTACCCGGCCCTGTTCCTCACCAAAGCAGAGAAAGAAAGACAGGGAAAAGAACAAATGAAAGTTGAGTCTACTCTGTGCAAGACCCCTGATTCAACAGATACAACCAAAAGACAATGGGAATAAAATACTTGTAAAGGCCTCCATGAAGGGAAAACACTTGTGCCTACATCCAATTGCTAGTTCCAACTAGATTAGATTTACTGAATCAGTTGTGTTCATATAAGCACTTACTTATTATTCAGCAACTGATTCAAAAAGTCTACTCCGGTTTGGATTAGAACTTCAGTTTAGGCCATGGATACCACTAACTGGGTATTTCATTCTCTTGCACTGCGTCCTATTAACTGTCACCCTTGACAAGCACAGGTTTCCTGAAATAAAGTCTCAATTTAATGCCCAACTTATACTATCATTCTTCTCTGATATTTTTTTTTAAAGGCAAATGGAAATGAATGAGGGCAACCATTGTAAAAACTACCAGTTTACCTTTGGATGCTCTACAATCAGTGCCTCAGATTTCCATTCAATTGTACTATCCTGTTGCTGGTTCTCATTCATTGCTTTTCACTGGATTTAGAAGTTTTCCAAAGAATTAATGAGTAGAGATTTTGCTCTGTAAGGTCACAGTGAAGGAATCTGATAAATCATGCAAGACAGTTTTTTTTAAAGGTGCTTTCCATTTTGAATTTTATCTAATATACACAAAATTACTTTCACATCACAATGGTTATTTATTAAACTTTCAAGGAGTAGTTAAATGTACATGTTGCAGTGCACACCAGAATAAGAGCTTGGGTTTATTTACGAAATGAAATCCTTTTGATAAAGAACAATATGAAAGTGGTACCTGAATTGTTCTCTCCTCTGTGAACACTGAGCCCATAAGATAATACTTATGACGGCTGCAGAAAGAGGGTAAGAGAATCTGAGCAACTGGAATCGTCACATCAGGCTATTTTGTAGTTTGCCAATATGCTGATACTGATGTGTTAATGAGCCATCATTCACTGGAGGCCAAATCTACTCCTACAGTTTTGATTGCCAGAAGTAGCATGTTTGTATAAGACAGACATTCATAGCTTATGACTCATCAAACTAAATGTTATATAGCATTTACGTACAACAACGAATATGTAGGGCTGATCTGACAGGGACAGTCAAGGTTAGTCCCTTGTCCCACTTTTTCAGCTGCTCTTAAAATGTTCCAGTTTCACTCTCCCCTTCCCACTTTCTCCCTTTGCCCTTGGCTTGCTTCAATTGTTGAAAGCTGAGTTCCAAGTGCAAAAGCAGTTTGTATTCAATTAACTAAGCAAGGGGGGATGAAGAGTGGGCAATATCATCTCAGTAGGCTCAGGCAAAAGCAAATGGCTGCAGTGTCTCCTATGTTATATGTTCCTCCCCATTACTAACCTTTGCTAACTTGACTACACTTTGATGTTGCTTGGCCGCAAGTGTCCCAGTTCTCATCTGTGAAATATTGGAGGGTACAGGGGACTCAGCATGACATAGGGGTTTGAGTGTTGGACTAGAACACTGAGAGACCAGGGTTCAAATCCTTGGTCGGCCACAGTAACCCACTGGGTGATCTTGGGCAAATCATACTCTTTCAGCCTCAGAGGAAGGCAAGGGCAAACCCTCTGAAAACAAATTTTGCCAAGAAAATCTCATGATAGTTTCACTTTTGGGTCATCTTAAGTCAGAAATGATTCGAAGGCACAAAACCATAGCAATGACAACATGAGTTTATGTGTCTGTCTCGGAAAAAAGAAAGAAAGAAAAAACCCACCTTTTTTTTTCCCCCTACCAAACAGTCTGGCAGGCTGCATGTGTCCTACTAGAACCTATTGCATGTTACACTGGAAGAGTAACACAGAGATTAGCAATTCAAATGATACTACTATAACCATGATAGGACCTCAGCAGGGAGAATCGAGGCAAAAGACTAACCAGTAGGACTAGTGAGTATTCTTTATTTCTTGAATGAACTCAATTCAGCAGTTTTCTCCAGCATCCTTCTCTTCACTCCTTGGTTTCTCTCTCAGGCATATGCCATTTGGGATTTTCGCTTCTTCATTTGTGCCTTAAGAGTTCAGATCTATCAACAGTGGTTGTGAGATTCAAAAGGCACAATGGTGGATACCTTAAACACAGCAGAATAATGAAAAGCCATGGTATCTCCAACTGTTTACTACCAAGGCACACTTCATGCTGGGTACTATAACTTCTCGCATATGAAGCAGCACATCTATTAAAATATTCCATTGATGCAGGCAGTGAGTGATACATGTGGTGTACATGCTCCAATATTTCTGAGATTGGGGACACGTGGCCAAGCAACAACAGAATGCGGTCAAGTTGGCAAAGTTATTAAGAGGGAAGAACAGATATGCTAGGAGAGGCTGCAGCAGTTTGCTTTTGCCTAAGCCTACTGGGAAGAGCAAAATTCTGCCCCCCCCCCCCACTACTCTCTTCCCTGGTGAATTATTTGAGTGTAAACTGTTTTTACACTTTGAACTCTGCAGCAATTTAAGTAAACCGTCATCAAACGTGGAAAGTGGGAAGAACAGGGAGAAACTGGGATATATTAAAAGCAGCTTAAAAAGTGAAATGACAGAAGATTAACTGGGATTGTCCTTGCCAAATTGGGACAATTGGAGGGCACTGGCTTTTCCAATTTTATACTTTTTCAACTTTTCAGTTGTGCTATTTCAATTTTAAAATATTCAGAAATGTTCAGGGGCTCTTTCATGCTACACAATTATATTGCTGTGATTCTACTCAAACTGGCATCGTTCCCTCTAAAGAAATCCTGATATTTGATATTTAGGGAGGAGTATTTAACATTCACAGCCAGACGGCACTTGTGCCTCACCAAACTATTTTCACCAGGATGCCATATGACATAGTCAATGGCAGTTTAAAGTGGAATCATAGGGCTACAACTATATACTGTGAAGGTTCCCCAGTTCCCACAGCAGTTTGCTATTGAGACGGTTGACTATTGGCACCATATTGACATGGTAGAGAACTTTTTTTTTATTTGCTGAGAACTTTCAGGTGTCAAGTTTTCATAATGGCTTAATCTGTGCTTTATACCCCTCTGGCCTACCTAGTTATTTATCTACTGTGTATCGTTTTAAGTGTAGTTAAACTTGTTAGCTTCCTCTGGAGGTTTACACTTGAAAAATGTGATACAAAATAAATAAATCCAGTGCATAGCATTCCATAACAGTGGACCTACTCTTATCACCAGTTCAAACAGCAGTAATCATTATTCAAGTGATATTAACTGGCTTCATTCATATTGATTATTCAAGTCATGGAGCTTTCATTTCTGAAGTTCATCAGTAGTAATTATTCTGTTTCATAACACAAAACCTTTAATGGAAGAAGAGATTACTAATACTTCAGTATAGTAGATTATGATAGAATCAGGCACTTCTTATTCCTTTCTTTCTGCATTGTGTATCTTTTAACATTTGAACTCATTTAACATTAAATATTTGCTTCATGATTTGCAGTAGACGAGAAATGTCTTTTCCCCTTTTAACTTAATTACAAAAGATGTAAATGTGGTCTCACTTGTAGACAAATCAGCTACTCTTAACAATGAGGTGTAAATTGGTCTCTAGTTAATTCTGTTCTTGAGCGGAGGAATATAGATTCCTCAACTCCTTCATTTTAGCAGTAGAACCTCAGGTACTTCATAAAAATTAACACTTTCCTTTGACTCTGAAACCACTGGTAATAGTTCTTTGCTGGAGTTATACTGTTGTCTTGCTGGGGCATTCATATAAATAAAGACTATACACTATGACTATACTCTAATCTAATTTTTAAAATTTATTTTTTAGTTGTGTCTTTTTACTGAACTGAGTAAACTGCAGTAACAATCATATTTTCAAGCAGAAAGATGAAAATATAGTAAAAGATGAATTTCTGCCCTTAAAACTGTAATCATGGTTAGAATATAAGTTAAAATTTTCAACCTCTGGACATGGAGAATGCCAGAATCCTTACAAAACCAGATAATGGGCAGTAGGTCTTATCACCTAAGGCTTAACAACTGTAATAGTCAGGTAGAGTCAATTTTTTTTTTAGATTTTAAAAAATGCTACATTTGAATTCCTTTTTATGACAGTTGCCTCAGCTTCACTTCATTCAATAATCTCACATCTTATTCAAAGCTTATTCTTTCCCTTTAGGGTCTGTTCAGTCATCCTTTCCCATGCCTTATAGGCTGATTTAAGGAGAATGCACTTTGGACTTGTACATCTTTTGCCTGATTTGCCTTATCACAGGTAGAAATGAACAACCAAATGGGAAACAGGTTGGGGAGAAAATGGGCAAGACCAGATCCTGCAGTCAGGCAAGGAAAAAACTCCAGGGCTCCAATGAAATGGACATAGTTATTTAAATCAGTAAAAAGAATGAAATAAATACAAAATTGTGTTAACAGAAAGAAAAAAATATATTTCCCTAACTAAATAACATATATGAGGCAGGCTTATTAACTCACAAGTTTACTTCAGGTGACATCTTAAACTATTATGCTTGCATTGATAGACAGTATCCCAGGGAGAGTTAAGGAACATTGGGATATCAATGTCTCTCTCTCCCAATTTCTCTTTGCTTCCCTAATTCTATAAATTAATGGGAGAACGAATTGAAGATGAGTCTTTGTCCTCCCGCAGACATCAGAAGCAGATGCCAGTGCTTAAAACGCAGCGTAGTCTATGGAAGTGGCTTGGAACCATCTCTTCTTCAATTCCTCTTGTTGGATGGACTGGCAGGAGGAAATGTCATTTTGCGGGAGGAAGCAGACATGACTTGGAGACTTTCTGGATACAGCTGTGTTCTTTTAATGAGATAAATCCAATTTTGTGTTGAGTTACATGAGTTTATGTGTGATGCACAATATTCCATAAAGCAAGATATATTGGCTAGGACAATTCACAGATATACTGCTATAGCATGTAGCAATGCCTAAAGCTGACAGGACAATACTCACTCATCTTTCTCAGAGATAAGAGCTGGTATGTGGTGTTCTCATCATCAGGGTCATGAAAACAACTTTCTATGAGCCCTGTATATTGGGATGCAAGCCTTCTGAGATGGACGGTTATATTCAAAGAAATATATAAGCACTTTTAGCCAAAGAGCAAAGATCTCTGGAGGGAGGTCAATAATGTAGGGCAGAGCTTTTCAAACTGTGTGTTGTTGTATGTTAGTGTGTTGGCTGCAGTGTGTAGCTGTTTCACATGAACATAATGGGTGAAGGGGCTGCCTCTGCTGCCGCCCTGGGCCAAGGAAGACCCCAGTGAGAGTGGAAGCAGTGGCAGGCCAGGCTCAGGTGGAGGGGCTGACTCTCCGCCACCACTGCCCTGGGCCAAGGAAGAACCCAGAGAGGGTGGTGGCAGCAGGCCAGGCTCGAGTAGAGGGGCTGCTTCTCCTACTGCCACCGCAACCACCCCAGGCCAAGGAAGAACCCAGCGAGGATGGCAGGCCAAGCTCAAGTAGAGGGGCTGCTTTTCCTGCTGTTACAGTGGCCCCAGGCCAAAGAAGATCCCAGCGAGCGTGGCAGCAGGCCAGGCTTGGGTTGTGGGGTTGCCTCCACTTACTGAATTAGTTGCTGAATTACTGTGTCGTGAAATGATGCATGTCTAAAAAGTGTGTAACCAACATGAAACATTTGGAAAGCTATGATGTAGAGCCTCAAAGACTAATGAACTCCCATGCTACTAAAGCCATTGCAGTAGGTTGCTTTGGGGGCAGAGGCAGTGCTCAGCTGTCTTTCTGACACTGCTTCCAAGGTAGCTCTTACTGCTGTTACAGCATTAGGTCAATTTCAAGCATTTTGGTCTTCCTCACAGTTTCCTTGAACAATAAGATGGTAAGGGCAAACTGTGTGAACTGACTGAAGCAGCTGTCCACAAAACAAAACAGAAGTACAAGAGGAGACCTCACATCAGTCGCGTAGGGATGTGGGGGTGGGAGGGCGATTTGCCCCACGGCACAATGCTTTTGGGGCGTCCTGGCCCATAGCCACGCCCTCGCATGCCTTGGCCATGCCCCCCCACTGCAACCACACTCCCATGAACAGTGACCATACCCTTTGTGCCATAGACCCACCCCCTCCCATCCCTCCGCCACACACTCCAAGCTCCGCCACTGCCTTACATTAGGACTTGGCTGAAATGCTAGGGTTGGGGATTGGCAGAAAGAAGAAAAGTCCACATAAGTGGCGGTAGAAGATATTTCAGTTATATTATTAGGAGTTAGTGGTTGTCTTAGCTCGGCTTTAGACAAGATGGCCACAAGGTTTGTTTTTATCATTTATTTGTACTTTAAAAAAAGTTTTGTAGCTCTTCTAGCACTCATAATGCTCCATCTAGACCCTTGGCTGTATTTCCAGATCCAAAATATCTATGAAATAAAACTACATTGTTTTGCTCTCCTTTAACTACTCTTTAACTGGAAACAGATGCTGGAGAGCACTTTGTGGTTGGTTGGAACAACTGCCAAGTGGTGAAGAAAAACAAAATGGAAAGCCTCTTCTCCCATTTCTCGGTGATGAATGGCCTTGAGAAACTGAGGGCAGGATTTCAACATGGTTTTATATAATCTTCTGGTGAAGAGATGATTTCTTTTAAGGTGTCCAATTCCTCTTTCCTTGTGCAGAAACAAGTTCTCCTGAGGCGAGGAATCAATTCATGGTGTGCCCCATGGAAATGAATAAACATAATGCCGTGTTGTTGTTGTTGTTGT
This sequence comes from Cyclura pinguis, assembly GCA_030412105.1. Classification (NCBI taxonomy): domain Eukaryota; kingdom Metazoa; phylum Chordata; class Lepidosauria; order Squamata; family Iguanidae; genus Cyclura; species Cyclura pinguis. The sequence continues at coordinate 135,785,923 of CM059600.1, forward strand.
TACTGCTGCTGCTAGCAGCCAGCTTGTCCTCCTCCCACCCTCTTCTCTGCATTTCTTATCCTTTTTTCTATTAGGGTAAGTATAAGCCACTCCGTTTTACCTACCAGGATTCACCACCACCCTCAGGAAGATTGCCACTGTTCTTTAATGTGTGCTCCAAGTTGTCAACCAGTTGGTAGAAAACAGAAAGGGGCCAGCAAAGTTGGTATTATATTTATACCAAAATGGCTGAGGAAGGAGAGTGATGCAATGAACTCAGCTACCTGTGCCTTCCCTAACTTCTTTGATTCTTTAATAGAATATATCTATATCTCTGCTCTTCGTGTGTTAGTGGAGGAGAGGTTAGATAAGACTTTCACTAGCAGGGTGGGTGTAGTTTGTCTTTCCTACTCCTGATGGTTACGAAGACCTGCCCATGCTTTCCTAGAAAACTGCTTTCAAGTTCTGGATGGCATATAATGAAGGCACAGATTATGAGCCCAGTTATTGGTGAGGAAGATGGAAAGGCTGTTCTCCTCTGATGTCTCCTGTAAGTATTCTGTGATGGAGGAAGCTGAACACCATTTTGAGACCTGGCAGCAGCAGCAGCATCTGTGGCATATTGAACAAAGCATGCAGCAAGACTCCAAGGATGACCCTGTTCTAAGGCTGGGATGCAAGAGAGAAGGAGTAGCCTTTGATGTAAAATAGGACTGACAGTGTCTGAACTGAGAAAATGCTCAAGAAGGGAGAGGGAGAGTGAGCAGGAGACTTCTTTGGATTGTGGCTGCAGATATGATGCAGAAGAAATATCTTAGCAGTGCAGCAGATGAAACTGAGATGCCAAAGGGTACAACCAAGGGCATGGCTCCCTTGGCAGTTGTCTAGACAGTCACCAGCAGGACCAAACTGGTGCATATGTGCTTCAAGAAAAAAGAGGAGCAATTTTAGTTTCATTTTGTAAGTGAAGTGTAGGGTATTAATGTTTTTTCATGCATAAGAAAATATATTAGTATATCTCGAGTAAGCAGAGCAAACTATGAACAACAGACAAAGGTACTTGATTTAAGCACATTAGATCTATTTAAAACTCAAAGATTCTCACTTTTGTCATTTTTCCATTTCAAATAGCTTACTTTAAAATAGCTACAGTTATTTTGAGTTCATTGCATAAAGTACAACTGCCACTGTTACTGCAAGCATGATTTTTTTTCTACAGTGATGCAAGGCTTCCAGTTCATACTCTGATTAAATGAAAACCAATTAACTCAATTAACCAGTGAAAATTAACCATTCTGTTAAAAAAAATGCTGCTATGTGAATAGTTAGATTTACCTTGGTTGAGAGAGACTACTAGAAATGGCAGAGCTCCCTGGACTCTCTTATCTTCCAGGAAGATGGAGGGAAAATGAATTGAGGATCTAACCTTGACTTAAGCAGATCTATTGCATTGATCACTGCATCACATTTTTGCCATTCTAAGTGTTATAATAAAGTGGTGAAACAGAAAGTAGTGAAACAAAAGTTATTTGTCTGTTTCCAGGACTCCCCCCCCCCCCGAAACTGTCTCTCTCTTCCACTCCCACCCACCTCCACACCCTTTTTGGACTGCATACACTTTGGGCAAAATCAAGGTGGGGGATCATAGAATCATAGAGTTGGAAGAGACCTCAAGGGGCCATCCTGTCCAACCCCCTGCTATGCAGGAACATCCATCAAAGCATTCCCAACAGATGGCCATCCAACCTCTGCTTAACAACCTCCAAAGAAGGGAGACTCCACCACACACCAAGGCAGCATATTCCACTGCTGGACAGCTTTGAGAGTCAGGAAGTTCTTCCTGAGATTTAAGTAGAATCTCCTTTCCTGCAGCTTGAATCCATTGCTCCTTGTCCTAGTCCCTGGAGCAGGAGAAAACAAGCCTGCTCCCTCCTCGACATGACATCCCTTCAAATATTTAAACATGACTACCATGTCCCCTCTTAACCTTCTCTTCTGCAAATTAAACATACCTAGCTCCCCAAGCCACTCCTCATCCAGGGCATGGCTTCCAGACCCTTCACCATTTTGGTCGCCCTCCTCTGGACACGCTCCAGCTTGCCAATATCCTTCTTGAACTGAGCTCTCACTTGTTCTTGCTCACATAATCAATGGTGAGGAATGCTGGAAGCTGCAGTCCAAAAGTATCCAGAGGGCCACATGACACTCACTCCTCAGAGTAAATGCAATGTTCTGCCAAAGGAATTTTAACAGTTTCTCCTGTCTCTACTATTTTTCTTCATGCTGCCCAAAAACTAGCTCTGAAAGATTTGCTAGTCCTCTAAAGCCAATCTTGGAGCCATACAGGAGTTGAGAGGATCACATGGGAGAGAGGAGAGCCATTCCCTCCCAGTTCCACTGTTGGAAACAAAAAGGCATCAATGCTTGTATAAAGTGATTGGAAAGAGTGAGCTCTAGGTAACATGCTTGCCCTTTTGTTTTATCCTCTGTTTCTTTCATTGATCTGTGTACTCAAGCTTTTTTGCTTTCCTCCTTCCTGTCTGTCTGCCGAGGTCACTTCCCCTTTCTTCCAAAGATTACAGTCCTCCCTCCACATTTGCAGGTTTGACCTTCACCAATTTGATTATTTGCAAGGCACACATGTGTCTTCCCCACTTCTTCTCTTCTCATTCTCTTGCATTTTGCTGAGCATGGAGAAGGAAGGCAAGCATGCCCAGGCAAAAGGCAAGGGAATCGGGGGTGGGGGGAGACATGCACGTGCTTTCCTTCTCCCCTCTGGAGCTCCCCACTCCCATTCCCTTGCCTTTGGCTCCAGCACTGAGAATGCACACTGAGATAAAAGGCAAAGGAAGTAGGGGAAGGTATTCATGTGCGCTCTCCCTTCTGGAGCTTCCCCTCCCATTCCCTTGCCTTTTGTTCTAACATAGAGAACAAAGGCTTGCCCACCACGGCAAAAATCAAGGGAATGGGAGGAGGATCACAGGGGGATTATTTGTGTTTTTCCAACTTTTGTGAGGGTTCTGTACCCCAAACTCTTGCAAAAGTGGAGGAGCCACTGTAGTTATTTCTTTGTCTCCATTTCTCTGGGAAGGGAACAACCATAAGGTTCCTACTTCAGGATGGCTTACATGCAAACATGTGCACCAACCTAGGGACTCTTCTATTGAAATTTAGGTAATTTTCTTTGTCTGTCTCCTTTCCTGTCCCAAGACGGATCTCCTGAAATAATAAAATGTAAGTTTTCCCTTTTTTTACCCTTGCAAGAGGATCCTGAGTATTTTTTCCTGTTTTCTACCACAGGCTCCTGTTGTCCTGCCTACACTGCACTGGGCTAGACACCAAATATTCCCGTATCCAGTGGATTCTGTTGTTACAGCACAGGTTCACCTCTTGCTCCTTCTGGCAATCCAAAACAGACATACATCATGCTTTTATGAGACCAAAGCAATAGTAAAGGATAGATTAATGCACGTATAGATGTTAATAATCCTTTTGCACTTGACTTTCTTTGCAGGGGCAATGATACTACAGAAGTTTATCCTGTTTGAGAGGTAAATTGTTATTCTTAGTAGTAAAAGAGAAGTAGCCTCCCAGAAATGTGGAAATTAGGGGGAAAAGAAGTCACCCAGTAACTTTTCTTCCATACTTTACCCTGTGCTCACATGTGACAGATGATGCCTTCTTCCACACAGAAAATTTCTCAAAGGCAAGAAGCATCTATCTCATGTATTAAATGGATACTTATTCTATAAGTTGTCCAGCAGCAAAACTAATGGTAAGAAAAGTATATTTCTTGATACATGTATCTATCAGTATGTACTGCTATCAGTGGCCAGCAAACCAAAATTTATACAGAAAGATTAAACTAAACTATGTTCAATGCTAAAATAAAAATATTTCAAGTGTGAATATGTTACTATTCCACCATCTGTTTGCTGCTCCTGTTTTATTTTTGATATCTGATTTCTGATACAGAGGATTCTTAACCATTTGTATTTTTACCGTGCTGTCATTTGTGAAAGTTATTTACTACAGTAACAGCCAACCTTCTTCCCTATGACCCTTTCCTATCACAATGGTCATGTATAGATGTTTTCTGTGAGACTGCTGTTCTGCTGTAGAATCACTTTGAATGAGCAATTGAAGAGACTTTAAACATTAATGTGAAGGTTTTAAAAATGTGTAGCTAAGATATATGCCTTCTTTGTTCATGTTTTTGAAAATGTCTATGAAAAGCTAACATGTTAAGAAGAAATTTATAGCCCTACATAGGCGCTCACCTGCTTGATGATAAGGAGAAAACTGGGGATAGTGATATGATTATGCATATAATCAATCACCCCTAAACATCACAGGGCACTAAGAAGCATGCTAGACCTTCGTACATTGAGCTCTGAAGAGGGCTCTATAAGCCCATTTGGTTTTACACAGCTCTAACAGCCAGATATTATAACAAAGTTGTGCTCCCCATCACAGGAACTACACAACTGTGTTGGGCTGAACACAGTTACAGAATCCTCTATTAGTTTTTTAAAAATGTAATCAATTCATATTTGCTAGACACATATTGAACGTAATAAAACGATGTTAAGGGCTGGATCTAAATGTGAAGAGTCAGTGGTCAACCTCCAGTTTCATGCCCTGGTCCATTCTAAGATACAAGGAGGACGAGCTACCAACATGCGTCACATCAGCATCACAAATAAGTACAAAGACACTTTTGAGAAAATTTCACAGAAAATAGAATGGATATAACCTCCACCCTCTCTTCCCATTTTTCTCCGTTCTTCCTTCCACCTCATATAATTATGCTACTGTGTTAATTTCCAGATCATGTTATTGTCAGCTAAAGTGTTTAATTATTCTGAGAGAAGGTAAGTAGGTAGAGCAGCAAATTTATGAGTCAGCAGCATCTAGGGAAGAGAGAGCAGGATGGCCACGTTCACTGGGACATCCTCTCCCTGCCATTCCATATCCAATGGATATCACATCCATGATATCCCAATTGCTGAAAACTCCCTGCCCTAATATAGAGAAAGAAAAGAGAGAAAGGAAAGAGATTTTTAGTCCCTTTTATTAAAATAAATCATTTATATTAACAAAAGAAAGAAAATTAGATCCATTTCTTTCTCTACCTCGCTTGCCGGGTTGCAAAGACAAAACTTATGACTTTTTCTACTTCTTGTTTCCAAAACTTTTAGAGGGGAGAATTGGGAGAGGAAAGGAAAAAGAAAGACTTACATTTCCCCTCCTGTGATGCCTCCTGTTTGGTTTTCAACCCTGTCCCACTTATCAAGTGGTGATACAATGGAGGTTCTAGTGGTGGAGCAGTGGAGATACCCACAATTCATTTCCTTTACTCTCTTCCCTCTCCTTTGGAAAACTTCATAGAAAGTGAGGTTACTGGTCATTGAAGAGCAAGGTTCCTTGAACTCTGGGAAAAGAAGATGCCCCACTGCATACGCTAAGCTCCAGCCTGTGAAGGTTTAGTCAGCAAGGCTCCAAACTGTTATGATCACCATCTTTATTACCTCGAAATAAAGATGAGATGAGAAATGAGAGAATTCTCTTTCTCATATCTCTTCTTCCTTCTCAACATTAGTAAAATCTCTGTAATTCAGATTCTAGAGTGGTGAGTCTCTTTTACTGGCCAAAAGGACATTTGTCTTCACGTACTGCATCACTTGCTCGGCTTAAGTAAAATTTGGTGTTAAGGGGTGCAAAAGAAAAGCAGACTGAAACATGGAGTCTGCTGCTCAAAGCCTTACCCTGTAATAAACATGTTGTTCCTAAAGGTACCACAGTCTCTTTGTCGTTTGTGGTGCATCACACAAACAAGACTACTCCTCTGGAAACTGGATGCTAAATATTAGTCTTATCCATGCTATTACTAAAAACAAAACAAACAAAAAAACAAAACAAAACAAAACAAAAAAAAACTTTACATATTTGTAAAGATAATAACAATTATCTTGTTGTGGAAGATGGTTGCTGTAAACTGCTGTCAAGTTTATTTTGATTTATGACTGTATGAATAAGGGATCTCCAAGTCACCCTATCAGCAACAGCCTTGCTTGAGTCTTGCAGACTCAGGCCTGTGGCTTTCCATTGAGTATATTCCACCTGTAATGTGGTCTTGCTCTTTTTCTACTGCCTTTTGCCTTACCAAGCATTATTTTTTCTAGTGAGTCATGTGTTCTCATGATATGGTCAAAGTATGACAGACTCAATTTAGTTATCTTGGCTTCAAGGGAGAGCTCAGGTTTCATTTGTCTTTTTAGCAGTCCACGGTCTCCATAGAACTCTTCTCCAGCACCATATTTCAAATGAATTGATTTTTTTCCTATCAGCTTTCTTCACTGTCCAGCTTTAACAACCATACTTAGAAACTAGAAATATGATAGTATGAACAATCCTATTCAATGATATGTCTTGACACTTCGGGATCCTGTCTAGTTCCTTCACAGCTGGTCTGTCAGTTCTCAGTTTTCTTCTGATTACTTGACTGCTGTCTCCATTCTGATGAAGGACTGAGCCAAGTATGAAAAATCTTCAACTATTTCAATGTCTTCACCATCTACTTTAAAGTGGAAAATGAGAGGCAACTTTTTACAGTGCCATGCTACCATGTGAGATGTACAATTCGGCAGTGTTTTCTTTGGTCAAAATAAATCGGCAGTGGAATATGCTGCCTCGAAGTGTGGTGGAGTCTCCTTCTTTGGAGGTTTTTAAGCAGAGGATAGATGGCCATCTGTTGGAGTGCTTTGATGGTGTGTTCCTGCATGGCAGGGGGTTGGACTGGATGGCCTTTGTGGTCTCTTCCAACTCTATGATTCTATGATTCTAAATGTTGAAAGGCATGTTGTGGTTTTGGTGGACCAATCTGCATCTGGCAATTGTTTACTATTTATTAAAGTAACGTTCATTCCCCAATAACCCATTTATCAATGGAGATTATGGTACTGGATTGCTACATTTTTAGCAATATTAATTTCTAATACTAATTGGTATGGAAAATATGTTACAAAAAAAAAGAAGAAGAAGAAGAAGAAAAGCATTTTTAAAGAAATGCCACATATATTTATGAACATCTTTTCAATGTTCAAGTGTTGTACGCTTCTCACACAGAAGCTCAGAAATGCCTAGTGGGGTACTTGAAAAATTTCTATTAATAACTAATGAAATGCAGTGATTTATTGCATGGATTTTATATAGGGCTCTTCTTGCTCTGAGAGGAAAACTGAAGCAGCTCTGTGAATGAACAAGTAGAGGATGCTCCCTGAAGGGTTGCAGTGGTGTGGGTGACACTCCTCTTGTCTCCCCAGAGGTGAAGTGTGTCATATCCTGAGCTCATGCAATCTTTACCAGCCTAGAAAGCTACGGGCTATTCCCAGAGCAAGCTATCTCACATTCACACATGCTTCTTATGTGTTTCGATTTCCTCCTTCTTCCACTCATATTTTTTTTTCCCCTCTGTGCTCAGGGAAAATAAATGACTAAAGAAAGAAATGCAGGCTGAAACATTAAAACCTGAGAAAGAATACTGTTGAGGTAATGTTGTATATCTCTTGCTTAACATATTACATAACGAATAGTTTTTAGTTCAGATTGCTGGTTGCCACAGTCATTTCTAAGTGTAACAACTGAACCAACCATTTTAGTGAGCTTTAGATTCATCTAAATAATAGATGCTACATTGAACAAGATGACAACGGGGTACAGCAAAATCTGCAAACCCCCAACTATTGCTAACTCTTCTGTTTCAAGTTATTGCATTATCTTCCCTTGTGGATTCAAGAGAATCCAAGATTTAAAAAAAGAGAAAAAAAGAAGAAGCTAATTTCTGTCCATTGTTAGTGGAGATAAATGCTAAACTACTACTTGACTGAACAAAGGAATATTTCTCTTTCTTTATCCTATTTTCATTGTCTATCTTCTGTTGGAGTGAAAGGGAAAGGGAGAGGTGAGGAATTCTCACTGAAAATGTCTGACACAGATTGAGAATATCTATTCAGAAGGGGATTCAGTAGTGTAAAAAAAAAAAGAAAACAAAACAAAACGGGGAAAAGGAGCATTGCTGCATTTATGTGGAATAAAAGAATTGAGACAGTATGTTCACTTTTCAGCAGCATTTTTAGTGCGTTTTGAAGGTTTGCTTAATTAAAAGTGAAAATCACACATGCTGAGAGAAAGCCTTTCTATCTGAGATTGGTTGGACCACTCAGTTTGGAAGGAAATTCACTCAGCACATGCTCAGAAGCAGAGCTCTCTTGGGATTCACGTGCCACATGTTATGCCCTGGCACAAAATAAAACTGGCAGGCAGTTGGGATATTAGCATAGGTGCAGTTCAGCATAATCATATGCAACATTGCTCAAGTAATCCATTATATACATATGAAACCTAAATACCTTGAGACAGATTGTTTTGACAGCTAAAACAATTTATTTTTTTCTGATACATTTGACTGAAAGGCAAAAATGCTATGTAGATGTTAATTTAACAGATGTCAGCTTTTACATCATCAGCCGAAACAGGCAATTCCTGGCAAACTGTCCAGCTCCAATATAATGTTGAAATCTGTGAAAATCTTTTAGGATGTGTGTCTCACAAGCTTCCTTTTTCACTCTCGGGAAAAAATAATAATAATTGATATTGCTGTTCAGCAGACACACACATACACACGCACACGCACACACTGAGACTTTGAATGAAACACAAACATACTTGTAGAAATAGTAAATGACAGGTGTTTTAGTATGTTTTTAAAGAAAACATAAATTGCTAGCAAAGTGCCCCATCTTAAAGACGTTGTGTTTACTTTGATGAAACAAAGAAAGAACATCTAAAACCTTTCAAGAAACACAGTGTTTGCCAATAAAAGTAGTATAAACTGCTAGTAAAACACAGCACCTTAAGAAAGCAGATGTCTGGAAACTGTAAAATATAATGGGGCCATTGGCAGAGAAATTAAATAGGGACAACTCTAAAAGTGTGTCTTCAGAAAGTGATATTGCATCCTGAAGGTCAACTATACACAGCCAGTCTTGTTGTAAATAAGAAATGGAAATAATGTAAACTATGTAAAATAATATAAGGCTACTCCAAACAGTTCCTAATACTTCAAGGTTACTTTGTGTTTTACTTTTCACTTTGGTCAAAATGCATGAATGTGAAATCCAAACTCCCAAGGCAACTCTCCTCCTCACATGTCACATTTGTTATTAAATAATTATGGGATGTACAGAGCATAAACACAATGCCTTAATGTAACTTTGTGTTTATAACGTCAGTCATGCATCTTTAAATCAGATGGCTGCAAATAAATTACGCCAGCGGGTCCTGTGTAGGAACACATTTTTAGAAATGTAATTTGTTTAGCCACATCAGCAATTGCAGCTAGATGATGCAACACTGGAAACTGAAATAAAAATCACATTATTAATGCAAAGATCCACTTTATATATGAAACTAACATTTTACATTTGGGAGTAAACAGCAAGTCTGAAGTATACGAAAAAAATGTGAGGCATGTTATATGTTAAATCCAAAGAAGTCTTGGTTCTTGTGTTTTTTAAAAAAATCAGATAAATTAATTTTTAGAGAAGTGTTATTATTTTGGAGATAATTTCTGGCCACTTAATTTAAACCACTTAATTTGACCAACAGAAAATCTGATCTTAAAGCTCTGAGAGTCTTGCGATCTGATGATATTCATTTGAGCCCCTGTCTATGCTTTTCATAGCACCTTCTGTCATTTCCATCTCACTCTCAGCTGAGTTAAATGAGGTGAAAGGTAATTATCTCCATTCCCCACTCTTTTAAAAAGGCTTGCAAGCAAAGTCTTAAACTACGCTATTCTTATGGCTTACCTGCATGCCCTTCAATGTTTCGCTGATGAACAATGAGACACACGCAGCCAAGCAACATCAGAGTGTGGCCAAGAGGGCAAAAGTTATTAATGAGGAAGAATGCACCAGCTAGGAGAGGATGCAGCAATTTGCTTTGATTTGAGCCAACTGGGAAGGGCAACACTCCATTTCCTCCTCTCTTTTCCCTGCTGCTCAGCTAAATTGAATGCAAATTACTTTTGCATTTTGAACTCAGTTTGCAGCAACTGAACTAAGCTGAGGACAAAGGGGGAAAGTGGGAAGAAAAAAGAGAAGCTGAAAAAGTGGGATGACAGATGAGTGAATTGTCCGTGCCAAATGGGGAGAGTTGGAGGATAGGTGCTGCAATATCCTTAACAATAAAAAGACTGCTATTCCAGATGCTGAAAACTATTTATCCCTCCCCTTGATGATCTGGCTTTTCTTTTCATCCTTTTGTTGGACAGAGTTCACACATGTCATGGTAACTTTTTAATTCAACAGACGAGAAAGCATCCTCATGTCCCTTGACTCGACCTGGTTGTGGCATGTATTCAAACCAGATATTCCCAGGGTTGTTGCATAGTTTCCATCATTCCTCCCCCCTCCACACCCAATTCATCACCCATCAGCCAATCCAATTGGGCTCTTAGAACTTGCAGTCAAATTATAGCTGGTAGGTCACTGAGGTATACTGTCTATATTATGGGAGGAAAAAGTATGAGACACAACCCATGTTTGTGTTATCCAACATCCATAAAGCAGCTGGACTGTTAAATTTAAATGTGGGAAATCATGCCCCAAACTCCCCAAATTCCTCCTGAAGTGCTGTTATGTGCTAAATCAACTCCTAATGGTTTCCCTGTTCCCATTCTATCTGATAAAGGGAAGGGTCAAAGAGATTGAGAAAATTCTGTAACTAGCAGTCAAAGAAGCTAGCAAAGCAGTGCTGACCAGCTTGTTCAGTTGCCTCTTCTCTCCTTTACCCTACTTATCTGACTACCCTGAAAGGGAAAATCACTGTCACTAGCAGCCTGCTCTACTTCAGTGTGCTATCTCCTTGCCGAGTGGGTGGCTCTGGAAGTCTTTAAAGCCAGGCAATGTAGGAACAAAACGGCTTACAGGCTTCCCCTACTTATTTGATAAGTTAGGGACTGGACCACGATCAGAAAACAATTGATCGAAAAGTGGAACCCACGTACTGTACTGTAAGGAGCATGGAGAATTTAAGGAGGCACACTTGTGATTGACCACACATTCACTGTTTGTAAAGTCTCTCAACCACCTTAATGCCTTTTCCCCCTTCTCAGGTCACTTTGCAAGCAGTATACACATGGAGCAGTTGGAAGTGAGCCTCTCTAGGCAAGAAGAACTGATGAAAGAGTGGAACCACCATTGAATTAATTGAACTTGTTCTTTGAAGCATCACAAAAGCTAGCCATCAGATAATGGGGCAACAAAAAGTAGAAGCTTTCTGTATTAGGGACCTCAGTGATATTGTGGCATGAGCAACTTCTCTAGTTAGCCCTGCCCTACCTATGAAGTCAAGAAGTCAGGTAGTAGGCAGCTCTTTACTCCAAAGTAGGCTGCTTGTGGTAGCTTTAACTTCTTTTCCACGTCAGGTGGGAAGAGGACTGGGAGTGTAGTGCACTCTTCTGTGTCATTACCACACAGAAAACATACTGCACAGTACATGGCAATATATTGTGCTGCATTGTATGGTCTACTTTTCACCCATGGTAAACAAGTAAGTAACTTCCAACAAAATATGGACCTCAAACACTTGACCAGCCCCAAAAGTTGCCCCAGTCCTTGCCATAGTTACCCACCTGAATCTAAATCACTGACATATTCATTTCTTAGCCTTGTTTCTTCATTGACCAAACACAGGAATTCCAAACTCTGTTTCTCCTCAATCATCCCTTTCCTCATGTGGAACGTAAAGTGACCTATCTGCAAAGGAGCTTCCTTGCTGTGTGGAGGTTCTCTGTGAGAGCAAGAGCCCTGGAAAACCAGTAATCTTAGCCATGTGGAAAGCCTCCATACAAACAGCAATCTCTCCTTCACAGATGTTTCACTTCCATGTGAGGAAAGCAATGGCAGAAGAAGAGGGGCTTAGCATTTCTGTATTCCTGCAGTGAAGAGACTACGGAAATGAATGAATGAATAGGTTTTACATACGCATCTGTGTATATATTTGAATACATACATACATACATAAGATACTCAGATCATCTTTTTTTTAAGTTTAATATTATTAAATTCCCACCCCAAGGCTTTGACTGGAGTGTGACATATGATAACATAAAATTAATGGGGCGTTTTATTCCAGGTAAACAAACTTGCCTGCCCTTTCTTTGTTATACATAACATTTACGGAATTCTAAACATCCTTAATCCTTGATGACACGTGTGGAGTAGAATTTGTGTTTGTGTGCTGTGTGGGTGGGTGGATGCTCTTGCATTCTCATTGAGATGTCAATTACAAAAAGGGGCAACAAAATTGCCTAAGGTGGTTGAGTTTTAAATTAGGACACTCTCCCTGACAGAGAGATTAACTCACTCTTGGTAAAGAAAAGAAAGATGCAGTGCTGAGGAATAGAGAAAGCCAGCAGAACCTGCTTCCACAGTGAAGGGTGTCTTTCCATAGGCACTCTCCATGAAAGACAAAATGTTCCTGTCATAGCATCTTTGGCTCTGACACAACTCAAGTGAGTTTAAAAGCAATGCAAATGTATAGGCAAATGTATGAAAAGAAGTCTTAGATTTCTGAAGACTGTCAGCTCAGAAAGAACACTTTTCAAACACCTTTCAGCCTTTATGTAGTTTGTACAGGGAAAAGTTAGGCTCTAACTGTATAACTGTATCTCCCCCCCCCCCAATTCACTCAAACACACACACGCTGAAAATATGATCAAACTGCAACTTGTCTCTTTGTTTAGATATTCACTGAGGAAGGAGTGAGAAGCAGACATCAGAATAACAGGAACTGGAATTCAGGTCAAGGTAAAAGCATTTGACATCTAATAAATTATAGGAATAGCTCTCGCCAGCAATAATAGCTCCACCCTTTTGTTAATCCTATGTAACACTACTGTTCTGAGCATTGTTTTACCAGCCTTCAATATTTCACTTTTCCTTTCAAGCAGGAATAGGTTTCTGCCTTGACCTACTGATTTACCCTTGAAATAAGTGTGTGTGTGTATGTGTGTGTGTGAGAGAGACTTCTTTTGCTGATACAAGCACAATCTTTCTTTTAAGTTTCTTTCATTTTTTTTAATACAGCCATAGTAAATATCTGAACAGTTAAGTAAGAAACGTCCTCGGTTCTAATTCAACTGTTGAAATCTGGAATACAGGCCAAGAGCAAAATATTTAATATGATTAATCTAACTCAAGAATATGCCCTAGCTTTTGAATAAGGTGTGTGTGTGTGCGTGGGTGGGTAGGTGGGAAAGAGAGAGAAAGAGCATGAGAATTTGCCTCAAAACAATTTAATAAAACACACACACTTATATGTCTCCTAAGATTTCACAGCTGAAAACTAGGACAGATGTGGCCAAGCAACATCAGAATGTGGTCCAGATGGTGAAGTTAGGAATGAAGAAGAACAGACAAAACTAGCAGAGGCAGCAGTTGCTACTGAGAAGGGCAAGCCTCTCCCCTTCTCTTCCTCTCCCCCAGCAGAGTTAACTGACTGAAAACTACTTTTGCACTTTGAACTCAGTTTGCAGCAACTGAAAAGCAAGCTGAGGACAAAGGAGGAGAGAGAAGCTGGGACATTTTGAAAGCACATTAAAAAGAGGATTGGAACTGTCCCTGCCAAATTGGACAGCCATAACATTAATTGGAATTGGATTTACTTGTTCAGTGGGCCCACCATATCCCTGGGTTTACCTCAAACCACCACGGATTCAAATGTACACACTATTGTACATTCGAATCTGCAGTGAGGAGCATGCTAGCCATCTGTTTCTGCCTTTGAGGCAGCAGGATTCCTTTACAAGGCAGAAGCAGCTGTCTGGTACCTTTTTTAATAAGGGCTTGCAAAGGGACTGTGAATGCGAGGTGAGGTTTATACAGTAAGCCCCTATTAAAAAATGGCATAGGGCAACAATAGTGGCAAGCTCCAGTTGCCAGGTGCACCACATTCTTCTGGTTCCTCTGCCTCCAGGGATCCCAGCTGAGGTGCTCCTCAGAGGTGGAAGAGCCTGAGGAATGTGGCATACCTGGTGGTTAGGGCTTGCTGCTGGCTCTGCTGCTGTCCTACACCATTTTTAAGAGGGGCTTATAAGCCTTGCCTCATTTGCCTCACAAAGGCTTATAAGCCTTTGCAGTCTCTCTGTAAACTTCACAAGGCTGGCTTGAGCATGTGCATTTTTGGGTACCCACAGGGAGGGGGTCCTGGAAACAATTCAAGGACCCACTGTGTTTGTTGTTTTAATTCCCTTGTTTGCAAAATGCTAACAATATATGTGATGCTCTATTTTCAGAATTACTGAGAAAGATTCAGAACTGGGGGAGGGGGCTTCTCTTCTCAGACAGAGGTAGAGTGGTATACTTGTCTGGATAAAATGACCAAGTGTTCTCAAAGTTTTTAACTTTTGGGGCCTTGTTTCCATAACTATGAGTATTAAACAACAATTTGAATGAAATTCTAAGTAGAAACGCCAAGTGAGTTGCGTGTGTGCATTGCCTTCAAGTTGACTACTGAATTATGGCAACCCCAAGAATTCTATAGGATTTTCTTAGGCAAGTGACTCAGAAGTGATATGCCATTGCCTTCCTCTGGCATGTAGCCCACAGAACCTGGTATTCCTTGGTGCCCCCCTCCTCCCCCCCATGAAAGTACTAACAAGGCCTGGCCCTGCTTGGCTTTCAAGACCAGATGGAATCTGGTATCTTCAGAGAATTTAGGCCTTTGAGTAAGTTATGTGCGAGTTTATACATTCACTTTTCATAAGCTATCTTTTTTTTTTTGGTGAGATGCAGTATTAACAGAAAGAAAGACAGACAGACAGACAGAAAGAGGCAAGCCATGGTAGAGGTACAGAGTTTTCAAACCTCAGGCTACATTGCCCAGCATAGGTCATTCCTGAAACCAAAATAGAGACGGCCTTTTGAATTATTTGGAACCACATTCTCAGGAAAAGTAAAGTGGCTCCCCATGTCTGATTTTGTGGCACTCAACCCTCCAAGACTTCCTAGACCATGCTTTTTTCTGCTGCCACTCTAAAGCCAGGAGTGGGAGTTCACCTTTTATAAAGGGTATCTTTTACACTACACCATTATAGTTCTTTGATATCATTTACTGCCATGGCTCAGTCCTATGGAAACATGGGATTTGTAGTTTTGTCAGGTGTTTAGAATTTTCTGGCAGAAAACTGTAGTGCAGAGAATTCTAAATACTCCACGAAACTGAAAATCCCAAGATTCCGTTGTAGGAGTCATGGCAGTGAAAGTGATATCATAGTGCTATAGGTGCACTCTCTCTCTTTCTTTCTGTGTGTGTATGTGTGTGTGGGGGGGTAGGTAGCAGACCCACACCTGTATTGTTTAACATAAAAAAAATCAGTTTTGGACTGGCTACAACAGTCAATCCCTGTCCTAGACAGTGTCCTCAGTACCAATAATATATTCTACTACACAACACAACAATCTCACAAGTGTTTAAGCTCTCTCGTCAAATGCTGAAGCATTTGACTTCATTGCTATTTTCAGTTTTAAGATGTCTAATACTTGAAATGTTTAAGTGGGAATGCCCAACATGAGACATTGAAGCCCTTCAGTATTTCTGCTCAGCTGGATGTAAATGTATTATTGAAATTATTTTCAGAGGTACTTTACATATAAAATAAACGTACTTTCAAAATTAGCCTCCTTTTTACTTTTCTTCCAGCACTTAATACTGTTACCTGCAAGTTACCAAATTTCTACTCTTTCCCTCTATTTTAACTGAGTTTTGTTTGATCTGTATGTGCCTGGGATTATTCTGCTTTTGTTTTAAACTGAAATTAATCTAAATGAATCCCAATGTATCCTGTGTGAATAAATTTGAAGCTGAAGTATCTTTGTCATTCACAAAGTGGCAGAGCACATAGTCCAAGGGACAGAGTTACGGGACTGGTCCTTTCTCCTGCTGTTAGGCATCTTCCCACTGGGCTGGAGCAGGCAGAGTCCTCCCTCAGAGAGCTTTAAGGGTATACTATGGCAATAAATGTGCTCAACACTCACCATCTGCAGTTCCACTCATATTGAACAGGCACAAGGTGCTCAAGTCTTCTACAATATAACTATGTTTGAAGTTTTTGAGGTATCAAGCCACAGACATCCGCGTGCATTTGCTTCAAAATAAAACTGTGAAAAAGCCACCACACATCTTAGTTCTCACAAAAGGAGACTACTGAAGCCCATCTTTGAGGGAAACTGGCTAACACAGATGCCTGGGCAGCTTTCTTCATTCAACATATGAGCTTCATCCAGTGGCGGAACATGCAGAAAAATCCTCTCCACCGGTCACTGAAGGGACACATCTCCATACAGAAGGAGTCAGCCCTGAAACCTCACTTGTCACCAATAATCTCCACAATGCCAAGCAGTCCCTAAGATCACAGCCTGAAAATGTATCAGCTTTCCTGTACTATATTTACACATTTGTCTTTATAAAGCATTTCTGTTGTTTTTTTTATTTTATTTTTAACTGTACTTTACAGCATTTCACAGGAAAATAAAAACTGTACCATGTAAAGTTACTGTACCTTTACAAATGTACCTAAAGTGGCACTACTTCTGCATGCATGAAAGCTCAAAGCCTCAAAACTCCCATGAGCGATTAATCTTCTAACACTAATTAGATATTTGCTAATTAGTATCTGATGTGTGAAATGGAAAACATTTTGAAGCTGAAACAGGTGTATAAAGATAGTTGCTGTACTCCAGCACACCTTTTTTTTCTGTTATCATATTTCATAAATAGGAATAAGACCACGTGACACTACCCATTCTATAAGACTCTCTCTCTGAACAAAGCCTTTTGTATGATTTAATAAGGATGTGTCAATATTTTGCATTTAAAAGCACTCAGTGGAGGGAAGTGTTTTCTCTCTACGTTAAAGAGATGTCACATTTCACGCATCACTTTTATGCTGCATTAACTGGTGTCACTTTTAAACTTGGCTCATCTTTGATTCTTCTGAAATGAAGAATGCAAAACAATAAAAATAATCCTTTCCTCTTCTCAATAGTTGTGTTCTATTTATGTGGCTCAGAGAAAGAAGTGATAGAGTAATGCCATTTTGTGCAGTTACAGCAGACAACTTTGAAAAGTCATTAACTGCAGCAAAGAAACATAGCTTGATACAGGATGCAGCTTTGCACGATCCTGCCTGGGAGCAGAATGAAGGTCCCCACATTTGCTGGCTAAAACATCTATTTCATGAACATCAAACCAGTGACGCTGCAATATGCAGTACTTGCCCCAAACAGACCCTCAATATTTCTCTTTCTAAATGTTTACTGTCTTTTGACCCAATATTTGCTGCAATGTCCTCTCTTCTAGTGCTCTCTCTCCCTCCCTTTCTATGTTTTTCAAAGCTTGCACAGAGAAATGGAAAACGAATCCATTTCTCTTCACACATCACAGACATACACACTCCCTTAAAAATTCTGAATAAATGTAATGTTAAGGAGAAACACAACATTAAGGCCCTTTCTGATTCACCCTCCCAACCCACCATAGGGATGGGAGAAGGATGGGACCACGACAATGTTTATGCATAATTTTGTCACAGTCCTGTCCTTCTCCCATCCTCAGGTGGGGCAACTGCGCTGCAAATCATTGACAGGTTTTCCCTGTCAATGATTGGCAATCGTGCCACCATCCTGCTGTCTGCCTGCACTTACTTTTCTTGTGGAGGCCCTGGAAGCACTATGGCTGCACTTTCTGCCCCAGCACAGGCTGGGACAGTACCTGGCTGCACTGTGGCAGGAACTGGCAGTGCCATTGCACTTCCCGGATCCTGGAGGCAGCTGCTGCAGAGGGGAGTGCCGCTGTTGTGCTTCCCTCCCATCAGGGCTGATGCCAGGACCCACACCGAAAGTCTCTAAGACAAGATAAGGTGTGAAAAGGGCCTAAGAAAAAGCCCCCCCACACACATGTCCATACAACCCCAGTAACAACCTTCTTCAGTAAAATTCAGTAATGCTTATTCAGAGACGGAATATCTTCTTTTGTGTTATTAGTTGGGACTGCTTTATCCTTAAAATGGGACTTTGGCATGCTGTTTACACTACATAAATCTGGAGTCATGGTAGCTTGACTGTCAGAAGATAATCAGAAGAAAAGTGAGATCGTCCACCTCCAATACTCTAAGGCCATTTCCATACCGGGCTTCTGAAATGGTGCAGAGCGACCTCTCACACAGGTCTTCTACACCATAGAGTGGACTGGCGTGGACTACTTTTTGTAGTTCCACACCAGAATCCACTCAGGAGCGGCCGGAACTAGCTGCACTGCCTGTTTTTTAAAAACCTCTTTCTCAAGGTTTTTAAAAAGCACGGAGCGTGCAGCCCCGCGCCACTCCATCGCCCAGCTCCGAAGTGGATTTGCCGGCGTGCACAAGTGCGTGCCTGCAGATCTGCCAGGGGCGGGCTTCCAGCTGGCGAGCTTCTCCAGTTGGTGGAGAGCCTCCACCAACCGGAAGCCGTCCTTTGCGACGCCGGAGGACTGCGGAGCAGCGAGCTTGCGCTGCTCCAAGTGGCGACGGACTTACCCAGCTTCAGGTAAGCTCCGTTTTTGGGCGTTTTCGCCCGTTTCCCCCCCACACACATGTGGAAAGGGCCTAAGAGTTTTTACCAATACCAATACCACCTCCAATACCTAAGAGTTTACCCCTAAGAGTTTTTACTTGTGCAAATCCTAAACATAGCTATGGCCATTTTCGCAGTACACTGTTATAGTGCTATGATTCCACTTTCAACATCCTATGGAATCCTGGGGTTTGCAGTTTCGGGAGGGGCCTGAAACATATGTTCAGCATTGTCAGAAATTTCCCTGAATTTTCAGGGCCAAACTTAAGATTGGGCATTGTGATGTCATGGGGCACGGCTTGTGTATCACTTGCAAGATAATCCAGCATGTGTCCACACACAGTGGCTAATGCTGCTAATATAACACACACACACACACACACACACACACACACACACACACTAGTATATATACTAACATGCAGAATATATGAATTTGGGTAAACAGACCCAGAAACCAAGTAACTACTACTACTACTACTACTACTTAATTTTTGATCAAAAATGATGACCTGCAGCTATAACAGTTGCCACCATTCTGAACACAGCTTCCATTCTTCTCTGATAGCAACACATGCAACATATGGAAAGTTTTTCCACATGCTACATTTCTGGAATCTGTGGAAGCCTCATTGTCAACCTGCTGGGAAGCCCTGCACTGCTGTTACTTGGCTCATGCAACAAGAAAGCTTAGGAGTCATGAGACTGGCACTCTGTTCCCTGCCTTGTTCTATAACAGTGCAAAGGGCCATGGGCATGTACCCCCATTTTTCTACCCAATTAACTCTCTTTCCATGGCTCCTGCCATGTGCCAATGTCATGCAACTGCCTGTCCAAACATCTTTGCATACAGCCAGTGAGCCCTGGCACCACAGGCAGTGGGAATGAGATTGGTGTCAAATGATTTAAAGCCACTTTATGGATTAAAAGCAATCACAGAATCATAGAATCATAGAATTATAGAGTTGGAAGAGACCCCAGGGGCCATCCAGTCCAATCCCTTGCTATGTAGGAACACACATCAAAGCACTCCCAACAGATGGCCATTCAGCCTCTGCGTAAAAACCTCCAAAGAAGGAGACTCCAACACACTCCGAGGTAACATATTCCACTGTTGAACGGCTCTGACTGTCAGGAAGTTCTTCCTGAGGTTCAGGTGCAATCTTTTTTCCTGTAGTTTGAATCCATTGCTCCTTGTCCTAGTCTTTGGAGCAGTGGAAAACAAGCCTGCTTGCTCCTCAACAGGGCATCCCTTCAAATATTTAAACATGGCTATCATGTCCCCTCTTAACCTTCTCTTCTGCAGACTTAACACACCCAGCTCCCTAAGCCACTCCTCATAGGGCATGGCTTCCAGACCCTTCACCATTTTGGTCACCCTCCTCTGGACACGTTCCAGCTTGTTGATATCCTTCTTGAATTGAGGTGCCCAGAACTGCACACAGTATTCCAAATGAGGCCTACCAATGCAGAATAGAGTGGTACCATTACCTCCCTCGATCTAGACACCATACTCCTATTGATGCAACCAAGAATTGTGCTGGCTTTCTTGGCTGCCATATCACACTGCTGACTCATGTTCAGCTTGTGATCTACCAAGACTCCTAGATCTCTCCTCTCCTTTAGCATTACTTATCCTGAGTCCTGCCTTCTCACCTGAGATATGGGGCACAAAGCAATTCCCTGAAACGTGAGCAACTACCGTGAGACCTGGCAACCCTATCTATATTCAAGCTTTCATCAAGCACTGGAGGAAGCCTTCCTACATCAGTTGGAAACAGTCTTACCAGAAAGGATTTAGCCATATATAAAGAGGGATTCTTGCTGTAAGTCCTCAGTTGGCATGGTATACATCACATGCTGATTACTTTAATTTACCTTGCTTCTGTCTCATTTTTCTATCAGTCTATCAGCCAGAGCTATCCATTAATTTTAAAGTATCCTAAGAGTCATCACAGACTCATTTTAAACCAAGTAAGCCTGAAAAAAAAAACAGATAATTTTGAGTTATTTATTCTCATTAATGTCACTTAATTACACCAGCTTCAATCAAGCTACTTGCTTTAAAATTCTAGAGAAGAGTTCCACAGCCACTGCACTTCATGGTATATTCAGAAATGATTTCCTGATATTCTAGGAATGAAATAATTGCTCTATTTGAGTACTAAGATTTATTTTACAAGGCAAAGAGAAAGGGGAGCATCTATGACTCATTTTCTTTCACACAGAGGTGTACATTTTTTGTGGCACAGTTTCATTATCATGCAAACTATTTTTTTTGAGTTCTTACACTCCTGTCTCACTAATTAGAATCTGAGTTTCATTGGTGATTTTAATTATTGAAGCTTTTTTTAAAAAAAATCTAACTAAGAATCATACAAAGGAATTTGTCAAAAGGCTTATTTTATATTGTTAGCAACTAACAACCCACAACATACTTTTAGTAGTTATTAAAAGTACTTAATGAGTCTGGCTTCAGCTCCATCACATATCGTAAATACAAAAGCCTACCCAAACTCAGTGTTATTTACATACTAGCCTATATGTTTGTGGGGCATAAGAACATGTATTTTTCTACCAAATGTCTTTTAAGCTTGTTTAATTTACATGAGTTTCATAAAAACCATGCAGCCAGGCAGTTATACTTTGTGGTCACTTTTTGTAAAGGATTGAGATTTTGTTCTGTCTTGGGACAAAAACTGAGGATAGACAGAGGGTGGCTGAGGAAAATGTCCTGTCCATTTTTGTTGCCGCTGGTAAGGCAGCTAAAGAGGCAAGGTAACGTTTAATGGAAAACTAGTTAGTACAGCTCCCCCTGTGTCCAGCTGTAGTTAAAAGAGCAAACCTTTCAAAACACTTCTGCTGTATGTGTATTAATTCC
This sequence comes from Cyclura pinguis, assembly GCA_030412105.1. NCBI lineage: Eukaryota > Metazoa > Chordata > Lepidosauria > Squamata > Iguanidae > Cyclura > Cyclura pinguis. Next base: position 135,807,460 of record CM059600.1, read on the forward strand.
TGGTCAGTACTGTGGATATCTAGAGAGTTGGTGGGGTAGAGTCATTTGAGCATTAAACAATGACTCTGGAGACTGGAGTTTGAATCCCTGCTCAGCCATGGAATCCCACTGGGTGATTTTGGACAAGCCACACTCTCATAGCTTCAGATGAAGGCAAAGGCAAACCCCCTCTGTATCAATCTTGCCAAGAACACCCTGTGATAGGTTTGCCTTAGGATCAGCATAAGTCAGAAATGTCTGGAGGGCGTACAACAACCACCACCACCACAACCATGGCTATCTAGCTAGCTTTTCACATGGCATTAGCCATGCGAAAGAGCGCCTGGAGCATTGTGCGATTGTGAGGAGTGATCTGCACGATGCACTCACAATCGAGCAACGCTTCAGGGTAAGGCAGGCGCCGCTTGCGCACTTTTTCATTTTCAGCTTTCAGCCGAAAATGGTGCGCAATCGTGCATTGCTCCAGGGCCTCGCGTGCACTTGCCAAGCGTGCAGAGCCTCCGGAGCTGCAGCGGTCACGCTTCCTGCCCCGGCGCAGCCTGGGAAACTCCCAGGCTGCGCTGCGGAAGGAAGAGGCGGGGCTCTTACGCTGCCTGCTCGGGAGCAGGCAGCTCATGTGGAGCTGAAGCAGTGGGGATGTGAGAGCCTCTCGCTGGAGGCTGCTCGCACGATCCCCGCATCCCAGCGCTGAGAAAAGGTGAGTTGCAGAAAGGGCCTAGGATGATAACTTTCCTAACCTGGTTAGATCATCTGCCACATTGCACCAAGGCTTCCTACTACTTTAGAAAGAAATCAAGAAACTGGATGTATGGTGCAACCCAAGAGAAAGTAGCATCTCAAATCTTTACTGAAGGACTCCTTGAGGGGCTATGCTATACTTAATGTGGACATGTTTTATCGAGTGATGTTTCCTACAGCAAACATAGAATATAAACAATTTAGCACCCACAGCAAAAATTTTACAGAGTGTTTTGACTTATACCTGTAGGAGCAATGGAGCAAACCAGTCAGTCTGTAGTCAATCAATCAATCAATCAATCAATCAAAGATTTGGAATATTTATTTGTCTCACCATACAAAACTTTTTTTTTATAATAGCAAAATAAGCCTTTTTAGAAGCTAGATGTTTTAAAAAAAACATGTTAGGCTTTTTCTACTAGGTATTGCATGTGAGTGTGTTCCATCTATATTGTTCTTCATTGTCTTAAAAAAAATCTGTTCATTATTTTTGTGTCATTGTTTTCACATGTCCCTACATGGCAAGGCTATGAGACAGTAGATATCAATGACAGCTTTTTCTCTTTGTCCTCTGAGCTGAGGGGGAAACTGCTGTTGAACTAAGTGCCTGGGCTCCAAAAGCCTTGAAAGACAGCTAATTGTTTCCTTGCATTACAAAGTGCTTGGAGCATGGGCTCTACTAAGGAAGCTTTCTTTATATGTCTTTCAAGTTCTCAAGAGAGGGAGAGACCCAAGTTGCTAGAGACAGACTACAGCATTCACCAGTAATCTACTCTCTTGCCCTAGCCAAAGAGTCTTTGGCCATTTCCGCATGAGGTTGTTATAGTGCTGTGATTCCACTTTCAACATCCTGTGGAATCCTAGGGTTTGCAGTTTCGGGAAGAGCCGGCCAGCCCCTCCCAAAACTGCAAACCCCAGGATTCCATAGAATGTTGAAAGTGGAATCATAGTGCTATGACAGCCTCGTGTGGAAATGGCCTTTATAAGCATGAGGAAAGCATGTACACGTGGGATGTGCATGTGTATGTATGCACATACATGTGCATTGTATAAGATGTGTATAAGACTGTGTGTATGTGTATGTGTGATCCCTTTGGCAGTCTTCCATTTTTGATATATTTTAATCTCCTCTCTTCTGTGTAGGTGGTCTTGTGTTAGCTGTAACATTCAGATGTCATAGGTGCAATGGCTGTGGTCTCACAGATTCATGTTTAACAATGCATTAAAACACATATGTCACCTGCAACTTACGTGCTCATTTCCTGTGTGCAAAACCCTAATTAATTCCTAAAACAAAGCTCTGAGGGAAGACACAAAGGAACCATGAACTTCAGAAAAACAGGGAGAAATTAAAAGGGAAACATTTATATAGAACAACTTATAACTGGTTTATACACAGAAGGAAATCTTTGAAGAATGTTGACCAAAAAGACCAAAGGAGGGATGGTGGGACCTAAGGAACTATGATTTCACATGCAAAATCTTTGGTTATGGGTCTTATTTGAAAGAAACATAGTTTATACCCTATAAGGAGTGGCTTAGGGAGCTGTTTAACATGATGAAAAAGAAGAGGTTACACAATAGCCATGTTTAAATATTTGAAGAGGTGTCATATTGAAGATGGAACAAGTTTGTTTTCTGCTGGTCCAGAGGGTAGGACACAGAGCAATGGATTCAATCTACAGGAAAAGAGATTTCACCTAAACACCAGGAAGAACTTCCTGATGATAAGAGCTGTTTGACAGCAGAATATGCTGTCTCAGAGGCCCTTTCCATATGGCATTTGCCATGCGAAAGGGCCTCTGGAGCGTTTCAGATGACGTCCTCGCAATCGCGCGATGCTGTCGGAGCCGGCAGGCGCTGATCGCGCCCTATTTCATTTTCGGCTTGTAGCGCATTGCTCCAGGGCCCCACACGCACTTACCTTGTGTGTGGAGCTCCAGAGCTGCGGCCCTCATGCTTCCTCCCCCAGCGCAGCCTGGGAAAATACTCGGCTGCGCTACGGAAGGAAGAGGTGGAGCCTTCATGCTGCCTGCCGGCCGGCCGGCACCTCCTGCGAAGCCAAAGCAGTGGGAACACAAGAACCTCTCGCAAGAGGCTGCTCGCGTGCTCTCTGCACCTCGGCACCGCACAAAGGGTTAAAGTGTGTTGCAGAAAGGGTCAAAGTGTGGTGGAGTCACCTTCTTTGGAGGTTTTTAAACAGAGGCTGGATGGCTATTTGCTAGAGGTGCTTTGAGTGTGTGTCCCTGCACGGCACGGGTTTGGACTCGACGGCCATTGTGGTCTCTTCCAACTCTATGAGTCTATGTTTCCATGAATCTATGATTCAGTTAAAGAAAAAGGCAAGTCTAATGAACAGAAGGAAGGAAAGGATCATGTTTTTCCCAAAAATAAGTTTATAAATAGTGGCACGTGTCTACAAAACATGCTAATGTACAAGAACATCGTAAAGCTTGACTCTCAATCAGACTGTAAAGAGAAACTGATCCAGGTGTGATGTTTACTTTGAGTAACACAATTTCTACTTGATACTTCAAATGGTCATATCTCAATATGATGTAAACTGTGATTCAGTCTGAAGAGATCACTACAGCGCTTATCTCTTTCTCTCTCACACACTCTCGCTAATACCAATATGGATGCCCCCTGCTTAGGAATTATAGCACTGTTAAAAAATGGAAACCATAAAAATGGGGAATACACTCTTTTTTAAAGCTATTTTTTATAAGTATGGACTGTGAGAAAAAGCAGTGCATGGTTGCAGAAGTGCACAGAAGGTTGTGGAAATACGATGGAATGGGTTGAAAGACTGGTCCATGCATCGAATGTATGGCTTTTGGCTATAATTGCAAAGGGTCAAAAGAGCGGATCATTGAAAAGTAGATAGTCAAAAAAAACGGGATGCCTTAAATCTGAGGTTCTATTATAAATGCATGAGGTATGTAAGATACTTAAAACAGCGGGGTAGAAAGCAGGCACATCCAACAAAAGAACAATTTCTGTTCTTGAAGTACCTCCTTCTTAAATCAATGCCATGGATTGCTTTTACTTAGAAGGAAAGTCAGCGTACAGAATGAAGATGACAGCTACAGGCCTCCATCAGTCCAGCTTTACCAAGAGACAAAGCTTATCTACTGTATCATGTCTGATTTTGTGTCCTTAGTTTAAAAATAGCTTAATTCATGAGACAGGAAGTCTGGATCTCTGAGCGAGTTTTCTAAGCACTTCGTGCAATTTTAACTGATATTTTGATCTCAGTGGATTTATATTCATTACATGAACAGCATTAACCTCAACCTTCAGTCGCCATAAGCAAGAAGATTAAAAATAAGAACTAACCTACACAAAACCACACCTATAATTTTCTTTATTATCTCTGATAGCTGTGTAAGAAATTTCATCACAATACATTATCTCCATTGGGCTATATCTGAAAGATATCTTAGTCCTGTGGAGCAAACTGCAGCTTCTCTGAGAGTTACATAACTAAGATTAAAACAAAGTAATGTAAAATACAAGTATGGCTTTGATATGACCTTGAAGAATTTCTCCTTTTTCTTCGTAAACAGGATCAGGAACCATGGAAAGACTGGTTTCATTTTGAATGAAATATTTCCCAATAATAATTGCAACTTAGAATTCCTCCCATTTTGTTGATTTTGTACTGTAATTTCATCTGCCTCAGGCAGTTGTGTTGTTGTTGTTGCTGCTGCTGCTGCTGCTGCTGTATGCATTAAAATTGCTTCCAATTCATGGAGACCCTAAGGTGAACCTATCATGGGATTTTCTGGGGGCTGAGAGTGTGTGATACACCCAAAGTCACCCAGTGGGTTTCCATGGGCAAGCAGGTAATCAAACCCTGATCTCCAGGGTTGTAGTCCAGAGCTCAAACCACTACCCTATACTGGCTATACAGTCACATTACATGGTGTTTGGGATGGATTACCTTCTCTCGGATGTATTTCAGGGCCCCAATATGAGGGCAAATATGCTCCTAGTTACATTTAAATAGATATATTTGCAAGTAGTGCTAATCTATAGTTTAGCATTATATCCATAAGCTTTGGGACAGAGCACCCCCTTTCTAATCTACTCCCTCAGCCTGGCATTTGTTTCTGTGTTCAACCAACCATGGACTGTTGTCATGTTTAAACTCAGAAAAAACTGTGGATAGTGTTTAATGCCATGGTTGAAACTCCTGTGTTTAATTAGCTGGCTATGTTACCAAAAACTGTGGTTAACTTTAACCACAGTGCCTAATTATAACAGAACATTAACAAAAGTATCCGTTAGTTGAAAAATAAAGTTGATGCTCTTAATGTCCTTCTCATGTCACACCAGAGGACAGAAGAAGAAGAATGAATTACTCCAAAACTTCTGTGCATAACATCAAAATTGGATTTGGCATTACATGTGAACCAAGCCACTGCTTCTTCTTTCTATTAGACTGATTAGACAACCATTGAAACTCTTAAGGAATATTTCTATTTTGAAAAAAATTTATTCCTTTCCTGGCTCATTTGCCTTTAGAGGTGACAACATCAGTAAGAAAAACTTCAGAATTAAATTCCTGAATAACTGATGCCAAGTTTGCAAGTGACACTAACTTCCTACTTCAATGCCTCATTGACCAAAAACCCCAACGCAAAATCCCATTTCCAAAAGTCTCATTTTGTAGGTAGAGGAGGAGATCAGTCTGCCTCTGTTATTAGTATATCATTAGAAATGTTTAGTTTGTGAGTCATGGGATCACCATAAGTGGACACTGACTTGAAGGCATACACACACACATGCGTGCGTGCACACACACACACAGTCTTACGACTGTCTAAGCAAACTAGCATCAATACCTCACCAGATAAGGGATGTTTTCTTTTGCTCCCCCTCCCCACCACTACCCTACTCTTATTTATCAGTTAAAAACACCTTGCTGTTTCAATGCTCTAAACTAATGTACTTCTATATGTTCTGTAACAACTCAGTATTACCACGAGGCAAGACATGTTTCATTTGTTTAATAAGCCATACAATATGTGTGCTTAACTGACTGAAACTACTCTGTACACCTGTAGTACATTTCACTGTCCACATTTTAATCAATTCTGCATTGCTTGATTTACTTCTGTTTAAAAATATCTTCTTATTCAATTGCCTAATAAAATTGTCACTTTTTAGATCTTCTACTGGGATGAATCTTGTGCACGCTTCAGTGTCCATGATCCTTGCTGAAATTATGTTACTGAGCATGTTCTTAGTAGCTGTGAGCACCCTTTTCAGGACATTTCCCTTGCCCCAAACAAGTAAAGGTTGATGGGGTAAGCTTTCCACCACTCACCTCTCACCGTCTTGAAAAGTGGAGTGGACATAATCTGGGATCTTCTGATCTTTTCAATCAGTGTGGAGGCATCATAATGCGATCCCAATGAAGTTTTGGTTTGGACCAATGGGTGGGAAACCAAAAGGACATCTACTTAGTGGTTGAATTTTCAGAAAGAGAAATGGAGATTGACATGGGTATTTCAAGATGGAGGGGTGAGGAGCAGAATTTGCCCAAGATAGGAATAAAGCCCTTATCATCTTGAATTATGTAATAGAGTTTTATTGGATGGAAGGATGGAAGCATAAATTCTCGGCAGTGAAATTTATATTATGTATTTTTATCTACTTTTATTTCTATCTAGTGTTTTAGGTTGTTTCCAAATATTTAGGGCACAGAGCTTGTCTCTCATTATAAGGCTGGAATCCTTTATCAGTTTACACTTAAATAAGTACTTAACTAAATAATTTCTCCTCACCTGCCTTCCCAAGCTTGATGGAAACATCATTCAAACATGCTCTGATCATGGGCAGAATGGCCCTCCTTCTCCCCACGCAGCTGATGCCTAGTAAAATAGGTTGGGTGAGGTGCATTACAGTCATGGTAATAGTGCCAGAATGGAGACTAAGTAGTGACTGTGAACATGTAGTCATGATTTTGACACGACTGCCATGACTGTAATGCACCACACCCAACATATTTTACTAGGCATCAGCTGTATGGGGAGAAAGAGGGCCATTCTACCCCTGATCACAGCACAGTTGAGTGATGCTTCTATTGGGTTTTGGGGGATTGGATCAGGAGAAATAACTTAACGAAGTACATAGTTATTCTGATACAGGATTTTGGCCATCTTACCTAATGGAAGGTGATAAAAGCTTCATTTCTTATTCTTGGAAAACAGCTTATACCTCCATCTTTCTCTCTCTCTCTTTCTCCCTCTACAACTGAACTGGTAAGTACAACTGCTTCCGTATGGTTTTCTCACCCACTGGGCCAAACCAAAAATTCATACGTGTTACACTGAGACATTCAAATTAATCAACTAAAGCTTTAATCATAGATTAGAAATGCACACTAGCTTGTGAGGAAAGTGAGTCATCCCATGGACAATATTCTTTGTACTTGAAGTTCCCTGAAAAACGCAGCGGAAATCACACAAAATATGCAGCCATATGTTTTAAAGTATGCATTACAAGGAACTTCTTGACAGTGAGAGTAGTGCAGCAGAGGAGCCAATACCCTAGAGAGGGGCGTCCTTCTCTAGATATCTTCCAAAAGAGGCTGGACAGCTACCTGCTACCGATGCTGTAGCTGGAGATTCTGCACGGAGCAGAGAGTTGGACCTGGTGACCTGTAGGGTTCTTTCCAACTCTATGATTCTATAAATCAGGTTTGAAACCATGATTATTTGCTACATACCATTTAACACGATGACTAAATGCAAATTAAACCCAGAAATCTAAGCCAGAATGAGCATTGCTTGTCAAGTCTGAAGGAAAAAAAAAAGTAAGAAACACAGACACCCAATTTCTAAGTAGAGGTAACTTTTTTGTTTTGCATTTTACAAAGCATGGTGCAGCAGTTTGAGTGCTGGGTTGTGACTGGAGAACAGATTTCAAATTCCCACTCAGGCATAGAAACCCACTGGGTGACCTTGGGCAATTCACAGTCTCTCAGCCTGAGAAGAAGACAAATGTAGAAACCCCTCCAAACATATCTTGCCAAGAAAATTCAGTGATAAGTTTGCCTTAGGGTTCAAAATGACTTGAATTCACCCAACAAGCTGATACAACAGCAAAATTGTCATTTTCATGCAATATTTCCTTTAAAAAAATCCTTAGAGTATTGCAATGCATAAATGTAATAAATTAATGAGCAGATTAAATTCAAAGACAGTTCAAGGATTATTTGGCCAAAAGAGTTTTATTCATCCAATAGAGAACAAAACACAGTGACAAAAAAAATATCTTTACTATCCAATTTATTAAGTAGCATATACAATATTATAATTATTTTAGATGACTTGCAAACAAAAAAGAGAAGTCCATCAAACAAGTGATATTTTATTCTAATAAAAATATAATTCTTTGAATCTGTTATCATATTTTTTTCCCTTGGAAACTGAAACCAGGTGAATAGTATGTTAAAATAAATATTCTTTTGAAATGGAAATTCTGAGTGCTGACAATAAGGGAAGGTTAGCTGTTCCACTGACAAGAGGGAGGACTGCTTATGCAGCTGTAAAAACCTTGTAGTGTGATGATATGACCTGAAGCGATGGGCTATGCCCAAGATTGCTTACAGTTCCCAGATATTGCTTCTGTCAGTCCACAAGTTCCTTCCCCTGCCAAGATCTTTCCCTCCTTCCTTTCCATTAGCTGCCACACCTGATCTGTTCACTGATTGGACTCCACGTTGCTTTGGCAGATGGCTGATTGGAGTTCTTTAGTGAAAATGTGCATTGCAATCACCTCTTTCAGAAGAGATCTCTCTAATAACAGTATCCGTATATAATAGCCTTGGGCGAGGGTTAAAACAAAAACATACACCGGCAACACACTGAATACTGAATACCTTCACTTGGTGCACTTCTGTTTGACGCACAGAGAAAACAAAAGCTTAAATCACACAGAAATTTAAAATCACGATTCCTAAAAAGTCTCACTCCAGAACTTTCACTTTGGTAATGGAGGAAACTGTGGGGGGGGGATCTCTTGCCAAGAAGATATGTGAAGTTTCTGACTCTCCAAAGTTATTACACCCATTAAAGAGCTTCCCTTTAGTTTAAGGGTGAGCAAACTGTTATCCTTTAGATGCTGTCCAAGTGAAACTCCAGTTGGCCTAGATGGCAGAGCTAATGACTGAGGGATGGCCAGAGTTGTCCAACAATATCTGGAAGACCACAAGTTGCCCTCCCTGATTTATCAGGACATGCAGTATAAATTGAGCTGGGGCTGAAATCACGGCACCAAATAGTACTTAGTAGAGAGACAGCAACTGTCTTTCTCAAAAAGCAAGGTCACCTTTCTTTCCCCTTGTTCTTTGTGGCTGTACAGATGACGGTGTGAGAGCTTCCACAACAGTCTAAATCCAGAGAAGCATTTACTGGTAGGTGAGTGTAGTTTTGTTTACTGTATGCTCTAAAGTGTTCCCAGATAACACCTCTGTCTGTCAATGACACAGCAGGGAGTAAATGAAAATGTTTATTCAGACCCTTCAGCAAAAAAAGAAGCCCATTAATCCACTTACTGGTGAGATAACTGATGTCCTCTATTAGCTCTATAGCACTTTTTTTTATCCATTACAGATAGTTACTTGCTTGCAACATTTGGTGACACCCTTTGACTCCAACAAACACTTATTCTTGCTGTAAATTAATATTGTATCTAGTATCAACCAGTATCCTAAATGGTTGTTCTGCCACAGAAACCATGGAGGGGACATCCCCCTCTATTCTTGACCTCTTAATGTGCTGATGAGGATGGTCTGAACTGAACCAGAAACAGCTCTGGTGGAAGCCTGATTATACAGGTTCCCTGGTTGAACTGAAAGTGATGACTGTTTCACTTTAGGTTTTCCTTCTCAATACATGGAGATTGACATGTGTATCCCCATGCCCATTCCTACAAGCTATGGACTCAGCACCGAACAGGCTGTGACTGTAGCAGATGTGGGTTTAAAAGCCAGATCTGCTGCAATCAAGTAGAAATGACCATAAAGTCTGACACTGACAGTGAGCGTGTGTCTGGAATTATATGTTATTGCCCTGAGTGTAGCATGTTATGCTACAGTGGTGTATGTGCGCGTTTTGATGTAGGGGAGACTGCAGGCTCAAGGACTGAATGAATCCAGTCCTTTGGTTTCTAAGCACCCCTTTGGGCTTCCTAAAAGAGCTCCATTCTCCTGGGTTTGGTGCTTTCCCAGGTTTTGTAGTTTTTCTCTATTCCAAAAATTTTGAAATTTCTCTCATGAGGCTTAGTTCTCAGCAATAACAGCTATGATCTAAAATATGGTGATACTTTTAATTCCACCCTTTTGTCCATGGCCCAATTCACTGTTGCAACTCTTTCTCCCAGAAATTCTTTGAAATTAAATGAGGCCCTTGGAAAAGAAACACCCCACACCCTTGCTCTGCCACCTTTCCCTCTCAGCTACTTTTCCCTCAATCAGGCTTCCTATATTTGAACTGCCACTGTCACATCCACACACTGTAGCAACTGCAATTTGAGCTAGGTTTAGGGAAACTTTGATTTCAAATCCACACCCAGGCATGAAGCTTAACCAGTAGCCAGTTGTAATTCTCATCCTCTCATCTCACAAGGTTGTTATGATCAGTAGGAAGAGAATAACAGAAGGTTTCCTAAGCTCTTTGAATGAATTATGGGATAAACATGTATAACAATTAATAATAAACATGTCAGTTCTTAAATTTAGACTTCAAACTAGTATTGCCCTAAAGCAGTGATGGGAATTCTATATGCTGGCCTGCAGCTCCTAGGCTTACATACCATTGGTTATGCTTGCTAGAGATTCTGAAAAATGGTGCCCAACACCATCTAGAAAACTACATGATTCCCACTCCTACACTAAAGGTTCTGATCAAAACAAAATCAACATAAAAAGAACGTGTCACCCAGCTTTGTTCCTACTACCAGACATTTAAGGAAAGGAGATTCCACCTGAACCTCAGGAAGAACTTCCTGACAGTCAGGGCTGTCCGGCAGTGGAATATGCTGCCTCAGAGTGTAGTGGAGTCTCCTTCCTTGGAGATTTTTAAGCAGAGGCTGGATGGCCATCTGTCAGGACTGCTTTGAGGGTATTCCTGCATGGTAAGGGGTTGGACTGGATGGCCCGTGTGGTCTCTTCCAACTCTACATTTCTATGATTCTAAGACAGATGTTGCCAGTATAGTTCAGTTTCCAATATTTCCCAGAGCAGAATGAATTTCACTTAACCGTTTGTTTTGTTCATTTATTTCACTGTTTTTTAAAAAAATAATCTCCTAAAACTTCTGTCCCAATACCTGCATCTGGAGAAATTACTGAATCAAAACTCCGCAGTTTCTTACAACAAATTAAAACAAGGACCAATTGACAAGTGTCAAATACTCATTCTTACAACAAATTGGTCAAAGTTTCATTAAAATACACATAATGAAATGGGAAGAGGAGACCGTTCCTTCAGCTTGGCTCTTTTCCATGCACTTTCCCAAATAAAATTTTAAGTGTCAAAAATAATATCTCGTGCTCATTATTAAATGCTAAATACCACAGTGTTTTGAGCTGCCTTGTGGCCATTGTAAAGAAAACAGGTGTTCTGATAGATTATAAAGTGTGAGTCAGATGATGTGCAGAACAGAATTTTAATGAAGCTGCTAGCACAGAAGTCTGACTAGCCTTTTTAACATGATGCTAAAACACTGAAAGTAGTCTTTAAGAGAGACAAATAGCAGTAACAGAACTTGAAATCCTCATTGATATACACTAAATGGATTGATATAGGAAGTAATGAAGGCAATTGTAACCCCTCCCCTTGGGGAAAAAAAAAGCTGCAGACATGGATTATAGCATGGAAGCCATTAAGAAAGGTTGGATTTTTATGGACAGGATAATAAATTAAGTTAAGGCTGAGGGACATGAAGAAAAAGACAAAGGGAGGAGAGCAGAAGAAGGGAATAGCAAAAGAGATGGTGGAGACTTTTGGCTGCTAATCTTAAAACCACTGACAGAGAAATTTAATATGTTACTGTTGCTTACACTTCCACTACTAAGGTATCTTACTCATCTGTGGTAGCTGTAGTACAAATCTCACATGTAATTTTATCAGTATCAAGGCAAAGTCTCTTACAATGTATTATAATACCAGCTACATGAATTCTATAGCATAACAGAAAAGATTTTCACTGCCAAGCAGATAATTACATCATAGCCAGGATTCAGAAAAATGACGTACGGTAGGGAATGAAACCAAAGCCAAAGGATGGGCTGCAACTCTTCGTAATGGCTAAAAAGACCACCAGAGAGCAGGAACGGAATACAAGCAGAGCTTGTAAACTCACTTGTTTACATTCCCATTATTTGTTATACTAATTAAACTTGTGTTCTTCATCCCATAGGTTTTCATGGTTTTAATTTAATTTTATTTTTTTTGGAGGAGGAGGAGGCAATCTTAGGATGGATAAAATGGAATAAGAACTGGAAGAAAAAAATTGTCTTAAAATATCTGAACATATCTCTTTAAAGTATATACAAACCACTTTCCATTACTTTGACAAAGAAACTTAATTTCTATTTATTGCTTTACTTTTGAAATGTGACTTGTTTCTGTTCTCATCACCAAGAAATTTTTTTTAGCTTCTTACAAGTAATTATGTTGCTTGTATGACTTGCAAGCACCAGGTATAAGACTCTTAAGGACCAAAAAAGAAACTAGCTATGTTTCATAGACAATGTTAACACAAACAAAAGTGTGAAACCTAAATGTGTGTCTGTGTGTGCGCGCGCGCATGCACATGCCTTCATCTGTCAACTTATGGTGACCCATGAATTTCATAAGATTTTCTTAGGCAAGGAATATTCAGATGTAGTTTTTCTAGTTCCTTCCTTTGAAATATAGCCTAGAGCACCAACAGTTCAAAAGACTGGCACTCAGATTGGAAATGCTCAGAATACATTCCAATCCACAAGAAAGGGGGCCCCAGGGATTGTAGTAACCAGAAGACCATGGCATTACAGTGGACCCTCCACTGTTGTGAGGGTTCTGAGCACCGGATGCTCATGAAAGTAGAAAAAATGTAAATATCTCCTCTCCCCCAGCCCAAGTGAACAAGCATTCCTTCCCTTCCCATATTCTTCCTTCATATTCCCTTGTAATTTTCCCAAGTGTGGAGAGAGAACGGATGCACATAATTTCCCTCGCCATACTCTTCAATCCCCTTTCCTTGTATCTCTAGCTAACTTTTAGCACTTTCTCTTGGAAGTCTGGCCAAAACCAATTCAGTGTGCCTGATATTTGTGCATTTTCCTCTTAGGCCTCCAACCTTCCTTCACACTAATGAGCTGGGTTTCTCTCTCTGGAGTGGCCATTCTGATTGCCTGGCAATATGTTGCTGGGTGGCTTCTCTGACACCCAGGATATCCACTCCCCCCGTCACATATATCTACTCACAAGTAAGTTGCACTGAGTATATAAGATTGTAGCTCTTCATATGATAAGCATACTCAGGTCTTTAAAAAGCCTCCAGCATAAAAACAAGTAAAGATATATAATTCAACCAAACTTTTGAATCTGGAATAGTTACTGTATACAAATCTACATCTAAAATAACTACTTTCTTCTGTGATCAGTTCGTGACTCTTCACTGTCATTACTATTGTCAATTTGCTTTATTAGAATGATTTCTAAGTACAAATTTAACAAAAGGTTACTGTATGCCAATGACTTATTGTGAAGCACAAAAACATAATGTTTTCACAAACATCTATGGTGTACTTTGATTTACTTGTCATGCATGCTTGGGATTTACTTCCTACACAGTCTATGACATATGTTGTTTATTTTTTAAACTTTAAATCTAAAGAATAGCTTCTTAAATTTCAATGTCATCAACATGTTTTGAAAACCTTCATGCTTTTTTCCCCTAGCCAGGATTCAAATATCATCTTTAGCCTTGAAACCTGCCTTCAACATATTCTGGAGTTTTAGAATGCTTTTAACTGAGCCAGCAAACCAATGGTTAAATAGTAATGATGGAACAATAACAGATAAATATGTTATGTTCATAATGCTGCAGTTAATCTCCTGGTGACTACTGAATGAAATTTTCAAATAGTTTTCAGAAGCCACCAAATGATATGCCAGTCTATCGCTGCTTTACAGAGATATAAATGAACACGGCTATAATGTTTTGTCTAAGAACCATCATACACAGCAAAATAATAAAATAGGTAACATTCACCCCAATCCCTCACCACTGCTTTGGAATCCAGTTACAGTGATGATCCAGGTGACCCTCCAAACCACAACCTGTTTTTAAGGTGTGGTGTGAGAGATTACAAACAGAATAATCTTCTAAACACGGTTCCATAAATGTACCAGATCAAAAGTATTTCCAGCTAATTGAAGCTTCACTTTGTTTTCCTACATCTAGACCATTAATCCTTCCAAACATTAGTTCAGCCCTTCTGCTGCTTCCCTAGGGGGAAAAAGGTAAAATAAAACCACAACACCAGACTATATAGTAAAGGTCTAGCTTAGCATGACTTCCTGAAAGTAGCTTTGCAAGAATGACTGAAGACACTGAGGCCCCTTCCACAGCACCCTCCCATCCTGCCATGGAGATGGGAGAAGGACAGGACTGCAACAACACTTCTGCATGATGTTGTTGCAGGCATCATGATTACGGGTTAAATCATTGACAGGTTTTCCTCATCAATGACATGTGATCACACCACCATCCTGCACTTACCTGTCTTGCATAAGGGCAGGAAGCACAATAGTAGTGCTTCCTGCCCCAGTGGAGCCTGGGAGATTACCCGGCTGCACTGACGAAGGAAGCAGCATGTTCACTGCGCTCCCTTCTGCAGGGAGCCAGTCCCATGTGGAGGGGAGCACTGCTATTGTGCTCCCTTTCTGGCAGAGCTGCTGCTGGAATTGCCGCCAGACACTGCCACAAGAAGGTAAGCTGCAGAAAGGGCCTGAAAGACTTTGTTGAAGCTGTTTGCCTTCAAGTTGTTTCTGACTTATGGCAACCTAAGGCAAACCTATCATAGACTTTTCTTAGCAAGATTTTTTCAGAGGGGGTTTCTGATTGCCTTCCTCAGAGACTGAGAGAGTATGATGTGCCCAAAGTCACCCTGTGGGTTTCCATAGCTGAGTGGGGATTCAAACCCTAGTGTGCCAGAGCTATAGTCCATCACTGAAGCCATTAGTCATGCTGTCTCTCTTTTGATAATTTATATAGGACATAATCCAAAGGACTGTTTTAATGATGGCTCTCTTACTATCAGCAGGACCAAGAAATCATCCAGGAGATCATCCTGCTTCCTCCTTGAACCCCCTCCTCTTCTGAAGGGCTGGGAAGAAATCAAGAATTGGTTTTTGGGTGGTAGAGATGTCTCCAGGAAAAATCAGGGGAAAAGAAGAAAGTCGCATTGCTCTGGCAGTCTCATGGAAGGATGGGAATTGTACAGCCCTGTGTATACTGTTGAATGAAATTCCCAGAAGCTGTAGCCAGCCTACCCAAAGAAGAAGAATCCTGGGATTCTTGCAATCCCAAAACAGCTGGAGGGCTGCAAAATTCCACCCATCCATTACCAGTGCAACATTGGCTTTGAATCAGTGTAGTCCAATTTAAACTGATCATCAAAGTCAAGTCTCTAAATGTAAATGGGTGAAATTATTTCACAGTCTGGTTAACCATTTTGTCTTTAATTTGATTCTGTGTATAACTGAACTTTACCACATTGAATTCTGTCAGTGAATCTGCAAATATCAGGTCTTTCTTTGATACTATCTGTTTTTAAGAGAAATCTCAAGAAGAATGTTAAGGCTGCTATGCTAGGTAATCATCCAAAGCATTTTGACAAAAACACATATAATTTGATATCACTAGTGAAAAAATAAAATAATCTCTGTTTGGTTCTCCACTTCTCTGTTTAAATGCCTAATCATCACTTAGACATTTTTCAGATAAGTAAGTATAGCTACTCATGCTCACAGGAAGGATTGCCCTTTCAGCACCTATCCCAGTTTCATGCTGTATGTTTTTATTAAAACCATTCAATATGGCATTTTCTAAATGGTAATTTAAGTACTTTTGCTGTTGTTTTTGGTGCCCCCCCACCCCCGGTTGTCTTAAATAGCTGAATGGAAATTGTAGACTCAGAATTTGGCTTATAATATACATCACAAAATAAGATTTGCGGATGTGGAATAACAACATGTTGGGCTATATTTGTTCAGAATAAACAAATATGAAAAGCCCCACAAAGATATTACAACCTACATTTCAAAGCCTTGGGACTGGGGGTGTGATTAGAAGCATATGACTATAATAAAGTAGAATTAACCTGAATTACATGAACCCTGAAAGAAACACAACATGCAAATGAGGTACACTGAAACTATATTTTGAACAGCAGAATGAACCATTATTAACATTTGCCCTATGAGATCTAAAATGCATTATCTGGAGCAACTTCTCTGTTAGACCCACCTGGCCTTTCTACCAATTTAGAAAGTCCTGGTTGACATCAATATTGAGAAAAGAGAGAAAGGAGATGTTAAAATGCAGCAGAATTGTTTCACTTAGGCCAGTACATTTCAAATCTTGTGCCTCTTCTTGAGAATCATCTAGTTAAAATTGCACACAATCCAGTTCACTGGAACAATTATAAAATTCACATGTCAGAAGCATGTATATCACCTGATCACTTGCTGCTACGATCACTATACCCTAAATGGCCCTCAGGGTATATTGGCTATTTGATGACAGCTAAGCATGGGGATATTTTGAAGGAGTTATCAGGGGGCCCATGTGAGCACCACCGCCTGAATGGCTGAGACAAAATGGCTTACTGAGGCACATGGTATGTGTGTGTGGGGTGTAATAACAGCCAGCTCTGTGTGTGTGTGTGTGTGTGTGTGTACTTGAAATGGGAACAAGTGCTCATCTCTAAGTCACTTTTTTTTCAATCAATTGTCATCCAGGCCATCATTAAGAAAAAAAAATCAGGTATCTACTTACTAGTCAGCGTAGGTATAGTTAAGCCACATTTTATATAACTTTGTTTATAAGCAGTGCTAATCACTTGCCTACAGAGAGCAGGTAGGAGGGTAAGATTATTTGCCAAAGAAATGTCACTGAGTGAAATCTAAGTGCCTGTATTTTCTAATGGAGAATAATAACCTCTTCTAATTATTGTGCAGAATGTATTGCTCTCTTGTTGCATATATACAAAAAATGAAGCATTGAGTATTAACTCTTTAGAAGCCTGAAAATTTATGTGAAAAGTAAAAGGATTTATTCATTTATTTATAACAATTTCAAGCCATTCAATAGGTGAAAGTTTCTGAGCTGTTTATAGAGTAGGTATGCTCTTGAAAATAGAAAAACATTTCAATTTAATTCGGTAATTAAGTTAACATTCTTTTAACAGCTAAATTATTTTCTAGAATACTATCCAGAAACACCTCCTAACTTTTTTTTTTTTTGGTAAATCAAGTGAGAGCCAGTGCAAGCCAGCAAATGTAGATTGACAGCAAAAGAAAACATCTATAAAATCCATATAGGATAAATCATATAGCAGATTTCAGAGAAATCCTATATGGAAAGACATTTTTAAATTGCTGGTATCTGATGTTCATACATGTTGACTAAACAAAGTAGAACTTTTGTTTTAACTTGCTCTTTCACATTTGATTTATTTACAAGTTAGTATGAAATACAATTATACTGATGAACACTGAGGTACTATAATAAAAATTGTTTTCCAAACACTGGTTTGAAAGGACTGATTTTCTAAAGTACCTAGCTTAGTCCCAACTAGAGCAGAGACACTCAAATATTCAGATTTACCTATGTGTTGACTCACCATTCAGCTATTGATTCAATGAGTCCATTCTAGTTGGGACTAATCAAAAGCATTTCAGATGCACAATATATTGGAATACCATATTTGACTTCAGATTTTGAAATGTAACTTAGTGTGTGCATGAAAGACATCATTCTATGCCTTTCTGTTTTAAACCTTGGCTTAATGCTCACATTTATCATACTGAGATGATGAGGAAAGAAGGTTGATGTGTACGTTCAAGACCTCACACCATTTTCACAGAAGTACTGAAAGATGGTTACGATATGAAAGGCCCTTTCACACTGCACAATTGAAAGACTATAATTCCATTTTAACTGCAATGGTTTCATCCTATGGAATCCTGGGACTGGCATTGGAAGGAGGGGCCTTTAAAACTCTTAGAACATTCTCATGGTGGCTTTGACCAAATTATAAACCTTAGAATTCCGTAGGATATTATTCATTACCATGAACACAAGATATTGGATTACATAAATTTCTATTTCTTTTTGCAGCTATGTACTTTAGGGCCAACAGAAAAGAGACCATAAACCACAATACAGGAGGAAAATATAATACACACACGCCCTTCTACAGGCCTACACTTCACTAGCCAGCAACAGAGGAATAAATATATATCTGTATCTTAAAAATACCCGTTATATTACATCTTGATAACAGCTAAGAGTCAGATATTGTGTGTGTGTGGATCATCATGTCAATGGAGGTCTACCTAGCAATGCTGGAATTATAATATGTCTGCCTATTCCCAAAGATCTCCAACAGACAGTTCAAAGAATAACACAAATTCCACAGATACAAACATTCAGGATTTGCAATCTCAATTGCTATATTTTGAGTTGTATTAAAAGTCACCTTGAGAAAGAATTTTGTATGCAAATACCCTTACTGAAAGAACGAACAAAGTTCCAAAAAATATGAACTTCATTTGAAACAGTGCTTCTTTATTTCCTGTTCCGGAGCAGAGTGCCATACAAACCTATTCATTTCAGCTGCTTTACTCCCAGGTAAACTAGAATATTTTTGCTGCAGCCCAAACATTTTAACTTGATTTTCTTATCTAGGGGGAATGCAAGAAATATCTTTCTTTTTTCCTTAAAAATATTCTTCAATGCACCCTCTGTGTATTATTGTTTCCCAAACACTTTTCCAGAATCACAAATGATTTTCCTCATATCCCTGGTCTACACAAAAGATAACTATAGAAGCTTCATCAATTAGTGATGTGCTGCTTCAACATATTTTGTAAATTTAATAAATAGTTCATGAAGCTATAGAGTGACGTGAAGGCGTCCAACAGAGATTTGATGTAGCTACATAAGGTCTTAACAGAGCAGCTGTTGAAGTTACAGCTTCTTTAGAATTTGTTCGGCTACATCAGCCTTGTGTTAAGCGAGTCAAAGGGGAAAAAAAGTTAAAAAGGTAATAAAAGCCAGGACAGACCCCATTATTTTTTCAGTCTTTCTATAAAAGATGCACCCCAGGTACACTAATGCAAACTTACAGCCAATTATACAGTAAAGCAGTCACACTGCTTATCTTGTGGGATGATTTATTCCTCTGTTGTGCAAGTTTCATGCTGATGTAACTCTGCTGAAGTCAACATATTCATGTGGAATAAAATTGGTGTAGCTCTGTCGCAAAAGTCCCTGAAGTTAAATAGCAGAACTTGCCTTTTTTCAGCAACCCCTAAATAGTAGAATAGAAAGCCAAGGCTATAACTTGTTTCTCATGTTCTGAAAGGTTTAACTTCTGAAAGATGCAAATTCCATTAGAAATGCAATTAGCTGCTTTTCTGCTAACTTTGGGTGGATAGCTGTACCTTTCATGTACCTTTCAAGTTCTGCCATGTTCACTCCTCTCCCTTTGGTATAAAGACCTATTTTACATGGACATCAGCACAAAACTCCATGTATAAACCACAAAACAACACCATTCTTGCCTACACACCAGTGAGGAGGCAAATTCCCTCCCAAAATATACTGGATTGAATCCAAACTACAGAGTGGAAAGAAAATAGATGCTTGCGATGCTTGCCAAATATTTCTGTAGGCATCTGAGCACTGCTAATACGTAAGCTCTATAGTGCTTCTCATCCTTTTGGTTGCATAAAAGGTACCACAAATGAGAAAACAGAGTTGAAGTGTGCTTCACTTTTCATGCTGTACAATCTAGCATGAGGCATAAAACAACCTTTCTGCAAGGAGATGGAAACTTCCAGACCCAAAATAATTATATCACTTTTTATTCCAAGATTAAGCAGACCTCATCTAGTGTCTCAAGAATACACTGATTCTATTTTCAGGTCTTTTCAACCACTGTGGAATGGAGGAGGCTATGCCTCCAGTTCCAGTTCCAAAATAAATGTCAGTATTGCTTGAGTTTCAAGTTGTGAATGCACTTTTGCTTCTGGTGAGTGGGTTGAACAGCTAACGTGAACAGCTGAAAGGAAGGAATGGTACAACATAGAACGATGCAGCAGAGGTGCTATTTCTGCACTGTGCATGTCACATACCTGCTCAAGTGATGTAATATGCTTTAGTGTCAGTTCCCAGCTTCGATATGTGACACAGAACACTTGCAAATGGCAATAAACCATAAATGTTACTTCCTTGGGATCCAGGGATGGAAGGAGAGAGCAGTTATTTGGATACCATGCTGAAAAGAAATCAGATTTTACACTGCTGCTGAAAGATCTACTGCTGTACTGGACCTGCATTTATTATGTCTAACCATGCCCAAGATTGCCTCTCCATTACAGGCTTGTCTCTTTTTTAAAGGAAATTAACATTTGTTCTCTAACATATAGAGCACTGCATTTCATGTACAGTCAGCCGTCCGCATTTGCGGGTTTGACTTTCACAGATCTGATTATTTCCAGATTTCTCCAACCTTTGTACCTCCACTTCAGGCACTTCTTTTGGCAGGGTGGGGGGGGCGCCTTCTCTCTGAATGGCTCTGATCAGCCCATGCAGCCCTTTAAAACCCACCTCTGCTCCTCCTCTTCCTCCACCAACCACTGCTTGTCTAGCCAAGGACAGATCGCAGTCCAATTTCTCAGTACCACGAACCCTCTGCCAGTGCTCCCCTATATCCAAGGAAGGAGATTGTCAAGACTGAGGAAGTGCAGGGACAGCATGCTGACCTAACCTCCCCCTCCTTTCCCTGACCTGGTTTGAACCCTGGGTGTCTGTTGTCTCCACTTTGCCTTGTCCCCTTCCCACAGACACACACATTTTGATATTTGTGACTTTTCCACTTTTTGTGGGGCCAACTGTATTACTATGCATAATTAATATACCTTTCTACTGGAGAACAAGTATGATGCAGTGGTTTCAGTGTTGAACTTGGACTCTGGGAGACCAGGGTTCAAGCGTCCACTCAGCTGTGGAAACCCCATGTGTGACCTTTCGTAAGACACATTCTCTCAACCTCAGAGAAATGGCAAACCCACTCTGAACAAATCTTGCCAAAAAACCCCTATGATAGGTTTCCATTAGGGTCTCCATAAGCTGGAAGTTGACAACAAGTTGACAACAACAAAAACTTACCATGTACAGAGGACTATCTATTTACATACTAGTGGGTTTTTTATCCTAAGTCTAAGAAATTAGAAATTCAATTAGATACTAGTTTCGTAGAGGTGGCTAGGCCTGTGCCTGGTACCACAATTGTATGTATAGCTGTTGGTTTGATATTTCATGTTGTTCCTACATAATTTCACTCAGAGAAACATTAGCTCTATGGAAGGGGATGGGCAAAAGGTGACTTTCTGATCCTCCTGCTAGCTCCAACATCCCCCAAACATTTGGCATCCTTTCCAAGGACTGGGGATGAATTCTGGAAGGCATGGCCCTTAAGGCTATGCTTAGAGCAAAGGTGGGCAGCTGCCGTAGTTTCAGTGGCCAATTTTTTGACCCAACGATTCTCTAGGGGATGAACAGACTGCCAGACATCCAACAAGCAAACAAAAACACAACCAGTAATTATTTTTTATTCATTTGATTTACATTCCACCTTTCTTTCAAAATGGGACTTGGGAAAATGGGAAAATGATTTTTTAAAATGTTAAATAGTGTGTGGAGGGAAAGCTTTTTAAAGGCTGTGATCCTCTTGAAAGGTGTTTGAGGGAGTCAATAGCTCTTGTGGGGGCATATGCTACCCCCAGGCCAAATTTTATCCAGCTCAGGGGAAAATAAAGTTGGCAGCAAATTGGTTGGAAGGACTCTGAGGCAGTGGTATTGAACCCTTTGCCTTTTACTAAGGAAAGGAGGGACAAGTCCGCCTGTTAGCCAGCCAACCAGAAGAAGCAAAGTGTACTCCTCCTCCCCAAATGGGGAGTGGGGTGGGCGGATTTACCATCAGTACTCTGAAATATAGCCTATGCTTCAAATGCCTAGCTTTGAAGGGATTAGGCTAGTGGTTGCCATGGCTTGAGAGAGAGAGAGAGTGAGTGATGCCAAAAAGAACAAAAAAGTGAGAAGAGACACTGGACGGAAGGGAGGTCAACAAGCGAGCAGGGCGGCAGGAGGGAGGAAAGGAGGTGAAGAGTTGAATTCATAGAGGTGAGTGAAATGATCTTGAAGGGGGCGGCAGTGGTAGTAGGACCGCTTCTCCTGCCTCAGGTTGTGGGAGATCTTGGACAGCCACAGAGTATGCATTGTTGGGTACCACTTCAGGGAATAACAACTTTTTTTCAAAGTGACCTTTCACAAGTCCAGACTAAAGCCTCTTTCACACTACACAGTTACATCATTATGATTCCACTTGCCATGGCAAGATTCCATGGGATCCTGGGATTGGCAGTTGAGGGAGGTACATTTGGGATCATGAGACCAAGAGTTTCATGGATTCTACCAGATGCAGCCATGACAGCTGAAGTGGAATCATTGTCTTATAAGTATGTAGTATAAATGGCCCCAGGAAAGGCCTCTTTCAGACTAACAAACTCTAGCTTTTGGAGCTGGGAATGGGGTAGCAAAGGCTGTGTCACAGGCAAGATGATTTCTTTTTATAATATCAAAGCTGGAATGAAGGCTAACCACTTGTAACACCTGCCAGAGGGTGGCAGCACTTCTGCAGCCTAGTTGTGGAAAGTCGGTTAACTTTAGTGTCGTTACCTTCATGGCCACTGAGGATGTATTAACAACCAGCCTGTCAATAAATGATAGTTGTATCAGTAATCTTCCTCCTTATTGTAAGTCCAAGATAGGAAAAAGAACTTAAAATTCAAACATAGCATCATGCATTGTCTACTTGTTTTTTTTAAAGGAGGAGAAAAAAAAAACACCTTACATTGTCAATCTTTTAAGTAACTGGCTTACTTCAAATAATAGGCTCTATTCGTTCCTACAAGGACTATTATTATCATCCCTACAATGCTGTAAGTGTGAATGGCACTTTACAGAGAGATTAGTCACTTTATAAGTTTTTCTTAGAAATTCAGCTACAATAGTGAACTATACATAGTTATTAAGTCTTATAAATGTCTCTGTCATTTCTAGAAACCACAGATTTTATCCACATAATTTGACTTCAGAGAAATATGAAAAAATCTTTTAAAATGCACACATACAAGTTACATCCAGACTTAACCATGCCTACAGCAGACCCACTGGGATCAATGTGGTTTTGTTAGTAGTGTCTAATTTATCCCATTGATTTCTGTAGGGCTGCTCCAAGCATGATTAAATCTGAATATAGCCAATTTTTCTATATTCACATTTCACTTGAATGTTTGATTCAGAAAGGAAGTTGTTGTATCCTATAACTAACAATGGTATTTTAAAAATATGCCAAAACAAATGTAAATAAGTTGGGAAGAGGTACTATTCCAGTGAGTGAAGAAAATGACATGAAAAATAAAACAAATAAGCCAACTTTACACTACTTTTCAAATTATTTGAAATAATTTGACTTGCATGCACGATTTTTAAGTTTAGCATAAAGTATAAAGTTGGCTTATTTCCTTTTCAAAGCCATCTATGGAGATTTTTAAAGATTAAATTATTACAGTGTTTTGGTTGGTGTGAGGAAGTTCAAAATATGTACAGTAAAACTGTTTATAAAACCTTTGCTGACCATTTCATTGAAAGGACATTTTTCATGATAAGTTACATGTTATTTCTATAAAGTCAATTACATCCTCATTGATCCTTAGCACATCCAAGATACTTCCCAAGATAACAACGTACAAATTCAACCATAGATGTTAATTGCTGGAATTCTCCATATCTGAACTCCTAAGATTTGGTACTGCAGACATGCAAGGGCCTCAAATTGTCACTTTTGGATCACAGGGATTCTTAAAGCATTAATGCATATATATCTTAGCTAAATGCACTGTACACTTCAGTAGAAGATGTAATTTTAACTGATCATGGGTTATTTCCCCACTAGACTCTGTTAATACTGCCATGGAAGCATAATTTGCTGGAAGCAGAATTGAAACACAGATTCTAAACAGCACATAATATAGTGCTACAGTATCAAACAACATGCCCTTCCTTTTTGTCAAGATCCTTTTATAATGTTTATTGACAACTCCATTCTGTAAAGATCCTTTTCAATTTTAATCAAACATTTTATGTTTTGTAGCTTGTGAATATTTTACTGCTTCATGTTGACTTTGACTGATAGATTAATGATGAACTGTTTCTTAATTGGTCACTTTCTGTTCCAGTGAGTTAGGAAACTGTCTTATACAAATTATGTTCATGTAGCCAATTTTATCTACTCCAACTGGAAGTAGCTCTATGTGTCTCAGGTGAAGATCATACTTATCTGATACTTTTAACTGGAGGTGGCAGGTGAAGGGAAGACTGAGGGGCGACATGTTTGCCTTCTTTAAATATCTAAAGGGCTGTCAAAGGGAGAAGGGTTCAAGTTTGTTCTCTGCTACCCCTGGGGGTAGAACCAGATCTAACGGTTTTAAGTTATAGGAGAATAGATTTTGACTGAACATTAGAAGAAACTTCTTGACAGAGCTGTTTGACAATGGAACCAGTTGCCTAGAGAGGTGGTGGGGTCTCCTTCTCTGGACATCTTCAAAAAGAGGCTAGACAGCTACCTCCTGGGGATGATCTAGCTGGATTTCATGCATTGAGTGGAGGGACTCAATGGTTTACTCTTCCAGCTCTTATGATCTTCTGCAGCTGTCTACCTCTACATGCAAAATATACAGTTTGTCATTGAGCTATGAGTTTCAATCTTTATATTCTAATTTTGCTGCATTTTTATTTTATTTATTTTATAAAATTAATAAACAAAAATTGTAACACTATTCCATTTTAAAAGGGCAAAATCATACAAAGAATCAGAAGCTGATGAATTATTAGGGGCAATGATGCATGGTAGTTCAGTTCATGTGCATGAAATGAAGTACCAGGAGCTTCCAAAGTGGAAACTTTTGATTAAATGTACAGCAGCTCTTAAAGGTCTTAACCTCAGTTTGTCCACATTGGAAAACTGGTGTTCCAACTGTATTTTATTTTTTTAAAAAATCATACACACAAATCAGATCTGTAAAAAACAAAGTACAACATAAAAAAATTGTTGAGTAAACAAAGGAAGAAAATTCCAGAGAAAAGATTTCATGAAAATGTTTTATAGTCCTCTTGCCACATTTGCAGGTTTGACCTTTGCAAATTTGATTACTCAGGAGGTACATACTTGTCTCTCCCCCATTCTCCTTCTCCATCCCTTGCATTCATCACCCCAGCCTTGCCAGGCTTGTTTTTAAAATGGATGTTTTTTTCTGTTTGGGTGAGCAAAGCCCCCTCCCACTGCTGAAGGCATGGCCTTTCTGTCATGTGGTTGCATATTCTGCTGTGTATTGGCTGCTGATTGGTCAGTTGCTGTTTACTCCTACTCCTCCTTTCTCAAGATGGCTGCCAGAAGTAATTAGAACTCTAAAACTCCCCTCTTCTCTGTCTGAGGGGAAAGTACTGGTAAGTCTTTTAGGTTGTCTCCCCCCACCAACGCTGGGGCTAGAGGCAAAGGAATGGAAAGAGGAAGCTCTGAAGGGAAATGGGAGGGGAATCACAAGGGGGAGTAAACTGCAGTTTTTCCACTTTTGCGAGGGTTCAGTGCCCCAAACCCTTGCAAATGTGGAGGGGCTACTGTACTATGCAGATACACAAAACAGTGCAAGAACAACAAACAAAGAACTGACTTTCTGGTTGTGAGAATAGCTCACATTCATAGACATTTAGCAATTTTAATATTCAGTTTTGAAAAGAAAATTCTGAACACTTTAACCAACAAAATAAATTCTCCCACCAGCAACTGAAAAAGATCATTTCTCAAAATGCATCATGTCACAGTGTGCGCACATCAACAATTCCTTTTTCCTTCCTCCAAATTATTTGCAATAATTTTAATCCCCCAGTGGTTTTTTTTAAAAAAAGCAACAACCCTGGACTATGGACTTATAGCTCCATCATTTTCTCTTTCAACATTATCTTCAAAGCAATCCCAGAAACAAGAATCTGCAGCATTTTGATGATGTTTCAAAATGTGACCTGCACTTAATCTTTAAGAGATAATAATATATTCTGATGCACTGTGGATGTAGTAACTCATATATGTAGCTCCAGACTTCTATGTGGATGACTCCCCTTAGGTCTCGCACAAGTATGGAGAAACAGAGAGCTTTAAAAGAACCAGGTATTTGTACTGGGTGTGGAGGGGAGAGGGAGATAGCAGTAGCAGAGATTTGAGGATGACTTTGGCAGCTGATAGTATATTGCGGTAAGAAAGAGAGAAATGAGCAGGACATAAACAGAATTCTAGCAGAAACAGTGGAAGAATAGGATGAATATTCATCATGTTATGCCTACAGAAACAGAGGGAGGGAGAGAGAGAGAGAAAGAGAGGTGGGATCAAAGACCAAGGCCCTTTTCGCATGGCATTTTTTAAGCGAAAGGGCCTCTTGAGCGTCGCGTAAATGCGAGGAGCTGTCCACATGAAGCACTCACATTTACACAACACTCAAGAGCCTAACGCAGACCACTCATGCATTTTTTAATTTTCGGTTTAAAGCCGAAAATGCTGCGTGGTTGCGCGTTGCTCTGAGGCCCCGCGCGCACTTACCTGCCCTGTGGAGACTCTGGAGCTCCCAGGCTGCACTGCAGAAGGAAGGGGTGGGGCAAGGGCGGGGCGTTCGCGTGACCGGCAAGCCAGCTGTGGTGACGAAGGAGCAGGGAAGTGAGTGCCTTGCGCAAGAGGCTGCTCACGCGAGCGCCGCCCCCCACCTCTGCGAACAGGTAAGGTGCAGAAAGGGCCAAAGTCTTCATGCATTAAGAAGTGTTATATGGCTGCTCCCAGGCTCTGTGAATTCCTGCCTACAGCTTAGACTGGCAACCTCCTTACCTTCTCTAGGTAGGTGAAGACATTTTTGTTTCAGCGAGCCTTTGAGGACTGGTTGCTTGGAGAAAGGGCCTTTCACAGTGTGTTGTTTTCTTTTCTTTTTTTTTTTTTGATAGATCTGTTTTCAACTGCTTTTATTACTGCTCAGTTATAGCACTATGATTCCACTTTAACCACCATGGTTCCATCCTATGGGATCCTGGCATTTGCAGCTTAAGGAACAGACTTTAGAATCCTCAGCTAGAGAGTTCCTCTGATGACTCTGTCTAAAACAGAAACCCCAGGATTCCATAGGACGTTAAAGTGGAATCAAAATGCTATCATTGTGATTGAGATTCAGAAGTACTACAATTTTGTGCTTTTCATCCATGTATACAGATAATTTCCATATACAAAGATTATCACACAGTGTGCTCTTGCCACGTATCCTTGCATGATTGCTCATGTCATTTCTTTATTTATATTTATTAACTCATTTGCTTATATGCCATCAAAGTTAATTTTAAAAATCTGTTTAATGCAACTAACAGTGTCATCAAAACACCCCCCAAACCAGGGAAACAACAGCATTTGCAATTTTTTATCACTTCTTTGACCTATCATTTTCCCTGACAGAAAATTAACAACCATATCACCTTGGAACACACTATCTCATATGGTTTCAGATTAAGCTGGGTCATAAACCATGGCCAGAAACAGAAGAGGAAATAACAAGGGAGTACCAGGGATTTCCAGGTAGGGCTAGGAAAGGACGCTGTCTGAAACTCCAGGGAGCTGCTGACAGTGGTCTGATTCAATGTAAGGGAAATGCCTTTGTTTGTATAATTCAACCTTATGGATGTTGCATCAGAATGGAGTACAGTCGCACTCCATATATTTTTGTTCTTCTGCTCTGCCTGCTTCAAAATCAGCAATGCTATTTCATTATCAGCACCATGCCATGAATATTCAAGAGTTATAGTTAGTGCTGAGCACTGGACACAATGTGTATAATACATTATGTTTAGTGGGGGGCTTCTTCACACCTAAGAGTGCCTAGGCCAGCGGCCTCATTTCTCTCCCCATCTCTTAATAGTTCATCTCTAGGGCAACCATCTCTTCCAGCTGAAAAACCTTTGCCTCAGTCAGTGAAGGTAATAGTGCAATTTCCTAAGGAATGTTACTATAGGGACTTATATCATGGAATCATCTATGTAAGACTGTAATGCCCTTGTGGATACTTTGAGAGGGAGCCATGTTATTGGCAGAAAAAAAAATCATAACCTTGGATATTCAAAATATAATATCATAATAGTCCCATTCTGCCCTAATGCATGCTAAATTTTATTTATCTATTTATTCCACTTATATCACATATTTGCTCCAGTGATTTCAAGGCAGCTTATGATCCTCTCCTCTCCAATTAAAATAAGTAAATAAATCAAATAAAATTAATCCCAAGAACAACTCTGAACAAGTCAGACTGAGAGAGAATGACTGTCCCATGGTTAACAAGTGAATTCCGTGGGCCACTGTGGAGGGGAACTTGGGAGTCCAAATTCTGTATCAACCACCATCACTACCACTACCACCATCACACTGGCTTTGTCTCACACAACAAAACTATGCCATACTGCCCTTAACTGAAAGCAAGGTCTGACTTCTTAATTGATGTCTTCCAAATTAAAATTGAACCTACTGTTAACACTCTTTCTTTTTCTTTTGTGTTTGCCATAACATCCTCAGGAGCCAGGAGTTCTGTTTACGAACATTTCAAACAAAATACCTTCAAAGGTGCACGTTGCTCCTTGAAAGCATGTGGAAGATTTCAACGAGCACTGACTAAAGGCATTCTACTTAAAAAAAAATGCTTCCTATAGCACATCTATGAAAGAGATCAGATCAAAACCTAATAACTGACCAGGCCAAATCTTAATTGGCTTATGAGATCAGAGTAAAAAGGGAATTTGGCTGCAGGCTATATAGCAATCCCGTTCCTTATCGTGTTGTAGACTGGTAGAAAACACTTGAACTAAGACACTATTAAAATTAAAGAGGATCAGAAAAGTACTTACTACACTTATAAGGAGATATAAAGACCAGGGGAGAGCACGGTACCATGCAAGGTACAGACTGTATTAAGGGGAAGTGATGAATACAGAAACACACATTTCAATTATATAAAGTAGTATATAAAAACAGTGTGTGAGAGGCCTTCATACTTAGGACCTTACTGCACCATGCCACAATAGTGTGTTGTTCTGGTGGGATCCCAGCATTGCTATTTCTGTGATGGGATCAGGGTCTGAACACTCTCCACTGTACTCTGTCAGTTTCTGCAGATGGATAGTGTCAGGCACACTGTTCTCCCCTCCGCAGTACAGTGTTAATTGCGAGTCCCTCTCCCCACCTTTTCTCTGCCCCACGACTCAGGATTGGTCAGTTCTTGTGCTGCAGTGTGGAAGGAAGCACTATCAAGCCTGCAGCTGATGAGATCGTGGTGGGAATGGGGGTTATTATCAGATTTTTTCCAAATAATGAAAAAGGGTGGGTTTCCCATGGATAGCAATGTGACAGCAGCTGGTCTGCAATGACATCATGCAATGGCACGGGTCCTGGACCAGGAGCAATGCATTGCTCTCCTGGAATGATAATGTCATGCAGTAAGGGCCTTATCACTGTACACTATTATAGCACTATTATTCCACTTTAATTGTCATGGCAATATCACATGGAATCATGGGATTTGTAGTTTAGGGAGAGGCATTTAGTATACTCAGCTAGAGAGCTCCAATGTCTCAGCAAACTACAAACTTCAGAATTCCACAGGATGCAGCCAAGGCAGTTAAACTGGAATAATAGTGTTATAACAGTGTAGTGTGATGGGGACCCTAGTCTACTGCAAATCTGGTGTAAAGACCTGCCCTTCCTCCTTCCCTTTCATAATGAACACAAATGGTGGAACAGCCACATAGCAAAACTTCGTAACTGTGATAGTTTGGGCAAAGATCCTTGATGGCCAAACACTGCCTACAGAGAACACATATCACTGTATCTGTTTGACGACATACAATCTGTTTGTTTGGGGTGGATGACTGTGATGGGCTCAGGGGACATATTTTTCCCTGGGTCTCTCAAGGGGCTTCACAGACTATCAAAATGCAAACAAAACAAAACAAAACACCCAAATATCTGGAATTCCACTTCTATTTCTTTGAAAGCAGCAGCAGCAGCAGCAGCAGCAGCAGCAGCAGCAGCAGCAGCAACAACAACAACAACAGGGTTTTTTTTTAAAATGTTGAACAACCAATGTAAAAGACAGATTGGTGCTTCTGATAGCTTTCAGGACAGGCATCATATTCCCAGGCAGTGGCAGAAAAAGATCGTCCAGTGAGTGCTTAGAGTTCTGGGGCCACGAAAATAGACTACGGGATTGCATGAAGCCCCTAGACCACACTTTCTCACCTTTGGTATGGGAAATAAATACATGATCTATATACAACTTTTTATTGGCTCTATCTGTGTCAAATCTCAGCAGATACGTGCAACCATTTGAACACATTTAACAGTCTAATCAAGCAGCTCTTAGGTATAATCAGACAATCAAGATGAAATAATGAGTTCCAGACACAAGATTCTTCCATACAAAAGTTATTATACATACATACTTAAAGGCAGCAGTCAATTGTGTATTTGCTTTCTAGTAGTAAGTAGATGGTCCAAACCATCTGTTTAACTTTTCTTCTCAAGGTTTTACTTGATCTATCCTTTTTATTGCTGTTCTGTGCCTTCAAGTTGTTTCTGACTTATGGTGATGCTAAGGTGAACCTATCTTGGGGCTTTCTGGGGCTGAGAGTGTGTGATGCAAACAGGGCCACCCAGGTGGTTCCCACGGCTGAGCGGAGAATTGAACCCTGGTTTCTAGTGTCATAGTCCAGTGCTCAAACCACTACATCATGCTGGTTCTCCCATCATTTTTAACCATGGGCAAAAACAGAAAGCTACTTCTGATCAATTAGCACTCTCCAACCATAACATACAGTATCCATTCAGTTCAAACTGTAATGTCAGGATGGCTCTGTGCCAGGCTGCTCCAATGCAGGGGGAATTTTACTATGGAAGAGAAAGAGGCATGATGTCATGCCCAGGTCTCTCATGAGGCAGGATATATGTAGTGGGAGGGATATAAGCCCATTGCATCATGCCTCTTTTTTAGACTTCATGGCACTGACCCTCTTTCCATTTACTCTGGGGTTTGCTCATAACTTTTGGTCCAAATAAGATGTTTCCCCCCCTTTTTAGAGTTGAAGATCTATTTGCCAATTCTGTCCTGGAACAGGTAGAATGAAAAGGCAGTGAGTATTCAGAAAGTAGGTTGATTAGGCCACACTTGGCTTCTTAATGTTATACTTTAATTATTGCTGATGATCAAGTTAATTACATGATCTTTTTAATTAGGTCAACTTTTTAAGGTTTGTGTGGGAATTTCATTAGGGGACAGTGTCAGTAAGCACCCACAGGCACTTTTATGGTGATTGGCACTTAGGGTTTGAGACTCATGGACATAACAGGGAAGCCCTTTGAGAGTGACTTTACTCCCCTGTTGGGAGTCGTGTCGCCTGTGGGGAGTGAGATAGAGTGCTCCCTCTACAGTAAGAACAGTGTAGTTCAGGGGATTGTTGACCCAGGCTGGAAGCCAGTGTTTCAGGGTCACTGACCAATTTGGCCAGGGGAGCTTTGGTTGGGGGTTTCACACTGGCTTCCAGTCTGGGTTAGATGGAATCCCCAGTTAAATCTATTACCTGTATCTCAGTGCCACATTTCCTCCTCTCACTGAAAAACCTACAAGAAGGGCCCCAGTTCATAGAATCATAGAGCTAGAAGAGATGACAAGGGCCATTGAATCCAACCCTTTACCATCCAGGAATACACAATCAAAGCAACTTAAATAGATGGCTATCCATCCTCAGTTTAAACATCTCCAAAAAAAAGGAGATTCCACCATGCTCCCAGGCAGCATATTTCACTGTTGAGCAGCTCTTATTGTCAGGAAGTTTTTCCTAATGTTTAGCTAAATGCTCTTTTCCAGAAGTTTGAAGTCATTGCTCCTTGTTTTAGCCTCTGGAGCAACAGAAAACAAGCTTGCTCCATCTTCCATTTGACTTATCGTCAAATATTTAAACATAGTTATCATGTCACCTCTTAACCTACTCTTCTCCAAGTCAATGGCTAAATGAGCTACATATATTTAGTTAATTGCTAACAGGCTTTTTATTGAAATTTTTCCTATTGAAGCCATCAAAACTGGAATACTTTATTAGCTTTGCATTTGTAATATTTGATTTCTTTGTCACATTTTTATACCCTGGTTAATTACATTAGTACTTTTTCCATGGATAAAATGCCTGCCATATCACAGGTATGATGACTTATGCAGCTCAGTTAGTTAAATAAATTCTGAACCTTCATATGTAACAGTCTCATTGATGCCGGTCCTCCGATCCAGTGCCTTCTTTCTTTCTTTTTTTCCAGAATGATGCACAGTAACAGCCATTTTGTGGATTTTATTGTCAAGGGCAGCAAGGCCACAAATGCACGTGGTTGGAGAAGACAGTATAAAAATAAAACTCAACACAGTCAAGAGAAAGAGAGAGAAAATATGTGCTGACTATACAAAACTAAAATCTTGAAGTTAAGTCTGTATATATTTTTTAAAAAAAAGTACAAAGAAAAGATATAAAGCAACATCACTCAGAAATGACTTCAAGGTGATACAGTACACAGGGAAAAAAATCCCTTCTCTAATATATTCTGTGAACAGTTCCTAATCCACAAGGTATTACATTTAACACTAACATAGATTTTTGCATCTGTCACTAGCCTTTACAATTAACCGAACTGTAAAAAAAAAAAAAAAGGATATAAAAGATTAAGAGCCCCTATTTAACAACTGATAAAGTGAATTTATCATCATAATAGCAAGAGGATGATGTGGGAACGGATTAATAGAAACTGGAGGCAATTTGATGTCACTGAAAGTTTGTGAACCTCATCTGGAAATTCAAGGATCTCCTTGTCACTACACCACTTATGGCAAGACCAAGATCAGAGAGATCTCTTGGGCCAGTCAGGGCTATGACAATAAAGGTCTGATTTATCTCCACCTTCTTAGAGAATGCAGCACCCTTTTCCACTTTTGTTCCCCACTGGCTTACTCTCCCAGTTT
The DNA here is from genome assembly GCA_030412105.1 of Cyclura pinguis. Classification (NCBI taxonomy): domain Eukaryota; kingdom Metazoa; phylum Chordata; class Lepidosauria; order Squamata; family Iguanidae; genus Cyclura; species Cyclura pinguis. The sequence continues at coordinate 135,840,689 of CM059600.1, forward strand.
ATCTGTCATTTCCGCTTCCCTAAATCTGCACGCTTTCAGATATAGGGCAAAACATGGATTTATTTATCCAATGACAATGTTACTTGTGGAAGCATGTACACTCAAATCCAGGGCAAATAAACTCTCTGGGAGACAGTTCTTACAAAAATATAAATAATTATTTATTAAACTGTCAGGGTAAAAGGCAGTTGGTAACTTTAGTATTAGCAACTAGCACAACACGCGTGTATGTAAACCAGCCATCACTTTCTTCTTCTCTCTTTTGCACACACTCTCTCGGATGGTTCTTTCACTCCCTCTCAACTGCAAGCTCTCTCTGACTCTCCACCAGATCTATGTCAGTTAATTTTCAGTTATTCCCTTCCCCCATCTAGCCCCTCCCTCAGGCTATCCTGGGTTCCATTTCGACAGCCAATCACTTTTAAATACTCTTGGTTGCTAAGGAGGCTCTGTTGTTAAGCTGCCCCCCTCAGGGTTTGCCACACTCCTCATGTGTCAGAGTATGCAAGAGAAGCAAAATCTCTAAACAACAGTTGGAGGTAATGTCCTAAACCAGTGATGAGCTTGGCTGCCCTTGTACAAAAAGTAAAGAAACTAGGTGTCTTCATATAGCATGTGTGATAGAACCAGATATTCCTCAATAACGGAGACAAATCAACCACAAAATAATCACTTTGGTAGATCTACTCCATAACAGTTGTCCACTACTCACTTTCTTGTGGCCTTCTGGAACAGATTTTTGAGGTGCCATGAATACCGGAGATGGGAAAAGGAATCATGTTCTCTGGTAGAAGCAGAAGTGTATGTTTGAATCCTGGCCAAATAGCTTATAATCTAAAAATGCAATCCTACATAAGTACATTCTGATCAACCTCATTGAAGGTGTTGTTGTTGCTGTTGTTGTTGTGTGCCTTGAAGAAGTTTCTAGCTTTGTTCAGAGGGTTTGCCTTTGCCTCCTTCTGAGGCTGAGAGAATGTGATCTGCCTAAGGTCACCCAGTGGGTTTCCACAGCTGAGCATAGATCTGAACCCCGGTCTCCAGAGCTACAGTCCACCACTCAAACCACCATACCACACTGGTTCTCTTCGGGGATGTACTCCCACTCAAACTGGGAGGGAATGTACCAATTTCAATATAGGATGGTAATCTAAATCAGTTTATAATCCTGAACCAAGGACATGTAAAGATTTATATAATAGGATGAAAAGCATCTAGGCAAATAAGAAGATCCTAAGTCAAACCTTCAACAAGGATTTCTTGTTCAGAGAGGAGTTGCCTTTGAGGCTGAGAGAGTGACTTGCCCAAGGTCACCCAGAAATAAAATTGCTGTGATCCAAAGAACCTCAAGCAGTGTGTCTTCATGTGCCGTGGACCTTTTTGTTTCTGTTTCTTTAATCCCCCAAACCCTTTCCTTGATACACCAGAGTTCTCTTCAAGGGTACTCCATAAGAGATGCCACTAAAAGGAGAAATGAGGCACCATCTGTTAACAAAATTGCTTTGAGTTCATCCAAAGTGTTCTCTCAAACCCAGACCAACCAAATAAATAAACATCCCAAAGCACTCACTGGACCTTTAAAGACTAAAGGAATAAGAATCTCTCAAAAAAGTATCTAACAGGCATAAGCACTTGCTGTTTCATTTTAATGTTTTAAAAACTGGCTTCAAGAACATTCCTGAGTTTCAAAACTTGAGTGGAAAAGCAAAGAATATTAGTATCTTAAAATAATTTGTGGAAAAAGTACTGGATAATATTTTGTATTTATTTCATATACATAAGAGTAGTTTTATGAGTATGTTTCTCACTGAGAAAATAAGGCAGACTACAAGGGAAGCCAAAATGCAAAATTAGTTATTTTAGAAGCTTATTTTGTCTTAATTGACTGAGTACCATTAAACAGTCCTACACTGAAGAAACCACTTCTACCTTGCCCTAGAATACCAAATGAAACAGTCACTTGCCTGATTACTAATTCTCATTTTTACACAAATACATGCTCGCTAAAAATAGGCACAAAAGTTAACTTCCACTCAGAAACTAACTTCACTTCACTACAGCAGTAATTATTTCTTCAGCAATCCACTTTATGGAATATGCAAATACTTCCCTTATTTGAAAAGGTGGCACATACTCATGTTAAATAAGAAGCACAGAGTGTCACACCAGTTTCTGTGAAGAATTGGTTATCTATTCAGATCAGGATCTCTAAAAAGACTAATTTTTGACCCATAGGTCACTTTCTTTCTGTGTCTTGGTTTCCATTCTGCAAAGAGGGAACTGCAGCAACACATACTTTACCAATGGGATTATGAGAACTTGGACATTTATGTTAAAACAAGGCTGTAGAAGCTGTTTTTACTCATCTGCCACTTGAATAGCCTTTGCTATCAGCTTAATTTGAGTTAGCCAGCCTTACCATGTCTGTTTCACAGTTAACATCATTAAATCTTTCAGATTGCTTAAGTGTTCATATCAGTTTCTGTAAAAGAAATACAGCTGCCTATTGATCTGGGGAGAGCAATATTAGTTCACTGGAGTTTGCCTAGTTGCTTTTTGGAGAGTATTGCATTAGTACAGGGAGTAATCTGGTTTCCTCAACACATCCTTAATTACATTACTACTGGGAAAGAGCCATACCTCATTGCTTGGTCTATGTGCTGACAGTCCCATATTTAACCCCAAGCATCTCCAGGTAGAGCTGGGGGTCTTGTCTGAAACCCCAGAAAACCACTACAAATGAGTTCAGACAGCACTGAGCCAATGCTGTTTGGCCTAAACAGACTAATGGTCTGAACTGGATGAGCCAGCTTCACACAGCTTTATAGAATACACAACAATTCACTACCACAGGACAATGTCTGAATATGCCATGTTTTCTGTTTGTAATCATGCAACATGACATTATTGCAAAACATTGCTGTGACATGATCATATCCTCTTTTTACAGACATCTTGGTGAAACATCTTCACTTAAGCTCTGTGTTTATATTTTATTAAACTCCCCCTTCACCTCTGTATTTTTTTTTAATATCAAGAGAACACTAAACAGTCTAAACGTCCTGTCCTGCTGACACATCTTATTTACATGGCAGCCAAGAAATCTCCTCTCACAATGCCTCTGCATTTATTATGAACTCTCTAGCTATTAGTGCCAACATTTCAACATTACTGAGACGCTAGCAGTATTTTCTTGCAGGCAAAATATCATCATACATTTCACGAGTTTTGATGTTTTTCTAAAAGAACAGCTTTGGAGATCAAAAGACTATTTTGTTGTTGTTGTTGTTTAAATCAAAAGTTGTAGTGAGTTAACTAATCTGTGAAACAAAATGATACATAGCTGTAAACAAACCATGACCACAGAACTTGAGAACTGCACAACTATTTCTGTACTTCCCAAAGGGCTTTACATGTATTTTAACTATAGCTCCTTTTCTTTATGCCTGCAATGTCACATGGCAACTTATTTTTGGAACAGGTGGGGGTATTCAAAGAAGAAAGAAGTTAAAGGTAGCACTAGCAGCTGCTGTGTTTTGTGTGCTATAGTGGCCCACCATATTGTGGCAGCTGAAATACTAAGAAATGTATTATACTATTTCTTGTGTCCGCCTACTCAAATGATAATCTGATGTACCTGCAGTTTTCAAATATCCTCTGGTTTGATCTACCTGTCAAAGAGATGGGGAGAAATGGTCTTCATGATCAGGGCAAAAGCAAAGGATGAATGTAAGGCACTGTCCAGCATTCACAGAAAATCAGACTGAAGGAGGTGAGGGTAAGAGTAAGCACTGAAACCAAGATCAGGTCAGACAGAGTACCCATAGGCCAGACTGCTCTAGGGAGGAAGGCAAAGGTCCAAGAAACAGAGATGCTACGGGCATCCTGTCAAGTAAGGAAGAGCTGTGAGCAGTGTGGAAGTCAGCATGATCACCTAAGGGGAAAAAAAAAGCAAGGAACTACTAAATTAGGGACCTAAGACCATTATAGTCTTAGGTCCTTTCCACTCCACCCTCCCAACATGCCATAGGGACGGGAGAAGGACAAGACCACAACGACACTTATGCATGACATTGTCACGGTCCTGTCCTTCTCCTATCCCCAGGTGGAGCAGTCATGCCGCAAATCATTGATGGGTTTTCCCCGTCAATGACCAGTGATCCTGCCACCATCCTGCCACATGTCCACGCTTACCTTCCCTGCGGAGGCCCTGGAAGTGCAATGGCTGCACGTCCCGCCCCAGCACAGCCTGGGATAGTACCTGGCTGTGCTGTGGCAGGAACAAGTGGCGCTATCGCACTTCCTGGATCCTGGAGGCAGCCCGTGGGGAGGCAATGCCAGGACCCGCACCGGATGTCTCTGGGACAAGGTAAGATGAGGAATGGGCCTTGATAAATAACAATAAGGATGAGCAGTGAAAGAGGGATTGCCAGTTAAACAACAAGTAGAGGAAAGTGTATATGTGAAGTTTTCTGAACAAAGGAATACTCGATCAATTAAGGATACTAACTGGAAGATCCCACAAGGACCCAGCACTCTCAGTCCATTATGGATATGTTGCAACTGTTCTCTCTGATTTGTTAGGGGACCTTAGGCCTTTGCATGTTCCAGCCTTCCTCTTACTTGAGGCATAGGAGTCTGAATGCTCTCTTGTCCATATTGCCAGAGATTGGTGATTGACCACCTAGCCCAGGACTGACAGTCTGTGCCAACTAACACTGGGCTAGAACCAAACTGTTGATAAGAAGGTAAGGTAATCATGTGGGTACAAAATGGAAGCAACCACACACTCTTTGATAAACTTTGTTTTTCTAGATATCAAAGATATCAATGATATCTAGATATCAATGAAAGTTGGAAGCCTATTAGATCACAAGTATAATACACAAATCAAAAAGCAGACTGATGATTTTTAACAGGAAACTGAGAACAAAATTTTAAAAAATCCATTTAAATAAAGATTAATCTACATCCTTGTTTTTAATGTGTGTGTATGTGAGAGAGAGAGACAGAGAGAGAGAGAGAGAAAGAATGCCATTTTTAAGGTGGAGGCTCTCAAAGTAGTTTTTAATTGATTAAAAATGTATCACAACAATAAACAGTAATGTAACTGACCCGTTAACCAATAAATGCATACTATTCAGTAAAACAGAATTTCATGTGTGTATAAATACCTTCAAGTCACCTGTTGACTTATGGTGACCTGATGTATTTCATAGGGTTTCCTTAGACAAGGAATATTCAGAGGTTGTTTTGCCAGTTCCTTCCTTTGAAATATAGCCAGTAGTACCTGGTATTCATTGGTGGTCTCCCATCCAATTACTAGCCAAGGCTGACCATGCTTATCTTCCAAGATCAGATGCGATCTGGTGCCTTTAGGGTATTTAGGTTTGTTGTTTGTTGTTACTGTTATGTGCCTTCAAGTCATTTCCAACTTATAGTGACCCTAAAGCGAACCTATCATGGGGTTTCTGGGGGCTGAGAGTATGTGATGTGCCCAAAGTCAACCAGTGGGTTTCCACGGCTGAGCAAGGAACTGAACCCTGCTCTCTAAGGTCACAGTCCAATGCTCAAACCACTACACCATGTTGGCTCAATTTGGTTCATATCAAGTCCTAAAAAAGAAAGTGGTGTCAACCTTACTGCTGCTAATGATACTTACAGAATTCATTGCACTTTGCACAGCAAGGTAAAATGTATGTTCTGCTGTCTATAGTTAGAAAGAAAGGCAGCAAAATGAAGGGGAAAGAAAGATTTTAGCAAAGTTGTCAAATTTTATATATATGCCCACCATTTTCGTTTACGCTAGCTTAGCTGTCACTTTCCATTTAAATCAGACTGGTAGAAGAAATCTTTTCTCTCCTGACTTATATATATATTATTTTTCAAAAGACAGATTTAAATCAGACTAAGGAAACAGAAAAGGGAAAAAAAAAAGAAAAAGAAAAAATTAACATTTTGAAATATCGACATTGAAGTATTATAGCTTTTTCGTACATGCAAACAGTTCTGATGAATTAGCCTTGGAAACACTGAAAACTAATAATAAATCTGTACACAATATATTGCTTTTTGTAGAATTTGCATTACAGTGAAATGAAATCCTCACGTTATGCTGTGAAGTAAATATTGGAAGTATCATTGGCAGTGTAGGCAAACACTAATTTATCAAGTATTAAATACCAATAAATACTACATGTAGAACAAATGGGAAGGGAGAATCATAGCATTACTTTGTACAAAGCATCTTACTCTTGGCAATAACAATGCCAATAAAATGAATATGTAATATGATTACTTACAGCAACAGTAACACAACAGTAATACGAGTGGTGATTCAGTGTCAGCTCCATTCTAAAACCGCTTTTCAGAAAATGCACTGGAGAAATCTCTGATTTCAATGGAAGTTCTTTAGGAGAAATGCCTATTGATGCCCTGTAAATCATACTTTGATGTAGAGATGGCTGTGCTTCTGGCCTTCTTTCTTGCTAATAGGTCTGTTTTCCTAGAAAATTCCTATAGACTCAAGAAAAATTATCAACAGTCCCTCTCTTCCAAACACTTTCCTGTTTGCAAGTTAGCAGTGGAGAAGACATGTATCAGTAGCACAAGTGCTTTTAATACATGGATGGGAAAAGTGCAGCTGTCCAAATGTTCTTGGACTGGAACGACCAGCATTGGCTATGCTGGTTTGGGCTGCCAGAAGCTGCAGCTTAGCAGATGGAGGAGTACACTTTACTGGCTCCTGTTTGAACAACTACAAGATTACTGTATTTGCTGATGTATATGACACACCTGTGTATAAGATGCACCCCACTAATACACCGGCAAATATTTGCTGGTGTATAAGACACACCAGTGTATAAGACACACTTCATTTTCAAACAGTATTTTTTGGGGGGAAAAGTGAGTCCTATACCAGCAAATACAGTACCTTGCTGAGGATCACCCTATGACTTGCTCAAGATCATCCACTATCACAGCAGTGTGCATGCGTTGGAAAGTAGTGTTTCCCCTTCAGTTAACTGATCTCAGTGCCCTTGAGGCCTGATTTCCAAAGCTTCCCAGTGACAACATATGTTCCATCTGAGTGATCAGCTTGGAAGAGAATCTCTCTGCTGCTAGAAAAGCTATTGTCAGAACTAGGGATGTAATTTTTCACTCAGTTTGTTGTGATGGGAAGCAACAAGTAATAATTTTCTTCCCACTGCAAGAAAATCTTTGAAAATTGCACAATTTTTGAAGACTATTTGTATTTCAGGGCTTATTCTGCACAAAATTTGCACATGAATATTTTATGCACAGAAAATAGCATTCTCCAAACAGAAAACATTATTTTCAGGGCATATTATTTATGCACAAAGATAGTACTTCCTGCATAAAAAATGCTGTGGGGACATATTCTGCAGAAAATATGCATACGGGTTTTTTGCACAGCAAAACAGCATTTTCTATGGAAAAAAATTATATTCCTGTGCAGAAACCTATTTTCTTTGCAGAAGCGACTGTTTCTTGCTCAGAAAATGTTGGTTTTGGCACAAAAAACTGTGTGAATTATGCACAAGCCAAGTCTCAAACTACAGATTCTCATCTCCCCAGGATTCTCTTCATCAGGATCTCCTGACAAGAGACAAGTTTTTCTATCATTTTCCAAATAATTGCAAATATTCTTTCCACCTTTAGTCAGAAGTAGAACATTTCTTTCCTGACCCTTAAGGTGGCAAATAGTGTTGGATAAACCTATCAGACAAAAACTTAAGAGGCACTTTCAATTGCATTTGTAACGGCAATTATTTCAGTTTGCCATTACAAGCTCCCAGTTATGAGTTTTAGGCATTACTACTTGGAAGGCAATTCATTGCTTCATTCATTATCATTAGATAAATCAACTAATTATGTGATCTGTTTAATAATCATTCTCATTTTTATGTAATAATCAGTTATCATGTTACCATATTCCCTTTAAGGAACACTGCAAAGTTGCCTGGGCCACTCTACTTTGCTCCTCATATAGTAAGTCTTCTAAATAGTGAGTGTAGCAAGCAACTAAGGTACATGCAGGAGACTCTTCCAATGTATTTATGGTTTTTAAAATAACCTTTTGATTTATTATGAGAACCCCTGTCTCCTGCATAAGCTTTAAAATGACTCTCTAAAGTGCAACAGAATTCTTGCAATTACTAATAAATGAGGGCAAAGTGCCTAGAGTAAGAATCCTAATTTAGAGTGAGAATCCCTACTCTACAGAGATGATAATATTCAACAAATAACAGGAACATAATACATGGTTGAATAAAAATATGCAATTTTTGTCTCTTTCTCTTAGATGAAGCTTAGCTTTCTGAAACTTTATGATATCATTACCATTAGTATTCCTCAAAACAGCTTTGCACATCATTCCAAACCAGGCAAAAGTGCAGATGTGCCAATGTATCTGTTCTGTGTATCTGATTTGTAAGCTTCCAGAGTGTGAAAAGCCAGTGTGAAGTCAGAACCACTCCCACAGTCCTTGGGTTACTGTTATGGGTCCTCGCTGCACAGGAAACTTGAAACATCGATTCCAGTTATGGATACTTAGACAACAGAGTCCTCATACACAGCACCATTTTGTGATCCTTAGGGATACACAAAAAAATTATTCTCTATTACATTCATTTTCCCCAAAGCCCACCTGCATTTTCTTTCCATCTTTATTTTATACCAGGTTGTGAATCATGGCAGTAATTTTACATAACCTACTTAGATTCATATGCCTCTCCTGTAGTATCATCTCCTGGCCCAACTCCTGCAACTCACTTTACCAGGTAGTGAAGTGCGAAGGAGGTTTAGGCAAAGGAGGTTGATTTAGCTGGTGATCAGGGTGCAAGGAGAGTGTTTCCATGACATCCCACCAGCCTTCCGATTGTCTCAGCCTTGCTGGCTGATGGTGCCACAATCATGACTATATCGTGTTCACAAACACAGACCAGTTATGAATCCGCAGTCTGAGGTTGGTGATCCATAGCTGCAGTATTGTTTCCAGAAATTGACTTTTTATTTTTTTCTGAGATGAAATACCTAGCACATTTAAAATTGCATTGTCCTTAAGTTGTGCATTTATTTCTGCAATTTGCTGAATTTATGGACCCTGCTGATTCAGCTATTTCTTTATTATTCACATTTTAATGCTATGCATTTTAAAATATGCACATTATTTTGTGCACACTTTATTTCTCACAAATGCTTTGCATGTCTTGCAAAGGTGTGAATACCCAGGGCAAGGAGAGCGTGTTCTTGCAGCAAGTCTTGAGAGGTGAAGAAATGTTACTTTTCTCAAGAGTGTTGAGCCCATCCCTGTTCCCTAGTGTTCATTCCACCCCTAGTGTTCACAACTGTCCTGAAAGATTCCCCTCAGATGGTACTGAATGGAGTTCAGTGCGTGGAGTAATATGTGTTTTCTGAATTGCTCAGCCTTGCCTGATTTTGGGAGAAAGAACATGGATATAATAGGCAGAGGTGCATATACTTTCGCTGGCCTTGTCCGTCAGCCAAAACATGTGCTCCCCACTGATCCTGCCCCTCTCTCTCTCTCTCTCTCTCTCTCTCTCTCACACACACACACACACACTTGTCCAGGCTGTCAGTCTTTGCTGCATTTGCCCTTTTGCCTGGTTTGGCATTGGGCTTGGAAGCCAATATGGCTGCAGAAATAATCCACTGCTTTCTTCCCTAGCTCCAAGCTTAGGTGGGGAGGTGGAGGTTTATTTCTGTCACACACAGTTGCACATTCACTGGAGGGGGAAGGGATGCTTGCCAAGGTAACCATGGTGAGTAAATGTGTGGAACCTTGGCAATTTGTATGAATGTGGGTGTGCATGCTTCATAACTAGAAAGGTTTAGGCTGGTGAAAATGATTCCAGTCTGAATCAATGTCATCTAAACAGAAAGCTAAAGGTCGTTTCGTGCTGACAAACGTTCCTATTCTCTTGTAAGGCCGTGACAGAAATTACAGTATTTCATCTATCCATCGACTTGCCGCCTAACTGCTGAGGTCAAGGATTCTCTTGCAAGAGCTTCCTCTATCTTAATTCTCAAAGGAAACAGACAAATAGGTCATCCATAGCACTACACTGCAATATGTTAATTCAGTATGCTAAATTCTGTCAGTTGTATCAAATGTTGCAGGCAATGTAATGCCTTCGAATAATTAATTACTGATGTTAATACATATATTAATCTAGCTGGCTCAATCTTTCAAATACATGCAGGGCTTGTATTGTAAATCTGACAAAGGGACACTATTTCCATCTACAATTCTATCATTGGTAATGAATCAGAGGGGTCTTATTCTTTATTCTAGAAGCCTCATCTTCCAAGGGCATAAATTTCCAAAGCCCAGCTGGCTTTCTGTGTATCCATATGACCAACACTAAACAATGTCTCCAGTATCTGAATGCTACTTGTAAGTTAACTGCATTTCTTTTTGTCCCCCCCTCCCTTTTTTACCTCCTCTCCCTTTGCTAGATTTCTCTTAATCCTGAAATTTGCTCCCTCCTCCCATTTCCTCTAGTATCTTTTGCACCTGAATACAGTTAAAATCCTCTCTTTATTTATCCCTTATTTCCAGTTTTGAAGTGCTGGATAAAATAATTGTGACAAGACTCCAATTCCTCTGTTCTCTAAAACTACAGATTTGCTTCCTGTTCACAGCCCTCCACATGTTTTTCATGCAAGTATATATGAAGGAGGAAATAATTTGCAGGACTGGACAGGTGATCTATTAATTAAGAAGAGCTTAGAAATGTCAACTGTGATTTTGTTGCCTAACCTTTCTCCTTCTCACCTTCCCCCAACAAGAAATAGGAAGGAATGCAGATAACCTCAGCATACGCCAACTGAGCTTTTCATCCAAGAACATGTGCAATACACTTTGCTCCCCCATTTAGAAAGGCACTGGATATGATGTGCATTCATATGATTTGTAGCAGATCTAATTTCAAACAGAATGACATTAATCAGCATTTTTATGGTGCTCCTTAAGCTTCTCACTGTGGAATTTGTGATGAATCGGGAATGACGATAGCAGAAAATGCAGACCAGATATCTAGGACACATGTTGACTGATCTCCCCACTTCCTCATTATTGCCAGCTCTCAGAGGGCAACTTCTATAATGGGATAAAATGCTGAAAGCAATGATATTTAATGAGAGAGGCTGGGAGATTTATAATGCCCAAATGATGCTTAGTGGGAAATAGAAAACTCCTTTTCCTGAAGAAAACACAGAAGAAGGTAGAGACCCTAACAAAGTAGAAATGGCTGACTACAAGGGAAAGGGCTCTATCCTGTAAAGCTTTCGGCTGCTATGAGAGGCTTTGTACAAAAATAGGATGGCTCTTTCTCAGAGTAAGTCTTACAAACCCAGCATTCTACTTTTAAAGTAGTGTGGCCCAACCCTTCAATGGACGAAAATATCATTCATCTTATTCACATTCTTGAAAGCAGAGGTGCTAGATATCTAACCCTGATTTTTCTCATTAAGATCATCAAAGGAGGTCCTTCTTCAGTTATCATCGGATTTGAAGTGTGCTGCGTCTGTACAAAAGGAGGTTTTTTTCAATGGTGGCACCCACCTCTAAAATATCTGCCCTTGGTAAGTAAACTTGACACACAGACTATATTATTCATGAAGACTTTTTAGAAATTTGGTGATGCAGCTTACAATTCGGTTTAGTAACTCAATTTCTACTAGTTTTTGTTTTGTTTTGTTGCATCTCTGATTTCTGTTTCATAGGGGAGGGTATTTCTACAAGTTGTTTTAATTATATTTAATTTTAATTATTGTACACTATCTTAGAATCTGTAAGAATGAAGTGCACAATGCAGACATTTTACAATTAATTAATCAATACAACCTGGTACACCATACATGCAAGGAACAGGAATCCTCTGGACAGCAAGCTACATGTTATGATGGAAGGGTGTTTCATGTAGCTCTTGGATATCACTAGGTCTCATCCAAAAATAGTTAATAATAATAAAGCTTCTCTAAGATATAAATCTTGATGTGTTTTTCACCCCAGAAAATCAATTACTTCATTGCAAAAATCTACCACCTTTGGGCACTGCAACCACCTATGATTTATTGTTCCAGCAGCTCCAGAACCTCACCAACAAAACTGTGAGATATTATTACTTATTTTATGGAGTAAAATTGGTGTCAATTTTTTTTAAAGGCAATAATGCAAATGCTCTGCATAAAGATCTTACTGGTATATTGTTGGGGTCTGCACACTTAGAAATTACAAGAACATGGAAAACTCTTGAAGATATTTCATTTCAATATTGACTAGATTGTTTGATTTATTTTTCAGAAAGATTGACCTGTAGAATTGGAAAGGCTAAAGGGGAAATTAAAAAAGATATGTTTTTGCACAAGTTGGGCTCCTTTCATTGCTTAATAACTGAGCAAGATTAACAGAGCATGTCACCATCACATCAGCAATCATTTTGAGCTTCATCATTTTAAATTTATTATGCTATTAAAGGTATTTTGTATAAGGTTTATTCAAACAGTTGATTTTGGAACTGATGTTAGTATTACTTGGCAGTTTATGTTGTGACTTTTCATCTTGATTGTCTTTTCTCTTGTTTTGGAAAATAAAATTAAAAGATTTTTAAAAACTTAGATCCACTCAACTCTCTGAATTACCAAATGAAAAGCTGAAAAAACATGGGGGTTTCATTCCCCAAATCACCAAAACCTACCCCCACGCTGATCAAAGATGACTGAAATATCATTTCCTTTTCAACAAAATGGTGGTAATGCAGGCCGCATTGTTCTGGAGGGACCAAAAATGGCTCTTCCCCACTGAGCATGCTTAATCCTGAAATATGTCAAGCATAAACTTATAATAATTAAACTATACTTAATAGTTGATGGTTCTCTTGTGGTCAGAACAAGGATTTCAGAATACCAGTTAACATAGAAAGACTTCCTAATTAGTTCATAATATTAGTATCAGACTGTCAATGTGCATAACTCTTAGATATCTTGGTGTAAGTAGTTTATAGTAAATCTAGAATATCACTCCTAATGTTCAAAAATTGTTGAAATCTGAAATATGATTTTTGTTGCTTCATGATAAAAGAAATCCCTCAAGCATCTCAGGGAATTTTTTTAAATATAGCATGAATAGAGCTTGGGTGCATAGATTTTAAAATGTGCTGGCAGGCTTGAGTTTGTGCGTGGGCATTTAGCCAGATAAATCAAAACAGGTGATAATAGCTGAGCATGCGTAGTGGAATCCTGCAGGGCTCAAATACAGCCAACATTAACTGCTTCCAGAAGAGTTCCCATACAAGAAGCAAGAAACTCCAGGCAGAGAGCCAAACTGAGAGTGTCTGGCCTCTCAACTAAAGCTGGAATGAGAAGCTCTTAGACTCACCCACGAGTGGATGAGGAGAACAAAAACAACACGCGCACAAGCTCTGTATAAGCAGCTTCATTACTGTTGGTTGAGGCCCCTCTCAACAACTGAGCCAGAAGATACGAGGATATTGATTCTATGCAGTTCCCCCAAATGGATGAGAATGTTTTATTTACCATACCATAAAATGCTGCTATGTCAGATATTCTCTAAAACATAGAGGTTAAGCTGTGATGCCTCAATACAGTATAAGCGATATTCCTTACTACTCCAATGTATCAGAACTCCCATGTCTATGTAGCACAAGTATCATGTGCTTTATGTGTAATATATGTTCCTTATAAGTGATAATATGCATAATAGGCCTAGACCATGTATTGGCTATAGAAGAAAAATGTCTAGACTCTCAAATGACTGCAAAAGCAATGTGCATAGAATGGAAATATCTGTGTAATGTGTTATCTTTCACTAGAAGTGTGCAACTGTGTAAGCTAACTCTTGTTCTTATACATACACAAACATTCACAAAACTGCAGGATTATTCTCCTGTCATATAAACATCCTGAAATTCCAAAGCTTAAGATATTCTGAAGGGTAATATCTGTGTTAAGCTACCTACTGGAATATACTGTTGTTTACAAACTTATTTACTAGACTGGTAAACTAGAAGGAACTCTAGCAAGATACAGATTGATAGCAAAATGGCAAAGAACCTTCAGTCCCCCAACTAAGTTGTTGGTATGGTGGAAACATATCTGTTTCAGGGGCAGTGAATATGCTCCAAATTTTAATTCAAACTTTAAAAGGGCTACATAAGAGTCTGCACATATTTTGGAGATAGGGTACAGTACTTCAGATAATTCAAGCTAAAAACCACAGAAGATTCACCACCTCACTGACACTGAAGGCACCAGCTGCCCCTGGTGAGAATTCTTTGAAAAAAAACTAGTAGCCATGCTATTCTCTGTGTTTTATTTTCCAAGTACTTCTCTTATTGTTATTTTTTAAATTTGCATTACTTCTTTGGGTGAGAGGGGATTTTGGAACAAAGTGAACAAATTACTTGGAGGACATTCTAAAAATCCAGCTTTTGAGGAATTATGTTATGATGGTCACTGCAGGGAACTGAGATGCCTTCCACCAAAGAGCAATCTCCTTTTTCCAAGTGTTTAAAATATAATATATTATCATTTGGAAACTGGATTGTCACTGCTGGCACCTCCACTGTTTTGGAGACAGCTATGTGCAATGGGGCTGAGTTTTGTTTTGTATGTTTGTTTGTCCTGGGATAGCTCTTTTAGGCCATTTCCGCCCTATACTATTATAGTTACAGTGCCATCCTTCCACTTTCAACATCCTGTGGAATTCTGGGGCTTGTAGTTTACTGAGGCAAAGAACTCTCTGGCTGAGAACTCTAAATGCTCCTCCTGCAAATCCCAGGATTCCAGAGAATGTTGGAAGTGGAATAATAGCACTATAACAGTGTAAGGCAGAAATGGTCTATGTAGTCTTACTGAATACAGACCAGTTAAAGATTTGTAATTCTAGGTTATGAATCTATAAGTGAAATACTACATGCCAGCCAACAATATTAATATATGAGCTACTATTCTTCTCCTCATCCAGCAGTGACCCATTAAGTATACAGCCCTTTGCCATATATGATTTTTACTGAACTACATTGCAATCTTCAACTGCCACACACTACTCCATATGGAGTATTTATCATACTGTTATTGGTCTATCCTGTCAAGGCAAGCATGTGGCTGGGACACACTCTGACCAGTTCACTGGATAATCCTAATTCAGTTCCATGCTAGTCCTTTAAAAAAAAATCCAACTGACATCAACTATTGTTGCTATTCCATTAAATACTCAACTGATTCTTAAAGCTTCTGTAACCACAATACTGAATGTGAAAGGGTGACATAAATAGAAAGGAGAGTCTGTCATTGATTCTTTTTAGCTTTGTTGAAAGATCAACCTGAAAGAAAAAAAATCATTTGGGTAGATGTGTAACAGGACTGAAGCCACAGATGGCAAACCTTTGTGGTTTTATACTATTAATATTTACAACATTACATGGTTTCTAATTGAATACAAGCCTGTAACTCAATCACAGGCCGGGGCTAACATCATAAATCTTGACAGCACAGTTCACAGAAGTAATGAATGGGAGAAAAATCCAGAGGATTAGCGTCCACCTAAAGACTGAAGGTAAGCTTTTTCTGTTGCTTTACTTCTCAACAAATCCGAGAGCTATTATTGTAAGAAGTCAACAGGAAGAATAGAAAAGAATGATGAGCAGGGCAAAAAAACCCTGAGAATTTAAAATAAGAACAGACAGTAAAAGGGAACCATAGGAAGGAAGAAAGTTGCCTTTAAATCAATGCTGACAGAGGAAGATAACAGTTTGTGTGATGTCAAGTTTTAGATTACTATGCACCATTTATAATTAAGGATACCGTGAAAGCCTTTTTGACTGTAATCAAATCATAAGCATCTGAAAGGAGTAATACCTCACAGAGAACAGCCGCTTTCCACTAAACATATCTCTGAATCTTGCACTGGCAAACGTACTCCCGTCTGCAACGTTAATGAAAAGTGGCATGTAGGAGCATTTACAGTGTCAACCTGTAACCTCCACTGTGCAATATCAATATAGTTCAGCATCCTTCAGCCAGATTTTTGGGGCCTGGAAGGATTGATCTCTACAATAATATTGATTATTATGGATTTTAAACAAAAAAAGTATGTGGATGAGGGATTTCAGATTTATAGGTTGTTGTGGGTTTTCCAGGCTTTGAGGCTGTGTTATATTAGTATTTTCTCCTGATGCTTTGCCAGAATCTGTGGCTGGCATCTTCAGAGGATCCTCTGAAGATGCCAGCCACAGATGTAGATGTATTAGAAAATACTAATAGAACATGGCCTCAAAGCCCAGAAAACCCACAACAACCTATGGATTCTGGCTGTGAAAGCCTTCAACTTTACATCGATTTCAGATTTGTTTAGAATGTCATTTTGAGACATAGTGTCTGTATGGTTTCTGTTCAGACATTACTTTTTAAAAAAAATTGTGGTTTTGCTGATTTTAATTTTAATTCTGTGTTGAGTATTTCTCACAACAGAAAACTGAAGCATTGGAATACTGAAGATAAATATTAAGAAAGAGAATGTATTGCTTTATTATTTACTGTTTTGAAGGCCATTTGATTTCATACTCATGCTAAAGATTGTGATTTATAAAGAAGTTACGTGATGTATGTGTTTAATATTATATACCTAAGGAGAAAAAGGAAACCACAGTTACATATCTGTGGCTATATTATCTTTTATATGTTAGAATTGCAACAAAATCATAATCTACTCTAAATTGTATTCATCACTTCAACAGCTCAAATAGCATTTCAGCCAACTACTTACATTTACATTGATTTTAGAAATGTTTTAAAAAAGGAGGGGAATGAAATTTAATTCTAGTTTTATAATTTATAACATACTATATAGCTCCATTATGAGAATGTAGTACTGTGCAAGCATTTAGTAAGTGTGATAAGGTTAGCATAGAAAAACCCATACTGTAATACAAAGCAACTACTGCTTATTAAAATTTTGTCACTGTGAACTCTTTCTTGCTCAAAACTCTGTATTAATTAATACTATGTAATAGGGTCTAATTCAGCAAAGCTCCCTCATCTCACTCCCTGAAAGATTTTTACAATACTCATACTATTGTATGACATAAAATATAATGTTCTTCATCTAAAGTACTTTACCACCAGAAAACTATATTCTGCATGCTGTTGACATGGAATACAAATGCACATATAGCTATTGGTGTTATACTTTTAGGGGTGGAATACTGTATGTGTACCTGTCACTCCACCATACAGCAATAAAATTTAAAAGATAAGAGCACACAAATGTCATCTCAGGGCAATGTTTCAGAGGGCAGAGGATTGATCAGCTCTCCTCTTCCAAGATCAATGATGAGCCTCTTTCTCCAGTCACCATGGGATTTTTCCACAGTTAAGATTAACCACAGGGTTTTTTATGTGGTTAAAAGAAGTGGAAGCAGAAATGTCCAATATTTTCCATGCAGGCACACCAGAGGCAAAGAAAAGGGGATAGAGCGCAGTACTCCCAGCTCCTGTGTGATGGATATTTAGCATCACTTTGCCCATTGAGGAAGAATGCAAGACAATCATTTCTGAAAGTGTACTATGAACCAGAGTCAGATGCATAATTCTGTAGCATAACTATCATTCCTCATTATAACTATCATTCTGATTATTATTCCATCAGGCTGCATGAGGGGGAGGAATCTAACTCCTTCTTAGTTAGAACTGTCACTGTGTACAGCCATTCCCTGTAGGTTTATTAGAGGGAGAGATTCAGCAGTGAGTCTCTTTCTTTTGTCTCATCTTGGATATATTATCATTTTGCCAGCTTCCCAAACTGCTAACTGCATTGGCCATACATGGTTGCTGGGACCTAATTCTTAACTCATTTTCTTTCTCAAAAGAAGCAATAAATAATTTTAGCAGTTTGCTTCCTCCGGTAACAAACTTTTTGAAGATTGCACATTTTTGAAACCTGTCTGCAATTTGGGACTTATTCGGTGCAAAAATTTGCACATGGTTGTTTTGCAAGAAATAGAATTTTCTGCACAGGCAACAGCCTTGAAATATTTCTGCCTTAGAAATATTCTCTTTTGGGCAGAAAATCCTGCTTCCTGTGCAGGAAACAGTTTTCTTCCACACAAAACAACCATATGTATTTTGTTTTACCTATAGAATAATTATAGCACTTTCTAGACAAGAAACAGCCCTTTCTGTGCAGAAAATATTTCTGCATGAAACAATCATGTGCCTTTTTGAGCAGAATAAATCCCAATTTGTGAAGATTATTGTCAGTCCGTGATTCTTCTGGTTAAGGTTTCTTAACACTGTTTTTGACCATTTTCTTGGAATATTTTCAAATATTTTTCCTATCAGACTTTCACATTGATTAGCATTTAAGACTGATTTAAAATTAGAAGCAGTCATGTCAGGAAAAAAGTTAGTGTTTAATGTACATGGCTATCCAATTGCCACATTTTACAAGAAGAAATAGAACTAGTTCCATTATGAAACATCTAATCTAAATATATTATAATATAATTACAGTCTGGGCCACCTGTTCCTAGGACATTATTTTGGAATAATATTTTTTTAAAAAAAGAGCATAAGCTAACCTGAGTAAGATCAAGCTAGGAGGAAATGCAAAGACGAAGGCTGATCAAGCAAATAGGAAGTATTGATTCCATGTATCATGACTTTTAATACATATGAAATATGCTCTCACATTGTTCCTCTAAAACAAATGTTTTATTTCAGAAGAGATGCAGCTGTAATTGGGATATTTTTATTTCTACAGATATGCATTTATATTTTTAAGGGTTAAATATTTTCATTTCATTCCAGACAATGCAATTAAAGTCGTTAAACTTTATAAATTGTGAAAGGAAGCACATTTTTCTCTTGTAACTGTAATACTTATTCTTTCCCCCCTGTCCAACACATAGATCAGAAGGAAGAAAGTCAGCTTCAACTAACCTAAGATGTAATTGACAAAAAATATCACTGCTATGCAAAATCGATCAGTTTCAACTGGGTGGCTGAAGACTCTGCTGTAACATGTGTCTAGGGACAGAATCAATGGCATTTTGCTTCTCATTTTTAACTCATTCACCTTGGAGGATGAAGAAGGCTCAGATAGAAACATTATTTCAAGAAGACTATCAGCCTTTGAGAAAAAAGCCTTAACACTGGTAGGTAAACTGATCTTAAGGGACTTGTAAAAACCATTGGATGACAAATAAATCCTGCAAAGTAGTATTGTATTAAAATGCTGGATTGCTCTTTTTTTCCTCTTGAGGACATTTTTCCATTTATATTTTTGTTGTTGTTGCTTGAATCCATTTACAGCATAATTATTTGCAGAAACTACTGATTAAGCTTCTGTTTGTCACAGCCAGATTTATAGAGTCCATTATTTTTATATTTTTAAAAAGATTCTTGTGACTTTTTTTTTAAAAAAAAACTTTTTGTAATGCTGACAAGTAGGCAAGTGAATAAATGAGTGAGTGGGTGGTAAATGTGCAGGTGATCAGCTGCCATAACTTTGAGGAGAAATTCTAATGAAGTGGCATATGTGTGCATATGTACGTACAAGTCACCTTAGTGACACATTAAAAAGTAATATACGGCTGAATCATGAAAGCCAAACCAACATGACTGCAGAAGAGTTTCTACAAGAAGAGGCAGAGACAAAGAAAGGAACAGATAATGGGAATTCCTTTGAAAATCTGGGTTTGATAGTGATTAGCCAATATAGGAGTCATAAATAATATTCATATAACCTGTGTAACAAAATATGAGGGAAAATGGTTAAACTGCATTTAGACCATCTTGGTCCTCTCATGATTCTCGCTAGTCTAGCTTGGGTAAGGTCTGGTCAGTCAGGTGGAAATACTCCCTAAACCCAACTGTGAGTCCCAATCTGAAGGAATGGAATGGAATGGACTTAAATCAGTAAATTCCATTCTTTAATAGATCGATCCACCAATTGTTTCAGTGGTTCTTCTCTCGCTGAAACTAGCAATGGTATATTTACTGTATCATGAAAAAATTTAGATCACCGACAATAGTATCCCCAGTTTCACCTGTTGTGAATTTGGAACAAGATATAGCTTTGAACCTAGGTTTTTCCTAGGCAACAGCACACTCTCTGCTACATTATAATACCTTTATATTTCATACATACATTTTAAGCAACCATGGCAAACTGATACAGTGATGCTGCATATACAACGTACCATAGAAAGGATGCTCACATGAAAGGATGTTTCAAATGTTTAAAGATAAGTGATGATGTTTTTGTAGCCAAGAGGACACTGCACCTCATATGCAAGAGGAGAGAAGGCCTCATTGAGCATTTGCTCAAGTACCAGTTTGTTTTGAGGGAAAAAAAATTATTTAAAGGGATTCAACTGAGGAATGAGTAAACCCAGCAGCCATGGGATGCTGACTTGGTTGTGGGATCAAAACAAACAAACAAACAAACAAGATGGGGTATGGAACTGAGCAATGTAGATGTTATGGGGATGTAATTCTCCACTAAGTTTCTTCTTGAAGGTAGCAATGAGTAATTTCAGCAATTTTCTTCCTGCTGCAAGCAAGTCTTCAAAAGCCACAGTTTCCAAAGGTTATTCACAATTCGGGAATTATTCTGCACAAAATTCACATGTAGTTGTTTTGTGAAAAAAACCAAGCATTTTGCAAAGAAAATAGCATTTTCTGAGTGGAAAATAATAGTTCAGTGCAGAAATATTAATTTCTGGTTTTTTTGTTCTGTTCTGTTCTGTTTTCTACAGAAACCAGCTATGTGTGAATATTACACAGAATAAATCCAGAATTACAGCATTGTTCTCCATAGAAAAATGGATTTTCTGCCCAGGAATTAATATTCCTATATTGAAATATTATTTTCCACACAGAAAATGCTGTTCTCTGCACAAAACAACCACATGTGAATTTTGTGAAGAATAAATCCTGAACTCCAAAGGTTCTTGTCAATACAAGATACTTTTTCTCAGGGTTCTTCAACACTCAAAAGCAAGTTTTTCAACCATTTTTAATATATTTTCAAACATTCTTTCCATCCCCAAGTGGTAGGCACCATTGATAAACTAGAACCCTGTAGAACAGGTTGCATGTTGTAGCTTGTTTGTTTGGATTGCATGTCCTGCTTGTACTATGGAATTTTTAGCATCCTCTTTGAACCTTCTTGAGAAAAGCTCTCAGCAGAGTCTTAATACCTATGTGTGATTCAGAGTGACAATGTGAACCACTCTCTGCTTTTTAAGTATAATCCCTATGTACTATCTCCATGTAGTACCACCTCCCATACTATCTGTCTTCCTGCTGTGCATTTTGAATGTTTTGTCAGTAGTGCTATTCGGCATTTTGGGGTACATAAAAATTCTATGGCAAAGATACCTGTCTTTTCCAAGGATATTTCACACACAGTTAGATATCAGAGGGCCTGAATGATATGCTTGAAGTGGCCATATACTTGTTAAAAAGTAAAACGCTGCTCAGACATAATGTAGAAGCTGGCACAGGAGGTACACCAGGCATAAAACGAACAAAGTATTTCCACTATGTTCTGGAAGGGTAGTCTGGTCCCTGCTACCTATCTCCATTCATCTCCAAACTGAACTACTGTAGTATATGTCACAAGCAACTGTCACTACATGCCACTACAAAAGCTGCAATCGATTCAAAATCCTGCAGCCTGATGCTGGAGCAGAGGGATTTAGAGACATACTTAGGGGGAAAAAAATCTCCAATTTGGGATGAACTGCATAGCTACTAATTCCAAGTCAAGATTCTGTCTTAATCAATAAAGCCCTGACAGCTTTGAGATCAAGCTATCTGGTGGACTATCATCATCCACATGAACCTACATGAATACTCTAAGAGCTACCTAAGGATTTCTTAAAGAGTGACTGGTATTACGATCAGTGATACTTCTGCTCATAAGAGACAGAGCCTTCCAGAGATGGGAAAGTTAGTGGAAAGAAGTTAAGTTGGGGACAAATGAGGAGTTTGCATGATAGGGAGCAAACATAATGGGATGGCAGCTGTGTCTGATGACATGCAGGTCTAAATCTTAGGCCCTTTCTGCACAGCATTTTCCATGCAAAAGGGCGCCTGGAGCATCGTGTGATTGTGAGGAGCAATCTGCACGATGCACCCACAATTGCACGATGCTCCGGGGCCGGCAGGTGCCAATCACGCACCTTTTCATTTTCGGTTAGAAGCTGAAAATGGTGCATGATCACGCATTGCTCCCGGGCCCCACGCACACTTACCTGGCGTGCGGAGCCTCTGGAGCTGCGCCAGTCGTGCCTCCTGCCCCAGCGCAGCCTGGGAAACTCCCAGGCTACACTGCAGAAGGAAGAGGCAGGGCTCTCATGCGAGCAGGCAGCTCGTTCGGAGCCGAAGGACCCCGAATGTGAGAGCCTCTTGCCAGAGGCTGCTCATGTGATCCCAACACCCCAGCGCTGGAAGAAGGCAAGGTGCGGAAAGAGCCTTAGTCTTAACTAGAGTAAGCCCACTGAATCAACTGAACTTACATAGGCATTAATTTATCAAATCACCACTGATTCAGTAGGTTTACTTTAACTGGGACTAGCAATAGGATTCAGGACTAAAAATGGTGCTTGGTATTCTTACATTGCAAGAGTGTTTACAGAAGTAACTCACTGATGTAAAGGCATCATTATAAATTGCATTGTAGACAAGTCCTCACAATATAGACAGCCACCTCAGCAAAGTTCCTTAAAACTGTCTCCACATGGTAAAAGGTAATTATTCCACATGGTTTCTCTTCATTACCAACAGATGTTCATGCAGAAGTACTCAGGCAAATGAGTGGTCAGTGTTGAACCAGATCACTAGCTGGCATAGCTTTGCTTCAAAGGCAATCTGCCACCCAGAGAGATTCAGGTAAGAGCTCTACATAGTGACTGCATAATAATAAATTATAGCCTTATGTGGTGCTTTTCAATCTGGGGAGCACATTGGCAGCAGAACAGAAGTTAGAAGAGAGCCACTTTGAACTGAATACACATTCTACCTAGTTCATATTCAAATTATGCACAGGAAGTACACACAAAATGAAGCTTGAAAGAATTGTCACCTGTGAAAATAGCCCAAGTTTTGGCTTAGTATTGGATAGATGAGTGACTTTTCCCATTATCCGCCTGGGATTCTGCAAGTGATCAGCTCTCCTGTGGGATCAAAGGGCAATTATATTCTTTTGTCTATGAGACAATAATTAAATGGTGGAAGAGTTTATGAGTACATTCAACCACCACACTTCTTAATTATTTACTTTCTTCTCTTAAAACTGAGCTGTGAACTGAAAATATTGGTTCCTGTGTCTCTGCTACATCTCGCTATGAAACCATTTATTATTAACTACCTTATGAGGAGAGAAGAGGACAAAAATAGCCTACAAACAAACAAAGAAACAAACAAAAATCCAAACAATTTCTTATCTTATTTAGCTTGCTTTATCAAGTCTTGAATTACTGAATAACATCAACTAAGATCTAGACTTTTGGATGATAGAATGCTGTGGAACAATGTTTTGCCCACTGCAATTATTTCTGAGTGTAGACATCTGTAACACGTTCAGGATTTGTGTGAGATAAGACTCGGAAATAAGTTTAGCCTTGCCCTCTCTTGTCTATTGTGATGGAAAATACCGGTTTGTTGGAGAATAAAGAATTACACAAGTGACTCCAGCAAACCAGCAGTGCCGACAACAAAGGAGGGAGACAGATGGACAGAGACAAAAATACACAAGGAAGGGCCCCAACAGCTCAGCAATCAGGTGGAATAATTCTGTTTGTGATCATTATGAGAATATTTTTAAAATGCTAACTCTTCATTCCCGTAACAGCTTTTTGTAATTAAGCAAATTCCTTCCCGCTGCATACCTGCCCTGTATTTTTTTCATTATGGTACCATTGCTCACATCTCATTTACTGACTGGACATCGTTAGAGTGAACAGCATGGAAAGGTTATTAGTGCTCCATCTGAACTCTGTAAATGTCAAGCCAAATGGGGAATGGTGGATAGTGATATGAAACTTATTCTGGTTATCATATGTTAATGAAAAGAAACAATGCACACTTTTCAAGGGGAAGAAAGTATGAGGTACATTTGTGAAGAGCCAGCATATATGCACTTTTCCGTAGCTCCAGTCCTCATTAAAATATGTAGATATTACCATTAGGTAGTCAGTATGAAAATACGGTTTATACCACCAGCCTCTAGAGTCAGGGTAGGAACAGTGTATTTTGCAAGTTAGGACAACAGAAAAAAAAGGGGGAGGGGGTCCTGGTTTTATCTCTTAATAAAGAACAATTGGTTTAGGATCATAGCAGCCCAGGTCACTTAGGTGGCAATTCCGTAGCTGCTTCAGTGGGCGTATAACCTTGTGAATTCAATGGAACTGTCTTTGCAGTCACATATAGAATGGTGTGGCTAAATGCCACTCTCCATTCACCTACACTAGAGTAAAGCAAAAGAAGTCATTTGGAAAACATGTTTGCCATTGTCTTACAGGTGCCTCATTATCAGTAGTAAAATATGCAAGCATCACAACTCTTACACACATGTGCACACACACACCTTTCTTTTAACTGATTAGTAATAACTGAGGCATCAAATTTTAAATATTTTTTTAAAAAAAAGGTTTGTAAAAAGTTTTGGAAAATTTTTTTTTGTTTATGTCACTCTTAGCTACTGTGGAATAAATTTTTGAATTTGAATTGAAAATGTTCCCTTTTAATAAATAAATAAATAAATAAATACAACATGCACATGGTAATTTCAAAGGAAAAATTTCAGATCTGACAAAAGTTTTTTTTTTTTTAACAATTTGCATTTGTAGATAACATTTTCTTTTTGTTTTGATTTTGGATCTAACTATTTTTGTTATAATCTGGATGACAGAAAAGTTTTGTTTTAGTTTGTATCATACCTACATAGAGGAATGAGCAAGGATTTGTTCCGTAGTGACTGAAGATTTAAGTGAGTTGTCTAGATGTTGTCTAGAAGCTAGATATTCCCCCAAAATGGCTTTGTTTTAGGGGGCTGACAGTGACAGCTGTCTTTTATATTGGCATAAGATGGGACAGGGACCATAGGTGCTTGATCCATCAAATTGACATTTAAAACATATGTTGTCATGGACACAGACATCAATGTATTCACAGAAAAATGACCCATTTACTCCTGTTGGGTATTTCCTTCTTCTCATTCTCCCTTTGATACATGACATGTGACTTGTTTGTAACAAAGCTTTACTGCTGTGCAGTAGGAGATCATGCTGTAATAATAATATTGTAATAGTAAACTGTAATGTGTTAGGAGGTATCGGGAGCTTCCACAATCCAACGTGAAGAGTTTAAGGCCCTGAGCCATGTCAAGCTAAGAAACCTCCACACAACATCACCAAAGAGATATTTGTATTTCTAATTTATTTATTTATTTATTTATTTATTTATTTGACGTTTAGAGGACCCTCAAAATATGAAGCTGTAGTGTAAAGGTACTTAGCCTGTGCATGAATTCAAGTGCTATCTGGAGACTTTCCACTTTTATCTCCAGACTCTGGTGCTCTCTGTCAGTCACAAGCCTTACTGAGCTCCTATGCTGAGAGGATGCAGGCTGTGCAACAGTATCTGTCCTATCATTTAGTAGTGATCCATCAATGGAATTCCTTGTCCCATCCAAAAGGTGCTACAAGCCTTGCTCTTCTCCCTCTGAAGACAGTCTATTTTTAACAGAAATTACCTTGCCTCGTGACACTTCTAGTCCCCTGCCTGATATTCCTTTGGAAACCAAGTCTCTTTCTGCATATCTTGAACTACATTACTTACTTCTTACTACTTTAATCTTTAACTGCTGCCTATAGACTTGATCTGCAGCCACCCTTACTCATAATACTTGCTGTTGTAACTTCACAGCGAAACTAACATATCCTGTAACATTAGTTTTTCCCATAAACTCTGCAACTTGACTTCTTAGTAGTCTGAAATCTTCAGAGTCCATACAGTGTGCCCTATATGAAGGGTTCCATTCTGGGAACCCCTGCATAAAATAAAAAAAACAAAAACAAAAAATCAGTGCTGCATCCAACAGTAGTCAATGGACACAACATGTGTGCTCCCATGGCATCCATTAACTAGAATGGGAAACAATGCTTTGGGTAACACTGCATTTGTGCATGCGGAGGTCATGCCAGAAGAAAGCGCACTATACAACGCATAATACAATATAAAAGAGAGAGAGAGAATGAAAGAGAGAGGGAAAGAAAATAGGTTTCTGAAAACTTTTCAATATATGTGGAGAGAATATTTGAAGTTTTCAAGGGTTTGTTCTTTATTAACCAATGCTATCTAATCGATAATTATAACTCAACCACAAAATGAAACCTGTTTTTTTAAAATCAATATCATTTATGTATTTAAATCTGCCGAACTGATTTATGTGTTTATGATCACTGTTCGTTTCATTTTGTGAAGCTGCCTATTACTGGTTTATTAAAGCCTCATTACAGTATTAAGCCTGAATGTCAATCTTGGTTGCTGTCCAGGTTCTGCCTACTCTATTTAGTAATTACCAACATAAATAATATTGAATTGGAATGAATGTGGGTCTTGCTGATCAATAGAAAATTTACTCCAGACATCCTGGCACTTTGCGCTATCTCCCAAATAAACATTATTAATATCAATTTGCCTGGATTAAAAGATGTAGATGCCCATGACTATCATGCTACACTGCATGCTAATTCACCATGTCCCTGTAAAGGAAGTTCCATATTTGATGGGCAATGCAATACTAGTCTGGAATGGCATTTGGTACGTTCTGAAGATTGAACAGCATGAAAAGTCTTATTTAGCCAACGAGCTAGCAATGGTGTGAGTGAAAGATCCACAATGTTATTCTTTGGATTGAAGAAAACTAATGCCAACATTTGGCCTGAATGTCAGTTTAACTGTTTTCATTTTCCCTGATTTGTCTTCCTTGTCTGAAGGCCAATATTAATTCAATAGGTACAACACAGTATTGTCCCTGTCTGCTTTTCCTCCATAGCTTATACAGGTATAGCGTTCACACACACTCAGTCAGGGATTCTAGAAGCAGCTGCTATTGACCTTGTCTGTTTCAGAATGGCACATATAGCTATGGTGTGCTCAGCTAAAGTATAACAGAATCCTTTCTCAGCTCAAGCTTTATTGTATTGTTTACCGAAGACACACTGCTCCAACCCCAAACTGAAAGCCTGTGTTTTTCCAACCTTCCTTCTCTAGCCTTCCAATGCTGATACTGCTAAAAAACCTCCAGCTAGACGGAGGTCAAGGAATAAAGTGGGGCTGGGCAAGTGTAAATCAAAATACGATGGACTGAGGGATGGTTTTAGCAACATAAAAATATTTAAGGGATCCAATCATAATCTTCCTGCATTATACCTCATTTGGCTGTACTATAGCAGTGGCTGTAATGCTTCACGAATCCTATATCTTCCAGGAGGAGAAATTGTGTATTACATATGAAACATCAAATGATATTCCTGATCAAAACTCAAGATGTTGGTATGATGCATCTGTGGAAATGAGGTCATTTTAGAGAGTGGGAAATGGGGTCTTTCTCTTAGTGGTGTTTCATCAAAATAACTAGCAATTGACATGGTGACTTCCATTAAATACTTTCCTATAGAATCACAAGGAATATAATGAAGGCATATTGTTAAACAATGTACATCTAGTCAGCAATCAGGAAAAGATGTAAAAGAATGTGCAAACAAAAAGACATTCATTGACGGTGCCATTCTATTTACACTTGAAACACAATAAGGTTAAATCCTGAATGGTCACACAAGGTTTTGCACTGAAAAGGTAATATACTACACTGAGGCATGAATATGCCAAAACCTGAAAATTAAAAGCAATTTTTTTTTCTGACTTAAAATAAGACATCTAAGTGGTTCTGATTTTGATTATACTGGCTAATATAATGCATCACTTTTAGAAATCTGATTTATATAATTAATTTATTAATCATTTAGCAAAATACTTTAGAAAAATACTTATCATAATTACAATGTAATTAAAACTCCAATTTTTTTTTCCAAAAAGAACTCTCCCTACTCTTCTAGTCATGACATCGCGTCGCCATTAAAATATATCATTAAAGGTAACTATCAAAAGTGTTTATTAAAATCTAATTACATAGATGATAAGTGTGCGTTTCTCATGCAGCACTTGAAATAATCCCCAGTTGATTGGGTCTCTTTTCCCCATCAGGCTAATTTCATTCTTTTAAAAAAAAAACTTTTTAAAAATCTAATCTGTTGTAGAGAGTTTAACACACTCCGTAGGATATCTAAAAGATCTAAAAGAACAATTTAATTAGAAGAGTGTTTGATGCTCTAATGCAGATCTCAAATGCATTTGCTTTTAGTTTGCACTATGAGGAATGGCCCAATGGAATTTTTATTTATACTAGACCTGCATTTGGAAGAACGGATGAGCACATCACAAACAGAAGAAGGATAAATCAGCATATGGAGCAAAAACAGTTGAATAATAGCTGCATATTCACTTCCGTGCTTTGCTTCTTGTGCCCAATTAAGAGATATTATATATACAAAACAGCATCTGACACTAGCTACACGTCAAACAGGTAGACAACACTATCACAACCACTGCCACTCTTGACAGTCCCTGTCATGTGTCAGGGATGGATAGGGTAACTTAATCCAATCCCACTTCCTCTCCTATTTCCATCACAAAGATATCACCAGTCATGAGAAGATGCTGACTCAGTTCAGATGGTTATTTCTTAGCTTCCTAAGCAGAGACATGATAGGAATGGTCCTTCTGCATGCACTTTCAGGCCCTTTTGTGTCTCCCTTTGCAGTGTGAGAAAGTTAAACTAGGAACCCTATAATTAAACCATGATTGCCCACATTACTGACTTCAGTACTGAGACAAATTGAGAATCTATAATTGATTAGAATAAATTCCTGTTATGTTTGCCTGTGTAGCAAAGAGAGAAATGAAAAACATGCAATGTTCATCTCTCAGTTTATCAAGCCATCACGTGATTGTTCAAAGAGGGTAATTCATTTTGTAAATTCATTTGCCAGTTCTGTTTTGGCAGTTTTCCTCTATGCAGTGAAGCTCTTGCCTAGTCCATAGGTTCTTCTTGTAGTTCAATCTGACAGGCAAGAATGAGTGTCACAGGCTAACCCTGCACCATGGATTGAATAAAACCTTATATTGAGCACCCATTAAAACCTAAAGTACAAAAGCCCTTTCCAGGAGTTTTAAGTGATAGTGAAGAGGATTTAAAAAATGATAGTGTTCAGCATGTTAGAGAAGTGAAAACTGATTAGTCTGCTGATGTTAACATCAGGCTGCAAGTATTTCAGAGATTAATGTGCTGAAATGAAACATTCTAGTTTACGTAGCTTTTTGAACAGAACAGTCAGTTTATTAAGCCCTTAAAGTTTTGGCCTTTGTATGTTTGCATGTCTATCCCATTAGAAATAAGGACAAGAAACTTTAGGAGGGGAAAAGAATATAGATATTCAACACAGAGAAACAACTACAGGACCTCTGGATGAATGTTAATATGTGACAGAAAATTGGAAGACAACAGGACAGCTAAATATGTAATTTACGAATACAACAATTTGTTGAAGAAAAAGATGAATGATTTTGTAAAAAAAAAAAAAATCCATTATTGCCAGACATAATGCTGGATTAATGTTCTTTTAGCCTTTCTAAGTGATAAAAGTATTTCTCACTCTGATGAAATTTATTAATATTAGCATTGTCTCCAGAGAGTGAATCATTTTACAAAGGCAGTCCTGTCAAGCTTTAATTCCTCCCACACACCTTTGCTTCAGAAGGCAGATATTTTGGCACAGATTTTGTAAAGGCTACTTTGTTAATCATCATGATCCAGATACTCTAAAATTTCTAATAATGGAAAAAGAATACACCTGTTCCCCAATGAATGTGAATTGTTCAGAATTGTTCAATATTAAGTTGAAAAAATGCTAAGGAATTTTAGATGATGCTTTACTTAAAATATGAATGTAAAAATAACCAGAACACTATTTGCCAGTTATCTGCAAATTTCTAGCTGTGGTTAATGAGATGAAAGTTCTAAGTATAAATAATACAGAACATCTGGAGTTAGAATTGGAGTTAAAACAATATATTATCCTGTAATCTTTAGGGTAATCCAGTCAGCATATTCTCTCATTCCCACTGTATATTGTCTTTCTTATTTTAAAGATTTGTGCCATTTGTGCATCAATCAGCTGCCTAACTGTAACAGCCATGTTACTATTTTTTTAAAAAAAAAATATAAGTCAAGGAGGCCTTGATTGTAGTAAATTGAGATGGTGATAGTGGATTAATTTTTAAAGGATAAAATGTACCTTTTATACTGATAATTCTCGTAGCACTCGGTGTATACATGGGAAAAACAAACCAAATATTCTGTACTACATTCAGATAATTAACATATGGTACAGAGTTTCTGGGACTTTGCCATTTCAAACTGGAGGCTAGAGAGCTTTTTATACATTCAAAAAATGATTTTCCATGGAAAATTACCAGAGTATGGAGAGAGAGTTCTAACTCGAATTCTTCCTGAAATGCTAGCTCTCGATATAGTTACTACCCTCTTTGGTTGGAGAAAAAGTTACAATATACCCTTCCTGTCAAACCTCTGAGCATTGAGAAAGCAGGATTGGTGGTCGTTCAATACCATATGTGGGTCTGGGATCCAATACATGTGGACCAGAATCCTGTTGTATCATACATGAGAGTAACTAGAGTTTACCCTACACATATCACTTTTAGATTGTTGCAGAAGGAGGTATTCAGTACCTCCTTCCACAATGCCTTTTCCCCTAGAAAGCAGCTTTTCATTTATGGTGATGATGTGGCTGGGCAGTATGAGCAGCCTGTGAGAAATGTGAAGACATTGATGGGAGAAGAGATGGTATCTAGAGGAAATGTCTGCTTTTTTCTCATAGTTACAGAAGAACGTTGGGTGCTGCTCCCCAGGTAATAGTTCCTGTCTTTTTCCTTGCAATGTCTTCTCTTCCCTTTTGGCTACAGAATGGCAGCTAAATGCTTTTTGCATGCCCCCACTTTTCTAAAGCCACCAAATGGTTGAGGGGGCATGCAGTAGCACTGAGAAGGTACCCTGTGGCAGGAGTCTGATCCAGTGCAACTCACTCGTGGGCCCCAGCAAGCATGATGTAGAATTCTGCACTCTGAGAATTTCCAAGACCATCCAATCTGTCCAGATGCTACCTTCAGAAAGACCTGTAAAATAGTTTTTACTAAAGATGAACGTAATGCACAGATAATAATTGCCATACAGAGTGAAAGAAAATAAGTGTTTATAAAGGTGAGAGAAAAGTCATAAATAAAACCTGATGCCTCAAGACTTCTGAAAGTTATGGCTGTGAAGTAGTTTTCAAACTGCACTCACAGCAAGTCAGGCAATTTGAGATTTTAAAAAAACGACATAAAAAGAATACTTAGCAAGGAGCGAAGGCCTACATTTGAGGCAAGCAGGTAAAGGAAATAACCTAAGTAGCAGTGAAAATTGTCAGGTAACTGCTTCTTAACATAAAAAGAGACCATTTCACCTGTTTTAAAGTCATAAAATTAATATGTGTTCTATAGCAGCAGATGCTGAGAAGAAAACTTTGGATTTGTGCACAGATGTTATGCCTGCCCTCTTTTGAATAAATGCCAGGTTAATGAATTCTTAGGAATTTTAGAAACCTTCAGCTATTTTGAAAACAATTTACCTACCCCCTCCTCCCAGCATTTACATGTCCCAAATGGAAATGCTGGGCATATCAAGTCTTATTGAGAGAATATATTAGTGTTGAACACTGGATCAGACTTAGGCCTTCCTAATCCTTATTCTGCTTTTGTGCCAACAGAAATCCTACAGTTACATATAACAAGCTGTTTAATCTTGTGTTGATACACATATTTGAAAAAGACTTCCAATTAAAACTGAAGCCTTAGAGTATGTTTATACAGTTTTTTTTTCTTGTGAAGTGTAAGTATCTATTTACCATGACCAGTTTAAAAGAGTAAGTGGACCAACAAGACAATGTTGCAGCAACGAACACTCTTCTTCTGTGCTCCAGCCATGCCTCCTACAGGAAATTCCACTCCTTTCCACATCCAACCCGGTTCTCCACTCCCAACAGTATGTCAATATTCCATGGTCACTGAGTATACTCATTGTTCACTGAGCTCTGGATATGTGTGTTTTACCATCCCTTTTGCTTTTCCAACCCCTGTACAATTTTATTTCTTCAAATTTAGGTGTTCTATAAAGCTGACATCACTGAAAACTATTATTCCTTCCCCTCACCTTAAAAAAACAATATTCAGGTCCAAAATTGTAAAAATATTCAGATGGAAGAAGATTCCAATGTTCCCCATCTGCATGCACTGATCCCCTCTGGACCAGGACTGTGCCACTTGGAATAAAAAGGGATAGGAATCTTCCATATCACTGTATAGCCAGGATCCTAATCTTTGTTACGGAAGCAGTTCTACTTTCTCCCTATTTGTACAGGGGGAGAGAGAGAGAAAGAGAGAGAGGAAGTATGGGCACTCACAGGAGAAACAGGCTGCTGGGTCCAGTTCAGCTGTTCCTCAAAGGCCTGAATTTGTGCTGTAGTGGGAACACAGCCGAGGCAATATGGGTGGGTGGCATGGACTACTGTTTGTGTCACAAGAAAGGACAATTGCCCAAGACACTTCTGCCACACTATCTTGGTTCTTCCACTTAATAAACCAGGAATTCAAAGTTTAGAAGTCTGGAGGCAGCACTTTCCTTCCCCTATTGCTTTTTCCTTCCTTGCCTCACTGCTACTGTCAGTGGCATACCTGTGACAGCAAAGCAAATAGGACCTCCACCTATGTAAACCACATAGCATGTAGTTTAATGCTCAGGTTTTCTCTAGGTAAGGTGGTGTTGATAGGAGTGTCCATGCTTCAGATGATTTGAAATCACCTTCTTTTAGAAGTGGGTTACAGTTGCCATGAAGGACCAGTTTGGCAGTGTTCCTGGATCCTCTACTGTCTCTGAAGGCTCAGTGGTCTCATTTGCATATTAAGGTCCTTTAACTTTACTGACACAGGTCAGCAGTTATTCTGTTTATCTGTTTTAGTACCTCGGATATATTTTAGAAATAAGATTGCTTTAGTATTCGTATTAGTGTTAATATTTATTAGTAAGCTTTTACGTTGATTGTATCTGCTAGCATGTATTGTATTTCTTATAACTGCAGTGGCCCATGGCTTGGTGCAAATAAAATTTGGCATTACTTGGCTTGAAGACTCAACCAATCTCTGGAGTTCAAAGTGCCTTAGAAAGTTATCCAAGCAACAATCTTATCCGAAGACGAATGACCCATGTATGGTTATATATGGTCTGGCTTACCACAATATGTTGTACACCTTTGTACACCGTATGTCCATCTGGAAACAACTGGAGAAAAACCTGCAAGAGGTTTAACTGGGACTGGATGATTTGCAAATGTTGATATTGTATCATTTGTACTGGCTCCTGGACTGTTTCTGAGCTGATGGAAGTTTCTGATGGAAATCTTCATCCCTGTGCGCTGTGATCACGATGTTTCCAGAGGTATTCCTCATTCTGAAGCTTAGAAGGTAGCTACTAGATGCTGCATCATCTCAGTGTCTAGTTACAAGACACACTTGGCCACAGAATCCACCTTGGGCCAACACAGAACAGCATTCTGTTAATGACATACATGGGTAAATTTATCTTACATGCATAGTACATTTCTTTTTTGGGACAGGGCACTGAGAGATATTCTGTCTTTTTGTACTTGATTCAAAACCTTTTCCCTGCCTGCCTGATGGAGGATCTGAGCCATTTTTTCCTTCATTGTCAGGTTTAGACTCCCCCCCCCCCCCCCGAACATTGAAAACTCTGCTGGCTGTCTTACTAGTTTGACTTTTTCTTGGCTAGTTTTAGCTGCTTGTTTTTAAAATATTGTGTTGGGTTAGAATTACGGAATTGGAAGAGACCACAAGGTCCATCAAGTCCAACCCCTGCCATGCAGGAATACAACATCAAGGCATTCCTAACAGATGGCCATCCAGTCTCTCTTTAAAAACACCCAAAGAAGGAGACTCCACCACATCTCCAGGCATCATATTCCACTGCTGGACTGTTCTTACTGTCAGGAAGTTCTTTCTAACATTTAGATGGAACCTCTTTTCCTGTAGAGTGAAACTATTTCTCCATGCCTTAGTTTCTGGATCAGCATAAAAACCAAGCTTGCTCAATCCTCCATATGGTATCCCTTCAAATTTTTAAACATAGGTGTCATGTCTCCTCTTAACCTTTTCTTCTCCAGCTAAACCTACCCAGTTCCCTAGGCTGCTCCTCATAGGACATGGTTTCCAGGCCTTCTACCATTTTAGTCACCCTCTTCTGGACATGTTCCAGCTTGTCAATGTTCTTCCTGAACTGTGATGCCCAGAACTGGACACAGTATTCCAGGTGAAGTCTGACCAAAGCAGAATAGAGTGGTATTATCTCTTCCCTTAACCTAGAAACTATACTCCTATTGATGCAGCCCAGAATCACATTGGTGTTTTAGCTGCCATATCACATGGCTGACTCACATTCAGCTTGTGGTCTACTAAGAGTCATAGATCCTTTTCACATGTACTGTGGTCAAGCCAAGTGTCACCCATCTTATATGTGTGCACTTCATTTTTTTCCGCCCAAGTGTAGTACCTTACACTGTTGAAATTCATTTTGTTAGTTTTGGCCCAGCTCCCTAATCTGTTACGTTCATTTTGAATTCTGATTCTGTCTTCTGGAGTGTTACTTACTCCTCCTAATTTGGTTACTTACTCCTGCAAATTTGATAAGAATGCCCTCTATTCCCTCATCCAAGTCATTGATAAAGATGTTGAATACCACTGGGCCTCTAGTCATTTCTCTCCCGGATGAAGAGGAGCCATTGGTGCGCACCCTTTGGGTTTGGTCAGTCCAACAGTTACAAATCCACCTAACAGTAGCATTGTCTAGGCCACATTTTACTAGCATTTGTGAAAACATCATGAGGGACCTTGTCAAAGGCCTTACTGAAGTCAAGATACGCTATGTCCACAGTATTCCCCTCATCTAGCAACTCTCTCTAAGGGATAAGATTACTTTGAGAAACCCATGTTGATTTTTAGTGATCACAGCATTACTTTCTAAGTGCTTCCAGACTGTTTAGTGATCTGCTCTACAATCTTTCCCAGTATTGATGTCAGGTTGACCAGGTGGTAGTTGCTTCGGTCCTCTTGAAAATGAGGACAATGTTTGCCCTCCTCCAGTCTGCTGGGACTTCTCCCATTTTCCAGGAATCTCTAATCACAGGGTTTTCTGGGGTTAAGCATGTGTGACGAGCCCAAGGTCACCCAATGAGTTTCCGTGACCAAACAGGGAATTGAAGCCTGGTCTCCAGAATTACAGCCCAACACTCAGAACACTACATCACATTACCTCTCATGTATATAATAGCACATTATAAATAAAATAACACATAATAGTAACTACAATAGGAGCAACAGCAACAACAAAACAACCTACTTTTCACAACACAAACAAATATGCTTAACATATTGGTTGTTCAAATATTAATTTGAAATGACATCACTGGATCTTGCCACACAGTCAATAGAAAACTGCATACAAGGAAAGTAATTGAAGTAAACAATTCAGTGGTGGTAGCAAGAGATTCAGTGTAATCTTTGATGACAATACTTGGAAGACCAGATCAAATCAAATCATATCCTGGATCTGATGTGTACGGACAAAATACATGGGAATGGAGTAGAGTACAGAAATGGTGATTTACAAATTTGGTCTATTACCACAGCCTTGCAGTAGTATTGCATATCTGTCACTGCATTCCTGATTCCTTCATTGAGGAAAAGGGAGGATCATTTCAGAAATCTGTACACTGCTAAAAGTTCACAAGCCAGTTTGCCCTAAAACTAAAGTTTAATAATGGTGGTAGATAATCGCTATAGGCCAGCAAAAAAGGGCTTGCACAGCAATTTAATTGACAGGACATCAGAACTGCCCTTGAAACTGATTTAAAAGTTTATTACAGTCTTGTAGACTACTTCATTGTAGTCAACAATGAAAGAGTTCAATCAGCAGTTCTGCTAAGGTCTTTCTCTGACCCAGATGATATGCCTTTGATGTTTCTATTAGTTTAAAATTTCAGCTCAGTCTTAGTGCAATGCTACCTTCAAATATTTCCCATTGCTAAAAAGTTTTGCAAAAGGAAGTGACTCACTGTTTTGAAGAACACTGTTAATGAAGCTTTGTCCATGCATAGAAGTATAAATTACAACACTGTGGGCTACAGGCAAATGGTGAGGAATGCATATGAATGTGTATACATCTTTGAATATATGTGAAAATATGCCAATTTAAAAACAAACAATGATGACTGAGATGGTGGATAAGGACAACTCAAAACTTCTTAATTTCCAGGTGCCTTCACACCACATTCCTCCTCCTTTACCCAACAGTCTGCACTCCTCTTTCCATTGCCTCCAACTGCTGTCTCATCTTCTCCCTGTCATCTTTTTCCGCTTCCATTTTTAAGCTATCACTGCACTAAACCAATCTTCTTTCCCTTGGCTCTTTCTTCTTCCAAACCACTGGACTTTCTCTTTAGAGCACTGGAGAACTAATAAGACACTGACTCTCTGGTTCAACCTGCCCAATCCAACTGTCTCTTTACCCACCACCAGTCCACAGTGCTGACACTGGCTGTCAGTTTCTTCTTTAGTCAGTCTCTCAAGTCTTGTCTTTGTGGAACTCAGAGATAAAATCCTCCCAACAAAAGCGCAAAGGCACATAATATTTCTTCCCTTAAAGGGATGGGGAGGGTCTTTCTACCCATAAAGAATCAGTGAGAGAGGAGGGCCAGGTCATAAAGAAATGATTTTCAGGATTGGTCAAGGGTTTGCACAGAATTTCACGACCTCTCAGGGACCCTGTAGGGTATCAGCTGTCCCTGCCTATAAGCTGGTGCACTAGTTCCTGAGCTGAGTGGATGGATAAGTGTGGTTAGTTAGCCTAAGCTGCTCCTAAGTGATTCTGCTTTTCTTTCATATTAAATTGATAGTTGGAAGAGTCTTTCTTTTGCAGCTCCACTCGAGAGTTATTCAGGATAGAAGATACAAATATTTTCGTTTATGAAATGTTTTCTTTTGCCAAGGATATCAGAGGTACAGACAACGAGAATCTGCCTTGATGAGCACCTCCTTATTTTATTTGGTGTGGAGAGGCGAAACTGTGTTCTTAATTGTGTACAGTAAATCAGCAAGAAACTTGAGAGAGACAGTGTTTAATTGTGCATGGAATGGGAATCAGGGAAAGGAAGCTTTGCCATCTGTCCTGTGAGCCCTTCCCTTTCTCAAAGAATCTGGGACACAGAAAAACAGAACCAGCTGGTCCAAGCAAAGTACATCTCCTCACCTTTAATTCACTAGTTAACACTTCCTAGCATTATGCAAAACAATAGTTGTCTTAACCATTCCACATACTGTGTAGTAGTTCTTAGACTGTGTGCATATATATGAGTCCTCAAAGTTGCCTGTTGACTTGTGGCAAACCCATACATTTCATAGGGTTTTCTTAGTCAAGGAATACTCAAATACTCAGGTATTTTTCCCCCATTCTTTCTTCTGAAATATAGCCTAAAGCACCTCGTATTCATTGGTGGTTTCCCATCCAAGTACTAACCAGGGCTGACCCTGCTTAGCTTCCAAGGTCAGATAGAAGCTGGTGCTTTAGGACATTTAGGCCATAGCCCTTACACCAGTGAGGTTTAATAGGATGCAGTCTTCAGGGCTATAAGGACAATATGAAGAAATCTCCATTGCCTTAAAACTCTGACCTCACGTTTCTGGGGATGTCTGAACATTGGCTGCATAGGTTATTTGTTGTAAATAATTTTCAAGAGGCTAGAGGGAAGTTTACCCAACTGACTCAAGTCTTCCTTCCAGATTGTTCCGAAGAGCTGTTATGTTCAATGTGTATAAAAGGTGAAATATTCTAATCACCTAGAAGATCACAATGTTTTCATATGTAGTTTTGCAAATGTATTACCTGTTATTTGTAGGATTTGACTAAAATGCTATCTATAACAGTGCTGTTATTGCTTGTTTGATTGGCATTCCTATGTTATAAATAGATAATACTATGTAGTTCTTTTGTGTACTCTTTTTATCAATGGCCTAAATGACTCTGTTTACCACATCTTTGAGAGTTAATGTGGTGTTGTGGTTTGAGCAGTGGACTACAACCCAGGAGACTAGGGTTCATTTCCCCACCCACAGGGTGTCGTGGGCCATGTCACACACTGCCAGCCCCAGAAAACCCAGTGATAGGTTCACCTTAGGGTTTCCACAAGAGGCTGTTTTTTTGTGTGAAGGCACACAACAACAGCCTCACCATTCTGTAATGCTGGTGTGCATGTTTGTGAAAGACACAGAGAGAGCGAGAAAAGATGAAGATGCTCTTACTCAGTAGAAATTGGTCAGCAGAATGTCTAGAAAGATCTGTGAGATTGTCCCTGTCAAGCAAATATTAACACGTTTCCTGGCCAAAAATCCAGCTTCTGAACTTTTTTTTGGGGGGGGGGGGGCTGAGCAGCAGCTTTATCAAAGTGTTCTAAGATGATTTTTGTTGACTCCAGTACATCTTACAAGATCTGGGCACCCCACAGATAGAGGGACATGAGTTTGAATAAAACGGCCTTAGGCGCTAGTAGTTTCAGCTTTGCTGTCATGGTAATAGGCTTACAGAAAGCCCTGCCCTGGGAACCCTAAAATGTTCTGATGGCATTCCTTCCACATCCTTCAGAATGGGAAAAGTGAGGCTCACAGGTCACATGTGGCCCCAATACCTTTTTGCAACCAAACAGTGTGTGACGTGGGAGTTTCAGCCTAATCCCTCCAACTCCTCTTCCCACAAATGCATATAACCAGCCAAAAAGCAGCCAAAAAGCCAGAAGCAGACTCACCACAATTTACTGCCCCCATATACTTAATGAAAGCTGGTGGAAAGACTTTTAAGGAATACAAAATACTATTATAGGAGGTTTAAAATAGAACAGATTTTTTGTAAAAAAAACCCTACACCATAATGTGCATTTAGGAAGACATACTAAATTCTCTATATCTGATTTTTCTCCTTGGTTTAGCTTTTCACAACTGTCTGACTTTGTTTACAGAGAGCACTAGCAGTGAACCATCTTGCTTTCTCTTTAAATTCAGAAAACCAATGGGAAGTAAGTACTTATCTTGTGGAATGTTACATGGAGCAAACACACATCCTTCCAAAGGGAGGGAGGGAGGGAGAGAGAATACTCTGAAATGCAAGAGCATTAAGAGAGAAACCTGAATAACGGGTAATAAATCTGAAATGTGTACAGGTTGGAAGAAACAAAAAAGAAAAAAGAAACAGCATTGGCATGGCTGTCTCTTGTTATCCGGTGGCATTAGAGGTGCCAACCAACAAATACTGGTGACAGTCATGCTATCTGAGTGGTACTGATGGTGATGGGTGATACCAGTGGTGATTCAGGGGGAGCAGGAGAAGTGCATGTTATTATGACATCTAGCTGCAATGTGAGTGCAAGGATTCTAGTACTGTGGTGCTTCCTGGAATAGAGATCTACACACCTGCCTTCTTAACTGCAAATGGAATACAACCCTGAGAGGGCTTCAACAGGATGACGGCCCCAGTGACATCTTGCCTTCACCTTGGCAACAAACAAACAAATTGTCCTGGGGGCCCTAAATCTCTCTTTCTGTCTTTTTTTAAAAAATGTACCTCTATATTGTTTTAACTATTTTAGCCTTCTCTGCTGTTTTGACTGTATGATCTGCTTCATATGCTGTTATCTTTCATGAATTATTTTCTTGCTTTTATCTGGAATTGTTTTAGATTGTTTATGTTGGTTTAATTGTATGCCACTTTGAGATTTCATGATATTGAGTAGGATAATAAAATAAATGCACGACTATAAAATGAATCTTAATTTAATGTAAAATGCATTTAATAACGTTTATTTATTATTAATCAAAGTAAACATTTTAGTATAATATTTGTTAAATATTAATATAATATTTATTAAATATCTATTTAATAAAGTTAACTGTTAGAGAAATAAAATAAAATACAAATAAAATAAATTAAAAAGAAAACCTCCTTGTGAAATGGAAGAAGAAATCATTGTCTGGGGATTACTTCTTTCCTTCTTCCATCTGATGTAGGTGATTTTTACTAGCCATTGGCGGGGATGTGTGTGGATTTTTTAAAAAGAAAGATCCGGGGAAGAAAGGGAGCAGCCTGTTTATTACTCCTCCCTCTTGGAGAAATGCTTTTGTGGTAGTATGGAAGGAGGACCTTGCTCCTAGTAGGCAGCATGAGGGTAGGTTTGTGCTAGTTTGCTATCTGAAAGCGGCCATTTGCCTTTCCATCAGGATTCAAAACAGGCAGACAGGTCTGTTGGATGGGTTCACATGGTTGCATTAAAACTTTAATACTGATGACTTTCTAAATGTAAACAGTCATAAAGTCTTGGAATCAACGAGACAACAGCTATAAATTGCCCCCACATGCTAGTTAATGCCTTTATAACCATATTGTAAAGGGGCTGAACTTTTTCTTCAATTTCATTAGTTGTTTCCTTGGTCAAGGTGAATGATGTCCTGCTCCCCACCCCTTTGCCTGGAATGAAACAGGTTTTAATTTAAGCCTCAGTGGCACAATATTTGAAAATGCAAAACACAGAATTATGATATACTATTAACATAGGTAGGATTAAACAATATTAATCACCAAGGGAACTTAATAAAATATCAACAATAATTAGTCAGTCAAATTGATTACCTTTTGGTAAATGTTAGAATTTATATCCTTCTTTTATACAATGTGAAAAAAGGGGAACGATTTATTGAAAGAGTTGTGACTGCTTGATGGAAATATATCCCTTGTGTTTCTAACAACAGAGAATGCATTAGGTGGGCATGAGTTCATTCTCATAGAGAAGGTTTTAATTTTTTTTGGGGGGGGGTTCTTTCCATGCAGAGAAGTTATATCCATACATCTGTTTCTCTATATCTATATACATGCACACACACACACACACACACACACACACACACACTTTCTAGGAAAGCATCCATGTCTCAGACATTTCCTGGATAATTTTAACTCTGAGTCAGCAACAACATGAGATATGAAAATGAAAATTTACTGCAATCTGTACGCAAGAGACATCTTAGAATCAAAATGGAGCAATTCCCTTGTTGAATTAACCAATATTCAGAAAGTTGAAAAACCACTGGATGAGATTCTTTTCATAACTGAACTTGAACCTATGGCATCAGAAAAGATAAAGTCAACTACCTAACAAAAGAAACATTAATTCTTTTGAGCTGAGGTATCAGTCCTTTAATGTTGTTTTTTAGT
The DNA here is from genome assembly GCA_030412105.1 of Cyclura pinguis. Classification (NCBI taxonomy): domain Eukaryota; kingdom Metazoa; phylum Chordata; class Lepidosauria; order Squamata; family Iguanidae; genus Cyclura; species Cyclura pinguis. The sequence continues at coordinate 135,882,324 of CM059600.1, forward strand.
TACCTCCTTTGTGTAGCTGAAATTATGGCCACAGCTGAGATTTTCTACCTCAAGTCTGTATGTCCTTGAGTTTGTGCTGGGAGACAGTAGCATTGCTTTGTATTGTTAATCAAAACAGAGTTTGCAAATTGAATATTAAAGTCCATGGTGAAATGGAATTGACTAGGATAAGAATTCAAGGAAGGTACCAGAATAAAAAAATCTCTTCAGGGATGGGTCAGGCTTCCTCCACACAAACTCCATATCCAACAAAGGACTAGCAAAAAAATATACAAGCACAAATATTCTGGTTGCTTCAGCTCCCCCTCTACTCTCTTCTTATGCATATGATCTTCTAGATACAGCCTCCCTCTACTCTATTATGTACAAACCATTGCTTCACTACTGAAATCTCTGCCAACAGACAGCAAAAACCTAATTCTAAATATTTAAAACTTTGTTTCTCTAAGTTTTATCAGTTTTATCTTCATTTTCAAATGTTCATTCTAAAAATTAGTACAGTACATTTATTCAAATAAAAAAAAAATCTATTTCATGCCCAGATCTGGGCCATTAAATGTACTTTCTTGATATTTTCCTAGGAAGCTCTTTGGTGGACATGCTACTATATTATATTATAATTATTATATTATATTATATATTATATTCCCAGCATATATACAGTAACAGAAATATTTACTGCATAATGGCTGCAGCATAATGGCTGCTTTAAAACATGTGCTCACATTAGAGTAAGCTGCACAGAATGAGTTCTCTTGTCAAGTCTGGGCGTTTGGTGACCTGAGTATAATCTCAGGTTATCTTTATTCCAAATGGCTTATGACTTACTGCTACGTAAATACAGCTAGAAGATTAAAAATGATAACTAATTAGATATATTGACTTCATGGTAAAAATTGCATACAATCTTTTTCTCTCTTAAAAATCTATCCATTAATTCTAGCAACTGGCTATATTACAAGAGATTTCCCACCCTTGAACTTATTTCTCTGGGGACCTGTGCCTTTAAGAGGAACTTACTGGAAACTCAAACAGTTCTACTCAGTAGTTCTTTCTCTGTCTCCAAGTTTGTAATTACCCTTAGGCTTTTTAATATGCTTGCCACAGATTTATGCTGGCATAATCCACTGCGGTGTAGTGGTTTGAGCATTGGACTATGACCCTCAAGACCAAGACTCAGCTATGGAAACCTACTGGGTGATCTTTAGCATGTCACATACCCTCAGCCCCAGAAAACCCTATTATAGGTTCATCTTAGGGTTGCCATATGTCAGAAACAACTTGAAGGCACACAATAACAACAGCAACAATCCACACCTTCTAGGGTTTCTGAGGGCAGTTTAATGTTGGTTTTGATTTGTAAGACCCTGAATTATCTTAGATCAAGGGCCTCCTTTGATGTAGCCAGTGGACAGGGCAAGACTGCTTGTCTAGGACACCAAAGATGTATTTTTTCACCGATTTTCTCCTTGAAGGAAGCCCTCTCTCTCTCTCTCTCTCTCTCTCTCTCTCTGTCTCTATACACACACACACACACACACACACACACAATGTATGTATATATGTAAGTGTGTGTGTGTATATATATATACATATATATATACATACAACAATTTTCTTCTTGCAGCAAAAAAGTCTTCGACAACTGTGCATTTTCTCTAAATGCTATTTTCAATGGAGGATTTGTTTTGTACAAAATTTGCATGTGGTTGTTTTGCACAGAAAATAGTATTTTCTAGACAGGAAACAGCATTTTCTGCAAAACCACAATACTTCAAAACAACAGAATTTTTTTTTTTCTGTACAATCGAACCATACACAAAATTTGAATTGCATAGATCCTCATCAGTTCAGATTCCTTTTGTCATGGTTTCTTAGCACTCAAGAAACATGGGTTTTGACCATTTTCTGAATATTTTTAAATATTCTTTTCACCCCTACAGGGCACATACACAACACCATGGTGATATATTACAAAATAGCACAACTCTCTTGTTTATAGCTTGAGTAGCTTGTCTCTGTATAAGTTTGGATCCATATATCAGAAGTTCTTCCTGTCAACCTTGTCAAACATTCAGTTACCAGATTTTCCAAGCCAGTATGCTGGGAACAACCTAGGCTAACAAGTATGGGAGAAACAGCCACTGTGTGGGTCCCTTGACACCTGAGGCAGGGTCACTCATGTCTATTGCTCGGTGTGACCCAGATCACCCACACCCACAGGATCCAACAAGGGGATCTCTGATTTGGTATGATGGAGATCTAGGTATTATATCTCCCAAACTGAACCCAGCCACCTTAATACCCATTGAAAGTTGGGACAAAAAAGAGAATAAGTTGTTACCATACTGTACACCCCCATTCCATGATATAATATAACTGGAAAATATCATTTAATTGGCGTGAAATATAAATTATATACTGCTATGGCTGAGAAGCGATGCTGGCTAAGAGGACTGGCTGAACATGTGCGAAAGTAGGTCAGATGGGACCCCAGGGCATGGCCTGGTCATAGTCAAAGAAGTTCTGGTGTTAATGAGCTTGCAAACATCCCCTCAATGACTCAACCTTCAGAAACAATAGCACCCAAAACTGCCCCAACAGAGCAATTGATTGTATTCAACTGGCTTCCTTTTCCTGATAAAATTCCCCTTTATTTCCTTATCTGCCCAGCCATTAAGAAGCTATCCCGATTCCCATCAGTGATTTGTCGCTTAATGCTAAAGCCATTAGCCCATTCCAGACCCTATTGTCTATTCTGCCAGAGAGCCATTAACATTTTACCCCTCAGGGTAGAAACAGGGTATTTAAACCCTGGCTCTGAGCTGTATATCTTGTAGTACTCTGGACATAGGCTGTCACTCTGCTGCTCCAATTCTCATTCTTGTATTACCCTTAGACCCTTCATCTGAGCCATATCATTTTGTCTCATCTCTGCAGGATAGGTAAATATCGCCCACTTCACCCTAACTTCTCGCTGTCCAGTTTTCCCCTCCTTTTCTTCAGTTAGCCTTGTGTGGTTGTGAGATTGCTTGGATCTTGAGTGTGATTGTGATATTCCTTCAATAAAACAAAACAATACTTTCAGTCTCCAACTGGTGTCCCTGTATTAGTACCGATATACATAGATGTAAAAGGTCAAAAAGATGTAAAAGATCCTTTAAGGATTATCCTCCACTCATAGGTCTCCTCTCTGAGCAAATAATTCTCCACTGTTTCATGAAGGTACTGGTATCATGGGTGGACCTCTGAGTCAACCACCTTTGGGGTAACAAATCTTACAAGGCTGAAACCCAAATGTGAGCTGAGCACCAAGGGAAAGGCCCCATCTGGACCTGGCAGAAGAGTTCAGGTTGGCTGGGAGAGCCAGCCAACAAGACTGTGTCCTGACTGACTAGCCCAGGGAATTCGTAAAAATTGCATGGATACTTAGGCAAGAGGTGACAGAACCTTAAAAAGATGGTGATGTGCTTCCATTTGCCTCTCTTGCTGTGCACAGCAAAATTGAGCTCCCAGGTAAGTCTGGAGTCATTATTTCCCATAAGAGTCAACCTAAACGTTTGGATAATCTTCAGTGGATATTTGGAGGATACCAATATGCTTCTGGTCTGCATCACAGTGACAGTGATGCCATTCAAAACTCTTAATGGCTTAGGACCATGAAGTACCAGTATTTGCAAGATCTATTTGAGTACTGAAATATGCTGCAGGCTCTACCTCCTACTATATAGAGAAATACACTGTTGGAGAACATGGAAAAATGCCCTCTATACTATGACACTCATGTATTGAATGCCCTCACCTTGGAGACACTATCAGAACTGACACTAGCTTCATTCTAGCTCCAAATTAAAATATGGCTTTTTATTTATAAGAAAAGAAAATACTGGATGTGAACTGGAAACATTCAGTGAATCTAATGTAGAAGTCAGAGAGATTCTCCAGATGTATAAAAGAAGACTTTATTTCTCAAAGTAGCCCTGTGCATTTCAGCCAGAAAATATTTGCATGACCTTCTTCAAGTTAGATAAAAGGAGGAGAGGCAGCATATATGGAATAATAATTATAAATAAGACATAGACTAAACATTTGTGTGCTTCATATCAATTGTATATAAAACACCACCATTTAGAAGTCATAAATTACACTGGATAAAAGTTGATACTAAAACAGTGCTTTCAAAACAATTTTAAAATTGATCTCCAGGGAATTCAAAAAAGTGTTGCCAAAGTATATCTGTGGCAACGGATAGTTCTCAAAGTAGGAAGCAAAGCATTATATTTCTGGATTTTTTTTCCTCCCATGTTTATTAAGGTCATCTTAATCATAACAACTTCGATGAGAAAGAAGGAGTTTGGGGAACATGTAAAACCTGAACTAAAGCAGATATCTCAAGTTCAGATCTACATTTAGAACATGAAGGGCTACCAACCCTCAATATCTAATCCATTTCACTTCCCAGCAAAATCTTGTCATTCTCAGGAAAAAAAAAGTTTCTCCAGAAATGTAGGTCCTTAAAGGAATGTTTTTAGAAATTATCTCTTTCTTAAAAAAGGTCATAAAGATCTAATTGGTTTCTTCAAAAATGTATCTGTACATGGTTTTCTATTCATACAGTGTGGGGAACAATTTTTAAATATAAAAATAAATAGTATTTTGAGAGTCGTCTTGTCATGTGAAATATAATAGATGGTGATATAGAGGAGAATTTATTTCTACCTGTGAAACAAGGTCACAGAATAATAGAATCTCAGGCTTGGAACAGGCCACAAAGGCATGGGATTCTTTCCTTAAGAAGGTATCCCTTCCCCCACCATTGGCTTGTTAAGTGATGGCTAAAACACTGTGTTTTCAAAAGACCTTCCTACTGCTGCTTATTTTTTCTAGGATAGCTCATGGGAATGTGCTCTTTTAATCTGGTGGTTGGATTTTGTACATTGGGTTTACTTTGGTTTTATGATCTCATAATTCTGTGATTTTATAATATTTCAGTCTGTTATAAAATCACCTTAGAGATCTATTGTGGATGGATGTGCAAATAACAAATATTTTAAATAAAGTATAAATAATAAACCAATTCTGTTCCATTTTAACTTTCTGTACTGCATCAAACTGAGTGTTACAATTCTGGAACTGCAACTGGATAGCTCTAGATTTTCACAGTTTATGGAAACACATTTGGTACCAACTCTAATGTAATTAAACTATAAAATGTTGTTACAGCTACTGTCCTATATACAGTTACTCTGGGCAGTAGGGCCCACGCACGCTAGGCATTTTGTATGGAATTGCCATAAGCAGTGGTATGAGTGATGGATGGCAACTCTCGAGATAAGAGTTCAAATGCCAACTCAACCATGGAAACTCACTGGGTAACACTGGGAAAGTCACACTCTCAGCCTCAGAGAAGGGCAAAGGCAAACCCGTTCTGAACAAATCTTGCCAAGAAAATCCCATGATCAGTCCAATTAAGGAGTGCCATAAGTCAGAAATGATTTGAAGGCACATAGGAACAACAGCAACTCATTATACAGACATCAGTGATGGCTAGTGGATCCATATTAGTGGAATGGTGAATCTACTCTGGGTTTTAGCCTTGCTGTGCTGAGCCTATCTTGCAGACAATGTTTAGTACTTCAGATAGCTCCTTTAAAGTTCACATTAAAACCTGGAATAAATTAATCATCCCACTCACAGGGAAGTCTTTAGCCACCATCTTACGGGCTTCCAAATTATTATCATACTGCTTCCAGTCTTTCATGGCCTGCAGAAAATCCAGATTTTTTTTCCCCAGGAGAATGAAGGAACAACGAATTCCCACAGGTTATTCTTAGTAGTAGGTTAGCCTATTTTTAAGGTTAAGGTTTTGTTGTGGCCCCAGTGTAGTGAGCAGCTGACCCTATCACAGCTCAGCATATGTTTGCTATAATGTTGCACGTGACATGATTTTATCAACCTATTTGTTTATTTTTAATGTCTTTTTTTATTATAAAAAGTATTTCAATAAAACAACAGAGTCGTGATTAATACAGTATATAAATAGTACAACAGGTAGGCATACAAACCTAAATCTACCTATACACTTTGTATCTTCATTCCTATCTTCCACATCTAGACTTTGCTTCCGACTAGATTGTCTTTACGAAAATATGATAAAATATTAAATGAGGATCTATTTTCTCACTTTAAACCCATCAGGACTCTACTAATATAAGTTTGAATGTGATTTTACATATTGCTTAACCACATTTATAGTTTTAAAATCAAATACTAACATTTATATAAGTACATTCATATATTATATAAATTAGGATAGTCAGAATGAATTTTAACCATATCTTCTTCTTCAATCAAGAAAACTTAATATCGGCAAATCTCCCCATTTGTTTCTAAAATGTTGTATAACTGGATCCCATTTCTTAACAAAGGTACCAAGGGGGATCCCTCTCAATAGCATCAACAATTTATCCATTAATGCCATATCAAACAGTTTTGTTTCCCAATTGTCTGCATTTGATATTTCTGGTTTTTTCCAAATCTTAGCATAATTAATTCTGGCAGAGGCTGTCATATAAAATAAGATTTCTCCGTATTTCTTATCTAATTATCTTCTGGCACACCCAATAAATACATTTGTGGTGACATGTGGAAGTGAAAACCCCAATTTTTTTTCAATCTGCAAATGTATTTCCTTCCAATATTTCTTAGCTTTTCGACACATCCACCACATATGGTAGAAAGTGCCCCATTCATTCTTACACTTCTGCCATTTTAATGTCTTTTAATTAGCACTACACATCTGATTACACTGGGCATTTTTTCTGGTTATCTATCAATGGAAAGTTTGCCATTATTATGTTATATAACATAATTTCAGGAAAGATGGATTGGTGGAGAAACTAACATATTATTTTGGGAATTTGAGATTATTCCCTTATTCATCCCACTAAGCCCCATACTTTCTTCACAACACAAGGTTGCCATTGGGGAAAGACAGGTTTTATTTATATACAGCATTGGAACTTTATTGAGCACAGTGCCTGTGATGTTCAATTATCCCAAGGTAATGTGTGTTCATACAAAGTTCCCGAGGATTAACCAAACCTATGATTTAGAAACAGAGAAAAAGTAATGAACAAAAAAAATAAAACAACTTCCTGGGTTGAAAGAACCTCAGTCTAGAGGAACTACTATACACCTTGAGTATCACTTGCTTGGAAACAGAGGTGTTTTCGATTTCTGATTTTTGGAATTTTGGAATATTTGAATATACATAATGAGATTATATATCATTCTTTGGACACTTTTTCATCAGTTCTCCCCCTCTTACATGAAGTCCAAAGCTAGCTGAGAGGGAAAAAAGGTGCCAAGCCAATTGAGAGACTTTGCAAGCAGCCTGTGCATGCATGGTCCCAATTGACCCTCCATAATTACCTCATGTTCCCTATAGGAAGAAGACTGGGTTCTCCTTTTCAAAAGTTTTGGAACATTTTGGATTTTCAGTTAGTATTTTCCATTGTTAACATGGGATGTAGCATTTTTGGTCGTTAACTTGGCTCCATTGTAATATGGCTTTGTGCGGGGGTGTGTGTGTGTGTTTGGTTTCATATTAGTGACCCTCTCTATGAAACAAGTATGAATGACCAGGAGTAGGGTTTAGAGACCTATGTATTACTTTGGGGTCAGATATGTCCCTAAAATAGAGTAATGTGAGGAAATGTAAATAACTTTTTTGCAGTAGCATTAAACAAAGAATCAGGTCATTCTAGGAAACATATTAAAGGATGGATATGATTTTTTTTTAAAAAAACTCTCCCATGAGACCCCTCAACTATTGTCACTTATATAATGATTTTAGGGGCTGCAGTTTAGCTGTGCTAGTTCCTGTTTATTATATTTAGGACTTTTTTTTTAAAAAAGAGCTTTGTAGTTTTACCATGGCCAGCAATTAATTTGTTCAGTAAAATAAGAAAAAGAACACTTTCATGTAATGTGGTGTTTTTTAATTCTTTGCTGATATATGATTAAGTATTCTCTTTCTCGCAGAACAAAGTGCCTTGTTTCTTTGTTATTTCATTCCCTTGTTTTACCAGAGTGGTGAATCCATTTCATCTTAATTTGAAATTTCTTTCCAAAAACTAATGATTTATTTTCTTTAGAAACTAGCTGCAAGTGTCACATTCTTTTCTGTTTTGTCCAAGTTATAGAAAGGGTGAGATTAATACGTTTCATACAGCCATTTTAAATAAAAAAAAGTAAATTGATTTAGAATTTATGAAGTCTCAGCTACAGGTCAATGTCTGAAGGAGGCTGGAGCACAGAGGAAGCTAGAAGAAAGAAACAAGCAGGTGGGGAGAACAGTAGAGACAGGTGGGGAGCTACAGAGACAAAACCAGTATCCCTGGCTGTGCACAAAGACCCAAGTCTGGCCTGGAGGCATTTGTATCCATATTAGATCAAGAAGCAGCCAATGGAAGGATGCCACACTGGGGCCCGAGAAGAGCATGCTATCCATTCTGTGGCTTTGGCAATTCACCAGCAGGAACGACTTGCACATAGACCTTGACAATTCCAGCTCCTAGCTGATTGACAAGTTATTCCTGTCATGAAGGAAGTAGATACACTATTGCTTTATATCTATCTACCTACCTACCTATCTATCTCTGTTCTTGGATACGAAAGGTCCATAGACTTCAAGAGCTGTAAAAAAAAAAAAGCTGCAGGATTTCAGAGAGATTAAAACAACATATTATACTATTTAGATTAAAAATGTATTTCATATTCCTAGCCCAATTGATTGCTGCAGGTATGAACAGCATGCAAAATGATAATAAACACATAGTAACATCAACAATTTCTATTAAAACAATAAAATAAAAACAAGCCACAAAATGGCTAGAGTGAAAGCAGATGGATAATCACACTGAGATCCATGTATTTTTATTTCTGACTGTATTTACACATACTCTTTCAGACAAACAGACACACATGTAAACCAGAAAAGCTTTATTGTTTGTAACACTTGAGCACACATGTTATGCTCCCGTATTCTGAAAAGTGTTTGAGTGCTTAAATTGAATGCTTTAGGGCATTTCTCATTTGTTGTCTCTGTTTTAATTTATTTTCCTACATCTCCTTAAGCAACCTTGAGAAGCATAATGTTGTTTAGAATCTTACCTGACTAAGCAAGACCTCAGAAGACACATACAAATAATTGGAAGTAGACTGTGTAGGCACAAGTCTTTTTAGAAGAGAGTATGAAGTTCCGCACTTTTAAACCACATGTATACAAACCTGGACATTTTAAATATACAGTTTAAAAGTGTGCCTTGAAATAAAAATCAAAGACTTGGGTGACTGAAGCAAGGAAAGGAGAGGGGGGAATTGCTAGTTTTCCCCTCAGTCGTTCACTCTGGCACCTAGCTGTCTAGTCATAGGAAAGCTGTAACTGAATCCCTGCACCATATTCAAGTAGTTCTCAGTAAATTTATGTACTAACCATGGTCTGATCCTATGACATATTAAGAGCCAAGACCATGTAGTTTCTAATATGGTGGGGGAGGCAGACGTATAATCAAGAACAGGAAAAAAAATGAACAAAAAACCAAACCCTTCCCCAGACTTTTCTCTAGCCAACACTGGAGGCATCAGCTAAAGAACTGTCTCCTTTTTGCCAATAAAAATGATTTCATCAGTACAGATAAACATGAAGAGGCCTCTCACAAAGGAAGAGACATAACTGGTTGTAGAAAGTTTTTAACTACACACTAAACATCTTTCCTATGGCACAGTTTTCTTTCAGAAACACAAGGCACTTTACCATGCCGTAATCAACGTGTTAGTTTTCAAAGGCACTACAAGACTCCTTGTGTTGTTTTGCTCCCCCTGTAACCTCTCTGGAAATTGGTTTTCCTTTATTACGTTTTTTTCTGAATTAGCTGGAAGAGAAAACTGAAGCCTTTCTCCTCATAGAGAGCATACCAGTGAAATCTATTTTGTTTAATATTAGGAAACAATGAAAATCATCTGTGTGACTTAGGTACATCCCTGTTGCCCTAAAGGAACTTTGTGTCTGTAGTCAACGTCCCCATTAAAATCTTGCATAAATCTAGCAGCAGCAATGTTCATACTGGTGCTATGCCCCCAAAATAGTGTGGTTCTGTTTGTGTTAGGAAAGTGGATTTGGATCTGGTGTAGCTAATTTTCCCTTCCTTGTCCAAAATGGACAGTAGGGATAGAATTTCAGGAAAATAATCTTCAGTGGTCTAAAAAGCACAATAAATAATCACCTGTCTTGGCTGGTATGAGCCAACAAGGCTTAGGAAGTAACAGAGCTCCTCCCCTGAGATATATAGGATTAATTAACACTTAACTGAAAATTGTTCAATCATCACCAAAAATTAATCCCAAAATGAAGAGCAAATTGTAATATAATGAATATTTAGGTAATCCTGAATGCTACCCAGAAAAAGTGTGGTACTATTCTATTGATCAGAGCTTGATGAAGTTACATTTTGGGACTACAACCTCTAAAATCCTCAGTCAGCACTACTACCCCAAATGCATGGGATCACATGAGGTCCTCTTTCAGAACCCGCAATTAAATGTAAAAATAGGGAATTAATTAACTCAAATTAATAATGCTGCAAGAGGAGGGGTAACTGTAGGATCTTTTCACCTATGTTTATGGGGTAACTGCAATAAAATCAGCCAAAAACTTATAAATCATTTAGAATGTGTTTTATTGGGGGAAAGTCAAACAAGCGCACAAAGACTAACATTCACATATGCACACTCATTCAAAACTAACTGAAGAGAAAGGAGGAAAATTTGATAGAGGAGATTCATGGTTTGGGTTATAATTACCATTCCAGAGGAGAGAGATGAAGAAAATCAGTGTGGCTCAGGTTTGCGCCTAAGGACAATACTGGTCAAAATTCAGAGCAGCAGAGTGGGTCCCTGAAATTCAAGTACTGCAGAGAAGCACCCAAAATCAGGGTCTCTTAAACCCAAGAACCTACTCTAAAGACATGAGATGTTGATGACTATCTGCCTGGGCAAACAATGGAGTTTGTGAGGTGGACAAAAGTGGCTGGAATAAGTTGATGGCTTTAATGTGTGAAGAAAATATGTGGATGATATTGGCATGTAGGTCACAAAGGCTTTGATGACGGTGTTTGAGGACAAGATGAAGGGGTAGAAGATGTTTACTAAGGAAGGAGGGCAGGAGTGTTTCCATATTAAATGCACACAGCAGGGGTTTTGTCTCTGCCTCTGAGCTTGATTATTGTTTTCGTTGAGAGGGTTAGCTTAGATCAGTGAACCTATGACCTGGCATGTTGAGGTTTTTTGGCCTGCTATCCATCTAGTGTCCTTCACATGGCTTTCAGCCATAAGTGTGTATAATTTATATGTCATAAACATATCTGCCAATTAATACATTTTGCCAATTAGACAATATCAAAGCATGGAGGTGTATAGCTGCTAATAGCACAATCATGGAAACTGGGGGATTACTGGAGTTGTGGCCCAGAAGGTAGCTTTTCCAAGGTCTGGCTTCAATTTGGGAAAATACCTTCAATAAGGGAGAAAGCCTAGTTTGAAATGATATAGGAAAATTACCATCCCATATATTATTTTCAGGAAATACAGAGCAATCAGCTAGTCAGTAAAAGCTCCCTTCAGCACTCTGGCCATGGTGCAAAATAAATTATATGACAGAAATAACTGCTGTTCTAGTATCAACATCAGTTATAGATTTTTACAGAAATTATAGAAGAGGACTTAGATCAGGCCCCAATGACATTAACAAAACTGAAGCATTCATATTCATTAATTTTTCAGGCCACCATCAGCCTTCTGCCTGGCCAGATACCTCAAGCCCTAGAAATAGGCACAGCATCACCAGGCATCCTTTCACACTATGATTCCATTTTAACTGCCATGGCTGCATCTTGTGGAATCCTATGGTCTGTAGTTTGGACAGAAGCACCAGAACTCTTTAGAGGACAATTCTAAATACACCTCTCTAAACTGCAAATCCCAGGTTGCTATAAGATATTGCCATAGCAGTTAAAGTGCTATCCATGTTCTATAACTGTGGAGGGACCCAGATATACGTTAAACATACTTTGCAGCACCCACACCTCCTCCTCCCTATCACCATTGGTCTCTCTACTTGCCCACTGTCCACCATGGGCCGGCCAGATTGGTTGCAGCCCTTGCACCAATGTCTGACATAATACAGCACTTCTCACCCACAACTAACACTAACCCTATAGACTATCTCAGGAAATAGCCCAGTGGCATCAAGCATGAGCGGCACCACACTCCAGCAGCTACTGTGGTTTCCTACATTAGCTTGAAAAGAGGCTTCCATGGAACATTTGTCCCAATGAAAAAGAGAACAAGTCAGGAGTTTTCCCTGTATGTGGCATGCTTGTACAAACTTGTGTGTAAATAGGATGTTTCCATTTTCAGCAAACTTTAACTTGCTCTCTTTTTCTGTATGTATAAAATCAGATGAGTTTCAAATCTGGTACACTCACAGACTTTATCAGATCAATCATGGACACCATGAAGTTTCAAGGACAGATGTCATATAAATTTATTTTCATCTATATATTTATGTAATATCCCACACTCAGTGCTGTGACCCAAAGCACCATTGGATTAAAACAGGATTTAAAAACAGACACAGTGAAAACCACAGTGAATTATAACATAAAAAATTGAAGCAATTTATCATGCTAAAGCAACAATTTATTGTAATATTTTTATCATATTGAAAACAACTTAAGGAACATCAAGGAAAAAAAAAAACAGCAACTTTGCTAAAGCCCCTTTGCTAAAGCAGCTAGCCAGTTGCCTAGAACCTGCTTGGGGGGAAAAAATGTCTTTGCCTGCTGGTATACAGACAATAGGAAACAATTCTCTATTCTCTGTTGTAAGGAACTCCTATCATTCTGAAGCAGCTACCATGTCCTCTCCCTCATGAAGGTAATGGGACGAAAAGAAGGGCTTCCCTGCAGATCTTAAAACCCAAGCAAGTTCTATGGAGATACTTTAGAGGTCTCAACCAAAGTATTGAACTGTGTCTAAGAAGCAATTAAGCTTTGATACAAAGGTATTTCAGTGATTTTTAAGCATATAATAGCATTTTTGTGAGCTGCTCACATTAACTGAACGTTAACCCATGTGCCTCTTTAATCTGACAGGAATTTGAGTTCACAGATGATAGATCTATTAATGGTTAAGAAACATGACAACTACCTGCAACAGCCTTCAGGTTCAGAGGCAATCTGCAACCAAACTTCTACAGTGAGAACTACCATGTGAACTGGTTATAGTCATCAGGTTTCCCTTGTTGGTTTCTTGGAGGCATCTTCTTGGCCACTGTGGGAAACAGGATGCTGGACAAAATAAAGCCTGAAGCATGCATTACTTGGATCTGGAAGATCAGTGGCCTGAGACATGGAACTCTTCTTATGCCCTTAATTATAAGCTTAAGTGTGAGGTGCTGTGTATCTAACAGCAGTATGGCAAACTCATTAACAACAACAGTGGGGCAGTGAATCATAGCCTAACTGACACAGAAGCCACCGGCCACTAATGAGTAATGGTATTCTCTTTTCAACAATGGGTTGTGGAAAGGTTTCAGCATCTTGGAAACATCATTTAAAATTAAGATTCAATAAGAGATTGGGTTTACCATCCCGTTGACGTGGAAAACATCAGCAACTAGGGTTGAGGAAAGTGCAGCCTATAGCCAAATGCAGCAGCCTGCAGCCCACGCAGCCTCTGGATCTGACATTTTTCAGTCCCTGAAGTCACCACCAGTCTCCTCAAGCCCCCTATCCCAATTTTTCTGATGATTTTTACCCCCAAACTTTCCCAGAGGGACAATAATGAATCACCACCTAGCCCCACCCAATACCTCTTTTTTGAGGTGTTGTTGTTTGTCTTCCGACTTATGGTAAGCCTAAGGTGAAATCTCAGGGTTTTCTTGGCAAGATTTGCCATTGACTTCCTCTGAGACTGAGAGACTGTGAATTGTCCAACATCACCCAGTTGTTTTCCATTGCCAAGTGGGAATTCAAATCCTGGTCTCTGAGAGTCTTAGTCTAACATGCAAACTACTATGCCACACCGGGTCTCATTTTGGGGTATATTGTAGCCCAAATGGTGATCAGAAGCAACACAATATGGGATATGGCCAAAAAAAGAGGCATGTTTGGTCCCCATTCAGAGGTGGCCCTGCAGTCCAAAGAAAGGACCGGGGAGGAAGTGGTCACAATTTCCCACCACTGGGTAAGATCCCAAACAACAGGTGGTTTTGATATCCTTAAAATTAGGATAATTGTGTCAGTTTTAATTCTAGATACTAATGCAAACTGATAAGATTTGGATTCCTGTAGTAGAGCTTGTAGCTTTTTAAAAATTTTCTCTAAACAGTAACTGAAGACCACAAACGATGTGATTTATCACAAAGACCACAATAAATGATAAAAATCTTAATAAGAAGTCATCTTGGGTAAGTTTTTTTTTAAAGATACTTACTATTAAAATGTAACAGCAGAACTGACTGCCATTGTTATAAGAATAGCTACTTTCTGAATTAGAACAAAGAACAAAATATAGTAATATTAAAAAATCAATTAATTTCAAAAGCCATTGCATGGACACACACACATACAGAAACAAACGGAACCAAAGACTGACTTGGGCACGTTTTCAGGACAAGCTTCCCATTTCCTTTTTCTCGTGTTGTTTTGAAGCATGTGAACACAACAGTGAAACATACATGCTTGGCTTTGTCATTCTGTTTCTAAGCACCCCTGGCTGTGCTGCGAATTCATAGGGTAAAATGTTAAGCACCTCAGTTTACGAAGTGAAATTAACACAAGCTTTTCCCATTGGTATTTATACGGGAACTTGAACTTTGCCTTTACAAAGCTGTGAAAGCATTTTATTTGCTAAGGCAACTTATGTAATTGTCATTTTTACATGGACATGCTTTGCTTCCTGTATTATTTTGAGACACCCATCAGTAACAACTGCTGCACATCCTAATAAAATTTCTTGCAATGGAAAAAGCTTAACTAGGCATATTTGTTTTACTATTTATAGCACACACACCCAGTTAACTTAGGGGAGCAATTTTAAAAAAAGGAAAACTTATGAGGATCCTTGAAAAACATAAATTTTGTTTCTATCAAATTAATACATTATGGTATATTAATGGTATACTGAATAAAATTATATTGTGCACAAGGACTTAGTGGAACCAGGCAAAGGTTTCTCTTTTTCTCACCTTCTGCTGTGGCTTAGCCTCATTAAGCAAAATGAAACAAAACAGGAATGCAGATACAAATGTCTATACCTGATGCTCCACCAAGTACACTTATCCTATTTATAGTATATATTCACTGCAGTGATGCATTAACACAACACAGCCCAGTAAACACAGGGTCACTGTGCCCTGGATAAGCACCAATTCATTTCAATTATTTTGGTGGCTAATGCAAACCATTGTCTCTGAAACAGACATTATGAGTAGATAGGCAGATGCCAGTAATGACTTATCTGCTCCACCCACCCAGTCATTTATATTTCTCTGTTCTATATGCAGTGGTAATTACAACTGTGTCTGGGTAATTGTACCTTGTGTCTCAACGGTGGTCACTCTAGATTCAGTTCTCACTCTGTATATTGAGCACAAAATGGTCGGTGCATCATTGGCCCCAGCCAACGATACAGTATAACTTTTGCAACTGAGGCTCAACTATTCTTCCCCTGATGTTCTGAATTTAAGCTATCCTGAACAATGAACTAATCAACCCCACTCTCCCAAAATATATAAAGATAAGGCTTCCAAAACAAATAAACAAACAACAGAACAAAGCTAAGGGTTTAATGATATATTAAGTAACAAAGCTTCTTTGGGAGAGGAAAGGGTCCAGCAAGAGTGGGACTAAATGAGCACATAATAAGGATATGTGTAACATTTGGCCAAGGTCTGAGTAGAAGTCCCTACAGTTAAAATGTTTCCCTGAGGTAAACTAGACTTCCCCCAGGCCCAAGCTAAAATATTATTCCACCATTCCTCTGCTGAAAAACAGTTTTATTCATCCTATCTTTAACTCTGATTTTTAATTAAGCCTGTGTATGCATGAAATTTATCAGCTTGGAAAAAGGAATTACATTTATTTGAGTGTAGGTGAGTGTGTCTCGGGTGGGATGAGGTGTGGGTGCACACAATGATAGCAAAAGGGAGACACAAATGTTTGGCTTCTGATAATGAAATGTGTTCAGGGCATACTGGCTCCAAACTAGTCCAATAAGAAGTGGACTGCTTTCAGAACTATAAAAGGTGGTTTGAAACAATCTAGATTTCCCTGTACACACCCCTGCTGGTTCAATCTAAAGCTCCATGTAGTCAAGCATTCCCACATTTTCTGGGGAATACATCAGCGTAAAGTATCTTAATATCTGAGATTGAGTGTGGTGCATTTACAGATAGCAAGGAAGACCTATCTGATTTCCTCTTGATCTCTCTATATGATCAGCTTGAGCAGAAGAAGCAAGACTCCAGAACATGTCAACTGTCTGTAAATACAATTATTAACCTGATCTTATCCAGCACTGGACTTCCTCGTTATTTTTTCTTCAGTTCTATATATCCATCACAGTTCGGTGCTATTAACAGATGTATCTCCCATGAATTTGTCTAATGCCCTTTTAAAGATTAAGAAAGCGGTCATTACCAAATCCCCACAAATTGTTCCTGTATTAATTTCATGAATTAATCATATCTTGTGTGAAGCAGTATAGTGTCATAAATTAATATATTATGTGGAGAAATGTTTTCCTTTGCCTGTCGTGAATTGAAGACCCATCCATTTAATTGGGTAATCACAAGTGCCACTCTTGGGAATAACATTCTCCACTCCTATGTCTCATAAAATAAGATAACAGAAAGCAGATGTAGATCAGATCCTTAAAGGAACTGAGGCTTCTTCTTTTTTTTGCTACAAATTGTTGGACAGTTATGGTGCAATCCTGTGAATTGCTGTATTGAACCAAATCCCAGCTTAGCTGTTCTCAATAGATGGTTCAGTTCCTCAAATAATACAGTATATTAGTGACTAATCTCACATGTCTGTTGTCCTGTTGGACCCCACGAGGCTTGTAGAACACCATAAGGCTTCAGACACCAAAAGGGTCCTGTAAAAAGGCAGACCTGGCTGAGGTAATGACAGGCCTGAAGAAAAGATAAAGGACTTTCAAAATAAGCATTGTTCCCTATTGTAACACAGTAGTAGTGAACGAAAAAAATGACAGGTCAATTATGGGAGACTTGAAACAGCTTTTCATCAGGTAGTGTTTTGGTTGCACTAAAATTGGTGCTTACCAGAATCAAACTGCAAGTTATTGTTGCTGAATAAATGGGATTTCTCAATTCTCAGTAATGGACCAGTACTAATTTACATGCTTTCTATAACATGATTATGTGAATCCCACAGCTAAGTGTCACAAACAGCTACACATACCTCATCCATGCTTCATATTACATGAAAATTCTGAAATTATGTGTATTTTTTTTAAACTTTTTTTAAAGTAAACAGTCGGTTGTACACATGTTCTGGAATATTCAGAACTTCTGGTATATTATCCCTCCTCCACAAAAAAAAAGCCCCACTGAATGCTATTAAAAGCAAGGCTAACACACTAAATACTACTTCTGCTGTTTCAATGGGAGTCACCAACTTTAGGGTATATTTGCAGTCCTGAAAGTTGTGTGTGTGTGTGTGTGTGTGTGTGTGTGTGAAGGAGAGAGAGATCGAATATGGAAATAGCTCTTGTTGTCAGATCTTCAAAGCCAACATGTTATGTTGATGAAAATAAAAGTTACATTGGAGGAAAAGTTACACTGCTTAGGAACAATTAATAAGTCCCTTCTCCTTGCAAATTGTTCCTGCGTACACAAGAGTACAAGTGGTGCAGTGGTGTTGGACTGCAACTCTAGACAACAGGGTTTGAATCTTCATTCAGCCATGGAAACTCACTGAGTAACCTTGGGCAAGTCACACACTCTCAGCCTCAGGGGTACACAAAGGCAAATCCCCTCTGAAAAAATTCTGCCTAGAAAATTCTTTATAGGGTCTCCATAAGTCAGAAATGAATTGAAGGCACACAATAACAAACATGTGCCTTCTCCATAGTATTGGAGCACACAGATGCCTTTTTTAAAAAATGAGACTCAGATGGTAATTAAATTAAATTTGCCTTGAAGGAAAACTATATAATCCTCTATGAATGAAACATGGATGTTTATTATGATTTTAGCCCACATATAGCTAGTTTAACCATTATAGATGGCATTGGGTAATCTTATTTTTTGTCACTTTTGTGAAAGAAGAGTCAAAGTACTCTCTCTATGTCATCCTGGGCTTTTCTAAATTGCCTTTTCCTAAAAAAAGGATCTTTAATAGGATACTATACTGCACTCAACCGTAGTATATTGAAGCTGCTTTTAAAAATTGTTTTTATGTCATTGACACTTTAATAACATTTTAATATTAACAGTTCATATCTTTTAGCTATATTTTACCTATTTTAATTTCTAGGCTGGCTTGAGTTTAGCAAAAAGGTTGTATATCACTAAAAATGATACAAACAATAACAAAAATAATATTTTCACATATGCTAGAGAAACATAACTTAATTGTTTCTGTAGAAAGTTATGGGAAAATTACACTTGTTGATGGGTAAGCACCATTTAAAATTAACCGAATCAGAAAGATGCAAGAGCTCTTGCTTGCTAAAAGCAGCACCAATTATTACTCAATGAATTTGGAAACTTAACTCCACCAGTGAAGTATATGAGACTCCTGCTGACACTGGTCATCTGAGAAATAATGATTTATAGCTAACTCAGTTCATGCCTACTTATGTGAATACGGTTTTCCACTAAGGAATCAAAACAAAATAAGTGCCCTAACCATTTGGATGATTCCTTCAAAGAGATGGAAAAGTAAACGGAATGCTAATGAGTGGATTTAGCACTGATCGTTTACTCATCAACTCTGAAGTATACATCATGAACAGTCACACAATAGTCAAGTGAACCTGGTCTAATTTGCAAGGAAATGAAGTTTTACAATGGTGTGCTCTCTTAAACAAAAAGAGCAAAATTGGAATAGTGTTTTACAGAATTTTGTTTTATGCTGCAAACATAAAATTATTAATATTTACCATGTTGCAGTTTTGGTCATACACAGAAGGTATTTCTGAAGTACTTCTGATTTGACAGATCCATATCAAATGTCTCACGATCAATTTTGACAGCTATTTCCTTTGGGGATATTTCAATAGCTACCCTCTTATGCAGTGAAGGTCCTGGGCAGAGTCCTGGTTGCTACCCTGACAGACAACAATGGCTGTCCATTTTCTCCATCTGATTGGTCCACACAAAGTAAAACAGGAGGACGGGGTCCTTTGTTCCTCTTCAGTTTAGGTGCGCTGCTTTGGTCCAGTCATTGGTACAACATAGTTTTTCTCTTCAGAAGAACCTCTACTGATCTTATAAATAACAGAAGTAATTTTCTTTACACTAGTTCTTCTTCAAAAGAGAAATATGACACTTCAGGCCCATGAGTAAAAATGCTTGACACATATTACATCATGGTAGAATATAGTATTTAAATACCATTAGAGTCAATAAAGTGTTGAAATCATTGCAGATGCTTTTTTTTTTTTGTTAAAAAGAAATGTTCTGTGATTAGATTATGAAATTTTTGGAAATTCTGTTGTGTGTGTTCCTGTAAGTATACTCACAGACAACTGTGGTTCCAATGTTTCATTGTGCTAACTAGAACAAATATATATTGCTGTTGTGTGCCTTCAAGTTGTTTCCAACTTATGGCAATCCTATGGTGGACCTATTATGGGGTTTCCTGTGTGTGTGTGTGTGTGTGAGAGAGAGAGAGAGAGAGAGAGAGAGAGAGAGAGAGAGAGAGGTGTTTCCATGGCCAAGAGGGGAATCAAACCTTGGTCTGTAGGGTCACAGTCCAATGCTCAAACCACTATACCACGATGGCTTGGTATGTATGTGTGTGTGTGTGGATAGATATTTGTACGAAACCTTCCTGAGAATAAGGCCCAACAAAGACAACGAATCTTACTTCTGAATAACCATGTAGAAGAACGAGGCATCAGTCATTGCAAAGTCTAAACTGGATTGTAATATATGTTTTTTTTCCCTTGCAACTATTATTTTCTGAAAAGCAGCTTCTCCTATTTTATTTTAAAATCAAAACAGATGGGAGGAAAAACAAGACATTTTAAAAAAGACCTCAAAATTAAAAACTAACTCAAAGCAGTATAGAGTTAGGTAACAACTCTAAAAATGTACAATTATGCCAGATGTGCCACCAGTTGTTGTTGACTACATGTCTTTAAAAAATTATGTAAATTCCAGCACACCCTATCCGAATGACGTCCTTCCAGAACACTCACATTTCTTGCAGGGAACCAGCTATGAAAGTACAGCCAAAGGACACCTGTCCTTTCATCTTTTATTCCAGGAGTTCTGAAACTGAAGCTATTTATGTGTCTGGTGGGGCCTTGTGCTTTTGAAGATTATATTTTAGTGAATCAATCTATCAGCTTAAACACCACCAGGCCCAGACAGCATTTTGTTGGTTTGTTCATTTTACGTCCTACTTTCCCCACCAGGATTGAGTCTCAGGACAGCTTATAATATGAAAACAAATATAATACAGAGACAAACATATACAAGATTATTGTTAAAATGCAACTAAGTTGTACAGAATATTTTTAAAAAAAAACACAATGCAAATGTCCATTAAAATGGTGGGGAGATTTAAAAAAGTATTAAAAATTATTCCTGTGGGAATAATAATGTTGGCTGGAATCCTCTCTTTAACATATGTGTAAGCAGCACAGTTACAGCTCTGTGCACTGAATTGCAGTACAAGCCTCCCAATCCCAATTTATTGGGCAGCAGCTACTGAGACAGCAGGGAGTCTCTTCCCCTGTTACTTGGGCAACAGCTGCCTGACAGTCTTCTCCCATGAGCAATCACTGTCGTGACAATCAGAAGTAGGATCCCAGAAGCAACTCCCCCTTGCACTGAACATCACTTATGCGAGGAGAGGTAGGAACAGCAGCCAGCAGCTTCCTGATTGACAGGGAAATGACTGAAGTGGCTGCTGTCCAGTAAATGCAAACTGGGGGATCTTCATGGTGTTCACCTAGCCTCTTAACTAGGGGCTACATAGGATTATGAATATGTAACAGTCATGAGTGTATAACTCCAAGTTATGCATTTGTAACTGCCATACAGGAAGGGACCAGGTTTCTCATGCATCCCTAATGAATATGCCTGTGGAGGAGGGAAGGATGGAGAAAAGAATGTCTTTTCAAGACCTCAGAGCCTGGGTAGGTGTGTTTGAAAGAATATGGTTCTCCAGGTAGCCTGGAGCCAAGCCATCTAGGGTTTTTAGCTAGCACTTTGAACTGTGCCCACAAACAGACCATTAGCCAGTGGCATTTGCAAGAAAGGAGTCATGTGCGGCAGAATAAGGACCTGATAATAATGTCTTTATCTTTGTATAAAGATAGTGGGTATCCTACAAGGATATGCATTAATACTAGGGTGTGGGTTTGTTTCTTTTTTTAAACGTTCATAAATGACTTGTGCTAAGGGTGAGCAATGTAGTTGAAGGTGCAAACATCCAATTAAACGGCAGTTATAACAAACAAATGTAAAGGTATATTTTTTTTAAAAAAAATCTCTAAACTGGGGAAATTGGGCATTAAAATAGCCAGAGTCTGAAAATATCACTGTACAAGTAATGTTACCAGTAACATCTTCTTTTTGTTATTATTGGTTTACTGGAAGTATAACTGAGGCCCTTTCCGCAACTCACCTATTTTCGGCGCTGGGGTGCAGTGCTCGTGTGAGCAGCCTCCGGAGAGAAGCTCTCGCTTCCCTGCTTCTTCCGTTCCACACGAGCTTCCTGCTCACGCGAGAGCCCCACCACTTCCTTTCGCAGTGCAGCCTGGGACCTTCCCAGGCTGCACTGAGAAAGGAAGTGTGACCAGCCCGGCTCCCGAGGCTCCGCAAGCAAGGTAAGTATGTGCGGGGCCTCAGAGCAATGCGTGACCATGCAGCATTTTCAGCTTCAAGCTGAAAATGAAAACATGCGTGAGCGGTCCCTGCTGGGTCCTGGAGTGTTGTGCAAATTCAGTGTGTCGTGTGCATGACGCTCAAGGGGCCCTTTCGCATTGAAAATGCTGTGTGAAAAGGGCCTGAAAGCCAGCCTGGTGTAGCGGTTTGAATGCTGGATGATGACCAGATTGGGGACCAGAGTGCAATTCCCTACTCAGACATGGAAACCCATTGGGTGACCTTGGGTGCATTACAAGCCCTCAGCCCCAAGGGGAAAAAAAACCCACAGTAAGTTCACCTGTCATAGCATCATCATAAGTTGGAAACAACTTGAAGGCACACAGCAACAACAAGAAGGCATAACAATGTTCATTTTGCCAATGTTTGGTAATGTTGTCTTTCCTTATGCTTATAGGTTACTTCTCATCATGTTGTGGGGGCTAAATAACTGTTCCAGGAAATTCTGACTTTTTTTAAAAAAAAAATGGGAGATAGTAAGTTTATTTGTAGGAAAAAGAGTTTTTTTAAAAAAAATATGCAGAAAAACAAAAAGAAAGAGTATGACAATGTGACACAGTATTACACTCATTTTTTTAAAAAAAAACCCTGTACATTAGAGCTGAACAAGTAACATGTGAATTACTTTTTATATTTTAAATGAAGAATAAGATATAAAAAAGTGCAATACAAGAAAGCTCAAGGGATTTTCCATTGCTCTCATCTGCTACTGGAGTGAGTTCCCTTTCCCCCAAAGGACTCAGTAAAAGTGAATATAACTAAAACGGAGTCTGTCATACTTTGGCCATATGATGAAGTGACTCATTAGAAAATATGATAAGTGGTTGGTAATGTGGAAGGCAGTAAGAAATGAGGCAGGCCACACTACAGATAGCTCGATTGAATCAAGGAGGCCATAGCACTGATTATGCTAAAGCTGAGCAGAAAAGTTAATGGCTGGGGCTCCCAAAGATCTTTCATTCATAAGACTCATAAGCTGAAGTCAACTTGGTGACAAGTAACAACAAACAACAATCAAGTTACACTGAAAAACAACATTTCCCCGCCTATTTGATCTAACAAAGGTCCTAATGACTCTTTGTTTGGTTGGTTGACATACCCCATTTTCTCCCAGGACTGGGATCCAAGAAAGCAAAACTAAAACCAGGTACAGATAAAAATAGACAAAAAGGTATATTGCTAACACAGGTTGGCATCCTGCTGGTTAGTTTCAACTAGAAGAGGTCCATTAAACCAATTGTTGAATGGCGAGTCAACATATAATTAAAACCAATGGATTGAAAAGATCCACTCTTGTTAGAACTAAAACAAACTTTAGCCAAAATTTTAATAATATATATATTTTTTTAAAAAAAGTAACTGAACTAAAAGAAATCTAAAAACATGGCTTTTAAAAAGAACGGCACCAGTTCATTGACAGTCCCCTTACTCACACGCATTTACCTGATGAGATCATACAAGAATAAAAAGTTTCCTGCACAAAGCTGGATGAAATGGGGCCTTCCATTTGAAGGAAACATATTTATTTTGCTGTGTACACCAATTTTGTGTTATTGTGTGAATTTTTGTTAAAAAAATATGATGCATACGTTGAGATTACTCAGCAACAAATATATCCCATTTCTCTATCATCTTTATTCCTTGTCCAGATAGTTTTGGTTGAATAAAACTCATTGAGTATCACAGTCAGCCGAGAAGCACTCATACAAGATTACTAATGTTACTTTCAACAGCAAAGTCAAGCAAATGCCACTTTGTTTAATATTATCAAAAGACATGAAAAGGTGGGAAAAAATACTGCAGTGCTAAGCACAAAAGAGAAATGTTCAAGCCACTGGGGTCAAAATGGTCCAAGCATCCACGGTGAGAAACTAAATAGTAAGAATATTGTAAAGGCATTGACGAAGAGTTAAAAGAGTTAAAGAACAGCAGTGGATGGGAAGATGCTCAGACATACACACACACTATTAATATTGGAATTTAAATGTGCTATGACTATGATATTCTTTTCTGGGAAATCACAGAGAGAAGTCCATCTCAAATTCTATGTGTTAAAAGGAAGCAGAAAATGCACAGATTTAATATTAAGTAAACCAAGGAAATGTTTCTGTCTGCTCACACTGAGGACATTTCAAGATGGAAGGCTCTTTGTGCTAGCAATGAGAAAAAAAAACTGTGCAGCACTTCTACCTTTTTCTTATTTTTCTGGTAGGGAAAATATGAATGAAGGGGTGGAAAAGCAAGGAAGATTATGCCCGGAAAAGAACATCAGGTGAAAACACCCATCCTATCCATAAAGGAGGTAGGATGACGGTATGAGAAGAATCTTTATCTGAAACTATTTTAGGAGAATATATGCCTTGGCATTTATAAATATAATTACTATTTATTATATTTATTAGTTTAACAACAGCAGAAGAACAAATGTCAACATGAATGTTCTCTTACAATTTAAGACTGTTAAGGAAGCAGAACGATTTGGCTTCTGTGTCTTTTGAGTGTGTACACTTTTGTGCTTCAAAGGGGAACATCTCCAATATGTGATTGTAGCACAGCCAATGAAGTCATCCTCTGCACTGCTCAGTTTTCTACTCAGATTTTGCTGTTCCAGTGTATGGTCCACTTCCTGGCTATTGCAGTTTACTGAGGCCAAAGAACTCCCTGGCTGAGAACTCTAAATGCCCCTCCCTAGACTGCAAACCCCGAGATTCCATAAGATGTTGAAAGTGGAATAACAGTGCTATAACAGTGTAGTGCAGAAATGCCCTAAGGGAAATGGAAACTAACTCTGTTGGGAACTAGAACATGGAACACCTTAAAGCTGTGATTCTCGAAGAGTTCCTTTGCTATCATGGTGAGAGATGTAAAGAAAAAGGGCAAATTTTAGATGGACCCACCTGCTCCTGATACCAGGAACACCTCAATGGGGATAACTCCTGCTGAAGCAGCTTATTTATTGCTGCTCAGCTGCTTCCCCAAACAGAAGAACAGTGGGTGAAGATGTTATGGGGAGAAGAAATTTAAAATCATGCACTGTGTGGGGTGTGATGTATGTTTTTGTATGCAAGAGAAAACATGAGTCATGGTTTACCTACCTGATTTTGAGGTCAGCTTTGATGACAGGTGGCATCTAGAAGGTAAGCCATGAAGGACTACGGCCCACAAACTAGAAAAGCTTCCCCATCTCTGTCTGGCGTATATTCACATTACATTCACGGCTGGTGACTAAGTAGGAGAGAGCACCCATGAATCACATGGGGGAAGGTTCCTAAGTAAGAATTCTTGCCCTGCCTCATTGTCATATAAAAGATAAAAGACCATGTACTTTTCTCCTCTCCTGCAAAATTTTTCTGTCAGTCTTGACAAGAGTTTTTACATTTTCGAGAAGGATTTTTGAGCACATGTTGTAAGCTGTAAACAGCACAAACAATACCAACCGAGCATCTAAACTGCAGTAGCTGCTGCTTTGTTGAATGGACTGAAAGGCCTGTTTGTGTATTTTCACTCAATGAGCCAGTTCTTCTTTGTTTGTTGTATAAGTGGTAGGGATGTTAATATTTGACTTTTCCATCCTCACAAGCAAGGACAAGGACAGTTTCCTCTCTGCTTTAGGGAAAAGACATATTTCTGCACAGTTCTTGCCTCCTGAAGCGTTTGGAGAAATTATCAGGTGCACTTTAGTTGTATGAGAATTGTAGAGTTTTGTGCAAGAAAAACATTGTTTCCAGACAGCCATGTATGTTTTTTGTGCAAGTTTGGTTTTCTACACAAAAACATATTTTTTCTACAAAAATCTTGTGCACAAGGTTCTTAGATAACAAAAATCTTGCTAAGAAAGCAGCAATCTTACATAATAAAATCACATGGCTACCTTTTTGTGCAAAATTCTTGGTTTTTTTGCACTTTATTTTTTAAATATGATTTTCATTGTGTATGACTGCTTTTTTTGAATAAAAAACAGCAATCTCGCACAAACCCCCCCATGTTCCTATTTAGAAACCCTTTTTTTGTGCAAAGCCCCACAATTCTTGTGCAAAAAGAATGCATATATTTCTGCACAAAATAATTTCTCAAAACACTTCAGAACATGAGAATGGCAGACAAAAACTGCAGAATTCCCATCATTGTATTATTCTTCCTGACTGGATTTCCTGAAAGTCTGGAAACCCATTGCTCATCCAGGAAACAAATAACAAGGAATATTCTTTTCATTCCTATTCTCTGCTTCATCATAAAAAAAGGACCCGCCAATATTACAGGGGGACATTTTGCCCAAATTTTAGAAAACATGATTTTTAAAAAAATGCTCTGTTTTTTGTCCTCATACTGAAGTTGATTTCCCTGAAGAAACAGCATGTTCCACTGAATGTGAGAAATCTCACGAGGTTAGAAAAACTCTCAAAGGTGGTGAAGGTGAGGAGACAAGCCATCTTGATGTGGCAAGACAGCCTGTCTGGACAAAAAGGAATAATTTAGCAAGATCACATCTCTCTTCCTGAGAGACCCAAAAGGGCTCTGTGCAACTACGATGACTTTGCAAGCTTAGGAGCTTGGCTGGAGGAAGAGTCCTTGACATTCATAGAGGCTGACGTATGCCAATTTTCTATCCAGATGATGGCCTGGATACTACTATGCTTATATTCCTGTCCTCATTACCAAACTATTTTGATGCTTCTGGGGGAAGAAAAAAACTTGGGAAAGAGCCCCTTTAAGACCTATTTTCCAATTCAGTTCTGTGTATCTGTCTCTCTTCATCTCCATTTTTCTGATGGAAAGCAAAACTGCGCCTGAAAGAGTCTTGTGGAGGCCTGATGTAAGCTGTCTTGAGAATCACTGAAGGTAAGATATAAATCACTTAAATCATTAGATAAATAAATTGATGACCTTTATCAATGGTAACTACATTTTGACATATGCAAACAGGGCACAGCTTACTTGATAAGATGCATATAAGGTGAAATATCAAAAATTTGTGTAAAGAAGAAAAGCTGGGAAAAAATAATGTTTGGAAATTGTACAAGAAATATTACTAGCTATCAAAGCAAAAGCTACAGAGTTTAGAGCTTCACATTCTCAATAGCAATTGTTGGCTTGCTTGGTTTTTTTTTTTTAATTAAAAAAACACTGCTTGTATTTACGACTCTTCATGACATTGGCTAATTGCTATTTTAACTACGTATTCTGTTTGTAAACATAATTTAAGCAAAACTGCCAAGCAAAATACTTTCCCAGCACAAAAGAGAACACATTGGGAAGGACAATGATTAAAATTAGAGCAATTTATCCCATAGCATTTGGAGAGCAGGACTTTAACACTAGGTACATCAATCCCTCAATGTCTATCCCAGTAATTTGCATGAGCGCTGTAAACGACAGCTTGTTAACAGCTCATTAGGGGTCCTGAAAACCCCATGATAAACAAACACAAACCAGCTGAATGGACAATATTTCCAGTCATAACTTATATCCTAAACAACTGATTTAAGCACTACAGGAAGCACACACACACACACACACATACACACAAACAACTTGATCAAATGAAGTGTGAACAAACATATAGGACAGAGCTTAGGGATCTAGAGAACACACTGTACTTAAGCCTGAGAACATACCTAACTTAAAACATTTATTTTATTATTCATCTGTCTATCCAATCATGCATCCTTCTGTCTATATAAAAGCAATAGGAGTGAATTTTAACACACACCCTTGCAAGGAATTCCAGAAACATCAACAATAGTATTTACATGCCTATATATCAACAGAGATAAATTTAATATATAGGCACTCCAGGATAGATGGACAGACAGATAGATAAATAGACTTACCATATCTTATTGGCATTCAGAACAAAGTTGTAATAATTACTGTCTGCTTGTTCTAAAATCATCTATCTATATATCAAGGATGTGTAGGTATATAGATATTTCTGACATTCCCTTATAGAGATTGTGTTAAATTTCAGTCCAATCTTCTTTGTGCCTAAAAAGATGTAATAAGACAGTAGACTATCAATACTGAAAGTAGATCAGTGTGAATTTTAACATACCGCATAAGAGGCAGTAACAGCATCATAACATAGAGAAAACCTATTTGTGTTTTCTGGTGAGGGAGAATAGAATTCCTGAATGTTGTCTTTACTTATCTTTGGAAGAAAGCTTTATTATAAGCTCATTTCAGCTGAACAAATCTCTCTGGACTCCCTGCTGAGCAGGGCATTTAAACTTTAAAGCTGAAAGTCATTCATTTTCCTTTGCTGACAGTGAAAACTTTTAACTGTAGAGGTTTCATGATGTATATGGAAGCTTTTTAGTTGTTTTCATGTGTGGAAAGCGTTAAAGCATTTAGACACTTACTGTGTTTTGGGGCAATGAAGGAACATCAAAGTGAAACCACCTTCACTGGTCACTTTGGTAGACTATTCCTTAGGCAATAGCCCTTCACCTCTTTCCATTACAATCATTGGCACCAGGAATGGACAACTTCTAATGTTGCAGGAGCCAAGTCTAACCCACTCCTAAAAACTCCTGGGTTTTACCTGTATGCCAGATAATTTTTGTGGCAAAATGGTGGAAAGTATGGCAGCTTTTCGGATGAAAAAAAAAGATGTGGGGTTCTTTCCAAAGCCATTAAACTTCTGGGAGCACCATTAGCCTTCCAGTGATGTTAGGACTCCTGCAAAGATTTCTACGAGCTCTATTTTAACTAGAAAAGTGGTATATGGGAAACCTTGATTCCAAGGTTAACAGTGGTCTGGGAGGCTTCCAAAGATGTTAATTAGTTTTCAAATGAAGGAATGAACCTGTTCACAACGAAAAGAAACCTATTTTTGCTCCTGCAAAAGTAGTTTTCATGGGGGTGACACAAAAAAGACAGAAAAAATGGCAAGGAGGGAGCAGCATGCCTCCCCATGCATCCCTCCTTCCCTGTACAACTGTTTTGTAAGATGTGAAAAAAAATGACACATCATTTTTCTTTTTTTAATAATACATCTTCATCAAAGACAACACACAGTTATGATGCTGGTAGAGTTGAGCATAGAGAAGACAAATACTTTTGTCTTAAATATCTTTATTACCTGGGGTGCAGTAGCAACTTATTATTTGAGTTCCAATACCAATAAATAATTAAAATTAAAATGAAAGAATTAAAAAACTTGAAGAGGGAAGCTTGGCACATGTATAGCTCATGAAGCAGGTGAACTGATTTAATTTATTTGTGTTGAAAATCTCATTGATATATATTTCGTTTCCAAGATTCATCTACCAACTTTTCTGGGAAGAAAGAGTTCAGGAAGAGAAACATAGTGATTTCCTTTAGTTCTTTTAATTCAACTGCTAGTGCAAATTTTATTCTGCCTCAAAGCAGGTGGGAAGGCACTCAAAAAACCCTACGGATATTGATTCAGATTCACTCCTTCATAGTGTTACACTTTGAGATGAACAATGAAGAACAATATTATCTATTTTTATTTTTTTAAAAACAAGTGTTTATTTTATTCATTAAAATATTTACATGTGAAACTTGGGAATGTGGTTGAGAGGTACACCACCATTAAAGCCAATGCAGAAGCTGTTACTCAAGCAAAGGTCCTTGAAAAGCTTCTTATGAGGATCGGGAGCCACTAGCCTCCTTTGGCTTGATGACTGCATTCTATCAAGTCACCTGAAGAAGTGGCTTGAAATCCACAACAACCCATTCTAAAATTAATCAGCCTAAAAGGTATCTTTTCTTTTCTTTTTTTAAATTCTGAAACAGATCTACATTGCTATCTCTTTGAAAACTATCAAATAAGACAACAGACATTTATCCATTCAGCTATTTAACATGTGAACCTGATGGCCATTGACCTGGAAACAAAGACTAGACAACAAAATTGGATGTGAAGATGAGCTTATTTAACTTAAACCTATCTGCAGTGCAGAAAGTAGCAAAGCTTACTTCAAATAGTGCTGGCCAAGAAGTCATACCATAAGGGAAACTTAAGGGTGATACACCTGGGGTCAAGGTGCATATGGAACAATATCAGGCAGATTTCCAAACTAAGTGAGGGGACAGCCTGACTTGTGCATCACTATAGGATCAGCAAGGCCTTGATGCACTCTATCTGTTAGTCCCCAGTGACATGCAACCAACAGAAGAGCCCTCCTTTTATGGTTGTGAAGACACCCCTAGGGGATCAAATCCTGCATCAGATGTTCACCAGGAAGTCCCAATGTGCATACCCACCTTAGCCTGTATTGTGCTGTATAAATCAAAGAAAAATTCCACTAGCCAAATTTGGAGAAATAGAAACACCTGAGGACTAAATAATTAATTAGACAAATTAAAAAGAGATATAACAATATAATTTTGATTAAACAGTGCTTCAAATAACTAACAATGAAGATCAAAGTCTGCTGCTCCAATCATGAAGCATGAAGAAAGCAAAAAGCAGAGCCCCTTCCAAAATTCCTTCTTCAACCAAAATATTGGCTGAACCTAGGCTGAAAACATAATTTTTTTGCAAAAAAAAAAAAAGAGAGAGAGAGAGAGGGACAAAGACCCTAAGGGAGGTGGGGGATTATCACTGCCATGGGCACTCCATATGTGACAGCCCCGTGGTTGGCTGACCTCTTTCCAGAATGAGAAAGCAGCCAATTGCTCCCATGCCCACTGAGAATGGGCAGGGTGGCAAAAGTGCTCCCCAATTCATTCTGTGGGAAGGAGAAATATTTTCCTCTAAAGGCAACTGCTGCTTGGTAGTCAAGAAAAATAACACATAATATTCTGGGTTGCTTTCATAATGACAGTTGCAGCTTGTGAACTAAGCAGGGAGGGCATCTCTCCCCAAAAGTATTGGGGGGCACCCCCACCTCTCCAGTGCGTAAAACCAGTAATCTGTGCACGAGTAAAGCCTCAAAGTCACACAATAGCCAGATTAATTGATTTACACATACTTGCTGCAGGAGGAAACATGGTACAATAAGTATGGTACACTCAGTCACACCAGGAACAACAATAACAACCATCACCATCTAGTTGCATTGTTAACAATATGCTGCATATACTACACCTAGATTTACAGTATTCCATAAGCCAGAAAACTGTGAAAAGAGATCGCATTTACTTTTATCTCACCCAGAGTAACATTATCTCCTGCAGCTGTAAAGGAACAATGCTATCATATAAATCTATTTATGGGAATTGCCACAGCTGCAATAAAAGGCATCCTTCCTCATGCCTTGTTCACAGCAAATCGCCCCAAATGCTTGCAGTTAAATAGAGCCTCTTGATTTTTTTTTTTTTTTTGGTTCCCTTTACCATGTAAACCCCACTGTAAACCCCTTCTTGTACAAATGTTCCTCCACTTCTGTCAAGAGAAAGAACAAATTTCCTAACCAAAACTGAAAAGTCCTTGGCTTTTCAAATGACTATAAATTGCATGGCTAAGTGCATATGGCCACAGGGCTGTCACAGTTACTTTTCTTGACAATTCATCATAGCATACTAATTCTGTAATATCATTACTGCATCTCTTCTCACTGTACTGATCCAGCCAGTTAATTTAATCAACTAATAATAGATTCAGAAATGGATGCAAGGGCTCTAGCACTTCAAATTATATTACTAGAGATGCACAGCAGCGAAAGCAACATATTCACTTCTTACTATTAAATGTAACCTCCAAAAGTTTAGACATTCCTAGTGAGATGGGATTTGATCTCTTATAAAACAACAACCTCTTTAAAAAAGAGCCTTGCTGTACAGTCTTGAGGGTAACTTTTAGCTCCACAGCAATATTAAAATAAGATTTTAAAAAAAGCTTTTTCCTTTGCTTTTAAATAGAAAGTAATGTGCAGTCTTACACTTCCTTACTGAGACTGTATCTATTCAGATGCATATGCAGATGGCTGGCACCCCAGAGCTATATCCATAAAGTATCTCTACAACATCATTTTTGAGATCATGCAAGGTCTACAATGTAGAGGCTAAATGTTGTTTGTACACCCCACAGTCAAGGTTCTGTTAGAGACACAGGCCATTTCCACACCTCACCCTTTTCCATTCTTGTCCAAGCATCATCCCAGCACTGCCTTTGCTGGGATGGGAACATGTCCCCAGTGCTCCCCTCTGCACCCGGCCAGCTGCCTGTGGATGGGAGTGTGAGTAATACACTCCATCCTTCTGCAGTGCAGCTGGCCTCTTTCCCGTGCTACACTGGGGAAGGACAAGCCTCTATCACGCTTTTGCCCATTCTGCATGGCCACCAGCGATAGGAGCATCGTGTCATGGCAGGCCATTAACAGATTTTTTCCATTCATGATATAGCCTGCAGTTGTGCTGAGTGGGGACATATTGGCAGTGGGACCACAATGACATTGTGTGGTAGCACAACTCGTGGACTGCTGCCAATGTGTCCCCATCGTGGGACAGCGATGCCATGGAGAAATGGCCATAAACACAGGTAGGCGTCCCTTATGTGTGTGAATATCCTTTCTCAGGTGCTGTGGGGACTGGTATTCCCTTCCTTCTCCCACAGCACTCAAAGCCTCTCTAACTAACTGTAAAGCCCCTGAAGCCACCCTGCATGGCCACTCTGTGCTTTGTGGCAAGCAGGTCTGGGACTTCTGGGAAACTCATGTCCATGCTGGTTGACAGCCTCTGCAAAACTCAATACAAAAAGTCACTTTCCCAGGATCTAGATTTTTGCTTGGAAGGACTGAGAGATCTGTTCAGAATTCCTGTGTTTAGATTGTTTTCTTCCCAAATGTCTACTATCTGCACTGGGCTTGGGCTAACTGAACTTAGAAAACCAATGTAAATTCTGCACGTTTGAAATGTACTCATCTTTGACTTAGAGAACACAATGTCTTTTCACCAGTGCACCAGCTTGAGATCAGTTATTAAACTTTCCCTCCTGTTTCACCAATACAAAACAGCTCTGTCCATTAGTGAACATGAGATATGCTTGAAAATGAAATGCGCGCATGTTGTCTTGACTTACTGGAGGGGAACAATTACATAAAGAAGATATCTGCACCATGAGTGAAATTACCTGGAGAAAATGCCTGCTTCTCCTACACAAAACTGTTGCTACTGAGGAAAGTGCTCACTCAAGACAGAGTCACCCCTCCTTGTCCAACATAGGCCAATAACACATCTTGCAGCAAGCTCCATAATTGCTGACCATTTTAAAGCAATGTACATGTCTCAGATCTGTAATCAAACCTGTCCTCCTTTTTTTCATCAATATACAACAGTTTTGTCCATTAGTGAACATGTTAGATGGTAAAGTATTGAGTGCTATGCATTTTATGCTAAAATCAATCTACTGTCATGCAGTCATGCCACCTAACGTGTTTTTAAGCCATCTGCTACAGAAATCAATGTGATTCTTATTTGATATTCATGTGTTAAGTTCAGCCTCATAAATTTAGAAGTGTTTTGCTGTTGTGATGGTTATATATTATCCATATTCTTCAAATTTGATGAAATTTTGTTCCATCAGATTGAATATCTTAGATTTCTTAGTTTAGATGTACTTGATTCTCAGTTTTATTTTTATTGTCACTCTTAGATGTAGGGTAAGGGAAGAGATTAAATTTTCAGGAAACTAAATTTATAGCTAAGTCAGAAAAATTTGCAGATGCTGCAGCTATTATGAAAAAAAGCCTTTAGAAAATCAAGTTGAGGCTTTTCAGAGGAAACTGATTTTTAGCAAATAAGGAAGTTTGATATACATCAGCCTAAAGAAATATCACATTAGAGAATATGCACTATCCCTGAGCCTTACTTTTAACAACCTTATATCTAAGAAATGAAGTGTTACACCAGATATGTTCTGCTACACAGTAGTTGTTGATATCATTCACAAACACACACACACACACACACACTCATTCACTCACTATGAGCTAATTCTTCCTTTACTGAAATAGCTCAACAGTACGCAAAATACCAAAAATGTTCATTTTAAATCAACCATAATAGCTCAGGCTTGGCTGCATTTATACTAATGAAATTTAATGTTTCTCACTTTGTATGAAAAAACCTCCCACATATTATCTGGTATCAGCTTCATCTTGGTACCAAACATTTCAGAATTGAGGAACAGAATGGTTCTTTGCTTAGGGATATGCAATCATTTACTGCTAATTTTAACTCTTAAGAATGTATTTCTTTCCTTAGCATGCGCGTTCTGTGTGGCTCTATTAATCTGTGAAAGGATAAAAGCATTGCTGCCTAAATGGTTACTTAGCCTCTTGTTCATTTTAAAAACAGGATTATTCAGGGATTTCCAAAGCATTGTTTCTCTGATTCTCTCTCACACACATAAACACACAGACTTTTTCAGTAAATTAGCTTACTTTGCATTTTGGCTAGTCCTTGATTCTCCCCACAACCCAAACTCAAAGTAACATAATATATAGTGTGACTACACATATGCCAAGGTCCACCCACATTCTAGGCCATTTCAGCACCTTACCCTTTTCCCTCATTGTCCTGGCATCATCCTGGCAGCACTTGTGCCAGGATGGGAGCGTGTCCCCAAAGTTCCCCTCTGCACTCAGCCAGCTGCATGTGGATGGGAGTGCAAGCAACACATGCCTTCTTTCTACAGGGCAGCCTGCCTCTTTCCTGTGCTGCACTGGGAAAGAAAATACCTACATTGCACTTCCACCCATGCACATGGCCACTGGCCATGGGAGTGTCACGTGATCACAGGCCATTAATGGATTTTTTCTGTTAATGGAATATCCCGCAATCGCAACGAGTGGGGATGTGTTGGCAGCGGGACCATGATGACGTCGTGTGAAAGGACAACTCACGGACTGGCAGCAAAGCGCCCTCATCACGGGACAGCAACGTCATGCAGAAATGACCCTAGACAACAAGAGTTCATTGCACAGCATGGGTAAAATACAAGCATTGACTGTCTCTACACCATAGAATTCTCTTCTAAGGAGTGGCTCCTTAGTACACCTCTAGCATGATAAATCTATTGATAGAGTGGTCCACTTTAGACTTGGGGACCATATGAGTGACTGCTTATCCATGGGGGAATAGCTGCTCATAAGAATGCCGTACGATGGTACAAATTCTTTTCCTTATATCTAATTTGTATAAATTATATGATGGGAAGAATATTCAAAAATATTCAAAAAATGGTCAAAACCCATGTATTTCAAGTGTTGGCTAACCCTGATAAGAAGAACCCCTGAACTAACAAGAATCTCTATTGTTCAGGACTTTCTGGGCCCAAAATAGCATTTTCTGCATAGAAAATTATATTTCTTTCTGAAAATGTTACTTTCTGCAAAGAAAATGTTTTTTAAACACACACATAAAAATGCTGTAATTAGGAAAATAAAGCAAAATTTGCTCATTGTTGTTTGGCACAGAAAACAGCATTTTTCTGTGCAAGAAACAGCATTTTCTGTGCAGAAAATTAACGCGTATGCACAGAACTATTATTTTCTGCACATAAATTCCTGTTTCCTACCAAAAAACAGCTTTTGTGCAAAACAACAATGTACAAATTTTGTGCACAATAAGTCCTAAATTATTAATAAGCAACAAGAAAATTATTGCTAAAATGTTGCTTCTTTAAGAAGAAAATTAGTGAAGAATTCCATCCAACATATAATCCTCATCTGCAGTCTGAAACAACATAATCCAAGAACAGCTTCAACATGCCATCAGTTACTTTTCTAAGATCTTGATCCACATTATTCCTACCCTTCTATACCTCTTCATATATCTATTTTATTTTATGTCTTCTTCATAAAAATATCCTTTCTTCTTGACAGAGATCCTTGAACTGGCAATGCCATGCAAGTAAATAGAATTATACACATTCTTCAGGGTATATTATTCCCACTAGAGCATTGTACATATCCCAGCTTGGTTAGCAAAAGCAGTAACATGTGTATTTCTATACTGCTTATCAGCTAAGTGCTCTCTAAGCGGTTTACAATGTGCTTAGCTAATTGCTCCCAACAAGCTGGGTACTCATTTTACTGATCTGCGGAATGATGGAAGGCTGAGCCAAACTGGAGCCCAGCAGGATTGAACTCTCAGCCTTACGGCTGCAGTACACTGCGCCACCTGGGTTACAATCTGGCCTCTGACTGTGATGTAGGTCTTATTCTTAAAACAGAAGCAAAAGAAGCATCCTACATCATTATTATGTACATCTCTTAAAAAAATATAATTAAAAACATAATTAGATAGACAGAGGATAGATAGATAGATGAAATTTTCATGTTTGTACATAGTGCAAGTTGAGAATAGGAAATATCTGTGAAAACTGGCAGAGGATGGTCATCATTTGAACACTCATAGGAACATCTAGACCAAGATCAGGAAAAGGCAGTCCATGGACCACATGCAGCCTACAGGCAGTACACTGCATCTGTGGACCACCTGTATATCCCCACCCTCCCCCCCAAAAATATAACCCCAAAGCCCCCTACAGTTTTGAAATCCAGTTTGGGGGAAAAAAACCCCTAAAATAAATATTGAGGACTGGTGCAAAATGTCCTATCATGCTCAAAAAGAATATGAGTGTCCAGTTTTGACCAAAAATTTGAGACTAGGGAGTTAGGAGGGATGCTGCCTTGGGGAGGATGCTACTTTGGATCCCTAGAACCTGCCTCCCTCTATTCTAGACAATCTGCACACCTTGTGAACCTCTATAGCAGGGCTTACCAAACAGTGTGCCGCGACACATTAGTGTGTCACCTGTAGTGTGTTGGTCTGTCATCTCCCTGGCCGAGAAAGACTCCCCCACCCAAGCCTGGCCTGTTGCTGTTGCTCTCGCTAGGGCCTTTTCCCAGCAAGAGTGACGGCAGCGGGCAAGGACTGGGTGGGAGGGGGCTTCCTTTCTCCCTGCTGCTGCTCTTGCTGGGGCCTTTCCTGGTGAGGGTGACGGCAGCGGGCCAGGACCAGTGGGGGCTGCCTTACCTCACCCTAGATATACCTCTAGGTACCTCCAGTTTGCTGGTAAAGCTGAATTACTGTGTCGCAAAATGATACATGTTGAAAAAGTGTGTCACCAACATGAAAAGTTTGGAAAGCTCTGCTCTATAAAATCTAATTGGCTGTTGTCAGAAAAGGGAGAATCCAAAGGTTGGCAAACTAACCCCTTATGAGAATTGTTAAAGTCTTTTTTTTTTTTAAAGATGAGACCACACAAAATTTTCCACTGGATTCAGGTTTCAGCAATCATAAGTTGAGTACTAACTATTTTCACATTTTAGTTTTAAAAAGGAAGGAAAGCAGAACTGTACATCAATTACACAAATTAACTACACACATAGATGCTTGATAAGTACAGGAAGCTTTTTGCAGTAGGTGTACTTGTTGGAGAACAAATTAGTGTTTCACTGATGCACTTATACTCCTGTTACCACATCCACAACTGAAAGATGATTAACATACATTCCTTGGAGAACCTATCTGGAAATAATTTTAGATCTATTTTATGCAGAACTAAGGAAGCTGCCAGTCAATCAGATCTTCAAGCAGATGGAATTCCACCGAGAGGAACTATAGCTAACTATACACTGCTCGTCTAAAATCATTTAAGAGTGGCTATGTACAGGTTTGTGCAGCATTTTGGTAATAACGTGTCACATATCTAGTATTTCATGAAAAAAAAAATCAAATTGTGTAGGAGGAATCAAGGAAAATGTCAAATTCATGCAGAAAGATGGGTGTATTTCACATCCATTCCACAGAACAAAACAAGTAAATTTATTGAACATATGGCTGATTAAGTTGAATAGCCCCTTTCCAAAATTATTCTGACTGCCACATTTTGAAAAATGCAAACTTTTAAAAATATTCACCACTGAACCATCTGTCTCCACAAAGGAAAAGAAAATGAGGACTTCTGATTGCTATTGTCCTAATCATACATAAGTGTAATATATTTCTAATACGTGTGTTAACCAACTCCAAAACTACATATTCAAATTCTTTGTAAAAATGTTCAGATACTGGTTACATACTGGCTTTAAATATAACTGGCCTTAAAATCCAGATTCGGTCTAGGAAAATAGTAGACATTATAAACAAGGGACAGTTTTCTGTGTCTATACTAAATAATTTCAGTTACAGGGTATTAAATTTAATCTTTCTAAGGACCATCATGAATAAATATATCCATCCAAAATGTGGAGGGTATTCATAATCCTCCCAATTCCTTATACATCTAATATTTGTTCCAGGCTATAGGCACAGGCGTCAATATGGAACCTACTCAAAGTACATGACAGGGCCAAAGTACATGACACTCAGAGACACACTGGATTTTCTGCACTACACTGTTATAGCGCTACTATTTTTGTGGAATCCTGGGGTTTGCAGTTCAGGAACGGACATTTAGAATTCTCAGCCAGAGAGCTCTTTGGCCTCAGGAAACTACAACACCCCAGAATTCCACAAAAGGTTGAAAGTGGAATAATAGCACTGTAACAATGTAGTACAGAAATGGCCTTTGACTTTCCACCAGCAGATTAAAACCTTTTTATGGAGACAGGCTTTGAAAACTGAAATTTTTTTAAAGGATGGGCATGGGGGTGCTGTACTGTTTTATCTGAGTTCTTTGTAAGAGCTTTTAATATTTTAAACTACATTTTATTCTTTTAACTTAAGGTCTGAATTGTTTTACTATCGTAAACAGTTTTATTTTAATACTCACTGTAGTATGTTTTCAATTGCAATGTCTTTTAAATTGTCGGCCACTTTTGAGTCCCACTTTTGGGAAAAAAGCAAATATAAATACATATAACAACAACAACAACAACAAATTCAACAACAAATTATTAAGTATCCTTCCTTTCTATTTTTCACCAGGACGGTAATTAACCCTCTCTTCCTCAACCAAGATCTCTATGGAAATTCTTTTTCTCCTTTTGGAAGGGGAGAGCGCCTCTTGATGAAGATGGGAGTGGAATCCCTTAAGTGGGGGAAGGAGACCTGACATGCTTCCTTGTGATGTGTTGACTGTCAAAATTAACTACTTTGAATCCACAATTTTACAAATATGTTTATGATCACGAACCCTCCATTGTTCCCCCTGATTCACAAGATAATATATCGAAATCAAATTCTTTAAAATTCCTCCAAAACATGATTATTGGAGTCCTTCCATTTTATTTCATTGTTCTTCCAAGGGTCTGTTAGGCCCTGGATTACCTCCTGGAAAATTTCCCTGAACGTTGACCCATTAAGTCATTCTTGTTCTAGGTATATTTTCCCCTGCATAAGTAAACTATAGTAACTTATGCATTTTTGGATATGTGCATTCTATGCACTCTATGCATCTATATATTATGCAATTTTGAAAAAGCAGAACAGCTACAAAGCAATTTTGTCCCATGGAACAGAAAATTGTGCAGGGTCCCCTCCCATACTCTCTCATTTCTGTGGAATCCTAGCAAGCCAGGCATCCAAGGGACAGATGGCCTGGAACTGGAAGCTTCTTTCTTCCTTCACTCCCTCCCCCTGCTTCAACAACTAGATAGACGATTGTACTGATATTATGTCTAACTAGTATCCCAGCCAAAATAGGTAACATCAGCTTGTTACAAGAAGGGCAGTTTATCCAAGTCACTGAAACACCACCATGTAAAAAACTTCTCAGAAACATTTTTGTTTTAGTGTCTCTACCTGTTTTTGCTCCCATCTGTTGCGATTCTATTCTCGAAGCTTAAATGGTTGAGCTTCGGATTTGCTTCTTTCAGATGACATGGTAAAGATGTACTAATAAAACTAGAGCTATTTTAACAAAGTGGTAGCCATGCTAGAAATAGCAGCTCACCTGTCTGTTGCCAAAAGCAGTCCAGCGACAGATTTTGATGGGAACAACGGACAATAGGGCAGAGATAGGGAAAATATGCAGACATGCTAGAGATGTAAATTTACACCTTCCTGAGAGGTTAAAAAAAATTCTATTCACCTTTCACATGTTTACATACAGCCAATTTTGTAAGCCTCATTCTTAGTGATTAACACCTCAGTGAAGTGAAACCTATCAGAGAACCACACTGCTAGACAGAAACACATGCCACCTAAACTGCCTGCAAAGATTTCAGTTCATAAAATCCATCTTACAATGTGCTATATGGAAACAGCAAGGAAGCTTACCAAGCTGGGACCCAAATAATTCAGGTAAGCAAGCCAGGCCAGTTGCTTCAGAGAGAGACAGTAGGCACACCCAATCCAAAGTAATTTCTCCTGAGCTCAGTTGGACTTACTACCAATTTAGGGTGTACAGGATTTCAGCCTTCAAGAAGAAGTAATTTATGAGTGGGAAAGCACAGGAATATTCTAATTGCTGGAAGGTGGCATGTCCTTATAAAATTTCATATTAAGGCAAAGATAAAATCAGGGTCTCAAGTGCCTTGTATTACTACCCCCCAGCTCCCCATTCGTTGTATCTTTTAGCAATATTCAAGTGATGCATTGGAAACTATGAGTGCAATCCTGTACACACTTACTCAACCATGACTCCCATTTTGCTCAACAGGATTTACTTATAAGTAAGCATGAAGAAGACTGGACTGGAAACAACATGTTAGGTGATTTTAGCTTCACATGTTCTAAAATCATCCTTTCGAATTTTAAAGTTTAGGACAAAATGCCACAGCAACTTGAAACAGGAATGTTTCTTTCAGCATTTTCTCAATGGAATGAACCTAAGCGATTTTTCTCATTACACAAGCAAAACAAATGTTGAAAGGTATAGTCCCATGAAATGTAAGCAGAAAACGGACCCATACAAAGTTAACAGAAATCTGGCATTCGGGTTGAAAAATCACATCTTTGTCTGCTTTTTCTGGCAGACTTTACTGATTTTTGAAACATATCTCTGAAAATAATTTTAGGCAAGAAATTTAACTCTTTTTTAACATGTTTCAACCTGCCTTTGCTGCTAACTGCTGAGTAAAGGTAATTTTAGCCAAATCATTCGATTAAAATAGTTTTGTCTGAAACAGTCTGGTTGTCATTGTTGAGATTAATCCAGAATAAATGGGACGTGGAAATGATTATAGCCTAAATGCAACTGCTAGTCCCAACTATAATAGACTCATTCAGTAACTGCCGAATGATAAGTCAATACCTAAGTAAGAGATCCTGTTGATTCAATACGTCTACTCTGATTGGTGCTAGCAATTGGATGTAGACCCAATTTATATAAACAGTGTTCTCATTCTGGGTCAAAATCAGGACAAACTCTGCAAGATCACAAGAAATACAGAAGGAGGTTAATAGCTGATATTGGATGTGATCAATAGAGCCACACTGGTGGCTTTAGTACCAAAGCTGGGATTCTGGATCACAGCACAATACTGAGGCTCCATCTTTTAAAGAGATACTCCCAAATACAAGAAGATGCCCTTGAATGGATGCCAATACAACACAGAGATTTGGAGTCAATGGACAAATCCTGTAATTCTTAATGCATGCACACAAACACTCGGATCTGCACAGGAAGCTGTCTGAATGCCAGACAACTGAATTAAGTTTGCTTTATATTTCACAATAAAATCAGGGGAAAAAAATGAAAATGTGCTGTTTCCAATATTTTCTAGCAAGAGACTGTATTTCAAAGTGAAATAAGGGGGGCAAGTGACTCTACCCATTTTGATGTTCAGGTTTATACTGATATCTTTTTCTAAATCATTCCAAATTGTTATCACTGAATCCTGCTGCCAGTGGTGACAGATTCCCTCCCCTTTACTTTCTCTCCTCTTTAAGGATGACAGATACCCTCTTAGAGTATGCTGGCTGGTAGTCACAATTTCTTCCACAAAATGTGTTAAAAATAGTATTATTTCAGGGTATTGTGGGGGGTGGGTGGAAGGATGGTAGGTACTGTAAAAGTGGTAATCCACACTGGTGGCTATTGTCTTCAGCAATGGTGATTCATGCTCTATCACTAAAAATGGCTTGGAACAACACTGTTTGCAGGGTATTCCAGAAGATAGCTACTACCTGTCAGCTGTAGGAAGACTTCAAGTGTCATTGTTAAAATTAAGAAAGAAATATCCCATTATTGTTCTGCTGGCAATATCACATGCCCTCCAACAAAAGGCCAATATCAAGAACAGTCTCAGATATCAACCAGGCTTGAGTCAAACATTTTCTGTGGTTCAGCTCAGCACCAGAGACAGCAAATATCATGATAGGTGAGTCAAGTTCTTGAGGACTCTATTAATATGTAACTATTTGTTATGAAGATTGTACATTATTTGATCTCATGCTGCCTCTCATTATCAATGTGTATATGCCAACATGTATAAGTTGCTTGTTAATTTGAATTTCCAAGGGTTTTTTTCAGGCAAAGGGTAGTCCAAATTGGCTTTGCCAGTTCCTTCCTCTGAAATATAGCCTACAGCATCTGAAATTTATTGGCACTCTCCCATTCAAGTACTAAGCAGGGATGACCCTGCTTAGATCAGGCAGGATCTGGTGCTTTTAGGATATTAAATATGAGTTTTCCCAGTTTACTCAATTCTTATCAGCAATTCAGGAAGCATCGGTGGGTTAAAGAATGTAAGCTCTGCACTCTCACTTTAAGGAATCAGAGATGAAGTAGTGCCTGATGTGTCATGAAATAAAACATGAAACAACAAGCACTCATGATTTTCCAGGCTACGAGATCTGAAAAGATACATCAGACAACCACTTGGTCTACAGGCCAATTAAGAAATTATGAAGTTTTCATTCAACATAGATAGTTGCCCAAACTGCCATTATAGTCTATATGCAGGATGAAGTTAAACAAAGAATGTAACTGCAACCTGAACATCTTTGTATTTGTTTTCTGTAAATGTATGCATGTATGCATCCTATCAGATGTGGGGAATAATGTGATTTCCACATGGATTGCCACTGTAACAAATACAGCAGGCGGTCAAATATTATGTGCAAAATAACCTCAGGAAATGACATGTTCATCAGTTTTTAACAACAACTGAGAATATATTGTTTTTCAGTTTACTATTTTAAAAAACAAGAGTGTGTTTATAATCAATATTGCTTCAACACCAATTCTTTCTGGAATATGAACAAATATGTTTATACCATCGCAAGAACCCATTAATTAATGCTTTTTTTACAGTCAATGCTACTATAAATTAAGCATATTTATTGCAGTGCCACATAATAACTGATATGCATGAGGAGAGAAATCCCTAAATATATGCATACTCTCCAAATAAATAAACTCCAGTATGATTAATAATACTTTAAAAAAGAATAACAAAGTCCTTTTAAAAGGACAAGAATATGTATATGTATTTCTTGTCTTTTTAAATTGATTTTGTTATTCGTTCTTCAAAATATTATTAATCATACTGGAGTTTATTTGGAGGCTATGCATATTTGGAGTATGAATACTATATATATTTATATAAATAAAACCAACTCATTTTAGAAGCAGTGATGGGGAAAGAATGAAATCAAAGCAGAAACTGCACTTGCAGCCATTTTGGAGTTTATGTCATGTGACTATGAATTCCTTCTTGTGGTAAGCAAAAGCAATATACACAACTTGTACAAAGCAAGGAAACTGGATAACTTTTAGCACTAAAAGAGCCTTTCCTTCAAAAGATCCTCCTTGAATCTTAAACTGAAAATATCCCCTTTGAATCTTCAGACCTGCTGGCCGTCTCAATCTCATGTAGAATACAGATTCCTCTTTGAATTGTTCATAGAATCCCCTCTACCTCTATTTTCCCTAAAATAGGATCAATACTGGACATAAACGTTCCTGCTTTGAAAACATTTATTTTTACTA
This sequence comes from Cyclura pinguis, assembly GCA_030412105.1. Classification (NCBI taxonomy): domain Eukaryota; kingdom Metazoa; phylum Chordata; class Lepidosauria; order Squamata; family Iguanidae; genus Cyclura; species Cyclura pinguis. The sequence goes on from CM059600.1 coordinate 135,926,339, forward strand.
ACTTCAGTTCTGGTATCTGTTTGCTTTTGAGATTTTTGATTGAAATAAACCTTATAAGTTAAGTCATAGTTTTACTAGTTTTCTTTTCTCCATTCCTCCTTCCTACTGATGCTGATGCACATATGTATGCATGCACTATAACTCTGCCATTAAGAAAGAAACTGTAATCTGTATGTAGGCTTAACATCGGGAGAAATTTCCTGTGCTAACATTGGAAGATTTTTTCCCATTGCAGAATGATGTACCATTTTAATTAATAATGTAGTAATACACATATCTACTAAGCACTAAGCCCCAATGTGTTCAGTGGAGCTTAATACATATATACAGAATTGCAGCTGGAGACATTTTAAAGGTCTAGTGGAATGCATGGATTTCTTTTTGACAACCATATATTTTTCCAACTGTATCTTTCATAACTAATTTTAGTTCTTTCATCTCCTGGAGCTAAATATATTGTACATTATTTTCCCCATCCCCACACCCATCTTTACCATAACAACTACTCTGGGAATTAAGTTAGGCTGGGAGTGTTATGAGGAAGTTGTGATTTGACCTGATCTAAAATGTGCATTGTGCAAAGGGGGTGGCTGTGAATTCAGAGTTCATGCAGTAGTCATAGTTGTGAAGGAAAGCTGTAATTTTGAGCAGGTCTGATAAATTATTTTAATTTTATGATCATGTATGATATAATATTTTATTTATTGTTAGCCATGCTGTGTGCATCTGTGCACATACACAGAGCATTGCATTTCTTGATTTCCTAACCTCAGTACACAAATTCTAGGGTTTTCCTGTTTAAAATAGCAGTGTGCTCTTCTTCGTTAACAATCTTTGTCCTCTTGTTGCCTTGTCACACCCTTTTGACCACACTCTGATGTTGCTTTGCCATATGTGTCACCATTTTCATGTGTGAAATGTTGGAGGGGATGATATGTCAAACACAATAGAGCAAGATGTTTTCTGTATAATGGGACTGTCATCATTATTTGGTATGCTAGTCAGTTATCTATGATATAGTTACTAAAGTGGTAAAACGTGGTACCTTAATGGTCATCCTGCTCCAGTGTATTGGGAGATTCTGTATCTCCTGTTGCTTACTAAACAAAGAATATTGTCAGTTCTGTCAGGAGTTACCTCTGGATTTTGTCTAAGGTCAACAGTTTAAGTTAGCCTGAAGATTTCTTCTTCGGAAAAAGTGCCCACAGAATGTCTAAGGAACCAAAACAGCAATAATAGGCAAAGACAACAAGATTGCCGTTATCACGACATACATACACATTCTATTTGTGTGCAGATCACTTTCTCACACATGACTCTCTTGCTGGATTGGGAAAAGTGAAGTGAATTAAATGAATAACTAAGGGGTTTCAGCCAAAATTAAATGTTGCAAGTGTTCAACTTATAACATCTGTTTCCCAATTAACTATAATCAGAGAACCAACTCCCATGTTAAATCTTAAATCTAAATGATTGCTTTGGTTAGATATTATTTTCCTTAACTTGAGAACCCAATATTTCAATCAGCCAGTATGGTTGTTATGTATATTTGAAAGCTGATACACTGGCACATATATATTGTGAGGACTGTCTGTCTATCCATCTGTTTGTCTATTGGTATAGTTTTTAAACAGAGGGAGTTAAAATTTACATATTATAAGAAACTGCACTGGATTGGACACTCCCAAGCTAAAACTTTTAAGTGCTGTTCACCTGCCTGGGAAGCTTTCACCTGTAAGTGTTATTGTAGTTAGGATAATGGGGAGACGCAAGGATGCTCCCATTATATGTGTGGATCCATGCAACATTATCACTTGGAAGAAGATCAATAACTACTCCCACTTTGATTCAGCAAGAGAGTTAAGCCCATGAGGGAAGTGCTTCTTGATCCTAATGCCAGAAATTCAAGTCCAAATTAGCCTTGCTGCAGGTATCACAGCACACCATAGTTGGAAGCAGGCTTTAAATGCTGATTAGATACATCCTCTCACTGTTCACATGGAAAAGAGAAAGAAAGAAAGAAAGAAAGAAAGAAAGAAAGAAAGAAAGAAAGAAAGAAAGAAAGAAAGAAAGAAAATTCTTTCAAGCAGAATGAATGCAATTCTTTTTTGCATTCTTGATACAAAACTTGCTGGTTCTGTTTTATTATGCTTAGTGAAAACAGAGCATTTCATGGACCGGTTTTTGTTTAGTAAAATTGACAATATCGGAAAATCTGATTGTTGTTCTCTTGTTGGCTGTGAAAACAAGATAACATTGGATGTATTTTGTGTGCACTAGGTATTGGGGCCATCATGTAAAAAAATCCCAACATTCATGTGAACCTACATAGCTGGAACATAATTCAAGGCAATTTGGGCCTTGGAACTAGACGCTTGGATAGTCAATAGGGGCCAGGTGTGCAATTAATATGTCCTTTTCAGTAACCTCACAGGCTGTGGCTGATACTGTTAACATCTCTTGCTGCTGTTGCTTGTGTTTGGACTATTGGGGCCACGCAGACATCTTCTTTTAGGAAAGTGACAGGTCCTTGAGATAAAGTTGAAGGTATTCCTTTGCTATGCTCATGTATGACTAACTACTGTGCATAACCAGTTTCATTAAATAGGTTAATCAGTCTGAACAGAAAAAAGAAAGACAACACAGGTTTAATTGGTTGGCAGAATTTTTGACCTATTCTTGGCACCTGAAATATCCAGCTAAATTAGCAAATTAAAAAGCATATATTTGGATCTAACTTCTAGAGCTTATAGTGAGTTTGAAAGTATGGCTTGATTGGATTACGTTCTGAAAAGGCTGTATGAAAGAGCACTTTTGACAGTTGCTTTACTGGGATAAAAAGATCAAGATCTAAAGATGCAGTTCAGGATTGCTGTTAGGCTGATTCAAGGTTATAGAGCAGATAGCGGCCAAATGGTGGCCAATCAGCCATAGGCAACTTTTGAATAGGCCCATGACGCAGGAAGTTCAATCACACCTGTTGTGATGGCAACCCAGTTCATGGGGATTCTGTGCCAGATCACCCAATAAATTTTGTCAGAAATGTTTGATCTTCGGAATGTTTGAAATGTTACAAATCTCACCCATTAAAACTTTTCCAAGAGGTCATTGATTCTGGGATTTCGGGAAAGATGATCAAAGAGATAGGAAGCCAGGAGGACTGTGTTCACAACTTCCTTCCAAAGGTGTTGATCCTAATAAGATTATTTGAATAGTGTTTTCTACTGAGGGAGGATATGGTATATGTAAAGAATGGGTTTACAGTTGGGTTTCCTATTTTGCTTGAAACCATAAATCCATTTTGGGCATGCATGTGGGATAACGAAACTGGATCAGAACCAGGTGACAACACCAAAAGAGATTTGCAGGTGATCAAGTTGAGGCAAAGCCAGTGGGTAAAAAACAAACAAACTAACTAACATATTTGCCGATTAATGGATGCAGTCCATCCGTGCAACAGAGAAAACTCATCATCTTTCAGCTCATATGCAGCCATAACAATTCCCTAATTGAGTCTTCTCAGATGTAACCCACAGGCTGGTACAGTTTTCCTAGACTGGTATGCACCTTATCCTTTTTCTACATCGAGACTCAAAGATTCTGCCATTTTCCCAGGCTACGTAGCAGTGTCTGGTTCTAGAAGCTACACACGATTGGAGTGTCAGGTGTTCTTCCGCTGCCCTGTACAACCCAGGACTTGTTCAATAAGAAGGTAAAATTTGCAGCTTAATCTCTGGTAGATTTGGAGATGCTGGTGTGTAACAATGTTTACATATGGAGTTGCCTCTCCTTGCTTGCATTTATGATATTTCAAACTAATATAACATCTCTATGTGGTCAGCTAACAATATTCATTATATGTGATTACACACATCTGTCTGGAGCTGTGAAATAGTGTTTTGTTGACTCCTGAAAGCCATACCTTTTGGTAGCAGGGTCATGCTCACCATCACTCGATAGGATGCACAAAGAAATGGAAGCTGATAGGGTCTTGGGACCCATTTAGTACCCTCCTTTTCCTAACCTACATGTTTCCTCATTCAAAACAGCTCCAAAGAAAAGTCCAGGATAAATTGTACATTATACTCACAAGTTGTCTTTTCAAGGAGGCAGAGGTGGTAAATACTACTTTCAAAACCCTGTTTACCATGTATTACGCATTCTTCACTTCATATGTGGATCATTCAGCTGTGCACACAGAGTGTTTTAATAGGGAAATGCAAAATAAAATCTATTTTACTGCCCACGCAAAGGATTTTAACTTCTTGGACTTTCCCAAGTGAGTGAATGGGGCTGGGCAACAACAAGGCTAGTTGGAAGGTATCAAGTTCAAGGTTCAGATCCCAGCTCTATGTACCTATTCAGTGTTTGGATAGACATACCACGTAGGGACAGAACTCTCCGAGCATCATTCCTGTTCCAGCAATATTTAGTTTTTGTTCTCCTATAGGGGTTCTTGATTTCACTGATACGGACTGAATGGCTTTGGCTTGCTTATGCCAAGGCCAAGGCCTTGCAAGCTTGAGAGAACTTTAAAATGATGCAGTACTGCTAACACCTGGGAAGCATGATGAGACACTGATCTCATACTGAAATCATTTACTCTTGTTGAGTTGAACATTATGGAGCTGATGGTGTTCATCTGTTTGATGTGGGCAATGACTTTTTGTTGTTTCTGGATGTTACCTCTAGCAAGTATGGCAGGTATTGTGGGCAAATCCCAGCTCCAGATCCAGGTGGCATGCAGCACTGGGAAGGGGACTCAAATTTTCAGGACCCAATGGGGAGGAGACCAGGGACTAAGGGTCGTGGTGCATGGTGCCATCATGCTGAGCATGAGGGGGCAGAACCAGAGAGTTTATAGGCTCTGGCTGCCTCCCAGGCTCCTCTATGATGTCAAGCACCTCCCTGCCTCTTGTACAGTATAAGCATACCTAGTTGCCTTAGGACAGAGTGGCAACTTTCTTCCTTTTCCCTGTTTTTTTCCACTTACCCTGCACTGCATCTTGGCAATTGGCTTACGGTAGCGTCTATAATTAGGAGGTCACTTGGCAAGAAGTGAGCAGAGAAAAAGTAAGATTACAGTGAACATCTCTGGCATCTTTTTGGTGAAGTGAAGGACTTTCAGATTGCCTCTTTAGGTTACAGTACTGAGGGGGTGGGGAAGGACACTACCCTCAGGGCTGGCCTGGGAGCAGTATCCTTACTGTAAGTGACAGGACTATGTGAGAGGATTCCCCGGGTTTGCCTTCCATCAGTGGGCTGGCTTGGGAGCAACACACATATAGGGTTGTTCTCCGGGTTGTGGTTTGCCCAGGGGAAGTTGAGGTGGAGGTGTGGGACACCCACTGCCTCAGTTGCTCCCTCAGCAGGTTTCTCCTCACTCTTGCACTTCACAGGGTTTAATACAGTTAAATAGATTGCCTTTATTAACCTGCTGTCTTGTGTCTGGTCTTTTTATTCCCATCATGGGTCAGCAATTACTGGTGTTCCACTTTCATGGGGATAAAGTGGCACTCCTTTCAAAGTGATGGATGATTCCTGCCACTTTCAACACTGAGCTATGCGAGCTCCATGTAAGCTACAGATTGCCTTTAGGTTTAGCACAGTTTACCTGCTTTGAATTTCTGAGTTTGAAAAGGGAATGAAAGATGAAGATGCACAACACTATTATTGGTGCAGCCTTAAGGAGTGGCAAATGTTTAAGTACTATTCTTTGAGGCTGTGGTAGACTCACTCCTTTTTTCTTATTCTCCCTGGTACCAAAATTAGTTGAATGTCTGCATACTCCCTTTACACCATAGTCTTTTCTTTCACGAAAGTAGGCCCTGCTCAGTTCAATACATTGTGTGTGGACTCTGTACTTTTTCCCTTGACTGTATAAATATTTCTCTGCAGTGTAGAGATGTATGAATTGTGTTTCCAGTAAGCTAGGAGCATAAAACAGAGTGATATAACTCTAGCTACCTTGCTTAGTATCACACATTGTGCATCAAGATTTGAGTGACATTAAAGGACAACATTCGTCCTCTGAAAAAGTCACTACAACATTGTTATTCTGTGATTCTTAGCTTTCTTCTGATTATTTTCATGTCAGTCACATTGTTGTGCAATCTGTATCAATTCCTGATCAGAGATCAAAGAAATACTTTTGAAGAAGTAATCCCAAATGATAATTTGTGTGTGTGTGCGTTTATCAGGACTAGAAAACAGACTACACACTGAATATCCACACTATGCAATATCATTGTTTTATAAGAAATATATGAAAGTACTGCTTGTCTTTGGCTTTGTATCTATATTAATTTCAAAGTCACTACTAACTTTCTTGGTTATTCCCTGGTGTAGTTTTGTACATCTTTATAATACCTTCAGAATAATTTATCATACACCACAGATTTTTTTTTTTTAAAAAATCATTATCCTTTTGATCTAGAAATCTTTATGTTTCATCTTTAATACATTCTTTTGAGAAAGATTTTCAGGAGGATTTGCCACATCATATGTTTTATTCTTCTGAGACATAAGTATCACAAGGCTTGATGAATGACTATTTCATTACATGTATAAGACTGTTTGGAAAATTGCTGTTTGGAAAGTGACAGTATTTTCATGAAGATCATTACCACTGAAAGCACGGAAGTCTAAACAACATTAAAATATATGTATTTTAAAAATTTCCAGAAGTACTATGTAGTACGAGTTTAATTCATCACTAAGTTTCTTCTTGAAGGTAGCAATGAATATTCAGCAATTTTCTTCCTGCTGAAAAATAGCCTTTGAAAATCACGCAGTTTTCAAAAGCTATTCACAATTCAAGACTATTCTGTGCAAGATTTACATGTAGTTGTTCTGCACAGAATATTTCAGCCTAGGAATATTAATTCCTGCAAAGAAAATGCTGTCTTCTAAGCGAAACAACCATGTACAAATTTTAAGCAGAACAAATCTCTAATTACAAATTTTTCAGTGCATACAACAGCATTTTGGTTCAGGAATAAGTATTTCTGTGATGAAATAATATTTTTAATACAGAAAATGGTATTTTCTTTGCAGAAAGGCTGTTTTATATGCAAATCGGCCATATGCAAACTTTACACAGAACAAATCTGCAATTACAGTTTTTCTCCCCTCTGGAGGAATTAATATTTCTATGTTGAAATATTTATTTGTCATGCAGAAAATGCTGTTTCCTGGACAGAAAATGCTGTTTTCTGTGCAAAACAACCATGTGTGAATTTTGTGCAGGATAAGTCCCAAATGGAGAAGATTATCATCAGTCCAGAATTCGTCTCCTCAAGGTTTCTTGACTCTCACTAACATTTTTTACATTTTTGTATATCCTTTGCATCCCTACTACATAGTGAATAAAACATAGTTAATTTCCAGAGGTACTTTTATTTCATCAATCCAGTATTTGAAAGAACATACAATGTGTCAATTCTTTTGAAATCTGTATTTCTGCAATAAGACAGTGTGGCTTTTCACTGGAGCATAGGAGAGAAGAGCAGGGCAAAATTTCATTGATACTTTTCCTTCCCAGTATTTTGTTTTCAAAACAGCAAGACAGATTGTCATCAGGTAGCACTGAGAAGACTAAATAGAAATGTATTGCATTTTGGAACTAACCTCTAAATCCAATTGTAGATCCCCCTAAAGCAGACCACACTGAATCAATTGCTGGATGACATGTCAATGCATTCCATTGATTCAGTGGGACAACTTTAAATGGGACTAGCAACTGGATTTAGGACCAGTTGCTAGGACCATTCATTTCTTACTACCACTGAAAGGATCAGGTAAGTGAATAGTCATGCAGAACTATTATTTCAGCAATGAAGACATGAAAAGAAAACCAAAAAAGGTAGCTAACATTTCTAACAGAAAAGAAAATGTCACATTTTGATTTAAAACTAAGAGAGACACGATTTAGAGTTAAGGCTAAACACATCTATTCCCAGCTTATAGTCTAGGTATTTCATTACCTTTAACTATGCTGCTTGTGAAAAATACTCAGGAGGGCTATGACAAAGAAACACCAAGAAAAAATAATAATGCGCTACACCACACTGCTGATTTTTCACTGTGTGGTCTCGTGCTAGGATAGGAGAGGCAGTCTTCTGCCTCAGTTTTATCTGATGTAGCTTTAGACAGTAGTTTCCAAGCTTTTCATGCAGATGTCAAGATTTCTTTTTCTTTCTTTCATTCATTCATTCTACTTTTGTTTTTAGCCACTGAATGCAATATCAGAACATCTAAATTTGTTAAGTTTAAGGGCTATGCAAGTAGTTAACATCATTTTAATAAAAGATACCATATCTTAAAATTACGTAAACAACACCCCCTTGATGACCTGTGAAAGAGCTCAGCCGTTGTTGTGGTTGTCCTCTCCTCCCAGCTGAATTGATAATAAATACAAATTAAAACAAAATAATCTCAGTTGTTAAAGACAGACATGAGTAGAGTGTGGCCTGTATGTCCCCAAAACCATCCTGCAGCTACCACAACCCCCTTGATTCCCACTGCTGGAAATAATGGGGGGGGGTGTATTGTTTTTTCACTTCTTTGAATATTTATTTCGCAATAAAGCATGATGCAAGCTCTCCCAGAATAAACCAGAAGTGGTTTTAATACCACATCTGGATTTGAATTTGTGTTTTTCTTTGCTATTTTTGCTCATTTGGGAACAGCTCTGGCCTGTAGTGGGTTTTATTTTCTTTGAAATTGCACATCAACACTTTCAGAAGTTATAATATTTGTCTAGAAAAGCAGGCCAGCTATGCAACAGAAGATTCAAAACATGAAGTATAATACCCAGATTTTTTTTTCTATTTTCATTCTAAGAATTAGAAGGAAAGTGATGTGTGTGCCTCTTAGCAACATCTAAAACTTCCACCTTGACTAAATACTGAGTTTGAACACACTACAGCTCAGCATAGTAATGCTATTCATAAAATAACAAAACTTAATAAAATGAATCAAACACATTATTAAAACAGTAAATACGTCATTTGAAATGCCTGGAGGGGCATTCAGCTACCAGTGTTAGAAGTCAGGAAATACTCATGGAAACAAAGGTTTTCAGTTGTCAGAAGATGTGTAACACACACCAAACTAAACCTTTCTCAGTGGGTAGATCACATTCAACTTGATAGGTGCCACAATGCAGAAGGCTTTCATAGGCTCCAGGATTATTGATAGAGCATGGTAAGGTCATCCCGCTCAAAATATACAACCTGAGGCAGCCATTGTGGGAAAATATGGCCCTTTAGGTATCCTGGTCCTGACATGTTTAGGCAGTTATCAAGGAGTTATTGGTAATACCACAAACATCAACTGCTTTTGAAAACAAATCTTTTTTTTCATGCAACAATTGATGGTTAAGAGGATCAGAGGAATTTAACAAAAGTGAATAAGAAGAGCTCATGTTTATAACAAATGCTCCCTTCCTTCTATAGCCTATTCTATAATACGAAATATTGTTACAAGAATTAAGGACAGCATCTAGAATGGCACATCTTGCAGTGTGTGAAGCTGTCCATGCTGATTAGTCTGACTTCACTTTTTTGAAGTAATGTTTTCTTGGAGTTCTTGTGACTTTGGTGTGTTACTCTTAGAACAAATATTTACCCAAATTGTACTAAAATATATGTCTTTTTTCCCTCATAAAGAAATGTTTACTATAATAATAGTGTTGTGTGCATGTTATAGAACTGTTATAGAACTATCATTCTTCTATAGGTTTTCCCCTTCCTTTAGAATTGGAGGCACACTCACTGTGTGGTATGTAGGCATAGTTTAATTTAGTGTTCTAGTTCACAGATCAATTAATACAGAGATAGAAATACAGTTATAAATACACAGACTATATTGGCAATAATACCCTTTATTGCAATAATACACAGATGTGTTAAAGAGTTTTAAATGGACAGTTGCAAAATGAATTTGTGGGGGAAAACATTATGTGATTTCAAAATACTGAAAGGAAAAAAAACTTGCTCGTATCAGAGAAACAAGGATGAAAATTCAGATTGCGTTCCTAAGCAAATGTACTCGGAAATAAGTCCTATTGAATTAAGTGGAACATATTGCTCACTCAGTAGACATGCCTAGGATAAGAAAAAAGAAGACAAAATGGGACACATATGCCATCATGGAGTGCATACGCTGGTAAGACTTCAATGCTGTCATCCAATTAGGAGTATTATGGTTGCACAGGAAACTACAAGCACAGATTGGTTCTGTGCGTGTAGTTCTTCTCTGTAATCTAACAGCTGGGGCTGCATGCCGGAAGCCCTTTCAAACAAGGTTAAAATTCCACAACTCAGCTGTTTGGGAGTCAGTATGAGGGCTAGATTCTGTACTTCAAAATCCTCTTTCCCAGTCAAATAGCAGATTCATTGGAATTTACATTCTGAAAGAGCTCTGGGTATGCACCTGTACTGCGGTGAAATTAGTCTGTATCTTTTTCATTTCTCTTCTAAGAAAGTTGTTCTATAAGTTACTCCCATCATGTTCCCCTCCACTAAAAATGCATACACACACGCACAAATATATTTTAACACAAAAATATTATTTTAAATGTATGTAACACAAATGTATTTTGATACTTTTTTTTCCTATGTGTCTAGAACTGCGTTGGGATATTTGTGAACACCAGTGAACAATTAAAAGCTGTAACCCAAAACATGTTCACTTGTATTCAGTGTGACTTACTTCTGAGGATGCAAATCATAATGTTGCACCTGTCGTTCTCATTTGCACATTAGTCTGAGTGGGAGATGTGCTTGGATATCTAACACTGCAAAGATCATATTCTTCATGAATTGCTAAATGCACCACTGGATCAGAGCACAACCCTCTTTCCAGCTGGTACAACTGGGTACAACCTATGATGGAGTGTTTGGGGGGAAAATGAATATGAGAATGTCAGGATAAAATTTCTTGCAGAACCTCACCAAATAGTGGAGCTTACTAATTTCACTACAAAAGAGTACAATCCCCCATTGAAATGGCCCAGCTATTTGGTTTGATGTATTTATTTATATTTTATATACCTCCTTCTCATCTGAACTTTGTAGGGAAGGTAAAAATATTTGAAACTATTTTAAAAACTTTTGAAAAATGTGTTCCTTGAGTATTGAGAAATTCTGACAACGGGAAACCTGGAATGATGAAAATCTTCAAAGTTCAGTACTAATTATGCACAAAATTCATGCAACACTGTTTTGTGCATTTTCTACACATGAACAGCATCTTCTAAGCAGAAAGCAGTATGTCTGTGCAAAAATAGTATCTATATGCAGCAAATGTTGTTTCTGGCACAGAAAACTGACCAGTGTTTCACCTTAAAACCCCATGTAGATGTATTACAATAACTTTCACAGTGTTTCTGAATTCTGATAATAACCAACTATATTTCTTTCATTTGCAGAAATGAAACGAAACACTGTAACTTTTACCACACCAGCTGAAGTTCTTTTCTTATTATTACATACTAAATTTCAAATATTACATTTAGAAATAATTGGTGAAAATTCTATTTGTCAGGAGAAATATAAGACCGGTAAAGCTTGGTAAATGTTCTACTTCTCTAATCTTATCAGGGTCATTAATTCAGAACCGATGTATCTCTTAAGGCCACCCTCTGAGAACAAGCTACCCTTCCAACCATGAAAGTGAATCCAATGTTGAGAAAGAAGCTTCTTACTGTTAGCACACGGCTGCTACTATTTCAACATTTCTGAAAGTGACTCATGCCTCCAGCAAACAAAAGATGTTCATATATTGCCCATTTCCTATGGTCCTGCTGCTATACCACATGGCACTATGCCTACACACAAGCTGGGGTCTCAGATTCAACAGGGAACATATGCCAAACAAACACGAGTTCAGAAGAGGGCTCTCTCTTTCATGTTCTTGTCAATCCTCTCTTATCACTGGAAGGCTTATTCTGCCTGTTTATATTCATTGCCTTCTGACTCATTTTATCTTTTAAACCCATGAGTTTAGCACAGAATGTTTATGTAATTTGTATTATTTAAAAACAATAACGCCATTTACAAAACCTATTTCCTTTAAAATGATGAGGCCATAATTCCAAAAACAAACAACATCCTCCTTGCCTTCACTTCCTATTCTTTATGGTCTTAGAACACGTGTCTTTTTTACCTATCTTGCAGGGGCATCCATGCACCAGCCAAAGGTCCAGGGAAACTTGCCATTAACATTCACATGCAATGGAAACTTGTCATTATCTTTCCTAACTTTTACGTACAGGTGACGGGAACATAAAGGAGGCGGAGACACTGCTTCTGCTGCTCCATTCTCACATGACACTGAGTAGCTTGGCGCTGTTGCTGAGAGAACCATTCCTTTGCTTTCCTTGCCTCTTCTGCCCCAACATGATATGTATGATTAGGAATGTACCAGAGAGCGCTGTTAACATGGACAGGTGATTCTGGCAAATGGTGTTCATAAACACAGAGACACTGTAGCTCATGTGTGCATTCTCTCTGCGTGTGTATTCTGGGAGTGCATATTTACATGCATGATTTTATAAGCATGATGCAGCCATAAGGACTCAAAATGAAGGTCTGAAAGAGGAACAATGAGTACAAAGGGTACAAAGATTGACATAAGGGCCTTAACTATAATTCACTTCTGGTGGGAAACATAACTGGAAGCTATTCAAGCGTGTTTCAATGACATGAGTATAAACAGTCCTATGTCTAATAACCGATCATTTTTAAATTTCTTACAAAGTAGTCCACATTGACATTTCAAATATAAATCATTTTGTTACTATATTGCATTGCATTGGTCTTTTTGTCATAGGACAGGGAGTATTGCATTGGTCTTTTTTGCCAAAGGACATGGAGGGTTATAATTTTTAAAGCACCAATACACAACTCGCACATTCCATGTTTATTAATAATCTAGGGATTATTAATAATTAATAATAATTATTAATAATAATCTTTATAAATCTTTTAATCTTAATAAAAATAATCTAATAATTAATAATTAATAATCTACGAATTGTTAATTTTTTTTAGCATTGTAAATTTAGTCTTTCATCATATTCATCATAATTCCAAACAGAATTGCATACATTCCTTACCTCAGGTGATATTTAATCTTGTACCAGTCTTATTTTGTACATACTTTGTCTCTGCTGTCATAACTTTATTTTAAAGGGAACTGCAGAAATACTTAATACAAAATATTTCCCATTCTTTATCATCAAGTAATGAGGTGTGAAATACAACCAATCTGTCCTGAATTTTACTTCAGTGTTGTTGTGACATTAAGAGATACCGATTTCGTATGTGTATGAAAAAGAAAAGTATAACTTTGAATTTAAGTGTATTATTTAAAAAAAAAACCCTGTCAGAATCCAATTATAAATATATCTCCATTCTTGCAGCTTTTCTAAAAAAAAAATGGCTTTAACCAAATAGTTGTGACATTTGAATATTCCTATCTAATTAAAAATAATTCTATTAAAAAGTCAAAATTGCTTTGCTAAGGATCATCCAGCTTGTTAAAGTATTAACCTATTTACACTTCTCACCATCTGGAAAATGTTCTCCCATAATCCACCCACAGTATACTTCTAACACCATTGCATTATGTTTTTAAGCACTTAATTGAAAACAGCCTGCCTCTTTGCTATTTGCCTCTTTTCCTGCACTTTTCTTGTTCCCCAGGAAGCCCTGAGATTTCAGAAAAGACTCTTCTAGGCCTTACACAGATGCTGGTTGTGGTAGCAACTGTAATAATGATGGTGACAGAGATCAGGAACCATTGGTGGTGAAATAATTATGCTTCTTACGCTAGTGTGGACAAACCTCTGTTCAAAGGTCTGTTACAGGATGTTCCTCTATTGAAGTTATCCTCTGTGTTACGGGCTGTCTGGTCCAGTGTTTCAGAAATAAAGAACCATAAGGAATGAAAGCAAAGCCTTGAAGTGTCCCATTAAAAACCAGTAGTCAGAGAGTAGACTAAACAGGGTTGTAGGTCTACCACTCAGAGATTTCCTCACTAGGCTGAGACAAATGTTGAGAGTTGCCATATCTCAGCCCCTCAAATAAGTACACCTAATTTGCAAATTATAATAAATAAACATACTATTAATTTGCATTCTAACTATGCAGTTCAGCACATTAATCATGGCCTTTTCTCAACCATTATGTTTCTACTTTTGTACAATTTTTATCAATGTGAATAGTTTTTAATATTACTACTACTACTACTACTACTATCTTTATTTCTGCCCCACTTTTCTTCCCGGGAGAACTCAAAGTGGCTTTTGAGAAAATTGGTATAGAGTAACGCTTAAAGTGTTGGATTTGGAGTAGAGAGAGCGCAGTTCAAATCCCCACAATTTACCATGTGACTTTGAGCCACTACTTCCTCTTAGGAAATCTACCTCAAGCTTGTTGTGGGGATTAACTGTGAAACAGGAACCATGGGAAGTGGCTGTGCGCATTCCTAGTGTGGTGATGACATTGATAATAGCAATAATAACAACCACATGCTGTCAGGCATTTTTCAAATGCTATTCTCATGAGATCACAATAGTGTCATTGTTATTTCGCCATTAACACTTTTACATATTTAGAAAATACCACAGGAAGTTTGAGAGAGTCCTCCACCTGCTTCACAATGGAAAACATGAAAGTAAAAACAAGCCTACAGACCACATCTGTTTCTTCTTCCACTTTGCTTCACTTTGTACCAACTTGATTTGCTCCTTACACCCATGACATGTACTTTTCACTCTCTTTTCCCCTTTTCTTTTCTCTTTTCTTACCAGGTGCATTCACAATGCCTCCCACCTTACCCTGCAGCTGCACCTTTCTGTGCTCCTTGACTCATCTTGCACCACTGCTATGTTCCCCTCCCCCTATACTGTGCAGCTTGCTCCTTCGATGTTACCCTCCTTTCTTCCCTAATCTTCTGTCACCGCTCCTCCCTCTCTTGCACCTTCTGTCATCTTATCCCTTTCTCTCTTACTCCTTGCATCCCCCCAACGCATCTCTTACCCCCCGCCTCACTTCACATCGTTGTCATACCTCCCTACCCCTGCTTCTTGTAGTGCATCACTTGCATGCTTTTCCCTAATCACTTCCTATCCCCTGATCTTGTGCTGCCATACCTCTCTTTATTTTGCGCTTTGCAATCACCTGTTGTATCTGCTACCCTCTCTCTCTTCTCCCAGCTTGCTACAATTTGTCCCTGCTCTTTGTGGTCTTCTCTTGCAGTCCCAGCTACACTGCTAAGCTTTTCTCCCTCTCCTACTGCTTCAGACAGGTGAAGGCATGGCTGGCACTGCTGCAAGGAAAGGAACAGCGGGAGAAAGATATAAAGCTAATGGTGATGGGGAGATGGTAATAGGGGTAGTGGTGGATAGAAAAAGCAAGGTGGAATGGAGAAAAAATGGCAATAACTGGGACAGCTCTTTTTTCTCTCAAACCAGTGAGTTGGAGAATCCTAACAGCAACTTATAAAACCTGTTTTTTCTGAACATCTAATAAAATCTACACTATTACTACAGCAATCAAATCATGAAAAGCAACAGCATTTGAACATTAAATATTATATCACAGTAATCCAGCTTTCACCCTTCTTTGTTGTATCCCTCTTCCTCTGTTCCAATGGCTCTATAGACTTTCTGTGTAATCTTTGCAAGGAGCTCTGCAAAACAGACACAAGGTAGGTTTCCCTCCAAAAGTCAGACTGTTTTACAGAGGTGCAAGATTGATCCAGAGAACTAGAAATTGGAATTGAGAGAGGATGGATCACAAATGTCAGTCATAGCTTGTGAGACTTCACTCACTGACTAAACATACTCAAAGGTAAAGCCAGCTTGTTCTTCATAGAACAATTGAATAGAGTAACTGTACATTTTGTCCCCCAAAATGTCACTCATACAAAGGCTTGCATGTTTTTTTTTTAAATGAAAGCTTGAAATCTGGGCCAGCTGGTGGTCCACATGTCTACCAGGTGGCATCCCTACAAACTGAGTGACACATTGTCAACCATTTGTGGTATGGCAACCCTATATATGTCTGTTTAAATTATAATGATGTCTAATTTTGGATCTCTCTCTCTCTTTCTCTCTAAATCAAGAGTAGTTTTAAGCCAAACCATGCCCTATTTTGTCTTCTTTTTTTTTGGTGATGTATTTATATGGCCACTCTGTTCAGAACTTTTCCTCCTCACATTCCAAGTTCTAGTAAAACTGAGACACATTGTTTTATTTCTCTCACCTCCTCCGTTACTACCAACAGGTCTGTCAAATGAAGCAGAAGGTAGTGTGGGGGAAAATGTTCTGTGCTTTTGGAAGATGAGCTTGCAGTATAGGGCCGTGTAATTTCACTGGGCTAAATACAACGATAGTTCTAGCCGCAGTAAACCCACCAAAATGTAACTGGCATCTAACAGTAGCTCAGTAGCTCAGTATAAATTTATTGATTAGTCAATTGACCATATCAAAAGATATAACATCAAATGTTATAAAATACAGTAAAATGAGTAACTTACATGTGATGAAGTAAAGTAAAATAAGCTAAAATAAGGTAAGATGCAATAAAATGTGATAAAATATGGTAAGATGAAATAAAAAGAATAATGTAAAAGACTATAAATAAATACCAATACTTATAATAATAGGTTATCATCGTGTGATAAGATGAAAATAGTAAAATACAGAGGCAATACGTACTTAGATTAATTCATCACCCTTGCATGCACACCCAATATGTTCTATGAATTGTTTTCTCAGTTGGACAGCCCTATCTATAAACTTAGCAGTTCTGAGGACTCCATATGTGTTAGTGCCCTGAAGGAAATAAGATAATCGTTTGATAGAGTCCCAGTATTTTCTTTTGTCAAGTAATGTCTGTAGATACTGGGCCCTTACTGGGGCGTATAATTGACAGTTAAAGAGTACGTGCGCAATATCTTCTATTTCAGATGTACGACAGACACATATTCCTTCAAAATACGGCACTTGGTGGAATTGCCCGTATTTAGCGACAGACTCTAGCTGCTCGAATCTTGCTCTTGTAAGAGCTATCCTTCGGCACAGAGTCAAGCCCATTGTCAAGTATTTTTCTATTTGAAAGGATGTTTTATTTTTAGCCAGCCATTTCAATGACCTGATGTTTGCAAGTGACTCAATATCAGTTTGGTCATTCACATCTAAAACTCTTTGTTTGAGTATCACTGTGGCCTGATGTCCAGCTGAACGTAGATACTGTGTGGCATCTAACAGGATCCATACATTTCAAATGATCTGTTGTAGTTGAGACTAAAATTGAATTCAGCCCACTGTGTCTTGAGCAATCAAATATCATACAGTTTGGATGCACTCAAGATATTCTGCATGAAGCCCTGATTCCAAATAAAAGATATGTATCAAAATAATGGTGAGCACCAATATATCAGTGACTGCAAACAATAAAAACTGCT
The DNA here is from genome assembly GCA_030412105.1 of Cyclura pinguis. Classification (NCBI taxonomy): domain Eukaryota; kingdom Metazoa; phylum Chordata; class Lepidosauria; order Squamata; family Iguanidae; genus Cyclura; species Cyclura pinguis. The sequence goes on from CM059600.1 coordinate 135,943,820, forward strand.
AGCTTATGTTGCAATTACTTTAAAAAAAATTACGTCCAAAGGAGGGAAATTAAATTGAAAAACTTCAGAAGTACCATCTGACTAAGTTAGGACCAATGATTTCCACATGCCTTTCCAAAGTTGAAAAAAAAATGAATTTTGATATTCTACATGTAACATGCCTACTCAGATCAGAGAACAGGTATTCTAATGTCACATGATGTACTTTCCTAAATTTTGTCAATATTGGCTTGTTATTGAATGTAAGTTTCACACTCCAATGGAAGTTCTGTAAAAGAAATTTTGTCCACCATCTAGATACAAGTATATATAATATAAAGAGCACACAATACCCTAAAACTTATTAGAATTCCAAAGAATGTTACTTATAGGACCAATACAGTCCATTATTTAAAGTACATCTAGCAAAGTTTGTGATAAGGAACCGTCACATTTCTCCTTATCAAATATTCAAAATACTGAGGTACTCTGAGTAGGTTCATGGAAGAAGCATCCAGAAACTCCTCTGTACTCTTGATGCAGTGTGTTAGCACAGGAACAGGAATACCAAAAGAGCCTTGATTTTTGTGTGTGCTCAAAGTGTGACTGCTTAAAATGCCCACCTTTACCTTCTCATCACCCAGGGCAGAAGAAGGTACAAGACTGGTAGTTGTTGTAAGTGCATTCCAGAAAAAGTCTTTGATGGAAATATATGAGAATGCCTGGACACGAAGTCATCATGGCCTTCTCAACAGGATGCTAAGCGACAAATTGGAATCCATCCCTTATTGCCTTTATTACACTATATGCTATTTCTTTTTTTATTATGGACAGGTTGGACGGAGCAAGAAGGAGAATGTAGGAAGAAGGTGGTGGAAGGTAGTTGAGGTGTAGACTGAACAGGGCTTTACTCATGAAAAAATCAGTGCTTTTTCCTCTAAGCACTTCTTTTCATTTAGTTGTCACATTCTTAGTTGTCAGGAGCACAATGGGACTCCCCCTTTTTTTTCCCAAAAAGTGCTATATGTTTTACCCTAAGAGGCAACTGTTGGCATATCCCTCCAAATCTGAAGCAAGTAGATGGCAGTAGATTTTGCCTATCACTAGCTGAGATAATTAATCTCATTTAAATAAACTGCTTTGATTTCTAATTAGTGTTTGCCTTCAAGTGAATCTGAGTTGATAAAGTTTGTTTTCTGAATCAGCAAACTACAAACTTTGTTTTTACATAACTAGCTTTACATAACTATCACCTCTTTTCCCAATTCATTATGCTATTTTTAATGAAATAATTTTACTGTTCTGATGACCAACCATGGAATAATGAGACCAGACACAGAAAATTGGGTTACATAAGGGCCATTTTATTTGACCTAACCTATTTAAGTTGTATTAAGCTGTGTTAGCTTGGAAATGGGGCAAGAGGAGGGAGCAACCTGATGTGGGTCCTTCTGAGGTCAAACATCATCCCTTGATGACCTCCTCAGCTTTTCCTTGGGTGAAAACACCTGAGCCCTAGTAACTGTGTTGCTCTCTAGCCAGCTTTAATTGGAAGGTAAACCCAGGGGACTCCCACTCAAGTCACAGGACCTTACAAGTTAGGGGTTGGATCCCAGGTTTGCCTCAAGTGTATCCTCCTTCCCCACCCCCTGGGTCACAGGACCTTAAAGAGAAAGTTTTACAGCCCTACCTTATGTCAAAAGTGCACACCAAAGTCTTGCATCCCTCCTGCCACTGCTATCTGCCATGGATATGGGACAAGAATCTGTTTAGTCCCTTTCTCTCACCAGGCCAGCCAGTATGGGCCTCACCCTCTGTTGCAGCTCCCCCAGGAACAACGTTACCCTCTTCCGATAAATAAATGCCATCGGCTCAGTATAGCTCTGACTGTCGGAATTCTAAGGGTGTGGAAGAAAGTGGTCTAAACCCCTGTCCATGCCATCATGAAGTTTCCTACTGACTTTCCTCCGGGCATGATCAATGTGTTTCAGGTTACCCCCTCCCACACCAATTCAGGTGAGGCAAAATGGCAGAATTAAAAAAAAAATAAACAGGCTAATGACCTTCTATGAACTGAAAATCACTCTTGAGAATGTAAAATCAGGGCCTTGTCCTTCAGCAAGCCCAAAGAGGGCATGTGAAGGGGTCAGCAGGCTTAAATAATTTACAGCTTTGCCCCTGTCGTGAGCAGCAATCTGGCATCTAGCGCCAATCACAAAGCAATTTGCTCTCTACCCCAGAAGCTATCAAATTACTACCCTTCCCTGCAGACATGTTCGCTGTGCATGTCCAGGAACATATTACACTTGAGGAGGAGGAGATTTTAAATTTGTTTGAAGTTTCACATAGTGGCTACTCTAATTGTATTCTAGTGTCAAATACCTGCAGTTTAACTGAAGACTTTTACTTGAACTCCACAGAGCATGGACATTGTAAGTTAAGTGTGTAGGTTAAAGTGAAGGCAGGCAGAGTTCATAGCAAGCATAATACGCAAGGCTCTCTAAAGTCTTGACTTTTATCCCATTTAAGCATACATACACACACATTTACATATACATTTTGTCCTTGGCCTTTTAGTCAAGACTGTAATGTATCAAGACGGAAATTCTATAGATGCAAGTTCACCGATGGTTTGCCACATATGCTTTCTGTTTGACAGATACAAAGAAGCCCAAACATTTCATTAATATAGTAAGTATCTACACAGGAAATCAACGACTTCAGCTTCTCTAGACATTTCCTACAGTGACTGATCAGAAACAGCATGCTGCAAAATCCATAAATCCATGGAGGGATGAACAATTATTAAATAACTTGAGAAAATAGGTGTACCTTCCAAAAGCACTAGGCACACAACAACATTATAAGACAATATGTGTAGTTTTTGATCAGAAGCAGCATGTAACTGGCTAGTTGTGTTACTGGTTTAGACCCTTTTTAACAATGAAAATTTTGAAAAACATCAGAATAATACATCTAGTTTGAATGAACTTTTCTACAAATACTCTGAAATGATGATAAAGTTACATGTGGCTTTGTATCCAGTGCCTTCCTATACACACACACACACACGTGTGCAGATATATATATAAACACGCATATACATATGTATGTATTTAGGTATACATATATATGTAAATGAATTTGCATAATAATTACAAAACATTATACTGTAGGTAATCAACATATTTTTCAAACCTAATCATATTTCAAGGCTCATACCTATTTTATTTTAAACTGAATTCAATCTTACTAGATTTAAAAGCGAAGAGGTTTCTCTCCTCCCCAGGCCCCACAAGCCTAGCATGTGAATTAGAAGGAATACTAGTGTTAAAAATATTCGTGTTAGAGTGATTTATTGCAATTAAGCTTCCACTAAGCTACTTGGAAATGTACAGAAAAGTGCCAAAATTGATTTAATACCAAAAGGAAATTGACAGTTTATTATTTTGAAGTGGAATGATATAATCTGTGATTAGCATTCAGTATCAAAATGTCACTTTTAAAGAGCTGTTTAGTATGTTTAATACAGCACCTGAACTATGGTATGGAAGGGAGAAAAGCTCTAAGAACTTGAAATATGTCCAGTGCAATCTACTTATCACTACTGTTCACATGGTCAGGTGCAACAGTATAAAATTCCTTTTGAAAAAGAACAAGAAAGACTGGAAGAGAATCTATGTGCCCTGAAAATTTGAAATTGCATCGGGGAGTGTTTTTCCCCTGTGAAGTATGGATCTTGTTACTCCTTTTCCAGGAGATGCATACCTAACAGGTTATTGATTTGGATCTGAAGGATATAGTGTTTATTACATAGGAAAACATTGCTGGGCACAAGCGTGAGAAATTAATGATAGCTTTGTAAGCATCCATGCTGCAGTATTAAAACAGTGGGGCACCTGTCAATCTGTGTGATAGTATATATCCAAATTTTATAAAATCAGTGATGTGAACACACATTGATCTTTCTGAGATAAATAGGATTTTTGAAACAGGGGAACAAAGATATTTACTAACATTAATATTTTGCCTGTATAACTGTAATATAAAATAGTTGATTATACAGTGTAAAATTGCCTATAAAGTACACAGGCTATTTTCCTAATGGATTTGTTTTTAATAAAGAGGGCGGTTCCTCTCCTTTTCTGGCCCTGTAAATAAAAATATTGGGGTTTTTTTACATTTTAAGTTTGAAGTTTGACACATTTCTCAGAATTTAATTTCAATACACAAACTATAAACAAATATGTTTATGATGCAGCTTTGCGCACTATTGAAATTAACCAGAGAAACAAGTGGGCAGAACAGAAGATCTTTTAGTATAGTGAATCTGTTAAACATGTTGCATAATACAACGTTGAAAAAGTAAAAGATTGTTTCCAATCTGTTTTAAAATTAATCTTTAGTACGGGAAGTTATTCAGCACAGGCATGAAAATTAACTTTGTACGAAGTACAATCATACTCTAAAAAGATCTTTAGCAACACCTCTTCCCCAGAATTTAATTTCAAACTAAAGCTAAAACCTATAACAGCAAACTTATGAAAAGTTTATATTCTAGTTATCATAACATTTTGATTGCAGTTTAACAGAAAAGAGGAATGTTCGATTTCTGACAATGCTGTTATCCAAATGTAGTTTACACAGGCCTACCTCTCACAAGACCTAGAAATTTGAATTTTTAAAAATTCCTTTCTAGAAAAATCCATGTATTTCTACTAATGGTACCACTGCCACCACCACAACATCTCTCACTCCAATATACTAGCAGTCTGCAAAGTGCTCACGTTTCATTCGGATCACCAGTTTGTTTCGGTAGCAATTTTATTTCACAAGTGAAATAGTCAAATAAAATTGGTTGTGTGTGTGTGTTTTATGGAAAGTTTCTGACACCTCTTATGCATGTACAGATGTGCATTATGAAATTTACTGGATAAACAGGCCTACCGTTTTCCTCATCTGATTTATTGTCATTGTCAGAGTCAGTCAGGGTAAGGGCAGAATTTTCACGGCTTGACAGACCGGAACTGCGCCTGGATTTAATCCCTCTCCCCCACAGTCGTATGGCATGCTCTGGAGACATTCCTCCCTCTGTATCTGAGTCAGCATCAGACCCAGTGCTGAGGGAATAGCCTTGATGAAGTATTCCCATATCTGAGCAGTAACCGCTTCGGTGGGGAGAGGGCTCACAAATTCCTAGTTCAGCGAGGGTGAAGTTAGTTCCTATGAAAAAAAAAAGGGGAGGGAGAGATGGTTAATTAAAATCTGGCACTGCTTTTAAAATTTAAATGAAAATTTATTTGAAAAGAAAGTAACAGACCTTTTTACCTTCCCATTCATGCAGAACATTACATGTACAGAAATAGGTCGTGCAGATTATTGGCAAGGCTGTTCACAGACAGAGCAATATAGCAAACCTATCTATCTATCCATCCATCCATCCATCCATCCATCCATCCATCCATCCATCTATCGTGTTCAGAGGAACTGCACAAATATCTCAGTTTTTTAAAAAAGGGCAGGTACTTATCTTACAGTACTGTTTGTTAGTCATTATACAATAAAGTCCAATACTGTTTCCTTCTGTGGGAGTGTTTTTTTTTAAATATTGACTCACATGAATTATGTAAGATCACAGTAGCTAATAGTGGTGGATAAAATGAATTATGAAAGGCTTGTAAACATATTATATGCTCTTCCTTGACTATAGGGAAGTAACAGCTGAAAGTTTAATATCAACTGTGGATAGACATAATTTATTAGAGATAACCAATTATCACGCCAAGCCATAGTGAGGTGTCAAAGTTAATTTAGCCCAGAATCCACAGTGTAACAATGTAATGGGTTTTTTTTAAAAATTAATTTTATTGTGATTACATCGTATAAAACAACATTTCTCATTGTACATTTTACCGAACTATTACCGCTATCTTCCACTCCTCTCTGGATTTCAATAGTGTTATTTCATTGACATATCAACATTATGCATCGCATTGCATTTGTTAACATACAAGATAGATTCTGCTCTTCGACCCTACTTTACATGTTCCATGATATTTCACTGATTTTTACTTCTAACTACTCATGCTGCCATGAATTAAGAATTATTACCTGTCAACACCCAACCCATTTCCAGAACAATTTGCCATTCTTTGTTAATGTCATCATCTGATTTTCCTTTTAATCTCTGAGAGACTATATCTGCATTTCGATTTTCAATAAAAGTTGCCTACCATTGCTCTATCATAGGTATCTGCTCAGTTTTCCATAGCCTTGCATATTCAGTACGGGCTGTCGTAATCATATACAGCATTATTCACCAATATTTCTTTGCAACAGTTCCATCTAACACATGTGTCATATTTAATAAGTACAGTTCAGGTTTCTTATCAATTTGAGCCCTCAATATTTTACATATCATATTATGTATATCATTCCAATATTTTTTAGCCTTAGGACATGACCACCACATATGAAATAATGTTCCAACATTCTCCTGACACTTCCAACACTGACCTGTTCCCGTATTATACATGTAATGGGTTCTTAAGGGTCAGAAATTTTATCTGTATAGCGTTAATTTACTATAAAGAACACATAACTATTATGACTGATTTTCAGTTGTTGTCATCATGATACTCCCTTGGCCAGAAAACTGGACTCTCTGTTAAAACACTGGTTTCCTCTTACAATTAGCGGTGTGGTAGATTTGAAATGCAATGATTCCTCACAAGCAGTCCCCATAACAACCAAGAAGAGTCCAAAAATACAGTGAGATCCCCCTCTCTTTCTATGTGTGTGTATGTAATATAACTGCTCCCTCCCCAAAAAGTAGCATAACACTCAGTTTGCTAGGAACTGCTGACAATCACATAACAGCGAACTGGCAAACAACAGTGTATTAGCATATTAGACGTTGGCTGGAGAGAATGAAGAGAATGGAGACGGTATGGAAAGGAAAAGAGAGTGCTGCATGTTTCTAAATAACATAAGACCACAGCTCAAGCTTTTCTAGGCATTTCTAGAAGAAACACTTCCCTCAGTGTCAACCACTTCTGACAACAGATTTCAACAAGCCATTTCTTGCAGTTTTCATGTTCACCAAGGGCAAGACTCTTGTAAAGTTATTGAGCCTTAATGGTCCATTCAAACCTAATCCATCCTGAAATACTTTCCATTACGACAGGTAGGGCTCATAACAATATATTGTAACTAACAAAAGCCATTCTTTGCTTCCAGATCCAGGGAGAAGTACAGCTGACAGTGAACAGGGAAGTCTAATGGAGGCGGCAGAAAGCATTCTCCTTGCTAATCAAAGCGGTAGGGTCCTTTAACATTAAAGCACTGGCTTCACTCCACCATTGCTTGCATTTATGCTTACTAGTAAGAGTGTGTTTGTGTGTGCATTCATATACATATAATTTTACACCATATATCCCCGTATTTAGACGTCAACTGAATACTAAATGTAGATGTACGGTTTAGACACAACAATAACCATCTTTTCTTGGTTCAGCCTGCATCTTAAAAATTAGGCAGCTGCAAGGACCAAGATTTTTATATTATTTTTCAGTTATTACTCTTTTTTGTACTTTGGTAATTATCTCTCCATTTACACATGCTACCCCCCCCCCCGCCAAAAAAAAGTGGATTGTTCACTTTTGGGGAAATGTTTTGTTCATTAATTATCCACAGCAGAAAGACTCTGAAGGTGGTGCCAATGGCACTGAAAAAGAGAAATCATATAATGCGCAGGCCTCAGAATTACATAGAACATTTCTTCAGATAAATGTTAAAACAAAACAAATATTCCATGGTTGGAGACTAGGAGTCATGCAGCCTCACACGTTAAGAATGTGTTAGATTTTTCCTTTTTTTCTTTGAAACTCTGACCAGAAACACCCCATCACAAACTACAAAGCTGTTAGTAATGTGGCCTCACAGAACATTAGACTTCTGCTAAAACAAACAAATGTTTATCTAGTGCAGTAGCTGGTTTCCCACATTGGCCCATCAAATGCCTTTCTGGAAAGTCCACACACAAGACATGTGAACAACTGCCTTCTTCCCTTGATGATTCATGAATATATCACTGAGCCTTTGGAGGTGGGGATAAGGTTCAAATAGAGCAAACTTGTGTTCTTGCAAATGGAATTAATGTTATGGTTCTCTGGATTCTGTAGAAAAATCCTCTTTCCCACATCTTCTGGGCATTCATAATGAAGGTTGAGACTAATATTACCTTTTCTGACAATAAAAGTATCTCTAGAAGCAAGACACCCATTGACAGTTCTTAAAATAAAGATCTAGAGCAGACTGGGGTCACATGGAGGGTATGCACAGAAAACAAGGGATGCGAGAAGTTTCTTCTCTATTAGCTTTGAATGTGCAGTTATTACCATCTAGCAGAAACCAGAGTAGTGGTTTGACAATGGTTCCCAAACCTTGGTCTGCCAGGTATTTTGGATTTCAACTCCCAGAAGACCCAGCAAGCTTGTCCAAGTGTTAGGAATTCAGGGAGCGGAAGTGCAAAACATCTGGAAGATTAAAGTTTGGGAACCAATGGTTTATGAGATTTTTTTTAAGCCCATTTCAAGCACTTTTCAAACTGTGCAGAATTAAACAGTTACTTTCTTTACTTAAGAAACAGTGATTACGTTTGCTGACCATGGGGTCCCTGAGTAGACCACAATGGATGAATTTTGGAGGTCAGGACACTGGGGATTACAGCTTTTATACAATCTAGAAGGTATGGAGTGATGAGGTAACAAGTAAAGAAATGTCAAACTCAATGATACCACTTGCAAGACCTTTTCTCTATTTTACAGCTGGAAAACAGAGAGAATGAGAGAGAAGTAATCTTACAAAATTGTGAATCCACATCATTATATTCCATGCACATATTTGTGTTTATTAATCTCATTTTAGAGCAAGAAAATAAAGGCTTCAGAAATAAAGGCTTTTCCAAAACAAAGCAACAGATGTATTCCAGAGAATCTGGATACAAGAGATGTGGAACAGGAGGACACAAGGTTCTCATGAGGAAGAGAACTCTGGAGCTGGTGGAAAGAAAGATAGCCCCCAAACACTGCAATTTTTGTGTTGGAGCCACCAATATTGGTATGCTAACCATGGAAGCTACAAAGAGGCCAGGGGGCTTAGCAAAGCTTCCAGACACAACAGTTTCTTCCCCTCTTACCTCCCTTCCAGGCTGGTTTGTTTCACAAGGGAATCTGAGCTGCTCTGTTCTGATCCTCCTCTCATGCCAATACTGGATGAATGCCCCAGTTCAAAGATAGTCTACACACAGATGGTCTGCATACATTGAGCTTTGTGTGAGAATTTGCTGTGCCTGGACTGTCAAAGAGATTGCTGCTGGTGCACCAGGGATTTCAGAAAGCAGAAAGAGAGTAGAACGTTAAAAAAATATATATATCAGGAAGACTGCTATAAGGTTGGTCAGCTTTATTATTCCCATTTTGCAGACAAATGGGATGAAGATTTAATGGAGTGGTTTGGTAAAGGAAAACTTGCACTCAGAATGAAAATTCATGGCATTACAAAAACAAAAAAGTCCTGATAAGCATGGGCATGCATGTAGTCAACAATCAATTATCATAAATTGGGGACTAATTTTGGCCAGAGCTTAGCCACAGAACATGTTTTGAACAAAATGACAGAATCTTTCAGTGTACAATATACAATATACAACAGCATGACTACCACCGCTTTCTTTCAATAGTAATAAACCAAAAATGTATGTAGATTTTTTACCTATCTTGGGCAATTCCGTCTACTACTACATCAGTCTTAATGCTTTATCACTAAGGACTGAAAATGATAATTTCTGGCATAATAAGCTTCCTTAACTAGCTTTCAGAATGAGCAATAAACAGTTAACAGGATTTAGGGCAAAATAACTGTAGGGTCAATAAACTATGACAGTTAACAACTTTAGCAGTAATATCACCTGGTAAATCTTTTCATTTCAATTTCATTAAATTTAGCTAGAACCTTTCACGTAGTTTAATTTTTTATGTAATTGTTTGCAATATGATGTTTGAACCAAGATTGGCCCTACCATTAGAGACAATAAAGCATCACCTCAGGCAGCAGAATTAGTGTGTCATGGAAGCAGAAAACTGTTATTACTTCTAGAAATGGGAAGAGGTATTTGAAGGATTTTTGTATATCAAATCAAAATACTTTGTCTGGCTTTCTGCACATACTTAGGAATATGAACACACCCTTGTTTTTGTTGATTGTTCTGAAAATCAATCTTGCAAACTTTTCCCATCCATGTTTCACTGCAAGTCGTGACACTCTTTTTCCCCACCTACCTGGAAATTTATGCATGTTTTGGTATGTTTTCCCCAGTGTACACACAGCATACATATTTTTAAAGACATAGTTTAAAATGCATATTTTAAAAATTTTGCCCATTGACTAAAGCATGTTTGTGCACATTTTTCAAACCTTAGAATTTACATTTGCAAATAATTTACAAATATGTATTCATCTGAATATAATTTGAAGGGGAGCAGGGAGAAATCAAAAAGTCTGATAGTTTTGGTTTCCTCCCAGTGAAACCTGGGAGAAACAGAAAAGCGAATGGTACGTCCACATCTAAAAATCTTCCAGGCCATTTGTTGGGTAAAAAAATGGATTGGTGAAAATTTATTTTCCCTTTCTGCTTTGACTGGTTGGAAGGAGTCACCATTTCCTACTTCACCTCAGGCAGAAAAGGTCTTGGCTTCAACTAATCATGAACATGGATATAGAACAAACACAAACATATGCCTAATGAGACATTTGCATATGCCTAATGATATGTGGTTTCTATTCAGATATTTATATTTTAAAATTGGTATGGCTACCATTTACAATAAATGTTTAGAAAATGAATCTCTGCACGCGCACACACACACACACACACACACAAACACAGAGTGGATTTGGAAATGGGTTTATCAATACGCATTACAATTTTGCTGCAAAGGTGGCATATTAATTAGAAATTGAAGGGGATAATGATCGTGCAATGAAAACTCTGTTATTAAACCATCTTGAAACAAAGATTTCCAACAAGAATACAGTGACATCTAAAATACGTTCCAGTTTGCTGGTAACAAAAGCAAAACAGGAATATGTTAACTGAAATAAGCTGTTTTACAAATGTAGAAAAATATTTTAATGATAAGCTGTAGAATTTAATGTCTTCTAAATGCCCAGATGTTTACACTCTAATTAGCATTTTGTTTGGATGTAAAAAAGTGTAATACTCCATGCCAGAAATGAACTTAATGACTCCTCTTGTTATTTTCTATGTGATCACTGGAACTATAATGAAAGGGACGTAGAGATAAAGAGCTTGCCTTTTTCAGACATTTCTGCTGTTTTGAAAATTAAATGCTTGGCAAAATGCACATGGTTCCTAGAGATAAGAAGCAAACTATTCAAACAAACTGAAAAATGCATCAGAACAGAAAACACTGCCATTTGACCCAAGCCAGTAGCTTCCTATTCCAGTGTTCCACATAATGTCAGGTAACTTGCGTCCTTAGAGATCAAGCTAGCTTTTATCACAACATATGAAGTAGCCCGTTGCTTATTTAAAACCCCAAGCACTATGTATACGACACTAAATATGTAATTGTATAACATGTCAGGGAGAAGGTTGTTTTTAACTGTACCTTTGAAATACTTAACAACGCAAAAGTTGAGGTAAATGTACACAGAGTGTACAATATGAGTTGACAATTTTGATGTGTCACATACTGCAGGCACTTTGAGCCTCTCTGCACAACTCACTGATGGAAGGGAATCTGTATCGCCACAGCCACAACTTAGCTTACTTTCTCTGTAGTTTGTTTTGTTCTTCTGACTTACCCCATTGATTATAATCTTCCATCCACAAATATTCCTTATGAAGTTTAACTCTGCCATTTGAGAAGTGAATAAGACAAAGGCTATACAGGCTGCCTTTGCCATCCTCTAATTAAATTTCTTAACAAGCACTCTTAAAATAATGACCAATGTCTGTCCCCCCACCTTTTACATGTATTTTACTATCACTTCACTGATTATATTTCCCATCCATCTGTCCAGCCAAATATGTGTATAATGACCTGCCAACTGAGGCACCATTCCATGTATCTGAAACTATATGCCATATAAAACTTGTTAGTCTTTAAGGGAGCACATAGCTCTTGTTTTTTCTTGTTTTTGAAAGCATTTGAAAAAAATATTATAGAAAACTAAATCATGACAGTTGAACATAAGATGATTTACACGTGTGTTTCTTTAAGTATAATAATAGACATATCTAAAGAACCAAGAACTCTAGAGGAAAAGGAAAATTTTAGTAAACTAATCATTCTACCAGAAATACTTTTTTAAAAACTAAAATAGCATTTTGGCATAACTGGATTGCAACCTTGAATTGGGAAAACAGAGCAGAAGGAAGAGTTAACTAGTCCACTCTTTGACGCGTCTCAGATTTTCCATCCAATTCAGGCTCCACCTTTGAGAAGGGAAGAGTGAAAGTTCAAATCATCCATCTCGTGCTTTTTAATGTTATGGCAATGGCTTGAGGGCTAGATCAGTTTCTAGTATCACTGAATGGCTGACAATGTCAAAGGAATGGCAGAATTTTCCTTTCATATTTTTTAAGTGTTAAAATTTCTTCAGCAATGGAAATCTAGCCATGCATTGATTTTATTACAGGGATAAACCATATTATAAGCACAGTTATCCTACCATTACAGGAACGAGTACAATTTACAATCAAGGTCTCATTATTTAATTTTTTTGTTTAAAAACCGTAATCTCCTAAAACAAGATATAATTTTATTCACCACCCATATGAGTTGTGAGACTAAATATGTATTAACAAATTCTACAGCATGCACACTCTTTGACAATTGCAGCACCCATAGTTTATCTAAATGCAGGTTACCACAATGTGTATATTTTGCCAGGATAAGCCTCTTGGCAGGAAGGAAAGGATTCACAGAAAAAGCAGCCCAGATGGAATGATATGTTAACAAGATAGGAACAAGATGAGCAAAGGGAAAAGATAAAGCAGTGGGTGGAACATGAATGACAGATGAAAATGCTTTCCATTGCACAACATAATCATAATTATATTTTCCTTTGTAGCTATTTGTATGCCATTATCAGAGATGGAAATAAATGGGCTACATACAGTTAAACAGTAAATAAAAATATTGAGAAAATCACTAGCAGCAAACATTATTCCATGACAGATGGAGGTCGCATGATGACCATTTATTGTGGTTACTCATTTAGATGAGAGACAATGGCTGAGATTTAAAGATGTGCTTAAATTCACACCACTGCTTTCTACTGTTCAAATTAAATTGTTTTGCTTTCTTTGAACAACTGACTCCATATGACAATTGCTTTAGGAACACCCTTCTGTCAAAACTGCTTCTCATTGGCACTTTTAAATATTATAGTAGCTGTAGAAGTTAGTCCCTTGTGGTTGAGGTAATGTTTAAATCAATTGTTCATTTGGGTAGGGAGTAACTCTGTGGTTCTTTGCTATGTCATCTGCCTCTGTTTTAGCTGAGTAATAACTCTGGGGTCAAGTAGACCCATACAATTGGTTCCAAGCCAGCTAGCCAGCCAGCCAGCCAACTGTATAAGAGTCACAAATGAAAAAAGAGTTTTTATAGAGCTATATAGTGTTGCTGCTTTTTGAAGAAGAGCATGTTTGAAGTGCCATAGGGTTCACAGAGTTAGCTGCATAGTTTTTGGGAACAGGACCAATTCCTACTATTATTAAATGAGGACAAATTTTATTCAGTATATACACTGCTATATTCATACTCAGGATTATTATTGTCTTGTTGTGTGTCTTCCAGTTGTTCCTGACTTTTTGTTGCTCTATGGGGAAACTATCATGACGTTTTCTGGGGCTAAGGATGTTTGACATGGCCAAGGTCACCTAGTGGGTTTCCATGGCCAGGCATATCTCAGTTTAAAATCTGCTCAGAAACTATCGATGTATCTGTACTCAAGAATCATATCATCTTGATATTGCTTTAAGTGCCATGACTCTGTCTTAGGAATTGTAGTTTGGTGAGGTACTCACAATTTTCAGTTAGAATAAATGTTATTGTTGTGTTTCAGGGGATGTGCAGTAGAACTCTCTAGCAGGTAATTCTCAGTATCTCAACAAATTACACACTCACAGTTCTATACAATGGACCTATGGCAATTAAATTGTTACTACTGTATGGTGCATATACACTCCATGAAGTGCACCAAAAAATCTTTGGTTAACCTATCTTACTCCCTGAGACACTGTGAAAATAAAATGGGATGATCCAATGTACCAATAACACTGAGCTCCTCCAATAAAATGCGGAACACAGAAATACCTAAGAATGATGAATTTCCAGAAGTGGAAGTTGGATAATCTTTCCTATTTTATCCCTCTAAATCACTTTTCAATTAAGCACTGCAGATATTAGCAATTCCACAAAGCTGTCTTTGCCATAGTTACTGGCCAAGGTGACAGGAAATACTTCAATACATCATGGCAATTTGATTAGAGAAAGTTTATGGAATAATAACTTTAAAAAGTGCAAAAGAGGCCAATACACTAGACTAAAAGAATAAAGTAAAAGGTTTCTGTCAGGGAGATTTTTTTAAACTTTACAACTGAAAATGGAATGTGTTCCTGACAAATAATGCCAAACTCCTATAACGGAAGCTGGAACATCATCGTCATCATCATCGGCTGCCCCTAGATTCCTAAATAGGCCAGAATGGCCCCTTCCTTCGTTGTTGTCCTTCCTTTGAGTCAAAGACCTGCAAACACATAATTTTTTAAAAGAGTGGGTTAGGGGGTCCTGTACTGTTTTATTTTTATTTCCTTGTTTCTATGTTTTCTTAGGTGTTTTAATTATTTTATAGTTTAATTTTGTTTTGATATGTACTGTCTATATGTTTTTAAATTGTATTGTTTTAATATGTAAGCCAGTTTGAGGCCTAATGTTGGGCAAAACATGGGATAGGAATAAGGGTGATGATGACGACAACGACGACGATGATGATGATGAATGATGGTGACATTCTTGAACCAGCTTGGAATTTTGTTGAATTTAAGTTTGTTATGACATCCAAAACCAACCAGTTAAATGTTAACCAATGTTTAAAACATCAATGTTTAAAACACCTTGTTCTTAATAACAAGGCGGCTGTGGAAAATAGAAACTTAGTGCCAGTTTTGAAGAGCAGAACCAATGGCAGAAAAACATGAGTCTCTAATTACCTGTACAGAAGCAGAACAGTGCTGTGTTTGTCCCTACTGATCATAGCCATTTCTGAAACAGAAAATGTGCTTGTTATTGTTCACTCAAAGGTACTGGAAAAATTTTCCATAAAAGCTGGCATTCCATTTTCTAAAAATTTTAATGGTTTTTTTTGAGAGAGAGAGAGAGAGGGAGAGAGAGAGAGAGAGAGAAATGACTAATGGTTTAGTACTTGATTGAAAATGCCAGGCCAATGCACTGCAAATGCCAGGCCAATGTTTCACTAGCTTATTGCAAAAATAAGTGATAATTGAGCATTAAAGTGGCTTGATCACTATAACTATGAATAAAATATATTTTACTGTGATGCCCTGTTTTCATGTTTATTTCCGACCCTTGAAATTAGGAATATTTTATATGTAATTTGCTAGATTCTATTTCCTTCCCATTATTTAGACCTTATAAAATGATTACTTGCTTTCATTGTCAATTTCTACTGCAGTGTTATAAAATGGAGTGCTAGGCATCAACCCAGCCAATTAAACATGGGCTTGAACATTCCTACAGATGGCATATCTGCTCTTAAGATTTATTGATTTTTTTGCATTATCTGCCAATGACTGGCATCTGCAAATTGAATAGACAGCCAGGAGCTGGGGCAAATATACTGACCCCTTATATAGCAAAATTGGCATGGTACAATAATTGCTATTGTAAGATAAATAAATCCGTTGGTGCAGGTCAGTACTGCTACAGAATTATTAATCTTTCCATATTGCTTGCAAAATGTAGGAAGAATTAAATACAAGTCTTTGCATTTCTACAGTAAGATCACCCATTTACCTTCCTCCTTAATCTACTGGTCAAGACACACATAAATCATAAAACTGTTTTGTTGAATCAGATCAAAGGTGAATCTTGACCAGCATTCTATTTTTTTTCTCTTCAAGTTTCTCTCTTCAAAGGACTGAGTGACGCAAAGCACTGCAGAGGAGGACCCAATTTTGCTGGCCTCCAATAGAGAGGCCAGCATTGATGATGTCAGGTCCAATGTACCATGACACCAGGTGTTTGGGGGTAGAGATAGGGAGTTTATTAGCTTTGTTCACCCATCTTTACTTCCTTTTGGCTAATGCTTTGCAACACTGCAGAGGGCAAAGTATGAAGCAGAGCGGCAGGGGAAAGATGACGGTGGTCTTTAGAAAAAGCTAGCAGGGAGAGGGTTGAGTCAGTTGCCCGTTACTGGACCATGAACCAAATGGTTCTATGGCAGGTAGTGTTGTGGGGGATCCAGCTTGTTGAGGGCAGTTGATACTGCAAAGCACTCTGGAAGTTAGGGGCTGTTATTGTTGCATTTCTTTAGGCTTGTATATGATAGTGTTTTGACTGCCTCACCTAATTGTTAGCTCCATTATTAGGTATTGGAGGGCTTCTGTAGCTGGTCTAGGTCTCATCATTGCCCAGTTCCTGCTCTGGCATTTTGGGCAAGTGGATAGACACTGCAAGGCATCCTCTCTAATTTTTATCAGGCCAGCTGGCCTCTGTAGACCCTTCAGGGCCTAGTGCACCCCAGAGCAGGCCTCTTTGTAACTCACAGCCCTATGGCAGGCCTGGTTGGCCACATCAGGCTGCAGGAATTGTGTGGCTCCTCTGGAGGCCCAGCAGGCCCTGCCAGGCTGTGGCAATGGGAAGCCCAGTAGGTCCCAGTAGGTTATGGCAATTGGAGGCCCAGTAGGCCCCGCTAGCTGTAGCAACTCATTAGGCCCTCTGGCCCTGCTGTGTGATAACTGAAGCCCCTGTCAGAGCTGCTGATGACAAGCAGCAGCTGTCGGTCCCTGTGGCTCTGGCTGGAGATGAGTCCTGCAGCTCAAGAGCTCCCCCTGCTGCCATGGACCAAGCAGGCTCGGACGTCCCTCTGCCTGCTCCTTTTGGGCAACAGGGATCCGATTCTGTGCCTGCTCCTTTGGAGCAACAGGGATCCGATTCTTTTTTTTTTTTTTTATAATCATTTTATTCAAATTCACATATAAAACAAACAAACATAACTGTTGGCTTAATTGAAATATTTTTGATCTTCCACACTGATCTAGATTTCATTATCAATATTTCTTAACATGCTTATAATATTGTACTACATTTTACTGCTAATATTACTTGTTGATTCTTGCATTTCCATCTCCATATTCCCGCTTCATGATATATATCCTGTAGCACCCTCATAATTTATCTTGAACCATGAATTACAGATTTCCATCTGATAGTACCCAGCAATTACCCCTTACAATTTGCCATCCTTTTTGTATCTTATCGTCTGATTTCCCTTTTAATCTCTGAGAGACCATGTCAGCATTTTTGTTTTCAATAAGTGTACCCCACCATTGTTCTATTGTGGGTATTTGCTGAGTTTTCCACAACTTTGCATATTCAATATGAACTGTTGTTATCATGTACAGTAATATTCTCCAATACTTCTTTATACCAGTACCTTCTAATATATCAGTCATATTTAACAAATACAATTCCAGTATCTTAGCAAACTGAACTTTCAGGAGCAACAGGGATCCAATTCTGAAGAGGCTCTGGAGCCTGGTTCAATAAGCCCCCAATCAAGGCAGAGACTCAAGAGAGCTATGCAAAGGGAGGCTTCCTTGGCTAAGTTTAAGAAGCAGTGACCGGACACACCTGTGCCTGGGGCTATATAACTGCCTGCCTGGAAGCTTCCCTTTGCTTGTGGCAAACTTCTTATAAGCTCTCTTCTTGCCTGTAACTTGCTCCCAGCACCCGGTTCCTGATACCTTGAATTGATCTCTGGACTCTTGACCCTTGGCTTTGGAACTCTGACTATGGCTTCGCTGGGCACTCTGGTAAATGAACTTCCTTGCGTAAGTGCTAGCTTGTCCCCTCCCGGCTGGACTTTGCTGGCTCTCCCACTCTCTTTTCCAGGCTGGCTTGCCGCCCGGGTCTCTGACCTTGACAGTCAGGATGCAGCAACTAGATGGACCCCTCAGAGGCCTGGTGGGCTCTGCTAGTCCTCTGCACAAATCAGAAGGCCCTTTCATAATTCAGTAGGTCTGTTCTGCAGGGATGATAGTTTTCACTGGCCAAATGGGTCCAGGCAGACCCCTGCTGGGCCCCTCTGGGGCAAGTAGGCTCCTTCACAGGCGTAAAGCACAACAATCTGAGTGTGCCAACTGAAGGTTAGGTAGGCTGTATTACAACCCAGGCTTTCTGATTGTTTGAAGGTTGGGCTAGTAACAAGTCTCAATAATTGATAATGGCTTCCTAAAAAAGGTGTGGCCTAAGGTGAAAGGTCCAGCTAAAAGGCATAACCATCCCCCTCCAGTGTTGTTTGATTTCTCTGATGAGGAAGTAGAAGGGAGTGGAATCTTGATTATCCTGGCCAGAATCTAAGCTTCTGAGAAGGCCTGGATTTCCTCTAAGTAGTTTTTGGTCCCAGATCTGACAGCAAAGCAAAATATATTTTGGTTCATTAAGGTGCCTTGGAAAACCAGAGACAAAGTGATGACAGTGTTTTCCCTGGGGAAATGGAAGATGATCCAGTGGCTGTGGTGATTGGAGTCTAGGGTGACGTTGGGGAGTCTGCCTCAGTGTTTCAGGTGAGCCTTCTGACACAAACAAAATCTGTGTAGGTTTATATAACTGGAGCCATGAGCATTATAGAATGGCTCTGATTACTCCACTGGTCTGAAGAATTCTAACAAAAATGATCTAACAAATAGCAATCGAGACTAGACATGCTTTCATTTCCTTCTCAGCCATGGCTTTCATAAGGGTTTCTATGGAATATGTTGTTCTTCCCTGAATAATGAAGTGAGACCTAAACTAAATCCAAATGCCATTAAATGCATATGTTAAATATATTTATAGAAATATCAAACTGACAAAGTGACAAAATAGCTTATACTTTAAATTTCAGGAACCCACAGAGGAGATGGAGCAGTTAAATAACCTTACTCCAAAATATAGAGATTACAAATACCTTCACACAGTAAAAAAGCCCTTTTCTTTATAATGTCAAAGTTAAGATTTATACTTCTCTTAATATTTACAAGTGGCCAGTGGGACTAATTAATTAAAAGTCAGGTATTCTCTTGTTCAAATGTGTGTGGATTTGGTTGTCCCCACAAGGAAAGGAGAGATGAGGCTCCTGGAAAGACCCACAGATGTTCGAAAAGCCATAGAATGGCTTTTTGTCATTTATATTGCACAATCATAGTCCATCACAAAGCAAGTTGAAAGCTGAAACACGTTAACATACAAATCCTACCCGTATCCTACCCTGAAAATAAGACTCTTTGAACACACTGGGATTGTTCCAGAGTAAACTTGCACAGAATTGTGCTGCCAATCACATGCTGTGTTATCAGTGTCTCAATTATTGCTACTTTCTGTTTAATAGCCAAGATATGGCGCTAAGGAAGGCTCAGTGGGAAGCATTTTGGAACAGTCATCTGCCTGACAGACCAAGGGTGGAAGTGCTTCTTTTTTGATAGGTTGCCAGCAATGGCGCTCTCTCAAAAGAGTCTGTGCTTTCTTCCTTTTGATGTCCTAATTCTCATAGAATTAGCAAAAGCCTGGTGGCCTCTGCAATCTTAAATATTCAATGTTGGAGCACACACTGTGGTAATTTTTATCTGCGTTGTTAAGTTTCGTCTAGTTTGCGTTTGAATGTGGATTTAACTGCTTTTGTAAGTTTTCTATGGTACAATTATTTCAAAATGCCTGCCATTAATAATCCTTTTTTTATATTGCTAATAGAAATATTCTGCTTCAAAACCTCAAAAACAGAAAGTTTATATTTTTTTTCTCTTTCTGCATTGCATGCACTGATGAACCAGCCTGCTCAGCAAGCATTTAACAGATTAGACACTTGAACATGGTTTCAGGCAATGCTCTCTCATGTTTCTGCGTATTGCCTGATAAACACTTCAAAGTAAACCGCTCATAAATATGAAATGAAAAGCTGAGAAGTCGTTATGCACAGCTTTGAGATACAAATCTCTTTATTCCCCTCTGAAGTGGGGTTTGATTGACATAATGAGTCATAGATCCTGTCCAGGGACTCACTGCCTTATCCCCCTTTCCTCAGGAGACAAGGAGACTTTAAAGAAATATACTTTAGAACTTTGTGACAGGCAGCTATAAAAAAAAAAAGTTGAACTCTACAGACATTGCTTATTATATTATATTAATACTCAACTTTGGATTACTCTGACATATACCAGCAATTGACAGTAAAGCCACAAAGGGGCAATGATCCATGGCCACTTCTACCTCTCACTCCTCAATACATTGATAGTAAACGGCCATGTATGTCTAAAACTGGACCTTCAAAGGAATGCTGTGGCAAGATTCAAAAACTAAAATCACCTCACTGACTTCCAGCGTTAACTGCATGGAAGGGGCTTCATACAATGACTGGAAAGTGGCACTGTGTCACTCGCCCTGGTCCTGGCAAGCCAATGGTCTTGACATCAACATCTTGGTGGAAACCAAGACTGTTTAGTGCAAACGACTGCAGGAAGGAGGTAGACCTGCAAAAGGGCAGGGTCAGTGGGGCATGCAGTGCTGGAAAGAAAAGCAGCAGTGCATTCCACTCTCTGGTTATCACACGGAGCTCTCTGTCACATAAGCTGTGCATGCAAGTGGTTTCTATTAGATCAGTTTTTGAATCTTACTATAATATGCCTTTGAATCTGTAATCCAAAACCCACTTATCCCATAAACATCAATATAAAGGAGTCCAATGAGTTCCCAAGCTTATTAAGAAGACATTTTTTGTATCAATTATTGTGGAGATATGCATATTGCAGATGCACCTAAAAAGCAAATTAGAAACCTGAAATGAGACCTATTTAAATATATCTACCACCAGATTATCTTTAGCCAGTACATTTGTTAAGTGAAACTCAACTACTTCCAATGCCACTTGTTTTATATGTTATGATATGCCAGTTTCCCCTATAAAGCATTATGCAATCCATTCACTGCAAAAGGGATGTTTTATACGAGCAGGCACTTTGTTCTGCAAGCAGGAAAAGGGTTATCTATCAATGTTCAGATAAGCAAAAACGCCATTAATAAGATTTTGGCTTATTAAACAATAACCTCCCCCCAAAAAACAAAAAAAAACAACAAAAACAAACAAACAATGAAATCGAAGTCAATTATCACAAACCGAGAATAGAACTTCATATCAACCTAGCACCCTGTATCAGGACCTCACAGGAGTAATGGGTCTACTACTATGTGTGAAAACTATTGTGGATAAGTAGCAAAAACATTTATTTGCATATGTAACATCTTTGCCTCTCCAAAGAATAAAAGATAATTTCAAAAGGCTAAGTTATTATTAACTGCTTGGCCTTTGTGGATATTCATGCAGATTTCTCAAATGAAAATGGAAAATTAACAGAGTAATCTCAATTGTTATGCAAAACATGTTAACATTAATTAAATAATTAAATTTAATTAATCAAGGACTGCATGTAGCAAGACAATGTGAAAGTGGATACCTGTACAGACAGAATTCAGGGCCAAATTAGATGATATGCTAAATGCATAATTGCATTTCATAGGTCTAATTTTTCTTCCCTTTAAGGAACAGTCCTGCAGGATCAGAAGCAGGGCTACAAAATATATGGGTTTTCCCCCAACATTCCTTGCATGAAAGTAGTATTTTTGCTTCTCCTGTAACAGAAAACGTGATCTTGCCTTGAGAACTAATAATGGTGTTTCCCAGAAATAAAGTGCAAAAACAAAACAAAATGAAAACAATGCATGTTTTTAAAATTTCAGTGGTTAGATTGTGTATCATTTGAAAAAAAGATACTGAAACATGCTTTATTCAATAGGGAAAGTAGTATACATTATGTGTTTTATAAAGATATGCAGACAAGCTAGAGAAAATATGTCTTTTAAAAAATGGCACAAATTTCAGTGTGGGAAGCGAACATAATACCTCACAAAACAAAATTAAATAAGGACAGGAAGAAAAAACTGGTAGGATCAGGACGGAACTTTATGAAACAAAGACAGATACATTCACAAATTTCTATTTCTGCCTATAATCCACACATACACATGTGGCTATTGTTATTTAAAAGTGGGAAAATGGACACTGTCCATTTCAACTGATTTGAGTTCTGGCGAGCTTTTAAGATTATGTGGAGAGGTGGGTGGAGCAAAACTGTTGAGTTTTGCAGCGATTTTGAGCCACTGGGGAACCTTGGGGGTAAAAAAAAGAGCACTCAGATTTTTAAATATTTTTAAGGGATCCACTGTGGCTTTCCATGGGATGTGAGAGTAAAAATTGATCCCCAACAATTTTGCAGCTTCCCACCCCGGAATTACACAGAAGAATTGGCAAGACTGTTTAATTGGTTAGACTGTGAAATAAGGACTATAGTGTGGAATATCCTGAAAAGAGAGGCAACACAATATTAATATTTTAGCATTTTAGAAAAGTAGATGGTGATGTGTTTCGTGACTGAAGCTCCCTTCTTGAGAGGCTTTCTTCTTTCAACTAAAAGATGAATGTTATGTTGATTGGGTACTCTTTATTACAGTTTTTTATTATGCATTACTGTTTCAAATTGTTTTTTAGAATCATTGACTTGTGAGAATGATTTAAGATATGGAAGAAAAATTTTTTAATTATCCAAGGATCCTTGGAGGCTATGAATATTAGTTACCTAAAAGCACACCGTCAATCAATCTATAATAAACTAGTAAATTAACCAAAACAGAAATAAATAAATAAATGCAGCTAGCTCACGCAGTTCATGAGAGAATATTTTACATACGAAAATCGTTTCAAATGCCAATATTTCAGTGCTACATTGTACAGAAATAATGTCCATTCACTTTAGTGGAGCTCACTTCCAAGCACATGCTCTAGGCTTCCAGTTTGAATTTGTTTAGTGTTAAAGAGTTTGCAGAGTTTTGTAATCACATTCTTTTGTAACACGGAAAATACTTGATCTATTTAACAAAATATTCCATTTGTATGAATATGTGCAGAAACACAAAGGTTTCCTGGCTGTTTGATAGCTATTTTCAAATATACTATTTGAGGGGGAAAGTACCAGATGTCATTGCTGTTAGGTGCTTTTGTCTCTACCAAATTAGTATTAGAACAACACAGGCATACACTTTCATAAATATATTTGCATATCTCTCTATATTTTATGTACAGGTGTGAAGTTTTTCCTGTACCAGTCTGTTTTAAAGATATTTGGAGAGAGTTTCTCTTCTTTCAATAGTTATCTAGCATCACTCAGACTGTAAATTAGCATCAGTTTAGCCTGTCAAAGAATTATTGAAGAATTCAAATGTTTAAGAGTAGTTTTGAATTCTCTGTTCCAAATGCCACACTGCATGTGAAAATAAAGCAAACTAGTGCAAAGAAAAATATCTGTAGCTTAAATTTGGGAATACTGGATGTCTTGTGATTCTTACACAATTACTATTGCAGAGAGACAAAAAAGAGAAGGTTGGCTCTAATAATTAAAATATTTCTTACTCAAGCCCTTTTAATTCAACTACGTTATGTCAAAAATCCATCCTGCTCACTGTGATATTTAATGCACAAGATAAAACACTTTGATTAAAAAAAGGGGGAGGGCTTGCAATGGTATCATCTCCTCTATGCTGATCCAAAAAGAACAGCTGTCACTCACATCCTTGGCTCCCAAGGTCTCTGGAGTGCACTGAAAGCAAGCTGTCTCTAGGATAAGGGCTCCTCAGAGACCAGCAGTCTCTGCATGGCCTCCAGCAGAAAAGCAATGCTTTGCTCACTCAATAGATAAGCCCTTTGACTCCATTCTTTCACTGGCTAATATAAATATATGGCTCAAGTGAATGATTAACATTCTCCCTACAGAAATTCAATTAAATACTTGGAACCTCGAGTAAAAATATCTAAGGAAGTTCCAAAACATTAATGTAATTAATTATCAATTATTAAAACTGTCTCTGAAAGACAAGGCTGGCAAAAGCCATTGTCTTCTATTTCACCTTTTCCTTCAATCTTTTCAGGACCTACTTTCCGGTTTTATTGGATTTTGTGTCTCAAAACTTTTGTGTAAGACACAGCTGAAAGAATGATCTCCTTTCAACATTATACACCCACATCATCTTTGCAGATCAATATCTTCTTGACTGACCCTTTTGCAAAATGACGGCTTACACCCTGACATGTTTCTGCTCTCAGTCAGAATTCTCCACAAACAATGTTCTCCAGCTATTTTAGAAATGAGTTTAATCCTCAGTAGTAGCCAGAGACTCTCCTCTTATTCTCTTTGTGGGGACAATAAAAAAATTAAAGCGATATGAAGATAAACACTGTACTTCAAACAAAGGTGGCCCAAGAGATCTGATGCCTGAGGCAAAAGAAAAATGGCAACCCATCCGTTTCATGTACAGAAACATGATTTGACCTCACTTCAACACTAGCAATGGGAAGCTATATTTCATTTTGCTAGGTCAGTTCAAAGGATGATAACAAGCCGTGTACTCTGAGCATTGTCCTCTGAGAGAGGAGAAAGATCAGTGATCTCAGGAGGAACAGCTGGGAAGGGGAGTCTACTTCTGTTCCCCAGTTCCTTCACCTTGTGTCATGGCAGCTTTCAAAAGCACCAGTACCACATGGCCCTGACAGTCACTGAAATAGTAACAATACTTTAAAAAACCCAGGGAATAATGCTCATATTAGTGATAAGTACAGGATCAAATAGGGCTCAATTTGGTAATTTAGTGTAGTTTTCCTATTATTTTTCCATTCCGTGTTGGTACTGAGAGGCTGGATGACACCTTATTAACAAACTTTTAAAGCACAAATAGTGAAGACATGATATGCAATGAATAACAGGGGCAGGAATGTGTAGTCTGACATCAGCAAGCATCCAGTTAAGTGTTACACCTTTCTGTATCCCAGAAAAGTGACAGCAAGCACAGAAAACTGCTTCTAAATATTTCCATTAACAATTACTGCTGATCTAGGAACTACAGAGAAGAGAATTTATTCAAGACACTGACAAGCAAGGCAATTGCCATTCAACATACAGAAGCTTCCTGGACTGACAATTTAATTTTCCACTGTCAGTAGTACAGGATCCTCCACTGCACTTTAGGATAGCTGACTGAGAGGGTTTGGAAAGATCATGTAGCATCTCCACGTAGCATCTGTAA
The DNA here is from genome assembly GCA_030412105.1 of Cyclura pinguis. Classification (NCBI taxonomy): domain Eukaryota; kingdom Metazoa; phylum Chordata; class Lepidosauria; order Squamata; family Iguanidae; genus Cyclura; species Cyclura pinguis. The sequence goes on from CM059600.1 coordinate 135,969,295, forward strand.
CCCACCACGACTTGCACTCAGAAGCCACCTCACCTCGGGATGTACTCAAAAACCTCTTTGCTCTGCCAAATAGTAGGCTTAGCCCTAATGACAGAAGAATAATGCTCACAGCGTGATCTTTTTTTTTTTTACTGCTTTGCTTTAATTCAGGGGTGAAAAATCTGTGACCCTCTAGGTGTTGTAGGATTGCAAATCCAAGTAGTCTCAGCTGGTGTAGCCAATAAGGAGGAATGTTGAGAGCAGTTTAGTAGCACCTGGAGAGCTGCACAGTTCCCAACATAATACTGAACATAATACTCAAGGCAGAGTAAATGTGACATTTATCTGTGATTTTCCATTCTTTCTCATTCATTTCAACATATACTTTCCTAGGTGTTCTAGCCAGATATTTATCTTTTTCTTTTGTGACAGCTTTTTAGTGCTCAGCAGAAAGTATAATCTGGATTACTAAAAAAACGGTTCAGTTACCCAAGCCAAGTCATTAGAGCAGGGGTGATCTAAATCAAAATAATATGCTAGCATTTTGCAGATTCTATTAACAAGAGGTTCAATTGCAGATCTGCAGTTCTCTCAACTCTATTGTTTAACTTTCATCATTATGATCAACAGGATTTTCTAACAAATATTTTTAAAAAAGGTTCTTGACTACAACTAACAGTACAGCCACTATGTTAGTAAGGTATAACAGTACTTCATGATGACAGAGCAGCTGCAAAAACTATTTGGTTGAATGCTACTTTCATGTGACTTTTGTTGGCGACAAATCTGCAAAGTGTAAATGTCTGAAAAACCAAACTTGTTTGATTAAAAATTATATATCACCCAAACTAGATTGTATCTACAGAATGGATGAATCTGCAGGATAATTTTAGTTAATGTCTCTGTATATGAATGTCTCTACCAAAGATATGAATAGCAGTTAATGAAATGCTGGATGTTAGAACAATTGAATTTCAAATTACATAAACAATTTAGAGGTGATTTTAGAAACACGAAGCCACATAACATGCTTTTAGTCCTACATTAGTAGGTAGAAATTAAATTACTATGAAAAACAGAAGGTTTAAACACACAGATGCGCTTGATAAGTCAAGAACCGTGATATACATGTGTCAAGAAACATGCGGATAAAAGCAGTTGCTTTGATGCTGCATACGTCAGCTTTCTAAAAGCTTCTGACAGGGGTCTTTTCCAAGGCTAATCGATCATGACATAAACATTGTTTTGGGGCATACAGTTCTGCTTTTGAGAACCTTTTTAGATTACTGTGTTATAACATTATTCTAGTGCTTTCAATAATCATCCAATTTCCTTGAGTCTGATGGTTGTCAGTGCTTAAAAAAGTAATTAACTGGTATTTTAGATTTCAGGCTTGTGCCACAACTTTATAGAGTTTAGTATAGCTCAGTGCAGTATAAACACTGTAACCACAGAAATTCTGTCTGCTCAGAAAACTGAATACACATATTACCAAACATCTAGAAATGTTTTAGAAACGTATAGATTTGTTGTATTCAGATTAAAATATCATATGCTATTTTTTTTGCTCAAAAAGGGCAACAATATGAAGAAAAAATATAACATCCTCAAAACATCAACATTTTCTATAAAAGCACCAGTCCATTGTTATTCTTTAGGAATGCAGGGAGAACATGGCTGTGCATCTGTCTTTGATCATAACCCCATACATGTTCAGCTGAAAGTCTGCTTCAGAAGCTTATACAACAGTCTCCACATGTTTAGGCTTCTTAATTTTCCAGACCCTTTATGTGAATTTCTGTACATGCCTAGCCACATACAATGAAGACAGGATGCAAAATGCTGCTCTTCTCTTCTCTAGGGGCTACTTCACGTTAGAGTTATAGCAACACGGTTCTACTTGTCATGGCAACATCCTGTAAAATTATGGGATATGCAATCAAGGGAGTGGTGTTTAGAATTCTAGATTATAGAGTACTAGTGCTTTCCTAAACTACAGACTCCAGAATACCACAGGATGCAGCCACAGTACCTGTACTACAACTGGGTAGTTTGAAACAGCCAAAGATGACGAAAGGCCACCTTTATTTGGCAATAACAAATAACAACAAACACCTATTTGTTTCAGTACAGACACATTAACCACTATTATGTAAGACCTCAAAATGTCATCTTAACATTAACACAGTTGTTTCATTTGTTCTGTGTATTATAACTGTGCATTATTTTCTTCAGAAAAATAGATTCCGAGAATCTCACTGAATTTTTTGCAAGCAATGTTCATGTGAATTCTAGGACTTATTTCAATCATCATAAAGCAGTCAGTACATAAGTTAAATACATCTCTGACTTTCAAGGCTCAATGTATGAGCAGGAAATGTGAGTTCCTGTTATGAGAACTTTAGGCCCTTTCCACATGACGGGGCTCCTTCTGCAAGTCCTTCTGTTGCAGCCCCAGCAGAGAGGGGAGCATGTCAGGAATGCTCTCCTCTGTACCTCGCCGGGTTGCTGAGGAGAGTGCGCTAGCCCTGCCTCTTCCATTCCACAGCACAGCTAGGCACTTGCCACTGCTCTGCTGGGGAGGAAGGCATCACCAGCCCGCTTCCACTCTTTTGCATCACCGGGAAGGGCAGTAGCATTGTGTGATGGTAGGTGTAAAACAGATTTTTTTCTGTTCTGCAAATGCTGCACATGCGCACCACTTGGGGGCAAGATGGCAGCAGGCTGCCTACAACATTGTGCAGAAGCACAACCAGCCGACCTCTGCCATCCTAGCCTCATAGTGGCGCAGCCACTTGTGCAGAAAGGGCCTTAGACATCTATGGAGTTGAAGCTGTTTCCTGTGGATTGATTCTACACTGTTCACTCATGTTTGGATGAAAGAACAATGTGGGATATGAGGAAGACACCAGAAGCAAGCAAGTAAGCACCAATTCTTATGTGGGGATAGATGGCATTGACATGCTCATTTACTTCCCATATGGATAATATTTTCCAGTGTACTTCCTCCAATCAAAACATTACAATTGTAGTGTAGAATCCAGTTACTGGAAAGTAGCTACAACATTAGAAAGGTATACAAACTATCCCAGTAAAAATGGGAAGAAGAGCTCATACAGCCACCCATATCTCACTCACGGTTAATGGTCTAGACCAATCAATACACAAAATTAAGATGAAAGAAAACATAAAAACTGGAATTCCTCTACTAGCAACTGTTTCCACACCTTGAAAGCCAAGAAAGACAGATTTGAAAAAGAAAGGGTAGCTGGCAATATTAAATGTTATGTTTAATATTTGTCATAAATAGCTGGATGTTCAGTGTACACATAAGGGACTGGAAAATCAAGCAGCTATTGTAATGTAACGTCTGACATTTTCATAAAGGTTATTTACCTCGCCAGGGCTCTTGGAACATGCTTCTTATGCCAGAAGGAGAATCTGCTGGTCTCAAATCTCAGACCAATTTGCACTCCATTAAATTTTCCTAAAATTAATTTAAAATGCTTCTTAGTTGAAATGACCATATTTACAACCTGTACTTAGATCATGTAATGTATCCTGGCATCTTGTGATGAGAATAAGTGCAGTCTGTGGTAGAAACAGAATAACATCTTTATCTCTTGGTGGATGTAGATATCCTTCTTTGAACTTCTTTAATCAAGGCTATGCTTTGATACAGCTTTCTATTCTGTCTGCCTTGCTTAACCAAAGAACTCATTCAATAAAGAACACCTATCATTGGGCATAATTAGGAGCACCATAATTTGTTGAATTATGCACAAATGTACTTGAAACACTTGGTTTAACCAAACCCCTTCTTATAAGCAATCTCTTCTTCTGGAGAAGAGAGAGAAAAAACATTTGGTGAGTTTTCACTGGCCTGGGTCCAAGCTTCATTTTAATATTTTCAAAACAAGTATCACAGTGAAGAAATATGAACATCCTCATAGTGCTAGTTTATCGTTGAACTCAATTGCCTTTAGGACTTGCTGAGGCCATTGGAGCTAAAGAAACAATTTCTATCATCTTCCAGGAGCATGCAAAAACATGGCAGATACTGTTGTTGTTGTCATTGTCGTTACTATTTTGCTTGGTACACATTTTAATGCCTTGCTGTATATAAAATGTTTAGCATCATAATATACATCTTCATTATTTGGTGGTCAAAAGGTAGTGCCTTCAGTTCTGAAGCAGCAGTACCGGAAAACCGCTTGTATCTTGAGTCAGTATGAACCTAAATCTGCTGGTTGCCCTGAAACTGTCACCCACTGCAAGTAGTCTGGATAAACTTGCAACAGACCTTCTCAGCTGAAAATGCTGCTACTGAATGCTATGTCTGTAAATGGATAAACACCAATTATCCAGGACTTGATTGTGGATCACAGTGCTAACCGGGCTTGTATTACAGCTCTGTCCACTTGGGTTCTCTGTACAGCAGCTGCCCAGTGAGTTGTGTGAGGGGGAGGCAGAGTCACATTGGTCTAATGTGACTCTGTCTCCCTTATCAGACTTCTCATCCCACAGTGTGCTAGGTTTGAGTGTGTATAGTGGAAGGTGGGTAGCTCAGACAGAACAGATATTCTGTTGGTGTAATACCTACCTTGTGCCCCTCCCTGCACAAGCTGAATTGTTGTTGGAGTTCCTTTGCCTTGTAGTACCAGAGGACTTCAACATCTATGCTGAGGCTATTCTGGCAGGAGGCTGTTCTGGCAGCCATCTGTCCTACATTATGACCCCATATTTTTCCCAACTGGTATCTGGTCTCACCCATGCTGCAGACCATACTCTGGACCTAGCTTTCTGCACTTGATGAAATGATAGCAATCTGGTTGTGGAGGAACTTTCCATATTTTCATTTTCATGGACAGATTATAACGTGGGTGAGGTTTAGCCTCACTGGGATTTAAAGCCTAGAGGAGGCTTATGGATCTTAATAGATCTAGGGAATTACCTGCTGCTTTGACACTGATCTTGTTGATGTTCTGGCTGATCTCTGGAATGGAAAAACGGCCATGATGAATGGCTCCTAATCATCCCATCCCACGTAGTGAAGTCAAGCAAGCTGGCAGTGATGAAATAAATGGGTTAGAAACTAGAGCACTGATGGCAGAAAACTGGGAGCAGGTCTGACCAAGCATGGGCTAGAGCCCATGGGAAAGCCTATGCCATAGTGGTGATGACAGCAAAGAAGTCATACTTCTGTGCTACTATTGTGTCCAGCTGAGTTGTCTCAAGTGGTCAGAGGCCCTCTATATTCAGCCCTGCTAGAAGAGAATGTAGACATTCAACAGCATATTATGAAGAATTTGCATGACATTTTTCAGATAAAAATTATTCATATCAGCTCTGATTCTGTAGTTGATACAGCTTGGTTCCTGCTAGTTCCACAAGGATGTGAACAGAGTTCTTGAAGAGGTAACAGTCAACATGTACATAATGCACCCTTTTCTTTCCTAGCTCATAAAAGCAGCAGTGAAGGCAGGTGTGAAGCTGGCTGAGTGGTAAGGGAAATAGTGAACACTTCATTTTGGCAAGACAGGTTACCTACAAGAGCAACAGTAAGGCCATTACTGAAAAATTCTCTGTGAAACATACCATTCTGGTAAATTACTAGCAAGTTTCCAATATCCATTTCTTGGGCAAGTTTGTAGAGTGTGTGGTAGCCTCCTAGCTCCATTTTATTTAGGCAGGCCTTTGACTTTGAAGTTACTGTGGCAGAAGGATCTTTTTAATGAGATATAAGAGCCATCATGTTGCAGTAGCTTGAATGTTGGTCTACGATCTTGGAGACCAAGGCCACTTCCGCACGAGGCTGTTATAGTGCTATGACTCCACTTTCAACCTCCTATGGAATCCTGGGGTTTGCAGTTTCGGGAGGGGCCAGTTGGCCCCTCCCGAAACTGCAAACCCCAGGATTCCATAGGAGGTTGAAAGTGGAATCATAGCGCTATAACAGCCTAGTCCGGAAGTGGCCCAAAATTCAATTCTCTGCTCAGCCATGGAAGCCCACTGCACAGCACACACTCAGTTCCCAGAACCCCCCATGATAGGTTCATCTTAGGGTTGCCATAAGTTGGAAGTGACTTGAAAGCACATAACAAAGAACAAAGATAATTATGCTTATCTGTTTATTTTTAATGTGTTTTAATTGTTGTAATTTAGTGTTTTTGATAGAACTGTTTTTTTTAAAAAAGTTTTGTATCAAATGAGTTTTCAGTGTACTTGATAACGGTCCCTTAATGGGAGAAAGGTCTCTGTCTCTTACTCCTCCAGCTACCAGATAGACTGATAGGCTCTGACCTAGAAGTGAAGTGATAAGTAGCAGGCAAAAGTAGAGATGTGCACTAGCTATAATATTTGGTTTGGACCCCAGTGTGGAAAATCAGAAAATAGATGAATTCTGCTCAAGATGAAATGTGAATCTGCATTTCCCAGTGACTAAGAAATCAAAAGATGAGAATAATTTTTTTTCGGTGGAGGAAAGGTTCAATAATAGTGGAATCAAATTTGCACGCACAGTAGCACCCTAGGAGGGGAATATGCTTGATAAATGATAAATAAGTGTAGGGGATTTGTTCTATGTGCATTTAACTTCTTCAAAGGGAACTTCTGCTTTTTAAAAATTATTATTTCTTCCACAACCAGATTACGTTTTCAAAGCACCTGCCATTTCTAATGGGATGCCAAGGAAAAGCAGTTTTATGCAATTTATGCGTGTTTAAAAGGGAGGAGCAGGAGGAGAAACAGCAGTGGCACACCTTATTTTCCTATTTTTTGTGTGTTTAGGTAGGTAATTGCTATGGCTTGTAGACCCCTTTCCCCCCAAATTTGTTTGAAAACAGGATATGCCATGGACTGATCGCTAGGCAAAAATATGACGAATTTCAGAAAGACAGGGTTACGGGCTACATTGAATTTTTTAAAAAAGTTGCAGACATTTTTGTTTTCTTTTTCTCTGGCATCAAAGACATAGAAAGTCCACAGAGACAGTGAATGGTGATGGGTATAGCGCACACAATGGTAGAGGGAGAGTGATTTGAATAGCCAGGATTTTTCAAACAATTAGCCCATGCTACATCCTTTGGGGTACCACAAACTCTAGAAATTTATCTTCCTGGCTCTAGAAGATAAGACAGCAAAAGTACTGAACATTTATCAAAAGGAGTTCTAAGAAAAACAAACCCAGCGGCGGGGTTATGTTGGGGCAGGGCAAGAGGAGACACTATCCTATGTGGGAGCCATTTGAATATCCCCCTTTAATTAGGATCTGGAACAGACATTCACCAGTGATACATATCCCTCTTGTCTACCTTAATCTTGGAGAGATTTGAGAGAAACACCTCAGTTTCTAGAGTCATGCTGCCTCATGTCTCTGTCTCCTCCTGAGTCCAAATTGCTAAGTAATAGTGATGTGGAAAATATTCATTAAGATTTGTAATGAGACAGCCTGTTGAAGAGAAAGAGACCAGAAGCAAGACTCTTTGCACTTCAGCATTTTCTTCAGGAATATTCACTTGTGGATAACTGTGCGCAGTTTTCTTGTATAGAAAATAAGCTTTGTTCAGAAAAGTTGTATTTTGTGCAGAATACACTTATCCCTATGCAAAAAAATGTTCATTGTACTGAAAAGATTCCATGAGTGGTACAAATGCACAGATTCTTTCACACCAAAGCAATGTGTTGTTTTCCTGCATGTGCTTCCTGCAGAAAACCCAGTAACTTGTGCAAAATAAATGTATTCTGCAGAGAAAATCAGATGTATTTTGTGGAAAAGAGCTTTCCCCAACAGTTGTACAGATGTAATAGTGTTTGAAAACTGTATAGAAACATTCACATTTTCATGGAATGGGGAAAAATGCTTAAAGTATTCATTTTTTTGTTTAGGAACCAAATACAGTTGGTCCACCACATCCATGGGTTTAACATTCATGGATTTCATTATTCACAGATTATTTGCTGCTGCCTCCACTGCTTCCCTACACCACGTTTAACAGGGACTTAGAAACCTTGCCTTGTGTTCACAGTCTCTCTGCAAGCCTGGAGAAACTGACAGAAGCTACAAAAGATTGAAAACCCAAGGCAAGGCTTGTAAATCCCTATTAAGAATGGTGTGGGGCAGTAGTGGAGGTGCTGGAGGCAGCAAGCCCCACCAATCTCCCACTTCTGCTTTGTGAAGAAAGGCAGAACCTCAAAGGCAGAACCAAACAGCTGGCAGGCTCCTCACCACACATGCAAATGTATTGTGTACTGTACATTTGAATGCAGGGTGTATTTGGGGGACCTATAGATATCACAGTTTTCCCACTTTCTCTGAGGTCCTCTGCGCCACCCCAGCAAATGTGGAGGGACAACTGTAAATTCAGATTTATATCACTACAGGAATGTTCAGATATACACTGATAATCACATCTAGTTTTCACCCAATTTGGCTACATAATTGTGATTTTTTTCATCCAAAGAACAATTAAAATATTTTCTTGCCATTCTACAAACAATGGTGTCTATTGCTCATAGGATCAAACATGTACCATATGTACAACATTAAATAAGACTCTCAAAATCACATACAATTTGGACTTAAGGTCTATTTTGCAATGCTTAACAGGTTTTTTTTTTTTTTGTGGATCTTGTCTGAACTAACACAGCAGTCTTTCTAAATGGTTGTTTTACTTTTGACATGTACCAATTCATTCTTAACACTTTGGGCCCCATCATGAAACTTCATTCAAAATGGAATAAGAAAGAACTTCAGGATTGGACTTTGGGGATTCACAACATGAATAAGTTGATGGGCTGTGGGAAAAGTCAGCAGTTTAAAGAAATCTTTTCCAACTCTCCTGTCACAGCCTTCAGCAGTCACTAAGCTTTCTCTTGCCAAAATTTCAGACATAAAATGTATTTTTATTTTATAGGTTCATCAACCCACATAGATTCAGTCTTCCAACTGCCTAGATATAAAGAGTAATGCCATGTATGTTGATGCCACTTAAAATGCCTTAAGGATCCTAAAGAAGCCATGAACCAGTACACTCGACTTTCCTAAAAGATAGTTACAATGAATAATTCAAATTAATAAAGCCAAAGAACTGCTGAAGTGTTCAGCTGCCCAAATGTCCAACTCTGTATTCTCAAGAAAAAATGTCCACCACTATTCACTGCCCTTGACACAGGCTCCCAACTTAAAGAAAAAAAAAATCTTTAAAGGAAATTGTAATTTTTTCTTTTCAAAACAGTGGAAAAAGTTTGAAATCAAACTGTGCAAGCTATACTCCAGATTCTGTCAGTATTTCGGAAACTCATGGTTTATGTTGGTCTGCACTTTCAAAGAAACCAATCCCAGTTCATACTTACCAGAGTAATATGAAGACTGGAACACATCTATTCTTATTGCAATTCACATCTCAGTTGAACTGCATATCAAGATGAGTATAACACTATCAAGATGAGTATAAATGCAGAGAAAAATGTACAATTTGTGCAATGTTTGTGTTCAAAAAATAAAGCAAATTGGGTCTATGCATTTTAATTTTCAGACTGACATGGAAATAAATAGGATGAACTGAAAGTTCAGTGACAGTGACACAGAGTGGAAATAACTTGAGCTGTCCATTCCTGCTTAACGTGAATATCATCCTTACTGGGTAGGCGATAACAGAAAAACCTGCAGACATCTGTCTGAGGGCTTTCACTGCTCACAAATTAATGATACCAAGTGCATATTCTGAGGAGACAGGTTTATATTACATGATCATTAACTTATTAAAATGACTGAGTGATTATGGAAATCTGTTTTGGTAGCTACTGCCCTGATTAATTGCTGCAGACTAATCTGCAATGAAATTATTTGAGATGGTGCTCCTCTTTATTTGAGGGTAGATGTAGGTTGTTTCTAAACAGATTAAAATGCCCGTAACTTGCAACAATTGTTATGCAAGTTGGATAGAAATAAGGAAAATGATCTCAGTAACGTACACTATGAATTGTGAAGTTCATATGAAACAGTATCCCATTACTTTATCAAGGAAACATTGACCAAAAGCCAACAGAAGTTGTGTAGTATAAATTTATATTAACATAGCTATGCTATGGTTGCACTGTACCACTTGTTTACTAGATTGTACCACTTCACAATCGATCACACAACTTGCATCATGCAACCATGTTGTGCACCAGCAAATAGGTACCCAGTAAAAGTGTGCTAGGAGACAAACTAATGCAACACCCCAAAACTATGTTCACAGTGGTTACACCATTTCACAGTGCTTACACTATTACACCCCTCTCTCCAGATTCCAAGTGCGATTGCTCTGACCTGTGGGGGAGAGAAGAACAGTCAGCACTTCATCTGCTCTCCGGACTTAATCTGTTCTCTTTTCCTTGCGTGGCCTCTCTTATTTAGAGTCTGAAGTCAGAGAACTGCCAAATTAGTGATATGTAAGCTGCTCTAAGAGCTTTTTGACTGAAGGGTAAAAGGATAAATAAATAAATATGTAATCAAGCAATATTTAAATAGTTATTCATCATGAATAATTATAATTCATTATAACTATTCATAATAGTTATTGAATGTATGTAATAAATAGTTATTCAATCATCAGAACAGAAAAGTTGCTGTAGTCAATGCATGCATGTCAGGACAAAATCTGGAATGGACATGTGCCAAAAAGCATATCCCCACCCCCCAAAAATAAAAGGTATTTAATAAAAGGTTATAGCCAGTACTAGTAACAACAATTCTTGCTCTGCTGGTTGCCCATAAGAACAATGATTAACACCAGTGTGAGAATGAAAAAAACAAAAACAGTGTCTTCTAATGATCTCAGGCTATTAAAGTAGCACAACAGGTAACCAAATAATTAAATAATTACCTGTAACATTTTTATCTTGAGAGAGTGAAAAAAGGAACATCTAAATGTAAGATTATGAGAATTCACTATGATAACAGACAACATATCCTAAAATATTTCTGTATACTATTTTTCACATGGGGGGAAGCAGAGGGACAGCCAAATTCATCTTCTCATTCATCTTCTCATAGCTGCACAACTTGTAGGTTTTCTGCACTAGACTATTATAGTGCTATTATTCCACATTCAACTTCCTACAGAATCCTGGGGCTTGCAGTGTAGGGAGGGGCTTTTAGACTTCTCAGCCAGAGAGCTCTTTGGCTTCAGTAAACTACAAACCCCAGAATTCCACAGGATGTTGAAAGTGGAATAATAGCACTATAGCAGTGTAGTGCAGAAATGGCCTTAGTGTTTGGCAGACCTAACTGTTATTTACTCAGAAGCAATGAAAATATCTGAAGGTCAAACAAAAGTAGACCAAAGACAAATTTAAGGTCCATTTGTAAAATATGCTGTTGCTGTGTGTTGTGACTGGTGGTTAGTGTAACAGTTTTCTCTCCATAATTAAACAGCCTATTAAAATACACAAAAAACAAACAAACAAAAAATAACAACAACAAAACACCAGTTTTGCCCAGTGCACCACAAGCTTCTGCTTTGACTTCTCATTGATCCAAGACTAGTTTTCCCTGAAAATGTCAGGAGAAAAAAAATGAAATGGCTCTGAACTGTCATTGCAAAGTATGAAAGTAGATATTCCTTTGCAAGCATAATCAGATACTCAAACACTTCCAGTTTACCATAGCTGTAGAGGCCAAGGTTCATATAACCTCTGCAAAGAGAATGCCTACAAAGTATCTGTGCAAGAAGAACATCTCCCATACTCTCAACCTTGAATCTGTGCTTTTACTGTTGTTTATGTTAGACAAGAGTCCAACCATGGGAGGAAAGGACTGTCTGCTACGGCATCAGTTTGATCATATCACTCCCATTCTGATCTTTCCTTACAGAGTCCCAAGCACTGCATTTAGAAGGAAATCAGACAAAGTGATGCCTTTATTCTCCTTGTTGCTGCTACATGCACCACAAGGAGAAACAGAAGCCAAGGCAGAGCCCAGCAGAGAAGGAGCTGTAGGAGAAGAAAAATGTTCTCTGAAGAGTGACCCACATCTCCTAGAGCAGCTTTCTTGTGGCGAAACAAAGCACAAGGTTAACTCCCCTCATCTAGACTTCACCCTAAAAGGAAACCAGAGAAATTGTCTCCTTTCCTCTCTTCATAGCATAAGGCTTCAGAAATTTGAACCTCAGACTTTTGGTGACATTGGCAGCGTTTACCTGCCGAGCCTACATAATTGCTTTCCTCACAGTTTTAGTAATATGTGTAATTTCATAATCTCCCTGGGTGGAAGCTTAGCATTTGTCATTGAATACTTCAGGCGCATAGATGTGGGAGAGGCCCAAAAGATCAGCAAGTTCAATGCTGCACCCTTATATGTGCAATTGTTAAACTGTGTGCATCTCCAGCCTTTCCTTGAAAACTCAAAAAGGAACATGCCTCTATAATATACATAGGGTAGTACCCATTCAAAGTGTGGCAGTTATCTCACAGTAACACAACTGGAAGATATGGAATGGTAGCACCTTTTCTGGGTGGAATCACACAGGGAACCTGTTCCATCTGTCAACTGCTTGTGTGCTTAGAAGATGCCTTCCCTGTGTGTAATATAAATCTAATTCACACTAACGCAATTGCAGAGTCCCTTCCACTTTCGTGAGGGTTTTGGTTGCAGGACATCCAGAAAGTTGAAAAACTGCGAAAACTCCCACATGCCCAAGTGAGCAAGTAAAAGAAAGCATGTGTGTGGCTTGCCTCCTGGCCCTCCCCCTCCCATTCCCTCCTGGGGTGCCCCTCCCATTCCCTTGCCTTTTGCCTGGGGACAGAGAAGGAAGGAATGTGCACCCGGCAAAAGGCAAGGCTCCCCCTCCCCTCCTCTTCCCATTTGCCGAGGTGCAGAGAAGGAAGGGATGCATGTGTGTCCCCTCACCACGCTCCACACCCCCTTACCCTTCTCATTTGCCCAAGCACAGGGAGGGAACATACACGTCATGCCTCACAAATAATAAAAATTGTGAAAGTCAAGCCTGAAATGTGGAGTGAGGACTATTTTGTTATTTTAAAAAACTGAAAACTATTAAAACATTTTCCCCATTTTTGTCTACATAAAAGAGAAATTAAACTGCAACTGTGTTCTGGTTTTCAAATAACCATGCCTGCACTTTGTTCAGGTTGCCCTGAGTGTTATCATTGCGCTAGAAAGGAAACTTTGATGGAAAACTTTACATACTGAGTGAGAAATCAGTGCACATTAGGGATGCTTGAGGAATTTGACGTCTGTGAATTCCTGTTTGAAATGACTTAACTGGTATCTGTCAGATTTATGTGTGGCTTGGAACTGATCCTTGGATTTTGCATGTCTCCAAAAGTTGGACTGCAGGTCTGTGTAGGTTACATGTATCAAAATAATGAATTAAATATATCTTTTGATTTTTTTTAAAATTGTAGAATAACAGAAAGAATGAAATGGAATTTTTGTAAAGACTTATTAAATTTACACAAACTAAAAGCAGACAGATATATACAACCCCAGTGAATATTTATTTAAAATATGTATTGCTCATCTTTTCTGCATGTAGGCTTACAGATATATACTTTTCTGTAAAGTTTGTTTTTTATTATATTTTAAAAAGCCAGAAATAAAATATTAAAAGGAACTGCAATAAGTAGTAGTATAAAAACTCAGAGTAAAACCCCGGCACAAGAGACGCTGATTATGGAAGGCAAGAAGTAAAAAATAAAAAAAATTAAAAAAAAGAAAGAATCCATTCTCAAAATGTGAAATACTTGTCTAAAGTAAGGTCTTAACGCTTTCCTAAGTAGCAAAATTTACATGTAGTAACACAGAAAACAATTTACTGTCTAATGTACACGGGTTTTAAATTAAGAAGTTGGCAGACCATTTAAAGAAAATTCTGCATATTCATCCTGGCCTTTTAGAACTCCGTTTCTAGAATCTTTGAGTAATTAGCTATATTTTAGTCCAGCAATGTTGATGGCCTGAAACATATCTGAAGTTTGTGCTGGATATTGCCACTGCAAGTTTTTCCACACCTCTTCCAAATGTGTCATCATTCTGTTTGGTTTGTGATACCAAAATAGTAAACAAGTATTCACTTATTCTAATCATGATTAGTAGGCCCTTTTATACACCTCAGTTCAGAATTTTTTTTTAATTTCTCCACTTAGGCTTTTAATGGCCCCATTGTTGCCTTTTTATCTTCTATAGCTTTGCTTTATGAATACAGCTATTGGCTTCATAGGGGTTACTTGATACATCAAGGACTTAAAGGCAGTTTTACACACTTACAGAATTGGACACATCACATCAGCTTCATCCAGTGAAGCCATCATAGTAACACCTCTAGGCATGTTGCACATCCCTATAGCCCTGTGAGGCCTCCCTGACGGGGTTGCTGCTGTTGGTTGGTTACCTCTCAGCAGAAGGGAGATCGTCTTTTGGATGACTCCTACCAGTTTCAAACTGTATCAACTGCACATAGATGCATTTTTAGAGAGATATGCCACCTTGTGAAAGAATACGATACTTTAAGCTTCAAAGTCACAGTCACATTTAAATCAAGGACAATTAATTATTTGAAAATCCAAGTATCTCCCAGATACACGCTTGTAGGTCTCCTTAAAATGCACACGGTGTTGCAGTTGTCTCAACTGCAAAGAATCATAGAAGAGAATCATAGAGTTGGAAGAGACTACAGGGGCCTTCCACTCCAAACCCCTGCCATGCAGGAAAACATAATCCAAGAACTCCCAACAGATGGCCATCCAGGTTTGGCTTAAAAACCTTCAAAGAAGGAGAATCCACCACACTCTAAGGCAGTGTATTCCACTGTCAAACTGCTCTTACCGTCAGGAAGTTTTTCCTAATGTTTAGGTGGAATCTCTTTTCCTGTAGCATGAAGCCATTGTTCCATGACCTAGCCTCTGGAACAGCAGAAAACAAGCTTGCCCCATCCTCCATATGACATACCTTCAAATATTTAAACATGGCTATCACGTCACCTCTTAATTTTGTCTTCTTCAGGCTAAACATATTGCTTCCAGTCCTTTTACCATTTTGACAGCCTTCATCTGGACTTGTTCAAGCTTGTCAATATCCTTCTCCAACTGCGGTGCCCAGAACTGTGAAGAACATCGTCTTGGAGTGATGGTGTAGAAGGATAGACAATCACATAGTCATTATAATTATTTTATTTTATTTAGAAATAATGTAAACTGTAAGGAAGTCCTATTATAAATCCCTGAGTTGTGGAGACAGTGAGCCAATAGAGAGTGACCACGGTCGGACTTCATTTTAACTAAGAATTCGAAATTATATACGGCAATGTAAAAGGGTGCCAAGCCAGAATGTGTATATGCCTCTCCTGATCCGCTCCCTTGTTTCCTTGAGTGGCTAAACAAATCAGTTAGGGAAAGCTTTTTGTAATGTCTGAACTTGGGATTATCATTATGTTTTCCAGAGCAAGCCAGGATTCAAAACCACATGGATTTAAAGCTGGCATGATCCAAGCTGGATTTGGAACAAATTATTCTTCCAGATTTGATTACCCACTCATGTGAAGAGAAAAAAGAAGTAAGAAAGAACACATTGCATGGACCACTATGCAAAGCTCACCCTAATGTTCCTATCCAAGCTTGTAGTGTTTGGCAACAGGGTCTGAAGGATGCTTTAGTCATGTTTGCTTTAATAAAAATAGAGGTTCCCAATTACAGAGGAGGTTGTGCTAATATTTAACGTCTCTTTCAGACCTTGCTGCTCAACATGACAAGTTTGAGAACAAGGGGGGAATATAGGGAGGATACCTTAGTTTTGCATGGGTAGGCTGAAGGCTTCCATGGAGACTTTATGTATGTGCATCAAGGAGCCCTGGTTAAATCAGGGTTCCTGGACATGTGGACAGAGAAATTGTTAATGCAAATATTTCTGTACCTGCGGCAACCTAAAGAACAGTATATCTCAGCAACCCACAATGTCATTTTATTGACAAATAATCTCACTTTCTTTTAGACTGCTGTTAACCTAATCTAATTAATTCGTAACTAAATCATTTACAAAATACAAATGGCATCCAAGACTGCACTAAAGTAAAGGGCCTGCTTGTTAAAGAAAGTTTATTTTAATTGTTACACACTGACTACATTATTTTCCTGCCTTTATTTTAAATTAATTTGGCTAGGATGAAATTTCAGTATTTATTGAAGAGAAAATTACTGTATTTGCCGGCATATTAGACACACCAGCATATAAGACGCACCCCACTTTTCAAGCGATATTTTTCAGGAAAAAAATTTTTTAGTTCTCTGGTGAGCAAAATGCACAGGAAAGGAGGGAAAGAAAAGGAGTATTGCACCAGGAGAGGAGGGGAATGAAAAGAGTGCTGCCCCACCACCCCTCTCTTCCTGTTTGCTTGGGCAGAAACTCCTAGCAGAATCAAAATGCACAGGAGAAGAAGGGAATGAAAAGAGGGCTGCACCAGGACAGGAGGGGAATGAAAAGAGTGTTGCACCACCACCCACCCTTCCTGTTTTGTTTGGGCAGAAACTCCCATCAGGGTCAAAATGCATAGGAGAGGAGGGGAAAGTAAGGAAAAACTGTAGAAACATCTATCTATGTTCCTATAGATCAAGGCTTCCACTACCACCTGCCTTCCTGTTTTGCCTGGGTGGGGAGAACTCCTTTCACTCCCCCTCCTTTCCCTATGTTTTTAGCATTACCATATTTGCTGGTGTATAAGATGCACCCCATTTTCAGATAGTATTTTTTTAAGGAAAAAAGGGTATTATATATGCCAGCAAATATGATAAATTAATTCATTACAGTTAAAGCTACATTTTAAAAAAGAATTTAGTCACTTATTACACCCTACTACAGGGGGTTAAAAATAATCCCTTTAACAGAGGGGAAACAAAAACTGACAATTAAAGACATAACATTATGGCTGGTTATTGGACAACTTGTTATTTTTGTACAATAAAAGAGTACTGTGTTGAAGTTAGTTTACTTCATTTTGGTGGAAATAATAAGTATACAGTCAATTTAATATAGATGGTATGATAACGTTGATTCTTTTGAAGTATTAAAATACTTTTTATGGGGAAAATATATTAATTGTTTATATTACAACATGGAATCCTGTTTTGCCCTTTTTGGGCAGAAGGGTATTCCCACTGTGTTCTTGTCAAGAAAGTGACAAAGTGAAGCTTAAACTGGATTAGAATGGGATTCAGCTAGTAGTCCTCTTGTAATGGGCAAGTTTGATCAAGAGGAAAGCTCTCAATTTCAAGTGCTCAGAGTAATCCTGGTAGAATTACGTCAAAGTGACCATAGATTCTGGCTTTGACTCTTATGTCAGTTGTATTGTCTCAATCAACTTTGCTGTTACTGATGCTGTTATTTTGTGTCCTGAGTGTTCTATCTTCTTTATTGATCCACTTCTTCAAAAAGTTTCAATTCCATCCCACTTTCCAATGACCACTAGTTATAAGCAGGCTGTTCATTTAATTACAAGTTGAAAAACTGACACTGAAGCATCAAAAAACTGGAGGTGGTGATGTCAATGAAGGGTATCAGAGGAGGCATTGTGGAAATTATAAGTTTAATAATGAGAAAAACATCCGACGCATAAACCTTAGATCTTCAAAGGCCCTTTCCGCACAAGGGGGCTGTGCCACTGTGGGGCCAGGATGGCAGCAGTTGACTGATTGTGCTTCTGAACGATGTCATTGCCGGCCCATCACCATCTTGCCCCCAAATGGCACGCGCGCCCCTGCAGTAGTTGCAAAATGGGGAAAATTTGCTTTACACCTACCATTGTGCAGTGCTGCTACCTTTCCTGGCGATGCAGAAGGGCAGAAGCGTGCTGGTGACACCTCCCTCCCCTGCCTGGCTGTGCTGTGGACGGGAAGAGGTGGGGCCAGCACGCTCCCCTCTGCAGCGACTGGGTAAGTGCAGAGGGCAGCATTCCTTGTGGGTTCCCTTCCTTTCCAGGGCTGCAATGGAATGACTTCACAAAGCCCCATTGCGTGGAAACGGCCAAAGAAATCACTGGTAAACCTAACCGGCACATAAAGGAAACCACCTTCAAGTTTCTACGAATTGCTCCCCAGTATTTATCTCAATGTGCTTTTGTTGCAACTTCAGCAAATGAGTTATAATGAACAGGTAGTGCTCGCTTCCCCTTTTGGCAGAAGTGGGCAAAGTGCGGCCATCAGGCTGCATGTAGCCACCCAGAGCCATTTTGTGGCCCAAGGGGTCAGAAATTTGGAAAAATATTTTCAAAATATTTGAAAACAGGGGGTGTGGAGTACTTTTGCCTTGTTTTCCAGTATACTGGAGTGGCTCCTGTTCAGTGATAATGGAAAGAGAGCCAAAAAAAGGCTTGGAAAATTGGTGGCATATGCATATGTATGTGTCTATGTATTGAAGTACGCTACACATATAATTATCTGAAGTGCTGTTTCTGGTAGGAAAGCCAGATATAAATATCTAGGCAGGCAGAAACAGAGAAATTGCCCTCCCACATTACCTTCGCACAAGGTTTTCCAGGATGTTCTTTTCAGTGCATCAGTGACCTTAACACTTTGCCATGCAAGGCCAACACACTGATGCTATGCATATTCTTCCCTTCCTGTGTAGCTAAACGCATAAGGATTGGGTGATCTTATCACCACAGACAACATCCCAGAGTTTTCATCTGGGAGGGCCTGTCTCCCCTATACCACTGCTGAAAAGGCTTCCTACCTAGTGCGGCTGGAAATACATCTGTCAAGTTAACACGATGTGTCTTTACCCAGAAAATGAAAGCAATGAATTAAAAGTAATGCCGTTATCTATAGCTAACTACTTTTGTGCGTTAATGAGGGCGTAAAGAAGCCACATTTCAAAACTTAGGTAATGAGTAAGAGCAAAGTTACTTTACCAGAGTAATTAGAAACAATTTCTAGTTACTCTCCTTCTTCTCCCTGTCAGCACATAGAATAGCAATTGTATTCCACCATCTCAGAGCTTGGAAAGATAGATTTACATAAAAATCAATGGGTTATAACTGTAGGTACTAAAGAACAGAAACTAAAGGAAACTAGCTTTTGTACAATTTTTGTAAATTACCACTTTACTTTCCTATACTTCAAATCACTCAGATAGTTACTTTCAGTTACTTTTAAGAAAATGGAATATTCAAAATTAGGGATGTAAATCCCCAACTATTTCATATTCACATGCTATGGTAAAACTAATATAGCTTCTTTCCTGCTGCAGGGAGAAATGAGTATTTCCCCACAGAATGATCCCCATCATTCAAAAGTCTGAAAGTAGTTTGGGATAGTGGTTCTATGGAGAATTATGTGATGTATGGAAAGAGCGGGCACCAGCTGCACTCCCACAGACAATCCCCTGAACATTTGACATATAGCCACCTCACCTCAAATTACACACCAAATGCTGTGGGGACCAGCAGCCATTATGAGATGTGGATGGGTTTGGGAGCTTCCACAAGATTTCACAGGGATCCAGAGATTTCACAAGAAATTCTCCTCTCCCGAGACTGCAGGTGGTTCACATCCTGCATGGCCCAGCAACCAATAAGGTTGAAGTCAAGAGCTCTCAGGAGAAAACAGGTAGTCAGACACATCTGCCAATAACACAGATACTTTGGGAATCTCAAATACTGGTGCAGATCCACAAAAGTCTAGCCAGTCAATTATTCTTCCTTATGGGGTTTCCCAACGGTTCAAAGTTACATCAGATGCTACAGATACACCACGAGGGAATAGAATTATTTCTTATCAAGATACAACTGCAATGTAGCTAAACTTTTGCCAGAAAAAAAGGAATGAATTAAAAGTAAGTTTTTATCTGTAACTAGTTACTTCTAAGTTCTGCATTATCTTGCATTCTTTTGAATCATGCTTGAGTATAAAGAAGGACAAATGAGTTATTCTTCTTTGATTGTAGTGTTTTAATAAGCAATAGAGAATATTTGTCTTCCCAGTCTTGTTTACCATCTTTCACAATAAATGGGCACACATAACTATTAAACGAAGGCTTGTTCTGCCTGTCATTTACATGGTTTGGTTTCTAAAACCATGTTTTCACTCCTCGGTGTGGCTCTTGAGTATTCTATCCTATATTAAAATCAATCTCTTCACATTAGTTGCTTCGCTAAGAGAAATTATATAAGAGAAATGTGTAATTATAGCTACACAGACATAATTATATAACAATTATATAAGAAAATTTCCCCTTTTCTACAACATTCTGCAGATAGTTTTTGAATTATATTGCTTCTGGTTCTCTTCTCCACCCTATCCCCCCTAATTAAAGGAACTCTTTAATCTGAAATTTCTTTTACTTGGCGTATCTTTCCATAAAAATATTGGCCTAAATTCAAGACTGTACTGCTGTTACTAGAAAATCCTTCACTTCCCCTTTAAGTCTTTTGTTTCACCTAAACTTAGCTCTGAAGGAGTTTCCAGTCCTCTAGAGCCAGTACTGGCGACACAGAGGGTGTTGCAGTGGGGAGGGATTACCCCCACACATTTCCACCGGATTCTGCTGCCCTGCCAGCAAAAGTTCAGTGCTACATAACTGCTCATTGCGTGGAACGGTATAGCAAATATTTCTGAGCACTCTAGTAGGGTGCTGTTTTCATTCCCTTCTTCTTTCTCTTGTGTTTGTCTCATATAGTTCTAAAGAATGTTAATTCTTAGGAAAACTCAAAAAAGCTCTGGGGCTACCAACTTTATGTCCCCCCCCCAGTTTTTTTTTATCCACTCTCAACTCCCTTGTTGCTACTTCCTTTATTGATTTCTCCTTCAATGGAATCCCTGACTTCCCCTTTGCCCTTTCCTCCCATTAGTGGCTCATTCCTCTTTATTCAAACTCTCTCTCTCAAGTTAACTTGCCTGTCAGCAATTTTAGTACAAAAGTAGCATTTATTTATATATTTTATAAATGTATATACTGCCCTTCAGCCATACTTCCAGGACAACTTCTACAAAAATAAGACAGAACAAAAACACAGACTACAAAAACAGAATCACAACAAGAACCACTGCAGTGGTTAACATGGTGGTTTTACTCCATTAAAGTGAGACAGTACTATATAGCCATAATGGAAAGAAGATTTTTTTTAAGTAAGGTAGGAAAAATTGAGAACATTGGCACACACCATGCAACACATATATCCTGCTGTGACAGAGTAAAAGAAAAATAAAAGACAAATACGCAGGCACAGTTAAAGATATTTCAGTTGTACTCATACAAAGGGTGTGAAAAATATTTGCAAAATATCTATTTCTTGATAAGTGAAGCTATCTGGATATGTCAAGACAGTCTGCTGAGAAACAAGGCAGGCTCTGTGGGATTTCCTGCCTCCACTGTGGAGACATCCTGGGTTAGACTTCCTTAATTTGCACACAGACAGACAGACACACAACACACACACACACACATATAACAGAGAGAAAGCAAAAAAAAGGACAGTCTTTCCTTTTCTGAAACAAAGCTCATGAAACAAGCACAGACTGTCTGGCTGACCAGAAAGATGCAGATGACCCATCCAATACTTCAACTTTCAGTTTACCTATAAAATCCAGTCAATATACACATTTTATGCCATTTATGGTAAAATCATTTTTTATAACTAAGCAAATGCTTACAGACACCAACACCCATCTCATCCATCTTACAGGCATTGAGAAACAATTTGTGGCTTTTTGCTCTTGTATTCCAGAACAGGAGAAATGAGCCCTGACATCCCTAAAGTGGGTAACTAGGGTGAGCTATGGGCAACTTTTATGTCCAATGAACTCACTGGAGGTTACACAAATTGTCAGAAATGCCAGGGGAAAATAAAGAAGTGACTGGAAATCCAATTCTGGTTTTCAACAGAGAGAGAAGGAGTAGCGGGAAGAGTATACTATTTTTTAAATGTTGAATAGTGTTGAAGGAAGGATCGCAACCTATTTAATATGTGAATTTCCACTCCTAGAGGCTTCCTAGGTCTGAGAGAGAAGGTCTGGGACACTGTGGGGAATGTCAGTGGCTGCAAAACCAGCACTGAGGGATGGCACATGATACTGGGGCCACACTTCACACACCCCAACGTAAGCAGTCACATACAATAAATGTGAGCTTGCCCCAGTCAAACTGACAAATTTAAGGAATTTAAGGAAGGACATCCATAAACTGAAAGCCTTGCCTAGGTAAAGTGTAGAGCTATGTGAAACACTGGAACTTAAGATACACACGCTCCACCCAGGTTTCAAGCATCCAACCCTTGTGTTATCTGCATCACATTAAAAAAGCCATAATATTTTTTGGAATAAATAATAATGTTTATAGTTAGTTTCCACTTGGGGAAAAAACGAGGAAATGAATGTAAGTCTTAAAAAATAAAAAGAAGAAGAAAATCTTGTAAAATCAGATTGTATCATGAACAAAATACGATAATAGTAACAAAGGATGGGTAGAACTGCAGTTAAGACTAGTTACAACATAATCTGAGTCCTACTTAGCCCACTGGTTCTTACTGCTGCCTTAACTCCTGTTAAGAGTTGCTATCTCTAAGAATTTCTACCAACTGTATTCACAAAATTCAACTTTCAGATTTGATTTGTTGGTTGATTGCACCCATAGTAGCCTCTATAATGGTTTAAGCTGCAGACATACCTATGTATTTTCCAACCTCACCTTGTTGATTTTACCTGCCAAACCAGAACATACTATTTTAGCAATATAATTAATGAATAGGACACAACAATGTGGTTAATGGGAAATGCAATGAGGTACCAAATCTTCATGTTCTACTTCCCAAAACCATTATTGTGCTCATATATTATGCTTCATAAGATTAAAACGCTTTTGAACCCATTTAAATACCTTTGTTAACTTCCAGTGTTAGACTCTTGTGCTAAATTCCCTTGCCCATGCTAATTAAAAAATAAGGTTTACACCTGATGTCAGATGACTGGATTTCCACTCATGCTATAGAAACTTCCTGTACTTTCTTCCTCCCTATACACCCCAATCTTTCCCACCAACAGTTGGAGAGCTTTAGACAACTGGCTCCAGAGGTAGAAGCTGTGGTGGCTTGGAGGGGCGAGCCTGTCAGGGCAACTGGCCTCTCTGTAGCTCTCAGTACTAGGAGAAGTTACTGGAAGAGCGGGTGACACTGTGAGCATTTTAGATCAAGTAAGGGGCTTTAGGCTCTTTGGCCAATCCCTGTTGTCCATATTTTTAAACTCTGCAGGGGTTTAGCTTCGCAATCCATTTGGACTAGACTATCAGAGATGGCCTTTGCTGCTAGGGCACAAGGGTATCAGGATAAGTTTAGGATTTGCAAGGTGTTAGAGGGAAGGTCTCTGGAGAGGGGCACAGTGTCTGATCAGTGTAGATGATTATCGCCTTATGTCCTTAAGTGTTTGGGGTGCATGTGGTCAGCCATTTGCTTTTCTGATTATGAGACGATTTTGTTTCAAGGAGTGCCTTTGATTCTTCCCCCTCTTTTTGGCACCTTGAGGGTTAGTTAGCTGTCTAGAGGGCACCCATCAAGTAGGGCATGGCAGCTGAGCAATTTAATGCTTTCTGGACAACAGGCTATATTGTTGATCTGTACCTCTAAGACGGATCAGAGGAGGAGAGGGGAGAAGTTAATGTTGGGACTTTGTAATTACATGGCCTTATGCCTGGTTCATGAATTACAGAATTATGTGAGGTTTAGAGGACCTAGGCCAAATCCTTTATTTTGCCACACTGACCTTTCACCCCTCACCAAATACTCCTTTTGATCTGTTACCTCCAAGGCTTGCAACACTTAGGTCTTCCAAGGTTTAAATATGGGACCCATTCATTTTGGACTAGGGTAGCTTCTATGGCTTTTGCCATGGGCATGACAGCAATCTAGTACATTGTATGTTGGGAATCCCATGCTTATAAGAAATATGTCAGATTTCTCAATTCATGAAATGCATGGTTCCATTTTCTAATGTGTTTTACAGGCTTTAGGTTTTGTCTGGAGATGCAGTGATCCTGATCTGTGGCCACAGTATGGTTCACTGGGTTTTATGCTAGGCCTGAAATAGTTATTTTGACATTTAATCTGGGCTGAGTGACTAGGCAACATTGGAGTCCTCAGGAAAAGATGCTTTGGGTGACATGGCTTGTTACCTCTATTGTGGGGAAGTGCAAGGGGCCTCCTCCTCACATTTTGGTCATTCATCTGGGAGTGAATGATCCAGGTTTGTTGAAGGGCAAGGTCCTTATCCTTCAGGCTGTGCATGACTTTCAGGTCATACAAACTAGATGGCTAGGAATAGTAGCCTTGCCAACTCTGTCCCTAAATGCATTGATACTGGCTGCCAAAGGGTATATAGGGAAAACTGTAATGCTCTAAACAGGGGGCTGGGCCACTTCCTCCCTCATCCTAATATAGTATTTGAGTGCCCTGAGCACTACAGAGCAGGCATCATACAATTACCTGTGGAGGGAATAGGTTGTTCCTGGGAGACTTGCAATAAAGGGCAAGGGCCCTTTTGGCCAGCTTGATGGGGAAAAGGGATTAGGCAGACACTTGTCCCTTGTCGGTGACCAGTAGTCGGAGCGGGAATAAAAGTAATGGTGTACACCTTGGCATCCATTTGGTGAAGTGCGGGCTCTGGTACTGCCTTTTTAGGTTCTCAGACCTGGCGACTGGGGAAGGAGACTACCCTTGGGGTTGAGAGGCTTTGCCCTCCCTTAAGTCCTGCAACTTGGGGCAGGGGGTTCCATTTGTCTCCTAGTAGATAGCCAGACAGTGAGCAATCCAATGCTAAGTGGGCTGCTAATGGATTCCCCCTGAGACTCAGGTGGTTAGCCCAGGGGAAGCTAGGAGAGGAGGTCATGGAGCGATGCCTGGCCTCAGCTGTTCCTGTATTAGGTTTCTCGCCCCCCCTCGCACTTTTCTAGATTCAACTCAGTTTAAAAAGGTTCTATTTAATGCAATTCTTTGTGCCCACTCTCATTATTCCATGGTTGGTCAGTAATATGGGTCCAAACCCATGTGGCACATGGCACTGTGGGGGAAGACCTTTTTCTGATCTCTGATAGAGGAGATGTCGATGACATCAGGTACAACTTTGATGATGTCAGGCACAATATGCCTTGACACCAGGAATTTGGGGGCAGAGCTGGGGGGTTTATGAGCTCCATTCGCTCCTTTGTTTCCTTTTGGACAATGCTTTGATCCACCCTCCCACCTCCAGTGCGTTGTGAGCTTTCCTGGTTCCCTTAGGGTATTGTTGTCCCTTGTACCTTTTTGTCCCCTACCCAACACTTTATTTGGGGGACTGTGTCAATTGGCTTTAGGTGGTGTCATTAAATAGATGGTCACTTGGCAGGTAGAAGTGGGAAAAATAAGAAATACAATGAACACCGTGGTACCCTTTTAGTGAAGGAGGGTCTCTGGAACTGTCTCTTTAGGTCCTCAGACTCAGGGGTTGGGAACATTCCTTGGGGATGGCCTGGGCCTTTCTATCACTTAAGTCCTGCAATTTAGGAGTGGAGTCCTTGGATCTGCCTTCCAGTAAATGGCCAGATAGGGAGCAACCCAGTTCATATAGTCACGCCTGGCCTCAGTTGATCCCACATTAGGTTACTTCCCCCTCTTGCACCTTTCCAGATTCAACTCAGTTTAAATAGGTTAAATAAACTAGCCCTTTCCAACCCAGTTCTCCATGTCTGGTCACATTATTCTGTGATTGCTCAGCAAATAAACTGAAAGGCTTGCTTAGGTAAAGAGTGGGGCTACATCCTTGTGTTATCTGCATCACATTAAATAAGGGTGAGGGTGAATGAGTGGTACTCAGTGAGCTCCCCCTACCCCTACTGTATGTGGCTACATTGTGTGAATAGGAATTTCAAGGAAGCCACAATATTTTTGGAGTAAATAATTGCTTGTGTTGGTTTTCACTTGAGGAAAAAACATGGAAATGAATGTAACTCTTAAAAAAATAAAGAGAAGAAGAAAATCTTGTAAAATCGGATTGTACCATAAATAAAATATGATAATAGTATCGAAGGATGAGCAGAACTGCAGTTAAGGCTAATTACAGCAGAATCTGAATCCTACTTAGCCCACTGGTTCTTACTCCTGGCTTATAGTGTTAAGGGCTGCTATCTCCATGAAATTCTACCAATTGTAGTCACAAAAGTCAACTTTCACATTTGGAAAAAAGATATGTTAGCTGATTGCACCCATGCTAGTCTCTACAGTGGCTTAAACTGCAGATATACCTATGTGTTTTCCAATCTCACCTTGTTGATCTTACTTGCCAAACCACAACATACTATTTTAGCAATATAATTAATGAATAGGACACAACAGTGTGGTTAATGGGAAATGCAACATGGTACAGGTATAGCTATGAAATCCTCATGTTGTACTTCCCAAAACCATCACTTTGCTCATATATTACGCTTCATAAGATTAAAATGCTTCTGAACTCATTTAACTATTTTTTCTAACTGCCAGCGTTAAGAGTCTTATGCTAAATTCCCTTGCCCACGGTAATTAAAAAATAAGGTTTACACCTAATGTTGCATGACTGGATTTCCACTCATGCAACAGAACCTTCCTTTCTTCTCGTGCTTCCTATACACCCCCTCAAAATTTGCTCTGCAGGATCTGCAAATCCATTGGAACAACTGGAGACTGGGCAGGAATTCTAGGGGAAAAGAGAATTTTACCCCACCGATGGATGTCATTCTGTTAGTGTGAGACACTCACTGGAAAGAACTCCTCATACAAGTATATGTCCAACTGCTAATATAGATCTGTCATTGTATGTACTAGACTAAACTCTATTATACCTCCATAGTACAACCATTTCAGGCCTCATTGTTTTCTTTTTAATCCATAATTTAAGTGCATAATTTTAAAGTGCTTAACTCTTGTCAGTTCACGATAAATGTTAGCAACTTCACAAAGATACCTTTGGACTTAAGAGACTAAAAATGCACTATTACTGCTTAAACCAGCTTGTGAATAAAAGCATTGCTATCATTTACAAGCAAACACACTTGGGGATAAGAAGAATCTGTAATTATCTTCCTCTTCTGGGTTTCCATAAATATATAGTTGTAATTCACTTTGAAACTGAATAATTAACTGAAATATTTCCTAATATTCCCAGGCCTACACAGGTGCACATTTGCTTTGATGACTACAAGTGCTCTTGACATCTTCATCCAGGCATAGCATTGAGCCCCTGACAGATCTGCTACACACTACCTGTTGCTCCGCTTTCAAACAGGCAGTGTGTTGTTATTCGCATTCATGACATTCTGCACATCCACTTACATTCTATATCTATTTTTGAGCTATTACATTCACAGGTGCATAAAGCCTATGAATTTTAGGTCATAACTTCTCCATCTCAGGATTTTAAGAGTGTTTATTCATAAAATTCCACATCTCTTATCTATTCTTGAATTATTCAGTTCTGAAGATATTTTTAAAAAGTTTTCTTAATTCATGGATATCTCATTTCCATCACAAATGTAAAAGGAATACACACACATACACACACATATATATATAGGAATTAATGATACACGAAATGAAGAGTTGTACAGAATATGTATGTAATTTGGATATGCAACTTTGTAGGGTGTGGCTGCTTATAAATCCAAATGTAAAATTTTTGTTTAAAAGCAGGAGGTGAGGGATGGAACGCTAATGAAAACAGCCATTTCTATTCATAAGCACAAGAAGAAGGTGGGGATATAGGAGAGGATTTCATGAAGAAGATCTCTCTAGAGATCTAGGTCATTTTGGCAAAATTCTAGATTGACACAGAAGCCCCTCTATTTTCAGCACTTTTTTGTTGCTGAGAGCTGCAAGACAGATGTCTCTAGAAAAAAGGACGTGATGGCAATGCAACACTCATACTGCATGTCCCAAGCATCTATAACTCATGCCATTTCCACACTAGACTGTTATTGTACTATTATTCCACTTTCAACATCCTATGGAATCCTGGGGTTTGCAGTTTAGGGAGGGGCCTCAAGCTTCTCAGTTTAAGAAGAGACAAAATAAAACCAGTTAAAACAATCTTCAGTCATAAAACATGTTCAACTTGGATAACACCAGTTTGTCCCAAATGCTTTAATAAAAAGCCAGGTTTTAATTCAGCACTGAAATAATTCCAATGTTGGCAGCAGTTTAGCTTCCAATGGGAGGGAATTCCACAACTGGGGTGCCAACACAGAAAAGACCCTCTCACTTACATCCTCACATAAGATATTCCCCTTACTGATAGAATACAGAGGAGTGATCTTTCAATATATCTGAATTCTCAGGCAGACACATAATCATGTTTCTATTTTACATTTTCTTTACTGGTATGTTTTTCTCCAGTGAAGAAATTCATAACAATTATTTAAATCTATTAGTTAAAGTGAAGGGCTCATTTTCTTTGCTGGGGAAATGACATCTCATCTTCAACCATCTCTGTTGAAGCAAGCTGTGAGTCAACAACTGATTATTTTACCCAATCTCAAACTACATCCAGATCAGAGAAGGCTATAGTAAAACTCAAGTGTTTTGGATCAGTCTCTGGTAGAAGATCCAACAGGTAGGAAGGAGGAATTTCTTAATAAGAATAAGACACAGCTGCCATAGCACAGAAGGTCTTTTACTGTAAATTAGTTCACTGATTTATCTGTCTCAGCAGCTGCATATACTGACGAGCATGGGGTAAGCAGGATTCAGACATCAGCCTTTCCCTGCCCTAACAAAAGATATCATGGAATTAATGTCAGATCTTCTACACCTCTCCTAATCATTTCAAACTCAGAAGCAAACAAACACAAGCACCTCCAGGTGCATATGCACACAGAATTCAGTACTTTCTTTGTGCTTGCTTTTGAGTATAAAAAGATTAAGAGAAATGTAGAATCATAAAAGAGCATAGAAGATCTGAGGTTTAATTCATGGAATCCTTATTTAGAGAATCAGCCTAGCATAGTGGTTTGAGCACTGGTCTAGGATTTCAGGAAACCAGGGTTTGAATCCCTGCTCAATCATAAAAACTCACCTTGGGCAAGTCCCATTCTGTCAGCCTCAGAGGAGGGCAAATGCAAAACGCTCTCTGAACAAACCTTGCCAAGAAAAAAATATATAGATCCACCTTAAAGTTAGTGAAAGTTAGAAAAACTTAAAAGACACAGAACAACAACAAAGTGTATGGAGATTCTGCTAATAAAGTAGAAGTTGGGAGGAATATGCTGAAATGGGGGCGGGGGACAGGTGATAGATTTTGGTCTGGGTTGGTAAACTGACAGATTGGCAGGAAAAAGGAGAGAGGGACAGAGGGAGCAGGACTAGTTAACATTGGCTTAGAAAAGGAATACAGATGCCATAAATGGCTATGGAGGGAAAGTGTGACTACAGTCAGAAATTACTTGAAGGCACACAATAATAGTATCAACAACAATTTTTAATTTGGGTAGACTGGGAACAAGTGTTACCAACAATGAAAGAAACAAGCAAATCAAAGTGGCAGTGGGAGGCCTTGGCTGGGAACGAGTAAGTACAGAATGAGTAAATACTGTTAAAAAAGGAGAGGGGAAGTAAAGACATGTCCAAGCGCCTAAGGAACTGAGCTTTATAGAAGTGAACATTGTTCCAACCAAGCTCATTCACAGAAGTACTTTGAATACAAACAATATATTTCTGATAATTTTAATGATAAAACATAAAGACAAAAAATCTCCCCCATAACTTGCATCAATGACATAATAAAACCACAGGAGAAGTCAATTAACTAGTTCGTTATTTTGAAAAATCAAAGCTTGACATTAAAAAATAAGTATTTTAACATAACTATTAACTGTAAATTGAAATGTGACATGAGGGGGAAAAAAAACCCTCTCCAAACCAAACCAAAAAACAATACCATGTGGTAAAACTTAAAAATCCCCTAGTACTATAAAAATTTGTGCATAAAAAAATAAACAAACCTTTTGAATATCCAGTTTAATTTTTAATCTCTTCATGTTCTTGCAAAACATCTGGGGAGGGGGAGTCTAAACATTTATATATTGCTGGGTAAAACACATGAAAACAAGTTTATGCTACTGGTTGAGTGGAAAAACCAGCAAAGCTTCCAACAGGTGTGGGCATCAACTCCATCTGAACAATGCAGAAAAACGACTATTATGCAGAACAATGAATTTTAACTCTTTTATAGGAACGGGAAGGTATAGAACTATGAATGCAATGCATCTGAAATGCTCCTAAAATGAAAATATGTCTTAAAAGATTCTAAATTACTGCATTAAAAATGGTGAAGGAGAATAGGAGAGGGGACAGAGTTATTACGGTTAATCTGAAATTTATTAAGACCACTTATATGGTTGCAGGGGAGAAGATCCAGTTGCACTGGATGACAGAATGCTAGAAATCAAGAGTTTAAAAAGTAATTTGTTACTGTTAATGTATGGCTTTTAGAAGTTACTCCTTGTCCTCTCATTTCTCAGTAGCTAAAATAGTTGCTTTCAGTTGCTTTAGAAAGAAACATAGACTATTTCTTCATTCAGTACTACAAAGCACAGTATGAGCCAGCATCTGAATCATAAGATATTCCATCTCTACCGTTAAGTAAGTTAAAGTAAGTTGAAGTTACTTTAACACACAACTATAAAAGCAAGTTAAAATTTCAATTACATCACAAAAGGAGTCAAGCTACATGTTGCTAGGCTACAACAATGTGATATAATTATAATTTGGCTTTTTCGATAAGGACTTAATTGCAAGTAACTCATTATTTGTAACTAGGTACTTCCAAACTCATTCATAATATATATGATTTAGAATATAATTGTAAATAATCTTAACACAAGAGAAAGAAATATACAATTCCTCTTAAATCACTGGGTAATAAACCATGTAAGGTGAATCTCCCCTGTAATTCCCTTTCAAGTAGCAAGTCTTCATTTTTTAATCTGCACTTCTCTCTGTTGTTCTTCCTGCAAAAAGCTAACAGCATGATCGTACTCCAAAATCCAGAGGAGAGACTGATCTCGAATTGCAAAGGCTATGTTCCTCATGTATCTTTTCAAGCGTCTTGCAGTCTGATCAATACTTACTTTCTCACACAGATTTTTTTTTCTGGAATATACCACAAGGAAGCTGTTTCAGATGGTGAAATACTTTGATTTATATTCCTTCCAGTCAACAGGATTACAGAATAATGGATCTAGAGTCAGCTGGACCACAGCAATTATGTCCAGTCTACCTTGCTGAAAACAAGATGTAACGTGAGTGCTGGTATGGACTAGCAAGTCTTTAATGTCCTTATATAGTTTGTAAGCAAACTCAGTTTTTTTTCTTTGTATTCTGGAAGTTTTGCAACAAATGTCAATAATGTTTTGTTTTATCTGTATCCTGCCTTTCATCTAATACTGGGATCCAAGGCAGCACAAAACAAGATTGCAAAACAGATATAACTAAACCACTGTAGACTGTAATATTAAAATACAACTGAACCAATTGTCATGTTAAAAAAATACAACCAAATTAAAAGCAACTGAAAAAGTATGTTGGGAAGGAAAAAAAGTACAGTACCCTGTACTTCCTAAGCAGCCAGTTATTTCACAAAAAGACTGCTTGAATAAAAAGGGGTTTGCCTATTTGTAGAAGGAAGGATGGCAGGTGGGGGGAGCAGCTATGATCTTTGGAAACGGAATTTGGCAACTTGGGAGCAGCTGTTGAAAAGACCTTCTGACACATCACCTTCAAATCTACCTGGACGAGACTGAGAGGACTTGCTCTGAACACCCTAAAACCCAGGTAGGATCATATACAGCAATATGATCCTTCATATAACTCCAGGTGACAAAGAGTACTTTGACTTGTGACTGGAACCAGACTGGTAACCACTGAAGCTGTGGTAATAGGGGACTGACATGTTCCCTCTAACCAGCCCCCATCGTCAGTGTGGTCACAGAATTTTGGTCCTGCTGAAATTTCTGAACATTCGCCAAAGGCAGCCCCATGCAGAGCATGGTATAGTAATTAAGATAGTATATAATTACGATACACGTCATTGTAGCCAGATCAAACATAAATGGTACAAGAAGTGTAGTAGCTTTAAGTGCAAAGCAAATTAAATTAATAGTTGTATGCCCAAGTGGACAGGCCTGTTCTGATACAGGGAGGGATGGAGGGAGAGAATGACATTGGTTTTGTAGAAAGAAGTTGAGATAGAAAAGAAGGATGGGAAAAATTCATTTGCAGAAGAGCAAAGCATTTTTTTATTGCAAAATATAAAAATGAGTAACGAATACTTTCTTTCCTATCCTGTCTAATCCTACAGGGACATATGGGCTGAAATTATGCAATATGCTTGTGGAGCATAACACTTCACATATTCAACTCCCCAATTTTCTCCCCACTTGGTGGCTGTCAAGTTCGAGGTCGCCACCCCTGCTGCCATTTGCTGGCCAGGTGGAGGTAACCAAGAAGCCACCCATCTTTACTATGGGGGAAGAAAAATAAGGTCGTTCTCCATGCAGAAGAGTGGCCGTATTTGTCTTCGCTTCAGCTGCTATTGCAGCAACTGAGACAGCCTCTCCTTGGTCTCCTGAGTTTCTTCCTCAGTTGGTGAATAGCCACAATGCCCCCTCCCTGGGGCTTGCCAGCTGTCTCAGTTTTTATGCAGTAGGCTGGTGCACAAATGTAGCCATCTCCAAGCATTCCTTGTCACTGGCTGGAAATCACAACTTATGAGGAACAACTAAAAAATTTAGCTTTGTTTAGCATGGAGAAAAGAAAACTGAGAGGTAGCATGGTAGCCATCATTAAATATTTGAATCAAAGTCATGCAGAAGATGGACCGAGCTTCTTTTGTGCTGTTCCAGAGACTAGTATAAGAACCAATGGATTCAAATAACAAGAAAGGAGATTCCACCTAAACATTCGGAAATACTTGTTTACTGTAAGAACTGTTCAACAGTGGAAAAGATTGCTTTGGGATGTGCGTGTGTGTGATTGACTTTCCTTCTTTGGGGGCTTTTAAACAGAGGCTGGATGGGCATAATTTGGGAATTCTGTACTTGTGCATTCTTGCATAGCAGGGGTTGGGATGAGATGACCCTTGTGGCCTATTCCAATTCCTTGTTTCTGTTTTTTATTCAAATTATTCATCACACATACAAATTACGCACAGCGTTTATGTTTCATCTTCCCTCCCCCTACCTATCTCTGGAATGGTATTTCCAGGCCCTTCCAATTCTTTGATTCTAAAGTGCTGGCTGGAGTTCCTAGAAGGTGCAGTCCAACAGCAGCTAGACTGTGTATTCCCACTTGTTGTAATGCTTTTTGCTATCTTTCCCTCCTACTCTCCCTCTCTCCCTCCCCCTCTCTATAGGTAATCTTAGATTAGTTTTATCACAATTAAAATTCATTTGGTTTTTTCCCCTTCTTCCAGTCCATTACTGACATCAGATGCTGCTTTAGAACTAAAACAGCATCCTCAGATTTATATGAGAAATAGAGAAAGAGATAGGTGCCATGAGTATTCCAAGCCCCCCCCCCACCATAGTGGTTCAATGCATATGTTAAACAGAAACCTTCCCAGTAGTTGCATATATTAAATAGGATGGTGACAAGAAGGACTCATGAGGGAACCCACAGGTCAGCAGAGATGGTGTTAATCTGGTATTCCCCAGCACCACCGTCTTAAGTTTGTCATCCAGGATGGACAGAAGATATGGTAAAACTGTGCCTCGAAGTCCCATGATGTCAAAAACTGCTGAGAGGTCCAGCAGAACTCAGCAAAACATACTCCCTTCTCCCAGTATCTGCCCACAAAGGCAGGCACACCAGTACCTTCCCAAGAATGGAATACTGTAGACTGCTGCTCACTGCCCTGCCAGGTTGCATCTGAGGTAAGCTTTTTCAGCCAAGGTCTTACCACTGCCTCTTTCAAACATTCTGGAATCTCACCTTGCCACAAAGAGGCATTCATTACTCCCTTTAACCACTCAGTAAGTTCCCCTATATATTCCCTGGATGCTTTTGTAAGCCATCAAAGCAAGGGTCCACTATATAAGTGATGGCTCTCATCTATCCTAGAATTCTGTTCACATCCCTGGGCCGTATAAAGTGAAAACTATGCATTATTACTGGACAAGTAGTAACTAGACTGCTCTATATCAACTACAGTCAGAATTGATCTGAGCAATTTCATGTGGGCCAGAACATAATGGGCCCTTGACTATTTGAGAAAGCTGTGATGGATGTCTACAGGCAGATACAATGGTGGCAGGAAAGAAAGTTGCTTCTTTGTAAAACTGAATCAATATGGTTAAATTCAAGCTACATGTGAGTGTATGATGAGAATGTTCTTCTGGTTTCTGAAAGACAGTGTGCTCTTCTAGGCTCAGGGCATTCACTCTAGCTGATGCAGTAATATTCCTTGATCATCTCTTGGTTACCATAATTGGAAATCCTATAACTGAGTGCTCTGAATTAGTCTTTTAAAACTGAACATAAAAAAGGAGGAAGGAAGGGGGAGAAAAAGAGAAATGTGGCAGTACCTTTAAGACTAACTGGTTTCTATTTTTGCCTGAGCTTTTGTGGCTATGAAACCACTTCTTCACATGTAGTACCAACGGGTATTAAACCCTCAGCTTTAAAACATATTTATACAGTTGTGGGAGTGATATAGAATGTTACAGTGGTCAGGTATGTGATGAGTGAAAGCCATGAATATTTAGAAAGATATTGTCTGTTTATACCTAGGCAAGTCTCTTGAAGAGATTAATGGACTTCTCTCCAGCCACCTAAATATGCTGCTTTGTGCATTGTGGCACTTTTCCAAGAAGCAGCCATGTTAAATTGAACAATTACGTTTTAGTTATAATAGTCCCCCATATAAATTATGCCCAGTGTGGTGGGAATACAAACTATCACAGCCTTCTCCAACCTGGGAAAGTGGGCTCGGAGGGACTAGTGTGCTTATGCCCTGTTTATGGGCTTCCTACAAACAACTGGTTGTGCTTTGTCTGAGATGGGTCAGAACATGCTGAGATTTTGTTTTCCTTGTGCATCTGGATTTTTCCTTCTTTCCTTTTTCTGAAATTGATCCCTCCCTATTTTTTTAAATATCCTGTTCAAACAAGAGTAACACCTGATGTTCAACATAGTGGACTGCCAAGCTTATATTTGCTTTTTGGTATAACATGGTATGTGCACCACGGAGCAAGATTAATATAGTAGAAATGATGTTTTCCAGTGCAATATAATGACCATAGAGGTGGGTTTCTGCTTGAGCATTGTGGCTTACATTTTGTCTCCTGTACACCAGTCAGTTCCAGAGAGTCCTTCAATCATTGAGAGCAGATATAGGAGCACAACTGGGCCTGCAGGAGACCAGGGAAAACCTATTCTGCCAAAGCTGACTATTCCGTTGGTAGAGAGAGACAGCGTTGGATGTAACCTGTTATTTCAGCCTGCACTGGAATACTAAGCAGAGAACCAATACAGTACCATACTGAATTTATTTTTCAGTTTGCATAATCAAACACCATGTATCAATGCTCTCTAGTGATTTTAGTAATACAGCTTCCCCCCTCCCTTTTTCTTTGGGATTTTGTCAGGAAGACTCCCATTGTCTTCAATTGGAGGCATGCTGTTACAATTCTCTGCTACTCTGAAAATATATCCCACTGTGTCAATGAGGATTTCAGTGGCACTTGTGAGAAAACATTTGATTTTTCTAAACCATATTTGAAAGAGATCTTTTGACTTCCTGTAAGGTTTACTGTATCTTTCCCACTTGCATAAACATTTTGGCTTCTAGCAATAGTAAACCACATATTACTCATACTTGTTAATCCCTCAAAAATCAAGATTTTAATTCGCTTTAATGCCCTTTCTTTTAATTAGAATGTTGCTAAATCTCTAGGCAGTCTTACCAACCATTTTAACCTCCTTTTAATTTGTCGTCTAGAAAATTATAACTCTTCATTAAGTTTGGGAGACAGAGCATTAAAATTGTGATATATCATTCTCCATTTTATTAACAATCTACTTAATGAATTCAGTGCTTGAAGCAGATCATGGTGATAATGTATGCATTTACAATGGTTTTTTTTTAACAAGAATTTGGCAAGAAAGCTAATATGAAGACACACTTTAATTGCATGCATGAGAGTACATGTATACAGATTCAGATGTAGAGTCAGATGAAGGTTGGGAGAAATCTGATTATTAAAAAAAAACATGGAAAACAGAGCAGAAAACAAAAGCCTGTGCGTTAATTAACAACAAAAGAGACTCACTGTCACTTTACCTCAGACATGTTGGAAATGAATGTAAACTATTCACTGAACTCTTTGGCTTTGATCCTGGAATACCACAGTCAGATGGGTCAATACTAACCTCCCACAAACTGAATCTGGACATAACATGGAAGGGAATATAAGTGTGCTGGTTCCTCCTGCCCACCCCATGCATTACCCTTGTTGTGCATGCCCATATAGGACAGAATTGGCAGCATGCCCAACAGAAGTTGATAAAGACTTACGGCAACCAATCATAGCATTTTCTTGGGTAGACTTATGCAGAAAAAAATTGTCATTGCTTTCTTCTTTGTAGGGAGGGGAATTGTATTGAAAACTACTTTTTAAAAAATCTGTTGAAAAATATGATTTTGAAGTGATGAGAAACCCCCCAACAAGAAGAATCTTTGAAGTTCAGGACTTCTACTTTGCAAAATTGGCATGTGGTTGTTTTGTACAGGAACCAGCACTTTCTGCAGATAAAATAATATTTCTCAACTGAAAATTATTTTCTGAGTAGAAAAGGCTGTTTCCTATGCAGAAAATCCTTTTTCTTAAATGAAAAACAACCAAATGCGAATTTTGTACAGAATAAATCCAGAACTGCAAATAACATTTGAACACTGCATGGTTTTCAAAAACTTTCTCACAGCAGGGACAAAACTGCTAGTTTACATGTTGCTTTCTTCAAGGAGAAACTCAGTGAACAATTAAATCCTAAGAGAGTATGACTTGCCTGAAGTCACTTAGTGGGTTTCCATGGCTGAACACGGGATTCAAAGCCTTGGTTCACGGAGTCCTGATCCAACACCCAAGCCACCATATCATGCTGACCAACACACACAGGCTACACTGGTAACTACACTTTGTTCTGAAAAATGAACTGCATGAGTATGTGAATATAACATATATGGGTAGGTTTGTTAAGCAGCACTCAGAGGGTATGTAGGAAGGGACTGAATCTGTCCGTATGAAAGAAAGATCAGAGAAGTCAATAGTTTCCAAACTTTCAAAAATTCTCCCAAACACTTCACGTGTTTCACTGGAATTGATTATTCAGACCCAATATTACACTACCACAGTGAAATGCACCACTAGAACAGTTGTGCTGGAATTTTGTGTAACCAAAAGATAAGTAAACATGTTGCCTTCATTGAACATCCAGTGTACAATGGAAAGCTGAGCTGCCCTTACTGCAGAAACTTGTTCACACTATGAGAAAGGACCTTACACTAGTGCACCAAAACTGTTGGATTCAGGCCAATATGTTGAGGACTCCACCCTGAAAAACAGAAATTGTTTTATAAACCTGGGTACAATACCACTAAGGAGCTTTATACATCAGACATAGACAGCTCTGGTTCTTGTGGCAATCCATATGTAATCCTGGATACATCTTTGCCATTGGCCGTGTCGCTTACATTCCTGTTTTGGAATACCTGCACTTATAGCTGAAAGCCAACAGGAGAATTTTAGCATTGCCAAATTCGCAAGACTAGTGGTAAGTATTCCAGATGAAAAGAGGGATACGTGAGAATGGTGTTCAGTTTGATAAGTTTATTTTGTATATATAAGAAATTTCCAAAATCTACAATTCCCTCATAAATGTGGTTGAGAGAACTTGAGGTTTTAGGTAATCAAGTGTGTGTGTGTGTGTGTGTAATAAATGTAGCAGTTTTCCTCATAACTGAAAGACCTTTTAGCGTTTAGCTCTTTAAAGTCCGCAGACCGCTCCTCACATTTACGCAATGCTCAAGGGGCCCTATTGTTTAAGAAACGCCATGTGAAAAGGGCCAAAGGGGATTTTTAGAGAATTAGGGAGCGAGGATAAGGAATATTTAATCTAGCCTTCTGGTTTCTGGTCAGAAAGTGGATGCAAAACGGAGTGGAAGGTGTGCCCTGGCATCAAAATGACTGAGAGGAAAAGAGGAAATTAACTAATGTCCTTATCACATTACACTGTTATAGCACTATCATTCCACTTTAACTGCCAGGGCAATATCACATGGAATCAGGATTTGCAGTTCAGCAAGAAGCATTTAGAATTGTCAGCCAGAAAGCTCCAGTGCCTCACCAAACTACTAACCCCAGAATTCCACAGGGTGCAGCCAGGGCAGTTAAAGTGTTGTAGTTAAAGTGCTATAACAGTGTGGTATGATAGGGACCTAAGTAAAATCATATACCTACTGGCCTGTAGGTGGGGTTTGCAGCAACAGACTCATTAAGCCTTCAGTATTTAGCAAGCTGCCGCTTTCCTACCTGAGCTAGAGATTGCATGCAGCCCTTTCCAGGAGCTGAACCCCTATCTAAAATTAGAAAACTTGTACCCGTGTCTTCCCCAGAGATAACCCATGGAAACTGGTCAGGCCCTGAGATTTGACAATCCTACCAAGGATGAAGGAAAAATCCATTTTCCCATCAGAAGATGTCTAGCTTTTTTTCACTGTTTTTGCAATGGAAGTTGATCTTTTATTATTTTATTCATTTTATTTGTTACAGCTGAAAGCAAGTCCCATAGAGGTAAACTTTTCTTGCCATTGAAGTTTTTTTTTTTGTTGGAAGTACCTTCTGACTTCATGTTTCAGTTTACACGGTAACAAATCTTACTTTACTTTTCAGCACACTATTGTTCCGTTTGTGACTTACACAATTATCAGAGCACAACTGAGCACAACCGTGTGGCACCTTGCCTTAGATGGTAGGAGACTGTACAAAAGCCGTACCACTTCCCTTACAAGAAGTCTAGCCTTCTGGAATAATAGTTTGTGGAGGAAAACAAAACATGTCTCTGAAAGCAGGATAGTTTAGAGATTATGGAAAAAAATGCATCCACCTTAGGAACAGGTAATCGATATGTTTAGATCTCCCTGAAACTGTGGCTTAGGTTAGAAATGTCTTAAGAAAAAGTATTGGAATTCATTATGAGTAGGGAATTTTAAAATAAAACTATTTCAAATGACAAAGCATTCCTTTTGTGAACCAAGAGCCATCAAATTCCTAGTATCTTTGAGAACACCATTCATTAAGTTCAACATACTAATGGCTCACCTGACTGTATTATTGTTGTTGTTGTTGTTGTTGTTGTTGTTATTCCAGCCTCGTTGTACACTGTAACTCGAGTTTTGATTTTACTGTGTTTTGGTGTAATCTTTAGGAAACAAAAAACTGTTTCCCTATAAATGAGGAAATGGTTTTAATTAACATTTGAGCATCCTTTTAAGAAGAAGACAGCAAATGGATCAATTTCTGTAAATGTATCTCTGAGACTTAGGTACAATTTAGCACCAGTACAGTATTCTGTTTCCAGTGTAATAAAACATTTTTCCCAAGCTTCTGCCTAAATCATCAAAGTAGCTTCTGGTTTTGACTGGAATTCTGTTCAAGAAGCATTATGTGAGGAGGAGGAGGACGAAGTGAATGAAGCCACAGCTCAGGTGCCCCCCCACCACCACCATAAGATATAAGTGAAAAAAGGAAAATCTGCTAACATTAATGCATGCTGCCTGGCAACAGCATTATACCATAAGGAAAGCTGCAATAATTCATAACAGCATCTTGTAATAAAACAGGTTTATGCATCTCTCTCAAACTGTTTAGTGCTCAGATCTCATCAGATGGCTGAGCAAGCATTACTCTTTGGGACACTAAATCTTCGTTTCCAATATGGTCTGTATTCATGGATATGTATTTTAGTCTTCATTCTAAAACACTTAGAGCTAAGTATTGGTAAAGAATGGAAAGCAGTTGATTTAAATGTCAAAACACCATTTACTTTGTCAACATCACTAATCTAAGTTTGTTCTAGAGATGAACCAAATGGGTCTACAAAGCAGCCCTGCATCGATAAGAAGTAATACTCACCCTCTTAGGACAAAACAATTGCAGCAATTTGCATATATTGTTTGAATATCATACAACTATGAGGGGTTTACATTTTTGAATATATTAAGAAACTTCTTGAGCTATGTTGATGTGTAAGTTTGAGAAGCTACAGAAGAAATAGCAATACTGAGACATACCAAAACAACTGGGTAAACAGAGGGGACCAAAAGAACCCTACTATTGCACGGCTATGTGAGTTTCTTCCCTAAGGTGGCCCTCCTCCTCCTTGCCTTTACTTGTTTTGTTTCCAATGCCTTCTACTATGTTTCCCCTCCATCCTTCTCTCTCTTTGAAAACATGGATCTCTTAGTTGTATAGCAAATTATCTTCAAAATAACTGCAGTTCTGGGGGTTTTGCACATGGTCTGGAATTTAAAGAGCCCTTCCCTTATGTGCACAGAAATCACTTTTGCGTAACAAAATAAAGAATCATGGGTTCTCATTCTCGGTTGCATCTCAGTTGTACTTCATCACACTGTCAGGAAGGTGCAGCAGGAAAGTACCCCTCCCTGCATGTTTATGGCAGCAGTCAGCAATTTCATCCAACCGCATCCAATGTATCGCATCCTATTTTGGAAGCACATGCAGAATGCTTGGCGTCTTGGGGTCTGTGTTGTTTACGGTTGTTTACATCTGTGTAGGAAAAAAATGACCTAAGGTAAGCAGTCCAATTTAAGGCTGAGGTTTTAAAAATCTATTCAAATGCCAAATACTTGATGTAAGGAGGAAAACTAATCAGAAAGGACCTAGCATAATCCCTAAATTCCTTTGTATTTACAAATAATGCTGTATTATATTAATTTCTCAATGCATTTCAGTCCATTTTCTTGTGTAAGATATTTCTTTATGTGTGTTTATGTGGTTAGTGGACTGTAATAAACTTGATTTGGCTTGGAAGTGTATCTTCTATACATAAAATACCAGAACCATGAGATATTGTAGATAATTGTTACCTAAGGAGGGGTATATTTATGTTTGCCTATAGTTTCTATAGGCAATTCTTCTATAGGCAATTTCTAATTCTTACAAATACTTCTGACTAATAGATAGCATTCAGAATGGAGAACAGACATTTATGCTGTGTTCACTGACACCCTGTAGCATCTTCACTGAAGATATTAATCCTAGCAGTGCTCATCAATAATGTAATTCTTCACAAAGTTTCTTTTCAAGAAAGTCTTCTAAAACCATGAGAGTTTGTAAGGCTATTTGCAATTAGAATTCAGTATGTTCAAAATTCACATGTGATTGTTTTACATAGAAATCAGCATTTTCTGTGCATTTTCTGCATGGAAGATAATGTTTCGATGCAGAGAAATTCTGCTTTCTGCACAAAAAATACTGTTTTTTATGGAAATCAGCCATGTGCAAATTTTATGCAGAATAAATCCCCAAATAACATGGTGCACCATGTTGCCTGAAGCACTCCGGCAGACATTTTAAGTAATACAAATGGGGTGGTAAGAAGGTCCTTAGAACTTAAAAAAAAAAACAACGCTTGGCAGGGCACAAATAGCAACCCACAGACAACACTTTTCCCAAATCTGATCTGTATGCAACTGCTGAGCATACTGGCAACACAGCATCACACTCAAAATCTCTAGCCAATCTCTCTATTGTTGTATAAGAACTTGCCCAGAGATTATTTAGAGATTTTGAGTATAACATCATCAATCAGCTGGCGACTTCATCTCTCATTTCTGAGTCAAAAAATGTTGTCAGATTCCTGAAGTAGGCTAACAAACTGGAGACAAGGGAGACAGGTATTCAACTAATGGAGGAGTTAGTCTGGCTTAAATGGTCAATGTGGTTTTCATGGATTGTCCTTCCACCGAAAAACCAGGTGCCATGGCTTGGCAATAATTCAGGTTGCCTAGTTGTAGACAATCAGGTGGAAGCTCATTAGGGGTTGCAATTTTAATTTCCCACTGTGCATTTCCCAGACAAAGGGTATATGGATCACTGTATTATGCTTATATATGGCTCAAGATGCTGTACACTATTAATATAAAATGTATCTTCCTGGTTAAGCTATATAAATTCCAGATAGCTTTAGTCATAATGAAAATATTGTGAATGATGCAAAAACTGTAAGGGCAAATTAGAATTGTTTTACCTGTATCACAGATATCACATTTCACAAGCCGGACAAATGCAATGTCTTTTATGACATACTGAAGTGGATAGTGCAGACAATTGTCAATTGCTTCTCTAATCTCATGGTGTCTACAAAATAGGCTAAACTGAATTAGAACAACAAATGAGAAATTATATTTTTATTTAGACAGGAAGATAACAGGAAAAAAGAAAAGACACAGACAGGAATATTTTACAATGTTATGCCATACTTCACTCAAATTAAATCTCCCTGTGAGAGGAAGTACAAAAGCAATTTATACCGATCATTTTTCAAGACGTTCAAGGAATTAGACAAGACTTTTGCAAATCATTAAAAATATCCTTCTATTTGTGGCACTTATTAGTCTCTTGAAGGATATCCTGATCTCGTAAATCCAGGAAGAGACCGCTTATGAACTTGGGTCTGATTTCAAGCTGAGGAGAAAGCAAGCAAGAAAGCAAGCAAAGAAGAAGCTAATGCAACATAGGAAACTAAATAATAACTTGTCTCATGGCTAAGAGCTGGGGTCTTTGGTTCAAGCAGCAACTGTCAACATATAGCAATGAACACATTACATCCTAATCATGGATTAGAAGAACGATATATCATTTTTTCACACTTTTTTCAATGTGCTTCCAATGATCTATAATGAACATTATGATGACAACACTAAGGCCCTTTCCACATGACATTGCCATTGCGTTTTTGCCACAGGATGGCAGCGGTCGGCAGGTTGCACTTCCGCATGACATCGTCGCCGTCCCGCTGCCATCCTGTCATGGAGCATCGCGCTTGCACAGTTTCTGCAAAAGAGAAAAAATCCGTTTCGCGCCTGCAATCGCACGGTGCTCCCGTCACTTCTGGCCATGCGGAAGCGCATTGGCGATGCTTCATTCTGTAGCGCAGCAATGGAAAAAGCCTGGCTGTGCTGTGGAAGGAAGACGCGGCACCACTGCGTTCTCTTCTGCATAGACGGAGCGGGTGCAGAGGGGAGCATTGCTGACACGCTCCCTTCTGGATCCGGGACTGCAGTGAGACAGTGCGGAAGAGCTTCGTCATGCGGAAATGGCCTGAAAATGAGACTAATACTTCGGTAGCTATTTACAGATATGTAAGCCTCTATCCCACACCTTACTTATTTATTTAAACTATTTATTGATCAGCTCTCATTCTCCCAAGTTGATTAAAAACAACTCAAGATATTACTGGATAGCAGACTAAAATCATCCCAAAAAGCCGAGCATAAAACTAGTTGAAGTGACCAAAGGCCCACGTGGAACACCCTTCTCCACCTGAAAGAAGCTCAAAAGCAATGGAGCCAATCTAAGGATGTCATTCTTCACTAGTTTTGTTTTGTTTTTTAAGGAAGCAATAGATAATTTTAACTATTTTCTTTCCACTATGAGGAATTTTCTTCTTCCTACAGTTTTGAAAACTATTAGCAGTTCAAGACTTATTCTGCACGTAACTTTCACACAGCATTTCTGACTTGAAGCCACACAGGAGCAACACCAATTGTTTGGGAGGGGCAGCAGGTACTTTTTTTTCAAATCCTATATT
Organism: Cyclura pinguis; assembly: GCA_030412105.1. Lineage (NCBI taxonomy): Eukaryota > Metazoa > Chordata > Lepidosauria > Squamata > Iguanidae > Cyclura > Cyclura pinguis. The sequence continues at coordinate 136,013,148 of CM059600.1, forward strand.
GTTTATGTGCTCAGGTTATTATGGTGGTATATTAAACCCACTCTTACCCATCTTGAGCTTTTGAATCAATCAGTTCAAATGAACATGCAACTTTAATAATTTTATGGTTCAGATGAGATGCTACTACCACCTGTTGCTCCTGATTACATTTGTATCAAATGACAGGTAGACTACTAAAATGTATATCTGCCCTAGAAGTTGAAAAAAAATATATAGACCCACAAGAGTGGAGAATCTGATTGAGTTTTATTTGAGATGTGTTGCTTTTTATTGGCTTTCTTTCTATATATCATCAATGTTCTACAATTTCATCTGGATCCAGGAAATAGAAAATCAGCAGCTCCTCCTTACATATTATGGGAAAGGTAACTTTTTGCTCATGGGGAGCTCTTGTAGTGTGATGAGGTGCACTGGCTCCTTTGAACAGATAATTAAGTTCCAACAAGACCAGTAAAGATCTTAATAACGAACAGAAGGGCCCTCCTTTGCCAGTAGGAAGCATGGTCAAAGCGAACAGCAATATCAAACAGAAGGAAGAGAAAAGGAAAACAGAAAACACAGAAAACATCCCATAATTGCAATAGATGATTACCAGTTTTCAAGAACTAAATGGGGATAATTGTTCTGTGGCAATTGCTAAATATGGTCAATGACTGCAGGGAAAAATAAACAGAATCAGAACATTGTATGGTTCTTCTCTGACAAAGAATTAAGAAAAATTCTTAGTACGGAATAATGAACATTCAGAGCTTATGATGCCTGCTCTGTTGTTTTGGTCATTTTTCACTGGCTGTTAAGAGGGAGCTGCTGTTCCAGTTCTTCAGAGATTCTTCAGCAGAACAGAGTAATACAGAAGGCTGCTAATGGCAATAGCTTTCAAAAAGTTTTAAACTCTGTTTTGTAAATTTAGCCATTTTTTCTAATCATCTTCCTCTTCCTGTGACTTTTCTGAGCAAGTAGCAGAGACTATATTCTTGTTGGCTAAGGGAAATTTCATCCCACGCCAGTAACTTACGTGGGCAGAGAGTGGCTGTATGACTGGTCAATCTTTACTATGGGCCAAAACAAAAAGCAGAAACTGCCCCATTTTTAATGGAAAGAGGGTTATGTCTATAGAATTGACTGGATGTAGGCAAATTGGAGGCCCAGACAGATGAATTAAATTCATTGTTTCCAATAGTATATTTTATGGCCTCATTTAAAATCCAAGTCACTCTGATGGTATCTAATTTTGCATTCTGAGGGAAACTGCTGTAGTTGGGAAAGAAATCAGCTGTTGCCAACTTGACATATGTGGTGCTGTAGTAGTTCCATAAGCTTAGAATAAAACATACTTTAATAGCTATAAAAAGCACCTTTAAAAAGAGAAAGCATAGCTAAGATGGCTGAACTTTACTGAAAACAGAGGTTTTACCTTTCTATCAAATTGTGCAAATGACATATCATACCATATTTTTGCATCAGCAGCGACCACCTACCCACCCCTCTTTCACATCATTATTATGCTGTGATCGTTTTAATTCAGTCATGCATTCTAGAATACATGTGTGAAGGAGACCCCATAGCACTTTGGTCTGCATTTCACAGATTTAAAATATTTTTCTTTCCACAATTCTTTTAGGTTAAGATGCTCCCTAAAGGGACATTTTTTTTGACAGTTTTACTGTTTACTGTTAAAGGTCATTTAGACAGTATGCAAAACTATTATAAGACTGTCTCACACTGTATAATGGCAATCATTCTCACAACCTTTCAAAAATTCTATTGTAAAATATCCATTTCAAATTCATGCTTAAAGAATAAATATTCCAGGAAGCATTGCACTTAATTTCTGTGTATAGTTGAAAATTATGTTTTTAATTTTTTTCGAAATCCTAAATGGTCTTCGGCTATGGTTACCTTAGCAGTGCCTCTATTCTGACCTTTACTATTACCAGAAGAGATACTACTTCAAGTATTCCCATCCTCTATAAATGACTGTCAAGGCAAGGAATGGTGGTGTCCCCTCTCTGTGGAATTCAACCCCCAAGCAATACCACAAGTTTCATATTCCTAGTAGAAAGCCAATGAAATACTTTTTACTTCAGTTCAGTAACACTGGTGGTTATGCCAAAGGTGTGGAATCCTACACACCAATTCTCAATTCCCATAGGCCACACACCAATTCTCACAGGTATTGCCATGATCACCCCCAGCACCTGATTGGAAAAACAAAACAAATCCAACAAATCACTCCAACTAGAGTAGTATCCTTAACAGCTAGGAAACCATCAAGAAATGACATATTTTCTAGGAATACAAACAGTTATACCATCCACATGCTCAAGGACACCTACACAACTTAGGATGAGTAGTTCTTTTTTTTTTCTCCCTCCTGGCACTATACAGGAAAACATTAATAATTAAAACACAACTATTTATCTGTTCATTCCAAGCACAAGTAAACAGTTAATATATTCACAAAAGAAGTATAAATGGGTAGGTACAGAAATAATTAATAGACCCTCATATATGAAAAGAAATAATTCAGTAAGAGAAAATCATAGATACTAATGTACATGTCAAATGGGAAAAAATGGTGACTACTGCATATGGTAAGTAAGCTGAAATAATCTTCTCATAAAGACACAGGAAAGCTGGATAAAGCTTTTTCAAAACTCAGCATGATCCAGAAACATACATTGCTGGTACAACTTGAAGCTATGCAAACACCAGAGAATTTATTCACTTCAGTTACCAGCATCTCTTCAGTTTAACAAGCACAACTACAGCAGAAAAACTATGAGAACCATTGAGGTGAAGTGGATAGGGTGGATTGCGCCTGACTGGGGGAATTTCAGGTTCATATACCTATTGCTATAAAGCTCACTGGAGCCCCTAGAAAAGTCACTGCTGTGCTGTTTAAGCAAGTCACAGTGATACTGTGAGGACAAAACCATTCTGAGTCCCTTGATGGAATGACAGGGCAAAAAATCTACTCAATAAAAGTATATGATTTGATGTTAATAGGTCCAAAGAGATTCTAACAACTTGAAAAAGAAAGAACTAAGATCTCATTAGGAACATAATAATGAGATCGGTTAGCTCTGATGTAAACCACTACATATACCTCTTAGATTAAGCCATCAAGCGTGTTTATACAGCTACAATGGAATAAAATTAAAAGCTATGTTGAGCAAGTATTCTTTCAGGAAATGGAATCACATAAGCCAGTGGGATTCATTTTCTTAGACAATTTTTAAAGGAAATAACACTATATCAGATGCATTCCGTGCTAGGCTAGGGGAAACACTAAAAATAATTTCCTTGGGATAAGTCTCACAAAGGGATTAGGTGGTTTAATAGAATTCCATATTATTATTGGATATTTGAGAAGCTCACTGCTAGAATGAACACAACCACAATTTTGGCACTAGAACTGAATATCCAGAAACAGCTAGGACATCTAAAACTTTTTTTCATGCCACAAATCTGTTTTACTGTGTTTGAATAATTCACACATTGAAAAGCTGACATGAAATCATAATGAATTGTCACTCATAGAAGTAAAAGCTGAGTAAAGATAACCGTAAAGGAAGCAAAACTGTTCTTCTTTCCAGAATTTGAAACAAAAATAATTTGTTTAAATGATACGTTTTTACACTGAAGGAAATCTTATAAATTTATGTCAGGGAAAATTGTGTCAATCTCAAATTTAATATGGACTTTTGAGTCTCTGTGAAGCACTAACAAATTACCACCAAACAGGAATATAATTAGATGAGTTTCCACCTTCTTTTTTTATGAAATTAAATGTAAGGCAACTGCGGTGACAAAACGATGTCAGGGAAAAGTGCAAATCTCCACATATCAATTCAGTTCAGCAAGAAATAGAAGAGAAATTATAAAGTACCTCATAAGTGATTATTACCACAAGCTAATCACAATGTTTTACTCATCTTAACAGTACAGCTAGTCCCACAAAGAAATAAGTAGTGAGAGTGTCTCTATTATACATGTAACGAAGTGTAGTGACATAATGCAAGGTTATAACATTTGGGCATAGCAGAAATATCATAATATGACAGCTGGTTAACACTAAGAACCTTCTGTGTTAAAAAGCACTGGTACAAAAAGGGATTTTTGAATACACCTGAATACACCAAGGTATTAACAACTTGCCATCACAGTGGAGACAAAAATTGGTATCAGTATGTTAGATCATAACTAAATATATCTTCTAAATAACAAAACGCAGAATCACCACATGATCACTTAAACAGGCTGCTGCAATCAATATTGTTGGGCAAAAATACTATAGTCTTAAAACATACCTTGTCTTGGAAACTCATCTGATTCTCTGTGAACTAGGTCAGTGACTCGGTTTCCATAGTGCATTCTGGTGTCATGATCATAAGCTTTGAGTGTTTCACTTGAACTATAGGACTTTTGAGTAGGCACTCTGCAGTCCTCACTGTCCAGTGAAGAACTTGTATATCGACATTCCTTCCCACACCGGCCTCTGGTCAAAGAGCGGTGCCTTCGGTCTTTTATATCCATAATTCTGGGTCACGGAGAAAATTAGTATTTTTCCCCCACTGATGTGAAGTATTAAGGCTGATACTGGTCACCTCGCCACCTACAAAAAAAAAAAAAAGGATAACAGTGAAGTGCTTTTATTTGTTTGTTTAAAAAGACCAATCTCATAGTGAAAATAAAATAGTTACAGAGTTATAAAAATTCTGAAACTGAAATGACTAAGGTACTTTTCACATGTGGGGGGGGGAACGGTGTAGAGCGACCTCTCATGGAGGTTGTCTACACCGTAGAGTGGACTGGCGTGGACTACTTTTCGTAGTTTCACACCAGAATCCACTCAGGAGCGGCCGGAACTAGCCGGGCTGCGTGTTTTTTAAAAACCTCTTTTTAGAGGTTTTTAAAAAGCACGGAGCGCGCAGCCCCGTGCCGCTCTGCCGCCCGGCTCCAAAGTGGATCTGCAGGCGCGTGCAAGTGCGTGCCTGCAGATCTGCCGGGGGTGGGCTTCCGGCTGGCAAGCTTCTCCGGTTGGTGGAGAGCCTCCACCAACCGGAAGCTGCCATCTGCGACGCCGGAGGAGTGTGGAGCAGCGAGCTCGCGCTGCTCCACGCGGCGACGGACTTACCCGGCTGGAGGTAAGCTCCGTTTTTGGGCGTATTCGCCCGTTTCTCCCCCGACATGTGAAAAGGGCCTAAGTTGAGATTGTCATACTTTGGACATATCATGAGAAGGCACGACTCACTAGAAAAAACAGTAATTCTTGGGAAGGCAGTAGGAAAAGAGGAAGACCACATTACAGATGGATAGACTTAATCAACAAAGACATGTCCCTGAATCTGCAAGACCTGAGCAGATACACTGATGATAGGGTGACTTCTTATCCATAGAACTGCCAGAAGTCAAAGCTGGACTTGAGTTGATGGTAGTTAACAACAACAAAAGAATGAGAAACTGAAGAATTCTTCTCCTCACCTAAAAAATGGTAAAATCATATTCTGTCATTCTAAAGAAAGATTTTACATTTTCAAAAATGTAAACTGTACAAATTACATAGTGATACTCCAATTGCCTTGCTTCATGGATTTTTAAAAGTTGGAAGCATTGGATAAGTTGCTCACTTCTTTTTTCAACCACCCAGTACTCTGTGTGCGCTGTGTGTGTGTTTTTGTGAGCATGCTTTGCTTCACAAAAGGAAAACACACCAGGTTAGTGCAAACTGTGGAGGGGGAAAAGGACTTGTCTTGATCTTATGATGGAGGCAGGAAATTAACATTCTCTTGACCAAGTGCCTCAATGTGTCAAAACAGCCTGTCTCATGAAAATGTGTACTTCAGATTTCTTTGCATCCTTTAAAGAAAGCACATGAAGCAGTGTCTTGCTAACCAGGACTGCTTAGTGCATAGAATAAAGCTGCTTGGAGCTCTACATATCCAGTCTCCAACAATATATACAAAAAATATAAATCTATTAAAATTGATAGGTAAATGACCTTTTTGGCTTCAGCTTGCTTTCAGATCTCATCCTCTCTGCTCCGTAGACATGACAGTCAAGACCCTTAGTTCTTATAGCTGTTGTTAAGTGTAACTGTGAAACTGTTGTAGCACTTGCAAAGAAATGTTCTGATCAAGAAGGATGTTCAGCAGAAGCTGCATCTCGCATGCAAAAATTTTCAAATGTATGCCATCATTTCCATTATAAAAATGCACACAGCAAAACAAAATCATAGAATCATAGAATCACAGAGTTGGAAGAGACCACAGGGGCCATCTAGTCCAACCCCCTGCTATGCAGGAACATCCATCAAAGCATTGATGGCCATCCAACAGCTGGAGACTCCACCACACTCTGAGGCAGCATATTCCACTGCAATCATATAAGATCATATAATCATATAAGAAAATACACAGTAGAATTCTCAGCTATCCTCCACATGATAACTTATTATACGTCTTTCCAGATAAGAATGATACAGTTCTGACCTCTGCTCCCACATTTGTCAGACCATCTGTTCCCTCTGAAAGTCAAGAAGCACTCCAGGGTCCTCTGTACACCACAAAGGTCATTCAACTTTTAGAAAGATTGAGTACTTACAATTAGACAAGATGACAGGACTAGAAAAAAATCAATTTTTTAGAAGTGCAATTGGGTTTGCCCTAAGTGGTAAACCATCTTCCTCTCCAGAAATGCACTGGGAATTACACTCCATTGGACAGTTATTCGAGCCACTTCCGCATTACACTGTTACAGTGCTATTATTCTACTTTCAACACCCCGTGGAATTATGGGGCTTGTAGTTTATTGAGGCCAAAGAGCTCTCTGGCTGAGAATTCTAAATGCCCTTCCCTAAACAGCAAACCCCAGAATTCCACAGGATGTTGAAAGTGGAATAATAGCACTAGAATAGTGTAGTACAGAAACAGCCATACCAACTGCAGCGAAGCCACAGGCTGGCACTTTTAAAAACTGAGAACAGAGAAAGAGGGAAGGAGAGAAAATACTTTCCCATCTTATCAAATTGTTAGAAAGCTACATCCCCACAGAATGTCTGCAACCCCTTCCTAGCACCAGGAGTCTTTTCACCCTCATTAACTCCTGCCAAGTATAATGATGAGAGCTGGGCCAAAAAAATTCAGCCCAGACCTAGGTTTGCCAGCATGAAAGTAAATAAAGCTACTTTTCCTGTTGTTAACCTATTACTATTGGCAAGCAAAAGCAACATTTTCTGTTGAATGAATGAACGGCAAAGGCAAATTAAAATTAGAACCAAGCGTTTAGGTCTTGCTTCCGTATAGATAAAAGAATAATAAAGCTAAAAATTGAAGAGTATCATGGTGCCAGATTGCCTCCAATGTACTCCTCATGTTTTCACGTAGTCTTTCAGCTTCATCTTGTTTGTTTGGCATGGTCTGGTGGCCAAAGACAGATTTTAGACTACTTGGACCAGATAATGACCCCCATAGTGAAATGGATGAGTGTACACAAACTCTTAAGTGCCCTAAGCTGTGAAACTCTGGAACTTACTATAAGCGAATTTTCCTCCCTGTTACTCAGCAGATCTTTTTTGTTCCCACCCCATTTTGCCCTTTGTAGAAATATGGTCCAAAAAAATGCTGTCACCAAACTGTAACCAAGGTGAAATTCCAATGGTGTAGCAAGCTGCCCTCACTTCAGACAATATACCATCTTAGAATTGCAGTTATCACCACATTTTCACGCCACGTATCATTGATTTACTTGGTTTCCAAAAAATGCAACCATATTAGTCTGCCATAGCACAAAAAGGCAAATGGAGATGATGAAAAGAAGTAATCTAGTAACATCTTTGACACTAATTGACTTATTTCAGCATGAGCTTTCATGTATATTAATCCATCTCTTTAGATGCATCTTTGTTTAGAACCTTCTTTGACCATGGGTATTCCTGAATGATGTATCTGGATTATCTATGGTTAAATGTATGTGGGTGCCTCCATCAGGTTCTTCCATCAAGTTCCTTCCATCCTTGCCTCTCACAATATTATTATCTGTCTTGGTTCCTCCTCAAACAAGGTCAACTGTGTGGGTGCTTACTGCCCGCCATGAGCAATAGAAGGGGTTATTTTTTCACTTGCATCATATTCTGTCCACAAAATAGCATGTGACTATTTTTTTCTCCGAAAACGTTGTAGTAGACAGGAACAAAAGAGAACTCCAATGACAAAATTAAACATATTGGTTGGGAAAAATTGTCTGAGCTATTTTAGTAAGAATGTACATGGCTGAAACCTGGGGGACATTGCTTAAAATTCATAAATGCCATAAAATGGGTATCTTCTAAATCTAGTTCTGGATGAATTATGCAGCAAAATGTGAATTTGAGGTATCAAAACACCCTGTCAGCTACAATGAATGTTAAAACTAAGATTTGGTAGCTAAGCTATAGGTTTACACCAGGAGTTCTGAGTTCTTCTCTCTTCTCTGCATTATTATCTAAAGCACTGAACTCTCTTTTTCTCATTTTTAAGCGACGTGCAAAACTCTTCATAGGAATTAGAAGAACAAGTACTAAAACTTTGTTGCAAAGAGTGGTATTGAAAAAAGCAACAGATACAAAATTTAAAAAATAGAGTTTAAATGTTTTAATTTACAATTACGTTTTTCTTGTGTAAAAAGAACAATGATCTGCTGCCATAGTGTTGTTATGGTAGATAAATTATTTTCTCATTGCATAATTAACACAGTATTGTTACACCCGCTTTAGTGATTTTGTATAATAGATTTATATCACTAGATAACGCTTTCTGTTGAGCGATAACTTCACCATCATTTTTGACCATGATTGCCTAAACGGATTATATTTCTTTAAAACACCAAAAACAAGACAGTTATACATAAATGACCCTGCAATGAATGAAACATAAGAACAACAAAACAGTATTTTCCCTTGCAAGCACACAAGCCTCTCCTTCTATTGTATTTATATACTATATATAATACTATATTTGTATTACAGTAGAACATGATATATATAATAATATTGTATGGTATTTCTATCGTAATTATATTTATATAAACTTCTGCTTCATTTGTTTGCTCACCATCTGTGAAATCTTTCCTTTGATGTCTGAAATGCTGCTGTTGCAGTTGTGTGGTATATCATAGTTTGTGAAGTATAGTAATACCACAGGACTTAGTAAAGCCATATGCAATATTTTTGTGCACTGATGCACACACATTATGGGGAATTGGTGGGTCACTCTGACAGAATTTCAGCTGCCATTTGGCAACGGTGTGCTAATTTATTAAGGTGAACAGACATCACCATGGGAGTGAGGTACTCACAGCTGGTGCCATTGTGAATCAGCAGATCTTCTCAGAAGTTTTACAGCTATCAAACTATGTGGGTCTTTACCCTCACATGAAAGTGTATTTTATAGATGTCGATTCTAAGTCTGATTCTAAGTCTATTAAACTTATATTATATATTGTATACGCCTAGTCCCAAATCATATCTTAGTATTTCTACTCCTTCCAACTGTCTTCTCCCCTCTCCTTTTCTTTGATTTTATATTTTAAAATTCCATTTAAAAAACTCCAGATACACTTATATATCATTTGACCCATCTCCCACTAACTGTATAATAGCATAGGTATAGCATATGCAGAGAACCTCAGCATGGTGTAGTGGTTGGAAGGTGACTCTGGAGACCAGGCTTTGAATCCCCACTCAGCCATGGAACCCCACTGGGCGACCTTGGGCAAGTCACATTCTCTCAGCCTCAGAGGAAGGCAAAAGCAAACCCACTCTGAACAAATCCTATCAAGAAAATCCCAGGTCAGGTTCACCTTAGCATCTGCTTTAAGTCAGAAAGACTTAAAGGCATACAACAACAACAAAGTATATCAAGATTCTGTTGAATAAAGTACAAGTTGAGAAAAATATGCTGAAACAGAGAAATAAAACCTTACCCAGGCACAGGGAGATACTATGAGGATTTTTTTTAAAAAAAATATGGTTAACTCAATTGTCAGGAACCAAATGTTTCCAGACTGATTGAAAGATTGAGCCAAAAGGATGAGAAGTGTGGAGAAGACATAGGTAATAGATTTAGGTCTGGGGTGGCAAATCGACAGGAAGAAAAAGAGAGGGCCAAAGAGAGCAGGACTAGTTAACAGTGGCTTAAAAAGGGAATACGGATGTCATGACTGGCTATGTAACAGGAAAATTTGTGCCTGGAGGAAGGGAGATTCATGCTTAGGAGGAAAGGACAGAGTTTCGTGGGGATACCACAGCCTTTAGCAAAGCACAGAAAGGCAACAGGGAAAGCAGAGGGGGAAAGCTTCAGGCATATTTACTAGTCCTGACGTGTGTGCGCTTTATCTTCTGGAGACCTAGAGCATAGGATACCTATTCAGCACTAAACTGGAGCATGAACTATACTATCTGGGAAAACAATGGGTATCTTAAGTTTTCTTTATTGATTTACATGAGATTTCTTCATCATTTAATTTCTTAATTTCTTAACAATTTACCTACATTTATCTATCTACAATAGTTGCTAAGTCTATTTTACCATTATTTTTCCTGTTATTTAACACCAGGTCATTAATCTGATAGGTTATCTCCATTTCACTGTCAGAACTGTAATATTCCCCAAAGGTATTTCCCAGTGTGTAACATATTCTTGGTCAGAATAACCTCTCCATCTGCCACTTATAGCTGCTTCTTCTCATACCTAGAGTTTCCTGGGGGGCTGAGGGGTGGATTGTAGGCTGGCTACATGTCTTGGGATGACGTGTAGGACATTATTTCTTTAAAGAACAGGAGTCACAGTCTGAGAAACAATCTGGATCAGGACTACAGTGTGATGATAGAGACAGCAGCTTCTTTTTCGAAACAAATAGCAGCAAATTCCTCATCAGGACTGCAGTGTGTAGAAGGCAAAATACTTAATACTTTCCTCTGGTCCTGCTCCAGACTGACCCTTCTATGGCACTTATATTTTAAACAAAAGTATAACTAGAAACCACACATTTCACAGAACACAATTTGCATTCTTTTCTCCTCATGTTCATTTCCATAGAATCATAGAGTTGGAAGAGACCTCAAGGGGCCATCGAGTCCAACCCCCTGCTATGCAGGAACACCCACCAAAGCATTCCCCACAGATGGCCATCCAGCCTCTGCTTAAAAAACTCCAAAGAAGGAGGCTCTACCGCACTCCGAGGCAGCATATTCCACTGCCGGACAGCCCTGACTGTCAGGAAGTTCTTCCTGAGGATCAGGTGGAATCTCCTTTCCTGCAGCTTGAATCCATTGCTCCTTGTCCTAGTCTCTGGAGCGGTAGAGAACAAGCCTGCTCCCTCCTCAACATGACATCCCTTCAAATATTTAAACATGGCTATCATGTCCCCTCTTAACCTTCTCTTCTGCAGACTAAACATACCCAGCTCCCTAAGCAGTTATTCATAGGGCATGGTTTCCAGACCCTTCACCATTTTGGTCGCCCTCCTCTGGACATGTTTCAGCTTGTCGACATCCTTCTTGAATTGAGGTGCCCAGAACTGGACACAATATTCCAAATGAGGCCTAACCAATGCAGAATAGAGTGGTACCATTACCTCCCTCGATCTAGACACCATACTCCTATTGATGCAACCAAGAATCACGTTGGCTTTCTTGGCTGCCGCGTCACACTGCTGACTCACGTTCAGCTTGTGATCTACCAAGACTCCTAGATCTTTTTCACACGTACTGCTATCCAGCCACACGTCCCCCATCCTATACTTGTGACTTTCATTTTTTCTGCCCAAGTGCAGGACCCTACATTTCTCTCTGTTGAAATTCATTTTGTTAGCTTTGGCCCAGCTCTCCAATCTGCCAAGGTCATTTTGAAATTTGATCCTGTCCTCTGGTGTGTTAGGAACCCCTCCCAGTTTGGTATCATCTGCAAATTTGATCAGCATGCCCTCCACTCCTTCATCCAAGTCACTGATGAAGATGTTGAATTTTATCAGTTTCACAATAAGAAAATTCTGTGTCTTGGCCAAAATAGTCCAAAGGCCTAAGCAAAGGAAACTGGCTGATGGGAAAAAAAGGTTTGCTGTTAACTTGGACACAGTAGAAACCTTGTAGACTGGGAAATTCTGTGTCAGGAAGGGAAACAGCTAGGCTTTTGAGAAGGCTGATTTGCTCATACTAACTGGGACCTACCCACCAGTTCTTCAGTAGAAGACATTTTTTGCTTAATTGATCCATCTTTTCTTTTTATTTTCTGTGTAATACATCACAGCACATATAATTTGAGAAGTTGAATTGTTAGAGATAATTTACACATTTCCAGAACTTAATCCAAAAATAATTTCAAAGACTGGTTTAAAAGCCCTAGATTTCAATAGAATAAAGACTGAAGTTGTTTCTTATACAAGTAGATGGAGCTTTGTTCCGCCCACCTTTGAGTATAAAAGTTTCCTTTAGCGTACATAAACCATTAACTTTGTAACTCTGAATTCTCACTGCTTTATGCACACAAAACTGTGTCAGATATTACACAACATCCTACTGTGACTCTTTGTCCTAACATTTCAAAGTGGGCAGCAAAAACTTTCAGAAAGCAAAAGGTAAAAAGGGGGGGGGGAGGGAGGGAGGGAGAATCACACACAGAGAGTAATGGACAACTGAAATCTTTAATGAAGGAGAAAACAGATTCCCAAAGGGGGGAAAAAATCCATATTTTTTTTCTAAATTATTGTACAACCACTTAGTTAATTAGCAATTTTAGACTTAATATATTTATGCTTCAAATTGCTAAGTGACAGGATTATTGTGTTCTATATGTGTGTGTGTGTATGTGTGTGTGTGTGTGTGTGTGTGTAGTAATAACAGACCTACCAATCCACTACCAGTAAAACAGTATTTTGCCCATTGTTCTCATCAATGTTTACACTGTTGTATTTTCTGTCAGAACCAGAGTCAAACACACCTAAAAGCTACTGTGTTTCTTTTCTTGATAGAAACAGATGTGCCTTTCGATAAACCCAAGCACGAGCAAACACAACCAACAATAAACATCTCAATCTGAAATGGGAGATGAGTTCTGATAAGGTAAGAAGAGTTACTTCCAGGAAAGGTTAGATGACTCAACATCAGGCCTCCAAAGAGATGTGCATCAACAGCAAACTATTTGGTCTGAGTTCTAAACTCTCTTCCAGCATTTTCTATAACTTTTCCTTTGGTAACATTCATCTAGAGTTTAAACTAACAAGTAAAAACTGATGCAGCAGAAATAACAGAAAAGTATGTGAAACTGTCTTAATTACAGCATACATTTCTACCTTCCTCAGCCTACTGCATATTCAAGTATTGTATTGCTTTATTCCCCCTACTGCACTCCTGCAACACACACATGCTGTCCCAAAGCTGGGACTCAAGGAACTTGACTTGAGTTGTTATGACACTGAGAAGTGGTTCGCAGAGTCATTTTTCATTATAATTACTTGTAATTACTTATCAGTAGGAACAGAAAGAATTTTTCAAAAATATTCAGTGTCTGAAATGTCTGAAAACCTCAACAAAGACAAGTGTGGACTGATGAGAATCTTTGCAGTTCAAGATATAGTCAACCAAAACTTAAACATGGACAACATTTGCTGCTCAGGAAACAGCATGCTCTGCATTTTCTGCACGGACAATGCTGGTTGGGGTGAGGGGAAAGGGTGCTAATTTTGTGCAGACTAACTTTTGAAATGCAAATAGTTTTCAGAAACTGCAGTTTTTGTAGACTTTCTTCTTGCCAAAGTCACTCACTTCTTCCTTCATGAACGAAATTAGAGAAGAATAACATCCCTACTCATTAATCAGGATCCAGTCAAGCTTTTTTTCAATCCATAGTATTTGGAAAGACAGTGGTCTCACCTCTCCCAATGCAGCATATATTGGAGCCTTAAAATCTTCTCTGGAGCCTGGAAACCCCATTCACGTAGGACTGCAGTGGGAACAGGAGAAGAAAGTCTTCTCTTGGTAGTGTCCGGGCATTAGAACGACACTGAATTTACGTCATGGTTCTTAAAATACTGAGCAGTTATTTCACATTTCATGGGTTACTGTCCCCCATTCTCCCAGGTTGGCTATTGATTGTCAGTTATAAAGCTATAGCTCAACAGTTTTCCATTTAAGGTATATTCATTTCACATGACATTTGGCTGGTAATAACATTAAAAAAAACAAGATATGAAAATACCTGTAACATGGTCAGGATACCAGTTCTGAAAAGTGACTATGCAATATCTGCTTAAAGAAAGGAATTTCGTACCATCACAAGTGCCTGCTATGCTTCTCTTAACTAGGGGAGTGCTAGCATTTCCAACTGTGAATTTGGCTATAGGTTTTATATATTGAAGTTAGGGCTTCCAGGATGATGACAACATAAGATGGCCTAGAATAGAGCTTTGAATGATACTTCTAAAAAAGAAATAGGTATCTCATTTATTACTCTTATCAGTCAATAATTTATTACTTTTTACTGCAGTCATTACTTGTTACTGCACTCCACAAAGGCAACACAACTGATTGCTCATGACAAAACAGGTTATTATTATTGGTACTATTGAGCAATAGGTTAAAACACAAGAAAATCATCTCTGGTTCCCCCAAGGGGACAGTTCACATACTGCTACCAGAAGACACTGCAACCATAACCATTTTTAGTTGCAGTTCCAAGCGCTACCCTTTCTCTTCTCACTCCTATTGATCTGTCAGAGTCAACTAACATGCCAAATAATGAATACAGACAATCCATTTTTGTTCTATTAAAAATACTGAATTACAGCCATGACCATTACAAGAAAAAAGTTGTTGTTATTGAAAAAAGTATCTAGCTACCATAGTAACTTATCCAACAACTACTTCCTAGCTGGGTTAGGAGTGCCAGGTTGCTGGCTAGGGGCCTGATTGTGTATTGATACATGGCCATAGTTTCATTAAATGGGTGGTGATAATTCAAAGATTTCTTTGAAAAATTTCACAAGGATTATGTGATAAACACTTTCATTTCTCAGAATTTCCCATCTATAATCTTCTGTTGTGATTTCTTCTCCTATTATAATAAACATATTCTATGATATTCAGTTTCACAAGCCACATTTTTGTATCTCTAGCTTATCTTTATTAAGATGCTCTGTGTGCACACATATCCATATAAAGAACTGTTCAAAAGGAGATAGCTGGATTTTCATGTTGAAATACTGCCTACGTTTATTAATACGTCAACAAGTAATCAGAGGCTAAAGATCATTACTCCTAGCTCCACAAAAGACCTTTTAAATTAATTCTTTTAAAATTGAATTACAATGTTTTACATACTCCTTTTAAATTAATCTTTTTAAATTAAATTAAAATGGTTAATTAACCTCTAGTCTTATGCTTAAGAATGCTTCTTTACTTACTGTTCTCACTCGAATGTCAATTAGTTCTTTTATTTGTCACTGTGACAGGAACAGCCAAGGCTGCCATTATCTGAGTGAAACTTTCTATGTACAATACACATGTTCAGGTATGATTTACTATTACATTGCAACTTGTCCTGCTAACTATTTTAAATTGAACTGGAATAGAACAGGATTTCCACTGAAACAAATTTTAGTTGAACATAAATTAAAGTGCATTTTCCAATATGTAACCAGACACAGTAACAGTGTATTACCATATCAACCATATATTACTGGATGTGTTGACCAAATACATATGCAATTTTTTTTTATAAAACAGAATATTACACATGCATACAGCTTGATTTTTAAAAAAATTATATGCAAGAAAGCTTTCATTAAAAGAAAGGTACTAAAGAAAGGTACTATCCCTATCCTCACCCAGAAGCATTTGGGAAAATTTCAGGGCAATATGTCTGCGGTGACAGGCAGGGAGACCAAACTTAATAGCCTTTCTCAGAGCCCCATTCAAAGTATTCAAATTTACATTTTAGAAGTGATTTGTGTATGTGTGTGACACTGTGATATTAAAAGTAAGTGTGCTGTCACTGTCTCAGCACATTAACTCTCTGGTTAAAACAAGAAAACAGAAATTAAACAAACAGAAATTTTGTAGGTGAATGACATGGGGCCTTTCCGCATTATACTGTTATAGTGCTATTATTGAAGTTTCAACATCCTGTGGAATCCTGGGGCCTGCAGTTTAGGGAGGGGCCTTTAGAATTCTCAGCCAGGGAGCTCTTTGGCCTCAGTAGACTACAAACCCCAGAATTCCACAGGATGTTGAAAGTGGAATAATAGCACTATAACAGTGTAGTGCGGAAATGGCCATGGTGTGGGCTATCGTGCAAAGCATGAGACGTTCTGAATCAGTACGAGAAGGAATAACCATTATTTATTTGTTATTGTATAACCTCATTTAAAAGTAGGACAAATTCCACGCCAAATGCATTGTGTGTATTATCATTATTACTAATTTCAAATAAGTGCATTATAGAAATAAAACATCTAAACAATCTAAATACAGTATCATTAAAAGAACTATACTACTATAAGTTTGCCAAATATAAATGTTACATGTTGAAAGCTCATGAGTAAATGTGTTGCAAGCTTCTGAGTAAAATCACCATCTAGGAATGATTTCTTGGAATAATCTTGTCAGGTGCCTTCAAGTTGCTTTCGACTTATGGCAACTCTAAGGTGACTACAGATTTCCTGGCAAGATTTGTTCAGCTTTTTTTTTAAAATCCTTTGCCTCTCTCTGGGGATGAGAGAGTGTGACCAGCCCAAGGTTACCCAGTTAGTTTCCATAGCTGAATGAGGATTTGAACCTTGGCCTCCAGAGTCATAGGGCCTTTCCGCACTACACTGTTATAGGACTATTATTCCACTTTCAACATCATATGGATTCCTGAGATTTGCAGTTTAGGAAGGGGCATTCAGAATTCTCAGCCAGTGAGCTCTTTGGCCTCAGTAAACTACAAACCCCAGAATTCCACAGGAGGTTGAAAGTGGAATAATAGCACTATAATGGTGTAGTGAGGAAAAGCCTACGCTCAAACCACAACATCGTGCTAGATTTCTTTGGATAACTAGCATTCATAAAATTGGTAACAGCTTTTTATAAAAGCACTTGAGTGCCTCGCCCATTTTCAAAGAGAGTATTTTCTTATCCTTTCTGTTTATAATGAATATTTTGAAGCAAATTTCAAAGAGGGATCATATTTTAAATTGATTCAATATCCACATTTAGCATTTAAGAAAAATTATGCCTAATTCTACAAAGTATATTTTATTAAGCAAATAGAAATAACTTCCACTCCTATTTCAGACTGAACTTAGTAGAATTCTCTGGGCAGTCAGAGGAAGAAACACTATTGTACTAGTTATGTCTATCTCATTACAGACACTTCTTTATTTTATACATATGTGTTAACCTGCAAATTACATATTGAATGAATCATTCTCTTTCTGCTCCATGTTTCCTTCACCTGTGTTTATCCCTAAGTCTGTTCCATTGAGTTTCCTCATTTAACATCATATTGTCTGTAAAGCATATTTCCCCAAAATATGCCATTTATTTATTTTTCTTTTGAATTGAAAATGACAACAAAACATTTGGGAAATACAAAAGTTGGTGGATGATTAAACATGGCCAGAAGTGGGTATGAAAACTCAGGTATTAGCTTCTTTAAATAAGCAGATACTTACTAGAAATTTCCACTCTGCCTTTCCTCCAATGACCTTAAGGTAGCCTACATAGTTCTCCCTTCTACTTCATGATTATAGAAGGTCTCTGTGCTAGCTCAAGCTAAGAGAGAGTTACTGCTGAAGGACAGCCAGTGAGTTCCATGATTCAGTAGAGGTTAGCCCCTGAATCTACAGTGTCCTGGCTTAGCCCTCCAACCTCTATTCTACCCTGGCTCCAGCTTATAATTAAGTTTCTAGCACCCACCTGGTCCTTCTGCTTTCCCAGCCAAACTTCCTGTTGTAAAGGGCAGCAGGTAACTGGAGATTAAAGGAGGTAGGTAGCAATGGTGATCTCTGGACAGGTTTCATGCTCAGATTAATATGTTTCTGTTGCCAACTTGACGCATGAGAAGCAACACTCCCCACTGAATGAGATAGAGATGCCTTTGAAATCACAGTTCCCATGAATCCCAATACCAGTTGAATCTACTATGCATGCTCATGAGAACCTGGGCCTTAAATGACAACTCAAGTCTCATGACAGTCCAACAAAGATTCCTTCTTAAATTCTGTTTTGAGACCAATATGAAATCCACGATGAAGGACATCAACTGTACAGTTTGGATCTGAATTAAGGAATCATAGCAACAAGTATGTTGCTGGCCAGCAACACTGTATTCACATAAGCACAGGAAGAGACAGCATATTTCCACTCTCCATTAGGTGTGCACAAGCATCCTGCTATTCAGTCAAAAATGTTAGAATATCTGTGAGCATTCTGTTCAAACATTTTCAAAATGTTTGGAGCGGTCACATACTTTCTTGCCTAGTACATACTTGGCACAGGGCAGAACTATGTGATAATGGAAGCAGCTTGTCCTTCCTAGCTGATGGCAAAAAATGTTGTTTTTTTTTCATGGAAGCTGTTTGAGAAATGGATTCAGCAAAAGGTCAGTTTTTCTCTGGGCATCCAGAAACCCTTAATCCCAATCCATCCTGTCTTGAGAAGATAACCTATCAAAAACATAGGAGTACCTGTGGTTATCTTGACTACCGCCTTCCCTTCTTTAAAGGGAATATACCTCTAAAGATATATTCAGAAGATCATGGAGAGGCTGGGAAAACATCACTGGCACATGTAGACCCTCCCCAGGCATAGAAAAAGTCTCTGAAAGCCCCAAGTTTTGCTCTTGTACACATCAATTTTATTTAGGCGATCTACATATTGTTGTTTCCATCCAGAAGTAACTTCTGACCAAGGAGTTTTCATTCCCACTTCCCAGGTCAGTTTAAATTAACCCAGTGTTTCCTGAAATGAAATGTATCTCTGCATGGACGTTTAAGATGGCCACTGTCATATAACTTAGTGATTTTCCTTTTAAGAACCCAGATTGAATAGAGATTAAGTAAGGGAAAGAGGATTGCTATCAATAAAAGAAAATGATTCTAACAACTAACGTAATATAGCCAAAGCACATTAACAATTTGACTATAACTCCAGAATAATAATTAAAAAGGACTCAGTGGAAATTGGTAAAAGTCAATTTCTGAAACATTGCCTGAGTTTAGACGTGTGATCAAGAGGAGGAGGAAGAACACAAGGACAGGGGTGAGGGAAACCCAGAATATTTCAACAAAGAGTTTGAATGCAGAAGCATGAATATGCAGGTAAAATCAAAACAAATAGAACTAATGCTAAGTAATACTGGAAAACAGTATATCTTCAGAGAGAGAAAATGCTAAATTTAAATATTCAGATGACACCGGAGACATACTTATTAGGCATGCTGGATGAATACTTGGAGACGAAACATGGAAAACTGTTATTCTACATGGCAGCAGCGACACATATCACTTATGGAAAACACTGGAAAAACTCAGAATCTCTGAAAGAAGATGACTGGTTACTAAAGCTTTATGATTTGGTGCAAATGGATAAGTTAACAACATTATTAAGAGGAAACATTCTGAATGACTTTGTTAAACACTGGGACCCACTAATCCTGGGGGAATTTAGCCATGGCAAGCTTTTTAGATTAAGAAATTAATCTTCAAGGAATGACAGTGATTTAAATGATGACGTTTTCTTTAACTACTGATTTGAGTTAAACAAGTTTTTCATCCAGGATCAAAACTGGTCACAACAATGGAATGTATTAAAAATGTATAGTGAACAAATAAATATGGGATATGTAGAATCAGGAGGATTATATGTTAGATAGAAATAATCTGATTTGTATATTAGAAGAAAATATCAATTTAAACTAAGTCGGGGGGGGGGAGTTAAGGAATGGAATGTATGAAGAAGGTGATAATGGATGAGGATGAGAATGAGAATGTTAGCGGATTTTGGTAACGATTAAATGTTTATGACATTTTTGTAATTTTCATTTTTTGTTTATTCTTTGTTATAATTTCATACATTAAAAATAATAATAATTACAAAAAGAACTGAGAAGTCTTGCTACTTCCAGAGACTTTTTTTTTTCCTTTCTGGATGAGCCCATAGCAGTGCCATACACAAACTTACTAATTCAGCTGCAACTGTGCCCTTACTCACCTCTGCCCTGCTTGCAAGCATTCAAGCAAAGGTATTCCCTATTGTACTCACCACTGCCTAAATGCTTGTGGTACATTTACTTCTAGTTCTGCCTCTCAAGTCTTACTCCATGACCTATATACCATTGTAGTGCTAAGCCAAAAGTAATGGCAAAAAATCACAAGAAGAAAAAAGAAGGAACAACTAGTGTATGAATTTTCTGCAACTGTCATTAACCCTGTTAGTTCTCAGTTTCCGATCTGAGCTGATAGGTATCAAGGTGAACACATATACAGCTCTCATACAGCCTGTGTATCCAAATCTCTGGTTGGAGATTAACGAAAAATATTTTCCAGAAGCCTGTTGTTGCTCCTCTTGCCTTTTACACAGGAACAAATGCCTGAAGTAACCTTACTTCAATGGGCTACCACAGTTCCAGTCTCAGAGAAATCCCACAGAAGGAACCTGTTCCCTGCTTCCCCTGTTACACTCTCTGCAGAGTCTGGGAACTCCAGAACAATATAGGGCAGTGTATGGTGGTGGCGGGGACATACAAGTGAGAGGTGGATCACCAAAATCTGTTAACTCAATGAGAATACAAACGGCTGCCATTAATTCAGTAAATGATTAATGATGGAGACATCTAAATGGAGACCACTGTACTGGAGAGCCAGAGATTCAGATATCGAAAGCAGAAGGAGCTCACAATATATCCCCTCCATGTCTATTGTCAGTCTCTTGCTTTTTACTGCAGCCCTACCTTGACAGAAGCAGATTCCAAAAACTCTTGGTAGAAGCGATGTCACTTCTATCTGCTGTACTATCCCAAGAAGAAAGATGACACTATATTCATCTTAAATGTAACTCAGGGTAATATTCTCCTTTATCCTTATTAATATTCTTTTAAATATTAACAAAAGCTCTGGAGACAGACACAGTGCATATTTATGGTTGAAAATAAGAGAGTCTGAAAATTTATTAAGAACACAATTTTATCGTTAAAATATGTATGCTTTACATGGAATACTGCCGAGATCTAAGAGTTTTAGGGTTTTGTTTTTTTTTTTTTGGAAGAAGCTTCACATTTAACAACAGCAAGCAAGCAAGCAAGCAAACAAAAAATGTGCAGTTAATTGCAGACAGATTTGTGCAAAAGAAAAAAGGGGATTGTGCACTCTGCTCCATGTGTCAACTGCTGCTGACCCGCTATGGGAATAAAGAGACCGGACACAAGAAAAGGGTTGAATAAGGGCCACTTTATTAGTCTATTTAACTGTTGTTAAACTCCGTGGGGAGCAAGCTAGTGAGGGAGTAAATAAGGCAAAGGTCCTTAACAGTAGTTTCCTTCTGCACCACCTGGGTCCCATGATCCGAAGAGGTAGGTCTGGAGTTCATACCTTCATGGAGTTCATACCTTCATAAATGGGTGTCAGAGGTGTTAACCATAATCTTACTTTTCTTCTTCTACTACATGTCAAGTGTTCGCCTATTTATAGACTCACCATGAGCCAATGTCTAAATTCCTCAAGATACAGAGCAAGATAGACAAAAAACCTGGGGAAAAGAGAAAATTGACACTACCTGGAATATTGTGCCCAGTTCTGGACACCAGAATTTAAGAAGGCTATTGACAAGGTGGAACATGTCCACAGGAGGGCTGCCAAAACGGTAAAAAGGCCTGGAAACCCTGCCCTATGAGGAGAGGCTTAGGCAGCTGGGTATGCATAGCCTTGAAAACAAAAGGCTAAGAGGTGACATGATAGCTATGCTTAAATATTCAAAGTGATGCCATATGGAGGCTGGAGCAAGCCTGTTTTCTCCAGCTCCAGAGACCAGGGCACAGAGCATTGGTTTCAAACTTGAAGAAAAGAGATTCTACCTAAACATTAAGAAGAACTTGACAGTGCAGTTCAATAGTGGAACACACTGCCTTGGAATATGGTGGAGTCTCTCTCTTCAGAAGTTTTTTAGCATAGGCTGGATTATCATCTATCAGCAATGCTTTGATTGTGTTATTTGATCATGCATGGCAGGGATTTAGACTTGACGGCCCTTGTGGTCTTTTCCAGATCTACGATTCTATAAAGTAAGTTGTCTGCAACATTTTCATCCCAAACGTATATATCACAAATTCGCCCTCTCCATCCCACTTTGTCGTTGTTGTTGTTTTCTGTTACTTTAGCTTTGATTTCATTCAATGAGAATTAACCTTGCTCAGTCTTGCAAACTGAGGTGCACGACTTTCTTGATTGACTGCATTTGTAATGTGTCCTGTTTCCTCCATGCCTTCAGCTTTTACCAGCATTATTGTCTGATTCAGTTAGTCATTTCATCCTATGATATGTCCAATGTGTGGTAGCTTCAGTTTAGTCATTTAGGCTTCTAGTTTAGGCTTGATATGGTCTCAGATTCATTCGTCATTTTGGTAGTCCACGGAATCCACAGAACTCTCCTTCAGCATACCATTTCAAATGCACTGATTTTCCCCACTTTCCTATTTTACTGCCTCTAATTTCTTCTGCTCCCAGCACCATTCTATATCAGTCGTGTCATAGAAAACAATAGTTTTTAAATAAGCCTAGTAATTAATCACCATATTTGCAAACTATGTGTATACATGCAACACACATGTAATCACTTGTAGCAAGTAATAACCTTATTTCAAAGAACAGTTGGTGTGAGTAACTCTAATCTTTCAGATGGATTCTGCACCATTATACTCCATAACCATATTAATTTCATATTCCTTATTGCTCATTTAGCATGCAGTACAGCATAATAATCAGCTATATGCATACAGTAAAGATATTTTCCTTATATAGAACTTAGCATGGGGTATGAAATTAACAGAGAAAAGTAAATGTAACTAGTTAATAATATTTTATAGCAGAGACCACCAAATATCTTAATCTCATAGTCATACACCGATTAATTTGCAACAGAATACATAATCTTTTAGTCTCCATTAGGCACAAGAAACTATTAGGTATATAAAATATTTCTTCACTTTTTGTTTGTTTAAAGGATCCTTTTAAAGAAATATGTTCAAAAATACAGGGTTGCATGTATATATGCACATATCAAAAACTTCATTAAGTTTTAGATCTCCTCATAATGAGATCTTTTCATAATATTATTTTTCTTCTGCTGTCAGAAAAAATCTTAGTAACTATAACAGAGTTATAGCTATATCATAGAGTTGGAAGAGACCACAGGGGCCATCCAGTCCAACCCCTTCTGCCATGCAGGAATACACCATCAAAGCATTTCAGATCGATAGCCATCCATCCTCTGCTTAAAAACCTCCAAAGAAGGAATCTCCACCACACTCCTAGGCAGAGTATTCCACTGTCAAACTGCTCTTACCATCAGTAAGTTCTTCCTAATATTTAGGTGGAATCTCTTTTTCCTCAGGTTTGAAGCCATTGCTTACCTGGACTTGTGTGACAAACATCGCTGCAGGGAAAGGTAAGCTTTTGATGGTCTCTGTGGAGTGAGACCAGAGCGTTATGTTTGATTGACGATAAGCACCAAATCAAGACATATGATAGGGGCAAAGGGGACAGTGAAGCAGTTCAGCCCCTACATGTGTCACTCCGTGCTTGATATTGACCCAACCTCATGCCCTCAATGCAGTGTGAGTTAATCTGGTCACTTCTGGCTCTAAGTGGTGTCATTAAATAGATTGTCCTTTGGCAGATAATGGGGGAGAATAAAACTTCAGTGATCACATATTGGTACTCCTTTAGTGTAGAGGAGGGCTCTGGAACCACCTCTTTAGGGCCCTGCATCCCAGAGGGTCAGTGAAGGAGGCTACTTTTGAGGTTAACCTGGGAATAAAGCTTTCACTTTTAGAATCCTGCAGCTTGGGTGGGAGTCCCTAGGCTACCTTTCAAGATGTTGGAATAACCAATGCAATTCTGGATCTCCCCTGGAGCTGAGGTGTTATCACCCATGGATAGGCGGAGCAGGTTGTCACTTTGTGACCCTGGCATCAGCTGGACCTGTATCATGTTGCTCCCCTTCCCCTTGTATCCTTCAGGCTAATACAATTTAAATAAAACAGGTCAAAATAAAGTGGCCTTTAGTTTTCCAAATTTTATGTCTGGTCCCTTTATTCCATGGTTGAGCATCAGTGGTCTGTGTCCTAGTCTCTGGAGCAGCAGAAAACAGGCTTGCTCCATCCTCCATATGATATTCCTACAAATATTTAAACATAGCTGTCATGTCACCTCTTAACCTTCTCTTCTCCAGACTAAACATACCCAGCCTCCTAAGCTGCTCATCTTGGGCAGTGTTTCCAGGCCTTGTGCCACCCTCCTCTGGGCATGTTCCAGCTTCTACTTCTCAATATCCTTCCTGAACTGTGGTACCCAGAACTGGACACAGTATTCCAGGTGGGCTTCGTCTAAAGCAGAACAGATTGGTATTATCACTTCCCTTGACCCAGAAATTATATTCCTATTGAGGTAGCCCAGAATTGCACTGGCTTTCTTAGCTGCCGCATCACACTGCTGACTTATGTTCAGCTTGTAGTCTACAGGGAGTCCTAGATCCTTTTCACAGGTGTCACCCACCTTATATCTGCACATCTCATTTTATCTAAGTGCAATACCTCACACTTCTCGTTGTTGGAATTCATTTGGTTAGTTTTGGTCCAGCTCTCTAATCTGTTCAGGTCATTCTGAATTCTGTTCCTGTCTTCTGGGATATCAGCTACCCCTCCTAATTTGGTGACATCTGCAAATGCCCTCTATTCTATCATCCAAGTTATTGAGAAATATATTGAATAGCTCTGGGGCCAAGATGTTGAACAGTACTGGACCCAGGACACAACCCTGTAGTATCTCACTAGTCGCTTCTCTCCAAGATTAAGAGGAACTATATATTATTCAGGTGTACTTTTAAAAGAGGGGATTATTGAATTTGCTCCAATTGTAGTCAATATATGCCACTAACCTAAAACAAAGCACTGAGGGGTAGTTTAAAAATATTTACTCTGCATTGTAGAAGGAAAAAGAAAACACCATCTGAAAATCTAATCAGGAACCAAACAGAATTTTCATGTGATTGTTTTCTCACCAACAGGTATGTTTCTTTTGAGATAATAGCACTAATATGTCAATAAAAAATCTACTGAATTGATTCTCTGTTTTTGCTGAAGAAACACAAAACAGGGCTAGTATTTATGCTTTGTATTATGTGCACATTGACAATTTCCCCTCCTTTTCAGATCAGCAACAAGAACAAAAGTAGCCACAATCGCTGGTAATGCAATGGCATTACATAATCCATTTAAAAATTGTTTAGATAGCAAATCACTTAATAAATATAAATATAATGTAATTAGTCTTGTCTCCTGAAATGTTTGCAATCTGGGGTTATAGCTTTCGATGTGGTCTACACACTATGAAAATGTCATTTGTTTTGCCTTATTAGAAATCCTCTTGAGTGGCTCTGCTTGGGCCTGCTTAAAAGAAAAACATACTTAGCAAAGAGTTTTTAAGAGCCTGAGTAATTTCCATAATTGTGACAATTGGCTAGATTTGATTTTCATGTTTCAAGACAAACAATCATTGGATTATTATCTGCAGTCTAAGCACTGGAGCCTAACCTCCTAATTAGGATGAAAAACTCTTGTCAGTTGCAAGCCTAGTAAGTCACAACAAGTCAATATTTTTAATAAGGATTAATTTAAGAAACTCTACAAGGTTGTCTTGGAAGCTGCTCTGGCATGTCTATTGATTAACATTTGGTATTACAACTCATAAAGGAGTTATTCTATAAAGTAACAATGTAAGTATATGGTTTTTGCTTATTAGCAAAATTGCTTAAACATGCCATGTTTCTGAAAACTATCAATTAGTCCAGGACATCAAAAGGCAACAGTTATAGTGTAATCGTTCACTTCTGCATTGATCTTCAATAGAATTATACTGTTCAAGTTTGCAGACCGTGCCTTTTTCACAAACTAACCAGCCTGAGAAACTTTTGCCTGCATTACAATCTCACTCAACTGTTTTTCTGCTTATTGATGTTCTGTGTAACCAAACTCCTTGCACGTAGACAAAGCAGAGGTTTATGAACAGTTATGGAGGGGATAACTAATTTCATAACTCCATCAAATATGCTAATTAGTGTATGCAAAGAAGTTTTCATAATTAGATAGGTACAACATATTTCCAAAGCTGAATGAGTAAAGGGTCCATGGTTGTCGATTTCAGAAAATTACCAATACCAGAAGAGGGTGCACAACATTTTGAGCAACTGTGAACATACATACAAACCCAATTCATAATAATTATTATCCATATTATCCAAAATAATTCTATAGCTATACATACTGTCAAGTGGATATGAATTTTTAGATAAAGGTTGTCAGAATATATGATCAAAAGATCAGCTTGGTTTGTTTTATATCCACAAAAGCCAAAATCATTTCCCCCCTGCCCCCAACACAGCATATTCCCTGTAAATTCACAATTTGTAACTATATGATTTGAAAAGCAAAACCATAACCCTGGTAAAAAAAAAGAAATGCAAATTCCATTGCGATCTTCCTGAAAATTTCATAGGCACAGGTATGAACCTATAAACTGATGCTAGGTGGCAGTAGTGTGCAATTTAACAATAATGTCTCCAATGCTGTTCAGAAACAAGCCGCATGTACAAAAATTACAATTTCAACAATATATACAAAGATACTGCATATTCTGCAACTTGAAACTCTTCAGCACAACCTTACTGGAAGAGATGTTTCATGATTAAATTTCCTATATGTGAAGTGATATACTGAAGAAAGAGCTCTGGCACAGAACACATGTTTTGATAAAAACTTAAAACCTAATCTGCAATAAAAACTGCCATGGAAGTTACAAACACCAGCTCCTTCTTGGCAGGATAGAATACCTTTCTCTCCTTCCAAACCTTAGCACTTGTGCAGCATATGACTTTTCTCAGTAACTCTGTGGCAGAGATACACACATTTTGGCTGGCTTTGATAGCCAACTACAGTTCTGTGGATGACAGGACCTGGTCCCCTGCCCTCGACACACACAATGAGCAGCATCTTCTCCTTGATTTTGTACCGCTTATCTGAACCACGGCACAGGAATAAGCATAAACAAACAAAAAATGCCTCATGTCATGTCTCACAGCTGTAACCTCATACATAATAGAGCCAATGTTCTTCAGCATCTCTACATGTAAATAAAGCTTGTATCATTTACTCACAGCAACATACATGCATCTGTAGGGATACATAGGGTTAATAGTAGTGATTTAGTTCATTTTTTGCAGTAGAAAGGACATATGCTACACAGTGATGACAGGAAATTCTGAATCTAGTGACTTAAGAGACAATGCTCAAAAATGGCATGCAGTTTAAATATGACTGATATACTAGAGGGTATTGGTATAAAGAAGCATTGGAGAATATTATTGTACATGATAACAACAGCTCATATTGAATATGCAAAGTTATGGAAAACTCAGCAAATACCCACAATAGAACAATGGTGGGCTACACTTACTGAAAATAAAAATGCGGACATGGTCTCCCAGAGATTAAAGCGGAAATCAGACGATGAGATACACAAAGAATGGCAAATTGTAACGGGTAATCGCTGGGTTTTAACAGCTGGAAATACGTAATTCATGATTAAAGTTATATTACGCGGGGGCGACAGGATATATATCATGAAGCGGAAATATGAAGAATGAAATGTAAGAACTATCAGATAAACTAACAGTAAAATGTTGTACAGTACCTAAAGCTTGTAGAAATCTGGAAAATGAAATCTAGATCAATGTGGAAGATCAGATATATTTCAATGAACCTGACAATTAAATATGTATGTTTTATAATGAGAATTTTGAATAAAATGATATAGAAAAAATGGCATGCAGTTGACAACTGTGGAAATGTGGACAATTGCTCTCCTAAATTATATCAATTTTAGCCCTAGGATAAGCTACCTATTCACCAACAGTTTTCAGGCTGTTGATTGCCACAGAGGAAGGGAATTCAGCGCTTCTTCAAGAACACTATTCCCACTGTAGTCTAAACCAAAATCTGCTTAAAATGCAGTGAAGAGAGCAGCTAGAGAGGATGCCTAAACTCTACGTACAGGCCTGTATCTACTGGGTATCTGCAGAAACACCTGCATTCAGAGATTGGAAGCCTCGATTATGTACAATCGACATTGAAAAGATACCAACCAGTAGTAGCATACTAGTATTTTCATGGCACAAGGGACTATAGGCTTGGCACTTTGTGCTGCCAACCTGGGGCCAAAACATAAGTAACCAATCCCTCAGGGCCCAGAGACCAATTTTGCCCGCTCCAGCACACATGCCACTGGCCATGTTCCTTCTCTTAATGCATTTTATCCCTTACCCAAACTAGAAGAGACTGGAAGGTCACTTCCAATTTCATGAGGGAGGGGCATGAAATATCCCCTCCTGTGCCAACACACCAAAATAGGATCATGTGACTTGTGCCTCCAGAATGGCACTTTTTCTGAGTTTCAGAATAGTCCATGGGGGTGTTATGCTGAAAAATGACTTGGTAGCTGTATGTGGACCCCAGAACAAAATACCACCCCCGATTAAATTTAGTGCTGGGGGTACAAGGTTCTGCATAACCACTATTGGGTATGGCTTACTGTGCATAGGCACAGCCATAGGTCCACTTGACTGTGAAAAGCTACAAAGAACAACTTATTAATTAATATTCAAAAGCCGAGTTTATATTCTACTTCTCTTTACTTTCTGGATATGCCTGTGAAATGATGCCTTGGCTCAGAATGTAGCTCACAATGATCACATATTCTTTCCTAAAATATGTATTTTTTAACATTTTCTCTCACAGAAAACACATAAAATATTTTGAAAATGTGTTGACCTGACAACTGTGTTACAACATTTGGGACATTCAAGCTCCCTTTAGGAACTAAGTTCCAATCTGTGTAACCCAGCTCAGCTTATATCAAAATCCTCAAACAAGCTCCTATAAGGACTGCTGGGCAGAATGACTGCTGGGATTAACACATTTATTTGACTTCAACAAAAGGATGGAGATTCCCCGGGGCTCAATGCTTCTCCCTACTTCTTGATTTGTTCAGCAACATTGTGCATCTAATAGCCTAGGTTACGGTTACTCAAAGTAGTGTTCCTTGGACTGGTGATGATCCCTGAACCATTGGCTGAAAGTTTCTTGAGACTTTCCAGTAAAGAAAGTAACAGCTGTAGTCAACGGGCACAAATATATTGCCTGTTCCTGGCACACTGGGAAATAAAATTTCTGCCACTCCTCCATGTCAGATGCCCACTAGCCCAAATAGCAACCTTACAAGGGTTACACAGGAAGACTGAAGGAACTGGATGTGTGTGCACGGGCAGGGAGCTGCTGGAGAATACATACATCTTATCGATTTTCAGTTGGAAAGAGAGACAGACCAAATTAAACACATTAAATTATTCTTATGTTTATGTCTATAAAATACTATTTATAAATTCTTTAGACCTCTCATCAGCAAATTATCTATTTAGACTGCAAAACCCTTGAGGGCTAAGAGGTATGTATCTTGAAAGACTGTTATAATCAGTGATGTATTTAAGTCTTTTACTGCAAGTCTCAAGTCAAGTCTCAAGGCGAGTCTCAAGTCCTTGCAAGATACTTTCAAGTCAAGTCTCACGTCTGGGAGCCAACTTTATACCCCAAACAAAATTCCAGAAGTATTGAACAGAGTCAAATAAAGTCAGTTTTAACAATTTAAGCAGAGTCAGCCCTCCACATTTGCAATTTTGCCATCAGCAACTTCGGACATAGGGAATAGGATCCTTCTTATTCCCCATTAGAGAAGCTTCAAAATCTTTAGAAGGAAGGCTCCTTCCTCCTCAAGGTGTTGCCTAACACATCTGCTGTTTCCCTCTGAGAAACGAACCCTACACTCTGGGGGCAAGTCTTGCCTTCTGCTCTTATGAAACAGTTTAAAAGGCTCCTCTGATATGCAGTGGGGACAGGCTGCTGAGCAGACCTCAACCCTGCCTCAAGCCCACTGCCTAACCCATTTGCTGTTCCTCTCTGAGAAATGCACCCACACTTTGGGCTTGCGATAGACTGCAATGTGACCAGTAGGCAAAAAGAGATGGAGGCATTGTAAGGTTTCTAGATGAATGTGCAAGTCTCAAGTTGAGTCGAGTCAGTGCCTCATTTATTGCCAAGTCGAGTCTGAGTTGAGTCACTGAAGTGACTTAAGTCCAACTTGAGTCCGAGTCTATTAACTCAAGTCTACATCGCTGGTTATAATCACCCTGAGCCCAAACGTATAGAGCAAGCAATACACACATACAAGTGTACACACAGACATAACACTCAGGATGTACATATATACTCAAACATTGAGGAAATAGATGGTGTTGTGCTCACTAGGACGTAGAAAGGAATTGACATTAATTCTCCTCTCGCAAACATATTTTTTTTTAAAAAAATCCCTGAAAGAAATGAAAGACAGATAACCACGTTATTTATGATACAAGCTAAGAACAGTTGGTATTACATTTTAAAGCCACATTATTTATGATACAAGCTAAGAACAGTTGGTATTCCATTTAAATCTACCACTGTACACTAATTTGGTTTAAAACAGAGAAATATTGTCTTCCCAGATCACCGTGCAAGGCATTCACTAAGGGGAAAAAAAAAGGAGTGTGTTAATGACTTCATGTAGAACATATTTATTTTCCTTGTAAACCAGACACAATATAAGAGACTTGTGAAACATTGGTAATCGACACAGAGACTTCATCACACTTCTCTCCCCCAGATTTTACTAATGATGCAAACATATTTCCTGAATTAACTATAAAAGCTATTGAACTCAATAACAGTGATATATAGCAATATGTATGCCTCAGAATTGTAAAAAGGGTAGAGATAACCTACCCAGTTTCTTCATTAGTGTAATATTATCCAGAATACTATACAGTATGTGCATTTGTGTTGTTTAAGTACATAATCCTCTACATTATATGTAATAAATGGTGGATTTTTTGCCATTTTCCCCCATGAATTGTTTGTTTGTTGGTGTTAAATTGTTGTTATCCAATCATCTATAAGATACTTGAATAACCTTTCTCACATTATTAGCATTAGTATCCTTTCAATTAAGCACTCTCCCTGGGCAAGCAGTTGCCATGAGGCAAACAAATAGATTGAAAGCAGTTGTGAAAGAAAAGGGAACAGAATTAAGCTATTACTGATGATCACCCTTCTGTCTAGATGCCTTTCTCATGGTGCTATCAAGTCTGAAAGGAATGCACTTCTCAACCATAACACTGCCACCACATTCCTTCCTTCCTGGCCAGCAAGGTACATCACTTTCATCAACATAAAAGACCAGTGCTGTTTTTATAAATAATTCGCAAGCTTGATTTACAGGAACATGTTAACACCCTTGAGAACTAATTCTGTGTATGTCGCTTGTTTGTTTATGTTGTTGTTTGTATTTGCCAATCCTAACAAGCAAATTGCAGTTGCTTAAATAGGAAAATGTTCCATCCTTCCAACCATCCCGGTTTAGCAAGGACAGTCCCAGTTAATCCTCCTGATAGAGAAGCCTGGAAGCTGGAGAATGATGGGACTGAGACTAGCATAGAATAATGTAAAGGAATCAGGATGAAGCCTCTGCAGAGTTTCTCCCGTGCCCTTTGAGTTACTAGGTGCCTGGAAATTAGTATATCAGCCTTGAAGAGGCAACAGCTTGACCTGGGAGACATAAGGACACGAAGAACAGAATGTATATTACAGATAACAAAGGAGACAGCAGTGCCAGCCTCCCAGAGTACAGGAATGTAAGCTGGCCCCACTTTGAATTAAAAAAAATCAAGTAGGTGGTAAGTGACTGCCATATCGGGGGGAGTTACTACATGATGGGGCCAAAGTGCATGCCCTGACACCAGAAGCCAACCAGGTTTACTTAGGAGGTGGCGCAACTTAGTATGCTAATTCCTTTTCTTATGGGAAATATAAACATGTATGCCTCAATTTGTTCTGCACATCCGATGTCTCTTGGATTCAGCCTGGGCTGAATAAAATACTTTTTAAAAAATCTGAATCTTCCTTTAGTGTGTAGTTTTGACTGAGTTGTGCTTCCGGGAAACCTGCCTATTGTCACTATCACTCCATCCTCTCACTTATTCAGCTGCATTTAAAATGCCTCAATTTCTCTCTCCTCTGCACACTTTCCCCTTTTGTCCTACCTTTACTTCAATTGCTGCAAACTGAGTTCAAAGAGCAAATGTAATTTACTCTCAATTAATTCAGCAAGTGGAGACGGGGGTGGGGGGAGTGGAATTTCACCCTTCTCAGCAGACTCAGGAAGAAGCAAACTGCTGCAACCTCTCCTAGCTTGTCTGTTTTTCCTCACTAATAGTTTCTGGCATTTTGACCAAGCTCTAAGATTGCTTGGCATGTGCATCCCAGTTTTCATCTGTGAAATACTAGAGGACATCTTCATCTAAATACACCCATTTTTAAATCTAATATCTGCAATGAACTGGAGCATGAAATAAATGGTTACTAATCAAAACACTTATTATTGAAAAATAAGTAAACTACTGTCATAATTAGAGTACTTCCATCTAATATAGAGACAGCAATAAACAACATGGAGACCATAAGAGACTCAGACCTTACACATTTTCTAATTTCTGGCTACACTATAACTCTGCACAAAGTTGGAGTGAAATGATGGCAAGGCATAACTCTTAAAGAATATTTTCTCTCATCAAAAAACATCCATCCCTTCTATTCCCAGAAAATGCTTAAAGCAAAAAAGAAAAGTTAAACCACCATGCATGGCTCCATTGCTGACACTCATTCCAAAGGAAGGCAGAAAATTTGTTACTATTTTCATGTCCCAAGCAAGAATGTAAATATGCATGTTTCATTTTTGCATGCAATACTGCAATAAATAAATAAATATCTTTCTTCCAGCTGGCTAGGATTTTGGGACACCTTTGGATTTTTTTTTCCAATCTGGGAATCTTTTTTGTGAAAATTTCACAAAAATCTTACGTAAAAAAAAAAAAACCCTTTGTACAAATCATGAGATTTGTAGAAGATAGCAGCACTAGCAGCAAAGGAAAAAAAACAGAAGTTAAAATGTTGATATTTCTTTGCCATTTAGCAAGACAGGATTCTACAGCTACAAAACTCACTTCATACATCACAGTTATACCACAAAAGCAATGACTCTATCCCTTGTCTGTCAATATACCACATATATCACAAAAGCAATGACTCTACCTCTTGTCAACCAGAATATAATGTCATGATTTTTGTTGTGTGCCTTCAAACAACTTCTCACTTATACTAACCCTAAGAGGAATCTGTCATGTGGTTTTCTTGGCAAGATTTTTTCAGGAGAGGTTTGCTATTTCCTTCCTCTGAGTCTGAGGTCCTTTCCGCAACACACCTTTTCGTGGAGCTAGGGTGCGGGGATCGCACGAGCAGCCTCTAGTGAGAGGCTCTCATGTCCCAGTTCCTTCAGCTCCGCAGTTGCCACCTGCTTGCACGAGAGCCCCGCCTCTTCCTTCTGCAGTGCAGCCTGGGAGTTTCCCAGGCTGCACTGGGGCAGGAAGCGCGAGCGCTGTGGCTCCAGACCTCCGCACACATGGCAAGTACACACGGGGCCCTGGAGTGATTCGCGCACCATTTTCGGCTCACAGCTGAAAATGAAAAAGTGTCCGGTTGGTGTCTGGCAACCCCTGGAGCATCACGCGATTGTGAGTGTGTCGTGTGGAAAGCTCCTCACATTTGCGCAATGCTCGAGGGGCCCTTTTGCATGGCAAAACCATGCGAAAAGGGTCTGAGAGAATGTCCATGTGAAAATTCAAACCTTGATCTCCTAGAGTCCTCATCCAACACTCAAACCAGTACACCACCCTAATTTTATAATATAATGTAATTATGCCTCAATGTACATCCAATTAAGTCTTAATGTACACATACAACTCAAAGCATCACTGATTAAATCAAACCTATCCAGTTCCAAAACGGTCTTCTGCTGCCAGAGTAGACTTTCTGTGTATACTTATTGCTTTGTAAGGTCTATCGAAAGCACCAAAACTTAGTTTTGAGCAAACATCAAGTAGGATCCAGTTCCTAGAGTGTAAATCTGGCCTAGATATGACATAAGAAGATTACATCCTAGGAGAATGAATCTGAACTTCTGTAGCCACTAACAGGATTGTAAAGAATACTTGTAAGTTCTCATCATTGATGAGTAACAGTGTCTTAACACACAGAAAAACCCATCAAGAAAAGAGAAACCCACCAAGAAAATGGTCAATCATCATGTGATTTTTTAAAAACACGTCCGGGCTTTTTTTTTTTTTTGCATATACATACAGAGAGAAACAATGTTTTGTGAGAAATGCGCTTTTTCGTTCAAAACAAACTTTTGCACAAATGTGTTTTTTATAAATGTTCTCAGATCCAAAATAGCCGACCAAACAAATAAATGACACAAAAACTCTCAATATTACTTTTAAAATTCTTCTTTTTAACAATTGTTAAAGCTACATGGACATTTTGTTCTTGTATTAACCCACCTAGGGGAAACCTAGCTTTCAGACAAATGTCTTGAATTATCTAATTATTGTGTAGTCACTTCCTGGGCACTCTAGAAGAGGAATTGTGTGTACTTCTTCAGTGCAGTCATGGTGCAGTTAAAATCTATATACTTTTGAAACCCAATTGACCTCAGATATGTTGTAAAGAATATATTCTGATCTCATTTATTATAATAAAATTCACCAAACACTGAGAGGAATTTGATTAGCGGTTTTATGCCATAGTCTCCAGTTCTGTTGTTCTGGGAGGCTGTGTTAAATTGTGGCTTCCTGGTTTCTTCACCCACACACATGAAATGGGAGCTATCAGGTTATTTTCATTAGCCTGTTGTTCTTGCCCATGGCATGAACTGGTACCTCATAATAGCTTATCACTGAGCCAGGGCCCATGGCTAAGGCCATTTCTGCACTAGACTGTTATAGCGCTATTACTCCACTTTCAACATCCTATGGAATCCTGAGGTTTGCAGTTTAGGAAAAGGCCTCAAAGGCCCCTCCCTAAACTGCAAACTCTAGGATTCCATAGGATGTTGAAAGCGGAATAATAGCACTATAACAGCCTAGTGCAGAAATGGTCTAACACTGCCATAGTATGACTGTGCACTGACAGATACCTGGATGTAAAGCCCACATGTTCAGAGGGACTTACTGTCTACTAAGTGGGTTTATGACTTCAGCTTCAAAGTGATAAGCTTTCCTTCTCAAATGGACTGATATGAAAGAACAATGGTGAAAAGAAGACAAAAGGGAAGGAGATGGTAAGTTTGCATTATCAAGACCACATTCCTTCAACCACCATAAATCCATATAAAAGGGATTCAAGGGAAACTCACAGCCCCAGCTACCTCATTGATCATATACCACGAGTCTTTGTAGCACACAACGCTGAATTGCTTTTCCCTGGGGAAACGGTGTCTCCAGGTGTGCTAATAATAAAATTAATAGCTTAGAGAAACTGCTTGCTGCTGTAGCAGTGCGGCAGAGTGAGCTGATCGATTCTAGTGTTTAACTGTCCTAATTCCATAATGTATATACCCTCCTCAGCCACCAGTGAGTTACATGCAGTCTCACAGCTAATCAATAGATTCTTGATTTCAAACAAAGGAGCAGGTTCAGGATTAGAAGTCTTTCTGAATAAAAGATGTATGGTAAAACTGTCAAAACACTTTTGCTAAAATCTTAACAGAAGAACCAGACTTTCAGATCTGAGCCACAAAAGGAAATGATATTGTATTCAATGTCCACTTACTTTAAAACTGCATTCAGGAAAGAATCACTGTTTGATGTACAACTGAGAATATTCATATCTTAACAGTCAAATTCCATGTGCCTCGTGCTGTAGGTACCCCACTGAAAAGAAAGCATACCTGTACTCAGTCCCAGCTGACCCATGTATCACAAGAATAGCCCAATAACATATATGACTACAGTGATCACTTCCTGGGATGATTCTTTCACACAAGAACAATTTTTGACATGGAATTTGATCAGCATCAAGCTCCCATTCTGGCATTTTTGAGGCTTGAGTCTGGAGAGAGTATTGATTATAAACTTGTATTTTATAGTACTACCTGATGTAAATAATAAGATATCTTATCAGAATGAGGCATAGTAAACAAGGGGAAATAAACAAGCATTTCAGAGATAAGGAAAACAAATTTAGCTGACAGGTATAAAGAGTTTACAGCCTCCCTCTATTTCATTGTAGAACAAGATGCCAGCAAATCAGATTCTGCACTGCAATCAGTAACTCTGATTGATTGTGTCAAGCAACCGCAAGTGTGTCTGTTCCAACACCACACAAAGCAATGTTTGTAGCATAGGTGGAGAGGATTAGCAGCATGAATATGATGGTATGTACAGATAATTTCAGCTACTCTAAAAGCAAGCAACATTGTTGTAGTCCATAATGAGTACTCTCTAGGCACTAAGAAAGCATAGAAACAAACTAATGCTTTTAGGTAAATTAGCAATGTTAAAATGTTCTTCTTTTGCAATCCTATTTGGCACCATTTTTCTCCTAATAGCTACCCCATGGATTAATTATGCAAGTGACTTCCCCCAATCTAAGATCCACTCTCAGTCTATACCTACCCAAAGTTATGAACCCATTTACCTCTTCTATAAATCTGAAAGGGACTATGGTGAACTGCAGAATGCTCTACAGTAAAGCCAGATTAAGTTATATGAAAACTCACAAAGAATGCCAACATGTATGCTAACAGGAAGTGTTTGGGACACTGCTAAAATAAACAACAACCTACAAGTATCAGCTCATGTGTAAAATTAGACAAAAGCACACTGAGGACACTGGCAAACCTAACTAGAAATAAAATGTTTCAGCACTGGTGTATTAATTAATTAATCAATATTACAGAAAGCCCTTTGGCCACTCTTCCAAGTATGAGAAACTGGGTATAGATTTGACAAAGCAGGATTTCACCAGAAATTTTTCCTCATCTTTTCGGTATTTGCTGAGGGAGTGATGGTTAAGAATGTTGTAGTTCATTTTTTTAATCAGAATTTACCAAAATTGGAACACTGGAGAAAGTGCAGTGAGAGCTATCCAGTCCTTAGAGGAAACTATATGACTATGAATCTCTAAGACCTAATTTGGGCACTAGCAGTGAGAGGAATTCAGAAATACAAATAATTCTGCAAACTCAGTTTTGATGTATGATAAGAAATTATCCATGGGTCTAGTCCATAGCAAGGTGTCACCTTGGACAGCAGCCAGCTGGGATTAGAGATTGAGAGAATCACTCATACTTCTGCATCCACTCCTTTTAACATACAGATCAGCCTGGAAATACACAGGCAGGGTATTCAGACTTGTTTCCACTCTTTCTGAGATTCCTTTCCATGCCAATAGGAAAAGAGAGGAATATTAGACATGACATGCTATAGTCAATAAGCACTTGCCATGGAAATTTTTTTGTTTTTACTTGATCTTTTAGCACTGGTCTATTGCAAGTAAAATTAAAAATAGATTTGTAGAGCTACCAGTAATCACAAGGTAATACAGCAGCACAGCTGATTCGCATACTTTCCTGAGGACCAAATTAACTTTTCCTCAAAGTGCACATGCTTATACCCCATTTCCCCAGATATATTTTTAACAATTTCTTAGAACAAAACTATTTTAGTTTGTGCTCAGTAAAACAGATTTCACAACAAAAATGTTGCCAACATAACATCAAGAATTACCCAGCCCTCCTGCATTCTAAGCCACAGGCCTCTCTCAGCATATCCATTTGGGCCTTGGCTGAGATAAGGCATGATGGTACATGTTCCTTGCATACACATTACAGGCAAGATGTTTCACTACTATATAGTAACACTCATTTGATGACCACTAGGTCTGTACTGTTTGAGATTAAGTTCATTAACTATTATCCTTACTGCAGATTCTCCAGTGCCTTCTCTTCGGCCCTTTTTGCACGGCATTTCCGATGCGAAAGGGCCCCTTGAGTGTTGCAGAAATGTGAGGAGCAGTCCACACGACGCACTCACATTTGAGCAATGCTCCAGGGTCTGACACGGACCGTGCACATATTTTTTCATTTTCAGCTTCAAGCCAAAAATGCTGCGCGGTCACGCATCGCTCCGGGGGCCCACACACACTTACCTTGCGTGCGGAGCCTCGGGAGCCAGGCCGGTTGCACTTCCTGTCTCAGTGCAGTCTGGGAAGGTTCCAGGCTGCACTGCGAAAGGAAGAGGCGGGGCTCTTGCATGAGCAGGAAGCTCGTGCAGAGC
This sequence comes from Cyclura pinguis, assembly GCA_030412105.1. Classification (NCBI taxonomy): domain Eukaryota; kingdom Metazoa; phylum Chordata; class Lepidosauria; order Squamata; family Iguanidae; genus Cyclura; species Cyclura pinguis. The sequence continues at coordinate 136,051,753 of CM059600.1, forward strand.
CGAAGAAGCAGGGAAGCAAGAGCTTCTCTCTGGAGGCTGCTCGCATGAGCACCGCACCCCGGCACCAAAAATGGGTGAGTTGCAGAAAGGGTCTTCATTCTCAATTGAAAAACAACAATTTAATATGCTGCTTTTTTCTCAAATACGGGGATTCAAGTTGACTTAGAAAAGTCAAAACAAATGCAGACATAAAATACCCACAGAATTAAAACTGACTAAAACAAATCCATTAAAAATGGAGGGACAGTATTAAGCAAAATGTGGGAACTATCACCAAGAAGGTCCTCTCTAATGTTCCCACCAAGTGCTAGGATGGAGAGATGGGTTTCCTCCCAAGATCTTACAGCCTAGATATGTTCAAGTGAGAAGATATGCTCCTTCAGATATCCTGACTGAATCATACAAGGATTTATAGGTCGTCATTCACATTTTTTAATAAATGAACAGAAATCAGGGCTTTATTTGAAGGCACCTGGAAATGAACCAGAAGCCAATGGAGTTGTTACAACAAGGAAGTTGTATGTTCACTATAGCTAGCATCAGTTAATAACCTGGTTGCAGGTCTTTGGGGCAACTGAAGTTTCTGGATACTTTTCCAAGGCATATACAATGTATTACAGTAATCCAAACAGCATACAACCAACTTATTTCTCACTGTAGCAAGGTCAAACATTTCTAGGAATGGATTCAGCTGGCACCAACCTTCATCTGTGCAAATATACTATTGGTCATGGTCGAAACTAGGCCTCCAGCTCACGCCTGAATCCAGCAGCACATATGAACTGTGAACCTGTAACTTCAGGGGTAGTGTAACCACATTCAAAGACAGTCTGAATCTCTGATCTGCATTTCAACTATGCAGAAACACCTCTGTCTTGTCTGGATTAAAATTCAATATTTTGCCTTTATTTAATCCATTACTAAGAGAAGACACTGGCTTCACACGGAAATTGCTTTTTTGGGAGCTATGTAGGAAGGAAAACAGAGTTGAGGGTCATCAACATGTTGGTGACACTTGACATCAGAACCTCTTCCAGGGATTTCATGCAGATGTTAAATAGCATGGGGGGAAGATTTAAGTCCTGAGAGACTTCACTGGCAAACAGCCAAGGAACTGAACAGGAATTCCCTGGCAACAACTTCTGGGAGGAATGGACCTATCATGAAAGAGTGCCTCCAGGTTTCATCCCAGTGAGATGGCACAGACAAACACCTGAAAGGTCCAACAAAACCAAGAATGACACATTCCCTTCATCCAGTTTTTGGTGTAGGTCATTATGCAAGGCAACCTAACTCACCACTATCTAAATAATCTATTTTAGCCAGGAATCCCTGGAGCTGGGAGACCACAAAAAATTCAGAATCAAAGGAAACTGCAGGTTTTAACTACCACTAAAGAAAGATAACGAACTAATTTTAGTATCGTACAGTTTTGTCCTTAAATAACTGCAGAAGCAAGACTGAAAAACTGGCATAGCTCTGTAATTCATCTGGTACCTGTTAATAGTATATGGCACAATACGTGTCAAAGCAATATGCAAGTATGAATTCTTAGTACTACACAGTATTACTACTACCAGAAGTGAATCATGAGATTTCAAAGTATTTGGCCAAAACCCAGCACAGCAACCTTATAGGCTGGTATAGCTCTAGTGGAAGAAGGTCAAAAGAAGCAAGCAGAAAGTTGGGCTTTCTTTTGGAAAAAGAGTGCAAGCTATAGCAATTTTTTTAAAATGCACCTTTTGTTGTACCAAGTCAGCTTCTTTTTGTGAGAACAAAACACACCAGCACACTCCATTGCATGTCCCTTTCTTCTCTATATGCAACCTAATTTAATAGTACACAAGAGGCTTCCTTTATTTTCTATGTCTGTATAAGAACACTCCTGTCTGTCAACTTGAACTGCCAATTTATATCAGATTCAGTGTTGTACAGCACATCTGCTGTCTGGTTTACAGTTCTTTACGGATTTGCTTTATTGATTTAGGAATATACACACTTTTCGCAGTATACTGAAATAGAAATTTTCGTAGTTTTCGTCACTGACCAATCTACAGTTTTTGTCCAAGCTTCTGAAAGCAGAGGGTCTCTTGCACAACTGATCTTTGCCTTCATTTCCACTACCCTGCAGACTACTATTTGTATCTAAATGTCTCAACAGAGGATTAGGAAGCCCTCCTGAATAATATGTGGTTAGGGCTGCAGTGTGACAAAGTAATTGCCTCAATTCAGGCAGACAAATAAACAACCCTATCTTTCCATTGCATAGAGAGGCTCCAAATGACAACACAGATCATGCAAGCCTAAATTAGAGTTACAGCAATTGAAGAAGAGTGACCTTTAAATCTTATCTTGCATGTTTTGGGTTCAAAGGGATATTTGAAGGGTCTGCTCCAAATCACAAACACGCATGATCTCATTGAGACACGTATGACATCCGCACTAGCCTGCTATAGTGCTACCATTCCACTTTCAACCTCCTATGGTATCCTGGGATTTGCAGTGTAGGGAGGGGCGCTCCAGCCCCTCCCTAAACTGCAAACCCCAAGATTCCGAAGGAGATTGAAAGTGGAATGATAGCGCTATAACAGGCTAGTGCAGAAATGGCCACAGTTCACCTTACTGGATCTGTGTTGCACGTATTTTTCAGTCACTTCACTTCTCTCTTACTACCTTGGTCACACATATCAAGATATCCTTGTTAACATCCACAGCGGTCACCCTCACTGCTTTCTCTACTTCAGTATGTGCTCTAGAGCTCATAAGTATTTATTCTTCCTGTCTAACTTTAGAACTCAGACCTCTTAAACATGTTCTTGTAAGCAGACCTGGCATGAACAGCACACTCAGATATGGGAAGACTGAATGTCTGATCAGCTGCTAGCTTGATTTAGTTCAACTTAACTGGCAGCATACAGTTCATACTGAAGAAAGAGATGGGCATAAACAGGTATGAGTTACGTCTGGTGTGCCCTTTTAAGTAAATGCCCAGTAGATGTGTTTGGATAAGGATGCTGTGCAGATCTGTGATTTTTACATCCCACAGGGGGAAAAAAGTACACATTCATGTGAATGTGAATTGACTCTTAATGGAAAAAACACATAAACATGTGGCTAAAGAACGAGGGTGACAATTTTCCTAAATTTCCAGAATTTTGCCATCATTTCTGACAGCATAAAGAAACTTAAATGTCAGATTTCAACTCACTCCAAAAACTCCCTAGTTTTGTCCAGTGTTGCTTTTTTTCAAAGAAAACTAACCACTGTGTCTCTATCATTCTTTTTTTAGCATTAGTTTCTAATTCTCATAAAATGAGCCATTGAAGGAGACCAGCATGAGGGTCTGCTGTCTGTCAGGGATTTTCCCCTGCCTCACTGTAAAACCTTGTGTAACTATAAAGAAAAAGCTATAGGCATTTTTCTCTTGGGAGAGAGCATACCTCGGTGTGACTGTGCAGCCAAAATAAAAAACAGCTACGAATATGTTCTCCACTGATACCAATCTCCCTCTTTAATTTGCAGCCCTGTATTTCAAAAACATTTTATAACATTGTTATAAACATTGTTTCTTAAAAAGAAAAGAAAAGAAACCAACAGTCAGTAGTCCCAAAAAGCAGGCTGTTTCACTTCAGCAATCTCATTCCCATTCCTCTTTCACCTATTTGTTACTATTTCGTTACTCTTACTGCCCTACTAAACATTTTGTGTCCACAATTTAACTGGTTACATCTGCTAAATGAACTGCTTCCATCATTAGAACTGGGAGGCCGTGATGTTCTCTCCATCCCATTGCAGCCCCACTGTTCACCCTCTAACCTTTTATTAAGTTCTAGGAAATCCTTTCATAGCCTATATCTAAGCTTCAGGTAAGCAGCACCAGCACAATGGTGAATTAGGCCAGTATCTGTCTCCGAATTATATATGAATCACAGAAGTTCCATAATCATGATCTTCTTCTTGAAGGTTGATCAGGAAAAAAAAATCAGCTGACAAATTTTTACATTTGCTAATTTTTTCTTTTTAAACTATTATTATTATTATTATTATTATTATTATTATTATTATTATTACTATTACTATTATGACAAGGAATGATCCAGATCTAGTACAGATCTAGTACCGCTGACATTGTAGTAATGAGTCGTGTTACTTTACAGGAGATCATCTCAGATACAAAGAGTATGCTACACTATACAGTGCGATAAGAGACTGGAGCAATTAGAAACCACTGAACACAGCACTTTGATTTATTAAAGTACTACATAGTTGAATCACTGTTGTCTCTTTGCTGCAAGTGGTAATGGATTGGATGAGAGAGAGAGAGAAATCTAAATACTTAACAGTATTAAGCCTGAATCCTATTATTACTCATAACTAATGTAGTCCCATTTGAATAGTAGAATTTACATTAAGGGGTAATCTAATATCTTCCCATTGATTCAGCAGGTCTACTCTAGTTTGAACTAACAATAGGATTTAGGATTTAGGTAGAGTTAGGATACTCAAGTCACGGGGTATTCATAATATTGGACAGCAGCATTTCCTAATAGAATTCTTTCTCCAAAGTTAAATAAAATCCATTGCTGAAACTATCCAAACTTTGACAACAACAAAAACAAAAATTACCACAGTGCCATTACGGCAACCTAAATGGTGCTGCACTACTATGAGGCTTCACTGTCTATGCTTGCAAACAGTCCTCCAAACCCTGTATTAAAAAGTCTTCACTCATGATTTCATTGTTTGCCATTGATGAAAAAGGAGGATAGGGAAAATCTATTTTTTATTTAACTGAGGATCAGTTTTAATGCCCATGAAAGCAAGGGAATAACTGCTCTGGTTTGATTCTCTTTTTCCCCTTGAATAGAAATAGTGATATTGTGATTCTCTACACAGCTGTTGTAGCCTGACCTGCAGTAATCCAGTAATCCAGTTGTTCCACAGCTGAGCAAAAGCTGAAGGTCAAATTCTGAACTCAACTGAGTCAAATCCTCCTGTAGTCAATGCAGTATCATTAAACAAAGAGCTCTGGAAGGAGAGGGACATGTATTTTCATATGCAATTAAGTGATTGTACAATAAAGTGATTATAGTGTGATTAGCATGAAATAACTTCGCACAACAAATGAGGGTTTTGAATAGTCAGGCCAGCCTGAAAATCACATTAAAAATGGTGTTTTAGCTCTATTGTTACACATATGTTCCCCTTATTCCTATACTGATCACAACATATCAGCCCGCGTACTAGTTCAAGCCTCATTATACAGTCCCAGAGTTCATGCAAGGCTGGTATCCAATACAGTTGTGAAAGCAGTTGCACAAATAGTACACCACCTCTCGTGCAACTACACAACAGTGTAACCCAGCACAACAGTGCCAGTGGAGATTTCTGTTTTTAATTCAGCTTGCACAATGTTGGATTTAGCCACAGTGTTGTGTATATGTTTTGAAACATCAAAGCACTTTTCGTATCTCATTTAACATCCAACTATCTTGTGAGAGACAATAAATATTATACCTGTATGGTCTGGAGAATACTGGCATAAGGCCGCCTATTGCCAATGGAGATTTTAAGTTTTTGGGTAACATCATTCTCTTGAGAACTAAAAAGCACATCAAATCTTGTTTATAGAACAAAGTGAACTCAATGTGCCATCTTGAGACCAAAACAAAATGTGATAACTATAAAAAAGTGAACAAGTTCCTTAAAGTTTTCACTGAATTTGTAATATAAAGTGGCACAGTCTCTTCTGATTTCCATCAATAAAGTGTAGCCTGAAATGAATTGAATTGTAAACCACAGAAAAAGACGTTGTTCCACACAACTAGAAGAAGCCAAGTCAAGTCAAGCCAAGCTAAGCGGTTATAAAGAGGGCAGAAAGGGAAATGGGGTTGCTGACAAGGTTTACAACTTAAATTAGAAAACTGCAGTATTACAAGCATAACATGTAATGAATTACTTGAAACAATCACTAGCACTACTCCATTTTCTTTAATGCATGTAAAGTTTTACAGCAAGTGAAAATATTAGTTAATGCAGTTTATTAACAAATTGAAGAGAAATAGATATTTTATTTATTTATCTGAAACATTTATATTCCACACCATACTCTCATGAATGGGCACAAAGTTAAATTTAAGCAAAAGTCATATTTTTGTGTAAAACACTTTCCAGTAGATCATACTCCTGCATGATAATAAATGTAGCTGATGAAATTGTAAAGATGCTCTCAAATTTGCAAAAATGAAGTATGTAATATATATATATATATATATAGAGAGAGAGAGAGAGAGAGAGAGAGAGAGAGAGAGAGAGAGAGAGAGGAAGAGATAGCAGCAGCAGCAGCACCATTCAGTAATATTAAATTGATTTTATTTTTATGTAGCATTTATAATGTGGGTGATTTTCCCTCCTGGAGTATAAACTTATGAAGAACTATAAAAGGCTAATATATATTTCCATTGTCTTTATTAACAACATTATTCCTTTCATGTCACGGAGAGCTGTAATGACATCCCTTCCAGAATATGAAGTAAATTGTCTCTAAAAGCTGGCTAACCAAGGAGTTTTGTTTTCAAAAAACTGTTTGAGCTTTATGTAATTCGGCATGGAGTATAAGGAGCTTCTGTACATCTATTCACCACCACAGTGCCTCAAGTCCCCAGAATGCCTTTTCTGAAGGGCAGAACACTGTGGAGAACTAATTCTAGTAGTTCCTAGATAACCACTTGGGTGAAGTCCCTCTGAAAAATGGGACTAACTTGTGAGCAAGCTTAAAATGAAATAGTTTGTGAAGCATTTCAAAGGAGTTTGGTATTACCAGATACAATATGGTAAACTGATACTGAGCGTGGTGTAGAGGTCTAGGGCTCTGGAGACCACGGTTTGAATCCCCATTCTGCCACGGACTTATTGGATGACCTCAGAGGAAGACGAGGGCAACCATCCCGCTGCACAAATTCTGCCAGAAAACCCTGTGATAGGTTCACATGAGGGTCACCATACATTGGAAATGACTTGCAGGCATATAAAACAGCAAATTAATATTATGAAACTGCACAGATTTTTACACATGAACATTTTTAAACAGAAGCTGGATGGCCATCTTTTGGGAATGCTTTGATTGTGTATTCCTGCATGGCAGTGCACTGGACTTAATGCTCTTGGTGTCTCTTCCAGCTCTATGATTCTATGCTTCTGTAACAGCAAAGTTAATGGACATGCATTTTGTCACCTGTGGAAAATTTTCAGCTCAAAAAACAAAAAAAATTCCAAAGGAAAATCTCATTTTTTCCTCAAATGGGTGGACCAACCCACCCACCTAGAGCACTTTGATTTACCTTCACTTCACTATGGTTTGCTGAAAACAGCATGGTACACTTTTTTGTTTTCCGGGACAAAGAATTCCCTGGTGAACAAAAGTCAATAGATTTTGAGGACGGTGCATACTAAAATACTATACAATAGCCTAGCCCCCCCCCCAAAAAAAAAGGTAGGGGGAGAAAAGGAATTTCTTTTTGCACAGTTCTTTGATGGAACATATGTGTGAGAAATAGAAAGTACATAGCACTCTTGTTCTGCTCTCCCATAGGCAGGATCATATTTCTTTGTTTTTAAAGAAAAGGGCTACTGTGATATCTGTTGAAATATGCAAGAGGTTTCTGGAAAAAAAACCTTGCAGAAGAAAATATTAAGAAGATTAGAATAAAAAGATATTCTTAGGGTGAAAATGGTTTAGAAAGCAAGGTGCAAAAAATCTGCTCCTTTGGATATTCAGAAAAGAAGAAATGTCATGTGAAGTGCTGGTTGACAGCAGCATAGGTACGATGTACAAGAACAGGGTAGTCCCAGGTAGTCCCCTCATTCTTTGCCACATACATCTTAAAGCTGCTTTGGCCAAGGAGAAATGCATGTCTTATGTTCTCAAGGCTTTGGATATCCATTTTTCGATATCCATTTTGTCCATTCAGAAGTAGCAAATGGAAATGATAGATACACATTTCCTGATAACCCTTGACTGTTAAGGTGGGCAAGAGTGGTTATGGGGACAAGAGTACTTGAAAGACTGCCATATACTCTCTCCATACGTACCCCCTCTAGACCCTGAAAACTCTGCCTTTTGTTGGGTATTTTCACCAAATGAGGTGCAACATGTAGTGGTACTTGTGCAAGGGCCTTTTCAGCTGCCGACCTGCGATCCTGAACAAGGCTTGCCTGTGGCCACATGCCAGTGTACCAGACCGTCTAATTCTTTTCTGATTTTTAACTCTTTTAGCCTAACTGTTTTATTTTGTGTTTTTTTGGCTGTACTTTCATTGTTAATCTGTATTTTACTGCCAGCACAATTCAACTTGTTTTGTTTTATGTTGTAAGCTCCCCACATAATGTTTTGTTGCAGAATAGCCTATAAATACTGTAAACAGATCCACATGGGATGAAGAGGTTTCAGAGACTTGCAGTCCACAGTCTCCATGTCTCTCTACCTGCCTGTTTTTCCAATCCCTCCTACTGTAGTAGCAAGAAAGGCCACAATCTGACTTTGAAACAAGGCACACAACTTTCAGTTATACATCGATTGGTGCCCTTGGGAGTCCTCTGAAGTGCCAGTTGCTTTGCTAACACCAAATGTGGCTTCCCCCCCCCCAAATGTTCAGATTCAAATAAACAAGGTGTGTGCAACCTAATGCATTGTAAGAGAAAAATTGTAGTCCTCCCACCAGCCACAGTGGGTGGACAAGGTCCATATGGACACTGGTGAACTGAAGAAGTGCCAGTGTTTCGCTCCCCACAGATGTTGCCCGCTGCTGCCATTTTCTTCTGCCTAGGGATGAACATAAGCAGTGCAACTTTATAAAATATTAGTAATCAGTAACAATGCAATCTTTTTATCATGGTCAAATTACTTACTGCTGGATATAGAAAGTATTATCTTGAATGAAGTCTAGCTACAGTGAAACTCCCTGATAAATTTTAATTCAACCATTTTCCACTTAAGTCTTCTCTTTCAAAATTCTCATGTAGGATAAGGGCAACTTCATGTCAGCACTAGTGTTTTCTAGGAGACTGAAATGTTATCATGCTGGTATTATGAATCTTTCTAATGTCAAATATCTGTTAATTTATTCTTTTGCATAGAGGCTGACCTAATTTCCTATACAGAAAGAAACAAGGAGAAGAGTGTTACCAGAACGTTGGAAGAAGAGAAGATAAATGAGGTAATGGCAAACATTCTTAAATTGTTTAACAGTGCTGCAAGGATGGATTTGGGAACAGAAATGGCATCTGAGTTTGTAGTATGGTCTGATCTTTAGACTTGTACCACTGTTATGTGGGTCATATTTGTTGCAGCTGTTCTAAAAGCACCTAATTACCCTGAAGGCACCAGATTCTGTATAGTTTTGGAAGCTAAGCAGGTTCAGGCCTGGCTAGTACCGAAAGGAAGACTTCTATGAAACACTAGGTGCTGTGGATTATATTTTAGAGGAATACAATGGCAAACTCTCTTTGAGTATTCCTTAAGAAAATCCTATGAAATGCACAGTGATGTCATTATTCAACAGGCAACGTGAAGGCATATTTCTTACATTGGCTGCTCTAGATTAGAGCTGTAAATAAAAGTGAGAGGGAAGTATAATTGTAAGGGATAGGCTGTAGAAAGTTAAGTATTTCTCTTTCATTGAAATCAGTGCCTCATATGATTATGTATTATGTTTATAGATACTATGGAAATAAGAAGATATGCACCATATCAGACCACAGGCCTATTGAGCCCTGTGCTCTGTTCCTGCAATGACCAACCAGATGCTCTTACAAAACCCAGAAGGATGGCATGAATTCAGTTTCAGTCTTCTAGACATATTCCCAAGCAACTTACATTCAGAGATATATTTCTCTTGTCACTGGAGGTATCTGGAACCCATAGTGATGGGTATGTTTGCCATGGTAGTAAATATATAATGATGTATTACAATGTAATGTTTGAAATAGATAATAGAAAATGAATAATGAAATACACTATAATCAGCTCTACATTTTTTAAAAAAAAATCACACACGTACTTGCCATAAACAGAATACACATAAAGAGCACAAATTTCAAGTGGCAAAAGACATTTCTACACAGTACTTCAAAGGAGGTAACAAATTAGGCATTACAAGTGATATTTAGTCAGAATCTAATTACATAAATTGGAATGTTTCCATGATGCTAGACTGAAATATACTTTTGCCTATAAACTATGCCATGGGAATTTTTAATGACCACAGGTGGCCAAGACAGTTTTAAATTTCATATGACAGACAATTAATGAGATTCCCAGCATTTCCTTTTTCCACTGAGACTGACAGCAATCCTTCACGAAATATTTCAGTGCGTCTACTTCTTTAATTATATAGACATGGACACCAGACCCTTGACTGTATATCTAATAGATATAAATAGCATCAGTTACTCCTTGTGTGATTTTGTACTCTGTGAGAAAGAAGAGGAGTAAGACAGCCATATCTAACAGACTCTGCTGGTTCCTTTCTAGTGGCAAATTCTACAACTGTTGTAAAACAGAGGTTTCATTTTATTTCAAGTTTTTTACCCCAGGATGATGAGACCAGTAAAAATGGCATACTGGGAATGGCTCCAGTGTTTCCTCCAGTGCAGCAGCCATAGAAGGAGGACTGGAATTGGGTGAAAGGCATTTTTGAACAATATTCTAGCCAGTCAGCATTAGATAAGAGACAAACCCAATCCAGTGGAAAACACAAAGAACCAGATAAAAGTTTGAACAGTAACAGCAAGTTCAGGGATCCAGATGGGAACCAGGACATATAGGTTCAAGGGAGAAGTTCCTGCTCCTTTACAAGTTGTACAGAAGAGAGCGTTTCAGCAAGTGTAACTTGTAGGACATCTTCCACAATTTTCTGCTAGGCAGGTATAGGACAATGGTGGGGAAAGTAGTCCTTCAGACACTGTTGGAATGCAGTTTCTATCAGCTCTAGCCAATATAGCCAAGAGTAGGGTTTGCTGGAAGCTGCAGTCCAGCTACATCTGGAGGGACACACTTTCCTTATCCCTAGTGCACAGAAGCATCGTTTGTATCTAAGCACCCTAGAAGTTACCTACAGAAAGCACGTAAGCATTTAGTGATGTATAGACCTGGATGGGAAGTGCACTGCCAGAAAAATCTATCTGAAGTTTAACTAGCATATTAAAGGTCTACAGAATTAAAATGAGAAAATACTTTAAAATACACGGAAATGTATGAAGTTCAGAAATCTTGCAGGCATGAAGTTTCACCTGAAAATCAGCTAAAAAAAAGGGAGAGATATATGGAGAACAACTACATGATTATGGTACATTATAGCTTAGGACAATATTCTTAGACCCAATCATAGGCATGTTTATTAAGAAAACAGGATCCACTTTCTACAATGAGACTTGTATCTCCTAGGTAAGTGTATGTGTAATTTCAGACTTAGGGTTGGATTCATCCAGAAAACAGACCAGGCAAAAGCTGCCTCTCCTGTTGCTCTTTCTGCAAACAGCCTGAAGAGCTTCTGTACGTGTTGCCTCAAAGGTTAGGGCATCTTGGTGAATATGGTGGGCTGAGGCATGGAAGGGAGTGCAGATGTTGCAAAATCAGCTTCAGGCACTTTCTGTGAAAAAGGACAATTTATTCAGCGCTCATTGTGCCAAGACCAACACAATCCCACACATTTTGTTACATATAACACTAAAAGCAGGTGATATAACATTCGCTTACTTTTTTTCCTTATTAGTTTCTTTATCTGAAAAAAAATATGATTAAATGGCAAGGAAAGATAAACAAACATACTACCTGAATAAAATCGAAAGAGTTAATTAATACAATTGAAGCTACTATGAACCTTATATTGAAACACTTATGTAGAGGGGAAAAGATAATTTTAATTTTGAAATTGGATTTATTTAAACTTTTTAGATAAGTTAACACTGTTTAACTCGCATGTACTACCAAGATTTTGGTGACCAAAGCGGGTGGAGTGTGACTTATTCAGCATTGTGCACTCTGACACTCGATAAAACACCAGGGAAGGATAGAAGGTTAGGGAGCAACATCAAATGTCAACAGGATTTCTGTCTCCACCCCTAGAAAATCTTGCTTTCTGGGAGCGGGACTGTGGGGGAGGGATGGAAGTGGCTTTTGACGGTTGAATTATACTCCTAGGTGACACCAACATTTAACAGGATTAAGATTTCACAGACAACCATGGATCTACCACAAATTGTTCTCAGTCTGTCATATATAGCCATACCCTTCCTAAATTTTGTCTTTGATTCAGATGGTATGATTGGTGGACAAATTATTGGAGGTTTCAGAGTAATCAAACTGGCATGTCTCATCACTCAGTGGCAAAGTTTGGATTTGCAGCAGATTGTTTCTGCAAGAGTGTAGGAGGCTGTGACGTTCAGGACTTTTCTGGGGAAAATATTTCATTTATTGGATATTAAGGTAATACAGTTCTGCATGAAACGTGTATAAGATATTGTAAGATAAGGGTCTGTGAGGAGAAGGCGAAAGAATAAAATGTTGAGAGTGACTGGTGACTGGTGACATGTCTGAGGGAATTTTGAAAAAAGCAGGTGTGTAACAGTTGGCCAGTGAGGAAAGAATAGCATGTCAACATTATCAATTAGAATGGAATTTAGGAGTGATTCAACGTTAAAGTTAGCTAGGAGATGAGTGTCTGAGAGAGTAAGAGATGTGAGTTAGATGGCGTACGTAAAAAGAAAGCTACTGCAATAATAAATGCAGAAAAGTAGAAGATGACAACAAAAAGCAAGAACAAGCGACTCCACAAGATCTGAGAAATCAGAGTGAGGATGCTATATGACCAGTAGGGGAGTACCTTACACGACCACAGAACATAGCAATAGAAACAATACACTGAACAACTATTTTTTTTTTAAAAAAAATGAAAGGATAATAGATTCATGCAAAGAAAAACTATTTGAAGATGAACCTACAAGTTTAGAAAGTGAAGTGGAAGTTGCACTCAGAACATTTGGGAGAAATAAATCACCAGAAACAGATAGCATACAAATAGAGTTGCTTCAAGCTATGAGCTGTAAGCATGAGATCACTGCATTAATTTCCCATGCAAGAAAAGTGATTCTCAAAATTCTAAAACATAGACTTTCGCCATAGAGTGAGAAATGCCACATATCCAAACCAAACTCAGGAAAGGAAGAAGTACTACGGATCATATTGTAAACCTATGTTGGATAATGAAGTGAATCAAAGAACTTCAGAAGAAAACTACCCTGTGATTTATAGATTATACCAAACTCTCTGATTGTATAGCTCACGAAAAAGTTTGGATCGTTCTTTTAAAAATGGCTGTGCCACAACATTTTATTGTTCTGATGTGTAATCTGTACTCAGGACAAGAAACTACCACCAGAACAGGATACGGAGAAACAGAATGGTTTCCAACTGGCAAGGGAGGTCAGGCAAGGTTGCATTTTATTACCCTTTCTGTTTAACCTTTATGCTGAACATACGATGCATAAAGGAGGACGAGACTCGGAAGCAAGAGGCATGAAAATTGGAGGAAGGAACATCAACAATTTCCAATATGCAAATAGGATCATACTACTTGCAAAAAATAGCAAAGACATAGAATGAGTACTGAAAAAGTCAAGTAAGAGAGTACAAAGGCAAATTCCTATTTGTGCATTAAGAAAACAAAAATAAGGATTATGATTTATGTAACTGTAAAATAGACCATGAAGACATTGAAATAGTTCAGGATTTTCCATACTGTGGATCAGTCATTCATAAAAACTGAAACTGTAATCAAGAAATCAGAAGAAGCCTAGGATCGGAAAGAGCAGCTATAAAGTAACTAGACAAGATCCTGAAGTGTAAAAAATATATAATTGAATAATAAAGTTAGGATTGTCCTTGCCATTGTATTTCCCATTTCTATGTATTGCTGTGAAGGCTGGACAGTGAAGAAAGATGATAGGAAGAAAATCAACTCATTTCAAATGTGGTTCAAGAAGAGTTCTAAAGATATCCTGTACTGCTAAAAGACTTATATATAGGTCCTGGGGCAAATCAAGCCTGAACTCTCCCTAGAAGCCAAGAGACTGTTGTACCTTTGAAATATCATGAGAATCTCAGAATCATAGAATCATAGAGTTGGAAGAGACCTAGGGGCCATCGAGTCCAACCTCCTGCTATGCAGGAACACACATCAAAGCATTCTCAACAGATGGCCATCCAGCCTCTGCTTAAAAATCTCCAAAGAAGGAGACTCTACCACACTCCGAGGCAGCATATTCCACTGCCGGACAGCTCCGACTGTTAAGAAGTTCTTCCTGAGGTTCAAGTGGAATCTCCTTTCCTGCAGCTTGAATCCATTGCTCCTTGTCCTAGTCTCTGGAGCAGCAGAAAACAAGCCTGTTGTCATGCCCTGCTTTGGGGACAGTGGCAGTGAGGAAGAGGATTCTGACTCTGAGGCAGAGGCTTCCCCACAGGCTGAAGTGTCCCCAGAAGCTGGTCCAGAGGGAGTTAATACACAACAACAACAAAGGCCTGAGCCAGGGGAACCAATAGAGGAAGACATAGCTGACACACCTACTTTGCAGCAGAGATGCCATGAAAAGGAGGGCTTGTGTCACTTGGCCTGTCTAAATAGTAAGCGAGCCCTAATGAGGGAACACCTGTGGCTGCAGCAGCCATAGATAAAAGAGGGCTCCAGCTGGCCCTTCCTCCCAGGGTCAGCAACTAGCCTCTTTGGCCCTGAAACCTTGTGCTATGCTCTTGGATCTGATTATCTTGGAACTCTGCCTGTTTGGACTACGGTTTGGACTTGCCCCTTCAGATTTGTTTGCTCTCGGCTGCTTTTCTGTTTGGACATTCTCTGACTCTTACCTTGTGCATAGAAGCTGTGCTATTTGTGAGTAACCGCCTGCACTGCCACAGATAAGACACCCACTCCCTCCTTAACATGATATCCCTTCAAATATTTAAACATGGCTATCATGTCCCCTCTTAACCTTCTCTTCTGCAGACTAAACATATCCAGCTCCCTAAGCCATTCCTCATAGGGCATGGCTTCCAGACCCTTCACCATTTTGGTCACCCTCCTCTGGATACGTTCCAGCTTGTCCATATCCTCCTTGAATTGAGGTGCCCAGAACTAGACACAGTATTCCAAATGAGGCCTAACCAATGCAGAATAGAGTGGTACCATTACCTCCCTCGATCTAGACACCATACTCCTATTGATGCAACCAAGAATTGCACTGGCTTTCTTGGCTGCTGCATCACACTGCTGACTCATGTTTAGCTTGTGATCTACCAAGACTCCTAGATCCCTTTCACACATACTGCTATCCAGCCACGCATCCCCCATCCTATATTTGTGCATTCCATTTTTTCTGCCTAAGTGTAGGACTTTACACTTCTCTCTGTTGAAATTCATTTTGTCAGCTTTGGCCCAGCTCGCCAATCTGTCAAGGTCATTTTGAAATTTGATCCTGTCCTCTGGGGTATTAGCAACCCCTCCCAATTTGGTGTCATCTGCAAATTTGATCAGCATGGCCTCCACAACTTTATCCAAGTCATTGATGAAGATGTTGAATAGCACTGGGCCCAGGATAGAACCCTGTGGCATCCCACCAGTCACTTCTCTCCAGGATGAAAAGCAGCCATTGGTGAGCACCCTTTGGGACACACATAGCTCACTATGTATGTCCCAAAGACACAGCTCACTAGAATGAGGCCTGGACCTGCACAGCACAGCTTCCTGTCCCCTCCATGTCCTCTTCTGGTGTCTAAACTCGCCTCATCCTCCCATCTCCACTACAATGTTAGTTTTACTGGTCACTTTGAGGCTGGGTAGGAATTTTTATCTCTTTTATCTGTTTTTTTCCCCCAACCCCACACTATATCTGTGGAACTTTAATAATTGGCTAAGGGTGGAGCCATTAAATAAGAGACCACTTTACAGGTAGAGAGGGTTTATAAGAGTTATGGTGAACACCTTGGCACCCTTTTGATGAAAGGGAGGACTCTGGAATTGTATCAGGGACACCAATCAGCTAGGCTGTGCAGGAAATTGGATGGGCACCCTCCAGCTTCAGAGGGTCTACAAAGGGCTGTTTGGATTATATGTACCCCCTAGGGCCACAAATTGGCTAACCCTACTATATACAGAGATCAGTCAAGGGCTACATGCAGCCGCAGAGCAACAGGTTGTGTACGCCTTCTGCGAACTAGATGGATTGATGCTCCAGCAGAAGGCAACTTCCTATTGACTAACTAGGTTTTTTAAAATTATTTTATGTCTTATTTTGGACATCCTCTTAAATTACAAGCTGGAATTTAAATAAAATACATGAATAATTATTGAAATGTATTTGGTAGCATGAAAATCAGCAGATTTTATTAGAAGGCCACAAATCTTAGCTGCTGTTTCCTTTAAAAAAATATTCTTGAATCTAGAGTTGTACTGTATAAGGAAAAGCTGCATAAGACATGCTTAAAATGAGTACTTAGAATAAATCTATTTACACTATATTTATTTATTCCCTGCATTTATATGCTGCCTTTCTACTGTTGGGTGAGACTGAAATATCAATCCTACTACACCATTCCCTAGGTATGGCATGGAGCTGGGCTGCACCCTGAATCTGGGTAGGAAGGAGTCACACACAGACACACACAATACTTTTTTTGCAAAAAGGTTCCTATCCACCAAACCCTGCTTTCATCTGAGTTTTACAGACAGAGAATGTCAGATGGACAAACTTTATCTGAAGCACCAGCATATTTATAGACTTTCAGTGTTACATGAACAGTGAGAAAATGTGCTCAAGTGAAAGTTTTTAACATCTAGAGAACAGAGTCTTTGTGACCAATCTAAAATAAGTATCATAATTCCTGTAAACAAACAAATGTTCTCAGAGTAGCATAGCCAGTTACCAAATTGTTTTTACTGCCTTATCTTATGGCATTGACTTTAGACACAGTTCCTGCAGTTAGCAGCTTGCAAGAATCCAGTAAGACAGAATGGATTCAGATCAGAATGGATTCAAAGATTTTCAACCCACAAAATGGCTTGTTTAGAACAGCTCAAGAATTCATAAAGAGTAAATGTTTGAAAATATGGTTGCACTCAATGCTTCCTTGCAGTGGTTTCTAAAACAGTTAACAACAATTTACAATAAAATTTAAAACTACTGAAATTAACCATATAAAGCAGCATAAAATCATTATAAAACATACAAAAGTTAAAGACAAAAATAAAACTTCCTAATAAAAATAAAAATAAACACTTTTCAAGTTCCATGACTTTTTAAGTTCATGTTATATTGTGAGACAGCTACTACTGAATATAGGACTCATATCTTCACAGCACCAAGCTTGACATGAAGTGGGTAAGCAAAGTTCCTGGCTGTGAGAGATTACAGTGATTATAGTGGCACACTCTTCAGCTGCCCTGATCATAGAAATTGCTTCTAGGAGACTATGGCTGCATCTGGGGCAAGGTCACACATCAGGTATCCACATGGATGGTTCCTTATAGACAATGGAGTGTAGAATGTGAAGTTATTTATACATTCCTACAATTATTTCATTCCTACAGCAAAAACTGTGGTGGTCTTGATACCTGTAATTCTGTTAGATATAGCAAAACATTTCTCTGGCTGTATCCTTAAGCTATCTCCTTGTCCTATCTGACTTATTTTGTTCAAATATAAACTGTTAGACAGACAGGTTTACACCTATCTTTACTTCTCTTTTATCCTGCAGATGTTTCAGCTGTATAATCAAAAGTTTCAGCCCTTTGATTAAACCAAAGTTACTGGAGCTCTTTACTTGATAGGTCCTACACAGTTCCTAGGTGACAGTTAAGTATGAATTAACCTACATTTATACGATGGCAGCAGTTAGCATTTTGGACTGAAATGGCTAGATGATCTCAAGTTCAGGTTTAGTCAATGTAAACAGGATCTAAAGGAAAGGAAAGTAAGAACAAGCCAAGTATGCCTGTGTTCTATGAGGAAGACACAATAGTATCGGTGGGCAAGAAAACCTAGAAGTGCTCAAATCAATCACGAAGCACTTCCCATCCCAACATTAGTCCACTGCTATGTTGCTGAAGTGTTGCTCTGCTATGAAAATGCTGAGCCATCATGTCTAGCACTAAACTGAAGAATAAGTTTAATCTCCTGGCAGGTATTAGATTGACTTCAATCTTACATGGGCATTTTATAAGGTCAGGCCATCCTAGACATGGTTTTTATAGTGTTACTGCACTCTTTTCAGACAGCTTGAAAGAACATACCTTTTGGGATTTTGTGCAAGGTTTGTAATTTCTCACTACTTCCTCAGTACTCTTGATTTGCCTTCATATATTCATCCACTCAGCTACCTACTACACTGTTTAACAGTATGAACAGAGCTGATAGCATATGTAATCCTTACCCTTTTCCACATGTCACTACCTCACATTCTTATGAATCACAGGGAAAATCTTATCTGATCAGAGGGATCTGATCAAAGCTTCTGCTTCTACCAAGAGACAATCGTGTCTTGTTATATTTCTACCACATGGTCTAGGTGCCCCAGTAAGTAGGCCAATACATCACTTGAAATCAGAACTAGTGGTCTGGTGGTTTGCACAATGGAGGTGACAGCCTCTCACAACTTGCTTTGATTTTATTTGGCTGATGTGATGACTGACTCATATTTCACTTCTATTTACTCGAACTGTTTGTTAAAAAAGACGGAGAGAGATTTGAGCAGCACTTATGAAAAGCTTTTGTTATCAGATGACTAAGGAGGAAAAACAGTAATATTTTTAATGTTTGAAAGAACTATCAATCATTTGATCATTGATCCACTCTATCTGTCATCCGTATCTCAGGCTTGAGCCTGAAAATTCTTTATCTTCAGTTCTCAAATTCTCTTCTTTGTTAATTTCAATATTTTGTCAGATTTAGCCTGAATGGTACCTTACAGACGTGAATGACCACCTGTATGTCTCATTCATGAAAAGGAATCCATTTGAAACAGTATGCGCTTCATGTCACTGACAAGGTTTATATTCTCAGAGCTATACTCTTCTCAAGGCCGACACTCTAATTTGTGGTGTGCAAAAAGTAGACTGGGACCTAATAGTAATTCTCTGTATGATTCATAGTAGATCACTCAGAATTTGTAACTATAAGCAGTCTTCCTCTTCCCCAAGAAGGAATTAGGACAGTGAGAAATAGAAAACACTCAGCAAAGCCATGATTGGATTTATGTATCAAGGGCCTGTGAGCTCAGTTCCGGTACTCACTTGTGATACGGGAAGAAAATTCCTCAGTTCAAATGTACTTAGATTTGATATTTACTTCATTTCCAAGGGTTTGTCCACACCCCTTCCTAAACCACTGTTATGTACTGGGACCCAAGGTTTGAAGCAAGAAAAACAATTAAATCTTATAAGCTGTGAGTCTACCAGCCACATTTTAATTTATGAGATATAATTCATGATATTCAGCTTTCTTTTTGTCCATTGTCAATAGGACTGAGCATTAAAACATGTAAGCAATCCTACCAATCACTCAGGAAACATCCCTGTAACATAAACCACTGCCTTTTGTTAAAACAGAAAAAATAATCTGCCCACAAACAAAAGAACTGTGAATGCTTAGCTGAAATTGAATCAGACATAATACCTGTTCCTTTTTATTCTTACAGACCAAAAACTTAGCTATCAAAATTAACACATGTGCATTGTGTATGTAACAAAAACACCAGTGCACACATTTTAGGCAATGGGGGGCTTTTCATTCTATAATTCAAGGCAGATGCTAGCTTATATCTCCTGATCTGGTTGTATAGAAACTGAACTTGCCACAGACTTAACACAATTGTGGGAGACAGTATGGAAGAGATCAATAAAGCAGCATTAGCCTTTGTGATAGTGAATCTCTACAGGATGTTCTGGTTTTAGTCTTGCATTCTTGTGTTAAAATTCTATAAGTTCCCAGTGGGAATGTGGAATTTGAAAAAAAGGAGAGAAAAGGCAGACTAGAATAGTATGAGATGAGGCATTAACAAATCACATCATTTCTTGTTCTTCAGCTAGTTTTTTTTAAAAAAAAAAATTAAAAATCAGGAAACATTTGCATAAAAGGAAGGATACTGTGATAGCCCGAGAAATAACAGGATGCTGTCAAGACACAGTTTGGTACAAAGGAAACTGAAGACAGAAATATAAGTAGAATTATGAAGAACAGAGAAGTTTTTTTGTTCTGTTTTGTTTTTGCCCAGAGCATGTCCTACAGCAAGTAATGTAGCTAGCATGTTAAAGCAAATCAAGGCTCAATCTAGACAGTGCCTGTATGAGAACCCACCTGTGATCCCCATGTATACCATGCAAATATACCAGACTGAATTGAGACAAAATGTGAATTATTTAAAAAGAAACAAACTGAAAGGTACTCCAATAACGAAGAGAATAAGGGCATAAATTGACACAGAAGGTTGTGGGAAGCAGTAGTGGAAGTCCAAGCTATGGATATATAGCTTTATAAGCAGGTTTTACCCTGAATATTATTTCCTATATTCCTTTCACGCAGCCAATTTTGGGTATATTCTACTTCACAGGAAAGGATGTCTTAGAAGGATCTTAATTTTGACTTTAGAGCAGGTGTAGGAAAAGTGCCATCCATAGATTGCAAGTGGCACCCAAGACAATTTTTGCAATCCCCCCCGCTGGTCCAAAGGCCCTGCAAATCTGGTCATTTCCTGGCATGAAAACAGTTTACCTAGGCATAAAACAAAGTCCTGGAGTTCTCAAAATGCTGTGAAACTCATAATTCCATTCAGGATGTACTATGGAGACACTGGGTCCCTAATGTTCCCTGGTAGGTGTTCTGTGGTAGGTGTGGGAAAAGTGAATGCAATCTCCACAGTCTTACTGGGGAGGAGGTACGGCTCCCCAATTCTTGACAATTGCTCACACTTGCTTTGAAAGTATTCAGGAAAGCACATGCTTCTCTGTATGAAAGGCAGCATAATATTCTAATATCCAATGCAATGTAGATCATGTCTTATGATGAATCTGTATCTACACACCCTGAACCACAGAACTGTGGATTAAAAATGTGGTGACATTTGCCCCAGTTGGAAAATACATATGATGAGCATGTCATGGGACACCTGGGGAATGACTGGGCAAAGTATGACTCATTCCCTAGGGGACATGGAGTAAAGGGCTGAGTCATGATAGTGAAATCATGACAAGGGGTTGCATCAGCCAAAGGCCCTGAGTGATGACATGGAAGCAAGTGTGTATAAAAGAGGAGATGGAATGCTTACTCTCTCTCTGACTCTCTGCATCCCGTCACTCTGCTCCTGAAACTCTGACTCTGCTTGATGTCTCTGATACTGAATCTCTGCCTGTGGATCTGTGTACCCTGTGTACAGATGTATATACTGCAACTTTGAAGATTAAAGCCTCCAGGTATTTTGGATGACAAACTCTTGTGTCCATGAGTTTACTAACCAGTGGGTAGAGGGGTCAGAGCTGATGCTGTAGTTGTACTCTGCTGACATGCCTTTTGCTGTTTGGAAACTCTGCTATGTTATGCTTTCCTCTGGGACATTTTTGTCCAAAGAGCAGCGGTTCCAGGGAGGATTCTGTGCTGGTGCTGTGAACCAATCTCCTGTCAAGAACTATGATACACAGCTATGACATGTACTTTCTGATAATTTAAAGAACTGGATTTCTGCAGTGGAGCCATCAGGAATAAAGCAGAATGATCTGAATCAGAATTACCAATCTGAACTACAATAGATGAACTGAATCAATTGCTCTATAAAGGCCCTTTCCACATGATGACCGTGTCCCAGCATGAGGACATGAGAGGAGTGAGACTGTGACGACACTTCTGTCATGCCCTGCCTTGGAGACCCTGACAGTGAGGAAGAGGATTCTGAATCTGAGGCAGACGTTTCTCCACAGGCAGAAGTTTCCCCAGAAGCTTGCTCAGGAGAAGATAACAAACAACAGCAGAGGCCTGAGCAGGGGGAACAAATATCAGAAGAAGAGGTAACACAGACTCTTACCATGCAAGAGAAATGATGCCAGAAAGAGGGTCTCTGTCGCCCAGCTCATTTAAATAACAAATGAGCCTTATTGAGGTAACATCTGTGGCAATATCATTAGTGGATAAAAGGCAGCCAGCTGGCTCATCCCTCTCAGGGTCGACAACTGATCTTCCCGGTGGTTGAAGCCCTGTGCTGTGTTCTCTGGACTCCTGACTATCTTGGACCTCTGCTTGTTTGACATGACTCAGATTTGCCTTGTGGATTTGTTTGCTTTGGAACTCTGGAGCAGGTCCAGAGGAGGGCGACCAAAATGGTGAAGGGCCTGGAAGCCATGCCCTATGAGGATAGACTTAGAGAGCTGGGTATGTTCAGTCTGCAGAAGAGAAGGTTAAGAGGGGACATGATAGCTATGTTTAAACATTTGAAGGGGTGCCATGTAGAGGAAGGAGAGGGCTTGTTTTCTGCTGCTCCAGAGACCAGAACAAGGAGCAATGGATTCAAGCTGCAGGAAAGGAGATTCCACCTGAACCTCAGGAAGAACTTCCTGACGGTCAGGGCTGTCTGGCAGTGGAATATGCTGCCTCGGAGTGTGGTGGAATCTCCTTCTTTGGAGGTTTTTAAGCAGAGGCTGGATGGCCATCTGTCGGGAGTGCTTTGAGGGTGTTCCTGCATGGCAGGGGGTTGGACTGGATGGCCCGTGTGGTCTCTTCCAACTCTACATTTCTGTGATTCTGTGATTCTGTGAACTTGAACTTTGTTTGGACTACCCTTGCTCTTGCCTTTGTGGGTAAGCTCTGCTGCTTACTAATTGACTGCCTGGTCTGCCTAGTCTGCTTGGGACACAACTTCCACATGACATCACCATGGTCCTGTCCTTCTCACATCGTCAACTGGTGTGATCACGGGGTATATCACTGATGGAAAAACTTTGTCAATGACCTCAAATCAAGCAAGCCTTCCACTGCAGCCAGCTATGCAGAAGGGCTGGAAGTGCGATCTATATGCTTCCTCCCCTACTGCAGCATGGGAAGAAGGCCAGCTACAGTTCAGAAAGATGGAGTATGTCCCTCACATTCCCTTCTACAGGCAACTGGTTGTGTACAGAGAGGAGTGCTGGGAACATGCTCCCATTCCAGCAGAGGCACTGCCAGGATTGCGATGGAATGATGCAGGAGAGCGTCATTGTGTGGAAAAGGCCTTAGTCAATGTTTTCCATAAATATCATTGGTTTAATAGGTCTACTTTAGTTGGAAGTAGCAGTTCGATTGTGTTGAAGATGTCACAGCAGTCCACAGAACTTCTGTTTTACTGGAATTCAGTTTCAGTTTGCCGATCCTCATTCAGCCCATTAAAGCATGCAGGCACTGATCCAGCACCCGCACAGCTTCAGCTGATCCTGATGACAAAGAGAAGAATATCCAAGTGTCATCAGCATAGCGATGGCATCCTACCCCAAAACTGCTGGCACCCAGCAGCTTCCTTTAGATGTTACACAACACAGAAAATAGTATGGAACCCCGTGGCACTACACAGCTTAACAGCCATAGGCTACAGAGGAGATTTCCAATATTGATCTGTGGAACCAGTACTGTGGAAAGGTGCAGAACCACCATAATACAGCCTACACCTACTGCCATCTTATAGAGGCAAGCCAGTAGGACAGTGGTTCCCAAACTTTTTTTGATTGCATACCCCTTGGCAGTCTGTTTCCATAAATTATACCCATCATATTAGCAAAATGTTTATAATTAATAAATAATAAATAAATAATAAAATTAATAAAGATGCCATCCACATCTGATAATACACAAGTTGAAAAACTAATTTGAAACATACAGTGATGACAAAGAGAAGAGATGTAGAGAAGACCTGGAAGAACTTACTCATATATATACCAGTACCTGCACAAAGGGACTCAAAATATTTGTGAAGCAGAGGAGAGTAAAACCTGAGCCTGTGAGAGGCACACTGCAGATCATGTGCACTGTAGTGGCATGCTTACAACACACTGTTTAGGAAGGGAGTCCCCATCATTCACCACAATAACAAAGTGAGGGATTAGGACTTTCCTTGAGGTTAAATAATGAAGGAAACTATCTCTACTACTTGTCATAATGTTCAATTAATTTTACAACTTTTGACTTGTATCTTGTCTTACACTATTGATGTATATGCTTTTTCCCACCATTCTTCTTCTTTCTTTCTTTCTTTCTTTATTTACGTATTTTGCATACCCCTAAATGCCCTGGTCCATATCCCTGGGGGTATGTGTACTCCAGGCTGGGAATCAATGCAGTAGGACACCATAATATAGGCAATATCAAAAGGTGCTTAAAGAAGCAGGAGCACACCCATGACTTTCTCCCAGAGTAGCTTGTTAGGCAGTGCAACTAACTATGCTCCAGAACCATATCCTGGACTGAGAACAGATTGAAATAGGTTCCTATCATTTGTTTCCTCATGAATTCCTGAAGTTGTCCAGACAACATAAGTTCAAGTACTGTGCTCCAAAAGGCTATATTAGTGATGGGTGGTAGGGGAGGCAGGAGAAAAAGATATGAATTTTTATATATTAATATACTGAAAACAGTTTTCCTACATTTAACATTAAGCCATAAAAAATTGTTCTGACAAAAATTCCAGGAAAAAAGCACATACCATATCCTAATGTCACTGTGAGCCCAGTATTGTTTAACATCTTTATTCATGACTTGGGAAAAGGAAAAGAAGGGTGTGCTTTTGTGGGTGACAGTGGAAAGCTAGCTAACACTGCAGAAGATAGAAATAGCATGCCATTTGACCTTGACGGGACAAAGAACTGGGCCAAATGAAATAAAATGAATCTCAGTAGAGATAAATATAAACCTTCTTATTTAGGTAGGGAAATATCAGATGTGCAAATACAGTGTGAATAACATGGTTGGCAGCAGTACATGTAAAAAGAATCAGGTGATTTTAGCAGGCCACAAGCTGAACTTGAGACAGCAGTACTACCCAGCAGTAAAGAAGCACTTTCAAGATGCATCAACAGGAGGAAAGTGTTCAGATGTCCTGCTTTGGTCAGATCTCACCTGGACAACTGTATCTAAGACTTGTGTGGAAGTGCTAAAGGAGCTCGATATGCTTAACTTGAAGAAAAATTCATTTGAAGGGGTGTCAGGTAGGTGAGGAAGCAAATTTCTTCCCCATTGCTCTGGAAAGTAAGACAAAGCCAGTGGGTTCAAATTATACAAAAAGAGTTGTTGATTAAGTATTAGGAAGAATTTCCTGATGGTATGTTTAACTTTGGAGGTTGATGGCCACTTTTTTCTTAAAAGATTTTTAAGCACACATTGGATGGCTATCTATTAGGAATGCTCCCAAACATAGATAATTTTTCTATATTGTCAATGGATAGGACTAGGCAATATTTAAGTCCTTTCCAACATCTAAATCCAACTGTTATTCCCAACTATAGCAAACTTACTGAATGAATCAGAATTTGATAAGTCAACACTTATGTTAATTCTAGTAATTCAATAGATTTACTCTAGCTGGGCCTAAGAATAGAATTTACGCCTCTGACTCTATCTGTATAGTTAAGAGAAAGATTTAATTATTTGCATGTGAACTGAAAGGTGAAAGCTGATATAAATCGTTATGCTCTTCACTGCTTTGGGATCTGTAGATTTTTAGTGATTAATTATCTAAGATTACAGATTTTGAAGAACAAACTTAACCTGAATCTTAAAAAAAGAAAAAAAAAGAAAATAATTGTTAAGTTCTAAAGGGAAACATTTAATTTCAATGAAATAATAATAAAGCAGCTCACTACAACTCTACTTAGGTTCACAAACAATTTCCATACCTCTTTACTCAAATAGGCATCTTTGCATGATGTACAACAGCTAAGAACTGCAGCTGGTCAATAAAATATCTTAGCTAGGAATTTTCCTTTTGTTTCACTGCTACAATCTTTTCCCCAATCACTATTCATGCTCATAAACAAACATGAATCAATCCAACACTGCACTATAAAGTGCAATAAAAGTGTTATTTCTTTTTAAAAAATTAAAACACAACATTGTAATCAATGGAAAAATATTTTGTCTTATGAAAGAAAGAAAGTTTGTAGAAAGAAAATCCCTTTGCTGCTTTGAACTGATGCAGATTTCTGTCATACACTCAGGATTTTTACACTTTACTTTTCATCCCTTGAGAAAATATTTGCAAAGAAACTCTGTTCAAGGAACACAATTGCACAGTTTTAGGCCAATACAGCTATTGGAGGTACATGTTTTGAAGAAATATTGTGGGGCAAAATACTTTCATGCCTTAGTACAGTGTCCAAAAGAGCTCTAAACATTGTGCAGCTTAAATCTAAACATAAAATTGCTGGGTTTTAAAAAGAAAATACTGCCATGTATAAACTAAGAGAAATCTAATAGCAGGATATTCATGATTGCTTGACAAGCCTACGATGGATGGACAGAGGTAATTTAATACAGTCCTGCTGATTCCCTTTGACTAATTGGTATCAAAAATGACACCGTGAAATTTATGAGCTTAAAAAGAGAAGCTCAATCAGCATGGGACACTCTAATTTCCATTCACAAAACTTTAAGTTCAGTATTTTATTCTAAATTACCTATCTGCTAATTAATGCTTTATTTAAAAAGGTATCCTTTCCTTAATCTAAGAATGAAAAAGGACTCCCTTGAGTGCACTGCAAGATACATTTGTTTTAAAAATTATTTCCCAATACATCATGTCGCAATTTATTTTAAACTGAATCTACAGCAGGCAGTTCATCCAGAAAACACTATATTAAGATACTATTAGTGGTTTGTCTTACCCCTTTGAGCATGAAAATACATGTAACCATTCATATTGATCTTCTACCTTTAGCTCCCTGCCAGAAAGGGCACAGAGACACATCAGTAACTTGGACAGTTGCCAGATCACAATAGGGCTGGTGCCTTTCTCTTTAGCCTTTGCCACCATTGGACTTTCACTGGTGCAATATCTTAGCATTTCCACCACATGAGACCTCTGGTAGTGTGGCTACCATGTGGCTACCAGTCACTCACCCCCTCCTCAAGACTTTGCCTCAGATTATGAGTAAGGAGTCAAAACCAATTGCTGTGGATCATCATTCTAGGCTCCATCAAATCACTCTATGTTTTAATAACCCAAATCTATACGTTTCCATACATGCAATTAGGCCTTAGCCCAAAGGAATGTCCCTGCTCTCAGTGGCTGTTGAGGCTCAGTCTTCAGACCTGAGAGCAGTTGCCCGCTGTAATGAATCATAGGCTGACACAGCTTCCCCAGCAGATGAGTCAAGTCCCTGGACTGTATTCACCCTTCAAGGCTGGTCTTTTAGTTCTCCTGTACAGAAGGAACTACAACAGGAGTTTCCCATGGAATCTAAGCCTTAGTTGGAACAAAAATGTTTTCCTGAAGTATTGTGTCCTTCAGTCCTCTCTGCCTCTTGGCTGATCCTAACTTCTGCCTTGAGTCTTTTTCCTAACTTCTAGCATTTCTCTTATCTTTGACTTCTGAATAGCCCCTTGATTCCCTGTTCCCTTGCCCTTTCCTCCAAAGTTCAATTGCTCGTTTCTGCTTTGGTTCCCAGTTTCTACTCTGACTTTGTTTCTGCCTGCTATGAAAATTGGTCAGCTTTATTTCCATCACATTGGTTGAACACCCACTATCATTCTCACACCATTCACGTTTTGTATAAAGGTGCAAATACTTTCCTAATATTTTATTCATTTTCCCCAATATTGAAAAAAGTGTTTGTGTACATTTTTCAAATGCACATTTTTAATTCTGCGCATAACGACGGTAGGGTAGGGGAGACAATGGATTTCATCCCAATGATAGGAAAATTAAGGATGCATGTGTACTGCTAATAGCCTCACAGGTAAAAAATTAGAAAAAGTAAATTTTAAAAATTCCATTAATGGATATTTCTTTTCTAGGTCCACCTCTGGTTCATCTGGGAACACTATCTAGAATCCTGCTCAGCTCTTCGAAATAAATCCTCTTGTGCTATCAGAGATGAACTTCAAATCTATCCTAAACTTTAGGAGTGTTGACTTCAGAGACACAAGGTAGGAAGAAGAGAAATTCAAGAAGCCTTGGTTCACAAACGGAAGCATATAGCTATTCCTATGTGCAGGAATATCTATATCTAAATATCTGTCTATCAATATGTCTATCTGATTGTATAAAGCAAACAAGAAACATGTCTAAATCTCTCTGAAATGTAAGAGGCAATGCAATTGTAATTATTTTATGAAATGGTATTCTTTCTCTGGTTTGCAGTAATCCTCTGCAGCTTGAAACTCAAATCTATTTCTTTCCCAAATTGTTTTCCTGCATCGGGTGTGAACAGTAGTTTACTATAATAAGACTGCTCATGAGTGTCAGGCTGCTGCCATTGATCTTCTTTATAATACAAAAAAAAAAAAAAGAGCCCTGAAATATTTGTTTGGGTGGGTGAAAAACACACATAAAGAATAGCACAGTCTTTGAAGAAAGGTACACAAAAGAGGAACAGATCACAATTCTGGACACATCAAGAACAATTGTGCACTTTTTGTATATTCACAACATAAACTGCCCAACACTTCAAAAATCCAGAATTAAGCTGTGTTCAAAGTCCATCCTTGAATTACACTGATGTAAAAAACTAAGCACACAGCATAACACATGTTTGCATTTTTACTTCTAGACTGTTGTTTAAATATCCTTTTATACTAACAGATTCTAAATGAACTACAATGTCCAGGGGCCCATTTACACAACAGAGTTATAGCTCTGTAATTCCACTTTAACTTCCATGACTACATCCTAGGGAATCTTAGGGATTGTAGTTTGGTGACACACTAGGCCTCTCCAGATGAAAATTCTAAATCCCCTTCCTTAAACTGCAAATCTCAGGATTCCATGGGATGTCATCCTGGCAGGCAAAGTAGAATCATTGTGCTATAATTGTGTCATTTCAAAAGACCCGAGGTTAGTGGAATAAGTTACTATTGAATTGTACTTAGAAATACCATGATAACAGAAACAGAATGAAATACAGTGATCCATAAAAGAGGTATAGTTCATGTACAATCATAAACAAAAAGAAACATTTGTATCGTCTATACTTCAATGTCATGAAATTTGTCTGCAAAACATAAACAA
Source organism: Cyclura pinguis (assembly GCA_030412105.1). Classification (NCBI taxonomy): domain Eukaryota; kingdom Metazoa; phylum Chordata; class Lepidosauria; order Squamata; family Iguanidae; genus Cyclura; species Cyclura pinguis. The sequence continues at coordinate 136,081,028 of CM059600.1, forward strand.
AACAAACAAAAGGCAAAATACCAGTACGTGTACTAAACACGACACACTTTGACAAAGCATCTTCTTCAGAGTTCTTGCACTGCAAGAAAATACAAATTATGTATGTATTATGCAACTATGAAATTATGAAATTATGAAAATACAAATTGACAAATGAACCAGTAAAGAAACCCACACTGAAATAAGGGGGTGGGAAGGGAAGGTTGATGATTATAATGTTTATCTATTGGTTTAGCTCTTGGTTTGTCTGTGGTTTTGTATATTTACTAATTATGTTAGTTCAGGTTACATTTTGTGTTAGCTTATTGTTGTATATCTTTGCAACATAGTGTGCTGCACTCCCTTTAATTGTCAAGATTCCTGGATTTTAAAATTGGCATACTGAAGCTGTTTGTTCCATTAAAGTAGGCTTAACTATCTGGAGTTTTATTTGCATGTTATATCACAGCTTTGTATGCTGATTTCATTTTCTTGAGTTGATTTTTTTTTTACTTCCTAAATTTGCTTAACATGACATGACAACTCTGCTAACACCAGAAAACAACAGGGAGAAAAAGAACCACCACCACTCCAGAGAAAAGGGGTCTGTAGCTATTCCCAATATCCACATGCTGTGGCCTCTGTTTTCCAAGATTTCTGGCTTGCCTACTGCTTGCTGCCCACTGAGAAGACCATCTACATAGCTTTAACATCTGCAAGAGATGGCTTTCTCTCAGGCCCACCAGCTTTACAGGCATGGTTGTTGAGGACTCAGGAGAGAGCTTTTTCTGAGCTGTGGAACTCCCTTCCACAGGGGGTCCAGTCAACCCCTCTCTGCTTTCTTTCTGCCAGCAGATGAAAACATTTTTATTCAAGCAGACCCTTTGAATTTGAATTTTCAGTGTGTAGAACGGTGTGTTGTATTTTTTAATCTTTATTGGAAATTACCTTTGAAATATGTTTTCAGTGTTTTTAATGGTTTTTAATCATGTTTCTTAATAATCTTGCTGATTAATCCTTTCATAACTTTTTTTAAATTGATGTTTTAGCTTGATCTTTTAAAATTATCTTTAAGCAGCCTTGAATTCCATTTTGGGAGAAAGACGGGATAGAAATTCGGTAAATAAATAAAAAATAAAAAGAAGTTATCATCCCATTTAACAGAAGAATTTAAAGGGCTGGTTCACATTTTTCAGGATGGCAGACATGAATTTGCTTCCACCGGTACACTTGACAGGGAGCGACTGTTAGCCAACTCCATCTTTACACTATCCATCTCTAACTGCATCTTTATTAAATCCATAATTGCAAATCTGTATCAGTTGCATTCCCATGCACTGGCTGTCTTCAAGGTTTACAGTTTAGGTATATACAAGCGAATTTCACTCTACATTTAAAAAAGTGGTATATTATGTAGAAAGTGATGCTACACTGCCCCTATTCCCATTCACCCTCTTGCAATGGCTGTTCAATTTGTATTTTTTTTAAATGAAGGATGAAGAATAAGGCAAGTGTATTAAAAGAGAACAGTTGTCTAGTGTTTCCTCTCAATTCAAACAAAGAGGATTTCCCACTTTCCCCCATATATAAAATAATAATATAGTTTGTGCCATTCTTCTATTTCATCTTAATTCCATAATTAGTATATGTTATTTGCACATTTTCATGATGTCCTAAAGCAGAAAAGAAAAGAAAACAGTTTTATACTACAAATGAAGAGTAAAAATCTTAAGTTAAACCAGGAAAGGCATGTTTGCTGCTGTGCTCATCAATAAACCAGCCGTCATAATTTTATATTTATTTATACCACCTGTGAACTATGTATTCTTTCTGCTTGTTTCCTGAACCAGGCCCATTGAAACCAGAATGTAAGAGGAATAATAGCAGTATCAAGGACATCACATTTTTTTTTCTGCATGAAGTAAATAGAGCCGTTGCCATTACTTTTTTTTCCCCGGTAACAGATTGGCAAATTATCACAGCATCAATAGTACAAGAGCCTGCAAAACAGTTCTATTAACACAGAATGCTGGAATATTATGAGTCATCACACTTGCCTGAATACAAATTATGTCGCTGAATGTATACAGCAAGAATGTGGAACACTATCTTTTATCTAAAAGCATTTAACTAACAGGATCTTGGTCTAAGTGTATTACACAAAATGCACAATAAGTTACACAGATCAGTGCATGAGGTGAAAACAAACCCTTTGCATTGGTTTGGTTTGCTGTAATAATCTTTTTGTCCTGTGTGTGAGGCCAGTAGCTTTAATTACTGTGCTCAATTGTCTAGTATGCCCACATGCTGCTCTTGAGCTAAAGGTGTCACTGTATATGTTACATCAAGGATGCTAATATCCTTGAGTGGGGTGTGTACAAAGACCAGAATAACAGGACAGTTCTCTATTACATTCACAATGAAACTCATCAAAACTATTAAATATTGCCACCATAACCAAATATTTCCATCTCAATTTCCTCCGCAAATCCTAAACCTTTCCTCTTTGGTGTGCTAGGAAGAAATTTAACTTTGATCACTTTTTAAACTATAATAGGCATGCTAACTTAACTTCTGTATGGTTAAATTCACACTCTTGTTTACTCTATCACTAACATAGAAGGTTAAAAATATCATGCATTAAAAAAGTGTAAATGAAAGCTTTTGCCAATTGAAAAATTTCACATGCCTGTAATTTAATGCTTTTTGCCATCAACTTGCAAGGGTTTAGTGGATGATGCAAGCCCAGTCAGACAGTTCAGTGCTCAGAATGTTGTTTAGTGTGTACAGACTGTGAATTTCGTGCTGGTTTCACAGGCAAAAAGAAAGAAACAAAAAGAATGTTGCATACAAGATCTAATTAAACCTGAAGTAGAAAAGGGGACTTTTGTAAAAACCAGAATAATCACAGCTGGGTTGGTCAGTAAAATCCAACCTAAATAAAATAATTTACCTATATTTCCCTCCAACCTCCACCTCCTTACAAAATAAAAATGAATTTATTATATCTGATGTGGGATTTCTCATAACTGAAAAGCAGCCATTGAGAATGTTTTTCACCTTGCTTTGTCATATGAGCCTAGTATCTGAAACAGTGTAAGCAGACTTTGAGCTCAGGAAAGGGTAATACTTGACTGCCTGCCCTCAACACTCCTATTGCCTCTAGAATGTCTGAGGTGGGGGGGGGATAATGCAGGGGTCAATTTTGAATTGCCTTGTGGGCCATACCTTCTCTCCTTCCCATGCACACCTAAATATAGTAACAACTTCTTACTATTTTGGAAGTGATATGGAGGGAAAATAAAGGTACTTGAGAGGGATGGATGTTTTGAGATGGGTTGGAAGGCTTGGTGGACTTTGCATGCATTTGACGGCACTGGGCATAGTTCGGGGCATTTTTTTAAAAAAAAAATAGCAGATTTATGAGAACTTCAGGGGCTGCCAAAATGGGTATGGGGCCACATGCAGTCTGTGGGCTGCACTTCTGATCTAAGGATATGCAAGGTAATTGAACCCACAGTGCTTCATGCATTAAGATACTTTTCATATACTGAAAGTCTCTGGTCACATACATGAGTGTGTAGGGTTAGAGTGTCAAGGAAAGCCCATGGAGGCAGGTTCTGCGTGCAGAACAACATCTGCCAGCTGTCCTTCATAATGCATAGTATTGTGCTGCTGGAGAACGCTGCAAACTTGGTAGTCTAGGTAGATCTAGTTATTTAGGGGGGAAGTTCTATTCCTTGCTGTGAGACAACAATAAACCTCAGAAGCTAAAGAACTCTTGACACTTTCTCTACTTTATACCACATGTTACAACATTTAGCTCAGTAAGGATTGTCTTATAATGGTGATGTGTGTCAGTTTTTGGTACCAAACAAAGTTTTAGGGAGGCCTGGAATTACAAGCAGTTCTAGCTCACAACACTGGGCCATAATATGTCTTTATGAGATGGCAGTGGTGGTTTGTTGACTAACACAGCCTAGGAAACTGTGCCAAACTCCCTTCTCATCCAGTTGTTTGATTTCAAATTAAAAAAAAAAAAGGGAGGAACAGGGAAGGTGTGTGTTATGTGTTACATTCTTCTCTAAATCGGAGATTTTGCTGCTGAGATGCAGGATACACAATTCATAGACTTCTGACCAAAAGACTTCTGACCAAGAGGTATATAATCTAAACCACTATTCTTATCTCATTCATATATATGGATTTCTAGACTTGATTAGACCAGAAAAAATATAAGATGTTTTCAATAAGAAATGAGAACTGCTGGATGCCACACAAATAGAGCAATTATTGTACATTTCAGTAAGGAATATGGTAGAAAGTACATTTAGTGTTTTGAACTTAAGAGCCTATAACGGTACAAATAAGTTTTAAAAACATACTTAACATAGATTTTTACAGAAAAATAGTAAACATTTTATGGCATTTCTTTTGGGATACATAAATTGCTTTTTTGCACACGAGAAGAACAAAAGAAACAGCATGCTATATTTATTCAATGAAAGCTGAACCACAGGGGTTATGGTACATTTTTCCCTCAACATCAGCCAAATTATCTCAGTGCCCAACATTTAAGAGGCTGCAATAACACTCCATCATTTGAGAATGCTAGTAGGGCTTATGCATCATTTTAACAGCATGAAACAGCAGACTGCGATCATCTTCATGTTATGGAAAACTCAAAACAAATGACAGGCTTAGTGGATCATTTTCCTAAATTACTATTTTTTCCCACAGAAATCTTTTAAAAATGACAGCCATAAAGTGCTCAAAATGCATATTAGTTTAGTTAATTAAAATAATGGCAGAAAGTCATGTTCTACCTGAAAACGGGACATATTTTATTTTACTTTAGGCCAAATCTGAGCAAGACTGGGAAATCGTTTCCACAATAATAAAATATTAAATAAAATATTAATGTTGTTTATGGTGCAGGGTCTATCAGGGTGACTCTTGCTTTCTGTACATATTATATCTACTGAAATCAAGAAAGGTATTTAACCATCTGCCTCCACAAGCTAATTGTACAACATGAACAAGAAATAACCATACTGTGTGCATTTTTTAGAAAAAGAATAATAACAAAGGTCAGCATTTTAGAGAAGCTAGAACCAGACCAGCTGTTGCACCGGGGGACACTTCACATAGGCAAAGAGCAACCATGACACATGTATGCAACATTCCATATTCATAACCCAGAGTAATGTAAGATCCATACTTGCATTGATGCACTAACTTGTACATGAATAAATCTGGAATTTTTTTTTTAAAAAAAATAGACCTAAGGAAATAAAATCAATTTGAAATTCTAAGAACCACACCTCAAAGTCAGTCACCATTTGCACAAAACGAATACCACACAGAACAACAAAAAAGCTGTGCTCATACATGTCAAAGCCTCTATCACTTTATCATTAGACAGTAATTTAAAGATCTGTGTTAGACTATGCTTCTATACTTCCTTTTCAGATTAACCCCTCAAAGCACAAAATGTTAGAATATGAACGATGATTTAAAAAAAAAAGTCTAGCATGAAGCTTCTCTTGCTATTCAGCAAGCAGAGCAGTTCACGCACATCTAGCTCAGTTTGAAGCACCTCATACACCACTCCCAACCTCAGAAGGCAGGGCACCAAATGTTTCCCATGGCTCCAAACGTTTCCCATGGCTCCACCAGAGTTTAAAACAGCTAAATGAGCCCTAATCACAACAACCTTTAAGCTATAAATATAAGAATCTGTTTTCAGTATGGTGATACCCGTTTAAGATAACTGTTGCATCTAGGTGGAAACTGACATAAGAAAGTGGAGCTTCTGAGAATGAGGCATAGAGAATAGAGGCCAGAAAGAGAAATGAGAGTGTGAGAAAGAGGGAGATTTGGTAGAAGAACCTTTCAATTTTATTCTAATTCTTATTTTATTTCATATGTATCCCACATTTCCTCCAATAGGGGAAACTACTTTTCACTCCCTATTGCACGCTTTGATGTTCTAATATTCTGCTCATTGCTGTACGGTTTGAAAAATGATTTGAATATACCAATATACTTGAACTGGCGGGGTTTTTAATAAAAAAAAATAGCACAACTCATCCAAGGAGTCCTTAGGAGAATAGTATGTATCTGAAGCATGGCACTGCAACAATGTTTCTACAACTAAAACAAGGCTCCTCCAGTTCAATTATTTTAAGTGCTCAGATCCTTGCATTTTATTTCCTTGTATACCAATCCTTCAAAAACATGTGTATGCCACTCATCTGGTGATGTGGACTGTAGTCTGTTAAAGCATAGCCAAAATAAATTTGTTTCTCTTTAAAATAACACAGGATTCTGTCTGCTGCACCAAACAATTTATCAATCTGGATTATAGCAAGATTCTACAATATCTTTTGAGAAGTTAAGTTCCATTCTTTACAGTGGCACTTACTCCAAGGTAAACGTGCACATGATTTCAGCCTTATAGAACAATCCTATATATCTTTTCATAAAGAACTGAGTTCCACTGAGTTCTGTAGTGCTTATTCACAAGTGATTATAAAACTGCAGCCTTATTCTCTTCAGTAAATGAAGGAAGCATTTTTGATAAGAGAATCATAGCAAAACTGGACACAGCTAAATGGTGACTGATGATGTATCTAAGGATGATTAATTGATTTCTTTATTAATAAGTAAGCTCATGCACTCCATTTTCTTTAGGAAATTAAATTATTTGTTGCCAAAGATCTAATCAACTAAACAGACTGTCTTTCTACACAAGCCATTTTAATACAAAGGCACCAAAACTAAAAACAAAACTTCAATTTTCATAAAATATTTTATGAATAGCTGAGTGGGAATGGCCCATTCAGTATTAGGGAAAAAAAATAGGCTATAAGGTCAATACTTGTGCAAAAAAGAGGTGCATCTAATAATTAAATAATATATCAGGTATGATCTGAGACTGCAAGGAGAGAGGAAAATAACATTTTTAAAATGGTATAGTGGTTAAAACAATAAATGGTGGTTATTTTGTGTAATCTACAATGAATAATGTTAATTTGTATCATGGTTATTTTAATAATGTGCAAAATAATACCTACTAAAATAATGCATCCTTTGATGGTGAGTGCAATCTGTGAATAATGATACAGAATTTATATAAACAAATTTGGATTTCAGACTCAAACCGAATATCTGACTTTTGGAATTTTCATTCCCTATTCTAATTTCATCCTCCCTCCCTATATAGCTTGCTTTTTTACTCCACAGCCGGCCTTTCTCATCTGCCAGATCGAAGCAGAAAAATTAAGCGCTGGGCTTTAATGACAATATTTTCGTTCTATTAGGAACATACTGTTCTGTTTTGTACTTGATTCACGGAAGTCTGACATTGGGAACCATAAATACAGTTCCTTTATATTGGCTTCTTGACTGATTGTACTCTTAAAATAAAATAAAATAAAATAAAATAAAATAAAATAAAATAAAACAAACTCATCTGAATAAGTTCAAACTTTTGAAAAAATCCATTGATAAAATCTTCCCACTGGATAGGTAGGAAATCAGGAAGTTATAAATTCAATGCAACAAAAGTTGGAGATATTGGTGCTCAGTCTGAGAGTGCAGTGGGGTGGAATGACATCATTCCAATTTTTTTCAGGTAGACGTCAGACTAGGATGCTAAACAGAGCAATAATATTGTGAAAAGTTCTTTGACCCCATCGCCCAGCAAGGGGTGTTTGTGAAACTAGAAAAGGAAGGCATAGCAGAGGCAGATATTATGCCTTTGTCATCCTCCAAAGACTTGAGCAAGACACCCAAAAGTTTTGGAGTAAACTGTATGTACAAATGTTTGCCTGCCTAACTGCTTGCTTGCCTTTTCAGTGGTTGCTTGCTGCCTCTCTTTATTTATAAACACAACTCTTGTTTGAGAAAAGCTAGAAGGTAGAAATGCTATAAAATGGAAATTAGAGTATCTGGAAATCATTTTGAAGGTGTACCATGTGTAGAATTGAGCAACCTCCATTACTAGTTTTGACTTCACTTACAGCAACTCTATTAACTATTCATGACTGATGATTACAATTATTTCAGAATCTGAACATACTAATCTGTTCATGCTCATTTGAACTCAATGGCAATGGGTTCCAACAAAGGTGGATTGAGCCTTGCATAATTCAAAAATATTCTACTCCCTCTCTTTAACCAATGCAAATATCCATTGAAAGAACTAAAGGTGATGACTAAAGAAGGTAAAAAGCAGCGTGTGTTTCGGGGGGTACTTTTTAAATGCTGGATAGGAATGATTTACCATTGTTAATGAACAATACTTCCCACCTTATAATCATTTTATCTCTGCCAAAAGAAAAAAAAAATGACCATAGAGATTCTGAAGGTGTAAGAATGACAAATACCCCTTCTACTTTCTAACTTCAGATAAGTTTCAGCTTTGAAAATAGCTTTACCATTTTGAAGTCTATTTCAAGTGCTACTACAAAGGTAGATGGAAATCAATGTAACCAGCTAAATAGGACCATTCTAGTTTTCAGTGCCAGAAAATAAACCTCTTATACTAATTATCCATATAATCAAAACTGAAAATCCAGAACAAATACACACACTATTCTTACAAATAGTATTGTAAGAAAACCTCATCAAGAAAAAAAGGTGACTAGAGCTGTATAATCCAAGGCCATCAAATGGATCCTTTATCTATACTTTGATCCTTACTAGTAAGATGTGTGCACATGGAAACGAAGACCTTCTGTAGGCAGTTGCCACTGATACCTTAAACCAAGAAATGAATTTGCTAATGGCCTGAGGAGTCCCTGATCAAAAATAGCCGGTGCTTTATGCGATGCTCTCAATGTTAGGAGTAGGGTTATGGGACCACTTTCATTTTTTCCACTAATTCCATATTTCCCTAATGATTAGCATTGTTTTCCTATTTAGGGAACCTATTATCAGCAGTTCAGATACTAAAAGCAGCATTAAAATATGGCTAAAGATGCTAGCAGTTCCAATATTATAGTTAATGCCCTTTGATCAGATTTATTTAAGCTAAAAATCCTTCTAAACTAATATTTACTGGTAGATGGTGAACTTATACCTGGACTGTAACAATTTGGACCACACATAGGTGCATATATGATTAATTTATCTATAAATTTATGACGGCTCTTCCACATCATAGAGAAACTGGAAGGTTACAGACAGGACTATAGTTGAAACTTTCTCTTTAACCTTTAGTTTTCTATATACAAGCATATTTTAGTCTAGAGCAACCCCGCCAGCCTGGACTGATATAGCCTGGACACAGGTGTATCAGTGCAGTAACAAATGCACCTGTTTCAAAAATAATTTAGAAAGGCTGTGATTCTATCAGAGAGACAGATGCCTATCCAATTCATGTCAGAACATCATTATTATCACCACTACCACTAATACTGCCGTTGGTTCTGTTCTCTACTAAAAATAAGTGAAGGAGCCTAGAAATATATTAATATTGGAAAATATTTGGTATGTATTTTCATCTGCTGTGTAGTGCAGATGAACAGTGGTCACCATTGACTGTTATGGCATGAATATCCTCCGGGAAAAGGAGAGATATCTAGGGGCAAATAAAGACCTTTAATTTGCACCGCTTTGTGACAGGCTCTTATTTCTCCTCAGATTGGTTTGGCAGTCCCACTCTAATAAGATGCCCTGTCAATATCAGTTAGCCCTGCACTCCAACCTTTTATCATAACCTTTGAGTAACAAGGCTAGGCTCTAAGTGTTCACTTTCCTAATTTTATTCGATGTAGCATGTTCTCTTTATTATCAGTGAATTTAGATAACTTGGGCCAACTCAGCAGTTATAAAATAAACTGTATCTTTTATTATAGTAACATTAGAAATAAAGTATCTGGTTAGAGTTCATATATAGTACAGTGTTGCTTCATTGAACTGTTCAGACTTCTGACAGACTCTAATAATAACTTCCAGCCTTGGCCATTAGTTCTTGGTGTCTTTTCCGCAGCTACTTAAATACAATTCAGCCATCCTCTCTGGCCAAGATCTCACTGAAGGCTTACAACACACATAAACTTTCCTTTATATAGAATTTCATTCTTCCATAAGCCCTTCCCATGCATATCACCGTGCTAAGTTTCATTCTCAAGGTGCTATTCCTGTTGCCTAGAGACCTGCCATCAAGTGGCACCAGCATTCCAAATAGCTAACTCCCAAAGCAACTTTCTCACACCCCTTTAACAGGTGCCAGAGCAACATGGCAATCCCAATAGGAAAATGGAAGTCCTGCACATAGCCACTGCTTGCTGGATATGGAGATCCACATTTTCAACTCTAAAAGAGTATATGTGCACAGAACAGAACATTCATTAAAAAAAGAAAAAAATGTTTTGAAACAACCTTAACCTCATTAGTGAAGACTGGTGTCTCCTCCATGAATATCTGATTTGGGTTTTAATCTTCACTTGAATGGATCTATCTGCAAAATAGTCTTCACACCTTGTAACATCTCCTCTGAAGTTCAGACAAAAACTCTAAGCAGTTTCACTGTGCCAATGACACGAGAGTCACTAGCTTCCATTGCCCAGCATCTCATATCCCCACTTATAAAAAGCAGATGAAGCCATGCCAAAGAACTTTGCACTCGGATTCTAAAAGACGTATTCTTTCCAAATATCATTCCTCAGAGAACAGTAAAATGTTTCATGTATATGATCCCAATTAAATCAGAAGCTTCATTTTCCCAAGCACAGCCTTCTAAGTTTTAAATAAGAAACCATATGCTCCCAGCAATTCGGTGTACATGGAGTGATGCTTTTACTAAGGTACTGTATTGTGTTCTTTCTGCAATATCCTCATTGTTACAGACTCAGAGCTCTTCATCTAGAATACAAAAAGAAAGAACATATGGCTATCAAGGTCACTCTCTTAATCAAAAGTTTTGCAATGAAAAGGGATTCTTGCTTTGAACAAGGAGTTTTAAGAGATTACCTTTTATACTTCTCAGCAAGTACTTTGTCATTAAGAATGCACTAGATTATTACATTTGATCTATTATCAACTTGTATAACAGGTTACAGTTGGAGACAATTGTTAATTCCTGAAATGATATTGCTTATTTGATAAGCAAACAAATTGGAAAAAAAATTGCAAATGCAAGACCAGATTTTATCATTTGTTGTCATTTTATTTTCTGTAAAAGTATATATGTAGCTTTAACTACTTTCAGAATCTTTATCATAAATGTATAAGACTATACAGATTTATTCAGAGCAAAGGCTATTCTAGTCCAACATCCTGTTTTTCACAAGGACAACCAGTTGCCCATGACAAAGACACAGGCAGGACATGAATCCAATAAAAGTGTTACTGCCTCTGATACTGGAGGTCATATAAAGATATCATGAGTTATCCTCCATGAAGTTGATCCTCCAAGCAGTTGTCTAATCACCATTTTAAAGACATTCATGTTGGTGGCCAGCATTACATTTTTGTGTTATTATATTATTTAGAGGGACATTGTTAGTGATGCCTAACTTATTGAAATCCCTCCCAAGGGAGGTGCATTTCACTACCTCCTGGCATTTAAAAAGCCTTGAAAACCGTATGTTTTCAATGGCTTTTAATTAATGTGTTTAATTGTCCATGCTGCTATTTTGCTGTGATTTTATTGCTGTGGCATGGGGATTTACACACACACACACACACACACACACACATATACTGGGTGAACTATATTTAACTGCACTTATCATTTAGCATTTTTTAAAATAAAGTTTTATTATATTACTGTATTTCTATTTTTGTATTTGTATTTGCACGGCATCTTGGCTGGGCCAATAAATAAACACACAAACAAACAAAACTAAAATGTATGTTCATACTGGGTTCTATTCTTAGTTTAAAACCAAGTAGCCAGAAGGAATATAACACAATAAAATGTTGATTAATTATATTTAAAAAATCTTATTCATGTTTTTCATTTAGTTTATTCTCCATTTTTGTTGAACTTGTGCTTGAGATCAAACAAGTGAAGCAAGTTTGCACATGGAGATTAATAGGCAACAGTAACTCAAGAAAATGTATTTCATTTATATCAGTTTTCTACTACTTATCTTTAAGAGGTAAAATTACCAGGAGCTTGATATGCAACAAAGCTTATTCCAGCAGAGGACTTGAAGCATGGCAGGAACAATCTTCTTCTTTATGTCAAGAAGTATTTATATTTTGTCAGAAGTTTTAAATTACTGATAATTATACTTTATCTTACATACCAATTCATGTTACTTAGAATGCAGATTGCATACTGTTTTTTCTGTATTATATTTTCCCTACAGGTTTCTGCACTGAGTTCTGTGGTGCAAACCAAAGAAATGACACACACACATATTTATATCATTGATTTTGTGACTCTAACAATAATTTTTTAAAGTGTTACATAAATTAAAAAGTGCTGCTGCAGAATTGAAAAGGACTGAAGTTCTATTGTCAGATTACCAATTGATAAATTAAGTCTTACTTAGCTTAAGGCCCTTAATGAAACTGGGCACAGGAGCAGGACATTTACAGGCATTCAAAATGTGATGGACAGAATATACCCAAGAGATAAAAGCTTATGATTTGAGTTTTCTAAATTTAGTTCTTTAAGAAGCACCAAAATGATTTATTTTCTTAAATTCTGATCTATCAGTGAGTAGCGCATTTGGTTTTTATGGACAATACAGCTAAACAATTAGTATAGCAAGCCAAAAGCTAAACAACCATGGTTTGAAAGTAATCAATTATATCAGAGTGTTTGATTCTGCCTGGGCCATGCATTCCCCAGCTCAGTGTGCCCCTAACATGTAGAAATTCTCCAGCTCACAGAAAAGAACTGAATGGATTATTACAATTAATCACAATATATTTTGTGTACTACTAGAGCAACTGACCTACTTTTCTGTTAGGCTCAGAAATTTGGGAATCCTTGTTAAATGTCAAACAGGATATTAGCTTCAGTTCAGTGGAAGAAAGTGAGTAGAGATTAAATTTAGTTCTAGGAAATGAAATGGTCAGGTCAAAAGAACTGTGTGAATCATCTGACTTTTACCTCTAACAGGGCTTCCTGAAGCATACAGAAGACCACTTCTGGAATTTAATGTAATATAAAAAGAAGTTTATAAAGCAGCATGGGTACTGCTCATAGTTTGGGTGTACTCCGGGGTCAAGTTCTGAGCCTGGATGTTCTGCTGGTAGCATCTGTAGCTTTTGCACAGCTGAGGCTACCATTCCTGGCATCATCAGATCCCACTACAGTGGCAGATGTCTTATTATACTATCAAGCATAGCAAAAGAATTCTGCTCGTGGAATTATATTACGGCTCCTGTGTCACCACCCCCTGGACTCACTGTTGTACTGCAATAGTTCCCATGGTCATTCCATTACTGGTAGAGAGCAGGGGATGCGGGTACTGGACAAACATCTGGCTGTGTTCCCATTTCTAGATGCAGTCCTCCAGAGGTCTCAGTGGATAATCAGTCTTCATCTTCCTATGTGAACACAGTCAGACATGCGTCCAATTCCTGCCCCCAACTCTCCACAAGCAATAGAATGGCTGTGTGGGCGTATTTCAGTGAAAGAGTAAGTCCTGGGGGTGAGAGCTTGGGACATTGTGAAAGGAGGAAGAGAACTTCTACAATGACCCCCAACATAAATAAATATAAATAAAGACATATACAGATGCAAGATAGACTTATCCTAATAAAATTCCAGCCTCTATCTGGGGCTTCTTTGCTAGAACGTTTGGAAAATGAAGTAGGTCTAGATTGCTGCAAGCAGTCTGCTAAGCAAGGGCTATTACTGGGATCTTCACTATCTGCTGCTTTGTTTCTAGGCACAATTTAAAGCACTGCTTATGGGCCTAAAAAACCTTAAGGCCACCACATCCTGTGTGATCTTGGAAGCTACTGCTTGAATGGAAGACTGCCAACAAATACTAGATGATGTAGGCTTTATTTCAGGAGAAGGAACTTGCAAAACCACCTTTGAGTATTCCTTGCCTATGAAAACCTTATGAGATTCATGGGGTTGCCATAAACCAACAAACAACTTTAAGGCACATACATACACATGACCCTTTACCAACACTGAAAACAGGAGAGACAGGGAGACACAATCTCCAGGGCTGGGATTGCTAGACTCTCTGCCTCAGAGGTTCTGAACAGTGAAAATTCAAAGCATTCATTACAAAATGAAGTTTGATGTTTCAGTTTATCAGAAGGTGGCTACAATGTCTCTTGCTAAATGAACAGAGTGGTGCCGAATCAAGCATTTTCCCCTGGGCCTAATATGCCTGCTCTCAGTGGCCCTGACTTTTACACCAAGATATTCTGCAACCAGGTACAAAAGATATTTAGGAAGATCCTCCCCTCTGCATCTCACTGGTATCAGAGGTGGGAATGTGACAGGGAACATTCTCTGTGACTCCATTCAGGCTCCGGAATTCTCTTCTTTAAGAGACCCACAGTGAACCCCACTGCCAACTGATGGTCTTCCAATAGCAGGCATTGGTTTTTTTGTTATTGCTGAGATAGGTCTTTGGCCGGTTAAGCTGTCAGTGTTTTACAATTACTGAGTGATGGAGTGTGCATTACAGTGGTTCCTATTTCAATTTGCTTCTACTTTTTTGCTGTTTATAATTTTGACAGCTGTTTTCTTATTTTTTAAATTATTTTCTAATTGCTATTTTTTCTTTTTTACATTCAGTGAATAAGTGTAGAAAGATTAAACAATGCAAAATGCAAAATAAGGAGAACACAACGGGCAACCATTGTGGAAAATCTCCATTGTTGTCAAAGGCCTATGATGATTCTGCCAGAGATTGAGCTTGGAGGTGTAGAACCTGTAGAATCATACCTCCCTTTCCCACAAGGAATGAAGACAGGACAATAAACTTGGATTTCAAAATGAGTCTCATTTTGTTTATTTAAACTAGACTGCAACTTGGAGAGCAATTAGCTCTGCTAGCATTAAACAGTGTCATCCGATACAGGCAATTTTAGGATGAATCAACTAAGCTCAAGGGAACATAAAAAGCAATGACCTATCATATCCTGTCACAACCAGATTCCCCAGTTGAGTACATGGAGGGGAGAAACTGCCTGGTGGGCTGCAATAGGGTTCAGCCCTCGCTTCAGTCCTACTGTCAGCCCTTTCCATGCCTCAAAGGGTGACTGGACAGCTGTGAGGAAAAAAAAAAACCCAATGAACAAATCCTCCATCATACAATGGAGGATTCACCAGGAAGTCTACACTCACATATCGGCCTTGGACTGCAGTACATCACCTAACCCCAAACAAAATTCCAATTAGCCCAAGAGTTACAGCAACTGAATTACCAAATTCAAAACCAGCAGCACATCAGATTAGATGGTGGCTGAAAATCAGCCAAATTACACCATAAAATAAGATGTAAGCCCATCCATCAGTGGTACAGTATGAAGTAGATAAAAAAGGATGTTGTCTGGCCAATTCTGATAATCCCCACAAAAAAATTCCTGCTTAGACTTAGATATGATGACTGGGATGACTGGATAACTCCATGCTGAAATCTCAAAGAGCAGAAGGATGGGTGCTGCAGAAAAAAAAACACAAAACAAAAACTGGACTGAAACAATACACATGGCTGGTGAATGTTATTCCAGAGATAACCTCATACAAAACAGCCCCCTCATTGGCTGACTCTTTCAAAGTGGGCAAAAGAGTCAATTTTTTTCACTCCTTCCCCATGAGGGGTGTGGGGTAGCAAAAAGTCCCACAGCTATTTGGAGGCGGAAGGAACAACATTCTGTCTGGGAAACAGGAACTAGCTTGCCACACTACTGCTTACTTTACCTATCTAATAAGGGAAAGAACTTTTTCACTGGCATCCAGCAATTAAACCACATTAATATGAGTTAATGCAATCTCACAGTCTCATTAAAGTAATTATTCATTAGCAGATATTTCTGAAGCTTGCATATGAAGAAGACTTCCACTTATGTAAGTGCATTTCTTTTTGTCTGTCTAATTATTCCTTGTAGGTTCACCATGTTAATTTCAAGGTTACATTTTAATGGTTTTATAAATGGCTCTTCCATTGCATGAAAACAAATGGACTGTGCCAGGTTCTTTATCCAGGTGATAATGTGTTATTTCCTAGTAAAAGGGTCCACAAATTACTGGCTTCAAAAGAGCATCCATAATTCTTACTTCAGTCCACGTTTGTGGAAACAATACAATTTGCATGAAATCTATTTAAATTTGATAGAGTGTATATATATAGCTTTTACAACCTAGCACACACTCTTCTGTGTCAATAAGCTAATTTTCACTCAGTGGATAACTGAAAACACTAAATATTTTTCTTTTGAGCCCTGCCTTTATTCTACATTTTCCTTTAGCTGTAAAACCCTATTGATTACTTTTCCAAAAGTAAACACCTTTAAAATATGTATATGAGAGGCTGCTGTTCAGCCCATGGGATCCAATTCCTTCCTGACATTATAGCGAAGCATCTAGTTTAGAGTATGTAATATATCCGTTCCTTTACAAGAAACAAAGGCAAAAGGGTGGAATCTTTGCTAGAATTTGGTCGCAAACTGGTACATGATTAGTTACAGAGAACATGCAGTTCAGGGCACAGGTATCATCCATTTGCATATGGATGTTTGTTGTTGTTGTTTCTAGCGACCCTAAGGCAAACCTATCACGGGTTTTTCTGGGGCTGAGAGTGTGTGATGAACCCAAGGTCTCCCAGTGGGTTTCCATGGTCGAGCAGGGAATCAAGCCTTGGTCTCCAGAGCCATAGTCCAATGCTTAAATCACTACACCACACTGGCTGTATGCTTTAAGATATTGCTACCTTCAGAGGCATGTTTGGTAGGGACATGAAGAAGGGCTTTCTTGGTGCTAGCTCCCAGATTGAGGAATACTCCTCTAATGGAAGCTAGGCTAGTAAGGACACCTTCGTTCAGGTAGACTGTGGGCAGTTTCCTGATTCTTTTAAACAAGGGGTGCTAAGTATTTTTATTGATATGTTTTTAAAATGCCTTCTATTGGTTATATTTTGCTACTGTAACTGATTTTTTTTAAAAAAAGGTTGTGTTTTTTTGGTACATTTTAAAGTTAATCTTGTTGTAAGACAACCTGAGTGCCAATTTTGGGAGAAAGGAGGGATATTAAATAAATACATGAAATGTGTGCACACACCTGCATGCATTGATTAAATATAAAGCTGAATAAATCTGATTAAATGTGAAACCAAATTAAATTCATCCTAGCTGGAATTTTGTTGTAGAAGCAAGAATCTGCTTTTGGCCCTGGACTAAATCATAGAGATTTTAGTAATATTGATTTCTCCCTCTGCTCTTTATATTTTATCGCATGCATTTGTGTAGAAGCAAAGCAAATAATGTGGAGTCTGTCCTGGAATTTGGTCACAAACTGAGAAAGAGGTTTCTCTAACCATCAGGACCCTCTGCTGGAGAAGTTTAGACCTAGTGAAATTCTGCTGCTAAGTCTGTCTTGATGGCAGGCTAGTTCAAGAGGCAGAGGTTAGCAGTGTTCTGCGTCTGTCAAAAGCAACTTTCAGAGTGGTTAGGACTGGCAGTGCCTTTGACTTTGGGAGCCTCCTCCAGCTGATGAGGATGGCTGCTCCTTGCATTTGTTTTGGCCATTTCCACATGACATCACTACACTGGCATAGCAGCAAGTTGTTTCTGGGTCAAGAGCTGTGCTGCTGCATGACATCTCTCTATTCAGCTGCTATCCCATCCCCCAAGCATTGCAAAACCACTCTATTCTATTTCCAGAAAAAAAAATATTACAAACCTCCATTAGCACTTCAATTCCATCAGCCGGCCTAGTGTGGAACTGTTACAGCCCACGATAGCACATCCAGTCATCACAAATCCAGCAGTGGATGGGCTGTGGGCGTGCCCAGCTTGTCCCACGGTATGGTAACTTTGAAATCTACCACCTTTCCATGTTTATTTGAAAGGTCTCCTTTGCGTTATTTTTTTTAAATACAGTTTTAGGCATTATAGTGTGAAAACACAATAGTGTACTGCTGTGTTTGGTATGGCTTCTCAAGAAAAACAATAACAACAACAAAACCCTGACCAATCGGGGCAGCGGGGCGGGGTGAAGGTGAGGAGAAGGAGCGGCCAAGACACTGTGGTGCAGAAGGAACACTGGTGGCAATACCGCTACTCATCTGCTGAAGGTTGAAGGGTGCAGACAACAGCGTTCCTAACCCAATAGCATTGTGTAAATGGCAATGTCAAGTGTGCAACAGTATATCAAACGAATGGCCTCTAGTGCAGAAATGGCCTCTGTCTTCTCTGGGATTCAGAAGCTGTAACAGAAGTAGAAGGCACCCATTCTGCTATGCAAGTCAAGGTGAAAGTGGGAGGGGCAGGTGAGGGGCAAGCAAGGAGCTGACCAGTTCAGCTCCCAGTCTATCTGAGAGCTCCCAGTATGTGGCCATGCAAGGTCATGTGGTAGTGGCTGAAAGAGGAGAGCCGATTCAGAGTAAAATTTCACGTTTTCCTTTGGCCTCGAGTAGCCCATGGAATTCGCAGTCCAGCTAAGTGCATTAGAATAAAATGGGAGAATGTCCTCCTAACACAAATCACTGCCTTTTTTCTGTGTATTTACAAGTTTCAAGTGTTTCACTCACAGTGTGTGGAGAGAACTGTTTGTATTATTTGTTTATCTCACAATAACACAATAAACAAAGATTGCATCCCTACAAAATAGTCATTTCTAATACTTTTTAAAGTTTTCTGGCGGTCCAAGCAGATGAGGGCCTTCAACGGTCACTTTAGGGGTCTGACTTCAGCCAATGAAATGTCACACATTAGCTCATGTGAAATGCGTATATGCCTCCTAAGGAATGTTAGATTTTAGAGGCACTGGATCAGTGAATTCAATTCTTAGCACTGTGGATAATGAATTGATTTCCCAATTTCTACCATCTAGCGTTATCATATTAATTTTGAAACCTAACATTTCAAGCTCTGACAGTTTCCAGGCAGATTGTTACAGCAGTATTTTGCAGCAGAAACAAGAAGGAGAACTTCAACAACATGACATCTTTGGCACCTTACAGATTAACAAGCATAAATTTCAGTGTAATGCAACCTACTTGTGCTTCTATAAAATTATATCAGCTGTACAAAAAGTGAAATGTTCTAGCTCAGAGCTGCAAATTTGCTCCCATGTATGAAGCAGGGATAGTCTCTTATTTTACTTCTTTCATTAGACATTTCAAAAACTTGTGGCTCCGTTGGAAGCCTTAGCAGCATACAGGAGCAAACCTCTAGCAGCAACCACCAACCTTCCTTCCCAGAATGCCCCAGGAATGACACCCCATTAGCTTTTAAACTTTTCAATGAAAGAGGAAGAAATGAGAGAAAGCTGCTGCCATAGTAAGCATTTCTGTACCCAAAACAATGCCTTTTGAAGAAGGTGTGATATACCTTTTTCCAAATTGGATGTATTACTGCTCCTCACCCCGTGAGCTGTAAAACCCTGCCAAGCACAGTTTACATGTTTCCAAGTTCCTTTTTTTTCTTGATCTCTCATTGTATCAATTTGAAATCATTTGTCATAGGTAGCCCAAGGTTCCTGAGATATGTTTTGCTTTGGCATCCTGGAATGATTGTCGTTGCCTCCCAGTTAGCATTAGATCTGAGCCAGGGTAATTTTTTGCTTCCAAGAAGTAGATAAGGTGATAGGCAATGGCTTAGGGGTCCCTACCACTAACAGACATATACTGGTAATGCCCATTCACACTCAAGACACACACAGAGACACACACACAGAGAGACAAAAAGACAGATAGAGAAAGAGAGACAGACAGAGATTTAATTCCTTTAAACGTTGTCGCTGCACAGTAAAAATTTGTATGAATGCGCTCTGTGCTGGTGCAGAGATGGGCAATGCACTAAACTCACTATCCACCCTACTGGATCCATAGGAAAGTGATGTATGTTGAAAGAGATTATTGAGAATAGAGAATGAAAACCTGTGTGCATCCTGAACCTCAATAATACTGTTCCAACCCCCAGATTTCACACATTGGATTAAGAGAAAATCTATACATGTTGCTGAGTTCTGCCTCCCTCTTCTCCCATTCGTTGAACATGTAGTGGCTAATTAATTCCTGATGGAAACTTATTTGTAGTAACCAAGATGTTGCATCATACTGGTTAAACAAAGATCCACATTACACTTCATTGAGACAGGTTTACTTGAAACATACCCAAAATAAAAGCTCAATTCTGTTTTGAAAAATTGTATGTTTTGAACTCATTTACTGGTACATATATTCTTTTGTTTGCTCCCCAGAGAATAATGAAACATCCAGCTTCAGTACAGAGTAGAGCTTTCCAAACTTTCCAAGTTGGTGACACACTTTTTAGACATGCATTATTTCACAACATAGTAATTCAGTAAGTAGAGGCACCCACCCAATCCTGACTCACCACCACCCTTGCCTGGGTCTTCCACGGCCCAGGGTGGTGGCGGCAGTGGCAGTAGCAGGAGAAGCAGCCTCTTCACCCAGGCCTCCCCTGCCACGGCAGTGGGAGACGCAGCCTCTTCGCCACTTAAGTTTACACAACCTACACACTGCAGCCGACACACTAACGTGCTGTGACACACTGTTTGGAAAGCTCTGGTATAGAGGCTAAATTCCTAGTTTATTGTGTTTTTTTAAAAAGTCTTTCAAAGATAGTTAGTTAACAAAATAAAAAAGAAAGGACTTATGGGGGCCTGACTTTATGGGAATTGAAATCTATACCCTACCTGCAATTCTTCTGAATCTGAAAATAATGTAATCCAACTCACTGTTGCTGGGAAAGATTTAGGGTCAAACTAGATACTCAAAAGTGTAATTTGTGGCTGCATGTATCTGTATAAAGCTGAAAATACAGCTGCTGTGAAGACAGCCATGTTCTATGAGGGAGGAGATTAATTCCTTTCTCCACTGCTGCAGTCCCAGTGAAAACCCCCCAAATATGGCATAGCAAGGAAACCCCCACTCAGACTACTTTCTAATACCAGTGACCTAAAATTCCTGCTGTTTTTATCAGGTGCAGGCTGCAAACCTTCACTGTGCTATTATATGAAATTAAGACCTACCTAACTTGCGTGCTGTGCATATTTGAAATCTTCACATGTCTGACTGTCCATGAGGAAATCAACAGAGAAGCTGGGGCAAGGCATAAGGATTAATTCATATGATGGGAATAGGGGAATATATGGAAAGCCAATGTGGTGGTTTGAGCATTGGACTATAACCCTGGAGACTAGGGTCTGATTCCCCGTTTGGCCACAGAAACCCACTGGGTGACTTTGGGCACATCATACATTCTTAGCCCCAGAAAACCTTGTGATAGGTTTGCCTTAGGGTCACCATAAGTCAGAAACAACTTGAAGGCACAAAACAACAACAACAACAACAACGGGGATATAGATTCAATAAGATTCCTGAAAAATCGTTTTGCTTCCTGAAAACTTACCTCACTTTGTTGTTGTTGTTGTTATCAGCACTTTTTCAGACTCAAGGTGGTTTGCAAAAGTTAAAACAAAGTATCACGTCATGCAAACATTTTTTTAACAAAAGAAAGCTATCAATAGAATGAAAAGCAGTTAAAAGCATGCATATTAAAAAGAAAAACAAATACAGACATACAACCCATTATTAAAGGTCCGTTCCCCCTGAGTAATCAGTCCTCAAAGGCTAGCAAAGCAAAAGGTATCGACCTGCCTACAGAAAGACAGAAAGGAGAACACAAGTCTAACCTCTTTAGGAATGGAGTTCCACAACCTGGGAGCAACCATCAAGAACACCTATCCTATGTTTCCACCAAACGTACCAAGGGCAATGTTGGGCAGGGAGAAGGCATCCCCAGAAGATGTCAAAACACAGGCAAGATCATATGGAAGGGCAGGGTCCTTCAGGTAAGCTGACCTCAGTTATATAGTGAATAAATGAACAGATTATTTGTTCATGCAATTCAAAGAAGCCTATTCATATAAAGATTACAAAGTTAAGCCAGAAAGGCAAATAAAAACATATTTTCTTTCTGAAATATATAATAAAGAAGAAACAAAGCAACTCAAGAGAAATTCAGATTCTGAGAGAAAACAAAGGGACGTAGACAACTGATATAAGTATTCTATTATACTTGGTTATTACCAGACTGAGAGAAGTAATCAAAAGACCTTGGATCTAATAAAGAAAAGAATAAACAGATCTAAAAGAGTACAAGATCCAATCAGGATATTGTGAAGAAGGCAGTACCATGAAGTAAAGTGACTGCAGCTATGAACCACATAAATAACACATGAAACAAAAGTCAGCATAGAAATAAGAGATAATAGGTAAGAAAGCAGAAGAGCACTACAGTGATAAAGCTGAAAAATTAATACAGATTGAAGAAGCATTACATTATTTTCTGGGGGGGGATGGTATGCTAAATAGGTACATTCATTCATGACCAACAAATTCTGAAAAAAGTATGTCATTCCTAGAGGTTAACTACCTAGGGCTGGGCGAGTCAGGTATGACTCTATTGCTGGACTGTGGCTCGCAACAATCCAGATTCAGTATCTTGACCATTCAGTTGTAAAGACAGTGACTCTGCTACATTTAAAACTTTCCATATGGTTGCTACATTTATGTGATAATGGTATTACAAAATCACAACTAACTGTTAATCACTAAAACCAATGAAGGATTTATATATTTCAAAAGAACATAACTCTACAGGTCTGGGTAATATCAATGAGAAACTGCTTTGTTAACAACCAGAGACGTAGTCATGTTACTAAGAGGCGAAATACTGTTAAGAGGTGAAATTAGTTATATATTAAGTTATATACTCTGTCACCAGAACAGTTCATACTGTGGCCACTTCCACACTAGACTGTTATAGTGATATTATTCCACTTTCAACATCTTATGGAATCCTGGGGTTTGCAGTTTAGGGAGGGGGCCCTAGGATTCCATAGGATGTTGAAAGTGGAATAATAGCACTATAACAGTCTAGTGAAGAAATGGCCTGTGACTCTATACCGGCTACTTTTGGCAGAAACACCACCAGCAATAGGTTTCTGATCAAAGGGTTCTCCACAGGTAAAACAGCAGGTTTCTCCATCCTAACCTGCTCCAGCAAGCCACATCTAGGGGTTAGAACTGCTTTCTATAAGGAATCAATAATCTTTCTCAGAATGACAATGATACACCATCCTTCATCATCTACAGTTAAAATTCTGATATTCTCACTTCAATTAAATGAATGAATGAATGCAAAAACAAAAAGAAAAAAAGACAAGGTATCATCATATTTTGCTCTTTCAAGTAAATCTTTCTTAAAAATTACAGTAAAATAAGGTTTATACACAGTCTGTGACAAAACATGTGGATGTTTTATTTATAGATTTTGACAGACAGCAAATCCAAAATAATTTTAGGAACCAAATGCACTCTGCAGAGAGAGCTTATTTCAGTGGAAGAGCTAAATGCATTTTCAGTAAGGATTACATTTTCTTTGGCAATTTATTTTATTGACAAAGCATATTTCATCAGATATTGCATTGCATTTTGCAGACAAATGCATGTTGTCAAACATCCTATTTCTTTTGGTGGATGAAAAAGGTTTGTTTTTCACAATCCCTTCTACACTGTTGAATACAATGAATGCTATAAAACAGTAGGTTATGTGGAAGAAATGCTCCATTATAATTTTCTAACAGCAAAGATAGATACAGAGTGGTAGACAGAAGGTAAACTTATGCATTTGAAAGAAAAAAAATTAGCTTTCAAGTATTCTATAGATATAATACTATTTGAATATAGTGATTGTGATTGATTTATTTCCACTTTTCTTTTCAAATCGTGGCACAATGGAGTTGGACACATACTTCAGTCTTTTCCCTCAGGAATTTTCAGGACTGGCAGAAAACATCAAGGAATAATGTTCTCATGAATTTGCCCATATGGAAAGCAAGACTGTAGAAAGAGGGACTGTGAAAGGTAGTCTCCAGTATTCTTCTCTAATAATCCCAGTTCATCATGACATATTGTGTCTGAGGACAACAGACAGAGCTAATTTATAGCAGCGTTTAAGCTTTATTAAACATTTGGGAATTACATAATTATTATCTAATTATTGACTGAAGAAGCACTTCAGTTTTATTCCTTTTAAAATTCTCTTATTACTGTTTTTCATTTGCTGCGTAGAAAACTGAAAAAAAGGGGGAGCAATGGCTTCACAGACATATTATTTGAGAGCTTCTAACCAATTCTTTTAAATCTGATGTGGAAACTTAAACGTGTATCTCTGTGCAAGTGCTTGACTGGTATTTTGATATGGGTTAAACTCTACTTTGAAAAAGTTGTGTGTTTTCCCTCTCTCTCTTTTTTTAAGCAACACGCTAATATTTCACAGACCATATGGGGATCTAACTGAGGAACTGGATATATGAGCATGTCTAAAGCAATCAAGAGAGTAAAGCCAACAATTATTTGCTGGTCCCAGCAGCTCAATTAATTTGTTGGACATAAGTACACACACACACACATATACACCACCCTATGATAAGGGTAGAAACTATGTGGCCCTCCAAATATTGTTAGACTGCAACTCCCAACAGCCCCAGCCAGCACAACCAATGGTGAGGGATGCTGGGATGTTTAGTCCAACAACATCTGGAAGGTGCACAATTCCCACTCCTGCAGTGCGAAATGATGGCTGAATCTCTTTATCATTTCAAGCTCAACTCCTTACATCATTTTGTTCCATTTGGTTGCATTCTTTTTTATTTTTTTTTCTCTTCATTCTTGTTCAAATGGCTGAATAAGAATAGCAAGAAACTGAGTAGATGGGAACATGTGTTAGAAATATTACCATGAAAACTGTTTTTACATAGAAGCCTCTCCCCTTTTATTTTATTTTTTTAATCCCATGTGGCTTAAAAAAGAGAAATGAATAATCCAGAAACTTTGTTTAAACATATCTAACTTACTAGGAATTGTAAAAACTAATTATGTAACCAAGCAAAAAATTGATAAGAATATAATTAAAGAGAAGAAAAATAAAACTTAATACATTCAAAGGATAAAAAGTTATCATTATACTGCAATACTTTACACATTTCTAATTTAAGTTACTGATGATTGAACCGCCTTTGGCTCTCTTCGGCCTTACTTTCTATTTACCGTCTTTGGAGTATTTGCATAGGAGAGGCTTTCCAGAAATGGCTGGGGCCCACTGGCACTAATGGGGTGGAGATCCAAGCAGCCAACACTAGGCAGAGCCAAAGTCTGTGCAGCCAACTAGTTCTCATTTTCTCTCTTGATATCATGCAGGCCAAGGCGAGTGGATTCCTGCCTGACTTCCATGCTTACTCTTCTTCGTGGTTACTCCTGCTGCAAAGACAGAGTTTCTCATCTTGTGAAGCAGTCACTGCTGCATGAGGGCAACTTCCACTCCGCCGGTGTTGGCCAGATCCACAAAGAGCGTAGCTACTTGCTGTGTTAGCAGAGCTGATCAGAAGGGCTTCTACGTGATAGAATTGGGACTTCAGATCTTTGTAAATTAGTTGTTTGGGAGATACAAGGAACCCTGTGTTTTACAGTGGAAGTAGACAGCAGAATTGTTATTAGCTGTTAGTCGTAGCCTCAGTCTCTTACCTCTCTTTTGGCCAACTAAGAACTGAGAAAATTTTGTTAACATAATGGTAAGTCCCAACCCTGTCTATCCATTCAGTATTTCCAAAACCAGGTAGCAACCGTCCATCCAGCACTGGTAATTACCAGACCAAGAGGAGAAGTATGCCCTATTACCTATCCTTATTTTCTCAAAAAGTTCCTGACTGATCATAAGGCTCCCACCACTCTTTTTTAAAAACTATCATTTATTTCTTTTGTGTATGCTATATTGTACCAAATCAACTTTTGATCAAGGGTAGTTGGGGATTTATCCTTTTTGTGACCATACAACTGGTAAGGAACCCAAGGGCAATCTGTTCTATCCCCCTGCCAATGCAGGAATCCACCACTAAAGCATGCCTGAGAAACGGCACTCTGTGCTCTACTGAAAAAGCTCTACCGGAAGAGAATTCACCAACTCCCAAGTAGGTTTCTAACGGTTACTGAGCCAAAAATCTCACAAGCAAGTTCAGGATATTTATTTCTGGAAGCCTGGAATATCTAGAAATTTCGACCACATAGGAGTGTACATGATTTGATCCTGCAGCTGAATATGTTACAGTTGCAGTTTGGATTTTTGCATAAAGTATATTTAGATACCAAGTAATCTGTGAAATCTGAAAAAAAAATGTCTGAAATAAATCAGAGGCTTTAAAAATTACTGTTCTACATGCACAGTAACTCACTTGTAAGTTCACTAATCAACATAGGGTAATGAGACATACTCATTACTTCCAGAACTCATGCCAATGTTTTCTGGTCTCATTATTACTGTAAGACATCTTAGTAACAATTAGCAGTTAGCCAATTCAGATAAATTGTTTGTTATTATTTTAAGTAGCTACTTACTTTGGATTTAATGACTAAGAGAATATCAACACATCCCTCTGTTACTAAGGAGACAAAATAAAAAACAAACTATTAAGGTAAACCATGTTCTAAAAGAAGAACATGTATCTGATTTTAGATTATCTCTTTATTTTAGACACAGTTGTAGTAGCCATCTCTCTAATTGTCTTTTTTTTTTCTATTAACCCTGTAGTTTATAATATGTATTTGTAAATAGCTTGGTCACCACAGCTAATATTTTTATTTGCATCAGCTGTAACAGTGAAGCTACCTGCAAGTGCTGATGGTCAGAAGAGTATAGCCATGGGTATATCCTCACTGTACAATTACCTGTTTATACTTTAACTGCCATTTCCAGTGCTCTCTCTGGTTGAGTGTCTCTAAGTATCTCTTGGAGGTACAAATCCCAGGATTCAACAGGATGGAGCCATGGCAATTAAAGTGATTTCAAAATGCTATCAGTGTGGATAGACTGCATCTTTCATGAGTGACGTTGTACTCATAAGGATTGTTCTGTCCCAAAAAGTCACTGAGGAACTAATATGCTGATTAATGTGAATTGACTCTCAGTGACTAAGCAGGAACAAATCTTCGTTCTCAAGTATGCACTACTTTGCACTTACTGCTCACACACTCAATTTAGGACAGCTTCACACCATTCCTTGAATCAACCTGAAGGCACATAACAACAACAAAGTATGCCTGTCACAGCACAGTGGGCAAGCAATTCTCAAAAGCGTACACACACACACGCACACACACTATTACTTCAAGTGATAATCCTGCTTTTCTTCAACAACACATGCACACAAACATTTCTGCTAAGGGGAGGCCACCGCGAACATGAAATGAGATTGCCTCCAGTCACTCACATAGGCCAAATCAAGATCACACAGGCCACGTCAAGTTCTGCCTCAGTTAAACACATAAACATTGTATATTGTGTAGGTAGCTATTATCAGACAAATATCATTAGCTCTTGCATTAATATTTTTAAAGTTACTTGTAGATCCAGATCTAGCTATCACCTCAGTGGAATGGATGAAGAAAATGAGGTGACTCAATTGTCCCCTCTGCCTTTCTAGTACACAAAAGCAGCTAGGAGCTTTGAAGGCATGGCTCCATTCTTCTGGCCACTAATTAGGCATGAGACTGCACCAATGCATGTTCTGAATGCTCTTGGGTACCTGGCAGAGAAGAAGTAGTCTCCATTGGTATGGTTACCTTTTTTTGGAGAAGAAGTGGAGTGTGCCTGGGCACAGCCTCACACCTCTTCAGTGGCTGGGGAACAGAGTTGGAAGACAGGGAAGCCCTTGATCTGGCACACAGAGTATAGCACAGCTGTGCATGGAGCTACAGGATACCTCTTCGCACAACATCATTCCAGGTACATATGCTGGCATAATCCTTGTCAATCCTCCTGAAGCAGCATATATAATGAACAGGACCCTAGTAAATACATTCTATTAGAGGACAGCCAGAATGGTGTAGCGAGCCAGCATGTAATGGTTTGAGCATTGGACTACAACGCTGGAGATGAGGGTTCAATTCGTTGCTCAGCCATGGAAGCCCACTGAGTGACCTTGGCCACATCACATATTCTCAGCCCCAGAAAACCCCATCATAGATTCGATTTAGGGTTCCATAAGTAGAAAACAACTTCAAGGCACATAACAACAATTGTGTATTTAGGAGAGCCAGTGTGATGTAGTTGTTTGAGTGCTGGACTAGGATACTAGGGCCCCTTTCGCACGGCATTTGCCATGTGAAAGGGTGCCAGGAGCGTCGCGCAATTGTGAGGAGCGATTTGCACGATGCACTCACAATCATGTGACGCTCCAGGGTCGGGCAGGGGCCGCTCACGTGCTTTTTCATTTTCAGCTTTCAGATGAAAATGGTGCGCGATCGCGCATTGCTCCAGGGCTCCACATGCACTTGCCGTGCATGTGGAGCCTCCGGAGCTATGGCGCTCGCGCTTCCTGCCCCAGCGCAGCCTGGGAAACTCTCAGGCTGCGCTATGGAAGGAAGAGGTGGGGCTCTCACACTACCTGCTCAGGAGCAGGCAGCTCGTGCGGAGCTGAAGCAGTGGGTACGCAAGAGCCTCTCGCTGGAGGCTGCTCGCGTGATCCCCACACCCCAATGCCAAAAAAAAGGTAAGGTGTGGAAAGGGCCTAGGGGACCAAGGCTCAAATTCCTGCTTGGCCATGGAAACCCACTGGGTGATCTTGGGCAAGCCACGCCATCTTAGCCTTGGAGGAAGGCAAGAGCAAATCCCCTGTGAACAAATTCTGCCAAGAAAACTCCATGATAGATCCACCTTAGGGCTGCCGTAAATCAGAAATGACGTACAGCACAAACCAACAACTACTTATTTAATCAGTATATTTATATTTAGTCACAAATGTTATATATATTTTTCCACATTCCATAAATAGCCCATGATACTATCACTTAGCATAAATTCTATGCCCAATCTGCAAGGTCAGAATGTACCCAAAATCAGCATTGTTGTTGCTGTTGTGTGCTTTCAAGTTGTTTCCAACTTATGGTGTCCCTGAGGCAAACCTTTCACAGGGTTTTCTGGAGCTGAGAGTACATGATGTGCCCAAGGTCATCCAGTGAGTTTCCATGGCTGAGTGAGGAACTGAACTCTGATCTCCAGGGTCACAGTCCAATGCTCAAAGCACTCCACCACTCTGGCTCAGCATTACTCATGCACAAAACAAAACTGTCTCATAGTTAAGAGACCCTAGGTATGCTCTTGTATAGTTAAAAATATAAGAGACAAAACCCCTAGACAAAGAAAAGAAAAATAGGCACACATTTGCTGCCATAGAAAAGAGAAGGGAAAAGAAGCTGGTTCGGCAAGTAAACCAGTTGAAGATAGACAGGAAGGTTGGAGGGATGAGTGAAGAAAAGAGAAACTGGAGATATTTTCTTCCCCAGATCCTTCTGCTACCATTTCACCACTGCTCTACAAAAGCCTATAAACACCATCTCTGATTCTTCCTAAGCTAGTATCTTTCAGCCACCTAGGCCATACTGTACTGGGTGTTTGGCTGGCTGCTAACTGGGATCCCCCATCAGCAGAGGAAGAAGGATGGGACAAAGGCTGTCACAGGGACACCACTTCCATTTTTCAGAACCCCATTCATTCTACTTCTAATAGATCCAGGCATGAGGTGAGACTTTAAGGTGCAATCATCTGTCATTTAGTTTTGAGGCTAATCGTAGCCAATCTGATTGTGGCATTAGCTTTTAAACCTTAGGCAAGGAGCCAGAGCTGGGAAATTGTTCTCTCTCTCACACACACACACAGACATACACACACACACACACCATTATTTTTGTGGACTTCATGCTGTTTTGTTGTTTTCTGATAAGCATTGTGTTTTTTTCTCACTTTTGAACATGAATTTTAATAGCGTGATCCTTAACAGAACATATTTGTTTACTTTTAAACCATAAAGCAAAAATATATGAACATATGCACACATATACATATATACTATCACCACCACCACTACCACCAGAAGGCATTAAATTATTGAAAATGTCATGGAAACTGATACAGTGATCTTGTTTCCAGGGGTACTGTTAACTCTTCATACATTAATTATACACTACATAAAGTATAGTCAATAAGTTAGATGTAATTGAATTGTTTATTATCTGTGACATGCATCAAGCATTATCTAAAAACCATTTTAGTACTGCCAATAATGCTTCCTCCTGCCTACACACACAGAAACGCAAGGTGCATACCTTTACTTTGAAGCCATATCACAGACTTAAAATGAAAGCTAATCAAATTTAAAGATGAAAGTCTCATGATAGGAAATCTTTTCCTCCTTTATCACAGAGAGGGGGGAATGTTGGGACAAACATTAGGCTATGACTGTGAGACTTTTTTATATATATTTATTGCAATTTCACTATTTTCACCCTTCAGTGCCCCCACTGACAACGCACTTTGGCATATTCATCACCTTAAGGGAATGGTGTGACTCTGAATAGAATTGCAGGTGCAAAGTATGTCATCTAGTAGTAGCCCTTCTTTAAACTGTCATATTTATGGTGTGACTACTTTTAAAATGTGCAGGGACTGTTAGGTGTACGTGTATAGTAAAAAATGTCTGAAAGTTGGCAAATTTCAACATTCACACAAGACTGCTGAAAATCCTTGAAGAATTTTGGATAAAAAGTAACACAGACTGTTAGTATTCATTGGTGCATGTTTTAAAAATGAATACACAGATACAACATTTTCAGACATCTCTGAGAAAGCTTTAGATCTCATGTATGATTTTGAATATTTAATGTAACATTTGTTGTAAAGGCATCAACATGTTGAGTGTTAATGGTTACATCTTCAACAGCATGCTACTTTGGAGCTATTCAAGTGTCTTCAGAAGAAGAGAGTTCTCTGATAAAATAAACTGAAATAAAGGGGCCTGGTTCCAAAGTTTCAGGCTCACTTTAGTGCTTCATAAGGCACCAAGGCTATAGTCAAGATCTTGATGTGCACCTACTGGTTTATACTTCTACCCACATGGCAAGAAATTACAATAATACACATAACCTTTATCTTTGAGGCTTTCACACATCCATTATATGTTTGTGGTTATTATTAAAAAACAAACACACCTTGGATATAGTAAAGTCAAAGACTGTTGTGATGTCTTAAATATACAGACTCTACTGATTCCTTTTTAATTTCACAAATACTGCTTTTTAAAACTACCAGTAGGTTTTTGGTAGATACAGTCCATTAGTTATGCTGGCACACTTGTGCGTGACTTGTTCCCATCCCCTCTCTGTCTTTCTATGTTGTTATTGTTGTGTATCTTCAAGATGTTTCTGATCTACAGCAACCCTAAGGTGAACCGATCATGGGGTTTTGTTGGCAGAATTTGTTCACAGAGGATTTGCCTTTGCCTTCCTCTGAAACTGAGAGAGTGTGACTTGTCCAAGGTCAGCCAGTAGGTTTCGATGGCCGGACAGCGAATCAAGTCTTGGTCTCCAGAGTGCTAGACCAATGGTCAAACCACTGGCTCTCTGATATCTTTCTATCCAACCCCCCATCTCTCCCTCATATACTCCTGAGATAAGCCCTCAGCAATCTGCCTTACAGTTTGACTTTTATTTTATTTTATTCTGTCCTTTAAACCTCCTTTTCCAGGAAATGTCTACCCTATTTTTTTGTTGCACACTCCTCAGAATAACCTTATGCAATACCCTATGTGAGAATTAGACAAAAAATCTGAATGTTACCATGCTGTGTGTCTTTATATTTGATAAAATGTTCTGGTTTCTGCCCTGTAGTAGAATATGGCTAAGGTCACCAAGAGAATTGGTTCCCCAGAATAATTGTTCCATCAGTCATTGTCCCAGAAGGGCTTATTCCTTGAACCTTGGACGGATCTCTCCACTGAGATACAAATATGGACTTGAACTGACTCAAGTAATATCCAGATCTATAAGGGTGAAATGCCCTTTTTTTTGACCAGTCAAAATGAAGTCTGGTCTTAATCTTGTTTCTCAGTACACAGGTCTACCTTTTAAGCAATTTTCAACTCATCTATAAAGTGAATGTGGTACTACCATGGTCTCAAACAGAAAAATGTCCCTTTCTAACCAAATCCTGCCTGCTTCTCAATACTAAATCAATGGTTGCTTTGTATTCCTGAATCTACAACAAAAGTTGTAATTCAGTACCAACACACTAGAAATTAAGTCACAAATCATTCAAAGATTCTTTGGGGCAGATATACACAAGATTATAGTGTATCTTTTCTAAGGTATAATCACACATTACATCTAGAACTACTGCCTTTTGTCATGACTTAAAAAATATTTTTATCAGACAGAGATCAAAATCAATACTTAGAAAAAAGTAATAAGCTCAGTGTGAAGGAGCACCCATAGGATTGTTTCATTTTAACTTGTTTGCCACATTTGTCAAATCACTTCCAGGGACTTTGCTGGTTTTTGCCTCTTGAGGTGTTCCTATGAAAGTCAGCTTGCCTCTCTATACTAGACAATACTAATGGTAGATATAATATATGTACTGTAATGCCAGAACATAAATACAATAGAAATTATAGGATATCATATGAAACTTGTGGCTACCAGATGCAAACAACAATAATAATTTTTAAACCCTGTTTCACAAAGAGCTTTTTAAATATTATATAGAAATTTGCAACAATAGCAATATTCAGTGAATACAATAGTCTAACTGGATAAAGTTACCTCTTTTCTAGTGCTCTAGTATTCTGGATCAATACTTTAAGGAGAAATTGCAAGAGCAACAGCAACAAAAGCAAAATAACCATGTATTCCTCAAATACCCATGTCATCAAGGAAATTCTTTACGGATGGACTAAAGCCATTTCTGCACTACACTGCTACAGTGTTATTATTCCACTTTCAACATCCTATGGAATCCTGGTGTTTGCAGTTTAGGGAGGGACATTTAGAATTCTCAGTCAGAAAGCTCTTTGGCCTCAGCGAATTACAAGCCCCAGAAAACCACAGGATGTTGAAACTGGAATAAAAGCACTGTAACAATCTAGTGCAGAAAAGGCCTTAGTGAAGAATGGAAATCCAAGGCTGTAGAGATGAAGGGGGGTGGAAAAAAACTTCCATCATCAAAAGATTCTGATGAGGTTCGAATAAATTACCATACATGAAAACAGGATTTTTTGGGGAGTGAGGTAAGGAACTGGTTGATTAATTATTTTTTTAAAAACAGTTTTCTTCATATGACTCCAAAAACAATATATGAAAACTTTGGTAGAAATAATATGAGAAATAATTAAGATAAAGTGGCATGCAAAGCTACTCCCACTTACCAGATTGTTGAAAAACCAGCACACTTCTCAGCTGTCTTCACAGTGGTTGTCCAATTAATATACGGTGGCAAAGAATCCAGACTTATTAGCCAATGAAAGGTAACACATGACTGCAAAAAGAGAAATGGAAGGTGTAAGATAAAACCAGCAGCCAAATATCTACTTGATCATATTTCTGTGTACAAATTCCAGAAAAATTAGGCTTAAATCCACTGTTAGTTTATTAGGCAGTGCAATTTCTTCTCCTCCCTTTCCCCCTCTTTCCTTGCAGCCTTCCACCACACCATCTGAATGTTTCCTTCTTAAGGCCGCTTTTTAGGGCATGAGGGATGGGATTTCAGAAGAAGGTCAGAATTCTCCTGATTACATAGACAGAAGCTGTTCTGCTAATTGATGCCACAACTATATTGCTCATAAATACATTTTAAATAACAAATGGTTCCCCCCCCATATAGTTTGTAGACCACACACACACATACACACACACACACAGTTTGCCCAAATGAGTTGCTCAGATGTCCTATGGGAGGAAACATGTTTCAATTTCCTTCCATATCTTAAAAGGAAACACATGTGATGACATACAAAGACTATTTCTATCTTATTCCATACATTAGAATAGACCATCACATGCTTCCATAGCTGTAGGTGGGTATATGTTGGACATTAGTATGGATTAGAAGATATTCCAGGAATTAGTCAGTGGGTGTTTGTTGTTTCTTTGATTTATATCATACCTTTCTTCCAAAATGGGTCTGAAAATGGCTTACAACATACTTTGAAGCCATTTTTCCAGGCAAGCTCAATGCCAAAACTGTTAACAGTATCATGGGTTTCAAGGAGAAAAACAAAACAAAACAACAATGTGAGGCCACTATTAACAAGTAATTCACGTTTGTTAAATGAGACTTTAAAAAAAAAAATTCACCAGCTACAATAAATGATTTTTTTTCACTGTTAAAGAGATCGCTGCTATGTTTATGTTTATTCAGTTTCGCTCACACTAACATATGAGATGAATTAGCTTTGTGGAGATTTACAACAATCTTTCTAATATACTAACACAGCTGAAGAGATTAAATTTATTGCTCTGGAAAGGAACAGACACTGTTATATTTTAGATCTCTTAATAAAACAGCAAATGACAGTTAAAAAACATTTTACTGAAAACATGGAGTCTGCATATAAATACTATATGAAGTCATAGAAAGATAACTGTTCATAAGTCTTCCTCAAGGTATGCTCAGAAGTGCTATAAATTGTGAATTGAAAATGAAACTGATCTGAGAGTGAGATAAGTAAATTTAAAGAAATGGATATTGTATCTTTCATGCTGAAATGATCAGAATGGAAATAACAATAATCAGAAGAGCTAATAAAACGTCACAGTATTTGTAAAATTAGCCAAAATCCTTTACTCAGGACTCATTACAGAACATTGCACAATATTATCGCACCCATGTTAACCTTTGCTCTGCATGTGTTACATTTCAATGCATTTGAGCTAGGAAGAAATTATGTATTTTAACACAGATTAGAAAGTGGGGCCACCTTGTCCTATGTAAAAACAAATCAGCAAATACTTTGAAGTAAGGCTCTTTTTCACACCTATTGTTGTAGTAACCCATTACTGCTGGTAGAGGAGGATTTTGGATTGTAAGGGAACACTTACAGGATAAAGCTACTAACGGGTATACTAGCGCTGATGACCACATATTATCTTCAGAAAGAGAGTGCGATGGGAAATGCCTCTGAATACCAGCTGCTGGGGAACACAAGTGGGAGACTGCTATTGCACTCACTTCCTGGCTGTCAGCCTCCACAGGAATCCAGTTGGTCACTGTGGGAACAGAACGTTGGACAAGAAAAGACTTGCCAGCCAGGCTTTTATTATCTTCTTAAGATTTGTCATGGGTTGTTTTCACTCAGATCTCTTGAATGTGTGACAAACTTCCCCATGTAGTAGAACACTCCTAATGAATGACTTACTACAAGAATTTCTACAGAGTGAAATATAAAAGCCATTGCCACGTAACAACACCTCATGCAGGCCCAGACTACACATAACAGACCTGCTGTGTCATTCCAAATTTAGATACATGCACATGTGTAGTAGGGAAGAGAATTCAAATGCCCAAAGGAGCATGCAAGCAAGGATTCTGCTAAGCCTCTTAACCTCTCTGTACATTATCTATAATTATTTTATCAGTTAGGACAAATGTTATAACTATAATCTGAGTGGGGACAATTGTGTATCATCTCACCTGGAATACTAGTTCACCTTGCCTTAGAACTTTTCTGATTAGAAGTTGATTTATTTAAGCAATCCTGGAAAAACTCCCTTTTGTTATAAAGCTGTAACAAAGCTATAACAAGACTGGAAGAGTTCTGGAAGAGAGGAAAGAATATTAAACTGTCTTCATCTACTGGCCAAAATCCAGAGACACGGTGTCTATTTTTCTACTGTACATTTGTAACAGAGGGCCCAGTACTCAGATAAGAGCTCTGTTACTTAAGTATAATCCAACTTGGCATTAAGAAGGATGCTAGCATGAGTTGCAAGAAGGCGAGGAGTAGCCCTATCCTTCTCCGGGATAGTGGCAATCTGAGCCCAGTCAGAAACCTTAGCTGCTCCTGATTTCTTGCTAGTGTTCTTCTCTTAGCAGGGGACAAATGAACACACACACACACTCTACACACACACACACACTCATATACACAGACATATACATACAAATACACACACATACATGCACAAAAGAGACTATACCACTAAGAGCCTTAGTTTACAAATGGCAAGGTGGTTTTCCATTCAGACAAAAGATACAAAAATGGAATCCAGCTGCTCTCTGCAGGAAGCAGCATGTAAACATTCCATATTATAATTTCTTACATCTACACACACAGGGCTGTTTCCATTATAGTTACTCTACATCACTGCATTACCATTGTTTCTATTTCAGTTTCTCCAGATTCATAGCAACAGATTTGGGGAGAGTAAAACTTACAATATCACAACAAAATTTGTCATCCCCTGTTAACTGCATTAATGGCAGATAAAACCATATGCCAGTATTGTATTACAAAATAGCAATATCACTACAGATTACAGAAAACAGAGAACTATTCAGTTGTAGATAATTTAAACAATCATTTTTTTTAAAAAAAAATCAATTAACAGGCTAGAGTGTTCTCCAAACTCAATTTCTTTTTAATTAGAATAATATATCCACATATTGTAATTTCTTTTTAAAAATGTATTTTCGGTGAGGTGGGGTATTAATTGGCTGATTTCCTTATAAAAGAATCAAAAAATACAAATTCACCCACTCAGACTTTGAATTATAAAATCCTAAATGTTTAATGATTAAGGTTTCTCATCTCAATTTCGGCAGCAAAGAGGAAATTTAACAGGGTACCAAAGTACTTCTGGACAAAGAAATATCAAAATGCTCCTTTTAACAGTTTTCTGCTACTGTTCCCAGTTTTATTACTCTGTGATAATCAGAGTGACCACAGAAAAAATTGCTGAAGTGCCGACTGGCCAAAAGGACCACTGTCTGTCTGGTGATGATAGCCCAAGGATACTATCACCACACTACCCAGACACTTAGTGCTGCAGTGGACACAATTCAGTCAGTGGCAGAGCATGGAGTGTGTGGAGGGGGGGTGGAGGGGGTGGGACCATGGCACAAGGGGCGAGGCCACCGTGTGCAGGGGCGTGGCTACGGGCCAAGACGCCCCAGAAACATTGTCACCTGGACCGAATCATCCCTTCCACCCCCACATTCCTAAGTGATTGAATTCAGCTATATAGCTTCTTGGCTACACAATATAACAATGTCCTCTTGCTCACTGGGTGATATATGTCAGAGACATGAAATGCAGCCTTGGGTCCACCTGGGTCTCCAAGTCTTTATTTATTTTGTAGCCTCTGGCACACACTCTGAAATTGCTGTTGTTGTTGCCAACATTTGCAAAAATTTAGAGGCTAAGTGCTTCATGCACTATAGTTACTGGAGAAAGGAGCTAAATGCATGATAATGAGTGGGAGAATCATTATCATTGTCAAGTTACTACCTTGTAGTTCTGTATCAGTAGTCAGCATCATAGTTGATCTCACATTAATTTAAATCACTTTATGTACATTAAAGATACATTTTCCCATCAGAAGCCAAAATGACTGGATGACTGGACAGAGACCATTATACTTTGGAGGTAATATGGGATGATTCACTCATTGGAAAAGAGGATAAAGCTTGGTAAAGTGGAAGAGAGTGGGAAAAGAGAAGGACCACATTACAGATGGATTGATTCAATCAAGAGAGCCATGGTCCTGAGTCTCCAAGATCTGAGCAAGGTAGTTGATGACCAGAATTGTGGGGGCCTCTCATTCACTAAGATTCCTAAGCTGAAGTACTTGACAGTATATAACAGCACAAGGTTCATTTATATATAATACACATCTGATGATAATGAAAAGGGAGGGCATCACAGAAAACCACAGATATGGATATTTGGCAGTTTTGTTTCTATCCCATCACTCACGATATCACCAGCACACATAGCCTGTCCACATTCCATATCGGGTTGCAAAGCTTCCCCACCCTTCCCATATGGAAATAACTGCATATAGTGATACAAAGTCAATCTGACATTTTTTGCGGTTCCACAATATGTACTATTTTTTCATCCCCCTCTCTTATTCTGAAGCACATACGATTGCCTATTTCCGTACATAATACATATACAGACACACATACACAGACACACAGACACTTTTTAGTTGTGGGCATATTTACAGGCATGTTATTCACAAAAGACAGACAAAGAAATTGAAAGATGAATGTGAGCTTGTGTTTGCATACTTGTTTGAAGTCCACAAATAAGATGCATTGGTTTCTTCACACACACACGAATTAAAAATTGAAAATTGAAATCAAAGAAAAAAATTCCCAGCCCCACTGCCTCTCATGGTTCTCAACCCTACAGTTAATGCCACCCTTGGGTAAACCATTCATTGGTTTAAAAGCAAAAGAGTATGTTCATGCCCATTTTGGTCTATATCATAATGTTTTGTCCCCTGATAACAAGGGCTGTGCTCACTGTACAGTTCTGCCACTGCTGTTACCAATGCACATATCGTAGAGACAAATTTAACCCAAAAACTATAGCCCTTTTCACACGCATTTGCCATGCGAAAGGGCCCCTTGAGCATTGCGCAAATGTGAGGAGCAGTCCACACGACACACTCACAATTGCGCGACACTTCAGGGTCTGGCAGGTGCTGCTCGTGCACTTTTTCATTTTCAGCTTTCAGCCAAAAATGGCGCGCAATCGCGCAATCACTCTGGGGCCCCGCGTGCACTTGCTGTGCGTGCGGAGCTCCGGAGCCACGGTGCTCACACTTTCTGCCCCAGCGCAGCCAGGGAAAATCCCAGGCTGCACTGCGGAAGGAAGAGGAGGAGTTCTTGCACAAGCGGGCAGCAGCTGCGGAGCTGAAGGAACCAGGACACGAGAGCCTCTTGATAGAGGCTACTCACACGATCCCCACATCCCAGCTCCATGAAAAGGTGCGTTGTGGATAGGGCCTATATTAAGTACAAATAAGCGACAGTTGGATGTTTGGTTGTCAGTGTGACTTGCACTCTCCTTAACATTTAATTTTCTGCAATGATGCATTATTTAAACATATATAGTTTCTACTTTGGCACTGTTCTTATTTTCAAGTTGAATGCCATCTGCTGGTCCCATCAGTCAGCCATAATTATGAGTCTAAATATGTTTTTTTTCTTGTGATAACATATTCGCCTGGGACAACATGCATCTCCTTATAAAGTCTAAAATATAGAAATATATGCATCCATGCACATGTTAATCTATATACCTTAGGGATATAATTCTTTACGAATTTTCTTCTCAAAGGAGACTATGTGTACTTTTAGAAATTTTCTTTCCACCAGAAGTAAGTAAGAAGTTTTCAAAGACTGTTGGCCGTTCAGGACTTATTCTGTGAAAAATTGGCACATGGTATTTTTGCACAGAAAACAGCACTTTCTGTGTAGAGAATAATATTTATTCCCATAAACATTTTCTGCACCGAGAACACAGTAGAGTTTGCATAGAATGAGTTCCAAACTGTGAAGATTCTCAGTTCATGACTCTTTTCACCAGGGTTTCTCAAATTGTTTTTAAGAAACACGTTTTTCAACCTTTAGAAAAATATTTTCAAGGATTATTTTCATTCATAACATACATACAACTGTTAAAGCATAAAATCAGCATCGGGGTTGGAACTATATTTATTTCTGCATGTAGTTATTTCAGTTATAAATTTTAACTGACTCAAATGTTGATTTTCTAAAAAACAACACATTTCTTCTTCATTTTGGGAGACACTTATATGTGAACATTGGTCTCCCTCTCAGTGCCTGATATTACTAGAGTTTGAAGCCTAATATCCCTAGTTTTGACTTACTTGATGAAAAGTTTGTCCTAACTTAACTCATATTGTCCTTGCTGTAATGTTTGAATTTGTCTACCCAGTTGGAATAAGGAGACAGACACAAAATGTATGATTAAACTAAGGGCCACTTTATTAGCTATTTAATTCTGATCTGCAGCATTAATGCTTAGTGTGATATATGCTGAAGCAAATGTACTCTTGCCTCTTCTCCAGCATAGCAAGGGTAAGCCACTTCTTACCCTACAGATAAGCTACACCATTCTAGCTTGTCTCCATCCAGCCTATTTCTAGGAAGCCTGAACATGTTGACTCTCCCCTTGAGCCCCAAGCCATAAAGGATAAGCCAATCAAATCCACTCCCTAAAGCTGTTTCCTTTCCTATGCCCAAGTCCCATGAGTCAGTGGGAAAGTCTGGTGAATTCCCTTTTACCAAAAGGTGTCTGTGAGTGCACACTGATTGCTGACCAAGATTTCACTCTTGACACTAACCTGCTAAAAGTGACCAAATATTATTACCATTAAAAGAACTGGCAGAAGTCATTTCTGAACCACTTGCAATAATCTTTCAGAACTCTTGGAGAACAGGAGAAGTCCCAGCAGACTGGAGGAGGGCAAATGTCATCCCCATCTTCAAGAAGGGGAAAAAAGAGGACCCTAACAGTTATCGCCTGGTCAGCCTGACATCAATTCCAGGAAAGATCCTAGAGCAAATTATTAAACAGTCAGTTTGTAATTACTTAGAAAGCAATGCCGTAATCACTAAAAGCCAGCATGGATTTCTCAGAAAAAGTCATGCCAGACTAATCTTATCTCTTTTTATGGTAGGGTTACAAGCTTGATAGACGAAAGGAATGCTGTAGATGTAGCACATCTTGACCTCAGTAAGGCCTTTGACAAAGTTCCACATGACATTCTTGCAAAGAAGCTAGTAAAATCTGGGCTAGACAGGGCTACTGTTAGATGGTGAGAAGGGTGCTCACCAATGCTTGCTTTTCATCCTGGAGAGAAGTGACTAGTGGG
This sequence comes from Cyclura pinguis, assembly GCA_030412105.1. NCBI lineage: Eukaryota > Metazoa > Chordata > Lepidosauria > Squamata > Iguanidae > Cyclura > Cyclura pinguis. Next base: position 136,121,935 of record CM059600.1, read on the forward strand.
GTGCCACAGGGTTCTGTCCTGGGCCCACTGCTATTCAACATCTTCATCAATGACTTGGACGAAGGAGTGGAGGGCATGCTGATCAAATTTGCAGATGATACCAAACTGGGAGGGGTTGCTAACACACCAGAGGATAGGATCAAATTTCAATACGACCCTGAAAGATTGGAAGGCTGTGCCAAAGCTAACAAAATGAATCTCAACAGAGAGAAATGTAGGGTCCTGGACTTGGGCAGAAAAAATGAAAGTCACAAGTACAGGATAGGGGACGTGTGACTGGATAGCAGTACGTGTGAAAAGGATCTAGGAGTCTTGGTAGATCACAAGCTGAACGTGAGTCAGCAGTGTGACACAGCAGCCAAGAAAGCCAACGTGATTCTTGGTTGCATCAATAGGAGTATGGTGTCTAGATCGAGGGAGATAATGGTACCACTCTATTCTGCATTGGTTAGGCCTCACTTGGAATACTGTGTCCAGTTCTGGGCACCTCAATTCAAGAAGGATGTCGACAAGCTGGAACGTGTCCAGAGGAGGATGACCAAAATGGTGAAGGGTCTGGAAACCATGCCCTATGAGGAACGCCTTGTGAAGCTGGGTATGTTTAGTCTGCAGAAGAGAAGGTTAAGAGGGGACATGATAGCCATGTTTAAATATTTGAAGGGATGTCATGTTGAGGAGGGAGCAGGCTTGTTCTCTACCGTTCCAGAGACTAGGGCAAAGAGCAACAGATTCAAGCTGCAGGAAAGGAGATTCCACTTGAACCTCAGGAAGAACTTCCTGATGGTCAGAGTTGTCTGGCAGTGGAATATGCTGCCTCACAGCGTGGTGGAGTCTCCTTCTTTGGAGGTTTTTAAGCAGAGGCTGGATGGCCATCTGTTGGGAATGCTTTGATGGGTGTTCCTGCATAGCAGGGGGTTGGATTCGATAGCCCCTGGGGTCTCTTCCAACTCTATGATTCTATGATTAAATGTTAACTTAAATAAATAAATAATTTCTATTATAAACTAGTTATTTCAAGTCAATATTTTTTAAAAAAATTACAGCTCCACGCAAAGTCAATCTTCCCCTACTAACATAGTGAATCAGTACAAGATAGGCAAAACACCTAGGCAAATCATGTTCCATTCTCCAAGTGTTCACTCTTCCAGATGACAAAAGCCCCATCCAATCAGAATAAACAGAGACACACAAAATGTATGGCTTAACTAAGGGCTACTTTTATTAACTATTTAATTATAATCTGCAGCAGAGCTGCTTAGCACAGTGTATACTGAAGCAGGTATGATCTTACTTCTTCTTCCAGCATGGCAACGGTGAGCCGTCCCTGACCCCAGAGGTAAGCCAGTCAATCTAGCTTTTCCTGGTATTTTTCACATCCTTCTTTTTTCACAGCCTGTTGGGCAAGAAGTACTGGCTGTTCTTGAGTGTCAGGCAGCAAATACGGCAAAGTAGCTGAGTCTTCCTAACCGGAAGAGAGTAATATTTTAGGGGATATCTCCAAATGTTATAAAGCCACTGTCTGAGGCAGCTAACTTCCATTTATTAACTTTATTTATATCTTACCTTTTCACCCAGAACAAGGGCCACCCCTCAAATACATCTAATTACTATGAAGCCACTGTCTGAAGCAGTTAACTTGCATTCATTAACTTTATTTATATTTTATCTTTTTACCAAGAACCAGGACCACTCCTCAAAATTCTTAGAATTTTATTTGCTGCACCAAAGCAGCTCAAAACATACCCAGTTTATTCAGAATAACTGGACAGAAAGTGTAGAATAGACAATTCAGCCCAGCCCACAACACATCTTTCCTCTCAAACCAGCAAGTGCTAAGGAAAACCAAATATTGTTTTTCCTGAATGCAATGTATGGTGTCTAATGCTCTTGCCTTGTGTGTACAGTCATTCCTCCACATTTGCTAGGGTTAGGGGCACAGGACCCCCGTGAATGTGGCAAAATCGTGAATAACTCTAGGCCCTCCCAAACCATATTTCACATACAAAAAAGTATGATCACCATATTCACCCCATCATGGATTCCTTTGAGGCACCAGGGTTCCTTCACAAGGCAGAAGTGGCTGGCTGGTGGGGCTTACTGCCACCTCCACTGCTGCCCCATGCCATTTTTAATAGGGACTTACAAGTCTCATTTGCAATTTCTCAGGCTCATGAGGCTTGTGGTACCTATTAAAAATGGCATAGGGAGGCAGCAGAGGTAACAGCAAAGAATCCATGAACAAAGTAGGCCCTCCACATTCATGAAGGATAGGGACACAGATCCCTTGTGAATGTCAAATAGTCACAAATAGGGCACCCTCCCTACAGGCTTCTGCCTGGGTGGTGCACCCACCCAGGCAGGGGGCAGGGAGGCAGGGAACAGGCAATCACTTTCCCTGCACCTTCTTGCCACCGCGCGAGGTGTGCCCACACTGCTGGCGGCACAGGAGGAATGCAGGGAACTGGCGATCACCTTCCCTGGACCTTCCTGCCATCGGTGTGGGGCACCCCGCATCAGCAGGGGTGGCAGGAGGAGTATGAGGAATCCGTGATTGCCCTCCCTAGACCTCCCTGATGCCTGCACCTGCGGTGGTGGGGTACGCAGGAAGAGTGTGGGGAACTGGTGATCGCTCTTCCCAGACCTTCCTGCTGCCCATGCAGGCACGCTCACACCAGTGGCGGTGGTGGTGGTGGAAGCAGCAGGAGTGCAGAGGACTGGCAATTGCTGTTCCCGGACCTTCCTGCCACCTGTGCAGGCACACTCGCACTGGCAGCAGGGGCGACAGGAAGAGTGCAGGGAATAGTTGATCGCTCTCCTTGGACCTTCCTGCTGCCCGAACAGGCATGACCACACTAGCGGCAGGTGCAGTGGGAGCAGAGTGGGGAATTGGTGACTGCCTTTCCTGGACCTTCCTGCCACCCACGCTGGCATGCCCGCACCCACAGCGGCAGTGGGGGAGGTGGGAGGAGCGCAGGGAACTGGCGACCGCTGTCCCTGGACCTTCCCGCCGCCCACGCGGGCACGCCTGCACCCACAGCGGTGGCGGGGGTGGCGGAAGGAGCATGGGGAACTGGCAATCACCCTCCCTGGACCTTCCTGCCACCCACAGGCGGCGTGTCTGCACCGGTGGCAGGGAGAATGGGAGAAGCAAGTGGGGTGGGAATGGGTGGGAGGAGGAGAATGGGGGGCAAGTGGACACCCTGCAAATAATCAAATTAGAGAAAGTGAAACCCACGAATGTGGAGGGAGAACTGTAATCAAATCCGCAAAAGTGAAACCCACAGATGCGGAGGGCTGACTGTATTTTTGAAACTTCGAGTAGTTTGCTTCTGCTGCAGAATAGCTCCTTGATAAGTTTAGATGGAATGCATAAAGTAAGTAGTGAAAACTATCCAGATTTATTTAATTTTGACAAATACCCTAAAAGCACCAGATCCTGTCTGATCTTGCAAGTTAAGCAGGGTCGACCCTGTTTAATAATTGGATGGAAAATTACCAACGAATACCAGGTGCTGTTGGCTATATTTCAGAGGAATAAGTTGACAAAACCACCTTATTCGCCTAAGAAGACCCCATGAAATTCATGAGGTCACCATAAGTAGACAGGTGACTTGAAGGCACCTATACATGCAAACAATACAGTGAAAAGTTTGCTTATTCAACATGTGGCCATTTAACTTATTGCTACTTCCCTTGTGTTTTTTCTAGACTACATGCTACTTATTGTTATATTTAAACTGTTGGTTCTCTCAAAACAACATATTTTTGGCTGTTACAAACACTCACAATTATTTTTAACCTTTTTAATTGTGCCCACACAGCTCTTATTAATTCAAGTTTAAAATGTCACAAGCAAGAGAAGCAAAGGAATCACTCTGTGAATATTTATTTTAAAGAAAAATCTGTTTCAGAGGACCAGTTAAACCAGGCTTTATTTATTTATTAAATTGTGCACTTCATGTTAAAAGTGTCAAACTTACGAAGGGCATGCAGTCAGAATGCTAAATGCTGATACTGACCCCCTTCAAATGTCCCTGTTTCAATTTTTATGCTTCTTGATGATATATTTCAAAAAAGCTTCCAGTGCTAACTATAAGATCCTAATAAAACTAGATGACAATTTGAAATGGAATGATGTAGCTAGGGTTTTTGCTGCTGCTGTCGTTGTTTTAATGCTCATGTTTGTGATATCGCATGAAATTCTATATCATATTATATCTTCAAATATGCTGCATGATGGATTAGGAGAAAATGTTATTAACAATGCACTGTACAGTTTCCAAAAATCATTTTATGCCAATTGCAACCTAATATTAACATCACATATTAATTTCCTCCAAATAAATGATTGCATAGATCATAAAGATGGCCATGGTTATGTACCCACTGTGTTCTCAGTCTCATTTGCTTTAAGTCAGCCACTACATTTTGTACTAAGACAAACCATTGTTTAAAGTTCTAGGACAAACTTAGGAAAACCATTGTTTAAACAATTGTTTAAAGTTCCTCAGATCCTCCAGTGGATCTTCAATTTTTACCTATCTGTCTGCCTGTCTATCTTAATGTCTCTGTACTATACGAAGCAGGGATGGGAAACTGCAGGGAGGCCAATGGGCAAGCTCAGGGTTACAAATGTTACTTAGAGATACATCTTTTTTTAAAAAATAATATTTCTTTCAATAAAAATGCGCACACTACATTCAATTATTTAATAAATTCCCATATATAACAAATTCATAACAATTGTATTAATTGTATTATATCATTGTTACAAACAAAACACTTTTTAAATGAAAAAAAGCATTCGAATTAATGTTAATCTCAACTTAATTGACTATTTCTCATTTAATTGTAATTTAAATTGTTACTATGATTAAATTTAGAATGATTTCATTTAGCTGATTAGCATGCAAACTGGAAGGACTGCAGAAAATTCAAAACCTGGCAGAAGATCTTGGGGAAAAAAAAAACATTTTGATGATGTTCCTTCAAATGTAATGTTGTTGGGTGCTCTGGGGACTTTGAGGTCTGTCATGTTATTGAGTTCCTTGGAGTTTTAGAACCATAGCCCACAGACTGTACTTCCCCTTCATCTGATATAAACTAAGGATTTGGAAGCTGCGCTCCTCAAGATAGAACTGGATTCTAGCCCTCATTAGCCCTTCCTATCAGAGTTAGTGGTAAAGGGGGGTGGGAATGAGTGTTGAAGTTCAGTGACATCTGGAGGACTATATTTTCTTCATCACTGGTATAACCTAAAACTCAAATGGCACCAACTCATCCATGCACCAACTCATGAAGCTGCTTGTGTCAAGAACTTCCAAGGAAAATGTCCTCCAAGTGGTGCAAGTTATCATAGGCCCTTTCCGCACCTTACCTTGATAGTGTGACGAACCAGAGCCCTCACGATGTTGCTAATATCGCAAGAGGCTCAGTAGAGAGCCCCTTGCAGTCCACATACAGCAGGGCATTGGCAAGAGAGCATCAGTCCCCGCCCGGTGGCTTGTCCGTATGTCGGCGTCCTGGGCCATGCCTAGGTCCCGCCCTGTCCCCACCCCACCACCCCTGATTGGGTAGTGGTTCTTTTTTTTTATTTTTTTTGCCAGCTATCGTGCTAACTTTAGCACAATAGATCCTGCCAACAGGCTGTTTCGTACTACGTTGGTAACGTGCTAACGTACTAATGATAGCGCCGGGTTTAAAAAAAAAAACACAGTTGGCCGGACCCCGGAGGCTGCTGTCATCTTGAATGTGAGTGGTGACGCAGCCCTGGGGTGGCCTCTCGCGGTGACGTGTTGTGCAGTGTTCCCTGCTGCAATGGGGGCAGTGGCCGGCCTGCTGCTGGGCAGAGCGTCCCCTGGGAGTTGCTGTGTGAGGGACAGGCAGCAGGGCCTGCACACACCTCTCCCACTCCCGGATCCTTCCCGGAAGCACACCGGACGACTGCTCTGCAGACCCTCTGGTTGCGCGACTGATGCGTGAAAGAGAGGTTATTTTCACCTTTCAGGCAAAAATAAGAAAACGTGATATCAGCACTATCCATGGCCTTGATAGCACCTGGTTCGCCAGAATGTCATGCGGTACGGCGGCTCGTGAAGGGGGGAGGGAGCGTGCCTAATACGCTTTAAAAATGCCATGCGAAAAGGGCCATAGTAAAGAATCCACACATGGTGAGAGAACATTTTTTAAATAAATAAATAAATTAAAAAAATGCAAATTCCAGTGACACTTCAATATCACCGCAATTTCTATGTAAACTTAGATTCCAAGTTAAAATGACAACCTTAAGTTTAGAGGATATAGCATAGCATGGATCTTACTGACTAAACAGTGCTCTTTAAAGTACTACTGACACCTCAAAATACTATTATGGAATTGAACCTCAGTACATTTTGCCATCCATTAACTAGAGTTATTCAGGAATGAATAGTCTTTGAATTCAGCTGCTTTGAGGTCACAGTTGACCTGCCCCCACATCTCCCATTTTGGAGCTTTCTGATAGCAGGGATGGCACAGCTGTGAATTTATGCCCACTAAGCTTTCTAGCAGCAGCACTCCTCTTTGCCAGCAGATGAGGGCCTCTACCACAAACCATTTAATATCTTGCTTTTCTCCAATATGGGACCCAAGGTGGCTTACATCTTAGATTAAAGCAAAATATAGCTAAAAATCCCCTAGACAGCCAATAAATTATTTGTCAACAACACACTATCCCTTAGCCAACCCAGCCAAAATGTACCTTCATACAGGTATTGTTCTCTGGATTAACAGCTTTCCTTGCAATAACCACACAATACCTTATTTCTACACTTACAACATACGGTATTACTAGATAATTCCTCAAGTGATCAAAGTGAGGTAAATACAATGAAATACCAGACTTTTTGCACATGGACTCTGTGAATGTAAGTATGGTGGCTACCTAAGGGAAGCTGCTTGCCATCCTTATTTTAATTAAGAAAAAAGGGAGGAGCTGCTTTGTCCTGTCACTACGCTTCTGACAATGTTAAATCTGCCTGTCCCACAGACCATTCAGACACCTTGCCCGATTCCCTCATTTTCAGAGGATAGTTCACTCTGGAGAACTTTCAGCTCAGCACTAGTTATTTTGCATTGTTGTCTGGATGCTAGTTTACACATTATTTCTACCTAAAGATGCAAAGATGTGGCTTATTTATGCGCTTCATCTGCTTTAGAAGTCACTTGGTAGCCTTGCACTTTTGTGGTCGTGACCAATTTGCTGTTGCCCAGGACACTGGGCCATGCTTTCTCATCAAGGTACAATGTTTTGTGCTATAAGAAGCCTTTCTGCTTTTTTTCTAAATCAGCAACAATTCTCCATAAACCCCATCATACCTGATATGTCTATTCACAGCTGTAAACACGCAGTTTTGGCTATAAGAAATAAATATCAATCAATAATACTTGCTTTCCCATTCCTCAGTGTATCTCTAAAGTTGTTGAACTACTGGCATAAATCATGAGCAGTAACAGAGAAGAGAACAAATACCTGGACCTGCATGGTGAACAGTACTGCGGGGGAAAGTACGCATTTGATGGCCTCCATGGTCAGAGGCCAGAGGTGACTGCTCTGTCACAGGTTGCCAGACACACATGTGGTAGGGACAGAGCCAGAGACTATTTAAGGCCTGACTGCCTCTTCTCATGCCTCTTTGGATTTTCTTTTCATGTGAGAATAAGAATTGAGTGGTATGTGCAGTGAGCACTACTGCCCAGCAGCAAGCGAGCATGTGCTAGATCACTGTCAGGGAATTGTAACTAGTTAATTGGGAATGTGTTGCTGGTGGAAGAAAGGCAGAAAGGAGAGCTTGCTGCCCTGTTCCCATCAGTCTCCACTTCTTTGGCTTCACTTAGTTAACTCTGGTGTTTACTATTTTCTTTGATGGTCAGGGGAGCAAGGAGTCTGCAGGGATGGGTTGCAGTTATATGCTACCCAATTGTTCGCTGCTCAACTCCTTGCTATTGGTGGACAGAGCTCCAGGGTGTTTCAAGTATGCAACTATCGTGTGTGTGCAACAGTGTATGTAGGTGTGCAGGTGTGGTGATCTTGACTGTAGGTGTGACACAATTTTAAACAGTGGGGTTGGTGACCAGAGGCTGGGATCTGGACCCACTGAGTCTTTTTAGGTTGGGATAGGCTGCACCACACGCTGCCTTTGTGGCTCTGTGGTTTGGTAGGCCCTTTTGGGCCTCGGCAGGCCTCAGGAATCCGAAGCCCCTTCTGCGCTTACTGGATCCCAGCAGTGTCCTGCGGTGATTTCAACAGAGACTCTGCTGGGAGGGGAGTGTAATAGGAGTGCTCCCCTCCACACTGGCTGCCTTTGTGAATGGATGACACATTATGGCACCACCTATTCTTTCTGCAGTGCAGCTGGGCACTGTCCCAGGCTGCACTGGGGCAGGAAGCTCAGCCATTGTGCTTCCAGGATCTCTGCACCTAAGGTAAGTGCGGGAGGGCAGCGGGAAGACAGCAGGTGGGCTGCATGATTGCCAGTCATTGATGGGTAAAACCTGTCAATGATTTGCTGCATGATTGTGCCACTTGGGGACGGGAGAACGATCGGACCTAGACGACCTCATGCCTAAATATCACCCAGGTCCCATCCTTCTCCTGTCCCCAATGTGGGATGATGACGTCCTGCAGAAAGGGCCCAGATCACTTGCTTTCTTTGCAGCCTGTTTTGTGGCAAGCCCCATCAGGCCTTGTAGTCCTCACCTTTGTAGCCCATCACTTCTATAAGGTCCAACTGGGCCTTAGTAAGCCTTGGCAGCCTGTTATGTTTGATACTTTTGCTAGTGTCCTGTTTCAGGTTTCAGTGCACACAGACAGTTGCTAGGGAGGAAGCAATTTACTCAGATAGGCAGATAATGATAGATAAAGCAGGGCTAGTAAATCAAACAAAGTCTCTGGAAAGCAATCTTGCCTGGAATGGTTCACTTGCAAAGAGGCAAGCAGGAAAGAAGTCTAAAGCCAGTCCAAAATTCTGACAGCCAAACAGGGTTTCCAGCCAATCCAAAGGTCAGGTTTCCAGATATCTGGAACAGAACAGCAGGAACACCATGCCAGAGCTGGAGATCAGCTGGTTGTTTCCAACAGGAAACACAGGTCAGTGCTGTCTCTCAAATTGGCTGTGGTTAGTTGTTCTTGATTAGGAGAGCTTCTCCTTTTCCTTGGCAAGAAGCCTCACTGGACATCTTTGTTCTGCTCTCTTCTCTGCCCATTGGATCTGAGGTTAGGAGGCTGTACCCTTTATCCAATTGTTCAGTTGTTCTGGTGCTGCCCATGTGTGATAGTCTCAGGTGAGTTTTGGCTCTGGCTTGGTGTGCCCTGGAGCTACCACTCCTCAGGCTGACTGGGAGAAATGTCCTCATCCTCAGATTCTAAGTCCTGGTTATGACAGCTGGACTCCACCAGGTCTTGGTAGGCGTTTGTGGCTGGTTACCTATGAAGCACCATATGTGCAGAAGTAGCCTTTTGGTTCTCAAGGAAGTAGTCAATAGCTCTCCATTAGTGGTTAAAGAGAAGTAGCTTACAGAGCCATCCCTTTTGGGGATTAGACTATGGCCGCAGGGAACCATCTGGCACAAGCTACAATGGATAAGTTTCTGTATGGGAAATGTTTATATTTTTTCTGTACTATATAGGGAGCTAGATAAGGAAGACTCAGAAGGATTAGATGAGAAGGACAAAGAAAAAGTTTGTAAGCATAAAGTTGACAAAACTTAGGTGAACTGGCTGTCAGGATTTTTCATTTATGCAGGAATCATTGCAAGAGTGCAGCCCCGGAGAACATCTTTGCTCATCCAATACAGGAACATATTCAGAGGGCGTATGTTCACTTTTCAGGACTTGCATGACTGTAATATGATATGGCTTTCAGGATGAGAGTAGTGATGAACCCAAGCACAAGATGGGGTATAATGCATTTACTACTGTAGATATAATTTATGACGCATGCATGGTCAGTTTAAAGAGAGAGGGCCTACAGAGCCCATAACACTCAGAAGGCCCAAGTAGGAGGGTGTGTTAAAATCCATGCTGCTGACCGTACACAGAAAAAATTATGCTGAGAATCTGGGGTATAGGGTGCTTCCACATGGCACCCATGAAAATTCTGGCATGAGCGTCTTGTACTGAATCACATTTCAGTCCAAAAGAAAAAGGAGCAGATGGATTTAAGGAACATCAGTCAGGTAAAAGGGATGGGATGGTGCAGCTTAAAATAAACTTCCAATAAACTTGGACAGGCTAGAGTTACTTCCGCACCTCAAAAAGCTTAGCATCTTCCTGGAGTGGGCCCTTAAGCTTCGGCTGGGATGCGGGGGGTGTAATTCATTACCTTTATTATGTTTTTTGTTTAGCGGCTGATATGGAACAGGGCAATGAGCCTTTATAATGAGGGAAATTTACTCCTTAACAGGGAATTTAGGGGTACCTTTAGTGCATGAGAAAACAGAGGGGTAAAATATTTATTTAGTTTTCCTGGGTGCTGAGATCAATACCATGGAGTGGCACTGCAGGCTCTCTGTGGAAAAAAAAATGATTTAAATAGGAGAGTGTCCGAGTTTTGGGAGCTTAGAAACCTCACTCTTCAGGAGCTTCAGCAGCTTATTGGCCATCTAAACTTTTATTGTAGGATTGTTGCTCCTGTACGGTCTTTTTTAAGGTATCTGTGTCACACTATTCCTGGTGTGGGTAATCCCATCATAGAATTATATTAACTAAAGAATTAGGGAGGATGTGAAGGTCTATCAGGACTGTCTTGCATCCTTTAATGGGATTTGATTGATTGATTGATTGATTGGGGGGACAAGCTGCATATCCAGCATTGCACTGAAAGTATCATCAGATACAATGGGATCCATAGGGTCTGGGGTTTGTGGACACTGGTGTGGTCAAATATGACCCCAGGAGTGGATTGGAGCTTGTATGTTGACAGATTTTACATTCCTATAATTTTTTCCAATTGTGGCAGCTGTCCAGATTTGTGTGGAAGAGTTCGTCAACTCCTCTATTTCTGGTGTGATAATATCACTGCTGTTCAGGTGATCAATTCTATGCTCTCCAAGTTCCCCACAGGTCACGTGTCTGGTCAGGGCCTTGGTGTTCCAGTGTCTTCACTTTAATAATTTGTTTTTGGCCCTCTACATGCCGGGTGAGGACAACGGGATAGCTGACACTCTTTCTCACCAACAAATGTAGCACTTCAAATAACTGGCCCCAGAAACAGAATCCTGTCCAGTTCCAATGCCCATTGACCTGTGAAGTCTTGGAGAGGAGAGGCTACTTGAGCCATCAGCCTCTTTTTATCTCCTAGGATTAGGACTATTTCTCAGAAGCCTGGTAGGCAGTTTGAGCACTTTAGGCTCCTAAATGGCCTTTAGCCCATTTGGTCCATTCCATATTTTGCAGTATTGTGCCTCTTTGAGGGTCAAAGGGTTGGCTCTGAAGTCCACCAGGATTAGGCCTCTGCCTCTAAGACACAGCAGTTTCAGGGTAACACAGGTGATTTTAGGGGCTGCAATGACCGGGAAGCGTGGGCAAGAGAGAAGAGTCAGGTGTCTGATATGACCACTATTCTGCTACATCCATACAGATTTGGGAGATGTCTGGTCTGTGATTTCTGAAACAGAACATGAGGCTACTTTGTTTCATGTGTCAGCACTGACTGCATTCTTTGGGGCCTTGTGGGTACATGAATTCTTTGCATCAGGCGGAACCCTGACCTTTAAGGACTTGGCTCTGTTGGAACAACAACTGATCTTGAGGATCAGGAGTTCTAAAATGTATCAGAAGGAGGTTGGGGCAGAAGTCAGTTTAGGTAAATGCACTGATCCTGCTGTATGCCCAGTATGTGCCCTGCAGTGTTACGTAACAGGTCAGGAGAACCAGAGGTGTTGCTTTGCCATGTTGACTCTTTACCCCTTACCAGGTATTAGTTTTGGACTGTTACCTTGAAGGCCTTGCAGAGTTTAGCCCTGCAGGGTAACTTTGGTATACACACCTTTTGGATTGGGGCTGCCTCTATGGCTTTTGCGATGAGCCTGGGCCCACAGTCTATCCAGTGCATTGGGCATTGGAGATCTTCAACTATTATGAAGTACATGCATCCTCTCAAGTTTTGACTGTGTCGTATTAACTAATGTTGTATCTTCTGTTAGTTTCTAGGTGCTGTGTGGTTGGGTGACAGGTCCTGATCAGTGGCCACAGTATGATTTATTGGGCAGTGCACCAGACCTGCAGTTGGGGTTCATTTTGGGGGTTCAACTGGGGGATGCTACAGTGGAGTGGCTTAGGAAAAGAGGCCCTCCAGTGGAACCTTTCATTGCCTCTTTTACTTGACTAGTGTTACATGCCTTCTCCACACGTTTTAGTCATTCACCTTGGTGGAAATGACTTGGGCCTGCCCTCATTCTACCAAGTTATGCATGACTTCAGGGTCATTTGGAGCACCTGGCCAGATATAACCATTGTCTGGTCTGCTATTTTGCTACCTCAGTTTTTGGAGGTGAAGGGAGTCCCCAATAGATGGATGAACAGGGAAGTCCCAAATGCATTGAATGGGGGGTTGGGCCATCTCCTTCTAGAGCCCACCACAGTTTTCCAATGGCCAGAGTGCTATAGGTCCAGTGGCATTCATCTTTCTGAAGAGATAATATGTTGTTCCTGAAGGACATGCAAGAGGGAGTGAGGACGATGTTGGCTGGCCTGGTAGGTAGTGGGGAGGGAATATAAGAGTTCAGGGTACACCTTGACATGCTTTTTGGTGTAAGGTAGAGCTCCAGAACTTCCAATTTAAGTCCTGGGATATGGAGAGTGGGGAAAGACCCTTGAGGTGGATCGGGGTTTTTTTTAGCTCTCGCTTATAAAGTCCTAGGACTTGAGGGAAGTACCCTGGTTTTGCCTTTCAGTACACCACTATCTGGGGATCAACCAAGTATTGGATTGCCCTCAGGGCTCAAGTGTTTTGCCCAAGGGAAAGCTGAGGAAGTAGTCAAGGGGTGGCACCTGGCTGCAGCTGATCCTGCATAGTCTGTTTCCCCCCTCTTTCGCCTTACTAGGTTCAATGGAACATAAATACCTTTTAGTTCAAATAAAGTGGTCCTTATTTAACCCATCTTTCTGTGTTTGGTCTCATTATTCCATGGTTGGTCATCAAACAGTATACTGAGTTTAGGTCTCAGTGAGTATTCGTACAGGAATTGGCATAGGATCTAGCCTCTCTATGTGCTGCACTGAGAAACCCTCTTACTTTATACAGGGAATTTTCAGTAGTTCCTAATGTAAAAGAAGAGGCTAAAAAGGCAACTGTGCAGTGTAGTAGAGGCCAGATTCTGCATTTGGTTCCTCATACCACTAATAGGTTGTAATAAAATTATGCTCCTTTCAGGATAATATCCAGAGTCCTTAAGTCACTGTTGAAGGCCACTTTTATGTTTCTGTCAGACTGCTTAAAATGTGAGTGTCAGGACTTATGTATAGCAGCTAAAATCACTCATGCTTTACAGTCCTAATTTGTGTAATTTCAGAAGCCTTTAATTCAATTAAAACCTTGTAAAACTAAGCAGAACTAAGCAGGTTTTGACTTTATTCTGCATATTTGAAGAAGTATTTTCTGCTTTGATACTTTATTTTTAAACAACTCATCTCAATTTTATTATAGTTCAGGGTCTACAGAGAATAATGAAAACTTATTTTTAATTACTTTCACTTGTAAGAATTGGCTGATAGATATTCCATGAATGTTATGATTCCCTTGGATGGGGGAAAAAAGCTAAATGCTAACCCAAACAGATTTTTTAGAATGATAATTACTTGGTAAACAAGGGAATTGTAGCCAAATAATTATCTATGAGGTCTGATTAAATTAATCTGAAAGAAATTAATAAAATTGTTATCAGTTTTATCTCTGTCATCTATAGAGTCATTGAACATACTGTTATCCAAGGTTAAATATCGAATTATTATTAAATTGCATTGTTTTCAAAAAGAAGCTTTTACTCAGAGCAAGCACAGTATTGCACATATTTCTTACTGCAAGCTAAAGTACAAAGCTTGTTGCATGTTAGCTTGCTTATGCCATATTAGGCAGGGCAACATTGCACTATATGAAAGAACCCATCCGAAAGGCAACAAGGCAGGAGGTTGCCTGAGGAAGGTCACGATAGGCAGATTATTTTTAATCTGCTTTTGAAATATTATCAGGACTTTGTTATGTGGTTTAGGAAAAGAGTATTGGCTCATAGAATTATAAACGCAGGTATTTTTCCTCATATGAACTGACACATTCTCACTATAATTTTCTGTCTATTTCCTATGGGAACAGTTCTATACTCAGCATCTACAATCCAAAAACAACCAAAACACTCTTCTCATTCCTTCAGCTACTGATGAAGCACTTAGCAGGACATGCTAAGAATAACCTAACCAAATGCAGTGAAATCAAATTATTTTGGAAGACATTCATTCTAATCCCGAGAGTCCTGGACTGAGAAGTTTATATCAGTCTGTTAAGACTTAAAGTCTTAACAAGAGCCTGCAGTGGTGGAGTGGGGCTGGAGAACAGGTTGAGGCAGAGCCAAGGTGTCCCCAGAAGTGGAGTCTTTTGAATTTCTGGTACCCTACTGTGCAAAGAGGGAATATACTTCATATTGGAGCAACACCACGACCACAAAGAGAATTAAATGATTTTTACTACCATGAATACAAAAAAAATGGAGGGAAAAATGGAAATGGGGTACCATATTGACTGCTGAGAAGCCATCAGCTTCTCCCTCAATCCAAAACTACCGAACAACAGCCACTTCATTAAATGTGCTACACAGAGAAATAAGAAGTGAGCTCCATGGGGGTTTCCTCTGCCTCATCTGTTTCCATTCCAATGTCTTATATTCAGAACTTTGTAACCAAAAAGTGCCTAAATTTGCTTTCTTCCTCTCCTCCTGCCCACTTCCCTTTCATTTTGTGCCATGGCTTTTAGACTGCAAACCTAAAGATGGGGTCAGTATTCTTACTGTTTTTTGCAAGCTATTACAGGAATCGTTTGTTGCTGTTGCAGGCAAGCAAGCAAGTAAGCAAGGAAACAAAGCTATAAATAATGAAGCCTTGTTTTATCCTACCTACACCATATTTTTACAGGTGTATTGTTTGCACTGTCTTTGAACATAGAATGGTTTGAGTATTGGACTAGGTCTTCAGGAAACCAGGGTTCAAATCTCTTCTTGGTCATGTAGTCTAGATTGTAGTCTAGATAGCATTTTTGTTGCTTTGAGTCCTTCCTATTTTGATGTCCTGGGAGGGGGATAGGTGCTGCTGAAGAAGGAAAGAAATACCAACTTCCACAATACCCTCCAAAAAGATACACCAGCATTAAGATACAACATATTCATATGCCTGTGCTACTAACAGTACGCCAGCCCAGAAATGAGTGAAAGTAACCTCAGTATAAAGCACCATTAATGTTCATCTCTTTTAGAATCTGAAAACCTTTGTCTCGTGGAATTTTAGAGTTTAATTCAATGCGCATTTTCCTGGGAGTATGGATCCCTGGACATAGCTGGACTAACTTCTAAGTAAACAGTTACAAGATTGCTCTGCAATAATTTTTTCATAAAGAAAAAGCTTGTTCCAATAAAATCCCAACACTTCGTCCAGTAGAACATGCCAGTAAATACAAGTGAAATGCATTTTGAATGGAAATAATATGAAAATTGTTTTGCATCAACTTAGATGATAAATCAGAGCCTTTTATGCTCTGTACTAAAGTTTTGATGTACATGTTCCTAAGATAATAATGCTAAGCACACTTCTGGAAAGTAAATTAAGTGGAACTATCATCAAAGAATACATGATTGAGATTAGTCGCATTCACATGTGGATATTCAGACAAGTCAGACCTGTAGGCTGAAAGACCATTAATTCCTTCTTACATTTCGTGACTAGTGACAACATCCATTTTCCAAAATGCAATGCTCTGGTCTCAGCAGTAATTTTATTTTTGCAAAGTGCCATATGTGTCTACAACTCTCCAAAGTTGGGAGACCCCAGTTTAAACCATATTTGTTCCCAACAAATTTGAACTCATGTGGTTATCAATTTCAGTAATCTTGACCACTACACATCTAGTTACTTAGAAGTACATTAGCGAGAGAAATGAAGACAGTTATATGCAACATCTGCATTTGATTCATAGGAGTTTTAAATTAATGGAAGGGTGAAGTATTATACCTTTAAGGATTAAATAAATATTTTAAAAATGACATTGATTAACCTTTAAAGTGTGGCCATTTAATCAAAGTGAGAAAATGTTTAATGGGTTTTAAATGAACTAATAAATCACAAGATTTTTTTCATGGAAGAAAACCAAATGTTTAAAATTAATTTATTATGTCCTGGTTTGTTCTAGAGCCAACTGGGAAGAAAGATATCAGAGGTGCACAATGCCAAAAACGGTGCCATTTGCAATCACCTGTTTCAACAGAAAGTAGACAATATGAAAACCTCTGCTTTCTTGGTTGTCTTGAGCCAAATATCACGGCTCTTTTAAATAAAAATAAAAATCAACAATTTAGGGTGCCATCTTATATTTGAGGTATGTGACTGTGTGATATGGCAGAAACTACCAGATTCTTGGATATACTGAGAACCAGCATAGTGTAATGGATTGAACATTGGACTATGATCCTGGAGACCAGGTTCACTTCCCCACCCACTGAGTGATCCTGTGCATGTCACATACACTCAGACCCCCAAACACCATGATAGGTTTGCCTCAGGGTTTCCATAAGTCAGAAATTACTTGAAGGTACATGGCAACAAATGGATGATATGCCAGCTGAACTGCTTAGATATGCTGACACAACATGGTGCCATTGGTTCTGTTCTGCTGGCACACTGTTACTATAGAAGTAGCCAAAACTGTGTTGAACAAATGGTGTCTTCAGATCCCTGATTACCCCCACAGTGAAATTTTATTTCAGTAAGAAAGAGATAGCACAAAGAAAATCTCTTCCACTGAACTCAACTGAAAAGGGTAAAATGCTGGAAAATCATCACAATCATTTTCATTGTTGTAGAATTCTGCACTTAAGACATGGTAGAACTCTCCATCTCCTCACAAAACACCAGTAACTATATATAAACCCCAGGTAGGTAACCTGTAACTCAACCCAAATAATACAGTGCACAACATAGAAACCTCTTGAGAAAAGTTGTTTCTGCATGTAAAGAAAGCACCTTGCACAAATAACCAGCCTGACTGAAGAAAACACTTAAGTATTTGAGCATGTCGCTTGCACTGGTCTTCCAAGAAGCCCTACAGATACTCATCTTTCAGATTCTAAACACAAACACCCACGATCAACCAGTCACCCTTTCCTAGATCTACATCAAAAGCAGAAATGGGCATCGGCCGGCAAAAAAGTTCCAGGTTTTGGAGGTTTGGGGATTTCCGATTTTTGGATAAGGAAGAGTCAATCCGTGGTGCGAAGGGGCCCCAGGTGTAAAGAGAGAGCTAAGCTAAGAGTGCACTTCTGTAACAGATTTTATTGTTAAATTGCAACCCAAATTTTTTTTCAAAGAAATTTTCTCTTTGTAATACTAATCTATCAAATGAGGCAAATTCATATTTATAATAAGGAAAATATCTAGTTTGGCAACTTCTGTACTCAATAACAGTAAGAAAACCAGGGTAAGTGGTTTAAAATTCTAATAACTGACTGTAAACATTTCACTATCTGAAGTCCCCCCATCTCATGATGCAGACTGTGAATCAGGGATGTAAATCTTCATAAATTTCATTCTTATAAGAAAGAGCAAACAATTTTACCATTTTAATCCTTGCCATGAGAAAACTGTTGAATGCTGCATAGTTTTCAAACAATAATCAGAATTTGGGAATTATTCTGTGCAAACAGTGCACATTTTGGTGCAGAACATGGCATTTTCTGGCAGAAAACCAGTTTTCTAGACAGAAAACAGCACTTTCTGGGCAAAAAGGAAAGTTGTTTTCTGTACAGGAAAAACATGCAGAAAACTTATTTTCTGCAAATAAATGCTATTTTCATCACAGAAAATTCCATTCTCTACTCAGAAAACACGACATTTTTGACACACACACCCCAAAAAAATCCACCAGCATTTTTTGCAAAGCATAAATTGGCCATGATTCTCACCTATCTAGGATTTTTCTCAACAGATCATTTTTAAAAAAATCTTGTTGAACATTCTTCCAATCTGTACTATAAAATGTTAGGTCAATAACAAGTTCTTACACTGAAAAACCACTTTTTTCAATAATTGGTTGAACTATGACTATATTATTCTCCAAAAAGTCATTCATTCAGACTCATTCAAGCAACAGCTATTTCCTTACAGCTTTCATATGTCTTTTAAAAATTATTATATGAAAATGACTCACACACACAAAAAATAATTGAAGTGCAATACTTCGTATGTTTGGATACATGTATTACGTGTGCGTTCATGAATGCATACCTAATAATTTCATAGGACAACTGCCCTCCCCCCCCAAAAAAAATAGTACAAGACTTGTTTGTACAGATGAAACATTAAAACTACAGAATAATCTCATTTACCTCTCAAAGAGAAATTTCATTATTATACAGAAACACATAGAAACACATAATAGCAGTGCAACATCTCTATTGTAAATCCACATAAATTTACAATGATTGTATATCCATAAGTAAGCACAGATCAGCACTTCACTACTGGAAATTCTATTGGATATATCCATTCTGCTACAGCAGTTGCATTTCTCCAGTGGCAGTTCAGTGTTAAATCTGATTTAAGAGGTAGCGTTCATCTGAGCATCCCTCTGGAACCAGAGTTAAAGAGACAGGGAGGATAGCTCCAGGTTTCAGAGTAACTACATTTATCTTCTCAACTGAAATGGTTGGCTAGAGTATACTTACTGAACTAAGTTTATTCCTAACTTCCTTCCTTTTTTACTCATTTACCAGGGAGGAGAGATGGCCATTCCTAAAAGGATGATGGTGGCGGGAACAGCACAAATAGATGTGTTCGTGTATGAAAGAGTGTTTGTGAGTGAGGTGCAGAAGAGAGAGATAAGATGACCAGCCATTTTACTATATGTAATTTTCAAGAACTTCACTTGATAATATTTAATTTTATATGGGAAAGAAGTGCTAAGGAGATTTATATCCTGACTTGATTTTTGCTAAACAGGTGCATCGGTATCCCAAAGCTGTGTCAAGGCAAGTATCAGCCAAGAATTTATGCAGCCAAATTTTGTTGAATTTCTTTAAGTTGGCTTGCATGAATGATGCATTCTAAGATACAGATTACTGAGATTGCTTGTCATCAACACAGATAAATCAAAGTGTACACCCAAAGTTTATACCGGTTAACAAAGATGTCTCTGACATCAAACGTGCTATCTTTATAATTCAACAAAGGGACCAGGCATTGGAAAGGAGCCCCAGCCAGAGACACAACCAGAATGTTGGATTCCATAGACGGGGGGCAGACGGGGGGACAATGTCATAGATAAAGCTCAGACATCATCAGGTAATGCTCTCTCCATGACAACAGCCCATAAATCAACCCTCTCGTAGTGGATCTCAAACAACACCATTTCTGAGATAACACCATCAACTTGCCCAAGAAAGACGTTACATAGCTTTGTGGTCATCAACTTCTCCAAGAAAGATGTTCCATAGCTTTGTGATCATCCCTGTTCTGCCTCTCTGTCACAACACTGAGGACAGATCCTCAAACCTTTGAAGGATGGAGTTTAGTCTCTTGGAGAAAATGGTCGCAACTTGATGGGTGCAAGTTCTTCCTCTCCTCTAATGCGGTTCAATTTTGCATCAGGCAACCAGAGAAGAAACACCCAGATCAACATAGGTGATTTCATCTCCTATACTCAGATCCTGGCAATACATGAGTAGTAGAAACCTATCACTACAACTTCTAAGATTCTGAATCAAACATGAATCAGAGCTCATTAAGATTTCTGGAAATTAGGTCCTACAAATAAAGGATCTTTGCTTATAATGAGAGAAAAATCACATTTGTTTCATTTCAATCTCTGATCTTGAGTTGTAACCAAATAGGAATTTTCTCTGAAGTTAAAGTGTCTTATTGAACACGAGAGCTGTCTCTCCAGTGAAAGTAAATCAAGAATATGAGCTTTCCTACACTCACCGCCCAAACACATGAAAAACATGTGCCCTAGGGATTTTCTTCACTGGAAAAAGAATTATACCCTTTGAGCAGCTTTCAAGTAGTTTCAAATGGGATAGCCTAGGATGGAAATGAAGACTGCAAATCCTTCCAGTTCTAATAAATTTCTACTTCATTATATGCTTCATTATATAGCTGTGTGAAATTGACATATTTCTAAATTAGTTATGGATTTGCTCTGTACTTACAAGTGGTATAAAAGTGGTTCTGCAAGAGACTACACTTAATTTTTTTTTATCATACTAATCCATTCACTGTTCATATAGATAAATACAAAGCATTGTCTGAGAAATGGTCATGCTTCAGTTTTTCATGTTCCAGGGTAATGTTTAATTGAGGAACTTGAAAAAAAAAAGTCATGATGTATGCTGAGACACTGTATATTGCTGAGGACAAGGGAGGGAATCTGCAAATGCAGAAAGCAAAACCCAGAGGTGCTAGTCACTCCTACACTTTCTTTTCATTTCTCAACCAGCATGTGATGAAGTATGTTGAATACTGCACAGCTTAAATCAGATGTTTCGAAGAAACTGGGGCTCTAAGTTGATTTAGCATAGAAGTGGGGCTGGGGGTCATTTATTGCCCCTTGGCCTCCTATTAGGCTGCCATAAGGCAAATATCTCCAGGTGTGACATCCAATTTCTAGTTTCAGATGTTTTTGGCTTATTTTTAAAATTGTGAAGGTTGAAAAGATTCCTTGTTTCATGCTGCTTACGGAGTCTATTTTCAACATAAGGGGGGGGTGCGTTCATGGGGGCTTTGCCAGGCCTAAAAAGTCCTTAGAGGCTGGAGTTTTCCCACCCTTGATTTAGTGATACCGAATACAAGAAATGTGTCTTTGTATCTCTGTTTTCATCTTCATCTTTCTTCTCTCAGTATAGTGTGACTGACATCCAGGTTCCACTGGCCTTGTACAAGACTCTGGATTGGACTCTGTTTCATGCTATTTGAATGCAAAGTGAGTAAGACAAAAGTAGGGAAAAGGGAGAACTGTAAGGTTGTCTCTAAACTAGAAGGCTTCAAGAATGCATCTGGGTCATCTGCATTACTGGCTGCATTAGTAAATTTGGGTGGGAGCATAGATGACTCTGAGCTAGCTGCACCAGTGCTGGGACTGACTGGTGTCTCCCTGCTGTCCTATAAAACCCACTGAGTTGTCTGAGAAGGAAGGGCAGCAACTGAAAAATCTATGCCAGAAGGAGGGCGAAAAGCTCCAAGGGTTCTGAAGATCTCACCAGGTTCACACTAGGACACATTTTTTTCTGATTTTATGGCAAATTCCCAGACAGAGTGAGAAAAACATAACCTAGTAATGTAACATTTTCCACGTTCCTGAAATCAGTAGAAGGTAATTCCCAAATAAATACAGGACACGCTGAAACTAGGAATCACTTTTTCCTTTTCCCTAAAGGGAAAACGCACACACACAACTAACCACCTATATTCACTTTCCTTCTGAAATACCAGATCAACTGAATTGTTTTACAAGGGAGTATTTTCTGTTCACTCAGTTTTCACATTGTGGCTTGTACATTTTTATAAGGAATGACAGACTATGGCATATGCTAATATGGAAATTCCCTAGAGCACTATATGTCCAAAAAGCACTGAACACATTATGCTCATCCATACATGTAATGTTTTCATTTGTGACAGAAACACTGATAATATCTTTCATTTGTTAAGCCAAGTATAATAATATATGAATTTCATCAATACAAATCAACTCCATATTGCATTAAACAGCTTCAGAAGTGAATAATAATCATGACAGGGTGCACATCAATATAAGCCAAGGAGTGGTTTATAAGCAACCAGTAGCAGTTGTACTGCCTACACAGCCTTTTACTGGATTCTCTCACAAGAAAAGATATGCAATGCTCTATTTTTTTTTTTTCTGATGATGAAATGTTTGACAGAAGCAATTGTGCTGACATTCCTCTTTTGCTGTCATTTTTTTTATATTTCTTTGTCTATTATGTTCTGTATATACATACCAGGGGTGGGGAACTTGTGGTCCTCCAAGTGTTTCCAGACTCACTCAACAACATCAGTGGTTGTAGTGCAAAAACATTTCCTACTCTGATACAAGGATACAAAGTTGTTGTTTCCATATGTCATCTTAGTTACAAATCATACTCTTATTGTAACACATCCAGTGAATATTACTATACTAAGCACAATTAGGAAAATTTATTTTTAATTAACACGGCACCCAGTAATAGATATCATTCACTTCAAATGAAATTCCAATGATGACTGCATCCTGAGTACACATTGCTTTCCACAGAATGGATCTGGAGCAAATATATCTGAAAGGGTAAGACTTCCCAGCCATTCATACAGGTATATGGCTGCCAAAGGCTCTCACATTAAAATGCAGTGCCATTTTATAAATAAGAAAGTTGCCAAACACACACAAACTGACACACAAAACAGAACACAGAGAAACAGATGTGCAAGAGCTACACTGAAATGATTCTTATTTAATGAATTTATACTCTGCCTTTTTAATATTCAAGGCAGCTTACATGAACTATTAGAATCAAATAAACACATTATGTACATCACCAATCTAATAAATCCCAGAAAGAACAAATTAAAAGCCACCTATCAATTTTTAAAATAAAAATCTACACTACAGCCTATTAAAAATAATTAAGCAATAAAAAGTAGTGAGCCAAGCTTGTTTTATTCAACTGGTGACAGGAGGCAATCAGTGAGGAAACGAAATGCACCTCCCACAGGACAGAGTTCTAAGAATTTCAGTGCATGCATAGAGAAGCCCTTATCCTGAGTTGCTGTCAACCATGTCTCATACATGGCTGGTGCCACAGAAATGGGCTCTCTAGCAAATCTGGTTGCTATGGGAGAAGTCACAAATGATTGCTAACAATAAAAATATATTATTCTCAATCTGTGACTCCTCACCTTACTGTATCTTGCTTCTTGCTAATCCCAATACAAGGAATTAATGACCTGGTGAACTAATCATAATCAGGTTGGTTGGCATCTATGTTATTAAAAAATCTTCACAACCTTCAAGCAGTAGATTTTCAAGACAAGCACCCCACTGAGAGTTAGGCAACTTTGGAAATTCATAAACCAAGCCACCATGCACTGCTGGCAAGCTAAATAGTCAAAACCAGTGTGCTGAGAAGCTTGAGCGAGGAGACATGTGGAGAAAAATATTGCTGGCTAAATGTGTGTTGTATCCTTCCACTAATCTTTGTGGCATAAGCTACCTTTTCTGAGAATGTGCAAGAAGATACTATCAATGCTCAGATACTTTTTATAAGCTACAGTTAACATATCAAAATGAGAAAAGTGGGGAAGATTTGGGAAATGTCCTGACTTAAGCAGACATGCTCTCTGAAGTGGAACAGGCTGGATTTGTGGGTGACTTAGAAAAAACATGGAGACACAGACAGCGTCTGAAAAAATAGATGTATTTTCTCTTTGCCAGTTCTCCACATAGCCAAAACAAGGTAGGGACAAGAAAAGGGATAAAAGGGCAATTACTTCTGTGACAGCACTAGCTTCTTACAGGGGGGTCTTCTTCATGTCCAGCCACAGAGATGCAGGGAGAAAAGGAAGAATGAAATCAACAGGGATAGATTCTGTATTTTCACTGATTATTGAAAGTGGAATAATAGCACTGTAACAGTCTAGTGCGGAAATGGCCTAAGTTTTGCCACTGTGTCTGTGGGAACAGAGACAGCAACAGGGCACATAAATGTCTCGGAATGGCTGTTGAGTTGACCATTGCATCTGCCCTTCTAGAGTTTGCGATGCTTCATCCTCTCACAAGGGGCAAATCTGCATGCAGATTTCCACCATCACTGTCCCAGTGCAAAAACTTTACAGTCTTCCACTGATAATCTGGGTCCGTACCTTGTGTCATCTGGAAAGGTAAACTTTGTGAGGGGAGGGTTTATTTGCCCTCCTCAAAGGAGGGAGAGATAAAGAATGCTATCAGTGGTTTGGAGCCGCGGTAAGAGGTATTGGGGACAAAATGGGAGATGTTCTAAATCACTGCTCAGTCTCACTTCTACTGCCTTTCAGTTTTAGTCAGAAATCTGGCTTTGTATGGTGCTTTAAAATAAGAAATTGGCTTGAATTTAACTTAAGTTATGCTTAAAATTATGTATTTATTTATTTTAATTAATATTTATTGTAATAATATTTGGTCACTTCTAGCAGGTTTATGTCAAAAGTGAAATGTTGGCCAATAACAACCACAGACCCCTTTCAGCAAAAGGGAGTTCTCCGGACTTCTCATTGGGATATGGAACTCAGGGACAGGAGAGGAAACAACTTTTGGACTGTGCTCAATTGGCTTTCTCTTTTAGGGCTCATGGTTTGAGGGGAAAGTCAAAATGCTCAGGCTTCTTGGAAACAGACCAGCTGAGGTTAGGGTGGCTCACCCTGCATATGCTGGACAGGAGGTAAGATTCAGTATACACCACATTATATACTGAATATATATACACCAGAGACCAGAATTAAATAGTTAATAAAGTGGACCTTAGTTTCTCCATACACAATTTGTCTGTCGTTTCCCTCCAGAAGGATCTGCAATTGACAAAGAGCATGAAATACTGGATTTCTGAATTGAGTTTTTCTGGATATTGATTTACCTTAAGTTCCGTTTTCTGAATTGCCAAAGCAGGATCTGTACAGAATCTTGGATCAGCACACACACCCCTAGCATTTGTTAAACTCTTGTAAATTTGTTAAATCACTGCATTCAAGATAAACCTATTATCTGTCACCAAACAAGACAGGAAGAGAAGATTATACAGATAATAATGTTTTTCTTTTTTTATTATATAAAATGAAAAACAAGAAAAAAAAACAAGAAAAAAACATAGACACCCTAGTTTCTCAATTCCAGGATATAACAAGCAAATTAAAGGGCCTCTCCATTTCTAGAAAACCAGGTAAGGAATTTGCTACCATGCAAATTATGCTAAGCCATGGCAATTTGACAAGGGCTACAATAATGTCAGTGAAATTAAGAGTGTCTGAGAATGAATTTTTTGTAGAACAGGAGACAGAGAATATCATGGGCAAAAGAGGGGCAATATACTGCTATGACTCAGTCCTGTTTCTCTTTGTTATTCGAATCAGGTGGACTCTGCAAATACTGGACCAATGCCTGGATGTTGTAATGGGCTATAAACTAACACTGAATCCAACAACCGAGCTCTAAGAACTGGGGCTTCCCCGGCCTACAAACTGGTAAGCAATGGGCCCTGGATAGTTTGGGAGTTCTTTTGAATCCGCATCTTTCACTGGAGGTGCAGGTGGACTCTCTAGGGACGGGGAGACACTTGGGGCCAAATTCGATTGACCTACCAGCTACAAACTTTCTTGGATAGACATAATCTGAACACAGTAGATCATGTGCTAGCAACTTCCCAATCAAACTAATGCAATGCACTCTGTCTGAGACCGCCCTTGAAGGTGAGACAGAAGCTATGATTAGTGCAATATGCAGCATGAAGGTTTCTGACAGAAACACCCTGAAGTTTACCAGTTTTAAAGAATTCCACTGACTGTCAATGTGCTTAAGGCTGGAATTCAAGCTGTTGGTGATGACATTTAAGGCCTTGAATGGCCCAGAACCTCAATACTTAAAGAAAGGTGTGTTTCTATCTCTTTGCGTCTGTCTTTCTAAATATAGTCACCCAGCTTTCACTGCTAAAGATGCCACAAGTTATTGTGTGGAATAATAAATCACAGTTAGTGTTGGTCATCAACAGTCCAGAGTCCAGGAACTGAGAAAACCAGAAGCTGGAAAAAAAAACTGAACAGAAGGATGTGAAGAAAAGACAAGATCTGTTTTTAGCTATCACAGAAATCAAGACCTCGTCTCAGAGCAAAGAAGGATGTCTTCCAACATTTCTGTCCAGCATCATGCTACCAAACATTGGTTCCAGCCCTTAAACTGTGTGTAGAGCTCACCTTTTCTATAGAAGCTGATTGCTGAGAGAGGACAGTTGAGGCAGAATCTAGAGTTTTTCAGATGTTTTCAACTTGCCTCTGTGTTGGTCTTCCCATGTAGCATAGCCATGTCTGCCACCATCTCAGAGAGAGACACAACACAGATCTGCTGGGGGAGCCCTGTGTCTCTCACTATTGGTAGCACTTCATTATGTGAGGATGTGGAAGATGGTACTCTCTACTTTGGCATCCTAGCTGTGGAATGTGCTCTGTTTGAAGAACTGAGCAGTGCCAAATTTAATTCTATTTCAAAACCAAGCTAAAATGTGGAGTCTCATCAAACCCTTTGGAGTCTAAGGATCTTGCCTTCAGTCTGTATAAATACATTGATTTAAATCCTTAACTTGTTTTACATTGTTCTATTATACTATTTTAAAGAGTTGTTTTAGATTGCTTTTAAATGTGTTTATTTGTATATGTAATATATTAAATGTTTTCATTTGTTGGATGTCACTTCAGGGCTCCTGATGGGCTTTCACAATCAATCAAATCAATTTGTTTTCAATTGTTTTTGCCTGTAGTTTGTCTTGAAATTAAAATAACTGAATCATAGGAGTTGAATAAATATTCAAAAATATTTCCCAAATGGTTGAAAAATAAGTTTCGTACTTGTCAACAAAACCTGATGAGAAAAATCCTGGACTGATGAGAATTTTCACAGTTCAGGATATATTCTGTGCAAAATGTGTACATGGTTGCTTTGTGTGCAGAAAATACTGTTTTCTGCAGAAAACAACCATGTACAAATTTTATACAGCACTAGTGTATATACCTGTCGATGCCTGGGATTTTATTTTCTCATAGGTAATATCTGTTGGAACGATATGACATCCTGTGTCTTTAATTCCCGAAACTGTCTTCTCCAGTATCTGTGTCTTTAATTCCCGAATCTGTCTTCTCCAGTATCTGTAACTTTTCCCCATATTCCCCAATCCAATCTGTATTCAGAGTTATTAACACGCAGAGATTGCATTTCTGAGGGAATAAACTGCCATCTTCCTTGCTGCTAGGCCTCGTCTCCATAACAACTGGCCGGGCTCAAGAGCTCTCTGGCTGAGAATTCCAAAAGCCCTTCCCTAAACTGCAAATCCCAGGATTCCATAGAATCTTCAAAGGCATCCAATCATATGAAGTCTTCTCGCCTGACACAATCAGTCATATGAGGTCAGGCCTTCGCCTGACACAGACAAACACACAAACTTCGACTTTTATATATTAGATAAGTCCTGAACTATGAATAGTCATAGAAAAGACTTTCTCACAGTGGGCATAAAATTGCTAAAATTACTTGTTGCTTAGTTTAAGAAGAAAATTAGTAGGGACGGGACGAATCCAGAATTTTCCGAATCCCTAGATGGTTTTGGGAATCCACAAATCTCAAATCTTTCGAATCCTTTTTTTAAGAAGGGTTTAAAAAACAAGGGAAAGAAGGATAATCTTGGGCAAGACACACTCTCTCAGCCTTAGCAAAAGCCTAGGCAAAAGCAAACCGCCCTCTGAAGAAATCTGGCCAGGACAATTGTCATAGTTTTGCCTCAGGATCTCCCCAGACTGAAAGTGACATGAAGGCCCTTTCTACACAGGCAGGAAAATGTGGATTAATCCCACATTTCCTGCCTGTGTAAACAGGGCCACATACTACAGTACGGAGATAATCCAGGTCAAAACTGGATTTTCTTTGCATAGATCCTAGTTTGATGATGCACCAGCACACTTTGGCAGAGAAGGCTGCGACACCTTGTAAAACTACAAACCCCAGAACTGTGTATAGAAGAGCTTTGCAAAGGAGCTATGCCAAGGAATCTTTCAGCTGTCCTTGAAATCTTGAGACTGTACCTTCCAGGCAATCAGGCCTCTAGCAGGCCCCCGAGATGCCAATTTTTAAAAACAATTTTTCTTTTCTGCTATATGTAGTTTGTCATGTGGCTCATGAGAAACCATGACAGACATTTCACTTCTCACCCTATTCTAGCTTTACAGCCAGGCACTAGTCTTGTGGAAGGAAGTACACTGGCCTACACGTGGCAATCACTGGATGAGACCTTGCCCTCTGCCCCACTACTTCTGATAGGTGTCAGGCCCACTGGCCCCAGCATTGATGCATGTCATTGATTTTCAGTACAAAAATAGTGCTCAACTTAAATACTAAATGTTCAATTTAAATATATTAGAATACAAGCCCAGATGTAATTTCTGAAATTGTAAGCAAAGGCCATTATTACTCCAAGGGAAAAATTCACCTACTTGCCATCTCTCCTTGTGTATCTAATCTCCCAGGATATCAGGCATCCCGGTCTCCCAGGTTTTCAGGTGTCCCAGTCTCCCAAGCGTCCTGGTCTCCAACAAACTTATTTGGTTGGTGGATTCGAAAGATTCGGTTTGTCTATTTTAGCACAGGGATTTGGATTCATGAATCTCAAATTCTTCCCAAGGGTTCGAGGATTCATGGATTCAAAGATTCAATTGGCCCATCCCTAAAAATTAGTGAAGAATTTCATCAATGAGTCATTGCTATGGCCTTTGACATTGCTTTAGAACAGGCTAAGCACAGCGCTCCTTCAGTTCCAAATTCCACAAAATGTCTCCTAGGATACGGCAGCATTTTTGCTAGGTTCCCCACCACCCCCCTCCAGCAATTTTAAGCCCAGAAGAGTCCTTTCAAAAAATACAGGAATATAACAGGCTTCACCCGGAACTAAAATGTCCCAGGGGTCCCAAAGTGACAAACTGTCCCCATGTAGTCCAAACAAAGTCTGGGAACATTTTGGAGGGGGAAAAAATCAGTAGGGAGTGTGTATGCGGCTATCCTCACACACAGCTCCCCTTGCTTCTCTTAGTTGTCCACTGAAACTGACTTCTCTGATAAATACAAAGGAAGGGTCTTTGCATCTTGCTCATTCAGAATTGTAGTTCAGCTCAAGGCAGGTGAGAGACAAAGCCGTCAATGCCTGCACTGCAGTCTGTATTGATTTCTATGCTGGATACACAAGGAAGGGCTTTGCTTTCCATATGTGCAGCACAGAAGCTCAACAGCCTGATGACAAAAACACAGATAGTTTTGGCTTTCTACTACCAGTCCACCTTTTTTCTGTGCTAGTTGCACCTAAGGTTTAATTGCCACACTTCTTGGCTGGCAGTGGAAGAAAGAACATCATCTATTGATTTCTGGGTCTGGACATACAGGAGAGACACTTGGCCAAAATACAATGGACTTCTAGAGGAGCAATGAAGCACTCTGTGCCTTAGTCACTAGCCCTCTTAGGGCCTTTTTACACTACACTGTTAGTATAGTGCACTATCACAGTTAGTGTAGTCTACTATCATAGCACTATGATTCCCCTTTAGCAGCCATGGTTCCACCTTATGGAATCCTGGTATTTGTGTTTTGGTCAGAAGCAATATAGAGTCATATGGCTGAGAATTCTAAAACTCCCTCCTTAAAATGCCAATCTCAGCACTCAAGAGGGGGTTGTCATGGCAGTTAAAGTGGAATAAAATGCTATAATGTTTCAGTGTGAAAGTGCCCTTACAAAAATGTCCTCATCCAACAACCAGCACAGTCACTCAGGGAGCCGCCAGAAGAGGAGCCAAGTGTTCTGGATCTCTTTTAGCAGTCTATTCACTCCCCTGAGTGAGACTATTAGCTGCTGTAGTGACAATATAGTCAACAACATAGTCGTACTGTAATTTGTGTTTCATGGCAGGGGGAGGGGGATTGCTCTGGTTGCGTAAACAAGAAAATGAACCTAGGGTGATCAGTTCTGTTGCAGCTACCTTTGCTCACTAATGGAATATCTTCTTTAGTCGAGGATTATTACTGATGAAATGCCACCCCACTGCTCTCATCTTAGCTACATACCTTTAAAAATGTGAAGGAAAATAAAATGAAGAAAATGATGAAGCTCAGCATAATCCATATGGAGATGTGATGAAAATATGTGTAATGAGCATTATGTTAACAAGTAGCAAAACATTTTCTTGTCTGATAAAACTGAATAGCAGAACCAATGTTGGTCAATTTTCCCCTGGTTATTGTTACTCTACAGGGGAAGATAAAAACTGAGAATACTTCATTTCTCAATGCTGTCATCACTCACCCTAATGAGGACAAGAAAAGTTACCCCTACCAGGAGCACAGTGCTTTCATGTGCTCTGAAACCCACCTACTCACTTCTTAATGAGAATGTAAGACTTGCAGGGGCTGTGATCCTGCTAGGTTATTCCTGAAAACACATCAACTGCCTCTTCAATAAATAAGACCTGAAAGAGTTTTCTGGGATCCTTCTGCCTGACTAAAATGTCAACCTTACTAAGCATCAGGAATGTCAGTTGTATTTATGCTCTGAGTAGCCTTGTTGGTTCCTTTTGACACAGTACACATATTCTGGCATAGTATATATCCTGACAACAATTACAGGTAGTGATTAGTATCTGTTAAATTTTGAGAAATGCAACATTTCCCAGAAGCTTTTTCGATGAAGACGTAAGTATTTTGAACATGATATTTTTAAAAACTTAATATATTATGGCGTTAAGACAACAGACACAAATATAAGTGAATATATTTCCTGCTACCAAGTGAACAACTATTAGAGCCATCTCAACTCACCCTTGTTTTAAAATATTAACTGATGAATACATAGTACAATCAACTGACATCTGTGCACCCACTTATTAAGGTATTTATGAAGGGAACTCAACAGTTGAGCACGGGCAACTACAAAAACAAATGTTGCGGGAAAAGTAGGACAATTACAGACTGATTCAATGACAAGTCATATTTTACACATTTCTCTACCTCCCCAACAATATTTTCTTTTCTTCCAATAGTATTGTTGGATGGATCCAACTTCTCTTCCTCCCCTCCATTCAACTTTGCCCTTTCATATAAAATTTAAATGTTCCCAAGCCACCATATCCTTTTGGTGGCTTCTCAAGTCTCCCAAAACATTTTCAAAACCTGAAGAGCAAACAAACCTTTTCCAAATACTGATTGCATATTCTCTTGTTCAAATGACTTTCCACCAAAATTTGTTAGCAACCACTACAGAGATTTAGGAGAAAATATTCCCATCCAAGCACCAAGCCTTCCTGGAAGTCAAAAGATCTGAAAAAAAAAATTAAGTGTGAGTGATAGGGCAATAATGGGATCAATTTCTTGAAGCTGCCTTCAATAAATTTCCATACATAGAAGACAAATTGATGTCAAAAGTGAGAGATCAGTGACAGCAGAGGAACTGGCAGTAACAGACTTCTGGACTAAATGGCAAGACTCATCAAGACTCCTCCCTACCACCACACACCAGAGGTGTGGCTAGGGTCGAGCAAGTAGGGTACGTGCCCCAGGTACCAATGCTGGAGGGGTGCAAAAAAGCTGTGCATGTAGGGGTGGAGGTAAGAATGTAGGGGTGCAAATACCATGCTTGCCCTGGGTGCTGTTTATGCTAGATATGTAACAGATCCAGTCCCGGGGGAGTATAATATTTAATATCGAAAGTTATTAAGCCAGAGGTTCACCAGACAGAAACGTAGACACCTGGGTCTAAGACTGCAGCCGTACTAGCAAAAGTCAGAGTGAGGCTCTCCCAGTCTCGTCTCCAAGAAGGAAACCTCGAAACGCATGCATACACACACAATGGACCGTCAACAACAATGGCACCTTGAGAGGATTACATGTCTTCTTGATGAGATTAACGCAGACGGGCAAGGTCCATCTGCATGATTCGGCCACTGTCCTTTCCCGGGAAAGGGTCTTTCCCTAAGGCATGTTTTGCCCTATAATTGAGTCTCCTTTTGGGACTCTCTTCAGAGAACTCCCACACTTGACTAGTGCCCTGGCATTCTGCTAGCCGAGAGCTCGCCTCAGCATTCTTCCTCCACTGAGCCACCTTCACCTCACTTCTTCCTGGGCCAAAGACTAGAGGATCAGGTGCAGTATAAACCGCTCTCTTTCCCTTAACTTTTCCCGATCTTCATATCTTTCTGACTCATTAGTCCTTGTACGCTTGTGTGAGTGACTG
Organism: Cyclura pinguis; assembly: GCA_030412105.1. Lineage (NCBI taxonomy): Eukaryota > Metazoa > Chordata > Lepidosauria > Squamata > Iguanidae > Cyclura > Cyclura pinguis. The sequence continues at coordinate 136,154,215 of CM059600.1, forward strand.
CTTCACTGTGTGTATGCATGTGGATATCTTGCCAATTCTGCTGAATAAACTACTTGTGATTGGACATTTGGCCTGGCTCTCGTGCAGTCTGACTCCATAGACATAGGGTCCAAGATCTCATTTTTTTGCCCTGCCCTTTGCTAAGCACTGCTCCGCTCATTTCCCCAATCTTTGTATTATTGGAGCAAATCCGGGTGTCCCCCAGGGACTCCCAGAAGTCAAGGTAACAGATACGCCACTGCCACACACACACACACACACACACACACACACACACAGAGTTCCAACCGATGAGAAATTTGCAGTGCACACACCAATAAGGCAATTTGTTTTATTCATTACTGTTTTCTTTACTTATTTGCTTACTCTTTTATTGCAAGGAGTAACAATTAAGACTTCAGCTTTTCAAGGAAACTTCCTCTTACTCTAACATGAGGGCTGAAAGGTTGGCATACTTCCTCGCTAGCTAACTTCCTCATCAAGTATGTCTGTGGTGATAATGGGAACAAGAGAAAATTCTCTCCTGAGGATCCTAAAATTCAGGCAGGCTGATATAATGAAACATGGTCTTAGTTTCAAATAGTCCAGAGCCAAGCTACACAGGGCTTATCGATCAATTTATTGTGCCCAGAAATGAACTATGTGATGCTGCTGCGACATGGGAATTGCATGTTCCCCATCATCTTCTTGTAAGGTGAGTGGTTCCAATAAAAATTCATGGTTAAACATGCTTAGGAATTTCCAATAGGAGTTGATTTAAGACTATCTGGCTTACTGCTAAAGCTTGTATTAGGTAGTAGTTTGAATGGCAGTCTAGGAGACCAAGAGTCCAGGGTCTGAATTGCCCCTCTGTCATGGAAGCTTAATGGGTGACTTTGGGCAAGCCACATTTAGCTTCAGAAGAAGTAAATGGAAACCACCACACACCCCTGAGTAAATTTTGCCAAGAAAACATCACAGTAGATTTGTACTATGGTTGCCATACCTCAGGAATGACTTTAAGGCACACAACAACAACTATTGTTACAAGGGGATTTACCTAGTGGTTACTGTAAAGGACTGCATTACAGATGAAGAGACTATTCAGAACCCAGCACAAATGGACATCATTTTGTAGTTTGGACGTTTTAAAAAGGGAAGCATTATTTTATTCTATCACCCAGTGAGAGGAATGACATTCATTGATATTCATTCCAGATGGGTATCTGGGAAAGGACTGAAACTAGTTTTTTGGCCAAATCTACACTATGGTTTGCATACTAAATCACACAGTTATTTTAAAACATTGAAATCAGAAATGGGTCAACATATGAGGAGAATATTTATACCTTACTTGAATCTCTGTCATCAGTCAAGAGGAATCCAATCAAATCCTTATTACATGCAATAACTTATCACTGATGCCAAAGTATAAATACTTCTTGTGCTCATTATTTTCTTTTCCTTTTTTTAAAAAATCTGTTTTCAACTGTTTCATGTGTTTTGTCATGGGTCCCCACAACTGTAAGATTACAAACAGAGAATAGCTGACAACAGAAGTAAGTCTAGTCCTTTCTTGCTCAAGAGACAGGAGAGGTTTTTTGATAACAATTATCTCTGCATCAACAAACAACAAACAAAACATGTACTACTTCACTATGTTTTTAATCCACTTCAGCTTATGGTGACCTTATGAACATCCAGGACATTGTGTTATTAACAGCCCTGCTCAAGACTTGCAAATTCAGAGCTATGGCTTCCTTGATTGAATCTATCCACCTGTAGGGTGGTCCTCCTCTTTTCCTACTGCCTTCTACTTCACCAAACATTTTCTCTAATGAATCATGCTGTATGGCAAAAATATGGGCAATGCACAACAGCCTCAGTTTAATTATTTTGGGTTCTAGAAAGAATTTAGGCTTGGTTTCATCTTTGACCCATTTCCCCCCCTCTTTTTGGCATTCCATGGTATCTGCAGAATTCTCTTCCAGCATAACATTTCAAATGGTTCTTTTCCTGTCAATTTTCTTCACTGTCCAGCTTTCACAACCATACATAGAAACTAGAAATATAATTGCACACATGATCATGACTTTGATATATAGTACTTGAGGATCTTTTCCAGGTCTTTCATAACTGCCTTTCTTCTGATGCCTTGACAACATTTCTTGACTCGAAGTATATACATATGCATGTACATATGTATGTGTATGTATATGCATGTGCGTGTACATATATATTTAAAAAATTAATGGTCTTATTGTCTTTAAAATTACTTAAATCTGCTGTGGTCTTTTTCCCCCCTCTTATACTTTTAACAAGTCTTTGCTATTTTCTGCTTGTGGTATTGTGTCATCTGCATATCTTAAACTGTTTGTGTTCCTTCCACCAATTTTTATGCCTGCTTCCTCTGGCTTTCAACCAGCTTTCTCTATGAGGATGTGATAGTATACAACTTGAAACAAGGAGACTGAAATTCATCAAGTACCTAAGGTTGAATCCTTCCTTTCGGGCTGAGACAAGTTAAAGAAATACATACTTCGAAATTTATCACCACTGTTGCTGTTTCACTGCAACTCAGAGCCATTTTTAAATCTTTCACCTCCTCTTTGTAATGGGTGGGTTGGACACATTATCAATGTTGTTCAGGTATGTTATCACAATATATAAGGGTCCATGTAGGTTCTGCGGGGGTTTTTTAAATAATCTTTCTGTTTCTACAACACCTTGAATACTTTACATGTTGTCTAGTGATCTATCAACTCTATAGTAAGTACCTGCAGCCTCGAAACTAGATTCTTTGTAATTTTTGCTGATTCGCTCCTAAACTTGAATATTCCTATTTATGCCTTCTTTTTATCATCAGTTTAATTGTTTAATTATCCAAGTTTTGGCCCCTTACCATTCTTACCATAACCTGGATTGTGTCACATCTCTAAATTTTTAGCTTTCTCTAGTGTAAGGAAAAACTTTTCTCTAGTGTAGGGGAAATGTGGTTCAGGGGTTACATATAGCACCCAAACCCAACCCAACCCATGATGCCTTGGATCCCATCCCACAAGAAAGGTAGGGTATAAATTCAACAAACAAATCAACATACTCTTGTTCCCCCTCCCTCCAATCTTCTAAAGCCCCAAATCTCCCACTGTTGTTTCAAAAAGAATTGGCATTCGTTTTGCCTGAAAACCACAAAAAATGAATGAAATCCATATGTACATGACCTGAAAAACATCAAACTCCCTACTCTCAAATCTGACTTTTTAAGCCAATTAAAAATGGTGATAAGAGGTTTAACATGATTTGTAATGTAGCCAAAACACCAGTGTGACCTAGAAGAAAGGACTGAAGCAGTGAAAATTGACTCCTACCCTCTGCACAGTCACTCATGTTCTAGACCTTCTATGTATACCTAAATAAAATATCCAGAGAACATTCTAATTCTTTTCTAATTGATCAGAAGGAAGGCATCTTTTTCCTGAGTCCCATTAATCTGACCAATAAGTATAAAGTTTCTAGAATTATTGATCAATACTTGACATTTATTTTTAAACTTTGTTGTCTTTATTTTAGCAGAAGTAATTATATAACTTGAAAGTCTGTTTGTTTATGTGCTTCAATGTTATATTTTTATTATGCCCTCTCTAATGTGGTAGCACACTTCCACCCTGACAGATTGCATTTTTGGCTATTGACTTGCTTGTTATTCAGTCTGAAAAAAAGTTTTGTTTTGTTTTTTAAGGCAGAAAGCCTTAATTATGTATGGATTTGGTTTATATTAATGATTGAAATTGATATATTATTTTACAGCAAGTAGGGGCTGGGTGGTGATTCAAATATTGGACTATAATTCCCAGCTGCCATAGCCAGGAAGGCCATATGATTCCCACCTGTTTTATAGTCTGCATCAAACTGTGACCAAATAGAATATTGCTAAAATTAGCATAACATCCTATATAAGCAATCATTCTAAAAACACATATAGACTTCTTTAATGAACTTCATATCAGGCAATCTATCCGACTTGATTAATGGTAATAAGCTACATTCATTTTAAGAGAGAAACTCCTAAGAATGTGGTCTTCTGTTGAGATAAGGAAACAGAGGAAGCTTACAATGACAAAATTAGTATCTGTTTGTTGTCACTTTTTGACACCTAGCCACATTAATTTCTCTCGTTCATTTTCTGCAGAGGTTGGTGAAGTTTAATTCAGAACACTTGCAATCTGCTACTAACCCACAGCAGCTGTGAAGAGCATACACTGATTCACAGAGCATTTATTTCATAGAAAAGAAGAACCAGCACCACTTTTTACATGACTCATCTGCATGGAAAGAATCAGTATCTCAGTGCAAATTTCCCAAAATGTTTTTATTTCCACTTAAGTAACACAATGGGCTGCATTTCTCTTCATGTGCTTAAGTATGTGAACTCATCAAAGCCTGGGAATCTGCAACACACTGAGTGCTACTTCATGCTTTATATGGCAGACTTGTTTGCCAGAAATGCAGCACTGTTTCCTACAAAATGTCCTTAGTGCATGGGTACCCACACAGACACACAGATATGGACTAATCTGAGTCCTGAGGGATATACAACTATTTGCAGATGAACTTCTGTAAAAATACTTCAGTTTGGACCCAGATTAATTTAAATTCCACTAAAATTAATGTGAAGAGTTACTTAGGATAACATTATATTTGTTTTCAACAGTAACTAATTTTAACTAAGTTCCAGCCAATGAGATCATGCATGGTTACTCTGAATTAAATTCACTGAATGCATGAAAGCTTACTTTTAGGTAAGCGGATACAGGACTGCAGTCTCAGCCTGGATCCATGTGTGTTTTCCTGAAAGAAAAACACAGCAAACAGGATTGCTAAAGAGTATATGAGCTGTAAATTGTTCCTCAATGCAGTTACTACAGTATAAATTTCTAAGTCACATTGAGCTTACTTGAATACATAAAGGAGGCAGAATTCTTTCACAGTTACTTTGGAAATTGTCTTCAGCCAGAAACTGAAATGCGCCCCCTTCCAATACAAAATGCTCAGCCAAGGCCATCCTTATTTTAAATATTCTTTCCTTGATTATTTCCCAGTAATTTAAATGTGACCAGTTACAGTGCCATAATGATTGGAGTGGCGGTGCCTCTCTTGCTGAAGTTGGTTAGAGTGTTTAAACCCTATTTCATAGTTTTTTATCTCTCTCTCTTAACCAGAACCTTTGTGTCAGAAACTTTGCTTTCTGAAGTTGCTGCTAACAAACCACTAACTGAGAAGTCTGGATATAATATTGGCAGAAAACCCTTTTTTTCCTGAGGTCTCATCTAAAAGTAGCTTTACAATATAATTGCAGTAATTCTACCTCAGAATCAGCCTTGCATCAAGTCACGGTAAGTCTGTAGTTGCCTTTTGGGGCTTTGGAATTGATTCTGTATTCTAGGAAAGGCAAGCTAGGAACAGCATAATGGGCCTGCATTCATTTGTTATATAATAGAGAGAACTAGACATGTGCATTCTGAAGTGAACAGATGTGGATGGTTAATTCTGTTGCCCTGACCAAGTGATTAAGGGAATTAAACCTGGCCCATTCCATTACGCTGAGTATCCTTATACCCACTCCTGTTTGAAGCAACATACTGCTTAAAGTGAAGAGTTATTGAAAAGTAGAAGACAAAACAAACATTATCAGTCACAGAGGTAACGCACAGTCTCTTTGCCTGAACACAGACATTCATGAATACAGGATCCCCCTGATGTGACCAATTGAATTAAACTATTACAAAAAAGAATTCAACGAGACAGCCATTTGAGTTCTGCTTTGTGTTTTAGTTCTGGGAAGCCTGCATCTACTAGAGAAGGAAAGCATACCTTTAAAACTGTGTTCTGTTTCCTATACGTTACAGAAGGGTAGACCATTTTTATTCTTATCACTCACACATTTTCTAGCTTTTCTCCTGTGTATTCATTTACAATATTGTTAAATTTTACCTATCTCTTTTAACTATGGAGAAAATGGCACAACTTTAGAATTTTCAGGAAATTATTTGAAAGCTTTGTGAATACCATGGAGAGTATCTAGCTTGAAAAACAGTAGCATTCGAATATTAAACATCAGATATGATTAAAATTCTAACGCCAATCCTATTTTCTTCTGTTCATGAAGACAATGTTCATAGTATTCATCCTTGTTATTTCAAGACTATAAACTAGCACTGTAACTATGATTTGACATCATAAAGTATTTGCAATTTGCTGAACTTGATATTCACTCAGTCACGTTTAACTTATATTATGTTCAAGTTTTGTGATTCTTTAATCGCATTAATGTATACTGGAATTCATGAATTTTCAGGGAAGTTCAGTTTCTTTTTATATATCTGTGGTGATGATACTTTATAGACTATAAATAAAAAATGCATACGACTCCAGAAAGCTAGCATCTCTGTTTTAGCTATGAACATCAAAACTAAATGATTAGGATCTAAATAGATGGACAAGGATGCAATGACAGCACTTAAAAATGGAGATTTAGTATTACAGCCATTGGTTGAAAATAGGAGGTTATGCTAGCCAGTGTTATGCTAGCCAGTCGGTTAAGTCACAACCACTGTGTTTCTCATATACATGTACATATGAGAACACACACACACACACACACACACACAAATGAAAATGAGTATTTGTCATAATAAAATTACAAAAGTACTTCGAATAAAATCACTCACATGCATTCAAATGTGGACTCCATATTGACGGCATATTCTAGGAAAGTAACTGAGGAATGACTTGACAATTAGTGTAGATAAATTCAACTTATCCAACCTGATTATATGGATAAGCTACCCGAGGAGGTGGGGCCAACCACTTGTGCACGAGATCCATGTTCCTCCTGGCTGATCAGAGTTGCCAGAGAAGGGCTGGCCAACTGGTTGGGGGCTGTAAATGCTTCTTTGAACGTCCGTGTTTCCAACACCTCTAAAAGAGCAGTTGTAAGAGGTCTGATAGAGAGTCCTATGCTAGACTACCCTACATAATTATCAGCTATTTTCTAATCTCTCTTTTCAAAGTAAAGTCTTTGAGTGGTAGCGGCATACCTACAGGTTTTCTTGGATGAAACTGATTATTTGGATCCATTCCAATCTGGGTCATGCCCAGTTATGGATCACCTTTGTGGATGACTTACATTAGGAAATGGATGAGGTATGTCTCTTTCTGCTGGCTCTCCCAACAGCATGTGATACCATTAACTGTGGTATCCTTCTGGGTCACTTCGCTGATATGGGACTAAGCAGCATGGTTTTGCAATTGCTACAGTCCTTTTTGGCTTAATGTTTCCAGAAAGCAGTGCTGGACAACAGCAGTTTGGGCTCACAGTTGTTACCCTCTGAATTTTGCAAGGTTCAATATCATTGCTACGCTTTCTTACATCTAGATGAAAACACTGGGGAAGGTAAGGTACAATGCTGAATTTCACAGCTGTGCTGATGACACTCAGCTCTACCTTTCATTTGCTTTCTTTCTCTGTAGAAATCCTGATTCACCACGTGGATATAGCAAGGTACTGGCTGTGACTGAATAAACAGAATCTACAGACAAAGCAGCAGGAAAACCAACCTATTACAACCTGTCCTGGATGGGACTGCAATTTCACTTCCTAAGAAGCACCAGGACTGCAATGTGGGAAGGACGCTCTTGGGCTCAGCATTGTTCCTGGAAGACCAGATGGTTGTTGTGGCCTGAAATGCCTATATTCAGCTGGAGAAGGCTGATTTGGCCACAGTGGTTCATACCTTAATTACCTTCTAATTAGGCTACTGTGCTGTGTTTTATGTAGGGCTACCCTAGAAAATAGTCCAAAAGCTAACTAAAAGTTAATCTAACACAGAGAAATGAAAATGTTGTCTGGAGTGTACCTTACAGAGTGCACATCACCAGTACTATACTAACTCAACTGGTTGACAATCTACACCTGAACTCAATTCAGAGTGCTGGTTTTGACCTACAAAGCCCTATTCAGACAAGGATATCTGAAAAACCAGGGTTTGTCACATGAATCCACCTAGAATTTGAGATCCTCAGCGGAGAGCTAGTTGTGTATCTTGCAAGAAGGGGCATTACTAGAAGCAGCATCTTAATTATGAAACTGACTCCCAAAGATGATCAGGCTGCCACCATCCCTACTTTGAGTAGGACTTCAAGACTGCCGTGTTTTATATGGTCATTAATCTCTAGATGTTTTAACCGTATTTTTAAGATTTTTTAATTTTTTTAAAAATATGTGTATCTGTTTTTAATCTGTTGTGCATCACCTCAGGAATCTGGTGGGCCAAGAAGTGATCAACTAATACTTTTAATAAACGAACAAATTTCTTATTAAGCTTACCTGCACCTTGCATGGAGCATAATATAGAAATCTCAAGCCAACAAAATCCTTTTTCACAACACTGAAATGCACCTTGAACTTAATTCTGAACACGTTTGCTATAATCTAATACAATAATGTCTTGTCATTTATAGACAAATGAACAGAAAAAAATACTAGATTGAGAAATCATCCTATGGAATGATATCCCTCCCTTTTGGGGGGGGGGGGCAAAACTTTCTGCATAGGTATAAGTACAAGTTTTGTGCTTTCAGCCCTTCACTGCCACAACATTTTTTTCTCAGCTCAGGGTGCTTACATCAAAGTGGGAGAGAAGTCACTAGTGGGGTGCCACAGGGTTTGGTCCTGGGCCCACTGCTATTCAAGATCTTCATCAATGACTTGGATGAAGGAGTGGAGGGTATGCTGACCAAATTACAGATGATACCAAATTGGGAGGGGTTGCTAATACCCCAGAGAACAGGATCAAATTTCAAAATGACCTTGACAGATTGGAGAGCTGGACCAAAGCTAACAAAATGAATTTCAACAGACAGAAATGTAAAGTCCTACACTTACGCAGAAAAAATGGAATGCACAAATATAGGATGGGGGATGTGTGGCTGGATAGCAGTATGTGTGAAAGGAATCTAGGAGTCTTGGTAGATCACAGGCTAAACATGAGTCAGCAGTGTGATGAGGCAGCCAAGAAAGCCAATGTGATTCTTGGTTGCATCAGCAGGAGTCTAGATCAAGGGAGGTAATGGTACCACTCTATTCTGCATTGGTTAGGCGTCATTTGGAACACTGTGTCCAGTTCTGGGCACCTCAGTTCAAGAAGGATATGGACAAGCTGGAACGTGTCCAGAAGAGGGCAACCAAAATGGTGAAGGGTCTGGAAGCCATGCCCTACGAGGAATGGCTTAGGGAGTTGGGCATGTTTAGTCAGCAGAAGAGAAGGTTAAGAGGGGACATGATAGCCATGTTTAAATATTTGAAGGGATGTCATGTCAAGGAGGGAGCGGGCTTCTTTTCCACTGCTCCAGAGACTAGGACAAGGAGCAATGGATTCAAGCTGCAGGAAAGGAGATTCCACTTGAACATCAGGAAGAACTTCCTGACCGTCAGAGCTGTCCGGCAGTGGAATATGCTGCCTCAGAGTGTGGTAGTGTCTCCTTCTTTGCAGGTTTTTAAGCAAAGGCTGGATGGCCATTTTTTGGGAATCCTTTGATGGGTGTTCCTACATAGCAGGGGGTTGAAGTCGATGCTCCTGGGGTCTCTTCCAACTCTATTATTTTATGATTCTAGGAAGATACCAAGTAAAGGGCATAATACAATGGTAACTCTTACCTTTCTTGCCATGAGCCATGTTTGTTTCACATTTTGCCTCTAGGTTTTATGTTTTGTGCCCACACACACACAAAATATACAATTCTCTTTCTAGTAAAACAACAGTCACACAAAGGGAAAGATGTAATAGAAAGCAGTGCAATGGAGCTGTGGAACATGCAGGTCCCATCTTCACCTTCCCCCTTATTAAAATGACAGTTTGCTCATTAATAAGAACAAGCTTTTATTAAATTTCTCTTGCTGCTGTCCAGTCAAATCTCATTCATCAGTGTAGATAGCAACTCCCTCTCCCAAATGCTCAAACATGCTTCTGAATGAACAGTATGGACCACCACCAACTGGCAGGCTGTGTGTACATGTCATTAAGTTGCCTGTCAACTTATGGCAACCCCATGAACTTCATAGGGTATTCTTAGGCAAGGAATACTCACAGTTCCTTCCTCTGAAATATATCCCATAGCACCTGGTATTCACTGGCCGTTTTCCATTCAAGTACTATCCAGAGCTGACCCTACTTAGCTTCCAAAAATTAGACAGGATCTGGTACCCTTAGGGTATTTGGAAGCTAGTATTTTAAAATGTGTGTGTTAGATGAAGACAGAAGGAGGTAACAGTCTATTAGCTACTGCTCTTACAAAGATACAATTTTGCATGATGATAGTTTTCTTCAATATCATTTTGAAGGAGAGAACAGTTCTCAACCGAGTGAAATAAAGCATCCTTTTATCTTTCCCTCTTTTTCACCATTGATACAGCAGAACTCCTGACTGGGCTACTGAAGCAATTTGAGAGAAGGCAGACAAACATAATTGTAGACACAAATGTCTCATCTTACTAGGAAAATTAGGACTATTGCTATTATTTGTACTTTCATGTAAGTATGCCTATTTATTTCAACTTTTTATAGTGCCTTTTCACAATGTACTTAGGAATGTGATTTCGTCTGAAGTCATAGAACTGCTATTTGTAAATGACTTATTGAAGCTACATTTAATGCAAGAGTTCTCAATGGGATTCCTCATAAATAAGATTAGAATTACACCCTGATCAAATAATAGAGAAGCACACAAAAGACCAACAAATGGCCACTAATGGGTATCTGAACAGTTTGTACAGAGAAAATTTATATTTAATATGTACTCTAGTTCAAGTGTATAATATTATCCTTAACATGAATTGTTACAGTAGTACACAAAGAAAAAAAAATTATACATGTGTTTATATCATTTTTTATTACAAGGATAATAGAAAGTAACATATGCAGCAAACAGGAATTCAGAGAAAGACACATTATTTAATGGAAAAATCTAGTGGATTAAGCCTTTTATTAATATGAATAAGACAGAGGCCTGCCTTATGTGTATATATGTTTATATATACACATAAACGTACCACACACATTACATATAAAAAACAATCAGCTGAAAATACTCATTTTTCCTCCTCAACTGTATCAGTTATGAACTATATGAATCTTGTTGACATTCTGCATCCACCTAATGTGTAGCTGACAAATGGGTTGCTATTTTCACATATGTTTCACTTAAGATCCTCCCTTAAACATCGCAGAGGTACTGCCTGATTGCAGCAAACTGGATTTGAGGAAAAGCTAGAGCATTTCCCTATCATTACTGAAACCTTTAGATCCAAGTACTGCTGTAGTATTTTAGTGGCAATTATTTTTTTTAATTACATCTATGTATTTCTTTAAAACCTATTTCTTTCGAAGATGTTGTTGTTCCCTTGTTTTTCAGCAGAGCATCAGATGTTAAGTCAGCACACCTTCATTACATTCTACAAAAGGAAATTTTACAAGACAGATAGGATCCAGCCATTGGAAATTTAATACAGGATCACAGTAAATTAGACAAGAAAGGAATAACAGCGGAACTCATTTCCCTTATCCTAATGGAAATGTCCTGTCTTCTTCTTCCTTAGCTAAAGCTTTCTTTTACTTCCCACTTTGTTCTAGAATACGAGGATAGAGTAAGAAATCACCCCTAGAATCCAGTCAGTTCCTCCTGTTGACATATAGAGGAACTCAAAATATATATTCAAAATTATGGTTTTGGAACTTAAGAAAAATAACATTTATTTACACTTTGGTGTACACATTGCATTCAACATAGATGCATATTTTCTGTTCTCTTTCGCAATTTCAGTAAGCCGCATTAAGGTACAAAATACCTGCTCCATGAGGAATATTTTTTCCCCAAAAAAGATGTATGCCTGACATGGAAAGAAATGTTGTTAGCCTCAATGGTCTTGACAATACTAGAGTTTGTTGAACAACCCAACACTTTTTGGAAGAAAAAACACATCTCACATTGAGCAGTCATATATCTACAAAGCTTGCAGAGTAGTTCTGAGAAATAAAAATTTGTACAAAACAATGCATATTTTAAAATGTGCCCACCTTTATGTAAAGATACACTTTACTATATGGGATAAAAGTTGCATTTAATTAAGGAATTGTGGAAATAAATGCTTAAATTAGGAAAACATGTGTTAAAGCATGCAATTTTCAAGGCACAGGGAAAAAACCTAATTCCTAAAACCTGATAAAGCAACAATGGAAAGAAAATGCTGATGGAATATGGAGAAACTCAGCAAAATCAAGGCTGTACCTCTTGTACGTGCTAGACAGAGATTTCCACATTCCTCCTGTGTGCTCTGTCATCAGCTGAATATTCACACGCATCTCAGCAAAGAAAATCTATGCGTGTGAGCAAACTTCTGCAGTGTTTATCAGCTCCTGATAAGGGATCTGAATACCTAGTAAATGTTCATAGTCTATAGCTTGTTTAAATGAATTATGGACATACACTGGATGCACACTGGGAAGCATTTGAGTGTGGGTGCCATCTCCACTTCTTTGCTTTAAACAGAATGTATAATCCTACTCACATGCTGGTCTATTTAGTCATGTGTAAATACATCTATTATCTTTGGTTAGAACTAGATTAGAATGTTAATGTCTATTGATACAAATGGGTTTTTAAAACAGGATTCAAAATGCAGCTCTCTTTTGAGAACATTCTTGTGAACTGTAGGGCATACACTGAAAAATGTGAGAGCACAAAGACGTAACTAATGGTAGGCACAAGAGTGGGAGGCTAGGGCCAGTGAAGTAAGTGTTGTAGAAAACTGTCTTATGGCAAACCACAGTATTTATCCCTCTGTCAGTATTGTTTACACTGGCTGGCAACCAGGTATCTCAGGCAGCAGTATTACATTACACATGCTACACATTTTCTTTAACTGGAGATGCCAGGGACTGAATCAAGACACTTCTCTGCATGGTGGATCACAGGTAAGATCCACCCTACACACAGCACAGATACAACATGATCTAAGAAATGAATGAGAATGAGAAATGAATTTGGTTTATTCAGCCTACAGATTATTCACTGATTACAAGACAGAAAAGAGCTACATAATACAGAAATTAGACAACGGTATCTAATTACAGAAACAAGAGAACCACTTAAAATATCAACTCATAATGACAGTAAAAATCAAATTTATACAGTTACATTTGCTCATGAAAGGAAGGATTTAGATTACTACCTTTCATGTTTCATAATTAATTTGTCAGAATTATAAACAAATACTTCAGGTGACACAGAGAAGGTAAAAACACATAAAACAAAAAGCCTACAAATAACAAAGATTTCAAACAAAAAAAATAAAAAATAAAAACAGAAGAATAAACCCAATACGTTCCTCAAACAACTCTTCTCAGCTATTCAAAGTTTGTAACCACAGCCCAGCCCAGCAATGGTAGGCACACTTGCAGAAAAGGAAACACTACTTCACATAGCAGACTTGCATCTGAACAAAACACACTGTGCTATAAGAAATTATGCATTCAGGCCACCTGTTGACTTATGGTGACCTATGAATTTTAGGTTTTCTTAGGCAAAGAATACTCAGGCAGTTTTGCTAGCTCCTTCTTCTGAAATATAACTGGCAGCACGTTGCATTTCTCGGTGGTCTCCTATCCAAGTACTAACCAGTGTAGACTCTGCTTAGCTTCCAAGTTCAGATGAGATCTAGTAGCTTCAGGTATTTAGGCCACTAAAAAATTAGCTCCCAATAAAACTCATTCATAAGAAGAGAAGATGTTATTTAGGAAAGTTTCTGAAGTAAAAATAATTTATACCATGTCAGAAAGAAACTAGATTAAAAGAACACTACATTACACTACACCTCATTATATCATGGCCAAAAGTATACAAGCCCATGCTTAAGGGAACTTATGTATATGTAAAACAGCAACAAGATGCCAGCCATGATCTCAAACAGATGTTCAGGAATGATTTTCCAGGTACAGGCCTGACAGTATGATGGACTGAAGGCAATTCCTGGAAGATACATTCAAAGGTCAGAGTTTCATAGGACACCACATCAGGGAAAAGAAGCTTGAAAGGCCAAAGTCAGTCACATAACTTGAGGGAGTAGAAACAAGTACAAAGATTAACTAAATATCAGGGCTGTACTTCTGTGGTATTTCTGTAATAAGTCCAGACTCTGAAGTTATTACTGATGAAGCTGAAAATGCTGCCAATTTCTGCATTTAGCAAGAATATTCTGTCAAATCTGGAACAGGAGTCTAATTTACTTCTAAAAACCAATAAAGTTTTTAAAAACCTGTTTAGTAATACGAAGGAAACTGAGTCTGACTCTTCCATTTTAAAAATACGGTATTTGGACATTGCTGTTCTTGTTTGCCTTCAAGTCTTTTCTGACTTAGGCAATCCTAATGTGACCCTGTCATGAGGTTTTCTTGGCAAGATTGTTCAGAAGGGCTTTAACTTTGCCTTGCTATAAGGTTGAGAGAGTGTGACTTACCAAAGGTCATCCAGTGGTTTTCCATGGTTCCCATGAATCTGAACCCCGACCTCCAGAGTCATAGTCCAGTGATCAAACCACTACACTACACTGGCCCTTTTGTGGATATTATCTTCCAACAACTGAAAAACTATCCTCTTACGGTTATCATAGTACCACTATGCAGCAATGGAATATGATATGGTTAAATACAGAGTCCTTGCTGTATTTACTTAAAGTTATGGACATTACCATAATGTCATAGAAAATGACACCATTAAAAATTAAGTCTTCACTGTGTAAGGACTCTACCCTGAGGTTAATCTTGTATTTTACTTTCATTTTCTTATTCAGTTCTATGTTTTATTTCTTCAATAAACTGAGCAGATTCCAAAGTTGTAGTTCAATCTCTGCTAGGAGAGATCCATATGGCATCATCAATGATATATAATTTAAATATAATTCACCATGCATGCGTTATAGTAGGTCAGGTGATCTTATCCACTCCATAATTGGCTGAACACTCTTACCAGATTTTTCCTTTGTGCTAGCGGATTTTAGATGATAACTTATATGCAATATAATCCATTTTTTAAACAAGGTACAATAATGCAGAGTCACTTGTATGTGTACATGCAAAAATGCGCAACTCTATCATCATCATCTCCTAATTTCAAAAGTAACACATTATTTTCCATGGGCATTTGTTGAAATGAACCCATAAATTTTAACTGCCAGTGGATTTTTTCCCCTCAGCCACAAATTTCATTGTAAAGATGCTGCTCCTTTGGAACAAGGAAAATTTGGTTCCAGTAGACTCCATGGTTGATTTTACTGGCATCCATAGATAAGTTACTGGTATCAGTTATCCATCTGTAGAACCAGGATGAAAGCGTATACAGAAAAAAAAAGCATCTTAGTATTTAGTATCATATCACCATCTTATTAAAGGTTATTTTAGGATCTCGGCCAAAGTACATGTTGATAAGCATGCTGTGAAGAAATGATACAGCTTCTTGTTTCCCATTAATATAATTTTTACAACAATAATTTCAGTGTCCTCCACAAAGACCTACCTCACTGTCTTATTGTAATATGGAGGTGACCAAGGATTCTCAAAAGTTATGGCAGCAGAGTAAGAGATCCAGAAGATTACATCAGGCTGGGAGGGCTTTGACTACAGCCTCAGAAATGGCATTTGTCTGTCATTTGAAGAGAACGCTACCACATACAAGGAGGCTTGTCACCAGAACAACTGTCATCAATACAAGGCATCACAGAATAGTCATAATCTGAATACAGGTACAGAAATTGTGCATACTGATGAAATCAGAAATGTTGCAGGAGTACAAAAGACAATGTGCACTTTGGTTCTGGCAAAATAAATAATTATCTGTCAGAGGCATGTCAACATTTTATACATTTACTTACAAGAGAATTTGTGGATTTCACATAAAGCCTCTCTTGTATATGTAAGGAAAGTTTCAGTTCAGTTTCTGCCATCCATAAAGCAAGAATCGCCACACAGTTTTTCAAACTTTGTTGCTAATCAAAAGTCTAGATTAGCCTTTTTTTCTTTTTAGCAGAAAAAAAGGGGTCAGTTTGAGATTTTATTGTCAAAGATGCTTCCCCTTTGATCTTACATCAGGGCAGCAGGGCTTAGAGGAAAGAGTGGTCTGTAATATTTTGAATGGAAAATGATCAAGCCGCCTATCTACTATACAGTTAAAATTCAATGTAGCAACTTTAACCTCATCAAATGTAACCTGACTGTATTATGACTAACCGTGCATGGAAGAGACAGCATTATTATAAAACTTATTTATTTAAAATTAGAAATAGGATTATTTTTCTTTTCTTCTTGTGATCAAGCCTAGGAAAGGATGATCAGCTCTCCTGCAGATGGCTTTTATTCAGCCTCCACATGCTCAAGCACCCTGCCAAGAAAGAATCTTTCAGGACAATACACATATATTACAGTATATACAGTATAAAGAGAGCCAGCGTGGTGCAGTGGCTTGAACATTGGACTGCAACCTTGGAGACAAGGGTTCGATTCCCTGCTGGGCCATGGACACCCACTGCCCCCTTGGGCAAATCACATACACTTAGACCCAGAAAACCGCATTATGGTTCACCTTAGGGTTGCTGTAAATCAGAAGCAACTTCAAAACACACAACAACAACATAAAGGATTTGCTGTTAATTTTTTGACAACTTTTAAAAGTTACTTCATTTTTAAATACCCTAAATTACCCTACCATACCTTTCTTTTTCCTGTGAAAGTGTGGGATATAAATTTCTTTTTTTCCCCCGTTTTTAATTAATTTTATTGTGATTACATCGTATAAAACAACATTTCTCATTGTACATTTTTCCGAACTATTACCGCTATCTTCCACTCCTCTCTGGATTTCAATAGTGTTATTTCATTGACATATCAACATTATGCATCGCATTGCATTTGTTAACATACAAGATAGATCCTGCTCTTCGACCCTACTTTACATGTTCCATGATATTTCACTGATTTTTACTTCTAACTACTCATGCTACCATGAATTAAGAATTATTACCTGTCAACACCCTACCCATTTCCAGAACAATTTGATAAATTTCTTAAAATACTAAATATATTAGACAAAGGATGTCAAGTGTCCCAAAACACAGACTAAGGAAAAATGGACTTTCTCCTCCAAAGCACATTGAACAGGGAATACTGATGACAATGATTACTTGCCTGTCAGTATGCATGCAGGATTCCTAGATCCACAAGTACCTTTAATTATGTACAATTTAAGCAGGTACAGTTTATCATGTAAGCTGCTTCGGTTTCCTCTACACAACTAATGCTCAGGCCAAATGACATGCAGTTCTATGCATGTTTACTAGAGGTAAAACCCACTGTAATCAATGGGGCTTGCTCTCTACTATATATGCTTAAGATTGTATTTTTATGGCTTATCTCCCAATGAAGAAGCAACTAACACGGCCAGTTGCAAATGATGACAGGAGTCCTGTACTTGTAATAGTTACATAAAGGACAGGATTTCAGCCAGTGTGGTGTAGTGGTTTGAGCACTGGAC
Source organism: Cyclura pinguis (assembly GCA_030412105.1). Classification (NCBI taxonomy): domain Eukaryota; kingdom Metazoa; phylum Chordata; class Lepidosauria; order Squamata; family Iguanidae; genus Cyclura; species Cyclura pinguis. Next base: position 136,171,828 of record CM059600.1, read on the forward strand.
TACGGCCCTAGAGACCAGGGTTCGATTCTCTGCTCAGCCATGGAAACCCACTGGAGGACCTTGGGCATATCACACACTCTCAGCCCCAGAAAACCCTGCGATAGGTTCATCTTAGGTTCATCATAAGTTGGAAATGACTTGAAGGCACACAAAAGCAACAAGCTACATGGCAAACTACACCTGCTGAAATTCCCTCTTCTGAACAATTATCCAAAGTGCCTCCAGGACCAATACAGTATTCTGTCTCCCTAGGCAACCCCATCTTGGGAGAAAAGTGGGATATAAATTCTATCAATCAATCAGATTTCTAATGCTTGCTTTCATTTTCACTGTGAGTGTACAAATGGAGAGGAGAATAATGGCTCAGGCTAAACATGAAGTCCCTTACACTGAGACTGTAAATGAGGTCTCCTCTATAAGAAGATGTTTCCTTGTGAATAAGTTCCTCTCTGTAAAAGCAAGGCTCTGCTCACAAGAAGCCCTAGGACTCAATAATCCACATCTGACACAGAGGATACATTTCCTGATTTCAGCAGTTATATAAGTTGCTGGCTGATAAAAAAAACTGTGAGAACAAATTCTGCTTTGTTTGGATTTATAACACCTAATGGCCTGCTTTTGGAACACTTGTCTACTCTGTTGCTTTGAACAATCTGGGAACTCTTTCATACTACAAAGGTACACTGCTATGATTCCACTTCAATCGCCAAGGCTCAATCTTCTGGAATCTATGGGTTTGGTGAAACTTAGACCTCTTTGGCAGAGAATTGTAGATGCCCCTCCCTAAACTACAAACCCCAGGATTCCATGAAGTTGAACTATGATGGTTAAGAAGGAATCATAGTGCCCTAACCGTGTAGTATGACAGGGCCCCTGTTCTGTATCATGTTATGACTTGTACTTCTTGTCTGGTTCTTCTCTCTCTCTGCTGGCTTCTACCTTGTTTGACCTTGGAATCTGAAAACTCTCTGTTTCCAATTGAGGAGGCTTAGTACAACTGAATCTGGTTTATTATTTTCCTGGACTCTACCCTGATGTACTCTTTCTTAAGTGACATTAAGTAGCTTACTCTATAGACACCTCCCTGAGAAGTTCCTGGCTTGGAAACAGGGCAGATTTCTCCATAAGATCCTACTTTTCCCTGCAAGGAATATCTGCCTTTTTAAACAAATCCAGAAGAATTCAGTGTTGTAAAATCATCTTTACTAATTCTTCATTTGTTTTTGTATTAGTACAACATAGCTGTGCAAGCATTAACAGTAGCAACAATCAAAACAGCATTTCTATGTTTCGCTTTGCTGGCAAAAATATTTCTGTTAAAGCACCTTAAATCCCTCCCACTAGGATGTATATAGAAGTATATATGAATGTGTATATGATAATGATTCATGTGCACACTTCTTTTTTATGGTTCCAGCTTAAAAGATACATTGCATGACACTGGGTGTCACCAAATGAATTGGTTTTCTCAACTATGATTTTGAGTCCTTATCCTTTATGACGGGGTTTTTTATTTGGCATGTGAGGGTTATCTATGAAATAAACATAATTTTTTTCATTTACACTCTCTCCTACGCATTTACACTATTTACACTGTTTCCTAATTTCTCTAACACTGGAGGTGTCCACAAGTTGTATGTTTCTTCTTGTGAGCAGAGCCTTGCTTTCACAGAGAGAACTTATTCACAAGAAAACATCGTCTTATAGAGGAGACCTCATTTACAGCCTCAGTGTAAGGACTTCATGTTTAGCCTGAGCCTTTATTCTCCTCTCTTTTTGTACACTCACAGTAAAAGTTGTATGCTCCCTGGTGGCACAGTGATTAAATGCCAGTACTGCAGCCACAACACTGTGAGTTCAGTCCTACAGGGCTTCAGGTTGACTCCTTCCACAGGTCGGTAAAATGAGTACCCAGTTTGTTGGGGGCAATCAGCTACACGCACTGTAAATCACTTAGGGAGTGCTTAGCACTGACAAACAGTATAGACATGTAACTGCTATTGCTATTTCTACTACTAGCAAGAATACAGTACAGATTCTGTAAACATATGCAAATACATTTTCTTTTCTATCTTGCAGCTGGCAGCATGCCCCCATCTCCAAAATTAAGAGCACAAATGGCATTGTTCCATACAAGCCTAAATACCCTGCAGTCTTCTTTCTGTAATCTGCCTACATTTCTCTGCCACTCTTAGCACAACAGAGCAAGTCTGTCCGTACAAATGAAAGGAGATGAAAATGCTAGGAGGTACAGCTGTTTCTTCTTTCCCAAATAAATCCATTCCAGAGCTTTATTCCTTCCCTGCAACATCCTCTTCACAATCTAGTGTTTCTTTAGCAGTCTTCAAAGTGTGACAAAACAAAAGGAATACAAATATTCAAGGATTCCCCCCCCCCTTCCATATCTTGTGCAGAAAATGGGAGTGAGAGAGAGATGGAACTTTTAGCTAGGCAGGAAAATGGAAGAAAGAGTGGTGAGCTTGAAGGGAACAGAAGGAAGGAGAGACTAAAAAGCTGAGGAATAACAAATGAAGCTTTGAAGTTCCTCGATCAGTAAGCCAATTAATTTCCTATCTATCTATCTATCTATCTATCTATCTATCTATCTATCTATCTATCTATCTATCTATCTATCCATCCATCCATCCATCCATCCATCCATCCATCCATCCATCCATCCATCCATCCATCCATCCGCCTACCTACCTAATTAGCTGATGGGCTTTCTGACTGGAAAAATGAAGAATGGCAGCTGAGGCTAACAAAGGTTCTTTAACTCCTACTGTGCCTCAGAGGAGCATGACTGTATGGTGACAGTAGCTTTGCCCAAAGAGAAGAGGAAAATATGAAAACCCAATAGAAGCACCAGAAAGAAACAAAAAACAGTACAGTTAGCCCTTCCTTCCAGCTCAGCAATAAGTCATTCAGTATTCTCTAAAAGAGAAGGGATGAAGAATGGGGCAAAAACCTTGCCAAAGCCAATCAGAACAAGAGAAGAGATTGTCTCCCAAATTATTTACTCTAAATTTTTCTGGCTGTCTAATTTAGTTGCTGTAATGCACTTTCCCTTTCCGAGCATTCTTGCTTGCCAAATCAAAGATCCTCTTCTCTGGTCTATTTGCGAGTACAGTTTTTGATAGCTGAGCACTGATATTTAGACAGTGCACCTCTGCCAACTGAGTGAAAGTGCCGTATTGATCTCAGTTTACTAAAAATGCACAACTTACTCTTCCACATTTTAGGAAATTGTACGTTGATTTTATATTTTGACTTAAACTTTCAGGAGACAATTAACTTTAATCATTAAATACAAAAACAAAAAACACATGCCAGCTAACAGAAGGAAAATTCAAGGAAGAGTGAGGGAAACACACCAGGCATTGCTGAGCTGAAAATTAAAGCCACCACTTCAATTTGACAAATATTTCATATTTGTCTAAAGAAATACCAATGATAGAATCCATAACAAACCTATAATTTTACAAAAGACTGCCAATTTGCCATCCCAATCATATAGACAAACTTCATAAATAATGACCTCTATGAAATGCTACATATGATACTTTTGTTTAGCTGAAAGCACCTGAATAAACACCTTCCTTGCTAATACCTGATATACTTTTTTGTGCAAAGTGGAAGGAAACACAAGATATAATGTATATTATTAGTATATGTAGAAATCAAGCAGACATATATACCCAACAAAAAGCTTTGTGTTCCCTAATTTCATACAATCAAACCTCATGCGAAGGTAGTATCTTGCCATGTCATCACATTTGTCAGAATGCTCTGCTTCGTCATGCAATACTAACAAGAATGAGATCCCATGCCAGTAATGATCAAAATACGTATACACGAAGAACTGAGGAATTTATATCTCAGTTCATGCATCTAAAGATCCAAGAGAATTGCTTCCATAGGACGAAACAGTATAATTTTGTAATTCTGTACTATAGATATGTTATTGTGTGCCTTCTGATTTATGGTGATATGAAGGCAAACTTATCACAGGATTGGGTTTTTTGGCAAGATTTCTTTGAGGGGGTTGTCTTTGTCTTCCTCTGAGGCTGAGACAATGTGACTTGACCAAGATCACCCAGTAAGTTTGCACTGCCAAGCAGAGCTTAAAACCCTGGTTTCCAGAGTCACAGTCCAACACTGAAACCACAATATCACACTGACTCTACTACAGATACACCTCACTTAACAAAGTAGATGTGTTATATTTATATGTGATACAATCTTATTGTAAAGTTAAAGAGGAAAAGCCGCATGCATTTGCAAGAGGGTCACAATCTCTGGAGAATATTCCATGAACACGTACAGCTCAAAAACAACACATAATCTGACAGTAACAGTCTGCACAGGGAAAGATTTTCAGGAGATCTAATGCTACCAGGTCCTGCAAACTGGATAAATATGACAAGAGGGGATCGCAGTGACAATCAAAGCAGATTACTCTTGCTCATGAAACATTGTTTGAACTACTACATAATCATAAGAAGGCATGTAAAAGGCTATGCAAATGAGACAGTACTTCCCTTAATTGAACTACTTAGTGCCATTGTGAAGGAAACTCTTTTCAGAAATGATTTAAGTTGAATTTAGAAACAATACTGTATTTTTCCCAGAGTCAACTTAAGCCAAGAGCAGAAGAAATATAGTGAGCACTCCACATTTGCTGGGGTCAGGGACACAGAACCCCTGCAAAAGTGGAAAAACTGCAAATATCAAAGTGTGTGTGTGTCCATGGGAAAGGGTGCAAGGCACGGTGGGCAGGGCAGGAACCCAGAATCCAAACAAAGTCAACCAAAAGAGAGGGCAAAGGGTGGGTTGGCATGGTAGCCCTATACTTCTCTCTTTTGCCCATCTCCTCCTTTGGGCATGGGGAGGGCACTGGTGGAGGGGTTGTGTTGATGAGAAATTGGGGTTCCAGTCATTTTTAGCTGGCAGGCAGCAGCTGGTAGAGGAAGAGGAGGACTTGCAGCAGGTTTTTTAAAAAGCTGCACAGCCTCATCAGAGTGGTTGAGAGGGAAGGTTCCCCTGGAGAAGAAGTGCTTGAGGTAGGGAGGCAGAGGTTGGAGAAACTCGCAAATAATCAAATCTGTCAAAGTTTAGTACACAAATATGAAGGACCAATGTTGATACTGGGTCAGTAAAGGATATATGGAATTATTTTTAGAGATGAACAATGATGCACTCTTTAACATTTCCCATGAAGTATGTGTATGAATATGTAAACAGATACTATATATAGAATTTCATGCTTTGTTCTGAAAACATGCAGTCCGTGTTTCGTGTTTTTTTTTCCCCATGTACATTCAATTTAAATTTCTAATACTGTTCTCATCTAAAACCTAACAGCCATGACCATTTTTTTTCTTCAATTAAAACAATATTAAGTATAAAAATTAAAAGGAGTTAGCAGATATCCCTATCAATAAATTTTTCACATATTATCAAAACATGACCATGTAGGACTGATGATTTTGGACCAAAGTGCAAGACTGGATCAAAATAAATCCTGGCCTAACCACTCCTCTGCTTGTATGGTGATTCTTATTGTTGCTGTTGTAAATTTTATCTTTAGTAGTTGTCATTCTGCACATTTTTGTTACAGGAAAAGCAAAACGGCAATTAAAGAAGTGGCTGTCCCCTTTCTCTCCACACCAATATTCTCAACTAGGTAATGGAAATATCAATGCATAGTTTCAACAGAAAGGAATGTATTACAGCCAGCACTCCACATTCACTGGTTCCCCTTCCACAGATTTGATTATTCATGGATTTGATTAATGCGTTCTCTGTATTAATCTCTAGGTCCTCCAGTATGATTCTATGGTCAACCTCCACCAGAAGCTGACCACAGAATTGCACTGGAAGAGCTAAAGATAGCTATAGAAGTGTACTCTCAGGTTAAAAAAAAAAAAAAAACTTCAGTGATTTTTATTTATATATGTAGTTTTTCCACTTTCCTGGAGAGGTCTTGCTTCCCTTCACAGAAGTTGAGGGTCGACTGTACTCAAAAAAGTTTTTATTCATCCTTTGCAAGCACTGCTTATATTAGTTCTGCCAGGATGAATCATTTTAAAAGTATACCTCAGTCAATGGTATTAACACCAAACTGTGAAGTGTACGTGCTCACCATAGGAGACTCCATAGCACTGTCTGCAAGGAGAGTCCAAATAAATCAGGTTAACTGTGTTGATTCATATCAGCAAACCAGTTCTACTTGTTTTCATCTCTGCCAGAGTGGATTTAAAAAAAAAAAAAGTAATGGATTTTAATTGACATTTCAAAAACCAAGCACCCAAAAACAATTTGCACAGTAACAGTTTCACAATGTTCCTTCAAAACTTCATCCCTATACACTCCAAGATACTGTGAAGATGCAACTAGGCTCAAGGGACTGGGGTGGTAGACATCTTTATCTCTAACAATCAAGAAGTCTAAAAACTTCAATCTAGTGAGCTCCAATCTCAGACAAAGAAAAAGATTTAGGGCATCCATATCTTGAATATTAAAAGTCATAAAACTTTTGCTCCACTAATATTTGGTGATGTTCTGATTTCAAAACAAAAGATGCTATTTCAAGAACAGGAAAAGAACTACAAAAAAATAAAAAATAAAAAAAATCCACATGTCCATTTTCATGCCTCTACACAGCCACTATTTTGAGTGTTGTTGATTCACAGATTTTTTTTTTTTCTAAGAAATGATTTCACTGTGTATCTCTGTCAGTCAGGGAGCATCTTATCAATATAAAGTCACTGATCAAATATAAATCTTACAGATTTGAGTACACAACAACATACATGAGACAACTACATTTTTTCTGTCTTATTGCCCAATGTTGACATGCACAAATAGCCAGATTTTAAAAGATGTGCACTTATACATAACAACTGCTCTTTTAAAAGAAAAAAACCAGTATATTTACATGTAGTATCTTCTGGATACTTTTTCTGCTTTTTTTGGGGGGGGGGCACTTTTGGCCACTCCATACAAATATTTCTGTACCTTGGAAAATCAATAAAATGGGACATTTAAAGCTGTAGAACGTATTCTTCTAAAGGCATTTCCTTTTCTTCATAGGCAGTTAAGAGCTCAGCTATTTAAAAGAAAAATATCCCAGAATCTGCCACCCACAATAAGCCCCCCTTGCACATTTTACCAACACTGAAGGAATACTCATGGATTTCCCACTCCCTTTTCTATTCTGAAATTAGCAAAATACTTTATAAGTCAACGTTTTGCCTATTCAAAATGTATAGGAAGACAGCTTGTGTGCAAAACAACCTAAAGCAGAAGTGGCTAACCTTTTACAGTCCAAACAGCTGCATCTGGCATGGCCTTGGATGCACACATTTTGACACACACTTGCCTGCTTCCCCCACCCACAAAGCTCTAGAGATCAATGCACAGAGGGCTCCCATTCCCCAGTGATCTGTGTTGATTCTGTCATTTCTCCCCAACAACCAGGAGAGGGGAAACACCTGTCCCAGCTGCCTTGGGACTATTAATACAAGTGCTGGTACCAGACACATAACATAAAGCAGTAGCAACACCTACGTTTTAACAGCAGTTCCCTTGCTAATTCCTCCAAGAGTTGTGGGAAGCATGGATTCAGCACCTGGACAGCTCCTATAACACACTGAGCAGAGGCTGTCAAAAACAAGGGTCTCGTCGCCACCCAACAATATCAGAGCCACTGTGCCTAGCTAGAACAATGGGTTTGAAACCACTGCTCACCTGATCTGTTGGGAAAAGTGAGTGGAAGCTGCTAAAGGGATCCAAATCACAAATGAATGCCAATTTCTGAATATTTCGGTTGCACAAGATTATTTCTGTTCAATAATAATTTCCATTTACTAATAGTATGTGGTTTCTAATGCACAATTTTACTTCTTCTCACACAGCAATAACTGAGATACATGTGCTTAGTACCAAACTGTGCTGCAGTCTGCAGTTTTCTCTCTCTACCTCCCTCTTTGTCATTGGGTGTTCTTGTTGTTTACATTACTGAGGTTTATACACTGCATCTTGTTGTTTATACTACTGAGGTTAAAACCAATGTGTCCTTATCTAGAATGAAGCTCAAGGAAAGAATGATCTTAGTTTTCAAGAAACATGCCTAAGATCACTATGGAGATTTCACAAACTTCCCAGATAGTGTAATTATCTATACCACCCATATTAAGGGAATATGTTTTATGTTATTAAGAAAGTAAAAGAACATCAGGAGTTTCCCCTGAAATTTTAATGTTTGTCTCTTATAGTTTCAATACTTTTCCATTTGTGCCCTCTACCTCAAAGTTCAGCTCAACAGAACTTGAATTTTAAATGGAGTTGAAACAGATTTTTAAAATGAGATGTGGGAAAACAAATTTTCCATATACTCTGCTCTGAACTAATTCTCCTTATCATATCCCCCTCACCCCATGTGACCTTAGTAGTGGCCTTAAATCATTCTTTGAAGTTCTTAAATACTTTCAAAGCCTAAATAAATATTTATTACAGTAATTTTGACTGTGTATTTTGGCTTTGCACAGAACTTAGAAACTAGAAGCTATGGCCCCAGAAAGTAGGTTTTTGTTCCAGAGGAGTCATAGAAAATCAGGTGAATGTCTATCCAGCCTAACTAGATGATTACTGTTCACTTCTCCAAGAGGCTGGAAAATGTTGCCCACATTTGCTAGTGGCAAGATTTAATTCCGTGAGATGTATGTACATTGGTTATATTTCTTTGTCTCTTTTTTGGCACACATGGCAACACCTAAGCCACTACACAAGTAGTTTTCCAAACAGGAATTATTTCAAGATAATCAAAGAGCTGTCAGCCAGTGCCTGATTGTGAAAAGCAGAAACAAAGTTGCAGACTGAACCAAAACTAGACAAGGCCTTTACTATTTTTATCTAATTCCAGTTCTCAGAGTACAGCACTGTCATTTGTCAGTCCCTTGCATGGATATTCATTATAGAAAACTAGTATTCATTGGAGTTTACTCTCATGTAACTGTTCATTGTACTGCAGTTTTACTATAGTTCTTTCTTTTCTTTATAGATAGAAATAATACCTCTTAATTCTGCTTCATAAGAGATGAAACACCACCCTCCCCCCCCCTTTTTTTAAGGGAAATATAAGGACTATAGCTCAGTCAGTGTGGAATTAGTATTCTGGGTTCTACTATTCTGTTTCCCATAAGATGTCCTGAGGCTACAAGAATTCTCTTTTTCTGACTCACCAACTACCTATTTGACAGACTAACTACATGATTTCTGAAACATGGTCTGATTGTTCAAGTTGTTTAAACAAGTTGATTGTTTAAGAGGCCCCCATACCATCTTTCTTTCTATATACACACAGCAAATGTTACAAATTTCACTGAATCGACAAGGATTTCTATGCCTGAAACTTTCAACCACTTGATATAGACACCTATTTTAATAGGTACAATTTAATTTCTATTCCACTGATGGAGAACATTTTGGCCTCAAAATATTTTAAGCTACAACTTCCACAGGGCATGCTGTATGACACTGATGGGAACCGTATGACCAAAATTTCCCCATCCTTCTTCTGTAAAAAAATGCCTACAGTATCATAACGATTCAAGTGGAGAAATGGAACCTCAACCATTGCATTTTAGACAGAAGAAAACATGCAGTTAAATGGACAATCATTTTGTTTCCCATACCTTTGAAATGAAGACCGGACAATGAAGCATGATTTAAACATGGTCTAACTTTATTTAAATTAAACTAATCTGCAACAGAGAAAGCAGTTATATTTCCTAAGGGTGCGGTCTTAGACACTATTATATAAAGGCTCAAAGGCACACATATGGCAATGTCCCACTGCATCCTGTCCCAGCCAAATTCTCCTGCCTGGTAGACTGCTGTAGGGTGGCTAACCCTTGTTGAGTTCCACATATCAGTCCTTCCAAGGACATGCTTAAAAGAACGACATTCACTAGAACCCTGAGAAACTCTTCCCTCTTTGTAGATAAATCCTTCATCACGTGATGTGTCATAGTGGCCGCCAAAGCTGGACTGCACTGTCCCACCTAACTCTGAATAAAGTTTTATAAAATGAAACCTCTGCAAAAAAAAAAAAAAGTTTTACTTAGCCTCAGATATGGTGACTGGATAAACAGGCTGAAAACTAACTGCAGGGGAGAATGAATGCCACAGAAAAGCCCTGACTGAGATGTATAGATGGGGAATGTCTACACAAAGATCACTCTATGGCCTGAATTCCACTGGTTAGTCCAAATTAGAGTGCAGAACCACTGAACAAACTGTTGGATGGGGAATCAACACACAGGTAAATCCCACTGATTAAATGGGTGATTCTGGCTCATGTGTGACTGCTTCCCATTGACTGTCCTCCCCCAAAGTGGGAAAGCTGCCAATTACCTCCATTTCCTTCCCATAAAGGAGGGATCATTAGCAAAATTGTCTCCCATCTGTTTGGAGGGTGACCAAAATTATATTATTCTGAATGTATGCATAAGCAGGGTCAGACCTGGTTAGCAGTTGAATGGGAGACCACCAATGAACACCAGGTGCTGTGGGCTGTAATTCAAAGGGACTGTCAAAACCACCTCTGAGTATTTCTTGCCTAAGAAAACCCTGTGAAATTCATGGAGTCATCATAAGTCAACAGGCTACTCGAAGGCCCATCCATACACACACATACCCCATATCAATATCCACAGACTTCTTTTGCGGGAGTACGTGTAAATCCAGTCGGTATTTATTTATTTATTCATTAAATTTATACCATCTTTCTCCAAAATAGGATCCAAGGCAGCTGGGTACAATCCAGCTAGTACACAGCATAGGGCCAGTGGGAAAATTATATTTTATTAATGGACTTAGAAACCTAGGAAAATGTGCCAAGCCTGCCTTGTTTTAATGCAATTCCTCTGAAAACAGCTGAACCGTATGCACTCCGAAGAAAGGAGACTCCCCAGCCCTGCCCCTAGAAAGTAAGTTATACATGTGTCTTCAGTTTCTACTGTGAAACAGAAAGAATAATGCTGGCCAGAACTATACAGCTATGAGATCGCACTTAAGCAATAGGGTCAGAGGCATTATGGGGATGAGCTTGAACTCATTAACATTTAGGTCATGACCATTCAGATCTTCTTCTGTCTCCTGAAATGAGAAAGCTAAATGTATGAAACATTGAAAGAAAGGAAGATAAAATGAAACTTACATTAAGTTAAACTATAATTGGTATATAAAATAAACAGCTAATAGAACATAGGAATACTATTTGTGAATATTCAAAATGGCACAACGATATGGCTAATATAATTTCAAATTACTGTTTATAAACACAGTGAATTGTAAACAAGGCAAATCTACCTTTACTCAATTTGTAACTGGATATATACTGTGATCAAAAAGTCAAGCTTCCTTTTTCATTTTACAACAAACTGAATGTTCCATGTTAACTGTTTTTTGCTGTAAACTATGTATCTTCTGGGAACTGAAGTACTAAACTGAACTGAAGAGGCATTATAAGCAAACCAGGTTTGTTTTAAATGGCTTGATATCTTGGTTTGTCAGCTTCCTCTGTTAAAAATAAAACCCAAGTGAAAAGAATGATATACCGCACCTACCCAGAGAACTTAATACACGCATTCTGCTACATTTAGACTACCTTTCAAATAAAAAGGTGTTGAGATAGCATCCATTTCTTTGGCAAGGCAAGGTATACCACAAGTAAAAGTAGCTATTAACTCATTCCTAGCCATTCTAAGTAAAGTGAAACTGTTTGCTGCTACAGTCTCAAACTGTATCCCTTTTGCAAGGGCTACTAGATTAATAATGTCCTTCAAAATACTTGAAAGGAACCAATTTATCCCCTTACTATACAGACAGACATCTTCTTCTGAGAAAATGCATACATACATAGATAATAACACAAGCAATTTTATATATGAAATCAATACACTGATTGCCCCAAAATTCCATTTTCTAATGTTGAAGAAGTCAGCCAGAGGAATTTATAAAAGATTTTCAAGCCTTGATGACATTGATATTTGCCACACAGAATATTAACACTATTAAAAGATCAACTAAAACAAGAGGCCATGATGTATCAAAAAAATGCCTTAAGTAGATTATATAAAACAAATGTGGGAGAGACACTTTTCAAACAATGCTGATTAGAATGTCTAGGTAAAGAATATCTTTAAAAAATAAGCACATAACATGCTACAAGACCAGAGATTTCTGATCTATAAAAGATAGTCTTTTGTACAATCAAGAACAGTTTGATACATACACAAAGTGATTTAGTACCTTACCTCCTACATACATTGTTTTCAGGCCTACGATACACAAAATTCTTCTGCATAGTTAGAAATCAAACAAATGATGAGTCAACTGTAACTAGCATGAAAACAGCAATGTGAAGAAAAGGGTGCCAGAAAACATGGAACCACCTCTGCACATTTGTATCCTAAATACACACAGAGAGACAAACATTAAAGTAGATATCTAGTTAGACTGCATAATACATTTCACTTCAGTTCATGAACTGTTAGTCTTGTTATTACAACTATGGTATTGCTGAGATAAGCCGCAAACATGCTGAAGGACTACTTAAAACTGCCCTGGTAACATTGCACAAAGTGTAATATAAACATTTTCAAAACAAAATAAAAAAATGGTTACCTTAATTTAACTTTTAAAAAAAACACTTAATCTTTGTATGCCTTCCAGAAACAGACCCTTTCTCAAATGTTTTATAAGAAGCATTTGACAATTATATGCACACAGTACAAACTGAGTTATAAATGTTCATTCAAATGTGTAAATCTTGATTTGTGATTAAAATTGATTTTTTTCCACTCAAGAAAAATGAAGTTACTTCATCACAACAATTTCCAGTATCCAAAGTTCACCAGGACGTGGCTGGTAGAACACTGACTTCTAAAAGCCCTCCATTTAACTTGTCTTTCTGGTTGGTTTGATCTTGTATGACATAAAGATTAGATGCTGGCCTTAACTAAACTCATAAACCTGAACCTATCTACTTAAAAGTAAATCCCATGATTTCAAGGGTGAAATCCTAACCAAACTTACTAATTTGGAACTAAGCCTAGTTGTGTTGAGAGAGAGAATTCTAGGTAACTGTGCTTAGGATAGGTCACTCTCTTAATTTATTACTTTAAAAACTGATTTATATAAAAGTGTAATTCAAATATTTTATACAGCATAACTCACACTGCCTAAGAAAAGATATACAATGACAGTAGCAGCAAAAATGGCAGTGTGTATTTAAAAAGAAAAAAAGAAATATTTATTACAGTGTCAGCTCAGACACCTCCAGTCTTTTCTGAATACAACATGAGTCCTAAGACGACAGACAAATCTGACTGTCAGCTGCCTCAGATCAATACTTCTAGAGCGGTAGTAATTCTCTCTCTGATCCAACAACTGCAGGCACCTTTTGTCTGCCTTCCTATGTAGTTATTTGACTTCTGGATGAGGGTACAGAGATTTAAAGCATAGGTCATTCTGATAGCGGGATCATTTGTGATAGTATTCTCATCCAACTATTCTCTCTGTTGTAATATACAAAAGATGAAAGTTGCCTCTTCTGTAAATCAAAGTATATGTCTATCTTTTGCCTTGTGGCATTTGTTGTTTTCTGCTTTAGTAACAAGATTCTAATCCCAAGGAAAATACATTTGCAGCTATATTCCATTCCATATACAAGAAAAATAAATTTCCAAATATGCCGTATTCCATATGTAAATTTATTCACAAGTCCAACAAAATAGCCAGCAAACAGGAAGTGGTATCATTTTGATGTCTCCCTCCTCTGTGCATAAAGTGTGCAAAAGTAGTTCATTTTTCAGCTCATTTTTTTGTTCATATCACCATATTTCTATTCCAATTCACATTTATATCGCATCCAAGTAATGCTAACGAAGTAAAGAAAGGACAACCATATTAATTTTAGTATTAAAATATACTGAGATTAAAAATAGTGATCCCACTGTATAATGAATCACTGTAAGCTCTCTGTCATAAGATCAAAATGAAATCAAGGGTGTTTCTGTGCTTTAAACTATAAAGTGTGAACATGTGTATATCATGTATTTAAAAAAATAAACTAACAAATTAAAGTTTGCTTTACACATTCATTTATCATGTCAAGTTCTATACTTGTTTCTATTCACCAACATATATGGGATAAAGTCATTTCTGCTACTAGGCATAGGGATACCAAACAACCCAAAATCAATCTGGCATATGCAATTTACCTGAAATGACTTGAAACTATCCTCTAACCATACACTGTACATACAGGTGGAAATAATGCATCCAAGAAAGGAAAAAGTGGTTGGACAATGATGACTCCAATGCAAAGTACTTTTAAAAGAAACCTCTAGCCCACACATTTCATCTCCAAATACTAAAACAGTTGAATGGCATGTCAAACACACCCATAAGATGTCAACAGGTGACAAAAGGTCCATGAGCCCAACCCACATAGAAGTTCTCTATACAAGCCCCAGTGAAGTGAATGGGAACTGTGTGAGAGGATGATATACCACTGTGGAACACCTATTTATTCCAATGGAATTTACAAAAGGCAGAGGGAGGGTGGGAAGATCATAGTAGCTTATGCCCACATTACTTCATTACTCACATCAAAATAATGCCTAATTTTAATCAGATATATATATTGAGAGAGAGAGAGAAATAATAAAGTTATTGGTCACAAGCCAATCAGAATTAAAGCAGTTACGCCTCATTCAGCACAATCTTATGCACACTCAGATGTAAGCCTTACTGAGTTCAGTGATGATTACTGTCAGATAAGTGTCTATAGTATTGAAGTACCAAGCAAGTGCTTAACTTTCTCACTTAAATGCAGTCAGTCTTTGAACAGATTTTGTCTAATGTTTGTGGATCTAAAAATAGCTTAGGATAACAATGAATATAAAATAATTCTGGTACATTTGTTTCTTTCTACAAAAAAAGCCTTATATAAATATATAATCCCTGTCAGTGGTAAGAAAAAAAAAGATAGTACCATTTTATCATGTGAATAATTTTAAGAGGGAAGTGTCAAAGATACATCATGCTATCCTTGTACACATTTTGCATTCCTTCCATTGGTATGTAATACAGAATATATAAAGAAAATACTTTTTTTCTTTCAAAACTCAGCTAGGAGAAAACCAATGTCCTAAGCTAATGTTAAATCTGGACAGGTGGAGTCATACGTTTAAATCCAAAAAGGTAATGCCCAAAATGAATGCTCTGATCTAAATTACATTTTTAACAGTAACTGTTTGCTATCTTCCACCATCGGCTGCCCTTTCTGAAACCACAACCTTTTAAGAAAAAGTTTTCTGCATGATCACCTTTTAATTCAACAAAGCAGTGACTTCCAGAGTTCCATTGTTGGAAGATCCAAAGTATTAAAAATGAACTTTTTTTGTATTTTGGAGTCATTTTGGAGTTAAACAGGTTAAGATATGATCTACACAGTGCTGGTTTCAACACGCTGTCTCTAAAAACTGAGACAGTAATTGGACTTGTTCTTTTGACAGTCAACACTGGCACCACAGGCGCTTCAAAGTGTGTGCTGAACTACTCCTGACTTGCTTGCTGTACTGCTTTATCCCCCCGAAGAAATTTAATTAAGAAAGAGGTTTGCTTAAAAGAAGAGTTAAACGTCTCACCGTCTCACACATATATCTACAAAACCTTCCTTCTTCTTACGCCTAGCCCGATATGAGTACTGACATAAATGCCTTAAAAGGAATAACACGCTCAGGTAGCACAAACCTGTCACTTCGCAAACCCCATTTGCTTTCATCAGGGAGACTAACCAAAAATGTCACTACATGAATGCATAACACACGACAAAGAACGCATACACACCCTCGCTCCAGCTGCCACACCGCGTTAAAAAAAAAAAAATCTATCACAGGCTCGGAACGGATGCTGGCCAATGCAGACTGGACTCAATCCCTGACAACCACACCACTAGCCATCTCCCTCTCCCCCGGCGGTTCTGGCGGCCGCCTAGGCGAGAAATTCAGCGGCAGCTCCTGCCCTGGACAGCGAGAGGGGCGAGACACTGAAGCTCTCCTGTGTTTACGGTCTCTATCTAAGCAACGTGAGCCGCGCTGTCCTTTCCTGCCTCCTGCAAACCCTGCAGCAATCACGCATCAGCAGCGTGGTGGGGTCGCTTTTTGTTCCGTGCACGCGCCGAACACCAACGCCTCGTCGCCCACCGCGCAGCTCCTTCCCCCCAGCCCGCCCTTTTGCAAGAGAGAGTCCCGTCTCAGGGGTCAAGGCAACCTCTCCTCGCTGTCCTATTGACCAACCACTGTAATCCAATTGTACTGAGATTTATCCGAGGGAGGAGGGGTGGGAAGGAGGGAGCGAAGCAGAGAGGGAATACAATAAGAGAAAGGAACCTGCAAGGGGGAAATATATATATATAAAAAAATATATATATATTTTCCCCTTGCAGGTAGATATATGGGCACGGAGTGGAAACCACGCGCTCTAAACACCCGCCAACCTGAACCCTCCATTTCAACACCGCAAATGTCAACAGCCGAAGATGAAAATGAATGGGCAGAAAAAGCGGCGGCGGCGGCCAGAGCGCTTCCAGGACCGAGCCGCGAGCCCCTCCTGGAACTCGGGCAACTCGTGACCTCTTTCCAAGTCCTGAACCCAAGGAGACAAACCGCACCCCCCCCCCTCGCCTCCCGCCCTGCTCTCGGAAGCCAACAAGCCGCCGAAGTTGTCGACGGCGCTCGGAATGCCATAACAGGAGGCTAAGGAGGGGAGGGAGGAGGCAGAGAGGCGGGCGGAGGGCTGCAGTTTTTAGGCGCCGTTGCAGAGTGAGGAGAACCCCCGAAGCATGCAGACAAGTAACGCGAGCGAAGTCAAGAGCGTTTTACCAGCGGCGGCGGCGGCGGCGGCGGGAGGGGTGTTCAACAGCCTCACACCATCTCCGTGAGGTAACTTCGGCAGCACAGCCCGGGCAGATTCCTTCACTCACGGGGGAGGCCCTCCTCCAGAGAGAGAGGAGAGAGAGAGAGAGAGAGAAAAAAGAGGTGCGAATCCCGAGCGACCGAAGGGTCTCCTGCCGGCCAGCCCCTGCCTCCTCTCCGGCGGCAGGGAGAGCCGGGGGAGGGAGGGAGGCTGCCTGACTCGCCTGCGAGCTCAGCCACCCAGGCAGCTCAGTGGCAGCAGCCGCTCTGTGAAGCCCAGCCTAGCGGCGGGCGGCACAACCACCAGGTTGCACGAGCTCCTGAATGGGGGGCGCGAGCCAATCCCCGGGCTCAGCGGCGCGCGCGCAGGGAGCCCCGTGCACAGGCGCGCCCGGACGCCGCCACCGCCGGCTGCTGGCAAACAGCGGTCGTCGTCCTACCAGTAGTAGCGCAGCGGCCGGAGGGGGTGGTGGGATTGGTTCTGCCGGATGCGCGGCTGAGGAAGAGGAGAAGAGGCTGGGTGCGAGACGCGAAGGCGGCGGTTTGGTTTCCCCCCGCGGCTGCCCGCGCAGTTAAAGGGGAAAGTCTGATTTTTATTTATTTATATTTTTTTTTTAAATTCCGCCCAGGCGTTTTGCACGTCTCTCGTAAGGTCCCGCTGCTGCCCTGCCTGGGTGAGCGTGCGCACAACTGGGAGTGGTTTTCGCCAGCAAGGTAGCAGGAGGCAACGTTGGCGCTCTCGGGGCTGTGGGAAGCGCTTTGGGCTTGGGACCAAGGCTTGCGAGGGGACAGGAGGGGAAAGGGTGGGGTTTCCTCCCAGCGTTTCCATTCACATCTTAACCAGAGAGGGGGGAGAGGTTAAAGATAAGATAGTTCTTCCCCTGCCCGCACTGAACTATATAAACATGCTTTCCTCGCTCTCCTCCGTTCGTTCCCTTCCGTAATTGCACCAAAGGAGTCAGTGAGCATTTTATTTGCATGTTACTATGGCCTCCCGAGAAATACGGCAGGAATAAAGGAAAGACAGAACAGGGAAGGGATTTGCTAGCAGACCGAGGAGCCTAAGAAAAAGTAATATTTCTAGGGTGCTTGAAGGTCCGTGGATTTTTTTTCCAAAAAAATGGGCGTGGATATGCGTTGTAAAGGGACTTCTTGTTTATCTTCTTTTAAAGGAGATAACATCAGTAATGCAGCAGGGCCTCTTGATCTCTCTCAGTTGGGCAAAAACGGCAGACCTGGAACATATTGCCTGCAGGATTTGCCTGATTTCTGCGTATAGATTTTATCAATAATTCATCCCATCATACCACAGTACTGCAACAACCCAGATTGGTGACATGGTTTCTATATATGGTCTCCCCCTGCTCTCAGTCATGCGCTGGAGTTTTCCACCAGTCTTCCCCATCATTTATAAGAATCTTGTGTACCTAGCAGTGCCACTCACTTTTAAATTTGTTTTCCAGTCTCTGCATTTTTCAGCACTGAAAGTCAAGATTATGATTTCAGAAGGGTAGCCCACACTGCTCTGCTTGAGGATAGTTGTCTCTGCAAGGAGTTGAATGTTAGCCCTCTTTATGTCTATGATTCAAGACCTGGAACTGGAGTAGCAATCATGTAGCCCTCCATGTGTTGTTGAACTACAACTTCTAACATTCTTATCATTGGCTTGTCTAGGGCTTCTGGGACTTTTAGTGCAACAACTTCTGAAGGGTATCATACTTTCTACCCCTCGTCCAAGAACCTATTGAGGTCAACCTGAATTCATGGTTCCAGAGCATAGGCATGCATCTTACCAGAAAAACAACATAGCTTCTTGAAGTAATGCTTAGTCATAGTTGGTTAATGCCTGGGTTTAATTTTTTAAGGGAGATATAAGTCTCAGATGGCTTTAAACAGAAACAAAGGAGTCACAAGCTCCTTGTCCTAGCATCACAGCAAGGAAAAGAAGGCTTCAGAGGCTCTCTGTATAGCCCAATAGCAGTAGTCTTGCCAAAACTTTTTGTAGGCAGCTTCCCTTTAGCTCATCCTGACTTATTCATGAAAGACCCCAGCTGGGATGAGAATAGCCCTAGCCCAAACAACCACAACTGTACTCAGCAGGTGGGGGCTAGTAAGTTGCACAGCTTACTAAGATGGAATAGACCTTTTACAGTCATTGCAGAAAACTGTTTCAAGGTTGGACAGCTACACCTACAAAAGTTTGTTTATTTCTTTGAAAGTACCTTTAACCTGTCTTTCATCTTAGGATATCATATCAGTTGTCTAAAATTCTCCAGCAATACATTTTGATTGAAACTGACAAGTACTCTGTCAAGCCTCTTGTCTGGGGTGAAGCAGCTTCTTGTGTATTAATTGGTATAATCTGTATGTGAAAGAACAAGTCCTTGTTGCCTAAATTATATGTATCAAATCTTTAATCTTCAAATAATGGTCTTTAACCTCCATTTCTTTCAAACAGGTTAATCTGGAGCAGTTGGTGGAGAATCGTTAGTCTCCAAATGTTTTGGTCTTCAGCTCGTAGAAGTCTCAGCCAGAATTGCCAATGGAACCAGCCCAGCCCTACCGTTAGGCAGAATCACATGGTGCTGACAGAAAGGATTGGAGAAGTGCACTGCTGATGGGTGGGTTTACAAACCCAAGAGTATTGAGGCTTATATTAAGCATTCAACAGTAAGAACAGTGGGGTTTTTTTTGACTGATCTCACCCATACATTCCAATATCAGACCAACATTGGGAGGAAAATGGAATGTAACTTAAATTAAAAATACCTAAACATCAGTTTTCATGCCTGACAGTGCCATCAACCTTTGGTGTAAGGAAGTTCATCTGACATATGGGAATAATTTGGGAGTAGTTTCAGAGTACCCTATTCTGTTAGTAGGAATGGTGAATTGTTCAGCAGTGGTAAATGGTGATTCTCTCTTTCCCCTTGGTGAATGTGAGTATGGGATCTTTGGTTTACCTGAAGAGGGCTGAGATTTACTCATAAATTTTGGGAAACAAGTGTTCTGCCTTATTGGGTTATAAAGAAGGGAACAGTTTGAATTGACGAAATGTAGGGAGCTGCTAACACCTTGCTGGTTTCAGTGTGGAGTCTCGTGAATCATCTGGCATAAAGTGCTTAGTATCATCACGTTGTACTATGTTATCTGGCAGATTTAGTACCGAGCATGGTGGGGGGACCATGAATAGTTTCAGTTGGTTCGGGGTGTGGCAGGTGGGGGGGGGATGATGTAATGCAATTCAGACAGAAAAGCATATGTGTCTTTAAATAATCTGGAGCCATTTTTGAAAGTGAGAAACTGATAGCTTTGAATGAACTGATGGCAATTCACCAAAAATCAATTTGCCACCTGCATTTTCTGCACAAATCCTCTAGTCAAGTTTAGCAAATGGAGTAGCAAAACAAATGCTTACAGCATGTTTCACCCATTATAATCCTTACCCTTTTTAAATCAATAAGACTTCTGCCACTGAATTTGATGGGACCAATGATTTAGCTTTAATAATTTGCTACATTTGATCTTGAGAATTGGAATGGTTGAAGTCATAGCTGGGACCAAAATTTGCATACATCGGAAACCATGCATTTTGGCTTGCTCTGTTTTGCTTTGTTTAAGGAGGAACAGAATGTTTCTTAGGGCAATTTCTCAAATTCCTGCTTGATGCATTCACAGATTAATATGTCTCAAGTGCCATAATAATCTTGCAGATCAGCTTTTCTTTTGTAACTGTAATTTATAAAATGCTTCTAGGCCTGCATGGTGGACAACATGCCTAAAACACTATAATTTTTGATCCTTCACAAATGTGTTTGATGCAAAAATATTTAAGCAAAGGGTTCCCTTTGCCCACATGCCAGATTTTATATTTAGATATCACCTGAGGCTAAGAACATGAGCAGTACCATCATGCTCAGATATACTTTAACCCATTCATTGTCAGCTCCCTTTCTGCTTCAAAGTTAAACCAGAATGCCTTTTGACAGTTGCATTCTTCCTGTGAAAGAGCCGAAATGTAAATTGTAAGACAGATAGCACGTGTAACTAATTTCAAACAATTCACAACCACTAGTCATTGACATTCTGTGGCATGTTTCTTAAGAGATTTTTTTTAAAAAAAGAACACAAGCTTTCAATAACACAGTGGAAGTTAAATCAGTCAGTCTGAGGAAAGGTGAAGTGAGCTATGTACAGAAGTCAGGTGAGCCAACATATCTTTAGATCATCATTATTCATAATGAAATCTTCCTACAGGAGTTCAGTGGTGCATCAAACATGATTCATCATCCAAGTTTTCCCCATAGTATCAAAGAAAGGGCACATTCCCCACAGGGTTTCTCCAGTTCATGGACTGATATATGCTAATAACTGAAAGTGATGATTATCAGAATAGATTAGTGTTTCTTTAAGGAAAAGTTTGAGGTATTAGCTACTTACAAGGGTAAATGAAGAACTCTGCAAAATTTCACAATTTTGGCTGTCATGATTACTTGGCTACAAAGATTTTTCAGAAGTGCTACTTTCTCAGCCTACCAAACAAAGATCTCAGCAAAATCTCACTTGAAAAACAGTGTCTGAAGACCACATCAACTCTGAGCAGAATTAATAAAGATTCTTCAGCCCTTGTCCAAAATCTAAAAGAATATCAAGGAAGAATGCTGTGAAGTATCCCTGCTTCTCAGTTTAAACTACGAACAGATAGTAGTGGGTTAAAAGAACCAAAGGCCTGGCAGTATAAGGCAGATTCTGATAGTTTAAAAAAAATACTCATTGTTTTTGGCTAGCCACGGCCTTATAGCTAAATGTCACAATGGAGTTTTGACCATTTTCAAAGTCCTATCCAGATTATTATTCTGACATACAAGATTAATTCTGCAGGCTAAGCAAATCACAAATTCTTGTTATATCTATAGCAGATCATCATCATCATCTCCATCACACAGAAAGGCACACACAGGTTACCCATTTTCCCTGGCTTTCTGAGCAGAATGGACAGCAATTTTAAATGCACATGGATGCATGTGCACACACACAAAAACCTGTGCTGAAGCTAAGGATATCTGAATCTAGTTTGATCATTTCAGGGTTTCTCAGCCATGATTCCCTATTACCCTACAGTTCTGAGAGACGTCACTAGGGGCTCTGTAAGAGACTGTGACTGAGGGGAAAAAAGCACAGTTTTGAGCTGCAGATACAATAATTTTTATGCAGGGATTCCCTGAGATGTGAAAAATCATTCCAAGTGTTTTTCCAGGGTAAAAAGACTGAGAAGGGCTAAGCTAGATGGAAGGATTTAGGAACCTTATATTTTCTGCTTTGCATTTCTTAGAGCAAAAGAATTCAAGTATTTAAAAGATGTGGGGAAAAACAAAAAAATGACTTCTCAGATATGAGAAAACCTTGATGAGAAGAATATTTTTGTTTTTCCTCCAACTCTTCATATAGACTGAAGGACCATTCTGACTCCCCTCCAGACTCTTCTTTTCCTGCCCTCCTCCAGCCATGTATTGGCTGAGGTGAGAGTGTGGTGTAGCCAATCATCTTTATCAGCTATGTCCCAATAACTGGCTTGCAGCAACAACAGTGTCATTTTCTGGGACCTCCAGAGGACCCGCAAGATGTCTTGGAAGATGCCTTCATAGCTCTTCAACAGTCCTCACTTGGCTTCCTTCCACCCCTTCTTACCAGTCAGTCCATAATTGTTGCAGGGAAAGGGGGTACAGGAAGCTGAGCAAGAATCATAGCCACCACTTATGCCAGGAGGTAGCTGCAACCATGTTCCATGCTTGGCTTTCCTGAAACCTCTTTCCCCCAAATCAGTGACAGCATTCTTTTTTGGCTTCTCCCTGTCTTGTACCCCTGACAGCACCATGCAGTGGCCAGAGGGAGGGGATGCGGGTGCTGAGGGAGGGTTACTACTGACTATATTCTGATATTTGGTGCACAATGATGCTGGCATCATTGGAAACCTCCAGAGTACTCTCTACATGCCAGCTACAAAAACATAGCCAGAAATGACTTTGGCTGCTGTCATTCTTGGCTTCTGCATGGCCCAGATGGGAGGGACAGGAAAAAAAGGTGAGTCATGGCAGACTTTCTCCTTCCTGCAAGAGCCTTTGAAAAACCATCATTTCCAAGGATGTTTTCACAGAGGAAGGAAAACTGATTAAATCATCTGTCCCTCCACCTGACAGCAACAAATAATTTAAACAAGTGCATCCCTAGTATATGAGTATAGTAATATCAACAGGTTTGGATAATCGTGTAAACCAATTGTTGGAAGCAGTCAGAGTTTTCTTAACAATTCAATCTGTGTAATGAATTAGTAATGAAACAGCCATTACTTTTTCTATCTGATTTTTTTTAAGCACATGAAAAGATAAAGTTATGAAATAAATCAGGTGCACTCTTGGAGCTTAGTTTTCTATTAGTGTCTGCTGAGAGGTCAATGGGACTTTCTCCCACATGGAAGTAGAATCTAAATCATAATCAATACAAATCAGTACAAATCTTTGAGACTTATCTCAATGTAAAAGTAACACTGCAGTAATCAAAAAAGAAAAGAAAAAAATCAACAAGCAATGTAATACTTATGTTCTTAGCTGTGCTTGCTCCCCAGACATGTAAAATGTAAGATATGTAACCAGTCAGAGAGGTTAAAAGAGGAAAGCAAAAAGATCCATATATGTTTTTTAAAGCCATTCTTCCTATAGTACTACCATTCTGCCCCTGACCCCTTGTGGGGCTGGTGAAGACAGTAGCTGCATTTTTCTGCCTTGGGTGAAGCCAAGGATGAACTTGATAATCTGTGTCTATTTTGCATTTCCCAGAGCATTTTTATGGGCTTTGATATTATTTCATTCTTAACCTATTTATCATTCTGTTGTCTATTATGAATTTGGCCAACTGGACTTTTATTTACTGTGTTGGAATTTGCCTAATTGTTTGTTTGTTTGTTTGTTTATGGTTAGGTGTCACATGTGGGCCAAGGTAGGTATGCAAATTCAAATCATTGAGTGATCAATACCTCTGAGGTATCACACAATAAAGGATTTGACCCCCCCCCCCCGGAGGTGTTCTCACAGCATTCTAATGAGGGACCTTCTATTGGAAGACGTGTCCCTGAGGGAGCTGACAAGTAGACTGTATCAATGGCTTGCTGATTGTGTAGTAACCCACCAGCCAGGCCCTCTCCTTACTTAAGTGGGAATCTGGCTGAAGTAGGTTGTGATGGCAATATTGCTTCAGATGAACCTTCTGCTGAGGTGTTTCACTATTAAATTGCTCTGAAGGGCTGCACTTTGCTAACTCTTTTGTGCACTGCAGAACGGTTTGACATAGGTCAAGTCGAGCCCATTAGAAAACTCAGTTTTGTCTGCATTCACTGGATGGAGGGGAGGGATCATTTTCTGGAAGGAAAAAATAAGTAACAAAAAGTATCGTATTTGTAAAGACTTAAACCCAGCCGTTTTGCATCCTTTAGGCAATATGTGTGTGTATCTTAAATTCTTCCAAGGGTCAAAATCTTTTATGTGCCAGATCTGTTGGGGATGATCGGAGCTTCAGCCCTATCGTCCCTGACAATCCCCTCCAAAATGGTCAGGCCACTGTGTAGGACATTTTCACAATCCATACATGTCATACAATACATGTTACATAATACGGTACATATATTCAAGGGTACAATTCATCTTCCACCTTACACTCTGGTGGCAAGGCCCAGTTTACTTGCCAACTTCTCATGGCCTACTACTGGAAGTGCCTTTGTGAGCAAATCCGCGATATTGTGTTCAGATGGACAATACCACAAGCACAAAATTCCATCCTGGATCATTTGCCTCACATTTTGGTACCGTACCCCAATGTATTTAGTTCTACACTGTAAGTTTTCTGCCTCAGCCATTGCTATGCAAGCTTGTGAGTCTTCATGTATTTCCAGAGATATGCTGCAAGGCTCTTGTATGTCTGTCAGCATTTGTCTTAGCCACTGTACTTCGCTAGCCATTTCTGATAATGCTGCAAATTCAGCCTCTGTTGTGCTTAGCGCCACACAACTCTGCTTTCTTGATCTCCATGCTATGGGACTCTCCGCATACCTGGCTACCAACCCAGTCACTGACTTCCTGTCTGCTGGGTCAGCAGCAAAAGAGCTATCGACATAGCATTCCAGTGTTTTTTGGCTTCCCACCATTCTCAGACACAGATCTCTTGTTCCTTTGAGATATCTGATGACTCGTTTTACAGCCACCCAATCTATCTGTCTGGGTTTGGAAGCTCTCCTGCTTAACAGTCCAACAGAGAAACTGATGTCTGGTCTCTTGTTGTTGGCAATGAATAACAGCTTTCCAATGACAGAATGGTATAGCTGAGGGTTCACAAACAGCTCACTTGCTTCCAAATTTGCGAAGTCTGTTGTCATGGGAGTTCTGACTGTCTTTGCATCACACAGACCACATTTAGCAACAAGACTGTCGATCTTTTTCTTTTGGCTCAAAAAAAATCTCACCATCACTGGTTCTCTCCACTTCAGCACCTAAATAACACTTCAGACTGCCTAGATCTTTTAGCCTGAATCGTTTCTCTAACTCCATCTGCACACGCTTTACATCACTGGCGCTTCTGGCTGCAACACAAAGATCGTCAACATAGATCACTATTATGACACAGTTGTCACCTGCCCCCTTGGTATATACGCATGCATCCGCGATGCTCCTCGTATACCCAAGTGCCACCAACTGTTGATCAATGCATTTGTTCCAACAACGAGCGCTTTGGCGAAGACCATAGAGAGCTTTGCGCGACAGGTATACTTTGTTGTCTTCTGCGCCATCATACCATGTAGACTGTTTCTTCTAGATCAGCGTTCAGGTAAGATGTCTCAAAATCAAAATGTTGAACAACCATTTTCCTCTTGGCAGCAACAGCTAATACCATCCTCAGACTTTCTGGTTTGGCTGTGGGAGAAAAAGTCCTGTCAAAGTTGGTGAACCTTTCCTGGGAGAAACCCAGGGCCTGTCTTTGGGCCTGTCTACCACCTGGAAGACCTTTCTTTCAACAAGTGACTGGAACTCAGAGTCCATGGCAGTGTTCCACTTTTCCTGTTCCTCCTTGGGTTGCTGTAACAGTTCCTGATAACTTTCAGGCTCGCTAGCCACAACACTGAACAGCTTGGCCGCTTGAACAACAAATCTGACGGGCTTTTCTTACCCTCTTGGATCTCCTAGGAATGAGCACCTTAGTTCTTCCTGACTCAGTTTCGCTAGGACTACTGCTGCTCTCAGTGTGAGGCTTTTCTTTGAGTGCAGTCCCAGGTTTGAAACTAGGTGGTGGTGAGGAGTCGTGTGAGGTTCCAGGCTTTCCCCCCTTTTCATCATCAGACATCACTGTCCTTCCATTTTCAGGAATTTCAGGAACACTTTTCATACTTTTCCCCAGGGGAATCAGAACCTCTTGGTTACAGTGCAGTCTATCCCATCCTGAATGGATTTCGAAGTTTGCACTCCTAGAATCCTCCTAGAACCCACTATTTTGCCAGCATGGTGCAGAAATCTATATTTGTTACCTTCATATCCCACAAAGCGTAACCGTCTAGATTTCTCCTCTCCAGACTTTCTGAAACTTGGGGGAACATACACACTAGCAAACTGACCCCAAATACGTAGATGCTGCAGGTTTGGCGCTCTACCATACAATAGGTAATATGGAGTTTGCTTCACACTTGAGCTCCACATCCTGTTTATGTGGTAGTTTGCTGTCACTATTGCTTCTCCCCAAAGTCCTGCTGGGGTTGGGCATCCTCCATCATACAGTCCTTCATTTGTTTTAACAGCCCAGTTCTTCTTTCTGCAAGCCCATCCTCCCCAGGAGATGCGGGGTTGGTGGTTTTATGCCTTATGCCTTTCTTACGCATCCAGGCTTGCAGGCTATTGGACAGGAATTCTCCCCCTCTGTCTGACACCAGACTAGCTACTTTATAAGGAAATTCCCTCTCAACAGCATTTACCCACGTTTGGAACTTTTCAGCTGCTTGACTTTTCTCTTTCAGCAGATAGACATAGGAGTACCTGGTGTGTCTGTCTACAATTACCAGGAAAAACCTATTTTGCCCTTCAGTTGGCTTGAATGGCCCAGCCAAATCTGCATGTACAACCTCAAAAGGCCGTTGGGTGACACACTTGCTTTTCTTGGCAATGGGGTAAGCCTTTACCTTAACCTTTTTGCACACACAGCACTCTAGGAACTTAGGGCAATTTCTGACTTGTAACCCAGGGCATACCTTTGCCAACTCTTGCAAACCTTTGTAACTGGCATGACCCATCACTCTGTGGAGGTAATGTACACACTTTTCATGTAGAGCTTTGTTACACATAAGGTTAACGTTTGCCACTTTTCCTTTTGGCAACATGTGGTACAACCCCTGCTTTTTCACCCCTTTTGCACAAAAAACACCATTTGCAGTAATTATACATTTCTCCCTTTCAAACACCACTTTGTAACCCTCACTGGCCAGTTGGGAGACACTCAAAATACAGTTCTGCAAATTTGTCACGCACAATACATTATTAAACGATTTCCCAAAACATGGCACATACGCAGTACCCATCTTCTGCACCTTGCTTGGTACCCCATCTGCAAGGGAAATTGCTGTTATATTTGCATTTGTAACATTACTCAACAGCTTTAAATTGTTCATCATGTGGTGAGTTGCACCACTGTCTAGCAACCACACACCACTCTCTGACTGTTCTTTTGCCACAAACACATGGCCTTCAGCCTGTGATGACACGCCCCTCCACTTCTGGGCTGTCTTCTTCCCTCTGCTTGGTGCTGGCATTCTGCAGTCCTTCTGGAGATGGCTGACTCTCTTACATCTGTAGCAGCGTCTGCGAAAGCTGCACGCGCCTTCTTCCTCCTGGCGACTGGCTGTTCTCCCCTCCGACTGCAGTCTGGAATCGAACTGCTTACGTTGGACTTCCTCCAAAATTGTCCCGGCTACCAAGTCTACAGTCAGCTCTTCCTCACGCATACCCTGGAGGCTGTACATCAAAAAGTCCCACTCCTTAGTGAGGCTTCCCAGCAGAATAAAACTTTTCTGCATTTCTGGTATATTTACCCCCCTGTCGGCTGCCTCTTGAAATAACTGTTTCATCAGCATGAGGTGCTCTCTTACACAGCTTCCGGGACATAACTTTGTGTTATACAGTCTTTTCGTCCATAGCATTTTGGACAAACACGAGGAAGATTGATGCACACGCTTCAGAGCCTCCCAGAGCTGATATGCTGTGTCTGCAGCAGCAGCGTGAATCAACTGGGAAGGACTTAAAGTAAGCAAAATAACTGCATTGGCTTTTTCGTCAGCAACCTTGAATGCTGCTATTTGAGCAGCAGTTGCTCCTTCTGGGGGCTGTCCTTCATTTTCCAAAATGTGCCACAAGTTTTCCTTCGTCAAAGCGGCTCTCACATAAATTTGCCAGCTTTGATAATTAGCGTCGGTCAACTTTTCAAAACGCAGATAACCTCCCTCAGCCTTGGTGCTGCCTTTGTAAGGAAAATTCAACAAACAAAGCAGCTGGCCACAGTGACCTTGATGAGCTCCAGACTGAAGATTAACTGTCTCTCTGCCAAAACACAGACTCCCGAAGCACCGGAGAGCCAGGCAAACAGTCAAAACCAGTCCCAGTATCGAGGGGAAAAACAACTACAGGTGCGCTGTGGATGCTGTGCACTCTGGGCCTGGGCCCATAACCACTGTTGGGGATGATAGGAGCTTCAGCCCCATGGAAACGCAGTGGAAAAGCCAGAGTTCAGCGAGCCAACAGCAGCAGCCTTGTTCCCCAGTAAGGATACTCACACACAGAGGAGTTTCTTCCAAAACAGGAGGCACTTCGTCTTGCGGCAAAGTTCCGTTATATACAAAACATAGGACAGACGGACAAAAGCTTGCGCCGGGCACCAGGTTTGGTCAACAGACAAATACATACTGGTGTTGCTTTGTTATATACATATCTACAACCAATCAGGTAGAGGTTTGCACACCTCCCTCTATCATTTGCACACGACCCCAGTTTCTTATGCAACCTTGTAATTACCCACAGCTAGGGCATGATGCAACATCTTTGCAGTGGGCTGATCATTTTCCCAGGGTTTCCTGCCTGGAATCCCTGACAAGATCTACAGCACTCTGCCCCTTCCGTGTGTAGGGGGAGAAACACTTGGGAGCTTTGTGAAAAATAAAGGAAAAGTTTGGTGGTATACATTGGGCAATGAAGTGTCCAAAACTACAGGAGGACAATCGTGTTACTGTATCAAGCAAATGATTCATTTCTAGTATTATTATAATTTTTTTGTTACACTATACCCTTCCTTTTCTTTAGTCGGCAGAGGACAGGGCTCTCCTCTCCATCTTAATCTCATACCAATTCTGCCAAATAAAATATTTTTTTATTCAAAGTATTTTATAAGGTTTTTGGGGAGCAGGGGGAATAAAGGATATCACACATTTTTTTAATCAGGCATTCAGCCCTATTCAGGAGAGATTTCATGGAAACAGGTGCCTAGTAATGCACATCCACAGATCAGCTGCTGAATGAAATCCCAAACCAGCTGTATTGATCAGTATTTCTTTTTTCCTTCTCCTCAAGTTGTTGAAACTGAAGCTGAAATTGCTTTCAAAAAACAAAACAAACCTTGATTTAGCAAGCTGCTGCTTGCCACATCTTCTCTTCCTTCTTCTCTCTCCTTAACCACTGACACTGGGCTGAGGCAGGAGAGCAACAAGTAATTATCCCCTTGACTCAGTCTCAAAGGAGATTCTCACCATTTTTTTTTTTTGCCCTTGTATTTTTTACGCCCAGGAAAGATTTTTTTTTAACAACAGGAAGTGATAGAAAAATTATTTCTTCTTTATTCCCTGTTTCAAAAATGGTCTCTCTTGGGCCTAAAATGGTTAGTGTTTTAATGGTTTGTAAACTTTTATGGTTAAGTTTTTAAATTGAGAGTTTCCTTGGATCTCACACTGGTAGAAAGATAGCATACAAAGGAAATAAACACAAACACACACCCATATGTGTGGACTTCACGGATGTTCTCACAGTGAAGGAGCTCCTACTCAAAGGAAGCTGTGAACACTTGGTCTCTCCCCCTACCCAGGTCTTTCAGGATCACAGTTCCGAGCTCTCTTTTTCCTTGCCCTCATATTTTCTGACTGGGGCTAAGGACTCATTTACTAGACATCTTCTTTCTTGATCCATCCATTGAAATTTGTCTCCAGCCTTCCCCTTTTTCGTCCTCCCTTTTCTTGGCTAGTGTGGTCTCCTCTCTCATTTCTCTCATTCTCTTTCTTGTTCTACCCACTACTTCCCATGTCAACACCCTTCCTCCTTCATCTGCGTGTCCCCCAACTTTCTTCTCATCCCAAGAGAAACTTGAAACTATACCTTGTTGGATTATTTACATTTTAGATTGGTGTTTTGCATTAAATTCAATACAGTGCATCAACATGCATAAAATTGCCTTGTTCGGCATTATCATCATCATATAACCCCACAAAAATGGATAATGATTATTACTTAGCAACATTATTATGACAATGGAGGTGGACAGGAGGTGAAGAATTTTCAGCAATTAAAAGGCTATTTTCTTAGCATCCTGAGACATATTTCCTTTCTCTTGTGAACAAAAAAATATTGCCCTTGAGGGGAACTGCTTAATGAGAGGAATTCTGCTAAATGGTTACTCTTATGCACATACTTAACAAGTATTTTCAAAGAAACCATGGTGAAATTAAAAGGGGATTATCTGGTACCATGCATATCCTGACGCATTCTGGAATGCAAGCTCTCGACAGGTCTCATAGCCAGATTCCCAAGGGGAGTACAAAAATGTAGTTCTTTTGGTCCAGATTAACTGACTAATTCTAGCAGCATTCATTTTCCTTAGGAAGCCTTCTTCTCCTCCTTCTTCTCCTTCTCCCTATTGTTGTTAAAATCTTATTCAGTCACTTTAAGTACACCTAATGTTGTCTACCTAACTTCTTGATTAATAAAAGTGTATTGTTACCAGGCGGTACAGCCCTTCTCCATGATATGGTTTGATTGGCAAAACATATATTTAATTGGCATGAAATATAAATTATATCATGCTATGACTAGGAACCAGCCGGCAATGGACGAACTGGCTGCGTGTGTTGCAAAACTAGGTCAGGATGAGACCTCAATGCATGTCTAGGTCATAGCCAGGAAACATCCCAGACAATGAACTTGCAGATATTCTTCAACAACTTCATCTTTAGAAACAATGGCACTGAAACTGCTTCCACAGAAGGACTGATTATCTTCAGCCTTCCCCTTTTGTCCAGCAAAAACTCTATTTTTTCTCTTACCTGTCCAGCAATTAAGGAGCTATCGCAATTCCAGTCAGTTCCTTTGTCACCTAATGCTAAGGCTATTAGTTTATTACAGACCTCATTGTTTACTCCGCCAGACAGCCATTTACACCTCCCCTTCAGGGAAGAAAAAGAGTAACTCCTGGCTTTTTGCCAGATGACTTGTAGTACTTTTGATGTACTGATTGCCACTCTGCCACTCCAGTTTCCAATTTGTAATAACCTTGGACTTCTAGTCTAAGCCACTATCTCTTCTTTGCTTCTCTCAGGATTGGTAGATATCGTCCACTTCACCCTAAACTCTCACTCTCCAAACCATTCTCCCCTTTTCCTTCAGTTAGCCTTATGTGATTGCATGATTGCTTGGATTTTTGTGTATGATTGATTACCCTAATAAAACAAATAAGCCTACTTTTGACTCTCATGCTATTTTTTTCTACACTAATATTGGTAGACATGGGTTCTCATCAGGTTACCCCCCCCCCCCCGCCTCGCAGGCCAACTTTTGAGCTAATATTCCCCACAAAGATGGCATCACAAAGGTGCTGGCATCATGGGTGGACCCCTGAGTCATCCACATTTTGGGGTAGCAATGCCATCATCATCCCCATCCTCCTCCTCATCCCCATCATCATCCATACCAGGAATGTATATAACCACTTTCCATGGCTTCTATTTTGATATTAATCTCCATAAGAGCCCTGTAAGGTAGATTTTCTGAGAGGCAGTAATGTGCCAAATTTACATGGTAAATTTAATGCCCATGCAAGGATTTGAACATGGATCTCTCTGTTCATAGTCCAGTACCTGAAACATCATACTAGTTCTTTCAGAACTCTAGTTACGAGTTTTTACATAGTTAAATGTTTATACATTTATAAAAAAAGTGTACCAAGACTGAAACTTAGTGGTAGAAAACCACAGTAATTAATTTGTTGAAATTGCATAGCTACATGGCAAATTAATAAGATGCATAATTATAATATGCAAATTAGCTGCCTGGACTTGAGGGGCTAGAATATGAGAATCCTATATAAAGTAACATTCTCTCTTAGTATATACACTAAAACAAACATGTGTTGGGGCCTCTATTATTGTGCCAATTGCACAAGAAATCTTCCTGTTCCCTCCTCTTAGGTGAAAGTGCATTAAGCAATGTAGAAACCCTTCCTGGAATCTCCAGAGAAGCCTTTAGGAAAAGGACGCAGAAAGCTGCATCAGGGAGGCACAGATGGCAAATTATTCTGGAAAAGACCTCCCACTCATGCAATTCTTGGCTCAATCTCCACATTACTACTAGAGGAAACATGCTCAGAAAACAGGCATAAGCGTAGATCTCAGTTGCTGAGTGTTTCTCAGTGTGGATTAGAACTTTGCAAAGCAAGCTTAGCATCTGTTATGATTTACTGATAATGTCATTCTTCATATGAGGATATTTCAAGAGATCCTGAACAATACTCAGCATTATTTCACAACAGATAATTATTGAACTGAAAAATAAATAGTACATAAAAACATTGACATGTAATGCCATGTTTATTCCCATCCAGCTTTATTCTATTTATCAGGTTGTTAAATATTCAGTGTTACTTGGAAAATCCAGCATAGTCATTTTATTTGGAAGCCAAATTGCTTTTCTTTTTACCACGATTAGCAAGGAAAGGAAAAACAAGGACTGACTTCTGTTATTTATGCTTAGGTAACATCAAACACAGTTACTCAGTATGTGACATCAATATGCTACAGACTGCACAAAATACATAAGAGTATTGTGGCAGATCTGTGAGAAGTTTACAGATGTCAATACTGTATGAATGCTCAAGAAATGTGCAGAAGATCTACTGAAACTAGGCATTGTGCTATGACATCTGCATTGAAAAATAAATGAGTAGAAGGTGTTTGATTATTTCTTTATTCTACACTGAACATTTTCACAAGGAGTTAAGGTTTAATAGTTCATGAAAAAAAGCCCATTTGTACAACCATTGAACTTGGGGCCAGTGCTTGAAATTTCTCTACAACTGTCAACCAGTACATAGCAAGCTGAAAAGTTTATCATAAGAAGCTGGTAAATCATAGTTGAAACAGAATAATAGTTTCTTTGGCTGGGACTTATTGCACATGTTCCTCTTGTGTTGTTCTCCCAATGGGAGACCATTTTAAAAGTGTTTCTTTTATTAACACACACAAAGAATCTGTTAATGACTTCTTTTGTAAAAGAAACACATTCCAAGTAGTCTCCCACTGGGAGAACAACAATACCTTCATGTGATAAGTCCCAATCAAAGATGCTATTATCCTGCTCTAATTGTGATTTATCTGCCTTGTGTGATAGACTCCTGCAGCCACTACAACCTTCAGAATTACTTTTTAATTCTTTCTTTCTGTGGGCTTAGGATAATATCCCCTGTCCTTCCTTGTGGACAGTATAGATTCCCCAAAGGAATCAATGTAGACGTTAACTTTTCCTTCCCCACTGGAAAGGGCACCAACATAGTATCACATGCATGTAACTTGTCATAGGAGAACTGTTACCACACCTTACACCCTGCAGGAGAGGCGAGGAATATTTTCTCCACTTCTTTGATGCACAAAAGGACTGTTGAGACCCTGGACTGCTTCAGACACATGGGGATAGCGAGGAGAGGAATCTCTTCTCTGCTCAGTCACCAACTCTTATGCAGTTTATACATGAAGCCACTTGTGCAACACCATGACTTGCATGTATAGTATCTTCTGTTTTGCTGCAATTCCAATTGTTGGATTTCCTCTCCAGTTGTTGGAGCAACACCTCCCCATTTGTACACTGTGTATTGTATAACAGATGTCGTTCTCTTTTTCTTGCTCTCTCTTATGTTGTCTCTCTCTCTCTCCCCACTTCTCTTCCTAACCCTCCTACCTATGTGTTTTAGTCGTTCTCTTCCCGTGTTTTTGTTCACTCAGTCCAATGGCGAGTATACAACTCCATCCTGGAAAAATGAAATTCTCTGGTTCTTCTACAGAGTCCCATTTTTTTGGTGGGGGGGATTGTTACCACACGTTACAGTCCCTTCATCCTTCTGGATAGCAAAATTGGTGAGAAATATCAAAACTAGACACTTATGGCTGGGAAACATGTGTCAGGGATTCAGAGCAGGGAACCCTGGGAAAATGTTCAGCCCACTGCAAGACATTGCATCATGCTCCAGGTATATGTGATTGCTGGACATTGCATCAGAAGAATGGAGTGGAGTGCAAAAGGTACAGGGTGGTGTGCAAACCCTCTACCTGATTGGTTGTAGATATGTACATAAGGAAGCAATCCCCAGTCTGTAATTGTCTGTTGACCAAAACCGGTGTCTGGCGCAAGCTTTTGTCTGTCTGTTCTATGTTTGGTATATAACGGAACTTTGATGCAAGATAAAGTGCCTCCTGTTTGGAAGAAACTCCTCTGTGTGTGAGTATCCTCACTGAGAACAAGGCTGCTGCTGTTGGCTCGCTGAACTCTGGCTTTTCCGCTGCGTTTCCGCGGGGCTGAAACTCCTATCATCCCCCAACAATATGTGGGAGGTCATTGGCTGCAACTGTGTGCTAGGTAAGCCAGGTCATAAGTTGAAGAGAATTAGAAGGAAACCACTCACATTAACGGTTTTGAGATAATCCTCTTAACAACCTGACCTCCAAATACAACTGAAGATGAAACTGCCCAGGTGAAACAGTCAAGCATCCCTGCTGTGCACATATACTGAGATCTTCCCTATTAACTTTACCTGACCAGGACATTAAGACACTGTAATGACTACCAACAATGCTTGTCATCTAAAGTTAAGACAAATCAGCTGGACCCCTTTGTTTGTTCTGCCAGAAAGGAATTAATGCACACCCCTTCAAGGGTAGGAAATAGGATATATAAAAACACAGCTCCAAGCCACGTAATTTGCTAGTACATTGGACATCACAATGGACCCCAGACTCCTATTCCTCTGTGTTGCCCTCAAATTCATGTTTGAGCCACTCCACTGCTCTTCTTCTTCTGCTTCAGGACTGGTAAATATGCCTTCCACCTAAAATCTCTCTCTATCCAACCTTTCTTGCCTTTTCCTTCAACATCCTTGTATGGTATGTGATCTTGCTTGATTTCTTGTGTGTGTCTATTAATTTCCAACAAAATACTCTGTTTAACTTTCAACTGGAGTCCTCTGTACAGTTAGTACTGGTATATGCAAGTGAAAAGATCCTGCCGTCACCTTCTCTCGCAGGCCTCCTTTGAGCTAGTAATTCCCCAAATCCTAAGAAGATGCTGGCATTGCTGGTAGACGTCAAAGTCCCCCACTTTTTAGGGTAACAAAACTGTCCCCTATATGGGAAAGCCAGTGGTACTTAAATGATCAAGTTACATCACACAATCTGATTCTATGCGACAATGTTCCCTTTTCAGTTGCTTGCAATAGCAAGAAAAAAAAATGCTGGCTAGATGTGCACAAGACAGCAATGCTCAGAGAAATCTGAATCTGGCAATGATCTGAGGAATATGAGCTTCAACCTTGGGGATGCTAGCAACATTTTTAAAGGGAGACAGTCCAAATTGATATAAGCCCACTGCAGTAGTAACATGGTGAATCAACACTGATGCAATTTCAGTCAATGGGTCTCCTGTAGTTCGGAGGCCCAGTAGGATTCACACCGTGTTTGTATGCTTCTTTTATGGAAATAGATGCAAATACTAATGGGCATGATCTGGCCAAAGTTGAACTCAGCCAAATGGAAGAATTAATCATACAGCTGAAATCGTCCCTCACCAATCAACAGAATTTAGAAGTATTCTTTTAAAAAATGGAGGTTTAGATGGCAGTGGGTTAATGACAATGGAATGACTGCAAATGCTTTTTCTTATCTGTGGCAAAGTTGCAAAGCAGTCTTTTCCCTCCTGGGGGAAATGTAGGGACATTACTGGGTAAATTGGTAGAGAAAACCCAAATGGTGGTATTTTTTCCTCTCCTAATTCTGAGCTAAAAGTGATGTGATCTAGGTGTCTGTATGCAATAAGAGCTTTTGAGAGGGACTAAAACAGGCAGACACAGGAAAAAACAGACGTTTTAAGACTTCAGGTACTTCAAGATGGAAGAAAGTACTTCAAGTGAAAGAGCATTGTGCTTCTATTCCTTCTCTCTCACTTTAATAGCTATGCAACAATTATTCTAAAAACAGTTTAAAAATGAGTAAAAGTAATTGTGCTGAGGTAATTTGGCAGAACACATAGAACAAAGTGTGTGAAAAAGAAAAAAAGAAAAATGCAAAATCTGTCAGTCAAATCAACTGAGTATTTGCACTTCTGACTTTCATGTCAGTTTCATTTGATTTCAGCATCTGAAATTTAACATTTTTGAAGCAAATGGATGGAAATCTGTTGTGCATCAGTCTCTGCGGTCTATTTTCACCTTTTATTTCTTACATTGCAATACAGCTGATGACTGATGGGGATGATGATCTTGCAAGCATTTCAATAAAAATACTATTATTATTTTTCATCATCATTGGCTTCTTTGTAAAAAAGGCTTTTCAGTTTTTAAAAAAATCACTGAATTATTTTCCTATTAGAACTGCACGCATGTGTATGTATTTATATGCACATGTATGCATTTATATGTATACATGTACATTCATGTGTACACATATACTTTGCTGAATAATCTCAGAGATCATGATTCTCTAACAGTGAGAAAATTAATAAATGGATTGTTACCTCTACAATAAAACAAAGTCTTACTAATAATATTTCTTCAGCATTGAGAAGTTCAAAGGATGCGGTACCCGTAGGATTCCTTTTTGTTGTCCAAGAAACTTCTTGGCATATTTTAATATTTAGATTTGTTTACAGCTAAACACACAGATCATAGGTGGGAAGTGTAGCTTTAACACATCATCAGCCCAAATCCACTGTCCTCACATCAGGTCTCCTGAAAGAGGCAGATGATCCTCCAAAGTATGGCGAATATAAACTCAGCTGCATCTTCTCTCTCTTCGTTTTTTTTTTACTGTATAATCATCCTAGCTCAAACAGGGATTTTTATGGGAGATAGACTGAAGAAAAGATGAACGTGTCCCATTCCCATTTATAACCTCTCAAGTTTCCTTGCCACTTTGTTCATGTTTTTTTTCTTACCAAAAATTCGTTCATATTTTCAAACAATAGTAAGCTATTTCCAACTCATGTCATACTCACTCCTTTTGTTATACTTTGATTAAGTTAACTGAGCGTCTTCATCTGCAGTAATTCAACAGGAAATTAACTTTTTTGAAACCTGTTCCAAATAAGCACACATATATGTTTACTGGTCTTTGATACCGCTCTTTTTAAAAGTACAGGTGAGTGCATCTTTGCAGCTTCAAATAGCTCTTTTGGAGAGGAAAGGGAAAAACTATGGATTCCAATAGAACTACTTTGTAACCTGCTTTCTGGGTACAAAGCAGCTGTAAAAGACAACCTGTCAGGGCCAAAATACAGTCATTATTGATCACCTAAGTTTAGTTTTTGGACATTATTCAACATTTCAGGGACAGATTTCCTACTTCTGCAATGTAACTAAACCTTTCTTTCCACCCACATGCACAGTAAAGTGCCCCCAAACTGTACTTGGAAGAAATCCTTCAACTCTTCAGAGCAGATTTTGTGTGCCTGGGGCAGGAGAGGAACATTCATATTTCCTCCTCTGACAGCTGAAAGTCACTAGTCTGAACTGAAGTACAAGAAATGGAGTTTACTCCCCTGTTGACCAGGCAGAGGCCAGAATCTTCTAGTTGTTTCCATTTAAATAAGAGTAGGGAAAGTGTGATCACCAAGTTCCTCTTTTCTTTTCTTTTCTTTTCTTTTCTTTTCTTTGTTTGTTCGTTTGTTTGTTTGTTTGTAGCCCTTCAAGATTCCTTAAGATCCCGGAGGAGCAGACAGAGCCATCATTGCATTCTAGCAGCTTGAAATTGAGTGAAAAAGTGCTACAAAAGTTTAGGAGAAAATGTGAGTTGTGGGGTAATTGGGAAGGGTGTGACAGATTGATACACACTAACCCCTGCAGAAGTCCTGTTGGTTATCTTAAATTCAGTTAAAAACCCTCAGCCTTAATTAGTCAGAGAATCTGAGGATCAATTTTGATGTATTTAA
The DNA here is from genome assembly GCA_030412105.1 of Cyclura pinguis. Classification (NCBI taxonomy): domain Eukaryota; kingdom Metazoa; phylum Chordata; class Lepidosauria; order Squamata; family Iguanidae; genus Cyclura; species Cyclura pinguis. The sequence continues at coordinate 136,210,340 of CM059600.1, forward strand.
TTACTATTAATTTCCTTAGAATTCATTTAGAATTCATTTAATTAATTTATTTATCAATAGCACATATACATTTAATGAAATAAATTAATACTTTTAATAACATAAAATACATTGATTTTTTTAAACAAAAGAAATAAATAAACCTCCAGCCTTTGAGCGCTTGAGTAACCTGGAAACCTAGAAAGTGACTGATGGTCTCCATGCAGTCGGCTGGCCTGATTTATTAAAATATTTATATCCCCCTTTATTTGAAGATCTCAGAGTGGTACACCATAAAAGCAGTCCAAAAAATTTAACATAGTACAAATAATTAAAGTAATTTTAAAAGGCTAAAACTTAGAGCCTTTCCTCACTATACTGTTACAGTGCTATTATTCGACTTTCAACGTCCTATGGAATCCGGGAGTTTGCAGTATAGGGAGGGGCCTTTAGAATTCTCAGCCAGAGAGCTTTTTGGCCTCAGAGAACTACAAACCCCAGAATTCCACAGGATGTTGAAAGTGGAATAATAGCACTAGAACAGTGTAGTGTGGAAAGGCCTTCCGTAAGCAATTAACAAATTGAAAGACAGATTAGAAGTGTTAAAACAGTTTAAAATAAACTGAAACCATGTGTATGGGAAGGTTTTGTAAAATCAGATAGGCCTCAAAACCGTTAGTAAACAACCACATTTGTACTTCATACCTCAACAGCGGCAATGTTGTTACGAATTGGGCTGCCAAGGGGAGGGTGTTACATAACTGAGGTACCACAAGAGGGATGACCATCTCCCATGTCCTCGCATAACATATTGCTCTGACTGATGAGAGACAAAGGAAGGCCCTTCTAAGGATCCCTGAAAAGATTACGTATAGCCAAATGAGAGTCTCTATACAATGGGCCAGTTTCTGGAGCTGATTTCTTATAGCCCTTTCTCTATTTGAAAAGTTTGTGAAGTCTGCACCCTCATAGTTCATGGGAAATTGCTAAGCAGCCCCACTCACCCAAAGGAGATTTCTTATACGGAATGTTCACAATTAGTGCATGACCCAGAAGCATATTTAAAATGAATTTTAACAAAGACTATATAGAAAGCATAACCATGGTGGTGGTTGTTTTTAATAGAAACCAGAGTTCAAAGGAGAGAGAAAAGAACAGGGTTTAGCATATTGAAAAGAGATGCTTTTTATTGTGCTTTTTATGAAGGCATGCAGCTCTCCATCAAATATGCTGTTTCATTAGAAAGCCTTAGAAAAAGGAGAATTTTTCAGTGTGCCACAAATTATGCTTTTAAAAAGCCAGAATGATGTGCTTGGCCATTTTATTTAAGGTTACAAAACAGTGTGGTAGCTCATTTAGCATGACTTGATGAAAGCAGAGTTATTCATTTATTCCCACTGTGGGTATAAACTGGATGAATGGTTACAACAGAAGCTACAATAGCCATTAGTACTTTGACCAAACCACCTTTAAGTTATATTTTGTTATACCTTCTCAACTGAAAGCTCAAATGCTCTGGTATCTTAGTGTTGCACAATAGACTTAAAAGGATATAATATTCATGGTAGATTATATCTTTAATATCACTTGATACTCGGCTAGAAAAAATACACACACACATGTCTTTATGGTGTATCTGACATCTTAATAAGAGGCGAAAGAAGAAACATGCATGCTCTAGAGAACAACCATGGGATGGAGCCGGAAATTTCCTTGATTTCTTTGAGTTCCTGAACTCGTTCTCTCCCTCCTTCCCTCCCTTCCTCCCTCTCTCATTCTCCCTATCTCTCGCTCTGTGTTAAGTCAGGTATAGTGACAAAAATGCAAAAGGAGTTATAGTAGTAACCTGTAGGTCCTCTTCAATTAGCTGTAGTAAGAAATGTACAACAAAAATTATGGTAGTAATCTGTGGCTCTTCCTTAAGAAATATATTATGATTTTATGCAATGTACCTTCAGGCTATAGGATATATCTTTATATTTCTTTCTCTGTGTGATGTGTTGTCCTGTGTGTTTTAGCAGTTCAGTGAACTAAGTTGATACAAATGAGGCTTGAAATGTTAAATGCAACTAGAATTATCAGAGTTTCTCATATCAAATAATTTTGTTTCTGTACAATCCTATGGAGATTCATAACTCATGTGGTGACTAAAATACCCTGTAGTTACATTAAATATTCTAGCAATATTAGTGCAGGGAAAATGGGGGGAAATTGTCCGCTGCATGTGTAGCACTGCTTATAAGCAAGAATTCAGAGCCATGTCATGTAACACAGGCCTGAAAGCCAGACTGATGTGTATTAATAATAGCTACGGATGAAACTGTATTGGAAGTTTCTGTGTTGTATAGACCCGAAAGCAGTATTTTCCTGGTTAGTTACTAAGCCAACTAGCCACAACCTGCTGCCTCTGGATATGATGGTCCTGCTGGTTAGGAATGATGCATTTTGTAATCCAAAAAATTTGAAAAGACCCAACTTGCAGTCAGCTAAATACACAGAGGACCCTCAGGTTTTCCTTAGTCTTTCAAAAATTCAATAGTGAAAGAAACTAGGGCACCTATATTTTCTTGCACTTTGTGAAACATAGGTCATTTCCTCAATCCACTGTTATAGTGCTATTATTCTACTTTCAACCTCCTCTGGAATCCTGGGCTTTGCATTTTAGGGAGGGGCATTTAGACTTCTCAGCCAGAGAGCTCTTTGGCCTCAGGAAACTACAAACCCCAGAATTCCACAGGATGTTGAAAGTGGAATAATAGCGCTATAATAGTTTAGGGCAGAAATGGCCTTAGTTTAGACAGCACTTTTGTTTAAAATAATAGGGAAAATATTCACATGCTGACTGACAAAGGGGGAACAGTTTCTTATTCCTGGAATTTAAAATTGCCTGTGTCTTTCAATTATGTGCAGGCTGTGTCGAAAATGACCAAAGTGGCCAATTAAACATTCGGTTCTTTCAGGCCAGCTTTAAATGGACATAAAAAGCAAACTTAAAGAATACTTTGGGATATAGTCCAAAAGCTTTAATCAGGTAAACTGCACATTTAAAGCAAGGTGGGCCTCGTTCTATATTTCGTTTTAAGGCCTTTGTGGCCTATAGCATTTTGGCTACAGTCCAGTCCCCATTTTACTGTTAAAAATCAATAGAAATAGCCCACTATGTATGCACATCTTGAAAGTAACTTACAGGAGGCATACATAAAGTACCACTGAGTGTAAGGGTTACATTTTGAAAAAGTAGATACATTGCTGTTTCAGAGATGCACCTAAGGGGCTAGATTTTATGTCCCAGTATGCTTTGTAACTTTACAACTCCGTAGCTAAGTTGTGAAACACGCACATAAAAAGCTCTCTTAGTGAATTGCAAAAATGCACATCCAGGCACAAACGTGCTCCAATGTGCATCAGGCTCTTTTGATGTATATTGGATCCTTCTGATGCCCATTGGACACTCTTGTTGTGCTGCAGCACTTCCTAGTCTGTAGCTGGATGTGCACCAGAAAGTGCCCCAATGTGCCTCAGTGCCCATTGCCCATCAAGCTGAGAGGCACCAGTTAAGCTACCATTGGACAATGGATGCCCATATGTTGTAACGTCATGGCATTCCAGGCAGAATGCCAGTCATTATGCTTTAGCTTTTTCCCAGATATTATTTTGAAGTTAGACCAGTGTTCTGTTGAAGTGCCCTGTGTACTCATCTACTCTCAGAAAGGTGCATTAGCTGTTTTCAAACCTACATTTTCCTTTAGGGGCCTTTTTCTGCGCATTAGTTTTACCACACACTGAATACTATGTCAGTGGTAGAGTGGATTCATCCCTGTGTGGAATTCACTATATGAACTCATCTGCATTGAATTAACAACTGCAGTGAACCAAGCAGAACCATAAATAAAACCAAAAACATATTAAGATATTTATGAAGGAAAGCAAATTATAAACTGAAGCACATTAGGAAGAAAATGCTCCTACTGTTACCTGTCCCATAGCCTATGCGTTGCTTTACATCAAATAAGGAATTGAGAGAATTCATTTGTATTCAGGCCACTCTTTGTAATCCATCTCTCTCAGAACTGGTTACAGAGTTGTTCCCATCTATATCTGTTTGGATCAGAAATATCCCATAGCTCTTAGATCTGCAAGTTTGTCTCTTTTATATACAGAACCCCTACCTATGCAAAAGATGTAGGATTAGGATAGGCATAACAGCAGGAAATGTTTATCTGTCTCTACTCAAATACAAAGGAAAAAAAAATTGGAACACAACTTATTTACATATAAGAAACTACCAGGCATCTTCAGTAGCCTGAAGTAAAGACACATAAAATCTGACATATCATCTGTTCCTGGCTGCAGGACACAAGAAATCTTGCCTACCTTCTCGTATAGTCAAAAGCAATATAAATTCATTTGGTAATGTTTATAAATAGTTTCATCCTGTTCTTAGTAAGACAGGACTATACAAGAGAATGGTGCATCTCAACTGAAGCCCATAAGCACATTATTTCAGGCTTTTTTTTTTCACTGTACGGCTGCTAGTTTGTTTTGGATTTGGCTCATAATTTCTTTTAAAATAACCATGACATATAAGCTATCACTAGCAAGATAATTGCAGTAATAAGATACTTCACCGACATACCCTCCAACATTTCACAGATGAAAACTGAGACTCATAGAATCATAGAGCTCAAAGAGACCACAAGGGCCAGCAAGTCCAAACCCCTGCTATGCAGGAATACAACATCAAAACATTCCCAAAAGATGGCATTCAGCCTCTATTTAAAAACCTCCAAAGAAGGAGACTTCACCACACTTCCAGGCAGCACATTCCACTAAACTGCTCTTACAATCAGGAAGCTCTTCACAGTGTTTAGATGGATTCTCTTTTCAAGAAGTTTGAAGCCAGTGTACCATGTCCTAGTGTCTGGAGCAGCAGAAAACAAGCTTGCTCTATCCTTCGTATGACATCCCTTCAAATGTTTAAACATAGCTATCATGTCACAATTTAACCTTTCTTCTCCAGGCTAAACATACCCAACTCCCTAAGCTGCTTCTCACAGGACATGGTTTCTTTCATCATTTTCGTCCCCCTCTTCTGAACATGTTCGAGCTTGTCAATATCCTTCCTGAACTGTGGTGCCCAGAACTATACACAATATTCCAGGTAGGGTCTGACCAAAGCATAACAGATTGGTACTATGACTTCCTTTGACCTAGACATTATATTCTTATTGATGGAGCCCAGGATTGCATTGGCTTTTTAAACCCCTGAATCACACTGCTGACTCATGTTTAGTTTGTGGTCTACTAAGACTCCTAGATCCCCTTTACATGTACTGTGGTCAAGCTAGGTGTCATCCATCTTACATCTGTGCATTTTATTTGTTCTATCAAAATGTAGTACTTTATATTTCTTTCTGTTGAAATTCATTTTGTTAGTTTTGGCTCAGCTCTCCAATCTGTTAAGACCATTTTGAATTATGTTCCTGTCCTCTGGGATGCTAGCCATTCCTCCTAATTTGGTGTCATTTGCAGATTTGATAAGCATGTCCTCAGTTCCCTCATCCAAATCATTAATAAAGATGTTAATAGCACTGGGCACAAGACAGAACCCTGTACCACCCCCTCCCCCCCAGTCACTTCTGTCCAGGATGAAGAAGAGCCATTGAGCACCCTTTGGTCAGTCAACCAATTACAAATCTGTATAACAATATGATTTTACTATGCAAGAATTTTATGGAGGACCTTGTCAAGGGTCTTACTGAAGTCAAGATATGCTATATCCACAGCATTCCCTTCATCCACCAAGTTAGTAACTCTGTCAAAAAAGAGATAGTGGTCTAGCATGAGTTCTTTTTGAGACACCCATGTTGACTTTCAGTGATTAAAGCATTCCTTTCTTAGTGCTTAGGGACTGTTTAATGATCAACTCTAGAATCTTTCATGGCATTGATTTCAGGCTGACAGGGCAGTAATTCTTTGGATCCTCTTTTTCCCCCCTTTTGAAGGGGGAAACTTAAACACAATGAACTCAGTTTACAGCAACAGAAGTAAGCTAAGAACACAAGTAGAAAGTGGGAGGATGAATTTAAATTTAATCTAAAATGGCCAACAGCAGCACTGCCTTTTTTTTTTAATCTGCTCCTGCTTATTTTCAAATAGAGGGTGGGGAGGATAAGCAAACAAAAACAAAAAGAGAATGGAGTCACCTTATTTGAAACATAGAAGATCATGATGGTGATGTGTCATTTTCAGCCATGCTTTGCAAACTGGATCTGCAAAAACTTCCTGTTCAATACAGTTCTTAAGGGTAGAAGAACCCTATTCTCTGCCTCAAATTACCCAAAAGAAAAAGAGAGAAAGGGAGGGATGTGGGAAAGATATTTCAAGAGATTCTAATATTGCCGTTTGGGTTCAAAAATGAAGCCTGGATCTGAAAAAGTTGAAGACTGCTGTCTGCTTCATGTTCACAGAAACTTCAGTTGGTGCAACTCCTGAAGGGATCGGTCTGCTGCAAAGACTTGTCGTGATAAGACTTGCCCTGGAGCAAGTTCTCTTCATGGTTTCTAGGCACAGCTGTAGATATTGGTTTTAACCTACAAAGCATTCCACAGCTTGGAGGCCGCATAACTTTTTGGAAAAATCAATTTGCAGTTTAAGAGAGCCTTAAGAAGCCCTGCTTAAAATATTGCAGAGCAGTTTGAGGCTGGATCTTCTATGGCTTGAACAAGGCATTGTTGGTCAATGTTACTGAAAAACATTTCCAAAGGCTTATATCTCAGATCATTATTGTTCATTCAGGCATAGGGTTTGTGCTGTAGAAGCACAATACTAAAATTGTGCATAGGAGTGGTATCACTAGGATTTTTCCCTGTTTTAAAGCTGAAATAAAAGAATTCCCATTTTTTACACACACACACACACACACACACACACACATAAACATGACAGCAGATCTATATTGCACTTTGTAGTTTACATTTATTTTACATATACGTTCTAGCCGTAGAGCTATTAATTCCAATCATTATTAATTCCAGTAGTGGAAACTACTCAGTGGAAAAAACAAAACTTCTGTGACGAAATAAAATCAAGTTAGGATGTGATAACAATTTTTGAATTTAAAAAAAGGATTTCAGACAGAAGCCGGCAGCTCAGTATCTTACTCATTTCCTGGTGATAGCCTCAATCCAATTGGTAGTTTCAACTTAAGCAAACCCATTGAATCCATGAAAATTTATCTTAGTATGTCTGCTCTAATTGAGACAAATCACTACAGTTTGGCTTTAATTTTGGCATTGCTACAGTGTCTTGTTTTTCCTTATTCTGCATTGTTTTCTGTCTCATCCAAAATAGAGGTTGCACATCTGGTTCACCTGGGAAATGTATTGTCTTCATTAAAGGCATCTTCTACATCTCCTGGGAGGAGAGAAAAGATACAAATGGCTGTTTTAGATGAAGAGGTGAAAGAACAGGAAGCATGGTACACTTGCTCTTTTAGTTCCATTTTGATTCTGGAAAAGGGATATGATCTGTTTTGGGTAAGGTGGTGCTCTCCTGAAAGAATTAGCTTTGCAGTTTGCGGATGACTTTGACTTTGTTTCTGAATGGGCTGGTGGCTACTGTAACCAGAAAACCATTTGCCCAGCTCAGGTAGGTGTGTCAGCTGTGCTGGTTCCTGAAAATATCTGACCTGGCTGCAGTTGCATATGCTTTAATTCGTTTTAGGTTGGATTTTTGCAATGTACTCATTGATAGAGAATAAGGCTGAAAGAAAGGCAGGGAATGCTTTTCTGTGGGATCACATCATACCCATCCTGCAACAACTAGACTGGTTGCCCAAGTGTTTTCAAGGACAATTGAAAGTATCCCTAAAGTATTTATCCCAAAGTATTTATCCCTAAATATCAAATAGTTCCAGCTTAGGGTAGCTTAAAGACCTCTTCCTGTAACCGACTGCTTGATCTCTAATTTCTGGTAGCTTTCGTTATCTTCCAATTCTCACACAACCATTATTAGTTGCGAAGCTTGGAAGTTAATTAGCTACAAAATAGGAAGCTATTTGTAATAATCTGTTTTTTTTAAAATAATTAAGGAAAACTCAACAATATTACATTTTTAACTTAACAAGGGATAACTTCACTACTTTTGCAACATAATTGCAACATATTTTATTCTTATTATTTGCATCATTTCAGGAGGCTCAGTTAGCTAGGCACGTGGACCACATGACAACAGCTGGTAGCATTATGATTTAACTTTTTCTTTTAAAGCAGACAGCTATGTCAGTACATCCAACCTAAAAGGAATTAAAGCATATGCAACCGCAGCCAGTACAGTAGCAAAGTAAAGAGTTACTTTTAAAGAATTGTAACTATAACAATAAATATCTATTGGGCAGAAACTTTGAAATGTTGCTGTATTCCTGTCTGTGTATTTTTTTTAACAAAAGTTTAAAATGTTTTCTATCATTGTAAATAGCCTGGAACATGTCTGGTCAAAGTTTTGAACTCTGACCAGGGACGTGAAAATAATTGTGGTGTTGTTGTTTAATACTCTCTTTCTGTTAAGAAAGTTAACAGAAGCTGTCATTGGCTAAAGAAATATCTAGAAGGGAGCATGTCTTTTTTTTCCCTACCAACAAATGAACCTCCCATTGGTTAGGCATGTGTAATTGCATTTGAAGAAAGTCTGAGAAAAGTACAAAAAACAAAGATGTCTTTGAAGCAATTTCAGATGCCAGTTCTTTCCCTTGATTATAGAAACTGAGTATTTATAGGTATCTCTCAGTTTGTTGAGTTGTATCACCAAACTTATTCTGTATATTCGTAAACAAATGCTATGAGATTTTCTAATCCCTCTTTCAAAGAAAATTTATGCTAGGTATGTGCAGTATTGGTAAAATGTGAGGCCACTTGGGAGATCTGGAGTACATGGAAAAATATGAACATTGGAAGTAACTAAGTAGCTATCAGTCTCTGGGGCTTGACACTGATATTTCTTCAGAGGACTCCTTTTATTTCTGAGGGCCTAGTTTATCTTGGTTGTTTAGCTGGGTGATTTGCAAAGAGGAGGTCACCAGGGCCTATGCCTTCTGAAAGTGATACCTCAAGCTGAAAAGCTGCTTGGCTTTCTTCCCAAGTCCATGAGTTAGGCAGATTCCTCAGGGGCTTGATCTAATTTCTCCAATTGTGTGAGTAGATATCTACAGAACTGCTAGAATCACAAGGACTCCCAGGAGGTCCAGCCTTAGACTTTTCCTCCAAAGAAGAGATTTCTGTCCCTGATCCAGGCCTGACAGATTAGGAAATGTCTGACCCTCCAGATGTTAATGGACCACAACCACATATGTATGCAGCATTGAAAACAGTGAAGAATCATGGAAGCTGCAATCCAACAACATCTAGAGAGCCACATTATTTCCCATCTCTGGTTTAATGTATGTAATCAATTCCCTATTAATATATTATCCAATGAAACAATTTCATTCATATGTATATATGGAGAGTGTGGAGAGGGGCATGCCAACATGGATCAAGCTGGGCAGGGAGAAGGTTCATTCCTCTTTAATATGATGGCAACTTTGAGGATAGGAAGGAACTTCTTGATCCATCAAAGTCTTATCAGCCTCTGAAAGGAAATGAGAAAAATAATGTACTGCTTAGCTGCAGTGGTCACTTTTTAATTTGCCAAGTAGTTTAACTGAGATGAAAGAAATACAATCAAAATGACATATATACCCAGAATAGTCATGCCAACTGGAAACTTCCCTGGGTTTATATTCTATGCAATCAGTTTTGGGAAGACTTTCCTTATATTCTGAATCAGTTTTTTTTTCTTGTCTAGAAAGCTTGCACAGCCATCTGGTCAACATCTGCTCAGAACTAGAGCAGTAAGTTTGGCAACTGGCAAGACCTGTCTGAGATGAAAGATAGGTAGGCCAGACAACAAATGGCAAACCAGGTTCCTGGCTCCTGCTATGCAGAACAGATGTTTGACCAGAAAGAATATTGGTGAAGGACATTGACCTTCAGCTATAAATGTTAAAAATCCATCTCAATACCAGCTAAATCCCCTTCTCCAGAGCCTTTATTAAAAAATGAGGATTATTTTTAAACCAATTAATTTTGGTGTATTTTTCAAAGGATTTGACATACTTGGATATACTTTGCATGCATTAACATAATTTTGAAATTACGTACTAGCTTGCTTCAGTATGAAACTGTGCTCTTGGACTTCAGGGCCATGTCCGGACATTTTGCTGTCTGAGCCAAAGGACAAGATAGCACCGCTTCTCCGTCTGCAGAAGCCAACTGGACTAGCAGAAGAAATTTACTTAAGCATCCTGGCAGTCCTTGATACTATCCTCTGCTACTAGCGGCAGGATAGTTTACACGATGCAGGCTAGACTATGTAGTAGACACAGCTCTGTCCTCTAAAAGAAGAAAGTTGTAGGGTGTCAGAAGGTACAACTGGAGGAGGCACCAATTCTATTCCCCAGTGATTGCCTTACTTTGCCTAATGATGGGTCTGACCCTTTCTAATCTGCATACACAAACTCCTGCATGGGTCATTACTGTTATCTCATATACAAAGAACATACTCCGACTCATAGAAGAGAAATGGGAAAGCTACTCTCTCCTAGAATTATATGTGTATGGAAAGGACCTTTTAGGTTGCTGCTCTATAACACTTGAAAACTTCTGACAGTGCAACTGAATTGTTTGTACATGCTAATTTATGAATCACACAGCTAAATGTAGTTACTGTGTATCTTCCATTGGCATTACTTGCAGCAGTGAATTTTAGACTTGTTACTCACTGTAAAATGTAATCATCATTAATAGAACAAATGTACACATATTAAAGGAGAGTAAAATCAGGGCAAACCACAGAATATGCAATGACCATTTCCGTGCTGTATTTCTCTTATTTGTGAATGGTGTACTTTCAGCTCATTTTGAGATCATGGACACTGTTAAAATAGACTTGGTCTACAATCATATACATTAGGAATAAGTCCCATTGAACTCAGTGGGATATACATGTGAATAGATGTCCATATGTTCACTCTGTTATGGTTTTTGTGAAATCTTGACAGAACCTCAAGACCCATTGTCCTATGTATATAAGATTTAAGTTTCCTAAATTCCTCTTTTTAAAGTTCATAAATTATTATGATGTAAAATATAATAATGGCAAAGGAATATTGCCCACTTAATATACATTTGTCCAAATTTAGTTGTTTTTTTTTTGTCTTTTCCCCCCCTGGGATAGTTTTATCTTCTGCATCTTTATAAATCATGTGGTTGAAATGGAGGACATGATCCATCTCACTAGAAATTAAGGGGTAACATATTGTCTGTATTACAGACCTATTTCTTCTCTCTCTATCTTCTTTCCAAATGTTGATGCCGTGTCTACCAGAATGATCTTATGATGTTGGAACTCTCCTTTACCACTGCACAGTGAGTGTAAAGAAGATGCATTTCAGCTTTCAGGGCATGGCTAAATATTGGCATTGCCCCTAAGGATTGTGTAAGTGAGCCAAACATAGCAGCAGTCCAGCAAAAATATAATAGCAGCAATCCAGTGCAAATGAAGTCAACAGAAAGGACAAAATATTAATGATAGGTAAATGTAAGATGGAAATTAGGAGGCCCAAGGGAGGACATTTAAAGACATTAGTCAATAACATTAAACAAATAACAAGAAATTATTTAAGTTTATCAGAAACAAGAAGTCTGCTAGAGTCATAGGTCTCTTTGACTGTCAGGAAGTGTGGTGAGTAATTAAGGAAGATGAGAACATTGTGCAGCAGTTAAGTGATTTCACCACAAGAACTCCTGGACAGCTGCCTAAGCTCAGAACTAAGAGCCATGGTTCTTCCCTTATACTTTCTAGTACCAAAATATATGATGGAATTACAATAATTCTAAAAATAGTGAAGAAATGAAGATGACACAATTAATTTTATGTTCCAGAAAAGATGGATTCAAGGCAACAAACACTGGACTATTATTAACCATGAGTGTAAACCAAAAGTACCTTCACGCAATGTAATTGTATCAAGAATTAAACAGGCTCCAGAGCACTGAGGTAGAGTTACCACCTCAACTGACACATTTGTAAGTTGCATAATATGAAACATGGCTACTTAGATCATTCCCTTTTAAAGAATTATGAAGTACCCCTACATCTGCGAACACTAAATATGAAATTTCAGCCAAATGGTTAATGCATATTTGTGGAAATCAAGTGTCATCTATCACACATCAAATGGAAGATTCATGTTAATCTCACGCACATTTTGTGCGTAGAACCCACATGGTAGAATCTCAAGAATCAAAATACATGGATAATGAACATTCAGAAAATATTTGCGAGGCAGATATTGCTTTTTACAAAGTCACAAAGCACTTATTTGATCTAATTACTCTACTATACTATATTCCTCATAAGAAAACACTTTATTTGGTATGCTTGCTAAGTGATAAAAGGCACTGATTTTCAGGTTGATATTCCACTATGTACAGTCCTCCCTCCACATTTGCTAGGGTTAGGAGCACACGGCCCCCTTAAAACTGGAAAAAACATATTTAACACACAAAAAAAGTATGATCACCATATTTAACACAATGTGGATTCCTCTGAGGCATCAAGCTTCCTTCACAAGGCAGAACTGGATGGCTGGTGAGGCTTACTGCCACTTCCACTGCTGCTCCACTCCATTTTTAATAGGGACTTACAAGCCTTACAAACCTCGTTTGTAGTTTCTTAGTCTCACAAGGCTTGCAGTCCCTATTAAAAATGGCATAAGGAGGCAGCAGAGGTGACAGCAAATAATCTGTGAATAATCAAATCCACAAAAGTGAAACCTGCAAATGTGGAGGGCTGACTTTATATGTCATCCCAGCATGAAATGCACAAATAACATACCATTCTGGCTTTTTTAGAAAAAAAATACCATGGACTTTTGAGCAGTTTGGAGCTGCAAGCAGTCCACTGCAGTCCACTGGTGTGAATGGCAGATACCAAGAACATGCTTAACTTTCCCACTGAACTTAAAAGTTCTTAACTTTACCTGAATTGCGCTCCAGGTTTTAACATTTGTCTCTCCCATATAATTGAATTGAAGATTGATTTCAGTATGGTATCAGCATAAATAGAGCTGGAGCCCAAATTTAAAACACTACATATAGGTTATTGGGTTTTTTGTGTGTGCAAAAGTCTCAGTATAACACCTGCTTACCAGCTTTATTTGCCATTTAATTATAATTTTGATTGAATCTCTGCATAAAAGAGGCAATATACTAACATAAGTAACAACTTGGTCTCTGCAATGACAGAGCGTACAGAGAAGAAAAGGAATATTTCTGGCAAACAGTAAAACACTGAACCGAAAACACCGAATCTAAGTGTTAGAACATGTCTAACTTTTGAAAGGCATTTTTACCATAATCGGGATGCACACTGTCAAATAATGGAGAATAGGTTTTATTTTTAATAGGAGACATATTTTGGATCTCTAAATCCCTGATTCTTGCCAACAGTAGATTTTGGCCTGATTAGCCACCGTTTATTATTATTATTCCACAACCTTTTCCTCAGAGTTGCAACAGCTTAGTGCCTATTGTATATTTTGTTTCAAAACTATTCAATCTATGATGAAATATATATCACTGTGTAGTTCAGGCACTCCCGAGTGATTCCCATCTGGACCTATTTCAGTTTCTTTTAGGTTGTAAAAGAACCTGCCTTGGTTGACTTGTATGATTACCTTTTTTTTTCTTGGAGGGGGGAAGGGATTTTTTTTAGGGCATACCTGTACATCCCTGTTTGTTCTCCTGAATTTCAACCTTACTTTTCAATACCATCAGTCATGGTATCTCTCTAGGAAGGCTGCCTTAACTAGCAGTCATTTTACAGAAATTTATGCTGTTATATAGTGGTTCTACTCCTATTTGGAAGGGTGATTTTGAAGGTAGCCCTGGAGAACTTCTGTCTTTCCGCTTGAAGATTCTGTTTGGGGTCCTTCAAGGGAGCATGCCCTTTCATATGCTTTTTAAAATATCTATATGAAACAGTGGGAATGGTTGTCTGGAAGGAAGGAGCTGTCATCTCTGTTATTCATTTTCATCCATTCAGATGAGGCAGGGACTTGTGCTTGGACACAATATTGGGTGGGTGAGGACCAATAAACTGAAATCCAGTCTGAACCAGATGGAGGTGCTGTTGGCAGATGGCTTATCTGATCCGTTTTGTGATCGTCAACCTTCTTTTCATGGGATTAGACTTGCTGAGAATAAGCAGTTTTACGAGGTCCTCATAGTCCGTGCTGATACAACCCTACATAGACAGACAGTCTGGCTGCGGTTGCGTATCTGGTCACTCTCAGCCTGGGTTTGTGTAACGTGCTATATGTAAGGCTGTTTACGTGTAGTACATTGCAATAATGACTAGCTTTTTTGCCCTATCCTGCACTAACTGAAATTTGGTATGGAAGGTATAGAAGGCAGCAGAAAGACTCCTCACTGGGACTGGCTACTTTGAATGTGCTCTATCGATTACCAGCCAGATTTGCTGTGTCAGTGTTTGACCTTAAACAGCTGTTCATCAGTCTGCCTGAAAGCACACCTTCTGGCATGTGTCCCTGTCTGATTGTTAAGCTTACACTTGAGTGTATGTATACTTTTGCCCAGTGAAAGCTAACAGGGTAAGAACTTTCTATGTACTGGCCCCCTGTCTGTAGAATGATTCTCCTAAGGAAATTTGCCTGGTAGTCTTCTGTCTGCCTATCTGTCATCCGTCCGTCCGTCCGCCCGTCCGTCTGTCTATCATTTGTCTGTATGTCTATCTATATGATATCTCTCTGTCTATCTATTTACCAAGACTCTTCACATAAGCATTTTATTTATGATTTGTTGCTTTTATTATCATTTCTGTGACTTGCTTTTAATATATTAATATTTTAATATTGAAACTGGCTGCATATTTGCTTTGATTTTCTTTTAATTTGATTGATTAGATTGGATTTTTGCAATTGTTAATTGTGAAAATCACATACAATCATATCCTGGTTTTGCCTCTATAATTTAGACTTACGATGGCTTACAGAAATGGAAAGAAATATAGATAAAAGCAGAGAAAAGAAAAAAAAAATACTGTTATAATGTAATTAAACTACCTTTTGAATTAAGGCAATCTAAAAATATTCACTGAAAAGCAAGAAATGAAAACAGTACAGCACATTATTAAAAGACCTGCACAATCTGATTGCTATTTATTGCATCTCTAAAAATGCTCCTGCATTTAGAGAAAATCATAATAGCCAATAACTCTATCTTGGAACAATACATAGAAAAGATGTAAAAGTATCAGCTTTTGAAAATAAGGTACCTTTCATGCTCATGTTTCAAAATCCTTAATTAATTCCTAAGACATTTATGAATAAAATTTTGTGGCTAGCTTCATAGCTTGGGTTATGAAAAATAACTGCATCCCTAGCTTTCATTTCCCTGTTAATAGCTATTGAAGTTTCTGTAAAGTATACTTGCTTAATTTTTGGTAGCAGATATCATAAAATGTGGAGAGTGTAAAACTGTAGTCTGATGCTCAACTCTTGAAAAGTTAGTAGGCCTTTCTTCAGTTAAAAAAAACAAAAAACGTATAGGGGCATCATACAAGTAACTTGTGCAAACAATACTATTAGCTTGAACTAAAAAAATAATTTGCTTATTTACAAAAAATTCAAAATTTATAATTTTTGTAACTTCAGTATACAAATACAGTAAGTAAAGTATTTTTACTTATCAGTAGATGAAAGTCAAGCTGGGATCTGGGAACCTAGATATCCATTTTAACAACTGCACTGAATTCTAATTATGGATGCAAGGAATGTACATCTCCGTCACCACATTTCAAATATCTTGATTGTTTAATCAGTACTCTTGATTTCTGAGTCGAGGTGGTTGATGACTACCCAAATGTGACACTTTGGACATCGTCCAGATGGAATGCCAGTTTTCATTTGAGGTTAAAGAGGTAAAGCTCAACAAAAGAGTTTTTCCAGTATTCTGAGCTAAAGCTGGTTTGATATCAAATGACAAATAAAACCTGGCAGCTTGGTTTGCACATAATATTAAACAGGAACTTTACTGAACTGTCGTTTGTGGAATGAAGCGATTAGCATTCATTTTGATTAGAGCTTCATTGTACATTTCCATTATTGATATTTTATGCTTTGGCTTTCCCCCTCGCCTTAATGTCTGTCTTCTTTTCCAGTCAAGGTGTGCTGTATATCTGCCCCCTCCCTGTCACATATTTGTAAGTTGCCGGCATTATGCAAGATCACCAGCATTCATATTCCTCTGAGTGCATGCTTCAAGGTTTTTGCGTCTTCAAAGGCAAGGATAAAAATAATTCTTATCTGCTGTCTTGCTTCCATTCTCCCTCTCTGTCTGTTGGATGTGACTGTGGGTGGAAGGGAACTGTTCAGTGAAAATGTGTATCAGTTTACCATGATGAAAATGACCAACAGTGGTAAATTACAGTCTAATGTTGGGCACTAAAATGTGTATGCATGGACCCTCAGACAATTGGCCTGATTATAAGTGGCTTGTGTCAAAGGAATTGATTTGAAACATTTCTGCCTCTTTTCTCTTATTATCTGAATAAAAGTGACTAATGCAAGTTAGCCGATTTGGAACCCACTGATACAATTCTGCTTAATATATTTTCCACAGTATTCTTTAGTAGCTGTTGTCAGTGGACACCTTGTTCTAGAGACCTGGAGCAAGGTGCCAGAAGTATGCAGATGATACTCAGCACATTTTCCCCCCTTTTTTGTCTGGTTTAGGTAAAGCAATGGAATTATTAGGTGAGAGGCTGTGTGTAGTTATGTGCTGGGTGAATGCCAATAAATGGAAGCTTAATTCAGATAAGACAGAAGTGCGGCTACAGTCCAGCATCATGATTTTCCACTGTTCTAGGCTGCTTTGCCAGTTACATTCCTAACAGGACGGAAACAGTCTAGCTTCCACCCAAGCTTTAGTAACCATCAAGTTAAACTGCTACAATATGTTATATTGGGACTGTCTCTGAAGAAGGTTCAGAAGCAGCTGTTGAGAATCCATCTGCTGGGTTCATGAATTCATGGACATTATGATCACCATGCTCACTAGTTCCCAGTATGTTTCCAAAACTCAGTCCAAAGTGCTAGTCTTGACTTCTAAATGCTGTTATGATTTGGACAGGTGTATCTGAATGTCTCAGTGTCTCTAATTTGCCTACCTGAGATCATGGGCAGAGACCTGTCACTGGATTGCCCTGTTATCTTAGGTACTGGTGTACAGTTACGAAGGCAAGGGCCTTTTTTAATGATAGTGCCCTGGATGCCAAGTAGCCCACCTGTTGCCTACTTTTATAACTTTCTTTTAGCTTCTTCAGGCCATTGAAACTTTTCCTATTCTGCTTTGCATATCATTTTACTGCTGCTTTTCTAAATTTATTGATTTCAGTTTATTTCTATGTACTTATTTAAATGTATTTTAATGTATTTCATCATTTCTTTGAAAGATGGGGTACACAACTTGATAAACAGTGCAGTGTCCGGAACCAAAACTGGCTTAATTGTGAATACATAGTGGAATTGAGCAATTGATAAATAACAAGTAAAGAAGAAACAAAGCATGCTTTCATGGAAGATTATTACTTTGAAAAGTAAGTGGAGAATATTTCACTTATGGTGTCATAACACCATGTATATTTCAATGCACTGAGGAATATTTTCTGGTGTTTGGCTTCTGTCCGCTGAGTTCTTGTAAAAGTGCCAAAGGAGGAAGGAATATGGGGACAGTGCAGAAAAATTCAACCTAATGATATTAGATCTGGATAATGGGCAGAAAATAGATGTGGAGGGGGGAAGAGAGTTAGTTAGTGAAGGATATTAATTGGGAGCTATTTTCAAAAGATCTGACACTGATAAGTCAAGGGAAGGGAAAACAAGGAAATGATGGAAGAATGAGTGAAGTTGAAACCACAGAAATTAAAGAAATTAAAACATAGATCTAGAAATAAATATTACTGTCAGCTGGTGGCTCAAATGTCAGTAGGATGATGCTCCCATTCCAGGTTTAAAAGAGCTATCCAAGGTGCTGATCCTAGCATGGAGATAGTGTTCGGCACAATTGCTTTAAAGTTCAGACTAAAAACCCAGAGCAGACTCCCACTCACCTGACATATTGGCTACCAGCCAACACTGTTAAACATCACACTGAACTGTGACTCCCACCAGAAATGGGGAAGAGCTCAGTTTTTATAAACTGGTTGGTGCTGGTAAGAGCAAAGCAGGGAAGCTATTGTTAAAAGATACACAAAATAAGAAAATTCTGCATGTCTGTCTTTCTTCATCATTGTGGTTAGTATATAATTATTGCAACAGTTAATCAGATGTTTTTGTGCAACACAGTCACATGTGTACTCAATATTGCAAGAGCATTGCCATTTAGAGGACACATGTTGGGCTATATCTAGTTAATCCCTTCTGCCTGTGAGATGGCTCCAGACAGGGAAACCAAGTGAGGGGGAAATTAGGCTACCTCTAAAGCCTTCTGTGTGCCCTATTTAGGAAATAATCTGTAGCAGATCTGGGGGTTTGTATGGTAAAGATAAGAAAAGATAGCCCTAGTGCTGAGCTTTCAAAACTGTATGTTGTGACATATTAGTATGCCAGCTGCAGTGTGCAGGTGTGTTCTGCAAATGTAACAGGTGGAGGGGCTGCCTCTCCCACCACCATAACAGACCAGGCCCAAGTGAAGGGGCTGCCTCTGCCTCTTCCGCCACTCCAGGCCAAGGAAGACCCTGGCAAAGGCAGCAGTAGTGGTGGCAGGCTAGGCTTGGGTGGAGGGGTTGCCTCCACTTACTGAATTACTTACAGAATTACTATGTTGGGAAATGATGCATGTCTAAAAAAGTGTGTCACCAATATGGAGAGTCTGGAAAGCTCTGTCCTAGTGTGTAAGTAGGAGTCTGCTTTTAGTATGTTCACAATGCCTTGGACTGGGATGATGATCTCTGTGATGAGAATACATCCCCTTGCCTTCTATAATTTGGAACAGTGAATGCTTTGGGTAGGGGACATCATTTGCCCTCCCAGGAGGAGAGGCAGAGACAAACAATGTCATCCATGTTTCCAACTAAGGCATGAGGTGGGAGGACAATGGAGGAAGAGAGGTCATGCATCACTGCTCTGTTCCACTTCTACTGCCTTTCAATGTTTCTTGGTCTTCCCACCCAACCTGGAGGTTAGTACAGCTTTCCTCTGGTGGCCTTTCTGGACCTGGCTAGGAATTTTGCTTCTCTTTTGGCCTGTATAGGAAGGATGGTGTTTTGCCTACCTTGTACTGATTCAACCATAGTACTATGGAAAAATTGGCTTTGGGTGGTGCTTTAATTTTTTTTTAAAAGGTACTGACTTGAACTTAAAAGTATTTGTTTATTTATGTATTCAAATTAACATTTAATTGGAATAATGAACATTTGGTTACTTTTTTAGCAAGTTAGTGTGGAAAGTGAAATGTTCATCACTAATCAGTGAGCACCCACAGTCACCTTTTGGTGGAAGTGAGTTCTCTGGATTTCCCCTTTGGGTCGTGGGACTCAGGGATAAGAAACAGGACAGCCTTTGGGAGTGGACTCGAGTGGCTTTCTCCTTTAGAGCTCAGGGCCTGAGGGACAGGTCAACCTGTTGAGGCTTCTTGGAAATAGAGTGGCTGGGGACATGCTAGGTACATTAGCTTGCCTCTGGGGTCAGATGTGGCTCACCCTTACCAACCTGAGAGGAGGTGAGCTAGTGCACTAAGCATTCCTGCTATAGAACAGAATTAAACAGTTAGCAAAGTGTCCCTTAGTTTAGCTGCACATTCTGTGTGCCTGGCTCTTTATTCTGACTTGGTGGGCAAAAAGCGTTGGTGACATAATTCTTGCCTGTGGAATTCTAAAAAGTGCAGGAGGCCTTTCCAATTTAGACCCAGAAACCCTAAGAGGCACCAAAACCAAAGAAGTGATGCGGACAGAAGATTATAAAAATGATTTGTATTAAGTAGCAAATGTGCAAAAGCAAGAAGGAGGGAGGGAGCAACGGAAAAGCTAGGAACGTAGTAAAATAAAACATGTTTCTCACTCACTTTACTGGCTTGTTTATTAAAGTACAAGATTTAGGAGCACTAAGGCATAGATCTGCCTTCCCTAAACTGGACCCCTCTACATCTTTTGGATGAAAGCTCCCATCATCCCTGACAATTGGCTATGCTAGCTTGTGTTGGTAGAAGGTGTAAGCCAATATATTTGTCTCTTTTTTCCTGCATTTTTTAAATTTAAAATTTCATTTTTCAACATTCCTTAAAAGTATTCCAGAAGAATTTAAACCGTATTTTAAAAGAATAAATCCAGTACAGAAACAGTACAATAACAAATTAAAAGCAATCACTCATTCAATCTGCAAACCAACAAAACATCACAACATTTGGTTAAAAAGAAACTGATTTTTTAAATCTATTTCTCCATCTTTTCATTTTTCATACCAAATTTAAATTTAGTATGCTTGCTAAAAAGCAGAGTGTTAATTTGGTGATGGAATTCAACAACAGCAACAACTCAAGGTTGGTGTCAATAATCTTTTACTAAATCTGGAGAAAAAAGTACAGGGATTCTGGTTAGGGAAGACTAGCACAAAACCATTTTGTTTTCCCACACAGTTTCATTAGTTGTTATTTGTTGTGCGTATTTCCTTTTAGCCATCATAAGCGCACTGCGCGACTTACCACACGGTGCCATTTGCAGGGTGGAGCGGGGGGGTGAAGGAACGGTGACCCTTCCAGCCTCCTGTGGGCTGGTAGGATGGGCCATTTCTTGAGGGCCTTGTAGGGCATTGCTTGGATGCCCGGGAGGCAGCGGCCAATCGGAGTGCACCTCCCGCACTCCGATTGGCTGCTGTGGCCGGGTGGGTGGCTGTAGGGGATAGCCACCCCTGCGGCTGCGTGGGCAGCCAACAGTGACCATCTGGAGTGCTTCCTGGCTCCTCATTTGTTGGCAGCTCCAGGGTGGTGGCAGTGGCAGCAGCGATGGCAGCGGTGGTCGAGGAATGTGGTGGGTCAGCGGAGCCTGTCAGTGGGGCTTGGAGGCAGTGGAATGTTGGTATTTCCGGAGCGGCAGCAGAAGCAGTGACTGTGGCGGACCACCAGCTCTGTTCAAGGAGCGCAGCGGGATGGCAGGGGCTGTGGGTGGGGCTTGGAGGCAGTGGAGGGTCAGTTGCTCCAGAGCAGCAGTGGCAGCAGCAACTGCAGTGGAGAGTGGCTGCGTTCGAGGAGTGCAGGAGGATGGTGAGGCCTACCAGTTGGGCTTGGAGGTGGTGGAGTGTCGGTTGGGAGGGTGGGCCCCCCCAGGGCCTGCGGGGCTCAGGCTGCCTGTGGGCGGCAGTGGTGGCAGCCACTCAGCTGTTCTGGGGGCAGTAAGGGAGCGGCAGTGGTTGTCCCAGCCAGTCCTGGACCTGGGCAGTAGCGAGGGCAGTTCTAGCTGGGTCATCGGCTCAGGGTGGCCTGTCGGCCTAGGCCACAGTGCAGCATGGTGTGCTGCAGTTTAGGTTGGCTTTTGCCCCCCCCCCATTTTTGGCTGGCTTCCTTCCCCCCTCCCTCAGCGGCGTGGTCTCTCACCCCCTGAGTCTCTGCTCCCCCCTTTTTTTCTTCTGTTGCTGCCGTCCTTCCCTTGTGCCCGTACCCTTCTGGGGTCTGTCTGATGAGGACATAATGAGGGTGGGGAGATGGAGATCCAGGGCCTTTGCGGGTTACATTAGGCCTGCATTAAAACTGTGAGCTTCCCATGCCTTGCCTTCATTCCTGGCCCATGTGGGCTGGTAGGGGAGGCATTCTTGGTCTGGTATGATTCTTTATTGGCTGCAGCTGCGAGGTTGGTGATAGGCAGTCCCCAGGGGCGGGCCCACCATGTTGGCGGTCACATGGGTCTTGGATCCAGGTTGGTTGGGGCCAATGCCTTTGGGCAATGGTTCATTGGCCCCTTGTGGTTTGGAAGGGGGTGCAAGGTGGTGGCAAGCATGTCCGGCTCAGGGGGACATGCCTTGCTTGCACCTCTGGGTGGCAGGGGGTTCTGGTGGTGGGATCCCCCTGCTGGCCATTTGGGATTCCTGCACCAGGTTGGAAGCTTGGGTACATTGGTCAGCAACGGGCTGATCGATGCAGGGATCCAGACCTATATTTTGGCCAACCCTTTGTATGCTGTAGCCAACAAAGTTGTGGCCTTTGTTTCCCAGTTTTGGTGTGCTGTAGCCTCATCGCCCCTACCCACACAATTATCATTGTTGTCTATCCTGAATCAAACAGAAAAATTGATGAAATGAATAATACAAGAAAAGAAAAGAAAAGAAAAGAAAAGAAACGAAAAGGGGATTCAACTTCTGACAGGCTGGCCAAGCAAACACTCTTGGTTGTGGCTGAGCAGCAAGGAGAGCTTTCATGGTAAAACTGCCAGCCAGAGGGAATTTTGGCTGGAGATACAGCCCCTGGATTAAAGGGAGAACAAAAGGTTACCTGGTGTGGAATGCCCTTTACTTGTGTTTACTCATAAGTAAACATGTTATAAATGTGAAGGGCCAAGGGAGTGATTCTTGCCTCTGCCATAAAAGACAGCTATTTGGATCTGAGGATCTGACAACCCTAAGCTGGCAACCTGCTTTTTAAAAGAAGAAACACTTAACTAAACCTTTGGAGTTACAAAGGTGTGGAATCCTTCTGATTAAAACAGAACAATGAAGCCTACACAGCCACCTTCTTTCTGCAATTAAGAGCTAAGTAGGTATGCTTACCTCACATGATCAAGACCAATAAACTAAAATATTAGGGGTTGATGTCTTCAAAAGAGAATAATTAGGGATTTAAGTGCATATATTTAGTGAATAGATTGAATTGTGTTTTATTTGCAAGGTGGAACTGTATTTTAACAGTGTGAGACAAGCTATAGCATGAGAAAGCATGGACAATGTCTATTTGATGTTGATAAAACTGTCTTGCTGATGGCTTCTAGCTAGACACAAGAGAAGCAAGTTGTGAACTCTGTAATCATTGGATTGAATGAAACATGAAGTCTACTCAGGAATATTTTCAGGATGTTT
Organism: Cyclura pinguis; assembly: GCA_030412105.1. Lineage (NCBI taxonomy): Eukaryota > Metazoa > Chordata > Lepidosauria > Squamata > Iguanidae > Cyclura > Cyclura pinguis. The sequence continues at coordinate 136,233,498 of CM059600.1, forward strand.
TACAATGGATGATGGAGGAGCTATGTGTGGAACTTCAAGAGAAATGTGATAGAGGCCCTGAAGAATGAGAGCAAGGAACTCTGGGAAGATGTAAGACAAGAAGGGGGCACAGAAATTAGCAACATGGAAGTGAAGGAGGATAAAAATTATATGGAGAGACAAATTCAAGTTGAGATAATGGAGGAAGTTACTGAGATGGGGACATATATGAAGAGGGTGGGAGAAGGACAAGGCTAATCTAAAACTGATTTGTAATCAAATTTCTTATAGTGGTTGAATGAAACCAACCTAGGCTTAACCTGTTTGATTGAAGTGGGAAGGGGGCAGATGATTTTTTTTTTTTTAAAGGTGCTGTTTCAGGGCAATTGCTTCAAAATACCGAATGGGAAGGAATCTGAAATAATGAATCTGAAAAGCTGGGGAGGATGAAGTCCATGGATAGGACAGTTATACAAGGGGAGTGGGGAGTTAAATTCACAATGAAATAACAGACACAAGACAATGAAAACTGAATTGGCTTAATAAATGTAGCAAAAGATTTCACTGCATAAAATGATTTGGAAATATTTGGATCTAGGATAAAACAGTTTTAACTAGCAAAAAAACTATGTAATCAAGTCAGTAGCACTTAGTACTGATGTCATTTATTGCACAATTGTATTAATATCATTTATCATGTAATGCCATTTATTGTGTAAATCTAATATCTAACAGTATATAATAGAAAGTAATCTTGAGATACTAGGCTAGCAGAAAATTCATTCTCTCTCTCTCTCTTTTGGAAAGTATCAATTGGGGAAGAGGAAGAAAGGAAATGTTGGATATTATCCTTGTGACATTTGAATCAATTAGACTGCTATAATCCATTTAAGACAGCCAACGTTCTGTAGTGGTTTGAGCATTGGACTACAACTCTGGAGATCACGGCTCAATTCCCTGCTTGGCCAAAGAAACCCACTGGGTGACCTTTGGCACGTCACACACTCTTAGCCCAAGAAGACCCCATGATAGCTTTGCCTTAAGGTTGCCATAAGTTGGAAATGACTTGAAGGCACATAACAACAACACATATCCAGTTAAAGGGAGCATGGAAGTCAATTCTTTTTTTTTTTTCATTTCTTTTTCTTTACTTTTTTCTCTACTTTTTAATTTTTAATTCATGTGTTTCATGTTTCATGTTTTTTTTTCTTTTATGTACTTGTAGAGTTTTAGTGTTTTGGAAATTATTAAATTAGAGAGAAATTATTAATAAAGATATCCTAAAACAATAACAAGCTTAAAACTTGTATCAACTTAATGTTGAAGATGTCAAGTTTTGTAATTGTAGCAATCCCAACAATCACTCTTCAAGATACAAATAAATTAATACATAGTAGTGAAACAGCAGTCATGAAAGAATTTGGAAACAAGATTGATGAACTGAAAATAAAAAAAAAAAAGGAAACAAAAATTGCAAATTCAACTTAACTATACACTTAGTAAAACTTGAAAAGTGCTAGCATTTTTTTAAAAATCTAAAGGATGAAAAATGAAAAAAAAAATAAAAGGAAAAAATAGTTATATTAAAAAACCCCACAATTCCGGAAGTATTGGGGATGCTAAACAAGATATAACTGGAATAGCAAAACAAATATCTTAGTATGATAATTCTGATAATTCATATTTATCAGAATACCTAACTTCAGTGAAACTAACATCACTTTTACAATTGCCTCCTAGAAGAAAGTAATAATAATAATGCCCTACCTAGTAATATTGATACAGTTATATTCTAGAGGAAATAGTGGAATCAACCACAAATGCATACCACTAAAAAATGTAATTTGGGTTACAAATGTGGAAGGAAAGAAAATCAAGAGAGATGGAAGGTGTTATAATTACAATAGAAAAAGTTGTTAAGCTATCAAAGAAAGTTAAGGGCTAGGTATCCCCTAGTGCAGATGAAGTTCCTGGATTTTGGTTGAAAAATCAGACCATCCTTCATCTAAGGCTAATACCCCAGTTTAATATTTTACTGCAAATGACTTCAGTTGCAAAAGAACAGAGAAATATTTGTCCTACTTCTCAAAGAACAAAAGATCAACTATTAATTGATAACAGGTGAGCCTCCCCATGCTCTAAGATCTTCATGGGAAAACTTTCTCTTGGTCCCATACTAGGAACATCTGGTGAGGACATGAGGAGAACCTTCTCTTTGGCTGCACCCAAGTTAGGACTTCATTTCCTGGGGAAGGGAGTTCCATAACTTTGGAGCAGCTGCCTTTCCTCCCTACTGTTCTTCCAGTGGCATGTAAAGGCCCTTTTTCTTTTTTTCTTTTTTTTTTTGAGGAATAACATTTTGATTTTTAATGTATTGCAGCAGAAAAAAAGCTTTTTATTTTTAAGTGTATTGTAATACTGCTTTATCTTGTTTTTAATGCTGTTTTTAACTTGTGTTTTTAAAAATAGAAATGTAGTTTAGTTGTGTTCCATATTAAGAATTTTTTTTTTAATTATATTGCACTTTTAAAACATTGTACATTGTCTTGGATCCCATGTTGGGAGCAAGGCAGGTTATAAAGTAAACAAAATAATACGTTTATTTTGAAAAACGGTAAAAGGTAAAAAACAAATGTTCACATAGCACAGATTGGCTATAGGAAAGCATTTGACTATTTACCACACATATGGATTTAAATGTGCTTTGAAATTTTAGAAATCAGCAAAATCCTCTCAACTATAATGAAATCATTTTAACAGTAAAAAAATAAATAAATAAAAAATTAAGAAGTACTTGGCAGAGTCAATATCAGGAGTGAAATTTTCCAGGGTTATTCACTTTTTCCTTTATTATTCATGTGGTGATGATACCACATTCAGTAATATTGAAGAAAACAAATCAGGGATATCAAATAGCAAAACAGCTAGAAAAATAAGCCATTTCTTTTAGATGGATTTTTTTTAAACTGTACAGAAAGCCACCAGCAGGAAATGAATCCTCATTGAATACTGTAAGAATATTTCAAGACATTGACTCCTGGAGGCCACGGATGATTATAACTGAAGAAAATAAAATAAACTTGAGCAAATATATTGAAAAGCAAAGACAACATGCTAATAGATGTACATGGAATTTGTTGAATATCAAAGAAAGAAAAGATACCTACAGAAAAAAAATATTAAAGATTGCTTTGAAGTCACTTTGAAGCATGGCAAAATAAACCACTGTAAGGTCAGTCACACACTCTCAGTGCCAGAAAATCTTATGATAGGTTTAGGGTCTCCATAAGTCAGAAATGATTTGAAAGCACACAGTGACAACAACAACAACAACAACAGCTGGTATATTAAGAGCACATAGGAAAAAGTTGAGAAAGGGGACACTTGGTCAAGGTTATACAACAGGACATTTAATAAGAGCTTATATTTGTGGCTCAAGAAGAGACACTTCAGGCAAATATCACTAAGGCAAATATCGAAAAAGATCACTAAGAACAAGAAATGCCATCTATATGATGAGAAAGGTGAAATTGTTTTTCACCTTATTAGTTTATGTAGCAAGACTGAACCAACTGAACATGGGAAAAGCCATGATAAAGGAGGTGGAAGGGTACCTTGGAATGTATGCAAAAAGTATGGTTTACTATCTGCAAAGAAGTGGTAGGAACACATCTGAAAAAAATTGTTGAAAATGATGAAATAAACATCTTATGGGAGATCTTTTAGATTCAAACTTATAAAAATTAGAACATAATATACCAGGCATAAGTGTGGTTGAGAAAAAAGAAAGTTTTGATTATAAATGTGGTGATCAATGGGGTAACAGAATCAAACCCAAAAAGAGGGAAATGATTATGAATTACGAGACTTAAAAATGGACATTCAGCAGCTATAGAAAAAGAAAACTGTGGTCCCGGTAGAGATAGATGTTTCAGGAACAATTCCAAATGGACTGACAAACCACCTGAATGACATCACTATAGATAGTGTCACAACAATACAATTACAACAGCAACAACAAATGATGTTGCATCATATTTTTTGACAATACTTCTCTGATTCCTAGATTCTTGAATAAAATCCAAAGCATTAATGGTCCAAAATTCTAGTCAGTAACATCTAGTAGATTGTGAAACTGAGGCCATTTCCACACGGGGTTTTTAAAACGGTGCAGAGCGTCCTCCAGGGAGGACGTCTGCACCTGGGAGTGGACTCGGTCGGACCTACTTAACGTAGATCCACACCCCAGCCTGTTCTGGAATGACCCCAAGTGGTCGTCCAGCGTGCTTTTGAAAAACCCGTTTCTTGAGGTTTTTCAAAAGCACGGAGTGCGCCACTGTAAACCTGCTCCCTTATGCAGATTCACAGGCTTGCATTGGTGCGAGCCTGCAATCTGCTGGGGGCGGGCTTTAGGCTGGCGAGCTTCAGCGGTTGGTCGAGAGCCTCGACCAACCGGAAGCCGCCATTTTCGTCCCTGGAGCAGTGTGGAGTGGCAGCCATGCACTGCTCCGGAGCGGCGTGGACCGGACCGGGGAGCCCAAAAGTCCAGCAAGTAGCGTCACGGGGCGATTCCCCCTCCCCGTGCGGAAATGGCCAGAGAATAATAATTTTGTAGTTGTTCTTGCTGCTGCTGCTATTCTATTGTTTATTATTCTATTTACTGCTGTATAGCAAGCTGGTAGAATATCTGCAAGAATGTAGGATGCTTTGAATATAATTTTAATCAAATAATAAAAAAATAGTTTTTAGTAAAGCAGTGTGCTGCGGCCTCAGAATCAAGACTCAAATGTGAGGACAATTTCTAATCATAGCATACATTGTCCAAAAATACACATGAAAAAATGTTGAAGCACAGCTTGGTAACCCACTGGGAAGCTTTTGTACAACTTGGAATAAATCTCACTTAATATTCAATTGCCTTGTTTCAGCCAGAACTGACATTTTTTCCAGAACTGTACCAGTGGAAAAAAAAGATCACTCTCAAACATCTCTTGATTCATTTTCTTTACCATGAATAACAGATTTAGCATTGGTTAACTTGGGACCTGATTATCTCGGAGAACATGGCCGTCTCTGTAAACCCTTCCCTTGCTAACAAGGTCCTGAGGCTCTGTCACATTATGTAGTTATAGTGCTATGATTCTGCTTTAAGTGCAATGTCTGTATCCTATGGAATCCTGGTCAGAGGCACTAAAGAACCACTCTCACTGAGAATTCTGAATACTGAATGAATTTGAGAATTCTATAGGATGGAGCTATGGCAGATGAAGTGCACTGCGTGATTCACTGCATGACACCATTGTAGGGCAGGGCAGAAGCAATGAGGCAGTGTCTTCCTCTAGCCATGCCAGGCAGTGTGGCATTTCTTCTTCTCTGAGGCCTGTGCAGCTTCACACAGCCTCAGTACCTTGTGTTTGGGCAACCAGTGAATTCAAATCTTACTTTGAGTTCATTGGCTGTCAAAGCCTGACTAGTATAGCCTGAATGGCAGGTCAGGTTCCTGGGAACAAATACAACCACTTCCAAGGTGCTTGCCAGTTCCTTTAGAGTGGCACCCCACCCACACACCCTTTAACTGGGGATGAATTGTTGCTTGGGTTTCTTGTTGGTTATTCCTGCTGTTTATGCCTGTCACAACTTGTAAAGGGTGGTTGGCATGGGTCCTGGATCTGGGATAGTAGGTGCCGATGTCCACCTGACATTGGTGGGTATGGAGTTCTCTTAGGGGACTCAAGGGTGATGGGTGGTGGTGGGCATGCCCAGCTCAGACAAGCATGTGTTTCCTGGAACCATTTGTGGAGATGAGGTCGTCTTCCATAACACATTTGCCTTTTCAATTGCAATAAATAAATAAAAAAACAAATAAATAAATCTGTTTTTTAAACAGATATCAGTACTGTATCTGTATCTTGAAAGGTACGAAAAGCTTTCTTTTCCCAGAAGGCTTTAGAAACTGTTAAGTTATCAGGAACATTTCTGAGTTCTTTCCATAATAGCTTTGTGCTGCTTCTTGAATTTGTCACTGGTGTTTTTTTTTTGTTTTTTTTTGGGGGGGGGATAATTTTTATTTTTATTTTTGAATTTGTATTTTATTATGTCTCATTATTTGTATTCGTGAGATGTTAAATTGTCAACTGACAGGCATATTACTTTTAATGAATGGCTGTATTCATTGCTTGTAACTTAAATAAATGCACGCATAAATCTGGGGTAATCTTGTTTCTGCCACCATAGTCTTACAGTCCTCTCGGTACACTGTACCCACATAGCTATGCTGGCATATACTGTGATGGCAGGAGGAAAAGTATATGGCCACTGTAGTCATGAATGAATTAATGCACTGGAGAAATGAGCTGTTCAGAACCAGATTTTGTCTGCCTCTCCTCCCCATGGCTGCTTAACCCTGGATACAGTATAATCCCTGATGTTGTACTCCATCAAGATTTCAGCCATGGGGCCCTCTATGGCTTTAGGTAACAGGGTATACAAACAGAAGGAAAACTAATGTGAGACATAGCTTTCATGTCAGTGAGCCAGTCAATCCTGTTTGAGCCTTTGCCTGAACTTTAAAAAGCTTAGTCAAGGTGCTTATCCCGTTTTGCAGATAGCCTTCAATACATTTAAAGCTCAGACTAAAACTTGCTGTAGATTTGCTGCCCCTCTGACATGGAAACCACTAGTTTTCACTGAGCCAAATGGTGATGTACTCAAATTTTTAGGTGTTGGAGAATTCCAAGAAAATCTGTTTAGGCAGATATATCTAAATATATATGTACATTTCAGGATCTAACAATAATTTTTGTACTCAAGATTTTTTTGGATTTTCATTGTAAGTCCATGACTACCTTTCTTTAAAAAAATCAGTTTTTTTAAAAAACAAATCTTCCTCCTAGTTGATATACCTTTGTCTGCTACAGTGACATCCTAGAATACGTTCAAGGGAGCCAGCATAGGACTCTGGAAGGCTAGTGTTCCTGCTCAACCATGAAAACACACTGAGTGATTTTGGGCAAGCCACATTCTATCAGCTTAAGAGGAAGGCAAGGGTGTGCCTCTTTTTAACAAATCTTGCCGAGAAAACCCTATGAGAGGTGATCCTTGTGTGATGTGGAAGCAAATAACAATTTAAGCTCAGCCCCAAGCTGTAACCAATTGCATCTGTGTACAGGGGGCCTCTGATTATATAGCCTCAGCATCCTGGCCAGCTGTATCCTAATTAATGAGCTTTTCCCATACAAGCACTGCTTAAGGCCTGGGCTCTCCCTTTACCTCCTGCATTGGCTGCTGTGAGTACTGCCTTTTTGTGTTTCTGGGGTGTGGCTGCTGGGAGGGGACCTGTGTGAGTCCTGGCAGTCGGGATCCTGGGGAAAAAGCATAACACACTGCATAGTTTGTAAAGAATTCCAGCCTCTGCAATCACCAAAAAAAGTGAGTTACAATGGCAAACAGCATTCTTACAACATTGTCACTCACTAATAGGATGCCAGCCAGTATTTTTGTTCTTATTTTTCAAACAAAAATAATGAGAAGTTCTAGTTGTGATGGTGATTAAAGATGATGGTGCTGGTGCTAGTACTAATTGCAGTCACTGATGTTTAATTCTGTTTATATTATGGAATCAGAACCTTTTTATTTTTTTAGTTCAAAATATATATATATATATATATATATATATATATATATATATATATATAATATTTATCATTGCTTATACTGTATTGCCTTGGGCCATGTCATTCTTCCTGGACTGCACTGATTAATAAAAGGGGCATCATTTTTCCTGGCCCTCATCAAATTCTGCTGCTTCCCATGTCATTCATGCATCCAAGCCTATGAGACTATGCTAACAAATGGTTCCATTTATTCTTGAATAAAAGCAATCTTGACAACTTTTGTCATAAAAACCACCAAACAATATCCTGCACTATATACAGTATTTCTAGTAAACAGATCACTGACTGAACAACAGGGAGTTGAAACAGTCAAAATTCTTGACAGTCTAGAAAAACTACCTATATAATTTAACATAACACCACCACCAGCACTGATGGCGGATAGGCCAGCCAATGAAGCAAGGGAAGAGAGATTTTAGAAAGTACACTGGAGAGAATCAATTCCCTACCTTACTACCTTTACAGTTATTCTTTTAAAATCCCACACTGAATGAAGTGATCTAGCTTTTAGCATTAGTGTCAAAATCCACAAATACATAAATGTTGTCTGTTTTCAAAGTATGTACATGTATTATTTTACCCCATGGGTATGAATGGTTGCCAAACAGAGGAAGTGAATGGAAGAATAGCATTTATACATGTGATTTATTTAAATTTCAACTCACATCTGTTGAAAAGTAAGAAATAGTTTGGTGAGGGAAACAACACATAAAACAAATATAGAATAAATAAAACACAGTGCTAGTTATCAAAACCCAAATAAAGTTATATTGCTGTGTATCCAGAGCTCAGGCTCTGACTTTGTCAAGCCTCCATAGGCATTTATCAGTTAAGGGGCAGTCACCAAGATGATGCCACTGCTCTCCGAACTGGCTAAATCAGATCAACCAGGAATCATGTGGAATCATGTCCAGATGTTGCTGGACCATGACTCCCAGCATTCATTAGCATTAGCTATGCTGGCTAGAGCAACAATATGTGGAGTGCCATATGATCTCCATCGTGAGAAAGACCCATAAGATGCATGGGAGAAAATGCTATCTCAGTCTGTTTTATTTTATATGTGAGATTATTAATATAAAATATCTTACAAAACAAAAAGTTATACACACCATATCATATAGTATACTCAACATTTAACTAACCACTCATTTATATACAATATTTCCTTCTTTTTTGACCCCTTCCCCTCCCACCCCGCCCTCCCGGGGGATGGTGTAGTTTATTAGTTTCCTTTTTTTCCATTGTGGAAAAACATTTTAACTGTTTCCTTTACTTTCTCATACCCCTCGCTTCCCTGAACAAACTAAATCATTACTAAATTATTACTAATTACTAAACCAGACCTCCTCTTTCCTTTGACCAAAATATACCCTTTTTTCCCCCATGATATAATCAAACATGATATACTCCGATATGTTCTGCGCCCATCCATTACAATTCCATCTTTCTTTTTCTTTTCATCCATATGCAATTACTGCTTGTGCTGCTATAATTAATTGCTTAATTAAATATCTTTGTTCCTTCTTTAATCCTATATTCCCAACATTACAAGTTATACATATTTCTTTATTTAATTGAACCCCCCCCCCCCAATTATTTTATGTATTTCTTGTTCTATTTCCTTCCAAAATGCTATCTCAGTCAAGACTAGAGTTGTGGTTCCCAGTCTTAAGCATACATACATTAAAAACAGAGATCTTCAGTTGAGTTTTCAGAGTTTTGGTAAAGGAATTCAAATGCTAGCACAAAACACAGCAACTTGTCCTCACATGGTTATAAACTGATGATTCCAAATGGCACATGTAGATTAACCTTGAGGTTTGAAAACTGGGCAAGCAGTCCAGTGATTTTCATGTAGTAGCAGTTTTAGATACATAAAAATAAGGTCTTTAAAAAAGGTGGTAACTATAAGAGTGTAACTTATAGTTACAATGACTGTACCTTTCCATAGTGATGGGACTGCTTGCTTCTATGAAGCAAGAGGGTATCTTGATGGCAGAAGTTCTGCTGGTAGGGTCACCCATGTCAGACGGGTTTTTGTTGATGAGCCAGAGTATGTTGAGTGTGGCATGGTGGACCCTCTTGAGCATGATCAGACTGCAAATCCACACTATTGTGTTAAGTTCACACTGTTTGCCCTGGCAAGAAAAACAGCCATGCAGAGGCATTGTGTCTAGGCTAAATCAGCTCTTTATTAAAGCAAAGCGGGATACATGATAAAAGCATTGTGCTTCAAACAGTTCAGAAGCAGTTCAAAAGCAAAGGCAAAATACAAAGTAAAAGGAGATTGCATACTGAAGATGAAGCAAACTTTTAACTAGTAGTAAACCACTCGCATACATACATATCATGTGACATGCTACATGTAAACTACCAACCGTTCTCAGGCTCAGAGTTTTCCTATGGGATAGGAATGCAAGAGACTAGACAGTCAAAACATGTAACACCAGTTGTGTTCCAGAGAGCACTGTGACCTCACAGCTCACTTTGCTGGAAAAAACAACTGTGCTGCTGCACACACATACACACACATTAACCCTTTAGAATATTGAACTAAATGTGCCAAACAGCACTGAACAACAGCAGTAGTAGGGATGGCACTGGCAGAAGATCTCTCAGAGACAGTGGCAGTGGTACCATAGATAGTACTAGTACTGTGTAGAAGGAGGCAAAGTAAACTTCTTTTGAATGTTTTTCACCATGAAAACACTAGAATGATACAATCCAAAATAAAACAAGTGATAGTGCCAGAAGATGAGATCCCCAAGTTGGATGCACTCAGTGAGCTACTGGGCTACAGCAGAGGAAAACTATGAGTAGCACTGCAGCTAATGATGCAACTAGACTCAAGCTGAAAGAATGCTCTGCTATTGACTTGCTCAGAGGGGAAAGAAAAGTCCACAGCTGCACAATATATATTGTAGCAATGTGAAAAGCTAAATATATTAAAACTAGAAATGAAACATGTAAACACTGGAGAACTTGCAAACTTTCCTAATAGAGCTCTAGGTTCAGCCTTGTTAAAGTGCTGTGCCTTCAAGGTTAAACTACCACATGTTTAAATAATGAATGTTTAACTGGACTGAGAAATAAAGAATTAAAAAAAGGGTGAAGAAAAGGAGATTGGCATTTGACTTCTTGTGCGGTTTCTGAACTCTTATGAATTCCCTAGACATGTAATGATCACTCCAGTAGTGAGAACCCAGATTTTTTTTTCTGGAAGGCTTACCAGAGTAGGAACAAATCACAGCTACTGAGTGTAACTTCCTAGTCTTCCAAGTGTTTAAATGAGGAACCATATTCTCTATTGAAAGTTGGGTTTGGGACACTATTGGTGAGCCAGAATATCTGCCCTCTTGCTACCATTATGTCGTCTAACCTTGCCTCCAACAGCAAAGAATTCTCAAGATGCCACATATTTTAACAGACCATTGGTCTCACTCAGTATGTTTTGTGGTTATTTGATGTTTATTTAACTGTACCATAATCCTTAGTTTTTTCTCTGTTAGTCATTGTCTTGAGTAACAATTTCTTTCAGGATAGTAGTTTCCCCATCACAGTAATTTTCCAGATATTACATAAATATTGGTACAAGATTAAGTGGTATATTATGTTTTATGAGCTGGCACACGTTTGCGTACTTGTAACCGAAGGCTCTTTATCAGTAGGGATCTGTGAAAATTTCTTTATTATTTATGGAAGTATGGTTGACTTGGCAAAAGTGTAATCATGTGTTTATGATATTCATCTGTAAAAGCAGGTGGATCATCTGTCTACAAAGCCATTATTGGTCCACTGAAATAGGAGACCAAGGCCTAAATTGAATTGTTACTCTCAACTAGAATAATCTCACTGAATCAATGAGAATTTGATAACTCTACACTTATATAAATTCCATTGATTCAGTGAGTCTATTCTAGTTTGCATTAACAATTGTATTTCAGCCTAAGTTTCTGTTATATTTCTGTGCAGCTGTTTTGTCATCATGCGTCTAATTCGAAGCAAAGTCTACCTAGTTATTTTGCATCCTTCTGGTTTAACTAGCGCCATTCTCCATTCTGACATAATATAAATAAAAAATATTATCAATTTATTCTTTGTTTCCATCAATCCATTATAACTATTTGGAAAATTGTTGCCCACACACATATTCATATATCGTTGTTTATGGGTGTTCAATCATATGCAGTAACACATGCTTGGGAGAAGAAAAGAACTACTGCTGGGAAACAAGATGAAACTATACATTTTTAATTATATAAGACATATACGTCCATGGTATTTTGCGAGGGATGATACATAGTGCAGAGCTCTGCTATATCACACATATTCCAGCATAAAATAGTGAGGTAGCAGCAGCTTTCTTAGATAGTTTTGAAAGAGTTTTACTTTCCCACATTGTTTGGACATTGCATTGACTGAGTATATCCATGTTGCACAAGAGTACAGTTTGATACCAAGTTAACTGTTATGGCTCCCTCCTTCAGAATGCTGGGAATAGTTGCTTGGAGAGGGGCTTAGATGTTTCTGAGCCTTTTGCATGAATGACAGCATTAGAACTGTCAGTCAGTCAATTCAAACTACCTATCCCAAAACTAGAAATCCCAGGATTCCACAGGATGTAGCCATGGAAGCTGGAGTGGAATCAAAGTGTTATAACTGTCTAGTATGGAAACACGCATTTTTAGTTAGCTATCCTACAAACACACCTTGCTATCCATCCTGCAACTTGTTTTCACAGTATTTTATAAACTACACATTTACTGTATACTACTTCTATATTTATCTATGATTATTGAGAGCATGATTCCTATGGACTATTTATTATCAGTCAGTCCCATTCGCTCTATGAGCTCAAGGCAGGGGAATGTAATCCTTTTCCTCTCCTTTTTATTCATACAACAACTTCATCAAGTAGGTCTGTTTGTCAGAGAGGATGACTTGCCCAAAGTAATCCCAGTGAGCTTCATGGCTTTCATGGCATCTTTCAATACCCACTCCAACATTCTAACTATTCTGCTGTTGAAACCCCCTTCTCATTGCATCATATTATAAATACCAATGATTACACTTGATACTTATTTAAGAAAAAGATCTCTTTGCTAACAGGTTCAGTGAATTATCCCTTATGTTTTCAAATCCTGTAGTCTGAACTGCTGGCACATTTTTTTTTAAAAGGAACAAGCTAAAAGTGTTTAAGGGGCTTTTTATGAGACATGGTGAGAGAAGTTTGGCTGGAGAAGATCTTTCATCCTCCCTCCCCAGTTAGAACTGTACACTGATTGTAATTTCATTGAAAGTTAAATTAAATGCATGTATGGTTTCTTTAGCAAAGAAAAATTGCATTGATTGGTTGTGCCTCCTTTAATTTTCTGGTTGGGAATGTTCTGTAGTGGATTTATTTACAGAGGAGGAAGAATGAGATGCTGTCAACAGATGAAAAATAAAAGCTACATTTCTTGAGAAGAAGACATCCATCTTTTTCTATTTGTGAGTACTGATGAGCAGGGTTTAAGGAGGGCTAATGTTTCCCATTCATCTTAATTAAAGAGTTAATTGCTCGTGCATCCTGATTTGGTTAGTTGATCTTGGTAGCATGAAAAGTCCTTGCTTCTATGTAACTTATTGACCAGTGTAATGACGTCATTGGTAAGTCTCAGGATTTATTCATTTCTCACCCTATCCTCATAACTTTAATAGCCTTCTACATGAGAAAACTTTCAAAAGCAATGGAGTTCTTTAGTATGGCACAGAATACCGAAAGGTCTGTTCAGGAAGCTGTTAAATGTCTCAGTTCAGCTGTCATTGAAGTATTACTTCAAAGTCTAGAGTCGGGAAGATAAGTGAAAAGTAATTTTAAAGACCAATTCTCGTCAAATGTATATATGGTAATAGAATGAAACATCTGAAAATGCAATATCAAATGTAAGCAATTGATCTGTTTTTATTCAGTTTTCCACAATTGTAGTCATAGTCAAGTAAGCACTACTGCTAGGCACAGTCAGCCAGAGTTGACAGCATGGCTCTGCGGATTAGAGGGCAAATTGGTTTAGTCACATGTCTAGCCACACAAAAGAAAGAGGCTCTGATCTGGTGAAAGACCAGTTAACTAACAAGGATGGCTCTGTGTGTGTGTGTGTGTGTGTGTGTGTGTGTGCGCAAAGTCTTTCAACATCCAAACCACCTTTCCCCATGTAAGCTGTCTTAACAACCCTTTATGAGTATGTGAATGAATCTTTCATCAAAGAGGACAATATGGGCAGTGCAGTGCCTTCAGAATATGTTGGTAGTAATGTCCTCACAATGAAATTAGCGACAAAAAAAGGACAACTCTTAGAATAATGGTCTGATCCACAGTAGTTCTGTCTTTTGAATGAATGAATATGTTAACAAAAATGAACCCTGCAACATGACACATGCATCATGAAAAAATGGGTTTGTCTGTTCAATTACACTGCCCCACTGTAAGGAAAGCAAAAGCTAGTTCCTTCAAGGCAAAGAGACTCTTATATAGCATCTCAGCTATTGAAAATGTATAATGCTCTACTCTTTTATTTTTTTTAAGACACATGGTGAAAAGTGGGCAACTGAAGTCAGAATTGTCAGCGGCAGTTAAGAGAAGAAGTGAGCTTGTTTTCTGCTGCTCCAAAGACTAGAACACAAAACAACAGATTCAAATTAGAAGAAAAGAGATTCTACCTAAACATTAGGAAGAACTTATTTACTATAAGCACTGTTGATCGACTGCCTCAAGGGTGGTGGAGAAGTTGGACAGCCATCTCTCAGGAGTGGTTTAGTCATGTATTCCCACATGGCAGGGATTGGGCTAGTCAGCTCTTGTGGTCCCTTCTGCCTCTATGTATCTATGATTCTACAGCTACAATCCACATGGTGCTTTATAAGACAACTGCAGGGATGAACTGTGTATTTTCTTCTTGAGCAAGTAGTTGTCAGCTATGCCCAAATGTGCTGTTTGGATATGCTTTTGCAGTCTGCATACAGTGATAAGCAGCATAGGAGTTCCCTACTAGGAGACGTACATAACAAACAACAAGTTTCATGTCATTAATTTCTTTTTCCAATAATGAAAATATTCTTGCATTACATTATAATTGTAATATAATGAGGGGTAACTTCACCCCTTTTGTGATGTGGCTGTAACTTCTAGTAACTTTTAGTTGCTTTTATAGTTACAGGAAATTGCCAGTATGGTCTAGTGGTTTGAGTATTGTAACAGGATTCTGGAAGACCAGGGTTTGAATCCCTGCTCAACCATGGAAACTCACTGGGTGACCTTGGGCAAGTCACACTCTCTCAGCTTGAGTGAAAGGCAATGGCAAACTGCCTCTGAAGAAATCTTGACAAGAAAATCCCATGATAGATTCACCTTTGAGTTGTGGTAAGTCATAAATGACTTGAAGGAACTCAAAAGCAGCAGCAACAAGACAGATGCCTAAAACTGCTGTTTTATGAACCTATTAAAAAAGAAAAAGAAGTGCAGCCTTGATTCCCCTTCAGTACATTAATGTAGGGGCGGGCAAAATATGGCCCCCTAGATCAGTGGTGGCTGCTGGCTATCATATCAATGGGATGGCAAAATTCCTCTTGATTTTAAGGTGCTGAACCCCATCTCCAGCATAGAACTACCAGTCCACTGACCTCAGAAGTACAATGACTTCAGATGGTGTTCCACTGCAACTTCCATCAGCACCAGCCAGGATAGCCATTGGTAAGGAATGCTGGCAGTTGGAGGCCAACATCCTTTGCAGGGCTCCATTTTGACTACCCCTGCACTGCTAAGTAGATGTGGCTGACTGGTGCATCTGCTTACAAACAGATGTCCTCCCAGGTAGGATGCTTATGGGATTTAATTCCTGCTTGTATTTTGGAGTAAAAGGTACAACATCACAGGAGCTTGCTTCCTCACCAGTGGGTTTCTTCATGAATGAATATTCCCTTCTTCTATTTCAAAATGCAGCATTGAAAAGGAAGTACCATACTGGATGAGGTACAAACTGCAAGAGTGAACTCAGACATGAATTCCCGTTCTTTGGGACCAGCCCTCTTTGTTGATAATTGCTGTCAAGTCAATCTCAACCCTATTGATGAGAGACCTCTAAGCCACTCTATCAGCAACCGCTCTGCTCAGGTCTCGCGGAATCAGGATCATGTCTTCCTTGATTGAATCTATCAATCTGCCATGTGGTCTTCCTTTCTTCCTACTGCCTTCTGTGTGCCAAGCATTATTGTCTTTTCTACTGAGTCATGTCTTCTCATGATATGGCCAAGGTAGGACAGCTCAGTTTAGTCATCTTGACTTCCAGGGAATGTTCAAGCTTGATTTGCCCTAGGACTCATTCATTCCTTTTTTTTTTTAGCAGCCCAGGGTATCCATAAACCTGCTTTTGCACTTTCTGCCTTGACTTTCTTCAGTAATCATTCCAAGTCTTTGCTGTTTTCTGAGAGTAGTATGCTGTCATCTGCATATCTGAAACTGTTGATGTTCTTTCATCCAATTTGCACACCTTCTTCCTCCAAGTCTAATCCTGTTTTATGTATGATACACTCAACCTTCTATATAAAGTTGAATGTAAACTGCTTTATGTTATCAAATGGTACATAAATACTATGAATAAATAAGCTTAGGAGGGAAATGCTCTCACCTCCAAGTATTCATTTTTAGTCATTCTATTAATATATTGTCAAGTCATCGGGTATCCAAGCTTTGTCAATTTAGCACATGAATCGATTTTGAAGTGCTTACTTTATCAGCTCTCTGAATTCTTTGGTCGTAGAGGCAGCCAGTATAAATTCCTAATATCTGAAAGTAATGCTGCTGCATATTTAACAAACATTAAATCTTGTTGCATCCCTTGATTTTTTTGGTAAAGGTTACATTGCAAGTGCTATAGAACATGCAGATAAACCAATACTAAAAGAGGTAGGTAATATTATTATTATTATTATTATTATTATTATTATTATTATTATTATTATTACAGCACTATCACCATACATGATGCTTTACAAGTGAAAGGCAAACCAAACAATCCTGCTTGCCTGCTGTCTGACATGCAATCTAATTAAGGCATGATACAAAAGAAAAAGGAGATGACAGTGTGGGAAAGGAGTAAGTCCAGCAGATACTGCCTCTTCTTCTCTCCCTCCCTGGCCAGGACAGTAGCAGTTATTAAAAGGGAGGGCCTTTCATCTACTACTAGGCCTAGGCATGATGGAGCTGTGCAGAGAAAAGCTCAGATCTGTGAGAAGACCCATCTGTAGCCTACGAAGAATGACTATCACTTTTAAAAGTCCTTCAGCCCATTTAAAAGATATGGTTAATGACAGAAATGTATATCCCTGTACATTATTCCTCTGTCTCTTTAGGAGAAGAGTACTGTACCAGACAGTCCGTTGGTTTTAAGCTCCGTGTTCCAGTTCTTAGTTTTTTGGTGCTTTCTTAGCAGAGCAATATACACAAGATAGCAATATACATACAATGATATCTAAATCACAGTAAATATAAGCCTCAATGATTCTTAATGAATGTAAGAATGCCACCACTGAAGCAGGAAATCTTGAGCATGAAAGGGAATAAAAGAAGAGATGAAAAGTATCACGCAAGTTAGAGCTTCAAAGACTAGAAGAGATCTAATGTACAATTAGCATGAAAAATATAACAAAGATAGGGAACAAAAATACTAGCAATAACAGTACCCAGGATGGCAACAAGGAGTGTGTTCCTAGTTTATATTCCAATTAACTGTTATCCAACTGTTCAAACCTGACATTCAGTGGCACAAGTACAAGCAATTAGTGATCAGAGAAGGGCAGCGATTATTATAACCTTACAATGAGACAAATATTCTTTAATCTCTTCTACAGTCATTTGCTTTTTCCTGTAATTTTCTGCTACAAGAGTTCTCTGCTATGTATTGTGACTAGACAGCTAAACTGGACCTTTGTTTGAGGGCAGCCATTATAACTCCTTTGCCATAGCCAGTAGTCCTGTCTCTTTGGATGTCCAAAAAGGCTTTCCTGCATCAATCCTCCCACCCCATTTGGGGCTTCAACTGTGGCTAGGTAAGATGGTTCTGCCTCAGAAGGCACCTGGAGCCCATTTGTGGGTTTCACAACCTTGACACATACCCTTAAAGATGTTCCCCTATATCACTATCTCCATTTCAACCTATCATATTTTCTACCACACAATCCTGAAACCAAACAATTCCAATTTCATATGGTGCACCACAGATACTAACTGCTCCAAACTACCTGACCCAGGTCATGTTGCAAGGCAAGTGTAAGAGTTTGCTAGTCAATCTGCCTCTCATCAAATCCTCCTTGGCCCTTACCTTTTACTGGCCTGAATCTAATTGCTGGTCCCAATAGGTAGTAATTGGCCAGCTAACCTGGCTCTTGGATGGAGAGGTAGTGCTTACTATTCCATTGACAGTGGTTCTATCTCTCTGTTTGGGGGTGGCGGTCTGTATTAATTATTCCTCCCTAGCGTACAGTCACTGAAGTAATGGAAAATATGTTAATGTTGACTTAACAGCCAGCCATTAATTCAATGCATCTACGCTAGTTGTGACTAACTATTAGATTTAAGCCACTGTGTCCAGAACGGTGGCTAGAAGGGCACTGAAAAAGAGAAAGTGGCTGACTAGGGAGAACAAGGTCTTAAACAGTTGATTCCACTCTAGTGCCAATGACAAAGTTATGTGTGTCTGTGTGTCCTGTAGAGCACAGCTCCATTTACCCTTCGGCTGCATGAAACATCTCCTCAGACTGCACTTTTTAATGGTGGTTTGAAGAGTTTCATGTACAGGCTCATCTTTTGAATCTCCTCCCCAAAATCATAATGTACTTTTTTTAACATACTTTTTCTTTCCATACACAGCCTTGGGAACATCCTTGGATCTTAATGATGGCCTTTTTTAAAAAAAATAGAAATAAATTGAGCATTATTCTCCCATGGTATCTTAGATCCTCACTATTACAGTGAACTAATTTTGAACTCTGATCAAAATAAAGGTTTACATAAAAAAAAGCTGGTTCAGAACATTCTATAGTAAGGTACTTTGACACAGCGTTAACAATTAAATGATTGAATTAAATTAAGGCAAATAAAGAAAATAAAAGCTTATGTGTGAGATTAGTGTTCCTTATTTGCACACACTCTGCTGTGAAATATTTGGCCTCTCATCTTAAATGAGATAAATGTCGTGTTCCACAAACATGAATAATATATAGTCATAGTGAAATGCATGATTCTAAAAATATACAGAGAAGAGATGTGGTTATTTTAATGATATATCAGGATAGGAGCATCTGACTATGAAACATTGTCTTTCAGAGAAGATGAATGATAATATTTCTACTTTAGAACAATTACATTTTTCTGAGATGTCTGAAATTCTCCTAGAGAGAAGCTGGTATATTGTCTAAACATGAATATACAACTATTATCAGATGTTTAATATAACTTGATTATAATGCTCTCTGCTATTAATGCAAGCTGGTGATGAAAAACATTGAACACACAGAACTGTATTTGTGGTTCCTGTCACATGTATTGGCTACTTACACACAGAAAAGATTTTCCTAGTTGATAGGACTGCCTCCTCACCCGACTTTCCAACAGATGTTATTAATCTGAGTATCTGTGAAATACACAGACACTGGCATAACATCTATCTGTTTCCCATAGGGAAAGAATTAATGAAATAATGACACAGCTATTCCTATTTAACATTCAGTTGCTTTAACTGTTCATTAAACTACTCTAGTCAAGTACTGTACAGCTCTCATCAAGTGGCCTGGTTGTCTTGCACATGTAGAAGTGTAACAATAAAGCCTCTATTAACACCAGTGTCTGATATTGTACATTAAAAAAGAAAGAATGCTGACTTCATTTGTTACTAATGTCAGAGAAATTTTTTTAAAAAAATAATAGTCAAGCACATATAAAACATGATTGTCTCATATGCACCACCTTCTATGCCTTAGGACAGGATTGGGCAAAATTCAGTCCTCCACACATTCTTGGACTGAAATTCCAGTGTTGTCCACACTATGCTGGCTCAACATGCTAGAAGTTTCAGCTTCACAGCATCCAGTGGGCCAAAAGTGATCCATCCCAGCCTTCAGGCATGTTAAAGTTCATTGTTAATTTCAGCCTTTTCAATATTGCTTTCATTAAAACATGGTTTGCTTTCATTAACCGTGTTCTCCTTTTCCTTACTGGCTCTGCTAAAACTAAACAGTAAGCAAGCAGCAACATAGCGTAACACCCCGATCTACAGCAGATGTACAATTCCACCCTAGGTGGTATAAATGGAACACCCCCCCCCAAAAAAAAAACCCATACAATCTTCTCAATGATATTTTCACCTGATCAGGCAAAGAAGGCCTATGGTTGTTTGATAATTACCCTCTCAGATTCCAATTGTCTGTTGCATAACCCAACTGCAACAGATGGTTCAGTAGCTTTAAGGTGTTTTGTAGGCTGGATTACCTTGTTTTGCAGAAGTTGTATACAGACACCAGCAAAAACTGTTTTATGAGTAAGGGATAAACAGGATCTTCTTGAATGAACTTCATCTGAGAGCTGCCCTAAAGGTAATTATGCAATACAGGCCAAACAAATACTCCACATGGAAGTCTTTTGAAAGAATAGGGAAGGGGGGTGATGTCAGAAGAAAATCCCATGGGAATCAGAATAATTTCAGTCCCTCAAAATGAAGACAGTTCATCCTTCAGAATGGCTTCAGTTAAGACACATGAGCTCACAGCAAAAGTATTCCCCATAAACTGTCTTCCTAGCCAAGCTTTTAATTTTCTTAGAAAAATCTGTATTCTTTCCTCATGACAGAAAATTGCACTTTCCCTTCCACGAGATCCATCTGAAAATGAATTAACGGTCTTCAACTGTGAGCATGAAGGGAGTCCTCCCTCCTCTCCATGAAGGTCTTTGCTGGGCAAAGACAACCTACATATCAATTAAACTCACCTGTTAATTAAAAAGCTTGTTTCAAAATGTCTTGCTAGTTGGATGCAAGAGAAAGAATAAAAGGTGTCTGAATACTAAGGCTTTGAATGTTAATTACTTACTCCCAAGTTTTCTCGCAGTCCCCTTGGTTTTTGTCAGTCGCCATTAAAGAACTGGAAGGTGGGGGGGGGAAACAAAATTAATTTGCAGTTTCTGCTGTGGGAAAAACAACGACGACGACGACAACAACAGAAGAAGAACAAATCAAGAAGGCATGCAAGCTGTTCACTCTGTTCTCATGTTTAGATTTAATCCTTATTAATTTATTTATAAGAAAACACTGACACACTGCAAAGAGAAAGCAATATTCTACCAGAGCATAAGTAAATGAAGTGATGACACCTAAGACCCTTTCATTCATGGAAATGTATGTTCTCCCCTCCTCCTCCCCATAAAACATTTTACATTAAAACTTTGAGGTTATTTTTTTGTAATAATTTCAGATGACATGCATTAATAGGACATTATGTATTAGAAATTACAGGAACAGAAATGATAAAATTAATATACAGACAGCATTACTTTTAAAAATAAAAGAATGAGGATTATTAAGTGTAACTTTTAGAAATGAAAGTTAATTGAAAGAAATTAAATGCATTAGATAGTAAGCCTATGGGAAAGACATTAATCTGGTACAGCCCAACAATAGCTCTAGATTCTGTTCTGTTAAATAGAACACGTGATAGTAACCCAGATAGAAAAGTGTGACAGACAGGGAACTAAAATAAAATATAATAAAGATTTATTTCTATATATGTTGCTTTACATAAAATAAAAAAGTATTAAACTGACAGTCACACAGCCAAATCAATGCCAGCAAGAGTCAGATACTAGAACAGACAAAAGAAAATGAGATGACACATATAGACCAGTAAGGACAGGCACGTTTCTTTTTGTTTTCCTATCAGAGAAATGCAAGTAACTTCAGGCAGTGATAAATGGTGACTTTTCATATCAACTCCATCAGCTCACATCTCCACAAGTTAGTGAAACATACAAAAGGTGTAAGAAGCAATGATATTTGAGATGGGACAGAAATTCTCCAATGTCATTTCCCCAGACATGATCCCATCTCTTATGTTGGAGCAGTGGCAGATAGTAGCTCCCATGTTAGTGAAGCAATTGGTTTTAGTCTGAACATTAAAGGAACTATCCAAACAGCTGAACCTGTTTTGGGGAATAAAATTCAAAACCTCGGATAGCTTCATTAAAGCTAAAACAGAGCAGATTCACCACTCCATTGAGACATGAAAGCCACCAGCTGCCACTGGGGAAATGTCAACTAAAGCAGAATGTAGGGATCCAGCTGTAGATAAGGTTAGAAGTCTAGCTCATGCACCATCAGCAGCCCAAGAATAGACACACAATGAAAAGAAAAATGGTAGAAACAATTCCAAGGGAAATAACAATATTGCTAAGTATGTATTGTAGAAATGTTGTTAAAAATCAGAATGGCATTGAATTAGATGTGCAAGTTAAATCAAATAATAAAACAATGGCCATTCTGGGGAAGAACGTATGAAAACAAAACAAGTGAGTTGTAACTATACATTTTCCAGCCTGCAGATGATGTATTGTGTCTGCTGCAAAATATAATATAAAATCATAACTTACTAATGATGCAAGCCCTTCTTTTGTACAAGTATGAATGTCTAGGATTGTAAATGAAGAGATTTTGAAAGTATTCCATGTGTGCCATATGAGATGTGGAATAAAATATTATTTGGCTGATGGGCAGAAGTATTTGTTCCAGAAGTGAGCCTGTTTTGGTCTTCTCTAGAAGGCTTTTTTTTAAAAGGTAAACAGTTCATTTGATCTGTACCATTTCTGTGTATTATAGCAAACGCCACACAATTGTACCTTCAGACAATGTTTCAGGATTAGTTGCATATGACTGAATCAAGGAAGTCCTATTCAGAAGTTGCTGCAAGGGCTTCTCTAAATATAGAAGGAAACATTAGGAATCCTTTGAAAAACCCACTATCAACAAATAAGTTAACATCATCCCTTCTCCTGACACCCGTATAAACATCTGGAAGCAGGAAGGCATATATGTTTTACTAGGGTTGTGTCCTAACTATAAGATTAATTGTAGAGCTTCTTTCAGCAATTAAAAAAGCAGCCCTGTGTTGTTTAGATTCTTTAGGGTGGGCCAGCAAATCTGGTCCAGGACCAAATCTGGAATTATCAATCCAGAAATTCAGATTTCAGCATCCCCTTGACTATTATTAGGAATTACCATTACTAGAACTCATCAAATGCATGTCAGAACTGGGTGAAACTTTCAGGCTCAGTGATTTCCTGAGATCTCCAAAATTTGATAGTCCTATCTGGAAGGATATGATCTTTCAGACAGTACAGAAGAATAATATGTATGCCCTTTTCTTGGCCTGTCTTATCACACCTATCTGGTCAGGACAGCTGCAATTTTGTACCATCTATACAGCACACATGAGAGTCATACATGGTACTACTGTGGACAAGTGTTTGCACTGAAAATTATTTGCCACACCTTTGTCTCTTGAGGTAGAACCCTTTGGGAAGTTGTACTGCAAATACCCTAAAGGCACCAGATCCCATCTTATCGTGGAACTACGGAGGGTCAGGCCTGGTTAGAACTTGAATGGGAAACCTTGAATAAATACCAGGTGACTTGGACATCTCTCATTCATAGGGTAATTATAAGCTGAAGTCAACAGCAGTTAACAACAAAGAGCTGTTCTAATGGGTGGCTACTTTCCATCTACCTGTTTAGTCTTCCTATTGTTGGTATCCTATTCTTGTTTTCTCATTCTTCCCCATTTTTCAGTCCTTCCTTCAACCCTTTATCACCTGCTGTTCCCAGGCAGCAGAGACACATAAAACAAAATGGCTCTGGGAAAAGATTGTCCATTCTGCGTAGTGGTGCAGTAAATATGCTGAAAATGGCAAATAATTCATATAGAATCTTGCCTTAGCATTAAAGGAAGACTTAAGTAAGGGCTAAATATGAGCAGGTACTGCATGCAGCCACAAGACAATGTGCTGCTGTAGATAAGTACCTAACTGCTGTAGTGGTAACAGAAGAGGTTAACTGAATTTGATAAAATACGAGTGTAGTTCTCAAACAAGCATCTTTAACTTCTATCACTGCATTGTTTCCCAGTCTTCTAAATCCTGGAACAAAATATTGTCTTTTCTGGCATTATAAATAGAGGCACATTTCACACTTCTGCTTGAAGGGATACCTACATTTTTTTTCCCCATCTCCACACACAGCAGCCATTTTTCATCTGCAGGATGGCATCCCACGCTTTGAGTGCTTTGCCCACTCAGTCCAGGCACAGGGATGACTCATGTTTTCTGGGCAATAAAATCAGGGATGCCTGTCAACTGTAATGTGTCCGGGAGTCACAGTGTATCTTTCCTCAGGATGATATTACCTCCTGTATATTGGTAGAGAAAGAAAGGAGGCCCTCTCTGCTCTGAGGAGTACAGGGTGGATACATCCAACATAGTAACTTAATTTCACAAGACAGCCTTCAGCACTTTTCACTGTCAGCAAACCAGTGTTGCTCCAAGACATAGTCTGGTAATCACCACGTTAAATTCTCAGCCTGTTGGGTATATAGAACCATAGCATTGAGAATTCATGTGCTTTCATTATCTTTGGACTAAACCAGGTGCTATACAGAAGAAACTCATGGTGGTTGGTGATTTCCATATCAATGGGATAGTAAATCCACTTTGGGTTTTAGTCTGGACTGTAAAGAAGTTGTCAGGTTGTGGAACTCTGTCCTGAAAATAGGGTCCACATCTTGGATAGCTTCATTAAACCAGATTTGCCATTACACTGGCATGGAAGCCACCTGCTGCCACAGGAAGAGATATGTGCCTCCAATGATGTACAGGGCATTTTCTTACCCGAAAACTTGTATTGATGAGGAGTGGAAGAGGAACAGAGGAAATGTCCTCTTAGCATTTTTCTTTGCTGACATTTCTCCACTCAAAATCCTCTGCTGCTGTTTTTCCACCCATAAGACAGTGTATGTATTCCTCACAGTGAGAAAAGCAGCTGTGGAAATATGATTTTGAGCCAGCAGATGGAAAGCTAAGGAAAGTTAAGCATCTCATCTCCCTACCATTCTTCAACTCAGAGTGACAATTGGTTTTGCTTCTCACACTGGTCGTGACCCCCCCCACCTTACACCTGCATGTAAGCACTCACATGTACACATAGAATTAGATGGGCTTATGAAACACATTTCTCATTCCATATTACAATAAATAATAGCCATTCTCCTCATTGTTCCACTTAGCGTAGACAGCCAGTGAATTGCTCTCCCAGTACTTCCAGAGTCAGTGCTGCTTACCTCTCATTGTTAGCATAGCATATAAACCTTTCAAGTGGCAAAAAGCATCAGGAAAGAAATGTACAGTATCAGGTCAGTAGAAAAAATGTGCATCAACAAGACATTGTTTTTTGTAAAAAAATCTACTGTTAAAGTTTCGTGTCTCCCCAGATAGTAAGCTTTTGCCACTATACTGACTATAGGAAAGACAAATGGCTGAACACACTGTTATAATAGGACGAAGTGACATCATTAGGGATGGGACGAATCCAGAATTTTCCTAATCTGAATCCCAATCCCTGGAAGATTCTGGGAATCCATGAATCTCACGAATCTCGAATCTTTCAAATTCTTTTTTAAAAAAGAGTTTAAAAAGCAAGGGAAAGGGGGATAATCTTGAGCAAGACACACTTTCTCAGCCTTAGCAAAAGCCTAGGTAAAGGCAAACCTCCCTCTGAAGAAATCTGGCCAAGACAATTGTCCTAGTTTTGCCTCAGGATCTCCCCAGATTGAAAATGACATGAAGGCCCTTTCTACATAGGCAGGAAAATGTGGATTAATCCCCCATTTTCCTGCCTCTGTAAACAGGGCCACATACTACAGTAGAGAGATAATCCAGGTCAAAACTGCCTTTTCTTTGCATAGCTCCTTCTGGCATCCTGGGGTTTGTAGTTTGATGATGCACCAGCCCACTTTGGCAGAGAAGGCTGTGACAGCTTGTAGAACTCCAAACTCCAGAACTGTGTCTGAAAGAAGTTTGCAAAGGAGCTATGCCAAGAAATCTTTCAGCTGTCCTTGAAATCTCAAGCCTGTAGCTTCCAGTCAATTACTGAATTTAAATATTAAATATTCAATTTAAATATCTTAGAATACAAGCCCAGGCATAATTTATGAAATTGTTATCAAAGGCCATTATTACTCCAAGGGGAAACCTCACCAACTTACTATCTTCCCTTGTATATATGATCACCCAGGTTTTCAGGCATCCCAGTCTCCCAGGTTTTCAGGCATCCCAGTCTCCAACAATCTATTCAGTTGGCGGATTCGAAAGATTCGGTTTGTCTATTTTGGCACAGGGATTCGGATTCAGGAATCTCGAATCCTTACCCAGGATTTGAGGATCTGAGGATTCAAGGATTCGGTTGGCCCATTCCTACATCACATGTTACCCCAGATCCAGTGGTGGGAAATATACTGTATCATGGGTCATCCAATAAAATGAATTCATCTGTGCTCCAATGACTTAGACAAATTTGAAACGAAAACTGCTCTGTTAAATGCCATGGCCTTCATAAATCATTTTATTTAAACTGCTCACTTTAATTAGTAGGATGTTATTTCCTTTTATGCAAACAAAAATTGAACTCCTCTCTAGATAAATGATATGATACTTATTTAAACACCAAACTCAGCACAGTTGGTAAATTCTCCATAGATTTTAAGATGCTCCTTTCATTTTGCCTTCTGAGATTTTCATTTAAGGAAATGCTGGAAAATTATGTGGGTTATGATGAGTTTAAATAATGCACTCTAATCTAAACAGGGACATCTAAGCTTTCATTTAAATATTTCAACTCCAACCCAAGGTAATAGAAGCACTTTAAAGTGAAGAAGAATGGTCTGACTCCTTTATATTGTGTTCTCTGTTTTATGTTCCCTGGTAAAGTTTGACTAGAGAAACAGCACATCTGTAAGGATGAGTTGGAACCATGGAGAACTTTCCCAAGAGAAACAGATCTGAGGAGTATGGCCTCTTATTAGGGACTATAAGGTCAGAATCTGAGGGATTCTGCCAGAGCTGTGTGAATATTGTCTGTAGAAATTTAAACTGGTGTGTGTGTACGTGTGTGTGCGTGCCTGTGTACATCTGTTCTGATGTTTTAGAAATGGAGAGTTGAGGAGTTTCTTACTTCTTTTTTGCTGAAATTGGACTCAAGTTCTATGGACCATAGGGGGGAAAAATGGAAGAAAAGAGTTATAATTATGACCATCTTCTTATATTTAAATTTTAATTAAAATCAGTCACATTCACACCTCTTTATTTTCTTATTTGTGACTGTGCCCAACTCTGTCAATGAATGCCTCAAATGTGATAAGTTCATTCTTCATGTTTTTTCTCTTTCTGGTAGTTCCAGTTCATCCAATGACGTTACCAATTAGCTAATTTGCACGATCAGGCAGGATGCAAGTGCTCCAAGAACATAAATTTCTATTTGGTGGTGGTGGTGGTAGATTGTAGAACTATAATAGGTGCATCCAACAACAGCTAGAGATGAATTTTCACTTCATATCTGACAAGTTAGTCAGGAAGGGGGTGCTTTAAGAATTCCCTCCAAAGCATCTGGAGAAATAGCCAGGGCTGGAGTTATACTGGGCTAAAGCTCATCTGCAAGCAGTCAGAAAGTCTTATCCTGCCTGTATTTTCCTGTTTCCTTCAGTGCCCAAGGAGCTTGAGTACAATGCTGTGGCGTTTATGGTTAGATACTCTCTCTCCTCAAATTAGATTTCTGAGAATATCCAGTTTTCCCAGTCCTTTCCAAACACTTGCAAAGCTTCAAATGACTACCTTTTGAAACTTCTCTGCTTAACACATTACAAGCAACACTTTTTTAAAAAATCTAAAACATACAAGTCTTAATTCAGCTATTTTCTTTCCCTTTCTGTACAGGCATTCATGCTGATTTCCAGTGTTTTCTACACATTGCAGTTAATTAGTACTTCATGGGGAATGGCTATTTCTTTCTCTGTTGAAAAAGCAATCAAATCTATCAGGTTCTCAGTAGTTATGTCGCTGAATCTCACATAAAGATACTAAATTATATGGAACATCTAATACTTTTCTCCCTGCAAAGGCTACAAGCCAGACTATACACACTAAGTAAGAAGAAGATGTAAAGCTATTTCCCCTCTGGCCCCGATTAGTCATTTTTTTATTTTAAACAAACATTTCATTTTTATGTATTTAAGCTAGAAAGATATATTCATACTGGTTTTCATTACCTTACTCTCTAAAATGATATGCATACCACTCAGAAAACTTCAGTTGACGAATATCTTAAAAATGAAATAATGAAAAAAATATACAGAGAAACCATGCTAGAGAGCGCTGTCTCCCTTCAACTTGTCCTTACTGTGTAACACAAGAAATGGTGCAAATGTTCTCATCCCAGTCATTGAGTGGATTAAGAATCCTGACCTGATTTCTATTAAACAGTTAAGTGATTTTTGCTAGTGGCAGCCAGGTAGGCATTTCACTGGATGAAACCTGCTGCATGATGAGGAAGGAAAAATGCATGTTTGGAGTGGCACCTCGAAACTCAGACTGAACATGACAAGTACTTGGATTGATGAAGGCTCTCCAGCAAAATGACCAGACCCAATTATTTTCTGATCTTATTACATGACTTGGAAAATGTAGAGAAGAAGAAACTAACATGGAGAAAAATAGCCTTTAAAAAAAATCTGACCCCCAACTCCACATAGATCATGACTTTTCCTCAGTTTTAGAAGACAATTCTCTATGACAACCCCTGAAGCTTGATCTTAGAATTACCATTTAATCCCCCAGGAGTGCATACAAGACTTCCAAGAACTTGTACGTAAACAATTTTATCCTACTTTCTTTCATGTTTCTCTCTGCGTGTTCTGGGTGAGGGTCATAAGTGAATCCAGTGGACTTTGTCAATGATAAAAATAACTGTGATAAAATGCAAATCAATAACAGAAAGCCTGGATGAAATCTTGATCAACTCTGACATTTATGGCATTAACAAATGCTGCCTGAGTGGAATAAAAATGCCAACCTGATGGCTTGAAGGCAAGTAGTTTTAAACTTTAAGCGGTAAAGTGACTTCTGTATGAATACCTTAGAATACCAAGGTCATTTTACTGAAGTGAAGTGGAAAGACACATCAAAAACAAAACAAAATAAAGCAAAATTGTAGCTACGTGCCTGTTCTGAGTTACTCCCCAGGAAGTTGCACCATAAGATTCTGGACTGCTGCACATTTTATTGTTCTTTTCTTAAATAAGCAGTTTAAGTTGCTAACCTTAGCTCACCCACTAAATAGGAGTCTGACCTCTTTTCTCTCTTTTAGTGTTCCTTTTATTTTTCAGCTTTAGGAATAATAGCTGAATGTTGTGAATCAGAAGTTCATACTTTTGCACCTTGTAATTTTGTATATCTGGCTTGGAATATAATACACTGATCAAACTATTCCAGCTTCTATTATTATTATTCTCTCTCATTCCTAATTCCCTATAAGCCACAGAAATATCTCATGGACCACCATGTAGATGTGAGTTCATCATTTTACTATGGCAACATCTGCCATTTGGAACACACTTCCCAAGCTTCCTTTCTTAACTAAAATAACTATGGCTTGAATTACACATTGCTATAATGCAGTTGCTTCTGCCCTGGGTTGCCCCTTTGCTAAAACGTATTTATTGCCTGCCCCACATGATTAGGCCTAGCTATATTGTAATATAAGCCTCGTCTGTGACCTTCATCAGGGATGAACCATCAGTGTGCATGCTATCTAATCTTTTCTGTGTAGCAGAAAAATATACACATTACCTAGCGAAGACCAAGAACAACCCCAAGACAGCAGCAAAGCTATCACTGAATGCCATGTGTCAAAATTATTTTGTTATGGTTGGAATTATTTTAGTTATGGCCAAAATTATTTTAGTTATGGTTGGAAACAGGAAAATTTCTTGTTTCAAACCTGGAAAATGACAAGAAATGGAGGGATGTTTCCTGTGCTACAACTTCCTTTGCTCAAGGCCACTCATAAATAAATAAACATGCATAGTTATGGGATTTGGAAGCCATGTAAATGTGGGTTTCTGTCTCTTACCTAGAATCTAGTGAGGAAAGAAAGTCACTTTGGGACTATCCCGTAAATTAGATGTAACACTGCTGCTATCAGTAATAAAATAAAATAACATAAAATAAAATAAAACAAAACAAAACAAAACAAAACAAAACAAAATAACCTCATACATTTTAGTCAATCGCTGCTGGACAAAAGGAGAATGAGAAAAAAATGTAGCCTGATTTATTCAATTGTACTTAAGATGCAAAAGCACTTTAATGACTAATTTTCAGATAGTGCCTATATGTGTACGTTTTGTACGTGCCTTCACATTACTGCTTCTTGTGTTGTCTTTATGGAATAATTGATTGAACAAGCTATAACAAGACAGGGGAAAGGTGTGGGAGTCGACAGAAGGCTACAGGGAAGTAAGCAGAAGGAGAGGAAAGGGGTCCTTAGAGAGAAGAAGGTTAATTGAAACAACAGAGGCTTAATTTGGCTGTTTCCCTGTATGATTGGCTATCAAGGATGCTTGGATTTATGTGTTAGATCTGCTCCACTGTGAGGTTGATTTTAGCAAGGAAACAGACATGAGGAAAATGTAAAAGAAGCAGTCAGTGGATTTTACTCCTGGGTCTGAAGGTTCTACTGCATGGAGCTAGTGTGACAGTGGAATTTCCACCTGAGAATTCCCACTTGAAAATGAAACCCATTCTTTCCCAAGGAGATTTGTATGTTTAACATATAGTGTAGTGTATAGGACAGTGCTAGATATACTGTACTGTAATTGACCCAGTGCCATATTTTGTTTCAGGTGGTGTACTTCTATATCAATGGCAGCTGAATCAGGAATTTTTTCCCCATCACTCTTCTGTTGGTGGCAAAACCTTGGTCCAGAGAGTTTTCCAGCTCCTCCATTCCAAGCCAGGCATAAGCAATTGCCAATTCTGTTAGAAGTAATGGACTCAGTGGAAATATACCATTAGATCCTGGACAATATTCTATTATTTGGAGGTTTATGATGAAATGTTTCAAACTAAACTTGTTAGAGAGGGAGTTAAACCAATTATAAAGAAAGAAAGAAAACAACAGCATGCTACAAAAGTGAGATGCACTATAGATGTTATTCCCTTCAATCTATCTTAAACATGTTCTTTTTAAATGAACAAAAGGTAAACACACACAAGTTAAATAATAAGAAACATTTTTGTTTGTAAAATGACTTGATATAGTTTCAGAGAAGAGGTACTAACCAATGGCTGCTCTTTGCCCTGGAGAGAAGTGACAAGTGGAGTGCCACAGGGTTCTATCCTGGGCACACTGCTATTCAACATCTTTATAAATGAATTAGATCATGGAATAGAGGGGATGTTTAGCAAATTTGCAGATGGCACCAAATTAGGAGGGGCAGCTAATACCTCAGAGGACAGGATCAGAATTCAAAATGACCTTAACAGATCGGAGAGCTGAGCCAAACTAGCAAAACGAATTTCCATAGGGAAAAATGTACATGGGAAAGGGTTCTAGGAGTCTTAGTAGACCATAAGCTGAATATAAGTCAACAGTGTGATGTGGCAATAACAAAGCAAAACAAAACAAAACAAAACAATGCAATTCTAGACAGCATCAATAGGATTACAGTGTCTTTCTGTGCCTTCAAGTTGTTTCTGACTTATGGTGATTCTGAGGTGAACCTATCATGAAGTTTTCTGGAGCTGTTTGACACGCCCAATATCATCTAGTGGATTTCCATAGCTGAGCTGGGAATCAAACCCTGGTCTTCAGGGTCATAGTCAAACATGCCAACCACTACATCATACTGGCTCTTATAGTGTCTAGGTCGGGGCTGAGAGAAGTAATAGTACCACTCTATTTTGCTTTGGTCAGACATCACATGGAATACTGTGTCCAATTCTGGGTACCACAATTCAAAAGGATATTGATAAATTGGAACATGTCCAGAGGAGGGTGACCAAAATGGTAAAAGGCTAGGCAACCATGCTTTACCAGTAGTGGCTTAGGGAGCTGGATGTGTGTAGCTAGGAGAAGAGAAGGTTAAGAGGTTACATGATAGCCATGATTAAATATATGAAAGGTTGTCATATGGAAGATGGTGCAAGCTTGTTTTCTGCTCCTTTGGAGACTAGGACACAGAGTAATGGCTTCAAGCTACAGAAAAAAGATTTGATCTAAACATTAGGAAGAACTTCTTGATGGTAAGAGCTGTTTGACAGTGGAATATGCTGCCTTGGGTGTGGTGGAGTCTCCTTCTTTGGAGGTTTTTAAACAGAGGTTGAATGGTCATCTGTCAGGAGCACTTTAGTTGTTTATTCATGCACGGCAGAGGGTTAGGCTGGATGGCCCTTGTGGTCTCTTCCAACTCTTTGGTTCTATGATTCCATGACAATCATAGCTTGATATGTCTCTTTCTAAACATGATAAAAATTTTTCTTGAAAAGCTGCCAGTGATGCCACAGCCTCAAATCTCACCAAAAAGCATGTAAAAGTTTAATTGTTAAATCTATATCCAATGAAAAGGCAATCCTGTGGAGTATGTTATATTATTTTTTTTGTTATATTTGTCACCGTGTGTTAATGACAAAAGGAGTGGAGTTTGGTTCATGGTAAAAGATAATACTTATGTGTGTTTGTGTGTTTGTGCCTGCAAGTTGCATGTTGACTTATGGCAATCCCCTGAATTTCATAGGGTTTTCTTAGAGTTTAGTGTTGAATGCTATATTTATTTTTTTTACAAGCTTTCTTCCCATTACCACTGTTCCTAGTGTGTATGTGTGTGTATTGTGTTTGTATATGCCTTCAAGTGGTCTGTCTATTTATGGTGACCACATGAATTTCATAGGGTTTTCTTAGGTAAGAAATACTCCAAAGTGCTTGTACTTTTTTCCATTTACATGGAAAGGATGACATCTCCTTCCCTTCTCGCAAATTTCCACTTGTATGTTAGCACTTAAGGCATTGCTAGATATGGGAACTCATTCAGGAGGATGGGTTCATTGTTAATGTAGAACAGTCACTAGTAGTGGTTAAAGACATCCTTTCAAAGCCATTAACAGCACAGACAGATCTTTGAAGTAGCAATGCCTAAATATTTTTCTTTCCCGAGTATTCTCACAACAACACTAGAAACTGGGTATGGCTGCTTAAAAGGAATCTAGTGCTCCTTATAACTCATCGCTTTTTATTCAAAGTGCTTCCAGGTTTCCATGTATGTATATTCTCTTTAGGTATGCCCAAAATCCAACCATCAATTGACAGGTGTTTTAAATGCAAATAATTAATAAACCGAAATGCAGTGGTTTAGAAAAAAAATGCTAGCAGTTTTGTATCTTTTGTATCTCAACAAGCATTTGATGTGTCAGTGGCTATAAGGAAACTCTCGAATGCAATGTTTGCTCTTGTCAAGAATTAAAGTACTGATGTTTTAAACTATTGATGTTTTACTATGGTAGTGTATTTATTAGGTTTTAAACTTTTTATTACTAGATTTCAATTCATGCCCCAAGTTTTAATTCATGTTGTGAGCCATCTTGCATCCAATTCAGGAGAATCTGGGATGTAAATAAAAGGAAAAAAATAGGGGAAAAAAACACCTCTCAGATGTCTGTGTGGTTTAGGTGACCCACTTTCAGACAAGATGTTTTTTGTATCTATTTAAAGTGAGAGGGCATTTGTTTGGAGACACCCCTGGGCTCGATAGAAGGTATAGATTGAGTGAACAGGTGATTATTGGTTTCCATGAGATGGGTGACTGTGACAAGGAATAAGCATAACATGCCAGAAACCTCAGCACAGTGCTGGGAAAGGCACTGAGAAGAAAATATCTCATGATTTAAGAACTCTAGGAGCAGATGGTAAGCTATATTTATGTTTTAAATATGGTTTAGTGAGTTTGACTATTTTAATCTTTTTTAAAAATAGTATTTAATTCTTTTTTAAACTTTTGTAAACTAGTGTTTTATCTTTTTTTTTAAAAAAATTGTGAGCCGCCTTGAGTCCCATCTTGGGAGAAAGGCAGGATATAAATACAATAAATAAATAAATGATTTGACAGGCATACCACTGAAGCCAACATGTAGACCTCAACACCAGCTTGCCCTTCTTCCTTGGCCTGATGAAAAAACCTGTGGTTTTGAAAACTGGTAGAGATTTTTGTGATTTTTTTTTGGTTGGACTAATATGTTAGCACAACACGGAATTAGAAATTTGTCTTAGGGTTAACACAGCTGACTCTGCATTTGTTTGGCTTGAAGGCCACCAACTTAAGCCCAACAGTGAGATCTTGTACTGGGGGAAGAGGAGTTGACATCATGTTAAACTGGAACTTTATTTTCTCAGATATTATCCCCTCTAACCAAACACAAAGCTACCCTGTTTGGTTCCTACTGGCATGTTTTGCCTGATGCAGTGCCTTAATTTACCTCCTGCCCTGACAACATAGAGCCTACTTGAGAACTCACTACTTTCTTCCTCTAAAGGTGCTTTTGAGCTTCATACCAAATAGACAAAGGTTGAGATTGTATTCCCAACTGGAGAACCACATTTTATTCTTGTTCTTTTACTTGCTTTTCTTCTGCCTATGATGTCCTACACCATTCTAGGAGTGGCCCTGATGACCTCATAATCTGCATTTCAAGGCAACATGCAGGCTTTGTGACATCAACATTGTTGCTTTTCCTGTATGTCTTTAAACACGTGTGACTGACAAGGAAACTCATGCTTCCAAAGGCTTGCACAGAGATTTTGTGTTTCCTTGGTTGGCCTGCCAAAGGTATTACAACAATGTGGATCTTGTTTTATGTTGAATGAAGCTGCTCTGACATTCGTATATATTTGATATTTAATACACAGCACCAGAATGCCTAAAGACAGCTTCTCACTGGCCTTTGTTATGATGCCTGCTTAGCACACAGCTGAACAGGGGGCAGGCATCTAACTTCTGTGAGTGATAAACCATGTAACAAAACTATGTTGTTGCTTTTTAAACAGGAGCATGTGCCTAATCAGAAGAGGAATAATGACTCAAATCAGAAAACACAGTAATTTCACTGAGATGTAAGTGAGTTTAAAATCAGAAACTGAAATTATCCATAGAGTAATCAGAAAGTTAACAGCGTCAATTTGTGCATAAAAAGTACACATTTTAAATATCAAAAAGCTCATTGGGAATTTTACACTCTGTTTATGTTAAGGGGAAAGAAATGTGAAGGTAAAGTAATCATGTAAATTGAATGATAATAAGAAGCCTTTTATATTTTTAGACTACCTACAAATGAATAATTTAAAGCATATTGAGCAAAATATTTTATTAACATAAAGTTAATGGTATATGTTTATAGGATCTGATTTTTAAAACTTTGCACTAGGATATTATCATAATGAGCTTGTATCGTGTATGGCGTGCCATATCATGTATATGATTTCTGAATGTATTTCACGCACTCAGTGGCACAGGTACTTAGCTTGCATCTTATTCATGATTAGGCATTCGTCCCTCTTTAAATATGTCTTTGAATTAACTTCATAGCCTCTCTCTGTGTTTAGAATGAAATCATACTTATTTTGTAAAATCATATTCTACCACACGTATCCTAGAAGAGCAGCTGATACACGTCTCAAAACAGGAATACAGTGATAATCTGCCAGGTCAATAGCCTAGAAAGAACTCCTAGATAAAATTCTATGCAACATATATAATATATATAACCACCCCACCTCTTGTTCATGCTGAGGAAAAAAAAAGATGCATCAAAAGCTTCAAAGAAATGCAGTGACTTTAATTAGCTGTCCCAATCACCATATCTGCAATGAAACCCAAAAAAATTCTTTCTAGGTAGACCTTTGAAAAGGGTTGAAACATTTGACAAGAGCCCAACTCAGCTGTTTGGGATACCAACACAAGAAAAGAGGGAGCAGGCCAGCCCTGCACTTTCTGTTGTCAATATCATACCCTCCAGTATGTCACAGTTGAAAATAGAAATACACACGTGAATTTTAAAGAGGTGTGGCCAGTCCGTCCAAGAGCTTTTGCATGTTCTGATTTCTGGGGTGGTGCAGGTGGGACCTGTTCTTCCATGGTAACTTGTTTTAAAACAAAAAGGGGATTTTCAAGATGGTCACAAACTGAAGTGTTTCAACTCATTCCACACCCCACTTGTAGTACTTTGGAAATATGGAGAAGTTTCTTCGTGTCATAGTTCTCATTTGTTAGAGGTACAGCTGTCTCTATCAAGAAGTAATGGTGTCAGGTAACATAAAGATGAGAATCATGGGGCACATTTCCTATTTCACTTCCTTTATGCTGTAAACCAGTGAGTACATCAGATGCAGCCCCCTGCCTTTTTCTTATTTCCACCTTTTCACTTCTTTTACCCTTGTTTCCCCACAGTGGCATGCAGTAATTTCCACTTTCATAGCAACAACATGTATCAAGGTTGTAGTCACTATGCACTATCTACAGAGCTGGCTGAAGGCAGTTTGCTGCCTGGCAGTCAGAACAGCAACTGACATCCACCCTACTGCATTAACTCCCCACTTTTCCTCTCTCTCTCACACACATATACACTTGTCCCTGTGTCTTAGAATGATACACAATCCCCACCATTTTCTCTCTCACACATACCCAGAACCAGTGATATAGACTCGAGTCAATAGACTCGGACTCAAGTTGGACTTAAGTCACTTCAGTGACCTTACTCAAACTTGACTCGGCAATAAATGATGCACTGGCTCGACTCGACTTGACTCGAGACTTGAATATTTTTAATGACTGACTTGCTGCCCTTAGTTCAGTCACATAACATTCATCCAGAAACCTTATGATTTTGAACAACACCTCCATTCTTTTTGCCTACTGGTCATGTGATGATCTGTCTCAAGCCCAAAGTGTGGACTCATTTCTCAAAGGGGAACAGCAAATGGGCTTGAGGCAGGTTTGAGGTCTCCTCAGCAGTCCGTCCTTCCTGCATATTCGAGGAGCCTTCTAAAACTTTTCCTAAGAGCAGAAGACAAGACATCTCCAGAATGCAGGGTGCATTTCTCAGAAGGGAACAGCAAATGTGTTAGACAACAGGCTTAAGAAGGAAGGATCCTTCCTTCTAAAGCTTTTGAAGCTTCAGTAATGGGGAAGAAGAAGGATCCTATTCTCCACTTCTCCAGCTTCAGAAATGGAAAGTAAGAAGGAACCTGTTCTCCACATCCAAAGCTGCAGATGGCAAAACCACAGATGTGGAGGACTGACTCTGCTTAAATTGTTAAAACTGACTTTATTTGGCTCTGTCCAGAAATTCTGGAATATAGGTTGGGGTTTAAAGATGGCTCCCAGACTTGAGACTTGACTTGAGACTTGACTTGAAAGTATCTTCAAGGACTTGAGACTTGGAGTAAAAGACTTAAATACATCACTGCCGAGAACACCCAGAGATATAAACATACACAACCCCAGCTGCCCTTACTCACATGCACACATCCATAAATGAAATACAGGTACACAAAACTACACAGTCTCCAACCTTTGTCTCCCTTTCCATCCAGGAATTCCCCAGCTTCTGTAGAGAGCAAGCCAATGTGGTCTTTGGGCAGCTCAAACCCTCAGGTATTATTTCTTCCCCTTCTCCTCTCTCCCAGCAACACAGGGCTTCGGCTGGTTCTCCCTCACTCACACAACTTAGTCTTGTATTTTCTTAAAGAGTGTACACTATATAGTTTTGTGCAATATTTAGATTTTTCATCCAGAGAATTCTTATAGTGCCTCCCCAAATGACAAATCCCAGAATTCCACACCACACAGCCATGGCAGCAAAAGTGTAACCAAGTGCTGCAATTGTGTAATGTGAGAATGAGGGTACAGTTTAGCCTTGCATTGCATTCTTAGATGTGTCTTTTCCCACAGTCTGCATCACTGCCTTTTTATGTACTTATCTGGCTAATGTTTAAGTTATATTTCCCCTCTAAAAGCGTTTTAGATGTAATTTTAAATGTAATTTAAATGGCTTTCATACGGTCTGTTGGTTAAGTCAAATAAAACATGAAGAAAAGTGACAATGATTCTGTAATTTCCATAAAGTTCAGCTTCAGTATATATCTGCCTCCAGCAACTTGGATGCAAGCCGCAGTAGTGTTTGTGTCTCTTAGACGTGGGCTTCTGTCTCTAAAGATACTGGCTACATATTTCTGTGGACTGGCATTAAATGAATACTGATGTATTAAGGAGTAGAGGGAGGGGGCCATGGACCTATGGCCTTATGAATGCAGGTTTGTCAGTGGATATGCCTGTGCTAGCAAAAGTGCTCTGGGATTTGCTTTTAAGTGTGGCAACATAATGAGAAAAAGGCCATTTGCAGGCTTAGGACTACAGAGAAACAAACTTGGCATGTTTAATTACTCTTATCAAAGGACTTGATACTTTGATAATATACTGGGTATGAACGTTAACAGCATTCAAGAATAGTTTGAATTAAAAATTCCAATTGATGGTTTGTCAAACTAAAATATAAAAAAGGCTAAGATGATGAATATGTAGTCTCATGAGCTTTCTTTGAGTACCTCAGTGACTCAGTAATCAACAGTAAACATTTGAAGCCCCCCCCCCCATGTTCAAATGATTAATTTAATGAAGAAACAGGGAGCATTTTTGTATGTGGAGTCTTATGACAGACTTCAAAGATTCCTTAAAAAGAATACTTTGTGATCGAAATCGTTTTTCCTCTGAGGTTTCCTATCACCAGTTGATACTTTGTATGCTTTTCCCCATACTACAGCTTCTGTAAAGCAGCAGGGAAGCTATTAAAAAAAGATGTAGTGGAAATTAAAACAAACAGAGCCTCTTGTTCTCATAAGTTTGAGTAACAGAACATTTTCAAACATTCAGCAAAAGTATTTCACACAAGTAGGAACTGATTGTTTTGCTTTTTAGAGAGTCTTAACAATGCAAAATCCTATTCATATCTACCCAGAAGTAAGTCTCACACATACTTCCAGGTAAGGGTATGTAACTGAAATATTCTGTGTTTCTGTGTATGTGCCTTCAAGTTGTCTGTCAGCTTATGGTGACCCCATGAATTTCAAAAGATTTCCTTAGGCAAGGAACTTACTTGGAGGTGGTTTTGCCAGTTCCTTCCTGTGAAACATAGACTACAGTACCTGGTATTCATTGGTGGTCTCTCATCCAAGTACTAACCAGGACTGACCCTCTTTAGCATTCAATATGAGATGGGATTTACCTTTAGCATCTTTAGGCTTACTCTAAAGTAATTTCCCACTGGGTTTAATGGGACTTACCTTCAAGTAAGTACGTGGGGGATCTCACCCTCAATAAATTAAAATGTGATTCATAAAATGGCTGGTAATAATATTTAATGGAATATTTGACGACTCAAGGGAAAAAACCAAAAAGGAAAGAGGCTTCTGGAGTGTACAAAAACCTCATGAGGAGAATGCTCCTTAATTGCCTTATCATTTTTTTCCCATTTACCATTTTTAGCAGTTATCATTTTTCTTCTAGTCCTCAAATAGATTCAAGGACTACTTCTGCCCTCCTAGCTCAGACTCACCTTTTTCCTGTACTCACTATCACGACAGTAGGGGACAACCCAGTGAGGAAGATCTTCACAGGCTGTATTCTAATAGTTGTCACCATCATAAGGAACAAGCTATCAGAACACTGGTGAGAGGACGATCCACCCTGCTTGATTACCCACCACTACCCTCATGATAGCATGTATGCAAAGGAGGGGAATCTGAGAGAGGATCATGGAAGGCTCTAGCTTCTTTGAGCGTCACTTGGCTTCCCTGCCCACTGCCTGAGACCTTCCTGCCCCCCGCCATAAGATCTCTCTGAAAACTGGTTAGTTAAAGCTTATGCACTTATACATAGATATCTCACCATGGGGAGCAAATTGATTAAATTATTTGCACCTTCTTATATGAACAAACAATTTAACACAATATATTAATATACAATCTAATTTGCTTAAGCTTCCTTGTATCCTGCGGTTAACATGGGGCTTTAACTCAAGTTACTTTTGATATATTCTTTATTGGTAATAAATACATCTGAATGGAGGGGCAAAACATGTCAGCTGGATAACTTAGAACAGTTCTATTAATGTCCAGTGTAGAATATAAATGAAAGAAAATCAGAGGAAGAGAGACCAAAAAATAACCACCAAGCCCTGATCATCAGTTATTACTATCTACATTTTATTATCAGTGAAATCATGTTGTCCTTTAAGCTACTATAATCAAAGCAGTGTATGCCTGATACCATTTATTTTGTTATCAAAAACTAGAACTTAAAGCAAATTAAATGAGATACTTTTTTTCTTTCATTGACAGGACTAAGTGACCTTTAGATTTTTAAAAATGCAGGTTATATTATTAATTTGTCTTTTCTTACTTAAGCTATATTATGATGGTTAAAAGAAAACAGAAATCTTATTTTAGATGTTGTGATAACCCATCTAATTTCATAATCTCAGCTATGATGAGCTTAACCTTTTGAGGGGGTTCAAAGAAGAGTATTTTCTTTACTGTAGTCAACATTGGCTTCATGTGATATTGAATAGTCAGAGAGCATGTATGTCAAAGAATTCAATCATCTTAAAAATCCCACAACTTCAGACTTTTTAAACTAGTTCCCATCAACACTTTCACACAACAGTTTTTAGCCATAAGCTTTTGCAGGGTAGAAGCATCCTTTGCTAGCTGTATAGTTTCTTGCATGTTAGTTATCCGTTTCTCTATGCACACTTTTAGGTCAGACCTGGGTAGATAACAATAAATATGATTAGTTTGGATCTTTAAAAAAATGTATAAAGGTTTGCAGACCAATGTCCTGCCTTCCTTGACCTCTTCACTTTGGGCTGTTTCTTTGTCTTTTCCTTTTGCAAAAGATGCTAACATGGTAAACCACCATGATGTAGTGGTCTGAGTATTGGACTTCAATTCTGGAGACCAGGGTATGAATCCCTGCTTGGCCATGGAAACCCTTGGCTGAGGCACATTCTCTCAGCCTCAGAGAAGGGAAAAGGCAACCCTCACTGAATAAATCATGCCACCCCCCCCCCTCCATAGGTTCCTCTTAGGGTCAGCATAAGTCAGAAACAACTTGAAAACACATAATACAGTTGATATATTACTCGCCACGCAAGGAACTAAGTGTGAGTAAGTACCAACAACATTTAAACCCACATCTGATCCTACTATCAGTCTGATCCTACTATCAGGCAGACTGAGACAATTGTATCTGCTAGCAGGTACTTAGGAGTACAAAACAGTGACAAGGTATTTGAGGAGAAAGGTGCATATGCTATGGAGTGTGCTCTGTGCTCCATAAATTAAGTGCTGTACAGTGAACAATGTTGTCCTATGACCAGTGTTGAAGTAAGACTTAATTCATTGGTCTTTTGTAAGGGGAATGAAGTAGGGTCATGAGCAGGACTGGATCCTTTGCCCCAGATCACAACATCTCTTAGACAGTATCACTTAGGCTGCATTTTGCTACAGAATATCTTCAGAAAACATGGGACAATAAATAAACTCATGGCCAACTATAACTTGACATGATAGCAAGCAAGTAGAGTAGTCTCCTTGAAAGTGAACCATGGCAAAGCTTCAACGTGTATGGCCCTCTTATTCCATCTCCCTCCATGCTGTACATCCTAAACACTGGAGTACCTAGGCTCAGCAGCACCTCGGACAAGTGTGGAAGTCGCACCTATAGCCTCTGCTCCCCCCCCCAACGGGCCAGGAAGGACAGTGGGGTGGTAGTGAGTGGGTGCAGAAGGGCACAGGAGGGTGGTGGGTGGGCACAAAAGTGCATGGGGGGTGATGGACAGGTGCAGGGAGGGTGACGGTCGAGTTCAGGAAGGTGTGGGAAGATGTCAACGGGCGTGAAAGTGCATGAGGAGGTGGTAGGCGGGTGCAAAAGTGTGCAGAGGGGTTGCAGGTGGGCAAGGAAAGGCATGGGGATGGCGGGCAGGCGTGGGGTGGTGATGGGCAGGTGTGAAAGTGTGCGAGGAAGTGGTGGGTGGGTGTGAAAGTGTACAAGGAGCTGGTGGGCAGGTGCAGAAAGGCACAGAGGTGGTGGCAGGTGGATACAGAAGGGCACCGGGGGTGGCAGGTGGGTGCAGGGAGGTGTGGGAAGGTGGCCAGTGGGCGCAAAAGTGCATGAGGAGGTGGAGGGTGGGCACAAAAGTGCATGGGGGTGATGGGCGGGCGTGGTGCGAGTGATAGGCAGGCTCGGGAAGGCATGGGAAGGTGGCAAGTTGGCATGAAAGTGTGTGAGGAGGTGGCAGGCAGGCGCAAAAGTGTGCAGGGAGGTTGTGGGTGGGTGCAGAAAGGCATGGGGACTGGTGAGAGGGCACAGTGGGGTGGTGGGTGGGCATGAAAGTGGGCAAGGAGGTGGTGGGTGGGTGTGAAAATGCATGAGGAGCTGGCAGGAGGGCGTGGAAGGATGTGGGGGTGGTAGTGGGTGGGCATGGGAAGTTGTAGAAAGGTGGCAAGTGGGTGCAAAAGTGCATGAGGAGGTAGCAGGTGGGCACGAAATTGAGCAGGGGGTGTGGGGGTGCAGAAGGGCACAGGGGGGTGGCAGGGGGGTGCAAGAACGTGTAGGAAGGGGGTGGGTGGATGTGAAAGTGCCTGGGGAGGAGGCAGGTGGGCACAGAAGGGTATGGGGAACAGCAGCCTCTTTTTGGTCGATCAGACTGCTGCCTGTCATGCGCTCATAGCTTCACAAATGGAAGAAGCACTAGTTTTGTTCAAAGACATTTTGAAGAAATTATGGAAACCTGGTGGAGAAAAAAAGAGTCCGTTGTCATACTTTTGAACTCGAGGCAAAAAGATCATGGGAGTTAGTGAACTTTTGACAACTGACTTGACAGGAAAGAGTAATTTTATGAGATTTCTTCAATCTCCTAGTCCATACAAATATACACTTTTCTGACAGGAGACCCTTATCCAGGTGTTCAAAAAGAAATGCCTTTTGAATTGTGTACATTAACTCCTTCTGTGATTACTTAATAGTATATTAAGTATATCAGTATGGAAAATTAAAAAAGCATTTCTTTTTTGAGAGATTGTAATGTTGTCTCCCATGGCTCTCAGTATCCTGTTCTAGGCTACCAGGCATCTCCATTCATGCTTTGCACCAAATATGTCAGAGTCTAGCATTACTAAGTCAAGATGCAAGATCCAGCCGAGGCATGGTCTAAGTCCAAAGAAGGAAACTATGACCACTTCCGCACGGGGCGAGGGAATCGCCCCGTGCCGGTACTTACCAGACTTCTTGGCTCCACGCTTGGGTCCAGGCTGGTCTGGAGCAGTGCGTGGCCGCCGCTCCGCACTGCTCCGGGGACGAAAATGATGGCTTCCAGTTGGTCGAGGCTCTCCACCAACCGCTGAAGCTCGCCAGCCTAAAGCCCGCCCTGGCAGATCGCAGGTTCGCACTGGTGCGAGCCTGCAAATCTGCACCGGAGCGCCGGCATGGAGTGGCGTGCTCCGTGCTTTTGAAAATCCCGTTTCAAGTAGTCTTTCAAAAGCACACTGGACGACCACTTCGGGTTGTTCCGGAGCTGGCTGAAGTGCAGAACTACACTAAGTAGGTCCGACCCAGTCTGTACCAGGTGCAGACGTCCTCCCTGAAGGACGCTCTCCACCTTTTCTTTAAGCCCGTGTGGAAATGGCCTATGTTTAAAAGCAGAGCCAGGCAATGTACCACAAAACATCAATCAGATTCCAGAGAAGGAACAGAAGAGCCAAAGAA
Organism: Cyclura pinguis; assembly: GCA_030412105.1. NCBI lineage: Eukaryota > Metazoa > Chordata > Lepidosauria > Squamata > Iguanidae > Cyclura > Cyclura pinguis. Next base: position 136,277,138 of record CM059600.1, read on the forward strand.
AGGTTGTATGGGTCCAAGATGGGCAGATATCCGAAGGTGGCATCAGAGCAAAGCAAGGCAAATCTGTACTGTTCCTCTTAGCAATAAGTTTCTCAAGTTAGGCAAGCAAGCCTGAGATGGTTGTTCTATGAGGCCACAGGAAATGTATTGGCTCTGTAGGTCACCTAACAAGAAACACACAGGAATTCAAAGAGTACCTCATAATGAACCAGACCTTTGCTCCCACCAGCAAAATATTGTCTCTACTAACTCTCTGAAGCTCTCTAGAGTTTCATACTGAAGACTTTCCCTATCAGGAGATGTCAAGAGTCACATCTAGTAATTTTGTGCATGCAAATAGCATGCTGTACCACCAAAATACAGCCATGTGATCTCACTTGTTGGCATTATTAGAGTAGTACTGTGAAGCCTTAAGGTTCAGATGAGCCATTTATTCTACCTAGTGGACAATCAGCTATCATGGTGGAAGAAAGAGGGGCACCTAAATCAGATTACTTGGTTTGAACTAGCTTGCAGCGTATAATCCATCTTGCTGTATTAGTGGTTGGGTTATGCACAAGAACTAAAGCTGAGAATGACTCACCTACTGACACTGAGGCCGGAACCTGACAGCAGTGCAAATGTTTTAGTATGTAGTGTTTTATATGTTTTTAAATTGTCTTGTTTTAATGCGTAAGCTGTTTGAGGCCCAAATTTTCTGTTTTCAGCTGTTTCTGCAAACTAGAAGAGAAGAGACTGCTCTGTTAAGGTAAGCTAATCTTGTGGTGTTCTTGACTCTATTATTATTGATAGAAGAACTTCAGCCTTATAGTATAAAGCAGTGTTTCCCATGCTATTGATGTGGGGCACTAGTTTTTTTTTTAACACACACACACACACACACACTGTGACAGAGACTGGTACCATATTTGTACCCTTGGCTACAATTGTTACTTTCTTTCCTGAAAACTCTGGACAGACTGGGAATGGATGGCTTATGGATGAGCACCCTTTCCAGGGATCACCACTTGGAAGAGCATTGATGTAAAGCACCTGTGAAATAAAGAGTTTCCATAACATAAAGAATATCTCCTAATGTGGTAACAATAATAGGCTGGCATCCTGTCCAGTATTTATGATGTCATAAACCAGACTTAGGACATTGTAAATTTTGAAATTCATGATTATGATTGAGGCATCATTGTAATGATCCCCCCCCCCCCAAGCTAACTCAGGCCATTTCTGCCCTACAACGTTACAGTGCTATGATTCCACTTTCAACATCATGTAGAATCCTGGGGTTTGTAGTTTGCTGAGGCCCAAGAGCTCTCTGGCTGAGCATTCTAAAGGCCCCTCCCTACACTGCAAGCTCCAGGATTCCATAGGATCTTGAATGTGGAATGATAGCACAAACAGTGTAGGGCAGAAATGGCCTTAGAAGCTAGGCAGCCCCACCAACAAAGGGATTTCCAAGGTGCTGGGGATGGGGTGGTGGTGAAGAAACACCCAACACTTTCCTTGCAGTGAGGTGCTTTGCAAAAGAGTCCCCTCACAGCTGCCTGTCATAAAGGACCTTGCTGCTGGGAGAGTGATGGTTATAGCCCTATCAACATGCCATTCCCAGTGCCCTTGAAACCCCTATGTTGGTGAAGCTTCCCGGTTTCTAAGATAGGATTTTGGGAGTAATTCCAGGAGACGTAGCTACAGAACTCCCAATGCAAGATCTCTTCCATAACTTCACGTAATTCAGAAACTGGCTATAAAGGCAATCAAAGAAAGAAAAAAAAACCCCCGTTAGACCATCACTTACTGACTTCCTTGTTTAATTCAGATTCTGGAAACATTACATTGTTCTTTGGAGGAAGAAAATTGACCTTTAAGCAATTGAGTGAATGGCCAGATTCCACCTCTCCCAGCTGGAGAGCTACACAGATCAGCAGTCTCAGACTTTGTAAGGGTCTTTATAAGCAATCTGTAGCAGCTGGAAGCTTTGATGTGAATGTAGACGGAACATTCTTCATGGCAGGCTGGCAAAAGCCAAAACTAAGAAAGCAACAAAAAAAATTTAAAAAAGCAAAACCTTGGTTGTTAATAAAAGAGGTAAAAGCCTAGGAGGATAAAAATTAAAGATGATAAAATGCGGTTGAGAATATCAACATGTATTAGAAGCCAGGCACTTAAATGCTATATTTGTCTTCTAGAAGAGTACCTGGCAGCAAGGCAGCAGTTGTTGAAAGAGTAGTTAATCTAATTTTTGGCTAAGTTAATCATCAGCTCATAAAATACTGCTACTGAGTTTGCATGGAGCCAGTTTCTATGAATCAGATGGAAAGGTTTATGGGAGGTGGAGCGCTCATTATGGTTCTCTATGGGAGGTGTTCTCACAATTCACAAGAAGCTGTTCTTCAGCCAGAGCCACTGCTTCTTGTAAGGATCTGCAGAAACAAGATGCCCAGCTCTCTGTTACTCCCACACTGTGGATGTTTTCTGCTGAATAGCCCCAAAGAAAAGCTTTCATAGGTATTTTTGGCAGTAGAGTTACTAACAGTTGCAGAATGACTGTAATCAAGATCATGCTGACTGGAAAGTGTGGGAGGAGATTAACGGAGGTCAGAGAAAGCGGCCTTAAAAGAGTCAAGCCAGTCTAAATGGAATGGAACTTTCAGATGGACACTTACAAAGTCAGAAGAAAAGAAGCATTTGATTTTAGAAATTTAACTAAAATGCGACAAAGCGTAGTGAAACCCTAGCTTGTTCTGTTTTATGATGTGCTCCACAATTATCTGAGACTGAAGATATGATCTGGAGATTTGTTATGATAAAATCCCTGAGGAATAAAACCTAAGTATTCATGGTGCCTTCTTTGGGGCTATTTAGCAGAAAAGGTTTATTAATCCTTCTGTTTGTGACACTGGAGCGAATATTGATCCTTATATAATAAAGGAATGACACAATTTGGTCAACTTCTCTAATTTTTCCTCCTTTGAGAGGCACACAAAAATGACAATGAAGAAATGGGCATATTACACACTATGACTACTTTTAATTGGTTAAAAATGATATTTCTTTCCAAAATCTGGATTTTATTGACTTCTGATTATTCCAATGATCAAGTGGGACAACAGTCCTGTTTTATTATAAATAACCTGTTTGCTGGTTAACCCCGTCCATTTGCTCTTTCTTTGCTCTTCCTTATTAATATGCCCACTAAACAAGCTGGGAATAGTTTGTTTTCCATATTTTCTGAAACTCTGATACTTCCTTGTTGCTTCCTGTACAAGCCTGAATTTCAGATTAGAGTTTGTTCATGGTTTACAAATCATGGCTTGTTTGGGAGTTTACCAGTTCAGATCACACACTAAAGCAGGTGTGGGCCAAGTGCAGCCCTCAGTGCTTTCCACCATTCGCTATTCTGGCCAGGGATGATGGGAGCTATAGCCCAACAATTTCTAAAGGGCCTCATTTTACTCATCTCTTTACTTCATCTTTAGTGGTCAGGCCAGCAGGCAGAACTATAATGAACAAAGAGGCTGCAAGGACTAGCATATAGGTTATTTACCATAAGGCAAGATCATCCAGAATCTTGACTCTCCATTGTATGTGAATGCAGTTATTGCATGCTGGTTGTATGTTTTCATTGCAATTTCCACAGTGCTTGGAATAATAAAAGTTAACTCTGTGCAGATATGGATATATCAATTGTTATATGGATATATTGATTGTTACTTGTTTTCAAAAAACATAGTACTACTAAACCAAATTACTCACAAAAAAGTTTGAGCATGCATGGAGAAGCCAAATGTTCGGCTGTTTGCAGAACAGCATGGGTGGACTGTGACTTTTTTAAAATCTCATCCCCGTTGCAGTCCCTTACTTACTTCACTGTGCAAAGCTGCCCTTGATCCAGGACTTTCCTTCAAGATGCTGGGAAGAAACATCAGCAGATTAAGCCAGACATTAAAATATCTCTCCCTACCTCTACCTAGACACATCTGTGTAGAATAATAGAATCATAGAATCATAGAGTTGGAAGAGACCACAGGGGCCATCCAGTCCAATCCCCTGTCATGCAGGAACCCATATCAAAGCACTCCTGACAGATGGCCATCCAACCTCTGCTTAAAAACCACCAAAGAAGGAGACTCCACCACACTCTGAGGCAGCATATTCCACTGCTGGACAGCTCTGACCATTAGGAAGTTCTTCCTGAGGTTTAAGTGGAATCTCTTTTCCTGTAGTTTCAATCCATTGCTCTTTGTCCTGGTCTCAGGAGCAGCGGAAATAAGCCCACTCCCTCCTTGACATGACATCCCTTCAAATATTTAAACATGGCTATCATGTTCCCTCTTGACCTTCTCTTCTGCAGACTAAACATACCCAGCTCCCTAAGCTGCTCCTCATAGGCCATTTTGGGCAGCCTCCTCTGGACATGCTCCAGTTTGTCAATATCCTTCTTGAAATGAGGTGCCCAGAACTGGAGACAGTATTCCAAATGACATTTAACCAAAGCAGAATAGAGTGGTACCGTTACCTCCCTCAGTCTAGACACCATACTCGTATTGATACAACCAGAGAATTGCATTGGCTTTCTTGGCTGCTGCATCATGGTGCTGACTCATGTTCAGCTTGTGGTCCACCAAGATGCCTAGATCCCTTTCACACATACTGTTATCCAGCCACGTGTCCCCCATCCCATATTTGTGCATTCAATTTTTTCTGCCTAAGTGTAGGACCTTACATTTCTCTGTGTTGAAATTCATTTTGTAGCTTTGGCCCAGCTCTCTAATCTGTCAAGGTCATTTTGAATTTTAATCCTGTATGTCTAGTGTTTCCCATTCAAATACAGGGGCTTTGAATTCTCATCTTGAGGTGTCTTTCTTTTAGCTGTCATCCTTCTAGGAAAGAGATGATAACAGTCAGCAAGAAAAAAAGATTATGAAAATAGCCAGGCTGCCTGATCTTATGTTTGATTCTGCTGCTGCAGCTGCTGGTGATGGAATGGGGAAACAAGGGAGGCTCAGGGTGGATTGAAGGTGAGATAAGCTTCCAGAAGATTTTGGTCTAGATCACAAACTTCACTTTTTTGCAAATTCAAATTTCTGAAATTCAGCAACATGACTGTGAATATATGTAGGGTGACTAGAAAACAACATAGAACTCTACTAGAGCTGCAGGTTGTATTTATGTTTTCTGTTGTGACTCTAAAGAAAAACTAACCTGTAATTTTATAAAAGTCTTTTCTCTGTCAAAACTGTTTGTATGTAACATAGCACTCTCACCCTTCTCAGCATGAGTATCTTTGAGTATGGGTTATTTTTTTACATTTATCTGTTTAATCACAGACTAAGGGAAGCAGATATAAGCAGTGTGAGCATTTGAACCCTATTTTTCAAGGTCTCTGTGTTCTATAGCAGCTCATTTCCCCGTCTTTTCAGTCAAGGTTGTCCTTGTCCTCTCTGTCAAGGTTGGAAATTAATGGAACCATTAAAGCTTGTTTTGACTCATAAGAGGTAACTGTTACAATATATAAACATTTGTAGTAATACTTGTGAAGCAGCCATCTGAGGAGGTAGGATTTATTCAGTCTTCCATAAGTACCTAAGAAGAGCCATGTTGGATTAGTCCAAAAATCTGCCTAATCCATCATCTTGTTTTCCCACAGTGACCAAACAATTATCTCTGGGCAGCCAGCAAACAGAATATAAAGAGAACAGCACCGTTACAGATTGTGTACCATAGCCACTCATCTTCAGAACCATCAAACATCTGGTTCTGGATGTGCAAAATAATTTGGACAAAACTGCACCTATACTTGGTTGGTGATGTGGTGGGATTGCTGTTCTGCCTTGGGGCAAGGGGCAAAAAAACCTGTGCTTGGCTTTGCCATCACTGCTAAAAAGTTCCAAAGGTTGTTTTCTTATACAGAATAGGAATAGAAAGAATATTAAAAAAAACAGTCACAAACATTTTTCTTCACTGTTTAAAAACCCTGATGAGAATCTAGGATTGATAAGTAGCTTTCCAGTTTGGCACTTTTTCTGTACAAAATCTGACCATTGAGTGTGTGTGTGTGTGTGTGCGTGCGCGTGCGTGTGTGTGTTTAGAAAACAGCATCTTCTGTGTATGAAATGGCATTTTCTGTTGTTTTGTTAGTGGTTTTTGTTGTTTTGTTAGTGGTTAATTGTTTCTTGCAGCCAGAAGTAGTTTGGGAAAATTACTTGTTCATTCCTTTGATAAAAATTAGCAAATAACTACATTCCTAACGGGGAAGCAACTCCAAGTTAGCTTCCCTCTTCTGTGAGTTTTCTGGCAATACAGTTTTGTGTGTATGAGGTGGAGGCTAGAAGGGCACAAATTTTAAAGTGTGATTGTGGCATAGAATGTATGAAGGCAAAACAATATAGGCACTTATGTTTTCAGTCCTTTTTCTGATGATTTCTTAGGTGGAATCACATAGAAGATAGGTCAAGACTGTTTTCTGTAGTTCCAGAGACTAGAATATGAAGTGATGGATTCAAACTGAAAGAAAAGAGATTTGACATAAACATTAAGAAGAATTGTATTGTAAGAATGATCTGACAGTGAAATAGACTGGTACGGAGGGTGATGACTCCCCTTCTTTGGAGGTCCTTAAATAAAGGTTGGATAGGTATTACCCAAGAGTGTTTTAGTTGTGTACTTCTGCATGGCAAGGGGTTGGACTAGATGGTCTTTGAGATGGCATTCTAGCTCTATGATCCTATGATATTATGAATAATCTTTGCCACAGCAGCTGTGCATTTGGTTGACTTATTAACTGAAAAACCTGCCACCACCTTTTCTCCTGGTCAGTCACCACCAGTCAGATCCCATTTATCTACTTTTATCTATAATGCTTTGAGGACAACCATGGTGTAATAGTTTTGGGGTTAGATTGGGAAGCCAGACTTCAAATCCCTGCTCAGCCATACAAACCCATTCTTTCAGGCTTAGAGGAAGGCAATGATAAGTTTCCTTGGAATATATCCTGCCATGAAAACCCTAGGGTAGAGTAGTCATAAGACAGAGTTGCCTTGAAGGTATGTACCAACAACAGAATTTATTATACATTATTTCTGAAAAGAAAAAAAAATTCTTTTTGAAATTTTCTGCAGTCCCTTTTTGTTTTTATCATCTCAGCTAATTTAGCACCATCAGCAAATTTTACCACACTCTTCACCTGTAAATCCAGTTTATTTATGAATGTGGAGAAGCAACAAACAGAATCTGCCCAGTTCCATGGGATTTACACAGGGCTATTGTATATCCGGGAATGGTTTAACCCTTCCTGTCCAACTGTTTCCCCCCTCATCCCTCTGGCAAAGCTAGCCATAATAATGTGTAGCTTGACTCAGATACACAATAATTAAGGCACATAGGCTTTCAGTTTTTCCTTCTATCACTACATAATTCTTATTTCCTAGCATGGTTGCAACTTGCCTCCCACAAAGTTAATTTTTGTTAAAAGCTATACTATTTCCTTTCACAGGGTGTCAGTATTTAATCCTTTGCTCAGGTTACATATGTCAACGGTGAATAGTACTATCATACATTGTCTCCTAAACAGAAAGTCTATGAGAAAAACTAGTGTGTCTGCATTTCCAGTCATGAGCATTAGGACAAGTTGAAATGTATTCTTCATCTGTTCCTCAGAGTTACAACCACTCACCTCACTTCTAATCATATCTTTAATTAATCACATATATCCTGAATATACTAGAATATAGGTTTATATACTTATGGAGTAGGACAGACTTCTCCACAGAGCTTCCCTTAATCTCTCCACTGACCAGGTTAGCATGGCTCTGGTGTGGGTGAAGCCGTCTGTCAAATCAATCAAAGTGACTCCAGCTCCTTTCATTTGTTAAGGAACGGTTGTTGTTCTAATAAAGAGAAGGCTATTTGCTTTTCAAATCAAAGAAGCAAAATAACAATATATCAAAATCCTAGGAATAATAACTTGTCAAAGCATCTTTCTGGAGGAGGATACCCCAGGACTTCCCTGGCATGATTTTTAGAGTGATTGTGCCTCTTCCTCATCACATGGAACCAAAGGACATTTCTTTAATAACCAGAGGAAATACTTCAGGGAGTTTGGTCAGCTCTCAGAGAAGAAAATTCAAAGTGACCTCTTAAGACCTTTGGAGATCTTGGCCATTCAGCAGATCTTTGTGAGGCTGAAACCCTATGTAGGCTTTGAGGAAGCTCACAAGACCTATCATGGTTAGACACATTCATCCAAATGTCCTTACTGAAGCTGATACACTTGTCTCTCCTTAATGTTCAATGGTCTGAAATATAGCCTTTGTACACATGAGATGGGGAGCCAGTGTGGTATAGTGGTTTGAGCATTGGATTATGACTCTAGAAACCAAGATTTGATTTCCCCCTTGGCCATGAAAACCCACTAGGTGACCTTGGGCATGTCACAAACTCTCAGCCCAGAAAACCCTGTGATAGTTTCACCTTAGGGTCACCATAAGTCTGAAATGACTTGAAGACACCACACAACAACAACAGCAACAACAACACATGAAATGTGGTACTGATATCTCTATACACAGTTTAACTTTACATATGAGCAGGCAAATTCATGAAGAGGAATTATGTCAGATGAAATAATGAATAGTAATGCCTACTGGAGTCTAGGGAGGAGAAAGGGAGAAGTTGGATTTGTTACCATCTACCTGTTCTTATGAAAAGGCTTTGAGCCTTTTTGACTTCATCATTTGCCTTAACAGAAACATCAGTTGACAGTAGTTTACTTAGACTCTGGAGATATTTAATGTTGAGTTGTTTAGCTTGAAGTTATAATTGGCTTTGTGATTCAGAATCAGATTCTCTCCCCTGCCCCCAGCTCATCCCACTTCTCGTTTTGCAGACTCTGTGACCTCAGAACAGAGGAGACAATTTCAGTCAGAAACAGCATTTAAATCCTTATGATAATCATACATTCACCAACTAAGTGGCCTTTTTTTTAAAAAAAAATTATCTGTAGATTTTGTGTTGTAAAAACTTTTCAGGTGCTTCAAATAGATGTTGCATTTACTTTGGGAATGATCAGTACTCCCAGTATCTGGAAGATTTACTCCTCATGATTCCAACCATACAAAATGTGATTCAAAAGTTAGCATTTGGTTGGAACCAAAGAGGAGAATTTAGGAGCAGCACTATACTAATATGACTCTAGTCATGAACTCACTTTCTCTGTGAGACAGAGATTGAAAGCTTGCCATTTTGAAAAGGGGAAAGGGTGAACCAAAACTCCGTCCTCTGAAGGGACCTCATACCCTTCCACCATACTCCCATCCGCTACTATTTGCACTGTGCCAGAACTGTAAACGTGTGAGCTAGTTGCATAGCAACAATGTTCTGTGATCTTTGGCTACATTACTTCTAGGCACCCTTAGAAGCAGGAAGGAAGCATTTCAGAATGTTACATAGTGGCAATTTTACTTGTTTACAGTTTGGAGAAGGAAGAGGAACAGATGGAGGAAGAGGGAGGTAGGACAGGAGAAACCACCTTGTTTCTCTTCCCTCCATCATCTCTTGCTTACGCTTAAGAGAACAGGCAAAGTTCCTCTTCACATTTTGTCCTCTTTGAATAGGTTTCCATGAATAGCTATTGCTTCAGGTATTTCTGAGGCAGGAATTAAATTCCAGGGATACAGGAGCAGAATCCTGAGGTCATCTCTAAGAGCTGGGTTAGGCTAACAGACTTGTACGTCCTGATTTCTTCTATGCGTTGTCTGGACTTTTCTCTCTAGAAACAATAAGTCTCTCAATCTTAATGCTTAGTTTAATATCACAAAAACTTATTTATGCATATAACTCATAAAGCACAAGACAAAAACTTCTGAGTATTGAATTGAATTAGTAAACACATAGCTCTAAAAAGTATGAATATGATGGAAGAGATGAACACTGTCACCCTATATCAAGTTGGACCTATATAAAATGAGAAGAAGGCTAAATTGAAATGAAATTCTGTGATCAAATCTGGTTAAAGTATTCTTTGAAAAAATAACATTTATCACCAATTTAGTCCCACTTAATGTTCAACCATCCTTTGCTAGAATGATTTATATGAATTTGTTCATAATTGTTAGATATTTAAGATAGTAAATTTCATCCTTAAATATAATTTCCACTATTCATTTCACACTTAGTTATTCAGTGGCTGTAGCCACCAGAAGTTCTCATTATTGTCTCTGCTGTATGCCAAAATGAAACATTTCAAGTAATCTCATATATGAAAAGGCTGGTTTCATGTTACTGTTGTTGCAACTGCATGAAATGTAGCTGTTCCTCATACAACATCATGGTTATGCGTAGCTACAGTCAGAGGCAAGAGCCCAGCTGAATCAAAAGGCCACTATCAGTTAATGTCCTCGCACACTGCATTTAAAAGATTTAACCAGTTTAAGTTAGAATCACTGAATTAAATAAATATAGAAGTGAAAACACTAGTCTATGTCTGTATGTATGAATTCATGCATGCCTTTTATGGTCACAGACCATTAAAACAGATAATAGCCAACATACAAAACATAATATGAGGGAAGCACTAGTGAAGCAAGCACAGTCCTCTTTTTTCATTCCGCAGTGTTCCATTTCTCATTGAGCATTCATTCTGCTGCATGGTCTTTTATAAATAGTTTGCTTTTTATGCAGTGTAACAGTTCTGTGGATTTCTTTGTATTATAGTTTTTAGGATGTGGGTCTTTGACGATCGCCTTCTGGAGATGGAGGAGGGAAATCATTTGGAATGTCCTCCTATTGTTGTTACTTGCATGGGGAGGGAACATGAATTATGGTGTTAGCTGCTTTGGGTTTATGCTGTTAGCTGCCTTGAGTTTACTTGTTGAAAGGAGGGATTGAAATGAATAAAATGAAATAATAAAATAAATAATAAGTCCAATTGGATCAGATGGAAATTTTCTCCCAAATTCATATCTCACACACAAAGAAGAGGGATCTGGATCAGGACAACAGAACAGACAAAATAGTGCCCTCTCTTTTCAACTAAATTACACCTGCTTGTATTAATTGCTCCTTGGCTAGGCAGTCTAAATGTAACAGAAAGTATTTGTCCAGCCCATTCTTCCCATATGATAGATACAAAAGCAAGAAGGCTAATCAGAAAAGAGATTAATAGCCTACACATCACATAGCATGCAGTCCAGTCCTATGTATTTGTTGTTTGTCATTGCGTGCCTTCAACTTCTTTCCGACTTATGGTGACCTTAAGGTGAACCTATCACAGGGTATTCTTGGCAAATGTTTCCCTTCCTCTTACATGAGTGTGACCTGCCCAATGTCACCCAGTGGGTTTCCATGGTTGAGCAGAGATCTGAACCCTGGTCTCCAGTGTTGCAGTGCAGTACTCAAACCACTACACCATGCTAGCCCACTCAAAAACAAGCCAAATCATTTCACTTTATTGGTAACCTGTATAGAAATGCATCCTAAAGCACTATCTTCCCTTTGGTTTTGTAAAACACTTTGTGAAGTACTTACTCTAACCAATTTATTCTATAAATGTTGTATTTCAAGAATATACTGGATATCCTAGAACAGAGTTGAAATCCAAACTGTTGGGAGAGGCAAGATGAACTTATTTTTCAGTAAAGTTTGCCAGTTTCTACTTTTTTTTAATGGGGCTGATGAATACATCTATTTTATCCCACTGTCAGTTTAAAAAAAAAGTTTCAAGCTCTTTTTGTCCTGTCTCAAATTTTGGTGAGGTCATATAAAGTGAACTAAACAAAGTTGTTATCCATCTTCACTGTACTAACCAAATTCCACAGATGCTGTTTTCATCATAAAAAGGACCATATTGTACCTGGCTGCCATTAGGTGCACTGAGAACCCTAATTCAGCACCACAAGTGTCTTTCTCATTGCATAGGGGGAAAAAGCAGATTTTAAGTTAAGCAAAAGCAGAACAAAACAATGAAGGAAACTGAAAACATTGTGGAAATACAAATTTGTTAATTTGTTAATTTCAGTGGAAGTCATAGATTTTAGTAAGTTCTCAAAAAATGAACCAAAGCTTTCATCTTTGTCTGCTGTCACTAGTTCTGGTCCTGTGGTAGTGTATGCTTTCATTATATTATTTGTTTGCAGACTGTTTTGGGACTGTGTAAATAAGAAATTGTATAAATCTTTAAATAAGTATAAGAGGAATGGTCTCCCTTATGCTTATTCTGTGCCAAGAAAAGCTTTATCTTTCAATATTCCTTGTGGTTCCCTGTTGATATTGAAGCACAGGCAATTTTTTTTTAAAAAAGGTGGGTGCAATCCTGACCCACAGACATGTCTTTATGTAATTCCAAATCTTACATAAAGCTTTTGAAATGTTGGTTGCTGGTTCTAATAAAGATACCACTTTATTCTTTCAAAATTTTGTTGTAATGGATCAGCACAATTACTTTTGGCTGACATATTCGGAACAGACTTTTTTTTTTATTTAAATGCCTGATAGTTTCCTTTATTAGACTCCAATATGTCGAATTGGTATGTATTATATTTTTTTTAAAAAAGGATTTTTTTAAAAAAGAAACTTGCTTTAACTTTTTTTTAAAAAAAGGAATCTAATTAAAATAAAAATGCAATTTAAATTAAAAAAAATCCTGAACAAAGCTGTGAAGAACCCTATTTTCAGAACCTGACTCAAAACTTCATCTTCTTTTTAATAAGCACCTTCATTAACCACAAGTTGATAATCACTTTAAAATGACATTGGACTAGCAATTATCTTCAAAGCTTACATTAAGAATACCTCCAGCTGCCCCATCCAAGAAGTAAGAGACAGGAAGAAATCAGATACTAATGCTTGACCCCTGTCTGGCTTGTGCTGGAAACCATTTGGACTTGTTCAGTAAGAATGCTCACAAAGCTCAATTGATTGAAACACTACTTGCCCCTTTCTGTGTTAGTTCTTTCTACCTTTCAGTCATTTGCTTATGGGACCATGGGATTTCTAGTGTTTTAGCCACAAACCAACCAACTCCAACTGGAAATGACTTTCTTCCATCATGTCTCATTAAGGAGAGTCCTCCCCCATCTTACCTGCTCTTGCTGGGGGAGGGAAACAATACCAGAGTAGGATGAGAGCTCAAAATGGGTTACATTCCAACACTGGGGAGTCTTGTGTTTCAAATCCAAATTCAAAGTATCATGCTACCATTATAACTAAGTGAGAAAAGTGACACAATAGGCATCTTTAAATATTTGAAGGGATGTCATGTAGAAGATGGAGCAAGCTTGTTTTTTGATGCTCCAGAGGCTAGGATACAAACCAAGGGATTCAAACAACAAGAACTTTTTAAGAAGAACTTTCTGACAGTAAGAGCTGTTTGATGGTGGATGGACTGACTTGAAGGTACATGGCCTCTTCTTCATTAGAAGGCTTTAAACAGTGGTTGAAGGCTGTCTCTCTGAAGTGCTTTAGTTGTGTATTCCTGTATGGCAGGAGTTAGACTAGATGGCCTCTGTGACCCTTCACAACTCTAAGATTCTTTGATTCTAGGTGCATTGATGCATTGAAAATATACATAATAAAACAAATGAATAAATGAAATAACTCCCAAGGACAGTTCTCTCAGAGGTGATAGTTCAACATTTGCTCCCCTTCCTTCCTTTCCTTCTGACATTGTCATTAATATTTCCTCATTCAGTCTAAAACTCTTCAGGAAGGCTGACATTGATAATAAGTAGAAAGCATTAATGTAAACTTTTACATCCACTTATGTTTAAGGGAGTGAGAGGAAGAGAGAGGAGAGTGTACAGAGAAATCTCATTGCCAACATTATAAAATAATCTCTCCTGGCTGGGAGGAGAAAACAAACAGAGCAGAATGCAAGATATAACAGGCCTGTGAAATAATAACGGAGGGATATGTTCAACCCTAGTAGGAGTAATTTAAGCCCTTTAAACTACTTGTAATGTAAACAATGTCAACTGTAATGGGAAGTACCAAGACACAGCCTGGAAGATTGTGTTGGCTGTTAATAGAGAATCCATCTCACCTATTTCCTGTGAATGAATGCCAACAAAAGGCTTGCCTTGGATTTGCAAGACTCCTCTATCTTGACTTATTCCCAGAGGGATAGATGTGTGTGTGTGTGTGTGTGGGGTGGGGGGAGAAATAAGAGCATTGCTTCTCAAAAGAATTCTGCCCCCAAATGTTCCTTTACTGCCCAAATTTCTAGCATTGCAGAGACTGAGAAGTTGAAAATCATTCATACCCAAAACTCTTCAATAGGCTGTGTTTCCATCCTCTTGGTAAATTTGCCGGGCTCTTTCTCCGGATGCCTTAACTCCAATTGTAAATGTTCAGCTGGAGTTTTAAGCTGCTGCAATGCTAGAAATTTGGGCACAGAAGGAAAAATTAACGGGAGGGTGGAATCTTACTTGGGAGGTGAAAATGCCCTGTACAGCTTCTCCTCTAGCTCCACTGCTGAGCTTTTCACATGGAATAAAATGCAGCTGGTGTTATATTCAGGTGTATTATGTAGTATTTGGACCATAATTATTTGCATACTTCATGGATTCTCCTCAAACCCACATGCTTTGCCCTTGGTAATAAGTACTTCAGGTATAACAACGCAGTCCGAAAATTCTTATTATAATGAAGTCATTAGCTTTAGTAAAAAAATTCAATATGTCTCCACTTCACTGAAATGGCAGGAATTTTTATGTATGAGAACAAAAAACAAAGGGTCAGGTAAAAAGAACAGACAAGGAAGAGAAGGATTTACAGAGGAATGATGCTGGTTATAACACATCAGCTTTCTAAATCATATTTAGTGACACAATGGGTAATTAGCTAATATGGCAATGCTAAAATGTAAGTGAGCATGCATCAAGTTGACAGATTCTTTTCTTTGTATGAAAGAGCGCAGGCACATCTATGTTGCAAAAGCCGGGTTGTATCGTGTTATCTCAGTAAATGACATAACATGATTCATTCTAATTCGTCAAGTTATAACTCTGACTTTATACATTTTAACTCCGAGGGAAATTAAATTAAGCTCTCTTAGGATCCACATCTTACATCTGACCAAAACAAGGTATTTTATTGGAATTATTGTAAGCGAATAGAGAACAAAAGTAAGCATCCCTCTTGCTCTGATCATCTTTTGCAGTGCATCTGTGTTGTAGAGTAGAATTGCTTGAACCCCCGTGATTTATTTTTGTGTTAATGAACATGAATGCCCTGGTTCAGAATGGGTCACTGATTCATAATCACATGCCAGGATTTCAGTAAACCCAAGAAAACTGCGTGGGAAGCTTCTTTGTGGAAGAAAGGCTCAACAAAGCAAGCACTTGATGAGGCAGACGAAGAAGTCCCAGCTTTGAATCTTCCATTCCACTTTCTTTAACGACTTCTTAAGTGACATTTTACCCTCCTTTTATTGATATAGCACCTTTTTTTGGCTACACTGCTTCAAACTAGAAGGTTTCCCTAACAACAATAGAGATTCCCAATGTAGCTATAGATTGCAGCCCACAAAAGCAATCTCAAAATCCCATCAAAAACACCTTTTCTGTCCACATCTTTCCTCAGTGGACTATACTCTTCGTTTTCAGAGAAATCTAATATGCATGTCAGTAATCACAGTACACAGATCTGAAAGCTTCAGTGTTCTTTTGGTAGAGTCTACTTCTGTATAAGCAAAAGAGGTGGAGGGAGACACCCACAAGAACTGCGTCAAAAGAAAATACATTGTCTTTTTCTTTCTCAACTCATATTTCTCATTTCTTTTTAAAAAGCTATAGTAGCGGTGGTTAAACATGGGTAACATTCTAGTTATCATGCATATACATTATTATAAGCAAGGATTTTAAAAGGGGTATCCAACTGGTGAAACTAAGATAGATTTAGCACTTTGGACAGCTCCTTTAAATTTTTTTTAAAAAATAAAACTCTGAATGGCTTCAGTGCTCCACTGCTATCAGAGCCATTCTAGGCCTTTTGTTCCAGAAATCCACCTTATAATTGAAGTATCCCATTTCCTTATAACATTTATATAGATTACTTCTGGGATAGTTTGAAAGAGATGTAAAAATTTTGGTAATAACTCCATTTTAAATATTCTAATATTCGTTAGCATTTTCCAATTTTTACTAGACCATTTAGAAATCTGATTACTTATTTTTTTTCCATAATCTATCTATAAAAGTCAAAGTTTGTGAGTATTTGAGTTTGTCTGTGTCAAGCAGGCGAAGACCTCATATGATTGGCTGTGTCAGGTGAGAAGACCTCATATGATTGGCTGCCTGTGAAGCTTCTATGGAATCCTGGGGTTCATAGTTTAGGGAGGGGCCTTTAGAATTCTCAGCCAGAGAGCTCTTGGGCCTCAGGCTGGTTGCTATGGAGATGAGGCCTAGCAGCAAGAAGGGGGAGGACAATGTATTCACTCAGGAAATCAAGCTCTATATGTTAATAACTCTGAATACAGATTGGATTGGGGAATATGGGGAAAAGTTACAGGTACTGGACAAGACAGTTTGGGGAATTAGAGACACAGGATCTCAAATCTGTGTTTTCAACAGCATCTAATTCCTAAGGTAAGGTAAGGTAAGGTAATTCCTACGGTATTTCTAACAAGTATTACCTGTAAGAAAATAAAATCCTGGGCAACGCCAGGGAAATACGCTCATTTATTATAATTTCCTTGTACAATATTGTCTAATTTAATTGACAAATTTATACCCAAGTATCTCATATTTTTAACCCCTAATTTCAATCTTGAAATGGTTTGTATTCTTTTTTGTTCTCACCAATCTGTATTCATAAACATTAGTTTTGGTTTCTTCATATTAAACATAAACCCTGATAAATTGTAAAAATTTTGTAATATTTCCATTAATTTAATAATAGTCTGAAGAAGTTTCTGTATTGTTATCAGAGCATCATCAGCGAATAAATTTATTTTCAACTCCTCTTTACCTATTGTGTGTCTGTCTATCTCCTTGTCCTCTCTAATTAAGTTTGCAAAGGGCTCTATTGCCAACATAAATAATAGATGGAAGAGAGGGCATCCTTGTTTAACTCCACACTTAATTTTGATTTTTTCTAGATTTCGCCCCATTTACAGTAATTTTTGATTCAGCATATTTATATATTTCCATAACAATATTACTAAATTTATCACCTAAACCAACTACAATTTTTGTGAAGACAACAATGATTTATTGAGTCAAATGCCTTATAGGAGCCATTAACCTCCATCAAATTTCCCTTAAGCAACATATCATACCAGTATTAAGACTGTGTGGGCAATGACAAAACTTTTCCCCATTGATATCAAAGGCAGGCTAAGTTTTTCAGTAGTTACTGTTCCATTTTAGTACTTCTGCAAACTGTATGGTCAGATGCACTGAAGGACAGTGAGGGAGACCTAGTTTTAGTCATACTTAGTGTTGAATTGAAAATAAATAGGATTTAAGTTACTCTTAACTTAAGTCTGTCACTTTCAGTGGATCTGCTCAAAGTATGACTCAATCTATTCTTTGCTGTTGACCAAGTACTGTTTTAAGGCCATAGAAAAAGCTTTAGAGTTCAGAAGATAGGAGAAGGTCTTCTCCATGATCATGGTACTAGAAAGAGGTTTGAGCAAAGGGCTCTTAAAACAGTGGCAGGTGTCAGCATATAATTTGCTATATCGGAAATGATAATGTTAACATTTACCACAGACTGAAGGGACATCAAAGAGACCCTGGAGAAAAGAATCACCACCGCAGTTGCTAAGAGTACGGCCCTTTCCACAGGAGCCTTCCATCCTGGCATGGGGACAGGAGAAGAGTGTGACTGCAATGACACGTCTGCATGACATCATCATGGTCCCATCCTACTCCTGTCACCAGGAGGCATAATCACAGATTAAATCATTGATGGGTTTTCCCTGTTAATGACCCATGATCACTCCACCAACCTGCACTTACCTGGCCTGATGAAAGCCAGAAAGCTCAATGGAGGTTCTTCCTGCCCCAGTGCAGCCTGGGAAAGTGCCTGGCTGCACTGTGGAAGGGAGAAGCATGTTCATTATGCTTCCTTCAGCAGGGAGCTTGCCGGTGTGGAGGGGAGTGCTCCTGTCACGCTCCTTTCCCTGCAGAGCTGCTGCTGGGATTTCCACCAGCAGCATAATGGGACAAGGTAGTGTGCAGAAAGAACCTAAGACAGGCACTTGTTGATCCTTCTGAAGAAACTGATGCACCATGAAACAACTTTATAAAATGACCCGATCTCCAATTTAATGTCAGGCATCAGGAAAAATTGTTAGAATCACCAAAAGAACTTTTGCATTTCTCCTTCTCTTATCTGAAGTAAGAAAAAAGTGATAAAATTGTCCTGTCTCTTTGCTGAATGTACCTGTGTATAGGCCTAATGAGAAGAGAGGAGTAACTAGTGTCAGAAAAGAATGGCACTGAAAGGTATGTATCACTAGGGAGTGGAAAACAAACAGAACAAGAATATTTCCATAATTAAAATGTATATAATAGGATGGCCAACTGCAACAGGTGCAGGAACAATTTTGGTCCTTAAGCCTTCCCGGTTGGCCACACCACTTTTAATTTAGCTTTATTTCCCTCACTTCCTGGTTGGCTTTAGCTTAATTTTGGTGTATTTGAGGTATTGTGGGGAAGGAGTGGATAAGTAAAAGGCCATGTTTTGGTGTATCCTTGTGGCAGTTTGGGTGATTTGGGGATAATTTTTGGCCTTTTTTGAAGAGGGGTTCTAGAGGGCTTATGAGGTACAAAACAGGGTTAAGGGTCACACTTTGAGCTCAGTGGTATCTACCAATAAAAATAATTAAAAAAAGGAAATAAATATACCTATTTAAATTGGTAACAATTTTTGTTATGCCATAAAATTATCCCATGTTGTGTAAATGTACCCAAATAACCAGCATTTGAAACATTAATTAAAATAATTGTAATCATGAAGCAGAAATATCTAGAAAGTTATACACAATGACTACAGTCTTGAATAATTCTCCACAGACTACTTTTATACACAGATTATTTGTCTCATATAGTAATACCAAATGTAGTCCAACAAAAGTGTCTTCCTCAGTGTCAGTTAGTAAAATTGAATCAACTGTTCTCTTACAAGAGAATAAAAGGTTTTCACAATACCAGACATAACTGCAAGAAAATAATTCTTTAATTGTGGTTTCTTCCCTGTCACACCAGGAGTTTAAAAAATTTAAATGATAAAAAGTCTATATGAATTTAAAACATTAAGAAGAAATTCACAAAGTGCAGCCTCTTCTTTTAGTTACAAAGGCAAACCTCAAATTTATTTAAGCATCAATTGGCAATATTTAAATTAATCAATCAATTGCAATATTTGAAAGTTTATATTCTGACCATTAGATTTAATTAATGTTTTAGAGGTTGTTAGTGTGTGATTGCACAACTTGTGAATTTTTTTCATTTCTTAAAAATTGTTAGAGCTAGCTAGCTAGCTAGCTAGCTAGATATTAATTGTTTTTCTGATCCTAACTGAATGCCAGCTGAGCTCTTCATAAGGACCTGGTTTTGACATAACAGTGGTTGAATGGTCATGTTACATTTTGCCATGAGGCTGGTAATTATTTTTCCTCCCAAACAGGTAGAATCTTCATGAACAGAATAGAGTTTTCTCCCTCTTTTTGTGCATGTCACAGTATGTACTTAGATCATGCAGTTTTTTGGCGGGGAGGGCAGGGTCCTTTGACAAAGATAGTTGTGGTGTGGTGTGTGAAAAAAGTATAAATCCTAGAAATTGTTTAACTCATCACCCAGAAACTCTTTGCTCACATGATATTTTTTCTGTCAGAAATCTTCCTTGGGAATGGGATATGCAAACAGGTTTGAGTGAATGACAAATATTGCTCAAATTGGCTCTTTATCACAAGATAAGTAAATCATGGATCCTCTAAGTAGAAATGTTGAGTTAGTGCTGAATTGCCTTGCACTGACTTTTGGCCTTTAATATTGTCTACCTCTTTATGCTGATGAAAGAGTCCTAATGAAAAATGAATGTAAATATTTTAATGTAAGCAAACCATAGTCTTTTGCTATTAGGAAGAAGATGATGTTAGGTTTAGCAGTAGATATATTAATGCCCAGTAAGAAAGACCCCGTCTGATCTTGGAAGCTAATCAGGGTCAGCTCTAGTTAGTACTTGGATAGGAGACCACCAGTGAATACCAGGTACTGTAAGCTACATTTCAAAGGAAAGAACTAGCAAAAATGCCTCTAAGAAAACCCCATGAAATTCATACGTCCACAGACAACTTGAAGGCATGTGCATATATGTGTAAGAAATACAAGTCCATAAGGAACGCAAGTCCATATTTTCTGCTTAGAAAGTATCATAAAAATTAAGATGTGTGGTGGCAAAAATGGGCTTTCAATGCATTTTGAACTTTCCTCGTACATTTTTAAAAGGAGGAGATAATCCCTTTTTCAGCAATTGTATTTTATTCTGTTGAGGGTTGATGGCTGTAAAACACTGTACCTCCCTTTAAACTTTTCCATATAACTTGATTAGACAGCAGTAATCTCTAATGCTTTCATGTGCAAATTTAGGAATGACCCGGAACAAACGAGTTTCCTTCATCACCATAGCAACCAGGACTGTGGAAGAATGCCACTCACCAGGCAATGCAAGTCAAATTTTATCCCTTTGATGTTAATTAACAAATTGCTTTCAGAAAAGTCAATGCATTTTTCCTCTTTAAATGTTTGTGATAAATTTTTAATACTCTTGAAAATGAGGAACCAGATACTATACAGCAGTGCCAGATAGGTAAAATGTGGACTGCTTCTTTTAGAAGTGGTTCCCCACACAATGCTGTTAATACAACTGTAAACTATGCCAGGGAGAGTATTGGTAGGCTACCCACATTACAAAGCCTAGAGCACATGGCTGTTGTCTTACTGTAATCAGAAGGAACCCTTCGAACAAAAGCCCTGTGGTACTGTCAAGCTATTAGAATATGGCCAATTCATTGCTAAGCTGTGTGGCTCACAAACATGAAAGCAATTTTGCAAAGATTTAGGAAATGTTTCTTCAACATTTGAAGCAAATATACAGAATTAAAAAGAGAGAAAGAGGGAAACATCAAAGTCCCTACTGTCCGTTTTGACTCAGGTTCCTGTCCTGAAACACCTATATATTGAATGAGATTTCATGAGGGGCACAGATATTTGCCTGCTGTTAGTATAACTGTTAGCAGAACCGATCAAATGCCCAGTGTTCATTCTGGAAATGCTGCAGTTGATCCTGAGCCACTTGGACCTAACCACTAAGTGGCAGATAAGGAAAGCTGGGTTTCCACAGACACAGCTATAGACAAAGAATTTTTTTCCCCCCACCATAGATTACAACATTAATTGGACCTTGTTGGTGCACAGTAAAAGTGAGCACACATCAATCTTACTTGGTATCTAAGACCATCTAGACTTGAAGCATTTTTTCTTACACTCAAATCTATGCTGGTCATACTGAAAGTAATGCCTGTTAGGTCATAACTCTCTTCTTAACAACATGAGAGATATGGAACTGCATACATGTGTGAAGTAACTCTTTGTCTACATACAACCCAGTACTATTCAAAATAGTCTCCACTGGGGTATCTGCAAAATCACTCCCCTCTCATCTCAGAAGACACTTGCCATAGTCTTTCTGTATTGAGCACTGGTGTTTGAATTTCTTTGGTCTAGTGGAAGAGGAGTGCTGCCATTCCATCAACTGATTCTGGTCTCTGCATTATATAGGTATGCCCAAGTCTCATCACCAGTGAAAGCATTCTCAAAAAAGGGCCCTCAAGGGCTTCAAATTCTGCCAGAAGTTCCAAACACACATGCAGTCTCTTCTCTTTCAAAGCAGACACTTTCTTCTATCCAAGGTTGTGGATAATCTGCTTGACAGCACTGTGACCACAGCTGAGTTCCTCAACAACCTCTCAGAAAGTCATATACCAGTCTGAATGAATTATATTGTCTGTCCTATTTTGGTTTTCATTGGTGACTGCTATCAATGGCTTTCCACTATGTAGTTTGTCTTCAACACTGGCTTCACCTTCTTTAAACTTTTTCACCCATCTTCACACATTACTCTCATTGACTATTGGCTCACCATGCACATTTCTGAGCCTTCTGTGGATGTTGGCAGCAGTACATCCTTCTTTGATCAAGAACTCAGTGACTGCTCTTTGTTTCTGCTTCATATGCATGGTTATGCAACACTTAGAAATACAGAAATTATGTCAGTCTTCCAGTAAGAATCACTCGATCTGGTAGTATAATAGCATTGCTTTCGGATTAATAATTTCAGAGAAAATGGCACACAGTCATTTGATGACCAACCATGGAATAATGAGAGCAGACACAGAAAGTTGGGTTAAATAAGGGCCACTTTGTTTGGTCTAGCTTATTTAAGTTGTATTGGTGTGAAAATGGAGCACGGAGCAGGGAGAAACTTGATGCAGGTTCAGCTGAGGCCAGATGTCACCTCTTGACTACTTCCTCAGCCTTCCCTTGGGTGAAAGCCACCCAAGCCACAGGACTCTACAAGTGAGAGCCCAGATGCCAAGTTAGCCTCAAGAGTAGCCTCCTTCTCTACCCCTGGGACTCAGGACCTAAATGTGGAAGCCCAGAGCCCTGCCCTACACCAAAAGGGCACCAAAGGTATACATTGAAGTCTATATTCTGTCCCTTCCCACTACCTGCCAGATGATAGCCAATTTATTGACACCACCCAAAGCCAATTGCCCTAATATCTCAAATGCACTAGACAGTAGGTAAGAAAACCCAGAGTAAAAGGGGGGAAAATTCCACCTGGTCTTGAAGTGACCAGAGAAATTGTCAGGGTTGGCAGGATTTGGCTCCTCTGAGTATGAGCAGAGTGCAATCTGTGAAGCAAGGCTTCACTGCAGCAGAGGGTCCCAGTGGAGCAGAAGAAATTCCAGAGGTTCATTAAGTAAGACTTAGAGGCTGAATTTATTGCCGCACTCTAAGATAAGGTTAGCCAAAACATGTTAGCATTCCAGCAATTAGACAAACAGGAATAACAGAAGATAACGGAGAAAAATCGGGCAGCATCTCCCCTTACAATCAGTATACTGCCAATGGCATGGCACATCCAGCTAGGGCATCTAACTGGTAGTTGGTCAGGGTAAACACCAGCCTTTTTATTCTACCTTGTTACCCTGGAACAAGTGGGGTGACCCAATCAGAGATGTCACATTGCCTCTACTTTTGTCTATTTGTAATCTGGGCACTGGAATTGAGTTGCTTGAAGCATTGTCATTGCAAAGTTTCATGGTGCTTATTTTTATGGCATGCAACTTACTTATTACTATGTGGCCTGGGTAAACCTTTCTTCTAGATTGGAAATGCATTATTTCTACGAAGCTTGTTCGTCTTTCTTGAGAAATAGATCAGCATATCCATACCAATATCAGAAACAAAAGTAGTAAAAAAAATGTAAAGGTAAATGTTTAAACTACTAAAATTCCTTTAGAGATCACTTTAATCTGCCCCTTTCCCATTCTCCCAAATCAATAGCTAGATTTCTAAGCAGTGTTAATTTCTTTCAAGCCCCTACTATGTTAAAATTAGCAGAATAAAATTAATACAGATTCCTTTCATGCTGAGAAGAGAGCTCCTGAGCTTATACTTCCCAGACATTTTCACAGATATGTTTGTATGTGGCAATACAAGGTTTGTGTCCTCTGTCCTAAATTTCCTCTAAGAAGAAAAGTTGTATCAGTTAGAAGCCTATAGCAGTGTACAGTTTTCCTTGCCCTGGCAATTGCAAATGAGCATTTTATTATTAAGGTGATTAAACTGTTTGGTAAGGAAGAGGCATATTATTAACACAATGCCCTGGTTTGTACATAATAGCCAAACTAGAGTTTTAGGAATAGGTTTGTTGAAGTCTTGAGTGAAACTACTACTATTACATTCCCTTTGAACCAGTTTAAACAAACCAGAGTTTACAATTATATCCCAAAGTGGGGCAGACACCAAGGGTCTGGGCATTGCCTACCACCTATCCCCCCCACGCCCAGTACCTTGTCATGATGCACCCAGCCATTTTTTCCAGGACCAGAAGTGATCAGAAGGTCAATTCTATTTTTTAAAAAGCTACTGCATGGATAAAACAGTACCAAGAGAGGGAAACAACTTTAACTGTCCAGCTATATCCCTCTGGAGGCTGTGAAGGTATGATCGGCTCCTTTTAAATTCGGTTGTGTGTGTGTGTGTGTGTGTGAGAGAGAGAGAGAGAGAGAGAGAGACTGAGAGAGATCTGGAGGGTCAAAATGGTGACCAGATGTCCACCCCAGTCCAAAGTAGCCATACCTTGGCCAAAATTGTATTCTGTGACACGCTTGTTATTATGGTAAACCAGGAACTGAAGACTCTAATCTCTTCCTTGCAATTGCATGAGAGGAATGGAGAGTGGGAAACTCACACCTGAGATTCAGCCAGGCACATCCCTGTAAGACTCGTTATGTCTGAGCTGGACAAACAGTTACTTAAGAACATGTAGGGCTTGTGGACAGAGTAGGTAGTGCAGATTACATCTTTTTTTTTTCTTGGTACAATCTTCTAAGCTTCTGATTTTTCATTATTGGTTATAGTGGATCTTGGGTATTCCTACAATATCAGAGTCATTCCATGGAGTAAAATCAAACTTGGAACCCTTCCATAGTATCTGATCTGAATTAATAGCTTATGTGGTACAGCAGTGTAGAGACAGAATGGACCCTACGGGAAATCTAGGTCTGACATGTATTCTCTGATACCTGTTTGGCTATTTATTCATTTATAGATCCTGTTACATGATTAATTTGATACCCAGAGCTTTCATGTCAAACAAAAATGCCTTAAGACTGAAACAAAAGTCCTGAAACTGAGTGGATTTGATGCTTTGTTGTATTTGAAAACAATATTTGATGGCTGTTCACCTAATTTGTACAATTATATGGGGCCACCTCCAGATGGATTAAAGAAGTCTTGCAAGTCATGGATATGGTTCTGTGCTTTCTGATTTTTGTTTGGAAATCAACATGATGTTTTACTTAATCCTGAAGTATTTCCTGGAGCTCTTGGTGGTGACTTTTAGGTGAACCTCTCATGGGGTTCTCTGGGGCTGAGAGTGTGTAACACACCCAAAGTCACCCAGTGAGTTTCCATGGCTGAGTGGGGAATTGAACCCTGGTCTCCCAGAACTGTAGTTCTATGCTCAAACTACTGTACCATGCTGGCTTTCGCAAGGGCTTTTCATTCCCACTCCCCAGGGCAGTTTAAATTAATGCAGTATTTTCTGAAATCAAATCTATTTGCACTTTGCACTTAGCCTTGCGTGTTTCTACATTTTTGGGACTAGCTAAGATAGCCATCACCAGTAAACATGCTATTGTTTCCAGGATACAAAATCAACTATGATCAAGTAAGGGGAAAAGGTGTTACTGCCCTGGCTAGTCCGAGCTTTGGGGATATTAAAAGATATCCCTTGATATCACAATTCGGCTGCACTTCTCTATTCCTCTATAAGTGCTTGTGAGGCCACCGGACAAGCACGTAAACAAGCTCGGCCGTTAATAGCCATAATATTCAAACTACAATACAGGCAGGCCAGAAATAGCTGACTCACTGCTTTAGGAGACCTCCAGGCAAGTACTCTAATTGAGTATGCACGCTACTTACAAAAGAGCCTCTGCCCCGCAATGGCAGCTTGATGGGTGAACTATGCAATACCCAAGTACTCTGCATTTGCATATTGGCTACTCTATTGAGAACTGTTACGATAACTCAATAATTCAGATTCTGACCTTTCGGAGGCTTTGTCTCCAACTCCAAATCTATTGTTTTCCCCCAAGTACGGCTTAGCCTGCAGTCACAATTCTCCTGATAAAAACCCTTGATTCCGAGACCTTCCTCGGAACGCTTCCGAGTTTCATCCCGCCTTGCTGCTGCTTTGCTTGGCAAGCCTCCCCTCAACTCCACGTGCTGAGCTACATCGCACCCCAGCTTCGCTCTCTATTTTTCCTGGGCTTCAGGACAGGTGAAGTATCGCCCAAACCAGCAATTCCTCTAAAAATCCCTCTATACCACTCCAACCTTTATTTTCTTTAGTTATCTTGTATGAGTGTGTCGCATACACTGTTTTGCTTGTATTTAATAAACATCATTTATTATTTCAACTTCGGTGTTCTCCTTGACTCGACCCGACCCCGTAGACATAGGGTTCAAGATCTCGCTACGTTACCCTGCCTCTCGTAACGCTAAGCAGTGCTCTGAGCTAATTTTCCCCACCTTTAGTTGAGCACATTTTGGTGTCCCTCCTGGGACCCCCAGTTCAGAGGGTAACAGAAAAATGCTAACATTAAAGCAAAATGATCATAATCCCTAACTAGTGTAATATTGGTAACACACATTAGCACTTTGACTTGAACTCCTGAATATTAAGAAAGCTCAGTGGAAATTGACAAAATTTTCCAGGAAACTGGATATGACACATGATTGGTGGGAAGGGGGACACAAAGGAATAGGTTGGGAGAGAAACCTGGCATATTTCAAGAAAGGGTCCAACTCATGGGCCCTTTCTGCACCAGGCAATTAGAACAGGGCAGTGCGTCCTCGCACAGAGGTCGTCTGCACCTTGGAGTGGACTAGGAGTGGACTACTTAGCAGAGATCCTCACCTCAGTCTGCTCCAAGATGACCTCAAGTGGTCTTCCAGCGTGTTTGTGAAAGACCGGAAAAAACAGGTCTTTATTTTCCTAGAACACGCTATTGCGTTCCTGCTCTCTTGTGCAGATTTGCAGACTCGTACCAATGCTAGCCTGCCATCTGCGGAGGGCGGGCTTTAGGTGTGGCGAGCTTCAGCGGTTGGTCAGGACCCATGACCAACCGGAAGCCGCCATTTTGGAAGCCAAAAGCTGCCATCTTGGAAGCCGGAGCCGCCATTTTGGAAACTGGAAGCGGCCATTTTGGAAGCCGGAGCAGTGCGGATCTACAGACCTCGCACTGCTCTGATTTGCCTTGGACCAAGGAGGAGCCCTGAAGAAGGGCTTCAGGGACAGTCCACGTTGCTTCGGACCCCAGAAGAAGTGGTGAGTAACGGCACGGAGCAATTCCCTCCCCTCGTGTGGAAAGGGCCATGGTTAAGCAGATACACTCAAAACAAAAATTGAAAACTCCTTATACTCTCAGAGACCTTTCCCTACCTTCAGGAGGTACCCTCATTATTACTAATAAAGTAAACAAACATGTGAGCTACTAAATGCCCAGTAATTCTCCACAGCTGTAATTCTCTTGTTAGCATTTCCACCTCTCAGTGCTACCAGCATGAGCCAACAGAGCTTTGGAAAAAGTTGTTCCTCTTTGTTCTTCTGTTTCCTTGCACATGGGATTTTTCTGTTACCAGGACTCTTTACCTCTAATTTTACTAAAACTTCAGTTTTCAGTTGAGAAGTAGCTTTAAGTTAGTCGTAGTTGTAGTTTGGAAATAATGAAATAAGTTGCACATGGAGTAATAATAACAATAATAAGAAGAATTAGGAATATCACTGATTATTATTTGAATATCCTACCAATTTTTTGAAGAGATAGCCACCACAAAAAGAGATTGCATTTCCATGGTTTCATTTTGCTTTCCTTACTCTTATCTTAAAAAAACAGCTTTTAAATAACTTATAAAATCTTTACTTATATTATATGGTTAATACAACATTTGAAGTCATACCTGCTGCCTAAATAATCTGATTAAGTAGTAGTTAGCATGCCTTTGGCAAGCAAAATATTTATGTGCCTATTAAAATAACTGTGTTAAGAATGAAAGGTTTACAGTTAAATCTTAAAGAAGTATGCTGTTTGGATACAGACCTAATGATTAATAGAGTCATAATTCACTCTGACCTTGTGCTGGATATGCTACCATATGTTCTATTTAGCTGCTGCTGCTTCGTAGTTCATCAGGTGACAGTTTGTTGCCACACGAAAAAACTCAGTGTAAAATTAATACCATTAACCTGTTAGATCTTAACAGAATCTACAAAAAAATTCTACCACATGTACAGTGAAGACCTTGAATAGTAATCTTTAAAGCATAAAGAATTCAATGCATGTAATTCCAAGATATAGTGATTCTAACCTATATTGAAGATTAGATAACTGAGGACCCATATAACTTTGTGAAAGATCTGAAGATTTCTGGAACTGCAGATGTGGCTGCCATGACACTGGAACACTGGTGCCATTTTTCCTCCCTGAAAACACATTGATTTTCACACTTGATTTCTTCTTGCATAACTTATGAGGGTATAGAGTGGTATCTGGAAAAGTGTGCCCAGTTTTGTTGGTGGATTGGAGATCTTTGGAAAATTTATCATGTTTCCCATAACAAATTGATGCATAATATCGCAGCAAAATAAGAGAAGATATGGGCTGTGAGTGCAACATAAATTCATAAATGGATCCCAAACAGAGAGTTCAGGAGGAAGTCTGTTTCAATAAATGAATGAATGAATGAATACATACATACATATGTACCATACATACTAAAGCAAGCCACCAACAGATTGTTTACAATGAATGCCACACCAGACTATAAGTTCATCATATTTTTATAAGAAGTGTCCTTGTACGTCTGGGATGCACAAAGACTTCCAGCACCATTTCCCTACCTCCAAGAGACCTCTTTTTTTAAAAAAAACAACACACACACAAATATTTTGAAAAAAATAATTTATTGGCCCCAAACTACTCCCATATGCTCTGTAGTTTTTCTTCTTCTTTCCCCCTGCCCAGTCAAGCATGTAATGATGCAATCTGGATTAGGCTCACCATGTTCAAGCAAGGGAGTCTAAACCAGGAGTATCGGAACATTTTTGTGGCTCCCTGGTCTACAAGGCTCCAAAGTTCTTTTTGGAAAGAAAAATCCCTCAATTTCTCTTTGTCTGCAAACTCTCCAAACACCTCTTGGGGATGTAGGTACAGGAAGGACATTTTTTCCTCATCTTTGTGATAACTGAAGCCCTGTCAGAGAGCTGCTGATGACGAGCAGCAGCTGTTGGTCCCTGTGGCTCTGGCTGGAGATGAGTCCTGCAGCTCAAGAGCTCCCCCTGCTGCCATGGACCAAGCAGGCTCCGACGTCCCTCTGCCTGCTCCTTTAGGGCAACAGGGATCCGATTCTGAAGATGCTTTGGAGCCTGTGTCAATCAGCCCACAAACAAGGCGGAGACTTAAGAGAGCTGAGCAAAGGGAGGCTTCCTTGAATAAGTTCAAGAAGCAGTGACTAGCCACACCTGTGTCTTGGGCTATTTGACTGCCTGCCTGGAAGCTTTCCTTTGCTTGTGGCAAACTTCTTACAAGCTCTCCCCTTGCCTGTTCCTTGCTTCCAGCACCTGGCTCCTGATACCTTGGATCGATCTCTTGGCTCCAGACCCCTGGCTTTTGGAACTCTGACTATGGCTTTTGCTTGTTGCTGTGGCTTAGGTAAATGGACTTCCCTTGAGTAAGTGCTTCCTTGACTCCTCCTGGCAGGACTCTGCTAGCTCTCCCACTCCCTTCTCTGTGCTGTCTCACTGCCCGGGTCTCTGACCCTTACAATTTTGTAGTGATGCAGTAGATGAGTTCTGACTTGGAAGAAGACCTCTTCTGTGTCTAAATTGGCCAAGTCAGAGGTGCATACCTGCTTGCCTTTGAGTGCATGCCTGCCTGATGATTGAGGTCTGCTAGGGTGGTCCTCTTCTGTGTCCCACCAATGACATGGGACATGCGACATGAGAGAGGAACTTCCAGCTGTGGCACTCTAACTGTGGAATGACATCCCCTTAGAACCCTGATTGTACCAACACTCATTTCATTCAGGTGTCAAGTAAAAACTTGTCTGGTCATCAAGGCCTTTGGGCCTCAATTCATCCCAAATATTGATGTTACATAGTTTTAACTTTTTAAAAAAACTTTAACTCATTATAATATTTCATATGTTTTTAGCTTAATTAATTTTTTTTAAAAATTGTTTTAAACTGTTTAATTTTCTGTTTTAATGTTATTTATACCTGCCCTGAGATCTTTTTTGATATAGGGCAGGGTATAATTTTTGTTTAAAAATGGCTAATATCTATAAATACTGGAATATAATTGAAAGCAGAAGATGGAGAAGCTGCTCATATCAAAAATTAGAGTAAAGTTAAAGAAGAACACTAAACCAACCACTGTGCCAAAATACAATCTGAAGAACATTCCTGTGGAATTTAAAGATAATGTAAAAATAGATTTGCAATATTGAACCCAATTGACCAGGAGCCTGAAGAACTGTGGACTGAAGCCAGGGACATTGTCAGGGAGGAATGCAAAAAGACATCTGCAGACAAAGAAGAAAGAGAAGTCTCAATGGATGACAGATGAAACTCTTAATGTAGTTAAGGACAGATGAGAAACGAAAGAAAAAGGTGAGAGAGAGTCAGAACCCAGAACAGAATGCAATCGTTCAGCAACTTATGCACAGAGAGAAAGAGAACTACTATAATAATTAATGAAGGGAAATAGAAAATGACAACAGAAAAGTGAAAACAGGAGACCTCTTCCATGAGGTCAGACAAATCAAAGATAAACTTAAACCAAGAGTAGGAATGCTCTATGACCAGCAGGGGAACATGTTACTTGACCACATACAAGTAAAAAGCCAGTGGAAACAATACACTGAAGAACAACATAAAAGAGATGATCAGATGACAGATGACAGATTCAAGCGGTGAATGACATCTGTTTGTCAGAATGTGATTGTTGTCATCTATATATCTTGCATTTAGCATGCTTTTCTTGTGATTGGTCATTGGAAGATAAATATAGGTTTAATTTTCATTCTTCTGATTGGTGAGAAATGTAGTTCCAAAGGTGTATGGGGGGGGGGGGCGCAGATTAATGATAGTGATAACACATTTCTCTCAACACCTAGTTTGCTATTTACTAACAGAAGTTGTTGCATAGAACTTTCTTGTTGTGCTCCTTCAAGTCATTTCCAACTGAACCAAAAGCAACTCTATTGGAGAGACAGAGACAGAGTCAGAGAGAGTGTATGATGGAAAGCACACTATAGTTCTCCCTTCTTTATTTTGAGCTTAGGATGCTATTTTAGCTGCCAACCACTCTTACCTTATGGCTGCCAAAGTTGCTTTATAGGATCAAGCTGCTCATCAGATGCTCTCTTGAACCAATGAATTGTTCACAGCCTCAGGGAATTTGAGGCCAAAATGTTAGCTGGTAGAGCCAAAGAATATGAACTGCACTGCAGTCAGCCTATCAACATTTTGCAGCCAGCTCAATCTTTTGTATTCTGGTGGGTGTCCTTTTTTTAATTGCTGCATATTTAAAACTAATAAATGCCAGTTCCTGGTCAGAGTGAATCTCTTTCTTTCTGATAACATGCTTTTCCAAGAAAATTATTCATTTTCTCTCTGTAATGATGGCATCATTGGCACACTTTTCAGTTTGGATTGCACACTGAATCCTTTTAGGGAGGTATTGAGGCTTCTGTATGATTAGTTACTTTTTTATTATTATTATCAGTGTCAGTAAGAGACAATCCATTCTCTACTAGGCCAGTAGTATAATGAATTGGCTCAGTGTTCTTTTCACTTAGGAACTAACTAATGCAACTTCAAGTACCAGATATGTCCTCTGATGTTTCAAGCAGACATACTGAGTATCCTATAGAAGAGTTTATTCTGTTTTCATTGAAAAGGAAAGCTGAAAATGTGTTTAATATTTCTGTTCTGTTATAGGATGCTTAAGTGTTCTTAGGATATCTTCTTTCACTAAAAAAGGAGCAGTCAAACTCAGGGGATTAAAAGGGAATGGTGTCAATGCAGTGTGGTGTCAGAGTCTAGTTTCATGTTCGTCCATGTAACTCATCTAAAAATCCTTTCCCACTTTGATATTGGGAAACTTTGATTGCTCTATAGTTCATGAACTTTATTCTCACTTCTCAGCATTTTGAATTTTAGACAACATAGTAAACAGAGACAGAGGAGAAGACTAAAGAATGAAATTTACAAACACCAATATATTACTCAAACTAAAGGGAGCAGATTCCCAACTACTGAACTCAGCCTAGGATAACAAGACTGTGTGTGCACTAAACATTACATGTGAAATTGTTTTACTTTGTACAGTTGGGGTCCAGACATCATTCATTTTCCATTCTCCTATTTCACCACTTCTCCCCTTCCCTCTCCCCTCCTCCTCCTTTTTGCCACCATGCCACTGGAAGTCCTTGGCCAGAATCTTTCTGGCAGTCCCAACTAGAGCAGGTCATTGAACCAATAAGATTTACTTTGATGTTGGCTCACTATTCAGTGACTGACTCAACGGACCAACTTTAGTTGAAATTGACCAATAAGATTCCAGCCATCAATTAAAAAAGCAGAGGTACTGAGAGATGTAATTTAAAAAAATAGCTTTTCTAGGCACCAGTCTGATATTTTTAAAGGATGGAAGAAAAGTGCAATCTACAAAACTATAGCTGCCCCAATTTTACAGTTAGTTAATTTCCTTCCTTCCTTCCTTCTTTCTTTTGTAAAAAATGTAGTTTTCAGATGGTCGGCAACATATCAGACGTATGAAATGATCACCCATTCAACATACATTCACCAAGATCCACAGCCGGAGAGAAGAGAAGCAGACTAATCTGTTGCCTCTCCTTAGAGCCCAGCTACTTTTGGGTATGTTCATGAGACACAACTGTAGCTATTTTTTCTATCTGATTCCAAGGAGGATGTTTCCAAACTGTATCAGTGTCTAGTAATGGATTGGATGAGGGTGAACAAATTGAAACTTAATCCAAACAAGAAAAAAGTGCTCCTAGTCTGTCAAAAGGTACATCAAGGAATATGCTGGATGAGTTACAACCCCCTTGAAATCTCAGGTTCGCAGCTTGGGCACACTGCTTGACTCAGGACTGAGCCTAGGTGCTACGGGGCTGCCTTTGGAAACATTCAGAAACTTTAGCAGATCCAAAATGCTGCAGCCAGACTGTTGAGTAGAGCTGATTACACAGTTCACATAACTGCTCTGTTTGAACAACTTCACTGGCTACCAGTCCATTTCCAGACAGGATTCAAATGGTTGGTTTTGACGTTTAAAGCCCTACATGGCTTGGTTCCAAACTATCTGAAAAACTGTCTCTCCTCACACGACTCAGTTCAGGTTTTAAAGTCCTGCCACCTTAGGCCTCTTTGGTGAGGGCTTGGGAAAGAGCCTTCTCAGTAGCTGCATCCAGGCTATGGAACTCTCTTTCACAGGAGCTCCTGTTGACCTTCTGCCTCTTCCGCTTCCAATGACCCGTAAAGACATTTTTATTCAGGCATGTCTTTGAAATTTAATTATGGAACAAGTAGCATGTATGTGACATGGTGTGCTATAGTTTTAATCTTTTTACTGGTAATTATGTTTTAAATTTTTTTAAACTGTTTTAATCATTTTTTTTTTTTAAAAAAAACAATATTGTGAGTTGATTCTTTTTTTAACTTTTGTAAATTTGTATTTTAACATGATCTTTTCTAAAACTGTTACAAGCCTCCTCGCTGCCCATCTCAGTAGAAAGGCAGGGTGTAAGTTCAAGAAATACAATGAATATCACTGCTACTATTTTTTTTACAAGTCTGACTGTGTTTAATAATCAATAAGGAAAACTGGTCACACTTTACCCAACAATGAAACCAACGATCAGTGTGGCTACTTGTCTAGTATAGTCATCACTTTGAGGCCTGAGTACCTGGGAAAGACCAAGGAAGGGAGGGATCTTAGGACAAGCAAAGTGATAGGGACCTAAGGGTTGGAACTGCAGGATGACCCTGGAGAAGACTTCTCTCACACTAACATATGAATTAAGACCATGTATTGCCAGCTTCTCTTTTGCGCGGGTGGAGGAGTGGGCAGTGTGGTAGATTGATTGTTTGCTTGCCAGTAAGACACTAACTGACTCACTCTAGAACCAGGTGCCATGCAAATGACAAACAAGTCCAGCCTGTTCCCAGCATTTCTCCCCTTTAAATCTGTATTAGGGATGCAGTTCTTCACTAAGTTTCTTGTCATTGAAGCTCCCTTTATGCACAAAAAATGAAAATTTCTGTGCAGCAATTAATATTTCTGCATTTAAATATTATTTCCATGCATGAAATTCTGTTTTCTGCTCAGTAAATGCTGTTTTCTGTGCAAAACAACCATGTGAAAATATTGTACAGAATAAGTCCTGAACTATGAATAGCCCCTGAAAATGTGTGATTTTCAAACACTTTCTTACAGCAGGAAGATACCTGATGAAATTACTTGTTGCTACCTTTAAAAAGAAGAATTACATCTCTACACAAATCCACCCTGAATTGCTGGGCACTGTCTCCAAGAAGTATTCTATCCTCTGTTCCCAAAAATCATAGGCCTTTTGCTCTCAGATCCCACCTAGCTATGAAAACTGCTGTTGGCAAACCTCATTAATCAACTGATTTTCTAAAGCATGGTGATACTGTTTGGCTAAACTGACATAAGTATATTCTGACAGCTGCCCATTTGATCCCCTTGCTTGTGGATCCTGTGGGTCCTTCATGCATCTGATCCTTC
Organism: Cyclura pinguis; assembly: GCA_030412105.1. Lineage (NCBI taxonomy): Eukaryota > Metazoa > Chordata > Lepidosauria > Squamata > Iguanidae > Cyclura > Cyclura pinguis. The sequence continues at coordinate 136,311,768 of CM059600.1, forward strand.
CCAGCTGTCATTTTCTAGGAACAGAAATATCTAGAATCCCAATAGATTTCAGATTTCTTTCTGTGCCTGCTCTTCCTCCTAGGTGACAGTGGAATATTCTGCCTCAGAGTGTGGTGGAATCACCTTCTTTGGAGGTTTTTAAACAGAGACTGGATGGCCATTTGCTGGGGGCACTTTGAGTGTGTGTTCCTGCATGGCAGGGGGTTGGACTCAATGGCCATTGTGGTCTCTTCCAACTCTATGATTCTATGATTCTAGTTAAAGGAAGAGGTATGAGGAATCCTTCCCTTCATCTCAAGGATGAAAGGAATAAAGTGGGAGCATAATCAGTCCTCTCCACCCCAATATGTGCACCACTCTTCACCTTAGCAAGCAGCTGTTTGCTCTCCTTTCAATCAAGGCTTGGTGAAAAAAATGACACCCTCCCCTCCCACCAGCAAGTCTAGGCAACATAGGTCCCTCCTCTTTTTTTTCCTGATGTATCTGGAAAAGATAATATTGTTGAAGACAGTTTTCTATCTAACAATGGTCTGATTTTTCCCATTGTTGAACGGTAAATTATTTCACACTTTTTCAGAAGTATCTCTGCAGCATTTGTTAATCTGCATTTTTATTTAATTAAAGACTAGATGGTTAATCAAATAAAAATTGTTTATTCATTAGATGAGTCTGCTGCTGTTGTTATTGGTGGTGGTGTTTTGATTTGTTTTTATGCTTTTGTTCCTAAAGCTGCATAACAAAGAAAAGGGTGGTGGTGGGACAAGAACAACCACCATGAATCTTTCTCAAAATAGCTAAAGTATCAAAATAGTTGTTGTTGTTTTGTGGCATCCTTGAATTACATACACATTGCATTAGCTATGCAACCATTTTTAGAGGTTTCAGACACAATCAAATATTGTGCACCAAAGTGGTATTTATCAGCCTAAGCACCTTAACCTCAGTCACCCATCATGTTAATACAAATCTTTTCCTGGCAAACTGAAAATAGACCACTGTCTAGATCGAATTGGCAGTTATATTGGAGAAGAAGATCCTTGAAGCCCTTCTCCTCAAGCATCCAGCAGTTCAGTGGCTTGCAGAATAACAATTTGCCTACCAGTATAACAAAAGAACTATTCTTCTTGTACCAAAAATATGCTCAAATGAATCCATTAGGAGCAAGCTATCCAAACATAGTGTGTGTGTGTGTGTGTGTGTGTGTGTGTGTGTGTGTATGCCCTTATGAATAATTTGGAGAATACTTAATGGGGTGACATTCTGGAGAGAATTGGTGAGAAAATGTCATAGACACTTAATGCTCAGTAAGTGAAACTATAAAGTGAATCTGGAGAGGTACCCTTACTAGCTCCTGATAGTAGGAAAAATAAAACCTGTCAAGCTGAGGTGAATAAATGCAATGAACTGCTCAATAACATGTCTGAATGTAAAGGAATTGTATACTTGATAAAATATTAACCTGAAAGGCAATTAAAAAGTAGTGCTTATACCAAGGCTATTTGAATATAAGACAAGATCCTAAGCTCCTGGGGACTGGATGCGGTGTTCTTTGGGCTTTCATTTCAATGTGAGAATACTCCATTTGCACCTGCCAAATACAATTCACAGGCAGGAAATCCCTCCTAGCACACCAGAGAGAGGATGCGCCACGACCACTCCTCCAGAAAGGAGATTTCCATCATCTATTTCATGTCTTCCATGACAACTATGGACCTGTCCCAAATATTATCTGGTGATATCCATGCTGCAGGATGCACTGTAGACCTAGTTTTCTGTGCGGGTGGATGATGGTGATCTGAGTGTGGAAGAACTTTCTACAGTTCTGTTGTCATGGATGGATCACTACCTGGTGGGTTTTAGACTCAGTGGAACTCAAGGCTTCTGAAGGGGAGTGGGATGTTTAAGATGGTCCAGCCCAGGAAGCTTATGAATCCAAATGGATACCTGATGGGATCTTGGGGAGTTTCCTTGTGTCTTGGCAGATCTCTGGAATAAGGAAATGGCCAGGGTGGTGGAAGCAATTGTGCCTAAGCATCCCCCCTCATGATGTGGGGCCAAGCAAACACCCTACCTCACTAGGGAGCTAGTGGTAATGAAATGAGTTGGATGGAGACTAGAGCAACAATGGCAGAAGACTTTGAGTGAGTCCGACCAAATATGGGCTAGAGCTTATAGGAAAGACAATGTCATGGTGATGGCAGCAGTGAAGAAATCCTTCTTCAGTGTCTCCATTGCATTTGCACAGCGTCACCCAGTGGGCCTTTACATTCTGCCCTTCAGGATCAGTGCATAAACCACTCAGCAGCCTGCTGGAAGAGTCTGCATAGTTCATTGTAGATAAAATTGCTCAGATCCACTCTGACCTGGATGCTGTAGTTGATACAAGTCGTTTGTGCTGCATTATTGAATATATTTCAGTTTTCACAACTGGATGATGTGGACAGGATACTTGGAGAGATAAGAGCCACCACATGTCCTTCCTGGCTGTTGAAAGCAGTCTGAGGAGGGCTGGCAGATTGGGTAGGGGAGTGGTGAATGCTTCACCACAGCAAGTGAGGTTTCCAATTTGTGTAAAAGAGGTTGTGCTGTGGTCATTATTGAAAAAAGAAATCCTCCTTGGATCCCACTGTACTGGAAAACTATTAACCAGTCTCTAATATCTCCTTTTTGCAGAAGGTACTGGCCTTCCAGCTCTAGGCATTTCTGAATGAAATGGACTACCTAGATGCATTTCAACTTGGCTTCAGGCCTGACTATGGAACAGAGACGGCTTTGATCACCTTGGTAGATGACCTATGCAGGGAACTGGACAGGGGAAATGTGTCCTTGTTGTTTCTGCTGGACCTCTCAGTGGCTTTTGATTCTATCAACCATGGTATCTTTCTGAGTTGCCTCTCTAGGATGGAGCTTGGGGGCACTGTTCTACAGTGGATCTGGTCTTTCCTGGAGAGATGGACTAAGAAGTGCTCGGGGATGCCTGTTTGATACCCTGGACATTATACTGTGGTGTCTCTCAGGAGCTGGTTCTGCTCCCCGTGCTGTTTATATCTACATGAAACCACTGGGAGAAGTCATCCAGAGTTTGAGGTTCAGTGTTTTCAATATGCTAAACTCTATCTTTCCTTTCCATCTGATTCTAAGGAAGCTGTTTCTGTACTAAACCAATGTCTTCTGGCAGCAGTGGACTGAATGAGGGTAAACAAAACAACTTGATCCAGAAAGACAGAGGTATTCCTGGTCAGTTGGAAGGCCAATCAAGGAACAGGGATTCAGCTCATGTTGGATTGGGTTACATTCCCCCTGAAATGTGTTCTGTGAAGATCCCTCTTCCATTACAAAGATTTATCCAGTACATTTCACTGAAATGTAAGGTAAGATATTAGAAATTGTGATTTCCATCTATCTAGAGGCAATGGACGCTTTTTTTTTTTTTTTTGAGCATCCAGGCCTTGGGAATGAGGCCAGGACAGCTCTAGTTCTTATTAGGTAGCTCTTGAATCCTGATTATTATAACTGGATCTACAACAGATAGTGACCTCCATTTTAAATTACTCTAACTGCAATGGCTCCATCCTATGAAATCCTGGATCTGTTGTTTGATAAGACATTAAGAATTTAGTGGTTTATTCGTATGATGTAGACACACTTAAGTTCATTTGGAAAAGTGAGATTGGCATGAGGGAAGGTCAGGGATGATCTTTGGAGCAATTGAAATTTTTAAAAGGTGTTCAGGCACGGATTGAAATAAGCTCAGGAATTCTAAACTGTGGAAATTTATTTTGAATCTCATAACTAATTTTAACCTGTATCTTTTTGATTGCACCTCTTTATTGTAAGTAGACATTATGTTACTCCTATTTCCATATTACACTGTTATAGTGCTATCATTCCACTTTCAACATCCTATGGAATCCTGGGGTTTGCAGTTTAGGGAGGGGCCTTTAGAATTCTCACCAGGGAGCTCTTTGGCCTCAGTAAACTGCAAACCCCAGAGTTCCACAGGATGTTGAAAGTGGAATAATAGCACTGTAACAGTGTAGGACAGAAATGGCCTTATTTTCCTAAATCTTAAAACAAAGTAACCTTCAAACATTTCTTTTTCTCTTTTCCATGTATTATTTTTTATTCTATTCTCATTTATTATTCTTTCCTTTCTTTTATATTTTTGATCTTGACTTTTCTCTGTTTTTCTTCTCTCTTTTTTATCTATTACTAATAATATATCCTATAATTTCTTTGCCTATTTGATGGCTGTCATGCATCTACTTCTACTGTGACTTCCTTCTTTCTCCTGCCCCATTTCTGTTTTAAAACAAATCTTTTCATTTTAGGATTTAATACCAAGGTGATTATAGTAAAGCTAGATTTTTAAAGGCAAGGCTATAATAGAGTAAAAGCCTTCAAATGAGGTAATTACAGAGAATGCTTTGTTTTACCTTTATTCTCTGCCTTGAAAGTACCATCGACATCCACGGCTGGTCAAACAGTAGTTAGGTATGAATAACAATCATTGCCATTTTATCTTCTCTGTATTAATTACTCTCACTTCTGATTTTCTTCAGACATGTTAATTATTCATAAACACACAAATGTCTTCAAAAGAAGATTTGTTTTTGGAATTTGCTCTGTCTGGCGGTTTTATCAGCTGCACTTCTCAGCTGAATAAAATCCAGGTCTTTGATATGACGTCTGTCTGAAGGACAAGACGAAGTCTATTGCAAAGACATTTACATTATGTTTTGAGATCGTAGTTTATGCCGTAATTGTAATTGGAATCTGTCATATTTCTGTATCAGTGGAAACTTTTAAATAATCATGGAAAATCCATCCCAAATTAGAGCAAGATCCATAAAAAGATAGCGTTTTTCTTCAATGTGTGCACATTGGTAGTATCTAAAATCAGCTTTTTAAATTATTTTTGAAGTGTAACACTGCCATATTGCTATATACATCCTCCTGAATATCAGGTGCCTTTTCAAGCTATACAGTTATAGTGATATGATTCCACTTTAATCTGCCTTATCTTATAGAATCTTAGGATTTGTAGTTTGTTGTGAGCCTTCAAGTCACTTCTGACTTATGGTGAGCCTAAGGCAAATATAGCAGAGGGTTTTCTTGGCAAGATTTGTTCAGAGTGGATTTGGCATTGCCATCCTCTGAAGCTGAGAAACTGTGACTTGCCAAAGGTCCCCAAGTAGGTTTCCATGGCTGAGTGGGAATTTGAACATTTATCTCCTGGGGTCATAGTCCAACACTCCAACTGTTATACCACACAGCCTCTTATTTGCAACTTAGGCCCTTTTCACATGTCAGGGGGGAAACGGACGAAAACGCCCAAAAACGGAGCTTACCTCCAGCCGGGTAAGTCCGTCGCCATGTGGAGCAGCATGAGCTCGCTGCTCCACACTCCTCTGGCGTCGCAGATGGCAGCTTCCGGTTGGTGGAGGCTCTCCACCAACCGGAGAAGCTCGCCAGCCGGAAGCCCACCCCCGGCAGATCCGCAGGCACGCACTTGCGTGCGCCTGCAGATTCACTTTAGAGCCGGGCGACGGAGCGGCGCGGGGCTGCGCGCTCCGTGCTTTTTAAAAACCTCGAAAAAGAGGTTTTTAAAAAACACACAGCCCGGCTAGTTCCGGCCGCTCCTGAGTGGATTCTGGTGTGAAACTACTAAAAGTAGTCCACGCCAGTCCACTCTACGGTGTAGACGACCTCCGTGAGAGGTCGCTCTACACCGTTTCCCCCCCCACATGTGAAAAGGGCCTTAGGGAAGTGTATTTAGAATTTACAACCAGGAAGCTGTAGTGCATCTCCAGACTACAATATACAGGATTCCACATGATGTTGTCATGGCAGTTAAAGTTTAATATAGTGCTAATACTAGGGTTGTCAGTTCAGGACTGCCCCAAACCCTAAGGCATCCTGTGATTTAGGGGTGGCCTATGGTGATATCTTTATGTATTACATACCAATCACAGTTTATCATTCAAAGACACACACACACACACACACACACACACACAGAACATATTTTCCTGTTTGGAAATTAAAAGTGAAATCTTAATTTAAAAAGTCTGTTTCTAGATCAAGATGAAATGAAGAGATTATTCCTCCTCACTTACTTAGGGACATGGAAACATTTAATCTAGCCTATTAACTTTTAGCTGGAAGGTGGTGTTACTGTAGTTTCTAGTCCGGACTTGTGGTATATTAGATATCATTTGATATCAAGAATTTGGCCTTCATTACCCATTCCTCTCCATGTGCTTGCCAGGCCCCCAGACAAGCACGCACACGGGCACGGCCGAAAATAGCTGATCCAGGCAGGCCAGTAATTGCCGGACTGCAGCTTCAGGAGACCTCCAGGCAAGTATCCTCTTAAGATCACATTATGTATGCACGCCATTTACAAAAGATCCCCTGCCCCGAGCAGGCAGCTTGACGAGCTGAATATCCAACTGTCAAGCACTCTGCGTTTGCATACTGGCTACGCTATTGACAATGCTGTCATAATTCAATAATCTAAAGTACTGACCTTTCAGAGGCTTTGTCTCCAGCGCAAAACCCATTGTTTTCCCTGGGAACGGACTAGCCTACAGGCACATTTTCCCCTGTAAGACCCCCTGATTTTGAGCGTCTCTTCGGATCGCTCTGACTTCCATCTCGCCTTGCTGTCGCTCCGTTCGACGAGCCTTCCTCTCAGCTCCCATGTGCTGAGAATCTCCGATACAACGGACTTTTCTTCTGATAAACTGGGCTTCAGGATCAGGTGTAGTATTTCCCCTGGAAAATCCCTCTTAAAATCCTCTATCCAACTCCTACCTTTCTTTCATTAGGTCTGTGTGAGTGGTTGCATACATACGTATTGACTGTGTTTCAAAATAAAGGAAAACAATTATTATTTACTTCTGTTTGATTGTTGACTTGGCCTGACCCCGTAAACATTGGGTTCAAGATCTCGCTAGGTTGCCCTGCCTCTTGCATTGCTTAGTTTGTGCTCTTGCTAATTCCTGTTCCCCAGTATTTTGAGCACATTGAGGTGTCCCTCACGGGGCCCCAGAAATCAGGGTAACAGTGGATACAGAGCAGAAGGTGAGCTCCTGCCACCACAATGACTGGGAGGGAAGGATGAAGCTAAGTAAGTGTATACAGGGACACCCCTCCCCCTGGAGAGTATTTGAAAGTTGCAACAACAGATGAATTAAGTCTTGGACATTGTTGGAAGCTGCTGCTTTCCTAAAATGAGCTGGAGATTTGCACAGAGCTCTTTCATCTTGACTGGAGATGAGCCAACCAAAACAGGAGAACTTGCATTTCCTGTCTCCCACCTGGAAATGACCCATGGAAACTGGAGACTCTGGCCAGGACTTGAGATCTGGCAACCCTAGCTAATATTGCTGAGATATCCTGTGGGAATTCCCTCAGAAGGGCCTACTGATTTGTAGCAAAAGTCTGATTGCATAGTAACATATTTTTAACAAATATCTTATTAGCTTTGTAATGATTAGGGATGGGCCAGCCGGATCCCTGAATCCTGGGCAAGGATTCGAGATTTGCGAATCCGAATCCCTGTGCCAAAATAGGCAAACTGAATCTTTCGAATCCGCCAACTGAATAGTTTGTTGGAGATCAGGGTGCCTGAAAACCTGGAAGACCAGACACACGAGGGGAGATGGCAAGTAGGCGAGTTTTTCCCTTGGAGTAATAATGACCTTTGTTAACAATTTCAGAAATTACATCTGGGGTTATATTCTAAGATATTTAAATTGAACATTTAATATTTAAGTTCAGCACTTGACTGGAAGGTACAGGCTTGAGATTTCAAGGACAGCTAAAAGATTCCTTTGCATAGCTCCCTTGCAAAGCTCTTTCAGACACAATTCTGGGGTTTCTAGTTTTACAAGGTGTCACAGCCTTCTCTGCCAAAGTAGGCTGGTGTATCATCAAACTACAGACCCCAGGATGCCAGAAGGAGCTATGCAAAGAAAAGGTAGTTTTGACCTGGATTATCTCTCTAATGTAGTATGTGGCCCTGTTTACAGAGGCAGGAAAATGGGGAATTTAATCCACATTTTCCTGCCTATGTAGAAAGGGCCTTCATGTCATTTTCATGTGGAGAGATCCTGAGGCAAAACTATGACAATTGTCTGGGACAGATTTCTTCAGAAGAAGGTTGGCGTAGGCTTTTGCTAAGGCTGAGAGCGTGTGTCTTGCCCAAGATTATCCTTCTTTCTCTTGCTTTTTAAACCCTTTTTTTAAAAAAAAAAAGGATTTGAAAGATTCGAGATTCGTGAGATTCATGGATTCCTAGAACCTTTCAGGAATTTGGATCTGGATTCAGAAAATTCTGGATTCGTGTCATCCCTAGCAATAATCAAGTGTGCAAAATTATTTATGCTATACAATAGGAACTGGTATGCCTTATGTCTGTAATAGGGGCAGAAATAGTGAATTTAGAAATTTGCGAACAATAAGAATAACTGCAAATGGTGCAGAAATACACACACATACACACACACGTATACATATATATATATATGTATATACATACACACACTATTAACCATTTATGTGACACTTTACGAAGTGCAAGATAAATCCTAGCCCTGAGGCTCTTACAATCTGAAAGTCAACACAGGGAGACAATAGTGGAGGCAAGATAAATAGTTAAAGGGGAAAAAAAAACATTTCTAGGTAGGCTTAGTTTAATGATTAATTAATTAATGATTAATTAATTATTTATTGATAATTACTTCTCAGATTTCATTCTTAGCCCTGTTACTCTTGCCACTTTTTCCTTACATCTAATTCCTCAGTACTGAACGTCAAGCCAGAACTTTGAAAGTTATTTTTAAAGGTAATTTCTTACATAGCAAATTATGAGGCTATCTGTAATTAATTAAAGACTTTTTTTTAAAGTTAACACATCATGTTTCTTATTGCTTTTTCCCCTCTAGATTGGTAAAAGAAAGGGGTACAACTTGAAAAATTCAGGTCAAAATTCATTCAAAATGTCTAAATGTGCATTTGGACATATACCAAAGATTCTGGAGCTGGAGGCTTACTTCAAGAAATGTCTTGCCCACTAAAAAATACATTCCCAGCAACAAACCTACTTGCAAGTCTTCCTCTCATTCTGCAAATAAATTAGATAACAAAACATGCCACCATGCTGGTGGCTATCTCTCCATGTGAAAGGGTATTCAAAATTATCAACTGTATACTTCACATGTCCTTGGATTCTGAAAAATAAATGAATCTCTGGCTGCAGAACACCAGCCAAATGTTATGAGCATGTGTTCTCTTATTTCTTGGATGTTTATTACTCCAATGCTCTCCCTACCCCCCAGCCAAAAGATACAGCTTTCTTCGTTATCTGAAAAATAATGAGATTGAACATTTTTTAAATGAAATCTTGATTTTATTTCATAAGCAGCTATAGTGGATGAATTAATAAATTAATTAATTGATACATCAGCTAAAGTCTGACGGTTTACTGGCTTGCAGTCCCAAAAATGATTAGTGTGGTTTCAGAGTGCCTGTGTAAGTATCTTAAAAAATGCATCATCAAAGAAGCAGCCTTCATTGATGTAAGTATTTGCAAAAGAATTAAATGAGGTTCCTCATTCCATAATAATCTGTAGGTGCCACGAATTGCTATGACAACCTTTTGAGTTTGGTTTGGAAGTGGTTTTTTCCCCCCTTTCATGAAAAGCCTAGCTACTCTTTTATTTACAAATGGATTTTGATTACAGTCTATCTATTCAAGTAAATTAGGCTACACCTTTCAGAGGACATAAATGTTCAAACTGAATGCATTTTTATACAGTGGGTAAAAAGAAATGATTTCTGGAAAAAAAATACAGAGAAGTAGGATATCCAGATACAGTACAAAAGGATGTCAGCCACTGGTTTATTGTGTTTTTTTTTTTCATCACTACCAGCACGTTCACATGATTTTCTCCAAGCTACCTCTCCCCCATTTTAACAGTTCCCCTTATAATGAATGGGCTTCTCTGATAAAAGCTGGTGCTTGGTGTCATGGGCAGTGTTCGAGAAGTTCAGTACCTTTCTCAAATGGGCAGTTAGGACAAGGACAAGACAGAGGGGAGTGATACATTATTTGGATGATTTTCTTATAGGGCAGTTTGGGACCAGTCAATGTGCTAACCTTTTGGCTGAATTTGGTCTGTGACACAAGATCTGCAAGTTCCAGTGGCTCAGAAAAGGCTGCGAGTCTTGCTCACCAGCTGATATTTTTAGGTATAGACATCAATGTTGTTAATCAGTTCTGTTGGTGCCCATGGAGAAATTGCTGAACATGGAGTTTCACTTTTTCTCACTCTTAAGAAAGCCACACCCAGAGATTTCATTGGGCATCTAGAATCATAGAATCATAGAGTTGGAAGAGAGCACAAGGGCCACTGAGTCCTGTCAGGGATTCCAGGCAGGGAACCCTGGGAAAATGATCAGCCCACTGCAAAGATGTGGCATCATGCCCCAGCTGTGGGTAATTGCAAGATTGCATAAGAAACTGGGGTCGTGTGCAGATGGTAGAGGGAAGTGTGCAAACCTCTACCTGATTGGTTGTAGATATATATATAACAAAGCAACGCCAGTATGTATTTGTCTGTTGACCAAACCTGGTGCCTGGCGCAAGCTTTTGTCCATCTGTCCTATGTTTTGTATATAACGGAACTTTGCTGCACGATAAAGTGCCTCCTGTTTTGGAAGAAACTCCTCTGTGTGTGAGTATCCTTATTGGGGAATAAGGTTGCTGCTGTTGGCTTGCTGAACTCTGGTTTTTTCCACTGCGTTTCTGTGGGGCTGAAACTCCTATCATCCCCAACAAGTCCAGCCCGTCATGCAACAATACACAGTCCAAGCTGAACCTGAATTTTGCTTGTCACATAGTGGTTCATGGTGGGGCCTTCCTCAAATGTCTTTTTGATGCCATAAACAGGGTTAGCAAAAAACATCATAGGATTAGGATCACACATGAAATTTGAGAGGATCTGATAGTATGTCTAGAATTTCTTATCGCTTTGAGTCGGATATCCTTTATGTGTGAGGGTCTGAAGCTTTGTGATGTCTTACAGATATTTTCAGATGCTGCAGAGTCAGTAGGATTTGGAGTTTATTTCGGGGGCAACAGTGTGCTCATAAATGGCCAAGTGATTGCGTGGACCTGGCACTACAGTGGACCTCACGTTTCTGGAGTCCCCCGCCATTTTGGCTGCTGTCCTGAGATGGGTAGATGATTTAGGGCCTTGCCACCCTCCACTGTTATAGTGCTATTATTCTACTTTCAACATCCTGTGGAATTCTGGTATTTGTAGTTTACTGAGGCCAAAGAATTCTCTGGCTGAGAATTCTAAACTCCTCTCTGTAAACTGCAAACTGCAGGATTCCACAGGATGCTGGAAGTGGAATAATAGCACTATAACAGTGTGGTGTGGAAAGGCTCTAAGATAAATGTTCTGTTTATTTCTGGTATGACAATTTGGCTACAGGTTATCAGTTCCTTGTCATCCAGGTCTCCCAAGGTTATGTAAGCTGGTTAGAGAATTTACACTTCAGTGTCTGTATTTCAATATTCTCTTTATGACATTCCATGTGGCTGGGGTGGACAATGGCATAACTCACGCTCTCTCCCACACACAGATGGAATGCTTTAGATAGATAGTTGGCACCAGATGCAGTCACCAGGTGGATCCAATGCCAGTAGACCTAAGGATCCTTGGAAGGGTGAGAAAGTGAGGGCCATTAGCTTATTTTTAATTCCAAGCACCAGAAAGAGTTATATCAGGGCTGTGAAAGAATTTTCAGAATTTAGAGTTCGGAAGAGATTGGATAGCTTATGCCCTGTACCTACTCCTCACCTGCTGAAATACTGGGTCTCTTTTAGTAGTAGGGGGTTGTCTCCACTGTCTATTAGAACCCAGTTGTCAGCCATGCTTTTTGACTCAAGGCATAGGCTTTTCAGGAACCTACAGGTGTCTTTCACATTAGTAAGGTTCTGGAAGGGTGGTCTGGGGGGAGAGGTATGGTGGCAGATAACAGGAAACCTTTGTCCTCAGATATTCTCAAGGGTTTGGGGCGAATTTGTTCAAACATGGGGTATGAAGTTCTATTCCATACAGCATCTTTAACTGCCTTTTTTTGGCACTTTGAGAGTAAGTAAGCTGTTGGTGCAGTCCAAAGGTGACAAGTCATGGAAAGCCTTAGAGTTCCAGGAACTTCACTAGTCAGGATGCAGGTGTCCCTCACCATTTGTTCATCTAAAACAGACCAACACAGGTCTGGATCTTATATGCAGTTTCAGACCTGCAGTGACCAGTCTGGTCCATGCCTTGCAGAATTGTGTTTAAGTAAGGGTGTCACAACCTGGCCCCTTGTTTTGCTATGCAGATTTGTCATCTTTGACTAAATTCCAGTTCTGGTACATCGCCTCTAGGACCATAGTCAGGTTGGATTGTAAAGGGGTTAAATTTGGTATCCACTATTTTAGGATTGATAAAGCTTAAACTGCATCAGTAATGGGCATGGATCCTCAAATTATTCAGAAGATTGGATGCTAGAGGTCTTTGGCTTACTGGCAATATGCCCATTTTCCCCAATATTAATGCATTGTATAGTTGCTTTGGTTGTTTCTTCTGGATTCTAGATTATGGCTAGTGATGCACTGAGTCTTGATCTATAGCCATAGAATGAGATATTGGGAAGCACATCAGGCCTACAGTTGCCATTTCAGATCCCATCTGGGATTCAACAATCTGGCTGTGGTCAAATGGCTGGGAAAGAGGGACCTTTGATTGAACAGGCTGATGCAATATTGTTTGGGAAATGCTGAAGGGTTTCCACTACACGTTTTGGTCATTGGCCTAGGTTTGTTCTGACTGAACTAGCCATTTGTGACATGAGAATGATACAGACAGTTGGCCTGGGGTTTCCACTTTGTGGTCTGCCATTTTGCCCGAACAGGTATTCCATGGCAAATAAGTATTTGTCAAATACTTATTCTTCCAGTTCTTTTTCTTCTCTGTCACTATCTCAGGCCTTATAGAACTAGTATACTGGCTTTGGTGCAGTGAAGAAACAGAATAACCCAATATTTACCAGGACTATACTCCATCTGGAGCACTCTGTAAAATAGCTGAGTTTTGAATTTTCCACAGAACTGTTCAAACTCTGTGTTTGGGGTAATTTTCCCACTTTTAAGTAGCCATTCTCCACTTGGCTTAAGCTCAAAAGCAGGCATCCGCCAGCTTTGCCACATTGCTAGGAACGATCCCTTCATTACTGTAATCACTGTGACATGTATCTAAGTCACTTGGATTAAACATATATAATGAAGGATACGCAGTAGAAATATGGCAATGTGCATGCTGTGGACTGTCAAAGAGAAAGTCATCCTAATTTTTATTAAGGCCATTTCTGCACTACACTGTTATAATGCTATTATTCCACTTTTAACTTCCTATGGAATCCTGGGGTTTGCAGTTGAGGGAGAGGCATTTAGAATTCTCTTTGGTCTCAGTAAACTACAAACCCCAGAATTCCACAGGATGTTGAAAGTGGAATAATAGCACTACAACAGTGCAGGGTGGAAATGGCCCAAGTTACATTTGACAGTGAGATCAGAAGCACACTCATCTTCACACTGATGTTAAAAAAAAATAAAAAATCAGTATCCCTAGAACTTCAGACTTATAGCCTGATCCTAATTGTATTTATAAAGCAAAAGTAAACCCTATTGTGGTTTCCAGTTAAATAAGCATTTTTGCTACCAAAAGAGCACAGTTGTAAATGAAACCTTATTATCAACAACCCTATGAAGAAACTACTGATTGTCCATAAGGATGAAGGAGAGGAAGCTATCACAGATTTAAAGACAGACTACAAAGGACATATTGTTCTTGGCTTGCCTACAAACTGACTGTCAGGATACAGACCAATCACCTTCAGATACTGAAACAAGCATGTTTAGCACTATCTCTTTTAAAAAACATCATATATACACTTATTTTTAATGTCTGTTAACAATAACAACTGGGAGAATGCACACACAGCTTTCACATCATGGGTGTTAAAAATAGAATTCCTGTTGTGACAGCTGCCTGTGTATAATTTCAAATATCATTACTACATCAAGAAAAATGGTGAAATTTCTTCTTCTGGATAATGAAAACAATACAGTTGGGAGTTGAAAGCAGTGCAATCTTGGATTTAACATTGCTTCTCCGCGCCAGTTTTTCTCTTAATGATTAGAGATGAGCCTGTATTCAGAGAAAGAATTAAGGCAAATTCACAGAGAAGGTGCAAAGATAAAAAAATGGACAAGATCCTCAAGCTAACCCTGGGACAGCCTTTTCACACTGAGGCACCTGTTCCCAGGACAATTGTTCATTCCCAAAGAATGCCTTGTCTGTTTGCTTTGTGTGCGTGTATGTGTGTGTCCATGTGAGCTTTCATCTTTGCTCGGACATCTTTTCAGTTTTGCTAATGACTCTCTAACCAACCCTGTTTCTAACATTATAATACATGTGCTCTTCATTTAAAAATGAAAAGGCCATGCTGTTACGAGAGGAGTACATTTATAGCCTGGAAATAGGCCAGCTTTGTTTGAACTAATTCTTTCCTGACAACTTTACACATTTAGCACACACAGAAAGCCCCCTTTTTTTGTCTCTCTGGATTGGTTTGAACTCTGCTCTCTACAGTGACAGAAGACGAATTAACACGCTTTTCAATCCTGCTTACTTTCCTTTCCTGTGTCATTTTGATTGGTCCATTCTTACACAAAGAGGTCTAAGAGAAATTGAACCCTACAAGAATGGCAAGGGTTGCTGAATTTTACTTACATTCTCAGGTTCTTTCTAGCTGTAGGTATGTCAATTGTAAGGGGAGGTAAAAAAGAAATAATAAAAAAGCTCAGGAGATTAATGTGCTACTGTGTCTCTACAGGAGCTCTGCCTTGAAGGTTGCCATGTCCCAGTTTCTTTACTTAAAGGGCTACCGTGATGTGACCTAACACACCACATTATTTATGAATTATAACGAGATCTCACCATGTAATTGTTGAAAGAGTATGTAAAGAGGAAGCTCTGAAAAGGATCATTCAAATGGCTTGTGTAACATGGGGTTCCTTGATCACAAGAGAACAAACAGGACCCAGGCTTGAGAACGTGGGTAAGTTTTACAATTCCTATTTTATATTATATAAAATTCTGGGAGAGCCTAGATCTGATATGCCAAGCTATGGGCTGGAAAGATGGGGTTGCTCCTACGAATCACAGATATCTCTAGAACTGTAACAAAAAGAATGTTGAGGTATGATTTCCAAACCAGAACTGTAACCTCACAGTAGAAGACCTTTGGCCAGTAAAATTCTCTTCATCTTGTTGGCAGCTCCCCGCTGCAAGACTTAGCTGTATTGAGAGCTTGGGGGGAAAAAATGAACTTTAATAAAATTGTTCAGGGATTAGTGTCAGCTGTATATGCTTGCTGAGCAGTCTCATTTTCTTCACTCTTTAGATTCCCTTTTCTCATTTTCTTCGATGCTGATGATATGCTGAGGATAGTGACCTGCATTCACAGTATGCTAAAATGTACAAAATATTCTGTTTTTTTCCCTTGTTTAGCTTTCATAAACTTCTCTGAATGCCTGGTCACTTACACATTTTTTTTGGTTAATGTTATCATTTGGCAGATGTGTGTATATATGACTACAAAGCACAATTCTTTGTACTACAATATGCATATTTTTTAGTCTTCATTCACTACAAAAATCTCTCAGCTGCTAAATTGAGTAAAGCATAACAGCTATTTACATCATATTACCATTCAGGTTAGACTACTGTAATGCATTTTATGTGGGGCTAGCTTTCAAGATTATGAAAAAAAAAGTCTAGTAACTATTAATACAGTTCTAAAGCTGTTAAACAGAATATCTAGAAATCAATGTAAATCAGCTGTACTTAAGAAAACTACTAGTTCCCTCCATGGCACAATTTAACATACTAGTTCAAAAGTATAAATCCCTAAAGAGGCTAGAGCCAACGTAGTGTTTAGTCACACAAGAACCTGCCCACCTGCTAAGATGTCTGTTGGTGATTCTGGTATTGGTGCCAAAATACTGCCTCTTCTTATCAGTCTTGATGTTTTTTATGAACCAGATAAATATTCTTCTGTTTCTTCAGGATGGTAATGGGTATTAATGTTCTTTAATAAATTTAGTTGTTACAGCATTTGCTCTTTTACTGCAATTTTTTTTATTAATTTATTGTTTTTAGGTCTCTAATTTTAAGATGCTATTGTACACCAACTTAGATATAGAAGGGTGGAAAATGGGATAAAATATTTTTAAATATGTAAACATATTTGAAGATGGAGAATAAATAATACTAAACCATAAATAATTTCATACTTTGGTACTTCTTAGAGTTGTGAGAGATTCAGAGCAGCTTGCTTTACAGTGATGATTTTTGTCGGGGAAGAAAGCACTGGAGATACATCTTATAAAAATACATTTTATTTCAAAAGACTATAGCAACAGGCACTAGCCCTTAGGCAAAATAAGCAAAGGTGCCATAATTCAACAAAATTACTTTTTTTCTAGTTTTTCTCCCAGTATTATGGATGTAGACCTGCACAATGCAAGGTGCTTTGGGGGAAGACCTGCTTTTGCTGGCCTCTAATGGAGGAGAGGCTAGTACTGATTATGTCAGGCACAATGTGCCTTGATGCCATATAGGAGTTGGGGTTTATTAGCTCTGCCACCCTCTCTTCACTTCCCTTTGGATGATGAAGCAGAGGTCAGAGAATGGAGCAGAGCAGCAAGGAAAAGACAGCAGTGGTGGCAGTCTTTGGAGAGAGCTAGGAGAGATAGGATTGGGTCAATGGTCAGTTATTGGATCAACCAGCTGAACAATTCTATGGTGGATGGTGCCTGGTAGGTCTCCATCCTTTTTTGTTAGGCTGGTTGGCCTGTGTACATTCTTTAGGGCCTAGTACACCTCAAAGCAGGCCTCTTCATAACTCACAGGTCCTTTGGTGGACCTAGTAGACCACACTAAGCTATGATAGATGTGTGGCCCCTTTGGAGGCCCAGTAAGCTCCACTAGGTTGCAGCAATTGGTAGGCCCTTTGGAGGTCCATAGTCCCTTCTACGCTGTTGCAACTAGATAGGCCCTTCAACGGCCAATAGGTTCTTTCATAACCCAGTAGCCCCCTTTTTCAGGGATGGTAGTTTGGCCAAGTGAATCCAAGTGGGGCCTTTCACAGGCCCAGTGCTTACCAATCTGAGTGTGTCAGTTGAAGGTTAGGTAAGTCATATTAGGTCTCTAGCTTTTCGATTGTTTAAGGGTTAGGCTGGTAGTTAGTTCCAATATGATAATGGCTTTCAAAAAAGGAGGTGGAAGGCCTAAGCAGAAAGCTCCAGCTAAAAGGCAACCATCCAAGTGTTCCCCTTCTGTTGTCTGATTCCTCTGATAAGGAAGAGTGGATTGTTGGCTCTCTGGGCCAGGCTTGAAACTCTTGAGAAGGCCTGGATTTCCTCTAAGCAATCTGTAGTTCCAGCTAAATGGAAAAGCAGACCTAAGGGTAAGACAGGCCTTACTAAACAGATTTTGGCTCATTTGGATGCTTTGGAGAAATGGAGCTGAAATGATGACAGTGTTTCACCTGGGAAAGTGGAAGAGGATCCAGTGGCTGCAGTGATCAGTGTTGAAGGTGGGGTCGGGGAGTCTGCATTGGTGGAGCCTATTTCAGGTAAGCCTTCTTACACTAACACCACCCATGAAGGTTCATATAACTGTCTGGGGGAGGGCAGTGTTGGAGCACAGTAGGACACAATCATCTGTAGGCACAGGAGGAGAGTGAGTGGGTCCAGCAGGCAGTGGGCTTCCTGCACATCACAGTTTGAGTCTAGGGCAGTCCTATGTGGTTCTTTGATATCCCCAAGGAACCTTTCCTCCACAGTGTTTTTATGGGGATTTAGGGAATATGCGGCAGCCCAACAGTAGTGGGTATAGTACAGTCCATTAGGGTGCTATTCCATATTGGGAACAGATACTTCCTTAGGGGAACCATGTATTGCAGCCCACTGGGGACAAGATCTTGTATGGTGAATATGTGGATATCTTCACTCTTCTTTATCATGAAATGGAGAAGAAGGATAAAGAGAAGCAAATGAAAAGGAGAAGAAGGGAGACATAGGGTAGGTAGGACTTAGAGTAATTTGTTGCCTGAATTTCTGATCTACACAGAGGTTATTGTCAGAGTGCAGCCACTAGGGGTATCTTTGTTTTTCAAATATGTAGATATAATTTATAGGGCCTATGTGGATTTTGTTGGTCCATCCTGGTTACTTTATGATGAGGTTTTCCATATGAGTTCAGCAATTAACCCCACCCTCAGGTGGGATATGATGCAGCCACAGTTGTGGATGCACATTATGAAACCTCTCCCACCAATTCAAGGTAAGCGGTTGCACAGTGGAATGCAGCTGGGGATGAGTTGTCCAAAAGGCACAGTTTTGGGTTAGCAACAAGCAGCAGGCTGCTGTAGACCAGCATCCGAGCTTGTTATGCTGGGAATTTTGGGTCCAGGGTGCCTGCACATGCCGGCCTTGCCATTTCCAACATGAGTACTCTGCTTCTGGAAGAGCACATTTCTGTAATAACTGTCAGAGAGGACAAGGGCATAGGGATCATCTGTCAGGAAAATGGGGAACAGGGGTGCTCCATCACCTTTGAAAAGGGCCCAGCCTAATTAAATTGGGTTGGTTGGAGCTTCTTTTGCAGCTTTACTCTTACCAAAGTGCTGTCCATTTTCTGAGGGAGATACCATTCAAGGAACAAAGTGTCCTTTCTGATTCAAGAATATATATTCCATGTTGGGTTCAGAATATAT
This sequence comes from Cyclura pinguis, assembly GCA_030412105.1. Taxonomy (NCBI): domain Eukaryota; kingdom Metazoa; phylum Chordata; class Lepidosauria; order Squamata; family Iguanidae; genus Cyclura; species Cyclura pinguis. The sequence continues at coordinate 136,330,680 of CM059600.1, forward strand.
TGTTAGAGACAAATCTGTAAGGAAGTGTCAGAAGGGAGGATTATAGGTCCATTCAGATCTTCTTCTGTGCCCAATCTGAGGCTGTCACTCCAGAGGGCTGTTCACAAAAAGGCACCTGGTGAATACAGCCTTATTCATCTTTGACTTATCCCAAGTGGGACTCGTTAATGATGCCATTCCTATGGATCTCTGCACTGTTCATTATACATCTTTTGATGCAGAAGTTTGGGAGGTGCACAGGAATGGAACTAGAGCTGAGTTGGGAAAAGGTGACTGCATTTCATCTCTTGCCAGTTCATCCTCGGGACTTTGAGTTATTGGATTTTTCATTTGATGACCTGCTTTACAGAGTCCGAGCTCTTCCTATGGGTTGCTTGGTGTCATGTGCCATGTTTGAAAAGTTCAGTATTTTTCTTGAATGGTTTCTTAAGCCTATGTCCAGACAGAAGGGATTATTCATTATTTGGAAGATTTCTTTGTTCATAGGATAGTGTCAATGTCAGGTGGCAGCTTGAACAGAAAACAGAGGCAGGGGCCGGAGCATATGGCTTTTAGTAATAAGTAGTGAAATTAACAAGAGGTTACATCACCTAAATGAAAAGAGACAGCAAACTCAGTGGCTAGGGCTGGCCTGGAACGAAAAATACAGGATGCAGATTCTCCGGAGGGAAGACAGTTGTTGCCCCGTGCCCAACTCCCCCCAGTGTCTGACTTAAATACATTGTCCTTAACCCAGCTGGGCTGATCAAGCATCCGTTGGCCCAGTTCACAGCTGTAGGCCCTCAGACTTTAGCCGCTTCTCCTGCAAGCGTTTTGATCTGCGAACCACCTCCTTCTCTCGCTGCCTCTGGAGAAATGTGGGGGGAGGGTCTGCAGCAAACTCCGGGCTGGAGTCAGGAACAGCAGCTTCTGTCGAGCCCGAAGCACTGGTCTCCTCTGCTGCAGGCACTGGCTCGGGGACCGCTGAGGGGTCGCTGGCAGGCCCCTCCCTTGCCTCTGCAGGAGCCCCCTCTCCCTCCCAGGGATCCACCCCCGCCTGGGGTTCCCCGTCTAGCTCAGAGTCCCCGTCTGAGTCGGCAGCATGCTCAGCCGGGCTCATGACAGATAGCCAGAACAGGACAGTGTGCCTTTTTGATGAGGAACTTTTACTCCTTGACAGTTGTGTATGCCACTGGCCCACCAGAAGACTGAGGGACCAAGTCATTGTTTGGTTTTCCTTGCTGTTGAGATTGATACTGTAGATCAGCATACATTCTCACTTCATCTTCATAAAAACACTCATAATATAGATCCACCCCTTTGTATTTCTGGTCATTGTTTTGGACAGGCACCACCTTAGCTGCATTGGTTCCATTCAGCCTCAGTCTCCCACAACCATGCACAGCATGTCAACTAATTCTTCTGCATGTGTCATAGAAGGACACAGTTGAATTCGCACCACCTACTTTCAGCTTTTTCTTTTCAATTAAAACAGATTTCACCGCCGAGAGTATAATATGAGCAGACCCTTTTAAGAGACACCTCAGTGGGGAGAAGAGTAGATGGTCATAATTCTTCAAGTTTTCATTGATTAAACTGAGTTTAATTGTTTAGAAGAAAAAAAAATGGAGGGCTAAACAAGCCATCATGGTGGCGAATATGTTTCTTTTTTGTGCACCTTCCTTTCCCACTTTACAAATTCATTATGGCATAGCCCTTCATGAGTTAGAGCCCACTATTTCTGATGCTTGAAGTGTTATCATCAATTGGCAGGTATTTTGTACATAGGAGTGTGTGTGAGTGTGCGCGCATGTATGAAGGGAAAGTGAGCACTAAGATCAGAGAGAAACGAATTGGAAAACACATATATTTGAGAATTGTGTTAAAGCTTAAATTGATGTAAAATTTGTTAAAGTGATTGTTACTAAGCAGTATTAAGAATAACAAGTGTCTTAGCATTGATATACTAAGTAAAACTTGCAGTGGAATAAAAACCCATTATCTTAGTTCAGGCCACAGGTGATATAGCTGAAGTTTTTCCTAAGCTGTAATTCAGTAGTTCTAACATAATTTCTGCACTAGGTTGCTATAGTGGTACTATTCCACTTTCAACATCCTATGGAATCCTGGGGTTTGCAGTTTAGCGAGGGGCCTCAAATGGTACAAAATGCCAAGAATTCTGGCCTAAGCTAGAATTTTTTCTTTGGTATATACATGCATATTTTAGTAGTAACAGGAAGGTGTGGAAGATTGCTACAGCACCTCCCAGTCACTACCCTGCCTATGTTCTTCACTGTGATGTCTGTTACTTCACATTTTTCATTTTTTAGGAATTGACATTTTGTACCCTTTTCTAGTTAAGGATCTAAATCCTTGACCACTTTGCTCACACAAATGAGGATGAATAATTATGGTAGTTTTCTCCTTGTTACAGGAGAAAATTAAGATTCCTCCACAGTATTCTCTCTGTGTTTGAATGCCTTGAAATGCTGCAGAGGAATTTTTCACAGAGAAAAACATGTAGTATTTTTTTTCTAAAATAACAGCATTTTTTTGCACAGGAAATCCGTTTTCTCCACACAAGCACAAAACACAGTTTTTTGCATACAAAAGACCATATTTTTTTCCCCCTCCACAGATTAATTCTTCTTTAGGACATTCAAATACCAGGATAAAACTCTATAAAACCCTCCCTAAACTATTATACTTCCCGATGGGAAGAATTTTCAACCTGGAATTCTTATTCTAGAGAGTCTTTTTGGGTGTTGTGCATGTGCACACAGCTGACTATTCTTTGCCAGTCTTGAACCATTTTCTTTCCCACTAGTATTCAAGCATTTTTTTTTTAAAGTCATTCAGTGATACAACAGTGTAAGAGAGAGCTGTAGTCTGGGATTGACCGTGAGCAATACCACTGCGTATATAGCTCTTTTTTCATTTGTAAAGGCCGACACAAAAATAAACAAGGTATTATGAAACTCTTCAGGAAGATGCAGTTTTATTTCATTCTGCAACATGAAAATTGAAAGTCATATGATCAATAACTGTAGTTAATTATTGATGATAAACATACACTTACATATGCATACACAGAGGTCTGAAATATTTTTTTTTCTGCAGAAGTTAGTCTCATTGATTTCAACTGAACTCAAATAACTATGAGGAGGATTGCAACCCTGCTCATCAGCTATTGATTAGTTCCCCAATGAAACACAACTAGAGACACACTGAGGTTAAATAACTGCACTGATCTGCAGTGAAAATCAGTGTGCAGTAGCCCACAAAATTTCTCATTTCATTCTCATGATGGAATGGTCGCGCAAGAGCTAAGGGTTGCTGTATCAATAGTACAGATACAAAGGTTCAGCAGTTCTTTAAGGATGTCCCTCCTGACCCCTTGGTCTATTCCCTAATAGTTTACAAAATCACTTAAGATGTATGCATTTGTTCTTTAAGGATATTGGTAAGAATGTTGAAATCCTTATAGAAATAAGACAATGTGAAGTATGATGGTTTAACATTAAAAATAATGATTTTTTTAAAAAGAAACTTTAGCATAAAGTTTATAAACACAGAGAAAAGTAATTCCCATGTTGCTCAAGCATTTTGACAGGAAATATGAAATTTCTGCAGCAAAATGCATTTCCATCTCAGCTAAGTTGTACTAAATGTGAGGATATGAAAATGTCTCTAAGCATAATCATATTCATGTGTCAAACATGGATTCATCTCAGAATACAGAAGACAAGGTAATTTGATGGTACTGGTGCATTTGTGTTCATTAAGAAACCCTGTAGACTGTGTGTGTGTTATGTGTATATATTTCATTCACAACAAAGTTAGTTATGATTCATTTGTAGATCACAATGTTGTGTTTCTTTCCTGAGAGTAGGGATGGACCAACCAAATCCTCGAATCCTCAGCAAGGATTTGAGATTCGCGGATTTGAATCTCTGTCCAAAAATAGGCAAACCGAATCTTTCAAATCCACCAACCCAAAAACAGTTTTCTTTAAAAAAGTTCTGTTTAAAAACAGTTTTAAAAAGTTTACTTTTTTAAAAAAGTTGCTTTTTAAACCCTTTTTTTTAAAAAAAAAGGATTTGAAAGATTGAGATTTGTGAGATTTGCGGATTACCAGAACCTTCCAGGGATTCGGATCTGGATTCAGATTTGGAAAATTCTGGATTCATCCCATCCCTACCTGAGAGGAATGCCTTGGGTTCTAAAATATACCATATTTGCTAGCGTATTAGACGCACTGGCATATAAGATGCACTTCATGTTCAAGGGGAATTTTTCAGGAAAATTTTTTTTTAGTTCCCTGGTGAGGGGAAGGAAAAGAGTATTGCACCAGGAGAGGAGGGGAATGAAAAAAGTGCTGCACCAGTTTTTCATGGGCCCTAGGAGAGTCAAAATGCACAGGAGAGGAGGAGAAGGTAAGGAGTGCTCCATCTGGATTCCACTACCCCTTCCCTTACTGTTTGCTTGGGCAAGGATAACTTTGGCTCCTGGTTCATTCCCTATGTTTTTAGCGTTACCATATTTGCTGGTGTATAAGACACGCCCCATTTTCAAAGGGTATTTTTAAAGAAAAAATGTGTGTCTTATATGCCAGCAAATACGGTAATAGTACTAGTGTATTTACCTGGCATTGCCCGGGGTTTTTATTTTCCTCTTAAGAACTCAACAAATTGTCTTCTCCATTTCCTGTAACTTTGCTCCATATTTATCAATGCAATCTGTATTCAGAGTTATTTGCATACACAGTTTGGGTTCCTGAGGGAGTACACTGTCCTCCTCCTTGCTGCAAGGCCTTGTGCAACTGGCGTATTTCTGTACCTGTACATTTCCCCCATATTCCCCAATTCAGTCTTTATTCAGAGTTGTTAACATGTACAGGTTGGGTTCCTGAGAGAATACACTGTCTTCCTCCTTGCTGCTAGGCCTCAACTCTATAGCAATTGGCTATCCCAGTACCTATAACTTATCCTCATATTCCTCAATCCAATCTGTATTCATAGTTGTTAACTTTCAGAGGTTGGGTTCCTGCAGGAATACACTGTCCTCCTCCTTGCTGCAAGGCATTGTCTCCATAGCAACCAAACCATTCTAGTACCTGTAACTTTTCCCCATAGGCACCAGTCCAATCTGTGTTCTCCAGTGATGTTGATGTACTGGCTTTTGGTTTTTTGTTCTGATGAATTTGCGCAATGGCTTTACATTTTTCTGGAAGCATTTTTTGTTTTGAATTTCAACTTTAAGATTCCTCACATATGGAACCCATACAATCTACTGTGTGAGGTAGGAAGACCTTGTAGCTATGGCCATTTCTGCACTACACTCTTATAGTGCTATTATTCCACTTTCAGCATCCTGTGGAATTCTGGCATTTGTAGTTTATTGAGGCCAAAGATCTCTCTGGCTGAGAATCCTTAAATACCCCTTCTTAAACTACTAATCCCAGGATTCCATAGCATATTGAAAGCAGAATAATAGCACTATGACAGTGTAGTGTGGAAATGGGCTATGTTGTGTATGTCACTTTAATTTTTTCATATATGTCTCCCAAATGTTTTCTGACGTCCTTATTGATGGCAGGCCTCATCTCCATAGCAACTGACCTGAGGCCCAAGAGCTCTCGGCTGAGAATTCTTAAGGCCCCTCCCAAAACTGCCAACCCCAAGATTCCATAGAATCTTCACAGCCAGCCAATCATATGAGGTCTTCTCACCTCACTCAGCCAATCATATGAGGTCTTTGCCAGCCTTATGGAGACAAACAGACAAACTCACAAACAGACAAACTTTGACTTTTATATAGTGACTTTAATATATAGTTATATATATAGTATATATTAATATATATATATAGTATATATTAAACCAATATACAGTATATATTAAACCAATGCTAGGCTTGAGGAACATCTCCATCATCACTCTGAAAGTGCATGGGCTATATACAGATTTAAACCATGATAAAGAAGGAAAGACTGCATGCTTTCAATTCTGACCATTATTATGCTACAATAATTATGAGTCAACACAATTAAAGAAAAAGAAAAAGAGTTACTAATATACAAAAAGATAGTATCTCAGTCCACGCTATGTAGTAGTTTGAGCATCAGACTGTGACCCTGGAGGCCAGTGTTCAATTCCCCACTCAGCCATTGGGAGACACTGGGCACATCACACACTCTCAGCCCCAGAAAATCCTGTGATAGGTTCATCTTAGGGTCACTATAAGTCAGAAATGACTTGAAGGCACATAGCAACATAATTACTTCAGAATTTTGACAGAAAAATGTGTATTTTAAACAAGTGGATTCAGAACAGGGAAGTAATACAGAAACTCCTAACACAAATATGGCAAATGTAGTTTTAAGTACAGTGAAGAGCAGGTGACAAGAAAAGATGCAAAAATGATAGCTAATGGAGTACTGGAGACAATAGGATGGGGACTAAAATAGAGACTACAGGGTTGAATAGCATACTGCATGCAAAAATATGTTTGTTTGTGGATGATAAGTGCCATGCAGCACAGTTTCATCATCAAGGCACTGGCTTCCATTGCAAACCAGTCCAAGGCAAATTCTGCTGGTAACATAATAAATCTGTGTGATGGGATGGTGCATACATATGGTTGCTCCGCAGACAGTCTCATGAAGCTTGCTGCTTGTTTAAGCAAATTAGCTCCACAAAACAAAACTATATTAGGTTAAAATGAGGTTTGATTAGTACAACTAAGGGTTCATCTTGAACAAAAGAACAAGGAAGGAAGAAGAAATATAATAGGATAGAGGAGAAGAAGGAGGAGGGGGAAGAGGGATGGGTGTCTAGGAAAGAGGAGGATATGAGAGGGAAAACTGGATGCAGATATCATAATGCAGGCATTCAATGTATTATTTTGAATGTTTTAAAGCAAGCCCTCCAAAACTCATTCAGATACTAAGCAATACATATTCAGAATCTATATTATACTCCCAAGATTAGTTTGCAATTATTTTGAAGACAGGGACTACATGTACCTTTAAATGCATACCAAACACCACAGTGAACAATATTCATATTGTTCCTCTTTACAGTATACTAATTAGCATTGCTTTCTTGCTAAATGAGAATGATATTTTCATATTCTCACAGAGAAGTTTCTAGTTTAAGGTAAGAAGTATTACATGTTGTAAATTCTGTATTGATTGCATGCAAATAGGTGAATTGATGTTCAGCAGATTCACCCTCACGCCCAGTAAAAGTTCACTCCAGTTCACTTCGTTTGAAAGAGTGGTGTAAAGAATATATACCATTAATTTGCTTCCCATGAAACCCACTCATACTGCATAACACAGTGGCAAGAATTTTTCATAGTTTTCATCCCAAAGTTATTTTTAGTAAATCATTCTGTACACAAATACACATGAGTTGTTCAGATGATTCCTGTGGGATTTTTTGCAAAGAAGTTACGTAAGGACACTGTTACCACCTCTTACATACCCCATCCTGAGGGGTAGCAAAATTTGCATGAAATGTCATTCTCATATAAATATCAGATACTCATAGTTGGGAAATATGTGGGAAGCAGGACACTGGCTGAATGTCTGAGCTAGGTCAGCATGGCCAGCTCATAAGGTCAAGAAGAGTTAGATAGAAAAGCCTCAAGTTAATAGGCTTCCAGTAATCCTGCCAATGATGTAACATCTTAATACAAGACTCAGCGAAACTGCCCAGGTGCTGCAGGCCAGCGCCCCTGCTGTGCACATTTCCTACTGAAACTTCGCATTCACATTACCCAACCAGGACATTAAGAGGCTATCAGGAGTTCCACAATGTTTTGTTACCAAAAGTAAGACAATCAGTCTATTCTGGACCCCTTTTGCTTACTCTGCCAGAGAGCCATTAACACTTGCCCTGTCAGGGTAGGAAAAAGGGTATAAAAACCCAGCTTCAGCCCAGGTAATTTTGCAACAATTTTGCATCATGCTGCACCCCAGACTCCTTTTCCTCTGTGCTGCCCTCACGTTCTTGTTTGAGCCATTTTTCTTCAATCCTCAGCTCCAAGACTAGTAAATATCACCCTCTACATCTGAAATTTCTCTCTATCCAACCTTTCTCTCTTCTGCCTTTACTAGCCTTATGTGGTTCGTGAGACTGAGACTACTTGATTTGTGTGTGTGTGTTAATTTCCAAATAAAAACACCCTGTTTAAACTTTTAACTGGAGTCATACAGTTAGCACTAGTATACATGGGTCAAAAGACCCTGACCCCTCTTGCAGACCTCTTTTGAGTTATAATTCTCCCAATTTCTAAGGAGACACTGGTACTGCTGGTGAACCTCAAGGTCCCCCATCTTTTGGGATAACAACACAATGGTTGAATGTTTACTTCCCTGACATGAAATTATTTGCAGTTTCAGCCTAAACTTCCTCAATGTAAAATTACCATATTTGGTTTCCTGAAAACATTTGTTTTGTCTCATGAAACATGAGCCATTAAAATCGAGGTATTCTCTTTCTTTTTTTAATTAAAAAATATTTATGTGTTAATTTTAACACAAACAAGAAGCTTGATTGACACATAAGAACTAAAATTAAACTAAAACTAAAACACAATACTAAAACACTAAACCAAGTCAGTAATCACTAACTAACTAAAACACTCAGCACTAACTTACTAAAACACAAAAGGGCTGTGACCCTCAGGCCAAACTGTAATAAAAAATTAAAAAGAGAAAATGTATTATTTTACCATTACAGTTCCACTAAAATTACTAGTAAGCATAGCCACAGATAATTGCATTGTTAAATTTGCTATTGTCCAATCATCCATAAAAAGTTTCTAGTCTTTTTTTTTTTTTTACATCTTCATTTGGCTTATCTTTTAAAACCCACATTAGCTTGGCAAATTGGGCTAATTCTGCAACTTTAACAAGCATTTTTCCATCATCAGTGCTTCAGTTCATCTCCAGGTTTGAGCAAACAATGGCCATTTCCGCACTAGACTATTGTAGTGTTATTATTCCACTTTCAACATCCTATGGAACCCTGGGATTTGCAGTTCAGGGCCCCTCCCTAAAATGCAAACTCCAGGATTCCATAGGATGTTGAAAGTGGAATAATAGCACTATAATAGTCTAGTGCGGAAATGGGCAATGTTCTTGCTGCTATTATCACATATCAAAGAAGTAATCCATAATTACTATCCAGTTCTTTATCCATACTACCAAGCAAAAACATTTCTCGGGACATTACAAAATACATCTTGATAATTTTTTGGGTTAAAATATAATTCTTAGACCAATAACTTTTTGCTTTCTTGCAAGTCCACCACAAATGGAAGAGGGAACTCTCCTTATGTTGATATCCCCAACATTGATTTGAAACATTCAGTCATTTTTGGCAGTTTATTTGGAGTTAGATACCATCTATACATCATCTTATATATGTTTTCTTTCAAATTATTACACAAAATAAATTTTGTATCTTTAGACTGTATTTTCCCCCATACATCTATTTGAACATTGTGCCCAAAATTTTGGGTCCACCTTATCATAATCTCTTGTACAGCTTCATCTTCTCGGTCTAGTTTCTAAAGGTATTTGTATCATTTTCAAATTATATATTCAGTATCTTTACACAACTCTAAATAAAGCTAATTTTCTACAACATCCATGGCTAAATCTTTTTCATCTTGATTAAATCTATTCTTAAGTTCCATATAGACAAACTAATTGAGATCTTTGCCTTCCATAAGAAGCATCTCATTTAACTCAAACTCTCAGCTGTCTTTTCTGAAAATACAAAAGGTATTCTTTTTCTAAAAGACACATTCATACAAAGATGCACAGCAAAAATGTAGACAGGAACAAATGACACATGACTGGGCAGAGAAACCAACAAAACAGATAGAGAATAGACGCAAGGTTATCTTGGTTTCTTAATCTTATTGCAATTGAAAAACAGATTCATGCAACACAGTTGTGATTAACATACAAGCAATTGAACAGACAGTGCTATTAGGACTGAAAGAGTACTAATTGTGCTCTTCCCAATAACCTATTGATTTTAATCAAGCCTTCTGAAAGAAGTAAGCAGATGTCTCGCTACAAGGGGAAAGAGTAGAGGAGAAAATGGAAGTGACAGCAGAATCTCTTAAAAAAAATTCCTTCTCTAGAAATGTTCTCAAACATTATCCTGTGAGAATACAGGAGGAGCTCTGCTGGATCAGACTGAAGATCCATCTCATCCAGTTCCCTGTGTTTTGCACAGACTTCTGAACCTAAGCTTTCTTTTGTGGCCTGTCAGTAATGGTACATAACCTGTTCAGCTTTCTCAGCAGTGTTGAATCAGACTCTTATTGTCCCAAGATTTCTTCATTCCTTCCTCTTCTCATAAACAGCAAGTCTAGGCTCCAAGAAAAAAATGTGTGCAAAACAATGTGGAGTCAACAACTGTAGCAGTGGTCCCTCTGAAAAGTGGCATGCTGTGAATGTAGAAAGAAAAGATGGAAGGCCCAGGAAACAAGTTTGTTGAGAAGAGCGGCAAAAAGACCTCTGGAATTGCTCAGAAGCTGCGAGAGTGGTGGATGTCTGTGTGTCCATGTCCATGGGAGAGATGGAGAGACTGATAGAAGAGTGGGGAAGTAGGAGTGGGAAAGGGAGAAAAGAGAGATGGAGCATCTGAAAAGTGATACGTTGTCAGTAAGAATGAAAGAATATTCGTAATCACTTGAATGGCAGGCAGAAACCAGATGAAGAGAATACTGGACACACAAAGAAGTTTTGCTGTTTGGACTTTTGTAAAAAAATTCACCACAGTGTTATTTTTTCTGTGCAGTAAATGACATTTTCTATGCAGGAAACTATCTTCTGGCCCAGAAAAATGCCAAAATGTCAGAATAAATCCTGAACTGCAATTGGTCCTCACTGTTGTGTACAAAAATAAAATACGCAAAGATTTACATCCCTAATTGGGAATCCTCATGTTCAGAAATCAGCAGGGGATGAATAAATTGTCTACCCACATCCTCGTCTGTGAGGTGGCTTGTGGGTTGTGTGCATTTGTCTACAGGTACATGTCTGTGTATATGTCTGTGCATGTATATGAATGGGTGAATGAAGAGGGTGCCTATGTGCATGAATACAGCATGTGTGTTGGTGTGTTCTCCCTTTTTCTGCCTCTGGTGTCCCATCACCTCCCATACCAGCTGTAGTTGGCACCAGCCAGTCACTACTGGATAATAAAATCACAGCAAGATTGCTCCTCCTCTACACCAAAACAAAAAAAAGGGACACATAGTGTTAAAAACGCAGGGAAAAACCACCGCCTGTCAGTGCCCAGTGCGAAAGATGCACCCAAGCCTCGCACTGAAGGCCTGCCCAGCCTGGCATCTCTTTGTGATCAGAACTGAACAGCCAGGGAGATCTCTGAATCAAGCCAGGGCCAGGACAAACGGGTCCGCCTCAGTTCTCCCTTTCTGAGAACACAGTCCCTTCCTCGCTCCTGTCCCCCCTTGGCTTCTTCCTTTCAGGACTCTCCCTTTACTGCCTTCCCTACTTTACTGCCTTCCCTAAATCTGCCCTTCTCCCAGATGTAAGGATCAGCAAAGATTTATATTTCCTGAGACTGTGGTACTGTTCGCACTAAGGTCAAGATGATATTATTGGTAGTGTGTATATTCCAGGATTCAAAATAAGACTCTGTGACACTGTTTTAAGGAACACAGAACTTCAACCATTTATTGTAACACTGTTGCTTTAAATGTATTTTGTATCTAATTGTTTATAAACAGCACCCCATTCTTCTCTCTCTCCCAATTCATCCACTATCCCTCGTACACCCAATTTCTCAGTTCTCTCTCCCACAGAGCTCTTCAAAACTCCAACCTTCCCCAAACACACCACAAATCACACTCTTCTTCAAAACACCCTCCAGACAGTTAAAATCCGTTATTTTCCTCTTTCCACCAGCCCCTCCCCTGGGCTATCCAAGGTTCCGTTTCACCAGCCAATCAGATTACACACTCTCAGTTGCCAAGGAGGCTCTGTTGTCAAGAGCCCCTCCCATCAGGTTCGTCACACATAGAGACAACCATGAGCTGTAACTTTTTCAGAACACCAGCACACTGTACCTTAAAAGGCAGAAGATAAGGTGTGCCTTCCAGAAATTAGATACAGCCAGAAGACCTCCAAGGCAGAGGAGGGTAGGCAGGGATACAAAGGGTGGAAATATACATATACTTCTTACATACATATGCTTTATTACAATTTTCTACGAACGAATTAATGGGCATTACTAGGTTCGTGGAAAGAAGTGTGCACTTATGCACACAAATTCAGTCTATGTCAGTGAGGAACCATTGCCATAGGATATCATTTGGCCAATCCTAGGCTGATGGAGGAAGAAATCACCACCTGATTCAGGAATCTATCTTTTCACGGAAAATGATGAACATCTAATCAAAATGGGCCACCCTAAAGCTTGTTACTAACTGACAATGTTAAATTATCTTATTATCATCTTGAACACTGATGAGAGAGGATGACATTCATGATTTTCCCCCTGATTAATATGCATTTCTTTCTGCTAGAACCATTCACACTTTGCCCTTTAAAGCTACTTTATTAGAAACTTTACAAGAAAGGGAAGCACAATAGGCTGAATAAAGGTACTTGCACCCATTTCTGAGGGAGGAACACTCCTCCCCCAGCAACTTATTGGCCAGTTGTTATGATGGAGTGAAATGAGTAGCTCAATATACTTTAAAAGTCTGGATCAAAAAGGGTGGGGTTGGAATGGTAAAAGAATATTAATAACAGGATTTTTAAAAATGCAGCTAAAATACAATTGTTCTGTACGTGTTAGAAACATCTGAAGAATTAAACTATTCAAATTTTGTCCAAAGGTGTGTGTGTATGGAGGGGAGAAGGATTCTTACACTCTTTTGGAATCTTGCACATACGATTCAGGACGTTGCCTATAGTATGTTCAAACATGCTCTTTTTTCTCAGATCAAATAATCTAACTGCTTCCAACTGGCTTGCTGCTGTCACCTTGGGAATCACCGCCATCTTAGAACAAAGGCCATCTGCTTGAAGCCACTGCCATTCCGACAGCAGGGTTGAATAGCAGTTTCCAGACAATCTCAGTGGGATCCCACAGATATTTCTTTGCCCATTGGGAGTCGTTCTCGTCCATGATTGGTGAAATGACATTGAAAAGCAAATATATCAGCTTAACCTAGTTAGACCTTTCATAATTCTCATTGTTAAGTCACAGAGAAACATTTATCGTTACATATTATTTGTTTTAAGGATAGGATCAATTCAGGGTTTTAGTAAGAGGGTGAGATATATTGTCTGTTTTTTTTATTAGAAAGATAAAATGTTGACAGCTCATTCCCTCTCTCCCCACAATGTGGTATATTATCAGCAATACCAAAAGCTAATGATACTACTAAACTTGGAATGCTTTTCTTGGTTGAAACAGCAAAACTTTCTTAGAGCTCACAGTTCATAAGTTGCTCCATCATGCTGAGGCAACATCTGCTGGGTCTCCAGGTCAGTATAAGACCAAAATTATGTTAGTATTGGAACTAAAAACACTCGTATTTTGACCGACAGCTATTGGCTTTCTTATCAGTGGAGTGTGGTCGATCTATTCTGTGTTTATGCTGAATTTCAAGGTAACATCCAAGCAGATCCAAATATTTGGGGAGTGGGTTTGGCCACTGCATGATATATGCAGACATGGAAGCCACCAACCATCACAGATTGTTTTAGGTTTTGCCATCTTCTAGAATTCATTAATATTTGTATAATAATGAAAATTACATTTATTGAAAAAAAAACCTCTTATTGTCTCTCAATTTTCTACTCCTTTCAGAAAAATGTATTTAACTGCACTACAATCCTCAGAACACTTCTATGTGTTGTACATGCCTTCAAATCACCTGTGGACTTATGGTGACTACATGAATTTCATAGGGCTTTTTTCTTAGGCAAACAATAATCAAAGGTGGTTTTGTCAGTTCCTTCCTCTGAAATATAGACTGCAGCACCTCATATTCTTTGGTGGTCTCCCCATCCAAGTAATAACCAGGGCTGACACTGTGCAGCTTCCAAGATTAGATGGGATCTGGTGCCTTTAGGGTGTTTAGCCTCTTTAGGTATACATTTTACACAATGGAACTTGCTTCCTAGTACCTGTATGGGGTTGGGCCATACAGGGAGTGTGTGTGTGTGTGTGTGTGTGTATACAAGCACACCAAAAATTACTTTTTTCCCCCAGATACCATTTCCTTTTGTAGCACTGAAAGATGAAATTAAGAATGGGGGGGGGGCCGGTAAGAACAGAATGAGAACCGCAAGATGCACATAGAGAAAGGGCCATGTTACCTGTTAAGGCAATGTCTTATTCAGCATTAATGCCACATAAAATACAGTTGTGTGGCTACTATTAAAAAAATAGTAAAAAATAATTCTGAAGCATTTCTGAGATTGTGAATCAAGAGTTTCCTTTTTCAGGACAGGTGTTTTGTGACGTGTATAACTGTGAATATTAAACAGGATATTAGCAAACTATCCCAAAGGTACTTAAAAGGACTTGAATCTTAGAATCATGTATTCCTTAGGTCTAGGGATATTCACATGGGTCTTTGAGCCAGTACTAGACATTTTATGTCTACATGTGCTGACTTTAGGCACAGTGCTATGGTTTCAGTTACTTCTATAATAATATAAGACACACTATAAACTCAGGAAGCCTAAGCTTATGGCTTGCGAATGTCAGCTTTCTGCATGCCTCAGCCAGTTGTGTTGTGTTGACTCCAACACAACTGGTTCAGTCTGTGGCAGCACAGCTGAAGGTCATTGTGAACAGATGAAAACCACATCTGTCACTGGCTCACATAAATAAAGTTATGTTAATACCTTTCAAGGTTCGCTGCTTGTCTTTTCAGCATTTTCTGTGAAAGAAAACTGTTTCTGTGCAAAACAACCATATGCATATTTTTCACTGAACAAATGCTGAACTGAATCTCAACAGTCTAGGATTCTCCACACTCAAAACCATGTTTTTCAACAATTTTCTGAATATTTTCCAATATTCTTTTCATCCCTAGTCTGGTCAAGAAAGATTGCAGAGTTGGGAAAGTTAAGAAGAATTAGGAAGATTGCCAAAGAAGGCAAACAAAATGACTAGGATGTTACAGCTACAATTTTCCTATGAGGAAATATTACAGTGATTGGGGCTTTTTTTTAGCTTAGAAGGACAAGTAAAAGAGGGAATGACAGAGAAAATGACAAAGGAGTTTTTTTTTTGGTCTCCCTCTCACCATACCAGAATCTGGTTGGAATCTGTTGCAATACAGATGAACAATTGGAAATTCAGGGTAGATAAAAAGATGTACTTCACACAGGACATTGTTAAATTAATTGGATATCGTTAGATGCAGGGATTGTCTCATTATATTAATGACATAGTATTAATATCAAAATCAGCACCATCCATGTCATAGGCTTTCCAGTTTCTATGTATGCTTATGAAAGCTGGGCAGTGAAGTAGATCTACAGGAGAAAGATAATCTTATCTGAAACATGGTGCTGGAAGAGAGATCAGCAAACATCAGGGGGACCCAAAAAGAAAAATGGTGCTAGAGCAAATCAAGTCTGAACTCTCAAATCAACATGATTAAACTGAGGCTATTATAGTTTGGACATATCATCAGATGACATGTGTGTGCAAGCATGTGTGTGTGTGTGTGTGCAAGAGAGAGAGAGAGAGAGAGAGCAAGCATCAAAACATTTCCAGTATATGCCAAACCTACAGCTGCCCTTTTACAGAGTTTTCTTGGCAAGAGTATTCCAAGGGAGGGGGGGTTCCCACTGGCTTTCTCTAAGGCTGAGAGAGTGTGATTTGTTCAAAGTCATCTAGTGAATTTCCATGATCTAATAGGGATTTGAAGCGTGGTGTCCCTGAGTCCTCATCCAACACTCAAGTCAGTATATTATGCTAGCTCTATTAGATGACATGAGTCATTGGAAAACATGATAATGCCCGGTAAAGTGGAAGGCATAGGGAAGTAGTAATGCCACACTACAGATGGATTGATTCAGTTGAGGAAGCAACAATCCTGAATCTGCAGGACCTAAGCAAGCGGTAGTACTGTCATGGAGATCCTTTGTTCATGGAGTTGTAATAAATCAATGCCTACCTGACAGCAAGTAAAGACAGCAACAAAGATTCAGGAATGTCTTGGATAAATTTGAATGCTGTCCCATTTTGGGGAGTAATACGGTGTTGGGGAGTCCAGCAATACTGAGAGATTACTAATAGATGACTCTGAATACCAAGTGGTGGGGAACACAGTTGGGCGGGTGCTACTTCCTGTATTTTCTCTATTTGCATCTCATTGGTCACTGTGGCAACAGAAGGCTGGGTGACATGACTATGATCTAGCACTATTCTTCCTTTCTTATCACATACAACTGATGAAATGAAGAAAAATCAAAGATGTTAAACTACCTGTTAGTAATCTTCTGAAAGGGAGAAAACAGAGGCTATTAAAACATGCTTTAGGACTTATAAATGAGCGCTCTGTCATTTAGATGCAAAGTAGATTGCTTTCAGAATAACACTTACTGTATCTGATAAACATGCCAGTCATAAAGAACAGCCACCAATTTACAGAAATTAATATGCTCAATTATTTAAAACTAGATGATGGATGTTGTGGGGGGGATGAATGTTTTTTATTTACCTATGAACACATAGAACAATTTAAAGCTGAAGGGTTTTTTTTAATAGGTGTTATCGACTATCCCCTTCCCCATGCAGCACCCTGAAAAACTGATGAAATTTAGGAGAATGTAGTGAATGGCATGGGTATGGCAAGAGGAGGAACTGTAAGGAAAGAATTTCAGTAGAAAAGGGGCATATCTGACAATCACACTCCGGAAGCAGAAACATGTTCTGCTCACGAATCAGCTTTAGATCTAGAAGTGACCATAAGTGCAACAACTGTGCATTCCTCTTCCCTAAGCTCTAACACTCCTTCCTAAATAAATCAATAAACATCTTAATTCAGCCAGTCATGAACCTGGGCCTTAGGAAATGCCGTTCAGGGAATTTCAGGGAAGACAGTTGCAATACCCTGGATAATCCATTTGTACGATTAAATTATCCTTTGACATCTGCTTGAGAAGTCCATTCTTTTCTGTTGTCTGTTGCTTGCTTTGTGTGTGTGTGTGTCCCTGTGTGTGTTTGTGTTTGTTTCCTTTTCTTCAGCTACGGGACTCACGGTGGCTTACAGAAATTAAAACAGATCCAGATAAACAGTTCTTATTGCTAAAACTATATATTTTTGACTACCCTCGTCTCCTCCCTCCTTATCTCTTCCTTCCACTTATTTTTATACATGCCACTTGTTGCAGTCTGTTCAGCTACCCACAGTCGGTAGCTGAAACCAAATACCACTCTGGTATTGTGTGTCTATTAAAAAACAGCTGGAATCTATGTACATAGGGTAACTATGAAAGAAAATGTAGGTATGGACAGAGGGTGCTAGATGAGGGCAAAACATTCAGCCTGGTTACAGAGGGACAGCTGTTACTAAATGTTCACTAGCTAACTCTTTCATGGGAAAGTCAAAGATGGCTTTTCTTTTCTTGTTCTGTTTTTTTGTTATGGCAGCAGATTATCTTGTTAGAAAATCTTGTTCTATTTTTTTGTTATGGCAGCAGATTATTTAGTTAATCTGTTTGTCTAGAATAGGTTGAGTACATAAAGGAAAAAAAATGCAGCTAGCTATGTATAGCTTCAAAAATATTCTGCGATGCAAGACCCATCAAATGTTTGAACTCTTTCTTCTCTATGAAATCACCTGTAACACCGGAAGAGTTGTTCCGGAATAGTGTGCAGGTACTGTCAGAACAAAATGGGGGTGCACAGGCCTGCCAGGGGAAGAGCACGGGGCAGTGGAAATCACTTTCTTTGCTTTCTCCAGTGGGCGCCTCTTTCTAGTGAATCCTAGTTCTTCTGTGAGCTGAAGAAATTCTTCCATTTACTTCTTATCCCACTGAGAAGCTTCAGATTCTGTTTGTATCTTGTAATGAACTCTAGTGATCCTAGCAGTGCACTCAGCACATAATATTCTACAATCCAGACATATGCTGGACACAGCAGGCAAATGGTAGATTGGTATCCATATTTGATGCCAATTTGCATACTTAACTGGAGGTTTAATTACACCATGTTGATTTTCTCCTAGCACTTCCATGAGTTTTTCCCCCCCCCCTTGAAACTTAACATTCTTTAAAGGTAGCTGCTGTTGTGGGAATTACCTTGTTTTTCTAAGCAAAATTTAGCTGATTACTATGTATTTACATACTGTAATTTGAATGGCTAATTATGTAATTAGTGTAAATACATGTAATATGATTTATTTCTCACAAAAGCAGATAAAGTGCACTGCTCCTTGCTTCTGACTCTACAAATCATACTAGCGTATGTCTTGGTGTTTCCTTTATTCAAGGTTCACCCATCTGAAGGAATGCTAGATTCACCTCTTACATCTTCTATTTGTCGTGCTCAGCAGGGAAACTGTGAGGGGTGGCACTTTGGCAAACAATCACACAGACAACCCTTATTTTGAAGAGACAAAAAAAAAAAAAAGGTCACAGTTTTCATTGGTTACAGATGCAAGTAGGCATGGCCCAGATGAGATTGGATTCAGGCATTGGATGTCTCACCTGTTGATTTATGAGCCATGAAATCCCCAGCACATGCTTAGAATCACAGGAGTGATGGAAACAGAGTAACACTGTTGAAAACCTCTGTGTGCATTTCCCATCATTTGAGTGAGAGGTTGGGTTTCATGCCCCCAAGCTGGGTGTTTGTATCTGATTCCCAGATTGAAGACTGTTTTCTAAACAGAAAGCTTGCCTTCTGGAAAATTATGCTAATCCTGATTGGCTGGTTATCCCATTGCAGCAAGATGAAGACTGTGTAAGGCTCTGCTAAGAATGGCAGAAACTCAAAGCAAATGCTGTGGAATTTCTGTTTCCCCAGCCCCTGGCCACAGTCTCCAAAATGGTTCCCCAGGTAATTCTGGGGCTGTTATCTTTTCCAGAATGTGGCTATCAGGCCTTCCAGTACCAAACTATTTTGGATAGGAATCACAGAGCTACATCAGCTATCCTTGATATCAGTAAGATCAGGGGAATGACTTAGCTACAAAGAGGCCACTTTGGATTATCTCCAATAAACAGCTTAACATAATGTTAACTCACATGGTTCTGTCCTGCAGAATCTTGGGACTGGAAGTCTGATGAAGTAGTTAGAATTCCCTTCTTATACAATTCCAGTTCTTCCCTGGTGAAGCTTTAAAACTGTGTAACAGAGAATGGTAAACAAACTATAAATCCCAGGATTCTGAAGGATAGATTCTGACAGTTTAAGTAGTATCGAACTCTGGTAAATGTAGTATCAATATGTTGTTGTTATTGTTCTATGCCTTCAAGTTCTTTCTAATATGGAGACACTAACGCAAACCTGTCATGAGGTTTTCTGGAGCTAATACTGTGTGACACACCCAGGTCACCCAGTGGATTTCCAGGTCTGAGTGAGGAATGAAATCCTGGTCTCTAGGGTCGTAGTCCAACTCTGAAACGACTCCACTATGCTGGCTCTTAGTGTAGATCTACTCCTACTTAATTTCAGCAATTTATTTTGGAGGGCATTCTTGGACCTCTGTGTTACATTGATTGGATCTAATCCATAACTGTCCAACATGCCCCACACTGCATGAGATCATTGTTTTCATGTAATATTTATTCCATTCAGTCTAATTCCCACTAATTTATCAGGTATTCTTGTTGTTATCTGTAGGTTTATGTTGTGAAGATGTACCTTTTATTATCTGTTATCCATTCCTATGGTAGAGATGCTGACACTGGAGATTTACCATTCCAGAACCTATAGTTTGATACAGACAGTTTAATGTACGTAATTTTAAAAAAGACACAAACCTTGTGACCTAGGTGTCTGGCTACTATTCCTGTTCCGTTTGTTACAGATTCTTTCTTGCATGGGCAATTCCCCTGCGATTTGTTCAACTCATTTCTCCAGTTCAGAAAAGTCACATAATTCCATGATTTAAGGAGCCAACCATTTATTATTATTATCACTGCATCTCACCTTTCCATATCTAAGAGTTCATATATTACATGCATTTTGATACACACATGCACGCGCGCGCACACACACACACACACACAGAGTGAGGGAGAAAGAGAGAGAGAGAGAGAAATCTGAAAGAGGGAGGGATATCTAAATATTGAAATTAATATGTTTACTTCACGTCTTTTAAGTAGAGGTTCCCAAGTGTGGGTGTCCAGATACTACATTTCCCAGAGTAGTAGTAGTAGTAGTAGCAGCAGCAGCAGCAGCAGCAGCAATAACAATAACAACAACAACAACAACAACAACAATAATAGAGCCCTGGTGGCGCAGTGGTTAAATGTCGGTACTGCAGCCACAAGATTGTGAGTTTGATCCTGCTGGGCTCCAGGTTGACTCAGCCTTCCATCCTCCACAGGTTGGTAAAATGAGTACCCCACTTCTTGATGGCAGTTAGCTAAAACACATTGTAAACTGCTTAGAGAGCACTTAGTTGATAAGTAGTATAGAAATACACATGCTATCGCTACTGCTATTACTAGGTGACTGCTGGCTGTGCTGGCTGGCGCTTCTGGGACTTGAAGTCTAAATATGTCTAGAGACCCAAGTTTGGGAGCCCCTGTTTTTAAATACTTTGTTTGGTTCTGTATTCCAAAATTGGAGACAGATGAAAAACAGAGAAGAACATTTCCCTAATTTATAAAGTGGATCCATTTTGCTTCTATGGTTTATTTAGTAATAAGAGAGGCATTTTATGAAAATTGATGTTTTATTGGCTTTAAAGAAGTGGCCATAATTACAATTTTATAACCTTTTAAATTCCCCCATGATTAATCCAGGAATTGTTAATGGCTGAATTAAATGTATGACTATGTTAAGTATTCATAGCATTTATATAGGAAATTTAATTTCTTGCAAGTGCTAACTGGATATTGAAACACCACTATGAAGATATCTTAGGTGATTTCCTGGGTGCCAGTGTCAAAAGAAGTAAAATATCAAGCAATAATTCTTATCAGGGAAGAAATGTATACCCTGCATCCTGTTGGTGAGCTGTATTGGCAGGAAATGATAGCTGGGAGATCTTCATTGAGGTGCTGTTAAACAACATCAGCCTATGTGTGGGTTTACGGGGATGCAGGATTGTACCTGGTAGTCAAGCAGGGTGGGAGCAGGGGAGGCGAGATTGGCTCATAGATTGATTGATGGCGGAAGAAACTTCAGTGTATTGGCATTTACTGTAATGGTGGTAATAAGCTTCTAATTTATTCATTCTCTTATACTTTGTACATATCATCTTCATGTTCATTTTTTAAAAGTTGTAATTTATATCCAGAAAACCAGTGTGGCATAGTGGTTTATATGTTGGACTAGGACTCTGGAAGATAAAGGCTCAAATCCCCACTCAGACATAGGTGACTGTAATGGGCCAGGACTCAGTTTTCCCAAGTGAACAGCCACCTTGAAGGAGGACATACAGAAGCAGGCAGACCAGGAGCTAATTAGGCTGGGATGAGAGCCAGCTGGCTCCAGGTTTCTTAAGGAAGGCACAGGGCAGTAGCTCAACACCAGGAAAAAATCTGTGTGTTCCTGGCCCTTGTCTTGTGTTCTTTGGACTCCCTCCTGCCTGGACTGTCTGAGTGTGTTATCTGCTGGATTCCTGGACCTTTGGATTGTTTCTGGATCATGAACAGGCAAGCTGTATTGACTGGTAGTGTCTCTGTTGACTGTGAATAGCCTGTGAATGGCCTCCTGCTGACTGCACTCTGTTGCCTGGCATGGACAGCCAGCACTTGCAAACCAACAATTTTGGTCAAGTTATACTTGGTCAGCCTTCCTGAAAGACAATGCCAAAACCTATCTGAAAAAATCTTGCCAAGAAAACCTGAGAATATGAACTTCACTAACTATACCCTACTTGAAGGGACAAAACAACAGCAACGACAACAATTTGTATCTAGCTTTTTGATTTTTTTTTAAAGCTGATTCTCTCATCTCCCCATTTCATTGAATACAATCAAGAATACATGACTGTCAATCAATCAATCAATCAATCAATCAGTCAATAAAAAAATATTGACATATTTTGACTTCTTGATTAGGTCTTTTAGATGTGACACAGCAACTCTAAGCGGAGCCAGAGAGGAGCAGAATGATAGATCTTAACAGCATCCCATGTTCTGCCAGCTTCTTTTTGCAGGCTGGAAGAGGAAATATAGGACACTTCACTGGGCTTTCCAGACCAGAAGATTATTGTATTTTTTAAAACTGCCATTTCCAGGTCAGAATGGATGGGGGGTGGGATTAGGTTGGTGTCATGGGAAAGAAGATTCAAAGTTGGCATATTCCTCTCTTACCCTTTGAATGCCCCATTTTACGGACTTATACTGTTACCCTGATTTCTGGAGTCCCGTGGGGTACACCTCAATGTGCTCCAAACAGTGGGGAATGGGAATTAGCCAGAGCACAAGCTGTAGCACAAGAGGCAGGGTAACCTAGCGAGATCTTAAACCCAATGTTTACGGGGTCAGGCCGAGTCAAAAACCAAGCAGAATTAAGTTATAATTGTTTTCTTTATTTAAAAGACAGTCACTGCGCACTTATGTACTCACTCACACAGACCTAAGAAAATAAAGCGAGGAAATTCGATAGGGGATTTCAAGAAGGGTTTTCAGGGGAAATACTACACCTGATCCTGTAGCCCGGGTAGCCAGAAGAAATTCAGTAAGTCTGAAGTGGAGATTCTCAGCACATGGAAACTGAGGGGAAGGCTCAGCAAACGGAGCAGCAGCAAGGAGGGTTGACAACTGTGAGCGATCCGAAGAAGCGCTCAAAATCAGGGGTTCTTATAGGGAGAAATGTGCCTG
Organism: Cyclura pinguis; assembly: GCA_030412105.1. Classification (NCBI taxonomy): domain Eukaryota; kingdom Metazoa; phylum Chordata; class Lepidosauria; order Squamata; family Iguanidae; genus Cyclura; species Cyclura pinguis. Next base: position 136,353,697 of record CM059600.1, read on the forward strand.
TAGGGTACTCCGTTCCCGGGGAAAACAACGGGTTTCGGGTTTGAGACAAAGCCTCCAAAAGGTCAGCACTGAAGATGATTGGATTTTGATGGAGTTGTCAATAGCGCAGACAGTATGCAAACAGGGAGTGCTTGACATTTGGATAGTCAGCAGCGCTAATCTCGTCAAGCTGACTGTTCGGGGCAGAGAATCTTTTGTATGCTTGGTGCCTACATAACTTAAGGTTTAAAGTGTACTTGCCTGGAGGTCTCCTGAAGCTGCATGCCAGAAAATTACTGGCCTGCCTGGGATTTTTCAGCCGTTCAGCTGTGTCCGTGTGCGTGCTTATCCAGGGGCCTCGCAAGCATGTGGAGAGGAGCAGTTTGGAATGGCCGATCTTTTTATATCAAATAATATTTGGCAAGCCTAGGGCTCGGACTATAGACCACAGTAACAATACCATCAAACACTGGCAAGTGAAATAGGGCTTTTTGCCATCATGGGTGATTATTTCCAGGAGGATTGTGGAACCTCCTTCAGATTCTAACTTTTCTACCATGTGACATTGTGGTTTAGGACTGCAATCTTAATTAAAAAATTAATTGTAATGTCTGCATCCTAGATGAGGCGTCTTCCTTTAGTACTGGAGGAAAAAAATGCATTAAACACCACAAAAGATTACGTTCTGGAAACTAGCTTCTCCAGGGTGGTTCCATTTAGTCCAGTATGATTTTAATTAAATAAGTGGCTTGAGGAATCTGCTTATACTTTCCATCATCCTTTTCTTTCCCCTTAATCCAAGCAAGTTGGTCCTGGGAGCCAAATAATGACTTGGAGTTCTTATGTTTCCATGCAACAATGTCTGAAGTGATAAAAGATACATTATTCTAGGCGATGCAATGCTGCATATTAGATTTTTTCCCTTCCACCCTATTATTTACTCCTACAGTTATTTTATAAACTAGATTTGAGACTTTTTACATTTTTCAGTTTCTCGGATATTGACATCTAATAGATCTCTGTGCTCTTTAGTTAAGATGAATAGCACAAACTGAAACAGCCGCATGTTTGAGTTCAGCGAATGCTTGGTAAGAGATTCTCTGTTCTTGCTATTCTCAATAGTTGGGCGGCCAAAAAATTAAGTCTTCATGTCAAGTGTTTAATTCAGTTTTCAATAGTAGGATTTTAAACCTACTGTCAGTATAAAACATCTGAGATGTGAAAGATTTTGTTTACTCTTTAGATTGTTTTTTTTCTTTTTCCTCACCAGGATTTGTAATCTGTGGCCATGGATGAAAGAGCAACTTTGGGTTCATGCTCAGAGGTGTTTCTATCTTTTTGAACATTCAGTAGTAGATCCCTAAGGTATAGGACAAATACCTTTTCAAACTTTGGTGGCGAAAGCACTTTATCCTTCAGTTTGTGAAGCTGCTTATTTACAGATATTTAAGCAAAGCTTCCTTGCTCGTGAGTATGGTTTCTGTTATTTATTTATTTTCTTGAAACGTCAAATTATATAAACATCTTTATTGGGGTATATTCAATCTTAAATATATACATAGGCCTGAATCCACTTGCTCCTCCCAATGGGCTGACCTATTGAATCAGTGAAATTTACATAGGTGTTGACTTTCCATCCAACAGTTGAGGCAACAGGTCTACTCTAATTTGTACCAGCAACTGAATTCACATTCATAGTGTCTATGTTATGGACATTGTGTATGTTTAGGCAATATAGGGTTTTAATGTCTTAAAATAATAGACATAAATAATGTCTCTGTCTTAAACCACAGGTGAGGAAACATTTCATTCTCCAAATGTTTCAGACTATAGGTCCCATCAGCTACACCCAGAATAACAAATGTGTAACGGATTGCAGAGGCTGCAGTCTAAAATATCTGGACACTTAGTGGTTCTCATCCTTGTCTTAAATCCAACAATCAAGGCACTGTCCCAAACCTCCTTTCACCAAATATTTCTTACAAGCTTGACTGAATTATGAAATAACATAAGGTGACTAGATCAAGTATATCTGGACATTACGGTTGTGTTCAAGTATCAAAAGCAAAATCAAGTAAGGACCTTCTTTGCTGTGGCACCCTAGTTATGGAACACTCTCCCTTTGGAGACCCAGTTGGCACCAGTGTTGATAGTATTCCAGTGCCAAGTAAATATACGGTTGTTAACTAAAGCTTTTAGGGCCTAACTAATTTTACACAAGCCCTCATATGTACTTGGTTTTAAATTATTTAGACTCTTTTAATTGTTTCAAACTGTTCTTTTAACTTGTTAACTTGTTTAATATAGTTTTAGCCTTTTAAAATCCTTTTTATTAGTTACATTATTTTTAATTTGTTAAATTGGTTTTACTGTATGCCAAACTGAAATGTCTGGACAGAGAAGAGGATAAAAATATTTAAATTAATAAATAAATAAGTTACACCAAAATTAATTGTGGGCAGAATCTGTAGGCCAGAGGAGGGTAAAAGTCAGCTGCGCTCTGTTAGATGTCTGGATATTTTGCAGTAGATCTACAAGGATTTCTTACTATCAGTTGATTATCCATAGCAAAAGAAAACCTCTGATCAAGCCATTCAAAAGAAGAAAGTTTGTGAGTGGACTTTTACATGGAAGAACTTTGAGTTCACTTCTGTTCTGACATTTGAAACAAATTTCTAGGCTCAAAATGTGCTCAGAGAAGAGTGTTCTTGAATTCCAAATGTATGCGTTCTGCATTCCACAAGCAGTATGATGGAACAAGAACCCGCTCTCCTATCTTCATGTCATGTATTGCTCTCTCTGCTGGGATACAAAAGAAGGCTGTGCTAACATATCCTGGTGCTTGGGCTGTGCTAACATATCTTGGTGCTTGGGTACTCCTTCAAGTATCAGGATCCCAGCATGTTTAGGGTGCTAAATGTCATCACCAGCACCTGAAATTCAAATCAGAAGCATATTAGCAGCCCGTGCAGCTCCTTCAAAACTAACATTGCATGGTTTCAGTAAGACATTCCTGTCATCAGTCTAGCTGCTACATATTGTGCTAGCTGTAGGCCATGAGTCATATCTGAGAGCATTGCAGTCGGTCAGTACAAGTGCAAGAACTAATGTGACCAAGTTATACTTGTCTAGTAAAGGCCTGCCCAGGAATGACCTGGCCTTAGGCATCCAGAACCATAGAGTCCACCTGGGGTCTACAAACAGATTTGACCTACATATCTGCTTCTTTGGGGGAATGCCATTGTGACAACTTACTGTCCTTTTCTTAAATCTGTGAACCACCAATACACAGACCCAATCTCTTATTGGAAATCAGCTTCACTTTACTGGCTCTCATCAGGCCCATTACAGCATCCAGGCACTGCTGCATTCCTTGCACAGTCACAGTTGACTCTGACAACCAGGAGACATAAAGCAGAATGTCATCAGTATATTGATGGCATCAAAGCCCTAGACTCCTAATGATCTCATCTAGTGGCTTCATGCACATATTGAATAGCACATGGAATATGATGGAAGCTGATGGTACTTGCTAGGAATGACCACTGATAGGAAATCTGTAGGAATGAACAGGAGTCCTTCTATGCTTGTCTCTAGAATCAGCCTTGCAGACAGGAGTAGAACAAGCATAATATAGCACCTCCTACTTCATAGAGCTGGTCCATGGGACACTGCAGATAATGTTACTGAAAACTGTTGAGAGATCCAGAAGAATCAAAAGGACAGTACTGCCCTGGTCAGGTCAACCAAAAGTGTTTAAGGCAATTTCAGTCTCAAACCACACTGAAATGGATCCAGGTAATCTATTTCTTCTCAGAACATATCAGGTAATCCAGTCATCACATACTCAACTACCGCACTCAACAGGAGGTGCTGGTGATGGGGCAGTCTCTGAGTCTAAGGAAGTCCTGTTCAGGAGTGGGTTCACTACTGCCACTTTAAAAGTGTACCTACTCCTGCAGTCCACCACTACTAGATCTATAAGAAAAGATGAACAAGTGTCTATAATATATGCACTCACCCTTCACAACTATTTTATATTTTGTTCTTGAATATAAAATATAGTACAAGCTATCTCTCTAGGATACATGAGACAAAAGGTAGCAAGAGATTCCAGAAGCAGTTCTGTAGTATAGTATAATATTATATTGTACAGTATCATTCCGCAACAGAGGAGCTGAATGGCAGTTCATCAATTTCACACAACCAGAATTTTCAAAATATCAAAGTGTTTATGGTGGAGCCTGTAATGAACTGAAGCTGCTGTTATTGAAGCTGTGACAATGCAATCCTAAAAGACCTTCATAATCCTAGTTTCTGGAACTCTGATTGCCCAAAGCCAAAAGCTGGCTTGCATTAAAGGTTTTACAATTTAATCAGGGAAAAGGAACACATGGGGGACTTTATCAGTAGACTGAAAAGCTCTGCAAGAGGTCAAAGTTGGAGGTTGAGGAAATGTGCTGCAAATATTTTATTCAAGTTAATATTCTGGCAGCTGAATTTTGTGAAAGCTGTAATTTTACAAGCCACCTTCTGTTAAAACTGCCTGCACAGAGTTATGCAGAATAAGCCAAGATTCAGTCAAAGCATGGGCTGGCTTGGATCCATTCTTTCGCTCCCAGTTTATGGAGGTCAACATTCTGCTGTTTTGTTGAGCTCAAGATGTTTTTTAAAGAACACAATGATGGTGATTACTTTACAAAGAGGTCCACTAAAAAATAAAAAATAAAAAATACCCCAACAGCCGTTGGATGCTTTGGCTGCATAAACATGTCCATATGCTCTTGAAATAATAAAATTGAATGAAACAGACCTCTACCATCCTTTCATTAATTGTAAAAGGAATTGTCTCAACCTCCTATCCAGATATCCATATGCACATTCTTAAACTGGATTAGAATGATATGGCATCGAATAGCTGGTTATGTCAAAGAAATTAAATCCAAACGGACTAATTTAAACTTTTCTCCAATACAGCAGACAATTGGTATGGTCTCTTCCTACATGCTGTCATCACTGTTTTTTTTTTTTTTTTAGTTCCAGTGGGGTAGTCATGTCAGTGTCTTGCAGCAAAAACATTTATTAAAGCATATGTTTTGATTGACTACAGTCAACTCCATGAAGTTCATAATGGTGCAAGGAGTGTTCCCTTGAACTGCAAGGGTTCCCTTGAACTATATATATACATACATCTTTGGGAATAAATGGAAATAGTGAGGTCAGGGGGAAATGGAATGCTGAAATCTGATAGTGACATCCAAGGCCTAAATTCAGATATTATAATAGACCTACTGAATCAGTGGGAATTTGGTACAACAACACAACTGTAATATATTAAGTATGTGTTACTATATTTGGAACTAAACAGTGGAATTTAGGCTCCCATAGTTAACTATGGCCAAACCACTATTTTGTGAACGACCACCATGGATGTGTTGTTGTTGCTAACTGCCATCAGGTTGACCTTGACCAATGGCGACCTTATGGATAAGAGACCCCCAACCCACCCATCAGTTGCCCTGCCCAAATCTTGCAGATTCAGGGATGTCTCTTCCTGGACTGAGTCTATCCATCTTTAATGTGGCCTTCCTCTTTTCCTACTGCTTACCAAGCATTATTGTCTGTTCTAGTGAGTCATGTCACCTCATGATATGACCAAAGTATGGCAGCCTCAGTTTAGTCATCTTGGTTTGTAGAGAGAATTCAGGCTTGATTTGCTCTAGGACCCATTCATTTGTGTTTTAGCAGTCCAGGGTATCCATAGAACTCTTCTCCAGCACTACATTTCAAATGAGTTGATTTTCTTCCTATGATCTTTCTTCATTGTCCAGCTTCCCCAACCATACCTAGACATGGGAAATAAAATGGCATGGACAATAGGGACTTTTATATTCAAAATCTTCACACTTGAGGGTCTTGTCCAGTTCCCTCATAGCTGACCCTTCAAGTATTAGGCCATTTCTGCCCTACACTGTTATAGTGCTCTTATTCCACTTTCAACCTCCTGTGGAATTCTGGAGTTTGTAGTTTAGTGAGGTGAAAGAGCTCTCTGGCTGAGAATTCTAAGTGTCCCTCCCTAAATTCCCCCCCCCAACTGCAAACCCCAGGGAGGGGCATTTAGAATTCTCAGCCAGAGAGCTCTTTCACCTCAGTAAACTACAAACTCCAGAATTCCACAGGAGGTTGAAAGTGGAATAATAGCGCTATAACAGTGTAGTGCAGAAAGGCCCAAAGACTCAAGGGGGGAAAAGTGTGAGAGAGTACCTTGTAGAATCGTCTACAACATTGTTAGTGATACTTGACACTCGAAACACCCTTTTTTCATCCCCCTCTCAAGTCTTTGGATACTTTTCCATCCCTAATGGCTATTATTAATAACTGATTGTCACTGTTCCTAATTTTTACATGTCATTTCACTTTGAACTCATGCTTTCCACTAACATATCTGTGTGAAAGTGTGAGTCTGAGATCTTTCTTCATTCCACTGTGTTGCCTCCTGAGTCTGTGGAAGGCACCAACTAGTGAATTTTTCAGAGAAGGGTTGTAAAATAGGAACAGTATTGCTTGTGGTGTACACACAAATCCTTTTACTGTCCTGTTCTGCATCAAAATCAGTAAGAATGGAAAGGACAGTAAAGCAGAAGAAATAAGACTCAGTGATGCTTCTCTTGTACCACCTTCAGCCCTCTTACAAACTATTTTATGTTGGATCATTAATATAAAGTGCATCACTAAGGATAATCAACTTCCTCATTACCTATGGATTAGAACTGGCCTACATTGTTCCAATGGCACATTATTTATTTTTCTAATTATTGTATATTGAATTTAATATATTGCAGAACAGCATATCTTGAAATGAACTGATTGCTATGCACCCACAATGGTCACAGATCTATTTATAAATCCTATTTTGTAGAGGGTCCAATAAACAAACTGAAATGCAGCTGTATAATAAAGGGATAACTTTCATTTCATTCTAAAAATGTTCAGCAGAAATTATTCATTATATTTAAATAGTCCAGAATAGACCATTGCTGATAGCTGTTCTCTCTTCCTTTTTCTTATTATTGGGAAAAAAGGAAGGAAGAAACTAAAAAAAGAATATGATGAAATGCACAAATGCAAACAGAGATATTGTGCTAACTGAGGCACTTTCTAGATTATCACAGGAAGATGTGTGTGATAATATTCACAAATGGTCTGCTGAAATCAGTTTGATAAATGTGATATTTTACCAGCTGAGTTGAGAAAATAGTTGCTTTCCGGTGAACCTCACACACTGCAAGTTTCTATAAGGATAGCAGAGTTTTTCTTAAATGCCACCACCTTCCACCCCAAGTGCACACCTTACTTAGGTAACCTTGTTCTTGGCTGATTTATGTCAGGAACCAACCACAATAGACAATAGTGGTAAGATATATGATTTCATAACAAAACATGTGATGTCTTATATTGAGTAAAGCCATTGGTACATCTTAGCACAGTACTGTTTACTCTGATTGGCAGAAGCTCTTAGAATCATAGAGCTGGAAGAGACTACAGGGGCCATCCAGTCCAACTGCCTGCCATGCAGGAACACACATCAAAGCATTCCCAACAGATGGCCATCCCGCCTCTGCTTAAAAACCTCCAAAGAAGGAGACTCTACTGCATTCCGAGGCAGCTGTCCACTGCCAGACAGCTCTGACCATCAGGAAGTTCTTCCTGAGGTTCGGGTGAAATCTCTTTTCCTGCAGCTTGAATCTATTGCTCCTTGTCCTAGTCTCTGGAGCAGCAGAAAACAAGCCAGCTCCCTTCTCGACATGACATCCCTTCAAATATTTAAACATGGCTATCATGCCACCTCTTAACCTTCTTTTCTGCAGACTGAACATTCCTAGTTCCCTAAGCCGCTCCTCATAGGGCATGGCCTCCAGGCCCTTCACCATTTTAATCGCCCTCCTCTGGACACATCTAACCAATGCAGAATAGAGTGGTACCGTTACCTCTTTTGATCTAGACACCATACTCCTATTGGTGCAACCAAAAATCACATTAGCTTTCTTGGCTGCCGCATCACACTTTTGACTCATGTCCAACTTGTGATCTATCAAGACTCCTAGATCCATCTCTTTCACATGTACTGTTATCCAACCGCGTGTCCCCCATCCTAAATTTGTGCATTCCATTTTTTCTGCCTAAGTGTAGAACCTTATGTTTCTCTGTGTTGAAATTCATTTTGTTAGCTTTGGCCCACCTCTCCAGTCTGTCGAGGTGATTTTGAATTTTGATCCTGTCCTCTGATGTATTAGCAACCCCTCCCAATTTGGTGTCATCTGCAGATCTGATCACCATGCCCTCTACTTCTACATCCAAGTCATTGATAAAGATGTTGAGTAGCACTGGGCCCAGGACAGAACCCTGTGACACCTCACTAGTCACTTCTCTCCAGGATGAAAAGCAGCCATTGGTAGGAACCCTTTGGGTTTGGTCGGTCATGTCCAAGCTTGGTCTGGGGTGGCAGCCAGGAGAAGCTGATAACAAACACAGGTCAGAAACTCAGTAGTAACTTAAGGGGTCAGTTTACTGAAGAAAGGAAACAGCTTTGCAAATGCAAAGCAATAAGGGTCCCAACAATGTTCATAAATCAGAGGCAGGCAAAAACAAATGCAAGTCAAAGGCAGAAACACAGGCAAGGGCAGTGAACAGAAGCATGCATGAAATGGTCAGTTGATTGCTGACAAAGGCTAGAGGGGAAAGGCTCAGTTCTTATAGGCTCCAGGGTCAGCACAGCTGGTGCCTGATTAATTGGTGCTTGGCATAAATTTGCTGGGAGAGATGCAAGAGACCCTTTTGATGTCTATGCTGGGCAAAGGTGGGTATGGCTAGATCATTCTCTGTGTCAGAGTGAGCAGGGTTCCCTGCTGGGACTAACACTTCTGTCCGTGGGGTGGGTGGTGGTACTGTCTGCTCTGCAGGTTCTGCCACAGCAGTCTCTGTGTCAGGGCTCAGAGCAGGTTCTGCTGCTTCAGATTGTGAGTCTAAGTCTAGATCCTGGAAACCCATGACAGGTCAACCAATTACAAATCTACCTGACAGTAGCCCTGTCCAGCCTGCATTTTACTAGCTTCTTTGCAAGAATGTCATGGGGAACTTTGTCAAAGGCCTTACTGAAATCAAGATATGCTGTGTTCACAGCATTCTCTTCATCTATCGAGCTTGTAACTCTATCATAAAAAGAGATAAGATTAGTCTGGCATGACTTATTTTTGAGAAACCCATGTTGACTTTTAGTGATTATGGCATTGCTTTCTAAGTAATTACAAACTGACGGTTTAAAGATCTGCTCTAGGATCTTTCCCAGTATTGATGTCAGGCTGACTAGGCGATAATTATTTGGGTCCTCTTTTTTTCCCTTCTTGAAGATGAGGATCGCATTTGCCTTCCTCCAGTTCAGTGGGACTTCTCTTGTTCTCCAAGAGTTCTCAAAGATTATTGTGAGCAGTTCTGAAATGATTTCTACCAGTTCTTTTAATATCCTTGGATGTAATTCATCTGGCCCTGGAGACTTGAATTCATCCAGTTTAGCCAGGTATTCCTGCACTACTACTCTACCTATTCTGAGCTGCATTTCCCCCCTTTCCTCACCTGCTCCCCACCCCCCAGGTTGAGTATTTCTATCCTTTTGGGAGAAAACTGAGGCAAAGAAAGTGTTGAGCAGTGCTGCCTTTTCTCTTTCCCCCATTAGTAACTGGCCATTGTCTCCATGCTGTGACCCTATCACTTGTTTTTCCTTTTGCTGCGGACATATCTAAAAAAAGCCGTTTATTATTCTTCAAAGTGTCAAGCAGAGATGTCTTTTCTGGCATGAAAATCTTTTTCCAAGGAATGAACCAGGAAGTTCAACATACAAAATAGATGTTTATCCATTGCATGTTGACCTCTGAAGTGACTTTATTTTTAATTTATTGTCAATTCATTTTACTGCATTATGATCCCTTTTATCTGGAGGGTAATTAGAGGAAACTGAAAATGTTTGGTTAAAAAGCCATTCAAATAAAAATGAGTGATAGCTACAAAGAGTTAACACTGACATGAAATTACTTGAGAAGGTCACAGTGAACATAATTGTAAGGTCAGTGTAATCTTCAGCTTTAAAGTATGGATATTTCTTAGCTATTTTGAAAGATGTGTATTGTACAATATGTTTCACTTTAGTTATTAATTTTAATTACTGTTCATTACTATAGAAAACAAATGGTCCTCAAAGCTTAATTTGTATTTATTTTATTGAAAGGATTATTGAGTCTTTACTGAAGAACAGACCTATTTCAAAACTGAGTTATGAATGTTTTTGGACAGAGTATAAGTAAATAGTAAAGACTACATCAAAATATTAAGAATTTCATTTTTGATGAACCTATGTTGTGTTTTCCAACATCATTTGTATCATCATCATCATCACCACCATCGTCATCATTGAAAATGCAAAATAGACCTCAATAATAGTAGTAGCCATAGTAATAGTAGTAGTAGTGATGGAGGTGATGATGATGTTGATGATAATAAATTTTATACATTTAAATTTAAATCCATGAGGCTTGTCAATCATGGTTCTGCCTGTATGCTGTCTCAGTATTCCAATGCAACACTTTTTGTTTTACTAAACTAAACAAAGACTATCAGGTTCCTGCAGAAACTAAAGGAATGTTACAACAGGCTTATCCTTCAGTTGTGGCTAAATATGGACCCTCCTACTTTTCTTCCTCTTCTTCATCCTCCTCTTCTCCAAACAGGTCAAAATATTTCTAGATTAGATTTCTTAATTCATAATTATCTGTGAATTATATATCAGCTGGTTAATATACTTTCTTCTTTATTTTATAGGAATGTTTGGCCCAAGATTCCATTTTTGAAACACAAATATCATTCAGCCAAACTCCTTTTGTGCCAAAAGGAAAGCACACAAGGACATTTTTGTTGACATAGTTTTCCAAGTCTTACAATACAATGAACTGTGTTTCCTTATGTGTTTATAGTACTTTTAGAATGAGAAATTGCAGTGCTAATTGCAATGTCTTTTAATTCCAGAAGAACAAGATAATGAGGGACTCTTCCTCTGTAATGCTAGTGTAATATTTTTGTGGGTGGGTTTGAAAGTGCGTGGTATGCAGTTAGAGATGATGCAGGCAAAACTTTTATTTCTCAGAGTGCACCATTCCACATGAAATGTTGTATTTGAGTGTTTGAGTATCTATCTATATGTGATTGGAGAAGAGCTGAAACTCTGTTTAATGTCTTGCTGTTGCTTTTCAATAGCTACTGTTCATATTGAGGAGACAACATTGGAAAGAATAGTTGAAGGATAAGATACATATACATACACACACACACACACACACACATGCAAATAACATGCTGGCTCATGGGAGTTTTAGTTCAGCACATCTGGGCAGCACCAGATTAGAGAAGGGTAAATTAAGTTTTAACTTCTGCAGTTAATTTGAAGATGTACAGTCTGACATTTAGCCCACTGACATTTTTCAGAATTTCCGCATCCAGGGCTGGATTAAATAACCCTGAGGCCCTAAACTATGGCCCTTTTCACATGTGTGTGGGGGAAACGGGCGAAAACACGCTAGAACAGAGCTTACCCGCAGCCGGGTAAGTCCGTTGCCACGCGGAGCAGCGCGAGCTCTCTGCTCCACACTCCTCCGGCATCCCAGATGGCAGCTTCCGGTTGGTGGAGGCTCTCCACCAACCGGAGAAGCTCGCCAGCCGGAAGCCCGCCCCTGGCAGATCTGCAGGCACGCACTTGCGGGCGCCTGCAAATCCACTTTGGAGCTGGGCGACGGAGCGGCATGGGGCTGCGCGCTCCGTGCTTTTTAAAAACCTCGAAAAAGAGGTTTTTAAAAAACACGCAGCTAGTTCCGGCCGCTCCTGAGTGGATTCTGGTGTGGAACTACAAAAAGTAGTCCACGCCAGTCCACTCTACGGTGTAGAAGACCTCAGTGACAGGTCGCTCTGCACCGTTTCAGAAGCCCGGTATGGAAATGGCCTATGTCAGATTTATAGTAGAAAACAAGAGGTGTTATAATGTAAACACTGGGGCTTGGACTTAAACTGGAGAGCTGGATGTAAATCCATGCACAGACCAAAAACTAACTGGGTAATGGCGGGCTAGTGACTCTTTCATTTGAGGACTGTTGTAAATAAGGAGAGAGAGAGAGAGGGGTGGGGAAAGTATGCCATTCCTAAAAAATTCCATGATCCAAACATTATTATCCCACAAAAGCCTTATACAAGGTGTGGTTGTCAGTTTTGCCATGTTGTTGACCTCTCTGGATTTTTAGATGCAGAGGATGCATTTTTCTTATAAGAAGTGACTCGTAAGCTGACTAGGGGACATTTGGGAGCATTTGGGGATAAGCATTTTGAAACTGCTGGTCCATTTCTGGGCAGATGTCAAACTGCTGGTGATGACCTTTATACAGCTTATGTCCGCACTGTTTGAAAAAACCATATCTCCCCATATGAGTTTGCTCTAGCTTTAAGATCTGCAGGTGAAGCTTTTATCTCAGTCCCACCACCATCACAGGCATGTCTGGTAAGGACGCAGGAGAGAGCCATCTCTGTGGCTGCTCCCAGCCTGTGGAACACCCTTCCCACAGGAGGTCCTGTTAGCCTTCTCCCTGCTGTCTGTCTGTCGACAGATAAAGACCTTTTTATTTAAGGGGACTTTTAACTTTTAATATGATGTGGGGGAGGGTGTTGTCTCTGTTTCATTCTGTTTTATATGTGTTTTTCCAAACTGTTTTTACCCTGCATTTCTACTAGCAGTTTTTTTAAAATACATATTTGATTTAATTGTGTTTTAACTTTTGTACTGAAAGGATGTGTTGTGTGTTTTTAAAAGTTGAATGCTATCTTGGATCATAGGTTGGGAGAAAGGCTGGATAGAAATTATATAAATAAATAAACTCTTTTGTTTTGGTGCTAAGGTTGCAAAGTGTATGCCTCCAAGATATCCTGGGGGTGCAATGTGATCCCCTAAACTCTGATAGTTGCCCACTCCTGCCTCAGGGGCTCCCATTTTCTTTAAGAGTGGAATTGTTTTCTTCTTAGTCATTATAGTCAACTACAACACTTGGGCCCATGGGTGGTTTCTTATGGGAAAGCACTTCAAATGCCAACAAAATTCTTCAGGCAACATTATTTTACTTCATCTTCTAGTAGGCCCATTTTAGACTCAACCCATGCCTGATTTTCACTAGGAGCATTATAAGACCTTAAGGGGATTCCTGCTCTGTTTGGGTGAAAAGAATCAAGTAGGAAACAGGGCCCAACTTGCATGGGATGTTCACTTGAGCAGGATTTCTAGCAGCTTCCCCAAAATCATATGAACTCTTACATGAGGTCTTCTTTCCTCAAGAACGATGGGTGTTGTATGTAAAAGTTGAGGAATTTTTAAGTTCAAGTGATCTTTCAATGTAGAATTGTTTCATTATGATACATTTCTTTTAGAAAAGAGAAGCATGACTTTGCAAGACTCTTCTGAACCAAAACATCAGTGGATATTCTGGGAGATGTATTCAAACAAAACAAAACAGAACAAAACAAAACAAAACAAAACAAAACAAAACAAAACAAAACAAAACAAAACAAAACAAAACAAAACTTGTCCAGGCTCTAGTCAGATGAGATGTACTCAGACATTACTTTTTGAATGACAACTTCTACAATTTCACTGGCTATGATTGCTGGGGGATTCTGGGAGTTGCCATCCTAGAAAGTAACTTCTCGAAACCCTAAGTCTGAAAACAACTATTAGCCACTTTAGAGTGTCTATCTCTCACAAACAGTTTTGTCCTATTTAGTGCCAAAAACAAAAAGAATATCATAAGTTGACCAGCTGACCTTCAAAGTCCCTTCCAACTCTATAGTTCTGTGATTCTTTGACAGTATAAAGAGAATGAATGCTGCAATTGTTATTGATGGTATGCGGTATAGCTTTGAGATGATGATGCAGCTTTGTGGCTTGGTACATTTTTATGATATTGTTTTAGAAATATATTGAAAGGTTTTTATAATAGTTTTTATTGCTCCTTTTGTACCAGTGGTGGCTTTGAAGGTCTGCTGAGGGGAAACATGTCATAGAAATAGCAGTTTGTAGAAAGTAGTTTGTAAAAACAAGTAGATTGTAGTGATAGCTAAAACACTAGATGCTGGATGTAGGGGTGAGGTGGGAGCATATCTTGCTTGTAGGCTTCCCAGAGGCATTCCCTACATGAGTGTGCCTGGATTTTAAGATCTTTGGGAGAGTGGTTTCTGTTCATCCCACCACTTCATAGGCAAGTTTGGTGAGGTCATGGGAGAGACTCTTCTCAATGATTGCTCCCAGGCTGTGGAATTCTTTCCTCAGGAGGTCTGTTGGCCTAGGGTTGTCAGGTAACCTTTATTTGAGGTCTGGAAAGCTTGTTCCCTGTCAAGACTGAAAGGTGCCCCATATTATAAGAGATGTCCCCTATTTGGGGGCTGAAAACCTTTTCCCTTTTATATAGACTGAACTAAATGCCAAGAAATTCTGTATTTTGGAGGTTCTGACCCTTTGTAAAGACAGAAATATGTATGCATCATGGAATTTATATGTTAATTTTACAGAGAAATATGTAGCTCAATTAACTTAAATAAATACTTTCATATGGTATTTGGGTACAGCACAAATCTGTTCATAGTTACTTCCTATCAACCCTGCATGCAATGCATTTCAACCATTCCTGATTGCTGTTTGGTAAACCTGGCAACACTAGGCTGGTCTCATCTCTGCTTTTTCTATTCTTTCCATTGGCAAGCACCTTTGGTGCTTAAACTCTTGTGGCAGAAGGATTTTTCAATGGGATATGTTGTGCTTTTATTGTTCTTATTGTTTTGTTTCAAATGTATGTTTTTAAATTCTTCAACTTTGTGCTTTAAATAGAATTGTTTGCTTTTTGAACTTTTGTTAAATAAGATTTTGGCTGTACTTTGTTTAAAATTGTTGCAAGCTGTCTTGGGTTCCAAGCTAGAAAAAGGTGGGATATAGATTGGATAAATAGTACATTCTGTTGAATGGCCATTGTTGAAAATTAGATGAACTGGACTAAATAAATTTTCAGAATGTATTAGATAAACCCTGAGATCCAGAATGACTCCTTTCTGTTCTTACGGCCATTGTGACTTCAATATAATTTATATTTGTGGGGAAAGTCTGGATGTTCTTACACTTTTATGGACTTGTATATTTCTGTTGAATGTACACAGCCTGGGCCAGGGATGGAAGGCAAATTCTGCTTCCATGTGTTCACTGGGCATGTTAATGTGCCTTTACGTTTCATAATTACTAGCCCACAAAAATTGTATCATCTGCACTATAATCACAACCAGATTTACATCTCTTTCCTCTTATCTTTCCTTTAACCAGAGATCTACATTTCACTGAAGGAGTGTTTTTAGGGTTGTTGGATCACAGGACTGGCACTGAGTCACCAGTTTTGATTAATCATCTCTAGGCAGAAGAAGAGGGTGCAAATTCTCAGGTAATAGGAAAGGATCACATGCAGACCTCCATTTTAGCTTGTAGAGCAGCTAATTGCAACCATTTGCAAGGCTTAAATTTTTTGTTGCTGCAACTTCCAAAGACTTCCGGAGGGGTGGGTGGGCTATGCATTTACTTATTTAGTTTCTTTCTTCCTTCCCAGTAGTGATGTCAGGGCTTACTCTCTGCTTTGCTCTCCATTTACCTTCTGGCAAAAAGCAAGTTGTTATTGTTGTTATGTGCCTTCAAGTCATTTCTGACTTACAGTGCCCCTAAGGCAAACCTATCATGGGGTTTTATGGAGCTGAGAGTGTGTGACACACCCAGGGTCACCCAGTGGGTTTCCATGACCAAACAGAACCCTGGTCTCCATGGTCACCGTCTGATGCTCAAATCACTACACCACACTGGTTCTGGTAGCAAGTAGAAGCAAGTAGGCTACATTAAATGTCCATTATCCTCTCTCCCTAAATAGGTAAGAAGGAACAATAATTTTTCCTTGATCTAGGAATCTTTAGCTAAGATTTCTGTCATAATTTCCAAACAGAAAACTATATCTTCTCCAATCCATATTTCAATGACAAACTGTGAATAGCTATGATTGGTAGTTAATGCGATCACTAGGGGACATCCCTGAACCTCAGATTTGGGCCCAGAAACCCGATGGGCTGGGACGAGCCTGAACTGGCAGTCCTATGTTTTCCTTTATCAAGTTATGGTAGAAATTATTAGCATCTTGTAGATTCTTCAGACATTTTTACAGTTTACCCCAGGCTGCACTGCCAGATAAACATTTCATAATGAATAATTCTCTTTCTGTTTGATCATACATCTTTAAAACCAAATGAGGATTCATATTCATTTGGTCCAATGACCCTTTCTTTTAAGATAATTATGGTAAATTATCAACATGGTTTCTCCTTAACAAAGATCAATTCTGAATTTTCCAGTACCAGGAGCAGCTAAAGCCTCAGAAGATAAATCTTTTCTTGTTGGCAGTACTAGACTTCCCCTTTATTATATTTTTTCCCCTCATTCATTCACAGTGCATAATGCATTGTTCATCTGATTTTACATTCAGCAGCAAGCATGCTATCCAGAGATAAGATGACCAAACAGGAGGAAACACTGAGTTTACAAAATCAACATTAAATAAACATGCACTTTTATTTAATGGTTATGGCCTAGATCCAATGTAACTCTAGTAGAGCAGCATTAGGTTTAACTGGAGTGCAAGACAACATGCACACATATTACATTCCATTGCATCTAGAGATGTTCAAGGAAAAGCTGCATTGCATCAGTCCACTGCACTAACTCTACAAATTCACTACTGCTAGTGCGCTACTTCTTTCTGGAATATTAGCTTATGTTATGAATACTGATATAATAGCATTATATTATAATGGTATGTATCTGCATATAGGACAGTCATAACTCAGTTAACAAAGCCTCTCATAGTGAAGCACTCTTTTTTCACCCTTTTTCTTTTCACCCTCCGTCTAACTGGAAACATTTATAAAAACATAGGTCTCCTTAGAGGGAAGTAGTACACTGTGGCTTGGAGCAAGAGATGAGTATGGATTGTATCATATTGTATGAAATATTCCTGCTTGTTTGGGGATCAAAATGGAAATCACAAGAAAAGTAGAAACTGGTGAAAGAAACTATCTTCTGTGGGTATGTTGTGGAAGAAGCCTTCAAGTGGTCTGTGGAAGACTCAACAAGTTTCATTTCACACCTGCATGTTGTCAGTTTTGAATAAAATGTTTGCTAGAACATGTTGAACTGTTCTTCTTTTCTGTGGTTTAGAAACCCATCCCTCTTCTTTCCATCTTTTATTTCTGCCTCTGGTACAAAATTTCATTTTAAAGAAATAATGCCTAGGAACACATCTACTTTGTTAGCGAAGGCATACCTTTGTGTCAGTATTCATATATTACGAGTACTGAAATTCTTATCAACTCTGGATAGAAGTACTTAACTAATCTTTCGAGGGGAAGAGTTCTAGCACAATGTTTTTTAGTTCCCCTGTCCCCAGCTGAACATATCAATTGGAGTTTATCAGAGGCACTCTGGCTTATCTACTGCCTAATGCAGTGGCAACATTCCTGGAAAGCTATTCCTTATTTTGCCAGTTTTATATGGAACTGTAATAACATTTTAAAAGAGTTGAGCATTCTTTGGAGTAAGAATTTGATTGCTTTTCAGCTCTGTTTATCTTAGGATAAATGGATTTCTTCTCTTCCCCCATGAAAGTGCACAGTGAAACCAGTGTGTGGATAAGGGTGGATAAGTGTCCACGCATGTACATGTACACAATACTGTTGGCTATTTAAGGAAGAGATAAAATACTATGTAGCCTAAGATTCAGAAAAAGTGGAAAGCAAATCTATTACGTGCCACTCATATACACATGCACAAACAAATAACACAGATATTAAAAGAAGAGTTTCTGGAAGAAATTCATTCATCTAAAAAGCATTTAAATCATCCATTCTTTTTTTTGTAGAAAAATCTTTGTTTAAATGTTTGCTGACCCTTTAGAGATTTTCAAATTGGAGGTAGCACATGCCTTAGAGCTAATAAGATGATTCAGCCCCATTATTTTAAGCAAAAATGCCAAAGTGCTCCAAAATACCAAGAAAGAGAATAGTAATCAAAGGAAGTATCTGCAGTATATTTTTTTTATGGAGTACATGTAAGCAATAATTTCATGCAATTAAATTAACTTTCTACTGGAAGCATAGTCACATAAATTAATAACCATATATTAATAGTCATAAATAAATAACTGTAAGGGAAAAATGAACAAACTCATCTGAATATTCCATTTATCTTTCTCAGTTGTAGTGATACTGCCACCTGCTACTATCAACATCCTCTAAAGTATAATCATTTTATCAATGCCAAATGACAACTAGTTTGATTGCGTGTAAGAAAGATCACCAAATCAAAACACACGAACCTCATAAAATATACCTAATTTGAATAAAGGAAAGATATACAGTAATACAATGTTCACAACAGAATCCAGCTGAGTGCTACCATGTGAAAAAAGACTGACAAATTACAAAATCTGACAGATGCTTCAAATGACAAGTATTTAGCCAAGGAGTTATAGCTATAATTTAAGCAACCAAAGCAATTCCTATGGTTAGAGATGTCATGTCCCTGGTTATGAAGACATTGCAGTATCTTATAGCAATAGCATGTGTATTTCCATACTGCTTATCAGCTAAGTGCTCTCTAAGTGGTTTACATGTATTTTAGCTAATTGCCCCCAACAAGCTGGGTACTCATTTTACCAACCTGTGAAAGGATGGAAGGTTGAGTCAACCTGGAGCCCGGCAGGACTGAACTCACAACCTTGTGGCTGCAGTGCCAACATTTAACCACTGTGCCACCAGTTGCTGTTCACTACTCCCATTCACCATCTGATCAGAATCGGTGTTCAAAAGTGGACTGTGTTCAAAAGTAATTCTGTAACCTGTATTCTGTTGCAATACTTTCCACCAGTGTTCCCATATTCTTTCTGCCATTTCTTTTTCTAAAGACAGACAACCAAATACTTTTGGATGACCAGCTATTTATGTCCTGATTTGCTCCCACGAATGGGGCCCAAGGTAGCTTACAATTAAACAGAACAAATAAAACTAAAATGCAACATGAAAAAGCACATTTTTTAAAAAAATGAAATACATCCATAATAGTTGAAAGCAGAAAAGGATGAACCCAGTTAAAATCCCTTCTGCAGCAAGCTAAATCCATTGTCAAAGGGCTAGCTGAATAAAAAAGGCTTGGTATATTGGTGGAAAGACCACCAGAGAGAGAGAAAAAAAATACAACAGAATCCAAAATCCACAAAAGACCAAAACCGTTGCTGGCTAACCAAAATGCAAAATGAAAAAAAATGAAAGATTTTGAAGCTTCACTAGCTTCTTCATCAGTCAAAGACCTTAAAATCATATAGGCTAAGGAAAGTGATGATGTTAGAATCACAGGCTTACATTATCTCACCTAATGGGGGACTGGAGACAACTGACAACAGAAGAAAGGTAAAATTTCAAATCCATTAGCAACAGAAAAATAACTTCTCTTGTCTGATGAATAAGCCAGTAAAGCTTAGAAAACTTGCATGATGTATTTTCTGCATTTTGGCTGGCCAATAGAAGTATTTTGGTTGTATTTTGCTGCATTACCAACATGACTACTCCTGAATAGGTTTTTAGGGAGAGAAACAGTCTAGCCTTCCCACTTGTCCAGAAGAGCAATTCCAGAAGCTGGCAGCAGCCACCAAAAAAGTAATATTTTTGTACCCTCAGACAATTATTCTCTAATTCAGTAAGTGCTAGACATCAAATAAAGAATTCATGAACACCATATTTCACACATTAAAGCCTCCCATGTCTTCAGCTGTCTCAGGATCACTTCATAGTGTGTGACTGGGTCTCTGTCAGAAAAAAAGTGGCGTGAGGCAATCACCACTTCTCCTTTGTGAAAAATGCTCTTATTGCTAACTTCCTGCTTCTAATTATTTGCACATTGTTGATTCATAATGACTGTTTACTCCTCTTTGTTCCATATCAGTTTCCCCAAAAGCTAGCTTTTAAGGTTCTCCTACATTTCTTTGTGAAATTTCCTGAGCTACTTCTAGAGTATAAACATGACTTCTGTCAGCTTTCCTTTTTTGCCTGGCTAAGCCAGATGAGCTTCTTTAACCTTGTCCCATATGATACGTTCTTCCTTCCTCTGCTTGCATTAGCAATTCTTCTTTCTACTTGTTTTAGCTGTGATGAAATAGCATTAATGTTAGATACCATACCTGAACTCTACATATATAACCAAAAGAAACACTGTGTTAATTAGACTAGGAATGACAAACATTGTTCTAATGCAAACCTGTTGTGGGTAAAATTGAAATGATTAATTTTGATGAGAAACAGGATCTAGGAAATTGAGTCACATTGTATATCCTTGGTAATCTTCCTACCACCTTGCTTGTTATCCTAATTCTTTTCAACTTTCATTGTACTTTTAGAATCCACTGCATAGGTACAGTGATGGCTAATTAACAAGCATGCAGTAGTTTGCAAAGTGTGGGGTAAAAATGAAAATGGAATGAAGGCCATCGTTTTGATAGACAGTTTTGCTAATTTGGTGGGAGAGAGGGAGAGATTATGAATCCTCCACTTTTCTATTGTAAGACACAGCTATTTGATTTCCTGGACCCAAAGGACCTTTCAGTAGCAGTATGCCAAATGAAGAACGCAAATGAGAAAGCATACTGGGATTGTGAATTAGTTCAGGGAAGATGTGGGAGACATACTGGTGGCATGTGTCAGAATGAGATATGCTCAGATAGGAACTTTGCTGGCTGGAGTTTTGCAGGAACTTGGTCTCTAGGTAGTATGTATTGGTTGCTTTAGCGACAGAACACGAAAGATGGGGTTGTCCCTTAGGAAGGGAAGTCCAAAGGCAGGAAAGGTTCTGGAAGGTTTTTGTTTCTTTTAAATGTAGTACAAGCCAGATTTAAGCCTCAGTATGAGTAATATAGCATAGAACCATCACTACTCACATTCTCTTTCTCTCTCTCTCTCTTTCTGCCTCTCTCTCACACACGTACACACGTTAAAATGAAAAATTTATTAAAACAGCCTTAGCTCTTAGAATTCTAACCAAATAAAACACATTCTGTATGTACATGCTAGTTTACTCAAGTTTTAAGCTCTCTGAGAAAGGCATTTTCTTGCTCTCACCACCATCTCAGGCATGTTTGGTGAAGACATAGGAGCAGGTTCATAGGAGCAGGAGCATGTGCATGTCAATCCTGTCACATCTGTAGTCAATAAAACTGTGGCCATATTTTCCCCAAATGTTGGTGTCTGTGTGGTCTTTTGGGGGTCAGCTGCCAGCTGGGCCCTAAATGCACAAGCAGCAGAAAATCAAGGTTATAATAAAGGACCGTGACTCTCCAGATGCTGCTGGACTGAATTTTCCATCAGTCAAGTCCTCACCATGAAGGCATAGCCTCCAACATTTCACAGATGAAAACTAGGATAAATGTGACAAGCAACATTAGTGTGTGGTTAAGGTGGCAAAAAGTTATTGATGAGGAAGAAGCTTGGACAGGCTGCAGCAGTTTGCTTTTGCTTGAACCTATGGGAAGGGTAAGATTACCCCCCTCTTCCTCTCTGCACTGCTGAGTTAACTGAATGCAAACTACTTTTGCACTTTAAATTCATTTTGCAGCAACTGGATTAAGCTGAGGACAAAGAGAGAATGTGTTCAGAGAGGAGACAAACTGGGGCATTTTAAAAGCAGCTGAAAAAGGGAGATGCCAGAGAATTAGTTGGGACTGTCCCTGCCAAATTGTGACATAAATCTACAATTATTTGCTCAACTTTATAAGAATGGATGAGACTGTGACTGTTTTCACACACTATTTTTCATGTCAGGCTTTTTTTTAAAAATTTCACACAGATGTTTTCACACAAAAGGCATTTTCCCTTAAAACAACGAAAATAAACACAATTAAAAAAAAGTTTGCTCTTTTTTATAGACAAAAATAATTACACAGACATTGACATTTTTTAATTTTGACTTATTGCTTTGGCAACACTCTTTCTTTTCAAGAAGAGAATACTGTTTGTGAATATTTGCATCCTTAACAATAAAGCTGAAAAAGTGCATTATGTAGCGGTAAAAGATCTTGTTTACTGTGGAAGTGTTTTCAAAGTAGCAGTAGTCCAATCCTGGATTAAAAATTAAACTCAAAAGGTACTGAAATGGTATTATGGAGATCACACAGTTCCACTACTCCTCTGCTACGACAGCTCCACTGGCAGCCATTCTGTTTCTCAACACAATTCAAACTGATGATTATGACCTATAAAGCCCTATATGACTTCGGTCCTGGCTATTTGATGGACCATATCTCCTCCATATGAGCCTACCTGACCTCAGAAGAAGCCCTTCTCTCAGTTCCATCACCTGCACAGGTATGCCTGGAAGGGACGTAAGACAGAGGCCCTTTCTGCAGTACGTTGTCATCTCACACTGGGGAACAGGAAAAGGAGATGACCCAGATGATGCTTATGCATGACGTCATCTGAGTCCTGTTGTTCTCCCCTCCCCAGGCATTGCAATCTCGCTGCAAATCATTGATGGGTTTTACAGGTCAATGACTGGTGATTGTCCAGCCCTCCTGCTGCCCTCCCACACTTACCTTAGGTGTGGAGGACCTCCAAGTGCAATGGCGGCTGCACTGCAGAAGGAAGAGGTGGTGCCATTACACTTCCTTCATTCATGGAGGCAGTCAGTGTGGAGGAGAGTGCTCCTGTCATGTTCCCCTCCTGAGAGAGGTTCCACTGAGATCCCTGCACAACACAGTCAGGATCTGGTAAGCTGCGGAAAGGGCCAGAGGCTTCTCAGGGCTTTGAAACAACTTTCTTGGGAAGTTATAATGGCCCCCTTCTTTCTGTTCTTCCATTCCATTCCATTTCTGTTCTCACATGCTTTTTAGAACTGATCTTTCTTTCTTTCCTTCTTTCCTTCCTTCCTTCCTTCCTTCTTTCTTTCCTTCTTTCTTTCTTTCTTTCTTTCTTTCTTTCTTTCTTTCTTTCTTTCTTTTAGGGAAAAGACTTTTAAGAGGATATTGTGTTATTTTAATTGTACTATTTTAACTGTTTTTTTTAAACTGTATGCTTTAAATTGTTTAATATTATTAATAGTTTAATTCTATTTCAATGGTAGTCTTTTGTATGTTTTTAAGTATATTTTTAAGTACTGTTACTGCCCTGGCTAGTCCGAGCTTTGGGGGTATTAAAATATATCCTCTTGATATCGTAATTCGGTTTCACTTCTCTATTCCCTTCCATGTGCTTGCGAGGCCACCAGACAAGCACGTAAACAAGCTCGGCCGTTAATCGCCATAATATTCCTGGATAATACAGGCAGGCCAGAAAATAGCTGACTCACTGCTTTAGGAGACCTCCAGGCAAGTACTTTAATTAGGTATGCATGCAACTTACAAAAGAGCCTCTGCCCCGCAATGGCAGCTTGATGGGCTAACTATACAATACCCAAGTACTCTGTGTTTGCATACTGGCTACTCTATTGAGAACCTCTACAATAACTCAATCATTCAGATTCTGACCTTTCTGAGGCTTTGTCTCCAACTCCAAATCTATTGTTTTCCCCCAAGTACGGCATAGCCTGCAGTCACAATTCTCCTGATAGAAACCCTTGATTCTGAGACCTTCCTCGGATCACTCCCGATTTTAATCCCGCCTTGCTGCCGCTTTGCTTGGTGAGCCTCCCCTCAGCTCCATGTGCTGAGCTACATCACATCCCCGCCTCGCTCTCCATTTTTCTGGGCTTCAGGACAGCTGAAGTATCACCCAAACCAGCAACTCCTCTAAAAATCCCTCTATACCACTCCAACCTTTATTTCCTTTAGTTATCTTGTGTGAATGTGTCACATACACTGTTTTGCTTGTGTTTAATAAAACATCATTTATTGCTTCAACTTCTGTGTGCTCCTTGACTCGACCCGACCCCGTAGACATAGGGTTCAAGATCTCGCTACGTTACCCTGCCTCTCGTAACGCTAAGCAGTGCTCTGAGCTAATTTTCCCCACCTTTAGTTGAGCACATTTTGGTGTCCCTTCCGGACCCCCAGTACAAAGGGTAACAGTACTCACTTTAATTTGTAAACTGCCTGGAGTCACAGTATTCAGGGAATGCTAGGGTGTAAATAAAGATGATGATGACACTAGTGGTGATGACAATGACAACATCAACAACTCCATTATATTCATCTCCATTTACTGTTAACATGGTATTGCATGATTGGATCAGAGTTGAGAGGAATATTCTGACATTTTGGCCCATTACTAAAATGCCATAATACTAATACTGCTGATAATAGAAAAGGTACTATTCTTTCATATCATAAAATTGAATGAGAACTTCACAATTAAGAACTTGTCATCTTCATTTGAAATCCCTGTCTTGCCTTCTTCATTCTAAGCCTTCATTCTGCTCCTGTTTTCATATATTAGCTGCATAATTCGTGCCTCTGCAGCAAAAAAATCTGCTCCAGAGATTCACCTCTCATTCTTCCTTAGCAGTTATCTTTCTTTATACCACCAGTCCTGTTGGCCTGCTCATCATTATCCCTGCAGCCAATTTTAAGGAAATCTCCTACATCTTTTGTTCTACTCTTTCCAAAATCCCTGCTGGAACTGGGCAACCCCTTGTGCATCTCTCTTCAGCCTAATATTCTTGCATGGTAAAAATTCAAGGGGGATTTTAAAAAAATCTGCCAGTATATAGATGAAGGAACATTGGGTGAGGATGGAGTCATGTCTGTATGCAGTGATATAGTGAATTGCAGCTGCTCTCATTAAAGACTCCTCCCACCCCTGCAATTAACATTATGTACAATGCAAGTCTGACACTGTGTAAGTGTATTATGCAAAATAGGTTTTTTCCATTACTCTTGGGTTCATCTGATTAAGCATTTTTAAAAGCATCTGATTTATAATAGAGAGCGAACATCTCAAAAGAGCTATTAAAAATCAATGCAAATTTGATTGATGACCTCTTTTTATATGCATGTTTATCTGAAGGAGTGAAACTGGTGACTGATCTGTTTCATTTATGACTATGGCTACTTCCTGTTTTGCACCCTTATGGTCCTAAAACTAGGATCAATGGAAACTAAGCCTTTGATCCTGTGGAAACTATGTTATAACTTTGCATATTTGAATTTTTACTACTGCAACTTTGCATATTTGACTTTCTACTGCTACAGCTCTGCATATTTAACTCCTAGCCAGAAGGGTTCATGGTATATTCTAGGGATGTACCACCACTATTAGATGAATCCTGAATACTAAGACAGAATAAGGCAGATTCTGGCAGATTCAGGATTCACATGAAATAAAGCAAAATTCTTCAGTTTTGCTTCCAGATAATTCTAGAAAAAGTTTTGTGAATCATTTGGATGAGTGAATGCTTTGGACAAAAATAGTGCATCTCCAAAAATTCTTTCTCTCTCTCTCTCTCTCTCTCTCTCAAGCTCTCCATATAAAGAAATAACTACAACAGGGAGCAGAGGTATGATAGGTTGTGATTGTTGTTAACTGAGCATCAGGTTGACCTCGACTGATGGTGACTCTGTGGATGAGCAACCTCTAAGCCACTTTATCATCAACTGCCTTGCTTGGGTCTTGCAGATTCAGGGATGTGGCCCTCTTGATGGAGTCTATCTGTCATGTGGTCTTACTCTTTTTCCTACTGTCTTCCACCATACCAAGCATTATTGTCTTTGCTAGTGAGTTGTATTTTCTTATGATATGGCCAAGGTGTTACTGCCCTGGCTAGTCCGAGCTTTGGGGATATTAAAAGATACTCTTTTGATAGCAGAATTTGGCTTCACTTCTCTATTCCCCTCCACGTGCTTGCGAGGCCACCGGACAAGCACGCCACCAAGCTCGGCCGTTAATTGCCGTAATATTCCTGGACAATACAGGCAGGCCAGAAAATAGCTGACTCGCTGCTTTAGGAGACCTCCAGGCAAGTACTCTAATTAGGTATGCACGCAACTTACAAAAGAGCCTCTGTCCCGCAATGGCAGCTTAATGGGTGAACTATGCAATACCCAAGTACTCTGCGTTTGCATACTGGCTACTCTATTGAGAACCTCTACGATAACTCAATCATTCAGATTCTGACCTTTCGGAGGCTTTGTCTCCAACTCCAAATCTATTGTTTCCCCCCAAGTATGGCATAGCCTGCAGTCACATTCTCCTTATAAAAACCCTTGATTCCGAAACCTTCCTCAGATCGCTCCCGAGTTTCATCCCACCTTGCTGCCGCTTTGCTTGGCGAGCCTCCCCTCAGCTCCACATGCTGAGCTACATCGCACCCCCGCCTCGCTCTCCATTTTTCTGGGCTTTAGGACAGCTGAAGTATCACCCAAACCAGCAACTCCTCTAAAAATCCCTCTATACCACTCCAACCTTTATTTCTTTTAGTTATCTTGTATGAATGTGTCGCATACACTGTTTTGCTTGTGTTTAATAAAACATCATTTATTGCTTCAACTTCTGTGTGCTCCTTGACTCGACCCGACCCCGTAGACATAGGGTTCAAGAGCTCGCTACGTTACCCTGCCTCTCGTAACGCTAAGCATTGCTCTGAGCTAATTTTCCCCACCTTTAGTTGAGCACATTTTGGTGTCCCTTCCGGGACCCCCAGTACACAGGGTAACAAAGGTATGACAGCCTCAGTTTAGTCATCTTGGCTTGTAGGGAGAGGGCAGGCTTGATTTGCTCTATGAGCCATTTGTCTGTCTTTTTAACAGTCTGGGGTATCTGCAGAACTCTTTCCAGCCCAGCACCATATTTTGAATGAGTTGATTTTCTTCCTATCAGCCTTTTTCATTCCCCAGCTTTCACAAACATAACTACACATGAGAAATACATTGGCATAGACAATCATACATTTTGCAGCTCAGGATCTTGTATAGTTCCTTCATAGCTGATCTTACAGGTCCTAGTTATCTTCTGATTTCTTGAATGCTGTCTCCTTTCTGATGATTACTGAGTCAGAGTATGGAAGATTTTGGACCACTTCGGGGTCTTCATTGTTTACTTTAAGGCTATGTAAATAGATCATTTGTGGTCATTATTTTTGTTTTTATAATGTTCAACAGAAAACTTACCTTTGCACTTTCTGCCTTGACTTTCTTCCCTAATGATTCCAATTCTTTGCTAATTTCTGCTAGCAGTGTGGTGTCACCTGCATTTTTTAAACTGTTGATGTTCAATTTTCATGCTTCCTTCCTTTGAGTCTAATACTGCTTTACATATAATATGTTCAGCACACAAGTTAAACAGATACAGGATAAGATTCAGCTTTACCTGATCCCCTTACCAATTGGAAAGCATTCTTTTTCTCCATATTCTGTCCTCATAGTAGCCTCTTGTCCTGAATACAGGTTATGCATCAAGAAAATCAAAGGGAAAACTATTTCATTAAGAAGGATCCATAGTTTCTCATGATCAACACTGTATTTGTGGCTTTGCTATAGTCTATGAAGCACAGACTGGTTTTCTTTTGAAATGCTTTGGTGTACTCCATTATTCAATGTATATTTGATATATGATCCCTGTTGCCTCTTCCTTTCCTAAACCCAGCTTGGATGTCTGGCAGTTCTTGCTCCATACAGGGTGGAAATCTTTCTTGCAGAATTCTGAGCATGACTTTGCTTGCATAGGAAATTAGTGCAACGGTCCACTCGTTACTGCATTCTCTGGTGTTCCCTTTCTTGGGAACTGGAATATATTCTAAGGGTTTCCAATCTGAGGACCATTCCTTTGTTATTTGTTAACAAATTTTAGTTAGAACTAGAGTACATTCTGTCTTTGTAGATTGAAACAACTCTATTGGTATGCCATCTGTTCTTCCAGATTTATTTCTTCCAAGTGCTCTGCGTACAGCTTTCACTTCACTTTCTGAAATTAGCAGCTATCTTTACATGGTTCTTCCTTGAATGACTCTGTCAACCTTTCCTCTCTTTTATATAGTTCTGCCGTGTATTGTTTCCATCCTCTTTTTATTTTTGCTTGATTGTGTAATGTGTTCCCCTACTTGTCATAGAGCATTCCTATTCTTGTTTTAAATTTCCCTTTGATTTCTTGGATCTTATAGAAGAGATTTCTTGTTCATCCTTTTTTGTTGTCATCTTCTATTTCTCTATATTGCTTATTACAGTAATTCTCCTTGTCCCTACACACAAATCACTGAACAGTTGCATCCAGTGTTCTGACTTTGGCCCTTTTCACAGGATGGTTGCATCCCGTCATGGGGACACAAGATGAGTGGGGCACAATGACACTTCCGCATGATGTTGTCACAGTCCCGCCCTTCTCGTGTCTCCAGCCAGTCTGATCATTGGGTAAATCATTGACGGAGAAACTCCATCAATGTCTCCTGATCACACAAATCTTCTGTTGCAGCTGGTCATTCAAAAGGACTGGAAGCACACTTCCTTCCTCACTGCAGCATGGGAAGAAGTCTGGCTGCAGTGTGGAAGGAAGGGGTGTATTCCTTGCACTCCCTCCCACAGGCATTTTCCCAAAGCCATGTAAATGATCAACCAGAATACACAACGAGTAAGGGTTTCAGTTTCTTTCTTCATGTCCCAGTGTCCAACTATTGTAACTCCTCCCTTCAACAGTCAAAGATCTCTGCTTAATCCCATCTCAGGAAAGAAGTCAAAGCACAGTGAAGGTCTGTCATCTCTATAGTATTACTTCCCCTTTCTTAATAGCCCTCATTATACTTCATAATATGACAGAAGAATATAATATTGGTTATTGGGAAGAAGCAAGAATATAGTGATTATAGATATAAATGACAGGAGAAACATGGTGGCTTAGAACAGTACTACTCAAAGGGAATGAAACTCTAGGTAGTAGTTCCTGGATCAGTGCCAGTCTTTGGACCATAGGCCTCTGGTCCCTTGTGAGTTTCCCACCAGAAAAGAAACACTTGCAGCCAATGGGCACAAATATGATGCTGGTCCCTGGCATATTGGGGGAGACCATGACAGACAGGATGAGAAGCTCTGCCTTAGAGAGATAATATATAATGCTTCAGATGTATTTGGACAAATCAACATAAAGTGATATAGATATAAAATATTGCTTGTTTCGCAGGTGACTGAAACCAACTTTCAAAGCAGGTATGTGAAGTTCCAGTGAAACCCACAACCTGACTTACAGTTCCCCAGTATTTGCTCCCGGGTTTTGGTGTAGGGAAGACATAAGCCTAAATCCTATTGGCTGGCCCAAGCTAGAGTGCACCCACTGAGTCAACTGTCAAATGGTGAACCATCATGTAGGTAAACTATGCAAATTCAGTGGGTCTAATCTAGTTGGGGCAAAGAAGAGGATTCAGGCCACAGCATTGCTAAATGCAGCTCTGCCAGAAACATACAATGGAAAAGTATTTCCCAGCCGACCAGGAAGAACAGCTTGGACAATGGTGGCAGCAACAGCAGTTGAGCTGGGGGAAGGGTTCATATTGCTACCTCTCCTGCCTCTTTTCCCACTGCTCAGTGTAACACCAAGTTTTCTCCTGAGCTTCTTGTTATGCAACAAATAGTGAGAAAGACAACCTCTGTCTGCCTGAAATAATATAGCAGGTGAGTTCCTCTGAGGGCTTTATGATCATCTCTAGCTTAGAGGACTGCTAGTAACGAACACTGAGGTCTCACTATTCCTGGTAGATAAATATGCATATACACACAAAAACCCCATTTAGCTATCTAGCTAACTACTATCTGCGTGTCTATCTAGTGTTCATATACACCATTGCTGTACACTATAAATGAAAACCTAATATTCTATAGATGAAAACTGGTGATATACTATATATAAATAGTCTATACATGAAAACAAAATTAAGTTAGACAGCATTCATGATGAACTAATCTGGCATCTGATAAGAATTTTAAAATGCATCAGGATTCCCTCTGTAACTTTTTTCATCTCTTTTTGGAAAGTGTATATAACAATCACAAAACTGGTTGCATTTATGTGAGTTGGAAAGGATTACACAGTACTATTGAATCATCTTATGTAAGCAAATTTTTGATGAATTTCCATTGTGTTTTATCATATAATCCCAAAATATAAAATTGCATCGGATGCCTCTACTTTTTAAAATCTTTCTTCTATTAATCCTTCATTTCCAATCAGAAACTTTATTTTAATTTTCAAGCTAAAGCAGCTTTACTGGTTTACTTATTTTGCTTTTATAGTTTTATCTTATGTACAGTTTATTTGCTCAGAGAATTCTGATCTCCTGTCCTTGACACTGTTTTATGAATTAAAAGAGTGACTGACCTAGAATGTAATCAGGAAGCAGCCAGAGCGGCCTACAGAAAGACAATCTTGCTATCAGCTATATTTAATGCTGTGAAGCTGAAGAGACTCACCAGAACAGAACTTGCTCAGGCACCTAAAAGGAAACTGCAGAGATGTCTGTGGCAGTCAGGAATAACTAATAAGAGAGCCATCAATAGCAAAAGAGAAGGAAGAGAACTTGTCCACTTCTGGGCTTCAGCAGGATAATCTGCAATTGTGGGGCAAATGACTGTAGCAGGCTACCATGGAAAAGCTAGCCAGAAGTTAAAAGGGAGAGAGAAAAGAGCAGAGAAAAAGAAAGAGCTGGTATGTCTTTGCATATGAACAGACCAATCTGTGGGACAATAGGGCCAGCAGCAATTCCTGGAACTGCAGGGCTAGAAGCTGTTGCAGGAAGTTGGATGGATACCCAGCCAAAAGAGGAGACCTAGGAGTATTACTGTACCTGATGGACCCAGAAGTGACAGGCTTGGCCAGCCACTGAGGGGAGCTATAGGTGAAGAGACTGAAACTTCAAGTGAAGGCTTACCACAGGGGTTCCTTGCCTTTAAGGTGAAAAAGCCAGAGACTGGCAAAAGGCCAGGGACTGGCAAAAAGTGCTTTTGAAGAAGCCTTGTCTGGACAGAACCCACTATTGTAAGACCAGGGGAAGAAAATGCCAACTAATAAAGCATCTTGGACCCTAACACTTGTTGTAGGCTCATGGAGTTCCAAGAGCAAGGGGTTTTGATGTTCTGCTACCAAGGGAGAAAATTACAAATGTGCAAATATCTGTCTGTCTGTCTGTCTGTCTGTCTATCTATCTATCTATGCTGAAAGTTATTATGGGTCAAATATTATGACTATTAAAAACAAATTAAGGATTTTATTAATAGCACTTTATCCACAAGGCATAAAATTATAGTAATAGTAATAGATTTATGAGACACGATAAGAGGCATGAAAACTATCCATTCAGCAAGCAAATGATTTTTTTTAAAAAATCTTAAAATCTGAAATGTCAGGCAAACAGGAATGTATTTCATTAGGCATGAAAAGCAAGCATACATAAGATATTTTCAGTATAGCATCCCAAAAAGGCTCTAATAAATGTATAATATATTTCCCACCATTAAAGGTACTTGGGAAAAACCTTTCTCAGAAGTTCTTAAGAAGTTCTTAGGTGGCACTCTGTAAATATTTAGGACTCCAAGTCATTTAGGGATTTAAGGATCTTGAATTGGCTTCAGAATAAGGATACAATAATATTTCTAAAGAACTGATGAAATATGGCTCCACCTAGGTAGCTTCCAGCTAGCAAATTTTATACACCTTGACACTTCCAAATCCTTTGCAAGGGTAGATCCATGAAACTAATCCAGCCAGGTGGCAATTAGACAGCATGGATCACAATGGCAAGGGATGCACTGACAAATAAGGTAAAGTGAGTAAAAAGGCACTTTGAGCTATTGTATTCACTTGTTTCTATACTAGCTATATATCTCCAAGCAGCCCTTCCAGAACTGGGCACAAACTTCCAAAGTCCAGAGACTATCTATTCACCGTTTGTCAGGACTGAGGTTTACTTTATTGGGTCTCATCCATCTCTCCTCTTCTTGAGTCCAGACAATGGTTCAGCATCTTCATAATCATACCTGATTCGTTTAAAGTATATTCCTAGGTATTATCAGTATACCTCACATCAAATCCCCAAATAACCCTTACCAAGAAGGTTCATAGTGAAGTTAAAAAGCATGAGAAGAAGCCTCACAGATCAAATGTTGTGAAATTAAGAGCAAGTCTCTCAACACTGCCCTCTGAAACTGACCATGTAGGCACAAGCAAACCTCAGGATCACACTGCCTTTGTCTCGTTCCATGAGGGTGGGTAACCAAGACAGTTTTCTTGCCAGGCCCAAACTAGATTGACATGTATCTAGATAATTTGTTTCATTAAAAAGTGCTGTGAGCTGAACCATTTTTAAGTGCCCCATGGAATATTTATGACTGGATGATAGTTGTTACTGTGTTCCAGGGCTCCTTTCCTATTGTACAATTATAGCACTCTGATATCACTTTAACTGCCATGGTTCCATCCTATGGAATCCTGAAATCTGGAGTTTCGTGAGCTGGAGAGCAATAATGCTTCTCCCAAAGCCCAGAATTCTCTATGATGAAATCGAGTTAAGTTAAGCTGGTATTAAACTGCTATATTTGTAGAGTATGAAATTGATCTTTCTCAAGAAATGGTTGATCAACCGCATACTTTAAGAAACTGGGAAGGAAATGGACGTTAAGGTAAAAGGGGCACCAATGGAACAATCAGCTGCTATTCAGCTGTACCCTATGCAAAAAGCTTGGCATTTGACAAGATGTTACTATCTGGTGAACTGGCAGTGTTTCAAGTTCAGATGGCCTAAAAGACCTAGAATGGAGTTAGTTACTATTTTCCAAATACACAATGGCCAAGATCCTAAACATGTGTATAGGTCTGCACCTACAGTTCCATGTATTCCTGGAACCCTAGGAAGGGCACTGAAGCAGTCAGTCCAAGGTGGGATAGGGAGGAGCAGACAATTCAGACTATGGAGAAGCAGCTGGTGTCAGGTCAGTCAGGGTAGGGGATGAATGAAAACATGCTCTCAAATGGAGTGCACCTGCCTTTTCCTTCCCCCAGGAGCTCAGAGCAGCTAGATCTTCACAGTGAATCAGCCCTCTGTTCCCTCTGAGAGTCTCTCTCAGGGGTTGACAGCTGCTGTGTGGTGGGAGATTTTTGGATGGTGTGCAAGGAAAAGTGAAAAACCCTCTGTGTCTCATCTGAACTGGGACTTACTTATGTGTGGTTCACTAACAGAATGTTAGTTGGGAAGTACAGCAGAAGAAAGCTTATTCTCTCCCCTGTCACTGAAATTCCTGAATGAATTACTACTTTCCAATTGTACTTAGTACCAAATAAAATAAATACATTGTTTACCAGAAAAGAAAACTTTCTTGTTCCCACCTCATCATCAATTTAATAAAGTTTTGAACTTATTCTCTAGCTAATGGCAATTTATATCACAGATAAGTCCTAGAGCAATGTGGAACAAAAAAATCCCTCCAACCCCAAATCCTGTAGTGTTCAAAGATTCCATACAGTCTCTGAAAATTGAAAACTAGGTAATTTTTATGCTCCAGGTCCAAGTATAAGGGGAGGAAATGCAAAAAGAATAAAAAAGTCAACTTTATTGCCTCTAACTAACAGCATGACGTTTCACTTTATAGTGTTCTGAATCTTTCACCTCCCAAGAACAATGAAGTTCACGAAAGAATGAGACAGAAATCTCTGTAGCTTTATGGAATATAATTTCAGAAAATGTTTCTCTGGAAATGGTGTTAAAATAATAAAAAAAGAGTTGAGATAAAAGATGAAAAAGGCCTCTTCTGCTCACAGTATATTGGTCCTGGTTTCCATCCAATGTGAGGGGGAAAGAGAGTTCTAAGCAGAATGAATGTGATATAAAGATAATATAACAATATTTAAGCCACTGTACATAGCAGTGTGCTTATCAATAAGATGTGGCTTATTTGTTATGAATATCAAACTTCCCCATTTAGTATCATTTGCAAGGGTTGTTCAAAGATATTTGTGTTTGCTCCAGGTTCCTTAATAAACTGACTCATCCAAATGCTTTACAAATGCCAAATTCTTATAAATCTTTATGCAAAGAACAGTTTAGAGGACTTCAGATAATCACTCACCTTACTTTTTTGAAAAAAAAGAAATCAATTAGAAAACCAACCAGGCTTTCCCAATAGCACTGGGAATGTTATACTTTGTTTCCATTGTTCTCCCAGTTTTCCCCTTTGAACCCCTTTGAATTCAGAAGCTCACCTGTCAAGAGCCTCAACTCAGAAAAAAGCACTGACCTGAACATCAGACATTAGGTCCAGAATCCATAAGAACAGGAGAGCTAATTGACTATGGCACAACTCCATTGAGTCAACTTGTCATTTCCATAATTTGTTTATTAAAAATCTAGTAAATGCTTGAATTGCTTGGAATAAACTGCCTCTCACTTTCTGTGCCTAGCCTAATTAAGTAATTATTTGAATTCAGAAAGTGCTCACAAACCAAAAATGCAATAGACTTTCTGTTTTTCCTGTAATGAAAACTGTTAATGAAAACCATATGGGCCTGGAGAAGGTCTCTGATGGTTTTAAGTAAGACGTGTTGCAGATATCATGTGCAAATAACATTGTAATGATTCCTGAACTGAATAAAAAGAATGAATTATATATTGCTCAATATGAAATGGTTGTTGATGCACCTGGATTGTGAAATGCCCAGAGCTTTGCTTGTTAGATGAATGTTACACAGCTAGTTCCTGGGAGATCAGTAAAGGAGATGAATTGAGCTCCAAATAGGCCTCAGTGCCAAATATTTCTTCAGCTCCATGTCTTATACGCATCTACTAACAAGTAAGACCTGCTGAGCTCAGTGAAGCTTACTCCCAGATCAATGTGTATGGGATGCCATCCTAAAGAAACTCATTTTACTGCAAGTAGATTGTATCTCTTATCACAAGAAAACAAAATCTCTAACCTGTGGGCATAATCCAGTTTGTGTCTGATCCAATCTGGTTCAAGGGTCAGAGTAGAGGAATGCCTCTCCCAAATCACATCACCTGAGGAGAAGGCAAAGATGGAGGGGGGGGGGGGAATCTGCACTGATCTCAAGGGCTCCACCCTGCTATATCTCCCAACTAGGAGGGGGCACTGAGGAGAGTCCCCATTTTACCTCAGATTGGCAATCGGGTTTATCCCCATCCTTCTTGTTTTTCTATCTGTGGGCCTTTCTGCCTTACATTGTTATAGTGCTATTATTCCACTTTCAACATCCTGTGGAATTCAAGAGTTTGTAGTTCTCTGAGGCCAAAGAGCTCTCTGGCTGAGAATTCTAAATGCCCCTCCCTAAACTGCAAACCCCAGGATTCCACAGGAGGTTGAAAGTGGAATAATAGCACCATAGCAGTGTAGTGCAGAAAGGGCCTGTGTGGCAGGGGGAAGGGGAGTTTCCTTTCTCACCATCAAGCACAGAAGCCATTTCCCCCTACCTGAGTGACTAGTGGCTATGTAAGGGTGAGAGTGTGTGAGTGAATGGGATGTATATATGACATTTGGATATATGTCCAAGTACATTTAATCCAGACGGGCAAACTGGTAGAAGGGAGCAGCCCATCCATTTTGAACTTTGCCTCCTCTATTTGGCCCATCACACCGCCTAGTGCAAGCATATGGACCTTAGCATGGTTGTCTGGCATATGCAGACACCTAGGTTATAGAGTCCTGAGCTAGGGGAACAAAGGGGATGCTTCTTGCTCCCCCATGTAGAGTTCACCTTCTTTATAATTTATATATACAAGACTTAAAGAAGATTGTAATACCTTAAAGTCTTCATGGGCTGGGACCTGGTTACTTGAAAGACTGCCTTTTTCTATACTGCTAAAATGTTACGGTCATCTTCAGAGCCCTACTCAGAGGGCCCCCACTAAATGAACTGAGATGTTGCTGATTAGAGACAACAGCATTTAGGGACAATAACATGGCCAATGGAATAGTCTTCTCTCCCAAACTGTTCATTTGGTGCTATCCTTATCCAGATTGGGCAATCCTGGAAACTCTTGAGAATCTTGTGGCCCTTGAACCCTCCTTTTTTTTTCTGGACAGAAAAATAAAAATAAAGAAAGATGGTGAATTGTCTCTCATAGGAGACTTCAGGGGGAGCAATGCAGTTTTTTAATGGATTGCAGTCCTTGACTCATACTTTAACTTTTTTTAAAAAAATAACACTAGCTTTTTTTTTTTTTAAATGAACAAACCAGAAGTTGACTTCTTGCCATTTCTGGACTTGTTTCATTTTAAGCTGTTTTGGCATTTTTGGCAATGTGTGCATCCCCTGGAAGACGATGTAAGCAGAAAAGTTGTCCCTAGGCCCACCAGGAGTTGCCCAGACCTCCTTTAAGGCACTTTTGCAAAGCTCCATTGCTGGACTTCTCTGTTTAGTATTTGTGTTTATTTCAGACCCCCTTTACCAACTGTTTTCTCCACTGCACTAGAAAGAACAATGGTTTCCGGTGTTTCAATAGTGCGTACAGATCTGATACGCTATTAGTGTTTTAATACTGTATTTTTTTTTCATTTGCTGTGAATTGCTCTGTGAAGAGCTGTAATTATCCCAGCGCTACTACCACAATGTGGGGGAATTATAGTTAGCATGACAGTGTCGCTTGAATGGCAAGATCTGGAGAATAAATAGTATCCCTATTATGATCCCACAGTTATACACCACCTATGAGATAATAGATACTATGAGTATAGTGGGTAATTGTGTAAATGTGTGATACCTCTCACACTTGAAGTTTCTTTAAAACACTTCCTTGTTGAGGACTAATAACTTAAATAGGGCTTCACTTCTTAATTTAAAAAAACACACATTTCAGTACCACAATCACTATACCCTGCCCCATGGGAGAGAACACCAGAAACATTTCAGTTAATGCTGGTTCAAAGCATAAGGTTCACTTTTCTACTAGTTCATTCTAAAGCAAAACAGATTAAGACATTTACCTTCTGCATCACATATTTACAGTTTCTTCGTATGCCCTGAGAACATATGTTATTGGCCAACCATATAAATATAGTAAAATAAATAAACAAGTTACCATCAAAACACATCACCAGAATATTCTGGGTTATTAACATTTCTTTGTTAGGTCTAAGCTTCTTCCAAGTATTGCTTCAGGGCATCTCAACTAAAAATGATTGTTTTATTCACAGAAATCTGATAATAAACACTTAATAAGATCATGAATGCCAGTGATTTTCCATAGTTCAGTAGATTTTATTGTACTTAGCATGGCAGGATTTTTAAGACCTCACAGGGACTGAAAAATATGCTATATCCAATTTCATTAATCATTCAAATCATTAATCCATCCAATTTCATTTCAGTTAATTGATATTCATAAATCATCATCATCATCATGATAACCATAATCATCATCTTTTTATATCCCATCTTTTTACCAAGATTGGGTCTCAAGGTGGTTTACGAATCGAAATGATTACAATATAATTAAAAACATACAAAAAATCAACATTGAAACAGGATTAAACTACTAACCCCAGTGAAGCCATTTAAAGCATACATTTTAATAATGATAAAAGCAAAACACTACAATTTGAAACAATACAGCACTGTCTTACACCCATTTCCTTAAAACCCTTCAGCACTAAAGGCCTGCCTTAATAAATAAATTATTTCTGTGTGGAAATTTTGGGAAATTCAGGCTGACAAAGACTTTGAGATTTTCTTTCTTTCTTTCTTTCTTTCTTTCTTTCCTTCTTTCTTTCTTTCCTTCTTTCTTTCTTTCTTTCTTTCTTTCTTTCTTTCTTTCTTTCTTTTCTTCTTTCATCCAGGTTAATAATAAGGTTGTTATAGCCTTAAGACTATTTAATAAGACTATTTAATAAGACTGTTATAGTGTTACTATTCCACTTTCCACAACCTATGGAATCTTGGGGTTTGCAGTTTAGGGAGGGGCATTCAGAATTCTCAGCCAGAGAGCTCTTTGGCCTCAGGAAACTACAAAGCCCAGAATTCCACAGGATGTTGAAAGTGGAATAATAGCACTGTAACAGTCTAGTGAGGAAATGGCTTAAATTTGAGTTGCTGCTTCTGTTATTTAGCATTTCTGCCTCTTTTTCTGAGAGGCTCCTCATCTTTAGTAGTTACATGACTGCCAGGTGTGATATGGCCCTCTGTGTGCTGGCAGTAGCTATACACACTAGACTGGTGCGAATACGGGAGATTTTCATTTCCTTCCATTTTTGAAGAATTTGTCAAAAATTATCAAGACTGCATATTTGGAATGGAAAGAAATTGAGATTAAAAAAAGCTCCTGATTTTAAAAATCAGTGCTGACAGATTTCTCAATTCTGCTCTCCGTTCTTTAATTATCTTGTTATAGGAAAACCATAAGTGGTTAAACTGATAATTGTTGTGACCCACTTGCAAGACACATTTAGGCTAGTTATTTGTCTAACGCCATTGCAAAGGTGAAAATATGTTTGGAGCCAGGTGTTCAAACCCTAGACTGCTTGAATTTCGGATTTTTTTTATTTATTTATTTATTTATTATTCAAAAGGAATAACACATTTTAGGTCACAGAGAGCATAAACAAAATATATATGGTAACTAATAGAAATAGGGGCAGACCAACATAATAACAATTACATATATAACAGAAATGCTTCTAGTAATTAAGGCAGCAGCTTCTTTTCTCAGAGCCTCTCAGCCCCTCACTCTGTTTGCAACTGCCCACTTTAACTCTTTTACCCCAGTCTACTATATTCTCTTCTATCTCCCTGATAACCAGTCACACCCATTCTATTCTATGCCCTTCCACCTGACTACTCCCACACCTAGTTTACCAGACCATTTGGTGAGTTTTCTGTCTGCACAAAGTTTATAGATCACATCCCATTAAAACAGTTCATCCCATTACAGTGGGTTATATTTTCAGATGAATGGCAGAGAGTATAGTTACTGGGTGTCTAATCCATTTCATTCTATTGTTCTTGTGTTACAGCCCTGCGCACCCTCCAAGACTGATATGGCTTAATTGGTGAAATATTATTTAATTGGCAACTACATTAATTGACATTGATATAAAATGGAACCTGGGGTGAATGGAAGGTCAAGCTGGGTAGAGGAGAATTACTGACTGAAAATGTGTGATTGCAGGGCAGGTCAACCAATACCCCTTCTAGGCGTAACTGAAGTCACTGTCAGCCACATTACCAAGCATATATCTGGAGATATAGGTTTAAGCTGAATCAGGAACATCTCTGAGCATACAATGGCCAAAAGGGAACTGCTCACTAAGTAATGATTGTTTCAATTCTGTTACCTCACACCTGGACACTCCCTTGCATTGCCCGCCAAACCTCTCCACAATACAGAACTATTACAACAGTCATTACCTCTTTGTCACCTAAACGCTAAGATCATTAACTCTATCAGACCCCATTGTCTGTGTTGCAACTCCCGTTGTCCACTCAGCTGGGAGAGCCATTTACAGGGTAGTTTTGGGGTATAAAAACTCTCAGTTTTGAGAGATTAAGTGCAGTCTCTCACCTTGCTGAATGCCACACCGTTGCTCCAATTTCTGAATGATAACTGTCCTTGGGTGCATCTAAGCCACATTGCTACTTTCCTTGCTGTTCTCTGGATTGATAATTATCACCCAAACCCTCAAATTCCTCTATCCACAACTTTCCTCACTTTAGCCTTCATTTAGCTTTTGTGTGAGTGTGTGAGTGCTTGGATCTTTTGCAAGCTTGTCTGAATCTTTCAATAAA
Source organism: Cyclura pinguis (assembly GCA_030412105.1). Taxonomy (NCBI): domain Eukaryota; kingdom Metazoa; phylum Chordata; class Lepidosauria; order Squamata; family Iguanidae; genus Cyclura; species Cyclura pinguis. The sequence continues at coordinate 136,393,561 of CM059600.1, forward strand.
ACACGTTTTAGTTTACATTTTTGGAATCTCTGGCTGGTTCTTTCATGTGTAACCCCATTAACGTTGGTGAAAAGATCTCATTAAGTTACCCTCCTCTTGCAGGCCTCCAAATTTTGACCTAATTAATTCCCCTCTGTCACGTAGAGGAACTGGCATTATGGGTGGACCCCTGAGTCACCCATGTTTTGGGGTAACAGTTGTTCATGATGTGTGTCATATTGCACACAAACACACCCTCTTTATGCTGGCATCACAGGCCAATTTCACTGTTCTTGAGCATCATACCAAGATGAACCCATTGCAAGCTAGAGATATGGTGGCCTAAATATATATGCTGCTGGTGTCAGGTTGTGCCAGCCTTGGTACTAATGACACATCTCCCTGAGACTAGAAATCTTTTCCATCATTCAGTCAGGTGGAGGAGGAGAAGAGATGAAACACCCTCCCCTACTGTGTCACTGTATTGTCTAGAAAGTCAACCTTGTTGAGCTACTTAACCCCCTTCTATTAGGGATTCCTTTTATCTCAGCCTCAGAAAGCAGAATCTTGATGCCTTGTCTGTGAATTATTTGTGGGTTGGTGGTTTTGATGCTGGACTATAAATCAGGAAGACCATGGTCCCAATCTTCGCTCAACCATGCAAACCCACTGCTTGACCTGGGCAAGTCACATTCTCTCAGCCACAGAGGAAGACAACAGCACACATCCCCTCTGAAAAAAATCTTGCCAAGAAAACCCAATGATAGGTTTGCCTTCGGGTTGCCATGAGTTAGAAATTACTTCAAGGCATGAAACAACCACCACCATCCTTGGGTCCTTCTTGCACGGCGTTTCTTAAGTGAAAGGGCCCCTTGAGCGTCACGTAAATGTGAGGAGCGGTCTGCATGATGCACTCACATTTACGTGATGCTCAACAGCGTGACGTGAACTGCAAATGGATTTTCTTATTTTCAGCTTCAAGCTGAAAATGCCATGCGGTCGCGCAGCGCTCAGGGGCGTGGAGCGCACTTACCTGCCGTGCACAGCCGCCTGAGCCACGCCGGTCGCGCTTCCTGCCTCAGTGATAGCCTTCAACTCCCAGGCTGCACTGCGGTAGGAAGGGGCAGGGTGCGGGTGGGGCGCTCGCACGACCAGCAAGCAGCTGTGGCGCTGAAGCAGCAGGGACGCGACAGCCTCTCGCAAGAGGCTGCTCGTGCAATCCCTGTGCTCCAGCACCGAGAATAGGTAAGCTGCGGAAAGGGCCCTAGTTGAGGCAGGACATGAGTGAATCAGGCCCTGCAGAAGATTATACCCCTGTACTATCCCGGTAGAAAAGACAACAATAGTGGATCATGCTTAGAAAAAAGAACAAAGGTTTCTGTTCTATTCTGTTCCATATATCCTGGAATAGACTGATATTACTTCGATTACAATTATGTTGACATTAAGCATGCATAGGCATTTCAGACTAAGAACAGAGGCCACATGGATAACAAGAGCACAAGGTACATGCACAATGCAATGAAAATTATGAGGGAAACCTGCACTGTTTTCATCCATTTTCTTTAGAAATTTGGATTCTAACATGCTGTGGGATCAGATATAATAGGACCTCCCTGTAACAATAATGGGATCTAAGCAGCACCATGACCAACAATAATGTTTCCAACAACTTTTTAAACACTAAGCAGTTTTAAAAGCTTTCACCCATACCACCAGGACATTCTCTGCTTTCCAATGTATTTGGCTTGTTTATCAGTGAGTCAGCTCCTACTTAATAAGTCAGGAGAAAAAAAAAGCAGTGCAGAAGTTGTGCAAAGAAAATTATCTTTCCTGAAACTACCCTGTTGGTGGATTTGCCTACTTAACATGTTGTGACATCCTGAAGTACTTGAAACTGTCTGGAGATATACACAAACCATTAAAAACTCCATGAAAAGGAGCATTTGAAATAATAGCAAGCATCAATATCCCCTGGAAAAATGCAGGGCACTAAAATATTAATAACAAAACAGCTGTTTAATAGCATCCTACAAAACATTTACAACATGTTGATGGTATTTATAAAAGCAAAGAAGTTTCATTATATTTGAGGGGGGAAATGATGTCCTGTTGTTTTCTAGGATATGTTTAAAGCTCCAATCAAAAACAGAAGGTACAGTATTTAGCTACAATTAAATTTTACTACTGTGGGGATGAAACTGACATTCCTGTTTGTACAGTTTGAAGCACTTCCTTTGACAGCCTTCAGCTAAACAAATACTAACCAAAGCTGCTTATTCTGTCATTAATGTATTTGTCTGCCTTCAGCGGATTGCTTTTTAAAAATCCCAGTAATCCAGACATGCAGTGGCAGTCACGAAGCATGTCTGAAGTGTGCTATTCATAGGCTGATTCTGAACAATGACTTGGAAGTAAGTCCCACTGAGCATAGCCTGGCTCTTTCGTCAGCTAGGGTATGGACAGGATATCCTGTCCAATCTTTCTTCAAAGTAATGGATTATAGGTAATTTTTATGTGTGCAGATAACTTATTCAATTCTTTATGAAACTCCATAGATGAGGATCCAGTGATGAGAAAACTGTTTCTTTTGTGGCTACCAGCCTATTTCAGCTCAGAAGGGCAGTCAGAAGGCCCTTTGCTGTCAAAGACTTCACGATGTACACATGGATGTAATCAATGTTTCTGATCAGTAACGTACACAATTCTACCCAGTTAGAAATAAGACAGTTAATAGGTTACCAATGCAATGCTATGTTGCCTTAATTGAAATCTGGTTACATGATTAAATTACCAAAATTGGTGGAGTCAATTGAGAGTTAGTGATTACAATGATAACCACTCACTCAAAGAGCAACAAAGAAAGTAGCAAACAAAGTAGATTTTGACAATCTGCTACCTTGACAAATTATTTTACTCCCCTAGAATGTGATACATCAATAGCACTGTTATTATCAAAGAAGCCAGCTGAACTTCTAAGTGTAAGCTAATTTAGAAAAATAAAACTAGTTCCAAAATGGCAGTATCTTAACTATTGAGTGCTTTCTAGAGTTAAGCAGTTGATATTGTTTGACAATTGGTGCATTGTTTAAAAAATGTTCTTTCTCAAAGCCTGACCTTAAAACGAGAAATTTCTCATCTCGCTCATGGATATGTTGTCTAGAGAAACGAACTAACAAGTTAACATCAATTAAATTATCAATTGAGTTGAACGTTTTCTTTTAAAAAGAAGTAGCTTAATCATTTTGTAAAAAACTAAAGTGTATGATTAAGTTGGATTTTTGTATAATTCTATAATTATTCATTAAGTTTCATTAAATTCAATAATTAAATGAGAAAATCATTAAAAAACCAATAATTTTTACATTTCCCAGCTGGTTCTTTACCAAAACTAATTTCCCTGGATCTCTGCAGATCTACTTTTTGCTTTTCTGTTACTCCTGCCAGACTGGGCAATTGCAATGCTTTTGTTGCAAGATCCAAACCACTTATTTTAAGTTCATGAATAGCATATGATCGTTCAGTTAATTCCAAGGTTAAAAGATTTTAAACCAACAAGGAGTAAGGAATATGTCACTACTTTCAGCATTTTCTATACAGAAGACAACTTTGTGCAGAAAATATTTCCACATAGAAATATTGTTTTCTGCACAGAAAATGCTTTTGCCTGCGCAAAAAACAAAACAAAAACAAAGAAACAAAACAAACAACAGATGTTTTATGCACAAAACAGTCATGCGTAAAGTTTGCACAGAATAAATCCTGAACTGTGAAGATACGTGTCAGTCCAGCACTCTTCTTGATAGGATTTCACAAGACACAAACAAAAACGTGGTTTTTGACCATTTTTCAAATATTTTTGAACATTTTGAATAGAGCTGTTTGACAGTGGAATATGCTGCCTTGGAGTGTGGTGAGGTCTTCTTCTCTGGAGGTTTTTATACAGAGGCTGGATGGCCATTTGCTGGGGATGCTTTGAGTGTGTGTTCCTATGTGGCAGGGAGTTGTGGCTGTTGTGGTCTCTTCCAACTCTGTGATTCTATGATTCTATGTTTCTTTCCCTAATACAGTATTGTACAATACAATATAGAATGCATGTCCTATGATATAATCAAATAAGTGGGAACACTATTTTACTAAAGACTGACTAATTTTGATGTGTTTGATCTCTTTCCTTTCTGGAACCATGACTTGCTTATCTATGGTTGATTCAACTGTGACCCTACCTTCTTTAACACCAAAAGTAAAAAACTTTACTAAGCAAAGTCATATATGTATGTATGTATGTATGTATGTATGTTTGTATAAAAAATATGATTTTCTTCCTTTTTTTGGTGGATGAACCATTTGCCTGGGCTTTGTTTTATTTATTTATTTATGTTACACACATACTGTTTTCGTAATGAGCAATTGATGAATGACGACATCTGGCAAGAAGCAAAAACATATGGTCTAAATAGCTGTTTCTACAGAGGTTAAAACTGGCTCTGCAGTTTTCTCTGGTTGCCACTGTGATTGACAGGATCATAAAATAAATCGCTCATTTCTCTCCCCCTCTGAGCTGGTCCTCTGTATCATCAAAGACACTAGGGGGTAAATTTGCAATGCAGTGCATAAGGAATTAGACACGCAAGGTCTATTAGCATAAATGGGATTTGTGCACCTAATTCCCCACACACCATGTAGAAAATCTACCCGTAGGATAAAATATTAATGTTTTCTTCATTCTGTTTTTCATTTCAAATGTAATTATGTTTTTTTTTTTAACATGAGAGGAATACCTGGTAGGTTACCCAAAATATTGTTTAAGAGCCTTTGGGCCTGCTATTTAAAGAAAAGACAATGAGTAGATCTGTGATTTGCAAATAAGGATAAGTAGAAAGAAGTCAGAAAATGGAAAAAGGTAAGTGGCCTTCTAGGTCCAGCTGCTATACTAAAATAATCTTGACTTGTTAGCTTTCCCTGCCATACTGCATACTTAGCTTGCCCTGTTCTTGTTCCAACACAAATCTCAATAAATATTACAAAACATCACCAGAACAAAGTTAATAAAATAAATTTTATGTGCAAATAAGTATCACAGAAAGCAACTCAAGTTTTGAGTGTCCTGCTCACAACACATAAGCAATGTTGGAGGCATTATAGACATGTTTCCGCAAGATTATAAGTAGCTGTGTCACTGAGTCATAGCTAGTGTTGTCCATCTCCCAGTGAATGGACACTGTTAGCAGCACAGACTTCTCTCATCCACTTTTCCCCAAATGCACTTCTAAATAATCGAGCACATTTGGGGGACTGCCTGGGCCAACCCAGGTACACATTTGGGCACACAGAATAGAAGAGAAGAAGGGGAAGTCTGCTCATATGACTGCCCATTTCTGTGTATTTCACAGGAAAGACAGTATCACTTTTGTGAGACCACTTCTATAACAATTATTAAAATAACAAGGTCCCATTATTATTATTTGTTTATTTCATTCAGAAATACATACATCTTAGGTGAGATAACTGCAGCTGTTTGTAATATGTGGCATGTGATGTGTATTCCCAGCCATGATTTGCATAAAGGCATTACAGTATTAGCAACTTTAATTCTTGATTCCCTTTCTAATAATGTTGATATTTTTGTCTGTTTTCTCTGGCTGTGTGCTCTCCCTGAGCACACGGTCTAACTAACTAGCTAGGGGGAGGAGCTAGCAGCTGTTAGTCCTAGCTGACTCACTGACGAGCTAGGGGGAGAAGCTAGCAGCTCTTTATCTCTGCTTCCAGCAGCGTGTGTCTTTGGTGCGCACACTTTCGTTTCCACTACCTAACCTTAGCAAGACTTAATTGCTTCTTCTCTGAATCCATCCGGACTCAGTCTGCCTGTTCACAACATCTAGCTAGAGTTGGAACTTGAGGGAGTACCTATGACCACTATAGAACTGGACCCTCTCTCTTGATAGGTTGACAATAAGAACTTGGCAAACAGAGGGTTGACATAGATTTGACCAGGGGACTTTGAAGAGAAAGCCCAGTTTTACCTTTTTCAATTTAACCATCTAAACTATCAGGTATGGAGGGGGAAGGAGCTGCTGTGGTCACTGCCACAGCTGTGGCATGTTTCTTTTCCTCCCGCAAGACATCCTTGGGTACAGCTGTAGCAAATGCAAGCTGGTCGCCCTCGTGGAGGAGAAGGTTCAACAGCTGGACGCACGCGTTTCAAATCTTCACATGATTAGGGATGGAGAGGAGTTCCTGGATAAGGCTGAGAGGACTTTTTGAAGATGGAGTGCACGGAGGAGCTAGAGGAGGAAGAAGCTGGTTCACGAAACAGGGAGACTGATGCTTGGAGGAATGTGACATGCAGGAGTAGAAAGACAAGGTGCCACACGGAGACTCTCGAGCTATGGAATCGCTTCCAAATTCTTGACTTTATTAATGACAAAGTGGAACAGCAGGAAGAGGTCATGGAACATCATCCGGAGGAAATCCAACATCAGTAACAGGAACCCCAACACTAGCAGAGCAGCATCCAACAACAGCAGCAGCACCAACACTCTCAGCATGAACAGAAAGTTCAGGTGGCTGTGTGGGAATCTGCTCATCGAGTAACCCCCGAGAAGCCTCAGAGGAGACTAGTTATAGTGGTTGGGGACTCTTTGCTGAGAGGAACGGAACCAATCATTTGCAGCGCAGACAGGATCAGTCATGAGGTGTGCTGTCTCCCTGAGGCCAAAATCAATGACGTAATGGAGAGGCTAACCAGACTGGCCAAGCCCACTGACTGTAACCCTCTCCTTTTGGTTCATGTCAGAACCAATGACACGGCCAGGCGCAGCTTTCACCACATCACGAAGATTAAGAGTTTGTGGGTAGGAAGCTGAAGGACCTCGTGCGCAGGTTGTCATTTCATCTCTTCTCCTGGTGGAAGGACGTGGCCCACGAAGGGGAAGAAGAATAGTGGAGATCAATAACTGGTTCTGAAGATGATGCCACCAGAAGCAATTTGGATTTTTGGATCGCGGCCTCCATTTCCACGAGGCTGGTCTTCTGGCAAGGGATGGCCTGCACCTTACAACCGTCAGCTGGAATGTTTTTGCAAACAGTCTCACAAAATGGATCAGGAGGTCTTTAAACTGAGTTTGAATGGGAAGGGGGATGGTAGTATTCTGGGCAAGGATTCAGGGAGTGCTGTGAAAAATAGCCCAAATGATATGGATAGGGCAGGCCAAGTAGAACTAGAGACCAACAGGGAGAGGGAAAGTAACCTGAGTACACAAATTCCACGAAAAGCACATTGTCTCAAGTGTCTCTACACTAATGCACAGAGCATGGGCAATAAGCAAGATGAACTCCAACTCTTAGTAAAAAAAAAGAAAGAAAAAAAGATATAATAGGCATCACTGAAACCTGGTGGGATGAATCTCATGATTAGAATGTAGGAATAAGAGGGTATAACTTATTTTGCAGAAATAGACCAAACAAGAAAGGAGGAGGAGTAGCCTTATATGTCAAGGATGTTTTCACCTGTGAAGAAATCCATGATATAAATCTGGGAAGCCAAGTCGAGAGCAACTGGGTAAGAATTAAGGGAGCAAGAAACAATAGGGATGTGATTGTGGGGATTTGCTACAGGCCTCCAGGCCAGCCTGAGGACTTGGATGAAGCCTTCCTGGAACAGATGACCACACATTCAAAAAGGAGAGGTGGAATGTTAATGGGAGATTTCAATTATCCTGATATTTGTTGGCAGTCAAACTCTGCCAAGACCACAAAGTCCAACAGGTTCCTTGCTTGCCTTGCAGACAATTTCATGGTCCAGAAGGTGGAAGAGGCAACAAGGGGATCGGCTATTTTAGATCTGATCCTGACCAACAGGGATGACTTAGTTGATGAGGTGGAGGTGGTGGGATCCTTAGAAGGGAGTGACCATGCTCTCTTGGAGTTTGTCATTCAGTGGGAAGGAGAAGCCAAGTGTAGCCAGACAAGCATCCTAAACTTTAAGAAAGCTGATTTCTCTAAACTTAGGGAGATACTTGCTGAAATCCTATGGGCAAGAATACTAAAAGAGAAAGGGGTTCATGACAGAGTTTCTTAAAAGTGAGATGCTGAAGGCACAATTGAAAACTGTGCCTAGAAGGAGGAAAAATGTCTAAAGAAACCAGAATGGTTGACTGAAGAACTCTCAGCTGAGCTAACTGTTAAAAGAAACATGTACAGGAAATGGAAGAATGGTGAAACCACTAAAGGGGAATTCAAGCAAATAGCCAGGAGATGTAGGGAGAAAGTCAGAGAACCTAAAGTGCAGAATGAACTCAGGCTTGCCATAGACATCAAAAACAATAAAAAGGGCTTTTTTAGATATGTCCGCAGCAAAAGGAAAAACAAGGAAATGATAGGATCACTACGTGGAGAAGGTGACCAATTAATGGGGGGTGGGGGGGAGTGAGAAGGCAGAACTACTGAATACCTTCTTTGCCTCAGTTTTCTCCCAAAAGGATAGAAGTACCCAACCTGGGGTGTGGGGACCAGGTGAGGAAGCAAGGGAAATGCAGTACACAATAAGTAGAGAAGTAGTACAAGAATATCTGGCTAAGCTAGATGAATTCAAGTTCCCAGGGCCAGATGAATTACATCCAAGGATATTAAAAGAACTGTCAGAAGTCATTTCTGAACCACTTGCAATAATCTTTCAGAACTCTTGGAGAACAGGAGAAGTCCCAGCAGACTGGAGGAGGGCAAATGTCATCCCCATCTTCAAGAAGGGGAAAAAAGAGGACCCTAATAATTATCGCCCGGTAAGCCTGACATCAATTCCAGGAAAGATCCTAGAGCAGATCATTAAACAGTCAGTTTGTAATTACTTAGAAAGCAATACCGTAATCACTAAAAGCCAGCATGAATTTCTCAGAAATAAGTCATACCAGACTAATCTTATCTCTTTTTATGATAGGGTTACAAGCTTGATAGACAAAGGGAATACTGTAGATGTAGCATATCTTGACCTCAGTAAGGCCTTTGACAAAGTTCCCCATGACATTCTTGCAAAGAAGCTAGTAAAATGCAGGCTGGATTTGAAATTGGTTGACCGACCACACCCAAAGGGTGATCACCAATGGCTGCTTTTCATCCTGGAAAGAAGTGATTAGTGGGGTGCTACAGGGTTCTGTGCTGTGCCCAGTGCTATTCAGCATCAATGGCTTGGATGAAGGAGTGGAAGCCATGCTGATCAAATTTGCAGATGATACCAAACTGGGAGGAGTTGCTAACACACTAGAGGATAGGATCAAATTTCAATACGACCTTGACAGGTTGGAGAGCTGTGCCAAAGCTAACAAAATGAATTTCAACAGAGAGAAATGTAGGGTCCTGCACTTGGGCAGAAAAAATGAAAGTCACAAGTATAGGATGGGGGACGTGTGGTTGGATAGCAGTACGTGTGAAAAGGATGTAGGGCCATTTCCGCATGGGGAGAGGGAATCGCCCCGTACCGCTACTTACCGGGTCTTATGGCTCCCCGGTCCGGTCCAGGCTGCTCTGGAGCAGTGTGTGCTCGTCGCTCCGCACTGCTCCGGCATCAAAAATGGCAGCTTCTGGTTGGTTGAGGATCTTGATCAACCGCTGAAGCTCACCAGCCTAAAGCCTGACCCTGGCAGATCACAGGCTTGCATTGGTGCGAGTCTGCAAATCTGCACAAGGGAGCAGGCTCGCACTGGCACACTCTGTGCTCTTGAAAAACTGAAAGAAACAGGTTTTTCAAAAGCACCCTGGACTACCACTTGGGGTCGTTCCGGAGCAGGCTGAGGTGCGGATCTACATTAAATGGTCCAGACCCAGTCTACTCCCAGGTGCAGACATCCTCCCTGGAGGACGGACTGCACCGTTTCAAATACCCCGTGTGGAAATGGCCTAGGAGTCTTGGTAGATCACAAGCTGAACACGAGTCAGCAGTGTGACGCAGCGGCCAAGAAAGCCAATGCGATTCTTGCTTGAATCAATAGGAGTATGGTGTCTAGATCGAGGGAGGTAATGGTACCACTCTATTCTGTGTTGGTTAGGCCTCATTTGGAATACTGTGTCCAGTTCTGGGCACCTCAATTCAAGAAGGATGTCGACAAGCTGGACCGTGTCCAGAGGAGGGCAAACAAAATGGTGAAGGGTCTGGAAGCCATGCCCTGTGAAGAATGCCTTAGGAAGCTGGGTATGTTTAGTCTACAGAAGAGAAGGTTAAGAGCGGACATGATAGTCCTGTTTAAATATTTGAAGGGATGTCATGTTGAGGAGGGAGCAGGCTTGTTCTCTACCACACCAGAGACTAGGACAAGGAGCAATGGATTCTAGCTGCAGGAAAGGAGATTCCATTTGAACCTCAGGAAGAACTTCCTGACAGTCAAAGCTGTCTGGCAGTGGAGTATGTTGCCTCGGAGTGTGGTAGAGTCTCCTTCTTTGGAAGTTTTTAAGCAGAGACTGGATGGCCATCTGTTAGGAATACTTTGATGGGTGTTCTTGCATAGCAGGGGGTTGGACTCGATGGCCCCTGAGGTCTCTTCCAACTCTCTGATTCTATGATTCTATGACTCTATGATTCTATGAAGACCTCATATGCACCCTTAGGCCCAGTTTTTGCACACCAGGATACCATTTTCTGTCACTAGTCCTAGAGAAGACCGTGGTTTGGGAGCAGAATTTGTGCAGTGGTTCACTTGCCCCATTCAGAGTGAGAAGTGCCTCACCAAACAGTGGAAAGACATCTCCAGCACACATGGTTCTCTCATTTACAATAAATGCCTTCAGAAGTGATTACTACTGTGAGTCAGTTTAGCCTCTCTCTCTCTCTCTCTTTTTTTTTGATATTTTATAGTTGTAAAAGTAAATAATTTCTCCTTCTTGAGTGTATTTCAATCACTTACTTGGTATCTGCTGCTTTCCCTTCTGTTTTCTCCACTGGCACAACAAACAGTGCATGTTTAATTTCACTGGGAGAATCTCTACTTTTTTTTTTTTTAAGCAAGGGGGGAAAAAAAAGGTGCCAGGCTCTTACCATGTCACACCACTTGCACAACAGACCAGATGGTGGATGGCCGAGAGCAATCTCAACTGTCCTCTTTATGTACCTACCTCCATTGATGAAGGAGGAGAGGGAGGGGACCAGGGGTGTACCTTCTGCCAGAGGGTTTCAACCCACAAATTTCTTAACTGCCTGGCTCTGAGGCAACCAAGGAACTATGGGAAGAATAGTGTAGGAAACTGCTTGTGCCTGTGCACCTTCATCTCTGCTCTGTCATGGCTGCTGCTGCCTTTTCCTACAATGATCCTGTGTAACTATGTGGAAATGGCTTCCCTGTCTATTAGTATTGAACTAGATAACAACACCTTTAGCATCAGTAAAATCTAACTACGTTACTCAGTAGTATGTTAAACAATATAAATCCAAGAATCCTTTTTCGGGGCCTTTCTGCCCTGCACTGTTCTAGTGCTATTATTCTGCTTTCAACATTCTGTGAAATTCTGGGGTTTGTCATTTCCTGATGCCAAAAAGTTCTCTGGCTGAGAATTCTAAAGGTTGTTACTGCCCTGGCTAGCCCGAGCTTGGGGGATATGTAAAGATATCTCTTGATATCAATAATTCGGCCTCACATACCCATTCCCCTCCACGTGCTTGCAAGGCCCCCGGACAAGCACGCACGCAGGCTCGGCTGATAATTGCCGTAATATTCCAACACAATACAAGCAGGCCAGACATAGCTGACTCGCAGATTTAGGAGACCTCAAGGCAAGTACCTCAATTAGGTATGCACACAACTTTCAAAAGATCCTCTGCCCCACGCTGGCAGCTTGACGATCGAGCTATACAATGCTCAAACTCTAGATACTAGGGCTCAAATTCCCCGTGACCATGGGCATGCCACATTCTCTCAGCCTCGCAGGGAGGCAAAGGTAACCCCCCTCTGAACAAATCTTGCCACGAAAACCCTTTTCCTGGGCTAACTTTATGAAACCATTGTGACTGCATCCCTAGCCTCTGGAAAGGACTTAGATCTGTCACCCCATTTGAGGCCTTTCCGATGGAGCAATCAGAAAGCTGACCAGTAAAAAGTTTTGCCCGTGGAAGAATACTTCTGTTGGTAGAAGAAACTCATTAGAGTTTAGTCTTTAGAAATTTTTAAGAAATCAGTCTCAATCTTATTTTGCCCATATCTGTTCTGTTCAGTAGAGAAACTCTACCAACATACTCTCCTTCAAAACCATTTCAATTAAAATCACACTGGCTCTAAACCCTGATTTAAGCATGCTGCTCACCACACTTTAAGACCTCAACATGTTGGTGAATGCTGCTTCTAATAGGGAAGCCTATGCATTAGTAGCTTCCTCGCTGCAAGCATCCACACCAATGTGCGAATGTGAGGAGGATGGTACCAGAAGCAAAGCCCCGCTTTCAGTAATTCTCTGATTCCATTTTAATACAAACTGTGAAAGTACCATAGTGAGTATGCTGTATATTAGTGTCATCTACAATCAATCCTTCTGCATCTCCATACATTATATTGACTGATGATAGTTTTTGTTCCCTTCCTTGTTCTATAATTTTAACCACAGCACATGCATGGACACATCCTAAAGGACATCAGAACAGCCTTGTTCCTTTAACTCTGGCACAACAGTATGCTATACAACTGTCAGAGTAGGGAAAGACAAATGGAGCAGAGGTACAGAGCAGGGCATTGTATTCTGCTTACAAGTGACGGAATGATTGCTGTTCCAATGCAAACATTTGCCTATGTCACAATAGTTAAAGCTGTGGATTGAATGGAACTATAACTACATATACGCATGTGCACTGAACACACACTACTTAAATATATTTTTCTAATATGCTTTCCTCAAGCACCAATATCTCTGAGCAAAATTTGAGATTAATCAAAATTTCTGAGCATCAACTTTCTTCAATTTCAGTGAATCCACATATTCACAGGATCACACATCCCATATCAAAAATATTGAGCATGTGCTTTCGAAGCACCTGGTGATCTCTGAATGGTTTGTTGTAGATCAGCAAAGATTTATGATTCCCAATTATTTAACCAGTCAACTACACAACTATTTCCCTCCTATCCCAAACTGAATAGTGAAATGAAGAGAAGTTAGAAGTCATTTTTTTGGGTGTGCAGAGACTGTAAGCTCCATTCAGTTTTGAGGCTCCAAAAAATTCTTGGGCTTTGAACTCTTACATGCTAACTGAATGTCTTTTGCACTATACTCGGAGTCATGGTTCTCAGGCTTCTAGTATAAAATTAATAATAAAAATCAACAGAGATCCTTCCATCTTGAAATCTCCCTATTCTTGCTACTGTAAACCCTGTTATGAAGAAACTTTTTCTTCTTCTCTGAACACATTGAATCACCAATAAGGTTATAGGTTTAAAGGTGAAAAACAGAAATAGAGTACAATTAGCAGGGAAAAATGTTTCTGAACAGATTTTCTCATGACAAAGCATGCTATGAGAGTCTGAGGGCCTTTCTGCAGTACACTGCGATAGTGGTATTATTCCACTTTCATATTCCATATTCCATATTCCAACATCCTATGGAATCGTGGGGCTTGCAGTTTAGGGAGGGACCTTTTTACCCTGATTTCTGGGGGTCCCGGGAGGGATGCCTAAATGTGCTCTCAATTTTATAAGTTGGGGAAATTAGCCAAGAGCACAGCCTAGCAATATGAGAGGCAGGGTAACGTAGCGAGATCTTGAACCCTATGTTTACGGAGTCAGGCTGAGTCAAGGAGCACACAGAAGTTGAAATAATAAATGTTTTATTAAAACGCAATCAAACAGTGTATGCAGCACACTCACACAGATAACTAAGGAAATAAAGATTGAAGTGGGATAGAGAGATTTTTAGAGGAGTTGTTGGTTTGGGTGATATTTCACCCGTCCTGAAGCCCAGCTCGAAGTGGAGAAGCTGGGGAGCGTGGATCTCAGCACGTGGAGCTGAGGGGAAGGCTCGCTGGACAAAGCGACAGCAAGGCAGGATGGAAGCCAAGAGTGATCCAAGGAAGCGCTCAAAGTCAGGGGTTTTTATAAGGAGAATTGTGACCGCAGGCTTGTTCGGACTTGGGGAAAACAATGAGTTTGGGGCTGGAGACAAAGCCTCCGAAAGGTCAGAATTTGAATGATTGAATTATAGCCAAATTGTCAATAGGGTAGCCAGTATGCAAACGCGTCATAGCTCAACACTCAAAGGGTAGCCTTAAGTAATTGCTGTTATACTAAGGATGGGAGTTGTTTGGATTCAGAAAAGTTTCACTTGACCTAGTGTCGGCTCATGGCCATCTGGACCAGCCAGGCTTGTGCTCAAATTCTTCCTAGAACAGAAACTTGAGAAATATCTTTGAGCTTGGAATTTTGTTTGTATGATTGAATATAAATGAAATACAGCAGAAAGAGGATTGATTGTAGTCTTCTGGGAAGCTGAAACCAGTCAGATTAATAATGTCTCCAATTAACATATAAGTGAATACACTTAAGACTGTCACAACCTCAAGAGTCAATCATGCGATGATTCCCCCAGTTTACTGTTTTCCTCTGGTGCTTTCTTTTCTGTCCTCTTTATTTTATATTTCTATCTTTCTACAGTTAGGTGTCCTGCTCTGAATGTAGTATCACTGCATTTCCCATGAGGAGGAAGCACAATCTTAAAGGAAAAGAAACGTTAGATTTCTCTCTCCAAATAAGTTGTGCTTGTGCATGCAGCTCAGATCATCACTGGCCATTTTAGCAATGATTTCACCTTGCAGACTCATATTTAATTTGCTTTCTGCTATTCCTCTTGGAGTCTGAAGTCTTTGCTTGGCATTATCAGTTTCTCAATTTTTGACTTCTCAATAATTTCCTGTGGCAGCATTAGCCTGCATTTCCCCAGATGTATGGCACATTATTATTTACTGCTTATGTTTCCAGTCTCCCTTGGTCTCTTTGTAGCATTTTCACTTCTTCAAAATGGATTTTGTCACTGTCTTCATGTTAGTGTTGCCTTATTCAGCCTGGTGGAGCATAGGAAAATATGAAGTTGCTTCCCTCTGAGCCAGACAGCTAGTTCAGCTACCTCTGTATTGTCCACAGTGGCTAGCAGTGGCTTTACCAGGGTTTCAGAAAAGGTGTTTTGCCCAGTCCTTACTTGAAATGCCAAGGATTGTGTGCACACTACTCTTTGCAGATGAAGGAATTGTTTCATTAAAAAACAAAAAACAAAAAACTTGGGATCTTTTGCCTGCAAAACAAGTGCTTGATTGCAAAGCCCTGGTCCTCTTTCACAGCAAAGTACAGTGAAATTTCTGATAGTTTGTCATATATGCACTTCCTATCTTCATAAGCATCCATTAATAAGTATGCCTTTCATTGTTTATTGTAACCTGGCAGCTTTTATAATCACTATGCAATTCAAATTAATTTTTACTGTTAAGCTTTCTTCAAATACACTATGAAATATGTTAATAAATCCCAAATATCTTGCACTGGGTTCATCCTTTACAACTAAGTTATAATGATATGTTGAGAATTTCCTGAGGCCAGAAAAAAAGTAGTTCAAGGGAAACACAGTGCTGGAATGCAGCTCAAAGTCCATCTAGTCCAGTTCTCTGTCGATACAGAAAATCCAGGTCTCCAAAATTCCTGATAAGTGACTCTGATTGTCAGCCTCAAATGAAGTAAATCTCAACACCTTTCCAAGGCAGGCTACTTCCAGTATTACTATCGGGAAGCTTTTCCCAATGTCTTCTTTAGTCTGATAAAAACAGTATAGAATGGCTATTTTGCATGATCTGGGCACTATACTTCTGCTGCTGTTCTTTAGTCACTACATTGCATTACACATTCATATTTAGTTCATAGTTTACTGAAATCTGCTAAATACTTTGCACTGCTGTCTAATCAAGATCATTGACAAGCTGGAATGTGTTCAAGAAGAGGGCATCCAAGATAGTTAAAGATCTAGAAACCAAGCCTTTTGAAGAACAGCTTAGGAAACTGAGCATGTTTAGCATGGAGAAAAGAAGAATGAGAGATGACATTATGTTGTCTGTTGTTGTGTGCCTTCAAGTCATTTCCAACTTATGGCAACCCTAAGGTTAACCTATCACAGGGTTTTCTGGGGCTGAGAGTGTGTGAGTGTGGGAGGAATGGAGCCATGGTCTCCAGAGTTGTAGTCCGTCACTCAAACCACTACACCATGCTGCTTCTCGGTGACATTATAGCCATCTTTAAATGCCTGAAGGGATGTAGAAGATGGGAAGAGCTTGTTTTCTCCTGTTCCAGAGATGAGGGCTATTTCTGCACTAGACCGTTATAGCGCTATTATTCCACTTGCAACATCCTATGGAATCCTGGGGTTTGCAGTTTCAGGAGGGGCTGGCCGGCCCCTCCTGAAACTGCAAACCTCAGGATTCCATAGGATGTTGCAAGTGGAATAATAGTGCTATGACAGTCTAGTGTGGAAATGGCCTAGGATGGTGGGTTCAGATTATATGAAAAGAGATTCAACCTAAACAAAAGAGGGAACGTATTGACTGTAAGAGCTGTTCAACTGTGGAATAAACGGCCTCAGAGGGCAATGGGGTTTCCTTCTGTAGAGGGCTGCAAACAGAGGTTGGATGGCCATCTCTTGGACAATAAAATGATTAGATGAGATTATTATTTCAATTAGAGATTTTTAGTGATACATACGAAAGACTGAAACCTTATTGACTTTTGCTGGTTAAAAAAGGAAATGCTTTGGTAACATGTAGTTTTGATTATTAGAAAGAGTTATCTATTGAAAGAAAGGTATTGGTTGTTTGTTAAAAAGGCAGGGATGAAAAAAATGTATAACTGTTGAAAAGGAAGACTGGAAAATGTCTTTTATTTTTATGTTATCTTAATTTTTTTCTCTTCTTTCTCTATTTTCTTTTTTTACTTAATTTCTGCAGTTTTAGTGTAACCAAAATCTACTAACAAAAAGATGTAAAAAGAACCCCCCCAAGACATCAGAGTATGGACCCTACGAAACAGCAACATCTGAAAAGCCACAAGTTTCATATCCCTACATAACACTATGGCGCTTTCCACTCCATCCTCCCAACCCGCCATAGGGACAGGAGAAGGATGGGACCGTGACAATGGTTATGCGTGACGTTGTTGCGGTCCCATCCTTCTCCCATCCCCAGGCACTGTGATCACACCACAAATCACTGATGGTTTTTCCCCATCAATGACTGGTGATCAGTCCACCATCCCACTGCACGCCCACACCTATTTTAGCTGTGGAGGCCCTGGAAGTGAAACGTACTTCTGCCCCAGTGCAGCCTGGAACAGTACCTGGCTGTGCTGCTGCAGAAGCAAGCAAGCCAGTGCAGAGGGGAGAGTTGGCATTCATGCTCCCATCCGGGCAAAGCTGCTGCCAGAACAATGCTGGGGCGACCCCAGACCCAGGTAAGCTGCAGAAGGGGGCCATGTGAAGTATGCATGTTAGCTAACTGCATCTCTTGGGGCTTTCATTTTTTTGGATATTCATTTTATGAATACCTTAATTGCACCCCAAAGCTATAGAGTATTAAATCTTTGCATCTGTATGGAGTCAAAATCATGTGCCACCAATTATTTGGCAACAGTTAGGCAATGGATTGGACATTTGTATTAGGACTATCCCAGGCTGAATTAGGTGTAGTTGCCATAGCTTTAAACATCATGCATTTATTATTCCGGTTTATCGTTTTATTTTCAAGCTCAAAGGATAGAATTATTTCTCAGTAAGGGAGAAAATAATTCATGAACTCTTAGAAGTACCTACAAAGTGTAATTGACTATCAATACCATTTTACAGACTGTAAATAGAAGTAAAAGAAGTAAAGGTGTGCAACCCACATATGACACCACTGGGATTCTTCTACTGTTTCTAGGAGTAACCTTTACTGAACAAAATGATATTCTAATATATTCTGAGATTTATTCAGAAATAAATATGTTGCATAATTTACATTAGCAGTGGTAAAAAGCAAGGATGTAACTATCCACTTATTTCATTTTTGCCAATGGGTTAGGATGCCTTAGGTTTCCTGTTAGGATGCCTTTATTAATGATTTCTCAAAAAAACTTGACTAGAATTCTACAAATAGACAAAAGAAAAGAATAAAAACATGACAAAAATATGATCAAATTGATTCAAGCTTCTCAAAGATATTATCCAACATTTCTCTTTTTCTCCTTGCATAGTTCATGCTTTCCAAAAAGAGAGAGAGAGAGAGAGAGAGAGAGAGAGAGGGAGAAATGAGCTTTCTTCTACCACAGATTAACATATCTAGCACAGTTTCTCAGTATTACTTTCTATTACATTCCATTTCATATTTATATCTGCATGATAAATGACATTACATGATAAGTGACATTAGTACTAAATGATACTTGCTGACTTGATTACATAACAGTTTCTGTTAATGGCATCAGTCAATCCAGATATTTCTATACCAATTTATATTGCAAAATCTTTCACAGCATTTATTAAACAGGATTTATTAACCAAAACTATATTCTGTTATTTTATATCTGTAATCATTTCATAACCTAGTTTCAGTGAGATCTATTTTATTTTGAATTTAGCTCTCCTCATCCCTTGTAGCCATCCTATCCATGAACTTTGCCCCCTCCTCTAACTTCTCAGATTTCCTGCCTCAGCCTTTACTGCTATTTCTAGTTCTTCCCAATTTAGTGTTTTAAGATAATTGTCCTGAAACAGCACACTTTTTATCAACTCTCTCTTACTTCCTTCAATCATACAGACTAATTTGGTTTCATTTGATCATCAAAGTAGTTTGATTACAAATCAGTTTCAGATTAGCATCTGCTTCTCCTTTCTTGAGCTGTAATCCCCCTTTCACAACCCAGAGCTTCCTGACCATACATGTCACCCAACTCAGTAGCTAATCCCTCCATTGGTTTGACTGGAATTTGTCTCTCCGTATGATTTTCAACCCCCTTCACTTCCATATTGCTAAATTCTGTGTCCTCCTCTTCTCTTACATCTCTTCACAGTTCTTCCTTGATCTTGCTTATCTTGCTTATTCCTTAGAGCTTTTATCATATTCTTCTTCAAGTTTAGGAATTCCACACATAGCTCCTCCATCATCCATTGTAAAAAGTCCTGAGAGATTTCTTGAGAAGTTTCTACCTTTCATTCAGTCCAGCAATTTCAAAATTAACAATTCACTTCTCTGTTGTCTAGCTGAAAGCCACCAACAAACATCAAATAGGTAACATCTCTACTTTCTCACACTGCAGTTCTTCTTGTTACAATCCAGTGCAGTCTTACAAATAAAATGAAATTCAGTCTATTCACAAGATAGACTGACAGAAACTTAATTTTTCTCTTTTAAACATGTCAGCCCCCCAATTTTCTAATTTATTTGTCCTAACCTTTCAGGGTAAACAGATATACTCAACTCTTGATTGCAGAAAGAAGGTGGATGAAGAAATTCCATTGTTCCATTTTAATCACAAGAATGCTTCAATTTCATAACTCCAAAGGTTTATTTAAGAATTTTCTTTAAAAAAGCAGGTTGCCAGCATAAGGCCATCAGAAACTCAGATTCAAACAACTGTATTTCGTGGTAAGGGCAAAAGATGTCACTCCCTAAGTCCTTCCCCCACATAGGGCATTTACTCAAAAGTAAATGCAAGTAATTGGATTCCTGACTCTAACGGGTGATTCTCTATTTCCCTTTTAATCCATGGGGAGTTTCTCCAGTCTGAGATCTCTCTGGCCAGCATTTTTGCCATGAAAGCTTCCTTGCTCCAGAACTGTAGCCAGGAGCCTCCACATACTAGCCTGCTGGAAGTTGAAGTCCTGGAATGAAACATTTCAAAATATTTTTTCACCCATATATTAGAAAACATTTTGGAATACTTGCAAAATTTTCTTATAAAAATATAAAAAGAAACTACTGGTCTTTTTGCTCTTGCTTGAGGATGAAAAATCTCTTGGCACTTGACAAATTTTCTGAACAGAGTGTTGAGACAGCTTTTCTGGCTGAAGATGAGAAGTTTTATGAATGTTCTTTATTTCCCTAATAGAGAAGAAACACAAGGTAAACTCTTTGGAGATTCTGACTTCCTGTGCCACTTCCAAGACCTCTTTCTATGCACTTTTAAAAATGTATTCATAGTTTGAAACATGAGTAGGTTGAATAATAACTTGACCAAGGTACTGATGCTACAATCTGTAAGATATCTGACCCAGCCCACTGAGTAGATAAGTAAATTTCATTTCTCAGCTCTGCAGTGTAGCTCAATAAAAAGTGAAGCCATGGAGTGAATTTGTAAATCAGCATTCAGGCTAGATATAAAGACAAAATCAACTTAGCAAACTTCAGGGAGCAACTTGGACAAAAGGTATCCACTAGGTCATTCTGTTCCACTGAAAATTGTTACTAATATACCTAAAATGAAAGAAAAATTAGTAATAATTAAAGGGTGGAGGATAAAATATGGATTTTTCAAAAAAATTCTACCACAAATATTCCCCCCCACCCCCATAAAATAAAATACAGTGTCTGGGTAGCAACAATAAGCATGAAGGACACCAGAGAAACTGGAGAAATTTTCACATTATGAACTCTGCTTCTGGTATCTAAGGCAATTTCTACACTACACTGTTATAGTGCTATTATTCCAATTCCAACATCTTGTGGAATCCTGGAGTTTGCAGTTTAGGGAGGGGCATTTAGAATTCTCAGCCAGAAACAAACTCCAGAATTCCACAGGATGTTGAAAGTGAAATAATAGCACTATAACAGTGTAGTGCAGAAATGGCCTTAGTATCCTAGCTGAAAGAGGAAGATAATAACACTAATAATGTATGTCTTTCCTGGTTGAATTATCTCATTATTTTATGTGCTCTTGAGCATTTGGGAAGACCAAAAGCAGCTCCCATTTAATAAGAAGTCTTTCTTTCTGTCCAAAAATGATAAGTCAAAGAAATACAGACAGCATCAGGAAGGCCCAAGGGGATTCTCTGACTGATACCACCAGGTACCTCCCAATGGCCACACTTCTTGATGTTAGTAAACAGAATTTTAACATGGATAAATCATTCTAAGATTGAAACTTCACATGATGCAAAACATGAGGCTACCCCTGAAAACGTTTCGTAACACTTGTGTTTCCTTACTCACGCTCGACTTCACTACTGGAGAGAGGGAAATTCAGGGAAATAACATAGCTGGACAACATGGTTACAAAGCAACCTAATCTGAAGGCTAATTCTACTACACCAGGACCTGAAGTTGGACAATCACACACATCGCCCCTGTTGCAATTTGACAGCAGCAAGGAAAACGTTATTTAGAGTCATAGAATCATAGAGTTAGAAGGGGCCTCATGGATCATTGAATTCAGACCTCTGCTCAGTGCAGTATCTCCAGCTAAAGAATCTCCAACAGTTAACTGCCCAGCCTCTTTTTGAAGACATCCAGAGAAAGAGACCCCATTAACCTTTCAGGGCAATTGGTTCCATTGCCAAACCACTCTTACTGTCTAGAAATTCCTTCTAATGATCAATCAAAATCTACTGTCCTGTAACTTTAAACCATGTGCGGCAGCAGAGAACAGGGCTGCCCCTCCACTATGTGACAGTCCTTGAGGGATATAAAGAATGATATCAATCTTCAATCTTCTCTTCACCAAACTGAACATGCTCAGTCCCTTCATCCTTTTCATATGTTTTGTTCTCCTTGCCTCTTATATCTGTGTTACCCTTCTATGAACCTACTCCACTTTATCTATATCCTTCTTGACATGAGGTGACCAGAACTGAATGCAGGGCTCCAGATGAAGCCCATCCAGTGCAGAATATAGTGGGGCTATTACTTCCTTCAACTTGGAAACTTGCATTTTTCTTGTAATTTTGCTCCTCAAATATATCCAGTTTCAGTGGCATAATTTTCAGTCTTGCCATGGGAGGCTGAAAAGACGGCCATGTATTTGTGTGGGAGAGAGGAGGGAAAAAGCTCACCAAGGGGCTGTCCAGTGCTGCATAATCCTGTCACATGTAGTGCATCACATACAATTCTGTTCTATTACCCTAAATATTAAAGTAATACAAAAACAAGTTGCTGATGAAGAACTGATATCTCCCCTTGTATATTTAGTTTAAATGTTTGACATTAGTTTATGCTTATCATTTCAAATGCATGAATACACGTTGTCATTTCCTCTTTGCTCCTGCATGCCTACCAGTAAAAGTAAGATGGAGCAACAATGATATATCATAAGGATTTATGGATGAGATAGGTCATGACTTTTAGAGGCTACATCTTTTAACTAAGGTAGAACAACAGGGGTATTGGGCTGTATAGCAGGCAGACGGGTCCCTCCTTTTACCTTTGTCAGGCATGCCAGCCTTTGAGTGAGGCTGCAGGCTTGGGCTGGAATACTGTTGGTGCGCTATATTAGGGGTTTCACTTTTTCCAGGGCTGTGCAGCAATGAAGGGAAGGCAGACAAAATATGCTGGCATTGAGTAGCCTGTTTCTTCAATGGCTTCCTTCTCCCATGGGCCATTACGCCCACAACCAGTTTCCTCTTGCTGTCACACCCCACATCAGCATAGCTAATAGTACATGAGCAGGATTTCATTCCTGAAATTCATACCATGAAGGTCCCTTATAGGTTTTCTCTTTTTCAGAAGTGTTGATTGTTGCTTGGAAGGGCCAGAAAAGAACACCTGCTCCTTCCCAAATGAATCTAATCTACTGCCCCCAGTGCCCTCATTAGTCATGAGAGTTAGTAAAAGCAGAAAAAACATGTTGTTTTGAGAGAAGTGAAAATTTCACAGCAATTGTGATGAGGCTATCTACAGTGGTGGGTAAAATAACTTCCTGATCCTATGAACTGACCATTAACATATGCCCACGGCAACTGTCAGATAAGGAAAGCTGATAGGGAAATTCTAGTCAGCAATGGCCTTTTAATATCTGGGAGCAAAGCGGGGGGGGGGGACCTTCTCCCTTGTCTGCCCCCAGAAGCCCCATCCTCAGGTCAAATCAATGTGCATGATTGGCCCTGTTTCTTTCCATGTTATTTTATGACTGAATGACCTTGTGGGGCCTCTGGCTGCATGTCAAGGTAAGAGAAAAGGGCTGCCCTGTCCTCCCTTCTGTAGGCTACACAAAGGCTATCTGGCGCAAGGAGACCTGGACTTATAGTCCACATGAAATTTCTATGGTGGCATCTGGTTGGAATTCTGCAGTTAAATTGCAAGAACTGGCACAATTTCCACTGATGAAGAGTTTGAACTCTATGGTTTCTACTGTTTTCCAGTGGCATAGGGGATTGGGGGGGGAATGGGAGCAGTGCGTCCCTGGCGGCAATTTTTTTGGGGGTGCTGCGGTTCCTTGTTTGCCCTCCCCTACGTTCCATAGCCCTGCCCCGTCTGTCATAGCCCCACCCTGTCTGTTGTAGTGCCACCCCTGCGTGCCATAGCCCTGCCTCATACACCATAGCCCCACCCCATGCACTGTAGCCCCGCCCCATCTGCTGTAGCCACACCCCCACGTGCCATAGCCACACTCCTGCACACCGTAGCCACACCCCCACCCCTCCGGCCACCCTCCCTCTGTGTGCTCCAGGCTCCACCACTGGTGTTTTCATAAATCACTTCCCAAAGAAAAAAAAAGTCTAGTTTTTTTTTAAAAAATGTGGAACATATCCTTTATTCCTTGTGTTGCTTACTGGAAAGCCAGACTTCAATCTTTGGCAAACTTACCATAAATCTTGATTTCAATGCAGTGGGCTAAATATCCCATATGGTTGGTTCCACATTTCAACTGGATCATCGTAAGCGGACCATATTGGGGGTTACCATAGCATTGGTATGCTAATACTTCATGCTGAGAATCTGAATGCCTAGTTTAAATGTGAATGTGGCAATTGCCTACTTTGTTTCCCCAGCAATGCTTCATTTCTTGGATTGTGTCATGAGTTAGCAACCTTAGCCTGTCTGACTTTGTGCGTGTAAATGGGGCTGCCTGTGAACTCTGTTTTGTCCATGGCAAACAGCAGCACACAAAGATGTCTTCAACTAACAATTACTTGTTAAAACCTTCTGCAACACAAAGTGCCATTTAACTCAATTAACACAACACTTAAACTAAATAGACTCAGGATTGTCATGGCCTCTGAGGAAGAGATGCAGAAACCAAATACTTTCACTAGCTTCTGTCCAAAAAGTTGAAAGCCTGCTATCACTGAGACCTTTTTGAGCTTGTCACTTAAAAGGGAGGTGCAGAACACTCAATTTGGGAAACTGCAGCTGCTACAAAGCACACCTTCTGGGCTTCTGACTGGGATCAATAGTCAAAAACACACATTCACATAACTTCATGCAGTGCATAGTTAAAGTGCTCAGTTCACTACCGTTAAGATGCTGTGATGGCTGCCAACTTGGACAACTTTAAAAGGGGATTAGACATATTCATGAATGACAGGGCTTCCTGTAGCTCTGCTGGTTATTGTAATATGTCTATATTTCTTCCAGTATCAAAGGCAGTATAGCTCTGAACACCATCTACTGGGAAGATGTGACAGATTATCTCTCCAGGCTGGCCTCGCAGTTCCAAACCCTTGGGTTCCTGTCACTCACCTTGCTCCCTCCCTCCTCCTCAGGATCCCTGCCTGAATTGGGTACTTGGTCCTCAAGGGCCAGTGGATTTGTTGCTCTATGGGTTCATTGTGGCAAGCGTGACCAGACCCTCTATCAAAACCTAACAGGAACAGCCAGAAAAATTGTAAAAAATAATAAACAAGTGGAAGTTTATTAGTTCACAAATAGATCACAAAGTGGTCCCTGAGCTATTTAATTGTCTGTTGTTGTGTGCCTTCAAGTCATTTCCAACTTACGGCTACCCTAAGGTAAAACTATCACAGGATTTTCTCGGGCTGAGGGTGTTTGATGCACCTAAGGTCACCCAGTGGATTTCCATGGCTGAGTGGGAAATCAAACCCTGGTTTTCAGCGTTGTAGTCCAATGCTCAAATCACTGCATCATGCTGGCAATCATTTACAGCTCTGCAAACTCCTATTCAGTTCTTCCCCTGGCTAACTGTCCTATCTCTATACAGCTTTTCCCAATCTCTGTGGCATCTTTCCTCTATCTGTCTTCCATCTGAGATAAACTTCAGTTTTGTATCCTTTCTCACCTGTAGTCTCCACTTCATAGTGTTGCCTGAGCTTTGTTTGGCTGATTCCAACCAGGCTTGCCTAGCTTCTCTTTTCACAGAGGGTACTAATGCTTTCATGTCCTACTTGTAGACTTATACACTGCCTGAACAGAATGCTGGGTTAGAAAGTTGGACTTTGACCCAAACACAGCTCTTATGCTCTCATGTTGGTTCTAGGAGAGCTCCACCAGTATGTTTCTCAGCAGCATTCAGTAACTCACAGCACATCTGACATTGTCACACAGGTATACTTCCTGTGCTGTTGGTACCTGCAGGAGGAAGGTGCTTCAGACAATGCACTGGCAGTTGAACAGTCTTCTGGGATAGGGATGTAAAGTCTTGACTATTTTGCCCTTGCATACAAGGATAGACATATAAAATAGTAAATATCTCCAGTGCAGTAGAGAATGAATATCCACCCACAGTATTCTCTTTGTATTTGACCTTCCCAAAGAAGCAGCATTTTCTGCCTGAGATCTTGTGTGTGTGTGTGTGTGTGTGTGTGTGCAGAAAATGGGGGATTTGTGCAGAATAATTCCCATGCACACCTTGGGACACTGAATACCAAGAAAAAATTGCACACCATTCTTTTGGTCTATCATTCTCTCTAGTAGCATTTCCCAATGGTTGAGAAAATTGTTTTTCAAATAACTGTGAACGTTTTTTCCATCCCTATTCTGGATTGCAATTTTTTGCATACTTTTCTGGGATCAGTATTTTCTCACCCAAGGCTGGTATCTTGCTTTTGAAATCTTCTTTTACTGTCTCAGTTGACCATAGGAATAGGGTGATTTCTCCCCCTCAGAGCATCCGTTCGAAGGAGGCCCATTGTACCTCCAATGGAAAGTTCTCTTTGTCCTGTTCAGCGGACACAGCAGAAGAAATGAAAAGAAGGAAATTTGATGTGGTGTGGCAAGGAGAGGCAGCTGCACTTGTAATAACTAAGGCTCTGTCCACAGCATACCTCCTTGCTGTGGTGTTGGGTGGGGATCCTGGCAGTGGCTCTGCCAGGAAGACAGTGTGACAGCAGTGCTCGCCTCCACAAGGGACCAAGTCTGTGCAGAAGGAAGCATGATAGACACACCGCTTCCTTCTGCAGCACAGCTGGGTACTTTCCCAGGTTGCACTGGGCAAGAAGCACTGCCATCATGCTTCCTACCCTTCCATATGACAGGTAAACGCAGGATGATGGCACAATCACAGCCATTGATGGGAAAAGCCTGTCAATTATTTAACCCATGATTGTGCCACCTGGGGAGCAGAGAAGGCTTGGACCGCAATGACATCATGCAGAAGTGTTGTCGTGGTCCCTCCTTCTCCCATCATGGTGGGATGGGAAGGTGCTGTGGAAAGGGCCTAAGTAAAGCTTACTCTCAGTTTAGAAATATTTGCTCAGCGGGCTTAGGATCACACATCCTTTTTTCTATTATAATTTGCTCTTCTGCTCCAGCACTCCTTTCTCTCACCTCACCTTCATTTGACAAACCAAATCACAACCTTAGTAGGGGGTAAAAATTCCCTACCTGTGTATGTTTGTGTTCTAATCCAAATCACTTGTTTTATAGTGCATGGGGGTATATCAACAGAAATTCCCCAAAACATATACCTGGCCTGAGAGAACAGATAATGCACACCATGTAAGACAGAGAAATGATTTTGAAGGGCAGATATTTATTGCACACAGGGATAGAACTCCAAGCCAAAGAACAGACCCTGTTTGCTGTTGTTATCCATGTGACCTGACACCATTAATTCAGGTGCTGTTCTTCATAAAAATAAAGTCTTTGGCTCCCTACAAATTATACTTCATTCCTTTCTTTTTCTTTTTCCTTTCTTTCCTTTCCTTTCTTTCTTTTTGAAATGCATCATAGCTTGTTTTACAAAGCACCTTTGAGGTACTTTGTAAAATTTAGTCCAGCTGGATTTTCAGAGGGGAGGGGCATTGGAGGATTTCTTCCACATAATCTCCTTTGCATGGCTCTTGAAAACTGTAGGATAGATGAGGAACTGTGGCGATTTACCCGCTAATTAGCTGTTCTTATTAAGAAGAGTAAGATAATTGATTTTAGGATGCACTACCCCTTATTAAGACCTAATTAAGCTGTATATCAAATGCTAATTAAGTAGCTTTATTCCATCTCACTGATGGGTTTTGATGCTTGGCAAATAGACTTGGGTTGGAGATGAATGCCTACAATAGATTTCCCAAACAAAACAGATACATAATACATACAGCGAATACTAGGTTATCAAAACCTAAACTGCTTAGTCTAGCATGTGTTTAGATTGACAGTTTGGAGTAGGACTGCCCCCCACCCTTTACACACATTCAAACAAGCTTTCTTTTGGGGTAGGCCCTGGAATTGTGAGAAAACATGCCCGCTCCCCCCAGGCACATCCTGGACGTCTCTGTTGCTTAGTTGCTAATTAGGTGTGCAGCTCTGAGAATTTATTTTTAGAAAATATCCAGGAAAATCCTGCCCTCTTTCTCCCTCTCATCAGTTGCTTAAATTAATTTGAATAGCATGTGCCACTTCAGATTAATTTATTTTCTTTAAAAAACAAAAAAAACAAAAGAGGAGGGAAAAGGTGAAAGGCCTGTTACCATCTGACTCCTTGGAAAAGCCACAAGCTTAGATAAACACAGATAAGCCAGCAGATGTTGCTCTCGAGAAAACAAATGAGGAGAGTTGAGATTATGAATAGGGTTGATGTTTGTGACACTTCTGTCTCACATTAAATAAACTGGCTTGACACAAAACAAAATCTTTCAGAACCCCTGATAAAGAGCCCCATGTGCTCAGATTTTCACATCTGATGTAAATCAATTCATAGCTCTAATCCCATCAGCCTAACCTACTTTGCCAATATTGTATCTCCAGAACAATATTACCTTGACAACACAAAGTCATCATACTGTTAATCTATGAGGTTGCGACCCCACGGATTATGGTGGGCTGTCTCTCAAGTGCCCCAGTGCTCCATAATGCAGTGCCTTTTGGATAAATCGCAAGGTAGCTACACAAAGTAATGATTTCTTTATGCCTCCAGGAATTATTTGATTGTTTCTAATAGTTATTTTCACTGGCAGTATGATATTCTGCAAACAATAACAACTATATGTCACTTCAGCACTCATTAAGGGCCAAGGTATAACTCTCTAGATCCAATAATCTATATTTTAGAACATCTAAATTAAATGTCACTCAGTACTAAGTTGAAGAAATTCATCTGACAGTGAACTTTCACAGGAACAAATATATATTTAAAATTATCTGACGGATATCTATCAAACACAATGGTTTCCACATTGAAAGATGGGGGAAATTAATCAATACAATCCATATGAGGAAGGAAACAAAAGTTGTGTAAAAGAAGGAATCAGTTATTCTGTGAGCAATCTCTATGGGCTGCAAGGTTCGTAATCAGAATTATTGTTACACATCTGATTTTATTATATCATTATATATTTTCCATTTATATCTCCTGAATGAAATGATGAGTTTTTGGGAGGCTAATCAGGCCATGTGCAGCTGAAAAAGAGAAATTATACCTGTAAACTGTTTCATGAATGCCAATCTGCACACACAGAGAACTAATATTAATCGTATATTTGTGGTTCCTGCAGATAATTCACTACAATTATAATGGGCAGAAGGGTCTGAAGTACCTTAGAGGAAAACATATATGAGATTGGTCAGATATTATAATGTAACAGGCTTTATAATTCTTAATAAAGCCTGTTACATTATAATATCTGGCCAATCTTGTATACATTTTTCTCTAACATACTTCAGACCCTTCTGCCCATTATTCTCCATTCTTCATTTTTCCAGTATGATGTTGAGTGTCCTTTGCTTGAGGGAGCCAAATGGCCTGAGCTGGCCCTGAGTATGACTATAGTCCAAACATCCAGCAGGCCACGTATTTTTTGCCTTTAATCTCTACTTGAAGTCTGATCTCTAGAAGGCTTAAGAAAGCTGGCCTTCAGTTCTAGAAAACCATGTGTGCACAAACAGGAAGAGCTACACACGCTGCAAGAGGTAACTTTGAATTTTCTATCATTGCTGCTCACTTGGCTGATCATGCAAGCCGATTTTATAATGAAAAGCAACTTCCCTGTTTAGCTGTGTCTGAAACTGCACCCGAAATGTTACCTCAGGCAGAGCTGTGTTCGTTCCTCTTCCTCACACTTGTGCATAGCTTTGTAGGACTGCACTTTTGCCAAACAAAAGAATAGATCAACAATTCAGTGCAACAACTGCTGATGATACAAACAGAGAAATAAAAATTCATGACTTAAATGTCATTCTTCTCTGGTACGAAGAGAATTGACAATGAATCTACAAGTTTGCTGGAGCATATCCGAGGCTTTCTAAGTAAACAAGTGTTCTGGACAGCTGATGAACAACAAATCTGTAATAAGCCATCTATAATTAGTAATAAAGTCCTTAAAATAACTGTGTCCTCTTGAGACAGCAACAGCTCTATCCTTGCTGTGTTTTGGAAGTAATAGAATATTTTTTTTCCTAGTGTAACTAAAATGGTAATTAAAAGATGATTTAGAATCAAAGACAACCTCAAGGTTATAAATATTAGTAGCTTGCTGTGAAGAATTCCCATCCAAGTAACTTCAGCAGGAAGCACTACTCAGGAGGTGGTGTGGGTGGTAGAAGTCAAGTAAAAATCAGATATTTTCTGAGACAGAGAGCAAGTCACAGAGGAGAGATTGTTAAAATGCAATTATATAGCCTGGAGAGGTATGTGATCAGGGGAAAAAATTGACAGAATTATTTAAGGATATTTTCACTAGCTGACAGTAATTTCCATTAATTAGATTTCTTTACTCTTACCCCTAGCTTTATTCTATTTTCTCCTCATGATAATGTTGGCAGGTAGGTTCAGCTGAAAACAAAGAATAGCATGCCCAAGGCCATACAGTTAGCTTCATAAATGGGTATGGTCCAGTAATAGAGACACAATACTTAGGGAATAATGGACAAACTGTGGTTGCAACAGTTACTAGTTATTTTATTTTCATGAATGAAAATCACATCTTGGCAGCTATAGACAGGTTTCCTGAGTGTTGCAGTATTTCTGAAGAGTTGCACAATTAAACCAATTGCACAACATGGGGAAGAAGGCCATTAAGCAAATCAGCAACTGAGTTGGAAACTATAATAAGAACTGGCCCAGTGCTATACACAATTGCAATTTAATCTGCAATTGAGTGGGACACTAGGATGAACAATAGCTAGACCAAACAGAAGCAGAGTTAGGTCACTACTGTTGAAATGGAAAACCATGAGAACTGGATAGCTAAAGAACAAAATGTACGTGAAATAAAAATTCAGGAATTGTCAACACTGTGGATGCCCATAATTATTATGCCATTGTTGTGATGTCAGAATAACAATAACATATTTGCCCATTTCACAGAGATATAATTCATATTCAAAGAAAGCCAAGTTAATATTTCCAAAATTCATCACACATTTTCTCAGGGCATACTGACACACAAGGTTATTGAGTTAGTAGATTTGATGATAATACCAAGACTATCATTTAATTATCAGCATCCCTAAACCTCCTGTATTGGCCCATTATTTTCAGTGTAATAATTTTACTGTCAGAAACATGATTCACTACCTTTTGGCTCAGGATGAATATTTGTTGATGTACACACAAACATATATTACTTTTGTTTTGTTTTTCTAATCATGCCTATATTAAACAGCAAGAAACAATTTCTTGCTATCCCATTGCAAGGGGGTGGAAAAAAAATGACATATTCCAGTTTGCATACTATTTTTGATGAACTTATTAACTGATAAGATAACAAAACATAAATTTCCATGTGCTGCGCCTTTACATTGCCAGAACAGAAATACTGCAGAAATGGCACTCAGTACCAAAACCTTATTATTTTTTGCTGTTGATGGGAAAGGTCAAACACTAAACTTGGAGTTTTTGTTCTTACTGCAGGTGGCACATAGTGAATGATTGTACCAAACTCCACAGTTCTACTTCAAAGGGAACACAGGAATTAACAGTGTCAGCCAAGAAAAAGCATAATCCCTTGATGGATCACAATATTGATTTTTTCTCCTCCAGAGCTCTAACAATACAGTAACCTCTGGAAACTTATTCCAACCATGAGGGCAAGTTGCATTTTGCTCCCCATGGTTTTAATAATGCATGGGCAGAGGATAGGAATACAGGCCGGAAAGTTAGAGAGAGTGATTGTGGGGGAGGATCAAGGTGATAACTTGCCAGGCATCAGCCAGCTATTCCTCCGTGTTAAGCCTGTCAGTAACTCCTGGATGTCCAGCAAGTAGTTAGTATCAAGAAGCACTTGAACTTTACAGGAGTGGAAGTTAAATGGAAAGAATGAGCACATGTCAAACTAACAGACAGATGACTTTTTTTTAACACTTTCTTTTCTATTTATGATTGCCTAGATGAACCACATATCTGATACATCCTCCATCTATATACAATCTTAAACTCAAATTGGTTCCAAATGACACTTCTGTGTGTACTGTACAACAAAGCTTGCCAGTAACATCCCAGGCTGAGATGATCTTAGTCTTGAGACCATGTATTGTAGAATGTAATGCTGCTGTTAAAAGAGATCCTATAACAGATCTGCTACACAGACTGCTTACCCGAATGATTATCACAAGTTAAGTTCTTTTATAGGCTGTTTATTCCATAGTTCTCTGACTCAGCACCTTCTAAAGGAAAACATAATCTAACTAACCTATAAAAAAGGAAACCTTTATTCTAGCATCTCCACACCAGAATAGACTTTCCTGTTGTATTTCTTCCCGTTAACCTACCAGTGAACCAACACAGCTATAATGGTGTAACAGTGATCTTTCTTCTGATAATCATGGCAGCAATGATTTTGTATAAAATGTTTTTTAATAAAATAAAATTCAGTTCGAGATGGGGGAGAAAAAATGAAAATTTATCCAATTCACATTGCCTGAACCTGAATATGGCTCTGAATACAATTTGTGATCAAGAATCTGTACACTTATGAATTTGCAATTCAAATCATGTGGCAAAATATATGTCTGACAAATTTCCATTTTGAAAACTACTTTTCAAAATTAGACACAAGAACACGCACAAAGATGTGCACATTTGGAATGAATGAGGTGCGCATTTGTGTGAAATTCCAGGTAAGAAATACAAACAATGCTCAATCATTCACACATCAAAGTTAACATAAAACTTTGGAGAAGCTCATCGAACTCAGATTTTGCACATTCCTACTTTTATTATAGAAGAAGATGACCAAGGAAGTTATGAAAAAAAAAACCTAAAGGAAGCTGGCAGTGATGTGTTGGGTGTTGATATAACATTAGCAGTCACAGTTCTAGTCACACAAGCTGTTTTGCTGAATAAGAAACAGTTTCTAGCAATTTCATTTATAAAACACTTGCTGTCATTCATAACAATTACCTTATAGGAGCTTCAGCAGGGGATGCAGTCCAGATACATTCACCGAGGTGTTTTGATATATTCTCTCCCTGTATAAAACAGAAAATCACTAGTTAAAACCATTAGCCTGTGACACAAAGCTAGCTATGAAGTAGAAGTGATGAATAATACTGAGACAAGCTGCCTGTCTACAGTGGATGTGCCAAGGGAAGAAACTGATATATCTCAGATCTCTCTGCATTTTGGGAGATTTACCTGGGAGGACTTGCATGAATGCAGAGCCTATAGTTTATCAGTAGATACAGTTCGTTGAATCTAAACAAGGTACTGACAGTATAACAGTAACCCAACATTGTTGCATCTTGCCCTTAAAATGAGATCTTTCCACTCTAATGCAGATGGAAGCAAGCTTTATAATGCATAGTCACATATTTTAACTTCCACTGAAGGCAAACTTGGTAGGATGGTGCAATGACAAGTGGAATGTTTACACTTCTAATCTATCTTTTACAAGTAGAAAATGGGACGAGATTCAGGTGTTAACAAGCAGTGTCTCATACATTGCTCCAAGGCTGAAGAGTCTTTGCATTCATCATCTAAAGACAGATAATCAAGAAGTCATTACGCTGCAGAGATTGGACTCTACACAATTGTGGTGTAATTGCTTGCTGCAATATGCAAATATTACAGATAATAAAACATAAAATTGTTTGCAGTATTGGACTTGTCCTGTTCCTGCATTGCGGTGTCAGGTTTAATCTTGTTAGTAGGAGTGAAAGGAAAGAAACACACATTGCACTGCTCATAAAATTGATGTTGGCAGATTACAGCTTGTTTCAATAACTAATACTAAACTTTAAAGCTCTCCTTTACCAGGATTTCTAATTGGAAAGAAAGTTCAAGCTGTTGTATAATTATAAACTCTGGACCCCAGTACCATAGCTGCTCATTATATAGCTCTGGAAATCAAGCTGGGCTGTTCAAAGTCTTGTAGATGAAGGTACAATACTGTTACCACACCATACACCCCTGAATTTCATAATTTGGAAGTATTTTATGGCTGGAACACATGTTTGAAAGTGTGTCAGCTGCAAGCATATGCCAGGTCAGGATGACCTTAGACATGATCAGATCATAAGTTCAGAGAGAATGAGGTGGGAAAGCCCAGTGCTGATTGGCTAGTGATGGTCCTTTCAAAAACTGCAAGTTACAAGCACTCCCAAAAACAATACAAGGCAAAACTGTCACGGAGAAGCAATCAGGGACTATGAGCATATACTACAGAGACCTTCCGTATTCACACTACCTGACCAAAATATTAAGAGATTTTCAGGACTCTCATCAATATTTTGTCACCTAGCGTTAAGACAATCAGCCCATTCTGGACTCCTTTTTCAACCCCATGAAAAAGCCATTACTGCTTTGTCCACACATCCTCCTTCAGGGCAGCAATTAGGGTAGAAAAAAACCTAGCTCCAGCCCCAGTAAATCATAGTACATTGGACATTACCCTGCATGTGGTACCCCAGATTCCTGTTCCTCCATGCACTATCTGAGCCATTGTACTTCACTGTTATTTCAGGACCGGTAACTATCATCACTTCCACCCAATCTCTCTCCCTCCAATCTTCTCTGCCTCACCTTCTGATAGCCTTGTATGGTTCTTGAGAATGTCTAATTCTGTGTGTGCTTGTTAATTCCCAATAAAACACTCTGTTTAACCTTTTAACTGGAGTTCTCTCTACAGTGAGTACTGGTATATACAGGTGAAAAAATCCTGCCATTACCCTCCCCTCTCAGTCTTCCTTTGAACTACAATTACTCCTATTTTGAAGGAGACATTGGCATTGCTGGTGGACCCCAAAGTCCCCACTTTTTAGAATAACAATACATACTTTCAGACATTTTTTATGCCTAGCTAATATTTTTGAACTCTGTTGGTTTTCTACTTCATAGTAAAGCCTGCCTTATGCTTATGCTAGCAGTAACCTGCCCTGCCAAAAACATAATGAAACCTCCATATTTTTTACTACCAGTATTGTATCTGTTAAGAATTATCCCACAGAGCTGTTTTTATGAACTGAGAGACTATTACATTCAGGCCAATGATAGGAGAGTATAGAACACTGCACTATTATGTATAATTTGTACTTCTCTTTGCAGATGAAATCATAAGGATCTGTGCTAGCTTGAGCCATTTCTGCACTACACTGTTATAGTGCTATTATTCCACTTTCAACATCCTATGGAATCCTGGGGTTTGTAGTTTAGGGAGGGGCATTTAGAATTCTCAGCCAGAGAACTCTTGGGACTCAGTAGACTACAAACCCTAGAATTCCGCAGGATGTTGAAAGTGGAATAATAGCACTATAACAGTATAGCATGGAAATGGCCTCAGACACTATAGTTGATACATTTCTAACGGCTATAACCTTGGTTCTAGCTTGCCTAGTAGTAATAGATGTCCACATGTTGGCTTAAAATATACATGAGGGATGTTAGAAGATTCTCAGTTGCCCTCTCATTAGTATGATTAACAA
Organism: Cyclura pinguis; assembly: GCA_030412105.1. Classification (NCBI taxonomy): domain Eukaryota; kingdom Metazoa; phylum Chordata; class Lepidosauria; order Squamata; family Iguanidae; genus Cyclura; species Cyclura pinguis. The sequence continues at coordinate 136,428,752 of CM059600.1, forward strand.
GAATATTGATTAACTGCTTCTATTGACCAATTATATGAATAACTTCTGTTTTGTTAACTTCTGTATAAAACTATTATTTCTGAAATTGGGAGTACATTTGTTACATCAGTGATAGACTTGTTTGTGAACATTATGATAGTTACACACTGCATAGGTCTTCCAGACAGTTGACGGAAGAGTTAGATAAGAAATAACAAGTAGTCAGTCTTAAGTGAAATACTAACCTTGCTGATGTTTGTTTTATTCTGCTTTCCTAATCAGGGAAATACTATAAAAATGTGAAGCTTGAAGAATAGTTATCCTTCTGGATCACTACTACTAGTAGGTTGGACTGAATGCAGTTCTGATTATCAGCAGGATCCTTTGGCCAAAAAACTCTTTTCTGCGTTTTATTGTATTGCATGCTTTGCATTCTGTGTTGCTGCCTCAATTCCTACCCAGTTTCAGAGCTCATCCAAGCTCCGTGTCCAACTCGTTCAGATGGTAGGTACAAGATTTCAACCCACTCACCCACAGACCCACCATATGTGTGCAGAATCCTTGTCCTTCCTAGGTTAAAATAGCAGCTGGGAGGAGCTGTCTGTTATGGAAAGGGAGTTGGGAATGCTGAGGGCAACAAAACAATGTCCCATCACATGAAAAAGAAATAGGTGTTAGACCATTGTTTTAAAACCCCTTCCTGAATCCCACCATACTTGATAATCACTGGTGAGTCTCTAGTGTCCCATTTCTGGGCAAGGTCTGAGAGCACGTGATGACTTCTAAGATCCAAGGATTCCTGAAAGAGATGGGTTATCCAGATCAGTTTTTTTTAAAAAAACTATCTGATTTAAGGGACCAGCAGGGTTTTTTTCCCCCCTGTGTTAGGGGCCATATTCCTGCCCATTGACTACAACTGTTTCTTTCTTTCCTAGAAATTCACTGTGGACAAGTGGCCATTAGCTTATGGACCTGTACTAGTCCACAGACTACCACTTTGAGTAGTACCACCCTAGTTCCATTTCAATCTAACTTCAAGCCTGGTTACAGACAGAGTAAGCTTTTATCACCTTGGTGGATGTCCTACACTAAAAGCTGGAAGGGGATGTTGGCTTTGCTAGATCTCTTTGGAGGTTCTCCTGCTAGATTCCCCCCCCCCCCCAGTGGCTTCAATCCTTTTTGGAGGGATGATTCAGAAGAGCACTGGGGGAGTCCTCTTTAATGCCTTTGCTATTGACCTCAGGGTTTCATTTTGACTATTTAGCATTTGTATGAAGCCACTGGGAAATGTTGTCTGGAGGCTTGGATTTTGATGCTGATGACTCTACCTCTAATTTCCTTTTCTTTCTAAATCTGGGTAGTCTGTTTTAGGTCTAAACTAGGTTCTGGAGTCAGTAAAGCAGGGGATAAAGACAAAAAGAGTTGAGGCCCTTTGACGATACGTACAACAAGAACAACAACCCCAGCACTATGGGTCCATTTTAACTGCCATGATTACATTCTATAGAATCCTAGGGTTTGTAGTTTGGGGAGGGACTAAAGCTCCCTGACTGAGAATTCAAAATGCCACTCCCTAGATTGCAAACCCCAGGATTCCATAAGGTGGTATAATGGCAGTTAAAGTGGAAGTATGGTGTTATATTTGTGTGGTATAACAGTGCCTTCAATCCAGACAAGTTAAAGGTGCCCCTGGGTAGCTGAAAGACAGATAAGAAAGAAGAGTTTTCACAGGTGCCTGGTGGGGTTATACTCCCCTTGAAGACAGAGGCTTACAGGTTGGCATACCTGTGGACTCCTCCATTTCCAGGCTCCAGTCATGGCTGGGATTCCTTTTGCATGGGAGCACTCTTCCTGGAAATGGCTGCTCTGTCCATGGTGACACACATGGTGACATACACATTTGGATTACAATGAAATGCTCTAGAATTGCCTTTGAAGACTGTTCAGAAGCCACAGCTGGTTCAGAAGGTACAGGAAAACGGTTGATGGTGCTGGTTACAGTTACTTCCCAGTTAGAATATCTTCATTGGCTAATGGTATTCTAGACACCATTCAAACTGCTGGTTATGACTCATATATGACTATATAGCTTGGGTGAAGTATCTGAAGGACTCCATCTCTCCATTTGGCCTTGCCCCAGTTTTAAAATATATAAAAGGTTCTTCTCCCAGTTCCATCACTTTCAGAGATGAATGTGGTAGAGGCACAGGCAAGGGCATTCTTGGTGGCCATTCCTAGTTTATGGAATCCCTTGCTAAGGGAGATCAGGCTAGCCAATTTCATTTCGTTCCTTCACCAGCAGGCAAACATCTCTTCATTCAGCCAGGCTTTCAGTAATTAACCAGTTCAAATGCAGGTGCTGGACTTTAAATGTTTTAATATTCTTAAAATCTATGTAGTATTTTAAAGTGTTTTAATGACTTTTTAATTAATGGTCATTTTGAAATTTACCATTGAGGTGCTGTAACCTTTTTTTTCTCAACCTTCTCAACTTTGGGAGAAAGAAAGGATCATAATATACAAACACAGATCAAAGTAACTGTTTAAACAATTGTTTTTGTAATAATGGGTCCCTCTTTTTGATTTTATCTTATTTCTAGTTGTGGTAAGGAAATGGAATTGAGGTCCTGATAGTTCATAGAACTTGTGATATTCAATAGACCAAAAGCCCTCCACGCAACTGATGTCAGTTCAGAGTCATAGCACCCACCCAGAGCTTTGAAAAATTGTACAGATATTAGGCTGAAGGCCAAATAGCTTGAAGCATATGGCCACAATTGCTATGGTAAGTTTTCATGAGTGTACCATGATGCAGCACATCAATTTCATTTAATATTATTGGTAATCATGTTCATACAAGTGGGAGTTGGCTTGTATAGAAGTGAAATGGGTGCTGTTATGACCCAATTTGTCCATCTGTCTTTATTCTCAAAATATGCTTGCAAAGCTGCAAGGAGCTAGAAGAAGGTGAGTCTGCATGGTTTCATTTTACTTAACTGGAACCTGAGATACAGGAACAATAAAGATAAACATAAGTATGCATTCCAGGAAAGCATTACTATAAGATGGCAGGGTTGTTGAGAAGAAGGATGAAATACCTCTATGAGGGAAGGAGAGAAACAGGCCAAGGGCAAAAGATCTTTTAAAAACATTTTTTTCTTCTTGCCTGTTCTCTGGGACTTGTATGCCCCCGTGGTGTGTGTGTGTGTGTCCATGTGAGCGTTAATGTGTCCTTTTGGCGTAAACTATATAATGAAAGACATTGCAGTGAGACATACCAGAATAGAGCCTTGTTTATTTTTATATGGTTAATATTTGCATTACTTTTATAGAGATAATAATCTAGTTTTGTAAATAATGAAGAGCTGGAATGAAAGAAATCCGTTATTATACATTGAAATTGGTGCAATTGCCTTTATAAGAAGTGGCTCATTCTGAGAGAGAAAAACATCAGAATTGAGAGGGATTAACCTCAGATTAATAGAGGTTACATTTCTGGCTAATAGGTAACTGAACAAAATCTCTGCCCAGATGTGGTCTTGGTTGATGATAATATAGCAACCCCAAATTTTATGTCTCCTTTTTATACATATGATAAAGGTCCCTGTTGTACTACCCCACAGGTTTCCTATGAGTTAAATTTGGAGGGTGCAGTATTAGTACCCTTTAATGCTGACACTGTTTAGAATCCAAGTGCAGGGTTTGCCCAAGAAGGATGTGAATATGTTTCATGTTCCCTAGAATAATGAGAATCCATTTACCAGAAGATTTTTTTTTTGTAACTGTCAATATCATTTCCATCAACAATGTTTTCACAGGATTAATAAAAAATTAATGAACCAGACAGAATGTAATCATCTGGTTAAATATTAATTTTCTTTCTTTTCCTTTTTTTTAAAAGCTTGTCTAGAGATCTTTGAACACCTTGGTATACATTCCAAATATTTTGTGTGAATGAATAAAAGTTCTCAGTTATTCTGGCAGTTTCAAGGAGTGGATTCAGCACTGGCATTTCTGCTTTGCTTTCTGAGGGAGAAGTCTGTGTGGGCAGGAAGTATGATAGTTGTGAGAGCCATATTGATTAAGGTGAAATATATGGGGGGAATGGACAAAGCTTAGAGGACTGGCCTTCCTTGCATTTCCTACTAGTGAAGGAGGATGGGCTTGGGATTGTAGTACATGAGGGAGGTAGAAAATGTTCCACTGTGTTCTTCAGTTTCAAATAGGATTTTAGATTTCCAGCCAGCCAGTCATGCCATAAGGTGGCATGCCACATTGTGCCATAAACTGTGACTGCAATATTCTGATACTATGCATAAAATGCGTGTATTGTCTAAATGAAGCACAGAAACAAGTAGCATGTAACAATACATATATCAATGAACATCTCCAACAATATAGATATTTAAGACATAGCTGTGTTAGGCCATTTCCACACTGTACTTCCTTCTGTTGTCCTCCTGTTGTGGTCCTAGCAGTGTCTTTGTCGGGAAGGGAGTGTGATGCAAATAGTCCCCTCTGCACCCAGCTGAATCCCTGTGGAAGGGAGCACAAATGACACATTCATTCCTTCTGCAGTGCAGCCAGCCTCTTTCCTGTGCTGCGCTGGGGAAGGAAGCATGTGATCACACTTCTGGCCCCTCTGCCTGGCTGGCGGTGATGGGAGCATTGTGTGATTGCAGACGCTTAACAGACTTTTTCTGACTATCCCACAATTGCAACAGCTGGTGATGTGCTGACTGCGGGACTGTGATGATGTCACGGGAAAGCACAACTTGTGGACTGATGCCAGCATGTCCCCATCACACGACGGTGATGCCATGCGGAAATGGCCTCAGTTTGGATCAGTATGCAAAAGGATCTTGTAGCACCTTTGAGAATTACTCAGAGAAAAAAGCTGATAGCATTAGCTTTCATACACTTAAATCTATTTCTTTCTTTCAATCTCAAAGGTGCTACAAAATCCCTTTGAATATAGTTATCTGTGAAGAAAAACACTTAGACCCTAGCAGGTATCACACCTGTCATTCTAGTATACTTACAACAAACTGTGGCTGGCAGCCAGTTGGTAGTTTCCAAGTAGAGTAAACCTATTCAGTCAGTTGTTCAGTCATGAGTGACCATATATGAGTTATTTGTTGACATATGTGTAGATTACGTGTTGTGATCTAAGGTTTTTCTTTTGAATATTTCACATGCTCATTTATATTTACTGTTATATTTTAATATATTTCTATGTCAGTGTAACCATATGGTTCTTATGATTTTTGAGGCACAGAACCATTTGAAAAGCTGATGAAAATTATTGACTTCTCCCCAGAAAAGTGCATATAAACCAAGCATTCTTCATATTCTTTATTTTCTTGCACTTGAAACTGATTTTCTTCACAAAGACTAGTCTGGGAAAATGAAATGAAATTTCATTTTAACATTGATTGTGACAAGAAAAAATCAAAGTAACAGGAAGAAAATTGAAGAAAATATGCATACAGTACCTGGTGTCTGAGTGCATGCATTTTATTTTTTAAAAAAATAATTTTAATATAATTATTTATTTAATTTTTAAACCTTTGTACTATGCATTGTTATAGTTGTAATTTGTTTTATTTTGTGTTTGGTAACAAGGTGCAAAGATTTTGAGAAGCACCTCTGTGGTATTTTTATGAGAAGATTGTAGTATGGAAGATGTTTGAGTTGGGCTGAAATGTGTTAATGTGAAAACACCTTTCGTTATAAAGGTACAACCCACCCTTGCTGGGTTTTTTCCCCCCTAATAAAGTGACTGCATATTATTGTCTTCTCAAAACTCTACATAGCTGAATAGAATGGACAATAGCAGCTGTAAAAACATAAAAGCAAAGAAGTGGGACTTAAAACCAAATATATGGGAATAACACTTCAAAGTGAAACCCATATCTGTTGTCAGACATCATAGTTCAGACACCTTAGGCTGAGCTAGCCTAAGGTGTCTGAACCTAAAGCTGTAAGGAGAGCCACTCAGAGAGTATACTAGTGTATAGATCTCTGATGAAAGGCAGAAATTGGTCTACGAGGGACTAAATTTGAGAGTCTTGCTGGCCCAATGCACTTTATTATCTCCACTGCATTGAGAAGTTGCATCAGTCCTGTTATCTCCGCCAGTTAGTCCAGCAGTGCTTACATAGACTCTAAAACTCCACAGTTCTCCCCATGTTCTTTTCATAAAATTGTTGTGTTTGAGCAGCTTAATGTTCTGTCTTTCACATTCCCACACTGATGCATTAAGTCTGGAATGGAAATTGCTCCCCTCCCCTTTTCTGTACCACTTATTCCCTGACCTAATCTTTCCATGCTGAGGCCAAAATGTTAAGAATCTTTCCAGTTAGCAGCCTGGCACATGGGCATTCTTTTTTGAGTTGAACCCATTTTATTTCCCACATGAAGTGTGACAATTCTCCTTGTTACGATATGCTTGTGACATGGTTTCCAGGGAACCTCGTCTGTGCATCTGGCTGAGGAGGATTAGAAGTATCAAGAGCAGGATTCTTAAAATGGCTGGTTAGTTTCTAACTTAAGCTGCTGCTGTGGATAGATCAATTACCCACAGAGCAGTGGCCCAGAGGTCTGAGTGAAAGATTGGCAGTGAGTAACTCCTGAGGAACTTCCCGTGCATTGCTGACACTCTTGGTGGTCTTAAGAGAGGCACTAATCTGCTTTGCTTCACTTCCCTCATCCATATAATGGGGATAATAACATACACCTCCTAGGGATGCAGCAAGGATTAATTAGTCACCGTTTGTAAAATGCTTTGAAGATGAAAAGCACTATACCGGTGTTAAGTGATAATTAGTATCACACTTTACAGTCAATAAAAGACTTTACTACGTTTTGGTACACTATCTCAGCCAACCAGGAGGATAATATCTGACACAATTTGTCAACTTCTCAAATGTGCCGAGCTGATATTCTTGTACCCACAGCCTAAAAGCATTTTGGAGAGATCCTTCCCCCTCCCTTGGAAATAGCCACTGCACTGATCCTATTGGCTGTCAGATAGAGCAGAACTTAGCGGGGCTATTTTGCATATGCATGTCGCATTTGAATGGTTTCCCCTTGCCTTAATGGAGTCAGTCAGGATTATATCAATTAACTTCAACAAGGAGAAGACTGCACCCTTGAATATGGTCTCTGCATTCAAATTATGAGCCAAGGATCACAAAGCAGAGAATAAAGACCCCGAGCAGCTGTCCTAAATATTCTGGCTTTTAAAAAAACAGACAAATTTACTATTTGTGCTTTGTCATCTTTTCCCTCAGAATATCAATACCCAAATCTTCTGAACATACTGTTTTTTCCCCCTGTTTTACTTGTCCTGATACTGAATTTATAATGCTTTTCTGCCCTTTTCAGTGATTCTACGCATGCTTCCAAATAGTATTAACTTGCTTTCACTTAGCAGCAAGTACTACAGAGTAGCCAAGCATAGCATCAGTCTCACACAAGAAATGTCTGCAAGGCAAAATTTGCATTTAGCTTTACTAGGCTTACTTTGATTTATCCAGAAAGTCTTCAGTACACAGTCACAAAACCTGCTATCTTTTTTTTTTCCTTTCCGATATTCAAAATGGATCCTGTCATGCACCAGACAGAGATTTCTGACTTTCAGTAGTGAATAATCAATCACTGTGCACAAGTTGCAGGTGGTGAGGTATCTGAAGTCTGAAAGTTAATGGAAGACACTTCTGAAATGACTACAAATAATCTCAGAGGGACTGTACTTGTTCATGAACTGCATCCACTTTAAGGTATTTGTCTTATCTCTAAGACAGCAGTAGCATCTTATATTTCAACCTGATCCGGAATCATTTTTAAAAATTAACACCTTGGGAGTTATGATATAAAATGAAAATTATTTTAGCTGACATCTTCTAGTCATCTTGATGCTTGGTAGCACAGCTATGCTCAAAGTTTTAGGTCATTACATTTTTTTCATTCCACTGTGTGAGTGTGTAGACAGAACTGACAGGAACACAGGATATATCAAAACATAATTAAGACAATTGAACTTGGAATAACTGGGAAAATTCAGCTCATAGGTGCACATTTTACAAATATGATTGATTATGTATGCCATTTTAAAATATTTGTTTTACAATTTCAGCAAACAACTTTTTTTCCCCCTGTCTGGAATGTATCATGACTGTCTAGTCCAGGTTAAAAAGAAGTATAGAATCATTTGTGTAGGAACCTCTGTACCTTTCATCAGGTTCACATCCAGTAGTTTTTGTTTATGGTAAACAGCTGATGACAGATTTACACATGTCTGCTGGGACTGCAAAACAAGGTCACGATGTGGTCCCAAATTGTGATTATTCACACCCCTACACACTGGCAATCTATATAGAGTTGGTTCACAGGTGTGCTGAATGGTACTAACATCTCAGGTGCAATTGTGCCAAACAGCGGGGTGGGGCCGAGCTACTTGTATCTCTCAAAATATAAGCCATATCCAGGAGGTCACAGTATAGGTTAAAATCAATATGTTTGTGTGTCTGTTTATGTTGTTGTTGTTGTGTGTGGGGAAATATACTAGTTTCTTCTCTATCATTACTTTCCATATGTATAGAGGAACAACCTGAAGAGGAGAACCTCTGCTATGCCCAGATGGTCTCAAACCAGTTGTTAACACTGGAAAATCTAGTTCCTATTCTCATGGAACATCTCTGTATGATAACTTCTTCAAACTGTCCATTCTCAGACATGGAAAGCAATGATGGGAGGGATCTCTCTCCTTAAATGTTAATTTGAGCCATTTCAAGAATGCCTGAAAAGGATTGTACTAAGAACTGGATCCATACTTGGGAACAGTGGGTCCCACAGAAATCTGGCAAAGTTTCCCCCGGAAGAAAGAGATCAACGTTTTTCACCAATGTTCCCTTTTCATTCCTTACGTTTGTTATCAGTGAGCATCATTCCTTGTCAAACTCTTCTTGAGACTGAGGAAATAGACCTAAGCTCAATTGGGAGTGCCATCTACAGTAGACCCACTAAATCAATTGACAGATGGTAAGCCAACACTTATGCAAATTGCTTTGATTAAATGGGCTTACTCTATGGCTTTTCAAGTAAGCTTTTGGTTAAACTGTACCAGTTTTATTGGACTGGTGGCTCTGCTGTTAAGCAAAGAATTATCATTGATTGGGTTTGTTTATTTAGTTGGTTTTAGCTACTACTATACTTTGTTGTTATTTTGCAGTTTGCCGTGTTGGATCGTTTCCTGTCCTTTTTGTTTTGTCTGCTATTTGTTGTTACTGTTCTATTTTGAAATAAAAAAATGGGATGTAAAATTTTAATCTAAAAATAGCAATAATATGTTATAATATCACTGAGAATGCGAAAAGCTAATAGAGAGTGAGAACAAATGCTTTTACGTGAATGTCCCACCTGTGTGCTTTCCATGGGCTTTGGCCAGCCACTGCTGGAACATAATGCTAGGATACTACATTGGTCTTTGGTCCAGACCATCTTAATTGTTTTATGTGCTTGTGTATTGACTGTGTTATGTCAGCATAAGTAAACAATACTTTTGCACTCTCCTTTGCAATCTCAATCAGTGCCCACAATGGTGTTTGTTGCTGCAGTAGATGTTCATAAAATTACCCCTTTTTAGCTCAATTGCAACATCATACACACAATCACAGTCACATAGATGCTACTTTTCAATGTTCTCTCTGTCATATTTAGGTTACATTAAAATGTAGAGCAACACTGGATCAAATATGAAATAACAAAGATAAAAATATAGGTTTGAGGCATAATTCTCAGGAGTGTTCATTGAATTTTATGAGAAAAAAGCTAATAGTTATTAATCTTGGGCCCCTTCTGCACTACACTGTATTCCACTTGCTCTTATTCCACTTTCAATATCCTATGGAATCCTGGGGTTTCCAGTGTAGGGAGGGGCATTTAGAATTCTCAGCCAGAGAGCTCTTTGCCTCAGTAAACTACAAATTCCAAAATTCCACAAGATGTTGGAAGTGGAAGAATAGCACTATAACAGTGTAGTGTGGAAAGGCCCTTAGAAAATAAATGGGAGACAAAGTGGTTTCATTCAGCATACACTGGGCTCGTCAGTGCAGAAGACACATTTATTTTCATTCCCAGTGAGGTCAGTGAGTGTATGCCTTTACTTTTTCCCATGTAAAATGGAGGAAAGGCCCTTTTTAAACCACAGGAAGTCAGTGGAAGTAGTTTCTGCTCACTTCCCGTTTTTTGTCTAAATTGGCCCATGGGGTAAAATATGGTGGAAATGCCCTACAAGCTTAGAAGGCATTTTGGGGCAAAAAAAGGAAGGGCTTTTGAAAAATTTTCTCCCCCAAAATTTTGGCCCCTGAGGGGTTCATGTGAGCTCCAAAAATGATGGTGATGCCCCCTCCAGAGGCATTTGAGGGCATTGGAATAAAAATGACCCCTGGTAGGCCCCAGGAAGCCACAACATGGACCAGGGATGCATGTAACCAGCAGGCCACATTTTGTCTTTACTATCTTTATTTATTTATTTACTTACTTACTTACTTATTTATTTATATTACTGTCATTATTTGATATCCAAGTTGAACATTTTTATCTTCTACTGACATATCAAGTTCCCTTTCTTGAATTACTGGTTCTTCTTGGGAAATTTTATCTGATTCACAAGAGGATGAACGAAACCCAGGAATTATGGTTGATTCACACAATATTTGGAAAACAGCTTTGTCATCTTTCCGAGAGTCACTGGGCGCTGCAGGAACAGTGGTCGGCTTTGAAGGAGTTGTTGAAATCAATTTTCCATTTAATTCACTGCTTTACTTTGATAAGACAGTCTGTAATGCTTTCTGTTGTTTCATGCTGATACTTCTGGGGACAGCAGTATCATGTACAGCTCACTGACAAACCATGATGGATCCAAACACTTGATTTGCAGAACCTATATCAGTCTTAAAAGTTGCAGCATAAAGTTCAGAAGAGAAGAGTTAGGGGCTCAGATAGGACTAGCATGGCTTGAAGTGGGGAAGTTCACCACAGGAATAGCAGCTTACATAGTTACCTTAGGACAAGCCTAGTTTAGGTCACTGACATCCTTTCACACTGCACTATTATAGCGGAATCATTCCATTTAAATGCTATGACTGCATCTTATGGAATTCTGGGCTTTGTAGTTTAGGGAAGAGTATTTAGAATTGTCTAACAGTGTTCTAGTTCATCACTATACTACATACCCTAAGATTCCATGTAAGTTAAACTGGAATTATTGTTCTATAATTGTGCTGTATGAAAGGGTCCCAGGAGAAGGGCTAAGTATGAAAAATAGTGACATGGATTTGCCACAGGGACAGGAAGCTGAAAGATAAAATAGTTCCTCTTTTGTGATCTCATCCATCAATATTCCACTGTCTCCAACAGTACCAGTTTAGTAGACAGACTAAAAGCAGGGGTGTCACACCATTACTTTTGCCACTTGGGAAAAAAGTGATGGATAAACATGGAAGACTGAAGACAGGAAGTAGTTTTTGGGGAGAAATGAGAAGAATTGTTGCACAGATGCCAAACAGCCCTTCATGTATGACAAAGGGTTTGAACACCAAATTTCGCAGTTTACATCTAGCATTTTAACCACTGTACTGACCACTATGATGGATTCTGATTTGGTAATTAGACGGTTACATTCCTTCTTCTTCTTTTCTTTCTTCAGCACAGGCCATTTCCACACTACACTGTTATAGTGCTATTATTCCACTTTCAACCTCCTGTGGAATTCTGGGGTTTGTAGTTTCCTGGGGCTGAAGAGCTCTCTAGCTGAGAATTCTAAAGGCCCCTCCCTAAACTGCAAACCCCAGGATTCCATAGGATGTTGAAAGTGGAATAATAGCACTATAACACTGTAGGGTGGAAATGGTGATAGTTTTTATTGTCATTATTTTTATGCTGTTGGGTGGCACGCTAAAGAGCAAAGTTGCACACTTGATGCAATCTTACCCTTTGGGATTTGTAGATGATATGTGGAGCTTTTGCTTCATATTTACCTGCCTCCAGGTTACTTTAGGCATATATCTTTCCTCAATAGACCAGTTTTAGGCTGCCTTGATTGAATAAATAGAGGAGTTAGCAGGCTCCAAGAACTGCCAGCTATACAGTCAAGCAAATATTCAGATGTGCACTTGCTTATTAATTGATTGATTGATTAATTGAATTTATATCTTGCCTTTCTCTCAAAATGAGATTCAAGGTGGCTTGCATGCAAACCATTTGAAGTTTTAAAGTTTCTGAATAAACCATATGGAAAAATGAATTGGATATGCATTTTCATATGCAACTACTGGGTTTGCATCTCTCAACATTACCAGCAGAATGGAACACAACCTCCTTGGCAATCCATACATTTGTCAAGCAATGCACAGAAAATGATGTGTACATTTGTAAACCGTTCATTATTAATAGCGCATACAAATAGGAAAATGTATACATACACGTTAGTGCAAAAACGCACACATTTGAAAAGAGTGTGCAATGTATACATTTTAAAGATATGTACACAATAATGACTGTGAACATCTGTGCATTAAAAAAACAAAAACAAAAAAACAATTGCCAGAATCTTAGATCAGCCACTTAGTTATGTCTTCTTGACTAAGGCCATTTCCACACTACACTGTTATAGTGCTATTCTTCCACTTTCAACGTCCTATGGAATCCTGGGGTTTGAAGTTTAGTGGTGGGGGCTTCAGAATTCTCAGCCAGAGAGCTCTTGGGCCTCAGTGAACTACAACTCCCAGAATTCCACAGAAGGTTGAAAGTGGAATAATAGCACTATAACAGTGTAGGGCGGAAATGGCTTAAGTAACGTCTCTTGGTCCAACTGTACTCTTCAGCCCACTTTAAGAGCCAGGTGCTGGATTGGGCAAGGGAGGTCAGTTCTTATTCTGATTGGGGCACAAGGAGACTGACCTTTCCAACCCCCATCCCAAGAGTGAGTGAGGCTGCAGCAAGGACTTGTGATAGGGCTCCTGTTTGCTGGTTGTGGGGTGAAAATGTTGTCCTACTTGATCCCCTATTGAAAGCTGAGTGGACTTCCATTGCTTAATCTGGCAGATGGCTCTTAAGGTGGACTGGGGTTGCATTTAGAAAGGCTTCCAGTAAGGCTATATGATCTTAATATAGACCAGGTATAAATCTATAACCCTAGGGCCATTTCTGCACTACACTCTTATAGTGCTATTATTCCACTTTCAATATCCTATGGAATCTTGAGGAGTTTAGGGAGGGGCATTCAGAATTCTCAGCTGGAGAGCTCTTTGGCCTCAGTAAACTACAAACCCAGAATTCCACAGGATGTTGAAAGTGAAATAATAGCTCTATAACAATGTAAGGCAGAAATGGCCACAGTTATGAATCAATAATTGAATACTGCCCAAATTTTATAGCACGATTTGCAAATGGCAGGGAAAACAATGTTGCTGGGAAACTGAGAAACTCTACAAGCACAGGCCTGAAAGATTTTACATCAAAGATGAAAAAGTTTAAATGTGCAAAGAATCCGTTTCCATTCAATGGCTTACACTCACCAGAAAGCCCTGTATTCTGAACAAGCACCCTAAAATATAAATGACTGTACATTCTAGTTCTTTGAAAAACATATTACCTAATGAGTAATTGTAAAAAATGATTTTTTAAAAACTCGCAGAGAATAGAAATGTCGGTGATCACTGATGTCTCCCCTCCTATTCTGTTTAATATATTGATTACTTTTCAAAATTAATAATTGTACTACTTTCTTTTTATTTTTTCAAAAAGATGAACAGTAGGGCTTTCTCCATGGCTGCTCCCTGACTATGGACTATCCTTCCTAGTCAGTTTAGGCTGGTTCTCTCTTTGCTATTTTTTCATTGGCAGATGAAGAATTTTTTTTCATCATTATTCCAGTGGGTTTTTGAGAGAATTCTTTTACAAGAAAAACAAATGTGGAGTGATATCCTACTTCTATTAATAGATTTAAAATCAATATTTTAAAAAGGCTTTAATTCAGTTTAATACTGTTTTAATCAAAACATTTTGCATGTTGCTAACTGCATGTGATTTTACCTATAATCCTTTATATTTTATCCACTACATTGAGACCAAGCTTTGGTGGGAAAGGTGAGGTGTAAATAAAGGAAAGGAAGGGGAAAGAATAGTAAAGAATTCTATAGGTTACAGATCAACAACAAAAATGAACTCTTAAACTGATATAAGTGAAGTATTACAAACATATTCTTGAAGGAAGTTACAAGGCTTAGAACATTTTAAAATTTTGCAAATAATTATTTTCTTAGGTTACATGTGTTATCCTCCATGACCTTTGATATGAGAGCTGACTGAAAGAGGTGAAGAAGTATAGATATGCTGACCATCCAGTATGAAGTGATATTTCGGAAAATGACGACAGTGATGCTGATATTAATGATAATAATACTTTCTAGCTGGCAGCCATATGCAACTGTTGTCATATGTAACTGAATGCAGAAAACGTAAAGTTCCAATGCAGAGTCATCGTTTATAGCAAGGATGAACCCAAATGGTTCCATTTTCAGGCTATAAAGGAAGGTCGTCCCCATTTGGCAATACATCTATGAGAGAGAGAATTTGGCCCACAGTGAGGGTTAGATGCTTACTTCCCTCTCCTTGGTCAGATGGTCTTGATGCCTATTCCCAGTGTTTCAGGGCAGCGTGGGAAGAAAACAAATGTCTCCCATACTACCTTTTGTCTTTTCCGGCATGATATCCTTTGCAGCATAGTACTGAGGGGGTGGGGAGCAGCAATCTGATTGGCTATATAGTGGCGGGATGTCATGTCATTAACTAATGGTTTTTTCCCCATAACACCTTCCTCCTCCATATACACTGAAAAAATGCATACGTATGCAATCATGCAGTCTTGGCTTAGCCTAGTGCCTCCCTGTCACAAACCTTGAAGCCTCCACATGTTTAGTCGGAATATGGTGGACTTTTGTGTTTGCACTGATTTGATCATGTTGAGTTCCTCCAAGTGAAGGTGTTTCCCAGATGGACTAACATTCCACCATTTATAGAGGAGCTCTAGTTGTGTCTAATAGTGGGTGTGGTTGGGCATGTCATGTAAAGCAGACTGAAGCCATTTCCACACTACACTGTTATAGTGCTATTATTCCACTTTCAATCTCCTGTGGAATTCTGGGGTTTGAAGTTTACTGAGGCCAAATAGCTCTCTGGCTGAGAATTCTAAAGGTCCCTCCCTAAATTGCAAACCCAAGGATTCCATAGGATGTTGAAAGTGGAATCGTAGCACTATAACTGTGTAGTGCAGAAATGGACTGACTTATACACATCCCTATAACTTTCATTCATTCTTTGGGGAAGATGGAATTGAAGCCTCTTATGTCATCCATGATTGCTTAGAAAGCATTGAAATGGAGAAATTATGGCAAGAAACAACCATGGTTGTTTTTTTTTTTTTTTAGTTATGTTTTGGGATTTATTTATTTATTTAGTAGTGGGGGAGACTTTGTGCCACCTTGAAAAGAAAGCCGTTTGCACTACTAAAGCTCATGATTAATATTTTAGTTCAATTCAGCCTTTACTATCAAATGTAGAGGTGGGCAGCAGCAGAAAAGGCAGGGACAAATCCACTCCACTAGTGAGTGGCACCATCACATTATGTGCACCACTGATGGTTTACCTTTTCTGGTTACTATTTTAGTTGACTTTTGACAAGGGATCTGCCACATTTGTGGTCAGTTTTGAGCTCATTTGACTAGTTTTCAGGCACCTGAAAATCTGTGAGTATCTTAAAGGTGGTAACTGGAGTCACCAGGGAGTTTCCTCAGTCTAAAATATGCAAGCATGTACCTGCTTATAGAGACTTAAAGATGTCTCTAAACATATTTTGTTAGTTAAATTCATGCATTGCTTTAGCCTAACGCATTAAGGAATGAACAGTTGTCAAGATCACAAGATTAGCAGTTGTCAAGGAGGGGAATTGCTGGTTGATCTACCAGTGTAGGGATGGTGAATCCACTCTGGATTTTGCTATCATTACTCTCGCTGCTGCTCTGAGTCTAACTGAGGAGGCTGAATAGCTCCTGTTTAACTTAAAGCTGTGACAGTAAAAGGAAAAGCAGATTCACTGCTTGCATAGTGGTGGATGCACCAGCCAGCCTTGTTTACAGTTGCCACGGGTTCTCCATTTTTCCATGTCTCTTTTTAAGAGAGGATAGTACGTATATTTCAGCAAATTTGTAATCTCATTGGACCAGTAGTCCAGAGTACACTGTTAAATGTCTTAAAGTGGTGCCTGCTGGGACAAAATGGCCTATATCCTGTAATTAGCCCTGACTAGACCAGAGCCACTGATTCAGCTAAATTTGCCTATGTGTTGACTAATCATTTAGTGGGTGATTCTATGGTTTGATTCAAGTTGCTAGTAACCAACAGAATTCCAACAACTATGTGCAAAGCTTAATGTCAGAAGCAGGTTGTGCTAGATAAAAAATTGAACTCATTCTCATGATTCCCATGTCTTCTCAGTAATGCTCAAACCTCCACCTGTTGCCCAACCAGAGAAAGAGGCCCCACTGATGAAGCACAATGGACACAATGAATGTAATGATAGCAAGATGATAGCAAAATTCTTTCAAGCCATTGTCAGCCTTATTTTTCCAAACCCTTCTCAAACCTTCTATCTTCTTCCAATCAGATCATTCTGACCCCAAGTCCAGAATATATAGCAGTCAAATTAAATTTAATTTTAACAAATGTATTAAAACTAAAGTAAGGGACTAAAGCAGTAGAAGAAATGTCATAGGTGTAGTTTACAGTTTACAATAAGTATAGACATTTTTAGGGCCTAAAGGTACCAGATCCAGGGCCTAAAGGCACCAGATCCAGTCTGATCTTGAAAGCTAAGCTCTGGTTAGTACTGCCAACTAAGGAGACTGCCAACTAATACCAGGTGATGTAGGCTGTATTTCAGAGGAAGGAACTGGCAGAACCACCTTTGAATGTTCCTTCCCTAAGAAAACCCTATGAAATTAATTGGGTCACCATAAGTCAACAGGCAACTTGAAGGCATCTACACACGCACAAACACACACACACACACAGTAATTTTTTTTATTTCTGCAATTATACTTAAAAGTATAAATTATTTTATGTATTTCCTTAGGATTTCAAGAAACTGAGCTATACAAATGAAAGCAGACCCTATGCTAAACTTGACAAGTATGTCCCTTCTATAGAGTTGTCCAGTTTTGTGAGACATGGAAGATAAAATTATAGTACAATTGTGTCTGTGGTTCTATGCAGTCAATATAAACATAACTTAGAAAAGTCTCTTTTTTTGTCTACAGCTTCTGGAATCCTCAGGAAGAACGGTTAGAGAGGGTTAGGAGTTGTAGTCCAGAATGTAGTGGTTAGGATACAGGGTGTGTTCCATCTCTCCTCTCCTCTCCTGCAAGATTCACCTGTTGCTTGCACCCAGATCCCTGGATACAACCATTTAATGGCTGATGGAGAGCAGGAAATGATGGAGAAACATCCAGCTATGTCCCTATAAACTGATGCACAATGACAAAGGTGTCCTTTGGGACCCCTAGAAGAGAAGTCTTTTTCACTGTGCTTCGAACTATAAAGACATAGCCAGAGGCTTCTCTGCTGTGCTCTACTCTCTACTAGCCATGGAGATCAATTGCATAAGCAAGTTCCAAGGGGCTCAGGATGAGCTTATTTCATGAGAAAACTAGTGATTCTCCTCCACAGCAATAAGAAAACAAAGTAACAAACAACAACCTTATTTGGCACATGTCACTAACAGGATGCTAGCCAAGTTTCTAAGTTCCAGATATTACACTCCCCTTTGGATTAAGCTTCATTTGATTATTTGCACTACTTGTCTCATGTGCTTCTTGAAAAAAAGGTAATTTCACCATGATTTAATTTAAATGGTGTCCATTGAGCCTGAATTATGTGGCCTTAGTCTGGCAGGTGAAAAAGTGTTTGTGTGTATGTGAGAGAGAGAGTGTGTGTGAGGGAGATGGTTTCACCATGTGTCCAGTCTTGAATTCATTTCATATTTATTTTAATGCCAAACATTTAACCAGCACATGGTAAAACCATTATATGATCATTCTGCCCAGAAATCAAAGCTGCACAGATCCATTCAATGATTATTGTTGTTTGTTGCTGTGTGCCTTCAAGTTGTTTCCCACTTATGGCGACCCTAAAGAGAACCTATCATGGTCTTTTGCGGGGCTGAGAGTGTCTGACATGCCCAGTGGGCTTCCATGGCGGAGAAGGAAGTTGGTCTCCAGGGTCTGTATTCAAACACTCAGATCACTATACCATGCTGGATGTCTTAGTCATCATACCTATGTATTGTGCCTGTTTAGTTACATGGTCACTTCATGTGTTCTGGTACTGAGGTCTACTGCAGAGGTGGAGGTTGAAGGCAAGACTGACTTTCCAATAGGCTATTGATTGCACAGTTGTAATATCACAGATGGCAAATGAAAAAAGATAATAGCAATATTGCCAATAAATAATGTATTCCATCCTTAATGTCCCTTCCTTTGTAGTGCATTACTCACATTAGAGTTGATGTTGTGCCAGCGCATACTGAATTATTGCCAGCAGTAGCTCTTATAAATGAAAGTTTCTTTTTTTATCAGCAAGGCAACACCAAAAGGGGAAACAGAACAATTTAAACAATGTTTAACACCTCTAGAGCTGTTTGGAAGCTGAAATGAAGATGAATGCTGTTTTAGGTGGTTCAATCAGTACTTATCTTGATGAAGGGAAAACAGGCAAAAGACCAACTGCTGGAGTGAATTAAAATAAAATATATGTTTGGGAGAGAAGAGAAACGTAAAATCAAGGGGTTTTGTTTCACATTCTAACTATGTTATATTAGAGAAGAATGTTATTTATTCATTTCATTCATCATTTAAAGGCAGATAATCAGGAAGCCATTATGTGGCTCATATTGGGCAGCTATTCGATTATAACATAATTGAGCACTGTCTAATGCAGCCAGAGCTGACAAGCTGGGAATGCATAATATCCTTTCCATGCCATTCCATGTCATTTGGAAGCAGGAAACTAGACACACACATTCTCACAGAAAATCAGGTGCAGCAGTCAGGTCTTATCCCATGCAAACTGGAAAGGTTGAAGCCATTGTGATAAGACCTTCTTGAATTTCACTTTTTCATTTACCCCCCCCCATGTGTTTTAATAAAGGATTTATAACATTTTAGTGTAATTGGTTTAGAGATACCTGTAAATCAATGTGAATGTTGGCTATAACTTGCTCTATTATTCAGAACATCCCTATTTTATTTTATTTTATTTTATTTTATTTTATTTTAATTTTATTTATCTGCACAATACTCTACATTTGGATTGATTATGTTCCAGTCTGAGCAGCAACTGAGCACCACCAGCTAAGCACTAAGTGAATAATAAACAATGAAAGAAACTACTCTTGCCCTCCAATAAACAGCAAAGGGAGTGGCAAAACTTAATGAGAACTCCTCAGCATGGCACAATAGGACCTTCCAGGATAGCTGTAAATAGTTTACCCAATGTGGATGAAGGTTGTTAATGTCAAATAGGGTTGTATATTCAGAAATTGTATGGTCAGCAACAGCTTGGGCTGTGCCGGCTACAAAATGCCCACTTCACTTGCCATCACTCATAGATGACAGGTAAAATCAAGCTTCCCCTTTCTCTCTCTCTTCTATTATTGTGCTGCAGGTAATACAAATTTCATTTAATGAACCACTCTTCTGGCTGCTACTGTTCTGGGCACTCACTGTGATGTTCTGACATAAATGTTAGTTCACAACTGTGGTCAAAAATAAATTTGATAGTCTTTGTTGAACTTCTAAAAACAGACTGCTAAAATCAGAGACCAAAGCAGCCAATACTACACCTGTGGTGTGCTATCATACAACCTTCTGTGGGATTGCTATAGCAGGAAGATCTACCTTTCCGTACTTGTACTTTTATTAATTTATTTATTTCCCATACTGCATTGTAACTAGAAATTGAAAACTTCTCAGATAAAATTCATAAGTGTGTTCTTCCTTGAGGGACTAAATGAGATGCATCACAATTGTTTTGCTCAGCAACATGTGGCCCGTAAATCACATATACTTCCTGTTTATTTTTACAGTACCCATTCCCAGTGCCACCTCCAGAAAGAGCCTTTTTGCTAATTTCCTGAGCCCTAGATGGGATTGATGGTTGTATGTGATAGCAGAGAGTGTTGGGGACATTTTTTTTTGTGGATAAACACCTTGAAAATCTCCTGACAAGTTTTCAGTTTCCATTTTCTGCCAGCCCTGTTTTTCAAAAGGGAGGGTTGTACCACCCACACTGTAGAGTTTCCTGCCCCATATGGAGCTGCCCTAGTTATAGCTGGACTTCAGCAACAATTGCAGTGGTGACAGGAACCTTTGTGTCAGCTGCCAAATTTCAGTTGTTTGTTGAAGAATTTCAGTGGCTGAGGGAGTTGTGTATCTGCTTTTTAGGTTGTGGGGACAATGTACCCCCCAAAATCTGGAAAGTTACCCATAACTTGTTATTTGCTATGTGCTGGGTGGTAGCAGAATCACGCCTTGGGAACAGAACTGTGCTATCTCAAACCAGAAGTCTGTCCAATCCTGGATTTTATTCCCACACTGGTCAATGGGATTCCAGTGAATTTCAAAAATGCCAATGTATCCCAGAAACAGTACCCTCTTTCTCCTGGAGTTGAAATACTGTGTTCTAGCAATGCTTGAGGAACGGGCCAGCTACTGGATGGCTATCGGATGGCGATGATGTCATGTGGAATCATGGCCCCTGAAATGACTACAACCCATAGTTATCGCATTTTAGTGACGCCATGCAGGAATGATCTATGACATCAGTACTAAGATCCATCAGGATCTTCTGGAGGTCTCAGTGCACCTGTAATCCTGTAGTGTCTGGCTATGGGGATGTAGCCAGAGGCTTCTGAAATCCTGCCTGCTACCCAGAAATCAAGAATAGCTGTGTAGGGGGACTTCAGAGGCTGTGCAGTAAGTTGGAGGTTGAATAAGTCTCAGCCTAGTGTGGGTCAATATGTGGGCCTTCTATGCTACACTGAATCATACAGGATTGCAGGCTTTGATCTGACAGCTGTGCCAAAATGTAGATAGTACAAATCTTACTTCTGAAGGGCAAATTAAGGGACATATGCATCCTTTTTATTTTGAAAAAGGAAGGGAAATGGCAGTTTTGTAAGATACAACATGCTATATATATCCAAATATCCTGTTACCTGTTGAGCTTTTTAATAAAAGTGGAAGTGACTACAACTGGCATTCAGTTGTATAAACTGATCAAATGTTATGGAAAGTGAAAAGCATTTGATTTTTAAATGAGACCATAGAGATGATTCTTCTGGATCACCTGTTTGCATTGTTTTCAATATTTCATACCAGTTGCCACAATCCAAATCTTTATGTATGACAGAACTCTTCCCTCTTTCAGAGCAGGCAGTAGAGAGGCTCTGTTTGCAAGAATACAGCAGCATTGATGCATCATGGTCTGTATCTTCCACAGAAGCTTTTTGAGAGTCAATAGGAATATATTGTTCATGTAAACAGTGTTCACCTATTTACAGCCAGTAGTGTTTTCTGTTACTTTAAGAAATTGCAATTACGTTGTCACCACAATTAAACTCAATCAGTAACATCTTAGGAATAAAACATATACCTGGTCCAAAATATATTTATTCTCCTCTCCTTCCATAGTTTAACCCTCTCTAAAAAATTAAATCAGGCAAGTTTAGGAAGGAAACAAATTGTATGCAGACTTATTGAGGGCTGGAAGGGGTATCATTGGGGTGGCTGGTGGTTTCCATGTCAGTGGAGTGGTGAATCCACTTCAGGGTTTGATCTGAACTTTAAAGGAGTTATCTAAAGTGTCCCTCTTTGGGGATATGATTCAGCACCTTGGATAGCTCTGTTAAAGTTAAAATCAAAACATGGAATGGATTCCCTGCCTTCATGACATGGAAACTTGTAGCCTGCCAGGTGGAGTCAATACAGACGAAAGAGAAAATACCAGTAGAGAAACTTGCAAGACATATAGAAATAATTTTGTCACTAAAATACTTACCTGGACTTGGATGACAAACGTCACTGTGGAGGAAGGTAAGCTTTTGATGGTCTCCATGGAGTGAGACCAGGGTGTTAAGTTTGATTGGTGCTAAGCACCAAATCAAGACACGTGATAGGGGCAAAGGAGACAGTGAAGCAGTTCGCCCCCTATACGTGTCATTCGGTGCTCGACGTTGACTCACTCTCCCACCCTCAATGCAGTCTGAGTTAATCTGGTCGCTTCGGGGCCGGATAGGAATTTTCCCCCCATTTCTCAGGAGGTTTTTTGCCTATCCCATACTGTATTTCATGGAATTGGGAAAATTGGCTCTGGATGGTGTTGTTAAACAGGTTGTCCTATGGCAGATAATGGGGGATAATAAAATCTCGGTGATCACCTATTGGAACCCATTTGGTGTAGGGTGGGGCTTTGGAACCACTTCTTTACGGCCCTGCATCCTGGGGGTTCGGTGAAGGAGGTTACCCTTGAGGTTAACCTGGGAATAAGACTCTCACTTTTAGAGCCGTGCAGCTTGCTGGGAGTCCCTGGGTTACCTTCCAAGATGCTGGACGAGGGAGCAACCAAAGCAATTTGGATTGCCCTGGGGCTCAGGTGTTATCGCCCATGGGTAGGCTGAGAAAGTTGTCACATTGTGACTCTGGCATCAGCTGGTCCCGTATCATGTTGCTCCCCCTCCGTTGTATCTTTCAGGTTAATGCAATTTAAATAATACAGATCAAAATAAAGTGGCCCTTAGTTAACCTGACTTTGTAACCCAACTGGTCTCTTTATTCCATGGTTGAGCATGAAATGAAAAAAGGTACATTTTTCAGGGTATGTCATGAGCCAGGCTGAGCGTGCTGCCGATTCAGACTTGGACTCCGATTTAGACTTGGGCTCCCAGCCGGGGGAGGATCCCTTGGAGGGGCCTTCAGGAGAGGGGGCTCCTTCAGAGTCTAGGGAGGAGTCTACCAGCGACCCCACAGCTGTCCCGGGCACGGCTCCCGAGCCACTACCTGCAGCAGATGTTTCTGCTCCAGAGGCAGAGGCTAGTGCTTCTGACTCAACAGAGGCTGTTGTTTCTGACTCCAGTCCGGAGTTTGCAGCAGACCCTCCCCCCATGTTCCTCCAGAGGCGGCTGGAAAAGGGGGCGGTCCAGAGGTCTCAGTGGCTGCGGGAGAAGCGTCTGATGAATCGGCCCTGAAGTCTTGAGGGGCTCCAGCTGTGAGCTGGGCCAATGGACATTTGATCAGCCCCAGCTGGGCTAAAGACTGTGTATTTAAGACAGACGCTGTTGGAGTTGGGCACGGGGCAACAACCGTCTATCAAACGGGAATCTGCGTCCTGTGGCATGGGCTTTCTGTTCCAGGCTAAACCTTACTGCTTGGGTTTGCTGCTCCTGGGACTTGGATGTTTGTTTTGGTGACGTAACCTCTTAATTTGTTTATTACTAAAGCCGTAAACTCAGCTCCTGCCCCTGTGTCTGCTTAGCCGCCGCCTGACATTGACAGGGTAAACATTATCAGTTTTAAAATACTTGGAAGTAAAACCTAAATATAAATATAGATTTGTTAAAACAAAAGCACATAAGACAATTTCAGGACCTACTTCAGCACATTGGACAGTGACTTGCTTTTCTTGGATAGGAAGAAAAACCTCAGTTTGAAGATACAAAGCTATACTACAATGGGGAAATTTATGAAAGGCTATAACTTTACCTGTTTGACAGAAATTGATAAAATGTGTGGGCACAGGGAAAGCCCCGGAATGAACTTCTGATAAATAAGTGCATGTACTAATGTGCTAGGTGTCTCTGAAGAATGAGATTTTTTTTTTCTTAAAAAAAGCACATAGCATGTATTATTCTTTAAACAACTGGATGGCATGTGCAGACATACTTGTTTCTTTGAGGGTAGGACACCCTAGGTATCTTCAGTTGTGTATGTACAGGGGTGTTACTTAAACTTTAAGGAAGGCTTTGAAGAAGACGATTTGCTACCCTACTCTGTGCTTTTGTGGACAGGGTACAAATGTTGTAGACCTCAAAGATAGGCAATCCACAGAATTTCAGAATAAAAGGTGAAATGGGTCATGAGAATCGGTTCATTTCAGGTCAGTTTCTTATATTTCCAATCTTACATTGTGTGTGTGTGTGTGTGTGTGTGTGTGTGTGTTTGAAGGCCACCTGAAACTTTGTGTGTATTTTTGTTTGAATCATTTATGCCTTTTTATATTTTTGCAAGCAATTTACCAATACATTTTGTGAAATACTGTCTCTTTCATGGATGACAATATGTACATTTTTACCTAATAAATGCTTATTTTGTTGGAGAACTGAATACAAAAGTCAGAAAAGTGCTTCCGTTTGTGTGTTCATTTATGTAAATTCAGGAAGTTTGCATTATTGTACACATCAAATGAATTCCTCTCTGAGCCCTAGTTTTAACATTTGTCTGGTTTTCTTTTTCTTTTTGCAAAAAACTGGCAAAGTTCCTTAATGGTATTTTGTCATTGGAGGCCAAAATGGCCTTTGTGGTATTAGACACATATGACTCCAAGGACCTTTATTCTTTTAAATATTGAGTCTTCAGGTCCCATCTGCACCACCCACCATGGTGACAGTGGGAATTGTAGGGAACAATAGGAGATGTGGTCCAAAAAATATTTGAAAAGCCCAGTGTACCCCACCCCTGTTTTACAAACTTTAAGTGACTGGGCAGTTGGAACAATTTTTGTAGAAAGATACTTTGGCCATGGTAATCCATGCTCTAGTAGTTTCTCTGCTAGGATAACAGTAATGTGATATAGATGGTTTCAGGTGTGTGGCTGCAAGTCATTTCTGACTTATGCAACTCTAAGGTGAACCTATCATGGGATTTTCTTGGCAAGATTTTTTCAGAAGAGATTAGCCTTTCCCTTCCTTTGGGGCTGAGAGAATGTGACTTGCCCAAGATCACACATTGGATTCCCATGACTGAGTGGGGATTCAAACTCTTAATATCAAGAGTTGTAGTCAAATGCTCAAACTGCTAAACGATGCTGGCCCTGTCAAGTACAAAATATTATAAGGATGAGGATACTTTCAATATTGATGTGGTGTTTGGAATGTTCCTTCTTGACAGAAATACATGCTTTCAACCCTACAAGCTTGGAGCTTCTATTGTAAGACTTTTTGAAAAATAGAATTGTTTATGCACATAATGCCTCAGTTGTTTTTGTGGCTTTCATTGCTGCCTGATGTTCTAAAAAATTATTAAATGATATAGAGAGATTGCTGTTTTATTGTACAACATCCTTGAATCAGATTGAATGAAGGACAGCCAAAAATGATTTAAACATAGAAATATGTGCTTAATGTAAATATTCCCATAGCTAGGTAGTTGACCGGAGAAAATGGTTTGACCAAAAATATCCAGTTTCCAGAAATGGACTTCTATTCAAAAAAATTATGATGCTTTAGTGTTCCAATAGGTAGGAATATTTGCATACCATTCTTCCAAAATTTTACACCCCTATAAAGTTATATAACTATATTATTTGTTATATTGTTCAGTAATTAGATTAAAATATACTGGCTTTTTACATTTCAATTTGTGATATAAAAGTTATATTGGACCGCTGATAATACGTACATACTTTTCTTTACTACTGAGTTTCTGGTGCATTTATTTGGAATTCTATGCTTTAGTTTTGAACTCTGATTTTTAACTTGTTCTAAAAACAAAGAAAGTAGAAGAGACTTGTCCCCCCGCCCCCCGCACATATCCTGGTATTAGAGAGCAGCATAGATATTGTATTTGAATGCATAATTTCCACTTTGATACTTTACTTCATACCTGGAACCCCCAGGTCTCAGATGAGAGAACTTGTAAAGTTCTTTTTGGTATAATGAATATAATGACATGCTATAGTTATCCATAACTGAAAAGAAGTGGGATGAGATCCTGGGATCCAAAGCTCCATCCTACACTGCTTAGTTATAGATGAATGCTGATATTTTATATTGGTTACTGAGTTATATAAGCATAACTAAGTAGGGTCTCCTGGCTTGACAGTTCCCCACATCACCCCTGAACTTATCCAAAATGCCAGCAGGCAGATTAGTGAAGAAGATCTGTTCATCTTCTAATTGGGATGCAAGGAGAATGATCTTTCACCTGCCAGCAAGTGTTCCTGTGACAAAAACTTGGGATGGGGGATCTACTTCTGATTGTTTCAGGGTCAGTTGCTGGTGTAGTTGCTGTTCCTCCTTATATCCCAATCAGAAGCCAAACAGACTTCTTTCACCCAATCCAGCTGCTGGCTTTAAAGGTGGGCTTGGGGTGGCATTCACATAGTTTTGCATTAAGAATACATAGTCTTTCTGCATATAGAGCAGTTATATGGATCGGTAACTCTAGGCTATGAATTAATAACAGCAATAGTGAATGTCAGCTGGCTGTTTTATTTATTATTGTTCATCTAGGAGAAAAATTAAAGTAGCCTGTCAAAATACAATACCTTCCACCTATTTTTAGTAACATCCCCATCCTGATTTGTATGATAATTGTTCTGAATACAGAAGATCTACCTGCATAGGATTCTGCATTTGAACCTCTTAAAATTCCACTCATTTCAATAAGTATATGCTTAAGCGTTTCTTGGTGAAACCCATTAAACCAAAAGTGCCTAACATTGGTTATGTCCTTCTCCTGTCATTAAATATTGAATTATATATCTTCACTCTTCGTTGCTCAAGGAGTCATGTTAGGCCGCTTGGCCGTATACTGCTTCAGTAACCCTAAAACACATTGTTAAACTGAGTCTATTTGACAGGAGAAGTAAAATGTGCATAAGAAATTATGTTTACTGGGCCTTCTGAGAGATCCTAGGGAAAAGAAATCCAACCTTGCAGAATCTAGACTGACAAACACAAGGGATAGCTCTGTTTCATAATAATTACAGAAGAAACAATTTTGTTCAGCAATATAAGTTAGGTATGGAGAAGGATTTTCTCTTTTGACCGCATTACATTCATCTTTTCTAGACTGTCACTTCCTCCTGCAAATAAATGCTTAGTTTAAGCAAAGAAAGAAAGAGTCTATTATATTCAGTTCAAAGCTGTCTATTCCTCTAAAACATCTTAGGATCAACATTATGTTTCATGTTTTACATTTCCTATTACAATACGTTTCTGTGCTAACTGATAGGTTGAATACATTCACAGTGTGCTTTCCGGAACAATATATAAAGCTCATGAGTTGTAACCAATCTCTTAACGCTAATAGGAAAAGGTCAGGGGCTCTGAATATTGCTTCTTTATTATATAGAAAAAACATGTAACCTTAGTGGATCCCAGCAGCTCCAATGTCAGCAGGACAAGGAATCTACTCTAGGTTTTAATCTTAACTACAAATGGGCTATTGAAAATAGGGTTCGATGCTTTGAATCACTATCAGACTTAAACCCAGAAAAATTTCACCACCACATTGACTTGGAAGTCACCAATGCCCACTGAACCTTACCCTACAATGTGTAACAACACATAAAACTTCCCCTTTCAATTTTATACAGTAACAAATCTTTTCCTGTACTGTTGATGGGACAGGAACAGAAGAAGGGGAATTACATTTTTTTCCTTCATTCTTTCTGGTCCACGAAATGGCTTCATCTTTGGTATGATATAAAATACAGAAAGACATATACAAAGGGATCGTGTAGCATCTTTGGAATTAACTGAGGGAAAGAGGTTGGTAGCATAAACTATTTCATCAAATGCAGTAGATTTCAGTCTATGAAGGCTTATGCTACCAACTTCTTTTTCTCAGTTAGTCCCAAAGGTGCTTCAAGATCTCTCTGCAGAAAGACATATACTTCTTTTTTCCCCCTCAAACATTTGACTGAGACTATAGATATAAGACATTCTAAACAACTGGCAATAACAGTGGGACCTGCACCAAAATGCAGTCCCAAACCTGGGGACTGGATTGCTATTTAATGAGACAACTACGAAGAACAAGAAAGGAGTATTCCTGCTTAAAATGTTAGCTAGTAAGGAACATGAAGGACATATTTTCCTTCCCCAACCACTTTTAGGCCTTCTTTTCTTGTATTAGAGTGAGGGGGAACTGACAGCCTGATATCTGGCAATTAATTGCTGTGCCGTGGAATATTAGCCATAATTTATTTCCTGGCCAAACTGGGTTTCTTTACACTCAGGAAACCTGGTCAGGTAACATAATGCAGGGGTGAGAATTTTGCATAATTTTGTCTGAGAATTCTCACTTCCCAAAGTGTCTTAGAAAATTATTATGTGTAGAAATACACATTGGGAGAATGATGATGATGACATCATTTGCATAAAAACTGGAAGAAATTCATAAAAAAAACCCTTTTCTGTACCTCCCCAACACTTCAAGAAACATACCTAGGGTATTTTACAGTAAAACAGAAATTTCACATCCTAGAGCCACCTCATGTTCTGGAAATTCTGTTGCAACTTTTGTTTTTTAACAGAAAACAGAAAAATACAATTTCTGTACAAAAATACTTTCAAGAAACACATGTAGGGTTTGTTTGTTTTTTTTAAAAAAATATATATAAAATTGCTGTTCTTTGTGCAAAATCACCAATTTTCACAAAAAACTTGTTTCTGGAAACTTTTTTTTTTCAACAAAAAGCTAAGGTTTTTTTCTGCAAAACAAACAAACAAAACACAACACACACAAAACGTAGTTATATGTTATATAATATCCTGAAATATTTTACAGTGCATGAGTTTCAGGTGAAAACTGTGCAGAAATATTTTGTCCTCACTTGTGAGGATCAAATAGCTACATGCCCCTACTATTTAGTTGGTGGCAGGATGACTCTAATGCAGAGATGCCTGAAAATTTCCTTTGTGATCATTTTCAGTCAGAACTTATCAAAGTAGACAAAACCTGAATGTGAAAGGAAATGAAACTAACAGATTGGTCCACCTCCACCTTGGAGAATGGGAAAAACAAAGCAACAATTCTTTTTCCTTCTTACCAGAACTTCTTTATACTTCACAGAAAAAGGGATTTTCTACCCAAACAAAAGCTCAAAGTCCACAGTGCCCCAAACACTCAAACAGTTAAAATCCCAGATCTAGGTTACGTAGAATTTTTGTAGAATCAGAAAAGGTAAGTTAAAAAAGGGGGAGACAGATGAGAAAGAATTGGATAAATAGCATCATGAACCCAATATGAAAAAAGATAGCTTTTAATTAAGTCAGGCATTTAATAATATTAGCACTAGAAGTGTGAACCTACCAGGAGACTGAGTTCAGATTCTTAATTGACAATTTGGAAGTCAGTTTGGCTTGGATTGGTTCAGAGGCTGTCTATTCAGAAATAGAAATCTCCATCCTTCACTTAGATGAAAGTATCATTAAATATCAATAAATGACTTTGTTAATGTTTGTTTATATTGGTCAATAATAGAGGCTGTGATTTAGATCAGCTACTAAGTTACATAGCCACCCTAACTATGTAGCTAAGTAGTGTCTCCTGACCCCCTAATCCAGACTTACCAGGCAGCAGGCATTGCAGGTGACAGGGGTTTGTTCTCTTGTTGATTGAGATGCAGCAGACTGATGTTTTCAACCCTTCCCCAGAGTGATGTTTACTCATTACTCATGGGAGAGAAGGTGGAAACACCAGTCTGCTGCATAATGACAGAGAGACCAGATCCCCGCTGCTCGCACTGGCTGCCACCTAGTAGTCTGGGTGCGGGACTTTCATGGTCAATACATATTCCTTACTGTATTAAATATGTAGGCACTGTGAATATGAACTAGTCAAGAATGTGTAGCTCAGTTACACATTTATAACTGCAATTGTGAATTCTAGCCCCAAGTATTTAAACACATTTATAACCTGTAGTTTGAAAGTAGGTACATAACATTTGCAGAAAAGTTAGTGGTACAAGAAAGGTTTATGCCTTCTAAATATCAGAGAAACATGCACAGGGAATTTTATGCATGTTTTCAGATTTATATATGTAAGGTTTCATTTGACAGCATTCATGGGCAGTGGCATACGGAAAAGAGATGCCCCCCAGTCAAGAAACCTGCAAAATCTCCGAGAAATAATTTCAGAGCTTTAAAAGGTACATGTTCAAATATGACAGTAGCACTGATTTACTTCTCCCCATCTGTGAGGGTTGAGCAGAATAATTTGCATAAGAATGTCATGTCACAGAATGTTCTAATCAAAAAACTTTTGAAAGTATTTTAACTCGGCTGTTTTTTTAAAAAAATATGAACAATTTATTTGATTTCAACAATTGGTTTATTTATGTTCCAGTTCCTTTCTGTGTGTGTGTATGTGTGTGTGTGTATTCATGTTGTGAGCTGCCTTGGCTCTCAGGATTGGTTGTTTGGTTCTGTTCTTCAAACTTTTCTAATTTTTTAATAATAAATAAAAAAAATTAAGTAGGTTACATAGCAACAGGTTATATGATTGTACCAGAATGCCTTATAAATAATACTAAGATTTTATTTCTCCTGTTTCTCGATGATTGCATCACTGTTTATTATTGATACAGTTTTCCTCAGTGGACATGCATGCTAGCTTATATGCAATACAAATGTGTTGGCTTGGACGTTTTTGAAAGAAGGAATGAGTAAATGAAATCTCTCAGACAAATTATTTAACAAACAAAGGACCGAAATGATATGTGGGTTGTGTGTCTGTATGGCTGTGTCAAGCAGGAAGAGGAAATGTAGACTTTGACTCATTGACAATTACAAGAGGCAGCTTTATGGAACTTCCAATTATAATTAATAGAATAACAACCAAAGTAATAAACAAGAACAGAAAATACTGTATGATAAGACACCTGCTTCATGACTATTTGAACAACAAAATGTGTTTGAGCCTCCTGGCTATTTACGATCTTGGCATGGTATTCAATGTCTCATTCTGCAATACTCTGTATAAAGCGATATTATCAGTTTTGAAATATCCTGTTGAAAAAGCTGCTTCATCTCTGGAGCCCATTAGAACTGTCACACAATGCATTCATCCACATAGAAATGGGGCCTGTGTTACTGAAGTCCCTAGGAACTCCAGCTCCCAGTGTTTGTAATGCTCTAAGCTTCACTGCTGTGCATTTAATATGCAAACAGTCAATAAAATAACTTGGAGGAGTTTCAGAAGTCACAAAAACAAAACAAAGACAAAAACAAAACAAAGCTCCAAAAACATTGGCTACTGGGCCAATTTTTTGATGATCCATCAGTGGGTAGTTGGTCGAAATTGCTTCTGAATGTTTCAGAGTTCACTTGTCAAGTTCATGACTGCCATTTTGCCTTTGATCGTTTGCCATTCTCCGTGTTGCATAATTGATCCTGGAAATCATCAATTGAATTGATCCTCTTAGGCTGATTCTGTCTGCTAAATAGGTTGAATTAAGGATATTACATTATTGGAGTTGGTTTAACCGTTGCAAGTTCCTCCTATGGCAAGTCAAACCAAGTTCCCCTAATAACAAACAGGAAATGAAGAAGCTACCAAAAACAATTAAATAGCAAGAGTAGGAGGGAGAAAAAAGATTCCCTCCAGTTCCACAAAAATGCCTGGAGATTCTGAGCACTGTTGTCTCCATGCTGCTTCCTGTGGCTTTTAGTAGAGATGAATGTAAATGAGAATACAGAAAAGTGCTTTTTCTGTCACCTGAGTTATTCAGGGAAGTATGTCATAAAGAAGAAGCAAAGGAGAGGGACAAGACAATGATTGGCAGATATTCTACAAACTCACACAAATAGCAGGGTGGGATCAGAAAGGTGGGAAAAATTCGTTTTGTAGCTTTTGGGCTATATCTCCATCCTTGGCTCTCATAAACTAAACTAAGCAAACTAGGGAAAATATCTATGGTAACCAGATGCAATTGGAATATGTACACTCTCTCTCTCTCTCTCTCTCTATATATATATATATATATGTATGTGTGTGTGTGTGTATATATATATATTATAATATTATAACACTAATATTATAATAATTGTAAAAGCATAATTAATTTTTATTTCAAGCCCAAAATTGTCTGCATTCCATACCTTTTAAATAAAGGAAGATATTCAAGGAAATTAAGAACTACAAACAACTGAGAATGTTGCAATCCATCCCCCACAAACCATTAGCACAATGTTTAAAAGGGAACCCCATACCTGAGGAATCTTTTCTGCTATATTCTCTAACTTAAGCAATATTTCCAGTAGTAGCCAGAGATGACAAATGAAAGCTTTCAACTTTGATGAGTCTCTAGTTACTGAGAAGCAAATGTTTAAATGTTAGGCCCAGCATTCCTCTCCATTCTCTGTTACGCCATACTGGGCACATGCAGGCTTGCCATTTGGTGTCTTTTTTAACACTGTTATATTTGGTTTGAGCAGTACATTTTCATTTCATTCATCATTTAAAGACAGATAATCAGAAAGTCATTACATCAGCTGACACTGGGCCCTCCGCTCGATTGTATCGTAATTGAGCACTGCAGAGCATGTGCCAGATCTAATGGATAATGAATATATTATGTCAGCAGAATCGCCTCAGTGAGACTCCTGAGGGATAGAAGGAGAAGGCCGTTACAGTGACATAGTGGGTCACAGATGTTGTGCTGATTTACTGATAGAGTGACTGTGTAATTAGCTAATCAATGGTGGATACAGGACTGTTTGTGGGCAACACACTCTATACATGCAAGAGCCATCAGCCTCTGATATGATATAATATATACTAATGAATGAAGACTTTACCTTGGTTTGTTTCATTCCTGCACCAATGTATGACGGGTACCTGGGATTACAAAATGTCTTCAGATTGTCGTGCTTAATTTCCACACATTGATTGGAATGTTACACATCTCTTTGGAAAGATCAGAGTGTATCACATTTCCCTGTCTGGATAAATGGATCTGGTAAAAGAGAATAAATGGACACGTTGCTTGGGCACAACTTTTAACAGTGAAAACTACCAGGAAGAAGCAATTGAAACTACATCAGAGTCGCAGTATCATTGCATGTCATTCAGGTATAGTGGTTCTCACCATTCATATTATCGTGCAGTTTGCCTCTGCACTCAATATGAAGTATTACTTTTGGCAGCATGATTGAAGCTGCATACTAGTGGCTGATCAAGGTAGTGAGCTGTTGGGTATGAACAGATTTCTCTATGAGAAGCCACTGCCACACTGAGTGAGCACTACCTTGTTAGCTCTTTCATTTGGATGGATCTTCAGTTTTAAGAAGAGAAGAAGGGTTACACTGGAGTAGATCAAAGAGCTATCTAGTCTGGCACTAAGTGCTTATTTGGGGGGGAATGGTGAGGTATTGGTAGTGGTGGTAAGGCTCTCAGGATAGCTAAATGGATGGCTATGGGAAGCACACAAACTTTGCAATCCAAGATAATGATTTTCTGTTTTACCTTTTCTCCTTTTTATTGAAAGTGCATATGTGTCTGTGAGGACAGGACTGATGGGAAGAGAAAGGCTAAGCTGAAGTGAACAGCATGTTCCATTTCCACCCAAATTAAGACTAAGGCTGAGTCTGCACCAATTTGAGAGGAGACCCACCTTTTTGAAGCTCCTTCTTTTTGATCACACAGTTCCATCTCCACTGCTTTTCAGTGGAATACCTATGAGATTCGCAACTTCATTTTCATAATAGCATCCCTTGCCAAGGGCCATCATCTTAGTGGCATCTTAACTTTTCAAAAATCCCATTTTTGTTTGGATTCTTTAGCTGATTAAGTTGAATGGGTTAGGGCAAAATGCATTAGCAGTTCTTGAGGACACTGTTGAAATGGAAAAAGGTGCGTGCCAGTCATTTGTATGCTGGCCTGGTGACTCATGAAACTCTTGGGTTTAGCAAAGACTAACTTCTCTCTGTTTCTTAATTTAATTGGGACAAAACTGCATAATTTTTCACTAGGTGATTTAGAGCCCTAAATTCTCCTGCCATCTTCCACCTGACACCAAAATGTACATACCTGATAATCAAATGTCTCAATTTTTTTTAGAAGGATAGAAAAATCATCTTCTGGTTTGTATACCTAGAGAACTTCCTTTCCACTGCCATTCCAGCATTGACTTTTTCTAAGAAGCTTCTGCTTCCTAATTGAACTTATTGTTACTCCACTGGAAAAACCCTATCCCGGGGTCTACAATTTTGATATTAAATATGATTCCATGTGCCTAAGAGGTCACCCGGATGAGTACGTAGGCAGCAACAGTCGAACAATTGAAAACCAGGTCAGGCCAGTAAAATCCCCAGTCACGTAGTCAGAGGAGACCCTCAAGCTGGGCAAACCCACAATAAACAAAGGATCCTCAGCCACTGAGAAGCTGGCTTGAGGGGAATAGTGTGTTTGCCCCAAGTTGAGCACCAATAGCAATAAAATCCTATTAGGTGAGGACCATTTACATGAAGTCACACCACAACCAAATGCAGCCAAAGATCCTGAGACTTTGGCAACACCTTGTAATCTCATCACGCAAAGGAAGTTACCATTGTGGAACTTCTTTCTCGTTGTAACACCCATTGTTCTCCCCGGGAAAGGATTAGCCCACCAGGTACTTTTTCCCCTACAAATAGTCCCAGTTTTTGAGTAGTTCTTTGGATCACTCCTGGTCATCCCAGCAGATCATTGCTCCATCTGTTGAGTAGTCCCCTCAGCCCTCTCCATCCTGAGCCCCACTTCTCCACTGTTTTTCCCGGACCAAGGACTTCAGGAAAAGGTGCAGTATTACCCCAGCTACAACCCCTTCAATATTCCTCTATCCAGTTTCCTCTCTTTTGCTTTTTAATAGGTATTGAGTGAGTGTGTGAGTGATTGCACTGGTGTGTGAGACTTTCATTCAATAAAATCATTTATTAGACATTTTTGGTTGGTTTTTGGCTTGGCCTGACCCCATAAAACTGGGTAAAAAGATCCCACTAGGTTACCCTGCCTCTTGCATTTCTATTGCTCATGCTCTGGCTAGTTTCCATTCCCCATCACGTGGAGCACAGTGAGGTGTCCCCCAAGGGACCCCAGAAATCAGGGTAACATTATGATCCTTCCATTCAGTGATGCTGTACAAAATTCCATCAGCAGTGTCATTTCAGGAGAAATCTGTTACCACCCCTTACATACTTAATCTTACAGGATAGCAACATTGGCATAAAATATTATTTTCATATAAAAACTGGACACTTATGGCTGGGAAACATGTAGTAAGCAGGATGCTGGCTGTATGCCTGGGCTAGATCAGCATGATCTCAGCATGGCCAGCTCATAAGGTCAAGAAAAATCAAGTGAGAAAGCCTGGTATTAATAGGCTGCTAGTAATCCCATCTATGACCTGACATTGTAATACAATAGTCAACAAAACTCCCCAAGTGTGGCAGGCAAGCACCTCTGCTGTGCATATTTCCTACATAGTCCTTCTCCATTCACTTTACTCAACCAAGACACTAAGAACTATCAGGACTTCCATCAATGTTTTGTTACCCAAAGTAAGACAATCAGTCTGTTCTGGATCCCTTTTGCTTACTCTGCTGGACGGCTATTAACACTCATCCCTTCAGGGTATTTAAACACTAGCTCCTACTCCAGCAGTTCATAGTACTTTGGATGCACATTGACATGTAACTCTACATGTTCATCCCCAGATTTCTGTGCTCGGTGCTACCCTTGGAGTGCCATCTGAGCCACTCCACTTCACCCTCTACACCTGAAATCTCTCTCTATCCAATCTTTCTTCTCCCTTTACTAGCTTTCTGTGCCTGTTTAAACCCTTAGTACTGTGAAAAGATCCTGTTGTTACCACCCTTTCACAGGCCTCCTTTGAGCTATAATTTCCTCAATTTCTAAGGAGACCTTGGCACTTGACCCTCACCTTTTTGGGTAACAGACCTTTTAGGCATAAATGTAGCTGGGCTGATCAATTTCTGGAATTCTAGAGTTTTGGGTGTAATTCTCTGCAAATATACACATACACAGTAGTTCTGGCCCCACAAAATCTTGCAACAACCAAAAACTCCTTTTCCTTCTCCTTTCCACTCAGATTCATCCTAACACTGGGGACTTACCTTTCCTCTGCCTTGGATGAGGTTCTCAGACAAGTCCTAAGAAAGACACCTTATTCTGCCGTGATGACTCTCTCTTTATATTCCTCAGAGTTCTGTTGGTTTCCCAATTCCTATATCATCTTTCCCTCTGAATACTGAAGCCTCAACATGAAACATCCATTGGATTGCACCTGTCTCAACCCACATCACTTTTTACTCCACCCTTTCCTGGGAAATCCTTCAATAGTTAATCTTAAAATTGTCCTTTTTGGAAGTTTATTTATTGAAAATATTTCTTTCACCTTCCAGCCCAGAAAAACCCTTGAAACAATGAACAAATAAAAACTAATTAAAATAATAAAAAGATAAAACATTTTAAAATGTTATTTAAAAACTCCTAAACATAGTCCAGAACCAAGCCTATAATCCACTTTTAAAACAGTTAACAGACATTTCAAACATTGAATGCCATGTGGAACAACACTGTTTTGACTGCCTGCTGGAAGCTTAAAGGCGATAGATTCAGCCAAGCTTCTTTGGGTAAGGAGTTCCACAGCTGAACCAGTGCTATAGAGAATGCCTTGTTACCTGTACCCATCAACATAACTTCATAAGGTGTTAGGCACCTGACAGGGCCTCCTTGGAACATGTCAGATTTCTGGCAGACTCATATGGGAAGAGGCAGTCTTTCAGATATCCTGGCCCCAAGTCATTTAGGGCTTTGCGGTTAACACCCAGCACCTTGAATTAAACTTGGAAGCAAATTGGAAGTCAGTGCAGTTCTTGCAAGACTAGTGTTATGTGATCTGCAAAACGCATACCCAACATGAGTCTGCCTGCTGCATTTGCACTACCTGAAGCTTCTGAATACTTTTCAAGGGCAGTCCCATATGTAGTAGATTGCAGTGGTCTAATAGGGAGGTAATTAAGGCTTGAACCACTTTGATCAGATCTGCCTTCCCCAAGAAAGGGTGCAGTTGACACACCAGCCAAAGCTGGGCAAATGTGCTTCTGGCCATCGTAGCAAGTTTCAGGATCAGTGATGTGTTCAAGAGCATTCCCAAGATATGAACCTGATCTTTCAGAGGGAGAGCAACCCCATCCAGAATAAGCTGCAATCCCAATTCCAGATTTTAATTTTAAATTTCATGTCTCTGCTGCTCATGCTGGAGTATGTTAAGAGGGCACTCTGCAGTTTAGATTCATGTTCTTAAAATTATGGAAACTCGGGTTCGATTGTGAATTTCTGTAAATATAGTTGTCATGCTATGTTTACTGATCTGGCAGAAATCTCTCTTCTCGTGAAACATGGGTAGAGCTGCGGAGGTAAACTAGAACAACATTCCCCATTCATTCATATTCTGGAGGGATTTACTGCCTGGATTAAAAAAAAAAGTCAGTTTCAGATATGTATATGGACAGATATCCCAAGTAAGCATGCAATAACAGACATTTCTAAGTCAGAGTGATTTTTCCCCCCACTCTGCTTGTAACACTGCCTCTATTTATCATTCTCTCTCTCTCTCTCTCTCTCTCTCTCTCTCTCTCTCTCTCTCTTGTCTATATAAATTTCTATCCTCTGTCTATTTATTTCACTTGTAGACCAGCCAATAACTAGAACCATCTGTGTGCTATGTAATGATAAGTACAAAGAGATTTTTTTTATACTGGATGTGGTGTGTGTGTACCATTTCTGCTCTGTCAAACCTAGAACGTTTTTCAAGTTCAGCTTTATGAAGTGTGCTTGGCATACCTATAGCAAAAGTATCCAACAATACTGGCTTGATAGTCTCACTCAACAAAATTAAGAAGAGGTTTTATGTCTGAAGATAAGCTCTGAGTTTTCATCCTCCAAATCTATTTGGAGTTACTGTCCAGTGTTAAATCCAAAGCTGTTAAATCTGTTTATGGAGGCACAGGCATTCATTGGATATCTCAAAGAATTAAAAGTCATGGTACACAAAGAGGATTTTCTGGAAAAATACAGATCAAAGAAGAAAAAATCCCTGGTAGCATTCAAATGCTCTCATACTTCTGGGAAACACTGGAGTTATACTTGAAAGGGCAACCACATCAATGGAGGGCAATGGTGTTGGGATTCTAGTGTGCAAAGAAACGTAGTGTAATAATGAAACAAATGATACACTTATAATCAGGTCCAGGAGGAAAGGCTTAGGTTTACGTTATATCAACGATTGCAGAGTAGTTAAAAGTTGATAAGATTTCATAACATAATCACATATCATGTGAAAAGACCCTTAGAGCTTTCAATAGATCAGCTAAAATCTTCTTCTTCTTCTTCTTCACCATTTTTGTGAGCCAAATCAATAAAAACTATTACTTGATTTTAAAATAAAAACAAAAGCCTTGTTGAGAAGATAGGTGAAGGGAACCTTTCAGGAAGTGTTGGTTCTGGCTTTGAGAAGTGCTACTTGGTTTCCATTAAACAATTCCAGTGTTAAATATATGTCAAGTACCATTGCTCAGAGATGTGCAAGGTAGTCTATAACAGTTTATTTAGTAAGGACATTTAATGTGTTCTTATAGGTTATGTTATACTAGGAAACAATATTTTAATTATGTCCTTGGGAAACCATCTAGGAGCGAATAACCTATGATTTTGGATTATGTACATACCTTTTCTTTTGAATTATGAGAGCATAGTGCACACTACCCTCCCTGGCTTGGGTGGCTGTACAAGGTTCGAAGTATGAGATGGTGGGAGGCAAGAACCAAGCCAGTTCTGGTCTTTGAGGATGCAGTTTATTAAGTGAAGAAGCAAAAAGAAAAACAAAAGGCACACAAGCATACATACACTCTGACACTGTCGGAAAGGCAAAACAGGTGACGGAGCAGGGTTCTCTTTGTTCCAACAGATTATATAGGCTTTTCGTACACAAGTGGCAAAACAGGCTGCCAGTCCATCAAGCCACCATGCCAAAACGGGCAAGAGTGGGGCTATCCCACTCAGACGCCAGTTACTGAGGCACCCATGGGCCAGGTGCATGATAGGTTCATGGCCAAATCTCATTACCTGCCCCAAACGGCAGTGGACGGTCTCTAATCAGGCTTCTCTCTCCCCTCGCTGTACCAGACGGTGTGGGGAGCGAAGCCCCCATCGTTAATATTCCTTGGCTATTCTCACAGGACTGCAGCATGCAGGGCAGCCTGACCTAGCAATGCAACAGCATGAGCTAACCCCCCAAATACATTCGTTAGTGTGAAAGCAAGCTGATCTGAAATGTGTGAGTGTGCAACACAGGGCCCACCGAGAGGGCCTCAGGCCCAACAGACTGTAATGTTTGGTACAGACTGAATGATACTACATTGCCAAGTAAAACTGAGAGGTCTTGAACATTACCCTGGAAGACTTTATTAATTTATTTGTAACACTTGCTTTCCCAGGAAATTTGTTATATATTTTATAACAATCTTATTGAGCTGTTTATGATGCACAATCATAGTCAGGTCAAAGTCATTGCACGAACATCATAACTGACATTTTGTTTCAGGCATTAAATATGTAAAATATAAAAATACACTAAAAATAAAAGTTATTATTAATCCAAAATAAAAAAAAATATTCAGGAACTTATTGTTACCAACAGCATCTGAATATACTGGGTTTAATCTAGAGAAGAACAAATGGTATTCCATGCACATACTGCTGTTTTTCTGCTTTTTTCTCAACTACAAACACTTTACAAGCACACCCCCACAAGCCATTCCTCAGGAGCGTGGCATGGATCATATATGTATGCAATAGCATGGAAGAATAATAGGAATAGAACTAAATTGCCTCATGCAAGTGAAATCGGCCTTCTACTCACACAAGAAATCTCTGTGTTGAGGGGAGCCTGAGTACTCGCAGGTAGGGAATGCTACTTTTAGACAGGTACATTTCTAGTTTGGGAGGAATCCCTCATTTTAAGTGAAGCGCTTTTAAATTGGTCTCATTTTTTTTTATCATATGGCAATATTTATTGTCAATTGGACTACAGGTCCTAGGTACACGTATTTGGCAACCTTGGCCAACCAGGGTGTCTGTTGCTATTCCAAATCTGTTATGCAATTTCCAGATAATTTTCTTCCTCCTTTTCTCTCACAGTCTCTCTCATTCTTAGTGCAGTCTTGAATTTCTTTCAGTAGTGTTTTTGAACACACCATATCAGTGTCGAAGTATTTTCTTTATTTCATTACTCTTCAGCTTCCCTGGGTGAGGTACTTCCTCATCTTGGAGAGGTTATCTCAAGGTGTCTTTCCCTGGGCTTTAACTGAAGCACAGGAAACAACAGACTATTAGAGAAGACATTGTACAATGAAGATAGGACATGTGTGTCTACACACATCCCTCAGCCACACTGTTATTAAGCTGAGTCCAAAAAAAGCTGTATCCTACCACAGGAATTAAACAAAACATTCCTCCTTCATTGAGCTTGTTTTTGTTCAAAAGCATCTTTTTTTATATATCAGAATGAGAAAGATTGCATAGATGCAGAAAAAGCCTTCAGCATGGCATGACAATGGAATGATGGAAGATCCTGAATGTGCCAAATCCATTTTGATTAAGTCAGACTCCCACAATTCAGGGAGCAATCCTAATAGGGAGATTTCAGAAATGTTCTTATTAACATTAGCCCTCTCTTCTTTCCAAAATGTCCACAGGTATGATAACAGTGAGCTTGGGGGACCTCTGGGATCAGAACAAAATCAAATAGCCGGGAGATGTAGGGAGAAGGTCAGAAAAGCTAAAGCGTAGAATGAACTCAGGCTTGCCAGAGACATCAAAAACAATAAAAAGGGCTTTTTTTAGATACGTCTGCAGCAAAAGGAAAAACAAGGAAATGATAGGGTCACTGCATGGAGAAGATGACCAATTAATAACAGGGGGAAGTGAGAAGGCAGAACTACTCAATATCTTATTTGCCTCAGTTTTCTCAAAAAAGGATAGAGGTACCCAACCTGGAGTGTGGGGAGCAGGTGGGCAAGCGAGGGAAGTGCAGCACAGAATAAGTAAAGTAGGACAGGAATATCTGGCTAAACTAGATGAATTCAAGTCCCCAGGGCCAAATGAATTACATCCAAGGATATTAAAAGAGCTGGCAGAAGTCATTTCGGAACCACTTGCAATAATCTTTCAGAACTCTTGGAGAACAGGAGAAGTTCCAGCAGACTGGAGGAGGGCAAATGTCATCCCCATCTTCAAGAAGGGGAAAAAAGAGAACTGTAATAATTATCGCCAGGTCAGCCTGACATCAATACCAGGAAAGATCCTAGAGCAGATCATTAAACACTCAGTTTGTAATTACTTAGAAAGCAATGCCATAATCACTAAAAGCCAGCATGGATTTCTCAGAAATAAGTCATACCAGACTAATCTTATCTCTTTTTATGATAGGGTTACAAGCTTGATAGATGAAGGGAATGCTGTAGACATAGCATATCTTGACCTCAGTAAGGCCTTTGACAAAGTTCCCCATGACATTCTTACAAAGAAACTAGTAAAATGCGGGCTGGACAGGGCTACTGTTAGGTGGATTTGGAATTGGTTGACCGACCGAACCCAAAGAGTGATCATGAATGGCTGCTTTTCATCCTGGAGAGAAGTGACTAGTGGGGTGCCAGAGGGTTCTATCCTGGCCCCAGTGCTGTTCAACATCTTCATCAATGACTTGGATGAAGGAGTGGAGGGCATGCTGATCAAATTTGCAGATGACACCAAACTGGGAGGGGTTGCTAACACACCAGAGGATAGGATCAAATTTCAATACAACCTTGACAGATTGGAGAGCTGGGCCAAAGCTAACAAAATGAATTTCAACAGAGAGAAATGTAGGGTCCTGCACTTGGGCAGAAAAAATGAAAGTGACAAGTATAGGATGGGGGACGTGTGGCTGGATAGCAGTACGTGTGAAAAGGATCTAGGAGTCTTGGTAGGTCACAAGCTGAACATGAGTCAGCAGTGTGATGCGGCAGCCAAGAAAGCCAACGTGATTCTTGGTTGAATCAATACAAGTATGATGTCTAGATCGAGGGAGGTAACGGTACCACTCTATTCTGCGTTGGTTTGGCCTCATTTGGAATACTGTGTCCAGTTCTGGGCACTTCAGTTCAAGAAGGATGTTGACAAGCTGGACCGTGTCCAGAGGAGGGTGACCAAAATGGTGAAGGGTCTGGAAGCCATGCCCTATGAAGAATGCCTTAGGGAGCTGGGTATGTTTAGTCTGCAGAAGAAAAGGTTAAGAGGGGACATGATAGCCATGTTTAAATATTTGAAGGGATGCCATGTAGAGGAGGGAGAGGGCTTGTTTTCTGCTGCTCCAGAGACCAAGATAAGGAGCAATGGATTCAAGCTGCAGGAAAGGAGATTCCACGTGAACCTCAGGAAGAACTTCCTGACGGTCATAGCTGTCCGGTAGTGGAATATGCTGCCTTGGAGTGTGGTGGAGTCTTCTTCTTTGGAGGTTTTTAAGCAGAGGCTGGATGGCCATCTGTTGGAAATGCTTTGATGTGTGTTCCTACATAGCAGGGAATTGGACTCGATGGCGCCTGGGGTCTCTTCCAATTCTATGATTCTAAATAATACTGAGAAAGTTTGAAAGAAGTAGTTCTGTCTGAGACAAGGTTTTGTAACCACCAATGGCAAATATTGTGTCTCATCCAATAAGCACTGTTGCTGTCAACCCTTTGCAGCGATATCATCAAAGGACAAGTGACAACAGTCATCATCACCATCACCATTGTCAATAGGTCTGAACAGATTTATCCAAGCATGGCTAATGCAGGTGCGATGGCCCGCCTTCTGCATCCATGTCCTCCTGAGGAATTACTCATGTTCTCCCTATGAATCTTTGTTCTACTGCTGCTTTAACTGCTTTGAGCATTTTGTAGTTACAACTTAATGTCCTGAATTAAATTCTGCATTACCACATGCTGTTTTGTCATCCTGAGTCTTTTTGACTACTGTGAGACATTATTTTGCAGTTATTGACACAGTGCTGCCAAGTCTCTGGCATGCTGACTGTTATAATGGCCCTCTGGTCCTGTGTTACTGCTTTCTGCTGCTTACCCCTTCAATACTGTAAAGAGAACTCAGAGAGAGAGCAAGAGAGAGACCAAACACCATATTTAATACGTGTTACCTCTCGAAGATTCATCTCACCGAGAAACTGGCACTTTACCATTTGGAACTCTGACAAATGAAATGGCTAGCTAACTTGCCAACCATGCCTAGATTTTTATAGAAAGAAATAAAAGAAACCAGACCACAGAGATCAGGGCCTGTACATTTCTCCCACACCACTGGTATATCTTTCAAGCCAAGCTGTAGTGTAGGTAGAGCTCAGTCTTCCTTAGCTTTCTCCTTGCTACCCACTTCAGCTGTATACTACAACAGGCTATGAGACTGATAGGGATGATTTTAATGGATTCCCCCCCCCCCCATTGCTAAAGAAAGTAATGATATACCACTTCACCGTACAGCATCCTATTTGAGAGATGAACTGTCATTTCATTCATGTCACTCAGACAACAATTTTTCCCCCTTCCTCCTTTCAGTAAAGGAAAACATTTAGTATCCTCTTCATTTCAGAGCTATAACGTCTCCAAAAGGGGCTTCAACAACATTATTGCATGCCACAAATCAATCTTGGGAGTTCAAATGATGAAATGCAAAGTGTCAAAATATATACTTTTGACTGTCAAAATGCTAATCTTCTGCTGTATCTTCTCTGTGTGTGTGTTTTCTAACTTTCAAGTATACCAGGTTTTGTGAAAGCATTTAATAACCACCCCTCTGGGACTAAACAAATACATCAAGTCACACAAGCACTCATTTAACAAGCATGTTAGTAGTGAAAACCTTTTAAGTAAGCATTATTTTCCAACCCTTCTGAATATTTTAACTGTTTTTTTTTTTAAAAAAATCCAGTACCTCAAGACATTTCTGAAACAAGAAATCTTAACTAAAGTTTTCTTCAGCCTCTGAGTTTCTGTAAGTACAGAAGCACAATACTTAACAATGTGGCAATGGTCATTGCTATTTTTCACCCCATATTTTTACCATCAGTCATAACACACTGGTGCTAAACCTTGGAAGCTACCTAATGCTAATTCACTTGATTGGCCCATTTGGTTGAGTATTGTCATTTCATATGAGCCTGCTCA
Organism: Cyclura pinguis; assembly: GCA_030412105.1. Classification (NCBI taxonomy): domain Eukaryota; kingdom Metazoa; phylum Chordata; class Lepidosauria; order Squamata; family Iguanidae; genus Cyclura; species Cyclura pinguis. Next base: position 136,473,114 of record CM059600.1, read on the forward strand.
AGTTTTAAGATCTTTGGGGAAGGCTTTCTCTGTGCCAGCACCATCACTGGCATATCTGATGAACACACAAGAGAGACCCATCTCACTGTCTGCTCCCCAGCTTTGGAATTCCCTCCCACAGAAGGTTTGATGGGCCTTTCTTTCCAGTAGTGGGGGGGAAATAAATCATCACTATATATTCATCACATTTCCCAGCACTGCATGTTTAACAGAAATGCACAAATGCCACATTGGGAAATGTGAAGGTTCTCAGAGACTAATATCCAGAAAAGGGCTACCATTGCATGGTGCCTTGCGCTGAGCATTTTTCTCACTTTTCTCAGTTACTCAGGTGGATGAATCAAGCCATGATTTACCACCCCAGTTCTCACTCCATGGAGGGCTGGGGTGTACACATAAAAGCATTGCCTGAGAATTGTTTCAGAATACTGCACAGACATTTATGCTATGGTCTCAAGGTGTGTTTCAAGATAAAAGGGAGAGAGTTCCCAATAATTACACCAGCAAATGTAGAATCTCTAAAGCTAAGTATATCTGCTTGGGGAGTTGCACTGGAATCAATGGAAATGTTTCCATTTAAAAGTTTTAGGCTTACTGCCCAAAAGATCAATCTTTCACATTTCCTAGTCACCCAGAAACCTATTGGCAAAGCTATTCATTAGGCTGAACTGTGCCTTTACTTTTTATAAATGTGATTGACAGTTCTGAGTTTCATTTTTTTCCCCTCATGGTAAATAATTTGGAAGTTTGTCAAATGATTGTTTTTCGACATGTAGCTATTAGACTGGAAGAACAAAAGGAAAAAAGAGTGCCAATGACTATGTATTTTAATATTATTGAAATGCAGGAATGACTGGAAACAAATGAATGGAACAGTTTGTTTTCCCATTCTCTTGGTGAAGAGTGTGCAAGCTGGCTTTGTTGTGTATCTCATTCTTCATTTTGGTTTTACATCGCCTTTTAAAAGCATTTCACAGGTGTTTGCGGAAGCTCATTAGACTATTTGGAACTCCTTCATGCTCCCTAAAAGGCAATTAAAATGTGTCTGCAAATTACCTCATGTGGTCTAAAGCACAGCTGCCTCTTGTCCCCCTATTATTGTGCTTAGTGTCCAAACAGAAAGGAAAAACTGCTTTCATACCTGTAGCTTATAAAGGCAGGCATGGCTTCATAGGTGATTGAAATACTTGGCATTCTTTGATTTGCTCTACACCGAGCTTTGTTGCTGTAATGAAAAGCAGAGCTGAGAAAGAGTTAAGAGACGCAACTAGTAAATTAAGCAGCTGTTGCAACTGATCTCAAACAGCGTAGACTTAAGTAATTCAAAGGCTAACGGCTAAATCTTTAAGAAGCCCATACTTGGATAGACACAGGAGATACTTAGAAGTGAGTCTAAAAGGATAAGCTTCACTTGTTTGGAAGTTCTGTGATGATGACTTCAGTTGGAGAGCGATTTTTTTTTTAATGCTGCTTTTTTTTCCAGTACAATGTTAAGATAAAACTGAAAAATCAGTTAGTATCAAGAATGCAAATGTACAAAATCTGTCTCTGTTTTTATTTTAAAGTCATTTTTCCCCCAAGGGAGAAGTTGTAAATTAGATAACTTTTCCGAGAGATCAACAGTAGCAAAATCTAATGACTGCTGAGGAGTTCATATGAGAAACAAAACAAGAACCTTGAAAAGTGAAGAGTGCTGCAGATTGACCTCTCGAACTGAGATGCTCACATATTCGGATGACAACATAGAGAGGATAAATAGATAGACTGGAGTAACCCCACTAATTATAAGTCATTCATTGGAATCCTGGACCCCTTGCACACTACACAATTCTAGTGCTATGATTTCACTTTAATTGCCATGGTTCCTTTCTTAAGAAATACACATGCTTTGCAGTCCTGGGATTTGCAGTTTAGAGAGGACAGTGGTGTAGCTTGCTGTGAATGGGGGAGAGACAGGGCCAAGGTGCTAGCAAACAGGTGGGGTGACCGCACGCAGGGGGGCAGGCAAGGAATGGTGGCATCCCCAAAAAAGTGCCACCCAGGGCGCACTGCTACCCTCGCCACTCCGTCCCTAAGCCACTGAGAGAAGATTATTCAGAACTCTTTTCCTTGAAGCTTTAAGCATCTTATAAAGCTACAAATCAGTGGTGGACTTGTGATAAGGTAAAAACATTCTAGAACCAAATACATCTTCTGTTATAAAAATTTTTGACAGTCAATGTTCAAATAAAACCAGATCTGTATTGGTTGGGACTAGCAGAAGAGCAACTGGAGAATAAATATGGTAAGATACTGTGATATATGACAATGGCAGCAAAATTGTTATATGCTCAAAAGTAGAAGTTGAGATTTCATCAAAAGAAGATGGGCTAGTTTACTAGATTTAGTTGAAATGGACAAATTAAGGATATTCATAAGAGAAAATGAAAAACAGTAGAAACCTTTGTGGAAGATTGGGATCCATTAATATGTTTTTTGCAAGAAAAAAGAATATAACCTGTTGACTGTAGGATTCAGTAATTAGCATTTTGGGAAGATTAGCAGGAGAAATAAAAGACTGACATTTGTAATTAGAGAAGTGTGTATGTGTGTGTGTGTTTACGCATGTGTGTGTGTGTGTATGTTAGAGTCTATATTGAGAAAGTTGGAAAACATCTTTTTAAATGTCTTTAATGTCTCCTAGTTGTTTCCTTTTTATTATGTAGTGTTATATATCTTTTCTTTTGTTTTTTACTGGAAATTTAGAGGATGTTGTAATTTGATTTTTTATTAGTTTTGTTGTCAGGATATGTTAAAATTTTGACAACATATATTAAAATATGCAATTACAAATCCCAAGACACCATAGTTGCCATGGTAGTTAAAACAGATTCACAGTGTTGTAAAAAAAAGTGTGAAAGCGTTTCTGCACTATGCTAGCTATTTCACTTTATTCTGGGCTGAAATAGCAGGAAGAAAAAGCAGACAAAATCTGTTGGCTTCAAACAGCCTATTTCTTGAAAGTCTCCATTCATGGCTGCTTCATGGCCTTTTCCCTCCTGCTGCTACTCTGTATGCTGGCACAGATATCCCAGCGCAGTGGATTATCAGGATTCCTACTGTATTCTTTAGCAAGGCTGTATGATGAAGCCATTTTTTTCCCCTAGGATATCACTGGAGGGGTGCTTGCTTCTTTTGCCCACCAGGATGAGAATGTGAAGTGTTCTTAGCATGAAATGGGGATCATGTCCTGCTGGTGGGCTTTCTATGGGCAATCAGGTGGCCACTATGGGAAGAGTATGCTAGAGTTGATTTGGTCTATTGAGGCATGGCTCTTCTTAGGAGCTGTAAACCTTCATTTTCCTTTAGCTGATATTAGGAACAGTAGTTCTCAAACTTAAATTGCTTTCTGACTAAAAAAAATGTGCTGAGAGAGAAAAGGAGAGTATCTGCCCTTTATAGAAACATAAGCTAAAAGGTAATGAGCCACCAAATAGCTACATATCGAGGGAGGAAAACCACATGCTAAAGAAGAATTTTCTGCACGATGGCTACCTAATTGCATAGACCATGTTCAACAAATAAATTCATGAGCTAAGTAGTTATCTCATCTATTGTCACTGTTTCATTTTTAAAAACAGTCCAGATCTTCTATATTTTTTTCCTGATGTCAACTACATCCATTCAGCCCTTTGTGATTTTAAATTGTTGCTTTTGTGTTTTAAAATTCTTCTGAACAATAAAACTATTGTTAGCATAAGAGTGAAGAAAGTGGATTCATCAGTGTTTCTGGGACTTGCATAATGTTATATTGGGCTGCTTGATAATGAACGTGGGTGAAATAATTTTTTTCTTGTATTCTGTACCTGTATGTTCCTCCCAACTTAATTCACTGGTCATGGCCTTTCATTTGCTATTTGAACTGAGACAAAGCTTGCTTCTTTTTTCTTAGTCCTGAGCATAAGAATGAGCAGAAGATAGGTGTTAGAGGACTGAATTAAGACTATAATCATCTACATCTACAAAATAACTCTTCTACAGTATAACTCTGTAAACATTCAGCAGCCCCAGGAGAGTTCTACTTTGTTGGGCATGGGCCAATGAACACAATTCAACATACTCCCATAATAGTCCCTGTTGGGAATATGCAACCTTTACATGCTCTGAATGCAGTGCTAGTTAGGTGGCATGATCACTCTGTAAGTTTGGGCACAAAAAAATAAAAAAAAGGCGGGAAAAACACATAAATTACTTCTTGTTTGTTTGTTCATTCCCACTCTCTTCATGTTGCACATAAGCATCCTTTTTTCTTGGGGTCTCTGTCTCTTTTTCTTTTTCTTCTCCCTGCCTTCCTTCAAGCATGTGGCCAGGAGCACTCCAAAGAAGAAGCTCCAATGAAACCATGTAATAGATTAACTTTTTCTTATTTTCTTCAGGAACATGAGCCTGTATAGATTATGCACAAGTATCTGTGAGTAAACTACTTTTAAAAACAAAGCTGAGTTTGTGTTTACTTTTCAGTTAGAGTTAAGTGTGTGAGGAGCAATAAGATGGGTTGGTAATGGTTCAAGCTTCTGCTTAGGATGCTAATTGCTTTACTATGTAGAGAGATCCTCCAAATCTCTCTCATTTCCCAATAGTTCCATTCAGGCCTTCATTGGATTCACATGTAAGTTAACTACTCTGCAAAAAGGATTGCCTGCTGCAGATCCTCACAGTGGCAATATCTCTTCATGGTGATAGGATTGTATGTTCCTGTGAGGCAAAAGGCTTTCTTGAGAGTAGCAGTGTTGCTTGTCGGCACTCCCCTATCAGACAGGTTTTTGCTAAGGAGCCAGAGTAAATATGCGAAATAGCTATTGGGTGGCAGCAGCAGAAGGGGGTGACCCTGGGAGAGGATTTCTCAGAGACAATGAGAGTGACTCCATAGACAGCTTGTTCGTACTGAGCAGAAAGAAGGCACCAGTAACCCCCTTTTAATTTGGTTTACCACAAAGAAACCTATGATTAAACAACCCAGAATAAAACAAGAGATAATGGTAGAAGATGAGACTCTCAGGGTGGGAGGTACTCGGCAAGCTACAGAGGAAGAGCAGAGGACAAGTACAATTAGTGCTGTGAATAATGGCACAACTGGACTCAAGCCTAAAGGATGTTTATTTGTTGACATGCTCAGATGTGAAAGGAAAGTCTGAAAGTACAGGACATGTATTATTGGAATACAGAATGTGAGAATCATGCATGGAGGAAAATAGATATTGTAAAGCAGGGAATGGAATGTACAAACATTGCAATGCTTGGTTTGAGCAAGCTAAAGTAGTCAAGAATGGGACAATTCCAGTCAGATAATTGCACAGTATTTTGCTCATGAAATGAAGACTAAGAAGAACTGGGTTGGCATTAATAGTGAGGAGAAATGTAGCAAAAGCAGTCCAATGATATAATGAAAAATCTGATTAAATAATATCAAAAAGACTTCAGGGAAAAACCCATAAATATAACCATAATCCAACTATAGAGGCATAAGAAGAAATTGAAAGATTTTGTGCTGGATTCTAGGAGGAAATTAATCACACACCAGAACAAGACATATTGATAATCATAGGTGACTGGAATGCAAAAGTAGGAAGCAGAACAAAACCAAAGATCTCAGGGGAAATTGGCTTAGAATCAAGAAATGAAGCAGGGGAGTGACTGATTGAATTCTATTAGGCCAGCACTTTCTTCAGACAACCAAAGAGTTATTCTTCAGGATGTATCCTGGGAAGATGCTTGGTTTAATGTTCTTCTTTAGCTTTATTCTAACTTTTTTATATTAGCAGTTCATAGTCTGAGCTACAATCTGATCCTGGTCTTGTTTTTGTAGAAAGAATAGAACTTCTCCATCTTCTGCTTCTGATTTTTGTCTATTTGAGTTTGATACTGGCCATTAGGTGATATCAATGTATATAAATGGCCAAACAATCTACAACCAGTTAGCACCCTTGCTGTTGGGAAAGAGGAACCTTTATCCAAGCCATATCTTGAAGATGTCTTTATGAAGGCCTGACTGATCCATCCCCTCTCAGTGATTCACAACTCCAGGAAGGTGAAATAGAGTGGTTCCAAACGTAAACTTTATCCTGCTCATGGGTCCCCACAGTCATAAATACCAGGCTCAAAGAATTGTCTATCAGTCCTGAGAGATGCCTGAGCGTTCTTCCCAGATCATTGTATCCTTAACTTCTCATATACTTCTGTGAAGTGATCAACTGACTTATTTAAACTTATGCTATCTAATTTCCTATACAAAGTTTGACTTTAAACAGGCAGCGGATTAATTCCAGAATGAATTTTAGAAGGATAGGAAAAGGCTGCATGAAAATGTGTCCCAGCAGAGGGCAGAACTGGAATAAATAGTCCAAGTTCTGTTCTGCTGTGGTGGTGTGGTACATGGATGCATGTTGATGCATACTGGCTCCTTGTGGTAAGCCTAAAAAGGATGCCCCCTGTGCTGGTGACTGGTTCCCAATAGAGGAATGGAGTTATGTGGATGTGACATCAGGAAATGGAGGAATACCGCATAGACTCATGTTGTTGCTTTCTGGCCTATTGGGGGTGTTGGAATGACCAAAAATTAAAACGTACAGGAGGAGAATGAAAACTGATGCATTCAGAATGTTACCTAATTAAAAGTGTCTCTTTAGTCACTTGGAGAAACAGAAATGTGAAGTGTTCTCATGTACAAATTTGACTGAATAACAATCAAATACTTTCTGGGGCAACTCCAACTGACTACTTTTTGGAAGTAACCTTCCAAGTTCTGATAATCCTAGATAGAAGGGGAACCGTGCAGCACAAGACTGCTGGTTTATCAGGAGAGTTTAGGATTAAAAAGGGATATTCTAAAATGAATAAATGAATAACGTTGGTCTATGCCATAATGAGAAGAAAGTGAAAGAACAAATTAAAACAACAGCAGTGAAAGCAGCGGCAGAGAGCAGGTAACTAAGCAGGACAGGTTCATGCCATTAAAAGGAGCTTATTTTGATCTTGTTCCCATTAGAATTTCCCAGTGTTACACTCTCAGATAAGCGAGCAGTCTCGGAAGAAGCAAAACGAGGAAATGGAAGATACTGCAATTCTGTGAAGAGAGGTAGAAGCAACAGGGCATCTACTCTCAGAGGCTCTCCACAGTGCAGGATGATTCAGGAATCCATTAATTCAGATCCAAAGCAGGAGGTTGTGTGAATACAAGAAGGGACTATCCCAAACTACAAAGTGACTTTGTGCTTGTACTTCCTAGGGCTCCAGTCTCGCCATGCCACCATTCATTTTGGATTCATTCTCTCTGTGTGTTTGAAGATAATGAACAAAGCACAAGCCAGTTCTGTGTATGGGGATATACTGTAAAAATTTCTTAAGAGGGGGAGAACCTTAAGAATTTTAAAATCTTTTTTTTAAAAAGGAAAAATTAGATATGGACTGTTCAGTTCCTAATTTCACTACATCCATATTTCTAAATGTACTATGATATTTACTTTTGTATGCCTCCTTCCCCGCATCCCCCCGCTCTCTCACTCTCTCTCTCTTTCTGTGTTTTGATGTAGATGTTCTGCTCTTGTATATTTTATTTTATTTTTGATCATACTGTTCTTCATCTTAGTCCTTTGACTCATTTTGACATGTACAAACTTTATCTTTTCTCCTCAATCCTTTCCCTATTTTGCTTCTCCACCTCTGCTCTGAACAGTATTTTCTTTTAGAGAATAAGTTTGCATAGGAAAACACACTATGGGCAACTAAAAGTGTGATTCTCCCCACCCATCCTAAGGCCAGGTAATACGTCCACAAGAATCACTGGCCAGGCTGGAGAGCTCTTGGGTGTTGTTGCTCTCCAAAAAGTAGCATTTCTAAGCTAGGATTCTGATTAGATGCTGAAAACCAGGGATGTAGTTCTTCACTAAGTTTCTTCTGGAAAGAACAACAAACCGCCTTACCAATTTTCTTCCAACTGTTAGAAAGTCTTCAAACACTATACAGTTTTTGAAACTTATTTGCACCTCAGGATTTATTTTGTACAATCTTCACATGTGGTTGTTTTGCACAGAAAACAGTCTCTCTCTCTCTCTCTCTCTCTCTCAAGAGAGAGAGAGAGAGAGAGAGACAGCATTTTCTGTGCAGTAATAATACTTTTGCATAGAAACATTATTTTCTGCACAGAAAACACTATATTCCATAGAAAGTAACTGTGCAATCCTGTACTGCAAAGACTATCATCACAATTCTTCTCATCAAGGTTTCTCAACATGTTTTTGATAATTTTATTTAAATAATTTTCATTATCCTTTATATCTCTACTGAAACCTGGTACACTGAATCATAGAATCATAGAGTTGGAAGAGACCACAATGGCCATTTTGTCCCACCCCCCTGTCATACAGGAACATACACTCAAAGCACACTCAGCAGATGACCATCCTGCCCCTATTTAAAAATCTGCAAAGAAGGAGACTCCACCACACCCTGAGGCAGCATATTCCAATGTTGAACTGCCCTTACCATCAGAAAGTTCTTCCTGATGTTTAGGTGAAATCTCTTTTCCTGTAGTTTGAATCCATTGCTCCATGTCCTAGTCTCTGGAGCAGCAGAAAACAAACTTGCTCCATCTTCAACATAACATTCCTTCAAATATTTAAACACATGATATCATGTCATCTCTTAAACTTCTTTTTGTCAGGCTAAACATACCTAGCTCCCTAAGCTGCTCCTTATAGGGCATGGTTTCCAGACCCTTCGCCATTTTGGTTGCCTCCTCTGGATATGTTTCAGCTTATCAATATCCTTCTTAAATTGTGGTGCCTAGAACTGGACACAGTATTCTGGGTGAGGTCTAACCAAAGCAGAGTTTTCCATACTGAACATGTAAACTGTGGAGGCAACTGGACATCTTAAAACATACACATGAAACCTAGCTTAATCAAATTCCCCAGGCTTGTGTACGTGAGTATTTAAAAGTACACATATATGAATATTTATTTCACAGTTTACATATTTGCTGCTGTACCCACTGGTCTAGTGTTGCAGTAATCATGTCCAATATGATTACAACCTGTAGCTTAATCTGTAATTTCCATTTACTTCCTCTGCTGTTCAAGACTTGAGTATTGACACACAACTATTTCATCAAACAGTAGCTAGTTTTTGCTGAGTCTGACTCCCAAGTAACTGACCACAGCAAACCAAATATGTGCATTAAGCCTAGGTGCTCAGGTATCTGCAATGACCAACTAAAGTTACGCACCAAATCAAAGTGATATTTAAGATCTAAAAAGTCCTATAGACTTCAGGTGTAGACCATCTGGTGGACTACATCTGCTCATATGAGCTTGTCTTGGCTGCAGAAACTTTTCTGTTGAAACAAGTTTCTAGGAACTGACTGCACAAACTTTTAATAATTTGCTGTTCTATTGACTTTTACCTTTTGTCTTTATAAAGCATCAACTTTGCATTTTTTTTTAAAAAAATGTAAGGCTGTGGATACATTTTGACAATGATCTTTGTATATTTTTACTTATTTCCTTGTAGATGCCTTTATCTATATTAGTTTTAAGTTTTGTAATCCACCTCAAGTCACATTTCTGAGGGAAAAGTAGAGTATGAATGAATAAATAATAGTCATGATGAGGATGGTTATAACGATATAGCCAAACATATTGTGCAGCCCATCCTATGAGGTGATCACTAAGGGTACGAAAGCAACTCAAATTTTTACAGAGACTGTAGAGAAGTCACTGCACAGGGCATACACTGTTGACACTGTTATAAGCAGAGGCTAGTTTCAGCAGGATACAAATCACTGGCATTATGTCAAAAACCCAATCTATGCTGAATTTGAATAAAATGAATCAGATTTTAAACTCTGAACATGAGATTTTGCTCCTACTGGCATGCACTCAATTGGCACATCAGTCCTCATGTGTTTCTTTCATTTTCATTCTATGTTACATAGGTAACATTTCACAGATGAAAACCAGGGGTCCTGTCACACTGCACAATTATAGCACCCTGATTCTACTTAAACTGCCGTAGCTGTATCCTGTGGAATGTTGGGGTTTATAATTAGGTCACAAGCACTCTGTGTGAAAATTCTAACTGGCCTTCCCTAAACCGCAGATTCCAGGATTCCATAGCTCTCAACCGTGTAGATTAAAGTGGAATAACAACACTGTAATTGTGTAGTGTGAAAAGCTCAAGGGCACATGTGGCTAAACAACGTGACAATATATGGCCAGGGAGGAAAAAGGGGGAAAATTATTAGTGGGGAAAAATCCACAAAGCTAGTGGACAATTCTTGGAATGTATGTGCTGAATTTAGGATAGCCTTAAAAAAAAAAAAAAAGGAAAACAGTTCAAATTAATAAGTACAATACTTTGTACGTGATGCCTAAAGCATGATGAATGAATAAATAAATATTTAATACATTAGGGAAAAATCAAAATGCCTTTACATTTTGATCACAGTTACAGTTCCTCCCCCAACCCCGCCTTAGATTCATGGTCACTGCATGTGCCCTACATTCACAACCATCCTAGCTGCCTAGGTGCAGAGGAGAAAACCGGTAAAACTAAGATTTAAAGACTTGCATAAACTTTATTTTAAAATAAAAAGATCTATAGAACTGAAGAAGGGGTAAAAATATTTTCAAATTAAGAATGCTTCCCTTTGGTCCTATTTTACAGAAGTACAGAAGCTGAAAGCTTTGGTCCTATTTTACAGAAATACAGAAGCTGAAAACCATTGGGGAAAGGGGTCTGTGTGTCCTGTGACCTGTGTGTCTTTGTGAATTTGTGGGAACATTGCAATTCAAGGGGAATCCTTTCAAAGAAAGCACCTCTTTATTCACTGAAAAAAAAATCAACAACAGTCAGATGGCCTATTAAAGGAAACCTCCAATGAATAGCCACAATACCTCCTGCTTTTGCTGGGAAGGACAAGATTCTACCTTCTACAGTTTGCTGAAGCAATCAGTCAGGCTGTCTCCTGCTCGGCAAACCGAAGCTTTGTATTACATAGCAACTGTAGCCAGTTGCTTAGAGGAAAAAAGAATCAAGTGGGTGAGGATTCTGGACATTTCAAAAGAAACAGAGAAAGCAGGAATGCAAAAGAGTAGCTGTGGCTGTTCCACCTGATCTATGACCACTAAGTGATATGATGTTCCCATTCTATATATATTTCCGATATTATGATGCTAATTTGTATATTAAAATAAAAGTTACTTATCTAGATTGTTACCAACCAGTTGACATTCTGTTCCTCTGTCAGGCAAGAAGGCAAGCATGCAAGCATGCCATACCTGTTTGCCTATTTTCCTGTAAGAAATAATGCTTCTAGTAAGATTCTCCTACTGTATTCTTTAATCCCTTCAGTATAACTGTTTTTGCTCCTGTTTCTAATGAAATGGAGCAGGGAATGATCAGATAGCACTACTGAAGACAAGCATAGCTGTCGCTCACAGTAGTTGCAATAGTGGAATGGAAGAGCAGTGCCAGAAGTGTTAAGCAACTCATTTTAGAGGTAGGCAGGCTTCAAGAAGGAAGTGAAAGATTGCAGGGGAGTGATACAATTATCTGAATTGTGAAAAGGTGCAAATAGGAATAGGTGAGTTTGATTGGGGTTACAAGACATTTTGGAATAAATGTGGAAAGCAGAATTATAATGGTTAGTAGATTAGACAAGAGGACTAAATGACTATTCTGAAAAGTAGTCTGAAGATGATAAAAGAAATGTTTTCTTCCTTTCCCCATGACAAAAGTGTATTTTTTTTAGTGAGACTAGTGAAATTAATAGTTGAAATAGTGTATGAGTTGGCTCAACAGGAGGACTAAGGTATCAGGCCAACAGATTGCAAGACTGCAAAGAATTTCTGAAGTAAAAATTGAGAGTTACTAGGCCAAAGGTGGACAAAGAAAGCACTGGGGTCACATGCCCATCTCCTCAAACTGAAGCCCTCAACCAGATTTCCTGGCCTCTCTCTCTCAATCTCTCTATCTCAGTGTATGTACGTACAGGGACGAAGGAAGAGAGAGAGAGATGGACAGGGGGACTGAATTGCCTCCGGAAGTGGTAATTCACCTCTTAAATAAGTTGTAGGTGCTTCATCTCCATTTTTTAGTATACAATTTTTTTTTTCAAAAGAAATCGTGAACTTCCAGTCACTTCCAGTTCTTTTCTTTTTCTTTTTCGCCCTCTTGGGTAGGGTGTGTGACCCACAGGATACCTGAGAGGCAGAACATTCATGCATATCTACTATAGTTGCTCACACTGGCACTAAATTATCAGCTTCAAGGCAGGCACTTACTAGATAAGGGGGAAAGACATAGCATGGGGCATGTTAGATAATTTGAAGTCTGAGAAACAGCAGTCTTTTGAAGGACTGGTAATTTAAATGCGGACCACTGCCTTTCTCCAATATGTTATTACACTGGGAGAGAAAATCTGTGAGTTTAGTATCAGATGGTGACACTAGAGTGGTATTCTGGCATCATCTGATCACCAAAGACCAAGAAGATTTTGAGCTGTTTAGCACGTGTCCAGCTGGAACTTGCCTTCAAATCTGAATGGCAATGCCAGGCACAAGAGTTGGACAAAAATGGGGCACAGCTTTATTAAACTCCAGAATCAGCAACATGGCAGCAAATGGGATGTCTGGGCACAGATTTGTAAGTGGGAACCTGGTTAAACTGTATCTTCCATCCAGACACTTCCAAGCTGGAAGCCCTGTGCTTGATCCTAGCCTGATCCCTATGAAGAGATCAGAGGATCCTGTGGAATTCCCCCCAGGTTGACATTCTTTCCTCAGGAAGTCACCTCCAGACAAAAATACACTACGCTTCTCCCCTCAAGCCAGTCAGTAATGATAAAGAAATTGATGAATTCTTTCACCTTGTGGTATCACTGAAAGCTTCCCAAAAGAGTTTATTGGCAGTAAATGCCAGCATACTACCAGTTGTGACATAAAAGCAATGCTTAACCACAAAAAAACTTTAATAGTTCTATGTAATTGTATATAATGTTCAAACATCATATAGGATGAAGTAGGTAAAGAGCTGGTGTCACCAGCCAGACTTGGAACCATAAAAATTCCTGTTCGGTTCCAAAAAGGTGACTAGGAATTCTCTTGCGATATAGAGGTGGGTGTGTGGGGAGCAAAATGATGAAGAAAGAGGTCTGAGCCAGGGCAGTGTTGCCTTAACCTAGGGTTGCCCTGCATGACACCAATGCAGCAATGCAGCCCAGTGTGCCGTTTAATCAATAGCTTGGGAGGGGCAAAACCACTCTTGTCAGAAAGCTGGGGAAGTGTACTTCCTCTAGGCCCTCTTCCAAAGAGCAAACCTAATGACATAGGAAAAAAACCATTGGCAGTATCTCATGATTTGGCACAGGGCTTCAAGAAAGGAAAGCTGAATTCTGTTTTGCTGTTTTAGTCTTTGCTCTGGGAAAAATATCATTGATGTGAAAGCTATCCTATTATCCTGAAGCAAGAAGAAAGATATATTTAAGAAGCTCATGCCAGTGCAATTTAATGAACTCTAATGCCTTTAAATTCTTTAATTGAAAATGTCACAGGGAATACGGTAATCCATGATTCATGAGAATATAGTGTAACCCATACAGCAAATACAACTGGCCCTGCTTGTATAGTATTCCATTGTGTATATGCTTCACTTGAAGCCAGGTGAGGTACTACTGGTTCATTCTGCTGATTTATTCAGTTATACAGATCTTTTGCCCATACCCAGAGGAAGACATTGGGCTTTCAGAAGAAAATCTTATTTCACAAGACTTATTTCTCTCTCTTTCCCTCCCTGCCCCACTCCATCCCTCACTCTTTCTCTTTCCTGTGCTTAACCTTCTACTATTGCCCTTGTGTTAGGAAAATCAAAAGAACTGCAAGGTGGAATGAAATTCAGTTAAGGGTGGGAAAACCATCTGTTTACAACCACAGGAATCAGTGAGTTCCTTGCCCCACACACTCCATATTGTTCATAATAGCATTGTTTCTCTGTCATTTAGGTTAACTGGAGAAAGTGTACTCTCTCTCTCTCTCTCTCTCTCTCTCTCTCTCTCGCACACACACATGTTACGTGAATCTCCTCCACTCCTCAGAGAACAGGATGCCACCCAGCTCTATAAAAGGAAGATCACCATTTGGAAACAATGAATCTGGCTTTTGTGTGATTCTTCTGAGCTAAAAACCTGAGCATTGCTTCCCTAGTGTGTAATTACAAACCATTAACAAAGCTTAATGACCCTGATTCAGGGATCAGAACTATGAATATTTAGAGACTCCCTAAATGATGTAAAAACACGTGCAGGGGCCATTTGGCTGGGCCCATACTCCATACTGAATTGGCACAATTCTATTGGCACAGTTTACATAAATGGCTTTTCAATAGCTCAGACTGTGGGGGATAATAAGGAGGAAGTGAACGCTAGCCTCACCCCCTCCTAATGTGTTTCCTTTGTAGATAGATGCTTCCATACAGGATGATTTTATAAACAGGAGAGCCTATTCTGGTGATTTCCAAGGTTTCATATTGTTTTGGGAGCCTCATAAACAGGTCAATGGAGCCCTGCTGTTTAGACAGTCGTCCTCTTCCTGAAGATGGTGATGGCAATGTGCAAGGAGAGGGACAGAGATAGCATGCCCACACTCTCAACACTTTTAATATCCCCACATGCTGCTTGCAAAGAAGAGAGCCCTGAAAATGATGTAAAAACAGGAGTGTATCAAGCTACTTTCATAGTTTAACAGTATAAATCTTAGGTGGAAGGCTGAAGAGAAATTTCACTTTCTCCAATGATGTGGAAGCTAAACCTATTTGGAAATTTGAGTGATTGGACCATGGTTATGTTAAATGCTGCTGCTGAATTAGTAGCACTTGTGACAAAGATCCTTCATTCTTTAGACCGATGCAACTGTTTTGCATAAGGTTAATCTGAACATATGAGCAAAGGGAGCTCTTCTCTCATTTGCTGTTACTCTCATCACATAGAGAATATCATCTGAAAAGGGCAAAAGAAAGCCTCTCCTACTTGTGGAAACTCTTTACAAGATTCAAAATCTTGAAAAATCATGGTTTCCAATCCTATACAGAGGCTGAAAGCACAGGAGAAATTTTTGGAACTGCTGTTCCCCATGTGAGGACCAACTGTTCTGCTCCCTTTGCTCTAGTGTTCAAGTTAGCCTTACCTTGAATGCCTGAATAGGGCATCCCCCCTCTTAAATGGTGGTGCAGCGTCAGGGGGCAGGTTGCTTCTCCCAATTTTCTCAGCTCTCCTCTAGGTATTGTAATGAATTGTCTACTAGGAGGAGCTCTTCCTCTGTATGCTTCCATATCTTATGATTCCCAGCATGCTGAAAGTACTATTCTGGAGCAAACTTTCCCTTAGCTGCCACTACTTTCTTTTAAGTGGTAGATAGAGGAGAGGGGAAAAAGGAGGGAAGCTGGATAATATCGGTACCATCAAAGGCAATAGAATTCAATGGAAAAGAAACTGCTACCACTATTAAGGGAGGAAGCCTCCCACACCAATTTCATTCCCCTTGAAAACCATTCCCAGGGCAGTGTCTGGACACCACAGCTGTGTGAAATATCTGCAGCTTCCAAATGAATATCATCAAAACAATATCAAACATCAAGGTTATAATCCTTCTCTGAAGGTGCTTCAAACAGAGTCTTCTCTCTCTCCTCTCCATATCCAGGGTAAGAATGCATCAGAAGGGCAGAAGAAATGGCTCAGATCCTGAATAATCTGGAGGGAATGGAGGATATTGGGTTGAGTGGGATGTGAGAGATGCCCAGAGACATCAGATTCTTCCTAGTGTCCTTGAGAAAACAGCATTAAATGTGCATAAGAAGCCAAGTGGGAAATAGGGCACTCATTTAAAAGGAAAGTATGTGCTGCACAGGCCACAATAAGGTCAATAATCCAATAATGTCAATGAATTTTCATATACAATAGTTCAATGAAAGGTAGCCATGCAGTCTATGCATACAGTGGGCACTGAATTCTTTTGGAATCATTCACCCTCTTCACGATTCCTAAAATGCACACTTCCATGCTTCTTTACAAACATTGTAATCATCAAATGTACTAAGCAAATATCTGTTTCTGCAGAGAATAGTCATATCACAGTTTTGCATAAGTATAGTGTGACTCCAAGTAGGTGGAATTATGCCAAAAGCAAGGCCAGCGCAGGTACACAAATACGCCCTGCCATGACCCTTTTCTTCCAGGCTGCCTTCTGATTGATAGACTAAAGATAACACCAAACGTGAGAGCAGAGAAAGTGTGCTCAGTTCTGTCACAGAAAAGAGCATGACAATTCTATTAAGAGCGGCAAAATATGACTTAAGATGCTCTAACTTACAAAGGCAGAAAAAAAAAAAAAAGCAAGCAGAAATTTTCACGCCCTAAGAGGTCCTGCCTGACTGAATTGCAATCACATAGTTCTATGTACCTTGGTCTGCAGCTGTGAATGAGCTTGAGGATTAAAAGACCTGATCTTGCTTCACCCTCCTTCAGAAATCATTTTCAAAAAATTCAATTACTTTGCACAATATATGCTGAGCTAAAGAGGAGTATCTGCCTGTTTTACAACATATGAAGGCTTCAACCCCCCTTACATTTCATTCAATTAGCTACACTGTAGCCACAGTAATTTTTTTTTTAAAACTACACTAGAGAGGATTTTTTAATACATTTATCTTTGTGGGGGTAGGGGGGAAGAGGTCAAAACTCACCCACTCTGGGATTTAAAAGTACTTTTGTAGACCATATATTATCAAAGAATTTTAAAAAGCAGGACTGTACAGAAAGGTGTCACAGTTAATATTATCTCTGTTATATTTAACATGATGTTGCTACCAAATTATCATAAGGAATTTGTACTCACATTCACTTGTAGTGTAACAGTCTTGTGTTATAATCAATGTCTCACCAACAAAGGCAGTGAAATCATCTTTGCTCATCATACATTCTACACTGAAATGTCAGGAATAAGTTGAACATGTTGTTGCTCAAGAAAGGACATTAGGTGTGGCAGATAAGCACCGGTGTGACCCCACACTTCTCCTACTAAAGTGCAAATACTGTTCTGTGCCACAGCGATTAAACAACAACCTATTTATGCAGGAAGCTAGGGCTATTCAGCTTTGCTTTGCTTAAGAGCACTTAAACACCTCCACCATAACCAGTTTATTAAAGCCAGCTCTACATCTGGTGTTACACCAAGAGCAAGAAAGAACAGGCTAGCTTCACACTTTCTCCATAGAACAACAATTACTGGAGTTTGTGTTGCTGCCCACATGGACAATAGAATGTCCACTAGTGAAAAGAAGGTGTCTATGCCCAGTAGCCTGACCTTTACCAGAGTTGTCTCTGAGTTGCAGTGAACAGCTCTTGAGTCTTGACAATCTTGGATATGTTTCTGGAAATCATAGGGGCAAGCTTACACATGTATGCAAGATGGTTCATTGTAAACTAGTGGTAGGGAAACTGTGGCTATCAGCAGCATGGAACTCCAAGGAGTTTTACTGGCCTCTGCCTCCCTCTAAGTTTCCCAAGCCCCTGCACTTATCAATGTGGAGGGAGGGGAGGTCAAAATTAACCCCCTAACAGCAAACAACGTATTGGATCTTTCAGGAGTGCTGCTACTCTCCCACAATCCTACATTCCCTACAAAGCATGGAACCTGGATGAAACTGACTGGTTTGTGTTCTACCATGTCTTATTTGGATATAGGTGTGGATCCAAAGGAGTGCGTGAAGGCTAAAATTATCCCCACACACTCATTTCTGTTGCAAGTTAGCAAGCATTAAGGAAAATGAGGATAATTGATCTTGCTAACCATAAATGTAGAAATGGCTTTGATGAATGGGTTCCATGACTCTGAAAATCAAGGCAGGAAAATCTGTGGCATTCCACTTGAGAACAAACTACTACTTCTATGATCCCCCAACAGTGGCCAGGCTGAGTAGGACTGATCTGATCACAAACATCTGGAGGGCCACAGGTTGCCAGTCCTGATAGAAATTATCCTTAGAATATCTTCTAACAATGCCCTTTCCCTGACCTTGCTTTTCAACTTCCTTTCCTACCAACCCTACCTGAAGCAGGAGTCCAGCTGGAGCACCCATAGTGCCCATTGGCATGTCAGTAGTTTGGCTTGATTTAAGGCTCCAAGTATGACCCCCAAGTAACACTTACATGGAAAGCTTAGCTGCCTCCATTTCTGTGAGTTATCATGGCACTCCACTAACTTTTATCATCAGGCCATGAGAGCTGGTTTAGTATGGGGCCGTGAAGGCTGATTTGGTATGGGGAAGGAAATGTTTCCCATCTTGCTGGTTTCCCGAGAATGAGTGAGTCATTGGAAAATATTGGATCAACTGCAGTGCTTATTTAACTTCCCAGTTTAGCATTTTGACAAATGTCCCCTATTCATTTTGCAATATTTTACTTTCAACTGAACTTTACTTACATTGCCTTCATAAGTTTTATGTGATGGAGAGTTAGCTAAGGAAGTCAATATTTGGCATAGTAGTGTGCAGTACTTATATACTTCCAAGAGATCATTTCAGTGATCTATTTTAGGAGATAGATTGTGCCAGCCACTGCTGTTTTACTGGAACTGTACAAGCATGGTGGTTTAATAGGAGTAGCATGAGAATTTAATGCTTTAAACCAAAGCTAGAATAAACATCCTACTGTAAAGCTTCCACTTAGCTGCTATTTTGGAGAATGGATAACCTAGTCGGACTGGCAGAAACTTTATTCATCTTTCATTTAGCCTATGGATGAGACTTAAAATTGATTCTCTGTCAAGTAAAGCACCATGATCTGAGGAAATATATGAAGATAATTTGATATCTCTGAAACAACTCTCCATTGTTCTTACACCAATAGCATTTTTTAAAAAAATCTACCCAGCATTTGCAATTTGAAGCCACAGAAATAATTTCCAGGGGACAGATGCAAATCCCATTATAGTTAAAAGAAGACTTTAATATAATGAAATCAGGGCTGAGATTTTAAAATCTGATGATCAGCCTATTATCTGTAGTTAGCCAAAGATAGCTTGTTCTTCTGTGTTAACTTATGTAGATAGTAGGCAAAGAGAGACATAGCTGCAATAGTTAGAAAAGTAAGCTCTTTCTATAACCATTCTTCAATTGGCTTATGTTAAGAAACACTGTTCAGTTACCATAACAGCAATCGTCTGTCAAGACCCTTCACCTTCTTTCTCCATCCATAACACACAGTACAATGTAGCCCATACGATTCCTGACTTCATTAGCCTGTGTGTTGCCCATTCCACACTGTTGAGTATTGGAGGATGGAGTGAGTGAATACTGACAGTGTTATCAGGGCAACATGAGATAAATGTGCCACACATTAAGATGGATTTCTGTTTTCTGAAATATGTGCAAACATGGTACATTAATAAGAGAAATAGTAGAAGAATTCCCCATAGGATTGTCAAAAAGGACACATTTCGTTCTGTCTAATGTGATTTCTACCTAGAGCATACCCACTGTAATGAATGGACCATGTTAATCACGACTTACTTATGATTGATTGATTTCAGTGAACCCACTAGACAAATAACTAATGTTGGGTTTAGCTCTGGCTTGGAAATAGTATGGCTCTCCAGATGTTGTTGGACTGTAAGTCCCAACAGCCCTAATCAGTATAGCCAACATAAGGAATATTGGGAGTTGTTGTCTAACATATCTGAAGAGTTGAATGATTTCCACCCCTGGTTTATCCTATAACGTGGAGTTTGGTATTTGACCAAAAAATAAAATAAAATAAAATAAAATAAAATAAAATAAAATAAAATAAAATAAAATAAATAAAATAAAATGTTTAGAATGTTTTCATTTTTTCAAACCATTCTGAATGGTACAATCAAGAACAATTGTCATCTGACACTATAAGATTACTAGCTCAGTTAACAGGGAGTTGTATGTCCTGTGCACTTGTGTGTATCTGTGTGTGTGTGTGTGTTTGTTTGTTTATTGAACTTGTTTAATAGAAATCTCTATGATTGGAAAAGTTACTTTTTTGAATTCCGCCCCTAGCCATCATGGCCACTGTTTGGTGTGTTTCTGGGGAATTATAGGCCCTTTCCACACAAGGTGAGGGAATCTCTCTACTGCTTCTTCTGGGGTCCGAAGCAACGTGGACTGTCCCTGAAGCCCTTCTGCAGGGCTCCTCCTTGGTCCAGGGTGAATCGGAGCAGTGCTAGGTCTGTAGATCCGCACTGCTCCGGCTTCCAAAATGGCGGCTTCTTGTTGGTCATGGGTCCCAACCAACTGCTGAAGCTCGCCATGCCTAAAGCCCGCCCTCTGCAGATCACAGGCTTGCATTGGTGCAAGCCTGTGAATCTGCACAAGGGAGCAGGAACGCAATGGTGTGTTGCAGGAAAGCAAAGACCTGTTTTTTGTGGTCTTTAGAAAATACGCTGGAGGAACACTTGGGGTCATTTTGGAGCAGACTGAGGTGCGGATCTCCGGTAAGTAGTCCATTCCTAGTCTGCTCCAAGGTGCAGACAACCTCTGTGCGAGGACGCACTGCCCCGTTCTAATTGCCTGGTGTGGAAAGGGCCATAGTCTAGAAAAGTAATATTTACAGCTTTCAAAAACTTTAAAAGTTATGATCCCAAAAGTTACTAGGTCTCAACCTGAATGAGATCCTGATGTTCTAAAGCTGCCTTGGTGGAGAAGGAAGTACTACTCTGAGTGAACCACCTGGATCCTAGTTCCTGCTTTATTATGGAGTTCTGTTGTCATCTAAATTTTCTTCTTATAGCTTGAATGCATGTTAAAACAGCATAGAAAGCAGAATGTGTGAATATAGCAATCCTGTGCTGGCAAATGAACTAGAGGTAGAACATTTCCCACAACAGAATTGTATGGCTATAGAAATCCACTGGAATTGCATATGTAGGGTACTTTGTTATGGCCAGTGCGTACAATGTATTTTAGATCTCCTAGGTCCAGCAACGAAACAAATGTTTCACTTTCTGTAGCAGTCCTTTTGTTTTGAAGCATAGGTTTTGAAGCATTTTTTGAAGTCCACATAAACATTTGTATACATTTTCATGTGAACATTTGACATGCAATTTCATATAACGTATGTCTTTTGCAAACAACGTCCTCACTTTTTATGCAGTTTTATATACTATTTCCCCTTTCTGTACGTTCCTCATAAGGTCTGCATTTTTTCAGTACTATCAAATTAGAAAAGTATCTGATTTCCTAATTCTGGGATGAGAATTATGCAACTATCTAGATATTGTGGGGTCTTTGAATCCCAACAGCATCAGAAAGAATAGCATGTTGGAATCTGCAGTCCAGCAACACCTGGAGAATCACATAATTCCTACCCCTTAACATCTATAGATCTGTATGATTTTGGACTGAAGAATTACATTGCAAAATTGGTAGAGTATGAAAACTGAAGTATGAAAACTCTTTCAGTTCACAAATTGTTTTGGAAGTACGAATCCAGTCGATGTGTATTGAAATGCAAGACAAACACATTTCTTCTCCCTCTCTTGATAAGACTGCTATACACTGAACATGTAGAGCATGAAGCAGGTAAAATCATGCATCATACAGTTACACTCATCAAGGAGCTTTAATTGGCAATAGTTTCTATTTTTAAATTACATCCATGAACAACAAAGTGACCAGAACCACTTTCTGTGCAGTGTTTTTGTGTGCATCATATTCTTTATTTTTGAGACTAGCCACAAAGGACCTCTTATGAACACAAAGGTGATTCATATCATTTCAGGACTCCTGAGGAACCAGAGCCAACAGCAGGAGGGCAAGAAAGCACATAATAACCCAGCAGCATTTGCATGGCTCATTTGCGCTTCCCTTTTGTGAAATGAATATCCAGCTGCAATTCTGTGTGGCAGAGAAGCTGAAGCAGTGGCTTTCTCATGGGATCACACATCTTAGCAGAGACAATTATCAGAAAAGAATTTTTTAAATGATTATTTTATAGTGTTGGAGTGCTGATTCTGAAGAATACAGCCTTCTAAAAGGTAACCAACTGGTTAGAAAAAAGAGAGAAATGTCCTAGTTATTTATTCTGTGTTTGCCCTCAAGAATTTTTGCCCTGCTTGTCTTATTTCACCTTCTCATTGGGTCTTTTGCATTAATACATATATTTGTGAATATGACACTGGGAATATAGTTGTCATCCAATGCATCTTCTAAAAAACACTGTCCATTCTTTGGAAAGTTTCCACTCAAATCAGCAAGAACGAGGTGAAAGGTGATGAAAGGTGATTAAAGAATTAATTTTTATAAACTGTAAAAATTACAAAGCTGTATCTTTTCCTCTTAAATCATTAATAATTATTTTTTTAAACAAAGAATTGTGTGCAAATGGCCTCTTAGAATTCTTCATCATATCTGTGGGAAGAGAAATAGAAGGTATTTCACACAAAATTTACTGAGAAGAAAAAGAAGTTCCCTAACACTACTCCAGTGGTGGGAATCACCTTCAGCAGCAGCAGAGGCAGCAGCTCTCACTGCAAATTTCATCTGCTGCAACTATAATGGCCACTGGGCCACCATTTTGCTTCCTTGAGCTTTAACACACAAGGCAGATCCATTACAATTACCGCAGGATAATAGTGTCTTTTGCTGATTAAGTCCTTCCTCTTCTGTTGTTCTCCAGTGTGAGACCTTTGGACAATATTTCCTTTACAGAAGAGGTCATTAATGGATTAAAACCCTTCGGAAGATCCCTAGAACAGATCCCAGAAACTGCTACAAACAACCTTCCAAAAGAATGAAATTAATGGATGTAGGGGCAACAACAACCAGGAAAACTTTGCAAAACCCACCAAGCTATACAACAAGAACTCATACTTGTTTAGACTGTTAGCAGCTGTATATCCCCACACTTTGATATGCTCTAATAGGCAAATATTAATTGGCATGAAATAAAGGTATACATACTTATTGCTGAAAGGCCATGTGGAGAAGGGAAGCCAGGAAAATAGACAAAAGAAGGTCAGAGGTGACCTCAGCATGGCCAGGTCATAAATTCATTGTAGATTAGCTGGGAAAGCTGACTTAATGGCTCTAATCTAACCCTCTCAACTGCTCAGAAAAAAATAGTCAAACACGGGTGCAGCAAGCAAGCACCCCTGCTGTGCACATTTCCTACTGAAACCTTCCCCAGTCACATTACCCATCCAAGAGATTGAGAAGCTGCTAGGACTTCCTTCAATATTTTGTCAACAATCAGTTCCTTCCAGACCCCTTTTGTTTATTCTGCCAGAAAGTAAAGTTACACCTCTTCAGGGAGGGAAATAGAGCTCAAAAACCCTCTGTTCACTTGCTGGTAGCCATGCTGTTGCTCTGGTTCCCATTCAAGTAGTGTCCTTAGGTGCAAGTCTAAGTGACATTGCTGCTGTCTTTACTGCTCTCTGGATCGGTCATTATTGTGCATTTCCAAAAATTCTGCTATCAACAGTTTCCCTCCCTTTATTCTTCAATTAGCTCTGGTGAAAGAAAGGATCTTTTGTGTGTGTGATTGAACCTTTTTGGTTTATTTGGAATCTCTGGCTGATTCTTTCCTGTGAGGATCTCATAAACATTGGTGGATCATCTCATTAGGTTATTCCTCTCTTGCAGGGCTCCTATTTGAGCTAATTAATTCCCCACCTTTGAATGGAGGTACTGGGATTGTGGGTGGACTTCTGACTCACTCATGTTCTGGGGTAACAAGACCAGCCTGGAAGAGCCCTCTGATCTCCACTTAGCATTTGGAAATATGAACGGGCAAAATCTTATTTTGACACCTGCACTGATCTATCACAAATGAGCTCCACAATTAGGTCACAACTTGGCTGGTTTTGTGACAGACAGAAGTAATAAACAAAATAATAGTTTAACATGAGTTCAGATCAAAGTGAGTGACAAAGTGAGTGTGTGTGTGTAGAGTGACTGTTCATAATAGTTCAGATTTGGTTACAACAAAGATATGCAATAGTCTTGGACTGAGGTAGTCATAGACAAGCATAGCAAAAAAACTTCAGTGGGGCCTGTTCCCAAAATGTTCAGCTATGCCTCATACTACTATATGAATTGTGAGATGAGCCACAAATTTCACTTTTATTTGGTAGTCAAGTTGGTGCACCCTGAGAATTCTGTGTCTTACACTTCAGTTTGAGAAAATCCTGTTCACTTTTCTGATTAGAAAATTTTGAACCTGTAGGAATGGAGAAGATGCATAGTGCTCAGTGGATCATTGCACTGAAGTCACTTTGTCATGCCTGCAGTGGGGTTGTAATGTATGACAATTGTATCTAAACAGCTTAACAACCCTCTTTTTTTTTTTACTTGCTTATTGTGTGAATCCTGCCACAAGAGATTATACTTTTATCTTTTTAGAAAGAACTAACATTATAGCAGCAGCAAACTGTTAGTATCAAAATAATAGATGAGTGTTCCTCTAAAAGGCAATTTCATTAAATACCATTGATATTAATCTTTTTGGCTGTTAATTATATTCTTTTTGACATATCATCCCTGTATGACCTTTTCTGCAAAAATCTAGTGAATATGTGTAACTGTGGAAGCTCATACATGGATGGATGCTGAATGTCTCCTTTTTCAGTGTGGAAAAGAAGACACAACAGAAATGTGTATTTTCCATTTGGGACAAAAGGCCTACATCCAATTATTTCAATGGGATGAAGGATGCAAAACTCTATTGGATTTAAACCTACTTAACTGTTTGTCTGTGTGATTATAATATATTTATTGAAGTGATTAACAAATAGAACTTTAAAAAGCACATCAGGAGCAAAATGTTTCAGCTTCTGCCTTCTTCAAGTGCCAAACATGAAACTGGGCTGCATACTAGGTGACAGTTTAGTACATTGTGTTATCAGCATTCTTAGAAGAACATCACAGCCTCTCTGATTTGTCCATGTTTGGCACTGAGATGCCATCCCCTTCAGACATTTTGGAAAAAAGGGAACATTTTTGTACTGTTATACTAAAAACACTTATACTGCATGGCCTCACCTTGGAGGATAGTACTAACATCTGCTAAACTGCTGACAACATAGTGTTCTAAACTGCTCCCTAGTATGCAGCCCAGTTTCATTTTTGTCAACTGAAGAAGGAAGAAGCTGAAACATTTGCTATTAGTATGCACTTTAAGTTCTATTTGTTAATCCCTTCGACCTACCTACCGATCTATAGATAGCCTATTTTTTTTTACATGAGGATGCTATAGCTGCCACCTTTCTGCCTTCCCCATATCATAGTAAATCAAGCTGAATTGTCCAAGAATGCAGATGGTAACATATTGGTGAAGAACTTAAACTTTTTGAACTAGAAATGTCCCAGCAACATTTAAAACCAATTAGTAATGGCAGCCCTTAATAGAAGAACCCGAACTTAGGTTGAAAAGAGTAAGGGCTGGCAGTCCCAAGATTAAAAAAGTAATGATTCTGCCACTACACCAGTTTTACACCAATCAATACTTCAGAGCATCCAGATTTTATTAGATCCACTGAATAAGCAAAAGAAGGTAACATAAGTGTTTAAAACTTTTTAAAACAAACCTTTTTATTGCTCTGCTGAGAGCCAATTCTTATATTAAAACCCCTACATCAGTTTGTTTTGAAGAAGAATGTAGATGAAAACAGGGTTCAAGAAAGTGACTGACCATTCTGTATCTAAGCCTTATAAATGAAAGAGTGTTAAATATTCAGACTCCTCGCAGAACTGGCTGTTTTTTCAGACTTTTAATTACATTCCCCAATTTTGTGCCAAACAGAGAGATAAATAAACTTAGTTGGCATTTTTTGCTGTCTGCATGGTTTTGATGTGGCTTTCCACCAGTCATCAACTTCTTTGTCTCACACAAAAACAACCCATACACATAATCTATATGATAAACTACTTTAGAGTTGTTTTCATTAGGGTTTTATTAGGGAAAAACAAAACATGTAGCCTGGAATCCTACTCATGCACTATGCTGGCACAACAAGTAGTAGATGAAATGTTGAAAATAGTGACAGACTGATAATATAGTTAACAGTGGCTCTTAAAAAAAAGTTGTTGGGAGCTATAACATAGACATTATTGTTCTTATAAGATGTTTTACATGTTCACTTTGATTTAAAAAAAAATGAAACAAAACAAACTTTTGTCCTTGGTGGCTTCTCTGTTGAGGTGTTTATTTTAGGCTTCATTTCTTGGAAGATAACTATTGACTAGCTATGCTATTTTAACGTAGTGACATATGTGGTATACATTTATCCTCTTTAGACTATTTTATTGTTTTTGTCTGGAACTGTTTTACATTTTTTATATTGTTTTAATTGTACTGTTACTGCAGTTTCTAGTCTGAACTTGAGGGATATTAGATATCATTTGATATCAAGAATTTGGCCTTCACTACCCATTTGTCCCCATGTGCTTGCGAGGCCCCCGGACAAGCACGCACACAGGCGTGGCCGAAAATAGCTGAACCATTCAAATCACAATCCAGGCAGGCCAGTAATTGCCGATTGCAGCTTCAGGAGACCTCCAGGCAAGTACCCTTTTAAGATCACATTATGTATGCATGCTGTTTACAAAAGATCCCCTGCCCCGAGCAGGCAGCTTGATGAGCGGACTATCCAACTCTCAAGCACTCCGTGTTTACATACTGTCTACGTTATTGACAATGCTGTCATAATTCAATCATCTAAAGCACTGACCTTTCGGAGGCTTTGTCCCCAGCCCAAAATCCATTGTTTTCCCCGGGAATGGACTAGCCTGCGGGAACATTTTCCCCTATAAGAACCCCTGACTTTGAGTGTCTCATTGGATTGCTCATGACTTGCCTCCCGACTTGTTGCCGCTCCATTTGACGAGCCTCCCCTCAGCCTCCACGTGCTGAGAACCTACGCTCCCAAGCTTCTTTCCGTCTGCTGGGCTATGGGATCAGGTGTAGTATTTCCCCAAAAATCCTCCTGAAAATCCCCTATCTATTTTCCTCTCTTTATTTTCTTAGGACAGCGTGCGTGACTGCGCAATCATGCAGTATTTCTTAATTTTGAGTGGGTGTGTAAGTTTACCGTGTCTTCATAAACAAAAGAACATAATTTGAGCTATCTTGTATCTTGGTCCTGACTCAGCCTGACCCCGTAAACATTGGGTGAAAGATCTCGCTACGTTGCCCTGCCTCTCGCATTGCTAACTTATGCTCTAGCTAATCCCCATTCCCCATTATTTTGCGCACATTGAGGTATCCCTCTTGGGACCCCCAGAAATCAGGGTGACAGTATGTTGCCCTGAGATCTCATGAT
This sequence comes from Cyclura pinguis, assembly GCA_030412105.1. Lineage (NCBI taxonomy): Eukaryota > Metazoa > Chordata > Lepidosauria > Squamata > Iguanidae > Cyclura > Cyclura pinguis. The sequence continues at coordinate 136,500,485 of CM059600.1, forward strand.
AGAGGATGTAATAGAAATATTTTAATAATAAACAATCTAAGAAATAAAAACTTAAAAAAAAATAGAAATGGACATTTCATCTTTCTAAAAATGCTATAAAAGTGCTGGTAGACATACTTGTACTCACCTGTTTTTGAACAAAAGTACTCTCTCTCATTTCACAGTGTAGTACTGGGGTAAAAATTTATTGATGACCATTTTTGAAAGCAGACATTTGATTTGTATCCCTGACAGAAGTGCTACTCAATACATTTGTCGTCAGCCGCTCTCCATAGTGTGAAGAGGGACAGCATTATGTCCCCTCTCTAACATACATGATAGTATATCTCTGAAGCCTTCCATGTTATTTGAGCTGAACCACTGTATTAAAGAGATTGCTGTACACAGACAGTCTCTTCATGTGATTTGTAAGCCAATTCTAAATCACAGAAGAAGAGCACCTAAGTAGAATAGGCTCCTCACTGCAGGGGTTCATTGACTGAATGTGGAGAGGGCCAAAGAGACAGACCAAGAGGAATAACTGAGAGAATGAAGTCAACAAGTGTAGTCTCCATCTTCTTGTGAGTAGAACTGCACCAGGGAAATGAGTGAATATGGTTACAATGTTCAGTACATAAAACTCTGATCTAAAAATCTTGGTGAATATCTAGACAGGATCATGCAGCATAAAACAACTAAAGTACTGTGTACTGTATTAATACTAGAGTGATGTACAATTCAAGTTTTGATCTGTAACTCATCCCGATAGGCAACTTGTACTCAGGACAAGAGGTCACCATCCAGATAGAATATGGAGAAACAGAATAGTATCCAACCGGTAAGGGGGCCTGGTAAAGCTGAATTTATCACACTATCCATTTTATGTTGAATATATCATAGGTAAAGCTGGATTAGACTTGGAGGAAGGAGACATTAAAATTGGAGGAAGGAACATCAACAGTTTAACATACTCAGATGACACCATACTACAGTCATCCCTCCACATTCACTAGGGTTAAGGACACAGGAGCCCCATGAAGGTGAAAAAAAAATGTGAATAATTCTAGGCCCTCCCAAACCATATTTGACACACACACACAAAGTATAATAACCATATTCAACGCACTGTAGATTCCTTTGAGGCATCAGGGTTCCTTCACAAGGTAGAAATGGGTGACTGGTGGGGCTTACTGCCACTCACTGCTGCCCCACACCCTTTTTAATAGGGACTTAAAAGTCTCGTTCACAGTTTCTCAGTTTCATGAGACTTCAAATCCCTATTAAAAATGGCACAAGGAGGCAGCAGAAGTGACAGCAAATAATCCGTGAATAATCAAATCCGCAAAAGTGAAACCTGCAAATGTGGAGGGCTGACTGTACTAGCAGAGAATAACAAAAGCTTGAAATTACTATTGAAGAAAGTCAAGGAAGAAAGTACACAATCGGGGTAGAGAGTAACATAAAGAAAACAAAAATAATCATCATACATGATTTACATAACTTTAAAGTAGAAAATGAAGACATTGAAATAAAGATATTCTATACATTGGCTCAAAAATAAACCAGAATGGAGATGATAATCAAGAAATCAGAAGAAGGCTAATACTTGGATGGGCAGCTATGAGGGAACTAGACAAGATTGTCAAGTGTAAAGCTATATCTTTGAATACTAAAGTCAGGATTGTTCATGCCATTGTATTTCCAGTTCCTATGATTGTAAAAGTTGGACAGTACGGAAAGTTAATAGGAAGAAAACAACTCATTTGAAATCTGGGGCTGAAGAAAAATTCTATGAATGCCATAGAGTGCTATAAAGACAAATAAATGGTTCCTAGATCAAATGAAGCCTGAACTCTCCCCAGAAGCCGAGATGACTAGAGACTGCCATACTATGGACATATCACAGGACAAGACTCATTAGAAAAGACAACAATGTTTGATAAGAGAGAAGGCAGTAGGAATATAGGAAGACAGCATTACAGATGGATAGACTCAATTAAGGAAGCCATGACCCTGAGTTTGCAAGACAGGAACAGGACTGGCAAGAACAGGGTAACTTGTAAGTCTCTTGTTCATAGGGTTGTCATAAGACTTAGTGGACCTGATAGCATTTCACAACAACATAGTTCTGTAGATACAGATCTGTCTTCTCTGCAAATCAGAGGCTTTGAAATAAGTGTACATACTAACTTAAAGTATGTACTAGTTTGTAGAAACAAAACTTAGCAGTAATTGATTATAAACAACTAGCTTATGTGATTATTATTATTATTCTTTTAATAACAAAGCTCTAAATGCAGCATGTAGAGCATAGTGTCCAGAATCCTGTTGGAGTCTTGTGTCCTTGTAAGTGGACTTACATCTATGGGAATGTCTGTATCCAGTAAAGGGCTGCTATTATGTTACTATGTGGTGGAATCAGTAAAGTGACCAATGCACAATGGAAATGATGCACAGGACTGATCCATATTGATCCCATTGTGCCTCAGTTCCGTTGCACTGCAAGACATCAGACAGGGAGTCCCAGTGCTCATCTCCTGCCATGGCCTGATGTGTACCTTCACAATTCACTAACAGAACAATTCACTTCTTAGCACTCCTGCTATGTAGCTAGCTATATGCAAAGCTATGTAACATAGACCAGGACAGACAGGGGATTTCAATATATGATTGTGACTTCCAGAGGGATTGCTTCATGCCTTTTGTGGTGCAACTATAACTTATAGTACAGGGTTTTTTTTTAATGTGAATCAAAATAACCATTCTACTTATGTTTGAAAATGTGAGAATAAAATGCTACTTTTTCTAATTGCTACTATAGTATTAACTTTTGGGCCTACACAGCAACTATTTTTAAAATAACTTTCTAAGTTCTGTAGGGAACATCATTACTTCTTCTTATAAGTTCCATAACTACAGGATGTGGTACATTTGAAACATTAAAGATTTAAGAAGTGGGACAGGCTACTGTTTCTTCTGTGCAGAAGTCACAGGCATGAATTCAGATGAACAATCTCATGTGTCAAAAGAATTGGGGGGAAGCATTGCAGTTGCTTAGGTAAGCTATGCCTCTGTGATATCATCATAAGCAGATGTAGTTTCTACATGAAAAAGGAGTTTGACTCACATCTTTGTGTGGAGGAATTCAACATGGAAATATATCACTACATGTAAATGCATGGAGTTGTCCCTTATCACATTCTGAATATGCAGCTGGTAGGGCAGTGTGTGGGGTGGATGGGTGGGTGGCACAGCTTGGCCCGCAGGCATAACCTCCTGAAGAGTGGTAATCTGAACACTGCTATGGATTGGCAGTGGAGAGCAATATGGGGTATCAGCTAGGAGACGTACAGGTTATGTGGCTTGGGGTGTATGCTGAATGTCCTCCTTTGAATGATCTGTGATTCTGAGACACAGTTAATTTGCTAGTGACACAGACAATTAAAATTAATGAATACCTGAAACCATCATCATTCCAGGACTATTTATTTATTTGGTATCCTACTTTTCTCCCAGTATGGGACTGAAAGTGATTCAGAGGCCTTACACTCATAGAATAGTGCCTGTAGCAAAAAAGAGTGAGGCCTCCAAGTACTTTAAGGTACCTAGGGGAAACATCACAGAGAATGGACTGCCCATGATCTAAGAGAAACTTCAAAGGTGGCCCCATTTGTCATTATCCCTTGCTTGCCTGGAATCTTACACACAATACCTGGAAAATGGGGATTTATTCTGTCCTGCTACTATCCTCTGTGGAGTCATTAGGAAGAGAGTGAAATTGAGGAAGGCCTGACCACTAATTTGTCAGTGGTGGTAAGTCATTTCTATGCTGGTGGGATAATGAATCCACTATTGGCTTTAGCCTGAACTTGAAAGGAGCTATCCAAGGTGTTATCTAATGTGTAGAACCCTGGAAAGTGCTTTTGAAATTTGGACTAAAATTTGGACTAAAACAGTAGATTTACCTCCCGACTAGCATAGAAACCAATGGGCAGTACTGACACTAGGATTAATACTGTAGTGACACAAGTTACCCCAGCCATGACTTGAGCACCAAATTCTGGCATGTAGTTTCATGCAAGACTTCGGTTTTACATGTACTGACTGAAAACAAGACAACAAAATCTATGTCCTTAAAAGCAGTTGAATAAATGTCCCTTTGGCTTTCAAAAGTGTACTGACTTACTATATGAATACAAGCAGGTAAAGAAAGCATATACCTTAAGAAATCTGGACTGTCAAAATATTGGCACAGTAGAGAAGTAAAACAAACTAGACCATGCACCTTATTTTTATGGCTAGTCTAAAATGTAAGCTTTAGAGGACAAAAACTTTATGGGCTCCTATTGTCTCCTCAAGATATTTTCATGTAAAAAGCATCCTGTAAATGTAAATGTATATTTATATTTAACAGGTGTCTCATTTTCTACACAGATGGAAGTGATCATAAGGTAATGTGTAAACATTTAAGGCTAATTGCCTGAAAAAAATTCTTTAAAATGCTTTCCCCACAAGTGCTAGTTAAGTACATTTAGAGGAGGTGAAAGGAAGAGGAGCACCCTCAACATGTCACACAATCTGGCTAATAGAACAAATGCAAATAATATTCAGTATTATGTCTATTTTTTTAAGAGAGATATGACAGCATTTGTACACTAATGCAAACACTACTCAAACTTTTTAATTCTCACAGCGAGGTTTCTATTACTGACAAATTCCTTGCTGTGGGAGGTTATCATTTCTACATTAATGAATGACCTGGGGAGAAATGTGTCTTGTGACTTAGATCACTTGGTCTTAAAAGCTTGATTTAGTTGATGTACTTTTTGTAGGTGAATGGCAGCCTAGAAAGGTATCACTCAGTATCAGCACTACCTTATTCAAGCAAGGTAATGTAACACAGACTGGCTTCATATTCTTCACTGAAATTGATTAGTTTGATCATTTACAATCTGACCTTGGAAGGGAGAAAAGTGGAAAAAATATACAAAACTTGGTGCAAGGCTATAATCTCTCTTTCTGCTATCACTGGAGAAAGCTCTATTAATTAAATTCATTTCCATGATTTTGGGTTATCTTGGATAGGAGTGGAAAAGAAATTTTCATTAACCAAGATTTTTCACACAGAGATCTAATTTGTAGCCTGTAGTCTTGGAAGAATATTTGTGAAAGTGGGCAGGTATCATGAGTTTCCCACCATCAGAGGGAGATGGCAAGCATCTTATTCTTTCTTTTGTCCTCAAATAAACATGCATAGAAAGATGCATTTGAAAGCATGCCATCATCAATTAGGAAAATGTGTAAAAATGTTGAGAAGAAAAAATGCCTAAAAGCATGTATACATAATAAAAATGTGTGAAAAGATGAACAATTTCCATGCATGCATTTAGAAAAATCGCAAAATCCAAATGAGGGGATGGGGGGGGGTCAACAAAAACGAAATGTATTGATTTTCATGCACCTAACAGAACCGCTCCTTTCTTTCGTGAACTAACCTCCCCTTTTGGGATTTGCCTCAAAATTCCTAAAATTCTACTTCAGTGGAAAAGGTAAGCCTGTCCAAGTGAGTCGTGGATATGTTATTTTTTTTTTACCTTGTATAATGTACAAAGAACAGATTTGGCCCATACCTAATCTAATCTTGTGATAGTTAGCATATGTCATTTTGCCTTCATTTCATCCTGCTAGAACAGATTTCCAGTCCTCTGTAACAAATTTGGAGAAAACATGGAGGGCTGAAGGGGGGCAAGAATATTTCCCCCTTCCAGTACTGACAGCCTTAGTGTTACTGATAGAAAAATACTTTGGATTATGAACCTACGTTGCCTATCCCATGTCATACATCACTGTGGAGATGTGGAATACATTTTGGATGTTGCATTACTTTCTCCATTATTATTATTTCTATGTAACATCCACTGTGAGCAGAGGAAGCATATGTTACTTTTGAGTTGTAACTAGCATTTTCAATGTCTTACTGAAAAGGATTGATTGATATCTTAAAAAGACATGTTGATTTTGGATGCCAGGAAGCAATGTTAATTGGGGTACTGTAGGATCCCAAAAGTGATACTTGTAGACAATCGATATTCCTTGTGGCTGTTGTCTTGTGGGATACCATATAATTCTGTTCTTTTCCTCATGCCATTCAAAACCTGTATAAAAACATTTTGGGAGAAATTATGCTAATGTTTGAGTCTATGTGTCATCAGAGTGCAGATGATATTTAGCTGTTATTTCTGTTATCTGAGTCCATGGAAATGTTAGAAGCTCTAAAACTATGTGGGTAGTTTTAGACTGGATATGGGTAAATAAACTGAAGCTTAATTGGACCAAGAAAGAAGTAATATTAGTTGGGATCTTGATGAACTAGTAGGAACGTACAAGCTGTTCTGGAACAGTGCTGTATTCTCTCTGAGGCAATAGGTTGCAAGTGGTGGAGGGGGCATATTCTGGGATCCATTACTTCTACTGGTTGGATCAGAATAATACACTCTTTGTGGTGTTGCCTTTTAAATACAGCCTGGAAATTTTAATTGATGCAGAATAAAGCTGTTAATATTCTATCCTGAATCAGGAATTCAAAGGATGTTATGAAATAATCTAGCCAGCTGCATTGGGAAACAGATTGTTCCTGAATTCAGTTCAAGATTCTGCTGTTGATATCTCATGTCTAAAACAACCTGGGGCTATATACCTATTTATTTATTAGTTATAGATCTGTATTTTACCATTCAGAGTAACTTTTTTAACAAGTGCCTTCTTTCAAAATCCAATAATGTTTGAAATTATTAAAATTAAAAAAAATGATTTTTTAAATATTTCTTAGAAATACTAACATTTAAACCTACAGTAACATATACATATTTACTAAAGTACAGCTCATAAAATTGTCCAGATAAATGAATACAAGATTTATAGGCTACATTTGAAAACAATATTGAAAATGTTGTTAGAATCCATTAGTGGTAGTACCTCACTCTTGTATTTTTATCCTCTTTTTATTTGGTCATTCCCTTCACAATACTATTTGTTGTTGTTGTTGTCATGTGTTGTCAAATCAACTGCGACTTATAGCAACCCTCTCCTAGAGTTTTCTTGGCAAGGTTTCAACAAAGAAGTTCTGCTATTGCCTTCCTCTTAGGCTGAGAGCATGTAGTTTGCTCAAGCTCACTCAGTGGATTTTTTCTGCATGAGCAAGAACTCAGGCCCTGGTCTTCTGGAGCCATAGTCCAAAACTCCATCCACTGTTAACCCTACATGTCTGCTGTGCATCTTCAAGTCATTTCTGAATTATAGACCATTTCCGCATGGGGCGAGGGAATCGCCCCGTGCTGCTACTTACCAGATCTTCTGGCTCCCCAGTCCGTTCCAGACTGCTCTGGAGCAGTGCGTGTTCATCGATCCGCTCTGCTCTGGCATCCAAAATGGCGGCTTCCAGTTGGTCGTGGGTCTCGATCAACCACTGAAGCTCGCCAGCCTAAAGCCCGCCCTCGGCAGATTGCAGGCTCTCATTGGTGCAAGCCTGCGAATCTTCACAAGGGAGCAGGCTCGCAGTGGCGCGCTCTGTGCTTTTGAAAGACCGGAAAAATCAGGTCTTTCAAAAGCACACTGAAGGACCACTTGGGGTTGTTCCGGAGCAGACATGAGGTGCGGATCTACAGTAAGTAGTCTGGACCCAGTCCACTCCAAGGTGCAGACGTTCTCTGTGGAGGACGCACTGCACTGTTTTTATTACCCCGGGTGGAAATGGCCATAGTGACCCTAAGGCAAACCTATCACAGTGTTTTCTTGGCAAGATTTATTTCAAAGAAGGTTGCATTTGCCTTTCTCTCCTTTGTAGATACATCCCATTTTATTTCTACAAATCCTGCTTAATTTTTTTTTTTAAATCATGGGAGTAACTATCTGAATTCTTCCATAGATTAAATTATAAACATTAAATGAAAACCTGGTGACAGTTTAAAAATTGCTTTTGACTAATTCTCTAATGCCTTTTGTTTAAAATTAACCAGGGAATTATTTGGCCTGATTATTGCGTACCTGCTGTTTTTCAAAGGCATATTCTTATCCAGTTTTAGGTTATTTAGATCAGTGAAAGCTTCACTGATCAGCAAAGGCACACACTCCTGTAGGAATTACATAGAAACAGTGTTATACTTAAAAGTTTTGTTGCATGTTGATGGGAATACATTTAAGAGCAAATATAATTCTGATACAATCACACCAAGATGATAAAACTCAATTTAGCACTGTTTGCCAACATAATCCTCAAGATGCTTGGCTCCCCATCACTGCTTGTTGTTGCATGGCTACAATCATTAAATGAGGATTTTCAATTAAAAACAAGAGGACAAAATTATGACTGAAGAGATTATAGCAACCTAGGTTGGATAGGTTTGATTTTTATGAAAATATAAACCAGGCAGCCTCATGTTAGACCAGTTCGATATCCATTATTGCTCCTGCTGCCACCATGATTTCTTCTGGTTCAGTATGTTCATACTTGGGTCTGAATCTGACAGAACCACTGCATTAGAATGGTGGACTAACAAAAGAGATTTTCTAGAGCCTTTTGTGCTAATGCATGCACAACAGTTGAACTTACCACAAGTATGTCAAAGTGTTTTTGGTTTTTTTCACATGCACATCTTATTCCCAGTTTAACATAACAATGAGGCTATCACTCTACATTTTCTCCAGAATTGGGACAAGTCATCTTACAAAATTTGAGTACAAATTAAGAAGTAAAGTCAGTAAAAATTAAACTATCAATAGAATGATGAGCAGTTTAAAACATATTTATTAACTGGCCAAGAAATATAAATGGTACAGCACAATGTCAACAGTTTTTTCCTTAAAAGCAGCCTCTCCCAACAAAGCCTGTTACAATAAAAATGCCTTTACATGTCAGTGGAAGAGCACCCTGGAAAAAAGCAGTCTATTTTCCCTGCGAAGGGAATTCCAGAGCCTGAGAGCCACCAAGATGGCCCTTTTTTTTTTCAGTCCCTGAAGAAATGCCCCTAACACAATGGCAAAACTGAGAGAAGAGCTCAGTTGTGAGAAGATGGCCCTTCAGAAAGCCTGGACCAGAGCTATGTAAGACTTATTCATGCATAATATATGCAAATATGTATTTTTACTGAAATGTCCTAATTGCACTCTGATCAGCTGGAACCGTGTGTAGAAAATGTTTCCCCAGATGATAGTATCCCTCCCTCCTTACAGCAATAGGAACAAAAAAGCTTGAACTTTTTTTTTTTTTGGTGCTACCAGCTGCTACCATTCACGGAGAAGAAATAGGGAGCTACAAGGGGAACAGTGATTCATAAATGCTTCCACAACTGCACAAACTAAGACTGGATGGAGACATTTCCTTCTGCTCTTTTCTGCTTTTTCTTCTTATTGTCATGTCAAAGTGTTCTGCCCTCTCACTCTGTTCTTGTCAGTTTCCACTACAGCTTCTGAGAAGGAGCTTGTACCATATAGCTCCTTTGAATTTGATTTGATCACAGCACGGTTTAGCTGGTCTTGAATGCTAGTAAAGTACCACAAACCCAACTTATCTCTATATTGATAGAGATTTTTTAAAAAATGTAACATTAGGAATGTGCAAGTCAGTGTGGGATAATCTAACTATCTGCTTGCTCTGCTAAGTAGTGGAAACAATAGTGTCCACCAATGAGCAGGTTATTTCAAAAACACATACAATGCTACCACACATTTTATCATATGGTATCTTAGGCCATTTCCACATGTGGTGAGGGAATCGCCCCGTGCTGCTACTTACCGGACTTCTTGGCTCCCCGGTCCGGTCCGCGCTGCTCTGGAGCAGTGTGTGCTTGTCACTCCGCACTGCTCCAGGGACGAAAATGGCGGCTTCCGGTTGGTCGAGGGTCTCGACCAACTGCTGAAGCTCGCCAGCCTAAAGCCCACCCCCGGCAGATCGCAGGCTCGCACTGGTGCAAGCCTGCAAATCTGCACCGGAGAGAGGGCACGGAATGGCACACTCCATGCTTTTGAAAGACCTGTTTTAAGCGGTCTTTCAAAAGCATGCTTGACGACCACTTGGGGTCGTTCCGGAGCGGGCTGAGGTGTGGATCTACATTAAGTAGGTCTGACCCAGTCCACTCCCAGGTGCAGACATCCTCCCTGGAGGACGCTCTGCACCATTTCTATTAGCCCGTGTGGAAATGGCCATAGAAACACAGAATCATAGAGTCGGAAGATACCACAACGGCCATGCAGGAATACAATGTCAAAGCACTCTGACAGGTGGCCATCCAACCATTGTTTAAAAAACTCCAAAGACAGTGGCCCTTTCCACACACCACCCCCAACCCGCAATGGCTACAGAATTGCCACAGAATCATGATGACGGTTTTGCATGACGTTGTTGCTATCCTGTGGCAACCCATCACTATCATGGATTATATCTGACAATTGTGTATATCCGCACGTGATTGTGTAGTCCTCCCACCTCCATCCTGCACTTACCTGTCATGCAGAACATCAGGAAGCACAATAGCTGCTCTTCCTCCCCCAGTGCAGCCTGGAAACTGCTGTGCTGTGCTGTGGAAGGGAGGGGTGGAGCCATTGAGCTTCAGGCTTTCACTGGATCCCCACAGGATGGCTTCAGAACCAGGTAAGGTGCAAAAAGGGCCAGTGTTTCTACCACACTCCAAGGCAGTGTATTCCACTGTCAAAGTGCTCTTACTGTCAGGAAATTCTTCCTAATGGTTAGGTGGAATCTTTTTTCTTGATGTTTGAAGCTATTGCTCCTTGTCCTAGTCTCTGGAGCAGCAGAAAACAAGCTTCCTCCATCTTCCATCATGACATATCTTCAAATATTTAAATGTGGCTATCATGCCACTCTTAACCTTCTGTTCTCCACGTTAAACATATCCCGCCCCCTAAGCAACTCTTCATAGGGCATGGTTTACCACTTGGTCATCCTCCTCCGGAGACGTTTCAGCTTGTTAATATCCTTCTTGAATTGTGATAGCCAGAACTGGACACAGTATGCCAAATGAGGTCTGACCAAGGCAGAATGGAGTGGGACTATTATTTCCATTGATCTAGACACTATACTCCTATTGTTGCAGATTAGAATTGCAGTGGCTTTTTTTTTTTACCTGCTGCATGATACTGCTGACTCCTGTTCAGCCTGTGGTCCATTAAGACTCGTAGATCTCTTTCACATGTACTGTGGTCAAACCAGGTGTCACCCATCCTATATCTGTGCATTTCATTCCTTTTCCCTAAGTGTAGTGCCCTACATTTCTTCCTATTAAAATTCATTTTGTTAGTTTTGGTCCAGCACTATTATCTGTTAAAGTCATTTTGTATTGTATCTGTGGTATTAGCTACCACTCTTAATTTGGTGCCATCTGGAAATTTTATAAGCATGCCCTCTATTCCATCATTCAAGTCATTGACAAAGATGTTGAATAGCACTGGACCCAGGACAGAATCTTGTGGCATCCCACTATTCATGTCTCTCCAGAATGAAAAAAGAGCTATTGGTGTGTACCCTTTGGGTTCACCAGTTATAAACCCAGCTAACACTAGCATTGTCTAGCCTAGATTTACTAGCTTGTTTGCAAGAATATCATAGGGGACCTTGTGAAAGGCCTTACTGAAATCAAGATATGCTACATCCACAGCATTCCTTTCATCTACCAACACTCCAACTGTCTCCAAAAAAAAAAAAAAAAAAACAAAAAAAAAATTAGTCTGATATGACTTATTTTCCAGAAACACATGTTGGCTTTAGGGAACACAGCATTCCTTTATGTGCTTATAGAGTGCCTGTTTAATGATCTGCTTTATAATCTTTCCCAGTATGGCTGTCAAGTTGAATAGATGGTATTTGAAGATTTTGAAGATGGAAACAATATTTGCCATCTTCCAGGCTGCTGGGACTTCATTTCTTCTCTAGGAATTGTGAAGGGTTGTTGTCAGTGGATCTGAACTTCTGCAATTTCTTTTAATACCCTTGGATGGAGTTCATCTGGCCCAAGAGACTTAGGCCATTTCTGCCCTACACTGCCCTATAATGCTATTATTCTACTTTCAACATCCTGTGGAATTCTGGGTTTTGTAGTTTCCTGAGGCCCAAGAGATCTCTGGCTGAGAATTCTAAAGGCCCCTCTCTAAACTGCAAACCCCAGGATTCCATAGGATGGTGAAACTGGAATAATAGCACTATAACAGTGTAGTGTGGAAATGGCCTTACATTCATTTAGAGTAGCCAGGTATTCCTCTACCATCTGTTTACCTATTCTGTGCTGCATTTCCTCTACCACATAATCTACTCCATTTTCCCCAGGTAGAGCACTGTTTTCCTTTTGGGAGAAGACTGAGGCAAAGAAGGATTGAGTAGTTTATCCCTTTTTCTCTTTCTTTCTTTTCTTTTTTTTTAAATCTTAGCTCAGTTGAAAGTTCCTTAGATATCCATCCTGGATTCTTTAGACACCTTCCCTTTTCCCTCCTCATTGGAATTGTCAGAAATTGTACCTTCAATGTCTCACTTTTTAGAAAATCCATCATGAACTTGCTTCTTTTTTAGTATCCTGACAATGGGGTTACATCCGGTATTCTGTAAGTTTACTAAAATCAACTTTCTTAAAGTTTAGCATGTGTATCTGACTACGCTTGACTTCCCCTTTTCACTATATAATAACTCCAGGAGAACATGGTCACTCCTAACCAAGCATCCCACCACTTGCATCCCATTAACTAGGTCATCATTGTTGGTTAGGATCAAAACTAAAATAGTTGATTCCCTTGTTGTCTCTTCCACCTTCTGGACAATGAAATTGTCTGCAAGACAAGTGAGAAATTTGTTGGACTTCATATTCTTGGCAGAGTGTGACTTCCAACAAATAGCAGTATAGTTGAAATCTCTCATTAATACTACACTTCTCCTTTCTGGAATGCTTGATCATCTATTCCAGGAAGGCACCATCCAAGTCTTCACTCTGACTTGGGAGTCTGTAGTAGACCCCTCACTCCCCAATTACATTACTGTTGATTCTTTCCCCCTTAATTTTTACCCAGATGCTCTCAACCTGGCTTTCAGGATTTAAGTAATGGATATCTTCATATATGTAAATGCCCTTGACATATAGTGCTAGCCTTCCTCTTTTCCCATTTGGTCTATTTCTCTGAAATAGGTTATGCCCTTCTATTGCTACATTCCAATCATCCCACCAGGTTTCGGTGATGCCTTCCTTCCCACTCTTGGATTTTTGTACTATCTGCCCAGTTCTCCCTATAACATTTGGGCCATTATCTCTAGCACTTGATGAACTCCTACCCTCAAGAATACTGTCTCCTTCCCCCACATAACTCAGTTTAAAGTCCTCCTGATCAGATTTGTGAGATTCTTAGTAAAAACATTCCTGCCAACTGCTATGAGGTGCAAGCCATCACTTGCCAGAAGTCCATGAAACTGCAGACCGTGGTCCTAGAAGCTAAATTATCCCCAGTGGCTCCATCTGTAGAACCAGTTGTTCACTTCCATTATTTTTCTCTCCCTTCCTGGGCTGTTTCCTTCAACTGGGAGAAATGATGAAATGACAACCTGTGTATCAAGGTCCTTCAGCTTCCTACCCAGAGCCGTGTAATTCCTTGTGATCTCCTGAAGGCTGTGCTTCACTGTATTGTTGCTTCTCATATGGACTAAAAAAAGGAAGAGGTTATGGTCAGTACGCTTGATGAGTTTTGTCAACTGCTCCATTACATCATGAATCTTTGACCCAGGGAGACAGCACACCTCTCGAGAAATCCTGTCAGGCCCACAAACTACTGCTTCTGTTCCCCTCAGCAAGGAGTTTCCTACTACTACCACACATCTCCTCTGAGGATTGGCAGAGGTCAGTCCATTTGTTTATTCTTTCAAGGGGCCCTGCATATTTGCTGAGGACTGTCACTGTTGTTTTTATTCCTGTTCTTCAGCATCACTGATAAGGTAGACAGCTTCTATGTATCACATTCCTCCAAATATCTTCCTCCTGTGTTTGGAAACTTACATCCTCTTCAGAGACATATCCTGTGTCTTCCTCATCTGGGACAGTCTGCTCAAGTTGCTGTACTTTCTCTTCAAACAGGGAAAAAAATTTACACTTACTGCAAGTGTAGTTACCTACATCCTCCAGCAAGAACACAAACATATCATAGATATTGCAGATGACTACAGAAACTTCTTCACTGTGCATATCCAGTAGTCTTAAATAGGCAATGAAACAGAACTATGGGCCTCCTCCACCAAATGCCCATGCAAAATGCCTGCTCACAGAGCTCCAGGGAATGAAACTGCAGTTAAATAGAGAGCTAGTGGCTGCTAGCTCCTTCCCTCAACAAGTCTTTGACTCACTTCCTCTGGGCCTACACACAATAGAACCTGAATAAGCACATAAGCAAGCCTGCCTTGGGTCATACAAAAAATCAGCCTTAATACAGCAGATGCAAGCTCACCCAAACACAATAGAAAAATAGATCCCCAACAAGCACACAAGCAAGCCTCCTCTTGGATCACACAAACAAGTAGCCTAACCCCAACAGACATAGTAGCCTTAATCTGTCAGGAATCTCTCCCTGCAGCCAGCAAGGGAGGAGAGAGGTCACAAATACTTGGAGAGTCTGAATATACCAAAACACCAGGAAAACACAAGTCGAGCCAGGTCAAGGTCCAGTCCAAAGATTCAGGAGGCAGAGATCCATCCAGAGGGTTTCAGGGAGCAGGAGACACGAAATGTCAGGGATTTCAGGCAGGGAACCCTGGGAAAATGATCAGCCCACTGCAAAGATGTGGCATCATGCCCCAGCTGTGGGTAATTGCAAGATTGCATAAGAAACCGGGGTCATGTGCAGATGGTAGAGGGAGGTGTGCAAACCTCTGCCTGATTGGTTGTAGATATGTATATAACAAAGCAACACCACTATGTATTTGTCTGTTGACCAAACCTGGTGCCTGGTGCAAGTTTTTGTCCGTCTGTCCTATGTTTTGTATATAACGGAACTTTGCTGCAAGATAAAGTGCCTCCTGTTTTGGAAGAAACTCCTCCATGTGTGATTATCCTTACTGGGGAACCAGGCTGCTGCTGCTGGCTCGCTGAACTCTGTTTTTTCTGCTGCGTTTCTGTGGGGCTGAAACTCCTATCATCCCCAACAGTGGTTATGGGCCCAGGCCCAGAGTGCACAGCATCAACAGCGCACCTGTAGTTGTTTTTCCCCTGGATACAAAGGCAGCAGTATGGTTGAGGGAGGTTATCTGTGTTTTGAAAAGTTGACCGATGCTAATTATCAAAGCTGGCAAATTTATGTGAGAGCCGCTTTGACAAAGGAAAACTTGTGGCACATTTTGGAAAATGAGGGACAGCCCCCAGAAGGAGCAACTGCTTCTCAAATAGCAGCGTTCAGGGTTGCTGACGAAAAAGCCAAAGCAGTTATTTTGCTTACTTTAAGTCCTTCCCAGTTGATTCACGCTGCTGCTGCAGACACAGCATATCAGCTCTGGGAGGCTCTGAAGCGTGTGCATCAATCTTCATCGTGTTTGTCCAAAATGCTATGGACGAAAAGACTGTATAACACAAAGTTATGTCCCAGAAGCTGTGTAAAAGAGCACCTCATGCTGATGAAACAGTTATTTCAAGAGGCAGCCAACAGAGGGGTAAATATACCAGAAATGC
Source organism: Cyclura pinguis (assembly GCA_030412105.1). NCBI lineage: Eukaryota > Metazoa > Chordata > Lepidosauria > Squamata > Iguanidae > Cyclura > Cyclura pinguis. Next base: position 136,516,159 of record CM059600.1, read on the forward strand.
AGAAAAGTTTTATTCTGCTAGGAAGCCTCACTAAGGAGTGGGACTTTTTGATGTACAGCCTCCAGGGTGTGCATGAGGAAGAGCTGACTGTAGACTTGCTGCCAGGAGAATTTTGGAGGAAGTCCAACGTAAGCAGTTCGATTCCAGACTGCAGTCGAAGGGGAGAACAGCCAGTCACCAGGAGGGAGAGGCAGCTCCCAAGGAGGCATCTGACCTGGAAGAAGGAACAGTGCGCAGCTTTGCCAGACGCTGCTACAGATGTAAGAGAGTTGGCCATCTCCAGAAGGACTGCAGAATGCCAGCCCTGAGTAGAGGGAAGAAGACAGCCCAGAAGCGGAGGGGTGTGTCATCACAGGCTGAAGGCCACGTGTTTGTGGCAAAAGAACAGTCTGAGAGTGGTGTGTGGTTGCTAGACAGTTGCGAAACTCACCACATGGTGAACAATTTAAAGCTGTTGAATGATGTTACAAATGCAAATATAACAGCAATTTCCCTTGCAGATGGGGCACCAAGCAAGGTGCAGAAGATGGGTACTGCGTATGTGCCATGTTTTGGGAAATCGTTTAATAATGTATTGTGCGTGACAAATTTGCAGAACTGTATTTTGAGTGTCTCACAACTGGCCAGTGAGGGTTACAAAGTGGTGTTTGAAGGGGAGAAATGTATAATTACTGCAAATGGTGTTTTTTGTGCAAAAGGGGTGAAAAAGCAGGGGTTGTACCATATGTTGCCCAAAGGAAAAGTGGCAAACTTTAACCCTTTGTGTAACAAACCTCTACATGAAAAGTGCGTACATTACCTCCACAGAGTGATGGGTCATGCCAGCTACAAAGGTTTGCAAGAGTTGGCAAAGGTATGCCCTGGGTTACAGGCCCGAAATTGTCCTAAGTTCCTGGAGTGCTCTGTGTGCAAAAAGGTTAAGATAAAGGCTTACCCCATTGCCAAGAAAAGCAAGTGTGTCACCCAACAGCCTTTTGAGGTTGTACATGCAGATTTGGCTGGGCCATTCAAGCCAACTGAAGGGCAAAATAGGTTTTTCCTGGTAATTGTAGACAGACACACCAGGTACTCCTATGTCTATCTGCTGAAAGAGAAAAGTCAAGCAGCTGAAAAGTTCCAAGAGTGGGTGAATGCTGTTGAGAGGGAATTTCCTTATAAAGTGGCCAGTCTTGTGTCAGATCGAGGGGGAGAATTCCTGTCTAATAGCCTGCAAACCTGGATGCGTAAGAAAGGCATAAGGCATAAAATCACCAACCCCGCATCTCCCGGGGAGGATGATCTTGCAGAAAGAAAAATTGGGCTGTTGAAACAAATGAAGGACTGTATGATGGAGGATGCCCAAGCCCCAGCAGGACTTTGGGGAGAAGCAATAGTGGAGCAAACTACCACTTAAACAGGATGTGGAGTTCAAGTGTGAAGCAAACTCCATATTACCTATTGTATGGTAGAGCGCCAAACCTGCAGCATCTACATGTTTGGGGTCAGTTTGCTAGTGTGTATGTTCCCCCAAGTTTCATAAAGTCTGGAGAGGCGAAATCTAGACGGTTACGCTTTGTGGGATATGAAGGTAACAAATATAGATTTCTACACCATGCTGGCAAAATAGTGTATTCTAGGAGTGCAAACTTTGAAGTCCATTCAGGTTGGGATAGACTGCACTGTAACCAAGAGGTCTTGATTCCCCTGGGTAAAAGTGTGAAAAGACTGCACTGTTATCAAGAGGTTTTGATTCCCCTGGGTAAAAGTGACAAAAGTGTCCCTGAGAATGGAGGGGCAGTGATGTCTGATGAGGAAAAGGACAGTGTCCTGGATACACTTGCAAGCTCTGAAGATGGAGGGGCAGTGATGGCTGATGATGAAGAAGAAAGTACTGAGCAAAGTGCTGAGGAGGAGAAGCCAAAAATCTCACTCAACATCACACCGAAGAGTTCAATACCGCCACCTAGTGCTGAACCTGCATTTACAGTAAAGAGAGAGCCTCTCACTGAGGTCAGCACTAGTTCCAGCAGTGGTTCTAGTGAAAGTGGGTCAGTAAGTACTCAACTTGCTGAGTCAGGAAGTAAAGTTATGCTTATCCCTAAAAGGTCAGGAGGAGGGTATTTTGCTGTCCCGTGTGACTGAGGCAGAAATTTTGAGTATAGGACTACATTGGGGTATGGTATCTGAAAAACAACATCGTGGATTTGCTCACAAAGGCCCTTCCAGTAGTAGGCCATGAGAAGTTGGCAGGTGAACTGGGCCTTGCCACCAGGGTGTAAGGTGGAAGATGAATTGTACCCTTGAATGTATGTACTGTATGTATTATGTAACATGTATTGTATGACATGTATGGATTGTGAAAATGTCCTACACAGTGGCCTGACCATTTTGGAGGGGATCATCAGGGATTCCAGGCAGGGAACCCTGGGAAAATGATCAGCCCACTGCAAAGATGTTGCATCATGCCCCAGCTGTGGGTAATTGCAAGGTTGCATAAGAAACTGGGGTCATGTGCAGATGGTAGAGGGAGGTGTGCAAACCTCTACCTGATTGGTTGTAGATAGGTATATAACAAAGCAACGCCAGTATGTATTTGTCTGTTGACCAAACCTGGTGCCTGGTGCAAGCTTTTGTCCGTCTGTCCTATGTTTTGTATATAACGGAACTTTGCTGCAAGATAAAGTGCCTCCTGTTTTGGAAGAAACTCCTCCATGTGTGATTATCCTTACTGGGGAACCAGGCTGCTGCTGTTGGCTCGCTGAACTCTGTTTTTTCTGCTGTGTTTCTGTGGGGCTGAAACTCCTATCATCCCCAACACGAAGGTCGTAAGGGCTTGCTAATAATTTGCTGCAAGCAAGGGGCAGCCATGCCAGCAGACTTAAATAGCCCCTGTGAGCAGGTGCTGCTTGTTATTGTTTCCTCAGCCTAGTCCATGCAGCCTCCTTCTGAGCAGCCTGTTTCCACATTCTGCGTCATTGAGGGCTGATGGGCACAGCTGGCTGCAACTCCTCTGCATCACTGCTGGTTTCCTCTCCATCAAGAGCTGGCTGGGGCAACTCTGTCTCTGTTTGACCTTCCAGTGCAGGGGATGTTTGCAGGTTGACTTGCTCACTCCCTGGCTCAGCCCCATGCACAATCAGTTGCTCCTCAATCACTGCAGCATCATCTACCACATAATCCAACAAATTCTCCCAAAAGTTTTTCCTGGACTGGGGAAGTTTGACCCAACAAATACAAGCTCACCTTATGCTGTCCCTTCACCACACCCATGCAAAATACCTGTTGGCCTTGCACCTCCTCTTCCTAATGTGTATTATATTTCTTCTTACTATTTGCCTGCATGGCACACACAATCATAATTAGTAGTTAGTAGGGTTGAGATGATATTTAGGTCACAAAATAAATATAGAAATATGACAGTTGGTTTCCTGTACATATATAGGGTCTTAGATCCAAAGTAGTTGAGATGCTATGTTACTTCACAATTCCTCTTATGGAATCTTTGATTGGTGAAAATCCCTATTAATCAGGTCATTCCATTTTCCACAAGTCCAGGTACAGTCAGCAAGTCCAAACAGAGAAGCATTCCTGGTAGATTTCATCCCTATCTATCTATCTATCTATCTATCTATCTTAATCATTTATATCCCACCTTTTTTCTGGTGTAGGACCCAAGGCTGCTTGCAAAAATGCTCTAAAACAAGAAAAAAACTACAAACCTGACAATAAAAAAGTTAAATCATAATTAAACAGGTTATGTTATTAATTTATGACTATTGTATTCCCTCTCCAACAAGCTATGCTGGATAGGAGTGATGGGAGTTACAGTCCAACAACACTGGGAGAGCCACACATTCCCTATTCTTGGTCACATTATTTTGTAAGACTTTATGTTTTTCTGATTCCACAGAAGGTGGAGGAAAAAAACTATTATCAAACTGTTAGTGAAGTGTGGTCCTCTAAAATTGTATTTTTCTTGGCAGGAACTCCACAGAAAATAGAAAAATGTGCACATGGCATTTGTAGTGATGGATGAATAAATTGTTTATCAGGTAAAATAAAAGATAATTCCTATTTTTTCTACCTTATGCCTCAGAATTAGCAATGCCAGGCAGAGAATGTCCTTGCTGTCTGCGTGATAACAATGTATGATATTGGTGACATGATGGAACTGGTTCATCTTCCCACAACAATTACTGTTGGTACAGGAAGTCTTGGGAATAGCTTATTTGCATATTTGCATAATATATTAATTAGGAAAAAAAGGAATATGCCCTGTATTGAGTCAGACCATTTGATCAGCTGCTGTATTATTTTCTTGCATGGTCTGGTAATGGCTCTCCAGGCTTTCAGGCAGTGGCCTTTTCATGAAGAACTTTGCAATCAGAAAAGGTGGCACAAACATCAGCAACTTTCATAGAGAAAAGACATTGAGCTTCTTGCCCTATGAAGGTGCAAAGTGTCTATTTACATTTCTTCTCAGTACCAATCTCATGTGCTGGACTGTCATCACACAGTCTGTCACGATATCAATTAGATCCATTACAGTCAATGGAAGTCACGGTTTGTGCCAGCTCATGACAAGAACAACATTAGCTTGCAGTCTGTCCTCCTGCTATGCATTCAGCTTTCTGTTCCAGCTGCCACCCTGTTCTAAACACCCAAACTCATACCTGTTCTCTCTAGCTCTCAAGGCGAGCTTGATGGAGAAAAATGACCTGGGGGCATTCTCTAATTATCATCCTCAAACATCTTGCAAACAGGAACACAGCTGAAATATTTCCTTATCACCATTTTTTTCCTTATAGCAATTATTTACTACTATTTATTTAGGGGAAAAAAACTCTGTACATCTATTTTCATTTCACAGAAAAGCCCAAAGTACTCACAATGCTTAAAAAAAAACAATAATTATATATAAAGGAAAAGAATAAAACAGCAGAATATTCATTCACAATGATAGGGAATATGTGACTGTCATGACAGTATGTGGGCAAGCAAGTATGCTTTAAGTTGTCAGTGCAACAGTTGTACAATGGAAGTCTTTCTGATCTCACTAGGGAGATCATTCTATGTGGGTGGCATTTGAATTAGCACCATGTTGTGACTTTGAGTAATGGTTTATCAATCACTAAAATTAAAAAGATTGAAACCATTTAGGTAAATTGAGTAAGAAAAATCGTATGCTTGAAAGACAAAGGCTAAGAACATACTGTGTATATTTCCTTGTCTACTAATAACATTTAATGTACATTTCAGCATGCATTGCTTTTCTAAGACGATTTTGAGTAGATTTTTGTGTTCTTGTTATGTGCCTCCAAGTTGTGTCTAGCTTATGGCAGCCCTAAAACAACGTATCATGTAGGATTTCTTGGCAAGATTTGTTCAAGAGTGGTTTCCATTCCCTTCCTCTTATGCTGAGGGAGTGTGACCTACCCAATGGGTTTTCATGGCTTTTTGGGGATCTGCACCCAGGTTTCCCAGAGTCCTAGTCCAACACTTGACCACTATACCATGGAACAGTAGATTACATGAAAAAAATAAAAAAAATCAGTTCTTAGCTTATCAGATGGGGCTTCTTTCAGCTGTATCGAATCCTAGGCAGCTCACCACATTGCATATATTGGATGCTGTATATCTGTTCTCGATCTGCTAGTTCCTACTTGAGATTTCATTATTTAGAGAGGCCTTCACACTTTAACTTCTTTGGAGATCACTGCACGGTTTTGCTGGTTACTTCCTAACATAGATCATTCCTGGGTGGATCTTAGGCTTCTCAGATATATGGAGATCTTCTGATCAGACATTCCAGGACTTATCACTTCAGCCAAAGGAGTTGAGATTTACCAAAACATCCTCAGGGATCTTCCCTTGCTCTGTGAAAGGTGCTGTGATGGAGATGTTTTGGTCAGAAATCTGATCATCCTCCCTGCCTGCTTGCATATTCATGTACATTCCCTTACCAGCTTCTCTGGGATATACCTTGGAGATTTTGAGAGCTCATTCTTTTAGCCTCAGGGTAGCAGCCTCTGCAGCAGAATAGAACATATCTGGCACACAATTATTAGGCAAGTGGAAATCCCAGGGTTATAAAATATATAGTGTATATACAAATAGGTGGCTCTCTAATAATTCTCCTTATTTCACAAAGGCCAGTAATAAGAATATAAGGGTCTGAAGCCACAGAATTGCCTTAGGGGGTTCTGTTTATGTTGGTTGGGAAGCTCACTTATCTCCAGTTCAATGGCTGTCATCTCTGATTGGTCTTAATGAGAATGCTATCCTGATAGGATAGACTATTTCCAGTGCTTCTATAGCACATGGAAAGGCACAACCCTTGAATGCCTGGGTCATCCAGCTGGGTGAAAATGCCTTGAGAAAATGCCAAGTTTCTTTCCAGTATAGCAAACCCTGGAACAACTACACCTTCATTTTCCTGAAATGCATGTCTTCTGGTTAGACTTAATGGATAAGGGAATTTTATCAGTGTCCTGGATCTTCATGAAGTTGCTGTGGGGAAAATTAAAATCAGGGCCTTGGGATGATTCAGCATTGTGTGAAAGTGCCTGTTAAAAGGTGTCTGAACTCTTTCACCCAGATAGTGTCTGCCTGTTTTGCTGGAGTCATGTTATGTGGCTACATGACACACACCAGGGCTTGTGGGACTATTGTCAGCTTCTGTAAGTTTGGCAATAACAACACCTCTTGCAGCATTCTGCATATTCAGTAGGAACCATTTCTAATATAACCAGGGAGGTACTGCAAAGGGGATCCTCATAAGCTTTGGGCGTCCATGGTTTAACAGCCAGAGGATTGATCCTTCCCTGGGTTTCAGGAGAGACTCACAGATGGGTCCACTGCCTTGTGAACGCCTTATTCCACTATCCCCCAGCAGTCCCCCAGCAGACAGGCTTGGCATGGGAACAGTGGATGGGTCACTTGATGGTAACAACAATTACCAACAAAGCTGTGGCCACATTTTTTCAGCATGGCTTATTTGGTTTGTTTGTCACCTTCCCTCTTTTTCTCTACCTGACACTCATTTCTGCCAGGATGCAACATAAAAACCAAAAAAAAAAAAAAGAACCCCCTCCCCTCCCCCCCCCTCACACACACACCTTGAACCTTCATCCCCTTAAAATGAGCAATAACAATAGCTCAGGAAATCTGGACATTTATAAAAAGCTAATTGAAATAAAAATTTCTGAAAGTTGTCTCTGAAGAAAATAATGATGAGGGCCATACATATTTCCTGAGGGAGGGAGATTACTAAATTGGCATATTGCTGAAAACACTTCTGATAGGGACTATGCAAGTTTAATCTCTATTGTGGGGGAAAAAAATCACAAATGGACTGTTTCAGAATACCATCTGTTCTCAGTGAAGCATCAGCAGGATGCACGGCTCAGTGGCTCACTCTGTCCTTCACCTTGTGTTCTTGATTCTTCAGTGCACGAACACCCACAGACATACGCCACACACTCGAAAGGCTAGGACACATTGAGTGGAAATGTTTATATGTGCATGTGTGTTTGGCCCTCCTCTTATAGAGACAATAGCAGTTTATTTGTGACAGGATTGACAGCTGCAGCTCTGCTTAAAGCCATCATCATTGTAGAAAGGTTCAGGGATGTATAATCTTGGGTTACTGGGAACTCACTTCATAGAGCTGAACACAAAAAGATTTCTGTTTGATGGCCATGATGACAAATAAATGGCTGACAATGTTATGAGCATGAAAAACATTGGGATTGTTTCATTGTTGCTTTCTTTTGTTTTGGGTGACATTGAACAGAAAAGAAGGAAAAGGTATCAATTTTATTTAAATCAGAAACATTTTTCTTTCTATGGATCCTGTCCAAACTTTCAACAAAGCCAGCACTTCCTACAATATATTCTATCCTTTGTGCACTGTAAAAAACCACTAACTTAATTTCCCTTACATCCAAATAAGCTTGTCACACCTTTGAGGCAATGAGAAAGAAGTTGGTAGCATATACTTTCGTAGAATAAGGCCATTTCCGTACGGGGCGAGGGAATCACCCCGTGCCACTACTTACCGGACTTCTTGGCTCCACGCTTGGGTCTAGGCTGGTCCGGAGCAGTGCTCCAGGGACAAAAATGGTGGCTTCCGGTTGGTCGAGGCTCTCCACCAACCGCTGAAGCTTGCCAGCCTAAAACCCTCCCCTGGCAGATTGCAGGCTCGCACTGGTGCGAGCCTGCAAATCTGCACCGGAGCGCAGGAACGGAGTGGTGTGCTCCGTGCTTTTGAAAGACCTGTTTCAAGTGGTCTTTCAAAAGTACGCTGGACAACCACTTTGGGTCGTTCCGGAGCGGGCTGAGGTTCGGAACTGCACCAAGTAGGTCCAACCCAGTCCACTCCCAGGTACAGACATCCTCCCTGGAGGACGCTCTGCACCGTTTCTTTAAGCCCGTGTAGAAATGGCCTAAGTTTACTTCATCAGATGCATGCAGCCTAGGAAAAGAACTTTACAGCTAAGAATGACCAGATTATATGTGTGAATAGCGATAGAAATGTAAAAGTTGTGGGTATGGTGATGAGGTGACAAATCAGTTTTAACAATAATCTGCAGGGGGACAAAGGCAATAGAAAACCATACAAATAGTTACAAGGAAAAAACAAACAAACCACTACAGAGGAAGATAGGGAAGAGAAACAGCAGAATTGGAATATATCCACAAACTCCAGTCCATGAGAGTGTGTTGAACAGAGAGAATGGTTTCCTGGTGCACTGTGTATATTACGACACTAGTAAACACACCAGGCTCATGAGAGCATTCCTGGCTGGTTTATTACATCTCCATTCTGATTTCCAGCCAGCATCACATTACATTCCAACTCAGAAATTTATCTCTAGGTTTAAGGACACCTATCCAACCCAGACCACCCTCCAATGGACTTGGAGAAGGCTGACTGTCTCTGAGTAACTGGGCTAGAGGTGGCCAGCTATGGAGAACGTAGGGGCCAATGCCAATCTTATTGTTCTAGGACTCTCCAGGAACTGCTTGACTTCCAAAAATGCCCTGAAAGGGGTGGGGTGGGTGGGTGGGTGGGTGGGGGAGCTGGAACTGGCCAGAAATCTACTTCTAGCTTTGAAAGCAGATATTGTTTGACGTTCTACAGTGTAGGTGGTGGGGCCTGCAACCTGTTCTAAAGGTGAATTGTCATTCCTTGAGGCTTCCAAGATTGGCAATTCATCTCTTTTTGGTGTTATGGGGAACAGAAGTGCAGTCCAGAGGGTCTAAAGGAGTCAAAGGACACAAAAGCAGCCCCAAGGGACATACTTTGCCCACCCTTGTGCTAGATTGTCTGGGGCAGAAACTCTAATGATGAAGAGGGTATTTTAGTGAAATATTTTTTTAAAAAGTAAAAGTAAAGTCTATCAGTTTGGTGGGAAGTGCTGCAAAAATTGCTATGCCTTCTCCCACTCGTGCTGCCTATGGTTGCAAGCCACATGAGTGGCCACTTCTGAAACAAAGCCTTATATCACTCTTCAAAAATTTACAGATGTCATTTCTTGAGGATTATATATAGATTTTCCCACTGTATGATCTGCAACCTTTTCTCAATGGCTATTTTTTATTACTTTTTCTTATAAATGACCTTGCCATTTCATTTTGATTTCTACTTCGTCTATCCAGATAGTAACCCTATAATGCTTTCAATATTTACGGCTAAGCATAATTTAGCCATTTCAGACCTATTCTGTTTCCCCTCACCCTTTCAACAATAAAACCTACATACTTTGGGTTAAGAAGAAGGAAGAAGAGATATTCAAAATTAACAAGTACAGGTAGAAACAAACAACGCTGTTCTTTTCAACAACACAATTACTACAGTTCATATTCAAAGCATGTTATTTTCTTGAAAGAGAATTTTTAAAACAGGCTCTTGTTTTATCATTGGAATGCTTCTTTCTTTAAGACATTCACACATAAACAGAAGGTGTCCTTGTGGAAATAACAATGACAAACAGAACACCATGCAAAGAGGCACATTCGCAAAACTGAAGTATGAAAGTTTTTTTTTGAAAATGTGTTTTTGTTCTCTATTAAATTTTAAAGGCTCACTAGAAGCAGAAATGAAGTAGAATTTATTTTGAACACAAAAAACATCCACCATATATTTTAGTGGTATGAGTTTAATATATCAACAAACTTAGAAGTTAGGAATAAAATCAAGTGTAATTTATAAGAAAATAAATTTATATCTAAAAAGTATTGTCTAAAATAAATTTTATACAGTCATTGTTCACTCCGTGAACTATATACAAAATCCTCAATAATTAAATATTTAAAACCAAAGTATACCTACAGAAATTACATAGAGAGAAGCCTAATGATTTCTACAGGCAGGGCTGATGCAATGAATCATAAAGTCTTTACATATCAACTTCCAATGGGAGGAAGAACAATGTTGTCTACTCAGGGTTGGTAGTCCATAAGCATGGTCAAATATCCATAGTCCTGTGGATAATCAAATGCTTGTAAAGTGCTAGTGGAACATCTCCTGAGAGGAGGAAAAAAAACCTTGATGGTTCCTGTTGGTTGATGTAGCACCTGAATAGTCTAAACAGCCAGACACATTTCGACATAACAGTCTTCTTCAGTGGCTGGATTTTTCTTCAAATCTCTTGTGCCTCCCTTTGTGCAAAAGAAACACCATATTTTATAGTTCTCAACACCAACCATCCTGGATAATAAGATAATAAGACAAACACTCACCGTAGATAAATTATACAGTAGTTGCGAAAAAAAGGGATCTTCTCTAACTCCTCCAGTCTTATCCTATCTTTAACCCAGAGTTCAGTTTAAATAGCATCATTAGCTGGCCAATTTGTGGTGGTCACATCACTGCAACAACTTGCATACTTGTAGTAAAATGTACAGTCTCATTAAAGCATTTGTAATAGAAACTCACCAAATTCATATAATGATTCATAATACAACTGTTATCCAAACCATATGAACTATACCATTTACAAATAAATCAACGGCCACAGAAGTGTTTCTCATGGCAGGGGATCAGGACCTTCCCAATCAGACAACACCTCAGGCTGTTATACCCTTAAACTATCTTCTTGGATTCAAAGGGGAATCTTGGATTCAAAGGGGACATTGTGAACACAAGAACTAAACTGTCTAGTTAACCAATCAATTTCATCATTAAGGTCCATTGGAGATAGGCTATTGAGTTCATATATCCAAAATGTTTCCTTTTTCTTTAATTTCTTGTACCTTTCTTTACTATGGATAGGAACCTGTTCAACACACCAAAATTTGATGTCTTTGATGTCATGTTGATGCTCGACAAAGTGCTTTACCAGTGGTGCATGCATTCTTTTATTTCTAATACAACTTTTACGTCCAATGACTCTAATCCTAATTTTTCTTGTTGTCATTCCCACATATAACAATTTACATGGACACTGGATAATATAGATGACCCCTTGAGAATTACACATGAATATAGTTTTCAAATAGTATTCTTATGAGTTATGGGATTTTCAAAAGACTTCAGTTTGCAGCAATGGCTGCAGACTCTGCAGTTTAATGAGTTTAATATATGACAGTTCTTTTTCAATAAATACATAGATTTAAAAATATCAGATTTATAAATATTAGAATTTTTTGTTGTTGTTGCTAACATTGTCTGTCTTCCTTTGTTATAAATCTGGTATCCTTCAGTGAGCTGACATGGTAACACAGAGTGTGTGCCACAAAATGTCCTTCATTGGTATGTTTCAAATTGCAACAGCATTTTAATCCTATGAATCCACACTACACAATTGTAGATCCAACCTACAGATAATTCTTGTCAATTTCTGTTCCTGAAAATTCTAGGCTGGCCTTGCCCATCATGAAGATTGACTTAGTCTGGTATGCACTGAAGAAAGATAAAAGACCAAGGACTAGGACATGTGACACATATTTCTACCTGCGCTCCTGGATGAAAAAATATATCAGGTGATTCTAGGCTTGGAATCCTAGACTTGCTGTAAACTAGCTCCAGAACACAAACAGACTGCAAACAGCACAGAGAAAACTGTAACTGATTATCTGTGGAGTGACATGCATTTATCACAACTCTAAAAAGCTCATCTTCAGACAGGAAGTCCATAGTACATAGAGGCACATCTATCCTGCGTTGAACACATACTGGAGTGCTAATGTGTGATGTCCTGGAGTTATCAAATCCTATCCAGCAAAACCCCTTTGTGTTTCAACTGGTGCTCGTAATATTTGGAGTGCATCTACACTATAGTTATCACAGCTTGATACCATTTTAATTGACTCCAACCTATGGAATCCTGGGATTTTTAGTTTACTGTAGCTCAAGGACACAGACTAGAACTCCCTCGCAGAGAATTCTAAGTACCTCACTAAAATCTCAGTATCATGTAGTTTGCCAAATGATATCAGAGTGCTATAACTGTGCAACACAGAGACAATCCTAAACGTTTACTTCTATTTTGGTCATTCGTATGGGGGTGAGCTTTCTCTTTTCGGTCCAGAATCCACAACAACAGCATTCAGAAGTAGAGAAAGATTCCTGGACTAAGCCTTTCATGAATGGAGTTGTCATGGGCTTGACCATTCCACTAAGGAATGGGAAATTAATTCTATGACTCATAAGAATGCTGATGCTTTTAAAGCCATAGAAATCAAGGGGCCAACTAATTTTGGTTTTGTAATGTAGCACTGATGAATACCACTTCTTTTCTCAGCAACACAGAGATATCCAACTGGATGGTGTGTACAATGGAGCATTTCAGGTTTGCGTCTTTTGGTCATTAGACTTTAGCTCTGGCAAATGGCTCACTGGGACATATCTATGCTAAATATCTGGAAATTTGCTTTGGAGGAGTTAGAAGCATACTTTAATGTGGACAGAGACTGTTTAACTGATTAAATGTTTGTTGCATTACACTCTGCATTTGTCATAACTCAATATGTGCTACGAAATATGTGTTTATAACACAAGGATGATTTAGAATTAGTTATGATTGTTGTTATTAAAAATGAAGATTTGTTAAGATACGAAAAGATACAGATGGTTGTTTTCTAAAACTTTTTGAAGTAGCTGGCATTTACCACTATGAATATTAAAGAATCCAGAGTGCAACCAGCAGATTGTCATCATTAATCATTTATACAGTATTCACACTGTATCAGTGATACTTTAAAGGACCATTACAGCTGATGATAAGCCACCTTGTCTACTTCCTTTATTACATCTCGGTTTCATATTGAAAATAATGCCTTGGAGACACATTTCCTATAAGCAGAACTTCAGATATGGAGTGCTTCCATTGGAGGAAGGGAAGAGACAATTTGTCATTCTGCAGCCCCCTCTTGAAACAGAGCCCCTTCCTTTGGCCTGCCTCTTATAACCTGCCTCAAAGTGCTCTGCAGGGGGAAAGAGATGATTGGAACAATTTACCTTCCCACTTTTTACAGCAGGAGCCTCCATGGCATTACAGGTCTTCCATGACCCAAACCAGGTGTGAACACTTGTGGCAGCTCCAGGGGCTACTTTTATGACCTGGGATCCTTTGGGGGGCTGCATGGACTATCATAAAAAAATTAATACAAACCACTACCACCCAAAGTGACTGGGAATCCCCTTCTGGTTCTCAAAAATGGATATATATATATATATATATATATGTGTGTGTGTGTGTGTGTGTGTGTGTGTACACATACACACACACACACACACACACATATATGTTGGGGGATGATAGGAGTTCCAGCCTCACGGAAACGCAGCGGAAAAACCAGAGTTCAGCGAGCCAACAGCAGCAGCCTGGTTCCCCAGTAAGGATACTCACACACAGAGGAGTTTCTTCCAAAACAGGAGGCACTTTATCTTGCAGCAAAGTTCCGTTATGTACAAAACATAGGACAGACGGACAAAAGCTTGCGCCAGGCACCAGGTTTGGTCAACAGACAAATACATACTGGCGTTGCTTTGTTATATACATATCTACAACCAATCAGGTAGAGGTTTGCACACCTCCCTCTACCATCTGCACACGACCCCAGTTTCTTATGCGACCTTGCAATTATCCACAGCTGGGGCATGATGCAACATCTTTGCAGTGGGCTGATCATTTTCCCAGGGTTCCCTGCCTGGAATCCCTGACAATATATATATATATTAAAACAGTACAGCAAGGATCAGCAATTCATGCTCTTTAAGGAGGTGTTGTGCCTGGAAGCTTCCAGGATCAACAATTCATGCTCTTTGGGGAGGTGAGGAAAAGGGGTTCTGGAAGTGTTGATGGCAACTAAAACATTCCAGAAGGGTGGCCTATTGCACACTCCACCCTGAACCACATTGTAAATCCCAAAAAGAGCTGACTCATTGAATCAATGAAATGTAAATAATTGTTGATTGACCAGGTTCTCACTGATTCAGTGAATCTACTCTAGGTACAACTAACAATTGGATTTAGACTTTGGATTCAGCCCAATGACAGCTGTAGCTCGTAAGACCTATAGGGAATGGAATAAAAATACAGGGAAAAATGAGATGTCTATTTTAAGGTCTTCATTTATGCTTCCATTGCCCAATTCTAGGCTTAATGTCACATATGTTATACTTTGCTCAGAGTCTTTGACAGGTGGCAAGTGATTAAAATGTATTTTTGACTATTATTTTTATTTTTGGAAATGGCATCCTTCTAAGAATAAGCATTAACACCCGGAAGATGCTGTTTTGTAGACCTTGCATTTCTATATGACAAGAAAGGAAATCAACTCTCCATAAATAAATCCTGTTTGATTACTGCTTTGTTGTGCTGTGTTAATTTTTCTACTAAGTCTACTTTTGAGATTTTTTTAAAAAATAACACATGACCATCTACACCCTGTTTGTTTTCCAACATCTTACTATTTCCATTCTTGCAGCTGCAAAGAGCAATAAATTAAGATGCTTCTGAATAAACTGCTTTAGTGTATCATCAAACAGTGAGAGAAATGATAGCAAGGAGTTAGCCTGAACAGTTTGCTGAGATATTTCTGATATATACTTGAAAACAGATGTCTGGAAAACCTGTACAAATTTGCTGGCATACATGAAACAATGTGACTCTGAACTGATATTGTCTCCAGGAATCTGGTGAGAAACTCTTTCTGATGTGGCACAGTTTTACCAGTGCAAGGTGCCATCTGTGAATAAGCTTGAAGTGAGTGTCTCTAATTACTACTGAGAGAGATTTAAGAGGTTTCTGGACCTACAATGCATTCCACTGTGTTTTTGAAATATGACTGCTTCAGATTGTCAATTTCAAAGCCCTACACTTAATCTGTCGGAGCCATTTCAAGCAGGGTTAGAGAGGAATCATTGCTGACTTCTTGCCATGATTTAGTTCTCCCTCAGATGATAAGACTACATTGGAAGAACACACAACTCTCTGAAAGAGATATGAACATCTGATTCCTTTGGTCAAAATAGAGAAGTGGATTCTTCTCTTGCCACTTCTGTGGAATGACCAAAGAAAGGCACTTAATTCTGGTCACCCCAACTCAAGAAACATAGGCCCTTTACACATCACCCTTCCAACCACCATGTGGACAGAAGAAGGACGAGGCCATGCTGATGGTTCTGCCTGTTACCATGGTCTCATCCTTCTCCTGTTCCTAGGTAGTATAATCATGGATTAAATCATTGCTGGGTTTTCCCTGTCAATGACCTGTGATCACACCACCATCCTAGACTTACCTGGCCTGTGGAAGCCACAGAAGTGCAATGGTTGTGCTTGCTGCCCCAGCGCAACCTGGGAAAGTACCTGGCTGTGCTGTGGAAGGAAGAGGTGTGGCCATTGCACTTCCCTCACCACAGAGCTAGTTGGTGTGGAGAGTGCTTTCCTCCCAGCAGAGTTGATGCTGGGATCCCCACCGAATGTCTGCATGAAAAGGTAGGGTGCAGAAAGGGCCATAACAGCAAGCTGAGAATGCTGGCCAAGTTAATCAAATGTGTGGAAACCAAGACTTATGGGGAACGATATAGGGAGTTGGGTATGTTTAACTTTGAGAAGACTAAGATCCTTTCTGCACCGTACTCCATTAGCGTATTCTTCCATTACAGTCCCAGCATTGCTATTTACACAATGGTAGCAGGTTGTAACAGCATGACACACCAGTACACTATTGCACTTTTGTGCTATCATGCTTAAAAATATATTTAAAAAAAGAAAAAGAATTCAGAGAAATTCAAAATAAACACAGAGAAATGATACATTTTGAAGTTACCATGCCATAAGAGTAGCTGAGCAAGGAACAAATTGCCCACACACCAGCCACTCCTGGATCCAGGAGGACAGGAAGTACTATCAAGCGCTATTACAGTACTGCACTTAGCTGGCTGATGGGATTGAAGCTCTAAAGGAAGCTCTTAATGCATTTTTTCTGGAAATAGAATAAGGTGATTTGGTAATGCTTGGGGATGGGATAGCAGCTGGATAGCAATGACGCCATGTGGTAGCATGACTCCTGGACTGAAAACAACCTGCTGCTGTTGTGGGATAGTGACATCATGTAGAATGGCCTGAGAGATTATGTAATAGTCTTCTTTAAATATTTGAAGTGATGTCATTGTAAAAGATGAAAGGAACTTGTTTTCTGTTACTCCAGAAGTTAGAACAAGAACCAAGGAATTCAGATTGAAAGAAATTATAAGAACTAGACTGTCTCAGAGGGCAGTGCAGTCTCCTCCTTCAAACAGAGGTTGGGAAGGCATCTTTTGGGAGTGCAGTACTTGTGTATTCTTGCATGGCAGAAAGATTAGATGGCCCTTGAGACCACACCAATTCATACAATCATTTGTTCTTTAAAAAGGGAAGGCAAGAACATTTGTTACAATTTGATGAAATCAATTGGACTTGTTGAATATTCCACAGAGAGCAATGTATTTGAATGTGTGTGTGTGTGTGTGTGTGTGTGTGTCTGTAAATAAATAAAAGTACAGTATGGCACTATCCACTTATAACAGTTTGATACTACTTGAACTATTATAATTCTAAACAATGGCAACCTGGGATTTGTAGTTTTGTGAGGTACTTGAAAATCTTTGCTAGTGAGCTCTGGTGCTGTGGTTCAAGGATGCATGCACTATAGAGTTCTAAGCACCTGAGCAAACCGTGAGTCCCAAGATTCAACAGGATGGAGCCATGATAGTTAAAATTGTCAAAAATTGCTAAAAGTGTGGATGCACACAATGTTTTCTAAGCATTTAAATATTTAAAGATGACTATTACATAATCTCTCAGGCCATTTCTACATGATGTCACTATCCCACAACAGCAAACAAAAACATACAGAGTATGTTAACATGGATGGTCAATCTCCATAGGTTTATACCTTCCAAGTCACCAGAGCATTTGTTTGAGCTCTCTGCTATTGCCATCTGTTCCTAAGAGTTCATATTCCCTACCCTAGCTCACCCCAACAGTTCTTATTCAGTGATAGCTTCTTTCTATATGTTGGACAACTTCCTGTGCCAGAATGGCTTTTGAAATGTGTAAGTATGGATATCTGAACTATGCACTTCATAGAAAGAAAGCAAAACAAGAATTTAGAAAGTTTATTGTGGAATTAAGAGACTGTAAAGAAGACCTGAAACAAAATTCTACTGTCTAGTAAAGGTAGTTCTAAGTCAAAAGGTTGTTCCCAGTAACTTATATGGCCACACAACTGCTTGGTAAACTTCAAGTGGGACAGATTGAAAGGGAACTGCTAGTGAAAGTCATTCTGGATTTGGGGCACTTCTGGATGGTTATACATCTCCAACCCTTTTACCTCAAGGAAGCATTCTGATTGTACTTTAGTAATAAAGCACTAGATCTCTGTAGGAACCTTTCACTTGCTTAAAAATATGCTTCTAAGTGATGCTGAAATATCTGGTCCTAAGTCATCTCAACAGGAAAACATCTCCCATAAGAACTTTAATATAGTGAAATATCTACTAATGAAAAAAATGTCAGAGTGCTGATATGGAAGCAAACATGTTTGAGTTCAGTTTTTCTGCATTGGTTTGCCTTTGCTCACACAGGACTAATAAATGCCTCAGTAGTGCATTCTACATGATGCAAGATTTGCTTTCTACAAGTGGGTTCTGACCTCTATCAGTGGTAAATCTTGAATTGTTTTAACTGCTTAAAACAATCTCTGCTTTAATCAGCAGAGATGAAAGGCAGCCATGAGCATTGCTTGTCCCCTGCAGAGGTTCAGGCAGTTCAGGAAAAGGTTCTAAATTGTAAACACTGACCTTCCTTGAAACTATTAATCATGCGAGAAAGTTTGATTTTTACTATTAGGTCTTAATCATTCCAGGTAGAAGCAACACTAAAGAGACTAGCATAGCTTCAAAATCTTCAGGGATAGCAAATAAGGTTTTAACCTCCTTCTCCCACTGCACAAAAGCTCTCCACTCTTAACAGCTTTATGACATGAAGAAAATCAGTTCTTGTGCACCTTCCAGGTGTTTCTGACTTATGGCAACCTTAAGGCCAATCTGTCTATCTCATTCATATATATACAGAGAGATTTGTTCAGAGGGAGTTTGCACTCTCAGCCTTTCTCTGAGGCTGAGAGAATGTGAAATGCCATGGCCACCCAGTGGGTTTCTGTGCTGTCCTTGTCCAACACTCAAACCACTATACCACTCTGGCTGTCAAGAATGTCAATAAGAGAGCTTTACTTATGGGAAGATGAATGAGATCTGTATCTGCTGGCTTTCTTCTTAACACAGACAGACCCTCTGTCCACACACACACATGCACACAGACAGGACATTAAATTTAACATGATTTGCATAATTATAACAGACTCTGTGCAGTTACCAGGTTGTTCAGAGGGTATCTTTTCTTGGATGACTGTATATCTTCTTATATGTCAGTTTTCCTCAGTCTGTACTATGGGGGTGAGCAACTGGTAAGGGGGGTGAATTGCTACCCTTTGGGTCCTTAGAGAACCTTCCTACCACATACCCTTTTTTTTTTTTTTTTTTTTACTGCAGATGCCTTCAATGGGGCAATTTTGGCACATTTTTGGCCTTCTCTGGGCCATTTTAGTCCTAAGAGACCTTCATTTCCAGAGAGGTCCAAAAATTGATGCCAATTGCCCCCACCCCAAGGAACATATGTGAGGCAGTTTTATTCTTGGAAAAAAATCTAAAAAATACTTTTGGGTGCTTGGAGGCATTAATGACATGATGGAGACCACAGGGAGCCACAGTTCCTCTATCAGTCTCCGTACTGAGTTTGAAGAGTTCATTGTGAAAACATTCAAATTCATTGCTACCAGTGGCAAGTGGGTGGCTTCCATATCACTGGAACAATGAATCTACTCCAGTTTTCAATTTGAACATTAAATGAGTTATCTAAGAAGGGAAACCTTTTTGGGGGAATGGGATCAGCACCTTTGCTAGTTCCTTTTAATTGTGGACTAAAACCACGAGTGGATTCATAGCTCCACTGACAAAGAAGCTACCAGCCAACAATGGTTGAGGTACTGCAATCATAACCAGCAGTGTCATAACAGGTGAATAATTTACATATATGTTTAATCTGATACTATTGCTATTTTACTGACAGCCACTCAAGTCACAAATACAATTTCTGAGAAATATATATACCAGTGTCAGATAGAAAAGTGATTCACTTCCAAGAATGGCCTCCTGAACCTGTGAAGAGAGAGGAGAGGATATTCTTACTAGTTACTGTTGGCAGGGGTTGGGCTGAGGCACAGGGTATCTCTCTTAGCTGTTGTCTAACTATCAGCTCCAGGTACTCCAGACCACTGAAATCAGCAAGACTCATTGACCTTACAAATGATACATATGCACTGGACCTTCGATGTCGTGCACAGGTACATAAAATAAAATACTACTTTTCATAATGAATCTAGTACCGCAAGGGTCTTTTCACACCACACAATTATAGGTGCTATGATTCTCCTTTAATTGCCATAGCTTCCCCATATGGATTCATGGAATTAGTAATTGAGTCAGAAGCACTAGAAGAGTGCTGTGGCTGAGAATTCTAAATGCCGCTATGCACACCTGCAAATCTCAGGATTCCATAGGAAGTGTCATCCCTTGCCTTGGAGGTGCTGACAGTGAGGAGGAGAGTTCTGTGTCAGAGATAGAAGACAGCCTAAAGGAAGAAACAACCAGCAGCAGGGGCCAGAGCAAGGGGGACTGAAAGACCAGTAGCAACAACAGTCAGAGGGATAAGCAACACAGGCACCTACTTTGGCAGAATGATGGCAAGAAAAGGAAGGGCTCAGGCATTCAGCTCATTTATATAGCAAATGACCCTTAATGAGGGAACACCTGGGTCAACATTCTTAGCCTATAAAAGACAAACAGCTGGCCTATCCCTCCAGGGTTGAGAACTGATCTTTTTGGTGGTTGAAATTCTGCACTGATATCTTAGGCCCTTTCCGCACCGGGCTATTAAACGGTGCAGAGTGACTTCCGATGGAGGTCTTCTGCACTGTAGAGTGGACTGAGGCGGACTACTTTTTGTAGTTCCACACCTCAGTCTGGTTCGGAGCGACTGGAACTGGTTGTGCAGCGTGTTTTTTAAAAACCTCTTTTTAGGTTTAGGTGTCGCTCCGTCACTGAGCTCCGGTGCAGATTTGCAGGTGTGCACAAGTGTGTGCCTGCAGATCTGCCAGGGGCGGGCTTTAGGCTGGCAAGCTTTAGGCTGGCGAGCTTCTCCAGTTGGTGGAGAGCCTCCACCAACCGGAAGCTGCCATTTTGGACTTCGGAGCAGTGCGGAGCTACAAGCTTGCACTGCTCCTCATCCTGACGGACTCGCCTGGACACTCAGGAAATCCGGTGAGTCTCGTTTTCGCCCAGTTATTTTCCCACATGTGGAAAGGGCCTTACTTCCTGAACTCTGATCCTCCTTGAACTTTTGCCTGCCCTGACTATATTTCTGGTTTTCTCCTGTGGATTTGGATACTTTGGAACTCTGGACTTCTGGTTTGAATTTGGATTTGCTTTGAACTACTCTCATTCTCCCTCTCCTCTTCTCTCTGTTCCTCTTGAATAATGATCTTCCTCCTGCTGCCTGGCCTATCTGAGACATGACAGGATGGAACTATGGCAATTAAAGTGGAATCATAGCTCTATAAATGTGTAATGTGAAGGGGCCCCTGATGTGGTGACAGCTGGGTTTGATGGAGGTAAATGGAAATTAGTCAAATTAATGAAAAATAAGTCTATTGATTTATTATTGTTTTAAAAAGGTAGACAACTAGCATACCTTATTCCAGAAGTGGTTGCTGACTTCTGCTTTCTTGGAGTGAACATGGTGGAGAGGCATTGTCTTCTCTCTGTTTTGGTGCAGACCAGAAGCATCAGGTTGGCCACCATGTGGAATAAATTGTCAGGCCATCTTTCTGCTCCAGACAGGCTGACTTCTGCAGATGGCCCTCAGGGCTTACCAGTGAGGACATACTTTTACTCCCAGTTAATTAGCCCACGTGAGCATGCATGATTCCTACTAGCAAGCCAGTGGGCACCTCTGAATTTTCTTCTTGCCAATCAACATCAGTCATGTCTTTCTTCATTCACAAATATATCTTATGGGGTAATATGCTTTCTATCTCCAGGGAATAATGACTCTGTGTGTGTGTGTGTGTGTGTGTGTGCGCGCGTGCGGCGAGCGCACCTTCTCAATCCCACTTCATAAACAAGGTTCTTGCCTATGAAATTTAATTAGACAATGTGTGTTATTGATACTTTCCCCCCCTCTACTACTAATATAACATAATGACTATGTGTAGACCTCAAACAGTTATTATATCCTGGGAGAACAAATACTGGATATTCCTCTTAAAGAATATTTGCTTTCAGCAGCACTGCAGTAATCTTTCAGTTGTACTGAACAATCCTGTAACTTTTTTATGATTATTATTTTTTTAATACTCATTGCTAGTCAATATTTTTTAACAAGGGATGAAAGAGTGGTTCTAAAATTTAAACTTTTTTTTCATGAGTCTGTGCAAGTAAAAATAGATTTTTATAGGGCTATAGAGTTAGTCTGGCTTAAGAACTATGTAACAATTGATTGAAAAATAATCCTTCTAATAGTAAGGATGATTATGACTTTTGCAATATCTATTATGTAAAGTGCACAAGCATGCACAAATCCAGCTCTGGTTAAATTGGAACCACTCTTGTTTGGAAATCCAGCTTTGCCAGCAAGCTTAAAGCAGAATATCATGCAGTATACTAAGGTCAGATACACATTACATAATGTAGTGTATGGCATTCCTGGGCTATGAATATTCGTGAGCTTTGTACTTAACACAGTTGTGTATTTCTATATATTTGAAGGAAATAATTTCCATTAGCTCTTGTACTTTTTATAGTTCTTAAGAACATAATATGTAAGCCTCTCTAAGAACTTTCTGTAATGGGGTGACTTATGAATAGCATACATAAATGTTTGTCTAGAAAATGTCAAACTTGTTGCAAGCAAAGAGGTATCGATTAGTAAGAAGGAACTCTAGACAGTATGGCTGCCCTTTTGTTTCACGTCTCTGTTTTCTTTCCTTGATCTATGTACTCAAGTCTTTTGTTCTTTCCCTGCCTGCAGAGATTAATATCTTCTTCCAAAAGTTATTACTTTTGTCTCCATTTGTCTGGAAGGGAGCCTCCATGAGGCTTCTGCCTTGAGATGCCTTACGCTCACTCATGAGAGCCAGCTTTTAGGGGCTATTCTACAGAAATTTAGGTAACCTCTTGTCTATTTCCTTTCCCATCTAAGATGGATTTCCTAAAACAGCAATAGTAAATTATATATTTTTTAACCTTATAAAAGCATCCTGAGCATTTTCTCCCATTTCCTGCCATAAGCACATATTGCCTTGGCTATGTCATACTCTGCTTGATAGAGATACCAGGCATTCCAACAAAACTAACAATACTAAAACAATGAAGAACATGGAATACACAGATGTGTAACACAAACCCAACAGTATAATTAAGCTGTCCTGTTCTAATTAAAATATGCACATCTGATATAACCCTGTGTATTTTTACACTGAAGCAAGTCCCACTGAGCTGGATCAGAATCTTTTGTCTCTGTGTTGAAGGGCTGGGCTTATGGGAAGTATCTCCTCCCAACTTGATGGGAACACTCACCATCCCATTCATTAGGGTTATTCAATCCTCTCTATCAGATTTTTTGAGAGAAGGGGATGGAAGTGCAGTCATAGGAAGGAGGAGGCAGGTGAATCCACCAATCCAGTCTCATGTGTATAAAACTGGACTAAATCCATTGGAACTTATTCCCACACAATGTATATAGGAACCTGAAGCACTTTAAGGAATGTAATTTGAGTAACACCACTTCCTACGTACTCCAGGAAGCTGCTTTGGATGCACTAGAGTTTGGATATTTCAGTACCTTCACCTAGCAACCCATTCAGAGTGCATGCTAAGATACTTATATGGTTAATAAGAAAATCTGTAAATCAGTCCTTTTCTTCCTCTCTCATATCCACAGATATCCACAGATGCCATACTGCTATGTCTGTCTAGAAAATACATGCAGCCAGAAACATAAGAAAATGACATAAAAAAGTGAACCAAAAAAAGCTGAAAGCCACCAATTGCTCCTCCCATTTTTCAGAATAGACAAGGTCTTTCTGTCATCTGGATCAAGAAGAAATCCACATTTGGAATTAAAATACAAACTCTCATTTCATGAATTATGAGGTTGTATGGATGTGGTGGATCATGGAGGTGTGTGTGTGATATGGGCTTATTTCCGTACCTCTCCCCTCAATGTTTGGGAACAAGATATAGCTTGCTTTCTTGTCAGGTTGTTGAAAAACAGACATATGATTCAATCTTTATAAGGTAGCTCTCTTAAAATGTAATCTCTTATGCATACAGCACTTCCTAATGAGTCCACTAGGAATAAACAAATTAGTCTCCAGGATGTATCATGCATTAATTAATCAGACAAATAGTATTGTGAAATGTGAAATATTTGAAAATTAGTTCTAAACACAATGCTCACATTAGGAAAAATGGGACATGGGAAGAATAATAGCATAATGAAAATGTCAGTTTGTACCAATTCAAGTTAAATCAGCTGCAGTTTATTCTACAGTTATTTAATTTATTATCATCTGCATATGAACACTACTCAGCCTTTTCTCAAAAATACAATTAGAAGACAAGAAGTGAAGGGAACACTAAACAATAATTTCACATTCAGCCTCCTTTGAAAGCAAGACATCAAAATAGATTCACATAGCAAGTTACATGCCACATGGATGGAAATAAAATCAGAAAAAAAATTCTGTTACTATATCTTTAAAATATCTTCTTTTTTTCCTTGGCTGAACTGTAATGAGAACACCAATCTCATGTCCTCTGGATGATGATAAGACAATAATTTTCACTATGAAGCTAATGATAGAGTTAACTTGCTTTTTGCTCCATTACGACCAAAAGCAAAATATGTTTGTATTGATATTGAATCTGTTTTATATTGGCATGTGCAAAGCTGTCACCTTTTGGAATATACAGCATGAATGTATCACAACCCCTGAGAATATTAGTTTGCAGTCCTTATGATGACAGAAAGGCTGTTCATGAAACAAACACAACCCTGATGAGTACATATAGGAAGCTGTGTATATTACGCTTTGCTGGATGCAGCAAAGAAAATGGATGCACAAAGAACATCTCTCCAGCAAAGAAATTTCAATAGTATACTGCAATTAGGAATTTATAACTACCAGTGGGTCTTATGGCTTATCATGGCATTGCATGCCATGCAGACTAAACTAGAAGGCAGATAAATCAACATAATCTGTTACTCATTGGGAGCTCCCATGTCAGTGGGGTTGTGAATCCACTCTTAGTTTTAGTCTGAACTTTAAAGGAGCTCTCCAATCCGCAAGGTGTTGACCCTATTTGGGAGCATAGGGTTCAGTGCTCTGGAAAGCTCCTTTAAAATTTGGGCTACATCCTAAAAGAGCCACCACACTACTTACATGGTAGCTACCAACTACCAGCACAGTTACTACACTATTCTTAGGGAATAAAAAAGGGAAAGGAATAGCAGAATGAAAGGACAGAGATTTCCTGATAACTCACACAAACTTTCTATGCATTTTTTCTAATATATCACCAAATTGGTCCTTAAAGAGACTTGTGATCTCCTGAATACAAGAGCATATTTTAGTTGTAGCCCTGGTGGTGCAGTGGTTAAATGCTGGTACTGCAGCCACAGTGTTGTGAGTTTGATCCTGCAGGGCTCCAGATTGACTCAGCCTTCCATCCTTCTGCAGGTCGGTAAAATGAGTACCCAGCTTGTTGGGGGCAATTAGCTAAATACATTGTAAACTGCTTAGAGAGTGCTTCATACTGATCAGCGGTATAGAAATGTAACTGCTAACTGCTATTGTATGGTTTGCTTTTGGTTATCAACCAGAAAAGAAATTTGATTTGGCCTCTTCTTTCTTTTTAGTGCTAGAAAAGCAAGGGGCAAATTTGCCCTTCTCAATAGCTAGCTGTGCATCCTAGCTAACAGTGTTTCTTAATCCTCCCAAAATGAAAGGGCTTTCCATCTAGACTAACAAAAAAAACACTGGAACTCTAAACTATAGCAAGGACCATCACTTAGGCCAGCTGTAGAACTTTAGAACTCCAGTCTCCACGAAGTACAAGTTGTCTCATTTCAGGGATGTGACAAATTCCACCATCCAGTTCAGGCCAAACTGCATGCTACATGGAATGCTGTAGTGGCTGTGAGCCTCAAAGTATGACAAGGAGTTTAGTGAGCTCTGACAGGTGTCACCTACACAGCTTTCTGACTGCATGAAGAGTTGTATAAACTAGAACAAGAATCATTACCTGAATGGACTTCAAACACAATATAATTGGTACCAAGAAAGTACAGCCTCTCATCTAAATGCTCCTGCAGCTACTTGGGCTTTGCCACGCTACTTCATCCTTCAGAAAAATGTGTTTTTCCTGTTCATGATGAAAGTCTGCGAAACTTCTTCTCTTCTTCTGGAGGGCAGAGGTGATGTTTTCACAGGGAATGATGATTTCACAGGGAATGACAATGAATGATCCCAGCCTACTGACTTTTTGGTACCTTCTAGAAAAGGGTAGCAAAATATGTAAGGCTGCATGAGGAGCAAATTTGGTTGGTCTAAACTATAGGAGGTTCATGTGCACTATCAAAGCCTCAGGACAAATGATTCATGGGGTGACATTCTACCTACTGTGGGCACCTGTGTAGATGGTCAACTGTGATAAAGTCTGCTTTTTTGGGACTCAGCTTCTAGAAGGCCAGCAGGCAAAAGTTCAGCAGCCAGGAGAGCTTTTACAGTAAAAGTGCCAGACAGAGGAATCTCTGGCTGGAGTATTACTCCTGCTGGATAAGGGAGAGCCAGAGGATTACCCATTAGGGTCTGGAATTCCCATTATCTGTGTTTACTCACTGGTAAATACATTATGAATGGGAAGGACCAATGGAGTGACGTCTTGTCCTTGCTGTGAAACATGGTGGTTTAAGATCAGAAGATTTGACAGCACTATGCCAGCAACCTGCTTTTTTAAAGAAGAAATTTCTAATTGACCTTTGAAGTTATAAAAGTGAAAAATCCTTCTGAAAGAGATGAACAGCAGAGCCTACACATCAATCTTCTTTCTGCAATAAAGAGCTGGGTAAGTCTGCTTGCCTCACAAGATTGGAACAAATGAATCAGAAAATTGGGCTTTGATGTCTTAAAAGATAATGATGATGATGACGACGATGATGATACAACTTTTATTTATAACACCGTTTACGCCAAAGGGTGGAACAACAATTTTAAGGATTTAAGTGCCTATGCTTTATGAATAGACTGAATTTCATTTTATTTGTAAGATAGAATTGGATTTTAACCAGGAGAAATTACAGTGTGAGAAAGTACAGATGTTATCAGTTTGATGTTGCTAACATTTGTCTCAGTGGCAGATCTTGGTTGTTAACTTAGCAACTGCTGGAGGAAGTGAAAGACAGAAACTTACGAGAAGCACTGTGAGGGTGTTTTACAATGGATGTTGGAGGAATTACACATAGAATTCCTAAACTGGCAGAGGAATATTTTAGTGATTATGAGAAAAGAGTTCAGCATCAAGGAACTGTAGTGAGAACTAAGATAAGGGAGAGATGCAGAAGCTAACATGGAAGTGAAATTACTTATACTTCAAAGACTCAAGGATATAGCGATGCAATCCCAGATGACTGAGATTAAGTCCTGCCAATCTAATACATTTTTTGTTTCTTTCACTCGACTGAACTCATCCCTTCCTCATTATCTGGTTGATCTTCCAACTTTTAAAATGAAGTTAGCCTTTCTGCATGCTAGATTGAATGTTCTCCCACTGGCAATTCGGATGGGTAGGTACAAGAACGTTCCTATGAAGGACAGAGTATGTGTTTCCAACTCTGTTTCAACAGAAGATTTAATTCATGTTCTGCTTGAGTGCCCTATTTATAACGATATTAGGAACAAGTATATTTTTCCTTTATTGAAGTCTTTTAAGGGAAATCCCTCCTTTGTGAAGGTTTGTTTTCTGCTATCTGATACTGTGAAATATGTGTCTTTTAGAACATCTAAAATTCTTGTTAGGGCCTTACAAATACGTGCTATAAAGAACAAAGAGGGGTATGGAAAGTGATTTATCTATTGTTGATTATATATTACATGTAAATTGGCTGGATTATCCTTTCTCATTTTATTTTATTGTATTTTTATTTTTGTGCAATGGCTGGCTGCTAAAATGCAATAAACTTGACTTGACTTGACTTAGGCAAAACCAAAGTCATTGTCAGGTAGATTGCAAGGCAACTCTAGAGACAATAGGCTTATGCTAAAAGCTGGATAGATCAGAGCAGAAAAGAGAAGTTCCCACCAAACTGTGATTGCTTTAACCCTGATCCATCACACATGGATGTTCCCTGCTTTGTCTTCCCAACCTTTCCACAATACAGCCATCACCCCTTTGTCACCTAAATGCTAAGACCATTAATTCCATCCAGACCTCATTGGTCACAACTCCCCTTGTCCATTCAGCTGGGAGAGCGATTCACACCCATACCTGTAGGCTAGACTTTGGGTATAAAACCCCTCAATTTCAAGCAGTCTCTCGACTTACTGGATGACATACTGTCCATTTGATTCCTGAATGAGAACTGTCCTGAGGTGTCTACCTAAGCCTCATTGCTGCTTATTTTCACTTTTCTCCAGATTGGTAATTATCACCCAAACCCTACGAGTCCTCTATCGACAACTTTCCTCCTTTTTCCTTTGGTTAGTCCTTGTGTTACTGTGTGAGTGCTTGGATCTTTCAATAAAATCTTTCAATAAAACACATTTTAGTTTACATTTTGGATTCTCTGACTAATTGTTTTCTGTGTGATCCTGAAAACATTGGTGAAAAGATTTTGTTAAGTTACCCCTCCCCTTGCAGGCCTCTTAATTTTGAGCTAATTAACTCCCCATTGTCATGTGGAGCTACTGGCATCACAGGTGGATCCTGAAGTCACCCACATTTTGGGGGTAACAGTAGAATTAGTAGAATTAACGTTATTTAGTAGTCTTGATGTCATTTACCATGTAATGTCATTTAGCATGTAAGCAATTAGTAATGGAATGTAATAAAAACTGAAATAGAGATATTATGCTAGTAGAAGAAACTTCACTTGCTTTGCTGTCTCAAAACCATGCACTGGGCAAAGATGTGAAGAAGAGAAATATTGGACATTTCTTTTTGAGGGGTTTGAATTAATCTGATTGCTATAAGCCATTGAAATGAACAAGGAAGGTTGATTATTTTTCCTTTTCTTTCTTTTTCTTTTTCTCTTTCCTTCCTTTCTTTTATTTTCTCTTATTTTTAAATGTTTAAATCATATATTTTTGTTTTTCTTTATGTTGTCATTTTCTTCTATGTATTTGCAGTATTTTTGGAAAAGATTAATAAAAATATCTTTTAAAGAACACATGTTTTAATTAGCTGAAGGAATATGGGAGTTAAGTTTGCATTTCTTCTTTCTGCATCCATTCATAACTTGCACATATTTAATAAAACTCATTCTTTTCTTTTTTTTGCGCTTCTGTGTTTCTTTCTGGCAAATCCTCCAGTCTCTTTGGCTGATGCCTGAACAGGTCAAGAAATATCCTAGAAATCTCCACAAATACACATGCCTAAATCCAGTTGGTAGTTCGGAACCCTGAATCAACAGGATTTACATAAGTGTTGAGTTTCTATTGAGTGGGTCCATTTGAGACTAGTAACTGAGTTTTGTCTATAGTCACATTCAACTTATGTGGTGGTAACTATTATTAAACTGCAGTTGCTACCCTGGCTCAAGTCAGGATTGGGGTCATTGTTCACAGAGAGAAGGGTCGCCATTTGCCCTGTAGCACATTTTCAGTGAGAATTCTTTGCTGAATCTGCTATTTTCTGTGAGATGGAAGCTGCTATTGGTATCAGTTGCAGTTTCCTCCAGAAAGCTGTAGCTTATGATGGACAATTTTAATTCAGAATATATTGCAAAGAAAAGACTTAATTCCTCCTTCTATTTCTCATGCTCTGCGATCCCTTTCCTTTTTTTAAAACAACAAGAAGCAGTTATGCTAGAAATGTTTAACATAGGATGGGACATGCCCCTTAATTTAATTATTTAGCTCCCGAAACCATTGTTTTAAAGGGTTTGTTATAAGCAGTGGAAGTAACCTCTTTTCTCACATCCAACAAGCAAAAAGACATTTTGTAGTTTCCATGACAGAACAATTGTTACGTTGATAGAGACATGAGAGGACTTGGATCATAGAAGAGAAATCCTGAGATTTAAGAAGGAAAAAGAAACCTTGCCATGGTTCACTGTGGCTAGGTGGCAGATAATTAGTGTAATTAGCAATCGAGTCATAGGACTGAGGAAAACCCTCCTCTCTGAAAACAAAGGCTATGAACTAGCCACCCTCCCCACTCAGCATTGCAATGGAATGCAATCTGTGAGGGTTCAGAATCACAGAACTAGTTGATTATCCACACCTCCCAGCCAGATTGAATGCTCTCTCTCGCTGCCTAGGGGGACAGAGAAAGGAGTAGTGAATTTGTAGGTGTTCTGTGAAAATCACCTGGGGATAATAATTTGTGATCACAATCTTCCTTGCAGTTCTAAAGTGACAGGACACATGTTGGGAATTCTCCATCCCATTATCACCTAGCCAATTCTTTTCACTCCTCTGCTTGACAATCTGAACATCACAGAGGAAGCTCAGTGTACACATAATTTGCCCGATGACAGAATGCCTACAATTTCATCTCCACACATTTCTCTTGCTTCAAATGAAAAAAAAAAAAAAAGGGAGGGAAAGAAAGGAAAGGAAGTAAGAGTTCTATTTTATTATCTTCTGGTTTGTGTTTAGTTTGTCTCCATATTTTAAGTAAAAATATTATAGTTAGGAAAGGCAAGGAATGTAGTGACTTGTCCATAGTGGAATTTCAGGACTTCTGACACCATTTGTCCGAGGAAAATATTGGAACTGGGATGGTGGGATCTTTGAGTGAGACAGACAGAATGATTTCGTGATATTTTTCAACATATTTAAACGGCATGCTTAATCTTGTTTGAAGTAGAATAAGGAGGATTTTTTAAATCTATCTCATATTATTGACTACTGTAAAGTTTTGCTTATCAGTTATCCTATCTACATTATCAGCTCTTCTGGGTCTTCTGAGATCAAAAAATTCTTGCCAGTAAAGCCCACATATCTTACAGTTAGGAATGCTTTCATAGCAAGCATGTTGATTTAAAATCCTGAGCAGGAGCCAGAGAATGAAGGAAAAAAGAAAGAACTCAAACTACTTTTGAAAACTGATGGAACTTAAGTTTGTGTTCTAGTATGGAAGCCAGCCTATTCAGTTCCAAAACTCTGCCCTGGTGATTGACATACTATAGCTTTTAAGATATGGGGGAATGTCCACTCACTCTAAACAGTGTTCTTTCATGACCACACATACAGTTCTTTGTTGGACAGAGTTGAATTGTATGTTTGAATCCCACATTTCAATCCAATTGGAAGCATTGTTTTTTTCTACTGAATTTTCTTAAATTAAGTCGGAGTATGCTCTGAAAGACAGCAATGGGTATGGGGTGGGAAAGGAATTCAGGTTTTACGATCTGTGCTATCCATTGCCAGGACAAAGTAAATCTGAGGGACTCAAATTTCAAGTACATCTGTGCTGTCAAAAAGAAGAGTAACAAAATGACACAAAAGAAATCAGTCCCCTTTATTCTATTAATGCACCATTTATTTCACTGTAGTTTGAAGATTTATGACAGAAAAAAAGCTGGAAAAATGAAATGTGTCCAGAAACTCAATTCTGAAAGCCTATTCCTGTTATCCATCGATAATGCTATCATGGTTGTTATAGACAAGATATATATAATTCATTTGCCATTACAATACATTTTCAATATGTCAAACCTGTTTTTTTTTTAAAATGCTGATTCATTCTCTTCTGCTTCACAAATCCTCTTTTGTTCTTCTTCTTATACTTCCTAGCAAGATTTCATTGGGAATCATTCAGGGTAATAACAACAATTTGTTTTTATAGTTGCTTTCAGTTCTTGCAGATTGCCAAAAAAATATTTTATGAGTTTGTTTCTGATTTTTGTTCATACAGTTTGGAAAATCAACATGACATTCAAAGGCAGGATGGTTTTTACATCTGAGGTACTACTGTGAGTATAATCAGTTGAACTACTGGATTGAATTTTCACCTTGTAAACTCTAGTCTCCTCTCTTTTCTGGAGACCAAAGTTTATCCATCTTGAGCAATAAAAATGAGCATGTGGGGGATTTGGGAGAAAGTCTTTTTTTACTGAATGTAAAAAGTGATTTTTCCTTCCAGATATTTTGGTTATTCAGTACAAACGATGTATATCTAAGGAAACTGGAGGGGAAAGACAAATTTGTCTCAAAAAATGCAAAATGTACTGAAAGGTCAGGAATGCAAGGCATTTATAGCTTAGCTAGTGTTTTTGACTAGAAATTTATCTGGAGTTTGGTTAGGCAATCTTTGGTCTTGCAAGGCTTCTTTCTTCCAAGGCTTAGGAGCATCACTAGAGATTTTTTTTCCCCCACCGTGATCTCAAGAGCCTTTAAAATTCCTCTAGGCCTTTCTCTTTTGCTCTCTGTGAAGAAATGACAACCAAAACTTAACTTTAAATGATGCCACTCCACATCTTGATTATAATCCTAAATTAAACTATCTGCTGCTAAAAGAAACATAAAGAGAGGATAAATTGCCACTCAGAAGTCATTTGTTTCCTATAACACATGGGCTGCATGTGGTTCTTTTCTTTCATTTATTGTAACTACCCTCCTTTTCCTTCATAAGAATTAACCTTCCTTCTGTTCACAAGAAAGAAAAAAAATCTTTTTTTTTTCTCTGAAGAGCCCAGGATCAAATTAATACATTTGTATCTTCTATGCTAAGTGCTGGACAATACAAATCATAGTTCCTCAATGTAATGCCCTTTAAGTATTTTGTATCACAAATCCCATTATATCTGACTCCCACTGGTCAGGCTGGTGGACTCCGAAGGGAGTAGTAGTTCAGACTGTCTGGAACATATCACATCAATGAAGGGAGTCATAAGTCATTGTAATAGTTACTGTTATGTATGGGAATCTAGACATTTGTGTGCAGTACAGACATATGATGGCCAGGAACACATATAGAATGCAAGGACAGCAATATACTTACATGTGCTATGTTTTTCCATGTTAATATACCTCTACCTTATTCTTACTGACACACAACAACATAGTGTAATTGTTAAAGTGTGACTCATCTTTTGTGTATTTTTGTATCTTTGTGTGTGTGTGTGTGTGGTTTAGAATTTCATTGTGGTGAAAATACTGAAGAACACCTCTGAGTTTTGTTAGTTTGTTAATAAGCCTTCACAGCTTTTAATGCTATGGAATACAAACACAGTATATTGAACCAATGGAACAGAAATGCAATACCTGGGTCCTTGTGGAAGCTTAATGACTTTTGAGCAAGTGAACCCTGAACACCATGGATCTAAATGGACAGAAATGACTGTTAATGGGTCACTATATTTATTTTCATTCATGAATGCTAGAGGGTGGCAGCATATATAGTATCACTAAGCTTGTTATATGTGAGTCTTACCTGTAGCACTTCAAAACTGCAGGTGTGAGTTCAGTGGAGAGACTACCACTTCATGCACAAATATCTTCCATATAGAAAAGTAGCATGTTGGGCAAAATCTGTTCAAAATGCTAACTACCTCTGTGAAAGGGACTGTTTGTTATGCATGTACATTCTTATCTTGTGTAGCCTCACCTACAGTATATAGAATATTGCAGTCAAGGTGTAAATTTCTCACCTCAGTGAAACAATTTCTTCCTGATCCCACTTCAAAGAGATTATTATACGATGACAAGTTCAAAGTTTTATTTTCTGGATGATCCTGAGATCTGGATGCAGAAACAGACAAACCCAGCGAATTGGTATGGATGGGGGATGGCGTTTAAAGAATACTCGGAAGGTTTATGGAACCCAGGACAGATGTGTGGGTGCTGAAACTGCTCCCTTGTTTGCACATGAGAGAGCAGTTTGGACATGTGTACATGCCTGTCACTGTGTCCCTTTCATCTAGGATGTGGCAGCAGGGGGTGTAGGTGCTGAGGGACATGGTGGCAGGCATGCGCACAACCAAACTATGATGCTAGTGACCAGGATTTGAATCCCCACTCAGCCATGGAAACCCATTGGTGACCTGAGGTAAGCCACATTCTCTCAGCCTCAGAGAAAGGCAAAGGCAACAAACCCTGCCAAGAAAATCCTCATAATAGGGTCGTCTTAGGGTCACTATGAATCAGTTTTTAAAGGGGAGAGACATGATGCAAGCAGTAACCTCCCCCTGTCAACAGCACTTTGTTTTTGTGTGTTCAAGTCACTTCCGATTTATGGGAACCCTAATGTGAACCTATCACAGAGGTTTTTTGGCAAGATTTGTTCAGAAGGGGGTTGCCTCTGCCTTCCTCTGAGATTGAGAGAATATGACTTGCCCAAGGTCACCTAGCATCTGAGTGGGGAGTGAATCTTAGTCTCCAGAAGCCTTAAATAAATTAATAAATACTTGAATTATTAAATCTGAAATTAAGTATTTAAATGTTGAGTTAAATCTTGGGGTTCCCCAGCCATAAGTTATATTTACAGGGGGTCCCTGGTAAAGAAAAGGTTAAGAACCACTGATTTAGAGGACATGTTCTTTCAGCTTACATTAAGCTAAACTACTTATATCTTTCAGGACTATCAGTGAAGCACCACCATGGTCTCACCAGGTTAGACACCAGCTTGTCAATGGCAGAACCCCTCTGCCAAAGAGTGTCCTTTCTCTTCTCTTAACTCTGACATTAAAGAGAAATGATTGAAGGCCAAAGCTCCCCCCACTCTTTTCATCAGAAATTACATGTAAAGGATAAGCAATTAAACTGTATTTTATATTTCCCATGAAGTATTGATAGAGACAGTGGGCAACATCCAAGGATAAAATTTTCCTAACTTTGAATCAATTCCTGATCTTTCTTATAGAGATGAAATTATTCAATTTTTTTTTCCAAAAACTGATTAAAAAGAAAAACCATCCATGTTTCTTGGGGTCTGATAGACCTTGATAGGGTGAATGGACTGAGGAGAATCTTCGTAGTTGGAACTTTTTCTGTGTAGAATTTATACATTGCTGTTTTGCTCAGAAAACACCATTGTTTGTGCAGGAACCAGGATTTTTGACATAGGAAATAGTATTTTTGCTCTGAAATATTATTTTCTGCAATCATCCTCACTATCATTATCATTATCATCTGCCTTTTTTCTCTGTTCAGGACTCAAAGCAGCTTACAACAAATTAAAAATAGATTAAACAACAAGAAGAACAACAGCAGCAAAAGCAACAACAACAAAGTAAAATCCAATTAAAATATACACTATTACACACACAGACACAGACACACCAGCACAACAACCAGGAATTTTCAGCACATTGTTTAGGTGATATGCACCGTGTACAATCTATCATCAAATGTCTGTTGGAACAAAAAAAGAATTTACTTGTCTGTAAAGAAAAGGTAAGGAGGGTACCAGTCTGGCTTCTCTGGGAACAGTGAACAGTGGGAAGAAAACTGCTAAAATTAATTGTTGCTTCCTTTTGGAATGAAAGATACGAAAAATCACATCCCTACTTTCCTTGCTATTTTTAGCAGATCATAATATAAGGGGAAAGTGACCCTGTCCAAAATGGATACTGTTTGCTGCCTTTTCTAACTCTGGTTGAATGTGGCCCCATGTTGCTGTTACAAGAGAATAATGGTTGCTGTCAAGAGTAACTTAAGCTTAAGTAAAGAAATAATCAATTACATGCCCATTGTTTTCAAAGTCAGAGTAACTGAAAAGGGCTATTTGATTTGAAAAAGTGCTTAAAGGAATACTTTTATTTAATAACTGTTTAATATGAATGAGCTACACATATCCTGAAAAGATTACACAAACCATTGTTCACCAGGCAAAAGCATGCTTTGAGTGCTTTAACACTGAGGATCATAGGCAACAAACACTTAGGTGGAAGTGTGCATCTGTATCCCTTCATTCCTTTCAGAGGCTGTGTCAAAAGTTTATTGAAGAAGTAAGACCATGTTGGTTAAAAGTAATAAATATAATTGAGAAGATTTGTGTAAGTATTTTGTTCTTTTGTTCAGGTACGGTCAGAGTTCATATGTGAATGTTATCAACGTGTTAAGAAGTTCATAGACGGAAGTGGCAGGCAGGCCACAGAGAGGCGGGATTTGGAATATCTGCCAACTGCAGATTGAAAAGGGTGCAAGATATGAAAAACGCAGTAACACTAAGGTAGGCAATATACTAATCTTTTTGAAATAATTTTTTTTGCAAAATAAAGAATAGGGCTGTGACTCATCCTGAGATGATGATTCTTTATTATGGACAGGGCTTGTGCTTATAAAAATGATTAAATGATACAATTAAGTACATAATGATTCAGTTATAATGTATGTACGAATTGTAAAGATGAAAATCAATGTTAGGCATCAGTGTGTGACACGGGTTGTGAACACAATGAATTATACTACATATTTGAAAATACAGTAAAAAAGTTATTGCATTTGCATTGAATTGTGGTAACGATAATGCAGCATAACATGCTGTTGACTTGCAATAACTCAGTCTGTGTTGGAGAAAGTTTACTACATTTGGATTCATTGAAGCCCTGTTCCCATGTTACATTCTGACATGATGAAGCCACTAAAAGCTAAATTGAAGTTAGACAATATTCAATTGGTTACATATATGGACCTTTGTTACACAGGAGGAAAGCACTGAAGAGTAATAATGTGACAGGTAGACTCAAGCAAGGTAAGCACATAAAATCAGCATGATAGTTTGCCTATTAACCAAACTAATTATCATTTTCTCACAAGCAGAGATTGTACCCTCCCCAAAAAAAGAATGTAATAAAGTCAAGATTGGATTTAAACCTAGGCACAACATATTTAAATGAAACATGACAATTATAATATCAGAGTGGAGATGCAAATCTTTCCTTATTTTGTTTCTTCATGGGATAAATAATTTCAGGAAAACTTCTTGCTTAATGAAAATACAAGAGATTTTGCAGAATTTTTGTACAGTTTTTGTACAGATATTATTCATAGTTTGAGACTTTTTTGGGGGAAAGTTGATTGTGCAAAATATAAATAAAAATCCAAAATATTTTGGGAGAGAAGATACAAAATGTATATTTTGCGCAATAGAATGACTTCTGCAGTTTTTTTTCTTTTTAAAAAATAATACACACAGAATAATACAGATCTGGTTTTTCTGCACAGGAATCTGGATGTGCATTTACCCAATTTGTATAGCCTTTATGCTTATTGGATAAAAATTATGCAAAATTTTCACAAAAACACAGATTTCTATGCAGAAAAATTAAATGCAATTTTTCTTTGTGTGTATTCTGTGCAAAAAAACAAAAACAAAAAAACAATGTTTTTGTATTGGAATCTGCATTTTGCACAAAAACATGTTTTATCCACAGGAAAACCATAGGGTGGGTGAGTTGTCAAACGAATGTCCTCTAATGAAATCTTGATGTATGAAAAATCTTATGGCTATTTCCATTCCCTGCTGAGGCATCTCAAATATCAAGACAGCATTTTTTAAAAATAAGTAATGTGAATGTTCTTTTACATTCTTCAGGTCTTAATTGGAATAAATTCAGTGTGGAAGGAATGATCCTACCAGTTTGTGCAAACAATGCATAG
Organism: Cyclura pinguis; assembly: GCA_030412105.1. Classification (NCBI taxonomy): domain Eukaryota; kingdom Metazoa; phylum Chordata; class Lepidosauria; order Squamata; family Iguanidae; genus Cyclura; species Cyclura pinguis. Next base: position 136,553,578 of record CM059600.1, read on the forward strand.
AAACCTATGTGAATTATACTTTCTTTTTGTCCTCATGAATTTCCTGTCTTAACAAGTAATAGGCAGCAACCAGTTCCATTTATACAGATAGATGTATGAGAAGCTGGTGCTCCATGCAAACTTAATTGGGTACGGCCTTCCTTGCATGTGATAGCCCAAAATTTAGGTGACTCAGGGGTCCACGCATGATGTCAGTGCCTTTGTGAAATGGTGGGGAATATGAGTTCAAAGAGGAGGCTATGAGAGGGGGATGACCTTGGAAGATCTTTTACACCTGTGTATACTGGTACTAGTGCAGGGAAAAACCAGCCAGAGATTCAAAAGTAAGCTTATTTGTTTTATTGGGGGAATTAACAATCACACACTTTAGATCCAAGCAGTCTTGCAATCACACAAGTCTAACTGACGGAAAAGGGAGGAAAGGTTTGGATAGAGAGAGTTGGATAGTGAGAGTGTGATATTCAGAGAGAAGCAATTGTGGCTTAGACTAGTGGCAGAGTGACAGTTAGTATGCCAAAAGTACTATGAGTTGGCTAGCCCAGAGCCAGGGTTTAAATACCCTATTTCTGCCTGGAGGTTGAAGGTGTTAATGGTTGTCTGGCAGAGCAAACAATGGAGTCTAGAGAGTGGACAATGTGCTCTGGAATAAGCTAATGGCCTTAGCGTTAGGTGACAGATGGGAATCATGATAGCTCCTTGATTGCTGGGCAGGAAAGGGAATAAAGGAACACTTTGCTGGGGAGTGGGAAGGGGGGTTGAAGATCATTAGTTTAGTTTCGGGTTCCAATGTCTCTGGAGGCTGAGTCGTTGATGGACATTTGCAAATCCATTGTCACTGGAGTTCCCTGATGATTTCCTGACTATGATCTGGCCATTCCTTGAGGTCCTGCCTGACCTAGCTCTTGCATGTGTTCAGCCAATCCTTACTCTTAGCCAGCATGGCCATGCAGTCATAGCAGCATATAATTTATATTTATGTCAATTAATATTTGTCAATTCAACCATATCAAAGTGTTACAGCCTGGTAACACATCGAGAGTCTCCTAAAAGAGAGACTACTTAGTTCTGAGTTCAGCTTGCCATCATAACAATTAAGACCATCTACGTGCATGAGTGCTTGTACTCTTGTGAATTTTTCTCCCATCTGTGCTTTCTGACTGCAAAAGCTGCAAAGTGTAAAACCAGTTTGTCAAAGTCAACAAATCCAATCAAGCTCAACACACAAACATACAACAAAATTCATGTCAGTAAGAAAATAGATGAAAAAACAAAAAAGACTTGTTAGACCAAAGACTGAACAGTTTACTATAGGTACAATATTTTTTCTAATCAATACATGGGCCACTGCATGAACCATCGGAGCTAATCAGTGCATGAACCACCATGGCTAGATGGTCTTTATCCAAGAACAGATGAAGTTGTTGCACCATCCAAGATAGAGTGCGTTAAACCAGTAAGGTCACCTCAACCTTGAGTGGAAAAGAGGGATCTCAGAGCAACCTCAAATGACATATATGCCACTTCCTTCAGAGGAAGTGCAACCCTGTCCAGAAATCTGGTAACCACTTACCTATAGAGTCTCACTTATCATAATCCAAGTTGAATTTATTAGCTCTCATACAGCTTCCAACTGTATCTGGTGAGCTAACCAGTTTTTCCTGGGTCACAACCACTACAGTGTTTGGTTTTGTCATTATACAGATGATTTCTCATGTAAAACATCCTGTTGGCTGCTCCCAGCATCTCCATATGGGTGTTAAACAAAATAGTGCTCTATATCACCCCACAGTTTAAGTTGTTAGGGGGCTGGGACACAGTTGTTGAATAAAGGTAAATCAGATTCAACAGCCATTCTTGGCAAGGCATTTATTCCCACGTAGCCCAGTGGTTAAATAGCCCTGCAGGCATTGCTCTTACTCTGAACCTTTCCATTCTCAGATACTTCTTGGAAAAAAAAGTTGGTTGTGAGAAGACTAGAAGTTTATAAAATATTTAAATTCCCTTGTTCTGGCAGGTTGTCAGTGTTTTCTTAAAACTACAATGGCTTTTCTGTCACCTGCTAGTTTTCAACTTGAAATATCAAAAGCCTGATATAAACAATAGTTGGGCAAGAGTTCCATATATATCACAATTATGTTGTACAATGAGAAGTGTTAGAAAGATCAGGAGGAAATCCATACAACACTACAAGGAGCAAGGAGCAAATCCATACCAAACTACAAAAAACATCACCATCAACAACAAAAACCAAGACAAAGAGAGTAAGTATGCTACAGTTAAAGATCAACTACACTAGGCGATTTACAGTTATTTATGGCTGAACTGAGTTTTTCTTGTTCTTTGTTGTGATGCTCATTGTATTGTATGCTGTTGACAAGTAGGATCTGCAGAGTGCATGTGTGTGTGTGTGCGCACGCGCACACACACAAACATATACACACTGCATTGTGATCTATTCTTGGTCAAGATTCTGGTCTTCAGCCTCTTTCTTGATACTCCATTCCATTCTGTCCTCCCAAATTTATCCTTTTATAAAAACCATCCAACAACTGAGTTAGTATACCAAGGTCACTATTTTCTTTAGAACGTCTTGCTGGCATTACCCATTAATAGTTTATTTTTACAGCTAAAATATCTTTTTCCACCTCTGCAAGCCACCAGAGCCTGATGATATGGCCTAGTGTGGATGGCAGCTACATAAGGATCCATACTTGTAAGATATGATTGCTAAAAGTATATGGAACAATGGCATTTATGCCACACCATTAATTGCTGGGCATTAAAAGCAGGCAGGCAGGCTGGCTGTGAATCCATACCTTCTTCTATCTGCTGTCCTCTAGCTGGGGAGCATAAATATCCCCTTTCCCAGTATTCCAGGATAGTCAGCAACAACCACAGTACTGAGTGTCTTCTTTACACAGTGTCAGGCAAGGAGAAATGAGAAGACAAGGTGAATTGACTATGCAGAGGCCTTACTGTAGTGTTTAACAAAAAGGGGAGAGTAGACAGGAGAGAAAGTAAAAACAATGTTCCATGTAAATCTCAAGTGTCTTGATAGATGTAACTTTTTTTCCTTTTCTTCTAACATTCTTAAATGTTTTAATATGTACAATTTTTTTAAAAAAAATATTGATAATTTTCCAGTATATCCACACTACACAATTATAGCAGTTTGATCCCACTTGTACTTCAGTTTCTCCATGTAACAATTCTGTGGTCTTTAGTTTGATGAAAGACTTAAAATTTTCTGCTACAGTGCTCTATATCTATGGAATTCAGGGAGGGAGAGTTCACTAGCACAACATTCTACCGTGTTAAAAATCCCCATATGGAAGCAGCCAGGGCAGCTGAAGTAAGATCAAACCACAATAATTTTGCAGTGTCGATACACCCATATTCTACTTTAATTCATACTGTAAGTGACTTTAGGTGCTGCACTACGTTAAAGGTGAGATATTAAAATGGTAAAGTAAATAAAATATCACTAGCTCTAGATTCATCAGTCTGAGCCCTATGTTTAGTGGCAATAAGACATATTGTTGTGTGCTTTCAAGTTGTTTCCAGTCCATCATTACCCCAATGTGAATCAATCATGGGGTTTTCTTGGGGCTGAGAATGTGTGATAGACCCAAGGTCGTTACTACCCATTGAATTAATGGAATTTTTCTCACCATTCAATAATTTATTCAAAGGGCCCACTCTAGATGGGCCAGTAACCAAGAGGATTCAGGCTACTGTCTCTTGTAAGATTGACGTTATCCCAATATGCTGTAGAACTCTCTGGAAACACTGCATTTTCTGTAGTGATGCTTACATGAACTCATTTGCAGAGGCCCAAACACCAGCCGTCTTCTGTATATCTCTTGACTGTGATGTTGGTACTGTCTACCTGAAAGTTAAATCATGATGTCAAAGTACTCACTTTTGCAGGGAGTCCTGCAAATCCTACTGAAGATGGGGGAAGGTTCTGCATGGATGTATCCATTTTTGGTTCAAGCGCAAGAGATTTTCCTACAGCACTATCATTATTTCCATTTGGTTTGGATGACAGCACATATTATCTTCATAGTATGAAAGACCACTTTACCATAAGATGATAAAGACTAGAATAAACGGTATCAGTCTGAATATCGCAGAGAGCTGATGAAGAATAAAGGGCAACTGATTTTTTTTTTCAACAGCACAGAGAATAGCAGTGTGTTTCAGCTCATTAAGAAAAAGGATGAGTACGTTTCACAAAATATGGCCTTGTGGGCTAAAGCTGTCTCTCTTTGTTCCTTGAACAGTGGAACGAGTCTTTACATCTCAGGCCAATTATCTACCAGCATTCTACAGAAACTGACAAAACGTATACTATGAGGAATGATATGAAGCCAGTTTGCTTTGTACCCTGCATTTGCATGTGGTTTGTGTGTGTACTCACTCTCTTTTTCTCTCTCACCAGAAGATGTGAAGACTCTTATTAGAAGAACAAAAACTTTCCCTGTGATATAAACAACATCCAACAGCAAATAATCATTAAAGACTCTTAATATCAGGAAGCCAGGCAGACTTCCTGGGAATGTATATACACACACATACATACACACCAGCACTGATCTGTATTTTAAATTTCAATTAAAATGCCAATAGTTGGATGCGCCAATATGGAATCCACACATCTTAAGGAATTAATCAACCAATCAATTAGTTAATTAATGCATGAAGCTTGACAGAGACAGCCAAAGCAAAGGTGGGCAAAGGTAGAACCTGGCTTCATCTGCAGAGTTTCTGGTTGCATTAACTTCAGAGGAGGAAAACACCACTCAGCAGCTGAGGTGGGCAGATTTTTTGCTGCTTGGTAGAAGCTGGTTGGGGGGATAAGTAAAGTTCCATGTGTTGTGATCAAAAGAGTAATTAGTCCTCCTTCCACTGACCTAACTGCCCATCCACCAGGGTCCAAATGTGGCCACCAATGTCCTTTTTTCCTGGTCTATGGCTCCTCTCGAGCCCCTGAGGTCTCTAAGGTGCTGAAACACCCCATTTGTAAATCACATTTGGCTGCTTCTTGAGGCTTCTAGGAGGGATGGTTTTGTCCCAGCAGAGGTCCAAATTATCTAGTCATTGCAGAGCACCCCCTCAAACCCCCCCCCCCAAATCAAACATGGAAATGACTATTTGGTCTTTTCTGGTTTTGATCTCTTGCATTTGTGGGTTTTTTCTTCTTCTTTTTTTCTACTTGCAGTCTTGCTATTGAGAGTCTTGGGTGCTAGGGGTGAAAATATGATCCCTAAACTTGCCAGAGTTGTCCATAACCACAGAACCTGCTTTAGAACCTACCCAGCCACAAAGATTGTATATAATACAGAACTAGCTAGAATCAAGTAGATTTAAAATATCAAACAAATGAAGCCTTAGCTTGCTTTCAATATGCAGCCAACTAAAATCTGCAAGAGAAGGCACACTGATGAGAATGTTTTAAAGTCACAATGTTCTTTGACAGAAAAAGTTTGGAGTAAATATGAAGGAAATTTCACCAACAGCCTTTTAAATAAAAATCCTTTGTAGGAGGATATCATTGATGTTCAATCTTTGAAAGGTTTAAAGAGAAGTTTAATACACAAGTATGGTTATTATAGATATTCATCATAAAAATAACCTTGTTCTCTGATGCTTCTGCACATAATTCACAAAGCAGAAAGATAAATACCACTTATAATATCATAATCCTATAAATACAACTAGCACAAGAAGTGTCTGTTTTGCCTTTAGTACTTGTTCTTTTCTTACTTGCTTGCCACAGAGCTGAATTTCTTCCTGAAAATATGAACTGTTCCTTTTCGTGATGTGACCTCCAAATATGATCTCCACTGGCTGATACTTTCACTTAATTTTGCTTCTAATCCAGTATCTTTCTTTTCCTTTTTCTCTTTTTTCCCCATTTTTTTAGTTAGCAATATGCCTCTTTGCTTTTTGGTTCTGTTTTACTTTATTCTCTTATCTCCCCAGATTATGCTGCACAGCAGATGTTGCCTTTGCCATATGCTGTCATTCCACATGCCTAAAGAAGCTGAAATGGATCATTTCCCTCCACCCCTAGGAAACTTATTGATTTTGAAATAAACTTAAAAATAGAAAAAGAAAAATACATATAACAATATAACACCCTAAAGAGATGAAGAAATTAATTATAACCCTTGGTAAATCACAGATATGTCTTAGGATAGCTAAATTAAAAGAAATGATGGAGAAGCTCACTCAAAACCCATTGAATGGGACCTTGGGAATGTAACAATCTTTCAGCCTCAGAAGAAGGCAATGGCAAAACTCTTTTGAATACAACATGTCAAGAAAACCCTATGATAGGGTCATTGTAAGTTGAAATTATTTGTTGAAAAACAAATCTATCTCTAAATCTATACCTACCTACCAACCCAGACATGCATGTATATATTCAGGAGTGGTGATACTGAGGAGTGGCCCACACACAGGGTTGCTTACATCCCTCCTTCTCTGCCTTCCTCTGAAACCTCTTTCTTCCTTTGTTGTTTTCTTATTCTCCAAATCACTCACTCACTCGCTCACTCACTCAGTCACCCGCCACTATAACATGTACTGCCACTACTGCATGTCAGATGTGGCAAAACCACAGCTGAGCATCTCTCTCTCTCTCTGCTTCCTCCACCTGCCTGCAACCAACAGTTGTGTTTTTGAATAGGAGAAATTAAGAATTTGATCCCCCCCCCCCCGCTTATTGCATTCCCTCATACAAGAATGAATAATTTCAGCGATTTTATCCCTGCTCTGGCAGGAATTACTAAGGTGTTGCTACAATTTTGGAGCATCATTCATAACTTCATTAGGGAAAACTTATTTGTGCAAAAATACATATTTTATTTTTCTATGCATAAAATGTGGCATAAAATTTCACACAGTACATGGATTCCTGAACATATATACATACCTTGGACTCTTAGTCTGGGTCACATTGCTTCATCTTTTCTTTCCAGATAGGTAATCACCCACTATACTCTAACTTCTCACTGTCCAATTTTTTCTCCCTTTCCTTCAGTTAGCTTTGTGTGATTGCCAGAATGCTTGGATCTTGTGTGCATGTGATTGTTAATTCCCCCAATAAAATAAATATTCTTTGAATATCCAGTTGGTGTCCCTGCATTAGTACAGGTATGTACAGGTGTAAAAGAGCTTACTTGGTTATCCCCTCTCAGATCACCCTTTTGAATTGTCATGCCCTGTTTCTAGAACATGGACTTTGACTCAGAGTCTGAAACAGGGGACATACCAGGGGCTGAAACAGGGGGCATGCCATGATCTGCTGTACGGAAAGAGGTTACAGTGTCACAAACAGAACAGGGGGCAGTGCCAGATCCAGCAAAGAGTCCTGCCCATTTAGACACAGAAGATAACTTAGCAGTACCCACCTTTGCAGTGTGCAGACAAGAAAGAGAAAACTTACATTGGTCCCAGAGAATATATAACCAGCAACAATTAATTAGGCAATGGCTGCATTAGGTGGCTGGTCTATATAGCTGTTGCCCTTCCCCTCCAGGAGTTGTCAGAGCTTATCTGACCTTCTACCCTGCTGGATATCTTGCTGAACTCCATGCCTGACTCTGGAATATCTGGGAGCTATTCAGTTTGCTTCGTGTGCATTATCAGCTGTGCCGTTCTGACTAAGATAGGACATGAGCTAATATTCCACACTGTTTCACAGAGGCACTGCCATCTCAGATGGACCCCGAGTCACCCACATTTTGGCGGAACACATTGAAAAGAGATTTTCTACACAGAAAATATGATTGCCTGCACAGAAACAGCTGTTTCCTGATTAGAAGAAGCTGTTTTCTGTGCTGAACAATCACATCAATTTTTTGTCCAGAATAAGTCCTAAATTGCAAATAGGCTTCAAAAACAGTGTGGTTTTTTTTGAAGTCCTTGGGCCTTTCCGCACTCTAGCATTTTAGTGCTATTATTCTACTTTCAACATCTGTGGAATTCTGGGGTTTCTAGCTTACTAAGGCCAAAGAGCTCTCTGGTTGTGAATTCTAAATACCTTTCTTTAAACTGCAAACCCCAGGATTCTATAGGATGTTGAAAGTGGAATAACAGCACTATAACATTGTGGTGCAGAAAGGCCCTTTCTCACAGCAGGAATAAAATTTCCAAAATTAATAATTGCTTGCTTCAAGAAGAAAGTTAGTGATGACTCATCCCTGTTGTTTAGATAGTTGACTTGAAAACCTCTAGTAACAAATTATACACACCTTTGCTGCTGTACACACATGCATAAAAATGTATTGCCTTCCCACCAGGAATAATGACACGGGACAACAGTGTCATGTTAGAACTGGACACAACTTTATTCAGTAACAGAGATCTGCAACACAGCAGCACATGGACATGAGGAAACAGGGTTATAGGTGGCCCAATTAAGTCAAGCCTCTCAAAGTAAGCCCCCTGGCTCTGAACAGTGAACAAAGGCTTTTCTGTTCATCATTGCCTGTCTCTCTTAAATGGAAATGTGTGTCCAGGCTACTCCACCAAACCGTGCTGCTTAGCACTCTCGAAGAGGGTTTAATCCTGAAGCAAAGAAACTTCCATTTCACTGCTCTTGCTGCTTGGTAGTAATAGGTACATGGGTGAGGTTCTTTCACTATCTGGTTGCTGTGGGAGTAGCTCAACTATAGATGTAAAATAAGTGCCTGCATCACACTAGTTGTGACAAAACACAAACTGTTGGGCAAATTCTCATCTAGCATGGCGTTGGTGAAAAATCCATATCCAAGGCTAACCAGGGCATGGTAAAAGGGTACTTATTCAGCCCCCAAAGTCACCTAGCAGCTATTGCTATAGAGAGGGACGGAGGGTGCTGCAAAAGAGGAAAGAGGCCAACTCCCAGCTTGCTTTACCTTATACAGGCAAGCCAGACTGGGGCCTGCTGCAAGCAATATTCTTCAGAGCCCTCCTGAGTGTTTTTCTCCCAGTCAGTAGGCAGGGGAGAACAAAATCATGCCCAGCTAAGGGACTAAGCTGAAGTATTCTTAATGTGATAAGAAAGTAGTTGAAACATATACATTTGAGAGATCAATCTATCTAAAATGAACCAAGCTACAGTTCCTATCCACACGTGTTCATATCTGCAACCAAACAACTTGCTCATTCATGAAATATCTCGACACTGTGGTTTAATCTTTGTCCATCTAGTCAGAAAATAATATGCTGTACTCAGTACAAGGTGATTATATGTCACTACTGACAAAACTCTAAAAAAAATGCTTTAATGGTTCACATTTTATACTCAAGAAAGTGGCAGTTTCTTTGATTTGCAGTCATGTTAAAGTATATGCCCATTGTTAGTATTACTTCCCACAGACACAGCGTGCCAAAATTTACTTTTATCTTAGTGGAATTTCCCCACACAATGTTTCTTAATAGGCCCTTATAGAACACTTTTCACTTGTTTTCCACATATGGGTTATTATTGATACCAAATTTCATATATAGCAATTCATGTTTCCAGCTGAGAAGAACTTTTAAAGCTATTCATTATTTCTGAGGACACAGAGCAGAATTTAATTCTCCTATTTAATTTATTTAAATGCATTAGAAACTTTAAGAGTTTGGGAAAAATTGGCTGGCAACAATCTATTTTGGAAAAATAATGAGATAGTAGAATTTCTGTAATTGATTCCTGCGGTCTAAGGATTATATTTTTTCCTCCTTGTGGGATCTGTGCTTCACGTCTCAATCAGATTTCACGGCAGTGCTAAATATAATCAAAGACATGGTTCAAAAATGACAGCCTGATGCTCATAGAACAATGTTTATGATGCTCCTGGAAAAAAGGTCCACTAGACAAAATATAACTGTCTCATTATGTCTAAATGTATAGCAGAGCTTTCCAAACTTTTTATGCTGGTGACACACTTTTCAGACATGCATCATTTCATGACACAGTAATTCAGTAAGTAATTCAATAAATGGAGGCAGCACCTCCACCCAGGCTTGGCCCACGATTGCCCTAGCCAGGGTCTTCCTTGCCTGGGATGGTGGCGAGAGAGTCCACCTGTTACGTTATATTCACGCAACACACCTACACACTGCAGCTGACACTCTAACATGTCCCGACGCAGAATTTGGAAAGCTCTGATATATAGGGAATGTTGGAAAGAACACTATGGTTTTAGGTTTGATGGAGAAACATGTAGAACAGAATGGTGCGAAGTTCATGTATAGTTCAAATTGCTTTCAAAATCTGCATGGCGAACCTTTAGGTATCAATTACAGTTTATTCCTCTTTATCGTGATCACCAGGATATCTCTTTAGTATCACTATCAGCCCCAGTCCTCCTTAATGCATGTCAGGGGGACACGTGTGAAGATGCATTGACTTAACAGGTATTTTGTTTTTGTTTTTAAATATGAGGACACAGGCAAAGCCTACTTGCCACAACATTCTGAACAAATCCTACTTCTAAATCTAAAACTTTACTGTGCTGATTTGGTCTTGTTGTGGTTATCCACTATTGTCACATACCGGATGACCCACACTCCAAAGAACTCACTCTGAAGTCAACAGCAGTTAATTCACTGGAAAACACGAGTACCAACAGCACACTTCCATAGAAGTTGCTGAAATTGATTTGTATATCCATCATTCACGTTTATAAGCAATCAGTACAAATTCTTGTGTGCTAAGATTCCATTGGTTAGTATAACATTGCTCATTCTTTTCCAGGTTGGTGCCTTTCCCAGGCTTACTTAACCTTGAACAATTGTTGACACATTTCTTCGTTCTCATGATATCCTTCTCCCTTGTTTTCCTGCTTAAACTTCCCCAGTCTTTTCCCCTCAACAAATATGTTGTAACAATGCTTAGCAATTATAGCAGTTAGAATAGATACATTGTAGTGATGCTTCTCATGTTGGTGGTTATACACACATGTTAGCAAGCCTAGCAATATGCAGCTGTATGAATATACGGCTTATGTTACATAAGACCCTTCTTTCCTCATGATATACCCATGATAGGAAGCTAGTGACCTGACAACTACACAAGATGTGATGTTCTGTACATATTCAGAATATCTCCATTTTTATGTGTGGCATTCAAAACAAAGGCCTAGGTCCCTTTCACACTGCAAAATTATAGCACTATGACCCAACTTTACCTATTATGGCTACATGTTTCTGAATTCTGAATTCAGAACCCCAGCTGAATTCTGGGGTTTGCAATTCGGTCAGAGGAGAGATCTCTGGCTGAGAATGAAAAATGGCCCTCTCTAGATTACAAATCCCAGCATTCCATAGGAGGCTGCTATGGCAGTTTAAGTGGAATCATAGTGCTACAAGAAGGTAGTCTGAAAGGATCCCAGGCCACCAAACTCTGACTTGAATTACACATTAGAGTGTCTAGAGTATAGCCAGGTTAAACTGGGCAATATAGTTTTCATGGAAAAAAAAAAGCAATAGCATGTGTATTTCCATACTGCTTATCAGCTAACTGCTCTCTAAGTGGTTTACAATGTGTTAGCTAATCGCCCCCAACAACCTGGATATTCATTTTACTGACCTGCGGAAGGATGGAAGGCTGAGTCAACCTGGAGCGCGACAGGATCGAACTCACAACATTGTGGCTGCAGTACCGGCATTTAACCACTGCGCCACCAGGGAAACATCATTTTTAAGCACTGGCCATAAACACAGAATGATTGCACAGCAAATACCACATTTACACAGGTTACACTGCAGGATTGTATAGATGTTACATGTGTGGATAGAAGATGCAGGTAGAGGGTGAACTGTGATAGTGAGGGTGGTTCTGTTTCATCTAAATACTTGCTATCTGTAATCTTAATGCCTGTAGATGCTTTCACACGTAAGGTCAAATGTGTGTGTATGTTTGGGGGACCATAATAAAGATAATGTATAGTTCGTTTTTCTAAACATATTGACTATTGCATATTGCTGTGTATGCACGGTCCTCTTTTCTGATAAGGCTGATGAATGTTAAGCTTATCTAAGGGTGAATGGTTACATAACAGCTTGGTGTGAGCACATGTGATACAACTACCTTGCTGAAGGGCTAAGCAAGTCTGTCACTGGAGGGGAGACCATGTGGAACCATGTCTTCTGTTCCATGATGGGAGAAAGATGACATTGCTGAGAGCAGTGGGGAATAAAAGCATTCAAAGAAAGAGAGGGAGAAAGGGAGAGAATGAGAGAGAAAGAGAGAGATAGTATTCTGCGTAATAGTTTCTCTATACTATAAGGTGTAGCATGAAATAGCCCAACACATCTTGTCTTTCTTGTGCTCAGTAGAAAGTAGGGATAGAAAGAATATTCATAGTTATTTATTGTCAAAAGCCACTACTTTTGCACATTTTTTCCTGGTATTCAAACATCCTTAAGTGTTGCAGCGGAATTATTCTGCAGAGAATAACATGTGATTTGGGGGAGAGGAGGGGTATGTTTCCTACTGCAAATGCTCTTTCCAAGTAGAAAACATTTTTTTTGGAACTCCTCCTAAGGCCCTTTCTGCAACTTAACTTTTTCCGAAGCCATCACACAAGGATCCAGGGGAAGCCTCTTCTGGGAGGGAATCGCTTCTGTTGCACTCTCCTTCAGCACCAGCTGCCTGCTGGACGGGAGAAAGCAGAATGGCCATGCCTCTCCCTTCTGCAGTGCAATCTGGCAGTTTCCCAGGCTGTGCTGGGGGAGGAAGCACAGCCGTTGCACTTCTTACCATTCTGCATGACAGGTAAGTGTGGGAGGGAGGCGAGAGGACTCTGCAATCGTGTGTCATTTTCGGGAGAAACCAGAACATGATTTAATCCATGATTGTGAAGGGATGGCCATGGGATCGTGACAATGTCATTCAGAACCGTCATCGCAATCCCGTGGTGATCCTGTGGCCATTGCGGGTTGGGGTGGTATGCGAAAAGGGCCTAAATTTTCTTGGCTGCAGAACAGTTCCTCCACACTGCTTAGGGACATTAGAACAAGGGGAGAATACTCTGCAGAAATACTCATTTTCTTCTACAAGAGAAAAAAAAAACCTGCCATAATTATTCATCTTTACATGTGATGAAGATGTCTGTGTCTCTGCTGCCCCTTCCTGATATCGTCAAAAGGAAACCATCACGTGCAATCTGCTCCTCAAAATTGGCACCGACTACAGTTTTAATTGCTGTATTTTGGAACTCTTTTTTTAAACAAAACAAAACAGAATGAAGGCCGAATTCACCTCCTATTCACCATTAACTGAATGATCATGCTTTTGGAGGAGGGGGAGAAGGATTTAGAGTATACCTTGCTCCAAGACATCAAGAAGATTGCTCTATTAAGCAACAGCACATAAATTGTGTCAGTGCCAGAAGTTAGTTTTCTTGGTAACACCAAATAACATTACCTTAACTGGATAATTAAATACATAACATCTTGGCTCTTTAACCTTACAATATTAGCAACTGCCGAGTTCGACAAATTAAATGTGCTGATATGCACCCACATCTCCCTTCCTGAACTAAACACTAAAGAAGGTCTAATTAAAATAGAAGAAGTTAAAAATCAGCAACAGAAAAAAATAAAAAAGAGCAATTCTGCTTTAAACCACCTCTTAATAGTGATCTGAGACAATCTGTAAGACTCCCTCTCTGCTTTTTTGGAATAGTCCACTCTATTAAAACAGCGTGCCTACTGCTTCCATCTTCCTCAATGAAAAACTCACTTTATTTGCAATCTTATCCCCTGCTGTAGCTGTTGTGAAAGCAAAACATTCCCTGCTATAATTGGAGAGGCATCTTATGTGAAGAAGGCAGGACAAGTCTAGGAAACTTGCTGCTTGAAGCCTCTCCATTCCTCACTCCTCTTTTTTCCCCAGGGCAGTGTTGTGTTGATGGTGAGTAAAATGGGAAGTTTCCTTGGTGGATGTAAGTCAAGGGCAACATTTGTGCCCTTTCTTTCTCAAAAAGGTTGCATCTTCTCAAAAACTCTTTTGTCAGTTCCCTTTTGGAGCAGCAGTGGCAATAATTGCTGCATGCTACTTAGGAACAGAACAATTCTCTGTATGAATACAAGAGGAAAAGAGCCCATTTGTGGCCCTTTTTTGGGCAGAATGGAGGGATGAAAATGGAGCTGGTATCAGAATGGCTGGCTTTGCTACCCACCAAATTCCTGTTCTATAGCTAGTCCTCAGCTCTTAAATACTATTAACTAGAGATATTACTGTGCATCTACTTATTACTGGATTTGATTCATTTTGCTAGTGCTATTTTTTTGGCTAAAGAAGAGCTCTGACAATACTAAAGTGTGCCTTTTAGTATGATGAAGTAAACTTTCATTAGTTCATTTGGTACAGTATACTAAGGGCTTCCTTTAGACATTCTAATGAACATACAAAGTTGCAGGAGGCAGTCTGTACTTCCATTTATGCATAACATTCTGTACATAAATTGGAGCATTTTTCTCCCAAAATAGATACAAGAGGCTCACAGACGTGTCAATTGTTGGGACTGCTATGTAATAGCAATCTCCTTCTCCTTCTCCTTTTCCTTCTCCTTCTCCTTCTTTTATGCTGTTTAGCATGAAATCATGTACTTATCTGGGAAAAAAACTCACTGAACTCAGTGGAAGTTATTTCTGAATGGCCATGCATAGGAGTGCCTTCAGGTTTTTCTCTCTTTCTTGCTACTTCTCTACTCTCCACCTTTCGTTAAAATCTTCTAGAAATAACTGTTATTAGTTCTATCTTTTTCTCTCATGGCAGGAAATAGCCACATTTATTTAAGAATCTAAAGTCTCCACTGTGGAACACACAGAAGGCCAGCGCAGAACATGTACCAATGCACATTATGTTGCAGTTGTGGGGGTGCCAACTATATGCATTTAGCAGTGATCAATATATGTTGTCCTAAAGTGGTATGCAGTCTAAGGATTGCTTATTGTAAGTAGAACATAACTCTGGTGGTGGTTATATATGCTACACTGCAGCAATGTAGTATCTCAGCCTATTTGTGTCATATATTTATATATCTGGCAGATAGTTGTTTTGGGGATCACTTTTAAAACTTAAATTTAGGTTGATAGTGAGAACTCAGCCTGATTTAAGAAATTTGAGGCTGCCATTCGTTTAATGCTGGTGCAATGTCATTTGGTGTTTTCCCCTGCCCTTCAGTTCTGCTAAATTAGGTTGAATTAAATATTCTCATGGTTGCTGCTCTGAATTGGTTGGGGGTTGTACATTTAATACTTAGGCACTGTTACAAGTTTTAGTATATCTGTACCAAATCCTCTATTGGACATGCTTTAGTTTGTATAGTGTTTGGTGAAGGAGTCATTTTATGGATTTATGCTACCTCTCTGCATGAAATGGCAATGGACAGATGGCAGGCAGACTATCAAGTGAGTCTCAAGCAAGGAGATGTATATTGTGGAAGGTTAAGAGGTCAAGTAAGAGAGAGAGGGTTCAAACATCTATATGCTGACCCACACCTGTCTAGTTCTCCCACCAGTTGTGGGAATGCTATTATCTTCATTAACAACCCATCAGCTCCCTAGCAGAAGTCAGGACCTTACCTTCTTTTGTCCTTGCTCAGTAGAAGTGGTGAAATAGGATTTTCTAGTTGATTTAGGTGCAACTGTGCTGTACAATCAATGCGACTTTAGCTCGATAAAGTGCAATATAACTTTTAACCGCCATGGCCCCATCC
The DNA here is from genome assembly GCA_030412105.1 of Cyclura pinguis. NCBI lineage: Eukaryota > Metazoa > Chordata > Lepidosauria > Squamata > Iguanidae > Cyclura > Cyclura pinguis. Next base: position 136,569,288 of record CM059600.1, read on the forward strand.
TATGGAACTCTATGATGTCTTGAGGTCAATAGATGAATAAATATTTATGTGTATATGGAATCCTGGGATTTGAAGTTTGAGGAGGTACATAGAATTTTGCCTGCCAGAGAGCTCTGTTCACATGCCTGTGCTTGAGCACTATTGCTCCCTAGCAGAGAATTTTAAATATTTCACTTTTACACTATTACAGATCTTAGGAATCTATAGGACTGAGCTAAGGTAGTTAAAATGGCATCAAACTGGAATAACTGTGCAGGGTACAGGCTGGAGTAGCTGTTGAAAGTAGAGCTGGGAGCAACTGAGAGCAAACCAAAGGTTTCTGCATGAACTCTTCTGAAGTGGTACCATTTTCCTTATTGCTTTCCTTTACCTCAATCCTTACAGACAGGAGACGCTTCTTCAAGGTGTTCCACTTTCTCATCCTACTCTTAGCTCATCCCTGTTTGAGAAGGTTTTTGCTTCCCACCTACAGGTTATGAAAGAAACATTTAGGCTACTGTTTCATTTCACTCTTTGTGGTTGATAGTTCACAGCTTGCCCATCTGTGCTAACTTTTTTTTAAAACTGACATTAAAAAAATCAAAGGTAAAATAAGCAAAGCACTGAAAATGCCAAGATGCCCCCTCCCCACATTGAACAGTGGAGAAAGTATATGCAGATGAAGATGAATGCATTCTAAATCATTGTACTCAGTAACAACGCGAGCTTCTGTGTCATTATTTGAATCAAACTGTTTTAACATTGGGCTGTTTCAGCTTTATGGAATCTCATAACATGCAATCAGTAGTCCTTTAATAAAACTGATCTAAGCACTGACAATTCAGTGGGTACAAAGGGGTTTTGCTTTTGCACGGTGTCAAACTAGGACTTATAATAAACTGAGAACTGGGTCATGCTTCAGCACACAGTAATTTGACCTAAAGATAACAGTCTTGTTCTCACAGACGTGCTTTTCAAGCACACACAAAACTGAAGAATGAGAAATCTAGGCAGTTTGTATAATGGGAAAAAGGACCATCAGTTTCTACACATACTGAAACCAGAGGGTGTAGTTGTGTATAATTCCAGTTGCTCACTTAATGGACTGCAGTGTTCTGTTTTAGCAGAGGTACAGGAAGAGATGCAAGGACACACTCAGGAAACCTGACCTGTCTTACTTGGTTGGATGTTTTGCTCATTACTAAATAAGCACTGGAAGAACCAATGTGAATAAAGGAAAACAAAGGCTTTACTGGCACATAAAGTCATGCCAGAACAAATTTCCTCAAAGTGCACGGTTGTAGAGTGAGTTCTCCTTCTCCCTCTAGTACCACAGAAATCAGTGCAATACTCTGATTGAAACAATACCCGGTCCCTGATAAAACTACACAGTGGAACTGTGGACATTTTCCAACTGAAGAAAAACATAAAAGAAATGGTGGAGGGAGAATAGGGATGGTTACCAGAAAAGAAAAAACATAAAGGAGTAGCCAGTAAGGGGGAAAGTAGTAAAGTTAATCAGATAGTTTCTATTACGGTGTAATCCACTATTGCATTAACATTTTTAGTGTTTCAATTAAGTCCCCTGTAACTAGCTGTCCTGGAGCAAAGTCTAACAAAGTATAGAACCTGCTGTCCATAAAAATCAAAACAGAGCTGTATCTTGTGAAAATGATAACTTTCTGACAGCTCTGCCTCCCTCTGCTGCCTAGTAATGAGTGAGTCGGACACCTTCTGACAGCTCAACCTCAGATAAATATTTCAAACATATCATGCAAGAGATTCACAGATCAATCCCCACCTCCATGAAACCAGTGGAGTGAAACAGAAAGCCATTTTGAACTGGCGCAGCAGAGCAGAACACAATGAGAAGTACTTAAAAAAAAACCAAAAACAACACCCTGCGCCTTGATCTTTCAGGAAACAGGTTCAGATAACAGAGGTAATACTTTGGACTGTAGTTCATATGCCTGGCTACTTCAATGCAAGCTGGTATACAATTAATTTCCTGTTACATAATTAATCAGCAAACTGACTGCAAACACATTTAATTCACACTATAAACAAGTGTAATAATCCATGTCTTAGAAAAAAATTATTTTAAAAAATATGTATAATTTTGTCTCACAATGAAGGTGCATTAAACATAAAGAAAAAAAATGAGAAAGTAAATAATTTTAAGACCAGAGTACTAGCTTTCTTAGCCTCCAAAGATTTTGGTATACTTTGTAGTTTTCAGTAGAAATATTCCATTAAATCAATCAAACTTACCAAATGCCCATTGATACTATCATTCTACTCTAGTTGAGGCTAACAATTAGATTTAGGCTTAGAAAATTATTACCCAGATGAGGGTGATAGGAAGCTAAAAGATGTTGGGGATTGTTAGGAAGGCTCATTCTTTTGTAAAATGCTTGAAACCTTGTTTTCATATTTTGGTTAAATACAAAGTGAAATATGTACTGATGAAATAGCTCCGTAACATTTCCTGTGGCTTTAAGAATATTCTTCAATAGAGATCTTTTTCCCCTCTCTCCTAGGGCAGAGATAGAATTTTGCTTCAATTACTTCTTCTAGTTGTGTACCTTCAAGTAATTTCCAACTTGTGCCAACCCTAAGGTGAACCTATCATAGGATTTTACTGGAAATATTTATTCAGAGGAGATTTACCATTGCCTTTCTCTTATACTGAAAGAGTATGAATTGCCCAAGATCACCCAATGGGTTTCCAGAAACAACAAAGATTTGAACTGTGGTCTCTTGGAGTCCTAGATCCAACACTGAAATCACTACACCACACTGACTCTCTCAAATGCTTGAGAGCATGAACTGGAGTCAGAATTAACCATAACTTTATAAAATATACAAATGATCTATTATAATCTTAAATATCCCTTCTCACCCATCCTTATCCAACTCCCTTAAGGGTAAGACCTGCTCTAGTCAGCTTCATCCTGCTTCAAAGCAGTTATCGCAATATATCATCACTCCTAGTTCACACAATTTGCAGGTGGTATCAAAGACACTACCCTTAAACTATTACTAAGGATTTTCTGATTACCCTTAGCCCCTAAACGAACCAAACACTGAGGAAACATCATCCTTGTGATAGAGGCTCAGTAGGTTCACTGTGATCCCAGGCTCTATTTCCTAACCCCAAATCCTCATCATCCAATTTTATAAACGCAAAAGCCAAATTACTTAATTTCTTCTCTATCCCCCCACCCACCCCACACACAAAGCAAGAGAAATGGAAAAGCAAGATCTTGAAACCTTGGTTAATTTGACAATTTGCCTTTATACCAGGATTGGGTAACTTGTGGTCCCTAGATGCTGTTTCACTGCAGCTCCTATGATTGTTAATCAGGGACCATGCTGGCTAGGGCTGATGCAGTCCAACAGCAGTTTGTAGCCTTAAATATTCTTTTGGTATCTGTTGATTTTAACTATAGAAAGACAGAAGTAAGTCCTCGTGTTTGTTCATTTATACTGTTGAATGCCCATAAAGAAACACTATCAGACACACCATTCAATCCCTACATCATTAAAAAGATGAGAGAGAAAAAGAGGAGAGAACTGAAAACTAATTAGCTATATTATTAATACAAGTAAAGGATGTGAATAAATTGGGATCTTGATCTGAAATCACAGGTATCCCCGCAGAACCTGAAGATCCACAATATGACTGGAGCACTTCAATACATTTTTAAAAGAGATCACCTACAGTGAAAAGAGGTGTTCCTGCAGTCCTTGATGTATAGTTTGCCTGGCCCTGAGTGAAGTGTTGCCCAGCATCTACTCCCAAATGTATTACCGCAGCTGTAGACTGCTGATTTTTGCACTGTAATGCTGAAGGGGCTCCAGGGCTGCTCTATCTTAATTAATGTAAAAAGTGAATTATAAATGGATTGGCATTTATGAACTCCTTTAATTTCAGGATATTAACTCTGAAGAAATGTTGACCCTTGGTGATTACGTTCCACTTAAGTTGCTTGTCTTTTGGCATAACTGAAGGCCCTAATTTATGAACGTTTCTTTTGTCACAGAAAGCGTTTCATGCAGTTGATATGCAGCTTAGCTGCAGATATAGTACCAAATATGAAACAAAGAGAATTTTCAGATAAGTCTTCAACTTTCAGCCCTTTGTTCCAGTTGTAAAATCTCAGTTGGACCCAATTTCTTTCTTTCTTTCCTTTTTTTTTTTATTACTGCATCAAACCATACTGTGAATTTGTAGGTGCCATAAATGCTTAATGTAAGACCTCATTGTGCAGGAAAGTGTCAGAACACTGTTTTTAATATGTTTTAAAGCAACATTTTACAGCATACTCCCTCTCTCCTGCTGCCTGCCATAAAAACTGCAGAACTTCAATGTCACATTCATAATAAGTACATAATGATTCCCAGGAGAGCTCAAAAAGGAATCTGTCCGTGTATATATATATATATATATATAGAAAAAAGATATGTAACAGTATACCCAATAGGCAAAAAAGCAATAAAAACTGGCAGTTGTGAGTTTGAAGGAAGTTAATTGAAAATCCTTTTTCTTGAAAGAGTGCAAAGATTCTCAATTAATTTTCTAATAACTCAGAACTCCTGATTTCTAGGGCATTTAATATTCTCAAACCTGATATGCAAAATGAAGAGTTAAATATGATGGACGGTATCTTCCAGTGATTAATATCTATCAGCAATATTTACTTTACAGTTGAATTACTGTTTTGAAAAATAATAATCAGTTTGTACAAAGAGCCCCTGATTGGATTTTTCACACAACAGGCAGAATCTTGCTGCTTTGACTGATTGCAGGAACAATTAATAGCACTTGAAAGTATTGAGCTATCTTCACTTCAGGCAGATGGATTTGTTTTCCAAATATTTCCCAGAACTCACAGAGTTCCACAGATGTTTTATGTTGCATTTTTGACTGGGCCATCTAATAATGTTTTGGGTCAGCTACTGTCCAATTGTTTTGGGGCACAAGATGTTGAAGTACATGTGTGTAATAACGGGCTCCACACACCATTGTTGTAAGCTGAGAAAGACTGATCAGAAAACTTATAAGCTTTCATCAAACACTAACCAAGAAAGTTCTTAAATACCGAACAACATCTGAGCTGACTTGTAGAGAAACCTGTGCATCACTAACAATCTATTCTCAGCAATTAGTACGATATGTGTGCTTAAGTTGTACTGTGTTAATCCTTTAATTGTTTGGCTGGTTCATTGATCATGTGGAAGGTTTTTAAACTGCAATAAAGTGGACTGCATGATGTACATATGATTTAAAATTAGTCATTTTGTTTATTGGTGTTATAATTTACCATTTTGGACAAGCAACTGTCTTATTTCTGAGGTTTTTTTCCCCCCATCAAAGATAACATACGGTGGGTGACACATCAGTCAAAGCTAAAGGAAGTTTCGTTACAGCCCCACAGAAAATCAGCAAAGAAGCAATCAAAGTGGCCAGGCTAAAAACAGCTTTCAAGAGATAGGAAAAGTAGAGAAGCTGCTCTGCTCTTGCCCTCCCCCTCCTGTTCCTTTCCTATAGAGCCTTGAATTAGGAAAGACTCTAAGGTGTGTTGTAACTCTAATTGCTGATTGTGTCTTAAAGTGCAGATTCCCTGTGTGGACCGATATGCAAGGATTTTGTGATGCTCCCCACCCAGGCAGATGATTCACTGCGGAGCATGGGCAGCAGCATGGTCATTAGATATATTATGCTAACTTAGGAGATCTGTGGCACCTCACCTAGAATCCAGCATACACTTTGAACTGAATCCATTGAGAAGGTTCAGAAAACTAATGAACCATTGACTATGCAACCCCATGGAGAGAAGCTTGAACTCTATTATCATGGATTTCAAGCACCCAGCTTCCTCCATGGTCACTGACTGTTCCTATGGAAATGGGTAAAAGTGGGCGAGTCACCCAAACATTGCACAGGATGACACTGGAAATAAACAGAGTTCTTTAAAAAACAAACAAACAAAACAAACAAAAACCCAGTCCCCAAAACAAAACAGGAAATTGCTCAGCTGTTTTACAATCAAATTTGAATTCTGCTTGGACTATCTAATGTAAGCACCTTCCAGCTCTAACTCTGTTCCACACCAGCTCCTTTTCATTCCTTTTTCATCCCACCAAGGCCATTTCCTCACCGGGCTAGTAAAACGGTGCAGAGCAATCTCCCACCTCTTCTGCACCGTAGAGTGGACTGGGGCGGACTACATTCTGTAGTTCCATACATAAGTCCACTCCGGAGCAACCGGAACTGGTCGTGCTGTGTGTTTTTTAAAAACCTCTTTTCAGAGGTTTTTAAAAATCACGGAGCACGCAACCCCGTGCAGCTCCGTCGCCTGGCTCCGGAGCAGATTTGCAGGCACGCGCAAGTGTGTGCCTGCAGATCTGCCGGGGGCGGGCTTCCGGTTGCCGAGCTTCTCCGTTTGGTGGAGAGCCTCCACCAACCGGAAGCCGCCGTTTGGGATGCAGAGGACTGCGGAGCAGGGAACTCGTGCTGCTCCTCATGGCGACGGACTCGGCCGGCCAGAAAAGAAAGCCGGTAAGGTCTGTTTTCGGCCATTCCCCCCGCTACATGCGGAAAGGGCCCAAATCTAAGTTCTCTACAGAAATAGCTGGAAGACTGGAAGAGAGCAATTTCTCCCTACTTCTGCAGCAGCACCTGGTAGAATGAACACCAAGTCATGAAAAGGATGCAAGATTTCCTATCTCACCAGGGAGATATAACTGCATCGATATAAGAGCTGGCCACTCTGACTGGAATTAAAGCAAGCCATGACTTTTTTTTTTACATCAAACATTATATCATATATAGGTGATGAGGGAAGACCTATGTCAACAATGCAGTGGTGTACTGAGGCTCAACAGCACCCTGGACAAGGGGGTGGGGCAAGTGGGGGCAGGTGGGGGTGGGGTGAGCAGCAGGCAGGTGAGGGAGGGGCAAGTGGTGGCAGGTGGGGGGGCAAGTGGCAGCAGGGGGTCAGGCTTTTTTTTTTTTTTTGCTTCCCCTTGCAATTAGTGCCTGGGACATGAGCCCCAGTTGCCCCACCCTAGATTCACCTCTGCAACAATGCTGATTCAGTTGCCTAATATCTGTGCTAGATCAGCCTGTTCCCAGGGTCAAGCCCACACTTACCAATGCAAAATTAAAGGAAAATCGATGGGGCCAGCCCTGAGACACTGGCTCCCATTGACCAGATCTGTAAGTCTGCTACCCAGAATCTCATCTTCCTTCTCCCACGACCATATTCCTAACTCCTTTTAGTCTTCTGCTCTGCTTTCACTGACTTCAGTCTCTCAGTCATGACATAGAACTAGCAGCTCCAATACCAAAAATATACAATATACATTTATCCAGATTCATCTTATCATTAATCCACCTATCCTAAATACTCATGAATAATTGCCAGGGAAGGTTTAAAAAAATGCCAAAATTATGTGGGGAAAAAGTCCTTTCCAGTGCCACAGGGTGACCAGCAAATGCCTAGGGATATCAGAATAATAATATTTAGGGAAGTGAGTGCTTGAATGCTGGCTGAAAAAGCGGCTCGACACAGCTGCACAGGTCATTGAGTGGCTTTAGGAGATCTTCAGAGGAGAACTTCTCATGCGATCTGTAAATTTCTAATTCCATGGATAGAAGAAGGCATTGACTAGGCTCCTAAAAATTGGTTCTTCTTTAAGGCAAGCAGTTTTTTGTTTGTTTGTTTTGTGCCTTCAAGTCATTTTTGATTTATGGCAGTCCCAAGGTAGAGCTATCATGAGGTTTTCTTGGCAAGATTTGTTCAGAGGGATTTTCTATTGCCTTCCTTTGAGTCAGATAGAACTTGACACATCCAAGGTTACCCAGTGAGTTCTCAGGGCTGATTAGAGATTCAGACTATGGTATCGTAGAATCCTATTCCCACACTCAAACTACTAGACCACACTAGGTCTTTTGGCAAGCAATACAAGTCCCTAAGGCCTTTTCTGCACCGGGCTATTAAAACGGTGCAGAGCGACCTCCAACGGAGGTCTTCTGCACCGTAGAATGGACTGGGGCGGACTACTTTTTGTAGTTCGATACCTCAGTCCACTCCGGAGTGACTGGAACTGGTCGCGCAATGTGTTTTTGGTTTTTAAAAAGCATGGAGCGTGCAACCCCGTGCCGCTCCGTCGCCCGGCTCCGGAGCAGATTTGCAAGGGCACGCAAGTGCGTGCCTGCAGATCTGCCGGGGGTGGGCTTCCGGCTGGCGAGCTTCTCCGGTTGGTGGAGAGCCTCCACCAACAGGAAGCCGCCGTTTAGGACGCTGGAGGAGTGCGGAGCGACGAGCTCGCACTTCTCCTCGTCACGACGGACTCGCCCAGATGAAGTTAAAATCCGGTGAGTAGCGTGTTCCGTCGTCCCCCCCCCCCAAACGTCCGGAAAGGGCCTAAGACTCATATCCCAGTCTGGAAAGTATGAAATTTCTCACTATATCTAAACATTATTGATGATTACCTATAGCTGTAAATTGACAAACCTAGCAAATTGGCAAGTACTCTTCATGAGAAACAAAACAAACAAAAAGCAGCCTCACCTCCCAATTAATCATAAAGTATTATAAGACACAAATTACTAAAATGCAGTTAATAAACTATAGGACATTTCCACACTATACTGCTATAGTGCTATTATTCCACTTTCAACATGCTATGGAATCCTGGGGTTTGCAGTTTTGGGAGGGGCATTTAGAATGCTCAGCCAGAGAGCTCTTTGGCTTCAGTGAGCTACAAACCCCAGAATTCCACAGGATGTTGAAAGTGGGATAATAGCACTATGACAGTGTACTGCGGAGATGACCTACCCACATTTTGGGTAGCAGGCTCCAGAACATCACTGGCAATTCCTTTGGCAGCATGAATAGCTGAGCTAAGATTAGAAACGGATGACCCTGTCAAGTTAATTTCTTAACAGGCTGTTGGATTTTTTTGCACCAAAATCATTCCTACGAATTACTCTACAGATTTATGGGCCTTTTAAAGAAGCCCTTCATATAAATGTGCATTTTTTTCCACTAAATGTGTGCCTTTTTTGTATGTTTTAGTAACACAGTTGGCCCTCTACATTTGTGGGTTTGATTTTCATGGATGTAATTATTAGTGAGTTTCTTCAACACCTGCCTTCCACTTAGAGGCTTTTTTTCAGGGGGCACATTCCCTGTTGGCTGCTCTGATCAGGTTGTATAGCTCTTATAAAATCTGCTTCTGGTTCTTCTTCTCCTCCACTAGTTGCCTAGCCAGCTAAGAATAGCTCACAGCCTGATTTCTCAGCACCACAAAACTGACACCCTCCCATACCCAAGGAAGTAGATGGGCGAGAGAGAGGAAGTATAGAGCTAACATGCCAACCTACCCCCTTTCAATGTCCTTTCCTAGAACTGGTTTGGAGTCTGAGTGTCCATTCTCTGCATCACGCTTTGCCCCACTTCACAGAGACACATACACACATTTTTCCACCTTTGTAGGGGGAAGTGTCCTGCCCCACAAGCCTAGTGAATGGGAGGGCTGACTGTATTCACATTTGCCCCCATTAGATAAAGTGATGCAGTTCATCTTTCTCCCCCACATATGCACATTTTTACGCATTTTCAAAAATTAGTAGAACTTGAGCATGGCAAAACGAGAGGGTGCAAATTTTTTGCTGAATCTGTGTCCTGGCCTGTATTTTATTCTGGGAGTGATGCTTCCAAATTAGACAATTCTGCACAAGAAGTAGACTCAGTGAAATTCTCTCTATCCTGGCTAGGGTGAGGTGTCCATACTGCACAATACTTTTTTTCTCTATCAGTGGAAAAAAGCCACATTCCATTAACATGAGAGAGGCAATCTGTCACTTCCCTTGTGATGCAGGGGTATTTGTACATGTTCTCCCTTTATAAAAACAAAGCACAACACTAACCCCTCAATATTCTTTGAGTCAAAATATTTCTGTGTATGAAAGAGCTGTGCATGAGCCGAGTGTGTGTAGAAGTTCTCCAGGAGTGAGGAAACTCAGATTACTTGCTGTACGACTGCATAGGCATCTGGACCCCTGGGTATTTAACATCTCTCTTCACAGCCAGAGTCTCAATCATTCTATTTATTTATTAAAATGTTTGGTGCAGAGAAGCATGCTGTGCTATTTCACTAGTTTAACAACTTCAGCCCTGATCGATCCGATTTGTTCTCCAAGGCCAAGATAATTTGGCATTCCTAACTTCTATCCTGATTATACATGACTAAATCATACTCTGCAGCATTGTGGGAAATCAAAAGGTTGCCTTGTTAATAGCAGCAACTGCGCACCGTGGGGCGAGAAAAGATACAAACTTAAAGCTGTTGGTAAGAAGAAAGGAAAGATTTTACAATAAAGTAAGAGCTACTCTTTTGTTCTTGTTTTTGTTCAAGGAACTATTGCTAACAAATTGTTGAAAAATATGCTCACAAATCTCTGCAAATTACTATTGTAAAATGTGCCAGTAAAGAAGGATTAAAGAACAATCCTGTAATCCTAAATGTAAAGAAATCCTGTCTTACTTTTCTGTTTTTCTTTAGTTGCCATTTTGTATTAGTCTGTACACACGTAATCTTCAAAAAGCTATTCCAAACTTACAAGTATGATGTAATGTGCAAAGCACTGGCATTAGCTCTTGCTCAAAGATATTTAAAGGCCTATCTCATTAATAAGATAATTATTTCAGGAGAGTTCCTATGAGAATCAGGTGCCATGATGCTAGAATGTTCAGGCCTTTATGATCCCTGATTGGTTCATCTGAGCTAAAGCCAGACTATTCTAGAAAATGGAGTTTTCTAGCTTCTTTGTTCCTTTGATTTCCTTGGTCCTCCATTTTTTCTGCAGTGGAGCTATAATGTTGAAGTCTTCACCTATGTTTCCCGTGTGTCTGGTATAATGAGAGCTAGGGTGCTTAGCTCTTCCTCTCTCCCTCCCTCTTCTCTCCCCCCCCCCTTCTCTTTCTCTCAATAAAAACTGTTTGGACAGATTTCTGAATGGTTTTCTGCTTTGTCTGCATAGTCTAATTCACTCCTGTATTTTGTCCATAAATGTAACTCCGTATAATTTGTTTTTTGTTTGTGTGCTTTATAAAGAAAAGTCCAACTCTAAATCCAGCATCTGGTGCTTGGTTACTGCTACTGAACATTGTTTTGGCTTGGTACATTTGAAAATAGAGGGTGCAGGGCTTTGTCACTAATAGCCAAGGAGCACTAGGGGAATATCCTGTAAGATCTGGGATTCTTGTGCTGAAGGTTGAATGGTTCTTCTGTCTTGCAGGGTTGTAGGTAATCCTAGCTATTTCATTTACAGGGGAACTATGACTCACTCTGAAGAACAGTGTCTCAGGGACCATAAAAAGGAGGTGATATCTCTCTCTCTATTCTCAGAGTAAGGCTTCAAGGAGGTTAGTCTCTCATCTCATCTCCAGGCCTCTCCTAGCCACCATGGAAGTTTCCCACTCCACCCTCATAGACAAAGGCCATTTCCATCCTACAGTTGTTACAGTGCTATTCTTCCACTTTCAACACCCTGTGAATCCTGGGGTTTGCAGTTTAGGGAGGGGCATCTAGAATTCTCAGCCAGAGAGCTCTTTGGCCTCGTTCCTCCTTCTGATTGTTGTGGCCTCACTCATTGGTGAGAAAAGACTGGAAGCATCATCCTTCTCATACCCCAATCAGCAGCTGGACAGACCTCATTTGCCCAGTTCAGATGCTGGCTGTTAAAAATGCGTGTGTAAGGGGGGTTACATGATCTTAAGTAAGACCACACAGTTTGACTGAATACAGAGCAATTGTGGATCCTTAACTCTAGGTTCCACATCTATAATTGCAATACAGAGAGCCAGCCAGTATCTTTTGCACAAAATGCACTGTTTTCTATGGGCCTTTCCACACTACACACGTATAGCACTATTATTCCATTTTCAACTTCTGTGGAATTCTGGGGTTTGTAATTTACTGAGGCCAAAGAGCTCTCTGGCTGAGAATTCTAAATTCCCATCCCTAAACTGCAAACCTCAGGATTCCGTAGGATATTGAAAGTAGAACAATAGCACTATAACAGTGTAGAGCAGAAAGGCCCTATGTTTTTTCCCACAAAAATGCAAGGTTTTTGTATGAACCTTTTTTCACAAAAATAGTCCCCATACATGAAAAATGGACCTGTTTCTCAACAGGGTGTCTTAGTGTGTTAAGACACAATTTCCCCTCAAGGATGAGAAAATTTGTCAGCATTCTTCAAATCCTAGTAATGATGCACACTAAAGGCCCATTAATGGCTTTTTTATGGCCCTTGTGGCTTTTGCTTTTATGTCCTATGAACCTTTTTAGTTCCTGCTCTCCGTTCCTGGCATTGTGGTCCCACGGTGTACTGCACCTGGCCTGTGATTGCAATAAGAGCACTATCAAGCAATAAATAAATAAAACAATACATTGACACATTCTACAGTGACATGGGAAAAGAATAATAACACTATGCTGTATAGGTATAGGTACACTCCTACAAAGTAAAAGTCCTATGTAGTATGGAATTCAGTGCCCATTTCAGAGCATTTATATTTGCATACATTGTACTTGTAAGACACAACATGCTTCATTTGTAAGGTACCCATATCCTTTCTCTCTCATCAGCCCTGAAAGAAGTCCCAACAAAAGAATCATGGAAATTTGTCCATAAAGCTGAAGGTTGTCTCTGACATCCCTACTCCCCAATAAGTTTATCACTCAAATTTGTACATTTGGATCCTTCCCTTCTTATATAAAGAATCTAAACAGTGAGACCCCAAAATGACAATGATTCATTTCCTCCACACATTATTTATGGTAAAGTACATGTTGACATTTAAAAGACCATAAAACCATACCTCTGGCAACAGCTCTGATAACATGAGGCTATCCTTAGATATGCTCCTTGTGCAAGATGGTGGCAGTTGCTTCTTCTCCTTCTGTTTCCCTTGGATGGGCGGTGAGGGTGGAAGTGCCCGGGAAAAGGAGAAGACCAGCTGGGGCTGGAGGGGGCAACAAAGGAGATGGTATCCACCTCCCTGAGCAAGCCAACATGAGCTGTTACACGGTGAACTCGGACCCTCTGAGGGAAGCAGCTTATTACAGGTCAATGTCCTCATTCATCCCCATCCTTCCTAAATTGCATTGGAAAAAATTAAATTGCATTTAAAGATTGCTTTTTAAAATGCAATTTAGGTCTATTCTGGTGTGCACCCTCATAAATTCCACCCCCCCACACACCATCTGGAATTCACCTTGTTTGTCCTCCAAATCTATTTTCTTCCCCCTTCCTCATAAATAATGCTTTTTTTCTGCCACCTCAAATTGTTCCCCTCCCCTTTGATCTTTTTGCAAATCTTTTGCAAATTACACACTGCTACATTTCTTAAGGCATAGCTCTCTTGTCTTCTCAATAATCCTATTTACTGGTTTTGTGTAATCATAACTTGCCACATCTACATTATCTCAGTTGTCCTAACGACAGGTCAACAGGGTAAGACAGTGGCCATTTCTGCCCTATACTGTTCCAGTGCTCTTATTCCACTTTCAACACCCTATGGATTCCTCGGGTTTGCAGTTGAGGGAGGGGTATTTAAAACTCTCAGCCAGAGAGCTCTTTGGCCTCAGGAAACTATTGAATACTGAAAGTGGAATAATAGCACTATAACAGTGTAGTGTGGAAAGGTCCTGGGACATGGAGCAGACTTCAAACTGCAGGAAAAGACGTTCCAACTAAACATTAGAAAAAACCTTCCTTAATTTCCCTTTTTCATAATATGGTTGATTTTATTTGCAAAATAGTTTAATAATTAATTATACTATAATTTATTTTACAAATAAAAAACACTTATACCATTATTATAATTTTACTTGGAAAGTGAGGCGCTACCTCTTCAGACATTTTGCTTTCTGTATGAGGAAGGCAATAGTGAAGAGGATAGAGTTAGGTGCTAACCAGCTCATGTGTCAAAAAAAGGCAGGTCGGTAGTACTGAATCCATGAAATTCACATGCTGTGGTCACAGTCACCTCTCCCCTCCCCACCACAGTATATGTATCTGATGTGCATGAGAAACCACCAAACAGACACAAATGGCCAAACCAAAGGAAAAGGAAAACAAATCCTCTCAAGCTATTTGTTATGTAAATAAAAGTATGATTTGTCAACGAGCAATGAGCAAACAAACTCACAAAATGGTGGTGTGCATTTTAATGCAAAGAAAAAAAAAACAGTTGGCTACAACGTGTGGCATGGCGGCGGGGAAATGGCTGTCCTTAAGGACAAGTAAAATGCTATTTCATTTAAGCTTATGTGTAATGACCAGAAAACAAAGAACTGTACTAGTATTTCTGTGTACTTATTTTGGATGCTGTGATGAACCTGATGGGAGGGGGTCTTGACAACAGAGCCTCCTTGGCAACTGAGAGCATTTAAACTGATTGGCTGGTGAAACGGAATCTTGGATAGCCCAGGGGAGGGGCTGGTGGAAAGAGGAAAATAACGGTTTTAAACTGTCTGGAGTGTGTTTGAAGGAGAGTGTGATCTAGGAGTCTTGGGATCTAGGAGTCTTGATAGATCACAAGCTGAACATGAGTCAGCAGTGTGATGTGGCAGCCAAGAAAGCCAACGCGATTCTTGGTTGCATCGATAGGAGTATGGTGTCTAGATCGAGGGAGGTAATGGTACCACTCTACTCTGCATTGGTTAGGCCTCATTTGGAATACTGTGTCCAGTTCTGGGCACCTCAGTTCAAGAAGGATATCGACAAGCCGGAACGTGTCCAGAGGAGGGCGAGCAAAATGGTGAAGGGTCTGGAAGCCATACCCTATGAGGAACAGTTTAGGGACCTGGGTATGTTTAATTTGCAGAAGAGAAGGTTAAGAGGGGACATGATAGCCACGTTTAAATATTTGAAGGGATGCCATGTAGAGGAGGGAGAGGGCTTGTTTTCTGCCGCTCCAGAGACCAGGACAAGGAGCAATGGATTCAAGCTGCAGGAAAGGAGATTCCACCTGAACCTCAGGAAGAACTTCCTGACAGTCAGGGCTGTCCGGCAGTGGAATATGCTGCCTCGGAGTGTGGTGGAGTCTCCCTCTTTGGAGGTTTTTAAGCAGAGGCTGGATGGCCATCTGTTGGGAATGCTTTAATGTGTGTTCCTGCATAGCAGGGGTTGGACTCGATGGCCCCTGGGGTCTCTTCCAATTCTATGATTCTATGATTCGTGGTATGATTGAGGGAGGTTGGATATTTGAACAGCTCTGTGGGAGAGAGAACTGAGAAACTGGGTGTACAAGAGATAGTGAATGAATTGATAGAGAGAGAGAAGAATGGGGTGCTGTTTATAAACATTTAGATACAAAACACATTTAAAACAACAGTGTTACAATAAATGTTTGAAGTTCTGTGTTCCTTAAAACAGTGTCACAGAGTCTTATTCTGTATCCTGGAATATACACACTACCAATAATATCATCTTGACCTTAGTGCGAACAGTACCACAGCCTTGGAAAATATAAATTACTGCCAATCCTTACATCTGGGAGAAGGGCAGATTTAGGGAAGGCAGTAAAAGGGGAGAGTCCTGAAAGGAAGAAGCCAAGGGGGGACAAGAGCGAGGTAGGGACTGCGTTCTCAGAAAGGGAGAACTGAGGCGGACCCGTTTGTCCTGGCCCTGGCTTGATTCAGAGATCTCCCTGGCTGTTCAGTTCTGATCACAAAGAGGTGTCAGGCTGGGTAGGCCTTGAGTGCGAGGCTTGGGTGTGCCTTTTGCACACAGCACTGGCGGTGGTCCCCCCCGCTGCTTAACAGAGTGGTGCCAGAGCAGTGGGATCTGACCAAAAAAATTGGTGAGATCTGACCAAAAAAATTTGGTGGGATCTGAGCGAAATAATCCAGTGTGATTTGGTAGGCAAGATTCCCTGAGGTAACAGTTTGAAGGTACATAGTAAGGGAATCTGGGGAACACCCAAAAGAAAATTTCTCAGTTCTAAGAATAAAAGGCACACACTGTGTCATCTCTCTCTAAGAAACTACCAAGGTGGTTTAAGCAAAAGAATAAAGTAGTATATCCTGAGGTAACTGTGTGGTAATTAGTAGGGAAATACTAAAATTTTGATGCCATCTAAAAAGACAAAAACCAGAATGGAAAGCCCTGAGAAAGAACAGCCCTTGGTTGAAATGGCTACACTTGAGTCTGCAGAGAGTGTTGAGCGTTTTAACAGATGCTTATTTGGATGCCACCTGGAAAACTGATTGCAAAACTGGTGGTAATGTTCTAAACAGCTTGCTATGAAAAGACATGGAGATTAGCACCTGAGGAAAAAAGTCTCCCTGGACTCTAAAAAGCCCTAGCTGTACACAGCACCCCTTTGAATATCTTCCATTCTAACAGAAAACACCTGGCCAATTTCAGTACTTGTGATGTATTGTCATTTGTGTGTTCTTTATTCATGAATACATGGCCTGAATCCAATTGCTAGTCCCAACTAGCAAAGCCACACAGAATCAACAGCAACATACTAAGTTAACAGTTATATAAATTTCATTGATTCAGTGAGTCTACTCTAGTTAGGACAACCGGATTTAGGTCATTCTTTGCATGGATTTTTTAAAAAACCGTTTCTGAATCACTGTACAAATCGAAGACCCTTACTTATTTTCTTAGTGTCTGCCATAGAAATAGTCAACTCTCAGATTAATTCAGGTTTAACTATGAACTAGGAGTCTTGCACTGTTCAGAGTCCAAGAACCAGTCCTTTCTGGTTAGCACCATCAAAATGTTCCCTTTCTAGGAATAGGTGTGGCAGTAGGAACCACTTCATGATCCCTGGATCGTACCGTATCTAGATTCCAAATACATCTAAAGGTTGCCAGTGGTCAGCTGCATGACAGTTTGAGATGTGAAATCCACCAGATGTTTTTGGCTTCATTCGATCCCAAGTGTTCGCCATTAATCAGAACTAGTTGTTGAGCAGCACCATGTTGTAGAGGAATGTAACTGTATAAAAAAGAAGTTCACATTCCTTCATAGGCACAGCTGCTTTAGAATAAAGGCAATTCCATGTTGTTTTAATGTTGCTTTGACTCTAAAGTCTGTTAAACCACTGAAGAAAGAAATACATACATTTGTTGTTGTGTGCCTTATGTCATTTCTGATTTATGGCAACCCTAAGGAGATTCTGTCACAGGGTCATATTGCCAGAGTCTATTCAGAGGGATTTTCCCTTGCCCTTCTTTAAGGCTGAGATAGTGTGTCTTGACGAAGGTCAACCACTGTGTTTCCAAGTCTGGGCAGGGATTCAAATCCTGATCTTCAGAGTCAAAGCCAATGCACAGACTATTATACCATGCTTGGTCTCCTATGTATACATACATACATTTACAGAAAATAAGTACATTTGCTGGTGTGTGTTTATGTGTGCGTCAACATTTTGAAAACTCGGTAAAAAGTGGTTGTGAAGATGTTTTGGAACGACTAAGGGACAGTTAGAGAAAAGATTAGGTATTCCTTCTGATAGTGTCTTTTTGGTTTTCAAATAGGCAATTAACATTTCCTGGCAGGATTACATTTTCAGTAGAAATAGGCTACCGTCCAAAAGGGGAGGAGGTCTGTGTTGAAACTTTATACGGAATACCTCACCCCACCCTGCTTGGGCAACAAGTCACTCACATAATGTGTACTTTGACAGTGAGGTGGTGGAGTTATGATTGAGCACATCTTGTAGAGACTAAACTAAAAGAAAAGGAAAGAAAAGAAAAGAATGCTTCATATCTCACTATAGCATTTGTCTTTCCCAATTATATTGTCTCGTCCTGCCAATTCACAGCCTCAGATCTGTAGCAGCTCCCTGGAACTCACCTAATACAAAGGAGCAACATTACTTTCATGATCTATTATCATATCCTCGGTTTTGTCCTCGGCTTTTTTGAAGCAAAGATGAAAACATCTTACAGATCATTGTTATTGCACATTAAAACCTAAATTAACCTGATTTTGTTAAACCATTGTGCAAATGATTTGTCAAAAGTCCTTTGTCCTTCTATTAGTGCAGCATATTTTTGTTTCAGATCTCATTTGTTCCTGGCCAATCAGCTATAATTCAGTTAATGTTACAGACGCCTAAAAACCACTGCCATCGTCTAATGTGGCTGTGTCTTGGCACTGCACATTGTTTAAACACTCTGCCGTAATCTGCTGATGGAAGTGATTTGCTAGACACCAGTACACCAAGCAGGTGGCTCAGCTCTTAATTAAATGAAGTGTAGCTTCCCTTAGGGGGATGGGATCAATTAGATCAACCAGTCCCTTATAACTGCACTTGCTGTTTTCCTGCTTTCCTTCATTCTTCTTCTTCCTCTCTCTCTCTCTCTCTCTTTTTTTGAATTTCAAACCATTGGAAGAAATATAGCATGTTCCAGATTGTCAGGTATTTTCAAAATGTCATTGTTTTGTGTGTGTGTGTGTGTGTGTGTGTGTGTGAAAGAGAGATTCAGATCCATATCCATATTCAGTTTGAAGAAAAGAAATGCTGTGCTTGTGTCTTATAATGCCACACTAATCAAACAAATGGAAGGAAATAGATCGTCACCAGGTCTTTTAGGTCTTCTCAGTATCAATATTTAAGAAAAGGATTTCTTTAAAAAAAGTGTCATTATAAGCATCCTATCCACAATGGTTTATAGCAATCCAAATATTACAAAGAAAAGCAGCAACAACAACATTGAAAAGTCTTGACTGCCCAGCTTTTAAGCATCACAGGGCGATTGACACTAAAATTTACATTGGCACTAACAATGGTGTCACACTCTGGTGAAGCAGGCAATCATGGACGTCTCTAAATCATAGCAATACGGTGGTCAGGATGAAAATGCCTGGACTTGTTTTTATAGAAACACAGATGGTAGCACTGAACTGCTTGCCATTTCCACCCGCTTGCCATTGATTGAATATAAGTTGCTTTCCACAGGTTTTTCAATATGTTAATTGCTTTCCAATCAAGCCTCTATTTAGCTGTCAGGCAGGATGGTCTGGAAATTACTTGTAACAAATAAAAGCAAACTTTTCTGATCTCTATGGGTTTATGTGGGCTAGATTTGGATATTAAGCACAATTTAGTGGTAAATGTTATGGCAGGAAACAATTATATTGTCAAAGTGCTAGTAAGTGGTGGAGAGACAACTTCAGAAACATGTTGAGCACTGTGCTATTGGAGAGAACATAGTTTTCAAAAATGCTTTTCAACAATGTTGCTGTTGCTCACCAGAGTACATTGTCCTGCTAAGATCAAAGGATCCTTGAATTGTTCTATGAAAACCTGAAGGTTATTCTCCTTTTAAAAAATGCAGGATTTTTTTTTTTTTTGAGATAGGTCCAGAGTCTGCAATAAATACCCAAGGGGAAAGCACATGATTTCCATCTCTGTTATAAGGCACTATATCCAATTTACTCTTCAGCTGTTTGTATCTCAGACAGAATGGACATATATGGGCTGAGATAGTGGTTTGGTTTCTCTGTCTCAGATCCTATATTGCTTCACCATAGCATAAATATTGCCCAGTAGAGTTCTGTTATGCAGCCCTTACACTGAATGCCAACATAGCACAATGTATGTGGATCAAGGGTGACTGCACATGGCTGACAATTGATTGTGAAGTTGCAATGTGCAATACACAAAGGCAATGAGCATTTACACACCACTCTGTGTGCTTTAAAGTGCTACTGAACATTCAATAGTTCCACACATGCCCATTTCTTTCTGCCACTGTCAGCTAGATACAACCATTGCACAGTGCCCAAAAGAATCACTCCCCATGCAAAGTGTATATATCTCTAAAAAGATGCTGGCCTATATGTAAAGAAATTGTATGCACTGAGCTTTTGGTTAGGGCTTTAAATAGAATAGGTAAGCTGATCCACTCCTACAGTGACTGGGGCCTACTGGTGAGAAGAAGGACAAGGTCACCATAGGTAGAAAGCCTTAGCATACTACGGTTGCAGGTTTACTTCATCACCAGAGAGGTATACTACAGTTGCATGGTCTTGAGGCCAGGATACTGTTTTCCATATATATTAGTCAAAGTTTGTGAGTTTGCCTGTGTCAGGCAAAGACTTGACCTCATATGATTGGTTGTGTCAGGGGAAGACCTCATATGATTGGCTGCCCAAGAAGATTCTATCGAAACCTAGGGTTTGCAGTTTTGAATTCTCAGCCAGAGAGCTCTTGGACCAGGCTGGTTGCTATGGAGACAAGGCCTAGCAGCAAGGAGGAGGGCAGTCAGGAATCCAACCTCTGTATGTTAATAACTCTGAATACAGATTGGATTGGGGAATATGGGGAAAAATTACAGGTACTGGACAAGACAGTTTGGGGACTTAGAGACACAGGATCTCAAATCTTTCTAACAAGTATTATCTATGAGAAAATAAAATCCTGGACAATGTGAGATATACATGCTAGTGTGTATATGTGTGTGTGTGTGTGTGTGTGTGTGAAAAAGAAAACACACACACACACACACACACACATATATATATATGTCATCTGTTAGACTTAGTGGATTTCATTTGAATAGAATACTAAACTGATGCTCAATGAGTCATGCTTCATAGATCATCAGAGTCTGTCCCTTGAAACATCACCCTTGTAACATCTGCAGGGCCTCCAGTGGTATCCTGTCATACCACAAATGGTAGTCTTAGGTTTTGATCTGAAACATCAGGTGTTACTGCCCTGGCTACTCTGAGCTTCGGAGATATTAAAAGATATCCTCTTGATATCATAATTCAGCTGCACTTCTCTTTTCCTTTCCACGTGCTTGCGAGGCCACCGGACAAGCACGTAAACAAGCTCGGCCGTTAATTGCTGTAATATTCCTGGATAATTCAGGCAGGCCAGAAAATAGCTAACTCACTGCTTTAGGAGACCTCCAGGCAAGTACTCTAATTAGATATGCATGCAACCTACAAAAGAGCCTCTGCCCCGCGATGGCAGCTTGATGGGTAACCTATACAATACCCAAGTACTCTGCCTTTGCATACTGGCTACTCTATTCAGAACCGCTATGATAACTCAATCATTCAGATTCTGACCTTTCGGAGGCTTTGTCTCCAACTCCAAATCTATTGTTTTCCCCCAAGTACGGCATAGCCTGCAGTCACAATTCTCCTTATAAAAACCCTTGATTCCGAGACCTTCCTCGGAATGCTCCCGAGTTTCATCCCGCCTTGCTGCCACTTTGCTTGGCGAGCCTCCCCTCAGCTCCATGTGCTGAGCTACATCGCGCCCCAGCTTCGCTCTCTATTTTTTTTCTGGGCTTCAGGACAGGTGAAGTATCACCCAAACCAGCAATCCCTCTAAAAATCCCTCTATACCACTCCAACCTTTATTTTCTTTAGTTATCTTGTATGAGTGTGTCGCATACACTGTTTTGCTTGTGTTTAATAAACATCATTTATTCTTTCAACTTCTGTGTGCTCCTTGACTCGACCTGACCCCGTAGACATAGGGTTCAAGATCTCGCTATGTTACCCTGCCTCTCATAATGCTAAGCAGTGCTCTGAGCTAATTTTCTCCACCTTTTGTTGAGCACATTTTGGTGTCCCGCCCAGGACCCCCAGTACACAGGGTAACACAGGGCCTGGGTATAGTCCTGACCTAGCAACTCTATGCTGCATGAAGGCCAAGTGACCCAGCAGTGTCCCTTTGTAAAAGGAGCACTGAGAGATCATTCCTGCAAGCTGTGTACAGTACTTAGAGGTAGGACTCTACCTTGCTGCTACTACTACATCCACCATATTTCTCTAAAATCCACTGCATAGGACATGAGAACTAATGCCAATACCAGGACCAAAGTATTCTTTGGCAAATTTAACAAAATAGAACTTCCAGAATCTAAAAGAGTGGTTATATCATAGAAGGAAAGGTAAAATAATCCCCCCATGGCATCTGATAAAGGGATTATTAATTGAAATAAATTATTGCTGTGTGCCTTCAAGTTGTTTCTGACTTACGGTAACCCTAAGGTGAACCTATTGCAGGGTTTTCTTGGTAATATTTGTTTAGAGGAGCTTTGTCTTTGCCTTCCTCTGAAACTGAGTGTGACTTCCTGAAAGTAACCAGTAGGTTTCTATGGCCCAGAAAGGATTCAAACACTTATCTCCAGAGTCATAGGTCAAATGCTCAAACCACTACACAACACTGGCTCTCTGAAATAGATTATAAATGCCCCAAAATACGGCAGGATCTAGCTTTCTCTTGTGTTCTCTTGTGTTTCTCTTTCAGTTCAGTGAACTTCTCTCTCTCTCTCTTTCTCTCTCTAAGAGCCAGTGCAGTGGTTTGAGTGTTGGACTTGGACTATGACTCTGGAGACCAGGATTCAGATCCCTGCTTAGCTACGGAAACTCACTGGGTCAGCTTGGGTGTATCACACACTCTCAGCCCTAGAAAAATCCCATGATAGGTTTACCTTAGGTGTGCTGTAAGCTGGGAACAACTTGAATGCACACAACAACAAGAACAACAACACACATTCTCACACACATGCACATACACATACACATAATAACTTTGATTCACAAATACACATACAGGGGCAGAAGTAAGAAAGACACTGCACTTTGTGAACAATTGATGCAACAACGGAGTGCACCTTTTCCATTGGTTTGCTTCTGGAAATCACTGAATCTACATCCTTGTACACTCGTAGAGCACAAGCTCCTTGGTTTTCTGAGGAACTCAGTGCAATGAAGTGCTTGGGAGAGGACTAGAGCGATGGTGGAGAAACAATCAGGATGAATCTGACAGAGCATGGGTTATGGCCCATTTCAGAACCTACTTTGCACCATGAACAATTCTTTGCTGCCTTTATTACACAAGCTCAATCTCTTCCAGTCTAGCTGTTCTGGCTAGTTAAAGGACTATTATATTCTAGACTTCAGACTGCTGAGGAGGAGCCCTCAGAAAAATGCCATGATGAATTTGCTAAATACTTTGCAGAGAAAATTAGTTGGATTTATTCTGATTAGGACTCCACACCAAAGGCAAAGTCTGAAGCATGTGGCATGTGCTTGCACAGTTTTGATTGATGAGTTTCAGGCTATTCAACATGATGATGTGGAAAAGTTGCTTAGAGAGCTGTGGCCAACTAGTTCTCTGTTAGATCCATGTCCATCTGGCTCATTAAAACTGCCAGACGAGTAAGGGGCAATAGGATGAGGTAGGTTGTTAATGTTTCTTTGAAAAAGAGCTATGTTCCAGTCTCTAATCACCCCTTTCTAAGTAAGGTTTGAGAGTAAGTGGTGGTAACACAACTCCAGGATTTTTGGATGAAACTGATTACCTGGACTTATTCTAATTTGGCTTCAGGCCTGGTTATGGGACAGAAACAGTACTGATTTCCTCCTGGGTCTTTCAGAAGCATTTGATACCATCAGTCATGGTATTCTTCTAGGCCTTCGGGTTGATATGGACCTTGGGGACACTGCTTTGTGGTGTTTCTGCTCTTTCTTGGCCGAATGTTCCCAAAAGGTGGTGCAAGGGGACTGCTGTTCAGCCGTTTGGCCATCAGCCTAAGGGGTTCCACAGGACTCAATACTGTCCCCTATGCTTTTCTAATCTAGATGAAGCTGATGAGAAAGATCAGAGCTTTGCAGTTGAATGCTATCCATATGCAGCTAATACTCAAGTGTAGGTCTTCTTTATAACTGATGCCAAGAAGGCTGAAGTAGTATTGGAGTCTTGTCTGGATGTAGTACAGAACTGGATGTTAGTGAATAGATTCAGGCTTAATTTGGAAAAGACAGAAGTGTTGCTAGTGAGTAGGAAAACCAGCCTGGGATTGGGTTCACAGCCTGCTGTGGATGAGGCTGTTCTCCTCTGAAAGATCAAGCTCATAGCTTGGGGGTACTCTTGGATCCAGCTCTGTTCCTGGATAGCCAGGAGTGCCTTTGACTAGTTTGGCTGGTACGCCAGCTGTGAACTACACTGGCTTGCAATTTGCTTCTGAATTCAATTCAAGGTGCTGGGGTTCACCTAACAAAGCCCTAATCAACTTGGGTTCAAGATATCTGAAAGATCACCTCCTCTCATATGAGCTGCCAGAAATTTGAGATCTCCCTGTCCCATGTCCCAAGACCTTTTCTGCAGTGCCTCAACTGTGGAATTCCCTACCCAAGGAAGTTAGGCTAGCCCCATATGTTTGGAAGCAGGCGGCCAAAACAGTGCTGTTCCACATGGCATTCAATGTTTGAAACTGTTGTTTTAACTGTTTCAAAACTGGATTTGAGGATTGCTTTTAGACTGCCTTTAGGAGTTTTTAAGGGATATTTTAATGTGTTTTTAAAATGTTTTTATCTTTACATGTTTTAATTGTTTTTGTTTGTTTGTTGCCTCAGGAGCTCTTGTGGGCTGAGGGGCAATACAGAAATACTTTATGTGAAAGAAATAGATGGATAGACAGAAAGAGGGGGAGAGAGAGAGAGAGAGAGAATGAATATTAAATCTCCTGTTCCACTTCTCTAGTTATTAATACTTTACCTGCAAATTCCTTGCTTGAAAGCTTAATGTACGGTGAAAAACTTTTTTTGAGAATTAGAATTTGGTACAAACAAAAAGAGAGAAGTGAGTCAGCATGATGGAGTATTGGATTAGTACTTTGGGATATCACAGTTCAAGTCCCCACTTGGGCATTGTAACCCACAGGGTGACCTTGGGCACATCACACTCTCTTAGCCTCAGAGAAAGGAAAAGATGAAGCCTCCTCTGAACAAATCTTGTCAAGAAAACCTTATGACAGAATTGCCATAAGTGGGAGTCAACTTGAAGGCACATAACAACAAGGTAGGAAGAATGGCAATGAACAGCTTTTATAATTCAGCACAGTGGTAGAATGTCACCACAACACCATGACAACTGTGCAGGCATCTTGTGTTTGTGAGGATAATCTTTGGAGAAGGAAATCAGTGACTTCGGAGAGAATGACTGCTGACTTCCTTTATATTAAAAGTCTTTTGCCAGGTGCTGAAATATCAGTCACACCCTCATTCCCTCTTCAAAATTTTCCTGATCTAATTTGGTCACCACAGCTGCTATTAGATCCACTAGGTGAAAATATATACCTAATTCATGATGAACCCAAGCCAATAGATCTCCTCTGATTGTGACTAAAGCTGGATTGGACTCAATGCCAGAGGCCATACAACTCTGATGTTTTTCATAAGAGCACAGCTATCACTTTGCAAGCAGTTGCTCTGGTGTTTTTTGTACTGGTACCTGTCATTCCTCATCTGCAAACACACACACAATAACAACAACAACAACCCTAAAAAAGAACGTGTCATAGTATCTTTATAAATTGTTAATAGCAAAACAGGCAAAATTGCCTGTGAAGATGTGATTTTAACAGTGAGATTGTCACTTTAAATGTGTATTAAACAAATAAATGGCTTGCAGTTTTTCTATGGTGTACAACGAGGCAACGTGAACATAAATAAATATATATTATAATAGCTCAGATAGAGGGAGAATCAGACAGATGCTCTCCTGGAGCTCACTCATTGCTTATTCAATATACAGTCAGATGCTGGGATTTGGCACATCTTTATTCAGAAAGATGGGCTGATTGCTGACAACTTTGATGCAATAAAAACTGTAGCAGCACTACTGAAAGAAAGTTATTTGATAAATGTATATTTTTCCATTTTGCTTAAAAGGAATCTATTATAAGCACAGCTGCTTTCCGAATGGAATTAATGCCAAAGTGAAGCTTCATATTACAAAGTAAAATGGGACTTGCTCTCTAATATCGGGCTGAAAGGCATTGTAATGCAGCAGGAGGATTGAACTTTGACTTCTCCAAGAACACTGATTCATATAATAAAAAGGGGGGAAAGGCTTTAAAAATGCTAACATCCCTCTTCTCAAAGCCTCGCCAAGCTGCTGTCTGGAAAACAGAATAGCAAATACAGTTAGATATCGCTCCAAAGCAGATATACCCCAGGGAATGGCCATGGTAAATTCCAAAAATTGTTTTAGAGTTAGTTTTGTGTTATTTTTTAAAAGGGAAAATATACAGGTTTGAAAGATGAAAGAGAAATGTTTCTAGGAATAAAATGATTAAATTCATTAGTGACTTTGAGGATATTGTTTATTTTGTTGTAAGCACAGCTATTTCAAATAATTTAGGGGCAACTCTCCAGGAAAAACACAAAACAAAACTGAGCATTACATGAAAACATTACTTGGTTTTCACAGGGCTGAAGGCCAGACAGAAGCTTAACCAAACTCAAAAGAGAAAGGTAAGGGTGGAAAAAATGCAGAACACTAATACAGTCTCTTCGTGTTCTGAAGAGACTGTATTAGGTTTCTAGTTTTCAGACATTTTTCTGTCTTTCAGCAGATACACTTTCTTAGTATGAGTTTAAGATGGAGCCTTGAAAGTATTAAACACCTACCTTCAAAAATGACAAGGCTACATGTGATCTTTATTTACATTGGTTATGAGTTTGAATAACAGGACACTACTAAGTATTGTGCATATTTGATATGAGTTCTGTATTTGTTATCTATCCAAAGCTAGATAAACTGTAAGAACAATAAAAGAATAGAGAAGGGAAGAGAGAACTTAGGATCTCTGATTTCTTTTTGATAAAAAAAACTTGTTTAAAATTTGCCATTTCCTTCAAAAACTCAACGAGAAGAATTTGAGGGTTATGTTTTTTTTTTTAAAAAAAACGAAATATTTGTCCATCTCAATAAAGGGAATTGAGTGCTTTGGTCTTAGAAATCTGGCTTTGAGCTGCTATATATTCAGTCATGCTTGTGGTATTGCATTAGGCTTGCCACATCCTTAATCGGACAGTTTCCTTGCTTAAGTGTGGTTAAGATTACTCCTTAACAGAGCCTTTCCACATCTTTAAAGTAGAATTACTGAATTTGGCTAGTATAGATAATTGAGAAATTTGTTCAGATTCCTTTCCTAATATCACAAATTTTCTCATAAATTTGTACTTTCTCAAATCCACAAATTTCTTCATAGATTTAATGGGAATAGCTTGAGTTTTGTTTGTTTTGTAAGCAAAACTGGAGGGTTTACTCATCCCTAATTCCTCCCTATTTTAGGGTTCAGAGTTGAATGATCAAAGAAGGAGATCAGTCCAATCATATGCCTTTGTTGTCTGTTATTAATTTATCCCTGTTACAAGGCGGGGGGGGGGGACTCTGTTACAGAACCACAGTCTGAAAAATATATGTACACCTCAGCTAAATTTTGCCCAGCCCCTGTGCATTTCAGCATCCTATTCTAAGGCCAACTCTTCTGGAAAGACAGTAATCTGGACCTTGGTAGAAGAAAAAGTGAAGCATAATAGGAAATATTCCCACTTAACTAGCACAGTTTAACTAAACTGACCCAGTCATTCTCCTTTTGGAAGGCCTTATAATAGATAGAACCATAGAGCTATTAGAAAAAAAAAATCAAACCAGAAATGGTCCAAAGGTAATCTAATATGACCACTTGCCAAAGCAGTGAATCCACTACTACATCAGCCCTTAAACACCTAGTAATAGTTTTCTGGAGTGCATGAAGGCTGCAACAATGGAAAGAATATTTGATAGTATTTGAAATTTTAAATAAATGTTAGAAAACATGTTACTTATTTGTGTTACTTGAATTTTGGAAAACTGTGATGAGAAGAATTCTGGACTGATAAGAGTCTTAGCAGTTTGGAAGCAGTATGAAAAATCTGTAGGTTTTTTTCTTTCTTTTCAGGAAACAACATTTTCTCTGCAGGACATACTACTTATGTATTGAAGTATATTTTTTTAGGCAGAAAATGCTATTTGTTGTACAGAAATGCTGTCTCCTGCGCAAAATAATGAAAATATATTTTTTCTCTGTGCAGGAAAGAAAAAAGTTCAGAAACTGCTTTTTTCTGTATAAAACAAATAGATGCAAATTTTGTACAGAATAAGGTCCTAACTGCATGGTTTTCTGTTGGGATAACTGCATTAATATTTTCTCCACAGAAGATGCTGATTTTTATGAAAAAATAATATGTGCACATTTTTGCACTAAATAAGTCCGGAACTGCTTTTGAAGACTTTCCTGCAGCGGGAAGAAAATTGCTCAAATTACTTATTGCTTCCTTCAAGGACAAAATTAGCAAAGAATTACATCCCTAATCCCAAGTAAGTATATTGAGATTAGTGTTTTCCTCAGTGAGGTTTACATATTAACACTGTGGTAAAAGCCCAGGACAAAAATTCTAAATTGATTAAAATTCTAAGTGGCAATATTCTCATCCCCTCCTGAAGGTTTTTTTGTGCCCCAAACTCTCCTTCCCTTCCCATATCTGTGAAGAAAAAGATCCTTGTGAATTTGCGAAATGAAATGAAGGAGGATTATATTATGGGTGACCAGGAAGTCCAGGAACAACTCTCAGAGTGCTACGAATGAAATCCCATTCTTTCCATCTCCCTCCCCACTGTAAAAAACAAAAAAAAAACAAAAACACTAAGGTCATTTCTAAATTACACTGAGAAGGATTTTGGATATCTTGGTCTCTTTAGAACTTATACAGTGTTGAAAGACTCTAGTTTGAACCAAGTGGCTTAGATTCTATTCTTAACTAGAATAGTCTCATTGAATCAACGGGATTTAAATAGCTGTTGACTCTTGCCATTTGATTCAATGGATCCACTGTACCTAGAACTTCCAATAGGGCAGTGTCTTATCATGACTTAAATTTGATCATGTCTTCTTTTTAACTTGTTCATATAAAATGTCTTTGATTCAATACGTTCTTCCCCTTTCATGAATGTAATAGCATACATTCCTGTTGTGCAAATGGAAGTCCATTCCTAGTTGTGTATTTACTCTTCGGTGACACCACCTACATCTTCAAAGTAGGGAAGATGCTCAACATGACAAAAAGAAGGTGAGAAGAAGGGGAAATAGGAGCTAGCATATTTGAGCCTTCTCCTCCTTTCAAAGGCCAGAACAATACTCAAGTGTACTTCTGATTCAGGACTTTCCTCTATGATAGTCACATTTTCTCCAAAGTTCAAAAGCCTTCCTCACTACTGCATAAAAAAAATTTTCCCTGTTGTACTACACTCATAAACCAGGGTTGAGAAAAGGGTGGCCCCCTAGAATGTTTTTGCAGACCCCAGACTACCTTTTTCTGGAAGTTTTTTGAATAGATTGAAACCAAAATAGGCCAAAACCATTTCTGTCAAACCCAGAGTGGACATCCACTTCCATTTTGCTTTTGTTTTGTTGTATTTTCATTTTGGGCCATTGGAGGTTGTTTGTGTTTCTCCTAGACTGCCTTAGGGGAGAAAATGGCAAAATACCCACACCCACCCAGGTTGCCTACTCCTGTCCTAAATGGTACCTTTTTGTTTCAATGAAACCCTTTGCTTCTCCTAGAGCCTGAACTCACATAGCTGGCTAGCAACATCTTTACCAGTTGTGCTATCTTTTAGAAGTTTAGTTTTCATGGCAAACTCAGTGCAGTCACTATACGCAGGAAGGGATGAATAGCAAGCCCTACCAGATAAAGGGCAAGACATTCATAATCCTTAGGAAGATTATTTACTGGAGGAACAATGTTATCTAGCAAGTGCATTCTCAAAATACGTTCATGTGTTACTTTTATTCCTCTTTCCAATCACCATTCCGGTTGTTGGGTCAAGGGGTGATCAGCATGTAAAAATGTGAGACCTTTACTGACCCGGTCCAGATTTTAAGTAGTGACCTTGAAATGGGGACAGTACGCCAGGCACTTCTCCCTCCCTCATGGATAATAGCCCCTCATAAGGTACTGCTTTGCAGAATCGGAAATATTCGAAGGGGATAGCTTAAAAATCATGGTGTACCTGGAAATGGGATACTAAACATGACATTTCAAGTGCCAGGGGCTGGACAGTCAGAAAGAGCCAAATTTGGTTATATCTCTTTTAGCCATAGCATTTTGTTGGAAGCAAAGAGGCATCAATACTTATACAGAGTAGTTAGTGAAAGTGAGCTCTAGGGGGTATGCCTGCCCTTTTCTTTCACCTCTTTCTTTCTTTCTTTCTTTCTTTCTTTCTTTCTTTCTTTCTTTCTTTCTTTGATCTATGCACATTTTTTGCTTCCTGATTGCCTGCGGGGGTCACTTCCATCTTCTTCCAAAAGTTAACTATTCTTTTGTTTCCCTTTGTCTGGGAAGAGACCATCCATGAGACTTCTGTTTCAGGATGCCTTACACTCACTCATAAGAGCCAGACCTTTTCCACACAATGCACCCAACATAGCAGGGGGATGGGAGAAGGATGGGGGCAGGGCAATCCTTATGCATGATATCCTGGTCCTGTTCTCTTCCTGTTCCCTGGCGGTGTGATTGTGCTGCAAATCATTGACAGGTTTTCCCTGTCAATGACCAGCAATCACGCTGCCCGCCTACCATGGGCCTGCACTTACCTTGTCGAAGGAGGTCCTGGAAGTGCAATGGCTACACTTCTTGCCCCAGCACAGCCTGGGACAGTACCTTGCTGCACAGCAGTAGGAAGAGGTGTAGCCATTGTGCTTCCTGGTTCCTGGAGGCAGCTAGTATGGAGGGGAGTGCTCCATTGTGCTCCCCTCCTGGGAGAACCACTGCTGGCATCATCACTGGACACCACTGGGACAGAGGTAAGCTGCAGAAAGGGCCCCAGTTTTTAGGAGTTTTTCTACTGAAATTTGGGTAATCTTTTGTCTTTCTCCTTTCCTATCCAAGATGGATTTCCTGAAACAATAAATGCAAGTTTTTTCCCCTCCCCGCTCCCTCCGTTTACTACCAAAAGCTCATATTGCACTGGCTATACTGCCGTCTGCTTGATTTAGATAGCAAATACTCCTACAGTATTAACAATATTCATCTGGATGGAAAGACACACAGCTCAGTGGTAGAATTGCTAGCCAGTTTCAGCCATGTGGTTGTACTCTAGTATTAAAATGGAACTGATAAAAGGACAAAATGGCATGCTGGAGGAACTAATTGCCTGACTCAGAGAATGGAAACACTTTTTTTTTAAAATGCATCAATAGATTCAATTAAAATTTTCTCACATTTTTGAAAAACATAATTCCTTTCAGTAAGGAACATAAATACAATTCCCAAAGTAATGGAAACTACACAAATGGCAAACAAGTATATAAATAAGTTATTGCCCTAGGGAAGGAGGAAAATCAGTCTAAGGTGGCCTTTCCCCCATCACCACTTCTTAACATACTACTGCTTTGCATTCAGTTTTGGAGCTGTCAAAAGAGAGTTAACAAGGGAAGGGAGAGTGGAGAGTGGGGAGGAGAAAAAGAGAG
The DNA here is from genome assembly GCA_030412105.1 of Cyclura pinguis. Classification (NCBI taxonomy): domain Eukaryota; kingdom Metazoa; phylum Chordata; class Lepidosauria; order Squamata; family Iguanidae; genus Cyclura; species Cyclura pinguis. Next base: position 136,600,644 of record CM059600.1, read on the forward strand.
AACAGTCAAGATCATATCAAGTCCTGTGTATGAGTCCCTGTGGTGAGTGCAAGTCTACCAGAAAGTGCTGGGTTTTTCTTTTCCTTCTATTCTTGAGCAATGCCAGGCACTTTCAACTACAGGCCTCTGCCAGTCTGACTCCTTCCCCATGGTGATTATTTACATTCCTCAACAGCGAGTAGTCCCTGCAGTGAGTGAATGCTGCGAGGTTATTTGAAACGCTAGGAGGTTGCTTTTCTTTCTGTTCCCCAGCAAAGCCAGATGCTTATTGCAGGATATTGACTTTTGAAGCTCTTAACCCTGGGACTTTCACTGGGAATCAGAAAACAACAACGAGAACAACAACAACAATGAGAGGAAATAAGAAGCAGGACAGTGAGGAGAGTCAAAGCAAGAGAAGAGTCTTTGATGTGGTGGGTGGGAAATGGCATTGCAAAAATAAGATAACTCTTTCCTTCTGTCCGAACCTCAAAATAGGGATGGGGATAGGGATAGGGATAAATCATAGGCAATGTTTTTTTCACCTTCACTCTGGTAAGGTTTTCAGTGGAGGCATTTAACTAGAATTTAAATGACAGAAATAACCAAATTCTTCTTTCTCACATAGATGTAATTGAGCTAGCTTTTTTAAAAAAATTACTATTAGCTAAATGCATTAACTTTCCTGCCTCTAGCCTATCTCAGTATAAGGTAGCCTTATATCATTTTTGTTAGTTGATGTTTGTTGAGGTAAAGGTGAAACATTGCTAAACTCAGTTCTTTCTTCTGGATACAATTTTACTGGTCATCTGCACTCAGATGTTTGGGTTAAGCCATGATCTTTCATGATTGGCTATGGTAACTAGAATTTCCATGCAATCTTTCAATCTTTCCTTTGTTGCATGAGAAGTGGAAAAGAAAGGGAAAAGCTTAGAACTGTTTGAAAGATAAGTGAGAAGAAGTCTAATATCTGAAGAAAATTGACTAGGCAAAACCAAACATGAAAAACTGATATGATTTAGAAAAACAACAACACAAAAATGGTTCCCTGGGGCAATAATACTGGAATTCTTTTAAACAACATTTATTGTTGTGAAATGCCAGAAGTATTTCAGCAATAAAGGGAAGTATATTTGACTTTTATTTAGCACATGAGAATAACCTCATAGGAATTTATGCACAGCTCCGACTTGAGCCAATGTTAGTGTGTTAAAATGTTCCATGAACAAAAGATGCATCATTTCTGAGAGGAGGTAGAAGTTGTAATAACCAACATTTGTCTTGATCGTTTCTGACATTTTACCTCTTATACAAGACCCTCTTTAGGGAATGGAAATAAATAGCTTTTTGCCTGAAGAATAGTTGGTGAACTGAATGTATTTGGTTTTGTCCTGACTCCATTGTATACTTAGAAAGAAATATTTTAGCATGATGCAATCGAAGTCTAGAATGATGTGATTAAAAATGACATCAAGCAGCAGCTGCATCAAGTCATTCTTGTATGAACAGAACATTAGGAATCATAAAAGAAATTGCCAGTTGCAAACTCCAGTTGGCATGTTTTGCCCCCTCTGTGGGAGTTGTATCTTGCAGGGGGCTTTTTTTTTTTTTTTTTTTGGCAACAAAAGGAGCAGTCTATAAGCCAGTTGAATTGCAGTACTTAGATTTAAGCTGACAATGGGCCAGAATTGGCTTAAATCCAATTACTCCAGCTTAACTACTTCATCAACTGAACATGTTTGCAGATCTTTTTGTCAAAATGAGGTCTGACAAAGGAAGGCTTAGGTTCAAGCTCACATTTCATATCACATTTTCATAGCCATTAATTTCTAAAGAGAGAGGTGTTGAGGATCAAAATTGTTTAGAACACATGATCTCTGACCTGGAAACTCTGCCCAGTGGTTGGAATCCCCAATGAGCAGCAAATGTTTTTGATTATTCTGTCATGAGCTTTGCATAGTCAGGGCTCTCTCTCTTCTCTGTAACTACTCTATATGTTCCAAATCTGTTTCCTAGGATTCAAAATAGCAATGGTGAATCCATGGCTACTATTAAAGTCTGGATTACAGTTCTAAGAGAAAGCTGTCCTCCTCTGCAAAAAAGCAATGTTTTCCACATTAACATTCTGCAAGATTTTGAAGTTCTTAGGGCTTTGGGGATGCCCTACTCTTCTCAGCTGTCCCTTTTCTCTGTTTTCCACATTACTTAATCCCAATGAGAATTGTCCATCGGATTTGAAAACCTCAACAAAAATAGCTATTTTGCCCTTCTCAGGGTTCATTGCAAGATGAAACACACATCAGCCTTGAGAGCCTGTCCATTTGCAAGGCTTAAAGGTTGTTTTGGAATAAAAGTGGAACTGAGCATATTTTTAATATGTAAACAGCTAAAATGAACACAACTACATAAATATATAAAAAGGAGACAATATCATTTGGTCAATCAAAGAAAATGTACAAATTAGGTAAAATGTGCAACATGTGCCCACATAGAAGCAGCCACAATGCTGAATTCCTGCATCTATTGGATGTTTGTCTGAATAATCAACAACATCTGTTACAAGGGCCCAGGTGATAGTATATACTAGTCCAGAAACTTAAGCCATTTCCGCACGGGGTTTTTAAAACGGGGCAGAGCATCCTCCAGGGAGGATATCTGCACCTGGGAGCGGACTGGGTGGGACCTACTTAACGTAGATGCGCACCCCAACCCTCTCCAGAATGACCCCAAGTGTTCATCCAGCATGCTTTTGAAAGACCGCTAAAAACAGGTCTTTCAAAAGCATGGAGCACACCACTGCGAGCCTGCTCCCTTACGCAAATTTGCAGGCTCGCATTGGTGTGAGCCTGCGATCTGCCGGGGGCAGGCTTTAGGCGGGCAAGCTTCAGTGGTTGGTCGAGACCCTCGACCAACCAGAAGCTGCCGTTTTCAACACCAGAGCAGTGCGGAGCGACAAGCACACACTGCTCCAGAGCGGCGTGGACTGGACCAGGGAGCTGAAAAGTCCGGTAAGTAGCATCATGGGGCGATTCCCTCGACCCGTGCGGAAATGGCCTTTGTATTTTAGAATTCTCTATTTTAAGCAAAGGCTAGCCTAAAGTTATATGAAATTGGACAGACTGACAGTGGTGATTCTAGAAAGGGGAAGAATGGTGGTGGTGAAGAGATGTGATTGTTTCACTAGCAGAAAGTCCTGAAGAGTAAACTCAATAGCTGCTAACCTTGTTCTGCTTTCTGATTGTTATTCCTATGTAGCCCAGCTTCTCAATTAGTGTAGTTGACACATCATTATAATGTAAAATCCTGCCAGGATTGAGTGCTAGGTGCTAGGCACTGACAACATAATACAGTCATCCTGTTTGATTTGTGCTGGTTAATTCTCTGGCTCATTTCAAGGTAGATCTTTCCTTTAAAGCTCCTAATAGGAAGGAATCCCTCAAGCGCCATCTTCTTTCATATGTTTCTCCCTCTATGCTCTGTTAAACACCTGAGGCCTAGGGCCTTTCTGCACTATACTGTTATAGTGCTATTATTCCACATTCAACTTCCCATGAAATCCTAGGGTTTGCAGTTTAGGGAGGGGCATTTAGGATTCTCATCAAGAGAGCACTTTGGCCTTAGTAAACTGCAAACCGCAGAATTCCATAGCATGCTGAAAGTGGAATAACAGCACTATAACAGTGTAGGGTGGAAAGGTCCCTAGTTTCAGATTTATTTATTTATTTAGATAATATGAGATATGATGGGACTTGAAGATTCTCTGTGGTTGCTCCCACATCCTATGGGATGGGCTGTCAGCTGTTGATGTCCATTATGCCCATTTAGATATTTGGTCAGAGCATAACTGCTTAAGAAAGCATTTGGCTTCCCCAATACCACCTTGGGCTTTCACTGTAAGAGAAAACCTAGTAGGTCACAATCAGCAGGCTCTAGTAGCAATTAGTCAGTACTTAGTTATAGCTTATGATAGGTGGTTGGAATTGGCTAGTCCTTTCTGTTCTCTTATGAGAATAATGAAAAATTCAACATTATAATTCTACAACTTGGGATCATAAAGGTCTCATTCACAGTGCTCTGTTACAAAACTTTGATGCCACTTCAGTTGCAATGGTCCTACAATTTATAGTTTGGTGAGGTATTTAGAATTCTCTGGCTGAGATTTTAAAATATCTCACAATATAGGATAGAACCAGGTTAGTTACAGTGGTATCTGCATGCTATACTTTTCTAGTTGAAAAAAGACACATGATAGTTTATGAATGGTGTTTCTTCTCTATACTTTGCCTATATCCCATTATCAGGAAAGCACATCACAAGGAGTCTTCACGTGGCTTCATGGGTAAAGGAAAGAAATAAGGGGAAAAAAGGACTAAAACATAAAAAAAATAAAACAAAACATTGCCAGAGGGCCATTTTCTCCTCGAGGAAGTGTAGTACAAGTGCCCATAATTGTATAGGTTGAAAAATGTTTATGCCTGATCTCACTTACGAACCAATAATTTGACAACTTCTTGCTACTTATAGCTTCATTTTCTGGGCTCGCTGCTTCCCCAAACCTTTCCTTGCCCCCTTTGGGCAATAAAAACTGCTATGCTGTAAGGATTTTATATAACAATAAACCAGTTCTTTCAGTTTCATTTCATCATTTCCACCTTTATTTTAATTTTGTTTGTATGAGGTGATAGTGTTATTCAGTTTAAAATACTAAGTGCGAAGGAGACGCAATTTAACCAAGAGTGTAAAATGCCTTATGATGCCCCTACACTTCTATGTTCTTATTTTTTAATATGCTTTTACAGAAAGCATATTGATGGGACTCTAATTTGTTTTGGGATGTTGTGATCAACTTAATTTTACAAGTTTCAAGCAGCAGGAAAAAAAATCCCAATTATTGCCTTGCTACATTTCAGACTTTTCAGGACCACTTATTCTATTAATAAGGTGGAAGAGAGATAGCATTGCAACAAAATAACCTCTACAGTAATTCTGTTATGTGGGCACAATGTCTCCATGGGGAACTAGACACCAGTGGGGGAATGAATCTCAACAAGAATTATAAACAATGCCTCAGCAATTCTGAATTTATGCTAATTTTCTAAAACTAAGCAAACATATGATATCTGTAGTTGTCTGCACTTAAATGTACATCATAGTGCTTTCTACTTAAAAAAAAATGACATTTCTAAGAAATGGGATATTCTCACATTGCTTGCTGCATCATCTTATTCCCAACCCCAAACTTATGCGCAAAACTATTTACTAATATATAAAGTCTCTCTTAACTTGCCTTTGTGATGTAGTCTGCTTCCATGAGCAGGGTGGAAGCATCCATTATTAAAGAAGTCAGTGGGGTCATCCACTGCTACATACTTGAGCAAAATTTTAAATGAAGAAGTTGGAAAAGAATGCTTAATTCACTTGATGCAAACCAACCAGAAGGAAAAGAAATAGAAGTAGAAGATTTTTTTATGAGTGTCCTTACAAAACAAAGACAAAATTCCACCATATAGTGTATCTGTTTCACATACTGTAATAATGATCCATGTTGTGTGGGCTTGGGTGTGTACGGACATACATCTATACACAAAAATCAAGTGATGAGACATGGTCTGTCCATAACTCCTTATGTTCAAAATACCTAAAGGAAAATTCTGTTGTGGGCACAGGGAATATTGTATATTATTATCCTTTATTGAGAATTATTAATAATAGCTTAGATCCCAAGATACTTTTATACAAATAGAAAGCTCTTATCATTTAGGGAAGGGATTTCAATCCAGTATAGGTTTGTGCTGCCTATACTGGATTTGTTGATTTGAGCCAATTCCTCCTGCAGTCTCCAGCATTACCTGTTCTAGAAGTTTAGATTTTCAGGGAATACATAGAGCTTTGAGAGGAATCAACAACAACAACAACAACAACAACAACAACAACAACAACAAAAAATTCCTGTCTGGAATTCTTTTCATGGAATTTGTACCAATTTACAAAGAAATATTCACAAGGAGGATCACAAAATAAAAACATTGTTAAAAATGCAAGAATGTAATAAAAAGCACACTCTACTGGTCATATGATGGGAGTGGTTTTGCCCTCCCCAAGCCATTGCCCAAATGCCACACAAGGGTATACTGTGGTGCTGGCATCAGGCAGGGCTGCAGTAGTTTTTTTCAGATGTCATGGCCCTATTTCAAGTGTCTTTAGTGTTTAAGCTCCCACTAGTTTAACTCTATGTAGCACAGGAATTTTCCAGTCACCTTTTTGGGACTGAGAATTTTTTTTTTTTTTGCTTGTTTGGCCGAGGCACATGTATGAGAAACAGGGAAGCCTGAACAGACTGATGGAAAGAGCTGTTTTAAAAAGAAATAGTGGATAAAATATCAGTTTAAACTCTTGGCAAAACAAGTAGCTTTTTCCATGGTGCCAAAACAGTATCAGGAGGAACAACTTTATTTAGGGTTTCATTGACTCAGTGAGTTTTACATCCTGTCACTATTGTAAAAACAATACAAACTATAGCTAGAATCAAATATTTTAAGCGGCCCTTTTGTTTTTTGTTTTTTTAAAGGGTATCTTGCTTGCTTGCTTGCTTATTTATTTATTTATCATTTTTCAGTATTGCTTCCCAGCCCACAAAGGCCTCCCAAGGCAATGAACAAATAAAAATTAATTAAAACAGTGCAAAGGTAAAAAGCATGTTTAAAATTATTTGCAGTCCAAAAAGAATCCTAGAATCTAGCTTTAAAACAGTCAGAACAGCAATTTCAAGCACTGAATGCCATGCAGAACTGTTTTGGTTGCCTGTCAGAAACTTAAAATAGATGGGGCTAGCCTAAATTCCTTAGGTAGAGAGTGTCACATGGAGGGCTATGACAAACTAGGGCCATTTCCATACCGGGCTTCTGAAATAGTGCAGAGCGACCTCTCACGGAGGTCTTCTACACCCTAGAGTGAACTGGCGTGGACTACTTTTTGTAGTTCCACACCAGAATCCACTCAGGAGTGGCCGGAACTAGCCGTGCTGCGTGTTTTTTAGAAAACTCTTTTTCGAGGTTTTTAAAAAGCACGGAGTGCACAGCCCCGCGCTGCTTCGTCACCAGGGTCCAAAGTGGATTTGCAGGCGCGCGCAAGTGCATGCCTGCAGATCTGCCGGGGGTGGGCTTCCAACTGGCGAGCTTCTCCGGTTGGTGGAGAGCCTCCACCAACCGGAAAACACCATTTGGGATGCCGGAGGAGTGTGGAGCAGCGAGCTCGAGCTGCTTCACGTGGCAATGGACTTACCCGGTTTCAGGTAAGCTCCGTTTTTGGGCGTTTCCGCCCGTTTCCCGCCCCACATGTGAAAAGGGCCTAGGCCTGCTTTTATTCTCCGTCCCTGGAGAAGCAACTCCCTTTTATGTAATTACTACCCCCTGGCTCCCTCTCCACACTTATTTCCCCCTTCTGCTTTCCCTAAGGCCACAACCTTGTGGATATAGAGCAAAGTGTTTTCAGGTTTATCCTAAATGAATGTGTCACTTGTAGTAGCATGTGCAACTGAGTTCAAATTAAAGAAACACTGTATGGAGGCTGCTCCTAAGAAATAGAATACAATTTGTATTGAACTAACAAGAGAAAGGTATTGGGTTTGGGTTTCTGTTTGGGTAACAAACAGAAAAGAATGTCCAGTAATTCACAGGCAAACACTTTCCTATGTTAACAAGGCTTTAACTTTTCTAGCTCTCTCTCTCTCTCTCTCTCTCTCACACACACACACACGCACGCACGCACGGAAGGAACTCCCCTTTCTAGACCCTCTTTTGGTTATTTATCTGTTCTGCTGATTCATCCACCTAGCCCCTCCCTTTAGCTAATCTGGGTTCTTTAGTCAAAGAACCAAACAAATTAAATCCCCTCTGTTGCTAGGTTGGCTCTGCTGACTGTGATCCCCAAGGGTTTGTCACAGAAAGTTCCACAGTTAAGGTGCTGCTACAGAGGAAATGCTGTTCCTAACTTTACAAGATGTTGCAACATGAAAAAAGGCCTATACTGGGATCCCCCTTAGTTCAGTTACCTGTGATCTCAAAATATTAAATAGAAAAGACTGGCATCTGGGCAACTTCCAGAGGTGCTAGAGCTGTTTCTATCTTTGCAGGGATCATAAAGAACATTCATACATAGTATGAACATTGTCTATGGTCCCTGCAATGCTAGAGGTCTATGTTCTGTGGCGCTAGTGATACCAGAGCTATTTTCAGTTTTGCAGGGACCATAGGGAAGATTGATGTTATCTGGTAGAATGAAGTCTCTCTATGGTCTCCATGAAGCTAAATTACTACCTCCAGTGAGAGCAGAGCTGCTTCACAGGGACCATAGAGAAACTTCATACTCTCTGATAGTATGAAACCTCTCTATGATCTCTCCAAAGCTAGAGAGTTTGATACTATATGTGGTTTCAGGTATCCACAAGGGGTCTTGACATGTATCCCATGTGGATAAGGGGGATTACTGCATGTGCATCAACAACAACAACAGTGTATTGCTAATTTGATATCTGACATTATAGAAAAAAACTAAGCTGTATGTGTAATGTTTTCTCTTGATAACCATAACAAAAGGCTGATATTCAACACTTTTCCTAACACATTACCAATTCAGTCTTGTGATGAAATAATTGGTTTTGTTCTAGAAATGACTATATATATATTTTTTGGAGTTAAAATAATTAAATGAAATCATATAGTAAAAACAACAGAAATGTTATTCTGAATGGTCTTTTGTTGTGTATTTGTGTGTGTGTATTTTGTGATCGACAGAGTTAACATCAAGTTCATCAAGATGGTCACTACAAACAACAATTTTCTTCAAAAATATAATGTTGTGCTAATGAAATGACAGCCCAAGGACTTTTCAAAAAACCCTAGAAAACCTGAATCTTGAATAACATATTTGGCTTTGTCCAAGTCGCAGAAAATTAGAGTGATTCTATAATACTCTTTTTTTTAAAAAAAAGACATGAGTTTTTTGTTGTCATTTTATCCAGAGCAGTTGTCACATGGACTTTTACCACAGAAGCTTTGCAAAATCATGTGCAGAGTAATCGGGATACCTTTGAACAGCTTTTCCTTTGCTTTCTTGTAAGAAAAAACCATTTCTCCCTATTGCTTAATTTCTCCCTGAGACAAAACTACATGAGCATAAACACTGGTGTGCCACCCTGCAGGCCTTAGAATGCAGTGCTAGCAGGGATGCAATTCCTCACTAACTTCAGGAAGGAAGCAAAGAATAATTTTATCAGTATTCCTTCCTTTCCAAGTAACTGTCTGAAAAACCATAGTTTTTTATCCAATTCGTAATTCATGAATTGTTGGTGTTGTCATTGCTGTCGTCTGCCTTCAAGTCATTTCTAACTTTATGGCGACCCTAACGTGAATCTATCACAGAGTTTTCTTGGCAACATTTGTTCAGAGGGGGTTTGCCCCTGCCTTCCTCAGAGGCTGAGAGACTGTGACTTGCTCAGTTGATTTGCACAGAAAAGAGAATTTTCTACACAAAAAATAATGCAGAAATATTATTTTTTGCTCAGAAAATGCTGTTTCCTGAGCAGATACTGCTCAGGACATCAATCATATGTGATTACTGTGTAGAATAAGTCCCCAATTACAACATTTTCTGTTCATAAAATAACATTTTCTGGACAGAAAAGGCTATTCCTGCACAGAAAATGCTATTTCTTCACTAAGCATATGCAAATTTTACACAGAGTGAGTCAGCACAAGAACTGCAAAAATTTCTTCGGTCTTGGATTCTTCTCATCAGGTTTTCTTGACACTTGAAATACATTTTTTCAAACATTTTAAAAATACTATTTTGTCCTGTAGTGCCAGCTACTGACACTGACCTTACGCTGTCATCTTTTTTGCCTGCTGATGTTTTAGTGGGATCCTTGTATGTTTCTATGGGCACAGTTGGAATTCAGTGCCTCATCTATTCAAATGTTGCCTTTTCATAGCAGGAAGACACTTTGGAAAGTAATTTCTCATTGAGGATGCCCATGAAAGCAACTGATAGAAAAACTATTCTGGTAATTGGATGTCTTTTAGGTGTGTTAGGGCAAAAACAGAAACACCCTTGGGAAAGAAATAGCTTGATATCATTTACCATGTATTCCCAAGAATTCTACTTTCACAATGTATTCATATTTTGTTTCAGGGAAGAGATATCTAGTTTTGTTTTAATGATTATCCTACCCTGTAAATGGTCTGCATGTAAAACCAGCAGACAGAACATCATGAAACTGAATAGGGATCAAGGAGATGAAATTCTACCCTATAGAACTCGATCTCAGCAGCTTTACAATAATTACAAAACTCTTATGGCTTCTCAATAATATAAAAGGAAAGGCATTTGATGTAACAAAAACCTCCTCAGTGGAGTTTTACATAAGCCTTATACATCATTTTTAGTTCTTTGAGCAAGATTCTTGAAAAGGACACAAAATTAATTCTGATTTTATGAAGACACTAACCCTTCCGTTCTTGTGTTGTATCTCTTGGTAGATAAATCTCTAGACATTTGAATTAAAGGGAGGGAAAAACTGTCAAACTCTATACATCCCAGATTTCTGAAAGGTGTCTTTGTATGTAAGTCAGCTTTCTCCACGCTAACAGACTCCTATGAAAATTAATGCTCTTAATTCTAGAGGTATCTAGAATCGTATGTGTATGGTTTCTTTCACTGAGCATCCAGCCATGATAAATGAGACCTATGGTCTGATCTCCTAGAAAAACTAGAACATTCTATGCCACTTGGAGGGACACTAATTTTTCAGGTTTCTGAAAGGGAAAAAAAAAAGCTACTTCCCCATGACTGTCCTAAATACTGTTCCAAATGTTATGCAGGGCTTTTGAGAATATGGTCCTATTATTGAAACAGGGACATGGAATGGCATCCTTGAACAAGCAAAAGCAGCCTCAGACTAATTTGGAGTCCCATTGGAGTGTGGCTAAAGTAAAATATTTTGGAAGAATGTAGGCAGAGGAAGTGGTCGATGGCATGCTTGCAGTGATGAATGATTGAATGAGAAAAGAGAACTTTCTTTTCTGTTCTGATAAAAAGAGTTAAAGGGATGTGCAAGAGGAAAAAAATGCAGTTGCTGCCAAAAGAGCTCAGACAACCACTGCTACTGTTGCTTTGTTTGTCACTGTTTCATTCTCATATTTCTCTCTGTGAAATGCTATCCCTACTGTTTAAGCTTGATGTAGAGGTGTCTCTTACAGCTACACTGGAAGAAATGTTTTCCAAAATTAATTATTCAAGAGAATGATATGCTGAATATTTGTTTTTAGGAGCTGAAGTGTTTGATTGAATGAACACAAATAGTACATTCCGAGTCAAACTTTTGGACTATTAGCTCAGCACTATCTGCTCCAAATGGGAGAGGTTCTCCAAGGCATCAGGAACATGGAGATCATTGTTGTCAGTCCTGCTATCAAGGACCACTTAACTGGGGAGTCTTGTGACTGGACCTGGCACGTGTGCTTTAATACCAATCAACTAGTTCTCTTCTCTCTTTCTCTTTCTCTCTTGTACCTCTGAAGGTAAACAATGTGTATTTTGAAAATGAAACTAAACACTGAACATTCCATGTGTTCAGAAAAATGATGAATGAATGTCTTTTGCTCTTAGCAGCAGCAGTAAGATATATACTGCATTTGTCTTATGGTGGGTATTGACTGTGCCATTTACACCTCAGAAACATCAACAGAATCTTTTTGACGTTCCTCTTGTGTGCTGTGCTCCCGAGGACCTCTTAAGTACATTCCTTTAGTATACATTTGCTTACACAATCCTTTAAACCTAAATCAATGATGGATCTTACCCATGCCTCTGGCCAGTAGGAATTAACCAAGCACTGAAACAGAAATACACCTAGACTTCCCAGGTGGATGTCTTCAGTTATGCATTAGATAGAACAAAGAGAACATTTGGATTTCCTTTTTTCCCCCTCAATTTTCTTTAGTAAAATATATGAAACGTAAAATATATGAGACAAAGGGTAACATCATCATCATCATCATCATCATCATTTAGGAATAATACATTTTAAATTGTCATGTAGTTAAAAGTCTTTTGCAGGATGGTTCTATTAATTTTATACCAACACAAGGACGGGTGTCAATAAACCTTTGAAAAGTTTACAGTAGCTGAAGCTCTTTTTTTATGATGACTAACAGAGGAGGGGGAGAAGAGGGGGATTGTATATCAGATTTCTTCAGCCAAGGAAATCTAATAAGCTTCTCAGAAAGGATAGCCTCTGAGCTCTCTGCTACTCTTTGAGACTGATGGCCTGTTTGAGGTCACAGTTGCAGGTTTTACAGGCATTATCCAGACATCCTTGGCAGAAGTCAAAATGAGAAAAGCATTAATACTGATTAATCCATGTCACAGACTACCCCCTGCTTTTGGGTGAGGAAATGCGACATTAAAACACAAACTAATTCTAGCTTATAGTGGAATGTGTGTGATTTCTCACTGACTTAAACAGTACTACTTATGTCCTTACAGTCTAAGTCAAGTCTAAGCAAACAAAGGCTAGAAAGAACCCACATACAGAGCAGGATGGAAAACGTAATCTTTTGTCTACCTGTCTATCATCCATCCTCCTCTGTGCATTTATGGAAATGTGTGAGAGAGTCATAACCTCTACACATGCATTTAAAAATGTCAGTGAAAATACCCTGCTTAGTTTGGGGTCAAGCTTGCTATCCTGTCTCCATGCCAGTGCTGTTCTTATTCACCTATACAATTTTTTTTCTCATTTTGTTCACTTGTACAATTTTTCACTCCCTAAAGCTAGTCAGTCATGTTGGCATATTATTTGTTTATTATGCAAATAGTCATGACAGGATTGGCATCCCCCCTTTCTCTACTCAGAAATATTATACAATGGAAACAGATGACTGGGTTTTCTTAGTGACTTTGCATGTAATTCATAGAATCATAGAGTTGGAAGAGACCCCAGGGGCCATCGAGTCCAACCCCCTGCTATGCAGGAACACCCATCAAAGCATTCCCAACAGATGGTCATCCAGCCTCTGCTTAAAAATCTCCAAAGAGGGAGACTCCACCACACTCCAAGGCAGCATATTGCACTGCTGGACAACTCTGACCATCAGGAAGTTCTTCCTCAGGTTCAAGTGGAATCTCCTTTCCTGCAGCTTGAATCCATTGCTCCTTGTTCTATTCTCCGGAGCTGCAGAGAACAAGCCCGCTCCCTCCTCAACATGACATCCCTTCAAATGTTTAAACAGGGCTATCATGTCCCCTCTTAACTTTCTCTTCTGCAGACTAAACGTACCCAGCTCTCTAAGTCTATCCTCATAGGGCATGGCTTCCAGACCCTTCACCATTTTGGTCGCCCTCCTCTGGACACGTTCCATCTTGTCGACATCCTTCTTCAATTGAGGTGCCCAGAACTGAGGAGGAAGAGCGTACAACCTACAAAGTATACTTTTTACATGCAGTGGTGTCTTTTCTTTGCCACCTTTTCTCTACGTAGATGTTCTGTGACTTTAAAGAAGATACAGATATTCAATAGATATAACTTTCCTAGGAATAAGAATTCATGAAGTTTGGCATACTCCTTGAAGCACCCTAGATTAGTAACTGTACCTATTCTGTTTCCTCCTCACATCCCATCTTATTTAGGATTACTTGCAAGGAATGCTGAGTTAGTATAGGAAAATTGTGATCGTAAAGCTTGCAGAGTTTTGGGCATCAACTCTCAGAATCCCCAAGTTAGCCTAGTCACTGTGGCATAGCAATCAATGGCTCACTCTACATGTTTATTTACCTCCTAGAGGCTCCAAAATGTGATAGGAATCACAACTTTTGTTTCACTGGCTAAACACATTGAAAGACAGCAGCAGATTTGCTTCTTGAAGGGCAATTGGACAGAATAACAATTACAAATTTTGCCTCTTATCTCTCTTCCTCTGCAAATCCCCACTAAAGTGCACTAGTGCATTCCTGTGAATGACGGTTCCCAAGATACTCGGCGTGCACTCTTCATTGAACTGGTTTGATCCTCAGTCCTTCTGTTCAATATATCTTGAAAAAGTCCAAGATTTCTAAGGATGGAGCTATAGCAAGTAAAGTGGCATGAAACTGATATAGTTGTGTAGTACAGATATACTTTTATTCTCCCTTCTAATGATATCTGGAATCCAGGCCAGCTAATGGGATAAACAGGCACCAAGAGATATACCTATAATGCAAGTGAAATCCAGTCAGCCTGGCAATGTTACATCTGTCCCTGCCACTCCTTTCTTCTTCACTCTTTCTTTTTTTTAATTTCTTGCACCTCTCCCTTTCATTTAGTCCCTCTCTTTCCCATTGCTCCTTCCCCCCATATTGAGCAATAGGAATTGTCTTCTTCAGCAGAAGACAGTTACTGCTATTCTTCCAGCAGCGAGAAAGGCAAAAGATTTAAATTAGGGATCGGACAAATCCAGAATTTTCTGAATCCGGATCCAAATCCCTGGAAGGTTCTGGGAATCTATGAATCTCGAATCTTTTGAATCCTTTTTTAAAAAGGAGTTTAAAAGGCAAGGGAAAGAAGGATAATCTTGGGCAAGACACACTCTCTCAGCCTTAGCAAAAGCCTAGGTAAAGGCAAACCTCCCTCTGAAGAAATGTGGCCAGGACAATTGTCCTAGTTTTGCCTCAGGATCTCTTCAGATTGAAAATGACATGAAGGCCCTTTCTGCACAGGCAGGAAAATGTGGATTAATCCCCCATTTTCCTGCCTGTGTAAACAGGGCCACATACTAGAATACAGAGATAATCCAGGTCAAAACTGGATTTTCCTTGCACAGCTCCTTCTGGCATCCTGGGGTTTGTAGTTTGATTATGTACCAGCAGACTTTGACCGAGAAGGCTGTGACACCTTGTAAAACTACAAACCCCAGAATTGTGTCTGAAAGAAGTTTGCAAGGGAGCTATGCCAAGGAATCTTTCAGCTGTCCTTGAAATCTCAAGAAACTATCCCTTCCAGTCAAGTGCTGAACTTAAATCTTAAATGTTCAATTTAAATATCTTAGAATACAACCTCAGATGTAATTTCTGAAATTGTTAGCAAAGGCCATTATTACTCCAAGGGAAAAATTCACCTACTTGCCATCTCCTCTTGTGTGTCTGATCTCCGAAGTTTTCAGGCATCCTGGTCTCCCAGGTTTTCAGGCAACAGTTTCCAACAAACTATTTGGGTGGCGGAGTCAAAAGATTCGGTTTGCCTATTTTGGCACAGGGATTCAAATTCGTGAATCTCAACTCCTGGGCAAGGATTCGAGGATTCGGTGGGCCCATCCCTAGTTTAAATAGTCTGTTGCCTGGGTGTCCCACTCAATGACAGCTGCAAGTATTTGCATCTAACTGGAAGTGTCCTGCTCTTATGCTTGAGGAAAATAGTTTGCCACCTAGTGTCTGGATATCACCTAATGACTAAGTGTGTTACTTCAGGCTACATATTTTAATTAAATAAAATAATTTTAAAAGCAAGATTACTGAACATAGACAGCCTTAAGGTATATTTTGTTTGCATTTCAAATTTCAGCATCTAAACTTGATGAGCTCAGAGAAAGATGGTCTCAGTGGAGAAAGGTATACTGATGGACATGATCATGGATTTTTATGAAGTTCTCACACCCATCTACAGTTATTCTCCATCTACCAATGGTTATCTTGACAGAGTTTGGAAGTAGCTCTATTTAAAAAATTGACTTATCGTGTCAGCCTTCACAGGCGAGAATTAAAAGAAGATACTTTTGAATTGCAGTGGTCACCTTTCATCCTTCATATTGTTGATCTCATGTCAACTCTAGGTCTGTCAGAACACAACTTTGGATGTCATGTCAAACATTATATTGCCTTGTAACAATATAGGGTTTGAGGTATAATCAGGTTTCCTTTTAATCTATGAGCTGTGTTTTTAAAATAATAATGGCTTATTGTATAGGAGTGTAGTGGGATTAGCTGGGCAGGGGAGGTTTCCTTAATGAATTCCTACATTATATATTTTATAAAATTGATAAAGAAAAAGAATTGAAAGAGAAAAATATTTCAAAGGAAGTTGAAAAACAAGTGTAGAAACGTTAGGATAAATAAATAGGTTTGAGAAACTGTTGAGAGGAGAAATAACAAAGATATGAAAAATATTTGCAAAATTTCTCTTTTGCAATGGGAGAGGCTATTGTGATAAATTGGGTTACCCTGCTGGGGAAAAAAAAAAAAATAGCAGCTGCTGCAAATATTCTTCCAGCACATGTGCGCACACATGTGTGCAGACAGACACGTTTGTGTGTGTGCAAGCGGAAAGCACTAACACACTAGCTGATTGATCAGTAAGACTCAAAAAGCCCATCTGATTTTCATTTTTTAGAAGTCCATGCAACAAAGCAGCAGCTACCATGGAGTATCTACTCAAGTTGCAGTATGTATACAATTTACCCAAATCATTCAGTTTATGCACAGAAAATCTCACAAATCTGAAGCTCTCTTAAGACTGACATAAAATATTTTGTCTGACTTTTAAAGAAGGAGAACAAAATGTTGTTTCTCACTCTTACACATGAGACTAGTGAGCATTTACCTCCAACATGCTTTGCCTGAAGAAACTTCCAGGTTCAATCCCTGGAAGTAGCAGGTATGGGCTGGAAGAGAGAAAAAAAAATCTTCTCTAAAGCCTGGAGAGCTATTACTAATTATAAATGACAATAATCAGCTGATTGGGCCAGTGCTCTGACTCTGAATAAAGTATCACCCAATGTTCTTTACTTTACCAACAGTAGTATCATGCAATTGCACAATCCTGATTGTCTTGGGCAATGAGAAGTTTCAGGGCAGCTCAGCGTAGATTTCAGTTTGATTTTGTTGAGAAAACACGGAAGACTTCCAGTGTTTTTGAAACAATTGGTTACATGCAAAGTACAACTAGTGGCAGACTACATGCATTCTTACAAGGTGGCAGATCAGCTAGCATACATCAGAACTGCACAGACAAGTTCTGCATTTCACTTCCAAAATGCCTTAAGCTAGTGTGCAAATTGTCAAATTAATTTGTTAAATACTTAATTCATCAGATTTTTCACAATGTAGTTGATCACCATAAATTGCCTCTTTAACACCAGAGTTATTGCTACACTTAAAATTAACGTAGTGATTTCTACACTTCTGCACTTAACATCACTGAATTGGTTGTTTTAGTTCATTAGAATTGTTAGGGGATGGGATGCTTTTCTTTCTTTCTACCTCACCAAAAAGAGCAGAAGCAGTAGGAAGAGGAGGATTAGGACTGGAAGAAAAGCATTACACTGGATTGTTGTTCTGCTGTGTGGGCTAATTTGCCTGCCTGGCCTTTCTTTGGGAGGAGGGTGAGAAACAGAGACGTTGCCATTAAACCTCAGTTTAATGGCAGTTGCCACTTCTACCAAAAGGCAGAAAAAAGTCTCCAGGGCTGAAGATTGGTATCCTGCCAATTTAATGATCTGTATGAAAACTGATGGAACTTTTCTGGGTTAGAGAGAGGCTCTGTGACTTTGGCCAATTTTCTCTAATTCTTAGTAATATTTTATTTTATTTTATTTATTCTATTATTTGTTTGCTTTCTCCTGCACATTAATCTTTGTTGAGTTGAATGAACCTGTTCATTCTCTTTTTGTGTCTTTGTAGCCCACACAAAGTGCTGGGTAATTAAGTGAAGGGTTTTTTCTTACCCACTTCCTCATTTTGTTCTTTCTTGGCTTTTCTTTCTCATCCCTTTCTGCATTTCACCCACCCCAGCTCCAATGGATCCCATGTCTTCAGGGATCTGGTAAAAGATGAGTGATTGGTTTAGGTCAAGAGATACAGCTAGATAAACATTCCTCCCCACTGCCAATGCCTTTCCTCTTTCAAAAAAAAAAAAAAAAGGTATATTCAGAAATATATTCCATAAAACTCAGAGAAGTTTATCCTCAGGTTATTGAGTATAGGTTCGCTGTATATACTTAGTACTTCATGTTTTCTAGATGACAAGGGGGAGGAGTCAGTATGTTTTAAAGCTGGCCACTGGAGACCAAGTTTTGGTGGTCATACATTTACCACTCCACGTGGAAACTTTAACAAGAAACATTTCACATGTGTCATGTAAAACAGACAGACAACAGCAAAAATGAGCTCAGACCACTGTATTTCATTAGCCTTCAGTACAACGTTAAAAGACTTAAACAAATAAGAGTTACAGTAAGAAGATAACTGTTAGATAACTAATGCTTTAAACTAGAGATACTAGACACCAAACTTTAATCCTTCTATCTCAAAAGCAAAACAAAGGTTGTAGCAGCTATTTAGTAGACAATTGCCAGAATCTTGTATGACTTCTTCCATAACATAACTTTAGTTATACATAGTAGCAGAGGTGCTAAGAAACGCTGTTAGTGAATTGTGAAGATGTGTATCAGAACACCCTCAAGAGTGTAAAGTGTACATTACTGCATGATGCTCATTGGTCCACTACATGCCTTAAATGCATCAGGACCAATGTGCATCAGTGTGTGATCCATATTGGACACTTTGCTGACTCTACTGCTTAGTAATGTAACAACAGTCTTTTACTAGATACAGATGTTATGAAACCACCCAGTTCGAATTTCCACATACCTAAGTCCAGTTACAAAGACCTAAGACCACAACAGGATTCTGGCCTATGCTTCCTGAATTTGAGTGGGGAGGTGAGAAAGAGAAGATGCGATGATCCCATTGTGTAGAAAAAATGTTACTGATATGGTTAGAAGCACTCTAAATCTTTCTGATTAATAGTTCTCGACTCTTGAATTACTGAGTAACTTTAGCTAAAAATTTACTGCTGCATTTACTGGCACTTTGGATCTCTGTCCTCTAAATATTTTCCCTATTAATCTTTAATATAATTCCTTATATACCTTTAACAAAAAAAAGCACTTGAAAGATGAGTGAACAGTATACTGAATGTTGGGGGTGGGCAGAGGATGGAGACGAGACATTAAGATCAGCAATGAGACAAAACTGAACAGGTTGTAAAATGAGATCCTGTGCTTTAGGACAACTTTTCCAAACACAAGTTTCCAGAACTCTTAGACTCCTACTAATCATGGTATGAGATTTATAATCTATCTAGGAAAAAAAAAGTGCCAAGTCTCAAGAAGACAACTGTAAAACAACAAAAAGAGCACTTTTGAAGGAGCCAATTGTAAAATGTGCCCCAGGTGTTATCGCTGTCAACACCTATGCCATTTTCTGTAAATCCCATGGTCTGTTTTGAAAACCAGCATTTGAAATAATGAATTAGTTAATGTAATTTGCTGTATTAAAGGATTTCCATTATCAGTGTTAAGGACAACAAATTAATCTCCACATTTCAAGCACTCAGGATTAACAAATTAATTTTCAAATCCGATGTTCCAAGCTCTCAACTTGTAGCTCTTTCTCTGCCTCTGTTCCCAAACTGCAAACTGTTGTTACTCATCCTGTGCACAGAGAGATGCTCATACTGTTCTCCTCCCTTTTTTTGAGGGAGTGAGGGTCATTTTCTACAAGACTTGGGGAAAAAACCCTTTAAACCATGCAGAAAATAACATAACCAAACATCTGGGAAACAACTCCACATAGAAAGAGACACCCTCTAATAACTAGTTCTCTTCAGAAAACAGCCATGTATACTGAGATGTATTTTTCATATTTTATTTTATTATTTTATTCTATCATATTTTATTTATATCCAGCCCTTTCTCCCTAAACAGGATCCAAAGTGACTCACAAACATTTTAAAAACAGGCTCCAGTGTTTTTTTTTTTAAAAAAATTCATACAGAAGTTTAAAAACAATGAAATGACAGTTCAGTAAGAAAATACAAGGCTAAAACAAGGCAATACACATTTAAAACAGAGTAAAAAGGATAAAAGCAAAGGAACCTGCCCTGGTTGAAAACCTGGCCACAGCATTTTGTTGCTGCTGTTGTTTTGTGCCTTCAAATCATTTCTGATGTATGACAACCCTAAGATGAACCTATCAGTTTTTCTGGGGGCCGAGAGTGTGAGACACACCCAAGGTCACCCATAGGTTTCCATGGGTGAAAGGGGAATTGAACACCGTGCTGGGGCATTTTGTATCCACTTAATTTTCTGAACAGTTTCCAAAGGCAGTCTTGCATACAGTATGTTTCAACAATTCAACTGGGATGTAACCAAGGCATGTATTACAACGGCTAGATCTGACACCTCCAGAAAAGGGTGCATCTGGCGCACTAGTTTTTACTGTGCAAACACACTCCTGCTCATTTCCAAATCCTGGCATCCAGACTCAGATCTGAGTCCAGGAGTATACTCAGGCTTTTGTCTGGGTTTTTCAACATCTTCCCATCCAGTACTGAAAACAGACACTGCTTTATCATTGAAACAACTTCTTTAGAGTTAGGCCTTTTCTGCACATTTTTTTTTAGAACGGTGCAGAGCGTCCTCCAGGGAGGATGTTTGCACTTGGGAGCGGACTGGGTCCGGACTACTTTGTGTAGTTCCGGACTTCAGCCCGCTCCGGAACAACCCAAAGTGGTCATTCTCCGTGTTTTTGAAAGACCGCTTAAAACAGGTCTTTAGAAAGCACAGAGCGCGCCACTCCGTGGCCGCGCTCCGGTGCAGATTTGCAGGCTCGCACCAGTGCAAGCCTGCAGATCTTCCGGGGGCGGGCTTTAGGTTGGCGAGCTTCACCGGTTGGTGGAGAGCCTCCACCAACCGGAAGCCGCCATTTTCGTCCCCGGAGCAGTGCAGAGCACGGCCACGCACTGCTCCGGACCAGCCTGGACCCGCCGATGGAGCACTCCGGTCCGGTGAGTACCGGTACGGGGCGATTTCTTTGCCAAGTGCAAAAAAGGCCTTAGATGGAAAGGAAAGATAGAGTTGAGCATCAGTGTATTGGTGGCACTGAACTCTGAAATGCCAGATGACGTCTCTCAGAGGTTTCAGGTAGATGTTAAACAGCATGGAGAAACGACACTTAAGCCTGAGGTACCCCACAGGCCATGACTGGGGGTAGAATAGGAATCTCCCAGTACCATCTTCTGCATTCATCCCTCCAAGACGAAATGGATGCACTGTAGAACAGTTCCCCCAGAGAGGTGGTCCAGAAGGATATCATGGCTGATAGTACTGAAAGCTACTGAGTGGTCCAGTAAAACCAACAGGATACATTTCCTTTTCCAGTTCCCTGAATAGGCAATCCACCAAAGCCACTAAAATAGTCTTAATTCCATAGCCTAGGCTGAACCCAGATTCAAACAGATCTAGACATTCCATTTCACCCAGGAACTCCTGCAGTGGGAGACCACTACAAACTCCAGGACTATGCTCAAACAAAAGAGATGTTGCAGAATGGCCCTGATTATCTAGTGCATTCCTCTAATAAAGACTTTTCCACTGCCTCTTTTGGAAAACTGGCTTGGTACAGTGAAGCATTCACCATTCCTCTTACTCATTCAAAGCATTAATATCTCCAGCAAAGAAATCCTTTACCACCAACCATAATAATTCTGAACACTGATTGTATAATATTGTTTTGGCAACTGTGTGCTCATACCTTATATGAAACAGTGAAGTAACTGCATATTGTAGTCTTTTTTGGTGGTATTCTCCAGTGATGTAGACTTCAGTTGACTAACTCAGACTCAAGTCAGACTTAAGTCACTTCAGTGACTCGACTCAGACTCGATTCAGCAATAAATGATGCAATGACTTGACTTGAGACCTATATATTTTTAGTGACTGACTTGCTGCTCTTGGT
Source organism: Cyclura pinguis (assembly GCA_030412105.1). Taxonomy (NCBI): domain Eukaryota; kingdom Metazoa; phylum Chordata; class Lepidosauria; order Squamata; family Iguanidae; genus Cyclura; species Cyclura pinguis. The sequence continues at coordinate 136,622,448 of CM059600.1, forward strand.
TCAGTAACATAACACATCCAGAAACCGCATGACTTTGAACAACACTACTATCTCTTTTTGCCTACTGGTCACATGACAGTCTGTTTCAAGTCCGAAGTGTGGGTGCATTTCTCAGAGGAGAACAGCAAATGGGGTAGGTCTGAGGTCTGCTCAGCAGCCTGTCCCTGCTGCATATCAGAGGAACCTTCTAAAACTTTTCCTAAGAGAAGACAAGACTCACCTCCCAGAATGTAGAGTGCATTTCTCAGAGAGCAACAGCAAATGTGTTAGACAACAGGTTTGAGGAGGAAGGATCCTTCCTTCTAAAGCTTTTGAAGCTTTAGTAATGGGAAGTAAGAAGGATCCTATTCCCCAACTCCAAAGCTGCAGATGCCAAAATTGCAAATGTAGAGGGCCAACTCTGCTTAAATTGTTAAAAATGATTTTATTTGACTCTTACCAGAAATTCTGGAGTATAGGTTGGGGTATAAAGTTGACTCCCAGACTTGACTTGAGACTTGACTTGAAAGTATCTTCAAGGACTTGAGACTTGACTTAAGACTTGAAGGTAGGGACTTGAGACTTGGAGTAAAAGCCTTAAATACATCACTGGTATCCTCAAAGCAGAATTGTGGAACTTAAGGCACATTCAACGTTTCTCTCCAATTAACAAGGCCATTTAAAGCTTTTCTAATGTTTCAGAGACAGTTTTTTTTTATAAAAAGAAAACATACTGATTGAGTTCCATGCAAAGATTCCTGCTGTCCTAGATGAATATACTTGTAGATCAGTTTCTTAAAAAGTGACATCTTCAGACCATCCACACAAAGGCCATTTCTGCCCTACATTGTTATAGTGCTATTATTCCACTTTCAACATCCTGTGGAATTCAAGAGTTTGTAGTTTACTGAGGCCAAAGAGCTCTCTGGCTGAGGATTCTAACTGCCCCTCCCTAAACTGCAAATCCCAGGATTCCACAGGATGTTGAAAGTGGAATAATTCAATTATATTACAAAGCTGCGCCATTCATATGGCTAAAAGACTGGATTGACTTACAAGATACAAGAATGCTTGCACTGGAGGGAGCAGACCTGAGGATGGGATGGCATGCCTATATGTTTTAAGATAAAGCAAAAATTGACAAAGATTTTTCGCATCACTATATCAGAAAACCGCTTCTGAAGATATGGGATAAATATAAGAGTAAAAACATAAGGCAGCTACCCATGTGGGTATCCCCTCAAGAAGCTTTCTTTGGAAGATGGAAGGCAACAGAGAAATGGCTGAGATATGAGGATATATTAGAGAAAACAATGACAAATACATATAAAATCAAATCAAGAGAAAAATTGGAACAGGAAGGACTGCCATTAAGTTGGTTTCTGTACAGGCAGCTAAATGAGAGATTCCAGATGGACTTGAAAACCTATGGAATAGAATCCAAAGAAAGGACAAGTGTGATTAAATGGATTTTTGGCAATCCACCGCATCTGTCAGCCCATATATATCAAGAAATATTAACATAGGAGAGACAGGAGGATACTGTGAAATCTGCAATGATTTTGTGGGCGCAGAATATTGGGCATTCAATTCAATTAGATGAATGGGAACAGAGCTGGAAAAGGACACAAAAATTTACAATGGCTCAGAATCTTAAAGAGAACTATTTTAAAATGTTTCATAGATGGTACATGACAACAGAAAAGTTAAAAAAAGATTTACAGTACAGATACGGGAATGTGTTGGAAATGTCAGAAAGAGGTGGGAACAATATTTCATATGTGGTGGTCATGTCCCAAGGCAAAGAAATATTGGAGTGAAATACATAAAAAGATGTGTGAAATATTGAAGGTCCAATTTGTAAAAAAACCTGAATTTTATTTGTTAAACATGACAAATGTTCTTGAGAATACTAATATAAAGAGGCATTGGAGATTAATATTGTACATGATAATGACAGCGCGAACTGAATATGCCAAATTGTGGAAGTCTCAGCAAATACCCACAATCGAACAATGGTGGGGGGCATTTATTGAGAATAGAAATGCGGATATTGTTTCACAAAGATTAAAGGGGAAATCGGACAATCAGATAAAAGCAGAATGGCAAATTGTAATGGGTAATTGCTGGGAACTGCCAAGTGAAAATGTCTAAATTATGGTTGAAATTAAAGGGGAATAACTGTAACATAACAGGAGTTGATGAGAGAAATGCAAGATCAAACATTTAAGATGAACATGGAATTGTGAGGCATAATTTTTTATATGTGAGTAGATATCTAGAAAATGAAAACTAGATCAGAGTGGAAGAACAAAAACATTACATGTAAAAGTACAATTTGAGATGTTTTTTTTTATTTGTGAAACTTAATAAAATTATTTAAAAAAAAAAGAAAGTGGAATAATAGCACTACAACAGTGTAAGGTAGAAATGGCCATAGTGTCATTATTGTCAGTGGCTGTCCAATCAGGTGCCATGATGACAACTGGATTCTGGGATTATAGTCTTAAAGGTGATATCAGCTAGCTCTCTCAGTGAAAAGGAGAGAATTCTATGAAGTCAAGGGCATTAGTTAGTATTAAACTTATACACACTGACCAGAAAGCAAAAATCAAATAAATGTATTGTGAATAGTGGCATTGTTCTTGATCAGATCTTCCTCTTAATCAAGAGCAGTTTAGCTTTCACATTTTATTTTGCAGAAAACTATTGCTGACAATTTGCTTGCTATGCACTCCCACAGATGCACACACATTGCCCGCAACTTATTGTAACATGGCCAGAAATGATTATCTCTGCCAAGACAACAAGAATACAGTAACTTGGCAGTATATATTGTTATTACTGGGATGATAAGCCAAGATCCTCCTGTTTTCAGCACTGAGGAGGTCGTAGGCAAGGTATGGAAACATTTAATATTCAGCACCAGGGGATGGGGGGTGAGGTGGAATATTATTCAGATATTTCTTAGTAGTTTGGCATATATCAACAATACATTACTATCCAAATGGAAAGGAGAATTGCATAAAGCAAGATACTTCAGTTTGACAAGACTTTCTCATTTAACAAATTAAGGCTTTCTGAATGGGGCAGTGGTTACAGATACAAGGACAGAACAAAAGTACTGGTGCAATAAATACTGCAGATGAATTACAGTGATACATAAATACATCAGTAAGGGTTAAAAATGCCATCTGTAATGCATAATGATCAATGAACTCCTCAGATGCTGTTGGACCGCATCAGCCTTAACCTTCTATAGGCAGCTAGTGCTGATAAGAAGTGCAGTCCAAATACACCTGAAGGACAGCATCTGCCCACTCTTGATCTAGATTAAAACTACAGCAACAGCAACAACAGCACCCAGGCTAGTATACCACAGAGGCTAAGAGTGAATCCAGCTTACATCTTGCCTCAGCTGTAGGATGAACCAAGGCTATCCATCATCAGCTCCATCTCTCATCTGAAATGGGTGTGTAATCATACTCAGTGTGTCTCTTGGCTTCAACATCAAAGTGGTGGTAAATCTAGTCTGGATTTTAGTCTGAACTTTGAAGGAGCAATCTAAGATGATGAATGCTATTCCCTAAATACAGCCAAATTGATCCTTTCTGATCTTGGAACCTAAGCAGGGTTAGTTCTAGTGACTGGATTGGGAGACCACCAAGGAATGCCAGGTGCTGTAGGCTATATTTCAGAGGAAAGATCTGACAAAACCACCTTTGATAATTCCTTGCATATGAAACCCTATGAAATTCATGGCGGCACCATAAGTTGACAGGCCACACGATGTCACATATATATGCACACAAAGAGATGAGACTTAACCAAGGGCAAATTAAATACTCCACTAGCATGGAATCCACCACTCAGCACTGATAATACTTATCTTATAAGACTATTACTGAAAAAGAGTATCACTCATTCTTTGAACAGTTTCAGTTACATGACAATAAAGAGGAAGGAGGAGAGGGAAGCAGAAGAGGAGAAGAAGAATAAGAGACCTACCAAGTGTTACAGAGGTGCTTCAGTTATACTGACTCTAAACAAATAGGATATCACCCAAGAATGCTTCTTCAATTAAGTATCAAGCTTGAATTCCATTACTGGACTTCCATGTCTCGCCCCCTCCCCCACCATGAACTTGGCTCACAAAGAGAGCTTTACATTGACTCGTGAGAAGTGCTGATAGGGAAAAATGTGCCAAATAGGTACCTAGCCATCAAGTCAGCCATGTCATGACATGAGACGACATCTATAATCACTCTTAATGTCCTTCTTTGCTTTAAAGTACTGATTTGTGTTGACTTGAATGAATAATATAATATAAAATATAACTCAAACAGGAGTTATTGGTGGCTATGACCAGTCCTTTGTATCTTTTGTTCTGACACATCTTGGGGTAGCCTCTGAGCAATCAAGACAAAACCCTATAACTGACATGAGGTCAGCCAGCAATTCACCCATTGAATCTGCTATGTTCCTGTCTTTCTTTCCTTGTGAAACCAATCCAGTGTTACTCCAAAAGGTGGGGAACCTTGATTTCCACCACCAGTGCCAGCGTCTCCTTAGAAATTAAGGGAATTACAGCTCAAAGGATGGGGGTAATGGCAGGGTCTTTTCACCTGTGTATACCAGTACTAACTGTAAGACTCCAGTTAAAGGTTTAAACAGGGTATTTTATTGGAAATCAGCAGGCACACACACACGAAATCAAGCAGTGTCATAACATACAATGCTCGTGAAGGGAGAAGTGAGAAGAGTTGGATAGAGAGAGATTTCGGGTGTAGAGGGTGATAGTTACTTGTCCTGGAACAGAGGATTGAAGAGGTGCGGCTCAACCAAGAGTTTGAGGGCAGCAAGAAGGAATGGGAATCTGGGGTGCATTGTGATGCCCAAAGTGCTAGCAAATTACCTGGGCTAGAGCTGGGGCTTTGATACTGCATTTCCCACCCTGAAGGGGTGTCTGTTAATGGTTTTCTTGCAGAGCAAACAAAAGGGGTCCAGAACAGGCTGGCTGTCTTACTTTGGGTGACAAAACATCAAATACTTCTAAATTACTTCTAAAAGTATTGAGGAACTCTGACAAGAATGCTGGACTAATGAGAATCTTTACACTTTAGGACTTATTCTGCACAAAATTTCCATGTGGTTGTTTAGCACAGGAAACAGCTTTTTCTGTGCAAAAAAAAATATTTACACACAAAAATATTTTCTTTTAAGCAGAAAATGCTGTTTTCTCTGCAAAACAACCGAATGTGAATTTTGTGCAGAATAATCCCAATTTGTGAACAGGCTTCAGAAATGGTGTGGTTTTTGAATTCTTTCTTGGAGTGAAAAGAAAGTTGTTCAAATTTTTACTCATTGCTTGATTCAAGAAGAAAACTGGTGATGAGTTCTGGTGCAACGAACTGCATTGTTCCCCTTCTTCTGGAGTACTTCTGCTGCTATTGTTGCTGCTATGGCTCCTTCACAGTCCTCCTAGTTTGCCCTACCCCCATTCTTCCCCTTCCCTGGATTTACTTCATGTCTCTTGAAAACCCTCCTTCTTTGTTCTTTTCTTTTGGTGCCTGCATCTCCTACACTCTTCCCTCCTTAGCTAAACCAATGACACCACATCTCCCTTGCTTACAACTTGCCCCTCATCATGCCTACCTCTGTTGCTCCCACAACATGATACTGCACTTCTCTCCCTCCCAACGCGATTCTTGGTTGCATCAATAGGAGTATGGTGTCTAGATCGAGGGAGGTAATGATACCACTCTATTCTGCATTGGTTAGGCCTCATTTGAAATGCTGTGTCCAGTTCTGGGCACCTCAATTCAAGAAGGATGTCGACAAGCTGGAATGTGTCCAGAGGAGGGCGACCAAAATGGTGAAGGGTCTGGAAGCCATGCCGTATGAAGAACAGCTTAGGGAGCTGGGTATGTTTAGTCTGCATAAGAGAAGGTTAAGAGGGGACATGATAGCCCTGTTTAAATATTTGAAGGGATGTCATGTTGAGGAGGGAGGGGGCTTGTTTTCCACTGCTCCAGAGACTAGGACAAGGAGCAATGGATTCAAGCTACACGAAAGGAGATTCCACTTGAACCTGAGGAAGAACTTCCTGACGGTCAGAGCTATCTGGCAGTGGAATATGCTGCCTCGGAGTGTGGTGGAGTCTCCCTCTTTGGAGGTTTTTAAGCAGAGGCTGGATGGTCATCTGTTGGGAATGCTTAGATGGGTGTTCCTGCGTAGCAGGATGGCCCTTGGGGTCTCTTCCAGATCTATGATTCTATGTTTCTATGATTCTATGATTAACATTTATTGAACAGCAAACAATTTAAACAACATAAGCCTACAAGCAATATTAACATACAGATGAAACCCACTTCAGTCTACAATACCCAATAACATAGGAATAGATTTCTCACCAAGCAAGACTCCTTTGTTCAGCTACCCAGGAGCCCAAATGAAGCAGCGAAGGGGACCCCTCTGTGTAGCTACCAGCAGCACCATAGCACTTCAGCTTTAAGCCCATGCCCAAGCTCCCTAGGGGTTCTTATACCCCTTTGTCTGGGAGGACTTGGACAGCTTTCATAGAAACTGCCAAGGTAATTAAGTAGTTATCTTTGGGTTCCTCTCAGCACCTGTTATCTGGTACCAATTAGTTAGTTATCCTGAACCAAAGGCAGGTTCCTATTAGCTGGTACCGCCTGCAACCTATCTTGTATATATTTTAAGCTGCCCGGCCCACAGAGTACATGGTTTTCAGAGTCACAGAAAAATACAGTGTGCTTAAGAAACCAGAAGGCCTTTCTTAGCAGCAGCATAAAGAAACAAATTGAAGACAGGCCACACCTTACACCTCCTTGAAATTACAATGGTCTTCCAGTCATTTCCCATATAAGAGGAACATTAAAAAGATGCAAAGTGAGATGAGAAAGTAGGAGAGTAAGTGGTGTGAGTGATAGAATATAAGACGCAAGGGAGAGTAACATTACAAAGATATGAGGTGATGAGCAGGATGAGTGGCAGAGAGCTAAAAGGAAGAAAGGGGAATATATAGAAAAGTTAGCAGAGGTAGAGATGGGAGAGAAAGCAGAGCAAGTGGTAGAGTGCAAGCAGAAAGGGAGGGATGCAAAGGAGATGTACATTATTAGAACAGAAGGAGAAGAGATGGAGTAGAAGAGAAAGGAGAATAAGCAGTGTGAGTGCTGTGAGGGACGTAGCTCAAAAATCAAGGGAGGAATATGCAATGAAAAGCAAGACAGTTAATAGGAAAAAGGAGGGAGTCAGCTGAGGAAGGGAAGGGAAAGGACTCATGTTCAGCTTGTGATCTACCAAAACTCCTAGATCCTTTTCACACGTACTGCTATCCAGCCACACATCCCCCATCCTATACTTGTGATTTTCATTTTTTCTGCCCAAGTGCAGGACCCTACATTTCTCTCTGTTGAAATTCATTTTGTTAGCTTTGGCCCAGCTCTCCAATCTGTCAAGGTCGTATTGAAATTTGGTCCTATCCTCTGGTGTGTTAGCAACCCCTCCCAGTTTGGTATCTGCAAATTTGATCAGCATGCCCTCCACTCCTTCATCCAAGTCACTGATGAAGTTGTTGAATAGCACTGGGCCCAGGACAGAACCCTCTGGCACCCCACTAATCACTTCTCTCCAGGATGAAAAGCAGCCATTGGTGATCACCCTTTGGGTGTGGTCGGTCAACCAATTCCAAATCCACCTAACAGTAGCCCTGTCCAGCCCGCATTTTACTAGCTTCTTTGTAAGAATGTCACGTCGAACTTTGTCAAAGGCCTTACTGAGGTCAAGATATGCTACATCTACAGCATTTCCTTCATCTATCAAGCTTGTAACCCTATCATAAAAAGAAATAAGATTAGTCTGGCATGACTTATTTCTGAGAAATCCATGCTGGCTTTTAGTGATTATGGCATTACTTTCTAAGTAATTACAAATTGACTGTTTAATGATTTGCTCTAGGATCTTTCCTGAAATTGATGTCAGGCTTACCGAGTGATAATTATTAGGGTCCTGTTTTTTTCCCTTCTTGAAGATGGGGATGACATTTGCCCTCCTCCAGTCTGCTGGAACTTCTCCTGTTCTCCAAGAGTTCTGAAAGATTATTGCAAGTGGTTCAGAAATGACTTCTGACAGTTCTTTTAATATCCTTGGATGTAATTCATCTGGCCCTGGGGACTTGAATTCATCTAGTTTAGCCAGAGATTCCTGTACTACTTCTTTACTTATTCTGTGCTGCATTTCCCTCGTTTCTTCACCTGCTCCCCACATCTCAGGTTGGGTACTTCTATCCTTTTGGGAGAAAACTGAGTCAAAGAAGGTATTCAGTAGTTCTGCCTTCTCACCCCCCCCCCCCGTTATTAATTGGTCACCTTCTCCACGTAGTGATCCTATCATTTCCTTGTTCTTCCTTTTGCTGCAGACATATCTAAAAAAGCCCTTTTTATTGTTTTTGATGTCTCCAGCAAGCCTGAGTTCATTCTGCGCTTTAGCTTCTCTGACTTTCTCCCTACATCTCCTGACTATTTGCTTGAATTCCCTTTTGGTGGTTTCACCATTCTTCCATTTCCTGTACATATTTCTTTTAACACTTAGCCCAGCTGAGAGTTCTTCAGTCAACCATTCCGGTTTCTTTAGACACCTGCCATTTTTCCTCTTTATTGGCACAGTTTTCAATTGTGCCTTCAGTATCTTTTAAGAAACTCCCATCCGTCATGAACTCCTTTCTCTTTTATATTCTTGTCCAAGGGATTTCAGCAAGTAACTCCCGAAGTTTAGAGAAATCAGCTTTCTTAAAGTTTAGGATGCGCGTCTGGCTACACTTGGCTTCTCCTTCCCACTGGATGACAAACTCTAAGAGAGCATGGTCACTCCCTCCTAAGGATCTCACCACCTCCACCTCATCAACTAGGTCATTCCTGTTGGTCAGGATCAGATCTAAAATAGCTGATCCCCTTGTCACCTCTTCCAGCTTCTGGACCATGAAATTGTCTGCAAGGCAAGCAAGGAACCTGTTGGACATTGCAGTCTTGGCAGAATTTGACTGCCAACAAATATCAGGATAATTGAAATCTCCCATTAACACAGCATCTCTCCTTTTTGAATGTTTGTCATCTGCTCCAGGAAGGCATCATCCAAGTCTTCAGGCTGGTCCGGAGGCCTGTAGCAAACCCCCACAATCACATCCCTATTGTTTCTTGCTCCCTTAATTCTTACCCAGATGCTCTCAACTTGGCTTCCCAGATTTAAGTCATGGATTTCTTCACAGGTGAAAACATCCTTGACATATAAGGCTACTCCTCCTCCTTTCTTGTTTGGTCTATTTCTGCAAAATAAGTTATATCCCCTTATTCCTACATTCCAATCATGAGATTCATCCCATCAGGTTTCAGTGATGCCTATTACATCATATTTTTTTTTTTGTACTAAGAGTTGGAGTTCATCTTGCTTATTGCCCATGCTCTGTGCATTAGTGTAGAGACACTTGAGATGATGTGCCCTTCGTGGAATTCATGTACTAAAGTTACTTTCCCTCTCCCTGTTGGTCTCTAGTTCTACTTGGCCTGCCCTATCTATATTATTTGGGCTATTTTTCACAGCACTCACTGAATCCTTGCCCAGAATACTGCTGTCCCCCTTCCCAGTTAAGTTTTTTTCGACAACAACCAGTGTCTGTTATTGCTCCCAGATCCTACAGAATTGAACCCCTTGCCTTTGGCAAGACACCCGTCCTTTGCTTCTGGCACCCTGTCATTCATATGAATCTCCCGTCTCTTCTACTCCCTTGCCACACCTTCTACTCTTGTAGTGTGCCCCTCCTTTACTTCTCCATTGTTGACATAACTTGCTGCAACTTTCCTCACATCTGAAATTACCATGTGAACTTGATTCTTATAGAATAACTTGACAGAAGAGTGCCTCCACATTTTGTCTGATATCTCAGCTTCTACAAAGACTATTGGCTTACTTTTTGTAAACAAATGAAAACTTGGAATCTGGGCCAAATACTGGTAAAATCGGTACAATGTGGTGTGCTTAGAATCCAGATAAAACTCAACTATCCAGGTGTCATGGCAAAGCAAGACATGTGGAAACACCCACCAAATTACATACTTGTCATACATGAGGTACGATCTAGCCTATTCTAAACACTTTAAACTCCCAGTGATTTACCTGAAGTGTACAAATCTTTATGTTTCCCACTGAAATCACTGCAACTTATGCTTAATTTTGGATGAAGCATTCTGTGGAGATTGACATAAATGTCAGAAAAAAATGATGCATGAAACAATCTCAAAGTTGCTATGGTCTCAGAACCTCCTAAACACAACTCAAAGTTAGTAAATCATGCAAGCCTATTCATACTTAATGAATTAATATTCTGCTGGCTTGGTGTTGTGTGTTTGTGGATGTGTGTGTTTAATGTGGGCTCTGTGGCATAGAGACATCAACACACAGCTCTAATTAACACCAATCACACACATTAATGGTATAACCTACTGCTTAAGTAAATGAACAGCCATGCTCCTGCTGTTTCTAACGGGCTGATAGGCATGCACTATAATGACAAAGTAAGCTAATTTACAGAGTGATTGTCCAAGTGGGAACTGCTGTTTATTTGCAGAGTGTTCCCCATTTAACGCAAGGGGCAAATAATGCTCTTAATGTTAATTAAAATATCAACAGCTAAAGGTAAATATTGCAAACTCAGCAAGGAGAATGGTACATACTCGTTAGTGTTCACCACTGTTATCTAGCACTTATTGTTTACTGGAGGGTAAAGGTGGTTTTAGAAAAAAGAAGACTGGACTTCACTTTGAATTTCTGTTCTCAAAGGATTAAGAAGGGCTATATCTGGAAATATAAAAAATCGGTAAAATGTTGCAGCTCAATATAGGGATACTCAGTTCATGTCTGTATGTTAAAAATGAAGGATGCATAGATTTGGCTAAGTTAGGTCTGTCCTGATTTTCAATGTGACTACATTTTCCCCTCCCACCTCAAGTCTCATGGATTTCCTTTTGAAAAAAAAATCTCTAAAATGGTTGAAGAAGAATTAAATCAAACTGGAGGAGGAGGAAGAGGAGGTAGTCATTTGATCCAGCACTTGTTACATGGCTTGAAATGGAGCTAGAAATCTGTGAGGACAATATGTCACCATGTACCATTTCTCAGAGAGAACTTGTTTAACGACAGGTGGCTCCTACATCTGGCCATTTTTAACATACAGCGGGGCACTCCTTGTTCTGCTTCCATAGGCAGGTGAAGACTTTGTGGTTTGTTGTTTCTCATGGACATGCTTTTTACTGCTTTCAGTTCGATGGTTTATATTTTAAACCTGTGTTTTAAACTTTTGTAGAATGTATCTGTTTTTAACCTTTGTAAGCTGCCTTGAGACTAGGGAAAATGCAAGATATAAATATATCAACAGCAACACCAGAAGCAACAGCCACAACAACAAAAACAGCTCATTTGGATCTTACTTTTTTTCATTGTTGAATGTGTGCTTAAAATTGTATCAATATTGTTAGTAGTTTAATTCTATTTTAACGTTGATATTTTGTATATTTTTAACTATATTGAACTCATTTTAGTTTATAAGCTACCTTGAATCTCAATTTTGGGAAAAAATAAGAGGTATAAATAAAGATCATTATCATCATACAAAATATTGTACCTATCGGGGTGACAAGAACAGAATCTGAAACTGCCATAGATTTCTGATCAAAGAAAATTCTGGATTTAAATGATAACAATATGGAATAGACATTATTACTGTACTATTTATATAGAAAGGTTTTGTTTGCTTTTCACTTGAGATAGCTATGTGAGATTGTTTTGAGCTGACTCTTGACTTATATTCTAGAGATGCATTTTGTACAAGCCAAGAAAAAGAAGCACAATTGCTTTGTAAGGTATCAAAAAAGTAGAAGAGGAAGATTATCAAATTTTATATTCACCTCCATTTCCAGCAATGAGATGTTGGAAGGAAAGCTTCTCCATCACTTTTCATGCTTGAAGAAGTTGCCAAGGACATGGATTCAATTCATCTAATTCCATACTAATGCTGCATATACTAAATTCCATACTAAACTGCATGTCTAATTCCATATTAAAGCACAAGCCAACCAAACCCATAGTCATCATGTGTAGATCTAAATCTGGCCAAGACTCAGACCTAGCCTCTTGAAGTATGTTGGCACATCCAGTTTTCCCAGTCCCTGACAAGGTACACTTATTTCCTTTACACAACCATGTTAAAGGCACAGGCTTTTTCTGTGGAATGGGGAAAAAATCATTTAGTGATGCCAGATAGTGCAGAATTTAAGACAGACTTTCAGTGGTTGTATCATTCAATTGCCATTTCTGCACTACACTCTTATTCTTCTTTCAACGTCCTATTTTATCCTGGGCTTTGCAGTTTAGAATTCTCAGCCAGAGAGCTCTTTGGCTTCAGTAAACTACAAACAGGATGTTGAAAATGGAATAACAGCACTATTACAGTGTGGTGCAGAAATGGCCAATGACTCCGAATGGATGTCTTGCTAATAATTTATGGGAATATATACACATTTCAGATTGTACTACATTTACTTTGTGAGTGTCACAAATAGCAAGGGACTTTATTTATTTATTTATTTTTTTATAAAGCTCATAACTTTGACAGTAGAATAGCAGGTTACTGATTTGCACTTTAGCAACCAAAGCTCATAGTATACAACAGACTGCATTTATTGAATAAATATTAAATGACACCAGCACCTTCTTCATTCCTCTTGCTTATGAACATAGAGGAATGTTTTCTGTACTTTGTTCAACAGCCATTGTGTTCAACCCATATGGCACATTTACATTTACAGGAGGACTGGGAGTGCCACAGGAATCAAGACTGAAAAATATATAAAGCTGCCTGATATTAAATGAGGAACAATGATTAGTCTAGGCAGAGACTGTCTATTTTGAATGGCAGCACGACAGACAGATTTCAGAAGTACACATTATGAATGGAAGAAGATTTTACTTTGTTCGTTTCTGATAGATTAAAAAATTGCCCAAATTAGTATTTTTTCCATATTCGGAATGGAAAAGAAATTGAGGGTTTTTTTAAATAAATGATTTAGATTCTTTAGATCTTTGGTTTGAAATATATTGTACTTTTGTACGTTTGTATGTTTGGTGTTATGCCTGTGTTATGTGTTTATGTGTTTTATGTTCTATGTTATAGTTGTTTTTGTATGTTTTATTTCAATAAAGATTTTTTAAAAAAATGAATGTGGGAGAAACCAGCACTCTGAAATTTGTCCATCTGGACAAAGAACCTTAAGTGTTTACTCTTATGACTCGGAGATCCAGTAGTAATCTGGAAAAGAAGTTTGAAGCTGAGGAACAAGAGGTACCAGTAAATGAAGTATCACCACTGAAGATACTCAGTCTGAAAGACTAGAGATCCAAAAGCTTGAGAATTCTGAGCCTGGGCTTTTGTGTGCAGATCTATATTAGTGGCCTCTGAGTCTAGGTCTACCACTGGGATAACATACTAAGTGCTCCACAGTAGCCAAATAAGTTATGTCTGCCAGTGCTCCACAGTTCCTGAAGCCTGTGTGCCAGTGTTAACTGAGCACTTCTCAGAAGTTCTTGGAGACACAAAGGAATGCTAGGCTTCAAACCAAAGGCTTACCCCTTTAACATGGACAGGTAGCTTTGGTGCATTGAGAGGCCTGTCTTTTTTTTTTTTTTTTTTGCCATCAGATTTGCCCCCTTCCTTCCTCTCTCTCTCTCTCTCTCTCTCACACACACACACACACAAAGTTGCATCCTCCTAGTTCATCCTTTATTGTCAGCAAAAAAGCAGTCTTGGGTAAGGTTGTCATAGTTCTCGCTTTGCTGGGTTTTACTTGAATTATTTTAAAGTAAATGTTTACCCCTTTGGGAGCAGGCATATGGGGCAAAATGTGGACATACCTTTCTCTGAAATTGTTCCATGAGAAACAAGTTTGCCCCTCCTTTCACATGTAAGGAAAGGGAGAATGAACAGCTTAGAAGGGTCTATTGCATCAGCACAATATGAGTTAAGGAAGGGAATAAGTGGGTAGGGGAGTGAGCAGTGTGAATGGCAGCACTGAAAGGACATGAGGAGAAGGGAAGGGCAGAGTAGGGGAGAAGGGAGCCAGTTTATAGTGATCTGTATATTTCCCTGTTCCTTTCTGCATGTGTTTGTCATGCAGTCACATAACTGTAACCTTTATTCACTGTGTGTATAATTCATTACTGGTTCATTGCTTTCGTTACTCCCATTTGTTTCCATTTTCATCTATTTCTTAGTTGTTCATCAGCTGCTTGTAATTTCAATGTTTTCCGTCCAAATAGCACTGAATTGTCAGACATTCTCGGTGGTACTTGGTGGATCCCAGGTCAGTGGAATGATGAATCTCAGTTTTAGTCTGAATATCTGAAGTGCTGAACGCTGTCTCAAAATAGGTTCATCACCTTGGGTAGCTCATTTAAATTCAAATTAATTCATCACTTCACTGACATAGAAGCCACTAATTGCCACTGGGCATCCTGTTAAAAATCCAAGTTATAACTATCAAATTTTGGAGTCACAGGAAAAAGTGTTCTTATTTGGTAGAGCAATTGAATAATGTATTGAATAAAGAACATCGATATATAACCTATTGCTGAACTTTTGGTAAACACAGCAGGGGAAAAAAAAAGATGACTATTAAAGTACAAAAAGAATGAAAAGGCGAGGATGGGACACTATTTAATTTTTTTTAAAAAAACCTTAAAGGATATGGAAGGTTATTTAAAATTCAAGTTACTTTCTGTACAAAGGCAAAGAACAGAGGAAAGAACCTGTATCCAGAATCAACACAGTCACATTTTAAGTCCTTAGACCAGGAATGGAAAACTTCTGAGGGTCAGAGACCTACATTTGGACCTCTTCCTGTCTACCATCATCCACACCATGCCAGCTCTGCTGAGTGTCTTTTTTTTTTATAATCATTTTATTCAAATTCAGATATAAAACAAACAATTATAACTGTCAACTTATATGAAATATTTCTGATCTTCCACACTGATCTAGATTTCATTATCAATATTTCTTAACAGGCTTAAAATATTGTACTACATTTTAGTGCTATTATTACTTGTTGATTCTTGCATTTCCATCTCCATATTCCCACTTCATGATATATATCCTGTAGCCCCCTCATAATTTATCTTAAATCATGAATCACAGATTTCCATCTGATGATACCCAGCAATTACCCATTACAATTTACCATTCTTTTTGTATCTCTTCGTCTGATTTCCCTTTTAATCTCTGAGAGACCATATCAGCATTTTTGTTTTCAATCAGTGTACCCCACCATTGTTCTAATGTGGGTATTTGCTGAGTTTTCCACATCTTTGCATATCCAATACGAGTTGTTGTTATCATGTACAGTAATATTCTCCAGTACTTCTTTATACCAGTACCTTCTAATACATCAGTCATATTTAACAAATACAATTCTGGTAACTTAGCAAACTGTACTTTCATTAATGCATATATTTTGTTATGTATTTCAGTCCAATATTTCTTAGCTTTAGGACATGTCCACCACATATGATATATCGTACCGACCTCATTCTGACATTTCCAATGTTGTCCAGTACCTGTATTATAAATCTTTTTTAATTTATCTGGTGTCATGTGCCATCTATGAAATAGCTTGTAATAGTTCTCTTTCAAATTCCGTGCTACTGTAAATTTCTGTGTTTTTTTCCAGCTCTGCTCCCAAGACTCTAATTGTATTGAATGTCCGATATTTTGTGCCCATAAAATCATTGTTGCCTTTACTGTTTCTTGTTGCCTCTCCTGATGTAGTATTTCTTGATATATTTGGGCAAGTAAATGAGGCGGATTTTCGAACAGCCATTTAATTACTCCAGTTTTCTCTTTGAGTTCAATTCCATATGTTTTTATATCCATCTGAAACCTTTCTGCTAACTGTCTGTAAGGAAACCAACTTAATGTTGTTCCCTCTTGTTCTAGTTTTTCTCTTGTTATAATCTTAAAGTTGTTGGACGTTGATCTCTCAATTATATCGTCATATCGCAACCATTTATCTGTACCTGTCCATCTGCCAAAAAAAGCCTCTTGCGGTGAGACCCAGGTGGGGAGCTGCCATATGTTTTTAGTTTTACAGTCCTCCCAAATTTTCAGAAGTGATTTTCTGATAAAGTGATGTGTGAAGTCTTTATCTACTTTTGCTTTATCATAAAACATATAGGCATGCCACCCCATTCTCAGGTCTGCTCCCTCCAGTGCCAACGTTCTCGTGTCTTGTAGGTCTACCCAGTCTTTTATCCACGTAAAAGCTGCGGCCTTATAGTATATTTGAAAGTCTGGTAGTCCCATTCCTCCTCTACTTTTTAAGTCTGTCATAGTATTCCATTTTATCCTAGGTTTTTTCCCTTGCCATATAAACTTAGTTAGTTCTCTCTTCCATTGTATGAAAGGTTTCATGTTCGTTATTATAGGAAGATTTTGGAACAAAAAGTTCATTTTTGGCAAAACATTCATCTTTATTGCAGCTATCCTCCCCATCATTGACAAATGCATGGAGGTCCAACTTTCCAAGTCTTTTGTTATTTCTTTCCATTTTTTTTTCACAATTATTTTGAAATAACTCATTGTTTCTTTTGGCTATCCAAATACCTAGATATTTTACCTTTTGTCCTCTGTTGAATCCTGCTTTTTGTACTAATTCCATCTCTTCTCTTTCAGTCATATTTTTGGTTAAGAAAACTGTTTTTTCCTTATTAACTTTACAACCAGAGAATTCTCCATATTCTTGAACTGTAGTAATCAATTTTTCAATACATTTCCCTGGGTCATCCAGTAAGAAGACCAGATCATCAGCGAAAGCTTTTAACTTGTAATGATATTTCTTAATTTGGACTCCTCTTGTTTCTTTATCTTCTCTTATAGCATTGTTAAGTATTTCCATTGTCATGATAAACAGCAGAGGAGACAGGGGACACCCTTGTCTCGTACCTCTGTGCAGTTCTATCATTTGTGTTCTTTCACCGTTTATGACCAGTCGAGCTTGTTGTTGGCTGTAAATTGCTTCAATCCATGCAACAAATTTTTCTCCTGCCTGCATCTGTTTAACCGCCGTCTTCATGAATGGCCAGCTGATCATGTCAAAAGCTTTCTCCGCATCTACAAATATCATGGCCATTTTCCATTCATTATGCTTTTCATAGTATTCGATTACATTTAAGACCATTCTAATGTTATTTCTCAAAGATCTTTTTGGTAGAAAGCCATTCTGGTCCTCATCAATTACCTCTAACAGCACTTTTTTGAACCTCGCTGCTAGAATTGAAGCAAAGATCTTGTTGTCTGTATTCAAAAGTGATATTGGTCTATAGTTCTTTACATACATCAAATCTCTTCTTTCTTTCAGGATCAGCACAACGTTAGCTTCTTTCCAAGTATCTGGTATTCCTTCCTTTATTATTTCATTTATAGTGCTTTGCAAAGGTATTGAAATCTCATGTTACATAATTTTATAATATCTTGCAGTGAAGCCGTCAGGTCCTGGAGCTTTATCGTTCTTCAAATTCCTAATAGCCTCAACTACTTCCATCATAGTAATAGATTTGTTCAAGATTGATCTTTGGTCTTCATTAAATCTCATTTTATTCATTTTCTCCAGATATTCTTCCACTTCTTGTATTTTTTTCCCCTTTGAGATCTTACTCATCAGCTTCACGTAGTAATTATAGAAAGCTTGTTTTATTCCCTCTCGTTTTGCAATTCTTTCTTCTCCTGTTCTAATCTCGGTTATGATATTTCTGGACCTTCTTTTACGCAGCAAACCTGCCAAAAGTTTTGAAGGTTTATTAGCTTGTTCGAAGAAATTATATTTCGTTCTCTTTATCTGTTGCTCTATTTCTTCCCAATTAAGTTGATTAAATTCAGCTTGCTTTACCTTCATCTGTAATCTAATCTGTTTATCCAACGGATTTTGTCTCATCTGTTGTTCAATTTCTTTCCTCTTTTCCAAAATTCGCTGCTCAATGTTTCTCTTTTCTTTTTTAATCTCTGCAGTCCATCTGATAAAGTTACCGCGCATCACTGCTTTACTTGCGTCCCAAATGGTTTTCATCGACAGCTCTGACGTCAAGTTCTCATTAAAATAGTTAATTATCTCTGTTTTTGCTTTTGCTATGTACTTCTCCTTATTCCAAATCTCATCATTCAGTCTCCATGTTCTTTCTCTGTCTTTAATCCTTATCTTTAATTGTAACGGATTATGATCAGAGCATAAATTGGGAAGAATGTCCATATCTGTAGTTTTCATCAGCTCTGCTGAGTGTCTGAATTCGCCACTGAATTTTGATGGAGTGGTGATGGGGAAGTTTTTGGAATCATGATGAGGGTAAAAAAAATGCAATTTCCTTCCTAGACAAAGTGAATGGAAAATATGCACCTTCTTTTAAAGCTGACTTGTGCTTCTGACAGCATGATTCTGATTTAAAAGAAAACATTATTGTTTCAAAAGAAAATTCCAGCTTTTTGTGTTGCTCTGGCTATGTCATTGAAATTAGCTTTTTCATAGTGTGCTTATTAGGAATGGAAACAGTATTCCAAATCAAAATGCATAAAGCATTTGAATAAATGGAACATCATCATGGGAAGTTTTATATTTGATGAAATTACATGAGATGCAACTGCACAAGAAATATAAATAAATGCAAGTAATCACAGAGAACCAGCATGATATAATGATTTGGGTGTTGGGCTAGAACTCCAGGAGATGAGGATTGAAATCCTCATTCAGCCTTGGAAACCCACTTGGTGACCTTGGGCACATCACACTCTTTCAGCTTCAGAGGATGGTGATGGCAAACAGTCTCTTAGCTAATCTTGCCAAGAAAATGCTGTGATTTCACCAAAAGTCAGAAATGACTTGAAGATACCCAGTGAAGTCCAGCATGAGTGGTTTTGTATCTGATCCTTTTCCTGATGATCTCTAGCTTGAAATTCATTTTTTTTCCTACTGCAGACACACTTGAGGTCAACACTTTTCTTGAAATATTCACTGTTACTCCAAGATATCTTTCTAAGTTTATCACTGCAAACTGCAACCTCATCATTATAGATGTGTGTATATGTATATGTGAAGTGAATTGAGTCTTTGTCAGTCCCTCTCTCTTCTCTCTCCCTGGAAGCTGACCTTTTCTGGCTGCTGGGAAAGTGAGTAAAATAAATTCATACTGTAAATAGCCATTTGAAACTCATTCTCATCTATTACATTAACTTGGTAATGAACAACATATTAAAGAAATAGGACCTTGTCAGGGGTAGTTTATGGGAAACAATCAGAGCTGAGCCAGTATACAGGAACGAGCTATGGGACAAAAGCAATAGTTAGAACGGAAGAGCATATCATGGCCAAAGGACAAACCAGGAAACACAATTGTAAAACAAGCAGAAGGATTAAAGAACATCCAGAAGGTACGGGAAAATATCAGACATTAAGAAGACCTTGCTGCTTGAGACAGATTTAACATGGATAGGAAATCCTTTGTAATGGTTTTGGTCCCTCTCTCTAACCTTGGAGTGTGAGAGAGGTAATCCATATGTTTAAATAATTTTTCGTCTATCCCCTCCAAATTTCTGTCTTGTGGAATACTCTATTAATTAGGAGCCAGTCTGGATGTCACCAAGAGGTATCTCCTTCCTCGTATGGGAGATGGGAACTACACACACACACACACACACACAATGAATACCAGGTGTTGTAGGCTATAGTTCAGTGGAAAAAACTAGCAAAAACACCTCTGAGGTTTCCTTGCTTAAGAAAACTTTATGAAATTCATCAGGTCACCAGGTAACTTGAAGGAAGGTCCACACTTGAAGGCAAGTGCACACAAACACACACATACACACTCCTCCATTAGTTCAAAAGTCCTCCTTATGCCTCCAGGTGCTGTTCTTATATAAGTGCTGTCCCAAAGGATCTCAAAATTCCCATACTTTCTCTCAAAGTTTTTCATTGGATGAAAGTTGTCTTTTGTGATCCTCTGAAGACCTGATATACACCATTTTCACACAACGGGGCTCTTGCACTAATAGGTTGAAATGTTCAATATCTGAGCACCCCTCCACCTCAATATATTCAGTAGCTACTGAAGGTCTGTGTGCCCTCGAAGAAGTCAGAAGCACGAGAGTTCATGCCTTTAGCTCCTGAAGAAACTATTAGTCAGCCGAAGAGAACTTTGTTGTTCCATATTTTGTTCTGTTTGTTTATTTCAAAGGTGTAAACCAGCTTGGGTAGCTTGGCAGAAAGGCTGAATATAAAATGCATTAAATGAATAAATAATGTAACAGTTTCTACTTGTTATAGAATAGATGCAGCTGAAACACATTCAGTAACATTAGGAAAGAACTGAAAGAAAGAATTGCGCTGACATTTTGTGACTATGAAAATATTTACATGAAGGAAGTGCACTGAGGTCATGATGCATTTGTAATTTCCCCACTCCCATAAGAGATTTAATTTCTGAAGACCAGATGAATGGTAACTTTAACAAGGCATCATAACTCAAATTGTGTTAGAGGAAATTATTTACCAGGAACACAAAAGCCTTGTTCTATCATTCTAGCTCTCTGTGTGGCCAAAACATACAAAGAGATGGAGTCCTGCTACACTCCATCTCTTTCTGCAGCTCTTCTCATGAAGAAAGAAACTAAAGGAAGATGACAGCCTCCTCTATGATGTATGCCATTTAAAGCCCTATGTGGCTTGGGAACTTGATATTTGAATGAAAAATCTCCCTCTATAATGTATCTGTGACAAAGTTGTTTTGGAGGTTAGCTATTTGGAAGGCAAGTGCAACTTGATGGTGGGTTGCTAGGCAACAGCACCTTCAGAATGAAACCCAACACAATAGTGTATGTGGGAAGTGGTTATGGATGACAGGAATTCCATATAAGGCAAAGTTTCTGTGTGTGTGTGTGTTAAGCCTTCAGTGAGAACTAGGCAGAAAGGGTGGCTTGGGTGCATTTAAACAGCCAAGGGAAAGACACAGAGGATTGATGTCTAAAGCAGCGACTTATTGTCAGAATCTGTTAGAAGTTTGACTGTTTAATGTATCAACATTGTACTATACATGAACTTTAACAAGACATTTTATTTCCAATGTTACTATAATAAATGGTACAGTTTGTTTTATAACTATCGAGTTGGCCTGAGTGATCTAAAGTTACTGGTAATAAAGAGAACATGCTACCTTAAATAAAGTTATTTCATTCTGAGTGAACACTGAAGACTCTAGCCCTGTTTCACAAAGGTTGTCATAAAATGGTGGAATCAGTCTAAGAGATATTGACAGGGCACCTTAGTGAACTGGAACAGCCAAACCAATCTGAGGGAGACACGGATCTGCTGGAGGGAGCATTTTGGGAGAATACCATCTCTAATCTGATGTCCAAAGTGTGGTATGCCCTCCGCTTATAGCCCTGATTGGCATTGCCACAAACTTAAAACCTGACTTTATCCAAGCTTTTGGGGCTTAATTGATTTATTTCAAAATGTCCATGTACGTAGTTTTAAACTGTTTTAACATTTGAACTTCTTGTAACTTATTCAATGTTTTTTGCTAGTTTAAACCATTCTTCACTGTATTAAATTCTAAATTGTTTGAAACTGTTTAAATTAGTTTGACTTGTAGGTTGTCTTGACATTCCATGATATAGGATGAGATATAAATATTTCAATAAATAAATAATAAATGAAGATTGAAGTATGCGTCTAGGTGATCCAGAACATGGAAAACCATGGATTTGTCCCTTAAGGGAAAAAATGCTGCAGTAAAAGGGACATATGGTGTGTACTATAATTGAATCCTGCAGAGACTAAGGTGGTGCTGCAAAATCTGTTGCATACTTAGGCAATAAAGGGAGTTTTTTTTTAATCACAGGTTTTTATTAATCCCTTGTCAGATGCAAATGTAGCAGCTATTAATCTTTTACGTATGGCAGGCAGCACTTCCGCTGGTCTAGTAGTCCTGCTGTAAATTATCATGTCACGGATTAACTCATTTTGTTTCACTAATACTGTGCTTGATTCTTTTCTCTTTTGTTCAGATGTCCCTCTTGAATTGTCCTTTTGGTCAATTGGAATCGGAATGATTAATCCTGGGGACAGGGAGCTGACTGAGAGGGTCAGCCACCAATGAATAAAAACAAAAGACATGGGTTAATTCTAGGTCACACTCATACCACCTGAAAGCTAACAAGAAAAAATAGCAGAGTTATTTTCAATGGGAATTATCACCCAAGACAACAGCCTGAATGCACTCTTTGTACCATGGTTTCCACTTCCTCTTCTTCCCAGAAACAATTCAAAATAAAAGCTTTTCTTTTCCTTTCAAAAATAACCACAGTCGGTGAACAGGTCACCCAATCCTATGGAGCACATTGCTGCATTTAATTCTGTCTGAAATGATTAATGTGTCTAGCATGTTGTTTATTGTCAATATGGGACCAAGTTTGATCTCTTGGTGTAACTGTGCAGACATAGGTGATAAGAACAACATAGGCAGCAACATTGTGGTGAAGTACAATGACCATAGACATGGTAGAGAAGAGAAGGGGGATAGCATAGGAAGTTGTCTCTACCAAGAGAAAAAGCTGCCCTGCTGGCTTCTGACCTCCTGCTCAGGAGCTGACAGGTCAGCTTTCCCTGCCAGCAGAGATAGCTTTATTTTCTAACGTAGTACTCCTGATTTGCTTTGTTCTCCTCTAAAAAATGCTTTAAACTGGCATAATGGAGCATTAAATTGACATAAGTTGCCAAGAAAGTAGCAAGCAGTGTAAAAAAAATCTGTGATGGCATTAATTTTATTCAGCAATAACAAAAACCCATATAGGTTGTAAAAACTTCCTAAAAGGTATGTTGTGTTGAGTGTAAAGGTTGAACTGGTAATAAAGGATGGAAGCAAAATGAGATTTTAGCTTTTCCTGATGTTTGGCAAATTCAACTGTTTTGATATAATTTAGATTTCTTGCACTACTCCTTCTTCCTCTACTAATAGTACTACCAGTAGGCTGCCATCCTTTTAGCAATTGCAGTATTGTAGCATGGACTTATAACATCGTTAAGTGCTGGAGATTCATATTTATGATTATGAATGACTGAACATGATCCCAAAAATCTACCTTTGCAGCATGTCAGCACTCCAGCCAAAGTGTTTCCAAGGTGCTAAGGACTGAAGCTCTGGGCACTGAAAGCACACACCTGGTCTCAGAGTGGCTTTGGACAAGCAGTTGTAGCAGAGCCCTGAGGACTCTCTCCAGCTGCCTGTTCTCAAGTTACCCCATGACTGACAAAGCATGGCAGACATCAGTTCCCAGTACTCCAATCCCCAGTGCCTTGGAAATGCTTTGGTCAGGGCACTGCCAGGTAATAAAAGTAGGCTGAAAAGGGCATCGTGATTCATAACAACAATTATAGAACTCTTATCATCATAGTTACGATGACAATGTGGAATCATATCATAGCCATTTTCTTTATTTATTCCCAGCCTTTTTGGCATAAATTGGGACTCAAGGCAGCTATGTTTTAATTTACCCTTTGTGTAATGAAATGTACCCTGATCAGCATGGATAATTAATGATGCAGCAATGCATCATTATAATTTTCTTTAACAACCATAAAAATTACATTGCAACTTTAAAAAAAAAGCTTGTAATTTCATTACATTTGCTTTAGTTTAAACACCTTTTCTGGAATTTCTCTTTTGCTGCTGGAGTTTTGGTAACTGCTGTGTTAAGTCTTATAGGACAATGTGGTTTACTAATAATTGCAGTAAAAACTTATTGCATTATCTTCAAGTATTCAAAATAACCTCTTTGTTTTCTTCTTGTGGATAACTGCTGTTTTATGCAGAGACATTTTTGGCAACTGATCTGGTATTTGGCTTCTGACCAGTTATGTGTTATCCTTCCCTTAGCGATACATTTTTTTAAAGTGTGTTTTAAATTATATTTTACTGATAGTTTCTTTAACTTTTGGATGGTGTAAAATGTTTAGCTGTCTCTGTTTTAACTTTTATGAGCTGTCTTGTGTCCCAGAATGTAACAAAACAAGTGGAGATGCAAAGAAGATGATGATGACAATGATATCATTATGATCATGTTTTAGTGTTTGAGCCTGCTTTGTGTTTTAATTTCATTTTTTTTTTCCTTCAATATTACTTGGAGCTGCCTCGTGTTTTGTTTTATGGAGAAAGGCAGGGTGGAAACGCCAACAAATAAAATAAACAATAAAAATGCATCAGATATATGACCTTTGTAATCTTGAACAAACATGGAGAAAGTTGGAACAATCATAGATTACAAAATATAGCCTATAGCCCAAAATATAGTCCTATCAGGAGACAAAACTGTTGTGCTTCTTCTTTTTTTATTTTTTTATAAAAACATTCATATTATTAAAATAATAACATATGTTAATTATTCTTGTCATCTCTGTTTCCAAATATGTACGTATAATATTCATAATGTAGAAATGTAGAAATATCATTATTGATCCTTTCTGGTAATCTATTAAAAACATTTTTTTATCTGTACATATGTTACATCATTTCACTTTCTTTGCCACCTACCTAGATTCATTTTTTGACACTATTACATTTATACAAGAAACTCCCCTAAACTTATATTCTGAATTAAAGTATTTGAGTGTATACTTTCTTTGTCCTTCTTTAAAAAACATTACAGTTTTTCTACCATATTATAACAATATGTGTAAAGAAGACCTTTTCCCATCATCTTATGAATAAATTCTTGCTATTCCATAAATCCCTGTAGTTGTCCGTCTATTCCTGTCAAAGTGTGTGTATGTAGATATATGTACGTGTGTGTATGTGTGTGTGTGTGTGTATAAATATATAAATATATATATTTAAATCAGTTCTGTATTTTCTATTCCCCTTATTGGAAATAGTAACATTGTTATTTTTAATATTTAGACCTTCTAATATAAACAAATGATATGCCAGGTCAATAGCTGTATTTGTACATATATATTGTTACTTGTTGCCAATCTTTTTCTATTTGATTGGTTTGTTTCCCTTTAAGATGTTGTGAGAATAAATCAAATTGTTTCAATTTTGCTATTTTATGCTTCTTTAAGGCAGTGGGACTTGAGAGTGGAATAGCACATGTCCCATGTGGTTCATGGCTATCCTGCCCTTCTGCTCACATCATCTTCAGCCCCTGCCCAAGAACTCATCAGAATAGATAGTATATTAAATTTGGAAAATGGCCACTGCCACCACCTGTGCATCTTACATAAGGCTGGACAATTTTAGTGGGTCTACCTCTAGGGAGCCAGGTTCTATGCCCTGGAGCCCATGTTGGGTGGTTCTGTTCCCTGCTACCAAAACCAGACGTGATGGGAAAATATAGGGTTTTTTTTGTTTTTTTTGTTTCTTTGCTTTTGTTTTTGTTTTTTACTGGATACAAAAAAAGTGGAATCAGTACACCTTATTTGAAGGAAGGAGTGCAGCAAGATAATTTGGCTGATTCCGCCCCCCCCACCCCGAAGGGGAGGGAGGGTCCAACCTATGCTTCTGGTTGTGTATATCCCCCCCCCCCCCACAAACACAATTCCAGTAGGGTCATGTACTCAAATGCAGATCAGATGGTCAACTGTACTTCTATTTTGTCTCAGGTAGGTTTCAGTTTGCACTGTCCATTGACGACTGACTGGCAGTAGTTCAGCATTTCTGTTGCCAGATAAATAAATTTCAGTGACATTGAGAAGTAAAGATGGGAACCTCCACTAAATTGCAAGATGAGAATTAAACATTTTAAAGTTGGGCATGGTTGTTTATGAGAGGAACCAGGGCACAGGAGGGGTATTTGCCTGGTCGTGATGTAAAATTTCAACCTTTGGAAGTTTCCATGAGTGGGCATTTTTGGCTGATCCTCCTCCTCCTCCTCCTCCTCTGGGTGGAAGACATCGAGGTGTGTGGGATGCCTAGTATGTGCAAAAAAAAAAAAAAAATGGCCTGGCAGGGCATATGAGATCCATGGGTCAGACTCTGCTCACCCCACCTTAAAACATCTGTAAAGAATGAGAAAATCTATTCCATTTGTTTTCTCCCTCGTCTTATCATCATCATCATCATCATCATCATCATCATCATCATCATCATCATTTCACTGAGTGTAAAACAAGATTTGCAGATTTTGGAATGTGCTTATCAAAAATTGGCTTACTTAAATTCTCAGTGACCTTGACCATTCAAACATATTAGGCACGGCTGTTCCTATTATTAAGAAGATTGAGTTCTGTCTGCTTGCCATGTAGTTGTTAAAGGTGAGGAGTTTGTCAGAAGAAAGAGGTGACAAGCCTAATTCAGCAGCACAAACGTGACTGGATGCAAGCATTCAGTCTCAGATTTAAAAAGATAGCCACTCATAGTCTTCTGCCTGGATGAGCAAATCTATCTGTTCATATTATCCCAGTCTGAATTTGTTTTAATTTAGTGTTCTTCTCTTTATACAAAAACCTACAGATTTTAGAAAATTCTTCCTAAGAAAACTGACCCAGCAAAGTGGTCACTCATCTCTGAATAACTTTTTGTTTTAATCCTCTCCAGAAATATTAGATGGTGCTGAGCAGTGTCTGGAATCACACATTATAAATCACACAAGGAGGTGTGGGAGAGCCTTGAAATTCCTGAGAAATGTGTACATTTGTTCAGATTGTTCAGCTTAAGTGATTCATGTATTTTTCTTTTTGTTATATCATAAAATGGCTATGTTTTTCTCTAAGGAAAACGTAATTTTAACAGCTCCAAATTCCTTGGTAATTTTATCAGGAAAGTAAGTGTTGTATGTATGTGTGTTGGGGATGGGGGAGATAGAACATCTTGAAAATCTTGCTCTTAAACTAATCAAAACAGGATGCCATATATTGCTGAATGAAGGTTTAAGCTAATTCCCATCTGAATAACTCACCCTGCACTTCTAAGATGAGAGCAATAAAGCATACAATTTCATCCAACAGACTCTCTCTCATCTCTCCTACCTCCTTTGCTGTTATTTTTTTCCACAGTTTTCAGTGTCACTAAAATCTTGATTTATAAACTGCAAGTGTTAGCTTATAATCAGCTTCTGGCTGGGAATGAATGTGTTCACACATTCATAAACGAAAAGCATAAGAAGCAGTGACAGATTTTAGGCTATCCCTGGATAGACATAAAACTTTCATTTTGGGCTAGGATCATCAAAGAAGGTAAAGCATCATGAAAAGAGCTTAATCCCTCTAGGATGCTTAGCAAAGGAAAGAGGCAATCTCATCAGTAAGGAGTACTCTGAGAAATAGGGCTGAAATGTTGCAGTCCCAAAATGTCCCCTTTATCCTTTATTTTTCTCTGCATTGAAAGAGATGGTAGGGTCTGTCCTCTGCACACATGCTGTTGTCTATGTGCTTCCTCTTACCCGCAGTAGCACAAGAAACTCTCAAGTGCATCACACTGAAGGCAGATGAAGGGGAAAATGATTAAGAAAAGACGGTTTGGAAAATTCACTTGTGCCTCTCTTTCTAATCACGTGGATATTTTAAAGGTATTGGGAGGAATCTCTAATGTTGCCATGGCAAGTGATCCCATCAAAGGACTTTTTGATTTCTGGAATGGACAAATTGCTAAGGCAGTGGACACAGTTGTCCCTGAATATCCCTTCCATGGAATAGAGCTAAATGAACCTTCTGTTTTGCTAGGGAACTAACAACAATGAAATGAATGGGATGGAGAATAGAATGTCAGTGGTAGAAAACTCAAAGCAGATCTGACCAAACAGGGGCTAGAAACCATAGGAAAGCCTACTCCAAGGTGATGGATGCAGTGAAGAAATAAAACGCCTGTGCCACTTTTGCATCTGCAAGTCATCCAGAAAGGCTGTCTTGAGCAGTTAGAAGCTTTTTGCACTCTACTGCACAGGAGCAGAATCCAGATTAGTTGACAATCCATTGTGAAGAATTTGCATAATACTTTACAGACCAAAGCATCTGGATCTGTTGTCTTGGGTGCTGTAGCTGATACAGGTCCAGGGGATATACTTTGGATACTGAACATCCTGTGTTACTGGATATCTTTTGATTTCTGCAGCCAGAGGGTATAAATAGACTCCTTAGAGAGGTGAGAGCCATCTCATGTGTATAAGAACTATGCCCATCCTGGGTCATTAAATCAGCTAGAAGAGAACTGGCAGAATGGGTGAGAAGAGTTGTGAATGCCCTGCTGTAGAAAGAGCAACATCTTGCCTTTAAAAAAAAAGGCTGTAGTGTGGTCTTTATCCCCTGAAAACCACATTAACAAAGAATTACTGAACAGACTCCTATTTTTATTGTCAAGATTTTGGAGCATGTCATGACCTCCTAGTTCCAGGGGTTCTTGTATGAAACAGATTATCTAGAAACATTTCAGTCTGCCTTCAGACATGGCTATGGGAAATAAACATCTTTGGTCACATTGATGGATCATGTAAACCAGGAATTAGGGAAGTTTGTCCCTGTTGTCAATTCTGGACCTCTCAGTGGTTTTTGATACTTCCAACCATGATACCCTTCTGGGATTCTGCTCTTGGATGGGACTTCAAGGCATTGTTCTACAGTGGTGGGGGCGTCACACTCATAAGGTGGTGCTAGGAACTGGCAGCAATAAAATGTGTGGGACAGTGACTTCCTTGTCAATTGTCATTGGCCTCTGGTGTCCTTCAGGTTTCAGTTTTGTCCTCCATGTGTTCACCATTTACATGAAGCTACCAGGAGGGGTTGGCCAGAGATTTGGCATTTGGTGTCACCACTCAGCTGAAGACACTCAGTTTTATCTGTCCTTTCCAATTAAAATATAAGGAAGCTATTTCAATACTAAACCAGTATCTGTTGCCAATAAGGGGCTGGATGAGACTGAACTGACTGAAGTTTAATCCAGACAAGACAATATGCTCCTGGTCAGTCAGAAAGCAAATCAGGGAACAGAGAGTCAGCCTGTGCTAGACTGACCTATAACCCCTGGCCTGAGCCTAATGGCCAAGTTTTCAGCAGTGGCTAAGAGTGTCTTTGAACAATTAAAACAAGTGTGTCAGATGCATCCATTCCTGTAGATGTCAGACCTAGCAGTGACAACATGTGCCTTTGCTACATCCCACTTGGATAACTGTAACATATTCTACATGGGGCTTCTTTGGAAAATTTTCAGAAACTTCAGTGGTCCAAAATGATGTGGCTAGACTGCTGATGAACTGGTTGCAGTTATATACTCCCTTGTTGAATCAGCATCCATGACTACCAGTCTGTTTCTGGTCATGATTCAAAGTGATCACTTACAAAACTCTATGTGGCTCGGGTGCAAACTAAGCGAAAACCAATGTAACGATCTTTGGAAGAGAGTTTTCTCTCAGTCTCACCACCTTCACAAGCTCATCTGGTAAAAATATAGGAGATATTCTTGGTGGCTGCTCCTAGGATCTGGATTTCTCTTCCTATGGACATCAACCTAGTTCCACCCTTGCTATCCTTCTGGAGGAGAACATGTTTTTGTTCTAGTAGGCTTCTGGGAACTTACTGTTTTACAAGGAATGGACTCTTCTTAGTGTATTGTACTATTTTAATATGTTTTGCTTTTTAATGGGTAAGGAATTTTCTTCCAAGGTAAGCTTTATTGCCCCCCTCTGTATTCTCCTTTCTCCAGTAGGAAAAGATCTTTTATTTAAACAGGACTTCAGCTTTTAACTTGTTGGAACTAGGAGGAAGTTTAATGGGTGTACCGCATTTTTAATATGTAATTTGTGCTGAATGTGTTTTTAATTGTTTAAAATAAATGTTTTAATTGAGTTGATCATTTAATGCTTTTAAGACTTTTCTAGTACACCCTGTTTTAGTTATTTTGCTTGAACTTATATTGTAAGCTGCTTTTGATCAGCTATTGTGATAATAATTAAATATATTAAAATGATAAAATAAAACCGAGTCCAAATAGGTTAATGTTTACAGCCATCTGCCAAAACATATAAACAAGTGAAAAGCAAGCTAATTTTAAAAATCAGCATGATTGAAAATCAGCATGTTTACCCTCCTCCCTGAAGTAAAAAATTCATAACAATCCAAAGTGATAAAAGTCCCTAATAAACTCATAAAGCAAACTTAGATATCAATTAATTTCCAACAACCTTTTTACACCTTTTGATTTAAAATTATTACATTCATATATATTTCATACTCAAATAATCTAGAACTTTTTATCTGGGGGGAAGAGACTCACGTTATGGGTACTACTAGAGGACACCCTGTAATTTTGTGGTAGTAAATCCAAACCTACACAAGGCTGCCATTTGAAGCAGGGCTACATTATGAGAGTGGAGTAGGGGAAGCCTGTCCAGAAAGAAAGAAAGAAAGAAAGAAAGAAAGAAAGAAAGAAAGAAAGAAAGAAAGAAAGAAAGAAGGACAGAAAGAAAGACAGAAAGAAAGATCCTTGAGATACCCTGGATCTAAACCAGTACTAAAAAATGGGTTAGGAAACTCATTGGGAAATGATATAGTTCCTTCAGCAGTGGTGTACATGCTGGTGATGTTATCTTAAACCAGATATAACTTTTGTGTTGTGAACATGGTTTAAAGGATTTTTAAAATGTGGACAACCAAGAGACATGCTTCCATTTAAGAGTGGCAATGGCCACAGTAAATGTTATGGGTTAATTTAGGTGATCTAGGCTGAAGGCTAACCAGGAATTCAGAAGCGACACTCCAGTTCATGTTCTTCAACAACTGGCATTCACACATATATTCACACATATACTGCCTTTGATACTTGAGACAATCCATAACCATTCTGACTATAATCATTATTAGCCTGATCATCTATAAATTTGTCTAATCATCTTCTAAAAAATGACCAGACTGATGGCTATCTTTATATGGTTGCAAAAGCAAATTCTATATTTTAATTATGTGTGGTATGCAAAGAGTTCCTTTTTATATTTCACAAATCCTCACCACTCATCTTCACTGCCTTCCATTCTAGCATCATGAGTACGATTATACAGGTCTCCACATTGTGACATTATTCACAATTATTAACATATATCTTATCATACTTTCCCCAGTTTCAGGTGAGAGCTGAGCCTTTCAAGTCCTAATATTCTTCTCCATCTTGGATAGAAAATGCTGTCCCTGTGTCCTGCTGTTGCTACCACTATGACTTCACAGGTAAACAAAAAGGAGAGAAAGATTTGAAGGTTTGTGGGAGGCTGTGGGGACATCTGTCCTCCTTTTTTTTCCTTTATGCTTTTCCATTTTTTTTTTTTTTGTAAAAACAAAACTTGGTCACTCTTTTCTGAATATCATTTGATATTCTGATAGTAAATGATGAATAACATTCTGAAACATGGTCTGTTTCAGACCAGACCTGAGGAACTCTTTGCTTCAAGTCCCCTGACTTAAGGTCAGGGTGAATCTCAAGTTAACCCCAAGGCCACTCTCCAAACTCAGCCTGAGTCCCACAGCCTAAAGGAACAGTTTCAGAGGTCAATTCTTTCTCAAATGGGACTCACCAGGATGATACTCCTTTCTTCCCAATCTACCAAGGGTCCACCCATTTATAAGTACCACCCTAGGCATATTTTCAAATTCCAGAAGATACAATGAAGATTCCCCAGGTAATGAAAAATAAAAATGTTATCTGGCCCCAAAGCTATCAGTTAATGCCTACAACCTCACATAGTGGCAACACACATATTCTTGCTGGCTTCAATTCCTTCTAGGTCAGTAAATGCAGTTCCTCCCCCCAGTGTTGCATAAGACAGTGTGGGTTCAAGATCAGCTTTTTTCCCAATTTTTTTTTTATCCATTTCAAGAGAATGAGCAGATAAGAGTACCACCAGCCTATTCAAATTTTATATACATAAAGAAGGAAATGAGAACTGAATAATTTCTAAGAAACACACAAACTTTGTTTTCATTGCTATGCACCCAAATTGCAATGTGCATTATAAAGCACAGAGGCTATCTTAAGAAAGTTCCAAGTAGAGCTTTGGAGCCCCTTCTATGATATCAAGCTCATTGAACAGGAATGATGTGGAATGGGAGAGATGACAACCATATTTACTTTTATGAATGCAAAAAGTCCCTGGTGCAAAAAGGTTGGAATATGCATCCTTTGGGGGAAAATAACTGCTCCATTGTAAAGGATGCCATTAGCAATTCAGAAGGAAGGAGAAAGTGTCTAATTTATTCAAGATGTGACATTTTATTTAGTACAGCTGTGCAATTTGGGAATTTCGAGGGGACATGTCAGTAAAAATGGTTGGTTAAGGAAGGTGTAAGCATCTGACATTTCAGTTTCCCATCAACAAGCCGCTTTCTTTATTCACACAAGGAGGACTTCAAAATTTAAGCTACTGAAATGACTAAGAATTGAGGAAAAACCCTTTGTTATCAGAACTGTCAGTTTCGTCCTCATTTTATATTGTTCCTCTTCTCATCATGTCTCAAGCATCATGCTATTAGCAGCATGAGCTTAGTGTGCAAGATCTGTAATAAAAGATCAAAGTATAAATCTATCATGTCCATATCTCTTTTCAGCTGGTTGCAACTTCAGGATGCCTTAAAGGCAAGCAAAACATCCTTCTAGTACAGCCTTGTACATGGACAGCACATCCCCCATGATGTCTGTAGTGATTAACTTTCATCTGTCCTGAAGCATATTTCATTGATGCTGTGCCAGTCCACACAACTACAAAAGGTGCTGTTTTAAAATGAACTTAATCTGATACATTATATGATAATTCCATTAACACCAATGAGACTCACCGCTAAAAATAACTGAATTGAGCACTGTGGTCATGGGTTAGTAGATTCTAAGAATTATTTGGCAGCTTATATTGCTTGTTGAGAATAATTGGTGGTGCTGGTGGTGCTGGTGGTAGTGATGATGATCCCTAGTAAAATTTAGTGTGGCCAAGATCCTAACAGAATCACAATGAGCTCTGCATTTGGAGCTGTCCATTCATGGTACATGCAACTCTTGAAAGGCCTTCCTCAACCAAATGACTGCACATTCAAAAAGGAGAGATACAGTAATAATAGGAGATTTCAATTACCCGGATATATGTTGGCAGTCAAACTCTGCCAAGACAGCAAGGTCCAGCAAGTTTCTTGCTTGTCCTGCAGACAATTTCATGGTCCAGAAGGTGGAAGAGGCCACAAGGGGATCAAATATTCTAGATCTGATCCTGACCAATAGGGATGACCTTGTTAATGAGGTAGAAGTGGTTGGATCTTTAGGGGGGACTGACCATGCCCTATTGGAATTTGGCATTCAGTGGGAAGAAGAAGATAAGTGTAGCCAGACACTCATCTTAGATTTTAAAAAAGCGGACTTCCGTAAACTTAAGGAGCTGCTGGCTGAAATTCCGTGGTCAAGAATAGTGAAAGAGAAAGGAGTTCAGGAGGCATGGGAGTTCCTTAAAAGGGAGATACTGAAGGTACAGTCTAAAACTGTGCCAATAAGGAGGAAAAATGGAAGGCATCTGAAGAAACCAGAATGGTTGACTAAAGAACTCTCAGTTGAGCTAAGCGTTAAGAGAAACGTGTACAGGAAATGGAAGAAGGGGGAAACCACCAAAGAAGAATTTAAGCAAGTAGCCAGGAGATGTAGGGAGAAGGTCAGAAAGGCTAAAGCACAGAACGAACTTAGGCTGGCCAGAGACATTAAAAACAATAAAAAGGGCTTTTTTAAATATATCCGCAGCAAAACGAAAAAGAAAGAGGCGATAGGGTCGCTGCACAGAGAAGATGGCGAATTACTAACAGGGGGAAGAGAAAAGGCAGAACTACTTAACACCTTCTTTGCCTCAGTTTTTTCCCAGAAGGATACAAGCACTCAACCTGGCAGTTGGGGAGCAGGTGAGGAAACAGGGGAAATGTGGCACATAATAGGTAGAGAGGTGGTACAAGAATACCTGGCCACACTGGATGAATTCAAGTCTCCAGGGCCAGATGAATTGCATCCTAGGATATTAAAAGAACTGGCAGAGGTCATTTCGGAACCGCTTGCTATAATCTTTGAGAAATCTTGGAGGACAGGAGAAGTTCCAGCAGACTGGAGGAGGGCAAATGTTGTCCCCATCTTCAAGAAGGGAAAAAAAAAGGACCCAAATAATTATCACCCAGTCAGCCTGACGTCAGTACCCGGAAAGATCCTGGAGCAGATCATTACGCAGTCCGTTTCTAATCACTTAGAAAGCAACGCGGTAATCACGAGAAGTCAACATGGATTTCTCAAAAATAAGTCTTGCCAGACTAATCTTATCTCTTTTTATGATAGAGTTACTAGCTTGATAGATGAAGGGAATGCTGTGGATGTAGCATATCTCGATTTCAGTAAGGCCTTTGACAAAGTTCCCCACGATATTCTTGCAAAGAAGCTAGTAAAATGCGGGCTAGACAGAGCTACTGTCAGGTGGATCTGTAACTGGTTGACTGACCGTTCCCAAAGGCTGCTTTTCATCCTGGAGAGAAGTGACTAGTGGGGTGCCACAGGGTTCTGTCCTGGGCCCAGTGCTGTTCAATATTTTCATCAAAGACTTGGATGAAGGAATAGAGGGCATGCTCACCAAATCTGCAGATGACACCAAATTGGGAGGGGTTGTTAATACGCCAGGGGACAGGATCAAAATTCAAAATGACCTGGACAGATTGGAGAGCTGGGCCCAGGCTAACAAAATGAAATTCAACAGAGTGAAGTGTAAGGTCCTACACTTAGGTATAAAAAATGGAATGCAGAAATATAGGATGGGGGACACGTGGCTGGATAGCAGTACGTGTGAAAGGGATCTAGGAGTCTTAATAGACCACAAGCTGAACATGAGTCAGCAGTGTGATGCGGCAGCCAAGAAAGCCAACGCAATTCTTGGCTGCATCAATAGGAGTATGGTGTCTAGATCGAGGGAGGTACTGGTACCACTCTACTCTGCTTTGGTTAGACCTCATCTGTAATACTGTGTCCAGTTCTGGGCACCCCAATTCAAGAAGGACATGGTCAAGCTGGAGCAGGTCCAGAGGAGGGCAACCAAAATGGTGAAGGGCCTGGCAGCCAAGCCCTGTGAGGATAGACTTAGAGAGCTGGGTATGTTCAGTCTGCAGAAGAGAAGGTTAAGAGGGGACATGATAGCTATGTTTAAATATTTGAAGGGATGCCGTGTAGAGGAGGGAGAGGGCTTATTTTCTGCTGCTCCAGGGACCAGGACAAGGAGCAATGGATTCAAGCTGCAGGAAAGGAGATTCCACCTGAACCTCAGGAAGAACTTCCTAACAGTCAGGGCTGTCCGGCAGTGGAATATGCTGCCTCGGAGTGTGGTGGAGTCTCCTTCCTTGGAGGTTTTTAAGCAGAGGCTGGATGGCCATCTGTCAGGAGTGCTTTGACGGTATTCCTGCATGGTAGGGGGTTGGACTGGATGGCCTGTGTGGTCTCTTCCAACTCTACATTTCTGTGATTCTATGATTCTAAGGCAATGCTGCACAATTTAACACACCCTCAAATATGCTACCAAATGTACAACCAAATTTACAGTACATCCAGTGCACATCCATGTCCACCCATGCAAGTTTGTCTGATGGTTCAGGATGTGAATGGGAAAAATATTTAAAAATATTCCCTGACAAAATGGTTGAAAATATATTTTTCAAATTTCAGGAAATTCTGATGAGATTCCTCACAGTCTGCATAGATGTATACCTGCATCTTAATAAACTGAATGCAGGTATATGGCTAGCCACTGGGTTTCTCTTTCTTTTGTTGAGAAATGAAGCGTTATGCAGTCTCTTGCATGAAATAGAAGGCGGTTATACTTGTTTCATATCAGGCACTCTGTGCAGAGTTCTTTATTTCCCTATTTTGCTTTCCAGCCCAAAGAGGATCGAAACAAACAGCAGATATTGATGAATACTCAACTAAATAGCTCTGTACATAAGAACAGCTTAGCTGTTATACAAGTATTTTATTCTGTGTTCCCTCAGGAATGTCACAGTTTTCATTTAGAGCCCAGAAGGAAGCCAGGCAATGCACATGCTCTGCCCAGCAGTCCTATGATATTGACTCCTGTAATCTGGATTTTAGTGAGCTACAGACATCAGGACATTATGTATTGTGCTGCAGATTTTGAAACACTAGCTTATACTCTAAGCAGAACTTTGCATCGGAAGCATAATTACATTAAAATTGCACAAACATTTATTCATTAGGACTTTAAAAAAAGGGAGAGTATGTGTGCTAAAATTACATAATATGTTACAGGTAATGATGTTACTTGAAACAACTTTGAGGGTGGTGGTTAATGAGGGAATAACATTACATTTGTAGCACAATGGAATGAGGTTTCTTCTCCGATGAAAATAAGCAATTTTTCTTCTCATGATTCATATCGGGACAGAGTGGAAGGTTTATAGAACTCTCATAGGTGCTAGCCCAAGATATTTTTAAAATTTGGGAACTTTTATTCCAGAACAAGGGACTTGTTGCTTGAGACTTCTATTTTGAAGTAAAACTCAGAAGTTAAAAATCTGGGATGATTAGATAAGTGCGTGCACTCCATAAAAAAACTGTGTAAAGGAACATAGTTTTAATGAAAAATGGAACATATTCCTTTCTGGTCTGCCTAGAACAGCAATGCTAATGCATTTTTCCAGTGGGGTTGTAATAAGTATCAGAGAGGATTATTTTTGAAAAGTAACATTCCAAGCTCTGGTTAAATTGCTTGTTTAATGTTTTAAATGCAAGTTATTTCTGTATTGGTGAGACTATCACTTGGAGGCAATAGTCTTTTCCCCTATAGCATGGCTATTTTACTAGAAACCGCATTACAGCATCACTCAGTGAGGTTTTGAATGCTATTCTTTAAAAAATCTATAACATAAGCAGGTAGGTGCAGTGATTTACCACATTTTTTTTAAAAAGAGATCACAACATCTACCTTTTTTTTCAGTTGGATGGGGCCGAGTCTTTATTATTCCTACAACACTCCCCAGAAATTGTAGTAACTAGATAGTTCAGGAGTGCAGTCAATCAGATAAATGACCCACCTGAACTCTCTGCTAATGGGCAAACAATTTGGGTGAGACTTAATTTGAAACCTTTCAGCCTCACCTCAATTTGCCAGTGAGTTGACTTCTTTTCAAAATGTCCATCCTCTTGCTTTATGGCCATATGGAATTTTCACCAAGAGATTAGGGCACCAGCTTTAGGTCTTCCCTCATTATCATATTTTGAGCTTTTTTTTTGGGGGGGGGGTAAAGTGAAGGGCTTTTTTCCAAAAAGATTTTGCAAAAAACAAACACACACACAAAGACACACACACACACAAAACCAAAACCCAGAGAAATGCTCCACATGCCCCATCCAGAGGGCACTGGGAGCAAACAAGTTGTTTTTTTTTAACATGAACGAATGTTGCAGAGTACAGCCCTCCAAGATCTACTGTGCGGCTAATGAGCCCCCCGCCTCCAGCATCACCCCCCACATCTCCCATCCCAGCTTTAGGTCCTAGTAAAATAATGGAATGCAGACCATCCAGTGCAGAATAAGGCATACTAAGGTCCTATGATATGCTAGGTTTCAGAGTCCTCATGATGTTAACAATGAAAGGAAAGGAAAATTGTGTTTCTGTGTACATATATATTTAGAGATACTTCAGTTAGCCCAAACTATAGCTTGTTTCATTTGTACAGAGTCCCCACCTTTGAACTCCCATTCCTTACCATGAAGGTTAATTTTGGAGGAAGAATAGAAGGCTTTGCCACAATGCTGAAGATGGAAAAGCTGCAAGGTCTCAACACATTCCCAATGTCATGATCAGGAGTGCAATGGCTGTTGGGGCTCAGAATGAAACGAAGCAAAACAGAACATTCTGATGTTATTGACATCCAAATTGGCTTGCTTTAGGGAATCTCATTCTAACCTGAAACTGCTATTTCGGTTATAATGATCAGCAAAACTATGAACACTCACTCATGTTAAGAATGGGTTTCTCTAGATCTCTAACAACATTTATACTAAACAAACCACTCAGTTTCAATAATTTCTTATAGAGGTAGATTACCATTGAAATAAGACTTGTAAATTGTTCCTAGATATACCTAGTATAATTGCAAACTATCAATCAAGCCTCAAAGGATTAAGAAGAGTTTGAAGCTAAGCAAGGTTGGTTACCTTTGAGAATAAATTGTTTTCTAAGAGAGATAATCTTAAAGACTTTGAACAAGCAAGTGACTTTCAAGTAAATGAAAGCAAGCTTTATATTTTATTGGATTTTTGTTTGCTTTTTAATGGGATAACAAGGAAGCACAGTCACACATTTGAATGGAATTAGAAAGAAGACATCTTTGGCTGGAAGAAATGTCAAAGCTAGTACAGTTGTCTCTTGCAAGGAGTAAAGTCACTGTCAATTTCAATTTGTATGGATGAAAACAATTTTTGAATAATATTTTTGGGTACTCTATAATATTCTACACATATCTTAGAATACAGACAATTGTTCTAAAGTTAGAGTAAAAAAGTGAAATACTATTATTAAAATGTATTAACATTTTCAGAATGATGAAGGTAAGACAGAAAGCTTCCAAAGTTTGTAAACAATTATTCTGTAGTTGTCAACAATTACAAAACACAAATAATCCATACTAAATATTACAAGAAGTTTAACAAGGATGGTTTAACTCTTTTTAATTTACTGTCACTACTGATGTATGCCAGAATGGCCATATTAAACAAACAAATAAACAAATTATCCATTTGCTTTGGTATAACTTGTAGCATAGCAAAGCCTACATCAGTCCCACTGGTTGACACAGAATATCCTTAAGGCAGCTGCAGGCTTATGATGATGAACAAACCAACCAATAACAGAAAATAGAAAATCACAGCACTGATAAACCTGGCAATAAAGAATGGCAAGGTAAGAAAGAGTGCTTATTGCAGGTCTAAAAAAACATAACAACACTGAAAGTTGTTACCATCTACTCATTGATATTCACCCTCTAAAGAAACATGTTCAAAACTGGCCTGGAGACAGTCTCATGAAAGAAAAGATTATGGCCAGAATCCTGTTAATGCTTTATATGGCATAACTCTGGTTTATGAATGTGTGTATCTCTTTTTGGATGAGGCAGCTATTCTTAATCAAAATTGTCCATCCAGGCAGCTGCCAATCCTTGCCACTGCTGCTTACTGGGAGTGAGTTAACTCAGGGGAGAAAGGTATGGTTGGTCTAGGCTACAGGGGGAAGGAGGGCTCACTTCATCATCGTCTGAGTCACTTCCTTCATTCCTCAGCAACCAAACCAGTAAACATCTCCCACTGGTGGCTTGCAAGCTGCCAGGATGTGGGGAGGACTTAGAACTTTGCAGACAGAGCGTTACAGTCTGCCTTTTTGATGCAGAATCTCTCCCAATATACATTTATTACATTCTGGTTAACAACTATAGTGAAAAAGCACATGGATAGCCATTTCTGTCTCTCAGAGATTAGCAATAGCTAATCAGAGAGTTCTAGGAAATGTGACATTCAACAGTGTAATTGAAAGACAGATATGGGAATAGGCGTTCAGCCTGTCTCAGCCAGGGTTACACTCCCTGTGAAAACTCAGGTTTGCAGCTTGGGGGTGCTCCAAGATTCAGCTCTGAGCCTGGAGGCCCAGGTTTCAGCAATGACCAGGAGTGCATTTGCACAGTTAAAGCTAGTGTGCCAACTGCACCTGTTCATGGAGAAGTGGATCTGGTGATAGTGGTATTTGGCTTGGTAACATCCTGTTTGGATTACTATAATACATTTTCCATGAGGTTGTCTTTGAAAAGTGCTCAGAAATTACAGTTGGTCCAAAGAACTGCAGTGAGATTGTTACAACAGCTCTACTGGCTGCCAGTCCATTTCTGGGCACAATTCAAAGTGCTGGTTTTGACCAATAAAGCACTGTACAGCCTATATCCAGGTTATTTGAAGAATCTGATCTACTTTTTCTGAACCCAGTAGAGCTCTAAGAACATCTGGAGAGGACCTTTTCCCTGTTCCACCGTCTTCTCAGGCTTGTTTGATGGGAACAAGGAAGAGGAACTTCTCAGTGGCTGCTCGCAGACTTTGGAACTCCCTCCCTAGGGAGACGAGAATGGCCCTGTCACTGCCCTACTTCCAGCAGCAGATCAAAACATTTTTATGCAACCACACTTTCAGAAACTGACTAGGGTGATGTTTTAATGTTGTGTAGTGCTGTTTTTAAGGTTTGTCTTTTAATTAATTTTTAATGTTTAATGTTTTAAATATATAAATGGTTTACTTCTTAAATAACTCATATTTATACACCTTTCTGAACGGTATATTTGAAGAGCTTGGATGCCATGTGAAACAGCCAGTTATTGTAGGTATTGGGTTTTATTGCTGTTGCTGTTGTAAAGATATATCTCTCTATTTTCTTAAAATAAAAAATCCATTTATATGTAATCAGTTGGACTGCTGTGCTGCAATCTGAGAATCTTTGATTGATATATTAAGGTACCAATCTCTATAAATCTATAGAGATCTTCCAGCTACACAGGATACCAAAAAACTAGGATCACTTGAAATGAATAATACAAGTAGAATCAGAACTACCATATGTAATAGTTTAAGAGACTTATCCACTTCCCTGGATAAGTTCAGATTCGAAGAATGTTGTTGCCTGTTCCTCTAAAAACACAACTACATTTGATTCATGTTTGATGTTACAGCCAAATCTGATTCACTCAAGAGCAGCTGGTGTTTCCATGCTTTCCCATTTTCTTCCAGTGATCATATGTTCTGGTGGGAGTAATGTGCTAGTCAAGCTTCTTGAATTACTAAGATTAAATAGAGCAAATTATATTCACTTCTTGTTTGTGAAATTTGCCATCCTGTATGAACTTACCTAGGAGTAAGTCCCATGGAAAGCAATGGGGTTTACTTCTGACTAGATATGTATAGGATTGCACTGCCAGTCAGGATGCACAGATCAATCTACCTCTTGTACATGTCACTTTTCAGTTTGTTCATTTCTCACTCTGTTCTATCTCATTTCCATTAGAAGATTTTTAAAATGAGGAATTTGCATTAAACTATCCAACTAATGCATGACTTACAGAGGTACATGGTGGTCTGATGGCTGTCTTAATGCTTTCAAGGCTGCTATAATGTTACAGGTTATAGCCTCTCCAAGGAACATCCAGCTGCTACTCCAAGCTAAATCAAAATCACTGCATGTTCACTGGAACCTGGAGAATACCATACCAAGCCTGTAAACAGTGACTTCCTAGCAACTATCACATATGCTAGCTCCAAATGTATTTGTGTCATTTGTTTTAAGTGATCTCAGGTTTTGGTATCCTGCATAGTTGAAGGATCTTCCTGCACATTTACAGACATCTACAGGAAGAAAAAAAAAAGCTGGCTACATAGACCATAGGATGGCACTGTTACTAGGCAATATGCCCCCAAACTTTGCTATGGTTTAATTGTTGAAATATGATTTAATTGGCAAGATATATTAATTGGCATTAACATAAAGTGTACCCTGATGTGACTATATGGTCAAGCTGGACAAGAGGAAGACACTGCCTAACACATGCACTGCAAAGTTGGTCAGAGATCCCCTCTAAGCATAGCCAGGTCACAGTCAGGAAATCACCAGGTAGTTCCAGAGATAATAGGCTTAAGCTAGCTGTAACAACTCTTCCCTTGGACAACAGCAATGGGGAAGTTCCCACCAATCTGTCGATTGTTTCAACCCTTCTGCCCACTGACCTGTGAATTTCTCCATTGTCCTCACACCTGTCTAATCATTACAGAGCTATCACAACCTCCATTAATCCTTTATTGTCTGACACTAAGATTGTTAGCTCATTCTGGATCTCTTTGTCCACTCTGCAAACTCCATTATTTACTTAATCAGAGACCCATTCACACTCAGGCCCTCCAGGTTAAAAAAAAATGTATAACCCCCCCCAGTTTTGATCAGGTAGCTTGCAGTACTTCACTTGCTGATAGTCATCTGTCAGTCTGATTTAGTCTCCTTAGGCATGAGCCTAAGCCACATCACTGTTTCTTCACCAGATTGGTAATTATCACCCTCATTGCCCTTGAAACCTCATTATCAACAACTTTCTTCCCTTTCTCCTTCAGCTAGCCTTGTATGATTGCGTGAATGCTTGTGTCTTATGTGTGATCATTAAATCCCTTAGTAAAACACATTTTAGCCTACTTTTGAATCTCTGGCTGATTCTTCCCTGCAAAGACCTCATAATCATTAATGGAAAGATCTTACTAGGTTGTCTCCCTCTCACAGGCCTCCTTATTTTGAGCTAATAATTACCCACCTTTGAATGGAGGTACTGGCACCATGGGTGGACCCCTGAGGGAGCACCCCTGGCCACAGTGGTCTTTACTTCAATTCAAATCTGATTAGACTACTGTAATGTGCTGTACATGGGGCTACCCTTGAAAAGTAGGCAGAAGCTACAGTTAGTGCAAAATGTGACAGCCAGATTATTATCAGATGTGAATTTTAGAGAACAGGTAGCAACAGTCTTACTAGAACTGCACTGGCTTCCTACTTAATTCAGAGCCTAATTCAAGGTGAAAGTCTTGACCTTTGAAGCCATAAATGGCTTAAGGCCAGGATATCTGAAAGACTCTTCCCACAATATGAGCTCACGTGAAATTAGGATCACCAGCAGAGGCCCTCCGTCCTGAGGGAGGTCACATTGGCTCCATCCCTTGTGAGTTTCTAGCAGGCAGTGAGGACTGTGCTATTTCATTTGGCCTTTGGATCTTAAAATTAAGAGTGTCTGCTCTGACTTTTTTTTCTGGATTAGACCTATTTTTAGAGCAAAGATTAGAGTATTTTAATTGCATTTCTGTTTTTTATTTAAAGTGTTTTTATTGATTGTACCCTACCTCAGAGGCTCCCTTGGGTCAAAAGGTGATAAATGAATGCCTTAAATAAATAAACATGTTGGAAAATATGCATTTATGTGCAAAAAAACCAAAACCAAACCACCCCTGTTTGAAAATGGACCGTGAACTAAAAAACAAAACAAAACTTTGCAATGTTAACTTAATAATGAATTGGATTACTAATTTGCAGTATGATTATAGCTGCAATATCCCACTGAATTCAGCTCAGTTCCTCTGCCAGCTGCTAGAATTCATGATAATTAGAATTAACGGTATGCCTTCTGATCATTTTTCTCCCATGCAATTGCTGGCACAGTGATACTCCACTGTGTCATGCACCAGCAATTTTGATTAGTATCCTCCATTGCTACTCAGGGAAGTAATATTCTTTGGTCATCATTGTTTCATGCTTCACAAGTGCACCTGAGGTGAAACCCTGATGGAGTTGCTTGTTGAGGGTTGGGGAGGAGACACTTTCAGGAAATAGTTATATTTCCCTTTGGGGGGAAAAAAGGGGCTTACCGGTAACAATCACTATAGCTCATTTGCTGGCAAATGGATTTTCTGTTGTTAATCAGTCAGTCATTAACCTTAATAATATCTATGTGTTGTCATCAATGGTGCATTTCAAATAGGTGAACAAATAGTGGAAGGTGACAAATAAGGCTTATGATACAAGCAACTGCTTCATTCTTTATTGTATCTGGATAGAATGGATTTCTCTGAACCTTAGCAACTGATTCAGCTAGACAAAAATACTGTGAGCAAAGGAGAAATCTAAGGTAGAAGAAAATGAATTGAGCCTAATCAGAAGGTTGCTGATCAACATACCAAATATATATATATATATATATATATATATATATATATATATTATGGAAGCTGTGGAAATATTCTGTCAAC
This sequence comes from Cyclura pinguis, assembly GCA_030412105.1. Classification (NCBI taxonomy): domain Eukaryota; kingdom Metazoa; phylum Chordata; class Lepidosauria; order Squamata; family Iguanidae; genus Cyclura; species Cyclura pinguis. The sequence continues at coordinate 136,666,383 of CM059600.1, forward strand.
CAGTATTGTGGATTATGGACAAGCACCAAGTCAATGGGAAATAACTTTGCTTTTTTGGTACAGGACCATGGAAATTAAATATCCAAATATCAAACACAGGGAGAACTTGAAATGAAGAAAGAGAAGACAGAAGAAGGTCATCTAAATATGCATGAGAAACTAGAAAGCAATGTTTAAAGGGAAGAAAAAGGTGCGCACACACACACACACACACACACACGCACAAATGCACACACTTAAAATATTATTCAGCCATGATCATAATTGTGTCTTGTAGCTTTGACAAATCCTGCAACATCAAAGGTACCTAAAGTATACACAGTACACAGACCTATATCTGTCTACACAGAAAGAAATACCACCATGTTTTATAAAGCTTAGTTTCTACAGTGTGTACAGGATCACACTAGCATTAGCTCTGCCTCAACCCTTCCTCTGCTATTATTTCCATAGTTCTCTATGTACGGAAAACATCTCCTTGTGAAAGGCCTTACAGATTGTTGCGGCAGTTCCCAGTCTGATAAGGCACCCTGTCTTTACCATACACCTCTACCTCGCCCTTTATAACACCACCTTTGCTTAAAAGCGGGAGGGTTTTCAATATTTGTTTAGAATTAGTTAATAATTTTATGGTGGCATGTTTTCTGTGTTACCTTATTCACTGTATACAACTCCGCTGAGTCAATATTTATAAAAATAAGCTTTAACCTTTATTAAGATAACAATCAGAATTAAATAGTATTTCAAATTGGAAATGCCATTCAATGTCGATACATTTCTTCATTGTACTTCTTAAACAGTTCACTTATATCTTTAAGCTTACATATCAAGCACAAATCTCACAAAACAGCCTTGGCCACACTCTCACTAAAGGCTCAATTCCCAATCTAGGTTATACTCTGACTAGATTCCACTATGGCTCAATTACTCTTCCCCTTCTCATTGGGCTTCCACTGAGAATTAAATCTTCCTACACAGTCACCCTCCCTGGCCATAGCTTCTTGCTATGAATATTACTGAAGGATTGGACGCCAACAGGCCCTTGGCTTTACATAACTTTTTGTCTCAGCCAGCAGCCCCTGGCCTGAGTTTCCCTCCTGAGGAGCTATTCTAGTTGCCTGGCAAAGTGTTTCCAGGCTGCTCTGGCACTTTAAATAGCCACCCCCAGAACTTTGGCATCCTCCCTCCCAATTTTTAACTCTAAAAATTCATGGCTTAAACCTTTATGGAAGACCTCCATAGAAGGAGAAGGCTCTCCCTTGCAGAAAGTCAGACACAATACAATAGAAACAGTGATGGTAGGTGGTACAATTTCTTTGCATGTTTTTGTTTTACCCAGAGTTATAATACTTTCTTAGGACTGATGACATCTGATCATTTAACACAGAATTGCTCTCACACACATTCAATACTCTCCCCTTGCCTGACCAGTATTCCACAATAATCTGATGCAACAAGAACAAGAAGAGACCTAAGTTTGAGAATTAACTAGAAATAAATTAATCTAGAAACTAAAATGTGCCTATATGCATGTGTCTTTGAATTCCATGTAGTGTGACTGAAATGACATTTTCTCAGTGGAAGTTTCCCAGCCCCACATATTCCCTCAAGCTTCTCCAGCACACCAAGGAAATTTTCTAAACAGTGGGAAAGGCAGTGGTGGAGGGTGCTTGGGAAGGGAGGAATGATTCATATAAGACACTTTGTGTAAGACATTATTGGTCTGACTGTGAGTGAAGTGGTGAGATTTTTCCAGTGCATGTTTATGAAGGTTTTTTTTTTTAATTGTCTTCACAAATGCAGAACAATTGAAAGGCAGCAGTTAGGAAGATGATCCCAAGGAAAGGATCCAGTTTCTGTGATATGTAGGATACCATACAATTTATTTTTTTTAAAAAACCAACCCTGTTTTTTTCACTAAAAATAAAAAGTTGTACTTTGTACAACTGTTTTAGCCAAATAGAGTATATTCCATAACTCAGAGCCAGTAACATTAGGTTTGAATATTAATTTGTTAATATTGAGCATTAGGAATAGAGGAGAGTAATTCATTGTCATTAACATTAACAAGTGAAATAGTTTGATTCATTGAATGTGTTAACAGATCTGTTACCTAATTCATTAATTTTCCAAAGAAGGCGTGAGATTCACAGAAAATAGCTTGCGGATTGTTGCTATTGACCCCTAGTGGCACATTTGTTATTGATTCCTTCAAACATTTGTTTTGTTTTGTTTTTTTGTGTTAAAGTTGCGTTCCCCAATCTGGCGCTTTACAGATGTGTTGAGCCCCAAATGGCTGGGGACAGTGGGAAATGTAAATGCATCTGGAAGCTGCCATGGGATGGCTATCCTGAAGTATGGGATATAACAACTTTTTAAATGAAGTTTCAAAACTGAGCTGTGGCTCTCTTCTTTTCAGCCTCTTAATGTCACCATCACACATGTGGTTCACTAACTTTTCAAATATAGTGAATTGTTTGTCTGGATTGGAAAGGGGAATAAGGAATTATGAGCCTATTTCCGTCGAAGAACACTAATTCATTGTAATTCTGAAGTGCACCAAGAAGTGGCTAAAAAGATCCATTGGTGAATCAGTGATGGAGAATTCATGCCCAGAAAAATGGTAAGCATCTTAGCAAAGATGAAAAACATTTTTTCTGCATTATCAAATAACTGGTCCTCTGCTTTCCCACTAATGTAGAATCAAGAAATATGGTCTAACAGTGTGCATGGTAAGGCATGCTTTGCATTCAAAGCTGATGGTCCCAAGTTTAGCCTCTTCCATTACCAATTTCTAACATCCCTAGTACTCTTCAACCATCCTCTTTGCCTTGAATCTATCTCCAGCAATGAATAACAAATGAAACCCTTTCATTCATTGGACCACAGAAACTGAGATTATTATATATATTTCTATCCCACCCTTTTCCTTGTTTGAGACTCAAAGCAGCTTACGACAAATTAGAAAAAAAAACTTAAAAATTCTCAAAATACAAACATTAAAAAAAAAGATTGAACAATAAAAAGAATAAAACATATCATCCAACACAGACACCACACCAGTACAACGGTTATCAAGATCGATGACATTCTTGGGGGGAGACAGGCCTTATACAATCACACATTAGATGTCTGTTGAAACAGAAAAGACATTACTTGACTGTGAAAAGAAAGCAGCAAATTCACTTGTTAAACCTTGTTAGGGGAAGGAGGAAATGAGTTGGCTAGAAACTAGTAATTTAATTAGTTAATTAACTAGTTATTTATACACTCTGATCACAAATGTCTCTGAACCAACGAAATTAATTGTAAAGCCTCATTTGGAGAAGGGGATAACTATTACACACTTAATTAGTTAGACCTAACTAGTTTTTCCAAGTTCTGTACAATCTAGAATAATATAGCAAAAGCTTCAGACTCCAAAAATTCAGTATTGTTATAAAATAACCAGAGTGAAAACATGTCTTAATGCTGAACAGTGTCTGTGTCACCGGTAGGGATGTAAATTCTTGATTATTTCTTCTTTACAAGTAGAGATGGATCATTACAGTTGTTGTCTCCCATTGCAGTAGAAAATGAGCACACCTTTCAGTATTGTATCCATATTCAAATCTATCAAAGTGTTGTGGGGGTGGCAAAGCATCATCATCATCACCACCACCACCACTATCACTACCACTTTTGTCTCTCTATCTCTCTATTCAAACTGCAGTGGTACAAAGAGTAGTTGCATTTGTGTAGTTGTTTTCCTCACTCCCCTCTCCAGACAACTAATGGCCAGAGCAGCTACCCTATGGGGCTTGCTTGCCACTTGGCATGAGGATAGAAGACTGGTATGGAGCTATGTACACAATGTTTATGCTCCACACTGTTACCTCAAAACAAGGATGACTCAGGGGTTCACCCGTGATGCCAGTGCTTCTGTGAAATGGTGTAGAATATTAGCTCAAAGAGGAGGCCTGCAAGAGGGGGGCAACCTTACAAGATCTTTTACACCTGTGTAGACTTGTACTAATGCAGAGAACCAGCTGAAGATTCAAAAGTAAGCTTGTTTGTTTTATTGGGAATTAACAATCACAAACACACACAAGATCCAAGCAGTCTTGCAATCACACAAGGCTAACTAAAGAAAGAGGGAGAAAAGGTTTGGATAGTGAGAGTTTAGGGTGAAGTGGTGATATTTACCAATCCAGCAGAGAGGAAGCAAAGACATGATTGTGGCTTAGACTAGAAGTCCAAGGGTAGTACAAATTGGGAATCAGAGTGGCAGAGTGATGGCAAGTACTCCAAAAGTATTATGAGTTGGCTAGTGCAGAGTCAGGGCTTAAATACTCTATTTCTGCATGGAGGACAAAGGTGTCAATGGCTCTCTGACAGCACAAAAATGGGGTCTGGAACAGACTAATGGTCTTAGCATTAGGTAACAAAGGACTGATGAGAATCATGATAGCTCCTTCATTGCTGGCAGGAATGAGGATAAAGGCAGACTTTGCCAGGGAATGGGAAGAGGGTTGAGGATTGTGTAGTTTTGGGTTCAGTTGTCTCTGTAGGTTGAGTTGTAGATGGACATTTGCAATGGAATTTCCCTGATGACTTTCTAACAATGACCTGGCCATGCTTTGAGGTCCTGCCTGACCTAGTTGTTGTATGTGTTCAGCCAGTCGTTTCTCATGGCTGTGCAGCCACGGCACTGTATAATTTATACTTATGCCAATTAAACCATATCAAAATGTGAGGGTGTATGGCTTGGTAACAACACCTACCGTCTAGGATCTCAGACATTACTAAAATTGGGGAAAAGATCAATAAATAGCAGGGAAAACTGAAATTGAATCTCTTTAAATGTAAACAAACTTCTAAATCTACAAAAGAGAAGAATGACTGATATGCCTTTCAGCTGTCCCAGTTTGGCAGGGACAGCCCCAATTAACATTCTGTTGCCCCACTTTTCTGACTGCTTTTAAAATGTCCTGGTTTCTCTCTTCTCTCCCACATTCCCCCTTTGTTCTCAGCTTACTTCAATTGCTCCAAATGGAGTTCAAGGAGCAAAAGTACTTTGCACTCAATTAACTTGGGGGTGCAGGTGGGGACAGCCTTTCTCTTCCCAGTAGACTCAGACAGAAGAAAACTGGTGCAGCCTAGCTTGTTCTTCTGAATGCTTGTAAAAAGTAGAGAGTTGTTCTGATTGCTTGTAAAAAAGGCTGCCTGCCCATTTAGGAAATTTGCTTTTTAAAAATGGTGTGAGGGTTTAATTCCAATTTACCTAATTATTATTTATGCTTATATCCCACCTCTCCTTCATTCATCTCATAGCAATGTAAGTGTTTTCCTCCTCTTCCTTATATTGTGCTCACAACAGCCCCGTCAAGTAGTTCAGGCTGACAGACTGACTGGCCCAAAGTTACTGGGTGACTTTCTTGGGTCAGTGGGGGCTTGCAGCTAGATCTCTCTTTTTCAGTTCAAGACCATAGACATGGTTCCACATTGATTCATTTCAGTACATACTGGCAGTGAGTTTGGATTCAGTATGCAGAAAAAGGATGATGGCTTTGAATTATAAATAGAATTACAATTCAGGGAAGAACAATATTTATTGTTCCTGTCTGCCAAAAACCCACACTCCACTGATGCTTTAAAATCAGTGAGGAGACCCCCCCCGCGCTTTAGAAGTTGAATTTACCTATAACAGAAATATTCAAGGAATGTACTATCCACCCCACCCTGCAACGCCTTAGGACTGTCACACTGTAAATATCCTGCGCACCTGCCATTTGTGACACACAGAGCTTATTCCACATCATACTGTAAAGAATACTTCAGATAAACAGTTTCTGGCAGGCAGTGGAGTACTCGTGGTAATCTACAGCTAACCAAGCAGTATCCTGATGGGGAGAGCTGATTTTTAAAATGAGAAAAGCTAAACAAAAGCTGAAACTAAGACACTACAGAGTTCACATCAAATTAAAATGCTAATGAAGAGGATGGCAGGCTGATATATCTTAGATCCAGTTCTAGTTTCCCTTGGTTTTATTTTCTGTCAGGGCTGTTCTATCATAATGTATTGGACTAAGCATTGTGCTCACATCAAATCAATTCATTAATGGGAAGGGTGGCAGTCTGTAGTACCCTTGATCAGTTGCTAATTTTGTTTTATTCCTCTTCCTGTTATGTCTATTCTGTGTTAAGGAAACCAAAGTTTGCATACCAAAGAAGGTTTTGGCAGGGACCAAAGTACTAAAACAGATTAAGGTGATCTTGAGACAAAAAAACACACAAAGAACACCTTCAGCTGGGTTTCAGTTCCAGTAACTGCATTCCTCTGTGACACACATAACACAAGTGTGGCCAAAGTATGTCCTTGGGCCTAAATTCAGCTCCCTAAGTCTGTTTTGGGGGGCACTGATTTTGCCCAGGCTCCCTGACTGATATTTTTTTTTTCTGGCAAAAAGGAATGAATTGCTTCTCCTGTGATCAATCCACACTAAACAATTATAGTGCTACGATTCCCACTTCAACCACCATGGCTGCATCCACTAAAATCCTGGAGTTTGCAGTTTGGTCAGAAGCCCCAGAGGAGCTCTCTGGCTGAGGTTTCTAAAGCTTCCTCCACTTAAACTGCCAATCCCAGGATTCCACGACAGTTAAAATGGATTGTAGCATTTTGATTTGATTTCTTCTACTGTAATGTTGTTGGGGAAGCCAGTGTGGTATAATGGTTTGAGTGCTGGACTATGACTCTGCAAACCAGGGTTCAAAGCCCTGCTCTGTCACGAAAACCCCCTGGGTGACCATGAGCAAGTCATACTATCATAGCCTCAGAAGAAGGCAAAGGTAAACCCCCTCTTAACAAATCTTGGGGAAGAAAACCTTGTGATAGGTTTGTCAGGAGCCATTTCTGCACTGGACTGTTATAGCGCTATGATTGCACTTTCAACAGCCTATGGAATCCTGGGGAATTGGGCGGCCCCTCCCGAAACTGCAAACCCCGGGATTCCATAGGATGTTGAAAGTGAAATCATAGCGCTATAACAGTCTAGCGCGGAAATGGCCTGGGTCACCATAAGTCAGAAACAACTTAAAGGCACACAACAACAATGTTGTTTGAGAGCAAGATGTCTCCAAAGTAGCACATTCGTTGGTTTTGTCACTGACCACTGTAAAATATAAGAGTTAGATCCAACATTGTGAGAAGAGACAAACACAACAACTTGAAGAAGGAAGGGCAGTGTTTTGCGCAGTTCCTTTAAGCCTGAAAATCTGCTCTGGAGATTTATACGAATAGTGAGTGAGGTGTCACTGAGGGCTATGGAGGGAGGAAACAGCGATCGCTACCTGTTCTCTTCCTGCATCAGGGAGGCTCTTCTAGATTCTTGTTCCTTAACCCCCAAGAGAGGAAACATTTCCATTCATGGAGAACTAATCACAACTTATGTCCACACCAGTCATTCTGTATCTGAATCATCTGAAGTCTGTGGTCAAGAGATGTTACAGATACCTATCTTTGGCCTTACTAAAATTCCATACTGTTGAAAAATGCCAGGTTGACATTTCAGCTTTTCCTCTGGAAGTCAGAGAATGAACAGGTGGAGGTTATTTACTTCTTTAACTTCTTTAATGCTTGGGAGGCATCAGGTGCTCCACATGCATAATCACTAGCAACTACAAAAATTGCAAGCCCTCAGTTTAGTCTCTTCAATCTGACCAAATTGCACTATGAAATTAGATGATTTGCCCAAATACATTATAATCTCAAAAGTATATTATATATCTTAAGAACTACCCACAACCCAGTACTTCATGGTTGTCAGGGTATCATTATTACATATCTATCACTCCTTCTTGAACAATATATTATAGGACTGGCATACTTCATGTGGAAAGATTAAATTCAATCATAACTGATAGCTTCCATGTCACCAGGACTCGAATCTGTTCTGGAATTTAGTCTGAACTTTAAAGTGATTATTTTGGGTGTTGAATATATTTTATTGCTGGGATTCAGCACCTTGGATCGTACCTTTGAAGCCTGACCTAAAATCCAGAACTTATCTACTGTTCCATTAACATAGCAATCATCAGCTGCCACTGGAATATATTCCATCAAATATAGTGTGAGAGCGTGAAAAAAGAATGCAACTACGTTCTAAAAAAAAAAAAATCCTCCATTTTTATGTTTATAACTGAAAATAATTAGTAATTATTTGTGACAATATCATATACTCATTGAATACAGACCAAACTAAATACTACATGCCTAGAAAAAAAAATGGCTGACTTATAGGCCTATTTGAAACAAAACAAAACAAAAAAACTTTGGATGACATCACAGCCCATTTCTAGCACTACTTACACATAAAAGATAATTAGTTGCCTTGGGAGCCATAAATAACAGACCAGTGGCTTTGTGCATCGATTCTGTCTTGATATATGCCACTTAAGTAGAATTACAATAAATAACATTAGTTTTAACATACAATGTTGGGTCTGTAATGGCTTTTGCGTGTTGACGCTTTTGAACACAATGCTAGAAAGTTGAGGAACTGGTGATTCCATTGGTTATTTGGTTTTGACAGATGAAAATGTGACTCAGTTTAGAGTAGTGAATGCAAACAATATTCAAAAAAATTCAAAAAATCGTCACTTTTTGTTGTTGTTGTTGTTGTTGTTGTTGTTGTTGAGAAACCCTGATGAGAAGGGTACTGATCTGTTGAAGTTCAGTGCAGGCAGAAGATCAGTTAAAATGAACACATATGGCCACAGGTGTAATAGGGCCCACATCTGTTTTCTTTGAAGGATTGCAGGCTAGAGTATGTTTTCCTTTCAGGAGCAAAAGGATGTGATTGCATGTTTTAGTATGATTTTGGCAGCAGCTAATTGGGCATCTATGGGGTTCTGGGGAAGAGAGAAAAACAGTAACATGTAGCTGGCAGGGTTCAGTGGCTAAATGTGATTGACACTCAGTTATGTTGCCAACTCCAAATACCATATGCACACACATCCCACTTTTAGCTGGAGGAGACCTTTGCATCTGTCAAACATGAGCTAATTTTCATTCTTGTTTTCCCTCTGCTTGGAAACGATTCGAAGGCATGCAACAACAACAAAGGATGGTCCAACCCAGGGCTAGGATTTTTCCACCCCATTTTTCCAACTTCCACATTGCATTGTGTTTTTCTACACAGAAAATTCTATGTGTGTGTGTGTTTACATCTTTCAAAAATATGCACATTTTTCTGTGCGTGTTTTTTGAAATGTGTAAACTTTTTTGTACACATTTTATTTCCATGGATTAAGAAGTGTCTGTGAATATTTCAAGTGTATACAAAAATGTATACATTTCTGAACGGATTTTGTAAATTGTAACTCAAATTGGTAAATCTACAGACTTTTGACTGCAAATTTATTTCATGTCTTTGGTTCTTCAGGTTAATCAGAGGCATTATTATTATAGTCAAATGTGTTCCAGTTTCAGCTCCCACCACCACCAAAAAATGCAAAGAAAATACTAAAATGGTACTGGTGAGACATACCTGTATATAAGTAAGCTGCCTAATTTATTTAATTTTATGGGGAAATGTGAGTAATCTGAATTTACTTTTCATTCAAAGCACACATCACAGCATTAACTCAGGCAACAAGACTTTAAGAGACGCTACAAAGGTTTCTGCTAGGCAGTCAGCTCTTCCATGAGGGACTGGAAGCCTTGTTTATTATTACAGTCAATAATGAGGAGTCAGACATCAGCTTCACTGCATATTGTTTTGAGCTAATTCCACTAGAAGATAAGCCTTCCTTAAGACGCAAAGCGCTTTTTCATCCCACAATATGAACATTTAATATTTGAAAATATTATTTCATATGAAACCGTTACACACAATAGCTGCAGCTTGATGAGTGTCTCATTTAAATTTCTTAATTATTGCAAGCAACATTGTCAATAGTATAACATTTTCAAGAGATTAGCTTTTTACAATAAGAGCCTTTGTGCCAGTCAGAAAATCCTTAAAGGGTTTCATCTGTTTTGCATTACTAAATGGCCCAAGCACAGTGTTCATAAACCGAAAAACCAAAACAAACAAACAAACCAGAAATCACTCTCTGTGTGTAAGATATATAAGTTCTATATTAACAATGAAAATGAAAATTTGAAGAAAATTCCCTTTAAAAAATACTATACAAAGATGTGTGTTGACAATAAATGATAATTAATTTAACCCCACTGAGAATATTTCATGCAGCCTGGAATGTATTTAAATGATGCAAGTACATAGAGCACTCAGACTGCCCAGGTAAAGATGCTAAAGATCCTTCCCAAAGGTATGAACTAGCAATACTTCTGTCCTAGCATTTTCTCTAAAACTAATACAATTAAGGTGTATAAAAAAGTCTTTTGGAAGTAGAGAAAAATACAGTTATAGTGGGAAATAGATTGCTTTTCTTTCCTGACCTCCAGTACCTTCTTCTGGAAGACTAACACTTTTGTTTAGCAATAACAAAATATAGGAATCCCAGATCTCGGAGGCTAACCCTGAAGATCTGGCACCACTTCTAGAGGCTTTGGGTTGAGGAAAGGGATCTCAGGGCTGGAGTCCTGACCTGAATGGAAGATAGTTTTTAAAGGGTATGCTGCTGACCCTCACTCTTGTGGACTGCTTCCAAAAATCTGCTGTAGACTCTTCCATCTCCTCCACCATCCCAAGTTTGTCAAATCATAGCCAGCCATCTGTGCTCATCAGAAGCAAGCAATCAATGTAGGGAAATACAGACCTGTCTCAGTATTATCTGTCTTTGGAGCTGCTAACGTGGTACTAAAGGACTGGTGTTTTGCTGTTTTTCTCATTTTATTGTTAACTCTTCCAGCTCCATTCTCACCTTCTTCACCCTCCCCTAATAGTTGAAGCTGCAGTACAATTTCTTTTATTGGCCTGATGTGTGTATGAGTTGCACCATTATTGACAAAAAGCCTGGGAGAAAGGTATTTCTTCTTCTCTGAGACTGAGAGTAAGAAGAAAGTGGAAAGCTTTTTGCCAAAAACTTAGGAAAGCTTCTCCTACAAATCAACTTATGAAGGCTTCTGCTACAAATCAAAAGTGCCAGATTAACATGAATATATCTTTGAATTCTCTTTCTTCATACTGCAGCTCTGGCCAATACTCGTCTTCTCCTGTTTCCTAGTCGTTCTCTCTGTTTCTTGTCCTCTCCCTCCCCAGCCCCCACAGTCCCTGGCTAAAAGTTTTCTTCCACTCTTCCTGTTTGTCTCTTTCTCCTTCTCCCCTCATCTCCTAGTTGCTCTTGTCTCATGATAGTCCTACTCTCTTTCTTCTCATGTTTCTTCTTATTTCCCCTCCTCTGTATTCCTAGATACTTTTGTCTTCTCTCTTATTCTGCCCCTCTGCTTCTGTCATTCATTGTTTTTCTCTATTCAACCTTCTGTCCTTCTCTGTATCTCCCAGGATCCTATGGAATTCCTATGGAATCCTGGGGTTTGCAGTTTCGGCAGGGGCCAGCCGGTCCCTCATGAAACTGCAAACCCCAGGATTCCATAGGATGTTGAAAGTAGAATAACAGCGCTATAACTGTCTAGTGCGGAAATGGCCTCTTTCTGCTCTCCTGACCCCAGGAGAGAAAACACTGAAACTATGACTCGGATAGGCTAGATTCTCTGAAATTTGGAGCTATGAATGCCATTAAAATCAATTTAAACTTAAGGAAGTTTGTCCTGTTGGTCTCTTTGATGTTGGGATGTTCTTGTTGTTACTTCTGTTACTGCCATTGTTGTTATCATCATCACCAAAATATTTGGTGATAATTAGTATCATTATTAAGATTATGATTGTTATGATTTTGAGGGATGAGGGAGGATTCCGTAACTTGATTTAAAAAAAAATGTGGTCAACTAGGGGCAACTAGTCAAAGAGGCAACCTGTTAAAAGTAGAGCTTTTTGAAAAGGCATTGCATTTGCTTAGAAAAGCTGCATTGGTTGGATTGCAACTCCCATGTGTTAAAATCAGTGCTTGAAATAAATATAAAAGGAGTTGGAAGAGGAAAAAGCTACTGCCCCCACCCCCACATTCAAAGCAAGGCTGGGACAACTTTCTTTTCTTGGACTACAACTCCCATTAAAGAAACACTTCAAAAGTATTAAAAAGAGAAGGCGAAGTTTTGGGTTTTTTGCCCCCCCCCCGGGTTTATTTGCAGCCAGAAAAAAAAAATTCTTGTATGTTTGTGCTTTTTATCTGAATGACATGTTGTGAAGAAACGTGGTTCATGCTTAATATAGTATCTTTAATTACCTCAACAGGGCCTGCTCCCTATGATGCCAGCTGGGACCATTCTTGGATCTCAAATTTTGTTCTGAAATCTCAGATGATGGGATGCTTCCTGATCTGACAACCCTAATTCAGCATCATTTTCACAATGAAAATATTTGAAATTATATCTCAGATTTAAGCAACCTTTAACTTAAAAAAAATTAAACCATTTCAGTGACCCTGTTTCACACAGAATGATAAGCTAGATTTCTGGAGAATCCTGTCTCATCACAATATTTCTCTGTGTTACAGCACACAACCTGGTTACTCCTGGTTTGCTTCTTTTGATAGCACAGTGACTAAACAAATCAGGACTGGCTTGTTTTATTTGTTGCCAAAACCAAAGATCCTGGTTTCTCACTCTCAGGCAACTTAGACAAACACAACAAACACAAGACCTATCTTGTGAAGGGTGGAAGAACTTTCAAATCCTAGGTTCAGAATTGGAAAGGCAAAGTGATGGGGAATGGGCTGTGTGCTCCAACACACCATTTGTTCACAGTAAGCTGGGATGTTTCAAAATCATGCTTTACTGTTATGTGAAAAAATTTCAAATGACAATGATCATAAGCTTAATTGCAAAGAAACCCAGACGGTTGAGTGTGCAAAGTCTGTAGTAATCATCATTCTGTACCAAAGACATGCTTTCAAGCACTCCACTCTGCAACATTTTTCCCCGGTACAGAACTTATTTATATTTATTTTGAGTGTTCTTCCAAAGAAGAGATATAGACTTATATCTTCTTCTCTGAGCCTGTCCTCCTTCGGGGGTAGTGGAGGAAGGGCAAGCATTTTGCTTTACTTTGAAGTGTTAGCGTGCAGGAGATGAAAGCAGCTGCATCATTGTCTTTGATGTTTTTGATACCGAATTTCTCATTTGATTTCTTCTTTGTAGACATTCAGAAAGTAGATTTACTTCTTCAGTCAACTTCACACTAGATTTTCGCCAGGTACTTAGCCTGTAAAGTATCCAGATTTTATTTTATTTTTTTTTTAAAGTTTGTTTTCCTGCTTTGAACCACCCACCCATCCAAATTCTTAACTGTACCAAGTAAGCTATAATCCTGCTATACTCTTCTTTTTTTCACAGTGGCTTCATTATCAAGAAAGCCAAAGTCCATTCTTACACAGCATAGAAATATTATTCATAAATATCCTGAATGCATAACTGATTACACACACAGTCATTTCTCACTAGGATTTTTTTCCCCCAAAGCTCACTTCATTGCAACAGCTGAGTCATGAAAATCCTCAGAAGGGACTTTTTCATGGGACTAGCAAACCGAAACGGGTTGCTGCATGCCTCGCTCAACTCACCTACTGATTGTCAGTGAAAGGAAGAACTAATTTGATGTTGGATTGTTTATTGAAACAAATGTTGGGCATTGCTCTACATTAATTGGGCTAATGGTTTCCTGGCTTTTTTAATGTTAAAATGAGTGAATATTAAAATTTTGAAGCCTGAGTCCATTTTCTTCTGCAGAAAGAAAAGGGTTAGACGCTATGCATGTGGAAGATGGGATGGTGTGAATGAAGGAGTGATTGATAGATGTTATAAAAATATTGCAAAACCAAAGGATTTTCAGTATAGGAATTCATTCTTCTTTTTCTTCTTCCTGGCCACTGTTACTTTCCAATATCTCTCCCTCTATATTTAGTTCTTTTGCAGGCCACAAACTAATTGTAGTTGGCTAAATGTTGAAAGGTAGATAAGATTTTCCTTCCTGGAAATTCCTTTTCAAAATGCTCTCTACATACAAGTCTGTACTTTCTGTCTTGCCTCCCAATTCCCACATACTTTACTATCTATATGTGTCTGCTGGAAGGAGGAGGGATGACATAGGCCATTTCCGCATGGGGTGAAGGAATCGCCCCATGACACTACTTACTGGACTTTAAGGCTCCCTGGTCTGGTCCAGGCTGCTCTGGAGCAGTGTGTGGCTGTTGCTCTGCACTGCTCCGGCATCAAAAATGGCGGCTTCTGGTTGGTCGAGGGTCTCGACCAAACGCTGAAGCTCACCAGCCTAAAGCCTGCCCCTGGCAGACTGAAGGCTTACACCAATGCGAGCCTGCAAATCTGCATAAGGGAGCAGGCTCGCAGTGGCACGCTCCATACTTTTGAAAGATCTGTTTTTAGCAATCTTTCAAAAGCACGCTGGACGACCACTTGGGGTCGTTCCGGAGAGGGCTGGGGTGTAGATCTACATTAAGTAGGTCCGATCCAGTCCGCTCCCAGGTGCAGATGTCCTCCCTGGAGGATGCTCTGCCCCATTTTAAAAATCCCGTGTGGAAATGGCCATAGTATGAAACGTGCCCATAGGTTGCTGATGCCTAAGAAACCAAAAGGAGGAAAGAATCATAGAAGAGTAATGTTCTTAAGAAACTAGGAATGTCAATTAACTCTTTAAAAGCTAAGCTTTCAGTCCAAATGAATGGAAACAAGAGTCACTCTGGATGAAAAACCATTAGCTCCACTCTTACCCCAGTGCACTCTTTCTCTCTCTTTTTCTCTCTTTTCTCTCCCTCCTCTATTATTTTTTTCTTTCTCTCTGCACTAGTACACATTCAGCCTTACCATCATGCCACCTCTCCGTCTTCTCTCCTTCAAGTGAAACATTACAAAGTCCCTAAGTTGTTCCTTATAAGGCTTTGTTTCCAGATCTTTGATAATCTTGGTTTTGTTTTTCTGGACATTCCAGCTTCTCAATATCCTTCTCAACACAGCCACCACCACCCTTTCTGTTGTTTTAATCTTTCTGCCAGGCCTGAGCTCATTCTGAGTGTTAGCTTTTCAGACTTTCCCCTTGAAAGTACTGGCTATTCATTTTTACTCCTCTTTTGTGATTCCCCCCTTCTTCAATTTCTTTGGCATATATCTTTTAAATTTCAGCTCTTCCGAAAGTTATTTATACAGGCACTCTGGCTTCTCTACACACCTCCCACTTTACTTCTTCACTGGAATTGTTTGCAATTGCACCTTCAACATCTCACCTTTACAAAATACTCACATACCATGAACTTACTCTCCTTTGAGCATTTCTGACCATGAGATCTCAGCCAGTACTAATACTACTGAAATACTACTACTATTAATACCAGCTAATACTACTGAAACCAACTTTCCCAAAGTCCAGAGTGCACATCTGGCTATATTTGGTTCCTCTTTCTTCTGTATTACAAATCCCAAGATGGCATGCTACTTCCACCCAAGGATTCCACTACTTCTACCTCATCAGTTCATTTCTGTTAGGATGAAATCCAAAATAGCTTATCGTCTTATATCAAAATTTTTCTGGGTGGGCAGAAAACTGAGATTAAAATGGTAGATCTTAACAGATTTGAAAATGAGTGGTGGTATCTCAGACCTTAAAACTGACCTCTATGCAAGTGGAATGATATGGCTAGCCAACTGTGTTACCCTACAAAATGAAACAGCACTTATACTTGAAGGATCAGATAACAGATTCAGCTGGCATGCTTATATCTGGTATCGGAAAGTCAAAGTTGACAAGGATTTTCAAAATGATCTTATTCAAGTAGCCCTACTGAGAACGTGGATGAAATATAAGAGTTCAACATACAGAAAAAAATCCACTTTGGGTATCACCCCAACAGGCTTTCTTTGGAAAATGGAAAAACACTAAAGAAAACTAGTTGAGCTACAAAGATATATTAGTTCAGAGCCCCCATCCCGAATCTATCAGAATGAAAACAAGAGAAGAAATAGGAGCTGATGGAACAAAATGCCAGTGGTTTCCTTATAAACAACTAATTGAAAGGTTTAGAATAGACTTAAGATTAGACAATTTGAGATGGAGAAGGAAAAGAATGACTTAGGGAAACTTGTGTTTGAAAATTCCAAACACCAAATGTCAAAAATCTACAAGATTCTATTGCTGTGAGACCAAGAAGAAGAAATGATTAAAGAAGCAATGATCAAATGGTCACAAAATATCAGGGAAACAAGTCAGATTGATCATTGAGGATTATACTGGAAACAAATGCAAAAATACACTTTAGCACAAACTTTGAAAGACAACTACTTAAGAATGGTACATAGATGGTACCTAATGCCAGAAAAATTAGGCAAAATGTACAAATCAGGAACAGAAAAATCCTGGAAATGCCAAGAAGAGATGGGAACACTTTTCATATGTGGTGGACATGCCAATTAAAAAAGAAAGAGATATTAGCTCAGAATACATGGCATAATGTCAGAAATTTTCCAAGATTAATTCCCAATGTTGCCGATATTATTTTTGTTAAATATGACAAAAGAATTAGACGTAAATTTTTTCAAGGAAATAATAGCATATTGTATTGTGCATGGTCACAGCAGCGAGTAATGTATTTGCAGAACTATGGAAATGTAAAGATATGCTGGATATGGAAGACTGGTTGCGTGGAATAATAGAAATGAAGGAGTTAGATAATTTGACAATTTGGATTAAAGTAAAATATGTTGAAAAAAATCAAAGAAGAATGTGAATCATTATTAAGGTTTCTGGGTAAAAATTGGGGAAACATAAATTTGGTAGAATGATTGAGTCTTGTTCAAAACATGTGTAAATTTACTACATATGATATAGAATCTACTATAATGTAAATAGAAAGATTCATGACATGAGAAGCTTATGTAAGCATAAAGGAAAACATTATGGACTAACAGGTAATTAGAGAATATCAAGTTTATGCACCAACAGATGGAGGCAGGAAGAACTTTGGCGAGAACATTCCTGAAGTTTAAGAAAATAACGCATATTCTCTGATCAAAGGAAGGTAGGAAGCTATACAGAACATATATTGTTACAGAATTTATTACACTAAACTAAAAGAGATGAAGAAAAAATTGATGTAAAATGATGTGAAATGAACACAATATGTACAATATGTATATAATTAATCACTTTAATTTCTTAATGCAATGAAAATCATTTTTACTAATATTCAGTAATGAAGCATCCTTTATATATGCATTATGTGTGTGTGTGTGTGTGTGTGTGTGTGTAAAACACAAAAATAAATAAATAAACCAAAATAGCTTGTCACCCCCATCACCTTCTGTACAAAAAAATGTCTGCAAGGCCAGTGAGGAATGTTGGATCTTACATTCTTGACTGAGTTTGAATTCCAGCAAATAGTAGGGTGGTTGTAGTTTTCTATCAATCTGTTAATGACCTCCTTTGTGAAAAAACAAACAACACACTTTCCAAATGATCTCTCACTGGGAGAAAAAGAGCAGAAGAATGATGTCTTGTGACGGTCCCAGCCAAAGATGTTATTGTCCTTCTGTAAGTATGATTTACATTGGCCATTTCCGCACTAGCCTGTTATAGTGCTATTATTCCACTTTCAACATGCTATGGAATCCTGGGGTTTGCAGTTTAGGGAGGGGCCAGCTGGCCCCTCCCTAAACTGCAAACCCCAGGATTCCATAGGATATTGAAAGTGGAATAACAGTACTATAACAGACTAGTGCGGAAATGGCCATTCTGTTTTTCTTTGGTCTTTGGCCATTTCAATAGTATATTGTTATTCCACTATTATTTTACTTTCAACATCTTATGAATCCTGAGATTTACAGTTTAGCCAGATTGCTCTTTGGCCTCAGTAAACTGCAAACCCTAGAATTCCGTAGAATGTTGAAAGTTGAATAATAGCACTATAACAGTGTAGTGTAGAAATGGTCTTTCTGTCTCTCATTCTGGGCAGTCATATTCTATTATCCAAAACACAAACTGCCATGCTGGAGCTTGAAAATCTTATACTTTTGACTACTTCTCCCATAATCCACCAGTCAGCATCTATACAGCCATCACTTTATTTATATCTGGACTTTCTCCCATTCTAGAACTCAAGGTATTTTACAAAAGGCAGAAAACTCAATTAAAGCACATATAGTTAGAAAAATAGAGAAGCTGACATTAAAACATCATTAAACTAACAAGAGAATTTAAGCTATTTAAAATATTAAAATATTAAAACAAAGATTAAAAACAAAAGTAATTATTGTCTTAATCAATTCCCAAAGGGTTGCTGGAATAGAAACCTGCTGCAAAAAAAGAAAGCAATGGTTACTGCTCATTTAGCTTGTGTAATTCTGGGACTTAAATTTAGCTATTTATAAAATATGTTTACAATATTTGGCATATAGCTACACACACACACACTTGAAGTCAAGAATAGACAAGTTTCCCCAGATGGAAGTGTAATCACCGTTTCAACAGTGGAGAGGCCAGAGTCCAAAAGTCCAGGTTTAAGTAGCCTGTACCTACCTCATCTGAAACCGGCTGCAAGTATTTGAATCAAGCCTCAAGCCATTCTGTTCTTGGGGAGCTTCTACTCTTGAGGTACCCTTTTCTGAAGAGCTTCAAGTATTCCATGTAGTTACAGACCTGACATGGTAATATGAGTTACAGATGACTTCAATTAATTAAAACAATTTTTTTCCATAAAAATAGAGCATATGCAACTTCAGAGTCTCCTTAGCATTCACACCAAATTTCAGATTTCTACATTTTCACTACTTGGAATTGTGGTAGAGATAAATAGATGAACATACACATACATACTCATATTTATTATTATAGATTTGACATATCAGTGGCCTGCCATTGAATCTTAGACTAGTTAAACTTTGGTTAGATATGGAGTTGGCTTGGCTTTTTAGAAGCCTTTAAGATATTTTCTGGAGTGATATGATCAAAATGTACAGAAGCATAATAAGGAAAAAAAAAAAAAAGAATATTCACACATTTACTCGTCCTCAGCAAGGAAGAGTATCTCAACAGAAGGAGATGCCCTGTCAAGCAAATGATTAACAATTTTGACTTTCTTTGGAGCCTCAGCAAACAATATTGTTCCCACAGAGACATGGGGGTTTTGTGTCAAAATATCTTGTATTTTCAAAGATGGAAACAACATCTCCATGCAGAAAACATCTTGCTGGTATTCTGTTAGGCAATTATGATTTTGTAAGCCAAGTTTACAATTTTACAATTGTTTGGTATTCACATTTACAACTGTGGCACCATTGCCATGACTCTCATTGCCCGCCCAACACAATGTAAAACCCAGCCAACCATACCTACATCAGGAAGCAGAGCCTAACCATAGCACTCTAGCTGTGTGTCTGATGCAAGATTTCACCCCATCCATGAAAAATATAATGTTTTGAACTGAAAAATGTAATTTTTAGGACAAGAATACTTTTTGGGTGAATGGATATTTCATAGAGGAGCCCTCAAGGGTAAAATATTAATTGAAATATACACAAAAACTCTCTTATTCTTGTCTGGTTGAGATAAAACAATTAAAAATTAGTCATTCTTGCATGAAAGAATGATATAAATAAAGATTCAAATGAATAGATGAAGTCTTCATCCTGCAAATGAAGCTTCCAGGGTTCTCAGTTCCCCAGGACGTACTACGCATAATCAAAAGTGTGCCAAGACTTAGGCAAAAGTAATTTTAGGACTTTGCAAAAGCAAAGTGGTGCTGTCTCTATAGGCTTTTCTGTTTTTTTCTCATTAATAATTTTTGTCATTTTGATCA
The DNA here is from genome assembly GCA_030412105.1 of Cyclura pinguis. Taxonomy (NCBI): domain Eukaryota; kingdom Metazoa; phylum Chordata; class Lepidosauria; order Squamata; family Iguanidae; genus Cyclura; species Cyclura pinguis. Next base: position 136,686,249 of record CM059600.1, read on the forward strand.
CACTGTGAAATGTTGGAAGGTATAGCCACTCTCATAGCACATGTATGTGTATACAAGGACTATTTCCACACTGCACTGTTATAGTGCTATTACTCCACTTTCAACACCCTGTGGAATTCTGGGGTTTGGAGTTTACTGGATGAGACTTCTAAAGGCTCCTCCCTAAACTGCAAACCCCAGAATTCCACAGGATGTTGAAGGTGGAATAATAGCACTACAACAGTGCATTGCAGAAATGGCCTCAAAATGGCTTACTACTTTTCATTAAGATTCAACCACTAAAGGAAGTGGATTGATTCTGAATGCTCCTTCTGGATTGTTTTCTACCCCAGGTAAGTCTTGAAGGGGTTATTCATTACCATGTGATCCTGTTAATTAAAAGTAGTTACATTTACAATTATTTGACCTTTCAGTGTAAGACACTGCACTATTACTTAATTCAATAACTTTTTAAAGTAAAGCTATGCCTGGAGGGAGAAAACTCCAGCTTCCCTAGTTTGTAGACACCTGACATTACACCTGGTTTTCTATTTCCAAACACTCAGAGTACTAGTATATCGAGGTACAAATTCTCTTAAAATTACCTCATATTTTTATTACCTCTATTGTCATTATTCCTGAACTATTCAATGTATGTATCTTATTATTACCATTTACATGAGATTTTCTTCATTATTCATTGTATGTCCAAACTAATTAAAATTAGATTAATTAGTTAAGGAGCTCAGTGACTCTACTGTATTCATTGTGTCTTAACTAATTAATCTAAAAATAAAATTATATTACACAGGAAAAAATTATGTATCTTAACTATTCTGTGTATATATTCCTTAACTATTCAGTACAAATTTTGTTGTTATTCTTTACATGAGAGCTTGAATATTCTGTGAATGCTCTATTGAATAAAACAGATATCACTCAGGTGCCATTTAAACATTACACTAGAGTCACTGAGCTCCTTTCATTTAGGTTTATCCTATAGTGTCAGATGAATTGATATAGCCATGTGCTTATAGCAATCACCTTATTCCGTCTCATGTTTTTAATTCAAATAGTTTATGGAGAAAGCAGTCATTTGTGAGAACAATCATGAAATGGACAGGTTGCATACCTGTAACTTGAGTTCTTCGAGTGGTCATCTGTGAACTCACACATATGGAATTATCTGCGCCTGTGCAGTACTGTCTTGGAAACTTCTAGAGCTCTAGGCCTAGCATTTTGGCGGGAACTCCGCCCCTTCCCCTCAGGGTATATAAGGACCCTGGCGTGCTTGCCGTTAGTTCCTTGACTGCCGCAGCACATTTGGTGCCAGGACGGAAGCATGGCATGAAGAGGGGAGGTTGGGAGGGATTGTGTGAGTTCACAGATGACCACTTGAAGAACTCCAGTTACAGGTATGTAACCTGTCCTACTTCTTTGTGGTCTCTGTGACTCACACATATGGAAGATTAGCAAGTTATGTGCAAGGAGGAGGGAATGCCACGTAGAACCAGAGAAACCAATCATTGAAAACATAGTCCACCAAGAAATGCTAGGCAGGTACGAACAAGCTGAAATTTATCACGATCAAATGCAAAAGGTAAGTCAGTAACAACATATGCCACAATAGTTCCAGAGAACATGTATAAGAACAACAATGACCACATGAATGATATCACTGAACTGAGGAGAACAAAACTGCCCGCTCAAATGCAGTCTCAGTAGAAGAACGCTGGTCAATTCTATAGTGGGATATAAAAGTCATGGGCTGCGACCAAATGGCTGCCCTGCAAATGTCCTGCAGTAGAACACCTCTCGGAAATGCTGCTGAGGCTGGGGGGGCCCTGGTAGCACGGCTTCTAATCTGAGGAGGAGGGTCTGTCCTTGCCAGTTCATAAGCAAACTGAATCATTGAGGCCACCCATTTAGACAGTCTTTGTGAAGAAACAGGTAGTCCTTTCTTTGTGGAAGAATAACAAAGGAACAGTCTTTGAGACCTTCTAAATTCTGTAGTCCTCTGAGTATAGAAGGCCAAGGCTCAATGGATGTCCAAAGCATGCAAAGATCTTTCCAGATCTGAGGACAGGTTTTGGAAAAAGGTTGGGAGGACAATGTCCTGGTTAAGGTGGAAGGCCGAAACTACTTTAGGCAAAAAAGTGATATCAGACCGGAGAACTATCTTGTTCTTGTGAAAACGACAGTATGGATGATTGGCTCAGAGTGCACACAGTTCACTAACTCTCTGGGCAGATAAACTGCCACGAGAAAGGCTGTCTTCCATGTGGGCAGTCTGATGTAACATGTAACCATCAGTTCAAAGGACCTCCTGGACAGCTGGGAGAGCACTAAGGAAAGGTTTCATCCAGGAACTAGTGGTTGAACTGAAGGGTACAGGTGCTTGTAACCTTTAAGAAATGTCCGTACCAGTGGATCCACAAAGCATGAGGGTCTACCCATATGCTGTAGATGAGACGAAATTGCTGACAGGTAGCACCGGATCAATGAGAGGGAAAGACCTTTCTCTGCTAACGAAGACAGAAATTCCAGAAGGTGCACGGTATCGAAGCAGTCAATATCGACCCGATGAGGTCGAAGGAATTTGACAGACTTTGATACCTTATAGGAATAGGCACGGGTTGTCGATGGTTTGCGGTCTGCCTCTACAACTCGTTGAATGGCCAGAGGCAGAGAAGTCACTGGAGTACATTCCATGCCATGAGCTTGAGGCTGGTGATATCTGGATGACAGATGGTCCCTTCGTTCAAGGTCAGGAAGTCCGGTCTGAGTGGAAGCCTCCGATACTGAGACTTCAATAACAGGAGTAGCAGAGCAAACCATGTTTGGCGTGACAACCATGGTGTGATAAGGATTGCTGAGGCTCGATCTCGGCAGATCTTTTCCAGTGCCCTTGTGATGAGAGGGAACGGCGGAAAGAGGTAGACAGCCGGGCCTGTCCAGTGGAACACGAATGCATCTCCTAGGGACCCCTACCTAACCCACTCCTTGAGCAAAAGAGGTGACATTGGGCATTGGACGATGAAGCGAAGAGACTGATGAGCAGGGTCTTCCACATGTCGAACACCTCCCAAAGAACAGACCTTTCGATTCTCTATTCGTGGGATCTCATCGGGATATCACCGAGATGATCTACTGTCATGTTCTGCATGCCAGGAAGGTGGAGAGCCACAGAGTGGATCCAACGAGGAAGACACCAGTTCCACAGCTTGAGCGCCAGTGTTAAAAGCGACCACAATAGCATGCCGCCTTGTTTGTTTATGTAGTAGGCAACCATGGTATTGTCCGTTAGGATCTGTACCCTCCGGTTGGTGATTATATCCTCAAAGGCTGCGAGCTCCTTGATGACTGCTAGCATCTTGAGGACACTGATGTGGTATGAGCTGAATGCACTCAACCATCAATCCCTTACTGTTAAGTCCCTGGAATGGGCTCCCCATCCCTCCAGAGAGGCACTCATTGTGACTGATATCGAAGATTCTAGGAGATGGAACAGCATTCCAGCCAGCATGTTCCATGGTTGTTTCCACCAGGTTAGGGACCTGAGGACTTGTCTTGGGACCGAGAGGCGACAATGCAGACTGTCGAGAAGGGGGTCGAAGGTAGTCAGGAACCAGCTCTGCAGGGGTCTCATGTGTAGCCTTGCGAGTGGGACCACGGCCATCATTGAAGCCATAAGGCCCAGGAGGATCTGGATCAACCGAGCAGAGGTTCATCGTTTCTTTGCAGTCCTATCGATTTGAAGGGTCGAGCGATGTGGTCTTGTGGATGGAAAGCGAGTTGAGAGGTGGAGTTGAGGACTGCCCCTATGAAATTTATGCGGTGAGTTGGGTGAAGATGTGACTTGTCCATATTGACCATGAGGCCCAACTTGTGCAGAAGCTGAAGAGTCAGCTGAAGGACGTGGAGGAGCTGTGGCCTGGAACTGGATACAATTGGCCAGTCGTCTATATACAGGAAGAGGATGATCCCATGCTGTTGGAGAGCTGCTGCCACCACTGCCATACATTTGGTGAACACGCATGGAGCCCCGTTCAGGCCAAAAGGAAGCACTTGAAACCAGAACGCCCTCTTGCCGATCGTGAAAGCAAGGAATTTTCTGTGGTTCCTTAGAATGACAATAGGAAAATACGTGTCCTTCAGGTCCAGTGTGGTGAACCAGTCTCCTTTCCAAAGGAGGGGAAAAATGGACTTGAAGGACACCATCCGAAATTTGCAGGGTTTGATGTAGCGGTTTACTCCCCATAGGTCAGTAAGGCAGGAGATCCAACTCTCAAATCCCCTTGTGCTCGAGTGACAGGCGTGGTTCTGTCCGAGGGTCAGGGAGGAGTCAGAGGAAGGGGCTGCTGATCAGTTGTTTCCTGGGCCACTTGAGACCGTGGCCGTTTAGACGGTGGCAAGAGCCTGGACTCAGAACCAGTCAGGGACGGGGAATGATGGTGACACCAAGAGATAACCTCCTCGTAATATCCATGGTGTCTGTGATGATGTCGAGGTAGGTATATCCTCCTCCGAGGAGGACTCACCTGATGATCTGGATGGTGAGTAACATACATAAGTGCACCAGTAGTGAGAATGGGATTGGTCTCGGTAAGTATACCTCCAGTGACGTGAATGTCGGACTCAGCTGGAGGAGGAACATGACCTTGACTCTGCTCACCTTTGATGGAAGCTTCAGCGGTCCTGTCAACCTCGGACAACCATTGATCTTGAAGAGGAATAAGATTGGACCCTCCTGGACCCATGGGTCAGGATCTAGGAGAGGCTGTGCGGGGAGGAAGGGGGGGCCGATGAGCTTCATCTGATCTCTCTGGCCAGTTATGCTTTCTGCTTGGGAGTTGTCTCTGGACTGTCAGGGGAGGTCCCGAGGTGGGGTCTGTTCCACTATCTCCCCATTGGGTGGCTGAGATTTCTCTGAAGGCGAGGCAGAGAGGGGTCGATCCATGAGTGCAGAGGCCTGTAGAGGGGTATGTTCTTCTGGAGTCTGCTCCCATAGGGCGGTGTCCATCTCTGAAATAGTCACCACAGTCAGGGGTTCAATCTGTCCCTGCATGGGGAGTCTCTCTATATCCTTTCTCTTACGAGATCCAGCAAAGTCCTTCTTGATGGAACGGCCTGGGGTAAGGGGTATCTCCAGTGTCGATTTAGAGGTCGAGGGCCTCGATTTGCTTGAAGTCAATGTTGGGTGCTTTGAGCAGAGGGTTGATGGTACCGAGGTCGACTGATTGGGTTGGGTCTCTTTTGCCGAGGGACCATGAGACGGCTCCTTGGAGGTGGAACGATGAGAGGAAGTCTTTGAAGTGTCCATTCTGGAAGGCCTTCTAGACATGATTGTGCTACTCAGATGTGTCGAAGTCGCTGATGTGGCTGACATGGATGGAGCCAATGGGGGCTTCAAAGCCTGCTCATAGAGGATGGACCGAAGCCTGGCCTCTCTGTTCCTCTGAGTATGTGGAGTGAAAGCCTGGCAATGAGAGCAGGCGGCAATGTTATGAGTCTCTCCTAGGCAGACGAGGCACCAGGAGTGCCCATCACAATCTGGAATCTTCGCGTTGCACGAATGACAGCATTTGAAAAATGCTGTCAATGCCATAAAAGGGAGGTCCAAAGGCATAGTCGGTAAGCGAAGCAGTGGTCCATATCGGAGAGGCAATAAGTAAGATGCTCAATAGAAGCTCCCTAAGCCAGCAGATGCAGTGGAAAAAAAGGAACTAACGGCAAGCACGCCAGGGTCCTTATATCCCCTGAGGGGAAGGGGCAGAGTTCCCACCAAAAATACTAGGCCTAGAGCTCTAGAAGTTTCCAAAACAGTACTGCACAGGTGCAGATAATCTCATATGTGTGAGTCACAGAGACCACGAAGAAGAACACATGTTACACTTCCTGACATTCATATTACGTCAACTGAACCTGTAGGGATGAGATCTGATCATGTGAATTGTTCCCTTCTCCAACTTTTACACTTCCAATGAAAGAGATGCTTCTTATATATACAAACTTGAATGGAGGTTCTGTATGCATCATCCGGAATCTGGGTATTGCAGAATTTATTACTGTATGGAAGACCCTAAGCAACCTATAGTTGTACGTATGTAGACAGTGCAGGGTGATAGTTTCCATGTTAAGGACTTTATGTTAAATTTACAGTTTTGAATCTAAGGTGCTGAGCCTCCTTTGGAGATAGAACTCTGTACTTTGGATACCTCTTTTAAAAATTTCAGACTAAAATCTAGAGCAGATTGACCTTCTCACAAAGAACATGCTCCACCAATGAGCTCTTGGTGCTCTCAGTATTTCACAATGTGTGGTGAGGAGAAACACAGAGCCACAGTATCTTAATGCTGATTCTTAAAAGCAAAACAACACATAAACAACAAATGAACATAATAGTGCATCAAAACTACCAAATTGTATCTCTAAAAAAAAAAATTATTGAACAGCTAACCCTAACAATATAGGTCATCCATAAGAATGGGACAGAAAAGCCAATCAGTCTTTTTAAAAATGAACAAAACAAGCTGGCAGGAAATTATTTTATTTTATAATAACTGCAATTGTGGCAGAAATGGCTGAATCCCCAGTAGAATAGCAAACATAGGACATCTGTTTATTTTGACAGGTGGGTTATTTCTATTTAACTGAGCAATATCTAACTGCTTTCTGTGTATTTGATCACAATTTTTTTGTACTGATAAAGCACTTTGATGTTGGCTCCTATTGCCCAGTTAAATTCCTTGGTACATAAAGATCTCCTTAGATAAGGATCTGTCTCAGAACAGAGATCCCATTTCTATGGCAGAACATGATCAGAGAGAGATTTTGGGGTGCACAAGGAATAGGTTTTCATTTACATTGTTCTGAACAATGACATTACATAGAAATTAGTATTTCTTCCATATCACTACTTATAATATTATGACTAAGGACTGTTGGAAAATTCTAGCATTCTCTCTCTCCAAACATTGTCTTGTTCTAGGACAAATGGAACTTAGCTAGCATAGGGTTAACTCTTGCTCTGTGTTATTTAAAATGATTGGCTATGGTGTCCAGACCATGCGATCCAGGATACACCCTGGAGTCAGTCATTGGCCTTCAACAGAAGACCACGTCTCTCTCTCTCTTTGCCCCTTTGCAATCTTCCTTCTAGCACCCTCTCTCTGCTATTCTAGCCTCTCCACTAAGAAATTGGTGAGTTAAGAATGAAGCTATTATTTCCCCTAATCCTTTTGTAAGTTAGTTAGGATACAGTTTCTCCAATCCATATGTAATTGTAAATTTCATTAGTAAGTCTTTTAAGTTTTGAATCTGAAAGTGCCTGCCTTGCTTTGCTTTCCAAGTTAGTCTCCTTTCAAGGAAGCCACACAGAGATTTGAACATGCTTTTTCTGCAACTGTGCTGAAAGAAGGCTAATTCCTAATAGCTTTAGCTTTTCCCCAAAGGACTAACACTCTTGAAAACTCTAACTCCCAACAAGGGACAGTCAGATGTGTCCTGTTCATTTTCCCAGGGTCCATCCATTTCCCATTTTCAATTTCATTCTGCCCCAGTTCCACATGGAATAGTTTACAAAATCAAAACAGACATACTTTTCTGCACATTTTTTCAAATGACACATTACTGGACAAACTGATAGAACTATACCCCTATTGTCCACAGTATGTTTTGGCACTCAGTGTGTTGTTGTTGCTATCATTGTTGTTGTCCTTGGTGATGTTATTTTGTAGTTTCAAATGCATGCATGCTGTTCAACAGATTTCTTTATTTCGAAGAACACTTTGAAGATGTATGGTTTTCCAACCAGAAACTATGTCCAGTATTCTATGTTCATTCTAAGATATGTAGAATAAGGTAAATTCTTTAAGGAAAAGAAAAATTTCTTGATTTATTTCTTATATATGCTTAATTATTGAGAATTACATCAAAATGAATGAAACCTCTATCTCCTCCACCTCCTCCTCTTCTTCTTCTTCTCCTTCTTCTTCTTTTCTGTACCTGACCTGGTGTATCCAATTACCCTCAAATGGCTGAGGATCTAATCAGTTCTAATTGACATGAGCCAGGATGAACCAAAAACAAACAAGAAAAAAAAAAGAAAAGAAAAGAAAGAAAGATGCTATCTGCTTTTCCCCCAGGAGGAAAATTATACTCCATAGTCATTCTTATCTTCAATCATTCTAAGGTCTCAGGTACGCAACATCCTCCCCCTTATAATGAAGCTGCTCTGTGAAAATAATAACTTCTCCATGAGAAAGCCTCCAATGTAATTGGTTTGAAAATAAGCCATGTATCAAATTGACAGAAACTTTTATCCATGTGTAAGTATTTATATAAAATTTCAAAGCTAGAAAATGGGTCCTATACAGAGAGAGGAAATACATTGGTTTCTTACTGGGTTTACCACATGTTTAGGTTAGCATGGTGGGACATTTGAAAGACCTATTTTGGAAAGGCATGACACACTGTTTTTGATTAATGCATGTGAGCTAGAAGAATTAAAGAAAAAAAATAGAGGCCATGGCAGACTTGAAAGGAACCCGGGACAGATGGATTAGGATGAGGCTGCAAAACAGCATGATGCTTTACAGTAGGGTAAAAAAAGGGACTGTTGCTTGATGCTTAGTTTGCTTGAACTGTTTATTTGTTTTGTTTTATTTTTTCCCTCAGAGTGCACACACTTTCATGCTACACTCATGTCTCTCCTTTCTGAGAAACTGATAGTGTCAGGGAAAAAAAACAACAACAAGCAGGGAGTTGCTTAAAATTAGAAATCACTGCAAGGGGAGAAGTAAAGTAAGTTCCTATTGGCTGGTTCAGCAAGTGTTTCCGTACTGCTAAAGATACAATATGGAACTGAAAGGAAGTGCAAACAGAAGTTTTAACCAGGAAAAAACCAAAACAAAAACCAAGCAAACTGCAAGTCCCATCCCCATGCATGAACACTTGTGAGTGGAAGTCATTTGTCAGGATGAGACTTTCTCTCTCCTCCTGACATCCAAATCTACTCTGAAGGGTCCAACAGCTCTATGGAGCTGAAGTTGAAGATGTGTCCCCTATAAATTTTTAGGAGTCTCTCTTCTAATTAATCCCATTGTAAATTGCTACTGTGAGCATGCAACCATATGGTGATAGGCTTGTCCCTTGATGTGAAATTTTTCTGTACATTCACAACAAAGTAGTAGTCTATAAGTGCAACACAGTAGTAACATCTTCTTAATCATCAGATAGCACATTAATTGACTTTCATATTTATACCTATTTTGTAAGTGGTTGAATTTAATTACTGACAGAAAGCTGTACTCAGACCAACCATATTATTCCATATTCCTTATTTTATCCATTGTTTGATATATGGTATGCATTTTCCCTAATAAAAGTTTGTGATGGCATCTACCCTTGTGTTTCTGATGCTGGAAGTGATTGGACCCTGTATACTAGAAGCAATTAGATGTTACTTTAGGGTGATCATTGAGTGAAAACTAGTGAGTCTTCCAGAGTATTTTGCTGGTGACTCATCCATGCAGTGGGAAAGGCTTTCATTCTTATTATTCAAGTCAGCTTCAAGTGAAGACTCTGAGCTTCTTGCAGGTTTTCTCTATAAATGTTCAAAATACCAACAAAAATAAATTTGTTTGAGGACCTCAAAGTGAGTCTCGCAATTGTAAAGCCTACTGCTTTTGATTAAAAAGGTGTCTAGAACAATGTTAAATAACATTTTGTGGGTTAAGTACTTCACTCTCTAAGGAAAGAGCCCAGGAAAAGAGCCAAATGTAGTTGATTTCCCATAATACATCATTCTAACCATCTGTGTGAGAGATAATGTTCTCTTAAGAGTAGAAAAGAAACAATTGCTGAGGAAGAGAGTTCTGGAGACAGAACTGATATTATTTTATAATATTTAATCAGGATCTTCTCAAAAGCCCTTCTGAACAGATAATGTTAAGATGAAACATTGGAATATAACTATATAGCAAACGCACACATACCTGTGCCTGCTCTGCTTATACATAAATTCAGTGCAGGAATAACAAGTGCTATTTATATATTGCTTTTAAATGTTTTTGCTTTTTTCCCCTTCAGGGTTCTGCTTTCAATAATTTCAGACAGCTTTGAAGTTGAAAATGAAAAAGGTATTTCAACCTAAACAAACAAAAGCATCCAAAGGTACCACACTTGGTTGTTGTTTTAAAAAATCACACTTTTATTGAATAGATACTTTGCATCAGCAAACCAGTATAGGCTTAACGTGGGCAAATCTTGTTTTTGTACACATTCATGGCAAGCACTTCTTACCACAAGCTGTTGGGTGATTATGCCACCTAACTGATCAGCTGCACAACAAACACTGGTATTTATTTTCTGTCAGCATTTCTAACCGATTTCAACATCTCAGGCCCAAAACTTGATTTCGGGGAGGGAGATCTATGAAACAATTTCCTTTTCTATTTACAAAAATGGCTAAATGCAGTTGCTGATTGAGCTTCTAAATGAAATCATGGCACAGGGGAAAGGTCTGTACACTCTCCCCCAGACAGAAGAGGGTGGCTGGCCCAGTTGTTTTCTTTGAGGGACAAACTATGCAGGCATTACTGGTTTTCTGATTGATCTACCATGGTAGAAAATTGCAAAATCTCAAAGGATCTCATGGATCTAGGTGTCATGAAAACATCCCCCCCCCCCAAAAAAAGCACATGTATTCATGACTTTCCTATGAGGACACTATTCTTTGAAAGCCCATAGACATATATCTAGAAAATAAGCAATTTACAAAGTATTAGTGTACACTTGTTAACGTGCACTGTGTGTGTATACCTTTATGAATATTCATAAATATTGTGTTATCTCTGTAACCCCCCTCTCCCCATGTGTAGCAAAAACAGAGTTAAAAACAGTTTTTCCAAAACTTTTTTTTATTATTTCTGGGGCCATATATGAGCTTTGATTTCTGTAGTTCCCACATGACCTAAAGCAGAACTACCAAGAGAATGACATGGAACAGGATAGATAAAAGGGAAACAACAGAAAAAAACAGACAATCAGAACAACAATGAAATGTTGGCATTTTTGCTTGTCTGTCAAGTGCTATCCTGCATTTAGGAAGGACACCTCAGGTTCTGGTGACAGGCTAGCAAGGCATCAGGCTTACATGGTGTTACCCTGTGAACTGGGGGTCCCGGGAGGGACACCAAAATGTGCTCAACTAAAGGTGGGGAAAATTAGCTCAGAGCACTGCTTAGCGTTACGAGAGGCAGGGTAACTTAGCGAGATCTTGAACCCTATGTCTACGGGGTCGGGTCGAGTCAAGGAGAATACCAAGGGTGAAATAATAAATGATGTTTATTAAATACAAGCAAAACAGTGTATGCGACACACTCATACAAGATAACTAAAGAAAATAAAGGTTGGAGTGGTATAGAGGGATTTTTAGAGGGATTGCTGGTTTGGGTGATACTTCACCTGTCCTGAAGCCCAGAAAAATAGAGAGCGAGGCTAGGATGCGATGTAGCTCAGCACGTGGAGCTGAGGGGAGGCTCGCCAAGCAAAACGACAGCAAGGCGGGATGAAACTCGGGAGCGTTCCGAGGAAGGTCTCGGAATCAAGGGTTTTTATAAGGAGAATTGTGACTGCAGGCTATGCCGTACTTGGGGGAAAACAATAGATTTGGAGTTGGAGACAAAGCCTCCAAAAGGTCAGAATCTGAATGATTGAGTTATTGTAGCGATTCTCAATAGAGTAGCCAGTATTCAGACGCAGAGTACTTTGGTATTGCATAGTTTACCCATCAAGCTGCCATCACGGGGCAGAGGCTCTTTTGTAAGTGGCGTGCATACTTAATTAGAGTACTTGCCTGGAGGTCTCCTAAAGCAGCGAGTCAGCTATTTCTGGCCTGCCTGTATTGTAGTTTGAATATTACAGCTATTAACGGCCGAGCTTGTTTACGTGCTTGTCCGGTGGCCTCGCAAGCACATGGAGAGGAATAGATAAGTGAAGCCGAATTGTGATATCAAGGGATATCTTTAATATCCCCAAAGCTCGGACTAGCCAGGGCAGTAACAATGGCTATATGTGCTCTGTTAGTCCCCACTGCAGAAGTGGCCAGAGTGCATTTCCCTGATATAGTAGAAGATGATATGAGTTATGCATGTTTGAAATCTACAGCTGAGCAAGAACAAAATGAAACCATTCAAGTGAATCACCTCTGAAAAGGTATGACATTGTTTGTGAGACTCTGACTGACTTTCTTTCTTTCTTTCTTTCTTTCTTTCTTTCTTTCTTTCTTTCTTTCTTTCTTTCTTTCTTTTGTATGGCCTTTCTGTTTTAAAGAATCAGATGGTATACAAATAAACTTGTGACTGGAAAGACCCAAAGTTTCAACTGATGTAAACCCACATAATTTTGATTTTTACAAACAGATGTTTGCCCCATTGCTTGCTTTCTTGAGGCTTAGCTTCAGCTGCAGTACATTGCAATTGCCACACTGAATTTTCGAAAAAGATTATGAATTACATTGAACTGGCTTTGTTGTTTGTTGCAACCATCTTCAAATTGTTTGTTCCCTATTCCCATTTGGGCGTTGGTACACTAAATCTGATTTTTTTTCATCAGCATTTTACTTTAAAAAGAAAGGGGCAAGAACACTGAAACACTAAAATTTTTGCTTTTATTTTGTTCTACAAAACCATACACTGCATAATGTTTCCCCTTACAGTAGTATGAACCTCGCATTTTTAAACAGCTCTGGATTAGCTTTTCTGTGTGCTCATGAAGCATTAAGGCTTTACTGTACAAAGCAGCTTGCTCTGACCTCTGCTAGGGAAAATAGAATAACTTCAAGCATGCCCTCTTAACTAATAGATTTTTCCATTTGTAATTCCCTTCACAAATCCCTTCCCTGTTACTCCCATGGCTAAGCCTTGCCTGCTCATCAATCCCTTGCTGGATCACTAGTTCATTTCTTGACTTTTTTATGATGCCATAGAGATAAGTTGACCAATCAAATCAGGTCTGTTTTTAATTCTCTTGCTTATTTGCTTTGAAATTTGCTTCCAGCATTTCTTTCTCTTTTTTCTTGTCAACAACCAAGTAAAAATTGTACTTCCAAAAATTAGGTGATGCTTTTTTAAAAAGGACAGACAGGAACAGATAGGTTTGATATGGCACAAGTCTCACATTTTGTACTTTCTCTGTATGTTCTTCATGTGATAGTGCTGACTGTCCACTTTCCCTCATCCATTTGAAGAAAAGCCCCACCAGTCTACTGCCAGATCCTATTGACCATTTTGAGAATGAAAGTGTCACCAAACATCATTCTTGTCCATGTAGCCAGAAATGTGCTTGATATTTAAATGTGAGGTTTCCCAAGGAAGTCCTATGGCAGGAATTTGTCTCCCCAATGGGTAACTTTTGTGTAGATTTTCTTAATCATGACAGCTAGCTAGAAACATGGTCTGGGGAGAACAAAATAAGGTGACAACAGTTCCTTCATTGGTGTGATATTAGTGTGTTTTGCTGAACACACAACTAACATGGACTAGAGTATACCCTACCCTCCAATACTCTGCAAAATGTGTTATATCAGAAAATGATTGCCAGGCACCCGACAGCAATAAATCTCTCTCTCATGGACATACACACATGCTGCTGTTCATTTAAATAACTTCTAATTTTACCCATGTGTGTATCAAAATCCACAACCAAAATGTTCCCAATCATACAAAAGTGATAGATGATTAGAGTCACTTCTCTGTTTGTTTGTTTGGTTTTAAAAAAATCTTAATAGAACTGTAAGTAGACATCTTATAATTCTTTCTGAAGATACTCATCTGATGTCTAGTAACATCACTAAATTCTTCAAAGTTATAGTAAAACATTTATCCTGGTAACTTACAAATATGAAATAACACACACGATCCTGAAACACAGACATCACCAAACAGAGCAAGCCAGTGCTTCTTTCATGCCACTTATTTTTTCCACTTCTAGCAGACTAGAGCCATTTCTGTTCTAGTGCTACAATTCCACTTTCAACCTCCTATGGAATCCTGGGATTTGCAGTTTAGGGAGGGGCATTTAGAATTTTCAGCCAGAGAGCCGTTTAGCCTCAGTAAACTACAAAGCCCAGAATTCCACAGGCTTTTGAAAGCGGAATAATAGCACTAGAACAGTGTAGGGCAGAAATGGCCTATGAAATGGAGTGGAGGCAGGCAAATGCATAATGAAATAACTGTTAGCCCCATTCTGGCATTCTGAGTAGCTTAAGTAAACATGTTAGGAGGCCTCTGTTTGTGGCTTGACCCACTTTGATTTTACTCTTCTCATATGGAGAGTGACAATCTTCATAGGGAGCCTTCTCTATTTGTGGCTCTTTGTGTACTTCTGAACCCTTATTTCCTAGCATTCAGTTTCCTGGCATTAACACCCCCAGCTTTCAAAACTTTCAACTACTCCAGATGTCACTATCTATATGAAGATGGTAACGCAAGTAGGATCTGGGGCTGGAACACTCCTTGGAGGCCATCCTGCATTGCTCAGCATTGCCTGGTAGCTCTGCCCTGAAACCTCCCACCAGCAGACAGTTGTGCCTGGAGGAGAGTGAAAGGGATGACAGAAGTGGCTGGCTAATGTCCCTGCAGCCAGCTATGAAACAATTACATCAGCCACTGAGATCCTCTGGAGGTCTCATCAGTCAGTGTAATCATTTCATATCTAGCTATCTGTCCTTTTGTCCCCCAGTCACAAATGGCCATGGATATGGGGCTTCCATGGGTCTATGGTAGGTCCAGGGATGGGCTTTGGCCACAGCAGAGGGAGGAAGGGAATACTAAGGTTCCCAGTGACAAAAAACAAACATGCAGGTGTAGGATTAACATACATCTGTGCATATACCCCAAGAGAATGCTGGCTCTCCTGTGTTTGCATTTAGAATATGTGAATAGCACTCACAACTTATTTAGATTCAATTCAAACCTTGTCATCTACAGGTAAAACATTTAAAGTAGAGCTAAAGATGGGGTGGGGTGAGGGAATCTTTGATCCTTGAACATCTGTCACCTCTGAAAGTAGACAATACTTCTCTAGATGGATAAATTGCCTATTCCTTCTAACATGGATTTGTATGAATCAGTGATACTGATTCCAGTTGTCAGCATTCTTCTGTCCATAACTACACTGTTCTGCTGTTAACCCAATGAAGCCCATTTGACTACTTATTGTGCAACCTCCCCTTCAGTATGGCATGAGTTGTGGTGAAAAAGGGAGCCTAGGTGAGCTCATAAAGTCTCTCAGAAGCAATTTATGAGTGTGTGGCATTGTTTTGTCCAACCACCAAGATCACAATGATACTTTTGGCTCTCGTTCCACGTCACACTGTGTTCTTTTACCATTTTCAAATTAAATGCTTGCCATATGTCAAATTGGGTTGTTCAGAGTCAGATGGCTATGACTGTGAATGGATCCTAAGTCTGGCCACAGAACAAACAAACAGAAAAGGACTTGGAAATATAATATTACTAATTGTACATGGGTGTGTGCAATAGATGGGTGAGGAAGACTTTAATATCTTAACAATACTTTAGTAGATATGTTACAACATTTTAATTTGAAATGTGGTTTTGTGTGTGTGTGTGTGTGGGGGGGTTTGGATGTGATCTGAACTTGTTTTCAGTCTAAGATTTGATATACTGTCTTGGTTCGCACTGCCTGGATTGTAGGAAGGGTCTATGCAACTTGCACTACCAAATCTCCATGTTGAGGCATGGCTGGAGAAGTAGCTGGTAGGGGGAATATCACTTTTCAAAAATGTGCCCATAAAAATTGAAAATGCATGCAAACACTGCTTGACAACACTTTATTCAATGGAAGACAATACGCTGAAGTGATGCATACAATTTAAATTTAAATGCATGCATTCCACATGTGCTCATTTGGGAGGGAAGAAAGAGACAGTGGATGGAAGCTTACATAAAATTTAAAACATGTTTCCAAAATTGGCACATGCAAAGAAAGAGGCAGATCTCTCCCTGTAACACTCCCCCCAAAAAACTGAACGAAAGCTGGCACAGGTTGGATGTGGAGATGAAGAAGAGAAGACTTCTATAGATGTAGACAGCCCTACATTATCATCTATCTATATCTAGACCTAGATATAGATCAAGCTTTGATAGATATATTGATAGCCTGATTAAAACCTTTTGACAGCCATGTAGTGAAACTATTCATTTTATTATTTATTTATTTTACTTATTTATTGTTGAAGCATAAATGTACTTAAAGGTAGATTCAGTGAAACAGCAGACATGTATGCACATGCACATGTGGCATTTCAACATAAAAGTGATATCCAGATAGAATATCCAGATAGAAATATCCAGATAGAAAAAGCCTCAGAAATCAATCAATCAATCAATCAATCAATCAATCAATCAAGAAAGAGTATACTGTCAAAACATACTTTTCATGAACTAGTTAAAGAAGTTAAAGAATGACATCCATAAAATTTAGACATTAATACCAGGAAAGATTCTAGAACAGATCATTAAACTGACAGTTTGTAAGCACTTAGAAAGGAATGCTGTGATCACTAAAATTCAACATCAGTTTCTCAAGAACAAGTCATGCCAAACTAATTTCTCTGTCCCTGTCCCTGTCCCTGTCCCTGTCCCTGTCCCTATCTCTGTCTGTCTGTCTGTCTGTCTGTCTGTCTGTCTGTCTGTCTCTCTCTCTGATAGGGTTACTAGTTTGGTAGATGAAGGGAATGCTGTGGATGTAGCATATGTTGACTTCAGTAAAGCCTTTGATGAGGTTCTTCATGATCTTCTTGCAAACAAGCTAGTAAAATGTGGGATAGAAAATGCTACTGTTCAGTGGAATTGTAACTGATTGACCAACCAAACCCAAAGGGTGCTCACTAATAGCTCCTCTTCTTCTGAGAATGGTGCCACAAAGTTTTGTCCTGGGTCCAGTGCTATTCAACATCTTTATCAGTGACTTGGACAAAGGAATAGAGGGCATTCTTATCAAATTGCAGATGACACCAAATTAGGAGGGATAGCTAACACCCAAGAAGACAGGATCAGAATTCAAAATGATTTTAACATATCAGAGAGCTGAGCCAAAACTAACAACATGAATTTCAACAGGGAGAAGTGTAACGTACTACACTTGGGGAGAGAAAAATGAAATGCACAGATATAAGATGGGTGACACCTGGCTTGACCACAGTACATGTGAAAAGAATTTAAGAGTCTTAGTAGACTATACAAGCTGAACATGAGTCAGTAATGTCATGTGGCAGCTAAAAAAGCCAATTTGGTTCTGGGCTGCATTAATAGGAGTATAGGGTCTAGGTCAAGGGAAGTGATAGTACTACTGTATTCTGCTTTCGCCAGGCCCCATCTGCAATACTGAGTCTAGTTCTGGGCACTACAGTTCAGGAAGGATATTGACAAGCTGGAACATGTCCAGAGGAAGGCCTGGAACCACTCCTATGAGGAGTGGTTTAAGAAGCTGGGTATGTTTAGCCTGAAGAAGAAAAGGTTAACATGATAGCTATGTTTAAATATTTCTGGGGATATCATACGAAGGATGGAGCAAGCCTGGTTTCTGCATGGACATAGAGCAATGGCTTCAAACTTCAAGAAAAGCGATTCCATCTAAACATTAGGAAGAACTTCCTGATGGTAAAAGCAGTTTGACAGTGGAACACGCTGCCTCAAGAGTGTGTAGAGTCTCCTTCTTCGGAGGTTTGCAATCCGAGACTGGATGGCTGTTGGGAATGCTTTGATGGTATATCTTTGCATGGCAGGGGGTTGGACTCAATGGCCCTTGTGGTCTCTTCCAGCTCTAGGATTCTATGATTCTGTGATTCTACTTAGAATTTATTTCTTTCTAAACGATAAATCAATCACAATAGGTCATTATTTGAATTCAGACTCTCTGACATGCTTTATCAAAAGAGTGGTGAAAGGAATCAATCTGAAACTTAGGGAAAAAGAGTTTACTAGGTTTAACATTTCTGACAGAAATAAGTTTGCCATTTCCATAAGAGTGGTGACAGATAAGAACATGAACTTGGATTATATTCAGGGGGAAAAAAGTCAATTTAAGGCAACACATCCCACAAATCAATCAGCAGAATGCATTATCCACATGGTAATATATTCACCACATTTGACATTTACATTAATTGGAAGTAATGAAGAAAATATTTTTGTTGTTAGCTGGAGGAAGCTAAATGGGCTGGAAACTCAGATGAATTAAACAATGAGTACATTCACTGTACACCTGCTCAGGGCGCTGTTGACAGCTTGAGGTTTTTATTAGGCACATGCATGGCAATATGACGAGAACAAACAACCATTTTTACACTCTCACAGGATAAAAGTAAACAGTCAATCCTTTGTGCGTGGTGCTTGCTTTAACCAGAGCAATGACAAATGCTTAACTAGCCCCCAAATGCCTCCACTTAGTCATGGCTTCTAGTTTTATTAATTATTTACAGTTTGCTAGGTGCAAAGCTTGTGGAAAATGCCTTCCTTAGCTGTTTGATCGACAGTATAATTATACCATGTTTTTGTTTTAAGCACTGTTACGCAGAAGCATAATGCCATAAAAAAGTAAATAGGAATTTTATGAGCTTTTAACTTTGACAAGGTCATGCTGAAGCGCACCAGAGAGGTGGCGTGAAAAACCATAGCCATTATCATCTGTGTCCCGTTAAGTACAGCTGCACCTCCGATTGGATTTAGATAAGCTTGCAGGCTTGCTTGGCAATTCTTACTATGAGCTTTTGCACTAGAATACATCCACCACTTGTTCATTAAAAAACACACATACGCAACTGATATAATTGTTAGTGGCTACTTAGCTACATCTGTGTAACTAAGGGCCTTTCCGGACTATACTGTTATAGTGCTCTTATTCCACTTTCAATATCCTGTGGAATTCTGGGGTTTGCACTTTACTGAGGCCAAAGAACATTCTGTCTGAGAATTCTAAATGCGCCTTCCTAAACTGCAAACCCCAGGATTCCATAGGGTGTTGAAAGTGGAACAATAGCACTACAACAGTGTAGTGTGAAAAGGCCCTAAGTAACGTCTTCTGGTTTGACTTCCCCCAGCCCACATTAAGGGGCCATCAGCTGCACTGGGCAAGGGAGACCCACTTGGATTTTGATGAGGACACAAGGCTGTGACAAGAACTTTTGACAAGGATCCTGCTTCTGATTGTTGCAGCCTACTCACTGGCAGGGAGGGAGTGGAAACTCCTTGCCCCCTGATCCAAAGCTAAATGGATCTCCTTCATGCAGTACAACTCCTGGCTCTTAAAGTAGGTTGTGATGGCATTTACAAAGTTGTACAGTAAGACCATGTGATCTTACTAAATACAGAGCAGTTACACATTCATAACTGTGGCAATATTGAGTACCAACCCATTGTTTTTGGCCAGAATCCAACTTCTAGGAGACAAAGTGTAACTTTATGCTCAAGGAGTAATGTTAGTGGATTCTAACAACATGCCACAGAATGTGCAACCAAGTGCATAAGGTCAAAGATGCAACACACAATGCCCAATGCACATCTGCATGAGCAATATCAGTGCACAATGACACTGCATCAACTGCATCAAAAGGATTCTGGCCATTCTTCGTGTTAGCATCCTTTGCTATTTCTTGTTCTCCTTAGAGAAGATGCTTACGGAAGGAAATGGTAAAACCGGCAGCCAAACTGGTTCTGAGGTGAGCACTGGAGAAGGATTCACACAAAAAATGGCATCCTGCTAGTGACTATGCATGTATAAGTCATGCTACACATGGGTGGTTTGAAATATTCGCCATACTGGAATAAAAAAAAAATGTGCTGACCACAAGAGGAGTGGTTGCACATGCAGCAATACTGTGCATTGCAGTTTCACACTGAGCACTTTGGGTGCACTTTGTGCATTGCACATTGCAGTTGCATCTTGCACAATAGGATTCAATCATTGATCTGTATGGGACAGTGTTGCTGCTTTGCATGGGGTTGCTTAGTGCTTGGATCAGAAATCTCTGCATACATATATTTATGTTATGCTGAGGGGATGCTGTATTGTAGTCAAAACCTGATTCTGCATGCCACTTCCCTGCTATGTGACATTCAAGATGCTATTCAGGGCATGTATAACCCCTTCATGATTCAGATGACTGACTGTGCCTAGGGTAACTATTACCTGATGCTGTGCATATCCACAACTGTGAATTGTATCTATAGAGGTGTGTTAAAGTAATGAACACATTCATTGTTTTGCCATTCTGGAGGTGTGCTGATTGAGAGGAGAAAGGGAAAGGTCAAGGCAAGTCAAATAATAAATAATCTATACTAAGTGATTCTGAATGTGCACCTTAATGTATCTATTCTACTCCACAATGACAAAGCCTCCACAGGGGACACTGTCTGGTGCTGGTGAAGAAAACACCTGGATTTCTGACAGTAACACATTCAGGAATTGGCCAGCTGACAAACTGGTAGGCAGCAATACCAACAGAACACTAAAGAATTAGAAAGTATGACGGGCATAAGCTTTCAGCCCGCTACAGCACACTTCATCAAATGCTTGGAAGGTGTATAATAATTTTGGTGGGGCATGGAACAGAAATGAAACACAGAGGTATTCAGAGCCCTTTGGGCCAAACCTAATGTGATATTAATTGTATTCATGACATTCAAATTGCAATGGTGGAAGAGTTCAAGCAATCTGCAGAATACAGGGTGGCAAAGAGAGACACTTCAGTTCTTTCTTTCCATGATCCTAACATACAATAATCTCTCCAAAGGTACCAATTGCTTTCCATAGAAAATTGCCACAGGCACTGAACAGCCTTTTTGGAGACTTTTTTTTTAAACTCCAGGCAGTGAATGAGTTAAACTACTCCCACCAGTCAGTCTGATTGCTGCTGTAGCTTGCCTGGAACTGTTATTTACATAACAAGATACGTGTCTTTTAAGTGGATCCCTATCATGTTTATTCTGAAAGCAAAATATAGTAAAATTCATAATCTACAAAACAGTGATACCTTTATTGGACCAATTAAGAAGCACAAAATATATTACGCAAGCTTTCGAAGCTTCACTGGCTTCATCAAGCAAAGATGTTTTTCAAAATACAGGAGAAGAAAAGGGATAATGTTAGAGTCATGGGCCTTAATTTTGTGTCATATTATTGCCATTTTGTCTCAGATGAGTCTGTCGTCAGTTAAGATGGTCTGGAGGGATATTAATGCAGACAGCAGCCACTTCCTTTTTTGATCATGTGGGGACCAGAGACAAAGTGCAGTAAACAAAACACAACAAAATTTCAAATCTATTAGTAGCAGCAACGCTCCTTTTTTAAACAGAGGACATTGGATTTCTCAAGAAATCTCTGTACTATTACATCTAGAAAAACTTTTAAGGCCTTTACGGGTAAAACTTGCTGGCTGTGGTCCAAATTAAAGAGTTTTACCTTTGTTGGGGGTAGAAACCTCAGAGTTAAGTCACAGTTCATTATCACCCTCTTGGTAAACATTGTCACTTTTCATCTCCTGTAAGATTTTTTTAAACGTCTTTGCCTGATGAGTAATCCAGTGAAGCTTTGAAAGCTTGGATGCTGTAGTTTGTGCTTTTTAGTTAATCCAACAAAGATATCAATGTTTTGTGGATTTTGGATTTTGTCGTATTTTGCATGATTTGTTCCTTGATTGCTTGATTTGAAGATATTTAGTTGCAACATGGGAATCCTTAACAAAAGGGAGATAATGGACTGGGACTTAACTCTTGGAGGTAAACTTGTTTAACAAAATTGTGACTTGTATGTTCAAACTCACTTTATCTCTGTTTCACCTAACAGCCTGTGCCTTCCATGTCAGTGGATTGGTGAACCCACTCTGGCTTTTAATGTGAACTTTAAAAGGGATGCCCATGGTGCTGAACCCTATCTTCCCCACTCATATCAGAGCCTCCAGCTGGAACTTTCATGAAGTTGCAAAATGCTGCCATTTACGGATTCATCTTGAACAATGGGACCACTTAAAATATTGTTTATAGCATAGATGAGTGCTGCATCAAAGGAGGAGACAGACAACATTTGTATTTTAAAAGGTTATCTTATTAAGATTTATTACAAGAAGTTTATTTGTTTATCAGTTGTAGATCTTAAGTCACTAGCCACAGTCTATCCATTTGTTAACTCTAGTTGATTAATAGTCTGCCTCTTAACCACTAAACTAATGTCTTTTGCAATTTGTGAATAAATAAGCTGTACAATTTAATAAACAAATACTTCTGAACTTTAATATTTGGTTTCATTCTCTATCTCTCTCTCACACAAGAAGGAAATTAGTTTTAAAAATAGACAACTATGCTCTTAACATCCAGCCATCCAATTAAAACTTGCCCTTAACTGTTAGGTTGCCACCACCTGCCCAATCAATTAAACCTTTACTTGATTGATCCACCAATTAAACTGATTAAAGCTTATTGTCCCAGTAAAGACTACAGAAAAAAAAATCTGTTCTAAAAAGATGGAACATTTCTGGAATCTACTAACCTTATTCATTTCTGCTGCATTCCCAATTTATCATTTCTTAAATGAGAAACCCATCTAGGCAAATGTTTCTCATGAGGGCATGCTAACCATTAAAATATGAATGCCTACCAACAAGCATGCATACCAGTTTTGTGAAGATGTCATGTTTATTTCAGAGGTTTTGAAGAAGAGCAATAAATAAATAAATAAAATTAAAAAGTAAGATGGAGGAGAAGGATTGCAGACAGACTCTTTCCATATGTCCAGCTTCACATTTCAGCCAAGATGTTCTTGTTTAGTTGTTGTGGTTGTTATTTAGCATGGATGAGGAAAAAATATATTGTGTGCCACACTGAAGGTCAGAAGGCCATTCAGCTTGCTGTTTCCAGAACTGCCGATATGAATCTGCCTGGTGTGATCAGTAGCACTCACATTCACACAACAGGGTGAACCTGAAGTGAGAGGGAAGGATTGTTAAAGTCACAAAAGCAGTGTTCAGTTGCTTCTATTTCAACTTTGAAATAGCTTTCCTTCTCAGAGGAAGCCCTACAGCTCTGCTTCCTTTATAGTGTTAATGTGCTGAACTGCCAAGAAAAATAAAATGCAGAGAAATGACTCGGGATGCATCTTTGAGCATCATGCGGCAAGGCACAACAGACTTCTGGAACAGGAGGCTTCCATGATTCTGCTAACAAGTCAGACTACAAAGGCCTGAGGCATTGACCCTAGGTCCTGTGAAGTTCTGGGTGATGGGAATGCCATCCACCTACAAAGGGAGACAGTACCTCTTAGAGGCACGTACCCCAACCGTCTCTTATTGCCGTCGCCTATATAACCTTAGGTCTCATGGCATGCTATTTTATCTCCATCCAGTAACCTTTCATTGGAACCAGACAAAGAGTGAAAACTCAATCTGTTTATCTTTGCTTTGCCTTTGGTTTATGAAGAGTTTTCTTACTTTGAAGAAAACTGTCATTTGGATGAGGTTTTTGGTTTGTGAGTGGTCTCACTTCAAAGGCTCTTTAGAAAATGCTGTCCTCTGCTCATTAGAAAACTTGAGAACATACATTCCATGGGGGAAAAAAGGAACATGCACGTTAAAGGTGGGGAGGTGCATAACCTTTAGATTCTCAAAGTTTTATTCAACCGAAAAATCACTGCAAAAACTGCAGTGTAAAGTCATGTTGGCAACTTAGCCTCTCCCAATTATTTTAAATTAGATTTGGGCAAATATCTCAAGCTTGATTTTGCTCAGGTTCTAATTTTCCACTAGCCTTATGTCATCCCAGTTCCATGTTGGTTAGTGATATTTTATTTTATTTTAGTCTACATAACAAAAATTCTCACTGCTTTTTTTTTTCAAAATGTACTCATTTTTAGGCATTTTTCAAAGGTATGCATTTGACGACCAACCATGAAATAAATGAAACTAGACACAGAAGAACTGCAATAAATAAGGACTGTTTTATTTGACCTAACCTGTTTAAATTGTGTGGCCCGGAAATACAGCAAGAAGAGGAAATAACTTGATACAGGTACAGCTGAGGTGAGGTGCGACTAACCTTGACGAATTCCTCAGCCTTCCCTTGGGTGAAACGCCTCAGCCCTGAGGGCAATCCAAATACTTAGGTTATTCCCCAACTGGCAGTAATTGGAAGCTAAGCCAGGGAATTCATACCCACACCACAGAACTCTACTGTGAGAGCCCAGATTAGCCTCCTTCCCCACCCTCTGGGACCCAGAACCCTAAAGAGGGAATTTCGGATTTCTACCCTAGACCAAAAAGTGACCACTTAAGACTTCTATTCTGCCTCCACTACCTGGCTGGTGACAGCCTATTTATTGACACCACCCACAGCCAATTGTTCAAGTCCTGCTGACACAGTATGGAGTGGGGGGGTGGAGCGGGGGGGTTCCTGCCTGGCCCTGAAGTGACCAGATTCATCTTGCACTGAACTGAGAGCTGCAATGATCCAAAAAAGGCATATGAAGTGGCACTGCACATCTTCCCAAATATATGCCTTCTTATTTGCAATGTTTTTAATACACATTTTTGTGCACATTTTTTTCAAATATATGCACTTTTCCATATGTGCATCTTTACGGAAAAAAAGATTCCTATTTATGTTATGGTTAGTATTCAGGTTCAGGAGAGGGAAATTTGGGAAGTCTATTTTAAGCATTCTCAATAATCCGTAATTTAACATTATGAAACCAATTTATTATACTAGAAAAAATGAGCTGTACACAGAGTAAATAGCTACAGTTTGATACTATTAAATAAATGGAATGAATCCCATTTGTTACAGTAGACCCACTGAAGTAAATGTCTACAGTTCATACTGTGTGACTCTTTTTACTTCTGCATCTGCGGCTTGCTGTCATCTGTCATCCACCTGGTCCTCTCTCTCCTTTTTTGTCAGATTTTGACTCTTGGTTGACTATCTTTATTTCAGACATTATTCCCTTACTTATTCTGAGTGATTTCAGTGTTCATGTAGATGACTCTGATTATGTCTCTGCTTCATATTTTCTTTCTTTACTGTCCTCCTTTGGACTCAAGCTCTGCTCTAACTCTCCCACTCACTCCCTTGGTCATTGTCTCAATCTTGTTTTTACTAAACATTGCTCTTGTTCTTGTTTTTCGGTTACTAAATTTCCATTGCCTGATCACCACCTTGTCTCATTTGCACTTATTCATAATCCCCCTCATCATCATCCTGTTATTCACTCCATTTGTGAGCTTCATTCAGTTAATTCTGAAGACTTCTCTCAAGCTTTGCTTTCTTCCTTTCCTCTTCCTAGCTCTCTTACCTTTCTTGACCCTGCTGTCTCCTTGCTAAACTCTACCTTATCTTCAAGTCTCAATAATTTTGCTCCTTTGTCAATGCGTTCTGCTTCTGTTTCTAAGCCTCAACCTTGGCTTGCTCCCTCCGCTCGGCATCTTTGCTCATGT
This sequence comes from Cyclura pinguis, assembly GCA_030412105.1. Classification (NCBI taxonomy): domain Eukaryota; kingdom Metazoa; phylum Chordata; class Lepidosauria; order Squamata; family Iguanidae; genus Cyclura; species Cyclura pinguis. The sequence goes on from CM059600.1 coordinate 136,711,735, forward strand.
TGTTGTGCTGCTGAGTGTTTGTGGAGGAAAACTAAAGAGCAGACAGATTTTATTCACTATAAGTTTATTATTTCTTTTGCTGCCCAACCCACGAAATGAAGAGACCACACACAGGGCTTGGGTTAAACTAGGGCAATTTATTAATGTATGCCTAATTAACATAAAGCTGGAAATGAACTTGACCGTGAACTTACGAATTTAAACTTGACCATGAACTTGAACTTATGGCCTGAGAAGGGGGGGTCAACAGCATGGGTAGGCTAAGGCAAGGGTCAGCTCCAGACCTCTTCCCCAGCCCTCCTTGGGCGAGGTACCGGGCCCCAAAGCCAACCCATGAGGCTGGATTAAGAACTTTGGCCGGCCCTTTTCTGGAAGGCGAGCCCACAAACCGCAACCCCCCCCCATCTCATGACGGTAGGGGCAAGTCCTGGGCCCACCTCAAGGACAGCATTTATCTTACACCAAAGGGTGCCATAGACCACCCTTAGACCACCCCCTACCAGCCGTGGATAAGACAAGTGTGGCTGTGGAGACCTATTTAAACCTATTTAAGACACCACCTTGTAAAGCCAATTGCCCAATCCCTTGGCGCAGTGTAGGGTAGGTGAAAAACCCCCCTAAGGGGGGAAAAAATTCCTACCCGGCCCTGAAGCGACCAGCAATGTTACACTGAAACCATAGGGTGGGAGGGTGGGTTGCCCGCAAACAAAGAGGCTGAGGAAGGGGCGCTGCGGCCCTAAAGAGGGATCTGCAGACCCCGCCCCCTTCCCATCCCACTGTGCGACCCTTGTTGCACAGTGCAATCATGGTCTCCTCTTCATGGGAGGGCAGCAAATGTGTCCCCCCCCCGCCACTTGTGGTCACGCGGGCAGTGGGAGACGAATTCTCTTTCTAGTGCCATTTTCCTTGCCAAGCAGATATATTTTAATCTTTTTAATCTGTGCTAATTCCCATTGTCCTCAGCATCTTTTCTCTACTTTTAATTCTCTCCTTAAGCCACCTTCCTTGCCCCTTCTTTCATTATTTTCACCTGATGACTTTGCTACTTTCTTCATTACTGAAATTGAAATTGTTCGCTTTTCTCTTTCTGTTCCTGACTCTTCCTTACTTCCAACTTATCAATTGTCCACATGTCTTACATTCTTTTCCTTTCCCCCTATCTCGCTAGATGAATTGTCCAAAATTCTGAAGTCTTCTAATCCTTCTACCTGTCCCTTAGATCCTATTCCTTCCTGATTCTTAATAACTATTTCCCCTGCTATTCTTCCTTTTCTTGTGTCATGTTGTTAATTTGTCTCTTTCTTCTGGTTCATTTCCTTCTGCTTTTAAACATGCCACTGTTTCCCCAATTCTTAAGAAACCTCCGATTGATCTTTCTTCTCTTACCAACTATCGCCCTATTTCTCTCCCGCCTTTCCTCTCTAAAGTGCTGGAATATATTGTCCATACACGTTGTCTTTCCTTTTTGTCTCAGGGTGCTATACTTGATCCTTTTCAGTCTGCATATCATCCTTTCACTGTATGGAGACAGCTCTAACTAAAATAACCAATGATCTTCTCATAGCCAAGCCCTAGGGTCTATATTCTATCCTTATTCTTCTTGATCTTTTGGCTGCCTTTGATATGGTCGATCATGTTCTCTTGTTAGACTCGCATCTAGCCTTAATATTCACCTGGTCTGTTCTTAGTTGGTTTTCATCTTATTTTTATGGTCGCTCTTTTAATGTGGTAGTTGGTAATCATAAATCCTCTTCCTTTCCTCTCTCAGTGGTGGTCCCTCAAGGTTCTGTTTTGGGCCCTCTCATATTTTCTCTTTACACTCTCTCCCTAGGTAATCTTATTAGTTCTTTTGGGTTTCAATATCATCTCTATGCTGATGATATTCAACTATACTTTTTCTTCCCTGAATTTTCAAAGGATATTGAAGACCGTAAGAGTGTCTTTCTGGTATTTCTTCATGAATGCTTCACCACTGTCTTAAACTTAATATGGTGAAGACAGAATTACTGATTCCACACCCCCAAAGCCTTATTTGCTCTCTACTTCTTCCATCACCATCAATTGCACACTTATCAATTTGGTGAAAGAAGCTCACAGTTTTGGATTCATTTTTTATTCCTCTTTGTCTTTTGCATCCTATATTGAGACTGTTGCTAGGACACTCCGCTTCTTTCTTGATAACATCTCTAAAATCCGACCCTTCCTATCTCCCTTTTCTAAGACTTTAATCCATGCTCTCGTTATTTCTTGTCTCGATTACTGCAAACTTTTACTTACTGGTCTTCGTCTATCTCATCTTTCCTCTCTGGTCTCTGTTTTTCACTCTGCTGCTAAAATTATTTTCTTAGCTCGCCATTTCGATTACATTACACCATTATGTTGGTTACCCATTCCTTGTAGGATCCTTTATAAACTCCTTGTTTTGACTTTTAAGGTCTTACATAATTTAGCTCCTCTTTATCTTGCTGCTCTTATCTGTCCTTACCAGCCTGCTGGAAACCTACATTCTGCAAACACTTGTCTTTTTACTCAGCCTAGAGTCTCTTCCTCTTTAGCTTAGTTATGCCCTTTTCCTCTTGCTGCCCCTTATGCATGGAATTGCCTTCCGGTGACCTTGCGAACTGCTCCTTCTCTTACTGTTTTTAAATCTAAATTGAAAACTTTCTTGTTTTCTGAAATTTTTGGAATGTTGGACTAGTTTTTATTGTTAATTTGATATTGTATTTTATTGGCATTATAGTAATGTTATGTTGCACTGATTGTAACTGTATATACCCTTGACTTTTTTCATTTTTTATATCTTCATTTTATTATGTATTTATCTATGTCAACTGTTGTATTTTAATTTTGTAAAGTGCCATGTACATGGATGGTGCTATATAAATAAAGGATAATAATAACAACAACAACAACAGTAGACCCACTGAATTAATTGTCTACAGTAGACCTATTGAATTAATTGTTTCCTGATGAGTCAACATATAGGTTCATTCCACTAGTAGGTTTATTATCACTAGGGCTACGAAAGGATTCAGGGCAATGTGTGTGAAGCAAGATGGACAGTAAGAACTGGTATCAGCTGTATCCAAAGTAGCATTTCCTGGCCACTTTAAATGGGAAGTTCTAGAGAAAGATATCATAATCTAGGTGAAAAACTGGGCAAAGGAGACAAATATAAATCCATAAAAACTGGGAAAAGATATTACGATCAGCCCATTTTTGGACTGGAACGAAATAGCAAAATGAATTACAGTTGTGTAAACCCTCCAAACTAGAGAAAAACAGATGACCATAGTTCGAAATGCTCCATTTGCAGGAAGTCTACACTGAACAATAAACCAATTGTTCTTTAGATTCTAATATAATTAGATGTTGACACAACTATAATGACACCATTAGTGTCACCTGTGGTGGTGTTAAGCATCTTTATTTTCAGGAAGCAATAGATGTCTGAGAATGTTGAAAGACCAGGTATGATTCTAGGAAGCCAACTACTGTCATCACTGTATCACTGATGTTGCCCACAGTATAATGGTATAATAATTTTGGATCTACTTTGATAATAAGAATGTGGTTGGAGTAATATCACTAAGGCATTTTAAGTAAGATTACATACACCTTGTCATCCCCACTGTGTCACCTTGCCCCCTACTTTTTCTGAGAATAGGAGATTTGTGGATGTGAAATGGGGAAATGGAAAGGAGGGGACTCATGAAAATCAGATGCTCAGATCCTTTCTCTAGCATTCCTATCAGAATCCTGCCATAGACTTGTGTTGCATTGACTTATGCAAATCAGCAAACCAGTGGAAACTACTAGATAGCAGCAAGGCCTGTGAAGTAGGTTAGTAAGAATTTGTAAGAATCTAATTGAAAAAAAAGGGAGGGCTAATCATTTGTTTTCCTGTGATTATGCGAGTGACAAAGAGACAGTTGACAGTGCACAGGAAAAGAGATTAACAAGCAGTTGTGGAACACTATGTATGTTTACTGCAGCAATCCCATCAGTTCACACAGAAGTTCTAAAGAGTTAAAGGGAACTATAAGTGAGAATGACCTCAGGCTTTCTGAAAACAAAATATTTGGGGGTACATATGCCACTGGAACTGAGGCTAGTGCAAACCCATGCCACCTAGGAGATTCTGGGAGTTGTTCCTTTGTAGAGGGAATGACATAGAGTGTCCATTGAATGTACTGCTCACTGCATTGTTGATATGGCAGCCAAGAAAGTGAACACAATTCTTGGTTGCATCAAAAGGAGTATGGTGTCTAGATCAAGGGAGGTAATAGTATTACTCTATTCTGCTTTGGTTAAGCCTCACCTGAAATACTGGGCACCTCATTTCAAGAAAGATATTGACAAGCTGGAACATGTCCAGAGAAGGGTGACCAAAATGTTGAAGGGTCTGGAAGCTACGCCATATGAGGAGTGGCTTAGGGAGCTGGAGATATTTAGTCTGCAGAAGAGAAGCTTAAGAGGGGAAATGATAGCCATGTTTAAATATTTGAAGAGATGTCATGTCGAGGAGGGAGCAGGCTTGTTTTCTGCTGCTCCAGAGACTAGGACAAGGAGCAATGGATTCAAACTGCAGGAAAGGAGATTCCACTTGAACCTCAGGAAGAACTTCCTGGTAGTCAGAGCTGTCTGGCAGTGGAATATGCTGCCTTGGAGCAGTGATGTAGACTCGAGTCAAGAGACTTGGACTCAAGTTGGACTTAAGTTGCTTCAGTGACTCGACTCGGACTTGACTCAGCAATAAATGATGCACTGATTCGACTCGGCTCAAGACTTGAATATTTTTAATGACTGACTTGCTGCTCTCAGTTCAGTAACATAACACATTCATCCAGAACCCTTATGACTTTGAACAACACCTCCATCTCTTTTTGCCTACTGGTCACATGACAATCTGTCTCAAGCCCAGAGTGTGAGCTCATTTCTTAGAGGGAGATAGCAAATGGGCTAGGCAATTGCCTTGAGGCAGGCTTGAGGTCTGCTCAGCAGTCTGTCCTTGTTGTATATCAGAGGATCCTTCTAAAACTTTTCCTAAGAGTGGAAGACAAGACTCACCTCTAGAGTGCAGGGTGCATTTCTCAAAAGGGAACAGCAAACGTATTAGACAACAGGCTTAAGGAGGAAGGATCCTTCCTTCTAAAGCTTTTGAAACTTCAGTAATGGGGAGTAAGAAGGATCCTATTCTCCACTTCTGAAAAGTCATCCAGCTTCAGAAATGGAAAGTAAGAAGGATCCTGTTCCCCACATCCGAAGCTGCAAATGGCTGACTCTGCTTAAATTGTTAAAACTGACTTTATTTGGGTCTGTCCAATAATTCTGGAATTTTGGTTGGGGTATAAAGTTGACTTCCAGATTTGAGACTTAACTTGAGACTTGACTTGAAAGTATCTTCAAGGACTTGAGACTTGACTTGAGACTTGAAGGTAGAGACTTGAGATTTGACTGGAGACTTGGAGTAAAAGACTTAAAAATACCACTGCCTTGGAGTGTGGTGGAGTCTCCTTCTTTGAAGGTTTTTAAGCAGAGGCTGGGTGGCCACCTGTTGGGACTGCTTTGATGAGGGTTCCTGCATGGCAAGGGGTTGGACTGGATAGCCCCTGGGGTCTCTTCCAACTCTATGATTCTATGATTCTATGATTCTAGTACACTGGTTTGCCATCTAGTATCTGTGTGGGAATCTTTCACCTTCACACTGATTTGCCATAAAATTTAGTGGGTTTCTTCATACCTCAATAGATATTTTTGAATTTGTTCCATTTGGGGTGGAGGGGCAAGGAAAAAATAATTACAGAATGCCAGTGGAATGCATACCGTATGGATTAATCTAAAGCAGCCTTCAAAAATCATTGTATTGTAATATGAAACTCTATCAATGCCATGACCATTCACAGTCTGTCAGTGAACTCAGCTCCCACCCAGCATACACAGTAGGGTGATTTGCCAAGTGATAAACAGAAAGCTAGAGCTGAAAGAAATAAACAAAGACAGACGAAGCACAGATGAATATGTACATGTGGCTTCTTGTCAGAGTTCAAGGACTCAGGTTTAAAGCACATTATTTTATACATTTTCAGCATTTTATGCTAAACCATAATGATAATAAAAAGTTAACAGGGTGACTAAGAATTAAAATGAAACAAGACAGAAAATGAAAACAGTGGGTTGGATCCAGGCTGTGTCATACTTAGAGCAGACCAAAGGACTTACCCTTCATCAATGCATATGGGACATTTTAGTCCTCCACAGTCATGTTTCCTATCAAATTTCCCTCAGAATTTGATTTCGAAGGCAAGCATTCTACAATATTATTATCTGAAGACTTTTAAACAATGTCCACCAAAGTTTCAGCTACCTGCCATTTACCTTTTTTTTTAAATAATTTTTTGTGCAAAAAAATACCATGTACATTTTTTACCTTTACACAGATTGAGTCCTGAACTTTGAATAGTCTTCAAAAATTATATGATTTTCAAGAGCTTTCCTGCAGTGAGGAGAAAAATGGTGAAATAATTTGTTCTTGCCTGTGAGAGCAAACTTTACAAAAATTTACATTCCTACTTCCAACACAAATCTGGGAGATTACGCAACCACACATGGCTCCCAATACTGAACTCATGGCATCATAGGTTGATAAGTGTAAGAATTCCCAGGCTAATGTGTATGTATGATGGGCAAGGATATCCCCTTCTCCATTTCTATGGCATTTGTCAGCCAGATGTGCATCTAACTGTCATTCACTACTCATTTCCAGCTGAACCTGGACAAACCAGAGACTTCTGAACTATTCTAAGAATGTGTAGACCCAGCATGGAAGTAGAATAGTCTCTGTGGCAACACTGAACTTTATTCAAATTAAAAATGAGACAGGATTTCATTTCATTATGGGTTTCCTTCCCAAAGTGAGACTTGTTCTTCTACCTTTGTCATCCACCCTTTGCAACTGAGTGATAAAACTATTTCTTGAAGTCTCTAGAATATAATTGCATGTTTTATCCTTATATATTCTTCTATTACTATTATTTTATACTCTTTGAAAGAACAAATTACCAAAGGCAAGGAAGCGATGGACAGGGAGAAGGGAAAGAAATCACAGAAATTCCTGATGCTTTCAGGGCCTCCTCCCAAGTACAGGAATACAAAAACAAGCAAGCATTAGCTGTTGGACCAAATGCCACTCTTAGCACTTCCTTCTACTGGTATTTAGTATTATGTTTTAATATTATTCTCAAACCAGTGGAATATGCCATAAGCACTCTTAATTTTCTTAATTAGAGTTTGTAGATAATACATACCTCTCTCTATTCCTCTAGTCAGACCATCACCATTTATCTCAACAAAATATTTACAGGGGAAATTGTCTTGGTTCTGAGATTCATGTTTAAATTGTTTGTGATATCTATGGTTACAATGTCTTTTTGAATAGCTAAAAAAAAGTTACCTAGTATAGAACGGAAAACTCTACAATTACTCCATCAAGAATAATAATTTGAGGACACCTTGGTTTATATATGACTGCTTGAGTATGAGCTTTCTTCCTTAGCCCAGGGATGATACTTGAATTAATTACAGGGCAAAGCAGGATCTGGACAGCCATGAATAAAATGTGGATAATTATCTTTTCTGTATTGTTTCACCTGTAAGATTTAGGAGCCACTGAAATCCATTAAATTTCCAAGAGATCTCACAGTAGGAAGACAAGGGTCCCAGTGCATGTTTAGTAAGAAGGTCACTTGGGCAATGCATTGTATTTCAACCCAAACTACTTTCTTGGAATCAGAGCTTGGAAAAGTTTCCTGGCCCATGCGGGATGCAGAGACCAGAGGCAAATAACATGGGCTGCGGGGGAAGGCCACTTTATTTAAACTATTTAACTCTTAGCTCTTCAGGTGGAGGCAGAGGTAGATGTAGGGTAGGGCAAGTAGCATACATGCCCCAGACACCAATGATGGGGGGGGCACAAAAAGGCTGTGCATGTAGGGATGGGAGGTGAGGGTAGCGTTAAGAAGGTAGAGGCACAACTTCCACCATTGCCTGAGGCACTGTTTAAGCTAGATACGCCACTGTTTATGCTAGATACACCACTGAGTAGAGGAATGCTATAGTGGATTCCAGACTTCCTCCTCAACAACCCCTGAACCAAACTCTAAGCCCCAAATGCATGTTATAATTGACGTGTTTTCCTTAATATCTTAATCTGATATTAGGCAGGTTTTCCCAAGGGATCTCCTCTCTCGAATTCTACGACTTAAAAGTGGAAGGTGCCCCAGGTAGAGTCCAAGTTTACTCTCTCTGCTGGCATCCCAAGTCCCATGACTTGAAGAAAGAGGAAATCTGGATAAGTGTCCTTCTTTCTTAAAGCTTCTTGGGCTACTCATTGTGATTGTTGCCCTCACCATTGATTGACCATTTATTAATTTATCCAAATCATACCCCGCTTTTGACCCACCAAACGACCCAAGTCAACTAACAAAATTAAAGATAGAAGTTGGCTAAAATGTTACACACAGAAATTAAAAGCACAATTAAACAACAATGCTATTAAAAGCAGATAGTAAAAAAAAAAAACATTAAATACATTAAAAACATATAGCATAATAATAAATCTCATAACTATAAACACTATTCCAGCAATTGATTTAAATACCAAGTGGTTATGGGGATAGATTTTTTTTTTTTTTTTTAAAAAGATTGAACAACATGTTTCTTGAATTTTAGGGAACCCTGCCAAGGAGAATCCTGAACTAATGAGAATCTTCACAGATTGTGACTTATTCTGTGCAAATTCACATAATTTTTAGGTGATTATTTTTTTAAAAGAAAACTTTTTTTTCTTTTTGCACAGGAAACATTTTCTGACCAGAAGATAACATTTCTGCACAGAAAATTCTCTTGTCTATATAAAATGAAATAATAATAATAATAATACAAATACAAATACAAATTTTGTGCGGAATAAGTCCTGAACTCAAATAGTCTTCCAAAACTAGACAGTGTTTGAAGCCTTTCTCCCAGCAGGGAAAAAAATGCTAACATTACTCTTTCCTTCCTTTTAATTCTTCATAAAGAATTACACCCCCCCCCAAAAAAAACCCAACACACACACACACACACAGAGGCACACATACATGGATCAATTTGTTGTATTCTCTAGCATCAGTGAGGTGGTGGTGGGGGGGGGGGCAAAAAACAAAGACAGAAAGAAACAAAAACCTTCCTGGAAAGTAGATAATTCCAACCTGGCCCTGGTAATCAACCAGTCAAAGCCTATCTGAATGGTAGAAGAATGGGGTGAGACCAGAACAGGCTTCTAAAGTTTCCCGTTCTGCCTTCAAGCCTCAACACTGAGGGGAGCACTACAGAAGGCTTTCCTCAGGCCATTTCCACACTACACCATTATAGTGCTATTATTCCACTTTCAACATCCTATGGAATCCTGGGGTTTGCAGTTTAGGGAGGGGCATTTAGAATTCTCAGCCAGAGAGTTCTTTGGCGTCAGTAAACTACAAACCCCAGAAATCCACAGGATGTTGAAAGTGGAATAATAGCACTATAGCAGTGTAGGGTGGAAATGGCCCCAGTCTCTGTTCTGTAAGCCCAGTTAAAAAACAAGTGTCACCCACAGCCACCAAGGCTCTGCAGAACATACACACAGTTTAGCACAAGCAAGTTTTCTAAGACTTGATCAAGATTTTCTGGAAGATCAACCAATGCAGTGATTCTACAGTTCATCATACATAGAAAAGCGTGACAGAAATAAAGACTATACCTTTGTGGAAATGTAATTCTAATCTGTTCCTTCAGAGAGATAATTGCAGCATGCATAGAGTTCTCCTTTAAAATACTAATATTCTTAACACAGCCAAGTCACATGAATATAGAAATGTAACGGGATACGGATCAATTCCAATCAGGCTTCTCACTGGGATGTGAGATTAAGACTGCTTTGGTCATCTTGGGGAATGGCCTATATGAGGACTTGGATAGAGACAGCCTGGCCTTGTTAGTTCTCCTCAACTATGGTAGCATTTCCATATTACCGACAATTGTGTCCTTCTGGACCAACTCTTAGGTCATTCTGAACCAGTTCCTCTTTAAGCAGTTCTGATCCTTTCTATCAGGTGAGACTGGATTACTGTTCCACTTCGTAACCCCTTCCCTAATTATCTCTCATAAAACTCTATCCTGTTCTTCTGTTATTTAATCTCTTGCTTTGGGTGTTACCCTGATTTCTGGGGTCCCTTGGGGGGACACCTCAATGTGCTCCACATGATGGGGAATGAAAACTAGCCAGACCACGAGCAATAGCAATGTGAGAGGCAGGGTAACCCAGCAAGGTCTTTTTACCCAGTTTTTACGGGGTCAGGAAAAGCCAAAAAACAAACAAAAATGTCCAATAAATGATTTTATTGAATGAAAGTCTCACACACCAACACAAACACTCACACACTCACTCAAGACCTATTAAGAAGCAAAAGAGAGGAAACTGGATAGGGGAATATTGAAGGGGTTGTAGCTGGGGTAATACTGCACCTTTTCCTGAAGTCCTTGGTCTGGGAAAAACAGCGGAGAAGTGGGGCTCAATACGGAGAGGGTTGAGGGGATTATTCAACGGACGGAGAAACGGTCTGCTGGGATGACCAGGAGTGATCCAAAGAACCACTCAAAAACTGGGACTATCTGTAGGGGAAAAAGTACCTGGAGGGCTAATCCTTTCCTGGGGAGAACAATGAGTGTTGCCATGAGAAAGGAGCTCCACAATGGTAACTTCCTTCGTGTGATGAGATTACAAGGTGTTGCCAAAGTCTCAGGATCCTCGGCTCCATTTGGTTGTAGTGACTTCATGTAAATGGTCCTCACCTGATGGGATATTTGCTCAACTTGGGGCAAACACGCTAATCCCCTCAAGTTGGCTTCTCAGGGGCTGAGGGCCATTTGTCTACTGTGGGTTTGCACAGCTTGAGGTCTCCTGGGGCTACATGACTGGGGATTTTACTGGCCTGACCTGGTTTTCGATCGTTCGACTGTGGCTGCCTATGTGCTTATCCAGGCAACCTCTCAGGCACACGGAACCATATTTAATATCAAAATTGTAGACCCCAGGATAGCTTTTTTTTCCAGTGGAGTAACATGGGACCTGAATGTTTAAAGACTGCCTATCTCATTATGAACTTGTCTGGTTAGGATGGTCTGAATGAGAGGTCATACTGTGTCACTGACACCCAGAAAGCCCCATTCGTCAGAAAGATGGGAATGAGCTCTCTCTTACGTCAATTTGTAGGTGCTCTTTAAAAAAAAAATGGAAAAAACTGATACCATAACAATAATAAAAGGATTATAATCTAAAGATGAATTTGCTTTCAGCTAATTGATTTCCTGCTCGTTCATGGAAACTCATTGGGTGACCTTGGGTGCATCACACACACTCAGCCCTTAGGGTTGCCATAAGTCAGAAGTGACTTGAAGGTGCAGAACAACAATAACAATAGGCTAGAAAAGAGCTACTATATAAAGTTTTACAAACACACAGAAACTGCTAAAGCAGAAGACAGCAGTGTTTATTGATTAATGAATTATTTTAGACCTGCCAGAAAATGTCACAGGACAAAAACCAAGAAAGCAAAGGGTCAAAGAGAGAGAAAGAGAATATGTATTTAGAAAAGATCACATTTGTTTTCTTCCCAGCTGGTGTGATCTTGTGCTGTATCACCCATTTGCATATGGCATTCATGAAGAAGCTACCTGTTGTGTGCACTCCTCTAGAATGGATAATAATGTGAAATAATTCATTTTTCAAGAGAGAAGATAAGAGTATTGTCAGTGCGCAATGACGTGTAACAAAGAAGCACACTCGTATCTGATAAACCATTGCTATGTACAGGTGAGGAGTAGGGATAGATAGATTAGTTTATTTCTCACTCATGTCATTCTTGCATGTATTCATTCATAAGTCTACTCCATTCCATTTTAGCATATTTTATCATATTTTTCACAATATATACCTTTTTAAAACAGATAATCTTTTAATATGCAATTAATGCTAAAAGACAGATTTTTGTACTCTATCTATCTATCCATCCATCCATCCATTATATGAATTGTGGCATTTTTTATCCAAAGTTTAGAAAGGCATGAAAACTTAAAGATAACTGTGTTCCAAGCCATGTATTAGTGCCAAGTTGGATTAACTGGAGGACAAACCAGATCAGAAGTAATCAGTCACTAGCATACATGTTACCATTTACTCTGGGAAGGAAACAAGAACTAGCATGAAAACAGTTGAAAACAATTGTGCAGCACAACCCTTTACATTTCTACTCACAACTTTTGTTGTTGTTGTTGTGTGAGTTATGGAGACACTAAGGGCCTTTCTGCACTACACTGCCTAACCCCTTGACACAAAGGTTATGTTTAAAGGGTGGAGTTAGAGCTAAGTGTTACTGGCAGGGCACATTACTAGGCTGGAATTGCAAAGCCAATCTAGTGAGAAAGGCCATTTCCACACTATACTGTTCTTGTGCTATTATTCCACTTTCAACATCTTGTGGAATTCTGGGGTTTATAGTTTACTGAGGCCAAAGAGCTCTCTGGTTGAGAATTCTAAATCCCCCTTCCTAAACTGCAAACCCCAGGATTCCACAAGATGTTGAAAGTGGAACAATAGTGACAACTGAAGCCCCTGTCAGAGCTGCTGATGACAAGCAGCAGCTATTGGTCCCTGTGGCTCTGGCTGGAGATGAGTCCTGCAGCTCAAGAGCTCCCCCTGCTGCCATGGACCAAGCAGGCTTGGACAGTCCTCTGCCTGCTCCTTTAGAGCAACAGGGATCTGATTCTGAAGATGGTTTGGAGCCTGTGTCAATCAGCCCACAAACAAGGCAGAGACTCAAGAGAGCTGAGCAAAGGGAGGCTTCCTTGATTAAGTTCAAGAAGCAGTGACTAGCCACACCCGTGCCTTGGGCTATATAGCTGCCTGCCTGGAAGCTTTCCTTTGCTTGTGGCAAACTTCTTATAAGCTCTCTCCTTGCCTGTTCCTTGCTTCCAGCACTTGGCTCCTGATACCTTGGATTCATCTCTTGGCCCCTGGCTTTTGGAACTCTGACTATGGCTTGTTGCTCTGGCTTAGGTAAATGGTCTTCCTTTGAGTAAGTGCTTGCTTGACTCCTCCTGGCAGGACTCTGCTAGCTCTCCCACTCCCTTCTCTGGGCTGGCTTGCTGCCTGGGTCTCTGACCTTGACAACAATAGCACTAGAACAGTGTAGTGCGGAAAGGCCCTAAGGTGAACTTATTTCTTTGTATTAAGTTCTGTGAGTTTCAGTTCTAGGTAAACAAGTGTAGGTTTGCAGCTGTATTGCATTTGCTTTAAGTATTTATTTTCAGGATCTGTTTTCTTTCTTCTCCCAATGACAATTGCTTACGACAGTTTATAGCAACAAAACAGGCATATATTAAAGCAGGAGTCAAGAGGACCACACAGAATAAAACACTGGCTGAAACTGAAAAGAATAATGAAACTCAAAATTGACAAACTTTACTTACTCATGATTTAAAGCACACAATATTTTGTTTTAGAAATGCAAGATCAAGTGACATTTTAAAAAAGAACATTGTGCAAGACTGTGACTATCTTGTTTTTAACTGTGTTATGTGTCTATATGTTACTGTATTTTAACCTGTTCTTCCCCACCTTGATCAATGGGGAGAGGTGGTTCATAAATGAATAATAATAATAATAATCCCAAACTAAAGAAATTCCTAAATGTAGATAAACATACATCCCACTCCATCTCAAGTTTGCATTATAATTCTAGAAGAGTGATTGGCTATTTGTTTTAATAAACCAGGGAAAATTTATTTTTAATCTTTAAAATTCCAAAGGAGAGTTGCTTCTTCATAGAAAATGGGTATGTGACGCTTTGCATCAACTGATACTGCAGAATGTTTGATTGACTTATGGCATTATCTAATATGTGCACCACTTGAATTTCATTTAAAAAAGTAAACTGATTGCATATCTTAATCTCTCAGACATAGGTTAAGTCTTCTTCCTGTCTTTTTTTAAATTCTTATTAAAACAAAGTTCAGGCACTTTTAAAAGCAGCTTTCAAGATGATTTAAGACAAGCTGGTGCTGCACTGAAAGGCCAATAACTATGAATGAAGTTATTGGCCATTTCCGCACAGGCTGAAAGAAATGGTGCAGAGCGTACTCCAGGGAGGACGTCTGTACCTTAGAGCGGACTGGGTTGGACCTACTTAGTGTAGTTCCGCACCTCAGCCCGCTCCGGAACGACCTGAAGTGGTCATCCAGTGTGCTTTTGAAAGACCGCTGGAAACAGGTTTTTCAAAAGCACAGGGTGCGCCACTCTGTTCCCGCGCTCTGGTGCAGATTTGCAGGCTTGCACCAGTGCAAGCCTGCGATCTGCCAGGGGCGGGCTTTAGGCTGGTGAGCTTCAGCGGTTGGTGGAGAGCCTCGACCAACCGGAAGCCGCCATTTTCGTCCCTGGAGCAGTGTGGAGTGGCGGCCACACACTGCTCCAGACCAGCCTGGACCCAAGTGTGGAGCCAAGAAGTCTGGTAAGTACCAGCACGGGGCGATTCCCTTGCCCCGTGCAGAAATGGCCATTGTTTAAGAAGGGTATTTTCTCTCAGGGACAGTTTATATAATTATGGTGTTAAAGGAGTACCTTGATATTTATTTCTGTTTAGAACATCCTGAAAACTTTTTGTGTATCTTAGACAGGCAAAATAAAAAGTTCATGTCACTGACCTTCTTTAGAGTTTTTCATAAATTCAACAGCTGAAGCTGTCACTGACATGTCTAAATTCTAGTATATCAGAAATTATTTCAGAGTTCTGAAATTGTAATGTCAGAATGTAACATTTTTGCAGTTGTGACTGTGATCACTTCATTGTTTTATTATTATATGGTTCCCAGGCAGCTAAACCTGTTATTTATAAGAATAAAGAGGAGAGAGAAAAAATGCAGACTTTTAAAGCAGGGTCAATTGTCCCTTTCCTTTCAAGACCATTTACTCTTCTCACAATATCCATGCTAAATCCAGAGAGGGAAGTCAAGGACAAGTATCAATATTACTTGTAAGTATGTCACAAATGATCCGCAGATTCCTCTCCTTAGGAGAAAAAAATTACTCATTTTTCCCACAGCAAAGATGTGTCCTAATACTCCAAAATACAGTTAATACATCTCCAAAATTATTGTGGGCATAAGAAAACAAACAAAACCCATGGTTTAATGTACAAGATATTATTCATACTTCATGACATCTAAGTGAACAAATGCAGAAAGCTATTTAATTTCTAAGAGGTAAGAAAGCATTATAGGTTTATTTCATGGAGTGGCAACTTTTGGTTGCTCCACAAGCTAGTTTTCTGCCACTAGGAACCTTCTGGAGTGCCAAAAGTAGCAACACTGCAAACAACAACAAAACATTTCTGGTTTTCCAACTTGGGTATTTTACTACATTGCATAGTATAGTGGAGGGGGGAAGCTATGACTTAATTGAAAGGTGAACTGAAGCCCCGAAGACTTGCAGGAGACCAAATTTACCCTTTTTCCTTTACAGAAAAAGCACAATCTAGGGGAGTCTAGGGGAGTCTGGGCTGCCACACCACAAAACAAAACAAAAACTGGGATTGAATGCTTCCTCAAGCCTGTACTTTGACCACCCATGTACTTTTGCAGCAGCACTAGAATCGAAAGTCACATATACAATAAGTAACCACTAAGTACTGTTTGTACATGTATTGCACATTTGCCTCTGCATGTAAGTGTCTATGATGAATATATCTTCAGAGGAAACAAAGAAAAGTGCTTCCTTTCCTAAATTTCCAAAATATGCTTTGATTCATACACTGCCGTCTTAAAACCAATCTATATGTTCAGCCCTTACAAACTTGAAAGCTACAAAATAAACCAATAGGATTTCTCTCTCCCTCTCCTTTGTCATCTGAAATAGACAGGATGCCATAAGTTCGTTGATGTATTAAAGGTTTGCAGAGAACTTTCTTCATCTAGCTGATGTAAGAAATGATACCGGTAATCCAGTTTTACTTAGGTTTTTCCTAAGGATCCAACATTTTGACTAAGGTCTGAGTAAGGTTTCCAATTGGTAAAGGTTTGTTGTCCTTATTCAAAAGTTCAGATTCTGAGCACATTTACATGTTATAGAGAAACAAGAGTAAATCTGATGAGATGAGCAACACAGATATTACACACCAGTTGACTTCTGGAGCTTACAAATTTCATCTATAGTTGTGATTGGCACATTCCGTTTCTCCTATAACCAGGGGTCCTTTCACACTATAAAGATACAGTGTTATGATTCCATGTTCAGTGCCATGGCTGCATGTTGTGGAATCCTGGGCTTTGCATTTGGTGATATACTAAAACTCTCTGGCAAAGAATCCTAAATCCTATAGAATACTTCCCTAAACTACAAATTTTAGTATACCATGGAATCTTGCCACGGCAGTTAAAGTGGCATCATAGGGCTGTACTAATATTATATATATATATATAATATTATATGGAAAGGCTGCACCTTTTGGTCAAAGAAACAAGTAGTCCTATAAATTCCAGGGAAAACTCTAGCACAGATGAAGAAGTCTCCAGAATCAGACTCCATCTAAGAGTGTATTTTTACTTTCTCTCCCTCGTTACCAGTGTAATTTTTCTCCTGCCCTATTTGTTACATATTGATTTTTCGTCCATCTGCATTTTCATTCAGTTTCCAACAGCTGCCTGATGTGAGCTAAGCAAGAGTGACATCTCTGCCTCAGAGTTCACAGAGAACCAAATTACTGCACCTCATGCAGATCTAAACACTGCTCTTGTATACCTTCCTGATCAAATTGTAAACCATTTTCCCCTCACCAAAGCTCTCAGGTTCTTCTTAGGTTCTTCAGTAGTGGAAAGGAGTCTTGCACTTCTTGGATATTTAATGTTCTGTAACTCTGCTGTAACTAATGGCAGTCTTCTTCTCGGAAATTGAATGGGGAAGACATTCCTGTACAGTATGTCATTTCCAGACAATGTTCTCTTAATTTTTTAATGCAACTATTATTTTGATTTATTATGGCTGTAGTCATTTCTTTTTTATTCATTCCATTTCAGGGTGTGTTCCTTATGATTGTAAAAAAAAACCCCAGATACAATTCCCTGAGATCTATTTTGCTCTATGCATATATTTTTAATTACTACAATGCATAATACAGCAGGGTGAAAGTACTACCATCTGCATTAATCACAAGTTACAGAGGTGATGCTCAAAATGCCTCACTCAGCTCTCTAAACTCATGCAGATGATGTTTTTGGAGCTGAGGGCACGTCCCTGTGTTTATGTCTCATTGCATTTTAAAATTGTTACCTGGTTTCCATTTAGAACATTCAGCAATTGACACTGAGAGTTACTATGGACCTGACACAGCTGTTTTGTGCCTTTTCCGTATTGTCAAAGGTCTGTAGTGATGACAGTATTCATCACAGATTTTATGATGCTGGTCAACTCATGATTATGAACCTGAAGCTTAGAGATTTCTTCTTGAAACTAGTACAGATTTTGCCACTGATTAAAATGGGACTTTGGATTTGGATTAGCCCTGATGAGCTATGTGCTAATGTGTGCGCAGATGAACATACAAAGGGGGAGTTTAAATCATTTTGTTCAAGTAATCAAGGTGCTTCAGTGATATAGATTTCATTTTCAAATCTTTTGCCTTTACCATTATCTCATCAAGAAAGGGAGTCATGTGATACTTGAAAGACAAACAGATTCATTTCCTTATGAGGGTTTGTGAACACCCAACCCACTTTGACAGATACATAAAGTAAAGCCTTTGTAGTTCAGAGTCGAGTGTACATACTACATATAAATGGAACATATGAAGCCCCAGCTGTATCTACAATAGATATGCCTGCAATTTGAATATTGCTTTCTATTCAGGTCAGAAAATGATATATCTATTCGTAATCACCACCACCAATTTTATTAAGTGACATTCCACTTTTCTCTTTATAACGAGACTCAAGGTGGCCGACAACATATTTAAAACCAATACAAACTAAAAATATACAAAAGCTTCACTACAAACATAACAATAAAAAACGTAAAAGCAATTAAACAATTGATAAAGTTAAAAACATTGAACATCAAAAACATTAACATTTATTAAAAGACAACATGCAAATTTTAAAAGCAACGCCACACAGTATTAAAAGCCCACTCCACTCAGTTTCCAAGAACCTGACAATATAAAAATATCTTAACTTGCTGATGGAAGAAGAGCAAGGATAGAACCACTCTGGATTCCCAGGGGTGGGCTCCAAAGTCTGGGAGCAGATATTGAGAAGGTTCTTTCCCTTGTCCCACTTTAAAGGGGCCACACAATACTTTATTGTGATTAAAAGTTACATTACTGCTGGGAAATTGTAATTTTGTTGTTTTACTATATATAAGCCAAGATCTAAAGGTTTCTTCTTGGCTTACCTAAGGATGGATAAAAATTACAAAAAAAAGGTTGAAAATTGTGTTTCTCAAGCATCACGAAATGTGTGTGTGTGTGTGTGTGTGTGCGCGCGCGCGCGTGCGTGCGCGCGCACATGTATGTGTTTAGCACAGAAAACAGCATGTTCTGTGCAGGAAATGGCATTTTATGTAAATACAAAAGTATTTTTGTGCAGAAAATGTTGTTTTCTGAGC
This sequence comes from Cyclura pinguis, assembly GCA_030412105.1. Classification (NCBI taxonomy): domain Eukaryota; kingdom Metazoa; phylum Chordata; class Lepidosauria; order Squamata; family Iguanidae; genus Cyclura; species Cyclura pinguis. The sequence goes on from CM059600.1 coordinate 136,730,465, forward strand.
AAAAGAAAGTGTGAATTTTGTTCAGAATAAGTCTTGAGCTGCAAACAGTGTTTGGAAACTGCACAGTATCCTTAGATTTTCTTGCAACAGGGAGAAAATAGTTAAAATGTATTTATTTATTTGTTGAATTTATATCCCACCTTTCTTCCAAGATGTGATTGAAGGTGGCTTCCAATATTTTATACAAAAAAGACTAAAATAAATCATTATTTTATGAAAGTTAAAAAGAATTAAACAATCATTTTGAGTGCTTCGAGTGTATGTTCCTGCATGGTAGAGGGCTGGACTCAATGCTCATTCTGGTTTCTTCCAACTCTATGATTCTATGGCCATTTCCTCATGATGGAGCTGTGCCACTTCTGGGACAGTATGGCAGCAGTCGGCAGGTTGTGCTTCCACATGACATTGTCGCTGGCCTGCTGCCGTCCCATCCCCAAGCATCATGCTCATGCAGTTTTTACGGCACTCCTGTCCCTCTTGGCCATGCAGAAGTTGTGGAAGCACAGTGGTGATGCTTCCTTCCATAGCTCAGCAATGCCTGGCTGCGCTGTCGAAGGAAGAGATGGCACCATCGCGCTCCCTTCTGCTTGGAGCAGGCAAGTGCAGAAGGGAGCATTGCTGACACACTCCCTTCTGGACCTGAGACTGCAGTGTGATGACGTGGAAGACCCTATGATGATAATACTACTTATAAACATGATTGAAACAGTTAAAAACACTTAAAACATTTGTAAAACATCATTTCCATTAAAAGATTAAAAATACAGTGCACAACTTAAGAAACACACCACTGCTCCATAATTAAAATGCAAAGGCCTGCTTGAAAAAAAAAAATCTTCATCTGCTGGTGGAAAGAGGGATGGAAGGTGGCAAACTGGACCTCTTATGGAAGGGAGTTCTATAGCTTGGGAACAGCCATGGGGAAGGCTCTTTCCTGAGTTTTCACCAAATGCATCTGGATGGTGGTGAGACTCAGATAAATCTCTCCCCTGCAGAAGTTAAAGGTCTCCATTGCTTTAATAAAGGGATATGGTCTTTCAGATAGTCTGAACCTAACATATAGAGGACTTTAAAGATCAGCACTTTGAATTCTGTGCAGAAACAGACTGGTAGCCAATGGAACTGTTTCAACAGAAGAGTCACATGATTCCTACAACCAGCCTCAGTCAACAGCCTGGCTGCAGCATTTTGGACCTTCGGAAATTTCTGAATAATTTCCAAGGGCACACTGTGCAGAGCATGTTACAGTAGTCAATATGGGATGTAATCAAGATATGTGTCACCATAGTCAGGTCTAACTTCTCAAGGAATGGACACAGCTGGTGTCCTAGTCTTAACTGTGCAAATGTACTCCTTGCTACAGTCAAAACCAGGGCATATAGCCCAGATTCAGTTTCAGGAGCACACCTAAGCAGTGAAACTGAGATTTCAGGGGGAAGGTAACCCCATCAAGCACAGGCTGAATCTTTATTCCCTTATCCTCCTCCTTATTGTCCAGAGCATCTCTGTCTTGCCTGGATTAAGTTTCAATTTGTTCACCCTCATTCAGTTCATTACTTGTCAGGGATTCCAGGCAGGGAACCCTGGGAAAATGATCAGCCCACTGCAAAGATGCTGCATCATGCTCCAGCTGTGGGTGATTGCAAGGTTGCATCAGAAACTGGGGTCGTGTGCAGATGGTAGAGGGAGGTGTGCAAACCTCTGCCTGATTGGTTGTAAATATGTATATAAGAAAGCAATCCCCAGTATGTATTTGTCTGTTGACCAAACCGGTGTCTGGCGCAAGCCTTTGTCCGTCTGTTCCATGTTGTGTACATATCGGAACGTTGCTACAAGATAAAGTGCCTCCTGTTTGGAAGAAACTCCTCCGTGTGTGAGTATCCTTACTGGGGAACAAGGCTGCTGCTGCTGGCTCGCTGTCCTGTGGTTATTCCGCTGCATCTCTGTGGGGCTGAAACTCCTATCATCCCCCAACAGTGGTTATGGGCCCAGACCCACAGTGCACAGCATCCACAGCGCACCTGTAGTTGTTTTCCCCTGGATACTGGGACTGTTTTTGACTGTTTGCCTGGCTCTCTGGTGCATTGGGAGTCTGTGTTTTGGCAAAGAGACAGTTAATCTTCAGTCCGGAGCTCATCAAGGTCACTGCGGCCAGCTGCTTTGTTTGTTGATTTTTTCCTTACAAAGGCGGCAGCATGGCTGAGGGAGGTTATCTGCGTTTTGAGAAATTGTCCTACTTTAATTATCAAAGCTGGCAAATTTACATGAGAGCCACTTTGATGAAGGAGAACCTGTGGCACGTTATGGAAAATGAGGGACAGCCCCCAGAAGGAGCAACTGCTGCCCAAATAGCTGCGTTCAGAAGTGCGGACGAGAAAGCCAAAGCAGTTATTTTGCTTACTTTAAGTCCTTCCCAGTTGATTCATGCTGCTGCTGCAGAAACAGCATATCAGCTGTGGCAGGCTTTGAAGCGTGTGCATCAACCTTCCTTGTGTTTGTCCAAAATGTTATGGACAAAAAGACTGTATAACACAAAGTTATGTCCCGGAAGCTGTGTGAGAGAGCACCTCATGCTGATGAAACAGCTTTTCCAAGAGACAGCTGAAAGGGGAGTAAAAATCCCAGAAACGCAAAGGAGTTTTATTCTGCTGGGAAGCCTCACTAAGGAGTGGGACTTTTTGATGTACAGCCTGCAGGGAGTTCGTGAGGAGGAGCTGACTGTAGACCTGATAGCCGGGAGGATCCTGGAGGAACTCCAACGTAAGCAGTTCGATTCCAGACTGCAGTCAGAGGGAGAGGCGGCTCCTGAGAAAGAAGGAGTGTGCAGCTATGCCAGACACTGCTACAGATGCAAGAGGGTCGGCCATCTCCAGAAGGACTGCAGAATGCCAGCGCTGAGCAGAGGGAAGAAGACAGCCCAGAAGCGGAGGGGCGTGTCGTCACAGGCTGAAGGCCATGTGTCTATGGCAAAGGAACAGTCTGAGAGTGGTGTGTGGTTGCTAGACAGTGGTGCAACTCACCACATGGTGAATAATTTAAAGCTGTTGAATGATGTAACAAATGCAAATGTAACAGCAATTTCCCTTGCAGATGGGGCACCAAGCAAGGTGCAGAAGATGGGTACTGCATATGTACCATGCTTTGGTAAATCATTCAATAATGTGTTGTGTGTTACCAACCTGCAGAATTGTATTTTGAGTATCTCTCAACTGACCAGTGAGGGTTACAAAGTGGTGTTTGAACGGGAGAAATGTACAATAACTGAGAATGGTATGTTTTGTGCAAAAGGGGTGAAAAAACAGGGGTTGTACCACATGTTGCCCAAAGGAAAAGTGGCAAATGTTAACCCATTGTGTAACAAACCTCTACATGATAAGTGTGCACATTACCTACACCGAGTGATGGGACATGTCAGCTACAAAAGTTTGCAGGAGTTAGCAAAGGTATGCCCTGAGCTAAAAGTCAGAAATTGCCCTAAGTTTCTAGATTGCTCTATATGCAAAAAAGTGAAGGTAAAGGCTTATCCCATTGCCAAGAAAAGCAAGTGTGTCATCCAACGTCCTTTTGAGGTTGTATATGCCATTCAAGCCAACTGAAGGGCAAAATACGTATGTCCTGGTCATTGTAGACAGACACACCAGGTACTCCTATGTCTATCTGCTGAAAGGGAAAAGCCAAGCAGCTGAAAAGTTCCAAGAGTGGGTGAATGCTGTTGAGAGGGAATTTCCTCACAAAGTAGCCAGTCTCGTGTCAGACAGAGGGGGAGAATTCCTGTCCAATAGCCTGCAAGCCTGGATGCGTAAGAAAGGCATAAGGTATAAAACCACCAACCCCGCATCTCCCGGGGAGGATGGTCTTGCAGAAAGAAGAATTGGGCTGTTAAAACAAATGAAGGACTGTATGATGGAGGATGCCCAAGCCCCAGCAGGACTTTGGGGAGAAGCAATAAAGACAGCAAACTAACACATAAACAGGTTGTGGAGCTCAAGTGTGAAGCAAACTCCATATTACCTATTGTATGGTAGGGCGCCAAACCTGAAGCATCTACGTGTTTGGGGTCAGTTTGCTAGTGTGTATGTTCCCCCATGTTTCAGAAAGTCTGGAGAGGAGAAATCTAGACGGTTACGCTTTGCGGGATATGAAGGTAACAAATATAGATTTCTACACCATGCTGGCAAAATAGTGTATTCCAGGAGTGCAAACTTTGAAATCCATTCAGGATGGGATAGACTGCACTGTAACCTGGGTAAAGGTGTGAAAAGTGGGAAAAGACTGCACCGTGATCAAGAGGTCTTGATTCCCCTGAGGGAAAGTGTGACAAGTGTTCCCGAAATTCCTGAAGATGGAGGGGCAGTGATGTCTGATGAGGAAAAGGACAGTGTCCCGGATACACTTGAATGTTCTGAAAGTGGAGGGGCAGTAATGTCTGAGGAAGAAAAGGACGGTGTCCCGGATCCACTTGAAAGCTCTGAAGATGGAGGGGCGGTGATGGCTGATGATGAAGAAAGGACCGAGGAAAGTACTGAGGAGGAGAAGTCAGAAGTCTCACTCGACGTCACGCCAAGGAGTTCAATGCCGCCATCTAGTGCTAAACCTGCGGTTAGGGTCAAGTAAGAGCCACGCACTGAGGCCAGCACCAGTTCCAGTAGTGGTTCCGGTAAAAGTGGGTCAGGAAGTACCCAACTTGCTAAGTCAGGGAGCAAAGTTATACTCATCCCCAAAAGGTCAGGAGGAGGGTATTTTGTTGTCCCGTGTGACTGAAGCAGAAAACTTACAGTGTAGGACTACATTGGGGTATAGTATCAAAAGTGAGGCAAAAGGTCCAAGATGGGATTTTGTGCGTGCAGTATTGTCCATCTGTGGATCTGCTCACAAAGGTATTTCCAGTTGTAGGCCATGAGAAGTTGGCAGGTAAACTGGGCCTTGCCACCAGAGTGTAAGGTGGAAGATGAATTGTACCCTTGAATGTATGTATCATATAATGTGTATTGCATAACATGTATGGATAGTGAAAATGTCCTACACAGTGGCCTGACCATTTTGGAGGGGATTGTCAGGGATTCCAGGCAGGGAACCCTGGGAAAATGATCAGCCCACTGCAAAGATGCTGCATCATGCTCCAGCTGTGGGTGATTGCAAGGTTGCATCAGAAACTGGGGTCGTGTGCAGATGGTAGAGGGAGGTGTGCAAACCTCTGCCTGATTGGTTGTAAATATGTATATAAGAAAGCAATCCCCAGTATGTATTTGTCTGTTGACCAAACCGGTGTCTGGCGCAAGCCTTTGTCCGTCTGTTCCATGTTGTGTACATATCGGAACGTTGCTACAAGATAAAGTGCCTCCTGTTTGGAAGAAACTCCTCCATGTGTGAGTATCCTTACTGGGGAACAAGGCTGCTGCTGTTGGCTCGCTGTCCTATGGTTATTCCGCTGCATCTCTGTGGGGCTGAAACTCCTATCATCCCCCAACATTACTGACAGCAGATACTGTTTCAGCACAGGAACAACTTCCTTTGAGAATGATATTAAAAGAGAATTATGCTCATAACCCACGTGAAACTGGAATTTTCTTCCTCCCCTCTTGCTAGTCACCCAATAACTTGTTATAAAAAACTTTCTGCCCTCCAGAGCAGATGTTTAGGGAACAGTAACAGGACGGGGGAGGGATCACTAATAGGATCTGGAGGGAGTTTACCTTTGGATTCTGGCCATAAATAGAAAGAAAGCTTGCTTTAAAGATATCAGTTTGAAGGCAAAATCACTTAAGTGGAAGGGGTGCATTAGTGTGCTGTTCCATGCATTCCAAGAGCTGCCGGATAATTTCTAGCAGTGCGATGCCACTATGTACCAGGTACTACAGAATTATAGTATAAGAAACTGATCTGGTAGCCCATCAGAAGGTCTTGAAAGTGAGTTCATGTACATGGTTCTGCTACAATGTTTGCAGCAACGCAAAACTCAGTATCTAGAATCATTTATCACACATTTCCATCACAGTCTGAATCAGAACTTGTGCCAGTAGACGGGCATCTTTTGATTCAGTGTCTCATATGATTCTTAGGGCTAAATCCAATTGTTAGTGCCACCCAGACCTACTGCCAGTACTGTCCTGACTGTTATGGTACAGTCTACCAATTAATATTATTTTAGTAGTTTAAATAGGAATGATTTCTTGTCAGTTTTAAAGATTTATTTATTCCATTTCTGCCTCACTGTATCAGTGATCTTATTCTCACCAATCTAGAAAACATGACTTAGACCAATCCAGATATTGTGCTTTCCCTTCCAAGTGAGTGTAAAAATCCAGTCCTAAGACCATGTGGGCAAAATTGCAAGAAAGGAAGCATATACCATGCTCACTTTTACACCAAAAGAATGGCACACAGAAGCATTTTAATGCTTAAACACAATATTATAAAAGCCAAAATATGTTTGTTAGGAGTATCCCAGTGCTGGAGCACATGCTGTACATGCCGAAGGTCCCAGGATCAATAGCTACCTTTCCCAGACAGGACTGAGAAATGCACATACCAGCATATGGTGGTTACTAGCCCTCCTTCAGCATTATTTCATTTGCTCTCACACATTGTTTCCACCCTGCAGATTTTATGCTTGACTTCCCGGCCTCTGTCATTCCACTTCTCCTGCTGCTGCCTTTCTTGTAGGACCTCTCTTTTATTTGGTCGACAAGGTCTTAGACTGTATAAGACTTCATTGAGCAACAAAATTAGAAAGGAAATTCGCAAATAATTTCAGATTACACTGAAAGTTCCAAACTTGTGTTCTACTATGTTCGGAACAAAAACCTGGGATCTTCAAAATGCAAATTGTTCAACCCTGATCTAACGTTCCTTTTCTTTTATGACCCCCCTCCCCACACACACACGTGGAAAGAATCAGAAATAAAAAATAATTTGTTTAACTTAATTCTGTTTCTACCACCACCAGACATGGGGCTTAAGATGGCTCACAACACAGATAAAGAAAACAAAAACAGGCAGCATTAGCAAAGAAAATAGGATGGAAATGATTAAATAAACAATCTGCCAGAAACAACACAAATTTAAAATGGCTTAAAGGCATCAGAAATATAACAATGAGAATAAAAGTATAGCAAACCTTTCAAAAAGGTTCTTCGGCAGCATCTAGTAAATAGCAAAGTGGCAGTAGCGGCACAGTCGTGACTAAGTAGTGATCATGAACATGGAAGTTACCTTGATCCCATCCTATATTCTAGGAACTCAGGTTGCTGTACAAGTAAAATCAGTGTAAGTGTTCAGAATAAAGGTTCAAAGCATTACCTGGAAGTTGGACTTCAAATGTCTAACAATATGCAAAAGCTATTATTATAATTATGATTACTATTATGCAGTGAGCCTAGAATACAAAGAAAGAATTCTGAAATTTTTCTGCTATGCTCTCCTTTCACTGGAAGATCCAGTTATCTGAACCACATGAATACATCACAGAGATAAACAATGTACTTAGAAAGCTGGTGGCTCACATGATTGTTTTGTTGAAAGAGAAAGCTTTTGTTAAATAAAAATGTTGCTTGGCTATATCATGAGGTTTTAATATTCCTTTAAAAGGGCTTCTTCTCCCTTTAGCGTTTCTGTTAAGTATTTACTTGTGCAAATATTGCATTTCAGTGTTAATAAAAAGCTTCTTTTAATGTCACAGGTTTATGGTTACAGCATTAACAAAACTATCATCTTCCCAACACTTCCAAATTTTGTGCAAGACTTAGTGACTACACTGACTCCAGAAAACAGCTTTACATATCAATTTGACATGATTCACTTTCTTTTATCAGATACAAGAACACTGCAAAGAATAAGAGTCAAATGAACTTTTATAAAATAGTCTATTCTGAGGCAATTACAGATTCATTTGCAGCAGCTTGTTACCAAAGCAGTGGCAACAGTGCTTATTAATTAAAGGTGTCCTTTCATCACCAACCCTTTTTTTAGAGAAAGTGAGAATTAGCTGATTGTTTCTTGGGAATTACAGTTTTCTCTCATTTTTAAAATGAGGGCAACCAGTATTTCCACTTTCCTGTTGTTGTTTTTTCTTTCTCTTTTTTTTAAAAAATCTCATCTCCTAGAAACACTGGGGATTATCTGAGGTTTCTGTCACTCTGTGCTGGAACCTATACAGCAGGTTGAATATTTCTGCATAGATCCTGGCTCTTTTTTCTTCCTACATCAAGTGAACTACTTGCTGCAGCTCTTTTAAAGTGACTTTGCTCTGAGCTTTCAAAAGGACATGTTGTTTCACTCCCCGCCCCGCAAGAACCTTGGTACATCAAGGAAAATAACATCAAGTGATGCTGGGTTCAAACGTATTTCTAATCTTTATACAGCTCTTCAGTACTTATATTAAAAAGTAAGGCATAATTTATTTCTGATGAAACAGAGTTGCTCAGCTCTCTACTAATAGGATCCTCAGGGCAAAAAGGGGTGGAAAAACCAAGGATAAAAAGTGGAAAGCTACACCCTTTTTTTTTTCCTATAGTGGAAACAATAAATAAATAATACTGTTTACTCTGATTACAGTTGATTTATGGTACATTTGCCTATTTAGCAAACAGTGAAATGAAGTTCAGCTGCCCAAGGGATTTGGGAATATAGGTTTGCATGCACACTGATATAAGTATAGATTTGCACAAACAGTGGGATACTGAAAAGTACATTTGCAGATGATCTGAGAATTCATGGATTAATTCCAGTCATTGCTGCCCACAATTGACAGTGAGAATCTTTCCAGGGTCTGAATGATAAGGCTCAATCTGTGACACTGGTTTAGGAATGAAAATTTATACTCCCCATTCCCCATTGGAAGCTCATTGTTTTAGTAATTTAATCTGTTTTTTTCAAAATTCTTCAGTTCGCACCACGATTTAGTACAATTATCTTTCAAAGAAATAATCTGCCTGCATACTGATACTAATTGAAATAAATGCTAGCAACTTAATCAACGGAATCAAAACATAACAAAGCAACTTTTAAATGGCAGATTTCCTGAATGAACTGAACAAACGTGAGCAGGTGTATCACAGAAGAGGGTATGCACTCAATTTATCAATCCCCTATGCAGACTGATGTTCTGGGTGCATGGGGAAATCGTTCAGAATTTAAGAGACAGCCATCTACCCTCTTTTTTCGGTAACCAAATGCCTTCCCTCCACTTTCTGTTTCATCGGGCTAAAAATCTGGGGCAAGACTAATCAGGGAAAACTAGAATGTTTGGGGAGGTAGGTTGCAATATAGCAGTTAAATAAAACCATCAGCTAGATTTTGGGGGATTTTCCTCCTCCCCTTTTGGAGTTAAGTTGCATTTCAAAAATGAAGCAAACAACAAAACACCTTCAGATCTGTGAGCTGGATGGATGAGTAGCCATATCTCTTTCAATTTGTCTTTGGCACTGCATTGTATTTGAGCTTTTCTTCTCTCTCAGTGCAGCATTGTTTCTACCATAAAATCCCATTTGTTCTCCTCTTTGAACCTAAACTTTGTCTTCATCTTGAAATTAGATTCCTTACAAATAGCTCCCGGTTGTTCCCGGCAAGTCATCTAAGGGCAGGTTTTAGTTTTAAAGAGTATTATCATCCTCATTTATTTATATAGTGCCATCACTGCACATGGTGCTTTGCAAATAAAAGAATAACAGAAGAGTTCCCTGTCCTCAGGCTTTTATTAACACATGACACAAAAGGAAAAGGAGATAGCAGTGTGGGAGGGGATCAAGTCCACCAGGGAGTGCCTCTTCTTCTCTCTCCCTCTGAGGTCAGGACAGTGGCCATTGGGTTGGAGGGAAGGCCTTTTTTCTGCTTCTGGGCCTAGGCATGATGGGTCTGTGTATGCTTCTTCTTCCATGCAAGTTTACAAACCAAGCTATTGGTTTCAAAGCTTCATTTTCCTTTCCTCAGCAGTTCAGCCACATCTCCAGTTTACTCTTCTCATATCTACAAGTGGCTTATCTATGTGTTACTATGCAGAGAGCAACACAGAATAAACAACAGCATAGAACTTCCTTTGGATTGTCATGCAGCAGAGACTCATAAACAAACAAATGAACAAATAAGATTGGGCCAGGGAAGGAGCCTGTTGCAGGAAGAAATGAAATTTTGGAATATGTTTGACTCCTAGCACTTCAAACGGAAGGATTTTTTTTTTTTTTTTTTTAAAAATGCTTTCTGGGCTGAAGCTTGAGAGGACAGTGTTTAATTTTGAGAAAAATTGCTGAATGAGATTCAGGTTTATGGAGAATAATGCCACCTGTGGTATGTTATCAATCCTTCTCTTTTATTCTTTGTTGGGAGAGTGTGAAATGCCACTTGCTGTATAAAAAGTGAAGGACACTATATATTCTTGCTGGATAGTAGAAATAATTTTAACTATTAAGCCCAGGTTTGGCGATCTGTGATCTTCCCTGCATCAGCCATCAATCTAACCGCCAACAAGGGAGTTACTTTTGCAATAGTGCCGCATGCATTATTTGTGCCTATTTCTAGATTCTAGTAAGCTTACACCTGAGAACTCACCTATGGTATCTGAAACCCTCAGGTGGCCTTTATTCCAGATCATAACAGGTTCTGTTCACTCATGTGTGACAATGTATTTGGATGGTTTTGAAAGAGCTGGGATTTGCCAAAGCTGTTCTTTTATTTTTATTCTTTTTTTCTACTCATATTGGCATCCTCCTGAAAAATGGCATCTCACATAACAGACACTTAAAAATTAGGCATCCAGTATTCACAAAGCAGATGTTGCCCATTGTGTATACATCTGTCTTACTCATGCCAAATGTTCCCTATTGAAAAAATAGGCAGAAGAATAATAGCCAGCGCACCTTTGTTCCCTTTCATCATACTAACAATTCTGAATCACCACAAACCTCCTATGATTTTTCCTCATGGAGCAAATAGTAGTTCACTGGGAAGGTCTGGATTAATAAAATGCCGTGAGGAAAACAGTTAATTCCTTTCAAAAGAATCAGAATGATATAGTCCTCACCATGACTGCTTTTTTAGTTTTAAAAGAGAAATAAATGACAGGATACCCAATTGCAATATTTGTGTTAACTTATTATTGCAATATAGCATCCCCTCAGCGCAGTATAAAAATCTCCATGAGGTAATAATGTTTTGCAGAATAGAAAACATGTCAATGGCTGGGTGCTGTTGCTCTGTAATTCCACTTCAACTGCCATGGCAGCCTCCTATGGAAGCCTGAGGTTTGTAGTTTGGGGAGGCACTAGAGCTCCCTGGCTGAGAATTCTAAATGCCCATTTCTAAACAGTAAATCCTATGATTGCGTAGGATGTTACCATGACAGTTAAAGTGGAACTATGGTGCTATAATTGTATAGTGTGGCTATAGCTAGTAACAGGGGTAGTCTATTCACCGTTATGCACTTGTGAAGGCATTTGCCCACATGTAACATGCAAACATATTTTCATTGAGAAAGTGTAACTTAATACATATCTGATTGAATTTTTACATACGCTTAAAAAATGAAATCTCTATACATTTGGAGTGTGATGTAAGTGCTCTGATACATATGTTTGAGGATCTAATCATAGTATGTAAATAGCCTCTGCTGGCTTTGATCTAGGGACCAAGAATTGCACTATGGGTACAAAAGTAGGAAACTTCCTATGAATGCATAGAGCCTTTTTTACTGCTACCATCAACAGCACTGGGAAGTTCCTATTTGTTCAAAGAGCTGCTCTGGTATGTTTGAGCTCCTGCAGGGCATTGGATTGTGCTATGAACATCACAATAAAAAGAAAAAAAAAGAAGGAAGGAAGGAAGGAAGGAAACACAGGAGATTACAACTGTTCCATCCTGTTACAGTGGTACTAGGGGCTGCAGACCTTTATCTGGGAGTTCTAATTTAGTGGGCAGCATGTATGCACTTCTGTTTTATTGAGCAGTTTACATGCTTTTAAAAAGGAATAGCAGAGAAACATATGTATTATGAGTTGATCACCGAACTATCAAAATGAAAGCAAAGTTGGCGCCAAATGTTGGGCAAATTGCAGAATATTGGTCTATTTCTTGTGGAAGAAAGAAATGAATAAAATTGCAGGAAAACACAGAAGAAAAAACACCGCAGATGCTCAGCAATTGCCAAGATGCTTCCATTTCATCCAATATTTTATTTATTATTGTTTTCTTTAAGTATGACATATAGTGCACCTGGCCACTGTGCAATTGTTCCATTACACTGTTAGCAAGTCTAAATTCTGCTTTCAGCTTTGCTCTTTGATGCTTATGCAGGCTCTGTGCGATTGATGTCAGAGGCAGAGGAGCTTAGAAGTCAGGATGAGGGGACTGGAGTAACAAAACAGCATAGATGAAAAGTAACCTGGATCTTCAATATGAACAAATACATATCTAGTTCCTAGGAGACTGAAAATATATGTTCTCATGGAAAATAGCCCACCACTGAAGATAAGTGCCCTCCCTAGCTCACTACCCTGCCGTGTGTAGTGTTTTCAAAAGAATAGTAAGTATGTGTAGACAAAAAAGAAAGCTATGCCTTTACTTTCAGGAGATGAATATGTGAAGAGAAAGAAACAAGATTTTCAAACAAGGATAGCTCTGCAGGATATTAAAACCCTCTATTTGGATACTAAATTAATCTGGCATATATCTATACTAGGTCTCTGAATCAAGGGATATTCAAATACCTTGGAAACAACGCCCTTAATAACCAGTGAACAAGTGCATTGTATAATCCAGTGTGCACTACAGATCTGGAAATCAAGGAAAAAGTGGAGAGTAATAAGCATCATGTGTTGAACACCTCTGAAAACTTGTCTATAAGGTTGAGCTAAAAGTTATCAGATAAGATTTTTTTAAAAAAGGAGACTGAACTGAAACAAAGGAATTCTGTTTTGGCAATGCAGACTGCTTGAGGAGCCTGATGTGAACAACAACTGTAGTAAGTGAGAAAATGTTAAAATTCCTTTACTTCTGTACCCTAACTTGATCCAGGGCTATTCATTGACAATCTGAGGGGCAGGGGAACTTGTGCTTAGATCCAGAAGTAGAGAATTCATGCAATATACACTGAGGTTTTCAGAAAAAAACTGTATGCCAGAGGGATTGAGAGAGTGAGAAAAAGAGAGATAATTTTTCCTGATCTACAGTCACCCTGTCTGACTTCTGAAATGTTGCTTTGGGTGTTTGCCTTCAAGGACAACCTCTTCTTGCAATCCTGGCCCACTCACTTCTTGCTAGCACTGGTGGCCCACTGTCTGAATGTGTGGGGGTCTGTCTCCTGATGCCACCCAATATGAGACACAGTCACACCACTGCTCAGACCACAAGAGGCTGGTGCTTGGCATAACTGAGAAAACCTGATTTTGTTGATTACTTGCTCTCATGCTAAGCATTCTTGTTCATAAGGAAGGAAACTCATCACTTGCTCCTTCTCCTGCAAGCTTCCACTATTTCCTTTCCCCTTCCTCCCACCGCCAATGCTGATGCACCACTACTGGGCCTCCTGCTTGCTGCCACCTGTCTTCTCTTTTTCCCTTCTAGTCTTCACATCTTTGGGATAGCCTTCAAAACTGAATCCATAAAGCTGCTCCCCACCCCCCAAACTTTTGCATTACAAGTAAAAGCTTCTGTATGTTTTGGTAAACACACTGCTTTCTGGGTCAGTTCTGTCAAATTGGTAGCACCTTGTCCTCTGGCAAAATAGAGAAAGCAGACTCTTCTAGTGCTAGAACTAATCCCCCCCCCCAGTCATTTACGCCGTGGGATGAGATTTTAGGCACGTATAGAAACTTCTGTCCTGGGCAAGTGTGGCAACAGCAATCCACTTGCTATCCAAATGACAGAAAATAATCTCACTTACCTTGCCTGTAGAAACCTATCTTTCCCTATGACACCCAGGCAACCACTATAGTGATTTATAGAATTGATATCCAGATCACTCTTTGCTATCCTGTGTCTTTATCATTCCTGTGTGCCAGAAGGCACATGGAGAAATGATGGTAGAAACCTCTGTGATTTCTAGACCATTCCTCTTAGGGACAATGCAATTAGTCCTCTCTGTTTATGTTCTCGGCAGAAAGAGGAACTGCTCATTCTCATTCAGTTGAAAACAGGAAAAACAGTGCTTTTTATATGAGAGGATCTTGAACAATTGTCTTCATTCTTTTCCTCATTGGCAAAAGTCTGGTACAAACCAACAAGCAAGCAAGGAAAGAAATGCTGTACGTAAGGGATATTAATTTGACAATCCAACAATAGCAACTGCAACAAAGGGCATGCGAACTAAATATACTGGACATGAATTTAGAAAATGGAAACAACATCTTTCCATGGTAACAATTTAGTTTGTTGAATATGCTAATAGTATGATGTTAGATAAACATTTTGCAGTAAATAGTTAAATAGCTGGCAGGAAGTAAATTAAAGGTTTCTGCCCCATACACAGGAAAAACCTTTTGAGACTTTCAAGAGGGATAATGCTCTGGCATGTTCCTTAGTGAAAATGTACACAACTCCTTCCACTGTCTAGAAGGTATTAGGAGGAGTGCAAAATCTGTGACAACCCCAAATCCAGCAGTCACTACCATCCAGTGTTCTTATTTATTTTATTTTGTTTTGTTTTATTTTTGTTGGCTGTTAAACTGTCAAAAAAAAGTCAAAACAATGAAAAGGAATAGGTCAGTTTTTCAGCTAGGATGGCTGTGACTGAGCAAGGGAAAAGGGAAGCTATAATCTGTACAACAGAAACAAAATGCCCTTTAAGATGCAGTTTGCAAATTCATCCTTGTTTGCTGTCAGCTGTCTGTTTTTAAATAATGCACAAATCAACTTCAATGCCATGGAAATTATCAACAGAGGATCAAAACCTGGAGCTTCTACTAGAGCACAAATCAAAAGCTGTAGGAATCCAACAGCTGGAGCTGGTCTCATTATTTCAGGGAGCTTTGATGTGCTTTTCAGACAGCTATCTTAGAGAATTACTTCCAGATTTGTCTATCTGCAAATTTGACATTGCTTACACATTATAGTTTCCAACAGAGATAAATACTGTAACTGACTTCACATTTTCAAAATTATCCCCCCCACTCCTTAAAATATATTCCATTAAGGCACAAAATCTTAAAAAGAGCAGAAGTGAACATCAGCTGCATCTAGTAAAAACAACAACAACAAAAATAAACAGTTTGTTATTGAATCCTAGTTGTTTACTTCTATTAGCATTATCAATCCTGTTTTTATTATGTGATCAACTGCCTAATTAATTTTGCACTGGTATATTTAGGCAAAATACAGTATATTTCAATGGATCTGCTATAATCTTACACCTGCAAGCCTCAGAGATTTTAAAGGCTTTCTATCATAACTTCACACTATGCTTATAATCACTTCAGCTGCTGTGTATTTCAGCTATTTAGTCTGTTGAAATACAGCAGTTTTTAATTTCATATGCACTAGAAAATTTGCATCTGTGGTTACTTTCTTTGGACTATAATCAGATCAAAGTCAGTGAAAGATATTGAAGGAGTTAGATACAATATTTTGCTCAGACAGTTTTCAACGATAAATCAAACACTGTTTTGATTTTCCCTGCTTATGTGTTAATATGAACAGATGTGATCATGCTATTATTTTACACCCATTCTACGGCACTAATTAGAGATAATATACTATTCTATATAGCTATAATTAAAGACTGCTTCATGTGTTACACAGTATAAGTAAATTCCTGTAATTATGAATAGAATCTATACAGTATACCCATACTGAATAAACTAAACTGACTGAATTACTACCAATGCAATCATATACTCTGTCTGAAGTAAATTCTATAGGACTTCCTCTCCAAGAAGTGGATTTAGGAGTTCAGGCTAATCTATCTATATTCAAAATAGTGGGAAACCCATTGGATGCCCACATCATTTAGTTGCCAATAAAACCTGTATTAAAATAATAACTGGATAGTTTAGCATATCTTGAATTTTAGTGCAAAGTTGAGGACTTTTTAAATTGTTAAAGCAAATATTTTGCTAAACACACATGTCAATATCTGCTTGCTTTAGCATTTATTAAAACTACTAAGGCACCTACTGGATCTGTATCCTAATCCAGTATATCGAATCGTATTCACACTGGGATTAGAAACAAGCTGATCTGTCAGTATACCGCATGCTAAGTACATTATTGGTCCTGTTACCAGAAATGCAGTGGCTAAAGGGTTAAAAACATGATCTTGCTTCCTACCTTCCGTTTAGTACAGTATACTTGGTAGAAATATCCAGTATGCATGCAAATGAAACTTTTAAGAATGCTCCACCTCCATATATATAATTACTAGAAGGAAATGACATGTATAACCTGGAACCAAATTCAGCAGCTGTGATTTCCAGAAACCTGCAAGTTGTCTCCTGTAATTTCCAGAGAAACATCCACCTTGAGAAAAGGGTATGCTGCCTGGTCAGAACAAAGGCTCACCAGGATGAGGTTTACTGAATTATTCAGCATGTTCACTTGCATTTTAGTTCAGATCCTAACATTATCATGCATTTTCCTCCATTTAAAGGCAGCTGTTGAAGAAATACACTGTCTAAAGAGAGCCATCATTCCACATTCAAATTACACTGGCTAGTCTGTTTTGGCATCCATCTGGTCTAAGCAGTGTTCCTGGTATTCCTTTTTGTTATAATTCTTCAATCTTCCAAAAGACTTGATTGCAAAAGTCACCACATTTTTTTTATTTCTCTGAAAATCTGCAGTAACCTTGCTTTATTATTATGCTTTTCTGAATCCATGAATGCACAGTTTGCACTTCAAGAAACAGAAAGCATGCATACATAGCTGCTGTATTTTTAACAGTGACTTAAGCTATGTAACAAATAAGCGGTAGATTTTATTAAGGCTTTCTCATTCTGTATTCTGTATACTTGCATATAGCATTTCTGCTGGTGTCTAAAATGTGTGTCAGGCAATGAAACTTGCCAGTTAATTATTGTCTTTCCTGATGCAAGTCTTTGGTCACCAAGTCTGCTGTGAGGGGTGCCAACTGCTGGCTGAATATTAGAAGGAGAATTCATATGCAGTCCCTTCTGGATAATTTGAAGCCACGTATGAGTTCCGGTTGTCTTATGACACGCTAGGAAATAACAGCTCCTCAGATGTTCATCTATTGTTAGTTGCAGCACAGTAAGGCTAGGAAAAGAGAACATTTTACTTCTTGTAAACTCCTGTTCTTTTAGAGATATAGGCCATTTTTGCACTAGATTGTTATAATGCTATCATTCCACTTTCAACATCCTGTGGAATTCTGGGATTTGTAGTTTACTGAGGCCAGATAGCTCTCTGGCTGAGAATTCTAAAGGACCATCACTAAACTCCTAACCCCAGGATTACATAGGATGTTGAAAGTGGAATAATAGCACTGTAACAGTCTACTGCTGAAATGGCAATAGAGGGCAGTCCCCATGTCCAACATAGCACATCCTTCTAGACTTCCCTGTGGAGAAAAACTCTGTGCTTTACTGAACTGGTATCTGACTAAGTACAATTTTTTTCTCCATCTTGAGGAGGAATAAAAAAAAAATACTAGCAAACCTCATAACAAACGAAAAAGAAAATACTATTGTAACTGAAAAACAACATTCAACAAAATAGTAATATTTGACAGACAAACAAACAAAACAAAAATCAGTGGAGGCATCATCAAAATCTTCTGTTAATCATATTTTGTTCTGTATTTCCATTAGAAATTAGTGTTTAAGACAGCTACGGTAAAGATAGAACATCTCTGTGTGATCTTTTAAGCCTCCTCCTTTATTTTGGATTTGCCAGATCTGTGTGGATATTTCCTCTCTCTTGCAAAACATTTTAGAAAGACTTTGAAGAGCAGTATTTCTCTTTTGCATGTTTTTCTTTAAATATGTGTCTGTTTTACAGAATTATTATGATCTGCATAATCCTCCATCTGTAGGTGGTACCAAATGTACACAGATTTGTCCTACCATGCTTCCCTTAGTTACTGAGTAAAAGGAAATATCTATGTATGATCTCTCCTTCTTTCTTGTGTACAAGAATAATGGCCTCTTCAGTCTAAGTAGACAGAGGTTCCTTCCAGATGAGGTAAATGTGTTGCTAAGTGGCATTATTTGTCACTGTATATCCTCCTTTTAAAAATAAAATACAAATAATGTTTTCTTAGTCATGATGTTTTAGGCTGTTCCCTTTCCCATCTGTCATACTGAAGTATTTGGTCCATACAGTTTTTTAAACACACACACACACACACACATTTAGTCATTATGTGAATCATCACAATCAAGGTAGGTGTGCACAGTTCTAAACACACACACACACACACACACACACTTTCAAGATAATTCTACCCTCAGAAATGCAAACTACAGACGGTCTATGCAAAAGGTCCACCCCGAATAGATTTTTCATACTTCCCTAATTGTCTGAAGTTTCCAAATTCTTTGCAGGATGAAAAGCACACCATATACTCCAGACCACAGCTTTCCACACCCTCAAAGTCAGTACTGATTTTGGCCCTCCTCTTTATCTCAGGGATAGTGTTGTATGTGACTGTGAGGGGTCAGAGTCGGAGAGCTGGTAATGTGTGTGAACATACCCAATGATTAGTAGGACTGTAATCGTCCCTTGCATAAATAAATATTCATAGTGAGAGAAGACTCTTCTCACTGTCTGTTTTATACCATATACACATACATCTACCCATCGATACTCCTCCAGTCACTCTCTTTTTCTCCTACACAATAGACTGCCCTCTCCACAGTCCTCCATGAAATCTGCCCTTATGTCCCTTCCATACGGATATTTCATTGTCATCCTAAACTCTTCTGCCTGTTTAGGGAGTATTTTCCTCCATCAACACTACTATGGCTTTTCTGGTACACCTTACTTCATTGTTTCACTCTCAATAAGATTTCTGAGGGATTCTTCACCATTCAAGCCAACTGAGAGTAATAATGTTATTCTTAAAAATATGTTTGGCATATTAGCATGGTAAAAAGTCATGTTTAGGCACTTAAGGGAGAGGGGAAAAAAACATACAGTGGGAGAGGGGCAAGGAAAGGACGGGGGTCACCTTGGACACTAGCAGTCTGACAAGAAGATTCTCTGAGGTCTATGGGGCATAGATTATATCTTCTCTAAATATAACAAATCAATCCTATCTGGAGGACTGCCACACCAATTCAGACAACTCCTAAATCATGTTGAACCAACAAGATTCAAGATTTATCAAAATCCAGAGCACTTACAATTACCCTAGTATTTAAGGATACATTTATTCATGTAAATTTTCTGGTTCTTGATATTAATTGACATACTGTGAAGTAAAAAAATTTGAAAAACACTGAACTGGATGTTTCCATCCTTCTTGTAGTAGTTCACTTTAAATATTATGGGGGACAATCAGAAGCATCACTAGAGTTGGTGTCAGCCAGTGCAGTGATTCGAAGTGTCACCCACACGGACCTCTTCCCATACCAGACCTTACAGACTCCTTAGGGATTTTTTTTCTTTTTTGTACTAATGTTACTTGTAAATAATAATTCCTGTATATCCCTGAATGTAATGGGAACAGAAGTGACATAAACAACTAGCAAAATTAAAACTGCATCTTTAAATTACAATATCAAAATTATGTTCATTTTAACTTTACCATTACATGAGATACATTAATGGATTAGGTTAGCATAGTCAATGAAGGCACAAATAATGTAGCAGTTGTAGACAAATGCATATAGAAATATACTCGTAAATGAAATAATGGCAATAAACAAACAAACAAACAAACAAACAGGAACAAATACATGAGCATTTCAGCACTTAGTAAGTATCTCAACTAAATCAGAACTTTCCTTTCCTGGCCTTCAAAACTGTGAGCATGTGCATAACTTCATCAAAATCAGTGCATTTCACCAACTCACTTTCAACTGATAGTCAACTTTAGGTGCCCTCATTCTCTCGAGCCTATTTCAGGTATTATTGCCATCCTGTATCATATTAAAATGCCCTATACACAAACTTAATTTTGGGCCAACTGTGACTCATTGCCATCAGACAGAGCAATGTTTCTCAGACTGATGTATGGGACCAGCATCCCCCCCCGCCAGTTTGCCTGGGAAGGCACCCCATTTGTACTTTTTGGCTATACTTCTTTCTTCCTTTCTTAGAAACTTGCCAGGGACTAGCAGCCAATGGCTCAGCACTGTATTAGCACTGTATTAGAGGAAATGTACCTGGGTGTTTGGGTATATGATTTGGGGACCAAAGCTGATTTTGAGTTGTAAACAGTAATAATTTATTTTACTTATGTGTATCCCCCCCCCCCCCGCAATGTTTTAACTTGCTGTTGGAAGGACAGTAAGTTGGGGCCGTCCTGGCTTCTCTAAGAAGGGTGTTCCAAAGTCTGGGAGCAGCCATCGAGAAGGCCCTTTCCCTTGTTCCCACCAACCATGCCTCAGAAGGTGGCAGGACAAAGAGAAGGGCTTTTCTAGTATGTCTTACCAAGCTGCAATGAGAAAGAATTACTAAATTTGGGGAACTTACACAATAGCACAGAAAGCCAACATGGTATAGTGGTTTGAGCGCTGGACTATGGCCATGGAAACTAGTGTTCGATTCCTTGCTTAGCCACGGAAACCCACTGCTTGACCTTGGATGTGTCACATCCAACCCTCAGAAAACCCTGTGATAGGTTTGCCTTAGGATCGCCATAAGTCGGAAATGATGTAAGGCAATCTGCAAGAACAACACACTAACAACAACCACAAAAACCGCAGCTGCAACAATTTCTTCTCTGCCTCTACCTATTGATTGAGACAGGTCTGTATACAACAGATTAAAATACAACAACAGATGCAGGGGGGTCACCCCCATTGCAGCCCAATGAGGAGGTAATTATAGTGTTCTATAATTTGTTTTGGTGGAGACTTCTAGGGGTAGGGGAAGGAGAGGGAATGATCCACTTTATTAGTTGTTGTCCACTTATGAAACATTGGATGTCACTCTCCATCTCATTCAGATTCATACAATATCCATAGGGGATAGTCCAATACTGTGAGCCACACAAGCAGCAAGTCATGGCTTAAACATCCAGAACTTCATGGCCAAGCTCCCACTTGCGACAAAGACTTTCCTGCTTATACCTTAGACCTTTGTTACTCATTCAGGCATTCTACCTTGAAATATAAAAACTTTCACGCATACCACAAAGACATAAATCAGATTTGCAAAACAGTTGGACCCAGTCAGATATTGCTGGAAGTCAACTCCTATGACTGACTATGTTGGGTATATCTAATGAGAATTTGAGTCCAACAGCGTCTCCATTCCTGGAAAAAAATGGTGAAAAACAATAGTAAGGCAAGTATAAAATCCCTGTTATTAAAAATGTAGTAATGGCAGTTGCAGTATCAGGATGCAGATCAGTAATTAAAAGCTCAGACTGGTATAATTATCTTGATCTAATGCTTATGGGTTAACAAGGTTGGCACTCTGAAACTGTTTCTAGGAGGGTATACCACAAACAGGGGACACCATTACAGAAAGGGCACTGTCTCCAATTGCTGCAAGCCATTGAACTTCTGAACTTGGGGCACCCTGAACAGGATTTGTAAGGATTTTTTTTCAAAAAAGGGGGTAGTTTTACATGGGAGCAGTCCTTTTCTCTTAACCATACAACAGTACACCAGAGGCGAGTAAGGCATCTGTAGTGTTAGAGGTATGGAAAGCTGCATTTTTGCATTTAATGTCATTTATGCCCTGGTATTTCTAGACTCTTCATTCATTGTATTTTACAGCAGTATTCTCTCTTTTCACCTTTTTCCAGAGGCGGAGGGATGTGCCCCTACCATGTGTCTCATGAAATCTACTTTCCCCACTCCTGAACCAAAGAAAACAACTATTTAAAAAAAGAAAAAAAATCATTCTGAAATGAACAGGTTTCGATGTCGTGTCCTGATTTGATAACAGAACTGGAACTGAGAGCCGACTCTTAAGTGTGTGTGATTTTAGCTGCCCCATTGGCACTTGAAAAGTGGCCTTCTACTGAGTCAGACCATTTGTCCATCTAGCCTAGTAGTATCTACCCTGCGTGGTACTTGGCCCTCTGGGACTTTGTCAGATAAAGATTTTTTATTTTTTATTTTTTTGGAAATTTTCTCCAAGACATTGCTCTCTGATATTTTTAACTGGAGATGCAACAGGCAACATGGCAGGTGTTCTGAAAACAAAACATGTGTTCTACTACTGAGCTATGGTGTCATCCTAGTATTAGAAAATATATGGAAAATTTTCAAGGGTAGCCATGGTGGCCATAAAGCAAAATACAATAAAACCAAACATTCACAAAAGATTAAAGCTTTGTTGGCCAATTGCTTTCCATAGGAAACTGCCATGGGCACCTTTTTGGAGACTTTTCCCTCCTTTTTGTCAAGGCTAGGCAGTGAATGAGTTAAACTACTTCCTACCAGTCAGGCTGAGAGATGCTTTAGTTTGCCTGGAGCTGTTATTTGCATAACTAGGTATATGTCTTTTAACTGGATTCCTACTCTTATCATCATGTTTACTTTCAAGGTAGAATACAGCAAAATCCAAAATTGGCTTTATTGGGCCAGATTAAAAGCACAAAATACATTACACAAGTTTTCAAAACTTCACTAGCTTCTCCATCAGGCAAAGATGTTACAAATCATACAGGAAAGGAAAAGTGATGATGTTAGAGATTTGCATTTTATCTCAGATGTTACTTCTATTGTTAGTTGAGATGGTCTAGAGGGATATCAATGCAGACAGATGCCACTCCCCTTCTAGGTCATGAGGGGACCAAAGACAAAAGGCAATAAAAGAGAAATAACTTAATTTCAGCTTCATTAGCAGCAGAAAAGCAACTTCCTTTGAAATGCAGGTTGTCCCTGTCCAGGAGGTAAAACAGTTTATTTTTCCTTCACATTCTCACAGCACCACTTCCTTTCTCTGTTTTTCACTGAAGCCTTGCCATCTATTTCCTAAAAGGTTACAGTGCTACAGATGTGCCAGAGACCCTTGATAGCAGCTTTGTTGCTCAACTTAAAAATCACAACATGATTTTATGGACTTCTACATAAAACATGATCAAATCATGTGAGAAATGTGCCTTTTTATTCAAAATGAACAGACATATTTTACTGCTATAATTTGTCAACCATTTGGAATTGGAAAAGGGAAAATTTCTTACTTACATACCTCCCATATTTTTTTTTCCTAAAGAGAATGCTCTGTGGATGCAACAAGCACTGGAAAGCCAAAGGGACAGTGAACATTAATGAGCCTTCAGTGGGAATGACCTACTCAAAATGGAAGTCTTGCCGTGTGACATTTTGCTTAAGTGGGCTAACTGATGTGATATCAGTCACAGGAGTTTAAAGGTCTGACAAGATGGCAAAACATTATTAATTCAATATCACTTTAAATGGGAAAAAAAGTGTGGCCACAGGGGTCTTTTGACAATTTTTAAAAGATATCAGAATATCTAATTGTGAATTAATCACTTAAAACCCTTTTATGCTATTCAGAAGCTCTCGTGAAGCTGAGATGAGAAAGATGCCACTAGTTGACTAAAGTATCATCTAGGGCTGTTACCAAGGCAAAGAACTACGATCCCTTCTGCTAAAGACAGAGAGAATAACTTCAATTAGTTCGTTTCCTGTTGCTAGTAAATTATCCAAATGGGAGAATGACTGGGCTTTAATTTACACACCACACAAAATAAAATAAAATAAAATAAAATTACTATTCTTCCATTTTAAAAGCACTTCATTTTCAGAAGGAGCTAGGACAGGTCTGTAATTAAGTGGAAAAATAGAAACTGTTTAATGACCGCTGTGAACTAACATGTTAAATGGCCATGGAAAATGAAGATGTGATGCACTGACGGTAGCCAAATCTGTACTTTACAGAAAATAAACTGAATCAACAGTTGGTTCTCTTGCCAATTTATTCAGATATAAAATTATTACAGTACCAGTACTGTAGGCCAAATCGAGGTTCTGGCAAAAGCTGACAACCCATACAAACAAGCACAGTAGTCATGAGTTTCAGCCTCATGCTAATAAAAGGTATTCTTAAAACCATGGTTTCCATATTTGCAGTGCAAGTAAACTGTATTTAAACATATATTTAAACTGTCTTGTCTACCATTTATCACCCTTAATTTGTTGTGTACTTGGAGTACACAAGTTTCTCATATTAAGTAAAATCTCTACTGAAATCAATAGAAAATCAATGCAAGCATGTTTATAATTGTCTGGTTAACAACTGGTTCAAAAGTTATATACACTTGGCCCTCCACATTCACTAGGATTAAGGACATAGCACCCTCAGAAAAGTGAACCCCCCCCCTCAAATATCAAAATGTGTGGTGGGGGGAGGAAGGGGAACGAGGTGTGATGGGAAGAGTGGGCATTCAAAGTCCAAACTAGGTCAGCGAAAGGAGAGGGAAAAGTGGGTGTGTGGCATAGTGGCCCTATATTTCCTCCCTCTTGCCTATCTCCTTCCTTGGTGAGTGGGAGGGCATTGGGAATGGGATTGCGGGGCTGGGAAATCAGGCTGCAGTCTGTCCTTAGCTGACCAGGCAGTGGCTGGTGGCAGAGGAGGAGGATCAGAGATGGATTTTTAAAGGGCCGGGTGGCCTGATTGAAGCCACAGAGAGGGAAGGCTCCCCCAGGGGAAAAAAGTGCTTGAGGTGGTGGGTCAGGGGTTGGAGAAACTCACAAATAATCAAACCTGTGAAAGTGAGGCTTGCAGATATGGAGGGCTGACTGCATTTCTTATAGGAAGACACTTTCGGGGGGGGGGAGGACATTTAGGGTGCAGTGACTCAAAACAAACTCTCTTTATTCATCATGTCTACATTATTTTTCAAACTGCCATCAGCAGACCAGTATTATTCCAGTCTTTCCAAAGAAAACTGAGGCAGAGTGTGAGCCATACACTGAAACCGTAGCAAATTCTGCGCTACACTGTTACTATTCCACTTTCAACATCCTATGGAATCCTGGGTTTGCAGTTTAGGGAGGGGCCTTTAAAATTCTCAGCCAGAGAACTCTTAGGCCTCAGTAAACTACAAATCCCAGAATTCCACAGGATGTTGAAAGTGGAATATTTGCACTATAACTGTGTAGAGTGCAAATGGCCCATGGCTCTGCTGAGAATAGAATTTGGATATGTATCTAATAATCTTCCAAGTGGATTGTAATATACTTACAACTATCTCAAAGCAGTGTCCTTAAACACTCTGACTAAGACTGTCTTCTGTCATTGTACTCATCCAAGTAACTTCTGTGACTGTAACCAGGAGGGCTGCCACCTTCTGTCAGACCCTCACATTCCTTAAAAACTTTACACACCTGCTGTGGAGGTCCGAAAAAAAAAACTTCATTGAAAGCTTTAATTTTTGAAGAAGGCTGCAGGGTGGGAAAAGAAGACCCTCAGTTCCTGACAGTACTAGCCTATAAGTTCTGAGCATGTTGTTGAATTTTACATTTGTACACATGAAATTTGTATTATGTACACCATATTTAATATAAATCATGAGTGAGTACTCACATCTGTTTATATAAACATCCATAGTTATTGTTAATGCTTATTGAAACAGATGATAGACACTTTCTTCCCCTTTAGTTAACAAGTTCAACAAGCAACAATGAGCAAATATGCAAGACTCCAAAATTCTTTCTTTTGATAATTACATTTTTTCTCTTTAGTGACTTTTGATAATATCTATCTATCTATCTATCTATCTATCTATCTATCTATCATCTGTAGTAGTACAAAGAAATGTCTGGAAAGCATTTTTTTTTTTAAAAAAATTAAAGGTCACTGATCGTTCAAATAATCTGTAAGAAAATATCTCTCTTTAAATAAGGGGATAAATATGATATTAAATGCCAGTATTATTGAATATGTTAATAGTATCATTTCTCAGACAGCCTTATGGTTTTCCCCCATGAGAAATTCCATGATTTTATCACTTATCCTATCTGGAAAAAAGTCCCCAGTTAAAAAACTGAAAGAATAAAAATATGCAGGAAGAAATGCTGGCTATATATCATTCATTTCCACATTTAATAATAACTAATAAGTTCTTAAAAATAATTGCAGATGGTTAACATTCAGCTCTTTATAGCATTGTCCTTCAAAAACTAGTCAGTACTCAAAACACACAGCTATGTTCAAACACTAGAACTTAATGACATGTCTTGAACCAGTCCTGTTTATATTTAGCTATAGAATTGCTGACAAAGACTCAGAAGAGAGCATGGACACTCAAGTCATCAGTTCAGCATGTGCTTTGTAATAAATGGATCATTTTCAACCCAATATGAACAGCAGGGAGTCAATGAAAGTGAAAAATGATGTTTCACCAAATGTATCAACAGCTCTAATGAGACTAGTGCTTCCTGATCTCCTTTCTCTCTTCTGAAAATACTAATAAAACACATCCAATAGAATGCATGAATGGAGAAGATGCTCTTTTTCATTTTGTAAAAAACCCAACACATTTCAGAATATTAATATTGCAAGGCTTACTTCAGGGGTCTATAAAATACAAAGAACGATACACACATACACTATTTTTCTCAAGTGTCAAGAAACCCAGGCAAGAAGACTCCTGGGGTGATTACAATCTTCATAGTTCAGGACTTGCTCTATGCAAAATTCATATGTGATTTTTTTTTTTTTTTTTTGCACAGAAAATGGAGGCCTGTCCCTAAACCACAAACCCTAGGATTCCATAGGATGTTGAAAGTGGAATAATAACACTGTAACAGTCTAGTATAGAAATGACCTTATTCTATGCAAAATTATCATGTGGTTGTTTTCAGCAGAAAATGCTGATTTCTGTGAAGAACATGCTGTTTCCTGTGTTGGAAACAGTTTTTCCAGAAATACTGTTATCTGTGCACCAAAAGCATGTTTCTATGCAAAATAACCACATGTAAATTTTCTGCAGAGTAAGTCCCTAATTGCAAATAGTTTTCAAAATCACACAGATTTTTTTATGAAGAAAGAAATGCCAACATTTCTTGTTCCTTCCTTCAAGAAGGAAATTAATGAAGAGTTATATGCTTTGCAGCTAGTTATGAATCGAATGAATGAATTGCTGTTGGCCTATGATCAGCGATATACTTTCTGACCCACCAGTATTTACTCCAGTCACAATAACCATCAGACAGTGGCAACTGGTGCCTTCCATACCAATGAGGTGGTAAAACTGCCGCAGGTTTTAATTTAAAGTTTAAGTGAATGATCTGAGCTGCTGAACCTATTTTGGTGATAGAGTTCGGTTGCTTAGAAATCTCCTTTAAAGTTAAGACAAAAACCTAGAGTGAATTCACTAGTCATCCCTTAACATGGAAGTTACCAGCCACCAGTGCCACCAATAAAGGCATGCTGGCTTCTGACCTCTTGGACACTGCTCAGCAACCTCTGTCTCATCTAATTGCTCCCTTTTTGCTATCTACTAGTTTCATCTCACTGACATTTCAATTAGCATTGCAAATTAAATAGTATTCTTTTCCTACATGGTAGAAAACACTAAAAGGTTAAGTTAAATTTCCACACCTTGCCCTTTTCTGTCGTGGTCCTGGCATCGTCCTGGCAACATCTTTGCTGGGATGAGAGCATGTTTCCAACACTCCCCTCCACACCTGGCTGGCTGCCTACAGATCGGAGCGTGAGTGACACATGCCTTCCTTCCTCACTGCAGCTGGCCTCTTTCCCATGCTGCACTGAGGAAGGAAGTGCCTAGATTGTACTTCCACATGTACTTCATAGCTGCCAGCAATGGGAGCATTGTCCAATCGTGGGCCATTAGCATACTTTTTCCCATTAATGGAATATCCCACGATTACGACAGATGGGAACACGTTGGCAGTGGGACATCATGCAAATGTATGACTTGCAGACTGCTGCCAACATGTCCCCATTGCAGGACAGCAATGCCATGCAGAAATGGTCAACGGCAATATCTTCCAAACCGCAATGAAATCAAGCTAGAAACCAGCACTTGTACATGACACTCGACGTGTGTTCATATTTTACAGAAATGTATACAAGAGGGTAAACAAATTATTCTAAAATGTTCTTCTGAAACAGACATTAGAGGGAAAACTCTTTTTTTGAAGTTGAAGGACAATCTGATACATCTGCAAGTGGATTGTTTATAATGTTTTCTTCCCTAGATGAATACAATTGCAGCAAACAGTATACTTGCATGATTACGATGCCAATTACTTATTTGGGAGACATGCAAATCATTTTTGAAATGCAGATACACAAGGATAACAAGGAGATGAAGAGATGCCTTCTGAAGTTCTGTGGTGATTGCACACCCCCAGCAACAGCAATTGGTCCATCAAAGATATTACCTTATTTATGTGAACATTCTTACCCTCTTGAGCACCATGGCAGCAAGCCCTTTTTCATATGAATGCAAAATTGATTTCCAGTGGGAAAACTCAAGTCTATATCTCCCTCTCCCCCTCCGCACACTGGATAGCAAATTACATTTTACAAAACAGCTCAGTTATCGGAATCCCTGCATCTTTGTCATAATTTCAAGAGCCTCTGACATTCAAATAAATTTATAAGATAATTGATTATAATTCTCAGAGTAAACAAACAAAAACCTGCATTTACCATCATTATGCAAGTTGAGACTCAAATATTAGAATAATAATAAAGCCCCCCACCCAGTGCATAAAATATCTATAGTTTCGGGGCCTAACTGCAATTTTGAACTCCACCCTTATGTGGAGCTTCCTTGTCTTCCCTTAATCTCACCCATTAGAGACATTGTTCATGGCAGAACACAGGATTTGAAGGATTTTCCCACCCCCTTGAGCAGGATTAAGAAATGCAGTAGGAAAGGAATGACTCATTTTCCACCTCTTCTCCTGGCCTCTGCTGTTCTGTCAGTATTGTACTGTACCCATGAAAATACATTTTCTTGTGAATGAACCTATAAAATAATAAACCTTTGGATGAATAGAACATTCTATATACATTTGAAGAATAGTCTGCCATCCTATGTACAGCTTAGGTCCAAAGTGTCAGATAGATCTGTCTCCCTATTGTGGGTGACTCAGGAATCCACCCGTGATGCCAGTACCTCCACATGAGAATGGGGAATTATTTAGCTCAAAATAGGAGGTCTGTGAGAAGTGTGGGGTGGGGGGAAGGGGGCGGGGGTAACCTAGCAAGATCTTCCAACAGTGTTTACAGGGTCCAGTGTAGGGAAAAATCAGCCAGAAGTTCAGGGTGAACTAAAATGTGTTCTTATTAGGGAAGTTAACAATCATGTATGCACAATATCCAAACACTCATGCACTCACACAAGCCTAACCAAAGCAAAAGGGAGGAAAGATTGATAGTGAAGCTTCAGGGTTTGGGTCATAATTACTGATCTGGAGAACAGCGAAGAAAAGCGTTCTGGCTTAGACTCATGCTTAAGGACAATACTTGTTAAGGAATCAGAGTGACAGAGTGGCATTTAGCAAGTGAGATACTGTGAGCTAACTGGTCAAAATGGAGCGTTTTTATACCCCAAATCTGCCCGGAGGATGAGGGTGTCAATGGCTCTCTGGCCGAGTAAACAATGGAGATTGCAGAGCAGACAATGAGGTCTGGACTGCATTAACAGTGTTAGGTGACAAAGAGTTAATGGCTGTCGTGATAGCTCTGTAATGGTGGACACGTCTGTAGGTAATGGGGGAAATGCATGGGTCAATGGGATGAAGGGTTGAAACAACCAGGGGTTTGGTGGGAACTGCCCCATCACTATTGTCTGACAGCAGTGTCATTACAGCTTAGTTTAAGCCCCTTATCTCTGGAGTTACCTGGTGATTTCCTGACTATGACCTGGCTATGCCTACAGTGGATCTTTGACCTACTTTGCAGGGAATGTGCTCAGCCAGTGTTTTCCCTCTGTCTAGCTTGGCCTTACAGTCACCTCAGGGTCCATTTATATCAATGCCAATATATATATTCTGCCAGTTAAACTATATCAAATAGGGGACATGTGCAGGCCGTAACACCTTTGGAGAGGACTTCTCTTGGTGCTACCACCTTCACAGATGTGGCTGGCAGAGATGTGAGGGAAAACCTTCTCCATGGCTGCCCTTAAAACTCTGGATCCCCTTTCCTGTCTTACCAGCAAGCATTATTGCTGTTGTTGTTATTATTATTAGTATTAATCATCAGGCTTTTGAGAATTGATGGTTAGAAAGAAAGAAAGAAAGAAAGAAAGAAAGAAAGAAAGAAAGAAAGAAAGAAAGAAAGAAAGGTGTTATTTGTTGTCTGGTATTTTAATTGAACATTTTTTTAAAAAATAAAACCAGCAGTTTAAAATATTTTGACTCGATTTTAATGTTGTCAATAGTTTAGTTCCATCTTAATATTGATTTTTTGTACATGCTAACGATCTAATATTTGTTCTAAATTGTAAGCCACCTTGAGTCCTGAATTTGAGGAAAAGGTGCAATATAAATTAACCTGCCAAGCTTAGCTAAACTGAAAGGAAATAAGAAAAATAAAAAAGACACCTTTATGGAACTCTGGTCCCCATTCATCAATGCAATACTGTTTAAAGTTGCAGAACAACAGACTATGGACTTTGACTGATTTTGCTATGTACATGGTGACTGATTACTGATTTTTGTTGTAAAAAGAGACAGGGAGGATGGTGAGGCTGGCAGTTAATTACAATCAATGTAAGTCAAAATTTAATAAAAATCAATACCATAACCATGGTCCTATTGATTGTACAGAATGAAGAAAAAGTAGTATTTTACTAAGTAGCTAAATTTATATTATTTAATAAATAAGTAGCTAAATTTAAAATATTAAAAATAACTGGCTGTCCTAGTGCAGCCATTCCCTCTTCTAATGAGCACAGAGATTTCTCTACTTGGAGCAGCTCTACAGTTTTCTTCAACTGAGGATGAGGCTCCATGTGTATGTCCATTGGGATGAAAAAGCTGTGTTCTGGTGATGTTTAAGTTGAAGGACTTGCATATCCCATGCTAAGATGCTATATATTTTTACCTATTACAAGGCAGAGCTTAAAAAGTTGCCTTTCCAAAGGATGAATATAGTGGTCCATTGAAGCCATGTACTTTGTGGATTCCTAGGTCACAGAACATCATTCTACCACTGTTCACTTTCAGATGGCTTTGGCAGGTCATTATATTCATTCTTCTTGGGGGAAAAATGCTTTTCAAAATCTTCTGGTAGCAAATACATCTTTATGATCAGTTGCCTCCACTGCTGCATGAGAGAATTCCAGTGCATGGAAATATTAAGAATAGCTGAACATCTGCATTGATAACCACTATGTAGGCAAAATAAATATTTACTAACGAATCTTCTGTTTTTCATGTTACAGAAAATAATCTTTGCGGGACAGAAGTGGGTGATTTTAAAAAAAAAGTCCAAGCCAAGCTTTCTTTCAGTATTCTTTAAGCTACACAAATTATAACCTTTTCATTTACTGTTTTGCCAAATAGATGAGAGTCATCCTACCAAACTAGAGGAAGGCTCATTGATAACCAACCATGGATTAATGAGATCAGACACAGAAAGCTGGGTAAAACAACAACCATTTTATTTGACCTAACCTGTTTAAAATGTGTTGGCCTGGAAAGGAGAGGGGAGGCAATCTAATGCAAGTCCAGCTGAGGACTCATATCACTCCCTGAATACCTCCTCAGTCTTATCTTGGGTGAAATACCTGAGACCCAAGGACAATCCAATAACTGGTTGCTCCCTGGCTGGCTGTAAAGTAACTCCCACCCAAGCCACCAAAATCTACAAGTAAGAGCCCAAATCCCAGGTTAGATTCAAGAATAGACTCCTTCCCCAACCTCTGGGCCATTGGACCTTAAAGATTAAGTTTCAGAGGACTATCCCACAACAAAAGAGGTGCCAAAATTGTACACTGAAGTCTTATTTTCTTCCCTGGGACCTGCATGATGGCAGTCTATTTAAAGGCACCACCCAAAAGCCAATTGTCCACATCCCCCAAATATAGTATGGGGTAGGCCAAAATCTCAGGTAAAAGAGAAAAAAAAAATCCTATCTGGTCCCAAAACAACCAACAAGACTCACACTGTGATGGAGATCAAAGAGGCATGTGAACGGGTAAAAGGGCCTTAAATACCCTGTGGCACTGTTCCCTTTGTGTGCAGCATTCTAGCTCCCAGCAGCAGTCACAATGCACCCTGGTCTCATCTCTCATAATGCTACTCTTCCCTGCAGCACTGTTTGCTGCACAGGTCCAGGTAGGCATTTCAGTGATGCAAAGATAGACTTCGATACACTTCGTCTAAACACACTTCTGCAGTTTTTAAAATCAATAATCATCCTTCCTGGCCCTTTAAGAAAACAGTCACTGCTTTCAAATCATGAACAAACTAAATAGACCATGGATGAGTTCTTGATATTCACCATTTGAATACTCCAAATAGGATTATATAGTTGTATTGATTCTCTGTCTCTGCTGGCCATCAATTTCAATTTGTGACCTCTGGCTTCTGAGATCTGAAGTTTTATATGAATAAGACAAGAATTCATCCTTGTGTAGGGCACAGTTAATGTTAGAGGTTGTTTTCCTCTGCAACACAATGTATGCTTGCCCCCACCAAAGAAAACAGCACTGCCTAACAGCCGGTTTCTTATTGCTTCAATTGGATTTCTCACTGCTAATCCAGTGGCAGATATTAATAGACTGTAGTTCCAAATGATGAACTAGTTTGGTTTGTCTTCTTACTCATCCATGTGCGATTTAAAAGAGCAAAGGGTCTTGAAGTTATTTTATGTGTACAGTAGGTTTGACAAGCTCATAATTTAAACATAACTTGTCAAAGGTAAGGATACATGGACAGATAATATATCTCTTTGTTTAACCCCACAGGGGTCATATACGGTCATTACAAAGATGAGACTACACAGAAACAGGCTTTCTTGCAAGAGTTCTCAGTTTAAAAGAGAAGTTGTAACTTATCCTTAAAGGATAAATAATGCACATTGTGCTGATCTCGCCTGCACTCAACTGACTCATAGTTTTGTCCAACCTGCCCCACTCAATAATGAGGATCAATATCTGATATCCTAAACAAATAAATAAACAAAAGCATGTTTTGATAAATCTCATCACTTTAATATCACATGGATCATGGCTCAAATAAACTTAGGCCATTTCCACATTACACTGTTACAGTGCTATTACGCCCCTTTCAACATCCTGTGGAATCCTGGGGTTTGCAGTTGGAGGAGGAGCATTTAGAATTCTCAGCTCAAGAGCTCTTTGGCCTCAGTAAACTACAAAGCCCAGAATTCCACAGGATGTTGAAAATGGAATAGTATTTTAAGTGTAGTGTGGAAATGGCCTCTGTACTTGCATGCAATATATTTTATTCATAACATTGTGCCAGCTCAAATTACTTAGTAATGAGAAGAATTTTTCTTGACCAATGGATTTTAAATCTGAGGGAGTATTGGGAGTATCTACAGAGCTCTGCCATTATCAATTAACACAAGCTTGCTGGAGGTAATCAATGGAGGTTGTTGAAAGCCATAGCATTAGATTAAGTGTAAAATTGAGTGAGTCAAATCCTATCTAGCAGTTTGATATCATTTCAATCAGAAATGTTTTAAAAGGTGTTTATGCTTGTAGCCTTTTAAATTGCATATGATACAACATTATTGTGAAAAATCATGTGACTAGTCCCCAGAGAGTGAATAAAAAACCAGTTTGATTTAACCTTTGTTAAGAGAGAGAGAGAATATTTCAGAGCAGCAAAGAATTCAAATAGTCAAACCATAATAATAATAATAATAATAATAATAATAATAATAGTAGTAGTAGTAGTAGTAGTAGTAGTTATTATTATTGTTATTATTCCATTTTGGGCTTGGAATACTGTGCCTAGTTTTGGACCACACAATAGAAGAAGACTTATGACAAACTGGATGGCTTCACTGGGTCTAAGGGCCTATTTTCACCCTGGGACCTTCTGGGGCTGCATAGTATTTAAAAAACTGCAGCAACAGCCCCACTCCCATTCCTACTTCAAAAAAAAAAAAAAAGGATAGTTTTCCAGTTAAACACTGCAGGTTGCCTTTGCACTCTATTTAAAGTTGGATTGCTTCTCCTAGAAGTTTCCAGAAAGGACAATTCACCCTATACTGAGCCAGCACAAAGGTGGTCAGGGATCAGAAAAACACCTTTGGTAGACCACGTGTGGCTCCAGGGCTACACATTGTTTATGCCTGGTTTAAAGATTGGGTAAAAATATCATAAACTGTAATCTGAGTTTAGATTGCAAGTTATGTTGCTGTGGAGAAAATAGATAGACATTTACTTTATGGTAGATAAACTAGCATGGTGTAGTAGTTTGAGCATTGGGTGGAATACAGGGAGACTAGGTTTAGAATTCCTTCTTGGCCATGGAAACCCACTGAGTGACCTTGGGCAAGTTATACTCTCTCAGTCTCAGAGGAAGACAAACTCCCTCTGAGCAAATTCTGCCAAGAAAATCCCATGACACATTCACCTTTAGGGTTCTGCTAAGTCAGGAATGACTTAGCCCAATCCTAAGGAGAGATGCAGTAGTAATGGGAGATTTCAACATATCCTGATATATGTTGGCAGTCAAACTCTGCCAAGACCACAAGGTCCGGCAGGTTCCTAGCTTACCTTGCAGACAATTTCATGGTCCAGAAGGTGGAAGAGGCAACAAGGAGATCAACTATTTTAGATCTGATCCTGACCAGCAGGGATGACCTTCTTGATTAGGTGGAGGTGGTGGGATCCTTAAAGGGGAGTGAACATGCTCTATTGGAATTTGTAATTCAGCAAGAAGGAGAAGCAAAGTGTAGCCAGACATGCATTCTAGACTTTAAAAAAGCTGATTTCTGTAAACTTAGAAAGTTACTTGCCAAAATTCCATGGTCAAGAATATTGAAAGAGAAAGGAGTTCATGATGGACGGGAGTTTCTTAAAAGTGAGATACTGAAGGCATAATTTAAAACGGTGCCAATATGGAGGAAAAATGAGAGGTATCTAAAGAAACTGGAATGGTTGACTAAAGAACTCTCAGCTGAGCTAAGTATTAAAAGAAACATGTATAGGAAATGGAAGAATGGTGAAACTACCAAAGAGGAATTCAGGCAAATAGCCAGGATATGTAGGGAGAAGGCCAGAAAAGCTAAAGTGCAGAATGAACTCAGGCTTGCCAGAGACATTAAGAACAATAAAAAGGGCTTTTTTAGATATGTCCACATCAAAAGGAAAAACAAGGAAATGATAGGGTTGCTGCGCAGAGAAGATGGCCAATTACTAACGGGGGGAAGAGAAAAGGCAGAACTGCTCAACACCTTGTTTGCCTCAGTTTTCTCCCAAAAGGATAGAAGTACTCAACTTGCGGGTAGGGAGCAGGTGAGGAAGCAGGCTGGGGCAGCACAGAATAGGTAGAGAAGTAGTACAGGAATATCTGGCTAAACTAGATGAATTCAAGTCTCCAGGGCCAGATGAATTATACCCAAGGATATTAAAAGAACTGGCAGAAGTCATTTCTGAACCACTCACAATAATCTTTGAGAAATCTTGGAGAACAGGAGAAGTGCCAGCAGACTAGAGGAGGGCAAATGTTGTCCCCATTTCAAAAAGGGAAAAAAAGAAGACCCAAATAATTATTGCGCGGTCAGCCTGATATCAATACCAGGAAAGATCCTGGAGCAGATCATTAAACAGTCAGTTTGTAATTACTTAGAAATCAATGCCATAATCACTAAAAGTCAACATAGATTTCTGAAAAATACGTTGTGCCAGACTAATCTTATCTCTTTTTACAACAGAATTACAGGCTTGATAGATGAAGGGAATGCCATGGATGTGGCATATCTTGACTTCAGTAAGGCCTTTGACAAAGTTCCCGATGACGTTCTTGCAAAGAAGCTAGTAAAATGCGGGCTAGACAGTGCTACTGTTAGGTGTATTTGTAATTGGTTGACTGATCGAACCCAAAGGGTGCTCACCAATGGCTGCTTTTCATCCTGGAGAGAAGTGACTAGTTTGGTCCCAGAATGTTCTGTCCTGGGCCCAGTGCTATTCAACATCTTCATCACTGAGTTGGATGAAGGAGTAGAGGCATGCTGATCAAATTTGTAGATGATACCAAATTGGGAGGAGTTTTGCTAATATGCCAGAGGACAGGATCAAAATTCAAAATGACCTGGACAGATTGGAGAGCTGGGCCAAAGCTAACAAAATGAATTTCAACACAGAGAAATGTAAGGTCCTGCATTTAGGCAGAAAAAATAGAATGCACAAATATAGGATGGGGGACACGTGGCTGGATAACAGTATGTGTGAAAGGGATCTAGGAGTCTTGGCAGATCACAAGCTGAACATCAGTCAGCAGTGTGATGCGGCAGCCAAGAAAGCCAACAGAATTCTTGGTAGCTTCAGTAGCAGTATGGTATCTAGATCAAGGGAGGTAATGGTACCACTCTATTCTGCTTTGGTTAGGCCTCATTTGGAATACTGTGTCCAGTTCTGGGCACCTCAGTTCAAGAACAATATCGACAAGCTGGAGCTTGTCCAGAGGAGGGTGACCAAAATGGTGAAGGGTCTGGAAGCCATGCCCTATGAAGAACGCCTTAGGGAGCTGGGTATGTTTAGTCTGCAGAAGAGAAGGTTAAGAGGGGACATGATAGTCCTGTTTAAATATTTGAAGGGATGTCATGTTGAGGAGGGAGTGGGCTTGTTTTCCACTGCTCCAGAGACTAGGACAAGGAGCAGTGGATTCAAGCTGCAGGAAAGGAGATTCCACCTGAACCTCAGGAAGAACCTCTTGACAGTCAGAGCTGTCCAGCAGTGGAATGTGCTGTCTTGGAATGTGGTGGAGTCTCCTTCTTTGGAGGTTTTTAAGGAGAGGCTGGATGACCATCTGTTGAGAATGCTTTGATGGGAGTTCCTGCATAGTAGGGGATTGGACTGGATGGCCCTTGTGGTCTCTTTCAACTCTATGATTCTATGATTTTATGACCTGAAGGCACACAGCAACAGATAAGCAGGTAATTGGCAATTAGGTGGCTGTACCAAAAGGTATTTTAATAATATTGTGTGTGCTGTACTGTTATTCTTGTTCTTTCTTAAATGTCTTATACTGTTTTGCATTGTAATATTTTACTATGACTACGTATTTAATTGTAGTCCTATTAAATAACCTTTTTACTTTCTGAGTCCCCTCCCCCCAGTACTTTGGAATAATCTACATTGCAAGCTTCCTTGGGTCTCATGTCAGAAGAAAGGGGGAATATAAATAAAATAAAATACTTTTTAAAAATTACAGTTGCCAGTGGGGGATCACTATTCCTCTGCCCTCAAATGTATCACGGTATCATTTGAGGTTGCTATGATGAATCAGAACTGGCAGCCAGCGGCAGCCAACACCTGGGAGTTTTCTATAGATGAAATGCCATGTTGTGTTCCTGCTGATAGAATGGCTTCTGGCAGTACAGTGGGGAGGGAGTAAATTTCCTCCCATTTCCCCTACAGCACCCATATATCTTCAAATTCCAGAGAGGTGGGAGCATTCCAGAAACACTGGAGGGTGCAGAGGGGAAGAGGTGAGATGCAGGAGAGAAGGGAGAGGGAGAAATTCCAGAAGTAGAAGTTTGTTCATGCAATACTCAATCCCACCCTTGACCACATTCTTGAAATTTATTCCTTCAAGGATGCCTCCACCATGTGCAAACTGGGCTGAAATTTCACCCTGTATAACATGTGACAGGCCCTTTTTTTCCTCACTAGATTGGCTTTGCAATTCCAGCTTAATAATGTGCCTTGACACTAATACTTAGCTCTAACTTCACCCTTTAAACACAACCTTTGTGTCAAAGGTCTAGGCACTTAAGTGTTCCCTCAGATCTAAATAGTTTATGGTAGTGTGTTCTTCCTTGTTGCTAGGCTGACTCAGTGGTTATAAAAAAACACTGTATTCTTTATTGTAGTAGCATTAGAAATAAAGTAAGTAGTCAAGGTTTGGGTAAAGAACAGTGTTGTTACATTAAGAAGTTCAAACTGCTGATAGTCTATACCAGTAACTCCCAGTCTTAGACAACAGTTCTCTGTGTGTGTTTTGTTTTTTTCCCCTTCTTCAGCTGCTTAAACACAACCCAGCCAACCTCTCTGGCCAAGATCTCACTGAAGGGTCTCTTCCAAATGGAATCTCTGACTTCTATATAGTTCCTCTCATCCATAAGCCCATCCCATACAGACCACTGTGCTGGGTTTAACTTTTAAGATACTAATTCTGTTGCCTAGCAACCTGCTATCAAGTTGCAATTACATTCCAAATAGCTGACCCCCCAAGCAACTTCGTCACAAAGTTTTATGTATCACTAAGAAAAACAGCAATAGCAATAGCATGTGTATTTCTATACCACTTATCAGTTAAGTGGATTTACAATGTGCTTAGCTAATTGCCCCTACAAGCTGGGTACTCATTTTACCGACCTGCGGAAGGATGGAAGGCTGAGTCCACCTGGAGCCTGGCAGGGTCGAACTCACAACCTTGTGGCTGCTGTACTGGCATTTAACCACTGTGCCACCAGGGCTCCTTAGCAATAGGAATAGCAAAAAAGTAGCAATAAAGTAGAAGATAAATCACTACTTTTTGATGTTGTACTATCTTAAAGGTAAGAGAGAACTGACTAAGGTTGTGGGAATCTCTCTCTCTCTTTTCCAGTCAAGAGAATTCCATTACGTCAGACCTACTACAGTTTTCAAAAAATAACTCTTAGGCCCTTTCCACATGTGGGGGGGTAAACAGGCGAAAACACCCAAAAACGGAGCTTACCGGCAGCCAGGTAAGTCCGTCACGATGTGGAGCAGTGCGAGCTCGCTGCTCTGCAGTCCTCCGGTGTCCCACATGGTGGCTTCCGGTTGGTGGAGGCTCTCCACCAACCGGAGAAGCTCGCCAGCCGGAAGCCCGCCCCGGCAGATCTGCAGGCACGCATTTGCGCATGCCTGCAAATCCGCGTTGGAGCCGGGCGACGGAGCAGCGTGGGGCTGTGCACTCCGTGCTTTTTAAAAACTTCTAAAAAGAGGTTTTTAAAAAACACGCAGCGCGGCTAGTTCCGGCCGCTCCTGAGTGGATTCTGGTGTGAAACTACAAAAAGTAGTCCATGCCAGTCCACGCTACGGTGTAGAAGACCTCCATCAGAGGTCATTCTGCACCGTGACAGAAGCCCGGTGTGGAAATGGCCGTAGTTCATCTTAATTCAGGAATGGGCAACATAGTGCAGGAAAGCTGTTAGAATCTTTCATTTGGTTACAAATGAAAGAGAAACTCTTGAAAACGAAACTAACAAGAATTTCAAAGTATGATCCTTCCCATTTTTCAAACACAGAAAAATTCATTTCACCTTTTAGTCAAGATTCAGATGAAGAGATACAGTTTGCACTAACTGATTTCCAAATGCTTCTCAGAATATGGTAATCTCTGGACCACAATAAAACAGACAAATATATCTGCTGTCACTATTAATCTACTTTCATAATAATAAAAAATCATAAAAAAAGAAAGTACTTAAAAGCTCAATGAGAATCTCACTCCTTTTTTTCAAATAGAAAGACTGATATTACCAGACCTTCTCTGTGAATCTACTGAGAGTTGTAATCTTCCCGTAATGCTTACATTATTTCCTGAATATGAAGCCAGAAAACTAGCCATAATATTCATTTTGGCCTCAGAGAAGTCTCTGACTGCTCTACTGATCATTTTATTTTATTTTATTTTATTTTAAAAAACAGGGCTGGATAATTTTGTAACAGTGCCCAGATTCAGAACACAATGGAATAAATACCCTTGCACTTCTACAGGAGTTATTTGCCTTGTAGGAAAATCATAAACATTTGGAAGAAAATAGGTGCAGGGACCAGAGTGCTGATGCTTGAACCCCAACATTTTAAAAAAAATAGTAAAAGGTAAGCAGACAGATCGTGGGAGCAGAGGAAACACATTGCCACACAGAGGCAGGTAGAGAGATGGGTTAAACAACACCCTTATGAAGCCAGCACAAGGTGTGATTGTAGTCACAATCACAGAGACTGCTGAAAGTGGACCTGTCAGCAATTCAGTCCCACTCTTTCTGGAGACAAAGGGTTCCCTTTTCTGAAGCACAAAACACTGAAGAACCTTTTATGTGATTTACCTTTGGTTCTGGTTGCTTTGGAGGGAAGTCCCTTTTTCCTTGGTAAACAACAGAAATGGTTTCATATTTACTACCTTATGGATTATTGTCAATTCATTTCACTTTCACACATCTGCTTTATCTCACTTCTGTGTTAATTTGCAGTTGAAACACACAGAGAATCTCCCAAAAGATCTACATTTTAACTTTCTTAGCATTTTCTATCTCAAAATACTCATTTGTAAATGGATGACCTCTAAAAGTATGCTATTCTGAATGAATGTTTTCTCAAAAACGAAAATTTTTAAAATGACTTTTGATGCACTATTGTGACAAGGCCTCAGATTCTTTCTTGCTTATGTTTTAGTGGCCTATCTTATCTCAGTCCTTCCTCCAAACCCACCCCAAAGTTATGTAACTCAGAAAGCAATAAAACATTTACTACA
Organism: Cyclura pinguis; assembly: GCA_030412105.1. Classification (NCBI taxonomy): domain Eukaryota; kingdom Metazoa; phylum Chordata; class Lepidosauria; order Squamata; family Iguanidae; genus Cyclura; species Cyclura pinguis. Next base: position 136,771,186 of record CM059600.1, read on the forward strand.
AGGCTTCCTCCAAACAGATAATATTGACAGAATAGGTTTACTTCACAATTCTCTCAGATCCATTTTATCACATCAAAACCTTTCCCTGAACTCTTTCATCTCAGTATGGTTACTTCTGCACCTTACCTTGCCCTGTCATTACCTGGGTGTCATCCTGACAGTGCCTCTGCTGGGATGGGAGCATGTCCCCAACACCCCTCTCTGTACCTGACCAGCTGCCTGCAGAAGGGAGCATGAGGGACACACTCTTTCCTTCCGAACTGCAGCAGGCCTTCTTCCCCTACTGCTGTGGGAAAGGAAGCATGTGATCATGCCTCTGGCCCTTCTGCATGGCTGGCTGCAATGGAAGCATCATTACAGTCCCAGTCCTCTCACGTCCCCATGCCCGAGGAAAGGGCCTCTTCTCAAGTCACCAAAAGCCTGTCTAAGGGTTCCTTAAGAAACAAATTGTTTTCCCAGTCTTTCTCCCCTCTAAACTCAACATTCTTTCTCATCTCTTCTCAACATTCCCTTGGCTTTAATTGGCTGAATCCAGAAAATAAATAAATAAGCAGTCTCTAGTCCTGTCCTTGTTTTATTTCTCACATGAGTCTTAATATTCAGAGAAGTTTGAAATCCAATGGATAGCTACATCAGAACAAGCAGTATCCAATCCAGCATTTGCAATGATCAAAGTCCTCAACCAACTCTATGGTTAAAATGATACTTTCCCATACGTGCTTTCCCTTATGCTTCATTGAATACAGGTGCAAATTGTTTGTTGCCGTCATAAACCTGGGATGCTATAAATACTGCTCTCTCTGCCTCCCCACACTTTCTCTCACACACATATTGTGTTTCTCCACCTATCTATTTCTTGAAAAAAAAATTTGGAAGCACAGCACAGAAATGTCAAAGGGAACACAACTCCCATGTTTTTTCAGTCTCAATATGACTGAGGATGTTGGGCCATAGCCTAAGAATCCTGTTAGGTTTTTAGGAAATCCCTTCCTTCTGAGCTGTTTTGACCTCATTTTTATCTGCAGTTCTCCTTCTTATCCAGGAGACCCATGACACTAGAGTGAATGCTGGCTTAGGTTCTGTAAAGAATCAAATATAAATCTACTTTGGTATCTCAGGAGGAACTCTAAGCCTAACAGCTACCGACAGAGTGAATGAAAGCCTTGGCTGTCATCCCTAAGCAGGTTGCCTGTATTTCACCATTCTGTGTATTTCAACATTGTAGTTCCCTTGGTAGGGCAAATTATAGCAATATTAACAACGACGTCTAGCAGTCAACCAACCCACAGAATAAACAGAAATAAAGACAAAACAGTAGCAATGTATTTATCTCCCCGTTTTGCTCTATTATTAAGACCCTGCCATAACGTTGGCTCATTACTTGAAATGCTATTGATTTAAAAAAAATCACAGATATTGTCAGTTACATTGCACAGGGAGCTAATATAATTTTTATAGGACAGGAGTGGCAATCAGGCCTCACTCTGGATATCGTTGGGCAATGAACCCCAGCAGCCCTAGTCTGTTTAACCAATGAATGCTGGGAGATGAAACCCAACAACATCTGGAAGCCACACTGCACTTGCCTCTGTCATAACATCTCACTGGAGTGACTCGAAAAACTAAAATGGTAATCAACAATCATTACTAACATTTAAGACTAAGGTGATTAATTTGCTGTTCATGATATGCTTTTAACATGCTATTAAATATTTTCTGTTATATAAATGCATATCTTGATATTTGGTAAATGTACCATACTGGTGAAACTTCATCAAAACCATAATATATTGTTTTACTATTTGAGGAGCACATCCTATTTAATCTATTCTAATTGGGCTTGTGCAAGCGGGGGGAGCTGGAGAGTTGCTAATGATGGCCCAGGGCTATTTTTATTCTTTACTGGATAATGAATCTGATATTATGTCAAGGTCTAAATGTTACCCTTCTTGCTGCTACATCTCTGTGGTGCATATGTATTGCTACTTGCAGTAACTGCTTGAAAACTTCAAACTGCTGAATCTTCTAGCATATTTTGTCCCTTTAATCCAACCCTGAAGTCTCATGTGCCTGTTATGTTGCAATAATTATCTGCAAATAGACTCCATATGACATTTCAATTGGACTAACTTCAGTTGTTCTAGGTTAGGCATCTTGAACCAGCAAGCACACATTTATTTTGGTATAGGGCAGTGGGGATGATTGCCCAAATTTAAAGAAATTGTGACATCTAAATGTAAGAAACAAAATTTGAAATGTCTTTTTCAACCTTGCACAGTGTATAATATCTTTTTAAGCAAATCACAAATAACAGGTCGTGAATACTTAGTCTTCAGACTCCAGTCCAAACTCACTTGTATCCAGCCATCAGTAACCAAAATATTCATGCTTTTCCCACTGATTACAGAGGAAGACGACAAAGTACGAATACTTTATTTCCAACAAATTAGTTGGCTTATTATGTCTCTGTTCAACAGCATAGCTGTTGGCAAACTCCCATTCCACAATGTTTAGTTCCAAACTATGAAATTATGGTACTTGCAAGCTGAGAGGACTAATAAGATTGTTTATAAACCACTTTATATTGCAGAATATACCAATGACACCAATGATAAGTAGTCTTTTTTTTTTAATGTAAGAGACTTGATTGTCTGGCACAGTGATAAGAAACTATGAAGAGGTACAGCCCACATCATCTGAGAACAGACCCAAGCCAAAATCAGCATGGCAGCTCTATCTTCTGACAGTGTCCTCCCAAACCCTTCATTTCTTCCTTCCTCTCTCCCTCTGAAAGCTTGCATTAACCGAAATCTTAACTGTTGTGGGAAATGATATTATTTTCATTTCCTTTCTGATGATATGATATGTAGAAAGAAATGGTTGCTATTATGGGTTTGTGGAAAGGAAACAGAAGATCATTACCCACTAATATTTGATACATCTAATCATGAGACAGCAAAGTGAGCCACCATCAATGACTTTGCCACTGGTGTGCTTTTGGATTAGCTAGGTTTTTTAAAAAGGGGAAAAAGTCCATTTACATTTTTTAACCCCTCCCCCTCAAGTTTGCAAATTGCTTTGTTGCTTCATTTCAGGATAACAAAAGCATAGTGGTAAATGTAAAGCTGAACTGGGTAAACAGTTTTTTTTTTGATAAACTTTATTGAATACACACACTTATATAAGGTAGATCTAAAGTATTTGACTGCTTAATCCACCCCACTCAAGGAAGACCACCACATTTAGGATATAAAATTATCTGAGGTGCTATTTTTCCTATTCTTGAATGTCTATGATCATTGATTCAATATTCATTTCTGAACTCTTCCTTCCTTAGCTGATATCAGCAATGTCTCTTATTCGCATATCACTCTCTCACTCTCTCTCTCACACACATACTTTCAGGTTGCTGATATGTTACATGGCATTTCTTTGTGTTGATGATTCTGACCTTTATTAATTCAAGCACATTCAATCTTCACAACTGATCTGTCAAACATGGCATATTGTCACACTGAGAATTTTCAAGAGGCATTCCGAAATAGTTCATGAAACATCTCACTGTGTCTGCCCACTAGTAGAAAAGTCACTTTTCAAAGGTTTCTACTATTCTGTCAGCCTTGGATATAGATACCCAGATGCTCAACCTGAAAATGTTAATGCTAAGAGTTCACCTCAGTCTAATTCATGGGTAGCCAGTCTTTTTGTTTACTTAAATAAATTTCCTATATTATCAGGTTGTAAATGAGAGCCACATCACCACATGAGGCAGAATACCATAAAACTTGGTGCACTGAAGCTATACTAGTTCAAAACTACAATCAGTAAAAATGTTTTCTGATTACAGTTATCTACATAAAGATGTTTACTGCAAGTTCTGCAGTTTCATATCTCCATCCTAAGAATGGGATAACAGTTTTAACCTCAACAATTGCTGTTACTCAGCCAGATATTTTGCTTCTCACATAATTGCTCCCCCTCCTCTTGATGTTAATGTTTATTATTATTAATTACTGATATTCCCCCCACTCTAATTTGAAACTAAAGTTCAGATAAGTTACATGTTTGCTTATATTAGCTAGATGAAAATGAATTACTAAACCCCCCTTTCCCACAAGAAACCGGAAAAATTTTCCTAGAATTGACATGACCAAGTTGCCATGCCTTAGCAGGAAACTGGCACATCATCATACTATTGTCTTCAAAACTTTCTGCAGTGATTACATGGTGGTTTATATCAACATTTTCTTTGGTGTTCTACTCTCAGTTTCATCTTGCAAACTGCAAATCCCTGTAAAGTGAGAGAAAACTTATAGAGGGAAGTTGGAGAGGGGAAGGTAACATTTGGCAACTTTCTTATCAGAAGAGGGAAAAATGCATAAGTTGTATTTGCACTTCCATGAGACTCAGCATTAAAGATTTAAGGGAACTCTGCTGAGTAAAGGAGATTCCTTTTAATTTCCTTTGATGACATCAGTAAATACTGTGGTGACTTTTTAGTCTTTGGATATTCTTTGCAAGATTTGCATCAAATATCAATACGTAGTTGGCTAGAATAATTTTGGTTGCCTGACTTAGTTGGTGCATTTAATCACCTCCTTGATTTTATGGTCTTTTGTGCACATACAATTATTATACACTCTGGTATCCATAAGAATGAAGGGTGTCTTGTATATTACTTAAAATACTGAATAAAATGAAACCATCATTCATGTTAGTCCTACCAGTGGCATCAAATAATTGTAAGATTAAAGGATGGAGGGGTTAGTCTTTCATTGTAAGAATATGTAAATTTAATTTAGTTTAATCATTACATGTATTAAAAACCAAGAGCTCAATCAATAACGAAAAGATCTTTAATCATTCGATAGCTCAAGGTGGGACATTTTATTGCTTTACAGACATCTCTACCACCACATGTCTATACTGTATGCACTGATGAGGGTTCAGACCTAGAGCACAAGTACTACCTCAGTATTTCCACATCTATAGGCCCTGTAACTGAAACGCATTGAAATGCAACATATCTGCAATGGGGAGCCTATGAACTACAACTGTCTACACATAAGGATCCTTTCTGAAATGTCACAACAGGCATTAGGATAAAAGAGAGAGAGGATAAAGAATGGCACACACAGAGAGGATTGGGCTGGCAGGTACAGTGCTGTTGTCTCTACACATGTTTAGAGTTACCATACCCCACCACCCCTTCTATGAGATATTTGATCTTCATAAATTGGACTTATTAGTGATTGGAGAACATGATTGGCATCACACTGACTGGAGATGTGTTCAGAGTCATGATGGTGGGAAAAGTCCCAATGCTTATGGCTTTGTGCTAATCCCTTCACTGCTTCAGGCTTGGTACATTTTTGAACGCAATGGAAAATGAACTCTACCCAGATAAAGCAGTCAGAGGCGTCCTTCAATCTTACCCTATGGAGATCTTCCCTATACACCCCCACCTGACCAAACATTAAGAAAGTGTCATGAATCCCATCAATGTTTTGTTACTCTGGAGTTAAATCAATTAGCCCATTCTGGACCCCTTGGTCAGTCTTGTGGGAAAGCCATTATGGCTTTTTCAATGCATCTCTTCAGAGTACGAAATAGGATATAAAAATCCCAGCTTTGACTCCAGCCAACTGTAGTGCATAAAACATAGTCCAGACTTCTGTTCCTCTGTGCTACTCTCAGATGCTGTCTGAGCCCTTCTTCCATGACGTTCCTCTTGAAGACTGGCAACTGTCACCCTTTCCACCCCAATCACTATCCAACCTTTCTTGCCTCACTTTCCAATAGCCTTGTATGATTTTTAAGAGTGTAACTGGAGTCCTATCTACAAGTACTACTGGAAAAGATCCTGATGTTACTCTCATCTCCTAGGCCTCCTTTGAGCTATAATTTCTCTAAATTCTAAGGAGACACTGGCATTGTAGGTAGACCCCAACATCCCCACCTCTTAGGGTAACATTGACCTACATGTAGAGACAAACAGCTGCATAGTGGTTCTAGTACATTTATCCCTGCAACCATATTTTTTATCATTCTACTTTTTTTTTACTGACCTATGATTTCTATTTTTTTTTTAATGTGGAAAACTGAATCATGAAGGGTCTTGTGAATGAAACTTTCCAAAATCTGACAAATGACCCTCCCCATCTATTTTAGTGAGAGCTTCTGCTGAATTATTTCAAGTCTTCCTTGCAGAAGAGCAAAATCTGGATGCAACCCAGGGTTCCAGATTCCAATGTGGAGAAAGTCTGTGTGTCTTTTAAGCTGTAACATTTCCTGTCCATTCACTGCTCTGGTCTGTCTTTCTGCCATTCCCTTCTCTATGAGGACAAAACAGGTTTTTGTTTGACTTTGTGCATGGTATAGAGGAAAACATATAGCCAACAGAAGGAAGGAATTGCCATTACTTTGTCTCTCATTTGATTGAGAAGCTTAAAGAGACATTCTCCAAGTTGGTATATGGCAACCCTATTGGACAGAGGCACCTAGGAACTGGTGCCAGCCTTTTTGTTTTGCTTCAAGTCCAATTGCAATTGCTGAACATAAATTAATCAGTACAGAATCCAGTTTCACTCATTTGACTGCTTTTAGCATATTAATGTTTTTCTTTGTTGTGCTAGATGTAATATTCCTTCTCTCATTTGCTTACTTATCTTGTCTTTTATCCCTGACATGTCTCCCACTTTAACTATGCCTGAGCTTTGTGCCTAACAAATTAGCAAATCAAGTGTTCCCTCCCATAGATTTTTTTTTCTGAATTAGGAAAAAATGGGGCTCACACTAATCCATAAGTGTCATTTTGCATGTTTTGTGATCAAATAGTGATTAGGTGCAAACTGTTTAGTTTAATTTGCTTTGAAAAGCTGTGCTTGCTGATAAAGGGTGGAAACATTTCAGAGATGAGATATAGGGAACAGATGTTTAGTATAAAATATTGATACCACAGTGGAGAGATAAGCTTGGTATTTAATTTGTCTTAATATTTCTGTTACTGAAAATTTAACAGCTTTTTATCTTGCGGGGTTAATTACAACTTTTCAGGCAAGTGATAAGATTTCTTTTTCAGCTTTGTCACTTTTAAACTCTTGATATATTCTTTATTCTGCTCACTCCCCAATGAATATTACTGTCAGTGGGACAAGATTTCCTTATTTTATTTGCAAATAAAGTATTGCTTGAAGATGGAAGATGTTTCATCAGGTCACCTTTGGGAACAAATGTAGCAAGCTACTGAAGTCTAGATGCACTGTGGCTCCAGGACCTTTCTTGGGTACATTAAGGGATAAGAATTTATGACACTGACAAACAACATGAAGCATGTACATTGATATATGTATAACTGGAAGACAGAGGTTAATTTCCACAAATCTTTGTTTAGCAATTCTCTTTAGGCCCCTAGTTTAGAAATCACCTGATAACATGCCAAGTAGGGCTCTCCAAAGTTCTGACCTGGCCCTGAGAGGATCCAGAGGATTACAGGTGGCATTAAAGCTTTTTTTTTTCCCTCCAGGCTTACTATACTCCACTGCCACCCACAATTTTCCCAACCTGGTAGTGGACATCTCTGTCATTCTGCTAGCTGGAGACCACCATTACTGTTTATACAACAATCCTCTGAAGTGCAGATTTTTTTTAAAAAAATTATCCAATATTCTTACTGTTGCATCAGTCATTGTATTAGATATCTAGGGTAGTTTTTTGCTACAAGCACCCCAGTTGTTCACCCAGTTACCTCCCCTCAATAACTATGAGATAAAGAAGCCAAGTTCCCTCATGGGAAGTACTGTAGTTCCTTGAAAGTGACAGACTGTAGAAGGGAAGAAGCAGCTCCTTCCTGTCTTTGTGATCTCTGACCACTGTTTGGTTCCATGGAAGCCACCTATGAGTACAAGCTTTTGGCCAAGTACTGGGAGGCAATACTTTTGCCCTTCAGTTTCTTTGAACTTCCACCATGTTCTGCTGGAAAAGAGGTGGCATAACACCATGAGTTCAATGTGACTAAGACCCAGAAACAAAGAAACTATGTGTCAGAACAGAATACTTCAACTCTGAAAGAAGAAAAAAAAAGTGTGAAGTGAAAAGACAGAGAGAAGAGAAGAGGAAAGAAAAAGAGTAGCTTCCACTCCTGGGGAAATGAGAAATAAGCTGAGCCTGCAGCTGACATGAACAAAGTCTTGTTCTTCCTCGTTTGAAATGCCAGAGGAGTAACAAAGAAAGGAGGCTACTCTCACACAAGCAAAACAAAAGTGTGGATTTTGCTGCAAAATGCTAGCAACATGCCATCTCCCCTGAGAGAATGTTATCTTCACTCTGTGATATGAGTTCAAACTTCAAAGCATGTTTATGTGCTTCTGCATTAAAAGGAAGAGACTCACCTCACTGTCCAAGAATGAATTTCTGTTTCATGTTAGACTTAGAAGCTATACCTTCCTTTGGTGTTGTTTATCATTTGCTTTTAACTACCAAAAAAAATCTTGCTGCCTTGATTATAAGAGTACATCCCATATTCAGTGAAAGCACAAGTAAGAAAACTTCTTTCTTTCCTTCCTTCCTTCCTTCCCTCCTTCCCTCCTTCCCTCCTTCCTTCCTTCCTTCCTTCCTTCCTTCCTTCCAAAATCTCCAAAATGTTGCAGTCAGTGGGCTTTTTCAATCAATGTCAATGGTTGTTTTTACAAATATTTGGGTTCTGTCCAGTAAACTTTACATGATTCCTTATTATAATATTCTGCCCTACACATGACCCTATAAAAAGTTTGCATAATGATAGAATATATATTTAGCATACTATAGATTCTGGGAAAAAGAAAAAGCGAAATCATTCTTTGTTAGTAGTAAAATAAAGAGGCACAAAATATTGTGGCCAGCATCTGGTTCGTGAATTATGATGGTGTAAATAGGACTTTGAGTCAGTGTAGTATAGTGCTTTGGGTATTGGACTATGACTAGAGACCAGGAGTTTGTTCCACACCCTGTCATAGAAACCCACTGGGTGACCTTGGGTAAGTCACACTGCCTCAGTCTCAGAGGAATACAAAGGCAACCCTTCTTTCAACATATTTTGCCAAGGAAACCTTGCCTTAGGATCACAATAAGTCAGAAAAAACTTGAAGACACAGAACAACATATCAGACCTATACCATCAGGACTGAATAACCAAAATTCCCTCTAAATCTTAGCTTTCAAGTGGTGCAACCTTCCCACCACAAAAATACCACCACTATCATATTGTTTGAGAATGAGAGGATGAGAAAGGATGCATCTAGTTATTTTCCTGGTGTTTTGCAAGGACATCATCCGCAGAGAGCTCACATGGAACCCAGAGGTCTCTGTAGGTGCTTGTCACAACACATCAAGCTACTGGAAAATAGCTGGACATATCCCCTCACTCTTGAACAACACAGAAATGATTGTGTTCAGATGGGCTGCACTGCTAGTAGCACTACAACATGTAGCTTTGGAGATGTAACTATGACAGGTACATGTCCCTCAATGCAGGATCTTGGTATTTATTTTATTTCTTTAGGGCTTCCACATCATTACCCTATTACTGTTCAGTTAAGGAGGGTTTCAATACATCATTGTCTTCATTTTGCCTAAAAGAAATAGCTTTCCAAGCTTGGATATTAGCTCTATAGGAATTATGGGAAGCTGCCTTTTACCGATTCAGATCATTGGAACATCTAGCCTATTTGGCAAGGACTAGCACTTCAGATAAGTTTTTCTTCAGCCCTACTGGATGTACCAGATGTTGAAGGTGGAACCTTGTGCATGAAAAGCATATATTCTGGCAATGAGATATAACCTTTAGGTGGAGCAGAGAGCTAAGGAGACTATGGACTTCCTGATCTAATATGGGGTACACATGCTATACTTCATGTATAATTTTCTAGAGAAATTAACATTTAGTATTGAAATGATATCATTATTGAATCAAACTAGATAAATCATTTTTCAAATTTTCTCAGGAGTTGCTCCCTCAAGTGGTGAAAGTTGTATGTTTGTCATGTCATGTTCTCAAATATTTATATACCCTTTTTGTGATCAATTATTGGAAAGTAAAATGAGCTTATTTGGGAATCTGATTGCTGAAACATATCCTCTTTTTGAGAAGAACAGTGTGTTAATCATAGGAGGTTGAACTGCTATGAGGAGGCTATTTAGATGACCCTGTTACCCCAAAACATGGGAGACTCAGGGGTCCACCCACAATGCAAGTGCTTCTTGAAATAGTGGGGAATATTAGCTAAAAGAGGAGGCCTGTGGCAGGAAGGTAACCTTACAAGATCTTTTACACCTATGTCTGCCAGTACTAATGCAGGGAAATATTAGCTGGAGATCCACAAATAAACTTGTTTGTTTAATTGGGGGAACTGCAGTCACACACACAAGATCCAAATAGTGTCACAATCACACAAGGCTAACTAAAGGAAAAGGGAAGAAAGATTTGGATAGCAAGAGTTTAGGGCGAAGTAGGTGATATTTACCAAGCCAGAAAGAAGTGAAGAAGAAATCATGGCTTAGATTAGAAGTCCAAGGGTAGTACAAATCAGGAATCAGAACTTCAGAGTGTCAGCTTGTCTGCCAAAAGTACTGCAAGTTATCTGGTGAAAAGCCAGAATTTAAATACTCTTTTTCCACCCTGAGGGGGAAGGTACTAATTGCTCTTTTGCAGGGTAAACACGAGGATCCAGAAAGTGGACAATGGGGTCCAGAATGAGCTAATAGTCTTAGCATTAGGTGACAAAGGGACTGATTGGAATTGTGATAGCTCCTTAATTGCTGGACAGGTGAGGGGACAAAGGACAGTTTTTTCCTGGACAAAGGAAGAAGATCAAAGACAATCAGCTCTTCCATGGAATTGGTTTCAGTGCCATTGTTTCTAAAATTTGAGTTGTTGAGGGACATCTGCAAGTCCATTATCTGGGAGTTTCCTTGACTATGACCTAGCCATGCCTTGAGATCTTGTCCTGACTTAGTTCTGGAACATATGTGCACAACCAGTTTCCTCTTTGCCAGCCAGCTTCCAGTCATAGCAGGATATGATTTTATATTTTATGTCAATTAAATATATGTTTTGCCATCCAAACCATATCATGGAGAAGGGCTGTATGGCCTGGTAACAGCCCTAAATAAAAGTCTTCAGTGAAATAATAGCAACTCCTCCTCCTCCTCCTCCTCCTCCTCCTCCTCCTCCTCCTCCTCCTCCTCCTCCTCCTCCTCCTCCTCCTCCTCCCCTTCTTCCTCTTTGGTGTCATCAAAATTACCCTAGAGATCTTTACAATAATGTAGACAATGGATGGCTTAAATATCAATATCATTGGGAAAAGGAGATATGCTTCTTCTTCTAATGCTTTACCATTTTAGGGTGATAATAAAAATGGAGAATTGCTTTCACTCATGGTTAGTCTGCTGGGTCAGCTGTGTGTGAGCATGTGCATGCCTCTCACTGTATGTGTGCCACAGCTGAACTTTTAGCTTGACAGGAAAGTGTAAGCATCATTATGTCGGGGTTCAGCTGGCACAGTTGGTTAAACATGCCAAGATCACCATTCCTCACAAACAAGCCCTCCCCACAGTCTGCTCTGTGCCCAAGGCATCTATAAGTGAATTGAGCTCAAGCTGCCATCCATCCGTTAAGAATCTTATGCTGGAGTAATGGATAGAGATGCCTGTGAATGCTTTTGCTCTAAGCCCATACATTGTACGTTGATGCACTCACTGAACCAGTTCTAAATGGGGAGAAACTGCAATGGTGATATATTCAAATGCCCACCACCACCACCACCACCACCACCACCACCACCAATAAGATGGAGGGGGACAGTGCAAATAAAGTATATTAGAAGAGGGGAGAAATGTTTGAATAAAAACACGTGCACAAGGCTGGAGTTTTTTGGTTTGTTTTCTTTGAGTGTTTATTCTATTTTTATTTTTTGGGCAGAGGATTTAAAACGAATGGAATCCCCTTGAGGATTAACAGTCAACCCAGTTGCTGAGAGAGAAAAGAAGGGTATTTGAGGACAAAGCTCACTCAGGCACTGTCAGTCCACATGAGGTGAACATGGTGCCCGCGAACAAAAAGTGTTAGCACAGGATCCCAGCAGGGAACATTCAGGAGCATGCAGAGCGCAAAGAGCTTTTGTTTTTGTCAACAAAAAGAGAGCTTGCCTGCCAGATGGCTTTTTGCTCAGGGCTCTCAAATAAATATAAGGAAATATTTTCAAAGAGTAAACACAGCCATGATATAAATACAGAGGCCTTTTTTTTCCTTCCCCCAGCATGTAAATAATTAAAACAATGTTATTTAAGGGGGGGGGGGTCACAAAGACATTCTAGCCAGCAAACCCCCTTTTTTTTTTTTTGCCTGAAGTGGCACTCTCACAGCAGTAGACTACATTTTTTCTTTATAAAACTGCTTTGTCATTTTAACTGTGACTGTTATTTCTAGGTTGAGAGAGACACATGACTAATGGGGGAGCGGTCATGGTAGGAACAACAGGGCCAAAGCCTCTCTGTTGAAAGCAGATGTTGACCCAGAAGCTGTACTTTGGATGTGGCCAAAGACATATGACACTCCATGGAAAACACATGCATTTTTAAGGAAGATTGTATAAATCCCTAAGCTTGCTTCATACCACAAAGTTATCAGGGGGGAAAAAAACTTGTAAACAGGAAAGCTTTTTATAGAAAAAATGAACATGTCATGCTTGGATGTTCCTCCCTTGTGAAAACTGTCCAAATTGGCACCCAATAGTAACCTGTTTTGGTGTTCCCACTATTTATAGGGATGCAATTAGTATGTCTCTTCTCAAAGGTAACAAGTAATTTCTGCAGTTTTCTTCCCACTACAAGAAAGTCTTCAAAAATTACACAGTGGTCATTTCCACACTACACTCTTATAGTGATATTATTCCACTTTCAATATCCAATGGAATCCTGGGGTTTGCAATTTAGGGAGGGGCGTTTAGAATTCTCAGCCGGAGAGCTCTTTGGCCTCAGGAAACTACAAACCCCAGAATCCCACAAGATGTTGAAAGTGGAATGATAGCACTGTAAAAGTGTAGTGTGGAGATGGCCAGTTTTTGAAGGCTATTTCCAATTCAGGACCCATTCTGTGTAAAATTTGCAAATGGTTGTTTTGCACAGAAATAGCATTTTTTGGCCTGGAAGATAATATTTCAACACAGAAATATCAATTCCTGTACAAAAAAATAAAAATAAAAAATGCAGTTATCTGCACAGAAAATGCTGTTTTCTATGCAAGTCAACAATGTATTAATTTTACACACAATAAATCCCCAATTATAATATTTTTTGCACAGAAAACTACATTTTCTATATACAAGTCAATACATCTGTATTAAAACTGTGTTAAAACAGATGTTTTAAATTATTATTATTATTATTATTATTATTATTATTATTATTATTATTATTATTTTCCAGGCAGGATATGCTGTTTTCTGTGCAGAAAATGCTGTTTTCCGTACAAAACAACCATGTGCTAATTTTGGGCAGAATAAGTCCTGAATTGCAAAGATTCTTATCAGCCCAGGATTCTTCATGTCAAGGTTTCTCAACACTAGACACATATGTTTTTCAAACTTTTTAAAAAAATATTTGTGAATATTATTTCCATTCCTAACTACTTGATGCAGCACCATCTTGTGCTTAGAGATTACTTACTATCATCACCCAGCAATGTGGCAAAACTCAGTTCAAGATGGCAGAGCATCATCTGATGAGCTTTCTTAAATATCATTCAGGAAAGGTATGCCATTGTTGATGACATCTTTACAATACGCGTAATCTCCTCCTACTCCACTTCATTAAAACAAGAAACCAGTTCAAAATCAAGCTTCTTGTCATGACTTGGGGGAGAGGAACTACGTTTACTGGCCCAGAAGACGTGAGGCCAGCATGTTACCCTGATTTCTGGGGTCCTTTGAGGGACACCTCAATGTGCTCCACGTGATGGGGAATGGAAACTAGCTAGAACATGAGCAATAGCAATGCGAGAGGCAGGGTAACCTAGCAGGGTCTTTTTACCCAGTTTTTATGACATCAGGCCAAGCCAAAAACCAAACAAAAATGTCTAATAAAATGATTGCACCAATGCAATCACTTACACATTCACTCAAGACCTATTAAGAAGCAAAAGAGAGGAAACTGGATAGGGGAATATTGAAGGGGTTGTAGCTGGGGTAATACTGCACCTTTTCCTGAAGTCCTTGGTCCGGGAAAAACAGCGGAGAAGTGGAGCTCAGCATGGAGAGGGCTGAGGGGATTACTCAACGGATGGAGAAACGGTCTGCTGGGATGACCAGGAGTGATCCAAAGAACCACTCAAAAACTGGGACTGTTTGTAGGGGAAAAAGTACCTGGAGGGCTAATCCTTTCCTAGGGAGAACAATGGGTGTTGCAACGAGAAAGAAGCTCCACAATGGTAACTTCCTTTGCATGATGAGATTACAAGGTGTTGCCAAAGTCTCAGGATCTTCGGCTGCATTTGGTTGTAGAGTGACTTCATGTAAATGGTTCTTGACTGATAGGATTTTGCTCAGCTTGGAGCAAACATGCTAATCCCCTCAAGTTGGCTCCTCAGGGGCTGAGGACCCTTTGTCTACTATGGGTTTGCACAGCTTGAGGTCTCCTGGGGCTCGTGATAGGGGATTTTACTGGCCTGACCTGGTTTTTGATCATTTGACCGTTGCTGCCTACGTGCTCATCTGGGCAACCTCTCAGGCACATGGAAACATATTTTAATATCAAAATTGTAGACCCCGGGACAGGGTTTTCCAGTGATAAGGGGAAATGTCATGGTGTGTGGTTGGAGAGATGGTAGTAAAGGCTTTAAGGCTGCTTGCCATTCTCCTGATCTCCTCTTGGCTCAGTGTTGTTTGGTTCACTCAGCTACCCTATTTCCTGACACTTGACACATATTTTTGACCATTTCCCATTATTTTCCCTTGAATAGTCTTTCTATCACTACCCACAAATACCAAAGCTTACTTTTTCCATATGGAGTTTTCTGCCTAGACTTCAAAGCAGAAGATGAAAGTTATAATGGCTTCAACAGTTCACTTTACATAAAGTCAAAGAGACTTGGCCTGGCATGACTCAGCCTTTCTGTCACCTGATACTCCTCCAACACAGCAATGAGTAGATGCTTTAGAATTTCTTTGCTGAATACCAGACCTTCTGTCTTGTATGCTTAGGGAGGCTGAGGATGAGCACCCCCAGCAGTCCAGAATGAAGATCTGGGATGCAATGGAAGAACAGGGTTTTTTGCTTTGTTTTTTTTAATGCACATATTAATGAATTACAGTCCTTCTGTCCTGGACAGCTGATATTGAAACAAGGAAGGATGGAGCCTATACCATAAAACTGCATGAAAGGTTTGTTTTATTTAATACCATCCATAATCCAACAACAAACTGCTAACAGGATAAACAAGTTAGCAACAATCAGCTAAAGCAACAGAATGAATACTACCAATGGAAATCCTGCATCAGGAATATATTATAATGTTTTGCACAGGCAGAACTGCATTTTGCCTTCCCTCTCACCCCTTCCTGGATATAGCTTTTAGCTCTGTGACCTCCATTCCAAGGTTATTTAGTGGCCAGACGAGAGCAGAGGGCATTTGAGAGGCATCTAGCTTATGTACCTGTAGCTACACACAGAATGCTGACATCATCCTCCAGGGACTTCTAGGATCTTCTGGAGGTCCTGTTGGATCATTGTTCTACCTCTTGCTATATAGACATATCCAGACATTCTCTGATGCCCCATTTTTTCAACCAGCTACTAAGTGGCTGTAGCATGGGGCTGAAATGGAGAAAAGATGAGTTTTGAGTGAATTTTGATTGCTGCATGAGCCCTATAGAAAATTCAATCTCTGCAGTGACTCCCCCCCCCAAAAAAAAAAACTTAGACAAAAAGACTTTTGGTCCAACTCATTTTCCATAATAAATCACTAATAGGATTCCAGCCCTGATAGCTAATTAATAATACTAATGTTACTAATTAATCTCTTGATGGAGAGGAAGGCAATGTATGTTGCTCTAAACATCCACAGAGTTTTAATTTTGGCCTGTTGTTCTTTTAAACCCCTCTCTAATGCAGGCAAACTTATTTTCTAGCTGTACAAACCTATGCAGCAACTTCCCCATGTGGAGTTTGATGGCACAGCTTCTGTGGAGACACTTTCCACTGCTGTTCATAGTTTGCCTACACAGTTGTCCGAAGGCATCCAAATCTACTATATAAAAGTCAATGTTTGTCTGTGCATTTGTCTGTTTGTCTGCATCAGGCAGGTGAAGACCTCATATGATTGGCTGCCTGTGAAGATTCTATGGAATCCTGGGGTAGGCGATTTAGGGAGGGGCCTTTAGAATTCTCAGGCAGAGAGCTCTTGGGCCTCAGGCCGGTTGCTATGGAGATAAGGCCCAGCAGTAAGAAGAAGGCCAGTGTATTCCCTCAGAAACCAAACTTCTGTTGTTAACAACTCTGAATACATTGGGGATTGGGGAACATGGGGATAAGTTACAGGCACTGGAATAGGCCAGTTGCTATGGAGATGAGGTCTAGCAGCAAGGAGGAGGACAGTGCATTCCCTCAGGAATCCAACCACTGTATGTAAACAACTGTGAATACAGACTGGATTGAGGAATATGGCGATAAGTTACAAGTACTGGAATAGGCCAGTTGCTATGGTGATGAGGCCTACCAGCAGGGAGGGGGGCAGTGTCTCCTCTCAGGAATCCAACTACTGTATGTTAACAACTCTGAATACAAACTGGATTGGGGAATATGGGGAAAAGTTACAGGAACTGGAATGGAGATGAGGCCTGACAGCAAGGAGGAGGACAGTATATTCCCTCAGGAACCCAAACTGTGTGTGTAAATAACTGTGAATACAGATTACTGTGAATACAGATTACTTTGGGAAATATAGGAACAAGTTACAGGTACTAGAGAAGACAGATGAAGCAGTCTGGGAAATTAGAAACATAGGATCTCAAATCTGTGTATTTCAACCACACTTAATTCTTAAGGTAAGGTAAGGTAATTCCTAAGGTATGGCTGGCTGTGAAGGTTTTATGGAATCCTTGGGTTTGCATTTTAGGGAGGGGCCTTTACAATTCTCAGCCAGAGAATAGGCTGGTTGCTGTGGAGATGAGGCCTAGAAGCGAGAAGGAGGAGGGCAGTGTATTCCCTCAGGAACCGAACCTCTGCATGTTAGCAACTCTGAATACAGATTGGATTGGGGAATATGGGGAAAGTTACAGGTACTAGAATAGGCTGGTTGCTATAGAGATGAGGCCTAGCAGCAAAGAGAAAGATAGTTTATTCCCTCAGGAACCCAAACTGTGTATTTAATAACTCTGTATATAGATTGTATTGGGAAATATGGGAAAAACTTACAGGTACTGGGGAAAATAAAATCCTGGGCAATGCCAGGTAAATATGCTAGTTGGTTTATAAGAACAAATAAACAGGAGTGCATGATGCAGTCTGCTTGTAGATGATGCAGTCTACTTGAATATTTCTACACTCCTATGAAGGCAAAAAACCTTGCCAGCCAATATGCATCAACTTGGCTCTTGTGCAAAAAAATCTTTCTTTGCTTCAAAAGAATGGCCACCTTTAGCCTATGAAGTGTTAGGGAGGGTAGGTCATGTTGCCCATTAATAATGGAATGGCCACTACTTTAGGTAAGATGAACATAATAGTTGTAGCACCTTTCAGACTGATTGAGAGAAATAACTACATAGCATAAGCTTTTATAGGCTGAGTCTATTTCATCATATGCATGGAATGAAGTGCTCATATATGGACATTTATGCTGATGGATTAGAAGGTATGTGTGAACGTAATAAAAAACACAACTTGTGGATATGGTCTTTAGGTGACAAATTCAGTTTTAATGATGGCCGTTGGGGGACAAAGCTGGGAGGGAAGATAACTTAAAGCCAAAATGAGTAGAAGGAGTTCTTGGAATGTAGCATGATGCTGGCTAGGAATCAGAAAGGAATTGTGATGAAATGTGCAAGAGAAGCTTGGGTGTTAGCTTGTGTTATAATATGCCATTTTTGCAGCTTACCTTATCTCATCTCCCTGTGGTCACAATCCCAGCAGTGCCTTTGCTGGGAATGGAGCATGACTCTCCCTTCTACACCTGCCCACACAAGCCCCTGCAGAAGGGAGCATGAGGGACACACCTCTTCCTTCTGCAGCACAGCCAGGCTCTTTTCCACGCTGCACTGGGGCAGGAAGTGCCTCCGTCATGCTTCTAGGCCTTCCACAGGGAAAGTAAGTACAGGAACATCATGTGATTGGGGGTCCTTGACAGAGAAAATCTATCAATGATTTACCCTCAATTGCATTGGCTAGCGATGCAACAAGTGTCATCGCAGTCCTGCTCCTCTAGCATCCCCATGCCAGGATATCATGTCCATGTGGAAAGGGCCTCTGTGTAGTATGCCAGGCAACCATTGGTTCAACCCACTAGCAAACCCACACTCTGCTCATACCCACAAGATTTCAATTTTTTTTACTATTCATGCACACTCATTCATGGGCATAAATGCCTATCTATAAGTACTGCACTCCATGCATCTGACAAAGTAGATTCAGTCTATGAAAGCTTACACTACAAATGTTTTTCTTTCAGTCAGTCAGTCAGTCAGTCAGTCAGTCTTAAAGGTGCTACAATATCCTTTTGCATATGGATCCAGACTAAATGACTTTGTCTTGTGAGACATGGAAATTTTGT
Organism: Cyclura pinguis; assembly: GCA_030412105.1. NCBI lineage: Eukaryota > Metazoa > Chordata > Lepidosauria > Squamata > Iguanidae > Cyclura > Cyclura pinguis. Next base: position 136,789,982 of record CM059600.1, read on the forward strand.
CTTGTGAAATTATGGCCTCTCCAGATTCTATACTATTGCATGAGATCTAGGGATCCATGCTCCCTTTGTGAAGGCTCAGTGCAGCAGGAAACAATGTAGCTCTCTCCTCTGTTTCCAAAACCCCAACTATAAAAACACATTAGGAAACATTCTTTCAGCAGAGAGAATAAAAAGAGCTAGAAAAAGGGTTTAGGGCCCCCTTCCTCTTTCTAACAATGACTGAGTTTCTTATTTCTTAATATCTATGCAAAAGAGATTTTGTATTTGCAATGGAAGTATACAAGATAACTGTGATATTAAAGACTTGGTATATGTTGATTCTTACTCTTATGCCTGAATTTCTTTAAGCTTAGATGCTTTAAACACTCACTTATATTTCAGCTTCTTATTATTTTCTAAGAGTTAGGTATTTGCTCAGGACATTCTTAGGCAGAATTCCTAGGCTGGCCATCTGGTATGGGAGCATCTGTGATAGTCACACAGTTATCTGGATGGGCTGCCAAGTAGGAAAGCTAGCTATTTGACCATGGGAAATCCATCAATCTTGTTAAGACCAGGTGTGATCAATAGAAACATTATGGTGTGTAAGTCCCAGGGGATGCCCTGACAAATGGCACTCTGTGTAGACCAATGCCAGTGAAGGTGCTGTGTGCTCACTAGTTCCAGGAGTCCATCCTTTGTAATTTTTTGAGTGATTGCCATTAGCAGAAAGAATGTAGACACTAGGATCTTACCACTTTACTGATCAAATCTTTACGCCTTCATCCTTTCAGTGTGCTCATTGTCTCTGAATCCATTTAAGAAAGAACTGTTGTCTGTTGGCAAAACAGAATTAAAAGAGAACGAACCATAGTGTCTTACTAATATCAGGACTCTCACCCAATAAGATGGCCCACTATTGCTACAGAAAAGGAAGAATAATGCAGCATATATGCACATCTCGGGGGAGGGGCAGTAGGAACCACTTTGTTTAAAAGCTAAGTAAACTCAGTGAGAGTTCTTGGAATAAGACACCTGGTGATAAAGTTGTCTGTCTTCAGCCTTAGGTTGAGCTTAATTAAAACAAAGAGAGTGAGAAGGTGCTCTTATCTTTCAAACCGTCCAACTCCATTTGTATATCTGCTGGAACCTTCAGCACTTAGAGTCATGGTGAGCGCAGCACCCCTAAGCACTTAGTCAACAATGTTGTTCTTTTTCCTAAAAAAAAAAAAGAAAAGAAAAGAAACCAACAACAGAAAAACTCATGTAGAAAAGCTTTCTATTAGAGTTTGTTATTCTGAAAACAGTTCCAGTTATAATGAGAGTAAAATAGAAGTCCTGAAATAACCAAATTAAATTTCTGTTTCAACAATCTAAACTGATTTTTTTTTTTTACTACCTATTTTCATGGCTAAAATCTGAAAAAATATGTAGATCTTTACAAACCATATTTTCTGATGTTCATAGAATAATAGAAGCTTAGACTTGAAAGAGACAACTAGGGTCCTCTGGTCCAACTCCCTGCCATGCGAGAATATACATCTGGGAAACTTGCAAGAAGCCATCTTGTTTCAAACAAAACAGATCATATAAGTTATACATAGTAGCTTACCACATTTGCTGAATGTATGCAGTAGTTCCCTGTGAACCTATGTGACACAAACTGGTGTCATTGGACTGGGTGTGTGCATAATCAGGTGAAAACTCTAATATGTTGGAACCTATCTATCAGAGGGCTCTGCAGCTATCATTCCCCAATCATCTCCATATCAGCTACCATCCCCATATTAGAGGACCCCTCTGTTTATAGTGATGTATGCACAGAGCCAGCATGAAGTAGTGGTTTGAGAATTGGACTACAACCCCAGAGACCAGGGTTCAATTTTCCCTCAGCCATGGAAACCCACTGGATGACTTTGAGTATGTCACAGTCCCAGAAAACCCCATGGTAGGTTCGCCTTAGGGTTGCTGTAAGTCAGAAATGACTTGAAGGCACACAGCAACAAGAATGCACAAAGAACTCCATATGAGTGGGATTCTGAACCAAACAGGATCCTACTTCACATGGAGGGACTCAACTCACATACACTATATATCTGAATGTGTCAGGCTGTTACTCCACTGACATACTCCTTCCCAGGAATTTATAAAATTAATATCAAATATGCCCACCATGCCAGAGAGGTTGCCCAGGTGGGTACGTAGGCAAAAAGGTGGAACGACCGAAACCAGGTCAAGGCCAGGAAAATCCCCAGTCATGTAGCCCAAGGAGACCTCAGGCTATACACATTCACATAAACAAAGGGTCCTCAGCCAAGCATAGCCAATTTGAGGGGATTAGCGTGTTTTCCCCAGGTTGAGCAACTTTGACTTTGGAAAATCCTACAAGGTGAGGTCCATTTAAATGATTCAATCATGCAAGCTATCAAGCTTCTATTGTGCAGTAGGTTTCATTCTATTTTGGCCATTGTTCTTCCCAGGAGAGGGCCTGCCCTTGAGGTATGTTCTGCCCTATAAGTAGTCCCAGTTTTAGAAGGGTATCTTCGGAGAACTCCCAGGATAGGAACGCTAGTCTGTCCGTCAGAGAAACTTCCCCTCCACGCTAACAGACTGGCACTCTGTTAGTTCGAAGACTCCTCTCAGCAGTCCCGCTTAGCTGAGATCTGCTTCGTTTCGCCGCTTTCTGGATCAAGACTTCTGGACAGGTGCGGTATCACCCAAAACTGAAATCCTTTCTTCTATTCTCCTATCAATTTTCCTTCTTTCAACTCCATAGGCCTTGTGTGTGTGCTTGAACGAGTGCGTAGTGTGTGCTTGATATTGTTTTCAATAAAACATTTAAATTTAGAACATTTGTTTGGTTTTCTCGTGGTCCGACCCCGTAAAAGTTGGGTGGAAGGTCTTGCTAGCATTGCCCTGCCCTCTGCATTGTTAAAATCGAATGCTGCGCTAATTTCTCCAACCTTTCTATTTGGATCAACTTAAGGTGTCCCCCACAGGGCCCCGAGAAGTCAGGGTAACAAGGCCATACAGTCTGCCAGGGCTGCAAAGTAGCCCTCAGGGTTACACAGGATGATCCCACAATCACATCACAAGCTGTGTCAACATATGAATTGATTCTACCACTTCTAAATATATGTGCACAAATGACGGTGCAATGCAACCTGACTGTTTGGGTCAAACTGAATTACAAGAGATTACCATGGAAATCTGATCAGTACCAAAGAAGAAACATTTTTCCTGGGCAACAGATATAGGAGGTGATCCTAAAAGAGTATTCCTGTTCCCTTCTTTTCTCTGAACTGCATTTCAGTCTGGGTGTGTGTGGAAATACTCTAAAGCCACAATATAAACTGTTATGAAAACTGATCATGCAATTCCTGGTATCTTCTTGTGTTGATTAGCCTTCTGTTATATAAATGAAGACCATTAGATATGATACGATCAGAGATAGTGGCTGGCAACAGCTTCTGCAGTTATAAGATCATAAGCTCTACTTACAAACTTGTGACTGTGGGGATTCATGTTTATGGTCATTAACAACATGCCATGAGGTGCCCTGAGACAAGCAGTTGTGACTGAACCCTGAAAAGTCTCTCCAGCTCCCTATTTTTGATGTAATCTGTGACCAGCAAATACTGTGAACATCATTTCCCTGTGCTCTGATCTGCACTACCACAGAAATTCTTTGGCTGGGGTACAGACAGGCTGAAAAGGTAAGTTTTGGTGTGTTAGCATTGCCAGATAGAACTATGACAATAGACTTTTACCACTGTAGGTGTGTATGATAATGTGGGATCTCAATCAAAATGTATTCCTTCAATCAAAATATTTTAGCAAGCACAGGGAAAAAGTGTGCATTTTGCTGATTTCACATAAGGTTTAAACTACTGTGACATGTGCAAAAAATGTTTGGAAAATGTTTGGAAATTGATCCAGAATGCTGTGGCCAGACTTTCAATGGGGACTGATTACTCTGAGACTGTGCCCATATTTCACTGTTTCCATACTACACTGTTACAGCGCTATTATTCAACTTTCAACATCCTAAGGAATTTTGGTGTTTGTAGTTTATTGAGGCCAATGAGCTCCCTGGCTGAGGATTCTGAATACCACTCCCTAAACTGTAAACCCCCGGATTCCATAGGATGTTGAAAGGGGCATAATAGCACTATAACAGTGCTAGGGTGGAAGTGGCCTGTGATTCCCATGTTACAACTTCACTGGCTGCCAATCTCTTTCTGGGCAGAATTCAAAGTACTGGTTATAACCATATGACTTTGGACCTGAAAGAAGCCTCTTTTGCAAAACTATCCAGATTCTAAGATTTTCATAGAAAGCCCATCACTCCATCTCACAGCCAACAGAGATGCGGTTGCTTTTATATGGCACCTTGAACCCTATGCTAGGAGAAAAGCCAATAAAATAAAATAGAACAACAGTTGAGATTCAGGATCTTCTTAGGGACCACTCCCAACTTTGGAAGGCTAAGTAGCTTCTTTATTTGTTGTCGTTATACTGTTAGGCTAAGGCATTTCTATTCTGGCATGCCTTTGGTGTTCAAGCTGGTTTGATGACTGAAAGGGGAAGGAAATGATTAGGTAATGTTTATTTCTTTCTATTTATGTTTTTTAATTTTTTTTCTCTCTATATATATTTCAACTGAAATGTTGTGTTTATTCGTCTTTTATTATTGTGAGCTATCTTGAATGCTGCTTTTGGTAAAAACTTGGCATATAATTTTAATTACCAAAAGTAAATATCAATATGCTATTTTAGCACTGAGATCATAACAACCTGTGTCTTCTCCTGTGACATTATGAAGCCACCTTTGCAAAGCTCTGTGAACATCGTTTTTTTGTTGTTTCTTATTAATAAGAGCCTGAATAGTTTGAAGGTCTGGTAACTGTGCCTTCCCACAGGTCATTTGTAAGTTGGTCTCCTCTGAGATATGAGCCCTCACCATTTGCGAATAACTCTGATCTGCCAACAGTAACGAGATAAACCTGTATTAGCTTCATGCCTCAGAAATTGTAATGCCCCTAGTGAATCCTTGACATTTACTGTTTGCAGCTTCCCCAATGTTAAATATAGTTTAAAAAAACAAATACCCATAACACAGGACCATGTTGGCAACAGTGAATATTTCTGTAATACCAGCAATATTTGAATATGGGGAAGGAAAAAAAGAATACCCCCAGGTAGGATGATGGGTCAAGTTTCAAAATATTTGGGAAATGGAATATTATTAGCACTGGCATTTAATGCAGCTTCAGATACACACTCCACCAGAATCTCTTACCACTGAGGATGCATATGCAATATGCACATGTGTCAAATTAACAGTGACAGATGTCCTGTAGACCAGCAGACATTCACTTCCATGCAATTGCAACTGCAGGGGGAAACAGAATGAGGCTAGACCTACTGAGCCCCATTCTTTGCATGCCCTTTCCATATGTCAGATAGAAGATCTGAAGAAGAGAGTCTGTTCTAAGTGTATAAGCACCCCAGTCCCCCTGACTATGCAAATCATAGTTGCAGCAGTTCTCTTCCTTGTGAGGCTATCCTCAAACAAATGCACAGCAAACTGAGAAGCAGGAGTGGTCCTGCTAACATTATTCCATATAAATATCATTGCATGGGCAAAGACTGATAAGGACTGACATTTTTCATGCATCTCCTCTACTTCCTTGTCAATAACTAAGCAGCTAACACTCAGCCTGCTAGGAGGATCACAACTTGCCTCCTCCTACATCAAGAGATGAAAAAATAATTCTCTTCCTGCAGAATTGTGTGTCCACCCTCTGTGAATGTCATCTTTGGGTAATAGAACAAGGGGCTATCCTCTATCTAGGTGAAATCCTCTAATGCAATCTAATGAAACCCCCAGAAGCGTCCCATTCTTCCCAAATTAAAAACATCAGGCTGGTTTTGGGGTGACCTTTTGCACCCAAACTGGCCAATATTAACCAAAACCAACCTAAGATTGCAGTAGTTTGGTTCCTCTAAATCTACAAAGCCTCTCAAACCTTTCACAAGCGCAAAAAGGCAAGGGGGGGGGAATGGTCAAAAGGTCAGCCAGAAGTGATGTCACAACACTTGGGGCATGCCAAAATGATCTGGAGTGCTCCACTGGGTGGGTACAGGGAAGAAAAATGCCCCTGCCCACTGTGCAGTTGCCCACCCTTGCTCTAGCCCTTTGCCCCCCTCCATAACCTTCCTCCACAGCTATTTAGGCTGCTGCTTACTAGCAGGGAGGGGAGGGAGCAGAGAGGCAAATCAAAGGGTGAACAACCACCTTGTCATATGTCTGAGGGACAGGAAATGGGGATGTGCTCACAGATGGAATGCACCCACCTATCTTTTTTCTTTCTCAACTGCCTTGCCATTCCCTCACCACGCACTAGTAAAGTACAGCATCAGTAACACCCTTCCTGAGGTTTCATAGCAGGGAGATGGACATTTTGGATGTTGTGCAAGGGGCTACAGAATAACACTTTGCACTCCATCCAAAAACAGAGACATATGAATGTGTAAACCACACTTACATGTTAATATGTCACTGACAAGATTCTGGCCACAGTGTAACAAAACGCGATATTCACTTGCAGTCTTACACAGAGAACAACCACTACAGCAACAACAACAACAACAATGCAAGTCTAAAGAAAGAGTTTAACATTTAGCACACAACTGAAATAACAATCATTGGTGTGTGGTTTCCAGCAAAAGCACAAGTGTTTACATTTGACTCTGGATGCTATCAACTGTATGCCATCCATTGTGAATTACTATGCTCCACAGACATAATAAAATTTTCTGAATGTCGTTATCAGTTTCAGAACTGACAGGGAGACTTTTAATGTTGCCACAACTCATACCATTCTTGAAACATATTTCCTTCCTTAGTACTCCATGTTGAATTGTAATTTAAAATTTTCATCTGATCATGACAGCAGTACTCTAAACCCTCTGAACTTTTTCATATAAAGAATAGCAGCAGTGAGACCAAAATAAACTATCTCTCTCTGTACTCACTTATTTTCTTCATCCACTTGGTAGAGTGAGGAAAGGATCCATTCTGCTATTCCATAAGTTTGAGTGAGGAAGCAGAATCAGGAATGGATTCTCCTCTGCAATGTAGGATTGTGTGGGGAGACATAAAGCACTCTGTTTAGTCCTTGTTGTGCATGCTGCAAGGAATTCCACATAGCAAAGGTTTAATGATAGATGTGGAGTAGATATCTCTTAACACATTATTTATCCTCTTCAAAATCTCAAACACAGTGGCTAATCAGCAGGAAAAGGGGGAAAGTACCAAGATTTCTTTTCATTCATGCTTTACAAGTAAAAACTGGATTCTAAACAAGCAAAAACTGTCATTATAAAATCAGGTTATGATAAAGAGTTCTACAATTAATAATAAAGGTATTTATTTAACCAATGTTCGTGCAAAACAATTGACCTTAAATGAGTGTATTCTTCCATAAATGTACTAATTTTGCTTTGTTCCTTCCTGAATCACTAGTGAAAGTAGGGGAAAAATCCATTTCCAGGTGCCACATTCCTTCAATGAGGACAGCTTTATGGGTTAAGTGGAAGCAACACAGGTGTATTTTCCTTGTTCTTTCCATGTTTTAAGGACAATACCCCCATTCACTCATTTGAGAACTGTGTTGAACACAAGAAAAAGAGAATGAGTAATCCAACTCTTTCTACCTTTAATATTTCTCCATGTGAAGAATTATGGCTGGGGAGGAGAGCTTCCACTGTATCTAGAGGCTCTCTCTTTTGTTGGGTTTCTAATCATGTAGAGAGACTCCACACGTAGTAAAAGCTTGCCTGTTCAGACTTATTGCTGTCCAAATGCGGCGAGTGATAAAACTGGAGACAAAGGACATGGGGACAGAACTCTCCCTTCTTTGCAAGTTGATTTCACACACTTCCCAATTGAATGACTTTGATTACAGTATAAAGGTGAGACTAAGGGCATTTCCTCATGGCATCACTGTTCTGCAACGTGGATGTGTTGCTGCCAGTCCATGAGTTATGCTTTCACACGGCATTGTCTCAGTCCCTCTCCAAGTGTCCCACCCATTGTGATCGTGGGATATTCCATTACTGCAAAAAATACAATAATGGCTTTTGATCATGCAATGTTCCCATTGCAGGCAGTTGTGCAGAAAAGGAGGAAGCATGATCTAGGTGCTTCCTTCCCCAGTGGAGCAAGGGAAGTGGCCAACTGCACTGCAGAAGGAGGGTGTGTGCTGCTTGCGCTACTCTTCACAGGCAGCCAGCTGGGTGCGGAGGGGAGCATTCATGTCACTGTCCCATCCAAGAGATTGTGATGAGATGACAACAGAGACAGTTAAGGTGTGGAAATGGCGCAACACACTTCCCTTTAAAAGAAATATATTGTCAGTTTCAATCATAGAATCATAGAAATGTAGAGTTGGAAGAGACCACACGGGCCATCCAGTCCAACCCCCTGCCATGCAGGAACACCCTCAAAGCACTCCCGACAGATGGCCATCCCGCCTCTGCTTAAAAACCTCCAAAGAAGGATACTCCACCACACTCCGAGGCAGCATATTCCACTGCTGGACAGCCCTGACTGTCAGGAAGTTCTTCCTGAGGTTCAGGTGGAATCTCCTTTCCTGCAGCTTGAATCCATTGCTCCTCGTCCTGGTCTCTGGAGCAGCAGAAAACAAGCCCTCTCCTTCCTCTACATGGCATCCCTTCAAATATTTAAACATGGCTATCATGTCCCCTCTTAACCTTCTCTTCTGCAGACTGAACATACCCAGCTCTCTAAGTCTATCCTCATAGGGCATGGCTTCCAGGCCTCTCACCATTTTGGTCGCCCTCCTCTGGACCTGCTCCAGCCTGACCATGTCCTTCTTGAACTGGGGTGCCCAGAACTGGAGACAGTATTACAGATGAGGTCTAACCAAAGCAGAGTAGAGTGGTTCCAGTACCTCCCTCGATCTAGACACCATACTCCTATTGATACAGCCGAGAATTGCATTGGCTTTCTTGGCTGCTGCATCACACTGCTGACTCATGTTCAGCTTGTGGTCTATTAAGACTCCTAGATCCCTTTCACACGTACTGCTATCCAGCCACGTGTCCCCCATCCTATATTTCTGTATTCCATTTTTTCTACCTAAGTGTAGGACCTTACACTTCTCTCTGTTGAATTTCATTTTGTTAGCTTTGGCCCAGCTCTCCAATCTATCCAGGTCATTTTGAATTTTGATCCTGTCCTCTGGCGTATTAGCAACCCCTCCCAATTTGGTGTCATCTGCAAATTTGATGAGCATGCCCTCTATTCCTTCATCCAAGTCGTTGATGAAGATATTGAACAGCACTGGGCCCAGGACAGAACCCTGTGGCACCCCGCTAGTCACTTCTCTCCAGGATGAAAAGCAGCCATTCGTGATCGCCCTTTGGGTTCGGTCAGTCAACCAGTTACAAATCCAACTAACAGTAGCCCTGTCCAGCCCGCATTTTACTAGCTTCTTTGCAAGAATGTCATGTGGAACTTTGTCAAAGGCCTTACTGAAATCGAGATATGCTACATCCACAGCATTCCCTTCATCTATCAAGCTAGTAACTCTATCATAAAAAGAGATAAGATTAGTCTGGCATGACTTATTTTTGAGAAATACATGTTGACTTCTCGTGATTACTGCGTTGCTTTCTAAGTGATTAGAAACTGACTGCTTAATGATCTGCTCCAGAATCTTTCCGGGTACTGACGTCAGGCTGACTGGGCGATAATTATTTGGGTCCTCTTTTTTTCCCCTTCTTGAAGATGGGGACAACATTTGCCCTCTTCCAGTCTGCTGGAACTTCTCCTGTCCTCCAAGATTTCTCAAAGATTATAGCAAGCCGTTCTGAAATGACCTCTGCCAGTTCTTTTAATATCCTAGGATGCAATTCATCTGGCCCTGGAAACTTGAATTCATCCAGTGTGGCCAGGTATTCCTGTACCACCTCTCTACCTATTATGTGCCTCATTTCCCCTGCTTCCTCACCTGCTCCCCAACCACCAGGTTGAGTGCTTGTATCCTTCTGGGAAAAAACTGAGGCAAAGAAGGTGTTAAGTAGTTCTGCCTTTTCTCTTCCCCCTGTTAGTAATTCGCCATTTTCTCTGCGCAGCGACCCTATCGTCTCCTTCTTTCTCCTTTTGCTACGGACATATTTAAAAAAGCCCTTTTTATCATTTTTGATGTCTCTGGCCAGCCTAAGTTCGTTCTGTGCTTTAGCCTTTCTGACCTTCTCCCTACATCTCCTGGCTACTTGCTTAAATTCTTCTTTGGTGGCTTTCCCCTTCTTCCATTTCCTGTACATGTTTCTCTTAACACTTAGCTCAACTGAGAGTTCTTTAGTCAACCATTCTGGTTTCTTCAGATGCCTTCCATTTTTCCTCCTTATTGGCACAGTTTTAGACTGTGCCTTCAGTATCTCCCTTTTAAGGAACTCCCATGCCTCCTGAACTCCTTTCCCTTTCACTATTCTTGACCACTGAATTCCAGCCAGCAGTTCCCTAAGTTTACAGAAGTCCACTTTTTTAAAATCTAAGATGAGTGTCTGGCTACACTTATCTTTTCCTTCCCACTGAATGCCAAATTCCAATAGGGCATGGTCAGTCCCCGCTAAAGATCCAACCACTTCTACCTTATTAACAAGGTCATCCCTATTGGTCAGGATCAGATCTAGAATATTTGATCCCCTTGTGGCCTCTTCCACCTTCTGGACCATGAAATTGTCTGCAAGACAAGCAAGAAACTTGCTGGACCTTGTCTTGGCAGAGTTTGACTGCCAACATATATCCGGGTAATTGAAATCTCCTATTATTACTGTATCTCTCCTTTTTGAATGTGCAGTCATTTGGTTGAGGAAGGCATCATCAAAGTCCTCAGTCTGGGTTGGAGGTCTGTAGTAAACCCCCACCAGAATATCCCTATTGTTTCTCGCTCCCTTAATTCTTACCCAGATGCTCTCAACCTGGCTTTCTGGGTTTAAGTCACAGATCTCTTCACAGGTGAAAACATCCTTGACAAACAAGGCTACTTCTCCTCCTTTCTTGTTTGGTCTATTTTTACAAAATAGGCTATACCCCTCTATTCCTACATTCCAATCATGAGACTCATCCCTCCAGGTCTCAGTGATGCCTATCAAATCGTATTTATTTTGTTGTACTAGCAGTTCGAATTCATCTTGCTTGCTTCCCATACTCCGTGCATTAGTGTAGAGACACTTAAGTCCCCGGGCCCTTCCTGCAAGTCCTGCACTATAGTTTCTATTCCTCCCGCCACTGGCCGCTTGTACTACTTGTCCAATATCATTTGGGCCTTTTATCGCTGTGCTCGCTGAGTCCTGGCCTTGAATAATATTGTCTCCCTCCCCAGCGGAACTTAGTTTAAAGACCTCTGAATCCTCCTTGCGAGATTGTTTGCAAAAACATTCCTGCCAAGTTTTGTGAGGTGCAGCCCATCCCTTTCCAGAAGCCCACGTTCATGGAAATTCAGGCCGTGTTCCAAAAACCCAAACTGTTGCTGGTGGCACCTTGTGCGGAGCCAGTTGTTGACCTCTGCTGTTGCCCTTTCCCTACGTGCGCCACATCCTTGAACAGGGAGGAGAGACGAAATAACCACCTGTGCACCAAGGTCCTTAAGCTTCGTCCCCATAAGCTCATAGTCCTTTGCAGTGTGGTAAAAGCTGCTCCTCGCAGTGTCATTGGTTCCAGCATGAACCAAAATGGCTTATGGTCAGTGGGCTTGACCAGCCTGGTTAGCCTCTCTGTTATGTGGTTGATCTTGGCCCCAGGAAGACAGCAGACCCCTATCAGTCGTATCCTATCCTACCCAGTGCTATCAATCCATATGTCTTTGTGCACTGCTTCTGGAATAGCAATTTACTATTGCTCTTTCAATATCAAATGGTTCACAATCACATGAAACTACATAAGAACATACATAGGCACTGAAGCATATTTATAGGAAAATAAGAGAAGGCCATGTTTCCCCACCACCACCATCTCTCCAAATAAAATTCACAAAGAGTTTTTGTTCTGTGAAAGGGCAAGGGATTCGTACAAAAAAATTTCAACAGCTTTACAGACTTCTGATTCTTAGGGCCCAGTTTGGGATTTTCACCTTCTGGATTAATAGCACTATCATGTTAATGTCTTAGAATAAGTTTCAGTGAATTAAATCAGATTGCCTCTTAGGTAAAAGTGTAAGGATGTGTATGGATGTAGGTATGTGCAAGTAGCCTGCTGACTCATGGTGAACCCTATGAATTTCATAGGGTTTTCTTAGGCAAAGAATACTCAGAAGTGGTTTGCCATTGCTGTCTGCCTGGTATTCCTGGATGGTCACTCTTCTAAATATGAACCAAGAAGCCTGACCTTGCTTAGCTTTCAAGTTCACATAGGACATGGTGCCTTCAGGTTATTTAGGCTGTGAGTATAGGATGCCTACAGCCAAAAGAAATCTGGGAGGGAGGTAACAAAAATTATTTCAATAGACTTTTGTGCACCTAAAAGGAGTGGATTACACTTTGCCAAGTGACTGTTTTGATGGAATGTTAGGGCAGCAGCAAAATGTTAGCAAAGACCATTTAGGTGAAAATGGTCTCCTAGCATAAATGAGATATAAGAAGTTAAACATCAAAGTTAAACCCATGTTGGTCTAAGCAGATGAGGGTATTAATATGGTACAAGAAAGGTTAATTTATTTTAATAACCTCTTTAATTTGATGATGTAAAAGTGTAATGATAATGATGGCATGACATCATTTAGCCCTAGAACTGAAGGGGATTCTTAATTTTAGATAACAGAGCCAAGTACATCTATGCAAAGTGGTTTGCCAAGCAGGGCAACAGGTTAGTTCCTGTAGGACTGTATGATCTTAGAGAGTGTGGTACAAAAGGAATGATTATACTAGCATTCAGAAATCTCCTGCCACTTCCATTGTAATCATGATATTCTGAAGGCTTTATAAATTCCATCCTTTTCATTTGCATGCTGTTGAAACCAGACATTAAATTTCTCAGGCCAAATGCATTTTTAAAATGTTGCTCTGAATACCGTATATATCTTTAGATTGCTTCTTCTAAAGTGGGAGAAATGATAACCTGCAGACTTCCATTGTTCCCAAAGAAACAAATGGTTCAAAGTGGATTAGGGCAGGGGAAGAGGGAAATTAAGGATTGTTTAGGCCTTAACTTTTAAAATGTTTGCAAAGATTAAAAGGTATTGTAACAATTAACATACATTAGTCACATAAAATGCTCTAGGTCCTCCATTTTTATGACAGACTAAAGGCCAGGTGGCAGCATGAACTTTGAATGGCTTTGTCAGACCTTAATATTATGCCTTTCTTATTCCTAATTATGAGATTTGACAGAGCAATAATGGGCAATTCTAGTTTTCTGTAGGTGCCAGTGTCCTTGACTCCCCCCCCTTTTTTAAAAAAATAGACACATTACTTGCTATTGAAATTCTTTTTCTTAGGATTTAGAAGGGTGCAATTACATTTTAAGTTCTCAAACTTTTTTTTGCCAACTTTAAGCCATTTTCAAGAATCACACAGTCCACATGATTCATTTTCTTCTACCTGATAAGAAGCTGTTACATCATTATGCAGTTCAGTTTTCATATATTGACATTTTAGTGTCTATACCACCCTTTAACTATATCCTCAAAATGATTTACAAGGAAGAACAGAACAATTAGAATACAGAAGAAAACAACTGAAATTAACATTGTATATTTTTCAACCATATATAGTCTGCATTACACAAACATACAAAGTTTTGTAATTAAAAAAGCTGGCCGTGTTAGTTTCTGTGCAAATTAGAGACAGAAATCTTTGCTTATTTTGTTCTTTCATGCAGAAACAAAGAACTTCAGGAGGGTTTTTTTTTCCTCCCCTTAAAAAGATGGGAAAGAATATATTTTTCAGTTTGGGACTTCTTTGTGATGAATTCATTCATTGTGTGAGGATGTTTATTTTTTCCTAAGAGAAAGTTATCTGCCAGTGAACTTACACTGTGGTAGAAAGATAGTTCCCTTTTGTCCTACCGTGCAGCAGCGTCATGGGCCAGGAATCAGTTTTTCCAGGTGAAGAGCAGCCTCAAAGGAGGACAAGCAGACACAAGCATACCAGGAGCTAATCAGGCTGGGATGAGAGCCAGCTGGCTCTATCCCTTTTAAGGAAGGCAGAGGGCAGTGGTCCAATGTCAGAAACAACTTTGTTGGCCTTTGTCTTCATGTGTGATACAGATTCCTTGCTCATTAGCTGCCTGTATTTGCTGACCTTTGGACTCTCTGACCTTGCTGTTCCCTGGATTCCTGATCTTTGGACTGATGCTTCACTTCTGTTTCACTCTGACCAGGCAAGATTTATTGGACTGCTAAGCTGTATCTGTTTGCCTGCTGAATATCTTGATATTCTGTTGACTGACAATGGACAGCTGGCACCTATGACAAGCACCCAGGCACAACTCTGTCTTGACCACTGATTGGCTGCATGTGTGCCCTGGGTACCATCTTGCTGACATTTGGCTGGTTTCTTCCTCTGCTCCCCCCAGCTGTTCAAGAATGTCTGGATGACATCAAAGTGTACTCTCAGGGATAAACAGTGGTCTGAGATTGGATATGCACCTATAAGTTTCCCACTGCCATTGTGTAAGTAAGAGAGAAGGTAACAAATGTCTTCTTGTACAATGTTTGTAAAAGTACTCATCCTAGTAGAACCAGGAGTTATGCCAGCATAAGTCAACAGGATCCTTGGCCATGTGTATTAGAATGACTTTTCTCATCTTTACATTCACAGAAACAAAAGCCTCAAAAATGTCTTAGAAGATAAACCATATACTATGAAGACAATTCTTATGAGTAACTCTCTGTGCATGATCTGTAAACCTTTAAGTAAATCTACTCATAATGGTCCATTCCTAAATCACTTCCTGTTTAGATTAATGCAATATGATCAATACCAAGCTGCTCTTGAAGAATATGTATAAATGCAGCTGGTGCACAATGCTGCAATTAGACCACTTTCAAAGTGTTTCACAGATAGCAAGCACCACTTAAATTATACCAACTGCCCTAGCTTTCAGTTTCTTTCTGGTACCAAAGCAAGATACCCCCCCCCCTTCATCTATAAATCACTAAATAGTTAGGATATGAACAAAACAAATTGATCATGGGCTTTGTACTGTCTATGAAAATACTTATTTGTTTGTTTGTTTTTCATACATTCATTATGCACACCATGTTTAAAAATTATGAAAGGTATAGAAGACATTGCTGTCCTTGTGAATGTCCTTATTGAATTCTACAAACACACTTCACATTGAAAGATGTGAGGGTTAATCATATACACAATGCAGATTGTGTTCTACTTCCTACACCTGTGCTGCACCTCCACTGATTTTACTGGGAGTATCTTGAGATGTAGTCACACAATGCAGCTAACCTAGATGATTGACCCCATCACATGTTCTCTTTAATCATGTAGAGCAACACTGTCCCTAACCAAGAATTTGCATCCCACTCAAAAATACTGATGTCCA
Source organism: Cyclura pinguis (assembly GCA_030412105.1). Classification (NCBI taxonomy): domain Eukaryota; kingdom Metazoa; phylum Chordata; class Lepidosauria; order Squamata; family Iguanidae; genus Cyclura; species Cyclura pinguis. The sequence goes on from CM059600.1 coordinate 136,805,556, forward strand.
GATCAAATCAGAATTAGATAACAACTGCATCATCATATCACTCAAATGTGTTTGCATTTTTATATTGTTGTTATGGTATGTAGGATTCCTAGTGTTGAGATGGGGTAAGGCCACATATGGGCTACATTCAATCCAGGGATGAGTTTAATTTCAGAGAAGTCCATAACTATCAGTGGATTATACTAGTAATTAAGCCTTGGAGGAAACATCTCCACCTTTTACAATGAAAAAAAATATGTAAAGCAGCAAACAATCATGCCATTGGAAAGAAGCATAATTGTTTGGAGAGACTCAGAAAAAGGCAGAAAAGGCCAAAGGTAGAGGGGGGTTTAGTTTAGAAAAGTTAAAACTATAGAGAGGGATTACTATGGGACAGATTGAAGATTTATAAAATTATGGATGGTTTGGAAAACATAGACTCATGCTTATCATAATAAATTTGGGGTCCATGTGATGAACTGATTAGACCATAATTGGATTTCACTCAGTTTCAACAATCTGATACTAATTGTAAGATTCTATCCTAATATTTTAAATGTTCATATTTCTTCTACCATATAATACAAAATAACACCAGTTTCATTACTCTTTCCCCCAGATTCCTAAACCAAGCCACATGATTATTCAGTCTTCAAAAATGCACAGCTAGTACAAACACAGCCATACGCACAGGCACAAAAAGAGAGAGAGACAATCTTGTAATGAAGAAGTTTGGCTGATGAACATGAACTCATAATAAGAGCTAAAAAGACATGAGACTCTCTATTTACTTCCTGTTTGACCAAAAATGTCTATCAACAAAGTATAGAGCCTTCTCTGTTCACCATTAATGCACAGTACTTTCCCAGCACAAAAGGTTTTATGTTAAAGTGTAGTTAACTGCATGATGTCTGGAAAACAATATCCTGATCCAGCAAAGAAATTTCATGCACCAATGGACTCAGAAATATATTCTCTTTCAAACTGAAAGGGGAGGGGGGAGACATGTAAATATCTACCAGTGAGCTGCTTGAATTATTAACCATCCCAAGCTGCCGTTCTGAGGTCTAAGTAATTGCTACAGTATACGGACTTCTGTATAGTTAGTCTGACTTTTGTGAATACAGATGGAGCAAGAGATTATATGCTGGTCTTGCTTTGCACTGCTAAGGAAATTGGTAGACATGTTTTGAATCATAAAATAGGGAATGATGTAATTTTCTTTAAAAAAAAAAAAGTAGTTGAAGTTCCAACATAAACATGGGTGGGTAATGAAACTTATTTTCTGGTACAAATTTCACTTTTGTAGAGATGACATCAGTTGCACTAATTGAGAATATGTATTCATGACTCCAACAATCTGAAAAGAAAACTAGAATATTTACTTACTCATCACCATCAACTTTAGTGTAACTGTTGTATTTTCAATAACTCCTTTCCAGTTTGGTCTGTGGAAAAAGAAACATAGATAATATATTAGATGACAGAAACAGGAAGGGACTGTTAGGAAGATCACAGCAAAGTCACCCAGGAACTGATGGAAATTATTTCAAGATTGTTGTAGGGAGCAACTAGTGTCATGTTCAATGCAAAAGTTCTTCCAGGGTCACTAAACTGAAGAGACATATCAAGAGCATGAACTAATGGAATGGGAGCAATTTCAGATTTCAGCAGAGATAGCTGAGGGCAACATGTTCAGATTTCAAAACTCACACTAAAGGCCTGAGTAAGGCCCTTTTCGCACAGAATTTCCGAAGCGAAAGGGCCCCTTGAGCATCGCATAAATGTGAGGAGTGGTCTGCGTGATGCACTCACATTTACGCGATACTCAAGGGCCCGACGTGGACTGTGCATGCACCTTTTCATTTTTGGCTCAAAGCTGAAAATGCTGCGTGGTCGCACATTGCTCCGGGGCCTCACGCACACTTACCTGCCGTGTGAAGCCTCCTGAGCCGCGCCAGTCATGCTTCCTGCCCCAGCGCAGCCTCTAACTCCCAGGCTGCACTGCGGAAGGAAGGGGCGGGGCGTTTGGGCAAGGAGAAATGAGCTGCGGAGCCAAAGCAGGAGGGATGCTACAGCATTCCTCCCAAGCCTTCTCATGTGAGAGCCCCAACCCAGCACTGGTAAAAGGTGTGAAAAGAGCCTAAATGTGATATTAAGTATATATTTGGAAAAAAAAGTGCATTAAGAACTGTGGGAATCCATATCGTTCCCCACCCCGCTATGGAAGTTTTAGGTATGTGCAATGCACACATATATATCCCACCACAACACCATCTCTGAACTGTGTCACTTCCGAGAATGAGAAAGATGCAAGCAAATGTCAGCAGAGGCTGCTTATGCCTCTCTCTCAGAGAATATCACAGCAGGAAAACGGGCCACAGTGAGGCCTAGAGAGAAAGTGGGATGAGATTCCACTGCTTGCATGTCTAAGGCTCTTTGCTTGACCTCTTCCTCTGAATAGCACAGAGATCATGATGGTAGAACTGGGGCAAATGAGCCTGCTCTTCCTCTACACCACTCAGTGAGGAAAAATAAGTGAACAGGCAGAGATGATAGCTGTGCCTCTAGCTGGGCAGTGACCTTTGGTTTGCTTATTCTACTTTTTTCCTTTCTATTCATTTCTTCTTTTCCACCACAGACAATGAGAGAAGAAGAATGAAAAGCCAGAGGCTGAAGCATGTCTGCATTCACTTTATTAATGGTACATTCATTTAGGATGACATCTAGAATAATGACATCATTCTAATTGTTATTTCCTATAAGAGTATATGGACTCTATCAATGGATAATCAGTAAATCAACACCTATGTGAGTTCCATTAATTGAAGGGTTCCACTTTAGTTGGACCTAGCAACAGTGGTTAAACCAGTGACTAGTACCATGAGTTAAAACTTGGACACTTTGCATGTGTAGATAGTAAGACTGTAAAGAATACTTGAAACTTTTCTCATCCAAGGTAAGATACTAAGACACACCACTGGAGGGGGAGGGGAGATCAGTCCTTCCAAAACATTTCAAATTTTAGGTATTTTTAAAAAAATGTAAAAAAAAAATTGTGGGAAAAAATCCAAACCTGCAATATTTTAACGCATAAAAAAATGCAAAAACTATCATAGTCCTGTCTGGCTAGGAGAAAACTCTTGAAATTTGTTATTCTTGTGTACAATAAAAAAATTGAAAAAGATGAAGCGGTAAAAAAAAAATTTAGAGGCAATTGTGAAGGCAACAAACACGGTGTTAGCAATGAATAGTATGTCTTATTTTAGCTAAAAGATTGAAGAGAAGCCATATTTCTTTAGTTAGGGAGCAGTTTTTGAATATCTGTGTATCATATTTGATTTGTTTTGTGTAATCAAGACCACGTTATATTACAGAGCAATGAAACAGGATCCAACATTGCATTGCAGAGACAAAGGAACAGAAGATCACGATGAAGACTACGGCCCTTTCTGCAGGAGCCTCCCATCCTGGCATGGGGATAGGAGAGGAGTGGGACCGCTATGATGCTTCTGCATGATGTTGATATGGTCCCATCCTTCTCCTGTTGCCAGGAGGCATGATCGTGGATTAAATCATTGACAGGTTTTCCCCATCAATGACCCATGATTGCACGACCATCCCACAGTTACCTGACCTGTAGAAGTGCCAGAAGTGTGATGGAGGCACTTCCTGACCCAGCACAACATGGGAAAGTGCCCAGCTGTGCTGCAGTGTAGAAGAGGCATGTCCATCAGGGAACCAGCCAGTGCAGAGGGGAGCACTCCTGTCATGCTCCCCTCCTGGCAGAGCTGATGCCTGGGATCCCCACTAGAGGCTGACATGAAAGCATAGGGTGCAGAAAGGGTCTATAATGCATCAAAATGACATCATGTTGCCCAAGTCTATGTTTTCAAACATCCTGCAGTTTTTCAGATGACCGCTGTGCAACAAATTAGGAATTAAATTCCATTTCATTTTATCAGGAAAAAAAAAGAATTTCCCAACATATCTGTCTTCAGAAAAGGCATGACTCTTAATGAACTTGACTTCTGCACTGGAACTCTATTCATTGTAGAAAAACGGGGGATATTGCAGAATTTTCCCTTCAGTGCACTTTGCAAGATTCAACTTCCTCCTCTGTAATCTTTGGGTAATTATAGAATCACAGAATCTTAAAGATGGAAGAGGCCACAAGGGCCATCTAGTCCAATCTCCTGCTATGCAGGAATGCATAACTAAAGCACCACTGAAAGATTCCCATCCAGCTTCTTTTTAAAGACCTTCAAAGTTGGAAAGATTGCCACTCTTTAAGGTAGTGTATTCCACTGCTGAACAGCTCTTACAGTAAAAAGTTCTTCTTAATGTTTAGGTGGAATCTCTTTTCAAGTAATTTGAATTGATTGGTTCATGTTCCAGTCTCTGGAGCAGCAGTAAGTCTGGTTCCATCGTGTACATGACATCCATTCAGATATTTAAAGAAGCTATTATGTCAGTTCTCAATTTTCTTCTCCAAGCTAAACATATCCAGCTCCCTTAGTCATTATTCACATACATATTTATTTATTGAATTCATATGCCATCTTTTCTTCTAAGATGGGACCCAAGGCAGCTTCCAAAAGGTTAAAAAAAATTAAAAGCCTAAAAATGATTGAAACATTAAACATATAAAATTATAAAACATATAAAATTGTAAAACTAACAATAGGTTGTTTTTAAAGAAACAAAACTAATAAATAGGTAAAGGGTCTCCAGCTCACTGTTTAAAAGCCTGATTAAAAAGAAATATCTTAGATTGCCTATGACAGGAAAGCAGGAAGGGGGCCAGCCTAGCCTCCTGTGAAAGAGCATTCCAGAGGGTGGGAGCAGCCATGGAGAAAGCTCTCTCCTGTGTCCTTACCAGGCCAGCCTGAGATGGTGCCAGGACTGGGAGAAAGCCTTTCCCTATGGATCTTAGGGCTGTAGTAGGTTCATAAAGGGAGATACGGGTTTTCATTCTCTGTAGGGCTTGGTTTTCATACCTTTGATAATCTTTGTTGCCCTTCTCTGGACATTTTTCAGCTTGTCACTATCCTTCTTGAGAGTCCCTATCCTTCTTGAGCTGCGATGCTCAGAACTAGACACAGTGTTCCAGGTGAGATCTGAGCAAAGCAGGGTAGAATGGCACTAATACCGCCCTTGATCAGGACACTACATTTCTGTTGATGCAACCAAATAAAGCCAAATTTTGTGAGAATTGGGGTTGTTTATGCTTGTTGGTTTCTTTCTTGAATATTATGCCTCAGTTGCATATATATTTGGGAGAGATTTTGAAAAAAAAATGTTTCGGCTATTCAGCCTTACAAATGTTTTTTGTTGAAAGCTTAAGAAATGTTTAGACTTTGTTTATGAACTGCTTCATCATTTTATACTGGGGTTTATTCCTATTGAAACAGGAAAAAACAACCTATAAATGTGAAGACTGAATACAAATACACAGAAAAACATTTTATGTAGATATGTTGAGAGAAATACAGGCACTCCCTTAACATATTTTTTCTTTCTTTAATCCTTGTATCAGGGGAAAATATAATATATAGTTATTTTTGCATGCTCCATACTTGAGCAGAAGCTGTGCATTGGATATGATCAGATGCTGTGAAACATATGTCTTGGTATCTAGGTAACAAAAGAACAATGTTGCTTACTTGGACCTGCGAAGCGAACAATGCTGCAGAGGAAGGTAACTATTTGATGATCTTCATGATAGACACCAGTGTGATGTGTGATTGGTGTTTGGTAACAGACCACAGCACATGACAGGCATGGGATAAGAAGCTTTTTAATCTTGGTTGCACCTTCATGTGCTTTCTTTGATTGTTTCAGTGTGACTCACCCTCAGTGCAGTGTAAGATTTGTCTGGTCACTTCAGGCCTGGATAGACTTTTTTGTCTCCTTTTTACCTGTTTGTTTTTGTTATGCCTATCCCAAACTGCATCAGTAGGAATGGGACAATTGGCTTTGGGTAGTAGTGGGTGGAGAAGGAAGCTAACCTGAGATTCAGGCTCTCACTTGTAGGGGCCTACAACTTGGGTGGGAGTTCTCTGGGTTATCTTCAATTATGCCAGGCTGGGAAATGACCAATAGCATTAAAATTGCCTTCAGGGCTGGGAAGGCTAAGGAGGTAGTTATATGGTGACACCTGGCCTCAGCTGGATCTGCATCAGGTTGGTTACCCCTTGTGGTGCATTTCCAGGGTCAACACAACTTAAATAGGTTAGGTAGGTTAAATAAAGTGGCCCTTATTTAACTCAATTTTTTCTATGTCTGGTCTCATTAATTTCATGACTGATCATCAATTGCTATTTCTTCTTATTTATTTGTATGATTTATTTCTATGATTTAGAAATGTTGAACTATACCCGTGGAGATCTATGTTTGATTTCCTACTTAGCCATGGAAACTCACTGGGTGACCTTGGAGAGTCACATACTCTCAGACCCAGAAAACCCTGTGACAGGTTTGCCTTAGGATCACCATAAGATGGAAATGAGTTGAAGTCACCTAACCATCAAATACTAATTGATTGAGCACCATATTTACCTCTGGTTTTAATGTATGATCTTGTTATATGATTTAACTATTTTTTGTGGAGGGTTGGTGGATATGGGATCTATGCAAGCCCACGATAGATCTTCCCTCCTACCACTGAGCTCTGGCCAAAAGTGAAACCAGAGTCAAGTGTGAAACAAAAACACATACAGCAGAGTATGTTGACACAGCTTCTGAAGTGTGCACAGCAGAGTTGAACTAGCGGAAAAACTGGCTGACCACAAAACTCACACATGCAGTGTTATCTTCCAACTTGGAGGCATTTAATCTTCTGTTACAATACATACATATTTACAGGATTCCTCAAACAGAAGCTCAGCATTCCACTGACACAGCAAGTGTAGATATGCTGTCTGGCATAGCCTCCGGCCAAACATGATCAGGCAATTGAGAGGAATGTTGGCTAGAACTCAGCTTCTAATATCTCTCTCTCACTGATGCAACCTCCAGCCAACATATCATTTCCCATGTCTGATGTAACGCTCTGCCCTGGTTACATTGCACAGTGACTCAGCTATAGTCATACACAGTCATCCCCAGATGCATTCCACATTTACCTCATAGGTATTTTATTGGACTAAAGGTCATGTCCAACCTTTTGCTCACATTTTTAATAAAAATTAATTAAAAATGTAAAATGCAGCTTAGTTACTATCAAATTGTAAATGCTAGACCATAATTTGTCAACTTTTCCAAATTTATATCCTATTTATTTCAAGCAGACATCTTTTGTTTAAAGAATGTATTTCATTTATTTCAAGTAGATACGTTTCTGCAGAGTGCATCTTTTGTTCCTCTTCTCATTTTACAGTATACTTTCTCCAGTTCAAAATTTAAGTCTCACATTTAAGAAACAGAAAGCTCTATAGCTACTTCTCCAGTTTGCTAAGGAAGATTTGAATCTTTGGGAGATGGAATGTTGTGTCACTCTTGAGAGTTGTCCCCTGACAGTGTACCAAAGACCAGTTGTCTTTCTTTCCTCCCTCTAATGTCAGGCTATCAGATATTAGAAACAGTAAGAGTTCTTGATGCACCTCCCATATCTCTATATGGTTGCTTCCATTCTACTTGGTCAAGACAAAATTACACAAAGCAGTTTCACAAAGCAGTTAGAGAAAGGCTACGTGCCACTGCAGTAGGTTCACAGAGATCTTCTATATCCTAATGAGAGTCATTAGGATTAGAACAAAGGACTATCCAGTCCTGCATTCTGTTCACACAATGGCAAACCAGTGGCCTGTAACAAGTCCACAAACAGGACGGCACAGGCAAGACAGCAGAGATAGGCTGTGAGAAACCCACAGGCGCAAGAGGACAAACAGGATAGCCTGATTTCTCAGTCTCCCTGATTTTGTAGAACACATCTGAATCCATCAAATTTGGTGTCCTTCACTACATCTTTGATAGTAATCTGACATGGTGCTAGGCCACAAGGTGGAGGGGAAGAGATGGGGTGGGGGGAGCCAGATTTATTGGGGGCTACTTCATATACATGTGCAGTACCCTTTGAGGAATGTATAGAACCATTATGATGGTGACAGTGAAGAGGATGAAGATGAGAATGCCATGCTTGCTATTAGTTTGAGCCTTTTTAATTAAAAATGTCAGTCGAGGAATAAATACCTCTTTCAAGAAGCATACAATTTAACATCTGTGTAAAAATAGAGATATACTGCCTGAACTAACTCTAACTCTCACTCCCCAAAATGTATGTAAGTATGTATATGTATGTATGTATTTGTAACCAATTTAACCATTCTTCATTCTTTGAAAGCAGTATATAGTAATTCTTAAGTCACCTGTTCTTCCAGCTGCTGTAATGTAGATGTATTATTGTAGACAATGAATTGTGCCATATTTGACAGAAGATTATTTTGTGAGGAGCACTGTACTGGTTTTGGTTTCCATGTTAAAGGCAAAATATAGTAACCATAGCTTCAACAACACTTGTGGGTGACAGTAGTAGACTCCTACCTTGTAAGGAAGAAAAAAATAAAAATATCTGTAGGAATGTCAGAAATCATTCACTTTCAGATAAGAACGAATTCTCCTCCCTGCATACATTAGGGCTTGGAAAGTTACTTTTAAGAAGGTTGAATGCAGTGATATGCTGGAGCTATCCACAACTGAAAAGTGGTGGGATGATCTTCAGGTATAGATGGCTTCTGAATATCATTATATTCTTCCTTAGCGTAAATTTCCATGTTCTTTCTCATCATCCAATGGACAATGAGTTTTCCTGAAGCTCCTTTGGGCAATTATTTCCAGTTTACAAGATGACTGGCTATCGTTATCCTTTTTTTCTCTCCCTGGAGAATATGATTTTTAACTCTTAATTTGTTGGACCTGCGTGATAAGCTTTGTTAGACTTTTATTCAGATTTTTTTTTAAAATAAGCACTTTCCAAATTTATAAATTTATTCATAAACACTGAGAAAAGAATTTAAGATTTTTTTAAAAAACTTGAAAGTAGAGAAAAGCAAAATATGCAAATTTGCTCATATAGGCAGTTAACTTAGGCCATTTCCTCACTAGACTGTTATGTTGCTATTATTCCACTTTCAACATCCTATGGAATCCTGGGGTTTGCACTTTAGGGAGGGGCCTTTGAGGGTGCAAGTCTAAACCGCAAACCCCAGGATTCCATAAGATGTTGAAAGTGGAATAATAGCACTGTAACAGTCTAGTGTGGAAATGGCCTTAGATTACTTAGCTCTTAAAAGTCTGTGTTGAATCCTTGAGTATGCACTCATGTTTGTGGTACTGTATTAGTTATCTCTTCTTTCTTTCTTTCTTTCTTTCTTTCTTTCTTTCTTTCTTTCTTTCTTTCTTTCTTTCTTTCCTTCCTTTTTTTTTTTCTCTAGAAAGGCTTCACATCCTTAACAGCTACATGGCCACAGGTACAAGATATGCTCTGAGGCCCTCTGTGGTTCACTAGGCAAGTTTACTAGGTATGTCTGGTTTCAGTATTCAAACTATATTATACTGTAGACAATATTAATTGTAGACTCAAAAAGAGTGTTGGGTGGCACCTGGTCAGAAACACATGAAGCTGTGATGATGAATATGGCAAACACACTTCTCAGTACTGTGAATATTCAATGTCACTTTTCTGTATGAGTATTTCAATTAAGAGTGGACATAATACCATACAAATCCCAATGTTTATGTGTCAGTACCATCACATAAAATAACCAATATTAATAGATCACTTGAATTTTGTCTGCACTGGCAAACAAGAGCTAATTAGTGGCAATAATTTACTTCAGAAAAGCATTTTTGTGATTTGCAGGGTCACAACCTATAATTAATGTACTTTGTGTGTTTCTTCTACCATGATGATTGATATAATGCATAATGCAAAAGGTCCAATTCTTTCTCAAATGCAATTAAAATTAAACTATTCTCTCTCAATATGACAAAATGTGCTGGAGATTTCAAAGCTAGGATTCTTCAAAAATTGGTGCCTCATGGTTAATTGAAAACAGAGTATATGATTGAATAATAAGTCGAGTTGTTTTTAATGGCTATCATTAAACTTACATATTTCTCATCAAAATCCTCAGTGTTGATCTCTGCAAAACCTTAGAATAAAGTTGCAAAAGAAGGGAAAACTGATTTAATCCTTTTTTTGTATAGTTTTTTTTTCAATTGTACTATAGAACTGTTGTAAAAGCTTCTTTTCATACATTATTTTCAGGTTTTGGTTTAGCAATTTATGCTCTAGGGATGGATGAATTACTCAAGCTTGACCTTATGACTTTTTTCCCCATTTCCACTAAAAAGTTGATTTCTGCCTCATTCTGTACAAACTTTTTCTCTGCATTTTTGTGTGTATTCTTCACAATTTTGTATAAATTCATAACTGAAAAAGGTATGTTTGTGAATATTTCAGAACTGTATGCAATTTTGTTTGAGTATTATGTAAGCACTCTTTTTTTCAGAATGTATTGCAAACTTGGAAAGATTTATTTCTTTTACATCACACATTGTGTGTTTGGTTCTGTTTTCAAGCCTGGGATGTGTGAATTGCATAAACCCACTTCAAAAAAACCTGAGTTCATTTGTTGTCCATCCCAATTATGTTCCTACAAACTCTGCATGTAATGAAGCCAACATTTATTTAAAACCAGGGAAGATTATCAGTCTATAGAAACAAATCGTTACAGCGTTGCCGATACATTGGATAGATACTTCTACCTAGAAGCACACAAAGTTTGAACCAACGTTGTTGCTGTTGTTGTGTGCCTTCAAGTCATTTCTGGCAAAGCTAAGATGAACCTATTATGGGGCTTTCTGGGGGCTGAGAGCAGTGATGTAGACTTGAGTCAATTGACTTGGACTCAAGTTGGATTCAAGTCACTTTAGTGACTCAACTTGCACTTGACTCAACAATAAATGACACACTGACTTGACTTGTGATTTGTATCTTCTTAGTGACTGACTTGCTACCTTTGGTTCAGTAGCATAACCCATTCATCCATAAATGCCACGATTTTGAACAACACTTCCATATCTTTTTGCCTACTGGTTGCATGATGATCTGTCTCAAGATCAAAGTGTGGTCATATGTCTTGGAAAGGAACAGCAAACATGTTAGGCAATGGTCTTGAGGTGGGGTTGAGGTTTGCTCGAAGGCCTGTCCCTGCTGCACTTTTCCTAATAGCAGTAAGCAAGACTCTTGCCCAAAGTGTCAGGCACATTTCTAAGAATGGAATAGCAAATGTGTTAGGCAACATACTTGAGGTGGAAGGATCCTTCCTGCTAAAGCTCTTCAAGCTTCAATAATCGGGAGTAAGAAGGATCCTATTCCTCACTTCTGAAGCTGAAGACCCTTGTAAGTCCATTGACACCCCCTAAAAACCCACCACCACCTCTATTTTTCTGTTAAAGTTGGCTACCACATTTGAGACTTGACTTAAGGTAGAGACTTGAGACTTGGCTTAAGACTTGGAGTAAAAGACTTAAATACATCACTGGCTGAGAGTGTGTGACATACCCAAAGTTCATTTAGTGAATTTCCATGGCCAACTCGGGAATTGAACTCTGGTTTCCAGGATCATAATCCAATGCTCAAATAACTATACTTCATTGGCTTTGAGAACCAGTGTTACCTGACCACATATATATGTACAGAAAGAGAGACCATACAAAAAGGAAGAGAAAAATTCTACTCAGATCATTGATGAGCTGAGCCTCAGTATACTTGAAGTTATTCAGAATATAATCAATAAGACAACATAGAGACTTTCACACCATAAATATTCCTAACAAGACATGGATGAGCCCAAATTTGCCTCTGATTCATTTAGAAATGATCCAAATGCTTCTGCAGAAAATCTATACAGACAGTAATGTTAGTCCATTACCTCAAGATTGTCCAATGTTATTCGACACAAGCTTTGTGGGCTCTAGTTACTTCATTGGATGCATCAAGCAAATTCCAGACATTAAGAAAATGATGGCTTCTGCCCAACTCCACATACCTTTCCTACCTGCCCTCTCCTTCCCTCCCCAGCAGTTGAGGTAACTACAAAAGAGAGACTGCAAAAGGCAACCTCTCTGTTCAGCTGAAGAAAGTCACTATCAGAACTTTCCTGTGGACTTATTGCAGTGGAAATCTGTCCTGCTCAAAAACTAAGTCTTGTGGGGTACTTCTCTAGTAGCTCAATATTGTTGATCACCTGATGCTGCTCCATTACATTTTATCTAACCACATTAAGGATACTTCCAGAACATACTGAAGAACTCAAAAACAAATGCCAAATATATTAAGCCAACAACTAAGGGTTAGAAGGATAACCCCTGTTTAATTTCCTATTCATCTCCAGCCTTCACAAGCCTTCAAACAACCACTGCATAGATTCTAATCTGGCCTATCGATTAAAGAAACAGATCAGAGAAACAAATAAGTTATGAAATCAACAACTGACTCTTGGTGGAGGCAATTAGACTATCTCCCATTTAAAAAAATGGATAGTTGTGTTTTTTAATGGGTAGGATTCCATAAAGGCCCCATGGCCACACAATTGCTAGTTGCACATGCATAGGTTCTTTTTATGTACTTGTATAAGAAGATCCCCAATAAATTGCTGCACAACCTGCTCTATGATGGTGAAACAGCTGGCTTCCCTTTCAGTCTGATGCTGAGATGCAAGTACAACTCCCTACTTATTGCCAGGATTACCTCTATTCCTTCTGAGCTTCTGAATAAGAACAAAACCCAAAATCCACAAAATAGTGATAACTTGATTGGCCAAACAAAAGGCAGAAAATAATTATGATGGTTGTGATTTCTGCTCTGCTAGTGTTTAGTAGTATCACAGCCTATGCATTTTACATAAAAGCTGAAGAACTACTGTGGTTCTACCTCTGTTGCTATTTCATAAACAGGCTAATTCTATGTCCACTCTTAATATTCTACTGCAGGCAGCTTAAAAACAGAAGGACATGAGTATACTGCAGAATTTAACAAGAAGAATTTAATAAGTGTTTTCTCTACAGGAAGAAAGATGGAAATGATCCAAGAAGTGATGGCTATGCCCGATAGCTCTCCTCTCAAAACACCCAACAATCAGACATGAGAAATCTCAGGTTGCAAATAATTCTTGGAGTTTGTTGTACTTATGTTGGATCTTTAAACCTATGTAATATTGTTCAGGTGAAAGGTACTAAACATGACTGCAACCCTTGGAAAAACTGAAGTACAATCCTCAGGCTTTCTTGAGGCATTTCTGGTGGAAATAAAATAATAGCACTTCAGTTATACTTATCTATATAAACCTCTGCTTTTAAGTCCTAATGATATGTTACATGAATAAATTACTGCAATTTTGGAAAGTACATAATATACATGTGACATAGATTGAGAGGGCTTTGACCTTCTCTGTTGTACATGAATTCAGTCACTGAAGGCGACAGGATATCTGCTAAACAAGATGGATCACGTCTTTCATAGTACATGGGAAGAATTCTTACAAACCGCTTATTATATGCACAATGTTTAGCTATAAATTTGAAGTAGCTATTTTCACACAAATATTGTTCTACTAATTCTGAACTATTCTAGTTAAATCATTTACCTTCAAGAACTTCATTTTGCAATAAAACAGAAGACAAAAGAACTAAATTAATTTATCCTGGGAACCAGGCAGTATAAGGAATGCTTGATTCGTAGACCATCTTAATATAGATTCAGTGCTTCTCTCACTTGGCTCTCCAGGTTATGTTGGATTAAAAAATCCATAATTTACAAACTCTGGACATTTGAACTAGGTAATGGGATTTGTAGTCTGACAGGTGGAACATGTTGGAACTATGGGCTTAGAAACTATTATATTCATAAAGCTATGAGACTTCAAAAACATCAGTAGGTAGTCAAAGAAACAATAAACACCAGTGAAAAATTGGTAGGCCTGAAGGAACCTGCTAGTGTTCCCAGCGGTCCCATTTGGTATAGGACATCCTGTATTTTGGATTCTGAAGTCAAGTCTGGGATGCCCAAAATCTTGTATCCGAGAGCAGATACAAGCCAATCTCATAGCTAATATACCCCATGGCATTTGGTATGTGTGTAGCAACCAGGCCCTATATACCAAAACCTGAAGGTCTACTAAGATTTTGACTGGCATGGCATTCTCTCCCTCTTCCCTGTCTTGTTAGGCTGACACAAAGCCAGGGTTCCTATGAGTTTTGAAATCTTATGGGAATCCTGCGATCTTATAAGAGGCCCTGTGAAAGTAGAAGCAGCCTTTTACAGATCCGCTTCATGCATCCTGTATTGTTCTGCAGAAAACCTGGCGACACTGGAACCTAGAGAGATTAACCGGTAAAGATACATTCTCATCACAGATATGAACCTCAAGAGCTGTTCTGTGCAATCACACCAAAGCTTCACCTTATTCAATGATCTGTTTCAAACGGCACATAGCCAGGTGTCACTCTGCAGTTCATAAGCAGGACACAGAGAGTAATATTACCACCCTGTTTTACCTAGATTGTTTGTCTTGGGCCATTTCCGCACCGGGCTAGTAAAACGGTGCAGAGCAACCTCCAACGGAGGTCTTCTGCACCGTAGAGTGGACTGGGGTGGACTACTTTCTATAGTTCCATACCTCAGTCCACTCCGGAGCGACCGGAACTGGTCGCGTGGTGTGTTTTTTAAAAACCTCTTTTTAGAGGTTTTTAAAAATCATGGAGCGTGCAACCCCGTGCCACTCCGTTGCCCAGCTCCGGAGCAGATTTGCAGGCGTGCGCAAGTGTGTGCCTGCAGATCTACTGGGGGCAGGCTTCCAGCTGGTGAGCTTCTCCGGTTGGTGGAGAGCCTCCACCAACCAGAAGCCACCATTTGGGATGCCGGAGGACTGTGGAGCAGCGAACTTGCCCTGCTCCTCGTGGTGACGGACTCGGCCAGCCAGAAAACAAAGCCGGTAAGCTCTGTTTTCGGCCATTCCCCCCCCCCACATGCGGAAAGGGCCTTGGTTAATAGAAACCAATAGGCATGGTATTTAAGAACTGCATATTGGAGGCATTGCTTCTGTGAACAAGGGGTCTCTTCAGCAAACAGCCCAGCTTTTTTTCTCTTTTAAATAAGAATTAGATATTTATTTTGACCATATTAAAGCCATTCACCTTCTGTCCCTTGGAAAATGTTTTCTTGACAAGTTCTTAACAATGGAGCTGATAAGCTAAGCAGTGCTTTTAGTAGAAGTATCTGATTCAGTGCAGTGAGCGCCCCAGTAATATGGAGATCCATGCTGATTCCATACCTTCTTTAAAAGATCACCCAGGAAACCAGAAATTAATTTTCAGATGCTAAACAAGCAAAGTCAGCCTCATTAGGCTCCTCCAACTTGAAGATATGTTTGATTAGAAATTCAAATGAAATATTCTGGTTGCACCTATAGCCTGTTTATCAAGCAATACCGTAATATTATTTTTAAATTGCCATCTCTGGATATGAGTTAACTTATTAAGGGTTTTCATTATTTAACATTTTATTTAGCGACCTGGACTGAAGACCTTGATGGATTGCAAAGTGGCAGCATTTTCCATAAATGACATGCATAAATAAAATGTTCAGCTGTTTAAGCCATCAGAGCTATAGCCAGATGTGATTTATACTAAAATGTCTAAGTGAATGTTTTTATTTTGACAGAAAGGTTCCTGGTTCTCTTGCCTTTTCCCCAACTTCACTTTCCTCTTCCTTTTAAAGAAGCATAAGCCTCTTCTGTCAACTTGGAAGCTCTTACTGTCAGTAGGTAGAATGGAAGTACCTCACAGCGTAGGAGGACTGTCATATGGCAATAGATGTGGCTGTCAAGCACTACAAAGTACTGTCACTCAGTGTCAAAGCAATAACAACAAAACAATTATATATTTTTTAAAGATCATAGAGTCCAGCCTATGCAGACGCAGGTAACATTCAGAAAGCAGTCCAGTTAGTCAAGTCTGCATATATAGTATCCACACAGCAAAGAACACATACATTCCATACTCTGGAATGGATGACAGTTCCCCAAATCTTCCAGCTAGCATCATCACTGAGAGATTTTGGATGCTGTAATCCAAAAAGGTTTCTTTCACAATTCTATGTATAGCAAGGCAGTGGATCTCAGTTTGGAGTTTCCAGTGCTTTGGATTTCAAATGCCAGAAGCCTCATTCAGCCTGATCACTTATCCAGGATTCGAGGTGCTGAAGGGCAAAACATCTGGATGACCAAAGACCAAGCACATCTATTCTAAGGGAATAATTTTGATGCCTTCTTGGTTTTTCCTTGTTTAAACCAGAACATGAAAAACAGGCTGGAATTTAATGTCTGATCTGCTATACGGTAGCACCCAAATCCTTGGCTTAGTAATTTTCAGTTAAGAGAAGCTGCGGCTTTCTCTAGTACTATATGTAGTAGTACTACATGTAGTGCTCTGTTTGAAAGATATAGAAGCAAGTGGCCTTCCAATAAAACTTTTTGGGACATCTTTTGAGTGAGCCTTCATAGCAAGAGTCATAATAGCACCAGATCGCTCTTTCCAAGGTCATTCATTGAACACAAATTGTTTCCAGTAAATTCTTGAGACAAGTTAGTGTTACCCAACTCCTGATTACTTGGTAGTGTAATGGATTCTGATTCAAGCTAACTCACAAAGAAGAATGTTTAGGATATCAACCTCAGGTATTTATATTAGATCTCTGACTCAATTAATATGCTGGCACCATCTCAAAACTAGAAATGAAATTCTGTGCACTTGCTTTGAAATTGGCTGTAGCTGTGTCAGCATATAGAACAGTTACAATCAACATAGCAACAGTGAAATGCTAG
This sequence comes from Cyclura pinguis, assembly GCA_030412105.1. Taxonomy (NCBI): domain Eukaryota; kingdom Metazoa; phylum Chordata; class Lepidosauria; order Squamata; family Iguanidae; genus Cyclura; species Cyclura pinguis. The sequence goes on from CM059600.1 coordinate 136,822,424, forward strand.
ATGGAAGCAAATGGGATAAGACAGTTGTTCCACCATTTGCAATCTCATTATTTACTACCACATATAAGGAGTGTCACTTGCACTGAAAACCTCCTAGTGTCCAGAATGCTTTAAAATTACACATAATGAGTCACTTCCTGTTTTGTTCCTACAAGTCCAATCACCTTCTATTTCTGTGCCATCTTAAAACTTTGATGAAAACTACATCTGACAATGCCCTATTGTCACAGCACCAACTAGGTTCTGATGTAACAGCTCCAATCTCTGTCACTTCATAATACTAAAGCACTGCAAACATATCTTCCATTGCAGACTCATGCTCTCTTGCTGTGAAGAATGATAGGGAGTCAGGGACAAAAGTCTGCTTTTAAACAGGAGTGAGGTAATTACATTAGGTTGGATTGCTGTCACTGTTTCCAAGGAATTGTGGAGAATGGAGAATTGTACAAGAGCACATTTCCCAAATCAAGACCACTACCTGGAAAAATGCTTTGGTGTAACTGGAAAGTTTGTAGCTAAACTACAGGCTTCTCAAGTGACGCTGCAGAATGTTTTAAAGGCACTCCACAACAGCTTTTACTTTTAACAAATAATAAATTACATTTCAATTAAGACATGTGGACTAGTGTTAATTTTGGAACTCCCTAGATAATTATCCCATATCTATGAGCTTGTCTCCCAATTATACACTATTATTCCATGGTTGGTCAGGAAACAAATAAAGCCATATTTTGTGATAGATTCAAAACAGACAGTTTCACATTTCACGACAAGAACATTTCTTTGTTGAAGAATGGTACCTTTAAGGTCATGATCTCCCATGGAACTTGAAATAATAAGAGACTTGAGAACATCTGGAATAGAACTAGGAATAAATCAACATCCTTGAAAAATTCAGATAGACTAATCTTCCATTGCCACCTTTGCTGCCCATTTCTGTCATACCATGGATGTGATCACAAAATATGGCTTTATTTGTTTCCTGACCAACCATCGAATAATGAGACCATGCATAATGAACTGGGATGAATAAGAGCCACTTTAATTAACTTAAAAACCTATTTAAGTCATGTTGAACCTGGGAAGAAGCAAGAGAAACCTAGTGCAAGATTGGCTGAGACAGGTGTCGCCCTAGATTTCCTTCTCAGCCTTCCCCTGAGTGAACTACCTCAAGCCCTCAAAACAACCCAATAGCTGGGTTGCTCTCCATTTCACCATCTTGGTTCCAGGGCCTAAAGAGGCAGTTCCAGAGCCTTCTCTTCCACCAAATCCGTACCATGGTGTTCACTATAACTCTTACTTCTGTCTTGCTCCTCACTACTTAGCAAGCGACTTACTATTTAAAGACACCATCCCAATCCAATTGTTAAAGTCCCCTATATACAGTGTAGGGTAGGAAAAAAAAATAAACCAGGTAAACTCGGAAAAATCCTGCTTGTCCCCAAAGTAACCAGCAACATTCACATAGCACTGAGGTGGGAGAGTGTATTGAGATAGCCACCCAAAGAGGATGCAACAGGGGCAGAAGGAGCTTAAGTAGCCCTGACTCTATCCTGCCACACACAGTGCCATGGTGCCATTATGCCAAAAGTGAAATTCCTGGTCGCTCTTCCATTGGAGGCCAAAAAAAGGCAGTCCCTTCCCAGAAATGCCTCGTGCCGCCTGAGTCTTGAGCTGCATTAAGCTTGAATTTAGGCAACAATTTGTGATCTTAATTAATTAGGTGGAGAGTAGGGATTTAAACCCTGGTCTCCAGAGCTGTAGTCCAACACTCAAACCATCACACTTGCTCTAGTGGCCCATGTTTGGATCTGGAGTTAAATCCACCTTTTTCATAAGACACATTTGAATTGCAGTGAATTAAAAAAAAACTACAAATAAAAAATGTTTATTAAATTGAAATACGGTCAAATATTGTCTCCTAGATATGGTTTTTCTTCCATTTTCTTTCTGTAGATTTTTATAGCCTTAAGACTACATGTGTGAAATGTTGTTACCCATCCACCCTGCTTCAAAAATAACAGCAACAAAAACCTCACCAGATTTTCTATTTATGGTTTCCTGTCTGCTGTCTGTCACATTTTGTTATATTTTCCCCTGGAGGTTTCTAATATATTTGGTGACCTTACACCGAAGGTAAATTCTGTCTCAACAAACACTAAAATGGGACATGAATGCTATAAATTATGTGACCAGTGACCGGAATGGTGCTGACACACTCCTTACAACATGTGGTTCCAAAGGTACTATGTTTCTATCATTTATAGTAGGTCAGGCTGTTACAATGAATAACCCACCATAAACCTTATGTGCTTTCTTGTTGTAATGTCAGATTTGTGTTAAAGAGCAATGGCAGAGTGGTGTTTAGATGAAAACAGTTTTCAAGTCCATTCATATTAAGGTAGCAAATTTCCAGTGACGTGATAAATAAATAAATTCATAGTTTTTTAAAAAAATCAGTGCATCATTTTTCTTCTGGTGGTTATTGATTAAATGCAAACACAAAAGGGAAGAGGTCATCTCTGTCTCTTTTGACTTCATTCATGGTATAACCATCCTGATTCATATCCAAGATGGAGTTCCCTATGAAGGGAAATATACCATGAACACTTGTCAATGCTCTCTTTTTGTGCATGTGATATAACATGAATCCTGACAGTTGTCATTCATCCACTTCTTCATATGGACAAGAATATAGATCAAACCCATTCAACATCTAACAAATAAGATCATAAGAAACCAAGCCTACTTTAAGAAAGAGAGAATGTGTCAGATGGGACTTGTCTTTTGCAAGTCTATTGGATATAAAACAGGATTTGTTTCTGGTAGCATAAAGTTCCTTCATTATATTTGTATATAACAAGGCCTTCTCTGCAAGCCTGTTTATGAAATATACAGCACAGGTCTTCTGAGACCTACTTTGTTTTAAAAATGAAGAAAAGGCAATAAAGAGAAATAGGATTCTAAATGTTCTGTTGAAAGGTGCCTCCAAATACTAGCATCTCATGTTCTTAATTCTTGTACACAAATTAGCAAGCAGGCTGGGTGAGGGAAGTTTCATCTTGTCGGTAAGAGGATATTAGGAGTTTTGGGGGTGGGGTGCCTTCAGTATGCTGACTCAGCTCTACTTCTCCTTGTCATCAGAGTTGGCAAGGGCTGTGTCCTGAAGCAGTGCCTGGATGCTGTAATAGGCTGGATTGCGGGGTGGGGTTGAATAAACAGAGTCTAAGTCCCTATGAGACTTATTGTATTGGTGGTTCTTGAGTCTGGGAATTGGGTCAGTTACCTTCCCTGGATAGGATTGTACTCCCCCTAAAGGAGCAAGTATGTAGTCTAAGAGTATCCCTAGATTTGTCCTTGTTACTGGAGACCCAGATAGAATTGAGTGGCTCAGAATGCTTGGAATGCTTGGAGCCAGCTTTGACTGGTTTGCCAACTACAGCCTTTCCAGGACAGGGATAACTGATGACAGTGGAATAATAGCTCTGTAACTATGTCGTGTGGAAAGACCCAGACACTGTAGCTAGTGCAAAATTCAGCAGTTAGACTGTTCACGGGAATTCCATATAAGACCTGTTTTGAAGGAATTACTCTGGGGGACAATACATTTCTGTTCTGAATTCAAGATGCTGACAATAATATTTGAAGCCCAGAGTGGCTTGAAATTTGATGAATGTGGAGATATCTCTTTATATATATGCCAGGTTGATAACTGAGATATTTTGGATGAACCCTCCTCTGTGTCCTATTAGTAGGGGGAATGAATACACCATGGGAGGATATGCAAAAGGGACTTTTCTGTGATTGCACCCCAGTTATGGAATTCCTTGCTCCTGGAGGCCCAATTGGCACCAACATAGGAATCACTTTGGCACCAAGTGAAAACCTGGCTTTCAGGCCAAACTGATTTTATCCAGACTGCACGTGTTTCAAACTGAGGAATTATTTAATATACAACATCTTTGGATAAAGTGCAGAATATAAATATTTAAGCAAACTAACAAACATGTACTCATCCAGTTAAGTCTGGTTTCAAGAAGCACTCTGGTACAAGAAGCACTCTGTACTCAGCTTTTATGTCTTTGAGATGTGGCTGCATGACAGCTCACATAAGCCTATCTGTGTGCTAAGATCTTCAAGGGATCTCTTATTTCAGTTTAATTACCATCAGGGGCAGTTGGTGGAGATGTGAGAGAGGGCCTTCTGGACTCTGGAACTTCCTGCTGAGGAGGTGACGAAATTTGCTTTATATTCTCCTTTTACCAATGACCAAAAGCCTTCAGTATGTAATCTGAGTGGATACTGATTGAGGATGCTATTGCTAGTTAGGTAATCTGTTTTAGAAAATTATACTCTAATATATTTGTTTTATTGCTATATTCTGATTCATATTTTGATATTTTTCAAAGTGTATTTTATATCCCTTGAAGTGCCACTTTTGGTGGAAAGATAGGACTTTAATTTAATAAAGAAATAACAAGATGAATAGGAATAATCAGGCAATACTTGACTGATTTTTCTTGTCTTCCTGTATGCTTTGGTAAACAAGCCTCTGAATACAGCAATATGGAAGGAACTTAATTTGAATGCTAAACTGATGGTATTTCCTGGTAAGCCCTTTAAGTATAAGAAACAATGAATAGAAAAGTAAAGGCTTTTCTATGTCAATATATCTGTATGCTATCTAATCATGGCCACTACTTTACAGGCAAAAAACATGCCCTGCTGGCCTTTCGCCTATAAACTTTACCATTTTTTTTAATCAATTTATGAATGAATAATTTACATTGCTGCTTTCATTATCTCAACCTGTTAGAGCTTTTAATATGTCTAAAATGAATGGGAAAAGGCTAAAAGGTGAATATAACATGCAAGAAGCTGTCCTTTCAGGATAGAGAAGGTCACGTCACAAGGATTAGCTGAACTCATATACAAAGGCAAATAAAATCCAGACGTTTTTGTTTACAGCATTTTTCGGTGATCGGTAAGATACTTGCCAACTTGGTTATCAACCAAATTGGATGGTATCCCAGCAGGCAGCATGGAAAAAAATTATGTCATTGAAATTCTTGTTGACAAATGTTTCTGTAAATGCTAATGGACTTCTGTGCTACTTCTTATTTTGCCTTGGTGTGCAAAGAAGGGAATGAGCACATGGTAGAGATTCTAATGAGGTAAGATGCTGGTGGAAAGAAAGTGTAATGATTATAGAGAAGAAATGATGATGAAGTTTCCTGTGTTCCCCATTGCTTCTTTACCAGATGTTTGACAATATAAAACATTCAAGAAAAAAATATGATTATTCGTATTTAATGGGAGTTTTGCCAAAGAGCACGTTGCATTCATAGCATGTGGTAAATGTAGCCTATCAATCCAATATCTGTCTTTTGTTTAAAACAAAGCTTTTTTGTGCATTATTAAATGAATTTCTTTCTTTTTTTTTTTTTGGTAACACAGTTATCCACACTTTCATAGTAGAAGAAAAGTATCCGATTTACTTTTTCAAGGATTCAATTATATCTTACCAAAAAAAATCAGTGGGAAAGCATGCATAATTTTGAATAAAAAACAATTGCTTTTGCTTCAGGTTAAATCATGTCACCTGCTGTGATGCAATTAGAATCAATTTTGCTACTGAGCACAGCTAGAGTCTTCATAAAAGGTCAATGGGAGACTGAAAGATGTTCACTTTGCCAGAGAGTGAAAACCTTCCTTCCTTGAAAATGTGTGCATGTATACACACACACACACACACACTTGCAAAATTGGCCAGTTGTCTCAAAGGACTTTTCGACAAAAAAATAAAAAAAATACTGAAGGATTTTAGAACCTTGAGAATAATCCATTATAAAGAAAGGTAAGGACTTCTGCATAATTATATTACATACCCCTATTCCTAAGAAATGTTCTTGTAATTCAAATATTTCTAAAATCTACCACCGAGGATATCCTACAGTTTCAGGTTAAAATGACCACATACACAGGCCATTTCCACACGGGGTAAATAAAACGGTGCGGTGCGTCCTCCATGGAGGACGTCTGCACCTTGGAGTGGACTGGGTCCGAACTACTTACCGTAGATCCACATCTCAGTCCGCTCCGGAGTGACCCCAAGTGGTCCTCAATTGTGTTTTCGAAAAACCTGATTTTTCAGGTTTTTCAAAATGCTGGTGCGCGCCATTGCGTGCCTGCTCTCCGATGCAGATTCTCAGGCTCGCACCAATGCGAGCCTGCGATCTGCGGAGGGCGAGCTTTAGGCTGGCGAGCTTCAGCAGTTGGTCGAAACCCACGACCAACCAGAAGCTGCCATTTTGGACACCAGAGCAGTGTGGATCTACGATCATGCACTGCTCCTCCTCACCCCGGACCAGACCGGACCCACAGAAGATCTTGTGAGTAGTGGCAGGGAGCGATTCCCTCGCTGCATGCAGAAATGGCCATAAAAAGAATGTGAGTGATTGAGAGAGAGAGAGAGAGAGAGTTTGAGTCAGATGTACAGATTCTGGCACAAGACCTTGCATAACAGAATGCTTAATAGGCAAGAGTTACGTTTGAAGTGACTAAATTGTAATTCTGTTTACAATGCACTACATAACCATGGCATTCAACCTTCAAAAGAACACTCTAAAAACATCTGACATTCAGATAGAAATCTTCCAGAAGTTATTACCACCTTAGCATCAATTGTCAGTGGCAATGCTTGTCCTCGTAACATAAAACATTATCTGAGTATTGATGTGATACCCACATGCTTCCATCTTATGCTAATTTATTTGTGTGCAGCTGCAAATGAGAACAAGTCAGCCTTGAAGGACACATCAAAAAACTACTCAGCCTATGGTGACACAATAAAGACATTTTTTTTAACCTAGACTAGTAGTAAAGAAATTTTCAAAAAGTTCTGTAACAAGATTAACTCTCTTACAGTTAAATTCAATAAAACACTGAAAATGCATCTATTTCTCCTTGTGACTCTCTTTACCATCCAGTGAATACAAGACTGAGTACAGATCTTTATAACAATTGTACACATGTCACCCTTACTTAAACAGGAACCTTTGCCTTTCTACATATATTGGCCTAAAACCAATATGGTGCTTGTCTTATTGTAGTACCAGTTTCACACAATTCTTCTATAGATCTTGGAACTGCTCAGAAACTGGCTTGCAGGAATGGTGCTCAGTTTTCAGAGTAGGATAAATAGGGAGGATGCAATGGAAACATCACTCTGTCGAATTTGGACCAGATTCTATTATTCTGCCAAAATATTTGATCTTGCCTATTGAAGTCCATAGTATCTCCCATCTGAGAACTGACATTTGACATACTCATTATCAGTGCAGATCAACTTTTTTTTTTTTTTTAAAAAAAAACTTAGATGGCAACATTCACCATGTGTATACAAGTCCTTATCTTCAAGCCTCTTCTTAGGAAGTGGGTCTAAAATTCACATTGAATTTCTATTTCTCAATCTTGCCTCAAAATTTCAACACATAGAAAATCTGGGCTGAACTGCTATTATTCAGTCTCAGCTACAGTAGACCCACTGAAACAATGATTGAATGATGAGTCAGCACAGAAGTAAATCCCATTGATTCAATGGTCTACTCAAGCAGGGATTGAAATCATTTATTCCATTTATACATGAACAAATAAGTTTTCCCCCTGTTACGAGAGATTTCAGATGTTTGGAACTGTCATTTTCAAGAAGAAACAAGGAAAAAAATAGTTTATACCCAAAACAATAGAAAATAGAATCAATGCTTTGGACAGAAAGCAATGCTTTTTTTTTTTTTTTTTTGGCTTCTGTTTTGTGCATTTTTTTTTTATTTTTGAAGCAGTACACAGAGTTCGTTGTGGGTTTTTTCTTTTTCTTTTTCTTTTTTGAAAAAAGAATCAGAAAGGCCAAAAAAAAAATCACACTAGTTTACCATTTCTTCTTTGGGGGTATCTTGATGTGTAGAGGCATTGTTTCTCATCATACATACACACGCAAGCACACAACCTGTGAGCATTCTTTACATCACCCACCTGCAGTGGAATAGGCCAATAGAATTAAGATTAGAGACAATGCTAACAAGAAATATCACATCAGTTTCATCATCATTTCTACATTAACAGATCCTATCACTATGTAATTAGCAAAATCAATGGCTGGTAGGCAGTCTTCAACTTGTTTTTAAAAAGCCTTCAACAAGTTTCCTTCAATCATTATTCTCAAGCCTTCTGCCTTGTACGAATTACTTAGAGAGTCATATAATCTGTCCTGGATCTCATTGTTAGCCTCCATTTGTTTTATCATTTGTGGATGTCTCAAGGAAATTGTCGCATTTAAACAGCCCAGTCACAAAAGAACTACTACATTCAATGAAATATCACCTGTGAACCCACCAACATTGTGGATTGTACATATGAAAGGATGTGTTAGAGATCTTTGCACAAGTTAGTTAACTACAGCTTAACAAGTTGAAAAGTGAACCTGCCTTGAACTCCATTTTGACAGGATATAAAATAAGTAATATCATATGTCATAGGTTAGTGACCATTCTTAAAGGAACACAATACTTAGCCATTCTAATTGATTATTCTAGGCTACATTAGGCTTCTGCTGCATTTGTTGCTGTATTTCACAGGGGCAGGAAAAAGAGTTAAAAATAACCAGACAACATTTATGTTACCTCTGAACATCCAGTGACAATTTCCAGCATGAACAGAAAAAAATAAAATAAAATCCAGGATATATCACAGCACCCCCCACCCCCCCAAAAAATGTAGTAGCTGCAGTTCACGTCAGATTCCTTGGCCATTCGTCCATCTCCCTGGATAGGAGGGGTAAGCACACAGAGTCCCCCACCATATACTAAGATGCTTAGAACACCATTCCTTTAAAAAAGAAGATATGCCCTTACAGGTGTATCAGTATTCCCAGCCAACCACAAACAAACAAACATAAACACGTCCTTACCACACATTGCATTTGTTACATCTTTGCTTTCATGTACCCACACTTGTACTTGATCCTTAAGCTCCAATCATCCTCTTATGCAGGATGGGGAAATAATGAAGTTCAGGACAAAATGCTGAGAGCAGTGGCTACCTAGAGGTTACTGACTTACTGCTTTCCATACATATTTTAATTTTAGATGGCATTCACAAGTTCTACCAACTGTGTGCATGGAGGTGGGACATGATTGACTTAATAGGAGTTATAGTGATGAATGCAAGATTAGGAGGAGATGTGCATTGAGCAAATTCCTTATCATGAAGCAACACATAAGAAAATGAAGGCAGCAAGTCATGTACATCTGTCTATGCAGGATTGTCCTTTCAGGAAACACTTGCTCCTGATTCAAGTGAATGGAAACTAATTAACTTGACTACTGAGAATAGCTTCCATTTGTGAAAGAAGAAGGAAGTCATTTTGCCATTTTCTCCTTTACTGCTTTCTCTACATACACTTGAAATGTGTTAGAGGGCTAGAAGACTCTCCAGACAGATTGGGACATGGGGACAAGGGAAAGAGAGAAAAGGGAGGGAAATGTGAGCAGTCATCTACTTGTGAAACACTGACTTTCACACAAAGCTGGGTACATCAGCAAGTCTGAGACCCTGAAAATGCTGAAGGAGTTACCTTGCTGGTGTTACTTTTGCTTAAAATGCACAACATTGTGCTCTGCAATCTAAGATAAGCTGTACAAGACTTCAGACTTATCAAAATTAAGAATTTACAGCTGCAGTACAACAAGTTCTTGTTAGATACATACAGGGGAGCACTCTGCCACTTATGATAAGCATTACAAAAAGTCTGTGGTCTGAATTAATACTTCTCTTCACCCAAGCTTCAGTTTATCCCCCACCCCACCCCTGCTGCAACTGCATGAGAAGAGAACTGGGAGTAAAAGACCAAAAAACACATACATATGAGTTCTAAATTAGTATTGCATGATACTATTTCAAAACAAATTAATACCAAACTCTTTTAAAAATAAATGTTTTGTTTTAAAATATAAATGCAATATATTTATATAGGACATGATCATGGAATAGGCATACACATTACTATGAATGGAACATATTACAGATTTTCAATAGACAACTGTAGAACACACATTTGTATATGTGTATACAACAATGGATAGTGAATATTTGTTTTTTCAGCCTTGGAGTATTTTAGCTAGAGTAGAAACATCCTGGCTCCAACTACACTGACCTTCAATTAAGTTCCAAGTCACAGAAATATAGTTGAAGACGCTACACACATCTATACAATCAAAGAGTCTTCCAGTATAAAATTAAGATGCTGTAATATATCCAGAGAAACTAGCATGACCCCAAAATGTTCATGAAGTATACTATAAAAATCATGAATACATTAAATTCTATTATATTCCCACTTTTTAGTTGAGACAAGTTTCTTTCCAAAAAGCAGAAATTTCTCTTAGGTTTGCTCCTTCTACTTAGGGGTGGAAAGAATATTCAAAATGTATTTGAAATAATGTTTTTTGAGTGTCAAGAAACCTTGATGAGAAAAACGTTGTCTGATGAGAATCTTTGCAGGTCAGGACTTATTCTGCACAAAATCTGCACATGGTTGTTTTGCACAAACAGCATTTTCTGGATATGAAACAACATTATTATTTTCTGTACAAATATTTTTTATACATAATGTGCTGTTTCCTGTGCAGAAAAATGGTGTAATTTAGGAAGCACTCTGTGCAAAAGTCTCATATGATTGATTTGCACAGAAAACAGGGTTGTTGTTGGGATTTTTGTGCAATTTCTGTACAGAAAAAGAAGTATGCAAAATACATCCTGAGCCAAGAATAGGCTTCAAAAGCTATGTGATTTTCAAAGACTTTCTCACATTGGAGACAATTTGTTAAAATTACTCACTGCTTTGTTTGAGAAGAAAATTATTGGAGAATCGCATTTCTACTGCTATTTCTGTACATAAACAATCAGACAGAGATAGAGAAGAACACTGAAAAAAGAAATAAACTTAAGAGGGAGAGGATAGAAGTGGCACATGGACATGAGATTAGATTGGCAGAAGCATGCAAGCACACAGAGCTTCTTCGGCCAATCACTCTGATTTTAATTCCAACAAGGAGATGACATTTTGTAGTTTGGAATACCGTCTTGTGTTTCCAGAATGGCCTGCTGAAATGCCAGTTTCCTTTTCTGAGAGTAACTTGGATTGACTCGTGTGACATCCTAACATACATTTATAGATTTGAATAGAAATTCACATAGTTGTGTCTGTTTGTGTGTGTGTGCACACGTGCATGCACATGCATATGCATGTGTGTATGGCAGGCATTTAACAGTGGAGGACTCTTACTCTTGTATCCTTTGTGGGCTTTCCCAAAAGTATCTGACTGGCTACTGGGGATAAAAAAGACACTGTTATTATAGACCTTTGAAGCAACAGGACACTGAATTTTAAAAAAATTCAAGCACTTCAAAAACCTTTATATGCAGTTCTTTAAGAAGATTAAGATCACTTTAAATGGAAAGTGATATGTGTGCTTTTGTGTTAATATCCCCACATAGATAACATAAGAAAAGTAAAGACAGATTTTGCTGAAGTTCTGAGAGGAAGAGGAGTGCAGGCAAATAATTAGAAATGGTTCAAAATAATGGTAGCGCTATAATTTTCTGTCAAAGACTGCATCTATATTAATGTAGCAGTTCATTCCTTGAGCACATAAATGGCTACATCTTTTTTATGGTTACTTATTATGTCTGCCTGAAGACCCAAAAAGATTTATGCCACTATTGCCTGCCTTAACTGGACGTTGGCTATTTTACAAATTATAAAGTGTGAAATTCCCAATTATCCAGTTTATTAACTTGACTATTTCTTTGGAGGGGACAGTGCACACTGCCATTTTAAAAATACTTGTCAATTCCCTTATTTATGCAGAAGAAATTTTTCATTGGCACAATTGGTGAGCCTGACTATTATTCATTTAAATGGGCTTCATACAACGGATGGGTTTAGCTTACACATTGGAGGCTGCAGTCTTGGAAGTGGAATACTTACTGAAAAATGCTGTCAGTGTGTACATGTCTCACACTTATTTCTTTTAGCACATTGAGAGATCAATTAATTAATCTCTTGACCTTTCAAAACCCATTGAGCTTTCACTTGTTTCTCTAGCCTCTTTAACAATGATCTTGCCCCCAAAGGTCTACCAACAGCTGAATGTAATCCCTATGAGGCAGACCAAAGAACTAATAAACTACAGGACTCTTTCCGTCATTCCTTTGTCCTCCATCAATATATCCTTATTGAATCTGGACTAAGCTGTATGGTTTGGGAGTGGGTTGAATTCAGTTTGATTCTAAACAACAATTGTTAATGCAAACCAATTTTCATAATGCTGAAATTTTCAGTGCATGAGATTCAGTGCAAATCCCATGCCTGAGGATGTAGTAATGGGAGAGGCAAATATTGGCACTATCCCCACCAAATAAGAATTCTAACCTTCCTGAAAAAAATTCCCTTCAGTTCCACATTTCTACCATTGCAGTTGAACATTTACAAATGCAGGTAAAACGTCCACAGAAGAGGACATGGTAGAATCCTGCATAACACAAACACTAAAATATTGTAAGGGTACAAGGAAGTATTTCCATGCATATACACTCTGTATGTGACAGAACTCCTCTCTGGTACATTTACTTTGGCACATGTCCTGATACCATAGACATGCCCAGTAATCCATGAGAGAAAAGGAAATTAATAATCTTAGTTTTTGAAAGGAACATATTCAAAGGAATTTCCTCCACAAATAGGCAGAAAAATCGTATCACACTAGTCTACTAACAATTCAAATCATTCCGTATTCTTAATAATTATTTAATTTAGAAAGGATGATACATGTGGAAAATACTGCATTTTAAATTGATCTTTTTGGGGAAAATTTAAAACATAATATCTAATTAAAATATATTAACTAGGAGTTATTTTTTTCATTACCTATAGAAACTGTTTTCCATGGAAATCCTTTTTATAGTAAGTAGTTACCAAGGACCAAACTTTTTGTCGTCCTCCAATTCTTGCCCATGGCCTTCAAGCAAATTGCCCCACCACACTTTATGCCATAAACAGTAACATTACCCAAGTTGTGGTTTAAAAAGAAGTTCAAACTGTTGGAGAAGCGTCATTCTGCATGCATAATTGGAAGTATAGTAGTGAAGGTCCATGGAGGGAGAGAATGCTGCAGCAGCTAGAAGTCCTTCCCTCTCATTTGCAGACACTCAGCATGTACAGCCACACAGGACTGAAAGTATGTGTTCTTGAAAACTGTTTACTGATTTGTGTGGAACCCCTCTTGGTGAAGTTGGCATTGATCCTACTCCTGAGGATCATCAAACTCACCACAACACAGCTCTCACCCAATGCTATTCTCCATCATCTGGATGAGAACAACCTCTTCAAAATGCCAAGGCTTCAACTCATTGGCACAGTGACAATGGACCTTCATAACATCTGTCAACTACTTCCAAGGGTTAATATTTTATGGACTAAGATATTACCAAGATGGGCCTGGCAAGGGGTTCGTTCCATTGCTGCCATCAACACAGTCCACCTTTCTCCACAGGGCTGCAGCCTCTACTTGAACTCGCTGACCTACCAGCTACACTAGTACATCGAAAGTGCATGGGTGGGAAAGGGGAGCCAAGCTAGGCTGGTCCCCTCTTGTGGCAGATATAGAAAGGGAGAGAGGACATCAGGCACAAGTTAAATTGTGAGAGGAAACCCTTGGGAGGATAAATGGATGCAAAGGTGAGGGAATCCTGCAGTCTGGGCCAATGCAGGTGACCATGCTACCAGTGGACCCCAGGGACATGATCCACATTTAGGATATTATGGAGAGCTATGCTAGATGTTTAACATACATAAATGGCTAGATGACCCACCTGGATATATTCTATTTTGGAAATAACTGTGGGCCCTGTGTCCCCTCCCTTATGGATGTACTTCTGACAATATGAGTATAGATATACTTACAGTTGTAGTTGTGGCATAACACTGTTTGTTGCATTGCATTAAAATTGGGGCTGACACATTTAACCCATAACACAATGTCCAACCTCTATGTTTCTCCTTAATGCATACATGCATGACAACAAGACCATAGGGAGACCTGGCTTTGTCTGTAGCTCATCAGCATGCTGTAACTTTGTTTTTGTGAGCTGATAACATAGGCAAGTTAGGGTGATGGTGATAGGAAACTGTTTGCAGAGTGTGGAAAAGTTCACTTCTTAGACTGCAAATTTTGGCCATCCTTTGTTATGTTGTTTTTCTTTTAGATACAGGCCTCTCAAGTATCCTCTTATCCAGAAGCCAATGTCCTTCTTTCTCATTCACTGGTGTTGCTGATATTTGTCATTTTCACATTGGTTGCTTGTCTCTTCTCAGATAATTGTATAACATCATTTCTATTTAGTTAAGTGGGTGTTTTTGTTTGTAATCTTGGGGGAAAAATACATATATAACCAATTTGATTACAGTTGCAGCAGCACTCTACAGTTCATACATTTGTCCTTGAACAAATGTCTCATTTCTGTCTCATTGAATAGGTCTCTATTTAGAAGCTATGGTTTTCAGAATGATCTTTCATGGTTCAGAAAAGGAAGGTGTTCTTCTTTGTTGATTCTTTTGCTGCTTTCATTGTGATGTGCAGGTCAAGGGTCTGCCAAACTTTGACAGAAAATCCTTGCTGGCACTGTTGTTTTTCTTTGTGCTTGTTCTAATCATTCTTTCTCACCACTCTTTTGTCTGCTCCTCTATCAATTTCTTTGTGAGATTGTGTGTGTTGATTGTCTCTGTCTCATGTCTCAAAAATTGGCCTGGCCAAGGTCACCCTGACGAGAGAGCCAATCTTATATAAGGCCTGTTCCAAAGACTGCCCTCTAGCATGAGATTATTATGAATTCGGTTTCATGGGTTGGGAAAGTTGTGTGTATCCCCTCCTCCAAAGTGGCATTCCAAATACAAATTGTCTGCTTGTAGAGATTAAACTTGAAGAAATCAATGCATTAAAATGTGGTAACACAGGATAGTCCCTCAACATAGGCAATAGTTTGCACCTATCTCCCACAGGGATCTCATTTTGGAAATATACTTCCTCTACACGAAAATCATTCACTTGTCTAATTCCTCCTTTACTTTTTAACCTACGAGGAAATAGTCTGGGAACTAACTAGAATACAACATTAGCCTTTAGCTGGAAGCACTATGCTATGATTAATATAGATTTTTCTCAGTGTTAAAATTAACAATGTGCTGGATTGGTACCTGGGAGAGCAATATAGCTATTTGACTGCACAATAGTCAAACACAGGCTGGTACAATCATATCTCACCTCTGTTGAGTCCTGGCTCATTTGATTAACACATAAAGCCTAAAAGGCATTGGAAAGCAGGTTTTTGTTAGGGACAGACAATTCCATCAGCCTGTTCAGACATGAGCTTGCCTTCTGGGATAAGATGTAGAGCAACGGTACCTGAGAGTTTACCATATCAGGCCTTTTCTGCACAAGGGCAATACATCTCACTGGCATCATATTCTTTCTGTTATGTCTGCACATTAAACCGGATAGTATCGATGTTTCCTCTGCAGATTCGCATGGCTTGAGCTCTTAGTGTGATTACTATCAACGTAAAACCAATGTACCATAAAACTGGAAAAACTCTGATGTAAAGCACAAAAACTGGTTTGGCTGCATTTCTGACAACAAGCGGAAGGTGTACACGCAGAGGTGGTTCTCTGTGGGCATTCCCACCTTTCCCTGGTGTCATTTCTGTCTGCTCCTGTCTCTGCCCCTCAAACACAGGGCAGGCTCTGGAATACAATGAAATATGTTGGGATCCTCAGGATAGTTGCTTTTCAATTTCTGGCTATCTAGACCAGAGCTTTCCAAACTTTTCATGTTGGTCACACACTTTTTAGACATGCATCATTTCACGACACAGTAGTTTTACTAGCAATTTTACTGTAAGCAAACTGTAAGAACGAACTAACGTACCTCCACTGATACGTAGCAAAGTTGTTGTTTTTTAAAAAATTGACCAATCAGAGGCAGCAGTGTGGAGCAAGGGAGAGAGTGGAAGGAGGATGGGAGTCTCACAAGAGTTGATGGAGCAGAAGCGGCAAATTATTTTTACTGCTAACAGAAACCAGAGGGCATGCAGATAACAATCCAGTAAAATCAGAATAAGTTGGGTTAAAAAACACTGCTCACAACACGCAGTGAAGCCTCAGTGGGGCAATGAATTTGTTCTGGCCAAAAGAAGATTCAGCTTTTGGATAGCTGAGTGGATTCATCACTCTACTGACATGGAAACCACCAGCCACCACTAGAAAGACAGCCATCTTGCCAGAGTTATTCCTGGTTGCAAGTGGTTGGACTTGATGGCTCTTGCAGTCCCTTCCAACTCTATGATTTTGTGATACAGAGCTGTGGAAGTCTGATAGAGAGGACTGGAAAAATATGGTGTTTCCCCCATCAGGATATCTGCAATGGAACTTCCTTCTCCTGGATTTTCCTTTTCATCCTGCCCCTGATCTTCACAAAACATCTGATAAATGACAGCCTTTTAGTGGCTTCTTTGGAGCACTATCTCTAACCGGAGCATTGAGATATCAGTGTCAAAAGCCTCTGTATTTGGCAGACTGCTAACATTTTGAAACAGCTGCATTTTGGATTCTATTATGCCATGGGTCCCATTTATACTATATAGTTAAACATTCTGATTGGGACTGGCCATGCATCAGGGAAATCGCTTGTCAAAGTTGCATAGGCTTGAAAGTCTTATGCAGGACAGTACATCATTTCAAAGACATGCCTCTCAAGTCCTTATAAACACTTCATCTGTCAATGATGGGCTTCTCCTGCTATTATACTGTTGGTATTGTATCCTCTTACCTTCCTGCTGGTACACAGTATGTCCAAAGCAGTTTATTACATTCAGAGCTGCTTCAGTATTGGGGAAAGTGGACAAACACATGCAGTGCAATGATCTGCAGCCTGGAAAAATGACCATCAAGGCCATTTGAGAAGGTAGCATCCACCAACATTCCCTGTGATCTTATATACAACTGATCTGGCACAGCTGTCTTATGTTTAACACAGCTATACCACCAATTCATTTTCTAAACCACTGTATGGATCTTGGCTGGACAGCTACAATTTTTAAATGCTAGGGCTTGCTACTGTTTTAGGTTGTGGTTATATATATTTGTTATGCTTCATTACTGTCTTAATTTTTAAACACTCCAAGGATGAAATTTGTGGGACAGACATTTAGAAAATTTAAAATTAAAACTATGTTCATTCCAATTTCTGACTAGGAGGTAGTCCAGTGCTATCTCCCAGCCAGGATTATCAGTGATGGGAGATTATGGGACTTGCAGTCCAAAAACATCTGGAGGGCCAAAGTTTCCCATCCTGGATATCAAAGCATTGAACATTCCCTTGGCATAGCAAATAATCTATAAGGCAAAGGGAATGAAGGATTGGGGGCTCTGTGTATTACCTATTAATTACTGAGTTAAAGCTTTTGTCAGAATACGGGTGGATGATTGCAGCAGATCCCGGGGGGAGGGGTACTTTTAGGTCCCAGGACACTCTGGGGCTGCAGGGACTACCAAGAATACAACAAAAACATCAACAGTGGCTGAAAGTCCACTTGTTTTTTCAAAAACAGGTAATTTTGAAGTTAAAATACTGGGGGACTTTCAATCTATTTAAAAGATAAATTCTTCTACTTATAGGCTTCCTGGAACACTTATTTTGGCCAGAAAAGAGGTTGGTCTAGGGTTTCTGGAGGTGTTGAGGGCCACAAAAACATCCTTAAGAGGGGCAGAATGAAGATCCACCCCAATGCTAGAAGAAGCAAGTTTCCAAAATATTTTTATTGCTCAGCTTTAGAATGTGTTCAATGCCCAGAAATGTTCAGGGAGCTTACTACCAGGTAAGTACAGCTTTCCCATAAATATAGTCAAGAGCCTAGAAATAATGAGCTCATAGAGCCATGCTTCTATAAGTAGTCAATGTTACTCATAATAACAGACAATTTAAGATATAAAAAACCCTGATTTTTTTTAATGTTAATTCCTTCAAAATGCTTTGTAACCTTCCCTTGTTTTAGCTATCCTGTTTTAATTTATACTGCAAACTGCTTTGAGTCCCATTTGGAAGAAAAGCAGAATGTAAATCAAAAAAACAAATAACACAGTCCCACTTCTGCCACTGGTTCTTTCTCCCCACAACCACCACAACTAGAAAATCCTTTTTCTTTTGACCAAACTCCAGTCATGTGGAGGGCTCTTATAGTTAATAGAATCTAGGAAGACCTCTGGAAGTATGTTGACAAGGAACACAGACTTTCCTCTCCTTTTTCGTGCATGAAAAGACCAAAGAATTAAAGAAAATGGACTTGGAAAAGACTTTGCAGAGCTAATGAATTTTCTCATTGACAAAGCTGTCATGTTAATCAATGTGAAAAGTTGCTTTCTCCTTATAGGAATGCAAACAAACAATTACAGCATTAACACAGAGCTAAGATAAAGGCACAGAGGAGAATTCACATTATCAAATCTAGAAACAAACATTCATTGTGCAGCCTGACTCCAGTCTGGAGAAAGTTCAACCTAATAATAATAATGATGATGATGATGATGATGATGATGGTGGTGGTGGTGGTGGTGGTGGTGTCACTTTACATCTCCATTTAAAAAGTATTCTTGACAATGTGATATACTGAGAAAAATCCCAATGACTTTTATAGAATTCCAGTCCTTTCCAGATTTCTTAAAATAATAACTCATTTTAATTTTGAAAGAAAAGTTCAGAAACTGAGTTATATCATGACGCATAAAAGACTGAGATTGATCTCATTCAGAATCTTCATAATAAAAGCTAGAAATAAATAATGGATCTATAGTAGAGCCAAATGAATATATGAAGAAGTAGCAGTTTGTGGTTTAGTAATATTTTCACAGTACAAAATGTTGTGGGACCTTCTGATCAGAAGCCCGTTGGTGACATATGTTGCATTATGCCAATGTATGCTATTTTTCTGATGCTGTAGAAGGAAGCATGCAATACCTCTTTGGACAATGGAAACCAGCCTACAAGTGCCTGCATGGGCATTTTGTGGCCAGGGGAGTTTGTGCAGCTCTGCAGCCAGAAGGACGACAGCTATCACCCTCCCATATCATCTGTGAGTCATATATGCTGGAGATCTGGGAGAAGGAGGATGCAAAGCTGCAGAACTGTTCTGCATTCCCTTAGCCATTATTTGGCAATAGGGCCACTTTCCAGTGCCTGTATGCTGCCCTCCCTGAGGGCAGAAGGGAATAGGCACATGAGATTGCGCTGGTGGAGCATTACCAGTGCAAGTGGGATAATGGATTGTGCCACTAGGAGGTGTCCATTATTCCCAGTAATTCATTTTTCTTTTAAATCTTCCTCAATAGCCTTTTTCATAGAGTAATGTGAAGAACTTTATGTACATTGAAAACAATTCAGGAGTATATTCTAGGACACATGATGCACATTATATTCACTCACTAAATTTGTTACTCCATCAAAATTGAGAATTCATCCCACTCTAGGGATGAGGAATATGTGACCCTTCATATATTATTTGACTGTAAATTTTGAAAGCCACTGCTCCTAACCAAAGCATACTTCAAAGCACAATATTAAGACAGCCAAAGCTACAATAATTATAATCTCTCTCATGCCAGAGGTTAACAGGACACTCCAAACATTCAGATAACCAAAAACTAAGCTTTAAATGTTCTAAAAACTGCTATTTGACTAGAAAGCATTGATTACTCTTAATTGTATTACATTTTTCTACTGTTTCCAGCCTCCTCTATATTTCTGATCACAGACTCCACACAAAGACCCAGCTTTGAATATGGGGGCTTCAAGGACAAAGAGTACTCTCGTTAAAAAGAGCCACAATTTCCAATGTGTTGTCTTTAGGTATGGATGATAAGTATCCTTCCTTGATAGAAGCTCTCAAAGGAAAATCTTATTTTGTTCCATAGTCTTTCTTTTTCGTTCCCGAAAATTAGAATAGGTAAGGGGGAAAAGCCTAGAGGAGTGAAAATTCTGCTTCAACTAGCTAGAATTCACTGGAAAATCTTAGTACATTAGCTGTTGCACGTCTTTCATTACTCTGAATCAATATCACAGATCACAGCCTGCCAAGGTTTCTTCAACCTGCTAACCTCATAGCTACTCACAGACATCAAGAAAATTATATCCATTGAGGTGGTGAAACAGCATTTTGTTATTCTCTTCCTCATAGCTCAGATATAACTGTGTGGTCTCTGAAAGTCAAAAGCAGTTGTAAAATTGACACTGACATCTCTTCCTGTTGAATGTGTCCTTTGTTTTCACTGCTTCCTTGCCGGATATTAAACAGTCCAAAATGTACCAGAGGAACAATAAGTCATGCTCCAATATATGCTATCAGTATGTCTGCAACAAAGTACAAGGTGGTCCTCCCATTTTTCAATTGCAAATTAAATTTAGTTTCTCCCACTCTTAACAAGCCATTACTATATTTGAGAGATACATGGAGTTAAGTTACCAAAGCCCTCAGAATGTTGGGAAGGGAAGGTGGAGGAAGAAGAGACAACAGCTGACAGTTTCACAGTTAGCTTAGTTTGGACTTCAAAGTGGAACTGGAAATGAGGAATCTCTGAAAGAAGGAATGAGGTAGGTTGAGGGAGAGTTAGAAACTGATTCAAAGTTTAACTATGATGGAAAATAATGAGCCAGATTGATTCTTGTTACCGTAAAAATAAAGAAACTGTTTCTTCTTCTTGTTAAGCATCTACCTGAATGGTTCATTCAAGGCATTACTTGAGCATTGTTTAACACTACAGAGTTATAGTTCTTTGTTTCCTCTTTAACTACCATGGCAAGAACCTACGAAATCCTTGGGAATTACAGTTGAGGGAGGAGCATTTAGAGCTCTTGGTCAGACAATGCCTCTTGATGCCTCTGACCAAATTCCAAAAACCAGGAATATATACAATATAGCAATGACAGTTAAAGTGGAATCTAAGTGTGGAGTGAAAAGCTCCTGAGTCTTAGCCAAGCAACATCAAGAACCTTGAAAGTGCACATGGTTGTCCATATTTGGAGTCAGTGCAGAGGATTTCTACAACACTAGGCTTAGTTCCATTCCTACTCTCTAGTTCACATATAGTGCATTTCCAACTATTTTGTGAATTTTTACTCATTTCATACCAGAGTTATTGAACTTCACTTTTCTGACTATTAATAATGATTATATAGTGCAAGCCTCAGGGAGTGTGGAAAGTCTTCGGTAATTACGCACTGTGATTCACTCTAGGAGCAGAAGAGAACTTCCAGGAAATTAAATTGTACGGTTAGCTTACTAGGTAAAAGGCAACTATTCCAACATGATTCCTATTAAGTGTGAGAATTACAAAAAAGAAGATATAGTCTAGGTTCCAAAACATACAGACCTGTGTACTGTCTTCTATTCTGTTCACATAAAATAAATTCTCTGCTACTAGTACAAGTGGCTGATAAATTTTTGTCATATGTTTGGTACTGTAAATAAAACCAGACAGATCCCCAAAGATATACAGTCAGTAATAAAATTTCTAGGGTACTGCCAGCAGAGTCAGAAACACTGCCACTAGAAGATATTTCCTTCTCTTTTTCCTTTCCTTATCTAATATGACTCAAGCAAAATAGTCCATTTTATTTCTCAGAGAAATCTGTTGGAAATGTAAAGATTTCGGCTAAGTTGACACTCCTTTATCACACAGAGCAGGAACAATCAATTAGGACTACAGTCTGTTAAAGATTTCACAAGTTGGCAGAGAACACTTATAAAAAAGAAGTTTGAAGTCCACTGAAAAACAATAGTTCTGTAAGCCAGTAAGTCCAATGTGCACACTAAGCTGTGAAAAATATAAGGAATGTCATCACAGCCTTCCTAAATACTAAATACACACACATCATTCTCTATTCATTATTTACCTGGACAATGCCCCCAATCTGAAGAAAAGACTTTGGAATACCCCTTGGTCACACAGGGATCCACAGAATTCTGATAAATTTGAAATACATGTGACTCAACTGCATAACTAATATCCATTCAAGATATCTGTAGTAAAGATCAATGGGGAAATCCTGCGATGCAGCACTCTATGGAAGACAGTGAGGCTACACCTTATCTGAAGGATGTCAGTACCATAACAGAGTATGAACAAATAAGCACGTCATTTTACTATTTGGAGGAGATGCTTTAGGGTCCTATGCCTTTCCTATCCTGTTTCTAGAGATTTTGCTGAAATTATACTAGCAAGGGAGTTCAGTAACGGACCAGTAGTTGTGTTTAGTTCTAAACTGTGATCAGTGATCAGAAGATTTATTGGTGTAAGGCCAGAGCTACCTCAAGGTTCAACTCACAGGAAGATTCTTCCAGTAATACAGTGAGGCTCCAAAGCCTCATAAGGAAATATGGAATGACTGGAACAAAATGGGAGGTCTTTGCTGGTCCCACGTACTCTGTTCACCCCATTTAGATTGGGGTGTAAAAAAGACCCTAAATCTGAATGGAGTGTGTCCAAAGTGTGAGTGTATAGGAAATTAGATATAAACAAGAACAATTTACAATATAATTATATAATCGTAGAGTAGGAAGGGATCACCAGCACCACCTAGTGCAACCCCTGCCAGTGAAGGAAATAGCAGCTAAGGTATCTCTCAGAGGTGGCCTTCTAAGCAGATGTTTAAAAAGCTTCAAAAAAGGAGAGTCTACCTCCTTCTGAGGCAGTTTATTCCTCTGTCAAACAGATTTTACCATCAGGATGGTCACTTTAAAGTTAAGTCACAGTATTCTTTCTTGTAATTTGAATCCATTGGTTTGAATCATATTCTCTAAGGCAGCAGAAAAAAATAGTTTGCTTTATCTACCACCTGAAAACACTCTAGATATTTAAAGCTAGCTATCATATCATCTCTCAAATTTCCCTTCACAACTTTCATCATACCCCATTCCCTCCACTGTTCTTATAGTATTTGGTTTTCCTTTTCCATTTGGGCCATTCTCCTTTAGGCAAGTTCCAGCTTGTGGTGCCAGAAGCAGACACTGTGCTCCAGGTTACATGTTACTAAAGCAGAATAGAGGGAATACTATTATTTCCCTTTGTTACACCCCAAAGTAATCCTAGGAGAGGACCTCTAAAATTGGCTTGGCTTCCCCAAATTGGATATTGGCTAGCAAAGGTCAGTTTCAGGTAAAAAGTTGGTTTTGAATTAGACATTTCTAAAACCAACAACACCCTTTGCTGCTGTAGGGGAACGCAGACAACGACGTATTGTTCCGAGTCACGTATCTCTAGGCAGCCACAATAGACTCTCTCCTTGATTGATAAATTGAATCATTGACACTGTCACAGCCCCAAGCTACATTGATGAACTGTAAGAGGATAGATAATCAAAGCCTATCAATTTGGAATTTTAAATCTATCACGCACCTGGACTTTCCTGTGAAAAACAATACCGAGGAGAGGTTGTGATATTTGCCTAACATTATATTCTGAAATCATTGCTCATTAACACAACTTTGCTAGCCGATACGCAGCCTCAGGACAGAAATTGGCTATAAATATCCTCAATTTTGGAGCCTCTTTGGAAAGCCTCCTAGACCAGTCAGAAAGGCCCATTTCACTGCTACCGAGGTCTTCCACTCAAGCCTCTCAGACGCTGCTGAGAGCTAAAAGCGACTCGCGTCCCTAATCTTCCACGAGACCCCGCTGTGGCCAGCCGTCCAGCCTGGGATCCAGCCTCCCCTTGGTGCTATACACCGAGCCTGTGGTAACCTTCTCTTTCTCCAGGACGTCTAGACTAAGGTCTGTATGCCCTCTCTCCCAACTGATTGCTTATTTCCAACTTTATTTCTGTAGCCCTTGTATGATTGTGGGATTATTTGGTAACATGTGTCTGTAACCTTCTCTGTTAGTTAATAAAATTGTTTTAGATTGTTCCTCTGACTCTGGTGTGGTTCTGACCCCGTAGACATAGGGTTAAAGATCCCTTGCCCTGACCTCTCACAAGTTCTGCTAAGCAGCTCTACTAATTCCCTCAATTTGAAGCCTAGTTTGGGTGTCCTCAAGACACCCTCAATTTTCAGGGTAACACCTTACCTAAATATATAATTCTGTTGATGTGACCTTGGGCTGCATTTCTTTGCGGCCACTGTATTACACTATTGACTCATGTTCAGGTTGGGGTCTATTGAGATCTTTAGATCCTTTTCACCCATACTGATGTCAGGTCAGCAGTGAAGATCTTTAGATCCTTTCCACCCATACTGATGTCAGGTCAGCAGTGAAGATCTTTAGATCCTTTTCACCCATACTGATGTCAGGTCAGCAGTGATGTATTTAAGTCTTCTACTTCAGGTCTCTACTTTCAAGTCTCAAGTCCTTACAAGATACTTTCAAGTCAAGTCTCAAGCCCGGGAACCAAATTTAACAGAAGAAGGAGGTGGTGGGGTGGGGTTTAAGTTTCAATAATTAGAAAAGCAAGGTCTCATATTGTCACTCCCTTTCGCTCCTTGCCTTAGCAATGCTTCAGGCAGACTTAAAATTTCCTTTAAGGGTTTAAACATTAAAGGAATGCAGCATTCTTAGCCTGGTGGCTTCCTCATGAGTAATCAGGATTTGATTTAAACCTCTAAATCCACAGATTCTGGCCTTTCACTTCTTTGCCTTTCGAGCCTCCTTTACTCCCCCCTTGCTTCAGCCAGACTTTAAACCATCCAGATCCATGGATTCCTGCCAGATTTTAAACCTCTCCAGCTCCTGCCTTTCACTCCCTTTGCCTTCCAAGGCTCCTTTACTCTAAAGCAAGTCCTTCTCTTAAAAAAAACGGGTCTTGAGTCTAGTTGAGTTGATCCATGATTTATTGACAAGTTGAGTCTGAGTCAAGTCACTGAAGCAACTTGAGTCAGACTCAAGTCAGAGTCAATAGAGTTGAGTCTATATCACTGCAGGTCAGGTCATTTATTTTTGTATTTGTGCATTGTCCTTGTCTGAATAAAGTACCTTTCATTTATCCCTGATGAAATTCATTTTCTTGGTCCTGGCCAGCTTCCCCAGTCTGTGAATTCTGATTCTGTCTTCTGAGGTGTTATGTAGTTCATTCTGTTTAGTGTCAGCTACAAATTTGGTAAGCATTCCCTCTGTTTCCTCATCACTGGGCCCAGGACAGGAGCCTGCAGCACCACATCTGCAGGATGATAAAGAAACACTGATGAACACTCTTTGTGATCAGTCTGTAATCCACCAACACTAGCACTGTCTAGTCCATATTTTACCAATCTGTGTGCAGGAATATCAGGAGAGTTCTTGTCAAAAGCCTTACTGAAATCAAAGTATGACAGCATTTCTGTGGTCTACCAAGCTTGTAACATTATGTGGGGGGATTAATCTGGTTTTCAGGTGGGGAGGACCTGTATTGGGCCTTTGCAGTTACAATAATATTTTCTAAGTGTTCACCAGCTCACTATTTAATTATTTGTTCTATGATATTGCACAACATTCCTGAGCATGGAGCATATCTGCTAGGCATCAGCCGTAGCTTCCATTTTCCCGGATCTGTGGCACCCAAACCAACATATGACACCATTAGCTCTGATGTTAAACCAGGAGACCTTTTAAAATAACCATTACATTCCTATTTCTACTTATTTATTTATTTATTTATTTTGGAGAAGAAAATTTATTAGTAGAGGGTTGCAATCTCAGAAAATTTCCCCAGAAAATTTCAGTGCAGATATTTGGCTGACCGACAGTAATTCAAAGTGAGATATTGGCTTCTAATGGCTTCTCCTCTTTGTTTCTTAATGTCTCTGAACCCAAATTTTGAACAAAAAGACATTATTAGGAAGTAAAGATGTTGGACAGTGAAGTACGTGCTTCACCTGTAAACTCTCCCAACTCAACAAAACTCAACAAAAAAGCAACCAAACAGGGAAGGTAGATATCCTATTGCTGTGGTCTGGTAAATTGAGACACCTTGGGTTAGAAGCAGAGAAACTTGGAGAGGCCTGGTGTGATGGAAGAGGCTGGGGAAATCCAAGTGGGGAAGGAAGAAGTAGAAAAACTGGATATTAGTGGACAGGCCTACTAGGAGGAATTGATCAAGGAGTCCTCTTGAGTAACCAAAGTGGGGAAGTATAGAAGTAGTCTGTGTCTTTGTGAATATATGTGTTTTGTGTGTGTGTGTGTGTGTGTGAGAGAGAGAGAGAGAGAGAGAGAGAGAGAGAGAGAGGGAATGAGAAGACTGAGCAGGGAAGAGACAAAGGGATGTAAGAGAGAAAAACTATAAATATAAAACAGCGGTTTTGTGTTTTGAAGATTAGTCCTCTTCCCTGCCTTTTATTTAGGTTCTTGGAGGACAAATTACTAGCTTTCAGCAGTTTACTGCCTTTCTTATTTTCTTTTTTTCCTTCATTTATCTTTCAAAACAATTTTTCCCAAATTTCCCATATAAGGAAAACATCAGGTGGGGATAGGAAAAAAGGAGAGCTTTCATTTTTGTGACAGAGAGCTGTCTAGTAGATAGTTTTATTGGGACTCAACAATCACCAAACTTTATAACAGAAATGTTGAAGTAATACTTCATACTACAGGATTTTTTAGTATCCAATGAACATTGCTACATTTTTCTCCCAAGAACAGGAATGTTAAAAGGTTTTGTGGAATCTGTACTACCTAGGATGGTCTATTATTGGATGTATTCTTGAAAAATGTGGAATGTCAAAGTCATTCTGCATCTGCAACTGTATACTCCATATCTATTATCCAATTCCAGTATCTATTATTCAATTCCAGTTTCAGTGGCTATGTTATCAAATGAGAAAAAGAAAAAAAATCCTATTTTCCCCTAGCCTCTGATGTATTCATACAGAAAATGCTGTTTTGTTTTCTTTACAGAAAACACAGTTTTCTGCACAGAAAATATAGCTTTCTGTGCAAAGCAAAGACATGCACATTTTTGTGCAGAATAAGTCCCAAAAATGTGAATAGCTTTTAAAAATGGTGTAGTTATCTAAGACTTTATTGCTGCTGGAATAAAATGGCTGAAATTATTTGTTGCTACCTTCAAAAAGGCAGTTAGTGTAGAATTATAGCCCTAGATTTTGTTGTTGTTTAAAAATATGAGCCACAACTATATTTTATGTCATCTGTAAGTTTTTCACACAAACCAAAACCAAAACAACAACAAAAATCTATTCATGGGTTAAGAGTTACTTCAGCTGAATAGGTGAACAAAAATGTTATAGTCCCTCATTAATTTCCAATCTAAATAAGCCGTAAACCCCACTAAAACAGAGGTGAGAAAAGTACAGTCCTATAGATATTGTTAGAATGCATCTCTCATGTCAGCGTATCTAGTACTGAGGAAAGCTGAGAGCTGTGGTTCAACAACATTTACAGAACATAGGATTATCACATCTTGAAAAGCAAAGCCAAAAAAAAAAAAAAGGGATAAAAAAGACAAAGAAAAGAAAAGACATAAAAAGACAGTTTTACTGACTGCTTTAAATTGAGTTATCACAATACTGTGATGACTCAATTTAACGCTTTTTCCCCTGCTGTAACTGCTATTTTTATGCAGATACTTTTTTGTACAAATTAATGTTCACAAAAAATCCCCAAATGTGAACAATAATTGAAAGTGTACAAACATTCAATGTGTAAAATAAATAAATAAATTCAAGAAATCATTTAAAATGTACAAAAATATTGTAATCCCTCCAAGCAGGGAGAAAACTTGAAATTCTTTGGGTTTACATGAGAAATAGAATTTTGACCAATGTGTAGCCCTAGTTATCCTGCCAGACTCAACAGAAAGACATTGAGTCTATTGAGTGATGTTTGTATTTTCCATGCAAATAATGTCAAGCATGAACTTCTCTTTAGTCTCATTTTAACATCAAAATGTTACCTAAGAAGATTGTAAGACTGAAATTATTTTCAAGTGGTATAAAATATTAAAGAAGGTGTGGGCAAATCCCACACTAGACGTATTTCATGTTTGCAGAAATGATGCTGAATAGAAAAACTGGGAGAATTTGAATCACATGTCACTAATTACAAGCAAGGCAACATTATGTCTATTATAGCTCAGTGGTATGTGCATTCTTTGGAGTGATATTGTTTTAGTTTCAGTCTCCCAAAACAGTGCCCTATGATTTACCATGACAGCAAGTTTGTGGTTGTGGCCAAACTGAGCAATGTTCTGGATCCAGTACCACATATTGGCGTCTCCTCTTCAGAAGCCTGTGTAGTTTTCATGGACTTCAAGAAAAGTGAGAGAACCAACCAATGAGTTTCAAGGCCGTTGGCTGGTGGATAAGAGTTAGACAGGGTGAAGAGTTTAACTCTGGTTAGGTTCAAGAGTGTATAAGCAATCTTGCTAACACTCCGACAACAGCTGGTTTTGGAGCTTTGTTCTACCATCCCTCTCTAAATCCAACCTTGACCAACTGGATCTGTGCGTTAAGCAATTTTCCACAACTTTAGTGGTCCATTTGATCATGAAACCCAGATCCGCGGAGGAAGGGGGCAGAAGTTGTATGTCTGTCATGAGGAAAACTGGGTTCATGTTAGGGGCAGCTTGAGAGTGTGAGGAAAGATGCTCACATCCAGTCTGGGGGCATCTGACTTCTTCCAGTTCCCAAGTGGCAAGGAAACTACACTGTGTTATCTGCCCATCTGGTCCCATATCTGTCACCCTGGATGGTTCCTTCACAAGCGGGTCAGGTTAGGCAGCTCACTGATCAAAATGCATATACAGGGCCAACACTATTAGCTGCTGTGACCAAGACAGCTGTGTACAAAATTCTGTTCCAACCATTTGCCTACATGGGGTTATTAAAGTGAAGTCAGCTTGCCACTAAGTCCACAATCTTCAAGCAGTGTTAGGAAAATTCCTTCCTGAAATCCTGCAGAGCTGTTACCAGCCATTCCTGACCAATACTAAGCTAGACAGACGAACAGTCTCACTCAGTGTAAGGCAGCTTTCTCTGCAGACATTAAGCTTTTCATATACACTGGTTTTTGTCATGTTCCTATGGGGAAAAATGTCGTTCTTCTTGAAAAAAAAAAAAGAATGTTTGTAATAAGAAAAGGATTAAAATATATAAGAGATAGGTTAAAAAAAATCATGAGTATTATAGAAATAATACAGGCTTTGGGTTGTTAAACATACAATTCTTTTCTCAGTACAAGTAGAAAAAAGCAAAAACAAAGGCAAAAAAACAGGAAAAAAAGAATTTGAAAACATATGTTGACAAGCATTCAAGGACAACAGTATTCTGAAAAATTCAATATATTTAATGTATTTCTTTATATCCTCTCTCTTGCTCACCCTTCCTAGTAGGTAAAGCTATGACATTTATTGCAATTTTCCACTTTCTATTCAGTGTTCGATTTCACTGCTACACAAATAATACTAAAGACCTGACCTGCGCCTGACCCTTAAGCAAGGCAGGAACAAAAAATGATAAACCAAAACCAAAGTACAGCCATTACTGAGCTTTAAAAAGGAGATACTCTAAGTACACAATCCTTGACCAAACACAGGCAATCCACACACAGCTGAGGCTTCTGAGTGACGCCTTCATAAAAGCTCTTGTAGGATTACGATCCTACTTCCTATTATAGATTTGAATGTGTACTGTATAAAAGCCCTGTACAAGCTCAAAATCTGGAAGCAGAACATTAACCTTGTCCTAAAAAAGAAGATAGGAATTGATTCTTTCTTTTAAAAAATAGAAACTTTTTTTCCTGCTGTTTTAAAGAAACATATGCTGTGCTGTGCACAAAATTGTTAGTCAAATTTAGCATGTCATTAATTCTTTGTACAGTTATCTCATCAGTATTGAATTATAGGAAAAGTATCTTTTATGGGACAAAATGGGAATTCACCATGACATGATAGATCTCCAAAGGAATCTCTAACCATATTTCTGACAGGTGTGCCAGAGGAAGACAGACACAGCCCTTTGGCTGCTCTGCCTGAATCTCCTAACCATCCGTCTTTAATAGAAAAATTATGCGTTCTATATATCTAATCCCAAACTACTTAAATGGCCTGCTGACTCCAGGTGTGATATAGGATTCTATCACATGACCAGTACTGAAGTAAAATTGAACTGGTGTCCGGTCACCATCTTGTTCTTCATCTAAGACAGCAAAATGTCTTCTACGAACCCCCACCCTCCAAAAAAGATGAGTAATTTGTTATTTAATTCTAAAGCATTTAGCAAATGGAATGGGTTCTATCTAGCTCTATTTTTAAAAAGACATGGTACTATTAATCATATCTTTATTGTTCAGCTAAATTAAAAACAGCAAAGACCTCTGAAGACTTCCTTGATAAGTTGGTGCCACCCACTAGAGACTGTTTTGAGCTCCTAGATCTATTATTCAGAATGATTTTGGACCATCTTTTTAATACTCACAAGTGAGATAAGCTCACTACAGCTTATTCTTATACAACCTATAAGAATCCCAAGCTTATAAGAATCAAGCCAGCCAAATTTAATCATCTGTAACTCACCACTGCTCTGTTCTTTTCTTTTCTTTCCCTAACCTAAGTGGAGAATAGAGACACCAAGGCATTCAACATTGGGGAAAGGTACATAGTTTACTTGCACACTTTCCTATCACATACAGCTGCTTTCCTATTACATAGAGCATGACACACAACCTGTTCTTCAGCAAGGATGTTGAGGATGTCCCTATCTTATTGACACAGTCTTGAGGACATTCATCTCTCATGCTCAGCACAGCAGTGCAAGAGGTCAGAGATTGTGGTAGAACTAATATGAGCTATGTGATCCTTCAACAGAGGCCCCTGCTGCCTGGTGCTATGCAAAATTACTGTAATCCTTAATGGCACATCCTTCCAATATCACGTGGGATGAGAAGAGTGACATGCTAAATTTGATCTTCTTTGATCTGATTAGTTCTCTGAGGCCTCTCATATGTCCCAATGAAACTTCTTAACTCTGTTGGTTCCAAACATGTTGACTTGGCCTTTTTGGTCTTCTTTTTGAAAAAGACAATGGACAACTAACATATATTATTCAGATTTCCAGGCAGTCCTAACCAGAAACCAGCAGATAAATCATGAAAGCTTTCATCTCCAGGTAAATTATTTTCACATGTGCTTTTTCACCCAATATATCGTTGTGCTTGTACAATTCATTCCAAAGGCATAACTTGTTTTCATTTCTAAGATTTCATTTCCTTCAATCTCAGATTTTGATGAAAATCTATTTCGTAGGTTCCTCATCTTCTAGTGAAAGCTGCCAACAAGTATCAGACAAAATG
The DNA here is from genome assembly GCA_030412105.1 of Cyclura pinguis. Classification (NCBI taxonomy): domain Eukaryota; kingdom Metazoa; phylum Chordata; class Lepidosauria; order Squamata; family Iguanidae; genus Cyclura; species Cyclura pinguis. Next base: position 136,853,856 of record CM059600.1, read on the forward strand.
TAGCTGTCCCATATGAAGTAATTCATTTCTGTCAAAGATTAAACACCATTTTTTTCCCTTGACACAAGATGACTGATACTGTTCTATAAGATCCAGAGGAGCTATTTAACTGCTGAGATGCTTGGGCATTCATTTCCTCTTCAATTCATACATGTAACACCATAGTATCCATTGTTAATTCATAAAAATTCTAACTGCTGTGAGGGAGGATATATATAAAATTTTGATAGAATCTACTCATTTTAAGATGGATTGTGTCCTATGTTAATTGGAAAACAATTTATTTAAGCTGCATTCCTGAAATAATAGATCATCATTACTTTAAATTGTATTTTGTATAGTTTTAGTGTTGACTTTCTGGTCTTTCTTTTTTTAAAGGTGTTCAATGGTATTTTTTTAATTCTCCATTCAGCACTTCCCCCCTTCTCCTCCCCACATCATGGGGTTTTAATTCCAATCAAAGCTAACAGTCCTATACCTGTGGGGCATTAAGAGGAGTTGTTTTATATTGTTTCTAGGAAGATTTGTGGCTATAATTATTTTTGCAATTATTGGCCACAATTGAGTGCTGATTTTATACTATAATCACAGGCATAGTTGCTGATCAATTATTTGATGCCACTTCAAAACAACTTGACAAATCTAAATCTGGCCTGTATGCAGCATGATGTTTTAGAAGTACTCTGAGGTTTGTTTCTGGTAGGAAGATTTCGGGGTGGAAAAAAAATAAAGAAGAAGAAGCAATAATCCTTCCCTTGAGGCTCACACTGCTTTGCAATTTTTCCATAACAATTTAATTAGCAAAATTATCAGGGAAATTTTCATACCATTGTGATGTTTTAGCTAATTTTCACTTTCCTAACAGCAATGCCTTTTTCCTCATCTTAAACCTCCAAACTAGATATAATTAAACTAGATATAATTAAAATAGATAACCCTTGCCTTAACTCGCCCGAACCCTCTTCCCATCCACTTTCTTTCTCTACCTTTCTATATTGACTAGTGTTAAAGAAAATCTGTGAGTCTTCTGAAGGAAAGAAGTTGAAACCTCTGACTAACTCCCTCTCCTGGCCTTTTGTACCACCAGGTGATTCTTCTGCAAAATAAATTGAAGATATAGTTTAGAATGGATGCAGGCCAATTTAAAACATCTGTGTGGTCCACATAGAATATGCTAGCAGTTGTCGTTCTGGTCAGTGAAGAAAGTAGAATGTAGAGTGCATGAAGAAGATGGAGGGTGGACAGGACATCATCATCTGGGATCAGGATAAGATGTGTTTTCAGGGTCACCTACAACCAACATGATCAAAAGATCCAACACTGGTGCTCCAAAAAAAGTTCTTCTAAGCAAGGTGACCATTTTCTTCTTCCAGCCTGTGACGGATCCATTTAATCAGGTGGGTCCTGTAGTTCCAACATTAGGAATCCTACCATTCACCCTGCCCTTGTTTTCCCACTTAATCCTTCCTTGGATTGGGTTTCTGGGCCTCAGGGAGACCCCTTAGATGTGGCTGTATTGTAGTGTGGGTTCTGTATTGGTAAGTGTGGCCTGACTCCAATGCAGACTTGATAGAGACAGCCAGAGGCAGTTATAAAACAACAACAAGAATGGGTTTATTAAATACAGTAGAACAACACCTTAATCTCTAATATTCTATACTTTTAGGATCCCCAAAACCATTGTTCATTTTCCCCTCTGACTAATTGTACTGTCTCTCTGAAATCCCCACTTCTCTTCAAATCTAAAATAATATCCCTGTCAAAGCAAAACCCTGTCTAACTCTTTTGCTTCTGCATGCTTCTGTCATGGGTTTCCAGAACCTGGACTCAGACTCAGAGTCTGAGGCAGCAGAATCTGCTCTGAGCCCTGACACAGAGACTGCTACAGCAGAACCTGCAGAGCAGATAGTACCACCACCCACCCCAGGAACAGAAGTCTCAGCCCCAACAGAGAGCCCTGCTCACTCTGACACAGAGAATGATCTATCTATACCTACCTTCACCCAGTGTAGACACCAAAAAGGTCTCCTGTGTCGCTCCCAGCGAATTTATGCCAAGCACCAACTAATCAGGCACCAGCTGCGCTGACCCTGGAGCCTATAAGAACTGAGCCTTTCCCCTCTAGCCTTTGTCAGCAATCAACTGACCATTTCTCCTGTGCATGCTTCTGTTTGTTGCCCTTGCCTGTGTTTCTGCCTTTGACTTGTGTTTGTTTTTGCCTGCCTTTGATATATGGACATTGATGGGATGACCCTTATTGCTTCACATTTGCAAAGCTGTTTCCTTTCTTCAGTAAACTGACCACTTAAGTTACTGCTGAGTTTCTGATCTGTATTTGTTATCAGTTTCTCCTGGCTGCCAGCCCAGACCAAACTCAGACAGCTTCTGTTTTTCTTATATCCTGTCCACCTGCCCCTGGGGGGGGGGAGGGGGGCTTTGTGGGTGAACAGAATGTAACAAAAGCAGAAACTTGCAGAAGACTTCTTGAGTGATGATTGGCTTTCTTCAAGCCAAGTCTGCCCAGTGCCTCCTTCACACAGCCCCTTTAAGGGATGCTTACACGCAAACAGTGAAACAAAGTTTCCAGGTGCCAGCATTTCTCCTTTTGCACTATCCTACTTGACATTTCCCCATTCCATCAGACAGGGGACCTGGAAATTATGGCTTCCCATGTAGTGCTTCTAACATCCACTTCTACAATAAAAGCCATGCAGGATCAGTTTATATTTTGAAGTTATGTTTGTTTGAATGGTTTGACAACAAGGAAGTCAGGCTTTGTTTCTCTCCTTTAAAGCAAAAATCTTGCCTTTTGTAGTTTTTTTTTTCTCCCCAAACATGAAGGAAGATCTCTACATGAACAGAACTGTAATGTTAGCCAACCTGCCAATCAAGGCATTAATCCTCTAAACATCTCTACTGTCAGGAGTCAGATACCTGGAAGCTGGCATTCAGGAGATAAAGAGAAAAGCTGGAAAGGAACCAGAAAACATTCAAAAGAAGGGGGGAAAAAACACAGGATGCTTCTATCAAGATATTACTTTCTACCCCAGCTGCAAAAAGAGAAAGAAAAGTGTTCCAACCCCCAGAGATTAAAAAGAAACCCATTTTTGGTAATCAGATGCTTGGATTCAGGTTACCCTGCTACATCTTTTTTCAAAGACCTGAAAGACAATACAAATTACACCATGCTGAGCATGCTGGTGATTCTGATATCCAATATTAATAGAAATAAAGCAGGAAAAAAACACACATGTTTACTTCTAAGTACCTTCATTTTATAAGCTTAAGTGAAATTTGAGAATGACAGAGAACAGTAAGATATAGTTGTAAATCCATTATTCTGTGTTTGCCATCTGAGATATAATGAAGTAAATATGGCAGCTTTGCATCCCTTGAAAACTGAGATGGATGGAGCACAAAACATTACCAACAAGAGAAGAGGATCACTACTGCCCCAGCACTGAGAACAAATTCATCTAGCAAGCTGCTATTCAGCACTACTATGTTGTTACCTTCTTAGGGCCTTTCCGCACTTCAGTGTTATAGTGCTATTATTCCACTTTCAACATCCTAAGGAATCCTGGGCTTTGCAGTTCAGCGAGGGGTACTTAGAATTCTCAGTCAGATTGCTCTTTGGCCTCAGAAAACTAGAAACCCCAGAATTCTACAGGAGGTTGAAAGTGGAATAATAGCACTGTAACAGTGTAGTGTAGAAAGGCCCTCAGTGTATGAATATCACACTTCCAGCCCCAGCAGGCCTTGTGGAAGCAGACACAAGGGCTGTATGGTTTCTGTGCAGTTGAGAATGATTGTATGCATGCTATTCCTGATCCTAACATTTCACCTCATCAGTATATTCTTGCCCAGTACTGTCTGCATTCAAGGCTTGTTTGCCTTGGCAGCTGTGAGGATGCTCATCACTTCATACCCCTGCACACTGGTAATAGCTCTTGCATGATGATAGAGATGGGGAGAGGCTGGAGACATATTCAGTGTAATAACAGATAGGGGCCTCCCATCTGCAGCTTTGCTCTCCCCCTGCCCTAGACATTGCTTGGCTGTCAGAGTGTGCATGGCTGCTTTCTGATTTCTTCTGGGCACCTAGGGAATACGGAGAAGCCTCTGCTTCCAATATAAGGATCTTTTTTCAATTCCTGAGTGTTCAAAGTCATTTGTAACCTGTCTGGTTCTGCAGCTGACCAGTAACCAGAGGATGTGGCCACACCAGGCAGGCTGTTGGCCGCTCTTTGATACCTAGGACAATGGCTTTGTACTAGATACCCCCTTCCACAACACCACCAATGTACGCATACAGGCATAAGCAGTGCTTATGCCTATATACATAATGAAGATTCTAGTCAATATTTTTTTCTTTTTTTTAAATCTGGTGTTGAGAGGAACTCAGTGCAAGTCAGGACCAATGTTACGCTTTGATCAAAAACAAAGCTGCTGTTTTTCTGGGGAAACAGCCCAGGCAATTAAAATCTAACCTAGGAAATATGTCTGTCACTAATGTAAATCCATCCCTATTCAGTGAGGTAAGCAACACATTGTCTTCAAGGTATTTTGGACCACAACTGTCTGGGGCTTACGGGAATTCCAGTCAAAAACATCTGGATGGTGCTATGTTAAACATCTGTGCTATACATCATAATCTAATCAATACAATACAAAAATAAAAAGGAATGGTGATGAATAAAGGAAAGAGTATTCTTTTCATTACTTCAAGCACTGTTTGTTGGAAAATAAGTAGCAGGCCCTGTGCTGTATTGGGATATCCTGAATTGAATTGCTGTAGTTCAGACAATTTGAGATAAATGTATTTGCCACAGAGAAAGCTGTGTGGGTGTGTTCTTATAAACTTGGTTCAAAACTGATGGCTTCACAGTTGATTTCTGCTATGGAAATCAATTACTGCAATGCTGCAACGCTGATGGGTGGTAAAGAATGAATGAGAATATATTTGGAATACTTCAGCAAATCAAATTTAATGAAGCCAAATACAAGGTGGGCATGGGGGTTTTCTTTTATCAAGCTCAAATGACAATTCACACTATATCTGTGGTCCAACTGCATATTGGGATTTACTCAAGAAAGTACATGTGTTATAGGATCACGAGAGTTATTTCACTGCATTAAGCATGGAGACCTGTTCACAATGTCTAGTACTAGAAATGCCTTTGAATGCTGTTTGAAATGTTTAGCTAGTTCAAAATACAGTTGCAAGGCTTTTGACCTGCACCAAAATATGTGTCTCTGATTCTTCAAACATTTTTGCTTTCTAGTCCATTTCTAAGTACAATCTAAAGTGATGGTGCTCACTTCAAAAGGCTTGTAGGACATCATGGGTCTAGATGTTTGCAGGAATACCAACCTTCACATTGATCTTCCCGTCCACTGAGATCATGATTTGAAACAGTTCTCCTGGTTTTCCCACCACTGGAGATAAATCAGATAGTGACTAAGTGGTTAGTCCTCTATTGTGGTATCCCATAACCAGATCCAGACAAATAACATCTTCCACCGAGATCCACTGTGGTGCCACCACCCACAGAATGTCCATTGAACGGGGCCAACACAGCAAAACTGTGGCCATTTCTGCACTACACTGTTATCGTGTTATTATTCCACTTTCAATATCCTGTGGAATTCTGGGGTTTGTAGTTTATTAGCCCCAAGAGCTCTCTGGCTGATAATTCTAAGTGCCCCTCCCTAAACTGCAAACCCCAGGATTCCACAGGATGTTGAAAGTGGAATAATAGCACTATAACAGTGTAGTGTGGAAATGCCCTGTGAGTCCCAGCAAGGGGGTGTTGATCATGTTGGAGTCTGTAAGGTGGACTTGAGCTTTCAAATGTCATTAACAGGATGCCAGCCTATATGTTTGATAAAAATTGCCTTTTGCATGAGCTTTTGTAATTACATTCCTTTTGAAATGAATGCAGTTAATTTTCCTCTGCAGACTTTCCCTGGAAAGATGGGAGGGAACACTTCTCTGATCTCTTCCATGCTTGTAATGTCTGAATGCTAAAAAAGACTATTGTCTGTTCGGTAAGTACAAATAAAAACACTGTTTAACGTCCTTTTAAATTTATTTCTAAAGACAAGGTCTCTTTTTAGAGCAATAAGCCTTCATTTAACCTTTTTTCTTTATTAAATCTTAAAAGGGCTACCCACAAGTTCCCTTCAGAACTACCTCTCTACAGCTAGTCAGTTAACAAAACTTGACTGATTTCTGTTCGAAAATGATAAAGTGTGAAATTCATTAATATTCTTAATACATTTGGGTTAATTTATGAACACCCAAGTCAGCAGCAAGAAGCATAGTACATCAAATATAAGGTGTGTGACTCAGCAAAGCAATTCTATGAGAAAATTGAATAGATGGAAATATATGTAAATGCTACTCTTACTAATTAGATCCTAGTACAAAAATCAAATTATACAATAAGTATTTGATTGCAATTCTCAGAGGAAGACAGATCATTTATTCTTACCAGTATATTTTGTTTAATTTTTCTTCAGACTCCATCTCAACTCTCTTCAGAAATCTATTAGCAGGCTATAGCAAGAGTACAATAAAATGATACTATCATTTATTCCTTATTGTCTGCTAAGATAGGTGACAGTAATCCACAGCACTGCTAATTGAGATGATTAGGTTGTCAACAAATTTTAATTTAATTTTATTTATTGGTAATTAGCAGGCTAATGGAAATAAAAGAGATTGTCTTCTATAATGAGAGGCTTACAAAACAAACAGGAAAGGAAGCAGGTGTCCTCTGTTATGATGTAGTATGTAGTAACTTTGCTAACCCCTCTTTTGCTGCTTTCCAGTAAAGTGTTATGCTCGTCAATTCAAAAGAAGGTTCTATTCATTTCACCCTTTCACATTACACAATTATAGTGCTGTGATTCCACTGAAACAACCACAATAACACTGAGGTTTGTAGCTTCATCAGAGGCAGAAGAAGGGTTTGCTGGATGTGAATTCTAAATACCAGAGAAAACTCCAAATGCCAGGATTCCACGGGGTAGAGCCTTGGCAGTTGGAGGGGAGTCATAGTGCTATAGCTGTGTAGTGTGAAAAGGGCCAAAGATTTTCTCCCAAGTAAGTGGGTATGGGATTATAGCCTTCTCAGGAAATGCAGAGGAATAATCTAAACTCACAACTCAGATCTCTAGAGAGATAGTTCCCACCTATTCCTCCCTCCCTCCTCTTTCAAGTGGCCTGAACAAGGAGAATAGCTAATCAAAGGGAATCCAACTATTTGAGTGCAAGTCTCACATTCTTAATGTTGGGACTTCCCAGCAATTTTAATAGCTTTTTTTTTTCTTTTTTTAAATAGCCTTTTTATATGTTTCTTGCTACTTGTATCAAAAGTTATAAGCAATACATGTTTTTAGCATCTTCCAGCCAATAATGAAAACTGGAGACAATCAACTACAGTGGTAAAATTATTAAATGTCCTCTTTGCTTGGGCTCTGCTCATCAGTGTTGACATCTGGTGTTATCTGACAGTATTCATTTATTGCATCAATTTTGTATTTGCGGGGGGGGGGGCTAAAATACAAATACACCAATAGAAGTGTTGCTTCTATATGTTGGCCTATTGACCATCAGGCAGCTTTGGAATCCATCTGCAGTTCTTTTGCCCTGTCCATTCGAGAAGAAAGACCTTCAGACAGATTTGATATATAAAGAATTTCTGAGGGTCCCAAAAGATAGTCCTACACATGGGATCTGGTGTTTTTTTTTCCTTTAAATATGTTCAACTTTTCTTTCAAGGATTCACAATAGATTCTAACAAATATAGTAAAAACAAACTGAAAGTGATAATATACTAAAATGTGATTAGACATTAAAGGAAGATACTATCCATTGTGCAGGGATGGGGGGGTGATGGGGGCGGTTCACCCCATGTGCCACGACCATGTCCTCATGCACTGTGGCCCCACCCTCACACTGTAGCCCCCTCTCTTGCCCCCCCCAAGCAGTCCAAGCTCCACTGCTGGATACTATTAAGTTTATATTAAAAAAAAATCCAAAAACACATAAAAAGGGAAGGAATGGTGTTAAAAGTCTTTTTCCCAGTCAGTCACTTTTTAAAAAAATCACTCTTAATGGTGAGAAGACAAGGCAAGCCTAGCCACTCTGTGAAATGAATTCCCCAACCTAAAAGTAGTCACTTAGAAGTCCTTCTCTTGCCTGCCCACCAAACATGCCTGTGAAACTTGAAGGTTCATGAGAAGTTTACTGCAAAAATCTCAGAGGAAGGCACATTTGAGAGCATACAGTCTTTCAGATAGCCTGAGCCCAAGCCATATATGGTTTACAACTTGTGATATAATCAACGTGTTCTTAATTATATTGTAGCCTTGTGTGGATTTTTATTGCAAAATGCTTGGGAGGTAGTTTTGCCTGAAAAGTAGAGTATAAGAAAAAAAATCCCCCAGTTTCATGCATTTAATCTTTTATTAGATCTTGATGAAAAATTCACTGCTCATCAGGTTAGGTCAGTAACATCACTCCTTTGAAATCAAAACATGCAACACTATTTATTTCTCTAGCGTGCATTTTATCTGGAAAAAGCAATCGGGAGAACAAAAGAAAAATAAGCATTTCCTACACTGTCTGGGAGATGTGATTCTTCTATCAAGAACACGGAATATAATTAGAACTTCTGTTGTCAAGGTACTGTAATGAATGAATTATATTGTTTAACAAGTTATGGAATGGTCTAAATTAAATGTATAGCATCACCCAGATAACTCGGTTTACTATGATTTATTATCCAATACTTGGAAAATTCATATCTTCACCTGAGAAAAATGTAACAATTATTTTACATCCTTTTGTTAAGAGAGCTAGTCCTTATTATGCAAATATCATTTACCTTTCTGGAAGGAACAAGAAAAGAGATTGTTACGTCCATGGAGGTGTGGTTTCTTTAGCAATATTTTATATCAAAGAAAATGAAGAAGGAACTGAATAGAGGTTTCATCTACACCTGTCCATGTTGTACATGAATAGGCTCTCTCTGGAAATAAATCTGAACACATGAGAAATCATACTGTATCACAAATACTCCAAATAAGTAATAAACAAATACTCCAGCATTAGCCACTCAGTGAGCACAGACCAAGGGAAGCACCTCTTCCAACTGCTTGTCCCTTATCAATTTTCTCAGCGATCCCTCCTCTCTCTCTCATTTGGGACTAGAATATTCCATGGCTCACTTTCTCTCATATAGATCTGCCTCAGAGTTTGCCAAGGCAGAAAAAAAAGTACCACAACACCGAGATTTACCCAGTCAACATGGCTCTCCCCTCCTCCCAAAAAAGAGAGAAAGACATCTGGGAACCTTTTACCCTGTGCAAATAGAACTATTATTCAACTTTGCATCCTAGGGTTTGGTAAGGCTCTGGAGTAATTGGGCTGAGAATTCCAGAAGTCCTTCCCTATATGGCAAATTCCAGGGGTCCATAGGATGGAAATGTGTCTGTTCCAGCAGAATCATAACACTATAATTCTTTAGTGTGAATAGGTGCACAGTGAAATGCTACTATTTTGCCATATACTTGTGCTGGATGAGAACTACATTGTCTTTATATTTAAAAAAATGTAAACACAAAGTGTAACAATAGATAATAAATAATTTTACAAATTTAGCCCTTCTCATTGTTGTAAATGTGTCTTCAAGTCTCCTGTCTACTTCTGGTGTCTGCATGAACTTTGTAGGTTTTCTTGGGCAATGATTGCTTAGTGATGGTTTTGCCAGATCCTTCCTCTGAAATATAGTCCATGGCACCTTCTATTCATTGGTAGTCTCAAATGATTTTTGCTTGCGATATTGGTGTTGGTGTTTTTCCCTAGATTTATTAGATCTTTCCTGAATTCTAAAAGGCTGAGTTTGCAAGCTTTTCAGCATTGGGTTAAGATATTTTTATTTGCCCAGGTATTATCAGTGGTCATACTATCATAGCTGAACTTGTGGTGTTGCTACCTCTCAGCCTGGTAGTCTGTAATGGAGAATGTAGTATGTTTCTTATTTCATCTATGCTTTTTTCTACATCAAAAAATGAGTTTAAAGAATAAATGCACACAAATTAGGCACCGGAAAAAGCACTATTGAAAAACCAGTGGGGTAACACTTCAACTTCCATTGAAGTTAAAAGCATCCTGAAGAGAGGGATCAACCTGAAAACACTATAAGCAACTGAATTTGCAAAACTCTAAAAACTCCTCCCCCTTTCACACATGTACACAATGTTGGGGAAGACAAAGGGAAGTCCATAAATCTGCAAATCTGAAGCATTGCTCTGAAACAAAACAAAACAAAATCATAAGTTTGTTTTGCCATCAGTATCATAAGAAGACACATGACATACAACTGTAGGATGCAATCTGTGTAGTAGTGTGTGTATGTTCATATGTGAGTGCATGCATGCAGGCTGTCTACTGGATTTTTTAAAAAAATGTAACAACAACAACAACAATAATATTGTTCTCTTTTTCTTCATGTTAGTAGGCAAAAACCTCCTCTGGCATTAGCGCTGCCACACAGAAAAGATCAAACAATGTGTACTCATGACATACTTTATTTTTAATTCACTTTTAGTGACCAACTGTGTTAGTCATGCTGCAAATATTGAAGGGTTCCCCATAGGAAATCAGATTCATTGTCTGTATGCCATGTTTCCTATACCATCCAGTTCCTACAAGTATGAGTCATTAATTTAATATTATTTCTTAAAGTGCTTTTAAGGAACATTATCACTACCTGACTCATTTTGCTACCCACTGAATCATTACAAGGGAAAAGGTTTTCCTGAATAGATTTCTGTCTCTATATATACATGCCTATAGATTTTTTTTTTAATGTCCCTGGAATAATCCCCCCACCCCCCAATATATATACCAGTACTATCAATTTTCTTTTTAGAATACTACAACCAAACATCAGGGGTTTCTGAGCAGCTGGAAATAAATTGGCCACTCTTAAACATAAGATACTGAAGAGGCTCTACTTGCTCAGAGGGTGCCTTCTTGTGTATTCTTTGGATTTGCTACATAAACACTCTTGTGCGTCTTTTTGTGTGTTTGTTTTTGGTTTCATTGAGAGCTGCTCATGGCACTGAAAATATCACATTTCTTCTTATATTTGAAGACTGATTAGAAAGCCATGTTGAGTGGTTAAAAAACAAACTCTACTTAACCAAGAACCACATAAACATCCTACCTCCTGTAGCTTTATTTACTGGTGAGTCAGATCAAGGATTGAGAATATTTCAGGAAAAGGCCCAAAATCAAGCCAGTATGAGATAGCCTTCTGTGAACCACAAGGCATGGACAACTCTTTACTGTCTTGAGATTGTTCTTTTATCACAGAAGTGTTTTACTCCTTGTAGGTTTAGTGATTTACCGGTTTAGATCTTGGATAGAGAAACTTTTTGGAAAATGGTGCTAGAAATCAAACAAGAATAAGATAGTCCCTTGAGAACTACAATGTACGTACAGCTGTTAAGCGTCTTAAGGGTTATCTTCTACTCTACTGAACCGGGCACAATGTTCTGTAGGAGGCACAAACTGGAGTGCTGGTGTTTATCCTATACCTATATGTGTTGGGTTCAGAGGAACCTCAAAGTCCAAGAGGAACTGGAGTCCTTTTGACTAATCCTTGTGCATTATTAGTAGAAGCAGGCTTCTATCCACAAGACCTTGGCTGGAACTTTTTGCAGACTTCATTTCAGTGAAACTTTCTGTGATGGTGAATGGGGGACCTTCTAATTCTAAGGGATATTTTACAAGGCGCTCCAGAATTGCTGTATTTTGGATTGGGTCATGACAGGAATATGAGATACCACTTCTACCAAAGTATTTGCAATCAGGCAGGTATAATCCCCTCTTCAGTGACTGCTATGGCTGCCATGTTTAATTTCCAGTTGTAAAATCAATGATATTTTCATGAAAATGCAGGAAGGAAAAATCACTCTCTCCTATTCCAAAACGTGTGACATCTTTTCCACATACCATACCATTCAACCTCTTCTCAAGGTTTTCAGGTTTGTCACTTGGGTCCGCCTCTATGATGTCTTTCACTTAAAGAATGTTTTGTCTAATGGAATCGAAAGGATAAGCAATATCAGGTCTTTTTTTAAAAGAGGGGATAACTTCCATGTTTCAAGGCTTTACTTGCAGAAAATGTACTAATCTGAAAACTAGCAACCTTGATTCTCCCATAAGAGGCAACTATATCTTTCTAATTTTTTTCCAATCTGCCAGCAAACAAAATTATTATTGGGAGATCCACTTTAAAAAATCAAATTTTAAAGGTATATAGATCAAAAATTCCTCCACCATTTTGTCTGCAATCTGGTAGGTGTAATCCCTTTCTAGTTGCTACTATGGCTACCAGTGTTAACTTCCAGTTACAATCAATGGGAAGTATGAATCTTTAGACTTCTAGATCTCAACTCAAGTTTGGGACTGGAGGCAAAGAAGAATGACTCTAAATCAGTCTACACCGAAGCAGAGCATTTTAAAGTGCTGAACTAAGGTCTGAATCAAATTTTGTGATCAAATTTTGCCTAATCACCAATCCTGAGAGTCCTTCAGTTCCTGGTCTTAAAATGCTACCAGCTCCTGTTACTTCTGCAACTAAATCTTACCTGGTCATAAAATGCTTGATGGGCTAAATTTGTTATTTTAAAAGTCGCTGTATCTTGATCTAAGTCAAATCTCACACATTTCTATACCACTACCTCCTTATAGGTGGTTTTTCAAGGCCAGTATCACTGGCAGGAGCTTGGAGTATGAATGCTGTTACCAGGCCATACACCCCTCTTCCATGATATGATTTAATTGGCAAAATATTTAATTGGCATAAAAAAGAATTATATTCTGTTATGACTGGGAGCTTGCAGGCAAAGAGGAACTGGTTGCACACATTCATTGCAAAATGAAGTTAGACTGGGACCTCAGGGCATGGCCAGGCCATAGTCAGGGAAACTCTGGAGATAATGGACTGGCAGATGTCCCTCAACAACTTGACCTTTGGAAACAATAGCATCTGAAACTGCTTCCATGGAATTACTTTTTGTCTTTGACCTTCTCCCTTTGTCCATCAGAACTCTCCTTTTGTCTCCTCGTATCTCCCACCATTAAAGAGCTATAATGGTTCCCATCAGTCCTTTTGTCACCTAATGCTAAGATCATTAGATCATTCTGGCCCCCATTGTCCACTCTGTGGACTCCATTGTGTACTGTGCCAGAGACCTACTAAAACCTTCTCCCTCAGGGTGGAAAAAGCCTGGAAAAAGCCTTAAACCCTGGCTCAGAGCCAGATAACCCATAGAACTTCTGCCTGCTGGCCACCCCTCTGCTGCTCCAATTCCTGATTATACTACCCTTGTACTCCTAGTCTAGGCCACATTGCTTTGTTTCTTCTCTGCTGGCTTGGTAAATATTACCCACTTCACCATACACTCTCTATCCTTTCCTCCCTTTTCCTTTACTTAGCCTTGTGTGTTTGTGAGACTACTTGGATCTTGTGTGTGTGCAATTGTTAATTCCCTCTATAAAACAAACAAGCTTACTTTTGAATCTCTGGATGCTTTTTCCCTGCACTAGTACTGGTATACACAGGTGTAAAAGATCCTTTAAGGCCTCTGCTTTGAGCTAATATTCCTCACTGTTTCATGGAGGCACTGACATTGTGGGTGGGCCCCTGCATCACTCACATTTTGGGGTAACAATACCTTTGAAGAAACATTCTTTGTGAAGTAACCAACTGATTAGTTTCTGGGTCCATATTCCATGTCCCCTGTTTGTCTCCCTGAAAACACAGTGGGCAGCAAATTCCCTAGGAGAGAAACGTCCCAGCTAAGTATTATAGTCTAAGGGTGCAGGCACAAGCTAGAAAAGTTCATAATAGTTTGTTAAAAATAAACATTTAGGTTGCACCATACACACATATTAAAACCTTTGTGTATAACAAAATTGTTAATGCTTAACAAAGTATGGAAAATGGAACTGTTTGGATTACCTCCACAAGCTAACATGACCACATAGGAGGGTCTGGAAATTCTAATCCATAAAGGAACATCTCCAAACTCTGTTGCTTACGAACTAGAAGGACATGATGTTTTCTTCTCATATAGCTGGCAGTATACATGAAGAACAAAAATGTCCTTCTAAACCTAGGTGCATTGCTTCTTGAAAGGAAAAGTGCTTTTTCAATCAGCTACTAGTAGGTAGGGAGAAAAATTTATTTCATTCTTCAATAGGCCTAAGGGCATCAATGGATGTATTATTCTATGCTGAACATTATGTGTCCCAGGGAAGGTCTCCCACTGTTTTAAAAATTTAAGTCAGTTTAAAGCTACGTAAGATTAGCCACCATACAAAAGAGGGGATATTGAGGTCATGACTTTTGTTCTGGCAAAAACTCTAAACAGTTGTCTTCTGTGTGGCTTTCTTGAGACTGTGTATACAAACTGTGGTTGCAACAAGTTAGGACTGAAGCCCTCATTATACTGTTAATAGGCCACTTTGATATAGTTTAATTAGCAAAAAATATTTAATTGGAAAATATTTAATGGGCATAAATATAAGTTATATTCTGCTATGGCTGCATGGCCATGCTGGCTAAGAGGAAAAGCTGGCCACAGACGTGCATTGCAAAATCAGGTCAGAAAAGACTCCAAGGCATAGCTAGGTGATAGTCAGAAAATCACCAGGAAACTCTAGTGATAATGGACTTACAGGTAGGCATTGATGACTCAACCTTTAAGAGACAATAGCATCCAAGTTATTCTCACGAGACTGCTGATTGTCTTAATTCCTCTCCCTCTGACCAACAGACTTTGCTTTTGTCCCCACACCTGTCTGACAATTAAAGAGCGATCATGGCTACCATTAGCCCTTTGGTACCAAATGCTCATTCTGGATGCCATTGTCCATTCTCTGGACTCCATTGCTTACTCTGCCAGACACCTTCACCCTCCAGGCATAAAAAGAATATTTAAACCCCAGTTTTGGGCTAGCCAACTGGCAGTATACTGGTTGCTAATCGGCACTCTGGCACTCTGGTATTCCTGTTTATGTACTGTCCTCAGAAACCTAGTCTAAACCACATCACTCTTCACTTCTCTACTGGATTGGTAAATCCACTTCACCCTGAATTCTTGCTGTCCAAACTTTTCCTTCAGTTACCCTTGTGTGCTTGTGTGACTGCTTGGATCTTGTGTGTCTGATTGCAATTCCCCCAATAAAACAATTAAGCTTACTTTTGGATCTCCGGCTGATTCTTCTTTGCACTCATACTGGTAGGCATAGGTGTAAAAGGTCTTGTAAGGTTACTCCCTTCTCACAGACCTCCTTTTTGTACTAATATTGCCCACCATTTCACAGAGGCACCAACATCATGGGTGGACCCCTGAGTCACCCACATTTTGGGGTAACAATGCCACTTGAAACTTAATATAACCTTCATCAACATTGTCCATACATAGCATAGAAGAAAGGACATTCTTTTTTATCCCAGTGGGTATGAAATCTGAAAGTAGGCCAAAAAAATATTTTTCTCATCTAGAACCATACTTTACAGATACATTTCATAACTTACAATTTCCTATTCAGTATTCAACATTGGGAAAGCCTCCAATGAAATACAGTTTTCTTTCAAATATAGCCTTTTTTTTAGAAAAACCTGAGACACAAATAAGAATGATAATATGTTGTAATATGTTGTGATATGAAGCATCAATGACCCTGCCACCATCACCAGTTCATGAACAGTGGGAATCAGTAATTTTCAACAGCATGGCAAGCTGATCTGACAGACTGTTCAGTCAGGCAGTGTCTGGTATAATATAGTAGAGATGGTTCTATACTTATGAATTTCTTTTATACTGTGTCTAAAGTGGCAGTTGTAAAAAACTTTTCTTGTCCCCTTGCAGTCATTTTCTGTAAATTGGAATAGCTTTTATGACTTTCTATGTATCATCCCCATTGCAATGAGTGGAAAACATACTTGAGTTCATGTCTGTGTCAAGAAAAATGAAACAGAATACAAGCTTCATAAAATGTTTCCTAGATTTAAGATTTAGTCATTTTGCTTTTTTAAATGGAGTTTGAAATTTTAATTACACATTTTTCGTCCAGACATGCACACAAGATGGACATTCTAGAGTGCAATCCTGCTGACAGGATCCTGCTATATTTAAGGTGATTTTTACAAATCTAAATAAGTATTATGATACACCTATGATTGCCTTACTAAACTGGGGATGTAAAGAAAATGCACAAATTTTTGTGACAAGAACATACATCAAGATATCCCATAAAGAAAATGGTCAAGTGACTTTATTTTTTTTATTTTCATTTTTGTTTTGTTTTTTTAGTATTTTTTTTTTTTTTTGAAAAAGGTTTGTGCAAAAACTTGATATTGAGGAAAGCGTGATGGTTTGTTCCCGCACAAAACAGCACCTATTCACAACTGTGCAAAAATATCTTCCTCAAATAACAAGTTTTTTGCACAAGTAGATACATGAGGACTTAACCAGGAAAATATCAACCATAGACTCAAAAGGGAAAAAAAAAGTCTTGTTTCATGGGAAGAACTCTAACTAAGAAAGAACACATCCTTTGCACAGGGAAGGTCCCTGAATCAAATCTCATGATGGGATTTGGAAAAAAAAAGCAGTCTGAAAACCTTCAGCACCAGTGGATAGTCACTATCAACCACAGCTGACCCCATGATAGGTTTGTCTTAGGGTAACCATAAGATGGAAATAACTTGAAGGCACACAACAACAACAAATTATTTCTAACTGTGCCACTTGTTGATGAGAATGTGTATCACAATGCCATTACCAGTGACTACAGTGCAGCGCTAGTAAACATTCACCTTTGGATGTATGTTTGTGACTTGGTTTCACCCTTTTAATCCCACTAAGCCTAGCTTCTACAAATATTTGCATTCCAATCACCATTTTACTCTCCAACAGAATGTAAATCCAGGAGAAGGTGACAAAAGAAAGGTTTATGGTAATTTTTCAAACCTGCAGAATGCCCCCAGCTTTGTTGGAAATTTAAGAAAATGCTTTACTAGAACATCTTTAGTCCAGGGTATTCACTTCACTGGGTGAGTTAATTTGATAAGGCACATATAGACAACACAGTGAGGATTGCAGTGAGGATTCCATGCCATCTGAATTAAACAGTGATCTAAAAAATATACAATGAGGCAATGACTTGATAATAGATGATGAGAAAATGATAGTGTAGTTAATAAGTGTTAAGGAATCTATAAGAGGAATGTGGACGTTATTTTAAAATAGAAGTGCTGTGCAAATAAGAAAAATATTGTATTCCTCTCTCTTTCTCTCCACCTCCAGTATACACAACTAATTCAATGTTACGGTCTTCAGAAACACTACAAATATTTTTGCCAGGAACATTCAGTATCAAAAGGAGCATGAGTAATCTGTGATAAGAACTTGTGGCATTTTTATCCCCCTAAAAATAAAAATGGCATTTGGATGGAAGGGAGATAGAATTCTTTCCCCTGCAAAATTTCCTGCTAAATATCTTACCCATTGAAGCTACTGTGAATTCGCATGAAAGGAAAATGTAGATGATATTATTATTATTATTATTATTATTATTATTATTATTATTATTATTATTATTATTATTATTTGTATGCTGCCTTTCCAAGGCAGACATCTGTGTTGTACCTACGATTCCTCTCTGCTGCTAATTAGGACTATTGTTAATTTTGAGGCATTTTCAGAGAGGAGCAATTAATTTTTGAAAACAGCATGGATAGAAAGAAAGCCTAAAGATCAAATCATATAGTTTTCTATATCCATCTGTTTTGGTTCTCACGACATGGACAGCTATTTGGTGATCTTTAGACAGCCTCATTTTATAGGCACATTTTGAGAAAGTGTTCTTCAAGATTTTATCTTTGTGAAATCTTTTGGGAAATTATGGCAATGCTTATCTTTTTTCTGCACAAAATCACATGTGAGTTTTCTGTTCACAAAGTAATGTGTTTTGTGTAGAAAACACTGTTTTTATGCACAGGAAGAACATAGGTATTTCTATGCAGCGTATTCCTCTCACAGTCTTGGCAAGATGTGAATACCTCTTGAGAACAATATTGAAATCTCAGTTTTCTTCTGCAATGCAGAGAAAACTATGGAGTCTCTTTCTGCTTGCATGTGAGTATGAACAATGAGAAGATTTAAATTCTTATACTACGGACTATTTTCAGAGCTTAGTAAAGACTGCAGATGTTTCTTTATGCAGATTCTGACAGTATAGCCAGGAACATTCACCCTGAAGGACCACTCTCTTCACCTGGAGATTTCTAAAAATTCCCTCAGAAATAATTTGTCAATGCAGTTGTTAATTAATTTATTGGAAATCAATAAATCAATTAGTTAACCTTTGTGATGCCAGGCCTGCTTATTATATATTATTATGTTTGTACCTCACTTGTCTATGCCCTAAAAGGGGAATTCAGGTGACTAATGATGACAGGTACATCTAAAGCATAACACAGAGTAAGTAGGCCATAAAATGTAAAACAGATTCAGTAGGCCAGAAAACAAATTAAAAGCAATTATAATGCACTAATAAAGAGAGGAAACATGTACAAATCCAGTTAAAAGCCCCTTCTGCAATAGCACACCTGAACTGATAAGAACCTTCGACTGCTGGTACCTCCATGATATTTCAGCAGCATGGTAGGCACTGGTGGCTGTTGATATCCAAGTCTGTGTGGTTGTGAATCTGCTGCAGGTTTTAGTCAAGATTTTAAAGGAGCTGTCAAAGGTACTAAACCTTACTGCCAAAATAGGTTCAGCAGCCTGGATAGCTTCGTAAAGTTTGGAGCAGATTTATTGCCATCTATTTGCCAGGTATTCTGATTTCTCTTCCCATATCCAGTCTCCTGCCTGGGTGCTTATCTGAAAGTACTCTTGAAAAAACTACATATCCCACCATTCTTGCTGTCGGGAAGGAAGCGGTAACCATCTACCAACTGGTAGAAAGAAAGAGACCTCACATTCTTCCATCACTACCAGAGAAACACATGAGATGATCTGCCTTGGCAGAGCTTCTTACTCAAGACGGCAATTCTGCATTCAGTTGTTTTTCGTTGTGTCATCAGTGAATATACATGAAACGGTATCTGCTTCTGAACAGTACTATGTTCAGTTCATCAGTTTCTTGCAATCATGGCAAAAGGGGCTATGATGCTGACAAGTATGATAGAAAAATTAAGAGGCAGTGTATGAACCAGGTAATTTCAGCCATTCATTCCAGCATTAGGTAAACTTATCAGAGCTGGCAGAATGTTTCATTAGAATTTCATAAATTGTAGTTACTGCATGGGACATGGCTAAAGACAGGAACTTCCAACTTCCTAATATAGAATCCTTTGTGATCATAAAACCTGCTGAGACCTATTTTCACCTTAATCATATAAACATAGTAGTGTAGACACTTTGTATTTGGGGAAAAGAGATAACATTCCATCAGAAAGAAATTATTCTTTGTATTAAATCTTTAAGACTGTTCTTTTCTTTATTATTATTTCAGATTCATTTTATGAGGACCCTCTAGGAGTCTAAAACCTGATTGAGCTTTTACGAAACCGGCTATATCAAACTGAGCTATTCTCAGTGGGCAAATCATTTGAAGGTAGTGCCACCAGAAGAGATACAAGCTCTTTTAGAAATGCTTGCATTTTATCAAACTGCCTACCTTGTCCCCTAGCCTATCATCACTGAGTGGAAAAAAAAACATTGAAACTTCATTTCATTATAGAGAGAACACATAGTACTGATAGAATTTGTTGAACCAAAATACTACAGCCTATGTCCTTGTGAAGAAGAAGCCCTTGATCGCAAAGCTGAATCAAATAAAGAACCCACAATAATCTCATGGAAACCCTAAGGTGAACTTATCAGTAGGTTTTCTTGGTAAGTTTTGCTCAGAGGGAGCTTACCTTTGACTTCCTCTGAGGTTAAGAGAATGTGACCTGATCAAGGTCACTAGGTAGGTTTCCACGGCAAAACAGGGTTTTGAACCTAACCTCCAGAACCGTAGTCCAGTGCTCAAACTGCTATGCCACCCTGGCTCTCTTGAAATTGTCATACTTTGGACATATTATGAGAAAGTAATTTTAAGAAGACAATAATGCTTGATAAAGTAGAAGGCAGTAGGGGAAGAAAAAAAGGAATATCACATTCCATGTGAATAAACTCAACCAAGGAAGCCACAGGTCTGAGCTTAAAAGACTAAAGTCAGACAACTCCGAGGGTGACAACAGGATGACTTGGAAGCCTCTCACTGATAGGGTTGCTAAAAGCTAAAGTTGACTTAATATCAGTTAACAACACACACACACAAACACACACACACACACAGAGGGGGAGGGAGGGAGAGACTGAGGATATGTTCAAATACTATGTGCACACAAGGGATAATCATGCAACTGACAACAGATCCATAGGATGTTGAGGTCTCTAGAATGGCAAATATATTGAAAATGTGTAAGGCCCCGCTTTGGGGGTCCCTGATATTAGTATGGTTTGGATGGGCACCATACCTAATTGGCATCATATGTAATTGGCAACACATTTTATTGGCTCTGATATCAAATTCAAGCCTGAAAGGTGACAGAGAGGTCAAACTGAGTGAGGGAAAGAATTTGACTGTAAATGTGAGAAGGGTAGGTCAACTCAAAACTTCCTCCAGGTAAGACTGAGCCATTTGTCAGGCAAATACACACCATTTCTCTGGATAATAGGCTTAAATAGAAGCTGGAATTTTCCAGGGAATCCAACTGTGAGGAGCCCACCAGGACACTGATTGACAGATATCCATCCCTTGTACACCTGGATTCTTTCCTCTGTCCTCACAGCACCCACAATAGACAGCTATTACAACATCCATCATGTCTTTGTCAATCAAAGCACTAAGCCCATCAACAGGCAAAAGACCCATTGTCCACAACAAAGGTTCCCTTTGTCTTGCATCTGGAACCTTCACAGCCACAAGACATTTTCAGGGTACAAATACCCCTGATTTCAGGATGCCCAGTACAGTCTCTTAAAGGTCTACCCATCACTCTGTCCATCTAGCTCCTGATGAGAACTGTCCTTAGGTCCTACCTAAGCCAAAATACGTTTCTGCTCTTCACTACTCTCCCGGACTGGTATTTATAAATCCCCCAAACCACTCAGCCTCTCTATGATTTTTCTTCCCTTTCTCTTTCAGTTAGCTCTTGTGTGAATGTGTGATTGTGTGTATTTTGTGTGCATGCATGAGTGAATTCCCCTCAATAAAACACATTTTTAGCTTACTCCTGAATCTCTGGCTGGTTCTTTTCCTGAGTGGGCCCGTAAATACTGGTAGAAAAGATCTCGCTAAGTTGCCCCCCTCTCGCAACCTCCTGATTTTGAGCTAATTAATTCCCCACTTTTTCAAGGAGGTATTTGGCATTGCAGGGTGGCCCTTGTGGCACCTACGTTTTGGGGTAACAAATGTTCATCTTTATTCTTCTCACTGCAGCGGTTTCATAAAGATTGTGCCTAAGATATTTTACTAGGTAATCAGTGGAAGTCTAATAAAGAAAAAACAACAACAAAGCCCGGAAAACCCACAACAACCAAAACAACAATTAGTTTGCCTTATTTGAATAGTCTGTGAAATAGCAAAAAATATGGGAAATTTGCTAGCTGATATGTTTCTTCAAGGGTATTCACTGGAAGGTAGGTGTTGAAAACATTAGATCTGGACATTGAAACCAGGCAGTACATTTTGTAGTTGTTATCTTTCATCCAAATTGTGGCATATGATTTCTCTCTCTCTCTCTCTCAATTATATCTGTGTGTGTGTGTGTGTGTGAGAGAGAGAGAGAGAGAGAGAGAGAGAGATGGTTAGCTGAGTGAAGGCAGGGTAGGATACTAAATAAAGCTCACTAACATGAGAGCCACATTTCAGGTATGTTGTGATCACCTTTTCCCTCACTTTTTCCCCAGCTTTATTAGTATTGCTTAGACCTAGTATCACAATACAGATAACATTCTTTCCTTATGAACATATGACCTCTCTCTTATTATCTTTGCAATGGTTACTCAATACTTGATACTTAACTACAGGCTTCTGTTCCTTTCCACAGTTCAGAGAAAAACAATCTGCAGGTTCAACAGCATTACCCCTTTTCTTCTGCTTCATCTGCTAGTTTAGGTCTACCTTGAGGATCTTCTGTTTTAAGACCTCTGATTCTTATTATACTTTACTCCTTTAATTTTTCTGTACAGTGTATGTTCACCTGCTGGATTACTCTTGTTTTTCTCCACTTTTCAGAGAGATAACTATGGCCATTTCTGCACTAGCCTGTTATAGTGCGATGATTCCTCTTTCAACATCCTCTGGAATCCTAAGGTTTGCAGTTTCGGGAGGGGTCGGCTGGCCGGCCCCTCCCGAAACTGCAAACCCCAGGATTCCAGAGGATGTTGAAAGTGGAATCATCGCACTATAACAGGCTAGTGCAGAAATGGCCTGAGTTAGGGCCTTTCCCCACTACACTGTTACAGTGCTATTATTCCACTTTCAACATCCTGTGGAATTCTGGGATTTGTAGTTCACTGAGGCCAAAGAGCTCTCCGGCTGAGAAGTATAAATGCCCTTCCTTAAACTGCAAATCCCATGATTCCATAGGATATTGAAAGTGGAATAATAGCACTATAACAGTGCAGTGCAGAAAGGCCCCCAATCTGAGGGAAGAAGATTAGGGGGAAGAGGAGGAAGGAAAGAAGATTTGATGCAGGAGCACCTTTAACTGATTTCTTTCAGTCATGAACTCAATCCCATTCATTCAGATTAGGGATGGAAGGAATGATATTTGAAAAATGGTCTAAACTGTAGTTTGCAAACCTTCAGAAACTTTGACAAGAAGAGTTCTGGACTGATAAGAATCTTCACAGTTTAGAATTTACTCTGCAAAAAAAATCCAGTGTGGTTGTTTTGGACAGAAAACAGCAGTTTCTGTGCAGGAAACAGCTTTTTTTTTTTTTAGACACACACACAAACGACTATTTCTATTTAGAAACATTATTTTCTGCACAAAAAATTGGGTTTCTTGTGCAAACATGTTGTTATTGGTGACTCAGTGCAAAATTCACACATGGTGTTTTGCCCAGAAAGCAGCATTTTCTACATAAGAAACAGTATTTTCTGTTTCTTTATTAAAAAAATGCTGTTTTCTGCACACAAACTAACCTCAGGTAGCTTTGTACAGAATAAATCCCTAATTGCAAATATGCTTCAAAATCTCTGTGATTTTGTAAAATTTTCTCACAGGAGGAAGAAAATTAAAATGGTTAAAATTACATGTTGCTTCCTTCAGGAAGAAAATTAGTGCAGAGAAAATTTCTCTGCACTGGTGGAATGCAATAGCAAATCTCAAGTATTTAAGAAGAATTACAAAGTGGTGGGTTGGTTTCGGTGTGCAAAAGGATTCAGAATGATGCAAATTATAACACTGGCCATGAACCCTCAAAGAGTTGTGTAAGATCATACAGGTCTATCTTCAGAACTTTAGTGTGAAGGCAAAGTATCTGTTACCCCAAAGCATTTTTCTGAGGAGAATTCTATTGTTGCCTGTGTATGTCTAATTAAAAATTTAAAAAATCCCCATATTAATATAGGTAGGCCTGAATTCTGTTAATTACATGTACGTAAGAGTGCTATTCTGTAGCCCTTTGTGTAGCATCTCAAACATCCCCTTGCATCTGTCATGCCTAGGAACATGCTGCTGCTGTTTCTGCATATTGATAGGGAGGTAAGGAAGCAGGAAGGAATAAGCAGCAGCTTGATAGCCGGGGGTGTGGAATTGGATAGGACACATATGTCTAGAATATAGTACCTTGCAGCGTATTCAAAATAATAAATAAAATAAAATGAATGGGGAGAACACAGAATTGTGGGAGAGAGCACTACAATCCATCTGCTTGGTAAGGATCTGAGTCGTGGTGTACCAAAGAAAACAGTACTTCTGTTCATATCTCTGCAATTTATGAATATACCCCAATTCAAATGTATCTCTTTCAAATCTTCTCTTGACAGTTTATTGTTCAAAAAACCATACATGAAAATTGATTGTATGTCCAGAAAGTTTATGTATTTTTTAAAAAATCCAATGAGTTCTTATCTCTATGTTCCCTCTCTCTTCTATCATCAGGCAACCACCCTCATATCCAAAAACTTCCCTCCACTATATTTCCTCTGAAAAGACATTTGTAGATTCACTTTGTCTGCCCTTCTACTTCCACATGATTCTCCACAGACATAATGCCATAATTTAACATGTTGCAGTCAAGCCTTTGGGGTGTTAATGACATGGATGACTGGAAATTTAAAGAGTAAAACTGCTTAGCTTTTCTATTTATATGGACTACCAAAGAATATGCCAGGAAGAGATATGAAATATTTTCTTCCTCTTCTGTTCTAGGGAAAATATTTTCTGTTATGATTGTCACTGTGCTGCATTTAATATTATAATATAACCACCACCTTAATACTTTGGATACTATATCAACCCATGCAATATTCTGTGGATAAAACTAGTAAACACTATTTTGATTTCCTACACAATATGAATCCTTGCCTGGTAATCACAGCATTAGAACACACAACAGTCAGCTTGAAACTAGTTTAACTTCACATTTCTCACTATTGTCCATCTGTCAAACAAACAAACAAATGCTTATTTTGAGGCAACGTCCTTTTATTGAAAAATGATGCACGATTTCCAAGCTTTCATAGAGGAAAATAAAGGCTGACCAGTTTTGGTCTTCAAGTGGTGGAATGATCTATCTTTTAACACTTACAGTGACAAAGTCAATCCCTTCCCCAGCAATATCTCCACAACTGAAGGTTCTTCTTGGCCTACAGTGCTGCACCAGCCTCAGTAGAGAATCTGGGCAGTAACGATGAGTGGGATGGAAAGAAGAAAGAAAAAAAAAGCTGTGAACTGGCATTTTATGTTTGTGGATATATAAGTGCATATGTGCAATAAATCGAAAATGTAAGTGGCAGAAACTCTGGAGGAAAATGTAAAAATTGATTAGGAAAAAATATATGTTAAAAATATATTGTGTACTGGTTAAAGATCCCACGACGCAGAGTGTAATATCAGTGATTCAATAAATAAATAAATTCATAAATTACACAAAAAAGACAAGTATGAATAATAAGACAGGAAATACTAGTGAAAGATGAGAGGTTGGAGACATCAGGCAACATTAGATGAGAGAGGACAAGATCCAGCATGTATCATGCAAAGGGATTCAGATAGAAAAGACAAAAGAGCAACATTTCCCCAAGGTACTGGGAACAGCAGCACAGAAAAAGATACTAAGGCAGATAGCAGGTGAGTGTGCCAAGCAGCAGGGGTGGAAGAATTTTTTTTAAAAAAATTGAACAGTCAAAAAATGTAATTCTTGAATGCCAGAAACCCAGATGTAGAGAATCCTGGACTGAAGAAAATCTTCACAGGTCAGGGCTATTCTGTATAAGATTTGAACATATTATTTTTTTGTTCAGAAAATTTCTATGCAAAATCCCCTCATGTGAACTTTGTGCAGAATAAGTCCCAAACTGTAAATAGTCTTTGAAACCTGTACAGTTTTTCAAGACTTTCACCCTGCAGGAAGAAAATTGCTGGGACTACTCATTTCCTCTTTCAAGAACACAACTAATGAATAATTACATCCTTGCTGAGCAGGGAGTAAAAAAGAAAAAAAGGAGAGAAAAGAAAAGGTGGTCACATCAGAAGATTGACGATTTTATGAAATTAAGGACTAGAACCCTGAACCTGTCATGATGTTTTCTATCTATTTCAAAGATTTGAGGAAAAAGCATGACAACACCAATGAAGAAGGGGTTTCTAGGCTCTGGTCCTCTAGCATCTCTGTTTAGATATAAGATCAGAAAATGGAAAAGAACAATAACCCACAAGACATTTAAGACCATAATATAAAACAAATATATTTTAGCTCATTTGTTGTGTCTGTGTGAATCTATAAAAAACATAAATTAATATATGTTATTAAGCATAATCTATTGTTCTGTTTAAATAACAGTGCTGAATGTACACAACCCAGTTAGCCTCAGGCAGAGGCAGGGAAACTGTGACCTATGGCTCTCTCATTTTTCAGTACTTAAGACTTTAAACAACTAAAAATACACTGGGTTCCCTTCCATAAAGAAATAAAAATAAAAGACATGTAATACAGGATAAAATACAGGAAGGACAAACAGGTTTTGTCCCAGGTAGACAAATGAAGAATAATATCAGAACTTTATTGAATGCAATTGAATGTTATGATAAAAACCCAGGAAAGAAGATAGCTATTATATCATTGGATGCAGAAAAAGCTTTTGATAACGTTTCCTGGGGTTTTATGCATTATACTTTAAAAGAATATGGCCTGGGAGAAACATTTTGTAAATGGATGGAGATAATATACCAGGACCAATCAGCGAAGTTAATAATAAATGGAGATAAAATGTCAAGTTTTGAAATCAAGAAGGGGGTACAGCAAGGGTGCCCATTATCACTGTTATTATTCATAGTAGTACTAGAGATATTATTGATTGCAATAAATGAGGATTCACAGATAAAAGGTTAAAAATAAAGAAGAAGGAAATAAAATATAAAGCTTTTGCCGATGACGTAATTATAATTTTGGAGGAACCACAAGAATCCATACAGAGGTTGATGGATATTCTGCAAAAATGTGGACAAACGGCAGGATATAAGATAAATAGAGAAAAGACAATGATGATGACTTTAAATATAACAAAAAAAAGAACAAGAGGATTTGGAGAAGAGATCTGGATACCAAATTACAAAAAGAAAAAAAAAATTTAGGAATAACAATAACAAATAAAAATCGAGATAATGAAGACATGGAAGGAGATCCAAAGTAAAATGGAAAAATGGACGCATATGAACTTGTCTCTCCTAGGAAGGATAAATGCTTTCAAAATGTCCTTATTACCTAAGCTAATGTTTCTCTTCCAAAATTTATCAATAATAGGAAGGGAAAAGATCTTTAAAGAATGGGAAAAAGAGTTACAGAAATTTATTTGGCAGGGAAAGAAACCAAGAATAAGATTCAAAGCATTACAAGATGCAAAGGAGAGAGGAGGTTTTGAGGTGCCATCGTTGAAAATCTATTATCAAGCACGTTGTTTAGAAATAATAAAAGATTGAATTCAAGTGGAAAATATAATAAAAGAAGTGGAAGGAATAAATAATAGATTTGGTTGGCACGGATACTTACGTTATGACAAAACAATTGTAAACAAAGATTTTAACAATCATTGTATCCGAAAGACTTTACTGAAAGTGTGGTTACAAATAAAGCACAAATTTTACAGAAGACTTCTGATGTGGACTTCTGATTCACCTCAGGAAGCATTTAAAATTGCTCCAACAAAACAAGGGAATTTATTGATGTATCAAGAGTTGTTGGCATGGGATGGAGATAAGTTAAGAATGTGTACAGAAGAGGAACTAAAAGAGTTAGGACATGAATTCAATTGGTTCCCATGGAGACAATCAAAAGAGAGATTCAAGATGGATCAAAAATTATATGGATTTGAAAGAAATGAAAATGAATTAGATGTATTGATGAAAGGGGACCAGAAAAAGAGAATCTCTAGATTTTATAAAATATTGTTGCAAAGAGAAATGGAATCAGAGATTGTTAAAGATAATATGGTTAGATGGGTTCAAAATATTGGACACCCAATCAAGTTGGATACATGGGTGAGAGCATGGGAAACAGATGTAAAATTTACACCAAGTTTAAATTTAAGGGAAAATTTATATAAAATGTTACATAGATGATATATGATACCTGAAAGGTTGAAAAAAATAACAAAAAATGGAAATGGAAAATTTTGGAAATGTGATGAAAAGGAGGGGTCCTTTTTTCATATGTGGTGGACCTGTAAGGTAGCAAGAAAATTTTGGAAGGAAACACATGATGAAATTCAAAGAATGTACAGTCTAAACTTTGAAATGAAGCCAGAATTTTATCTGTTAAATATGTTAGGGCAACAAAGAGAAATAAGATTTCATCAGAAGACATTGTTATATTTTGATAACTGCTGCAAGATTGACATACGCACAATATTGGAAGGAAAGAAACTATATTGATATAAAAGAATGGAAATTAAAAGTTCTGGATATGGTAGAGATAGAAAAGTTAACTTTCTCACTTAAAAATAAGCCAGAACTTTGAAAGAGAATGGCAAGAAGTTCTGAACTGGAGAAAGATATAGAATAAGAAAAGGAAGGAATAAAGAAAGATTGTTGGTAATGTTGGTAATGTAAGCTAATATTGTTATAGGTAAAGTATAAGTTGTAATGCAACAATGTTAAATGTAACAATGTAAGACTATCTGTTAAACAGAAACAATGTAATCACAGACTCAACTGGGAAGAAAGATGCTTGGAAGTGGGGAAGGGTTTTTTTTTCCATCTAAATTTTAATAAAACACACACACACACACACACACACAAAGAAATAAAAATAAAAACCCATGGGGGGAAAAAAACCTCTCTAAACTAGGAACACCTCAATTTTTCCTCCACAAATGGCAGCTTTGCATTTAATTATGCCAATTCCTGATTAACTATGAATTAATTAATTAATTGACAGCTGAAGAATCATGCAAGAAACAGGAAATGCAAACTGAAAGTGACTTCCAGTATTTTGCAATTTTAGCTTATTTTTTTGACTCAAATATTGCTGTGCAATCTGCTGAAACAAGAAAAATTGATCCCCACTTCAGTTGCTGCCTTCTGGCCTAAGAGCTAGAGAATTTATTTGTTTGTTTGTTCAAAGATGTCAGGATGGCTACAGTAAAATCAAGTTAAACCAATAATAGCAATTTTCAAAAAAATTAAAAATATATTAAATATTTTATCAACAAATTCAGACATTTTGAAATTAGTTAAAACAATTTTAATCAATGCAACCATTAGATATCTCTAGCCTGAACAAAATCAGTTCAGCCTGAAGGCTTTGCTAAGAAGCCAAGTTTTCACTTAGCACTGAAATGATCCCAATGTTGGCATCAAAACTGGGGTGCCATCTCAGAGAAGGCCCTCTCTATTGTCCTCCCACAATGTATTTACCTAACTGGTAGGACACAGAGGAGGACCCCTGTAATAGATTTCAGTTGTTGGATACACCTACATAGACAGAGGTGCTTTTTCAAGTATTCAGTTCTCAAGTGAAAGAAAGAAAAGTAGAAATAAATAAGATCAGATCAAATTAGTCAATAGACATGTGAAAAGGCTTTGAGTGAGCACCAGAACAACACCAGTACTGGTGTCTATTACAGTCTCCATTCAGATGGTCTTCCATAGTTAGAGTAGCACAACCAACAAAGTTGGGTAGCATAACCAACATCATATTGTTACCATTACTTTCTACCTCTAGAACAACCAAAAGCAAACATTACTAACCTAGGCCAAGATTCTTCATGGTCAAGCATAGGTAAAATGATAAAACTACATCATTGGAGCTATTTCTACCATTCAACAAATAAAATAAAATAAAATAAAATAAAATAAAATAAAATAAAATAGAGCCAGGCCATGCCCCAACCAATGTGTTTTGAAGGCGCAGCAGATTAGGGCAGTGGGAAATGATATAAGCAAAATTCTCTCACTCATGAATCACACTGAGACAGCCAGCTGGAGAGACTCCCCAGGGTCATAATGCAGCTGCTTGCCTCAATGTGCCCCATGACTGGGAAACACTGCAGTCATAATTTCCTAGCATTCTGATCTGCAATGCCCCAGAAACCCTTTGGTTAGAGCACTGACCATAAAGGTGAATCCCAAATGTTACGAGCATGCAAGTTTGGCTTACAATCTCATAAATATTGAATAAGATGCCAGCTCTATTTTTCAATGAATGCAATTGATATACCTTGGGAAAATTCAATATTTAGTAGCAGTGTAATGGTTCTGCCAATATATTTCAGGACATGAATTTTAAATATCTTGTTCAATCACACAAATTACATTTTAAATCCAGTTCTGGATAATCTAGTATCAGCCTTACCTAGTTCCAATATTACATATGCTCGTGCTGCCTCGATACCATAGCCAAACAACAACTATAGCAGTACAGTTTCAACAACAATGCATCCACTACAACAGCTGGCCATAAATCTGAATGTTTATATTCTATCCAATCTGATTCAAAAGTAAGTCATTTAATTTAATGGGTTGTTCTCACTACCACTCCTTCCCCAAGTCTTTTCTCCTTCTGAAGGACAAGAATGTTTTCTAAACAGTGCTTCCCTGCACGGCAGTCTTTTTCTCTTCAAGTGCTTTGGAAGGAAGAATTGACATGATTCTTATTTACAAGAGGTGGCTCCTCCTTATAATATCCAAGGGATGCCTTCTAAATCCAAAAATGCTTCATGAAGTCACGCACTAATTTTCCTAAGGGTCAGAAAGCTTTCAAATATAAATCATGTTCAACCCAGCTTTTGTAAGAAAAGAAAGAGAGAGAGAGAGAGCACGAGACTGAGAGGCTCTATGGAAAAAGTCACTGAATTCAATATTAAGAGTCTCAGTCTTGGGAGAGAAGACCTCCAGTGCTGCTGCAGTCCAACAACTGGCAGGGAGACTGGCCTAGGAGTGGACAAAGAACTCCTTGCTTGGAAAAAACAGGGCTCAGAGTCTTCTGAAAAGGAGCTATATGAGAAAGAACTGTAAAAATGTCCCTCCAATGACAACCTTCTGGGGGAAAATTTAATTCGTCTGTTGAATTTTCTCTTAGATTGTTGTTGTTGTTGCTGCTGCTGCTGCTGCTGTATGTCTTCACACCATTTCTGACTTACAGCAACCCTAAGGCAAATATATCACAGGGGTTTTGCCTTTGCTTTCCTCTGAGGCTCAAAGAGTATGATTTACCCAAGCTCACCCATTGGGTTGCCATGGCTGAGCAGGGATTTGAGTCACAGTCCAATGGTCAAATTGCTACACTACACTGGCTCCCACCAGTAGAGTATTGCACCTAAAATCCAAGCAAAGCACTCCCCTGTGAAATACCGAGGAGGTCATACTTAGCGAAGGTGGGAGTGTTTGCTGTGATTGAGTATTTCAGCAATCTAAAGAATCTCTGGGGACAGCAGTCATACAATGGCCATGTCCACATACCCCACCCCCCAATTAGGTCTGCTAGACCACTCAAAAACATTTGATACCATCAGTCGTGATATTGTTTTGTATTTTTGGTTGATATGAAATTTGTTGTTCTTGTCCTATTTGGCTGAAAGGTCTCAGAATGTGATACTGAGATTATCTGGCTCAGTTTCATGGACATTAGCATGGGGATCTGTGAGGCTCAGCGCTATTTCTGTCTTCATAACTTTCACATGATGTTACCAGGAAGATTATCCAGAGTTTGCGTGCTGCATCTCATGGTCACTGTTTCCATGGTACCTAGTTATCTCCTTTTCAACAGATGGAAGGAAGCTGCAGAAGTCTTAAGCATTCTCTGGATACAAGGATAACAAACTAAGGCCATTTTCACACTATACTGTTATAATGCTATTATTTCACTTTCAACATCTTGTGAAATTCTGAGGTTTTGTAATTTACTGAGGCCAAAGAGCTCTCTGGCTGAGAATTCTAAATGCCCCTCCCCTAAACTGCAAGCCTGAGGATTCTATAGCATGTTGAAAGTGGAAGGTGGAAACCTCTTTATAGCAGCTCCCAGCGGCAACCACCTTTGGCGCGCGCAGTTTAGCTCTACAAATTTAGTAAAAGCTCATTGCTTCTTGGGATGAAGACCTTCTGAGGCAGTCTGCATGCCCACAACATCCAAGTGGGTTGGGCAGCTTGGGGGAGTAAGTAGAACCACTATAGAATTGCACCCTCAGTCCTGATAGTTTGACAGTTAGAGCTTGGCAAGCAGGGGTGTTGATGTAGGTTTTACCAGGGAAGTTTGAAGACAAAGCCCAGTTTTACTTTTTCTAAGTTGCTTGTCTAGATTATCAAGTATGGAGGGTGAGGGAGCTGCTGCAGTCACTTGCAACAGCTGTGGCATGTTTCTTTTCTTGCTGTAAGATGTTGTTGGGTACACTAGCAGCAAATGCAAGCTGGTGGCCCTCTTGGAGGAGAAAGTTTGCCAGCTGGAGGCCTGGGTTTCTAATCTTCAGATTATTAAAGAGGATAAGGAGTTTTTTGATAGGGCAGACAGGACCTTCTTGAAGACGGAATACATGGAGAGGCTAGCAGACGAGGAAGTTGGTTCACAAACCCAGGAGACAGACACTTGGAGGAATGTGACACACAAAGTAGAAGGGCCAGGAACCAAACAGAGACTCTCAAGCTACAGAATTGCTACCAAGTTCTCGACCTTATTGATGATGAAGTGGAACACCAGGAAGAGGTAATGGAACAGCAGAAGAAGGTAATGGAATGTCACCAAGGGAAATTGGACATCAGCAACAGGAACTCGAACACCAGCAGGATGAAATCCGACAGCAACAAGACCAACAGTCTCAGCCTAGACAGAATGTCCAGGTGGCCATGGAAGAATCTGCTTGTTGAGTAACTCCAAATAAATCTCAGAGGAGTCGAGTTCTGGTGGTTGGGGACACCTTGC
This sequence comes from Cyclura pinguis, assembly GCA_030412105.1. Taxonomy (NCBI): domain Eukaryota; kingdom Metazoa; phylum Chordata; class Lepidosauria; order Squamata; family Iguanidae; genus Cyclura; species Cyclura pinguis. The sequence continues at coordinate 136,886,595 of CM059600.1, forward strand.
TGAGAAGAACAGAACCAACAATTTGCAACCCAGACAGGATGAATCATGAGGTGTGCTGTCTCCCTGGGGCCAAAATCAACAATGTAGCAGAGAGGCTAATGAGACCGGTCAAACCTACTGACTGTAATCCCCTCCTTTTGGTTCACATTGGAAGCAATGACACTGCGAGGTGCAGCTTTCAGTGCATTACAAAGGATTACAATGCTATAGGTAGGAAGCTGAAGGACCTTGGTGCACAGGTTGTCATTTTGTCTCTCTTCCCTGTGGAAGGACATGGACCACGAAGGGAGAGAAGAATAATAGAGGTGAACAAATGGCTCCACAGATGGTGCTGCCGAGAGCGATTTGGGTTTTTGGATCACAGTCTCCATTTCCACGAAGATGGTCACCTCACAACTGTTGGCAAGAACATTTTTGCTAACAGTCTCGCAAAGTGGATCAGGAGGTCCTTAAACTGAGTTCGGCAGGGGATGGAGACAGTATTATTCAGGGCAAGAATTCAGCAAGTGCTGGGAAAAGAAGCCCAAATGATATAGACAGAGCAGGCCAAGTAGTACTAGAGACCAACAGTGTGAGGAAAAGCAGTACAGGACTTGTGGGAAGGGCACATGATCTTAAGTGTCTCTACACAAATGTACAGAGCATGGGAAATAAGCAAGATGAACTCAAACTCTTAATACAACAAAATAAATATGATTTAATAGGCATCATGATTGTTTCATGATTAGAATGCAGGAATAGAGGGGTATAACCTATTTCACAGAAACAGACCAAACAAGAAAGGAGGAGTAGCCTTATATGTCAAAGATGTTTTCACCTGTGAAGAGATCCATGACTTAAATCCAGGAAGCCAGGTTGAGAACATCTGGATAAGAATTAAAGGAGAAAGAAACAATAGGGATGTGATTGTGAGAGTTTGCTACAGGCCTCCGGGCCAGCCTCAGGACTTGGATAAGGTCTTCCTGGAACAGATGACCACACATTCATAAAGGAGAATGGGAATAGTAATGGGAGATTTCAACTGTCCTGATATATGTTGGCAGTCAAACTCTGCCAACAGGTTCCTTGCTTTCCTTGCAGACAATTTCATGCTCCAGAAAGTGGAAGAGGCAACAAGGGGATCAACTACTTTAGATCTGATCCTGATAAACAGGGATGAGCTTGTTGATGAGATGGAGGTGGTGGGATCCTTAGGGGGAAGTGACCATGCTCTATTGGAATTTGTCATTCAGCGGGAAGGAGAAGCCAAGTGTAGCCAGACATGGATTCTAGACTTTAAAAAAGCTGATTTCTGTAAACTTAGGGACTTACTTGTTGAAATTTCATGGTCAGGAATACTGGAAGAAAAAAGGAGTTCATGACAGATGGGAGTTTCTTAAAGGTGAAATACTGAAGGCACAATTTAAAACTGCCAATAAGGAGGAAAATGGCAGGTGTCTAAAGAAACTGGAACGGTTGAATAAAGAACTCTCAGCCGAGCTAAGTATTAAAACAAACATGTATAGGAAATGGGAGAATGGTGAAACCACCAAAGAGGAATTCAAGCAAATAGCCAGGATATGTAGGGAGAAGGTCAGGAAAGCTAAAGCCCAGAATGAACTCAAGCTTGCCAGAGACATTAAGAACAATAAAAAGGGCTTTTTTAGATATGTCAGCAGCAAAAGGAAAAACAAGGAAATGATAGGGTTGCTGCACAGAGAAGATGGCCAATTACTAAGGGGGGGGGAGGCAGAACTGCCCCACACCTTCTTTGCCTCAGTTTTCTCCCAAAAGGATAGAAGTACTCAACCTGGGGGGTGGGGAGCAGGTAAGGAAGGGGGGGAATGCAGCACAGAGTAGGTAGAGTAGTAGTACAGGAATACCTGGCTAAACTAGATGAATTCAAGTCACCAGGGCCAGATGAATTACACCCAAGGATATTAAAAGAACTGGCAGAAGTTATTTCAGAACCACACTCACAATAATCTTTGAGAACTCTTGAAGAACAGGAGAAGTCCCAGCAGACTGGAGGAGGGCAAATGTTGTCTCCATCTTCAAGAAGGGAAAAAAAGAGGACCCAAATAATTATTGCCCAGTCAGCCTGACATCAATACCAGGAAAGATCCTAGAGCAGATCATTAAACAGTCAGTTTGTAATTATTTAGAAAGCAATGCCATGATCACTAAAAGTCAACATGGATTTCTGAAAAATAAGTCGTGGCAGACTAATCTTATCTCTTTTTATGATAGGTTTACAAGCTTGATAGATGAAAGGAATGCTGTGGACATAGCATATTTTGATTTCAGTAAGGCCTTTGACAAAGTTCCCTACGACATTCTTGCAAAGAAGCTAGTAAAGTGTGGGCTGGGCAGGGCTACTGTTAGGTGGATTTGTAATTGGTTGACCAACCGATCCCAAAGGGTGCTCACCAATTCTTGCTTTTCATCCTAGAGAGAAGTGATTAGTGGGGTGCCACAGGGTTCTGTCCTGGGCCCAGTGCTATTCAACATCTTCATCCATGACTTGGATGAAAGAGTAGAAGGTATGCTGATCAAATTTGCAGATGACAACAAATTGGGAGGGGTTGCTAATATGCCAGAGGACAGGACCAAAATTCAAAATGACCTTGACAGATTGGAGAGCTGGGCCAAAGCTAACAAAATGAATTTCAACAGAGAGAAATGTAAGGCCCTGCACTTAGGCAGAGAAAATGGAATGCACAAATATAGGATGGGGGATATGTGGCTGGATAACAGTACACATGAAAGGGATCTAGGAGTCTTGGTGGACCACAAGCTGAACACGAGTCAGCAGTGTGATGCAGCAGCCAAGAAAGGCAACATAATTCTTAGTTGTATCAATAAGTATGGTGTCTAGATCAAGGAAGTAATGGTACCACTCTATTCTGCTTTGGCATACCTCATTTGGAATACTGTGTCCAGTTCTGGGCATCTCAATTCAAGAAGGATATCAACAAGCTGGAGCATGTTCAGAGGAGGGCGACCAAAATGGTGAAGGGTCTGGAAGCCATGCCCTATGAGGAGTGGCTTAGGGAGCTGGGTATGTTTAGTCTGCAGAAGAGAAGGTTAAGAGAGGACATGATAGCAACATTTAAATATTTCAACAAATGCCATGTTGAGGAGAGAGTGAGCTTGTTTTCTGCTGCTCCAGAGACTAGGACAAGGAGCAGTGGATTCAAGCTGCAGGAGAGGAGATTCCACCTGAACCTCAGGAAGAACTTCCTGATGGTCAGAGCTGTCCAGCAGTGGAATATGCTGCCTCGGAATGTGGTGGAGTCTCCTTCTTTGGAGGTTTTTAAGCAGATGCTGGATGGCCATCTGTTGGGAGTGCCTTGATGTGTGTTCCTGCATGGTGGAGGTTGGACTCGATGGCCCCGCAGTGTCTTCCAACTCTATGATTCTATGAATAATAGCACTATAGCAGTGTTATGCAGAAATGGCCTAACTCTCAGTCTAAATAAGATGGAGTCTTTATTGATCAATAGACAAAACCATTCTAGGACTGAAAGTACAAATTGTTTGGGATAGGTTTGTACTCCCTCTGACAAATCACTTCCTGGTCCTTCACAGCTTGTGGACAGTCTTAGATTCAGCATTGTCCCTTGACAATGAAGTGGATACTGTCGGCAGATATTTCAGAAATTCCGGTTTCTAGCTGTTTCCTTTACTAAGAAAGGCAAATCCTTGGGTATAATTCTGTTTTTACTAGTCATAAAATGCTGCATTGCTAAAGGAATGTCATCATGCTCTTGTCATTCCATTTTATTTCCATGGTCTGTGACAAAGTACTTAAGCCTCCAATGATGTTGGAACTACCAGAGATACTGGACTACTCAAGTCTTCAATGATGCTTGAGTTGCCAACAAATGCAGTCCTTTTCTAAATACAATGCAGTATCTCTGAAAGCAAGTCAAAACTGATATATATAATGCACTGTGTGTGTTTTACAAGTATGATATTAGGTCTATACAACCTAGCCCCATGATACTGGGAGCCATTGTGCATTTCCAGATAGTTGCCTGAAATAGTCTATTGTCATTTTCTTCCTTGTTGAAAGCTCTCTGGAGGTCTTAGCATAAGAAAACACAGTTGCTGGCAAAGAAGAAGGTGAAAAAGAAGAGGAGGAGGAGGTGGTGGCGGCGGTGGCGGCATCAGCAGCATCAGCAGTTCCTCTGAATTGTTGGACAACTTTAAACACATGTTAATTCTTTCCTTACCTTTATTCTTCATATATAAGCTGAATCTTACTGATTCTTGCCTGTCCGGTAGGCTTTGATCTTTCCAGCTTTCAAGGCTTTACTTTCAGAAAGTATTGCTTTGACAATTAAAAATATGATTACATTTAAGGCAACCATGCTATGTTCTGCTGCTCTCACTGCTTCATCTGTACGCTGGCTTCCAGATCCTATTAAGCTTTTCTAATTGCAGCCCTGGGGCTTAACATATTGATGCATCTTGAAACATGGACAAACAAATATTAAATGTTCAATAGTTACTAAGTATAAGCAACTAAAGTTCCATGGCATTGCTCACAGTAACGTTGCTTACTATTGTGGAATTAAAAAAAAACCCAACAACCTTGATTTAAAGTACATGTAACTTTAAAACTGCAGTAAGATGTTTCATATACCATCTCCCATTCAAAACCCTCAAATATTAAAATATAATTGAAAAAATGGTTGAAAAACATGTTTTTCAAATGTTGAGAAACCATGAAGAAAAGAATCCTGGACTGGTGAGAATCTTAGCTGTTTGAGACTTATTCTATGCAAAATTTGCTTGTGGTTGTTTTGCAAAGAAAACAGCATATCCTGGGCAGGACATAGACCTTTCTTCATGGAAAATAATATTTAAATACTGAAATATTTACCCTGTGTATAAAATGATATTTTCTGTCCAGAAAATGCTGTTTTTTATTCAAATAAACTGTGTCCAAATGTTAGGCAGAATAAATCCCCAATTATAGCATTTTATGCACAGAAAATAGTCTTTTCTAAAATTATATTTCCATGCATAAATAGTTTTTTGTGTAGAAAAGGCTATTTTCTGTGCTGAAAATGTTGTTTTCTATGCAAATCAATGATGTGCAAGTGTTATGCAGAATAAATCCTTAATTACAGCATTTTCTGCTGCTTATATACCAGTGAATAAATATTAATTCCTTTGCAGAAAATACTGTTTTCTGTGCAGAGAATGCTTTTCTATGCAAATCAGATATGTGCAAATTTTATGCAGAATAAATCCCCAATTACAGCATTGTTCTGTGCTGAAAGCAGTATCTGCTGCACAGTAATTAAAATTTCTATGTTGAAATGTTATTTTCCACACAGAAAAGACCATTTCCTATGCAGAAAGGCTGATTTCTGTACAAAACAACCATGTATGTTTTTTTTTCCACAGAATAATTCCTGTGAGAATTATGTGAAAATTATAGCTTTTGAAGACTTGCAGATAACTTTTGAAAACTGTGGTTTTTGAAGACTTTCTTGTGGCAGGGAGAAAATTGCTGAAATTACTCTTTGCTACCTTCAAGAAGAAACTTAGTGATCAATCACATCTCTCATCACCATCTCAAGCTATTCATCAGCAAACTCTATACTATACATTGCTGTATTGGCTCTTAGCATTTCCAGCTCCACAGAGCAGGAATAAGGAAACTCTGTCTCTGAAAGAAAGAGACATCTTGAATAACATAGCAGCAGAAATCCTATTAGTGTTCCCAACCGGGGGGGGGGGGGACGGGGAGACCTGAATCATTGAGATTTGCATATGTTTACACTCTCCATTCCACATTTAATTCAGAGGGTCTAATTTAGTTGGGAATACCAGTAGGACACAAAATGCCACATGTGAAAACTGGATAAGGTAATGTTATTCCCTGTCATGAACTTGATATGCACCTTGGATCTAAAAATGCACAACGGGAAGATGGAGCTACATTAGGAAAACATTATCCTTGAATGTACTATTTCAAATTTACAGCATAATTCAATTGCTTTACGTGTACATCTCCCCTGGACAACCATTATATTAGCAATGGGGAGCTGATCCTTACAGGAGAATTCTTCATGGAAGTTTCCTTTCCATATGCCTGTTTTCACCATCTTTGCCATATGTCTCAACTTCATTCTCATTCATGCATCACATAGTAAATTTGATACTGTCCTCCAAATGTATCCCATCTGTAACTCTGAAGTACAGTTAAAGCTGCCAGAGAGAAAAAAATTATTTGACTATTCCATATTCCATTGACATTTTTGTCATTTTGTTGATTTTTTTTGGAAAAAAATGATCATTCTTTTTTTTTTCTTAATTGTTTTTAATTAAAATTCCTTATTTTTTTTAAATCAACCATTATAACTTTAAATTATTATGCTGTGTGATCCTGTAGGCTAATTATTCTGATATATGAATTATAATGAATGATCAGAGACTATACACTCTGACCATCAAAGAGATGTCCAGTTTATCCAAGTGGAAATCTACTAATTCCAATATAAATGTCAGCAAACTAATCGCAGTAAAGCTAAGCTTGCATTAATGTGATGGGGCAGACTCTTCTCCCTATCACCCTGAAATGCACGAGTTGTTACTTATACAGACAAAAGCTCAACTTCTGGCTGTTGCAAGGGGATAGAGACACCACAGCTCAATTCAAAGGATAAATAAACCAGTATTCAGTGTGCCTTAGGTTCATGACTACATCAGATTAGAGCCTGATGATAACATTTGTAGCAACAATCCTCTACAAACCAGAAAATTCCAGGAAGAAGCATTATGGATTGCATTACAAATTCAGTTGTATTGGTTCAGAAGTAAGCCCCACTGAGGTCAATGGGTTTAACTCCCAGGTGAATATGAACAAGATTATAGCCTGAGAGAACAGTTTAAGTAATATAATATTGGGTAGGAAAATGCTAACTGTATTTTAACTTTAAGCTAGACTGAAATGAATGGGCTATTAATGAATACTTTCCATATACGAAGTATCAACAGTAGCTTCCGCCCACCTCTCTCTCTCTCTCTCTCTTTCTCTCTCTCTCTCTCTCTCTCTCTCTCTCCCTCTCTCTATGTATTTCACAAGGTAATAATGGTGGCCCAGGTCATGTTAGTTGTCACTGTACATATCCTGCTTCACAAAGTTTGAAAAATAAATGCAATGAAATCATTATCTGGTGACAGCATAAAGTGACTCAGCCAAAGCTCATGGCAAATTTGAAAATCTTATATATGAAGGGGTTTTTCTAGCATGCTTTGGAATCATACTATTTATATTGCATATTAGCATTTAAAAAAAAAATAACGTGTGCCACCCTATACAGGATAAGAATTTTGTAGGTTGGTTGAGAAGTGAAATGTAGGAAACCAATCATATGGGTTATATTCTGGAGGCTTTTGATGAATTCACATAGCAACATTCTTGTTTAATTGCAAATTAAGTGTTCAAAAGATCACGTTGCTTCCCTTGAGAACAACATTTGATGTTCTGATGTACATAGGAAAAATCACAGAGAGAAAAGACAGATATTTAATTATTAATTGATTATTTTAAAGGTAGGGGAAGAACATGGTTTAAGGAGTGTTTGTTACTAGAGTATATAAATAGATCTAGCCAAGACGGTAGCAGAACAGAGCCAAGGCAGTAACTAGAAACGCGCTGACTACAGAGCAAGAATATTTTGAGGCTTAGATATCTTCAATAAGGCTAAGCCAGCTCAAAAGATTCCACTGCTGCTCTAACACACACGTCTTTGATGTTCCCTCATCTTTACATCATAGAAGGAGCTCAAAGGGTTAATTAAAATTTAATGATATCGGCAGTACTTTGAAAAAGTTATGAACTTGTGCGAGATCAATCATTTTCTTGGACTGCCTGACTTCAAAGCAGACATTATGCAAAAGGGGAAAAAAATCTTCCATTCTGTACTGAATTCATAAGCATGGATTTTCTCATTAGTGGTCTAGGCACAGAGTAGAATCCAAGTTCAAATTGAAAAAAGGGGGTGATATGCCAAAAAGTGGTTAATCTGAATTTTAAGCCTTTGATACCAATCACATCTTTGTTCAATCTATGCACCAGTGCTTTCAAAAAAGCATAACAAAACAAAAGCACTCATGCGGGCTAAGAATAAAACACCTGGAATTACAAGATGAATGATACTTTGGCTTCTAAACACACTTGCACAGTCTTTGGAAAATAGTTATTAACTTGTTTACCTTTGTACTATTATATTCAATAAGACGTCAATGAAATAATAACTGAACCCCCTCCACTACCTTTAAACTACTTCTTAAATATGGTTTATTTTTCATCTCTGGTCTACCATTTTATATAGTGCTGTAAATCATGTTTACACTTAAGATAACTATCCCAATAGGAATACAATTCTGCTGCACCATAGATCCAGTTATTAATAGCACTATTCTATACATATCTATTCAGAAGTAAGCCCTCCTAAAGTCAATAGATAAATGTGCACAGGATTATCACCTAAGAGGTTCATTCTTTTTTTAAAAAAATAGGATAATATTGAGGGAGAGCCGGTGTGGTGTAGGAGCTTCAAAATGCTTCTCCTAAACTGCCAGTCCTAGGCTTCCATGGGATGAAACCAAGCAGATAAAATGGTGTATAGGAGTATAATTCAGTAGTGTGAATGGGCCGTGGATTTCTATCCCTTCTTGAGGTGAACCATTACTGCATCCATCTAAGACTTTACCTGAAGCTTCATAACAACCAGTGGACCTAAATCCAATTGCTACCCACTTCCAACAAGAGTACATCTACTTAATCAATGAAATGTTTGTAAGTGTTGAACTTCCTAAATTCTCATTGATTCAAATGGTATAATCTAGCTGAAACTACTGAATTTAATTTTCCCAAATCTGACTTCCCAATCTGACATTCACAGTCTTCTTTAGCTATGTGTTAGTGAAGAGACTGTGTCATTTTCAGTGGTATCTGTAGCTTGACTCCTGCCATACCCCCTATATACTGAAAGAGATGGCATCAAAATCCATGTTAGTATTTACTTAGCAATATTTACTTGGCAGTAAAGAAGATATTCTGTTACATGAACATTTGGCTCTCTTTTTTAATGCAGGCAGGGGGCATGAACATACACACTGCTGTCCCACTTCTACATGTGCTTCCTCAATGCCTACAAAATCCCTTCCTTGGTACAAAGATTACCTATTGGAAGGATGATGAAACAGAATGTGTGTTTATTTCTTAGCACAGTTCTGATCATTTTGTGTATCTATTCAAAAAACCATAGATCTCACCTTCCTTTCTGCAAAAGGAATATTGTTATGAAAACATGAAGTGGTCTTTATAGAATATGACCCAAGAAGGAAGGAAGAATGCAAGCAGTTCCTCCATTAACTTCCTTTTAGTCAAGGAAAAGCAGTAACATTTAGACAGCTGTGGAAAAGCAGGAATCACCAGAGACACCACTTTGCCTGTTCCTGGCTGCTGGGTCTGAGGAGCTCTGCAATAGTGTAGGCAAGGAAGCCAATAAAAGATCATTGACTAGCTCTGAAGCAGGGAAGGCAGCTGTAAGGCAGAAGCCAAAAGGCAGGAAAAAGGCTACAAGTGTTTCCCTTGGACCTGAGTTGAAGAATGAAGGGCTGTGAACAAGGTCTTGTACAACAGCTGGGTGGAGGCCTTTCTTGGCTGCCTGAGCTGGGAGGACACCCAAGAGTATTATAAGCTAAGAGGGACTGTGAGGGAGCCAAGAGAGAGCACCTCTACAAATAAGGAAGCCGGACAAGTTGGCAAAGTAAACAAAGGACTTGAGGAATGGTTATTGTGAAGCACCATTTTGTGTCTTGGCAAATACCTTCTATTTATTGGTTTGTTTTTGTTCTTGTTTGCTCCTTGGTACACTAATCCTCTCAGGCTGTCTCTTTCTCAGCTCCTCATCATGCAATTACTTACCAAGATTCTACCAAGGTCTGTCTCTAGAAGTTACTTATCTGTGTATTATGGAAGCTCATTCTGCAGCTACTTTCACTAGTTGTTGTTGTTATGTGCCTTCAAGTCATTTCCAACTGATGGTGGCCCTAAGGCAAACCTATCACAGAGTTTGTTGGGGCTGAGAGTGTGTGATGAACCCAAGTTCACTCAGTGGGTTTCCATGGCTGAGAGAGGAATCAACCCCTGGTGTCTAGGGCCATAGTTCAATGCTCAAACCGCTACACTGTGCTGGTTCTCCACTTTCACTCACGCATTGACTATTTTCCTTATCTAAGGACTGTCTAAACTTAGAATAAAGACAGCTCTCTCTACCTGAGAGACAAAGGTTGTGCAAGCTATGAGGCTTGATGTACTCTATCCCATACAGGCCATGATCTCCATGGAGTCTATGATTCCATGACACCAGCCAACCCAAGTAGAAAACTTTCAAAACAGCCCTTATGACAGCACTTGTGGCTTAATCTGAATTTAGTAATTAACAGGAAAACAAGAAAGAAATATGACCTGAATCATATCAAATCATACCATTTCATCCATTTACACCTACATCGAAGGTAAACAAGTTCTGGGGGCCAATTTTCCAACACCAAGACCTGCCATAGATCATACTAGCTCTGAAAACATACACCCTAAAAAAAAAAAAATGAAACAGGAAGTGGCTGGAGAACACTTCCAGTTTCATTGGCCATGTGGCATTGTATATGCACACACTTGGGGCCTTCCAGAAATGAAACATGATACTTGAAGTCATATTATTTCTCTAGTGAATGGTCTTGAGTTGGGATTTGGAGTGCCTGGAAGGGAGTTAAAAATCCCATTCCTAACAATGTCTGGGGCCCATTCACACTGCAGAACTATGATGCTATTTTTCCATTTAACTGCCACGCTTCTGTCATATGGACTGACAGTATAGGAAGAGACATTTAAAATTCTCAGTCAGAGAGTTCCTCTAGTGCTTTGACCAAATTACAAACCCTAAGATTTCACAAGACAAAACCATGGCAGTTAAAGTGGAATGATATTGCTACAATTGTGTAGTGTGAATGGACTCTTAGTGTTGCACCTGCTCTGATATACAAAGAAACAGTCCACTCTGACATGAATAATGGTCCTTCCTCGAAAGAAAGAAAGAAAGAAAGAAAGAAAGAAAGAAAGAAAGAAAGAAAGAAAGACCGACCGACCAAGCTCCATGCTCTGAAAAGCCCTTTCTGCTCCTGCCACAGATCAATTCACTATTAAATACACAGGAGTTAGTCCATATCCTCCATCATTTCACTGATGTAGACTGGGACATATACAGCTGAGCAATATTAGAATGTGTTCAAAAGGTCCAGGCAACAAGCCGACAAAAGTTACGAATGAGGAAGAACACTCAAAACTACTTCCTCAAGAAGAAGCCTAGAATTTATCCACTGAGTTTATGAAAGCCTGTAAAAATTAAAAATTCAAATGAGTTGACTAGGAAGGCTAAGATTCCACCCCTCCTCATTCTTCTCTCCTGTTGTTAATTCCAGGCAAACTGCTTTCACTTTGAATTCAGTTTACAGCCATTAAAATATGCAAAGACTAAAGGGGAAAGTGAGAGGAGGAGCAAAAAACTAGAATATTTTTATAGCAGTGGAGGAAAGTGGGATAACAAAGGATTAACTGGGGTTGCTGTCCCTGCCACACTGCGGCCATTGGAAGGTATGAAAGCCCACATACTATCTTTCAGAGAAATGGATCATGTGTTTGCTAGACATCAAGAACTAAATATTTGATGAAGGCCAGCATCCAGAAAGGCTGTTCCATTAGTGAAGTTACTTCTGGCAATGAAATCAGTTCTCCTCATACCCCCTTACCCCAGTGAACAGAAGGTTGGAAGGGGAGAGGAGATGACGTGAATAAAAAGTACCAATGTGCTATTATTCTAGGCCTATGTCTGTCAACGATAGAGATTGGTAAAATGCAGCCTATGTGACACTTGTTGCTCCAAAGGCCATTTTTGTGGTCCAAAGTTTCCTTGCTATCCATTTTTATTTTTTTAATATATTATATCCATAATACCCCACCCCCACCCCCACCCCCATTAAAGCAAAAGGAGTACAGGAAGCCTCTACCTTTTGATTCTGTGTTATCTGATGACGCTCTCTTTAGGCGCTTCTAAATTAAGGATAACTTCCATTAATTTGAGGGGATTCCACTCTTTCATCGGTTTTTCTTGCCCACAGATGCTCACTTGGAACAGCTTGCACATGCACACCGCTTGCAAAGTGAGCTGTAGGAGGGAGGCATCAAGCCATCTGAGAGACTTTGCAAGCACTGTGCATGTGGCTGGTCCCAAATGAGCTTCTTAAGTCCTTTATGCTCCCTACAGTGCAATACATGGGTTCCGGTTTTCAAACAATTCTGTTTTCTGACACATTCCAGTCCCTAACCTATCCAATAAGAACAGAGACAGGGGGGAGCCTGTATAGTTCTACCATATTTTTGCCCTCTGGACTATTCAAGTGCTGGGGAGAAGTGTTTCAAAACCAGAAGTGAGATATCAGCCCCCTGCCATAAAGTATATAAACATGTCACAAGTAATGAGAATATATTTGGGGTATCCTAGAAATAATGAGGGCTTGTTTTCCCTTTTTATCCATGCTCCAGCTGAAGAATCACATGAAGGATGAAACAAGGTAAAGGCAGAGAAGCCTGAAGGTGATGGCAGAAAATAGAGGCTGGACAATGGGTTGCATGAAGGAAACAAGAACCCTACTCACAATGAAACATGTACCCGATTCATCAGTCTACATTGTTAGTCTCCATGTTACAAAAGACACTTGACATTTGCCCCAGAATGTCTGAAAAGGAAAGCGTCTAGATAAAGATGAGTGAGAAGCTTTAAAGATTTTGTTAGTGATCATTCACATATCTGTTCACCCATGTTTTCAAACACATAAGCAGGACCTTCAAGTAACGCATCGCTTTGGGTCCCTTCAAATGGGACTACATTATGATCCCACGTTTGCATTTTTATATAGTCACTCTCATTGTGTTGTTGAAATATCTTAATTTCATTTGTCACGGCATCAGTCAGTTGTAAGATAGCGGTGGGGGAACTGCATAGGGAAACATGACCTTGCTGTCATTGACAGTTAAAAATAAAGCAGCATTGCATTAAATTTGTATGAGATATAGATTTTCCGAGCCAGATTGGCATCAGGTGTAATTTGACATGGGTCAGTTAAACCAATGGAGCTCTCTTGATTTAGATCCTGTCAGCCTGCCTAGTCCTTACTGCTTTGTGGCTCATCTTCACAAAAAAAAAAAAAAAAAAACTCAGAAGGAGTAGTGTCACTCTGAGGCTGCCACAGGAGTGTTCCATTGTACTGCCTTGATGAATTGAAGCACTTGGAACAGATGCACCGTTGAAACATGCTGTATAGATCCACAATGGGTAAAAGGCTCTTAAATATCTCACTCTTGCAAATAATGGGCATGAGGATTTGTTTATGCTTGGCCAGGTTTTCCAGATCAAAGCATTTGGAGCCTACCATTTCAACATGCCGCACAGATGTCTGCAGACTGCCCTGCAGAAATCGTGTGTGGCATTTGCCCATACATAGCCAGTTCTTCAGTATGCTCCAGTACTGGTCTGCCTACAGCATGTATAAGCAAAACAGAAACATCACAGCCAAGCCAGAAAACAAATCTAAGACCAAAAGAAATGTGGAATCAAATATTTGTTCAAACTGAGTAAGCCAAAAACAACACTCAGCTCTACCCCACCCCACAAAATTAAGCTTTCTGTTATTCTTATAAATTGTAGAATAGGATTCCTGATGGTAATTGCCAAAAAGTCAGCTTCAATTTGTAGTGACCCTGTGAATGAGAGACAACCCTGCTCAGGTACTGCAAACTGAGAGCTGAGGCTTCCTTTATTGAGTCAATCACCTGTAATATAGTCTTCCTCTTTTCCTGCTACCTCCCCCAGAAAACCATTATCATCTTTTTTTTTTTAAATGAATCATGTCATCTCATGACATGTTCAAAGTAGGAGTGCCTCAATTTGATCATTTTGTTCTACTGAGAGTTCAGACTTGATTTGCTTTAGGGTCTATACAATGATCATTTTGGTGTTCCATGGTATCTATGGAGCTCTCCTCTAATATCACATGTGAGTTCCAGTACAGAGTTTAGAGATTAAGCCACAGTGAGTATCATTCTTGTGTGCTTCTCCATTTCCTCTACTCTGTTTCCTCCCTTTCCTCTCTACTTCCACTCACAGAATCATAGAATCATAGATTTTGAAGAGACCACAGTGGCCATTGATTCCAAGCCTCTGCCATGCAGGAACACACACTCAAAACACCCCCAGCAAATGGCCATCCAGTCTTTGTTTAAAAACCTCCAATGAAGATGACTCCTCTACACTCTGAGAAAGCTCTTACCATCAGGAAGTTCTTCCTAATGTAAGTCTCTTTTCCTGTAGTTTGAATCCATTGCTCCATGTTCTTGTCTCTAGAGCATCAGAAAACAAGCTTACTCCATCTTCAACATGACATCTGTTTAAAGTTTAGAAAAGTTTGTTAGGAGTTTTCTGCCAGAGAATATTAGTGCCTCTGACCAAACTCCAGGATTCCACTGGCTGTTGCTATGGCAGCTAAAGTGAAACCTAGCACTATAATTGTGTAATGTGAAAGGATTTCTGGACTGCAGGGTGAAAATTAAAGTTTCATGGCCAATGGGGCTCCTCAAAAGATAATATGATCTACAAGTTTATTACAGGGGAGGATGCTCTTACAGATATCTCAAGTTCTCTTCGGCTTTATATCAGTGCTACCACTCTATTTTATAATTGTAATTAGAAATATAAGAAATGACAAGTCTTCCTTATGATATCCACCACAAATAGTTTTTTTTCCTTTTCTTTTTTTTAGTTCATTTCCATTAGTGAACTTTCTGACTATCATTCATTTAGTCCCTCTGCTGTGATTCAGTTCACAATCTATTCTGAATTTTTTCAAAGATGATTTGTAAAGAAAATCTACTTAGGGGATCTTGAAATTTAAAGATCATTGTTAAATATAGAAGCTCTGATGTATACAGAAGCTGTTAATAAAATACAGCTGGGAACCTGCACAACAGGAAGCCTACTAAGCCAAACATGAATTTCAGGCATGGGTTTCAAGAAACCTTCTGTTACAGCATTCACTTACCCATTTATATTCTATTCTTTCACCATCTGTATACTATTCAGAACATTTTTTTAAAAAAGGTAAAATAATACATTCAATACCAAAACAAAACAAAATGAACATGCAAAGCCAGAGGACCTTTCTGCACTACATTGTTATAGTGCTATTGTTCCACTTTCAACATCCTGTGGAATTCTGTGGCTTGTAGTTTACTGAAGCCAAAGAGATCTCTGGCTGAAAATTTCGAATGCTCCTCACTAAACTGGAAACCTCAGGATCCCATAGGATGTTGAAAGTGGAATAATAGCACTATGCAGAAAGATCCAGAGACAATAAATAAACCAAACTTCAAATGAAGTGAATGCATAAAGAGCTTTCTGGAATGGAAATGTCAGCATCAAAAGACAGCCATGGTCCTGGACTGTGAGATGTCCACACATGAAAAGCTATGACACACGTTCAAGTCAACCTCTACAAATCACCTTTTCTCTGCTACAGCCCCTTGTCCCAAACATGATGATTTCCTGGCTGGTGTTGGGGGTGCTATTGATGGCAACAGAGAAGCCAGATAATTTTCTATAGCTGGACACACAGAAATGGCATCATTAAAATGGCATACACTGGAGTTATGACATTGTAATTCATTTGCAGGGTGCCAGTCAACATTCGGAGATGGAGCCACCCAAACATAATGGAGCATGGTGTGCTGCAGCAGTGGGTTAAGCTGTGGATCAGACTATTATCTTCATGCACTGTGCCTTCACCAGGTAAGGCAAAGAGGGAAGTTTCTTCTTCTGATCTTAGTAAATTGGCAGTTTGATAGGAAAGGAGAAGAGCTTTCAGGTATTCAGGATCCTATTGTATTTGTTTGTTTGTTTGTTTGTTTTCTACCCTTTCTCATAAAGAGCCCAGCATGGCTAACAATCTCCAGAAACCACAGTACAACACACAATCACCACCAAAAAAAACAAAACAAAAAAACCTAACACCTTAAATATGCAATACAATAAAATATGATAAAAATTATTAGCATGTAGCCTTTCCCTGTGCCTGCACAAAGTTAGATGCCTTCAACTGCAGCATAAATGACAATCGTGAGTATGACTAACTAGCAGGGAGTTTAATAACTGAAAATTTACCTCAGGTGCCATCTCACCAAGAATACCACAAGCAACACTTTCCAAGTTGATCTTGAAAGATGTAATTCTTCACTAATTTCATTCTTGCAATAAGTGATGTCTAATTTTAGCTTATCATTTTCTTCCTCCTGTGAGAAAATCTTTGAAAATGGTGCTATTTTTGAAGACCATTTATAGTTTTGGACTTATTCTGTGCAAAATGTTCATATTTCTGTGCAGAAAACAGCATTTTCTGAACAAGAAACAGCAATTTATGTCTGTGTAGAAACGTTTTCTGTGCAAAAATGGGGGGGGGAACCCTACATTCAAACTTTGTACAGTATAAGTCTCAAAGTGTGAAAATTGTCATCAGTTCGGGATTCTCCTCATCAGGGTTTCCTGACCCATGAGAAACCTATTTTTTGACTATTTCCCAAATATTTTCTAATATTCTTTCTATCTTTATTTGACCTAAATGCTGGTATGGTCAGTACTGGGGAAGATGATTCTTTAGATATTTGGGTTTTGATCCATTTTGGCTTTTGTATACTAGTATAACCAGTTGAATCAAGACTACCTTTGCTACCTAATCATACAAATGCAAAACCACATCCAGGAGCTCCCTCAAACTGCAAATCTGGTTTTCTTTTTTCAAGCAGCATACAACCCATACTATTTAAAATACATCTCCTACTGAATAATCTTTCAGGGCTCAGCATTCATTTTGTTAGCAGGCACCCAGCCCATTTTCGATTCTAGGCCCATTCTAGAAAAGTAGCATTGTTAGAGTTAGCAGTGTTTCCTAGTAGTAACTGCTAGTTTGCATGTTTGCAGATTTCCTGTTTGTTTACTTTTCTGTACCTACTCTTTTCCTGTATTACTCTAATGTGCAGGCATTTTCTATCTCCTCCCTACCACTTTTCCATTATATCATGGAATATATCATTGTGAATGAGTAATTTGTCAGTAAAACTACTTCCATTTTACAAAGAAAACTATATTTGTTTCATTTTTCTTCTACCCTGTCTATGAATGGGTGGGCATGGGGCTGATTATTGTTCAGCTACTTCCTTTCCAGTTTGATTATTCCACTAGAGAAATCCAGTATTATCTCTCATGTTTCTTGACAAATATTGTATAGCCGTCATGGTTTCACAGAGAAAAAGAGGTAAAGCTGAGGAATTGCAGCAGGGCTGCCAAGTGACAAGGTCCACAACTCCAGATCCAGATATGGCAACAGCAGAAAGCAGGATGAATGAAATGATTTATGGAAAGGCTGTAACCTCTGTCTAAAGGACTGATTGTATATATACTTGCTTGACAGAATGCAGACACTGAATTCAATGGAACTTATTTCTGAATACGTATGCAAAAAAAAATATCTGCAAAACAGTTAAGATGGCTGGAATGAGTAAGTCACACAGCCTTATTGAAAGTCAAAGCAAACAAACAAACAGACCACACTTCTCTAACTTAAAATAAAAGGTCTTCTTTACCTTAGTGATGATGACCAGTCATTCCCTAACAATGTACAAATTTGTCTGCACAAAGTTCTCTTAGAATAGAGCTCAGTTTCCCAATCTGTTAACACAACTCTTCCAGAAGTTACTACATTTAAGACTTGATGTACATACTTTAGAAGTATCATCATCCTTCCACTTTGGGCAGGGCAGAGAAAAATTTCGCCCACTGAAGTCCAATTTCTCCTCACTGTTCCTATCCTTCCCATACTCCTTTGTTCTCCTCCCCATCCTCCAAATATTATCTAGAACAGCTATCATTGATGATGGTTTGCATGCTGATTTTACCGTCCTTCCGATATGTCTGCAAATGAGTGTTTTTTTTTCTTTTATGCTGCATATTACAATGATAATCATTACATATCTACTAAGTTATAAGAATGGAAATAGCATCACCTTCTAATGAAGAGGTCATATACGTGTGCATTCAGAAATGTACAGCTCAGCATAGTCAAAACCCAGTCCCTGTTCAATGAGGTTTGCTGCTGTGTGTGTTTAGGACTGCAGCTTAAGATTTTCTGTATGTTTCAGGAAAAAAGAGCAATAGATCAGATCATGTGTACAATGCCTTTCTTTTGCCATAAACAACCACACTGAGTTCTCAGGCAATGAGGAGCAGAAAGGAAAGCTTAAAAAACAGAGGAAGACTGAAACAATGCTGGATTTGTGCAAAACAGACATTGCTCAGTATTGACAGGTTATTGCCCTGGAGTCTGAGAAACAATAAAACTAGCAATGTACCCCAGCATGTGCAAAGTGCCTTTAATGCCACCACAGAGGAGAGAATGCAACCTTCCATGGCAGAATGGAACTTCAGAGAGATGCAAGTACTGGCAACTCTATTAAACCCAAAAACAAAACAATGCACTGTATTCTAGAGGTTTGGCAAAGTGTGGCAACACTAGACAAAGCAGTTAATTGGCAGGGAGTATATCTTACTCAGCCAGTCATTTTCCAGCTCCTATATAGTTCTTTTCTGCAGATGACAAAACCACAGCCAGACCTTTCCCTAAGCCAGGAACTTGGCACAGGAATAGGAAGTGCAGAGAACATAACCACTACCATGGGACAAACTACATGATCAACACTACCCTACAATTAAAAAAAAAGGAAGAATGAAAAAAAAAGCCTCCTCTCCTCTATGGATAAGCAAATAATTCTTCCTAGCAACCTGGCATCAAAAACGAGAACAGTTTAGGAGTAAGGTGGATTGCCCTATCCTTTGGCTCTTAAGGGAGAGAATTTGAAGAGCATTCTACTGCATGTTTATTTCATAGTAACCCCAACTTATTACAGTGTGCCTTTACTTTTGACAAAATAGTCTTGGCTTGCACAATACAAAAGAGAACATTTTATGGGGAGTGGGAGGCTTGTTTCTTCTAGTATGCTCCATACAGTGAGAGGTTTGCTGGGAAGGAAGAGGAGTTCTTTGCCCAACAGCAGCGTTCCTGAAAATATTTGTCTGCAGAACAAGCTGAATGGTTGCACTGAGTTTCCTATAGAGTGTTACAAAGACAACCACCTTCCTTTTCCAGCTTGTCTCTCAAGACAAGATACTCATACACTTTACAATAGAGAGGAAGACATTTCTACCCTGTTAGGAAACAACAACAACAACAACAACAACCTTGTTTTCAGTGGAATGAAAAAAAGGGGGGTATTTAGGGACAAAGGGGGGTATTTAGGGACAAAGGAAAAGGAGTAGAGCTCTGATGATGATTCAAATGAGCATGTGCAACTTTCCAAAATAGATAAAATTCTATTGCACATGCCCCATGCTACCAAAATGTGTGATGTGTCATTTCTGCCCACCCAATTTCTGTGCAAGTCAGGGAGACAGAGAGACTGCTACTGCCACAAGAAAAAGATAGAGAAAGAGAGCCAGTGCAAACGGATGTGGAGAGTCGAAGAAGGCTGCTTTCTTGGGCTGGCTGCTCATTGCACAGAGCACAAACTTGTACTGACTGGATATTGTGACTTTAGATTTTAGAGGAGGAGGAGAAGGAGGAGGAGAAGGCTGGTTCAGTCGCAAGAAAAAGGGAGACAGGGAAGGAAGGTTGAGTATGCAACTCCTCTTGCGTGCCTGCCCAAAGACTTGCTTGAGAAATTTTATGCACCCTCAGTAAAAGGAATGTCAAATCCCACCTCATCTCTGACTGGATTCTTTCAAGCAATTGTAGTGCAAAGCATCTAGGTGGAAAGAAATTACTGGAGAAGGATTAACCTTATAATATCTCTTGAAAAATTCCCGAGATGAAATATATGAATCTGAATCTTGGACAAACCAGAAAGTATTTTCCTGTGTTCTTCAACAGCTAGATATTAACAGTAACACCAACTCCTTTGTAATGAGCAACTTCACAAGTTGCCTTTCTGGACTGCAGTGACAGTAACAAGTGATGATCTGAGGGGGAATCAGAGTAAGGAATAAACTAACTATTTCCCTTTAAATACTAACATTCCAAGCTCTGTATTGTCTTTAAATAGGAGCAGTATACTCATAAATAATTTAAGTATAGTCAAACATGAAAAGAGATTGTCTTTCCTATTCCATATATTTATTTAGAAAGCAAGTTGTTCGACCAAATGGGTTAAGCCCAAGCCTTATACCATCCATGCTACCTTGTTGAGAACATCAATCCTATTTCTTCAAATCTAACAGGAAAGAAATATATAAACTCTGATTTCCAACTTTAATTTTTTTAAAAAATAGTCCATTAATTAATAGTCCAAAATAGGTCCATTAATTTTGATACTTTTTTCAGAAAATGTTAAAATTATAACTAAATTATATAAATTATTACTAACATGGGAAACAGAAGACGAACTGATTAAAGATTTGATGGTTAAATGGTCCCAGAATGTGTGGTATTCAATAAAGTTAGACCAGTGGATTAAAACTTGGACACAACGAATGAAATACACTGCCTGTGAAGATGCAATATAGATGGTACAACCTGTACAAGATGCAATATAGATGGTACTTAACTCCGGACAAATTATGTAAGATGTATAAGAAATATTGCAATAAATGTTGGAAATTTAACATGGATATAGGTACCTTTTTTCATTTATGGTGGTCATGTAACAAAGTAAATAAATTTTGGAAAACTGTCCACTTACAAATTGAAAGGATATTAGGTTTTCAATTCAAAATGTCACCAGAGTTAAATTTTTTATGTGTTATGGATGAAGATCTAGAAAAGAAAGCAGGTTAAGTGTTATTCTATTTTTTCAGCTGCTGTAGGAATAGTCCTTGCACAGAAATGGAGACAAAATACTCTCCCTACTATAAATTATTGGATACTGAAACTATTGGATATAGTCCATATGGATAATTTACACTTCTTTTGAGAGGGGAGAAATATAATAAATTTATTAAAGACTGGGATAACATCATGAGATATTTTGAGAGCACGTGGGGAAACCTGCAGGTGATGAACTTTGAATTTTAAATTTGCAAAGAAGTAGAAGAAAATAATAAATATAAATGGAATAAAATAAGTAGGGTTTACAACTTATAAATTGGGTTATAGATAATATATGGTAAAAAAAAAACAATTTATAGCCAAGTCGGATTGAGAGGAAGGTTTGGAAGAAAGAATGAATGAAAATATTTAGGGAAGACTAGTAGGATAGTAAGGTAAGTTAATGACCATTTTAGGTAATTAGTTAACAATTTCTGGTATTCCTACCCCTTTATTATCCTTACCTTATTCCTATATTTTCTCCTTTTTTCTCTCCCTTTTCATTCTTTTTTTCCCCTCTCTCTTTTTTCTGTCTGTCCTTGACTTAATCTGCCTTCTTTTGTGTGTTTTTTTCTTCCTTTTTTTGCTTTAGGCTCTTGTTTATTCTATTTTTTGTTCTTTCATTATTTTTTGTTTTCTTTGAATTTCTTTCCTTTCCTTTTTTTCCCTTTTCTTTGTTCCCTTTTTTTTTTTTTTTTGGTAAGATGTATAGTAATGGGAATAAAATGAATGGGAATAGACTATTTCTGTTAAACTTTTCTATTATGATAATTAATGATATTTTAATATATATGTTAAACTGTATGATTGTTTGTAATTTTTTATCGAATAAAATTATTAGTTAAAAAAATAGTTCAAGGGATTCTCTTCAGTAACCTCTTCCAGATACCTGTTATAACTGTCTTTGTGAAAGTGCCCAGAACTGCACGCAGATGAATAACAGTATTTAAGCAATAATTTTCCCCTGTGAGAAAATTACTTTTATGCACAGTATAAAAAATGAATTAAATTATTTGAGGCTTGAAAAATTTAGTTCTATACACAGTGAATCAAGTTAATTTATTATTTGCAGCACATGCAAAGGCTTTTTTTTCCAGCTTACATGTGCAATATAATAAAGACAGCATGCATAATTTTTAACCACTCTGATATAACTGAGCTAAATTAGGGAAAAATACTGTCAGATGAACTATCTTCATGATATACATAGCCTAATTATGTGGCAAGAACATTTGTTTTGATTCTGTATGAAATATGTAAACACATTTAAAAAATCATAGAAGAAATGCTACATAATACTTTCTGAGTTAATGGTTCTCTCATAGTAAGTACAAGGAGTACATTATTTAAGAATCAGATTTATTCTACATTTATCTTAAAAGAGTGGGGAAGATTCAGTCACCTTTCTTATGCATATAAATGCATATTTATATTTATATTTATATTTATATTTATATTTAGAATGGAGATGGCCAAATATTGTTCTTCAAATGCTACAGCTACCATGATCCTCTACCATTAGCCATACTGACTAGAGCTAATGGGAGTTACAGTCCAAAAACACTTGAGCGGGGGGACACAGATTTCCCATCCCTATGCTAAAACACAGACAATGTTGTTGCCTTAAACAGAGAAACTTTCAGAATCATGCTACTGGATGCCTCAACAATTACACTGCCTGGAACAAGTGGCAGTTCATTCCACAAAGTCCTATTTTGGCTGCAATTGCTTTAATGTTTGCTAGAGGAAAATGTTAAAATATTAATAATCTAGTAACCTATTCCACAACAGTGAGTCACCAGCTTGAACTTTCATTTGTCACACACACAGACACAGAGAGAACTAAACTTTAATATAAATACGGAAATGGAAGCAGATACATTATGAAAGAGGCAATATCGACTCTAACATTTTATACTGGTGTGAAATTAATGACTCTGCCTGCCTTTCAGGATTTTGCTGAATTTTTGAAAGTAGTTCTGGGAACCTATCCTCTCCCTCCCTCTGCCATTGTAAATATAAAACCTTAACTAGATGAGAAAATCATCTGTTTAGTACTTTTAACTCTCTCTCTCTCTCTCCGCCCCCCCTCTCAAGACACAATTTGGAGCCTGTTGAGATTTCTATGCATATGAAATTAGCTTCTTTTAATCAAGTGGAATTTAAAGTACACATTAGAACTTTTATTACAGAAATAACAGGCATTACCTGAAATGAACATGTAACAAAACTCTCATGTTTACTTCTGCCGCATCACTGTGATGTGGCAGTTCTTCCAAGTTCAAGAAAGGAAAATTGTAACAGAGAAAATGGAGAAAAAAATGTATCAGAGACTTATCAATGATAGCAGATATTTGTCCTTTTAAACACTTGTTTTCATGTTCTGTTACCAGGCTGTACACCCCCATACTTTGATTTCGTTTAAATGTTGAAAGATTTAATGGGCAAGATACAGTCTTTGGTATTGATATAAAATGTACCCTGATATGACTGTATGGCCAAGCTGGACAAGAGGAAGATGCTAGCTGAACATGTGTACTGTAAAGTAGGTTAGCGATCTCCTCTAGGTGTAGCCAGGTCATAGTCAGGAAATCACCAAGTAACTCCAGAGGTAATAGGCTTTTGCTAAGCTATAATAACTCTGCTTTCAGACAATAGTGATGGAGAAGTTTCCACCAAAACACTGATTGTTTTAAATCTTCTTCCCATTGATCTGTGAATTTCTCCATTGTCCCCACACTTGTCCAACCATTACAGAGTTATCACAATGTTCATTAACTCTTTGTCACCTAACATTAAGATTTTAGCTCAGTCTGGACCTCATTGTCCACTCTGCAAACTCCATTGTTTACTCAGCCAGAAAGCTATTCATATCCATGCCCTCCAGGTAGAAATTTTGTATACCACTGCCCCCCCTGCCCCCCCGGGTTTTGAGCAGCTAGCTTGCAGTACTTTGTTTGCTGGTGGCCACATATTGCTCTGATTCCCAAAGAAGTGTTATCCTTAGGTGGGAGTCTAAGCCATATTGTTTTTCACTGCTCTCCAGATCAGTAATGATCTCTCTCATCACCCTTGAGAACTCCCTTTCTCCTTCAGCTAGCCTTGTGTGATTGTGTGAGTGTTTGTGTCTTGCATGCGATTGTTGATTCCCTAAATAAAACACATTTTATTTCATTTTGAATCTGTGGCTGGTTCTTCCCTGTGAAGACCTCGTAAACATTCAGAGAAAGATCTTGCTTGGTTGCCACCCTATCACAGGCTTCCTAATTTTGAGCTAATAATTCCCCACCTTTGAATGGAGGTATTGGCATCACGGGTGGACCTCTGAGTCACCCACATTTTGGGGTATCAGCTCTCCCTAGTAGATAGTCTAGATACCAGAACATTACAGCAGGGAATTACAGTACTGAGAGTTGTCCTATGCTCAGCTCAGTTCAGGACCACCTGAAGATATTTTAAAATCATTAATACTACTCTAGGATAAAAGCAGGGAGGGCTACTATTGAGGCTAGGGGGGGATTTACTCCATCCACTCCCCTTGGATGTCCTAACAGAGATCATAGACTTTGTACCTACCTGCAAAATTATATTGCAAAATGGATCAATATTTACAAGACAAAGTACAAGACACACATTGGGTGTGCGTATGGGGGGGAAGGGATATATGTAAACTGGATTTTAGAATAAATAAAGATTTTGGGGTGGGTTTTTTGTTTTTTTCAGAAAAAATATGTAGCTGCTTTTTTCCTTTATATTCCAAAGCAGCCTTTCTCAACTTTGATTGATTGATTGATTGATTGATTGAATTTCTATCCCACCCAAATGGGACATTGCAAGAATCCCTTAAATAATTTTCAGGTCTCAAGAGAAACCCTACATAGAAATTATTATATCTATAGATGAAAAAGAATTTGTCTCATGGAACGTCTAGCAACCTCTCCTAGAACCCAAGGATTAAGAAAATCCTGGTTGAAACCCTGATCTAAAGTTTAGGCTTCAACGTAGGGTTTCTCATGCAGTGTTCCGTGAAACTCTGAAACTCCTATGAGTTATACAAGAAATTGGGACTGAATAACGAAAAACAGAAACAAAACAAAAATGAAACAAAAATTTTTTAAAAAACAAACAAACAAAACTTTGGAGTAGTATCTGGTTGGACCCTGAGGCTGTTTGAAGCTGAAATGGGTAGTGTACATGTTTGAGTACTGTAACTTCAGTGTAGGAATATCCTAGATTAGACCACCCATTAAGGAGGACACTAAAATAGTTCTTTCATGGGGAAAGGTCCCAACATCATTTATAAATCACGCTTGATAGCACACTGGCCATGCTAGCTAAGACATTTGGGGAAACTTTTCCAAGTTCTGCCAAAGAGTTTCTAAGATCTAAGATACACCCCAACTCTTTTCACTGGCTCTAGCATGACTGGCAACACACAAGGCTCCATAAGCTCCGTATCTCAGAACTTTTCATGCTGAGAGGAGAAATGTTATTTGTGATCTCATTGCCAAAAGAAAGAAAGCCTGTCCTTTGTGGGACCCCTCTGCTTAAGCCGTACTGACAACAATAGGCAAATTTGCAAACAGCATCCTCTGAGCAAGCAACAAAAGAGTGTTACCCTGTGTACTGGGGGTCCCGGGAGGGACACCAAAATGTGCTCAACTAAAGTTGGGGAAAATTAGCTCAGAGCACTGCTTAGCGTTACGAGAGGCAGGGTAACGTAGCGAGATCTCGAACCCTATGTCTACGGGGTCAAGCCGAGTCAAGGAGCACACAAAAGTTGAAATAATAAATGATGTTTATTAAACACAAGCAAAACAGTGTATGCGACACACTCACACAAGATAACTAAAGAAGATAAAGGTTGGAGTGGTATAGAGGGATTTTTAGAGGGATTGCTGGTTTGGGTGATACTTCACCTGTCGTGAAGCCCAGAAAAATAGAGAACGAGGCTGGGGTGCGATGTAGCTCAGCACGTGGAGCTGAGGGGAGGCTCGCCAAGCAAAGCGGTAGCAAGGCAGTATGAAATTCGGGAGCGTTCCGAGGAAGGTGTCGGAATCAAGGGTTTTTATAAGGAGAATGTGACTGCAGGCTATGCTGTACTTGGGGGAAAACGATAGATTTGGAGTTGGAGACAAAGCCTCCGAAAGGTCAGCATCTGAATGATTGAGTTACCGCAGAGGTTCTCAATAGAGTAGCCAGTATGCAAAAGCAGAGTACTTGGGTATTGTATAGTTAACCCATCAGGCTGCCATCGCGGGGCAGAGGCTCTTTTGTAGGTTGTGTGCATACCTAATTAGAGTACTTGCCTGGAGGTCTCCTAAAGCAGTGAGTCAGCTATTTCTGGCCTGCCTGTATTGTAGTTTGAATATTATGGCTGTTAATGGCTGAGCTTGTTTACCTGCTTGTCCAGTGGCCTCGCAAGCACATGGAGAGGAATAGAGAAGTGAAGCTGAATTATGATATCAAGCGGATATCTTTAATATTCCCAAAGCTCGGACTAGCCAGGGCAGTAACAAGAGATCTCTCAGAGGAGGAGACTGGCAGGCTTGATTAAACAATGCTATCTTCTTCTGCTTAGGACATTTTTAAAAATGGGCAGCCATTTCTTAAGGGTGGAGAGCAGAATATCTTGACTAAACTCTAAAATAAAAACCATGGTTGGAAGATTGGGAGTCTCCTTTGCAACTCACTAGTTTTCTTCTATTGCAAACTATTGTTTGCTCATCCATGTCAAGGCAACTATTTGTTCATGCTAAACTTCAGATTGTGTTTGAAGTGGGTAGGGCAATTAAAGCCAACACAGTACACTCAATGTGAAGATATTATGGTAAAGTATTTGTCATTGTTGCTATCTGTCTTCAAGTTTTTTTCTGAACCTATGACAGGGTTTTCTAGGGGATTTGTTCAGAAGGGGGTTGCCATTGCTTTCCTCTGACTGAGGAAGTTTAAATTGCTCAAGGACACCTAGCGACTTTTCTTGGCTGAGTGAGGATTTGAACTCTGGTTTAACTACACTAGCCACTAGACCATGCTAAAATATTACAGCTAGACAAAAATAAAAGAGGCAACAAATATGCAAAAAGGGTATGTGGGTGATGAAAAAAGAAGCACATAATCCAGGGCTTCTTCTAGTCATCCAGATTATGATTTTGCGATCTGGAAAGCAATTTGGTCAGTATTGTTTTAGAACTGATATAGCAGACTACATCATAAAAAGGCCAATCTAGCACAGTTACATCATAACTGTTACATCATAAAAAGGCCAATCTAGCACAGTTGCTTTGCCATGTTGTTGTTTTTCTCCCCTCCCCTCTCCCCTTCCTTTGGATTGGGAGGAACGAGAGAAAGAGAGAGGAATGTAGGAATGTAGGCAATTTATGCTGGTAAACATCTGTAAAAATGGAGCCTGCTCATCCATCTGGGATGAAGGCCAACACTAGCTGCTGGATTCTTCCATATATCTCAGGTGTGGGAACCGTTTTCCTATTGAAGTCTGTATTACTTTGAGCAAAAGCTTTGGATACCTACCTTCCAACAGAGGATGTTAACAGTGCAAAAAAGTGGACCAGGTTTTAAAAGTGGGACATTATTTATATGAGGACCATGAATTGCAGGTTCCTCACCTTGAACTGGATGTAATTAGAAACAAGGGCCTGCATTCTCTTATCAGCTACTTGATTAAACATCCTTTAACTAAGTAATATCTCCTGGCCAGACCATCCCCCACAACCTGAAGTAAACATTATTCAACCGTGTTCTGATTGCCAGGAAAATGGACCGCCTCTCCCCATGCTGCAGATCCCTGGTAAAGTAGGTTGGAGAGGCTGTTATGATCAGGTCAATAGTGTCAAAATCAAGTAGCAATCATGAATACAAGGCAGCTACCTAGATTTACTCATCCATAAATATTCCATATTCACAATCACTACTTAGTCAAGATTTTGACACTATTGGCATGACTGTAACTCCACCCCCCAGCTACTTTGATGGGCATCAGGGGTGTTTGGGGGAGGAGGTCCATTCTGCCAGTGATCGGAGCACAGGTGAATCACATTTCCATAAGGACTGATGGATTGGGCAAGGAGAGGTTACATAGTTAAGTATATTTAATTAAGTAGCTGATAGGGAACACAAGTCTAGGGTTATACCCCTTTTTCCTGCTCTGAAACTCTACATCGGCTCCTGTAGCATTTCTTAGCTCCATGCTGGTAAAAAGGGCTTTTTCTTTTCCTGCATGACCTGTGAGGAACGAGTGTGTATGTTAAGTCATCCCAACTACCACTAGATCTCCTCACTTTCTCCCATTTGTACCCCTTCCTTTTCTTTCCAGTTATGTGATGCTCCATTGTTCATTAGAAATAGGGAAAGGTTATATTGTAACCCTGCCAGGATAGGCATATAATAATTTCTAATGAAACAGGCACTCTTTTGTTCTGAAATATCATCTTTAAGATTCTGCTACACCAGTCATTCATTTTCCGATTACTTATTAATTTAACTGATAATTTTCTGTGGCTAATCTCATAGACCTCATCCAGGCTTCAAAGAAGACTGTAAGCCTCTCTAATATAAATCAGAAGTTCAGACTTGGTTTCGCATATCCCTCAGTCTCTGGGCTTCCCATCCATGTCCCACGTTTAAATGAACAATGGATATGCACAATCAGTTTCTCTTTTACTGGGCAATTACATTTTAAAGCTAGAATGTAGGGAAGACTGTGGAAAGGTACTAGAGTCAGTGCTATGCCAGCTGTAAAGCTGAAGCATATGAATGAGCTCTGACTGTTGTCCCACAGCAGTATTACAAAATTGTAACAGCACAGTGCAAATCTATACTGTTTTTAACTTCATGTTGCAAGCAAAGCTGAAAATGTGCATGCTTCAGAGTTTCAGCACCTGAAATGTGTTTCATGAAATTTTCTTTTTGTATCAATGTGCAGTTATCAATTTATAAGATATGACTATTAGGCACAGATCTTTTTTTAATTATTTCAAATTGCTGACAGCCATCCAAAGTAATTCTGTCCAGACTGTTTTTAAGCATCCATGCAAAGCTATTGTTCCTGTGGCATTAGCAAACATATTTAAGTTTTTATACTACTGATGGCAATCTAAGTACACGAATACTATTTGCTTCCTTCCAGCAGTTGCCATCTGTGTCTGAATTGTATTTCTTCTTGATAAGGATGGTGGAGATAATGAGGATCATAGTAAAATGATGATTTAATTGCTTTTTCTTTATTACAGTATTTTCTTACACTCACTGGCAGCAGTGGCTGGTAACAGCTGTACCCAGCTTCTCTTGTTTCAAACAGTACAGAATAGTTGTAAAAGGAAGAGAAACAAGAGCTGCTAGAAAACACAATGAGATGCACTTATATATTCTTTTTTTAAAAGGAAATTAAATCTAACAAAAGCATGTTATGCTTTACTCAAGATGTCGGTTACAACCCTACGAAAAACAATAATCAATAATGCAATCCTATTCATGTATTCTCAGAAGTACATTTTAATGAACTCAGCATAGCTTTTTCACAGTATACGATTATCAGTGCCATATTCTCTTAAAGAATGCCTAGATTCAGAGCTTGAAAAGTTATGTTTCAAACCCAGTTGATTCTGTTATTTATTGCAGTTTTCAAGACAACTCTTTCCTGTTATTTGTAGCACGCATGAAGAAAGTTAACTTATTGCTTTACTTGTTACACTGATTGTTACTCTTCATTACATTTTTTTTTTTAACCTTGGTGGTGGTAGCAGTGAGAGGAACCTCAGTACTGATAAGAGAATGGCTTCATTTTTTAAAAAAAACTTTCTGTCAAAATGCCTCTAGAGAGGTCCCTAAAAATAATATGTGAAAATGACTAGAAAGTGTTACTAAAGCATCTTGGCTGATCCTTGTTATATTGCTATACACATGTGACTTTGTTCTAGCTCTTTAACAAAAAGTAACTAAAGATAACAAAATTAACACTAACTTCTTACTTCCAAGTTCTGTTTCAGTTAGAAAGTATCTGTTATATACAGCATTATCACATATCATTAAAACCCAAATAGTTTAATCCAGGGAGTATGTACTTGCCGTTTTATAGGCATATCAGAAAAATTACTCATATATAACCATTATTCTCAAAACGTGTGGTAGGCAAAGGGAAAATTGTTGCATAAATTTTAATTTCTACAATTTATCCGGCTGTGTAGCTGTTGGTACCCTAAGGGTTTTGAAGAAGGAGGTTGCAGCAGAGGGGCTCAGACAGAATCTGAGGGTAGCATGGAAGAATGGCCATCCGGGACACTGTGTATCTTCTATGTGATACAGTTGGCTGGGGTTGAAGTTAGGGTTTTTATACCTTATTTTGTACTTTGAAGGAATGTGTTGACAGAGCTGTAATGGCTTTCCCACAGGACTGACAAGGGATACAGAATGGGCTGATTGTTTTAACACTGGAATGACAGAACATTGATGAATTGATGACAAGCTCTTAATGTTTGGTCAGGTAGGGTAATAGGGGAGATCTCTGTAGGGTAAGATTGAGGGGTGGTCTCTGATTGCTTTATCTAGGCAGTTCATCTTTCAGTGTTTTTGAAAATGCAAAGAGCCTGAAGTGGTGAAGGGATTAGCAGAAACCCATCAGCATGGGGGTTTTCTGCGTAATCCCAGCTGGACTCTCATGACTCCAAACATGTCTCCAGTCAGTATGACTCCGATCATGATATCTGGTCATTAATATGTCCACTTTAGGAAAACTGTATATCTCGTAGGAGGGGTGGTAAGGTATGGTAACACTGCAACTCAGATTAATCCAAATAATAAAAGGAAAGGTGCAAAATAGAAAGCAGACAAGGAGAATTCTGGACCAAGAGAATTCATGGCAGGTCATAGAAAATGGAATGGATAACTGAAAGATAATACAGTCCACTGTTACACTACATGGGAATGAGACTAAGTAGGGTATTTTTGAAGAAAAGTGATTTATTTCAAGTTCTCTTATAGATTTGTCAGGCTTTACATAATTCTACTTCTGTGGGACCAATTCATATGAACTGTTTGTAAAAGTCAGGAAAAGAAAGTTCAGTTTATATTTATGGTCATATATCTTCCTGCTATCTATAGCAGATTTAAAGGTAGAATCAAAATCCATTGGAGACCATTAAACAACTACTTTCACAGTGCTTTTGCATAGTTCTTGAATAAACCATTTGTGATAGCATGCTATGTACAATCAATAAATATTCACCTTTCAGTCTGGCAGATTTCAAATGAATTAGGCCAGAATTCTAACTGTAGGGACTTTACTTAAGTTCATTATACACAGAGTAGAAACCAAGTATGGCATCCCAGAATGGTAAGCTTTGTATATTTTGATTTTTGCTCACTCCAGATGTTAATTCAGATACTCTTGATGCTAACCCTCGTTTGTTTTTTGTTTTGTTTTGTTTTTTTGCAATTTCCTTGAGACCTTCTTATGAATGGTTGGCCTGTCTTGTCCTTTGTTGCTGCCATCTTTTCTTCTGTAGGTCAGGGTTTAGCGCTCCTTTGGAATGAATCCAAATCTGTGACTATGCCAAACACATGAATAATGTAGCAGCAAAAGGCTCACCTGAGCATGGCTGCTGGTGACTTAGGCATTCATAGGGCTGCCATAAATCAAAGTCAACTTGATGGCAGTTACAACAAAAGCAAGGGTTACCACAGTGGCTATAATTTGCAGCAGATGTTTAGGGTGGTGTCAGTGCTAGAGGCAGTCAGTGGGTCAGTTGCTTTGGAGTGGTTAAGCTACGTTGACGTTTACAGGTCCTATTCTGAGGTTTACAGGAATTATCCAACATGCAGGATTCTGTTCCCAAAAGATGTTCAGCACTTTGGCTAGTTCCTGTGTACCACTCGGTTTAGATTCATTGTTCTGAAGCAACAGAGTCACCACTCTCCTGGTCAATATTTCATTTGATGATCTCTGCCACATTATGGAGTGTAGATGATATGGCCAAGGTATTGTAGCTGCAGCAAATCCCTTCAAGCTCTTTTCATTATCTTAGATTGTAGATCAACTCAGTGTTAAAATAATCTGAAAAAAATCATGTCACCATCTATTCAGTATTTCTCACATGCATAATTACCCATATGCTAGTACTGTAAGCAATGTTGGGGTAAAAATGTTTTATATTATCTCACTTTCCTATCAGCGACCATGCTGGCTAATGTGTTTTCTAGGCCAAAACACATGAAGGGACAATGATTCCATCCTTTTGCTTTGGCATTGCTTGAACTGGTTTCAACACATATTTTTATATAACTGAAGATTACTGGGGGCTTAGTATCAATTTAGCCCTAGAAAATTACAACTTAAATGTGCCTAGTGATTGGTACCAAAGATGAACTAAGAAAATTATCAGGCTTGTTTACTTAACATTGTTATTATTGAAACTGGAATTCATTTTGGAACATTGTTCAGAAAATATTACATTCCTGCATGTCTGCTTCCTGAATTTATCACACAGTAGAAATGAACCCAGTTTGTTTATGAACTTTTGTGTGTCATCTTTTCTAGACTTGAGCAGAACAGCAAGCCTTCATAGCCTTCTTTTAATGCCACTGTGATCCACAAGCACCATGCAAGAGTCACATGACAGGTCTCATAATTTTAATGCTGAACAAAGGGATTTGTGTTGCCACTAAACAACAAGGTCCCTCTAAGCGTTAGGCATTAGTTAACAAAAACTATCCATAGTCACTGAGGCTATAAAAAACCAAGACTGTGTTTGGGAAAAAGCAACAGAAGATAATGCAAGGAGGAAGTATAAAACACAACCAGAAAAGAGGTAGAAATTATCTTAAAATTCCAGTTATGCCCCTGTTATAATTACTATCCTGATAGAGAAAGAAATCCTATAATATTCTCTATGACTAGCTCTTTGTTCAAGCACTTAGGAACCTCCTGCATGAGTGAAAAGGGGGATTCTACACTCACATTTCCATTACATTACAAACATGGTAGGGGATTTTCTAAAGGAAGGAATTTCTCTGTTTGAAAATTCACTGTTCCAAACTGAATTGAGAGCCTTCAGATATACAGGAGGCTGTCCTCTTTATCCACGCACACATATTCAACAGTTGTTGGGGACTCGGTTTTCCCAACCATTGTCCCACAGTATGAACCAGTGGTCCTCAAGTTTTAATCTTCAAGTACAACTGTCCCAAATTTGTCAGAATCTCTGGTCACTGACCGTGCTGTTTTTCTGGGAGCTGAAGTGCAACATCTGTGGAAGCCAAGATTGGGAACTTCAGTTCTAACCCTTATATCAAGTGGGTGTTCAGTAAGAGAATGAGAGAATTTTGACAGAATGCTACAAAAATCTACCATTCTGATGAGTGAACCATTTCCACTATCCCACAAAATAGCAACTGCATTGTTTCTTAATCATTTCACTTTTTCCTGTGAATTCTACTGATAGCAAAACAAAAAACTATTTTCTCCTGTCTGTGCAACACTACAAATGGCCTTTATTTTGATAACCAGAAAATCTATGAAAAGTACTGCAGGTCTGGGCCAGAATCCTCCTGTGGCAAATGGTTGTCCTTTCTCAGAGTTCATGTAAGTGTAGTTTCTCAGATCCTGTTTTGCAATGGAAGAAATCTTTGGTTTGGTTCATGCATAGCATAACTGATTCCTTCCTGTTGAAGGAAAAAGCAAAAAATTTCTCAGCCTGGATATTTCCTATTCTAGAATTAGAGAAAGGCAGACAGATGACTGTGTCATGGCAAGGCTTTATCTTAACCACAAGGCAATAGAACTGTATGAAGAGCTACCAGTTGGATACTTTGGATACGTTCTGGCTCTATGCCCAGAATGTACCTTGGTAAGGGCATGGGCACAATTTCCCCAAAGGCAAAGACTTGCTATTTCTCAGCAGTAAAGAAAAAATAATGTAATTCACTTTTTCTTCTAACTTGCCACCCATCAATATAGAACTAAATTTTATTTATGAATTTCGTCTTTTTCTCATTACTATTTTTTTTTTTTTA
Source organism: Cyclura pinguis (assembly GCA_030412105.1). Taxonomy (NCBI): domain Eukaryota; kingdom Metazoa; phylum Chordata; class Lepidosauria; order Squamata; family Iguanidae; genus Cyclura; species Cyclura pinguis. The sequence continues at coordinate 136,920,648 of CM059600.1, forward strand.
CCAATTTCATTTGTTCTGGATGTTTGAGCCCTAATTCATCTTTTTGTTTGGATGTTGGGAAAACAAAACTTCAGTTCCTACAAGATTTTAGGTTTTCAGCTATAGAATTTTCCACAGGCCCTTGCATAGGTCAACTTTTTAACTGTTTACTGTAGCTTTCCTAGTGAGGATTCCCCCCGAGGCTGAACAATTCAATTTCACTCCCTGAATTAGTTCTCCATGAGCTAGTTCTTCCTATCTGAATTTTCTTGCAGCAGTCTTCCTCAGTATTCATCTGAGAGTTCAGGAATTTACCTGTTTCAATTGATCGATATAACTCTATCTTCCTTAATCTTTAAGCTGAACTGCTACACAACTAGGAATTTATGAAATTTTAACTAGAGGGCTCGTGGAAGATTAGAGGAAAAAAATAGTTTTTTTTACATCGGGCTAGCTATGGCTAATAACGCATATGTTAAATCTAGTATGCAAGAGACAACTTGAATCTAAATTGTTCTAGTCATTGATTTATATTCTCTATGAAATTCATTGATGTACCTCTGATTTGTGGTATATTGTGTCTTCATCTCAGAGACTGGATTCCCTGGTTTATTTACTACTTCTGGTTTGAATAAAACTTTATATTAATTACACCTGTGAACAGCATCAGGTTATCTCTTCTTACACCCCCTCACCCACATTGGCAAAAAGAGAAGTTGATTTTTAAGTAGCAAGCACATACACAGACTCACACAGAGCGTCTCTAACACTTTGACATGGTGGTTAGAGAGATAATCAATGGTAGGTGAGTGTAAGGCCATGTTACCTACTGTGCAATTGGTTGCACAACTGTGTGTTTCACTATACCTATGTTAGTGCATGTTTATGCTCTGTGAAAAGTGCAAAGTTGACCTGAGAGTCTTCATGCTTACTGGACAAACCACCAACCCAAACATTTTCTAGAAGGGTTTGCTCTACAGCAAGAAGCACTTAAAGTGAATATCTGATTTATCATGATTGTGGTGTTACTGGGGAGAGTGGGAGACTAGTTGTGCTTTTCTGGCACAAAAGGAAAATGGATGGCTAAATAGTCAAGAGTATGCAGAACTTATACGACAGAAAGGATTATTTCCACCCCTGCCCAAGAGATGAGATGAGCCTTAATATTGTGCAATATTTATAAATAACAATGAAGTAAAATGCACTGGACATTCCTGCCAAACACCCATTTCCAGAGCCTCATGTTATTTTTCTAAAAGGCCCTGTTCTGAAAGTATCCATCATTTGACAAGGAAGAAACTGCCAGGAGTAATGAAGAGAAAAATAAGGAACTAGGCAGAGAATCAGAGAAAGACAGATGATTTGGGAAGAGGGCATATGAAGCAAATGGAAAACAGAAAGAAAAAGAGTTGAAACTATCACAGAAAATGCCATAACCCATAATCAGTGGCTTCCAGTTTTCCCCTCTGCCATCACACTGAGAAAGAAGATGTTGACAGCAATATTGAAATCACTTGCTCAAAAGAGTAGCCCATATGAGCTTCAGCAAACCACTTTGAAGAAATTGGTTTCTGGATTGCTGCCTTAATTGATCCTGCAAGAAGGCCAAGGTAGGAAAGACTCACTCTATGTTTTGCTTTGAACAGGAAGCCTTTTCACTTGAAGCACTAAGAGTTATTTTAAAAAAGAATGAATCATACAGGTGTAGGGGTATCTTTTTAATTTTTCGAACTAGAAACCAACACATAGGATCCAGTACAACACAATGCCAGGTGTACAGAAGGAAACTGCCCCCACCATTTAAATATGGAAGCATCTTGTGTTTGACATAAAACACTTCAAAAGCAGCACTATTCTCTTTTAACAACACAATAGGATAAACCTTATGCACTTTCAATTTTGTTTTCAATATACATTATAAAATCTCTCTCATGTTCAGCTTGTAACACAGATATTCCTACAGTTATATTCTGGTATCAGTGTGCAAATAATCTCATGAATCAGGTCCTGACCTTTTCAATCAAAAACACAGAAAGAGGAAACCTAACAGTCATTGTTATAATGAATGTTTGGATTTTATATATTACCAGCTAAGTTTCTTTTGAAATCAAAATAAAAATGCATAATATCTTTCTCCATTTGATTTTAATAATGCAATCCTATGATGTTTAACCAAAGAGTAAATCCTACTGTGATACTCAGAGGGAAGTCTGAATAGGGTTTATTTTCATTCTGCAATGGATCTAATCACACACATATAAAACCTGTATCAAGTCAGGAAATCTTTATTTTCTCTTTTTCCAAATGTAGAGTTATTTGCCAGGGTTTCCAGTTTATTGTGTGTTTCCCAACAGATCTGATTTTTAATTGTCAGTGGTGGTTGGCTTCAGCAATTACGAAATGATCAAAACTAAAATAAATAAATAAATAAATAAGAAAGAAAGAAAGAAACACATTAAATAATTCTGTGGAAAAAAATGAGTTGTGTTTGGGCCTAGCTTTACATAATAAATGAAATTCCAGGCAGGTTCAAATTTTTTAAACTGCTAGGCTAAAACATTCTCCTCTTCATTCACATTAAACCCACGTTATTTCCAATGGACATCATTGGAATGATGCTGAAACTCTACCACGATTAACTAACATACCTGAGGATAAGCAGAAGGCAGCACTGCTTTATGTCTCTCCATACAGCCCCACATGGAAGGAAAGACCCTGTGAGAATTTTTTTTCCTCCTGTGGTGGGCCTTTCCCTTCCCTAAATGTTATACTCTACTGCCTAAGATGGTGGCAACCATTTGCCTTTTCTTTCCATTCACTTGGAAGGAATGGACTGCCTTTGGACTGCAAAATTGGTGTTCCTTCAGCCTGATGATCACACTGTCACTTCTGCAGGCAAGTGAAGGAGAGTGGCTCAAGGCAGGATAGGGAGACCGACTAGTTTTTGCTGACTCCAGTCCTTGTTGTAGCTGCAGTGGAAATTTCGCTAATCACCCTGTAGCAGGAGAGCTAGCAATTGGCCACAGGACAGCAAGAAGAAAATGATAAACAGGAAGCAAGCGAGAGAGCAACTGCTGTGCCTTTTGCTTTTTATCAGCATTTGGAAAAAATGCTTGACCATGCTGTGTGATGGATGTTTGGAGCTGTAGATTAACAAGTAAGTCTGCCAAGCTCTAACAGCTTTTCCTTTTATAATGTTGAGAGAAGACACCAAAATAATAAGGTGGGGAAGGAGAAAGAACTGATTATGAGGAGGCATGAAAATACACTTTGGCAACATGCTTTTCCAAAACTGGAATGAGTCCTGATTCTCTGTCCTGTCCGTCACCCCAAATACATAGTTCGGTATCTTCCCTGTCACCAAGAAGCAAGACAGATTAATTACCAGTTAAACACTCTACTCTGTACATTTGATGTCCACATATAAAATTCTGGATTCTCACTCATAAATGAGACTCAAACAGTCAAATCAGATAATATGTTTAACATATTTTTAGAAGTGGGGCTTAAATCTATTAAACATTCTCAGAGAATAAAAGAAAATAAAGAAAAGCTACAAATTTCTTTGAGCAAAGAAAGAAAGAAAAAATGAAGAAGGAACCTTTTTCCTAGCATGCTAATATCTATTTTTCAGAGCAGACATTCCACCTCAAATAGCTGAGACAATTCTCCTTTAAGTTTTACAAAGAGCAGAAAAATAAATCCCCAAATTACCTGTAGGAGCAAATATTTTTATCACAAAATAGTATGCGAAAAATTAATTTTTGTATACTTCAATAAAACTAACATTTTAGTTCTTTAATTCTTTTAGGTCAATCAGCCATAGGAACATAAGATGAGTTCTGTTGGATCAGACCACGAAATTGTTCCCAGTAGCCAGATACTTCGACAAACTTCATCAACAGTAATTCTTTGCCAATTCTGTTTTCAAAGGAAGCACTGAGTAATTTTAGCAATTTTCTGCCTTTTGCAAGTACATCTTTGAAAACTGTGCAATTTCTGAAGACCATATGCAATTTGGAACTTAGTGTGAGCAAAATTCACATTTTCTGCAAGAAATAGAATTTTTCAGACAGAAAAAAATACAAAAGGGCAAAGCAATGAAGGCAACAATGCAAAGGTCAGGAGTTTCCACTTTTCCTATTTTGGCAAATGGGTACTGGCAAAAAAAAAAGTGAGTTTGTAGTTTTGTACCTATCATTCCTCTGCTTTCTCTCTGTGCAAAGAAGAATCAATTTCCTGATTTTTGTAATCACCTGCCTTGGGCTAGAAAAGACTGTGGGCCTTTCCACACTACACTGTTATACAACTATTATTCCACTTTCAACATCTTGTGGAATTCTAGGTTTTGTAGTTTACTGAGACCAAAGAAAATTCTAAATGCTCCTCCCTCAACTGCAAATCCCAGGATTCCATAGGATGTTCAAAGTGGGATAATAGTACTATAACAGTGTAGTGTGAAAAGGCCCTTTCATACATAGACCCCCAAATTCATGCTGTCTGAGTCTTTATCTTACTATTGTTTTAACTGATGTCATTTGGGGGGGGGGGCTGAAAAGTAGTTGGCAAGTACAATCCATTATAGATCTATGCTCCATCAATATGTGTAATTTCTTTATAACATCAGCTAAGAGTGACCCATCATCAAGTTTTGCAAAGCACATCCCATATTCATTGGCTTTGTATGAATATATTGTTTCGTTAGTCCTGAATTTTCACTCAGAAAACCAAGGTTTGCTTTGCTTTGTTTTAAAGGGGGTAAAAAGTTTGTCTGATGGATACATTTCCTCCCAGATCACTGTTTTCCTAAAAGAGAAGAACAGGTGTTCCAGTCCTCTGTTCATCTTGGTTCCTCTCAGATTCCTCTAAACCAGAACTTCTCAACCTTTGATCTTCCACAAGTTTTGTATTTTAATTCCCAGAAGCCTCCACCAGCATGGACAATAGTGACCGATTCTGGGTGGTTAGGTCTAAAACATCTAGAGGACCAAAAGTTGAGAACCACTGCTCTGAACCTCTGTATTCTCTCTTGTTTGACTTCCTCAGATGCTCTCCCCAAAAGAGCAGTTTAACCAAATTTCTACCCATCTCCTGTAGTTATGACTGAAGCAAATTTATTGTTAATATACTAATATATTGTTAAACCTCCCTCTCTCCCTTCACTAATCCTTTCATACCTTTGTCAGCTACTAATTAGCCACTACTATATTTATATTCATATGCAAATGCCCCTAGATGGGGGAAAACAACGCTGAAATATTCCATCTGTCTGTAGAAAATATCTGCCATTAGTTCCACATGTTGCCTGCTTTAGTTATAGGAACTATGTAATTCAAGTAATACATTATTCATTCCCTCCCCCACTGCCAATGGCCTTCACCTTGGATATGTAGACTTAATGAATATTTTCCAGCATCATTATTAAGGGCATAAGCAGAAGTGTTTAACAACACATGACTTTAGTTCACTTGCCCTAGATATTATACATACCAATACTTGTTCACTTCAGAATTATGATTTAATAGGAAAACTAGATTTTGCTGATGTAGTCTTTGGGCAATAGTTCATTTTCTGTTGATCTTTGTGATCTGCAAACAGGAATGAAAGCATTGGGTGCTAGGATATAGCCAGCTGCATCTGAACCAGCATGTCACTTTCATCAAAGCCTGCCCTCTGTTTTTATTCACGTAGGACACAATGTGAAATTCCCATTTCTTCTTTGTTAAACATTTACTCCACAGTCTCATACAGAAACCTCCCATTCAAGGGAACTTATAATTCACATGTACAGTTCAAGGGTAGGCCAGTTTTTAGACACAGATTTCAGTGATTTTAACCAAAAATAAAAGAATGAAACACTAATATACACAGAAAGAGACATAAGATTATACTAAGTAGACCTTTGTATGTACGTTGACTTAGACTTCTCGAGAAAAAATAAGCAGTTGCAGGGGGGAAAGATCATTCTGCTTCTCCCAAAAGGGAGGTGGACAGTGAATACACACAGTAGAAAACAGGAATTCAGTTTCATGTTGGGTGCATCAACATGGTTTTGATCCTGTGATCAAAAGATAACCAAGTATCTAAGCACTTAAACACATACTGTGGATAGCTGTCAACTCAGAGGACTTATGGATCAATCATATACACTTTGAAATCAATAAATAACATTTCTATTGAGTTAAGGTCAATGCAAGTGCCACTTTATCTACACTGTAATATTTCTGCTGAGTGAACACAACTTGATAGCAAAGGACTATCTCAAAATAAAATTTCTTCCCTAAAGTCAAAAGCAACTAGTTCACAGAGATGTTAATGTTAAACATTTTTGCAATTATTTTTTTATTGCATTTATATGCCGCCTTTCTCCCAAGATGGGATCCAAGGCAGCTTCCAACAGGTTAAAAATATTAAAAGCATATAAATAATTCAAATGTTAAAAACATATAAAATTATATAACACCAATAGATTTTTAAAAAACATCTAAAAATAAGTAAAAAGGTCTCCAGCTCACTAATTGAAGGCCTGCTTTAAAATACATGTCTTTACCTGCCTGTGAAAGGAAAGCAGGGAGGGGGCCAGCCTAGCCTACCGTGGAAATGTTTAATTGCTAATGTGTATTATCTTAAATTTTATGATGGGTATGACATAAAGCACATAATAAAAAGTATGTGATGAATGTGTTAATTAAACTGATATGGACATCTACATGCTTAGCTTTGTCAGCACTCTGAAAAACAGACACACAAACACACACACACACCAATCTTAACTGCAGAAGATGCTGGATGAAAATTTAGCCAAACTGCTCTTTTGGGGACAGCTTCTGAAGAAATAATCCAAACAAGAGAGAGTATGAAAGTTTAGAATAGTGGTTCTCAAACTTTTATCCTCCAGAAGTTTAAGACTTCAGCTCTCATAATTTGTCATTTTTGGTCATGCTGGTAGGGGCTTCTGGAAGTTGAAGTATAAAACAGACAGAGGATCAAAGCTTGTGAGCCCACGATTTGGGCAAGGTCCTGCAATGAGCAATTCACAGATGTCTCCAGTTCACAATGCCTTTGGATTTTTGTTTTATATAATATGTGTTCTTGAAACATATAGTTCCCCTAATGAAAGGGTATCTGCAACCTGAAATAATCTGGACTTTTGAATTAAACTTGTAATTTTGAATGTTCAAATAAATCTAATTTTATAACCTCAGTCCAAGATGATTTTGTACTGCAGATGGATAACTGATCTCTGAAACAGGATAAACCACTTGAGATCTTGCTGACTAGAGGGTTCTGGGAACTGCAGCTGAAGTATAACTTGACTAAACTTTAATGTGTTTGTCAATTTATAAGGATATTCACCAGTTTCACTGAAGAGGAACATTATGGTGCTCAGTTGCTACATCTTAGAATTATAGAATCATAGAAAAATAGAGTTGGAAGAGACCACAATGGCCATTGAGTCCAACCATCTGCCATGCAGGAACAAACACTCAAAGTACCTCCTAGCAAATGGCCATCCAGCCTCTGCTTAAAAACCTCCAAAGAAGGTGACTCCACCACACTGTGAGGCAGCATATTCAACTGTTGAATGGCTCTGACTTTCAGGAAGTTCTTCCTGATATTTAGATGAAAACTCTTTTCCTGTAGTTTGAATCCATTGCTCCATGTCCTGGTTTCTGGAACAGCAGAAAACAAGCTTGCTCCATCTTCAACATGACATCTCTTCAAATATTTAAACATGGCTATAATGTCTCCTCTTAACCTTCTTTTTGTCAGTTTAAACATACATGAACGCCCTAAGCTTCTCCTCATAGGGCATGGCTTCCATACCCGTCAGCATTTTGGTCACCCTCCTCTGAACACATTCCAGCTTGTCAATATCCTTCTTGAATTGTGGTGTCCAGAACTGGACACAGTATTCCAGATGAGGTCTAATCAAAGCAGAATAAAGTGCGATATTATTACTTCCCCTGATCTTGACACTATTCTCCTACTGATGCAGCCTAGAATCACATTGGCTTTTTTAGATTTCATATCACACTGTTGACTCATGTTCAGCTTGTGGTCCACTAAGACTCCTAGATCTCTTTCACACACCATGCTGTTTTCAAGCCCGGTATCACCCATCCTGTATCTGTGCATATCATTCTTAACCTACATTTTTCCCTGTTAAAATTCATTTTGTTAGTTTTGGCCCAGATTTCTAATCTGTCATTTTGAATTCTGATCCTGACCTCTGGAGTATTGGCTATCCTTCCTAATTTGCTGTCATCAATGTTGGTGAAGACTTTGATGTTTTAAACTTCTACTGTTGATAAAGTTATTAAAATGCTATTTTCCTGACATTTGTTTAATTGCTGGCTTCATTTTTAAATTGTGTGCTATTTTTTTTAGAGTTGTTTGGAATTTAAGTATGGAAAGATGAGCTGTAATTGTCCAAAGGAATAAATAAATAATACTCATTTGATGATCAACCATGAAATAACGAGACCAGACACATAAAATTGGGTTAAATAAGGACGTTTATTTGACCTAACATATTTAAGTTGTGTTGTCCTGAAAACAGAGCAAGAGAGGGGAGCAACTTGATGTGGGTGCAGCTGAGGCCCAGTTGTCAGCCCCATGACAAACTCCCCAGCATTCACTTGGGTGACACACCTAAGCCCCAAGAGCAATCCAAATATTATGGGTTGTTTCCCAGTCCAGCTTAACTGAAAGGTAACCCAGGGACTCCTGTCAAAGCCACAGCGCCCTACAAATGGAAGCCTGAATCCCAGATTATTCTCAAGGGTAGGCTCCTTTCCCACACCATGGGAAGCAGGACCTTAAAGGAGGGCTCTAGAGCCCTACCCTACACCAAAAGGGTGCCAAAAGGTGATCACTGAAGTCTTAAATTCTTCCCCAACTACTTACAAAAAGGAAGTCTATTTAAGGACACCACCCAAACCCAGTTGCCCAAAACTCCCACAGATGCAGTATGGGATAAGGAAAAATAAACCGACCAGGTAAAAAGGGGGGAAATCCTATATGGTTTGAAAGTGACCAGACAAGTCACTCACTGCTCTGAAGGTGGGAGGGTGGGTCATGCTATGAAGATGAAAAACGACATGTGAAGGGGCAATCAGGCTTAGGCCCTTTCTGCACAATGGGGTTCATGTGAGTCCTTCTGTCACAACCCTGGCAGGGAAGGGAGCGTGACAAGAATGCTCCCCTTTGCATCTAACCTGCTCCCTCTGGATGGTCACACCTCTTCCTTCTGCAGCACAGATAGGTAGTTTCCATTGCTGTGCTGAGGAAGGAAGCACCACCAGCATGCTTCTTGCCCTTCCATATGGGTAGCAGCATTGGGAGCATCACATGAGCACTGGAACAAACAGATTTTTTCCATTTGACAAATACCCCACGGGCATGATGCAGTGGGACAGGATGGCAGAGGGACTGCAATGACATCATGCAGAAGCACGACCTGTGGACTGCTGCCAGGACAGTCCCATCATGCAGAACTGGCCTTAGTCTCCAGGACTTTCTCCATCACATGCTGTGATCTGGCACAAGGTGTCAATCACCAACCTCCTACTCTCTCTCATGGACACCATCAAATAGTTACCCTCCCCAGCAGTGAAGTTCATCATGTAGGTCCAGGTAGGCATTTGCAAAACCCTTTCTCATTCAGCCTTCTTGATATGGTCCAGTATCAGTGTAAATGTACTGCCAAGTTATTTATTTTTTCCCCATTGTTTCATTACGTTAGATTACTGAAGTACTACCTGCAAGTGATCCAGACCACCTAGTACTTCCTGACATCTACAGAGCCAGATAATTCAAAAACCTGCTCTACACACTGCTTCTTCAGCCACGGGGTATCAATTGTTATCATTGGCCCAGACACTAATGAGTAGAGGATAATTAGTTTATCCTCATTAGTCTACTTTAAAAAAAATAAATAAGCACTGACCTTTGGTGGCCAGCTTCTAAATGATCAGGACAGTTTCTAATTCTGTTTCCTCTTCTGAATCACAGGCCATCTCCACCTGATATGATTGTCCTGTGATGAGGATGTGTTACTACTGGTCTACAAGTCAATGTCCTTGTGGTCCTGCTGCCAATGTGTCCCCACTCATCATAGGATATTCCATTAATGGGAAAAAAAAAACATGAATGGCCCATGATTGCATGATGCGCCTGTCACTGGCAGCCATGAAGAACAGGCAGAAGCATGACCTAGGTGCTTCCTTCCTCAGAGCAGCATGGGAAAGAGGCTGGCTGCACTACAGAAAGAAGGCACATGTCGCTTGTGCTCCCATCAGCAAGCAGCCTGCTGGGTGCAGAGGGGAGCACTGGGGACACACTGCCATCTTGAAAAAGGTGCTGCTGCCTGGATGACAACAGGATGTCAATGGAAAAGCATAAGGTGTGGAAATGGCCACAATAATTTGAACCAATGAATAAATATATAGGCTGAGATTCTCCTTTAGTAACATAGATACCATATTGTAGCTATATTCCATCCCCTGATCCAGCCTCAGAAACCTACCTTAAAAACCAGTCAGGTTTCCAACAGGATGGAGTTCTGTGGCTCTGGGGAATGTGCAAGGTGATGTGACCAGCCCCCTCCCAGCAGTGAATGACAATGCAATGAGAAGCTGTGACAGAACCCTGCAACGATTCCTACTTTCCCTCACACCATCACTTGCTGGAAGGAGGGGGCTGCTCACCTTATCCCCAGCCCTCCTTTCACCAGTATCACAGAACTCCATCATTGCCTGGGACCACTGACTAGTTTTTAAGGTGGGTTTCAGGGCACTTACAATTGTGGCAATTGTAAGTGCCCTGAAACCTCACCTATAAATGTGATTACGGAACAATTATGCAGTCACAAGTCTAACTTACAACATTGTAACTGACTAACAGGATGCCAGCTATAGCTTATCAATAATCCACAGAAAATCATGAAATCACTTTTTTGTTTTGTTTTATAGAGCAATCCTATATATACTTATCTAGTTAGAAATTAATTCTTCCCAGAACTTCAAAAATTGCTGCCTAGGGTGTTATGGAAGCTTTAGTCCAAACAACAACAACAACAACAACCTTGTCTAAGCTTTGATTTCACTAAATTTAAAGAAACTTACTTCCAGGAAAGTAGGCATGCAACTGTAAGTTTATTTTGTTGGCTGATAAACAGTGGCATAATGGTTTTGAAGATATACCAAGACCAAATGAAAAAGAAGTTAATCAAGAAGGGTTTTTTATTGTTATTTCATATGAATGTGTCTTTATATAATGTTTTTATTCAGAGATGTTGTGGTCTAATTTTCATGAACAGCTTTCTCAAAGATTTCACCCTTACCCTGAATGTAGCTATGACAACTATGTCAAGGTCCAATGATTCCAATTAGAGTGGTTTTCTCATGAAGGTAAAACACACTGCGCTTCCTGACAATTCTGTATTAGGTCACAATTATAGTTAACGGGTTTATCACAAAAGGGGACAGTTGGAGCTACAATCTTATTCTGTTACTCAAAATTGTGACAAAATGCAATGTTGGCATTATCTGCTATTGCCCTAAAGTCTCTGTGGTGTTGGTGGTGAAGTAACTTTATTCTGTCTTTCTGAATTCTCATGGATATTTTGAAGAGAAAGAAAGAAGTTGAGAAAAATTTCAGAAAGGGACAATATGCACTAAGGTTTCCTGAATAAGGTAGTTATTTTTTCCCTTGAATTTTGCATTGTGCCTATGCACGATGTTGGTGTAGTGGAATGTGACATGTAAAATCCTTGGTCCAAATCTTCCGTCATGTATGAATTCACTAGTTTGCCTATGAAAACTCATTTTCTTAATCTTAACCACCCCTCTGAAATCTGAGGAGGACAATCAAGTTGTTCATTAAAATGAACAAACAAACAAACAAACAAACGACTATCAGACAAAGCCCAACATATGGGAAATTTAAGTGAATACTTTGCATCATGGAGATAATAATTATCACTGAAAATCAGGATATCTGGTATCCATCCATATTCTCTGAAATGATGCAACTCATATCCAGATAGACAGATAGATCAATAAAACATTAGATCTATAGATCGATAGGCAGACAGACCAGAAGATAGGTAATCAATATGAAAAGCATCACTTAGAGAGAGGACCAATTTTTTGCATGGCATTTCTTTCCTTCTTCTTGTTATGGCAACTGTGAATACAATAATGAGCGAATGTTGCATAAAATATAAATGATTTTGTCATCTGATAGCAAGGAAAACTAACCTATAGAAATGTCAGATTACAACTGCAAGCCGTTTCTCCTAAGAAATCAAATCCCTTCTGCTGTTACCGTATGTATTTTCCAAATGGTTATGAATACCCTGAAAGGCTATTAACTGCTTTTAAATGCCACAATTAGAATTTCAGATTGAGAGCTAAGGGGGCTTGTATAGGTGATTTCCAAAATACTGGAACTATGCTGACTGGAAATATTTCCTTCCCTCATAAAGGACTATGTTCCTAGAAGACCAGCCAATACAAAACAGACCTTTTGTGATTTGCTTCATTGTCATCATCAAACCTACATTCAGGGCCATGTTTGGGTTCTTGTAGGCCCTAGGCACTCTTGTATTTGACTCTCTGCCTTACCTGGAACTAAACTCCTGTTTTCTTAGGCCCTAAAATTTTTGTAGGCCCTAAGCATTCTGTATAGTATGTCTAATGGATAAGGCTGCCCTGCCTCCACTGGACTAATTCTCTACATTCCTACAGAAAGTCACATGCAAGGATGCACATGAACACTATTTTGATGCAAAGCAACTTAATATGCTTACACAAAAGTTAACATAATGATTGCACCCTCACAAGGACTGCATAGATCTTCATGCCAAAGTGTTAGCCTGGTCAGTCCTTCATGCCAAAGTGTTAGCCTGGTCAACTGGAACTGAATTCCTATAGTTCTCCACAGCATTGCTTGCTGTTACTCAAAATCTGAAAATATCAAAACAGAGGGATGTGTTATCAAATATGCTGAACTGAATTAAACTCCCAATACACAGTTCCTCAAAAATAACAATTGAAAAGGTGTCCTTGCTGTATATTCAATATAAAGGTGGTAGTGGTGGGGCTATTACCCTGATTTCTGGGGTTCCTTGGGGGACACCTCAGTGTGCTCCATGTGATGGGAAATGGAAACTAGCCAGACCACGAGCAATAGCAATGTGAGAGACAGGGTAACCTAGCAGGGTCTTTTTACCCAGTTTTTATGGGGTCAGGCCAAGCCAAAAAACAAATAAAAATGTCCAATAAATGATTTTATTGAATGAAAGTCTCACCCAGCAACGCAATCACTCACACACTAACTCAAGACCTATTAAGAAGCAAAAGATAGGAAACTGGATAGGGGAATATTGAAGGGGTTGTAGCTGGAGTAATACTGCACCTTTTCCTGAAGTTCTTGGTCCGGGAAAAACAGTGGAGAAGTGGGGCTCAGCATGGAGAGGGCTGAGGGAATTACTCCATGGACAGAGAAACGGTCTGCTGGGATGACTGGGAATGATCCAAAGAACCACTCAAAAACTGGGACTATTTGTAGGGGGAAAAGTACCTGGAGGGCTAATCCTTTCCCGAGGAGAACAATGGGTGTTGCAACGAGAAAGAAGCTCCACAATGGTAACTTCCTTTGTGTGATGGGATTACAAGGTGTTGACAAAGTCTCAGGATCTTTGGCTGTGTTTGGTTGTGGTGTGACTTCATGTAAATGGTCCTTGCCTGATGGGATATTTGCTCAATTTGGGGCTTCTCAGGGGCTGAGGACCCTTGTTTATTGTGGGTTTTCCCAGCTTGAGGTCTCTTGGGGCTACATGACTGGGGATTTTACTGGCCTGACCTGGTTTTCAATTGTTTGACCATGGCTGCCTACATGCTCATCTGGGTGACCTCTCAGGCACACGGAATCATATTTAATATCAAAATTGTAGATCCCGGGATAGGGTGTTTCCAGTGGAGTAACAGGGCGACTGACCAGTCTTTAGATTTGGCATGAAAAGTAGGCTGCATTTATCACAGGAATCCAAAAGGTCCTGTGAGCAGTGACAGGCTCTTGGTGCCTAGTGCCTCCTTGGTCAGTATGTGGATTTTCACGTATTTCATTATCTAGTGGAAAACCAAATTTCAAAACAATCTTAACTTTGGCATTCAATGATATGTTTTTACACTTGAGGATCTCATCTAGTTCTTTCCTAGTTGCCCTTCCAAATCCCAGTCTTCTTTTGATGACTTGACTGCAGTCTCCATTTTAATTAAAGAAAGAAAATCCTTGACTGTCTCAATGTACATCATCCACATTAAAGTTATGTAAATCATCTGTGGTTATTATTTTTGTTGTAAACCGACCTTTGCACTTTCCTCCTTGACTTTTTTCAGTAATTGTTCTAAGTTTTTTTTTTTCCCAGAGTGATCCAAAGTTTTTCACAGAATCATAGAGTTGGAAGAGACCACAAGGGCCATCAAGTCCAGCTCCTTGCCATGTAGGAACACACAATCACAGTATTCCTAACAGATGACTATCTACCCTCTGTTTTAAAACTTCCAAAGAAGGGGACTCCACCACACTGGAAGGCAGTGTATTCCACTGTTGAACAGCTCTTCCTAATGTTTAGGCAGAATCTCTTTTCCTGTAGTTTGAAGCCATTTCTCTCTGTACCAGTCTCTGAAGCAGGAAAAAACAAGCTTGGCCCATCTCCATATGACATTTTTTCAAATATTTCATAGAAGCATAAAATCATAGTTGGAAGAGACTATGATCATTGAGTCCAACCCCATACCATGTAGGAACACACACTCAAAGCACCTCCAACACACACTCAAAGCACTCCATGTCACCTCTTAACCTTTTTGTGACAGATTTCCTTCTCAGGCTGGCTCTGTAGTTCCTAACCTTATAAACCTATCACTGTCACCTTGCCCTCCGGTCCTCTTTTATAATCCCTTCTTGAATCTGGATTCTTAACTTTCAGGTGGCCTTATCGTGGATTGGTGTGTGTATTAGAGTTGTTTTCTTTATAGTAAGTGTGACTCCCCCTTGATTCAGGGAGAATGATGCTGTCCAGAGTCAGTTTTACAAAATAATGAATAGTTTAACTTTAATAATAGACAGAATAATTGTTCTCAAGTTCCAGTTCTTAGTTCCAATTAACACTTCAAATTAAATTATATCAGATCCTTTTCCTTATCTCCACTCAGACATCCAGAACTCATATACTTCCCTCTTATAACTGACTCTTTTAATGGTCTGTTCCCAACTGCCATCAATGAACTCTCTGTGTGTTTTTTTTAAATATTTCTCATGCTTCTCACTTGTGCCCCTCCTTCTCCTCACATAGTTTCCCCTTTTTGTTGGGATTGGCTGTTCTCAGTTATTCATGACACAGCCTTCTATCCAAGAATTTTTAGGTAACATTTTATCAAATTCTCTTCCTCTTCTACTAAGATATAGTATCACACTTCTGTTCTCCAGGCTAAATATACCCAGCACCCTCACAGGGCATAGTTTCCAGGCCCTTCACCAACTTTGGTCACCCTCCTCTGGATATGTTCCAGCTTGTTAATATCTGTCTTGAATTGTGGTGCCCAGAAATAGACACAGTATTCTAGGTGAGGTCTGACCCAAACTGAATAGAGTAAATACTATTACTTCCCTCAACCTAGACTCTCTATTCCTCCCGATACAGCCTAGAATCACATTGTCCTTTTTTAACTGTCATATCATACTGTTGACTCATGGTCCACTAAGACTCCTTGATCCCTTTCACATGTACTACGGTTAAACTAGGATTTGCTCATCCTATATCTGTGCATTTCATTCTTTCTTCCTAAGTATAGTACCCTATATTTCTTCCTGTTAAAATTCATTTTGTTAGTTTTGGCCCAGCATTCTAAGCTGTCTATTTTTGGCCCAGTTCTCTAATCTGTCTAATCTGTCTAATTTTTTTCCTGGAATTCTTTGGTGTGCTACATTATCCAACCTGTGTTTATGATTCCTAGTGCCTCTTCCTTTCCTGAAGTCAGCTTGGACTTCTGACATTTCTCACTCCACATATGATAAATAGATGCTCCTTCTGGATCTTTCAGTGGCATGTGATACTATCAACCATGGTATCCTTACTTGGCCATTTAGCTACTATGGGTCTTGGGGGCATTGCTTTGCGGTGGTTCCAGCCTTTCTTGACTGAATGTTCCCAGAGGGTGGTGCTGAGGGACTGTTGATCAGTCTTTTGGTCATTAGCTTGTGGATTCCATGGGGGTAATTTTTGTCCCCTGTGCTTTTTAACATCCATATTAAGCTGTTGGGAGAGGACATCTGAGGCTTTCAGTTTGGGTGCTATCAGTATGCTGATGATGCTCAGCACTATCTGTCCTTTACAACTGATGCCAAGGAGGCTGTGGTAGTACTGAACTGTTGTCTGGATGTAGTAAACACTTGAAGACTTGAATCTAGACAAGACAGAAGTTCTGCTCATCAGTATCAAAACCAACCTGGGACTGGGATTACAGCCTGTTCTGAATGTGGTTGCAGTCTCTCTGAAAGATCAGTTTCATTGCTTGGGGGTACTCTTGGAACCAGAACTGCTCCTGGACATCCAGGTTGCCACAGTGGCCAGGAGTCCCTTGTTCAGCTGGTGCTCCAGTTGTGCTTTTTCTTGTGGAAAGCAGATCTGGCCACAGTGGTTCATGCCTTACTTACCTCTTGATTAGACTACTGTAATGTCCTCTACATGGGGCTGCCCTTGGAAAGTGTTGGGAAGCTGCAGCTAGTGTAAAATGCAGCAGCCAGGCTGGTGCCAGGTGTGCATTTTAAGATACTGTATAACAGTGGCCTTGCAAAAACTGTATTGACTTCCTATTTGCTTCAATTCAAAGTGCTAAAAAGCCCTAAATGACTTGGAGCCAGGACATCTGAAAGACCACCTTCTTTCATAGGAGCCTGCCAGCAATTTGAGATTTTCAGAGAAGGATCTGTTGTGTGTTCCAATATTTTATGAAGTTAGGTTGGTGATACATGTGACAGGGCTTTCTCTGTAGCAGCACCTTCACTGTGGAATCCCCTATCCCAGGAAATTAGGCTGGTCCCATCTATTTTAAGCTTCCAGTGGGCAGCCAAAACAATACTGTTCTGCATGGCATTCAATGTTTGAAAAGTGTTGTTTTCACTTTTTCAAAACTGGATTCTAGCATTGCTTTTAGGAGTTTTTAAAGAGCATTTAGCTCCTTTTCTGTTATTCTTATTCTTATTCTCATCTTTATTAGTTTATTCATCTATATCCCACATTTTCCTCAACAATGTGACTCAAGGCAGCTGACAAATTATTAGAACCAATGCAGATTAAAATTGGGAAAAAAGGGAGTCAGTAAATATGTGTCTTATTTCAGAAACAAATAAACAACCTATAGATCTTTAGACAACCTCTGGATCTTTAGACCATTTAAAATTAATAAAAAGTCAGAATATAAAAAGGCCAACAAAACAGCACACTCATAGTCAGTTCATAAAAGCCTGGAAAAATAAGAAAGTCTTCACCTGTCAGTGGAAGAGCAAAAAGAATAAGACTGAAGTCATCATAGCCTCCCTAGGGAGGGGAGGACAAAAGGCTGGGAGCAGTTACCAAAAAGGCCCTCTCTCCTGTCCCCACCCCATGAGTCTGAGAAGACTGAGAAAGGGAGCCTTCCTGAATATCTTAGAATTTGAACAAGATCAAATGCTCAGATCTCATTTCCTACCATTTCCTCCAACTTGGTGTCCTCCACTGCTTGTCATCTTCTAAAATTATGGGCTGTTTCCCTTAAGGGAAGTAGGAATTAGGAGCAGACAAGCGAGAGAAATGAGGTGTAAGTGGAATTGGGGAAAAAAGGAAAACCCAGAATTGGTTGCATCCTTTTTGTTTCTGCTGTCTCTAATTTGAACGTCAGCGCTAGCAAGGATTTGGCCAGTCCCATTTTTCTTGCATTTATTAGAATACCATAGGCTGTCCAATCCCAATGCTTCATTGGGTTGTAAGACATTCTCCCACTTTCAACAGGGAAATTCATGTGTGGGTCTTTTGGAGTGCTTTTTCATATAGTAGTATACATTTTTGGATACCTTTTTTCACATTTCTTTCATTGACTAATGCATATCTATGTTTATATTTTTCACTTGTATTTTGTTCATGTTTGACCTTTCCCCTCATCCAGTGTGGTAAATATTTGGTAAACAACACCGCCTTGACTAGAAGGCAAATTTAACTACTCCAGGAAAGCAGAGGTTTTGAGAAGCCTAAAGACTGCTAGCTCTAGAACATCTGCAAATATAAAGGGGAGACCATGCATACATGGACATACTTCTTCAGGTAGGAAGACTAAAGAACACTCTTTTATTTCATTGCTAAATGATAAGTTTTACAAATTGTACAAATTTTCCTCAAAATGCTGTTCCCCCAAATTTTCTCTCATAAACTGTACTCTTCATAATTGTGTGACTGTACTTCCACAGCAGTTTGGAAAAGTGCCTCCTGATTGACTATGGAATAAACAAACAATGAAACATCCTTCTTTTAGCACCATAGTTTTATATGTAGATATCCAAGCAATTTACCAAGGTGGTTAAGCTTTATTAGCTGCATTTTACAGTTGGCCTAACTAAGTAAAGAAATTTCAAACAATTTTCCACACGAGCTGATGTGGATTAAGTGTGGATTTCTCACTTCTAAGATCAAGCTTCTTTTCTTAGCTTTGCTTCAGAACTGCAATTTAACTTCCCCCACTGCTCCCAAATCATTTGTTGGTCTTCAGTTATGACAGCAAAAAAAGACAGACTCCTTTTACCAAGGCCAATCATCAGAGAGAGAAGCACAACAGTTTTGTTGCAATACCAGGGAATTAAAGAAGCAAGTCTTTCTTTCTTTCTTTCTTTCTTTCTTTCTTTCTTTCTTTCTTTCTTTCTCTCTCTCTCTCTTTCTTTCTTTTTCTTTTGTCAGTGCTTAGCCATTTTCTTGCTTGTGCATTTGAAGAGATACACATACTTTGAAGAAAGGATAGCAGGATGATGAGGATAAAATGTTGGTAAACTGTGGTAATATCTTGCATTCTCCTATTGTCAGATAGCCAGTGCTAATGCAGTTAAACAGTACAGACTCTGGCCATTTCCACATGGGCTTAAAGAAATGGTGCAGAGCGTCCCCCAGGGAGGACGTCTGCACCTGGGAGTGGACTCGGTCGGATCTACTTACTGTAGTTCCGTACCTCAGCCCGCTCCTGAACGACCCGAAGTGGTTGTCCAGTGTGCTTTTGAAAGACCACTTGAAACAGGTCTTTCAAAAGCATGGAGCGCACCACTCCACTCCTGCGCTCCGGTGCAGATTTGCAGGCTCGCACCAGTGCGAGCCTGTGATCTGCTGAGGGTGGGCTTTAGGCTGGTGAGCTTCAGTGGTTGGTGGAGAGCCTCGACCAACCGGAAGCCACCATTTTCGTCCCCGGAGCAGTGCGGAGTGGCGGCCAGGCACTGCTCCGGACCAGCCTGGACCCAAGCGTGGAGCCAAGAAGTCCGGTAAGTACAGGCACGGGGCGATTCCCTCGCCCCGTGTGGAAATGGCCTCAGATTGTCCTTTATACATGCATAAAAATCTGCTGATTTCTTCACTCAAAAGTTAATTGGGCACGTAAATAAAGACGGCTGTTCTCTCACACTTATCAGGCATGAGTGATTGAGGTGCTGGAACTGATGGGGATAAAAAAAAATATTGATCTCACAGATAACAAAAATCAGATCCTAAAAGAATGTGATTCTTTCCTTAACGATTTATGTCTCTTCCTTTCACATGTAGAATCCACTAAAGCAAGAGTTTGCAGAATGTGGTCCATGAACTGAATGTATACCCTGGACTCCTTCTTTTGCAGCCCCGAAGCCCTTTGCCATTCCCCAAAGCTGCCCATCCCATTTTTAAAAATGGCACAATTTAATTGGTAAATGCACCTCCAATACTTCTATTTACATTACAGTCACTCTCAAAATGGTAACAGGAAATGAGACAACACATGAAAGACAAGGGCCCTTTCCACATGGCATTTGCCATGCGAAAGGGCACCTGGAGAATTGCGTGATTGTGAGGAGCGATCTGCATGACGCACTCACAATTGCACGATGCTCCAGGGACCGGCAGGCGCCGATCGCACACCTTTTCATTTTCGGCTGTAAGCCGACAATGGTGCACAATCGTGCATTACTCCTGGGCCCCATGTGCACTTACCTGGTGTGCGGAGCCTCCGGAGCTGTGCCAGTTGCGCTTCCTGCCCCAGTGTAGCCTGGGACACTCCCAGGCTGTGCTGCGGAAGGAAGAGGCGGGGCTCTCGTGTGAGCAGGCAGCTTGTGTGGAGCTGAAGCAGCAGGGACGTGAGAGCCTCTCGCTGGAGGCTGCTTGTGCGATCCCTGCACCCCAGCGCTGGAAAAAGGTAAGGTGAGGAAAGGGCCAGGTATTTGGGAGCAATATTGTTTTGGAGGTGGAAAATTGGACCTTGACTCTTGCATAGTTGTCTATTATACCCTGAAGTAAGGTTAAATTATCCCCGATGTTATAAATGTATCTCCACATGTGTATATCAGGCATAATAATACAATTCTGTAGATTTGATACACATTGCACACATACCCTGCAAATGCAAGGGCATTCACAGGAAGTCTTTGGTAAAGCATAGACATCCTGCTGGCAGAAACAGGAGAGGTGACTCATGACAGTTCCCCCCACTCACCCTGCATACATTTTGTATTTTTGTCTGTCTATCTGTCTATGATATAAGTGCAATAGTTAAATTCTTTAGGCTTCAAGAGGATATAAGCTCCAAAGACTAAAAACAAATGCAACTGTGCTGTTAGTATAGCAAAATCCTGTTATAGGCTGAGCACCAATTTGGACTGTATTCTGCAAAATTTAAGCTCCTGAAGCCTCAATAGCATTGTAATAAAAAAGTCTGTAAAGCATAGAATAGGACTATTTGTTCAATGCCACGGAAATAGGCACTGGCCAAATCCAGGCCAGGAGTCAATGAAAATGATGAAAGGAGAAATAGCCTGAATCAGAGCATAAAGAAATGCTTGGCTTGTAATGAATCTGACTACAAAGGGTTAGTAGTATCAGATGGCTGATGTAATCAGATGGAAGGGAGCCAGGGAGCACTGGTCTTCCAGGGGTATGTCATCAAAACCAGAAAGATCTCTGATTCGATTGAGTTGAAATAATGGTTTATATATACAAATGAGCATTTTTTACATTAACAAAGGCTAGTCAAGATCTGTCTCTGATTAGAGAAACAGGGGCTGGGGATGCTATAAATCTAGCTCTGGAGAGACAGAACCTAGGCTGACCAAGGCCATTTTTGCCCTACACTATATTCCTCTTTCACCATCCTGTGGAATTCTGGGGTTTGTAGTTTACTGAGGCTGAAGAGCTCTCTGGGTAAGAATTCTGAAGGCCTCTCCCTAAACTACAAGCCTCAGAATTCCACAGGATGTTGAAAGTGGAATAATGGCACTATAACAATGTAGTCCGGAAATGGCCTGAGTGTCATCTTCCCACATATCAACATGGCTGTGTAGTACAGTTTCACTTTTCCCAGCTGATAGAGAAAGAGATGATGCTGGGAAGATATACACTTATAATAATAATATGTTTCCTATGTGGATTGATAGATGCCCATAGATGTAATGGATTCTGCAATAATCTGGATATAATGCCCAAAGAGAATGATTATCTTTCCTGGATGCCTGTGTGTTTTCACCACAGATGTTATAGTTAAATTCCTTAATGTGTTAAATATAGAGATGCCTACAATGGAAAAACAGAAGATATAAAGGTGCATTCCATATGCATGTATGATAACTTTACCAGCAATGTAATGTAATGGATGTAATCTGCCTAGATACTGAAAAGTCTTGTGTTCCTTGCTAAGTGGAGTGTATATTTGACTATTTATAACAGCATATAATGAAATAGCATGAAGGAATAACAGAGTGTGCTCATCCTCCCATAATAAATATCCTGACTTTCCAAAACTTGAGAGTGCTTAGGTGGAGTTCTGATGTTAATTCTACCTGTTTGTACTAGACCACTGATCATGAATTGAGGGCCCAGGTAAACAGTAGATAATGAAAGGGATCACCAGACAAATACAGACTTAGCTGACAGATGGCAGAGAATTCTTAAAGCCTCAGTCTAAAGAGATTGAGGTGGGAAACCATGCCTATTTTAATCCAATCATTTCAGCAGTTTGGTCAACCTAAAAATCTGGTTTTCCTTTGAGAATGTGAGTGATCGGAGATAACATTCCAGAAAGACTGTTGCACTGATTATCCATCCAACGGTCTCACATTGTACCCATCACTGTCCCTTGTTGGGGCATTTGTGGCCAGAGCCGTGTTTAGTCAATCTGTAAATTAAATCTTGTCTAAAATAGTCTACGGAATCTATTTTGTTGGATTTTCCATCTCCCTAAGCCTGTTGTTTTGTCTGCAGCATTGCAGGGAAAACTTAAAATAGCAGAATGCAGCCAGAGGGAAACTCCAAAAGCCAAAGTTCATATTTTCCTTAAACTTAAAAACAGTTTTGCTTCCTTTTTCTGGTACCAGCATTTTCCAGTTCTTTCAAGAATCTTTGATGAAACACTTAAAAAAAATAGGTTATCACTGAGTCACCATTAAAATCCTTCAAAGCAATCACACACATACTTTAGTGATTTCAAGTTTTCCTTTCAGAGCAAAGAATTATATGTACATTGTGGTAACCTCATGTATGAATGTGCAAGATTTCATTTCTTAGTTTTTCACAGTTTATTTATTTATCTAATTTGTCTGCTGCCTTTCTCCCAGCATGAGACATGAGGTGACATACAGCAGGCTAAAATACAATCAACTGAAAAACTGATAATGAAGAGTTAAAACACAATTAAACAAATAATCATATTAGAACACCATTAAAATTTTAAAAATATAAAACCATTCAAAGACATAACACTAATGTTACAAATACTGCACAAAAAGGCTACCTGTAACCAAATAATCATTAACTGTCATTTTGAACAAATAGTTCTTTGTGAAAGGACAGCGGAGCAGGGGCCAGCTTAGCCTCTAGCGGAAGGGAGTTCCACAGACTGGGAGCAGCCACTCCCCCGTCCTCACCAAACAGGAATGTGCTGGTGGCTTGACTGAGAATACACCTTCCCCTGTAGTTCCTAAGACTCTGGCAGATTGATATAGGAAGAGGTTGTGATGGTAGCTGCTATATATTATTTTTTGAAGGATTGGAGGACATATTTCAGCCATCTGCCACTTGTGGCCCTCCAGGAATGGCAAATTAACCAATCTGGGGGGATTTTGTTTACTGACAGTGATTATTAGAGCGCAGGAGAAGTAGGGCCTCAGGATCAGGGTCACAAAAGCCTATGGAGGAGGCACGTGGCCCATGGGCAGGAGTCTCCCCATCTCTGTGTTAGAGGTTGTTTTTTTTTAAGAAAAGATCTCATCTATAAAGCACACCAAGGAAACACTATATTATCTGTGTTGAAATTAACTTGTTTTGGAATGGATTGAGTCATACTGAAGCATCACTTTAAATCTAAACTCTGTGTTAAAGATTAAAGACAAACTTGTGAAATCCCTTCCATTTCCTCAAACCTTCCTTAATCCTCTTTTTTTTTGGGGGGGGGGGAGTGAAGGGAAACACTGGAAAGTTTATTGGCTTTAAATAATCTTCATCTAACTTCTCACCTTGTGCAGCTTCAAAGACTACTGGCCAAGGCATGGCAGCTTTTGAGACTGAGGATTATTAAAGACTCCCAGTGGAGTGATGCTCTATTCGTTTTCTGTGTAAACCATGGGGATTCCATGCTGACAGTTGTGTGGAAGCCCTTTTCAAGGCAGATGTCATACCAAGAGTATTCTAAATGTAGAGAGAGAAGAACAGCTTGTAATATTAACAAGGGTAGATCCTTTTCAGGGCTCACTGTAGCCTTTTTTGAAAATACTAAAACAAAATTGCTTTCAAGGGCTTATTTATAACTGCTTGAAGCACAGATTGCACTATCATTATTCCACAATAAGAGCATGTGTTAGTCTTCCTGATATTAAGCAGGCTTCTTTTCTAAAGACTGCTTTATAACGGAAATCTGGTTAATGGAGCATGACAGCATGAACCAAAACATGTCATATTTTAACACTAATTTAACAAAAGCAGGGCAAAATACTCTTTGCTAAAGAAAAGTAACAACAGCAAGTTTCTTATGGTTGCCATTTAAAATGTAAGAGACCCACCCAAAAATCTAGCTTACAAGATTCTTTCCAACAAGCAGACCTGTCTTTGTTGTGTTGGCAAATGAAAGCACATTGTGAAATTTTACAAAACTTTCAAAAACTAAAGGAAACCCATTTAGGCACATGCCTGAGTCTATTTTAGATTTTTGTTTTAAAAGAGAAAGTCAGAAAGGCTTACAGATTTCTGAAATTTCCAAATCCTACAGGAGTCAATGCTACATGTTCACAGAACTCCACTGGCTCCTAACATAAGTATGACCATGACACAGACTAATAACTCATTTCAGGTATTTCAAGAGACTTACATACAACTGAAAAGGCTCTTAGCTTATGTTCTGTCATGCATCATGTCAACTGAAGCATACACATGGCTTGTCCTGTGCCGTGGTTGGGGATGAGAACTTCTGTCTGTCTGTCCATCTATCTATCTTTCCATCCATCCATTCATCCATCCATCCATCCATCCATCCATCCATCCATCCATCCACCCACCCACCCATCTATCCATCCATCCATCCATCCATCCAGATTAAAACAATTAAAAATAATTTAAATAAACTGAAAATGTTTTAAAAACAAATTAAAAATTTTAAACAGGTTAAAGGCTTTAGTAAACAGTCATGTCTTTACTTGGTGCCTGAATGAGGTCAGCATTTGAACCAATCAGAGCTCCAAAGGGAGAGTGTTCCACTGTTGAGAAGGCCCTCTCCCACATCCTCCTCACACAGTACCTTGACTTCTGTGGTAGGTACAGAGGTAAGCCCCTCCCCAGCAGATCTCAACACTTGGCAGACACACATAGAGAGAGAGAGAGAGGGAGGGAGAGGGAGAGAGAGAGAGATGCTTGCTCAAGTATTGATGTCTCCAGCTTTATTTTGTCCCCAGTTTAAAATTTTTAAACTCCTAGTTCTTTTCATCCTAAATGTGAAAATAGTGAAGTCCTTGAAATTCTTCAAATAGAGAAACCTAGGATCAGGTGGAAACTATTGATAGAACAAAAATCCAAAGGTGGCTGTAATCTACCTGATTTAAAAACTTATTATTATGCCAAAGCGATGACCTGGATCCAGGACTGGATCACTCTTTGAGATAAAAGAACATTAGAATTAGAAGGCGCAGGGATGAGATTCGGTTTTCACGCCTATCTTTGGTATGGGAAAGCAGCAATAGATAAAGATTTCAATAACCACTATGTGAGAAAATCTCTATTAAAAATCTGGTCAAGTATTAAAAAACAAACATATAGTAAAATACCATGGTGGATTTCCTCACAGGAAGCATTCTTTGGGAGGTGGGTGAAGCAACAAGACAATTGGTTGAGGTATGAAAATCTTATAATACAAGACAGCCCAAATGAAATTAGGCTTAGAACGCGAGAAGAACTTGCACAAATAGGTTTCGAAATTGACTGGTTCCCCTACATGCAGACAAAGGAACGTTATAAAATGGACTTGAAACTAGAAGGTTTCTTGCTAAATAGAAAAGACAATGAATTAGAAACAATCATATTCACAAAAACAAAGCAAAAGATCTCACAATACTATAGATACTTATTGACACACCAATTAGAGGATGAGACTGTAAAAGAAGCTATGATAAAATGGGCCAGAAACTTCCAACACGAAATTCCGCTAGAAAATTGGGAGAAAACCTGGAAAAATACCAATGAATTTACTAGTGCCCAGGACCTGAAAGAAAATTTTCTGAAAATGATGTATAGATATCACCAAACACCTGAGAAACTGGATAAAATATATCACACGGGTAACACTAACTGTTGGAAGTGCAAATCAAAAACAGGATCTTACTATCATTTGTGGTGGACTTGTTCCGCAGCCAGAATATATTGGCTAAATATATATGAAGCAATAAAAGAGATCTTTCAAGTAACATTTCCTGTTTCCCCTGAATTCTTTCTGTTAAATATGACGCATATGTTCCAAAAAGTCTTTGCTCAGAAAAATAATAAGATACTGCTATACTTGGTCACAGCAGCAAGAATATCCTATGCTAAAATGTGGAAAAGCATAGAAGTACCAGATCTAGATAAATGGATTATGAAAGCTACAGAATACAAGGAGTTCGACATGTTTACACAACTCATAAGACGAAAATCGACCAAGGAGGTGGAAGATAAATGGGAACCTGTGACAAGATATATAGCTAAAAGACGGGGGATTAAAGTTTAAATTGAATAGTTTATATCTAAAAGAATAGATTAAAGTTTAATAGAAGTTCAAATAGAAATCGTTAAGACAATTAAAAATAGGTGAATTATAATTAGGGTAATAATAACTTGTGTCCTAATTCATATCTTCTTTTACAATTAATTTTTGGAATATTGGGGAATACATAGAATTATATTTGTTGACAGTTAACACTAAAGATACAGGAAAAAGTGTACAAACTAGAAGAAAAAAGTTAAAATGATATTTTATGAAATTTCATATTGATATGATAAACATAAAGCGCATTAATATAATTCAGAGAAACGGTTTTTAAGCATTTTCTCACCTAAAATGACATAATGGAAAAGAAATATTCAGCATGAATTAAGGATTATATGGAAATTTGTAATATATGTCTGAAACTATAAACAAAATTAGAAGGTATATTGATTGTGTTGATAAGATACTCATGTTGAATGTTGATGGAACGGAACGTATCTGAAGAAAGATTGTCCTTTTTATTTTTATTTTTGTAAAAAAAAAAATAACAATAATAAAAAAAGAAATTCTTCAAATAGAAATTAAATTGTTCTCCATGTTAACCAACCAGATTTAATGTGTGTGTGTATGTGTGTGTGTGCACGTGCCTTCAAGTCTCCTGTCAATTTATGGTGACCCCATGAGTTTCATAGGGTTTTCTTAGGAATACTCAGGAAAACTCAGCAAGGAGTACTGGCAGGAGGTTTTGCTAGTTCCTTATTCTGAAACGTAGCCTACAGCACCTGGTATTCATTGGTTGTCTCTCATCCAAGTACTAACCGGGACTGACTTTGCTAACCCTTCAAGATCAGATGGGATCTGGCACCTTTAGGGTATTTCGACCCTGTCCAAACTAAATAGGTACAGCTATTTCTGATATGAAGAGGATTATGTTGTATTTGCTTTCCATACCAGCATTTGAAGATTAGGAGCCTTGGACCCTAAGTTAACACTAATATGGCTGAATACACAATGATTCAAAGTCAGACTTTTAAGAGTTAAGCACTAAAAACCCTAAAGCAGTAAAGTTAAGGGTAGATGTTGTTGGATCTCACTGTTTTAGTTTTATTTTTTTTAAAATGTTCTTTCAATATATAAATGAAGTTTAGGGTTGTTTTTTTTCCTGTTAATTTCTTATCAAAAGCATACAGAAGTAAAATTCTTTCCCTTCCCTATCTGTATTCTAGTATGCTGATTAGGAATGGGGAAAAAATTGAAAGTACTTAAAAATGGAGATGGTGGAAATGGGATTCTCAGTGGTCTGGAATCCCTGATGAGGAAGTTCGTAGACAGTTGATAATTTTCACTTTTCAGGATTTATTTTACACACAGACCCACAAATGCATATGAAGTGTCCCCCCTTGCAAGAAAATCTGTTCTCTGCATAGGGAAAAAAATGATTGGCAGAATATTTATGCATAGAAAAATGCTGGTGTTCTGTTCAGGGAACTTATTTTCTGCACAGAAAGTATGGGATTTCTTCAGAAAACATGCAGGAAATGTTCTTTTCTGCACAAATCCCCACATAGCCAGTTTTTTTTTTCTTTTTTTTTTGAGGGAGAGAGACTGTGAATAGTCTGCAAATATAGTACAGTTTTTCACAAGTTCCTCACGGCAAGGTGCTAAATGGGAAAATTATTCATTCATTCATTCGTTCGTTCACTTGATAATGAAATTTATGAAGATTTACAATCAGCCTTCCACATTTTCAGGTTTCATTTTTGCGGATTTGATTATTCATGGATAATTTGCTGTCACCTCTGCTGCCTCCCTATGCCATTTTTTAATAGAGACGGCAAGCCTTGTGAGACTGAGAGACTGCTAACGAAGCTAAGAAGTCCCTATTAAGAATGGTGTTGGACAGCAGTGGAGGTGGCAGTAAGCCCCACCAGACACCAACTTCTGCCTTGTGAAGGAACCTTGATGCCTCAAACGAATCCATGGCGGGTTGAAAATGGTGATCATACCTTTGTGTATTAAATGTGGTTTGGGAAAGCCTACAAGTATTTCCACTTTCACAGGGGTTCTGTCCCCCTAACCCTAGCGAATGTGAAGGGATGAATAGTGCTGCTGCTGGATCTGTATGGACCAGCATATGGGTTAAGTCTTAACTTATGATAGCCATATGAAATGTTTTGTTATTTTTGTGTGCCTTCAAGTCATTTCCAACTTACGGAGATCCTAAGGTGAACTTATCACAGAGTTTGCTGGGCCTGAGAGTGTGTGATGTGTCCAAAGTCACCCAGTGGGGTTTCCATGGCCAAGCGGGGAATCAAACCTGGATCTCCAGGGTTATAGTGCAACAATCAAACCACTACACCACAATGGCTCTCATGGAGTGCCTACATGTAACTAAATGCACAACAAAGCTCCCTGGAACCAGTGTTCTACTTGAATTGGCCCTCAGTGTGTATAATTCGTAAGCAACTGGATTCTAAACCTCCTTTAAATTAAATTGTTAAATCTGATTTGAGCATGCTGAAGTCTCTGTATGAGGAGACCAAGGGGAAGGAGAATTATTTGGGTAAGAAAACAGGATCTAACAATTAGAAATATTCTCTCACCAACAGATATGTTAATCAGTAGCTGCAGTGAAAAGTACATTTGCCTGTTGAGAGGGATATAAAAATAAAGCATGTTTTCTACAATGATACAATTGTATATTTCTTTGAAGTGGTGCTTCTGACTCTCAGAAAATTCCTCAATTGATTCAAATTTACAGGAAGATTCCACTGCAATTCCATGTTTTAGATTAGGGAAGACAACTTTTCAAGAGACCAAATGTTGAATGTTTGGTTCTAATTTATATAAGATATGGTACCTAAGAAAGATACATAGGAAATGATTACTTAATTTATTTGTATTTTATTTTTTAAATAACAAAATGGTGCCCAGAGTACAGATTTCACAGAGAAACAGTTCTTTGAAGTTGTTCAATTATGTCTTTGGTCCCTATCACACTGTACTGTTAAAGTGCTATTATTCCACTTTAACTGCCCTGGCTACACTCTGTGGAATTTTGAGGTTTGTAGTTTGGTGAGGCCCTGGAGCTCTCTGGAAAAGAATTCTAAATACCTCTCCCCAAACTGTAAATCCCATGATTCCATGCAATGTTGCCGTGGCATTTAAAGTAGAATAATAGCAGTATAACAGTGTAGTGTGATAAGGCCCTTTATCTATATAAAAATAAGTATGGCAACACTTCTGTCACAAGGTCTGCTTTATGTTCCTCTATACATACCTTCAAAATTAGAGCTGGAATTTTTGCAGTCTGAGAGACTGATGGTTTTATTCATGCAGGGTAGACAGGAGGACCAGATTTCTGTAATAATTTTGCTAATGCAAAATTATTTATGTCAGAAACTGACTTCAGAACTCAAGAACTGGTGGCTATGTGCCTGTGATTTTTAACATACATCACATAGCATCTTCTAAATGCAACTATACCACAACAGTAGCAAGTATGCCCACAAAAAACTCTCAGGAATCACAACTGAAGCCAAGAAGCTTTATATATCAAGCAGCTGTGGTAACAAAAAAATGACTTTGATCCTCAGATCATGACTATAAATGTGGACTCAGCATCAGTTTCATCTCACCTTTTTAGAGAGCTGTGGCTTCTAAAAATGCCTATTTTACCCACATTTCTCTCTCTCTCTCTTTCTCCCTCTTTGACACCGAAAAAAAAAACTGTTTTGAAAAACTATGTTTGTTGATGGCAGGGTACAATGCGTTTGTGCACAGACTCTGGTCCTGTAGAGTTACTCTACCAGAATGTCTGAACACTGACCATACTGGTTGGAGATTCTGCAACCTGAAGTCCAAAACATCTGGAGAACCAGAGTTTGAGAACCACTGGTCTAGTGGACAATTTCTTTTCCAGCATTATTAAAAAGACAAGAGTTATAATTTCAAAACAGTACAGCCTCCTTCAGTGGCTCTGATATTTGTTCATCCCCACAACAAATGTCCCCCTTCACTACTATTAATTTAATGCATTATATATTTGTACATATTTGTATCCCACTCTTTCCTCCAAGGAGCTCACAGCAATGTACAAGAGTTTCCTGTCCTCCATTATATCATCACAGCAATTGTATGATGTAATTGAGAATAGGAAATAACTAGCTGAAAATTCCCGAATGGACTTCATTGTTGGGTGGAGCTTTGCACACTGTAGTCCAACATTCTAAAGATTATTTCTAATGAACACAAAAATTTGTGAAATATTTGTAAGCAAGAGGTTACCTCAGGGAAATTGGGGAGGGGCTCATTCTTAACCTAAACATGATAAAAACATTTTTTAAAAAAATAGCAGTAATCATGAAGACCAAGTTAGGTTAGATTATTTCCTTGCAAAGTAACATTGCTGCAGCGTTCTGCCCCACTACAGCCTTCTATCCCTGATTCTGCCACATTGTGTTCTTAGTATATCTGTGAATCTTAATTTCCTTTATCAAGAAGAAAGCCTAACAAAAGTATTGCAATCATTAAACTGCAAAAGGAACATTAATTAATGATGGGAGTGTAATTATGGATAGAATAGCTCTCAGAAATGAGTTTAAAAGGGTGACTTCCCAACACTGGTTAAGCTTTATCATAATTGAAATAAGTTTCACACATGATGCTAGCAGTAAGATAGGAGCTTTTGATGAATTTTCTTTGTCATGAGAATAGCTCACACTTACTAATACAGAGCACAGGTTTTGTGTGCTGCTTATATTTTCAGACTAGTTGCTTCCTTTCCCAGCAGTTCCTCAATACTTTTCATTCTCCCATGACTAGTAAGGGAATGTGACCAACGCTCATTTTGGAAGGGTCCCAAGAGAAATCTTTCTTATTGAGAATACTTGTCCCATAATTAACCCCTTCAGTGACATTAGCTACTAGCTGAAGTTGGCCAAAAGTCATTAATGGTGCTTAATGATTTCCCTGTATACCACTTTCTCCCTTTTGTCAGACTATTACATTTAGGCCATGTCCGCACTAGTGGCCATTAGCACAATATACCATTACAACTGCAGCACTGCCATTCGCACAATGCCATCAGATTAGGAACACTATTTTCTGCACCCTCCCACCTTTAGTTGATGCGTAGCGGTATTGCCTCTGGTGCTCCTTCTGTGCCATAGTGTCCTTGGCCACTCCCTGTCCCCACCTTCACCCTCTCCCACTGCCCCTGATTGGTCTTTTTCTGTTTGTTTTTCTAGTTTGTTTTTCTTTGGAAGCCATGCTAAACACAGCAGTACATTACTGCATCTTCATGCTATCATGCTTGAAAATGTATTTTAAAAAAAGTTTTAACTCAAAGGAGGATGTTCAAATAAACATGGGAGTGATAGATTTCGAAACAACCACACCATGAGAGTCACTGAGGGAGGGACAAGCTGGGCAAGCCCACAGCTCACCCACTGGTGGATCTGCAACAACAGGTAGTGCTACCAAACATTGTTACAGTTCCATAGTGAGCCAGCTGATGGGATTGAAGCACTAAAGGGGGCGCTTAATTTTTCTTTTTTCTTTTTGGAAAAAATGGCAATTTTGCAATGCTTGGGAAAGGAAAAGCAGCTATATGATGACGTCATGTAGTAGCACGGCTCCTGGCCCAAAAACAACACACTGCTATGGCGGTAGAGAAATGGCCTTAGTCTTAGCATTAAGATACTGCAGGAACTTATCTCTATATTGAATATTTCTTTATTCTTTTTATATCCTGTCTTATGTCATTTATGCAATTCACACTACAATCCTGTTCATGTCTACTTGGACGCAGGCCATTTTATTCAGTGGTAGCACTGCTAGGCCTTAAGACAATATATGATTCCCAGATAGTTTCCCATGTAGGCAGAGCCACAGTAGCTAAACCACAGCAAGACTGCTACATAGATGACTTCCAAGCCTGAAAGGTAAACCCAGACCTTATTCTCCCATGTGCTATCAGCAATGCATGACACTTGCTTCTGCTCAATATTATTGGGGGAGGGGAATCATTCCAAAGTCATACAATGTTTGGTTAGTTTTGACAAGCAGAGTTAGGAGATTACTCTTTGAAATAAATGTTTTTTTAAAAAAACCCAAACACAATTGTTACTGCTTAAGAAAATTATTTTTGATAAGTTCAAGATGTGCTTTGCTGCCTTGTGAAAATACCAGGCTGAGAATAGTTTCTTTACAGCAAGGCAGAAAATGGCTGGTGCAAGTACAGGCAGCATTGATTGACTCCAAAAAGTGCAGACTTACACAGCACTTCACAGAAATAGTAATAGAAAGCTTCAAAATGGACCAAAAAAAAAAAGAGAGAGAGAGAGAGAGAAGAAAAAGCACCAAAGACCAGTGATGTAAAATGAGTACAAAATGATTGTACAGAGAATATATTAAATTGTTAAGTCCTAAGGTTAATAAGAAGAGAGAGAAAAATGAGTAACAGACAAGGGCAAACTGGTGTTTTACAATAAAATTTCAATAAAGGGAAGCAAGCTAATGAAACAGAGACATTCAGAAAGTTGGGCTTTGACAGTGGAAATGATTGAGAATCTTGCCCTTTGTTACAGAACAATGTTGTTGCTCCTTTGTGCATACTCAAGAGTATGTCCAACTGGCAGGAGCAGGAAACATTTGTTGAGAAAAAAGATGAAAGAAGGATACATATGTACATTTGGCTCATAACTGAAAGAATAGGAGCTGGTCGTCTTTTTAGTTTTACCTATTTAGTTTCAGAAATGTTATAGCTAACTCAAAAGAGCCAGCATGCTATAGTGATTTGAGTATTGGACCATGACTTTGGGAACCAGGGCTTGAGTCCCTACTTGACCATGGAAACCCACTGGGTGACCTTGGGCAAGTCACATTCTCTCAGCCTCACAGAAAGGCAAAGACAAACCCCTTCTGAACAAATCTTGTCAAGAAAACCTCATGATAAGTTCACTTTAGTGTCTCTTCACCTTAGGGTCTCCGTACGTGAGAAATGACTTGAAAGTACGTAACAATAACAACAAGGGATGTAACCTCAGAGGGTGCTCCAGTGCAATGAACTAGCTCCAGCTTCAGAAGCAGGAAGAAGAAGCTGGCACTGAAATTCTCATCCATCATCATCGTCATCCCCTTGTAAACATGAAGTGAAGTTTCTACTGATTTTCTGGGGATTTGTAGTGGTTTGAATGTTGGACTACTACTTTGCAGATCAGGGTTCAAATCTCTAATTGGCAGTGGAAAACCACCGGGTGACCTTGGGAAAATCATACTTTCTCATTCTCAGAGGAAGGCAAAGCCAAACCCCTCTGAACAAATCTTGCCAATAAAACACCTTGATAGGTTCACCTTAGAGCAGGCCTGCACAAGATACAGCCCGGGGGCCGCATGCAAAAGTATTCCATGTGTCCTGCATCCAGTGCCCTGCAGCAGAGAGAAGGAGAGTGAGGGGGACAAGATCACCTCCCCAGGTGTGATCACTCCTGCAGGGGGGAGGAGGAGAGCAATTGGGACGAGGGGAGTCTCATTCCCCTCCCCAGTGAAGCCTCCTTTGCCCTCCCCCGAATGTTTGGAGGTCCATTCTCCCCCTTTTCTCTCCCTCTAGGGTGGGCTAGGAGATCTGTTCTTCAGAGAGTGCAATGGAGGGGCAGTGGGGAATTCTGGGAGCACACAAGTCAGTGGTGCCAAAGAGCGGCCTCCGCTGCCTCGTGGTTTGATCAGCCTTTCCAAGTCAGCTGGGCAAGATGGCGGGAAAGATCTCAGGTGCCAAGTGTCTCCCCTCCAGGGCACTCTCTGACAAGTTAGGGGCTGAGAGGAGCAGCGCTCCTTTGCCCTCCCATGGGCTGTGAGTCGGGTGGCTTAGACAGCAGCAAGGCAGCTCTCTCACGGCCTGCCCCATGCCCCCATCCCTCAGGGCTCCTCTGTCCTCCTGCCTCCTCCTGCAGAGCTGCTCCCCAACTGTCTCCTTGTAAGAAGCTGCAAGTCCTGCAACCACCGGTTTCATGTGTCTTCGGCTTGTTCTTCCTTGGCTGTCTGGTAAGAGCAGCGAGGGACTGGTAGAAAAATAATACTTCCTTAACATGATGTAGTGCAGGAGTGGGCAAAGTACAGACAGAGAGCTATATCCAGTCCTAAGTGTGGCTCCTGAAGCCCTCCAAAGCCCCCAGACCCTTAAAAAAAAAAAAAGAGGCAGTTTTGGAGGGTTTTTTTCTTTTTTTGGCCTGAAAGCCATCCCAAAGCTACCAAAAACACCTGCAAATGTGGCAGATTGCTTCCCCTAGTTTCCCAATGCCTTCCAAACTTTGTTAATAGGCAAATAAACAAACAAACCTGAAAATCAGCCAAAATGGCCGGTGAAGTAACATTGCTTCACTTCAGGTGTGCCAAAACACTCCTGTGCAGCTCCCTATGTGAGTATGGTGGAGAAAAATGGCCCCTGTTCCCAACATAGTTCCCTGCCTCTGGTCTAGTGATTCATGTGTTAGACTGAGACTCCAGAAGGCCAGAGTTCAAATCCCCGCTTAGCCATGGAAACCCACTGGGTGACCATGGGCAAGTCACACTCTCTCAGCCTCAGAGGCAGGCACTGGCAAACCGCTTCGGAAGAAATTTTGCCAAGAAAACTCAGTTAGAGTAAGCTTGAAGACACATAACAGCACAATAACAGAATACTTCCATCTTTTGTGAGCAGGATAACTCCGAACCTGCTATCCTTTCTGTAGAAAACCTTTCTGTAAGAAAAACTTAAAAATAGATTCAAACTTACCAAAGTAATACTTTGTTTCTTAAGTAATAAGTGTAATAATTGAAATTTCTCTTTTCTATAACATGGCTTATTTTATTTGCAAAATAGTTTAATCATTAATTAATCATTAACTAACAATTATAGTATAATTAATGATTAAACTATTTTGCAAGTAAAAAACATGATTATACTGTTATTATAACTTTTACTTAAGTGATGCAATGTTACTGCCCCCATTATGCCACCATTAGGAGGGGACTCCAGATGAAACCAGGTACTTAGACTTGCTGTGTGTGTATGAGGGGTGTAGCCCAACGGGGGGGAATATGGGAAATTGTACCTTGACACAGTTGTCAGAGAAAGATTGATATGACTTTTCATAGCCATTCTTTTCCAAATGCTATGGAGTTATCACTGGACATGACCTGATGCTTGTCCTCTTTTGGTCACTTTTTACAGAAATTAAAGAAAAAAAGGAAGAGAACCTGTCTGACATGAAGTGGTGACATGGAGGTGACCTAAAGAGGCAGCAAATGTCAATAAGTGAGCAGTTCTGTCTCAAGACTTTTTTTTTAATTTGAGCTAATCTGGAACAGCTCTTTGTCAGTTCCTTAGAATGACAAATACTGTGCATTTTTGTTACTGTTAAAACCAAGGGTAGCTTCAAAGTGAAGTTTATGGTTTGCTGCCATTCAGAGAGCAGTATTTACGTTTTTAAAAGAAACTACGAATGCCACACCCTAACCCATTCCCCAGTACCAAAGAAATTGCATGTCAGCTTTGCACCACAACTGCCATTCTGAGAAAGCTTTCTCTGTTCTGCCACAAATTCTCAGGCTATGTTCCCAGCCTTGGTTGACTGTTTTTAACTTTCTTCAGTATTTCACTGGGAAGAGGCTTTAAATGGTTTTTCAACAGATTTACTATTTCATCAAAAGTTTTATATCTTAGCTTTCCAGGGGTTAATGGGTTTTTCATTAAACTGAAGGTGGGAGCACATGTCCCCACACCTGCATGCATACACTCACCCACAGACACACAGCTATATAGAAACAGAACTGGCTGGAATTACTTCCTTTTATCTTCATCCGTTGTATCATTAGGAGGGCAAAAGTGAGCCAGTATCTCACAATATTCCGCTCAGGTTTAATGCTGTTGATTAAAGTGTAAAAGAGCCCCCAGTGTAGCAGCTGTTATCTCTCACCCTCACCAGCTAGGAGAATTTAGAAAATAAAACTGTACCCCTTCCTTGTTTGCTTCTTTTAACAGGCTTGTGAGCTCATCCCCACAGATTATGGAATAGAGAGTGGGACACTTGGGTCTTTATTAGCATAAGTATTATTGAATCAAGTTGGCAAGAACTTGGACCAAAGGAAATGTTGCATTCAACACAATGTTGTGTTGTGTGGGATGGCTACCTGGTAGGACAGTGCTTTCCAAACTTTTCAGCTTGGTGACACACTTTTCAGACATGCATCATTTCACAACACAGTAATTTCAGCTTTACTAGCAAACTAACCCCTTGTAAGAAATACAGACACATACATAAATACTAATAACAAAATGTATGGGGATGCAACATATCTCATGAAAACCTTTCATATATTTTTAAAAATATATGATTTATAAATAATAGCATACATTTCCAAGATTGTAGGTGACACACCTACACACTTTAGCTGACACACACACCATTTGGAAAGCCCTGTGGTAGGGTTTGGACTCACTGAGACTCAGCCTCTTTAGGGACTGAGGCTGATTAAGATGGTCTGCCCCAGGAGGATCCAGATGGATTCCTGAGGGCTCTTGGAGAATTTCCTGTTGCCTTGGCAGGTGATCCTGTTGAAGCCCAGGCTGATCTCTGGAATAAGGAAATGGCCAGGGTGGTGGACATGATTGTCCCTAAGCATCCCCTCCCACAAAGAGGACCAAAAGTGAGCTCCCTGGTTTACTAGGGAGCTGATGGTAATGAAATGAATGGGATCAAGACTAGACCAATGTTGATGGAAGATTCAGAGCGAGTCTGACTGAACGTGGGCTAGAGTTTCCCATTGGAAAGCCTACGTTATGACAATGGTGGCAGCAAGGAGATTATAATTCTCTGATGCCATTGCATCTGCACAGTGCCATCCAGTGGAGCTGTCTTGAGTAGTCATGGGCCTTTTACATTCTGGCCCACAAGAAGGAAATAAAGACCACTCTAGAGTGGGCTATGATGAATTTGCAAGACACTTTGAAGACACAATTGCTCAGATTCACTCTGACTTGGATGTTGTAGTTGAGAAAGGTCCAGTGGATGTAATTTTGGCACCTGCTTGTCCTGTATTATTGGATTCATTTCAATTTGTGCAGCCGGAGGATTTGAACAGCATCCTTGGAGAACTGAGAGCCAACACATTTATACTACTTCCTTGCCCCTCCTTGCTTCTGAAAGGAGCTAGAGGGGGAATGGCTGACTAGGTAAGGGGAATGGTCAATGTCTCACTGCAGCCATTACTAAAAGAAGAAGAAGAAGAAGAGGAAGAAGAAGAAAAAGAAGCAGCAGCAGCAGCAGCAGCAGCAGCAGCAGCAGCAGCAGCAGCAGCAGCAGCAGCCTTCCCTAGACCCCACCATTCACTAAAAAAAGCCCTCTCTGGACTCCACCATTGCCTCCCAGCTCCAAGG
This sequence comes from Cyclura pinguis, assembly GCA_030412105.1. Classification (NCBI taxonomy): domain Eukaryota; kingdom Metazoa; phylum Chordata; class Lepidosauria; order Squamata; family Iguanidae; genus Cyclura; species Cyclura pinguis. The sequence continues at coordinate 136,958,529 of CM059600.1, forward strand.
GTTTCTGGATGAAACAGATTATCTAGATCCATTTCAATCTGGCTTCAGGCCTGGTTACGGGATGGAGGCAACTTTGGTCACCTTGGTGGATGATCTACATAGAGAACTGGACAGGAGGAGTGTATCTCTCTTGATTCTGCTGGACTTCTCAGCAGCTTTCAGTACCATCAACCATGGAACCCTTCTGGGATGACTCCCTGGGATAAGATTTGGTGGCACTGTCATGCAGAGGTTCTAGTCTTCTTGGAGGGATGAACTCAGAAGGAGGTGCTGGAAGGTCTCCCATTCAACTCTATGGCCATTGGCCTGTGGGGTCCCTCAGGGTTCTGTTTTGTCCCCTATGAGTTTTGAGGGTTCGGTATCACCAATATGCTGATGATACCCAACTCTACTTCTCCTTTCTGTCTGATTCCAAGGAATCTGTCTTGATACTGAACCAGTGTCTGCTGTCAGTAATAGACTGGACAAGGACAAACAGTTTGAAGCTTAATCCAGACAAGACAGAGGTGTTCCTGGTCAGCTGAAGAGCAGGTGAGGGAATAGGGACTTTGCCTGTACTGGGTGGGGTTACACTCCCCATGAAATCTCAGGCTTGCAGCTTGGGTGTTCTCCTGGACTTGACTCTGAGTCTAAATGCCCAGGTTTCAATAGTAGCCAGGAGTGCATTCGCAGCTAAAATTTTTGCGCCAGCTTCGCCCATTTCTTGAGATGTCAGATATAGCTACAACCTTCACTTCATCTCGGTCAGACTACTGTAATACAATCTACATGCAGTTGTCTTTGGAAATTGTTTGGAAATGTCACTGGGTTCAAAACATGGCAGCCAGAATGCTGACCATGGCCAGTTACAAGGAACACATAATTCCCTTGTTAAAACTGCTTCATTGGCTACCTGTTCGTTTCTGGACACAATGCAAAGTGCTGATCATGACCTATAAAGCTCTATACGGCTTAGATCTCAACTATTTAAAAGACCATTATCTCCCTATATGAATCTGCCAGAGCTCTAAGATCTGCAGGGGAAGGCTTTCTCTTGGTTCTGCTACCATCTCAGGCACACCTGGTAAAGACACCAGAGAGGGCCTTCTCACTGGCTGCTCCCACCCTGTGGAACACTCTTCCATGGGAGGCTAGGCTGGCTCCCTCCTTGCTTTCCTTTTTCTGGAAGGCAAAAGCATTCTTATTTAAGCAGAGTTTTAATATGTAAGCAGGTAGGCTTTAATTTATCAAGATGGTTTTAATTTTTTGTAGTTTTTTAAAAAATAATTTTATATATTTTTCTAATATTTTAATTGTTTTATTGTATAAATGTTAATAAATGTTTTATTACTGTTTTTAACTTTTTTGGATGCTACTTTGGGTCCCTCTCTGGGAAAAAAGTAGCATATAAATATAATAAATAAATAAATAAATAAATAAATATTCTATTTCCATAAAATAAACTCTTAGATCTAGGAGAACCTTTCTCCAACCTGGTACCCTCCAGGTACGTTGCACTACAATGCCATCATTCCCAACTTGCACAGCCAACTGTCTCGGAACAATGGGAGTTGTAACACAGTATATCCGGAAGGCGCCAGATTGGGCAAATGTCATCATCCTTGGAAATCAAAAAGTTCCAGTACTTCAAAGAGGAGGGAGAATCAAACCTAAAATTCAGAATGGAAAGAATAGTTTCCATTATGTTTTTCCTGGTTGAAAAATGAGCTTCCTGACAGTCAGAAAACTCAGCTGAGAAGAATAATAGAGCACAAAACTTGCTCACAGTTTTGTCCCAGTATCTGAATGTTCTGAAGCTTTCTGGATAATTTTTCTGCATGGAGAAATGCACATGAAGAAAGCTGAAGTTTCCTCCTACAGCAAAACAGCTCTTATGTGTGCCCAGAGTCAGTTAATTCTGCTCCAACAAAGCACATACATCTGCTATATGGACTTTTCAGAGTTGCTTCTGTTTGCACTGTGTACATTTCATCAGATATAAAATATACTTTGATGCATTATATACTAGAACATTGGAGAATAGCCGTGCCTCAGCACTCTGGTAATTTTCTACCCTATTTGAAAGGCTGCTGCAATCGCTGGGAGCTTTAAGTACTTGAAAAGCCCCAGGCTACACTTGTAAATGGAGACACATCTGTGTCACAAGCTCTATTTACCTGTTTCTGAGCGTCATTTTTGTCAATGGCCCATGAAAATGTGTGGAACCAGGACAAATGACACTATGAACTGATTACTTCAAATTCATGGAGCAATAAAAACTGAAGGCTTTGGTGGCTTAAGAGAACATGACAGTTCTTTTCAAGGAAACAATGCTTTACAGTTACATCATCATAATCATAGTCTACAATATCTTAGTTTCAGAAGATATATAAACAGACTAGAATGAATTGTGTCCTTGCAAGTCCCCACAATAAACATTAGTGTAGGCTCAGTATAGCAATTATAATGTGAAAATTTATTGGATACGTCTATTCATTAAGAGTAAACAGACTCCCTTTTTGAGGAGGCAACAGCAAGAGGCCACTGTCTTTCTACAGAAATCATTTTATCATACATCTGCAAAGTATCTCATTTATACTGGGATGAGAACAAGGGTTCTTGTTCCCAAGCAATATTTTCCTTTCAGCTGGTATTTACATTATTTTACATATGATTCCCAAGCCCTTGTTGTGAACAGAACTATAGCAAGAGCAGTGACAAACTGATTTTTTTCTACTAGAATCAACCCACCTCTTAAGTTTTGCTTCGTGTTTTTTAAAATGCAAAATGACATTTAGTTTGCATGTATTTCCTTTTAAGGCTGCTCTTTCATTTGAGAAACCTTTTTCCCACAGGACAGACAGGTATATGTATAAATAACAGCATTACTGATTCTTGCATTATGGTGATCTGTTCCATTTTTTTCTTTAAAACATACTCTGTATGGATATGTACTTACATAGCTCTACAAAAGCATGGGCAGCCTGTCACTTTTATTTTTTTTAGTGACAACATTCAGTCCACACTGGTCCTGGGTGAGAGGATCTCCAAGAGCTGGGGATTAATTTGCCACTTGGGAACTAACACACAGTTCCCCGGTCAACACTGGGAAATTTGGTCTATTTTCCCTAGAGCTAAGGGGATGTGACAAGCTCCATGTCAAGATCCTTATTACCTCACTGCCAAGTTGATTCTGTTCTGGATTTGCACAAGCTCCTTCCCTCCTCACAATAAATGGCACAGATTCTGCTTGCATTATTCAAACATATTTTTTTCTGTCCATTTTTTTCCATTGGCAAAAGGGGATCTGGCAAGACTCAGAGGAAGGAGGTATGATAATTGGAGGAAGGACTATCAACAATTTAAGGTATGTAGATGACATCATACCACTAGCAGAATACAGCAAAAATTGGGAATGATTACTGAAGAAAGTCAAGGAAGAGAGTGAAAAGGCAGGTTTACATCTTAAGAAAACAAAAATAATGACCACAGATGGCATACATAACCTTAAAGTGGACGATGAAAACATTGAGACAGTCAAAAAATTTCCTATACCATGGCTAAGCTAAGCCATTAATCAAAATGGAGACTGCAGTTTGGAAAACAGAAGACAACAAAGACCTGGAAGGGCAGCTATGAAGGAACTAGACAGGATCCTCAAGTGTAAAGATATCATTGAATACTAAAGACAGGATTGTCCATGCCATTGTATTTCCAGTTTCTAAGTTTGGTTGTGAAAGCTGGACAGTGAAGAAAGCTGATAGGAAGAGAATCAACTCATATAAAATGTGGTGCTGTAGAAGTGTTCTGCAGAGACCATGGACTGCCAAAAAGACAAATTAACAGGACTTGGAAAAAATCAAAGCAGAGCTCTCCCTAGAAGCCAAGATAACTAAACAGATATTGTTGTACTTTGAACATATCATGAGAAAACACAACTCACCAATAAAAACAATTATGCTGAGTAAGGTAGAAGACAAGTAGAAAAAAAGAAGACTATGGGCCTTTCCAACCTACACTGTTATAGTGCCATCATTACACTTTCAACGTCCTGTGGAATTCTGGGGTTTGGATTTTACTGAGGCCAAAGAGCTCTCTGGCTGAGAATTACATCTGCCCCTCCCTAAACTGCAATCCCCAGGATTCCATAGGATGTTGAAAGTGGAATAATAGCACTATAACAGTGTAGTGCAGGAAGGGCACTATGCACCATTCCGCAACTCACCTTTTTGCAGAGCTGGGGTGCAGGGATCGCGCAAGCAGCCTCTTGCGAGAGGCTCTCACATCCCTGTTGCTTCAGCTCTGCAGCTGCTGCCTGCTCGTGAGCAGGTAGCATGAGAAGTGCTTCTCTTCCTTCTACATTGCAGCCTGGGATTTTCCCAGGCTGCGCTGGGGCAGGAAGCGTGAGCACCGTGGCTCTGGAGCTCCGCATGCACATGAAGTGCGTGCAGGGCCCCAGAGAGATGCGTGATTGTGCACTATTTTTGGCTCAAAGCTGAAAATGAAATAGTGTGTGATCGGCGCCTGCCGATGGACCGCTCCTTGCAGTCGCGCAATGCTCCAGGGGCCCTTTCGCATGGCAAATACCATGCAAAAAAAGCCTATGTTACACGTGGATTGATTCGATCAGGAAAGCCACAGCCCTGAGTTTGCAAGAACTGAGCAGCACTGTTGATAACAGGGAGACTTGGAGTCTCTCATTCACTGGGTCAAAATTGTCAAATTTGTCAAAATTGTCAAAATTGACCTGGCAGCAATTAACAACCCATGCCCACACTGAGCAAAGCATCTTTGTGCACATTTTAAAACTGTAGAGCCTCCCATGAAGATACTTCAAATGCATGCACATTATCACCTCTTTTTTCTTGCATAAAATGCAAGACATATGGATTTTAAGCTTAGATAATTTTTCTAATTATTATTTTGGTTGGGTCTAAGAAGTGTTACTTGGATAAAGCATTTTTAAAAACTTTACAGAATAATTTTTTTTTCTTCTTGGCCAAAGTACGTAGTATGAATGAGCATCCAGGAGTTCATGGGGAAAGTACTTCCATTGTCACATATAAACCAGCAAATGCAAGGTTCAACATTTTACTAAGTTTAGGGAGACCAAATCAGAGAAGTAATATTCCATTTTTATCCTCACAACAAGAGAGCAACACAAGTTGGACTATGGCACAGCAACTGGTCCAAGTTACAAAATGCACTTCATAGCTGAGAAGTGATTTGAATCTGGTTCTTCCCCAGTAATAATCCAACACAGCCACTACACCAGGGGAATGGTATAATTTCATAACAATAGAAATGTAACCAAAGCCAGCAGTCTTAACTGCTACTGTCAAAAATATTCCCTTTACTTCTTAATCATTCTACTAACAGGGATTCTGTGAACTCTTTCTTATTTTCTTATTTATTTATTTATCACATTTTCCTCTCAGAACTGGGATTTAATATAATATTATTATTCTATGTTGACAGCATGTTCTGCTCCATAAAATGCTACAGAAACACCCATATTATCTCCTTGTCCCTGCTGAATGGGAGCAATGTGTAAAAGGCAGGGAAGAACACTCAGTAGCATTTCTTCTCATGAAAATCTGGGTGCTAATTAGCCTGTATCTCTTTTTTTCTGAAAGGCCAAAGGACACACTACCTCATGAGATTATTGGTATGTGCAAAGTTTAGAATAGTGACAAGCACAATAAGCATACTAAATGGGGAAAAACCATTAAAATATGGGAGAAATGTGTTTTTCAAAATGCCTGTTTGTATGCTATATGGGATAGCTGGGGAGCCTGTTCCCCCTTCTGCATACCTGGAATATGGCACGGCCGTGTAGCCAGATAAGAACAAGCAGGAGACTAATTGGAAATCAGGTTTGGTTCTCAAAGAGCGAGGCTTAATCTTGTGACGAGTTATCATGCCACTTGATCCCAAGGGAGCAGAACTATTGAAGTCAACCTGAGATGATGGAGGGACAGAGAGAGAGAGAGAGAGAGAGAGAGAGAGGGAGGGAGAGAGAGAGAGAGATGCCTCTCTAGCTTACCCAATGGGTCTTTTAAAAAATGCCTTGCCCATTGGCTTTAGCCAAGGCAATGTTTCCATATCCCTTTCTCTCACCCTCTTTTATAAGGTGTACTGTAATTCCTACTTGCTATAGATGGTCACTTGCTTTGTACAGGCTTATTAATTCAATTAAGAAGAGAATAAGAAGGGTGGATTATGTTTTGTGGTTTCACCAGAACATGTAGCAAGTGATCTAGACCAAGGCTAGCAATAGGCAGATAGATATCAGTATTGATCTGCATCTTAATCGTTATTATTTCAGACATCTTTCTGTTTCTTCTTGCTTTTCCAACTTCTTGAAAATTGTAGAAGTGTGAATCTTAGTTCATTTCCTTTATGCAAAGGTTTTGCACATTTCTTTCAATGATCAGTCATATTGCTGCCCCTCTTTCTTCTCAAATGTATAGAAAAATACTGGTTTTTTTGCAAAAAAAAAAAGATTGTTTAAAAAAATTTTTTTTTATCCCTACTCCTCCCCCCAATGCATTGTTGCCAGTGAGAGAACAATATCATGAAATTTTCTCCAAAAAATTACCAAAAGGCAAACCTGTGTTGTAGCAGTTGAGATAGATAGATAGATAGATAGATAGATAGATAGATAGATAGATAGATAAAATAGGGACAGGGAGAAATGGATATTTCAATATGTTGAGAACATTTGTGAATTTTCCTTATACAGAAATACCCCTAGGGAATGGTGTCAAGTTGGTAGTGGGACTAGTGGACTAATGGAAGTGAAAGAGCAGAGTGAAGATTTTTGGGTTTTTTTGGTCAATGTACCTAATGTCTACTCTGCCACCATGACTCTATGGCAGTTACAGGGGAAGGGCAGATGTATATGCCTCCTGGAAAGGGTGGGCAGTGATAGCAATGCTTCCGTTGCACCATAATGATATCTCTGAGGGCAAAATAGGATGCTATATATGCCCCAGCCACCCAATATCACCCTCTTTTCCCCTATATTTCAGCCCACCCATGTGCCTTGGAGGAAGTTCAAGTGTATTTTTGACCATCATATACCTGACTGGTAAACTTAAGAAAAGGTGACAGGGGGATTTTTGCCTACCTTGAATTGTATTGCTATAGAAATTCAAGAGATTGGCCGGGGTGGTGTCTTTAAGCTGATTTGGTCACATTTGACTGGAAACTGCAGAGAAGATGGCTGGGTACTCACCCATGTGCAGTTCAGGAGGCGGATGGGACGGACCCAGCCTTAGCTGACTCCTACACTTAGATCTCACTCCAGAATTTGGGTGTGAATTAAATAGAAATGTGGCATTTAGTTTACCCCGTCATTCCTTTTTGTTTTCAGTGGATGTACAATGTGTTACAAATCAAAAGAATATGCATATGTCTCTACCACGAGAAGCTTATAATATTTTAGCATCAGAGGTAGCAAGACATAAAATTCAGAAGAGGAAAGCAAGGTTAACAAGAGAGAGAATGTGAACAAATACACATTATATATGTTACTCTTTGGTTTTCATATTTGGAAGGGGCTTTTTAAGGAAACAATGTTATTTTGTTTGAAATAAGATGTATTGTTTGTGATGCTCTATATTTCAATCAGTTACGCCAAGTTCTGCATTTCAACCAGTACAGCACTGAAGATGTCAAGCTGAAAAAGCAAGAAAACACAAATTAATTTAGAAAATCCCTGTAGAGCAATGATGGAATTTAGACTTCAGCTAAGGAATATATTTCATCCTCTGCTGAAAGTTGATAAAACCATGGTCAGAGTGACAAATCAGAGGAAACAATATGTCCAACAAATAAAGCCAAAGAGGAAATCCAAAGTAAGTAGACAGGACACAGAGAAAAGTACAATTTCGAATAAAAACAAAGCACGCATGATTGAGGAGGGCAGACAAATGGAGATTACAAGAGAACAAAGGGGAAAAGGCAGCATACATCAAGCTGTGGGAGACCTTGAAGAAAAGGATCATAGAGGACATTAGGAAATAGAGTGTCAAGTTCGTGAGCATAGTACGGAGTACTCTTGAATGAAAGATCTACAAATGATGGAAAGCTTTTGATCTGGTGCTACCAGCAGATGCTCTTTGTGAAAGACAATGATTGCACAGCGTGCAAAGAGAGATCAAAATGGAGTCCCACAGAGTGCTGGAGACTGATCCCAGTGACTTCATGCATAGAGCACTGGGGACAATTGGCACAAGCCTCCTGCACTCCATTTCATTCAGAGAAGGAGAGGTAAATGGGCAGGGTTTTCTTCCTTCCTCCTCATTTCCCTCTTCAACAGCTCATGGGAGTGAAAGGACACGCAGGAGTAAAATACAAAAACAAGATGAATAGTAGTACAAAAGCAAATACTCAGTTGAAATTAACAATAGCGAACAGTGGGGGATCAAAAGCAGAAAAACTGGCAAAACTGCTCTCAGCATGCACCAAGATTTACTGCAGAATTAGACATCAGTAGGTAGAGAGACAGAGAGGGAGGGGAGAAGGCACAAATTCACCTGTGTAGCACGAGCAAATCCTGCTGTCTATCTCAGGAGTAGCAAACTTTGAAGACTGCCATGAAATAAATACACTGAAACTTTTGAAACCAAATTAGCACAACTTCTACAATCTCTTGCTTACACTGAATGTATTGGAAAAGCTTTCTCTTTACAGTGACTTTGGCGATGGGATGGGAATGCAAATTCATGACCTATAGTACATGCTCACAGGATACTTGTCAAGGAGGCAATGACCCGTATTCTCTGCACTATCCTTATAAATCAGTCAATAAGGTCGCCGTACACACCACTATCCCTCAAACATTCTTAATATCAATATGAAGCTATGGGTCAACAGCTCAAGTTACCAGGAATTTTGAAACTGGGTGTTATTAGCAGGGTAATTGTAGCTTAGAATTCAACTTGTTGATGAATTCACAGAGTTTTTCTGGTGATTTCATCTAACTTTCTAACTGCCCCAACTGATATTGAAGTTTAAAATATTCTTTAGTGAATTAGATTGTTAGAATTCATGAGGGTGGAGTGCCTCTCAATTCATCACTCCATCACTTCTACTGAAACAGGAAGCATTTCTTCCTCAAGAGAATAAGTATTACTACTGGAGGAAATGCATCACATGCGTTTGTTCTTAGGAGAGCTTTCCTTAGGAGAACAGGACTAAGGGAGGGAGAGGGCACTTTTTGGAGCCCTGATCAGAGATAGCTAGGTTTGTGGAAAAGAAAAACAGCTGTGTTTGGGGGTGGGGGAGGAGGAGGTGAGACTTGGACTTAGAATGGAATGGAATGGTGGAGATAATTTCTTTGATCAGTAGAAGACCAAGGTTCTCAAGCAGCCAGGATCCTTTCAGAATGTCCCTCTGTATGAGATGGGTCTGCTTAGAAGTAAAATGTTTAAAATCTTTCTGGGGGGTGGGACTCCATTGTGACACGCTTCAGTAACTCCCAGCATGAAAGGGAGCTGTTAAGGATCTTTCTGGGGTAGGGTGAAAATGCATTATAGTTATCTTAAGTAATCTCTGCACTGATTTTGATTGTTCATGATTGTATTATGTATAATTATTATGTAGTACTATTTGGGGGGAGCTGCTATGAACCCCTGTGCAATTATTTAGTATATTACAGACACAGTGGTATTCTGTTTGATAAGTAAGCTTTCTTCAGAACCATCTCCCATTGCTTTCTTTCTTGACTTCTCTACTTTCTTTCTCTCCTCACCCTTTCCATTCTGCTTTTCTATTCCTATTCCCCTTTATCTCCACCCCATTTTAATTAGGCAATAAGATAAGGGGGGGAAAGAGTGGGCTTGTCAGATGTGCCTTCACATTGCCTGTTGACATATAGTCACCCCATGAATTTCATGGGGCTTTCTTAGGCATGGAATACTCACAGGTAGTTTTGCCAGTTCCTTCCTCTGAAATACAACTTACAACACCTGGTATTTGTTGGCAGTCTGCCATCCAAGCACAAACCAAAGCCGACCCTGCTTACCTTCCAAAATCAGATTGGATCTGGTATCTTTAATATATTTTGCCCTCAAGCAGGCTCTTCAGACAGGACCATATATTTTGCATGCAGGAGTCAGGGGTCTTAGATTTCAAAATGGAGTTTGATGGGGGACTGGATAAAGTCCTCATATCATTCTTGCTCACAGATCACCATATGGGAGACACTTCCTAATATTACTTTTAGGTTGCTAAGGAGCTTGTGAATTAAATGGCCACTTAAGTGAAATCAGTTGCACAAGCCATTCAGTTGATGATATCCCCTCCCTTGGGGATGGGGAAAAAACAGTCCAACTGATATTTATATTCAGACACAGTTTCCAGGGACACAGCACAAGGAAATAGCTCCCAAGATGTTAAGTGGAAGGATGTCAGTAACTGTGTGTGTGTGTGTATGTGAGAGAGAGGGAGAGAGCATACATATATACACCTGCATACAAAGCATTTCAATAATGATTCTCTCTTTCTTTCACTCACACACACATACACACCACAAGACAGACAGACAGACAGGCACACACACACACACACACACACACACACACACAAAGGATCTTTTTCTGAAGTACCTTCTGTGGGTTAGAGGTGCATATGCCTAGCACTAGAAACTGCTGGTAAATCAAGCCCATAAAACAGTCCTTTTCCATTTTCAGATTTAAGACAGAATGTAACTCAGTAATAATTCGGCTCAAGCAGTACAATCTTCAGTTAAGTGAAGCTTAGTTTAGCTCCAATTGAGAAAGATTCTTTTTTATCTCTTCTAGCAAAAAGCGTAGCCTGTTATTAACAAAGACTCAGCATTTGTGTTTCTGTTTTATAAAATCAATTATTCAAATATTCTTTACTGTAGGAAATATTTGATGGATGTGTGTGTGTATTTGTGTGTATGTCTATGACAATAACTATGGCAACCCATTAGAGACAGCTTTCTGAATCTCTTGGGTTTGATAAATAAGAGCTGTGCTGAATATGCTGGTCAGAACTAGGAACTCCTAGGAGGCAAACAAGACTAAGAAGAAAGCTGCTAGCTATTGAGGGGTGTAGGCTGGTTGAATTAAAAAAAAAATCAGGATGAATAGACCCCATTCCTGCTGTTCACTGCTGTCAGCTTGTTTTGGAAACATTCAGGGCTACTACCAGTGTTCTCTGCAAAGCAGGGCTGTCACATTTCCAAGCGGGGGTTTAAATAAATTAATTTTGAATCTGTGATTTCCTCATACCCAAGTGAAACTTAATCTGTTTAATCTGTAGCTCAATTTTGATGATCGTGCTGTGTTTTTATTCTGCTGTTGTTGCATTATCATTATCCTGTCATTTTATTTTGTGTCTATTGAATTTAAAATTCTATTCAGCATTTATAAGCTCCCATAGGAATGTAATTATGATACTTTGCTGTGTATAAATCACAGGAATAAAGATGTACTTCCATTCCTAAGCCCAAGTGACCATATTTATTTTGGTGTCTATTAGACATTACATTATAGATTGAATGACTCAATAAAAGCAACCACAGCCCTGAGAAGGGTTGTTGATGATTGGGACGCTTGGAGTTTTATCATCCACAGGGCCACTATATGTCAAGACCAACATAGGTCAAAGCCAACAGCAGCATGGCTATTAAGGGTATCAGGCTGAATAAGGGACAGAGTTCCAGTATCTTGACTAGTTAACAGATCTGGAGCAAGCAGATATAGTCATCCCTCCAAATTCACTAAGGTAGGAGACACAGGACCCCTACAAAAATGGAAAAATTGCAAATATCAAAATATGGCTGGATGACAAATATGCTAGCTGAAGACCAGTAATATCATGTCAAAATGAAGCTATGCAGCCAAGTAGTTTCTATTTTCAGGAATTAGGCAAGTAGCTTGCTTTACATAGGGATGAGTTCTTCCCAAATGGTCAGCTTCATAGTATGATGGTAGATACTGAACTATAATTGTTATTGGAATCCCAAAGAGATTTGTTGACTAATACAGCCTTTTAGTTAATACATCAGCTACAACTGTTCCTGCACAGGAATAATCTAGCCACAGTGATCCATGCATTTGTAACTTCAGAAAGAAATCTCTGCAATGCATTCTACATTGGGATTCTCTTGAAACTAGGCCAGTAATTGCAGAATAGTGGTTACACTACTGAATGGGGCAGCTCACACTGAACATAATACAATATTCTTTTTCTTTTTTTTAAAAAAATAGAATACTAAAGCAGTCAGTCCTCCAGCTTCCCTGGGGTTAGGGTCTCAGGACCCCACAAAGATGGAAAAAGCACAAATATCAAAATGTATGTGTTGGGGGGAAGGAGCCAGAGCATGGTGGGGAGAAAAGACACATAGGATCCAAACTAGGTCAGTGAAAGAAGAAGGGGGTTGTTTGGCATAGTGGCCCTGTACTTTCTTTCTCTCTTTCTCTTCCTCTCTTCTTCCTTGGGAGTGTGGGGCATCGAGACAGGGTTCATGGCGCTGAGAAATTGGGTTGTGATCTATCCTTAGCTGGCCAGGTAGTTTCTGGTGGAGGAGAAGAAGGACCAGAGGCAGTTTTTTAAGGAGCTTAATGGCTTGATCAGAGCCGCCAAGAGGGAAGATTCTCCAGAAGAGAAGCACCTGACGTGGTGATGGGGGGGGGGCGAGGGTTGGAGAAACTTGCAAATAATCAGATCCATGAAGGTCAAACCCATAAAGCGGAGGATGGATTGTACAGTATAAAGTTTGAATACACCCAACAATCCACAGCTTTAAAACTGAAAATTCCACACTTGGTTTTTGACAGGGCAAATTAAAATAATGTGCACAAATAAAGAAATAATTCATCTGTGGAAAAGATTAGTAGGAGAAAAACAATGTTAATTCTCACAATACTTTAGTACTAGGGACAGAAAGCCCTGAAAGTGCATGCCCTGAAAGTAGTTTGTCCTGTCTCCAACTAAGCTGAAATGAAGTTGGGTGCTATTTCCATTGTGAGGTTGCCAACTAATGAGAACCCTGCTGCCCAGTGTTTTCTTTTCTTCCTTGTTGTCAGCCAAGGGAACCCACTCATTTCACACCACTTTTGTTCTTCTACTCATTTCATACCACTTCCATCCAGTCTGGACTGGAAAACATTTTTAATTGTTGAAATTGTATAAATGGATTAAGAGTAGGCAAAGTGGTGAGACTGATGCATGTGACACAGAAACTGAACATAAATTGTTGGTATGCTGAGTTTTGCCTTTCCTGTTCTCTATGTACCCAGATAACACTATAAACTGAGCTGATCTTGCAGCATGGTTCATGGAATGACCAGGGTCGCAGATTACTTCTCCTTACACTGGAACATCTGTCTCAACTCAGCCCTTCCTCTAAATACACATCAGGCTGACTAAAGGGTAAAAAATAGGGAGAGTTTAGAATACACAGGGACAGGTCTCTGGTGAGAGAACCTGTTAAGTTTTCTGAACAGAAGAATTACAGAACACAAGTTATCACAGACAAAGTTAACCCAGACAAAGGAACAGGCATTTTATTACAAGGCTTCCTCCAAACACCCATTTTTAGCATGGCTTTACTTCATAATTCTCTTGGTTGCATTTTCATCACATTATAACCTTTCCACAAACTCTGAGGAGTCACTATCTACCAACCTTTTTCCACCTAGCTAGCTGAAATACAATCTTACTATTTAACTGCTAATCCCCCCCCTCATCGTTTTTCCTTATTTAATTCCAACCTTTCTTTTCAACATTCATTTGGTTTTTATTGGTTGAATCCAGAAGTCAACCTCCATTCCTGTCTGTATCAATGTTCTTCCATTTCACCAACCTATGTTGCAGCATTTTGGGTTTGCTTACATATATTTGCTGGGAAGGTGGGCCTAAATCTCATTGGAAGTCCCAACTAGAGAGGGATAGAATTTTTTTTTAAAGCAAACTGGGGAAAAAAGGTCAAAACTGCATTTCTTATGTATCAGTAAACCATTATGAGGAGAATCCTGAACTGATGGGAATCTTCACAGTTCAGAATCAATTCTTTATACAATTCATATGTTTTCCTCCCATAGGACACCATTTTTTGCTCAGAAAATAATATTCTGCACATATGATTTTCTACACAGAGAATACTGCTTCTTCTGTAGATTAAAAAAAAAACCTCTGTGAAGAAATGCCAGATGTTAATTTTGCACAGAATAAGTCCCAAAGTGTGACTTATCTTTGATTGTTTTTCCCAGCTTTTGAAGACTTTCTCACCAAAGGAAGACAGTTGCTAAGTAACTCATTGCTCCCTTCAAGAATGAAATTAGCAAAGAATTACATCCCTATTCCCACCTAGAATGGACCTGAATCAATGGACCTTACATCAGTGTTGACTTACCAAGATGGCATTTATTCAACATGGCTATTTCAGTTGGAACTGACAATTAGAGTGAAGCCATGTTGTTAGACTGTGAGAGTTGTCTGAATCATTATTTTGTACAAACAAACTTGTAATAAACCTTTTTCTGTGGCTTAACTGGCCTTGCATTTTTATACAACAGGAACAAAACGAGCACTGATACTACTTGAAACTTGCTAGATTATCAAATGATATTTCACTGATTCGTCGATTCTTAGTTAGAAAATAAACCACTGATAGTTCAAAACTCCAGTAAACAATACCTGGTATATTGTGAAACCAAGATAATACTATTTATATCCTGTCTTTTCTACAGAACCAGAATTTGAGAAGGTCTACAAATTAAAACAAAATACAATAAAATATATAAAATGTCAACTTTAAAATGTAATTATACTGTCAATATCCTTAAAAACAAGAAAAACATAAAATTAAAAAAAACACTTTGAAAACAGGACAGTTAAAAATAGTACAGCATCCTATTGAAAATCATTTCTTTGAAAACATTCAGTTCTGAGAGGCTCAGAAATAGCAGTGTCTCCTCCTCATCTGTTGATGGAAGGGGACCATCCTAGCCTCTGAAGAAAGAGAATTTCAGAGCCTGGGGAAGCCATTGCAAGGACCTGGACAGGCCATATCAGAAATATCATCTGCCAGATAACAGTTGTAAGATATAAAGAGTTTCAGGGATCAAAGCCAACACATTTAATTCTGCCTGGAAACAGACCAAGGGGCCAGGGGAGTTACTGCAGTAAGGAAATTATATGGTCCCTGTAACCAGGCCTAGTTAACAATCCAGCTGCAGGTACTTATACCACCTGAATTTTCCAAGCAGTCTTCAGTGGCAACATCATGTACAGCCCATTACAACAATCCAAATGGGATGTAACTATGTTGTGTTTCATTATGGCCAGATAAAGCTTCTCTCAGAATGGGTGCAGTTGGCACACTAGTTTTAAGGCTAAATCCAGCACTACACCTAAAACTGTAAAATTTTGTCTTCAAGGGAAGTGTAATACCTTCTAAGACAGGCTGAATCTTTCACTCCAATCTATCTTTTGACTACCCAGGAGTACCTCTGAATGTTTGGATTAAAGTTCATTTCATTTGCCCCCATCCAGTCCTTTACTGATTATGGCCACTGGTTTAGAACTAAAATAGGTTCCTGGAGCTCCATAGTAAGGAAAAATTGAGTTGTATGTTATCAGAATATTGGCAGCACCAAACCCCACTCCTCTGGACAACCTCCTCCAGCAGCTTCATATATTTTTTGAAGCATATGGGGGTCAAAAATGAATTTGGGAGCACTCCACAGGCCAGTGGCCTGGGAATCAAACAGGAAACCCTCAGCCCTATGTTTTGGGCTCACTCCACAACTTCAGGAAGAATTGGGGCTATTATAAAACAGTGCCTCCAAATTCAGTTTCTGTACAGTGACTAAGATGGATTAAACCAAATCAAATTAAAGCAAATCAAAAGCCATTGAGAGGTCCAGAAGAATTAATTGGCACACAGTCATTCATTCTGTCCAGCATTCACCAAGGTGACCAAAGTTGTCTCCATCCTGCAACTGTCCCTGTTTTATATTAAGAAAAATAATCATTACATTGAGCCCATTATAATGATGCTTAACATATATCTTCTCAATTTCTATAGCCAGATGATTGCCATTTTTTAAAAAGTCCTATTACTATGCTTTGAATTTTTGAATGTTTTTGCCCAGTTGTGTTGTAAGTCAAACTTCTACTGGATATAAAACAGTCAAGAAAATCTAAGTGTTATGACTGAACAACTGGTGTAAAAATGTCAAATGGATATTCAAAAGTAAAGGCTCCCAAGAAGTTCATGCCTGCCACTGTGCTTACAAACAGGATTCTGATGGGGTTTTAAAGAAATCTTTATCTTAAGGATTCATAGTTTGTAATCCAAAATATATTATGATAGAGTCTTTGTAAGGAGTGCATCTCCATGGAAACATTCTAGGAGATGGTAAAGTTTGCTCTCAGGTTCTATTATTTTATTTAATTCTGTGGCTACAAAGGAATGTTTTACATGAGACGGAATATTTGAAAAGTATATCCTTAAATCCTGTTGAGAAGTCTGCATTAGGAAAAAACTTGTCATTCAAGAACTTTACTGCAATGATAGCAGCTCTTGTTGTAAAATGGGAATATTAAATCAAGTGGGAATGCTGCAAAAGACATAAAACTTTAAACTAATGTCATTCATAACACTACAAAGCAAGGGAAATTACAGGCCTTTGATATAAGAAAATACATCTCCAGCAGTGTCTGTCATTAATAAATTGTCATATAAATTTTCTTAAGATGATAGTTGTTTTTTTAGTTGTTCAAATCATAAAAAATATAGTATGTACATTTCTACTGAGCATTTTGTACTATGTTTTAGATAATTTTTTTTTTAAAAAAATCCAGGCCATTAAGTAGATTATCTTTTACAGTTTCTTCAACCAGTCAGAGTAGACTGGTACATGATAAAATTTGCAGTTTCTCCCATGTGATATATCCTGCAATATTTTTGGGAACAGGTCCAAAGTTCTAAGAGCAAATCAGAGGAATATATGATTTCTGACCTTACTTTTTTTTTTTCCTCAGTGGCAGTTCATGAATCTAATGTCAATAGGTTGGCCAGTCCACCCCACATTTTAGGACACCCTTTAGAGAAGCTATCCAGTGTGTGCTGAAACTGTTTTGGAAATAGGATTCAGCAGACTGAATAGCTCCTTTGAAATCTGGATTAAAACCAAGAGTAAATTCATCACTCTCTGATAGAGCTAGCTATCAGCTTCTCCAGCTTTTCCTTTAAGGAGGGGCTGGGCCTGCTCTGAACAAAAGCTCAGTGTTGGATCAGTTAAAAACAGAGGAGATAATGAAATATTTGATTTACTAAAGTGAAATTTGTTATATATTTGCAAAGAAACCACATGAAACCATGTGGTTGGGGTTTCATTGTCAAGAAGAAATGAAATACTTTAACTTTTGTATCAAATAAGATTTTAGTGTACTTAGTTCTTAAGTTGATATGAACTGCCTTAGATCCTTTCCCAGGAAAAATGTGGAATATAAATAAAATAAATAATACATAATAAATACATGGAAGGCTAATGCTTTTGTGGAAAAGAGAGTTAATATATGAGTTTCTGATCCCACTTGTACCTTATAGTTGTGTCATTTGTCTTTCACATTGATTAACTGGTGCTCTGGACAAAAGACTAATTTCTTGCAGAAGCTAAAGTGGTCAAATGTGTGGTTTGTTTAGTTGGGGCTCAGACTACAGATCTGCCTTGTATTCAGTTATGACTCTGGAAAAAAAAATGCTTCTCTTTCTGTAGGATTCCGTTTTGAGCAGCTTCCATGTAAAAGTTTCTAAGAAGTTTCTGAACTTATAACTGGCAACAGTGTTCTTTTGAACACGTCATGTTTACAACAATCATGTAAATTATACCCAGAGAATTATGTTAACACCACCTGTCACATGCATGGTAAACCAGGGGCCTCTGAGGAAAGACAAAATATACTATACAGTGAGAGATTATATAGCCATCATGTCAAATAGCCATTGACAATCCCAACCAGCATGAATTTGTCAAATCTCAATATCAATTTGTTTAAGATGAAAGCTATCACTACTGTGATGTTGAATCCCTCAGATTAACGCTGTGTTATATTAAGAAATCTGATTATCTCTTTCTAAATGGATGGGGAGGGAGCTTTTGTCACTCCTTCCCTCTTCATGGAGAGAGAATGAGGATGACTGGCTGCTTTTCTTGCCTTGTGGAACTCAGCCAATGAGGGTGCTGTCACACGGGGTGAACTCTGAAATTACAGTCCCCATCCCCATGTAGTGTTTCAGTCAGAGCTTTTCCATGGCATCCACTCTCCTTCTCTGTAAGGTTTTGGCATGAGTTTATCTGATTACAATATCTGGGGGTAAACAGGAATTGTTGAGAGGGGGCACACTCAGGATTGGCTGAACTGCTTCCTTTTTCCACCCATGTTTATATTGCACTTATGGGAGGGTGCATCATCATACTTTATAATCTGCCTATTTTGAGCCCTGTTTAATCTGGTTTACATCAATGCTTTGAATTTGTCTAATTGTCTAATTTCCTCATTGTATTATATTGTCCGAATTTGAATCATTGGACTTTCAGTTGAGGTTAGAAAGCTCAGTGCAGACCAAGATAAACATGTAAATTTGGATCACTGTTCAGGCATTCATTGATGAAGATTTTAAGATGGAGATATTCTCATAACTCTCCAGCAAGTGGCCATCCTTTTGGGTGTGCCCTTGGACTGACATGTGAACCACAAGCAGAGCTAGCCAACTTGTACTGTGCTCCGCCAGGCAAGAACTTCACTTTGTGTATCCCTTGGGGAACTTATCTGTGATATGACATGATGAGACATTTCCTAATATGAACCTTTGAGTTGATGTGTTTCACCCTCAAATGTTTCTTATGAGATGCTCTCTGAGACTGTAATGTTTGATTTTAGGGTAGAGCAGTGGAACTTAAGTATTTAAATCCAGACACCCCCCCCCCCTCACCTTATATATATTCATTCAGGAGGTGAGGATAAATTCTTTTTATTTCTTCTGGATTTACCTTCATTCATTTTCAGTGGATGACCATGGCTTCTTGCTATTATGAGTCACAGATATTTTTTTTTCCTATCTCTTCCATCCACTCCATTCATAAGGTTGTATATAAGGTTATACACATCTACAGTGTCTTCCTTTACATTTTTTTTCTCAAGTTCAACAGCCCCACCTTTTGTAAAGGGCCTTGCTTCTGACTCAGAGAATTTTGATTTGGGAACTGAGAGTTAGTGATTCTTAATAGGATAATTGTAAACTTATGCTTCTGGACTACACCTAAGATGTTGAAATAAAATGTTAGAGTCAGCATCCTAAGGCATACACTGTTGTCACTGTTAAAGAAATTTGGAAATGAGTTGAACCTAGAAAAAAACAGGGTCCAGTAGTTAATGCTGCTGCACTACATTGTTGTTGCTTCTTGTCCAATAAAAGCATCTTGTTGTAAGTGGGATCGATATTCACTCTGCTTGTAAATTGTACATCAAGGATGGGAAAAACATTTACTTTTATATTAGCACCCTGGATAGAACAGGATGTTCAATATAAATACAAATGTTTGCAATACAACTATCTCCTGCAATCCTATACCCTTTCATTTTAAATAAAAGAAAAGCTGTTTGAATAATAGTTAAACAAGTGCACTGCTTGATAAATAGTGTTTTGCCATTCATTTGGTAAGAACCCTTGTCCCTGATCCATAGTATCTGTTCAAATATTACTTGGAGTTACTATGGCTGCAAATCATTATTTCAAGTCAAGTAATGAGTTGTACTAACTTGACCAATAAGAGAGCTCCTAATGGGGCTGCAGAACTGGAGCATCACTGCGGTAACTACCATGATCAACTCTCATAAGCAGAAGAAAGTGAATCATTAAGTGCTTCAGTGTGTGCATGTATCTCTGTTGACATTAAGTGGACTGAGAGTGCTTGTGTGCCCTTAGGACCGAAAATTAAGAATTGCTATTTATAGTCTACTTAGCTAGTTTCAAAGCAGTTCTAGTAAGAAGTCACAGGAGTGCACTGTTCTATTCATCCAAATAAAACCACATCTATGTAGAATAGTGTATAAACTCTGTAACTGGGACTAAAAGCAATGGAACATATGACACTGTGGTGATAGGGAATCAATAAAGAAGAGGGCTCCAGTATTTGCAGATACTTCCCTGACCCTTACAACAGTTTCTAGACATCTGTTTGTTGTGCTACTGTGTCTTCTATCTATCATTTAATGCTTGTCTTGTTCTAGTGTGTGAGAATGAAAAATTACAGGACTTTTTGTTATCATCTGTGAGGTGCTGAGATATTTCCTGTCACTCTTAGAGAGTTTTTGCATTTATTAGAACTGAATAAATTGTGAAAATTGTGAAAATTATTTAAAATCTTCAAGCTGCATAACTAAACTGCAGTCAATGGTGCTTTGTTGTATGAACGTCTAAAAATTAGAATCTTTGGATGGGTTATTTTCTTCTGCTCTTACTGCGTGTGTATTCCGTGTTTCAAAAAGGGGCAAAAAACCTATATTTGTACAAAGACATTGTATGAAAACCATAGAAACCTTAGTTTACACACACAAAAGTAGATTATTTCCTTGTTCTTACTCTGGAGGTAAGACATGTAATCAGTCTGTTTTGATTTGTCAAATCATCCACTCTCGTTGAGGATGAGTATCTTAATGAGATTTCATCACATTCCAATAGCTTCTGACGTGGTATTGGATGACCCCATGTATATAAATGGACAAGGCATGGACTTCATGGCCAGAGACTGTCTTCAGTTGTCCTTAGCCCAGCACATGGGACAGTGCATTTTCTTGATTAAGGTATACCCTTAAATGTCAGAAGAATGTCTGAGAACACGTGAGTTCTCTCAGATTATTTCCTGGTGAGGTTTAGTTTCATAGCCATAGTCTTCCCTGTAGGGCTAGACCATCTTAACAGTTATTTCACTCCCTCAAGGGGAACTATCACTGTGAGACCAAGCCACACCACTTTGTTCTCAGACCATGACTCTTGTACTCTGGGGTTTGACTAAATCAAGATTCTGCCCCATATGCTAGTCTGATGGAAGAAAAAAAACTTGAATGCTCTGGATGATTTCCAGTAGAAAGAAATGGTGATGTTATTGAGGCTGTGGGCTGTTGGTTATGTTACTACTAAGTTATCACTCTGATCTGGAGGAATCTGTGTTGTTCTTGGTACTCTGGAGAGCTGTGAGCATTGAAATAGGTCAGACAATGTATAAGCACAATTGAGGAAAGAGAACTGAAGCCAAGGTATTTCAGGATACTACTTTGGTTACTTTGTGCCTATATAAAGTGGTCATCAGCTGTGGTTTCGTGCATACCTTAATGACATACAGCTGTTTCTTTCTGACAGTATGGCTAGATGATGACAAATACCCTGGTTGAAGACCAGCAATGTCATGTTAAGATGGAAGCTGCATAGCCAAGTGGTTTCTATTTTCAAGAATTGGGCAGGTAGCCTGCTGTGGATAGGGCTGAATTCCTCCCAAATACTCAGGTTCATAAAGCGATGATAGATAGCGAATCATAATTGTTATTCTAAACCCACATAGACTTGTTGACTATTGGGGCTTTTTCCCAGCTTTAGTCAGTACAACAGCTACAACTGTTCCTGGCAGGAATAATCTAGCTACAGTGATCCATGCATTTATAACAATGGAAACAAATTTACTGCAATGCACTCTACACAAGGATTCTCTTGAAACTAAGCTAGCAATTGAAGCTATTGTAGAACTTAGTGGTTATATTACCGAGTGGAGGTAGTTTGCCATGAGCGTAATACAATATTTTTCAAAGAAAAATATAGAATGCTGATACAGCCAGCTCTCCACATTCATTGGGGTTAGGGTCTCAGGACACCCACAAAGTAGAAAAAAATGCAAATATCAAAATTTGTATGTGTGTGTGTGTGTGCGTGCGCGCATGTGTCTGTGGGAAGGGGACCAAGGCACGGTTGGGGGGGGGAGTGGGTACCCAGGGTGCAAATCGGATTAAGGAAAGGAGAGGGAAAGGAGTGCATTGGCATGGTAGACCTATACCCCCCCAATTTCCCCATTTCCTTCACTGTGTGTGGCTCAGGAGAAGTTTCATGGTGCTGAGGAATCAGGGTGCAAGCTATTCTTAGCTGGCCAGGCAGTGGGTAGTGGTGAAAGAGGAGCAGGAGGAGGATCAGAGCCTGGTTTTTTAAAGATCTGCACAGCCTGATAACAGCCACTGTCATTGCTGACAGTTTTTCAAAACTTGTTAATAACTTATCTGCTTAGCCAACTATTTGCCAATGTTAATCCCTAGTTTAATCATGTTCTTTTTGGTGTTATGAATTTTTACATTTGTATAGTAATTACATAGTACACCTCTATATAATTATATTAAGTAAAGAGAAGTGTATGAATATTGTAAATAAACAGATAAGTAACTAGTAAAGGTTAGCTAGACTGATTAATTGTGGGTTACTGTGAATTGTGTGCTGTGATAAAAACAATCACCAGGACCTGTGATGGTTTGTAGTCCTAGGATATTCAGGTTTAACATTGGGTTTATAATCTTAGAACCTTTCCTTACAGTTCTGAGTAAAACCAACAGGAAGCTCTCAGACTATGTGTACTGCAGACCATTCTTATCTTACGGCTGATATAAATTATGATTGCTTTTCCATACGTAGGCGTTTTGTTCGCAATGTTGTAAGGTCAAAAAAGAAAGCTCACTTGTCATTTGCTAAGATGATTCAGTATAAAACATTGAATAAATTAGTTAAGGTGAGTGTGACTTTAAGTGGAAGAAATAATATAAACCTCATAAATATAAAATAATATATTAAAAGCTTTGTTGTTGTGTGCCTTCAAGTTGTTTCTGACTAGTGGTGACCCTAACACAAACCTATTATGTGTTTTCTTGGCAAGATTTGTTTAGAGGGGTTTATAGTAAAAGCTACCTATAGACAAGAACTACAATACAATATTAATGATTGAATGTTAGATTAGAGTATTTAACATGCAAAAGAAATGGAACATCAGCATCTCTGTGTTGAAGCCACGCATGCATTCTTAGCAGGAATTGTAACTATTCAAACATTTTGTCTTCACATGTGAGGGTGAATAATTTCTACAGTTTTCTCCTCACTGTGGGAGAAAATGAGCATTTCTGTGTAAGTCTTGCCATAATTCTAGAAGTGTTTGGAAAAAATACTTCTGTGTTAAAACACCCAAGGGGTTTTGAATATCCAGCTTGTTGGGGGCAATTAGCTAACACACTGTATACCGCTTAGAGAGCACTTAGCTGATAAGCAGTATAGAAATACACACGCTATTACTATTGCTATTTAATATGAAAATTTAGGGATTTATTGCAGAATATTCACATTTTTTCAGACAGAAGCAATGATTCAAGAAACACCCTTTTATCTATGCAAATTGAATGTGTTTATGCACAAGCAATTTGTTACAAAATGCATGTTTCTGCAAATAGTGTATTTTTGCATGAAAATTCTCATGTGCTTCTTGGAATAGAGTTCCCCCTCCAAAAAAAAATGTTTTTGGAGGTAAGGAAACAGCAGTCTTACTGGGCTGAAAAACCTTTGAAACAGTGATTTTTAGGAACAATACTTCGTGGCTGGGCAACTTCTACTGCTATGCAACTAAACCAAGACCCCAAATGTGCAACCAATGCACATTTGGCAATCCTCCCCTTTTTTTTATTTTTTATTTTTTATTTTTTGGAGGGGGATAATGAATACTATCAAATATTCTTTCCATCCCTAAGTCCTATCAATCAAAGTACAGCTTATAAATTTCAGGAGTTTCTAGTAGATCTTATGTGAAGAATGGGCAAAGTGAGTCTCCTTGCACCTGCTTATGTAATCTGTTACCATTACAGACCTTCCAAGTAATGCTATTTCTGGCCAAAATTGGATGAAATTGCCACTACTGGAAGTCTTCAACAATGGCAATTCACCTTCTAACTAGGCTGCATGATACCTTTTACTTTTTGACACTTTTTGCAGTCTGTTCACCATCCTAGAGGTTCCAGACAAAAACAAATTGGCACCAGACCCAGACTAGTTGTCCATCCTGTTCAATGTGTTCAGGATCTTTTTACAGGACATCTCATATATTTTGTGAGCCTCAATCCAACATCTCTT
Source organism: Cyclura pinguis (assembly GCA_030412105.1). NCBI lineage: Eukaryota > Metazoa > Chordata > Lepidosauria > Squamata > Iguanidae > Cyclura > Cyclura pinguis. The sequence goes on from CM059600.1 coordinate 136,982,704, forward strand.
CCTAAATATCTGCATGTGGACCTATGCAATGCTAAGCCATATACTCTCCCCTCAGCCTACTATAAAGCACTTGAATCTACCCTGCACGGCTATTCCAACATTTGTAGCAGGTAGGCAGAATTGGAGAAGTATCTAGCTACCTCTCCCTAGCCCCCTGGCAGATCTCAGCACCAACATCATAATTTCATGTCTGGATATGGAGTTGTAGACAGATCCTTCTCCAATCCTAAATGCTCACAGTGAAGCATGGAATAGCCATGTGGATGGCTTTACAGTATGTCAGGGGAGGCCTTTGGGCACTGCAAAGGGAGAAGGGAACATGAATGCACTGTATGTCCCCAATAGAATTCTGGCCATTGATTGTCTGACTTAGAAGTACCACATGGATGCGTGTACACAGTTGCATCAGTCTCTGAAACAGGACTTTTTTTATGGCTTACACAATATTGTCCTATATGTCCTAAATGTATCTTTAAAAAAATACTGTTATTTAAATTGCACATGTCCAAGTTGCATTACAGACAATATGTCCACAGTTTTCAGAACTGATCAGAACAGAGTTGTATGTTTTTCTGTCTGTGTGAGATTCACTCATCACAAGATGTCCTGAGTACATGAAGCTACTTCATTGTACCTTCAATCCTATTCCTTATCTTTTGCTTTAATGAGTAATCAGGACACATCTATTGAAGCTGCCAATATTCTTCTTCAGTTTCCTCCAAACCAAATATTATGGAAGAACAATACTTCAATAAAATAGGAATTTTATAGAATGTCGCTATTAGGTTACAAGCCTAACCTGGAAAGAAGTCTTAACAAACAAAATGGGAATTGCTTCAGAGTAAGTTAGCTTAACTGTTACTCTCTCAACTCCTTCGTTTATTATACTGTATCCTAACTTTTTAGTTCTCTAGTCTAACTCTTTTGTAAATAATTTATAGTTATCTTGGTGAGCCAGCACTACTTCTCAGTGGGCAGGAGTTAAAATTTTGTGTGGGCAGGAGTTAAAATTGCATTTAGATCAAGGGCATCCCTTGCAATGACTGACAGTCAAGAAGTGTGCCCTGAAGGAACTTGGATCTCTAAGCTAATTCCTAAGGGTCACAGCCATAGTTTTCCATTTATTCACCTGTGTGTCAGGATTTGCCATGTTAGGCATGTCTTATTCAGCAGGATCTTGACATGTCAATTTCATATTTTTTTCCCCTCATAGTCCTGATATATGACATCCATTAATGCTAAAATGGAATACATATATACCGAAAGGAAAAACACAACAACAAATATTACAATCAGTGACATACTATGTTATGGACACAGAAATTATGTACTCTCATTTTACTGTGAATATAGTTATGCAGGATGTTTTTAACAAACATGCACAACTGATTTTATCCATGTAATTATGTAGAAAGAAAGAGAAAGAGAGAGAAAGAGAGAGAGAGAGAAAGAGAGAATGAAAACAGCCAGTTCTCAATTTATTTTGCTGTGGCTTGAAGTCATCTGCATTTTACTGGCTAGCAGAATCAGCAACTCAAAATAATAAATAATAAATAAATAAAAATCCAATGATATTTTAGTAAAAGAAAATTTTAGAACTCGGTTTCTTCCTGATATCAGAGATGGAAAATGACACAGATAACTGATATCAAATACTTTTAGGCAAGAAAGAAGATCATTATAATCATCAATATTGAACTATTTAATCTATGAATATAAAACTATCAAAGTATCATATAAAACTGGAGACATAAATCTTATAGAAGGAAAATATTGTAGTAGAAAATAGGTCTCTTTCCTAATATTAAGATAGTCTAAATTTCAATTGGATACTTCAGTTTTTTTTCCAGTCTTCTTGCTTCTGAGCCCAATACAACTTGTTATAAATGGTGTGGGCCCAGTATACCTGATGGAAGTCCTCTGTCTCTCTATAACACCCTTTGTCTCCGAGGATTAGTTGAGAGACTGTTCTGAAAGTATCTTTTATCAGGAATATAAACTCCTTGAGGGAGTGTGGAGAACACAGTAGGGCGCTTTTAGTGGTCATAAATGGATTGTGGAATTGATTGGTTAGAGACATCCACAGTGTTAGAAAAGAACGAGCCCCGTACAAATTCTTCCTGTTTGGTAAAGCCTTTAGCAATTTATTATGAACTTGTATTCTGTTTTTCCCCCTAGTATTATTGAAAGATGGTATTTATACCTTATTATTTTACCTTATGATCATAACAGTATGTCTCATATATATATGTGTGTGTGTGTGCGTGTGTGTGTGTGTGTGTGTGTGTGTGTGTGTACTTTCAGGTATGATGGCTGACTGTGATCTGTTTCAAATAGTGTTGTAAATACAGTGGGTCCTCAACATTTGTGAGGATTTGTGAGGATATTTGTGCAAGTGGAAAAAACCGCTGATATTTTAAGCCCCTCGCCATCCATACTCAACATGTTCACTGTCTCTCTTCCTCCCTTGCTCACTAATAAGCTCAGCTGGGCCAGTGGGTGAGCACCTGAAGGGAGGGAGCAGGCTGGCACTGGGCTGTGCCACCCTTACCCACCTCCCTCCACCCATCATCGCCTCCCTCGCTGCCCTTGCCTGCTAACCAAGTGGTAGAGACTGGCACCACACTGCTGGGACCTCTTCTTTGTGAGGATGTGCCCAACTCTGGCTGCCGCTGCTGCTCCCTACCCCAGAGCTGTGCCTCTCTGTCCTCCTCTGCTGCTGCTTTTTTTCTTCCTCCTGCGTAAAACTGGCAGCTCTGGGCTGTGTTTCTTGAGTGTCAGAAAACCTCTACAACAAGAATTCTGGACTTATTCCGTGCAAAATTCACTTTTGTTTGTGTGCGGGAAACAGCTTTTTCTCTGCAGAAAATAATATTTCTGTTCTGATATATGTCAGAGTGGGTATAAAATTGCTAAAGTTACTTATTGCTTCCTACAAGAAAAAAGTTAGTGAAGAATAATATCCCTATTTGCCAACACAGGTTTCCCATTTTTTAAAAGCATCATGGCAGCCAAATACAGTATAAGCTTCTCCAGGAAGGTCTGCACCTAGTGTATGTGGATGCCACAGAAAGAAATATTCATTCGTTTGTTCATTCGTTCGTTCGTTCGTTCATTTATTTATGAAGGCCTTCACAAATATATTTATAAATTTGAAAGAAAGATTTTAAAGGTTTTTGGGTTTTTCTAAGTGAATGTGGCAGACAGTGAAACTGGCCCATTCAACTGCTTCTTGTTCAGAAAGTAGAATCAGAAGGAACATGATGATTATCTGTCTTTTTAAAAATATGTTGACTATCTGGCATTAGTTTTAATTTGTAATCTACCTTGAGTACCAGTTTTGGTGAAAAGGGCAGGATATTGATGATGTTGATAATGATGATGATGACAATGACGATGACGATTATGATGATGATGGAGATGATTTTGACAATTGTTGCTTCTTATCTCTCCAGATGCTTTTTTGCCTTAAAGGGATCCTCCAAATGTGTGTTTAAGTATAAAACTCTCTGGTGACTCCATTCCTTGGCTTGCATAGCTGCTGGGACAGAGATCAATCATACTGCCAGTTCTCACTGAGGCAGAGCCTGTTCTATGATAAATCATCTTCCTGTCCTTTTTAACAGAGATTAAATTAGCTGAACTCACAAAGACCAGCGAACTCCATCTCACTTCAGCAGAACTGTAAATGCAGTAACACCCAACAGTAACGCCCAACAGCTGAGTCACAATTCATGGAGGGACAGAAGCATAGGTATAATAAGGAGTGTGCAGTGAGTGCTCTTACACCTAATATAGAATGGATCATGTTGTATAAATGTTAGCCTTTATTTTGCCTGGGAAAAAGTGGCAACAGCCTGTGTGCATGCATAAAAGTACACATACAACACTGGCATTCATTTTCCTTAATACCTGCCCTTGAAACTTCAATATTTTCCATGGGGTATTAAGTGTCAACCAGTGTCAATTTTACCATTACATTTTCTTTCTTTCTTTTTGTTTAAAGGCAAGCGTGCAGCTTCACAGGCCTCTTCCCTTGGACAAGATTCCATCTGGAATATGTATTCATTTCATTCATTCACCTGAAACATTTAAATTCCATGGATGACAATGACAAATATTAATATTAATAATGTCATCCTCAAATGACAGAGGTTTGTATTGATCTTATCAAGATTTCCTCCCCCATTCATGGACTCCTGCTGCTCCATATGGTGGAGAGTTTAGTTCTGATCCTGTCATTTACACATGCCTTGGATCCATTAAGTAACAGAATGAATGGCTCTCAGTGTGACTGTAGTCTCCTGCTGAAATTCTCCTTAAACGCTGCAGCAACTGGCAGCTGTTCAACAGCACTAGATAGTCAGTTTAGCTTGTGGAAAGGGAGGAGATATATGCTTAGAGAAAGAGATGAGGGAAAGAGATGACTGGAGTTCTCCCCTCCTTCTGTTAGGTTATGGGATGCAGACAAGTAATGAAAATTGGAGCTCCTCCATGGTTTAGGGGAATGGAGCTTATGGGTCCAGAAAGGGAAATGTGTCAAGTGTGATATTTAGAGTAGTTCAGAAATCTCTCAAAAGTTCACAAAAGTAGTGATGGCTAAGGGTATTTTTGGACCTTGTGCCTAATTTGGTTGTTTTTGCATTCATATGTAATACAAATTTAGACCACTTCTGCACTTCACTGTTATAGTGCTATTATTCCACTTTTAACATCCTGTGGAATCCTGGGGATTGCAGTTTAGGGAGGGGCATTTAGAGGGCCTCAGTAAACTACAAACCCCAGAATTCCATAGGATGTTGAAAGTGGAATAATAGCACTATAACAGTGTAGTGCGGAAATGGCCTTAAAGTGCAGCATGTCATTCACTCTTTTTTGCGTACACCACATTTACTTTTACGAATAGTGCAAAAGTGACTCAAATGTACTTTAAAAATCTTAGCAGCCAAAGGAGAACAATATCCATTTGGTAATTGAAAAGGAAAGTAACTATTAATGTCGTCCAGCTATTGATGGTGCTGAGTCTCACTCACTTGAATGTTCATCTTTGAATCTATCCCAAATGTGTTAGCTCTCTCTATGTGAATTCAATTTAGAAGGGATCTGATTTTGCACCACCAGCCCTAACCTTTCCTTGTCAGATTTGCATTTCCCGATACATCTAGCACTGTCTGTTATGATTTCTCCAGGCAAATGTAAGTTTTGTGGAACAGACTTGGAAAGAGGAAGGGCAGTAAGGAGTAACAGGTTGAAACTACTTGAATTGGAGATTTTGACACTTATTTGAATCAGACTCAAATTAACTGGGGCATTTCTGTGGGAACATGCTTTCCCTAGTTGAAACATGTCACACATACAACTGAAGAAAACCCTAACTCTATTGGAGGTAAGTTATATACACAGCCCAAGGGTGCTTTCTGAATCAAAATTATTATTTTAATTAGCAGTGTATGGCATAGTCTAGTCATGGAATTGCAATGAATTTTTATTTCTTTATTTATTTTTGCTAATATTCTTCTTGAGCATGTAACTAGTATTTTTTGCAATTTTTTTCTAATTTTAAGAAATTCTTCAAACACTGCAGTTTTTGAAGGCTAATTTGCAGTTCAAGACAAATACAATGCACCCCCAAAAAGCCCTCAAATAACCCACACATGTTTTTGTGCGGGAAATAGCATTTCCTGTGCCTGCAGATTCTGCGCAGAAGAGAATTCTCAGAAAATGCAGTTTTCTACTCAGGAAATAATATTGCTGATATAAATTATAAATAGTAATTTATGTGCAGAAAAATACTGCTCTCTGGCATAACATTCACATGTGAACTTTCTATAGAATAAGTATTGAACTGTGAAGATTCTCATTATTCCACAGTTTGAATTGCCAAGGTTTCTCAACACTTTTTTTTTTACTATTTTTGTATATTTTTAAATATAATTTCCATTCCTAACTAAAGATAATGTACTGTGATCACTATTTCTCATCGCTAATGAATAATAGTGTGCTGTGATCCAATCATGTTGAATGTGTTGGACTATTAATATCAAATATTCAGTTTTGCTATCTTCAGTGATATGACAGAAGTTATGAGAGTCTTTATTCTGACTCTCAAGAGACCTACTGTTTCCTGTGGACCATATATATTCACTACTTTCCAACTGACCCACTACACTCACCACATGATAGACGAAGGGAATGCTGTAGATGTAGCATATCTTGACCTCAGTAAGGCCTTTGACAAAGTTCCCCACAACATTCTTGCAAAGAAGCTAGTAAAATGTGGGCTGGAAAGGGCTACTGTTAGGTAGATTCGTAATTGGTTGACTGACCACACCCAAAGGGTGCTCACCAATGGCTGTTTTTCATCCTGGAGAGAAGTGACTAGTTGGGTGCTTCAGGGTTCTGTCCTGGGCCCAGTGCTATTCAACATCTTCATCAATGACTTGGATGAAGGAGTGGAGGGCATGCTGATCAAATTTGCAAATGATACCAGACTGGGAGGGGTTGCTAACATACCAGAGGATAGGATCAAATTTCAAAATGACCTTGACAGATTGGAGAGCTGGGCCGAAGCTAAAAAATTGAATTTCAACAGAGAGAAATATAGGGTACTGCACTTCGGCAGAAAAAATGAAAGTCACACGATGGGGGACGTGTGGCTGGATAGCAGTACATGTGAAAAGGATCTAGGAGTCTTGGTAGATCACAAGCTGAACATGAGTCAGCAGTGTGACGCGGCAGCCAAGAAAGCCAACGCGATTCTTGGTTGCATCAATAGGAGTATGGTGTCTAGATCGAGGGAGGTAATGGTACCACTCTATTCTGCATTGGTTAGGCCTCATTTGGAATTCTGTGTCCAGTTCAGGCACCTCAGTTCAAGAAGGATGTCGACAAGCTAGAACGTGTCCAGAGGAGGGTGACCAAAATGGTGAAAGAAGCCATGCCCTATGAAGAACACCTTAGGGAGCTGGGTATGTTTAGTCTGCAGAAGAGAATGTTAAGATGGGACATGATAGCCGTGTTTAAATATTTGAAAGGATGTCATGTTGAGGAGGGAGCAGGCTTGTTCTCTTCCGCTCTAGAGACTAGGACAAGGAGCAATGGATTCAAGCTGCAGGAAAGGAGATTCCACTTGAACCTGAGGAAGAACTTCCTGCCTGTCAGAGCTGTCCAGCAGTGGAGTATGCTGCCTCAGAGTGTGGTGGAGTCTCCTTCTTTGGAGGTTTTTAAGGAGAGGCTGGATGGCCATCTGTTGGGAATGCTTTCATGGGTGTTCCTGCATAGCAGGGGTTTGGACTCGATGGCCCCTGGGGTCTCTTCCAACTCTATGATTCTATGATTCTATGAAAAAAATGCTTCAGAATGGACCTGGATTGCAAAGTGGTTCCCCTTGATATTCTTGCAGACAGCATTCCAAAATGTAACGTCGACAATGCAACCAAGCCTTGTGAGGAAAAGATGGGAGATATGGGCATGTTTTGTTAGAAGAAGACTGAATGGTAATACAATCACCCTCTTCAGATATGCAAAGGGCTGTCAAATGGAACCAGCATGTTTGCTTTTGTTCCAGAGGATAGAACCAGAAGCAGTGGATTCAAATGATAATGAATGAATCGTTTTTTATTTTATTTTTTAATAGAAAATAATTTAAAAAAATGAAATATATATAAGGTATATTTGTAAAAAAAATGAATTATGTTAAGTTACTGATTACTAGTAAAAGTTAACACTAGCAGATAACAATTAGTTATATACATATATTGTCTACGTTTCACACAAATGTTATTTTCTTCCCTATCTAAAGTACAATGCATTTCAATGCAATACTTGTCCTATATTACTTCCTACCTTCCCTGAGTTGGATAGTAATATGCAGTTTACTTATGGGCACTGCACTGTTATAATGCTATTATTCCACTTTCAACGTCCTATGGAATCCTGGGGTTTGAAGTTTAGGAGGGGCATTTAGAATTCTCAGCCAGAGAGCTCTTTGGCCTCAGTAAACAACAAATCCCAGAATTCCACAGGAGGTTGAAAGTGGAATGATAGCACTGTCACAGTGTAGTGCAGAAAGGCCCTTATGCTTCTCATCTGTTCTCATCAAAGTTCTTCCTGTCTCTGTCTGTTGAACCTGTAGTCTCAGCCTTCACTGGTTATCTATCAGCCCATAATGTTTACCTTTATGCTCTTTTAAGTTTCACATAATATTTGATTATAAGTGAAATTCTAGCTAAACATAAAGAAGGATTTCCTGAGATGAAGAAACATTCAAAAGTGGAAAGTACTACGTACTGGAGTGTTCAGCGATATTTTAGCTGTGTACTCCTGTGTTGACATAGGGTTAAATGAGGTGATTCTTGGCTCCCTTCCTATTCTAAAGTCCTATGGTTTTTTGTTGTATGTTCCAGCTTTTTATATGGCTGATCTCCTCTGCTTTCAAACTTCCGAAGTACTGGCTTGATCCATACTGTGGAAGTCAATATCTGTGGTGCAAAAACCAGATATCTTGTTCAGGTGATACTGGTAAAAAGGTACCATTAGTAAGCTCCTAGCCGTAAGTCTCCCAAGTGGAAGAAATACTTGTTTACATACTGAAGACTATATCTCTGTTCTCAGCATTGATAACAAGAACAGTGTTAAGCAAACTCACATTCACAGTAGCAGCAGTGAATAAGAATATGGAAGGTTTCATTGTCTTGTCATAAACAATGTTTACATCCTGGTGATAAATAAATAAATAAGAGGTAGGAATAAAGGACCACTAAGGGAAGATTTAATATTCTCTCCACTGCCCTGTCCTACTTGTTCCTATATTTTTATCTTTTCCTCCATTCTTTCTCTCAATATGAATCCCTGTCAAAATTTCAATTCTGCAAAATACATACAAAACAGCTATACAATGATGTGATATATGTTGCTGACACTTACAATGAACATGCCTCATTGTAATCAAACTTTCAAATCATGTTGTTTTGCAAAAACCAGAAATGAAAAATATGGGAAGAATAAAGATCATCTTGGAGAGGGGATATTTTATTAATGGAATTATATTTGCTTTTCATTAAAGGGGCAAAGGTGAATAAATACAAAAATCCAGAGAGAGCTTCCCTCAATTTAGATTTTTAATTTGAGGACCAAGGACTCATTATCCTTTCACCTTTAGGTACTAGGAATATTAATCTTAAAGTGACAGTTGCTGCTTTAAACTCTGGTCAAGAGCATTGTGTGGTGAAGGTTCTGCTCTTAGGCTGAATTACAAATTAAAGGCAATTAATTTGCTAAAATACAATTATGGGATGCAAATTCTAAACCACAGGATTGCAGTTCTGCTGAGTTCACAGGCATATAAAAACCCAATCAACTTCCAGTGCACATTCATGTGCATTAAGCAGAGAGTCAAGAGGAAATGAGATATTTCTGGAAAGAGTTATTCTATAAAGGTGGTTCTGCAATAAATAAATAAAAGAAAAGAAGATGAAAGGGAAGAAAAAAGAGGGGGAAAAAGAAATTATTTCATATTTTATAACTTTTTTTCATAATTTGATTTAGCTTAAGTGTTAATGTTTAGTTAGTTCTTTCAGGATGTATATGTTTCCTTCAGGGCAAAGGAATTGGTTATTTAGCTGAAACAAAGCAAAGCAAAATGAGGATTCAGGAAACAAACACTGGTGTGTAAAAAGCACTGTGCTATGATGATGGGACAGACCATGCAATATGTGTATTTTCTTTATCAGATTTTTATTGTTACAGAACCCTATAAAAAGATCACCAGCTTCTGCTAGTGTAGTTTCTTCAAGGGTTTCCTCAAGTAGTTTTGTTACACCAAATGTGGAGTAATCGTGATGCCAGTACCTCTGTGAAATTGTGGGGAATTATTAGTTCAAAGAGAAGGCCTACAAGGGGGGGTTAACCTAACAAGATCTTTTACACCTATGTTTACCAGTACTTCTCCAGGGAAGAAACAGCCAGAGATCCAAAAAGTAAGCTTAATGTGTTTTATTTGGGCAATTGCAATAACGCACACAAGATCCGAGCAGTCACACAATCACATAGGGTTAACTGAAAGAAATGGAGGAAAGTTTTGGATAGCAAGATTTTAAGGAGAGATGGGTGATATTTACCAATCCAAAAGAGCAGTGAAGAAGCAGTGATGTGGCTTAGATGCAAGTCTGAGGACAGTACACAAATGGGAATCAGAGTGGCAGAGTAGTGACCAGCAATCGGTGTACTGCAAGTTGACTGGCCAAAACCTGGGGTTTAAATACCCCTGTTTCTGCCTGGAGGGTTAGAGTGTTAATGGCTCTCCAGCAGGGCAAACAATGTTGTTCACAGAGTGAAAAATGAGGTCCAGAATGGGCTAATGGTCTTAGTGTTAGGTGACAAAGGGCTAAGGACTGCTCAGTACTTGTTTGACAGATGTGAGGACAAAGAGGAAAGTTTGCTTGATCAGAAGAAAAGGAGCTGAAACAATCATCTGTCTTATGGGAATCTTCCAGAAACTATTATCTAAGAGGTTGAGTCATTAAGGCTAACTGCAAGTTTATTATCTCTGGAGTTTTCTGTTGATTTCCTGATTATGACCTGACTATGCCTTGAGGTGTCTTCTGACCTAACAAATGTGTTTGATCAGCCTTTTCCTCTTATCCAGTATGGCTATTTAGTCACAGCAGGGTATATTTTAGTATGAGATCAGTGTAGTATCCCTATCGTACTATAGACTACGGTAGTATATATTGTAGTATAAGATGGCATGATTGGGAGGGATAGAAGAGCAATACTTACCCATTTCTGATTAATAGCCAAACTAGAGAAAAATGTGGTTATCAAATACACACCCTTTATTTGAATTAAACATTGTTTTAGCCCCCAAATAACATCTCCAGTCTTAGAAATATGAGTCTTCCTGACATCATTCATTTTTCCTTCATGTTTCTGTATATTAGGCAACAACTACTAGTGCTTAATCTAACATGTGACTACCTTTCTGTGGTAACAGGGTTTTGTGCTCCTGTGGGGCAAGAGACTATGCTGACAGTAGTGCTGCTGCTTTGGTCTCCTATGTCAGAAAGGCTTTTGCTGGGGAACCAGACTAAATGTGCTATACAGCTACTGAGCAGCAGAAGTAGAGGGGGATGGCATTGGTGGAGGATTTGTGCCATACCTAATACTTGTTAGTATTGTACAGAAGAAAGCAATGGTAAATCAATCCTGTAGCCTTCTACTCTGAAAAACCTATGGTGAGATTATCCAAAATGAAACAAGATATCATGCCAGAAGATGAGACTCCTAGGTGGAAAGGTTCTTAACAAGCTACTGAGGAACAGTAGAGAACAACTTCAAGGAATGCTATAACTAATGACATAATTGGGTTCAAGCGGAAAAGATGTTCAGCTGTTGCCATGTTGAGAAGTGGAAGGAAAGTATGAAGCTGCAGAACAGAACACTGAATGTGAGAAGAATGAATTGGGGGAGCGAGAGATTGTAAACAAGAAATGGAACATTGTTACTGCCCTGGCTAGTCTGAGCTCTGGTGATATTAAAGATATCCTCTTGATATCATAATTCGGCTGCACTTCTCTATTCCTCTCCACGTGCTTGCGAGGCCACCGGACAAGCACGTAAACAAGCTTGGCCGTTAATAGCTGTAATATTCAAACTACAATACAGGCAGGCCAGAAACAGCTGGCTCACTGCTTTAGGAGACCTCCAGGCAAGTACTCTAATTAGGTATGCATGTAACTTACAAAAGAGCCTCTGGCTTCCGGTTGCATGGCCGGCGCGAGTGGCAGCTCGGATTGAAGCTGTGGAATGGCGCGGCCCCGAGCAGCCACCCGCTGGATTCCAGCTGCCTCTTTTGCCATCACAGAGGCGGCAGAACACCCCTCCAGTACAAGGGGTGCGGAACAGGTCTGACGGGGACCCCAAAACCGGCGTTTGCTCTGCCCGGCTGGGAGAGCGGCAAGCGCCAGGGGGGTCGAAAGACCAAGACGGAGCCAGCGGGATCGCCGCCTGAGCGGCACAAGCGCCGCCGTCAACTTTTAAAAGAAGACATCAAACAACATGTAAGAATTTAATAAGAGTCATTTAACCTGTTCTGGTCGCGATTCTGTCAATATCGCAGCAGTTCTGGCATGCAACGGTGGGCAAAAGCGAAAGAATGGAGGGGACCCTGAACCTGAGTGAGTTCGTTATGGCTGGGAGTTTTTCTTAAAGGGGCAGCTGGAATTTTAAGAAAAGGCTAGCTGGGTGTGCTGCTTACTCACGAGGATTGAAGTTAATATTTTTTAAAGAAAAAAGAAAGACTTATGAATCATAATTGGGACTTAAAGTATAAGATGGCGTATAATTGATCATTTGGACTGATGGATTACAAATGAGTTATAATCTCCATTTGGACACTAAATTTTCTACAGTATAATACTTCGATATTTTGGCTGGACTGAGAAGATCTGGAATTTGATTCATGGATTAGGGGTTTGGATTTTGGATTTTGGAGGAATATTTCGGGATTGAAAGCTATTGAGCTGCACGTCTCCCTTTTTTTTTTTATTCCTGTGGAGTGATTCTTGTTTCTTGATTATCTTGGATTGTTGAGACTATGAGACTGTGCTGAAGGTCATCTAACCCAAAACATCCTTATTCCCACGGACGGAGCAGCCTGGAACTTAAGCGACAATGAAAATGCAATGAATCTTCTGAAATGAATTCCGGGCAGCTCCAAGAGGGGAGGAGGGAATATAAAGCAGATAAAGGCACAGGGTTCTGGATTTGAGAAGGGGCAATGTATTTCAGCAATGTCAAACAAGTTTACTATAAGTGATATATTGTCAGTAATATAAACAATGTGATGTCAAGGGTTGAGACTGTGAAACCTGTGATGGAAGAGACTTGATTGGAAGATCCTTCCTCCCATGGACTGAGCTGCTTGGAATTTAAGCGACAAAGAAATTACAGATAATCTTTAGAAATGAATTTTGGGTGGCGAAGTCCAAGATGGGAGGGGGGAACGGGGAGATTGTGATGGAAGTTAGTCAAGTAAAGACCCTCACTCTCCTGGACGAAGCGGCTCGGAACTTATGCGACTAGGAGAATACAGTAAAAATTCAGAAATAAACTTCGGACCACAAAGTCCAGGAAGGGAGGGGGGAAAAGGAGCGGATATAGTCACAGGATTCTGATTTGATAAGTGGAGTAAAATACCCTCTCTCTTAGGTGCGGTGCAGCTTGGAATATAAGCGACTTTAAGAGTACAGAGAATTTGCAAATGAATATCCGGGCTGCAGAGCACCAGACGAGAGAGGGGAACGGGAAGATGACGATTGCACAGGCTTCTGAATTACACAAATGGATTTTTATTTTGACATTGTTAATTAAGCTTGCAATTGATGATATATCGATATATTTCAAGAATATGAACATTGTGATATTCCTGAATGGGAGAAGGGGTTTAAAAAGTACTTAAGGAGAAACAAGACATTTTAGTACAATGGAATTTAGGGTAAGAAGATGGGGGATTGTTGCAGTAATAATTGCTCAGACTGCCAGATACACAATGACAGAAATAATTAAAAATTTTAAGATTTTGGGCTGTAGGTAATGGAGACTTAAAGGGAAAAAAAGAAATATATATAAGGAGAAAACAGAAGCTTCAAGAGAGTGATATGGAAATATTTTGGAACAGGACAATTTGAGTTAAGCAGAAGAGAGTGATGGTTGGGAACTGTCTAGCCAGAATGACTATATTATGATTGTTAGGAGAAGGAAATGTGTGCTTGAACAGATGAGATAATCAATTTATTGTGATGCACTAATGTAACAAGTGGACTAAGCTGCAGGAAATGTTGACCAGAACAGCGTGGAAGAACAGAAGAAAATTCATGTAACAAGTACAAGTCAAATAATCCTTTTTTTTATATTTGTGAAATTTAATAAAATTATATTAAAAAAACAAAACAAAAGAGCCTCTGCCCCACAATGGCAGCTTAATGGGTAACCTATACAATACCCAAGTACTCTGCATTTGCATACTGGCTACTCTACTGAGAACTGCTATGATAACTCAATCATTCAGATTCTGACCTTTCGGAGGCTTTGTCTCCAACTCCAAATCTATTGTTTTCCCCCAAGTACGGCGTAGTCTGCAGTCACAATTCTCCTTATAAAAACCCATGATTCCGAGACCTTCCTTGGAACACTCCCGAGTTTCATCCCGCCTTGCTGCCGCTTTGCTTGGCAAGCCTCCCCTCAGCTCCATGTGCTGAGCTACATCGCACCCCAGCTTCGCTCTCTATTTTTCTGGGCTTGAGGACAGGTGAAGTATCACACCAAACCAGCGATCCCTCTAAAAATCCCTCTATTCCACTCCAACCTTCATTTTCTTTAGTTATCTTGCATGAGTGTGTCGCATACACTGTTTTGCTTGTGTTTAATAAACTTTGTTTATTGTTTCAACTTCTGTGTGCTCCTTGACTTGACCCGACCCCGTAGACATAGGGTTCAAGATCTCGCTACATTACCCTGCCTCTTGTAACGCTAAGCAGTGCTCTGAGCTAATTTTCCCCAACTTTAGTTGAGCACATTTTGGTGTCCCTTCCGGGACCCCCAGTTCACAGGGTAACAACATATTAACATTGCATTACTTGGATTGAGTGAGCTAAAGTGCATAGGAATGGGACATTTTCAGTCAGATAATTACACAGTGTTTTTCCTGTGAAATGAAAATCTTAAAAAGAAATGGGACGGCATTAAATATTCAGGAGAGATGTAGCAAAAGCAGTCAAAGGACATAATGCAAAGTCTGACAAAATAATACCAATTCCATCAATATAAACATAACTCAAGTTTATGCTCCAGCTACAGAGGCAAACGAAAACAATGAAAGATTCTCTGCTGGCGTCCAGGAAGAAATGGATCACACACCAAAACAGGACTTATTTTTTTAAAACATAGATGATTGGAATGCAAAGGTAGGAGATATAACAGAATCAAAGATTGTAGGAAAATTTGACCTAGGATTAAGAAATGAAGTAGGAGAGTGACTAAATGAATTTTATGACAGCAAAAGTTTGTTTATTGCAATCACATTCATTAGGCAACCAAAGAGATGACTATATGCAAGGATATCACCTAATGGCCAGTATAGAAAGCTTAATTGACCAGAAGCCAGAACTCTGGACTGAAGGAAGGGAAGCCTCAATACATAAAAGATGAAGCTCTTAAAGCATTTAAGGACAGATAAGAAGCAAAAGTAAAAAGGTAGCAGGAATAGGGTCAGAACCCTGAATGTAATGGTTCAATTACTTGTGAGCAGGGACAGAGAAAACTATTCTAGTTATCAAGACAAAGAGATAAAAGATGACAACAAAAAGACAGAATAAGAGAGTTATTCCACAAGATCTGAGAAATCAAAAGAAAATTTAAGCTAAGAGTGGGGATGCTCTATGACCAGCAGAGGAAGAGATTCCACAATGAAGAAGAAATAAAAAGAGATGAAAGGGTGACAAATCTCTTCAAGAAAGAACCATTTGAAGAGGAACCTACACTTTTAAAAAGGGAATTGAAAATTGCACTTAAGGCACTTGGGAGAAATAAATCACCAGAAACAGATGGCATAACAATAGAGCTGTTTCAAGCTATAGACAGAATCCACTGAAATTATGACCAAAAAAAAAAAGTCAACCAATATGGAAAACAAAAGTATGTCCCAAAGTTTGGAAGCACTCAATACACATTCCAGTCCCCAAGAAAGTGGACAATATGGATTGGAATTCCATCTCCCATGTAAGCAAAATAATGCTTAAAATTCTACAACAAATACTTTTACTATACATGGAGAAAGAAATGACAGCTGCCCATACTGGGTTCAGGATAGGAAGAGGCACTAAGCATCATATTGCAGTCTTTTATTGGACCAAAGAATTTTAGAAGCCAATCAAATTTATAGACTATAACAAAACCTTTGATTGTGTATAATATTGAAAACTATTGATAACTCTTAAAGAAATTGTATTTTCTAAAGAAATTTGATTATCCTAATATGTAACCAGTACTCAAGACAAGAGGCCACCATTATGGCAGAAGACGGAGAAAAAAAAACTGGTTTCAAATTTGCAAGGGGATCAAGCAAGGCTGCATTGTATCACCCTATCTGTTTAACATGTATGTCGAACATATTAAACGTAAAGCTGGATCAGACTCTAGATAAGGTGCGTGAAAACTGGAGGGAAGAACATCAACATTTTGTGATAACTGAAGCCCTTGTCAGAGCTGCTGATGACGAGCAGCAGCTGCTGGTCCCTGTTGCTCTGGCTAGAGATGAGTCCTGCAGCTCAAGAGCTCCCCCTGCTGCCATGGACCAAGCAGATTCGGATGTTCCTCTGGCTGCTCCTTTAGAGCATCAGGGAGCCAGCTGTGATCCCGAGGATGCCTTGGAGCCTGCGGCAATCAGCCCACAAACAAGGCAGAGACTCAAGAGAGCTGAGCAAAGAGAGGCTTCCTTGATTAAGTTCAAGAAGTGGTGACTGGCCACACCTGTGCCTGAGCTATATAACTGCCTGCCTGGAAGCTTTCCTTTGCTTGTGGCAAACTTTCTACAAGCCCTTTCCTTGCTTCCAGCACCTGGCTCTTGATACTGTGGATTGATCTCCTGGATCCTGACCCCTGGATTTTGGATTCTGACTATGGCTTTTGCTTGTTGCTCAGGCTTAGGTAAACAGACTGCCTATGAGTAATTGCTTGCTTTGACTTCTCCTGGTGGGACTCTGCTATCTCTCCTTCTCCCTTCTCTGGGCTGGCTCGCCACCCGTGTCTCTGACCTTCACACATTTAATATATGCAAATGATACTATCCCTCTAGCAAAAAACCAGCAAAGACCTAGAATAATTACTTAGGAAGGCAGAAAGTACAAAAGCAGCTTTACAGTTGAACATTAAGAAACCAAAAATAATGACCACAGATAACTTACATTATAACTTCAAAGCAGATGATGAAGACATTGAAATAGTTCAAGATTTCCCATACCTTGGCTCAGAATAAAGATTGCAGTCAAGAAATCTGAAGAAGACTAGGAATTGGAGGGGCAGCTATAAAGGAGCTGGATTAAGACCCTAAATATCAAGGTAAATAATTGAATCCTGAAGTCAGGATTGTTTCTGCTATTATATTTTTGATTTTAATGAATGGCTATGAAAGCTGGACAGTAAAAAAAAAACCTGATAGGAAGAAAATAATCTCATTTGAAATGTGGTGCTAGGGGAGAGTTCTGTGAACACCCTGGACTACCAAAAAAACAAATAAATGTGTCCTGGAGAAAATGAAGCCTGAGTTCTCCCAAGAATTGCCAAAATGCCAAGATGACTAAGCTAAACCTGTTATACTTTTGACATATCATGAGAAGATATGACTCACTAGAAAAGATAACAATGCTTGTCAAGGTAGAAGACAGTATTAAAAGAGGAAGACCCCATTACGGATGGACAGACTCAGTTAAGGAAGCCACAGTTCTGAGTCTGAAAGACCTGAGCAGAGTGGTTGGTAACAGGGTAATTTGTAGATTTCTTATTCATGGAGTTGCCATAAGTTGAAATTGACTTGACAACACTTAACAACAACAACAACTAGCTCTTACAGTATGTTATGGTCCCTGGTATAGCATAAATGTTGAAATACGGGATGCTACAATATAGACCCCATAGCCATGCCACACAGCAATTGCAAAAATGCAAGCACCTGTGTCGATCTATGTTAATACAATGTGTTTCACAGTTTTTATCCTTATTAAATATACTTTCTACATTTAATGGATCCTACCAGCTAATTTAAAAGTCACCCCAACATGTGTCTTGTCACCAGTTCCCATTAGCTACTCTGATGATGACAGTTACACTCTGAGGGAACAGGGGATCCCAACAGGAACTATGAGTGACATCGCCCTCATCTCTGCTAACTGAGAAGTCCCACCTCTTTGAACCTGTGAGGACTGGCCTCACTACACCATTGATTAGCAACTGATATAATTGCTGTGGTTGGATGGGTTTATCACAGGTGAGCCAGTTGAGGATTAGCTTGTCAAGGCAGGACACAACGAGTGAACAGAGCTTGAAGAAGTAACTTTTTGCACCTTGACCCTAGCCACACATAGGCTGGAACATCCTGAAAGCTGTAGTCCCTGAAAGTTAAATTTCCATGCTCTGCATGGGAAAGGGAAGAAAGTCGTGACAGGGTCCCAGTTTTTATTATTCAGGTGAGAAATGTATCCATGTTGAACGTTTTTTCTTTATTTTCAAGTTACCGGGAACAGGGGAGAACTAGTATTAATATAATTGGCACACATTCTCCATCAGTCTTTCTGCTATATCTGGGATCAATGTTCTGTAGTCCCTCAGCATGCAAGGACATTCTGTTAAAGTAATAAAGAATTCTGATTTTTTTAAAAAAACTCAGATACACAAGAAAAAGGAACTTTTTGACTAAAGAAGTGATGTAAACTCTTCATAGAAAATCAAAGTGAAGCATTCTTCAAGAAAAAGAGAAACTGTGCCGGTATAATTCTCTGTTTCTTCTTCTGTCAAATAGTTAAGATCCCATGACCATTTTGCTTTGATCTTACTCATAGCTTTGCTATCTCTTTGAAGCAGCATGGCACAAACTCTGGGCACCAGCTTATTAAAGCACAAGTTATTGTTAAAAGCAAATTCCAGCTGAGTACAAGCTGATTCAAATAAGATCCCTTCAAATTGTTTACAAAGAATACTGTTAAACTGGCAGGGGGGAAAAATGGAAAGAAAAGCTACCCTGTAATTTGTTTTGGAATTTTTTAAACTCATGAGAAACTATTTGACTTTTCATTTTCTTTCTTTCTTTCTTTCTTTCTTTCTTTCTTTCTTTCTTTCTTTCTTTCTTTCTTTCTTTCACTAATGTTCAGTTTCTCCTCAGATCCTACAAGTATATTATGCCTTGTCAATTGAATTGAACACGCATATCTGGCAGCTGAATTTTCTTCCAGTTACTTCCTTGAGAAGCAGACCCAGCTGCCTTCTCTGCTTTTACACACATTCACTTATATAAACACATATCGCCTTGTTCTCCTTTTTCAGTCTAATTGGCTTACATATGTATAAACAACAAGGAATAGGTTGTCTTCTTTTTTATTACATAATAGCAACTCCAAGGAGTCCTGATTTCCCTGATGTCATATCTTGATCAGTGTTCTCTTCCAGGGTTTCTGCACTGACTTAGCATAAGCACAGGACAACACATCCAAATCGGGCTTAGACTCAGCTGATATGTTATAAAGAACCATCTAAACCTCCCATGGAAGGAAAGCAATATGAGAGCCATATCCTCTACAAAATCTACATAAGCAAAACTGGATTTGCCAGCAGATGTATCTCAACAACTAACAGGAGCCAATTGCAATTCTTCTAGGAGTATTCAAAAATACTATAACCACATGACATTTCATTCATCCTTTGTAATTATTTCAGTCATTCAAAGCCAGATGTTTGAGTGGCAGAAATATCTGTAGAAAGGAAATTCCAGAAGTTGAGATGAAGGCTATAATTCTGAAAGTGTTACCAGTATGTAAATGAAAAATCGTATTAATCTGTGAATGGATATTCCATAGGATGCTAATACCATCACCTGCAAAAAGTGTACCATAAACCCTCTTTTTTGCTGAATGAATCCATGAAACCAACCTGAAACTTTTTTTTAGCCCCACCAGCAAAGTCTACTCAGGATTAACTAATGATTTAAAGGGGTTTCTCATTAGCCTTCCTGGTCTGCTTACTCTTGTTACATCTTTGGAGAAGTCTCAGAAAAGGATCATCTATATTACTGGCCAGTACTTTAACATCACTACACAAACTGTGATTGTATGGTGCAGACTAGGCCTTTCCTGCTGTTCTACAGTCACATAGAATCATAGAAATGTAGAGTTGGAAGAGACCACAGGGGCCATCCAGTCCGAACTCTTGCCATGCAGGAACACCCTCAAAGCACTCCTGACAGATGGCCATCCAGCCTCTGCTTAAAAACCTCCAAAGAAGGAGAATCCACTACACTCCGAGGCAGCATATTCCACTGTCGGACAGCCCTGACTGTCAGGAAGTTCTTCCTGAAGTTCAGGTGGAATCTCCTTTCCTGCAGCTTGAATCCATTGCTCCTTGTCCTGGTCTCTGGAGCAGCAGAAAACAAGCCCACTCCCTCCTCTACATGGCATATCTTCATATATTTAAACATGGCTATTATGTCCCCTCTTAACCTTCTCTTCTGCAGACTAAACATACCCAGCTCTCTAAGTCTATCCTCATAGGGCATGGCTTCCAGACACCTCACCATTTTGGTCACCGTCCTCTGGACTTGCTCCAGCTTGACTATGTCCTTCTTGAAATGGGGTGCCCAGAACTGGACACAGTATTCAAGATGAGCTCTAACCAAAGCAGCGTAGAGTGGTACCAGTACCTCCCTCAATCTAGACACCATACTCCTATTGATGCAACTGAGAATTGCATTGGTTTTCTTGGCTGCCGCATCACACTGCTGACTCATGTTCAGTTTGTGGTCTATTAAGACTCCTAGGTTCCTTTCACACGTACTGCTATCTACCACATGTCCCCCATCGTATATTTCTGTGTTCCATTTTTTTCTACCTAAGTGTAGGACCCTACATTTCTCTCTGTTGAATTTCATTTTGTTAGCCTTGGCCCAGCTCTCCAATCTATCCAGGTCATTTTGAATTTTGATCCTGTCCTATGGCATATTAGCAACCCCTCCCAATTTGGTGTCATCTGCAAATTTGATGAGCATGCCCTCTATTCCTTCATCCAAGTCATTGATGAAGATATTGAACAGCACTGGGCCCAGGACAGTCCCCTGTGGCACCCTCTAGTCACTTCTCTCCAGGATGAAAAGCAGCCATTCGTGATCACTCTTTGGGTTCAGTCGGTCAACCAATTACAAATCCAACTAACAGTAGCCCTGTCCAGCCCGCATTTTACTAGCTTCTTTGCAAGAATGTCATGTGGAACTTTGTCAAAGGCCTTACTGAAATCGAGAGCATTCCCTTCATCCACAGCATTCCCTTCATCTATCAAGCTAGTAACTCTATCATAAAAAGAGATAAGATTAGTCTGGCATGACTTATTTTTGAGAAATCCATGTTGACTTCTCGTGATTACCACGTTGCTTTCTAAGTGATTAGAAACTGACTGCTTAATGATCTGTTCCAGGATCTTTCTGGGTACTGATGTCAGGCTGACTGGGCAATAATTATTTGGGTCCTCTTTTTTTCCCTTCTTGAAGATGGGAACAACATTTGCCCTCCTCCAGTCTGCTGGAACTTCTCCTGTCCTCCACGATTTCTCAAAGATTATAGCAAGCGGATCCGAAATGACCTCTACTAGTTATTTTAATATCCTAGGATGCAATTCATCTGGCCCTGGAGACTTGAATTCATCCAGTGTGGCCAGGTATTCTTTTACTACCTCTCTACCTATTATGTGCTGCATTGCCCCTGCTTCCTCACCTGCTCCCCAACCTCCAGGTTGAGTGCTTGTATCCTTCTGGGAAAAAACTCAGGCAAAGAAGGTGTCAAGTAGTTCTGCCTTTTCTCTTCCCCCTGTTAGTAATTTGCCATCTTCTCTGCGCAGTGACCCTATCATCTCCTTCTTTTTCCTTTTGCTGAAGACATATTTAAAAAAGCCCTTTTTATTGTTTTTAATGTCTCTGGCCAGCCTAAGTTTGTTCTGGGCTTTAGCCTTTCTGACCTTCTCCCTACATCTCCTGGCTACTTGCTTAAATTCTTCTTTGGTGGTTTCCCCCCTCTTCCATTCCCTGTATATGTTTCTCTTACCACTTAGCTCAGCTGAGAGTTCTTTAGTCAACCACTGTGGTTTCTTCAGATGCCTTCCATTTTTCCTCCTTATTGGCACAGTTTTAGACTGTGCCTTCAGTATTTCCCTTTTAAGGAACTCCCATGCCTCCTGAACTCTTTTCTCTTTCACTATTCTTGACCACGGAATTTCAACCAGCAGCTTCTTAAGTTTACAGAAGTCCACTTTTTTAAAATCTAAGATGAGTGTCTCGCTACACTTATCTTCTCCTTCCCACTGAATCCCAAATTCCAATAGGGCATGGTCACTCCCCCCTAAAGATCCAACCACTTCTACCTCATTAACAAGGTCATCCCTGTTGGTCAGGATCAGATCTAGAATATTTGATCCCCTTGTCACCTCTTCCACCTTCTGGGCCATGAAATTGTCTGCAAGACAAGCAAGAAACTTGCTGGACCTTGCTGTCTTGGCAGAGTTTGACTGCCAACATACATCCAGGTAATTGAAATCTCCTATTATTACTGTATCTCTCCTTTTTGAATGTGCAGTCATCTGGTTGAGGAAGGTGTCATCAAAGTCCTCAGTCTGGATTGGAGGTCTGTAGTAAACCCCCACTGAAATATCCCTATTGTTTCTCACTCCCTTAGTTCTTACCCAGATGCTCTCGACCTGGCTTTCTGGATCTTTAAGTCATGGATCTCTTCACAGGTGAAAACATCCTTGACATACAAGGCTACTTCTCCTCCTTTCTTGTTCCATTTATTTTTACAAAATAGGCTATACCCCTCTATTCCTACATTCCAATCCTGAGACTCATCCCACCAGGTCTCAGTGATGCCTATCAAATCGTATTTATTTTGATTGTACTAGGAGTTCAAGTTTATCTTGCTTGTTTCCCATACTCTGTGCATTAGCGTAGAGATACTTAAGTCCCCGGGCCCTTCCTGCTAGTCCTGTACTATCATTTCTACTCCTCCCACCATAAATTGAACAATTTTGGAAAGTAAATGTTGTACAATTGGCCCTCCACATTCACTAGGGTTAGGGACTCAGGACTCTTGGAAAAGTAGAAAAATCACAAGTATCAAAATCTGTGTGTCTGGGGGAAGGGGGTTGAGGCATGGTGAGGAAAAATGGACACCCAGGGTACAAACTAGGTCAGGGAAATGAGAAGGAAAGGGGGTCGGTTGGCACAGTAGCTCTAAACTTCCTTTCTCACCTATCTCCTTCCTTGAGTTTTGAGGAGGCATTATGGGAGAGTTTGTAGACCCAAGAAACTGGGCAATGAGCTGTTCTAGACAGGCAGTGGCTAGTGGTGGGGGACCAGTGGTAGGTTTTTAAAGGTCTGGTTGGCCTGATTAGAGCTACCAATAGGAAACGTTCCCCTAGAAAAGAAGTGCCCAATGAAGAAGAGGCAGAGGTTGAAGAAACTTGCAAATCATCAAACTCATGAAAGTCGAACCCACAAATGTGGAGGGATGACTGTATATTGGAGCTAGAATTTTAGAGAAATAGTACAATATTTATACTATCATGGCTTTTTTGACATCTTTCTATTAATTATGTCAATGAATGTTGAATTGAACCACAAACAATTTTTTAGGGAATTTGCCTCATACAAAAGAGCAGGGAGGATTCATCTGACTTTAAGGAGCTGTGAAAAATCACAGCTCTTTAAGAGACAATGGGTAATTGCTATATCATGGTGTTTGGGTGCTTCTTTAATTTTTGAAACCTTAATTCAAAAGACAAGCTGCAACTTTCAATCTTCATGGGAACAACATCATGTGATGATATACTATGGTTTCTAGGGTCACTATACAGGGTTTAAAAAGGATAGCTTATCCCATATGTGACCAAGCTGCTGTTTGTCTTTGGAATCAGATATTTATTTTTTAAAGGAAAATAATGACGAAAGCCTACCTGGCCACTTCATGTAATAGTAAGAATCTGTCAATCCAAACTTTGCTACTTAGACCCTCCCTCCTGGAATCATAGAAATTTGGATGAGATTAATGTTAGGTTGAGGACTAATTTCAACAAGAACTTGACTTACACTTGTATTTAAGAAACTGAACCATTTATCCCAGCTGGTAGCTTTTACTTCAAGACCATAT
This sequence comes from Cyclura pinguis, assembly GCA_030412105.1. Classification (NCBI taxonomy): domain Eukaryota; kingdom Metazoa; phylum Chordata; class Lepidosauria; order Squamata; family Iguanidae; genus Cyclura; species Cyclura pinguis. The sequence continues at coordinate 137,006,652 of CM059600.1, forward strand.
TAGATGCTGCAGTTCATAATACCTACACAAAATTTATTCCTATATCATTTAAATAGCAATGGGAAATGTGATCTCCCACTTCACTAGCTAGCTTTTTTTAATACCACTTGGTTGCAGCAGGAGGGGGAGATGATATCAATGAGCATTTTTCAATTCCATACCTGCTTAAAACACTATTTCTTTGCCAGTGAGATGCCAGTGCCCTTCAGCAGGGCCACCAACCTCCCTTCCAAGATAATGAACATATCATTTTTGCAATATATTCTTTGCTCAAGCCATGAGCTGCCTAAAATTCCAGACCCATATTATAAGCAGAACCTCCAGTCTCTGCGTGCCAACATGATGTGCTACCACCAACCATGTCACTAAGTAGAAGCTATTAGGCTGCTGCAGTGGTCTGACAGCTAGTAATATTGAACTGCATGTCCTGGGGTAGCTCAGAGCTAAAATTGAGCCAGGATTACCAAGAAGTATATTAGAATACACAAATATAGATGCCATCATTCATCTTTGAAAATTAGCAGGAGTAGCAAGCTGGGAAGTTAAAGAGAAGAAGCTGGAATATGACAATCACAACCACTCATTTCTGACACTTTTAAAAGAGGTGTTGATGAAAAGGAGGGGGGCAGAAGATGTACAAGCAGAAACACAGGAGTAGCTTAGCTCAGAAATGTTGTTTTCCTCTCTTTTGTCTCAACATAACTTTATTATAGTTTTTACATATTTATTTTTCCTATTTATTTTAATTGGAGTGTAGGCATGCATTTGTTGTTAGTGCAGCATCTTTGAGTTATATCTAAAAGCTTAATTAAGGATATTGTTTCCATGCTAATCATTTGAAATGAAACCACATCACAGAACTGTTTTCTACAATTTCATACAGAGCCTAAACAGCAAAACAAAAATACCAGCAACAGCAACAGCAGCAGCAGCAACAACAACAAAATGGTTTCTAGACTGAGTTAAATAGCACAAAATCTGTAAATATCAGAAATATGAGACTCCTGATTACTCCTGATGTTCACACTGAATTAAAAAAAAAAAGCCCTTATGATCCACAAATTCTCTTCTGGCTTGAATTTTGATCTGAAGCAGAAAAGAATCAGTTCTCCCAGCCAGCTCTGAAACCACCCGCTGCTGTTTATCAAAAGCCATATCTTTCTTTCCCTTCCCATTAGGAATGATGGTAAGAGGGACAACTTGAGGAAAACTGAAATTTTTATCCTCACAAATAACACAAATAACACATACCTGAGGGCTAGATAAGCTTATTGTATTTCTCAGCCAACCTAAGCAGAGACTCATCTATGGCTTGTTCTCACTGCTGGGCATGACAAAATCAGGCTTGACGTTTATCCATTGCTGTGATACCTTTAATTATTTTAATTATAGGAGATGATGTTATCAGTTTTAGTCTTCAATTAGCTTTACTTTTTTTTATCAGAGTTGTTACCCACCTCGAGCACTTTTGGAAACATGGAATAAAAACATGATAAATAGGGATGGGCCAACCGAATCCTTGAATCTTTGGCAGGGATTCGAGATTTGGGAATCCGAATCCCTGTACCAAAACAGGCAAATGGAATCCTTAGAATCTGCCACTCAAACAGTTTTTTGGAGACTGGGACACCTGAAAACCTGGGAGACTGGGATGCCTGAAAACTTGGGAGACCAGGACACCTGAAAACTCGGGACCAGGATGGGATCCCATTCCTCACGTGTTTCCCCACCCAACGTGGGCACAGGTGATTGGCCGGCAGACCAGCATAAAGCCTCACATGCCCTGGAGGCCGCCATTTCTCCCTCCTGCTGCCTGTGCCCCTAGTGCTGCCTCTGTCTGCAAGGTAATTTTGGGATAGGGATAGGGATAGGGATTGGGAAGTGAGGGACAGAGGAACAAAATTGAGTTTGTGGGGGGGTCTAGGAGCTTGTGGGAATGTCCCAGGGGGTTCCAAAGACTGCAAAAAGGAGTTCAGGGGTTCCACGCAAGCCATGCCAGCCATACTTTCCCCTTCACCAGCTTTCTCTGATCAAATCTGGGACTAAGATTGTCATGATGCCACTTCCTCTCTTAGTTTCTGTGTCTTGAATACGTGAATATTTCAGTTAACCCATTTTGAAGCCCCTTTTAGAAAGTCATTTATGCTTCTCAACCTCTTTTCCTCTTTTTCCTCTGTCTAGCTGCAAGATAATAAGCAGCATTGCCATTGGAAAGGCTGCAAAGTAGAGCTGGAGAAACACAGACTTTTGGTCTTGTGTTGCAGCAGCATGTCTGTGGTAAATAATGAATACCAAAAAGCTTGAGCTGGGAACGGATGGGATTCTACTCTAGCTGATTCTATAGGAGGAGTGTGTGTTGCCTACAACAAACAAAGTGAACAGTAGCTGCCAGAATCGTTTATTGAGCGTGCATTAATCTGTATTATTTTTTTATTTGAGACTGGAAGGTAGGGATTGGGAATTGTTGAGACAGGCCTAGAGATTTGACTCGAGTGTCCCTTGTAGGACTTGAGGGTAGAGTAATTGACTGGACTAGAGGCTTGTGTGTGTGTGTGTGTGTGTGTGTGTGTGTGTGTTTAAGTGTTTTCTTTGTTGCAGGACTTGAGACTTGACTGGAAGATACAGTCTTGAGATTTCAAGGACAGCTGAACATTTCTTTGCATCACTCTCTTGCAAAGCTCTTTCATACACAATTCTGGGGTTTGTAGCTTTACAAGATGTCATAGCCTTCTCTGCCAAAGTGTGCTGGCGCATCTTCAAACTACAAGCCCCAGGATACCAGAAGGAGCTATGCAAAGAAAAGCTAGTTTTGACCTGGATTATCTCTGTACTGTAATATATGGTCCTGTTTACACAGGCAGGAAAATGTGGGATTAATCCACATTTTCCTGCCTGTGTAGAAAGGGCCTTCATGTCATTTTCAATCTAGGGAGATCCTGCGGCAAAACTATGACAATTGTCCTGGCTAGATTTTGTCAGAGGGAGGTTTGCCTTTGCCTAGGCTTTTGCTGAGGCTGAGAAAGTGTGTCTTGCCCAAGATTATCCTTCTTTCCCTTCCTTTTTAAACCCTTTTTAAAAAAAGGATTCGAAAGATTCGAGATTCATGAGATTCATGGATTCCCAGAACCTTCCAGGAATTTGGATCTGGATTTGGAAAATTCTGGATTCGTCCCATCCCTAATGATAAATGAATAAATGAGGTTTGACAATGTTTGTTTGTTTTTTTTCTTCTGTCTTTCAACAGTACACTGCATTGGGATGGAAAAATTATTAAAAATATTTAATAAAGATTGAAAAACATGCTTCTGGAGTTTCAGCAACCTCTGAAAAGAAGAATCACAATGCAGGACTTATTCTGTACAAAATTCAAAGGTAGCATTTTTGTGCAGAAAACAGCACTTTCCATACAAAATGATATTTTCTGCACAGAAGATGGCATTTCTAGTGCAGAAAATGTTGTATTCTATGCAAAAATTCTGAGAAAATTTTGCAGAGAATAAATCCCCAGCTACAGCATTTTCTGTTCAGAAAACAACATTTATTGCAGAGAAAACAACAGTTGGAATGCATGATCAAAGTTACACATTTGTGAATCGTTCATATTCACCATCCTGTGTTTTCAACAGAGCAGAGAATACGAAGGGAATGATCTAGAATCACAGTCAAGATTTTTATGCAGAAATATTGTTTTCTGCACAAAAAAAAAAAGCATTGTTTCCTGCAGAGAATTTTTTTTTTCTGTGCAAAAATACCACATGCAACTTTGGGGCATGATAAGACCCAAACTGTGAATAGTTTTAAAAAGCTGTGCAGTTTTCAAAGACTTTCTTCCAGTGGAAGAAAATGTTTCATATCACTTTTTGCTTCCTTCAAGAACAAAACTTGCAAAGAATTACATCCCTAATGTTGTAAGGTACTTTCAAGGAGATTCATACTATATCACTCCTCTAATGTGTACAAGCTGGCAGTTGTATGAGCAGGGCTGGTATCATAGCCTTTCTCATGGAACTGGTACCTTCGTTCCACAGATTGGCAGCCTGAGCATGTAGCTGTGAGCGTTTAAGCAATGTCCTACTGCCATGGGAGGAACTTACAGGAGCGCACATCTTGCAGTACCACCATAATGTTGAAAGAGTGTAAAGAGTTAAAAAGCCTTTATTGTAAGACGTACTTCCTTCCCCTCCTTTCCCTTTCTTCTCTCTGTGTGTAAAACTACACTTCTGTGCATTCAAAGGTCACGGACAAGACAGAAATAATTTAAAGGAAAGTCCAGCAAGTGCAATTGTGTGTGTTTGTTAGTCTTAAAAAATAGTGGTCCTCCTTAAAACTCAATTTATTGCTTTCTAACTAATGAAAGTGAATCTATCCATTGAGCCATCTGGGATGTGTTTGAACACACCTGCCCCAAGGTCCAACTGTGGATATTACGGCAAAATGAGAAGCTACAACGAACATCAAACTTTATGTGGTTGTTCATTTGGGCAATATATCTTCTGCAGGGGGAAAGGATTAGTTCTTCCCTTAGTGGTTTTATAACCAGCTTCACTCAAAAACTCTGAGTTGTTCTATTTTGAAAACACAAAGTTGTTCTGTTTCCATAATATATGAATATCTATTTGCTCGCTGTCGCTCTCTCGCCGTCTCCCTCTGTGGGTGTGGACACACCTTCAAGTCACCCGGCAACTTATGACAACCCCATGAATTTTTAAAGGTTTTATTAAGCAAGGAACACCCAGGGGTGATTTTGCCAGTTCCTTCCTGCTCAGGATTACTTTTAAAGTCCTACATGGCTCAGGTACAGGTTCTTTGAAGGACTGTATTCTCCCTTGCAAACCAGCCTGGACTTTGAGATGTGTTGGGGAAACCCTTCTCTCTGTCCTACCACCCTCCCAGGTACATCTGCAGTTAACACAGGAGAGGGCTTTCTCAGCAGCTGCCCCCAGGCTCTGGGAGTCCCTTCCCTGACTGGCACCCTCCCCACTATCTTGCCACAGTCAAGTAAAGACATTTTTATTCCAACAGGCTTTGATGTGTGATTATATGTGGTCTGTCTGATAGAATGTGCTGGATATTGCTAATTCTGTTGCTGACGTGTATGGGTGTGCACATTTTTAGTTATGTATTTTAACTGTGTTTTAATTCTTTTTGATTTTTTAATTGTGTTTCAACTTTTGCATTCTGTGGTTTTTAACTATGTTTTTTTAATTGTTGCAAGCCACTTTGAGTCCCAACCTGGGAAAACAAGGGGGATATAAATAAAGATAATAACAACCACTACCATCACCTGGTATTCATTAGCAGTTTCCCATCCAAGTACTATCCAGAGCTGACCCCAACATCAAATAGGATGTGGTGTCTTTAAGGTATTTAGGGCTTTTCTCCCATCAATTCTTTACCTGGAAGTCCATCTTCCCTGCTCAGTTCTTGAAAATACACTAATAATAGACATTACATAAGGGTGGGTGGATAGATCAATACATAGAAAAATGTATTAATCGTAAGTGTATGACTGTGTATGACTGTTGTGGTGAATGTATCACAGAGTTTTCTTGGCATGATTTGTTCAGAGAGGAGTTGCCGTTGCCTTCCTCTGAGCCTGACAGAGTGGGATTTGTCTAAGGTTACCTGGAGGTTTCCATGGCTGAATGAGGATTTGTTCTCCAGAGTTGTTATTCAACACTACACCAGACTGACTCTGTGTTTGACGTAATGTTACAATTATGATGTTAATTTTTGTAAAGAAAAATGAATATAAGTATTTTTAAAAATCCAACTCTTGTAAATGCTTATAGCACTTATCATAGCACTTATAAATATATATGAGATCCTGTCTGCACATATTAATAATCAACATTCCTAATTAACCTTTTCACTGCCCAGAAAGTTAAGCAGCAAAATAGCCATGTTTCTTGTCATAGCTAGTACAGTTTGGGAACAATCCAACCACGTAAAAAAAATGTAGAGAACCAAAGTTTATTATTTTCCTCTGTATCCTTGTCAGGGGGTTTAAAACTTCATTAGTATGTATATCATTTATATTTACTTGCATCTGGGAGTACGTCATATATACGGTTAGCCAAGAGGTCGCATCTATTGACATCAATGGGTCAATACACATATGACCATTTCCCTGTATTCTGTATTCTTCTCCATTTTTCTGTAGCAGGGATAAAGCCCAAGATAGAGGACTAGTCTAGAGGGAAAAGCGTTTCCCACCTCTTGGGAGACCGAGATCATGTCAGAGCTTGTTCCTTTTCATTTTCTTTTTTAGATCATCAGTTCCCTGGTGCCACTATTTGGTTTGAGATCTGCATCCATAGATTGAAAAAGGTATTGAAATCTTGGATATAATTCGATAAATCTGGAAGGAAATAAAATATTTGAAGGATAACCCTAAAACGATGTACTCAGGAGTGTGTCCCACTGAATTCATGTGTCCCACTGAATAGGGATGGACATTACGGGATGGACATTACTGAATTCATGTGTCCCACTGAATAGGGATGGACATTACGTTTGTGCTCATTGACTACAACTGTTTCTTTCCTTCCTGGAAACTCACCAGGGACTGGCAGCCAATGGCTTAAGGAACAGTACTGGCCAAAGAACCACAACTTTGAGTAGCGTTGATATAGACAACTCAAGTATCTCTGTGTACAGCATTAATACCTGCAGGAAGATGATCTATGCAGGAGCAGGTATATGTGGATCAGCCTGCTTTCTGCATACTTTGTCCTGTATGCATGAATGCTTGTGGTATCTACACAGTAAATGCAGTATGTGCCAAGGGAAGGAGCTTTAGGATTTGCAAGGTTTCCCTGCTTGCATGCTAACCTAAGCTCATTCATGAATGCCCCAACCGGATGTCTGTCTGGCCTGGTGTAAAGCAGTTCCTTTGTTAGTATTGGCATACCAATTACCTGCTACTTCAGTATGCTCATATTAAACTTTATATACAAATATTTCATTTCCACGGAACACAGTTATCTCAATACTATCCAAGTTCAAGGGATAGTACTTTTCGTATGCTGAAAATCTATTGGAAACTTTTCTAAAACGTATGTGCTGCCTACAACTATGTGCCATATTCTAACCCCATCCCCCATCCTCAAACCAAAATAAACACCCAGTGCTGTTCAGCATTTGTTCCAGCTCAGCAAATGTTCCCGAGAAGCATCTCAGATGATTTTATTCCTGCAGTTGGAATAGTGGATGAGTTGGGTTCCTATGTTATTTAACTTCCCCTTTTGTGCCAGTTTGGCATGTTTCTCCTTCTCCCACTTCCCACCCAACTCCCCCCCCCACTTACACTTGCTTGCCAGACAAATTCCACCAAATTCTCAGTGCTATAATTAAAAGCTACATTTAGTTAAAGTAAATTAGGAGTTACAATAAAGTGGAAGGAACATGTGAAATGAATAATTAACATGGTATAGACTTCAGCATCATAATTAAGATTAACTACTGCATATATTCAAACTAGATTAGCACAACTATTGAAATCAGCAACGAGCTCAGTGGGAAGAGTCTATGCCTTCGCTAAATAATGTGTTATGAAGAGTGTTCCAAAAACATTAAGCATAAGGTTGTCATATATAAGATGATTAAAGTTTTACACAAAAGAAGCTGTAATTCCAGTAAATGAAGTAATTTCATTTCCCTGCTGCTTCCACCTTTAGGAATATACTGTAAATGGAAAGTGGCTCAATGTGAAATCTTGCTAAATAGAATATGAATCCCCTTGTCTCAGGCTAATGAGTCTTGGATACCTGCACACATACACACACACACATATACATCTGTGTATTTTAATCACTGGCTGCACTATGATTTCCACTGGAGACTCACTTTTCATTTAAATTAACACTTCCATTGTCATACTGTTAACTACAGAAAATGTCAGGTTTGGCTTCATGATAACATCTCTATCTTTCTCTTTAAAAATGTTCTGTATATCTGTCTGGTGTAGAGACAATAGCACCTCTCCCCGTTTTCTCTTAGTAAAGCACAGCAGCATTAAAAAAAATGCATAGCAATGATTTGTTGGCTGTCAATAGAATTTAGTGTGCACTCGCCAAGTCATTGCATTGGTACTGAAGTCTGTCTGTCAGGCAGCCCCAAACAAAAATACTTCAGAGACCCCCACTCACTGTCTGATTCCCTGATCAAATAGAATTATCTGAATGACTTTTGCAAGGATGAAGAAGGCCCAGTTAAAAGAGTAGCAGCTGGGTTTTAATAAAATGTGCTTATTACTAATTTTAGGCTTTTCTTCTTCCAAGGACACACTAAAAACAAAAACAAAAAAAACTTAATACAAATATGTCATGCAAGCAGCAAAAAACAAAACAAAACAAAAAAACAAAAGCAAAAGCAAACAAAAAAAAAACAAATAAAGAAACTAATTCACCCACAAAATTGGAGAGGAATGAACTTCAGAATAGCTTTAATTAGTTATTTTCAAGAACTTGGTTCTGCTTTTTTCCCTTTCCCTCTGAGGGAGGGAAGTAGGACCATCTTTGAATGGTCCAGAAGTAGAGGCTAGCACAGAGAGCCTTGGCACCAAACATTATGTTGCATCCAATGTTGGGGTGGAGCAAAGAGGTATATGAAAACTTGTAGATAGGATCCATAGAGAAGTGAGAGCCTCTATATGTGTGCTAAATCCTTGCCCTTCCTGGCCAGAGGGGGACTGGCCGAGTGGGTGAAGGGGGTAATCAATGTCTCTGTACAACAAGGCAGTGTTCCAACTTGCCTATAGGAGGCAGTTGTAAGGTATCTGAAGAAAAAGCCATCCCTGAATCCTTCTATAATAGATAATTATCAGCCAGTGTCCACCTTACCACTTTTGGGCAAGGTACAGGAGCATGTGGTAGCCTCTCAACTCTGTATGAAATGGATTATCTAGATCCATTTCAATCTGGTTTCAGCCCTGGCTATGGGACGAGACAGCTTTGGTTGCATTCGTGGATGACGGGAACTGGCCAGAAGAAGTGTATCCTTGTTGGCTGTGATGAACCTCTCAGCAGCTTTCAATAACCATTGTCCATGATACACTTCTGGGTTATCTTGCTGAGGATGGGACTCCTTTACAGTGGATTCATTCCATCCTGGAGAACAAACCCAGAAGATGCTGCTGTGGGACCCCTATTTGGCCCTTTGGCCTTTGAGGTCCCCCGTGCTATGAAACATATACATGAAATCACTGGGAGAGGTTGTCTGGAATTTTTGGGTGTAGTATCATCAATATACAGATAACGCCCAGTTCTAATACTCTTTTCCACCCCAATCCAAGGAGGCTATCTCGGTCCTAAGCAAGTGTCTGCCATCAGTAATGCACTGGGTAAGGGCAAACAAATTTAAACTTAATCCTGACAACACAGGGATGGTCAGTTGGAAGGCACATCAGTGAGTAGGGTTCCAGCCTGTGTTAGATGGGCTTACACTCCCCCTGAAAAAACAGGTTCACAGTTTGGGTGTACTCTTGGACTCAGATTTGAACCTGGAGTTCCAAGTTTCTTCAGTGGCCAACAGTGCTTTTGAACAGTTAAAGCTTGTGTGCCAAAGGAGCATGTTCCTTCAGATGCTGCATCTGGCCTGGTACATGCTTTTGTTATATCTCATTTGGACTAATGTAATGCACTCTACTTGGGCTGTCTTTGAAGAGTGTTTGGAAACTTCATCCTGTTCAAAGAGCTGCAACCAGACTATTAACTGGGGCAGGTTATGGAGACCATACTACACCTCTTTTGAAACAGCTTCACAAGTTGTCAGTTTGTTTCTGGGCACAATTCAAAGTGCTGGTTATGACCTATAATACCCTACATGTCTCAAGTTCAGACTATTTGGTATTTGGCCCAGCCTCTGCAGTCATCAAGAGAGGCTCTTCTCTCAGTCCCACCACCACTGCAAGCATGGTTGGTGGGGACACAAGAGAGAGCCTTCTCAGTGGTTGCCCCTAGACTATGGAATTCCCTTTCCAGTGAAGCTAGAAGGACCCCTCCTTGTTGTCCTCCCTGCAACAGACTAAAACCTTTTTATTCAGGCAGGCTTTTAAACCAGGCTTTTAAAGAACAGTCTGGGAGTGCCGTATTGTTTTAACTGAACTATTTTTAAGAGCTTTTTATCCTTTTTAATAGCATATTTAGTCTGTAATCACCTACTGTTGTTTTAATACTGTAGCTAATCTAAATCTGTTTTAGTTATTCCCTCTTTATATGTTACTACTTTTATTGTTTTTAAAATTGTGAGTTACTCTGAGTTCCAATTTTGGGGAAAAATCAGGTAGCAACAACAACAACACTGGTGCCATCCTCTTTTGGTTTTGATCAGCCGCACCCTCCCTCCCTGTGCATAAGTGGAGGCTGCAGCTTGTTGCCTTTGGGGGCCAGGTAGGCATTTTTGATTGGCAATGTTAGAAAAAGGTGTCAGGGAATTTTTTGCTTACCTCACACTGGTGCCCCACAGGGCAGATTGGAACAATTGGCTTGGTATTACTGCTAAACAGGTCACACAATGGTAGGCAGTGAAGAAAAGAGAATAGGAAGATGAACACCAAAGAGGCACTATTTGAGTGCAAGGTTGGTTTCTGGACTTGCTCCTCAGGTTGTATAGGGCTCGGATGCTAGAAAGCTAATAGACCTTGGAACTGACCCTGCCCATGTCTCTATTTAAGCTCAGGGTTTTAGGGAGATTCAGATGAGGTAGGTCTTCTGGGTATCAAGCCTGACCACTGATGGACTGCGAAGTAACAGACTGACAGTGATGCTCAGGTGTGTGACCTCCTTTGGGAGAGGGGGAGAATCATAGTAGACTCCAGCTGTGACCAAAGAATCTGTACTAGGGGAGGCCCCACTGCAGGTAAGGGCATTTAGTAAATAGTTTATAACGTAGGGCTCAGTGTCATGTCCCATCACATGTTTCTGACCTCTTTATTCTAAGTGTGTGCAACAATATGTATGTATGTACTAAAAAATCAGTTATATAAAATCTGTAAATCATTTTCATAAATATTACTCATTCTTTACTCCCATTCCTCTGATAAATGTTACATAGACAAACAACATGAGAATCTCTTTTCTGTTTTTTGACAACTGAACTTTCTACTCTGGGAGGTAGGAACTGCATTTAAGAGTGATACTTCTCTGCCTTCCCAGATAAACTGTATGTGTATGTGTGTATGTGTATATGTGTGTGTGTGTGTGTATGTACATACACACACACACACATTGCTCTCCCTTTATTACAAGTTGATTACACAGTGTCTTCTGAATGATGTTGCCAGATAGCATCCTCATTAAGTTGCCTAGAAGGAAGGGGACAGATCCCAACAAAATGTTTGTTTGATTTACTCTACAGTACTGCACTGTAATCATGACAAGTCTAGATTTTTCCCTCTCAACTTTCAATGGCAAAGTCTCCTTGAGTTTCAGAGGCTAAACCTGTTCTACAATACGCATGCATATATCTCTGTTAATAATCTCATTCAGTGAGGCTAAGGCTAGTTAGTCATGAGACTTTCTTTAAGACATTAGGGAGTTTTACCTTTGAATATATAGGCTTTAGATGAGGCTGAAACAAAATTCAGCTTCCTGAACTAGAAGGACACTATGCTAAAAGAAATCATCCTCTTAGTGTACTTCTCAGATACACTGATTTTCCTTATGGAACATGTTTTTGAAAGAGAGCTCAGAAAGGGCTGAAGTTTAGCATATTTTCATGTGTTTAGGGTATCTTCTAAGCCAGGTTTTACTGGTTTTCAACATAGTTCTTTATTTTGCTTTTCATGCAACATTGCCTCCCCAACACCAAAACAAAACAACATATCAATGAAAACACAAATAAAGGAATAGTGATAAACAACATTTAATAAAATCACCTTTTAAAAAAATGAAATTAAATTTGACATAACAATATTATAACACATGGACTTTGATTAGTACATGGAAAATTTGTCAATCTATGGTTGACATGTATAATAGGACTGTGTGATACAATTCATGCAGTAAAGAGAAGCAGAAATGTGCCCTTTTTCCACTGTACTCCTAAATATATATACGGTACAAGCTGTTCCATGTGGAGACTCATCCAGATTATGGATTGATCATGACCTCTCAAAAAAGGTAGTGAGCTCTGTTCAAACTGGCTCTTCATATATAGACATATCACTATACGTACCACATACTTTCAGTATCAACCAAATTCATATGTTCCACATTCCATTTTATATAGCTGACATGAGATGAGGATGTGTGTTTTTCTGCTACTGATTGAGTTTCACTACACACTCCATAAATATATAACCAGGTTGTGGTACATTCAATAACCACTTGCCTTGCTTTTGAGAAATATATTAAGAAGACATGTCTCTTTAACCTAAAAGTTTACATTAATGCATCATTGTTGTCATGTCGCTTTAATGTTGCAATGCTTTCTTTATTAGTTTTCATTTTGATGGTTTCATTATTTCATTTTATTCAGTTATGTTGTACCCTGATAGCTTTTTAACTAAAACAGTCCTAGAGAAATGATAACAATACAATTAACTACCCTCATCTCTACCATTGAAACATGGGACATTTTATCAGCCTAGATACACATAACTGGAGTAGGACATCTGAATTTAAAAGAAACAGACCTCCACATTTTTGTAAACTTATGGATCACTTTGTTTTGGCAAGAGAAATGCAAAACGAGCATACAATTTTTTTACATAAACAACACTGCCCTTGTTTAATTCATGAACCAACTGATAGCAACTAAAATTATGTTAAAAAACAACTCTTTTTTCTTCGGGAAAAAAAAAAAAAGACAATCCCTTCCTGAAGCTTGATGCAATATAAACCATCCCAAAAGCATCTCATTCCATCTGAAAGTCTCAGTGAAAATTTCTGTATTTGGTTTATCTTTTATGTACATCACAGTGCTCTCTTTCCCTTCTTCAGTGAAGTTTTTATAAGGTTTAAATACTGTGCAGTCTGTTCTTTCAGTGATATTTCCACCATCTGAAAATAGAAATGTCACAAACCGAACAGATACAATGTTGCAGGACCCTTTTAAATGGCACCCAGAAATAAACAAACATGTATATATCCAAAGCCCAGCTGCTCTGCCTCTTATTGGCTGTTGAGTGCCAACAACTAAATCCGTGAACACAGAGTGGCTTGAAAGTTACTACAATATTTTGACTCACATGTACTCTTTATTCACACTTCATTCACACTTTGGTTCTTCCTTCTCTACTAAGATGGGTGGGGGGAAAAATAGCATTTTATAATACTCTTCCACTCAACTCCTCACCGCCACCACAGTTTCTCCTTCATTCCAGAAAGAATGCAGGAAAACAACTTGCTAACTGTCACATCTGCCAGGCAGTTGCACCTTAACTGACTCAGGATATAGTTCAGCCTTTCCTAAAGACCCATTTTAAGCTCCTCATTTATAGGCTGTGAGAAATTTCACTGCAAGAAAGAAGCTGAAGAAAATTTCTTATCTGAGGAGTCCACTTTTGACAAATGTTCCTCACGGCAGTTCTGCACTGAGGAGAGCTTTCACAGTAACAGTGCTGGCCAGAGGGATCTCTCGCTGGAGGAACTCCCCAGGGATTAAAAGGGAAGTAGAAGTTTACCCATTAGGCTTTGGAATTCTCATTGTTTGCGTTTACTTGTTAGTTATATAGTTACGATAATGGGAAGGACCAAGAGCGTGTCATCTTTCCCTTGCTGTGAAACCCATCTGTTTAGATCCAATGATCTGACTGCTCTATGCAACAACATGCTTTTTAAAGGAATAAACCTTTAATAAAACCTTTCAAGTTACCAAAGTGAAGAATCATTCCAGTAAAAATGAAAAATCCTTCTAACTTTCTGCAATCAAGAGCTGAGTAAGTTTGTTTACCCCACAAAATTGGTGCAAATGGATTAGAAGACGGGGTGTGTGTGTGTTGACATTTTAAAAAAGAATAAGGATTTAAGTGCATATACTTTGTGAGCAGAGTAAATTGAACTTTAATTGTTAGATAGAATTTGATTTTAACAAGGAGAATTACAGCATGAAAAAATGCATATGTTATCTTTTGATGCTGATAACATTGTCTTGATGGCAGCTTCTGGCTAGACACAAGTGAAGTGAGTTGTTAATTCTGTAACTACTTAGTTAAATGAAAGATAGAACTTTCTGAGGAACCTTCTGAGGACTTTTTACAATGGATTTTGGAGAAGCTACACATGGAATCCCTAAACTGGCAGAAGAATATGATAAAAACTGTGAGGAAAGAGTTCTGCACTAAGAAATTGCAGCAAGATATAAGACAAGAGGAATACAAAGAAGCCAGCAACACAGAAGCAAAAGAGGACAAAAACCAGATGGAGAGACAAACTTGAGTCAATGGAGGCAGTTATTCAGCTTGTGGAAGGGAGATTACAACTCCAGGGTTGATTAAGTGGGGAGCAAATTTAAAATTGATATGTAAGCAAATTATTTTGATGTTTGAATGAAATTATAGCAGTTCAATCTGTATGATTGAAGGGGATGAGAGAAAGTTGTTAAAAATGAGGGTGCTGTTTCAGGACAGTTATTCTAAAATGTCATGTGAAAAGCAACAAGAAAGGGTAATAAAGTACAAGAGTGGGAATCAGAGAAGTTAGAGAGTGCATAGTACATGGATAGGATGGCTACAAGAGAGGAGGAAAGTTAAATTCAAAATGAAATAGATTAGGCTTAAACTAGGTTAAGAACCATTAACAGATAAAGGGTAATGATAACTGGATTGGGCCTATAAATTCCATAATCGATTTTAGAATATAAAATTGAAAGGGTATTGAAATATCTGAATTTAGGGATGTCACAAAACATGCACAATAGCATTCAGTAAAATTAGGAGCATGAATATAATTTAGTAGTATTAATGTCATTTCTCATGTTAGCAACGTGCAATGGAACATAATAGAAAGTAATATTGAGATATGCTAGATATGTCACTTTTTGTTGGAATAAATTTCATTTGCTTTTTCTTTTTGAAAGAATGAATTGTTGGAGAGGGAAGAAGAGAGATGTTGGATATTTTCTCTGAGAGGCTTGAATCAATTAGATTACTAGAATTCGTTTAAAGGAAGGAGGAAAGTCAATTATTTTTTCCTTTCCTTTCCTTCTTTCTTTTTTTCCATTCTTTTTTCTTCTACTCTTTAATTTTTAATTCATATATTTTATATTTTTCTTTATGTTTTTTTTTCTTTTATGGATTTGTGGAGTTTTAGTGTTTTTTGAAAATGTTCGTAAAAATATTTTAGAAAGAAAGAAAAAAAAACCCCATACCCATGTATGGCTGCCTGCATCTGCTGTTCTGCATGTCAGTGCTGTTTAATAGCATCTGCTGTCTCCACATCCCTCCATCTGCGCATGTACCATGGACAACGATATTCTTCTGAACGATGTCCATCTTGCCTTCTGTAGTAGAGGGCAGCATGGCAGCCTGGTACAACTACAAAGCTCATATGCAGTGTAATCACAAGGAAAAGCAGAAGATCATTGTGTTAACACTATCTCCGCCCTAGATTTTACTGAATAATTGAAACCAGATGAATTTTGAATCAGCTAATACATTTTTCATGGAAATTCATAACCTCAGGTGAAGAATACAGATCAAGGAAGGGATTTTTTTTTAAATGTAGATCTCACATATGTGTTTTTTTTAACTCACCAAATTTTCTCAAGATTTTATTTTAAAATTAAAACAGTCAGTTTGTAATTACTTAGAAATCAATGCCGTAATCACTAAAAGCCAGCATGGATTTCTCAGAAATAAGTCATGCCAGACTAATCTTATCTCTTTTTATGATAGGGTTACAAGCTTGATAGATGAAGGGAATGCTGTAGACGTAGCATATCTTGACCTCAGTAAGGCCTTTGACAAAGTTCCCCATGACATTCTTGCAAAGAAGCTTGTAAAATGTGGGCTGGACAGAGCTACTGTCAGGTGGATCTGTAACTGGTTGCCCAACCGAACTCAAAGAGGGATCACCAATGGCCACTTTTAATCCTAGAGAGAAGTGACTAGTGGGGTGCCACAAGGTTCTATCCTGGGCCCAGTGCTATTCAACATCTTCATCAATGACATGGATGAAGGAGTGGAGGGCATGCTGATCAAATTTGCAGATGATACCAAATTGGGAGGAGTTGCTAATACACCAGAGGACAGGATCAAATTTCAAAACAATCTTGACAGATTGGAGAGCTGGGACAAAGCCAACAAAATGAATTTCAACAGAAAGAAATGTAAGGTCCTGCACTTAGGCAGAAAAAATGGAAGGCATAAATATAGGATGGGGGACACGTGGCTGGATAGCACTATGTGTGAAAGGGATCTAGGAGTCTTGGTAGATCACAAGCTGAATAAGAGTCAGCAGTGTGATGCGGCAGCCAAGAAAGCCAATGCGATTCTTGGTTGCATCAATAGGAGTATGGTGTCTAGATCGAGGGCGGTAATGGTAACACTCTATTCTCCATTGGTTAGGCCTCATTTGGAATACTGTGTCCAGTTCTGGGCACCTCAGTTCAGGAAAGATGTCAACAAGCTGGAACATGTCCAGAGGAGGGTGACCAAAATGGTGAAGGGTCTGGAAGCCATGCCCTATGAAGAACGCCTTAGGGAGCTGGGTATGTTTAGTCTGTAGAAGGGAAGATTAAGAGGGGATATGATAGCCATGTTTAAATATTTGAAAGGATGTCATGTAGAGGAGGGAGTGAGCTTGTTCCTTGCCGCTCCAGAGAGTAGGACAAGGAGCAATGGATTCAAGCTGCAGGAAAGGAGATTCCACTTGAACCTGAGGAAGAACTTCCTGACAGTCAGAGCTGTCCGGCAGTGGAGTATGCTGCCTCGGAGTGTGGTGGAGTCTCCTTCTTTGGAGGTTTTTAAGGAGAGGCTGGATGGCCATCTGTTGGGAATGCTTTGATGGGTGTTCCTGCATAGCAGGGGTTGGACTCGATGGCCCCTGGGGTCTCTTCCAACTCTATGATTCTATGATTCTATTTGGAAAATCGGTTCAGTGTACACAGTGAACCAGAATAATTGTTATGAGAAAAGTACATTTCCTAGTTCTGTTTGTGGAACAGCTTCTGAGAGCAGTTTGCTTGGCACCCATGTTTTTGTAGAGGGCAGGGAAGACCATTTCTTTCCCTAGCATATAAAAAAAACTGTTTTAGGACTTTATTCTTCTGTACTGTTTTTTCCCCCCCCTTACAGATTTTGCAGTGGTTTTGTGATCCTTGGTGATAGTTTTGCTTTGAGCTATTTTATTGTGATTTTATACCTCACTTTTTAAATGTACTTGCAAACTATTCAGAGAACTTTTGTTGCTGAATGTCTTAGAAGTTTAATAAATGAAATAAATTCACATAAAACAAAAAGGACAGGGTTTCTACATTAGCATAAAATTTATGCGCTCAACAGGTTTGACCAATTCTAAAATGGAGGAAAAACCCATGCAATAACATGCCTATATTTTTTTCTATATATTGGAAGTTAGTATTTCCAATACATTTTTCCATAGGATGAGTAACTTCCAGAGGTCTCAAGATGCACATGCCTCCCCCGAGATATGGTAAAGTCACATTCATCCCAATAGCAATAAATCCCCCATTTTTTAAAAAAATTAACTTTAAAAAGTCCCCCTTGCACTTCTTAGGGTAGAAGTGGGTACCTGCAGAGAGGCCAGGGGTGGCCCCATCTCATTTCTGTGCACTGGAAGTAAAGTTGTATCACTTCTGGTCACAATTCTGGCCACTTTCAGCTTTTTGTGTGTGTGTTTTCACTAGTTTAAGGGGTTTTAGGGGGATGGGAGAAGTAAACTGCCACATTTGGACCAGGTTTTAAGTTGTTTCATCTAGTTATGGGGTGAACAAAATTGCCTGAAATCCAAAAAAAAAATATGATTAATTTTAAAGGTTTTGGAGGAATGGGAGGTCACTAGTGGGTCTTCAGGGGCTGCAAAAACGAGACGCAGGGGTCATATACAGCAAACAGACCACACATTCTGCCTACCATTCCTTTAGGGAGTCTATGGAAAACTTTAGTCTTTGTTTTTTCCGGCAGGGAGTCTTCCTTCCTTTAAAAAAGAAGTTTGCCACTCAGTTTGGAAAAAAAAAAAAGCCCCCACTAGCCTAAAATATTTAATAAGTGGGTGGCAAAACTTTATCAAAATTTCCTTCAATGTTCTCCTAACAGTTGTAAGGAACTTTTCAAGGGAAAAAAAGAGGGCATCTGGAGTGTGAGAGTTGTTCTGGAGTGCCACATGCATTTCATAGGACCTACTTTGCTTACTTCAGTGTACATAAATGTTGAGTTTGGACACAGCACTAAGCCATGTTTGCATGCTCCCTATTTCTGATCCTCCAGTACACTCAGCAATTTGTTTTCACTAAACACAGGTAAAATTACCACTGTTTGTTCAGATGACCCAAACAAGTGGAAGTCAATCCAAAACAAAAACAAATCTTTTGAACCCTTCTCATATTCACACCAGGACAAGGCATAGAGAATGTGAGCTCAAGCAGCAGGTATGCTCGTTCTTAAAATGAAAAACTAGTTTTCCATTGCAATATGCTTGAAGCATGCTTGTATCTCATGCACTCATTTGGATATATAATTTTTCCATAATTCCTGAAGAGCTAGAAGCTGATTGATTGAAAAATAACACATTTTGACATTTATTCCTCAAGTGTAAGAGTTGTGGTATACTTTAAAATAGTCATGTTTCTTCCACACAAAGTTCGGAAGCTGAAAATTAGTTTGTTCATATTCCAAGGCATGCTGAGGAAAAGGGACAAGTTGTAAGATTCTTCATAGAAATGGTGAAGGAGAAGTGAATTTCCAGACTGTTAAGATAGATCCAGGACTAGTAAAATCTGGCACATTAAATAGTCCAAGACACACTGTAAAACCTGAAAATGACAGAGAGGTCATGTTGAGAACCCTCAAGTCCTTGCTGTGATAAATTTGCCAGGCACTTTGAGCAGAAAATTGTTTGCATTTGTTCAGAACTTGATGCCACAGTTATTGCAGAGACTAGGGAGGTGTCCAGTGCACCATCTGGTCAATTTTCTTCAGATCAGTTTCAGTTGTCACAGGCTAATGATGTAGAAAAGACTCTTGAATTGATCTGTTCCACCACATGTAGCCTTGATCTTTGCCCATCTTAGCTCTTATGATCTAGCATATGTGGATTGATTGAGTGGGTCCAAGAGGTGGTAAATGCCTCACTGTATCAGGGGGAGGTGTCTGCTGCCTTGAAGGAGGCTGTGGTGAGCCCTCAGCTGAAGAGAACCTCACTGGACTCAGTGGTATATGATAACTACCACCCTATTCCTAATACCTAGTATCTGGACAAGGTGCTTGAATATATGGTGGCTGGACAGCTTCAGAAGTTCCTGGAGGAAATAGATTATCTGGACCCATATCAGTCTGATTTCAAGCCAGGATATAGTATCACAGAGTCTTGGTTGCTCAGACTGTTGTCCTATTCCAAGAAAAAGACAAAGTGCTGTTCTTGAAGATGACTTGGAAACTATAGCTAATGCATAATGTAGCAGCTAGGCTGCTCACTGAGATCCCATTCAGATATCACATAGCACCTGTTCTTAAGAAATTACATTGGCTGACAATGTTTCCATTTTGAATTCAAGATGCTGGCAATATTATTTAAAACTCTAAATGGCTTGGGACTTTGATATCTGGGGGAGCACCTCTCTCTATATATATATGCCTGCCCAAAAATTGGGTGGACCCTTCCCCATGTTCCATCAGTAGGACAAATACTCATGGAAAATAGATGGGTGAAAGCCTTTTTTATGGTGGCACTCTGATTGTGGAATTCTCTCTTTCTGCAGACCTGACTGGCTCCAATGTTAGAATCATTTCAGCGGTAAGTTATTAAAGCCTTTGGGCCAAACTGATTTATCTAGGCTGCACATGTTTTATAGCTATATCATCTAAAATTGTTTTAACTGGTTTTAAAGAATCTTTTTTTAAATTGAAAAACCTATTTAATATATTTTTAATCTTGTAAACTTTTGTAATTATTTATTGTTTTAAGTTGATTTTATTGTAAGACACCCTGAGATCTTCAGGTAAAGGGTGGGATATAAATATTTAAATGACTGAATGAATTTATGCACCTTCATTCATCAGCAAGAGCATAAGACTATAGTTTGTCTTCTTATATATGGCAGCATTCCAAGGTGGATGTGGGATGAAATTTTGGGGCTACAGAGGATTTAATTTCCTCTTCAGATGCAGATATGGAAGTGACATTGCATTTGGTCATAGCCAAGAAGTGAATTCTACACTTTCAGAATGCACACTTAATTTACTCTTACAATGCAAAAGCTCAAAGCAGTAGCTTTTTTCCATGTGGCTTCCAGATAGATGAACAAATAGGGAAATTAATTAAAAGTCCACTCTCAGAAGTGCAACCATTACATCAAATGAAAGCAAATTCTAATTTCAAAAGGTAAATATGCTGTTTGATGGGCAGAAAGGAAATACAGGCTAGAGCATTATGAATTTATATAATTTCAGGTCCCAAGCTGAGTGCTAGAGACCATTACTGTAACAATAAATTTTAGTTTATAGCAGTATAATTGCTGGTCCTAAGTTTAGGTAATATTAATAGCCTTATCAATTACAGCGTCATAAACATACTTTATGGAGGTATAAATATTGATATTAATGCAATCAAGCATTTAGCACTAATTCACAGTTTCAAGTCTGATTCAACCAGCTACACTCAATGTTTGACTTTAAAACTGCTGTCAGTGTGGCTCTCCAGATACAATAATTTCACGTGCACTTCTAATCACATTTTAATATGGATGGAGACAAATAAGCTCGGTTAAATTGAAGTATTTCAGGTGGAAGCAGTTTTCATCTTGTAAAGTGCACTCATTAAAATCAAACCATTTTGTACAGGGATAGTACTGAGATGAAATATTAATTTTGCACTTAAGGAAACAGTCATGATGATCCATAACTCTAGCATCAACACAAACTCTTCTCACTGAATAGTACAGGAAGCTATAATTTCATTCCTTGATACCCAGTGAAGATGACATTTGAATTAATGCAATTCTTTGTGCTTTGTAAGCCTTGAACTATATTGAACTCAGCTTGAACATTGCTCTGGAGGAGGATTTGTTATGAGGCAGAGCTTTGCAAATAGACATTCTCTTCCTATCAGCTTCCTTTTAGTCTAAGGATATGGAAGAAATTCCTTTGATTCACATTTTAAGGTGAACCAATCTAATTTTGTACTCTCAAACAAACACGTTATCCAGGGGTGTAGCTATGGAGTGGGGTATAAATTGAGATCATTGCAGTCATACATGAGAATTCTGTCCCCCCCACCCCATGACATTTTCTTTCAATCCCCAAATATGTAGCCTTGCAGAGAATGAGACCTTCAAAATGGCTCTAGAACTCTTATATTTGCTATGTTGAAATTCCCCTGCCTGTCCTGTTCTTTTTGGGTGCCTAAAATCTATTTCTAAATGCTCAACTGAAATTTTAAGTTACTATACTGCTAGAAATTTGGGGTATGAAGAAAAATTTCATGGGAGGGGAGAATTATAAGGGGCAACAGTGTCATTTTGTGGTCCCTCCTGATAGCTATAACTATGATGTGAACTGAATCTCAGCTATCCTTTGGAATGGGCAATTCTTTCTCTCTCTCTCTCTCTGTATGTGTGTGTGTGTGTATCTTTTCACACATTCACAATGAGTTTCACTAATAAAAAAATAAATATGTAATTGTGGACTGAATTTTTTTATTACTCACAACTAGAGTAGACCCATTGAATTTATTGTTGAATATGTGTCTACTTGTAGATAAAACACATTAATTAAATGGATCTACTGTAGTCAGGACTAATAATAGGGTTCAGAACAGTGTATATTAGGAGAATGTATGCAATGTGCACATGTGTGTGCACATATGGACATGTTATTGAAAATAACATTTCAAAATGCATTGGGGAAAATGGGGGAAAATACAATTGCATGCAAACATATCATGTACTTGGAAACACATTTGCATGCTAGCTTTAAAAATAAGCCTTTAAGACTTTAGACTGAATAAGACTTATACCTCAAAAAATGGAAAGCTGAGAGAAATGGAATGTTTGGGGATTCACCCATCCTTGCTTCGTTCTACCTTTCTTTTAAATGAAGTTGCATTCATTGGTGTCTATCCACAGTGGAAGGGATAGTCCTAGAAAAACAAATTAACTCCCCCACCCCACAGTACACTGATTGTGTCCCTAGACTTGAAAGATGTTCAAGAGCTTGTTGACAGGGGATGAGAGAACAGGGAAATTTTGGTATATGAGCAGAAGTTTACTCATACAACTTTGGCTGGAACCCAAGGCTGTAAATATTTTTTTAAGAGATCCCTAGCAGGAACTGGTTTTGTTGCCATGTACTTTTCCCAACCTTGGTCCTCATGGCTGGCCTATGGTTTCTCAACACTGACAGTGGCACAAAATGATTGGGTTGCATAAGGAACAAGGTCTACATTTCTCTCCTTTCATGAATTCTTCCTCTAAATGTCTATAAAGTGGCAAACTTTTGCTTATTGACTTGTATATCAATGACCTACAAGAGTATCATGGATATACAGCAAGCCATGGTTGTATAGAAAAAAATAGTATAAAGTTTCACTGGAATCCACAAGGGTGTAATATTATGAACATACTTTTTTTTAGTGCATTCATTTTTTCCAATAGCAGCAGTCTTTACGATATGCTTTACAATCGGATCTTACGTCTAATAACTTAACACTTTAAGATATTAAGAAACAAAAGTCTCAATAGCAAAATCAGCATCATTATTTCATATTTGGTTGCCCCATGGAGATAAGAAACCTGAGACCACATTTTAATATTTGAACAGTTCAGTGTACGTGTGTGTGTGGTGGTGGTGGGAGTGGCTTTAGTTTCTAGCATAGGTACAGTGGGGAAGTGGTGTTAAGTATCACTGCCTGTTTTAGAGCACATGACTCCTCTTTGCTGAAATCTCCTCCATGTCATAGCTCAGACTGTTTAGGAGCATGCCTCGACTCTCTAAAAATGGGTTTCAGGGGACCACAAAGTGAAGAACAGGGTAGGAAAAATATATCTGATCAGTCCTTTCCTCAGAAAACATTGAATCCAAACCACTATTAATAAATTATGTGGATGAAATGCAGAATCAGGTATGGGGTTGAAGATTCCCATTTCAGAAGGAAAGAGTCTTTTTAAAAAGTTCTTAAAGTGTTGGTTATGTTTGTGAACAAGCTTGGGCCATTTATTTTTTCATCTTTCGAAACCTTTCCTTCACCTCAGTCTTATACTCTAGCAAAAGGAAGGTTTAGGAAAGAGGTCTTTATTAGATCTGAAAGTTTTACTGGCAGGATGTTCCCAGTACACGAGCATCCTGGGAACTGGTGTTTGTCAGGGCTTCTGCTTCCTTGATAAGGATGTTGAACATTTATTAACTTAATCAGAGCTCTTTATTCTGAAAACTTTCTAAAATGTTGAGTTCAACAAAATCCTTCCAAACTAATCTTCACTTTTTTCTCTCTCTCTCTTTTGCTGATGTGGGAAAATAGCTACATTTTGAGGCTGGCTAGCTTGCAAAAGAGCAACTGGATGATGATAGTAGGGGGATATGAAAAGCACGTCCAATGGATCTGGTCATTCACTTTGGTCCTGAACTGATAATGTTCATAACAGCAAGGTAAACTCATCTTTTCAATTTAAATTCATCTATCTCTTTGTTAACATGGAAGTAAAAGTGGTGGATTAAGCTTCACCCAGTCAGATCACAAAATAATCAATGCAGTATACAATAAATTATATCCTCTCAACACACACAAAAATCCTTATCAAGATTAGACTTAAAATCCAAAAGAGTAGAAATCCATCCATTCAAGTAGCTACAGTCCTGCCAAAACAAAAAGTTGGTCTATCACTGAAAGGCCGTCAGACAGCAGCCTCGGAGGATCATTGGAAATTAATATAGTAATTTAAGAAATTAAACAAGTAAATTTACCTAAGAAGAGTCACAGTATTTGAATCAGAGTTAGTCAAAGAGATTCAAATCATGACACACAAACCATATTTACTAGCTTTGATGAGCACGTAAATAAGTCATGGTACCATGATGCTATATCTCTTTTCTTTTCAGTGAAGACTGAAGATCTGATCACTTACCTGCCCAGTAGCTAAAATATCTGAATAATGACAACCGCAAATCAAGATTTACTAGCAGAGTTGCCATATCACTTTATTTCACTGAACAACACAATTATTTTCAGCAGAGGTCATTCAGATATACAGCTATGAAAAGAAATAGGGTGATATTCAAGGGTTAAGACAAATCCTCTAATGCATATTAAAGCAAACGCAAACACAAGCCTGGCAAGACTGGGGTGAGGAATTCAAGGAAATGGGAGGAGGAGAATGCAGGGTGAGAGGCAAGCACCTACCTCATGAATAAACAAATTTGTGAAAGTCAGACTCATGTATATATGTACGTGTGTGTGTAGATAGGTAGGTAGGTAGGTAGGTAGATAGATAGATAGATAGATAGACAGATAGACAGATAGACAGATAGACAGATAGACAGATAGATAGATAGATAGATAGATAGATAGATAGATAGATAGATAGATAGATAGATATTTGATTCCATAAATTTTTCCAAGATTTCCTCTGTACATATATGTACACATTAGTACTTGTGGACTCCTTCTCTCCTTCTTATGCTTGAATGTGTGCTAAGTGTGATGTATAGTTGGTGGTAGGGGCATGGCCAATGACTTTCCTTTTCATGTGTGTCTGTATTCCCACTGGAGTGATGTGCAAATATGTTTGAAGTAGGCCTGGGCTTAAGAACACCACATATGTTCTTTATTCCAGATGTGCACGGATAGAAAGCTGGCATAGGTAACATTCTACCACAAACCCAAAAAATGTCCTGTTTTTACAGAAGTACTTCATAGCCCACAATAAACAGCTAGATCAGTTTTTTTATGGATCATAGCTTTTCACACAGCAGGCCTTCTCTCTTCTAATTTCTTCAGGCCTAGAGTGCGCAACCTATAATCCTTAGCCATTCTCTGGGCAATTCCCAAAACTGAAGGACTTCACCCACCTTTGCTTGATCAGCTGGGTTGCCTTGTAGGGGAGCAGGCAAATACAGCAATGTCAATGTATTCCACTGGGTATGGAAAAGATATTACCACCTATTGCTTCAACAGTTTCTAGGTCTCAGTGGGAAGGGAATACTGTGCTTCTGGACACAGGAGAAAATTCTCTCTCTCTCTCTCTTTCTATCTCTCTCTCTCATTCTTTTTGTGTATATGCACACACATGCAGGCCTTATTGCCATCCCCCAATCAATACCAGACACAAACTTTGCTACTCAAAATAATAAGGCCCTAATCTTAGGCTCTTGCTTAGAACTTTTGCATTGTTCCTACAACTTTTGCATTGTTCCTACTTGATTGAGTTTGAGAATTTTACAACTCTAATCATGGCTTACTTTCCGTAAAGAAGTACCTGGCAAAGAGAGTAGCAGACATGATCAACTATCATAATAAGAGAGCTCTGCATGAAGATGGAGACGTGCAAAATTAGTGATTGCCAGGATGCTGCTGGGATTTCTTGTGCTAAATGCATATTCCTCATCTGGCTGATAAAAGCAGCAATAAGGACCATGGCATGTCACCAGAGGTCCATGTACCATTATTTAAGAGCTATTGTTTCCTAATATACATACAGCAGCTAAACACAAGTGTGCCAGGTAATTAATGTTAACTCACAGCTAAGGTTAAGTACTGCAACAAAAGTGCTTGTTATTCACCTCGGAGAATGTGTTTCAATTTCAACATAATCTCCAAATTAAAAAGTTAAACATGTTGGCATCAGCTTCGCTCCTCATCACAGTAGTTTGCAGTGTCCCAAAGCATCCCATGAGGCCTCTTGCTTGGTAAGCCATTAAAATTGCTCTCACTTGTATACTAATCTAGGATGGATGGAAATAGGTTAACAGAATAAAGGGCTGTAATAAAGGCCCTAATTAAAGGCAGTATCTTTATAATAACAGAGAAGACCTTTGTATGTGTGTGTCTGTGTTTGCCAGTGCGAAATACATCAAAAGCTCTAAGTTAGAATGGTGTCATTCAGTTATTTTCCATTTTATTTTACACAAAGTTGAAGTCATGACTTTCAGAAAGCGATAAGGCCATAGCATGTAGAAGATCCTTGTTAGACGCCCAAGGGCTAATTCTTGAAAGCCTTATGTCCAGACCAGCCTTCTTCTTCTCCTTCTCCTTCTTCTTCTTTTTTTTTTGAAAACTTATTTTATTGAATTCTTTATGAGAGACTTATATTTAGAATAAGGCAGAACATATCCAAGGGCATTCAAGCAGTTGTAAAAGCAACGGTAACAAAAGAGAAAGAAAAAAAGAGAGAGAGTATTTCTTAATGATTTTGCCGGAGTGAATATTTACATAAGCCGTGTTGCTAGAGTTAAGCAGTCGAAAGGGAACAACTGTTTAAAAACCAAAGCTCTTTGTATTTTAATCAGTCAAGCCTATATAATCTTTCTGTTACAAACCAAAGCTGAAAGGGTAGACACACACACACACACACACACACACACACACACATCCAGTTGCAGGTGAACAATTCATAGAAAAAAGCACTCTAGTTTTATCTTGCAAATCATACCCAACCACTTATTAGATAGGATGGGTGGATCTTGAAGTAGTCACCTGAGGTGATCTTCTGAAAGACTGAATAAGACAGTTAAGCTTTGAAGGATGAAATGTTATATAAGATTAATGGTTAAAATCACTGATCAAACTCTAATTGGGTTCTCACAGTAATGGAAGAAGCCTGTCAGTAGATATTGGTGATAGTGCTTTCTCTCTATACATGCAGCCCCTTTATACCCTCAGTACATCCTTTGGAAGCCTGAGAAGCCATCCTAGGTCTTGAGTGGGACTGGTAGGGGTGAAAAGAAGGAGGATACCCCAATATGGCATACAGTTACAATGCGATGGAGGAGAATGAAAGTTCATAATAATCTTCTTAGTAGATCTTGGACAAGGAACTTTCATTCTCCTCCTTTCCATTGTCACTGTATGCCCACATTGGGGGGCAAAAACCTGGCTGGATCCAGGGGCCTGAGGGAGATACAGTAAATTCTTACAGACACTAGCTATCTGACACAGGTTGCAGATGGGTAGCAGAGAATTCATGTAAGTCAAACTCAGGAAGAAATCAAGGGATTTGAGTAAGCTGCAATATACCATATTTGCCGGCATAAAAGATACACTCCATTTATACACTGGCGAATACTATTTGCCAGTGTATAAGACACACCGGTATATAAGATGCACCCCATTTTCAAACGGTATTTTTTTTGGGGGGGGAGTGAGTCTTATACACCAGCAAATACAGTATAGAATTTTGCAAAATTACTTCAGTCAAAACAACAACAACAAAAAACAAAAACCAAAAACCTGAAGCAGTGTCAGAAGAAATAATGTGATGGACTAAAGAAAAGGTGAAGCATATTTCTAGGTGAGCCAGTTGAACCCTAGATGAGAAACTGCACTAAATAAAATAACAATGAAGAACTGGGGCCTGGAGGTTTGGGCTGCGCTTTCCCTGACCCACCCATATACCTAATATATGTATGTATTTTTATATGTTAAAAATGTTCTTCCTTTAAATAATGACAGAAGTCCAGAAACGTGTGTGTGTGTCCATTATCTTCTCTAAGGTAACTCTTCTAAGTTCTGCATATATCAGGTCAGACTATTGGTTTGACTAGTACAGCACTGTCAACTCTGACTACCAGTGATACTTCAGTGCTTCAGGCAGATGTCATTTGCATAATCTTTCTATCGGGGATGCCAAAATTCTAACTGGAGTCTCCTACTTCCAAAGCATCTCATTTAACACAGAGCTAATGACCTCTCAAAAAGTGCATGACATGAGGAACAGAAAATGAGATCCATCTCTTTTCCTACAGCCAAATCTCTCTATTTGTAGTGTGTTTTATTTTTTGCATGATGTTACTCATCATTTCATTTCCCCCATTGCCAGCTTACCTGCTGTGGGTAGGTAGAAATCCTTTCAAATATATTTTCTTTCATTGAAATAGATATTCTCTCAAAATTGAATTATGTTGTGTCAAAATATGCATTTAGGTACCTATTTTTGAGTTAAGCTGCTAAGAATTAGGCCACATGATCTGAAGAAACAAAAACACAATAGAGGATTAAGGTAGGATCCAAAGAATCAGTTCAGCAGTTGCAGATTGGGACATTTTATGTCAGAATCTGCAAAGGCAGAATATCTTAAGTATCAATGCATTAACTCTGAAGAATTCGACAGGTTGGAGAAGTAGCTCTCCAAGTAACACTACGAAGGATTATAGCAGCTCATAGTGTGTTTATCATAAGAGCATTCTGCATGGAAAAAAATGGATTTAGTCAATGATGGTTTGACCCTATTATGTTTTTGTTGATGATATTGATGTTGTTGCTGTTGTTGTCAGCCTCCAAGTCATTTCCAATTTATGGTGACCCTAAGGAGAATCTATCAGTGGGCTTTCTTAGAAAGGCTTTTCCAGGAGAGGTTTGTCATGGTCTTCTTCTGAGACAGAGAAAATGTGATTTGCTCACAGTCACCCAAAGAGTTTTCAGGGTAGGTTCAGCACTTGAACCTTGGTCTCCACGATTTCTAGTCAAATGTTGAAGCCACTATACCATCCTGGCTCTTGAACCTATCAGTTGCATATCTAGCATAAACAGCATGTAGGGCAAGCATGGAAGTTGTGCCCTTACCTTCTTACCCCATCTCACCCCCATCTCTACATATACGGCTTTTTTGTGCCCCCCCCTCTGGCATTGGTGCTCAGGGCACGTACCCAACTTGCCCCACCTAGATAGGCCTATGGACCCTATGATGCCACTTGCAAATCTTACGCTAAACAAATGGGACACAGTTATACTGGCATTCTTGTCCCCTATAGAAAACTTGATTCTCCCTTGCTACCACAAATTGTCAGCTTAACATTATGTCCAGACTCTGGAACAGTGTATTTAAAGGGCCCTTAGAATTCATTGTTTCTAGTACTGTGCACTGCTGTGGACATTCTGTTATGTGACAGAGCAACATTGTTAGCTAAAGAAAAAGTTATCAATAATCTTTTCAAATCCTTGTACTCTCACACAAAAAAAACCCTCTGTGGCAAGAAAACTTTAGTTTTTCATCTGTATTGCCTACAGGTCTGTATCCCCTACCCATTTCCCATACTAGATAGGTCTTCTGGGAGCTGCAGGCCAAAGTACCTCAAAAGGTCAAATGTTACCTAATTCCCTGCCTTGTGGTTTGCTCCTGTTTTAAACTACAGTACTCAGAATCAGGCTGTAGGACACTCAGCAATTTAAGCCGTGATAAGCACAATGCAATTTTTATCATGTGCCAATGCAGTGCTGAGTATAGCATGTATAGCATGCACCTTAGAATGTGCAGATTTATGCTCTACAAAAGCAAAGTTACCCTCAGGATATATTATAACTTATGAGTTTAAGCTCTGGTGTTACACATTTTGTTCAGCTGTGGCATACTTTGAAGTTTTTAATGAGGAGATGGCTGATGTTTCCTGGAGTGTGAATCAATTTTTACCTACCACACATAAAAAAAACCAAAAAAGAAAGGAAAAAAAGAAAGCATATCCCCTCAGGATGCATAGAAGTAATTGGTGAACAGTGTAAAGAAACTTTCATTATGACTGCTGGCTACCTGCACTATATAACAATAGCCGGTGGACAAAAGCTATCCCGGCTATGAGAGACCCAGAAGTTTCATAGGTACAGTAATTATATGGCAGAGATATTAAGCTGGCAAGTTAGCTCAGCATGATACTGTCATGACTTTTAGAAATCAATGGATCCTTATCAGTGACAGCCTATCATGTTTTATATGTTTATCCTCTATGATAGACTTGTTTGGGCTTCAACAACAAATGAAGCTAAATCATATTTATATGATTTAATAGATAATTATGTGAATGTAAATTATTAACGCAAATATAATACCAGAAAAAAATCTAAATAATTAATGATGGACTTATAAATAATTTGTATTAGTGAAATAGATTGAGAAAACGATTTGTTCGCCACAGTAGATGCATAAATATTTAACAGTAATCAGTAATATAGTTTAAGACATTGCAACATCCTAATGTTTCTACACCACTTATATGACACAATGTGGCTAGTAAATGAGAAGATTGGAAAGCACACAAACACATATGCACAAATAATCACATGTACAAATATATACTAATAATGTGCTTCAGAGAAGCTTCAGCTTGAAACTAATACATCATTAGTGCTTATAAGGCTGTAATCCTATGCACGCTTGCTTAGAAAAAACAAGTTCCAGTTAAATCAGTGGGTACTGGCCAGACCATTGGCAGATGAGCATTCCATAATTTATAAACAATGTCATACTTAGAAATGTAGCAAGCTGCACTACAGTCTCTTTCCTTGACATGTTTGTTTTGCTTTTGCTGGAGGTCTGTTATACAAGGGAGCTTACAAATACACAGTCCAGTGGGGAAAGTTCCAGAGAGAGAGGGGGGCATCACATAACACTGCTGATCTTGTGTCAAGTTTCCCTCAGCTTCTTGCATGCAGTCGTAGAGACGTGTTTTTAACACCTCTGCGTACCTCACTTACCTAATGGTGAAAGCTTATACGGCAGCTTGGTGGCATGCCATATAAGGCTTTTTGTTTGTTTGTTCATTGTTTTATAATTACAGGGCAAAGGAGTGTGAATTCAACATAAAATTTCAGTAGCAAGAACATACTTGTCAAAATGCCCATTAACAGCCATGTACTCTGCACTTATGAGAGAACTACAACTGCAAGCTGAGACTTCGACTAAAAAACTAGCAAAATAATTAATAATTTCCAGAATTCTAGATTGGCTGCATAATTACTTCTGCTTAACTAAGTAATGTCGCCCGGCCCAACCCTTCCCACTCCACCTTAACAGCCAGCCACCAACTGGGCAAATATGTTGAGACAAAGGCCATTTCCACCTTATATTGTTATACCACTATTATTCCACTTACAACATACTGTAGAATTCTGGGGTTTGTAGTCTCCTGAGGCCAAAGAGATCTCCGGCTGAGAGTTCTAAATCTCTCCCTCTAGACTGCAAACCCCAGGATTCCACAGGATGTTGGAAATGGAACAATAGGACTCTAACAGTGTAGTACGAAATGGCCAAATTTACTTTGGGAATCAGCTGTTTGGAATGCAACGGCTACTTGATGGTGGGTTGCTAGGCAACAGGAGTAGGACCTTAACAGTGAACCTCAGCACAGTGGTGTGTGTGTGTGGGAAAGACTGTGGATGAGAGGAATTACATACAAAGAGAGGCTTCAGGAAGTGGTTGGCCACAGAGAGTGGTTGAGTTGTGTCTAGCCAGCTGAGGAAAAGAGACGGAGAACTGGTGTCAAAGGCTGGGAGTGATTGGCAAAGACTGCCAGAAGTTTGAGTTGGTGAATATAACAACACTGTACTTTGCATGTACCTTAGCAAGATACTTTATTTTTCCTGTATGCTACTACAATAAAAAATACAGTTTATTTTATAACTACTGAGTCAGCTTGAGTTGTCTAAAGTCTCTGGTAACAAAGAAGAACACACTACCATATATAGACTATTTTGTTCTGAGGGAACACTTAAGACTCTGGCCCTTTAACATAAAGGTGATGTTTAAAGAGTGGAGTTAGGGCCAGGTGAAAGCGTCAAGGTGCTTTATCAGGTTGCGACAGCAAAAGCAATCTAGTGAGAAATAAGGGCCTGCCACAGATGTCCATTCAGCTTTCCATCAGGGCAGAAGGAGGACAACAATTCCACTTCTCCCACCAATGAAGGAGCCAATGACAAGGTTTTGCAACAGGGTTCCTGCTTCTGATTGCTGCAGGGTTGGTCACTGGTGGCAGGGGGTGGAAGTGACATCCTCATTGCACCCTGATCAGAAGTTGCACAGGCTCCTTTCGTACAATCCAGTGGCTAGCTCTTAAGGGAGACTAGAGTGACATGTATTCCAGTAAGACTATGTAGCCTTACTGAATGCAGACCAATTCTGAATAAGTAATCCTCAGTTATGAATCTATAACTGCAACACGGAAAACCAGTGCTTCTTGTTGCTATTGTTGCTACTAATTGCTGTCAAGTGAGCTTTGACTTATGCTGACGTTGTGAATAGGAGATATGACAGCCACAATGGTGCAATGTTTTGAAGGTTGGATTAGGATTCTGGAAGATCAGGGCTCAAATGTCCACTGCTATGAAAACCCCCCTGGGTGCCCCTCGGCAAGCCATACCTTCTCAATTAGAGAGGAAGACAATGTCAACCCTCTTCAGAAAAAAAAAATCTTGCCAAGAAAACCCTATGATAGGGACTATATAAGTGAAAGTTGACTTGGAGACACACAACAATAATGAATTAAAGACATATTCAGGAGACCCTACTATTAATAGCCATTCCAAGCATGTGGTGTGGCTTCCTTTACTGAATCAATCCATCTGCAATGTGATCTTCCTCTTCTCCTACTGCCTTCCATTTTACTAAACATTATCATCTTTTGGAACCACTCACCTGAGTCTTCTCCTCTGAGCTATATTGATCAAGTACCTAAATCTCAAAATATTTGATTACCAATACAGAATAAGCACCTGGAAAATGAGGTCAATAACAGTTGTGTAGTCCATAGGTACATAATACAGTAAAAGAGTAGCGTAGATGCTCAAGAACATAATTACGGCATTCATTGGCATGGAAACCATATCCCTACAGATAGACTCTTTAGAAAAGGATAACCTTTCTTTAGCATTTAGAAACTGTCATATAAATGTCCATCCTATGAATGTAGCTACTCAATTCTGAAAGCTTGCTAAAAAATTCTTGTTAAAAAAATGACATTTGCTTTTTTTTTTTAAAGGAGAAGGTTGTTAGACATTTCCTTTGTGTTCTTGTTTGTTCTATTGCTGTTTTTGTAGACTTATGTTTATTTCTTCTCATGAAGTTCAATCTGCACTCAACTAATAGTCATTTTAAATCCTGCACATTGAGTTAAATTATGTGTCTCTTCTGTTGAGAGTGCTGATGTAGTTTGGAGGAATATAAATGTAAATAGGCCAAAATGATAATTTAAAATCTAGTTTAACTAAAGCGATACTTGTATTTGTAGCCAGAGGGTCACCTTTGCTGACACTGCTTGTCAAAACTGTATTCTCAGGGAGAATTCTGTTTCTACTATATTAATTCAAACAATAGCAGGAGGCCTCCTGCTGAAAGCACGCCTGGCCACTTGCAGACCTACCCAGCTGTTAAAACTGTATGTGGATTTATAATCAGCTCATTTTATGCCAAGGCTGCAATGCTATACTCTGTGAACTCCACTGGACTTACTTCTGAGTAGACATGCATTGGATTTCACAGTAACTAGAACAGTTTCTCTCCATAATTTAGACATTCTGAATATTCAGAATGTTTAGCACAACAACATGTGTACACAAACGGCTACTCTGTTTTAATTCTGCTTTTAAGTAATTTATGCCATAATAGTAACTTAGTTGTATTGCACTTCTCTCTCTGCACAAGATCCCCTTTAGGCAAATAAGAAAGTGTTCTTCCATGGTACTACTGATCAGTCACTGCGTGATATACATTTTCAGTTAATACTATATTGTATGGATTTTGCTTTCTAAGAGATGGGAATTATTTTCATTTCCTCCCTCTCCTTAGTATGCACTGTGAAGGTGAGATGAGAAGAGAAGTCAGGATATTTTGTTAACCGAAAGCGTTGATAGTTACATTCTTCTGTGCCCACTGAATATTAGCCTCCTTAGGTAACTCTTAAGATTATATTGTAAACTTCCCACATGTTAATTTCTATGTTTTAAGCTGTGAGCTGTATTTTCTCTTCTCTTGGATAATTAGTGACATTTCAGCTGCATAACTTCATTTCTCTGCAAGTTACATGCTGTTTATATGCTCCATTCTTTCACTACTGTGTTTGGGTAATCAGTTTGCCAGAAAGCATATTAATTTCACATTAGCATGATCATTCTCATTTCAGCTTTATTAATCTAACTCTATTTGGCAATTTGTCCACGGCTATCATGCAGCTTAGGAAGTCCTTTTGGATCAGTCCAAAGACCTGTTTACTGCAGCATTCTAGATTAGAAAAGCAGTGGCCAAATAAGCTATAAGCAAGCATTCTCCTGCTTCTGATCCTAGAAATAGCATATATAGCTACATGACTGGTAGGCAGTCATTATATATACCCTCCAATGTTTCAGAGATCAGAACTGGAAACACATGTGACCAAGCAACATAAGAGTGGCCAAGGTGGCAAAAGTTATTAATGAGGGGAAAAAAACAACACAGCCTAGAAATCACAGCACTTTCTTTTTGCCTGATCTACTGGGAGGGGCAAAAATTGTGACCCCTCCTCTTCTCTCTGCCTGTTGAGTTACTCGAGTGCAAACTACTTTTGCATTTTGAACTCAGTTTGCAGCAACTGAAGTAATCTAAGGAAAAGGCAGGAAGATGGGGGGAGGATGGAGAAGCCAAGAAAGCAGCTGAAAAGTGGGATGACAGAGTGTTAATCAGGACTGTCCCTGCTAAATTGGAACAATTAGAGGTATGAGTTCAGGCTCTATGACTTGGTCTAATAGTCCTTTCAATCTAAGTCAGTAGTCATCTGAGCATATCTTTATTCAGCAGTTGCTAGTTTAGAAATCTCTAAGAGTTTAGTTATATTGTATATTAATGTCATTTTCTGTGTGTTGGTCCTAGCCACACCTTTTCTTTTCCTGGTTCAGTCAGTCTGTAGGTAGGCTAAGTTCATTTGGTGTCCATTTTGTAGTCAGCGATTCTCAGTCAATCTCTCTCTCTCTCTGCCATGTTTGAAGACCATATGACCATGAGATGCTACAAAATATTTGGAATTCATGACTAAACTCACTTATGGGTTTGTTTTTTTTAATGAAGAAAGCTAAGCTTGCTTTATTTCTCTGTTAGACTGTGTGTTGGATGAGGGTGGGGTGAGACTGATTGTTTGCATTTTGCTTACAGATAGTCATTGCTCTGCTTGTGAGCCATATTACTACCTCAGCTTCCCTAGGAAGCAGCCATCAGCATCATGCGGTAGTGAATTCAATTGTTTAGCAGTCTGCTGCTGTCTGTACTGGATCATGTACCATTCAGGACTGTGAGATAAACTGCTGCTCAAGGAACAGGAGAGAGAGGCCATTTCCACACTAGACTGTTATAATGTTGTTATTCCACTTTCAACATCCTATGGAATCCTGGGGTTTGCAGTTTAGGGAGGGATCTCAAAAGCCCCTCTCTAAACGGCAAACCCCAGGATTCCATAGGATGTTTAATAGCACTATAACAGTCTAGTGCAGAAATGGCCAGAGAAAACAAAATCTTCTCTACCCATTTTCTCTGCATCATG
This sequence comes from Cyclura pinguis, assembly GCA_030412105.1. Lineage (NCBI taxonomy): Eukaryota > Metazoa > Chordata > Lepidosauria > Squamata > Iguanidae > Cyclura > Cyclura pinguis. The sequence goes on from CM059600.1 coordinate 137,042,251, forward strand.
TATAATTTTATAAACCTTTATCCTACGCTCCTCCAGCTTACACTTACTTATGGAACAAACTTTTAAATGAAGCTGTCTCAAGCATACTATCTCAGGAAAGTGAACCATCATCTCACTGGCCTTGTCCGGCACACAAGGCACTTGTATAGAGAGATACAGTCTTTCAGATAGCCAGGACCTAAGCTGTATAGGGTATTGTAGATCACTTTGAATTCTTCCTGGTAATAGACTGGTAGCCAGTGAAACTGTTTCAGATAGTAAGTTATATTTTTCCTATAATCAGCCTCAGTCAGCAGTCTAGCCAGTCTAGCTGAAATTTGTGAACACTGTCTAAAGGCAGCCCCATGTAGAGTGTGTTACAATAATCCAAATGGGATGTAATTAAGGCATGTGCTTCTGTGGCCAAATCTGACTTCTCAGAAATGTATCTGGGTAGATATGGGGGAAGTCAGCAGAAATTGCATGCTCAGTGTACTTTGGAGCCTACAGGCTGGATGCAGCTGGCAAGATTTCCCCACTTGACTCAGAAACTTCTGCTTTTATTTCCTATCAGATATAAAAGAAAGCCCAGGAAGATGTTGTGTGGAACTGCACTTTCATTTGAGCCCAGAGCACTAGCTACATGGAACCGAGCCATGATTGCCTCGCAAAAAGCTGGAACTTCCTGCTGAATGAACCTGCAAAAGATCTCTACTCACCCCATGCTGCTACATCTCTGACCAGCACAGAAAGCATAGATCACACAGCCTAGATTGTTGCCAGCAAAAGGCAATTAGTGATTGGTGCTGAAATGTAAAATTACAATGATGATCTTAGCCAACTGCAAGTTTATGTAAAATAAGTACATACGTTATACATCTGTACTCCTAATTAAATCTAATGTTCCCCTTTCAACATTTTCCTTTTCAAATTGCTTACTAAAACTTGGGCTAACTCCAAGTGCTACCTCCACTAGCGTAGATCCACTAAATCAATGGAACTTAGGTAAGTGACATCTCATTAATTTTTATTGGTTCAATGGGTTTATTCTAGTTAGGACTGACAACTGGATTTTGGTATATCTTCTTAAGTTTGATGTCTTGTGTATTGCCATTGAGTTGAATGTGAAATACCAGCTTTGAGAGAGAGAGGATGTTCAATGGAAGCCTTGATTCTAAATAATAGAAGACATGGGTTAGATATGACTCCTATGGTATTGCTTTACCATTTACACCACAATAATATTTCATAATATTTTAGATTTTAGTCATAAGATTGCATAATTACTTGCATTTGTTCAGTGGGACTTACTTCTGGACAGACTTGTATGGGATTGTGCTTCTATATATATATACAAATAAAATTAATTTTTCTGTGCAAACTTCATACCACAAGACATTAACTGCCTCTATTTATTTACAGTGAAATGAAATGAACAGACGCAATAACTAATTCACAGCAAAGTGTGTGGAGAGTAGACAATAGTCTGGCTGTTCTGTTTTAAATTTAATGAATGGTGTTTGTAAAGGACAGTGTAAATGAGGGCCAATTTCCATCACGCTTTGTGTGAGCTGAGATATGCATTGAGAGAGACTGGACTTGCAGTTGGGCATCTGATAAGAAGGTCATCTGGCCCCATAAGCATTCACCTTATGATAAGCTGGGTAAATTTCACTCCAGTTCATCACAGACCAAAGCAATTAGACAACCAGCAATTAGAAGACTATTGTGTATCTGAGTATGTGACAGCTTGCAATTCATTTGGTATTTCCTGAAACAAATCAGATCTAGAGCTCTTTAATCTTTAAAATATTTTGATTGTATGAATAGCCAGAGCAAGAGCAGATTAACAGCTTCATCTGACTGGCTTACTTTTATCAGCAGCAACCCTCTGACCTGGTATTTCACTACTCATCTGATGCTTCATTATTTAGCAGATAACCTGTGTCTAAAACTACACTGGTCAATTACAGCTTGTTTAAAGTGTTAATGAAAGCATTTGCTTAATTGTTTCCTCTAAAACTTAGCAAAAACCTTTCAATGACCTTCAAAATCAGAGGCAAAATTTTACTCTTTCTATAATCTGCATTTCATATAGAATTTAACACTGTCTTTTCCTGTTGAAAATCAATCACAATGATACAATTAAAATAGAATGGTCCTGTGAGCCAAGAAGTATGACCATGTTGGGTTTCTACGTTCTTGTGAATTTTTTGTCCATAAATGCCACTGTTCTGCCCAATGTGAACCAGACTTTGCAAATTAAATTTATGGAATACTGCTTTCATCATTTTCCATACAAACATCTAGATGACATGGTGTTTGGGGGATCTGGAGCCATTGATCTAAAAAAAAAAAAAGAACCTTGTCCAAGCTCTGTGATAAATTTTCCACATTATTAGCAGACCAAGCAGGTTTTATACTGAACCATTCCTCTGCTCTGACATGTACTCCACTCCTCCTGAATTTTAACTAGGAAGAATTCTTTAAGGAAAAAAAAAGGGGGCGGAGACCTATTCTGGTGAGGGAGCTTGGACCATCTGTGCTTAGTACAAAATTTGCCTCTTCACAAACCTTGTTCTTGAAGCAAGCAAAGTGTAATTGTAGTTGCTCCAAGAAAATTTTCTTCCCATTGCACAGTTTTTAAAGACTATTCATAATACAGGATGTATTGCTTGCAAATTTTACCTCCTGCCCCCCAGAAAACAAAATTTTCTTAGTAGAAACAACATTTCTACAAAATATGAATATTCAGCTTGGGGGATGATACATTCCTTCAAGTTCTCCCTAAGGGAGCAGTGAAGACCAGAAACCTGGAAAGAAGGGTGTGCAGGTGCTCCCCACTTGCAAAAAAACACCTAGACCAATAGATATGTGTACTGTCATGCAGCTCAATACTTGGAACAGAGATTTGAATTTGGTTTCCAGATTCCTTATTAGAAAATTCGACAATCATATATGGTTAAGAGCTTTAAGTTGGTGTTTGGCAAAGAACAGGTGCTTAGGGACAAGAAAATGACTGACAGCAACACTATGGACCCCTTTGCTACGTCACTGATCTCTAATTTGAGATTATTCCCTTGGAAGTGATGCTGAAAAAGGTGCCAGACAAATTTCACATTATTCAACACTTGGCATACTCAAAGGGGGAGTCAGTCAATGACACAATTCCCCTAGAGTTGTGCATGGTTAGATACACATCATTTGTCACTGCTGTTAGAGAGGTTTGAAGGCAAGGCATAGGGGTGGAGCTGGCAAAATGTGACATTAAGTCAGCATTTCACCTCCTTCCTGTCCATCTAGACAATTTGGAACTCCTAAGATTTTTTTCTGATGACATGTTCTACATGAGCTGTGCCCTTCCAATTGGGTATTTTGTGCAGCTTTTGAAACCTTTAACACCTTCCTCAAGTCAAGGTGTACAGGAATATGACATTACCTAGATGATTTCCTGTTCATAGGACAATTTGGGACAGTTCAGTATACAGCCCTCTTAGGGGAGTTTAGTGCCTTAGTAGAAGAATTAAGGGTTCCTCTTCTTCCAGAAAAGACTGAAGGTCCAGCTTGGCAATTGGTGTTACTGGGCATTGATACTGACGTGGTTAATCAGCTGTGTAGGTTGCCACAAGACAAGGTACAGGACATGATAGACAGGGTGTCAGCTCTCATCTCTAAGAGGAAAATAACACCCAGAATGTTCCAGGAACAAAATTTTACCCACTTGGTGGGCATACAGGACATAGCATTCCTCTGCCAGTTGTGAGATGCTAAAGGGGGGGCCTGCCATAGGATATGGCTTATAAGAGGAATTAGGGATGACCTAAGACTAGGGTTTGACTTTCTTTGAGGGTTCAGTGGGTTATCCTTATGGTGGGAGGAATGCCAACTAAAAAATGGTTTCCATATTTCTTCTAATGTGACTAGTTCATTAGACTTTGACATTTACTTTGCAGGATGATGGTACACCAACCTGTGGCTGGAGGACTGGCAGGAGGCAGAGGTGACAACTGACCTGACATTTTTGGAGGTTTTTCCCCCCCCCCCTATATTGGAAGTGGTCTGAATATGGGCAAATGAGTTAGCTAACTTGACTGCCCATTTCTGGTGTGACAATGTGGCAGGTGATTAACTCCCTCATATCAAAGTCACTTGAGTTATAAGGCTTGTCCAGACTTTCACTCTAAAATGCCTATAACACAACATATTGTTCACAGTGTTCCATGTGGACAGGGACATAGCCAGTGCTCTCTTCCACACATAGATGGCACACTTCAGAGAGTTAGCCACCCGATGTAGCCACTATACCACACCCAATGCCAGCAGACTTCTGGATGCTTGGAATGGGAAACAATTGATCTATTGGTGGCACTAAACACCAAAAATGGTTATGTCAGGGTTGTCAAAGAGTTTATGAGGTTACATACATAAGGAAATCTTGGGAAGGAATGGCCTGGTCCAGTAGAATATTTAGTGCAGTTTTGTATCTCCCTTTATAACATGGTTTTGTCCCGACAGTCCATTAAAATCAGGCTATTTTCATGTCAGCTGTGATCAATGACATACTGATAATGTGTCACAATTATGCATGCCTACAGATTATGCTAATATAAGACATTGTTGTAGTTAGTTACCCTCTGGATATAACATAAGGTCTGTATGTATATCATGTGTTACAAACCAAACTATGTTCTATGTTTAACATCGGTTACAATATGAATGTTAGCTGTAAATGAGTATGCAGCCAGGCTGGCAAGGCATGGCTCTGTTTATTTAAAAGTGATAGCAATCAACAAGTGATTTACTATGTATGAGCTTTAGAGTACCTAGGCTAAAACTGTGAGCAACAATGTATTGCATATCAAAGGACAGGGTCTGGGAATCTCAGCCTAGTGAAAAGGGATCAAAGAGAATAGGTTGGGAAAAGACAGCCTCAAGGTGTCTGGCCAATGTTAGGTAAGATATCCAGAGATAATACCGGAGACTTTCGATCAAAGTATGGAAAGAAAGTTCCTTGGGAAATGCTGGAAGTTTGGGAGAGGGGAAACCTGGAGTATCCAACAATGGGCATTGTGTAAGTTATGTAAGTTGTAACAGTTGTAAGTTATGCCTCATGTACCTCATTAAATAACATGGGAAAACCGTGTGTGTTTTCTTGAGAGTAAAAGGGTAACTAAACATGACAGCTATCTGCTATTGCTTTCTGGCTAAAAGTGCAGGGAACTGAGGACACAGCAGCTGACTTCAGAATATGTAGTCTTGGAATGTTTGCCAAGGAAAAGGGGCAGGGTCACTGATGACTGCAAACCCCTCTCCCCAGGTATTCCCAAAAGGCTTGGGAGGAATATGATCAGGCATCAGGCATCTCTATGAAGCCCCTCTATTTCATACTGCAGCTCTTACTGCTTTGCGAGAGGCATTAAAGAGTGAATGAATTGGTGATGGGATCCAAGTGTGACACATCTGGCAGGGTGCTTGCTTTTAGGGATGTACACATTGAAGGCTACCAAATGATGCTAAACATTCACTCCTCAAAGACTGACCAGTGCCAAAGGAGCACCTGCAACAGGGAGTGAGGGCCCTTATGGCCAGCTTGGGTGAGGGATGGGGCTAAGCAGATGCTACCCCATATCCATGGCAGGTAACAGTGGGAAATGGAGGAATTTGGTGAACACCTATGGTACCCATTTGGTAGAGAAGAGGCCTCTGAAACTGTCTAGGTCATGTTACTGGAGTGGAGGAAGAGACTTTCCTTGGGGATGACCTCAGGGTTAAACACACTCTTATAAAACCCTGTGACTTGGAAGATGGAATCTCAGGTTCAACTTGCAGATGTGGGCTGGCCAGAGAGCAACCTAGCCTTTGAGTTCTCCTTGGGGGCTCAAGGGGAGGCTGAGGAATCTGAATAAGGAACCACTTGCCTCAGCTGCTCCCACACTAGGTTTCTCCCTCCCTTTTTGCAGCTCCCAGGAGGGGAAACACTAAATAGGATAGATTTAAGTAAAGTGGCCCATTTTATAATCCAGACTATTCAGCTATCACAGTATTGGTTTAGCAAATTGATAACAACTACATGCTATTCATGTGTGAAATCATAGTTAAGAAATATGGAACTTTCATTTGGGAATAATCACTGGTATGGAGAACTTACACTTATTCTATATATTAAACCGTGCAGAAGATACCTTTATATCACAGCTGGGTCCTTGGAATCTGAGGGACCATGACTGACCCTTTCAGTGTTTTCTTCAAATAAGAGCAGTATCCAGCTGTGCAGGCATTCAAGCACAACTTTCCTCTTTCTGGAGGTTTTTCAGTAAGTACGAAGGATCTAGCATGTATATTATTAACTGTAAGAACTAGGTATTTTTTACAGCAAAAGGTGTGACACAAACTGACACAAGGCAGGAAATTCAGAGCAGAGCCTGACACATTGCCAGGAACCCATGCTGTGCTGCTGTCACAAACAGATGGAGCCAGAGATGTGATGTTAGGCCAAACGTTGACTTCCCTGATTCTCTGCCTTTTGTTTGAACACAGTTAGCCAAGTTGTGGCTGCCCTACAGAGCCATTCAAAGCCAGTTCACCCACATTCATAAAACACATGAGGAAAGCAGCCATAACGTATTTGCGCTCATTTTTCTGAAGAGCATTAGTCTGTGAGAGCAGGTGTCAGTTTCAAAAACTCAAAATAAAAATGCTGTGATCCACTGTAAAGTACTCATAAGTTCTTTAAGTTGTTCTTTTATGCTTTTGGTTGTTCCTTAGAACAAGAAACAACTAAAAAAGGATTTTGAGTTTTCTCTCTCCTTCTCTCATAGACAGTAGCCACCTCTCACCTTCAGTAAGCACATTCATTTAATATGTAGGGAGGATAAGTTCCTAGATCCCTCATGGTTGCCTCAACATGAAGAGTTTTTTAAAAAGTAAAAGGTGACCTAGGTTGCTATCTTGATAAGGCATTTCGAGATTTCCATTGGAAAATATATTTTAAAAAAAAAACTGTTCTGGGCCAGAAGTGCAAGATATCGAGGATTTTGTATACTGATTTTGTATGTCCTCAAGCAAAACAAAACACTCAAGACAGGAGTTTGTGAACCTTCTAATTTTGCTCCATTTTTGTATTTTTTAAAAATCTACCACATGAAATGCTGCTAACAAAAAAAAAAAAAAAAAAGTCTAGCTAAAAACACTTTTTATTTTTGCTGCTTCAGAAGCTATACAGTATTGGTGGGAAAAGAAGCATGACCTCTGAAGAGTCAAGTAGCAGCAGTTTCTTTATTTGACAGACAGAACTGGAGGCCAAGTGATAAAAATGAGATGTCCCTCCCATCTTAAAATTCATTTTTGAAAAATCGAGAAAAAAACTACACTGTTTCCTGTAAATGAACAACATGCATGTAATCCAGAACTTTGCATTTGGACTGTTGACATATTTTGTTTCCTGAACACACTGTTAACACCTCAGGCTTGTTCGCTTAATCCCTGTTTCAACATGTTTTGACCCCAGAAAATCTAATGCCTCTTAACAATAGTTGGTTACTTTCTTTAATTTTTTTTCTACTCTTGGTTATTGACCTCAAAGAATGCACAGGAATTTCTGACACAATTATAATCTACCATGTTAATCTTGCAGCCATAAGCTTTAAAGATTCTGTTGAAAAAATACAAGAAACATGGTGAAGAGCAAAAAGCCAGCCCTCTGAACAATTTCCTAATTAATCCATCATTCTTTGCTTCCCAACCCCTAGCACACATTAAGACACAAGTTCATCCAATAAATGAATTGACACTACAGTTACAGGCTGTAAAATGATTCTCTGATAATGGATAAATAAACACTGTTTTTTCTCTCAATGTTTTCCCTACCCAAATATTTTAATGTGATCTCATCATGAATAATGTGTTTTCTCCCCTCTAGTACAGTGCAAGCAGGGACAAATTTGCTCCAGAGCCTCTTCAGAAAAATGAAGCAGGTGGCTACAGAGGATTTAAGGAGGTTCAACTACTGTGGTGCCCAACCAGCAGCCTTATACTGTAAGGCCACAGCACAATGGAGCATCAAATGGTGAGCAGACAGAGCAGTGGTAGGTCTGGTCTCATCTAAAGTCAAGGAAGCAAGTGGTTGAAAATCTGAACCATTTGAAGAGGCAACAAAAGGAAAAGAGAGAACTGATGGCTACTCTTGGGCTTGTATGTGTCAATCTTTGTCTCTACTACCCGCAGAACCATTTGGAGATTATTTAACGGGCACAGGAAAAAGACAGCACCACTATCTTCCAATTTTTTATGGTTAAATGTGTGTGGATCTCAAGTTCTACCTCATCTTCAGAGGAATTAATGGACTTGTTAGCAGGGCAAAGCAGTGCCCATCTCCTTTTGTATACACTGTGTAGTTTGAGGAATCCATTAGTTATTCATTCTGAGGGAAAAGTTTTCTGTGCAAGAGAACCAGATGCCAAATTTGGCAGAATAAATTCAAAACTGTAAATAGTCTTTGAAAAATGCAGTTTCTACATATGTTCTTGCGGAAGGAAAATAGTACTAAAATTACTCATTAGATCCTTAAAAAAAATAGTGAAGAATTACGTCCTAGTACCATATTTTTGAAATTCATTGGCAGGAATTCTCCAGGTACACTAAACTACACCACTGAGTCGAACATATGAGAAGTATATGACTATATGCACCAATGGTGAGAAATGTGTGTCCTTCAAGATGCTATTGGATTTGAACTCCCAGCATTACTCACCATTGGCTATACTGGCTATAGACTGCTAGGAGACACAGTACAATAACATTTGGAGGGCTTCATAATTCCCACTCTGGCATCAACAGACAAGTCATTTCAATTAATGCCAGCTGTTTGCCAAAGGAGCATGGTATTTGTAGCTAATGTTGGACAGAGCTGGCTGACCCTAGGAATATGAAATATTTGTCAGTTGTGTTGTGGTTCTCAAAATCCCATCAACATTCTAATAGGAATACAGGAAAACTGTTTTACATTCAGTCATCTAGATGGCCCATCTGGTTGATTATCCTCAGCTCTGTCTGACACTGGCTCTCCACTGTTTTAGGCAGATTTGTTTGGAAGTCCTATGTGAATATCTCTGATATTCCCAGTGATCTACGCCCAGCCCTGCTTTGTTTCTGAAACCAGATGTGACTGTGTGCCTTCAAGGTGTTGCTGCTGCTGTTGTTGTATGCCTCCAAGTCCTTTGTGGTGACTCTATCATGGGGTTTTCTAGGGTTCAGAGTGTGTGATGCACCCATGGTCACCCAGTGGGTTCCCATGGCCAAATGAAGAATCAAATCCTGGTCCCAGGGGCACAGTTCAATTCTCAAACCATTACACCACACTGGCTCTCTTCAAGGTGTTACTGTCAAGGCTCATCATCCATTGCAGAACTTGGATGAATCAGTAACATCAATTTAGGGTGTTACTGTAGTGGTAATATTGGTTTATCCAAGTTCCACAATGGATGGTGAGCTGTGTGTTGTTGTCCCTGCACATGCATTCTTTTATATTTTTGACTGCACTTTTCCTAATTTACACATTTTTATTATATTTAATCCCACGCTGTGCACATTTTTCCAGATATAAACATTAGCCATCCACTTTTAGTTGCTTGCAGTTCAAAATCCTGAACTTTCCATTTTTCCGCCCAATGACAGGAAGCCAAATTATGTGCAAGTGTTTGTTAATAATTTCACAGATAGTTATTTGGGTAAAATTAGTGTTTTTTTTTTAAAAAAATCTGCAGATTTCTTTTCCATCCCTACATCATATGGGCTACCCTCTCCCTATGTAGATACTGCACATGGAAGAAATCTTATGTGTTCCTTATTATGGATGGGAGTAATCAAGCTCCTCTGCTTTCTCCTTTCACTGAAATATCCACATCACATAATAATCACATAGAATAATTGTCAGAGTCCAAACACATTGTCTCAGGTTTGCTCTACGATGATAGAGGCATAATTTGGACCAGCTCTGCTTGCACCATTTGGGATGATGCACAGGGATGACTGCTATTGAAAAAAATCTGTTGTACTAAACTTTATTTTTAATCCAATCTCCTGTTCTTATTCTGCCATTTTTAACAGAGCAGTAATTCCTGTCCTTCATTTTTCTTTTTTATCCCCTCCTTTTCTTTCTTTCTTTCTTTCTTTCTTTCTTTCTTTCTTTCTTTCTTTCTTTCTTTCTTTCTTTCTTTCTACATTATTCCACAGTCAATAGGGGCATGAGAAAAATCACTAAGAGACCCCTGATCTTTCCTTCTTTTCTTCTTCCTAGCCCCATTATATTGGCCACAACAAAGTAGCAGACTCTATTTGTTTTTGTTTTTACACAAAATAGTCCTGTCTCCTTTAAATTGGGACTTTGACATCTGAAAATACCAGAGGTCTTTCCATTCTAATATACAATGATTTCTAGTGACTAGGAAATATCAGAGGTCTCACCTCTCTAATAGACAATCATTTTCAGTGACTTGTTGAAATTATCTGCAAACCTAGGACAAGGTTGCACTGAATATTTTGGTTTGAAAAATGGGTTCTTCCAAATTGCTGTTCTTCTGCTTATGTATGTCATGAAGAATGGAACTGTTATAGACATTGCTATTCTGATACTGCCTTATGTTGAAAAACAAATCACGTTTCTAGAACTACATTATACTTCATAATGTTTTCATTTTGTTTGTATGTCAAAGTAGTACAAATTATACCAAGTTGAGCAACCTGTTACTTTGTATTAATTGTACCAACCAGTGATCACCTCTGATGATTGTATTTTAAGAGTCCAAAGCATATTTCAGAGCAAAGCACTTCCACTGATGAGATTATACCAAAGAAGAGTCATCTCTGAAGTCAAAACATGGCTTATGAAATTGTGTTAGGTCTTCCCAATAAATATTTGGAAATATGTATATAAACATTTATTTAATAGAAGCCAGAAGTATTACTGAGATAAACAGACTGCCTTTTCTAATTTACAGTGTACTTCTGGGAAGGCACCATATTCTGGAACAGAAAAACACTGTGACCTGTCTCCTAGGATTATCATATGCCAAGTATATCTTTTCTTGACTGCAACAGTGAAAGAACAGGACTTCTCTGCAAAGTGTCAAAAGTTTTATCTTTCCATTCCAATCTGCCTTAAGGTTCAACAAATCCCACCCCATGGCCTTCAGGGGATGCAAGTTTTACCTGAAAGGCAGCAAAAACATAATTGTATATATTAGTGATACTGATAATTTCATATGGCTCCTGTCTTGCTAAGGATTGTCCAAAATCATAAGGTTCTTAACAACTTCTGTGTCTGTATGTGTGTGCATAACAACTGCACGACATTACATCTTGTACTATTTTTTTCTTAAGTACTGTTGTGCTGAATTAGGGCTGCCACCTCCTCCTCCTTTCTCTCTTTTTCTCTCTCTTTCTTTTTTTTCTGACAGAATCATATTCATAGCTTTGTTGCAAGTAGGTATAAAATGACCCTCTTTATACTAGAGAGAGGTATTTCTGTGGGGTTTGACCAGCTTAGATTGCTGCAAATTTCAGTATCTTTTTTTTTTTGAGATAAACGAAAGAGAAGTAAAAAAATTTCATCACAAACTTTATGGAAAAAAAACTGGATTTAAAATTGTGTGTGAGAGAGAGAGAGAGGAGAGAGGTGGAAGAAAGCAAAACTAACGGATTCATCAATTGCTAGTCTTTGCCCAGTAATTGTAATTTGGGACAAAAAAAATGCCTCATCCACTTGATGAATAATGAGGATCACAGGTAGAAAGTTAAGGTGAATGTGTGATTTTCAGAAATTTCTTTTTTTAAAAAAAGTGCATGGAGCCAGCTGTATATCTCCTGGAAGCTAGTTGCACAGTGATGCGATTCTTATCAAGAAAGCTCCACAGATTCTATTGTATACAAACTAAAAGAATAACAGTTTGGATCACATGCTTTGCCTAGGTGCAATCGTATTTGCATTGTTCTGGTTTTACTTGCATTTGGTGTTTCTGCTGGATTGATGGTATTATATTTCTTTTGTTTTACATTCTCTTTTATGACATTTCTTTCACAGAAACAATCTAAAAATAAATCCCCCTTCTCTCTCTCTCCCTCTCATGTGTGTGTGTGTGTGTAAAATGGTTTCTGGAAAATCTGTGTATGCCTGCCCACCCTCTGTTCTACTATTTGTCTATCATGCTGCAATTGCTGTTGTTTCAAGTATGTATTTTGGTCCAAAAATACTATTTTTTAAATATACAATATTGCTTATACTGTGACAGCATAATCCTGTTTTTTTCTATATATTTGTGTTGAATATGTGAGGAACAAGAACAAATATAGCACAATCAAGTCCAGCCTGCCATACATTCTATTACAGTCTTCTAGGAAGTTCACATAGCCCATGTAAACTTCATGGAGTCCACATGCACCAATATATACCTGGACATCTGTAGCAAATGAAGGGTGGTAGTTTGATGCCATGGGAGAGACTAGAGTGCCTTTTGTCTGGTGCAGGGTACCAGAATGCTGTGCATGAGAAGGTGGAACCAGAGGCTGTTTAAGGCCTGATAACTCATTCATGTGCCTTCTTTTGAGCCTGACAGCACGGTACACTCTTCCGCCTCAGTGCAATGTGAGTTTTATTGGTCACTTGGGGTCCAGGTATGAATTTTATCCCCTTTACCATGATTGTTTGCCCACTCCACACTGTATCTGTGAGACTTTGACAATTGACTTTAGGAAGTATCAGTAAGTAGGCAATCATTTGGCATATTAATGGTGGGGGGGGGGGAAGAATATAAGCCTGTGGTGTACCCCTTTTGCATCTTTCTGGTGTAGGGTGGGACTCTGAAACCTGGGGTCCAGAATCTCACTTGTAGCGTCCTGTGACTTGGGTGACAGTCCTCTGGGTTTACCTCCAGTTTACAGCTGGCTGGGAAGCTACACAATTATGGGTTTGCACTTGGGGGGGGGGTTCACCCAAGGAAAGGCTGAGGAGGTTATTTGCAGATCATACACTCCCATGCTTTCATGTGGTTTAAAAGGCAAAATATGGCTTAATTGACAAAATATATTAATTGGCATAAATATAAATTATACTCTGCTATGGCTGTATGGCTATGTTGGATAAGAGGAAAAGGCTGGCCAAACATATTCATTGTGAATTAGGTCAAAAGAGACCTCCAGATATAACTGGGGCTCTTTCTGCATGGCATTTGCCATGCAAAAGGGTGCCTGGAGTGTCGCGCGATTGTGAGGAGTGATCTGCATGATGCACTCACAATTGTGCAATGCTCCAGGGGTCAGCAGGCACTGATCGTGCACCTTTTTATTTTTCGCTAGAAGCCAAAAATGGTGCACAATCATGCATTGCTCCTGGGCCCCATATGCACTTACCTGGCATGCAGAACCTCTGGAGCCATGGCGGTCGCACTTCCTGCCGCAGCGCAGCCTGGGAAACTCCCAGGCTGCACTGCGGGCGGAAGAGGCAGGGCTCTCACTTGAGCAGGCAGCTCATGTGGAGCTGAAGCAGCAGGGACATGAAAGCCTCTTGCCAGAGGCTGCTCACATGATCCCCGCACCCCAGCACCAGAAAAAGGTATGGTGCGGAAAGAGTGCAGGCCACAGTCACAAAATCACTGGGAAACTTTGGAAATAATAATTGTAGTTAGCCTTAATGATTCAACCTCTTAGAGACAATAGAATCTGGGAGATTCCCATAGGATGGCAGATTGTCTTAACCCTCTCCCTTTGACCAAGCAAGCTTCCCTTTTGTCCCTGCACCTGTACAACAGATATTTAGCTCTCAGAACTAATATTAGGCCTTTGTTACCTAAGACCATTAGCTCATTTTGGACTTCATTCATCACTCTCAGGACTCCATGTTTACTTTGCCAGAGTGCCATTAACAGCATTCCCTCCAGGCAGAAACAAGGTGTTTAAATGCCAGTTTTTGGCCAGTCAATTGGTAGTACACTGATTGCTGGTTGCCACTCTGCTGTTCTGATTCCTGATTGTGTACTGTCCTTAGACTTGCGTCTAAGCCACATCTCTGCTTCTTCACTGCTCTTCTGGATTGGTAAATATCACCCACTTCACCTTGAAGTCTCACTATCCAAAATTTTCCTCTCTTCTCCTTCAGTTAGCCTTTTGTGATTGTGTGCTTGCTTGGATCTTTTATGTGTGTGACAAAACACATTAAGTTTAATAAAACACATTAAATTTACTTTTAGATCTCTAGCTGATTCTTCCTGTACTAGTACTGGCAAACATAGGTGTAAAAGATCTGGTAAGGTTACCCCCCTCTCACAGGCCTCCTCTTTGAGCTAATATTCCCCATTGTTTCACAGAGGCACTAGCATAGTGGGTGGACCCCTGAGTCACCCACGTTTGGGGTTAACAAGCTAGCCATAGGGTGATACCTGGCCTCAGCTGGATCTGCATCAGGTTGCTCCCTCATCTTGCTCAATTTCTAGGCCAACACAACTTAAATAGATTTCAGGTCAAATGAAGTGGCCCTTGCTTAACCCAATTTTCTGCGTCTAGGCTCATTATTCCATGGTTGGTCATCAAATAATCTGGCTGCTTTTTGTTGTTGTTATAAATTTATGATGCTATTTCTATCCTAATAAACCTTTTACATTAAAAGTCGCAGTTCATTCATGCGTTTAGGGGAAAAAATAATCTAGGCTTCACTCATCGACTTATCTATATTGGATTCTTGTGTTCAAATCTACTGCATTTTCATCAGTTTAACATCTCCTTTACAAACTCCTTCTCCACATGCCAAAACGTCAGTGTGGAGAAAGAGAAAATGTTGCTGTGCAATAGGATAATATGGATGTTAAGCAAATCAGGGAGATGGGAATGGGAGAGAAGGATTTGATAGATCTATGAGCAATACCAAATAACAATTTGATGGGTATCAAGTATTTCCACATTTCTTCACATAATAATTCTAGAAAACAGAATTCTAACTTTGTTGTTGTTGTTGTTGTTGTTCCTCTGAAAACCTATTTTTCTTCTAGTCATGAGTTCCAATTTACTGAAGAGTTTTCAAGACAATATTACATAATTCTTAAATTAACGTATGGGGACTGTAGAAAGTACAGTATTGTATAAGTGCTTGGTACTCGCTCCTTCACTCAATATCAAAAAGATAAATCATCAATGAGATAAGTGTGTTTGCAATCAGTCCTTTAAAATAAAACTAAATAGCTTTTATTTTCCAGATTCTAAGGCATATTGTACAAAGGTCCAATCTTCCAAATAAAAAAATATCCCATGTCCTTGCTACATTGCCAACACATTCCAAGAACACAATACCTCCTACACACCTTTCACAGTGTCCTTAAAATGTCTCTGATGTTCAGTATCTACTTCTGTTTCTCTGGAAGCTAATGAATGCCAATTCTCTGTTCTGTACTGATTTTTTTTTCTTTTTCATATAAAAGCAACAGAGACTGAATAGGGTAATTTTCACAGTTTTCTTTTAAATGCTGTTGGTGTGCACAGATTTGTTGTTCACCTTGCCACCCTTTCACTTTTCAATGAACTGGACCTCATCTTCTCCATATGCTTATGACATTTGATAGATACGAAGTGGACAATATACTGAGAAATCAAACGCATGACAAAGTCCTCTTACAATACATTGTATTATTCAAGCTATTTTTCAAGCCTGGCTACTCACTTTTTAGCCTTCTTTTGACACAGTAGAAAATAGCAAAAGAGCCAAGCATAAAAGGAAGGCCAGAGTCACAACAGACATTTAGTGGAATAAGTTGGCCCTTCTAGGTATAAGGCCTCAGCTGCCTTAGCTTTCGGCCAGGCTTGATTTCCATGCTGTTGAGGCTTAACTGGTAAATGTTGACCAGATGGCCAGGATATATAATTTGAAATAGCAAACAAGTCCAGAACGTTGAGGGAATAGAAGCTGCTTCAGTCAGGATGGGGCTCAAAATTGGGACATAATGACAATTAATCATATGCATGAGTATGGAAAATTAGGTATAGAGAAGGAAAGAGCTATGCAGGTATGTTGTGATCAAAAAGTGTGTTGCTGCATTATTGACTTTGCAATAATGAAGAAAAGAAGATAGGACTAGGTCTATGAAAGAATCCTGAATTAAGGCTATTAAGTGGCTGTGATAAGCCAAGTGGAGTGGAAGCATAAGTTTGGCTTCTCTAAGCGGAAAAAGGAAATTTACTTTTCTGCCTGGACATTAAGAGTTTGAGTAGAATGTTTACAGAATGTTAAAACTGTTAATTTTGTTCTTTCACTGAAAATGGATTGAGCTAGAAAGATCTATGTATACCATTGGTGCTATACCACTGGCATAATATTCTTTAGTCCCGTGGAAGTTTCCTTGAGGTCCCTCTCTCCCTGAATTTCTCCTATCTGGATCTAGAGGACTGAAGGAACCTTTAGAGCAATGTGGGAGGTGCCATAAGAAGCTAATTGAAGGGAAATCACCGAAAAGTTTCTCCTTTCTAGTACAAGCCCTTGTGGTGTCAAAGATCATTACTACAACAAAGTGGTACCAACTGGACACATCCAACAGAAGAGGGACAGAAATCAGAAATGAGGAATGGGAATACACGCACACACACAGTTGCTGAACACTTAAATCTTCTTGGGCATTCTATCCTAGTCCTCTGAAAAATATTCCATAAACAACAAAAACTATAAAGGAACACTGGAAAGAAAAACAGCAGAGTTGGAATATGTCCACAAACTCTAGTCCATCTAGAGTGGGTTGAACAGAGACAAAGACAATGGTTTCCTGGCACACTACATATATTATAAAACTAGGTACCACCCAGCCTCACTGGGTGATACCTAGTGGCTCTCTTGGCCACTTTATCACATGCTCTATCTGGTTCTCAGCCAGCATCACACTACTTTCCAATAATTCTCCCCACTATTAATTTCGTTATCTACTCCATTTACTTTTAGGCAACATCTTTCTTCCTGCCTTTATGCCCCAATGACCATGGTTAAAACTGAACTTGTCACCTCATTACCATACCTTCAAGTTTTGCACCTATATTGCTATTTACACATACATCCTGCTCATTCATAGATATAAAGGTCTGTTCTTAGCCACTTTACTCCATGCATCTGACAAAGTAGATTTAAGTCTATGAAAGTTTATGCTACCAACTTTTTTTCGCTCACTTAGTCTTACAGGTGCTACAAGATCCCTTTGCATACTAATCCAGACTAACATAACTATATCTTTGAATCCTACAATAGTTAGGACAATAAAAATAGTATATGAATGGTATATAAACATGTGTATCTGTATGTGTGTATATGTGTGTATCTTTAGTATATAAATAGATTTTAAAGTCTTTAAGTACGTGGATATGCACTTTATAGGGTTGGTCCATGTTACTTTATTCAAAGTGACTTATTGCGTGATTCAAGAAACACTTCCTTCAGAAGTCACAGGGCCCAATTCATGGGTGCCTTACTAATGCCTTATTATTTATTCTTATTCAACATAATCTAATTTATTGTGGGGATAATGGATGTATTGCTTTGAACTTTTGATATTCTTCCTCAGATGAATTTATTTTAGTGCATGTCTCTCTGACAGTCTCAATAGAAAAGTATCTTTAAAAAAGAAAGCTAATGTAAACCAGGCCTAAAGTGATTATGTTGTTGCTTGTGTGCTGCTGTACCAAACTGGCTATATCTCTTCTTTATTTCTGTGTCATAGTTTTACCATAAGAGAGCTCTAATTTGCACTTAATAAAATTTCTGCTGTACCTTTCCTGTTTTGCCTATAATATAAAGCCAGATATGAGTTTTGCAAAATATAGTTTTATCACACACAGACACACACGCACACACATACACAAATTAATTAAAAGAAAAAGCTAATGATACGAATTTTAATTACTTCTCACTAAAGATGCAATTAAAAGAAGATAAATTCCAATTACAGCATTGGTGGTGAAACAGAGATAAAGAACGACAATTACTTCTTTTTTTGACTGCTTGAAAATCATTTTATTTAATATCCTGTGAGCAAAGGCCAACACAGAAAACCAAAGACTGACACAAACTCTGTATCTACATCTACCTCACCTACATCTATATAATACCATAAATAATTGTAGATCCGTTGCTGAAGCTCATTTTTAGAACTTCATCCAAAACCCTGAGTCTCTCCTTAACTTCAGAAGTATGTCAGATTGCATCCTGCAGAAACCTACCTGGATAACAACAACAACAACAAAAATGGTATTAACTATGTGTTGATAGTTACTATCTCATTTCTTTCTGGACAAGCTGCTTGAGTGGGTGGTTGCCAACCAATTCCACACAGTCCTGGATGAAACAGATTTTCTACATCTAATTCAATTGGACTTCATGACTAATTTTGGAATGAAACTTGGTTCCTCTCTGGGATGACAAGAGCCAAGAAAGAAAAGGGGGAATGTGACCTTATCAATTCTCTCAGATTTCTCAGTGGTTTTCTGTAGCATTGATTCACTGTCTTCCCTCCTGTGTGAGGAGATTCATGCAGTTGGGACATTATGCTCTACTTTTGGTAGTTAGACTATGGGGATACACAAGGCTGTCTTTTATCTCCTGTGATGTTTGAAATCATAGGAAGATGTTGCCTAGGTATGCAAACTGAGATGTCATCAACATATCTTTCTTTTTTTCATCAGATATAGGTGACACGTAGTCTTCATGATATCTCCTGAGTATGCAGATGTAAAACTGGGGATGGATCCATGCATGCTGCCTCCACCCTGTCAGATTCTGGAATACAACAAGCTGAGTGGCATGGAATATCATTTGTTTCAATATTTGTTCATATTTGTTTCATCTGGAGGTCAGTATGACCAGCGATCCTAATAAAACAGGATTTCCAGTTGTAGTGGGAATTCTATTAATATATAGTCAAATGTGAGCAGAACTCCACAGCAGATTTTCCCCATCAACATAGCAGCTCCGTAAGATGAGATGGCATGAGAAAGGTATTCTGATTTGGTGTTTGGTTGTGGTAAAGAGCTGGATGGCCAATGCTCAGAGACTTAATTCAAACATTACAGAGGCCATTTCCACCTTACACTATTATAGTGTTATCATTCCACTTTCAACATCCTGTGGAATCCTGGGGTTTGGAGTTTAGGGAGGGGCCTTTAGAATTCCCAGTGAGAGAGCCTTTGGCCTCAGTAAACTACAGACCCCAGAATTCCACAGGATGTTGAAAGTGGAATAATAGCACTATAACAGTGTAGGGCAGAAATGGCCTGAGTGCCCTATCCCATTACTGTGATAGTGCTATTATTCCATTTTCAACATCCTGTGGAATGCTGGGGTTTGTCGTTTACTGAGGCCAAAGGCTCTCTCACTGGGAATTCTAAAGGCCCCTCCCTAAACTGCAAAACCCAGGATTCCATAGGATGTTGAAACTTGAATAATAGCACTATGATAGTGTAGTGTGATAGGGCACAGAGTCATTCCTGATGTTTATACCCAGTGATCTTCAACCTATTCCAAAAAGGGTAACATTTTCTCTAAAACAGAGTGGGCAACTGTTAAAGAGGTAAATTAATGACAGTATGGAGGGCTGCCTCCTTGTCACTCTGGCTTCTAAAATAAAAAGAAAGAAAGAAAGAAAGAAAGAAAGAAAGAAAGAAAGAAAGACAGACAGACAGACAGACAGACAGACAGACAGACAGACCGACCCCCCCCCCACATTACCCCAGGGAGTGTGAAGGAAATTCCACTACAACTTTCTCAACTTTTGCAGGCCCAGGAGAGGCCTATTTTTCATAACAAAATGATGATGATAATGACTATATCCCTTCCTGTTGGGAAAAAAAAAGGCCTGCTGTAGACCTAAAATGCCCCCTTAGGTGTGTGCGCGGACAAGCATGCGCACACACACACACACATGCACACTTCAAAATTTCCCTAACACTCCCAGGAGTGACCAAAATTGCTACCCACAGGCATAGGAAGGGGTTTGGGGGCATTTTGGAGCAAAAAATTATAAAATCGCTAGCAGAGTCCTAGAGAGCGTCCATGAAGCCCATGGGTCACACTTATCCCAACTCGGCTGGAAAAGATTTAATCTCAGATAAAGTGTGACCTGCTAACAAAACAGGACAGTGGTCCCAAAGCAAAAATGGGCCCTGCCACCTTGATTCAAGAAATAGCTCAGAAAGGAATTCCATCCCTTCCATACCCACAAGGCAGTTGCCTCTAAGGAAGGAAGAAGGACATCCTTCCCACACCAAAAGGGTGCTAACTCTGTCCAACACTTACTCTCTGCCAGTTACAACAAGAGGAGAGCAAATGTCAGTCAATCCAAATCTAAATTTGTTTCACTCAAATTAAGCAAACTTTTTCCACTGTTTTTACCAGTGGTGGAGGTTGGGATCAAATATAAATATTTCTGAGTACACACAAAGGGTACATTTGGTCCCTGAATATATCAACATTTGCCCCCACCAGATTAATGGGTACCACTAATGGAACAGATTTCCTTCTCGTCTTTAGTCCCAGAACCATAACTATACTCCAGAACAGGTTTCAGGAGGAGGGAAAAAGGGGATAGGGAATGTCTATTGTACAAGTTGGGGAAGATGGGGAAGTAAAAGATGGTTTGATGATGACTATTACTATTTAATTCATTTGTATCCTGCCTTTTCCCCAACAGTGACACTCAAAGTGGCCTACAAATCTCTAAAAACAGTACAGATCTAAAACCATATAAAAGTATCAGTGAATACATATTTCAGCTTGTTTGGAGTTTCCAGCAAGACAGCTCAGCTATTAATTGCCCTTATATCTGGGATGGCTGTCCTCTTCCACCACGCACACAGGTTTGGGAGAGACACACATGGAGTGGCGAGAAAGGAAGGGGACACCCACCTAGCCAGCCAGATCAAATGAATCAACACTGGTCATCAATGGGGTGACAGATGTCTCAACCAGATTTCCCTCATAGCCATACAATTAAGCAATATATAGATGCATACAATATATACAATTAAGCCATCTACAGAGTTAAAATTAGTTAACATTTATTAAAAGACAATCAAAGGCATTCAGCATTGTAGTTATGGATTTCTAACTGAGAGTTACAGATGTGGAACTGCCCAGTATTCACTAAATCAATGTAGTGTTACTGCCCTGGCTAGTCCGAGCTTTGGGGATATTAAAAGATATTCTTTTGATATCACAATTCGGCTGCACTTCTCTATTCCCCTTCATGTGCTTGCGAGGCCACCGGACAAGCACGCAAACAAGCTCGACCATTAATTGCCGTAATATTCAAACAACAATACAGGCAGGCCAGAAATAGCTGACTCACTGCTTTAGGAGACCTCCAGGCAAGTACTCTAATTAGGTATGCATGCAACTTACAAAAGAGCCTCTGCCCCGTGCTGGTAGCTTGATGGGTAAACTATGCAATACCCAAGTACTCTGCGTTTGCATACTGGCTACTCTACTGAGAACCTCTACGATAACTCAATCATTCAGATTCTGACCTTTCGGAGGCTTTGTCTCCAACTCCAAATCTATTGTTTTCCCCCAAGTACGGCATAGCCTGCAGTCACATTCTCCTTATAAAAACCCTTGATTCTGAGACCTTCCTCGGATCGCTTCCGAGTTTCATCCCGCCTTGCTGCCGCTTTGCTTGGCGAGCCTCCCCTCAGCTCCACGTGCTGAGCTACATCGCACCCCAGCCTCGCTCTCTATTTCTCTGGGTTTCAGGGCAGGTGAAGTATCACCCAAACCAGCAATCCCTCTAAAAATCCCTCTATACCACTCCAACCTTTATTTTCTTTAGTTATCTTGTGTGAATGTGTCGCATACACTGTTTTGCTTGTGTTTAATAAAACGTCATTTATTGTTTCAACTTTTGTGTGCTCCTTGACTCGGCTTTACCCCGTAGACATAGGATTCAAGATCTCGCTACGTTACCCTGCCTCTCGTAACGCTAAGCAGTGCTCTGAGTTAATTTTCCCCACCTTTAGTTGAGCACATTTCGGTGTCCCTCCCGGGACCCCCAGTACACAGGATAACAGTAGTCATGATTATGGAACTATTACCACAACTGGAAATGTCCTCCAAAGCCTACTTTTAGCAGACAGAAGCCACACTGAGTGACAGAAGTCTGGTCAGCTGGAGATAGAGGCAGAAGAGGAGGTTTCCAATCCCCTCCCACCAGCAAGTGAGGGCATGAAAATCCAAAGCAGAAATCCTGTTGCAATTCCTGGTGGGGGCTTCAGGCATCATTCTTCTATTGCCCTGACTACCAGCTGAACAGACCCTGATCTCTCCATGCAGCTGCTGCCTGGTAAATAGGTTGGGGAGGTGTTGAGCCAGGAGACGTTACTTGGGCCCTTTCCGCATGGCATTTGCCATGCGAAAGGGCACCTGGAACGTCGCACAATTGTGAGGAGTGATCTGCTTGACGCACTCACAAACACGCAACGCTCCAGGGGCCGGCAGGTGCCAATTGCGCACCTTTTCATTTTTGGCTGGAAGCCAAAAATGGTGCATGATCACGCATTGCTCCTGGGCCCTGTGCACACTTACCTGGTGTGTGGAGCCTCCGGAGCCTCGCTGGTCATGCTTCCTGCCCCAGCGCAGCCTGTGAAACTCCCAGGCTGCACTGCAGGAGGAAGAGGTGGGGCTCTCGTGTGAGCAGGCAGCTCATGCAGAGCTGAAGCAGCAGGGACATGACAGCCTCTCGCCAGAACCTGCTCACGTGATCCCCACACCCCAGTGCTGGAAAAAGGTAAGGTGCTGAAAGGGCCGAAGTTATACACATGTAACTAAGTAAATGATGTAGAATATAGGCCAATATTTTTTTTAAAAAAATCAATAAAACAGCAGAATGTACAATTTAAAGTCCATCACAGGCAGTTCCTGAAAGCCAGATGGAATGGGAACCTTTTTTTCTTGCTGTCAGAAGGAAAGTGAGGAAGGAGTCATCCCAGTCTGCCTGGAGAAGCTGAGCTTAAATAAAAACATATGATCCTTCAAATAGACTGAACCTGAGCCATCTAAGGGCTTTATCAGTTGCCACCAGCATTTTGAACTGGGCTCCGAAATTGCTCAGCTGCCAATGGAACTGTTGCAATGAGGGGATTGTTATTATTGTGACTTCCTCCTCCTCTGTCACTCTTCCCTCTGAGAGAGTACCAACCAAGGAGGAAAACTAACAGAGGAACTATCCCTGTGGGTTCCTCATTCTGTTGCCAAAGTCCTCAGGGTTGTTTTTTTTTAAAAAAAAAAACTTATCCACATAGTGTTTCCCTTTTCGTAGGATGATCAGAGGCAAATTCTAGGACAAATGGAAATATTTAATTCCTACCTAGAAGCTGAATGCTTTTTTATTGTTGTTGTTGGTTCTATAATTTTGAGGAAAAGGCATTCTGACCTCTCTTTGCTGGATAGGGAGGGAGTACAGAGCCCTTATGTTAGAATGCTAGAACAGTGAAAGATTTACCAGTGTTATCATTTTATCTGGGAAAAAAATAAAAAGCATGCCCATTCAGGCAACCAGAGCCAAAAAGGCACAAAAAGACAAAAGAGTCATCTGATTGGCCAACTCTATATACTAGAGACTGTTGGGAGTGGCAACCTTTGCATGCTTAATTAACTAGCTAGTTTGTTTGCATGTTTATTGTAGGCATAGAGAGATAGCCTAGAGAAAACTTCCTGTTTGTTTTGGTCAACACCTCTTCCTCCAGCACGTACACATTCTTTGGTCTTAAAAAGGCTCTCTTGCCATTTACTCCTTCCTTTTGTCTTCGCCTTTTGTCCCGAAAGCATGCCCTGAGATCTCCTAACAGGGATTATTTTCAGCAAGCATGTGAGTGCTTAATTTTCTTCCTACCTTCTTCAAGAATTGAACCTGTGTAGACTATGCACAAGATTTTGTGAGTAAATTCTTTTATATTTTTAACCAAATTGTTTTTTGTGTTTATTTTGAGCTAGGTTAAGTGTGTTTGGGGTGGAGTGATAGAAGTGGGACTGGTAATCAGTTCAACTTCCGTTTTTGTGCAATTACTAAGATACTCTGCTGATTGAGAGTCTCATTCCCAAAAATCTCTCAATTCCCCAACAGAGACATCCGACTGGCCAATTGTATGTCCCATTATGAAATCTGAATGTTTCTTGGCCAAATTGCCCAGCCAGCTTTCGACATCACTCCCCTTGCTGGCTGGAGAAATGAAAATTCTCTTCCAGAAAGTCTCAATCAGCAATAAATGAGGCTTTTTGTAGTGAGATACAGTCAGCCCTCCACATATGCAAGTTTCACTTTTGTGGATTTCATTATTCACAGATTATTTGCTGTCACCTCTGCTGCTTCCCTATGCCATTTTTTAATACGGATGCAAACCTCGTGAGACTGAGAAACTCGTATTGAGGCTTCTAAGTCCCTACTAACAATGGTGTAGGGCAGCAATGGAGGTGGCAGCAAGCCCACAAGCCACTCACTTCTCCCTTGTTAAGGAACCCTGATGCCTCGAAGGAATCCATGGAGGGTTGAATATGGTGATCGTACTTTTTGTGTGTATGTTAAATGTGGTTTGGAAGGGCCTAAAGTTATTCACTGTTTTTCCACTTTCACGAGAGTCCTGTGCCCCTAACCCTAGCGAATATGGAGGGATTACTGTATCTTGTTTCTTTGCAATAGTTTGGATAGGTCATCAGTAGAAGGAGGGATATTATCAAGTTTGTCCTGAAATTGTATAGGGCACTAAACTACGGTTGTTTATGGAGGAGGAAATTACAAACTAAAATATTTTTAGAAAATAGCCAGAAGAAAAACACAAAACATTTCCAGGTAACATTTGTGTGAGCATTATACTGTAAGGGAAAAAAAAAGATCCTAAACATTAGAAGAATATGTTTCACCCTCATAATTCTCAAATTGTTGAGCCAAATATATAATGGCATGCTTTCAAGTGTTCTCCGTCCTCTCTTTGGCTGTGGAACAAATTCTGTGAGTTATTTCAAAGAGCTCATACCCAGATACAGATAAGAGGCATTTAGTTTCTACATCTGAGCAGCTCTTGTCAGGCCTTAGCATATGTCCTGTATACAATTACTTTGCTGCCCTCGTTGTAAACAATGGGGCTAAAATAAGCCACATGCATCTACAGAAGCTGAGGGCATAACACATAAATGGGATGCTAGGGGATTCTGGCTTATGCTTAGAAACGTTTCCACAAAATGAAAAGAAAACTCAATGCACACAAACAGAAATATGCACAAGCTTCAGCAATGAAAGCAACCAAACCAGATGCAATAGGCAAACATTACTGTCAGTACTTCTAAATTTTTTCATATTATTGTGTTAACCTTGAGCCCATTTCTTTATTTAGTTTTCTATAGAATTGTCTATTCAAAACAAATGATCTCGAAAGGGATATAAAGAAAATGGAGTCCAAATGCTGTTATTGAAAATATCTTCCATGACAAAAGAAAAAAAAGTAGAAAGTCATCTAGGGAACTTTTTTTTTAAAAAAAATAAAAAGATCTTTGAGAGTTTTACATGTTTAAATAATAAACAAGCCGATCACAGTATTAAGCCTATGAACAACATGCATTTATGTCACCTATTCATAATTAAA
This sequence comes from Cyclura pinguis, assembly GCA_030412105.1. Lineage (NCBI taxonomy): Eukaryota > Metazoa > Chordata > Lepidosauria > Squamata > Iguanidae > Cyclura > Cyclura pinguis. Next base: position 137,067,865 of record CM059600.1, read on the forward strand.
CAATTATTAAAAATCGCATTTATCCTATACTAGCATATATACCCAGTGTTGCCCGGGATTTTATTTTCTCATAGGTGATACTTGTTAGAAATATTTGATATCCTGTGCCTCTAATTCCTCAAACTGTCTTGTCCAGTACCTGTAACTTTTCTCCATATTCCTCAATCCAATCCATATTCAGAATTATTAACATTCAGAAGTTGGGTTCCTAAGGAAAATGCACTGCCCTCCTCCTTGCTGCTAGGCCTTGTCTCCATAGCAACTGGCCTATTCTGCACTCTCTGGCTGAAAATTGTAAAAGCTCCTCCTTGAACTGCAAAACCTAGAATTCCATCGAATGTTCATAGGCAGCCAATCACATGAGGTCTTTGCCAGACACAGCAAATCATATGAAGTCTTTGCCTGCAGCCAATCATATGAGATCGTCACCCGACACAGACAAACATTGACTTTTATATATTAGATTTCTTATTCCAAAGATCTATATACATGCTGTGATGTGAATCATAGGAGAGTAGTTATGCCATGGAACTTGTAGTTGTTGCCTCGGGTCCCTCCCTAAACTTCAAACCCCAGGATTCCATAGGATGTTGAAAGTGGAATCATAACGCTATAACAATCTCATGCAGAAATGGTGCTAGTCTCCAGTGTCATAATCCAATGCTCAAACCACTACTTTATTATAAGTCTCCTGATACATGATTGTTGGTTATGCAAATTGTTTCCTACCCTTCCTGACAAGAACCAACTGAGAATATGTATTAAAAAAAAAGTTAAAATCACAGTTCCAAAATTTAGAATAAAGTACAGTACGCAAAGAATAATACAAATAAGCAGTAAAACAATGAGCAGATTTGCTTACATTATGAAGGCCTGCAAAATAAATCCATTTTAAGCTGTTCCCTGAATCACACATACTCACTCACTCACACACACACACACAAGGAGTACAAGAATTCTATTGGGAATTTCACAAAGAGGGCCCCACTATCAAAAAGGCCTTGCTGTGTGTGACAGTTCCAGGATCCCAACTACTGTAGGATTCCTCAAGAAGAGTTCATTCAACTCCTCTTAAATGTTGGGTAGGTTTTCCTAAAGGCACCAGATCCTACCTAATCTTCGAAGCTAAACAAGGTCAGCACTCGTTAGTACTTTGATGGGAAACCACCAGCAAATACCAGGTGCTGATGGTATATTTCAGAGGAAGGAACTGGCAAAACCACCTCTGAGTATTCCTTGCCTAAGAAAACCCTATGAAATTCATGGGGTCACCATAAGTTGACAGGCAACTCGAAGGCACATACACATACAGGTCATTTATGGAGAAGCTAGTTCTACAAGTACCTGAGTCTTGACCCATTTAGGGCTTTGTACACTAAAACTATTAACAGGTTCTCACTGGACAGGGGTTTCAAAATAATTGTCTTCATAAAAGTTGGGAATAGTAGCCACTGGTCTCCATCTTCCACTTTTTGTTAGTAAAAGGGACAACTTGTTGCAGGAAGCAATGACAATGCTGGAAGTGTTATGATTCTCAAACATAAGGTCTGCATCTTGTACAATTTATCTTCATAATCCCAGATCCCCAAAGACTCCATATGATGCTATGGGTAAAAGTGCAGCATTCAAGAGAAACTAACCTTAAATATAAAAGAAAGAAGAAAAAGGTCTGCTTCACTTCCGGTCACAGGAAACAGTAAACTATTTAACCTCACAAAGACTTTACATCCTTAAATCACTTCTTATTTTCAGGAGATTCAGATTTCACACCCACCCATTCTAAACCAAATGTTTTCCACTGTGAAGTTTCTATTGTGAAGAACACATCTGTGATTCTCTGTTGGCTCATACATTTCACTTTTGTGAATTACTGAGAAAGTATCCCCCTTCTATACCTAGCATGCCAAAAAGATAATAATGCTGAAGCCTGGTAGGCCTCTCTGAGGAGATCCATCCTATCGACAAGAGTGGGTGGATGGATCGTCTCTTTTGTCCCCACAAGACGAATGACACAGTTTTCTCCCACATCTGATGCCACATATTTTCCTTCTTAGAAATACAATATCATCTCCCAGCTTTGTTGTAAATTTAATATGAACAAGTAAGAACATATTTTCTGCCATCAAAACCAACCAACCAACCAACCAACCAACCACCACCACCCCCCAAACAGAGTGATAGGGCCTTCACAGTGACTACCTCCAAGTTCTAGATCTCCCTTCCTTTGGACACTAATAATGGATCCCTATTTACTGTCCTTTTGGCAGTCAAAGACTGTTTTGTTTTTGTTTGCTTTTTTATTGGACAGGCTTTTGAGACCTGCAGGTTGTTGAAGGAAGGTCTTTACAGAGCTTCTGTGCTATTTTCATGTTCATTGTACTGTTTTTAAAACTGCTTTTTAAGATTTTAAGTGCCTGTATTAAATTACTCTTTAGTGTAGTCTATACTTTAATTCTATTCTAATGTTGATCTGTTGCATTTGTTAGCTATGCTTTCTTTGCTTTAACTTGTAAGCAAGTGGGAGTCTCATTTTGTGGAAATGCAGGGTGTAAATGGATAATAAAATCAATAACAATAACTATATCCCCCATGTATTAAAAGATTTTTTCTAGACCAATAATAATAAAGTAAAATGAAATAAAATAGAGTTGTGTCTCAAGAAAGCTTTATGTTGTCTTCAGCTGTGAACTCCTCAGTAAATTAAAACAATGCCCACATCTTTTTCTTTCTTTTCCCCCTTCTCCTTGCCAGTGTGGAGCTGCAGCGGATGGATTCTTCCAAGTAACAGTGAAAGCTGGAAGTAAAATAAAGGCAGCCTAGCAAGACACCCAACCTAAGGACTTGCACATCCTAATTTATTGGCTGGGGGCAGAGGCCCATGCTATAATTCTTTGAGTCTCTTGTGGGTCAACTGATTCCATAAGACTCGATTAAATGAACTTGCCAATCTTCCCTTCCTCTCCTGTGTTGTTTCTCCTCACCCTCTTTGTCCTTTATTAGGAGAAAGAACATAAGCTATGGACTGATATGAGCAAGAGTGGGTGAGCTTGGGAGTAGCTTGATTCAGGGGGTGGTGCTCCATTTGCCCTAATGGACTCGCTTCGCTGAACAAGAAGCCAGGGAATAGTATCAGTTACTTATGCACAAGGGTAGAGACTAGAAAGTTTTATCAGGCTTCTGACCATAAGATCATCTTAGGGGGAGTACTAAGCAGGAGATAACATCTATCTTTTTTTTCCTCCAAAGGAAAATCCTGCAGTACTAGCTGCAAATTATAAGCAGATTTATAAGTGGGTCATTGGGCTAGGTAACTAATTGCTTACTTATCTGTCCTTTAGTTATATGTTGCAATTAGTAACAAATTTGCACACAAATTATTAAAGGCATTAACACAAGGTCGAGGGCAGAGTGCAACTCTATGTATTTTGTTTAAGTAAATGTTATGGTGTTAAAAGACCCATGCTTAATTAGAAGAGACAGATGCTTAGCGATAAATAATATTGCCATCCACAAAGTAGCTGTTTGGCTTGATGGGTTGTTCTAACAGTATTCTTTAAATGGCTCATGAATACTCCTTTTTTCCTTTGGTTCCCAAAGGAACAGAGGTGGGGAAATCTTTGTCATTTTGAACTCAGGTGGGTCAAGATTTGATAGGGGACACACCGGCTCCTAAATAACTGTGTAAGGCTTCACCTTTGCTGAGTTTTCAGATCCCTCTCTCTCTTTTTTTTTAATGAAAACAGTAGCAGCAGCAGCAGCAGCAACAACAACAATTGAAAATGTCCCCATGACTTCTAGGGCACGTAAGAAAAATTTAATAATATTTTGCACTTTCCCAGACTGTTTTAGGCCTAGGAGAATCATTACTTAAGTCATGAAATAAGTTGATTTCCAGTTCACTTCTGGTTTTTAAAATCTGCTTTAGACTTCTCCTGGACCTAAAACATCCCAAGGATCTGGTGGGTGGAGTAGAAAAAATGTGGGGAAATTCTTCTCCATGCATCCTAGAGAGAAGCAGCATGGTGTGGTGGTTTGATGATTGGAGTATGACTCTGGAGACCAGCGTTCAAATCTCCACTCAGCAATGGAAACCCAATGAATCACCTTGGGCAAGCCATACTCTCTCAGACTGAGAGGAAGACAAACACAAACTCCCTCTGAACAAGTCTTGCTAAGAAAACTCCATGATAGGTTCACCTGTGGGTCACTATAGGTTGAAAACAGCTTGAAGGCACAGAACAACAACAATAATAATGCACCCTAGAAAATGTGGGAACATTTTAGACTCTTTTTCAGAAATCAGAATTCCTTTTTTTTAAAAAAGGAAGAAATCGTTTTTTCCTCAATTTCGGTGAGTGCAATAGGTCCCACTTGGGCACAAAAATGGCCTTGAGGACTGCATGAGGTGATTACTTTGGCTGCCTCTCCTCTCTATACTCTGGATCCCAGTTCCCAGAAACATAAGTCAGTAAGGCCAATGGAAAAGGACTGTGGGGGATAGAGCCTAAAACAACTAGAGGACCAATGCTTCCCCAATCCAGATTTACCTTCAGTCTCTGGCCCTTTTTGCACAGCATGTGCCATGTGAAAGAGGGCCTGGAGCCTCGCACGATTGCAAAGAGTGATCTGCATGATGCCCTCACAATTGCACAAGGCTCCAGGGGCCGGCAGGCAACAATCGTGCACCTTTGCATTTTTGGCTTTCAGCTGAAAATGGTGCACGATTGCGCATTGCTCTCAGGCCCTGCGTGCACTTACCTGGCGTGCAGAGCCTCAGGAGCTGGGCCGGTCACGCTTCCTGTCTCAGTGCAGCCTGGGAAGATCCCAGGCTGTACTGCGAAAAGAAGAGGCGGGGCTCTTGCGCAAGCAGGAAGCCCGCGCAGAGCTGAAGAAGCAGGGAAGCGAGAGCCTCTCAGAAGAGGCTGCTCATGCGATCAGCGCACCCCAGCGCCGAGAAAAGGTAGGATGCGGAAAGGGCCCCTTTATAAAATGATGGCATACTTTATTAATCCTTAAAGCAGATACATTAAATTCAATGAAATCTGCATTAGTAATTACTGTTTGACTATAATGAGGAATCTATAGTAGAAAATGTTATTGTTGTATGCCTTCAAGTCATGTCCAATTAATGGCAGCCCTAAGGCAAACCTATCATGGGGTTTTCTGGGGCTGAGTGTGTCTGATGTGCCCAAGGTCACCCAGTGGGTTTCCATGGCTGAGCAGGGAACTGAACCCTGGTCTCCAGAGTTGTAGGACAACCCTCAAATCACTACACCACACTGGCTTTCTATAATAGTAGTTACTAAATACTAATATAGAGCTACTGATTTCAAGGTATTTTTTCTAGATATGAATAAGTTTGGGTCCAACCCTGTGTTTGTTTTGGAATCTAGGGTTGGCCCTATCAGGAAATGGTATGAATTAACATGCTTCAGGCAGCACCATGAAGGAGGAAATACGAAGAGGCATTGATGTCTGAATGATGAGCAAAGACTATTTTTAAATGTTGGCCTAGAGGAGGAAAGCACCTTGGATCTGCTTCAAGCAGCCAGATGTCTTTGGGTGATCTTGTCAGACTACAGAGTGTTTTATTTTGCTGTAGGACTCTCACCTTATTCAGATGATGCAGTAACCTAGAACCCCTTTCAATATTCCTTGTACTTTTCTAAACTGAGCACAGTTATATATGTTTATATAAACAAGTTGTGGAGATTTTAGGACAGCCTACTCCCAAATAAGTACATATAGGGTTAAGAATAGGTATGGGAGTACTCTGATCCTCAGGTTCATACGAGCTTAATCAGTTGGTACCCCTTCCCTTGCATAACTGACGTGGAAGTACACATAACTTGCTTTCCAAGATCCTCGCATTATCAACTTTCCAATGTGAATCCTGCACCAATAAAATATTTATAAAATCTGTACAGTTGAAAACTATCAGTAACATACTGTGTAACTATACAAAATTTGGAAAAAGACACTTTTGCCCATGAAAAGAAAAATACATGTATTTTTTAAAAAAATGCACACAAAACTGTATACTTTATAGACCCAGACTGGAAAGTGCTTAAAAGTAGAAATACATTATTGCTTATTCCCTCAGAATGATATGGGTTTTGACTAAAGAGAGATAGTCGGACAGACAATCTGGTTATTCTTAATTCTCATTGTCATACATTCATACTAAGTTGGGCCTTTCTGTTCATAAAAATGAAATTGTTCCAAAGGGGCTCCAATTTTTAAAACGAAATCTAATGACTTTATTGATATGTAGACATCCCCTGCCTAAAGGACTCTACATATGTTATAATAAATTACTTGTAGAGCTTGACCAAAGAACTTTCACCAGCATGCAAATGTGCAAACAGAAAGCATGCTAAATCTTATCTATTTTAAATCCATGGGGCAACACCCTCTGTATTTACTTAGAAATAAATGTTATTCAGTTCAAAAACATACTTGTTCCTAGGTAGGCATGAATAGGATTGCACTGTTAATTCTCCTCTTGAGGAAGATATTACAAAATCCTACAGATAATCCTATCTCTCTGGGAAAGGGACAATGGTGATAGTAACTGGACTATGAAAAGAACATAGTTATGCTGAAGTATAACAATAGAAGTAGATATAGTAACCTAAGCCATTTCTTAAAACAGATTGAACAGGTAAAGAAGGTCAGATATTATCATTAACAAAACACCTTGAAGCTGGAATGAACCCCCTTCTCTGAAATCAGTTTATTTTTTTTTCCTATCCTTTTTCTTTGACCACTTTATGTCTATTTTTACTTTTTTTGCAAGATTCTCCATAACGCAAAAGTGAGAGAGAAACCATACAATACGCTATCATTAAAAAAAAAAAAAGACATTGCAAGATGAAAGAAAGCACGTAGGAGTTTTGCGTTAGCACATAATGGTAACGGTGGCTAGAGGGCAGATTCCAAACAATCACCCTCAAAACCATTCTTGCCTTTTGCTTTATTGGAAAGGTCTGTCCTTCTTAGGATTGATTTAAAACAATAGGACTTGTAAATGGTTTAATTTTGACTTTGTCAAAATTGGAATCTCCTGGTTTTCAAGCTTCTTGGATTAGTAATAGAAGTCAGTGTGGTGGAAAGCTTCTTTGAAGGGAACCTGAAACAAGTTAGCTGGCAGGTAAGTTTGCACAGCAAGAGCTTCTGACAGCTTGTCAAAGTTCCACTTTTCTCACATTCAATCAACTTCTTTTCTCCAAAGAAAAGCACAAAATAGTATGTCAAAATGACAACCACTGAAACCCAGCACAGCAGCAAGGCCAGCTTTCCAGACCCATTGCCTTAGGAAGAATATCACTATAAGGTTGTGTAAATGATATCTCCTAAGAGGAATAATTTCTCTGGTCAAGTAGTGGCACAATTAGAGTCCAATTAAGGCTTCAGGTGTTGCTATTAACTGCCTGTGTCTGATGGCCACCAAAGCTCTGGGAAAAGAGGAAAAAGAACAATGCTTCAAAGAGTTTGTGCACCTTGTGATTTATCGCTAATGATTTCCTACAATTAATTTGCCACCACATTGACTGCAATTAATTTGAAAGCACGCTCAGCAGAGACAATGCTGTAATTACATGGGATTTTAGACTAGTGAGTTGGGTCAATATAGTCACAATTATCAAAGGAGAAGGAAAAACAAATGAAATTGTTTATTTGTTTAAAGTCGTAACGTCATCATTATCAGTCCTACCCTGATCATCCAAAGTCTTGATACATCACTACTGTTCTGTGCACAGATTACTGGATATACCCAGCCCATGGTGGAGCATCTCTGTTTTATCACTTCAGAACACAGTTTGTTCATGAGCACTTCTCGATAGATCACACCCAATTTCTAAGGTTCAGGGATGTCAGTTACCATTTTAAAAAGCCTGTCTGAACCTTACAATAGCAGCTGGACTGCCATTAAACTGACAAAGCTTTTCCCCATCAATTTTACCAATATGCTGGTGGGGGGAACTTTTCATTTACTTAACTGTTATTTATGGGATTGTATTTCAGGACACAGGAAGAAGGGGAAGAAGGTAGCAGTAGTAATGTCACTTGCAGTTGCCAAACTGAACCATGGTTCTGTTGCCTTTCAAAATCAAAACGCAGTTTGTAGCCTTCTTTGTCCCTTTCTTCTATTGCTTTGCTCCTCTAGACGTGTTCTAGCATACAGGACTGAAAGGGTGGAGCAAATTTATTCATTGAAATAGTTGTATGCCACATTAAATGCTGAGATCTCAGAATAGATAGATATGATGAAAACAAGCTAAACCACTGTAAACAATTTTTTGTAACAAAAATAAAGTTTAACATAATTAACTAGAATGGAATGCAAACGGTCTGATAAAGCAACAAAGAACTCTTTGGCTCTGTCATCTTCCACAATCTTATAATGCAGAAGTCTCTAGATTTTGTAACATTTCTCCAAATCCCACATACATTTTTGTTCCTTTTTTGAATGCTAGTGCACATAGATGGAAACTGGTACCTGGTTTCGTATGTAACTTTCCCCTAATGCACACATGTTTGCACATTTTCCCCACTGACAAAATCATGTTTGCTGTCCCCCGTTACATCTATATATCTAACCATTTTTTTATTTTCACGACATACTCATGGATTTCATGGTTTTTATTTCTCTAAAATGCACCATGAGCCTCACAAATGTGTTCATTTCCAAGGCAAAGTGTACTTCATGTTGTAATGAGTCTTGGGAGTGAGAAATGGATATTTTAATCAAGACTCTGAGCTCCATCAAAATTCTTTTCCACTCCTGCTTCTACAGAAGAAAAAAAATCTCTGTCATTTGTAATGCAAACAGACCACAGAGTGCTGTGTCTTATGCAAGACGAGTGCGTCTTTCTGTATAGCAGAACAGACACGTACACAAAGTAGAAAACAAGATTAAAAATTGAAAGCTTCCTGCTATGGTCATGAAAAATATATCATGGTAGCAGGTATGATAGGGAAAGAGCATGGTGGTCATGACAATGTGCAACCCTTCAGTGAAGGAATACATGATCCCTGCTTTCTAGCATTCTGGCTGCATGATGCTATAAGAAGTCCAGCTCTGCAAGCAAACACTTTTAAGAAACTCATTTCTGCTTGTCATTCATCCAGCACTGCTTTCTGGGCACAAATCCAGGAGTAACCTGGCTGAGCCTGAGTAATTTTCTATATCTCATTTATACCCTTTTAATATTTCAAATTCATGATGATGGCATACTGTACAGTGATTCAAACCAAACCACATAAATGGATTTACACAAAGCAAGCGCTTTAGGTGGTTCATTCTCTACCCCCACAAGCCCTCACTTCACTTGCTGCGGTTTGAACCTGCAATAACTTCTTTTCAGAATCATATAAGAGCCCTTGCTGTGGGGGTGTTGGCAAAGATCCTTCCTGCTTTCTGGATGACTTTACATATAGAAGCTTTCAGGAAGGAGTTTCTCAAATCAGAATGAAATTTTCCAGCTCTCAGTGAAGCTTCTGGGCTGCAGTTGCCATCAAGGGCTTAACATTAAGCTGTGTATCTTCCACATTTTCTTCTGTAGTTAGACTGTCGTTTATGACAAAGGCAAACATTTATAAACTTGTAAGCACTTGTTTCAGTATTCAGGCACTTGTGGCGGTGCAATATGAAACCTAATATGTATGTACTTAAAGAATAGGCTTGTCTGCATTTACGCCAGTCTGCTCTTGCGTGGTCCACCCTGCAGTCTATCTGGAGCCTGAATTGGACAGTGATTATCCCCACACCAGGAAAAGCTTTACAGAAATGTGCTGTTTCTTCTGCCTTCTGCTCATCACTATTTATTTTGATTATTTATGCCCCCTTTTTCCATCCTCAAGGCAGCATATAATAGACTGCAGTAACACTGCCATGCATATACCATACAGGTCAGCAGCCTTGATGGATGGATGGATCTAGAGGAGGGGGTCAGCAAAGTGTGGCCATGGAACTGCATGTAATCCCCTAATATTTTAGGACCCTCTCGTCCCCCTGACTATCCCGTTTCTTTTCTTTTCTTTTTGCCACATAAAGGATGAATTACCTCCTAGAAACACTGAGGAGCAGCTGTATTGCAGAGTTTAACAACAACAACTACAAAACAGTCCTTGAGGCTCCCAGAAAATTTGCCATTAGGCCCACTAGTCTCTCCCCTTTGGTCTAGAGTGTGCTTCTCTTGATTTCTGCAGTGCCAAGTATTCTTCACACTATAAAATTATAGTGCTATGATCCCTCTTTAACTGCCATGGCAACACTCTTTGGAGTCTTGAGATGGGCAGCACAGGGAAGTGTGTTTATAGTTCTCAACTGGAAAGCTCATCTAATACCTCTGGGTAGTGATGCATTCATACAACACAATCACAGCGCTAGCATTCTACTCTAACCACCATCATTATGTCCCTTGGAATCCTGAGGCTGACAGTTTATGGAGAGACATTTAGAATTTTCAGTTAGAGTGCTCCAGTGCTTCACCAAACTACAAGTCCCAGGATTCCATAAAATGGAACCATGGCAGTTAAAGTGCTATCCTTATGTAGTGTGCATGAGCCCCTCATTATAAAACTCAGTATTACACAGGATGACAATTAAAGTGGAACTATAGTGCTATAACTAGATAGTTCAAAAGGGCTGTAGGGCAATGTGTAGTTGGACCCAGGTAGGGTCCATCTGATGAGAGAAAGGTTGGAAAGGAGTTCCTTGTGCCTGTTCTTACTCTTCTCAATTGGCGTGGCCAAGCTGGTATTTCCTTGCTATGACATTACTCCTGTGAGACAGAGAATAGAATCTTCCAGTGGCCCTTCATCCCCTAGCTGATAGAAAAATACATATGCCTTTATCTTTGTAATCTCAGTGCATCTCTTCTGTTAATCTACAAAAGCAGCATGAATAGGTGTTTGTGTTCAGTTGGTGACCCATGCTATTAAAGACTGCCCTACCCTCTAGCTTGGCATAGGAATCTGTGTAGAAAGAGAGAGTACTACCATGCCAAGAAGCAGGGCTGAATTCAAAGCTTCTCCTATAAGGTGCAGCAAGTGCCACCACTGTCATAAACTTTTTAAAAAAGTTTGTATTACTGGCATTCCCAGAAGGATTATGCATGTTTATCATTCCTCTGATCCCAGCACAAACCTGTTCTGCATTCTACTCCATGAAAGGCTAAATCAGTTATGAACAACCACAACATCTATTAAAATCCCTGACTTTCCAGAGCATGGAAGTATCTCATTAATTTGGAGTAATAAGTAGGGCATCTATATACTTTTGTCAGGGTTTAATGCTAATGCTGCTAGTTTGTGGTTTAGGAAGATTTTACTTGCTGCTACCCAAAATTATATTTTTAGCAATATGGAGATGGTGAAGGAGAGAGAGCATTTTCTATTGTTTAAAGCTTTTTTAAAAAATGATAATAGTCATGATTTCAAAACATGTTTTTAATTCATCAGTAATGTATTACTCTAAAAATTCCAACTAATGTCGGTGTTAATGTGCTATAAATAATGTTATAAACTTAATAAATAAACCCAGTAATGGCTAACATTGACACATTAGACATTTTGAATTCTACAGCCAAACTCTTTTAATTCCCCTGGTTTAAAGAGGTCTGACGTGTATTTACAAACAGACATAGCATTTTTGTTACTTCAGATTAAACTGTCCTCCCAGTTGTATGGCCTCATTTGCCAGTGTGGGTGGAGTGGTAAAAATGTAAGGAGAGAAATTATCGAATAATTTCAGGAGACAGAAGCTGCTTGTATTGTCTCCTTAGGAGAACCTGGATTGAAATATGAAATTAATGATCTTTTTTTAAAAAAAAAAATGAGCAAGAACAAATTGGTAGATATCACAGTGGCTACATAAGGAAAACAATCTTTTGATTTATCTTAAAGAGTGATTGACAATATGTTCTGGAAACAAACAGAGCACAAATAAGACAATGAGGTCTCCACAAAGAGGACACTGAGGAGAAACTGTGTGATGTAAACAGGAGGATGTCTGCTCAGGAAGGCCACACATAGGGTGTTTCAGGAACTCATTGACCATTTAAATTTTGCTTGCAGAGTTGTGGCCTCTGGCAGGTCATTTTGAGGCAATTGTGTGATGCTATCGCAGGAATGTGGAAGCCACACCACAGAATTAGATTTACTCAAATAATTGTACAGGATTTGAGAGTGTGGCAGGAGTTTCCTACAGACCTCAATGGGATCTCTTTTTGGAGAGATGAGTTATGCATCTGGGACACGTTAAAGGTGTCCTCAGATGCAGCCAGGTCTACAGAGTTGAGGATTTCTTTCAGAAGCATTAGTATGCTCAAGTCTGGCCAGAGGAGTGGTCTGGGGAAGGCTTATTGTTGGATTTGATATTTTTGGACCCCCCCCCCCCCAGTCATAATGGTTCAGTTTTGGCCAAGGGAGTTAGCTTACTCCTCTGTTCATTTCTGCCATGACAACATGGCTACAGTCTAGGTTATCAATTCCATATAATCCAAGTCACCTAGCGTTATGCATTTGGTCAAAGCCTTTGCCTTACAGTTCCTATGCTACAACATCTTATTCATGGCCCTCCATGTGGGTGGTATGGACAATGGGATAGCTGATGCTCTTTCCCACCAACCAACAGGAGTAACACCTGGCCTCATTGCTGTTAATGACCAAAAAAACAAAAACAAAAACTAGGAGGTTACACCTGATTGTATTATTGAGAAAAGTCCAATTATAGTCTGCCACAGTATATGTGAAGGTTGTTGCCAGGCAGGCAAAGGTTTCCTCTGAGAGGATGGCAGAGGGAAGAGGCGGTGTGGCCAGACAGCCAGGTGCAAGGCCAGAAGGATTGTTATGGCTATGTCTTGTGTATTAGAGAAGGCCACGTGCCAGAGCACAGATTGGGTCACCCCACTTGTTCCAGGGTGACAAGGTAGCATAAAAAGGCCGGTGTTTGCCTTGACCAGCTGCCAGTTAGACTCCCTAGCTGGACCTGCCATGCTGTTGGCAGTATTCTGTTTGTAAGGGAAGATGCTGCCTGATTTTTCTCCATTATCTTCTGTTTTTCCTCTTTGTCTAATTGCTGGCAAGCTTGCATGTTTTTGCTAAGCCTTATCTTAGAGTGCGGCAATAAATCAGTACTCTAAGCCTAACTAATGAGCCTCTGGAATTTTTTCTGCTTCACTGGAACACTGCTGTGGTGAAGCCTTGCTTCACAGATAGCACTCTGCTCATGCTCAGAGGAGCCAAGTCCTGCCAAACCCTGACAGTATATTCAGTGAGGGCTGTGTGCTGCCCATGGATCTTGGAATGTTGCCCTCCCCTGCCTTAAAGAAGCAGTTATATAAAATTCTAAATAACAGTTTCACATCTAAAGTTGCCCACTCACCCAGGACAACAGCAGGTAGTAGTCAAAATCAGGACCAAATGACTGAAGATTGGATGATTTGTAGAACAAGGAAAAAATATTGAATAAAGTATAAATTTAAAAAGTCTCTGACATAGTTGGTCTTATCCTAGTTGTGTACCTCTCAGCCTCAGTGTTTTTCACTGATAAAATACAGAGTTTGATGAGTACCTTTGATCAGGTTTGGGTGAGCATTGCAGTGTCCTACTATAATGCATATCTGTTAGGTCAGACAGACAGGTCAGACAGAATTCACTGCAACAAGGAATAGCAGTGGGCACTTGAATAGATGGTTTCTTGAAGGATAGTCTCATCAGTGCTTACTTGTAATCATACCTTAAAATGGAAACGGCATATATAACCATCTTGATACTCAAGAAGACTAAATTGGCGCTAGGGCCTTTTGTTTTTTCATGTGCTACAGGGGCACCCAATTCTTCAGTCAAAGAATAAAATTCCTTCCTTTTGGACAGTTCTGAAAGGAATGTGCCCTGCTACAGTTGGAACGTTCATGCTGGAATTCAGATGGGTGGCATGGACAAGACCTTTGCACACCAAATTCCCAGTACAGCATCTTCTGGATGTTAGAAACCATCTGGATCTTAGCACCCCTCCCTCCCTGGGGTTTCTCGACAATTTGGTCACTGTGTGATCTTTCTTCTGTAGTAGGTCTCACAGGGATCATTAGCTACATTCACAATTGTGAACACACATGATGCTACCTCAAGGCGGGATTCATTGCCAACTTCATTCTGAGAGAATCATAATAGAACAACCATGTGGGTCCAGAAAAATCCACCTACACCCTATAGATTATATGCACATACTGGGTGAGCAAGTATATTTTCCAGGACTGCACTTTTGCAATGACTCCCATGTAAATGAAAAAAGAAAAAAAAACTGAGACCAACCACATCATATGAACCTTGTGCTTACAGATGGTCTCCTTCTCTTTCTTACCTAGGCCCTCCCACTCATTTTTCTCCATCTCTTTGTAGAGTAAAGGGAAAGAAATCCACACAATATCCCTCAGTATGCTATCGATGGTGGATTGGGTTAGATGGTCAACCAGTAGCATAGTGGAATCCCTCAAAAGAATGGCCTCATACGCTGCCCCACCATATGTACCAGTGGTGGTGGTGGGTCCTCCAAGTTTCTTGGCATGCCACATGGCCACTGCTATGGATATGGTTCAACAAATTCCTCAGTTGCTTTGAAGAAAATTTCGTTGTTCAGAAAGTGGAAGGGGCAATAAAGGATCAGCTACTTTAAGTCTAATCTGAACCAACAGTAATGGCCTGGTTAATGGGGTGGAAGTGGTAAGATCCTTAGGTGGGAATGGTCATGTTCTCCTGGAGTTTGTTATAAAGCAGACCCAAACTAGTCTGCTGAGGATTGGAAACTTGTTGTGTGTGCCTTCAAGTTGTTTCAGACTTATGGTGACCCTAAAAGGAACCTATCAAGGGATTTTCTTAGGCTGCTTGTATGTGATGCACCCAAGTGCTGAAATGAACCTTGGTCTCCAGGATCATAGTCCAACCTTCAAACCACTAAATCATGTTGGCTCCCCTTGGGAATTTGACCTCCCACTAAACTCCCTCCTGAACTTCCAGAGCCTAACTTAACTACTTGGTCTGTGCAAAAAAACAAAAAACAAAACCCACGGCCACTATGAGAATCCACTTAACTCCACAGTGTGTGTGCTGCAGTAAGTACAGAAATGTCAAAGAACTCATCTGCCAGTCTATGTTCAGCAGCTCCACTATTACCACTATTTGCCTGAGCCAACACTTCACCCTTGCCCTTCATCACAATGGCCAGATCCTCTGTCTGTGGGTGCTTTTGCAAGACCTCCAAATGAGACAACACAATAGTGTTAAAAATTAACCTTATCTTTATCTTTTGAATAGACACTTGAAACTTTTCAGGCTTTTTCAACTTAGCCAGGATAACTGCCTGCCTCCCTTCACTCTCCTCATCTGAGGATGAAGGGGGCTCTGGAGGCAGACATTTCCAGGGGATTTCTTGGCCCTTGCCTGTAGGGGCACCACCAGCCTTCCTGGATGCCATGTGGATTTGAGCTGGAATCTTAATCTCTTACACAGATAGATCCACCAAGGGCTTAGATGTAATATACACCTGGCTGCTAATACCTTACACTCAAAAGGAGGAACCAATACTTCCAATCCAATATTCAGACTACAAGGAGGGGTGAACAGGAAAGTATAGTCCTATACTTTCGAGAAGGACCATGGGGAGCTAACACGGTCCCTTTCTCCCCTGATTGGGTTGCAAGCAATACCTCTGCCTGCAAAACCAGGGAATGCAGGACAGAACATAGCAATAACACCATGACCCCCAAAGTAGAAACTAGGACAAATCAAGTCCATTCTAAGCCAGTGGACAAACATGAAGCCAAATAAATAAACTGACCTAAGAGGGATTGTGTGGCCTAAGAAAGAGAAGGGCCAGCCACACTACAAGGGCTGCAAAGCCATCACATAATCACCCCTCCCAGCAGTTCTAATGTATTAATGCATGTGACACCCCTTCCCCCACAGTCCCATTAGGCCATCTCCACCATCAGCACAAGGCTGATGCAACAACTGCCCTGAAACTGCCTTCTCAGGCTACAGCTCAAGCCATGAAGTCCTGAAGCAAGACACCTCCTCCCAAAAATAAGGTTTTGCAGACAGAGGTATTGGTTGCAGCCCAGTCAGGGGAGGGAGGGACAGTGCTAGGTCCCTGCAGTCCTTCTCGCAAGTAAACAAGGCCAGAGACACAACAGACCCCATGCTTCTTCCTGGTATTCCACCCCAAAGTCCCCTGGCTGCCTCAAACCTGTCTACAACTTACAGCAGGAAAGGGAAGCAGAACAGAAGAGTCAAGAAAAAAACAAAGGAGAAAAGGGGAAAAACAGAGAGGAGAATGCAAGCACACCACTGAGGAGACAGTGAACACATCAAACAGAGAAGACTACAAGAACACCAAATAACAGAGCGTGCAAACACAGCAAACAGAAGGGAACACAATCGTACCAAACAGAAGACAATACAACCGCAAGTAAAGGGCAAGAAGAACAGGAAAACCCACAAATCCCCACTAAGCACCCCACACACCCCACAACACTTAGCTGAAATGTCTGAAGGTCTTGTCTCTGCAAAGCAACTCATAGAAAAAGGCATGTGGAGGGAAGATGAGGCCCCTTATTGACTCTGATTCTCCACCCCCTTTGCACCAGATGCAAAGATTTCTGGTCTCCTCAAATGGAAGCCATCAAAGGTAGCCTCTTCCTTGCAGTGCCATGTGCTGTGCAGGTGTGGGGCCCCATTCTGTGGTTAAGTGCTCCAGAAAGCTGTGATGCAGCAGAAGCCCTTGGGTCCCAAAAAGGAGGAAGAATTTGACTCTGCCAGCATCCAACAGACTCTTGGCTTCAGATGGCTACTGCTTTAGAAATAGCGAGCACTGATATTCTTTAATGTAAAGAATATCTAGGAATGACTTTGTCCAGTATGACCACAGAGGCAACTTTGTAGCTCTGCGTACATTTAGAGTAAAAGTGTTCCCTGTACTGCATTACATTTTGGAATGAGAAGGTCATTATTTTTTGCAAAACAATGTTAACAAATAGTAACGTAATTACTTCTTTAATAGTAACAAATCATACTTGCTTATTATTTCTAAAATGCTGCTTGGAGGAGATCATGGGGGAGGGCATCAAGTAATTTTCCTATTTTTAAGGTGCATTTTTAAAACCCCTCCAAAGTAATTTATTACCTGTGTATTACCAAAGTGCTGTTCTTAAGGTAGCAAGTAATGAACAATGACTGACTCACTAGTATTTGAAGAAGAAATAAAGAAAAATGTTAAGCTCTTGACTGTGACCAATATTAGGGTGGTCTAATAGAAGAAAAAGTAAAATCAGTAAAATCACTTCCGGGACTAGAGTTTCTGGGTAAAATTATGGAATGAAAAGAAAACCACTTTGCTTCCATAAGAGAGATTAGAGATTGACAAATCTATCTCTCTTTCCATAACTTTTGCATTTTTCAAGCACAAATTTCAAACACAGGTTGTCCTATTTCTGCATTAGAATTTTCTTTCAGAGTTCCACTTAAAAACCCATTTAATTTTCATGTAAACTTTTATATGTAATTCCCTACAAAATATAAAACTGCCTCAAAACTTGGAAAGCTGCAAAAAAAAATGAAGACCTGTTGCATTCCAGTTGGCATATTTAGGAAGCACAACTTTGGTCATTTCATATTAAAATTTGACCAAATAAATATCATCCCTCTCCTTAAAAAAATCTGTAATCTGTTTGTAATCATTCTACTTATTCCATCTTTCTGCCACTTCTTCCATTTCCCCCCTATTACTACAAAAAAGAAGCCTGTTCAGGACTGAAAGAACAACTTCACAATGCCTTTTGATTGGTAGTGCTTGGAGCTGTCCATCTGAAAGCACCATCTCCTAGGAGCCTTAAATAGTATTCTCTGTTGTTATTAATGATAGATAGGCTCCTGAAAGTTTGGGCTGAGATGTATATCACTTTCTTAGTTCTTTGATGTACTTCAAGACTTCTGGAGGTTCTTTCATAGAAGTTACAATTAGGTTTAGAAACTTAAAGTCTAAGTTTGAAATCTGTGTTTGAATAGTCCTATAGATTTTCAGATCTTGACTGACACTGGACTTTAAGTACTATCACAAAGGAATACTATCTAGTGAAAAAAAAGAGGGAGGGAGTTGGAAGGTGTTCTAACATTACAATTCACTGGCCCACTTCTTTTTCAACTTTTTTTTTAAATTCAAACCATCTACATCTTGATGTTTTTTGAGAGCTGTAGAAATCTCTATGAGTGTCAGAACAATAAAGAGTTCTGGCCCCAAATACTTTGCAATGTGAAATAGCAACCAAATGGCACCGCCTCACCCACTTGGACTGGATTTAGAAAAAGAGTGCTGATCTACCAGTTCTTGCCTCTATCGATTGTTCCCTCATCAATTGAATCTGCTACATACCAGGACCAGCTCTACAAAAGTCTATCTAGAAAGCAATGTTATTATTTTTGTGTCCTCACCACAAACCCAAATGCTCACAAAGGCTTTCTTGGCAGTCTCTAACACAGATCATGAGATCTTCTCAGCTTTAGTAATGTAAAAATGTTTGGGGCAGGCATGTTGTATAAATATGTATAGAATATTAAACATGTACACACAATATATGCGCAATGGAGGGAAACACTATCAAGCATCCTGTAGGAACTGATGAACTAAGCTCCTGGTCTAGAATTTGTAGGTTTGGAAATTGTAGGCTTAGGTTTTCAATGAACACTAGCTGCTTTTGAGTGTTGAGGTTTTTTAGAACTCTATTCCCACGCATAGCCAATTCTTCTTATCTCAAGAAGAACAAAATTAAGTTTGGATTGGAACCAAGCAATATGTTGACGGAAAGTTTGAAGGACGGGTTAGAAAACAGTGGTGTGAGTGTGTGGGGCAGTAACACAGAGACACACATTTTCAGTTCTTCCAGTTGTTTCTTCTCTATGGATTGTCCTTATTTTTTTTTATTTTAGCCAGACTTTCTAAAGTTCAGGGTAAGAGAGAGAGAGAGAGAGAGCATTTCTAAAGTAAACAAATAAAAGTGGACTGACTTTCCCACTCTCAGTCCTGCCCCACTCACTCAAATGCTTACTGTATCATTTGGAACTTGAATGGAAAAAAACGGGGGCATATATAATAAAAGCTCCATCCAGGCATTGTTAACCCCAGAAGATCTCACACCAAAGAACTTAAAAGTGTTCAGCCACCATAGAATTTAATTTACACCTCAACTACGGAAGCCAGATGCATATCTATAAAAATATAGACCTTTCAGTACAGAGTGGGAGATTGATTGACCCTTATGATTTGCAAAGAAAAGAAACTCCCTCTTTCATTCTCTTTCATATGAGATGTTTAATGTGATCCTGCCCTTGCTTCCCGTTTTATCCGGGGTTCAGTTCATTCTCAGTATGTCTTAATACATTTGGATCCCTAATGTCTTCTTATATTGGTGTATTGTGTTAAATCGTCATCTCTACAGCTCAGTAAATAGAAACCACTTTGGAAACAGCAAAGGCCACTATATTCTACTGAGTTGATAACCACACAGTAATATCAGACACATTTCAAAAGGAACATGACCCCACCACTTCCAAATGGATGAGAACACTTGTGAGAGTGAAACAAGACAACTGGCTATTTTTTTCCTGCCTTGGAGAAGCTAGCCACTAAGGAGATAGTGAAGCATGGGGTGATCTCTGCAATGCCTCTAGGTAGTATCTGCACTTTTCTGCAGAACCCACATTGCTACCCATTTACATTTATTTTCAGCATGGAGTTACCCAGTCACCATACTTGGGACTAACTAGGTATGGGAGGATATCAAAATTGGTTGGATTCTCTTTCTTTCCCCCCCACTACTTTACTTCTGCAGCACTGGGGTGGGCTTCATCCTATGTTATCTGGCTATTATGACCACTGTTTAATTTGACATGGTGTTATCTTCTTCCTCTAAATTTTACTAACATTTATTCATTCGCCTTTCTGAATTTGGCCAAGTGGACATTTATTTGGATTTAGCTAAGCAGACATTTATTTGAGGCTAGGCTGCACAGCACAGTCCATAGTGGGTTCGTTTTATGTGAGGAAGGATTTGTCCACCAGGGAGTATCTTCATAGCCACTAAGTAAGAACCTTTCTGCACTACACTGTTGTAAGCTATTATTCCACTTTCAACATCCTATGGAGGCATTGGGTTTGCAGTTTAGGGAGGGGCATTTAGAATTCTCGGCCAGAGAGCTCTTTGGCCTCAGCAAACTACAAACCCCAGAATTCCACAGGATGTTGAAAGTGGAATAATAGCACTCTAACAGTGTAGTGTGGAAAGGCCCTGAGTGTTTTCATGGTAGGTAAGTCTTTGCAGAGGAGTAACAGGAAGACTGTAATAAGGGTTAGCTAAATCTATTGCAGCCAATCAAGCAGGACCTTTCCTTTTTATACCCATTTGGGGAATATGGCTATGACAGGATACAACAGGGCATTGCCTCTTACACATCTTTAAGCCTAGGGGTTTCACCCTTAAATTGTCTTTATGAAACAACCTGTGGCACTTCACTATTTAATGTTAGTGTAGCTAGTTCCTTGCCATATTGCAGCTTCCTTTAACTTAAATTAAGCCCATGTAAATCTATCTTTGTTGTCCTGTCTTCAGCCTTGAAGGGGGGTTATTAATAGTTAGCTTTCACTTTCAATTATCTAAGCACTTCTAAGTTTTTAGGCTTTAAAAAAAGGTGCAATTTTGAGATCATAAGATCATAGAATCATAGCATCATTGAATCATAGAACAGGAAGAGGCCAAAAGGTCATTCAGTTCAAACCCATGCCATGCAGGAATACACAATCAAAATACTCCTGACAGATGGCCATCCTGTGTCAGCTTAAAATATTCCAAAGACGGAGACTCCACTACACTCTAAGACAGCATATTTCACTGTCAGACTGCTGTAACTATCAGAAAGTTGTTCCTAATGCTTAGGTAGAATCTCTTTTCCTGTAGCCTGAAGCCACCGTTCCATGTCCTAGTCTGTGGAGCAGCAGAAAACAAGTTTGCAGAAAACAAGCTTGCTCTATCTTCCATATGTCATCCCTTCAAATATTGAAACCTGGCTGTCATACTATATCTTACCCTCTTCTTTAGGTTAAGAATATCCACTTCCCTAAGGTGCTTTTCATAGGGCATGGTTTCCAGGCCTTTTACTATTTTGGTTGTCTTTCTCTTGTCAATACCCTTCCTAAATTGTAATGCCCAGAACTGGACACAATATTCCAGGTGAGCTCTGACAAAAGCAGAATAGAGTGGTACTATCACTTTCCTTGATCTAGACATTATACTCCTCTTGATGCAGATTGCAATCAAATTGCTTTTTTTTTTTAAGTTACCAAATCACACTGTTGACTTGTGGTCTACTTAGACTTCTAGATTTCTTTCGCATGTACTGTGGTCAAGCCAGGTGTCACCCATCCTATGCCCATTCATTTCATTTTTTATATTTAAGTGTAGAACCTTATATTTCTCCCAGTTAAAATTCATTTTATTAATTTAAGTCCAGCTCTCTAATCTGTTAAGGCCATTTTGAATTCTGATCCTGATGCTGGGGTGTTAACTACCCCTCCTAATTTGGTGTCATCTGCAAATTTGATAAGAATGTCCTCTATTTCCCCATCCAAATCACTGATAAAAATTTTGAATAGCACTGGGCACAGGACAGAACCCTGCGGCAGCTCACTAATCAGGAGGAAGACAACACATTGGTGACCACCCTTTGGGTTTAGTCAGTCACCCAGTTACAAATCCACCTAACATTAGTGTTGTCTAGCCCACATTTTACTAGCTTGCTTGCAAGAATATCATGGAAGGCCTTGTCAAAGCCATTAAAGAAATCAAGATATGCTACATCCACAGCATTCCCTTCATCTACCAAGCTTGTAATTCCATTAAAAAAAGAGAGAGAGAAGATTAGTCTGGCATAACTTGTTTTTGAGAAACCTATGTTGATTTGTAGTGATCATGGAATTCCTTTCTAAGTACTTACAGACTGTCTAATGATCTGCTCTAGAATCTTTCCTGGTACTGATGTTAGATTGACTGGGCAGTAATGGTTTGGGTCTTCTTTTTCTCTATTTTGAAGATGGGAACAACATTTGCCTTCTTCCAGTCTGCTGGGACTTCATCTGTTCTCCAGGAATTCTCAAATATTATCACCAGTGGTTCTAAATTATATCTACCAGTTCTTTTTATACCCTTAGAGTAGTTTGTTTGGCCCTGAAGACTTGAATTCATTTAGATAGCCAGGTATTCCTATACTGCCTCTTTACCTAGTCTGTGGTGCCTTTCCCCCACTGCATCATCTGCTTCCAGTCTCATAGGGACCGGGGGGGGGTTTTTTTCGCCCCAGGCGGCAATGTTTTTGGGGCATCCCGGCCCATAGCCATACCCCTGCATACCCTGGCCATGCCCCCACACACCACAGCTAGTCCCCATGCACAGTGGCCATGCCCCTTGTGTAGTCCTGCCCCTTTCTGCCCCCCCTTCCAAGCTCCACAACTATCTGCTCCATTTTTCCCACATCAAGCACTGTTCTCCTCATGTAAGAAGCTTTTGAGTAGTTCTGCCTTTTCTCTGCCCCTTGTTAGCAGTTCACCATCTTCTTCACATAGTAGTCCTACTACTTTCTTGTTCTTCCTTTTGCTAGGGGCATAACCAAAAAAAGCCATTTTAATTGTTTTTAACTTCTCTAATTAAAACCTCTCTAGCCTGAGCTTAGTCTATGTTTTAGCTTTTCTGATTTTCTCCCTAAATGTGCTGGCCATTTGTTTGAATTACTATTTATTGATTTTTCCCTCTTTTTCATTTGTTTTACATGTACATTTTAAATCTTAGTTCAATTGAAAGTTCTTTAGACCTCCATCCCAGTTGTTTTTAGACACCACCCACTTTTCTTCTTCATTGGAACTGTCTGAATTGAGCCTTCAATATCTTGCTTTTAAGAAACTCCCATTCATCACAAGCTCTCTTCTGTTTTGTTATTTCTGACCACGGGGTCACGCCCAGTATTTCTCTAAATGTTCTGAATGTACTGAAGCCAGCTTCCTTAAAGTCTAGGATGTGTGCCTGACTATGCTTCGCTTCCCCTTTTGGCTGTATAATAAACTCCAGGAAAACATGTTCATTCCCAACTAAGGATTCTGCAACTTTCACCCCATTAACCAGGTCATCATTGTTGGTTCAGATCAAATCTAAAATACCTGTTCCCCCTATTGTCTCTTCCACCTTCTGGACAATGAAACTGTCTGCAAGGCAAGCGAGGACTTTGTTGGACCTAATAGTCTTGGCAAATGTTCCAGGAAGGCATCATCCAAATCCTCAGTCTGACTCCTACAATGACATCTCTGTTTTCCTCTCCCCCTTAATTTTCACCCAGATGCTCTCAACCTCTCTAAAACGTCTCTGTCTGCATGATTGTAATTTACTCACAAGCTATAAAGAATTGTCTCAAAGTAAACTTTTTCCTTATTCCAGAACTCTACAATATATGTCTACCTTGAGAAGGACCTATCATGTGCTCATCAGTGATATTTTCTTTTATTTCCAAGATTTAGATGCTAAATTCAGATGATTGATGATGCATGAAGATTCCCTTTTTCAATGAGCAAGGAAGAGAAATCACAGAAGTAAAAATATAAGATTTTTAAGTCTCATAATGTTTTAGAATGAAAATTATGAGACTTTTTTGAGAAGACACATAAGTCCACTATACCACTTGATTTGAATTGCAGATTTTATATGAGTTAGGACAAGAACCTGAATAAAGCTTAATCTATATTACACACGAAGGGAGTGAGAGTATATGTTACTTCTTTTTTATATGAAAATATATGAGACTATTCAGCGCTTCCCTTCATGTGCACTCTTTATTACGAACATAAATACCACCTGGAAAACAAAGTCAAAAAGAAATAAGAACAGAAAGTTCAGAAAGATACCTCTATGTTATGTGACCTACTGTGACCAGTTTTTAAACTTCATTTTGATGAAAGGATTATGGGTCAAGTTTAAACAGAGTCAATGTTTGTAACATCATTATTTCAAAACAATTCACTGAATTACTCATTCCTACAGTATGAATTTTAATCTATACTTTTTTTTTGTAGAAAAACAAGGTAGATTGTTGTAATATCATTACATTGTTGTTATGATGACATTGTTGGAGTGGGAAGAAAGGGTCTTAATTTCTTCTCATATTAATCATATTATGAGGCCTTGGTGTTCTGCCACCCCAAATTATTGCTTCTTTACTTTTAGACAATGCTTCTTTGGCACTCCTATTAGTGGAGGGTCTTGCTTCCATTTCCATTTCCTCCGATTCCATTTCCTCTGGTTCAAAGCTTCCTGCTGTATTTCCTGCAGTGTTACAAGTCTCTCAGCAGCACAATTTTGATTGGGTTGCAATGTAACAGACAAGCAGGGCCTTGCATAGATCTAAGCAGCACAGCATTGAGGTTTAAAGGCAGAGAAGAGACTTCAAAGATATCTCCTGCATGACCACTCATTCCAACCACAATAATGGCCTATAGGGAAAATGTGCAGAGAAGAATTTATGGCCCTTTACTGGGAAAAATAAAGTTAACAAAGTTACTTGAAAGGTAACAGAGTTACTTGTAAGACATTGCTACCATGCTCAGGGTAGTGCAGAGTTTATAATTTCCTAATGATTAAATAGTACACATGTTCATTTGTGAAACCAGTTTCCAGGGGTGGAGCAGAATATGGATTCTGGAGTAATTTTTTTCTCTTTCTTTTAAAAGTTGCTATGTGTTTTTCCTTATTCTCCCATTCCTAGGTTGATTTAATTTTGTTAATAATTTCTTTCACCCTTCCTGACTTTTGGTCTGCTAAGAATTTGGCATATTTAGTATGGTAAAAGCAGGCTGGTGATGTCCAGATAGTATTAAATGCCATCTATTAAATATTTTAAAATAAATCTGTAGCTCATCCTGTGTTATTGTTGTGATCAGCACTTGATGTGGATTCCAGACAATTACAGTGTGCTCCCAGAATTTTGATTTAAAACTGCAATGTCAGGAACCCAACTGGGGGGAAATGCATCTGGGGGAGAAGAATTTATGGGAAAAGTGTTATGGTATGGGTTAAATATCTTTCTACCATATATAGCTGTCTCCCTCTAAGTTGTATTCCTCTTCTTTTCAGATATTTCACAGAGATTTTTGGTAGACCTCTGAATGGCTAGTTTGATTCTCACTACAAAGGGAGACAAGAGTTTCACCTCTGCAAACATATGAAGTTTGATTTGGAAATCATGAGGCAAAAATCAACATCAAGACTCACGGTCTCACTTCCAGACTGTATTTGTGCTTGAAATGACCAGCATAAAAATGAAGCAGCTGTAGATAGACGTCAGTCCCCAGCTTGAAAACCTCTCTTGTCTGACAACACAAGGCTAGATGGACCATGGCTCTGGTTCAGAGTAAAGTAGCTTGCTATGTTCCTGAGTGGAAGAGCAGCACAGGGATTTTCAAGTTTCTCCTATTCAATTTATCATTACATCTGTGATTCTAGTAGTTGAAACATTACATCACTATCAGAGAATAAATTTATGGAGAAGTAGATCATTTGACAATCAACATGAGCAGAATGGTACTGTAGGTGCTAAAAACAGGAAATTGGGGGAAATTATTCCTTGCTGGTTATTGATGGGTGAATTTCCCCCAAAGAAATAAGAATTTGTTTGTTAAATCACAAATTCCATAGTCAAATCTCAGATGAAATTTGTCATTCTTTTCAGATCCCTTTTTGCCATGAAGAACAAAAGGACAACAAAAGACAAAGGAAACAAATGTAAATATGCTGAGAAATATTGGCCGAGACCACTTTTTAAAAAGTCTGATCTGTAAGACATAAGAGCAAGAGCATACACTTTGTTCTTAAAATAGTTAAAGCAAAATTCTGTGTTGGAAGGCTATTTTAAACTGTGGAAGCTGAAAGAGCATTGGACAGAGGCTGTTAACAAGCAAGATGTTTTAGATGCTTCTAACTAAAGGAAGTTTGTTGATCAGTAGTTGAATCTCTAGTGAACAGATTGCCACAGCTTTGACAGTAATAATAACAGATGGGGTTAATTAACAGGATGTCAGTGTATGTAGTCCCACAAAAATTAATATTTTTAATCTCCAAGCACAGCATACTAGTTTTAATATGCTACAAAGGAAAAAAAAGGAGAAAGGAAAAGAAAAATGGATTTGAAGAAATAGATATGGGCTGTGCATTGGTGTCAGACAGTTATTATTAACTCACTGTCTTTCCCCACAGTTGTATGTAGTTTTTTTTTTAAAAAAATGTTATTTAGTGAGCCTTTCTTTTCTATATTAAAATCAGAGAAAAAGAGCATCTTTTGGAAAGAACTTGGCAAAAATCCTAGAATACTTTGCAGGGGGAAGTCATTCTGGTCACAAAGTTTCCTTCTGTTCTTGTGCTGAGTGAAATAAATAAGATATGCCTCCTTGATGTGTCGATTGTAAGGACTGTTACAAAACAGAAATGCCAAGATGGCAAAAGCATATTGAAAACAGTTGTGTTTTTTATGTTATAGATGGCATGGAGGAAAACACAGAAAGGTGAAAGGAGAGGGAGAGAACTGGACATAGTTGTTCTAATGTTTTGTTGGGGATGATTTCAGGGGCTTTTATGCACAGCAAAGTAAATAAAACCATGGACATAATTAGATTAAAGGACACCAGATACTACTGTATGGAAGCAGCATAGGTGAATGCTAGCTATTAAGATGGGATTAATGGACTAGTGTTGATGGTTTATATTGAGGCACATGATGAGGCTGACTTGATCAAGCCAAAATGTCATAGTACACTTTTGTTCACCCTGAAATTGCATCTGATTAGTTAACCTCTTCTTTACATAGGAGAGATATGGACCCCATGAGATCTTGGTAACGATCTAATTCTTTGATAATTTCTTTGTTGAAGGAAACAACAAATAATTTTAGCATTTTTCTTCCTACTGTGACAACACGTTCAAGCACTGTGAAGTTTTCAAAGGCTAATCAGAGATCAGGGCTTATTATGTGCAAAATATGCATGTTTTGTAAACAAAACAGAATTTTATACATAGAAAGTAATATTTCTGCCCAGAAAATGCTGTTTCTTGTGCAGAAAATGCTGCCTTCTGTGCAAAATGCCATATGTGAATTTATTTGCACCATTGCAATGAATGAACAGGAAGCTGACCTTTAAAAAAAAACTGGTCAGTGGAATCCCTTGTTTAGAATGGCCCAATGCTACTTATCTACTAAAATGTGTGGATGAATAATCTTCATACAATTAATGGCTGTGCCTGGCTTGGTCCAATTCGGTGTGAAAGTAAGGATGCTGTCCCTTTCTCAGATCTGGGCTAAAACTTTTTTCCTAGTCCCGGGCAAAAGACAAGATGACACCCCACCTTCAGTTCCATGAACAGAATAAATGGGACTGGTAAATTAATCTTATTTCAACACTGGAAAGAGGGGTTGATTACCCTCTACAATTAAGGTCAGCAAGCTAATGTAGGGGTGAAACTGATTGGAAAGGGTGGGCTCAGAAGAAATGCCTTGGGAGATTGTCACACCACTATCATATGTGGCAGTTGCTTTACACTGTGATATGGAGGGATCAGCCCCTTCCTGCTGCAAAATACGTGAACAGGGAATGAAATAAAAATACTGTATTTGCTGGCATATGACACTCATTTTTTCTCCTGAAAAATATTGTTTGCAAATGGGGTGCTTTGTATTTGCCAGTGTGCCTTATACACCGGCAAATAGTATTTGCCGGTGTATAAAAAGGGTGCGTCTTACGGGTGCATCCTATATGCTGGCAAATATGGTATTTATTACCCCAAGCTCATATTGAAACAGGATTTTTACCACAACTTCTCACGTAGAGTTCTAGGAGAAACCCTGACCACCTCATTTAAATGCCAACCTGCATAGATAAAGACAGGTACCGTGGGGATGATTGAGATGTTTTAAGAGCTTTTCTTCTTGCTCAGAATGCTACTGAAGTCATTGCAACATAAGCCTCGACTTGCGCCATAACAGCTACAGCAGGGGTTAGGATCAGGCTGAAAGTGTTATTGCTGTTTGTCTACGAAAATCACATATTTGAGAAAGCGCCACTAAAAACCCTTCACAAATTCTCAATCTCTTTTAGCATTTCCTATCTCCGGGAAATAGGAAGAGATAAAATGTCTCACTCTTTTTTTGCCCTTCAAGAATGAGTGCAAAACCACTGAGGATTAAATGAGCACTGACACAAAAATCCAACCTTTTCCGAGCTGAGTCCCTTTGGTCTGAGGTGCAGATGTGATTGTGTAACAACTTGCATTTCACCTCACACAGAACAGAGAGAGATGAGGCGGGGGGGGGAGGGAGAGAGGAAGTCTGTAAAAGGTTTTGCCTGACAGAGGCAGTTTAACTTATTTATTTTTGCTGGCATTTCCATCTTGTCAACCTTATTATTTCTGTCATACTCCTCTAATAATTATGCTCCTTCACACATTATATTCATCAATATGTGTACACATGCACCTGCACAAATTCACACTGAGAATATTTGCATTATACCTAATGATAACTGACATAGCTGTCTCTATACTTGTGTGGCTTTCTTCCCTGTGATACCTGAGTGTTTGACAGTCTCACCGTAGATTCCCCCCACCTTTTAATACACAAGTAAGTAGGGAAGCAGTGCCTGAAATATAATGATGGGGAGCTGTAACAATACAAACCAAAGAGCCTGCATCTTACTGCTGCTTAAGCTGCATGTTTGTTTCTTCAGTGAAGAGGTTGTCTGAAAAGGTTTTGAAAAGTAATTTCTTACTGCAGAAAACATCTTGTGTAGGCAAATCCTGTTTTCCATAGCATGCTTTTCTAAAACAGTTCAGTGGCAAAGACTGCTGCTCATGGAGGATTCAATCCAGATTTGGCTGTGCACATATGGGCTGTTTGAAGTAAGTTGCCCTGCTGCCTCCTCCCCACAGAATCTGTCCCAGCCCTCTCGAAATCAGGGAATATTTCTTGGAGAAAAGAGGAGTTCTCTCCAAAATCAGATGGAGACACTTTCCACAAGTGGTGCTCAAGTTTATGAACCCAAACCTCTCTAGAAATTTCTCTGACCCTTTTCTCATGTGGAAAGGCATGTGGACTCCACTTACGATTCCACACAACTTTGGACATTGCAGTAGTTCAGATACCATGCAGAATAAAATCCAGTCTATTAAAGACTGTTTACTATAACCATTGCTCACACTGATTAGCACGGAATAACTACAAAATACTGACTGTGCCCTTATTAATATATATATATATATTTGGGAGATTTGTTTGTAGTATCTTGGGTGAGCTAGCAACTATTTCCTTACAGGTGGAAAACCTGGTCAGAATTCTTGTGACTGAAAGGCATACTGCTTACAACAAAGAACCTCTTTCATAGCCATGTCAGCTTTCTTCAGACTGATTGCTTTGTTTAGGGTTATGCCTACTTTGCATTACTGCATTATTGCATTTCTCATTCCTTTCTTCATTGCACTTTATTCTCAGATGGGATTTGTGCACTCATGCAGATGTGATTTGTTTAGTCATTCCAGAATTAGAGGTTGTAGTGGGTTGAAAAATACTCCACACACTTCAACAAAAGCAGGGGGCTAAAGTCGGTTGTGAATCTTTATTACAATTGCTGTGTGCCTTCAAATAGTTTCCAACTTATGGTGACTCTAAAGTGGGAGTTTGCCTTTGCCTTCCTCTCACTCTGAGAAAGTGTGACTTGCCCAAGGTCACCCAGTGGATTTCCATAGCCAAGGAGGGATTCAAACCCTGGCCACCAGAGTCATAGTCCAACACCCAAATCACGATGGCTCTGTAATGACAGTAGATCTATTGAATCGATTGAACTTTCAGAACTGTTGACTTACTAAGTTTCCATTTTATCCATGGTCTACTCAAGTTGGAACTCACAATTAGGTTTTGGCCAGGGATTATTAATTCACTCCTGCAACAGAGGAGGATAAACAGACATACCAATTACATTGCTGTTAGTCAAATTTCAGTATACAAAAATGGACAGGAGACAAAGTAAATCTAGCATCCATAAACAAATTTATTTTATAGTTATGCACAGAATATATAAAATTAGTGTTTTGTTTTTTTTAATGGCTGTGATATCTAACAACAAAACCAGAGATAGAATGAGTGTTTATGTCTGTTAGGAATCCCAGCTGTCAGAGCCTGGATCTGAAAGGCTGAAAGGGAGGAATTTCAGAGTGAGAGGATTACTCTCAGGGTGAGAGCACTACCTTAAAAAATCTCTCTCTTTGAAGCTTATTTTGGCTGGACTGTAACTCTCAAGTGTTATTAGAAGCAGAAGCAGAACCAGCAAACCAGAGCTGGGAAAGAGCTCCCACCTCCATTTACTACACAGCTCAGAAAATTTAATTAGAATAACAGATTTTTTTTATCTTCTGTTAGAACTGGTATTTATTATTTCACTTACATGATCAGAACAGTACTTAGAAATCATTATCACTGAAATGAGTCCATGATCTGCCTTTTTTGGGAGGTCCTTCACCTGAGTTTTGGGGATTTCCCTCTCCCATCCCCTCCACATTTAGCAGTGTCCCCCTCCCAGCCCTTAATGCAGGGTTTTCAGGGAGCTGGATAGACTGGTGTGATAAAGAAAGGATAGAAGGCCCCCTTCCACCAGCTCAATTGAACACATCTAAATCTAGATCCAATCCATTGTGTTTCATGGAACTTAGTCCCAAGTATTCATAGCACGAGTGGGGAACATTTAGATGTACAGAGATGTTTGATTGACAGTCTCTTAGACCTGGTCACACAAGTTGGGACTTTGGAAGTTGTAGTTCTAAATGTCTAGAGGGTCTACTTTTTCTAACCCCTGGGGTTAAGATTGCAGTTTAAGAAACCTATTGTGTCATGAGCTTTAGCAGACCATTTGTAAAATATTTTGAGGGGTGGTGTCATGCATCTAGCAACGCAGGCAGGTGTTCATAACATTTTCAGTACGATATATTTATCAGCCTTTAGGGTTATATACATTTTGCCCAACAGCCAAAAGAAAGATGATAAGAGTAAATCTGTATTCATCAGTAGGTAGAAATAATGTCTTCAAGATAATCTCATTTCTGTAGCCTATTGTGACACTGGAACAATTATTCACAATTGAACAATGACAAAGTTCTGAAAATTACCTTTACTTCATGAAAGTGAGCATCTATAGTTCATGAATGATAAAAATGAATTCCATAATCCAGAATTTTGAACTACTGTTTTGCAATTTAACTAGCAGGTCAAATAGTCAAATAAGATAAAAAATGCAATAACATTTTATCTAAAGTCTTTTTTTTTCCTGTATTGGAGAGGGCATAATGATTAAATTCTATATTTTTCCATGAACAATCAGAGAAGCAAAGCAAGCAGAGGTATCAGTTCAATATCCCCAGCAAGTCACCACTGAGACCATGAAAAAGGATCAGAGGGATATTTGGTTCTTCATCATCCTGGAGAGAAATAACAATTGGAGTTCTGTCCTGGCCCCTGTTTTGTTCAACACATTTATCTTTGACTTGGATAAAGGAACAGAGGTCATACTTATCAAATTTGTGGATGACATCAAATGGGAAGGGGTAGCTAATACCATAGAAGATAGAATCAAGATGCAGGATGACTTCAACAGATTGGGCCAAACAAGCAAAATTAATTCAAACAAAAATAAATGTAGGGTTCTGCATGTAGACAGGAATAAAATCAAATGCACAAATACAACATGGGTGACATTAGGATGGAGAGAACTTTATAAATGTGTAAAAGGCATTGAGAGGTCTTAGCTAAAGACAAGTCAACAGTATGATGCAGTAGAGGGGAAAAAGTTAATGTGGTTCTAGGGTGCATCAGCTGTGTCTGTGTCAAGAGATGCCATAGTATCAGTCTGTGTTGCTTCCATTTGACTTCACCTGGAATATTGTATCCATTTTGGGACACCATAGTTAAAGAGGTATACTGACAAGTTGGAACATGAAGACAGAAGGATCACCAAGACAGCAAATGTTTTGGAAGCCAATTCCTATGTGGAATGATTGAGACAGCTAGGTTTGTTTAGCCTTGAAAACAGAAGATATGATTGCCATTTTCATATATATGAGGGGCCGTCACATGGAAGAGGGAGCCAGCTTTTTCTCTGCCCCATAGAGTATAACCCAAGCCAGTGGATTCAAATTACAAGGAATTATTCTGACCAAACATTATAAAGCGAGTAAGGTCATTTCCACACGGGGCAAGGGAATTGCCCCGTGAAGCTACTTACTGGACTTTCTGGCTCCCCAGTCCAGTCCAGGTTGGTCCGGAGCAGTGTGTGGCCGTCGCTCTGCACTGCTCCAGCGTTGAAAATGGCGGCTTCCAGTTGGTCGAGGGTCTCAACTCGACCAACCACTGAAGCTCGCCAGCCTAAAGCCTGCCCCTGGCAGATCGCAGGCTCGCATTGGTGCGAGCCTGCAAATCTGCATAAGGGAGCAGGCTTGCACTGGCATGCTCCATGCTTTTGAAAAACCTCAAGAAACAGGACGACCACTTGGGGTCGTTCTGGAGTGGGGTGAGGTGTGGATCTACGTTAAGTAGATCCAACCCAGTCCACTCTCAGGTGCAGACGTCCTCCCTGGAGGACGCTTTGCACCGTTTTAAAACCCCCGTGTGGAAATAGCCTAAGAGTTATTCAACAGCACGATACTCTACTTCAGGATGTGGTGGAGTATTTTTCCCTTTAATTTTTCAAGGAGAAGTTGGATGACCTTAAGTCAGGGATACTTTAGTTATGGATTCCTGTACTGTCAAGTGATTGGACTCAATGACCTGTAAGGTCCTTCCAACAGCATTATTCTACAGTTCTGTACAGACTAACTTGCATAGTAATGAAAATCCCGATATATGAGAACTGTGGTTGTTTCTTAATTAACAGTACAACAACACACTAGGAAAAATTCTTGCTTTAAGGAATTCCTTCAGAGGTTGAAGACAAAAAACAACAACTCTCCCTCTGAGAACAGCAAGCCCAATAACAGTGGATTCACCCTAATAAGTCAACACTTCTCCAAGCCCCGCAAAAATTCTGACACTTCTGAAGTGGTAATTAATTCCTTACATTCTACAAGTTGGGCCTTATTTCTCTCTTTGAAATCCACCAGACTCAATAAAAAATCTCTATTACTTAAAAGCGAAGGTTGCAGCTGACTAGAGAGAAGCAAAATCAGTAATGTGTGCACATTCTTTTTTCACTGTATGATGCATTGACTACAAGCACAACTGAGGCATACAGGTAGCTTGGAACTATATGCTGAAGATGTAAAATACTGCTGTGGAGACGGTAGGTCCTCAAAGTGACAGCATCCTATCTCACCCATTCTCTTCGATCTTTAAAGAAGCACAACCCACTAGCTAGACAAGATAGCAAAATGATAAACTCATCACAGTGTAGTTTTGCTCTGGTCTCTGTCCTGCATGACTGTGCTTCTCTTATTGATATTTATATTTATATTACTCCATTTCTTTCTTAATTCTTCTTTTTTATTGTCTGTATCCAGTTTATGAAGATATTTTATGAATCATTTACAGATGATTCAAAAATTCACATATTTATTAATGAGATGCTAAAGCAATGCACAAATACTGTGCAATTACCAGCTCATTTTTACAGAGGGAGTTGTTTATGTGAAATATTCCCAAAGTGATAAAGTGGACACTTTTTATCAGAAAAAAACAAAACCAAAAAAAAAGTAGGTTTTGAAATATTTAGGGACAAAATACTATGTTCTGGATACTGTGGAATAAATAATATGGTGTACTGCCCTCCCAGATGGGTTATAATATACGCAGAGACAAGATGAGAAATTATTGGGAGATCAGTTATTGATCCATAGTAAGCTATAACATCATGCCATTGGAATAATTGCACTTTACATATGCCAAGAGTAGTTTGCACAGTTCTTGTATTTGACATATGCAATAATAATAATTTGTTAGTCTTTGAAGTTCCACAAGACTCTTCATGAATTTATATATGTATTCCTATATATTGGACTGGTTTAGGCCCTGTCAGTGCAAGAAACGGGCAAGGTGGCATGTAGACTGTGAGGCTACTGACCTATACCAGAGGTGAGAAATGCACGGCCCTCTAGATGTTGTTGGACTGATTCAATGCTAGCCAGCATTGCAGCATGGGAGCTGCAATCCAACAATATCCAGAGGGCTGCATATTCCCCACGTCTGACCTCAACTGTAAGTGTATTTAAACCTTTATAGACACTGGAGTGAAATATATCCTTCACAATCTATAGTCATGTCTTCCTCAAGAAGGCAGTGCTATAGCAGAAGTTTTGGTGCTATTTGAGGAATCAAAGCACCTTTCTTGTAGAGATGATGACAATGATTGCAACAATAAATATACATGATGTGTGTGAGCATGTTCTTTTCAGCTCGCTCTCCAGCCAAGTTTGAGATAAGTGTGTGTGTGTGTGTGTGTGTGTGTAGCTTATTGTATCCCAGTGTGCCATATGGTTCCTAAATGACATTCTTCACATCTCATGAAGATAAGCATCTGATTCCTAAGAGTCCAGCCAAATAACAAAGTTTTCTGCCTTTAAAACATTGAAATCTAAAGGTAACAAACACGAATACCAGTCATTTTCACAGCAGAGCAGTTCAGAATTGTTTAACGTAGGTGTTTCTGCAGCTGATAACACTGAGAATGTTTGCCATCTTCAGTGAAGCTCACACTTCTGCTGTGATTTCCATGGTGGCATTGTGAAGCACAGTGAGGCTGAAATAATGGAAAGGAGAATACCCATCTTGTTCAAATAGGATCTATCTGTAGCCTTTTTAACAAACTTCTATAATTGACACAGTTCTCCCTGATTTCTTCCAGTTCCCTATTAATGCCATTCTTCTTGAAGGTGAGAAAAAGAATGCTACGAAGACAGTTTCGAAGGACTACTGATAAGAAATCTTCTTCCTTCAGAGATCAAACCTCAGAACTTTGCTGTTGACTGGCTGGATGACGCATAGTAAGAATGAAATCCAAGAAGATATAATTAATGTGTGTGTGTGTGTGTGTGTGTGTGTGTGTGTGTGTTTCAGTGTCAGAACCAGAACAGAACTGTAGGAGTGACATAAGTCAATCAGACACTGGGTTGTGGTCCACACACATCTTCCTAGGTTTCTGGATCTCACTGTTTTGCAATGATTTCCTGTAATAAGCACTACTTATCAAATTTATATAAGAGATCAGTTGATCTGGCAGGTCAATTACCTGAGGTAGGAAGGTAATACGTACATTTGTCCTTCCTTATTGAAGGCTCAATTGGAAGCATGTCCAGGGAAGAAAAAAAGTGGGAGGCGTCTACGGATGTATAAAGAACTTCCAGATGAACTGAGGTCAAAAGAGGCATATATAAGAAATAGAAGGAGGGAGAAATCAGCAAAGAAGGCAGTATTTGTAGAAAAGCTAAAGCTCAGACTATCTAGAGATGTTTAAAAAATAATAATTCTTTTTGTCATGTTCAGAGAAAGAAGGATAATGAAATGGTAGCCACTGCATGGAGAAGATGGTGGAATGTTAAGGTGGGACAGAGAGAAGGCAGAACTCCTCAGTATCATCTCCCAAAATGAAACAATGCTCAGTCTGGTAAAAAAATAGAATGAATTGTCAGTTGTGTAGGAATGGGTAGGGCACTTTGCCCCGGGCGGCAAAGTTTTTGGGGTGTCCTGGCTCCTAGCCACACCCCCACATGCCCTGGCCATGCCCCCACACACCATGACCACACCTCACTCACTGTGGCTATGCCCCCATGCACTGCAGCTACGCCCTCACACACCATAGCCCTATCCCCTTCCCGCCCCCTCCACACACTCCAAGCTCCCCCACTGTGAATTTTACAGTACAAGGTCTTCAGTCTAGAATAGGCAAAGAGGTAGTACAGGAGTACCTACCAACTCTACGTGAATTTAAGTCTTCAGGGCCAGATGAATTGCATCAAAGGTTACTAAAGGAACTTGCAGGTTTTCTCTCACAACCACTGTTGATCATCTTTCATGCCCCCAGGGCTAAGTGATTCTGCTGTGGTATAGAGAAGAAAAAGGTAGCCCTGGGGTTATGTGCTCATGTCCAAGGCCATTATGGGAATGCCTCCAGGAGCAGTTACTGATTTTCCATGCAGTGTTTAACATAAGAAAATAGCCTATATTTCAAAACTCAAGATGACATGGACCTCCAGCCACACACACACACACTTTTTTTTGCAGGAGGAGGAATTTCAGCTACCCATATAGCTCCCAGCAAGTTTCAGGGATAGAAAATTAGCTCTGGAACTCACTCCATGTGGCATCAATTAAGGCTGTAAAGGGAGAGCATTCTAGAAATGGGGTACTACAGAAGAGAAGGCTTTATGTCACTAGTATATCCACCTCTACCAGTGAAACACAGACAAAGGCCTCCCTAGAAAATCTCAGCAATAAAATAGGTACATATATTAATGGCTGGTCCTTGAGGTCTCGAGGTCTCAACATGTTTATATTCCATTACTAGATCTTTAAATTTGGACTGGAAGCATATTGGTGCATATTGCTGCTCAATGAGGTTCTTTTAAAATCTATTGTTTCTGCTTTTCTTTCTATTAGCAGTTTAGTTGCTGCATAATACATTAACTGTAACTTCCAATTGATCTTAAAGGCCAGTTCCATGCACTGCATCAGCCTAAATCAGAAATTACCAGTGCCTGTTCAAGACAGACTTCTCCTGGTAGGCCAAGAGGACATGCACCCAGGCATTCTAACCATGTAGTCTATCTTGGCCTCCACTGGAAGACATGAATCTGGGAGAATGGCCAAGCTAAATACCTACTCCTTCAATAAGAATGCAGTTCTATGCAAGACAAGTCATTTATTTTATTCCTGGACCTGACAACCACCAGTCCCCACAATCTCCCTATTGTCAGGATTCAGTTTCCATTTCAAGGTGGGAGGAAGCAGTGCAAGATGGGATTGGCAAGAAGAGTGAATTACACATATTTGTTAGTGATGGCTATAATTTCACCTATTTGAGAAAGAAAGTGGCTGTAAAAGCAGTCACCAAAGTGTGCGAGTCACTGAACCAGAGGTGGAAATTTGTATGGCCTGTCCCATAGACAATTCTATGTGGCTGAAGCACATTGAGTTAGAATTAGACTTGGTACAACAGGTAGCTAGCATTGCATAGCCATCAAACCAGCCTGCTAGTTGCCTTTTTCTTTTAACTTTTAGTCCATTGACTATACAACTTCTGCGATAAAATTGGTTTAAAATGATGTATTATATATTCAGGAGTCTTATGGGACCATACTTCCATCACAGGAAGCATCACTAAAGTATGATTTATTTGGCTAGTGTAATAACATTATCTGTTTAAGCCCTTTTCCTTAAAAAAATGAACTACTGCTCAATTTGCGAGAATTTATGATGCAGTTTGGTAGGTTACACAAATATCCCTGCTCAAGATGATTCATATGGGACCATGGTTGATTTTTAAGCTTCCTGATTGTATAATATTGGGTTTCATCAAACAGTTTCACATTAATTCTTCTGGTTAACAGTATGTCAGAACTTATAATCTTAATATTAAAACGATGCTGTGATAGACCCTAGGGGAGTAGCTATCCTGGATATCAGAGAAGCCACCCAGCAACAGGTTGCTAGGCAACCAGAATGGCCACTCCAGAGAGAAACCTAGCCCATTAGTGTGAAGAAGGGGTTGGAGGCTTGAGTGAAAATGCATATAAATAGCAGGCACACTGAATTGTTTTTGGAAGTCAGACTTCAGGAAGTAATGGTTAAGGGTGAATCCTTTAGCCAGAGAAGTTCTCATTCAATCAAGGGGTGGGGGTGGGGGCGTTGAATGAAAGGAGTGTATTTTCTCAGAGGAAGCTTAGAGAGAGGGGCAGATGAAAAATCAACCCACTTTTGAATCTGATCAGAGAGTTGGGAATGGAACCTTTTTACATGAAGGTAGTGTTCTAAAGGGGAGGCAGAGCTGAGTGTAAGTAGCAAGATGCTTTAGCAGACTTGGGGGGAAGCTGCCATACCAGTCAGTGAGATGAAAAGCAGGCTGTGTCACAGATGCCTTGCTGGTGGCCAGAGGATGAAAGAGCTGGGCACACAACTGAGTTTATTCATGTTCTTTGAGGCCCAATAAGCATTTCCCAACTATATTTTTGGGTTACAACAGAAGTATATAATACACTTCTCCCCCCCCCCCCCCGTCATCTATAAATTATGTTACATCTGAGAACAGCATACTTCTTAAAGAGCAATGGTGGAACTGTAGGTTACGATTTTAACATGTCAGTCAGTGTGAATTATAAGGCTGGATATTTAAGCATTCCCCTGACTACACTTCCTCATTCACAAAAGCAGATAATATCTTTTAAATGTTATTGAACATTTGTGGGTTTTCTCAAGTCTAAGTTGGAAGATCAAGGAGACTTAGAACCGATATGAGAAGAAATTCACTTATGCAACCTCTTCTTATAAAAGAAAAATAAGAAGGAAAAAAATAGAAGAGGAGTGGGAGCAGACCAAGTGTGGAGGGAGAGGCCATTTCAAACCACACATTCATATGTAGCAGAGTCAGATCACTCATTACATTTATTTGACAAGCAAGATTTAATCATGTCTGTACAACGGAAATAGCAGAGTCACTTCAAAGACAGTCACAGAACCATTAAAGGGCAATTGTGATGATGAAAACCTCTTTGCATTGACAGTGTTCTTATATGTGAATTCTTATATGTAACTCTTGAATTTGATGAGAGGAAGAAAAAGTTACTGTGGACATTCTGGTTACAATGCTATCATAACAGACCAGGGGAGTGGGAGGGAACACATTAGCAGCAAATATATTTGCGTTAAACATAGTAAGTGGAATAATAACATTCACAGTAGAAAAGTATGGCAATCATAGTATGTCTGAGTGAGATGTCACAAGCACAGATATTTCTTCTTACGAAACAGGGTGTGAAGAACTGTTGGAAATACTCTGCTGTTATGGGAAGCAGCCATCAGCAAACCAGTTCTTTTCCAACAGAGGTTGCAGATATGTTTTATTTTAGGACCCATGGGGAATGATTGGAAATATTTGAGTGATTTTTTGAAAGACAGCTCTGTCATTTGCTTTTTTTTTCTTTTTCTGTCTTATATTACCTTTCATTATAATTTGGTTAAGCCTCTGATGTTTCTTTTTTTTTCTTAGTCTGTACTTGTTGACAAGAAGTGGATGGGGTGCAGGGGTTATGAGTGGTATTATTAAACAGGAAATGCTTCTTGGTGTGTACAACACCAGTCCTTCCTTCCAATCTCCTCTTATTGCCTCCGTTCTCAAAACTTTTTTTTAAACCAGAAAAATGGATGGGCACCTTGGGTACATCTCAGAAAGCCTTATTTTGAGAAAAGATTTTGATTTCCATATGGAACTATGTATGTATACATCCCGCTGAATCATGGTCCAGCTATGGTCCAATCACACCATAATTGCTTACCATTTTCTGTCATGGGCTTGTCACACATTCTGGATATTACAGCTCATTTTCTTTCCATTAGCCACAAGGTTGCACAAAGCATGTACACAAATAGTATAGCACTTAGGGATAGTAACTGTAAAAGTTTGAGTTATTTGCTGAAAGCAATTTCTGTGATGTGTAAAGCATTTTTTTTCCATTTCTGTATTTACAATGATATTGACTTATGACCCTCTGTTGCTTTTCAAAGTATTGTCCTATGTCAAAACCACAATCCTGTTTTTCCAGTTAACATCAGGAAAAAATAGTTTAATAGGGCTTTGCTTTCATCTCCTGCACTGTGTGTGATAACATTCAGAATAGCATAAACTGCACAAAGTGTGGAATTTAGCACTGAATGTTTAATTACTGATTACTGCATACCATCTACAACAATATATTGTTTCAGGCTGTTAATACGTTCTTGTTTTATACTCCTTCTCTCTCTCCTTCTTTCACTGTTTGACATTTAAAAAAAACACTGAAGACATTATGCTTTGTGGTTTAGCATCATTTAAATCATTTTAATATTTATAACTTAATTAGGTTTCTAATTTCGTTGGGAGGAAAAATGCAAAGTCTATTACTCAGTTCCTGATTTTCAACATCTATCTGCCAATTACTTTCACCAATCTAAAACTATGTTACTCCAAACCAGTCTTAGCAAGTACAATATTTTAGTAGAATGCAATTTTAAGTTTATTCTGCTAGCAATTCCAGTCTGAATGGGAGTGGCAAGGTTGGAATGGATTATCATTATTATTTGTTAAATTAGAAGACATGTGAGAATAGTAGAAAGCTTCATTTTCCATGCTTTCCTACAGCAGCAGAGTGCCTCCTCTGTAAGGGGCCATCATGTCTGATGATTCATCTTAGCATTCTTTTTCAGATGCGCTGTGGGAAGAAATGGTCCCCTGATGACAGAGGATTGCTGCTGTGACAAAACTGTTTAAAACAAGCAAGAGTGTTTTGCGGGGTGGGGGGGGGCAGGGAATTAGAAGGGGAACAGGAGGAAGAAGGTGCTGCCTCTGAATATGTAGCTGCTAAAACAAAACAACAGAACAAGACTGTTCAGCACAGCCTTTGTGGCTCCCAACCGGTCTGCTCAAGATCATGTTTCTCTGCTGAGTACAATACAAAGTGATTTTTGGGGAATTGCTAGAGATCAGTTTTGACTGGTGGTTTGGGGAAGGGGAAATTTCTAAAATCATAGCAACATAGAAAGCGCCTTTATCTTGAATTGGAGCATTTATTCATCATGGTCAACTCTGACCAGCTGTGGCTCTCCAGAGTTTCAGTCAGACTTCTTTCTCACCCATACCTGGAGATCGCCAATACTCCCTAGTGGTTTTCCATCCAAGTATTGACCAGGCTCAGCCATGCTTAGCTTCTGCAATCA
Source organism: Cyclura pinguis (assembly GCA_030412105.1). Lineage (NCBI taxonomy): Eukaryota > Metazoa > Chordata > Lepidosauria > Squamata > Iguanidae > Cyclura > Cyclura pinguis. Next base: position 137,108,935 of record CM059600.1, read on the forward strand.
TATCTGACAAGGATCAAGTATGTTCAGGACAGCATAAATTCCACATTACCATAGCGCATGCGCTTCTGTTGATCTCCTTCCCCATAGCATATCAAAAGGATATCGGCAGCTGGCAGTTTTCCATAACTGTATTGTTCCTTGACTGTCTCAATTATGATTTTCTTCCTTTACATAGGGATTATGTCTTAAGAGAGGCAAAATGGTAGTATACTCTGGTCATGAATGAGCTCAGTATCAAAAGACTTCATATTTTCTGCCTGTCAAGCTGAAGAAGAAAAATACCTCAAAGAAGTAATAATATAACTGACAGGATTATTTTCTCCCAGTGACAGTATTATTTTCTCTGAACATATTGGTGAAGTTCCAGGTCTGCGTCAGTAGGAAGGACAGTGACAACATGGTTGTACTGCAAAATAATTCAGTATTGTCATCATGATCAGTGTGTAACCATAAAGTGCACTTGTACCAGATGATGCATCAGCGAGGTCACCTTGCTGCCCAACTGAGCTTTTATGGTATTAGGAACAAATGACCCAGAACCAGTAATAGTAAACTGCTTCTGCAGATATAAAGAGTGGTGAGCCACCCAAATTTTGGTTGTAACGTCAGCTGGTGCAGAAAAAGGGAACACTTCCCACCCTGGGGTCCAAATTCCAATTTGGGTAGTGTCTCGGGATTTATATTCAAGCAGTGATTGGGGCTTGAGGTGTGGGGCATGGTCAAAGCAGAATGTATGGGGTCATTTGTGATTCCTATCAAGGTGTCCAACAACTTCAATTAGTTCAAGTCTCTGACTCTTAGTGGATCTGCCTATTCAGGCTGGTGACTGGGCCTCCAGGATAGATAATAAGATACAATGCATACTCTGGAAGCAATTTGATCCTGTCTCCATTGTGTTTCTCTGCATCCCTTGTCTGGCTTCCTTGCTTGTTTCCTTCTTTCCTACTCCCTGACCCACATCCTGATTCCAAGCTCCTATGGCTTAGAGATAATTTCAGATGTGGTTTTGAGATCTTCAAAGCTTTCAGCGACAGGGGGCTTCACTCCAAAGCATCCTGCTGAGGGAAGCCCAGGACACTGACTGCCATGGCCTTTTAAAAGCTATGTAGAAGGATATGAAATAAATAAAAAGTAGGGAAGGAAAGTGTAGCTGAATGGCTTATTATTATAGAAAGGATGAGTGATTTATTAAAAAGGCCTGTTATCAAAAGAAGACAGCCTGCTACTGATGTGCTACATATTCTGCACAGCTGAAGTGTGAAGAAAATTGGTAAGGCCAATTATAGCAAATGTCAGGTAGACAGAAGAGAAACATCTTTTGATCAAAGTGCAGTTGGTGCAAAATTTTTTGTGCCTGAGTCCTTCACTCATCAGAACTGATACTAGTTTAACAAGTCAAGTTGCAATATTGAGCTGAGACGAAAGGTTGCTTCCCTGTTTCCAGTGCAACAAGTGACGATTGGCCTGTCTTTTCATCATGTAGCTGAAATGATTACTGTTAGTCAGCTTCCTTACTAATGTGATTAGAATGGCAACAAAATGCAGTTGGTGATTAAAATAATTTTCTGCAAGTACTGAAGTAACTGCAATGAAAATTTAGTCTCCCACATGTAAAAGACCCCAGTGCTGAAAGCAATTTGACCCATGCTGAGTTCCTGACAGCAAGAGTACTAGAAGAAAAACAGACACCTCTTATACTGCAGGCCTACCAAAGAGTTGTATTTACATTAATAGCTGACACTATAATTTACTGCAGAATGCATAAATTATGGGATTTGTTCAAACAGGTGGAACTTCACATCACTGCCCTTGCTTTTACTGTCCTTTTTCAAATTTTGAGCCTCCAAAAATAGTTGGACTTATATCCATATAAATCATTCTGAGAAATGTATTGCTGGATCATCTAATTGAGGTCTCGGTCAAATGAAGGGAAGTAAGAAGCATCACCTTACTGGGACTTTTATGTGTACACAGGAATCTACGTGAAGTTTTTTTTTTTATCAGAGATCTATGTGAAAAGGAAAGTAGAATCAAGAAACTCAGATACTGCCTTCATTTGCTTAATAATAAGATTCAAGATTGTCATAGGTTCAGAGATGGCTCTTGATAGCACAATATGTTTCTTTAATACCTGTAAGCAAGAGCTGGCCAACCAGATTATACTACCATACAATTAGGAAAGTTTCCACGAGGTGCCTCCTCACCATTTTTTAACACTTGGGTGGTTAGGGTTTCATCATGGTAAAATGAAAATATGGCATGCATCCTTGACCTATACCTTTTGATTCAGAAAATTCAGCTTACTAAACTTAGTACTGCTTATTATGTTTCATAGCATGTAATCATCAGTTATTTCTGGTCAGTGCCAGAAATTACACAATATACTTAATTTTCCTTTATGATATTTCAGGAGGGATGTGTTCTGAGAAATTTGTTTAAGACTGCTTTTTGGCATGAGCTTTGAATAACCCAAAGGCAAATTAAGAAATGAGTAAACAAGATCTACTTAGGAAAACACAGAGTACACTGAAACATATAATAAGAACTCATTGAGAAGATTCTAATTAATACACTGACTTGATCCCCCTGTTAAACGTCAGAGACCAGGGTTCAAATTTGTGTGGCATAAGGAATTGCCACCAATTATTTTGATGATTTAATTGTTCACAATGGGCCCACTTAATGCTGGCAAGACCAGGAAAGGAAACAGAATACATTAACACATTCATTTGTTAGCTTTCACTCCAGGCACATTGATACAGATCATAGATTGCATTTCATCATACAGTAGCAAGGGTAGAAAAGCTTGGCAGAACCACCATCTGCTGGCCAGCTTCTTCAGGCTTTGCTTCTTTTCCTGAGAGACATTTAGCAGCCATTCCATCAGGTTGCACCAGAGGACCACATGGGCAGTAGAACTTCACAGCTGTTTGGCTCCTCCTTTTTTTCTACTTTTGTTTTCTATTTAGCTGCTTGTAAGCTGTGATATCCATTACAGTTAGTAGGGGCAGAGGGGCATGTGGCCTTTTCCAAGTTTTTGAACGGTAACTCCCAACATGTCTCACCACTGGCTATGCCTCCTAGGGCTGCATGTCTGGACGACCACATAATTTCCCACCACTGAACAAATACCTGTATACCATTACAGCTACACTGAGAACTGGTACCTGGCTTTTCTTGTTTTCCTTTTCTCTCCTTGTTGCCTTTTCCTTTTTAAAATCATGTCTTTTTAGAACATAAGGCTGTAGACAGGGACTGTTTTTATGATTCATAAATCATTCTAGAAGTCTTCATAGCTGGAAAGAATGACATGTGTGCACACATGACACACACACACACACAGACACACACATGCATATATATATATATACATACATATATACACACACACACGCACGCACGCACACACACCAAGAGAGAGATCTGAGGAAGCATTTGTTCAGCTGGGAAGATACAAAAGATGACCCTCAGAGTAACCTGCCATTATTCAGAATAAAAATGTACAGGTATATTCATATTATTGCCCAAAGAATTTTTTCTGGTTGTGGTGTAAGCCATCTTAACCTTTTAAAATATCTTCCTTTTCTCTTATTAATTGAATGACCTTTTCAAAACTGACTTTCTGAATAGAAAACAAAACTTTCAGACCTTTCTGTACAGTGCCAGGAATTATTTTGCAAGTAAACTGCATCCAAAATGGTGGCCAATGCTTAATAACCCTCTGCAGCTTCCTATGAAGACAATGGCAAGGGCAGCCAATTAGGAAATGTGTTGTTTCCTGTGTAGGAAGCAGGAAATCACCTTAAGTCCACTAAAAGTCCATTTTAGACAATGCCTTTACTGCTAAATACACATCTACACACATTATTTCCATCTTCTGTTGCAAAGAATTTTGTATACTAACAGAAGAGACAGTATTAGCTACTAAGTTTCTATCTGTGTTTTATTTACTCTGGATTCTAATTCATCTAATAAAACAAAACATCTATTCCATTGTCTTTAAAGGCAGAGATTCTTTTGTTTGCCTTTTGTTGGAACATGTGAGCAAAATGAACATTCAGGAATGCTCCGTTCTCTACAGACAACCACAGCTCCCAACCTACTGTTTTCTTCAGGCTCTGCCAAAAAATTGTAGCACTTCATGCAGTAAACATGTACGTGGGAGACTTGAAGGCAAACCATGAGGCTACTAAGAGTAGATAATAGCCTCCAAAATAATATGTAGTGAGTGACCCATCTTGCAGATCCAGCTGTTAAATTAGCTGCTGGGACTTTGAGAGCCTTATGAATGTTTACAAACCATTTTAACAAAGATGATCTTAAATGTAGTTGGAAAGCATGAATCCATGGGGAAACATGGAATTACCAAAAATAAGTTACACTGACACAGAAGAACAAGCATTTCATAGTCAGTGAATAATTATTTTTGTTATAATCAACTAATGTCCTTACTAATATTCCAACTTCTGTATCCTGTACCCTACGATACTGCTGCTGTTGTTATATCATCGTCATCATCATCATCATCGTAATTTAATTTATTTATCTGGTACAAAATAGAAAAGGACAGGTCCTTGCCTTGAGGAATTTTACAATCTAAAATTCAAACAATGAGGACAATGGCATAGGGGCAGTGGTAAAGAGGGGAAATTTCTTCTTTCCCCTCCTCTGGATATTATTGATGTCAATCATAGCACACTTTTGTTGGCAGGTTCCTCCAACCTCATTCTTAAGCTGGAAGACAATGAAGAACATGTAGGCTTAAATCCAAGATAATCCAGAGTTAAATCCAAGGTACATATAGGCTTAAATCCAGTTAGCATACTCAGTTACATTACTCCGGCTTAGGCTTAGAATACTCCCTTCAATAATATAACACCATTTCATAAGGTATGCTTGTTTATATTCAAACATTGGAAATCCCCTGTTATTCCACTGATCAAGCTGCATGCATTTTCACATATGCATGCAGCATCATGTACTTGGTGATACCTAAAACAACTATAGTTGGAAATTAAAAGTAGTGGAGAATATGAGGGAAGAGTGAGTTGCTCAGTGGGTATAGCAAGGAATTAATGTGCAGAGATATTAGCAGACCACGCTGTCTATCCCCAACCCTCACTTAACAGACTCATCATTCCGTGATTCCTTCAAGCACTGAACCTCTTCATAACTGTCATGTCATCCAATTAGGGAACAAAATCTGAGTTATGCCACACATCACACATACATTCTTGTTACAAAAAAGAAAGAGGAAAAAAAATGAAAGGAAAAACCTTACAATATCAGATGTTTTGGTTCCTTCTCTACTATTTGTTATTTTTTTTAAGGAAATGTATCACTATACTGAGAAAAGCCAAACAATGAAAGTAAAAAATACACATATAATCCTCTTGCATGTTCAAAACATAAAAGAGCAGTCAAGTCTGAAAGAGAGGTGGTGGGGGGAGAGAAAAGGGGGAGACAAAGCACTGCCCAATTCGTCTGAAATTTGTAACAATTCACAATTCACAAAAAAAACCCCAAAGAGATGAATATAGGAAGTGCACAAGGCCTCTGATCCAATTTAACACCCAGACATGTGGATCAAACTGATTCCAAATGGGTACAGAACTGACCCATCTGGAGTCTGTATGGAAATCTCCATACAGGAATTCAAACTGCTCCTTGGAATACCAGAATTGTTCTAAACTTTCCTCACCTATTTGAATGAAACATGGTGGCATGGTAGACCCTGAGAGGTTTGTGTATCCTGATCAACTAAAAAAAACACAAACAAGGTGTGCATATGTCTATCTGAAAATTTCCTGCACATAAAACCTGATTTTCATGTTTTTCAGTGCAGAAATGATCATTTCTTTGTACAAAGTGTTGTGTTCTGCACTAAATAAATAAATATTTTGGTACCAGACAAGTCGTCATCTGAGAAAAGTCTTCAAAAAGAGGACAGATTTCTAGGACTTTCTCATAATGAGGAGCAAGATGGTGTGATTATTCATTCTTACTTGCAAAACAAATTTCAAGATATATATCCCTAATAGAACATTCAGGTAACTTTTGTGAGCTTTCTATATTCTTAAAAAAGTATTTGAAAGGGATTTGATCCTGCCATGAAAGATTACTGCTGTATTTGCTGTCCTTTTTGGCAGTTCTGAACCCACATCTATGGCTTCTTTGTTGTGTCCACATGTGATGTAACATCATCATTGTAGTCTTAATCCATCTCACAAACAAGTCAGGAAAGAGCCCTATTTACATGAGACACTAATTCCATCCAGGGTATTTAATGGTGTATGATGACCATGGGTTCGTACACATTATCTTCTCCTTCTGTTGCCTTGGAAATGCAGGCCCCCATCCCCCAGATCACTATATTGAAAGTCTGAAGAGACGTTCACTTGAATTTGGATGAACATGAGAAGAAGATTCTTTACCAGGAAGCAAGATCAGTACTGTGTCTCTTTCATGTACCCTATTAATGTATATAATCATTTTTTTTGAGCATATAGAGGTATCCAGGGATGCCTGTTCCAGTCCCCTCCTTTTTTTACTACTGACTTCTGCATGTCAGTAGAGAAGACCTGACAAGGAACCCTAATCAAGTTTAAGTGAGCACACAGAGTCCTGCATATTTGATAACTTTCTGCAATCAGAGCTCCTGAGCTCATGAAGCTCCATAACATATTAAGCTGAACTAGAAGTTGGAAAAATTTTAGACTACAGTTCTCATTTTAGACTACAGGTTACTTTTCCAAACTCTGAGTTCTTCTAAGTTGTTTTCAGGCTTTCTCCCTCAACAGAGGATGGGATGGGAATGTTTTCCAGAATCCTTTAGAACTCTACCTAATCACATCCTTTATCTATTCATACAACTACCTCCTTAATTTGTGTGAACTCATAAGGAGTATATCCTGGTGCTTAGAGCAGACTGAACTTGCAGCTACTGCAAAATCACAATTCTGTACCTCCCTCCCTCCCTGTCAGTCAGATTTATTTTATTCCTTTGATGCTATCCTATTATAACTTTCCATTATAGGTAGTTAGACGATACAATCACAAATATTTCTGAACTTTGCGCCTTTTAATTGCATGTATTTGAGGCTCTGGACATATGGTACTTGTGCATATACACGTACTTTGTGTTAAAAATTGCCCAATTCCTTCCTATACAAAGCAAACTGAACTCCCCCTCATGGGCTTTCAACTCTTGGGAATGTACCTATGCAACAGTAGGAAGCAATGAAGAATTTCAGGTGGGCAAAGACTGGCTGCATTTCTCCAATAATACTTCAGAGAGAAAACCAGCAAAATGGGAGTGAATGTAATTCAAATCAAGGGTAAGTATTCTTAATTAAGCTCTCCTTAGGATTGTGAGCTTCAAGGATTTAATTCTTTATTGAAAAACAATAAGAGCATTTACCCATCATGCCGGATTTTTTTCCCCAAGTTCTTTCAGCTTTAAAAGAAATCTATTATAGATAAAAAGAAGTTTAAACAGCATACATTACTGCTTGCTTTTGTTTATACATGGTGAAGAGTATTCAGAGAAGACCCATCTTAGACTTGCACTAATCCTTAAATAATTACAATTCAGCTACTCAACACTGGGGGGGAGAGAGAGAGAGGGAAAAAAAAACCTCATGGAATGTGACTTTGTTCTGCTGGCTTGTCTAATCCAATTCAATTACTTCAGTTTCCCTTCCCAGAGGTCTTACACTTGGAAAGTGAGCTTTATCTAAGCCAAGAAAAGAAGAAGGGAGGGCAAAATGGGAGAGGAGAGGGAATGAATCAGTTGCAATGGAAATGATTCAATACTTTTTTTTAAAAAAGAAAAAAACTAGTTCTTTGCCAAACATCAGACCATCAATAAACATGAGAAACAGCTTGTAATTCACAAAGCCTACAGCAACTCTGTTGTGATAAGGGCAAATTGCTCTGGCCCTAGGAACTCTGGAGATGGGAATAGTTCAGTGGCTTGGACCAATTTGAATGGATGAAAATCACTGAAGTCCCTGAAGCTATCGTAAACAACCCTACAGCTGGCCACCGCTTGTCATCTGCATGCAGAAGGCAGGCAGAGTATTGGAAATGTACCACACAAAGTAAACTATATCTATCACCTGTAAAGATTTCTCTGCTAGCTGGAGATGGTAATGTCTAAGGACTGCAGACAGTGCCAGTCTTTCTCCTCTCACAAAATCTGTCAAGAACTAAAAGTTCTTCACAATTCGTAATAGAGGCACAAGACTAAACTGACTGTTGAAGATAAATGACATAAAAGAAACATGATAATACAAACAATAGTAAAAGTTTAGATGCAAACACTCCCTCATGTACTGCTATGTCTGATGTAACAAGACACATAAAAAAGTGACTTGTGTTTTCAGGGAACAGATAATACTTTTTTAAAAACAAACAAACAACACATTTGTTTCTTGATTTTGATTCTGAATCCTTCTCTTATCCTTCTTTGTAGAAGAATGCATTTTTAAAAAATTAGTCTCAATCAGTTTCAAATAAGTGTCTCCATTGCTTGCCCCCCCCCCCCCGGGGGAATTCATCATGAAAGAGAGAAAGCAATTGTCACAGAACAAACTAAGAAGGCACAAAGATCAAATGCAGTAAAAAGAAAACTTATTTCAATGAGAGCCAGTGTGGTGTAGAAGTTAAATGTGTTTGAATGGGACTTGAAGGACCCAGGTCTAGTCTTCCTTAAGCCATGAAATATACTGCGTAACCCTGGGCCAGTCACTCTTCCTTACCCTAATCTATCTCACAGTTATTGTTTTGGAGCAAACTGAGAGGAGGAGAGATGTATACACTGCCTGGGATATAAATGCAACTATTTAACAAATACAGAGATAAACAAATACTTTAAAGGTTTTACAGGCTTAGCATGGCCATTACCTTGTCCCTGTTTAATTAAACCATTTGAATTGCATTTTAAAATAGTAAATGAGGCACAGTCAATACCTACAATCAAAGCAATTTGTACTTCTAAAGTTTGATGCAACAGTCTTAAACTTCAGGATTTGTCAAAGGCAGATTACTGAACCTGTCCAGGGATTGTCTATATCTTCAGGTAACAAAAGCTATACAAAGCTACATAAATGTATTCTCTCCATAGGGTTGGATGTTATGACCCTGATCCCAAATCTACAAGGTCTGTTTCTGGATATCCATAGAAATGTTTGAACAGGTAACTACCCAGCTGTACCTCATTTTCTTTCCTCATATGAAGTGGAGTCCTGAGAATTTCCAGACTATGAGAATGAAAATATGCTTGTACAACCAACTCTGCTTTCAAACTGTGCTTAATACGCAGAGCAGGTAGATAGGGAACACCTCACTCAAGTTAGCCAGGCACCTAACTCATGACTGACTGGGTAGTGAGATCCCATTCAGTCTCATGAGCCTTGCATTTAGAAGGAGATTAAGGCCAGGAGGTGGGACTGCCTCCAAGCAAAAGTAGCCAACTGATTCCAGGGTATTTTTAATACAAAATCTGTACTTAGTGCATCAGATTCTAAATTTCTTAGAACAAATCTAAGGGTCCTTCTCTATAAAAACAGTAAGTGACATAGGTTTCTCCCGGTCAGATTTCATAATGAGTATAAAGTTTCTTTTTGACTGCTTTGCATGGAATAACTTCAATACTGGCTAAAATGAACATTGGCCAGTATCATCACAAAGATCACCATGAAGTAGACCATCAGATAAGTTATGTCCCATGCTTGATCAGAGCCATCATGGATCACTATTTGCATTATCCATGTTGCTTCACTGACTGCAACTCCCCACTATACTGAGAGCAGTTGTGTCAAATGCTTGGATCACTTCTTTATTCCAGGGATCAATCCACATGTTGACAGGAAGGCTGGCTGTGACAGCTGAAAACTCCCTGTGAGCATTTAAGCAATGCATCACAGTGCCCATTTAAAGAAATAAAATACTTAGTGATGCCACAGTGCTATCTATCATTCATATGTGTGATAAAAACACCTGGAGTCCAAGGAAACAGAAGGGCGTATAAAACTTCCTAGTAATTCTTAGTCTTCCTGGCATTTTCTGCTGCTACTGTACTATATTTTTATATTTCTGCCAGTCTACAACTGTAGGTCAACAAAAGTTATTTCTCTCTTCTCATTTTTACTTCCTTCCTTTTCTACAAGTTTCCCACCACTCCACCTTTAAATGAGAGTTTTTTATTTTGAGGTGAAGTTATAATGTTAAGAATACAGGTGAAAAGAACAAGATCAAGCAAAAGAATGTCCACCCAATAGTCATAACACAGATATAATGTTGCCACCTTAGAAAGACAAAAGAACAAAATTAAAAGAGAAAAAAGAATTCTCTGTTCATGTTGCTGAAATCTATCAAAAGTGAAATTGTGGGACAGTTCAGATGAAATTGTCTACGAAGCATTTCACTAACTGTAAGGGATGTTTGATAGTATAAGTTCTGTAGCTTGGCTACACAGTGGAAAAAATTGAAAATAATGATCATGATGCCACCACCAAAGACAGGTAGCACTCTGATTACCATGGAAGTAATAGAAAACAAGGAATGAAATCAATTATATGTTTTTTTTTTAGTATAAGGAAACCCTGATGAAGAAAAACCTGGAGTGCCAAAAATCTTTGCAGTTCTTTGCCAAGAATCTTTGTTCTGAAATGAACACTGATGTTTTCTGAGCAAAAAGAGCCACATCCAAATTTTGTGCAGAATTAGTCCCAAACTGCAAAGATTCTTGGCACTCCAGGTTTTTCTTCATCAGGGTTTCCTTATACTCAAAAAAACAAAAACAAAAACAAAAACATATCTCAAATAACACTTGGAGTGACACATATTCCTACCCCTTCCTGAGAAACTTGTTCAGTGATCAAACAAAAGCCATCATAAATAGGCACCAAAATTACTTCTCCCAGTTTCCGATGTAGAATGGGGGATTTCACTAGGTGTTGCTTGTTATGCAAAACCTACTAAAATTCCCCCTTCTGCACAACCATGAAAGGGACAACAGACTCTCCAGTTTTCATTCTAGCAACACTGCTGCTAAATTATCTATATGATTTAATTCAATAGCTATCTATACAGAGCATTTTATTCCTCTTAGTAGATTACATTGGTGCATAAGATTCCAATAATCATTCTCTTGAAGGAGGTCTTGAAGAATTTGGAACAAGTATACACTATTAATAAATTGGCATAAAAGTTTGGTCAAACTTTGCTTGTAATCAGTATTGTTAATAATAATCTAAATACTGCTGTTTATTCTTCTATGGAATTGGTATAATTAGTCATGAGCTGTGGAATGACAAAAGTCCTTTAAGTTCATCAAATACTTTTAGTTTTGGCACCAAGAAATTCATGAAGGTTGTACATATTCCCCTTTCCTTCCTGAAAAGAATTTTGTGGTCAAAGCAAATGGCTTTGGGACAAACAGTACAATCCTGACTCAAAGATATGGTAGCTGAATACAATTAGGATTAGTCACAAGCCTATTCTGACAGCAGAAGTGCTCTTCTGCTGACTGAAGCTTCCTCTCCTGGCTAATTTCACATATATGCCAACAGTATTCAGTTGGAAGAATGGATATGCTAGCTAAAATATACTGGCAGAAGTGCTGGCGGAGGAGGTGGAACAGGAAAGGAGCCAATTTATGTTAGATCCAAATTTCCTCTGGGCCAGGGACACAGCCCAGATGCCAGTGTACTGCTTCCTTAGGATCTATGGGGCCAAACATAATCACAAGGGTTGAATGGCTTGCAAATTTAGATCAAATTTTAAATCAATCAGCAACAGAACAACATATTTTATATAGAATGTACAACATATACAGCCTACCAAACTTTCATGCACCCCACAAAGCATTAGTGCAGGACTTCATTGGGGAAATATTGCTGCTCAGCAGTCATTGTAGGAAACCTAAATGTCCTAAATAAAAATACAAAGATAGATACAAAGATATACAAAGACCACTATTTGTCCCTCAATTTCCTCCTGAATGCATCAATTAAATTATATTAACTAATTTGAAGTGGCAACAGCCTACCTGGCAAAAACAGCTCCTCACTTAGCCAGATAGAGACAGAGATCTGGAGATTTTCCACACTAGACTGTTATAGTGCTATTATTCCACTTCCAACATCCTATGTAATCCTGGGGTTTGAAGTTTAGAGAGGGGTCTCAGCCCCTCCCCAAAACTGAAAACCTTAAGATTCTATAGGATGTTGAAAGTGGAATAATAGCACTATAACAGTCTAGTGTGGAAATGGCCTCTTTCTGAGCTGAACTAGCAGTTTCAACCTCTTCTTTAGAGTGTCCCTATCCACTGGGCTGTAAACCTGTGATTCACATGGGTTGTACTAGCACCAAGTTAGGCCAGAGGTGAGGATAGTCCTGATTCATTTCCAACACTCTTATTCTGGGAGGAGTTTGCATTCAGCACACTTTCTGCCAGCTTAGTGTGAGCTCAGTTGACCTTTTGAAATCTCTGCCAGTTAGAACTGTGCTCAAAATCTATGGCATGGGATCTATCATGAGTAACTTTCAACAGGTTCACACAGCTTCATTCTAATCACAGAATGATTGCTTCGAACTGTTAATGCCAGTGCTTCCAGTTCATCAGTTGTCAGCCAGCACCTCTGTTCATCAGCAGTCTCAGCTGGGCTTCTGCTGTGACATGCAAAAGAAACAGAACTAATGATCACTCAGTTTTCAACACTCAGACTTCAATTCAGAGACCAGAACAAAAGCAAACACAGCCACCTGGTGTTTTTGACCAGGTGTCTGATGCTCTCTGAGACAAGTAGAAAGAAATTCAGGGCGGAAAAGTGCAGTTGCTTTGTTACAAAATTTCAAGGATTTTTTTTTATCTAATTAGATTCTCTTTAATTCAAAAAGATAAATTCAGCAACCCTTGCTCTGATGATCTTGTGTTATCATAACTTCAATTTTTGGTCTATGACTTCACAGATAACAAATTCAATAGCATTGGCTTCATCTGGCCTCTGTGTCTCTCAGAGAAAGACTCCTTCGTCTTCAAATCAGAATGAATTGGACAAAAGCATGCTTTGAAAAGTACCTATTTCATCATCTGTATTGGGTCACGTTTATGTGTGTATGAGTGTGTGAAGGAGTACCTTTATAGTTCAATAGGCCTTTCTCCTAGGAAAGTGTGCATTGGATTGAAACCCAATTGTCCCTCCAACAAGAATTAAGCTTGTCTATATTGTTCTAACACCATAAAAACAAAATAACAACAACCCCCCAAGCATCTTATATCTTTTGTAAAGCAAAATATAGAATAAAAATATCTTTGTGTTTTTAATGGCCTAGAGAAAAGGTGAATATGCAGCTCATTAAGCATCCTTCTTAAAATATTTTCCTCTTTCGGATGTGTATGTCTACTTCCAGACCTTTCGTCATCAGCCCTCTTCCTCCTGCCTTCTTTCAAGCAAAGAAGACAGGAAACATGCCATGCAAAAGGAAAATAATAGAGGTAGAACCCTCCCTGTGCCTGTCTGCAAGCTAGTCCAATGCTTTGCTGTGCCATCAGGATAGTAAGTCTGTCAATGCCGTGGGGGAATTCAGCTCCCTGGTTCACTAACGAAAGATGGGTTACACCTCACCTATTGTCATGTCTACAGCAGAGCAGGCAGTTACTCACAAACAGCACAGCTCTTACAAGGTGAGAATCAAAGAATATCCAAACAGAAAGGCAGCTGGAAGCAAACAAATCCAAAGGGGCAAATCCAAACTGTAGTCTAAACAGGCAGAGTTCCAAGACAGCCAGATCCAACAATACAGGGTTTCAAGGCCAAAGAGACCAGTTGCTGACCCTGGGAAGAAAGGTCAGCTGGAGCCCTGTTTTATCTACGGCTGCTGTCACCACAGGTGTTCTCACATTAGGGCTTGCTTACTACTTAAATGGGCTGAGTGACACAAGCCCTCCCTTTCACGACATCTCTGCTACAAGATAGGTGTGTCAGCTATGTATTCTTCTATTTGTTCCCCTGAATCAGGCCCTTGTTGTTGTTGTGTATTATCTCCCTCTGGACCAGCTTCTGGGGACACTTCAGCCTCTGGGGAAGCTTCTGCCTTGGAGTCAGAATCCTCCTCCTTGCTGCCACAGACTCCACAGTAAACAGACCTATGTTTACATTTCCAGCTTCTGATCTGGGCAAGAAGTGGGAAAAGAATAGGATCAGGCCTATTTATTTTCTGAAGCAGAAAGAGTTTGTCAAGTTCATACCTGAGCTTGGAGGCATATTTGGTCATTTTCAACCATCCCACCCCACCAAAGGATGCAAATACATATTCTGTTCCACATCCCCAGAAGGATGTATTGTTCTTCATGGTTAGGAATCTATTTTTCAAAACTTTCCTTCTTGTAGTTATTACCTCAAGGAGTACACATTAGCTGGAGGAGGGGGGAAGCACTAGAGAATGCTAGGAAGAAGCTGTGTTAACCCCTTCCCAAAAACTGAGCATATTCCAAAGATCATTTTAAAACTGAAAAGATTGTTAGGCAACTGCAGTGGAAGAACTAAGTAAATTTCTTCCTCAGAGACTTTCTGTACTAAAGCCCAATGGTGTGCCCAAAGAGAAGTTTCTGAAAGTGGCTTATACAGAAAACTGTGGCTTCCTGTGCAACTTATCAGGCTTCAGCCCAAGGAAAAGAGGATGACGAAGGGGAGCTGAGGCAGATACAACTCTGGCTATGCAGTTCTTAGATGAAAGGGCTGACAGAAGTGCTGCTACCTTCCCAAGACAGCAAAAAGACAGAACGGTGCATGTGGCCCCTCCATGGGCATTATAAGAAGAGATAGGACTCATGACATGGATTGCTGCAGCAGAATCACTGCAGTTCTAGGGTGGCTCACACAATGTGTATTTACTCAGAATTAAATAAAAAATTCTTTGTTGTCCAATGGAACTTATTTTCCAGCCTGCATGTTTGTTGCTGTTGTTGTTTGCCATTAAGTTGACATGGACTCATGAAATCAGCCCTATGAATGACAAATCTGGAAGATCCCTGGTCATCAACTGGCCTGCTTGGGTCTAGAAAACTCAGGGCCATGGCTTCCTTGATTGAATCAATATACCTGTAGTACAGTCTCCCTCTTTTTCCCATCCATCCTACTACAGAAAATGAACTCTTTTTTGACATAAAAGTAGTCGTTGGTACATCTGAATCATTTGGTGCATCATTTGTATCATTTCCATACCACTTTAATGGTTACATCTCCATCCTATGGAATCCTAGGATCTGTAGTTTGGTGAGGCACTTGGAATTCTCTTCTAGAATCCTAATCCACTGTCCAAACTACAATTCAGGATTCTGCATTTCTCACTATGCTACAGGTTTCAATTAATTTCAATTGTTTTCTTCCCAGAATACCTTGTGAATTGTAGTTTAGGGCTATTTTCTATTTTAGAAAATTTCTGACTATCTCAACAAGTTCCATGTCCCGGGACTCCAGAGTCACGGCAAAGGAAAGCCATATTAAAATAATATAACTGTTTAGTACAAACACACCCCTTAATAGCATAGCAGTCCATAGCTAGGGAATCAAGAAAATGCATTTCATAGATTGTAAGATTATTTGAAACTGAGCATCAATGATAGTGTTAATTATTGTGGACATGTGTTCTTCTGTATGGCTCAGTGATCCCCCCCCCGCCAAATATGCTTTATGTTGTCTTACAATTTTCACTGCTTCTGAAAGCATGCAAACTGGACAGAAGGGTGAGTAACGGCTGGAGAATGTCAGACAACAGTTTGATAGCTTGAGTCCAAAATCTGAATACAACATGTTTTGTTGGCTCCTCTCACATATGACAGGAATGAATCACTGAAAACATGCCCTTGAGATTCACATATGTGAAAAAGGCGAAGTTATTTTGGTTGTTGTGAAGATTTTGAAGGCTACTGTTGTTGACTAATCAGTCCCTAGGTTCCTTTGCCTTTAGAAAAGAAAGCTGAGTTGTTAGCTGAAGAAAGGGTGGTGGTGGTGGTATGTTATATAACCTATGGCATATTTTATGTCAAGTGTTACTTAAAAATATCAGCAGATCTGTTGATAGCTTCAGGGAGTTCATCATATGCCCAGGTACTGCCTTATGCTGTTATCTCATCTTCTGCAATAAACTAGATCCTGTCC
This sequence comes from Cyclura pinguis, assembly GCA_030412105.1. Taxonomy (NCBI): domain Eukaryota; kingdom Metazoa; phylum Chordata; class Lepidosauria; order Squamata; family Iguanidae; genus Cyclura; species Cyclura pinguis. Next base: position 137,125,104 of record CM059600.1, read on the forward strand.
TTGAAGAATCTACAATCAATATGATTAACTAAGGCCCTTTTTGCATGGCAGTGTACAAGTGAAAGAGCCCCTTGAGCGTTGCGTAAATGTCAGGAGTGGTCTGCATGATGCACTCCCATTTCCGCCACGCTCAAGGCCCGCAAGCACAGCAAATATGCATTTTCTTATTTTCGGCTTTTAGCTGACAATAAGTCCCATTTGCGCAAGGCTCACGGGCCTGGGCCGCACTCACCTGCAGTGCGGAGCCTCTGGAGCCGGGCCTGTCGCGTGTCTTCTCCTCAGTGCAGCCTACAAGTCCTAGGCTGCACTGCTGAAGGAAGGGGCGGGACGAGGGCGGGGCTCTCGCGTGAGCAGAAAGGAGCTGCGGAGCCCAGGCAGCAGGGAAGCAGGAGGCTTGTGAAAGCCTGCCTGCCCAGGCCTTTCACGCAAGGCTTACACTCCAGCAGCGTGAGAAGGTAAGCTGCGGAAAGGGCCTAAGAGTGACCAAACAACAAACAAACAAATCTAACTATCTTTTTCTTAAAGATGAATCATAATCCTCAACACGCCTCTTTATTAAAGTAAATAGGTACCACCTATAGCTGCCTAAATTTACTTAAGAAGATGATTTGCCTGTTTGGCTGTGTTGTACTTAGTGTAATTCCTAGTTTTAGGCCGTTTCCATACTAGACTGTTATGGCGCTATCATTCCACTTTCAACAACCTATGGAATCCTGGGGTTTGCAGTTTAGGGAGGGGTCGACTGGCCCCTCCCTAAACTGCAAACCCCAGGATTCCGAAAGATGTTGAAAGTGGAATGATAGTGCTATAACAGTTTAGTGCAGAAATAGCCTTAGTCTAGAAGCCACAGATTCAAATTTTATGTTAAAAAGTGTCTAGTAAACCTGAAGCAAACACCTAATACCTTTGGTTCTGAGATCACAGAAACATGGCACCCTGGAATTACATCGCTGTGATCATCTAATCCAAACCACTGAAGGAACATGGGGTTGCATCTTTTTTTCAAAGCTGATTGCATGCTGATAATCAGAGATGATGAGTTAATCTTCCCTGAATGAAAGTTAATGACTGCTTTTGAAAGGAAGAATGCCTTAATAACTGCCTTTGGAAGGAGCAGAGAAATTGGTTTGAAACCTGAGAGGTGAGGGTAGTTAGAGAGAGAACAAGGAGAATGTTTTTGCTGGAATACAGTTGGACTGGAAACAACCTGGGAAGCTTCAGGATCCACATTATTAGTTTTGGTCAGAAAGTTGCTGATTACAATTAAATCATTCTTTCCAAGTAATTCATTTTGAAATCACTAAGTTGTATGTGACTTAAGGGAGGGATACCATTTTTTCCTTTTGTTGCATTAACTGTATGTTTTAGCTACTTTTAGGCCTGTGTCCTTTGTCCCAGCGACCAGTAGCTTGTAGATTTCTCATTTAAAACAAAAATACAACAAAAATAACCATTATATTTATGCTGAAAAATGAATTGTTATTTTTTAAAAAACAATAGCAAACTACTTTTGGAGACCTTGAAACTGCAGATATAACAGACTGCTTTTAAAAGTAACTTGTATGAGCTCTGTTATGGGAATCTGATGGGGGAGTGGGGAGTTCTTGACACCAGTTTCAAAGGCTAGATACTGTTTCCTTGGTGAGAAGCTGACTTCCTGAGGGAGATAAATGGAGCAAACTGTACTCCTGTAATCAGATATCAAAGCACTGCATCAGTGGTTTACAGAAGAAATTAAAGCAACCGTGAAGGAGAAGCTGGAAGCTGGGCATCAGGAGATGAGAGCCCAGTTTGATCAAGGGGGTCATAGCTAACTTGGAAGCCCAGCTGGACCAGGAGGTCCACAGGACAGATGAGCTGCTGATGAGCTTGGACTGTAGAGTATTACAGTCAGTGGCTGGTAATAAAGAAGCTCAAGTAGTCTGCCAACAGTGATGAGACTGAAAAGCTGCAGGGGAAAACATCCAGAAATGGAAAAGCTGGGATTTTATGGTCCAAGAGCCTGTTATATCCACCAGTAAAGGCTGCAGCAATGGCTGAAGAAAGACTCCTTTACCACTTACCCCGTATGAGCCATAAGAAAAGAAAAGAAAAGAAAAGAAAAGAAAAGAAAAGAAAAGAAAAGAAAAGAAAAAGAGCAGCAGGCCACAACCCCACACTGGTCTTTGAGAAAAAATAGCTGCAAGCAGGAGTTATGGGTTTCCGTCATACACTTGAAGTCTTAAATGCTTGAAATCAGGCTCTAAATCAGGTATAAACCCATGTGGTAGAGAAAACGTTGTGCAAGGATTTTGTTTTAAGGTTAGACCAGACATTGTTGTTTAACAGTCCCATTCATTTCATTAAGCATTTCAAAAATTCATGTTCCTTTTATCAGTTGATTTATTGTTTAAATATGTTTAATATGTTTAAATTTATTTTTCTTTTCAAACTGATATATATTTGATTTTCTCTGTACCTTCACTGCCTCCAGTAACAGTGACAGACCTGATCTGGTTGGCTGTTCCTGCCGCCCAACACTGTATTTTCTAACAATGCACTGAAGGTCATGTTGCTCTGAGCATTGTGGTATGGGGTGGGCATTGCAGTGCCCATTTGGTGGCTTTCATTCTATCCTTCCCATGAATGTTCCGTTAAGCATTCCAGATTTCTTGGCAAATGAAAAACAGTAAATCAGATTAGCTATCCACATCAATTTTGCTGCTGCAGTTGCTGCTACTACTACTGCTCTCACTGCCACCTCCATCAGCATGAATAAGAGACAAATGTTCCCAAATGGAGAAAAGAAAACCAAGCTGATTGGTTTTATGAGCAGAGGAGTCCTCATGGTTCCACAGAATCTCTCTCCTCCCCTGATTATAGCAACATTGTTCTTTCTATATAAAGGCTAGGAATGGAAGAATATTGAAAAATAATAATAGTTAAAAGCAGGGGGGAGGGCCTCTGGAGTGGCTGGAAACCCTAACAAAAAAACAGTCCTAGTTATGTGAGACTCTTTGCAGCTTGCAGACTTATTCAATGTGAAAAATACATGGAGGTGTACAGAAAGCAGCATTTTATGTGCAGAAAAGAACATCCTGGTGCCTATAATGCTGTTTTTAGTCCAGGAAGCTTATTGTCTATGCAGAAATGCTATTTTGTGTGCAGAAAATACTGTTTTCTGTGCAATAAGTAAATATTCGCATGCAATTTTTTCAAGTCCTAAACTGCAAATAATCTGTGAATACTGTACATTTTTCAGAAACTTTCTTACTTCAAGGAGGAAAATAGTGAAATTACTCATTCTTGTCTGTAAGAATGACATTCAATAATATTTACATCCCTAATAAAGGCCTTAGAACCAAAGGTTGAACACAAATATGGTAAGGTAAAGATAAAAAAAGAAGGGAGCTTCACAGAACTGCTAGAAGATATGAGATAATAGATATGAGAGGTTTATGAATCTTGTATACCAAATTACATCTATGTGACCAAGGATAACTTTGATGACAGACAGTTTGGTTGGAATTCTAAGATGATATTCATGAAAATAAGCATGGCCCTAAGATTTGGCATTGTGTTTTGAATACAAGGTAAACCCTGTATTTTGTTTAATTTAATGGTTATCTGACTGCTGAATTATTTGACTGGAAGAAAAAGGCAACTGCATTAAAAACACATAAATAGCCAAACAGTGTATCAGATAGTGTGTTCTTAATTCTTTTTAGCATGTTCAATTATCTTTCCCCAAGAAGACTCATCGCCTAGAGTCTTTTAATTCCATGTGTTATGAAAAACAAGCCTTTGCAGAGCAGCAGTGTTATGACTGTAGGGTTATCATTCTTTGTTTAGTTGATTACTTGGTGATAATCAGGGATGATTTGTCTGCAGAACAGAAGTTTCCAAGTGACTCATTGGAAATGGTGTTGTTGATTGGGTCAGGAAAAGGGACTCTGGAGAAGAAGCAACCTTCGGCACCACAGAGTTCCCATACAAGCACTATGGGGATTTAAAGCAGTACCTGTGATTTTACAGCTTAATTTAGGAGCATAGTTGTTATCACTATTCTCTGATTCTATATATAAATAAAACAGATATTCCCCAAGCATCACTAGTCTGTGTTGGTCTTTAAGCTCTGTAGTGCTACCTGGACCACTCATGGCTTGGTTCATGCCTTAAGATTCATCATCCAGATGGTAGCATGCCAAGAAAAAGATCAGGGAAAAGCAAAGTATGTCATCTATCAAAAGTAGGAAGACCAAGAAATAGGTTGAGTGAAAAGTAGCTTAACTGATTGAGAGAAAAGAGTCATTCTCAAGTCAGTTGGGAGATGAATCCCTGCCGAGATATAGTCTGAACTTTAAAGCAGAGATCCAAGGTGCTGAACCTATTTGGTGGATAGGGTTCAGCACACTGTTTAGCTCCTCTAACAGTCTAAAACCTGGAGTGGATTAAACATTCCACTGACACCAATGACACAAGTCATCAATAGATGAAATGTGCCAGGATATTAATAACCAATTTAATCTGGAAAGAAACCCTAACAGAAATTTGATTATAGCTTGTAGGTATAAATAATGCATTGAAATATCTAATGAAAACATGGCCCTATCATAAAATATTTTCATACAACCTGATATTTTGGTTCCATTTCTGACCATCAGCTTCTAAGAGAAAAAGAAATGTGGGGAGAGAGACAGAGAGAGAGAGAAATCTTATGCCTCTGTTACCCTGCTTGCTGGGGGTCCCTTAGGGGGGTTCCCAACGCCTGTCAAAACTATCACTTGCGGGGAAAATTAGCTATGAACACTGCTTTAGCAATGCAAAGAGGGCAGGGTAATTAAGGATCTTTAACCCAATGTTTACAGGGTCAGGCTCAGTCAGAAATCACAAAAAGGTCCAATGAATGACTTTATTGAATAGTAATAGTTCGCACTAACGCAAACACACACACACGCATCCAAGGGCTAATAGAAATAAAGAGTGGAAATAAGATAGAGGAATTGTTGAAGGATTCGCAGCTTGGGTGATACTGCACCTCTTCCTGAAGTCCTTAGTCCGGGAAGCAGCAATCAAACAGCAGCTCAGCGAAGAGACGCTGAGGAGATCAAGCAGCTGTTGGGAGGGGGACCAGTCAGTTGGTATAACCGGGAGGCATCATACTCTTTCTCCTTGCCTCGCCTTTCTCTCCTTGCCTAACTAGCCCAAAAACAGGAACTATTTGTAGGAAAAATTTACTTTGAAGGCAAATCCTTTTCTGGGGAAAACAAACAGGGACAGAAAAGAAAAACAATTCCACACCTGGCATTTCTCTGATATCGGAAGATAACAAGGTGTCATGCCAGTAACAGGATCTTCCTCTGCTTTGAGGCTGCGGTGTGAGTTTCTGGAGATGGATTTGATAAGGTTTTATTGCTTCCAGTGCCCAACTTTCCGGGAACACTTTTACTCCCTTCAAGTGGACTTCTTAAAGGTTAAGGACCTTTTGTCCACCATGGGTTATCACAAGATGAGGTCTCCTGTGGCTACATGACAGGGGATTTTACTGGCCTGACCTGGTTCATTCGATCGTACGACTGTTATTGCCTACGTGCACATTTGGGTGAGCTCTCTGGTGTGTTAGATTAATTTTATATCAAAGTTGTAGACCCCGGGACAGGATTTACCAAGGGGGCAACACCTGATTCATACATGTGTGGTCATGTGTGCCCATCAGTTCATATCACTCACTGTAGCTACTAACTACTCCCATTCAAAATTATTGTGTATATCATTATACGAATGTTTTGTAAATGATGCTTGGCATTTCACTGATGCAAATCATTATTTGATGTTATGCTCATTGAGTCAACATGTATGTGTGGATATACACATTTTGCTTGAAAATGATTCTTCCCAACTCCAATAAACTATTACAAAGGTGGTACATATTCTTCACAAATCTACCCAATTTACTAACACCAAAGGTGTGAGAAGAAGTTTGAGCAAGTATTTTTCATATTTATGTAATTGCAATCAAATATTCAAACATGTAAATGAACATTTGATAGTTTTTGAAGTTCTGTGTCTGTTGGAGTAACAGGTGTGTCTACTTTAAATGTAGTATTTCTTGCAGATTTCTGATGAACCATTCACCGAAAGGGAACATCTTAAAAGTGGTAATTTTCAAAACACTGAACAAACTGGCATGCAGGAAAGTAATATTTTTCTTTTTTCCCCCCTGTATATTGTAACTTTTGCCCTGCAGGAAATATTCTCTATGATGGCACCTGAAAAAAAAAAGGCACATTAGGATATATGCTAATCAGTGCTAAACCTTTCAAGGAGTGACTGCTGATTGTATAAAAATGTGCCAAAAGAAACAAACAGTGAGTGTGAAATCTATTTGAATTTTCTCTTGAAAAAGTTGTTGGTGTTCATTTTTTAAGAAGGGGAAAAATGCGAAAGCAAACTCCTGGTATCGCTGGGCCTCCCCACCGTGTATGATTTTCATACTTTTGATACTTCAGGTGAAAATGAGGACTGTGGCCTTATAGTGCCTACATACTCCTATATTTTATTTATATCGTGTTTGTGCAATCAGAAGAAAAGACATTTCTATGACCTTTTATCAGTGAGACATCTAACAAGGCCATTCAGGCCCACTGAAAATTCATAGTTAATTAAAGGTTAAAAGAAAGTTGCCAATTAGTGTGATAGATAATTGTTCTCCTTTGGTTACCTGATTATGTTTTCTGTTGGATATGCTCAAATGTGTGTTGCCATGCTGCTGTTAAATGTAGTCATTAGTGCTCACAAAACCTTGCAGTTCTTAAAATGCCTGGAAACCAAAGGTATGTAGAAATCACCATTATCATCTACAGCATTGAAATTGTAGATAAAAGGGATGAGTTGTTTTTTTTAAATGTTATGGACTTATATATATGTAATTAGCTGTTGAATGCTGGTCTCAACAGTTTCCAGTCAGACACACTGGCAAACCAGTATGTTTGGCCATTGTGCAAGATTTCCATCCAACAAATAGATAGATCTTAACTTGTGTAACGGGACTTCCCCTTCCTCTCCATCCATCTGAGTACTGTCAAATCTGCTCTAGAAAGTGTCCTACCTTTCTGTAGCAAGGAGAGCAAAAGGAGAGAGAGAGGAAATTTGTTCAGCAAGCAGTACTCAGACCTTTGAAACAACTAGCTTCAAATATCTAGTTGCTTATCACTAGTGCCTTCTTCAAATAATGAAATTATAACTTCATCACATTAAGATGGCAAATCTGATGAGGAATAACTTCATTCCTTCTACTGTGTAACTGTCACTTTTGTGACTCCTGACCAATGGCTTATGGCACTGTGCATTTAAAATTTTAAATAGCACATTGTTTTTCTAAAACAAAATGAAACAAAAGGGTTAGACGACTGTCTTAATCATGTGTTCAATAATAAAAGCACAGTTAAGTTAATTTGGAAGCTTCCAACTTCACCGATGGTTTCTGGACCTGACATTTTGTTAGCTTAAACTTCCAGAGACTTGTATTTGACCTGCTCAATTGCAGAGTGTAGCTCTTGTCTTCTGGACCTCAGGCCTTTAAAGACTTGACCATTTACTCTAAACAAACATCATCTGTGGTACGACACTCAGGCAGTTTTCTTTAACTGTAATATTTCAAATATTGCTTTATAATTTGTGCTACAATTTGTGCTCTACCAGGTACTTCATTACAGTCCAAAATCAAAATGAAATTCTGCAGGAACAATTGCTGTTCAATTAATCATCTTTGCTTGCACAATCCATCAATGAAATCTTATATGAATAATTAAAAACAACAACAGAGAAATAAACCATGACCATTGCATCAGTGAGTTGGGCACCAATGAACATTGGGCATTCTTGCTGGTGTCCCATTCCACATTCTTGCAATTTGGTAAAGGGGTTTCTTAGTGCCTCTGTTACATAGCTAGGTATACATAAAGCCATGTAACATAACAGGTCATATAGAATTCTGGTGTATATTCTTTCCCTTCACTATATGTTTTCAAAAGTTATCAAAGAGATCTTGGATTGTGAGATGTATCTCACATGCATGACTACAGTATGTATCCCATACAATCCCATCAAACACCTGTTCTCTGCTGCAGCCCCTCCAATACAGCCATTTCCTGGCTGGTAGAGAGTAAGGGGAGTGCCAGAGAAGTATTCAGCTATTTTCCTATAGCTAGGGGTGCAGTAATCTGTGATACAGTTGTCATTGATCCTGAACCTTTGTGAATTAAGAAAGCTAGATATAGATCAAATGATTAATAAATATATTATTAATTTTTGCACTAACAAGAAAGCAACTTTATTTCAGTTCCAGGAAGGACAATTGTCAAGAACAAATCCTGCCAAAGTAATCATCATCATCATCATCATCTCCTCCTCCTCCTCCTCCTCCTCCTCCTCCTTCTTCTTTGAGGTTACTAGTTTAGTAGATGGTAGGAATGCTGTGGATTCACTTGTCTGGATTTCAGCAAAGCATTTGATAAGGTCCATCAGAATACTTTCATTAGCAAGCTGATTAAATGTGGAATAGGAGAGCATACCATTGGACGGTTCTATAGTCAGTTGGAAAACTGTACTCAAAGAGTCATCATCAATGGTGGCACATCAAAATGGAAGGAAGTGTCAAGTGGAGTACCCTTGACTTCTGCCCTCAGGCCATTACTCTTCAACAGTTTTCTCAATGACTTAGATGATGAAATAGCGGGGTCTCCATCAAGTTTGTACATGACATAAAACTGGGAGGCGTGGCTAATACATTGGAAAATAGAAACAGAATTCAAAAGGACCTAGATAAACTAGAAAATTGGGTAGATATTAATAAAATGAAATTTAGTAGAGATGATTGCAAAATTCTGCTTTTAGGCCACAAAAACCAAGTGCACATGTATAGAATTGGGTATACATTGCTCAGCACTACTGCATGCAAAAAGGACTTTGGGATCATTGTTGATCATAAATTGAACATGAGCCAGCAGTGATGCTCCAGGAAAAAAAAAGTGAATTCTATTTTGGCATGTGTTAATAGAAGCATAGTTCCCCAGTTGGTGGAAGTAATCATTCTGCTACCTTCTGTTCTGGTCAGGCCTTCCCTAGAGTATTGTGTTCAGTTCAGGGCACCTCATTTTAAGAAGGATATACACAGCTTAGAACAGAGAAGGAAAACAAGGATGATAAGAGGTATGGAGAACAAAGCATATGTGGAAACATTGAAGAAGCTGGTCATGCACGCATGGTTACCAGCTGGTCTCATGCTGGGCATGATGTGGGTTCTGATTTCAGGCCAGCTGGTTAGCTCATCAGTCAACAGGCGGGTTGGCTGATGCCCGGATCCAGACCTTGCACGTGACAACCCTGTTAACAGCTGTAACCAATTATTAACGTTGTGGCCTTTTCTCTGTCAAAATGTTGCTGTGTTTGTTGTGGTTTGTTCAAGCATCACACCATGCACTTGAGCCCACAATTTGATTTGGTTTGAGTGGTAACTTGTATTTGTATAAATATGTAACTGTGTATTTCATCCCACAAATTCTGGCTTGGCAGGATCAAGCAATAAACATAAGTGTCTATGCCACCTATTGTCCTTCTTTTCTTCTTTCTAGGGGAACATGAAGAAAAAGAATGCTTGAGATTGCCATTTTTGTATGTGTGTGTATGTATGTGTGTTGAGCAGCTACAACTATTATAATAAGACAAGGTTTGAAGGACTACACAGGGAATTATAAGACATCGTTCCTGCTCAACAAGCCAACAAGACACATTGGGTTAGTTTTCCAGAGACGTACATTACACAACACAAGGAGATGGAGGTGTAAGTGGGAGGTGTATAATCTACAGTGTACATGCTCAGAGATTAGAGATACCAGTTGTTTTCTAAATTCTTAAGGAAAGAAAGGTAAAGGATATTTATATTTTCCTCCCTAAATAATGAATCCTCTCAGTTTCATTTCTATGAAATATCTAGAAATTATTGAACTTAGAATTTGCAAAAGTAGGAAGTGACAGGAAAGAAACATTTTCTACATTGATGCCACTTTTCTTCCCTCTCCCCTTGTGCAAGATTTATGAGATTGTGTTACACAAATGCTACGTTCTTGGTTATGCCTTTCGTGCAATAGAACAGCAACCACATATCTTTCTGCATTATTCGTTTCTAATCACACACATAGAAATGCTTTTCCAAGCGCAGAGGGTGACTAAGTGAAAGAGCAAATTATATGGCGGAGGTTCCTACTGGCCAAATGAATGATGCACCTCCTGAAATGGATTGATGCTCTTATCTTGATTTAGACTTCTTTGTGAAAGAAAAGGAAAAGGAAAAAAAACAACTGGCTGAAGTCCCAAAGGATCAGAATAGTCATCTGTGCCTCAAACAAATGCTCAGTTTGCCTGTGTTGGCTAATTCTTTAATGGGCAGCCATGATTCTGACAATCCTAAGACTGTTTGCTACTGAAGGGACAGGGCAGTTATTTTCATGGGACAATAATCTCTAGCCTGGTGTTTCTGCTATTCTTTTCATTGCTTACTGCACTCAGCTTTTCCCTAAAATATCCAATCTCCTGAAAAGATGAAAACACATCCCCTTGCAGTGCCTGTTCAAATCACATTGCCACAGTAAGTGGCACTTCACAAGGTCTCACTTGAGCTGTGCCAATGCTCTATTGTTCACCTTTTTCATCTTCACCTTTGAAGCACAATGAAATTGTGCGGTTTCTTTTTGCTTGGAATGGTGGTAGGGTATAGCACTGATCAAAGAGTGGGCAATCAAATTCACAGTCAGACAAGCACTGCCTTTGGCTGTAAATTGGCATTCTGATGCCAGCCATTGGGACGTGACAAGAAATTGTTTTTCAGTCTTTGCTGACTGCCTTTACTGACTGCCATTTCGCCCAGTCTAATAATGTACAAAAATTGCATTCACAAAAGTAGCCTGGAATCTTCATCTTGCAATGTTTAGGGTAGCAGAAGAAAAAGGAGAAACATTCCTACTCTCTTAGGATTTCACTGGGCTTTTCTTGTCCCAAATGTTTCAGATTTATTGTTATTGTTAAATACTTGTTATCAAGGCATTTAATGTGGAACTAAGGAGAAGATTCATGCCTCATTTGAATGGTTTTGCCAATTATCAATAAATCTCATGCTTCATGGTGTTTTACATATTAGAATGTACAGAGCAACATTCTTTCAGTTCCATATATGTTTGTACTTAATGCACTGCAGAAGACGGTATCGCACTTAGGGAAATTAATATATGAAAGCATGAAGACTCAGTTGCTTGCTATTGCTAGTCTAACCTAAAATAAGATCCATTGCATCAATGGGATTTATCTGTATGTTGACTTACCATTCAACTGTTCATTGAATGGGTCTACTCTAGTCAGGACTAACCAAAAGGTTCCAGCCATACCTGAGACTTAAGAAAGATTTAGGAGTTCTAAGCATTAAAAATATTTTTCGGGGTTCCAGATTACATGGAGAGTTCTTACATACAAAGGAGTCAGTCTTCTTTAGAGTGTTTTTCTCCATATGAGGAGAGCAATATAGAAAAGGTGTTGGGCTAGCGCCATCCTCACCTTGCATGTTTAACTAAGTAAGACTCCAGTTACAAATAAGTGCAAGCAGTGATCTGGATTTGATCCAAAGAACACATGCAAGGGAAACTTAAACATTCCTTTCACTTGGCCCCACCAAAATTCACCCCTCCCAGGACAGGGATTTTAAAAACGAAAGAAAAATTCTATCCACAAACATAAAGTGTCCTCCCTTTTATCCTTTATACAGAAATATAGATGAATATAGGGGTGAAAAATCACCTGAAGGGAGTGGACCAATATGGATCCAGGACAGAATAAGTCTGTGTTACCTGCTAAATTTAACAGTGCGTGTACTTTAGCTTTTAATCAAATGACGACTAATTCAAAGGTCAGCACCATTTTGAATTCTATGTACAGCAACTGAACAGCATTGTTTTCATGTAGAACCTGGATTCCAGAAGGCAGAGAAAGAGAGAGAGAGAGAGAAGAGGCATGCCACAGCTTAAGGTATACTACAGAGAGGCAGGGGAGATACAGCATATGCTATTATACTTAATCATATATGATATCCTTGGATGTGTACTGCCCAATTAAAGTATGTGAATACATTACCACAGAGCTCAGAGCAGTGGCAGTGAAGGCAATGGTTGATATTCATAGAGGCAGAGGTTGAAATCATTGTGAAAACAAATGCATCCACATGCCACAAAACCTGATAATAACATTTTCATTCCCAGGAAGGATTTAAAAATTAAGAAAAAATCTATTCCTCCATAGCAGCTATCTGGAGAGAAAAGAGGAAGGTCAATCACCCCTCCAGAAATCATAGTTGCTGAATAGGTTTCACTTCTAGTTTTGCAAGTTTTGTTTCATCCATTTTGATATCTTGCAAAAAATGTTATGCTTCTCATGGATGCATCTTCAAGGGACAGGAAGCCCAGGCATCAATTAGTATTCCCACATACTCACCATCCCTCACTTTGAGCATAATTAACCTATTCTCAGACTTTAAATAGGAAGTCCAGCCCACAGTTTTGTCTCATAAAGCAAATGCTTAGAGGTCTTGGGCCCAAAACAATATCAACTACTTTGAGCAGAAGATCCCTAAAGCCCTTAAATACCTACAGACATGGAATATCTTTGTCTTCCTCTACATTATATGCAGAAGCTTTTCTATACCTGATGACATCACAGGTTGTATACAGTCATTGGAAGTGCATTTATGGGGCATCAGCCCCCCAAACAAGTAAACCTCCACAATATCTATTCTCTTTAAAGTTTTCATTCTTAAAAAATGTATTGTGCATTGTTCTGATAATATTTCATTATCGAATGACTAATGCAATAAACATACAAGCGCAAGAGGGGCTGTCTCAGCAATTTAGTATCGAAGCTAAACGGTTCCAATCAACTAACAGGGCATGTCAACAAAACAAGGTGGTTTTCTTCCATGACAGTGGCAATGCCCATGATAGCGAGAATGTCCATAGCTAGTCTGTATTATAAATCAACTAACAGGGCATGGTACAGAGTGACTATGGAAAAAAAATGTCTATCACCTGTATGATATTCACCATTCCTTGTGATTGCCTACTTTATTGCTTTGCTTCCAGCTAGTGTGAATATTTAACTTCTCTGTCCCAACTCTTCATAGTGTCATCTGGAAGTGTTCATAGTGTTCACAGTATCATCTGCCATGTAGCAGATCCCTTCCAAGTTCTCCTCTTTGCTCTTCTACATATTATGTACCTTTAAATACTTCCATAATGGTTAAGGAAGAATTGTCACTTTTACTCACTTGATTGCGCAACATCTGTTTTCCTGGGTGTAAATGTGATAATCCAGAACTCTTCATCCCCAAACACTGGGTGTTTTTCCTTCCACAACTATCCTAAAATTCAGAGAACCTGGTTGGCTTTAGGGATGTGCCCTATGGGTTGAACATATTGCAACACTTAATGGAAAAGCATTTGTTACTGGGCAAGCATGCCTAATTACTTTGATACACAAAAATACATACTTTATTTCCAGAAAAAAACAACCCTACATTTCTGTTTCTGGAAACTTTTTTGTTGTTGTTTTTCAAAAAACACATTTGTGTAAAACAACTGTGCATTTCTTCACATAATAATTTCTCAAAACACTTCAAGATGTAGAAGATGTTGGTGAAAGCTGTACAAGTTGATTTGGTTCCCCTCCCACAGTGTGGAGAAGACTGTAGGAATTATTCATCCTCACATGAAAAGATGAAATAATTGAAAATTTACATCTGCACACAAAGATATGGGACCTTTCTGCCTTTCTGCCCTGCACTGTTATAGTGCTGTTATTCCACTTTCAACATCCTGTGGAATCCTGGGGTTTGCAGTTTAGGGAAGAGCATTTAGAATTCCCAGACAGAGAGCTCTTTGGCCTCAGTAAACTACATACCCCAGAATTCCACAGGATATTGAAAGTGGAATAATAGTACTATAACAGTGTAGGGCAGAAAGGCCAATGGTTGGATGAAATTGGGGTGATTTTCTGTTGCCTCAGTGGGAAGCTCTCCACAGATACATTCATATTCAGGTTTCTCTTGCTGAACACTGAACAATACAGGCAGTATAGGTAAGGCCCTGCTTTGGGGGTCCCTGATATTAGTATGGTTTAATACATTCATATTCAGGTCTCTCTTGCTGAACACTGAACAATACAGGCAGTATAGGTAAGGCCCTGCTTTAGGGGTCCCTGATATTAGTATGGTTTGGATGGGCACCATACCTAATTGGCATGATATTGGATTGGCAACTGTATTGATTGGCTCAGATATCAAAATCAGATCTGAAAGGTGACAGGTCAAACTGAGCGAGGGAAGGAGCTTGACCGTAAACGTGAGAAAGGATAGGTCAACTCGAAACTTCCTCCAGGTAAGACTGAGTCATTTGTCAGGCAAATACACACCATTCTTGTGGATAATCGGCTTAAATAGAAGCTGGAATTTTCCAGGGAACCCAACTGTGAGAAACTCACCAGGACTCTGATTGACAGATATCCATCCCTTGTACACCTGGACTCCTTCCTTTTTCCTCACAGCACCCACAATAGACAGCTATTACAACATCTTTGTCAATCAAGCACTAAGCCCATCAACAGGCGAAAGACCCATTGTCCACAACAGGTTCCCTTTGTCTTGCATCTGGAATCTTCACTGCCACAGGCCATTTTCAGGGTACAAATACCTGTGATTTCAGGATGCCTGGTGCAGTCTCTTGCCTTTCTGAGTGTCACTCTGTCCATTTGATTTCCGAACTGAGAACTGGCCTTGGGTCCAGTACCTGAGTCACTTAGTCCCACTTCTCTGCTTCTTGTGGGATCTGGTAAATATTGCCTGTACCCTTCACAGTCTCTATCTGCTTTCCTGCCTTTCTTTCAGTTAGCTCTTGTGAGATTGTGTGTATCTTGTGTGCATGCATGAGTGAATTCCCCTCAATAAAACACATTTTTAGCTTCCTTTTGAATCTCTGACTGGTTCTTTTCCTGAGTGGGCCCGTAAACATTGGTAACAAGATCTCGCTAAGTTGCCTCCCTCTTGTTAACCTCTTGATTTTGAGTTAAGTAATTTCCCACCTTTGCAAGGAGGTATTGGCATCACAGGTTGGCCCTTGTGGCAGCTAAGTTTTGGGGTAACAGACAGTAGCCAGAAATAGGACATTTTGATCATTTTAGAAAAGATAAGAATCAAAGATTGTAAACTGAGATAGAAATAGGCTAGATCTTATCTACACTTTTCACTAAAAAAGTAAACATATCTTTATATGCCTGTCTTAAATTCTATCTATACTAAAAACATGGTGTCTCTTTTGCTCCTTGTGTGTGCATGTACATATTCATAGACAAAAAACACAAACTTATGCATGTGTTTTCAGAAAAAAAATACAATCCTATGCATGTGTTTTTCGAAATAAGTGCCCCAGTTTTCAACTATGGTGAGTATGTTTAGGGGTATATCTGTGATGTACAATTTGCTTGCTTTTTTGTAAGTTCTGAAGCCCTGTTAATTTCTCACAATGTAGTCCTTAATTTAAGTAATTATTTTCTACACATTCATAGGTATTAAAAACTATGCAAATACAATTTTGAAAATAGCATAAAATATTCTAGTTAAAAAAAGGATGAGGTAACAAACAGTTTTAGCAGTTTTATTCTCATTGGAAGGAAGTCTTCAAAAACTTTGCAGGGTTTGCAGACTATTCATTGCTCAGAATTTATTCTGCATGAAATTTGCAATTTTTTGTGCAAAAAGAAAGAAAGAAAGAAAGAAAGAAAGAAAGAAAGAAAGAAAGAAAGAGAAAAGAAAACTTCATGCAAATTTTGTGCAGAATAATCCCAAACTAAAAATATTTTTATCAGTCCAAGGTCCTCCTTATCAAAACCCTCTGGATGGTCTGGCACTAGTCCAACATGGTTTTGAGCATTAGCCAAATATTTTTTTGAATATTGTTTTCATCCCCAGCAGTCAAACAGTGTTTAAAATAAATGTATATTGGATACCCTAGAGTAAATGTAACATAAAAATAATGAACATTCACTCAGACTAATTATATGATGCACTTTATAACTGAATCGGGTTCTTTCCCCAACAACTATTTGCATTATTGTAAATTTTCAGGCCCAGTTTATTAGAGACATAGATGACAAAAAGTATCTAGCCATATAGTAAATACTAACCAAGGAAGAGAAGTATTTGGACATCCATTCATAGGTGCATTTAACAGCAAAGTCTTCAAATCCCATTAAACAATATTTTTAAAAGAAGTATAAGCTTTGCAGATCCTAAAACTGCAACGAATATTTTAAATATAGTGAAATGTGCATCTGTTCAAACTAGAGCAAGCTACTAACAAATTTTTTAAAGCCCACCAAAAAGGATGACACTGTATAAGTGAGTCAAACAATTAACAGTCAGATTAAGTACAATTAGGATTCATCTTCATTCTTGCCAGTTAATGAAGTCCCCTTTTTTAAATATTTGCTGTAAGGAAGCTGCTAGTGCTGTGTCTGTAAGTGAAGGAGCTTGGGGTTCATTAGAATGTTTATGATTCATACATGATTACCCACCGAGTTGTCATACAAGAGAAATCTGGTGAAACAACAAGTAAGAATAACTGGTAGTATGAGGGTGTTTTTTTTTTTCCTTTTCATATGGGGAGGTGGCAGAAGTTAGATATATGCCAGCTGCATATTAATGGAGCTTCGAATGTGTAAAGGTTATTCTGCATATCTTCCAGAATGATACTGCATGCCCATGACAACTAATGGGAACTAACAAAAACAAGCTGGTGGTTTTCTATTCTCTCTGCCAGGAACTGAACATAAACACAAGTTGATAAAGTAAATAGATTTCTTCACAGAATAATTGTAGAAAAGTATCTCATAGTTTCATTTTTTTTCTTTTTTGTATTCTGTGTTAGACATATTGCTAACTTACCTCCATTACCAGTAGTTAGTGCATGTTGCATTTCTCTGTGATGTGTACAGCATAACTTCCAAATATGCCAGTTTGGCAAGGACAGTCCTGATTAATACCCTGTCAGCCCACTTTTTCATCTGCTTTTAAAATGTCTCATTCTTCTCTTTTACTCCCACTTTCTTACCTTATTCTTAACTTGTTTCAGTTGCTGCAAACTCAGTCCAAAGTGCAGAAGTAGTTGTCACTCCATTAACTGAGGCCCTTTCTGCACAAGGCTGGTGAATCGGTTTGTGCCATTTCTTACTGGATTTTCTGGGCTCGAAACAAGGTGGACTTTCCCTCATTTCCTTCTGCACAGCTACTGCATATGTTCCATTCTGATTCGGAGGAGTGCGAGTTCATGAATCCACACTGCCTCCGCAGTGGCCACTCCCGCGACTCCCCTCACCCTGCCTTGTTGGCTGTGATTGGCCTTTTTTTTTTCCTGCATGGTTTAGTACATCATTTCGTATGTGCGTAAGTCCATACTACCTCCTGGATCCTCCCATGAGCCCTCCCCTGACCACCAATTCGCATTGGTGTGAATGTATGTGTCTGCACCACTGTGAAAGTATGAATTGGATCGATCTGGAAAATTGGAAAACTGATTTCTTCTGGTTTTCAAATAGTGTGCTTTACCACCACATGGGGGCGCATTTAGTCAGAATTACATGTGGACCGAAGGTAAATAAACCGAACCTAGTCCGCTCCAAGGTGCAGAAGACCTCCATAGCAAGACGCATTGGCCCGTCTTAATAACTGCATGTGGAAAGGGCCTCAGTGAGGGGAGAAGAGAGCAGGGGGTGGATTCTTGCCCTTCCCAGTAGGCTCAGGCAGAAGTAAATTACTGCAGCCTCTCCTAGTTTATCTGTTCTTCCTTATTGATAACTTTTGTCATTTGACCACACTCTGATTTTTCTTGGCCACATGTGACCCAGTTTTCACCCATACCTTCTGTGGTCGTGAGTACCATATGAGGTTAAATTTTAAATTGGGTAACTCAAGTGTACTGATTTCTGTTAATCACAAATGACCATTTTCTATTACTAAAGGCTCAGCTTATCCAGAATCTATCTGTTTGTATGTAGATAGAAATGCCTACACCTTTAGTCCTTAATATCTGCAAGATTTCTGTTTTGCTCTAGAGTGAGAAAAAAAATTATCTATCCATATACTTTGTTCCATAATGGCACAATAGATATAATATATAACGAGCTGTAGGAGAAATCAGTTTGACCTCTTTTGGCCCCAATTTTTCATTGGGTTCTATGTGCCTTTTGAAAGGGAGCAGGAGGGGGAAAAAGTGTAGGAAAATGGGGCCAGGAGGAAAGACCAATGAAAACAGTAGGGAGAAAAAATAGAAATCAATCCAATTTTTTTTTTTAAAAAAATAGAGAGACAGAGTGGGAGAAAAGGGCAGAGAGGAGGACCTGTCAGTAGTATAACAAAAGAGAGAGAGAATAAAAAATAAATACACTTTGAAAGAGCAATCTGCCACTAAGGATTGAAAGGACTCTAGAGAACAGTTGATAAAAGGGTAATTCAGAACACTGTGCTAACTTTATCAGAACTTTTCATAGAAAACATATTGAGTTAGACAGGTTAAATGAAGCACAAGATAAAGGTAGTGTATCTTTAAGAAACCGCAAAGCACCAGTGGCCTTGGAAGATTGCATATGAGTGGGTTCTGGGTGAAAGAAGAAGGAAATTGCTCCTGAAACCTAAAGTTTCTGATTCTGCACTCGCATCTGGATATTTATTCACTCACTGCTAGGTTTCCAGCATTTAATTAATGCCTCTGTTTGGGCATGACCTTCTCAAGGGACTAAAAATCAGGAGGAGCTAGTAAAAATTCTACAAACAAATAACTTCAGATTGCATTAATGCAGAATGATGAATAACATTATGGGAAGGCCACCCCTTTTGATGCCCATTATCTGATGACTCGTTCTTTTCACATTTCCAAATTAAGGACAAGTTCTATTAATTTGATAGTGGTTCCGCTCTTCCATCAGTTCTTACCTCCGAAGGTTTGCTTGGAACTGCTTGCACAGTGCACTGCTTGCAAAGTGGGCTGAGAGGGGGGAAAAGATGACAAGCCAGCTGAGAGACTTTGCAAGCAGTGTGCATGCAGTCAGTCCCAAGTGATTCTCCATAAATGCTTCATGCTCCCTGCAGGACAGTACATGAGTTCTGCTTTTCAACCAACTCTGTTTTCTGACAGTGCTGCTGTCCCTAATCTGTCAGGTAAGTGGGGGAAGCCTGTAATAACATTTCATTTTTTATTTTATGGGGCAGCTTTTCTTCAGAATCTCCAAATGCAAAAGGTATGTAGACTAAAACTGATGAAAAACAACAGCAAATATATGAATAAATATCTTGGCTGAATGAGAACCAGATCAATCAGTTTTGGTGGGTTAGAAAAATCCAGAGAAATTCATATGAACAAAGCATTTATAGTTGATATTGAAATTGACAATCATAGTATTATTCAGTAGAGCCTCTTGGGTGGTTTATAAAACAAGATAATCTATAAATAAATACCAACATATTAAAATTACTAATATATTAAAATAAGCGTTAAAAAAAATCAAAGCATATCTGCCTTACAGCAAAAAAGCATGGGTCCCTCTGGTGAAAGAATTCAATTAATTAATTCAATTAAAATGGTAAAATGATCACTATGAAGGGACTTTTTCTGGTTACTACAGACTTGTCCCTGCTGCAACTGACACATTTTTTAACAGGATAGTTATCATTGTCTCAATTTCATTGATTCCATTTTGACCACATCCCTTTTGTTAATGATAGGGGTCATGGGCCCTTTATATTTTACGGCTGTCACTCTTGACATCTCAGCCAACTTGATTTTCCAATTAGAATGAGCCTCATGACCTCTAGATGCAGATCTACCAGGAAACTTTGTTCAGATATTCATCTTGGTATGTTTATTTGCATTGGCATGATGCATGGAGGGAAACCAGCTATGGCCTTCCTGAACATGAATAGTCTGGGATGATATCTTATGCACTGCAACTCCCTATTTAGTGTGTTGCAATGTGTTCTAATCAGACCTGCTGTGGAGGAGAGCTTTGAAGCCCCAGTTAGTGCTGGATGTGCTGGCTAGGTTACCCCAAAATGTGGGTGACTCAGGGGCCCACTCACAATGCCAGTATCTCCGTGCAAAGGTGGGGAATATTAGCTCAAAGAGGAGGCCTGCAAGAGGGAGGTAACTTTATGAGATCTTTTACATCTATGTCTACTGGTATTAGTGCAGGGGAGAAGTAGCTGGAGATCCAAAAGTTAAGCTTATTTGTTTTATAGGGGGATTTAACAATCACACATGCAAGATCCAAGCAGTCATACAATCACACAAGGCTAACTGAAGGAAAAGGGAGGAAAGTTTTGGATAATAAGATCTTAAGGTAAAGTGAGTGATATTTCCAATCCAGAAAAGAAGCAAAGAAGCATCAATATGGGTCAGAGGCAAGTCTAAGGATAGTACACAGTTGGAAATCGGAGCAGCAGAGTGGCAACCAGTAACCAGTGTACTGCAAGTTGACTGGTGAAAAACTGAGGTTTAAATACTCTTTTTCTGCCTGGAGGGCTTAGGTGCCAATGGCTTTCTGGCAGAATAAATAATGGCATCTGAAGAGTGGACAATGTGGTCTGGAATGAGCTAATGGCCTTAGTGCTAGGTGACAAAAGGCTAATGGTAGCCTTGATTGCTCATTAATTGTCAGACAGGTGTGGGGGCAGAAGGAAATTCTTGCTGATGGAGAGAGAGGAGTTAAGAAAATTATCTGTCCTCTGGGAACATCTCAGATGCTATTGTTTCTTAGAGGCTGAGTCACTGTAAGTCCATTATAGCTGGAGTTTCCTGGTGATTTCCCGACTATGACCTGGTTACGCCTTGAGGGGCCTTTCCGCACTATACTGTTATAGTGCTATTGTGCTGTTGTTCCACTTTCAATATCCTATGGAATCCTGGGGTTTGCATTTTAGGGAGGGGCATTTAGAATTCTCAGTCAGAGAGCTCTTTGGCCTCAGTAAATTACAAATCCCAAAATTCCACAGGATGTTGAAAGTGGAATAATCGCACTGTAAAAGTGTACTGCAGAAAGGTCTAAAGTCTCTTCTGATCTTTGCAATGCACGTGTGTGGCCAGCTTTTTCCACTTAGCCAGTAAGACCATGTAGCCATAGCAGGGTATAATTTGTATTTATGCTAGTTAATATTTGCCAAATAAACAATATAAAAGTGTGGGGGTGTACAGCCTACTAACAGGTTGCTGTGTGGAATATTACACAAAATTCATTCTTTTACTTGACTGATTACCAATATTCTTTCATTCTGGTCTCATGGTATTGAGGATGACATTTAAAGCCCTAAATGGCTTGGGACATCAGTACCCGAGGGAGCAGTTCTTCCAAGAAAGAGCTTTCGAAGCACTGAAAAACAGTCATACAGTATATTCAGCTGCTGTCATAAGATTTTGACTCAAGTCTTAAAAATACATGTTAAATCCAAAATCCACAGCATGTGTGTTGTGTGTGTGTGTGTGTGTGTGTGTACACATATGTGTATGTGTAAAGTCATGCATGCTTTTGAAACTCCACTGGCTTCTTCATGAGGCAAAGGTATTAAAATTATGCAGAAAAAGGAAAAAAATGATTGCATTAGAGTCACAGGCCTATATTTTGTCTTATGTTGTTACTTCTGTTGTCAGTTAAGATGGACAGACATATCAACACTGGCAGAGACTGCTCCACCCCTCTCCCCTTTTTTGGCCACTTGGGAACTGGGAAACAGAGCTGTTAAAATCCCTTTGTGATTAAAGCTGTCACTGTCCCATGGAGGCTCTTTCTTAAGCAAAGAACACTGAATTTCTCAGGAAGCCTCTGTACTGTTAATTAAAATCTGCCAATTGTAGTTCAAATGAAATAGTTTTTCCTTTGTTGGAGGCAGAAACCTCAAAGTTATATCCCAGTCCTTTGGCTCGCTCTTAATCCTAAACAAGGCAGAGCCAAAAGAATGGTATTTAACTCTTAGAGCTCTAATACACATAAAACTGACAATGCTGCTTTCTGTGCAAAACAGTCATGTGAGAATTTTGCATCAAATAAGTTCCAAACTGCAAAGATTCTAATCAGTTCAGGATTCTCTTGTCATGGTTTCACAATACTCAAAAAACAAACAAACAAACAAAAACCATGCTTTTTAACCCATTAAAAATATTTTCAAATATTTTTTCCATCCCTGCTACCAACTTTTGCACATGCTGTTTGCTTTCCCTCAGATTTTCTTGTCATTAAATATTAGAAGCATAAGAACATGAGTTAGTTTTTAAAAAAGTATTGTGTGCCTAGTGAAATACTAAATAGCATAAAAGATAATAAAATTCAAGCAGGTTCTTGATCTGTCACAGTCCTGTTTGGGATAGGAGTGAAATAATGTTCAGTACCCAAAATAGGGGCTTATCCTAAGATATCAGATAGCTGTAGTGGTTACAAAGATGGGTTTTCTTTGGCAGTCTGTATTTTTCTGTGATATGGGGCCTGAATGCCACATAATTCTGGAGAGAAGGAATGTGGCCCCTGGACTTGTAACTGTATAAACTACCACTCTTGATATCTTCTGACTCTGGTAGTCTGAGAAGATAGAAATTGCACTGTAAGGAAAGAATCCAGTGAAATTTGGTCTTTCTGCTGCCATTAGTAGCAGCAGGGAATAAAGCAGATTAGAAAAATATCAGAAATCTTGTTTTCTTAAAGGTGAGCGAGCTATGGGCCCTATCCAATTTGAGAATTACATCAGTTCTCCATACGCAACAAGGTTCATGAAAAATTATTTTTGATCCCAGTATCTCACCATTCCTGGTTGAAGGCTACCATACTGATCACCTTGGTTTCAACACAATACTGGTGAGAGTTTTGGAAGTTAACATGTTCATATTTACTGTTCTAATGCTTTGCTTTTTTCTGGGATGGCAATTCTAGTTAAGATGGTGGCATGGTTGGACAAGTTCTTATTATATTCATAAGCTATGTTAATATTTTGAAAAGAGTAGAAAAGAGTCATGGGTGATGAAACCACCTTAATTCTCTCCATATATGGACCAACATCAGAGGTAAAACTTCTCTCATTTTGAAAGCTTTGCTGCATTCTCTATAACACTGGTTCTCTTTCAAGAGCCCTTCAACATTATGCCACTATCAGTATAACATGGGGCTGTCTTGTCCAGTTATGATGAACAAAATATCCTTGCTCTATGTAATGCCTCTGTTTTCTGTTCTTTTCACTCTTCATTGCTCTATGGAGGGATTTCACTTCCAAATATGTTTATTCCATTTCCTCAGCTCAAGCCCCCTTGATAACATTTGCTTCAATCTGATTTCCAACTGTTAAGAGATTTGTTTATTCACTTTCTTGGTTTGCAGCCCAGTCCTACTGCATCAATTTTATTACCACCAAAAGCAGCAGGAAGAAAAATCAGATGGTATTTTTGCAGACATTTGTTACTGCTTCAGTGAAGAATTCACAGTTCTTTGCACAGATTGTCATCTGCTGGGAGAAGTCATGCTCCCCCCCCTTCTTTTTTTCTTGTCAGCTTTAATTGAGGAACTCTCTCTGTGGGCAGACATTTTACTGTATGTGTGCACAGAGCAGAGAATGCTAGAAAAGTTATATAACTCATGATGTGCCATTGCAATATTTTGTTTGCACATTTGATAATTACTTTGATTGCAAACCTGGAACAAGCTCCGCAGAACATCTTTGAGGATAAAAATCAAGAAGAAATGGAAGCAGATTGATTCCAGTAGAACTTTCCATTCTTACCCCATGGACCACACAAAATCATTGTGGTCATTAGAAAATTTTGTACATATGGCTGGGTTGGTGAGTCTAGCTGCCTAAATTGTTGTTCCCCTTTAGTGTACAAAGATATCATGCAACAGAATTAATTTCTAAAATGTTCAGAGCATGGAAACTTTCCTTTTGTATTACAAATTCTATGTTGGCTGAGGGGTTCTGAGAGTTGTAATTCAAAAGTAACCTTTCCAAACCATGCACATAATACTCAGAGTCAGCCCATTAGCCCTGTAACCCAGTATTGTTTCCTCTGACTAGTGATTATTCTCCATGGCCTTAGACTCTTGCTACTAGATACCTTGAACTAGACATGGTGACACATAAACTCAGGACAGTCTCCATGCAAAGCATACACTCTACCATTAAGATATAACCCACTAAGCAGTGGTCTGTTGTCTGTCACCAGAGCACATCCACATATGTTGTGGAAAATATCCATTTTATATGTTTTGCTGCAGTTTTTCACATCCTATTGGATGCGTCTCCTGACATCATCTTGCTTTTTGGAAGTCATCCCCTCATATTTTATTGATAGTGGATGTCAAACTCTATTGTTCTGTATTTATGATCAATTCAGAGGTTGTCTTCTGTACTTAGTATTGCTGATTTCAGCTTATCTGCAACGAGTCATTCAGAAATGATTCCATCATGTTTTTTTCTCAGAAACACCAAATAATCTCTATTTACCAGGATTCAAACAGGCTGATCTTATGTAAACATTCACTGGTTTGTTAGTTGGTTGGTTTTGTTACATATTCTTCTGAAACTCTTGAGGAAGTGCCACAATTGTTTCCTTTGTCTCAATGTTACCAACCCAGCAATATATACAAAACTTCTTTTGCTTGACCTTCCTAAATTAGAGGTCAGTTGTGTATAGCCAGAGAAGCCTAACGTTCCCATGACAACTTTATCGGCCATCGTCAATTTTTTTGGAATTGGCTCAGTGCAGCTGAAAGTCACTCAACTGATGATAGAGGTAAGTTCTTCTTCCATGAGTGGATTCTGGCTGCACTGCAAGAAAACTAAAAAGTTCATACTTACTATCATTAGTGACATGTATCTAGGATATGTGCTTTCTAGAGGCTTTTAATAAAGGAAAAATTATGATGTGCAAAATGGGCTGGTCCCTCTACATGCAAGTAAATAATGCTAATGTTTTATAGAGTTCCAAGCCTTCCTTTCCTCTTCCTTACAGCGGCTTTGTTACTGAATTTGCTGTATAAAAGGAAGGCACCAAAAACAGAAAGCTTGCTTTCTGATTGCACTTTGATGCTGGTGAAATTTGTGCAGTAGCTGCTAAAGGGGCATGGATCTTAAGTTCAAAAGGAAAGACATATTTTACTCCTAGCCTGGAAAAAATGGTATTTTCTACCTTTTTATTCAGAAGGGGTTTGAGGTCAGGGGAGGAACTGGAGATAATCTTCACTTGTTTGATTTATTCAGTGGTAGTTAAGGGCTGCAGTAGCACTGATGGAACAAAGGGACACTACAAATGATCAAAATCATGTCATCCTCTGCACCCTTGTTGTTGCTGTTGTTTGTCTTCAAATCATTTCAGACTTATGGCAATCCTAGGTTTTCTTGGCAAGATTTGTTCAGGGGTTGTAGCCATTGTCTTCTTCTGAGGATGAGAGAGATCACCCTGTTGGTTTCTGTGGCCAAGCAAGGATATGAAATATGGTCTCCTGACATCCTATGTCAACATACAAACCACTGCACCATGCTGACTCTATAGAATTACCTCCCATTATGTTCCATAAAATCTACTACCAAGCCATGAAGTCAGGGAAATCATTGCATGCCATGGAGTTAGATATCTCAACCACAACTGCATTCAGAGACCAACCTGAACCAGAGAGAAGGAGACATCCCCTGTATGCACACAGTCTGTCTCTCTCTCTCTCTCTCCCCCTTTCCTCCCCCCTCCTTTTTCTTTTTAGGAGCTTTTTGAGTGGCCACTGAAATATGTGGAAGTCTGATGCTAAAATATTTGCATTTTTTAAAAACACATGCACACGCACACAAACAAATATAATGGTGGAGTACTCTCCTCACAGTCAGGAGCACTTTCTTTTCTGGGAATAATAACAAAACAAAATGCTGAATTGATGTGTGCAGTCCTTCTAATCAGTTAATAAATAACTTGGAGACAACAATGGAGGAAAATGGAAGTAAACATTGTAGAAAAGTAGTAGCGTTGGCTTTATAAATAATGAGAACACATTGAGAACACACTGACCATGTTGACTTATCAAACTTAACCACGATTTAGAGTGACATGCAAAAGCCATAGCAAGCCAGAGCCAAATCTTCTTTCCTCATCTTCTGTAGCTAGGGGAAGGACTTTGGCAGTATTTATCTTCAGTTTTTTCCAGTCTTAATTTCTTTTTGTTCTTTTCTGTGAACTTGCAATCATGGGTTTTAACATACTTTGATCAATTTCAAAGCAAGATAACTTCAAAGCAAGCCAGCATGGGTTATAAACTAGGACTGGGATGACAATTTTGTCTGGATGAGTTCTGTAGTATTAGTGGGTCTTCTTGAGGAGTGAAAATGTTCCATATAAGGAGGAACACTGGGCTGTTTGTGTGAAAGAGGGAACTGTCACATTTAGGGTAGAAGAATTACAAATCTATTATGATGATGTGTGAATTTCTTAACTGCTTTAATTTTGAAAGTAAAGGTTGACTAAAAAACCTGTCAGCACATCTCACTGCCTTTATAAATAGGTCTGCAAATGCCCCTTAGATGATCCTATGTGATGACTCTGAATGATTACCATGTTACTGTACAAAAAAGATTGTTGTCTTTAAGAACAGCCACTTCTTTTATATACAATTCCATTGCAGCACAAACACCATCACATTGTATCTTCCCATTGCTGGGGAATGTGAAATACAGTAATGTAATCCACAAGTGGAGTTATTAGCATTTGAAAGCAGAAAGTGAGCAACAACCAGTCTCACACCACTACTGCCTACACACACAGGATCAAGCAGATGTGTCCAAGACCAACAAACAGGAAATGAGATGAATATATGATATGCCTAAGTTCCTATAGAAACATGCAAACTATTAATTACTGAGTATACTCACGCTAAGTTTATACTTCTAATTTATTTATTAATCTTATTTGTATCCCACCTTTCTCCTTATACTGGATCCAAGGTGGCTTATAAAGATTTAAAAACAGTATACTATTTTAAAAAAAATCATCCAGCAGAAAGTGTTGCCATTTATCTTGGTAGATCACACATAAGATTACCAAGGGCTTTCTCAGTATTATAAAATCTCTTGAGCCATTGGCTATCAATGTATCCTTGTTATGGTCTGTGTTAAGAGCCAACATTGTAAGGCAGGTATTCCTAATTAATGTCTGTACAATGGCTGTCAGATTTCAGTAGAAAGGAAATTATTTTGGGAGTGCTTGCCTAAAAGTAAGCATGTGTTTCACAGAATGAGAAATACTTTGGATAGGATCCAATAGGTTTATTCTTCTGATGGAACTGTTCCTGTCATGAAAATTGCAGGGGGGTCCCCCTTCCTTCTGGAGCCCCCATGTTACCCCAGAAACTTCCAAGAAGTCTTCTGGAGCTGAGTTTTCAGTATGGAGGACAGGAGAAGAAAGTCTTATGAGATACCTGCTCCCATGAGATTGGATATAGGTTTTTACATCAGAAATGCAATATATGATCATATAAGGGAGGCTTCCGCTAAAAATTCATATCCCTCTTTAATATGTATTCACTGGATGGCACTGAAGAAGTCACGGAGTTAGTTTTCTATGTGAAATGAAGTGGTATTTATTTTAAAAAAATGCTGAACAGTATCATGGGCGTATTCATAATTATGGTAAGTTATGGTAATGCACATTAAAAGCTTAATGGAGATTATAGCTATTGATCCTAATTCCGATAAGTTTTTTTTTCTTTAATGTATGGAGTCATAAAGGTAATAGTCCAAGTAAATCAAATAACTCAAACAATCTATGTTTAGCTTCTAAGACCCACATTCAATGATCAAAGATTCTATCACCTCTACTTTTATAAGGATCCTGGTTTTCCATAAAGGCAAATAATTACCCTGCTCGTTCATTATCTTGTCTGTTTATTATAACAGAATCTTTGAATCTTTACACCCTGGAAATGCATCTGAGGATAAATGAACCTCATTACAAACTGCCCATGAATGTGATAATGGGGGTAAAGGCACAACTGATAGCCTATCATAATTAATTGCTGGATCTCAATAGTACAGTCTTCGAATCTGCACAACTATTCAAAAATAGTAAATTCATTTCTAGGAGACATTCTTTGCTGAACTATATATACAATGGCAGCAGTAAAAATGCCTTCTTAATGCAGCTCTTAAATGGTAAAAAGAGATAAACACAATGAGATTTTTATCCATGTTTTTGATAAATGAATGTCTTTGCAAAATTTTACAGCTAAAAAAGGTTATTTACTTAAGAGAGATTTTTCTGTAGGTGTAAAGGTCAGATTTTTTAGATTGCTGTGAAATTGCTTCTGCCTTTTAGCAAATCTTCCAAGACGGCTTCTCTCCTTGCAGTGTTGACAAGGACATGGAAGGACATGGCCTAAAGAGCATAAGGAACATAAATTCCTGTCTGGAATCTTCTGGAACCGCAAAGCATGATCCAGCTAAAATGAATCTATACAACAAGTCAATGATGTGGCAAAATTGTTGCTGGGATGTAGTGCTTTGGATTACAGATATTTCAGGCATATTGCATGACTGAAATCTATAGATTTAAGCAGATCAGTTGTAATCAGATTTCATACATATTTAAGGAAGTAAATCTTTACTTATTTTGTTCTCAAGTGCAATTGTGAGGAGTTTCAGTTTTCTTCTAGCTGTGTGTGATTACAAGATGTTTTTGTAATCGCACACAGCACATGCAGACACACCCTCTCCCCCAAAAAAAAGTTTCAGGGGCATTTTGTGAAAAACACCTTTTTTACACACAAATCAATGTTTCATGAAAAAAACTTTTTGCATAAAATAGTTTTGTATCCAAATATATTTTCATGTTTTCTGTGCAAACGAAACACTCACAAAATATTCCAGAAATGCAAGTAAATAGAAATAGAATAAACTCTTGAGTGGTTGACCATTTTTTCCCCATGCAGTATCTTGATATGTTGAGTTACCTTTCTCATCAAAAACAAGAAATATGAAAGCATTCATTTTTCTTTATCACAGGTAAGCAATCTTTTAGATACTTCTGATCTGCAACTCCAAGAGTCCCTCACTATTGGTTTTGGATGATGGGAGCCATGGGTTAAAAGCAGCTAGAAGGCCACAGGTTGCCAAACCTTATACGGGGAATGGGGAGTCAATTCTCTCTTATAATAATGGAATGTGGACTTAGTCAATTAATAGAACTGGCAGAAGTCTCAAAACAGACAGAAATGCATTCTTCCAGAAACATTACTTTTATGGAAATCACTGTCCCAAGAAACAACAACATCTACTTCAGTCTACCAGCAACAACATCTACCAATCATGACTGCTCTTAGACAGCCAGGGACAGTAGAGAATCTTGTGGAACCACAGAGAAGCAACAAATACAGAAAGAGGATATTGATTTCATGTCCTGTTCGTGGGCTCACTGAAGCAACTGGCTAGCCAATGTGGCAAGCAAGATGTTCTACTAGATGACACACTGCTTTTTATACTGATTGATTATGATGGGCCCATCCAGATGGTAGTGGTGTACAAGTCCCCAGCAGCCGTAACCAGCATAGCCAATAGTGAGGAATGCTGGGAGTTTTCATTCAAAACAATGTGGAGTTTTGCATGATTCCAATCTCCAGCTTTTCTCTCTGTTCTAACACCCTCACAGATGTGTCGAGGAAAGAGTCTTCTCAGTGGCTGTTCCCAAGCTCTGGAATTCCATTCCTACAGAGGTTAGACTACAAGCATCTTTGCTATCATGATGTAGGCTGTCAAAGACCTTTTTTGTTTCAGCAGGCCTTTGAGAGATGATTGGTCTGAGAGAAGACCTTTCAGTTGTACTGCATTGTTTATCTTTTTTCCTTTTTCATGTTTTTATCTTATTTTAATTCTATAATTCAATTATAATTTTAACTTTTGCTATGACAGGATTTTTAGCTCTATTTTGTTTGTTTTAATAAGGAAGATTGCTAAAATATAATAGCATACAGACATGTTGTTAGAACTGAAATGATCACAACTTTATTATTTGCAGCTATTTGCCTATTGGTGCTGAATCCAAGGCTAACCTGTCCTGCTCCCCAGCTCCCCTGCTGAGGGAACCTGTAGGATGGTAGTAATTGGGATACACGTGGATGTGAGCTACTCTGTGTTTTCTTTGCTATCTGGGGGAGAAGGCAGGGAAATAGTATAATCCCAAATGTTCCTACTCACAGGTTTCCTTAAAGGGGTCTCCAAAGCAGAAAAGAAAGATATACTAGCCCCATTTTTCCATCCCAATAGATCCAGCCCAATGCTAAAATTACCAGCCACTGAAATTGTGGCACTGAAAAATGAGGAAGGGGGAAGAGGAAAATTCTTCAAAATTGTATACACAACACATGAATCTCCATACAAAGTCTAGGTCATTTGCACATGGTGTTGCTGTCACATGATGGGAACTTTTTGGAAGTGCTCTGTGAGCCATGCTTTCACACAATGTCATGGTCCCACTGTCAATGTGCCCCCACCTGTTGGGATCGCAGGATAGTTCATTAACAAAAAACAAACAAACAAAAAGAAATCTGTTAATGGCCCACAATTGTGCAGTGCCCCCGTCACCAGTGGCTATGTGGAACGGGCAGAAGTGCAATGTAGGTGCTTTCTTCCCCAGTGCAACACAGGAAAGAAGATGGCAGCACTGTGGAAGGAAGGCATGTTTCTCTTGCACTCCCATCCACAGGCAGCCAGCCAGGTGGGGAGGGGAGCATTCACATTGTGTTCCCATCCCAGCAAAGGTGCTGTCAGGATTGTGACAAGAGAACAATGGAAAAGGGTAAGGTGCTGAAATGGTCTGAGTCAAGGGAAAGAGGATGATTGGAGCTAAGCCTGAAACACTAGCTGGCAGAACAGTTTTAAGCTGCCCTGGCAAACTAGTAAGGAGGCTTACGGTGAGTCTTGGCTACTAACTGACCTGACTTGGTTCCTGGTTGCCTGGCTAGAACAGGAATCACACAGCGAGCTAATAGTGGGTGCAGAGGTCCCTTGGAAAAAGCCATGCCACCAAGGAGAAGATGGCATCTCTTTTAGATCCTCACTTCAATCCCATAGCCAGTAAACATAGCTCTGAGTAATAGAGAACACTGGGTTCATCCAACAAGAAGATTCAGACATAGAGATGGCTCCACAATGAAAAACGAGTCATATGTTACGCTGGTTGACTGAACTGTCCCATCACTACTATTGACTTCAATGGTAAAGTGTAGGGAGGTATCTTATATGAATTGAGACTAATGGGAAAACAAAGGTAGCCCATTGCACTCTGTATTGTCGACATTGACTGAGATCAGCTGTTTCAGATGGAGGTATTTTTTTGCTGTACCTGTAGATACTAGAAATTGAATCTGGGATTTTCTCCATTTTTTTCCCTGCTATACCCTTGAGATTCCCTATATGAAATATTAGCTGTGTCTACTAAAATCAATGGGAAATGGAACGACTGATTTTTTTGCTTGTGCCTTTGGTTAATGCATTTGACACCCTATAGCTTTTGATAAGGTCTTCCAGGGAAGTTTTTGTAGTGTCCTTCTCTAGCACAACTGCTGTGTCCCTCTCTCTCTCTTTCTCTTTTAAAATATTATTTCCAGTGTTCATGTCCTATGAAAGTTTGGCTTGGAGGCTAACAAATGCATCTAATGGAACTTACAAACTGTACTCTACCATTAAAGTTAGCCCAGCATACTGCATGTGGTATTTGCACCATGTCATGTTTCAGCTACAGGGTGCAATTTACTTCAAGGGGGGCTTCACAAGTTTCTTAATAGCATCACTTCACATTCCACCTAATAACTGAAAAAGCATGGAGTGCAATTCAAAAGGGCATCACTGTGACTAAGACTCTCACTTGTGATATTGTAAATACTGGAACAATTTTGGAATGTGTGAAATATTAGATCAGGGTGGGATGTGATATTCTATTAATTGAAATTACACGTCTTTATATTTGTCCAAGCCTGTTTAAAAATGCAAAACATTTTGTGCCATCAAGGTTATTCTTGGAGAGAGTTGCTGTGCACATTAAATTGAGGTTAAAATGGTTGGTAAGTGCAGGGTTATATGGTAATTGCACCACTGTTCCTGAAACCACAGATTGCATACATTTGCAAGGTCTTTGGAGATTTTTTTCCCCCTAGTACAAATGAGAATTCATATGCATTCTTGCCTTAAATTAGAGTTAGTGTTTTTTTTGAATAATAGCATTAGCATTTGAGACACTGACTGCTGCCTGTGAAGCAAAGAAAGTGTATTAATGAACCCCATCTATTTGTTGTCTTCACATGCAAGATTCATTTTATCACCCCCCACTGCCTGTGGGGGACACATGTACCTCTGTATACATAATCCTATGGCAATCTAAAGGAAAGAAGGTGGAAAAATCAAAAGCACTGGTTGAGGGCCATTAAACAGAGCCTCAGTCAGGCCATTGTTACTAAGTGGTTCATTTGGATGTTTAAGTGATATTCAACATGTGCTTAATTAGCTGGGGTACACTGTTACATAAGGAGCGGGTTTATAATCTGGGGGTGCAAATCAGCCTCCTCCTGCTGCAAGTGATTTCAGCTGTGAAGATCTTTTCCTTTAGGTTTTAAAAAAATATCAGCCACAGTTGATATTCATTCACAACCCTACATGAACAGAGATATCCTGTCTAGAATTATCCATGTACTACCAAATTTCCACCTTATTAATCACTGTCAAGTCAGTTTCAGATTATGGTGACCCTATAAATGAAAGACCTCTAGGACACCCTGTCATCACTAGCCCTGCTCAGGGCTGTGACTTCCTTGATTATCTATTTATTAAAATGTTTATATCCCATCCTATATCTGAAGACTTCAGGGCAGCTTAGAACAAAATCAGTTTAAAACAATAAATAAAAACAATATTTTTAAAGATTAAAACATATATTAAATAGCTTATTCATTAAAAGCCAAATATTTTAAAACTAGTTAATATCATTTAAATAATGGGACAATAAGGCATGTATAGGTTGAATAAATTTAGCTAGACTCAAAGGTTTTAGTAAAAAGCTAAGTTTTCACTGGCCACCAAAATTATTCTAGCATTGGTGCCTATCAGCTAGTAATGTGGTCTTCTGCTTTTTTCCTATTATCTTCCACCTTACTAATCATTATTGTCTTTTTCTAATGAATTGTGTTTTTTCATGATAAATCCAAGTATGACACCATCAGTTTAGTCATCTTAGCTTCTAGGGAAAGTCCAGACTTGATTTGCTTTTGGACCCATTTATTTTCTTTTTGGCAGTCTGTGATATTGATAGACCTCTCCTTCAGCACTAAATTTCAAATGAAATTATTCTCTCCCTATCAGTATTCTTCACTGTGGAGCTTTCCTAACCACACATAGAACTGAAAGTATGAAGAAATGCACAATTCTGACTATAATATTCAATGATACATCTTTACTCTTGAATATCTTGTCTAGTTCCTTCATAGCTGCTTTCCCAAGTCCTAGGCCCTTTCCGCACGATGTTCCTGTCTCGTTTCTGCCACAGGATGGCAGCAGTCAGCAGATTGCACTTCCGCATGACGTTGTCACCGTCCTGCTGCCATCCTGTTGCAGAGCGTCACGCTTGTGCAGTTTTCATAAAATGGAAAAAATCCGTTTTGCATCTGCAATCGCGTGGCACTCCCGTCACTTCTGGCCATGCAGAAGCACATTGGTGAAACTTCCTTACATAGTGCAGCAATGGAAAAAGCCTGGCTGCAGAAGGAAGATGTAGTGCCATTGTGTTCTCTTCCACATGGACTGAGTGGGTGCAGAGGGGAACATTGCTGACACGCTCCCTTCTGGACCCGGGACTGCAGCGAGATGATGCAGAAGAGCGTTGTCTTGCGGAAATGGCCCTAGTCTTTTTCCGATATTTTGACTACAGTCTCCATTCTGATTTATGTCTGAGCCAAGGTATAGAAAATCTTCAACTTTTTCAAAGTCCTCATCATCCAGCTAGACTGCTGCAGTGTCAAATATGTGGAGTGTTTGAAGAGGGTCTGGAAGTTTAAGTTGCTGCAAAAGAAAACAGCAAGGCTGCTTACTGGGACTGAACATTTTGAACATATTACTATGGTGTTATCTCAACTTCCCTGGTTACCAGCCAATTTTCTCCTTTTTCTGTTTCATGTTTTCCTTTTATTATACATTATGCCATTGACTTTCTAACATACTTTTGTATTTAAATTGTCACTGTTATTCTTCTAGTTTGCTATTTTATTGATAGTATGGATTATTTTGAGTAGAAATGATTGAAAATTGTTCTGAGAACAAACCTGGAAACCTTTGTATCATGTTAAGTCTGGTATGGGTCAGGCCCAAGCAATCAGGTTTCAGGATGGGGTGGTGAGTCATCTCAGAACCTTTCTGCCCTACACTGTTACAGTGTTATTATTCCACTTTCAGCATCCCATGGAATTCTGGGGCTTGCAGTTTCCTGAGGCCAAAGAGCTCTCTGGCTGAGAATTCTAAAGGCCCCTCCCTAAACTGCAAACCCCAGGATTCCATAGGATGTTGATAGTGGAGTAATAGTACTATAACAATGTAGTTAGGAAATGGCCTAGGTCTAAATGACAGAATAGTTCAATGCTGGTTTTGTTCAATTCCCATAAGTAGTAACTGAAAGCCAGATGTGTAAAGAATATTTAAAAATATGTGAATAAATGGTCAAAAATATGTTTCTTCCATATTGGGAAATCCTGATTGGGACAATCCTGGACTGATGGGAATCCTTTCTCTTTAGGACTTTTTGCACATGGTATTTCTGCATATAAACCAGTGTTTTCTTAGCAAAGTAGGACCCTCTCCAAAGACAAACTAAAATGAAGCAAGAGCCCCTCAGCTTATATGGCTCTCAATTTGCAGCTGAGGAAGAGTAAAAGAAATACAGATAGTGTTGTGTGTAAAATGTCAACTGGACTAAAGCCAAAAGGATGATCAGCTGTTGATATGCTAAGATGTGAAATAAAAATCTAAAACCACACAAAGCATATAATACAAACATGAAATGTGAGAAGGATGAATCAGGAGAACTACACATTATAAAACAAGAAATGGAACTTATAAACATAGTAATATTTGCTATGAATGAGCTACAGTGGACTGGAGTGGGATATTGTTGGTCAAATAATAATGTTTTACTATGGAAAATCTAAGAAATTCAAATATGAAATGGTGGCATTAATAAGGTGTAGTAAAAGCAGTTAGGGGATATAATGCAAAGTCTGAATGAATACTGTCACTAAGACTCCAGGAAAACCTGCCAATATATCAATAATCCAAGCTTATACTCCAACTACAGGGACAAAAGAAGAAGAAACTGAAAGAGTCTATGCTAGTTGAAAGATCCTATGATGACACTATGAAGAAATTTAAATATTCTGTGAAAATCAGATCATATAAAATAGGCCATGTTGAAACGCAAAAGTAGGAAACAAAGCAGAAATAAACAAAGTTGGAGCATGCAGCCTAGGATCAAGAAATAATGCAGGAGAGTGATTTATCAAGTTTTGGAAGGTCAAACATTTATTACTTGCAAACATATTATTCAGGCAAACAAACTGATGATTCTATATGGATGTTGACAGATAGCAAATAAATAGATGAAATAGACTACATAATTGGAACTAGAAGAAGCAAAAGTTCCGTTCTCATTGCAAAAACAAATCCAGGAGCTGAAGGTACAGATCACAGACTACTAATATTAAAATTATAGTAAAGCTAAATATGTGTATTAAATCAATCATAGTGGCAAAGCACAATCTGAAGAACATCCCCGTTATGTTTAAATGCAAAGAACAGATTTGCAAACCAAGTGAAAACTGAGTGATGAAGCTCTGTGCTGGTAACAAATGGTTGTGGGGTTTTTTTTCCCCACATGACTATTCCTCTCACCAGCAAATTCAACAATGAGGAGTTGTGACAGAACCCATAGGGGGTCTATGCTTCTGCTTTCTGGAAGAAAGTTGGTATGTGGTCCTATATTGTCCCACTCACCACCAGCACATGCCTACATTGCTTGGAAGAGTGGACTGGTTTTTAAGGTGGGCTCTAGGGTAATTTGTGATTGAGACAATATTCTTACAATCACAAATGAAAAGACAATGCAGTTATGAGGTCCTAAGTCTAACTTAGGATATTGTAACTGACTAAAAGAATGCTAGCCAATAAAACCAATTTGCTGAAGATGAAAAAAAGATGAAAATACCACATTCCTTCAAGAAAAAAAATCCTTTGATGAAATATCTACATTTTTAGTAAGTGAAGTTGAAGCTGTTCTCTTCAGAAATAAATCACAAGGGACAGGTGGCATGTCAATAGAGCTGTTTCAAGATGTAGAGATGGAATCCATTCAAATTTTCACAAAAAACCTGCTGACATATATGGAAATTAAAACAATCATACATAGACTGGAAATGCTCTAATCTCCCCCAACAGGGAACACGGGGAACCATAGTAACCATTCGATTGTTACATTAATCTTCTTTGAATGCAAAGTGATATTCAGATTTTGAAAAAAAAATTTTTTTTTACCATATATGGAATGAAAAAAGCCAGACATCAAAGTTGGGTTTTTGAAAAAGGAAGAGGTGCTAGAGGCCATGTTACAAACATGTGTTCACTAATTGTTTATACCAATTAATTTTAGAAGGAACTTGTATGCTTATGAGAAACTTACATGATTTTACTGAAATACAACCTATACTCAGGCCAAAAGGCTACTGTCAGAACACATTATGGAGAAATAGAATGGTTTTTGGTTGACAAGGGGGTCAGGCAAAGGTATATTTTATCACTGTGTATATCTACAAAACATAGTAATTGGATATTGATATTCTGAAAAAGGAGGAGTGAAAATGCTACTGAAAGCATCAAAGATTTGAAACAACTACCGTTAAAATTTGAGAAGAAAAGTGCAAAAGTGAGGTTACTGCTATATATTAAGAAAACAGAAATAATGACCATAGAAGATTTATATACCTTAAAAATGGACAATGGGGACATTACAATAGTTCTATACCTTGGCTCAGTAATAAATCAAAATGGAGACTACAGTAAAAAAAAATAAATCATAAAATAAAAAACACTTTTATGGGTGTGAGCAGAAGAAGCCTTCTAGATAAGAGAAATAACAGGTAAAGACAGATGCTTAATGTACCAAGAACTCCTAGAGATTTGTCTATGGAAATACAAAATGAAATCAAGAGAGCAGTTAGTAACAGAAGAATTTGCTTGTCATAGTTACTGGAAACATTAAAATGGATTTAAAAACATATGGTTCCGAACAAATAAGTCAGAATTTGAAATGCCATTTTGTATTAATGATGAACATGCAAGTGGTAAAATGTATAAACTTTTGTTGAAATTTGGAATCGAAGAAGAACAGATTAAAGATTGTGTGATAAAATGGGCTAAGAACTTTGGTTATAATATACAGATGGCTCAATGGAAGAATGCGTGGACAAAGGATTGACATTTTTATTATGCTGTGATCTTAAAGGTTTTTTTTAAATAAATGTACAACTCCAGAGAAATTGTATAGAATTCTTTTTTTCTTTTTCCTTTTCTTTTTTCTTTCTTTTTAAAAGTTTTCTACAATTACATACTTTTCTGTAAATCTGTAACTTTTTGTAACTTTTAATGTATTTTTTTAAATCTTAATAAAGTTTATTTTAAAAAGAAGAAATCAGAAGATTACCAGTTGGAGGATCACCTATGAAGGAACTAGATAAAATCCCCAAGTGTAGAGAGGTATCACTGAATATCAAATCCACACTTTAGTTTTTCTAGTTTCTAAGTAAGCATGTGGACATCAGTCAGTGAAGAAAGTTGAAAGAAAGAAAATTAGATCATTGGAAGTATAGCATTTTAGAGAAGAGTTGTATGGATGTCATGGACTGCCAAATAAATAAATGAGTCCTAGAGCAAATTAAGTCTGACTTTTCTCTAGAAGCCCAAACAGCTGCATTAAGAGAATTGTACTTTGCACATATCATGAGATGGCATGACTCACTCAAAAAGTTCTCAGTTAATGCTGAGAAAAGTGGAGACACTCGGGGAGTGGGGGGGAAAGGAGACCTAATTACAGATAGATTGACTTAACGAAGGAAGCCACTGGCCTGTGTTCGCAAGTCCTGAGCAGGGCAGTTGATGACTGAGTCTATTTCCACTCTACAGTTTTATAGTGTTATTGTTCCACTTTCAACATCCTATGGAATCCTGGGGTTTGCAGTTTAGGGAGGGGCCTTTAGAATTCTCAGCTGAAGAGCTCTTTGGCCTCAGTAAACTACAAACCCCAAAATTCTACAGGATGTTGAAAGTGGAATAATAGCACTATAACACTGTGTACTGTGGAAATGGCCTGGGACTCTTGGAAGTCTCTGCTTCACACTCTGGCTATAGGTTCAACCCAGCTCAATGGTAAATAACAACATTAGGCCCTTAGAAAGGAATTTGCAGTGACTGGTGCTCCTTCAGCCTCTTGGGTTTATGAAGAGGTGCATGAATTTTTATACAGGGCCAACACACACACACACACACACACACACACACCATATTTACAGTGTGGGATGTCAAAAAAAATTGTTATGAAAATGACATACATAATTGATGAGATCCATTTCAGGCAACTTGCAAAATCTCAGAAGGTCATAAGCTTTCGATTTGGTAGAGGAGGGTTCCTTCTCTACAACTCCCCCATGGTTTGGGGTATAAATCATACATGTTTATGTAATAGTGAAGTCATTGGGCCAGACATCTGAAAAAAAATCAAGAGTATATGTTTATATATACCTCATTTTTATTAAAATGATTGACCAATAGAACTATTTAAATGTCAACAGCAAGATGTTTCAGTACCACTAGTCATTACAATCTGGGAAATGACAATGTTCCTGAGATATCTACAGACCATGAAGGACCTATTATATTACCTGTTGGTCCAGAAACTTTATTTATTCGACTGAATGGAGATGAACAGGCTGACAGATACAGTATAGTGGGAAAAGAACATTGGACCTCATTAAATATTTCAGGAATCACCTGTCCTCGATCTTTACAGGAAGCTGGAGCAAACAGTATTTAGACATTTCAAGTTTGGAACACCACAGCCATTCTGATTTCTTAGTGTTTGGAAGCACAGACTCAACCTGGTGGATAACACTTACAACTGCATCTTCCACTTTGGAAAGCACTGTCCTCCTAACTGTGAACTTGAAGACAGCGCACACTTAGTCTGAACAGCTGAAGAAGGTAGAAACTGAAATGTCTTATTACAACACTTAAATAAATACAAATTGTAAGTGATTAACTGCATCCATCTAGAATTCAGAACAGAAGTGTGGCTTAATCTATATATTTTAATCATATAATTTGTATTTGTATAATACACACATACATATAAACTATAGGCTACATTTATAGCTATTCCACAGGGCCACCTCATCATTTCTTTTCATTTAGATAAAAGACAAAGAAAGAAAGGAGAGCGACAAAGCTATAAAAAAAAATGCATACCCATAGGCATGTGGCTCGGTGTAACTCACTGTGAGAATCTTAATTGACAGGCAAGCATGCCAAACTTTCACAAACGCTAATTTGTTATGAAGCAAAGGGTTTCACTTCCTTCAAATTAGAGATAATTGGAAAACATCATCTAGGAATCACATACTATTTACAGCTAGTAGCACCACAAATTAATGGACATGTTCAACTTTACCCTGTGAACAATTCTTGAATTATCATGAACTGAATGCTTGAAGAAGACAGCATGGAGAAAATACCATGGTTCCAGTTCAGTAAAGTTTTGTGCATCTAAGCTTGTTTTACATAAATGGAACCATTCAGTGGTAGTGGTTTTAAATTCCACTGATTCAGAAAGTGCTTAATTGACAGCTTACTTTTTCTGGAACTGAACCCCAGAGTTCCACTTTGGTGTTTAGTTAAAGCTTCCTCAACTCTATCTCATGAAGGAGATGAACTATAACTCACCAATATATTTGAATAGCTGTCCTTAACTGAGAATATATCTGACTTTTATGGGGCTTGCTTCTGAGTAGACATAGTCACAGGATTGGCCAGTTTTTTACCCAGACATTAGACTGAGCTTTGTCTCTGGTAGCAGCAAAATGTCAAAGAATTAAGTACTAACCCACATTTTGGTGAACAGCCACAGAAACTGGATTGAGTAAGGGACATGTCATATTTACATCTATTACCTTATTTAGCTTTATTGGATCCTGCGAGGTGCAAGAAGTGGGAGCAACCCTATGATGGAGCAGCTGAGATAGAAGAACTTCTCCAAACCTCCCTCTCATCTTGTCCCCGGTGAAACACCTGAGTCCCAAGGACAACCCAATGGTTGGCTGGCTGCTGATGGAAGGCAAACCTAAGGAAGTCCTCCCTCAAATCTCACTTAAAAATGAGGGCCCAGTCCCTAGGACAATCCTAAGGGTAGTCTCCTTCTCCATCTGCCCTGGTCCTACAACTTAAAAAGGCAGATCCAGAGACCACCTCTTCATCAAATGGGTGTCAAAGACATTCACCATAACCTAATTTCCTTTTGCCAGTACCATCAAGTGACAGCCTATTTACAGACACAACCACAAGTCATCTTGTAAGGAAAAAGGGTAGGGGGAAAAACTGACCAAAGTGACCAGTAACACATACAACTATGCGGGAGGGGGGGAGTGAGGCTGAGCTGTTATGATGAATGGAATTTGTTCAGCATCATGGCCCTTTGTGACCCAGTACAATGACCCCTGCCCTCTTCTCCACTGGGCATCTTCCAACTCATTTCCTCCTCTGAAGCTGTGCTCCACAGCTACAGAGCTGGATACTAGTCTTTAGGTTTCCACAAAGATTATGTTAGCCCTCCTACTTGTCCCCTTTATTTTCCTTTCAGAGTAGAAAGTTCTGCTTTTGGGATCTCTCATATAGTCTCATATTTACATAGACACAGATACACATTCCCACTCCTTCTCCCCCCCCCCCATGCACACAGAGTAGGGGCAATATGAAGCTTTTTGAAGCCTTTCTGATACTTCTTGCATTATAAAAGTTGGAGCTGAGCTTATGTAATGCAAACCATTTAAAATGCATTGTGTTTAAGCACTGGGAGACAGTAGTTTAGTTTTAAGGGTTCACACAAGAAAACACTTTCTTTTCAAAAACAAAACAAAATAAAAGCAGCATACAGTTTATTTGCTACTTGGTTGAATGTTTATGCACAAGCTTCTGTTTAACAGTAGAAGCTGAAAGCAAGCCTACTGCAATGTATTTTTCTCAGCAGTTGATTTTATTCCATGGATGTGCACACAATGTTTGATGCGTTTGGTGACAAATGTGTTTTATGCCCTATAGCCATGCATGGTCCCAGTGTAATTGCATATAAGTTACTCAACATGGTTTAACAATCTCTCTCCCTCTCTCTCTCTCTCTCTCTCTCTCTCTCACATATTAACTACCTTTTTCTCCATGCTGATGCCTCTAAATTGAAATCAACCAAGAGAAGCAAACGGACATATATAAATTCTTTGCATGAAACAAAATGCACTAGGCATTCCAAATTATGATAGGAATTTGATTTTTTTTTTTGGTTCATTATACAGCACAATATGAGCAAGAATGGTGTCATGATTCGAGCATTTGACTACAGCTCTGGAGATCAGGATTCAAATCCCTGCTCAGGGAAAACTGCTGGGTGACCATGGGCAAGTCACACTCTCTCATCCTTAGAGGAAGGCAAAGGCAAAGCCCCTCTGAACAAATCTTGCTTAGAAAACCCCATGATAGGGTTGCCTTAGTTTCCGTAAGTTGGAAATGACTTGAAAGTATACAATTTGCAGCCATCTGGTCTATACCC
This sequence comes from Cyclura pinguis, assembly GCA_030412105.1. Taxonomy (NCBI): domain Eukaryota; kingdom Metazoa; phylum Chordata; class Lepidosauria; order Squamata; family Iguanidae; genus Cyclura; species Cyclura pinguis. The sequence continues at coordinate 137,167,118 of CM059600.1, forward strand.
TTACAAAGAATTAGAAAGTGAGAGGTTTGGGGCTAAGATATCTGAAATACTATCTCTTCCTACATAAGCCTGCCTGAAAGTTAGGTCATCAGATAAGGCCCTATTGAATATTCTGCCACCTTGTAAGGCTATACTGGTGGTTACATGTGATATGACTTTCCGTAGCAGCAGCCCAACTGTGCAAGTCCTTCCCATAGAAGGTCGTAAGGATGGTCCGTGTCTTCTGTGTCAGGTGGGTTAAATGATGTCTTTTCAATTGGCCTTTTATCCTCATAACTGGGGGTGGCTATTCTGGCTGTTTTTAAATTTTTTTTTTTTTTAAAAAAATTGTCTGTGAACGTAAAACTATATTTTTTTGAAGTAGATTTTTTCATTTGGTTTTGAATGTGTTATCGTTACTTATTTAGAATTTACAGTTCTCCCTCCACATTTGCAGGTTTCACTTTCACGAATTTGATTATTCACAAGGTGCCTGCATGCCTGCCCATTCTCCCACTCCCACCCCACCTGCTCCTCCTATTCTCCTTGCCCCCGGTGCAGACGCACCCCGTTCAGGTGGCACGAAGGCCCAGAGAAGCCGATTGGCAGTTCCCTGCGCTCCTCATGCCACCTCGCCCCCACCGTGGGTATAGGTACAGCCAGTACGAAGGCCCAGGAAGGCCAATTGGCAGTTCCCAGCCTCCCTGCCCCCGCCCCTGCCCCTGCCTGGGTGGGTGGGCGGGTGCACCGGCAGGGCAGAAGTCTGTGGGGGGGGGCAACCTATGCGCGATTATTTGACATTCACGAGGGATTTGGGTCCCTATCCCTCGCAAATGTGGAGGGCCTACTGTATTTTTTTAAATCAATTTTATATCATCACCTCAGAGTCCCTGGTGGCATGCAAGGTACTAAATAAGTGTGTGTGCATATATATATACACATACATATATATGTATACATGCACACACATACACATATATAAAATAGCGCAACTTATGTATTTTAACTTTTCACATTGCAGATGTCACTTTATAAGTTTCATTCTTACATGCAAGAATTTAGCCATTTTTCTCCTCTGTGGAAGAAAGTAACCAAAAATTACTCAGTTTGGAATTTATTCAGGACAACACCCCCCCCCAACAAAAAGAAGCTTTAAAACCCCTTTTTTTCAGTATAGAAAATATTGTTTTTCTATGCAAGAAACTTGTTTCCTGCACCAAAAGCTTACTTTCTGCATAGAAGACACAATTTTCTGGGGGAAAAAAATCACACAGTATTATTCCTGAACAAGTGATGTTTCTCATTCACCTAGATTCTTCTTGTCAAAGCTTCCCAGCATTTGAGAATGATTTTTTTCAACCCGTATTTGAATATTTTAATACATGGTTGTATTAAAACATCAAACATGGCTTTTATATGTGAAGTCATATATCCATCCCAACCTCACATATAAAAAAATCCAGCCACGTTTGAAGAACCCAACAACCTAGTTAACATTCTCTGTTTATGCACTTCAGTCTTCTGCTGTTAGTTTTTGTAGAACCTGGCACTTGGTGATGAATATCCCCCATATGAATGACTATTGGAAGCTGATAACATTCTAAATCACTGGGATTAGGATTTCATCCCATCAGACCAGGTGGTAGCTACAAGACATGCTTTTCTAGTTTCAGCTTCTCCAAGAGAATCTGGATGGAGTTTTGCAGCTAGCTGTCAGGAAGCAATAGGAGTTGCAAATGTTTCCTGTTTGAGGAGGGTAGTGCCTTAAAGAAGCACATAGAAGCTTGATTCAGATATATCCATATCTCAGTTTTATAAGGTGACATAGACACAGGATTTTTGCCTGTGTGCTCTGAGACATTCCTGCCCCCCTTCATTCGCAGCAGTCAGAGTTAATCAACCATAGTTTCATTCTGTGTATAAATAGGCAGCATCATACTTATTTGTCTTAACAGAACCAACTGTACGGTGTCTGCTGTCTTACTTACATGAGTCACTGCTATCACAATGACAGACTCTTGAACATCCAGATTTGAGGATTTTATTTATGGATTTAATATTTAATGGCATTTAAACAAAGCAATAAACTATGGGTAAAAACATCCTCATAAAGGCTCTCTGATCAACTCCAGGCTGCCATTTCAAACAGCCTTATTATTAAAATGTGTCAATATAAAGGGGTTAGAACAGACATTTAAATAAAACCTAAGCAGTGTTTTCCAAACCAGTCCTTACTTTTGATATAGATTCCCAAAAGGCATTTCAATAAGTCACATAGGAACCTGGGCATATTAATTTACACTAGTGACATGGGCTCCATCTGATTGGAAAACTGGCAGTGTTTTCTCAGCTGAGATAAATGGAAACAGTATCAGCACACAAACCCAACTCTGATAGATAGAGTCCCTAGTATGGTGCTGTAGGCAGCTGTAGGCCATTCAGGCATATTTCCTCCTGGGAGACTGGCAGCTCTGATGTGGTTTTGAGCTTTAGTATAGATTATAAAGGAACTATTCAAGGTACTGAACCCTAACACCAAGACAGGTTCAACACCTTGGATAGCTCCATTAAATTTCCTACTTAATCCCAGAGTAGATTCATATCTCACTGACACAGGAGACTCCTGAGCATCCCCTGGCTATCATACTGAGCCAAATTCCCTATGCGTAGACAAGGCAATGATTAACACTTAAGAATCACCAAACAAGGCAGGTTTGCTTTTCCCTGTTAGTTTTTCTCATCAGATTCATAGTGGTGAGGCAGGCATTGCTCGAACATATTTGGAAGGTGACATTTCATATGTGGCATGCTCTTTCTTGTACAGATAGGTCTTCTACATAGAAAGTGCAGGAAGTACTGGGTTTTCCATCAATGACAGGAAACCATCATTAGAAGGGCTGAAGCAAATCAGGTTTGCAGATCCTAGGTTGTTTTGATCCCAGTTTGACAAAAGGAAAATGAAGCCTTGCCTTGGTAGGCCAGGAAAGAAGGAGAGAGGGAATAGGCTGCAGAGCAGGAAGGACATGGGCAGATGACTCACATGCAATTTCCTTGTATGGTAATGCCCTTAGCAAGGATACATCCATTTTCAGTTGAGTTTCAATGGCAGCAGTGGATGAATATGTGCTAACCAACTGACAATGCGGCAGCTCTATGTTCCATACCTTTTAATCCAAAGATGTGAACAACTGATACCAATTACAGATAATCAGACAAACCAATAATAATGTATATGAGCCATAGGTTCTGATTTCAGGAAAAAAAAAGGAACTGAAGGTCTTTTAATATGCATAGGTGTGATTACATCACAACAGAAGTGAAAACAGAGATGCTCACTCCCTGTTTTCTCACCTTTTAAAGGAATTTCAAAGCTGTACTCCCTGAGACTTATATAAAATAGAAGAGAAAAGAAACAGGGATTTATATAGTTCATTGTTAAAAGAACAAATTCATTCTTGCTCAAATCCATGTGTGAATTCCACACAACCCTGAAAATAACCCTTTTCTTGGTGTTAGCATTTAACAACATTGTTCTCATTAACTGCAGAAAAGTAGGATCCCTATGCTAATGACAGACACTTTATTTTGCTTCTTTTCCATTTCACATGCACATAAAGTTGAAGTCTTAAAAAGGAAAAAAAAAATCTTTGATACTAACTCCAACTGCACTTTAAAGAGCTGGTTCTATTTCTAGTTGAAGCAACTGAGCTCCCCCCCACCCCAACCTTAGTCTGACTAGATTGACTTGACTGATCATAGCAAACTGAATTGTATTTTTGTAAGGCTCTTCAACAGCCAGCCAAATAAATAGCTTTTTTCCTGCTGCATGGTTTGCTGTTTGCTTAAGTAAAAATCCAATTTCTAGAGAAGACTCCACAAGGGCTAAATTCCCTGCCATCTACAAGTGTCCCATTAGAGTAGCTTTCTATATGGAAATAACATTCCAAGACAAGGAGGGAAACACTAGGTCTGAGGTCCACTGTTTCTGATGTATTTTATTATTTCTTTTTCATATGAAGAGTAGAGCTGTGTTCCCTTGAGAAAGACACAAAAAAGGGGAAAGTAATGTTTGAATACAAATGGCTCAAGGAACTGGAGCATCTTTAAAAATAAAATCTCTTTTTTTGGTATGCATCGAGGACAAGGAGGAAAACTGACAGCTTCAGATTCAAGCTGTATCCCATTAAAAGCTTTTTTTTTTTTAAATTAGAGAATCAATGTAAAACTCCTGCTGGAACCTCATACATGAGTAGTGCTGAGATTTGGACTTGATTGCCAGTTCTTTTGTTCAATGGTTGAATTCTTTGAGCACAACAGCATTTTTTTAAAGGTTGTGTTAGTGTGGCAGTTGGTAGTCACAGATTAATAAAAAAGGGGACAAAAGTACAAGTTATTCCACTTACTGTTTTCTTGTTAAAAATGAAAGAAATAATAACAACAGCAACAACAAACAGCTTTCACTGAAAACTTACTGCTGTAAGTAAAGGCTAACAGATTGTTTTTCATCATTATATAATGAATACTGAGGAAAGGTTTTATATGTCTACAGTTACTTATGTAACAATACTATCTGCTTCACATTACAAGTTACACTTAATAAGATGTAGAATTTGAAAGTCTAATGCAAAGAATTTGAGGTGAAGTAGTAACTGTACAACCTCCTGGGGACAATTAAAAAAGAAATCAGTGAGAGAAGCTGGCAACCAGCCCAAAGCTATTCCTTAACCTGTATTTCTTGAATGGCACTCAGGCACTCCTGTCAAATCTTCCCCTGGAACAAAGCAAGGGAGAAATGGATCCTGCTCCTGAAACATGGGGCAGCATTCACCAGCTTTCTTCCTATTACAAATGGTATGTGTGAAAGGATAGCATGTGTGAAAGGATTTTATTCCAAAGTCACTCCATCATGTATGTAAGGCCAAATTCGCCCAGATATCAAGGGCTTTCTTGGAAGAATTAGAAACAACTAAAATAAAGGTCTACACGGTGTTTCAAGTTCTAGTGATATTAACTGATATGCTGATATTTTTTTAAAAATGTTTTAAAACAGTGTTTAATTTAATTTGGCTTTTCATATTATCTATCACATGAGATCTATAACTCACTGTGTTCTATTGGTTTTCAAAGAGATAGACATTTTAGTCTGTTTCAGCATAAAGGGAAAATATGTATTGTTGTAGGGAAAAATCTAGCAACGCTTTTGAAGACAAACTGCACATATGTAACAGAACTCCACCTGTTACACTAGAAATCTACTAAGAGAGGCTTTTGACTCCTAGGAAACTGATTTTTGATAACCACATTTATTCATTTTTTTCCCAACACAAATAGAAATTGGTGTAAAGGGCATTATAAACAAACATTATTATTAATGGCCAGGGCCATAATTTGCAATATTCTATACTCCGTTGCATGCCCTCCCATTCCCACAACTCTGTAATTGTGCTTTTGATGACTAAGCATGAGATAACAAGACCAAACACAGAATATTAGGTTAAAGTAGGTCTACTTTATTTGATCTAATCAATTTAAGTTGTATTGGCCTGGAAATGGAACACCTCTACATGAAAGATCATCATCTGCTTAAAGCTATCCCTACTACTCTTTGTATGTGACCACTTCCAGCTACTTGGGCTGCTCCCAACACTTCTCCATCTCTTCCAATTTATTTATCTGTTTGTTTCTATTAAATGTATATCTTGCCTTTTTTCCCAAATGGGACATAAGATGACTAAGTTAGCTGCCCCTTCATCCATCTTTACCCCCTCAAGTAAAGATACTGGTGGCAAACCACCCAGCCTCAAGCAAAACAGCCCAATCCAGCCAAAGCAAAAAGGCAAAGACCACTAAACATCCCCTGTCAGGCCCCAAAAGCCACTAAGCCCCAATAAACTAAGACAACCACTGAAATGCCACTGGCTTTAGATGAGCCGCTCAGCAAAAATAGGCCTCTTGCACCACCAGACTATGGTTCAGTAGACTGACACATAACCACACACCTGCATATAGTCTGGCAGGCCCCAGCCACCTAAGCTGTAATCACACCGGGGAAGGGGGGTACACAGAGGCCTTCTACAAACCTGAACCAAATCGAAGTCTTTTAAAAATGAAACAGTGAAAAATGCCCATGCTGTCTAGACAAAAAGGCAGAGAAGAGGGGCAAATAGGCCTGCTGTGGCCTTACTCTAAGTGGTACAGGAAAACCAGGATACAGCAAGCCCCACCAGACTGCTGCTGCTATTCCCCCCCCCCATAAAAAATGCACACCAAAATGAAGCTGCACAGTACAACTAGGTCCAGTCAGACCCTCAACCTGCCCCAAAGACCCCCTAGGCCTAATTACCACCAGACCAGAATACCAAAAGGTAACTCAAAATGGCTGCCTCCATGTAAGAACTCTAAAATGGAAGTCTCTGGTGAAGAAGGACACCTAAAATAGCCCCCAGTGCAAACACTCCATAAAACATAACCAAAACATTGTGCTCAAGTCTCCCACTTAAAATGGCTATGTCCAAGTAAGAAACCCTAAAATGGCAACTCCTGACAAAGACTGGCAATCAAAATGGCTGCCTGTGCACATTAGTGGGAAACCATAATCTAATGGCCATGTCCAAATTCCCACAACAAAATGGCATTCCGCAGCTCACATAGAATAGGAAATAAGACTCCAAAATGGTTGTGCTTATGTACATACCCAAAAATGGTGACCTCCCAGAACCCAGAGCAGATAACAGTGAACGGCCAATCGCAACAAGGGGCTACTTGGGGAAAGAAATCTTAAAATGGTAACCAGGACCCACGCAGCCAAAAAATGTTTGTAAATAAACAAAACAATCCCACCCATAGTCCCATGCTGTATGCACTAAAGAAGGCACCGGGGGGGGGGGGAGCCTGTGGGTACCAATCATCCTTCAAACACCTACCACATCTAGCACCATTCAAATTAGAAAAATGAGAGGAACCGGCCACAGCCATTCCAAGGAGTTCCTGGTCTGATGGAGCCCAACACAGTGAGTGACTAAATTGCCTCCTGGCCCAGAGGTGCCACCACCATAAGAGAGACTAAATTAACAATACAATTAAGGCATCCCTCAACAATATACACATCCGGATAAAAACACAGCAATTCCAATCAAAATAATCAGAACAACTGAGACAATTCCTTCCCAAATTGAGAGAAATTTGACAGGAGCAGGACTGAACTAAATTACCTGCTCTACCTCTCTCAACCCATCCAAGCCAAGCACCTTGAATTCTTAGCTGAATGTTGTACTGGACTCTTGGGCTCTGATGATCCAAAAAATGACATGAAGGTGTGAGCAAGCTTAAATAACCTACAGATCTGCCCCTATCACACGCAGCAATTTGGTACTTAGCACTAGTCTTAAAACACCCTAGTTTATTCCATGGAGGCCATCAAAATACTAACTCCTCAACAACACTGTTAGTTCCGTGGGTCCATTTATATTGCCATCTAAGTTGAAGTGGGATCATAGTGCTATATTTGTGCAGCAGAAAAGTGTCTTTGGTCTGACATCATACAGTACCTCAAACATGTTATTCCACTTTATTTTTCAAAAGCCTTACACACCATTGACACGATTTAAATGAAAGCCATGACAGAAACATAATTCAGAAGATTATGTGCTGTTCTGAGCTGATAAAACCTACAACATTCCAAAAAAGTGAATACATTCCGAGGTAAAAGGTCCTTTGAAAAGTAATTGTCCTCTCCTAAGGATTCCCCCCACCCACGGTAATTTCCTGTGAAATTATACAGGTCTGAATATAGTTTATGGCACAAACTACAAAAACATATTTGTGTGCAGAACACTAGCATCAGCATCTTTCAGGAAGAGAGGGTATATGCATTCTCCTTCCAGGGACAGAAAGAAATTTCACTGGGCTCGCTTTTCACAGTTCCTGATAACATTTTTGCTTAAGATAGATAATGTGATTGGGAGACTTAGAGGACATTTCTGAGTAGTGCCTGCAAAACAGTGCACATATGTTTAAGTGTAAATATCAAAAGTGTTCATAATTGAAAAATACACACAAACATAGTTTAGGTGGTGAAGAAGGATTGTATTGTTTAGGTAGATTGCTCAAAGAAATATGCACATTAGAGAAAATCCATTACATTGCAATGTGGTAAGAAAGCACAAAATTTCCTTGGGGGGAAAAAAACCACACCTGAGTCTTGAACTTTCACTGCAAACGTTTGTATTAGGTAACATTCATGGAAGCCCTGAGTGGTACTTCTACCAGAGGCACCAAGTCAAAAACATGCTGCAAAAAGAGTGGAACACCTTCTGATTTAGTGTATTCTATGTCCCTCCCCATAGTACTGTGGAAGGATGTAAAAAAGGAAATTTCTAATAAGGTCATTCCCTCCATGGAAGCTATGCCTGTCCATCACAGAACTAAATCCCCTCCTCTGGGTCTTTCCTTTCCTATGCTGGCATTATGGACAGCTCTACAGTGCTTGAGAAATATTTTTAAATATATCAGTTTGAGCAGAAAAAATAAAATTAAAAGCATAGTACTTGATCTCTGGGCAGTTCTGAGAATCTACCCACTTTAGACATGTGGCTTCATATCTGGAAATGATACAATCAATTTCAGAGTAGGACTACTTGTGGCATATTCATGGGTCACCCAAGGCTTTTGGATGCCATATTTAACATATGTAGGCATATATAGCCTTAGACTGTTTGATAAATCCCAACTGTCTCTCCCATCCCCTGTCCTTTGTTGTACATTCTAATAGCAAGTTCATCCTGTATGGGTATCCCCAAAGAACAATAAAAAAAGAAGTATATATACCTACACAGTCCATTAGTGCTGACAGTCACAGCACCTCCTAACTTTGCCACTAATAACTTGATTTACCCAAGCTAAAAGTTTTGATTTCATATAGGAGACAACTAGGAAGGTACATCTTTTGAGTGACGTCTACATGACCGATTGGTGAAACAATTTAATAGGGCTGATACCTGGGACACCATCAAGAAGTATCAGGTGCTCTATTTCAGAGGAAAGTGATGGATCACTTGAAATTCATGGGGTTGTCATAAATCGACAGGCAGCTTGGGGATACACGTACACCCACACTTGGAATGATAGAATTCATGATGGTAGTAGAGTCCGAATAGCAACTGAAGAACGAGCTCTTATGGACTATTTAGCTTAGGTGTATCCAAATACTTCATAAAACTATGCAGGTTTAACTGAAAATTTTTGAAGTATACAGTTCTCGAGCAGATAATTTTGAAATAATGTTTTGAGATGTCACATGTCACTTACTGGCTTACACTGAAATTTATGTTTAAAGCATTAATGATACATAAATATATAAAGCATAGTGCTAAGTAGCTCACTCCAAGTACTTCCTTTACATATGCATGCATGCACGCACACACACACTTGTATTCTAAATTGTCTTAACAAGACAATGCAACAAATTAGAAGTTAGGCCTATTTAACTTACTTATTCCTGCATAAGTATATATGGGAGGATAGGGAAGCTCTGATGCTTGTAACAGATGCAGACCACAGCAGTTCCACTTCTCCTGCCATTATCAATGAGGCAAGAAGATATTTAAAAGCTTGGAAATTGTTACATAGAACTGAGCTGTGCCTTCAAGCCTAGAGACCTGTTCCATGGATTTTGTTTATCAGTTATTGTATTTCTGCCCTACCTTTCTACTAAAAACATGGTATTCAAAATGGCTGACAAGATCATTGAAATATATTGAGCAATCAAATAGTTCAAATTAGCAATCCATAAATATCAAAACAGTTTAAAGGCTAAGTAGCCTGAAAACAACAAGAATGGAAACTGATAATAACTCTAAGAGAAGTTCATTCCATAGTCTGAGCAATATAAGAGAAAGTCTTTTCTGATCAGTCAGGGCTCTGTGGATTACTGTATGCCCAAGAAGGCTTGTGTCGAAAATCTTAACATCTGGACAGGTGGTTCCTTAAATAGCCAAGCTTCAAACCATTTAGAGCTTTAAAAATCACTAACAACTTGAACTAGGCTCTGTAAGTACTTGAAAATCAGTTCAGATCTGAACAGATAGTAAAATCATCTCATTCAGTGCCATACATCTATTATCAATTTAGCTGTCACATTTTACATTGATGAAAGCTGTTGGACACTCTTCAAGGGTAGTCCCATGTAGAGTGCATGGTGCCATGATGACTGTTGTCAAGTAAGATTAACTTAAGAAAGGTCATACCTACAACACTTAATGCAATTGTGTAAAACAGAGTTGTCACCACTACTGTCATCTCAAAATCCAGGGAACAGAGTTACAGGACTCATTCCTGAGCAGATATAGGTAAAATTTAATTATGTTGTATGTGGTCAGTGTGAATGTGGAAGAAAATCTGTTAAGAATTATACATGGCTCTTCTCACCTTGACTGGTCTGGACCCAATGCTATTGGCCTACCCAATTCTGGAATGTGGTTTCTGAATTCCTTCCCTAAATTGAAGTAGGCCCTAGGACAAAAAGCATTCTATAAAGCTGGAGCATTTAGTCACAAAATGGCCTTGATTCTAAACTTTTAAGATTAAACTTCAATCTTCAACCTTTAAATTACAGTTTCAGATTAAACTAGAATTTCAAAATTAATTTAGTCTTGATCTTAAAATGACTTTTGGGGTCCCTTACAACCTGTGGTTTTATCTCACTCAAGAAGTCTTAATCCTTGTAATTTTTTTGTAAAAGGAAGTATAGTCCACCTGTCATGTCCCAGACAGACAACAAGCAACTGGTAGGGTAGAGCCTACTGACAGCAACCAGAGCAAGAATGGTCCAAACAAAGTTCAAGTCAAGAAGCAAAAGTCTCAAAACAAACAAATCCACAAAGGCAAATCCAAATCAGTGTCAAGCAAACAAAGATCGAAGAGAATCAGGATTCATGAGAGCAAGGCACAAGGCTTCAACCACCATGAAGATCAATTGACAACCTTAGGAAGAGATGGACCAGCTGTTTGCCTTTCATAGCTAATGGTGTTACCCAGGTGTTCCCTCATTAAAGCCTGTTTGCTACTTAAGCTGAACAGCTGAAGCCTTCTTTCTGGTGTAGTCTCTCGCACAAGCTAAGAGTCTGTGCTATTTCTTCTTCTGATATTTATTTGCCCTGTTCAGGCCCTTGCTGTTGCTTGTTATTTTCCTCTGGGCAAACTTCTGCCTCAGATTCAGAATCCTCCTTCTCACTGTCAGGGTCTTCAGGGCAGGACATGACACTTCTTTCCATATTCACAGATTTGACCCTTGTGAATTTGATTATTTTTTTGCAAGCACAGGTGCCTTCTCCCCCAATACTTTTCCTCTCATTCCCATGCATTTTGCCCCAGTGCAGAGAACCCACACGGAGGCAAAACAGAAGAGAATGGGGTGGGGGAAGCTTGCATGAGCCTTCCTTTCCCCTTCCAGAGCATCTCCCTTCCCCTTCCCCTGCAAAATAGAAAGGAATGGAGGGAAGGTTTATAAGAGCTTTCCTTTTCTCCTTCAGAGTTCCCCCCTGTCCATTTCCATACAAAAAGGAAGGGAAGTGGGTGGGGGAAGCCTCACATGAGTTCTCTGCCCTGGGGTTAAATGCATAAGAATGGGAGGGGGAGCTCTGGAAAGAAATGGGAGGAGCAGCAGGGAGGAGTTATACATAGTTTTTCCAATTTTGAAAGGGTTGTGTGCCCCAAACCTTGCAAAAGTGGAGGGGCCATCATAATAATGTTTTTAGAGCTTGAGTTTCTAGGAAATATCACTAAAACCAGGTGGCAAGCTAGTGTTATGCAATGTTCCTAAGACTGGGCTTTTGGAGACAAACATTATTATTATTATTGTTATCACTATTATTTTTATTATTTGCTGCTACTACTATTACTGCTGCTACCCACGGTACAGCAATTACAAATATGTCACCTAGGTGATTACAAATGTGTCACACATTCAGGACTGGTTTATATTCATGATATTCATATCGATGATCCCTTCATATTCACTAGTTTAGAGATTATCCATTCCCCATTTGCTGGTGAGCACCAACTGTGAGTGATAGGTGTCTATTTCCTGGTCAATCAGCAAACAGTTGACTGATGTTCCCAACTCCCCTCACACATACAATATCCACTGGAAGGGAGAATTGTGGTGGGAACACTGTTTCTGTTGCACCAGAGACTGATCACAGGAGTGGGTGGGAACATTAATTTTTCCCAATCAACTGTGGAACTAAACTGCATCCATCACAGTGGCTGCTGCCAGATAAGTAGAGATTTGGGGTAGGGGAGTCAGATTGTGAGATGCAACATCGTTTCTTTCTGCATCCTACCTTCTTGTGTGGTAGTCCAGGAGTGATCCCGGCAACAGCTCTGCCAGCAAGAGAAAGAAATGGGAGTGTTCCCCTCTGCACCAGACCGGCTCTCTGTGGAAGGGAGTGCAATGGACATGCCTCTTCCTTCCGGACCACAGCCGGGTATTTTCTCAGGTTGCATTGGGACAGGAAGTGCCACCATAATGCTTCTGGGCCTTCCACAGGACAGAGAAGTGCAGGATGGTGGCACGATAACAGGTTGCTTATGGGGAAAACCCATCAATGATTTAATCCTCAATCATGCTGCCTTGGGACAGGAGAAGAGTGGGATCTAGATGACATCATACAGAAGCATCATTGCAATCCCAATCCTCTCCCATCCCTATGGTGGGATGGGAGGCTACTGTGTAAATAGGTGATAAAGAATTCTGGCCATCATTATTATTTAGAGCCAGGCTTTCTTCAAAACAGGACTTAATGTGACTTAAATATATGAGCTTCAGATTGCTCCATGTTGCTAGGCCACATCTGTATTATTGTTGAATAACAATCTATATTGCCTTTGTATGCCGGGATGTGTAATATCAGCTTACTCTGATAAAAGTAACAACTGAGCTAACATCTTTGGAGTAAGTTCATGCAAAAATGACTTACTAGAATTAAGCACCACTGATATATATTAAGCTGAGTTACATTAACTCACTTTGACAGAAACAGATCTTTTTTGCTCATAATGAAATCTTAGGCTGCTATTTTCCCCAAGTCTACTGTTCAAGATTTTATGGGACCTAAAATGGATTCACTAGGACCCTGTTATATATAACATGTTACAACAGTGTGAAATCAGAATAAAGTTGCAAAAATACTCTTACAACAAAGTGATAAAATGTGATTACTTCTTCTCTCCCCCCCCCCCCCAATACTCAGAATGGAATGGTTTGACCGTCATTGTCAGTCACAATTTAGCATCATGAGAATGAACCTTGGCTCAGCTTCAAGCTCATGCAGTCCCATCCGCATTCACACACAAGATTTCATTTTTATTTCAGATTGGAAACAGTATGTTATGCCCTGTTCAGATTCAATAATCATGCAAAGAAGAAGACTGTACGAGTCCCACCACGCTTTGCTGCTGGTTCTGCAGTTGCCTAGGAATGAACAGCCTAAAGAGGAGAATCTCCTGTGTCCATGGATGCACTGCATGGGATTTTACTGTCAGTTTTCCAGGATCTGATATGACATATGGAGGCCCTACTAAGAAGGCTCAACTTTCAATCCTCTCAACAGAGCTGGTGGCAGAAAGTAGCAGGTCTATCGCATTCTGTTTCTCCATGTTTTTATTTAATCCACATAGGTGATGCCTGAATCAGATTGTTGTATTATTCAAATCCTGACAAACTGTGATTTATCTGAACTGTGAGTAAGGAAAATGGGCAAACAAACTGAGGCTAACTTAAAATAGAAGTAGAAGCTTCTTTTCCAAGCTAGAACACAGGGGAGAAGATGGGAGTGTGTAATCCTGGAGAGAGGCTATTTTTTTTAAAGCATTGTGTTTGAATGAAGGAATGTAGAATGTATGGAGAAATAAAGAGGGAAAGAAAAAATGAAGGAAGGAAGAAAAGAAAGGAGGGAGAGGAATATCCACTTAGTGATATAATTACATCTGTATTCAGATCAAAATATACTGGCAATTGTTTAGAAATCCCCTGCACAAGATACTGCAAAGATGTTAAAAGTAACTGGTGGTGATGTCCATTTCAGTCCTGTCAATGGGGTCTGTAATCTATGCATTCAAATACCAAAAGATTATCATAGATAAACTATATATCAGTTTACTGTATAATGCGTACATTTCTTTTAACTGAGCAGTGATTTTCTGCAGTGTGCCTCATGTGCAAGCTCTATAGTTGACCACAAATCTCCTTTGGTTTGGCAGTATATGTGAAATTGAAGGGGATCAATAACAGCAAAATCTCTCCACCCAAATTTGACACCTGCTCTTGAGGTTACCAGTGACAAAATCCACTGAGTGTAGGTAAAGCCTTGAGATCAACAATTGGTAAATGGTTTGGGATGCATAGAAAGATGTCAGTGCATCTGTCCAGCCATGCAGAAAATCCACTGGATATAAGGGAAAACCAGCTAGGTGCAGGCTAGACTGCTATTTTAAAACAGGTCTGTGAGACTTCTCAAAGAATGTAGTCTGCCAATGAACTACAATTTGTCTTTTCTCAGTTGTGTGCTTTCTTTTTAAAAGAATAAAAAAATCCCTGTTCCTTAATGATTTATGTAAGAGAAGAAACAAACATTGTGGAGGGTTTTTTTAAATGGTAGGTAAATATTGAATATTTTTAAAGAATTTCCTGTGAGTTTTAAATGTTTTTTCCCAAACTGACTTATGAAGGATTTTTACATCTGGGGAGATAAAATTGTTCTAATCATAATTTGTTAGTTTTATTTTTTAAAAAAACTTTTAACCATATTTAAGCTGGGTAACAAGACAAACATGTCTGCATTCCATTTGCACTTATACGTAAATCTGGCTTAAACCTTCAAAAAATTGAGAAATCAGTTGGACACAGTCTTTATTTGCTTGGAGAATGGGGGGAAAAGTCAATCCATCTCACATTTTAAATAAGATCCAGACTTCTTATGATTAATGAATTTCAGACTGAACTTTTTAGCAGCTTTACCAAGCTGTTTATGGTTTGGCATGCTGCCATGGAGTGATCTATAACCTCACACCTCACTATTATGCAAATATCCATTTGGCAAGGAGACCTGAGCTTTCAGAATTTCTCTAAGGACAATGATATCTTTCAAACTTCTTAAACCAAATTATATTTGACATTTAATTTTAACCCACTTATCTTGAAAAATAACTTAAAAACCCCTCCTGTGTAAAGCTGTTAATACAGCATGCATGTTTTATTTTAACCCCCCCCCCCCCCCAATTTTGCCTTTATGCAGTTTCTGTCAGTAAATTTTATTTGGCAGTAAAAAGTAGATCCTTGCATGGTATTATTGAGAGTGTTTAAAACTCTGTTCAAGCAGTGTTCATATGGAATAGTAAGGCAAGTGCAAGGACTATGTAGTCACACTTCTCACCTTGGTCCTTCATATGTTTATTGCTTACTAACTAGGATATGATGAGACCAGACAGCAAAACGGAGTGCTAAAAGGCTGCTTTATTGACTAGTTAAATCTATAACTCTGAACTCCAATGATCTGCAAGAAGGGGGAGCCTAACATTTGTTCCAGCTGAAGCAGGAGGTCCAAAACTGACCTTGAACTCAGCCACTCTTGGACAAAACATCCAAGTTCTGAATTCTAGCCACCATTTTGGCTGATCACACAGCTAGCCTTCAAAAAGGGGCACTTTCCAGAGGAATATCCTCTCCCCATGTTCCACAACATAACGGGAAAACATGCCTCAAACTGGTGCCAAGAATAGCCTATCATTTCCAGTGGAGGAGCTTGGAGGGTATGGAAGGGGGGCAGGAGGGGGCTGGGTAACGATGTGAGGGGTGTGCCCACTGTGCACGGAGGCATGGTTGTGGTGTGTGAGGATGTGGCTGTGGTGCATGGGGCATGGCTGTGGGCCAGGATGCCCTGAAAACATTACTGCCCAGGGTGAATTGCCCCCCCTGCCCCCATGTCCCTACGTGACTGACCATTTCCTAGGTCCCATGACCCGCGTGAGCAAGTCTGGAGATGTCCCTTTTAAGAAATCAGCACCTGGGGTACTCACCATTACTGCTTGTTCAATTCCGCCCCCCCCCATCCACCTACCAGTGACCATCTATTTATACTGCCACACCCCATACCAATTATCCCATAATTCCATAGATAAAGTGCAAGTTAGGCAAAAAATCTCCTGGAGAGAGAGGAGGAAACTTCTATCCAGCCCCAAAAGGTGACCTGTAATTTTCTGTACCACCTGAGGGGTGGATAGATAGGCCAAACAAAGTCAATAAAGGAAAATATAAGGCAGAAGAGGCCTATGAGAAGACAGGCTCCACCTCTTTCTCTCTGATTGGCACCACACACAGCAACACACCAAAAGTTTTTTTTTTCCCTACCTACTGTTGTCTGTCTTCTCATAGGCAAGCAAAGGAATTTCTTCCCCAGCAGCTGTGTTTTGTTATGCAGGGCTGGGTCCAGATAGTATGGATAATGTCTTCAACAATGATCTTTTATGTCTCCCTGTTCGATTTAGAGTCCTGGTTTATCATGAGGAGCTTTCTGGTGAAGACATTTAAAGGTATGACCTTGGGGGAGAGAGACTGAACATGTAGTCCCACGATATGTTATAATCATGTTTCCTTTCCATGCCCAAATGGATATTACTTTAATTTATAAACTGTTAATTCAAGTTGTGGGGGAAAAGGGGAAATTCAAATTCATAAATTCACAGCCATTTAACTTTTCTTTTTTTTTTTTTGTTAAAGAGTGATGAAACAGGATGCATTCTATCAAAGCATGCAGAGAACTGTACTTCTTACTGGTGATCTGAAGATCTTTCAGTCTGAATTTAACTTTATTTTTTTTTTAACTTTCCTCTGTTTTTTCTTTCTTTGTTTCACATCAGACAGCAAGGCTTTCTTTTTTTCTTTCTACACTGAAAGTTTTAAGATTCTTTTCATGAACATGTGTGTCTATTTTTTTTTAATATAATGTACACTCTAATTGACTAATGTGTGTTTGTACATATTTTTTTCCAATTGGATTCCTGTCTAGCTGTTTACATTTTAAAGTGTGAATACTTTCTGCACTGTCCATGCATTATTTTTCCAAAATGCTCTTTGAGCCTAGACTACCCTCAGGAGAGTATGCAGAGGAACAGAATGGTTTACAATTAGCAAGGGGGGAAGGCAAACCTTCACAAAAAAAGAATAGTCCAGTGCTGAAATTCTTAGCATTTTTCAAAGTGTCAGGAAATTATTGTGTGCAGAAATACCTGTTGTTTTTCTGCATTTTCTAAACAAACTTTTTTATTGTGAAAATATGTTTGCTGTACAGGAAACTGTGTTTTATGTAGAAAACAGTGTTTCCATTCAAAAAAATGTATTTCTGCACAATAAAACTGCATGCATTTCTGCGCAGCATAATCCGTAGAAAGACTCTGAGAAGTGTTAATACCTCTCAAGAACTATGCAGAAATTGTTTTCTCCCACAAAGAGGAAAAAACTACAAAAAAAAATCATCTTTCCATGTTAAGATTAAGAGTGTGAAGATTTGCATCCCTGCACAACACACACAATTGTGTCAAATGTCTAGTTGGATTTACATATTTATTCATATATAAGGAAAGAACCTAGATGCAAAGGCAAGCATCCTTTGCATTCAAAATAAAATAAAATAAAATAAAATAATCACCTGAAAGTGACTTCGAGAAGTCCTGATAACACTGATTATCTCAATGAATCTATTTGAAATGCATCATTTTGTGAGAAACGTCCTATGGATGTATAAAATGCTATTGGCCTTTCATTAATATTGCCTTCTTTTGTTACTTTACATACAAACACAAACATACACCCCTCATAACTGAAGCTGCACAGCTTTACTAGGCAGCAACTTTGCTGCTCAAGATGGCTTCGAGACTGCACATGGCTCCTCGGCCATGCAGCCAGCTGCATAGCCACTTCCTTCTTCCCAGCACCCTATGCATTGCTTGGGAAGGCCTCCTTGTTGCCTGCAGCCAATGAGTTTATACCCCTAGTTTGAAGTCACTGGCTGACCTTGCCCAGGCCAGAGTGGGTTGTAGTTTTCCCTCTGGTCTGGGCAGTGGATATTTATCTGAGCTCTCTTCAGCCAGAGCTCAGTTCTCTTTTGAGCATCATAACACCCTCCCACCCTTGCTTCTGTCTCTTGGGGTATATATATCTGGGTTCTCTTGGGGTCTGTATATCTGGACTTGTTTTCTCACTAATCATCACAACTTGGTGGGCAGTTGGCATGGGGCCTGGATTTGGGACAATTATTTTCTAGGCCTTCGGGCCAGGGGAAAGGTGGGTTATCAGGAGTGCAGCAGAGGAAGTGGGCATGCACCAGACAGCTGGGGCACATGTCCACTGCACTTCGTGGCAGTCAGGTGCCCCCCACACCTGACACCATGAATTGGTCAACAGGCAGGTAGCTGATACCTGGATCCAGACCCATGTGCATGCTAACCCTGTCACATCTGTAGCCAATAAAGTTGTGGCCTTTTTTCACCCAGCTCCCAGTGTGTGTGTGGGGTTCTTCCCTATTGACACATGGCCCTGAGCATGCAATATGCTGCCTGTGGATAAATGCAATCAAGAAACACAGAGAATAAAGTTCGTATTTCTTTTCTTTTCTTAAAAATAGTCACTTTCTTTGACAAACTATGACTAGGGATGTGCCAGCCTACATGTAAGATAGTATTCATGACTCTTCATTACACCAGTACCTTCCAGGTTGCAGAGCTGAATGTCACATACTTTCAAGTTCAGTTGGAAGGACTGAAGGATTATCTTTGCAAACAAAACATTGAAGCTGCTATCCAACAAAAATGTCAACATTTTTAAATTGGTCAAGTCAGAAAACCCACAATGAAAATAATTTATGTATTCATGATGACCTTTTCAGTAACCTATCTCATCCACTTTAGCTTTTTTATCTTATTTGTTTCTTCTTTGATAGATTCTTGTGACCTAGAATCAATCCACCCACCCTTCCACTGCTGAGTGATACTGTGTCATGAACCACAAATAGTGTAGGATATTTTGTAAGGATCAGAGTGTCTTACAGGTATCAGTAGAGACTTGGAAACAGTAGTAGAAAATCCTTAGGCAATCAAAAATTGTAGAGGGAAACGTTTGCTTTTATACATTGATGGTTCATCAGTTTAAACCAAGAAAACATGTTTTTTTTTCATAACTATACTTTTTATTGTTCATTTTCTTACTGTCCTTGGGGCACCTCACAAATTTAAGGAAGTAAGCTTCCAGTTATATCATCACATATTCTCTTAACAGTAAGTCTTCCTAGGGTGATGTTTCATGTTTTAATTCTGGTTATGTTTTCATTCAAACATTCATTATATTGTTGAAAGAAGGCAACATAGTAACTTTAGCTGCTGAATGCAGCCCATCTCCTTTGAAATGTTATTTCAGGAACTGGAAAACGAAATGTTAGAGAAGGGCCCACAAGTGTAAACTTTTTATCTGTCATGTCAGATTTCCAAACAAGCAATAACAATTCATATTAAGACCCCTATTATCCAAAGTTAAATCAAATTGGCTATCAGGCTATTTCAAAATCTTACTTTCAAGCAAGCATTATTAGTCTGCAGACTGATTTTTGAATTTCCAGCTTATGATTCTGTTTATATTTCATGTGACTATCATATTTCCACCAAACAGGGTGGGCTTTATGAGGATGCCCAAGGGTGTTTGTGACCCCTCCCCAACCTTCCTGAAATTTCTTTTTGTTGACCAAAGAAAGGGGAGTGAGCTGCCTCCAGGCCTTTCACATTTTAAACAGATTGCACTCCCTACGGTTTAACATTAAAAAACAAACAAACCACTGTTTCTCAGAACAGAATGTGTATTTCTCACTCACTCCAGTTGATTTGTTTTTGTGGCATCTTTGTCAATCTGTGCAGGCCCCATAGGTTCTTGGGGCTGTCACTCCTTTTGTGTTTAATGTGTGTGCGTGTGTGTGTGCATACAACATGTATTTCTTTGTTTACAGCAAAAAAGGAAGGATACTTGTTATGTACAAAATTCATTTTTTTAAAAAGGTTCAGTCTTCATTTTTGAACTGAAGAAACCCCAGCAGCCAGTCTGGCATTTTGTGACAGCCTGTCCTAACCAAAACTCAAATAATGGTGAAATTCCTTCAAATCCCCTTGCTTAATATGGAGATTCACTAATAGCCACTCCAATGTGTTACTGAATACTCCATGTTTGCTTGGAAAAAATCCCTTGCAATGAGATGAAAATAAAGATTTAGTAGGCATGGAGTTTGACCATTGCTCCTTTAAAATATTTTTTTCTTTAAAAATTAACACAAAGAGAATGAGAAAGAGAGATATTTTATTTTGAATTTTGAATCTTATTGCATTAAGGGGCTTTTGTTTTGCTATGTTGACAGTCTAGACAGATTTTTCTGACCTAAAAATGAGATATGGCATAGAACAGGAAAAGTAAGAATTTAGTAGGTTCTTACTGGTTTAATCATGTTCTGCCATTTATGGAAAAGAAAACAATTAAATGGCAGGGATCCAAATAGCTGCTTAGATTTATTCAACGGATTTTCTCAAACTTCTGCAGCCAGCTGGCCTGCCTAACTGAGAACCCAGCCACCATTCTGTTACAAATTTTTCCTTTTAAAAGGCCAGGATTTTTTTTTCTTCATGGAAAAGTGGGAATTGACAGAGACAGCAGAAGGAAGCCTTAAATTGTGATCAGTTGTAATGATCCATCCGATATGGGCAGAGCTTGGAAATAACAAAATGCAAATGCTGAATTACTTGCTATTAATTCTAAATATATAAATATTATCAGGTATAACTACATTATAATAGCATTAGAATTTCACAAGGAATAATATCACTTTATTTGTGGTGTACTGCAACAACTTTTAGTTCTGTTTTATTTTTATGGGGTCGTGGCTTCAAATAGAGACAGAGGAGAAATAGCACATGGATGAAGTACTAGTTTATGCTCATGCATTGCTGTCTTGTGCTTTCTTCTGTTTATGGGAGGAGATGTTGAGGTGGATGCAACAGGCATAAAAGAATGTATCTAAACCATAGACCAATAGCTTGTAACATTTGGATTTTGGGTTTTAAAGAAAACTAAACATACCTCTTTTAGCTACTTCCAAGAACAAGAAAGATAGTTTCTTTTCTTTTTCTTTTTTTTTCTCCAAAAAAAGTATAGCAACATCAGTAATTACTTTTGTGGGCCTTGGAATGTATTTGCTTCCAGACTAAGCAAGGGAGGGGGGAGAATTCACCTTGGTTGGTCCAGCAGCTCCTTGTTTTCATGAAACAGGAGTGGGTGTTATTTCAGTGTACTCTCAAGTGTTATATAAATGTGAAGTGTTGCCTCCTGTTGACTGTCTTCTACATCTTTAGACATGCAGGGCCCTCTAGAAATCCAGCTTTTTTGAAGATTCCCCAAAAGGACAGTGATGACGTAGCAGCAAAACAGCTCAGAGGAGAGCAGATAAGAAGCTGCAAAGGGGATTAGATTGTGTCCCAATTTTTTGTAATAAAAATAGTAATAATAATAATTTAGCTTGCTTCAGTAGAACAATTATTCATACCAAACTGAGCTAAAATCTGCAGGGAAGTATAAATGACAATCCCTGATATGAGAAGTGTTGAATAATTAAACTGCAAAAATATAGAATTAACCATTTTGCATGTGGATTGACCTGCTTGATACCTTATAAAAACAAATGGAGTCAATGAATTAAAATAAAAAACTACACTGGTGAAAGAAAATGTGGTATGACTGAAGTATACTGTCCTGATGCCAATTCCAAATATTAAATTGGATGATAAGCCCATCATTAGAGCTAAGCAAATAATTCACAGTGAATAATTTATTCAACAATCTTAGTTCCTTTTTTTCTTGTATACAGAATGTCCGTGAGTAGATTGCAATTTCCATGAATTTATTCATTATTCACATTTACTGCTATGTTTGTGAATCTGTTTTTAAACTCGAGGGCTTTTCACAAGATGGTCCATAATACAGCAACTGAGAACTGTGATTTCAAATATGGGATACTAACAGATCTTTATTTCTAGTTTTCAAATAAGGTATTTGAATAGGAACTAAATTTTGCCAGGACTAACTATAACTCAGCATTTGCAATTCAAAGATAAGGCACCACTTTGTTCTGCATTTTTTGGTGAACCTGTTCACTTTCTGTCCCATTCTTTCCTAATGGATGACTATGATGAGGAGGCCCCAAGAAAGAGAAGCTAATTACTTATCCAAGTAGTTACTAATGGCAGCTTTTATGCCCTGAAGTTAATTGAACAAAAATGTATCTCTTTATGGAAAAAAAAAAGGTGCCCTTATGCCCCAATTCTACCTTGATATTTGAAGGAGCACCTCTCGCTATAGCCCTTTCTGCATAATACCCCCAACCCGCAACTGCTGTGGGATCCCGAAGGGATCATGACAACAGTTCTGCATGACGTCATCACAATCCCATCACAATCCTGAGGTCACCCGTCAAAATTGCAAATTAAACTATTGGCAGATTTCTGCCATCATTGACACACACTTGGCAGTCCTTTCGTCTCTCCCCCACACTTACCTGTTGTGCAGAATGGCAGGAAGCACAATGGCTGTGCTTCCCCCCCCCAACACAGCCTGGGAAACTGCTGGGCTGCACTGTGGAAGGGAGGGACAAAGCCATTGTGCTTCCTCCCATCCAGTAGGCAGCCAGTGCAGAGGGGAGCATGACAAGAGAGGCTTTCCCTGAATCCCCATGCAATGGCTTTGGAAACAGGTAAGATGTGGAAAGAGCCTATTTCTAACTGCCTGAAAACTGAAGTCTGCAAGACTGACTCTTCTCTGTGTCCTACTTGTGGTGGCAATATGAAGTGGGGGAAGACAGGAAAAGGAATTCTTGGCTCTAGAAGCCTGATGGTGGAATGTCCTCCTGTTAGAGTTCCAAGTCGTACCAATGTTGCTTTCTTTCCAGCGCCAAGATTTCAGGGACTATCTTATCTCAGATGTGTATGTACACAGTTTTAAATTGTTTTAGTGTTAAACTATTGCTTTGTTTAATATGTTTTTATCTTCTTCATGTTATTTATGGTTTTAATCTGGAAGTGTTCTAAATTGCTAACATTGCATGCTGCCCTGAGATGTCATGATAAAGGGTAGGATAGAGTTCTGCTGCCTCTGCTGATCCTCCCCATCATCTTCCTCTTCATCTCATGTAGCCTTCTGTTCTAGGAACTGTTGTAAAATGCCCAATTTTTCAACAGTTTCTAGAACAGATGTTCACCTGAGATTCTCTCAGGGAAGAAAATATGTCACCTTCTTTTCTCCTTCAGAAAAGACTGTACTTGAAATTGAAGTTGGAATCCTGTTGATGACAAACACAAGGGTCCACTCTCATTATTGTTGTTGTTGGCCTTCAAGTAATTCCGACTTATGGTGACCCTCAGAAAAACATATCATGGGATTTTCTGAGTCTGTGAGTATGTGATGCACCCAAGATCACCTAGTGCGTTTCCATGGCCAAACCACTACCACTACACCATCTTGGCTCTGTTGACTTCTGTTACACTACCTTTTTGAGGGAATTGTGCAAAGAGGTATCCAGGACTTACTTCCACAGTGACCTCTCACATGCATTCAGGTGATCTGTCAGGTGCCAGATAGTGAACAAACAGACATTTACTTCCTGAGTGAGTGAGGCAGTGGTGACTGAGGGATCTGACTATGTTTCTGCAGCTTGATGGCACAGAGAAGTCAGATTTCTAGATCTCCAGGAAACCCGGAGGGTGAAGTGTTCTTTGTACTTCCTATACAAAAACACAGTTAGGATAGTATCTGGACATTCCTTACCCTTCCCCAACCTCCAAAATGCCATGAGGATGTGTTCTAGCAGCTGTCAGGTCAACTGTACATGCAGAAGAGAATGCGTCATAGGTCTGTTTGATGGAGCTTTTTAGTTAACTAAGCAGCCATTTATGTTCCACTTAAAAGGGTGCAGTGGCAGCAGCACACTGATACGTTATTAGGGAAAATTCCATACAATTTCTATACATTATTCAAATCTCCACATTTAAGTAAAAAGAGCTTATTTTGGACCATTGTTCTCTCCTAAACAATGGGGTAGCCCTGTGTTCCATGTATCAGCTGGACAATTCTAATATTCACCTCAAAAATTCTACTTAGCCCCAAATATAGTGACTGGATTAACCCATTTTGAAATCTAAAAGCTTGGGAGGGTGGGTACCATGATAAAGCGGACTGGGGAAAATAAAACTTTCATAGTGGGAACTGTCATTGTAGAGATCAGCCCATCCATGCCCATCCCCTCATTGCCTGACTTCCAAGAGATCAACCAATTGTCTTCTCTCCTCATGAGGGGTAGAGACATGGCAAAAGTGTACTTCATCCATTCAGAGAGAAAGCAGCAGCATATTTTTCTTTTTAAAAAAATTATGAACATTATAGTTAAAAAATAACAGAGTTTCATCTTTATGTTTCACTTGAAATGATTCCTTTTGCCTTCTTTTAATGATTTCTTCAGATATTTAACAATGCAAATTTGGCACAACTCTGTTGACCAACTTTGTCCAATTAATCAGTTCCATCACTAGGTACATTCGAATAGAGATTATTTAAATAATAACTTCTTTTAAAATACATACTGCCTTGCCTTGAAAAACTTAGTGCCTTTTTAATTTACTCTGATGTTTATATATTTTTAATTCCTACCCTTATTTTTCAGAAGCCAAAAAATACCTTTTAAACACTCTGTAACATCACATCCATGAATGATGCATGAAACATTTAACACTTATTTTCAGGGTATATTATCTCTTGTCAACTCATTTATTCTCATGCTGATCATCTTGCTTAGAAAGTCTAGTGTTCTGAGGTACTAAAGCATTTCTGGAAGCAATCACATTTGTGGTAATTAGTCAGTTGAATAGTCATGAGGAATGGGATACCCTTCTTCATCCTGTCAACTCAGAACTCTGAATGGTTAATATAAGCAGATATTAATCTTACAATTCTTACACATGGCAACAAAGAATCTAAGCCATATTCCTTCATTACAGTCTTTAATGGAAGCCTTTTTCTCATTCTACCCACACAAGCATTTTTGGTAGTAATAAAACAAAACAAAAAAACTTTTCAGTGGCTGTTCCCTCTCTGGAACTCTTTTCCAGAGGATAAACTGGCACCCTCCTTGGTGTCCTTCTGTCGACAAATGTTGACATTTTTGTTAAATTTCAAAAAACATTTGGGAAGAAACTGTGGTCCCTATCACACTACACTGTTATAGTGCTATTACTTTACTTTAACTGCCCTGGAATTCTGGGGTGTGTAATTTGGTGAGGCATTGGAGCTCTCTGGCTGAGCATTCTAAATGCCTCTTCCTAAATTGCAAATCCCATGATTCCATGTGATATTGCCAAGGCAGTTAAAGTGAAATAAAAGCGCTATAACAATATAGTATGTTAAGGGCCTGTGTGGATAAGGAAAAGTCTTCCAACAAAGTGGTGTACTTTTTTTTATTTCTTGACATCAATGAATATTTAGACATTGTTTTTAATTCTATCGTTTGTTTAATTATATTTTATATATTCACTGAGGTATGCCTTTATATTATATTTAATGCTTATAAGTCATCTTAAGTCCAGTACTGGCAAAAACATGGCAAATCAATCAATAAATACTATTTCCAATAAGTTGCTTTCCAGAGCAGGAGTGGGCAAAGTGCAGTTCACATGGGTGACCCCAATGTGATGTTCGTGCCCCCCCCCCGGGGTCAATTTCCTTTTTTTTCCCCTACAGAATGTCCTATAGGCCTTGTAGAGTGTATTTCCACCATGTTTAGAAGTGAGCTGACCAACTTGGGCTCAGGAGGAGCCTTTTTTTGAAACAGGAAGAAAACAGAAAATGACTCCTGCTCACTTTATGTTGCTAAAAAGAGCTTTCCTAGGCTTCACATGGCCCAGGAAGGCTCCAAAATATGGCAATAATGTGCCCCAAGGGGCATTTGGGGCAAACTTTTTTTTGTAGGAGCGGGTTCAGTGGAGGGAGGGCAAACCTTCAAAGTGAACCCCTAGCTGTCTAAAGCTGCCTATCCAGTTCTAGAGTATGAACAAGAATGCAAAGGTCACACACAAGACAGGCACAACTACAAACAAAGATTTAGCTCTGCTCAAACGCTCCTGAAAACAGGGATGGTGGGGAGGATCTGTGAGGTGACTTATATTGCATTTTATTGCACCGATTTATTTATACTGAAACTTCTTTTCAAAGGCGAGATTCAAAGGGGCTTACAAAATAAAAGTAAACTCAAGTAAACACATACAGAGATAAAAAGTTGTGTTCAAAAAGCAAGTAAACTGCCCATAGAATTGAAAAGTCTTTTAAAACATTCATTAAACAGCAACATATAATAACAGTACAACACACTAAAACAAGGCCCTTTTCTCATTTTTTTTTAAAGACTATTGAAGGAATATTTTTCCACCTGAAACTTTTAGCCTCTCCAGGAAGGGAGTCCATCAGCCACTGGAAAGGCCCTCTCTTTCATTCCAGCATTCTGTTTTGGTAAAATTCCATTTTGAGTAAAAAGGGCCTTGAAATTTGTCCTCTTAGGAACAATACTAGGTACTTCTCTCTACCTTGAAACTGTGCATTCCAAATAATATCTTTTTTCTCTTCTCTTTTATAAGTCCTTACAACACCTGTATTGACATCCATCTTTCCCAGTTTAATGGAATATACATTAATAGGTCCATTTGCATTTCCCTGCACATCAAAGGCTTGCTTACCAAACAAGCTAATCAATTTATCAGACCTTTTTAATTAGTAAGATGAATGTAACCTGTTTGACAGTGTACTTGCTTTATCCATTATGTGACATTGCTGGCAATCTAACATGACAGCAATACTGAAGTTACAACATTAACCAGCTTGAGATAAATAAAATGTGGAGTCTTTGCTACTTCCCATGTCAAGTGAACACTATATTTTAACTCACAAAGAACTTTTAAAATAGTAGACTTAACATTTTCAGTAATGATCAAGCATTTCTAATTAAACAATAAAAAGAGTATAGCAGCTTCAAAAATATAAATACAGTTGTTACTGTGTTTATGAAATGTTTTTCAAAGTTGATAGCATCAGCCAGAATCCTACATGGTCTTTCCATATGTGTTAGCACTGTACTTACAGTGCTGCACACCAAATCCCAGTGCAATCTCCCCACTCCTCATTTACAGGGCAGCAGGTGCTGTGATCAATGGGAGCCTGTTCCTCCATTGCTTGGGAAGCAGTCACTCATAACTCTTCCTACGAGTGATCTCCATTGTGACCAGCAGAAACAGAATCCCTGCCACATCTCTCTCATGACAGATATCTTACACATGAGAAGGGGTGGAAAGAGCAATCAGCTTCTTCCCAAGCAACAGGGAACCCTCCATCGGTCCAAGTGACGGCATCCTGATAAGTGGCGATTGGGGGACTTTCCTGCTCCCAACAGATTCCCTAAACTGGAGGTTACATAGGGACCACGAGTACATAACAGTCACAAGTGTATAACTCCAGTTTATGCATTTGTAACTATGGCCATTTCCACCCAACACTGTTACAGTGCTATTATTACACTTTCAACATCCTGTGGAATTCTGGGGTTTGCAGTTTACTTCCGGCCAAAGAGCTCTCAGGCTGAGAATTCTAAATGCCCATCCCTAAACTGCAAATCCCAGGATTCCATAGGATGTTGAAAGTGGAACAATAGTACTGTAACAATATAGTTCAGAAATGGCCTATGATACAGGATTCTGGCCATCCATACTAGATCAAACATTACAATGGAGTTTTTAATATTATTTGTAGACTCAGTGTTTCTATTAAAGTCTTATTTTTACAGAATGATAGCACTTAAAGAAATAGTTGTTTTCCTTTTTGTGGTGAAATGAACCATAGCATTTTATTGTGAGAACAATTTTTGTAAAGAGTTTTGAATATTATTAGCTTTCCATAGTGGGAAACTAGATGCCACATTCAAGACTGGACTAATTGAAATGTTACTGCTTTCCATTGTTAAGCCGCTGAAAATTTAATAGGAGTTGCCATTTTTCATTTACATTTTGTGGTAAGTTATTACTGTGTGCCTTCAAGTTGTTTCTGACTTACGGTGACCCTAAGGTAACCCTATCATAGTTTTTTGGGGGACTGAGGGTATGTGATGTGCCCAAGGTCACCCAGTGGGTTTCCATGGCTGAGCGGGGAATCACATCTTGCTTTCCAGGGTCATAGTCGAACGCTCAAACCAGTGTACCACATTGGTTCCCTTTTGTGGTACAAATTTTACCAAAAGTCACCACTTCTTCATATCTGAGCTGGAAATAAAATGGAGATTTAGAAAACTGAAACACCAGAACTAATGTATTTATTAGTCTAGGCCCAGAGTTAAACCATGTTTAGTAAAAGTCTGGATTTGAATATTTGTGTATTAAACTAGAGTATGTATGTGGAGCTAAATAATTGTTGCCACTTCTTTTTTTCCTAAGAAGCTCCTTACCGTCCAGAATACTACTATCCTTGTTTCTCTGTTCCAAGTTGCTCTGCTTTGTGATTGTGACAGTCTAGTCCCCTTTGGGATGAGATCATTAACACAATAGAAGCAGCAGCAGCAGTTATCATCATATTAAAAATCATTTGTGAGCAACTTGTCCAGATGGCTTTTCAGAGTTTTATAAAGAGCTTATCATTCCTTTTCTCCCTTTCTCTCTCTTTTTTTTGTCCCTAATGAACATTTCATTAGCTAGCTTCATATAATAATTATTTTATTAAAGGTTTGGATCTTACAAATTACTTAGCTATGTTTTACTGAACAAAGGCGCAAAGGTAGCAAAGTGATGATGTGTATTTGGCATCAATGGGTTAAATCTATAAAAGCATAGGAATGTTAACATGTTGGTGTGGGGCACAGCATTTCCATCTACAACAGATAAGTCTGCAAAGCAATATATGCAAATCAAGTCAAATGCATTCATTTATTAGTCTGCTTGGATTCTGCTTTTCAGCCAAAATTGGCTCTCAAAGTGGCTTACAAGAATTAAAATACAACACAGATGTATTAGATACCTGGTTATGATCATGGTAGCCCCTGCTGATATTTGGCAGCTGATAACATAATCTTCTTTCTCTTCAGAGAGCAGAGGGGGGTGGTGCAAAAGAAACTGCAGGTTGATTCCAAGGTAAGTTTATGGTAAAAAATACTGGCCCACAGAGAAGCAGACTCACAAACATCTAGGCATCAGTAACTCATGCTTATGCATGAAAATCAGTTCTTAGTAAGACACAGAGAAAGTGTGACTTGTAACAAAGCGGCCAGGGTTCCAGCCAGCCAGCCAGCCAGCCAGCCAGTCTGTTGTATACTATTCTATTCTTCATACTTCCCCATGTTTTTCATCTCCTTGCCCTATAATGAGTCTGTAGTTTATATCCACTAAGCATATTCAGTCTCTTTGGGCTGCATAGAATAAGACCCAAATTGTGAATAGCCTTCAAAACTGTGAGGTTCTCAAATACTTTCTTGCAATGAGAAGAAAATTGCTAAAATTGGTCATTTCAAGAAGAAATGTAATGAAAATCACATTCCTAAATCTGAGACTGCAGGTGTTAAGAGTCAGTGTGAGGTGTAAAAAGGACTTTTTGTGATTCTACATAGGGAGCAAAACTATGGATCACCCACTAAAATCCACAACTGGAAACATGTCTTAAGGATTAGGGATGGTAAGAACATTAAAAAACAAAAACAAAAAATGTTTTTTTGTTTTTTTGAGAATTGAAAAACATTTACAACATAGATTCTGAATTGATGAGAATCTTTGCAATTCAGGACTTCTGTGCAAAATTTGTACGTGGTTGCTTTCTGCAGAAAATTTGCATGCAGTTTTCTGCAAAAAATACACATTTTCTGCACAAGATGCAGAAGTTCTTACACAGGAAATAATATCTCAGTGCAGAAGTATTAATTCCTGTGCAGAAAATGCTGTAATTGATTATTTTTGCTCTGTAAAATTTTCACATGGCTGTTTTATATAGAAATAAGTATTTTCTGTGCAGATAACTGCATTTTCTGTTCAAGAATTAATATTTCTTCATTGAAACCTTACTTTCCATGAAGAAAATCCTGTTTCCTGCACAAAAATGCTGCCTTTCTCTGCATAGAATAAGTCCTGAATTGTGAATACCCTTTGAATACTGTGGTTTTCAAATTATTGAAATTACTCATTGCTACCTTTGAGAAGAAATTTAGTGAAGAATTACATCCTTACTGATGATGCTCAAAAGATAGTTCTTTTATTGGTAAAATGTGTTTTGAATTATGTATGCTCTTAGGGGCTTTTTATTTATTTATTTATTTCATTGTATTACTAAGCAGTCTTTCTCTCAAAATTGGGACCCAAGGCGGCTTCCATCAATAAATATAAAAGCATTAAAAAACATTAAATACATTGAAAATATTAAAAGCAACTGAAAACATTAAATCAATATAAAATCATTAAAACACTTAAAAGGATATTCTAGTACAATAATTATTAAATAAAGCTGCCCAGCTTAAAGAGAAAAGTTTTTGCTTGTCGGCAAAATGAGAGCAGGGAAGGGGCATGCCTAGCCTCCTATGGAAGAGCGTTCCACAGGGTGGGAGCAATCACTGAGAAGGCTCTCTCCCGTGTCCTCATCAGGAGATCCTGAGATGGTGGTGGGACAGAGAAAAGCCCCCCAAGCAGATCTTAAAGTTCTAACTGGCTTATACAGAGAGATATTGTCTTTCAAATAGCCTGGATGTAAGCTGTTTAGGGCTTTATATGTCATAACCAACACTTTGAATTGTGCCCAGAAACAAACAGGTAGCCAGTGGAGCTGTTTTAGCAAGGAAGTTATATGCTCCCTATAACTGATCCCAGTCAGCATTCTAGCTTCTTTTGGGGAAATATAAATTCTAACTTCAAAAACCTTTTGGACCAAGAGCTCTCAAACTAATTACCAGACAAACATATTGAAGACGATGGTACTGGACACTGAAATCCTGTACAGTTGTACAGTTCAAGAAACAATATTCCTTCTGGACAAAGAAACATGACCAAACAAAAGATGTTTCAGAGTAAGATTTATGTTAGCTATTTGATGTCATAGTTATTTAAAACATCCAAAATAATTGAAAAACAAATAATGCCAGCTGAAAATTTTAATTGCAGATTTGGGCAAATTTGCATCATATAATAACCTCCTCCTCCTTGATGTTACTTGATGTTTAGCCACCTAAATTAAATGGTAACAATGCATGAACTAGCTGCTCAGACCGATACTATATGGGGTATGATTTTCCTGGTCTCCTGAGATCTGGCAAATGCTTAGCAGAGCTGAAGGTCAGGCATACCACTCACAGCCTGTATAACAGCCTCTGATGCCTCCTGGTGACTGATGGCTAGGGATGTATGGCAACAAGGGACCAAAAGGTGCAAGTTGCTAATATACAACCCAGGAACCTTCCTATCAGTTCCAACGGCACTGCTTACGGTTGCAGAGGCTCTGTTTTAAGCAAGCATTCTTGGGCTTTCTGGGTAGAGATGAACCATCTGTGCTGACAGATGGTAGGGTGGAGGAAACTTCATTTGTGGATTATGCACACTAATCCAACAATAGAATTATTCTTTTTTAACAGAGTTTTAGAGGTAATTTTCATATTCTGCTGAATTTCAGAAGTAATTTGCAATAACAAATTGGTGTTATAAATACAACTAGGGATATGCATATCTGTATACATAGATGTCATCCCTCTCCTACTGCTATGTGGCCAGCTTTGCCTTTAAAAAAAAAAGAAGAAGAAGAAGAAGTAAACTCTATTCCTTTGTTTGCATGTACACATAAACTCACAGGCTGCTTTTTTAAAGTATGCACCTTGCTCAAATGCATTTCCTCCATTGACTAAAATGTGTTTTAGGAGTGCTTTGCACAAATTTGAAATGTGCACATTTTATGAGCGCCCTTTTCAAGAGTGCACATGTTTTCCCATGCATCTGAAGTAGTTCATCAATGTGCAAATTAAAAATGCAAATTGTGTCTGGCCCAATGACCATTCGGAAACAGCAAACTAGACAAGTCTGTCACTCCCTAGGATGAAATTGAACATCCTTACAATACAAGAGGTGGAATCATATCCGTCAATACAATAGCAGGAAAGTCAGTTATACACACACACAAAACGACATTTGCCTGAAAATACTCCCAAAAAGCAAAGAAAGGAAACCCATTCTCTTAGTCATTTCCAAACACAGCACATGAGAAAGGATGGTTAATATGCACATCTATAAAATCAAGAACAAATTGTGGCATGCTGCAATGCAGGAAGCAGAAGTGGTGACTACATTCCACCATTTACCAACTGGTGTCCTTGAGCCAGTCTTCCAGATGCTGATTATACATTTGGGAGCATACTACAGCAAACACGTGGAACAAGCAGGAGCTTGCCTCCTCCAGAAAGGAGAGCAACCCCTTGTTCCACTTGGTTCATTAACTATCATTGGGAAAATGATTGGGTACAACAGACCAGACTGTTTTTTAGATATCAGAGTCACAAGGAGCTTCCACAGATGGAATTCTGGTCTCTGGCATATCTTTTGGTCTGAGAT
Source organism: Cyclura pinguis (assembly GCA_030412105.1). Lineage (NCBI taxonomy): Eukaryota > Metazoa > Chordata > Lepidosauria > Squamata > Iguanidae > Cyclura > Cyclura pinguis. The sequence goes on from CM059600.1 coordinate 137,199,824, forward strand.
GGTGGAAGGTTGTGTGAGGATGCAGAACACAACCTAGTAAGGTTGATAGGGTCAGGCATATGGTGATACGAGATATTAAAAAATGATTACTGGAATAGGATGTGCACCTATATTCTCCACAGAGACAGCCATGCAGTTAGCCACATCTGTGTATAAATGACAAGGGTCTGTCTTGGAGAGGTATAATTTCTTTCTTACAAGTCTTCAACAAATCCTATAGCTTTTATTTATTCATCCAAAATATTTATACCCTGCCCTGTGCCACAATTATTTGGAGTACTTGTAATCACTTCAAACAAGTTAAAAATACAACAATGATAATTTCAAGCAACAAAACTGATTTAAGCATTCTTAAGCATACTAAGCAAGTCAGTAAAAAAAATCAATAAAACTTAAAACAATTTAAAACAATGCATTTATACAGATTTGGACTAAGTCATTAGGCCTCAAGGGCTTTTATAAGAAGACAAATTCTACCTTGGTGCTAGAATGAAACCAACACTGTCACAGTCTGCCCAATAGGCTCCTAACATGCAGAATAATTTTATTTAGTTATTTAAGATCCTACTTGGTGGCATAGAGATGGCGCAGAAAAAGCAAGATTGTTTCACCAACATCACTGCTATGTAATGGACAACAAAGACTCATCACTTATCTTGGACAGTAGCCACTCTGGGGTCTATGCCCCTTGCACTGCTACCACCAAGCCAAACTTCACAAGAAAATGATCTGACCACAATAATGTAAATGTTGGAATCCTCCCCCTCCCCCCCAAAAAAACCCTCATTATCTTCCCTCTACCCAGCGCACACAAATTCACACACATAGGCCCAGGGTGTATCCACATGTACAGACAGCCCCATGGTCATCATAGCAGCCCTCAAGTCCTATGTGAGCCTCATGAAGTCCTAAGTGAGCCCTGTCAAGGCAGACTGAAAATACCTTTGACAGCTCAGGAAGGATACTGTTGAATAGCAGATGGGACAGTATACCAGCAGCACATCTGTACTGTTTGTTTGGCCCAACAGAAGCTACAAACTCTCAAAAATGGTGCCAAGGCAGATGACAGATGAATGTTTATGAATGACTGCAGCTCTTCCATGCCCAACGGTCTAATCTAAGTTGGTGATTCACCAAATACCCAGATGTACAAGCTGGGGCAGATCTACCCAACAGCACTGATTCACCACAAAGTCATCTTTTTCATCCACAACCAAGTCATAGGTGATTGGTGTGTTATTTTAGACAGACATAGCATTCAGCACCATCACCACCAGCACCGGATAAGTTAACAGGCAACATGGATCTTGATAGATACTAGAAGGACCAAAACATGGAACAAGTTTCAAGGATCCACCCCACCTTTCTCTTTCATGACACATGCAACCTTCCTCTGTCTGGCATTATAAAAGTTATTCATTTCAAGGTTGGATGAAATTATTATTGCATTATATTCTGCTGTATTGTGTAGTAGGGTAAAGCAAGATTGGATTGTTCAAACAGAATGAGCATACTGTCATAAATGTTTAAAAAAATCTTCTAGACATGCCATGCTGTACCATAAATCAGGGAGAGTTTACATTAATGTTAATCAAGAATTCTTCACAATACATTAAAAAAAAGTTGTTCCTTCAGAATACAAACAAGCCATAAATTCTGGCCTTTGCCTTGGTCTGCCTCTCCAATTAATATATTCTCTTTTATTTGAAATACTAATTTCTCCTTATATTACTCTGCAGCAGAACTAGGAAAAGTTACTTTTTAGACTACAAGTTCTAAAATACTCATGAAGGATTCTGGGAGTTATAGTTCAAAAAGGAACTTTTCCAAGGTCCAGTCTGCAAAGATGTCTATCCTAAGTGTATTCATACTTTCAAAAATAATCACCTGAATGCATATTGATTTTGTGTGGTGTCTTCTATGTTTGTGTCTTAAATAGCACATTAACTACATGGAAATAAACTATCTTGATTATGCTATGCTCACTGCAAGAAATATTTTCTTCATTCCACTGTCTTGCTTTAAACATCCAAATTGTTCTTTGCATTGACTAATTTCTCCATTTACTCTAAAATCTACATTAAAAAAAAAAGCAAATACAAAATTGACACCTTTTATACTGCTGTACATACTAAACATTTCCAACCCTAGTCAGAGATCCAGTTCACCCCTCACTGCCTCCAAACCTGTGTCAACACTTCTTTGCTTTGCAGTTTTCAAAGAGAAAATGTTCCACATTTTCATCTCACCATGCTTGCATCATTTGTATCTGTTTGCTCCAAGGGGAACTTTCTGTGGCACAGTCAATCTCTGCTTATGTTACATTTCACTAAAATGTTGTGCAAAAGAATTCTGAGGCCATTGCTTTTTTTAAAAAAATGTGGTCACAAATCTGCAGCATTTTCAATAGGCAACATTTGCTTTAAATGGTTCCTTTCTCACGAGAGCTCATATGCTGATGTATGTTTTGCTCTTTGCCCAAAGAAAACAGGCAGGAGAAGACATTAAGTTAAAGGCTTTAAAATCTCCCAAGAGCATTGTACACTGAAACTTTTCAGCAAACGTGGCAGTGTGGTCTGACACTGTGAGTGTTTAACATCCACATCTGCATGTGATTTATCCTAGCAAATTGCAGGTAACTTACATCTTGGAAGTTATAAAAAATGCATGAATAAGTTAATAAGCATGACTGGAATAAATGAATATTAAGTAACATACACTATAGACAGTTCTTTCCTAACCCACTGTGGCATGCCTCAGGTGTGAGGAACACTGAAGACTCTGTAAATTCAACCATCTGAGAAGTGTCATCATCTCCTAGAATGTGACTAGAAATAGACACTACAGTACTTACACTTTTAACCATGCTGTTGAGCTAGAAACAGATAACAGAAGGCCATTTATGGTGACTTTCTTTTTTCTTTCTTTTTTTTTTTCATTTTACAAAAGCTAACACTCAGTGACACACTCTAGTCAAATCTGTCTCATTTCATGCTATCTCATATTCCAGTTTAAGGATTTCTTCCAAACAAATAGGGAAAGGTATGTATAGTGGAAAGCAAAGGTGTAGCATTTTGTCCCACTTTGTTATACTCTAATATGTGAGTGCACACATGCACGTGCACGCTCGCGCGCACACACACACACACACACACACACACACTTTCTGGGACATAAAGAAAGCACTGCAGTACTGGAATTTTATTTTATTTTTCAGTTACACAATTGGGAGTGCATGAATGTGTGTGAATGAGGCACATTGCTTTACTGGACAAGGTGGCCTACAAAACTGTTTGACATTGTTTCCTTTCTTGTCCTTTCTTCACACAATCTCATCCTTGCCCACTCTTTCTATTTTTTTTTTTTTGAATGAGTTGTGAGGCTCCTGCCCTTCATTACACTGCTTTCCCCACAAGACACAAGGTTCTGCCTAAATCTCTGCTGTCACCATGTGAATACTTCCACAATGTCATTACTGCCACCAAGAGTAATGAACCCCATCTACCACTCATGTGAGGACTTCCTTCTCTTTTTAGTGCTGTGGCCACCACTTGTGAGGACCTACTAGATGCCCTCAAGGTTCTTGTGTGGGATATTGTGCAATTTTTGTCACCACTCTTTTTATACTCTGCAGCTACCACAGAGACCATGATAGATAGATGGATAGATGTTATGTGCCTTTGAATCATTTTCTGACTTATGGCAACCCTAAGGTAAAGCTATCATGGGGTTTTCTTGGCAAATTTTGTTCAGAGTGGGTTTGCCTTTGCTATCCCCTGAGGCTGAGAAAATACGACCTGCCCAAAATCATCTGGTGGGTTTCCATGTCCAAGTGGGAGTCTTGATCCTGACCTCCAAAGTCATAGTCCAATGCTCAAATCACTACATAATGCGGTCTCTTTCCTCTCAACCACCATGTTATTTGTTCCCCTGCTATATGGGAGCAAAGAATATAGTTACAGCTGCAGCAAAGGTGTGGTGGGTACAGTAAAAATTTATATCAAGAAGGAGTGTGTGTGTGTGTGTGTGTGTGTGTGTGTGTATGAGCATATACACACAACCGAGTATATATTTATACCGGATAAAACTGCAGATTCTCATTCTCTCTCACTCTCTGTGTGTGTGTGTGGGGGTGTGGGGGTGTGTGGGTGTGTGTACAGAGAGAGGGAGAGAGGCCATTTCCTCACTATACTATTATAGCACTATTATTCTAGTTTCAACATCCTGTGGAATTCTGGGTTTTGTAATTTACTGAGGCCCAAGAGCTGTCTGGCTGAGAATTCTAAATGCCCCTCCCTAAAATACAAACCCTAGGATTCTACAGGATTTTGAAAGTGGAATAATAGCACTGTAACAGTGTAGTACAAAAACAGCCAGAGAGAGAGAGAACCCACAGTTTTACCCAGTCAGTCCCCATGGGAGGGGCTTTTATGTCTCCAAATTTCTCATACTTATTTGAAACACAACAAAAATATGCCTGTTTGATATCCCAGAACCAATTATTGTGAAACTAAAAGTTAGATTCCTGAGTTTCAATTCATATTCAGGTCTGAATAAGGCTAGATCAGTTCCAAATAGGGCTAGACAGAATCTGGGCTGATCAGGCCCTAAAAATGAATTGTTTTTACAACATAGGTGTTTTAGACTTCTTTAACAGACAAAAGCACTGTATTAAGACTGCATAAATAAAGTTGTATTGGATTTGTCCAAACTTTATGTATAATTTATAACAATGCTTCCACTAGTTCTATGATACCTGTACTAGGAGAATGAGATTGTGGTACCAGTCAGAAATACTAACAAATCTCAGTTCAGAAGCAATTCCATGCTAATAAGTGTTAATTAGTAGAGCTCATGACTTAAATTCTAGAAGCCAGGTTGAGAGCACCTGGGTAAAAATTAAGGGCGGGGGGAGAAACAATAGTGATCTCATTATGGGGGTCTACTGTAGACCTCCAAGCCAGACTGATTACTTGGATGATGCCTTTCTGGAACAGAGGGCCAAACATTCAGAAAGGGAAGATGCAGTACTAATGGAAGGTTTCAACTATCGTGATATTTGTTGGAAGTCAAACTCTGCCAACAGTATAAAGTCCAATAAATTCCTCACCTGCCTTTCAGACAATTTCATTGTCCAGAAAGTGTAAGAAGCAACAAGGAAGTTGTTTCAGATCTGATCCTAACCAATAACAATGACCTGGTTAATGGAGTGGAAGTGGTGGGATCCTTAGGTGGGAGTGACCATATGCTTCTAGAGTTTGTTTTAAAGCAGAAAGATGAAGCCAAACATAGGCCCTTTCCACATGAACAGGTGAAAATGCCCAAAAACGGAGCTTACCTGAAGCCGGGTAAGTCCGTCGCCATGCGGAGCAGCGCGAGCTCGCTGCTCCATAGTCCTCTGGCGTCCCAAATGGCGGCTTCCGGTTGGTGGAGGCTCTCCAGAGAAGCTTGCCAGCTGCAAGCCCACCCCCAGCAGATCTGCAGGCGTGCACTGGCACGCGCCTGCAAATCCTCATCGGAGCCGGGTGACGGAGTGGCACGGGGCTGTGCGCTCTGTGCTTTTTAAAACCTCTCGAAAGAGGTTTTTAAAAAACATGCCGCGCGGCTAGTTCTGGCCGCTCCTGAGTGGATTCTGGTGTGGAACTACAAAAAGTAGTCCACACCAGTCTACTCTACGGTGCAGAGGACCTCCATCAGAGGTCGCTCTGCACCATTTCAGAAGCCCAGTGTGGAAATGGCCTTAGTCAAACATGCATTCAGGAATTTAAGAGAGCTGATTTCAATAAACTTAGGGAAATATTGAGAGTGACCCCATAGGCAGAAACACTAAAAAAGAATGGAGTTCATGGTGAATAGGAGTTTCTTAAAGTTAAGAACCTGAGGGCACAATTTTAAACAATTCCAAGGAGAAGGAAAAATGGGAGGATTCTAAAGAATCCAGGGTGGATGTCTAAGATTAAGATTTAAGAGCTAAGATTTAAAAGGGACATATACAATGGCTTCAAGCTACAGGAAAAGAAATTTCACCTGAACATTGCGGAGAGCGGGAGGAAACCTTCCTGACAGTGAGAACAGTTCAATAATAGATTATACTGCATCAGAATGTGGTCGAGTTTACTTATTTGGAAATTTTTAAGCAGAGAGTGGATCGCCATTTGTTGGAAGTTCTTGATTATGTATTCCTGCGTGGCAGAGGGTTGGACAGATTGGCACTTGTGGTCTCTTCCAGCCTTATGATTTTAGGGAGATGGGAGTTCCAAGACACGCATGCATATATATCCATCCACTGGATTCCTGGTCAGGCATTTTTCAGCCAAACCTCCAGCAGAGAGCACTCACCCTCACTCAGCGCTTTCATGCATCCTAGGTGATTTCCCAAGTTTGGTCTGATTGCCTTCAGGGGATGGGCAGCAATTTATCAATGTTATTTTAGCATAGGATGGTTTTTGTTGTTGTTACTGTTTTGGCCTTCTCTGGAGTTTCTCCCACTTTATTGGGGGCCTTTAGTATTCTATCCAGATCAGGAGGGCCTTTGGGACTCTATACACATTGCATTCACTTTTTCTATGGCACATTGTATAGTTGTTAGGGGCTGCTGTGTCATATCTGGTAGGTATGGAGGGAAGTAAGAGAGAATACTGAGCACTCTGTGTGTTTGTGTTTGTGTGTGTGTGTGTGTGTGTGTGTGTGAGAGAGAGAGAGAGAGAGAGAGAGAGAGAGAGAGAATAAACACAAATAAACGCACACATGTACACACGTCCATATATCCAGAGCCCTGGGGCCTGGTACAGCTGATTGAAAGGGGCTAACCTGGGATTGGGCATCTGCAGTTTAGTACATCTGTTGTCTGTTCTGATTCCTCCTCAGATTGGCAAATTTTGGCAAGCATTAGCTAACATTTACCAGATACCTATGTGCTTTCCACCTTGCTTGGACAGGCATTGGGACAGGTGACCTGATGTAGTTTATTCTCCATCCTTGTCATAACTATCCCCCTCCCCACCACAGTGGGGACACATAGGAGTCAGATTGCCAGAAATTTATGGCTCCAGATAAAGGCAACGTTTCTGAGTCTGAGAAGCTAGAGGCTGAAACATTTGAGGGTCAATATAACATGTACCTCCTTCCTTTGAAGATACCACAGAAGAGATAAAGAGAGGCTTCATAGGTCCCAGCATCTGTTAAAGAGGAAACATCAACTCATTACAAACCTGATGTGCAGAAACAGCTGTCTATAAATCTCCCAGCAGCCTCTTGGTGTCTTTGTTGCTTGCAACTGTTCTGTCTTTATGGCAATGCTCATGAATGCTCATTAATGTGCTCTTGACCTTGGACTGGCTATGATTCATGACTCTGACTTACTCCTTGTTGACTGAATTTGTCCAGATTACTGGCTTGGTGTAATGACGTTAGGGCTGCCTGACAACTTTGTTCCTGATCCTCCCTTCATCTTGCCTATGAATGATTTGGAGTTCATTGACTACCTTATAGCTTTTTGCCTTACAACCACTTGACTCTCAGATCACTTGCTGACTCTAGCACAGGACAACCCCTTTCTTTCATTGGTTGAAAAAACATTTTGATTTAAGTTAATCTACTGTATAGCAAAGCTGTGGCCATCCACATTTACCCAGTTACCTTTATTCTGTCTTGGTGCAATGATTTTTTTTTAAAAAATCTTCCTTTCCTACTGTCCCCTCCTATGTAATCCTCTTCCCACAACCCAGCAGTCCTCCTTCTCTCTCTCCTTTCTGCCGGCCTCAAGATATATGTGGACATGTGTTGACAGAGTGGAATGCTATTCTTAAATAAGAAACTTATGCAATATTCTAAGAAAGTAGAAAATATGTCGTTTTGTAAATAATCCTTGGGAGAACATCTAGCCTCATATATGTATTTATGAACCTGGTTGCTTCAGTTATGTCCATGGACAATAGAGCATCTGTTCAGAGGGTAGTGAAAATTGCAGCTACAGAGTATTTCAGAGCAAAATGCTGTATCTCCTTAGCCATAGATGCATCAGAGAATCTGACATGTAATCATTTCAACTGCATCCAAGGGATAGCCCTGAACTTCTACGACTCAGTTTGTTTTGATATTTATTCCATATGTTCAATAGTGAAAATAAGCAGGGATTTTTTCAGTGTATAATGCTTATCCATGTCAGCATTCCTTTGTACCATGCTGTAATATAAATATTTAAAATATTTAAAAGGACTTTTAAAACTCAAGTGGCTCCAGCTCACATCAAAGTCTGGTATGATTTTGCAGGTAAGAATACCACAGGGCACATTAATGAGTCACTGGAATGTTACAAAACACTATCTACTTTCACTTCAAAATTAAGCAGAAAACTAGATGCCTTTTCAACACAAATTATATACACATACACACGTGTGTGTGTGTTTGTGTGTGTGTATGTCTATATATACATAAAACATGCTGTCATTATTTCTGCTGACATCATATTGATACCGTTTCTGCTTTGTAGTCTATTGATCATACACTGTAAAAAAACCCAGAAATTTCTTAGGATCATGGGATTTGTCTGTAGCTACTCAAGTGAACTTGATACAATTAAACTCCCCTTTCCTCTCCTGTCCACTCCCCCGCAATGATTCCCCAAATATCCTCCAGAGCATCTCTTGCTTATCTGCCCCACAGTAGCAGATGGATATCATTGGATAAAAGCCTTTAGCCTTATTGTAAATATTTTCCCTATCCTGAAATGACTCCGTAGAATCATTAAAGGTCCTATATAATATTGTAAAGAGAGCCGGTGTGGTGTGGTGGTTTAAGTGTTGGCCTACAACCCTGGAGACCGGAGTTTGACTCCCCACTCATCCAAGAAAACCCACTGGGTGACCTTAAGTGTGCCACACACTCTCAGCCTCAGAAAACCCTGTGCCAGGTTTGCCTTAGGGTCACCATAAGTCAGAAACAACATGAAGGTTCACAACAAGAACAGATAATATTGTAAAGGGCATTGTTAAAGTTCATTCAATTTTGACTGAGATCCTGCATCACCCACTTAGTTATGACTGTGTAACTTACTAGCATCTCATACTCCAACCCCCAAAACCTATCTTAACAGCCAGCACCAAGCAATGGAGGCCTGTTCAGCTGCCAATTGGGGCATAGAAGGATGGTGTTTTCTGCCCTCTCCTACCATTGAGTGAGGCTGCAACAATCCGAAGCAAGATCCTTGCCACAATTCCTCATCACAGCCCCACTTATTAGTGGAAAGATGCTGGGAGCATCATTCTGCTGAGCCCCGATTAGCAACTGAACAGACCTTCTTCACTTGGCATGGCTACTGGCTGCTAAAGTAAATTTGGGAGGATTTGCAGTTATGCCAACAATGCCATGATTGTGGATACACAGTATTAGTGAATATGGCGCAGTTACAGAGCCATAACTCTTATGACTCAGTCGCTACAATACAGGATAGCTGTCCACATTATTTCCTTACTTAATATTATATCTATCCCCCAATAAGTGAAAGTGAAAATCTTTCTTTTAGTCTCCAGTTCTTTTAGTCTCCATGGATTTTATTTCATTCATTTTTATCTGGTGTGGATGTTTCTTTTTTAAAGCCAAAAACTGTTAAGGTACTTAAGCTTATGCTACTTTTTTTTCACCCCAGAATGCTATGTATTGGACAACAGAAAACATGAGGCATAGGCCCTTTCCACATGTGGGGAGGAGGGAACAGGCAAAAACGCCCAAAAACGGAGCTTACCGGCAGCTGAGTAAGTCCGTTGCTACGCAGAGCAGCGCGAGCTCGCTGCTCCGCAGTCCTCCAGCATCCCAAATGGCAGTTTCCAGTTGGTGGAGGCTCTCCACCAACCGGAAGAGCTTGCCAGCTGGAAGCCCGCCCCCAGCAGATCTGCAGGCACGCACTTGCGCGCGCCTGCAAATCCGTGTCGGAGCCACGTGACGGAGCGGCACGGGGCTGCGCACTCCGTGCTTTTTAAAAAAGAGGTTTTTAAAAAACACGCAGCGCGGCTAGTTCCGGCCGCTCCTGAATGGATTCTGGTGTGGAACTACAAAAAGTAGTCCACACCAGTCCACTCTACAGTGCAGAAGACCTCTGTCAGAGGTTGCTCTGCACCATTACAGAAGCCCGGTGTGGAAATGGCCATAGTCATGCAATTAAAATTCTCTGTTCCAGAGAAAGTAATCTGTGTGTGGAAGGAGACGCCTGAATATATAATGTTTGCTGGATCAGAAATCCTGGGTATAAATAAGATATGCATTTGAATGAGCATTGGAATGCACAACTACACAACGATGCTCAGATAACTATCAGTACTGTCTTGTAGTTGGTGGATAAATACTTGGACACATTTTGTGAAGGTATTTGTATCATGGGCAACTAAACTAGTACAAATACCATTTTTATATACAATAGCGTGCCAAAACTTTAAAAAGTGTATTTCCTTTTAGGATTATAAAGGGGAGTATAGAAGTGGGCATATGCCTAAAACAAACTGCACATATAGATCTAAATGCAAAACTCATCAATTCGCAATATTCTTTATAGAAGAGCAAGAATCCATAACAGTGAGGGTTTTTTAAAATTATTATTATTTCTATGTATTTATTGGTAAAGATGGATGAATCAGTCTACTTTTTCTCCATGTTACTGTTAGGGCATTTGACATTTAATTCAGGATTGCCCTGGAAAATATTTTGAAGGACCTGGCAAAAATCACGTCAGAGTATTCCTTGCCCAAGAAAAACCTTTGAAATCCATGTGGTTGCCATAAGTCAACAGGTGACTTGAAAGCACAGACACACAGACACACACACACACACAGAGAGAGAGAGAGAGAGAGAGAGAGAGAGAGAAATAAATAGATAGGAATACATAAAGAGGACATAGGCTTATAATGCTACATGGACCTGGACGAGGAAGAGCTTGGTGCCTGAGCAAAGCAAACCTTTATAAGCCTGAGACCAGCCCACTCACACATCAGATCTGACTTTCCAGTATGTTTGACTCATAAATCCATTTCACATCATTTCCAATTTTGAAGAAAAAACAGCATTAAAATGCTTTTAAATATACATTTTAATTTAAAAAATGCATCTTCTGTCAAAATAGAAGTTTCTTCATTTACTTTCTTAAAAGATGAAATTTTGAGTATAGAGCTACACCAGAATATTCAAGATAACTGAAGTGAATTGATAATTCAGGGACTGATTCAGGGACTGACGGCTGGATGAGTTCATGTTGGAACTCAGGCCATTTCTGCACTATACTGTTATAGTGCTATTATCCCACTGTTCCACAGTATAGTGTGGAAATGGCCTCAGTAAAATCATGTTCCTCAAGTAACCCTTCTTGTCACTTTTAGCTATATAAAACAATCAACTAAATTAATCTTTAGGGAATCAAGTGTTCTGTCACAACCACAATTGCTTGAGTGGGCACATTTTCTGATTCGACTGTGTTGCGTTCTAGTATGATGTATAATCCCAATAATCTTATCAAATCATCTTGTTATAGAGTTCAGTAGACAGATTTCTAAAGTTAAAAGCTAACATTGGAACACAATGACCATAGACACTATAATAAACATTAAATGCAAGCGTAAAAACCTTACGAAAATGCACTTGCATATGTGCAATGTATCATGTCTATTCTAGGTCTATGCTAAAATTATTAGAACTGCCTTTTTTATACAGCCACAAGAAAGTGTAGTACTTGCCATTGTAATTTTGTTACTGCAAAAATATAAGCCAAACTCCAGATGAGTCTGATTACTTTTCCTAAATTTTCCACTGATTTTGACGATAAGTAATACAGTATCATGTCACACCACAGTAGTCAAGAAAATGGTGCATTATCTCAGTGGATATTACATTTTTACAGGCAGAGAGATAGGCCAAGAAATCATAGATCTGATGATATTCTGCAGGGATGGAGGAGATGAACTGGGGAGGGGAAGCAGAAATAGCACCAAGCCTTTGGGGCAACCAGGGAGAAGCACATTCATTTAACAATACGTGCATCCTGATGCATCCATCTGCAGTTTAGTATGAAAAAGGTAAAGATGGAAGCTTGACATTCTCTGCTCTGTAAAATTAATAGATGGAAATCCCAACAAATAGATAATACCTGCTTGAGACATAGCCCTTCCAGTTCACAGATGCTGCCAAAAAAGGGTGGTTTTTTTTTTTTTTGGCTTCTGCTAATATTGGTTGTGAAACATTAATATTTATAGCTTAGAAGCCAGCGTAGCGATAACAATTATTTATGGTGCAGGAACCACAGACAATGGAGCAAAAGAAATCCAGTTTTCCTGATCAAGAATTGTATTCACAAGCACAGTCTCAAATAAGTCTGTTCAGGCTGAAGCGGAACATATTCATTATGAAAGCCTGTATTACATTTTATTTTTCCCCTTATGCCTTCGCCCGAAATATGCTATCAGTGGTTATTTTTTTCCCTCCCTGTCTCTTTTTAATCCCCTGAAAGTACAAACAAACCCATATTATCTCTGATAAATGACCCCTCACTGCTCATTTCCTAACATATTGTGTCATAACTCTCATGACATCAATGTTGTTCTCATTTAAAAAAAAAAAATCCAACCACTAACAACAAGCAAGAAAATGCTACTGTGGTTGATGTAGTACAAATCAAACTTCTTCATTTCATAAAACATTATTTTATGCAAATGTAATGAAAAACTAATTATTGTCTCCCACCAAGAAATGCAAACAATGTATTAAAACAAACAATAATTGTATTGGCCTGTCAGCTCATCTAATATTACTCTGAAACTTGTGTCCCTCAAATGAATAATTACCTACAAAATAATTAAATGTTGCTGATATGGCAAGCTCATCCCACTTGTACATAGAACAGCAAAGCTTGTCTTCTCTGAAATCCATCTCTGTCATGTTGGATAAGCTTACTGTCCATCACACAGTTGGCATCGATCCCTGCTCAATTACGGAAGAAACATAGCACCATATTAAATGACAAATAAGGCTTAATTTTAATCACAGGCAGCCTGTAAGTCCATGTTCCATTATAGATTAAAAAGAACCAATTATTTTTAAAAGAAGATTTAATGAAAGGCCCTTAGTAATATATGGACATGTTGCCCTCTCTGCATTCACAAGTCAAACTCTCCAGTAATGGTTGAGAGACTCTGCAAACAACCTCCACATGCAGTGTGAGGATGTTCCCTGAGGATTAATAGTTCTTCTTTAAAAACCACTAAACCACACAACTTTAGAACATTCTGCCTGTAATTATACCAGAAAAGTGTCACCTTTAGGAACAATATGGGATAACAAAATGAAGGCCTTTGTACTTTTGTCAGCTGTAGCAATGTAACTCCAACTCCAGCTTAGAGGAGTGTCACAGTAGATTTATTTAAGTGCGGCTCCTAAATTAATAAAGCACAGGGCAATATAGACTCACTGACTAAAAGAATAAGATGAAGTAAAATTGTCACACCACTGATGGAAGGGGTATAATCACCCTAGCAGCCCACAGGACACACCTGAAGAAAGTTGTGTAGGCATACATCTCTCTCAAAAAGTTTTTTTTTCCCCCATCGGCTGTAAGCCCCAACAAGGCATTCCAGAGGTAGATTAGAAGTTACCGTTAGATTCAAAACCACTCCATTGCCTGTAGAAACCCCCAGAGTGGGCCTTGATTATGAAACCCCCTGGAGTACCATTCCATAATAAAACCAATAGTAGGGATTTAAAAGAATTAAAGAGCTGTCTCAGAAATCACTGGAGGAAAATTCCCTCCCTTGGTTGACATGAGCTGTCAGAGTTTTCAAAATGGCACAGGGCCCATTACTTCACTCTCCATCCCCTTAAGACTGCTTTGCTTTCCCCTTCCTTTGAAGTCAGTGTAAACATCTCCCAACCCACAGGACATGTCTGTAACATTGCATGTAATATCCATACAAATGCTTTGCACATATTTTGATACATATAATAGTCAGATTGTGTGGTGTCTCATTCCTTTCGAAGAGAGTAAATCTGCAAATCATGTCATCATATGTGGTGCCATGCATAGTCATTGTGTGCCATAGATATGGCTGTGCACCAAAAGAAGTGGCTTGGAAGTTTAAGAATTTTATGAAATGAGACCTGATATTTAATCTGTGTGTGTTGGGATCCCTTAGTGAGTTAGTGATTAAACATGTCAATATTCTACTCTAAAATCATTCTGGTGTAATATTGAGTCAAATCACTGGATAATGAATACCATACTTTCTTGGCTTGATTCAGAAATCTGAAGCTCTAAATTATGGTGAATTCAAGAAGCCCCATAGCGCTACTACCCCCATATTTTTTTTTAAAAAAACGGCTTTTCATAACCTGAGGCTCAAAGTTTAAGTTTACATAGTTTATTGGTAATTCCAGAACTAAATGTCTACACCAACTGGAAGCAGCTCTCCAGGTTTTCAGACAGCAGCCATTCCCAGGTCTAGCTTGAGATGCCAAGCATCGAAGACAAAACCTTCAGCATGCAAAATGCATAGTCAACCACTGAGACATGAACGCCTCCCGCTTCATACAATAGTCACATCACCAAAATAGGTGAGAAAGGGGGAAAACAGCCTGCAACTGAGAGAACTGAGATAATTCTGCATGCAAAACAGCTTTCTGGGTAGAAAACATTATTTTCCCAGTACAAGTAATTTGTGCAAGAAGCTCAAGAAAGAAAAATCTAACAGCATCCAAATATTTCATTCCAGATACTCTGGCTGTTTTCCCTTGCATGCTCTACATTGCACAATTTCTTGTTCAGAGTCTTGCACATTCACGCACTGCAATGTTTGAATAATTTATTGTTTTGCCTGTAGAGCCCTCTGGCCATCATCATGTGCACCATTAGTTTATGATACAATGTTTCTTGCTGGGTTTTCTGTTGCTCTGTTTCCTGCAGTGTTATTTTATTTGCAGGGTTCTGACCCTAGATCTGCTGAAAGGTGCCAGCACTACAAGTAACAGATTGACAAGCAATCCTCAGACTTGAATTGTATGATGAATTCCTAGGTATGGATGAACATACTCACATCCTCCTTGGCAACACAATCAATAACAACACAAATTTCACAGAGCTGAAGTGTGCACATGAACTATTTGGACAACATATTTGTTCATATATTTGTTTATCTACAGGACTAGAGCTATATCTGGAGATTAGGTTGTACAAAATGTGCCACAGGTTGGTATAATGCTACAAATCAGTTCTATACTAGAAAGCTTTTCATGCATAGGTGATGGTAGCTGTGCAGAGTTCTTCAGAATAACCAACAGGACTATAATATAGCACAAATAATGACAGTTGTTACCATGGTTTCCAAAACTATTCGGAGTTTCCTGAGGTCCACAGCTAGACAATACATCCATAGATGAAAACAGCAGTGGCTGTTGTTTTACTTGATCACCTTTAGAGATCAAAAGACTTGGAAACATAGGCTTCTTCTTCATAAATAAGTCAAAACACAGTTATTGGAACAACGTCTGACCAAAGAACAGTGAGTGTCTATATACAAGGTATGTTAATATTATGTACTGAACATGGATTCAAGCACTATCTCAGATGTGTCTGGCTTAATGGATGGAATTCTCTCTGAACTCTTAATCTTTATTAGCATTACTGTTTAGTTACCCATAATTAACTAATTATGTTAAAAACTTGGAAAGTTTTAAATAGGTTTTTTTTTCATTGACAGTTTTCATGCCTTGAAGGGACTAATTTAGGTTGTGAGGTTGCATTTACTTTTGGGAGCTAAAAAATTGAATCGAATTCTTACCTTCCATAGGAGATGATCTGTCACTGAAAACAATTTATCTGGGATAATGCCTATGAAACCCACTTCTTTGATTACAATTTAACCAAGCTAGAAACAAGCATGTCATGCCTTTATTTGATTACAGCAATTCAATAAATGCAATATCCTGTGTTCAACTATATTGGCAAAGATATATATCATGACTGGATTTGAATGTGAAAAGCTAGCCTCATTCCCAAATAACTAACTCTCCAGGCATTTCTGCACATGCATCCCACATAGGTTCTTTCCGCAGGACGGCGGCATCCCAACATGGGGATGCAAGCGCAGTTGGAACCACAACAAAGCTTCCACATGATGTCGTCATGCTCTTGCCCTTCTCGCGTTGCCCACCGGAGCAATTGTGGGCTACATCATTGATGGAGAAACTCCATCAATGACTCCCAATCACTCAAGCCTTCTGTTCCAGCCAGCCATGCAGAAGGGCTGGAAGCATGATCATGCACTTCCTTCCCCACTGCAGCATGGGAAGAAGGCTGGCTGCCGTGAGGAAGGAAGGGGTGTGTCCCTCGCTCTCCCTTCTGCAGGCGGCTCGTTGCATGTGGAGGGGAGCATTGGGGACATGCTCCTATCCTGGCAGAGGCACTGCCAGGATGATGTCCGGACAATGACAGGACAAGGTAAGGTGTGGAAATGACTACAATCGCCCCCTTCCCAGCTGCTTCATTCCTAACACCAAAAAGAAAACTGAAACTTTGAATCTACTAATTTATACATTGGGTTATAAAATACTTTTTCCCTCACTTTCTGTTCTGCATTAACAGAGTTAACATGCAGAATGCACTCAGATAATATTTGGTAAACATTCATTTTAAACATTTAAGACGTTTGTCCCATCCAACCACGTACCAGAGGACATGAACTCACTGTCACACATATAATAAATGTGTATTTAAGTGTTATGGACTGTTCTTCTCCCTAAAGTATTTGTTTAATAATGGAGAAACAGAAACTTGAGTTGGAGATACTACCATATGACGAAGACAAAGCCTTAGATCTGAGGCCAAAAATAATTGTTAGATTCACTTTTACCTTGTACAAAGAGGCACCAGAGAGAAAAGTGACTGTGCTACTTGTATGTTTGTAGCTTTGCTACTGTCCATAAAACTTTCCAGAAAATAATATTAAATACTTATTTTTCTTTTTGCCAGTATTCAGACAGAGCAAAGTTTAGAAAACATAAATCTTACATCAATTGTACATATAGAAAACAGATAATGTTTCTATAATATTAAGAATTAATGTCAAAAAATTTTATATACAAAGCTGAAACTAATTTAGTGCTTTTATTACAAAACTTTGTAATATTTTGAAGTTAAGTAGTCATTTTGACTTCATATTAACATTTTTGAAGGCAATTAATAACATATAAATGCATTCAAATATTCTTCTAGAAGAAGCATTAAGGAACTATATTCACAGTTTCTGACTAAATACCATAGATATCAAAAACTTTCATTATAATTTAATTTTTCATCAACAAAATGATTATAATGTAACTGATGTAATTACCTGTTAAAAGTATCAAGCCAAAAGACTGTTGTTTCTATGAAGTGCAGATAAAATCTTCCCTACGCATTGCAATTTTTTTCCAGGAATGTTTGTCCTCTATGATGATATCTACAGAAAAAAAATACAGATAAATATTAGAATACATGGGGAAAATCAATTCTTACTCTGTTGAATCAAACTGATTTCTTTTTGAAGTAATGGAAAAAATTACTTCTTACTTGGAAGTTATAATCACGTCAAAGCCCACTTCACTTCAGAACAAGCAAATTATTTTAGGCTTAAACTAACACATTCTGGTGATATGCATGACCTCAGCAAGGTGATTATTTTACCATTGTTCTCATAGGGAAATGAATTCTTAGATGCTCCTTAGTACATACAAGGTTTTGCTACCCACCAGCCTCACTTTCAGCCCCCATTCCATAAGGAATGCAAACCTTTTGGAAAAAATTTTCAGGACCTGTGGAGGAAAAGGAAGAACTGGCAAAACCACCTCTCTACTTCCTCATAGGGTAATGGAGATGTCCTTTGCATGAGCTCAACAGCTTTATGGTCACCTTTCTTCAAACCTGTTTGAAGGAATGTGGTAATATAACTTCTTTTATTCTTCTATTTTGTCTGGTTAGGTCTTCGTTCCCATTTCTGAAGCGATTCCCTTCTTACAGGGATGTTGTAATGATGCAATGGCTTTCCATAGCTAATTAGGTCATATGATTAAACCACTAAAGGCAAATAAAACTAACTGAGAGTAACAACACTGCTTCTTGAACTGCTAACATGAGGCTGACTGGATCAGTGACCACCCTCTAGGGAAGAAATATTATTGCAATTGGTCAAGACCAGTCTTACTGTTAGGCCAGTAGTTCCCAACCCTTTTGGGGCATAGGCCCCTTTGGAAATCTGATGAAACCTCCTCAGAAAAATGCATTTTAAACACAACTGTCAAAGTGATAGTAAGGTCACTGAGGGGGAAAAAAAACAATTTTTTTACTCCTCCAGCAGGGAAGCTCTGGTGGTAATGAGCTTGCCAACATCTCCTCAATGACTCACTCAGAAATGATAGTACCTGAAAGTACCCTCACAGAGTGACTGATGTCACTAGCCCATTCTCTTTTCCTGATGAATTTTTTGCTTATTCTTCACCTGTTCAGCTAAGAAGCTATCACAATTCCATCAGTCCCTTTTCACCTAAAGCTAAGACCATTAATCTGCTCTGAACCCCATTGTTTGTGTTGCTGGAGAGCCATTAACACCTTTGCCTTCAGCACAGAAAAAGAGTATTTATCTTCCAGCTCTGAGCCAACCAATTTGTAGTACTTCAGCATACTGGCTATCACTCTGCTGTATCAATTCCTGTTTTGTACTATCCTTAGACTCTTAGGCCATTTCCGCAGTAGACTGTTATAGCGCTATGACTCCACTTTCAACCTCCTATGGAATCCTGGGGTTTGCAGTTTCGGGAGGGGCTGCCTGGCCCCTCCCGAAACTGCAAACCCCAGGATTCCACAGGAGGTTGAAAGTGGAATCTTAGCACTATAACAGTCTAGTGCGGAAATGGCCTTAGTCTAAATCATATCACTTCCTCTCTTCTCTACAGATAGGTAAATATTACCCACTTTGCCCTAAACTCTCGCTAGCCAATTATTCCTCCCTTTCACAGTTAGCCTTGTGTGATTGCAAGACTGCTTGGATCTTATGTGTGTGATTCTTAATTCCCCCATAAAACAAACATTGTTTGAACTTCTGCTTGGTACCCTTGCATTAGTACAAGTATACACAGGTGTAAAAGAACTTAATAGGTTATCCCCCTCCCTCAGGCCTTCCCTTTGAGCTAATATTCCCCATTGTTTTACAGAGGCATTGGCATCACATGTGGACCTCTGAGTCACTCATATTTTCAGGTAACAGTACAGTTGTGGTTATTTGCCATAAAGACAATCTTGACTTATGACAACCATATTAATAAGAGACCTCTAAGAGTTCCAATCATCAACTACTATGATCGGATCTTAAAACTCAGGGCCTTGATTGAATTGATTCACTTGTTGTATGGTCTTCCTGTTTTCCCATTGCCTAACACTTTAATTAGCATTATGGCCATTTCCAAGAAGTCATGTCATCTCATGATATGTCCAAACATGGTTGTCATGTATGTTTGATGACCTAATTTTGGTCATCTTGGATTCTAGTGCAGGTGTTTTTCTGTTTTTGTTTGTTTGTTTTGTTTTACAAAATGGTTTTCACAATTTGTACAAATTATAATTCATTCAAAATTTTTGTTTAGAAAAAAAAATCTGTTTTTGTGAAGCTAAGCAGAACACACACACACACAAATACAAGCACAAAAAAGCAAGCGCAAATGGACAGGGTGATTGATCAGCAACATATAAACAGCAAATCTAATGTTGGATCCAGTGCTAGTTGCCCTGAATCTTATGTTGGGGGAAAGGTGGAATGTAAATTAAATTAATCAATCAGTCAGTCAGTCAATCAATCCACTTGGACGGCAATGATCCTGGTATTTTTCAGTTCTGGGTATTTTATTGAAATACCCAGATATCACACTCAAAAACAGTCAAATTTTCTCTGAGACCACCAGCAGTAACCACATGCCCTCTGTCTTACAGCAGTTCAAAATGAAGACAAAAATTCTGAAGTTTTCCCATTTACCTCATGATGACAAATCATGGCAGGATTTCTATTCCTATTGCTATCATTTTGTATAAATGAACACACATATCCTCTTTGATATGCCTCTCCAGAATGCTTTTCAGCCCTGACACACAACTATAACAATAGCCTGACAACTACTCCAGGGTAGGTATTGTAGCGATAGGAAGCATATAGATTATCAAAGGTAAAATCTGATTGTTGATAGCATCAGTCATGCAGAAAACACTTTCATCTGTTTATATTTTGTACTATAAATGTTTTGTATCTCTTGTACATCACCTCAGGGGCCCTTGCAGGCTGAGAAGCAACAGATAAATAAGTGCTTTAAACAAATAAATAAAATAAATTTTAAAATGAAATTCTTTTTCTAACGTTCTAGTGAGGTTAGTTTGGGCTTTTTTTTCAGATGCAAACTTAGCAGACTATGCTACAACATTCTGGAAAAAAAACCCTCTTTGAAGCAGTGTCAGTAATGTAACACACACAAACAAAAATAAAAGCAAGAACCATGGATAATGATGAATGTATGTAATGCCTCCCTCCAAGCTTTTCAAAAGTTATCATCTGCACATAACAAAAGAGAAATGCACAGGTGTACAGTTTATTGACAGGAAGTCAGTACTTAAAGCTCTTTTATTGGACTTCCATTACTACCATTGGCATGTGTGGTTGTCTGCTGAATTTAAGGTTAGTTTTAATCTCAGCTGTTCCACTCTGTAAAACATTCATTTGAATCACATTAGTAATCTCTTATTCAGCAATGATGTGCAGGTGCATGCTGAACTATGCAGCAGAGGACAGTTGGCTTCACTGAGTGCTTTTTCAGCTGCAGTCCTGTTCCTCAGTACTGGACACAGAAGCATGGAGTCCTAATGGGATAATTAAACCAATCTATGTATCTTTTTAGTCATGCAAATGTAATTTAGCATGTAGAGGAAATTCACATGTCTGGCACTTTAAAAAAAGATCATTTTTTGGTACCATATATTAATGAATTTCAAAAGTATTTTTCTTCTAGTGCATCTGCAAAGATGGAGTTTCAGTCTTTTAGCAAACTGTGGGATTTAAGTAAGATCTTAGACATATCAAGATTATTTAGGCCATTTTCACTCTAAATTGTTTTAGTGCTATTATTCCACTTTCCACATCCTGTGGAATTCTGGGGTCTGTAGTTTACTGAGGCCAAAGAGCCCTCTGGCTGAGAATTCTAAAGGCTCCTCCTTAAACAGCAAACCTCAGGATTCCACAGGATGTTGAAAGTGGAATAATAGCACTATAACAGTCTAGCGTAGGAATGGCCGTAGTGACTTTAGAAAACAAACACCAACCAACCAACCAAAGCAAAAAACAAACAAACAAACCCCACTTACTTAGAGCATCAGGAGTCTGGAATTTTCATGTATGTGCACCTGTATCTGATAAAGTATAATCTTGCAATAGATCTGCTACTCCTAAAGGTGTAACGGAACATTTTGCTACAATAGGCTAGGAGTGGAGTGATAGGTCCAATTGATTCGGCCCCTGTTTGCATGTAGCAAATGAGGGTACAGTGGTTTTGAACTTTTTTTTCCCCTGATGTCCCTGCAAGCAAGGCACTCCCTCTACTTCCTGGCACAAAAATCATGTTACCAGCTGCTTCAAAATCCCTGTCTAATCTCACCATTTAAAAATGAAAATATATTAACATTGAAGGCAGAAAAATGATGCCAAAATTTGTTGTTGTTGTTGGTCAGGAAGTCAGACTCATTTTATATGAATCATAAACAAACAAACAAAAAGCCTTGGGATTTTATGACACAAGTTATGTAAATTGCAACTACAGAAGGATAACAGTATCTTTTGCTGGGACTTATCACATTTTCTAATTCCTCTTCTGTTGCTCTCCCTGTGGGAGATCACTTGGAAAATTTTCTGTTACAAAAGGGGGATCATTAATGGGTAATTTGAGGTTTTGTTTGTTTTTAAAAAAAGCACTTTTCAAATAGTCTCTGATCAGAAGAACAACAGATGAGAAACAATGTCATGGGGTAAGTCCTAGTCAAAAACACTATTATCCTTCTGCAACTGAAATTTAACTGCCTCATATGATAAAGTCCTTGGTCATCAGCAGCTCTGTTCAAGTCCTGCAGACTCAGGGTGGTTGACTGAATTTATTGAATAAATCTACCTATGTTGTGGTCTTACTTACATCCCTGTTCCTTCAAGTTTTTCAAGCATTAGCATCTTTCCTGATGAGTCAAGTCTCATGATGAGTCAAGTCCAAAATATGATAAGCTCAGTTTACTTGTTTTTTTGTTCTAGTGGGAGTTCAGGCATGATTTGCTCTCAGGCCCATATATTTGGCTTGTTGGCAGTCCATCATACCCATAGAATTCTTCTCCATCACCACATTTAAAAATGATGGTTCCTCTTTCTATATAATTATCATCCATTATATGAAGAGGACATCTTCTTTGAAGCAAATTTTTCAGGAACTATAAATGTGCAATGCTAAGCAGGAAGCTGGAGCAACCAGTGGCCAAATATTTCAACTTATTACAGCCTCTTTGATTTGTCCCTGACTGGCTTTGAGGTACCATCTCCTTCAAGGATTTTGGACAAAAGGGAGAATTTCTAGGTTCATAGCCTTAAAACCTTAATGCCATGTGGCCTCAGCAAAGAAGCCACGACATAGCACCATCCTCACTGAAGAATGTTAGAGCTTTCTAAACTGCCACGTTGGATGCAGCTCACTTTTATCTTTAGCAGCTGAGGAAGCTGAAATGTTTGAAGTGTTCATTGGGTTGTAATGATATTACAAGAACACGTAGGTTTCTGCCATGCTTCACTGAAAGATGTGTAATGAACAGAGCTTAATAAAAATAAATAGATACATAAATAAAATGACATATATGTACATCTGAGAAAAATATACAAAATTCAGCTGAGCAAAGAACCATTGGCAACTAATTATTTGTTTTTACCTCAAGACCAGCACAGAAGCAAAAACCAGCTACCTAAAATTTACAGGTTGACAGAGAGGGCTAGGACTCTTAACCTGGCTGAAGTGTTGATTGATAATGACCCACATTTGGATATAGCATATCAATAAATGATGGCGGTGATGATGTTGCTGCTGACAATGATAGCAACTATTGGTGAAGGACATTTGGTGCACTGTCCAATCACTCTGATATCTAAGGAAAGCAAAACATGAAAGAAACACAAACCTTTTACTGAATAACAGGCAAATGGTGATAAATCACAACATTCTACACAGTTAAATAAACTCTGTAATTTGAAAGAAGCATGTTGATTTGTGTGATGTGTGCACCTAATTACAGCTCTCCTCCTGCAAAGACCTGTATGGATTCCTGACTCAAGGCACTGTCTGTTCCCATTCTAGTTCAAAAGGAATACTTGACATATAAATTCAAGGACAGGCGTAAACCTTCACAGAAGAAGGTCCTACGGTACAGAGGGAAGAATAGATACAATTCTCTGCTTTATTCTTTGGTATCATTTGCTTAGAAGTTTTCTAAATCCCTAAAATGGGATTTTTAAGAAAACAGCAGTGGAAAGGTTAAAACAGGGTATTTTTAAAACACATGTCAGAGCCATAAATCATATAATAAGAAGAATAGCCTTGCTGGATCAAGCCAAACCACAGGCTAGGGCAGTATTCTGTGCCCACAGTGGCCATCCAGATGCCTCTAGGAAGCACACCAGCAGGGTATGAGTGCAAGGTCATCCCCCACATACTTTGTGCTCTGTTCGAACTGACATTGAGATTATCTTACAATAATAAGGAGGGAGGGAGGACATTTGTATGTTTCTTTCTATCTCAGCCATGCCTCCAAGAGTGTGAAATCTCAGCCAACTGGTACTTGGTGTGGATGGAGAGATTGCAGCTTTCTGCAAAGACCTTTAATGCAAATATATAATGGCAATCTCTTTTACTAGGTCAAGGGAAGAAAAGGAGAGCATGAGACTGCTGACTGGGCTACATATAATGAGAAGAGTGTCCAATTAATAAATGGCAGAAACACCTCAGCTATAGAAAGTGATCACTGGCTGAAGAGAGAGAGCCTAGCTTGGGACACACCTCTTCAAAAATCTGCTTTTAAGTACAGCTGCTATTCAGTGTCATGGCTAGAGGACATAGCAGAAATTATGTGGAATTCAGTATATTCAGTATCTGGTGGGATAGTCATTTTTGAGATTTTCACTACAAATTGCCTTCCAGATGACATCCAAGGGTGAGGGCAACCAGAAAAGGTTTAGAGTGTTAAAACTAAGTGTCAGGGTCTAAGACATGGGTGGCAAGGGCCCACCAGTATGGGCACTGGGCTGGGCCAAAGGACGGGTGCTAGGTCAAGAAGCCAAGGGTCAGGGCACAACAAGAGTCCTAGGCAAGAAGGGCCTTCCAGGCAACAGGTGTAAACAGGGCCAGAGGCAAGAAGTAGGTCCAAGAAAAAGGCATAAAGTCCAGGCCCAGCAAGGGTTCAAAGCAGTAGTAACCTATCAGGTAACAAGAGTCCACAGAGCCAGAGGCACGAGGCACATCCAGAAAACAGGCAGAGGTCCAAGTCCCGGACTCAGCAGCCAGCAGGATCAAGAACACTGGAGGCTACAAGCAGCACTGGAGACCATGTTGCTGTGGCAAAGACCACAAAGAAACCCCAGCCCTTATGTAGCTGGCTGCTGGGTCTGCGGTACTAGGCAGGATTCTGCAAAGAACAGGGTCGAGGCCAGGATCCTTGCAGGCAGAATCCTGCAAAGACTTAGTCACAGACCAGAACCTTTACACTAAGGATGAAGAAGGTTCATATGAGAAACATTGGTAGCTCTAATAACATAATACAAAGCTATTTAGTATTCCATAGTTAACACCATAATCATCACTTGTATCTAGAAACAAATGGATAGTCAGCACAGAGTTCTCTTAAAACTGACCAGATACAATCAAAGTAGCATATCCAAGCTAATCACATAACTCCCTAGTTCTGAGACCTTCCAATAGGGCCATTGTGGAGATAAAATGAGATAGTAGGTGCATCATCCTTAACTCCTTGAATTAAAAATGGAATAAAATTTTGACTGAGAAACTCATAATTACTGGACTTGGAAGATGCAAGACATTTTTGACCCACCTAAGAATAAGAGCATCTCAAGCTGGTGGCTACGGTGTTTGTGGGACAGCAAATCTGTTATGAATTTTAATCTGAATTTTAAAGGAGCAATCAAAAGCACTGAATCCTGTCCTTCAAATAGGTCCAGCACCATAGATAGCAACTTAAAAGTTAAAAATAAAACCTGGAGCAGATCCTCTGAAAATGGAGTCAGCAGTTTCTACTTCCAGCTGCCCTATTTTCTGCAGAAATGTCCTGCTGGCTCTTTAGTTGCCTTGCCATTTCAGGTCTGCCATACTCATCTCAATTTTCCTCACTTTCCAGTTGTGCATTAAACTTCTCACAAACTGCATATTGCAGATTAATAAACTACCCCTTGAGGAAAGGAAACATCTGAATTAGAATGCTGCTTATTTCTTCCTCCCATTGACTTCTCCCTCAGCAGTGCTGGGCATGGAGAGATTTCAGCTAATTATGTCAGTTGAGAAAGCTGCTTGTCTTTCATTCCTCCAACAGGATGGTGGATTGATCCTGAAATAGCTCAGCTTGGTGGCTGTGGGGGAGATTTTCATGTGTTGTATGTGCTTTTATTTATTAACTAATCTATTTTTTTGAAGATATGGCCATGTATGATGCAAAAAGAAAAAGAAAAGGAGCAGGTTCCTACATATGCACAGATCTCTCTTTCTTTCTTTCTTTCTTTCTTTCTTTCTTTCTTTCTTTCTTTCTTTCTTTCTTTCTTTCTTTCTTTGTTAAAGTGAGTTGAACAGATGAGATCTGCAATGTGCTACCCTACTGTACCCTGGACTGAAATCTTGCTTTAATCTGAAACTGTTATGTTTTTCTACAGGGAATGCTGGGTGAGCGATAGTGTGTAGACAGGTTGTATCTTTCTTCTCATTCTCCTCCTTTTCTTTTCTTTTTTTTCTTTTTCCTTGTATCCATCCCTGGCATAGTAGTTCCCATAAAGTTTCCTGGAGAAAGCTAGCAGTCTTTGCAGGCAGATGGGACCAACAGATCATTCCATCTGTGCTGTAACAGTAGGAGCACAGGGACTTGCTTTACTTCCCTGTTTTAGTTAGCTCCTGCTGCAGTCTTCAGTTTGCTTAGTTTTGCACAATGCTTTAGTTTTGTGCAGTTCGAACAAGCAATTTTGTTTCCCTTGGAAAGTGATAAAGGGAGGAAAGTGTCATAATTCATCTTCACTAGTCAGAAGTTTCAGACACAGAACCAAAGCATCAGAAATACCAAGAATTTACAACTCCTGATATCAGTGGTCTCTGAGTCAAAGGTGCTGGGGGCTGAAGCAGGGGAGGGGGGCTCAGGTGGAGGTCAGAGATGCAGTGTAGCTATTTGCCAAGTGTAGGAGGGATAAGGAGAAGTTATGTTGGGCCTCAGAGGCTCTTATGTAAGAAGAGCTAACTAATCAAGTATTTGGATATAAATTAAGACACCTGGCTATAAATATTCCAGCAGTTCACTGATAGCTTTCTTGCTTACAACCATCTATCATGGTGACTGGCAGTATTCTTTGACATTTCATGGTCTCTGGACCTTGGTCTGGCTACTATTTATGATTCTGTGTTACTCTTGTCAGTTACTCCCCTAATCAAATCCTATGATGTTGTGGTTATGTGCTTTCAAGTCATTTCCAAATTTTGGTTGAACTTAAAGCAAACCTATCACCGGGTTTTCTGGGGCTGAGAGTGTGTGATGTGCCCAACATCATTGGTAGGTTTCCATGGTTGAGTGCGGAATCAAATTCTTACCTCCAGGGTCATAGTCAAATGCTCAAACCACTACACCACTCTTGCTCTCTGTCCTATGGTAACCACGGCTTTGTATAAAAGCCTTTGGACCCTTATAACTTCATCCAAAACTGTAAACGTACAAAGTTTGGTGTAGTTTTTAACTTAACTTTTTAAAAATTATTCAATCATTTAATATGTTTGTAAAATATTGTTTTTTGCTTTATATTTTTACTGTTTTAATTGTAATTTTTTAAGACTGATTTTATTGTGAGCTGTTTAGCAATTCTTATGATACAGGGCATGGTAAAAAAAAAATTAAATAAATATTGTATCTAAATATATTTGTAAATCTGTACTTCAATCTCTTTTTAGAAATCACTTTTGCCTCAATCAAAATGTTAGATATTACTGAGAGTAATAGAGAAGCTTCTGTTCAAAAACCATTTGAATAAGGAAGTTGAAATCCAGTAACAACATTTTTAACAATGTCTTAGCATTACTTATTTGTATGTTGGTGTTGGACCACTTTTGATACACAGATTTATTACCATCCTTCCAACCTGGGAGCCAAAATCCTTAATGGCACTTCACTATCCTTTTGGTGTTGCTCTTGACTGTGGAGGATTACTTATTTGTGGGCATCAGCAAAAAGGATTCAGTCAGTCAGTCAATCAATATCCCTGCCTCCCTCACCTGTACTTTGGGCTATTATTTTCTCCTTTCCTCTTCACCAGAAAAGGTTAATAACCTTATGCCAAGGGAGTTGAGAAAGGGGCTGCTGACTGGACATTTATAGATGCTGGGCAAAGCAGTTCTCTTTCAATTAGCACAGTCTTTAGCATGCGTATTTGGAAGTAAGACATTTAAAATTCAGTAGAACTCAATGGTAAGTGTGTTTAGGACTACAGACTTTGTGCGTGTGTGTGCCCGAATGTGTGTGTGTGCAAGCATGCACATGTGTGCATTTGCATACTCTACCTCTTCTACTCTTTTAAAACCTGATTGTAGGTAGGAAGGCAGGGCACTTAGATCATACTGTTTGTTAATCTTTCCCATAAATGCATATTGTAGTGATGCTCATAGGATCCAGAATAAACTTGTCAGTAGTGATTGTTGTTGTAGTTGTTGTTATTAATTTCATATGTGTGTGCATATAATTCTATTATCTATTTTTATTAATTGATTGATCTGAGCTTTTCTTTTCTTTTCTTTTTCTCCTCCAGCTTCCCTAAATGCAAGGTATACATGTAAATGTTTCTGTGCTTAAAATACTGCAGTTTTGTGTGTTCTTTCTCATTAAAAACTTTTTTACTTGACCATGCCCTTGGGTTGATTGGTCACACCCCTGCCATGCCTTCATGTTCCTTAGCCATGACCCTTACAAGTTCACATGTGCCCCTATTTTCATCTCTGTAATGTTGGAGGGTATGCTCTGGTAAATGAAAGAATGTACTTTGGTCAATGTGGGAACTGAGCTTAATGCTAATCCTGAAACCTATATTGTATTCTAATTGTTTTGTTTTTAATTCAATTTATTGTGACAAATATTTTAATTATACTTTTAAGTTCCTTCATGAGCTGCCTTGTAATGCTCTTGAAGTGTAAGGAAGAGATAACTTAAAACAAATAAATAAACTGGTGCAGTATATGACCATCTTCAAAAGAGGTTAATGTGGCTACAAGAAACATCGTAACATAACAGCTCTTCACTCTAAGATGAGTGAGTGATCACTGATGACATTGATATGGATTGGGTAGAGGCCATATGTCAGTTCTTTAAAATCTATAAAGGTAAAAGCAGACTGAAGGATGATAGAATGCCTTTATACTCTGATCCACAATCCAGTTAAACCAAAGTGCTTGTATTGAAACCGATTTAATCCAATTTCAGTCAAATAGTTTAACTTATTTGTGTTGTGGCAATTGATTTGCTGGCAAATAGTTCAAATATAAGTTAAGGGTATGTAACAGAGCTCTGCAGGGGACCATTCATCTAGAAAGCTCCAGGGGCTAATTCCATAAACTGTGTGCAACCTAAGCCAATGGATTTCCAGAAGTAGGCTCGTTGAATCAGCAAACAATTGGCAGATTCCAGTTAGATTATGAGGAGGCCACTACATCATGCAAAATGGAACATTAACCTATAGGGTTTCCTGGAATATTTTTTTTTAACACAAATAAATAAATCTATTACAAGTTGTTTTTGTTGAAGGCTGACTAGCATATATTTATTACAGCTAAAATACTGAACAAGATTATCTGATGTTGCCAATATCTCTTAAAGAGGTATACTGATAAAAATAATGTAAGAGATATACAGAAAGCAGGAACAGCAAGTTTTTGTATTATATGAGACCACATTTGGATTTAACAAACTGAATACTCTATGTTGCTTTTAGGTGAAAGAAACAGGGAAAAAATGGACAATGTGTTGTTAAAGGCAGCTGTCACCATGAGTGTGAACAGGAAACAATGTGTTTCAGCTTTGTTTTCATTAAAAAGGTACAAATGAAGGTAACAGTTGTATTTCCTTATCTTTTAAGAATTTGTAAGAATGCTTATTAATAGTACAATGAAGGTTTTAAGAGAACGTGGTCCAAGTTAGTTTTCATCTATACTGAGATCTTTGAACGTTACTGTTAAAAAGTAATTAGTTGTATCACATTTCTAAACCTTTATCCAGTTAGTTGGCTGGCATTATAGTTACATTTAATACTTTACTTCTCCCTTTCTCACCTGTAATCAATATTCTTTTTAGTCACTTTCTAAAAACTCTGAATACTACAGGCCACTGTGTTACAAAACATGGACTCTTCCTATTTACCTCACCTCTATCTTCATACCCACCATAGAGCAAAAGGCACAATGTAAGGTAGCACCTGAACTGTGTGATATTCCTCCTCCCTTATTTAGGGAGGCCACACATTATAATTACAAAGATAACAACATGTTTACAAGTATACAAAAAAAGAGAGAGAGAGAGAGAGAGAGAGAGAAGGAATACAATTATTCAT
Organism: Cyclura pinguis; assembly: GCA_030412105.1. Classification (NCBI taxonomy): domain Eukaryota; kingdom Metazoa; phylum Chordata; class Lepidosauria; order Squamata; family Iguanidae; genus Cyclura; species Cyclura pinguis. The sequence goes on from CM059600.1 coordinate 137,229,730, forward strand.
CATTAAGTTGCCAAGTAGTGTAAGTCCAACTGCCATCTCTCCCAGATCAGTTGACAGAAGTTTCGTTACTGAATCTATTTTAGAAGTATTAGTGGAAATAATATTTAAAATATTCAAAAATGGTCAAAAATGTGCTTCCAGAACATTGTGAACCCTGACAAGAAGAATCCTGGACTGATGAGAATTTTCAGTTTGGAATTTATTCTATACAAAATTCACACAGGGTTTTTTTTTTTGTGTGCAGAAAACAGAATTTACTCTCCAGGAAAGAGCTTTTACTGTAAGAAAAAAAAACAATATGTATCCCTAGGAACATTATTTTCTCCACAAAAAATGTTGTTTCCTTTGCAGAAATGATGTAGTTGGGATCTATGCAAAATTCACATATGGTTGATTTGCACAGAAAATAGCATTTTCTATGCAGGATATGTGATTCTTTTTTCATGCAGAGAAAAGATGTTTCCTGCACAGAACATGCTATTTTGTTTTTTTAAAAAAAATCAAATTTCCCACAAAATAAGTCCCAAATATCAAATAGTATTTGAAAAGTGCACATTTTTGGAGACTTTCTCCTTGTGTGTGTATGCGTGTAGGGGGGTGAGGGTAGGATTATTTTCCCCTTCATTCAAAAGAAAATGTGCAAATAATTGCATCCTCACACAAGAACCAAAAAATGAAAATATGCCCAATTATGTCTGTAATGAGAGCCAGTGTAGTGTAGTGGTTTGAGTGTTGGACGATGACCTCAGAGTCCAGAATTCGATCCACACTCTAGGTGACCTTGGGCACATCACATGCTCTCAACCCCATGATAGGTTCACCTTGGGGTCTCCATAAGTCAGAGACAACTTGAAAGTGCCCAACAATGCCTGTAATACAAAGTTCTTTAGGAAGACTTCATACATTTAAATACCTATGCAACAAAATCCTCTGGATGCTTATTCAGAAGTTATCTTTTGTTAATGGTTTCTGTAATTGCTGTGTTAGTTTGTTAAATAGCAGTATAAAATTAACAAATGTGTGATTTTACAAAATAATCATACACAACTAAATTTCTGCTTTTTTAAAAAAAGGTTAAAAAAAGATAGAGGCATCTATTTACTATTGATTCCAAATCCATCTGTTGTACTACCTATATTCAAGAAGAAGAGTGGGAGAGAGAGAGAAATTGAGAGAGAGGTAAAACCTCCTAAGTAAAGTTGAAAGAATGTGTGAACTGGTATAAATTTCAAACATAAACATCAACTGGAATCAGCTTTGCACACATGGATTTGTAATTAAGTGGAAGTTCTCAGATAGCAAAAAACAATTGTATTATAAGGACATAGCATACATTATTAAGGACAGTTATACAAAAAACCAATTGTGTATCATGCAGTAGAACATATTTTGCAAGAACAAAATGCAATCCATCAAGAGTTCAGACTCTTCTTGGAAAGTTCAAGGAAAGAGAAAGGGTGATGCTTTATATTTTTAAAACTTGTATTCATACATATTCATTTAATTATATAAACCATCCATTTCTTGTAATCATTTCAAACTGTAAACCTGCAAAAATCTGATTATGCTTGTTCCTGCTTTGCATTGTTTTGTTTTAGTAAAGCAAAGTAGTCCTGTGGTATAGACAGTGTTCAAGTCAGCTCACCTAGTTATAAAACAATTATGTTGGTTACGTGATTAATTGTATTCATAATTTATTTGGAGAAATCATTGGAGTGTTAAGAATAAGAATTTTGAAAGGAACAGAACAGAATTAGAATATTAACAGTGTCTTTGGTGCTTTTTTTTTTTTTGGTAGAAAAACAGCACTCAAAGTAATTGTAAATGCTTTGCTAAGGAGAAAGATCACTGGTTGGTCCTCATTGTATTGTTTATATCCATTCTGGATAACACCAAAGGCATATCTAGTCCAGAATCCTAATTCTGACAACAGGCAGCGAGAAATCCAAAATCCTCTGGATCTTCAAAGTAAATAGAAGCATACCCCAGTAAACAAAGACTCTGATACAGAAGAAGGACTAGAAAAACCCAAACTTGCAGTGTTGGGATGCAGCAGGATGTCTGCAGTAAGCAATGCAATTAACGAAGCTTGAGCTGCAAATGAGCAGACTTCTCTTTAGCTAAATCTACTGTAGTTGTGTGTGTCTCCCTACAACAAGGCAGGTAAACAACAGCTGCCCCTGGAATCCTTCACTGAGCATGCAAGGACCAGCAAAACTGAGGCCATTTCTGCCCTACACTGTTATAGTGCTATTGTTCCACTTTCAACATTCTATGGAATCTTGGGGTTTGTAGTTTAGGGAGAAACATTTAGAATTCTCAGCCAGAGAGCTCTTTGGCCTCAGTAAACTACAAACCCCAGAATTCCACAGGATTGTTAAAAGTGGAATAATATCACTATCACAGTGTAGAGTGGAAATAGCCTGAGAAAAAGAGAGAGAGCAAATAAGTTTCCATCTCCAGCTATCCCTCAAAAAAAAAAAAAAAAAGATAGATCAGTTTGGTGACCAAAATGAAAATGAGACATTTTGGAAGAAACTTTTGAGTGCCGTCCAGAAGGTTCAAAATGTTTTTGTTTTGTTTTTTGTCTGTTTGTTTATTTATGCAAGGCTTATCTCACCTGGTTGTTTCATATCACATGTGTGCATCACTAGTTTTGCATAAAAGGTTTGCCAAGACATTATTTTGCTGTGTGTGGGATGCACAAACCTTTCCCTATTCTTACCATTTTTTTCCTACCTTTTCTACTACATTTGCCATTTAAGCCCAAGAACACATCTGATTTGTTTACTGAAATATACCTGTACTATGAATCTCCATCGTTTAGAAGACATTGTCTGTTGTCTGGGAATATAACAAGGAGGGATTATCTGCTGACCCTCATTGTATTTCAAGACAACACGAAGACCAGGTGAAGTTAAGAGCAAATTCCCTTCTTCTGATGTTTTTAGTACTACTTTGTTTGATAAAGAGAAGTGAAGATCTCAAAAGAGTGCAAACATATTTGTGCCTTTTTATTTGCCCTAAGAATTAGGGATTCGATCATTTTTCATATGGCAGATAAAATTAGTTTTACATTTTGTATGTTCTGTAGACTGGCTACCAAAATATGCAGCAATGCCTGTGTATGAATGACAATGTCACCCAAACTTTGTCTTCAAGATTGAAAAACCCATTGATTTTGAATTGTCTCCCCTCTCCAGATCTTCATGGAAAAGAATGTTATTGCTCATAGATACACTGGCTGGTATTGCAGATCAGCTACTTAGCTACATAACTATCAAGACTGAAATTACACCAGTGTTGTGCTTGAGCACTCATGATCCCTGCATTCTCCCTAAACTATTTGTGATCCCTACATATTCCCTACACTGTTGAATATCTAGTGATTGTGAATGTAAATCAGTTATGGAGGGATTCATGGGGTTACACATACATAACTCTGATTGTGAAATCCAGTCACTGTCTTTTGTGTTTTTTTAAGTGGAAATTCTCTGGAGTTGGACGCTGTCTCTTACGTTGCTCATCACTGAAGTGGACTATGCTCATGAAAGTTTATGTAAGAAATTTATTTTTCCCAGCAAGTCTCAAAGGTGTTACTGGATTCCTTTATGTCTTTTTATTGCTCATCACTGTAAGTTTTAAGAAGAAACACAATCTATCAATAAAATAATAGAAATGTTCTCCATGGAGAAGAGAATGAAATTTACAGTAATTTCAACCAATGAATTCTACAATAAGATCATGTGGAGTAAAAACATTTTTGCAGCCCTTTGTACCTTAAAAAAAATCCCCTGTTGTGATTGAAACAATATATCCTGTGGGTTCCTTCATCCCATTGACACTATTAAGTCTATTCCCAGAGGAATATGCTTACCAAGTGATTCAGCTGGTGTCAGCCTCTTCATCTCAATTCCATATTTTCACTTCAAAAATGGAAAACTTATAAAGAGACTCCACAAACTTATCTGAGAATGTTATCCATTCCATGGTGACAGCATGAGTTTAAAAAGAAATTGGGAAACTTTCAATTATAGAAGCAGGGGAACACATCACATTCGGAGGCACTTGTCACAATAGCAGAACACCTATCAAGTTGGTGTTTTTCTTCTAGATGAGGTAAAGGGGGATTCTCCACATAATAACTGAATACATGCCTCTGTGTACTAAACTGATAGGTACAAAGCATGTAAATAAAAATAAGTCCAAAGAGATATTTCTCATAGCAGAGTTTGCATCTCACAGTTGAAAACTAAACAGAACTGGATACAGTGGCAATGGAAAACACTTGTCAGGGTCAGAGACCCGGGCAGCAAGACAGCCCAGAGAAGGGAGTGGGAGAGCTAGCGGAGTCCTGCTGGGAGGAGTCAAGGAAGCACTTACTCAAGGGAAGTCCATTTACCTAAGCCAGAGCGACAAGCAAAAGCCGTAGTCAGAGTTCCAAAAGCCAGGAGTCTGGAGCCAAGAGATCAATCCAAGGTGTCAGAAGCCAGGTGCTGGAAGCAAGGAACAGGCAGGGGGAGGGCTTGTAAGAAGTTTGCCACAAGCAAAGGAAAGCTTCCAGGCAGGCAGGCATATAGCCCAAGACATAGGTGTGGCTAGTCACTGCTTCTTGAACTTAATCAAGGAAGCCTCCTTTTGCTCAGCTGTCTTGAGTCTCCGCCTTGTTTGTGGGCTGATTGGCACAGGCTCCAAAGCATCTTCAGAACTGGATCCCTGTTGCCCTAAAGGAGCAGGCAAAAGAACGTCCGAGCCTGCTTGGTCCATGGCAGCAGGGGGAGCTCTTGAGCTGCAGGACTCATCTCCAGCCAGAGCCACAGGGACCAACAGCTGCTGCTCATCATCAGTAGCTCTGACAGGGGCTTCAGTTATCACAACACTGACATCACATATCACCTATTCTAGTACATTGATAAATCATATCAGGAGTGACAAGGCTCAAAAGGGGATACCTGCATATATAGTTAACCCATGGGTTCAATCTCTAGGGTAGAGGGTGGGCACAGTGCAACCCAAGAAATGCTTGCAATTCCCTTTTGTGGCCCTGAAGTTCCCACCAGCCCCCCACATCCCCCAACCCCCCTTTTTAAAAAAGCCATTATGAGGGGCAGCTTTTACTCTGAAAACTCATGAAATAACTTGTGAAATGCATGAAAGTACATGAAGATACACACCGACCCTGGCAAGCCCCACAGAACCCAATACTACCCACAAATATGTTCAATTTCTCCTGCTATTTTTCTTTTTTGTTGCCATTTTTAGAAAGACTACAGAGGGAAAAAGGAGGCATTGGACCCTGCTATGGGCAGAGGGCAAAGCCCATGGGGAAGCTGGGGGGGGTATTGGTCACAGCATTCCACAGTTGCCTATATCTGCTCTGGGACTACAGACTTGAGCATATCCTTCTCACTGGAAGGCCCAAGTATCAGGCCGGCAGCCTACACAGAATTCTAAACAGCATGCAATAAAAAGTGGGCATGAGGAATGCTCAGGCCCCAGGCCTTTGCCATTTTGTCATTTCCTATTTTAAAATGCTGAAATGCAACCTAAGGCTTAGTAAATGCCAGTGACAGCTTTAAGCTAAAATATGCTAGTAATTTTTGTCTCACTTTTTTTTCATCCTTTACCTCCACTTATTGATGAAATAAATTGTACTGCAGCAATGAGGAAAACTCAGAGCACAAGGTATGGCCACAGCAAAATGGATGGGGCTATATAAGAATCTTGCTAAGGTGTGCAACAGCTTTAAGACATGCCAAAAAGTACCAGTCCCTGAAAACACCTCTGAAGCTTAATTTGGCCTGAGGGACAATCTTTATTAACTTTGGCCTGATCCTTATTCCCATAGCTGTAAAAAAAAAAAAGAAAAACAAGGACAAAAACAATTAAATGAAGTACATTGTGAACCCATGCACAGAACTGAGAAGTGCATGACACTAAGATATGTAATTTTAATATAGCATATTGCTCAGCTTTGGCATCAGTTTTTGCTTCAGGTAAAATTCAGATAAAAGTATTAGTAGTAGTAGTAGTGGTGGTGGTGCTGGTGGTGGTGGTGATGGCGGCGATGGCAGCAGTGGCAGACACAGCTGAATCATGCCTAGGCCCAGAAGCAGATGAAAGGCCCTTCTTCCATCCCAACTCCCAGTGCCCTGGACATGAAGGGAGAGAAGAAGAAGCAGGCACAGCTAGATTGTACCTAGGCCCAGAAACAGATGAAAGGCCCTCCTTCTATCCCATCTGCCTCTGCCCTGGTCATGGAGGGAGAAAGAAGAGGCATTATCTGTGGGATTTAATCCCTTCCTCCACTGCCATTCCTTTTCCTTGTGTGTGATGTCTTATCTAGATTGCAAGAAAGGGCAAGGAAGTGTCAAATTAACAGTTTGTAAGCTGCTTTGAGACCCTTTGAAAAGCTGAAGGGAAAAGTATTCAAAAAGTAAAAGTACTCAAAATAAACAAATGAATGACAGAATTACAAGACAATTGAGGAGGTGTCTCTTCAAGTGAAACTTGTGAAGAAAGCAAGAAAGTCATGTCATTTTAAACAATGATGACTGATGTGGACACACTACCCCTCTCTAGTTTCTGGTGGCTAAGCATCAATGCCTTGCCTTAAGAAGAGATTTGCTTGCATGAAATCCTGTGCTTTTGCAAGAAGGTTATAATAATGGTATTAACCTAATACAGAGTCTGGATTTTGTTTTGTGACCAACACTACTGCTTCTGTATTTTAGAATATCTGGATGCTGCATTTTTCTCATGTGTTGTTTTCATTATATGGAAGAGTTGGAGAGATTTAAAAACAAAAACAGACATTTTCTTCCTCTGAATCTGAATCCCTACATGGACATGGGTTTGAGTGAGGGCCACCTCATTGCTTTGATTCAGAAATTTCCCACTCTTCTCTGACTCAACCGAATCCATTTTGGGAGTTGTCCAAATCTGAAGCACACCCCACGGTCAATTATTGATCTGCCAGCTGCCTTCAGTAAAAAAAAAAAAAAAAAAGAATAAAATGAAGTGAGCCTGCAAACAGGAAGCTTTCAGTTTAAAAGAATAACCACACATGAAAGCCTCAATGGCACTTTGCCTTCCCATAGTGAATAGGACACTATCCTGACATATTTCTGGCAAATAAAATGGCCACAGATCAGGTCTGATTAATAAAATTGAACAGAAAAACAACACAGGAAACCCTGGAATGCAGCACTTCAGCACCAATGCCACACAGATGCTCTGAATGAACAAACTAGAACAATTTGAGAGAAAAATATCGGTTTAGGAGGGACCAAAGTCTTGTTCATTTGAAAGAAAACTGTTGTATGATGCCTGCTTTAGAAAGTTCAGTATTCAGAGAAGGGCTGAAAACCAGTTATATTGTCACAGAGCTCACTTTTCTTACCCTGGATATCCCCCTGCCCACCTTATCCTTTTGTCACATCCTTGATATTTGGTGGGCTCACTTTTCTCAGTTCACTGTTACACCTATAACCTTCCTAACTTTTCCTAAATTCCAAGACACTCCCACTGCTACTTTCCTTCTCCTGTCCAACTGTGGCATCAGCTTTCCACTCCTTTGCCTTCTTTCCAGCTCCCTGCACAACATTCTGAGGGCTATGATTTGGTGAATCCAGGCAGGATAAACAGCAACTCTGTCTATTGCATGTGTCCATTTCCAGGCTATAATGAAATGCATCCAGGCAAACAAAATGGTAAAGGGTCTAGAAATAAAATCCTGTGATTAATGGCTTATAGTACTGAATATGTTTAACTTGGAGAAGAGAAGATTGAAATGTGTGATAGCCAACTTTAAATACCAGAAGGGAGGTCAAGTAGAGGATGGAGCAACTTTGTTTTATGGTTGCTCCAGATACCAGATACAGACTAATAGATTTAGATTACAAGAAAGAGGATTCCACCTAAATGTTAGAAAGAACTTCTTCTGGTAAGAGCTGTGGAATACAGTGCTTCAGAGAATGGTAGACTCTCCTTATTTAGAGATTCTTAAACAGAGGTTACATGGCTATCTCTTGGGAGAACTTTAGGGAGCTGGATATGTTTACCCTGGATAAAGGACTATTGAAAGGTCATATGATAGCCAGTTCCAATTACCTGAAGGGTTGTCATACAGAAGATGGAGGACAGGACCTGACGCCATAGATTCAAACAACAAGAAAGGAAATTCTGATTAAATATTAGGGAGGATTTTCTGATGGTAACAGCCATATCAGTAGTGCAACAGACTACAATGGAAGATTATGACTTCTTCACTGGAGGGTTTTAAACAGATGCTAGGTGGCCCATTTTCAGGCATACTTTAGTGCTGGACTCCACAAGGTGGCCTTTGGGTTCCTCCCAGCTCCCTGATTTTGTAAGACCCTAATGTGAACCTGTGATCCATCTGTGCCACCTAAGCAGAAAATGGCATGCATCTTATCTCTCTCCTTCGATAAACCACGATACGTACAATAGAACCAAAATCAAATATACAGTTGTGTGCATCATCCTCACTATGATGAGTATCTAACATTTTTGAAACCCATATATTACATGGAAAATAGAAGTATGCCAGTGGCGAAAGTGTAAGATGAACAGGAATAAATGTTGATCTGAATGGAAATCATAAAGCTACAAATGATGTGCACCATTTGGAATTATAGTCCCTGAGAAAATGCTTGTTTTCAGCACCCAAACCAATTGCAAGGAGATGTTTTTTAAAATTATCTAGCAGATGGTTCAGACATAAGGACAGCTTGCTAGAAGCAGGACAAGGCTAATTAGCCCATCTTGACTTCCCTTCTCCTCCTCAGCATTAATTCCCTGATCATTTCTCCCCTGTAACAGATCAGCTTCTCTGTGGTTAGGAAATAATCTACACCCCTGCAATGATCTTTTCCAGTAACATGCAGAGCAGAAATATGAAGTGGGGAGGGGGCATAAGCAAGACATTCTAGGCAAGACGGAAGCTAGAAGAAAATATTTGCTTGCTTGCCAGTATGGTCATTGCCTCACACTCTTTCATTTTCATCCCAGGACAAGGCTTTGGGGCTTTTGATAACAGCATGACAAGCACAAATCCTACAGGTGAAGGACCCGCAATATGGCATTTAATTGGTAGGAAACACATTTTAGCATTGAATTTCTGCATGTTTGCAGCTGCTAAAGGCACCCTTCACTTGTCAGAGCAAAAGGATGGCATTTCCTAGCTTATAAGTATATTACATTTCCAACTACTAGATGTGTTGTAATTTTTTTCCCCCTTCAGTTACTTTTTGTATCAAAGACAGGTACCATCACCAGAAAACCACACCATGAATATTTAAGCCAAGTGACTCTTTCAATTTGTACAGACTGTTATGCAGGATCAACATATGCCAGTATAACAGTTGAAATCAATGTACTCCATTGACTTGATGATGCACTAGATGGTACTAGTGTTTCAAACACAAATTTAAAATTGAGTTCTCATTTTAACTCCTAGTCGTCCTTCAGAAAGAACTCTTTCTTTTATAGTCACTTTCAAATTGAGAAGCTTGTAAATCTATGGGACACAAGGTTTACCTTCTTTCTGTGTTTCCATTACCCTTGGCATTACCATCTAAATGGGAATTTCAGATTTCTTTCTTTCTTTCTTTTTTTCAAGTCAGCAGACTGGTAGTAAGATCACTTGAAGTCTAGTGCAAAGGACCTGTGACTACTTCTAAAATTCTGCCACTTCAAATCTCCATCACCATTTTTAGAATCCTCAATATTGCATTCTTGAATTTGATGCAAAGCTAAATCAGAGCCTGGATAAGTTTGTTTTTTTGATTACAACTCCCAAAAACCTCCAGCCAACATGACCATTGACCATACTGGTTGAAAGATGACCTCTTGAAGAAAGAAGCTTCAAGGTAAGCACTACTCAGAGAGAAGCTTCCTCCCTATGTGACCAGTGGCATCTATGATGTTGAGGTGGTAACTGGCAGCAAGGCATGACCTCCCCTCCTCCTCTGATCATAGCTTGGAACTCCTTTCACACAATTAAAACACATGAATTCTCATGAACCTCTCCAGTTGGTCAGGACAAGGGCAGAACTCCCAATCTTTCTGTCTTCTTATCTACCATGATCCTCTCAGTAATGATGTCTACAGGTGTTTTCGATACAGAGAGTGTTTTTTCGCCCAACAACTTATTTTCTTTTGACTCTGTGAAATCATTTGTCAAGGCATCTAAAATAAAAAACAGTTATTTATAATTTGTGTAAGAATTCCCATCTGTTGATTTAATTAGAATGATTGGATGAGTGTGCTCTTGTATGAATTGACATGGTCTTTGCACAGATGCATCAGTGTTACAACTAAAAATGAAACATCTGGGATCTCCTCCTGGGTGTTTGGCCTGGTCTCTCCTGATGGGAAAAATATATTCTTGGGCAATGCATAATTAAAGTAGTTTTGTCAACACTGCGGAAAGTACAGGATAATAATTTCCTCTGGTCTTCATTGGCATCTCCTCTTTGGTTCTCAGCTGAATCAGTATGCTTTCATCAAATGTGCCTTTATAGTGATCTCTCTCTCTCTCTCTCTCTCTCTCTCACACACACACACACACACAAAGTTTTTGTAATATCTACTGAAGGAGAACACTATCATTTAGTACATTTATATCTAACCTTTCATGGGATTCTAAGGCATTATATTTGATTTTCTGAGGCAGTTTCTACAAACCTGAGTCAGTGTGGTGTGATGTTTGAGGCCTGGACTATGGGAATAAATTCTCATTTGTAGTGACTTTATCATAGGCTTTTATTGGCAAGCTTTGTTCAGAGGAGGTTTACCATTGGATTCCTTTAAAGGTGAGAGATGTGACTTGCCCAAGGCCACCCAGTGACTCTTTCATGGCTGACCAGGGCTTGAACCCTGGTCTTCCAGAGTTCTAGCCTAACACTCAAACAACTATGCCATGTTGGATCTTAGATTAATGGATGGTCATTTTCATCTATAATCCATATATTTGATGTTGGAAATATGTCCAGTTGAACTAAATTATAGATAAATTGAGTTGCTTGATTCTTTTTTTTAAGTTTCAGAATGTTTGTATGAGATTGTATATCATCAGAATTCTAACCCCGTCTTTCTCATGTGTTCTATAACTATAGAAATCAAGGTGGCAGCTGAAAAGATAGCATGCCTGATAATTAAGGAAGGAGTACATACTGAAAATACAAACTGAAAAAGTGTGATGTAGGCACTTTGTGCACATGTCCATTTTAAGGCACTTCTGCATTATCAGAACTTTATATTTAAGGTTTTTATGCATGCTGTGCCCACATGATATGTCATGTTGGGGAATGACTATGCTATCTCCTCTACTATGACGTGTTATATCCTCACATGGGAGAAAAATCAATGTAATCCTATCTCTGTTAGTTCAGACTAAAGCCCCACTATGCTGACCAGATATTCTTCCTTGGCTAGGGAGATGTAGAATTATAGTCTGAATGAATAAGCCCACTGTAAATCAACCATGTCTAAATCAATCTTGTGTATCCTTGGCTACCCTGGGAAATTTCCAGTTTCTTAAAAATTCATAATAAATCAGCTCCAAGCTTGCAAAGTTCTTAAAAACAGAAAAGACTAAATGAGTTACATACTGATGAAGTAGCCTTAAGTCTTCGAAAGCTTATGCTAACAACTGCTTTCTCTCTGTCTTGAAGGTGTTATAAAATCCCTTTGCATACTAGAATAAATGCTAGTTTGCTTTAAACTAGTACTGTTCTCAACCCATACTCTTCCATAGGGAAAAGTGCCAATTTTCCTCTCTGAGGCAGCCTCTAGGTTTAGCCAGAGGTATGCACTCTAATAGTCTCCTAAAATATTCCTACACCCATTCCAATTATTGAAGAAACTGGTATTTTTCTTCCTTTTACTCATTTTAAAAATGCTGTATGCAAGACTCCACAAGTTTACAGAAAAATAGCAGGGTCCTGCAGAGTGCTGGAGCTGCTAAAATTGCCTCAATTTTTTCTTGAGATGTCTCTGGATTGTTGCTGCTATTGTTGTTGTACTTATTCATATTAGACAAGTGTATGCATTTGTATGGCATGCCTATGTACATATAATGCTTTACAAAAAGTGAGAGGACAGATTCCTGATCCACATGGCTTCCAATATAAAAAAATTAAAGACACAGGAGACATCAGATAAATGAGAGGGGAAGGGAGAAAGAAACAGAAAGATAGACAAGGGGAAAAGATGTTATTATTGCAACCACTATATTTGGGCAAAGTCAATCCTTCCTTTAAGATTTTATAGTTGTAAGGGTTTAAGTTCATGAAAAAGACTTTTCTTCTGGTAGCAATCTACTTTCTTCTAGAAGAAATACTTTTCTGTATTTCTGTATAAGAGCTGTATACAGCTGTATTGTGTATAAGAGCAGAATGCTCTTCTATTGACTGGCCTCATACATCTGCTGAATGAATAATCTGTGAGCAGAATACTTTACTGCCTGAGATGTGCTGCAAGAAGAATCAAAGAAGAAGCAGAGATGAGATGAGGGAGGAGCCATGTTATACAATAGCCACACCTTCTCAGCCAAAAGACACAGCCACAGTTCTCACAAAAAATTAGGCCCTTTCTGCACTGTAGGCCTCTCCTGGGAGGGGAGTGCTTCTGTCACACTCCCCTCCACACCGGCTTCCTGCTGGACAGGAGGAAGCCTGATGGCTCTGCCCCTCCCTTCCACAGCACAGCCTGGCAGTCTCCCAGGCTGTGCTGGGGGAAGAAGTACAGCCATTGTGCTTCCTGCCATTCTGCATGACAGGTAAGTGCAGGAAGGAGGACTGTGCAATTGCTGTCATTGACAGAAGAAACTCCTCAATGATTTAATTTGGGATTGTGATGAGTGGCCACAGGATCACAATGGGATCGTGATGATGTCATGCAGAACCATTATTGCAATCCTGTCATGCTCCCATGGCCATTGCTGGTTGGGGGCAGTGTGTGAAAAGCGCCTGAGGCTGGGAAGGGTCTGGATTTAGCCCAGCTTCACCTGGCTTAATGTCAGCTTAGCTCATCCTTTGCTATCTTCATCAGATATGATCATGTTCAAACCTAGAATGCAATCCAACCTGGCCAATAGGTCTGAGCTGAATCTTTGGTTGGTATACAGTCCTAATGGAGTAAGAGAGTATATGCATTCTAGAGCAGAGAGGTGTAGATTGGAATGTCATCAGCATATATGTAGTACAGAAGACTATGGAGTACATAGTTTTCTACGAAAGCACCCCATGCCAGTATATGTAGAGAGAAAAGCAAAAGGATGAGAATGGAAGCCTATAAAAGCCTAACAAAATCTGTTCAAAGTCCCTGTGCCATTACTGTAGTCTTCACAAAAGCATCTGGCTGTCAACTATGGATCAGAAGGTGCTGGATTAGGTGGCGCTTAAGTCTTATAGAGGAGGTTCCTTCTGAATTCTGTGCATCAAAATGAGTCAGAACATTTTAAGCAGATTGTAAGCATCTGTTCAATCACATGGGAAATATATGCAAGAGAACAACACAGGAACATAGATAACATTAGAAGTGCTATGGTGTATGGTGTGCATGTGTGTGCATGCGTATATATGTGCTCTGTGTTTGTATGTGTTATGCGGATGTATCTGAACAGAGTCTGGAATACTGAATTATGAGTAACCCAATTTCATCTAAGTTATTCTTAACCCAATTATTCTGTTTTGGGTGTTGAGGGTATAAATGCTATAACTTTAATGTGATAAGAAGGAATAACATGGGCTGTCTTGGTCTCACAATTACCATTTTGTAGTTTAAGGCATTTTGAACAGAATTTTTGAACTTTTATGCTATTCTCTTATCAGTCCTAAGAGGTTTATTTATTTAAACACAGAAAGAAACACAGAAGGAAAAAAGTAATTACAAGTGCAATGATATGCTTCCAGGAGGGTATCTTTAACACTAACTAAGAAATTACTTTTGGACTTTGAAAAGAATTAAATAACAAATCATTTTTTTTTTTGAAAAAGTAACATTATTAGCTGAGAGAAACACAGTAGGTCATAGTTCCTTTAGTTAAAAAATGCAATGCAACTCTTGTTTGTTGTAAAAACCCTTTGCTTATCAATGCTGTGCTTGGAAACTTATGACAGAGAAATGACAGAGACAGTTAAAATGAAAAACTAATTCATTCACTATAAAGAAATTTTGTTCAACATTCTTGTAAATATTCTTTTGAAGTAAAGACAGTTAGTACAATAAAACAATTTGAAGTTCAGGAGTTTTAATCATACCATCAGGGATGCGGAACTAACTAGCAGAAGGATGTTCCTATTAGTGTCACTAACAGTAATTGTTATTTTAATTGGCTGAAATAAACTGTAGTGGCCCCAGGCAAGTGATAAAACAGTACTAGTGTGGTGAGTTTTCCCCCTTTAGAAAGGATAACTTTATGGAAAAGCCTGCCCTTTGAATTAAATATCTATCTAGCCTTGTAAGCCATTCTCATCAAAGTGAAAAAGATAACCCACACACTGTTTTATGTACTCAAAGAGAAATACAAAAGGTCCTGAAAACCATAAACTAGGAAGATTGAAGACCTGGGCCATTTCTTCACCACACTGGCCATTTCTGCACTGGACTGTTATAGTGCCATTTGAAGTCCCTCCCTAAACTGCAAACCCCAGGATTCCATAGGATGTTGAAAGTGGAATAATAGCACTATAACACTCTAGTGCAGAAATGGCCATTGTTACAGTGCGCTTATTCCACTTTCAACATCCTGTAGAATTCTGGGGTTTGTAGTTTCCTGAGGCGAAAGAGCTCTCTGGCTGATAGTTCTAAATGCCCCTCCCTAAATTGCAAATCCCAGGATTCCACAGAATGGTGAAAATGGAATAGTAGCACTATAACAATGTAGTGTGGAAATGCCTCTGGTTTCTTTCACCACCTTCACTTTGCAACTGGAACAGTATTTGCCCTCCTAGAGAAAGGAATAAAATAGGAAGGACATGACTAGACAGCAATGGCATGCCTCAATTGTGTACAGTGTCACCAATTTTCAGTAGTGGTCACTCATGAGTCATCACTGGAGACTGAACAGAATATAACTGGTCCTGTTCCTAGGTCAGAGCTACTATGGTGTTAACCAAAAATATGAAGTAGGTGACCTCCCAGAATCTCTCTGTTCCTAGCAGACTGTAGAAGTAGCAATATTACACATTACATGAAAAAATAGGATAGCCTTCTTAAGAAGAGGTGTTCAGAATACAGACAGAATGCTGCCTTTCTGAGTAAAATGTTTCCTCATGCAAAAGAATGCTAATCCAAGCAAATGTTTCTTCCCCATAATAATTTAGCAAAACAGAAAGATGACTGCCTTCCCTACTAGTTGATTCACCAGCCATTTCCACCCTACACTGTTATAATGCTATTATTCAACTTTCAGCATCCTGTGGAATTCTGGGGTTTGTAGTCCACTGAGGCCAAAGGGCTCTCTGGCTGAAAATTCTAAATGTGCTCCCTAAACTGCAAACCTCAGGATTCCATAGGATGTTGAAAGTGGAATAATAGCACTATAACAGTGTAGTGCGGAAATGGCCCCAGTTAGATTCACTGAGAGGTGATTCTGTCTATCTAAGCTTATGTGCTTGCTTGGTACATAGTGCATACCCTAAGAGGAAATGGAGAAGATTGATTTTTTAAAAAAAGTACAGAGGAATGATAGTCCTCTCTTCAAGCTCCCCTCCATACATTTTATCTGCCGTCAAAGGAATATGAGATATGACTGCTGGTCCTACTCAGATGCCCACTTGGAGCATATAAAGGGATTCTATTCATGTGGGATTCAATGAACACATGATCCACACATGCAACTGGAATCTTAATGCTGCAAGGGTCCTAGTCAGAAGAACTGAATCTTCATGTGTACCGTTGAATACTCCTCCAGCCCTTTTGCAAAGTTTACTTAGAGGCCAGCAGGTGAAAAGCTAATTTTGTCTACCCATTGATTGAATGGCTGGAGAGAAGCTTCAGAAAAGACCTAGTATGACCTTGGAAGAAAATAGGAAATGACAAATTAAGAGAGAGAGAGAGAGAGAGCTCAACTGATATAAGGCCAAAGAAAAGGATGAGTAGGTTGGACAAATCATACTTTGCCATATGGCTGCCTGATGTGACATTTAAATGTCTATGGCTTTTGATGCCCAAATGTAGTTGGAAGAGTTTCTTTAACCGGTTTTTTTGGGTACTCATCCAACCTTAAAAATCACCCCTTTATTTATTTTAGATATTTCTATTTCTGCCCTCCAAAGCTTCACACTATGTGGGGTTTTTTTTGCCATTTCTCTGTTGGTCCTGAGATCATTTGTTTCTCCTCTCCTTTAAGACAAAGTAAGCAGAAAAAGGACCAAGGTGACATTGCTAAATGTAGCTGTGCTGTTCTAAAATGACTTTCCCCACCCTGTCTTTATAGGTCCTTACAGCTCTGTTATTAAGCACTGGGAGGAAAAAAGATATCAGATAAGAACACATCAGACAGGATTGAAGTGCATCACAAGGTTCAGTCCACAGGAAACTATTTTCAGTCACAGTCTTTCACATCAGAAGCTTTTGTTCTCAACAGGTTGGTACATCAACTCCCTCTTCTATTTATTGTTTATATGGTGTGATCCTGTATTGAAGTATTTTTTAAAACACCTTAAAAGAGGCAGGTACCTCAAAAACCTCATGAGAAATCAGGACACAATTAGAACTATTTCTCATTTTGAAGAATATGCTTGTTTCTCATTTAGAGTATGTTAGATTTTCTGCTTTCTTTCATTTTTTTACTGTTAAAGTACACTATTCATATGTGAAAAAGACACATTGAATGTTGCTGACTCTGACAATGATAAAAATCTATTAGTCACTGCCAACTCATTTTTGTTTCTTCTCTCCCACCCCCAAACCTATATTTAGAGTTGAGTTTTCTTTCTGTCCACTAGAGACAGATAGAATATGTGAATGTTCAGGGAAAATCAATGATAAAGAGGCATTGTGAGTGTATGAAAAACCCCATTAAGAGAATCCACCTCAAGCTTCTTTGTCAGTTTCAACCCAAATATTTGACTCTCCATGTCATATAGCGGACACAGAAGAGCCAGGAAAGGTTCCTGAATGGCTACAGCTTTCAGAACCTTGGTTGCCTTCTCCGTCACACCCAGTGTCACACAAGAAGGACAAGATGGAATGGCAGCTGAGGGTCTGGAAGTTTGTGGCCTTCCAGATCTTTGATCAACCCCTCTTCACACTCCCAATGTTGCACTGGGACAGGCCAGGTTATGTCTCCCCCACCTACAAACACACTGCTGGATTCCTTTCCTACAAAGCTGACCTCTTTGAAAACTGCACAGTTTTCCAATACCTTCAGCAATGGAGAGACACCACTCACTCACTCTGTTTCAAAAAGATTAGAAATAGTCATTGAGTTTTGTGGGCTTCAGGGAAGATCTCTTCAACATCAGTTTCATAACCGTTTCTTTTAGGGGACCCAGAATACTCATCAAACCAAAACTGAGAGAAAAGGTTGTATGTGTGCTTGCAGAAAGACTGGATGCACCAGGGAAAATATTTACACAACTTTAACAATTACTTCTTCAAATGAATTTTATACTAGCATAGGACCCCGACCGGATACTGGCCTGTGTATCCAGACCATGTCAGTAGGATTTGTTAGTAGCTATGACTGGCCCTAGTTGGAGACTGTTACGCTAGTTCAGAGTTTGGCTGTCTTGGCTATTGGATGCTGAGAGTCAAAACTGGAAAAAGCATGATTTCCAAGTTCTTGGCTAGCTCTGTCTTTGCTCTGACATCAGTTCATATTTGCTCCCTGAATGGAATCCTTTGTTATTCTGAGTATGTTGATGCTTCTTCTCCTGCCTGAAGTAACTCCATGTTTTATGCCCTCTCCCATTTCACTGTGGACATATTTTACATCCCTCCTCTTGCCTTAACACTCTACGCATCTGAATTATTTGAGTGGTTAAACCATTAATTAAATCATTTTGAACACTGAATAGATTCATAATAAGTCTCTTACCCCTCCCCTGTGGAGGATGACTAAACAGAGCCCATTGTTTGCTGCAAAACAAATAGCCTGCTTAGCTCCACTCATGTTATCCAACTTTCCTGTTGAAGCACTGCATGTAGCTAATGAGCTCTCCGTAGGCAGCAATATCCAAAACTCCTTGGTCAGTGGGAGGGTCACAGAGCTACAGAACCTTTAGTACTAAGCAATCAAGCCCTGGGAAGGAAAGGCAGCTGTTACTCTTGATTAAAAAGCATGAAATTGGTTTAGGCCTGGGTGAAAGGATCTCATTTTTAAAAAATCAATTTTCGGCTTCAGATTGCTTTGGATTGAGCACTTGGAATGTTTGTCTGAAACACACTGTTTCAGCATATTTAGCTTGGATATTGTATGTGAATCAGGGAAAGAAGTTGAGATATAGCACATGAATAACTGAAGAATCTCTCTCTTTCTTTCTGCCTCCGTGTGTATGTGTGCATGTAAAGAAGTACTTCACTGTTGACCTGAAAATAGAACACCACAGTGCTGTACTCCATTATACATATATAACTGAAATCAAAGGAACAAATAAGTCTTTGTATAATGGAACATATAACACATGATGGAACACCTAAATGTAGAAGCATCAGTTATGCAGATGTGAGAATCTTGAAGCCCATGCATCAGAAGTTGACCTTTGTGGATAGTCCTGCATGGCCCTCAACCTTTTTTTTAAAAATCTTTTACTAGAGGTTCCATAGAGTGATCTGCTCACAAAGCTGGATTAAAGTGGTCAGGGTAATTCTGAGCATAGGACTACCAACCTCTTCAAGAAACAGTGGAAAGAGAACAACAGTTGCTTTCTTCCTAAAAACATTTTTTTTCCTCTTGACAGAGGCCCTTTCCACAACGCACCTTTTCGCGGAGCTGGGGTGCGAGGATCGCATGAGCAGCCTCTAGTGAGAGGCTCTCACATCTCGGTTCCTTCAGCTCCACAGCTGCCACCTGCTTGCGCGAGAGCCCTGCCTCTTCCTTCTGCAGTGCAGCCTGGGAGTTTCCCAGGCTGTGCTGGGACAGTATGATAACTGAAGCCCCTGTCAGAGCTGCTGATGATGAGCAGCAGCTGTTGGTCCCTGTTGCGCTGGGCGGAGATGAGTCCTGCAACTCAAGAGCTCCCCTTGCTGCCATGGACCAAGCAGGCATGGATGTTCCTCTCCTGCTCCTTTAGGGCAACAGGGATCCGATTCTGAAGATGCTTTGGAGCCTGTGTTAATCAGCCCACAAACAAGGCAGAGACTCAAGACAGCTGAGCAAAGGGAGGCTTCTTTGATTAAGTTCAAGAAGCAGTGACTAGCCACACCTGTGTTTGGGCTATATAACTGCCTGCCTGGAAGCTTTCCTTTGCTTGTGGCAAATTTTTTACAAGCTCATCCCTTGCCTGTTCTTTGCTTCTAGCACCCGGCTCCTGATACCTTGGATTGATCTCTTGGCTCCAGGCCCCTGGCTTTTGGAACACTGACTATGTTTTTTGCTTGTTGCTCTGGCTTGTGTTACCCTGTATTCTGGGGGTCCTGGGAGGGGCACCTAAATAACCTTGCAATTACACAAATTGGGGAAATTAGTCGAGAGCACTAGTTGGCAAAATGAGAAGCAGGGTAATGCAGTGGAATCTTGTAACCCAGTGTTTATGGGGTCAGGCCAAGTCAAGGAGCAGACCGGTTTGAAAATAATGAATGACAGGCACACAATGTAAGCAACACACGCACACAGATAACTAAGGAAAATAAAGGTATGAGTAAGGTAGTGGGATTTTCAGAGGGATAGTTGATTTGGGTGATACGAAACCTGTTCCTGAAGTCTGAAAGAAGATGGAGAGCGAGGCTGGGGTTCGATGTATCTCAGTACATGGAGCTGAGGGGAAGCTCGCCAAGCGATGTAGCAGTAAGGCGGTCTGGAACTCAGGAGCGATCCAAGGAAGCACTCAAAGTCAGGGGTTTTTATAAGGAGAATTGTGACCACAGGCTAGGTCGGACTTTGGGAAAACAATAGATTTGGAGCTGGAGACAAAGCCTCCGAAAGGTCAGAATTTGAATGATTGAGTTACAGCCAAATTGTCAACAGGATAGCCGGTATGCAAACGCGGAGTACTTGAGCGTTGTATAGCCCCATCATCAAGCTGCCAGCGCTAGGCAGAGGATCTTTTGAAAGCTGTGTGCATACCTAATGGAGGTACTTGCCTCGAGGTCTCCTAAAGCGGCGAGTCGGCTGTTTCTGGCCTGCCTGTATTGTTTCGGAATATTATGGCGATTATCGGCCCAGCCTGTATGTGTGCTTGTCCGGGGGCCTCACAAGCACGTGGAAGGGATATGTGAAGCCGAATTATTGATATCAATAGATATCTTTTTATATCCCCCAAAGCTCGGGCTAGCCAGGGCAGTAACACTTAGGTAAATGGACTTCCCTTGAGTAAGTGCTTCCTTGACTCCTCCCAGCAGGACTCTGCTAGCTCTCCCACTCCCTTCTCTGAGCTGTCTCACTGCCCGGGTCTCTGACCCTGACAGGCAGGAAGCATGAGCACAACAGCTCTGGAGCTCTGCACGCACGGCAAGTGCGTGCAGGGCCCTGGGGCAATGTGCGATCATGTACCATTTTCAGCTCACAGCCGAAAATGAAAAAGTGTGCGGTTGGCACCTGCCAGCCCCAGGTGCATCACGCGATTGTGAGTGTGTCGTGTGGACCACTCCTCACATTTGTGCGATGCTTGAGGGGCCCTTTCACCTGGCAAATGCCATGCAAAAAGGGCCAGAATCTTGGTACAAGACCCGTGTGTGTGTGTGTGTGTGTGTGTGTGCACGCGTGCACACGTGTATGCATAAATCCAGGAACAGCATAAGCCTTTAGCCACTAGGACTCTGAGCATTTGCTCTAACTGAAGCATTGATAATCCAAACATGGCTACTAATCTTTAACTTGACACATTTTTTGTCTTTATTTCTCGGGAGGAGGGGATGGACAAATGGCTACCTCCTGAAAGTGAGTAAGAACATAGCGGTCCTCCACTTATTTATCCATATGTAATAGGGAAGTAAGGTTCTGGTGCATCCTCCAGATGTTGACTGGGGATTATAGAATTATAATTCAATACAGTTAAGAGGTATCTTGTTGGGGAGTATTAGTGCAGACACAGCTTGGAACCTAAATAGGTGAACCTGGTTAAAAATGGTCTAAATCAATGGAAGAAGATCCTTCACTTGGAGAAAAAATATTGAGTGGTCAGAATGGGACACCTTACCTAAAATATGCAGCATTTTCACGTATGTCTTTGTATGTGTTTTAATCTGTGCTTGTGCAAGGTTTTGTCAGCTGCTTTGAGTCACAGTTTTAGGGAAAAGGCAGGATAGAAATGGATGGATGGATGGATGGATGGATGGATGGATGGATGGAGGAAAAAGAAAAAAGAAAACAATGCAGCTTTAGGAATACCTGGCCAAAAGTGCCCAACATTCTGCACTGAGCATATATAAAGTTCAAAGAATTGCAAGTCTTTTCTTCTAAAGGTCCTTGGTGGGCATGGAAGAGGGAACTAAGTTATTGCTCTTTTCCAAAGCAAACAAATAATGATAAAATAACTGGGCTCAGAGCATGGTGTCACATTCGTGTGATACAATGTACCAGTTCACCACAGAAAGCCTGATTTATTAGCTCTGAACAACATGTTGGTACATGCTGTCTGATTGCTCCTGCTTGCAGATAAACTGTTTGTATGTGCCATCTAAATGCACTCACTTTCTCTTCTCTAGTTTGCTACTTTCCTAATGAACTAGAGAAGGAATTGCTTCGAGCAGCAGCAATCAAACAGCATGTACCAGCTTGCAGCTTGAAGCCAATAACACAAAGTTCCTGAGGTTCTCTGACTTTTCATGTCATGTACTTCTCAATAGATTGCCTGTAAGACTGAAACCTTTCCTTGTATTTATTCCGAAGCAAGTGGTTGAGACCTTCATTCTTCTCTGACATAACTGTGGTGAGAAGACCCACAGAACATGATATCTTCAAACTTAGATACCTCCTAGACTGATTATTTTGCAGATAAGGAGGAGATTGAAAAGGGTTGTTGGTGCTGGAGACTGAGGACTGTAGAGGAGGCTGCCAGCTCCATGTTTTGGTAAGAAGCTTGGCAAAGATGTTCACATCAGAATTCCTCTTTTAATTTTTTTCAATTTATTTTTATAAATAATAATAGTAATTAAAGAAAACATTCCTTATGAATAATACACAAGTTTTAAATATTTAAATATATATATTTAATATATATATTATTTTACAAAATAAAAGAGGTATGAACAATATCCTAAAGAAAGAAAATAAGAAAATAACAATAATAAAAAAAATCCATCACTGCATGATCCTACCTTCAGTTGTGTACTTCATTGCTACCAAAATGGCCCATTTGTTTTATTTCCCCTGTTGGCCTATTTGGTGCCTTAGAGAGAATGAAACAGAATATGATATATGGGATGTTCTTTTCACTGTCTGTTGAGTCAGAGAGAAGGTGTACAAGCAGAATAGAAGGCTACAAAGACTGGCCACCCCATCACCACACACAGACGTAATAAACAGACACCAGTGGTTACCTGATAATGATAGCTCTTGACATCAGCCCTGGTGAAGGAGGCTGGGACAAAGGATTCTACATTTATTAGCCCCCAGCTTCTTCTCGCAGCCCTCATCAAAATTCTCTGGGATGTTCACTTCTTCAAATGTCATAGAATCATAGGCCCCCTACATACTCTACCCTTTTGCAAAGTTGTCCAATGGGAAAGGAGCACTAGCTGGCTCCTTGCAGAAGGGAGCATGATGGCCATGCCTCTTACTTTTCCAGGCTGTACTAGGGCAGGAAGCACAGCCGTCATGCTTCTGGGGCTTCCACAGGACAGGTAAATGTGGGATGGTGGCACTACCATGGGTCATTGTCAGGGAAAACCTGTCAATGATTTAACCCATGACTGCACTGCTTGGAGACAGGAGGAGGACGAGACCATGGTGATGTCATGCAGAACCATTGTTGTGGTCCCGTCCTTCTCCCATGGCAGGAGGGGAAGGTGCTGAGGAAAGGGCCACAGAAAGGAGCATAAGGCTATGCTATGTAGTACTACATAACTAAAGGATCCCTGAAAAAATAATTATCTAACTCCTGTTTGAAAAACTCCAAAGAAGGAGAATCTGCCACCCTTAGGGCCATCTATTCCACTGTCTAACAGTTCTCATAGTAAAGAAGTTCTGCACCTATTCTACAGTATTTACCAAACAGTTCTTTCTAATGTTTAGGTGGAGGGGTTTGGTTTGGTTTGGTTTGGTTTTCATTTTGAATTCACTGGTTTGTGTTCTAGCCTCTAGAGTACCCAAAAACAAGCTCACTCCATCTTCCACATGACATCCCTTCAAATGTTTAAAGTTGGCTATCATGGTAGCAATAGAGTATACAATTACTTTGCTCAGTCTGAAAACTATATTCCTGTTGCACTGACTTTTTTGGCTGCTGAATCATGCTGTTGTCTCATCTTTAGCTTGTAGTCTGCTAAAGGTTCTGTGTCCTTTTCACATGTACTAATCTTAAGCCAGGTGTCACCCATCCTATATTTGTTTATTTCTTTTTTTCTTCCCTAGATATAGTTACCTTATATTTCTCCCTGTTGAACAGCACTTTGTTAGCTTTGGTCCAGCTCTCCAATCTTTTATGATTATTCTGAATTCTGATCCTGTCCTCTGATGTATTTGCTACCCCTCCTAATTTGCTTTCCCTTCTAATGTTTTTTTTTTTCTCCGCTCAAATCATCTAGATCTCTTGGATGTGCCAGTACTACAGATTGTAGCACTGGTATGGTTTATTTTAGGAATTTAACTCACACTCCACCTTCATCCTATAAATCACAGGATACATCTAAGGACTTTGTAATAAACATTCAGGCTGACAGAAAGGCAGTGAAGAGAGAAGCAATAAACATGGCATTTATAGTCCCAGTAGCTCATATGGCAAAAATGCCAGATGGGGAGACAATCAGTTTTCTTAGACATTAAAAGAACATCCACTCTAATTCTGTCTATACACATTGAGATTTTGTTGGTTACTGGAAGAAGCTCAGATTTAGAGCCATCCTAATAATTTCTGAGCTCCCCCAACTATAATATTGGTTATACCTAGAACTATTGTTTAAATTTTATGGCACTAGGATAAAACCCATTGTCCTGTTATTGTAGTAATAAATAGTTCATCAGCAATTGTATCTTCCAGATTATTCATTGCGGAGGAGAGGGTATTACTGACTTGAAAGTTAAATCAGGACTCTGGGAGACCAGAACTGGAATTCCCACCCAGCCATGAAAATACAGTGGGTGATCCTGGGGAAGTTATGCTCTGTTACCCTCAGAGGAAAACAATAGCAAGAAGAAATCTTACCAAGGTATCCCAGTGATAGGTTTGCCATGCATTGACAGGAAGGTACCTAGCAACAACCACACGAGTGTTAAATTGTGTATGCTGGAATATTCAATTTCAGCTTTGGAATGAGTCAAAAGTGTGAAATTTCTGCCTGAATCTT
Source organism: Cyclura pinguis (assembly GCA_030412105.1). NCBI lineage: Eukaryota > Metazoa > Chordata > Lepidosauria > Squamata > Iguanidae > Cyclura > Cyclura pinguis. Next base: position 137,254,369 of record CM059600.1, read on the forward strand.
AACACATTGGTGAGCCACTTTTTCTTTTGTTTCTCTACAGCATCCTAGCAGTATAGTCTAGCTCTTTTCTTCCCTTTAAACAAGGACTATGATAATATGTGAATGTAAAATGTTAGTTTCCCTGAGTCTATATTAAATTAAATATTGACTTACCAAGCACTGTGTCATTTATTATTTATCTCACTCAATCTGTGGGATTTATTAAAAAATTGATAAAAACGGCTAGTGGCATCAACCTACAGGTGAGGAAGTGTGCTCCAAGGCCAAGCCAATTATGAGATCAGCAAGTTTATAGGTATTGAGATATAATGACATAATTTGAATTTAGCAGTGGGTGATATTTGAAAATAACATGTTGGGAAACTTCTTTTTTTTTAAGAAAAAAAGATTCTAGTATGTTTAGACAACTCTTCTGGTGGAATTTCTTTAAAAAACATACTCCTTTGTCTGATATTTGCCAGACCTTTCTATTCATACCTGCCCTTTTCTAAGACTCGATTTCTCGTTTATTTCAATGAGAAGTACTGAGAATTCCAGCTCAGCAGTAGGCTTGATCTTTCTCTTGTTGTTTTTAAAGATATTTGAGCATATGTGTAAGGGTTCAGGGATTCAGGGCAATCATGGGGCTACACTAGCAACTGCCAGTAAGACCTGAATCATCAACTGAGGCCATTTCCGCACGGAGTGTTTGAAACGGTGCAGTCCGTCCTCCAGGGAGGATGTCTGCACCTGGGAGCAGACTATTTAACGTAGATCTGCACCCCAGCCCACTCCGGAACAACCCCAGGTGGTCGTCCAGTGTGCTTTTGAAAAACCTGTTTCTTTCGGTTTTTCAAAAGCACGGAGTGTGCCAGTGCGAGCCTGCTCCCTTGTGCAGATTTGCAGGCTTGCACCAATGTGAGCCTGCGATCTGCCGCGGGTGAGCTTTAGGCTGGCGAGCTTCAGCGGTTGGTCGAGACCCTCGACCAACCAGAAGCCACCATTTTCAACACCGGAGCAGAGCGGAGCGACGAGCATGCACTGCTCCGGAGCAACCTGGACCAGACCGGGGAGCCATAGGACCTAGTAAGTAGCAGCACAGGGTGATTCCCTTGCCCCGTGCAGAAATGGCCTGAGTTTCAGAACGCCAGATTCCAGTTCATTTTGTTCTTACCAACTACAATATCTGTCTCTGAGACTGAGGTCACTCAGTGGAGTGGGCGCTGGGGAACTGAAGGCCACCCTGATCTTCCTGGATTACAGTTTCAATAAATCATGACCCCTGACTATGCTGGATGGAGTTTAGAAGAGTGGAAATCCAGCAACATAGGGAGGACAACACAATCCTCACCTCTGAACTGGGTTCAGGACCCTGTGCCAGATCTGTGAAGGGTCTTCTAGCTATACCATATTGTAATGTAAATGAAGTAGTATTGGTTACTCAGGAAGACAATAAAATCCAAAGTCTAAAATTATGTCAGTGCAGCAATATATTTAGCACTGGTGGCTGGCTGAGATAAAGTTCAATATTGGGACTTAATCATAACAAAGAATGTCTATTGTCCCAGAGTCTGTTTTCTATATCTGTGCAAAAAATCCATACAGAAGTAAAATAAAATAAAATAAAATAAAATAAAATAAAATAAAGGAACATATATGATCAGGGGGAAATGAGCATATAAAGTCAGGAAAAAAACACTAGCGGAAAAGCTTCCCCACACAAATAAAACTTATTCTTTAGGTAGCCAATGAGCAGTCTTAAGTCTCAACTAATCCTTGCTAATAGCATTGATGTAGAACTGTTGCTTTAAAAGAATAGCTTCATTTCAATACATGCTAATAGTTCGAATCAAACCTGTCAGTGAATGTTAGTATGCCCTGTTCCTTAGTTTAAGATCTAATCTCTCTTGCACCCAAGGACTGAGTCCTTGAAAGAAAACAGATTTTGAGACACCTGTCATTCCGACACAAGTGTCTTCCATTTTCCTTTCCTACAAAACAGAAGGAAAAAATCATGTGTAGAGTATGGAAAACCTCTTCAGTAGAGAGAATGAGCTACCTTTGTCCCACATAATGCTGATAATTTGCACAAATGCCCAACGGGCAAACTGTCTTAATTCATCTAATTATTAGAGCATCCTTTAAATGTCAGCTTCTGGCTTTATCTCTGAAGTTTCTCATAGCAACGAGGTGACTTCCATTCCAACACCAGAGTCTGGTTACAGCAAAGTTCTTTTGTGAAGTCACCAGGCAAGATGGGATTCCATTTCATTAGAAAAAAGCATTTCACAAAAAGACAAATAGGAAAGTTCACTGTTAAATGAAAACTCCATTCCTGAGTTCCTGCTTTGTATTCTTCAGCTTAGAACTTTGTTTGCATTCACACAAAATTTTGCCCCAGTTTCCCAGAGATTTAGGCAAGGCAAACAATGTGAGGGGCAAAGTATTATTTTTTAGTGAGGTGTAGCATTGTAAGAGAGTTATTATTTCATGCAGTAAATCTACAAAAGTGTCACAAATAGGAATATTAACAATAAAGTTAATGCTATTAATTACGAGTATGCATCCACTTCAGACAAAATTCCTCAAAGGTAAATCCCCTTAGGAAAAGGTGGGTTTTCTCCAAATTAAGGTGAGATTTTTCCAAAGTCAGCAGAAGAAAACAAGACTAATCCTGAAACTTCAGGGATCACCCATGGCAACTGATGATTCTGATTTCAGTGGAACACTGATTCTGCTTAGGGTTTTATTCAGAACTTTAAAGTACCTGTCCAAGGTGCTCTACTTATTTTTGGGGTTAGGATTGGGTTCAGCGTTTTGGATAGCTCTTTAAAATGTCATTCAAAAACTCTGATTGGATTCACTGCCCTTGTTGTTGCTGTGTGCCTTCAAGTTGTTGCCAACTTATGTTGACCTATCATGGGGTTTTCCTGGTGAAATTTGCACAGATGGAGTTTGCCTTTGCCTTGCTGTCAAGCTGAGAGAGTGTCACTTGTCCAAGGCCACTCAGTGGGTTTTTATGACCAAGTGGGGATTGGAACCTTGGTTTCAGACTTGAAGTCCATTGCTGAAACCAATATACAACACTGGCTCTCTGATATCAAAATTATCAGCTGGTAAGGAGGTCCGCTTTGGAGATAGAATCATAGAATCATAGAATCATAGAAATGTAGAGTTGGAAGAGACCATACGGGCCATCCAGTCCAACCCCCTGCCATGCAGGACCACCCTCAAAGCACTCCCGACAGATGGCCATCCAGCCTCTGCTTAAAAACTTCCAAAGAAGGAGACTCCACCACACTCCAAGGCAGCATATTCCACTGCCGGACAGCCCTGACTGTCAGGAAGTTCTTCCTGAGGTTCAGGTGGAATCTCCTTTCCTGCAGCTTGAATCCATTGCTCCTTGTCCTGGTCTCTGGAGTGGCAGAAAACAAGCCCTCTCCCTCCTCTACATGGCTTCCCTTCAAATATTTAAACATGGCTATCATGTCCCCTCTTAACCTTCTCTTCTGCAGACTGAACATACCCAGCTCTCTAAGTCTATCCTCATAGGGCATGGCTTCCAGGCCCTTCACCATTTTGGTCGCCCTCCTCTGGACCTGCTCCAGCTTGACCATGTCCTTCTTGAATTGGGGTGCCCAGAACTGGACACAGTATTCAAGATGAGGTCTAACCAAAGCAGAGTAGAGTGGTACCAGTACCTCCCTCGATCTAGACACCATACTCCTATTGATGCAGCCGAGAATTGCATTGGCTTTCTTGGCTGCCGCATCACACTGCTGACTCATGTTCAGCTCGTGGTCTATTAGGACTCCTAGATCCCTTTCACACGTACTGCCATCCAGCCACGTGTCCCCCATCCTATATTTCTGCATTCCATTTTTTCTACCTAAGTGTAGGACCTTACACTTCTCTCTGTTGAATTTCATTTTGTTAGCCTTGGCCCAGCTCTCCAATCTATCCAGGTCATTTTGAATTTTGATCCTGTCCTCTGGCGTATTAGCAACCCCTCCCAATTTGGTGTCATCTGCAAATTTGATGAGCATGCCCTCTATTCCTTCATCCAAGTCATTGATGAAAATATTGAACAGCACTGGGCCCAGGACAGAACCCTGTGACACCCCGCTAGTCACTTCTAGATAGAAAGGGACAGAGACATTTCAGAAAGGTCAACTTCAAATGGTTGTATTCTTTCCCCCTCACCAAATCTCTCTGTGAAAGGAAAATTTCAGACACAGAATGGTGGTGTGCAGAAAAGAGGGTGTGGTTTTGTGATTGGCAGCTGTAGCTTCCAACCAGGTAATAACTTTTGGAGGAATCTCTTTTCGGTTGTCAATCATAGGCTTATAAAGAACTCTTAAGTAGCTTGTGTCAACTGAGCAGAAAGTGAGAACAAAATTTGTCACTTTATTCATAATTCCCCACTCCTTAACATATTTTTAGTTTAGTTAAGCTCTATGATGCATGCTATTTTTCATACATTTCCTTCCTACCCACCAGCACTTAAAAAGAAGAAATTATTTTTTAAAAGTAACTTGCTAAGCTCTCCATATGCATGGTTCCCCTTGCATTTTTAAAAAGGTGCCTTTCCCTAATGCTTTATAGGTTGCTTTTATGGCTTATTTCTAAACAGATGTTTCTCCTTTGTCATACAAGACCTAGAGGTGGAAAGTTTTCTGCATTCCATTTAGTCTATAACCAAGTGGGGAAACAATTTGAATCTATTGACTGCATTGTGTGATCATTCAACTGTTTAGCCCAAAAATTACTTTCCAAAAGCTATTAAAGCTAAAATGGCCACCTCTGCCCTAATCAATGGGCATTTGCTTGGAAGGATCAGATCGGTAGGTGTGTTTATTTATTTATTTATTTATCATTCCAGTGATCACCAATTCACTGCAGTTCAAAAATGTCACAGCTCTGGAGTACACGGATTAGAAATGCATATATGCTCATATGAAATACTGTTGGCCCCTTTTTTTCCCCAAAATAAAAAAGTCATGTTATCTATGTATGTGTTTCTTACTCTCTGATCACTGTAGATCAAATCAGGATTTTCCTAATTGTTCTTGTTTCACTTGGTTAAAGCTAGCTGTTATTTGCCATTGCTGTTTACTCCCATTATTCCCTGAACTGCATGTTCCTTAGCCAAAAGAGCAGACCTGTAGATCTCCTCTCTCTCTGGGATTTCCATATTTCACTGTTACAGTGCTATTATTCCCCTTTCAACATCCTATGGAATCCTGGGGTTTGCAGTTTGGGAGGAGCATTTAGAATTCTCAGCCAGAGAGCTCTTGGGCCTCAGAAAACTACAAACCCCAGAATTCCACAGAATGTTGAAAGTGGAATAACTGCACTACAACAGTCTAGGCTGGAAATGCCCCCCCACACACACCCATATATCTGACAGCAGCTTTAGAGAAACCCAGTAATGCCTCTTTTTCCTTCATCACAGTATCTTCATTAACAAGTTAGGGATGAGGAACCTCTGTCCTTCCAAATGCTATTGGACATCTCTGGCTTTTGGATATACTGACTGGGGTTCAGTATATCCAAAGAGGTGGGGAACCTTTTTTGAAGGTTTGAGGTGAAATTCAGTTCAATTCAGTTCAAATCCAATGTCAGATATGTTCTTGTGGACTACCTTCTAGTTGTGGACAAGGCCAAAGGCAAACAAGTGGGACCAAAAATACTGTTAAAAATCAGTATAAGGCTCTTATTGCTAATAGTTTACTGCTTACTGCTAATACTTAAGGGAGTGGTTTTGGGATGGAGAAAATCTGTTGAAATATGTAAAATTGTTCGTGTGTGTGTGTGTGTGTGCGTGCGCGCTATAAGAACCTAACCCTAACCCTATTCTTTCCATTAACTGAAGTATATCCATATTATTAATTGGAGAAAGAGAATATATCAATTCCTCTTATTTTTATAATTTTATATTATGAATCCTGCTATATCTTAAATTCTTTTTGTTCCGGTCCTTAATTTTTCTGCATCAGGAATACATTTCAACTGCTAAAGCACTTCAAAGCACAAACCTACATGTACACTCATAAGTCTTTTCAGTTCAATTGGGCTGATTTTCACATAAGTGAGGCAAGTATTAAAGCTTGATTTTACATTTCTGGAATAATGTTCTATTGTGGAGCAATAACATTCTATCTTGGAGCAACCAGAATTGTACATATAGTTTTCCAGAAGTGACCATAATAGATTTCCACAAAAGGCCTTATGAGTAAGGCCATATTATTTTCAATCTCCTTGCCTTAATTATCTCTAGCATGGTATTTGCCTTTTTCGCACTGCACACTGAGATGACATTTTCAGTGAATCTATATGTGATGTTCTTATAAATGGGAAAAGGCAGATACCCGGCATAAAGCATCATGAGAGGGACAAAACTAGCAGCTCAACTAGGGGTATGGAAAGTCATTTCATTAGGAAGGAAAGTAGTTTCAGACCATAGCTTGAGAATCTTCTGCAAGCTCTGCATTTCTTCCCCTAAAAGGAAATGTTCTTATGACTTCAAGGTGGTGACAAAGCTGGAACTACCCAGGGCATAGGATGTAATACAATATCCCTAAGGCCTAACTTATATATCATTTAACCATATGCCCCTTAACAACTGTCGTTCACAGCATTTTTAAGTCTGAATGGAAACACATGTTAGACAGACAGTTTTGCTGCTACAAACTGAAGTCACGATCCTATAGATCTCATAGTATAGTTACCTGGGAAATGGAGGTGGAAGCACAGGAAGCAATGATGGTGACAGAAAGAGGAAGAAGCCAGCAACGCATTAAGAAAGGAGAAGCAGGCCAGTTCTGAGTCATGTTTTCATTAATAGCTGCCTTTAGGGGTCCCTGGAGTCCAGGACTATGGGAGAAGTGTTTTGGAAAGTCACCTATGCAGGCGATATTTTAAGCCACCCCACACACACAGTGCCAAGGCTTTGAGAAGCCTGTACCTGATGAATTCAAGAGCATCCCTTTTCCTCCTCTTGCTACCACTACTACTTTTGCTGCTTGCTGCTTCTGCTGCCCACCCATTTGATCAAATGCAGAGATGTTAGCACTGCTCATGGAACTGTCCTAGCTAGGATTTGTCCTCTCAGTTTGATAACCTAAGGCAATGGATCAATATTATCCTTCTATATGGCTGCTCCCAGGCTGTAGATAGCCTTTCTATAGGACGTCCAGATGACCCCCCTCCCTGTTCTCTTTCTAGTATTTTGGCAGGCATGTGAATTGTAAATTATGTAGCAGCAGTATGTATGAAGTGGTGTTTTTATCTATTGTTTGTAATTATGCTTTAAATGCATTTTAACTATTTCAGTCATGGTTTTTAACATATTGTTCTTTTTTTTAAAAAAAACTTCTGTAAAATAACATTTTAATTAGATCTCGTTTTAAGTTTGTGGAAACTACCTTGGAACCCATCACAGGAGAAAGGATGGATATATCCAATAAATAAGTTTTTTCAGCTTGATTTACATTACAGCATCATTGTGAAGATTAAATGGAAGAAGAAAGCTCTATCTGCTGCTTTGACCTGACTGGAGTAAAGGCAGATAGAAAAGTAACAACGGTTTACATAAATAAATAAAGACCTAATAAATAAATAGACTATCATGTAGAAAAGTTTAGATGATTTAGAATAAATATTGGAACCTACACAAATGAATAGTGAAGAAATACCAGAAGGAATTTTCTAGAAAGTTTGAGCTGTGTTAGTCTGTTGCAGCAAAAACAAAACAAAACTCTTTTGGGCCTTACATGTTTTATTTGGAAGATTGTTTGTGGAGATTACAGACCACCTTTTAAGGCAACAAAATGTGTCAAATATCACATTTCCAATTCTTTCTGAAAGCCCAACCCTCCTGTGATATCACACAAGCCCCATCCCTAGGTTTCATGTTTTGGACCAGAAACCTCAGAGCGTGAGACCCTGATGATCTGGGTCATCCTACTTCTATTCTGAATAAATGTTGGCAAAGTATTATATTTCAAACTGTCAGCATCTTCCCATAGTAACATAGTAAATTCTGCAGGTTCCTTCTCTGATTTTTCATTGAGATTATTTTTAAAATGGGATCTTCCACAGCAGTGACAGTCTGTTCTGTTTGTCACACTGTAAACTGAGAAGCAGTACCTGCCAGATGTTTTAGTGACACACAATGATGCAAGTCACATAATTTTTTTCCCCCTTTGGGGCAAGACTTTGTAATCCTACTCAGCAGCAATCAGGAATGAAGTGTATTCTTATTGTTTGCCTACCTCAGGCAGATGGCGAGTGGATGATAATGTTTGCAAAAGAGTCCTTAAATATTGTGTGCAAAACATGCATAATAAAGATGTGGGGATCCTTTTTTTTTTTCATTTTCATTTTTTAAAAAGGTAGATAACAAAAGAGTAGGAGGAGTAAGATTTTATTCAGCTTCACTTCTTTGGAGAGGCATTGAAAACTTGCAGAGAAGTAAAGGATGACATGGTTCTTAGCAATGTTTCCATCTTTCTGGTGTGAAAATCATGATTCCATTTTTTAGGATGGTGCATGAATGAAGTGTTCAGTGTTACAAAACTAGCAGAATGCACTTCCAAAGAAATGAATTTGGAGTGACTAAAAACATGAATATTTCAAAAGTCCAGGAGCAAATATTTGTATAGGCTAATATAATGTATTTTACATGCTTCTTTCAGTTTTGACACTGAAAAGGGATTCTTCCGTCTTGCATTGTATACACTGAAAGCTTACAATTCAGTCTTCTAAGTTTTCTGTCTATTGTGTTGTGACAAGGATGCTTTTCATTTATTACAATGCCTTGGCTCATAGAATATATCTTTTAGGCACATTAGCTATTCTTGGTTCGAGTCTTATTGCTATAGAAGTACTTGAGAAAATGACTTATATTCAAGAAAGTGCATACATGTAAAGCCTCCACATTATCCCAATAGGGAAAAGTATAACAAAGTAGAAGAAACAAAGACATTGAGAAATGAAATTTGCCAGGACAAATTCTTCATTGGGCTCCAGTTACATGGAAACAAACAAGCAAACTGAAAGGGTTCTTGCAAGCAACCATGTTAATAGTACGTGCCAACTCTGACAGTAATTCACACATATACAGGAGAAATATTTTAAAAGTCATTTCTGTGTTTTCTCAATCATCAAAGGACAAATAGAGATGAGCCTTCTTTAAATCTTTTTATAAAGAAATAAGTCTTCATGTTATAAGTTAAAAGTAATAGGAAACCTCGCAAGAAATTCTGAGAATGGGCTTTTTGCAGTCCCTGGCCCTCTACATCATTCAGATTGTAGACTGGAATAACAAAATCTTCCAAAAGGCTGGAAACATTTTCTGACTGCCCATGGAATAATGAGACCAGGCACAGATAATTGGGTTGAATAAAGACCACATTATTTAGCCTAGAACCTATTTAATTGTGTTGAACCTGGCAAGGAGTAAGAAGGGGGAGCAATCTAGCACAAGATCAGTTGAGGCAAGGCATCACTTCATGACTTCCTCCTCAGCCTTCCAGTGGGTGAACCACTTGCGCCCTGAGAGAAAGAGCTATTAGGTTGTTCTCCACCCTCCATCTCCTGGAAGGCAGACCCAATGAACACCACTCCCAAGTCTGAGCATTGAAGTGAGGGCAAAATCCCCCTCCCCCACCTTGGCCTCAGAACCTAAAGAGGCAGCTTGAGAACCTTCCCCTTCACCCAAAGGATGCCAAGGTATTCTTAAGAGTTAACTCTTATTTTCCCCCCCACTAGCTGCCAAATTACCTCCTATTTAAGGACTCCTCCCTTAGCCAATTGTCAAAGTCCCCCAGATACAATTTGCAGTGCATGGGAAGTACCCAGCCCCAAAGCAACCAGCAAAGCTTGTACTGTACTGGAGACAGGAGGGTAGGTTGAGTTTGGCTGCCAAAAGAGGACATGAAGGAGGTGGGATGGCCTTAAATAGCAAAGTCCTGGCCTCTCTTCATTGGAGGCAGGCAAAGGCAGTCCCGCCCCCATAGCACCTTGGGCTGCACAGGTCCAAGGCTGCAATATAAGTCAAAGGTCACTGAACCTTAGCTAAAGTGCACCAGTTCCACATAATATTTTCTAACCCATTTCTTCCATGGCCAAGTCAGTTCCAACAATACATTCATCATGTTTTGTTGAAGTTTTCGGAAGTCAGTATTTGAATATTTTACCAGTATGCACACCAATGAGAACTATTCTGGAGCACATATTAGTATATCATCTAACTCTGTTTATTATACATTAAATTATCACAAAATTGACTCCATCTTCAGTTTCCTTTTTAGCTTTTTTTTTCCCCCTGTTACATTTTGGATATTTTGAAGTTAATTTTTCCTGTCAAGCAAATTACACACTTGATTTCTGCTTTTTGGTTATTTTGCTTGTCTTTATCTACCGTTCCTTGCCCTACATGTTTTCTATGTCAGACATGACAGAACAGGGTCACAAAAGAACAATTAGTCACAATTCATTATAAAAATAATGAAAAATGTTAAATGAGTAGAAGATATGTGAAGCTGTTTATGTAAGTCAAAGTTTTCTACGGAACCAGAAGATTAATAATAGTGCACCTGCACAGAATGTGAGAGGTCTTTGGTCAAATACGGACTGTTGTCCCACACATGAAATACATTTGGGATGTTATCTGAAAGATCAACCTTACAGACATGGCAGGTCACCTCACTGACATTCATTGAACACCTAATTAGAGCAGTAAACAACTTGTCTGAAACTAGGTAGCTTAATAATATAGGAGAAAAATTATAAAAGAGTAAGTGTTACAATGGAAGTCAAATTAAACTGAAACTATCAGGACAGAACTATGAGAAATGTTATTCTGTCTGCCGTTACTGAACTGAATGAAAAGATTTCAGAACTGGTGAGAAGATGACTATGTGGAAGAAATACAGTCCTCCCTCCACATTTGTGGGTTTGATCTTTGCAAACTTCATTATTCATCAGACACCTGCTTCCCTCCTCCCATTCTCCCCCTCAAATCTCCCTGCCTTTTGCCTGGCTGTGTGTGTCTTCCTTTCATAGACCTGGGCAAAAAGTAAGCAAATGGCAAGGGGAAACCTCATGTGTGTGGTTATGTTGCTGCCCCCTCCCATTCACGTGCCAGCACCCAGGTGCCTGGGAGGCAGCGCAGCACACCTGGCTGAAACACAAGTGGATAGGGACGAGGGGGAAGGCATGAAGCTACTCCCTCCCATTCACCTGCCTATTGCCTGGGCACCAGGAAGTCAGTGTGCCTGGGTGAAATGTGAATGAATGGGGCAGCACATGAGCACCTTCTCCAGGCATCTGGGTACCCCCTCCCATTCACTTGCCTATCGTCGCCCAGGTACCCGGAAGGCAGTGCAGCCAAGCAAAATGCAAGTGCATGCACACCTTCTCTGGGCATGTGACTGCCCCCTCCCAAGCTTGTTGCCTGGTACCTGAAAAGAAGGCAGTGCACCCAGGGAAATCACAAGCAAATGGGGGGGGGGCTGAAAGCAAATGGGAAGGCGAGCACTCATTTGAGCAGGGGGGCATTATTCACTTTAAAAAAAAAAACTTTTGTGAGGGTTCTGCACCCTGAACCCTCACGAAAGTTGAGGGGCTACTGTATTCACTTTACAGTTTAAACATTTCCAATCTATCCATTACTAGCTCCTTCCCTGCCCCATGTTTTACTCCATGGTAAGTAGCCACACTTCTTTTATATTTAAGATAAGTTCATTAGATAGTACAAGGAAAAGATCACACAAGCAAAATCATCACACATAACCTAGTAGATTTCTTCATAGTCAACACACACATACTCACAATCATAAAAACAGTAAAAATAACACACACACACACACACACACACACACACACAAGAAAACATAAAAAGAAAAATTTTCACAATATTTTATCTCCCCCAAAATTCTTACTGCAATATAACAAGTTTTAGGGATCACTATCACAAATGTTTCACACATTTTAAGGTTGTTTTTTCCCCCCCCATTTTTGGAAAGCTGGCAAAATTGGAAAATATTGAAACTACTGCCTCATTGCATAGCACTGCAAATGGAAGATTTGAATGGGACTTTAGTGTCTCTATGCTCAATCAACCTGTCCTGTTGTGCTTGTGTTTGGGGGGGGGGGGGGAGTCAGCAGTTTTGTTCACAGCTTCAAATTTTGTGCACACACTTATTTCTGCAAAATGCAGAAAATCCAGCCACAGAACGGTATGGTGTCTCACTCTCATGCTGCTTGTGAGCACCTTCATGGGAAGTTGAAGAATCCTTGACAGGCTGTCTTACAGCAGCCTATCTCACCCCAGAAGATGAGTTGGTTTTGGTCTGGTAGTAACAAGGCAAACATTATTACAAATATACAACATCAATAATGGCATGCAAGAATAAGATGACTGATAAAGGAAAAGTTTTTTTTTTAATCATCTATGGAAGAATATATCCCATCTTCCTGTATAGGAATTCATGGAGGATACCACAGCCAAGAAAGAAAACATTCCATAAAGTTCAGATATATGACAACCAACAGAGAAAGCCAGATGGTGAAAAGAAAGGGCATTTTTTTAAAAACCTAAGAAAGATGGGGGGAGTCCTTAGTGCTTCATTTGTTATGTTGCCTTTTAGCCTCAAGTGCAAAACTTTGTTGGAGCCAAGCAGGGTCCAAGTTCATAGCCAATTCAAACCAAGCTAAAGGTGCAGTCATGCGCTGAAACATTATTCCTCTTCTTTCACACAATAGGTTTCTAATCTACCTTTTTTGTAACTTGGTGGTTGAATAGCTAGAGAGGCCGTGTCTGTAAATGTATGCCGTTCCTTTTAAATCTTCCTAAACTCTCAGCTTAGTGATTTCTCATGCCTGTCAACTTCAGAAATCCGTTACAAGTCTCACAGAGTGGGGAATCCTTTGGGGCATCGCATCTGATTTCAGCCAATTTCACTGAGTGCCTTCCCCCCTCTTCTCATTTTCTAAATCAAGAAGGGGCGGGAGAGGAAATAAAGCAGCAGATCAGCGCCTAACTCAATATCTGTTATTAGAATACACTCATCAGGAAATTATTCTGAAAGTTTTGATGTAGGCAGTTAAGGCCCTTTCTGATGAATGTTCCACTCTTGAACAGTGGTGTTTTGGTACTGCTTAGAATTATCTTTCCTTAGAGATCAGCTTGTTTAGAATGATTGGCCCCCTGAGGCTGATTGGCTTGGATGTAATCCCAAGAGATCCCTAAGGGTTTTCTGTTGACTTGACTAGTGTTTCTGTCACTGTGGGTCAATCTTTAGGGTGTGGAGATTATTCAGGCAGTTAGCACAGTAAGTTCTAAGTCTTCTCTTTGACCAAACCTATTTGAATCCATGAAGCTGGTGATAATGAAACAGAGGGTATGAGAGATGGACCACAGGTGGCTGAAAAATCAAAGCAAGTCCAACTAAGCCCAAGTCTGAGCTCACAGTGATGGGGAAGAAAAAGCAATGCTGTACTGTCACAATGGTATCCACCTGCCCATCAAATAGAGCTGTTAAGAGTCTTCATTGGTCACTGGGTAAATTCTTAAGACCCAGCTTTTTGAGAATAAAGCTTGAGAATGGAGGTGAGGAGGCAGCTAGCAGGAGTGGCTGGCAGTTAATGGGAGAAATCATCTTTAAATATAGGAGGCCTCTCTTTTTGCTGAACTTTGTTGTAAACAGCATTTTTTAAAAAACTTGTAACTGTTCTATTCTAGCCCATACTCATTTCTGCTGGAAATCCTGGGAACAGGAGAGAGAGAAATGAGAGGGGAGCTTTCCACCCCAGACTGTATTTGGCCATATCTGCACTACACTGTTTATAGTGCTATTATTCCACTTTCAACATCCTATGGAATCCTAGGGTTTGCAGTTTAGGGAGGGGCATTTAGAATTCTCAGCCAGAGAGCTCTTTGGCCTCAGTAAACTACAAACCCCAGAATTCCACAGGATGTTGAAAGTCAAATAATAGCTCCATAACAATATAGTGTGGAAAGGCTCAGGTAGAGAAAAGCACTGCCAGAAGCATCACCATTGACAGTAGGCAGTGGGTAGTGCTGGATTTCTACTAGCAGAACAGCAGCATCCATTGGAAGTTGGAGAGGTGATTCTCCTCCAGACTCCAACCACTCTCATGCATGAACCAGCTCTGTAGGTCTGAGAATCTCTTCAGAGCTAATTTCTCTGTGACTCAGAAGATCTGCAAGGGAAAAGAACAGAGCAGAGTCCTGTTTCATTTACACTGCAGAATCTGCACAACTTGGGCCATTTCTGCACAGTGTTGCTGAAACACATTACCTGCAGGTTGCAGTCATTTCTGGAGCTGTGATTCTGCACAACACTGTAACCATCTAGTAGCTGGCCCATCCACAAGTGTCACTAGGATGCATTATTTGAACTATGGAAAAAATCTCTTGTGCTGCTTCCTTCATATACATCCTGTCTGCCACCCCAATGCAGAAACGTTAAAGTGCTTTACTGCTCATTAAGTAAATGCCAGGGACAGCAGCAGGCAGGTTGTGGACATTCCCAGCTCATCCCTCGTCCCCACCCTACAGCAATTAGGGCCAATCGGGGCAATGGGGGGACAAAGGTGGGCATGGGAAGTGGACAAGGATGCTGTAATGCAGAAGAGACACTCTGCTTCTATTTGCATTAAGACAGAGAAGTGCGGAATGCAGCATCGTTACTGAGCTTCAGGAGAATCCGCCTTAACTACTCCACTATCTGCTTATGGTGTCTCATGAAAAGGGCCTTGGATGGAATAAAATAAAATAATAAAATAAAGTAAAATAAAATAAAACACCATTGTCTCCCTCAGATGAACGAGAAGCTTTAAGGAAGGAGAATGGACCCCTCTGCTCTTTACATCACCTATCAGTGTTCTAGTCTGGTTCACATCATCACCTTCAGCCCCCAGAGGACAATTATGTCCTGTAAATTCATGAAATAAGCTGGAAAAGTCATGAAGCAATCAGAACATGTGAGAGAAATGGAAGAAACCATTTCATTATTGTGGTGGAATAGTGTTTGAGTGGTTGGAACGACATAATGAACTGAGAACCTAGAATATCATTTTGTGCTTTCTAGCATGGAATAAAAAATTAGATGGGCCAGGTCAAGACTCAGTGAAGCTGCCTTTGCTCTCCAGTTACTACAATCCATGTGCTTTTGGCTAGCTTTTACCAGTGCTTTACAATAATGTAAAGTTTTTACAAGTGTGTGCTTCTCTTCTCATATGCATAGGCAGGACCAGGGCAGGATGCTAGTAGTGATGAGCCTCTTTCTTTCCTAGATCTAATTTCACTTTCTTTAATCCTATTCACCAATCTATGTCCTCTAGACACTTTTGTTTAGGACTGAACAGCTGGGCCCTGATAACTAGTTAATGAAATAGAGAGCTGGATGGCATCAGCATACTGATGACCCCAATCTCCCAAGTGACCTCCCTCTGGGATAATGGCAGCTGGAGCAGTAGTCCATGGCTGGGCACTATGTAAGCCATCAAATTGCTGCGGGATACAGTTTCTGTGTGGGTGTGTGCGGCTCATAGGAACTGAAGCTTTATATCATCTGAAGATTAGCATCTTCTCCTCCTCTGTTGCCATCATATGTCAAAGCTCAGTTCCCTTTTCAAGGCATGTTACACCCTTTCGTGGTGTGAGATGATGTAGTATCAAAAGTATGCAATTACCACTGATTGATCTAAAACCTTCGTAATATGGTTATTAAACAGAAAGAGAGTGTTGACAATGCACGCTTCTTCCATACATAGGAAAAATAAAAGAGGGTGTCAGCTGCAACATAGAATCCTATTAGCCTTTGACTGCAACTGAAAATTCTGCAGATATCTTAATTGAACTGTCTACAATTACCCCTAGATCTTATTTCCAGAGATATGTCAGCTAATTTGGAACACAGAAGCAGGCATGTAAAATTCAAATTAGTTCTCCTGGTGTTTCATTACTTTGCATTCACCTAATTTAAATTCCATCTGCCATTTAGTTGCCCAGTTGCCAAACTAAGACAAGCACTTTGGAGCTGTACAAAGCATTGTGTTGCTTTGACAACCATATTAATGGAAGATGCTTATTAAAAACCTCATCCTTGATACGAATACAAGTCTAATGACTTCACTTCTTCAATCTAGAAAACTTAGCTTCACACTTCCATCACATTATCAAGTAGCCACCTTTTGGGGGTAATTTGTCATTTATTAATGTCGAACCCAATGAATGGAGTATTAGAACCTAGGGGAGTCTGGTGTGACAGGCTGTCAGATATTTGAGGATAAACCTTGCTTACCTCTATGAAGATGTAGATCTTGTTGTTAGGATTCATTCATTCAATTTATGTTCCTTCTCTTGCCAAGGTGCTCAAGGCAGTTTATACAATTTAAAATAGTTTGCTAAAATGTACATTTTTTCCTAAAATAAAGTAACAATGCTATTAAAACTGGATAGTGAAAAACAATTTAAAATAAATTTAAAATATTAAAATTAACAGAAATAAAAATACACGATGCTACTATAGGTCCAAATGATGGACTATCCAGCTCACTATTGTAGACTCAGTTTGAGCAATTATGGACTGAAGGTATAATAGGATACTTGCCACTGTCCAACCATGCCCAAAGACAACTCCAATGTTGCTTGTCATGGTATATTGAAGTGAGCAGAGCTATATTGGTCCTAGGCAGTGGTTCCCAACCTTTGGTCCTCCCGGTGTTTTAGAATTTAGCTCTCAGAATTCCTGGCTGTCATTCACGCTGGTTGGGGCTTCTGAGAGCTGAAGTTCCAAACCTCTGGAGGACCAAAGGTTGAGAACCACTGGTTCTAGATATCGCAAACACATAATTGCATGAGGATATAGAGATCTGCCCTGAAAGAGACTTTTTTTCTTCTGGAGAAAAATCACCCTGCATCCAAAAGTTCTGGACAATTATCATGTATAATAGTTCCTAACAGAAGGTAATAACATAAACTTTATTGGATTTTCATCATGACTGGGGCTGTAAGAGCTGAAATAGCCAGACCTTGGAAAAATGTAATGAGTCTCAGAATGGCTGGATAGATGCCTGGATAGAATATGGTGGACCATTCTTGTAGGGCAAAAAATGATGTTGCATGTTTGCTTAGCTAGAGATGAAATAGAGGATTTTTTTTTTCAGTGAAATGGATGTAATTCTTTTTTCCTGTTTCAGATTTCTCAATCCAAGGCATGCCATCTTCTCACATAAATTTTTTGGACTACTATCTTCTAAGGAACTCAAATGGTTTTTACATGAGCTGTGTTTCCTTTATTGAGATCATGGATTTGTTTTAAAGTGCTGGTGACTGTTGCATTTCTCTCTTTCTCTTCTTCTTCTTCTTCTTCTTCCTCTTCTTCTTCTTCTTCTTAGTAAGAAGCAAAGGGAAGGAGGATTGGGGATTTTCTGTGCTATCCAACAATGTTAATAATTATCCAATAAAAACTTTTTGATTTTTTTAAAGAATAAAATTGTGACTAGCCCTTTTATGGACAAGGTACTCAAGAGCAGTGCTTCCCAGCCTTTGGCACTTTGAAAATATGTGACTGGGACATGAGTTGAAGTCTGAAACAATTGAGACCCAATGTTCTAGAGGTTGATGAGCAAATACATTACTGGGACTTATGCATGTCTGTTTCAAGGGCCTAAATGCCCTAAAGATCTGTTTGATATTTGAAGGTAGGCAGGGTCAGACCTTATTAGTGCTTGGATGGAAGACTGCTAAAGAATACCAGGTGCTGGAGGCTACATTTTAGAGGAAGGAACTGGCCAAACCACCTCTGAGTATTCCTTGCCTAAGAAAATCCTATGGAATTCATTTGGTCACCATAAGGCAACAGGCAACTGAAGTCACATGCAGACACATGTCTCTTTAAGGCCTGGTTTGAAGATTCTACCAACTTTATTTTTACTGATGGCTGTCTTTACTGAGTGAAAAATAGGAATGTAATCCAGCTATTTTTATCTCATCTCTCCTCAATTTTTCAAGCATAGTTTTCTGTAAGCTGTCTCTGTAAGTCGGAAATAAGAGAAACTTTTGTTCTTGTTTATTGTTTGGATGTGTATATATCTTCTATGAAGGGTTCCCCATGTGGGATGCATTGAGATGAAATTATAAGATGGTGATTGCTGCATTTATATTTCTATATCTATTGTAAAAAGAGTAGCAACATGTTTCTTTAACAAGAAGTTTTAACTGCAATTATTTTCAGTTTATACTAGAAATAATTTTTTATTATTTCTAGTATAATATAATAACATTTTGCCCTCCTTGTCTGCTTTACTAGAATCATGTTGCTTCCTTCTTCCTTTTACTCTTTCACAGACAGCTTGATATCACAAACAATATTTACATCTTTAGCAAGATTATGATAAGCTTCAGTACAAACAAGCACACACATTGAGAAACATTCCGATTTTGAAAAGACATCCATTCAAACTCCTTTATCCTTGGGTTCCTTTCCTCTTTCCCCCAAAGGTAAATGTGTCCTTAACACAAACAGGGATTTGTAACTTTCCAAGCCACATATAGAACAATGTTTTTTCTTTTCATTTCCAGTGTTTCTGAGCAATACAGAATAAAGCTACCCAAGCTGTTGGACATTGTTTTAGGCCCACTGTCTGACTGGCAGATCACAGGAAAGAAACATATCCCATGAGCCTCTTTGTGAGGTTGTTACTAACTGATTGAGTATTCACTTTCATGCCTTAAATCTCTGAAACCCAGGTGTGTTGTAGATTAGCACAACTTACAAGCAGTGTGTGGAGATTTATTATGATAATTGTTGCTTTTATTTTTTATTTCCCTGAACTCAAAGATAATTAATGCCAGTGTGTGTCCTGGTATCTGACTCCCTTAATTGGCCCTGTGGTGCCTTGGGTGTTTGAAAATCCACTCACTTAAGTTTTTTTTTTTCCTTTTGACTTGTTTTCCTGGAGCTGTTCATTAGTGCCTAAAATATTTGATTACATTTAATTGTGATGCCTTCAATTCAGTGCACCTGCTGCAATTTACATAGGGGGAACGGGAGCTTGCCAAAGCTAAAAAGAAGGGGGGGAAAAGAAGAAAGAGAAAAAAAGTGAGATGGGGGAATTAGATGTAAAAAAAGAATTCCCCCATAAAGGGTAATTGGGGTTAAATACAGAAACAAAACAAACATATTATATAGTTTAGAATTTTCCCCTTTACAATTACAGGAGCACCAAAAGTATTTAACAACTTCATCTTCCATTTAAAAAAAAAATGGCTTCTATTTTCCCATGGACATCCGTACTTAGTTCAAACCTAATCTCTAGTATTAGAAAATCCACATGCTGTTGTTCTTGACAGTCTGGCACCCTCGAGCCCCAATTTTGCTTGGAGATGTTTTGTTTTTGTCTCAGCTTTTTCCATTGCTCCCAGCATTCTGTTGCTTTCACCAAGTCAGTAGCAGCAGTCTTCCATGAGTGCTAACATGAGTTAACAGCTTGACAGCATGTTGTTGGGCTGGGCAATGTTCTTCCAATTGACCATGCCATCATTTAACAAGGTTTCTTGGGAGGGGAGCAGTGAGGAAGGAACTAAGAAAATGCAGGACCATTCGTTTTCAGAAGGGAAATACAGATCAGACTTTTGCCCTTTCTATTAAACCACACAGTTTCTTTTCATTTATCTCCAAAGACCAGCATAAACCTTTGCTACTGCTGTTAAAGCATGCTTTCATAAGAAAAGTAATTATATCGGTTTTAACACCCCTATAATGTTTGTATTGCCTAATAAATCTCTATTTGATCCTTGCAGTGGTTGCAAGCAAAGGAGTGCAAAAGCAGTATTTATTGTGGTATGAGAATAATGTGACCCATTAAGACACATTTCTCACTGATATCCAGCAGCAGCCTCTCCAAGTTATGACTGAAACCACTACAGTTTGTGTTATTGCTCTGCTTTTACAGTAAAAGGGTGTGAGACACCATCGGTGAAGGGGCTTCATATATCTGAAAAGGTGCTTGAGTTTTGATGAACTCACTCATAGGGGAATCAAAATTTTATTGTACTTCCACATGTCCTAGGAAGCTAAAATTTGGTACACTTGTTATCTATCTTCAAGAAAGCTGAAACGTTGTGCGTATATACCTGACACATATTAAAATCTGAAAACCACATATCTTTTCTTTGAGCTAGGGAGTGACAGAGCTGGTAAGGTACTTTCACACCACGCAAGAAGCTGGAATTTGGTACAATCTTGTTTCAAAGCAAACTGATAGATCCAGTTTTTGAAAGTGAGACATTTTCATTTAATACTCAAAATGTGAGATGTGAAGTTTACTTTATCACAAACTTCAGCACAGATTTCCACACGTGAAACTGCCCTATTTCTTATGCCATTTTCCTCAATAAACACATTTTTGCAAGCAGTTTCTCCAGTCACTAGCTTTGGACTACTAGTTTTTTATCCTTCTTGAGGGATGAAGGTTTTATAAACTTTATATGCATATAATGTGTGCATTCATGTTAGATAAGACAGCTTCATCACAGCATTTGGAAGAAGTATAAAAAACAAAAGAAAACTGTATTCTTGTTTGAATATACATTTAGAATGTGGACATTAGTTTAGGACATATTCAAATACAAAACAAATTTTGCTCCCATTTCTAGCTCAAAACCAAAACCAGAGAAATACAATAAAAATGTCTGTCCTATCTTGTTATTTGCCCTAGCTAATAAAAACAGGAGGCAGCATGGTGTAAGCTGGATGTTGAACTAGGACACTGGGAGACCAGGGTTTGAATTTTCGTTTGCCCATGGAAACCCACTGGGTAAATTTGCACACACACTCTTAGCCTCAGAAGAAGGCGAAAGCAAACCCCCTCTGAATAAATCTTGCCAAGAAAACCCCATAATAGGTTCACCTCAGGGTTGCCATAAATCGGAAATTACTTGAAGGTACACAAAAACAATATAAAATATAAAATATACTCCAGGAAGTTTATATGATGCTACTTCCTAAGCTAAAAATGAACTGGTTTGGCAGAAGCACAAAGTAGAATCCAGTGGCCAGAGCCTTTTGGCAGCTTCTTGGGTCATCCTAATTCAACAACAACCATGGCTTTACACTAGGCCAAGGGAAATGTGTGGTCCTCTAAATGTGGTTAGACTGCAGCGTGATTTCTCATTGTTGACAGTGCTGTGTATGGTTGCTGGGTTATGTAGCCCGACAGCTTCTGGAGGACTAAACTTTCCTCATCCCTGATTTCCCATTCTGAGCCTATACAAAGTCTTGGATCAGATATTAGCTCCAGAGTGCAGAATGAACCAACACCAAGTAGGATGCAGATCCTCAACTATTTTGTCTTTGCATGTGAGGCCAAATAATTGAATTAAGCAACTCACTCTCTGCTTGCTTATTGGGATTACTTGTGTTGTCTATGAACAACCATGAACTATGAGACTCTGAATGAGTAGCAGCACGTTCTTTACAAATACCACCTGATTATGAGTTTGGAAATTGGCAGCTGCTCTCTCTATGCCTGTTTGTTATGACTGCAGCCCAAATAACTGGTGGATTAAGGAAGTGATCAAGAAGTTTGCAGTAATTGTTCATTTATTACTATTACTACTGTCCTAGTTTATGGTTTTTGTAACTTGGATACTAATTGCAATTTATTTCTTTCGCCTTTCTTTGGTGTAAAAAATACATAATAATAATAGTCAACTTTGTTTCTCAACAATGTAATTGTTATTCATATACATATGTACTACATTTTCAGGGGTTTTTTAAGTCCACGTGACTACTTATAGGACAAATAATTGAAGTAATTTTCTCCTCACTTCAGGAGAAAGCAAATATTCTTCTGTAATATTCACCCAGTATTCAAATGATTGAAGTGTTATGCAGGAATTATTCTGCACAGAAAAACACACTGGATGAAATTCACAGTTACTAATGAGTAACATATTGATATGCATTTGTGTTTGATTCATGAACATGATTCTTATATATTCAATAGTGTGAGGGATATGTAGGGACTGTAAAAGTCCCCCAGTCCTGATTTACCAAGCAGCAGGAGTTGTGAGTAATAGGAGTCTGTCATCACGTTGACATTTCCACCACCCCCTCTGGCGAACAGTCTCCAGTGTGATCATCAGAAGCAGAATTCCTGTAGCAATTCCTCCTTGAACTTGAGATCAATTACAGGAGTGGGATGAACATGTCAATCTGCTTCATCCTGATCAAGAGAACAAGCCCCATCATTCACAGTGGCTGCTGCACACTAAGTGAGGATGGGGGCAAGTCAGGCCAGGAGATGCTACCTGGCTATGTAGCTATGGTTGTTATATAACACATGTGGAATTCAGGGCACATGTAGCATGTAGTGCTACATCTTTCTCAGAACATCAGATACCAGAGAAAATTACACAATATTCTTGCTGTTATTTTTCCCAGACGGATTTCCTGATTGTCATTGACCCCATTTTTTCATCTGAGAATGAACAATTCTTGCAAATATTCTTTCCATCCCTAAAAAAGCAAGATACCAGAATAAATGAGAACAGGCAGGGACAAGTTACAGACAGGCAGTATACAAGTGAATTATCAGCTGCGATTAAACTACAGCATAAGCCATTAGATATGGAAGCAACTCCAACTAAGGAAGATAAAGAAGTAACAGAGATTTACGTTTAACTCAAGACAACAGAGTATAGCATATAGAACATTGTATTCTGTGGCTGTTTCAGGGTGGCATTTTGGAGTCTATAGCCCAAGTTGTCAGAATGAGCACAAGATTCTCCCCTGACCCCCACACACATAAAAACAGTAGGGCTGCCATCCCATATTTTGCAAAATGCTATGAGGTTCAGCGAGTAATAACGTTACCATTTAATCTCATAAGATTTTTAAGTGCAGAACCTAACATTACCAAAATGTGCCACTGTGCTGTTAACTTTATTGTGTCTTCATTCATCCAACATAGCCATGTTTAAATATTTGAAGGGATGTCATGTTGAGGAGGGGGCGGGCTTGTTCTCTGCCGCTGCAGAGACTAGGACAAGGAGCAATGGATTCAAGCTGCAGGAAAGAAGATTCCACTTGAACCTCAGGAAGAACTTCCTGATGGTCAGAGCTGTCCAGCAGTGGAATATACTGCCTCAGAGTGTGGTACAGTCTCCTTCTTTGGAAGTTTTCAAGGAGAGGCTGGATGGCTATCTGTTGGGAATGCTTTGATGGGTGTTCCTGCATAGCAGGGGGGTGGACTCAATGGCCCCTGGGGTCTCTTCTGTTGGGGAATTGAGAGATTTTTGGGAATGAGACTCTCAATCAGCAGAGTATCTTAGTAACTGCACAAAAACGGAAGTTGAACAGATTACCAGTCCCACTTCTATTACTCCACCCCAAACACACTTAACCTAGCTCAAAATAAACACAAAAAACAATTTGGTTAAAAATATAAAAGAATTTATTCACAAAATCTTGTGCATAGTCTACACAGGTTCAATTCTTGAAGAAGGTAGGAAGAAAATTAAGTACTCACATGCTTGCTGAAAATAATCCCTGTTAGGAGATCTCAGGGCATGCTTTCAGGACAAAAGGCGAAGACAAAAGGAAAAGGAGTAAATGGCAAGAGAACCTTTTTAAGACCAAAGAATGTGTACGTGCTGGAGGAAGAGGTGCTGACCAAAACAAACAGGAAGTTTTCTCTAGGCTATCTCTCTATGCCTACAATAAACATGCAAACAAACTAGCCAGTTAGTTAAGCATGCAAAGGTTGCCACTCCCAACATCTTCCAACTCTATGATTCTATGATTCCACATAAACAATATTGTCAAGGATGGATATCCACTAAAGTAATAAGATTCCACTATATTTTGCACTCCATATTCCTCCTCAATTATTCTGATTTTTTGTTTTAATAGGACAGGAAATATAAAGTGTGTAGAACTAAGAAATATAACAATCATGCAACTTCTAGGCTGAGAAATCACAGGAGATGAAGGTGAGTGGGGTGGGTGAGCATGGGTGGGCACTCCTAGAGCCCTTTGCTTGAAGACAAACAGACAGTAAGACCACCTAAATGCTGATATTGCTCTGCTGTTCCTCAACCATCTGTGAGGCATTTTATTTCCGAAGTTCCAACAGAAGCCCCACAACTGCTGCATCCCAAAGACATTATTTTGCCCCCAATCAATGTCTTTGTGCCCCAAAGCCCTCTTGTAACTGTCTTTACACTAACTTCTCTTATCTCTAACATAACACTAAAATACCTTGGGACAGGAGGGACGATGAACTATACACATCCTATTAAGAGCATGACAATGTCCCCAGGTAACCTCCCCTAAAGTTTCTGAGTTCTTTCCTGAGGAAGAACTACTTCAAGGCCTGGAATTTATGCCTATCTGGCTATGTGATAAGGTCAGAAG
Source organism: Cyclura pinguis (assembly GCA_030412105.1). Taxonomy (NCBI): domain Eukaryota; kingdom Metazoa; phylum Chordata; class Lepidosauria; order Squamata; family Iguanidae; genus Cyclura; species Cyclura pinguis. The sequence continues at coordinate 137,278,806 of CM059600.1, forward strand.
TAGAAGTAACTTTTTTGCAAAGAATTCCATTTCCAATATCAAAGTTATCACTGCAGTATATTCTGGTTGTAATTTAACAAGAGATGACCACTTGTTTGCATTATAATTATCATCTTTAATTACTTCTATAATTGTGGCAGCGGAAAGAATATCCTGAGGTTCAAGTGTGGAGGCATTCTTCAGAGTGAACCAGAGCATTGTTAGCCGCTCTGCATAGTTTGCATGCCCACCATCTGTCTTGCTCAGAGGGGGCCTCATAGTGAAACAGGCTGGGTGGCTCCTTTGATGAACTCTTCATCTGCTCATCTCCTGTAGCTTTTTGACCCAATGGGATAGAGCCTTGCTGTGGTGCCACCTCGCTGGAAGTAGGCATCAGTGAGACCTCTTCCTAGTTCATGCTGTTTGTTGTCACTCCTGGTACATTACCTGGAAAATTAGGAGGCTTGAAGGTCATCTCTCTTTTTTGATTCCTCTCCTCCACAAATGGTTGAAAAGACATTGGCCATACATAAAAGGTCTTTCTACACTACACTGTTATAGTGCTATTATTCCACTTTCAACATCCTGTGGAATTCTGGAGTTTGTAGTTTACTGAGGCCAAAGAGCTCCCTGGCTGAGAATTCTAAAAGCCCCTCTCTAAACTGCAAACCCCAGCATTCCATAAGATGTTGAAAGTGGAATGATAGCACTATAACGGTGTGGTGCAGAAATGGCCATAGACTCAGACAAACAGGGAGTTAGCACACAAGCCAAATGTTGGGATAGAAGCATTCAAATATGTTCATCAGCTCATTTTCCCAACTGCTTCTAATGCCAGGGCTTACAGGTGAGTTGAATACCTAATCTGCTTAAGCAGCATCTTACCAACCAAATATCTTGTTGTTGATGTGGGCCTTCAAGTCATTTCCAACTTATGGCGAACCTAGGGCCCTATAGCACATGTCTAATATATTCCAAACAAATATACTGTGGACCTTATGATTAATTAAAGAGAAGCTAAGAGAAGGCAAGGCAATGAGGGATATTCTTTTGCCTTAATAAGTGAAGGTCTACTGCGCTGATGTAAACAGCCATTCTGGAGATTATTTGAATGAGAATAATGTAATTGCACAAATAGGCTAAGTCTGGTTTGTGAGTTTAGGAAAATGAAAAGGAGTAAGACAGGCAGCAGTCATGGTTCTTGTAGTTGGTGGCATGTGGTGAATAATTGATTATTTCGCCTTTCCGTCTGATGAGTTCACTAATTCTCTCAGTGCCATATGTCTAAAAGTGTCATGATCACTATTAAACCAGTGGAGAAGCCCAATGAGCCCTTGAGAATTCCTACCATCTGAGATATCTTTTAAGCTCGGAATGTAAAATTAAAGGCACATAGAAGGAAATGATTCTGAAATCTACATATTATCCACATGCTGTAGTGTTATACCTGGCAGGCACCTTTCAAATATTACACAAAGATTTGGATAATTGACCAAGAGACAGCTACTGAGTGAGAGAAGAAAAGCAAACTTGTCAAATTCATTTTGCTTATGTATTAAAATACCTTTGTATTAAAATCAAGATCTACAGAGTTTTAAGAATCCCAGTTCCAGCTACAATGGGAGAAGAACAGCCAAGCTAGGAATTTTGTGTAAAATGGACAGACAATTTATAATACACAAATTGGATTTTTGACATTTTTAAACAGAACAGCAGGGATTGTCAACTGTGCACAGGCCAGAGCCAATTTCCAGCTTGCACTCTGCAGGCCAGTCCCCTGAAACATTTTAAAATGCCTTCTCATCAGCCTTATCCCAGCCAAAATGGTTGTCATTTTGGCCAGGAAGCAGCTGAAGAGGAGGTATTTGTGAGTGGAGATTCTTGTGCAGGGACTTTAGGGTGTTTTCTTGCATTTTGAAGGACGCTGAACAAATCTTGCCAAGAAAACCTCATAATAGGGGCACCTTAGGATCTCCATAAGTTTGAAACTATTTGAAACACAACAACAGCAACTAACCTTGTCTTATGAAATTTGCTGACCACTGATGTGTGTGAGTGGAACATGCAGTCAATAAAGTTATGACCTAGATGAAGTTTTGCTTTCTTTTAATTTTAACATCCCAATATCACATGAATCTCAAAAGCTTGTGCATATTTGGTGCACAAGCATTTTGGTCAGCCTAATAAAGATCAACTTTTTTAGATTCTGGAATTTGAGACCATCACATTGTGTTAAAGCTTTATTTGTCTGGCCTTTTTGATAGGTAAAATTATGAATCGTTTCCCAAAAGTCAATTTTTCTAATAAGTTCATACTCAATAATAAAAATAGCTAGGTGGCTTAACCGTTCTCTCAGTAGAATTCTTGCTGCATTTGATGCATGCTAGCTGGCTGAAATGTCTTTAAGCTTTTGCCACAGTCATCGACAGTGTGGAAAAAATCCATCAGCCTATGGACACTTCACTGACAATTAGTAGCAGTTTTTTAAAAAAATGTCTCACAAGAAGGTTAAAAAATGTTCCTTTTTCAAACACAAGTCCTTCCTATTCCTACATCAGTTTACTTTCTTTTTTATTTTAAGCTCACCTGTTTGTATGCATTTTTCTATGTAAGTTCATATATGTCAAAATGGTTACATATTTCATATGCATAAAAGTCTAACTACTATGTAAAATAGATTGTTTTTTTTTAAAAAATGAGAGGACCATCACAAAATTCAGAAAACTGTGGAAAATGAAAGGTAATTGTGTCTTGGTTCATGCATAAGTTCATGAGTTCTCACCCACTTAGATGATACTATTGAATCTATCAGAAAAGAAATCAGTTGATAGTGATGTGCCTAAAGAAGTTTTATACAGGTGGTACAGTCCCAAGAAAATGCTTAAGGGAATAATGGTACTATTCTTATTTAGGATATGATTTTTCTTCATTTTTTCCCCCTGATCTCTAAAATCTGAAAGTGTGGAGAGTTCCACTGTGCTAATATTTTTATCACATCCATCCATTTGATATAGTCTGAAAAACTGGGGTCCTTTATTGAATACAAGATGATGTGAATCATATGATATCTGCCTGCCACAGGTTCCCCATTCCCATTTCCAACTGGGAATATGAGACTGGGGATATCAGCTTTCTGTGCTATGGATGCATTGGAAATTGTAAAATTGAGAAAAAGGCACAGTCAGTCATACTTTCTAGATGGGAAATGGAGGCCAGGAAAATTGACTTGCCCAAGGTCACCTACAGTTAGTCTTTGACATGTCTGAAAGTAGTTTCCAAACCTCCTGAGTAACAAATACATGGTTAGCTCCAAATTAGTCATTCCTCTCAGAGGAAAAGGAAGCAAAAACTTTTTAAAAGGTCAAGACAACTCTTCAAGCAATTGAGACTAAAACAGCCACATATTTAAACTATAACACTTGAGACAGGAGTTTGCAGCAAATTGGACTGAGAAATATGTGGGTTGCAGCACTGAAAGCCAGACAGGAGTTCTGGATTTATGATGGGAAGATGGTGTATACTGCAAAGAAGGAGATAGCATGTGTGGAAGTTGCAGCTGGACAGATAAATGAGCAGATATGTGATTATGTGAGCAAAGTCTTCCTCGCAATGGTTTCTATTCCACTTTTATTCAAATTACATTTATTACAGCTACATATGTAAATTAGCATGTGTAAAATTATGTATCTTGTATTCATTGTTAACATTTTTTATTGAGCCTTTCCACTTTCATTTTGTGTGTCATACCTTTTCCTTTTTGATGATACTTCAGAGACATCTAACCTGTTCTGAAGCATCCAAAATCATTCACCCATGCTTTCAAAACGTATTCTCCTTTTTCTTCTCTTTGGCTTGGTAATATAACTTTTTCCTTTACTCCTTCTCTAGTAGCTTTTTGTTTTTCTCTGATTTTTCATTGAGCATTTAAGCTTCACCTTAAGAAAGTAGTACTGGCTACAGCAGCTTTTTGTTGAAGTAAACAAATCTTTGAGGAGTTGTATTTTTGAAAAGTATTTCCTATAGTGCTAAGTCTGAAGGTTTAACTGCGCACAGTGTTTCAGTTTAATAGTCAGCCAGGGACAGAAAGCTATAAGGAAGGCACTGAAGTAATCTTACACTACTGTACAGCTTCTGGTTGTAGAAAAGTATGTACTTTTTTGAAGTAACTAGGGATTTCTTTGGTTGGTAAAGATGCGAACAGGGCAGTAACAAAAATATGGCTGAAGGCATGCATCTTCATCATATCTGAACAACTGATTGGCTCACAGTGTTTTCTGAAAAAAACACAAATGGAGCAAGAATATCCATATGACCTTAGCCCTTCTATGTCTAAGCTATAGTGATTTAAAAACTATTGTCAGTTCTTCCATTAGATTTTATCTTATCCTCTTAGAAAATATTTGTGGGCCTAAACTGCATACCATTTCTCTAATGCAAGCTGTACTTAATCTGTATCAGCTGAAGGACTATAGCAATAAAAATCTGAGCTTAATGCTATATTTAATTGTGTTAATTACTTAGTGTTTTTGAGTGCATAGACAGTTCAAATATATTTACATACTTCTGAATTATGTTGTTTATGATTGCTGTCTTTTAGTATTTTCATTGTGCCTTACTTGTTATTGTAAACTGCCTTTGAAAGGTTTAACAGAAGGGCTGTTTGAAGATGTTTTGAATAAATAACAAAACATTATCTCAGCATTCTTATAAAAACATCAATGTCTAATAGAGACCTATATTGTTCTATTCTTATTGCCGAGAAGGCCGAGGCTCAGAGGGACTCAGGCTGAAAGAAGAAAAGCATGCCTAAAATCACTTAGAAATGTCAGGGCTGTGGATATATATAAGTTCAGGGCTGAAACAATTTACAGGCATGGTTTCCTGCGAGTGATAGCTAAGCCTGTCTGAACTCACTTTGCAAGTGGCAGATGAAACCAGCCCTCAAAAACAAAGAGGAAAAACTTCTAACTGGCTTGTAATTTTTGACACATGGGGGGGAATATATATTTCCATGGTGGCACTTGAGACCTATAGTGCGGGTGGGGGAAATAACAGTTAAGGACATGTTTTTTTGAAGGGCTACCTAAATATTTTTGGGAGGCATTTTCTTTTCAGTTCCTCCTCTCCCAGAAAATTCTTATATTATAGGCACTGCTGTTTGTCAAGAAAACGCTGAAGGCATTTTTGACCCATTCCATTTACATATAATTAATGTAGTATGCTTCAGCTGCTGTTGATTTCTAAATTGATGGTTTTCAGTGTAATTTGCTACATGGGGGAGTCTTATAATTTTTTTACATATATTTAAAAAAAAATCTGTAACCACTCTTGGGTTGAAATGTGTACTGTCCCCTGCATTCCATTCAGAGGACTTGCTGTCTTTTCCTTTGGAAGGCAAAGTATGGTTTCAAATGCCTTCAGTGCTAAGCATGCCACTTTGGAATGGGAATCTGTTACTGCCCTGGCTAGCCCGAGCTTTGGAGATATAAAAGATATCTTTCAATATCAATAATTCGGCTTCACATATCCCTTCCATGTGCTTGCGAGGCCCCTGGACAAGCAGGCATACAGGCTTAGCCGATAATCGCCGTAATATTCCTAGACAACACAGGCAGGCCAGAAACAGCCGACTCGCCGCTTTAGGAGACCTCAAGGCAAGTGCCTCCATTAGGTATGCGAGCAACTCTCAAAAGATCCTCTGCCTAGTGCTGGCAGCTTGATGGTCTAACTATACAACGCTCAAGTACTCCGCGTTTACATACCAGCTATACTATTGACAATTTGGCTGTAACTCAATCATTCAAATTCTGACCTTTCGGAGGCTTTGTCTCCAACTCCAAATCTATTGTTTTCCCAAAGTCCGACCTAGCCTGCGGTCACAATCCTCCTTATAAAAACCCCTGACTTTGAGCGCTTCCTTGGATCGCTCCCGAGTTCCAGACCGCCTTGCTGCCACATCGCTCGGCGAGCTTCCCCTCAGCTCCACGTGCTGAGATACATCGAACCCCAGCTTCGCTCTCCATTTTCTTCTGGACTTCAGGACAGGTTTTGTATCACCCGAACCAACTATCCCTCTGAAAATCCCGCTATCTTACTCACACCTTTATTTTCATTAGTTATCTGTGTGCTTGTGTTGCTTACATCGTGTGCCTGTATTTAATAAAGATCATTCATTATTTTCATACCGGTCTGCTTCTTGACTTGGCCTGACCCCGTAAACACTGGGTTACAAGATCCTGCTAAGTTACCCTGCCTCTCGTAATGCTAAAGTAGTGCTCAGAGCTAATCTTCCCCACCTATTGTTGAGCACATTTTGGTGTCCCTCCCAGGACCCCCAGAAAACAGGGTAACAAATCCAAATGTTCACATAATTAGTGTTTTCCTGCCAAACTTTCCCCACTTGTCATAAATGACCACAGAATCCACCAAAAGACAGAGATACACATCAACGATAAGAATTAATGAAGGAATTGGTTATGTTCCTCGTTTCCTGATGTCACTCCATCCTAATCTCAACTCCCTAGGGAGTTTTTCATTTTAAAAATTGGGATTCAGCTATACATATTTCCATGTACTATTTAGTTAGCCAATGCTCTGTAGCTTGTCATTATGAACATCTTCCACATTTATTGCTATCATAAAGGAAATGGAAATTAACTGCCCTAAAATGGAAACATACATTTGCAGATTATTATTAACTGCTAATGACTCCTGAATTGCTAAGCCACCATCAGAGTCTGCTGTGTACTTTGAGATACTGTTCCTTACTATATTATTTACAACCTTGTTTGCAATGTACAGGCTACGAAATTAATGAATTATCTCAATGCCTTTTGTTTACTGTAACAGATTAGCATGAAATACTGGATATTATGGCAAATCACTGAGTTAAAGAATAACAATTTTATTACTATTATTATTACCTGTTAATATAAAAGGCAATGGTACTCTTGTACCATACATACAAGATGTTCCAACTTGATTTAATGACCAATGTGATACAATTTTAGCTTGAAAGTTATGTCAAACAAACATCTGTCTATCTATCTATCTATCTATCTATCTATCTATCTATCTATCTCTAATCTATGTCAATATGTCTGTCCATTCATCCCGTCCAGGCTTGGCTGGTGGATTACATGTTAGTAGAGCAGTGAATCCACTCCAGCTTTAATGCTTAACATTAAAGATGTTCAAGTTCCTGAACCCTTTCCTCAACATAAGTTCAAAACCTGGATAGTCCTTTGAAGTTTAGACTAAAACCAAATGGAATCATTCTCTCACTGTCATGACACTCATCAGCCACACCTGCATCTGTCTACACCACACTAAAAACAGGAACATTCTAGATTAAATGTAGGGTACATAAAACTTTCTTGATGTTAAAAACAGATGGTATTGCATGAGGTAAATAAGAACTTATTTGCATATTCATTGTAATTTTATGTTGTAATCTCCCCTGGTGAAAAGACTATCCAAATAGTCTGTTTCATTGTTGTTCCAGCTGAATTTGTGTATAGTCATGTTGCCTTCTAGGAAGAGTTCAGGCCTGAGTTGCTCTACAACTCAATCATTTGTCCTTTTAGCACTCCAGGGTATCCATAGAACTCATCTCCAGTACCACATTTTGAAAAATGTGATTTTCTTCCTATCAGCTTTCATTCACAACCATACACAGAAACTGGAAATACTATGACTGGAAATACTATGGCCCTTTTTGCATGCAGTTTCGAAGGCGAAAGGGCCCCTTGAGCGTCGCGTAAATGGGAGGAGTGGTCCGTACGACGCACTCCCATTTACTCAAGAACCTAAAGCGGGCCGCGTACGCATTTTTTTATTTTCGGCTCTAAGCTGAAAATGCTGCGCAGTCGCGCAATGCTCCCAGGGCCCACACGCACTTACCTGCCCTGCGGTGCTTCGGATGAGCCGGGCCGGTTGCGCTTCCTCCCCAGCGCAGCCTACAGCTCCCAGGGTGCGCTGCAGTAGGAAGGCGCAGGGCGTTTGCGCGGCGTTCACGTGACCAGCAACCAGCTGTGGTAAGGAAGGAGAAACCTCGCGCAAAAGGCTGCTCGTGCGACCGCTGCCGCCCGCCTCCACAGAAAGGTAAGGTGGGGAAAGGGCCTATGAATTAACACATCCTGGCAATAATTATAATAATAATAATTGGTTGCAAGTAGTATGCCTTTGTAGTACACATAATTACATGCTTTCATTATCAAAGAGTGTCCTTCAAGAGTGGGAAAAACATTTTATAGAAAATTAATAAAATTTTCTGGCATTGCTTGGCTTGACGTTGATGATTTCAGTTATGATTTGAATGAATGCAAGGTTTCACTGGAGGTATATATAATCTCAAATGTGCACAAAATGTACAGGAAGTCAACCTAAGTTGAAATACAATATTTGATTGAAATCAATTCTAAGTATGTACTGTGGATAAAAGGTAAATAGAAATGTGATGAGACAGGGAGAGAGAGAGAAATAACAGATGACAGAAAAAAGATAGACAGATGATTGATTGTTTGATTGATTGATTAGCACACTGCACAATTTACTGCATGGCACCATTTGCAGAGCAGGGTGAGTGTGGAGGGCTGGCTGCTTCTTACAGCTCTCTTGGATGGGGAATGCCACTTCTGGAGCTGCATACACTTGCACAGTCCCAGAAAGCCCTCTCTGGATGGCAGCCAATGAATTTGAACCTGCTTCAAAATCATTGGCTGCCAGAGCCTGGTCTGAGTGAGAGCTTGTAGGTTTCACTTAGGTCTGGCTCAAGAGTTTATATTCCATCTGCTTTCTTGAGAGCTGGCCAGTCACTTCATGGCAGCCCCCCACCCACCCATGTTATATGTTGCTATGTCTTGTCACAACTTGTAGGGAAAGTCACATGGATCTTAAATCTGGGACTGTTGGTACCAAATGCCATCAGCATTGGTAGGACAGGGTCCTTTTTAGGATTCAGGCAATGCAAGGTGCTGGCAGGTGTGCCTGGCTCAGAAGGACATGTGTTTCATCCCCCCCCACACACACACACAGTGGCAGGAGGTACACAACTGGTAGTGCACACTTCTGCCATTCTAGCTCCTGGCCAACAGTTTGAACAAATTGGTCAAGGGGGGGGGGAGGGTGTTCAATGCCAGGATCCAGACCCATGTGTGTACCAACCTGATCTGTATCTGTAGCCAATAAAGTTGTGGTCTTTTACTTCCAAGCATGTTACCTTTGACCCTTACCACACTATGCTGAGATCCCACATTGTCCGGTCAGGATCCTGGCAATGCCATTGATGATCTTAGATTAGGACCAGAATGCTCACTGGTTGGCTGCTGGTGCATGGGTAGCATTTGGGACATGCTCCTTCCTTCTGCTGTACAGCCAGCCTCTTCCTGGGCTATATTGTAGAATGAAGTGCTTGACAGCACTTCTGCCCTTCCTTGCACACCCACAGCCAATGGGATCATTATGCAAAGGCAGGCTATTACTGGATTTTTTCCCAGTAATGGTTTACAGTGCTATTGCGACAGCTGGGGACGTGACAACATTGGGACCCCAATGACATTGTGAGATGGCATGCATACCAGACCAGCACCAATGTGTCTCCATGCCAGAATGGTGCTGTGGTGCAATAAGGGCCTTTGTCTTATTTTGGAGGGTCTTCACCCCTGGTCATGCAATAGAATCTGAAATGTTTGCATGGGAGATACCAAAAACAGTGGATAGACTGAATACAAAACCTAGCTTTAGTCTTTACTTTGATCCACACAGAAAGTTTGGTGGCTCTGGGATTGTGCATGTCGATTTGCATTGTGTAACAAACACTGAGATACTTTAAATTATAGTATAAATAACAATCTGACCTTGGAAACTAGAGGAGGGTACAAGATAATTTGAGTTTTATAGTGCAAAATCAGCTGAATGGTACCTTGGCTGATATTTAACTATCTCTGACCACATCTACTACAATGAGTAACATTTTGTTGTGCAAATGACAGTGATCTATCTTTGCTCTATGTAAAGCATCTCCAAGTGAAGGCTGTAAATATTTTTCTATTTTATTTAAAATGTGAAAGCTGTGCATTTCTGTGACTGATGCGGGTGCTGCACCCATTCATTCATAAATGATTCAAAATACTAATAAAATGATTTACAGCACTAACAAAAACTTTGTCAAAATCCTGCCAAGGGACTCTGATTATAACCTATTAGTTTTTGCGAATGGGTGACAGGGACCTTGTGGATTCTTCTGAAGTTTCTCCTCTCTCTCTTCTTCTCTCTTTCTCTCACATAAGAAGCACTGTTAAACCCTTTTTAATCAGACTGCTTTGCTTCCAAGTGAGCAGAGAAAATGTGCCTCTAGGACAAACAAAATTTGACACAACACTCCTTTTAATGGGCAACTGATTCCAGTGGAAGGACATGTTTTTATTGTCTTGTTTGATTTACAGTTTTAATTATCATATATTCTGTTAACTCATGTCTTTCTCATTTCCCACATACTCCCAAACAGGTAATGAGTTTGGGTGCACTATGCCCACATCTTTCAGTCAGTCTCCACAGCCAATAGCACAAGGACAGAGCTTAGATGTTACAGAGTTACAATTCATTAATTCAGGAGGGGGAGTAATGACAGTTTAACAAAGTTTCCAAAATTTTGTGTCTGTGTTTGTGTTCTGATTAATATTTCCTGGGTAGTTATACAAGCTACTGTTACCCTGTGAACTGGGGGTCCCAGGAGGGACATCAAAATGTGCTCAACTAAAGTTGGGGAAAATTAGCTCAGAGCACTGCTTAACGTTACGAGAGGCAGGGTAACTTAGCGAGATCTTGAACCCTATGTCTACGGGGTCGGGTCGAGTTAAGGAGAACACAGAAGTTGAAATAATAAATGATGTTTCTTGTTTATTAAATACAAGCAAAACAGTGTATGCGACACACTCATACAAGATAACTAAAGACAATAAAGGTTGGAGTGGTATAGAGGGATTTTTAGAGGAATTGCTGGTTTGGGTGATACTTCACCTGTCCTGAAGCCCAGGAAAAATAGAGAGCGAAGCTGGGGTGCGATGTAGCTCAGCACGTGGAGCTGAGGGGAGGCTCGCCAAGCAAAGTGGCAGCAAGGCGGGATGAAACTCGGGAGCGTTCCGAGGAAGGTCTTGGAATCAAGGGTTTTATGGAGAATTGTGACTGCAGGCTATGCCGTACTTGGGAGAAAACAATAGATTTGGAGTTGGAGACAAAGCCTCCGAAAGGTCAGAATCTGAATGATTGAGTTATCATAGCGATTCTCAATAGAGTAGCCAGTATGCAAACGCAGAGTACTTGGGTATTGTATAGTTAACCCATCAGGCTGCCATTGCGGGGCAGAGGCTCTTTTGTAGGTTGCGTGCATACTTAGAGTACTTGCCTAGAGGTCTCCTAAAGCAGTAAGTCAGCTATTTCTGGCCTGCCTGTATTGTAGTTTGAATATTACGGCTATTAACGGCCGAGCTTGTTTACGTGCTTGTCCGGTGGCCTCGCAAGCACCTGTAGAGGAATAGAAAGGTGTAGCCGAATTGTGATATCAAGAGATATCTTTAATATCCCCAAAGCTCGGACTAGCCAGGGCAGTAACACTACTTTTTAAATATCCTTCTAAGTCATTTTAAAGACATTTTCACTGGACATTTTTCAAGTGTGATGCTACCGTCATAGCAATCCCAAGGCCCTTTCTGTGCCACCCTCTGAACTTGCCATGGGGACAGGAGAAGGACGGGACCATGACAACGCTTCTGCATGATGTCATCATGGTCCCATCCTTCTCCTGTCCCCAGGCAGTGCAATCACAGATTAAATCATTGACAGGTTTTCCCCACCCATGATTGTACCGTCATCACAGATTCACCTGGCCTGCAGAAGGGCAGGAAGCACGATGGAGGTGCTTCCTGCCCCAGTGCAGCCTGGGAAGGTACCCGGCTGTGCTGCGGATGGAAGAGGTGTGGCCATCAAGCCGGTCAGTGCAGAGGGCAGCACTTCTGTTATGCTCCCCTCCTGGCAGAGCCAATGCCGGGATCCCCACCAGACGTCTTCACAAAAAGGTAGGGTGTGGAAAGGGCCTAAGATTGAGTCCTCAAATATGAAAAGTAAAAACAACATAATAAATTATTAAGGGGAAATGTCAATGGTAATGAAAAACTTTTTTCAAATTTTGCAAAGAGTTACTTGACAAAATACAGTGCATCCACAGTATTTGTGGGCTCAGCATTTACCAATTTAACCCTATGCAAAGTAAAAAGTGAAAAAAACATTATCTGACATCCAGTATAGAAGCAGTCTCAGGACAACAAGGGATGCAACAGCCAGACCCAGGCACTGTAGAAAGCAGGCATCTTGCATGCTCTGCAGAGGTGGACCATCAGGAAGAGGGCTTGCTGCTCTCTCACCTCAACAAGTACAGGGTGGGGAGGAGCTTAGCAGCTGAGATGGTCTCAATCCTGGTTGCTCAAGATTGAGAGCACTCAGAATGAGTGACTAGGATTGGGACCAACATTCTCAACAATCCCAGGGCAGCCAGCAGCTCCCAGCCAAAACTCCTCGTTATCCTGGGATTATGGGCAAGGGTGGTGGTCCCGATCCTGGTCACTTATTTGCAAGGAGGAACCATGCTCTCAACAGTCCCAGGGTGGTGAGGATGCTGGCTGCCATCGGATTGTTGAGGGTGTCATTCCTGATCCTGGTCACTTGCAAACGAGCAGTCAGAATAAAGACTGCTGCTGCCAACAACTGCAGGGTGGCGAGGAGCTTCGGCCAGGATTGCTGGCCACCCTGGGCCTTTGGCAGAGGCATGGCAACAGCAATTGCTGCCGCCATGTGCCATTTTTTTCCACAGGAGCTTGAAAACATACAATTTTTTGTATTCACAAGAGGTTCCAGAACCAATCTCTCATGAATACAGCGGGTCCACTGTAGTTTCTAAAAATATAACAAAGATCTGAGCAAGGAATATATATCTGCTCTGCTAAAGACTTTAACTTTTTTAATGTAAAGCTTACATTAGTTGATAAACCTGCAAAGAGGATCTCATACGTGGAGGATTGCAGTTCTTTACCAGTGAATCCACTACAGTCTTTATCTTTGAAGTTTTTACATGATCTTGATAAAATGCTGTATTAAGTTCTGATTATATGCAGTGCTGTTTTGCCCCGCAAAGAAAAATTAAGCCAGACTGCGGTAAGAGGAGAGTAGACACTCAAATGAATATATCATCCTTGTGACTCTGATAGTTTTTTTTTTTTTAAGAAAAAAGATAAACTAGGACAGAAAACACACAAGACAACATTTTGTATTTTCATTGTGCCTATGAAATTCTAGGCTTAATTAATTGTTGTCTTTCTTATGCAAAACAGAGGAGACAGTAGAGATAAGCACAAACATGGATGAGGAGGCAAAGACTACTTCTTTGAAATAAAGTGTTTCCATTTTCCTCGTATCATCTGCTCAGTTCCAAAGAAAACCATTCCAAAACGATCAATGCAATGCAACCATCTGCAGAAAGACCCATCAGCAAGATATCTTAGACAACACAGAATCCTAGGCTATCAAGCAAGAAATGAACAGATGGACTTGTCATTCCCCATTTCAGACGGGTTGACTCTACTGATAAGATCTGCTAATAAGCTGGTCTTGAGTACCCCTTAAGAAGTCAGCAAGCTATGGCGTTAGAAATGAAATACTAAATTGGGTCAGACATACTCTTCTCAAGGTGCTCTGTAGGTTTCATAAAGGTAATAGCAAAATGGATTGGATACTCACTCTGCATCAGCTTCTTGGAAATGACCAAAGTATGTCAGTGTGAGGCATTACACACAATCTATAAACTAAAAAAGAGCGGAAGTAAAAAAAAAACAGGTTCTGTTAGTGGACTGCCTTTTCCACAGCAATATGGATATGGTTCATTACTCAAGGTGGACCAGGAGAATGTACAACTGTAGTGTTCTTTGGAGGAGTCTGAATGTATCCTACTATGTTCACTCAGATTTACTTCCTGTTGTACCTAGTTAATGGGCTTAGGACTGTTGGGATTTTAAAAACTGGTTGTTAGTAAATCTCTGAGTTCATGTATGCAATCTGCTTTTAAACAGACAAGTTGAGAAGCATTTCACATGGAGAGTTGGGTTTATTCTTGAGTTTCTCCACTAATTGGATTTTACCAATTCTTCAGCAGACAGTCATGTGTAATTTGAATTTAGAAACAAGTTCTGTGGGGTTCACATGTTTTTACCCACTTAGGAATCACAACAGGAAAAGAAGCTTATTATTTAGATATAGCACCATTAGTATGTATTTTTGTTATTTTGTCAATGTTTTTGACTTATGTAATAGCCTTGCTTGTCAGAATATTATTCCTGTTAAATGGTTGGGGAAGTTTATGTTTCAGTGAGATCAAGGTTTGCTTTCAGAACTAGTTGCTGTAAATATTCTTTATACTTTGAAAAAGATTCTTTTGGTCAAAACAGATATTACCCACAAATATCAAAACTGTGATGTATATATGTTTTGATTATATTATTCTATGTACTGTATATGTTTTATATTGCATATATCGTTTGATGATAGAATTCTATATGTTGTATCTGTTTTGAATACATTATTCTGTTCACACAATCCTGTATGGATTTTGTTTTGGCACTAGTGATGCTTTTTTTTTCCTTAACACTTTCGGAAACGTGTTCCTATCCTAATCCATAAAGGCTCAGGCCAAGAATCTATTCAGTGCCAGTGGAGCCAAACTGAAATGAATAACCCAGAACTATGAAGGCTGGGATGATACTCCATTGGCCATTCAGGACTAGTCATCTTGATGTTCCATGTCATGGGAGTTAGATTTTGTGTGCTGACTCAGCATTTGCATCGACTCTTTTTATTATAGGGTTAAGTAGAACTGCTTGCACAAGCAAGGACTGGATGTCTTCTTACATAAGCATGTAAAAAGTACAATTGCCAGCATAATCTATTGTTATATTGATGTCATGCCTTACTAGGATTCTGGCCCATGGCAGCAGTTCTCGCTAAATTTAGCAAGAGTTATTTCCAAGTAAATATGCACAGAATGAACAATAAAAATAAGTTAGACAGTTTCTTTGGCAAAATCACTCACCACCTCAGAGTGTCAACAGGCATAAAAGAAACCTTGCTACTTCTACCTTTAATTGCTGGGATGTGGTACTAAAGGGAGATGCTGAATCATGCAGCTATACAGTTGTGAGAGAGTGGGTGGCCCAGAATACCGATCTGGACCTGTGAAGCACTGCAACAAAGAACCTGCTTTTGCTGGTCTCTGACATCAGGCACAGTGCACCATGAGACCAGACATTTGGGGGTGGAATTAGGGGATTTAATATCTCCATCACACCTCTTCAATATCTTTTGGACAAGGCTTTGCTCGATAAGGAGGATGGTGAGCAACACACGGCAGATGAGGCAGCAGTTTTTTCTTGCAGTCTACTGGTTTGAGCAGGGGGACAGCTGGATTGGGTGGCTGGCTAACTGACTGCTATTACAGCTGTGGGATCCAGCTGTGGGATCCAGCTGTGCGACTGTATGCTAGGGAGTGTTCAAACACATTTTAAGTGGGGAGCTTGCTTATGCCTTCTTTCACCCCCCCCCCCCCGCATCTGGCTGGTTATTCCCAGTTCATCCAGGCAGGCTTAACTCGCTGTCTGGGTCTTGACAGGCCTGGTAAACCTCACTAAATTTAAGGCTCAACAGAGCCCATGTAGTGAGGATTAATAGCCCCCAGAAGGCCCAGTAGGCTATTTGTACCCCAGTTAGGCTTGACTAGTTCCCTTCACAGGCCTGGTGGGCCCCAAGTATGCCTCACTAGGCCCCTTTATGGACACAATAGGTCCCACTAGGCCTGTTGTAGGCTAGATAAGCCCCCATTAGGCCCCTTTATAGGCCAGGTAGGGCCTGCTAGTCCCCCGTTGCAGGTCTGGTAAGCGATGCTAGGCTGCTTATAGGCCAGTTAGGCCCAGCTCTGTCCCCTTGGTAGGCTTGTTAGGTTGGCCCGGAAAAAATACATAGACTATTTACAACTTCAAAGCCAAATGAGTACTTGCATGATGTTAACTGTAGCATATCTTGCTTCAAACATTGCTTCTTGGCAAGGGTAAAGTATATAAACACGCTATGCAGGGGTGTAGCTACAACAGAGGCAGAATGACGAAATTGCCCTGTCAAATAAAAATGCTGCCTCCCAATGAAATTTCCCTTCAGTTCCCAAATTTCTAGCATTGCAGAGAGTAAGACAAAATTTGTCTGTGTTTGCATTCCATGGATAAGTTGGCTTCCCTTTATCTTTTATGCGTAAACATGATTTCTAAATGTTCAAGTAAAGTTTTAAGTCAACGCAATGCTGGACATTTGAAGACTGAAGGGAAAATTCGAAAAGGGGAAATCTGAATTGTGGGACAATGCCTTTATTTCCCATCCCATAGTTATACCTCTGATTCCATAGCATCTGGTGGCTCTCCCAGCTTACCACTGAAGATCCTAATTCCCAGTTACCATATTCTGGGTACTTGTATGGAAATAAGTTCTATAGAAGAAATTGCACAGCATCACAATTGCACTAAAATCCCAAAGGTTGAAGGGGATTTTAACCCTGTGTAAATCAGAACCTAACTAGTTTATGACGATGTTGGGTCATCCCAAGTAGAGCAAGAAGGTGGCAGATTGAATCACAGTGGAGAAAAAGATGTTAACACAGGGGAAATGCAAGAACTGCAGCCTCACCAGAGGGAAAGATGCAGATAAAATGGTGTAAACTAAACAATGTCTACATTTGCTGAAAGTTCACATAATCAACACCAAAATCAATGCAACTCCAATTCTTTCTCTTCCTGTGTGTGCATGTGTGTACACAGACATGGGATCAGAGGAAGCTCTTTTCAGTGAGTCCCAAGATTTTCTTCTTTTTTTTAAAAAAAAAAAACTCCTGTGAAAGGTGATGAAAAAGGGTTTAAAAATATTCATAATGTTATAGAAAAACCATGTTTTTCAAGTGTTGAGAAACTGATGAGAAGAATCCTGGACTGATGGAAACCCTTGCACTCTGGAACTTATTCTGTGCAAAATTCATGTGGTTGTTTTTTTGCAGAAAACAGCTCTATGAAGAAAATATTTATGTCCAGAAAATGTTGTAGTTAGGGTTTTATTTTGTGCAAAATTAACATGCAATTCATTTGCATGGTAAGAATATTTTCTGTGCAGGAAACAGTTTTGTTTTGGTTTTTGCACTGTAAATAATATTTCTGCAAAGAAACCCCAAATTTCAAATAAGCTTCAAAAATAGCATGGGTTTCAAAGACTTTCTCAGGGCAGGAAGAAAATGGTTAAAATTCCTAATTGTTTCCTTTCGTGTGTGTGGGTATGTGTGTGTGTGATGAAGAATTACATCTCTAGATGAGATAAAGCATAATATTTATTAATTAATTGTAATTCTGTAGCTACTTTATCTTGAAATTTTCTGTTGGTTTAGAACTCACTTGCCATCTAAACCTTGGGAACGCACTGGCTGCAGTAGATTTCAAACATGTGTTGTTTGCAAACCATTCACAGATTTCCAAGAAAATTTAAATGGCTCTCTCTCTCTTACACACACACACACACACACACACACATCAGTGGGGAAGACAATGTACCTTACATCAGATAAAGGAATCAGGTTTATAAGAGGATTGAAGCTGCATTTGGCTACAGTAAATTTAGTAGAAATGTTCTGCACATGCTTCAAGTGTTGTTGATTCAAGTCTCACCCTGAAACTGAGCAAGCAGCACAGGATGTTTGTGGGATCATTGAAAAAATTGAAAAGCCAATAGTTAGGCATATAATCTATAACTGTCCTTACATGAAATAAAGTTGGTTGGTTCATGAAGTCTCACATTATAAACAAGAGCAAACACATTGTCAAGATTTTTTTTTCAATAGGAATCAGTAGATTTTACTAGGTTATTCATCTTGTATTATACACTGTTCTGTAATAAAGGATGATACAATGTTCAGCAAAATGTTGGCCTTAATTGATATTTCATCTGAGGAAAAAAAAAACCAAATACAACATGATTTTAAAACTAAAGCAGAGTGTTAGGTTTTATAATTCTATAGAAATATCCACTCAATGTTTACATATTCATGAATTTATGCAAACATTCTGATAGCAGGAACTATTTATAAAATGCTAATAATTTACAAGAGAAGCCTCATCCCCATTTTGTTTCTGCAGAGTAAGCACTATTTGTAACTTGTTTATTTAATCATCTGTATGCATATAGGCGGTTCTGTTTCAGTGGTTAAACACAAATGAGCTAAACTAAAACACACAATTACAGACCAAGCAAAACTGAAAGACTTTGAATTATGCCAGCCAGCCGGCCAGCGCTGGTTATTTGAATGGCTAAGGGTACTCTTCCTTGTTTTGTTTTGTTTTGTTTTAAATTAGTCTCATGCTATTTGAGGAAAACAATCACAAAGTATTTTGCTCACTACAGTAGACTTTTGACCAGAACTACTAGATCACAGTCATTCCTGGGCAAAATATGTAAGAGATAGATTGCTTTTGAGAAATAGAGCTGAATATAATCCTGCCCTGTGGCAAAAGATGACTCACCATACATAAGATACAGATATGTTAACAATATTGCCTACATATCCATTTTGTGCCACTGTTTAAATGAAAATGGGAACTATGGGGCAGAACAAAATACGTTGCTCCAGTATGACCCCTACTGGATCAAGCACAGCATTCTGTCCAGTGTTATCTACTATATAAAAGTCAAAGTTTGTGAATGATCTTGTCTGTCTGTGTTAGGCAGGCAAAGACCTCATATGATTGGCTGTGTGAAGCGAGAAGACCTCATATGATTGGCTGGTTGTGAAGATTCTTAGAATGCTGGGGTTGGCAGTTCAGGGAGGGGTCTTTAGAATTCTCAGCCAGAGAGCTCAGGACGGTTGTTATGGAGATGAGGCCTAGCAGCAAGAAAGAGGCCAGTGTATTCCCTCAGGAACCCAAACTCTTTATGTTAATAACTCTGCCTACAGATTGGATTGGGCAATATAGGGAAAAGTTACATGTACTAAACAAGACAGATTAGGGAATTAGAGACACAGGATCTCAAATCTGTGTACTTCAACCCTATCTAATTCTTAAGATAAGGTAATTCCTAAAGTATTTCTAACAAGTCTTACCAATGAGAAAATAAAATCCCGGGCAATGCTAGGTAAATACACTAGTCTAGATATATTTTTAGACCAAGTTTCAGGATAGAAGCAGGCCTGGGAGCCTAATAGCTCTGCTAGTCCATTTAATTAGTAGCTTTTTATTAGCCATGAAATTATTTTGGATCAATTCATTGGGAGAACCTGATAGACAGGTACTATGATGGTCGTAATCCTTTCTGGGGGAAAATGGCCTCATGTATGGAATGCCTGTTGAATGCTTTAACAGTGGATCAGCATGATGCAGGATTACAGCTTGTCTTTCATATCTGTTTAATATCTCTATGAACCAGTAAGAGATGTCATTCTAGCTATCAAATAGACTCTTATAACGACCCCCAACTCTTCATTTTATCCATCTTGTTCTAGGGAGGTTGTAGATTCTGTGATGTATAGAGGTTCTAAACCAATCACTGGAGAAGATGATAGACTTGATGTGTGCAAACAAGTAGAAGCTTAATTCAGACAAGCATATTTGGAGATATGGGATTAATCTATGTTAGATGGTGTAATCATAAAGATGTAGGTTCATAACTTGAGGTTCTTCTAGACCTGAGCATAATCCTGGATTCCCAGGAAGGCCTTTCCCAACTCAACCTGGAGCTCTAACAAATATGTCTCAGTGTGCTCAGTGGAGGAATGATTTATTTAAAAAAGCTGAACATGTTTTACACAGTATATGCTCTAAAAGGTCTTCTTCATGTGCTCTTTGAAATTTAGCTTCAGAAATTTCTACAAGCCTAAATGTGTTGGGATTTTTGTTAATAAATTATTCATCCATTGAGCATCTTGAGACATGTCTCTTGTTTTTTTGCGGACTATATTGGATGCTTTCCCATGCGTATTGCCTTCATTCTAACAAATATATTTATTTGCTAGAGACTTTGAATCTCATGAGGTAACATGTGCCTTAGTTCTACCCTGTCTGCATTACTCTGATGCATTTTATATTGAACTGTGGCTGTGTCCATTGTACAGTTCTCCCTCGACATTCACGGGTTTCACTTTCGCAAATTTGATTATTCATGAGGTGCCTGCTACCCCCCCATTCTACCCCTCCCATTCCCTGGCCTGGGCCAATGGCAGGAGGGTGCAGGGAGGGCAATTGTTTGTTCCCTGCACTCCTTCCGCCACTGCCGAGAGCTTCCTTGCTGGCTTTCTCCTCGCCCTCACCTGTGCAATCCCTGCTGGCTGGCTGTTGCACCCACCCCCATCCACCTGCACGATCGCAACAGTGGGGGTGAGGAGAAAGCCAGTGGAGAAGCTCTTTCCCTACTCCGTCTCCTGCGCCCACCTCCACCTGTGCGATGAAGGTGGTTATTCATGTTTTCTTCACTTTCATGGGGGTTCTTTTTCCCTATCTCCCACAAAAGTGAAGGGCCTACTATATAATACTCACTACGCTTTAGTGTTCCAGACTGCAGAGATAGTCCTGAAATCATAATATGACTAATGCTATTGAAAGCCACTAAGAAGTCCTAGGAGAACCAGCAGAATATCATTAAGGTAACTTTTACTGATTTTTTTTTAATTAAGAAAGTGTTAGGCAGATAAATCATATTTTAGAATGGTATGCCTAATTTGACATGTAGTTTGACCTCCATGCATAAAGTTAAACCTTGTTTAATATTAACTGGAGATATCCAATGTTGCAGAAGCTGATGACAGATAACGATTTCCTAAATCAATGTGGCTGGTGATTGGGAGGAGTAGCTCCTCTCCTAAGCTTTCCATGGACCATATGGGCTCATATCCACCTCTGT
Source organism: Cyclura pinguis (assembly GCA_030412105.1). NCBI lineage: Eukaryota > Metazoa > Chordata > Lepidosauria > Squamata > Iguanidae > Cyclura > Cyclura pinguis. The sequence continues at coordinate 137,299,800 of CM059600.1, forward strand.
GACATCTGCAGGACCCTGGCTAAAGTGTCAGATGAAGTTTTAGCCTTGCTTCTACTTCCACTTTACCTCCATGCCAAACACTCTCAGCCAGTGTAGTGTTTCCAAGCTATCTCAACAATGGGGCCCTACACTGCAAATGGTGACTGAGAATATGGTTACCTTCCTTTAGGGGAAGGAAGAACAAAATGCTTTCAGCTGGTGCCTTGGTACTGGCTGAGTACTGAGACAGAGCTGCAGCCAGTAACTTCACGCACACAAACACACACACACATTGCATGGGAAAGGGGAGGAGGAGTGAAGTGCTCTCAGCTGGCACTTGAGAAGATGGCTGAGTCTGGAGGATAGAACTCAGCAAACATGTTCTGGCAAAGAACATGGAAAGCCATGGTATCTCTGGCCAATATCACTGATATTACAGGGATCACTGTACCCATTCAATAGGATTTCATTGCTTTCTAGAGAAGTAGGTTTGTAGAGACGGAGAAGGTTCATAAGTAAACCACAGGCAAGAAGCGGCTTTTCTGTGAACTGGATTAGGCCCATAGGCCAGAAACTCCCCTCCACTACTTTATAAGAACGCGGAAGATGGCTTAATAGTGTGATGATCCCACCCCAAGGAAAATGAAGGAATGACAATGTCTCTGTTGTCACATCCTTAGTTTTTTGAAAGCCATACTGTAAGTATATCCACACTGCACAGTGAGAGGAATTCAAAACCACTTTAAGAGTCAGGCTCCATCCTATCGAATCTTGGTGTTTATAGTTTGGTGGGCTGTTTAGAATTCTCTGATACAGAGAGCTCTAGTGCTGCAGGTTCAGAAGAGTAGCCAAGATATCTCTGCCAGGGAGAATTCTAAGTGCCTTTTTAGACCACTAGTCCCAGGAATCCAAAGGATGGTGCCATGGCAGTTACGTTGGTATTGAACTGCTATCATTGTGCAGTATGGATACACCCACTATTTTTAGCTTTGGAATTATTGGCCTTAAAATGAGTAGCAACAATAAGGAAAGAGGACAAAAAGTACCCAGAAAATTAAGTCTAGTCTTTTACCGACAGCAATAAATCCTCCTTCTCCAGCACACAAGCCTGAGTTATAACACTGCTATCTTCACCAGAGACTGGCCATGTAAGTTCAAACACAGACATTTTAAAAGTGGAGTTTCTTGGTAAATGTGTTTTTCCATATTGGTGTTATGCTCAACCCAAAATAAGCCTGGCTGTAAACCACAGAAGATCTGAGATCCATTAGAAACTAATTTTGTACTTGAGCATGCTGCCAGTGTAATGGCAGCAATTTGTACATAATCTTAAATTCGCTTAACTAAGCTGTGCTCCACTGTATCATCTAAGAGGAATAATGAATCATAGTCCTCATGCTAAATGTTTCAATTTATTTGTCCCTTAAGATTTTAGTACATCTGAAGTGTTAGAGATGTGTATTTTTTGGAAAAAAAAAAAGCTGCTCTTTTGACTATACTGAATGTCAAATGTAGACTAGTGAAGAAAGTCCTCATTGATAGAATCATAGAATCATAGAGCTGGAAGAGACCACAGGGGCCAGCCAGTCCATACAGAAACACACATCAAAGTATTTCCGACAGATGCCCATCCAGCCTCTGTTTAAAAACCTCCAAAGGAGGACACTCACCATACTCCAAGGCAGCATATTCCACTGCCAAACTGCTCTGACTGTCAGGAAGTTCTTCCTGATGTTTAGGTGGAATCTCTTTTCCTGAAGTTTGAATCCATTACTCCTTGTCCTAGTCTCTGAAGCAGTGGAAAACAGGGCTGTTTCCTCTTCAATATGACATCCTTTCAATATTTAAGCATGGCTATGATGTCCCCTCTTAACCTTCTCTTTTGCAGACTAAACATACCCAGTTCCCTAAGCCACTCCTCATAGGGCATGGCTTCCAGACCCTCCACCATTTTGGTTGCCCTCCTCTGGACACGCTGTAGCTAGTCAATATCCTTCTTAAATGGAGGTGCCCAGAACTGGACGTAGTATTCCAGATGAGGTCTGACCAAAGCAAAATAGAGTGGTACTATTACTTTCCTTGAGCTAGACACCATATTCCTATTGATGCAACCAAGAATCGTGTTGGCTTTCTTGGCTGCCACATCATACTCCTGACTCACATTGTGGTCTACTAAAATTCCTAGATCCCTTTCACATGTACTGTTGTCCCGTCAAGTGTCTCCCATCCTATATTTGTACATTCCATTTTTTCCACCCAAGTGTAGGACCTTACATTTCTCTCTGTTGAAATTCATTTTGTTAGCTTTGGCCCAGCTCTCCAATCTGTTAAGGTCATTTTGAATGTTGATCCTGTCCTCTGAGGTATCAGCAACCTCCCCCAATTTGGTATCATCTGCAAACTTGAACAGCATGCCCTCTATTCCTTCATCTGAGTCATTGATAAAGATGTTGAATAGCACTTGGCACAGGACAAAACCCTGTGGCACCTAACAAGTCACTTTTCTCCAGGATGAAGAGAAGTCATTGGTGGGCATCCTGTGGGTTCACTCAGTCAACCAACTGCAAATCCACCTAACAGTGAGCCCTGTCTAGCTCACATTTTACTAGCTTCTTTGCAAGAATATCATGGGCAACTTTTTCAAAGGCTGTGCTGAAATCAAGATATGCTACATCCACAGCATTCCCTTCATCTATCAAGCTTATAGCTCTATCTTAAAAAGAGATTGGATTAGTTTGGCATGACTGGTTTTTGAGAAACCCATGTTGACTTTTAGTGATCACAGCCTTGCTTTCTAAGTAATTACAAACTGTCTGTTTAATGATCTGCTCTAGAACCTTTCAGGGTATTGATGTCAGGCTGAGTGGGTGATAATTATTCGGGTCCTTTTTTTCCCTTTTTGAAGATGAGGATAACATTTGCCCTCCTCCAGTTTGCTGGGACTTCTCCTCTTCTCTGAGAATTCTCAAAGATTATTGCCAGTGGTTGTCAAGGTCAGAGACCTGGGCGGCAAGCCAGCCCAGAGAAGGGAGTATGAGAGCCAGCAAAGTCCAGCCAGGAGGAGACAAGCAAGCACTTTACATGAGAGAGTTCATTTACCAGAGCATCAAGCGAAAGCCGTAGTCAGAGTTCCAAAAGCCAAGGGTTAAGAGTCCAGAGATCAATTCAAGATAGCAGGAACCAGGTGCTGGGAGCAAGGAACAGGCAAGAGGAGGGCTTGAAAGAAGTTTGTCACAAGCAAAGGAAAGCTTGCAGGCAGGCATATAGCCCAAAACACAGGTGTGGCTAGTCACTGCTTCTTGAACTTAACCAAGGAAGCATCCCTTTGCTCAGCTCTCTTGAGTCTCCGCCTTGTTTGTGGGCTGATTGGCACAGGCTCCAAAGCATCTTCAGAATCGGATCCCTGTTGCCATAAAGGAGCAGGCAGAGGAACGTCCGCGCCTGCTTGGTCCATGGCAGCAGGGGGAGCTCTTGAGCTGCAGGACTCATCTCCAGCCAGAGCCACAGGGACCAACAGCTGCTGCTCGTCATCTCCACCCTGAGCAACAGGAACCAACAGCTGCTGCTCACCATCAGCAGCTCTGACAGGGGCTTCAGTTATCACAGTGGTTCTGAAATTACTTCTTCTAGTTCTTTTAATATCCTTGGATGTGGTTCATCTGGCCCTGGAGACTTGAATTCATTTAGAGTATCCAAGTATTACTGTACTACTTCTCTACCTATTCTGTGCTGAACTTCTACCACTTCCCCACCTGCTCCTCCCCAGGTTGAGTACCTTTTTTTTTCTTTTTGGGAGAAAACTGAGGCAAAGAAGGTGTTGAGCAGTTCTGCCTTTTCTCTGCCTCCTGTGAGTACTTGGCCATCTTCTCCATGCAGTGACCCTATTATTTCCTTGTTTTCCTTTTGCTGTGGATATATCTAAAAAGTCCTTTTTTATTGTTTCTAAACTCTCTGGCAAGTCTGAGTTCATTCTGTGCTTTAGCTTTTCTGACTTTTCTTCTTACATATCCTGGCTATTTGTTTGGATTCCCCATTCTTCCATTTCTTGTACATGTTTCTTTTAATACTTAGCCCAGCTGAGAGTTCTTTAGTCAACCATTCTGGTTTCTTTAGACACCTGCCATTATTGGAACAGATTTAAATTGTGCCTTCAGTATCTCACTTTTAAGAAACTCCCATCCATCATGAACTCCCTTCTCTTTCAATATTCTTGACCACTGAATTTCAGCCAGTAATTCCCTAAGTTTACAGAAATCAGCTTTCTTAAAGTATAGAATCTATGTCTGGCTACACTTGGGCTCCCCTTCCCCCTGAATAACAAATTCCAGTAGAGCATGGTCACTCCCACCTAAGGATCCCACCACTTCTATCCCATTAACAAGGTCATCCCTGTTGGTTAGGATCAGATCTAAAATAGTTGATCCTTTTGTTGCCTCTTCCACCTTCTGGACAATGAAATTGTCTGCAAGGCAAGTGAGGAATATGCTGGACATTGTGCTCTTTGCAGAGTTTGACTGGCAGCATATATCAAGATAGTTGAAATCTTCCATTACAACTGCATCTCTCCTTTTTGAATGTGTGGTCATCTGCTCCAAGAAGGCAAAATCCAATCCTCAGGCTTGCTTTGGGGTCTATAGTAGACCCCCACAATGACATTCTTATTGTTTCTGGTCACCTTAATTCTTATCCAGAGGCTATCAACCTGGCTTCCTGGATTTAAGTCATGGATCTCTTCACAGGTGCAAACGTCCTTGACATATAAAGCTACTCCTCCTCCTTCTTTCTTGTTTGGTCTCTTCTTCTGAAATAGGTTATACTGCCCACTTGCTACATTCCAGTCATGAGACTCATCCCACCAGGTTTCAGTGATACCTCTTATATCATATTTATGTTGTTGTATTAACAATTCTAGTTCGTTATCATTCCTCCAAGCAACATTCACAATTACATAATGTACTAGGTTAATCACATGACATTTCATGGATAAGAAAAGATGCACTTTTTATTGGCATCCTGAAACCTCTTCTCTTACAAACTTCTCTTGCCATTCTAGTTTGAACTTCCAGTTTTCCACTTTACTGACACAGCTTACTCTTTAACTCCCTCTTACATATGAAAACAAATTTTTGTCCTACCTAAAAAACATTTCACTTTCTACACCCTGATGGGTCAGGTTTGCTTCTTCCTCTCCAGAACAATGGGCACAATTCACCACTTCACCAGAACAATAGCCACAGCTTACCAAAGAGGAGAATATGAGCAGCATTTAACTCTCTACCACATGCAGTTTGTTAGCACATACATTTTAGTGGAGTCACACATGTTACAAATGTATTGCCTTAGCCTGATAATCTTAGAGCTACTCTTTAACTCCAGTGCCTACTCATCAGCCCATTTGTTTCCTCCTAATAGTAACAGCTAGTGAAAAGATTTCAGATGAATCTATCCTTGTCAACTGGTGGCCTGTGTCCTATAAGTGGTCCAAGATGGGTTAGCTGCCCCCTGGAATGTGTCAGCTTAGATGTACTACTACTAAGCAAGCTTTTTCCTAAAAATAAATAAATAGATCCCACAGAGTCTTACATGTACAGGCTCCTGCGTACTAAGCCTCATGATTTGTAGTTGTGAGAATAACAAGAAAGGGATACAACTGAATTTCAACATGACATGTGATATTTACATACTGCTTCACAGCTGTCTCTTGCTAGAATCAATGGAGGATGAGATAACAGCTGAGAAGCAGCATGTGGCTCCCCATGGCAAAATCTAACTTGAATGTATTTCAGAATTATATAGTACTTCTAGTCAGACCATACTAGCATTCCTAGCTCTGAACTGAAGAAGTCTCTCAGGGGTATCTATGATGAGCCTTTTGGGAGTGCTTCTCCATCCCACTAGTACTGGATTAATTTCAAACATGAGCTTTACTCCCAACTACTTCCCATACTGAAAGGAGAGAACATCCAGGGGCTATCATATTATTGTAGTCAGATGACATTTCATTTCCTGGAGTGCTGAGAGAATTTTTCAGTCCAGAGACAGTAAGAATTTTATTCAAATTCAGAATTTCAGAATAATAAGAATAACATCATCAGCAACAACAACAATAATGTTGCTGTTATTGTGCACCTCCAAGTCATTTCCAACTGAAGGCAATCCTAAGCCAAACCTATCATTGGGTTTTCTTGGCAAGATTTGTTCAGAAGGGTGTGATTTGCCCAAGGTCACCCAGTGGGTGCCCTTGCCGTAAGATCCATGCTAAGCAGGGATTCAAACCCTTGTCTTCAGTCATAGTCTGATGCTGAAACCACTACACTATGGTAGCTGTTGCACATACGTTTATGCTTCGAAAAACATGTGATTGTAATTCAGCCTCATCTGGTTTATCAGTGTACTTGCAGTCTTTCACTCAGAAACAAGAATCAGAAAAGCTACTTCACATTAAACAGAGTCCTTGATCTTATAGGAGAGAAAAGAAAAAAGTGAATATTAGAAGTCCTTGGTTTATTTCTTCCCCCCACTTTCATCTGCCACCATACTATTCAGAGTTTGTTTGTTTGTTTTCCTCAGTATTGACTGTTTTCTTTGTTTTGGGACTGTACACTGCACACCAGCTCCATGTCACAGGCTTACTATGATGATGAAGATGCATCCTGGCACAGTGCTGACATTAAAGATCAATGGAGCAACTTATTTGTGTGAAATGGAAAATCCATTAGAATAAAGTATATTGATGAATGATCTGTAGACAAATAAGCACTTATTCAAGTCACTCCAAAGACTATAACTATCATACACTGCCAGGTCTAATAAATATATTTATTTGGATGAGTTCACTATTGACTGGCTCTTTATGTATACCGGCTACATTACTAGACCATGAACGTAATAATGAAATCTCATAAGTACACTTCATTCATTTAATAAAACTACCCTCTGTAGATGAGCTTCAGCTTCAGCTTCAGATCACTATTTTGTGATACAAATTGCTGGCGTGGACTTCTTTATTAGAGCTGCAGTGGGGAAAGGTTAAAGCCATCCTCTGCCTCTATGCTAGAATCATGATCCAGATCAAGCACTGTCTCCTAAAGTAAAGAGATAAAAATATGTGTTTTGGCCATCAGAAGCCATTACTGTTTTTGTTAGTGGAGGCAATAATGCTGTTTATCAGAGAGAATCATTTGTACTTTCCTCATACATACCCCATATAAAATATCTCTTCCCACACTGCTAGAGACAGAATGCTAACACTGCTGGCAGTGTTTTATTTGTTGTTTGCAGTTAAATCAGATTGACCATATGCATGAAAGATTTCTAAGAGCACTGGTCATTTATCAGTTCTTGCAAGCTATTAGCCTTGGCTTCCATTATCAGATCAATATATCTGTAACATCCTCCTTTTTTCCCTAATGCCTGCCACTTTTCCCAGTGTTATTGCCTTTTTTTCCCCCCTAATGTGTCATGTTGCCTCACTAAGTCCAAAATATGACAGCCTCAGCTTAGTCATTTTTGCTTCTAGGGAGAACTTAGGTTTGATTTGCTCTTAGGGGTCTATGTATCTTTTTGGCAGCCCATGGTGTCTGTATAACTCTCTTTCAGTTCCGCATTTTGAATGAGTTGATTTTCTTCCTGTCAGCTTTCTTCACTGTCCAGCTTTCACAACCATACAGATAAATACTTTGGAATGGATGACTCTGACTTTAGTACTTATTGATGTGTCTTTGCACTTTAGGATCTTATCTAATTTCTTCATAGCTGTCCTTCCAAATCCTACTATTTTTCTGATTTCTTGTTTACAGTCCGCATTTTCATTTATGACTTAGCCAAGGTACCAAAAACAAACAAACAGACCCTTCATCACTTTCTTTTAAGTTGTGTAAATCACCTGTGGTCATTGTTTTGGTTTTCATAATATTCAACTATGCCCCTGACTTTCTTCCCTAATATTCATCATAGTCATCCCAAGTCTATTTTCTGTTTTCTGCTAATAACATTATGCCACCAAAAAGCTAATATTTGGGATCAGTTTCAGCCCTGCCTTTCACAAATCTTTTGTACCTCAGTATCTTTTCTAAGGATTTTTTTTAATGTCATCACACAAAAATTTGTCTAGTACTTTGAACCTGAAAAGTTCTCATGAATGTGTTTATGTCTTCTACAGAGTTGCACACATGCATGGAAATACTGAAGGCCATTTCTGCACTACATTGTTATAGTGCTATTATTCCACTTTCAACATCCTGTGGAATTCCAAAGAGCTCTCTGGCTGAGAGTTCTAAATGCCCCTCCCTAAACTGCAAACCCCAGGATCCCATAGGATGTCAAAAGTGGAATAATAGTACTATAACAATGTAGTGCAGAAATGGCCAAAGTTAGGAAGATAAAATTACTCCTATGGTTCTCTTTTTCTCTATTTGCTGGTGTATAAGACTCACCTTTTTTCTTGAAAAATACTGTTTGAAAATGAGGTGCATCTTATACACCGATATGTCTAATATGCCAGCAAATACTATTTGCCAGTGTATAAAGGAGGTGCATCTTATGTACTGGGGCATCTTATATGCCGGCAAATATGGGTATTTATTTTTTAAAAAAGCACATTTTATTCAAAGGCTTTTGCATTCAAATGGGTGAAGAGGCTCACAACTATGTTTCATCAAACTACACAGGTTTCTTGTTTCTTTTAGTGCCCAATGCAAAGTACTAGTTGTGACCCTTAAAACTCTTACTGTCCTACTGCTAGTTCCAACTAGAGTAGATATAGAGAAACAATGGGATTTACATAAATCTTGACTTACCAGCCAACAGTTGATTCCACAGGCCTACCCCTCTCATCATAGCATAAGCTTTCATGGAGCAATAGCCCAAAATTCTGTGCTGTTTTTGTTGTGGTAGATTAAAAACAGTCCCTCTGGAACTTGCTAATGACTTTTCCAAAGGGTCAGGAAACATCAAGAATGTTCCCGAAAACTGTAGCTGACACTAAAGGTGCAAAAGGGATAAAACTGGATTGGATGCTTCAATATCATTTATTTCTCAAACTTCAGTATTACTTGATTACAGTTCTTATTTTAAAAAGCTAAGAATATTTTGAAATGTCTCTTTGTTTTATGCAAACTGTTATCACTCTGAAACAAAACAGCACATCCTGTAACTATTTTTGTGCCTCTAAGTACAATTTTCCTGAAACCCAACTCTTGTTAGCACAAATCAGGTATCTTGCAGCCTACCATTATGGTACAATGGCTTTCATTCTCCTCCTCCCTCTTTATGTTATTATTTGAAATACCAGGTTATCCAAGATGTAGCACAAAGTTTTAAAGGCAATGTACTGGGACTGTCAACATATTTTCAGTGTTAATATGAATTGTAATGAAATTTAACAGATGAAAGGCTCCAGGAAATTTTGTTTTGAAAGTGTTGTCCTAGCTTTAGTAGAAAATTCCTTCAGAAATCATTTTCAGAGAAGCAGAAATATGACAGGAAACAGTGCAATAGAGTGTACCTAATTCATTTCAATTCACAGAGTAATGCATTTCAATTCACACAGTGATGCATCCTAGTCACCAACATGAGAATCCAATCAAGATGATGTTTAGTAGAGTTGAAACGAAAATCAGAGAAGTAGAAAGCTGACATTTCCTACTTTGCTAAATGAAGAAGAACCTAAAAAGGACCATGGGATTACCTTATAAAAACATATTCCCCATTTTTGTTATTATTCCCCCTTCCCCTTCCTCTCTTCCTCATCTTCTTCCTCCTCCTCATCAACACTACCAGCATGAAGACTATCAGAAAATTCAAACTGATCTCAAGAAAAAATATCAGGATGGTATCAGGAGACTCAGGGGTAAAGTTCCACCCAGGTGGAAGTACAACCCATTTCTTCTCTCATTCCCACAAAAAAACTGACCTTTTACACATGGCAGCCCCCAACATAAGCATTTAATAGCCGGGGGTGTGTGGGGTGGGATGGGGGATAAGCGTTCCTGTTGAGTTTCTATAGCTGTACACTCAGCAATGATGTGAAGATTGATCACTGTGTTTCCAGTTATAGGCACATAGCTGAATGCACTTCCACCATCACTCCTGCCCTGCTGTCCATCAGCTGGTATATGGCGGGGAGGGGTGCAGCATGTAAAAGGTGAGAGTGATTCACACTTCAGTTGTTGAAAAAGGGGAGGAAGAAAATTGCAACCTGTGCAATGGCCCCCCTCAAAAGATATATGCAAATATAAAATTGTCTTATGCCTGTATATGTCATTAACAGGATGCCAGCCAACAAAAAGAGGCTGGCTTTGTGTCAGATATATAATTATGGCTACCTTTTGTTGATAATGAGTAGATGTTTCATATAACTACATAAAACATAAGGCTGAGGACACTTGTGCTTTGCTTAAATTGCTCTGTTGTATACCTATAAAGTCTGATTCGATAATCTGCCAGCCCTTCCTCCCATATGCCTTTTTGACTGGCCCAATAATATGGTTTGGGAATTTGCCTTACGGTCAACGTGATTATCCTTGCATTTGAAGAATACTGAATTTAGCTCTTGAACAGTGGGACACTATATTGATATCAGAGGAGTTTATACCTGGGCTTTATTTTCTGAAGAATCATTCCCTCCAACCAAATAGTTTTGTTTTTATGTTCTTGCTTTACCTGAATTCATGTCTACCCTGACAATCAAGAGACTGCCTAGGAAACACTATGGTCTCTACCTACACAAAGGCCTGTAAAATCTGGACAGAGATAGTTCTGAGCCACCCCACCCAAGAATGGGCATATTTTCTAAATGGATAATGTTTACTACTTTTTGCTGCTTTTCCCCTTCTCAGCAAGCCTAGGGGCTATTCTATTTAGCATGCAATCTTTTGAGCCTAAGTTGGTCTTCCTCTTAAAACATCTTAGTATGACCTGCAGACTACAACACTCTAAGGTGATCATCCTTTCCTTTTATTTCTTACCTTCTTTTTTTGGGAAAAATATCTTTGCCTGATGAAGAAATTGCATTTCAGAAGATGTGTGTGGGCGTGCACACACATGCATACACATAGATACATAGGCCTTGTTTGTATCAGCATTATAAAATTATCACTCAGTATACATTTTGGAACTTGCTTTGTGATCAACCTGTCTAGCATTCCATTTTGGTTGCCCAGGATGCAACTTTCTATTTTGCATCAACACTGAACAAGCATTCACCTATACAATACTGAAGAAAATCAACAGACTTTTCAAAGCTAATGTTTCAAACTCCCTCCAATGATAGATGTAATGTGGGGCCATAAGAATTGTGGGATATCTTAGCAGTATGCAGCTGCAACACTTTCGGTCTCTGTAGGAGAAAGATGCAAAAATTGCAATAATTGCTCCAGCTGGTTCTAAATGACATTTTGTAGTTTTCAGAAGTAGTGGGGAAAGGAAGTGTAATGCAAGCCTCATGAGATCTTCTCCTAGAATACAGCAATGTGTCCTGTGTAAGCCAACACAAGGAGAAAACTAAGGAGCTATAAAAGTCCATTCTGACTAGAAACTAGCTATCTCCTGCTCGCCCATTTGTTATATGGGTGTAGTTTAGGGCTTTCAGATTACCTTACACCCAATTAGGAATGTGTCACCTTCCCCTAATATAGTGTCACATACAACAGTAAGAAATAGGAATGTAGTACTTTGACTATTTCATCCCTGTATGTGAGGATAAACAGGCTGGATGATTTTCTTTCTGACGCAAGAGAACAGTGTGTATTATTAGACAATTTTCACCCAGTATTAACATATGCTGAAGTTTTTAGGGAAATAATTCTGCACAGAAATACATGTGGACTCTTTTGTGGAAAAACTGTGTGTGTGTGTGTGCATGCAAAGAGCTCTGTTCATGCTACAGTCATGTGGGCAATGCTATCACATTCACCATGAACAGAAGAGCACTCCATGGTATGTTTGTTGCACAAGCAAAATACTGATCTACAGTTTGTTGTGCAGTTCAGCCAAGACCTTTGAAAAGTTACTTTTTTGGAATACAACTCCCAGAATGTCACAGCTAGCAAGACCATGAGTTAGGAAGTTTTGAGAATTCAAAGTTTTAAAAAATCTCCAAGTTCTGACTGAATCTGCTATTACCCTTAATCACAGTAATGTTAAAGATACTACACTAGTTGTCCTAATTTCTTTCCATTTTGAGGTCTTGGTATTGGTGAGGATGGTTGAAGCCTTGAATGAGTTGAGATCTTTATAATAGATGGAGAGCTTCTCCCTGTATACACTTGCCCAAACAGTGACACATGCTAAGGAGGCCCTTCCTCTACACTGTATGTAGACTTCAGCGAGAGTTTTCTCTGTTGTGACACTCTGACTGTGCAACATCCTCACCTTGGAAGCTTGTCTAGTGCTGATGCTGGCCTCATTGTCACACCAAGGTTAAAACTTAGCTCTTCACACAAGCTTTTGGGGCCCAGACAACATAGGTTGGCTCTGACTTGTTTGGTTGTGGATTTCTATCTTCTGTTTTGTTTTCCTCTTTTAAATGGTTTTGCATTTTTCTGTGCCCCACCCTATTACTAACAGATATAGGCCTGAAAACAAATAATCCAATGAATGTATAAAATAATAATTTCAAGGCATAAGTACTGCTTTGATATCCTTAGGTGGTAGGAGTTCTTTCCCAAACCTAGACTGATGACAGAAACAAGATATTACCATTCTGCTGGATCCTCTACTTTTTCTTGTGATCTGTCGAAATGTTTTAGACTAGAGGAAGCTGAAACTTACTCATATAGATAAAAACCAAAAAGTGTTGTTGATGCTAAGCAGGTATGAATTTAGGTCATGCCTTGGACCTGTAGTTGATGGAGAACCAATACAAGTCCCATATCAAAAGAATGATATATGTTTAGAGACTTAAAAGTATGTCTTCAAGGAGTCCCTGGTCAATATATGGCAAAGAGACAACCTTTATAAAGGGATAATAAGATGGGGAAAGAGGGCAAGCAAGATACTGTGGTTTGAGCACTGGAGTAGGTCTTTTGAGATCAGGCTTCAGATCCCTGCTCACCCATGGAAACCCACTGAGTGACATTGGGCAACTCACAATTTCTTAGAATTGAGAAAAACCCCTCTGAACAAATCTTGCAAAGAAACCCCTGTGATACGTTCACCTTAAGGTCACCATAAGTTGGAAACAACTTAAAGGCACATAACCACAAAATGAGGTGAGGGGAGTTTAAGTGATAAAATGTTGTTATCCAGAAGAAGCCTTTCAGTGGAAAAAAATGGCAAAATGAAAAGAGAAGGAAGACAAAACTAACAGAGTGAGCAACATGGCATTAGGCAGCAACAGGCATTAGACAGGAGGAAGAGAATAGTGGAGCAGTAGTAGACAAACAGGCAGAATACAGAGAAGTAGATGGGAAATAAGGGAAGATAAGTGGAGGTCAACAACAGATAAGTAAGAAGCCTAAAAGCAAACGTGGAAAATGAAAGCAAAACTCAGAAACTGAACAAAAGTATACCATAATCAAAGAACCCATAATCTAGCCATAATTTAAAAAAAACAAATGAAAAATATGTGGGTTTTGTCCAATATCAAAATTAGCAGACCTAGTATTCACAGAAAATGGTTCATTACCTGACTTATTAATACCATATAATCATCTTGTAAAAACTGAGGGACTGAAACAATTATCTAATAGAAATGGGAAAGAATCACATATTCATCTTGGCATTTCCTATCTGGGCCATGTGTGTGTGGTTGCTTGAAAAACTAGCACACAGCCAGGATGGATTTGGGTGCAGCTTTTGAAGGCCGTCTCAATTCTTGTTGCCAAGCAATGACTCCACCTTTTGATCAGAATGTTAAAGTTCTCTATGGCAGGTTTTATGGTACCAGTAGAATCAATATCATAACTGAAGAGCAGGCATTTTACTAAGAAAATGAATATTTCAAAGTCTGTTTGTCTGCATGGTTTACTTTTTCTCTCTGCTACAACCTTGAAGAAAACTTCTTCAGTAAAACAATAAAAAAAATCTTCAATGAGATTCAGAGAATACATTTGTTTAAGATGCAGCCTGAAGCGTGTAGTTCAAGCAACGTAATGTTTATAGGCCAAAGCTGTTGGGATGCCTGCTGTAATCAGAACTCTGAACTCATTTGATCTTAAACTGTTGTTGTGTGGGTCACAAGTGTGACAAAAAGAATGAAATTCACCTTGAATATTACAACATAGCCACCTCTTTCTTATGACCTGACATTTTAACAGCACAATCTAAATGCTATCAGAAAGTATTAGCAGAAGTGTATCCTTGATCTGTGCTTATTCTAGTTCACCAGAGGTCCCATTTGTTTTTATTGAGGTTAATGGATCTGTGAATACAAATCCATTAACCTCAAAATTTTTAAATGTTAAATCAGTAGCTTTAAATAAATGTTAACGTGAAGCAGCAATTACTGATACCACAATACCAACTAGAGGGCAAGATCTAGAACACTCTCTACTAAGAATATGGTAAATTGGAAAGAAAAGAAATAAAGAAGCAGGCACTAAGAGATGCAAATAAACAGACCATAAATTATTAAAGGGACATGGAACACAAAATCTAATAGTTTCGCAGTTATCCTTGAGACTGTGCATTTCTCCACATTTCTTCACAGAAATGTGCCCGAATGTATATAAAATGTATATCTGGGATTAGTTTATAGAAAAAGGCATGCTTTAGGGTAGAAGATCTATATTTAAATGCATATTTAAATATATATTTAGATGCAATTTTTGCAAGAGTTCTTTTTTCTTTTCTGTTTAGAAAAAGTGCACATTAATAACTGAAACAGAATTGAATGGGCCTTTGAATGTACACATGGTTCACCAATTGGTCCAACTGTCCTCCTGACCGTTCATGAGATAATATACCCATCAAGACAAGAACATGTGAATCCAATTTTGCATTACAATCACCTGCAGCTCCTGCTGGTTTTAAGTCTGGACATCATTCCTGCATGTGGGCTATTCATTACTCTGCATCTCAAATGAATACACTATTGGAAGTTACCTCCTGTACTATACCTACCAAAAGTTATGAAAAAAAAAAAAAGAACAAAGCAGAGTATTAACTAAACAGGAAAACTGGCAAATCTTAGAGATAGCATTGGCTGGGAAGGGGAAAAACCCGTCTGTCGAATCTCCAGTCAGTCAAGGTTAGGAGAAAAAAAAAACTTTCTTGTGATATCAGGACCTGTGCCATGTTCTCTTTCCTACATTATTGACTGAATTGTAATGGTGGTTTGGATGGAAGTGGGCAGCATATAGACCTAATCTCAACATTTTTCCTTCTGTTTAGGTGCCTTTAAACCAAGACCTGAAGACTGGATCTTGCAAGACTTTCTGTGAGATAAAACTTTATCTTTGTTCTGCCACATGCTTCCTGTGCTGCTCTTTTCTTTCTCCTTAACACGTTCCCTCACTTCACAGTGAGCCTTAGCTGCTTGATTGGACTGGGGACAAGCTGAAGGAGAGCAAAGTTCTTAACAGCAAGATAAGAAAATGATCAGCCCTCAATTCAATAAAAATATGTCATCCTTGAAGATTTCCTGAAAATTTATTTCCATTATTACTGACACTAGCGCAATATTACTACGGCTGTTCTTCTGCTCCAAAAGAAATGCAGGAATTTTCTATCTATGCAGATCAATCCTATACATGTTTACTCAGCAGCAAGTCCTCTGTGTTAAGTGACATTTACTTATGAATAATTGTGCAAGGGATTGCAGCCAAAGATGGAATAAGTCCAACTGAGCTCAAATGGGTATACTTCTGAGTCAATATGCTAAGAATCATGCTGCATAAAATCAATTTATATACACATTCTGTTAGCAGTGTTGGCTTCCAGATTAGCATATAAACCTGCACCTAAGGTGTTTTTTTTTTTCAAAAAAAAATCTTATTTTTCTTATCAGCATAGTAATGTATACAACCCCTCCCCCCCAAAAAAAAATCTGAGCCAGCCTGGCTCATAACCTTATTTGCTGCATACTTACCTAATGTTACTTTCTAATGATCCCTGCAGCCAGCATTGAGCATCCTTGTGCTGACTGGCCTGACATTTTCTTTGACATAGAAAGAAGACATTCACACTTTAAGAATGACAGACATCTTCAACAAACAACTTGTGCTAAATATGAGCCAGACATTTGCATGCCCAAGTGTACATGTAATGAAACTGCTACCCAAGGTCATTCCACATCATCTTGGAGAAATGTCTATGGGCCTTTCTGCACTAGACTGTTACCGTGCTATTATTCCATTTTCAACATCCTCTGGAATTCTGGTGTTTGTAGTTTACTGAGGCCAAAGAGCTCTCTGGCTGATAATTCTAAATACCTCTCCTTGAACTGCAAACCTCAGGATTCCACAGGATGTTGAAAGTGGAATAATAGCATTATATAACAGTCTAGTGGGGAAAGACCCTATGGTAATAACTGCATCATGAATGTCTGGCTTACACCCCATGCAAGGAGCAGGAAGCTTACAGCTCTTCAAATATTGGACTCGAACTTCCAGGATTCAACATGTTTACCTTTGCTGGCCAGGGCTTCTAGGAATCATAGTTGAAAACAAATGGAGGACTGCATGATTCCCAGCCTTAAGCGATGTCACTCACACAGTGCTAGGCATACTTATGTTTCTGAGGCTAAGACAGGCTTGTTCCTTAGCAGTTTTTTTCTTCCAAACATGTGTGTCTAAGGATAAGACAAGTAACTTCATCCTGTATTTATCATTTCATCCTTTGATTAGTATATACTCTCTAGAAAGAATTGTGATAAATTTTCCTCAACTTGCTCACTACTTCTCTGTTCCCCTCTCCCAATACTAGCTTAGTGGAGTAGGCTTTATTAGACATCAGCAAGCTGAACCAAAACACAGCCCTTCAGGAGAGATCTGCTCTTTATAGGCTCTCCATGGTGCCTTATCTAAGGACTAAGGACATCAAACAGCACCATCTTGTGGCTGGAGTTATTTGCCATATAATAACCAAAATAACCATCGCTTTTCTTCCTGTAGCCTTTGGAATAGTTCATTTATTTGTTAAATATTGATATCATACTCTATACAAGCAATGACACATTAGATAATTCACAGTAAATAAAACTATATGGAACCACAATTTAAATAAATCTAAAATAATCCATGCAACATACACTAAAACACAACTTCACAGATGATGATGATGATGATGATGATGATGATGTTGTTATGATTACTGGACTCTAAAAGCTTTGATGAAAAGCTCAGTTTTAATTTGATGGTGAAATGAGGCCAACATTGGCTTCAACTGGCTTTGAAGAGGAAATCGTTTCCCAATTAAGGCACCACAATTTTTTTAAAAAATAGTTCTGTGTCCCCTCACAGTCTACTGCTCCTACAGGTGGCACAAAGAGGAAGTCTTTGTGAGGCCCTCCCTTTAGGGCATTAGATGCCATCACCAACACCTTTAAGCCAATCCAGAAATATACTGGCCTCCAGGAAGAAAAATTTATCCAGTATATTCTAGGCCATTCTTCATATGTTTTGAGTAAACATACATTTCAAATTATCTGAATGGGGATCTATACTCCCTTGGAAAGTTGTACATGACCATTAGTCCTTTCATAGCCGACTTTCTCATCCTTGTGCATATTGATGTACTTCCTGGTACATGGTTTAGCTTCTACTGAACTAGACAGGCTCCTCAAGTAAATGATATAAATATATATCATTGAATACCAAATTCAGGTTTGCCCATGCCATTTTATTTCCAATTTCTGTGTATGATTGTGAAAGCTGGACAGTGGAGAAAGTTGATAGGAAGAGAATCAACGTATTTGAAACATGCTGGAGGAGAATTCTGTGAATACTCTGGATTGCCAAAAAGATAACTAAATGGGTCATAGATCGAATCAAGCCTGAAATCTCCCTAGAAGCCAATATGATTAAACTGAGGCTGTTGTACTTTGGAATCATGAAAATACACGATTCACTAGAAAAACAACAATGTTTGGCAAGGTAGAAGGCAGCAGGCAAAGAAGAAACCTGATTACCGGTGACTAGTCACAGGCCATTTCTGCAACTCACCTATTTTCAATGCTGGGGTGCGGTGCTTGCGCGAGCAGACTCCGGAGAGAGGCTCTCGCTTCCCTGCTTCTTCGGCTCTGCATGAGCTTCCTGCTCGCATGAGAGCCATGCCTCTTCCTTTCGCAGTGCAGCCTGGGACCTTCCCAGGCTGCACTGAGACAGGAAGCACGACTGGCCCAGCTTCCGAGGCTCCGCACACAAGGTAAGTGTGCGCGGGGCCCCAGAACAATGCTTTACCGCACAGCATTTTCGGCTTCAAGCTGAAAATGAAAAAAATGCATGAGCGGTCCTTGCTGGCTCCTGGAGTGTCGCGCAAATGTGAGTGCATCGTGTGGACTGCTCCTCACATGTGCACAATACTCAAGGGGCACTTTTGCATCAAAAATGCCATGCGAAAAGGGCCTCAGTCAAGAAAACCACAGCCCTGAACTTGGAAGACCCGAGCAGGGATGTTGATGAAAAGGTGACTTAGAAGTCTCTTATTCACTGGGTTGCTGTAAGTCAAAGTTGCCTTCATGGCAGTTAACAACAAACACGTTGAGAGAACAAGAATGGGCTGTACATCACATCTAAGCTGCAACAGAAACTAGAGAGCAGTGACTTGGTGCTACAAGAGAGCTTACAATGAGTATTTTGTGCAAAAGGCAAGTTGTGTAACACACTTCTTTTTACATGCTATGTGCACAGTTTAATCAAATGAAATCAAATAAAATTAATCGCGCCCAAAAGGCAAATCCTGAATCAGTAATGTAAGAGTGAATCATTTGAATTTCAATTTCGATTATCACAGCTTGTCAGGCTCAGCTAAGGAGCAATTTAACATGCTACCTTTTGCTTGCTCTAGAATGGTAGTTCTGTGTTTCACTGCACGCCCACTCCCCAAAGACAAAACTGAGCAGTTTACAGTTCAATTTAGAAGACAAACAGGGAACATTTGATACCAGCTGAGCAAGACTCCAGCCCAGCCCTTGACGCGAAGCCAACACATCGAGAAACTTTTTTTTCATTTCAGTGCTAATTGCTGACATTCATTTACCACAAGTATACCTGGGGCAATGCGGTATATAATAACTATCTTATTTAGTGAGATTAATGGTCCACTTCCTACAGCATATTGGCTCTAATACTGGACAATTCAACAGAGTTTACACAATACAGAAGAAATATACAACGATTTACCTCCTGTTTTTAATACTTGGATTTCAGCAGCATGAGTTTAATGGCAACTTGAGCACAACTATACAGTCTAAAAGACCTTATGTAGTGAGCGTGATAATGGGGTTTCCCCATTATCTAGGTAACAGAGCTTAAGGGAGATAGTTCTTCCTCAGGCATACAAAGGGTTAATGGACTGCTAGGGTCAGGTTACATTGATTGGAGGTCACGTGAGATAGCTCACATGAGATAGTTGCCCAATGAGGGGGGAGAAAGGAGAGAATCTTACAGATGCTTTGATGAGATTTTTTTTTTAAAAAAAAAATCCTCAAGAGACCATGAGAAGGGTGAGGGGTGCCAGTAGAGGCAGACAAGGCACCTCCTGGTCCTCCCCAAAATACCATCTCAGAAATGACCAACTGCTGTGAGTAGCTTAGAATGTGTCTAGTCAGCTGCATTAGAGCTTTGTTATTTTGAACAGTTTGGCTGATCTTGAGAATCTATCTGTGCTTATAACTACTTGTAACTATTAAGCATACCGGGGCGGGGGGGTGTGTGTGAGCCCTTACAGGAGTAATATTTCCTTGTTTACCTTGCATATTTAAAATAAATACTTTTCTGAAAGCCTCTGCTCCCTCTCCATTCCCACGCATTCCTCAGCACACACATGGAAAGGATTCCTCTCACTCAGAAGGGAGAGGTGAGGGAAAGGAAAGGATCTTTGAACATAAAGATTGTGAATTCCCAAGCAACATCCCACTGCACTGCTGCAGAGTGGGCTAAATCAGTGGGTGGTGGCAGCTAGGAATTAAGAGAATTTGGCAGAAAATCCCCAGCTACTATTCAAGGCAGAAGTCAGCATTGAGAGAGAGGAGGGCTCCCTTTTTTCCCCCCAAGTCTCCACAGTGAGATACTAATATATGTATCCTCTTCCAATATAGTGTGTATCTACTATAATTTCCAGTGTTTTGTAGTTGGCTAGGGAAGAAAAACAATTTACTAGACAAGTGTACATGCGTTCTTAGCATTTCAGTGTTTAAAATACCCCATGCACTTAAAATGAACTGTATTTCAGTATATTGCTGTATATAATTTCACAGAAGCCATTAAGTTTGGGTCTTAGATCTGAAATAAGAATAAAAATACATTCTTAACAAGAATGAATTTGAGTCACCATGGCAGGGATTTCATTCACCCACTTCCCCATTTTTTTAATATTTATTTATTTATTTATTTATTTATTTATTTATTTATTGTATGCTGCAACATTCTGAAAAGAAAATGTTGTTGGATTCATGTTTCATCCCACAGGGGTCTGGTTTGTCTGTGCTAATGAGGAAGTGAGATGGAAGTCTTCACATCTGATAAGGAAATAAGAACTGAAAGGGAGGGTAAAACTAACAACATAAAAATGCAAGATTAAATAAAGGAAGAACAGAGACAGGTAAACATGGGGCACACATAATCATTTCCCCCAAACCAAAATATGTTTATTAACATGCCTTAAAATGTTTTCAAAGCATTGTTCTGATGTTAGGCAGAAATTTAAACATATAAGGACTGCAAAAATGGAACCTTGTCACTGTCAGAGAATATAAACTGTGATATAATATGAGTTTAGGATAGTATTGTATGCATTTTTGTACAATATACTGAAATGTGTAACTATGATTGGGATGTGCATGTGTAGAATGACTGCGAAGTTCAAAATATCTGACACAAAGTATGTATTTGCATATGAATAGAGATTGGCTGAGAGAATGAAAAGAGGAGAGACTGCTTAGAATGGTGTGGCATGAACATTTCGATGGAGATAAGTAATGGACTGAGAACTCCTTGTGAAAGGAAGAGTACTTTTAGCAAGGGACATACCATGGAATGATTTCAGAAATGAGCAAAGGGAAGATCTTGATGGTGCTGCAAAATAGGACAGATCTAATAGGCATTGGTGATGTCCTGTGTCCCCCACGGCCATTCTTTCAATATACTCCATACAGTTACTTCCAATTATTGTTACACCAGAGATGGGCAACAGCCTATACACTCCTTAGCATAGCACAACACCTCACGTTCATTCCATTCCCCTCCAAAATGGTAATCAGTGACCTCCAATCACATCACTACCTGCCAGCAGTTTGGAGGGGAAACAGAGGAACAAGAAGGTAATTGAGATGGCTTGGGATTCTAAGAGGGCTTGAGAAAGGTGTTTTATGTGTCTGTATGCATTGGGGTGGATATTCACTCAAAAATCACACTTTTTTAAAAAAATTGGGAATTTGGGGCAGCTTTTGGGGACTGGTGGGTCAGTTTTGAAGTTGCAACAATGAAGTGCAGAGGGCTGCACATGGCCAACAGATTACTTCTCCCAACTCTATGAAATCCATTGGTCCCTTTGCAAATAAAGCATTGATGCTGTGTGCCTTCAAGTTGTTTCTGATTTATGGCAACCCAAAGGTGAACCAATCAAGGGGGTTTGTTGGCAAGATTTATTCAGATTATGCCACTGCGTCCCTCTGGGGCTGAGAGAGTGTGATTTGCCCAAGATCACCTACTGGGTTTCCATGGATTCCATGAGCATGGATTCAGACCCTGATCTCACAAAGCCAAAATCCAACACTCAAACTATTAGTCCGCACTCGTTGTTGCTGGCAAAGTATATCTATGAGCAAGTGTATGCATTGAAAATCACTTTCAAAATTACTAGTTAAATTTAAGTTCCCCTATTCTGCTTAAAATTCCCAGCTAAAGAATGCATATAAGATAATTGTCCACAACATATCGACAGCAGTTTTTTAAAAAAAATACAAAAAAAAAGGGAGAGAGAGTATTTTTACACTATCTTTCATATACAGATGTAATAAGAGGGCTATCTAGTGAAGCACTAACAAAGGGTTGTTCAGAGAATGCACAAGGTACAACCAAACCACACTCAATAGCCATTGTCCCTGATGCTGATGAGGCTAGTCATCACTGATGCTGATATCTTTCTCCCTCCTAGATCCCCACAGCTTACATTACTTTAGAAGTAACTACTAAAGAACAATCAGGATCAGATAGGAAATCAGGGTCAGATAGGAAACCAAGGAATATCAGAAGCTTAAGTTGACCTTGCTGCTCAAACAAAATTCAGCTGAGGCCAGAAGTCTTCTTCCACTCCTTTTGATCAGGAGTGCTAATGGCCAGGCTGAATAGAGTCAGTCCACAATATTGTTCACTCAGAAGATCTGGAATGATACAGCTTCCTATATGGGGCAGCAGTTTCAGCAGTTCAGTCAGAAACTGCAGCTTTTTGGTCATTCACCTCATAGGACAAGAGTTCATCTTTTTCTGACAACATAAAGGATTCCTTCAAGTGTATGACTGGGATGGAATGCCCAGTGGGTAGGATCTTGCTCCCTCTCACACATTCGCTGAACATGATGTGTGGGTGAGTGAACTTATGACACAATTATATCACAATAGAGTGTGATCTGTGAATTTGTGCAAACCAATTGCTTCAAGGCATATAGGAACAATAGAATAGTGTGAAACAGAATAACAAATTCTGAACACTATTTTGTACTTTATGCAATTGTATGAATGATTGCACTACCAACCCTTTTTGAAGAAAGCAATTTGACAGATTAACAGATGATCTTTAAAGCAATGAGCAATATCTATCTGTTAATAAGACCTCTAGCTAAATGGAGTCCCCAGCTAATCTATTGTGTTCATTATTTAAAATCAATTATACCTGAATATTTTTTCCCTTATCTAAGACATTCAACTGATTTTATAAATAAATTGGCAGAGCCTTGGTGATATTGGAACTGGAGATATTCTAGTTTCCTTTCATGTCCTATCTTTGTATGTGAATATTCCTGTCAGGAAGCTTGAAGAGTAATAAAGATTATTCAAGATAGATTTAAACTCACACACGCACGCACGCACATACATACACACACACACATGCACAAGCATACTGCTATACTTCTTAGCCTTTCTTAAGGCAAAAACAGCCGTTAAAAAAGAACTTTTTTTCTTTCCAGGAAGTTTGTTTGGATGTTTAAAGGGGATAACGTAAGCCGGAATGGAACCTTTTATAAGTTGGAATGGAAACAAAGAAGAAGAAGAATCCCTTCCCTGGGGGAAAAAGAGGTATCTCTTCATGATGATTTTGGTTTCCAATGTTTATATTCAGATACAAGAATCCTTCAGGAATAGATTTCTATATATGTTTATTCTGACAAATTATATTGAGAAAGATAGTGACTGGAATAAAATAGACTGTATGCCAAGGGATAAGGACCATCTTGGAGGAAAACCACATACACAGCATAGATTGGAAGAAAATATGGCCACAACTTTACTTAGATACAGTTACTACAGAGCTGGCATGCTCATTGGTCTGGCGGGCATCAGTCAACTTGCCTGTTGACTGATGAGCCCAACCCTCCAGCACAGTGCTGGAACCACTAGGATAACAGGTATGGGATCCACCTGGGCAGAATCCTCTAGCGTGGTCCTCTTGTCACCAAGGAGTGCAGAAAACCCATGCACCTCCTGTTCTGTGCATGCCCACTTCCCCCTGCACTCATTTAGTCCTTTACCTCCATACCTTACCAATGCCAAACAGCACCAGCAGAAGTTCTCCCTGATCCAGGACCCATGCCAAACTCCCCCACAAGTTGTGACAGAACAAGCAGAATAATACACAATGCATACAAGTTCAGAGGCCACAACCAAAAACAGGGAGTGGGTGGGATGACAGAGAGAAGTGACGGGTCATCTGGAGGGGAGCTGCTTAAATACTCTTTCACCTGACCTGAGTGAATCATTCAAACAGGCCACTTCAGCCAAATTCCTGCAGCCAATGAGTTTAAACCAAAGTCTCAAATCATTGGCAGTTTTTCTCCTTCCCAATAGTCTGTGAGGGGCCACACAGTCCCATGGGAAAGAGAGCCCAGTCACAGCATGACAGCAAAGAGCTTCTCTGTGTAGCCAATGTCCCCTACCCATGAATTCATCTCTTGGTAAATCAAGCAGTTCTATATGTTAGAATAATGGAATAGTTTTTTGCCCCCTTGACTGGACAGACAGTAGTAGGGATGATGATTCTCAGTTTTCCTCAGCTTCTTCCTATGTTTCCTATGCTGTTGGGAGATACAGGAAGTTTTTATCCTAGGATAACAGGAAGATGCACAGCTTTTGTTCAAAAGTGCACAGCTTTTCCAGCTGACATGTTTTTTCCACAACTTTCTTTCCCCTCTACCTGCCCCAAAGTGGAACAGAAATAATCATCTGTGAAAAGATGTTAACAGCTGTGAAACAAGCTTTGGTGGGTGGAGCTGAATAGAGGAGGCAAGTTTCCAGAAAGTTGACAGCTCTCATTTGAAAGCAGCAGCCTCCAACCAGGATTTCTGTGAAAAGAAGGGGGCTGCAGAGAGAAGTGTGAGGGGGGATTTATTACTATTTGGCAGCTGATGATCTAGTTTCTGTTGTTCCACTGTTACTCTAAAGGGTAGAGGAACCCTTGAAGTCCTCCAGGAGTACCCACCATTCAGTGCAAAAATGGGGAATTAATTAGTTCTAATTATGAAAGCTGCAACATCTTTTCATCAATTTTTATTGGGTTCCTGCAGGAAAACTAGCCAAAGACTCAAAAGTAAACTAAAAATGTGTTTATTGAGGGGAATTCAATCATGGAT
Organism: Cyclura pinguis; assembly: GCA_030412105.1. Taxonomy (NCBI): domain Eukaryota; kingdom Metazoa; phylum Chordata; class Lepidosauria; order Squamata; family Iguanidae; genus Cyclura; species Cyclura pinguis. The sequence goes on from CM059600.1 coordinate 137,324,725, forward strand.
GCACACAACATTCAGACAGTCACAAACTCACAAAAGAGCTTACCGAAGGAAAGGGAGTAAAGTTATATAGCGAAGCTTAATTTTTTTGGGAGATAATTATCAATCCAGAAGAGCAGTGAAGAAACAATAAAGTGGCTTAGACTTGTGTCTAAGAGCAGTACAAATCGGAATTCAGAGCAACATAGTGGTGTTCAGCATTTGAGATACTGCAGCTAACTGGTTGAAATGAAGGATTTTTGTACCCAATATCTGCCTGGAAGGCATGTGTGTAAATAGCTCTCTCCTTAAGCAAACAATGGAGATTGCAGAGTGTACAATGAAGTCCAGAGTTCATTGACGATCTTAGTGTTAGATGACAAGGGATTAATGGCTATTACAATAGCTCTGTAATAGGGGACAGGCAAGGGGACAATGTGGGGAAATGTCCAGGTGCTAGGAAGGAGGACTGAAACAATCAGTGGTTTGGTGAGAACTTCCCTTTTGACAGCAGAGATGTTAGGCTGGTTTAAGCCTCTTATCTCCAGATTACTTGGTGATTGTCCTGACAATGACCTAGGCTCTGTGTAAAAGGGATCTCTGACCTACTTTGCAGCACATATGTTCAGCCAGTGTTTTTCCTCTGTCCAACCTGGCCTTACAGCCCTACAGAGTCCATTGCATATCAGTGCCAATTAATACATATTGCCAATTAAGTTATATTTCACCAATTAAACCATACCAAATCTGAAGGGTGTTTGGGCCAGTAACACCACAACTCGCCCCCCAGCTCTAATCCTGATAGGAGGCTGTGGAAACCAGTTGCGGGGGGAGGGGATGGGGTAGGAAACTGAAACATCTATTTTTGTTGCCTGTACTCAGCAAGAGAAATTGCCAGAAAAACAGCAACTAGATCATCAGCTGCTAAACAGGTTCTATCCCAATCTTTCACAGAAATCCTGACTAGAGGTTGTAAAAACACATTTCAGTTTCTTCCTGCAGCCTCTCCAGATGATTTGACAGTAGCAAAAACATCTTTTCACAGCCTCTCATTGGGACTGGGGCTTCGAGAAGTGGGGAGAGGAAATTGCAGGGCAGAAAATAAGCTAGATTGACAGCTGCCAAACATCTGCAACCTCTCTCCATCTCAGTCCTTCATACATATCCTGGCTAATGGCCATGAAAAGACATTTGAGTTTCCTTCCCTAGTAACCGCCTCCCCCGCCCCCCCCCCCAAGCTGGTTTGACAACATCTGAAATGTCTTTTCACAGCATGTCATCAGCATTGGGGGCTTGGGGGAGAGGAGGGAAAAACATAAACCAGATCAAAACTAACAACCTCCCTCCATAACTCCTGCTCCCCCCCAATCTTTCACAGAAATCCTGGCTAGAGGCTACAGTTTTCAAATGAGAGCATTGAGGATAGGCTGTGGAGATGTGAGTGAAAATTGTAGAAAACTTTACTCAGAACATGCCAGTTGGAAAAGCTATGCACTTCTCAATGGAAGTTGCACAGCTTTGGGCTGAGAATTAAAAAAAAAAAGTTCTGGCAAAGCTGTGAAAATTTAACATTTTTTTCCCTTTCCTGAACCTGAGGGGTCACCAATTCTGATTTCAACCCCATTCAGGAAATTGGTGAAATCTCATCCCATTGTTAGAGTGTAGAAATGAAAACATCTATTTTAATTTACATTTTATTTGATACTATATATATTTGATACAATATATAATGCAATGAACATTTCGTCATATACATTGCAACATAAATTAATTCTTAGATGTTTGGGTCAAACAGAATCACCATAGACTAATGGGAAAAAAATCATACATGGTATCCCATTCATCAAAAATTAAGTCAAGGATTTAATAGTAGCTGCAGCTATCATTAGGAAGCTAACAGCAAAGAACAAATTTTGGCTTAGAAGAAGGACACTATGTGAAGAAAGAATAGCGACAAATAGCTGAGACCGAGCAGAACAATATGGAAGCCCTCTCCATACAGACCTAAATATTCAACTATTAAATATTTACACTGAAGGCACATAACATGGTATAGGACCAGTGGGTATAGTCCCATCCTTCCATCCATGTATTGGTTATGCCAGGACATCTATGGATTTCTATGAGAAAGCTCAGATAGTCATTTGTTCCTTAAAACAGTAAGATAGTTCAGCACAGTTCAGCTACAGCATCCATTAAATGACCAGTCTCAGTTTAATACAGCATACACTATGCAGTGTGCAAATGTGTTCTCCCCTTTGCCTTTAAGTTGTCAACATTATCTCTGAGGTCTCCCAGAGTCCTAATAGTCACAATGATCCCACTGTGACTATTAGCATATATGCTGACGGCACAATAAGACTATATCTGTTAAACACAACTAGTTGTTTAACTGTACCTAATTCAAACTCATTTTTTTAAATTTTTCTTATAATAATTTAAATTACTGGATCATCACATTTTGTCAGAGACTTTAGCCTAATCCAGTGTTGCATTTGAATGATGAGATTTACTTCCCTAGAGCAGGTTCTGAGGGCACAAAGTAAGCTGCAGGAAAAAAGGTGATCATGCTACTCCTGATTCTGCTGACAGAAGTAATTATGTCAATGGAGCAGACCTCAGTTACAATTACACATTGTCTGCCACCAGCCAATGGCCGTGTTCAGCTGATTACATCTTGGTGATATATGAATGGTTTTCTGTGTAAGCATGCAATATCTGCTCTTTTCCCTTGCATTATGAGTGATCAAATCAGGAATTGTCCATCACTGTTCTTCCTTGTTTCATCCAAAGCAGAAAATCAGTTCTCTGATTGCTCCTTTCCTTGTTTCATCCATACTAGGCTGAGATCTTCTTTGATGCTGGTAGAGCCTAAAACTCCAGCAGTGTGGTTATGCCAGGGGTCAAAGTGACAGCTTCCTTAAAACTGGGGAGGAGAATGGTGATAATCCAGGAAATGGTGCAGAGGAATTCTGTTGTTATTATCCAGGACCAATCAATGGCCATATGAGTTGGACGTGGAGTTGCACCATCGCAATATCCAGCAACCATTGCATGGTGGAGAGAACAATTAAGTAGGGGGGCATCGGATACCTCTTTGAACAGTGTCTAAAAAGGGATTTATACTTTATATTTATACTGGTTGCTTAAACATAAGCAAGCAAGAGGATTCCAGACTTTGGTTACATTGTAAGCCAGAATATTAAGTCACATGTTGAAGTGGGTATCCTGAATCTTTCAAAGCCAGGATAACATTAGGAACAGCAACAGCTGCAATAGGTTTTCCATTGTTTTTGAAAAAAAAATACATAAAGGCTAGCACAAGCTACAACAAAGCAACAAAAACCATGGACTTTGAAGAAGCTACCATGTCTCCAAATGTCCTGCATTGGCAATGAATATAAATATATATATATAGAGAGAGAGAGAGAGAGAGAGAGAGAGAGAGAGAGAGGGAGAGGGAGAGGGAGAGGGAGGGGGAGGGGGGAGAGAGCGAGAGAGAGAGCGAGAGAGAGCACACCATTTCAGTTTCCCATTTCTAGTCAGTGGAGTACTCAAAGGTTTAGACTTCACAATCTCAGTTTGGATTTGGGCGTTGGATTGGATCTGAATTCATCTGAACTAAATTGGGTCTGAGTCTGAATCACTTCCAAAGGGAAACAAATCAAATGAAAGGAGGCTTGCTTAACCTTAGTAAATGTCAATACAACACTGCTTTTTTTAACCAACTAATGAACAGTCAGTATGTGGGCTTTGGATATCTTAATATGGCTATGTAAACAGAGAAAAAAAATAAACCTTCTGTTACACCTTCAGGAACCTCACACATTTAAAAGCTGTAACCTTATAGGCAAGAATGTGTCAGTTTTGTCCCATTCAGTTTATAGTAATACTGTAGTTCCTGGTTTTTTTTTCTTCTTGCTCATAATTGAATAAAGTTTTTCTGAATACACCACAAAAAATCATACAGATACTTTCTTTTCATATATGCTATTTTCCTCACACTGTTATTTACTTCACATTTTTATCATCGTCCCTTGAGATTCAGTCAAATCCCTCTAACTCCATATCAATAAATGTAACTAGTAACAATCAAAAGCAAAGCCGTAAAACCATTTAATTCCATTAAAGCCTTCATAAATCAAAGCAGTATTTAAAGGGTAGGCCTTCCTTCCCTATCCCCTTCCCTGTTAGTAAATCTCTAATTTATAATGCTCGCAAATTAATAAACAACATGACCAAGTGTGGGTAGTTGAAATACCATTTTCTTGACCAGTTCCCACAAAATTAATGGTGTTTGGTGGCTTCCATGCCAGTGATGGTGAAGCTACTCTTTGTCCTCATCCAAAGTGTAAAGGAGCTATCTAGGGTGTTGAGAATATCTCTCATTTAAATCCACACCTTGAACAGCACCTTCAGAGTTGAAGGTCAGAGTGAAACACAGTTGGCAGGGGATCCACTAGCTACCACTGCATATTTGGCTATATCATTTGTCTCACTTTTAGCAGCACAAGCTGCCAACCTGCAGGCAAGGACTTCTCATTAACATATCACTGTATACCTAGCAGTAGTAGAGACATCTAAGAAAATCCAGTAACCTCCATTATTTTTCCAAAGAGGGTTTATACACAGAAGGATGGAAAATTACAATTAAAAATTACAATAAAAAGTGGGACCCCAGTTGTAGAATCCTCCCCCGGGCCCAACTGGTGCCAACATTGGTATCATTTTGGTACCAAGTCAAAACTTGGCTTTCTATTAAAGCCTTTGGTCCTACATTGATTTTATCCAGACTGCATATGTCTTATGGTTGTATTATTTAAAAGTGTTTTTAAAATATATTTTAAAAAATTGTTAAAACACATTTTTAATCTTTTAAAACTATTGTTATTATTCATTGCTTTAATTTGATTGTATTGTAAGCCAGCCTGAAATTTTCAGATATAGGGCAAGATATAAATATTTTAATAAATAAAATAATAATGAAAAGAGCATACAAAAATACATACTATATACAAAAATACACATTAACCAAATGATTGATGTGAATCCTGAAAGAAAGTAAACCAATTTGGATCCAGATATTAAGGTACCAAAAATAAGTGGAAAAAAAAGAGTCACAGTACCCCCAGTATGACCATGCAGGGAGAACATTATGGTGATATGGTGTAAACAGAGAGGAACAGAGTTGGCCTTTGCACACTAGAATGTTTGGTGAGCCAGATTCTCCCTAGCACTCTTTGATCACAGGAAAGACTCAGTAATCCCAGCCACAGATGAACGGATGGCAAAAGTGATGGACTCAACTGAGATGGATAAACTGACTGCCATAATTCAAAATGGGTCTTTATGAAGATTCCTTGAAGAGTGGAAACTCCTTAACGGACTTCTTGAGAGGATTTGATTGCTGCTGCATCTGACTATTAATAATTCAGTGAAAATAGAAAGAAGTGTTGAGATAAGGTTACATATAACTGTCGATATGCAGATCAGAAGTACTTTTTTTTCTCTTTGTTTGCTTATACTTTGTAATTTTAGTTATACATAATGTTGTTTATTCTTTTTCATATTTCTTCTTATTCTCTTGAAAGTTAATAAAAAGCTTTAAATAACTAAAAAAACGCTAACAATTAAAATAGTGCAAATTCCTGGCAAACTCAAAAGCTTGCACATTTTGTGAATGTGTAGGTTATTACCCTTTAAAATAAAAGTACTGTACGTATCAGGAAGGGCTGTAAACTTATATGGTCAGTTATCTCCAGAATCTTTTCTTTTCTTTGCTAAATTTAACTGTTGGTAGCAGATCACTGAAAGAAAGTTTTTTGGAAGAGAGTGAGTTTTTGAAATTGTCCTCTGAGCTTGTTCTCTGAGTCTTTGTCCTTCCATGGTTTTTTAGCCTTTTGTCATATTAACTTCAGTAGACTAGCTTAATCTAGGCCATTTCCACACGGGGCGAGGGAATCGCCCCGTGACACTACTCACCGGACTTTAAGGCTCCCCAGTCCGGTCCACGCTGCTCCGGAGCAGTGCGTGGCCACCACTCCGCACTGCTCCAGGGACGAAAATGGCGGCTTCCAGCTGAAACTCGTCAGCCTAAAGCCTGCCCCAGACAGATCACAGCAATGCGAGCCTGCGACTCTGCATAAGGGAGCAGGCTCGCAGTGGCACGCTCCATGCTTTTGAAAGACCTGTTTTTAGCGGTCTTTAGCTGGACAACCACTTGGGGCCGTTCCGGAGCGGGGTGGGGTGTGGATCTACATTAAGTAGGTCCAACCCAGTCCACTCCTAGGTGCAGACATCCTCCCTGCAGGATGCTGTGCGCTGTTTTAAAAACCCCATGTGGAAATGGTCCTAGTTTTGCTTTTTTTGTTAGTTTGTTGCTTTCAGTTGTGATCTGTTTATTTTGTGTGAGTCTGTATTTTTTTAAAGGTTGGATAACTTATCCCCCTTTTCTAGTTCTTGTTGTGTGTTGGATTTGCTTTTACAGATTGATTCTTTTTCTTTACGAAAATAAAGAAAAATAAAAAATAAAACCTTTATAGCTCTTCTCAGAACTCTATGTTTCTGAATACAATTCTGCATTCATCTTGTATGTCAGTAAGTATGTTTACTTTCTTCCAAAACATCCCTTTTCTTCGTCTTTCTCCAGCTCTTCCTTTTCCTTCCTTTTTCCTCCCCCTTCATGTTTAATTCATATTGTAAAGTAAAGCAAACACTATTTTTTAATTGTCCCTTTCACCCTTCTTGGTTAATCAAGCAGACTATTATATTTAATTATTCAGTTATTATCTCCTCATTAAATTATACATCATTTAAATCGATAACTATTATCAACCAAGGACAATCTGAAATACAGATCCAAAATCTCAGTTCTGATTCAAGGGCCTGCTTGAAATGGATGAGGTCTGAATCTATATGGACTAAATCAGGGCTTGATCCAGATCACTGAACCAAGCTCCAAAGCAGGGGTAAGCAATTACATGGGAGTCAGGGACCAATTTCCGCCAAGGCCCCCATGAGCTGCACCCTACAATAACCCCTAAATAACAAAACACCTCCATTTTTCTCTGCAGTCTCTCTCAAAATGGTAACGTGGCTTTCTGCACAGATTTGGTGCAATTTCGCCCCCAAAATTGTTCCTTTTTTTTTTTAAATGAGGTTGGAGTTTATTGGGTACAGCTAGAGGGCTTCAGGGTCACAAAAATGGGGTTCAGATGCCGAATACAGCCTGGGGGCTACAATCTGCCAACCCCTGTGCTAAACCAACAATAGCTAAAAAGTCTGGACAAGTGAAAAACAAGTACTACAAAGATAACACTACCAATTCACAAAAAGTTCCTATCTCTGGTCACCAGTTGCCTAACATAGATGCTTGGAAAACCCGTAGAAAACCTATGAATAAGATTTAGAAGGTTTGGATATGTTAATGTAGGAGTATGTTCACCATTGTACATGACAGACTATCCCTGAATCATCCCTGAAAGCTGCTAAATGTTTTATCAAAACAGAATGTGAGGAGCAGTAGTAGTACTGACTTACTCTGTGACATTTCAAAAATGTGCTGGCTGTACTATGAAGCTACATATGGTGAACTTTCATTAGACAGTGAGTGGTCATTTAAATAAGGAACATGAGCATCTGTTAGTTTTGTTTCCATTGTACTTGTCAGAAACCCACCAACATTCTTGCCCCATCTACATTCCACAGCAGATTGTGAGACTTTGTTTGTTTTTATTTCATTTTGACATTTGTGCATATTTTGTTATTTTTTCCCCCTAGTGTGTCCTTTCTATGCATATTTTTAATATACACAGAATGAAACATGGTTTGTAGCTTGAGGATGCTGTTGGACCCACCGCTGCTCCTGGAAAGTCAGGTTGATGCAGTAGCCAAGAGCACCTTCATCCACCTTCAGCTGTTGTGTACTCTTTCTTAAGGAAGACAGATCTGGCCACAGTAGTTATTACTATAATACTCTCTATGTGGGACTGTCCTTGAAAAATGTTCAGGAGCTGCAATTAGTGCAAAATGCACCAGCTGGACTAATGTCTGTTGTACATTTAGAAACCACGTAACACCAGTCCTGGAAGGATTACGCTAGCTTCCAATTTGTTTCTGAGCTGACTTCAAGGTGCTGATGTTGACATACAAAGCTCTAAATGATTTGGGGCTAAGATATTTGAAAGACCACCTCCTCACCTATGAGCCTGCCAGAAAATTGAGATCTTTGGAGGAGGCCCAGTCGGGTGTCCAAACACCTTGTGTAGCTTGGTTGGTGGGATTTCTCTAACAGAGATTCCTTTGTAGCAATACCTCAACTGTGGAACTCCCTACCCAAGGAAATAGGCTGGCCACATCTCTTTTATGCTTCCAGTGCACATATGCACAGCTAAAACAGTTCTGCATGGCATTCAGTGTTTGAAATTGCTGTTTTAATGGTTTCAGAGCTAGATTCTGGCATTGTTTTTAGACTGCTTTGAGGAGATGTTAAAGAGTATTTTAACGTTTTTTAAAAATCTTTTTATTGTTTTAATTGGTGTTTGGGAGGCAATACAGAAATACTTTAAATAAATAAATAAAATTATCATTAATATTTCTTAATATATTCCTATTTAAGCAAGTAACTGAAGCACATTTGTGCATATTTCGCAAATATATACTGGTTGTTGGTGGGGAAACCTGACAGTCATGGTTCCCTCCCGAGGAGAGAAAACTAAACTGGGAAAGAAATGCATTTACACTTTCAGTAATAGTGTTACAAAGCACAGACTAGATAAATTTGGGTTTTTTTTTTACCTATTTTAAATGCTATTTAGAGAATTTCTATACAGTGTGCCCTTTGTGTATGGGGGTTTCCATTCAAGGAAACCCCATGTAAAACAAAGAACTCGAAGTGTTGCATCCCAGTATAGTCAATGGATGCAACATGCATGCACCACTGCAGCATGGGCATGTGTCCACTGCAACCAAATGGGATGTGATACTTTGCATGACCTTGCATTCATTGTGTGGAGGTCACAGAAGAGGAGAGTCCACTGTACAGAAGGACAATGACAATGTCTTTGACGATAAAGGATACATTAGACAACAGCTGAAAAAATGTTCAGGAAATCTGTGAAAGTTATGATGTTGTTAAAAGAAACTTTTGTATGAGTATTTTGTTCAAATTAGATAATTGTATATTAACAAGAATAGACCCTAGTCCATTAAAGGTTATTCTATAATAAAAATATTAGTATTTAAGTTGCCAAAAAACCCCCAAAAAAGTCTTTTTTTTTCCCCTGCAACTGACTAACATGGTTTTGGGACTGAGTGTTTTATGCCCAGGTATAAGCTGGGGGCTTGTGGGTTTTGGTGACTAGTGCTTTTTTGTAAATGAGTGTGATCTGTCTAGATGTAATATGTAAGCACAGGAAATGGTTTTTGTAAACTGGAAATAAAAACAGCCTATGAGAACTGAATAAATGGTTGAAATGTGCCATAGTGTAACCCTCACCCCCACTGAATAGTTTGTAGTCTTTGATCTCTTCAATATCTGCTTCTTCTTTTAATAAGGCCATAATAGAGTTTAGGAACTACAAGAGAGATGAAGAGATAAAGATGGTTATTTCTTCATCTTCATGGAATATCTATGAATAAAGGTCACGTTTTGTGTCCAACAATCAAAACATAAGGAAAGTTGATTAACCATTGTGAGATCTGTATATTAAACACTCAAGCTAGTACACTTTTGTATATTTCTAAATGTTGCCGATCTACTTTGAAGAGGACAGCACAGAAAAAGTGTCACCATTAAAATACCAATTGCTCACAGTTTGCAAACATCCCCGTAAGAATATCTAGTAGATACATCCCATGAAAGAAAGAAAAGTTTTACAGATTTGTAAAAGTCTTTGGTGTTGACCAAAAGCAAAGAGAGCATATTTAATTCTAAAACCCATAGCCACTACAATAACAATGAAATAGATTTGGAAATGTGCCTTTTCTGTGCAGGCATGTAAGCCTTTTCTTACAAGGAAGCCAATTAAAATGTTGGCTTTGTCCTTAGAGGTTAATACACACTTGGCTGCTAAGGAAGTAGCCTCCTTTCTTAGCAGAAATAATGAGTGGACAGGAGACAAAGGATTAATGAATTATCCTAATCTCTGCTTGTTTACAAATGTACCATTCCAGCAGATGGCTTTGAACAGCAATTGAGTTTAACTGCAGCATAACTCAAGCATCCACGAAGTGATTATCAGCCAAAAGCCCCTTTCTGCTCTTCACCAAGTCCATTTTGATTTTTTTTCTTAAGCTCCACTTTCCTAAATTCAAATGACAGTTCAAAAAAGACTAATTTTGAATCTATGCCTCAAACCAAACCAAGCCTGTAAAACTAAACTTTCATGGTCCAACTGTCCAAATTGTCTACAGTGTCTTGGTTCCTATGAGAAAAGGCCATGTGACAAATGGCAAATGCAAGGAAACTAGAGCTTGAAAATAACAATGTGAAATTCTCCCCTTGAAATAAGGTCTCCTAAAAGAAGAATGCTTGTCTAGCTAGTCATCTTGCTTGAATAGGAAAGAATAGTTATGGCCTTACTAGCAAAACACTTATTATTATCTGAACAGGCCATGAAGGTAAAGGAACCCTGTGAGGAAGTAAAGGGAGATTCCCGGTTGTGGAGTTTGTTTATTATTTTATTTCACTACTAAAAGTCTATCCCTAAGACCAACCAATCAGATCCAGGTACAAAAGTCATAATGTTGGATTTAAAGAACTCACATCCAATGAGTTTGTTTTAGTACCAGAACTGAAAAAAAAAGCATCCTTCCATCCAGTAATCTAATACCAGTTAACTCAAGCTTTCTTCATTTCTGTGAGTTCACTGAGAATGAGCCCGCTTCAATCAGCAAATTGCATCATCCTGTTTTTCATTGGAGAGTAGTACTAATGTTCTTAAATATCTGGGAGTTGAAAATCTTTACTGATCTAGAGTCACCTAGACATATACCAGTAGGTCCAGATCTTCCTTCTGCCCATTCCTACTTTATACCAACATCTTCTGTATACTATTGTGTAAAAGGTGAACACATACCAGTACTCATAGATTCAATGTATGCTATAGTTTGAGGTAAACATGGGCCTCTCATTTTAAGGTACTGCGGCAATATTTTGCCCTCATATTGTTCCCAGCGTAGGATTTCATATTTCTCAGTGTGAGTGACATTCATTCACTGTGAAGGAGAGAGTAATGGGTTCTTTGGGTGATGCCACTAAATTAGGACCACACTTGGTCCTGTCTGGTAATCACAGCATTTATCAAGTATTTTCCAAAACACAGTGCATTCATTTTATCCCATAGAACTCAATGGGGATTCAGAGGGACCATTCAGCAAAACTTCTCATCAAAACTGCGAAGTCCCCCTATTCCTTCCATTTCTTCTTGTGGCACAAAAGTATAAAAGTTCATAGACATTGGCTCCAGTTGTACTGTAACAAGACTAGATATATTTAATTAATTTTTGAATGATAAGTCAACAAATAAACAAATTACATTGATGCATATATCTATTACAACATACTAAGAGGAGACACCTCTGCTACTATCCCTCTGGGAGAGCTGCTACCTGCCATCTAAGATAAGACTAGCTACTCCCCTGCAGGACCAGGCCCAAGCCTCCAGGTACTGGGCTAACCAGGACAGCTTCCACCTGTTCTCCTGTCTTGACTTGGATATAAAGGGTTGCCTAGGTGGTGACCTTGCTGCTAGCAAAGTTGCCACTGAAGGGAGTTGCTTTTGGGGGGGGGGGGGGAGCTGTTGGGTGGGTGCAAGGGTGGGGATGAGTTACTTTGTCAGGAATGGACAGGAAGTACTCTGATATCTACTTTCAATCAGTAAGAAGAATTGGAGGGATTAAGACCAAAAACTGGAAGCAAACAGTTTGTTTTCACCCATTTTATTTAGCTGTTCAAATTCCCCCCAATTTATCCAGGTAGAAATGAAATCTCATGGGACTGATGAGCCAGCAGGTTGTGAAAGTGCCAGATGAAAAACTGGGTAGTGGTGGGAGTACAATCCAGAACCATCTAGTTGGCTATAAGGTATCACCCTAATGTGAGTAGGGTTCTGCTGGAGTAGCTAACTAATTGGCCATATTGATTGGGAACCATTCTCACTGACTGATAGCTCTGTGTTAAATATTGTCTTAGAGCTGTCTTGTTTTCTGGCTTTAAGGAGAATGCATAGGGAAAGTGGGATGGCAATACAAGCTGTACAAGGCAGATGAAAGCACAGTGATGGCAGAGTCACATGTTCTTCTGGAGGAAGGGGAGAGAGAGTTTAATACCTACCTCATCTTCCAGTCACCCTTTGGCAGTCTTGGGAACTTGGAGAGTGAACTAGGCTACCCACAACCTCATCTTACTCTTATGTAATGCCAGGGCAGTTAAGAAAATAAAGCACATATTATCTATAATCTTTTCAAGGATGAGGATGTTGATCTGACATGCTTCACAGAAACTTGACTGGGGGATGAAAATGGCCTGATATGGGCTCAGGGTCTCCCAGCTGGGCACTGTCTTAGAGAGCAGGTGAGGGAATGTGGGGAGTGGTGGTAGCTGTGGCCTATAAAAAAATCATCCTAAGCCACATTAGTGTCTATACCTGAGTCTGAAAAGCAGGGATAGACTGGGGATTCCATTAGTGTACCACCCACCCCACTGTCTTTTAGACTTTCTGTCTGAGCTCACAGAACTGGTCTCTGGTCTGTTGCTAGACTCTCCCAGACTTTTGCTTCTGAGTGACTTCAATGTACCATTGGAAGTCAGCGTGGGAGTTCATGGTATCCATAACAAACATGGGTCTATCCTAATTGGCTTTGCGACCTACACATTCAGCAGGTTGTATGCTTGATGCGGTTTTCAGCTCAGAACATATGGATCTGTGGGCAGAGGTGATTAATACCTCCAAGTTATCATGGACAGATAATTTTCAGGGCTAACTAGCATCACAGTTACAACCTGCCCTTCCAGAGGTGGAGGACCTGTTAAAATGGTCTGCCCTCATAGGCTAATGGATCTCTTGAAATTCCAGGAAGCCTTAGAGGGTTTTAGGACTGGCATCACTGATGATCCTGTTGAAGCTCTGATTAATAAACGGAATCAAAATCCAACCAGGGATATTGACATGGTCGCTCCCAATTGTCCTGTCTGACATGTTAGTAAACAGGATCCTTGGTATATGGAGACCCTCAGGGAGCTCAAACAGGAAGGATGATGACCAGAGCTCAGATGGTAGAAAACGCAACTTCTATGTGACAAGGCATGATATAGAGAACATCTTTGTTCCTATGGGGTGGCAATATGTGCATTGAAGAAAGCTTTCTTCTCTGCACATATTGCATCTGCAAATTCATGTCCAGCTGAGCTATTCAGGGTTGTAAGAGATCTAATCCAGGCACCCTCCACTCTGAGCATGATATTAGAACCTTCAGTAGATCACAGTGATGTCTTTAACAACCGTTTTGGTGATACAATCTCTTGCATAATAGCCAACTTACATGCCACTGTTGGAGTGGAAGTCAATAATGAGGTTTCCAGTGACTCTGTGAGTGGGATTATATTGAATCAATTTCATTTGTTGAGTACTGCTGATGTGGACAAGCTGCTGGGGCAAGTAAAGAGGACAACTTGCTTTCTCAATCCCTGTCCATCTTGGGAGATGCAATTAGACTTCAAATACAACATATTATTAATGCCTTTCTCAGGGAGATGCATCTTATTTAAAAGAGGCAATGGATAGACCACTTTTGATAAAAAATTAAAAAATAAAAATCCTCCATCCATCCCCTGGAGCTTAATAATTATAGGCCAGTATCTAACTTTCCTTTTTTGGGCAAAGTGATTGAGAAGGCAATTGCCTTCCAACTCTAGATGGTCTTGGATGACACATACTCCATTTCAAACTGGCTTCAGAGCAGGATATGAAATTGAGACTGCTATGATCTCTTTAGTGGATGATCTCCACCTTAGCATGGGCAGGGGGAGTGTGTCCCTGTTGGTGCTTTTAGATCTCTTAGCAGTGTTCAGTACCATCAACCATGGTATTCTTCTGGTGTACCTGGGGGAGTTGGGAATAGGATGAATTGTGCTACAGTGGTTTTGGTCTTTCCTCTCAGGCAGGTTCTAGATGGTGGTATCTGGTAATAGCTGCTCCTCAAAAAAGGAGCTGTTATATGGCATACCACAAAGTGCCATCTAAAGTCCCAATGCTTTTTAACATCTACATGAAACTGTTGGGAGAAATCATCTGGAGGCATGGAACAGGGTGTTACCAATACGATGGTGACACCTACATATATTTCTCCATGCATTCAGAAACAGTCATAGCTAAGGATGGTGCGCCTCCTCCGAATGAATGCTTTGAGAAGGTAAAGGATGGATGAAGAAAAATAAATTGAAACTGAATCTAGACTGAGGTGCTCACTATTAAGGGTCCTAATCTGGGGTTGGAGGTGTGTCAACTAGTTCTGGATGGAATCACACTCCCCCGAAAGACTGTGTTCATAGCTTGGGAATACTCCTGGATCCACCCCTCCAAATGCCAGCTCAGAAGATCTGACAGCCAGGAGTGCTTATTACCAGCTTTGGTTGATACATCAACTCCATTTCCTCCTAGAACTGGACAACCTAAAAATGGTAGTGCACATGCTGTTAACCTCAAGGTTGGACTTCTGCAATGCACTGTACATTGGGCTACCTTTGTGCCAATTTTGGAGGCCTCAGCTGGCAGTCAAATTGGTTACAGGTACATTGCAGAGTGAGCGTATTACACCAATATTAAAATCACTCCATTGGTTGCCAATTAGTTTCCAGGCAAAGTACAAAGTGTTGCTTGTTACCTTTAAAGCCCTACAGGTCTTCTTGAGGCCATTACTTAAACCAGGCAGGACTAGACTGGCAACAGTTATCCAGAGGACTGTGGAATGACTTGTTATAAAAGATTCGACAACAACATATGCTGTCCAAATTCAAAAAAATGCTAAAGACCTATCATTTCTGGCAGAGCTACCCAGTAAAATTTAAAGTATGAATTTTAAATTAGTGTATTTTAAATGTTTTTATATGCTTTAGCTGCTTATTATTATTACTACTACTACTACTACTACTACTATTTTCTTCTACCTGGAACTAAAAACAGGATTTGAACAATCAGTTGGAGATTAACTGGAAGAACCTGAGCATGTGAACCTGTTGCACCTCAAAGTAAATTGGAAACCACACAATACAGTAGGTCATGGGCAAAATACTGCCCAGACAAATTGAAGAAAAGACAGGAAAACTCATACCAACCTCTAGAATCCATTTTGGCAGAGATATATTAGGACAAGATTTTCTGCCATAGTTCATCTTGCTCACTGTGATTACAACTGTGGTGTGAGGGGTGCATTATTTTCAGGACTAAATACCTGGTATGCACCCAATTAAAGGATGTGGGTATACTTTCTTACAGTACCTTTCTCTGGACTCAATTTTTCCATGACTCAGACAACCTTGCTGACCAGCACACTGCAAGCAGCAAAATTCCTGAAAGATTGCTTCTCTCATTAGAGCCCTTGATAGCTATTATAGATATAAAATTACTTCAGATAGATCTGCACAGTTTGATATTCTTGGTACCATGCTATTAAGAGTGGTATTTGAAAGAACAACAGACAACCCAGTTCACAGAGTGAGTGCTGTACATATGCTGACAGAAATGGTTCCATCAGCAGAATCCTGAGGTGGTCCTTCAACAGGGATTTCTTCATTTCTCTTCATCCTGCTATTTGTGCTGCATGAAAATCTGTTGTGGCAGGTTTCCCATCTCTCTAGAGCCAAACTTGAGAACATGCAGGAGATCACCCACCCTCGGTTTTATTGACAGTAACACATGATTCGGTGCTGCAGAAATGCACCACTAGATGTTGGCCAAAGTAATTAAATACTTGGAATCTCTTATTTCCAGTGGCTTCTAAAGCCTCATTCTTATTTTGATTCTATCTATCTATATCTAAGTTCTACCATGGTACTACCTTTCTGTAGTGGTATGATTGCATGTTCTTGTGAGTGAAGAGGATATGCTGATGGTAGAAGAACTTGTGGTAGGATCTCCCATATCAGACTTGCATATTTAGTCTGGCTTCACAGCAAAAGCCTAACAGCTACTGAGTATCTGTAGCAGCAAGGTATGACACTGGTGGAGCACCTCTCAGAGACCACAGCAGTGACAGCAGCAGTTAGTAATGCACAGAAGGAGGCACAGCAAACCCTGTTTGAATATCTTCTACCATGAAGCCCCCTATGACGAGAAATCCAAAATAAAACAAGAGATAGTACCAGAAGATGAGACCTCCAAGTTGAATGGCACTCAAGAAATTACTGGGATAAAGTAGAGGACAATGACAAGTAGTGTGGTGGCTAGTGATGCAATTGGACTCAAACTGAAGGGATGTTCAGCTGTTGATGTGCTCTGAGGTGAAAGGAAAGACTGAAGCTTCACAAATGTTATATGAACATGTAAAATGAGAAGCATGAAGCAGGGGAAGCTAAACATAGTAAAACAAGAAGTAGAATGTATGAACATTGAAATACTTGGGGTGAACAAACAGAAATGGACAGGAATGGGACATTTTGGGTCAGATAATTGCATAATATTTTACTCAGGAAATGAAAATCTAAGAAGAAATGGGGTAACACTAATAATGAGGCAAGATATAGCAAAAGCAGTTAAAGGATATAACACAAAGCCTGGTTTGAATCATATCAACAAGACCTCAGAGAAAACCTATCAGTACAACCGTAATTCAAGTTTATGTTCTACAGAAGCAAAAGAAGAAGAAATTGAAAGATTCTATGCTGGAGTACAGGAGGAACTTGATTACACACTTGGTAATCATAGGCAATTGGAATGCAAATGTAGAACAGAGAAGAACCAAAGACTGTAGGAAAACTTGGCCTAGGATCAAGAAGTGAAGCAGGAGAGCAACTGACTGAATTTTGTGAGGCCAACCATTTGTTCATTGCAAACACATTCTTTAAGCAATCAAAGAAGCAACTGGTTACATATACATCACCTGATGGACAATTTAGAAATCACATGGACTACACAATCAGAAACAGAAGATGAAGGAGCTCCATTCTTTCTGCAAAGAAAAAGTAAGGAGCAGATTGGGACACAGACCATGAATTGCTAACATGAAAACTTAAGGCAAAATTAAAGAAGAACACTAAATCAACCATTGTGCCAAAATACAAGCTGGAGAACATCCCCATAGAATTTAAAGACAATGTAAAAAATAAAGATTTGCATTATTAAGCCTAACTGACTGGAATTCAGAAGAACTTCTGGTCAGTTGTCAGAACTTAAAAAAGATGCAATCTGCAGCCAAAGAGAAAGAGAAGCCTCAATGGATAAAAGATGAAACTGTTCAAGCAGGACAGATGGGGAACAAAAGTAAAAGGTGAAAGAAATAAAACAAATGCTGAACATAACCACTCAGTGACTTGTACCCAGGGACAAAGAGAAATACTATAATAGGAAGAAAAAGAGATCTCTTTAAGAAAATTTGAGAAAATCAAAGAGATATTTAAACCAACAATGGGGATATTATACAACCAGCAGAAGAACATATTACATAACCAAGTACAAATAAAAAGCTAATGGAAACAATATACTGAAGAACTATATAAACCAGATGAAAGGATGATAGATTTGTTCAAGAAAGAGCAATTTGAAAATGAACTTACAATTCTGGAGAGTGAAGTGGAAGCTGTACTCAGAGCACACGGGAGAATGAAATCACCAAGAACAGATAGCATATCAATAGATCTGCTTCAAGCTGCAAAGACAGAATCCACTCAAATTCTAACTAAAATCTGTCATCAAACATGGAAAGTGAAAGAATGGCTCACAGATTGGAAGTACTTAATATACATTCCAATCTCTAAGAAAGGGGAATAGCAGGCATTGCAAGAACGACACGACCACCACATTAATTCCTTGAACAAGTAACGCGATGCTCAAAATTATATAACAAAGACTTTTACCATATAAGGAGTGAAAAATGCCAGATGTCCAGCTGGGTTCAGAAAAGGAAGAGGCACAAGGCATCAAGTCATAAACATACATTGGATAATGGAGCACACCAAAGAATTTCAGCAGATAATCAGCCTCTGCATTATATATTATAGCAAAGCCTTTGATTGCCTATATAATGAAAAACTATGGTCACACTTAAACAAAAAGGTGTGCCACAACATTTGATTGCCTTGATGCTTTGTCTGCACTCAGGACAAGAGGCTACTGTCAGGACAGAATACAGAGAAATGAAATGGTTTCCAACTGGCAAAGGAGTCAGGCAAGGCTGCATTTTATCACCCTATCTGTTTGGTTTGTACACTGTACGTACCATAAGTAGAGCAGGATTAGACTCAGAGGAAGTAGGTGTGAAAACTGAGTGAAGGAACATCTACAATTTAAGATATGCAGATAGCATTGTACTACTAGCACAAATAGCAAAGAACTGAAGTGATTATTGAATAAAGAAAAAATTTCCAGTGCATCTTTACCTTTGAACATTAAAAAAACAAAAATAATGACTACAGCTGGTTTATCTGGTTTACATAATCTTAAAAGTAGACAATGAAGACACTGAAAAGATCAAGATCTTCCATATCTTGGTTCAGTCATTAATCAGAATGGAGACTTCAGTCAAGAAATCAGAAGACAACTAGGACTTGGAAGAGCAGCTATGAAGGAACTAGACAAGACAGTGAAGTGCAAAGATATCTCATTGAACAGTGAAATTATGAATGTCTATGCCATTGTATTTCCAGCTTCTATATATGGTTGTAAAAGCTGGACAGTGAAGAAAGCTAGTAGGAAGAAAATCAACTAACTTAAAATATAGTGCTGGAGAAGAGTTCTGTGGGTACCAGAGACAGCTAAAAAGACCAAAAAATGGGTTCTAGAGCAAACCAAGCCTGAATTCTCTCTAGAAGCCTAGATGACTAAACTGAAACTGTCATACTTTGAACCTACATAAGAAGCCATGAGTCACGAGAAAATACAATAATGCTTGGTGTGGTAGAAGGCAGCAAAGAAAGAGAAAAACCACATTATAAGTAGATGGACTCAGTTAAGGAAGCCATGACCCTCAGTCTTCAAGACCTAAACACAACAGTTGATGATAGAGTGTCTTGGAGATCTTTCATTGTTAGGGTTGCCATAAGTTGAAGATGAGTTGATGGCAGTTAACAGCAACAACAATCTGTATCTACACACCTATAGATGGATACTGTTATTATTGTTATATAGTAAGCATGCATGATCCAAATAGAAGTGATCCATGTGTATGTGTATATTTGTGTATTTGACTGAGTGGACTGAAAATGTTGTCTATCATTTCCCCCAATCTGTCTAGGTTTACCATAATTTGATAAGGCACAATTCAAAAACAAAATAAAGACCCCTGTATTGAAGAATGAATCTCCAGAACAGAAATGCATGAGTTTGATCATGATAGGAAAAATATATCATTAGATTAATTAGACAATTAGCAAAATACCCAGCTGCACTCTTTGACAACTGATTCAGCATCTCTGAATTAATGAGGGAAGTCTGTATACTTTCCATGAACAAAAAGTTTAGGAAAGCAATCTTTCATGTTTATCATAAAAGCTAAGAGAGAGAGAAAGAGAGAAGAGAAGGAGGAAGAGAAAGAAGATGAAGAGGAGGAGGAAGAGAAGAAATAATAGGCTCAGCATTTTATCATAGTATGACCATTGGACTACGACTTTGGAGACCAGGGTTCAATTCCCTAATTGGTTGTGGAAACCCACTGGGTGACCCATCACAGTATGTGATGTGGGCCCATCACATACTGTCAGGCCCAGAAAACCTTGTGGTAGGGTTGCTTTAGGGTTGCCATAAGTTGAAAATGATTTGAAGTAACACAACAAAAACAACAATTTTATGTTAATGGAATGAAAATCCTTGCAAGCATAGTTGTGGTAGATTTTACTGTTGAGCAACTGACTATGCAAAACAGTTGTGCAAGAGGTTGGATAACCAGTTGTGTCTCCACCTGCACAGTCACTTGTATTGGATGCCACTCTTCATTCAGTCTCAAAATGGGCAACTCTAATCCCAGTGGGCCTTGAGCTAACAGATAAGCACAACTCAACACTGGATAGGAAGAAAGATATGCAAGATTTGGGTTTTCCCTCACCAGTTTTCATGGTTGAAAACACAATCTAGACTGGCCATATATCATACTATACAAAATAAGCTGTTTGAGGGACTGTTAGAGACATACCTCTGTTGAGAGATGTTCTGTCTTTGAAGGTTTGCTTAGTCTTTATTATTTTAATGATGAAGAAAGGAGAGCCAGGGCACTGAAGCTGCCCATCAACTATTAACACTTAGATACCAGGCTGACCAAACATATAGTTCCTTGATCGCAGCCTTCCCCACTATGGTGAAATGTATAATTTCCTAGAAAAATTACACTAATCATTTCTAAATTTGGATATTTATGTGTATATAAGCATACAAAAAAAATGTACAAATATTTGTCTTCCTTGTGATAATGCATTTCTTTTTTAAATTTCTTTTTGGGTGTGGGGATGATACATAAATGGCCAACATCTATTGTGACTAGTAGGAAGGCATGGCCCATGTTCCTATATGGCACGGAACAGAACATAACAGTCCACTTACTACCCGGTCACTGGGGTTCAATGTACATAAGCTTGACTGAAAAGGTAAGCATGTTCCCTTGTAAATTTAATGGATGGGGAGAGTGTGTGGCACTGAGAATGACCTGACTGCTCTTCTGCTGCCATGGTGAAACAAAAGCTTTCCTCCCACCCTCAGATCTCTAGAAAGTATGCTTTGGAATCAAGAGGAAAATGACTTCTCTTTTCTCCTGAATGTTGCCTGGAAGCCCCTGGCCTCTAAATGGTTGAGGATGTGCATGCCTGTTCTTTGCAGAGGATTTTCAGGGTGAAGAGGTATTGTGGAAGGAACTACTGCATAGCTTCTTACACAATCATAACGAAAGGACATAAGCTTATCTAAAGTACTCACTTGAATTTGTTACATAAGCTTAAGTCCTTTCATACTGATTGTGTAAGGAGCTATGCTATACATATATACACACATATACATGCCCCCCCATATATACACACACACAAAAATAACAAAAACAAACCAAAAAAACCCCCAGCAGATATATATATATTGACTAGAAAGGCAGAATATAAATTTAATAAATAAACAAAACATTAGAATGTCACCCCAAGACACTTTGTTCCCTGAAGCAGAATCCACAGAGTCTCCATGGCCATCAGTACCAACATTTTAGCAAATCTCAATGCACGATTAAGATGGATACTAACTCTCATTCTCATTTATTCTTCTTGTCAATCCCTTCACCATTCTGCCTGACTCAGGTTCCTTCACTATGCTGCATAGCAAGAACAGTCCTGAATCATTCTTGAATGATGTTTAGTGTTATGATTTTATATTGAAACAGATTTGTGTGCTATAATAGGAATATGAACCTACACTGCTTGAAAAATATGCATATTTTCTCTCCATCAGTGAAACCATTACAGTTTGGGTATCCATCACTTAGACCTAGGGAAGAAGTAGTAGTGTGTTGCAAAGATCCAGCCTCCACCTCTTTGATAATTCCTCCATTTCAGATCTAATGAAACCATTGACACAGGTTTGGTTCCTCCATCCATATTTCATTTAGTTCTTATACCTGTAAAACTGTGCCTATTCAGATTTTCTCAAATTTGCCATTTTCATCACTTGAGCTCCCATGACCGAAATACCAGTATTATCCAAAAGTCAGTATTCTCCTTCATGCTCCCTTTGTAGTCTGATATGGTCATATCTGTACAAACCTCTCTAACTGTCTGGCCCAGGAGAGCAAGGGTTAGCTGAAGAGTTGTCTCCTGGATAAATCTTGTAGCCAGAGCCTCTCATGAAATCCATTACCTTCCACCATCAAGTTTGCTTAAGTTTCCTGATTAAACTATTGGAAAACTGAACACACACCCCTACCCCAGCCTGGTTCTATATCTTACAGCAGGTTGCCCTCCAGTCAGCAAATACTGACACTGATAGAAAATGTCACCTTTGGGGCAAGGGTGATTGACTTAATATTTCTGTAATGTCCTTTTGAAGAAGTCCCTTTGTTTTAAAGAAATTCTGATGCCGTGCTTAGGTCTCAGATTATTTAAAAAAAATCAAAATTCAGAACAATTAATTCCAAGGTAGGATTTACTTTGAAGCAAGAACTTGAACTGCATGCCCCCTTCTGGAGGGCCCTTACTGAGCTGAAATCACTCTTTTGGACCCAGAGAATCTGGATTTTGGTAAGAGTGTTTCATTAATTTGTTCACTTTCTCAGTGTCATGGCTCTGGTTTAAAGGACCTTTGTTATCTTGTCCTCTTTTCTTTGCACTGTTGCAGCCAGTAGGGCTTCCTAGTGTCTCACAGGTCCAGTGAGCCCAAGCAGAGATAATTTCTCAGTCTCTTAAAACTTTCAGGGAGCACTTTATGTGCATATTGCAGCTCCTCCAAACTGCCTTCTGTTTCTCTGGTGTGTGTGTGTGTATTATGAAGAGTGTTATATTGCCCTTACTTTTCAACCTCCTTCTCATTTGTCCCTTCCCTTAACAACTTCTACACTTTCAAACTGCTTTTAATCCCAAACCCTCAGCATCTTGCAGTTTTATTGTTTTTGCTGTTTGTAAAGCTCTGCCATAATATTTGGTATTCCCAAATGTAACTATTGTGTATACTTGGCTTGCTTTATGTTCAGTAAAATTACATTTGAAAAGCTCTGTATGAATGTGGGTTTTTGAGTTCAGTTTGCCTGATGAACTATAGGCCATCAATTCATTCATGTGTTTTGAGACATACCTGCTAACACCTTAAGTAATAGATTATCAGGAAATTTGTGTAGGAGAATAAGTAGCTTTGTAGCTAATGTTTAGTTATCTGATCAAGTTTAATACAGACTTTATTCCATGTAGGGACATGCCATACATGTTTTTCAGCATATGGCAATGAATATAGAACAAATTACATAAATTTCTCTGGCTATGTGCTAGAAATTATATCCCATGTCCTATAAGTATAACTAAATCTGTTTAAATATTGGTACATGTCTCGGTGTCAGTTAATCAAAACATCAAGAAATGAATAGCGCTTACCACTCTAGGGCCCTTTTCGCACCTTACCTTTTTTGCGGTGCTGGGGTGTGGTGATTGCACGAGCAGCCTCTTGCAAGAGGTTCTCGCATCCCCGCTGCTTCAGCTCTGCAGCTACTGCCTGCTAGCGAGCGGGCAGTGTGAGGGCTCCTCCTCTTCCTTCCTCAGCACAGCCTGGGATCTTCCCAGGCTGCGCTGGGGCAGGAAGTGCAAGCGCCATGGCTCCGGATGCTCCGCATGCATGGTAAGTACGTGCGGGGCCCTGGAGCGATGCGCAATTGTGCACCATTTTCGGCTAGAAGCCGAAAATGAAATAGTGTATGATCGGCGCCTGGTGTAGCGCAATTGCGAGGATGTCACGTGGATGGCTCCTCGCAATTGCACGGTGCTCCAGAGGCCCTTTCGCATGGTGAATACTGTGTGAAAATGGCCTAGGAGTTCAGGGGTTTTTACTTATTGCCTTGTGCAGCAGCAGAAAAAGGTTAGGACAACTGGCTAGGAAATAAGCTTTCCTACTTTTATCTAATCTGCAACCAAAGTTTCATCCTTTCCAACGTCCCGTTTTCTACAGCAGCCTACCAGAAGTCATTGAGGAAACCATAAGCAGAGTTTGAAAAGATAACTTTTTTCACTGTGGTCATTTCACCCTCCCTAACCTGCAAACCCCAGGATTCTACAGAATGTTGACAGTGGAACAATTCCACTATAACAGTGTAGTGCAGAAATGGCCTATGACTCCCAGAATTCCCCAGCCATTTGTCAGAATTTTGTTCTTGTTATGTGCCTTCAGGTTCATTTAACTTATGGAAACTCTCTCATGAGGTTTTCTTGATACGACTTTTACAGCGGAGATTTGCTCATGCTTTTCTTTCTTTCTTTTTTTTGGTAATGTATTTTTATAAAAACAAAAATGAAAAAAAACAAACAATCCAACGTAACATCACATTCAAATCATTACAAAATTATTACACAATAAACAAACACTAGTACATAAAATATACAAATACATACATATAACAACCAACACCTCTTACTAACACATTCTCACAAACATAAGGCACTTCCCCCTTTCATGAGATACAGCCTTATATCTTTTATTTAAAAAAAACACCTCTGTATGTCTTAAAGAATAGAATCTATGATTCATTTTCCCATTCATTATTTTCAATTCTATTTACAATTTTTATCCATCTTACACTATTATCTATTTCAACATTTCTTTTCTTTCGAAAACTAGTAACTTATTGCATCTACATCTCTTCTCATACTTCTACCTCTCACCACATTTATGTCTAGAACTTGTCTCATTGTTACAACAATAATCACTTTTCACCTTCTCTTCATGATTTGAAACCTTTAGTTAGGATACCCTTATTTTCCAAAAATTCTGTTAAGGGTTCCCACACCTCATAAAACTTACTATCCATTTTATTATCTAATCAGTAAATCAGTTTATCCATTTGTGCTATTTCAATGGTTTTCTCTATCCAGTCTTCTATAGTCGGGGTGTAAATTGATTTCCAATGTTTAGCATAAACGAGTCTGGCCGCCACAATTAAATGCCATACTAATCTTTTGGTACAAAAATCTATTGAGCTTTCTGCACCAAAGATTCCCAGTAAAAAAAATTCTGGGGCTAAATCAATTTTCATTTTCAAAATTTTTTGTATATTAGCTCGTATGGCGTACCAGAATCTCTTTGCTCTATCACATCCCCACCACATATGATAGAAGGATCCCACTTGTTCTTTACATTTCCAGCACTGATCGTTCATATTCTTATTCACTTTCGCTAATTTGCTGGGTGTTAGATACCAACGGTATACCATTTTCAGCACATTCTCTTGTAAAGTATAGGATCTGGTATATAACATATTAGTTTTCCAAACACTTTCCCATTCTTCCTCTAGTTTGAAGGATAACAATTTTTTATACAGTCTTGAAAGTAACTTTTTATCACCTTTTAACATCAGTTCTTCTAATTCATTTTGTCTTAAGTCCATCCCTTCTCCTTGTATATCCTTTTTAAATCTTTCTTTTAACTGCATGAAGGGAAACCAAAATGTATATCATATCCTTCTTCTTTTAGTTGTCTTTGATCTTTTCCACATTGTTTCAGTATGTCTTCGTAAGTCAGCCAACTGCCCTGTCTTCTCAGACCTTTAATCAAAAGCGCTTCCATCGGTGAGACCCATGATGGTATTTTTGGGCAGAAATAACGCTTATTCTTCTCCCATACCTTTAAAAGGGCATTTCGTATCATGTGGTTTTGGAAAATCTTTTGGACTTTAGCTTTCACGTACCACAAGTAGGCATGCCAACCAAAATGAAGATCATGTCTTTCCAGAGCCAACATTTTCCTATCGTCCAGAAGAATCCAAGGTTTCATCCAGGCTAGGCATGCCGCCTCATGATATAGATCCAAATTTGGTACTGCAGAGCCCCCTTGGTATCTCATATCAGTTAGCCACTTGTACTTCATTCTTGGTTTTTTCCCATTCCATATAAATTTGGATAGCTCTTTTTTACAGTCTTGAAACAACTTCTTAGTTATCCTGACTGGTATCATCATAAACAAGAAGAGTATCTTCGGGAGAATACTCATCTTAATCAGTGATATTAATGAAAGATCCAGCTTGTTCCATATGTTTAATTTCTTTTGAATTTGACTCCAGGTCTTATAATAATTGTTCTTAAACAATTGATTATTGTTATTGGTGATTTCAATTCCTAAATACTTCACTCTTTGAACACATTGAATGCCTGCTTTTCTTTCAATCTGTTCTTTCTCTGGCGACTTTGTTTTTCAGAAGAATCTTGGTTTTAACTGTGTTTATTTTAAAGCCTGCCATAATACCAAATTTGTTCAGCAGTTCGTTCACTTTAACAATTCTATTTAAGGGGTCTTCTAGGAATATTACCACATCATCTGTAAAGGCTTTATATTTAAATTGGTCTTGTCCTATCTTGACTCCTTGAATTGAGTCTTCCTTCCTTATTTGCCGTAGTAGTACCTCTAATACCAACACAAATATTAAAGGAGACAATGGGCAGCCTTGTCTTGTTCCTTTTGAAATTAAAATGTTTTCTGAAAGATCTCCATTGATTAATTATACAAGCCTTTTGTTCATCGTATATTACCTTTATCCAATTTGTGAATATGTTTCCAAATTCCATTTCTTCCATGACCTTTATTAAGAAAGACCAGCTGATATTGTCAAAGGCTTTCGCAGCGTCAAGGAAGATGAGAGCACCTTTTTTTTCATTGTGGGATTCGTAGTATTCAATTACATCTATAACAGTCCGAATGTTGAATCTCATCTGTCTCACTGGAATAAAACCACTCTGATCCTTATGTATGAATTCTGGCAGAGCTTTTTTCAATCGATTTGCAAGGATAGAGGTGAAAATTTTATAGTCCACATTTAGAAGCAAAATAGGCCAAAAATCTTTACATGTGGGAGCGTCAAGATCTTCTTTGGGGATTAATGTTCTATTCGCCTCTGTCCAACTTCTTGGTATTATCTTTGCCCCGAAAATTCCATTCATTATAGTTTGCATCGGTCCCCACAGTAGTTCTTTGAAGTGTTTATAGAAATTAGCTGTTATCCTGTCCGGGCTTGGAGCTTTATTAGGTTTCATTCCCTCTATCGCTTCATTAATCTCATTTATCGAGATTGGTTTATTCAACCTCTCTTGGAGATTTGGATATATTTTGGGGAGCTTTTGTGAGCAGAGATATTCTTCCATTTCTTTTATGTTTTCACCATCTTTAGCTTGGAACAAGTTCTTAAAATAGTTGGCAAGTATTTTTTTTATTTCTTGAATTCTTTTTTTTTTCCTGAGCTCTTTCTTTAATATAAATTTGTATTTGTTGTACAGCACGTGACGTGTAGGTCCAATTTTGACATAAACGTAAAAAGAATGTGGGGATACATAATCTGGAAAAGTAATTATGAATTTCTACCACAAAATGAAATAAAATTAATAGCATAGGGAAGGTAGGGGGAGTTTTCAGTGTAGGCAGTCCCTTTCAACGGCAAATTACCAGGTTGCTGTGCATCCTGAATACAATAGAACTTGTCTTCCACTATCTTTTTATTAAAATGCAAATCATAATGAACTATAGTTTCCGTCAAATACGTCATCTTTAAACATCAATTACATTTACATTTACTCATTTATATATATTTTTCACAATTTTTTCTAACTATTAAATGTTTCGTATTCCTATTTTCTAATTTTTTTTTTTGAATTCTTGTAACTATGTGCTCACCTTCTTTTATTTTAGATATTAATCTTTTTTTCCTTTCTTTCCGAATTTTATACGCCAGCCATCTTCCAGGTTTGTTTGCATGTTCGAAATGTTTTTGTTTTAAAAAGCGAATCTTTTTTTCTATTTCTTCCATTGTAAGTATTGACAACTGTTTTTGTAGTACTTTCATATTCAATAATGACTCTCTATCTCGGGGGTAACTTTTTAACTTCCCTTCCAGTTCCTTGATATTTTCCATTATATCCTCCATTTTCTTCTTTTTTTCCCTTTTTTCTTCAGTATTTTTTTGAATGAAAAGTCCTCTGATGAAAGCTTTGAATGCATCCCATACTGTTCTGGTCTCCACTTCATTATTCAAGTTCCTTTTAAAAAACTCCTGAATTTCTATTTTACATGCTGTTACGATTTCCTCTTGCAGTAGGAGCGCTTCATTCAATTTCCAATTCCATCTTCTACTTTGACCTTCCAGCCTTAAAAATATTGGATTATGGTCACTAAATGTCTTGGTCAGGATCTCTGTTCTTTTTATACAGCCCTGCCAACTTCTTGGTAACCATATGTAGTCAATTCTCGACCATGACTGATGTCGATTAGAGAAAAATGTAAAGTCCTTCTCATTAGGATGTTTAGATCTCCACACATCTAGGAGTTGATACTCTTCTGCTAGATGCAAAAAGTCTTCTGTTAACTTCCCTTTATTTCTTTTTTTATTTGGTGTAAGACTTTTGTCCATTTTTAGATCAACCACTCCATTAAAGTCATCCATAATACAAATTTCTTCATAAGGTTGACTCTGTATTGCACTTTTTAAGTCATTATAGAAGGACTTATTTTCATTACATGGTACATATACTCCAATTAATAACAATATTTTGCTTTCTAAGGTACATTCAACACCCACAAATCTTCCTTTTCCATCGTTAATTCGTAATCTTGGAGATAATGTTGATTTTATATATAGCACCACTCCTCTTCTTTTCACTGTTGCCACTGATATGAATACTTCGCCTAATTTTGCCACCTCCAACACTCTACTATCTTTTCTTTTTATATGTGTCTCTTGCAAGCAGCAAACATCTGGGTTTTGTTTGGAGAGGTAGTGGAACACCTTTTTCCTTTTTATGGGAGAATTCAGACCATTTGTATTCCAAGATATAATTGTGCAATTCATTTTGGCTGCGTTTTAATCAGATACATCTCTTCTAAATCCAAATCAATCAAACTTGTCTCTTGTGGATTACATTTTTCCATAATTTCCTTTGTAGTCTGTACCAAGGCTTCCATTTGTGTCAAATCTTTTATCTTGTTTGTCTCTTCCTCTAGGTTCCCCATCGCAGCTTCTTCTTCTATTGGCGTGCTTGCAGTGGCTCTTCCTTTGGCTTTTGGTGGATATTGCTGCACTCCTCCTTTTTCCAACTCTGCTCTGTGTCTGTGAAGAAAATCTTGTGCTTTTTCTACAGACTTTAATCTGTGCCATTGTCCATTAAATGTGAAAATCATCCCTTCAAGATGATGTCATCTAAATCTTATCTGATTTCGTTTCAACTTTGAAACTAGGAATTCATAATCCCTCCGTTTCTTCAAAATTCTTACCAGTATTTCTCGAAGTCTGTGGCTGACCAAGGATTCAAACCCTGGTCTCCTAGAGTGCTAATCCAATGAACTGATTCATTACCAATGCTAAATTCAAGAAAATGATTATTATTCTTTGGCGTTTGCCCAGCCCAGGGATCCAGAGGTTATCATAGGATGCTATATTTGTATGTTTGGAAGACACTGGGAGCACACTGACTATTTTGCATAATGGGGAAAAAGTACCAAAGGTATCCTGACCCTTTCCTATAATATGATATAAATGTGGATGCGGACTACTATTAACAGTAGGAAAAGCACCTGTAATGACTTTCTCAAGTGAACTGAAAATGAGATGGATTAAATCCATTCTTTACCTCTCAAAAGGCAGATGGTAGAACACTCCAGCATCTGAATAACCCACAAGTTGACTTGGAGTTTACTGCAACCAAGCTATGGTACAATGAATTGAGGTTTTAGATGAAACTGATGAGAAACTGGCATCACACCTGAGTGTTGTTCCAAGGGGTTGCTGATTATTCATCCCAGTGGCTATTATAAAGGATGAATTTAATCCCTATTGCATTCATCATAATAGCTTACAGAGTAATAGTTCTTAATAAAAAATATGGTCTACTTTAGAGCTTTCCAAACTTTTCATGTTGCTGACACACTTTTTAGACATGCATCATTTCACAACACAGTAATTCAGTTTTACTAGCAAACCAGAGGTTAAACTAACCGATTATGCATGTACGGTACCCAGAGGCGTATCTAGGGTGGGGAAAGGCAGCCCCCCTGATCTTGGACCCCTGCTATAGCCTTCACCAGGAAAGACCCTGGAGAGAGTGGCAGCAGCGGGAAAGGCAGTCCCTACCCAATCCTGACCCGCTGCTGTTGCACTTGTCAAGGAAAGACCCCGGCAAGGGCAGAGGCAGTGGAAAAGGCAGCCCCCCTACCCAATCTTGGCCTGCTGCCTTTGCCCTTGACAAGGAAAGACCCCAGTGAGAGTAGCAGCAGTGGGAATGGCTCGGGTGAGAAGCATCTTTCTCAGTCCAGGAAGGCGACACACCTACACACTTCAGGTGACACACTAATGTGTCGTGACACACCATTTGGAAAGCCCTGGTCTATTTAATCAAAGTTACTTCTATCCCTTTATTTATTTATTTGTGTGCCTGGAATGTCAAAGCCAGTAGAAAAAGAACTGGCCAAAAGAAACTGCTTTGTGATAAAGTCATGATATATATTGAATACTCACCCCTATAGCACGAAACAGCAAAGAGGTACTACTGGACTGGATTTGGGAAACCTTGTTGCTTCTATTACATGATATGAGTAATACAAGTTATGAAAGGATTTCTCTATTTCTTCTATCAAGGTCCTCTAGAACCACACAGAGAGAGATTATGAATAGCATGAACAACAATAGGAACATGAACAAGCTGAGCTCTCTGCATGGATTTATAAACCAGCAAGTGACCTGTGGCACATCCTGCTCCCCAGGATATAGTAAACAATGAAGATTCAGAAAGAAAAAAATGTTCACTGTAAGAATGCAATGTAATCATCAGTTTGTTTACCAAATCATTTCAACTCTACAAGGGATTGATTTTTCCAATAATGCTAAGACCTCCTCTGGTTGCTGAAGAAATTGAATCACAAACAGAGATGCTTGTAAACTTTGTAATTACCCAATCCAGTATACTAATATATCCTATATAATATTCAAGTGTATTAAAAATAAAACAACATATACTGAAGAAATTCTTGGGAATGACCATTTGAGTTGTACAGCCAAACAGTCAACAGATCAGGTACTTAAGTCCAGCTGATCTGTTGACAAATGGAGGAATATTTCAAGGATACTCTTATTGACAGCTATGATCCCTGTAGTCGGACATACAAACTAAGCAGTTATTTGTTTACTGATGCCAAGTCATTTCTCATAGTTCTTCCTTGGTAGTGCTTCATAAAGTTGTACTCCATTGAAGTTTTTAAGTATGTGTGTGAATCTCCCCCCACCACCAATCACTTATATTTGTTTTGGAGGGGGAAGCTAGTTAATTTTGTTTAGAGGAGGGATGCAGGTAAACTACTGATGCTCTGGAATGGGCAGAAGAAACCAAACTACAATTTCCAAGGAGCAGTATAATAACAATGAGTGTGGCATATGCCATCACTGCAAAAAACCCAACATTATAAATTTGGAGATAACTGGAAGGGGAATGGGAGACACAAGCATTTTCTGAAGAGCCAGTAGGAAAGCTTATAAATAGCAAGCCCATTCTGAGTCAGACCCCCCACCTCCTACACCCTCTAAACTCTGAGAACCAAAAAGAAGACCTTCTGTCACTCTGATTTACATAATTGATTTTCCAGGTAATTTCACTTTTTAAACTTCAACAAGAGGGCTTCTTACAGCACTCTTATCTGAGCTACATATTGTAGTGACATTGGACTATAATTTGACATGCATTTGGAAGTGTCACATTTTAGAAAGTGTCCAGTAGACTGTTGAGAAATGCTTTCAGAGTAACCTAGAGCAGAAGGAAAAAAATATGCTTGGCTAGTTTTTCTCTCAAAAAGTGAATTCTGGCAGTTTTGTCAAGCTCTTTATGAAATGAAATTTAGCATCTGTAATACAAATGTACCATACTTTTGAATTTATATCCTGCCTTTCTATAAAATGTCAAAGCTGATTCAAATACACTGTTATACAAAGCAGCAACATAATGTCAGCCAGATTAGTGAGACCAGCCTGAAACCTAGAATAAGAAGGTTGTGAGTTCTAAATAATGCTGCTGTGGCATAACCACTGCTGTATTTTTTCTTATTTTCAGAAGTGACATTTAGAATTAGAAGGGAGTCAGTGAAGGGAATCTTTAAAATAAAACAAAGATGTTAAGGTATTCAAAGTATCAGTGCTTCATAGAAGATTACCAGTATCAGAGTTCAGAATACAGCTGCACTACTGAAACCAGCTGAAAAGCGAAATGGTCACAAACAGGCATCAAATCTGAGGTTAGGCTGCAGTATCATTGTCATTAGAAGTGTGAGCTATTAGCCAGGAATCACCAGCTCAAATCTCCCAGCTCCTTGTTTGTAGGAGTAAAGCATAACAAGAGGCACCAGCAGCCCAAGGGCTGCATTATCTGCTAAGCTCCAACAATCAAACT
This sequence comes from Cyclura pinguis, assembly GCA_030412105.1. Classification (NCBI taxonomy): domain Eukaryota; kingdom Metazoa; phylum Chordata; class Lepidosauria; order Squamata; family Iguanidae; genus Cyclura; species Cyclura pinguis. Next base: position 137,356,982 of record CM059600.1, read on the forward strand.
GAAGCCACACTGCTTGTTGTCTTTCAGAAAGTCAAGCAGTCAGCACTTGGCTTAAAATTCAGTGAAGCAAGGAAAGCCACATTCAATACATAAGGAAGTATTTCTTTGCATGGTTCATAACTTAACTTTGGAATTCATTACCAGAAAATATGATGATGATGATGATGATGATGATCATGATGATGGCCACCAACAACAGTTGTCTCTTCACACTTGTGGGTTTCACTTTCACAGATTTCATTATTTGTGAGTTTCTTCAACTCTTGCCCCCCATCTCAGGTGCTTCTTTTCTGGGAGAACCTTCCCCCTTGGTGCCTTCAATCAGGCAGTGCAGTCCTTTAAAAATCCATCCCTGGTCCTCCTCCTCCTCCACCAGCCACTGGCTGGCCAGCTGAGAACAGCTTGCAGGCTGATTTCTCAGCCAAACCCTGCCCCAATGCAACCTCACAGCCAAGGAAGGAGATGGGGATATGAAAGAAGAAGTACAGAGCAACTATATCAACCTATCCCCTTCCTTCTCTCTGCTTTCCCTGACCTAGTTTGGACCTTGGGTACCTGTTCTCCCCACCATGCCTTGCCCCCTTCCCACAGACACATTTTGATATTTGCATTTTTTTCACTTTTTTGAGGGTCCTGTATCCCTAACCCTAGGAAATATGGAGGGCCAACTGTAGATTGCTTTGGGTGAGAAAAAATAGAAGAAAATGTTATCAGTGGCTACTGGTCATGATGCTCTGTGTTATCTCCAGGATCAGAGACAGAAGGTCTGAGGGACATTTGTTTGGACAACAGCAGGAAGTAGGTAATGGAAGCAGGTAAGTAGGTAATGCTGTTTGTGGCTTTCTCATAGCAATCCCTTTGCCCTCTGTGAGAAACAGAATGCTGAACTACTGGCCACTTTGGTCTGATCCAACAAGGCTCTTCTTAGATTTCTCATGGCCTTAGTTAGGGCTACCAGGTCTGGACTATAGCAGACTCTGGCATTTGAGGACCAAAATGCTGAAACCTAGAGTGGATTCCTTGTGATGTCACAAGTGATGGGCTCTGGTAATGCCACAAAAATGATGTTACAAGGGGCACCTCCTGGTGATATCATTAAGCATACTACACGAAGCACCATGCACAGTTGCACAGAATATGCTGTCCAAATAATTAAAAAAAAATGTGTAACCAATGAGGAAGCGCGCACACATAGATACACACACACACACTTTTCATGGAAGTGCTCTTGCCTAAGATTCTACACCTTCCCCCTGAGGATTGGAGTTGATCTGACAACTAAGATCTGACAACTCTAACTTTAGTGCATTTTCTGGGGTCTTTGGGTAGCTAGAGGAAGCAATACTGGTATCATAGCCAACCAGATCCTGTCTGTCCTTGGAAGCCAACCAGTGTCAGTCCTGGTTGGTACTTGGATGGGATACTCCGATTAATATCAAGTGCTATAGGCTATATTTCAAAGAAAGGAACTTCCAAAACCACCTCTGAAAATTCCTTGCTTAAGAAAACACTATGAAATCCATTGGATCTCCATAATTTGACTGGCAACTTGGAGGCACATACACACATAAGAGAGACTGGAGAGATAATCAACACATCCAAGTTCCATCCTCACCAGCCATTCCTTCTCTAAATCCAGCCACTTTAAAAAAAAAAAAATCTCTGGGTTCAGCTCATATAATGCCTTCCCAAGGGAGCAAAGACCTTCTCAAGGGACCTAACACCTACACAGTCAGTGAAAGCCTAAAATTTAACATGAAAGAGAAGTACCTTTGGAAGCATTGTTTTCAATTCCATGTCACATATTCTCAAGCAGTTTCACACTGATTAGCGGGTGACTGAAGCAGGTGGGAATCTTTGCTGCAGAGAGCAACAATTAGCATTAGTCCCCTAGCCTGAGCTGCTTTTTACTTGTGCATTAATAATAGTCCTCTCTTACAAAGCAGGGAGCCTTTGCAGATTCTCAGTCTCGGGCTTCGCTCAGCAGTTTGCATAATCTCCTTACTCATGGCTATACAAGCTTCCTCTGGCAAATTCTGAAAGCTGCTTTTAGATCTTGTTCAAACAGTAAACCCTCCTAGATTTATTACTGTTTCTTCTGCAGAGGTGGGTGGCTGCGTATGTGTTGGATGTGGGTGGGAAGAGTAAGCTGACTGTCTTGACCAAATCCCCCTTGAGTTTTGCTGGATATTTGTGACCAATAAATACAGCTAATGCAGGACAAAAGCAAATTTACTCTTCCAGTTCCTGGCCTAGCTGCCAGGCTGTAGCTCATACAAGGAGCCATAAATGATATTCTCTTGCGACTATGCCAAGTTTGCTATCCCCCAGCAAATTATTTTGCTGTAGACTATTATTTTAATCATGAGACCATTTCATTGCAAAAGAAAGTGTAGATTTGATGAAAGGGGTAGTTTGTTTGTTTTCTCCTCTTGTGTGCCAGCTGAATTTTTATCTGTTCGTCATGAATTCCCTGAGTATGTTCCTAGAAAATGGTTAAAAACAATAACAATAAACCTCCAGGATGTTGTCGAATTGTATATTTCTTTCTAGCAATCCCGTAAGATTCAGGAGTACTGCAAAAACAAAGCAGGAACATTTGTTGCCATGGTGGGAATTAAGCACATTTATCTTGTAAAAGTTACTGTGCTTATTGTATATTCATCCTAGTTTTAATTAGGAGTAGCCCTCAAATGAGGCTTTAGATATAAGGAACATTTGTTCATGGTTAAGAAGAAAGAAAAGGGAGGAAGAGTCCTAATTATTCGTGAGATGAAAAGCAGTGACTTATCTTGTTTAGATGGAACTCTTTGTAAACTATATTTTAGTTATATGAGAAGAAATTTGGGCAAAACTTGAATATGCATGTCTCCACTTGCCATTCTGTCATTTCATGGATGCAAGGAGATTGGAAGCATTTGCTTCCTGCTTTAAATAAACCAAGTACCAATTCATACTACAAAGCTTTAGTACTATGATTCCACTTTAACCACCATAGCTTCATTCTCTGGAATTCTGGGGTCTGTAGTTTAGTCAGAGGTACCAGAGGAGCAACCCCCTTAAAAAAAAAATGATTCAAAACACCGTCACCCACAAATTTGAATTTTTATTTATTTCTTTGTTAAATAAATGCCTATGTTGGGGCTAAAATAGTCCAGGGGAGATAAATTTTACCCCCATATCCTCTAAAGTGATGTGAGTAACTGCCTGGGGTTGTGTTCCCCTCTCCACCTCTGGAATTTGGAGAGTTTTCTATAAAAAATAAAAAATAAAATTAGACATGCAAGGGGGAGGAGAAGGTGAAGGAAGAAGACAAAGACCCTTCCAGCCAAGACATGGAGGCTCCCCCCCCCCCCACACACACACAGGTGCACCAAAGAGCTTCAACAAAGACAAGATGAAGGCAAAGTCAATGGTAGCAATGCACCTTCTTCCTCTTACTGCTGATGGGGCTCTTTTGCTGAAGTGTGGCAAAGACAAGACAAAGTTAAAGAACATAATGCCTCTCTCCCGATGCTGGGGTTTTGGCTTTGCCATTTCTCTCCATACAGCTCTGAAACTTTCTGCTTTGGGGGAAAGTGAAGCGGGCTGTACTTGCAGAGTAGATTTTGTCATTCTTCCCTGAAGCAGAAAGTTGTCTTTTGAACTGATCTTCAGAATGAAAAAGGCAATATGACTGATATACTAGAGGGTATTGGTATAAAGAAGCATTGGAGAATATTATTGTACATGATAACAACAGCTCGTATTGAATATGCAAAGTTATGGAAAACTCAGCAAATACCCACAATTGAACAATGGTGGGCTACACTTATTGAAAATAAAAATGCGGACATGGTCTCCCAGAGATTAAAGGGGAAATCAGACGATGAGATACACAAAGAATGGCAAATTGTAACGGGTAATTGCTGGGTTTTAACAGCTGGAAATACGTAATTCATGATCAAAGTTATATTACGTGGGGGCGACAGGATGTATATCATGAAGCAGAAATATGAAGAATGAAATGTAAGAACTATCAGATAAACTAACAGTAAAATGTTGTACAGTACCTAAAGCTTGTAGAAATCTGGAAAATGAAATCTAGATCAATGTGGAAGATCAGATATATTTCAATGAAGCTGACAATCCAATATGTATGTTTTATAACGAGAATTTTGAATAAAATGATATTTTTAAAAAAAAGAATGAAAAAGGCAAAGGGAAAACGCCATCAACAGGAAGGAGGTGGTGGTATATTTTATTTTAATTACGATTTTGCTGGGCAGGGGGAATGCTTCCGCTACCGAATGTAATTATCTCTCAGACCTTTCACACTTTCACTGCTATAGTTCCATCCTATAGAACACTGGGGTTCTGGGGTTCCGCGGGAGGCATCAGAGGGGCTCTCTGGCTGAGAATTCTAAATGCTCTCCCTAAGCTGCCAATTCCAGGATTCTGTGGAATGACCCCATGGCAGTTAAAGTAGAATCATAGTGCTACAGTGTCTTTTTCATTTGTAGTCTAGCCTTCCCTTTGCTCTTAAGCGGTCTTTTGCCTGTGGAAGGCTCCCCTCTTTGCTGAAGGAGACGGTTCAGCGGTGACAGCACAGTGTGGCTCCTGCTCACTAAGAATACCCCCGAACAGCTCCCATAGCTGTTTCCTGAAGATTTTCAGCAGCAAACCGTTCAAGGTAAAGTCATGTCACTGGTTTTCAAGGGAAGCGTTCTTTTCTTCCTGCTGGCTTTAGGGAAATTTTGAGGGAAAAAGGGCTGGGAGAAACTTGTAGCCCACAGTTGGTACTTCCTCACTTCCCCTGTACAGGCTCTAGGGTGGCTGTGTTTGGGGAAATATAGCACGGTACAGGCCTCAAGGGCCCTGCAACAAAGCCAGTGCAGCCTCCATACCCCTTGTAATTTCCTAAACCACACATCCCCAATGTATGGTGATAGCCCTGCCGCAGAATATCTCTCAGCATCCACAATTTAAAGGTGAATTCAAGAATCACACACCAGGTGTCAGGCTTGGGTCCCAGTCTGAGGAGACTGCAGAAATATCAGCTGAATTGAGGACTGGTAAAAAGTGTCTTTATGTTAAAGTCAATGAGCTGAAGGGGAAAATGTTGTGGAAACATGGCTCTGATTTTACACCTGAGACATTCTGTCACCTCTTTCATTAAAACATGAAATATTTCTAGTACTCAGTTCCTCCACTGTTTATTTTTGTTTTGTTTTCATTATCCTTTTAACTGCATAATCACATCTTTCTAAAAATCAATATTCAATTTAGTCTTTCTCACTAAAGATCGGGTGGAGTAATAAAAAAATTAGCATTTATCTTTTGCTTGCAAAATTCCCAAGTTTCAAAATCATGTCCCTTCTGTAAAGCCACTTTGTAGTGTATATCATATCCCAGTGTTTGGAGTCTCATCTCTTTTCTTTCCATTTTGTTATTTTATAATAATGAAAATATGGTCTAACTTAGGTGGTGTTCTTTGCTAAAATGAAATGACATGTCCCCTTCAAATATTGATGAACTGTTCTTTGTGCTGACAAAATTCTCTCTTTTTGTCTCTGACAAAGTATTAAATATTTTAAAGTAACTTTTTTCACCCAATTTTGTTAATTTCAGTATTCAAATCTTATCCATGTTTATTTGTTTGCTGTTGTTGTTTGCCTTCAAGTCATTTCCAACTTTTGATGACCCCAAGGTGAAACTAGCACAGGATTTTCTGGGGCTCAGAGGCCACCTAGTGGGTTTCCAGGTCTGAGTTGCAAATTGAACCCTGCTTTCCAGGGTTGTACGCTCAACGCTCAAACCACTACACTATGCTGGCTCTTACTTACTCAGAAATAAATTCCATTTTTTAAAAATCATTCTTAAACAACCATTTAGGATTTCAGAATCAGTGCAGTAGCAATACACACTGCCAAAAGGTGGTACCATGGATGTGAAGCTGCCTCCTTCCTGTTTCTAAGCAGGCTCCAATTGAATAAACCTGTGATTCTCCCATCCAGACTGATTAAAAAAGAACAGAAAGCCCCAGATGTTGTTCCTGTTCTTTCCAATTTTATTTTGGAGATCCATACAAATTTAGTTAACCCTGGAATATTTTCTGTCAGTTCCTGGTATGGTCAGAGACTTTGCATACTAGTTCTGTGGGTCAGTTTATGTTAACCTAGTATAAAATAATAACAAATGGAACAAAATATGGGACTTTTCAAACAGTCTGGATGTACCCTGTGTCTACAGCACAATCAGGATATTTATTTTTCTCATCCAGCCAGAAATATCCTTGGGGAATAGCTCAAATACCTGGTAGGAAAGATAAGCAAAGACAGGTGCTCCCACCACCTACACGTCCAGTACATTGTCATAATCTGGAGGAAGAATGGGGAGACAATGGAACAGAGAGGTGTCAATGTCTCTGAAGAGAAGCAAATTGTAAAGGGATGCTGCCTTGGTTTTCAGGAATTCAGAGTAAATTCCATCATCATCAGTAGGGTTTCCTTCTCTAAGGCATACATAAATGCCAGTGTACCACACATATACATGCACACACAGAAGCAGATCTTGAGTGAATTCTTGAAATAGTAAGGCCCATCAGGCTGAACAGGACTTCCTCCTGAAAAGACATACACAGGAAGACCCCTAATCTTCCTGGCTCATGTGCCAAGCAAACAGGTACCTTATCCTACCCTTTTGGGGTAAGATGCTTCCAACTTCAATCATAAGCCATCTCAGTTCCAATTTTTTTTTTAATTACAACTCTCGTAATCCCTTAAACCATAAAACATTATGACTGGGGCTGAATGATTTCAGAATTTCTGTAAGCCACAGTATTGTAGGATTCTACACTTAAAGATGGTCTGTAGTAATTTGTAATAAAGAAATGTTAAATAAATACAGCATAGCATTATGCGAAATTAAAATATTGATCCATTGCTGTTGCCCTTGGGTAAACCATCCCAGAGGGAACATTTCAGGGCTGTTTATTGAGTCCCTGGATGGTTTTGGGTGGAACAACCAGGCTGGTGTATACACTGGCAGAGTTTTGCATGCAATAATTTCGAATGCTATCACAAAAACAGGCTCAGCATCATGCATAGCTCATCTAGCAGTTAGACTAAAGGCCAGAGCTAATGTACCACTCTGTGGACATTGGAGCCAACAGCCACCACTGATGAACACCAAGAAGCTTATCATCTTGGGCTCCTCTTCAGTTTACACACTTCACCCAGCTAGAGCCACTAAGAGAAGAGAGATGGTGATCTTAGTGTATGGTCAGGCAAGGTATATGTAGGAATCTTGCAAGTATGTGGTTCCAAGCCGTGGAAGACTGTAAAGGTCAATATCCACATTTTGAATCACATACAGAATCAAACATTCATTTTTTGCAGATGATTAAGGAATGGCAAGGATCTCCTATGTCACCCTGGTGAATTCACTCTAGGTTTTAGTTTGAACTTTAGTAGAGCTATCCAATGTTCTGCATCTGATTGTTCCTCCCAAGTTTTGACCCAAACCAGGACTGGATTCAGTGCCCCACTGACATGAAAGTCGCTGACTGCCACTATGGGTGACTGTTAAAATCAAAACTTGCTGCATGGGAGGTTTGGAATTTTAGACTATTTGGTATGTATTTAACATGGCATTAATTTTAAGAATTAAAATTTGTGCAACAGATGCAGCTTTTTCAAGTCAGCTTTGTAGCATAGACTTGAAATTTTGGAAGCATTAATTCCTTTCATATTTAAAATCCATGTGATTTGATCTCTTCATTCTCAAGTGTAAAATATATATCATTGAATGCCAAAGTCAGTATTGTCCATGCTGTTGTATTTGTGCTTTCTAGGAAAGTTGGAAAGTGAAGAAAGCTGAAGTGGGGGAGGGGGAGTCAAGTCATTTAAAACAGATTGCCAAAAAGATAGATAAATGGGTGTGAGAGAAAGGCCATTTCCGCACTAGACTGTTATAGCGCTATTATTCCACTTTCAACATCCTATGGAGTCCTGGGGTTTGCAGTTTCAGGAGGTGGCCCCTCCTGCAACTGCAAACCCCAGGATTCCATAGGATGTTGAAAGTGGAATAGTAGCGCTATAACAGTCTCGTGAGGAAATGGCTAAAGAGAGGCTATTGTGCTTTGAGTACATCATAAGGCAGGAACATTCACTTGAAAAGATGCTAGTATTCAGTGAAGTTGAAAACAGTAGTAGAAGAGGAAGTGAAAGCAGTAGTAGAAGAGGAAGTGCATTACAGAGGGCTGACTCAGTCAAGAAGGCCACAGCCATGGCTGAGCCTGGAAGAACTCAGAACAAGACTGCTAATAACAGGACCTTTTGCAGATCTTTCATTCATAGGGTCTCTGCAAGTCAAAGCTAGCTTGATATCAAGAACAGCAAAATTGAAAGGAGCCAATACTGAAAGAAATATATGTTATCTTTTATACTCAGCTTGGTCTACATAGTCTGCTTAAGAAGTTTAGCTAATATTGCCAATGGGCAATTGAATACAAATTACCATAAAACCAAAAGATGGTTTTTAATATATCAGCCATGTAGAAAACTTCTCGAAGGTCATTGAGTTGAGTAAGTAGAGAAAAAGTTGACTATTTACAGACAATATTTTAATCTACTGATTCATATTCTACAGAAGACACAGATCTAGCATAAAATACACACACACACACACACACACACACATATATATGCGCACATACACACACACTAAAAATGATACTACACCCATTAACAAATGTCTTAAAAAGGAAGAACATGATGTGGTGCAGCGAGACTGTACAGTCTCATGTGTATTACACCTATAGCTTAAATCAGAGAGAAGAATCTCTCAAATTAGTCCAAAAAAGGCTAGTAAAAGCTGAAATCTCTCCTTTAAACACCTTCTTTCATAAAAATGATAGCATCTTTTTTCTTATATCAGGAAACATGTTGTTCTTAAGTAACATTACCCAAATATTAATGAAAATTATTACATACTCATTGCACAAATCGTTTAGAATGCTTTCTTTTCTGCCAGTTTATCAAATAAATAAATACATAAATAAATTTGGGCTAAACCTTTTAAATGCTGCTTCAGAAATGTGGGTGAAGACAAGTGTGGAAAATAAACCTGCATACATGAAAGATGCCAAGGTTTCAAACAAGGAAACAAAAGAGGATATTTTAGAAAATAATAATCTTTAAAGGCACTGGAGAACATAACAAAAGATGCAGACACAGAAGAAAAGGTGGTTTTGGAAATAAAACTGACAAATACAGGTATATAAAGATTTGTAAAATAAATCTCCCCATATGTTTGGGGATGCAAATTATACATATGCTGGATTTGTAATAGAGTATTAAGTTGTGGGAAGAGTTTCAATATAATTTATATAAAAAAATTAGAGCTGTTATTAAGATCTCAGTGAACTGATCAATGTCTCCAAAGCATACTGAAAAGTAATACCAACTTCTTTTTGTTCCCTCCTCAGAGGATGGAATTAAAGAGCCATTACAAAAGAAGAGAACTAATGTAACAAGAAAACATAAGCTAACATCCAACTGATATGCAAATATTATGCAAATTAATATTCAGAATAAAGTACATTTTCGAGCTTATCATCATGTGGAGTAAGTCCCCATCTTGGTATTTCCTCTTTATAATAGTACACAGCTTTGCCATTATGCCTCTTAATTTCAAATGTAATTCTTCCAACAATTGAGATTGACATCCTCCTCTAGTAGTTCATGACCTAAATAGTGAAGCTACCTAGCTTTTGTTTGTTCATGTTGTTCCCTTGATAGTGAAAAAAACAATTCTTTCATGGCATTTATTTTTTATACAGAATGACAAAACAACTTTTAAAGCAACCCACTACAACTGTATTCACTTTTTCCAATCTGAGACATTGATGAATAATATTAGTTGATGTATAATATTTTTATTTTTAAAAAAACATTGCAAGTATTGTTTATTGATACTTTTTCAATGTTATGATAAGCTAGCCTATTAAGTACTGAAATAACTTTTGTGGCTAGTCACCACTTACTGTGCAAATTCTTGTCACATAAATTCCATATACGCTATGCATACCACACACATATAAAAGACTTGCTCGGATGGTTATTGAATAAACTCCACAATACAAAGTATTTTCATGTGCCTTGGAGAGATTGATTCTATTATCAGTCAGAGTAAATCAATATTTATGTCAGCCTGTTATCTGACTAATGCTAGATGTTATTGAATAGACAATTGAATCTCAGATACAGAATTTAATAAAAGAGATACAGTAAAGATAATAAATATGGCAGGTACTACAGAAAGCATTTCCAGAGAACTGGAGGCAGGGAGGGTTCATTCCTTTGTCCTACAATACTGATTGTCTAAATTTAATGCAGTGATGGCTGTAACCAATGAGATCTGATATGATACATAAAGTTAGGGAATTTTTCCCCTTCCCTTATTCATTCTACATAAAATTAACATGATCAATTTCCTACAAGACCTCCATAAAAATATAACAGACAAGTGAAACCAAAAGGCAATAAAATTACTCTGTTGCTCATAGGAGTGTAGTTTTTCACTGATTTCATTCTCTAAAGAAGAAAAAAAATAAAAATTTTAAAATAAAAAAAGATCTTAGAAATATTCTTTTCAGCTTGAAATTCATTTTTTTTTTTTGCACCAAAACTAACATTTTCTCCACATTTCTCTGTGGAGAAAAAGCTGTAGCTGGAGACTTATTCTGTGCACAATCATATGTGAGGAAGTGGGAAGTTATGAATATGTAAGCACCATAGTTATAGTGCTATACAGTGACTCCCATCCCAATCCTTCCAATCTTCAGTTATAGTCCATCCTTTTGGACAGCGAGTCCAATACTATCCCAACACAAATATGATCTCTGCCCAAGGCCAAATTATCTGGGGATCATAAAGAAACAATACCAGGACCTTCTCCCTCAGGACAGGGGTAAAATGAGAGATTCCTGCCAGGTAAAACTGGATTTGTTTTCAGTGCTCCTATACAACCAGAGTAAGAGGAACAATCTGTTGTATTACTGGCCTAGAAATCAGAGCACTACCATCTATAGTCTCTACAGCTACTCTGGCTCCTAATGAACACATTGGGATCTTATTTCTGTTGACAAACTCCATATCCCTAAACTGTAGGAATCCAAAATGGCCCCTGTAAGCAAATGGAGCTGGCTTGGGGAGCAAAATTCCATAGCTGGGAACACATGCCATTAAGGGAGCTGCTTGAGTGAGTAGATTAGTGCCAAAGCCTCTCCTTTCCACGCTTAGAGTCTCCTTTTGGCCTGGGCCCATGGGGTAGCCCTATTTTCCTGGTTGACTTTGGGCTGTCTTCAGTGTTCTTTCTCAGATAAAATCAGCCACTGCCAGTCTCCCTCCAGTTGCATTGGTTCTTCTTGTCATATCATGGAGCACAATGTTTGAGCCTGAAAGTTGTGAGAGGGGTTCCTGAGGAGTGTGCAGAGGGGTGTGCCAAGTGATGGATTTTCAACCATTTAGACTTGGAGGATCAGGAGCTGGAGGGCTGTAGATTGCTCAAGAGAACACATATTGATTCATCCAATATATGAACAGTCAGACCCTCCTGAAACTAGCCCATGAAGGTAGACTCATTACAAAGAAATCACTGGAGAGCAGATGGCACAGGCTGACATAGGCAATGCCTTTCCTTGTTGTAGCAGCCATATATGATGGTTGCCAGCCTCTGAGGGCCACTATAAGCAAAGCACATCTGTTCCTGGAACCATTAATACTTAATCAGGAGTGGGCTTGTCTGCAGCTGGTAATTTGTAGACTACTTTCCTGCAGGTCATATGACAGGCTTATCAGGTTAAAAAGCCGTAAAAGAATCCAGTAGCACTTTCGAGGCTAACTAGTTTATTCATAGACTCCTGTAGACTTCATCAGATGAATGAAGTGAAGTCTCTATGGACAGATGTATATACAAATGGAAAAAGGAGTGTGACATGTAATGGAAATGCATGCTGCTATGGAAATAAGTATGGTCTTAACAATGGTCATAAAGAATACTTGAAAGGACAAGCGGAAGACAGGTTTTGCATACAAACCTAGATAAGCAAACAGACAATGTATAGTGAGAACAAGTATTTATCTAGTGGTACATTTAATAATGAATAATTCTGGGCTGGGAATATAGAAATACTCTCCAGATTTCAAGAAGCTGCCCTGTATAAAGGCAACCCACTGGTTGGTCTATCTGATTTCTGTACTGAGTAGCAGCAACTCATTGAGGTTTCAGATAGATTTTTCTGAAAGTAAAGTATGTGCTGCTCCACCAAGAGTTAGGTCTTCTCCCAATCCTGATGTGTTACTGGTAATGCAGCTAGTGCAGGGAAAGAAGGCAAATAAAGATATGTCACTGTTGAACCAACTAGTCCAGCTGGTGCTGAATTACCTCTGCCTCCTAGTGAGAAGAAGGTTAAAGGGCAGTAATGATTACCTTATAAGCACTGTCAGATTCCTGCATAAGCAGGTGTTCCATGCCAATTATTCACCCTTTAGACATCATTTTCTTTTCACCCAGTGTTGGGGTCAAGACTTCCTCTCAGTACAGAAGCAAACTGGCCACCTAGTAGTTTCATTCTCATTGAGTACATTTGTATATGTAGCTAAGCACCGCACTACAACTTGTATGATCAAAATAGCTGAGTTGCACGCCTGTGGCTTAATACTGTGCTTTGAGAGTTATCACTAACAACTACCCACATTAGTACTTATACTCACCATATTCTTTCAAGCAACTAATTCCTGCGGTTTTTCAAATTTACCCACTGGCAATTTTTATAGCAAATTTCTGTGTAGTCCTTAAGTACTATTTTGAACATAATCCACTCCATGTAATGAAGAGACTTGATAGTCGCTTTGAGTCTCCTCAGGACTACCTAACTCTCGTAAATAACTTTTGAGTGACAATTTGCTCTTAAATAGTCTGAAGTTAGAGTTAAACACAGTGGTATCAAAATTTGTAACAGATCTGGAATGTCTGTCTGCTGGGGTAAAAATAGCAAAATGTCTGTCTTCAGAAAAAAAGTGTGCAGTTCCATTCCTCTTCTGTCTATTTTATCTGTCTTCTAGAGTGGTGGTTGGCAAAACCATTGATAGTTCCAGAATCTTTTTGCCCTTTTGCCCTTTTTTGTCCTACCCTTTCCAAGAAAGAAAGGGAGAGAGGGAGACCAGGAGACACTGGTCTCTCCTGGGAACCTTCCTATACTCCCTACAATGTTTAATGTCATTTATTAGGATTTTTAAAAGAAATGAACTTTCCATCCTTTCTGGTTTTTCTTCTTGCTTTTTGACATTGTTAGCCATCTATGCAACCACCAGAAATTCCCAAGGGTGGAAGAATTGCCACTGGATGTGCCACTGTTGCCCATCCCTTCTCCAGAGGAATGATAATGAAGTGGGGAGAACACAGAGTATAGTAGATAGAATGCTGAATTATGAATGGAGGTGAACAGGCTCAAATCCCCACTCAACCATGTCCTTGAATGTCTCTCAGACTAACTTTCATCACAGGGTTGTTGGGACAATAAAATGGAAGGACAACTTTGTGTGCTGTCCTGAGTTCCTGAATAAATAGAAAACAAATCAATTTGATTCAAAGGCATGAAGGCAATGCTTATTAAGACAAACTGGCAGACATTGTATATTGACCCTGAAAAGTAGTGTCTCACAATTCCTCCTTATAATTCAGTAACCCAAGATTAACCAGCTCTCTCAATACATCAGTAGTTGGTAGCAGGTGTATGGTGAATTGTTCTTTAGGTCCATACAGAGCTCATTCTGCATACAAAAAGAGTAAATTATTTGCTTTGACCTTCTCCCCTTTAAAGGGACAGTATAGAGAATTACTGGGCTTTTTTTTCTCTCTCCAGAGATGGCACAGACTAAAAGATTTCAGTGCAGAAATAGCAACAGAAGTAGTCTCCATGAATCTCCACTATAAATCTCCAAAATTATTTGTTTTCCTGATCAAAATCAAAAGCCATATTATTAGATTCCAGCTCCTTTTTTCTTGAAAATGTGTTCACTGATGGTATCTTCTAAAGAGATACAATAGATTATATTCAGATAGATCGCAAGCTGCGATAATTGTATGTGGAGTGAACCAGAAATAGGCAACACTGGATCCAAGGTAGAGATGGAAAGAATATTCAAAAGTATTTGAAAAAATGGTTGAAAAATGTACTTCTTAAAATAATGCATAATGAAGAGAATCTTGAACTGATGAGAATCTTCACAGTTGGAGATTATACTGCACAATATGTGAATTTTTTTTCCATAGAAAATAGCCTTTTCCATGCAGAAAATTATTTGCAGCACAGAAAATGCTGTTTTCTGTGGAAAAAATTGCAAATTTTATACAGGATAAGTCCAAAACTACAGGATTTTCTGCACAAGCAACGGTGTTACAGAAAAAGTAGCTCTATTCCAGAATGTTGTTTCTCTGCCCATCAAATGCTGTTTTGTGCATACATGCACACAAAAGAAACATGCAAATTTTGCACAGAAGAAATCCTAAATTGCAGATAGTCTATCTTGCAGCAAAAATGCTTAAATTATTCATTGCTTCCTTCATTGATACAGTTTGTATTATTACAACAATCAGCTATAATCAAAACTGTTTGTTTTGTTACAATGATCAATGCAATGCTGCAAGAAAGTCTTCAAAAACTGCATGGCTTTGTTACAATGATTGTTTTATTATAGTGTTATCATTTTGTTACAATGTTGCAGTGATTATGCAGTGTAAACCTGTGTTACATCCTCACCATCTCAGTGGGCTCATAGCAGCGAATCAATCTAATGCATTGTTTTTCTACATAACAAGGGGGCAGAAACTACTTGTCATACATGACAACTTGATGGCTGTGATAGAGTTAGTTGTATCACTAGCCCAGTTGCTATCCAATGGGAGGTATGTTTGCATCCTGCATCAGGTAGTGAAAGAATGCCTTACCATACCTGCTGTACTGCAGCTGGCAGTGCCAGAATGCTATGGAAATTCATGGTGGGCAAGAACAGCCCAGGATCAATCTATGGTTAAATTGGTCCCCAAAGGTGTGATTTCCAAGATAAACCTGGATGCAGAAGCTTTCTTTCTGGTGTCCACCTGGGGCCACCCCAGATTATGCTGACCACTGTCGAAGTGGACTTCCTCATGCATCCTCCCAAAGGCACAGTTTGTCAGTGTTCATTATCATGTACTGCCTGCTGGTTGGGAGGAATTTGATTTACTCATGTGACTGCGTCTACTGCAGTGGGGGGTTTCACTTTACCTATTACAATTTGTGTGCTTTTAATTGTATTCATTCATCTGTTTCATTAACACCCTACCGTACAACTTCCCAGGAAGATGCTGGAGGCACTGGGTCAAATCCGGGATTATGGAAATGTGCTCCCCAAAAAGAGGTCCTCAATAAAGGGACTTGAGGGTAGTGTCACAAGGGTGCAGATTAACTTGGAGGTGTCATGAATCTCTCCCTGCCAGGCTGCAGCCAGCAAGGAATGAGAGAGGTCAGGAACAGTTGGGGAGTCTGAATATACCAAACACCAGGAAAACACAAGCCGAGCCAGGTCAAGGTCCAGTCCAAAGGTTCAGGAGGCAGAGATCTGTCCAGAGAGTTTCAGGGAGCAGGAGACACAAAGGTTGTGAGGGCTTGCTAATAATTTGCTGCAAGCAAGGAGCAGCCATGCCAGCAGACTTAAATAGCCCCTGTGAGCAGGTGCTGCTCATTATTATTTCCTCAGCCTACTCCAAGCAGCCTCCCTCTCAGCAGCCCATTTCAGCCTTCAGCATGATTGAGGGCTGGTGGGCACAGCTGGCTGCCACTCCTCTGCATCACTGCTGGTTCCCTCTCCATCATGAGCTGGCTGGGGCAACTCAGTCTCTGTTTGACCTTCCAGTGCAGGGCATGTTTGCAGGTTGACTTGCTCAGTCACTGGCTCGGCCCCCTGCACAATCAGTTGCTCCTCAATCACAGCATCATTATCTATCACAGGAGGCTGGCATGTCTGAGATGCACCCACATGATGGGATGGGCTCTTCAGGACTGGAGTACACTGTGGTGGGGCCAATACTCTTATCATTCCCAAGATGTCCCTCAATGGTCAGGACAGGGGGTGAAGAATTGTCCAGATAATGGTCCTCATGATTTTAAGACATTATCGTAATGCCATGCAAAAAACTGCTGTAAGCTGTGATCAGAAAGAGATTCACTCCACAAAAAACTGTCTTAAGCTGAGGTCCCAGATATGTAAACACCTCTGTTTGCACAAATCCATATCCTTCGACTTCCTGATAACTTTTAAGCCTCAGGATGGGTCCTGATAGCTGTTGCTTACCAATGGAGATGGTTGTGAAGGAAGAGTGTCCTATATAGGTCATGGCCACACAGCTGATAGCTCAAACAAACAAACCAAATGGCTCATGGCTCATTACTTATTCACTGACTGACAATAGCACTAACCTGTCTGACAATAGGTTACTGACAATAGTACTAACCTATCTTTACTTTTAGGACATTATAGTTCTTATTATGCTGGGAATTGCTGTACGTATTGAATTTGGCCATTTCAAATGGGGAGAATTTTTTTTTCAGTTTTGTTTATGAAGAAATTACCAAAATTCAGAAAATTCTTTGTACCTGGGAAAGAAAGACCTTGAGAATTAGAAATCTCAAAGTGAATCTTTCACTAGTCCCTGTTTTAAATATGAGTACATAACATTGTGCTGTTAGTGTAGGTAGGTGTAATAAGTGTAGGTAGGATGTATCCCTAGTGAAATGTGCTCCCAAACACACACTCATTCCCTCTCCCCACACACACACGCACACACAGAGCACACACACAGTCACTTTCACTTCCGGAATATCTCCTCCCATCTTTTTTGTTCCTCATCTCTGTTCCTTGTCACCTTTATGGCTTTTCATGCAATTCCTTTATTTCCCTTGCCCCTTGTTAACCTGTCTCCTGTCTAGAGAGGTCTGTGTTACAACACATCCTGCTGTTTCCAGTGACATTTCTTTAAATGCTCTGAGCTTGCCTAACAAATCTTCAGTGTAGTTTACTTAGGCTGTCAACCTGCTGTTACTGCAGACCAGCACAGAAACAGACAGGGAGGCTCAATAAATGAATAGGCTGGAAATGATACCGTTGTTGGATTCATTACAAAGTCAGATGAGCTCTTTGTCATTTAAGGAGAAAGGAAAGACTGACATTAAAATACGGTTCATTAAAAGTGAATTTGAGCTGCTCTCTTCATAGTACCAAAACATCTGGAGATGATCTAATTTATACTGGAGTGCCTTAGAAAATGTTTGAGCCTCTAACTAAACACAAGGGATTTGGGTAAATAAAAGGATGTGGCTATAGTACTGCCATACATTTGAAGAGGATTTATCACTCCGAATCTTTCAGTGCCATCAACCAAAATACTCCTGGACTGAGAATGTGCTTGTGCTTAACACATTCTTATTTTTAAAAGCTATATGCTACTAACATCCACAATCCCTTTTCACTTTTTCTGATGTTCAGCTGTGTATTTGTTTGCTTGGAGAAGTATTGACAAAGAGCCCAGGGACTGAAGCAGTTAGATAGTGCAGTTCTAGCATATCCTTTCATAGACTGATCATTTCTGACTAGATATGGAAGCAATGAGCCTAAATCAAAGCACCCACCCACGAAAACTCTGAATTTGACTCGATTCTAGAAAGACCACTGAACTATCTTTATCTGTCCTTACATTTCAACAGTTCTGAAATGCTGATGATATTTACATGATGTCTTGGCACCATCTTTGACCTTCGCATAAAAAGAAAACTATGAAGCATTTAATGAATCCTTAAGTTACAAGAAACTGTAGATACATGAGGCAGCTATTTAAACACTGAAAAGCTACTATGGCAGAAAGAAAGAAAGAAAGAAAGAAAGAAAGAAAGAAAGAAAGAAAGAAAGAAAGAAAGAGAGAGAGAGAGAAAGAGAGAAAGAGAGAAAGAGAGAAAGAAGGGAAGAAAGAAGGGAAGAAAGAAGGGAAGAAAGAAGGGAAGAAACCAGTGTGGACTGTAACTTGTGCTATGAAACTTACTGGCTGACCTTGTGGCTGTGTCTCTCTCAGCCTAGACTACCTCAGTGGTTTGTTGTGGAGATAGAATGGGAAATAAAGTGATCCATCTTGAGCTCATGGGATGAAAGGTGGGTAATGAATGTAATGAATAAATCTGATACTTTAACTGTGCTAATTTACAACTAAGTGATACTGGCATGGTGCAAATCCCAACTCAAAAAGAATACAGTTATATTATGTTATTTTATAAACAACTCATTGTGGAAAAAAACTACAATGTAGTTTTTAATTTTTAAAATTAAAACAGCTGTCACCCCTACCTCCTGCATAAACATACCAACAGACCTATAAAATTTAATTTAATTTTGTTAGATCTCAGAGCAACTCCTCAGAATGTTTTTCTTTATAAAGAAGCATAAGCACAACCAAAAAAGATCGAAAGTACCTTTTCCAATGTGACCTGATGAATTTATGGGCATCATGGAATTAGAATCTATGTTTCCCAATCAAGGTCTGTGTTTACCTGTTGCAACGAATAGTATAATTGCTGACACATTGTCAGTTGCTCCCACACACAGGTTCAGGTATATCTTCTGCCTATGGGGCTATAGCAGATGATATGAATGTATGCCAAACTTTTGTCAGAACTCCAATAGAATTGTTGTCCAAGCACTGGCAAAGAAGTGATTGTGGAAAACGTTTCACAGAACAGATATTTTCCGTGAGCGATTTGACTAACTCTGTGTTTGCCCAAGGAGAGTAATCATGTCAGCAACAGGAAGAGGATGTGGCCATCTCTAAATTGCCTATTCCTAATGCATTGGTACAGAGATCCTCAGAGCCCAAGAGCAAAAGGAGGAATGACCTGAAAAATGGAGTGTGTCCCAGTACTCTCATAGTGTCTAGGTTCTGATGATCCCTAAAGCCAGGCATTTATGCAGTAGGCAACCTGAAGCCAGCCTCCTTCTCATGATTTCACTGCTGCTGCTTTATCTTCCCCTCACGCTTGCCTTTCCCTGGGCCTGTTCCATCACAGCTGTCACCCCTACCTCCTGCATAAACATACCAACAGACCTATAAAATATGTTATGGAGATTTTAATCTGCCTTAACTCTTCAGGAATATGTTTCTTCAAAACAGTTTTGTATGTTTTGGTACCACCACTGTACAAATCCACATACAAAGAACATCATCTCCCCCCCAAAATAACAAAAAAACAATACCTCTGGTCCATAAGACATGCTGTTATTTTTTTTAAAGCATAATTTTTAAATGGGTCTTCTAAATATGCAAAATTCATGATAAAGTCTGACAAACTGATTTTTTTTCTTGTTCATATAGAAATGTGATCATAAATATGTAAATCATGTGCATTGGTTCAGTTTTCATCTTTAAGAGAGCCACCAATCCCCACATCAACGTCAAGCTTCTAATCTGTTCCTGCTTTGCACTGCAACAGTGTAGGAGCCTTTTTGGCTGAAGGCAGGGTAGAGATGCTCTTAACAACCGAACAAGCAAAGAAAATCATCATCATCATCATCATCATCATCAGTTAACTGCCAGAAGCAGGGCTTTTACAGTATTTGCCCCACCCAAATACTGTATGGAACAGTTTTCAACATGCAATTTGTTAGCTTAGAAGGCTTTGGAGTAGCAAACTGTGCAGTAAATAACTCAATAGGCAACAAGGTATTGTTTTTTTGGGTTTTTTAATTTGTTATTTGCATTTTGTGTGTGTGTGTGTGTGTGTGTGTGTGTGTGCATGTTTTATGTGTATGGCAATAAAAAAGTGTCATTTTTGTAAGCTACTTTGATGTGCAAGAAATTGGCAGAATCAATAAAGGCCAGAACTAGAAAAATCATGTAAAACAATGAAAAAATGCCCTTAACAACTTCAGAATATAAATTAAGTTCATGAAGGGTTAGTTTACCAACTCACTGCTCTGTTGTATAACACTTTTCTTTTGACATTTGTTTATATCAGTTCCTTTCGTCAAATATCAGAAATATAGAAACAGGAGTACCTCTGAAACCCACATAGGCTTTGTGCGTGTATACATATGTAATCAGGCTGTCTATTCACAATGAGATGTTGAAAGCACAGAATAAAAGAGCTTCTTCTATTGTCAGTAGAAGAAACAGTTCCCATATTCAGTGATCTTAACCTGGCATAGCTCCAGGGCTGTTAAATGGAGCAATGTAGATTTACACCCTCTTTAGACCTAGGCTATTGAGTAGAACAGCAATTTGCCATGTCAAAAATAATCTGAAGCAGAGTCAAATGTGGCTAGTTCATCACATCAAACTTCCCAGCTGAATCTAATGAACTACTGTATTCTATGAGAAATATGGAAAGACAGATTTTGCTTGACCCTTACAGCTGTGTAATCAAGTCCTTTTTTTTCTCCATAGAAGTCACCCATCTAAAGCAAAAAAAAAAAAAAAAGACACAGGAAGAGAACAGATTTATCTTTCTGTCTTTTTCTTGGATGAACTAAATTTTATGTCTAGGTTTCCAAGAAGCTGAGAGAAATTTGCTTAAAAAAACCACAAAAACAATATATACACTCTGGATCAGCAGCTAGTGTGTATTTCTGTTTTGCAATTGTACATGTGAATCCATATTTTAGGAGGCATTTTGTGCTTCCATCAGCATGTGTGCATGGATTTGGGGTATCCTCAAGTACAGGTGTCACCTGTAATACAGGAGAGGAAATCTACTGGAAAAAAAATCTGCCTGATACTACCTGGAGAACAACAATAATTCTGGCAGCAAACACTGTTCTCCATCGCCCCCCCCCCAAAAAAAAACCCTTTAGTGTTTTCTAGGAGTCAAAAGTTGATAACCACAGCTACTGAATGCAGCTACTAAGAAATGTTTTTCATTACAATATAGCAATAGGACTTGCTTTATTCTAAGTGTGCTCCTTATTTGTGTGTGTGCCTTAGGAGGTAGCAGGAAAGAATTGTTCTTCCACATCTTTGCAGAACTTCAGATGCCAGGTTCTAAGCACTACTGACAATTTCAAGAAAAAAAAAATATAGGGTGCAGGCCTGCAAAGGACTGTAAAGGCCAAAATGAGGCCCATTCACACTACACAGTTACACTGCTATTATTCCATTTTAATTGCCACTGTTCCATCCTGTGGAATCCTGGGAGTGGTTGTCTGGAAAGGCACTGAAGTCCTCTGTCTAAGGCCCTTTTCGCACACCAGTCCTGTTGCGAAATGGCGAGGACCATTTCACATGATGTCCTCACAATCGCGCAATGCTCTTGAGGCCAGTAGGTGGCGATCACACATTATATCATTTTCGGCTTTTTGCCGAAAACGATGCGTGATCGCACTTCCCTCCCAGGCCCCCCCACACACTTACTTTGCTTGCGGAGGCTCCAAACACGCAGCCATCGTGCTCTCCCCCAGCACAGCCTGGGAAAGTACCTGGCTGCATTGCAGAAGGAAGGGATGGAGCACTCTCGCTTCCTTCCAGCCAGCACGGAGCTGGTGATACAAGGGGAGAGGGGATACAAGTGCCTCTCGGAAGAGGCTTCTCACGTGATTCACTCGCGACACCAGTGGCACCAGGTAAGGTGCGAAAAGGGCCTAAGGAGTCCAAATGACTCACTCTAACCTGCCAGTCCCAGAATTCCAGGGGACAGAATCATGGCAATTAAAGTGGAATAATAGTGTGTTAATTGTGTAGTGTGAATGGGCCTCTGGTTTTGCATTAATGTCTTGTGTGGAAAGGACTGGCCAGGTTGCCAACATGGGGATGTAGTGTATACATCAGAAGAAGCAAGTCGTCCTGTGCCATATCATGCCTACTTTTACAGTTTCTAGTTTCAATGGTGGATTAACAGTGTATTTTCATATGGACTTTAACCTCTCTCTTTTCACATACACACACAGTTAAGATGGGGACAGGATCCTATATTATCTCCTCCACAGAAAAGAAACTTAGGCCATATCCTGGGGTTTGTAGTTTAGGGAGGGACCTTTAGACTTCTCAGCCAGAGAGCTCTTTGGCCCCAGTAAACTACAAACCCCTGAATTCCACAGGATGTTGAAAGTGGAATAATAGCACTATAACCGGGTAATGCAGAAATAGCCATAGATACTGTGCCTCAATCACTTTTGGTCATCCTATTTATTTAATACCACACTGGTGTTGTAATTATGCCTCTCAGCCTGCCATCTTCTGAAAACTTGAGGTCTTGTGAGTTTTACCAAAGTAGACAATGTAGAATGGTCATAATTGGTGGAATACCTCTGATTCTGGCAAGTGGTTCACAGACAGAAACTTTGAGCAGGACACCAACAGCCTGTTGGGGAAATCATTTATGAGTAATACCTCATGGTATACAGGACCTATTTCTTTAAGAAACAGACAATACAGCTTCGTCTCTATTATAACTGGTGTTATCTTAAGAGTTCCAGCTGAAACTAGTTGGGAGAAATAGTTTTGTTTTGTACAGCGAACCTAAGCTCTTATGTTTCTGTTGACTGTGTTGTGTATTATGGTTCTAGCCACACAGTAGCTATTTTTCTCCTTCTCTGTTTCAAAATGGATATAAAGTCTCCTCAAAGATGGTGTGTGTGTGTGTGTGTGTGTGTGTGTGTGTGTGATTGGTTTAAAACAAACCACTGTGGTTAAGTGATATTACCGAAAGCACTAACTTGGGATGTCAAATCAGTTTCTCCCTGTATTAGCTCAAAACCTGGGGTTATTGGTGGACCTTTTTTGTGCCTTAAGTTTTACCTCAGCTTTCACACCAGGTAAAGAGGTATATTTTCCCCAAGAAGAAAAAAAATCAGCTTAAAGCCCATACAACCAATTACAAGGAAATTCAGATCACTTATCACTTTACCTCAAGCAATTATAACGGGTACTGTATTTGCTGGCATATAAGACTTGCTTTTTTTTCCTGAAAAATACCATTTGAAAATGGTGTGCATCTTATAGGCTGGTGTGTCTTATACACTCATGGTATACATAAGTGGGGTGCACTCATAATGGGGTGCGTCTTATACACAGGCATGTCATGTATGCCAGTAAATAGAGTACATTCATGGTCCCTGCTTTCATCTGAACTTTTACAACAAATAAAGACAAGAACTGTACACCAGTCTTTTATATTGTGAACCAATACAAATCAAGCTTAAACAACTGCCATTATTTCAGAACTGGAGGAAACATGGTTGTTTATTGACCAGAGTGAGATGTTTATGAGTGGGACAGCACACTATTTAACACAGATTTCTTTAGTCTTGCTCAACGTATCACTTAATTTCCTTTTACAGTGGAGGTTTAGATGAGAAGAAAAAAAATTGTGCAAACAGGAAGAACGCTCAGAAGAAATTTTACATCTAAGGGTAGTCCGATACATAAATGACAATGGAATCCTATACATCTGGTTAATTCATTAAATGTAACAAGACTTTGTTGCTTTACATATAGATGAGTTGGAGTAGACTAGTACAAATGGTTTAAATGTGGACAGGAGCATACTGGAAATCTGCAGATGCTGACACTCTCAAAGTCCATGTTTCATTCAGCTCTTCTATACCATTTGTGATGTGCCAGGTAGGGAGTGGGATGGCTAGTGGGATTATGCTTCTATTTCTTGGGGCTGAAATTAGACAAGAAATATCCATCCATGAGACCTTCTTTTGAGTTACCGTGGTGATCTGAATATCCTTGTTGGGTGGGAGTATAGTTTCAACACATTTTTTTTTCTTTAAATGAAGTACATGTCTCTCTCCCTCCTGGAAGTGGGAAACAATAGTGTACAGTGTGCATTACTAGGAATGCATCCATACTATTACGTATTTTGGCTTTTTTCATCCATCACTTGTGCATAAATTTGAAGGATCCTCATGTCTACAGATCCTCTGACATCCCAGAAAAGAAAACAAAGTCTTGTATCCCAATAACAAGTATGGCAAGTAGGCAAAGAAAATGTTTTTGGAGAATTATATGTGAGATTATTCATATCCCTGGACTTTGGCCAATAGGAGTCTGAAGTAGTTTACAAAGTTTGGTTTCTTACTTTGTCTTCAGAAAAAGCAAATTGTATACTTGCTGCATTTTGGAAGTTTCACGGCAGGTGACATGGATCAAAAAGAGACAAATGCATCCATCCCTATGCACATAAGCCTTTGAGCTGCTGCCATTTATTTCAGTGGAGTTTGTTTGTATAGCAAATGACTTTTCCCAAATATGGTATTTAATACTTGTCAAACATAAAATACTAAAAGACAGATTGTCAGTTTTGATACTTTGCAGGACTTGATGAGAAGCTGCTTATGTAACGGTGGAATCCAGATTAGAGAAGCTTTTCATATTTGGCAGACCTTTTTTTTTTCTTTCACAAATCTTGGGAAACAGAATGGCTTCATGTAAATCAGATTGGTACATTTAGACTTCACAGTCCCTCACTTCAGAAGCACAACACAGCTAATAGCTTGTGTTAGTTGACCGTTATGGTCAGTTTCTCACTACAAAAGAAATAAATAGTTCATTCAATGAACACAAAGCCTTTTCTTCCATTGTATGCACTTTATCATTTTTGTATTTTTAATTAGCACTTTTTATATTTATAGATGTCAGCTTTACTCACCAATTCACTAGTAGGTTTGGTCTCATAGACTCATGACCTTTTTGCACCATACTTCAATAGTGGGTTGTTCTGCTACAATCCCAGCATTGCCATTTCTCTGATGCTGTTGGGTTAGGGATGCTCTCTTCCACACCCTTTAGTATTAAGCGGATGAGTAGCGTTATTGCCACTGATGTACCTTCTGCACTACAGCCTCATTGACCACTCCCTTTCCTTTCCATTACCCTGTCCCACAGCGCCTGATTGGTCAGGTTTTTTTGTAAGCAATACTAGTGCAGGCACATTGTAACCTTATGACATGCCAGTACACTATTGCAGTTTTGTGCTATAATGCTAAAAAATGTATTTAAAAAATTAACTCAAAGGAGAAGTTTAAAAGAAACTCAGAGAGGTGGTAGATTCCAAACTTGCCACACCATGGGAGTTGCTGAGGGAGGGACAAGCTGAGGGAGGGACATGTCCACACCCCACCCACTCCTGGATCCATGAGGACAGGAAGTGCTATCAAGTGCTATTACAGAACCACACTGCCATGGCTGATGGGTTTGTAGTGCTAAAGGAGGCTCTTAACAGATTTTTTTTTCTGGAAATGGTAAAAGGCTGATTTTCAGTGCTTAGGAATGGGTTAGCACTGGATGGCCACAGCATCGTGCAGTACCATGACTCCTGAACTGGGAACAACCCAATGCTGTTGCGGAATGGTGATGTCATGCAGAAATGTCTTAAATGTAAACCATTTTCAACACACAGCTAATGTTCAAGTAGGGTTTGTGTCAGAATCTGTTGTAAGAGCCATGTTAGCTGACCAATTTCCTTTGTGGGGTTTCTATGGCCATTTCTGCATGGGGTGAGGGAAACACCCTGTGCCGCTACTTACCGGCTCTTATGGCTCCCCGGTCCAGTCCAGGCTGCTCTGGAGCAGTGCATGCTCCTCACTCCGCACTGCTCCGGCATCGAAAATGGTGGCTTCCGGTTGGTCAAGGGTCTTGATTAACCGCTGAAGCTCACCAGCCTAAAGCCCACCCCTGGCAGATCGCAGGCTCGCATTGGTGCGAGCCTGCAAATCTGCACAAGGGAGCAGGCTCGCACTGGCATACTCCGTGCTTTTGAAAAACCAAAAGAAACAGGTTTTTCAAAAGCACGCTGGACGACCACTTGGGGTCGTTCGAGAGCGGGCTGGGGTGCAGATCTACGTTAAATAGTCCGGACCCAGTCCGGTCCCAGGTGCAGACGTCCTCCCTGGAGGACGGACTGCACCATTTCAAATACCCCGTGCAGAAATGGCCTATATTATATAGGGATGGTTTAAATGGTACAGTCAGCAATTCATTGCATTTCCAGTCCTGTGATTCCCTGGTCTATCTGGATATTAAAGTGTGCATTGCCTGCCCACCTAGCTTGGAAGAAATGCATGGTTAAACTAACAACCATTTTATTAATTATTTAAATTTGATCAGCAGTGCATGCTGAAGAGGATCTGTATCTACCTCCTCCTTTGTATGTTAAGAATGAGCAACCCAGGTGCTAAAGCCAAGAAGTTCACTGAGCTTGCACTTGACCACTTTATTCCCCCCAAAAGTCTGTACATATTGACTTCTCCCTCAAGCCCTAAGCCCTGAAGGAACAAGCCAGTCAAGTTTAGCCCAAAAGGTTGGTCCTTTCTCTTTCCTGAGTCCCAGGGCCCAAATGGAAAATCTGAAGAACCCCCTTGTTCACCAACAGTTGTCCAAAGACCCCCTTTTTCTACAGTAGACTGCCACAGCAAGTCTTTGCTTAGCACCTTTCCTCTACCAGACCGCTCAAGAAGGCACTCAGCTTCTGCTGCAGTTCCTGTAAGAATTCTTCATTGCCCTCAAATGACAAATGGCTCCCATCATTACTGAAAAATTCCTTCTTATAGAGGATGGAGGGATGTGCTAGAAAATGACCCAAGTCTGCCTTCATGATGTTGAATTTTTCCCAGTTCATAGGCTCACCTCTGTCACATATTAGAAATCAGAGCTGAGAAGAATTTGTCCTGATTTAACCAGGCTATAGCCTGCTTACCTATCTGACTATAAAACAAAATCTCTGGAAAACAGTGAAGATTTCATCATCATTTTTGTAGGGCTTTGTTCATTATGCTGACTTATTACTTCTTTCCATCTCTTTCATGTCTTCTTTCCCTAGCAAATTTTTGTCAAGAATCCCATTGTGCCTACCAATCTTGTTCCCAAGAAACTGCTAGAATGCTAAACTTTTGACATTGGTCTCAGACTGACATCTAGTATTGCTTTTCTTTCTGATCATGGGGTCATTTCTGGGCTCCAAGTTTCTGATTCAGCACCACTGAATCTGCTTGGGTCCTTCTGCTGAAGGTAATTTAACAAGGATGCAGAGAGTCAGTTGCTCTTAGATGGTATTGGTACAATGTTGGCATGATTCGTCTAATCAGAATTAGATGAAAGTTGACTTGGAAATGGCAACATGGTACCAACCAAAGATTTGTTCTCCAGATTTACATTATGATGACAAAATGAATATTTTATTTCCATGACTATGTTATCTGGAAGATTCTTCCTTTTGCCGTTAAACCTCTGATGTGAAAACCAGGTACTCCTCCACAGTAATGAGATTTGATCTCTATCTGTATGTTTCACTGAACTGTGTCTCAGTATAATGAATGGAGATTATTTTCAGATAAACGCTGGTTTATTTATATTGATATCCATATTGTGGGGTCCCCAATCTAAAGTTTACTCCCCAGCTAGATTTGAGGGTTGAGAAGATAAGTGTTGTTCTGGTATCTAGTATCAAATTTTCACAGATTTATCATCATTGATTCCACTTTTGCCTCAATGGGGAAATTTTTTGAATTCATATTCAAAACCTTGCTTCTGGAATCAGTCTTATTCTTTTACTTTGCTTCTTCTTTTTGTGTGATGCCTATAGAATACAAGGATTAAAAAAGAGATATCAAGCTAAATGACACTACAATGAATGCTGTCATTATGTGTGGAGAAGGCAGCATCACAAAACTGGTAAAGCCACTTTAGTGTGCTTTTGTCATTTGCCTTAAATAATATCTTTCTTCCTTACGCATTTGTAGTACTCTTCAGAATTTTAAATTCTATCTGTATCCAGTCCTAGTTACAAAAATTCTTCTACAGCTTATTATAATTTTTACCTTAAACAAACAAACAATAAACCATAGCATCGTATTTGGTCCTTCATTATAGACAAAGGACCCTGATACCACTAGATGTCAGTATTAACAGACCATTTGCTTTTGCATTGCATTTCATTTGCAAAGGGTAGCAAGAGACTATTTTCCCAAGTAGCACCAGTTGCACATTCTCGTTTCATTTCAAGAGTGCTAATTGCCAAATTTACACTATCAACTGCATTCCTGCGATCCAGATCTAAAGCTACAACTGGTAAATAATATGTTAAAGATGTAAGATATTCAACCCAGGGAAATCGAAGAGCTGCCACTATTTTATTAATTAGCCCACAGTGTCATGCACAGCCAGTCAGTTTGTTATTATTTCTTAAGAAAGCATTATAAGTATCTGTCTCATTAGAGAGCAGAAGTAGCAGACAGATTAATGCACATATGCTCCCACATTAATTAGAAAATCAGATTTCTCACAAGATTGATAATTTGATAGCAACAATTGTGGCTGCAATTAATTGGCTCTCTTATAGTAAGCTCCTGATGAGGCATGCTAAAGCAAAAGCACATTGAGACCCAGTGCACTGTGGACACAAGCCAGGAGCATCTACAGCACAAGATAAATTGCCTCTCTGCAGGAGTCTGTACTGTGCTTTTGCAATAATATTCCATTGTGTGCATTCTTCTTACCCTGGAAAAGAAATGGGAGGCGAAATACATGCAACAACTTCTGAACTGGAATTTAATTTTTTTAAAACATAATTAAACAGACAAAGGTCCCAATCAAGAAAACAAGCAATCAACAGTTGAAATGCCCTTAATAATTGGAAGATGCTAAGAAAATAATAGGGAGAGAAAATAACTATTCAAATTATCCAGCTCTGCTGACATTTAATACATTCATATTTAAAAAGTGACATTTAACTAACTAAATGATGCAAATGAGAGCTACATTTACAGAAGCTTGAAAAACAACTTCTGATCTCTGGTATTTTCCTATACACTGGGATGTCTCTGACCCATCAGTTATAGGCAGGATACAAAGCAACTGCTTTGGTATCTCTTCGTTTTGCATTATGCCTCTTGCTAATCATAATCACTGTAGCATTCTTTATGGTTTTCTTCTAGTATCAATAATATGAAAGCCCCAAATGATTAAACAACTAAAATCCTTTGGGTTGGAAATTTGGCTTGAATGATTCACTATGTAAGAAAATATCAAAATGTATCAGTTCCTGCATGTTTGCTTGTTTTAAACAACCCTATAAATGTTTGTTGAAGGTGAGAGAAGAACTTACATACCATTCCTCTCATAGCCTCTAAGAAAACCACACCAATGGAAAGGTGCGTTCATTCTTGTTGTTGGGGAATAATAGGATTTAACTCCTATAAGCAGTACTTCATAGATTCTATCTGTGCTATCGGAATAATGGAGAGGAGGATGGGACAGAAGATGAAATAATCCCTGCTGGGAAATAACTAGTTACAGATAACAAGTAGTCGCTTATGATTAATTCATTCCCCCCCCCCAAAATAAAGATACTATGTTTCTTTATGTTACTTGATGAAGGATAATTTGCTTCCTTTTACAGTATAACTATAATAATTTGTACTCTTACTGTTACAAAAGTACAGTACAGTACTATTACTGTACTGTTTAACTGGTGGAGGAGAGGAATATCAGCTGGTGACATGCTGCCTCACGCTGTACAGTTGTGTGTGCTGAGGCAAGAGTAAGATAGATGGGAGGACACTATGGGCCTTTCCACCCTATACTGTTATAATGCTATTATTATTCCACTTTCAACATCCGGTGGGATTCTGGGTTTATGGCTTACTGAGTCCCAAGAGCTCTCTGGCTGAGAACTCTCAATGCCGCTCCCTAAACCACAAACCCCAGGATTCCATAGAATGTTGAAAGTGGAATTGCAGCACTTTAACAGTCTGGTGTGGTAAGGCCCTATATTTTGTGCTACAAAGCAGGTTTGTATCATGGACCATGTAAGCTTTCTTGGATAAAGAGAGCATCTCCCAGCATGGTGGCAGAACCAAGAAGGCCTTTTCTCTTATAGCATCTGCCTAATTTCCTAAACTGGCTTTAAATCAGAGATTTCAAAAATAATGTAGAGGACTGGGCAGGTATTTGTAGGAGGAGAGAGTTTTTGAGATACAAAATTAACAAAGCTTTGGCCCTCTTTGCACAGCATTCGCCATGCAAAATGGCCTCTGGAGCATTGCGCAACTGCAAGGAGTGGTCCACATTATGTCCTCGCAATTGCGCGACGCTTCCAGGGCTGGCAAGTGCTGATTGTGCACTATTCCATTTTCGGCTTGTAGCTGAAAATGGTGCACAATTGTGCATCGCTTCAGGGCCCTGCACGCACTTACCATGTGTGTGGAGCCTCCGGAGCTGCAGCACTCATGCTTCCTGCCCCAGCGCTGCACTGCGGAAGGAAGAAGAGGAGCCCTCACGCTGTCTGCTCACCAGCAGGCAGCGGCAGCGGAGGAAAAGCAGCGGGGACATGAGAGCCTCTCACAAGAGGCTGCTCATGCAATCCCCGTGCCCCAGCACCACGAAAAGGTAAAGTGCGGAAAGGGTCTTAAAGACAAACACTCTGGGAATGATGATGATGATAAAAAAATAAGCTCCACTTCTGCACTACAGGTCAAGCCACATGCTCTGTACAATTACATGTTCTTCTTCTTTGATATATTCTTTTTCATAGAGGAGAAAATGGCAGATAGGGAGGAAGACTAAGCAGCCTTTCCTCTTTTCTCTGCCTTCTCTCAGTAATAAACAAGAATTGTGTGTTATCTGAGCAGGGGAAGCAAGATACACAGTAGTGTGTAATATCTAGGCTAACCCTAACAGCTCTTCTTCCCCCTTTGAGGCAATGGCTTAGCAGGCCCTTTCGAGTTACAGAGATGTATGTTCTGTTTTAGCAAACTCCAAAGCAGTCTTTCTTTCCAGTAGGAGCTGTTGTCTAGACTGCTGACAGACTAAAGACATTCCAGCTGTTAACACTCTTTTAATTAGCATTTTCTATTATCTTCTTTGGTTACTGCCCTACAGAGTGTGAGAAAATTGGACACTTCAGTATTCTTGGCTGCTGCAGCCTAACAAATAAAAAGGTTGTTTGAGGACCAACTAGCTGAAATGTGAGCTGGGTGAAAGTTAAAATCTTTCAGTTTTCTGGACATTTCAATAGCAGTCATGTGAACAGGGCAGAATCAGAACAATGCTGTGCTGAAGGTCATGTTGACCTTCTAA
Organism: Cyclura pinguis; assembly: GCA_030412105.1. NCBI lineage: Eukaryota > Metazoa > Chordata > Lepidosauria > Squamata > Iguanidae > Cyclura > Cyclura pinguis. The sequence goes on from CM059600.1 coordinate 137,388,125, forward strand.
TACACAGGAAAATGAAAATCCCATGCTTAGCCACTTAGATGCTGTTATTTGACATTAATGTAACTTGCTTCCCATCTGCACTTGTGATTTACATGCTGTTGTCATTGTGAAAAAAATATATATAGATGCAGGAAATGTATTTACACATTTCATTTATAATCTAAACAGGAAAGTCTCAAGTTCAAAAATCATTGCCTCCAGAAACTAGGTGACTTTAAGCCAGCAACAATTTTCCTATCCTGCATCAGCAATAGGAAGCAATGGAAGATTAAAATGCCTTACAGGATTGTTGTGAGGATCATAGAAAAGCATGTAAAACTTTAAATGCTATCTTAGACTATTTCTGCTTGATGGGGCTAAGTTGTTTTTGGGACAAGATAACAGCGGTCAGCAGGTCGTGCTTCTGTACAACGTCATCACCAGCCCATTGCCATCCCACCCCAAGTGTCACACTCATGTGGTTTTCACAAAACAGAAAAAAAAAATCTTGCACCTGTGATAGCACAGCACTCCTGGCCGTGTGGAAGCAGCAGAAGTGCAATGGTGATGCTTCCTTCTGTAGCTCAGCAATAGAAAGTGCCCAGCTGTGCTGTGGAAGGAAAAGGTGGCGCCATCGCACTCCCTTCTGCAAGGAGCTGGTGAGCTGTGGAGGGGAGCCTTGCTAATGCGCTCCCTTCTGGGCTGGGATTGTGGCACAATGACATGGAAGAGTGTTGTTGTATGGAAATGGCCTTAGTTTTAAGTATCATGAACATGTATTATTTCTGTTTGACTCTTAACTGTACAGAATGCTTTGAATTGTGCTGTTCACCTTCTCAATAACTTTAAATGATGGATTAAGTTCAGAAATACTGGAATAGCCCTAACACTGATATAAAATCAACATAGGATTAAGTTACCTTGTGCTTCACTATATATAACTAACTAATTAGATATCAGGGCAACTGGTTTTAAGGTTGATTAGAAGTCATAAGACCATGATCAGTGGTATGCATTCTAGCTGAGTCCCTGTTCATGTGGTTTTGAGTAGTCCCCCAAGCTTCGAGAAGAAATTTGACCCCTTTGACTTTTTTCAACTTCATTTCCCCATTTCCCTCATTTTAAAGAATTTTCTTCTCATAGAGTCAAATAGGATGTTCTCTGGCACTTTCCCACTATGAAAATTGTTACAAAAAGGGTTAGGTAAGCAACATGTTGTATCTAACTGTAACTCTTGTGTCTGTTGTGCATTATATTATTTCTCCAAACTTTACTTTTAATGTTTAGCAGATTCACCAATCTATATTGTTACTATTTTTAAAACATTTTAACTCTGTTCATAGCAGCTGATATTTTTTAAAAAATCCTGTTATCAGTTGGGAACACTTTGTTATCAGTTGTGAATTGTTATCAGTAGGTTTAAAACCTTAAGGAGATGATACAAAAGGAAAGATGTAAGGGGGCAGGAAGGGAAGGCAAATTCAAGCCCAGAACTTAAGAAAATTGTCCTAACAATCAACTTGAATGGAAAAAGCTGCAAAACAGACCCAACTGGAGTTACACTTAATAAGTCTATGGCATTCACATAAATGTTGACTTGTAAAGTTACTATTCATTCCATGGATCTATTTTTGTTGGAACTATCAGTAGGACTTAGCCTCTGGATGTAAGGTAGCCTTCTTTAAACAATGGCTATTTCCGCACTACACTGTTATAGTGCTGTTATTCCACTTTCAACATCCCATGGAAACCTGAGTTTTGCAGTCTAGGGAGGGGCCTTTAGAATTCTCATCCAGAGAGTTCTTGGGCATCAGTAAACTACAAACCCAAGAATTTCACAGAATGTTGAAAGTGGAATAATAGTACTATAACAGTGTAGTGCAGAAATGCCCAATGTCTCAGGTCAGAAAAAGAAGCACCAGATCCAGGTATTCCACCACCAATGCAATCTGTGGAGGAGCTGAATTAATTCTTTTCATCTCTCATCACTAATGTTTGCACTATGGGGCTGAGACAAATAATAGTGCAGAAGGAAATTCAAGACCTCATGGACAAATCACAAACAAACCAATCTTTGAATCCAGATGGTATCTACACTGCACTGAAAATTTGCTAAACATAGGAAACAGAGCAGCAAGAAATGATCAATTGTCACAAAGCAGGGATCTGAGCAGAGGGGTTCTTCAAGGACCTATATCAGAACTGGTACTTTTTAATATATAAATAAATGGTCCAGATTTATGGGTGAGCAGTGAGTTGGCTAGGCTTGTTAAATAATACTTAATTATTTAGGGCAGTGAGGAAAGTTGACAAGTGCTCTAAAGGGATCTCTCCATGCTGAGAGAATGGGCAGAAAAACATAATGAAATAAAATTCAAAGCAAGGAGGTATAAAATGATGCACAATGGACCAAAAAATAAAACAAACAAACAAAAAACAAATCCAAATCACACATAAACTGATGAGATCTGAATTGGCAGTGAATGACCAGGAAAGAGATCTTTTGGTTGAAATAGATAAAAACATCCAGCCAATGTGCAGATGCTCAGGAACAAAAGATGTGTGTTGGATATAATGAGAAAGGAAATTGAAAATAAAACTACCAGTATCATTACTGCCTTTACCCAAACTGATGGTGGGACTAGATCTAGAACACTGTGGACCGTCTTAGTCACCATACCTCAAAAGAGCTGGGTAGAACAGCAGGAAAAGGTATGGAAAGGGCAATGAAAATGATTAAGCATAACGTGTGCAGCTGTTTAGATTAGGAAAAAAAAGTGTATAAGGGGAGAAATGATAGAGATTATGTAAAGTTATATATGGTGTGGTGAAAATGGTTAAGGAGAATTTTTTTTCTCCATCTTTCATAATTCATGGTCATCCTCTGAAGCCAAATGATGAGAGATTGATGTGACATAAAAGTAAACCCTTCTTTATAGTGGTGAATTAAACTTTGGAATTCAGTTCCACTATGCATACCAAATTGGGTGGATTTTAAAAAGGGATTGGATAAACTCATGGAGAAAGGGGCTACTAATCTGGGTGATGATATGTTACCTAGATTATTGTAGGCAGTATACATTTGTATAAGCGTTGCCTGGGAGCACTTAGACAAAGGGTGCTGTTGCACTTATGTTCTGCTGGTGGTATTCCCATAGATCACTGACTGACTATTGTTGGACAAGATAGGCCTTTGGTCTCATTCAACGTGGCTCATATTAGCTTCCTATTTTTTTATAACTCAGTTAAAATGAAAAGATAAATTTGTAGACCTGATTTTCACTGTTCTAGCCATAAAGCAGTTGCTTATAGTATCACATATCCAGTAGTATGTTCTTGTTGTTAACTGGCATCAACTTTGACCTACGAATGAGAGACATCCAACTCTCTTATCATCAACAGCCCTGTTCAGGTCTGCTGAAATGAGTCCTGTAGCTTCCTTGGCTGAGTCTATCCTTCTGCAATGCATTCTTCATCTTTTCCCACTGCCTTCCACCTTGACAAGAACTGTTGTATTTTCTAGTGAATCACATTTTCTCTTGATATGTCCAAAATACAGCAGTCTCAGTTTATTTAAGTTTACAAATAAACCTTGACTTCCAGGGAGAACTTAGGCTTGATTTGTCATAGGATACATTTATTTTGTAGTGTATCTGCAGAAGTCTCCTCCAGCACCACATCTCAAGTGAGTAGATTCTTTTCCTATCAATGTGCTTTACTAACCAGCTTTCATAACATTTCATTGGAAATACAATGACATGGGCAGTACCGACTTTGTTGTTCAGTGTTATACTTTTATGCTTGTGAGTCTTGTCTAGTTCCTTCACAGCTGCCTTTCCAAGTTATAGTCTTCTCAGTCCTTGACTGCACTCTCCATTTTGATTAATGATTGAGCCTGGGCATAAGAAATCTTTGACTATCTCAATGTTTTCATTATCTGCTTTAAAGTTACGTAAACCACCTCTGGTCAATATTTTTGTTTCCTTAATGTTCAGCTGTAAACCTGCCTTTGTACTTTGTTCTTTGACTTTCTTCAGTAGTCATTCCAAGTCTTTGCTATTTTCTGCTAGTAATATGGTGTCATCTGCATATCTTAAATTGTTGATGTTCCTTCCTCCATTTTTCACACTTCCTTCCCCAAAGTCTAATTTAGTTTTGTGTATGATATGTTTCGAATATGGCTTAAACAAATAGGGTGATACAGTGCAGCCTTCTCTGACCTCCTTGCCAATTGGAAATTACTCTGTTTCTCCATATTCTGCCCTAGAAGCAACCTCTTGCCCTGAGTATAGGCTAGACATTAGCATAATCAAATATTGTTGTACACCCATTTCTTTAAGATTGATCCATAGTTTTTCAAGTGAGGACTTACTGAAACTAGGGTTATGTTAAATAAAAAAATTTAAATGTTGTACTTGGAATGACTTTTAATTAAAATAACTGCAAACAATGGCCAAAATCCTATATCAGCTATTTAATAAAGTATATTTGACTAAGTAACTAATTAACTTCTCCTCATGCTACCTCCCAACCTCCCAACATGGTGGAAACACCATTCAGTCACACTCCAATCACTGGCAGGATGGGTCTCCTTATTCTCATGCAGTTGATGCCCGCTAAAGTAAGTTGTGGGAGTTATGATGATGATAATAGTGTCACATTTATGACTAAGTACTGATCATGAATATGAAATAGTTGTGGGTGAGTAAATTCATGATCACTTAACTAAGTAGCTGATACAGGATTCTGGCCACACATAACATGCTGAATTAAAGGAGAATACATAGATCTAAATCTACCCTTAACTGTCCTAAACAAATATACTGCTAGCTAATATTACTGAAGAATCCCAAGTCCTTGAGTATGAAAGTGTTTGAAAAATTCTTCTCTTTCCATTTTGTAGCATTTATATAATCGTACAAATTTTGTCATGTTCCCCTGCTCTTTTTTAGTTCCTTTTTCCATAAACAAAACAGTTCAAAAGCTTTAATGTTTCCTTTCTGGCAAGATACCCCAGTGTACTGGCTGTTTTGATTCCATTTTTCCATGCAATCTAAGTAATGGGAGTAGATGGACTGAGGAAACAAAAGAAGAAAAATATAGTGAGGTTTTATGAACTGCAGTGAAGGTACGGATAATTTTTAACATGGTGAACTGGATAGTGCAGAGGAAGAGATGTCCAAGACCCCACTTATTTTCTAATGCTTAGGCTTCCTCTTAGATTTTCTTCAAAGGAGAGGAAAATGGAATTATGATTTCAATCCGTAAAAAGAAGATAAAGTGGAAGTCAAATGGCAGGAAGCTCTACTTCTTTTAAAGCTTTCCCCCATTTAGTGACAAGTTTATTCCTTTTGTGACACATGAAGTTAAAAAAAGAAATATTCTTTATTCTGGGAAGCTTTTTATGAGACTGGCTAAGTACTTCTGGATTCCATAGTCTCCATTTTTCCTGTTCTTTTCTATTTTGAATGTGAAATACTATTGTTCTGCCTGGTATGCAGCTGTGTTTTTAAAGTATATTTTTATGATTTTACATAATTACCTTTTTTGGAGACAAATAGAAAAATACCACATAAAGAAATAAATAGATAAATATGATACATGTGCATCACCATGTACACTGGATTTGGATGAAGCCCGAAGTCTGATGAGAATCACATTTCTTTGGACAATTTTGGGTGTTTCTGAATGTGAAATGAGCTTTCCTCAAAACTATCAGAAACTAAACTGGATCCAAACTAAAATTTCATAGGGGCTCTGGGTTTCAGAAAACTCGCAAAACACAAAAATAGCATTTACTGGAGGAAGAAGAAGTGAAACTAGAAGTGTTCAGGTCTACTGGATTTAGAGGGAACAAATAAATAGCATCTATTGGGCTTGGAGAGCGAAAAAGCAGAACTAGAAGCATGGATTTGGTTTATACTATCTGTTCAGTATAAACTTTCAGGCTGTCAAACTTCAACTTGCATGTAGGACTTGGGTAAAGGGTACTGGCTCTGAATTGGCTCAAGCAGAAATGGACCATTTTGAAAATCACTTAATCAGACTATTCCAATTAAATATTAGGAAGAACCTCAAGATGACAAGAGCTTTGGAATCGTCTTCATTGTATGAACTGAAACAGATATTGGATAACCATCTATCAGGAGTAGTTTAACAGTGGATTCCTGCACTTGTGGGGGGTTGTATTAGGTCACTGTTGGGGTCCCTTAAAACTCTATTATTTCTCTTACTCATTCCCATGGTAAAAAGCTACATGCCTGACCAACATCTCAGCATAGGATGTACTCTGCACTTCAAAAGTATTCACTACAGACAACTGGATGCATGACTTCTATACAAAGAGTTGGAATCATGAGACCCACCAGAAGTTATTAGACTGCAGCTTAACTGACAGTGAAGACTGCTAGGAATTCTAGTTCAACTACATTTGGAATTGAATTCCCATCCCTGCTAGACACTGTAGCCAGTCTACATAAAGCAAATCCCTTCAGATCATCTTGATTTGGGCTTCGGCCTGGCACTGGTGGCTGGAATGCAAAGGATTGGTTCTGCTGTTAGTTCTTCTTTTGTCATCAGAACTGGGGGGAAGGCAGTCTAGTTTCCTAGTTGCAACTCTCTCCCCATGTATTCCCAGTTCTGCTCTGGAGGGCTGGGAAACCTTGTGGACCCAGTTTTAGGGCCACATGAATAATTGCAGTGAAGAGAGTAAAGGAAGAAAATTCAGTCACACAGCTCATTGTACACTTTGGATCTTTTTTAATTTTGCAAAACCATTTCAAACACGGTCTTGTAACAGTAAGAACTTGTAACATGGCACAAATAGATTAGGCTACTTGATTATTTTGATAAGGCACATGAATACTTTGAATAGGTCAGATTTAATGTACCCTTCTGTTCATGATGTTAATCAAAAACTATGAAAGAAGGAAATCCCATCAGAGTAGTAAACTTTAAAACTTAAAAAGCTTGCACTTCAAGAAAATGTTAAAGTAAGAAAACACTCAGTATCATCACCTTCCATGGAAGTTGGTAAAGTTGTGGGATTGCAGTCATTCCAACTTGGGTCTGCACTGAAGTTTTGATGAAATGACAGTTGCTTCATTATGCTTTCAGAGTATAATACATTTTTTTGGTATATTGGAAAATTGTAAGAGATATCAAACATACAACATTTTTATTGAAACTATAACTATGTCTGTAAACTTGATTTGATTTTTTTTTGTAGCATGCAAATAAAACAAAGCAAAATAAAACCTCTTCCTGTAATATCAAGTTTTTCCTGTTCTAGGTGCCACTTTGTATCTCCCTTGTGGATGTATTATACAGTGAAACCACGTGTTCTTTACAGTTCTTTAGACTTTACTTGGTTCAGAATCTTCTGCTAGCCCACCCCTATTGCTTCCATCTATCCCGGCCGTTAACACAAGATGCCATGTCACAGCAGTGCATTGAACATACTTTGGCACTATAACCACTGAAGTTTATTAGACCCACACTTTCCAGTTCATCTATGAAGCCAGAGTAGTGTGGCTCATTCCTTTAAGCAAAATGCAGGAATTTAAGAAACCTCCCTATCACCTTACACTTCCATCTTCCATTTCCCAATTCTCACACTAGAAATCAGCTGACTCTGGATGGAAAAATATTAAAGCAATTGAGGTTCAAGGAATGCAATGGTTGGATTCCTGTTGGTGTTTTAAACATGTGTAAATTCCCCTACAGAACATTTCTGTAAAATTATGGAAGCAGAGTGACATATACCACTGTACCGTTGTGCATTGAGATGCACATTGAGCATTGTGCATGGATGTTCATCATGGACAAACATGAACACTTGGGTGGTCATTCAGATGTACATTTGGTGTCTTGTTTCAGTTGCACAATACTGCCATTTTTATTTGTTATTGATTTATGTATTTATTCAGCTTCTATCCTGCTTTTCTTCTGGCATGGGACTGAAGGTGGCTTACAATATAGGTTACAATAAAGTGCCTTCAAGGGTTTTGTAGCACAATTGATGTGCAATTCTGCTTTACAAAATCTACATTAAGCAACCCTGAGGTAGGATGTCAACCTATATGTGTTCAGTGGGTGGATGGTAAGTTTTTCTTGCATCCTATTTTGTTTAAATATGGATTTATTATTATCTAGCACATTTCTATTGTGCCTTTTCTCTATCATGGAGCACAAGTTGGCATTCAGAAGGTCCAAGGATGTATTCAACGACCAGCTCCAAGCCACCAAAGTGGCTGCATCCTACTTAAAGGTCTAGTTTGTCATCACTCTTCTGAAGATTAGGAGTGATGATGTATCCAGTCCCAGTGCAAACTCATCCTTTCTTAATGTTCTAGGGTTTCAGATACTAAAATAACCATCTAGTTGTTTGAAACTGAAAGAGGGTTTTTGCAAGCACAGATTAATACACACTTAAACCTACTTGAACATAATGGAGATCATTAGAACAGATTAAGTAGCCAGGGAGAAGAAGTTAGAAAACTGAAAAGTAATGTCTTTGGGAAACAATTAAATTGCTAATCATGACACATTATTCCTTAATGACTCCACCATTTCTGGTCTGGTATATGTGATTATGTAGAGCAGCCTCAGTACCTTGGTTATAAAAAGGCAATTTTCACCTTAATTTTACGTGTTTAATTTAGTCCATGGGCTAATGGAAGCCTCCTCTAAAAGCAAGAGTACCAGCCAGTAAAACACATGACTCCTTGGGTTAATTCATATAGCTTCATGCATTCTTCACTGCCTTGCCTATGGCCCCAGGAAAGAATGTAGCATAGGAATTTTTTTGATCACTCTGATTTGGTTAACTTTACTGTCTAAGGAAACCATTAATCCTTGTTATATACTATGCAAAAAACACTAGGTTCTTCTTGATTATGATATCTTTTCTCTTAATCTTTTTGTCAATTGATTCTTTGTTTTGCTGTCAGGCTTTCCAGACCTCAGAGTAGTACTGCTAGGAGGGAATTCTCTTTGGCCCTTTCCACATGATGACACTGAGCTGCTTCTGCCATGGGATGGCAGTGGTTGGCAGGCTATGCTTCTGCACAACATTGTTGCCATCCTGCTGCTATCCTGTTGCAAAGCGTCACACTCCTGTGGTATTTGAATAATGGAAAAAGTCCGTTTTACACCTCCTGTCATGCAGCTCTCCCACACTTACCATCGTGTGGAAGCTGCAGCCACACAATTGTGATGCTGCCTGCCCTAGCACAGCAAAGGCAAGTGCCTAGCTGTGCTGCAGAAAGAAGAAACAGGGCTATCCTGCTCCCTTGCAAAGAGAGTGTTGCTGATGCACTTCCTTCTGGACCCAGATTTGCTGCACAAAAAGGCTGAAGAGCATCGTCATGCAGAAAGGGCCTTAGTGTCCAGCATGGTATCAGACTGATCTGTAAAGTAGGAAGAGATTCTGAAGGGTGTTTGAAGCATTTTCATGAGAATAAGTCAGTCTGCCCTTTTGGATCTGTTCACTGACAGCTAGTAGTTTCCATGCCAGTGAGGCAGTGAATCCACTCCAAGTTTTAGCCCAGACTTTAAATGACCCAAGTTGCTGATACAAGGTAGCATCTAGTAGAATATTAAAAACATGGAATTAGTTTGAACTAAATCATGGAATGGAATAGATTCGTTTGACAAGGGAGCTATTAGGTATCATTGGAGAAGTTCAAATGGAGTACAGGGGCAGTCTTTGAAATGTGACAAAAGCAATGGCTGTTCTGTTGGTTAAGGTGGGTGGCACAATCATCCATTTTAAAAAAATATTTTTGTCATATACGTTTGCAGAGTGAGGGAGTTCAGGAAACCTGAGGCTTTCTCTGTGCTGGGACTAGGTAAAAAATATCATAGAAATCAGAGAAATGTAGAGTTGGAAGAGACCACACAGGCCATCCAGTCCAACCCTCTGCCATGCAGGAACACCCTCAAAGCACTCCCGACAGATGGCCATCCAGCCTTTGCTTAAAAACCTCCAAAGAAGGAGGCTCCACCACACTCCAAGGCAGCATATTCCACTGCCGGACAGCCCTGACTGTCAGGAAGTTCTTCCTGAGGTTCAGGTGGAATCTCCTTTCCTGCAGCTTGAATCCATTGTTCCTTGTCCTGGTCTCTGGAGCAGCAGAAAACAAACCCTCTCCTTCCTCTACATGGCATCCCTTCAAATATTTAAACATGGCTATCATGTCCCCTCTTAACCTTCTCTTCTGCAGACTGAACATACCCAGCTCTCTAAGTCTAGGGCATGTCTTCCAGGCCTCTCACCATTTTGGTTGCCCTCCTCTGGACCTGCTCCAGCCTGACCATGTCCTTCTTGAATTGAGGTGCCCAGAACTGGACACAGTATTCAAGATCAGGTCTAACTAAAGCAGAGTAGAGTGGTACCAGTACCTTCCTCGATCTAGACACCATACTCCTATTGATGCAGCTGAGAATTGCATTGGCTTTCCTGGCTGCCGCATCGCATCACACTGCTGACTCATGTTCAGCTTGTGGTCTATTAAGACTCCTAGATCCCTTTCACACGTACTGCTATCCAGCCACGTGTCCCCCATTCTATATTTCTGTATTCCATTTTTTCTACCGAAGTGTAGGACCTTACACTTCTCTCTGTTGAATTTCATTTTGTTAGTTTTGACCCAGCTCTCCAATCTATCCGGTAATTCTGAATTTTGATCCTGTCCTCTGGCATATTAGTAGCCCCTCCCAATTTCATGTCATCTGCAAATTTGATGAGCATGCCCTCTATTCCTTCATCCAAGTCGTTGATAAAAATATTGAACAGCACTGGGCCCAGAACAGAACCCTATGGCACCCCGCTAGTCACTTCACTTCATGATATTTGGCTGTTTTGTCAATGGTCAGTCTCCAGGACAAACATTAGGAAAGTCTGTTGGGAAACTAATATTCTCAGAAACTGTGGTCCAGCATGGTTCCTGGCCATGCTGGCTGAATAGAATCCTTTAATTCAAAAGAAGTTCTTTCTTCATATTCTGTCATGGGTGCATTAACTGGGACACCCTCAGGGCCTCCTTAGGGACTTTGGGCCACCTCAAGGCAATCTTGCCACCCAAAAGGCTAAGAACATCAAATTGACATATGTCAGGTCCCTAGTTTTACCACCACCATTCTTCCACCAAAGTAAATCTACTGATTTTGGTAGGCCATATTATAAGGAACATCTCAACACAGGCCCTTTTTGCATGCTATTTCCCATGCAAAAGGGCCTCCGGAGCATCGCACGATTGTGAGGACCATTCCACATGACATTCTCATAATCGTGCAATGCTGCTGAAGCCAGCAGGCACCGATCATGCAATATATCATTTTTGGCTTCTTTCCAAAAATGATGTGCAATCACGTGTTGCTCCGGGGCCCCCCACACACTTACCTTGAGTGCAGGGCCTCCAGAAACATGGCCCTCGCACTTCCTCCCTCAGCACAGCCTGGAAAAGTACCCGGTTGCCCTGCAGAAGGAAAAGGTGGAGCCCTCATGCTTCCTGCTGTCCAGCAGGGAGTGGCTGTGGAGAAGAAGCAGAGGGGATGCAAGTGCTTCTCACAAGAGGCTGTTCGCATGATCCCCGAACGCCCACACTGGAATCAGGGAAGCTGCAGAAAGGGCCACAGAGATGTAATTCTTCACAAAATTTTAGCAATTTTCTTCCCTCTGTGAGGAAAACTATGAAAGTCACACAATTTGGAACTTTGTGTAAAATTTGTATGTGGCACAAAAAGCAGCATTTTCTATGCAGGAAACAGCACTTTCTACACAGGAAGTACTATTTCTACACAGATAGATAGATAAATGATAGATAGATAGATAGATAGATAGATAGATAGATAGATAGATAGATAGATAGATGATAGATAAATGGATGGATGGATGGATGGATGGATGGATGGATGGATGGGGGGGACTGATCCTGGGAAGGGGGAATTCTGTTTTCACTGCAAATCACCCCTGTGTGAATTTTCTGTAGAATAAGTTCCCAAATGCAGCATTATCTACTTTTCTGAGTAGAAATATTATTTTCAGTGCAGAATAATGCTGTTCCCTGTACAAAACAGCCATGTGTGAATTTTATACAGAGTAAGTCCCAATCTGTGAAGATTCTAATCAGTCCTGGATTTGTCTTGTCAATTTTTCCAAAAGCTTTTCCAAAAGCTTTTTGAACACTTTCTGAATATTTTCAAACACTCTTTCCATCTCTACTTAACAACTAAACTGTAAAGATTCAGACTCAAAACACTTGCCCTTGTATAGCAAACTGTTTGGAAAGATTAATAAAGGTATATAGCCTGTTATTCACAGCAGCTTCCTTGTCTGAGCACCTGTTTTCCTCTCTTGATGCACCATGACTCTCCAATAACTTCTGAATATGCATGTTTGTTTTGGTCTTTCATTCCCCTCTGATTTACCAGACTTAACTTACACCGTAAGGCATAATTTGTACACCTTAGTAGTGCAATATATTCTACCAGGCTAATCATAAGATATTTGTAGTCTACACAAACTTTGTTTGCCCATCCATGGCAGGCATTTAATAAAGCTAGTTCATCTGGAAAGGAAGTTAAATTAAATAATCCAAAATGAATGTGATTCATATTCAGAGAAGGGAGAAAAGTAGAATTTGCAAGTATCAAAAAAAAGTTAGTCTGCTTAAACAGAAACACACACACACACACACACATCTGTTTAAGCATAACTCATCAAGAGGTTTTTGAACTATCTATATCTCTCCATATTTAGGTGAAGTGCAGAAGGAGAGAGAGAGAGAGAGAGAGACTATATGGATCATTTCATCTTTCTCTCTCCCTCTCTCTTTCTTCCCCACCCTCCCTAATACCTTCTACACTTCACCTAAGTAGAGAGAGGTACATACTGGCCAGAAGACTCTTGGTGACTTGTTCCAAAGTGATAGTACATTACAGCTGTGTAATACACTTTGGAAACAGTGTAAGCAGTGGATGGGAACATAGGAGAAAGCTGTTTTCATCACCAAGAGGCAAATTCCTATGCTTCTCCTTCCCCTCTCGCTGTTTCATTGTGGCTATTTTACCCCTGCTGCTACATCACTGCCTTTACTGGAATAATAATACTGTCCAAAGGGTCATGGCTACAGTCTCCTAATATCTATATGGCCTCGTTTCCTTCTAAAATTAAATCTTCACATCTTCACAGTGGATGTAGGGAAAGCTTTCTTCAGACTTTTGGATTCTAGTCTTGTCCACCTGCCTCACATTTCTGCTCTAAGCTGGTTGCAATGAAATATTCCTGACAAACGGAGAACCAGTACAGAAAACTTTTGCATTTGGAGAAATGGAAAAGGAATACAGAACTGCCAGGTATAACAAATCATGAAACAAAATTCCTGAAAGAAGGCTTGGGCTGCTTTTTTTGTGTGTGTTTCATTGAAAAAAAAAGTCAAGGGACCACTAAAACTGATTGAGGACTATCTTTTGTTGTTTTTGTTTTCTAGAAGATTACTAGTACTGCAGCTTCACCAATTACGTGGTCTCTAGTCACTGGGTAGATGTCTGTAGGAACATAGTCTATTTCCTTCCCTAACTATGGAAGTGATGAGTCCTTGGATAATGTTGAGTGACTTGAGTGACACATGAAGTCCCAGGCCACAGATTGTTCAATCTTATTGCACCAAATGGTGAGCTATGGTGATTGACTTGACCTAAGGTATGTTCCTCTGTTCTTAACATTCCAAACAAAGAACTGTCTTCAACATCTTCTGCCTTTGCTATTTTCTTCAGATTAACCTGTACTTCATGTGTAGGAGTTATATGGCCTTCCACATGTTGCTGGACTGCATCACCCAGCATTCCTCCTTATTGGCTATACTAGCTAGTACATCTGGAGGGCTATATTATTTCACATCTGATGTACTTATTTTGACTGTAAGTTATCCTTGCTTTCTGAAAATGGGAGTTTTTCGTATATCTTACTAGCAAATAGCAAGAAGTGGTAAATAGCAGGATATTACTTACTAATTTAAAAGATTTAATTTAAAAGATCTAATTTAAAATATTACTTACTTTAAAAGAGCAGTCAAGACTGATCTCTTCCGACAGGCCTTCCAAGACTACCATTTCCATCGCCTCCCATCAATTGTCTTGCTGTTCCTTTAATAGTTGATTGATTGTTGTGTGTTTTAGGGGGTTGGTTTTAGGTGGATTGGTGGGTGGGGAGGATTGGGTATGTTTTTTAATGTTTTTAATGTATTAATGTATTTAATGTTGTTTGCCGCCTCGATCCATGTGGAGAGGTGGGATAGAAATAAATTTTATTTATTATTATTATTATTAACAACAACAACAACAACAACAACAACAACAACAACAACAACAATATAAATCCAATAGACAGTTTGAATTAGGGCAGGTCTAATGAAGAGTTGAATCTATGTAACTGTTGATTTACAGGTCACCAATTTATCCAACAAATCTACTTTCTAGTAGCTAGATGTGGGCCACAATATTTTCTTATACCTCTGGATTTGATAGACAGATGAGTAGTAGTTGGTATCCCTATTACAAAACTTGAGAATGGAAACCTTGAATCACTAGGTTGTGATGTCAGACAATCAAATACAGGCCTAGTAGACCACCACTTCTAGAACGTGAAGTCTTCTGTTTGTTATTGAAAAATAATCAGCATATACAAGCGAGGACAACTGCTATGGACACACACAATTAGAAAGAGAGAGAGAGAGAGTCTCATAAAGTGCTGAGGGTTCTGTGTCCTTGTAGATGCTGTTAACTCTTATTCTCATTAGTCTTAGCCAACCTGGGCAATGGCAAGTCGTGCCACATGATAAGAGCTGCATTTCCTCAGGATCTGGATGAGCCCTCATTTAAGGGCTGTGTTGGCTATGGCACGATATCAAGGAAAATAGCAGCATCACTGTAAAGAGTATAAGAGTATCAGTGTTATGAGAGCTAATTATAAGAACTGCAGGAAGGGATTATCAGTCTTTTAGCTTCAGGGCCATGTCTGGATTAGTGGGTGGCCAGACTACAATATTTTCTCCCAGGCTAGGAGGCATTGAGGAGTAATTTTAAAGCTCTTTGACTAAATGTAACCAAAGTAGATCTCCTCTATTCATTTTCTCCTTTTGTTAAATTTAGTTCTAAGAGAATGACTGATCTAACCTTGAATGACTGTCATCTTCTGAAATGCTTTAGGCAATAAAGAAGCATAGAAATGCTTACTTTTAATAGTTCATTGGATCAAAGAAATGCACTCATTAAAAAAAAATCCAGACACAACCCAACTGTCATTCTCCAGAATCTGTTTGATTCATTTTCTTCTCATAGAAATAGTACTTTTGGTCTTATGCTAACTACATGGTTAAACTGCTAGCACAAGAGCAGAAGTATCATTTTGGTTGAAAATATTGAGTTTCCTACCATTTTTAAAGTTATTATCGGGCTGAAGGAGAAGGATATGACAACCACAGACAGGGAGATTTTTCATGAAGCATAAGATCTATATAGAGGGTGATGTCCAAGTATGTTCATTCACCTATGAAAGGGAAGCAATTGGCAAAATGAGTTCCCCAGACTCTGTAAATAATTCTAGTAGTATATTTTGTAAAGTATTGTTTTCATCCAACATTATGAGAATGAATCTCTGTTCACAGTGTAAGGCCCCGCTTTGGGGGTCCCCAATATCAGTATGGTTTGGATGGGCACCATACCTAATTGGCATCATATCTAATTGGCAACACATTTTATTGGCTCTGATATCAAATTCAAGCCTGAAAGGTGACAGGGAGGTCAAACTGAGCGAGGGAAAGAATTTGACTGTAAATGTGAGAAGCATAGGTCAACTCCAAAATTCCTCCAGGTAAGACTGAGTCATTTGTCAGGCAAATACACATCATTCCTGTGGATAATAGGCTTAAATAGAAGCTGGAATTTTCCAGGGAATCTAACTGTGAGGAGCCCACCAGGACACTGATTGACAGATATCCATCCCTTGTACACCTGGATTCTTTCGTCTGTCCTCACAGCACCCACAACAGACAGCTATTACAACATTCATCATGTCTTTGTCAACCAAAGCACTAAGCCCATCAACAGGCGAAAGACCCATTGTCCACAACAGGTTCCCTTTGTCTTGCATCTGGAACCTTCACAGCCACAAGCCATCTTCAGGGTATAAATATCCCTGATTTGAGGAGGCCCAGTGCAGTCTCTTGAAGATCTACCCATCACTCTGTCCGTCTGGCTCCTGAATGAGAACTGCCCTTAGGTCCTACCTAAGCCAAAATACATTTCTACTCTTCACTACTCTTCTGGACTGGTAATTATAAATCCCCCCAAATCCCTCAGCCTCTCTATAATTTTTCCTCCCTTTCTCTTTCAGCTAGCTCTTGTGTGAATGTGTGATTGTGTGTATCTTGTGTGCATGCATGAGTGAATTCCCCTCAATAAAATCATTTTATTAGACAATTTTGCTTGGTTTTTGGCTTGGCCTGACCCTGTAAAAATTGGGTTTAAAGATCTCGCTAGGTTACCCTGCCTCTCATAGTCCTACAGCTTGGGCTCTGGCTAATTCCCATTCCCCATTATTTGGAGCACATTAAGGTGTCCCCCACGGGACCCCAGAACTCAGGGTAACAACAGAGTAGGTCTTCTCCTTCCTTTCCCAACTCCTTCCTTACCTGTCCTGCACCTAAGATCCCCATGTCTGTTCCAGAGCAAGTAGCAGAGGTTGGGAAAAGAAAGGTAGTTCTAACTGTATGAACAAATATCTACTCACACATTGTTGGATGGAGTCCATACTTTATAATATGTCCTGATAATACTATTCCTGTTAGGAAAAAGACAGTGACTCATGGTTCAACTGAGACAGTGGCTTTCCCTTAAACCCACATAAATCAATGAAACTTTGAACAATATCTCTACTGTTTCCACCATCTATGTATAACATTATATGGACACTGATATGGCTCCTTCTTATGCAGATCTGTTCATAGGCAAACTGGAAAACAACATCCTTAATGAGGTAAGTAACAAGCCTCTCATATTATGGGGATACATTGATATCATCTTTATGGTCTGGACTAAAAGAAAGGTCCTTAGCTGGACCTGCCATGCCATTGGCAATATTCTGATTGTAGGGGGAGATGCTGCCCAATTTTACTCCGTTATCTTCTGTTATTCCTATTTGTCTAATTGCTGGATTGCTGGTATGTTTTTGCTAAGCCTTATCTTAGAGTGCGGCAATAAATCAGGCCTCTAAGTCTTACTTAATGAGCCTCTGGAATTCTTTCTGCCTCACTGGGACCCTCTGCTGCGGCAAAGCCTTGCTTCACAGACTGCACTCTGCTCATGCTCAGAGGAACCAAATCCTGCCAACCCTGACACCTTATTCTTCAGACATATTGGTCAAAGGGGAGACTTTTTGCATCCATAGACTCAAGACTCTATCACCACATGGCTTTAAGTTAGAGAATAGGAAGATCATCCACTAAAGCATGCTGGAAATGGAGTGTTCAAAATGGCATCTTGTATGCAGCTCTGTTTCATCTTTAGCAGCTGAAAAAAGGCAGAAGCCAAAATGATTTGCTCATGCTATATTTTTTCGTATCTGTTTGTTAATCACTGTGTAGTCTTATGTGTAGATAAAAGCACGTGAACAGATACTGTTTATTTACAAGCAGAACACCACTCAATACAACTTAAGACAGCAGCTGATTAACCTGTGCAGAATAATCCCCCCCCCCCCGTGTCACAATATTAGCATAAATGAGCCAGTAATTCTTTATCAGCCTCCTAGGATGACCAGCTAACTTTGCACAGAATTGGGGGAAGGGCGCAAAGGGGGAAGACACTGCATGAACAGCAAAGGGGCCAGGTTTACGTAGCCTTGGCTTTATGTTAGACATGGTGTGTGTACACACAGAGCTATTTCCTTATCTTTCTATCTTTCTCTTTTCTTGCCTTCCCTGCAAATGGGGTCCCCAAACTGGAAGGCAGCCCTGGTTAGGAACAGAAGTGGCCTCAGTCGTACAATTTCTGAAGTGCGTCCCAGAATGCATATAGGTATGCATGAACAAGACGCCTTGCTGGTAACATAATTTGTGTTGCCAAATATTGCAAAGCAGCCATGCTTCTGATATCAGAAGACATCTTATTAGAAATAACTTCTTTTGTTGTGTACTGATATGCACGACATGTCTGTAAACAAATGAAAGACTGCTGCAATTGAGAAGATGAATGAAAATACAGTATACATTATGCAGAAGAAACAGTCTTTCTCCACTCATATTTCTTCTGGTACTGTAGATGGAGAGGAAAAAAACCAGTTGAAATAGAAAAAGAAACATTATTTCCTGATTTAGAAGTAGCTTTGTGATATTGAAAAAAAGACATATGAACATAAAAAGTAAACATTCATCCACAAATCATTTCATAAACATACCTCATATTTATTGGATCCTTAAAAAAACCCATTTTTATATACCACCTACATGTATAGTATTATGGCAAAATTCCGATTATAGTAAACTGTCAAGCATTTTTCACAGCACTTGACAGGTCTGTCTTGATTCTTCTTGTGCTGCCATCCCAGGTAATGAAAGTATATTTAAAGCCTTTTAAATTTTTCCAAATAGTCCAATATGCTTAAAACAGTGATTTGGGAATATTTTAAAAAGAGGGATGTCTCTTCTTCCCATTACAGTTGTCAAATTTGAGGTCTTTATTTTTGCTTCTCAAAGACACTTTGACTGTGGTTGATCGGAGGTGACAACATACACTGAATAGAATTTGACAGGGCCGTCCTTTAGGACTAAAGCAATTGAGACTACTCTGGAGTCAGTATTTTGAAAATGTCAACTGATAGCTTTGTATACTCCATATCATGTGGCAAAGGACAATATCATTAGCAAGTCTTTATAAATAAAGCAACAATGTGTTCTTCGCCACCAGGGTAAAAATAAAGTTTCTGCTAATGCTTTAGGAAGGTAACATTAGTGTTCTTCCTAATTTTTTCTGAGTACAGATACAGGTTTGGTTTTTTTAAAATTGTAGTAACAGGTTTAGAAACAAGCAAACAGAGTTGCTTGAGTTTGCTCTAGAAAGCATTACATTCAGCAAAGTAGTCTTCACTTGATAATGTTCTCTAAACCCTTAGGGACCTAAAACTCTCAAATTCTTTCTATCAAGTGAATGAACATAATGTGTGTGTGTGTGTGTGTGTGTGTGTGTGTGTGTGCATGCACTTTGAAATTCCTAATCAGAACTGAAACCAAACAAATATTCAGCCATGTTTTATTGTAAATTTCAATTGTCCCAATATGAAAAAGACATTCTTATAATACCATGTATTCTTAATACCATGTAGCTATTAAAAATAAGGAGCCTTTTGTCAGACAAAAAGAGGAGATGATCCCAGTTGCAGAACTGGCTGAATACCCAGACATTCAAAGCCTAGCTATTAAGAGTTATCAAAGCCCTGGGCCTGGATAGATAATTATCACATTCTATGACATCTGCATGCTTTTAACCTCAATTGTTTTCCATTTAATTTTTGAAGAAATTTGAAGAATATTATGCTTATGAATGTATTATTATTATTATTTTTGTAATAATTTCAAGATTACCATGCCTACCATTGTAAAGTAACAGATATTCTAGTTTGGTAAGTTTTAAGAAACTTAAGTCTTTTGAGAAAGTCTTCTGAGAAAAATTAAAGTTTGAAAAACCTCTAAAGTTGTAAAAACCTCTCTCTATATATATCTGTGTGTGTGTATGTCAATATATACATATATATGTTCAAAATAAGGTAATTTTTAGTGAGGACAAAAACTGAGATACAGTGCATATAACTTAAGTCAGCATAATAAGACAATATAGAATAGATTTCAATTACACACACAGACACACACACACACACACACGTACGTACATCAAGGTGGGAGTAATTTCTATTAAATTTACTATGATCTATTTCAGAGTAGACAAACATAGGGTTATAGTCGAAGAAAGGGAGTCCATGTAAGCCCTTCATTGAGAAAATCGCCCAATTATGTGCTTGGGCACATGTTCAGAAGTTCATGTTCACTCCCTCAGGCAGAATGAAAGGAGGCAGAGAAGTCAGGCTAACTTTAAAATAAATAAATAAATAAATAAATAAATAAATGTATGTCTGCAGCTAGTATGAGTCTCCAGTGCAGTTCCTGCTTTCAGCATGTCTTCTCTTTCTCTCCCCTTCAATCCTTTCCCTTATTGCTGTCTGTCTTCTTTTTTTAACCAAATTCTTCACATGTCCCTATTCCCTAGCTGTCAGTCTCCTCTGGAAGAAAAAAAATTCTCTAAAAAAAAGCTATAAAGAACACAGATTAGACGGAATTAACTGAAGTTTCCACCAAACCCTGGTGTAGTTTTGCAGGGACATGGGTCGTATCAGTGCAGTTCTATGAATTTCTGTTGAATGCATTGGTAGATCTATCTATCATTTACACTGCAAAGCCTGGCTCACACTAGGAAGTAAAGAATTCATTGTTATTTTTATTGTAATCCTGTTTTTGTCCTTACCCTAAATGAACTATTTTTTTTCTTAGGTTATGGATCATCCCTAACATAAATGATAAACAAAGTCCAATAGTATATGTGTGAGAGAGCCAGTGTTGTGTAGTGGAGTGAGTGTTGGACTATGACCCTGCAGAGGAGAGCTTGATTCCCCTCTTAGCCATGGAAACCCACTGGTTGACCTTGGGCTTGTCACTCTCAGCCCTGGAAAATCCCATGATAGTTTCATTTTAGGATTGTCATAAACTGGATATGACTTAAAGGCACAAAGCAACAACAACAATGTGTGAGACTCCAAAAAACTGAGGAACACCCTCAAGCCTTGGAGCCCTGGGGAGCTTCACTCACCTAGATCTACTGTTTTTGCCCCATACAGACCCTTTTATACTCATACCCCCAAAGTTTTGGGGTGGATGGAACTAGAAGCATGGCCAAAGGTTCCAGGTAGCATGACTGGTCATTTTCAATCAGTTCCACCACCATTCCTGCATGCATGTTTGAGACCTGCGGGAGCTTTTTTTCTTTTTCCATAAAGAAAAGAACATTTTCAAGTTCTTTTGGAGGTGAGTGGGGGGAGACTAAACTGTGCAATTGTCATTCTGGAGGATTCTGGAGGTATTATTGGAATCTTCCAGGAGGCATAGGGATCTGGGGTTTGTGCACAAAAAACAAAGAAGGCTCATGAAGCTCCCAAGCTGGACTTTGCCTACCCCACACTAACTGTATAATACTGTATCTACTATTTATCTATTTGTCTATCTAGTTTTGTCTTCTAATTTCTGCTTTCCAAAGGAGGAGGAGGTCAATATTTATTTTATTCATTAGACTTACAGCCTATTTTTTAAAATTTAAGATCTGAAAGCAACCTTGGCTACACAAAATTAATTTATTTAGGGCCACCAATATACAGGATGTTTCTATTATTACTACCATTTGCCACATACTTGAAACCTGCAGCTCCCTTAAGAAGAAGTTAATTCCTTGTGTTGTTTTTCACAGGAAGTTTGTACTGGATGACCATGCTAAAGGAACAGTCCTGCTGGAACCAAAACAAGCATTCTGGTGTCATTTTAGCCTGCTCCCTGTCTCTGTCTCTGTCTCTTTCTCTGCCTCCTTTTCTTTCTTACCGTAAGGTCATTAGTTTTAAATGACTCTGGAAATGGAGCTTGCTGCAATAAATATGCAAGAAACTGATCTTATTAGTGTGGATCATCAAAGAAAATTTGTCTGCTGAACTCCTCATTGAGTTTTAGGGATAGCTGTACTGTCAGTGACTGTGGCTGTCCATTTTTCTAACTGGCCAAGGAATTATACATGCACTCAACCCTTTCTTTATTTGCCAAGTATCACATAGTAGGACAGATAAGGTAATGTCTGTGTGACTGTCAGAAAAGTCTAATTAAGCTTGAGACCCCTAAAATCAACATTATCTCATAACTTGCTTTGGAGCTTGACTTTCACTATGTTAAACAATATAGTGATCCAGCCTATGACATTAGAGACCTAAAGCCACCCTAATGGTCAATAAATACCATTACTGCTATGAACTGGAATTTCATTACTTGGGGCTATATATCTAAATCCCCAAAGCCCCTAGGAGAATCCAAAGCTTTTGACATTTACAAAGCTGTTTCTAAAGACATAAAGAGAGTGAAAGGTCACCCCAGCCAATGGTACTGAAGGACTGCAGACATGAAAATATTTGTGTTTCTGAAGGTTAAAGAAAAAGGCTGTTTTATTGAGCAAAGTTCTCAATTTTGCTATGAATGTATATCACCACTTGAGTTCTCTGCAGGTGGTGAGAAATATGCAACCCAGTCTTGCTGTCATTGCAACTTCTTGATGTAATTGCAACTTCAGTCACATGCAACTTCTGGTGGCCTCAAATAGGAATGTACGTCTTCATCTGTATCAGAGAGTCAAGCTTAAGCTGGGCTCCTAGCACTAATCTGGCCTAGTCAGGTGAAAGAGGAGAATACAGTGCTCAACCTAGGGATAGGGGACAGATCTCCTAAAAGTAAAGATTATATCTCCTAAAAATAAAGATTATCTCATGGTAGATCTACATTGTCAGTCCCAGAATGACATTTCCGAATAGTCATTTTCTGTTTCTGTGGGAAAGGAACAAAACAGCATATTTATATAATTATGAATTGCAAGTAGTAAAGGCAGGCAGCTTAAATTTATTTAATTTATGTGAATACTGAAACATATACTTAACTATCGTATTTATCTGGCGTTGCCCGGGATTTTATTTTCTCTTAAGAACTCACCAAATTGTCTTCTCCAGTACCTGTAACTTTTCCCCATACTCCCCAATCCAATCTGTATTCAGAGTTGTTAACATACAGAAGTTAAGTTCCTGAGGGAATGCACTGTCCTCCTCCTTGCTGCTAGGCCTCATCTCCATAGCAACTAGCTTATTCCAGTATCTGTAACTTATCCCCATATTCCCCAATCCAGTCTGTATTCATAGTTGTTAATATGCAGGGGTTGGGTTCCTACAGGAATACACTGTCCTGCTTCTTGCTGCTAGGCCTCATCTCTATAGCAACTGGCCTATTCCAGTACCTGTAACATTTCCCCATAGTCACCAATCCAATCTGTGTTGTCCAGTGATATTGATGTACTGGCTTTTGATTTTTTTTCTTCCTGTTGAATTTGTGCAATGGCTTTACGTTTTTCTGGAATCATTTTTTGTTTTGAATTTCAACTTTAAGATTCCTCACATATGGAACCCATACAATCTACTGTGTAAGGCGAGAGGACCCTGTAACTATGTTGTGTATGTTGCTTTAATTTTTCTCACATATGCCTCCCAAATGTTTTCTGGTATCCTTATTGGTGGTAGGCCTTGTCTCCATAGCAACCAGCCTAAGGACATAGAGCTCTCAGCTGATAATTCTAAAGGCCCCTCCCTAAAATGCCAACCCCAGGATTCCTTAGAATCTTCACAGCCAGCCAATCATACGAGGTCTTCTGGCCTCACACAGCCAATCCTATGAGGTCTTCGCCTGCCTGATAAAGACAAACAGACAAGCTTTGACTTTATAGAGTATATAGCCAGAGCTAACACTGGAGGCAGGATGAGAGGACTGACCATACAGAATGTGGGATTCTGGAAGAACTAGCTTCGTCACCGTTCTAGGGATGGATAGCCCAGGGAACAAATCCTCTCAAGAAATAAACAGATTGGGACTGGACCAGAAGACAAGCAGAATTCTCTCAAATGGCAGAATTCACTGGAACCTGATTTGGATTTTGGAAATATAAGATGGATTCTTCCCCCTTGTACCATCAGCATAATGTTTTGTTTTTCTTTCTCATTTTAAAAACAAATGTATTATCCTACTATATTATCAGGTTAGGCAAATCAGCCTATTGGGATAGGAACCCTCAGTTCAGTTTGGAGTCTCTTCTAAGACTTGGATCTGGGCTTGATTTGGTCAAGATACACCTAGACCAAATCTGATCTGATTCAAACTCCAAATCCAAATTGAGACCCAGAAATCTGGATTGCCAGGCCTCCCATATTGATTTGCATTGAGAAACCAAAATGGCTGTATCTTTTCTGTGTTTTCACACAGCTCAAGCGGGGAACAGAGGACAAGCTAGGCTATTCAACAATACTGTTATCTGGAAATTAAAAAATAATAGTTGAGGGAACCTAACTCAGAATCAACACCCACCCACACTCATACATTGCTGTTTCAGCAATCTGTTACTAACAGCTAATATAGCAAATGAATGAAAAGGTGCAGGGAATAATTTACTATGACCCCTATGATTCAAATGGCTTAGCACAATACTTCCCCATATGGACTGAGATTGGATATCTGAGTGAGATTCTTGTCCCAAACTACCCATTTGGGTTATCAATGTGCAAAGATTAGCTCACTTCCTTACCTTTTCAACTCAATACTGTTTTTATCCCCATACGATCATGTTGGACACACTCTGGCCATTTCCGCACTAGACTGTTATAGCACTATGCTTCCACTTTCAACATCCTATGGAATCCAGGGGTTTGCAGTTTCGCGAGGGGCTTCTGTCTTTTTCCTGCTTATTTTTGAGGTCCAAATATCCTAACTTTTCTAAATAAATTTAGACTGTATTGTTCCACTAAGGAACTGAATTGAGACAGTATGATGTGCCATAAAAATGGTTTTACATGTAAGACATAGAAATTATATGTGTGACTGGAAGGCTGAGATGTGTGTAGGCGGAAGACATTGTTATTGTTGTTATGCATCTTGCTTCATGAACTGCGTAAGGATAAGGGGTACTTTTACTGCAAACTACTTAGCCAGTCTTTCAGTAAACAATACACAACTAGAGAAGTTCGATAAACTAATATGTCAATACAGATCTAGATATAAATCCAAATTATTCATGCCTGTCCTTCTACAGAAGAATAAGTATAATGATGTTGCATGCAATAACATTCTGTTTTGTCTTTACATAGATGAAGTAGGGGTACTGATGCTACATGCAGGATGACCAGGTCACTGAAGCCCTCAGAGATGTTGTTGTTTTATTCATTTATATCCCATCTGTCTCTCAACAATGAGTCTTAAGTTACCTTAAGTTACACTGCCCTGGTCATTTTCTCATTCCAGCGATGAACAAGAAGTTCAGCAAGATCACCTGCCAAGGCAGCAGAAAACTTCCCAAGAGCCATCAGGAATGCAACTGGATCCATAAGTCTCGGGGGGGAGCGAACTTTAATAGGTGCCCCACCCCTGCAAAGGCTCTGGGTCCCAGCAAGTCTAAACCTGACCAAGAAGTGATCTGTCCATGACAGTGGAATAATAGAAAGTGCCTCCTTTCCCAGATCACCATCATCCCATCCTGTATGAATAGCAAGGTCTACAGTATGACTAGCAGCATATGTGGGGCCAGATACCACATGGGACAACAGGGTTTTCATTGTGGACATGAAGTCTTGAGCCACTCCTGACAGGGTAGCCTCAGCATGGATGTTGTAATCCTCTGGTATCACAAACTGTTAGGATTCCAACACCACCCCCAAGACCACCACAGCTAGTGTAGGAAAGGAGATGGTTGAACAGTGGTTTGGATGATACACCAACATAATCTCTAGTTTGCCTTGGCCACCCACCAAATAAACACATTCAGATCCTGTGAAACTGAGGGATAGGACAGCTAGGAAAGGGGATATCATCTCAATAGACAACTGCAACTCCACGTCCCCAGCTTCCAGATCTTGCTTGAGGTTGCATAGTAAAACCTGGTGGGCAAAGCTGGGAGAGATTAACCCGCCACCTCCACATCAAACCTGGCCTGTGTAATACTTTCTAGGTTGACAGATTCATCCAAGATCAAGTCTTGGGCAGCTGTTTTACCATTCCCTGGCATGGCATTAAGCAACAGCGTTTTCAACTCAGGGGATTGTGTCCATGGCTATCCAGATTATTTGGGAGGGGAGACAGGTTTGGGGTGATCAGCACCTTATTGTGAACCCCATCCTCAGGCTAATTCAGCCATCTCCCAGTTCTCAGCCTCCAAATTTGTCTATTTTGCATTCTTTCACTTCCAAATGTTTTAAAACTCGCTTTCTTTCTATTGAATTTATGAAGAAATTTGTGAATTTTGGAAAGTTCTTCTAAATAAACAAAACCCCTTCCTGCATGGGCATCCGCTCTTCTAACTGCTTGATTAAACCTTGCCATGGGCTGCTTTGTTTTGATGATGTTATCTGTGAAAATTTCACAGACTGACTCATCTCTGCTGACAGTGAAGAGCATCAATTATTATTTAGCTGTCATATATAGTGAGACATTTATGCTTTCTGTTCCAAAATGTTTCACAATCAAGATTGTTTGTGACACATTAGCAATGACATTAACAGCAACTGTGTTAGAAGTTGTGCATGGAGATATCCCCTGAGCTACACATATACTGTTTTTACTGGGTAGGTGCTTCCCCTTTCCATGGGAATGTGATAGAGAATGTGATAGATACATATTAGTTTTTTGAAGTTGTCAAGCAGTGTACTTGAAATGTGCGTCTATGTGCAGGTGTGAAGCAAAACTAGTCCAATGTCTCTGATTCATTGCCTTGTTTTAAAAAAATAAACTCCTTTATTCTTAGACCATTTGGATTTTTTTTAAAAAGAAAAGAAACAAGAAACAAGAAAATATGAAACAGCATTTGCATTCATTCTGGCAATAGAATATGAAATTAAAGCATGAAGGGATTAGTGTTTTAAACCTTGACTTACAGTGATAAAGCTAAGGTATTAGGAAAGACAACGTAACTGTTACATGATAGACAAGCTAAGGTAAAAGGAACATGTGCCTTAAAGATGAGTGAGCCAGCCTAGAATGGAATTACAAAATGATTAATCAATACAAATGAGAAATTGTACAAGGGAAGAGAGACTTGGTGAGACTTCTTAAGGGACACAACACTGCAGCCGCTTCAAGATAATGAAAGAAGCCTGGCAAAGCTAAAGAAATGCTTTCATTCAGTAGTAAAGTCATTTGTGAACAGTTTAAATTACCCTAATCACCTCCCCTCCAGCCGTCAGAATGTACTGTCTCTTTAGTTATTTTTTTAAGAGTTTGGGGAGATGAGTTCTGCAAATTTAAGCTGCAAAATAATTATACACACACCATTTTAGCATTTTAACAATGCAATCCCAAACATTTGTTCTCATTAGAATGCAAATCAACTCATTTAATAATCCCACATGAGATTTTCCCCACACTCAGCTTTAAAAATGCAATAGTATTCAAAATATTAATAAATGCCAAATATGGGAACTACTGTGCCTTACTAACAGCTCATGGTAGATTAAAAAAAATACAGACTTACATTTCTAACGTTTGTCCTCCAACCAATTTTTAATTGAAATTTAATAGAGAAAAAGCTTTGGGACAGTCTTTGGGAAAAAATGATGACAGTACCATTTGCTTAATCCATAAACTATCATGCTTCTCTCGGATAGTCATATGACTTGTCATAAAAATCAATGCATCACTTTGCCTCAAGTAGCATTTAATTCTGGTAAGACACATTATTGTTAATATTGTTAACACTTAATCTGATACAGGTTCAGAGCACTTTTAAATTGCTATCATGTCTAATGATCTAATCAGATTTTGTTGTTAATTGGCATATAGAAAGCTGAATTATAATGAGTCAGACCACTGATCTATTTACCTCTGTATGATCTAAATGGTTCTGAAAGGTTTTAATCAGAAAGTCTTTCTATGCCCATATTATATATGGCACCATTTATCCTTTGACCAAAATTATCTTGTAATACCATTGCTTCATGTGGTATTGTTTGAAGTATTACAAGATAAATTACATCCACAGAAGCAAACAATAGCTTGCCCTGTTCCAGCCAATGCTAGACCATGGTAGATGAAGTTGCTAGCAATATAAATGTTTTATTCGTCTGTCTTGAATCCAACAACTAAAATGTTAATTTTTGTTCTTTCTTTCATCTGCCTATTTGTTTGCTTCTTCTGACTAAAATGAGCCAATAATTGACTCTAAATGGAAGTTAATGTTTTCAAAGATCATGACTGGAAAATTATGTCCATAATTATCGGGCGGGGGGGGGGGAATGATTGGCTATTCTTACAAAGGTTCTTTAAGTGCCCATGGGCACTCTTTCTTGTCATGGACAAAAAAATGTATATTCTTGTCTACACACACATCACTGCCCTGGTATACCACAGAGCAGTGCACTGGGATAGAATGGCCCAGTTTTCCCAAAGGTAACTAAGAATTTTTGTGCAGGCATATGCCCATGTAGTGGCCAAGAAATGGAAGGAGGGAGGAAGAGGCCTTCTTTCCCCCTTTCTTTTTTCTGCTGTAGAGAAGAGAGGGAAAATTGGGGGAGCAGTAGGAACTTTGGGGAGAAACCTGGACATTTCAAGCAGAGCTGAAGAATTTCTGAGGGCTCAAGACATCAGCATTTCTCGCAGTTTGCACCTGCACAAATGCGTTTGTGTCTTGGTACTTATTGGTAGGACAGCCAGTGTGGTGCAATGGTTTGAGTGTTAGGCAATAGCCATAGAGACCAGAGTTCGATTCCTTACTCAGCCATGAAAACCCACCAGGTGATCTTGGGCATGTCACACACTCTCAACCCCAGAAAACCTTGTGATAGGTTTGCCTTAGGGTTGCCGTAAGTTGGAAACAACTTTTCTGGGGCACAACACAATATTGTTTTATGTCACCATAAGCTTATCTGATTTTTTTTAATGTCCCTCCAAATCAGCTCTAACTTAGCCAGCCCTATTTCTTGGCAAGACTTGTTCAGAGATTTGCTGTTACTTTCCTCTAAGGCTGAGAGAGTTCAACTCACCATGGCTGGCAAATGTCATGGCTGAGGGAGAATTCAAACCCTTGTTCCCCAGAGTTTGGTCCAGTGCTGAGACCATTTCTGCCCTACAGTGTTACAGTATTATTATTCCACTTTCAACATCCTGTGGAATTCTGGGCTTTGTAGTTTACTGAGGCAAACCACAGGATTCCATAGGATGATGAAAATGGAACAATAGCACTATAACAGTGTAGTGCGGAAGTGGCCTCATACTGTTCCATCACACTAGCTTCCTCCCATAAATCTGGGTAGGTCCTATAAATAGGCATGTGAAAGTGGTCTTCCTTCTTTATCCCAGCTACTAATTCTTAGTCTCCCTTCCTTCTACTTTCTTCATGTTTTTGCTTCATGCAGCACAATCCAGGGAGAACAAAGTCGACTAAGTGCTTCAAAACATGAAAAAGCACAGCTCCGTCTTTGAAGCTTACGTGCAACTGAAATCAAAGCAATAGAGTATAATAGTGTTCTTATTTAATTAAAAAAAGGTTTGCATTGTTTATTTAGTTTTTATGCTTTTGCGCTGCATACCACTTAAGCAATCACACATGACAGAGTGTACAATTATTCCGGCAGAAAAACCCTGCTTGGTAAGATTGTGTTTGCCTCATGCTTTCAGCTGCCCTAGACGTGCAATTATTATGCTTGTTGTGTCTGGAGGATAAGTATCAAAAATATGGTATTTATAAAAACAGGGAGGAAGCCCTACATATCCATTATCAGATTACATGGGTGATACTATTTTTTTTTTAATGTTTTCATTTTTACCTCAACATTGTAATTACTGGGTAATGGACTTTTTTTTTCCCATGAAGTAATTCACATAATAATAATACTTGTTAACTCACTCATAGGCATATACTTCCTATGAGTGAGTTTCATATTATTGCTAAGGTAACAAAGATTGCAACTCTCTCTATGAACCTGCCAGATCCTTGGGGAGGGCTTTGTCCCAATCCCACCACCTTTGGAGGCCCATCTCTTGAGGACTCTGGAAAGAGATTTCTTGGTGGCTGTTCCTAGGCTGTGGGATTTCCTCCTAAAAGGAGGCCAGGATGGGCCCTTTCTGCTCTCCCTTTATAGCCATGCAAAAATGTTTTTATTCAAGGACATATATAATGATTAATAGGTTGCAGGAAGACTTTATGGGGATTTGTGTTGTTTTTCTAAGTTTATTGTTATATTTTTAAATGATTTTACCCTTTTTAACATTTAATGGTGTTTTAACATGACAACTTGTGCAATTATGTTTTACCTTTTATTAGGGTAGGCCAGAATCGATGTGGACAGTTACAAATGTGTAACCTAGAGTTATACATTTGTGACTGGTTTGTATTTATGATCCCTACATATACTCTTATCAGAGGAAATGTTGGGACAATGAAAGCCCCTCCATCCCTACTGGACAGCAGCTGCTGTGACTGATGGGGATCTGTTCCCCTGTCACTCAGGAGGCAGCTGAATTACATTTTCACCCCCCACACACATGATCAATCTCTGATATGAGGAAGAATTGCAACAGGGATCCTGCTTCTGCCTGTTTTTATGGAGATTGTTCATAGAAAAGGGTAGGTACCTCAGTCATCTGCTTCCCAAGTTACAGGGGAATGGATCCTTGACAGTTGCAGAGGTTGCTGCCCAATAAGAGGGGACTGGTGGAATCAGGCCACAAGTCACGGTATATCTCTGCTATGGTTCTTCATCCATACATGACCAAGTGGATTCCAGACCGTTCCCCAAAAAAATAATCTTATGTTGTTTTAGTCTTTTGTAATCCACCTTGAATCACATGTTGAGAGTAAGGTGGTTCATAAATACATGCAAAAATAAAAATCAGAAACACACATTTTTTCAAAAATATTCTGCCTATTCAGTAGACATGTAAAGAATATTCCTGAATGTCCCCCTTCACAAGAAAATATTATAAACTGCCACATTTTTTTTCTTCACTTTGTTTAGAACCAAAAATCCCCCTTTTCCATTTTTTTAAAATTGGGTTTTCTGCAAAAAAAACCACAAAACCTCATACAGTATTTTTGCAATAACAACAATAACCTTTGTGAAATTTTCCTGAAAAGGTTTGAATATGTTTTTAAAAAAGGAAGAAGAGAGGAAGAGAGAAAGAGAGAAAGAGAGAAAGTCCCACTCAGTGTGGAGGAATTTTTTTTTTCATTCTCAAATATAAGAATGGAATAAGCAAAGATTTTTATCCATACTACAAGGAGAAGGTATTACTTCATTTCACTCAGTTTGTTGCCTTATTTTCTAGACTCATAATTTCTCATTTAATTCTCATCGCTTCACCTATTATACCCAAACAAAAAATGGGGCACAGCCCAACATATTTTTAAAGATAACAAATATCTCACCAGTTTTGAAAAATTCTAAAATGGAATTCAAAGTGATAGTTCTTACTTCCAAGGGACAGTTCTAGATCCAATGGGCAGAAGTTGTGGAAAATCTGCAGCTAATGTTGCAGGTGTTTAAGCATAGGATAGGTAGCTCCCTTTCAGGGATGTTGTAATTGTGTGGTTCCTGAACTGAGTACAGAGATAGACAAGACACTCCATCCTTCCTTATTTTACCCTTTGTGTACCTAAGTCCTAAGATATTTGTGGTACCTAAAGTATTGGTCTCCTTGGTCCTCCGAGGTGTCTTCAGAGGTCCTTCTATATGTTTCCCCAGAAGCGTGATGGATAGCGAAGGGGAAAAAAGCTTTCTCAGTTGTAGTGACCAGATTTTGTAGATTCTCCTCAGGAAATTCACTTGGAGTCATTTTCTTTTTAAGCAAGGAAAGTTCCCATTAAGAGGTTTACTTGCCTGTCCTCTTTTCCATAACACTACACCAACATGGATAGGAATACAGCTAAAACAGGAATATATACTTTATATGACAGTAGTAATGGAGAGAAGAGGGATGACAGTAAGAACTCTTCAGATGAAAAAGGATTTAAAATAATTTCACTTATGAACACAGTTATCTCACCAACATTTCTATGGCAATATTAAACCTGTAGGTGCAAAATTAGTTCATGGTGTTCTTTCAAACCAGAAGTCTCTGAACTCAAACTTCTCCTTTGGACAACCCCAACCAAAGTGGCACCATCTACTACTCTATAGAAATCTCTAGGACTCGTCTTTTAATATCCTGAACTTACCATAATACCCCAAAGCTGGGGTGTTGTGCAGGACAAGATATGCTACTCTATCCAGAGCCCTGGATCAGATCACAAGCATTTAAAAGATCAAACCCATATTTGTTTGTGTAACTTCTCACAAGAAGTAGAAATAAATAATGCTTCTGATAATGTCGCAGAACATCTCTGCCCTTTGTAACTCTTCTGCTTATCTTTTAACTCACTGCCTATCTTTGGTCCTTCTTAGCTACTACATCCACTCATTACTGTGGTTTCTCCAGTCAATTGTGTCTTTCCACACTTCTTTCTTGGTTATATAACTATCTTTCCTCCTGAAAGTAATCAAAGAAATTCCATTCCATTCAGTGAACTGGAAAGGTGTGAGAACCACTGAATACTACAATCTTGAAGATTATTTGGTAGAAGGAATTATGTGAGGTGACCTTTACTTTCTTTGTGTCGCTGACTATGGCATGCTTCTGTGCCGTTTGGTTGATATGGGACTTAGAGGCACTGTGCTGCAGTGGCTCCAGTCCTTTTTGACTAAATTCCAAAACTGAGGAACTGCTGTCTGGTTTCCTGGATGAGGGATTCTGCAGGGTTCAATACTGTCTTCCATACCTTTTTAAATGTATACACGAAGTCTCCATGGAAGGTCATCCAGGATTATGGGGATGGGTGTTATCAGTACACTGATGATACACAGCTCTATCTCTCTTTTACAAATGATGTCATGGAGACTGTGGAAGTGCTGAATCATGTCTTGATGCAGTGAAGGTTGGATGTGAGTGAACAAACTGAGACTCAATACAGACAATACAGAAATGCCATGGTTAGTAAATGGTTAGTAGGAAAGCTAATCTGGAGTTGGGATCACAGCATGTTCTGCATGGGGTTCTGCTCTCCTTGAGATATCACGTTCATAGCTTGAGGGTGTTTTTGGACCCAGGACTGCTCCAGGAAGTTCAGGTGGCTGCTGTGGTCAGGGGTGCCTTTTCTCAGCTTCCTTTGCTTGGAAATTTGGACCTTCCCCCAGTTGTTCATGCCTTAGTCACCTCCCAATTAGACTCCTGTAATGGGTGCTGTGTGCAGGTGTCCTTGAAAAGTGTTTGGGAGCTATGGCTTAGTGCCAAATGTGATGGCCACACTGTTTTCAAGTGTGGATTTTCGAATCTACAGAACACTGAGCTTACAAGAGCTGCACTGGGCTTATAAGAGACTATTTGTTTCTGAACCTAAATCAAGGTGCCTTATAAAGCCTTAATGGTTTGGGGCTAGGATATATGAATGACTGTCACTTCCCATGTGAGCCTGCCCAAAATTCAAGCTTATCAGCAGAGGCCTTGTTACATGTCTCACCACCTCTTGAGGCTAGGATGGTAGGTACATGTGAAAGGACTTTCTCTAAAGCAGGACACCAGCTATGGAAGTCCCTCCTTTAGGAGGTCAGGCTGGCTCCATCACATGTGAGTTTCTGGCAGTCAGGGAAGACTGTGCTATTTCAGTTGGCCTTTTGATCTTAAAATTAAGGCTGTCAGTGTTTCCCCCCTCCAAACTGTTTTAGAGCTATTTTTAAGGAGAAGCCTTGAGTGTTTTAATTGGTTTTTAGAAATTTATTTAGTTTTGAAAAGTCTTTTCACCTATTTTGTGTTGCCACAGGGACCGTGACAAGTCAAGAGGCAACAGATGCAAAATAAATAAATAAACAAACAAATAAATAAAGGTGTGTTAACAAAAGAACTTATAAAACAGAACATAATAAATCGTTCATGATTATTTTTTGTTCAGAATTATATATACATAAAATGTTCTGTGCTATTGCTTACTATTACTCATTCACTTATTCTAACTAGTCTACCACAATCACACTTCATACTCTCCACTTTTCTATCTCCAGCCCTAAATCACAGACTACACTCTGTTCTCTGACTACACTCTTGCTCACTCTCTGATCTAACTATGCCTCCTGTTTTAACTCCAAACACATTGCTAACATAACTGTTCAGATTCATTGTTCTAACTGCCCTAAATGTCCTCCCACACAAACATTTTTAATTCTCGTTCAAGCTGTCAGATGTTCACCATTCACTTAGAACATTCCATACTCTTATTCCATCCAACAGACCAGTTACCTTATTTTATCTAACAACAATTCCTAATGATGCTTTACCTCATTAAATATAATATACACACAATAATATTTGCGTAACGGTAGAACATCACAGACAAAGTTTAAAATAGTTTAAAATCCATATAAGATTGTAGCGCAGATAGGACATTCTAGCATAGAGGTAAGCCAGATGATGGAGTGGAGAACCAGAAAAGCCAGAGTCTATATGAAAGCAACATCAGAAATCAGAAATAAAGACTCATAGGAGGAGTGCGTTCTATTCCGTCTTTGTCAAAGAACGTTATATACAAGTTTTGCATTAGTCTGGTATGCCAGAATGTGATAAGAAGGGAAAATGCTGATGGAAGAGGGAATCAAACTATTTTGCAACCCAGTGTTATATGTATTGTCATTCCATACCCCCATCTGTATATCTATATAATCTTGCAAGATCATCTTTCAGTTCCTAGTCTTAAGGGGGAAAAAATCACAATAATGATCATGACATAGTTTGATTTTTATGAGAAATTGACTTGGCTGTTGTTCCTCGTGATCATACTGACATTTAAGCATCTTGGGTCTGGTTGGTTTGCCACGCCAGATATATTCTTTCATAAAGGAAGCAAACATGATGTTGTGAGGTTTCCAAATTCTTTTACAATCAGCTCAGATCTTTTCAATGCTGGGGCTAGGGCCTCAGAGTCATTCTTAGAAAACTTCAGAAAAATCTCCCTACAGGATCTTGTCTTTTTAAACCACTCCTGCAAATTTATCTACAGAGACCTGAAATACGAAGATAACTCACTGCGGTAGGGAGGGAGAAGAGAAGAGCTCACACGTAAACATTTCCTTATTCCAATCCTTTTTAAATATTTTTTTAAACATCCCATCTTTCCACTGTAAAACATCAACAAAATGGCTAATAATCAATTCAAAAACAGTTGAAAATATAAATATAAATGTCTACCTACAGAAAGCAGTTCTGTCAGCAGGCCAGCGTATCTGCTCTAGAGCCGTCCACAGAAGTCTCCAAAGGCATAGAAGAACTACGAGGACAGTTTCCACCAGTGGTAGTAGCATGGGGCAGCTGTGGGCCCATCAGATTCAAAGCCTGTTTGCTCTTTCAGCACTGGGTTCCAGACTGGATGATAATTTCCTTTCCTACTGGATGAAAGGGTAGAACATTTGAAAAATTTAGGATCCATTGCTACAGAAGGGTAAAAGCTGCCCTGCCTCCCACCCTGGCTACAGCATGGTGGCTGGTCTTTGGAACTGGTGGATTTTCTTCCACTTATTTCTTGCCCTTTGATTTATTGCATTGCTCTGTTAAATGCTCAGTCTTATCTGTACTCCACTTTAGGGCTTTATTTCCAAGCATACTTGCATAGGATTGTACTGTAACAGCTGAAAATAAGTACAAATCAATGTCAGAACCATTATATAATTCTCAAAAGCTTCAGTGATCATCAGTGCCTTTGCAGCCACCCAAAAGGCTACAGAGTGGAAATCAAATAGAACATACCTGGTCCTCAGGAATGTAATGGTTTAGATATAATTATGCTTTATAAAATGATAAAAGGTCTGAAGAAAAGCAAAGTCCATTCCATTTCCAATAAGGAAAAAAAAATGGAAGGCTTTTCTACTGAACTCCTCCAAACCACATATGAGTGCAGTAGTCAGTGAGACTAGCTAGGGAAGATAGTAATTCTTAACTTTTCCCATAATTAGCTGTGCATGTGTTGTCATGTATTCAAATGGCAAAGTATTTGAGATGCACTAACAGACATTGCTAACTATCCATTTAAGATCCTCATTATTACAAGAACATCCAACTTCTTTAGGATACTGCTTCATAATTGGGCACATACAGCTCAATTAGTAACAGTGCATTATCAGGTTTAATCTCCATAACATTTGTTATGATTGGACCCTAGCTACACTTTATATCACAGAAGCATAAAACAAAGAAGTGATGCTGAAAAGTATGCCACAGTGTACAGCACTGTATGCCTTATAAACACCCATACTCTGCTTTTATGTACCCAGCTATCCCATTTTCCTTTTGCTTAATTGTCTGAATCAGGCTGCAGTTCCGGATGCAATGCTCAGCTAACTACAGGACTTCTTCTGAAAAATAAAATAAAATAAAATAAACCACATGGCTGCACTCGCATAAAGGAGCATATGAGCAATAACAAATTCTCCACAGACTTCAGTCCCACAACTCTTCAATCAGAATTTAAAACCTTTTTCTCTCTTTTTAATATCTATTTAACATTTCTCAGTGGAAAACAACATAGCTTGAACATGAACTGTATAATTGGACTGTATAGTATGCACTTTTAATAAAGGAGTTTAAATATGTGCTTTACATTCCTAGGCAAGGGACTCAAATAACAAGCAAACCATCCAGGACACATTACAGCTACTGTTGGAACAGAATCTATTTGCTTGAATTAGAAAAATCAAATATGAGCCTCTCCAAATTCACATAATGTCAGGTGTAAAATATATTGTAGCATAGAATGTTGCATATCAATTTGCTTTTTCAATATTTTCTTACAGAATCTAATACAATGTGGGAATTTCTGCTTTCTTTCTTTCAGAATAACAAATGATATATTTGATTTGAAGGACAATGCCATAAGATGCTGGTTTTGTTTTTTGTTTTTTTTTATGATTGCTGACAGAGGGCTTTCTGAGAGAAGATTCTAGACTAATTTTCTGTGAAGCCATGCATGTTCAAGGAGGATACACACACACAGTCTAATCCTCAAATCCTTCAGCTGCAATCTGAAAGTGGCACACTCCTAACAATAGATACATCATATGAGGCTGTTTATCCAATGTATTCTCTCCAAGAAACCCTGGTATTTTCCATCAATTCCTACTCATATATTAGATTAGTGGTGGGGAAATCTTTGGCCATCCAGATGCTTTGATCTGCAACTCTGACAACTCTCACCAAGCACAGCCAATTGAAAGGATTCTAGGAACTGTAATCCATCAACATCTAGAAGGTCATTTTTTTCCAGTCCTGGATTGGATACTGTTGGCTACAAATGAAACATATCATGATAGTTCTGATCCTATGAATGTGGATACAGGTTTGATATTAGAAATGGCAGTTATCAGATCCATTTCAGGCCTGGTTACGAGATGGAGACAGCTTTGGCTTCCTTGGTGGATGACCTACACAGGGAACTAGACAGGGGGACTGTGTCCCTGTTTGTTCTGCAGTGGCTTTTGATACGATCAACCATGCTATCCATGTGGGTTGACTTTCTGGGATGGGACTTGGAGGCATGCAGTGGTTCTGGCCATTCCTAGAGAGACGAACTCAGAAGGTGGTAGTGGGGGACTCCTGTTTGATTCCCTGGCCATTGGCCCGTGTGGTCCCTCACGGTTCTGTTTTGTCTCCCATGCTGTTTAACTTCTACATGAAATCACTGGGAGAGGTCATCTAGAGTTTTGGGGTTCATTATCATCAATATGCTGACATCTAACTCTACCTCTCCTTTCTACCTGGTTCCAAGAAAGCTGTCTCAGTACTGAACCAATGTCTCTTGTCAATACTGGACTAGATAAGAGCAAATAAACTGAAGCTTAATCCAGACAAGGGAGAGGTGCTCCTGCTCAGTTGAAAGGCAGATCATGAAATAGGGACGCTGCCTGTGTTTGATGGAGTTGCACTCATCCTGAAATCTCAGGCTCACAGCTTGGGTGTTCTGGACTCAGCTCTGAGCCTAGATGCCCAGGTTTCAGCAGGGGCCAGGAGTTCAGTTGCACAGTTAAAACTTGTGTGCCAGCTGTGCCTATTCATTGAGATGTCAGACCTGCCTACAGTGATACACACTTAGATTACAGTTGGAGTACTGTAACACACTCTATGTGGGGCTGCCTTTGGAAACTGTTCAGAAATTTCAGCAGGTTCAAAACACAGCAGCCAGAATGCTGACCAGGGCCCATTACAGACAGCATATAACTCCCGTATTAAAACAGCTTCCTTGGCTACCTGTTCATTTCTGCGCACAATTCAAACTGCTGGTCATGACCTATAAACTCCTATATGGCTTAGGTCTGGACTATTTGAAGGACTGTTATCTTCCTATATGAATCTGCCAGAGATCTAAGATCTGCAGGCTTTCTCTTGGTCCTGCTACTGTCCCAGGCTTGCCTGGTGAGGACACCAGAGAGAGTCTTCTCAGGCCATTTCCGCAGGCAGTGAGGGAATCGCTCCCTGCTGCTACTCACTGGATCTTCCGGCGGTCCGGTCTGGTCCGGGGTGAGGCGGAGCAGTGCGTGGTCGTAGATGCGCACTGCTCCAGCGTCCAAAATGGCAGCTTCTGGTTGGTCGTGGGTCTCGAACAACCACTGAAGCTCACCAGCCTAAAGCCCACCCTCCACAGTTCTGGAGCAGACTGAGGTGCAGATCTACGGTAAGTAGTCCGGACCCAGTCCGCTCCAAGGTGCAGATGTCCTCCGTGGAGGACACACTGCACCATTTTACTTACCCCGTGCGGAAATGGCCTCAGTGGCTGCTCCCACCCTGTGGAACATTCTTCCATGTGAGGCTAGGCTGGACTCTTCTTTGCTTTCCTTTTTCTGGCAGGCAAAAACATTCTTATTTAAGTAGGCTTTTAATACATAAGCAGGTGGGCTTTTAATTTATCAAGGTATTTTAAAACTTTTGCAGTTTTTTAATAATTTTATATACTTTTAAAATGTTTTCAATTGTTTTAAATGTTTTTAACTTTTTTCAGAAGGTGCCTTGGGTCCTACTCTTGGAGAAAGGTGAAATATAAATAAAACAAATAATAAAGCAAAATAAAGAACAGAACATTTTAACCTCCTAGAACATACAATCAATAACCTTCAAGTATCTGTTCTTAAGCAAAGTCACTTCAAGGGAAGATTTGGAAAAGAAACAGTTGAATTCAGATACATTTACAAATTTCAAACCATTAGCAGATGACTGAACAGAGATCACGGTTTCTTGGTATTTTCCTTGTAATTGAATATTTACATAAGAATTCCTCTCAGAAGAGTTTTCCAACTGTGAAGCGACTTTATTTACCATTTATTTCCACATTTTTCTTGGGCGTGCCCTCAAGTATTGTTAAAATATTGCTTCAGTCATTGTGAAGAATTGCTTAAGCATTGCTTCACTATTACCTTAAGTACTGACTTCCTTAGCAGTTCTGTACTCTAAAGGCATCTGATCTTGGAAGCCAAGTAGGGTCAGCCTTTGTTACTACTTGGGCAGGAGACTGCCAATTAATACTGGGTGCTGTATGTTGCATTTCAGGGGAAGGAACTGGCAAAACCACCTCTGAGTAATCCCTGGCTAAGAAAATCCTATGAAATTCCCATGGTCACTATAAGTAGACAGGTGACTTGAAGGTAGATACACACAGGCCATTTCTGCACTAGGTTATTATAGTGCTGTTATGCCACTTTCAACATCCTATAACAGTTTAGTGCAGAAATGGCCCCAGATATCTTTCACATGTCAGGACTATAAGACAGCTTCTTGACAGATTAGTATCATCTCCTTGAAGGTTTATGATCTGAGGTACAATTTACATCTATATGTAGTCCATTATACTCTACCCCCAGCCTCACAGTCTTGCAATTCCAATATATTTGTGGCTCTATTTCAAACTCCATTAATGCAACTGAAGAATTGGACTGATATCCACAAAAGTGTATGCTAAAATAAATCAGTTGGTCTGAAAGGTTTTGCTTTATATATTTATCACACCTTTCTCAATTTATAATGAAACAGACTAATATAGCTATCTCTTTGAAAAAAAATATGAACATTTCCTTGAAAATAAACTCAAGTGCACTCAACAGGGCACACCTCAATAGACATACACAGGATTGCACTCACTAAAGCTGAATTCCCAGTACAACATACATGGGAGCACATACCATTGAAGACAATGGGGATTATTTCAGAGTAGGCATGAATAGGACTGCATCATTATATACAGCATTCTGAACTATTACAGCTTGACTAAACTGTAGACTCTACTGTCTGTTAAGTGAATCACAGTAATAAACAGCTTTACATCCAGTTTGTCATATGGATGCCACAGAATGCCAAACATCAAGATTACTGGAATCACAATTGTCAGAAATGTAACATTTTAAATTTAGCCCTTTCTTCATCATTTATGTTTTGTCAATGATGTAGAATAAGGTATTTCGCAAAGCATAGCTATTTTGAACTAGTAAATCATTCACTATATGTTCATAAGGTGGATCAATGAATTTTATTGCTCTAGTAATATATACATTAAGAATAAATGATTGATTGAAAGACAAGGGTATGCAATTTTCTAATCTGTATTACTCAGAAAACGATGAAACAAGGCACATAAAAATATGTTCCAGGAAAAGTCTTCACTTTTAATAACCAAGACCAGTAAATGTCCTAATACTGTTTTACACTGAAGAAAGGACTCAGAAATGCTGTCTAGTATATGAGGGAAAGACATTCACATCTAAGCAATTGAGGATAGTGAAGATCTAGCAGAAGGTCTCAGTTCCAGCTTTCAAACAACCAACATAATGAGGCATAGAGATCATTTATTTGTTTGATAGCTGAACAGAAAAAAAATAATACAATGAAAAGTTGAGATGAATCTTATTAAATAAATCCTACATTTCATTTTGTAGTGGATATGGTAAAATATGTCACTTTTACTTGCTCCCATATTCAGATGTTTTAAACCTCAGGTCCTTTCTGTGCTGTATCATATTGGAGTGTCCAATCTGCTCATGTCCCAACCAAACTAGGTTCAAGTGTACATTCAGTAAAAAGAAGGCAGTGAGTGATGCAAAGCACAACTGTATTGATTGTAAGTACAGTAGATGATAGATAGTAAATACCTGGGGTAACAGAAAAAAAAAGTGAAGAAGATTCTCATGCATTCCTTCAAGCAAAAGCTAAGCACAACTAATTATACTGCAAAAGGAATGACATCATTCCCATGAAGTTATAATTGTAACAGAACGTACTATTGCATCATCATCATCATCATCAACATCATCATCATCATCATCTTCTATTTTTATAGCACCATCACTGTTCATGACACTTTACAAGTGAAAGAACAATAAAATAGTTCCCTGCCTTCAGGCTTACAATCTAAGTTATATTTATCTATACTTAGGAAACATGAGTTAATTACACGTCATTCATTGTTTCCATGTCTTCAGCCCTAACATAAATGAATCTACAGGATTCAAAAGTTATAATTTTAACAGTAAATCTTAGGTATAGATGAATGAATCTGTCATTGCTGGAAGACTCAGTATTTTTTCTCAAAGGTCTCATACCTTTTCCTTCTGTGAAGAATTTTGAAGATGTCGGTGACTTCTTATGAAAAATTAGCAGAAATGAAATTACCACCCATTCCTAGTTCTGACACAGCAAATAAAATTTCACCAGCAGACTTCTAATGTTTGTGCATCTGCAGTTTATTACTTTTCTGAGAGATTCATTCTAAGATACTGAACCTTATTCAGTATAGTGAGACTTGCCTCTTAGCAGACCTTGAGACCATACTCAATATACTGGAGCTGCTGACAGGACCCCTCAACCTCATATTGTATCATTAAAAATTGTTCACACCCACCAGCATTAACAAGTACTTGTCAGCAATTTGGTTTAATGTCTGGGCTGTAGTGCTGGAGGCTGCAAGAACACCAAGAGGAATTAATAGTGTCAGAAGCACCTTTGACAGAATTGATGAGCATTCAAAAATATTTGAATAATAGACAAAGAGATGGGATTCCCAAGTGTCAAGAAAGCCTAGTGAGGAAACCAGTATTAATAGTTCAAGGCCTATTCTACTTCCAAAATCCATGTAGGCTTTTTTTTCCCATAGAAAATCGAATTTTCTTCACACACAAAACAAAGGTCTCATTTTGTGCACATAGAATGTCATTATCTGTGTAAATAACCTAATGTGTGAGGATAAATCACAAGCTGTGAATAGTTTTGTATTTTTTTTCTCTCACAGTGGGGAGAAAAATGATATAATTATTTTTTTTACTAATTTACCAATTTGCATCCCCAGATCAGAGCAAACAGATGAAGAAAGTGACTATTATATTATTAACACTGGCCATAAACTATCAGCTCAAATATTCTTTTTGGCAATAGGTAAGGTAGTTAACACATAAAAAAATCTGTTAGCTAATACAAGCATCTGTCTAGTATTTGTGTAGAAACAGAAAAGCAAGTGTATCCTTGAGAGGAAGACCCATTAGAAATCTGAGGATTCTGACTCTGGGGTATTATATCTAATGGTGAGGAAGAAATCAAACTCTTCTTTCTACCTACACAGAATCCATTTTCTGGAATAGCACTTAGAATCCTGTTGTTGCTGTTGTTGTTGTTGTTAACTGCTGTTGACTTTGACTGATGGCAACCCTATGAATGAAACAACTCCGAGTCACCCTATCACCCACAACTTAGGGTTGCAGTTTCCTTGATTGGATCTATCTATCTGCAGTGTTGTCTTGCTCTTTTTCTACTGCTTTCCATCTTTCCAAACATTCTTTTTTTTCCCCTTGTGAGTCAT
This sequence comes from Cyclura pinguis, assembly GCA_030412105.1. Lineage (NCBI taxonomy): Eukaryota > Metazoa > Chordata > Lepidosauria > Squamata > Iguanidae > Cyclura > Cyclura pinguis. The sequence goes on from CM059600.1 coordinate 137,430,881, forward strand.
GTCTTCTCAGGACCTTGACCTCTTCCAAAGTACCCTAAGGCTATAATCTTGTGCACGCTTAACTTGGAGTAAGTAAGTCATGTTTAAGTCAATGTGAAGAGAGTAGTGGAGTCTCCTTCTTTGGAGACTTTTGAACAGAGGCTGAATGGCCATCTCTTGGGAGTGGTTTGATTATGTGTTCCTGCATGGGCAGGGGATTGGATTCAATGGCACTTGTGGTCTCTTCCAGCTCTATGATTCTATGACTTATTTCTGAGAAAATATGCTCAGGATTATATTGTCAGTATGATATTCTAGATTCTAAGTACAAGTCTATGGAAAAAAATCACTTAAAGAAACCCAACTTTTTAGCCATACTGATGAAAATGCATCAAGATAATTATTCATAGTCTGTTTCAAATTGTCATTTGTCCTACCCACATTATATGAATAGCTTTCGGGAATGAAATATATATTTTGCTTTTAGTATAGCATAAAGCGCTCAATTGCTTCAAAAACTTCCTGGCTCAGCATAAAATGCTAATACTGGCTCAGCATAAAATAATTTCAAATGGACTTTATTCTATTATGTTAAACAGATTCTCTTTTAGTGTCATCATTGTATAGCAGATTATTATGATGGTAATAAGCCAATTATCACTTCTTTTAATTGCTTAAGTGTGAAGTATCAGTAAATTGTAAGTAATAAAAACTTAAGGTTAAAGACATAAAATTCTACATTAATACAAATGGGTTAATAGAATATTGAAATGTAGGAGGAATTTCTATTTCATAATAGTATATATGCATATATATATATATATATGACTATATAAGCAAAATGTTTCTGCTTCTCCCTCAAAACTGATCTGCATAAAATGTGGCAATTTAGAACACTCTGTTTCCATCATTCTTTAGTGGGTGACAGTATCATCGTCTAAGGTTATGGCTTTAAGTCTATACAGCCAAATTTTTTTCCTTTGGTCCGAAAGGTCTGAAGGAGAAGACATCTCAATTCAAAACAAGGACAAATCAGAAAGTATGGTGATGTTCAAAAATGCCAGACCATTGGTAGCTCTAACTTCCTGGTCAGGATTGCAGGTTTATGGTCCCTGAAGTCTGAGTTTAATCACACAAATAAGATTGCAAGGACTGGCACATGGTGTGTTTCTTTATTACAAATTAACACGTATTATTTCACACAGTAGCTGAAATTGTTCATGTGCATTTGTCCATGTTTACTCATCTATATTTAGATACATGTTCACCCATACAAAACAATTTTAATTTAGACCCCATTGAATTGTCTGGATGCATTTTTGATACAATGTATAGGAATGGAGAGTCACATCTAGAACAACCAATTGTTGTGTGCAGCTAGCTGTACATAAGAAGAACTGCATTGGGTTCTCTGAAAACTGGAGGGCATTCCTGTATCTTTAATGGTTATGTGGAAGATGGAATTTCAGCTGCTGTTGCTTGTTACACAACCAGATGAAAAGCAACATCTGCCAAAATTCCTTCTTCAGCAAAACCACTAAAGGTATAGGATTCTTTTCCAATTTTCACTGTGGCAAGACTAGTCAATGAGTTCCAGTTCACTTAACCAAATAAAGATCCAATGCTAATTTATAATACAACAGTTTTACAGTTGTCCATGTGTCACAATATCACCAGATTTTCCCCATACTATCATAAACTGGCTATCATATAGAGGAAAAATAATCTAAATGGCATAGTTAACAAAATCAGGGTTGGGCTTAAGTAATTATAATGGGACTCTGGACTCACACAACATGAGGTTGTTACTGCCCTGGCTAACCCGAGCTTGGGGGATATTAAAAAGATATCTCTTGATATCAATAATTCAGCTTCACATACCCATTCCCCTTCACGTGCTTGCGAGGCCCCCGGACAAGCACACATACAGGCTCGGCTGATAATTGTGGTAATATTCCAAAACAATACAGGCAGGTCAGAAATAGCTAACTCGCAGCTTCAGGAGACCTCCAGGCAAGTACTCAATTACGTATGCACACAACTTTCAAAAGATCTTCTGCCCCACACCGGCAGCTTGATGATCTGACTATACAACGCTCAAGTACTCTGTGCTTGCATACTGGCTATCGTATTGACAATTTGGCTGTAATTCAATCATTCAAATTATGACCTTTCGGAGGCTTTGTCTCCAGCCCCAAATCCATTGTTTCCCCAAGTCCAAACTAGCCTGCGGTCACAATTCTCCTTATAAAAACCCCTGATTTTGAGCGCTTCTTCAGATCGCTCTTGGCTTCCATCCTGCCTTGCTGTCACTTTGTCCAGAGAGCCTTCCCCTCAGCTCCACGCGCTGAGATCCACGCTCCCCAGCTTCTCCGTTTCTGACCGGACTTCAGGACAGGTGTAGTATTACTCAAACCAACAACTCCTCTAAAAATCCCTCTATCCCACTCCAACCTTTATTTCTATAGTTTCTCTGTGTGTTTGTGTTGCATACACTGATTGATTGTATTTTTAATAAAAATCACATTTGTTATTTAACTCCAGTTTGCTTCTTGACTCGGCCTGACCCCGTAGACATTGGGTTCAAGATCTCGCTACGTTACCCTGCCTCTCATAGTGCTAACTTGTGCTCTTTGACTAATCTCCCCAACTTGTATAATTTTGAGAGCAATTTGGTGTCCCTCCCGGGACCCCCAGAAAACAGGGTAACAAGGTGTCATAGAGGAGGAACCACTTTTGCTGGCTTCAGTGGAAGACAGGTCAGGGTTTATCACATCAAGTGCCAGAGCACCATGGTGATGTATGTGGAGCCAGAGGGTGGGTGGTGGGGTGGGGCGGAGCCAGAGGCTGTTTAAGCTCCCCTTTGCTCTTTCATGTACTCTTTGGCAGAAGTCTCAATCCACCCTTCCACCTCCAGTACAGTGTCAGCATTGCTGATTACTTTGGGACTGGGTTGGAATTCTCTCATTTTTTACCTTTTTTCCCCTTACCCTACACAATGTCTCAGGGACTTTGACAATTAGCTTGGGGAAGTATGCTTAAATAGGTGGTCACCTGGCAGGTAGTGAGGAGAAGAAAAGTAAAAGTTACTGTGAACACTGTGGTACCCATTTGGTGAAATGGAGGACTCTGGAATTGCCTCTTTAAGTCCCGGAACCAGGGATGGTGGGGAAGGAGACTACCCCTTGGGCAGGTCTGAGGACTTTGCCCTCAGCTTAAGTCCCGCAACTTGAGCAGGAGTTCTTAGAGTCTGCCTTCCACCAGATGGTCAGACAGAGAGCAATCCAGCTATTGGATTGCCCTTGGGGCTCAGGTGGTTTACCCAAGGTAAGGCTGAGGGTGATGCCTGGCTCATCTGATCCTAAACTAGGTTGATCCTTTCCAGGTTCAACAGTTAAAGTAAAGTGGCTTTTCATCAACTCATTCCTCTGAGTCTGGTCTCATTATTCCATGGTTGATTAGCAGGTAGATCATATACTAGTGGAATAACTTCCAAACAGTTTAATTTAAAATGTCTACCAGTCATTTGTGAGCATTAGGTGTGAGACCTCTAGAAGTGTTGTAGGTCAGGGGAAGGTTCTCCAGAATACCAGGTACAATGCCAGTCTATAAATTCCATGATTCCATAGGATGGATTCATCTGAGTTTGTTTCTTTATTTCATTCAATTTTATTTTATTTTACTTTATTTGTATCCTACTTTTCTCCCAATATTGGAGTCAAGGTAGCTTATAGCAAGGTTAAAAGTAGTATCAAACTAGTGTAACTGTGTAGTCTCTCTCCCTCTCTGATTTAGGATTGTCCTATTAATTTTTGTTCTACTCCATCCAAAAAACAAAAACAAAACATAACATGAGAAGACCTTCAAACCTTTGGCCTATATTGAAGCAACCCTACTCCCCCTCCCTCGCTTTCTCTGTACTGTATATATATGCAGCAAATGAAGGATTTTAAGAAGGCAAGCAAGATAAATTCACAATAAGCTGGGTGGTTTTTGTTTTTTTTAAAAAAAGAAATATACCATGGCATGCTTCCAATAACTAAGGAATATCATCCTAATCCATCTACTGTAACCATTATGCATCTTTCCATCAGTATCCACGATAGTGTCTAATCAGCTGTTTACCTTCTATCAGCAAGCTGCAAGACAAATTGAGTTGTTTGATTATTTTTTAATTGGTTGGGATACTCATCTTCTTACCTAAATTACCTTTCATTTTCATATCCATTTTGTGAATAGGTGTGAAATTGCAGCTTCAGGTTTCTTGTGGCCTCTTACTACTAATGCAGTTAGTGTACTGCCCCAGCACTAGTTGGAAATAAATGAAGCAGATCACCCATGCCATTACATTTGGTGCAATGAGGCTATTACCTTCTCAAAATATTCTCTTTTCTCATTTCCCTACCTACATCTTGAATAGATCCGTATTTTAGGACAGAAATCCACCTATTATGTAAGCATAAAAATGTAATATTTCAAGGTGAAGGCAACTCCCTAATGAAATCAACATCTGTTGCTAACAGACCTGCTGATCTCATTCAGAACAACTCCAGAATGTTTTCGTCTTCTGCAAAAGCAAGTCATCGAGTAGGGAAATGCATTCACTGATCTCAGAAGACTTCAGCTTTTCCTCATAGTTAAGAAACTGCTAGTGAACATAACTTCTAAAACAGAAAAGAACAATGAGAACCACAAATGCATTCTTTTGTAGGAAGCCCACACAAAGATACAGTTTTTTTAAAGAAAAAAAAATATTTTTATCCCTACTTGTCTTATAACTGAATGAACTTGAACTGGTTAGTTTCTCTGAACCTAAACCACATCCCTTCAAAACTGTTGTGATAGGCCATTTCCACACTACACTGTTATAGTGCTATTATTCCACTTTACACATCCTGTGGAATTCTGAGATTTCTAGTTTACTGAGCCAAAATGCTCGCTGACTGAGAATCCCCAAACTGCTAACCCCAGGATTCCATAATAGCGCTCTAACAGTGTAGTGCGGAAATGGCCATAGAATCCTATATATACCACTATGCACTGCTCTAAGAAAGATTACGATGCAGGTCTGTCAGACAGACAACTGTGAAGAAATTCAATATTTTCTTCTCAAAACGTAAGAATTATGAATCATAAAGGGACTGTAAGAACCACTCAGTCCAGTCCCTAGCATGCAGGAATACAAAATAAAAGTGCTCTCGACAGATGGCCATCCAACCTCTGTTTAAAAATTTCTGTAAAAGGAAACTCCAAGACAGCATATTCCACTGACAAACAGTTCTTACCATCAGGAAGAACTTTAAGTGGAATCTGTTTTCCCATAGCTTGAAGCCGTTGCTCCATGTCCTTGTCTCTGGATCAGAAGAAAACAAGTTTGCTCCCTCTTCAATATGGCATCCTTTGAAATATTTAAATGTGGCTATTGTCAGTACAGGTTGGACCAAACCTGTAGAAAATACTTTGTGATGTGGGTCATTAAGTGCACCTGTGGAGAGCCATGTGACTTTAGCTGAGTCATGCTGAGTCATGCTGATGAGCAACCAGGGGAGAAGGTTGTATCAGGTGTGGGGAGAATGCAAAGGCTGGCAGGACTGCATCAGCTAGTGTGAGTATAAATACAGCTGACTGCTAGCCAACAGGTTGTACATGGTGCCTGACGTGTCTGCTGGAGGCTTTGTCAGAAAGAGCAAGCAGGGGGATGCTGGAATGCGTTCTGAAGATTCTTGTAAATATGTACACAGTGTAACTCAAGAATAAATTGCCTCCTTGATGGAAGAAAACAATTGGTGTCAGTGAGTTTTTCTGGCTACAGTGCATTGCTGCTAAGGTATTCTCTGCTGCTGAGCATGCTTCCAAAGCTGTGGGAGCAATCTCTGCTATAGTTTGGGCGTAACATCTATCATGTCACCTGTTAATCTTCTCTTCTTCAGGCTAAACACACCCAAGTCCTGAAGTTGCTTCTCATAGGCATAGCTTTCAGGCCTTTTACCAGCTTGGTTGCCCTCCTCTGAACACATTCTACCTTGTCAAGATCCTTCTTAAACAATGGCCATTTCCACATGAGGAAATTAAGATGGGCCAATGTGTCCTGTCATGGAGGTCGTCTGCACCTTGGATCGGACTAGGTTCGGACTATTTACCTTAGTTCCGCACCTAAGTCTGATTCAATATGCCCCCAAGTGGTCCTCCAGCGCACTATGTGAACATGGGAAAAAAGCAGTTTTTAAATTTTCTGGAGCGCGCCAATTCGTTCCTGCTCAGTTGTGCAGATGTGCAGATTTGCACCAATGTGAGCCTGCGATCAGCAGAGGGTGGGCTGTGGGTGTGGTCAGCTTCAGCGGTTGGTCCGGACCCACAAACAACAGGAAGCCGCCGTTTTGTCAGCCTCACCAGTGTGGATCTAAAGACCTCGCACTGCTCTGAATCGCCTTGGAACAAACAGAGGAGCTCTGTGGAAGGGCTTTAAGGGAAAGTCCGCATTGTTTCGAGCCCAGAAGAAGCAGTAAGTAATGGCACGGAGCAATTCCTGGCCTTGTGCGGAAAGGGCCTATGGTGCCCAGAACTGGACACAGTACGCCAGGTGAGTTCTGACAAAGCAGAACAGAATGTTACTTTCTTCACTCTAGACACTATACTCCCATTGATGTAGCCTTGAATAGCATTGCCTTTTTGAGCTGTCATATCACACTGTGGACTCACATTCAACTTGCGGTTTATTAAAACTCCTTTCACATGTTCTGTTGTCAAGCCAGGTGTCATCCATCCTATATCTGTGCTCCTCATTTTTTTCTGTCTAAGTGTAGTACCTTACAAGCTTGTAACTCTTAAAAAAAAAAAAAGAAAGATTAAAATTAGTCTGACATGACTTGTTTTTGAGAAACCCATGTTGACTTTTAGTGATCATAGCATTCCATTCTAACTGCTTACAGACTGACTTTTTAATGATGTGACCTAGATTATTTTCTAGTATTGATGCCAAGGTGACTGGATGGTAATTATTTGGGTCCCCCCTTTTCACCTTTTGAAGATAGGGACGACATTTGTTCTCCAACTTTCTGGGACTTCTGTTCTCTAGGAATTCTCAAAGACTATTGACAGTGGTTCTGAGATTACTTCTGCCAGTTCTTTTAATACCCTTGGACATAGTTCATCTGGTCCTGGAGACTTAGATTCATTTAGAATACAGGGTTTCCTGTACTACCTCTTTACTGATGCTTTGCTGCATTTCCCCTATCACATCTGCTTCATTTTCCTCAGGTTGAGCACTGTTTTCCTTTTGAAAGAAGACTGAGGCAAAGAAGGTGTTCAGAGTTCTGCCTTTTTTTCTATTCCCTGTTAGCATTTCACCATCTTCTCCATGTGGTGGCCCAACTATTTCTTTGTTCTTCCTTTTGCTACAGACATAATATAAAAAAGCCTTTTTTAAATTATTTTTAACTGTTCTGATAAATCTGAGTTCATTTTGCACTTTAGCTTTTTGATATTCCCCCTACAGATGTTGGCTATTTGTTTGAATTCCTCTTTGGTGATTTTTCATTTCTTGTACATTCCCCTTTTATATTTTAACTCAGTTGAAAATTCTTTGGGCGTCTACACTCGTTTCTTTAGTTACCTCCCATTTCTCCTTCTCACTGGAAGCATTTGAAATTCTGCTTGCAATAAATCACTTTTAAGAAATTCCCATCCATCATGAACTTCTTTCTGTTTTAGTATTCTTGACCATGTGATTACTCCCAGTATTTCCTTACCTTTACTGAAATCAGCTTTCTTAAAGTCCAGAATGTGTGTCTGACTATGCTTGCCTTCACCTTTCAACTGAATAACAAACTCCAGGAGAGCATGGTCAACTCCCACGTAAGGATCCTACCACTTTCTCCCCTCTAACCAGGTTATCATTTTTGGTTAGGATCAGTTCTGAAATAGCTGATTCTGTTACCTCTTCCTCCTCTAGACAATGGAATTGTCTGCAAGGTGAATGAGGAATTTATTGGACCTTACATTCTTGGCAGGCTTTTATTTCCAACAAGTATCAAGATAATTGAGATCTCTCATTACTACTACATATCGTCTTTCTGAATTTTTGGTCATTTGTTCCAGAAAGGCATCATCCAAGTCCTCAGTCTGGCTTGGAGTCTGTAGTAGACATCAATGGCATCACTGATGCTTGTCTCCCTCATAATTTTTACCTAGATGCTCTCAACCTGGCTTCCAGAATGTAAATCATGGATTTCTTCACAGGTATAAATATCCTTGGGATATCATGCTCTTCCTCCTCTTTTTCTGTTTGGTCTATTTCTCTGAAATAGGTTATACTCCTCTCTTGTTACATTCCAATCATGAGACTTATCTCACCAGGTTTCAGTAATACATGTTATATCATATTTCCTTTGCTGTATTTAGAGTTCCAGTTCATCCTGTTTATTTTCCATGCTTTCTACATTAGTGTAGAGATATCTAAGACCATGGATTGTTCCCCCTAGCTGCTTATTTAAGTTTGTTTCCCCTCCCACTGTTGAGTTTTTGTGCTATTCACCCAGCACAAAAAAATTATAATATTTGAATTATTAACTCCAGCACTTGATCAGATCACGCTCTCAAAAATACTCTCTCTCCCTGACATAACTCAGTATAAAGCCTTCCTGATCAGGTTTGTGAGACTCTTAGCAAAAATCTGCTACCTGCTCTGGGGTGCAACCTACTGCTTGCCAGAAGTCCATCTTCATGAAGCTGAAGACCACGGTCCAAAAAGCCAAATCATTCCTGGCAGCACTATCTGTAGAGTCAGTTGTTCGCCTCCACTATTCTTTTCTCCCTTCTTGGGCCATGTTATTCAACTGGGAAGGGAGATGAAATGACAACCTGTGCATCAAGGTCCTTCAGCTTCCTACCCACAGCCTTGTAATCTGTTGTGATATCCTGAATTCTATGCCTTGCTGTGTCATTGGTTTCCATGTGGAACAAAAAGAAGCAGTAACAGTCAGTGGACTTGATGAATCTTGTCAACCTGTCTGTTACATCATGGTTTTTAGCCTCAGGGGAGACAGCCTACTTTCTGGCTTCCTGTCAGGCCCACAAAGCATTGCTTCTGTTCCCCTCAGCAGGGAGTCCCCCACCACCTTTGCCTTTCTTTGAGACTTAAGCCATTTCTGCACTATGGCCCCATTCCAGCATGGGGATGTGTTGAAGCCAGTCCTGATCCTGTCACACCCCCAGCCATCACAATCATGCATTATACTATTACCAGAAAAAAATCTGGCAATAGACCCCTTTTGTGTGATGATCCCATTGGCTGGGGCCATGTGGAAAGGGTGGAAGCACTATGTAAGTGCTTCCTTCCTCAGTACAGCACTGGAAGAGGCCAGCTGCACTGTGGAAGGAAGGAGCATGTCCTGACCACTACCATCTGCTGGCAGCTAGTGAAATGCAGAGAGGAGCATTCAGGACACACTCTCATCTCAGCAAGGGCACTGAGATGACATCAGGGATCCAGGTATGGTGTAAAAAGGATCTTAGGCCTAAGGTCACCTGGTGGATTTCCATGGCTGATCAGAGACTTGAACACTAATGTCTCAGAGTCCTAGTCATACACTTAAACCACTACACCATACTGGATCTCTGACTACATGTAGTTGTATACCTTTTTTGAACTGTATTCATTTCAATATGCACACTCTTTTTTCAGATGTGTTGTTTATATCAGTCCCCCCCCCCGTTCCATGGGATTTGCTGAAGATTCTGCAATACGCTAATGTATGGATGTAACGGTATGTCGGAACTGTGTAGCTGTCTAAGGGAAATTAGCACAAAAACTCTAATAGAGTTAATTCCTCAGATATTCCTAATTTATTTGAAGGCCAGTTGTGAGATGTATATCATCATCATCATCATTTTAAAGGCAGCTCACACTAACTTCTGTTGTAGACCTTTGAATTCTCAGTGTTGCCCATATTTTTATTCTACTTTTAAAAGCAAACTTTTGGCTGACTGTTCTCCTTATGGTAAGATTGCAAAAAGATGAATGTGGTGAGATGCACAGTGCATACAATATGACATACGGTGCATAAGGCAGCACAGATACGGCACCAAAAACTGCTTTGGAGGATCCTCTGTCTTCAGCTATACTTAGGAGTATCAAGTTACAAATAGCAAATTGCTTATAATTTGTTCATTTTCAAAATAATGAAGCAATAAATAAATTACATTATGAGTGTTATCTTAACAAACGTAATTCCACTTCTTCTGCAGCACTGTTCTAATCTGTAAGGTATTTTGATAGCTTAGGGGTGTGGCCTCACTAAGTGGCGAAATGAAGAATATAGCATGGTTCAGGTGTTGGCTTCTGCTGTGAGTCATGCCACACTGCCTCATCCTCTGTTCTGGGTGTTGAAGAGAGGCTGATACATGAGAAAAGTGTGATTAGTACTACTTGCCTCTGGTGTGTACTTTCAAATGATTTAAATACCTATATTATTTCTGAAAAATGACAAAGCAGAAAGTTACTTTCTAAAATAGCCACTCTAATAGTAACTAGAAAATTACTGAGCAAATCAAGCCTAAATTAGACCCAGCTTGCAAAACCTGAGCAGTGGTATAGCTCTTGGGGGTTTCTTGTTCATAGGGTTGTCATAAGTTGTAGTAGACTTAGCAGCAAAAAACACAAAGAATTGCCAGCAACTGTTGAGGGCCTCAAAACTATAACTGTCCCTGAATTGCTTTTTAAAGGAAACCTGCTAATCTTCAGATAAACATTATCAGAGGATAAAAAGTAGATATTGCAAAAAGGATATTCCAATGCGTGTATAAAAGACAAAATGGGACCCTTTGAGAACTACCATATGATACAGAACCCACCAGATTTTGTGTGCAGCAATAAGTGAGTTGTAAATTCTAGAGGGAATTCTGTTTATGAATTCCAGTCTTGGAGCCTAATTTAATTGGAGCATACCAACTACTATTGCTTATTTCACACTTCAATAAGTATAGATGCATTAATAATCAAATTTCCGTACTGTAATTAACACTAGCTTTAGGCTCCTGACAATGAACTGATTACACTTGTATGTATGTAAAGCCTCAAAAAGTAAATCTAACCTAAGATAGGGAACACATTTGTTTTCTTATAGCAAACAACATATATGTATCTATGTGCTGCATGGAATTACAGAGGGAACAACTTAGCTTCTGGCAAACAATACTTTTACTTAGACATATAATTTAAGACTGTATTTTGCTATAAAAAGATGCATGTAACCTAAGCCAATTTATTTATCTTTTCTCATATACAAAGTAGTTTTTTACTATGCAGCAAATTATGCCTCCATGTCCCAACCCCTTTAAAAATGTCCATGTGTTTGTGTATGTGTGTACATGAATTAAGTTCTGCCGCACCCTATTAATGTAGGAACATTTTAAGATGAGCATGTGTTCCACTTCTTCTGCAGCAACACACACAGAATCCATGTAGGGAATGAAAGATCAATCTAACAAAAAGTAAGTGCTAATGAATCGGAAAAAAGTCAGATGACCTCAAGCTGAGAATGTAGTTAGACTTGCAAGACATGTAAAAATAAGAGAAAGTGAAACAATTTTTTTTATTTTCTTTTATTTATTTCTTTTATTTTTTTTTGAAGGAAGAGGAAAGTATCACCACACTCACATCTTCTCCTATAGGGAAGTGTTAACTTGGGTATCATAAAAAATCCAACAAGAAGAGAGAAAGAGTTTTAAGCTGAAGATGGATGGTCATGTGGCCGAGATGCTGTAGAAACCAGTTTCCTGAGTTGTCAGAGACTAGATCTTTTATTTGACTACCGGTTATGATTCCATTATTCTGTTTCTCCCAGTTCACATCACAGACGGATTACTATAACAGTGGAGCAACAAGAATTCTCCAGATGCTCTGAACTCCAATTCATTATTCCAAGGGCATGACTCTAACTCCTGAAAACCAATTGGTTCTTCCTCCTTATCTTTGCCCTGAATGTGAACAAGATGCCTGATGAAGGTGTGAACATTGCCTTCAACCAGCTTTTTTCGCATCATTTCCTCAATTTGCAATATTCATTGCAATGTTATAAATGAAGGTTGGTCAATGGTTGATGAAACAAGAGAGGAATTTTGCTTACATTCAAGAATGGCTTATTGACCTGGGCACTTGGTCTTCCTCACAGTAATGTTCTTCATTGGCTGTTCAGTTAACTTGTCCTGTAGTTCCACCATAACCATTCTTCAGCTATTGGAGGCAATAGGCAAGATCCACTACAGTAATAAGTGCAAAAGATCCCCAGTCCTGACTGAAGAACTATCTGTTTATTGGATCTTCAGCTTTTGCTTCAAGGCCCAGTTCACCTTCGGGTTGACATACCTGCCACACAACCTAGTGATGATTCACAGTACCAGTTCATGTGTACTTGGAGTTGCTTTCTACCATTAATCATTCCTAGAATGCAGGATGGATGATTGTCAGTGTGCTTGCTGTCTAAAATCTGATTCCTTGTTTTCTGTCATACCAAGCTCTGTGTAAGATGAAACCAGCAAATGTTGTGGCCAGTTTTTTTTCTCATTTATTACCATTATATAATTCTTGCTCTCACATTTTGCCTTACTCAACGATGCTGTGAGCATAAAGATTCCTAAAGATATTTTGCTTTATCTGGATCATCCAAATTCAATTTAAACTGCATTGTAGCAAATATTTAGTGATGTCTGGCTACTAAAGGCACATCACATATCGTTGAAATGAAATGTCTAGATATGACTGACCATCAAGATGAATATATAAAATGCAAACTGTATATACAATATGACTGGATCAAAATTTTGAAGCATGTTTTCCTCCTGTTTTCAATTGATTTTATTTATAGATTCATTTAACTAATATCCTGCCTTTCTCTCAAGATGGTACTCATGGCAACTCACAATTTTTATGAAGCTTCTGGTCTGAGGTGAGTATAAAATCCATTTGTTTTTATTTTCCCAAACCATTTGTTGTTGATAAATTAATATTATTATATCCTAAAATACTGTTCCTGAAACCTGTGGCTAGGTACTCTTTAAATATAACGGAAGGTCTACACGTAGTTTTATTGCTAGGCTTTTACCTATTCTGTTTCTGAAATTCAAATTACATGAAGTATTCTTTTTGAGGTGCTTTAGATTTATTAAGTTTTAATTGTCTGTGTGATCTCTTTTGTTAACTTTTAAGCAATTCTGTCCAGATGGTAGCAGTGATGCATAAATTAGCTGCTATAATAAAGATATGCAATTCTTTTTCATCTAAAAAAAAAAGGAATATTTCATGATACATTCTATACGTGTGCCATAATCCCCCAGTTATTACTGAAGTTTATTGTTAGTTGACCAGTGTTGTCTTCTTTATCTTATTCACAGGATAAGAAATCAAGTTTCCTATACAACTAAGAAAATAATTGCATTTTCTATTGAGTTAGATAGTAAATTGAAAATCTGGATCCTTTTAACCCCAGTAAAAGTATACATTGATATGATATACATCCCTCCTAAAACAAACTTAGGCTTTTCCAGAATGTGGAATTTACACAATGGTAGAGTTGCTATTATTAAATCCTCATTGACAGTTGCAGTATACTCATCTAACTGCAGCTGGACTGAAAACCTTGATTCAGATAACACATGAGCAGTTACTTGGATTGTTTAAAACTAGAGATGGGTAGCTCTAACAAGTTTACTTTCTCCTACATTCAGACATCTGCTTGCTTGTTTTAGTTTTCAGTTCTCTTTGTCCTGTTCATGAAGAAATTTGCAGATGTTAGTAAGTACGTTCCTTTAAAAAACAAACAAACAAATAAATAAATAAATTCTGGCCCATCTGCACCAAATTCAATAGATACAGCTATCAGCAACATGGAGAGAATAATGTTGTACCTCCCTACCATATAGCCAGCCATTAAAGGTGAGGAGAGATGCCAACTTTAATTCAGCAGAACACATGTCGCTGAATACACAGGGATTCAAAGCCAAACATCTAAGAGTTCAGTTGGCAAACCAAGGTATTACTTTCTCCACATTCAAGTATTATTAACTTCTTATTATTTCCATTCAACTAATGAAAAAAAATAGTATTTCAGTAAGGCATTATGCTTCTAAAAACACACACACGGACACGCAAAATAATCACTTAGTAAAATAGACCCCCCCCCCCTTTTTTGCCAGGGTTAGGCAAGGAAGACTCTCAAGAAAGCAGAAAGCCTGAAAATATAAATGAAAATCACGAATGCTATTTTTTAAGGAATCTCTAGATCCTCCAGCACAGCTGTATGGTCCAGTTCCAGTGGAAGCAGACCACAGAATCATGCTGGAGGACTTAGAGATGTCTAGAGATTTTTTATTATAATTATTATTTTTTGTGGTATGAGCAAATAAAGTAAGATTTTTTTTTAAAAAAATGAATGAATAAAATAAAATAATATACAAATAATCAAATCAGTGAACACTGAACCCCTAGAAGTGAGGGTCAACACTATTTTACACTTCTTTAAAGGTGGCTTCCATGCAAGTGGAGTGGTGAATCCAGGTTTTAATCCAAAAATATGGGAGCTATCCAAAGTGCTTAACCCTATTGATAAAATATGTTCAATATCCTGGCAGATCCTTTAAAGTTTGGACTAAAACCCAAACCAGATTTTCCACTCCACTGACTTGGCAGAAATTAGTCGTGACTGGATCAAAGATGTATTTAAACATTTATAAATTTGATTGATGTCATTGTTTTCAAAGGGAAATAGCTGTACAGGGATGTGTTCCCTCATTTCATCCTCTTACCCCTTAATTGAAGCTGAATTTCTATTTATTTAGTTTTTAAAAATTATTCACTGACTATTTCAGTCAAAGGTATGTTTGTTAAAAAACACCCCTCTCATTTCATTCAATGCTGGAACAGAAGTACACCCTTAGCTGCCATTAAAAACAATATAATAAAAAATTTGTTTTTGTTTTTGTTCTTTTTAACTGACATTTACCCTCTGGAGTTCAACACTCTATGACTGGTGTGCAAAATGATGTAAAAAATAATGTATTTTATAAAGCAAAGTGTCACCTTTTTCAGGTAGGAAATACAACATGACACTTATGAGAGGTCTCTTCCTTTTCTAATGTGTCTGTTTGAGTATCTAGACATAAGTAGAGTCAGCAACTTACCCTCTTCACTACCAGAAATTTGCTTTTGCTCTTCTACAAAATAATTGTGTTTACACTGAATTCTTTGGAACTGGTTTGGATTTGATTCACAGATCCAGTTTAAAAAATGAATAATTCTGATTCCTTCCTTATATTAGTGAAAATAATAGAAGGATGGAATTAGAGTTTCAGTATTGCACTTAAAAAAAAAAGAATATAATCCATAGCTTCATTTGCATTACAGGTGAAAAGGGGCAGGATATTCAGAATAACATGTTACTTAGCTGACAAAAGTTGCAAGATGATCATAAATCCACCCTCATGAAAAATCAATGAGGATGGGAAAATGGCACAAAGTAACCTATTCTCATGCTGCAGTATAGATGATGAGCACTTGAAATCCAATTTGAATTCATAATACTATATTTAATTTACACTGCCACCTGTCAATAGGAAATAGACTGAGCCATATCTCCTCAAAGATCCATAGGGGATGTTCAATTTATAATTAACCTTTTTTAAAAAAAAAATCTTTGTCATCACAATGGATTGTTTGTGCCATTTCCCATTCTTGTAACAATCTGTCATGGGAACGTATTTGAAATTTAATGTAATATTTTCTCTGAAATATCACAGAAAACATTTCCTCTAATCTCTTTGGTATTGTGATCAGCTGTCCATTCCATTTCTCTCCTCTTTCTTGGCATTCAGACTAATCATGAAGGGGGGCTGAGAGTGGAATAGCTTTGCTGACCTCTGGAAAGGGGCAAGTAATATCATGCATGGATTTAAATGAACAGAATAGATGGCATCAAGAAAAAAAAATGTCCTTATAACATTTCAATCCTTTTATAAAGATTGTCACAAATGGATGAAATGGTAATAAGAACAGGCAGTGGCACTGGCTTAATCAGGTGGTTGTTTTCATTAGATTCTTGTCAGTTTCTTTTGCTGTGGTGTTAGATGACATAACATTTGAGCAGAGACTACCCAATTTGGCTGACAGGGTTTTCCCGGCAGCTTTTGTGTGCAACACAAAGGAGCATTAGTCTACCCTATAAGTTTTTATATATGTAATTATTACAGCTGCATTCATTTTCCTTTTCTCTCACTTACCTTTCAATTGTTTTTGTCATTTTGGGTGATGTGTTTGAGAAATGTTGAGAAATATGACGAAAGCGATGAGCCTAAAGCTGAAATCCCATAACCACAGATCAGAAACGAAGTCCTGTTGACCTGCATATCGCTTACATTTGAACAGATATTTATAGGATTGCACTGTAATTATATTAACCAGCAAATAAAAGTTTTGTTGGAGAGATATTGGTCCTGTACCTGTGAAACTTTTGCAAAGAGAGTAAAGGTACCTCTTTGGGAGGTTTTGAGCAGACATATTCATTTTTTTCTAATGTAATGATGGTTTAGAATGTTTGATGATCAACCAGAGAATATGGAGACCAAACACAGAAAGCTGGGTTAAATAAGGGCCATTTTATGTGACCTAACCTATATGAGTTCTGTTGGCCTGGAAATGGAGTTGGGGGGGGTGGGGAGCAACCTTGTGCAGGTCCAGTTGAGGCCAGCTGTCACCCCTTGACCATCTCAGCCTTCCCATGGGCAAAACATCTCTGTCCTGAGTGTAATCCAATTGTTTGGGTTGCTCCACAGCTAGCTGTAATTGGAAAGTAATTAATGGATCCCTCACTCAAATCACAGGTTCCTACAAGTGAGAGGCCAAACCCCCCAGGTTTGCCTCAAGGGCATCCTCCTTCCCCACCCTTTGGGCCACAGGACCTGAAAGAGGAAGTTTTAGAGCCCTACCCTACACCAAAAAGGTGTCAAAGATAATATACTGAAGATTTATATTCTCCCTCCACTATTTGCCAGACGACAGACTATTTGTCAGCATTACCCCACGCCAATTGTCAAAGTCCCACAGATATAGTAAGGGGTAAAACAAAACAAAACAAAAAATAGTAAGAGGGAGAAAATTCCTACCCAGCCACAAAAGGATCAGTGAAACGTACACTGTTGAGAGGGTGGGAGGGTGAGTGCAAAAATCCAAGGAAGGTGTACGATGGAGTGAGCAGAACTTAAATAGTGTCTTTCTCCACCCCTGTCGTCTGCAGTGTATATATTAATTTGGGGTTATTACCTGTTATTTATTTACTTCATTTTTATTTATAAATTTATTTTTTCTATCAAATAAGGTTTCTTCCTAGATACACCTGCATAACATTGATTCTTATACCTTCACGGGAAGTGTGTCCCTAAAGCAGTACTACTGAAGATCTGTTGGAAAAATCAATGAAAGAAATAATAGATTAAAAGATTCAGTAGTACCTTATTTACTTTTGCTAACCTATACAAGAAATATCAGTGTTAATGTTTCAAGTTGTCTCTATCACTACAGTAGAAAGGACTATGTTCACAACATACTGCAACGTGCATTGGGGGAAAAAAAAAAGGAAAATGTATCTTTACTTAAAGATTGGATAAGAATGTTATTGAATATGTTAAAAAAAAACCACCAGAATAACAGAAACTGAACATATTTTCCCCCCAACTGACAGTTGTTTATGTAAAAGAAAATTGGAGTAGATTGTTTACAGGTGAAATCTGCTGTCTGTTAGGAGTATAAAATTTAAAAACATGTTTATAGTGAAGAAGAAAAAAGAGACATCTTGAGATTAATCTTCAAAGTCAGATATTCTCCACATTTAGAGAATTAAGATCACATTAACTTAATTGTCCTCCTTTGTATTAAATAGCTGAAAATGTGAACTTCAGTGAGGACTCTGTGCCACTGTAAGTGGCAAATCACACATTAATTTTTGAAAAGAAATGAAAATGTTGGCAGTAGTTTGAAACTCACTTAGGAATAGCTTGGAATGTTTATATCTTGGATATTTGTTTTTATAATGCAGTCGAAACAATCAAAGTCACAAGCATTTTTTTAAAGTTTAGCTGGTTTCATGAGAAGGTATTTTTTATACATATTTATATGCACATTTGTACCTATATTTTATAGTAACATTGACAAAGAGAGAGGGATGAGCATTGATGTAACTCTAGTGCATTGAAATGTGTTTTCTCATTCTTTGCATCCTTATTGCATTCTTACTGCATACCATTCCACTTGCTGGTTGCACAACATAGATAGAAAGGACAGGACAGGACAAATATTTTATAGTCAGACCAGAAAAGTTTGTCTGGAGTTCAAGCATTTTATACCTTGCCTTAAAGGACTAAAGGTCCTTCCCCATAAACACTGATCTTTTCAGATCAATGAACACTGAAGAAAAAGCTTGTTGCTCAGGATTTTCCTGTTCCAAATACAGCTATGCAGTCCATTCCTTAGAGACAGGGAACACCAGAACCTCCAGGAAGGGAGCCACAGTAATAGGATATGTGAATTGGGTTCAAAATCTAAAGACTACATTCTCTACTTTGGGCTTGCCTGGGCTCTGAGATCTTCAGAGAAAAGTCTTTCTCTTTGTTCCGTCAACTTCATAGATATGTCTGGGGAGACATGACAGATAGCTTGACCACTGCTAGTTCTGGAATTTCTTCCCTAGACTGGCCACCATCTCATTGTTCTTCTAATAGTGGCTATAAGCTGCATTCCATCAGCATTCCACAGGCTTTGGGAAACTATTTTTAAGAAACTATTTTTAAGAAAGGACTTTGAATAATAAATTATACTACTTCTAAACTTTTTTTTTTAAGGAAGAAAACTTAATGGGTATTCTAAATTGTTATTTTTAAAGGATGCTTTAAATTAGGTTAATTACATTTTGAAAGAAAATCTATTTTTAATCTATATTGCATTAGTTTTAATTATGTAAGCAAGACTTGTCTGAGGAATAAAATGATTAAAAATTATGTCTGCGCAGGGAGTGATTCTGGCACCTCCTCTGAGTGACTGTCAATGGAGGCTTCAGTTTCTGCAAGCTCCTGTTTTCTGTGAAAGTTCTGAGAGAAACTACTTCTGACATTGGTGCCTTATAAGGCAAATAGTGGTTGAGATCCTGAATCATCAGATATAGATAGCTGTGATGATAGAACTCATGCCCTATAACCTCTTAAGTCAGGCATCACCCCATACAAAGTGTTTCCAAGGTCCTTCGGATTGGGGCACTAGGAAATGATGGCAACAGCACTCTTCTGGACAAGGAACAGTTTGGGAGAGCAAGCAGCTGTTTCATGCTTCCTCATTAAGTAAAGTTTATGATATCATAAATACTGAAAAGAATGCCAACCCCTATGTCTATCAGAATTAAAATGTTACTACCAGCTATCCTGTCCTGCTGACCCCTTCATTTGTCCAAACTGGAAAAATAGTGTACGAGTAAAGCCTGTAAGTTTTCCCAAGAAATAAGTAAAGTATTTGTGGTGTGGTAGAGAAGAACAGTGCACAGACACCCAAGGACTCAGAAGTTTCCAGAACACAGTTTGAAAACCATTCACACTGACTAAACAGAGCTTCCAATTAAATGTGATAATGAAAACATTAAGACATAAGCCAAGATCAGGGCCATTTGGAGTGGGGTCAGGTGCTGAGGGGACAGCCCTCAGTTAGTTAGGGTTGACAGTTTTTTCCCCAAGAGGAATCCAAACCAGCCCTGTCACCAGAGGAAGCCCAGACGAGCTTGCACACATGAGACAAACCTGTATCAATGTTGCCTCGAGTGTGAAAGAAGGCTTCTCAAACTACTTCCAGGCTCCCGGGAGAACAGAGATCACGAGAACACATCATGAGCAATCCATTGCTCTCAAGATTTGAGGCAGGCTTTACATCACTCCACTTCATGTGCTACTTCATCAAGTTACCTGGCCCTGTAGAGGGCAGGAAGAGTAGGGGCCATTTGTGCTTGGCAACAGACAGACCACCACAGCATTTGAGAGGTAAATTAAAACCATTTTGTTCTGTATCGAATGCTTGGGGTTTGTTAGTTGTGAGTGCAAATAGTGTCTCTTCTTCCTGCCGTCTGTTTTTCTTTCTGTAGGTACTGTCTCTGAGTGACCTCACCAATTTCCACTGTTTCTAGTATCACTTATATATGTATAGTGCCTTATTCTACTATTCTACTTGACTCTCTTTCTATTCCTGAATAGTTCAAATCAATCCAGTTATGCATCTCTGTTTGTCTGATGTCACCTTGTTGGAGACAAGATTCTGTGTTCGAGACAAAACTTTTTAAATTTTTTTTCTCTAAACAACTTTTCTTTGCATGTTATCCCTGATTCCATGACCATTTCCACTCTATACCATTATAGTGCTATTATTCCACTTTCAACATCCTATGGAATTCTGGGGTTTGTAGTTTACTGAGGCCAAAGAGCTCTCTGGCTGAGAATTCTAAATGCCCCTTCCTAAACCGCAAACCCCAGGATTTCAGAAAATATTGAAAGTGGAATTATAGCACTATAACAGTCTAGTGTGGAAATGGCCTGAGTTTGTCAAGTATTGCAAATTGAAGTTGCATGGTCATTTGGGGGAGATTTTTATCCTACTTTTGGCCCACACTGGTGTTGGGGAGGTGGTTTCTCCAGTATGTAGTAAAGGAGAGGACAGTTCTTTCTATTTTGGCTTAGCCAAAGGCGTTGCCCATCTTTACCAATTTCTGTCAATATACAATGTCCTAAATTTAAATCTGGAATATTTGTGAGTATATCTAGAATCATCTTTCAGAGGAGGAAGTGAACTAGAATATCTCTCTCTCCCAGAGTTAAATGGTAAAATCTGACATAGAATTTCCCAAAAGCATTTGGACAGAGGCATAGCTGTGAATACTAGTAGGGTCAGGATGAGATTACTCAGTCATATCTCCCTTGAAAACATTTGCCTGGGAAGCTCCATGAAAACATTTGAAGACTTCTTAGAGACAAGGATCAATTGTGAAATTGTCTAGAATGAAGTTGGAAGCAGAGAGAGTCACCTTACCTAGAATTCACCACAAACAGTATAGCATCTATTTGCAGCTTCTCTTTGAATTCAACATCTATTGATCTGTTTCTAGTAGATACATATGCATGGTATTTTGCAGTACGATGAAAAAAGTTCCTGTTTCAAAGAACACTTTAATGTTAGCTTTATGAACTGAGAAAGAAAGAAAAAAAGAAAGAAGGTGCATCCTCTTAATGGGTAATGAGGGGATGAATGTGTATAACTGCTAGAAATATACCATATAGCAATACTCTAGAGGATGTTCTAGACAATCTCGTTTAACATGGTGACACTCAACAGTATTCAGAAATGTTAAACTCTGGCCATTTCCACACTACATGTTAAAGTGCTTTTTATTCCACTTCCAACATTCTGTGGAATCCTGGGGTTTGCAGTTTAGGGAGAGGCATTTAGAATTCTCAACCAGAGAGCCCTTTGGCCTCAGTAAACTACAAACCCCAAAATTCCTCAAGATGTTGAAAGTAGAATAATAGCACTATAACAGCATAAGGCAGAAACGGCCTATACAAAAAAGGGTAATCAGTATTGTACAGCACACCAAGACTTTCTGAATCACACTTAAACAACAATCTTTATACATTTTTGGGAGTCTTTACATTCTAGATTATCTCCTAAACAAAATAATGAAGTCATACTGTGCTTCTGTGAGCATGAATAGTTATAATGCTGATAATCACTAGTTGTGGGTGAATGCATATACATATATATACTTTCTGTAGTTGAAATTTAAAATTTTCTTTCTTTCTTTGTATTAAATTGATATAGCCATTCATATTACTACACAGAAAAATATACACTTTTTCCCGATGATATATGGCCTCTAATCATTCACACATTCTTCCTCTTGTATTGGTCCTCTCAAAGCAGGAGTGGTCAGGATCGTGAATAATCCTTTGTGATAACCCTGTGAGTGGGCCACTACCAAAATTCTCTGCCCTTTCCTTTAAAATGATTATGATTTCTGAGCTGTATAATCTTGTACTAACCTGATATAATTATTCTGATTGAGTTAACACTTTCCTCCACTGATGGGGATGGCAATAGCTGTTTTGCCTCAGCGTAGTCATCCCTCTATTTCTCACAGGGGAAAAGGAGCACATGTGTGCATTCACACCCACCCAAATCTGCTTGTAGCTCACATAAGCTTTCCTGTTCTGCGAAGTGGCCCTTTCAGCAACCACATTCACATCTGCTAAACTTTCCTATTGAGAAAAGGCAAAGATCCATCATGCCAGGCCCAGAAATGTCCGTGAGAGAAAGAAGGGAATATTCAGGAGGGGAAATGGAGACAGTGAATAAATCAGAGAGTTATAGTTAGAAGAATCAGTTGCTGCTGCTGTGCTTCCACACAGTGGCTTGCATGGTGTGGAGGGCTTGACCATGTCCAACAACATGTTGGGAAGAAAAAGTAGCCTTTCCATATGTTTTATTATTAATTGAGAAATACTCCATTTTCCACATAATAGATTGTAGTCACTCATTATTCCACACATTACCTTCCCAAAACTCAACATGAGATGCAGCAAACTACTACCACACATACTGCTGCAAGGATATATGTGGTTTATTGTCAAAGACACATAGGCTTCTCAGTGAGGCTAAAGACAATCCAAGAAACCTCTGATGGGTGATAATCTTGTAAATAAAGTGTATGGGTCATCCATGTATCTTATTTCTGCTAGAAATTTATTTCATCAGACGCAAGGAACACAGGCTACCCACTTGTCTTGTTTATAAACCTATTTGTGCTTCTGGGAGGCTTCCTGAACAGCTGTTATCTTTGCACAGAAACAGCATTTTTTCCAAGTGCCTGACATTTTGGCATTTTTTTTTCCTTTTAAAAACAGAAAAGTTAGTTTCTCTGCAATGGATTTGGTTGTGGGGATGGAGAGACTTCGAAGGAGGGCAGATCGTAAAGATAAATTATGTCAAATTAAATAAAAATGTATTCAAATATGAGATAAAGTTAGAGGAGGAGGAGGAGGAGGAGGAGAAGTTCGTAGTAGTCGTAGTAGCAGTAGTAGCAGTAGTCGTAGTAGCAGTAGTACCAGTAGTCGTAGTAGCAGCAACAGCAGTAGCAGCTATGTTTTTTAG
Organism: Cyclura pinguis; assembly: GCA_030412105.1. Taxonomy (NCBI): domain Eukaryota; kingdom Metazoa; phylum Chordata; class Lepidosauria; order Squamata; family Iguanidae; genus Cyclura; species Cyclura pinguis. The sequence continues at coordinate 137,454,078 of CM059600.1, forward strand.
TAAAGTTCCTAAGTTAATATAGGTGTAATACTGAGAAGGGGAAACCACAGAAGGACAAGCAACAGAAGATGTTCCCAATGTTTTTACTTGTGAGGCTGCATGCCATTAACATCTTTACCAAGCTTGGTGTTGAATATTTAACGTCACACTGGCTGTCATTTTAGAGAGTTTTATTATAGTGGCTTCAGTTCATCTCCCCTCACCCTCAACAACATTCTAGGCGCTGGACATATTTTACTGGACATATCTGCGAATATATTCATGAAGTATTTTGTCCTAGCATTACAACATCATAAGAGACTTCTTTTTTGAAAATCTAGAGGTACATCTGAGTACCCTTCTAATCAGAATATTGATTTTTCCTATCTAACTGTATAATGTTGGGGGACTATGTCTCATTTTGCATCACAATGAGCAATAGTAGTATTGTTAAACAGGTATTATGGCTTCTTTCACAATAAATCAAGTCACAGTGAGAAACCCCCTCCCCAACAAATCTTCTATTCTGTTGGCAAATGGAATATCCACAAGCCCTGCTTGATGCCGTGACTGTTACATAGTAACATTGGCTTTTGAAATGAGCTGTCATTCCTAGCGTTTGTCTAGTTCTTTCACGGCTGAGAGTGATGCTATGTTTCCCACAATTGTGAACAGATACCCAAATCTGCTCTAGGATATAGTCGTGACCAATGCAACAAGGTAATCATTTTTTTATTATCCTTGTGGATAGAACTGGAAAGTAAGAGCAAAGGTCTTTAGAGGAAAAAGCAAATCAAATCTTGATAGAATCACTGCCCCATTGTGTGATAGCAGGAAGAAACCCCTGACAATCAAGGCATTCAGGAGAGTACAGACAGCTACAAAATGGAGCCCCACAGCTAAGATTCTACTTTGAAAGCTAATGAAAATTGGACTGAAGATTAATACCACTGAAGTCAATGGCTGCTCAGTTCCTCCAGACCTCCAGCTTGACATAAATCCCTCAATTTTCCTTTGAAGTCTTTCAAGTACAACTCCATAGCAGCATGACTATTACAACTTTTTTTATGGTGTACTAAATGAAAGGATACCATCTTAAAACAAAGTACTAAGACTGAGCACTCGTACTAGTAAGTAAAAGATGGACTGCAGACATTTCATACAGGTTAACTGCATAGCCATTCAGATTACTGTCTGTGAAAGCAGTTCAGTATTTCTTGGCTTTAGATTCCTGTTTTGCAGTGGTCATAAGAACATTAACATGGAATTAAATTCCACTGACTGCATTGGGTCTTCAATAAAATGTTTAGGATTAGGAAGCTAGTTTGCTGCACTGCAGTAATTAGTATGAAGTGGATTGGCAGCTTTTAACCAGAGGAATTTGTGAAATAGAATGGTGATAATTAATAATGATGGAGAAATGCATTTGGTTTGTTGAAACTGAATGCAGACCCTGAATAATCTGTAGTCGGTAGTTCCTAATTTTTTGTGTGATTCAGAAAACAAAACAGACAGATATTCTTAACCATATCACCCAAAGCATTCATGTGTGGTGGTACAGGCTGTGAGTGAGGAGAGGCCTACCCTAGAAATGGGGACTAAGTTCTATTTTTCTCCTCTTTCCAGATCCCACAGTCTCCATTGCTTTTAGGATGAGCTTTTGATGGTTGCTTAAGATTGTCTTATCTAATCAGTACTGAACGGGTGGATGCAGTTAGTGGTCCAGACAAGCTGTGATGGATTAATTTGGACTAATCACAGGGGAACTGAGCTATACTTTGGATGGATGGGTTGGTGGTGGGCTCATGTATGGAGTCCATGAATTTCAAAAGGAGATTTGATAATCTGATTTAGTCACATTTTGCTTAAAGTCACAGGTGTTTGATAAATGGTGGACACTCTGAAGCATTTTGTATTTGTGTTGGCAACACCCAAGTCTAAACACTCAACAATGTGATGACCCTCCATGATGTGGGTTGTGGTATGAGTCTCATTTGTGGTCAATTCATTGCATCCAGTTAATGTCCAAGATGGGTGACAAGAGAAACTTCTCTCATACGCTAAACAAGTGTTCAACCACCTACCTCTCCCCTTGGAACAAGACTACTCACACATTACTCATGTCAGTATGATTTGCTGCTCTGTGTTAGGGTAGATGTGCTTCCCTTTTTGCAAATCTGAAAGGGTATTAATAAAAGTGGCCCTGGTTTTTACTTCACAGCTGCTGTCTCTTCTCTTTATTTCAATTCATTACTTGCAAAGTTCACATTTTGTAAAATAGTCATGGAAAAAGTACGCATTTTCTAAAAATGTGCACAAACATGTTTCAGGGAACTAAACAAAATGCATACCTTTGATATTTGATGATAAAAATGCACACATGTTGAAAATTGCAGAAAATGGGGAAAAATACAGATTTCCATGAGGGGCGGAGATAGTTTCACATTTTGATGTGAACTTGAATTGGAGAAAACTTTGCAGTGGGAAAATTGGTAATCCTGACATGACCAAACTTGACAGGTTCACATAATCTTAGCAATATGTCTCAAAGTTTTTCCTCCTCAATCAGGTGAAATAGTCAGCTGTCATGTGGTAAACTGGGATACTATATTCACCAGGTTTGTTAGGGCATTGCTCACTGTTTTGATTTGCACATTTTCCTTGAAGATTTTAGAATGTGGTAATTTGATTCCTTAAATTTCAGAATGGAAAAGAATAGCAAGGGAGCTTCCACAGCTCATTTGAAGTCTGGAGGCCATTGTATACATTTTTTTAAAACCTGATCAAAATTCAGGAAGGCTGTTTGTTACTAAATTATGTATCTCTGAAGCATAGGAGTGTTGGTTTTGAAAGTTACAAATTAGTATATTTCCATACAGCCTGGGAGAATGTGTTTTAGCCATGGCTAGGGGAAAAAATAGGTTATTTGCATTATTCTGTAACAAAGGAAGTTTCCATATCTATAGCCAGATAACATCCACAGAAACTCTACTTTGTCACAGTAAATTACTCTACCTCCATGCATCCTTCTGCAGTCCATTTGCTTCATCTTTTATGATAAGTAATAAACCCTATTTTTTATGGCACTTTTCACTTATGACATGTGTTCTACAATGAAGAAACCTCCTTCCTTTTGCAAAGCAGGGTCTTTGCCATTCTGATATTCCTTGTATGTATTCAGTCTATACATTCTGCATTTGTGGACACATCTCCAAATAACAGTTGAGTTCAAATTGAGGTAAAAGGCCTAATCCTTGCTATCAGTTTTGCACTCATGCATACTTCCCCTGCTATGGCAAGAATTTGTTCTGAATGGTCAGACTTTTTTTGTCTGTACGGATTCAGTATCCTCCCAAAAGGGTATATTGCTGTTGTATGCTCTACAGAAATATTAGGTGTACATCACTGTGGCCCTTTCCATACTTTGCCTTCTTCTGGCGCTGGGGTGCGGGGATCGCACGAGCAGCCTCTGGCGAGAGGATCTCTTGTCTGGGGTCCTTCGGCTCCGCACAAGCTGCCTGCTCACGTGAGAGCCCTGCCTCTTCCTTCCGTAGCGCAGCCTGGGAGTTTTCCAGGCTGTGCTGGGGCAGGAAGTGTGACTGGCGCAGCTCCGGAGGCTCTGCACACCAGGTAAGTGCACGTGGGGCCCGGGAGCAATGTGCAATCATGCACCATTTTTGGCTTCCAGCTGAAAATGAAAAGGTGCACAATCAGCGCCTGCCAGCCCCTGGAGCATCACGCGATTGTAAGTGCATCATACAGATCGCTCCGCACAATCGCGTGATGTTCCAGGTGCCCTTTCGCATGGAAAATGTGCAGAAAGGGCCTCTGTTATACCTACACCTGATTGGATTAATGTTGAGTATAAACACATTACTAGCTCCATGTGGTGCATCATGGCCCTGTCACCACCCTTGATGAAGGAAGTGGTATACTCACTGGGCCTCCAACACTACTGGGTATAGGTACACTGTCTTCCAAACATCATCATCTGGAATAACGTAAACCATAATTACTGCTAGTTTTAACATATTGTTTACTGCTGGCCCATCATGGCACTACCTTTCCATTGTGGTGGGATTGCATGCTCTCCTGAGGCAAGAGGCTATGCCAATGGTAGAACTACTGTAGAGGAAGAGTAGGGAACTAGGACACAAGTAGTGCTGTAGCTAATGTTGCAAGTGGACAGAAGTGATATTCAGCTGTTGACGTGCTTAGAGATGAAAGGAAAGTTTGAAACAGCACAACACATAGGAACTTGAAATGTGAGAATCCAGGGAAGCTAGACATTGTAAAACAAGAAATGGAAAGTATAAATATTGCAATGTTGGGGTGGTAAGCTAAGTTGGACAGGAATGGGAAATTTTCAGTCAGATAACTGCAGAGTGTTTTACTCAGGAGATGAACATCTAAGAAAAAGTGAGATGACATTAATAGGGAGGAAAGATTTAGCAAAAGCAGTCATGGGCTATAACGCAAAGTCTGTCTGAATAATATCAATAAAACTTCAGAGAAACCCCATCAGAATAACCATAATCCAAGTTTATGTTCTAACTATAGCAACAGAAGAGGAAGAAATTGAAAGAATCTATTTTGGAGTACAGGAGACAATTGATCACAGACCAAAACAGGGCATGCTGATAATCATAAGTGATTGGCATGTAAAAGTAGGAAACAGAGCAGAACCAAAATTTGGAGAAGAATTTAACCTAGGGTCAAGAAATGAAGCAGGAGAGTGACTGATAGAATTTTGTGAGGCCACCAGTTTATTCATTGCAGACACATTTTTCAGGTAACCAGAGGTGATTGTACATCACATGATAGCCAAGATAGAAATCAGATAGATGACATAATTCAAAGCAGAAGATGGAGAAGCCTCATTCCCTCTGGGTGGGGGGAGATCAGAAACAAATTGTGGCACAGATCATGAACTGCTAATATCAAAACTTAAAGTAAAGTCAAAAAAGAACACTAAGGCCCTTTCCGCACGAGGTGAGGGAATCACTCTGTGCCATTACTCACCGCTTCTTCTGGGGTCCGAAGCAACGCAGACTGTCCCTGAAGTCCTTCTGCAGGGCTCCTCCTTGGTCCAGGGCGAATCGGAGCAGTGCAAGGTCTGTAGATCCGCACTGCTCTGGCTTCCAAAATGGCGGCTTCCAGCTTCCAAAATGGCAGCTTCTGGCTTCCAAAATGGTGGCTTCCAGCTTCCAAAATGGCAGCTTCCAGCTTTCAAAGTGGCGGCTTCTGGTTGGTCATGGGTCCTGACCAACCACTGAAGCTCGCCACGCCTAAAACCAGCCCTCTGCAGATGGCAGGCTCACATTAGTGCAAGCCTGCAAATCTGCACAAGAGAGCAGGAATGCAATGGCACGTTCCAAGAAAATAAAGACCTGTTTTTTCCAGTCTTTCAAAAACACACTGGAAGACCACTTGGGGTCGTCTTGGAGCAGACTGAGGTGCGGATCTCCGGTAAGTAGTCCGCTCCTAGTCCACTCCAAGGTGCAGACGACCTCCATGCGAGGACGCACTGCCCTGTTCTAATTGCCTGGTGCGGAAAGGGCCTAAATCAATCATTGTGTCAGATATAACCTGAAAAACATCCCTTTAGAATTTACAGATAACATAGGCCCTTTCCACAACTCACCTTTTTGTGGAGCTGGGGTGTGGGGATCACGTGAGCAGCCTTTAGCTAGGGGATTTCACGTCCCGGTTCCTTCGGCTCCACAGCTGCTGCCTGCTTGCCCAAGAGTCCCTCCTCTTCCTTCCGCAGTGCAGCCTGGGAGTTTCCCAGGCTGAGCGGGGATGGGAAGCATGAGCGCCATGGCTCCAGAGCTCCACAAGCACGGAAAGTGCACGTGGGGCCTTGGAGCGATGCGCAATCACACACCATTTTCAGCTCACAGCCAAAAATGAAAAAGTGTGCAATCAGTGCCTGCCAGACCCTGGAGCGTCGCACGATTGCGAGTGCATCATGTGGATCACTCATCACAGTTGTGCGATGCTTGAGGGGCCCTTTCGCATGGCAAATGCCATGCGAAGTGGGCCATAAAAATAGATTCACACTATTAAGTCTAATTGAACAGGAGTCAGAAGAACTTTGGACTGAAGCTAGTGACATTGTTGTAGAAGAATACAAAAGGATATTTTTTTTATAGCAAAAAATAAAGAAATGCTCTTTTCGAAGGCGGATGAAACTTTTTAAGCAATTCAGGACAGAGGAGGAGAAGTAAAAAGAGACAGAAATAGGATCAAAACCCTGAACAAAACTGTTCAGTCACTTGTGTGCAGGGACACAGAGAACTAGTCTATCAATGAAGATAACAAAAAAGGTAGAGCAAGAGACCTCTTCCACAAGATCTGAGAATTCAAAAGGAAATTTAAACTAAGGCCATTCTCTCACTACATTGTTATAGTGCTATTACTCCACTTTCAACATCCTATGGAATCCTGGGGTTTGTTGTTTAGGGAGGGGCATTTATAATCCTCAGCCAGAGAACTCTTTGGACTCAGTAAACTACAAATCCCAGAATTCCACATGGTAGAACAGTATAGTGTGGAAATGGCCTAAGAGTGGGGATGCTCCACAACCAGCAGGGCAACACTGCATGGTCAAGAAGAAGTAAAAAGTTGATGGAAACAGGACACTGAAGAACTGTATAATAGAGATAAAAGGATGACAGATTCATTCAAGAAAACCGTTTGAAAATAATATCATGAAGTAAGAAAGTGAAGTGGAAGCTGCACTCAAACCATTTGGGAGAAATAAATTACCAGGCACAGATGACATATCAATAGAGCTGTTTCAAACAACAGAGACAGAATCCACTCAAATGTTAACTAAAATCTGTCAACAAATATGGAAAACCAAAGAATGGCATACAGACTGGAAATGCTCAATATACATTCCAGTGCCCAAGAAAGGGGACACCAAGGATGGCAGTAAGCACAAGGCTGCTGCATAATTTTCCATGCAAGCAAAGTGATGCTCAAAATTCCGAAACAAAGACTTTTGCTATATATGAGCAAGAAATGCCAGATGTCCAAGCTCAGTTCAGAAGAGGAAGAGCCATAAGGGATCATATTGCAAACAAACATTGAATAATAGAATCCATCAAAGAATTTCAGAAGAAAATAATAATGTACTTTATATAGTATAGCAAAACCTTTGTTTAGATCATGAAAACTATAGATCACTCTTAAATAAATAGGTGTACCACAACATTTGATTATCCTAATGCATAACCTGTATTCAGGACAACAGGAACTATTAGAATAGAATATGGAGAAATAGCATGGTTTGCAATTGTCAACAGGATTAAGCAACATTGTATTTTATCACCCTATTTATTGAACTTGTATGCTGAATGTGTCATATGCAAAACTGGATGAGACTTGGAGGAGGAAGCCATGAAAACTGGAGGAAGAAATATCAACAATTTGAAATATGCAAATAACACCATGCTACTAGCAAAGACTTGGAATGACTACTGCAGAAAGTCAAAGAAGAAAGTGAAGAGGCAGGTTTACAGTTGCACATTAAGAAAACAAAACAAAACAAAAAATATGATGTGCACAGCTTTAAAGCAGACAATGAAGACATTGAAATAGTCAAAGGCCATTTCCGCAATACGCTTTTATAGTGCTATTATTCCATTTTCAAGATCCTATGGAATTCTTGGATTCTTAGTTTACGGAGGGGCATTTAGAATTCTCAGCCAGAGAGCTCTTTGGCCTCAATAACCTACAAACCCCAGAATTCCACAGGAGCATGAAAGTGGAAGTAGAAGTAGAAGGCAGTAGGGAAAGAGGAGGGCTGTGTTACAGGTGGACAGACTCGATGAAGGAAGCCATGGGCCTGAGTTTGCAAGATCTGTACAGGGCTGTTGATGACAGGGTGACTTTGAGGTTGCCATAAGTTGAAGTCAACTTGATTGCGTTTAAGAACAGTAACAAGCCACTTTGAGTCCATACTGGGAGATGGGCAGCGTATAAGTTCAATAAATGAATATGTTATCTGTCGCAAACATGTTTCCTGGTGAAAAGCGTATCAGAGCTGTTGTCAAGGTATTTTTCAGACCTCAAAAGCTTGAAAGGGAGAATGGCTTTACTTCAACATCCTTAGCAGATATTTCATAATTTGGAACATCCAGATAGTAAAACCTTACTTCTCCCCAGCTATCTGTTTAGAAGGGGGGGAAAGCTTTTAAAGCAATTTCAAAGCTTTTTACTTTGAACATGCACTAAGTGCTGCATTTGAAGTGCAACCTTTGTTCTACAAGTGCCATCGTGCCCATGCTACATTTTTTTTATGACCAGTCCAAACTTTACTGCATTTTATTTATTTATTTGTTGGGTATTGTGTTTTCAGCTCATTTGGGTGCCATCTCCATGGTAACTTGTTTACAAGGTCAGAAATACAAGCTGAAAAGTCAAGGTTAGCTTTGCCTTTTGTTGCTGTTTTGATGCTTTTGCCAGTTGGAACAATGTGGGCAGAAGCCTTAATGATTCAAAGAGTTAGGTGGCTGGTTGAGTCAGAACAAAGCTCCACGCATATGTTGAGCTCTGGAAAAAGAAATAAAACCACTTCCAAAGAACAAGGGGAAAAAACAACTGTTGTTTAATCAGAACCCTCAGTTGTATCTCCCTTTCAGAAAAACAGCCCTCACACTTAATTTTGGCAGCTCATCTTGAGGAATATGTAGTGCATAAGAGGTTATGCCTTTCTGAGGCTATAATAATTACTATTAGCCTGTGTGTGTGCTTACATGGATTAATCCATGTAATTGAGGCAAGCTAAAAAGCTTGCCAGGTCAGAAAAAAATAAAAGGTGTTTCAGAGCCTAAACTAAATCATTGATTGAAGTCTTTTGTCCTTTGAACATTGACAGTAATGATAATATTTAGCCCTTCTATGTCTGCTTGCAGTATTCCAATGGGAAAGACTTGCTTTCCAAACCTAGCAGCACTCTAAATTTAACAGCACTTAAAGGAAAGGAAAAGCATGGAGCATAGGAACAGGCTTTTAGAGACAAGACTTTTCTGCTAATTTCAGTGGGGGATTGATCCTTGATCTTTCATTCTAGGAGTTATATGTATTAAAAATCCAGATAATATGTTATCTTCTTTTTTTTTAGTTCTACAACATAAAGCACTATTTTTTATTATTTCTCAGTTACTGATGGGTTTTTGCTCTCTCTTTCACTTTCTCTGTGGGATGTGCACATATGTATGTTTATGCTGTCTTGACAGAAAGAATAAAATGAAGATCTCTACTAGCCTCACAATATGTGAAAACTATTATTTTTACTACAAAAAAAAAGGGTGGGGGGCCTTTGGGCCATTAGCCAAAATTGTTCTTGCTATTTTATACCTAACCTTAAATATTCCTTTTTGTGCTTTTCCTGTTTCTGACACTACCAGACCCATTCCATCCTTGTTCACACAGAAATACATGCAATGGAGTTAGGTAGGACTCACTAACATTTAAGTATTATGCACTGTATTCTATATTGTGATGCTTTTTCTCTATCTGTGTGTTTTGTTTTGGACTTGATTCTAATGTCCACCTGTGATATATTAAACCATGCTTCCTTTCCTCTTTCTCCCATACAAGTGGTCATGATGTATTTTCAGGAGATAGTTTCCCTTCTGTTGCTGCTGCTGCTGCTGCTGCTGCTGCTGCGTGCCTTCAAGTCATTTCTGACTTATGGTGACGCTAAGGAGAATCCATCATGAGGTTTTTCCGGCAAGATTTGTTCGGAGTAACTTTGACATTGCCTTTGTTTTAGGATGGTGAGACAGTGCAGCTTGCTCAAGGTCACCCAGTAGATTACCATGGCTGAGTGAAGATTTGGGTTCCAGTCTTCTGGGCCATTGCCACACTAGACTGTTATAGTGCTATTATTCCACTTTCAACATTCTATGGAAGCTTGAGGTTTGCAGTTTAGGGAGGGACCTTTAAGAGAGGCCTATAACAATCTAGTGCAGAAATGGCCCTGCAATCCTAATCCAACACTCAAACCACTATACCACAGTTGCTTTCTTTTCCCTCATTTCACCTGTTTGGTAAACTGTTTTTTTTTTTAATGACAGTGTTTTCTTGCTGCTTATTATACTTATATCCCACTTTACTGCAATGAGCCCAGCACAACATATAGAATTTTCTTTATCTTCACAACAACCTTGTGAGGTTGATCAGGAAGGTGGCTTACATGGTCCTCCTCCTCCTCCTAACATCAGAATGCCATTGTGAAATAGGTCAGGCAGAACCATAGGTATAAGGTCACCAAGTGAACTTTTTTGTTCAACGAGGACTGAAACCTGGACTTTTCAAATTTCTAATGAAAACAAGTCAGTTTGTATGTCTTTTGATATACAATGTCATTATTTCAATCAAATTTTTAGAAAAAGAATATTTCAAACATGACAGGGTGGAATGGTATATAAAAATCCAAGTTGCAGAATCACAGAAAGGACTTAATATACATCTTTAGAACAGGTATCCAAAATAAAGCACTAAGGTTTTGCTCATGTATTGTTCTGATTCTTGGAGTCTTTAATCTTCCTCACAAAGTTAACCCATTAGTATATTTGATTGGTAAAATATTTGTATAGAAAAATAATTCATGTAATGGGAAGAAGAGGGGGAGGGTGAAGGAAAAAGTAGTATTAGCGGTGGTAACTAGGAGATAATTTTTATTTGTAAGTCAGCCAATAAGGCTGACACAGTAACATGGGGGGGGGGGAGTTATAGCCATTTTGGCTTTCCTGTATGAGTCAATGGTGACACGTGTTTCTGAATATTGATTTCTACTGGATATGGATTGAGCCACCATCTAAATTGGCTCTGAATTAGGGCCTCTGAAAAGCCCTAATTCATGCTTACTTGGGATGATGCCACTCTTGGATACAGTGGGACCTCTGAGTCACCATGCAATTACGTTCTTATCTCTATTCTTTTCAATATTAGATGATAGCCAGCATTCTGAAAGACAGAATTAATGTATGTGTTTATCAACTATCTTGCCACTGCTTCTCTTTGACCAATATGTATTTCTTCACAACTTCTCTTATTTCCCTTTTGTATTTTATCTAGTGGAAAGGCAAAGTTATTTTGATCTTATCTGATGCATAGCCAAAGTAGAATCCAGCTATATGCTATCCTGCCTCCTCCTGTTCTATTCTGTCTACTTTACTTCTTCATTCTCTCCTCTGGAATATGTAAAAATTAGACATATAATACAGTTTAGTTGAATCCACAGATTTTGTGAAGTTATTTAATCCACCTGTTATGTTTCAGCCTACTGTGATATTTTTTTCAGAAGATGGATATTTCATCCCAGATGTGCCACTGTAGGTTTAGGACATTGGTGTTTGGCTTTAACATAATAATGCTACCATATTTTGCAATAAGCAATAAGACTTCATGCTGTTATATGCTCTTTCCTTAGCTTAACTTATGAAAGGGGGAAAGAATTCTTACAGCCTGGAGCTGAGGCTGAATCATCCCTGGTTACTACTTAATACGATAAATGCGGTTCAGTTGTTCACACAAAGGTCCCAGAACACATTCTTTTATTACCAGGGGCCGAAGGTTGCCACTATAGTCTTATTCTGTGTTATATGTCTATATGTCAAATATCCTGAATGTCCCAATAAAACATGGATTTGTCTGTATGTCACTACTCTCTCATATGCCTCAAGCACTGGCATGTATAACTTTTATATAGCATATTGGTGGATATGGACTTCATACTGTACATTGAAAAGCAACCACTGTCAGTCAAATGGCAATGCTAAACAAGGCAGAGTGTCATCTGTGTGCTCACACAACTGCAGCAGCAGTACTGGTATTTATTCAGCAAAGTAACTGCTTCCTTCATATAACAATGCCATTCCTGAAGAACTAAAGAAAGACAGATCAAACTAAAGATTTTACTATATGCTATATAGTAAATGCTATAATGTCAAGGCCTAAATTCAATTATTAGTCCCAACTAAAGTAAATTCACTAAATCAACTGGTGTGTATTTAGTCAACATGTCTAGATATCTGACAAACAAAGCAAATTGTAGTAGGTATAAGGCACTAGGGCCCAAACAGCTCCAAATGGCCCAGTCAGCAGCAGCAGGAGCGCAATCCGTTGCTGGTCCCAATACTGGATTTTTCAAGACTTATCTTCATCTTGGTGTCACTGTAGTTATTGTCACTCCCTTTGCTTATCACTCACTCAAAAGTACCAAAAGCTACAGATGCAGGAAACAGAGAAAAAAAGCCAAGGGGAGACAGGGATGTAAAAACAGCCAACAAGACAGTTACGGAAAATAGAAAGAGAGATATTGAGTCAAACAGCCAGTGGAAGTAGAAGAAATATAATGACATCCTGAAACCGTCTATAAATGAACAGAGGTGCAAAAATATTTTGGGTGCCATTCTACTCCTGCTCACTTGTAGATGGCTTCAGCATGCCGTTGTATTTATCCTCTGTAAAAACAGCTTTCTGAATAGCACACATATAGGGTGCACATCAGTATTCTGTTTCGTATAATGGCTAGCTAGATGTCTCTGGAAGCATCATGGAAAATCAATAGCTCTCTCCCTGAAATTTCTGTTTAGAGGTGTGCTGTCTCTAAACCTGGATGTTGCATCTGGTCATTATGACAACCAACTATTAGCAGATGTATCTTCTGTGAATATATCTGCTCTCCTTTTGAAACTGTCTAAAGTTGATACCGCAAATTATGTGAAGAACTTTTTCTCCTTCTCTCTGTCACAAATCCTAAATATCCTTTTAGAGATGTCCTCTAAGAACTGTTCATTGTATTCCAAGCGCCCCCCCCCGTATATTTTAAATAAAGTCACAATGATATGGACAGTTTTAATTATGATCCTCTTCCTATTAATCCCTCACATGGAATATTCTAAGTTGCCTCCTTAACAAACTGGCTTCCTAACAGTCGACCATTAAAACTCCAATGTCCAAGACGTGGTGTATTTCATATCCCATTCCTAGAGTCATACTATAACATCCATCAACTTACCTTGGGCTACAAAACTATTGAGAACAAGGTCTTAAAATCTGTGATTAAATAATATATTTCCCTTGCTCTAAATAGTTCACTGACTTTCATCCAAAGATCATAAAGCGATTAGTAGGAACTTGCATAGCCCACCATCCAAAGAATTTAATCTTTCTTTGTTTTTATGGGGGAAAAAAACATGAAAAGAGGATTTCTTTTCTTGATAATTGATAACCTTGGCTGGCACTGAAATAGTGAATCACTGGCTTTCAAATTCATTAGTCAGATAAGAGGTTTGCACCTTGGATTCTGCATTATTTCTTCTCCTGTAAAGAAATCCAACAATTCAAAAGCTTTTTAGTGGAAGTGCAAACAAAACAGCAAAAGAAAATGGGTTTTGGTCCCCTGATGCACTGCCTGACAGCTGACTCTGCATAGCACAATGAACAAGACATGCATCGTTTGAGAAGAGCAGGGAAATGTCAGTTGGGGCTATCAATATAGTGAATAGGATGTGATAACCTTTAAATACGTATAAACAATGTGTCCCCTCATATTATACTTTCCTGTTCCCTCCAGAAACAGATATTTCTTTTCTCAGCTCTGTGTAAGGCAAAGGCAAAAAAGAAAACCAACTAAGAGTAGATTAATGATTTTGCCCAAAGGAAGAAGAAAACTTAATCTAAATGGGACACTTTAAAAAAATGGATAAGGCAAATGTATAACATGAAACACTCAAGTGCAGGTTGTTGTTGTTGTTGTTGTTGTTGTTGTTGTTACTATCACTACTACTATAGGGATCCCAACTGGAATCACTCAGTTCTTAGAAAGAAATTAAGTAAACTACATTAGTAAGTTTAAGTTCAAGATGTGAGTCCATAGGAGCAGAAATGGCTACTGACTTTTCATCTCCTCTGCTATAACATATTGCTTAGCAAGACAAGAGGCTCCCATATTTGAACCTTTATACACATTTATCTAATGAAAATAATGTACACAGAAAGAGTTTAATATTTATTTTTCATATACATGCATTATAATATTTGTACGTGCCCTAATTTTTCACAGATACTGAAAAAAATTCCCATGAATGGTGTTACAGAACTAAATTTCAAAGTAATTACATAAGTAATAGAAGTTTGCTGAGAAGAAAAAAAAGAGAGAGGGATAACATCTATTAACTACAGTGAACATTGTGTGAGTGGACTTCTGGTCACATCAAAAGATCTTCCCTTTGCATTTTTCCCTGTTCACACCCATGCCTCTTCCAAGATTTTAATCTAGATAGTCTTTTACCTCTCTTGTGCAGATTTGGAGAGGGAATGATGCAGTGGAGGTTTCAGGTATGTCCATTATGTTGATAGATGGACATCACTGTTCGCAATCCAGACTATCTAAATTAATGATTTGCTGTAAGAAGAAGCAGAGTGAGGGAAAAAAGGGACAGTGGAAAATGTCAGTTCAACAAATTCCATAACACTTTGCCTTTTTTACCACATAGAGGGCATTTGATTTCCATGAATTTTGCATTATAGGAGCGGAAGGGACAGAACTACAAACTTGGGCACTGAGTTTTCATTTTCTCTTCTCACAATTTCGGTGGCAAAGAGATGTAGGACCAAAGGAAGGCTTCTGGTTGTATATTTTGTGCTGAGTTTTACCACCCTTGTCTTCAAGGTCTCTGTATTTCAGCCACTATTTCCTGTGGCTCATTTCTCTGTGAAATGAACACTATGCCTTATGGGATCCCTGCAGACATGCACATGAAACATATTGTATCAATCGTGTCAACTTTGCACATGAAAAGTCACTACGACTTCCTTACACACAGTCACTTTTAATGGCACATAAAGTTGGAGACAAGAACATAAGACTGTGGATTCCTCTCAGGAATTTTCTGCCTGAAGCAACTTCTTCATGTATCTTTATGGTGAGCCCAGCCCTGTGTAGTACAAGAAGGAATTCTGTACTGTATGATCTTAATGTAATGCCATACATTTTGCACAGTGATATATAAAAAGCTCTTTGAGTGTTAGGTTTCCTGCAGTTTTCTTTTTATAGCTAAACCAGAACTTGAAAAATGATTTCAAATTACCATTTCAGTTCATGATGCAGTGCTGGGGTGTTATTATTTGCTTATGGATGTGGAAAATTTTAAAATAACTTCTCAACATGTTTCATCAAATGCCATAAGAGACAATCTGCTGTTGGACACATTGCCTGGCATTGGTTTCCATTAGTGATGTTTCATCCTATTAAATACACTAATCTAAGAATTTGAACAATACATCACAAGTTTCTAATTAAAGTCTATTATCTTCCACTAGACGTAATTTGGAATTAAGGAATATGAAACCTACAGCTCAGGAGTAATAGCTCACAAATCACAGTTAATATAACATTGGCTAAAACTCTGAAGCTTGCAAGCTACCTCTTTGTGGATGACAACAAGCCAGTTCTAAAATAACTGAGAGACTGAGAACATTTTTGGACATTATTTCAGTGAACAGGTATGGACAAATCTGCCAAGCTCAATTTTGCTAAGATTCCTTTCCTTTTTAAGTTCATATCACTCCATCACAACATGTGATTTCAAAATTATTCTTTTCTTCTTCTGCCTGCACAAAAACATGTACTCATTTTCCCCAACAATATGCATTTTTCTATGCCCATTTTGCATACAGTTTTTCAAATAAACACATTTTTTTCATGCCAGTCTTCTGCTGGCATTTTTTTTTGTACACAGTTTTTCAAAATGTACACATTCTTCCAAAAACACTTTCAAATAGATTTGCATTTATGAACACTTTCTTTAAAAAAAAAAACACATTTCTTTGTGAACGGTGGTGTAAATTTCACAGAAGTATGGATTTTGAGATCTAAATGCTTCCCAGATCATATTTAGGCTCACAAAAGTAAATTCACACTGAAATGAATAAATGCTTGCTGAGTTGGTTGAATATTCATTAAACCTGAATGAATGGTCATTTTTTCTGCACGAGGAAGTCACCTCTTGGTACAGAAAAGATTGCCTTTTGCTTTCTGCTCCTTAGAGGGACACGGCATTAACTAGGCAGGCAACTTTTTGCAGAAAAATTCATGGGATTTTCATGTGTCTATGTTTATTTAAGGCAGCTGTGTTTCTGCTAACAAACATTTTCCAACATGATATCACACTATTCTTCTCATAGGTAAAAATTATCTTGTCACTTGAACCAAATAGAAACCTTTTCGTTCTCATTTCTAAATTGTCTGTGGGAAGATAATCTTTTTCACCTATTCTACCATATCTAATAGTTGGAATAACTATGTAGTGATTTATCAAAGGCTTAAGACCTTCACTGCAGGAGGAATTTGGAAGTGACCAGAGCTTGTGACTGAACATATGCTTTGTATGCAGAAAATCTTGGGTTCATGCTTTATCATCTCCAGTTGAAAATGATGAAGTATCAATTGATGTAAGAAATATATTCTTAAAACTCTGGAGGATTCTGCTAATCACAGTACACAACTCTAGGTGAGAATGATCTAATGATCTGATCTGGTATAAGGTAGCTTCCTATATTTTGGGTCATAGCTAAAAGAATCAGAGCCCTTCCACATCTAAAGTCTGATGATTTCACTTTAACTGCCACGGCTGCAATCTTGTGGAAGGCTGGGGTTTGTCATTTGGTGAGACACCAAAACTCTAGCTGAGAATTCTAAACAGCTCTCCCTAAACTGCAAATGAGAGTCTGTGTGGTATGGTGGTTTTAGCACTGGACTGCAACCCTGGAGATGAGGGTTCTGTTTCCCATTCAGCCATGGAAACCTACTGAGGAACCTTGGGCACATCACATACTCTCAGCCACAGAAAATCCCTTGATAGGTTCACCTTAGGGTTGCCATAAGTTAGAAATGATTTCAAGGCACACAACAACAACAGCGACAACAACCTGCAAAATCTGTCGGGAGTGCTTTGGGGGTGTTCCTGCATGGCAGGTGGTTGGACTGGATGGCCCCTGTGGTCTCTTCCAACTCTACATTTCTATGATTCTATGATTCTATGAATTCCAGCATTCATAGGATGTTGCCATGGTAGTTAAAATGGAATCATAGTACTACAATTGTATAGTGTGAAAGAGCTCTCAGTGTTAAGGGAAGGCAAATGAGACCAAAGTAAGCAGGTTAAGGCAGTGAAGTCTAACATGCTGCATTTACATTCTTTGTACACCCTAATTCTTTATCAAATATGTCTCTGAAGGCAATTGGACTGATCTCAAAGTCCAGTTTATATATGGTCCTTCAAATAGCCTGGACCCAAACTATAGACAGCTTTATGGGTCATAATCAGCACTCTGAATTGTGTCTGGAAAGAGATCAGTAGCTGTTAGAGTTCTCATGTGATTCTGGTAACGAGTTATATCCTCTCTCTAACCATTCTCTGTCAACTGTCTTGCTGCAGCATTTTGGATGAGCTGAGTTTTCCAAACACTCTTCAAAGGAACCTCCAGAGGTCCAAACAGAATGTATCTAAGGCATGAGGCACTGTGGTCAGGTCAGACATCTCCAGGAATAAACACAGCTGGAGCACTAGATTTAACTGTGCAAAAGAACCTCCAGCCACTGCCACAACCTGGAAATCCAGGTTCAGGGATGACTGAATCCAGGAATACACTCATACTGTGAATTAGCATCTTCAGGTAGAGAGTAACTCCATCTTGCATAAGATGGATTCCTATTATGTGATTAGCTTTCTTTTTCATCAGGAAAATGTCTCTCTTGTCTGAATTAAATTTCAAATTGTTTAACCTCTTCTGTTCCATTACTTAATCCAGATGCTGATTTAGAATTAAGGTAGCAACCTCAGATTTAGATGGAAAAGAAAATGGAGTTGTCTGGCATAAACATATGGCACCAAATCCCAAATTTCTGAACAACTTTTCTTTGAGGTTTCATGTAAGCAATAAACAGCATCAGAGATAAAACAGAGTCATGAGGGACCCTTGTAGCACACATCCAAAACAACACATTGGAATCTTATAACACACAATTCTGAATTTATTCCTGCAGGAATGACAAGCCACTGCAGAACAATGACTCCAAGACCTATCCCAGACAGTCAACCTAGAACACCCTGGTTAATCATGGTTGAAAGCTACTGAAAGGTCCAGCAGAATCAATACGGAAATGCTATCCTTGTCCAATTCTCAAACAGCGTGATCTATCAAGGCAATCAAAGATGCTTACATCCCAGAAACATGAAGCCAGGCTGAAATAATGTTGATAATCTGATTCTTCCAGGAACCCCTGGAGTTGAGAGCCCACCAAATACTCCAGGACCTTCCCCAAGAATGGAATACTGGAGATGTAAATCCTACAGCATGACAGAAGGCAGATTCTGCTTTCTGAAATGACATCTAACAACCAACTATACTACAGCTAACAGATGTCTTCTGTTGTACAACAAGGTGGGCCAAAGCTTGAGCAGTTTCTTGAACAAACAAGAGATCTGATATAGAGCCTACTTACCATGACATGCTGATTAAACAAGTGTCTTGACAAACAATTCTAGATCACCACTAATTACTGTATATCTTTTGCCTACAGTACCTGGATCCAGTCCAGTGATCTTAGCAAACATATCTTTGTATCAGATTAAATTGAGCTGTTACATAATTAAGACTTAATTCTTTTAATAAAAAAAATACAATCTTTACCATTTAGATCACACCAACACCACTTTGTGATGCTCTGGACAAAAGGAATGAACATTTCCTGTTCCTAATATAGTTCCCCAGAGAGCTCAGTTGTGAGTGCAGTTCTTCTACCACTATCTAAAAGTGAAATTGAGCTAATCTTCTATTTGGCAAAATATGCAATTTAATCCTTACCTCGGTTACTGTGATATCTTTTGTTTTGCTTCCCCAAAGTTCTATGAGACATTAATAAAACTAGAAACAGAATGACTCTAACCTAATTATGATTATATTTTCTCAGTAATATATTGTTCATCCAAGATTAGAAAACTCAGGCATCTTTTCACTGGGTGAACCTAATTAAACTATAGCTCAATTAAATTTATCACTCTAGTTCAAGAATGCCTTGCTTTGCCAGTGTGGAAAAGGCAGTAAACCCTAACGCTTCAAGACTCATTTTTTTCATAATTTGTTTTGATCGTAATGCTGGTGCCAGAGGAAGATCATGGTTGTTTTCAAAAGCTTGTACATTGTAATGCACCAAGTTTGGACATATTAGAAAGACAGCAACGCTATGATTGGGGAAGAGAAGGCACACAGGGCTATTGCAGTCCCCCTGCCCCCTCATGAATAGAAAAGGAAAACAACCCTATCCATAGAAGAAGGATTTTCCCACTTAATTTACCATAGTTGCTTCTTCAGGAGTATTCTACTGACAGTCAAATTCAAAACAGCTTGGTTTGGGTGGTTTTCTGAAAGGAATGGCTAATGGTCTTAGAGACCCATGTTTCCCTGATATGTCTGACTCACATAGACACTCTATCCAAAGATAGACAGGAACTGTGTCAACTTGAGAGTTGTCACAGTAATTTCCTTCCCACCAGATATTCCACCAGACGTGGACCTTCTATTACTCCTGTTTTATATGTAATCTATTTTTATTTTTATATTTATTAACTCCATAATTATATTGTGCATTTCTCCTTTTGACCTGGAGAATAATCTGGCTTTTAATTTTTAGCAGTTTGTCCTACAGCTATGTGAATTTGTGATTTTTTCACATGTTTTGGGCATTTTTTTTTCAGCAGAAAGCAGGGTGTATGTGTAAATGAACCATTTTTTATCATGAAATAAAACAATGTATGTAATACTTACCCAAAAATAAAACAATTTAAAAAATTTCAAATAAATAATTTTGATCTGGAATATTTGAAAACTATATAAGATTTTGTACACAGATACAGCTGCATTCCAATTATTACCACATTTGCAGGTGTATAAGACACACTGGCGTATAAGACGCATTCAATTTTTGAAGGTTATTTTTTGGAAATACTTTTTTAGTATGAGTACATCTTATACAGTGGTGAGGCTTCCCCTTCCCCCATTCCTTTCCATTTCGCCTTGGTGGGAGTTCTCTCTACCAAGGGAAAATGCATAGGAAAGAGAAGGAGAGGTCCAGGGAAACCTTGAGGAAGCGTTCCTTTCACCCCCTGGACTCTCCCCTGCCTTTCCTAGGCATAAGGAAAATGCACAGAAAAAGCAGGAGAAGGGTTGGGGGTGGAGCCAGTGCCTGCAGAGGACTCCCCAGCCCTTCCCCTGCTTTTCCTAGGCATTTTCCTTTTGCCTAGAAAGGCAAGAGAGGGTCCAGCGGGTGGAGCCAGCACCCACACAGGGCTCCCCAGCCTCTTCTCTGCCTAATTTTGCCTAATAGCATGGAAGAGAAGTGGGCGAAGCCTCCTGGGAGTCCTCCTTTCATCTCCTCCTTTTCTTATCCATTTTGCCTCAGCGCATGAGGGGAGGGGTGTGAAAGGAGGGCTTCCAATGACACACCCGGCATATAAGACGCACCCCTTTTTTAAGGGCTATTTTGGGGAGAAAAAAGTGTGTCTTATACACTGGCAAATATGGTATAACTTGGCTTTATAAACCGAAATTCATATTAGCTTTTGTCTACACACAGTGACTGTTTTCCCACACTGTGCACAGGAATTCAACCCACAATTAACCACAGAGGGCTGTTCAGTCCACTATTTTGTTCCCACAATGGCCAGCCAGATGTCCTAAACAGAAGTCCACAGACAAGGCCTGAATGCAATAGTTTATGACAAAAAAAAAACAAACAAAAAACTTCAAACAAAAATTTACATTTATGGCTTGTAGTGAAGCTGTTAATTGTAGCATCCTCGTTTGAACAAAGTGGGGGAAGTAGTTAAATAGTGATGTTCACATTTCATTCAAGCATGTTTCAGAAAGTGGTCACATACATGAGCAGGAAGTTCAAGGACATCTCAGAGTATTAAACTGACATACAGCTATTTAAACGCAACTGTAGTTTCCTTAGGTCCACTCCTCAAACAATGGCCTTTATTATTATTTTGCAATTCAGTAGCAAGTAGCTATCCTTTATGAACAATATCATATGTTTATCAGGTTCAAGTTATTTGTTGGCTTTCAAATTATTAAGAACATTTGCACTTAATTAACTGTCTTGATTGTCCTGACAACCATTTCACTACATTATAGGTATTTTAAAGGAGCCCATTGACCACAATGACAGCCACAGATAAGTACATAATAAAGATAAATATAGCTCATATAAATCTGTTAATGACTCTTCTAGCTTCCTTTCCAGTTCTAGTACTCTGTACTACTCAAATCAGACACAGTGCTTATCACAAGGAAACATAATACCAGAAAGTTTCCAGGAATACCTATGTGGATTCATGTGGCCAACAACACTGCAGGGAAGGGTAGGAGTTTGATACCCACCATGGAAGAGACAAGGTTGTTTTGCATCTGGCACAAGGTGTTGGCATATGATGGCAATGGAGTCAGAGATTATTTAAGGTCTGACCATTCCCTCACATGCCTTTTTCACTTTTTGCAGCATGGATCACCCTCCCATCCTCAGTTACTGGTCACTTTGGGGTTGGCTAGTAAGTTTTTACCCTTTACCAATTTTTTTTCTTACATCATACTGTATCGGTGGGCCTTTTACAACAGGTTTACGGGTGGTGTCAATAAATTGGCTGCGACCTGGCAGGTAGTGGGGGTAGGCAGAATATAAGTCTTCAGTGATCACTTGTGGCACCCTTTTGGTGTGGAGGATGGGTCTAAAGCTTTCTCTTTAAAGCCTCATGGCCCAGGGGGTGGGCATGGAGACTACCCTTGAGTTTAACTTGGAATTGGGACTCTGTCTTCTAGAATTCAGGGGCTTATGTGGGAG
Source organism: Cyclura pinguis (assembly GCA_030412105.1). Lineage (NCBI taxonomy): Eukaryota > Metazoa > Chordata > Lepidosauria > Squamata > Iguanidae > Cyclura > Cyclura pinguis. The sequence goes on from CM059600.1 coordinate 137,475,982, forward strand.
TCCCCTGAGTTACCTTCCAGTTGGGGCCAGCTGGTGATATTTGGATAGCCATTGGGGCTGAGGTATTTCACCCAGGAAAAAGCTGAAGAGGTTGCCAGGCGGTAACACCAGACTTCGGCTGGACCTGCCTCTAGTAACCCTCCATCTCTGTTCCACTTCTAGGCCAATAAAACTTAAATATGCTAGGTCAAATAAAGTGGACCTTTTTAAACCCAATTTTCTGTGTCTGGGCTCACTATTACATAGTTGATTATCAATACCTATGTTTCTAACTACATACACACAAACACAAACACATACACAGGCACTTTACAACTGAAACCTGAACTGAGGATAGGGTTATTTCATAGATGATTCAGATGCTTCTGTGCTATGACAGATAGAGAGATTGAGAGAAAGGCCTGGAATGTCACTGTTAACACATTCAGTCTGAATGGTCTCATGCATCCATCCAGCATCCAATGGAACCATCAATGTGGCATGGTAATTAGTAACTGATTTTGAATAATCAATGGCAAAACAGATTTTCTTTTTAAAAAACTACATAATTGTTGCACTGATTCACAGGTAGTTTGGGAAGGTACATCTGTTTTCAAAGAGGAATAAGGCAAACCTAGGCTGTTTCTGCACTATACTGCTATAGTGCTATTATTCTAGTTTCAACATTCTGTGGAATTCTGGGGTTTGTAGTTTAGTGAGGCCAAAGAGCTATCTGGCTGAGAATTCTAAATGCCTCTCCCTAAACTCCCAGGATTCCAAAGGGGTTAAAAGTGGAATAATAGCACTATAATAATGTAGTGCGGAAAGGACCCATGTTTGAATTATAAAGTGATACTGTATTGATCTAAAATGGTATCCTCTATATATTGGTCAGATGCAAACATTAAGGGTAGACGCACTGTTTTCTGGAAAAAGAGAAAGGGAAATGTTATTGGAACAGTCTATCTGACAGAGGCCAATATGCTGATGTAATCCTGGTGTTATACACTGTTATTTTAAGAGACTGTAGTTTTAATACATTTTCTTTAATGTTTATGATAAAAATGCTTGGCTAGCAGTACTCCAGTGTGGTAGAGATTAATCATTTGGGATGAATAATCTGAATCATGATAACACATGTTATATATCAGAAAGAAGGGATATGGTTACAAGTTTCTATAGAAGTACAGAAAGATGTGATGTGGTGGTTTGAGCTTTGGACCCTGGAGACCAAGGCCCCTTCTGCATGGCATTTGCCATGCAAAAAAGGGCCTGGAGCATTGCACGATTGTGAGGAGCGATCTGCACGACACACTCACAATCGCGTGACCCTCCAGAGGCCGGCAGGGGGCAATCGTTCACCTTTTCATTTTCTGCTTGAAGCCGAAAATGCTGCACAATTGTGCATTGGTCCCGGGCCCCGCTTGCACTTACCTGGTGTGCGGAGCCTCTGGAGCCAGGCCGGTCGCGATTCCTGCCCCAGTGCAGCCTGGGAAGGTCCCAGGCTGCACTGTGGAAGGAAGAGGCGGGGCTCTTGCGCGATCAGGCAGCTCATGCAGAGCTGAAGCAGAAGGGATGGGAGAGCCTTTTAGCAGAGGCTGCTCATGCGATCCCTGCACCCCAACACCGGAACAAGGTAAGGTGCAGAAAGGAACCAAGGTTCAAGTCCCCACTTGGCCATGGAAATCCACAGGGTGACTTTGGACCCCTCACACACTCTCAGCCCCAGAACACCCCATGATAGGTTCTCTAGAAAATGACTGGAAGGCCCACAACAACAATAGCAATAGATTTTTTAAAATGTGCTAAAAGGGGAAGTTGTAGCAAGAAAAAAAATCTTAGTTAAAGTGTAAAGAAGGAATAAGAAAGAAATCCTTATCAGACAATAATAATAGTACCTATGTTACCAGTATCAGATAAATAATTGTATATAACAACAACCATTCGTGGATGACAACCAGTATGATAATTGTATGTATAATAATCGTATGGCAACCGTAGTTCTCAAATCTTTTCCTTCAGGTGTTTGGGAGCCAACCTCTAGAAGTCTCAGACAACTTAGCCAAGGATTAGAGAAAAGCAGGATATGAAATAAATAAACAAAATAAAATATTTTATATCTTGCTTTTCTCCAGCATGAGATCCAAGGTATTGTGGGGGCCAAAGTTCAAAACAACTCAAAGACCAGGGTTTAAAACAGCATGCACTTGCCTGCTGCAAATTGTGTTCCTGAATTACAGTAGCAATGAGATATCTGAGTAGAGCTAATCTCATGGCAATTGGTCTTGGAGCATCTCAGTGGATAAACTTCTCCATCTGCCCTCCTTATTATCCACTCTCCATTGCTTAACTTGTAAGGGAAAGATATGGCTTAATTACTTTATGCTGTGCTATTGGTGATAAGATCTTGCTTTAAACAATACACTAGAGAAACATGGAAACAAGACTGCCTGTCTTGAGAGGTATTACACCAATGCTGAATAAACAAGCCATAGCAATACACACTCACTGGGATCTGATGAGCTGACATAAATAAGGTCTGAGTGGCACATTATTTTGCGCAAACCCAAAAATGTTTTTAAATAAATGGATATCAGTTTAATTTAATAAAAGTCAAGCCACTTCTTTGTAGAAGACAAAGTCTTTGGGCTAATTTTTCAAAAGAAATGTAAATGCCATTTCAGATTATTCTGTTTTGAATAGAATGTTCTATGTAGGCATATTCAGTGATGAAGCTATGTTAAATTTTTCCAAGTTAAATGTAAAGAAGTTTTCAAAATGTCAGACTAATTTCAGATCGCTAATTCAAGTCTCTTTAATTCATACGTCCCTTTGTTGGCTTAATAAAGGTATTATCACAATATGGATTTGGGGATTTGTCTTAAAGTCATCATGGCTGCCCCTGCTTTTTATACAATTCAGAATCATAGCAGAATCAATCAATGTTGCCTGCAGCTACAAAGATTCCGGTCACCAACACTGTACCTCAGTTCTGACAGGGATTTATTCCAAAACTATATTCCTAGCATGTCAAACGTCTAGCAAATAAGAAATCCACCCACATCCTTGAAATGTTAAAGAATGTTCCGCCTAAGTATATAAACAAACAAGTACACACAGACATGACTGACATTCGTGCTTCAGCTTCAATCCTCTGTTGTGTGAGATTTTGCATCTTTGGGTTTATTTGCTCCCAATAAAGGACACTGAATCTTAATGCCGTGTGTGGATCATTCTGCATCAATATTTGTGCAATTAATTCTAGCCAGACAAGCCAACAGCCTACATCTATAAATATTTACTACACCTTCCTCTCAGCCTGGAGAAATAAGTAGAAATTTAACATTGCAACCACACAAAAATGTTTTCTCCCTTCTCCATACACCTCCCTTCACTATGACCTTTTTATTGAACTACATTTCTTGGAACATTATACAGTAGACCTTGTAGCAATTAAATATATCAGAATTTGGGCAGCACATGAAAAAGGCCTTCTAGAATCTTTTCCAGTGATGCCTTGGACTTCAGTTTCAGGAATACTGAATCTTCTTACATTCTATTTTACAAAGAAAAACTGCTACTTTAAATCATGTGCATTTAGGCTCATTAGAATCCATGACCTTAAGCAGGCTTAACACTGAGATGGATGGGATAGAAAAACTTTGATCAAGAACTCCCTTGTCAAAGCCATGCTCTTCTGCGTCATTCTTAAGACATCTTGGGCATGAGCAGGTGTGAGCTCCTGTGAGCTGTTGACAGCTTTCTGAAAGCACGCAATGCAGTTTCTCCACTTGTTTGCCTGCCTTACAAAAAGTGTTCTCACTGCTTACTGCACTGGTAGCATGTTATCATCTGCTGGGAGTCCTAGTATTAAATGCTATGTTCTGTCTTTGAAGAAGAATGCCCTTCAGTGATCAGTGAAACAGATATAAAAAATGAAGGCTATAAAGTGGAATGAAAGTTAGTTCATCAATAGCAACAATAAATGGTGTCCCAGTTATGCTGCTTTCCCTGGAGGAAAACTCATTTCATTAATGGTCCCAGGACTGAGAAATCATTCTAAAGCTATACCATGCTAAAAAGTGCTCCTGTCACTTCCTGCAGAGTCAAAGTATGTCTTTTCTGGTATTTAGGCTATTGAAGGACAATTTGGTAAACACATAATACAAATGAACATTAGCCAGCAATCCCTACCCTTTAAGAAGGTGACTTAAATGGCTTACTTCTTGTCAAATTTCATTTTACTTTGATTTTTACCAGATTACTGAATGATAAACAGGTAGAGAGAAGAAAGGACAAAACAGATGCAGGCTAAATGTTGACAGTATTGTTTCATTTGACCCTAAGTCATCTGTGTAGAACAATGCCAAACTTTTGATTAGTGATTAGATCACTTGAGTTTCACAGTTGCCTACACTGAGCTTAAAAATTGATTGAAAATTAACCTAAAAAGACAAAATCTTTCAGCACAAGCCAGTAACTGATATTGAGTTGCAAATGTAAGCAGCAATTAAGACTCATTCTTCTGCTTTTGTTTGTGTCACCACATTAGTTGTGTGATCCTGATGAGTTGACTTCCTCAATGTAACCTAGTGCATATCTGTTGAAATGTTGGATTTGTTGTAGGATTTGTTGTTGGATTTGTTGTAGTGGAAGTACATGTGTATGTGTAGTACATGTGTATGTTTGTGTGTGCACTTATGCATATGTGTGTGTGTGTGTGTGTGTGTGTGTGTGCACACACTAAACCTGGAATACTGTGGCCTAAATCCAATTGTTAATCTGAAGTAAAGAAGGCCCACTGAATAAAAAGAACTCACTGTATTTAAGTATTGATTTATCTAGTTCCTGTTGATTTGATGAGTCTGTTGTAGCTTGGATGAAAAAATGGACTTAGGTCTATACTATCCTTTCTGCCACACAGCCCTTCAGAACCTACTGGTCTCATTATTACTGTCAAGCTGGGTTGATGAAAAGCCCACGCAATCAATTAGTGCCAATTGGCAGTGTGCTTTATTTGCCAAAATTCACATGAGGACAGCTGCATAAGTGTCCCTTAAGCATGTTGATTTCTTTTTTCAGGTGTTGCAGAGGTTAGTATTTCTGTCTTCTCCTCTTCCGAGCTACCTTAAAGCCCTGAAGCCCCCTTATACAGGTTTTCTGTGCTGCAATGTGAATGATCAGATCAGAGAAGTCCCTGGCTATCCTTCCATCCACCCACCGGAGGCACAAGGATTACAGAAACACTGAGACCTCCCTAGGACACCCTGTGGATCTCAACACAGTTGTCCTCATTGCGCATCATTGTCCAATTCTTCCTGCCCCCATCACATCACAGAATGCCTTGGTGAGGTGGCTTCAGGGCTTTAAAGTAGCTGGAGGTGGTTATGAACCAGCCTGGTGTAATTGTTACACTGCATTAAATGGATGTTGAACTGAGGCCATTCTCTTTTTTATTTATTTAGCTTGTTGTGACAGGGTATTTAGAGATCTTCCAAGTCTAGCAAGATCTCAGGCTATTGGGACTAGAGGTAGGAGTAACTTCTACGGGAGCATCTTAGAACTGTCAGTAGTGAGATGCACGACCTGGCTTGGGGGTACGTAAGTCTACATACAACCACGGAAAGGAGTCACTCATAGCAAGGATCCGATCCCCTTTCTCTGTTTTGGACTACCACTTCTACCAGCCTTGTCCAAGATTTATAGAGGGTTATGCAAGTTGTAGTCCAAACATCTGGAAAACACCAGAGCCCTTTCTGCAACTTACCTGTGTCTGGTGTGGTTGCACGGGGATCACGTGAGCAGCCTCTTCCGTGGGGGTCTCACGCCCCTGCTGCTTCTAGTCTGCAGGAGCTGCTGGCCGGCCGGCCGGCAGGCAGCATGAAGGCTCTGCTTCTTCTTTCTGCAGCACAGCTGGCTATTTTCCCAGGCTGCACTGGGGGAGGAAGCATGAGGGCCATGGCTCCGGAGTTCCGCACGGACGGTAAGTGCACATGGGGCCCCAGAGTGATGCGCGATCGTGCACCATTTTCAGCTAAAAGCCAAAAATGATATAGTGTGTGATTGGCACCTGCTGGCCCCGGCAGCGTCGTGCGATTGTGAGGACGTTGTCTGAAATGCTCCTTCCAAGCATGCAACTCTCTGGACGCCCTTTCACATGACAAATGCCATGCGAAAAGGGCCCAGGTCATTTCTCCCTGTTGTGTTGCAAGGATGGCAATGCTGCCCTTTTTGTTCTACTTAAGCTTTTCCTTAGAGTGGTAATGGCTTGTGCTTGTGATGTTACTCATTGATTATAATGTTCTACTCAAAAATAAAGGGGAAAAACATGATGGTTTAAGAAGTAACATTGCACTGAAAGTTGTCTCTGCTTCTAATTCATCCAAAGGCTACTGTCCTTAATACATCTTACTCAGTGAGAATGCCTTTTCCAAAGGTACCCTTGAAGGCCAGGGCTCCATGGAAATCCATTGGTGACCTTGGGCAATCTGTCAAGAGTTTATACATTGTTATTTATCTAAGCACTTTGGCTTGTATGTACTGATGCCAGTTGAGTCACTCAGACACACTGTACCAGCTTAATTGTGTTCATTTAGCAGAAAAGGACAATGAGGCCTGGGAAAACATTTGAAAACCAGGCCTAATCGAAAACTAAACGTTTTGACATTTTGGAAGCCAAATGATCTAATCATGTGACAATGTGTTATAAAGCAAAGTCTACAGTGGACATGGAAGGAAAATGGGGCACCACTACCCCTCAAAAGAGGCTCTCTGAAAAGTTTTAGGATCCATGTGGACCATGAATGTTGTTTATTGGGGCTGAGAGTGACTGATGCACCCAAGGTCACTCAGTGGGTTTCCACAGCTGACAGGGGAATTGAACCCTGGTCACCAGGGTCGTATTCTTATTCTGAAACCACCACACCATCCTGGCTCTCAAAGCAACTTTCTTGCCATTTGTTAAGTTTATCTATTTATGAACCTTCAGGTATTTAAGTAGCAAAAATTATTGTTCCCATCACACTCCATGTGCCACTATATTTTTGTTTGTTCGTTTTAGGTGTTAGAAAGGAAGGCACGCATCCTGAGTCAACATAGAAAAGTTGGAACTTTGTCTGGGACCACTGAGAGGTAAGAGTGGATTCCAGAAGTGCTATCTGACTTCACTAAAGGGCACAAATAACCAGGACTAAATTTCAAGGTCATTGCAGCATCAGTAGTCTATTCAAACACCTAAAGGGTAGTGCCAAGCAGTCCTACTCAGGACAGAGGCAGAAAAATCCCAGTAGCCAGGGAACATAGGCAAGACCCATGAATAAGTACAAAGGGTAATGAATTCCCTTGTGGCAGCATCTCTTAGGCCCTTTTTGTATGGCATCTGCCATGCCAAAGAGGGCCTGGAGCCTCACGCAATTGCAAGGAGTGATCTGCATGATGCCCTAGCAGTTGCACAAGGCTCCAGGGGCTGGCAGGCAATGATTGAAAATGCTGCACAATTGTGCATTGCTCCTGGGCTCTGCGCGCACTTACCTTGCATGTGGAGCCTCGGCAGCCGGGCCAGTTGCGCTTCCTATCTCAGTGCAGCCTGAGAAGGTCCCAGGCTGCACTGCAAAAGGAAGAGGTGGGGCTCTCACGTGAGCAGGAAGCTCGTGCGGAGCTGAAGAAGCAGCGAAGTGAGAGCCTCTCACAAGAGGCTGCTTGAGCGATCACTGCACCCCAGGGCCAAGAAAAGGTAGGATGCGGAAAGGGATAAAGTCTTTCCTCCCCTTTTCCCAGGAGGCTTAAGGAAATTTTAGTCCCTCAAGTTGGAAGTTTACAGTGTGATTCAGACAACCAAATGCCTCAAGAGGGATGTCCTAATTCATGAGGAGATCCCATCAGATGGGCTCCTGGGAAAGCATACTCTTATCAGCTCCTACCTCATTATAATTGAATCTCACTGGTTGGGATACTTGTAGAATAAAGGAAAAGACAGCATGATTCAGTGGTCTGGGTGTTGAACAAGGACCCTGGAGGCCAGCTTTTGAATCCCCATTCAGCCATGGAAACCCACTGGTTGACCTTGGGCAAGTCACACTCTTTCAGCCTAGGATATAGGCAAAGGCAAAGGCAAGTGCCCTCTGAACACATCTTGCTAGGAAACCCCCTTGCTAGGTTCACCGCAGGGTTGCCATAAGTTGGAGAACAACCTGAACACACACAACAACAAAAGGAAAAGCACCCTCCTCAACTAAGCTGTCATTTTGTTATCAAAACATCATCATTTATCTTCATGAAATTTAAAAAGACTCATATTCTGAGGGACAGTGTCATGACAAAAACTTTAGGAAATGCCAAGACTGAGCAGCCAACAATCATTTTTTTTTAATCGTCTTTAAAAAAAAGCACACACCAAACACCAACATTTATTGGTATACAGCACAAAAAACATGAATTACCTTTTCTAAAACTTTGCTGGGTTAATTGTCTCCTTGGGATCTACTGTTTTTCAAAATGTTCCATGGATGTGCAAAAAAATGATATGTTTTTTTAATTTTTAACAGTTTTTCATTTTCTAGTGAAAGTCAGTGAGAGAGAAATTGTGATCTGCGTTCCTGAGTCTTGATTTGCTGTGCTGGCTGGATGGCTCTGGATTAGTCTGGACCAAATCAGGCCTAGATCCAAATCCCCAAAATGGACTCAAAACCAAATCAGGAGGCCCTAAAACAGTTAGTTAAAAGGAGTAGGACAATCTTGTCCTGACTACATGGATGGATCTGGAGTAAGAGGGCTAACCCTGGGAAAAAAATACCATTTGTTTAAGAGATATCCACTTTACAGATCTAATGCTGAACTTTGTGTTTCTTGGATGGAAAAGCAGTCATCTCAAAAGAAAAAAAAAATTGAGAGAGATTTTAGATGTGTTTGGTATAGAATTTTTCTGTTCTTTTTTATACTGAAGTCCTTTCTTTTTATACTTTTAAAGGGCTTTCAAATATATTATGACTCACAAAGGGAGAATGGAGGCTTGAATTGTGGGGCACAATGATTCTCTGGCACCGTGGATGCGTGACATTCTCTCTTTTCTTTTTTCATAGATTGATTGAGTGCTATTGTTTCTGAACAGCTGTTGATTGCTACGGCTGTCGATCTTCGGACCAGCTAAAAGGTTATAAACTGTATGAAATTATGTACTCTGACTGGCTTTATAAAATTAATATCAGTACATTCTTCTCACACTGTCACTGAAAAATTATAATTGTGAAATTTAAAAGAAAAGCTTACAGTGGTTTTGCAGAAAATCTCAATTATGCTATTGTTCCCATATTTTGATCTCGGCCACTAAGCATGTACAGAGAGTATAGTTTTCAGTATGCTAAGGAAGGCTCCAAGGGACCATTTGCAGTGGTGTTTATCCCCCTTGGAGAATGGGAATAAATGCATACAACTGACAAGATGATCATAATTATAGCCTACAGAAAATATCCAACCATTAGGACCTTGCAAATTGTACTAATTTTTACAACAGAGTCAAGTAGATACCTGAGGTGTGTACAAAATACACAGAGATGCCCTGTCACAGAAAAGTAATAACTGAGAGTAGCAAGCATGTAATTCCTTTTCAAACATTTCTCCATTTTTTAAAAAAAGAAGGAAGATTTGCTAACTTTATAAAAGTAACATTCTTGCAACACTCCTTGTTTCCTCAGTTTCTTAAAATGTGTCAGTCTCCATTAAAGCCACCTCTTTCCTATTCTCAGTTTAGAATACAATTTTGACACCTTTTATACTTGCCAGCCTTTAAGGATGTTGTACTTTTTTTTTTAACGGAAGTACTCACTTGTCACTGCTTCTGTAACAAGAAGCTAGTTATACAGTATTTACCTGATGAGTCACAAAGTGGATTGACTTAAAGTGGAGATTCAAATATTTGAAAGGACTTGCCAACACTGTACATGCAAAGGCAGAATGTTATAATGCATTGTTGTTGAAAACATAATACTGTTTAGTACTTCTCAGAAGTACAATGACAGTATGAAGATGGGATCTGATGGAATTCACTTAGTGACTTATTGTCATGTGTTAAATACCTGCCTTATAAATAAAATGTGTCAATAGGAAAAACAATAGAAAAGCATGCAGGATGACATAAAAAAAAACCCGAATGTGTTTCATTGAATTAATGAAAAGGATACAACTGTGAAAGATTCAACTGAATTAAGATTTACGAAATTATAAAAAAGGGAAAACAAAGGACAATTTCCATTTGCCTTTTTGTTTTCAAACTGCAGAATGAATAAGAGAGATGCTCTGTCTGGTAGAATGTATATAAAAACCTCACAATAAAATCTTTCTTCCAGAAGAGGTTCTTGAAACTGTTAACAACTGCTGTAAAAGCTCATGCAACAAAAGAGGACATTTAAGTCTTCCAGAGACATGTTCTGTTATGAAACTCCTACCAAACTAGGCACACACTGTGGCCATTCTGTGGCATTGTCACCTGCACAATTGAACTATGTAAAGATATTTCTTAACTGAATTCTCCCATTTTAAATAAATAAATAAATAAATAAATTCCAACCAATATAATGTATTGGGACCCTCTTCAAAAAAGAAAAGAAAAGAAAAGAAAAAAGACCACCAAGACGTTTTATGGTGAACTATGATGTAGTGAAGAAAGCTGACATGAAGAGGATTGATTCATTTCAAAGGTGAGGTCTGAAGAGATTTTCATTTCATTTAAATACAATAAGCTGCCAAAAAGGCAAATGAATGGGTCCAAGAGCCTGAACTCTTCCTAGAAGAAATTGTTCTTGGGCATGCCAGGAAATGGCATGACTCATTAGAAAAAACAATAATGCTTGGTAAGGTGGAAGTTAGCTGTAAAAGAAGAAGAGTATCTTACAAGTGAATAGACTCTATCAAGGAAGCCACAGGCCTGAGTTTGCAAAACTGTTAATAACAAAGGCAAGTTCTGCACTACACTGTTATAGTGCTATTATTCCACTTTCAACATCCTTTGGAGTTCTGAGGTTTGCAGTTTATTGAGGCCAAAAAGCTCTCTGGCTGAGAACTCTAAATACCCCTCCCTAAACTGCAAACTCCAGGATTCCACAGGATGTTGAAAGTAGAAGAATAGCACTATAACAGTGTAGTGCAGAAATGGCCGAAGTCTTACCGGAAGTTTCTCGTTCATAGGGGTGCCATAAGTCAACATCAACTTGATGGCAATTAACAACAGCAAATGATGCAGCAATACAGAAGTGGTATGTTTTGGCTGATCCCATTCAGGTAAAATTGAAAGTGTTTTGGAGGTGGACATTGGAATTCTCATTGTAATGGTTAAACTATAATATAATCCTAACCCAAACCACAACACTAACCTTCATCTAATGGTTTATGCACTCAAATTTTCACTAGAATCAGATAATGCCCCACAATTCATGCAATGAAAGTTTTTCTTTCTCTTCCTTCCTTCCTTCCTTCCTTCCTTCCTTCCTTCCTTCCTTCCTTCCTTCCTTCCAGTGCTGGTGCTGAGCAGTTATGGACGATCTAATTCAACTTACTGCAGTGCTCTGCTAAATTGCACTATGCTGAAAATGCTTGAAAAAAATAGGGAAAACTGTTCAGTTTTCAAAAACTATTCACAATTTGGGACTTATGCTGCACAAAAATGTCAGGGTATTTTTGTGCAGAAAATAATACTGCAATATTATTTCTGTACCAAAATAAATAAGTAAATCCTGCTTTCTGTGCAAAAAATCACATGTGTGAATTTTTCATAAAATAAGTGTTGAGGTGTTGGGGTGAAGTTACACTTTTTATTGTGGGTCAGCCTCACAGGTCATGAGGAGAGAATTGCCCAATCAAGGGAGAAAAGGTGAGAATCTTTGAGATGCTTTGATGGAGAAGTTATAAAAATCTTTGAGAGATCATGCGGTGGAGAGACAACAAAGAAACATCCTGGAGCTGAAAGCTATGCCAGTAACAGGATGCAGGCCCTAGGCCTTGCCTTCTGACCTCACTCTTCTCTTAGACCATCTAAGCCTGTGAACCCCCATGTGAGTAGCTAGAATATTAAGTAGTTAGTCACACTAGGTCTTTTATTATTTTGGAAGTTTGTCTGACCTGGAGAATGTATCTGTTTTTTTATAACTACTTGTAACTTAAGCGTACCTGAGAGGGGGGAGCTTCTCATGAGTATTATTGTCTTGTTTACTTGCATGCCTTAGAATAAATACTTATCTGTAGAACCTCTGTTTCCTTTCCATTCCCACGCCATTCTCGGTACACGCTTAAGCTGTTTCCGCACTACACTGTTATAGTACTATTATTCCACTTTCAACATCCTATGGAATTCTGGAGTTTGTAGTTTAGGGAGAGGCCTTTACAATTGTCAGCCAGAGAGCTCTTGGGCCTTAGTAAACTACAAACCCCAGAATTCCACAGGATGTTGAAAGTGGAATAATAGTACTATAACAATGTAGTGCGAAAATGGCCTTAAATAGGACTTCTCTCACTCAGAAGGGGGAAATGAGGGAAGGGAAAGGTCCTTAAGTATAGAGATTGGTAATCCTCAGAGCAGAGTCTCACTGTACTGCTCAATTAATTCAGAATTCAGTGGGTGGTGACAGTGAAGAATTAATGAACCCTGGGGGAATTTCCTGCTCTTATTCAAGGGCAGAAGTCAGTCTTAGAGGGCTGGAAGTTGGCCCAGTATGAAGAAACACATTATAAACATTTTTTAAAAAAAAATCATCTTGTATATCCTTTCTGTTATTAATGTTTTAGTAAGAATATAGAAACTCCATGGTGGAGATGGGCTCTGTTTTTTCTTGGACATCTGTTACTCTGCTAAACAATATAGACAGTGATGACACTATATAAATTATCACAGCCACAACTGTGAGCTTCCCATTTGCCAGCTAGCCCACTCACCCTAAAGTGTGTGTGTGAATTCTATCACAGTTGTTACTGTATCGCAATGAGAAGGCACTATTAGAAGATGTATTGGTGATGAGAAAGAATGGGGAAAAAGAGGTTATTTTGAGAAGCAGTTTCTTTTTATTATAACCCTATAACAATGTTCAAGTTGGGGGAGTACACTGTGACTGCCTTTCTGACTGTCTACATGGATGGTAACTGTCTAAAGAAGAGAATCTCTTCTTTCTTGGAAGGTTCCCTATGTTGGGTAATTGAGAGATTTTTAGTAATAAGTCTCCCAATCAGCAGAGTATTTTGTAATGCAGAGGCAGAAGTTGATCAAATTACCAGTCCCACTTTATCAGTCCACCCCAGACACACTAGCGCAAAATAAACACAGTTTGGTTAAAAATATATAAAAAGGATTTACTCACATAATCTTGTGCATAGTTTACACAGGTTCAATTCTTGAAAAAACATAAGAAGAAATTGAGAAGCCACATGCTTACAGAGACTTGCTTACATGCTTGCCAGACGATTGGAGACCACATGCTTTCAGGGAAGCCGAAGAACAAAAAGGGAAGAGGAAGGGAACATGCAAGGGGAAGTGGGTGTTGACCAAACAACAGGAAGTTTACTCTAGGCAGTCCCCCCTATGCCTACAATAGATATGCAAACTAACTAGCCAGTTAATTAAAGCATGCAAAGGTTGCCACTTTGAATACTCTATACCATCAGGAATATTGGAATATCTATATACTAATACTATATACTAATCATATGGAGATTCTCCATGTACTGAGAATGCTGTGCTTCTCAACAGGTCACATGTGGAGAGACATGGAAAAGAAAGGGGAAGGGACTGGCACTTTCTTCCTCATGTATTTATTCCACATGTGACTAGGACACCTGAATTCATTTTGGGGCCTCCTAATCACCTCTTGTCTACATTTGTAATGACCACCACAGAGAGCACTGTCGTGGCTCCTGTCAAGGCTTTGCCTCCAAGCCCAAGTTCCTGTGAAAGAACACAACTTCATTATCATCCCCTTATTATTCTGGTTCTGAAGTGTGGTTGAAAAAAAAGTTCATTTTTAATTCTGTAACAGTGTTCACTTCACATATAATATAAAGGCTTTGAGAATACACGTTTAGGCTAGGAAGGACACACACACACACACACACACACACACACACACACACACAAGTCATTTAGCCGGGTGGGGTAAGAAAGAGCCCTCCTGATTAGTTGGAGTTTTGGACAGAAAAGGAAAGAGGGAGAACACCAGAGAAAAGGGGAGGTTTGTAGCTAGTACTGCTGGAATGGACTAGTTGATAAGTGTAACTAAGGAGAGTAAGATATTAGTTAAGTGGAAGTATGGTAAATAGGGACATGGTCTAGCTACGGCTATTTCCACACTACACTGTTATTGTGGTATTATTCTATTTTCAACATCCTGTGGTATTCTGGGGTTTGTAGTTTACTGAGGCCAAAGAGTTCCCTGGCTGAGAATTCTAAATGCCCCTCCCTAAACTGCAAACCCCAGGATTGCATAGGATGTTGAAAGTAGAATAATAGCAGTATAATAGTGTAGGGCAGAAATGGCCTAGGTTAGCTAGATGTATATAATCTTCAGCTGTTTCATTATCTTATTGTCTCTGTGTGTGTGCGTGTGTGTGTGTCCATTCCTAGTTTAAAACTTTCTTCCTGCTGACACTTTTTTTCAATAGACTTTAAACTTTCATATCTGAAGCTTTGCAGTCTCCTTTCCCTGTCTCTATCACAGCTCTAAGAACCATTCCTGAATTAACTGAACTGCATACTCAGAGAATTTGAAGATTGTCTTGCTGAAGGGGCCCAATGAAATCAAAATTACACCTGTTAGCTGAAAAAAGCCAAAGGAAAGGAAGAGGCAAAAGGAGTGTGGGCATAACTGTTCTGATCATTTTCCTTTGCTCTCAGGATCTGGAAATGTTTCATGATAACCCCGTTGCTCAATAAGGATCTTGTCTAATTAAGTGATGTGCTTTTGATGCTAAGGATGTTCTGGAGAATTAGGTATCCTGCAGCTGGTTCTTCTGTCCATTCTGCCCTGCTGCTCCATCTTCCTTTTGATCACTTTTCCCTTGGGGATGTTATGGCCCATAAGTACAGTCTTCCTTCCCTTGCAAGACATTTAGCTAACTGAGGAAAATCAAAAGGTATATCACTGAACTAATTTTATTTTTTTGCAACAAAGAGGATTAAATAAATAAATAGATAATGACAAATATGACACAGATAATGTTTGCTCAGAATGCGCTTACAAATGACAAATAAAGAACTATCAGAAAAATCACAAAGATTGAACAGATGAAATGACTGCTAACTGAACAATCAAAGCTGAATGTGTTGTAAATTCTGCAGATATTCAGATACCTGTGGCTGATGTTCCTTCCTTAGTGAAATTTCAACTCATTGCAAGAGGGACATTTTCACCCTTGACCAATTTGGCAATGGAGTTTTTAACACCCTGGAAAATGCCAATAGTTTTACAGCTCTAGGAGTCATTTCACTGGGTTTTCAAGACAGTAATTGGTGCAACCTTAGAAATAATGACACAATGCAAGATCTTCTTGGAAGCTGCTGACAAAGTATGTGTACAATAAAAACAGTGAGCTTGTCAATGCAGTTTGATCTAAAGGCTTGCCCTTTCACAGTAAGCGGAAAAAGAGAGAGAGAGAGAGAGAGAGAATGAGAGAGAGAGAGAGACTAGAAAGCCAGGCTATGCCAAGTGTTCTAGCATAGTTTCTTTCTGGGCTGTTCTCTGACTGTTGTTCTGCACTGAAACCTTGAGTTTGATTCATTTTTTCCCCTTCATTATGTGCTTAGCAGGTAAACTATAGGTGGACAGCATTTCATAAACAGAGCCTTATGGAAGACCACATGTCATGGTTCCTCTTAATTCCTCTTAATAGCATAACATTGGGAAAGACACAAACCATTCCCTTCTTCATAATACACATTTTTCTTGCATTGCAATTCAGAATGCCAACCTCCCACTATTCAGGATGGAGAAATCTGACAGTTTCCCTTTTCCGTTCTTTGAAGTCCCAGATATGCTATTTATGAATTTTTCACTGACTGAAATTATCGCACTATTTCATTGACCGCTTTCAATAGGTGCATGCTTTTGCCATGCTATCTGCAGCACCGAAAGGATCTTGTAATACCTATCTATGATATAGGTGTTAAAGATGAGAAACCTCTCAGAAACAGGTGGCAATGCCATTCAGTATTAACAAGGTTAAATACACATGGATTCAATGCCAGAATTGAAACTGATATTCCTGTATAAACAAATGTGGTTTTGTTTTCTCTTATTTTTTTCTAAGAATTCCCTCACAAATTCTATTAATATTTATTTTAAAAAATGCAATTTTTTTTTTACCAAAAAGAACTAAGAACAGAGTAGTTGCCATCCCAATATTGACTCATAAGTTCAGATCATGCAAATATTTGAATGTGCTGAACAGTTATCTGAATCTTGTTCCAGAAGATGAAGAAGAAGCAGAAGAAGGACTTCATTCAGATGGCTAGCAGCTGCTTCCAACACTGTGAAGTGTCTAATAATAGCAGTAAGGCTATGTCATTCACAATGCAGAGGTGTTCCTCTAATATAATATTATGCCTATTGAAATTTGACAGTTTGGATAATGACTATTCCCATGAGTCTTCATATTTTTACAAATGATAACATAATTCAAATGAGACTGGAGATAGAAGTTCGAGTAAAGACCAGGCAGAATGTTCCTTTTGGTTAATCAGGTTTTGTAAAATCACGCCATTTTTTACTATTATTGTGATTACTGATGTGGAACCAATAATGTGTGTATGATTTCTTTAAAAATGTCTGATCATTTTTAAAGCTCATATGACCCATATATATAGATAGATGAAACCAGAATGGTTTTTTTCCGGCTTTGATTAATGGCTGCAAATATATGTAGACATGTGATTTGCCTCGTCTAATGTCCATGTGGTGATAACTTAGGGAAGCAAATGTTCTTGGACAATTTTAGAAGGAATCTAGGCACCAAAACAGAAAGTGCTCACTCATAGGCACCCAGTTTTAAATGCCAGCAAGGATAATGGCCCACAATGGACTATATCTAATTTCTGGTCACAATTACAAGAGAATTTTCCTTCATTCACCTCCCTCACAAAAAAGTAATTGCTAGAAGGTTTTCCATCTTTCCACATTTCATTGGAGAGGTGCATGACACAGGCAGAAAAAGTGGAATGCACAAATATAGCATGGTGGACACGTGGCTGGATAACAGTACATGTGAAAGAGATCTAGGAATCTTGATGGACCACAAGCTGAACATGAGTCAGCAGTGTGATGTAGCAGCCAAGAAAGCCAACACAATTCTTGGTTGCATCGATAGGAGTATGGTCCCTCAATCAAAGGAGGTAATAGTACCACTCTATTCTGCTTTAGTTAGATTTCATCTGGAATACTTTGTCCAGTTCTGGGCATCTCATTTTAAGAAGGATATTGACAAGCTGGAACTGTCCAGAGGAAAGCAACCAAAATGGTGAGGAGTCTGGAAGCCATAACCTATGAGGAATGTCTTAGGGAGTTGGGTCTGCAGAAGAGAAGGTTAACAGGGGACATGATAGCCATGTTTAAATATTTGAAGGGATGTCATGTCGAGGAGGGAGCGGGCTTGTTTTCTGCTGCTCCAGAGACTAGGACAAGGAGCAATGGATTCAAACTACAGGAAAAGAGATTCCACCTAAACCTCAGGAAGAACTTCCTGACAGTCAGAGCTGTCCGGCAGTGGAATATGCTGCCTCGGAGTGTGGTGGAGTCTCCTTCTTTGGAGGTTTTTAAGCAGAGACTGGATGACCATCTCTTAGGAGTGCTTTGATGTGAGTTCCTGCATGGCAGGGGATTGGACTGGATGGCCCCTGTGGTCTCTTCCAACTCTATGATTCTATGAAGAGCAGCTGTTCTGTCAGTGAAACATAACCATTGGGTCTAAGTTTTGTAGAAGTCAAAGTTACCTTGAACCAAATGAAGTAGGTCAGGGATACAGTCTGAAGCCTTGAGAAGAGTCACATTTCAGAAACTGAAATATATAGCAATTATGCCCTTGGATTTAACCAGTGTACATGGAGTCAGGCTGAAAGACAAAAAAAGTCCTCATGGAAGAAGATGGAAAGTATGGGGGACGAAGACAGAGAACTGAGGGTGTTTTTTAAAGCAATAGTGTCCCTGAATGAGGAATGGCAGAAGACATTGGATCCATAAAGAGTTAGCAGAGGCATTCTCTGTTATTACTGAATTTTTTTGGATCCTTGAGATAGTTGTCATACTTTGGACATATGAGATGATGTTAATCACTGGAAAAGATTCTTATCTTAGGGAAAGTAGAAGGCAATAGGAAAAGAGGAAGATGACACTACAGCTGAATTCTTCCAATCAAGGAAGCCACAGACTTGATTTTACAAGACCTGAGGAGGGCAGCTGATGTCATGTCTTGGTAATCCCTCATGCAATTGGGCTCCGTAAGTCAACATTGATTTGGTGGCAGATAACAACCAACCATTTGATTTAGTCCTTTTAGTTCATGTTTTTTTGCTTTAAAATGAAACATTTTACCATTGCTCACAGGGCAATGGCATAAATAGCTGTTTTGGGATTGTAGTCTTTGTGTTATCACTGTTCAAATGCAGCTGTGTGTAAAAAAAAATAATCATTTTGGCCTCAGCAATGATTTTAGGGTGGCCAACTGCTATAAGCAGCGTGGCAGCTCACATTGTCTCATCTAAATCTTGGAGCATTTTGTTTATCTGTTATTTTCTTGGCTATTGTTGCTTGCTTTCACAATTCAGATCACGATAAGTTGGCATAGGAATAATTCATGAATGTTACAAAATCTATGGGCTTTCTTCCATAGTCGGTGCTTTTGAATTTTACATCCAACTGCTTTCAAGGATTATTTTGTATTATTGCATTTTCTACAGAGCATAATAAGCTAACATTTTTGTCCTGAAATGCTTATCTGTTTTCATTTGATCATGATGCAGAATAACCATAGTAGCCTAATACTGCTGGGGAAATGAATTTGTAAGATTCCAAACCACTATTTGAAAAGAAATATTTGCATAATATTTAGTTAAATCCCCAATGGACATACTAAGACCTCGATTTTGTTTGCAGATGTTATCTTGAATTCATAAATGCTCATATTTCTTTCTATAGGATTCTTTAATGCTTTAAAACATGTTTTCAAGAGATTCTATACTCTGGGAACAGAATCTTAAAGTGAAGTGTCATGGGAAGCTTTACAAGGAAGAATTATTTCATGCAAAAAGTATTAATCTCATCTTATTTTACTTGCGTCAGTGGCTCTGGGAAGAACCCAAAATGAATTAATTTGAAAGGAACAGGCTGTACAATTTCTGAAAAATCTAAAAGTCTTCTCAAATAAGAGATACGGCCAACAGCTGGAGTTTTTGGTTAGCCTGCTAAGAGAAACTGATAAGTAGTACCTTTCAACTTTCAACCATTCATATTACTTTAAATGGCCGAGCACAGCAGGAGCCAAAGCAGCTCTGTCTCCTCCCATCCATTTCTTCCCTTCCTTCTTTCACCACTGTGTGGTATGCCTGGATTCCTTTCTACAGAATACAAGATTGACAACAGATTGATACTGAGGGAATGGGCAGAAAAAAGGGGGAAAAACCGAAGGCTAATGTATTTTTGGTTGCACTGCCGGATTGAACAGGAAATGTCTGAGCTGTGCCCATGTGGTAAGGTAATGACTGGTATAAATATTACAAATAACGAAGGAGATTAAGGGAAAAAATGTGATTCCTAGATGTACTCAGGCTGCAGCTTTAAAAGTGAATTTCGTTGTAGATCTCTGCGGTTAAAAAGGCTGATACTTTATCTTACATAGAGCTGATAGATGAGAGACGATCACCTGCAAATGTTAGGGGCAACTTTCCCTAACTACAGTCATGCTTTGTATAACATTTCAATCTGCTAAAGAATTCTGGAGAACTCAAAAACATTTTGAGCAGTTTTGGATATTTCAGCAGGTTCTAATAAAGCTATTACTATGTTGTAGCTCTAGATTTTTTTCTAATGGATCAACATGGTTTATATTTTTCTGTGCTTTGATGAATAGGCCATTTAACCATAAATAAGAAGGATTTTAAAAGTGGAAAAAAACCCTGCTTCTTCCTGAAAGTGGAACATAAACTGGGTTAGAATCCTCTTGCTTTTATTAATGGGTATAACCTTCTGTTTTATCCCTCTAGGCTTTTGTGAGGCATTGTGGACATCTTGTCATTCCTTGGCTGATGTTCCATGCCCTGGGTATATAACAGCAACGGGAGTGAGGGGGCATTGGTGTAGCTCTGTCCCTACCAGCTACTGATCAGCTACTCCCATGTTCACCCCATTCTTTCTTAACCATTAAATAGTCACTAAATAATGTGCGTTGTCACTAAGAAGTGGCCAGAAGCCCTTTGAAAGAGATGGTCTGTAGTTTGCCAAGTGTAAGACTCCACAACCATGATGTAGGATCATGGCTATTGTGTGCTATACCTTAGTGAAACAGAACCTTGTTCAACTGACAGTGTGTGTACACATATATGCAGTGCCATATAATCAAGTACCTGGAAATAATAATTATGCATCAGTTCCTCGGTGGCATAAATGTGTATGGGAAAGGAGCCAGAACACTATAGTAACTATGGCCATTTCTGTACTAGGCTGTTATAGTGCTATTATTCCACTTTCAACACCCTATGGAATCCTGGGGTTTGCAGTTTAGGGAGGGGCCTCTCCCTAAACTGCAAACCCCAGGATTCCATCAGATGTTGAAAGTGGAATAATAGCACTATAACAGTTTAGTGTGGAAATGGCCAAGGAGTTAGGTGATGTGCTTCATCTCTGTCCATGCTCAAGAAGCTACAAATTGCACACACATTTGGCAACCATTGTTAGTTGCTGAGATGACACAAGTCTGAGAAATTAGGGAGGAATCCTTGTCTTCTCAGATTTCAGTTGGTATAATCATCTGTACCTGGGGAGATTTCCAAGGACAGTTGAAAAGAGTTGGAAACATGACCCCCAAAAACAAATGCGGCAGATGTCTTCTCATAAGATCTAGACTCACTGGTGCACAAATTAGGACAGAAGTCCAAAATCTCACATAGACTAATGGTTTTTGCATGTGCTGTGCTCAGTGAGCTTAGATACAGAACCTGAACCACTGTGGTACTGTCTACTTCTGGGAGAATGAGAGGATCTCTTTGTTGCTGTTCCAGGGCTTCCAGCAGCTGAATGTGAAACTAACCAACTGTTTTTTCTGTATCCTTGCCATATATCCTTTTGTGTGCAAGCTGTCAACAAAGCTTTAAACCTTTCCCACAGGCATAGTTATTGCTCTTGATCCTAAAAGAATCTCTTACCTTTTGCAAAACAAAATCTTCAAAGAGCATCTGGAAATTCCTCCACATATTTCTCGCCAATGTGCTCAGCCCTACTGCAATTGATAGATGATGAGGAACAGTCACATGCATGTATTAGATACTGCCCATGACAACATTTTTCCCTCCTTCTGTCTGCCAGAAGAGTTTTGGTATTGTTGTCATGGGTATAAATCACAGGTGGGCAACTGCACAGGACAGGGACCAATTTTCCACACACACTCAACCCCACAGAGGTATCCCCATTTCTCCTACAAAATGGCAATTCAAATTGGTGTTGTGTCCCAGGTTTTAATTAAAAATGAAATAGAAAATATTTAAAGGAGGTGAAGGGCATTTTGGAGTAGTGGAGTATGGTTGTTTTGTGTATCTTCGAGCACATTGGTGGCTTTGGGTGCAATTTTCAACTGAAAAACATGCCTTTCTTTTAAAAATGGGAGGTTCAGGGAACACTGAGGAAATGGCAAGTTTCAGAGGCAAATGTAGGACCTAGAACCTCATTCACTCATGAGCTGCACTTTCCTTTATAGCTATTAATTTCCACCAAGTCAGCTTTGACTTATGGCAACCCTATGAATGAGAGATCTCCAAGTCATCCTGACCTCTGCTCAGATCTTTCAGACTCAGGACCATGACTTCCATGATGATGATGATAAAGATGATTTCTCACCCCTCCCTTCCTGTGGTTCAAGATGGGGAACAACAACAAATAACAGATAACATCAATTAAAAGATCATATAAAACTAATACATATTAAAATCCATCAATAAATATGTTAAAAACCATAATTTAAAAATAATCTGGATAGGCCTGCCAGAAGAGACTGGTCTTAATGCCCTTTTAGCACAGGGCAGAACATCAACATAAACATTCAGGGACAAAGATAATAAACATAAAACCATAGCAACACATGGAATGAAATCCTCAACATGCCACCAGTTGCTACGAGCTCAGCACCTAAAATACAACTCAGGCCCTTTTCGCACCTTACCTGGTGCCCCTGGCATCGTGTGGGGATCACATGAAAATCCTTGTCCAGAAGACACTCATGTCCCCTCCACTTCCCCTCCGCACCAGCTCTGTGCTGGCTGGAAGGAAGTATGAGCGCTCTGCTCCTTCCTTCCGCAGCACAGCCGGGTACTTTCCCAGGCTGTGCTGGGGAAGCAAGTGTGATGGCCATGCGTTCGGAGCCTCTGCACGCAAGGTAAGTGCGTGTGGGGCACAGGAGGGATATACGATCATGCATCAGTTTTGGCAACGAGCTGAAAATGACACAATGCGCAATCACCCCCTAATGGCCTCGGGAGCATTGTGCGATTGCGAAGACATCATGTGGAACAGTTCTTGCAATTGTGTGACACTCCCAAGGCCATTTCGCAACAGGACTGGCGTGCGAAAAGGGCCTCAGTGACTTAAGACTGTGAAACAGAATCTTGTTCAACTTACAGTATATGTACACACATATACAATATCAATTAACCAAATACCTCAAATTCAAAGAGGAATGCCTTCAGCCCTTTATGAAAATGGGTGAGATCCTCCTCCAGCTGGAGGTCCAAAAAAAGGCCGTTCCACAAATACAGAGCCAGATTTTGAAAGGCTTTCAACCTTGACAGAGCTGTGAGCGTTAGTGGAACAGGTAGTAATCCTTTGCCTGTAGATCTTAAATTCCCGGATGGAACATACCATATTAACTGAGCTGTGAGGTACTGAGGGAGGTTAGAATGCAAAGCCTTGAATACCAGAACCAAAAGTTTGAAACAGGCCCTGACCCAAACTGTTAGCCATTGAAGTATTCAGATGATCTCTAGAAGGTTCAAAACATTTTGTTTACTTATGCAAGCCTTACCTGACTTGCTTTAACTTGACTTGGTTGCTTCATTTCTTCTAGGAAGAGTTCAGGTTTAACCTACTCTCTGATCCATTTATTTGTCTTTTTGTATTTGTATATCACTCCTCAAGCACCACATTTCAAATGAGTTGATTCTCTTCCTATCAGCTTTCTTCACTCTCCCTGCTAGCAGCAGTGCTACCAGCAACATGTCCTCTTGCTTCACAGGAACATGTAATCCCACCACCATGGAAAGGAATTGCTACGGTGCAACATTTTCCTTGTTCCTAATTTAAATTGTTTCCAAGAATATGAAAGCCTTAGCAGCATATGTACCTCTGTTGCCCTTAAAAAACTGCAAGACTTCATCTTCCTCTCAAGAATGCCCAAGCATTCAAACAGATTTATATCTATTCTTTTAGATGTCCACTTGTCTCCACTATATGTAAAACTGATTAAAGTAGAAGTTGCTTGAAGTCAGGTCTAGTCAATTTTACCACTAATTGTTAGGCGATTAAGCTGCTTCAGATTATGATAGGAACTAACAAATACCCTCTCTTTCACTTTTTTATTGTTATGATCACTATAAGGTGGTTATGGTAGCTGCTGCTGGGAGCCACCACAATAGGGGTGTAATTCTTCACTACGTTTCCTCTCAGAGGTAGCAATGGGTAGGTTTAAAAAAATCCTGTGTGAGAAATTTTTCAAAAGTCACACAGTTTCCAAAGCCTATTTACAATTCAGGACTAATTCTCCACAGAATTCTCAGTTGGTAGTTTTGTGCAGGAAAACATGCATCCACACAAACTTTTTGTATAGAAAATGCTGTTTTCTGTGTAAAACAATGACATGTGAATTTTGCACAAAGTAAGTACCAAACTGCAAAGATTTTCAGCAGTCCAGGATTCTTCTTGTCAAGACTTGAAAAACATGGTTTTGACCATGTTTTTAAAATCAAGTATTCTTCCCACCCCTATTCCACAGTCCTGGAGCATTAACCTTTTGCCACAATGTGTGTGCAGTTATTCAGCTACCAGTATTAAAGGGATTGGTCTTGTTTCTGTATGTACATGGGGTTCTAGGTTACTTGTTCTAATTTTACTAGTGGAAACATATTTAGATTCAACAAAAATGTTATATGCCCTTTTTTTTCTTCTGTACAGTTAAAAAAACCCCTCTGTGTTATACTCCTTTTTCCATGTTCTTCCTTTTCTCAGGTCAGATTCACTGAACTTGAACTACTCAATTATTGCTCTCTAGAGAGAAACGAGAATGTCCATTCTGTTTTTCCCCCTTATCTTACTTTCTTTATATTGCTTTTTTTAAAAAAAAAACACCTGTGGCTTGTAACTTCAGTCACATCATCTCTATGACACTGCAGTACCTGAAGCAAACATCACAACAAAGATAGTTCTAGAAGTTTATGTTTTTGATCCATTATGAAGTCTGCATAGATTCCAAATATGGAAATAAGAAGGTGAATATTTCACAATCAAAGAGACATGGATGCATGAGTTCCAAAGCAATGTTTTTGAAATATTTTGAGTCTCCTGCTTCTCAGAATGACAAGATCTTAGTACTATTATAATGTTATGTGTGTTTAAGCTTATGACCAAGTCCTATACATTAGCATTTATAAAATGAATCAACTATGAAATCATAGCAACTTAGGATTTGGTCCTGTCTTCATCTATGAAATATGCACAACACTGGATCATAGGTCAACTGAGCTATGCCAAACAGAGGTTGTCAATGAATGAAATGTTCAAAAATAAATCCAGTCATGAATTGGAAATCTTGTGGCACTCTTCAGGGAATTCCTGAGATAATGGCAATTGTAATAATCTAAGCAGAAATGTTCAAAGTTTCTTACAATGAGATAATTGTCTGGGACTCCTCAACTATTCATCAGTGTGCTTAGTTTTCCTTCTTCACAGGAACCAAAAATCAGTGACACCTTTGGGAGAGACCACCTTTCTGTTTCTAACAGTGAATAACTGGCCAAGATCCTGCTCTCATCTTAAAGGGCATAGTTCTACTTCCTCATCCCCAAACATCCAGTTCATTTTTCATGCCCCGCTTGATTTTTGGGGACTCTGGTTTATTTAGCAAAAACATATTAATTGGCAGAAAATATAAATCAAATACAACAGCTGAAAAGGTCCACATGAAAGGGATTCTGGCTGGAAGGAGGTAAGAGATGACCTCAACATAACCCAAGTCATAGGTTCACTAGGAAAACCTGGCTGGATGGCTCTTTCAATAAAAATAATGCCAGCTCCAAGAAGAGCTAGTACCCCCTATGGCTTGCATTTCCTACAAAAGGCAAGGACATAAAACCAGCTATCAACTCAATCTGGCACCTATTTGTTACAAAATCCAAAACAAAGAGCCTTGCTTGTTTGACAGCGCTAGTTCAGGGAAACAGAAAGATATCCAGTAAATCCATAATTGCCTCATCTTCACACCTCTGGCCTTTTTCATGATCTTCAATCAGGCAGACATCAAAATCTTTTGCCATCCACATGTTAAAAATCGTCAACTGTTTCCTTCAAACATTAGCAAACATTTACCCATCCTCTCCCTTTTGTCCACTCTACAAGACAC
Organism: Cyclura pinguis; assembly: GCA_030412105.1. NCBI lineage: Eukaryota > Metazoa > Chordata > Lepidosauria > Squamata > Iguanidae > Cyclura > Cyclura pinguis. The sequence goes on from CM059600.1 coordinate 137,501,797, forward strand.
AGGTAGAGAGTCATTAACACCTCACACCTCCAGGGCAAATTTTTGGGTGTAAAGGAACCCTGATTTGGGGTCCTTCTTATAGCATTTTGGATTTCATGGATTCACCTTGTCCCTCAGACCTTTGCTGTCCTTGGGCATCAGTCCAAGCCACATCACCATTTCTCTGCTTCTCTCTGGATGGTAAATATCACCCCAATTTCTTTTCTAGTCTTCTATTCATTTTCCCCCTTTCCTTTTCAGTTAGCCTTATGTGATTGTGTGTGTGACTATTTTATGGGTGTCCATGTATATTTCCCCCCCAATAAAACATTTAAATTGTACTATAAGTTTTCTAACTGGTCTCTTTTGCGGTAACCTGGTAAACAAAGGTGAAAAGGTCCTGAAGTTACCCCTCCTCTTGGAATATTCTTAATTTGAGTGAATTAATTCCCCATGTTTACATTTTAATTGCAGTTTCTGATATAGGACTTCATGGGGCCCCACCTTTTGGAGTAACAACCCAGTTGTATCCCTATGGCCATTTCATAGCTGAGACTTGAAATGCATCATCCTGGATCTACCAGGGATTTTCCAGAGATCCAGGAAAATGAGTAATCTTCATATGTCTAGCTGCAGGATCATAGACAGACACTGGCTGGGCAGTGTCTGTCTATGATCCTGCAGCTAGACATATGAAGATTACTCATTTTCCTGGATCTCTGGAAAATCCCTGGTAGATCCAGGATGATGCATGTTGTGTGTGCTTGAGTGCTGAGACCTATCCAGATGCTGCCTGGCCTTCCACATCCTCCCTAGCCATCAATGGCCATGGAGGGCAAGTAGAAAGTACAAAGTAGGTAGCACAGCCAGGGATCAGTGAAGACAGATGTAATGCAGTCTCCATCCACAATGACCACCACCACCACCAAAAAGATATATTTGGGTGCATTCAACAGGATTCCAGACGTCATCATTTTTGCTGCTTAATTAATTAGCTGTTAATTAATTATCATTTTGCATTGATACAAGTGTACAAGCAAGACATAAAACACAGAATAGATTTCACTATGCATTTGCCTGGCAAGTAATCCCCACAGTACATGTCAGGGACTATTTCCAAAATGGAATAACAACCAAACAGAAAAGATGGCTCAAGGTGGTCGTGATAGTGATTATCAATACCAGCTTACACTATACTATGCACAGTGAAAAACAAATGCAAACTGACATCTCATTGGTAAATGACAATAGCACATATCAGACACTTTTGCAGTTCACTTTTTTGGCATTAGGGAGGTGAGAATTCTTTACTGACCTTGCAAGGGCCAGAATTCCTTCCCCCCTGCCAAAAAATACAACCCCCTTCCCAAACCCTGTAGCATGCCAAAGCCAGCCATTTTCTTGCGAATGCAGAGCAGGTGGAGTAGCAGACAAACATCCAGCTAAGCAATGATAATTTTCAGAGACCTCTGAAAGAGCCGTGAAGGTTCCTATGGATTCCTGTCACTGTACGCCCTTCTATAAGAAAATAGATGGCTGCTTGTTTACTCTTCCTCTCTTACTCTAATGAATGGCTGGGCTTGGGGATGGGGAAGGGGAAGGTTGGACAGCCATAGCCACTTCTTGTAGCTGTATCTGACTATGGAGTATTGTGGCTGCAGGGTTCACACCCTGGACGTTATGTCAAGAATTTTCAGTGGAAAAAAATAACACATTTTCTTTTTCCTGATTTGAATGTATCTAGAAAAGTACACTGAAAGGGAGGTTTAGCACTCTGTTTTAAAATAGTCTGAAAATCAAATTAAAAGTGTGATAAAGCTACGATAGAGAGGATTGTATAGCAAGAATCAACTAACAAAGCTTGACCTCTGATGAACATTTTGCAAGCTTATAAAAAATCATATATTTCTATTGGTACATTGTCCCTTGTATACTGTCTTCCATGTTCTTTAAATGTATTTTCCCCTGGATTGGTAGACAAAATGGTTTCCAAACCTTAATGAACACAATATATCACTTATGAAGAATTTTCAACCAAGATCTTTGAAATCTCACATCTTCATGATTGTTTAATTTGTCAAACTGTACCAGGAAAATTCAGCCCTGGAACATTTATCTCGTATATCTTGCAGTGTAATGAAAGCTTGTGGTGAGTGTGAGTGTGTTTAAGCATATGCTGTGACTAGTACATAGGTCAAACAATCTCATTTCACTTTCTTTCTGATCAGTGTTCTCAGAACTGGAATATAAATCAGTGTTTGTTAGTTGACACAGATTACTTTCGCTCCCCCTTTCCATTTTCTTTCCAGATACTCCACCATGACTCGCAAATAGATTTATGAGGCATTTCACATATAAGCAAAAGTTCAATGTTAAGAGAGAACATTCCAAACACTAACACTTAGGCATTCAGTTGCCAAACAGTTTCATTTAGGAAAATTGTTAGTTCATAATTACCCTTTAAAAGTAATTGAAGCCTTTCCAAAATTGGATCTAGAGATAATTCATAGTCTTGTTTTAGGTGCGCCAAGCTGATTGTTTTTAAAGACTGTTTAAGACTAAACATCACAATGTACTTGAGCTGATGACTGACTGGTCACTAATTAGGAATTTAGTTTTCCCACTTGAACTATATCTGTAGTGTAAATTAAATAAATGGATCAGCTGTAGGATGGCAATGGGATAAACTCAAAGACACTGCAGCCAAGAAATGGCTCTATAAAGCATCTGGCTGAAAAAGCCATTGTGGCCAAGGCAGAGGTTATTATTGCTACACTGTTCTTTTGATTGTGCCTATCTGCTGCTGTGATTTTATTGAGGTGATTGAAAGCAGTGAGAAATGAATGACTTTGAAATATGGAGTGTTCATGTCTTGCATGAGCAGTGCTAACACAAACAGGGAGAATGAGAGAGAGAGAGAGAGAGAGAAAGCACAACTGTACTGACATACCGTCTCATAATCTCATCTTCATGAGGAGTTGTATCGCAACTGTACTACATATCAGAGAGGCTATAACCATGTTGGCTTAGAACTTTCAAGAAAACTTCAAAATCTAGACAATCCTTTATGTAATGTTGTATATGTTTGAATCTACCAGTATACTGTCTTCCATCAATTGATGCCACCGTGTGGAAGTCAGTGACAGCCATTCTGTCGCATGTTTCTTCATGGATGACCACTCACTGTCTTAAGCTGAACGTGGACAAAACAGAGATCTTGGTGTTTCAGCCTGATCACTCAGCAGCCCTTCTCTCATGTCCCCCACTGGATTTACAAGGTTGAACAGTGGCTCCTGTCTCAGTTGCCAGGAACCTTGGAGTCCTGCTGGATGACCACCTATGTCTACATCCCTTTATTGGGGCTACAGCAAAGGCATGCAACTTCCATCTTTTGAACATCCACAGGATCCAGAGGTTCCTGACTGTAGAGACTGCCCATCTGCTTGTCCAAGCCTTGGTTATCTCACACTTGGATTATTGTAACAGTTTACTGGCAGGTTTGCCTTCCTGTTCCCTTCTTCCTCTGGTTTTAATTCAGAACAATGCTGTCCAGGTTATTTTAAATCTGCCAAAATACTCAACATACTCAAAATACTCAGTAGATCCCTTCACTGGCTACCAGTTTGGGCCAGGGCCTGTTCCAAACTTTTGCTCCTGGCATTTAAAGTTTTACCCTTTAACCTTCCTCAGTATCTTGCAGTGCGGCTTGTTTGGTACATTCCAACCAGGAATTTGAGATCTCCAGGCAAAGGATTATTGTCCATTCCACCAACATGTACAGCTCTGTCTAGGCTGCGAGCCTTTCAAGATCTGGCTCCGCATTTGTGGAACAGTCTTCCTTTAGACCTCTGACTGGAGGAGGATCTCATCGGTTTTCCCAAACGGTTCAAGACCTTCCTTTTTGACTCTCCATCTTAAGTCATTGAGATGTGTTTAAGGTGCTGAGATGGGTAGCAACTGGTGGGTGTTGGGGATCTCATGCTATGTATTCTTGTGGTTTTTGTTTTATCGTCTTCGTCTCTGATTGTATATGTCGTTGTTCCACCCTTTCATGTAAAGGGCGTAATAAATGAATGAATGAATGAATGAATGAATGAATGATGATCGTGATACAGCAAAATGTTTTAGACACTTAATGCATGTATATATCTACATAGGTATTGTATTTATACCTCCATCTAACTTGAAAGAACAGTACTCAAGGTAGCTAAAAATTAGAGATGGGATGAATCCAGAATTTTCAAAATCCAAATCCAGATCCAAAACCCTGGAAGGCTGTGGGAATCCACAAATCTCAAATCTTTTAAATCCTTTTTTAAAAAGGGGTTTAAAAAGCAACTTTTTAAAATTTTTAAAAACTTTTGAAAACTTTTTTTAAACTGAACTTTCTTTTTTAAAAAAACCTATTTTTTTGGTTGGTGGATTCCAAAGATTCAGTTTGCCTATTTTTGCACAGGGATTCGGATTTGCAAATCTCGAATCCTTCTTGAAGATTCGAGGATTCGGTTGGTCCATCACTATGAAAAATCAGGGAAAAAAATAATTAAAATACTTTAGTCTCTCCTTCCCTTCCTTCAGTTTATATATCAGCTTTCTCCTGACACTGTTGCTCACAACATTTAAAAAAAGGCCACCCAGTTAAAAGTTTTTTTCAGCTTTAACTGTCAAAGGCCTATCTGAATAAAAGAATCTATGGCTTCTGGCAGAAGAACAACAGGGAAGAGGACAACCAAACTCCCTTGGAAGGTTTGGAAATGGCCACTGGCAAACGCTTCTTCCCATTGCCATCATAGGGAGCACATTTTCATGTGTTTGAAGGTGGTGAGACTCAATAAACTCTATAGAACTCAGTGGTGTGTGTGTGTGTGTATATGTGTATACCTTGAAGTCACCTGTTGACTTATGGTGACTTGGTGAATTTCATAGGGTTTTCATAGGCAAGGAATACTCAGTGGTGATTTTGCCAGTTCCTTTCTCTGAAATATAGCCTACAGCACTTGGTATTTGCTATCAGTCTCCCATTCAAGTACTAACCATAACTGACCCTGCTTAGCTTCCAAGATCAGAATGGATCTGATGACTTTAGGGTATTTAGGTCAGGCTGTGCTACTTAAATGTTATGTATCTTCAACTCAGCTTCAATTTCTGATGACCCTTTCATATGATTTCTTGGTAGAGAAAGTTTGACTTTTTTTCCTCACTAAACAAGATTGCACCAGTGGCCTCCTTTATACTCACAACATTCAAATCATAGGCCCTTTCCACACGAGGCAAGGGAATCGCTCCATGCCGTTACTCACCACTTCTTCTGGGGTCTGAAGCAACACAGACTGTCCCTGAAGCCCTTCTGCAGGGCTCCTCCTTGGTCCAGGGCAAATTGGAGCAGTGCAAGGTCTGTAGATCTGCACTGCTCCGACTTCCAAAATGGTGGCTCCAGCTTCCAAAATGGTGGCTTCCAGCTTCCAAAATGGCAGCTTCCAGTTGGTTGTGGATCCTGACCAACCGCTGAAGCTCACCACGCCTAAAGCCCGCCCTCCACAGATGGCAAATCTGCACGAGGAAGCAGGAACACAATGGCGTATTCCAGGAAAATAAAGACCTGTTTTTTCTGGTCTTTCAAAAACATGCTAGAGGACCACTTGGGGTCATCTTGGAGCAGACTGAGGTGCAGATCTCCGGTAAGTAGTCTGCTCCTAGTCCACTCCAAGGTACAGATGACCTCCATGCGAGGACGCACTGCCCTGTTCTAATTGCCTGGTGCAAAAAGGGCCATAGTCATCCAATGCTGAGGGAGTGGATCCTTTCTTGGCTACTGATGGCTATGGACTTAATAAATGTATGCCATAGGCATCAGAAAATTATCTTTGCAGTTCAGGATGCAAGGATGACGCAAAAAATTTCTGCATAAAATGAATTGCTATGAAGCTCAGGATAATGCTTTAGATTAATTTGTTCTAGTTTAAATGAAGGTACAAAAGTTACAGCCCCTTAACTTTAACATAAAGCTTCTGGATGTCTTTTTGAACCCTTGGCATGAGTAAAGAAAAAGTCCTTTATGAATTCTGAGTATGGAAGATTTGGAGGGAATTGATAACTCATATCATATAACATAGATGGATATTTATTAACACATTCTGTGTTTCACTGTCTGGAGAGAATTTACTCCTCTTATAAAGGAGCATGTTCACTGAGTTTAATGTTATAGCATGAGCACCAGCATTTTTATCATCTATTTTAGAGAGACTGTAGCTGCCTTGAGTCCATGCACATAGCTTGGTGATGCTTGAACTACTGAACTCTGTCTTCCCTATCGGAAGCTACTGGCCTAAATCCACTTCTTAATTCCAGTTGGAGTAGGCCCGCTGAATCAACTGAACTTACATAAGAGTTTGGGAGTATGAAGTTACTCTTGATTAGATAGGTCTATTATAGCTCGAATTAACAACTGGATTTAGGAAAGAACAATTGGATGTGTAATGCAGGACAGAGATAATTCAATAGTTACTTTAGTTACCAATGAACACTGCACAGAATCTCAGTCTGATCACTTTGGTTCTTGCAAAGTGTAACTTGTGGCCAAAGATATTTTGCTGCTTAAAATGACACTAAAATGACACTACACTGCCACTGTGGTTATTCATTTAAAGAAGAGCTCAGGAACCTGTGCTTGTTTAGATGTTGATGAATGACTACTTCCATCTTTAGAACTAATGAACTACAATGGCTCAGACCCAGATTATTTGAAGAACTGTATTCTCTCTTACAAACCTGATCATGCTCTGAGATCTCTTGGGATGGCCCTTATTTGTATCCCACCATCCTCATAATTACATCTGGTAGGAATATGGGAGAAAAACTTCTCAGGTGCTGTCACCAGGCTATGATATTCCTTTCCCAGACAGGCTAGACTGGCACCTTCCTTACTATCATTCTGACCTTGCTATTACTGCAGGTCTTTGAGGACTGAGTGTATGAGGACCATCCAACTTAAACAATGTGCTGGACTTTGTTATCCATTGTAAGCTACCTTTAATCCCAAACTGGGGAAAAGGTGGGATCTGTCAATGTCAAGGCGGTGGCTAAGCAGACACGGAGGCAGAAGCTGGGTTTTTATAGCTTTAGTGGTAATAAATCAAAGAGGTTACTTCACTAAATGACACCGTAAACAAACAGCAAAGTTCCAGGAGCGGTAAACGCAAAGCAGTGAGGTCAGACTGGAACCAAGAGCTCCCGACGCAGGACGCAGTTTCACGGTTGGTAGACAGTTGTTGGCCCGTGCCCAACCCCAACAGCGTCTGACTCAAATACTCAGTTTTAGCCCAGCTGAGGCTGGTCAAATGTCCATTGGTCCAGCTCACAGCTGGAGCCTCTCAAGAGTTCAAGGCCGATTCATCAAGTGCTTCTCCCGCAGTCACTGAGACCTCTGGACCGCCCCCTTCTCCAGTCGCCTCTGGAGGAACGTGGGGGAAGGGTCTGCTGCAAACTCTGGACTGGAGTCAGAAACCCCAACCTCTGCCTCTGGAGTGCAAACGTCTGCTGCAGGTGCTGGCCTGGGCTCCGTGCCAGGGACAGCTGTGGAGTCAGAGGCAGACTCCTCCCTAGGCTCTGAAGAAGACCCCCCTCCAGAAGGCCCCTCCCAGGGACCCACCCCAGGCCAGAGTCCAAGTCTGAATCAGGAGCGAGATCAGCCTGGCTTATGACAGGATCATCATCATCATCATCATCCAATTGTACCTGACTAGATTGGCTGAGATTGATAAGACATGCAGTCTAGAAACATCTGGATGGTCACAGGTTCCCAATCCCTGTCATATTTCATAGTATGTGTATGCTGGTTAGCCTATACAGTTGGCTCTCCATATTTTTAGGATTGACTTTCATGGATTTGATTATTTGTGAGTTTCTCCAACCCCTGCCTCCAACTCAGGCACTTCTTTTCTGGAGGAACCTCCTCTCTCAGTGGCTCTGATCAGGCCACACAGCCCTTTAAAAACCTATCTTTGATCCTCCTTCTCTGCCAGCAGCTGTCTTGTTAACTAACTATGGTTTGTAGCCCAGTTTCTCAGCACCACAAACCCTTTCCCAATTCCCTGCCAAGCTGAGGAAGCAGATAGGTGTGAGAGAGGAAGTATAGGGCCATCATGCTGACCCGCTCCTTTTCCCTCCCCTTTCCCTAATCTGGTTTGGGCCTCAGGCCCACCCTTCTACCATACCTCAATCCTCTTCACACAGATACACACAGTCTGATTTTTCCAGTTTTGTGAGGGTTCTGTACCCTTAGCCCTAGTGAATGTGGAGGGCCAACTGTATTGAAGTGTTCTGAACACTACTAACAGAATGATGGTTTTGGATCACAAGGGCCATATAGTCTAACCCTGTACTATGAAGGAATACACAAACAAAGCATTCCTCAATGATGGCCAAAAACCTCTGTTTAAGGAGTTCCAAAGAATGTGAGTCCATCAGTCTTAATATATATGGGTGCCCCCTCCTTATGGTAAATAAGAACATCACGTAATGAGATCAAAATCCAACCTACTCTTCTATTCTGTTCAACTAACCAATAGCTTATGGTGAAGCCCTAATTAGTCCATGTAAGGGCAATCTCACCCTCACACTCCCTAACAGTCAATATGCAGAGACATATCAGTTCAATCAAGAAAGACAAAACCCTGAGTTTTCAGGTCTGAGAAGGGCTGTTGATGGCTGAGGCTCCTGGAGATCTCTTTCATATGGTCACCATAAGTTGAAGCCAATTTGATGGCAAATTAAAAAAAAAAAAAAAACTTCTACTGGCTAATACACACACACACACATCCCAACACATGGACATTAGAACGGTCTTGCAAGAGGCTTGCACTAATTCATTCTTGATTTTTCTGAGTATCTCCACAGTGGATCGTCATGTCTTATCATAAGCTGTTTCTGAAATTCCATGAGATTCAGAAGTAATTTCTAGCACGGTTGCTGTTGCTGGAGTTAAAACAACTAAAAGCCTCCTGGACTCATAATGCTTATACTGGGGCCCTTTCACTCTACATAGTTATGGCACTATGGTTGCACTTCAATTGCTATGACAATATCCTATAGCATTCTGGGAAGCTATGGAGCGCTGGAAAGCCTCTCTGGCTGAGACTTCTAAACACAAATCTGTAAACCGAAAATCCTAGGAAGCCATAGTTATGTTGCCATGCCAATTAAAGTGGAATCATAGTGCTATAATTGTATGGTGTGAAAGGGCCTCTGGTATTTGGACTCTGACCAGGGACTGTATGGCTGCCTGTCTTTCCTCTCTTCTTCCCTGTGATCTAACAGTTCTGCAGTGCATAAAACAACAGGAATTTAAATTTAGTGATGACTTAGTATTAATTCTGATTACAAGCACAAGATTAAAATATGCAACACAGAGCACTGCCTTTCTAATTGGTGTTAGCTATGCATGTCTCCAATTCTAAGTGTGAACCTTCATCATTACAGTAACCTTTGCTCTTATCATGTAAATGCTGCAATTTTATGATCTGATCCTGAGAGGATTTTTATTTATGGATATGATATCTTTGTGCCTAATGACACCTGAATAATTGGTGGCATACAGAATACTAACAGTGAGCAGGAAAGGAATGTGTGAAATGTGATGTTTGTATTATATATCATATTAAAGACTACATATTATCCTTTAACTACAACACCGGAATTTAAGCTTGTGGGGGATTCACTACATCACTGAATACATTTTTGCCAAGCATCTCCTTCATTAGATAGATAGCTGGTTAATGCTCCAGAATGGCTCTTGTTGTCTCAGCAGTGTTAAGTCTCAAGAGACAGTTTCCTAGTGGGTGAGAAAACAGCAGATTTGGAATTGAATACTTCAGAAAAAGCCAGATAGTTCTTCTGCCCCAGCTTAGGTGGTAGGGAAAGATGTAACATGTAGAAATAGCCAACCACAGTTTGCGAGAGAAAGGGAGTGGGGCAAGGGGAACATCCTATGGGAAATTAATTTTTTCTACATAAAAACAGCTATGATTTAGGCTCACAGTGTAACTGAAAGGTCTTAGTATTTCTTGTAATTTGAATCAAATCACACATATAGCCCTAGCACTGCAGCTGCTACTAGTTATGGAATGGAAAATTCATTGATTAATGCTAGACTAATTCAGCCAGGGTGGTATACTGTTTGAGCATTGGACTATGATCCTGGAGACCAGGGTTCAATTCCCCACTTGGCCATGGAAATCCACTGTGTGACCATGGGCATCATACACCGTCAGCCCCAGAAAACCCTATGATAGGTTTGCCTTAAGATCACCATAAGTTGGAAACAACATGAAGGCACACAATAACAAATCTTTTCACCCAGCTTACTTTGCTTACTTGTGTCATAAGTGAATGAGACACCCCTGATCTTTAGGGAGTGGGTAAATGCTACAAAACCATTCCCAATCTTTGGTGGTATGTAAAATGACTTTGCTATTTCTGGCACCCTAGAAATTCACCATAACTTTAGAGCAAATGAGATGGGCAAGTAATAGCAGGCTTTATCAGTTAAAATACTCTCCTTCTCACTCCCAGTATATTTCTGTACATTTTGGTTTCCAAATCCACATGTTCACCTTACTCTCCTGAAATGCCTACATTCAGCAAGCTCACAAGAAGCTTTGAGAGCATATATAAGAACAATCATGAATCCCTATCAATAACAGACACACAATTGCTTACACACTGCACAACTAAAAGATTATCTGCATGAGTCCTGTGCTAAAAGCCAAAATATAAAATAATTTCCTCTTGACATTTTTTTCAGCCCAAGGAATTAACAAAACATATTGCCTGTTATGCATTAGTTCAGAGCTCTGGAGCTTTGGAGTTGGCGTGATGTAGTGGTTTGACTGTTGGACTACGAGATGAGGGTTTGATTCCCCATTTGACCTGAAAACCCACTAGGTGACCTTAGGCACATCCCACACTCCCAGCCCCAGAAAATCCCATGCCTTCGTGTCTCCATAAACTGGAATGATTTGAAAGCCTGTACAACAACAATGGTCCTTTAACATGTTAAAAGAAGATGAATATACTGAGTTGCACATGGTAGCAAAGGGAGTTGTTGTTGGTGGTGGTGGTGGTGGTGATGGTGGTGAATCTTCTGTTTTGACCTTCAGTCTGCACTGTTGTGGTGTGATGGCTGTAATGCCTTGACTTAACCTAACTCAATAAGCAGTATTCATGGGTATGTTCAGATAGCATTTATTAAGATTAAGTTCAGAACACAGATAAGGTCATTGACAGAACTCTTGTCTTGTTCCTGTGCACATACCATTCTCGCACTGTATCTCCTACCAGTTTTTTGGATGACGTTGGTTCCCACACTCCTGTCAGTTCCCCTATCCCACCACCCTAACATTCAAAGAAACCAAGCTGTGAAGGAAATACAGTCAGGCTAAACCAACTATGGCAAAGATGTTGGTGCCCTCCAACAGTGGTTTACCCTAGAATATTGGTCTAAATAGCAAAATTAAGCAAGAAACGTTTTTGGCTCAGAGAAGTCATTTATTTGTCAATGAGAAAAAAGGAAAGAGGGAAAAAAACCCTTGTTTTATCACTACTTTAGCACCATTCTTGTTGGAAAGGCAAAATATAAATCCAATAAATAAACATAGCTACATCAAGAACAAGTTAAGATTAAGTGCACACAGATGACTTGATAGAATCGCTTTCTAAGTTAGTCCTGCTAGTTTGAATCACCCAGTAGAAAAATAAGAGAAACAAAGTGATAAGTTCTGCAGTCAGGATTTGCCTCTTTCCTGTCACTCCTAGTGCTGACCCAAGACAGTGCAACAAACCCTTCACCCTTCTGCATGCCAAAGCATAGCAAAGAGACCTTTAGTAGATAACTTAAATGGTCTTCTTTTTAGCAAAAGCATTTTCATGTCCCTATGGTAAAGAAAGTTGGATATTGGTCCATAGAATGTGAAGGTCAGATATCTATGACTCTTAAGGACAGAGACACATATCCAGTGCTTTTTAATCAATACAGGCTGGCAACAATACTGTTCTTAAAAGGTTATCTCTTAGTCTGGCAGATGCCATTGAGCACACATTTACACATAGACCATGTTCTCTGCTGCTTAATAACTCACCTGACAACTACAAAGAAATGGGCCTAGAAGTGCCTGTCTTTTTTTTCAAGCTTGTTCTTTGGGATTTTGCTGATATTACAGCCTATATTTCTGTTAAGTCTTATTTTGCAATAGCCTTACTGCCAGTAACGTGTAGTCATTTTGACCTGGAAGTCAGCACTGGCAGACCAAGCAAAACTTAGTAGCCATGGGGGCTGGTGATTCTGGGAGTCAGATATGTTTTGTAATCTGTAAAAGGACATTTTTAAAATATAAATAAAAAAGTCAAAAACGGTGAGCTTCCAGGTGGTAGGCCAGCTGAGCCCACTTTTCTGACTCCTCACAATTTCTGATGAGGGACAAAGGATGCAGTGTTTAAAATCTGAGAAGCCACTGTACAGAACTGGCTGTTACATTTGGGCTTATTCATGGAAAGACAGGCATAGAACCGAGCAGTGCTTTGTGCAGCCTAAGGCCATTTCTGCCCTACACTGTTATACCAGTGCAGAAGTGCCCTAAATCAAGTGTCTCGCACTGCACAATTATATCACTTTGATACCACTTTAATTGCCATGGCTGCATCCTATGATATCCTTGGAACTGTAGTTTGACTGGAACAGATAACACTAAATATGATACAAAAAAACTACAAATCCAAGGATTTCCTAGACTGGAGCCATAGCAGTTAAACTGGTATCAAAGTGCTATAATTGTGCAGTGTGAAAGAAACCTAGGTTTACCAGTGCTACTCAAAGTGGTGGTCCATTGAGAATTTCCAGGAAGGAAAGAAACAACTATAGCCAATGAGCACAAAGATTCTACTTGTCTCTGGCACACTGGGAAAAAAAATGCTGGTCTCACACATCAGATAGCTTGAGAAATGCTATTCTAAACCTCCTTGTTAGACACTATTCATTGTAAGAGTTATCTAGGGCTACCAAACATAATGTTTTTGGTCACAGTGCAAAAATATATTGTATTAACTTCTTGCTGTTTTATGAACATGCCCTTCATCCACTGCCACTCTATGTTTTTTTCTTCCTCACTCTCTATAGCAATGACTATACAGTCACAGACTGCACTGATTCTCAATCTTTTTGCTTAGTGTTATTTAAAATGTCATTGATAAGACTACTCAAAACTCAGATATTGCTTCCAGATATTAAAATACACTGTGGTAGTGTGCAGAAACATTGGAGTTATGGAGGTTCAGTTTGTGATTTATGAGGGCTGAGCTTGTGCCTTGTCTTCCTTCTTCTGCTTTCTTTAGATTGATTGTCCATGTTGTTATTTAGCATCTGACAGAGCATGGAGGAATATTAGGCATGAAACATTAATCAGGAAATTGTGCATTGCTTCCACAATTAATGTGCAACTGGACTTTGCTTTGTAATATAGAATTGCCTCTTAACGTGCAAATTATTGAGGGAAATTACCTCATTTTTCAGAGGCCATTTGATGGATTGAAGTTTCATGCCGAATGTTCCTTGTAATTTTAAATCTTGCAATGATTGGCTTTCCTTGCTCATAAAAATCCCAGTTTTCCTTGTCATACATCAAGCACTTAGGTTCGAACCATTGTACAATTCAACATGCAAAGTTCATTATTTCCAGCTCTTTTAAAGCCTAAATAGAGTTGGCAATGAATTATAGGAGAAATGTCTCTGGCCTGAGTATCAAAATCAAACAAAATAACATTTTGGAACCCTGTATGGTACATAAACATCCATCTCTTTCTCTCTTTGGAATCACGTATAAATGAATCAGGAGTGGAAACCTTATAAAGATATCAGAAGCACTCTAACAGATTCAGCTAAGATGTGTCTAATTCTCTTGTTTTTGGACTGTTCATCCCATAAACTCTCACTGTTTGTATGTTGTCCAGGGTTGATAGGAATGGTAGGGCAAGAACATTTGGAGGGCCGGAATGTCCCACCCTAATATAGTTCAACATTCTCTCTTTTTAACAATATCTAACCAAATGCCACCGGCAGCTGACAAATAGAAGATAGTCACCCCATGTTGCTTCCATGAGACTGTGATGTAATTGTTTGAGTGCTGAACTAGGATTTCCATGAAATCAGGGTTCAGATTCTTCATCAGCTGTGGAAACCCCTTCAGGCAAGTCACACTCTTTCAGCCTCAAAAGCAAAGGCAAAACACTTCTGAAGAAATCTTGTCATAAAAACCCCCTGATAGGGTCACCGTTACCACCATTGCTAGCCCGAGCTTGTGGGATATTAAGATATCTTTTGATATCAATAATTCGGCCTTCTGTACCCATTCCTCTCCACGTGCTTGCGAGGGCCCCGGACAAGCATGCACACAGGCGCGGCCGACAATAGCTGAATCATTCAAACCCCACTCTAGGCAGGCCAGTCATTGCCTAATGCAGCTTCAAGAGACCTCAAGGCAAGTATCACAATTATGTATGCACGCAACTTTCAAAAGTTCCCCTGCCCTGAACAGGCAGCTTGATGAGCGGACTATACAACGCTCAAGCACTCCACGTTTGCATACTGGCTACTCTATTGACAATTTGGCAATAACTCAATCATTCAAAATACTGACCTTTCGGAGGCTTTGTCTCTAGCCCCAAACTCATTGTTTTGCCCAAGTAAGGACTACCCTGCAGCCACAATTTTCCCTATAAGAACCCCTGACTTTGAGCGCTTCCTCGGATCGCTCTTGGCTTCCATCCTGCCTTGCTGTCACTTTGTCCAGTAAGCCTTCCCCTCAGCTCCACGTGCTGAGATCCACGCTCCCCAGCTTCTCTGCTTTTAACCAGGTTTCAGGACAGGTATAGTATTTCCCATACCAAACCTCATCTTAAAATCCCACTATCCGCTCCTACCTTTATTTCTATAGCTACTTGTGTGAGTGTGTTGCATACACTTGTGTGATTGTATTTCAATAAAAGAAATTATTAATTTCACATCTGCCTCATTCTTGACTCGGCCTGACCCCGTAGACATAGGGTTCAAGATCTCACTATGTTACCCTACCTCTCACATTGCCAACTTTTGCTTTGTGCTAATTCCCTTCCCATTCTTTGAGCGCATTTAGGTGTCCCTCCCGGGACCCCCAGAAATCAGGGTAACATCACCTTAGGGTTGTCAGAAGTCAGCAATGACTTGAAGGTGCACAGCAACAACCACAGTTGTTCTCCATCCCACTCCAGTATGTGGTACCAAGTGGCAAAAAGCATTTAAAAATATAGGTATATAATTCAACTACTGTGGTGATCACAATAAACTTCAAACTGTCAGTTATTGGTTCTGTGGTGTATTGAATAAAAATACTAAAATGCTAATAATAACAAAAATAACATCTTGACAAAATGTAGGCCTGTGACTCTAACATTATCTTTTTTTTCTTTCTCCTGTATGATTTTTAACACTTTTGCCTGATATTGAAACCAGTAAAGCTTCATAAGTTTGCATGATGTATTTTGTGCCTTTCCCTCACAGCAGTGATTTTTCAGCTCAGAATCAAATTTAAGCTGTTTTGCTCATGAGTGGAATGGAAAAAAATGGGACTCCCTTAGTATCTGTATACATACTTCAAAAAAAAAAAAAAAAGAAAAGAAAAAAGAAAAGAAAAGAAAAGAAAAAAGAGCAGCATGGAGAGGGTGATTTCTAGCTTTAAAAATGCTGAAGTGGGAGACCTATGCAGCCTCCTTTCCATTTGCCTTTCCAGTTCATAGCATCATCTCAAGCTGATCTGGGTTTTATTAGACCACAAAAGTCCATGTCACATATAATTTGAACCTTTCAGGAACTTTAAAGTATAAGGGAGAAACTAAGAACACTCAGACCTTACTACATGATGTTGCCATCCTGGCATGGCAACACATTCCTGCCAGCCCAGGACACATGTCATCACACAACATCGCTACAGTCCCGCTGCTGTAGTGTCCCAATTGGCTGCTTCTACGCTGTATACCATTATAGGAAAAAAACTGGTTATGCCCCTGTTTCCCAAGATGACCCTGTCAGCTATGGGTGTGTGGGAAGGTCAGAAGCCTTATAAAGTGCTTCCTTCTGCAGTACAGCACAGGAAAAGGTGGGCTGTACTGCGGAGG
This sequence comes from Cyclura pinguis, assembly GCA_030412105.1. NCBI lineage: Eukaryota > Metazoa > Chordata > Lepidosauria > Squamata > Iguanidae > Cyclura > Cyclura pinguis. Next base: position 137,517,973 of record CM059600.1, read on the forward strand.
GAAAACAAGTGTCCCTAACACTACCCATCCACCAGCAGCCAAACGGGTGTATTCAGGTCCTGATCCCATCCCTGCAATGACACTGATGGGATGGGATCACGATGTCGTGCAATTGGGAATCATGCAATAACAGCCTCAGAGTATTCTTTACCAATGGTGGTTTTTATTTCGATTTTTCATGTGACATATGCATAAGTGTTTGTTATGATCCTGGCTGTTCATGATTGCAGCATCGTAAAATAGCTTTCACATAAGTGTCAAACAAGATAAAATGGAATGTTTATATTTAATATTTTTAACAGATAATAAAACTCGGAAGATTAGAATAGTTTCATTCACTAAGACAGACAATTTTGACACCAGCATGCAATTTGTGTGTCACATTATGTAAAATACTGTTTCAAATGCTCAGAAAAGTGAATCATAAAAATAAAAGCACCACCAGAGAAATATCTCTTAGAGTGAAGTTAGATATGCTTCTGTGGAATCCTAGGTCAAGTAGAAAGTGGAAAACATTAATAATAGGGTCCAAAAATTCTGTTTTTAAACAATGTGTTGCAGGGGTTTGATTTGTTTGACTTCTTGTGACACACAAATTCCAAGCATCATAGTCAAATTTTCTCCAGTTTTCTAACAGGGGTTTAAGAGAAAGCAAAAGTATTAGAGTGTTTTGACACTCAATTATGTCAAGCACAAGAGAAGATTGCTTTTCCATTTTCAGGTACCTGTTTAGCACCTTATCATAGCATACCCAAACACATCATAGATTACAGTTGGTTACACAGCACGAAAGTATGTATCATGTTTCTTGTGATAACTGCTCCTGACAGTCTTTTCTCTCATAAAATATAAAAAAATGGGCATGCAGTCTTATGCCTAAATATATGGGTTGAGGGTTGTGCAGACAGCCTGCTTTCCCTTCTACCTGCTGAACAAGATTTGGTGCATAATCTGTTGTATCTGATTCCTTAAATCTGATTTCAGAAAATGTGGCAAAGGAAGTACACATCAATCACAAACCAATTAATAAAGAGGACTCTAAAAAATACTGCAAGTGATGTCAGGACACAGGATACATGAACATTAATGGGCTTGCTCTGCTAACAAGCACTCTGTAGACAAGTTTAAGCACAGAACTGTGAAAATCCGTCAGTCTCATTACTAAGTTTTTCAGCTTCCTACCAGTGCACTCATTCTGTTCTGTTGTCAGACAGGATTGCAAGATTTTTTCCACCCCTACGTGGAAATTTGTATGCATTTCTATATGCTTATTTATACATATCTTTGTATGCTTATTCACCCTGACTGCATTCCATGTGTGCACCTTTTACATAGGTGCACATTTACAGTGATACACATTTTGAAAAGGCAGCCATATACTGGGCTGTTCCAGGATACAAGCAGTGTTGCTGTAGGGAATGAAGAAACTTGACATTATGCTTCCCTGTGACTTCACAGACTTTCTCATTGGAGGGGTGTGTGACCCCTGAAAATATACATCTGCTACACTCTGGCCCCTAGTCTCCCTGGATTTTTTTTCCAGGGTTTCATACAGGCTTCCACCCTGTGTTACAGGGAGTTTCTAGCACAGTACCCCTACACATTTCTTCTTGTTCAAAAAATATGGCTCAAGGTAAATCCATTTCCTGTGTCTCACTTTTTTGTTTGCTCCTCCAGCTGCCATCTAATCATGGTTTTATGTATACTTTCCCCCCTCTGAAACTCCCTGAACGCTTGGAGTAGGAACAGGTTTCCCAGGGATGTTGTAGTCCATTGGCCTTTTGGGAACTAAAAAATGGGCATTTCCATATGGAAAGGAAAATCCAACTAATTTCTTTTCTATCACTGTTCAAGAATGCATCTATTTACAAGTGAGTATGGCCACAGTGGTGGGCCAAAGTGGATGTTTCAATATAGTATTCACTCAGTTCTACATTACATTGTAACTGCCTGCATCTGCACTACCCTTAATGTTGCATCTAATGGAAGCAGACAATACAAAAGGGTGGTGGCAGATCCCGGACTGCAGGGTCTAAAAAGACCTCTGTATGAAGACAGGATAATTCATGCTTTGGGGCATCTTCCTTTCCAGGATTTCTGTATGATTGGAGAGAGCCTTCTATGTGTGCAGTTGAATGTGCAAAAAGTCTTCTCAAATTTATCATTAGTGCGTGCCAGTTAAAAGGTAAAGCCTGTCTTCCAGATGACATGTCTGCATAAGGAACATAGGGACATTTCTTCAAATGTTGTATGAAATCTATTACACAATCTTTCTTCATGGGGCGGGGGAGCCCTGAAAATGTGTTGCATCCTTGAACTATGTTCCTTTCTCTTACTGTGTGTTAGCAACAACTGGGGCAGTGAAGAGCTGCCACCAACTGTATGAACTAGGAATGTGAATCATTGTAAATTTGATTCTTGCAGGAATGAGCAAATGATGTTATTATTCGTGTCCTCAGTCAAAAAAAGTCATGGAACACTGTGAAGTTTTCAAAGACTGTTTACAGTTTGGGACTTAGTCAGTGAACACACATACACACACATTTTTAGGTGCAGAAGACAGCGCAGAGTTACAAGTTCCCTCTTTATTGTGCAGAAATGTTTTCTTAAAAAAAATGTTTTCTGTGGAAGAAACTTGTTTGAACAGAAAATGCCCTTAAAGGGTAAAGAAGGCACACACACATAAACACACACACTTGCTGAAGTGAGAGACTGCTAACAATGCTGCTAAGGCTTATATATTGTATTAGCAATTAGCGCAGTCATTTGTACTTGGGAACCCCCACTTTAAGACAAAAGGCTGCTAACAGGACTTCAAGTTCTCCTCCCACTCTGGCATGACACACTGTGTGTGTGTGTGTGTGTGTGTGTGTGTGTGTGTGTGTCTGCAGAATAAGTGCCAAAATACAAAATACAGAAGACTTTTATTTTACCCACTTAGGATTTTCTTGATCAGGGTGTCCCAACACTCAAGAAACCTGCTTTTCCACCATTTTGTGAATACTTTGAATATTTTTTTCCCATTTCTAGCATAAACTATATTTCCCACTGAGAAATCTCAGGTGATATAATAGAATATTCAAGAGCAGTTTATCTGTAATGACTTGCACACAGACGTAGGGTGCCATCGCTTGTCGGGAAATCATAAACATGGACATATGAACCTGTCACATGAACAGCTATGTCTTAATACCTTGTGGATTCTGTATGAATCTCAGATGAAACATGGAACCACTGACAGTAAAACCACAATGAGATGATACAGATTTAGTGCAAGGAAAATGAGGCTCTTTGGCTGCAGTACAAATGATTTCAAAATATGAAAAATGACTCATTTGGCTGCTGCATTTACTCTCCTCTACCACACTTGTGAAATAAAATATGGCAGTACCAAGAACTAAAATCTCAGCCATTGTCTTCATTAAGTCTTAACAAAAAAAAAGAAAGAAAGAAAAAAGAAGAGTCATCCTGACAATTAAATTTTCGCCCGCAGGCACTTTGTAAAGGAAGGGTCAGTCGGCTCTGCTTTCTGGTTCAGCAGACTGAAGCAGTTTCATGCCAGAGTGGGAGGAGAACTTGAAGTCCTGTTAGCAGCCTTTTGTCTTAAAGTGGGGGTTGCCAAGCACAAATGACTGCGCTAATTGCTAATACAATACATAACCGTTAGCAGAACTGTTAGCAGTCTCTCACTTCAGCAAGTCTCTAGAACCTCAGACCTTGATGCTTTCAAAGCTTTGCATTCTATTCCAGTAATAAATTCCGCACATGCACCCATACAAATTGCATTACTGAAACTTTTCATACTTTAATGCCAGATTACAGGCTAGGTAGTGCATTTCAGATTTCAAATCTAAGAGAGTCTGTTTTGAATATATTAAAAAAAAATTGTAGTCACTGGACAGTAAGAAAGGACATATAGAGTTATTTTTATTTTACTGAAGGTTGGCTAGTAAAAAGTACAGAAACAGAAAATGCACCTTGATGTGCTGTTGACATTGCTCTTGCTCTGCTTAGGGTATTCTGGGGGCGTTTGTATTCTTAGATCTATAGTGGTGACACATTCTCTTCTGAGCTATGCCATTAGTTAGTTGCAGGGGGTCAGCTCACGCTGTCTGTCACTTTCCATTTGGTGCTGTTTCTCAGAGGCTTACACCTTTCTGTTTCTGGGTATACACACCATGGCATACAAAGCTAGACACAATGTCACTGTGTCACTACAGTCACAGTGGCAGGGAAATAGCATTTGTCACTACAGCTGACTAGATGGTAGAAGGCACGGAAGAAGCAAACAACACTTACTATTTGAAGTCATGAGCTTCAATTCTAATAACAAAACAGAGGGAGAGGTGCCATATTGATTAAGGCATGCTGATGACCCCTGTATTTACTTTTGACAAGACAGCACTGCTGGCTGTGTCATGTGGATCTGGATTTTATACCCCTTTCTGTTATACCTGAACTTATATTTGATATTAAATGCCTGTGATCTCCTGACTTAGATGGACTCAGTGTGATTCAAAAAGCTAGCACAAGCCTGTCAGAAAAGGCTTACGGAAAGCTGAAATTGGAGTTTTATCAGGCAGATAAGGATTCCACTGTCTGTATAATCAAGTTTAGGGTTACGTGTTTCCTACTGGGCCAAGAAGTGGAAAGTTCTAAGGGCAGCACTATTGGCCTCACAGTATAATCCTGTGCATATATCAACACAGAAGAAAGTTCTACAGACTTAAGTAGATCTTATTTCTATATAAGTGTTTATAGGATTTCACTCTTCTACTGCAATCCTAGTTATGTTGACTCAGAAGTCAGCCCCTGGCTGCTCCTGCTAGTCACAATGAAAAGACACTGTGAAGCTATTCCATGATTATTTTATTTTATTCTAGACTTTATGTAGTAAGAAAAAAGCCCAGAGAAACAATGGGGAAACATGGGAGAGCTGCATATTGAAGGGTTTTTTTTAAATCAAAATATTGTATCTTTATCTGCCCTGTATCATAGGGTCTTAGAATGATGTGGGGGGGAGACCTTTTTAGCAAATTTAAAACAATAAAAGATAACAAAATGGAATCTTCCAGACTTTCAGTAAATGTTCATTAAAGAGACAGCACAATTTTACAGTAAAACTTTCATCTGGAATCATCCTGTTGTGTTCAGTGTGGCTTCCCAGGTTCAAATGATATGTTAACTTTACTTTTCACAATATACCAGAGTCAGACCTGAAGACAATTTCCATCTGCCCTCAGAGGATGGGGCCCTGTATAACAGACTGGCTGACCCCAGCTTCAAAGCCTATTACTGCTGAAGTCTAGATATTTGTGAGTTTGATGTCTTCTTTAAGTTGTGGATGGAACAACATTGCTGATGTTTGGATTTTTCTCTTTGTCTTTTACTTTTATTGTTAGATGTTAATGATATTGTTAGTTTACTATTTTATCTTTATTCATATTCATACCAAGATATTTAGCTGGTTGTATATTTATTTAAATCTTGGGTTATAGTTCTCGTTGAATTATCTGGACATATTTTAAATTTTTCCCCAATGTTCCCGTAAGCCACTTTGATCATGGTTTTCTCATGGAAATGCAGTGTGCAAATAAACACAATACTTTGATGACAGTGCTGAGCAAAGGCACAATTAAGCAATCTGGAATGCCTCAAATAGGATCCCAATTATGGTAGTAGAAAAGGTTATACCTGTTCAGTATCTGCATCTCCTGCAGATGTTATAAGCACAGGAGTTCTAAGGAGAAAGCTGTTGAAGAAAAGTGGTCATGGTGTTCATAAAACATGTTGGTCTGCAGGCAATACCCCTCTGTATTACATGGAAAGAATCTAAGAAAATTGAACCTTCAGTGTACCAAACAACTTTGAAAGAACTGCTTCCAACTGAGAAATTAGTGTATGTGCTCATGCATTGGTCAACCTTTTCATTACACAACATATTCCTTCTGTATCTGTGTCCTTTGGCAGGACAGAGACACAAAAAACTAATAGTTCTATTCTTTTGTTAGCCTCTGAGTTAAAGGGGAAAGGAGACCATACCTCCTTTCCCATTTCTAACATCACATTGCCTGCCTGCCCCATTTCTTTTGTTCCCATGCTGGCTCAGTTTTATCTGCTGTGTTTTCCGAAAACTGGAGCCATGCGCTATAGGGGCTGAATGAAATGAAAGAATCTACATGACTACAGCCAGAAAGTCAGAAGTCTGGGTATTACTTATGTCCACAAGGTTCTAGACCACAGTGGGAATAGGATGTTCCCATTGTCCCTTATACACATGTTAGTCCCTCATGTAACTATCCTGGAAAAGGGCCTAATGAAGTTGATTGTATGATAACACCATTAAATGTAATAGAAAGATATAACAGAGTAAGTAGGTTAGAATATACACTTCAGTACTTTATTCATAAGCATTCTTTTGTTTGTAACACTTCCTCTGTCTACCAGTCCATTTCTGGACACAAGAAATGTGTCCAGAGGGTTATGGTCTAAAAAGGGAGGGTTACAGTCTGTAAAGTCCTATACAGCTTAGGCCCACGTTGCATGACAGACTGTGGCCATTTCCACACTTCCTGAAAGGCCCCTCCCTAAACTGCAAACCCCAGATTCCATAGGATGTTGAAAGTGGAATAATAGCACTATTACAGTCTAGTGTGGAAATGGCCTATATCTCAGTAAATGAATTTGCCGGTAGAGCCCTTTTCTCTGTCTTACAACCTTCACCAGTATATCTAGTGGAAACATGGGAGAGGGCTTTCTTGGTGGTTGCTCCCAGGCTCTAGAACTCTCTTCATAGGGAGATTAGACTGGCTTTCTCCTTGTTATCTTTCTGTATGCACGTGAACACTTTTTTGCTTATCTGTTTTGTTTTGGCAGGCCTTTGAAGACTGGTTGCTCAAAAGGAAAAGGTTTTTAATAACGTGCTGTGTTTTCTCTATTTGTTCTGTTTCTCTTAATGGACATGTTTTTAATTATTTTTAATTCTATTATTAGTTTAATTATATTTTAACTTTTGAATGGTTTGTGCTTTTAGCTGCATTTTGTAACTTTTGAAAGCTGCCTTGAGTCTTCAGTCTGGGGAAAAAAAGTAGGATATATTGCTGTTGTTGCCATTGTTGATATTGAAATTACTGACTTTTCCTCAAGCACAGAAAGCACAACTCAGTTCTAGCCATGTTTGCTTAAGAATGTACCCCAGCGTAACAGCCTCTTAGGCTATTTCCACCCTACGCTGTTATAGTGCTATTATTCCACTTTCATCCTCCTGTGGAATTCTGGGGTTTGTAGTTTATTGAGGCAAAAGAGCTCTCTGGCTGAGAATTCTAAATGCCCCTCCCTAAACTGCAAACCCCAGGATTCCAAAGGATGTTGAAAGTAGAATAATAGCACTATAACAGTATAGTACAGAAATGGCCTTGGTCAGTAAGAGGCACTCTCTCCCTCTACCTATGAGTCTTTGAATGCAGTCCCTAGAAACAAAGAATACTTATTTTTAAATGACATTTAAAAAATGTGTATGCATGAGAGGCAGCATGGTGTAATGGTGTGAACATTTGACTACAGCTCTGGAGACCAGGGTTCAATTTCTTAGTCAGCCATAGAAACCTACAGGGTGACCTTGGGCACATCTCACACTCTCAGCCCCAGAAAACCCTATGATAGGTTCTCCTTAGGGTCACAATAAGTTGGAAGTGATTTGAAGGTACACAACAACAAAAACAACAACAACAACAACATGTGCAAAAAAAGCTGAATGAGGAAATAGCAGTGATATCATCTACAATTTAATCTACTCAAAACAACAACTTTTGGGACACTAACTCAGAAATACAGGATAGAATAAGTGTGATCTCTGAAGCTTCAGGATTTCCCATCAGTTGCAGATAAGCTCAGCTGATAATTTCCTTGGTTGATTTAGAAGGTAATTAACTGATGTGGTGAAGAGAAGCAAACACTTATCACCAGGCAGAATTTCTTCTTAGAACTGTGGAGAATAAAAAAATGCAGCATGGCAAAATGTGTGAAGATATACTAGTTGCAAACTGTTGTCTCCCTTTCCTTCAGTTCTCATTCATCCACAGAAAAAGCTGTATGAATGGGATCCTGGACAAAGAATGATCTAGCCATAACATGGATAAATTATGTCCAGTTGCAGGCTGTATAGGAAAATATGTCACTGGCCAAAATTGTGAGACAGATAGTAAACATGAATTCCTATGACTTACACAGATAGCGGATTCTTTTAAAAAAAAATCAGGCTCATCAACAACCTAATGGTAGATGAATTCTTTCCTGACAACACTGTAGCTTATGATTTTCCTGAAAATACTTTCCCCCTCTCTGGTTTGCACTGGAATATCATCCTGGAATATCATCATATGCCTCAAGAGATAGTCCCAAATCAAGCAGCTGCCTCCTAATACAATAACCCCTTGATACCAGCCATTTCTGCGTACTGGATTGCCTTGTCATTTGCAGTCGTGGTTAACAATTTGGCAGCTGAATTCTGAACAATTGGAATGTAATACTTGATTTTGGCCAGAACTGATCAAGTGTGGAAAGATGAAGGGAAAATTTCTTCCAACTCATTTAAAAGTAACTTATTTTAGACTTGATGGGGCTGTGATAATTGGGTTTCTCATTACCCAGGCTTCAGTGCTAAAAGGGGATAGTTTTCCTTTCAAGCATATAAAGAGTTAATGAACTGTTAGGGTTAGGTTACATTTTATTAGGGTTAGCATCATAGGTCATGAGAGCTGGTTGACCAATCAGGGAGAGAAAGGTGAAAATCTTCAAGATGCTTCAATAGAGGAGTTCTAAAATCCTTGAGAGACTACGAGGTAGAGAGACATAACGAAGGAGACATCCAGAAACATCAACAAGGGGCATGGATGCTGGTAGAGACAGGATAGGCCATCTCCTGGCCCTCCCCTGCATAGCATCTCAGGAAATGACCAAGTGCTGTGAGTAGCTTAGAATGTATCCAGTTAGCTGTGTTAGGTCTTTTTGTTATTTTGGGAAGTTTGGCTGATCTGAGAACCTATCTGTTCTTATAACTACTTGTAACTATTAAGTGTACCTGAAAGGCGGGGAGCTTTTTCATCAGTATTATTTTCTTGTTTACCTTGCATGCTTTAAAATAAATACCTTCTGTAACACCTCTGTTTCCTCTTCATTCCCATGTGTCCCTTGGCAACACGCATACCTAGGATTCCTCTCACTCAGAAAGGGGGAGGTGAGGGAAGGGAAAGGACTTTAAGCGTAGAGATGGTTAATTCCCAGGCAATGTCCCACTGTGTTGCTGTTCACTGAGTTTAATCAGTGGGTGGTGGCAGCACATAATTAAGAGAATTTGGGGTAAATCCCTAGCTCCTATTCAAGGCAGAAGTCAGCACTGAGTGGGGGGAGGGCCCCCTTTTCCCCCTCAATCTCCACAGGGGCTCACCATTTCATAAGAAAGCCATTAACCATCACCCAACCATTCTTTTGGCAAGTTCCAACATCCTTCTGTAGGTCATAGAAGCCAGGAAGAGCAAGGGTCAAGACATGTTTGAAAGGCATCAGGAGGGATGTAACTCCTGTTGTGTGTGTGTGTTCTAGGGACATTTACAAGAACTTATCCTTGCCATGAGATTATACACTTTTTTCTTGTCTTTATTGGAGACAAATTGTGCATTTTGAGACTATTTCTGTAGATTTCTGTAACATGCAGAATTTAAAACTACAGTAATTATTTGCCCTTTCCACATGTGGGGCATGAATTGGGCAGAAACGGGACTCACCAGCTCTCTTGAGCGTCCGGGCAAGTCCGTCGGGATAAGAAGCAGTGCAAGCTCATTGCTCCACACTGCTCCTGCATCCAAAATGGCAGCTTCCAGTTGGAGGCTCTCCACCAACCGGAGAAGCTTGCCAGCCTAAAGCCCACCCCCGGCAGATCTGCAGGCATGCACTAGTGAGCGCCTGCAAATCTGCACCGGAGCACGGTGACGGAGCAACACGGAGTCAGGTGCTCCGTGTTTTTGAAAAACCTCTTAAAAGAGGTTTTTAAAAAGCACGCTGCGCAACCAGTTCCAGTTGCTCCGGGGTAGACTGAGGTGCGCAACTACGAAAAGTAGTCTGACCCAGTCCACTCCACGGTGCAGAAGACCTCCGTCAGAGGTCGCTCTGCACCGTTTTAATAGCCCGGTGTGAAAAAGGCCATTGTTTTGTTTTGCTTTGGGTTTGTTTGTTTGGTTGGTTGGTTTTTGTCTTTTTATGGTCTTTGTTTGTGTGCTGATTACCTGTACCTGATTAGAGTCAAAAAGGGAAAATATGCTAGAGGCATTTTTGCACAAACTGCAAAAAGTAGAATTAAGAAAAGTTTTTGGTGCTTCAGTCCCATGGTACAGATGAAAAATCTCATGGGATCTGGAAAATCCTGAACTGGCTATGTCACCATGTCAAACACATCCTTCTTCAACAATAAATTAGATATTGAGGAAATTTCTTCATACCCCTAGGCCTCCCTAAGGACTCTGCATTCTCAGCCTACTCAAGCTGAGAAAAAAAAAATCACTGTACTAAAACCAGAAAACAGATATCAATAAAACATCAGCTAACTCTACCTCAACAGTGGCATCTCAGTCAGAAAGGATGTGTACAATTTTATCTCCAAATTCCTCACAACAAAGTAACACGTGGCCATCTCCTGCTTCATGAGGACCAAGATGCAACAGGCCTCTGAACAATGCTGAACAGGCGAAATGGTAAGATTTCTTTGTTCCCATCATCACTATGGAGTAGCCTCTAAAGAGAGCACTAGCTCAGATTGGCCAAAATTTTTGCACCACGCTCAGTCTAGCTCTCTGATAACTGCATGGATTTTACAGTTTGGCTTTAACTCATTGACTAAATCACTAAAGGTATTTCCTCACCTTTCCCTTCTCTGTTGTTGTCCCACTGCGATCCTAGCAGTGCCAGGATGGGAGTGCAACCTGGATGCTCCCGTCTGCACCTGGCTGCCTGTCTGTGGAATGTTAGCATGAACGTGGATAGTGCTTGCTCCCTTTCAGGCATGGATGCCAGTGATGGGAGCATCACACAATCAGAGCCATTATCAGATTTTTCCTGGTAATGGAATATCCTGCAATCATGATCAGTAGGGATGTGTTGGCAGTGGGACTGTAATGATGTTGTGCACAAGCATGATTTATGGACCAGCAGCAATGCATCCCCATCGTGGAACAGTGACTTTGTGCAGAAATGGCCTAAGTTATTCATCCTCCAGATTTTGGCAGTTCTTTCACCTAACTTTCTAAATTTCCTAGCTAATGTCAACGTCAAAAATATGTTTTAGTGGATTTGATAATTAAATTTCATTAGAATTTGTTAGGGAGTTAGGTAAAGATTGCGGTTGGGCTATCACCTGCCCCCCCCCAAGTGAAAAATTTTTCAAATGAAAAATGAATGGTTTCAGATTCTTTAAAAAAAAAAAGTTTGTATTTTAATAATAATCTGAAAATCTCCCACTATTAATGAAAAAAACCCAAACCAAATAACACTAGACATGTCTGTACATTAGTTTATTTACACAGACTTGGATGTTGACAGGCTGCATTAGTCAATGGATATTATTGCTGGGTCCCTTTTCCCTCTCCCAACAAACATTAAGCATCATGTAAAGTTGACATAAATCAGAGACTCTTTAGTTTTGACTCTCAAAGGATGTTTATGATCAAAACTGGGGGATGGGGAAGACAATTTGATTGACCATTGCTAAATTCCTGAATTCATATTTTATGAGACCAACAGCATCCTCTTCATTGAATTTTTTTGCAAAGAAAAAAAATCAATCATAAACATTTTTCAGAAGTTGGAAGATAATCTGGAAGCAGCAACAAAGTCTGTTTCTTCTGGGCTTCCCGGAACTGAATGTTAGGATGTAAAAGATTGAGAGCAAAAGGCCAATGTTTTTCTTCTGTTCATTGGTCCCTGAATATCCACTGGAAATGTTATTACCCCCAGGAAGTTTTTTTTATAGAACAGCTTGAAAGTTTAGAACTGTTTTTAGAAACTGAAAGTGTTTTTTTTTCCTCCCTCCCCCACCCATCAACATCACATTATTCTGTTCTTCTTAGGCCTTTAGTTTCATACCTCAGTTGAAATACCTTCATAAAGTCTGATGAGAGACAGAGGAACAGCAGGTTCGATGCAGCAGGAAACAAGTGATTCTTTTCTACACTATGACAACAGTATTTCTTCTATTTGTTTTTAAAAGTCTCTTAACAAAGCATTTTCTAGTTATTTTTTTAGTCAGCATTAGTTATTGACCCCAGCCATTTTCGATCTGTCACTTAAATCTATTTCCTTACTTGAGAAATTGCTTCAATCCAGTATCAAAGTAAAAGTCTCCCTAAATGTTGTCAAATGTTGCTGACTGACATATGAAACATATTTGGCTAGATTATTAAAAGAGACCCCTATATCCTAAGTATAGTCTTGCCCTTCCATGATTTTTTTCCTATATTTGTATCAACGTAGAATGTCCCAAAGAGAAGTGAGGCAGGGGGAGAGTCCAATCATTTAGTGAACAGTTACACAAAGTAAATAGCTCAAGGCAGCAGGGAAAAGGAGAAGATGGAAGCTGAATTCCTCTTTCTTTTTTCCTATATCTTTTGTGAGGGAATGGCCTTTTAAAACAAGTGTTTTCACTCCAGCACAGGCAGCTTTTCAAACCAGTGCTGATCCTTTTTTTAATGAGCACTGCTTGGAAAGACCTGCAGCTAATACCATAAGCACCTTTTCATATTCCCACCAATGAATCTACTTAGCAAAATGGTGGTATACACAGCACAAAAGAACTCAGGCCATTCTGAGCTCAATGTTTCCGTCCATTATTGTTACTTTACCATTGTTAAGGATAACTCTATCTGTGACTCAGCCTGCCAGAGTAGGGGAAAATAGTCTTCTGCCCCATTTGCTGTTGAGGCTTTGAATGCCATAAATCTGGGTGCTCAGGTTGTTCCTGTAAAAGCATACCAACAATGAGAGCTTGCATTTACTCCGGGTATTTCACATTTTACCACGTTTAACAAGCATCATTATCATCATGTTACGCATGCCTAATAGGTAAAAATGCTGAAAGCTGTATGTGAATTCACTGCTGTGTTAATATCCTGGAGCTGATGACTGCATCCCACGCAGCAATTTTTGTCCACTCCCACAGAGGTCAGTTGTAATGTTGTAATGTAGGAAGGAATTTATGCTGTAGCACACTAAGGCTATATTGATGCTTACTAGAGGTGTTCAGAGCAGTTCCAGCCATTAACCATAACAGGAAATGAGGATCCAACTAAAGCATTGTGGAATTTTGTGGGACCCAAAAGGCAAGTTGTAAACACATACATATACACACTCCTTTTGTGAAAAATTACAAGGATTTGAAAAGTGGCATGACATAGCTTCATTTGCATGGTTCTAGAAAACTAATTAAAAGTCAGCTGATGCTGTAGAACAGTGTTGTTCATGTGTGAAACTGATGTGTCCTGTTTGTAAGTCCTTCCAGAAGTCATTGGATCCCCATGATCTCTGACCAAGGGCCATGCTGTCAGAAGACTGTGGTAACTCAAGAAAATTTGGACAGCCACAGATTCTAAAAGGTTCTAAAAGGTTAGAATTGTTGCCAGTTCCTGCTCTCTCCTTTGGTAGAAAGAAGTACTATATAGAGAGATACATTTCCTTTGGAGAAAAACATGCAGACACTGGAGGCTTCTAGTGCCTTTGTTATCTCTTTCATTTACAAATAAACAAACTAGATTGGAAACAAACAGACTAAAGGAAAGAAGAAAAATGCTGAGCCTGCAGTAGATTACCACAAAGCAAGTGTTTCAGGGAACTTCAGTGAAACAAGCTCATTCTCTCTGTTTAACTCTCTGTGCATCTTTGTCTTCTGCAAACTTTTTTTTTTTGGTGGGGGGAGAGGTCTCCCTTACCTACCTGAAACACTGTCAGGGAGCTAGCTAGCTAGCTAGCTATTTATTTATTTATTTATTTAAGGTGATGAATATTTATTATCCCACCCAATATCACTGAAACTCAGGGGAGTTTACAGATGAAATTAGTTTGGAACAATTTACATTTAAAATAACTGAGGAACAGTTTAGTAATCTTATAGGTATAAGAAACTGTTAAACAATTTACCAATTTAAACATTAAAAACGGGAATTACAACAAATTTAAATAGCATGTATAAAGAACAAAACGAAGGATGAACCACCAAGGAAGAGAACAGATGAGTAACCCCACTTTGCAGAAATAGTGTACGAAAAGCTAAAGCTCACAAAGGGGCTAAGACTTTTTAGAGAAATAAGGAGCATCAAAAATGGCTTGGTTTTTGTTTGTTTGTTTTTGGATATGTTGGAAGCAAGGGAATAACCAAGGAATTGGTAGGGCTGTTTCTCAGAAAAACTTATAAGATGCTAGTATATCACAATGAAAAGGCAGAACTGTTCAACACCTATTTTTGCTTCAGTTCTTTCCCTCCTGAAAAGAAAACGTTCTGCATCCATGCATCACCAGAGATCTTGGTAAGAGATCTGATTTCTAGATCAAAGTTGATAAGGAGATAGGAATCATCTAGATAACCAAATTAAGTTCACGTTTGCAAAGCCAGACAAATTTGCATCTCAAACTTTGAAGGAGCTTGCTGATACACTCTATACCACTTCCCATCATTTTTTTTTTTTTTAGAAATCTTGGCTAACAGGTGAAGTCCCAGATACTTAGGCACTGGAAAAGAGCAACCACTGTCCTTCACTTCAAAAAGGGTGAAAAAGAAGATCCAGAGAACTACAGACAAGTCAGCCCAGCTTCAATACCAGGAAAAAATATTAGAATGGATTGTCAAGGAGTCTGTTTTCAAGTGTTTGGATAGCAATGCAATGATTAGTGGGAGGCAGCAATAATTTGTCACAGTCTCTGTGTGTATCAAGAGTTCTCTCTCTCTCTCTCTCTCTCTCTATATATATATATATATGTATATATATATATATTCACGCATATTTAAAAGGGGAAGCAGGAGAAGAGAAAGGAACACATTGTTCAAACTTGTGTCAAGAATTGTTAGAAAATAGTCTTGGATGGCAAAAACACCATTAGGATAGTTTTAAAGAAATCAGAGGTATTACCAGGCTGTATACCCCCACTCCATGATACGGTATAAATGGAAAACATTATCTAATTGGCATGAAATGCATACTGGCAGGACTGTTGAGCTATGCTGGTGAAAGAGGACTGGTTGAACATGTGCAATTCAAAAGTAGATCAGAGGGGACCTCAAGGCACGGCCAGGTCATAGTCAGGGAACCTTCAGCAATAATGGACTTGCAAATATCCCTCAATGACTCAATCTTTGGAAACAATAACACACAAAACTGCCTCCGATTGTCTGCAACCCACTTCCCCTTCCCACCAAATATCTCCTTAATTTTCTTACCTGCCCAGTCATCAAGGAGTGATGACAATTCCCATTAGTCCTTTGTCATCTAATGCTAAAGCCATTAGCTCATTATTTACACTGTCAGAGCTATTAGCATATTTACCCTCAGGGTAGAAACTCTGAGGTCTGAGCCAGATAATTTGTAGAAATCTGGACACAGGCCATCACTCTACTGCTCCGATTCCTGCTGTTGTACTACCCTCAGACCTTTAGTCTGAGTCACATTGCTTTATCTCTTCTCTACAGGATAGGTAAATATCACCCATTTTGACTTAAATTCTTACTATCCAATTTTTCCTTCCTTTCTTTCAGTTAGCCTTGTGTGGTTGTGAGACTATTTGGATCTTGGGTGTGTGAGGGTTAATTCCCCCAATAAAACAAACATTCTTTGAATCTCCAACTGGTGTCCCTGCATTAGTACCAGTATATATAGATGTAAAAGATCCTGTAAGGTTACCCTTCTCTCACAGGTCTCCCCTTTGAGCTAATGTTCTCCACTGTTTCAAGGAGGCATTGGCATTGTGAGTGGACTGAAGAGTCACCCACCTTTTGGGGTAATAGGGGCACCCAGACTTGAATGGGATCCTCATTTCCAGACAACAGGAGGAGGAAATGAATGCAGAAAGAAGGTGAAAGTGCCAGGCACCAGGCTTCTTCCCAGGAGATCTTGCATTTCATGAGCTCCTGGGAAGAATAGTAATGGCTGGCTTATCAGAGGGGAGATCAGCCAGCAGCTGCAGAAGCAGGAATTCCAGGCTAAGCTGAATTTCAAAGGCTTTAATCAGGCCCACCTGAAAAACTTATAATTGACTGCTGGTAAGGATCTTCATCCTTTTGTGAAAGAGCTTTCCCACTCTCTGTCACTTTAGGATAGAATACATGACACACTGTTGTTTGGGTCAAATAGTTTTGGATGTTGTTTCTTGCTGCATTCATGTCTTATGCAGTGTCACAACTTCTGGGTAAGTTGGGCATGGGGCCAGATAGATGGAGGCACAAACAATCATGCAAACAAACATTCATGGTACAAACAAAATGGAGTTCCCTTATGGGGATTTTGAGCCAAGGCAATGAGTACAATGAGGGATCTGGAGTCAGACCGGGTGATACAGGGTCAATGCAGTGCCTTTCACCTATTTGGAATTCTGGCTCAGGTCCCACCAGCACTTGGATTGCTACAGACCTAATTATAAGCTGATAGTAGGATCACCTGATCAAAAAGCCCTATGCCCAAGCCAACCTGTTGAGATGTACCAAACAAAGGCCCTTTTCACATGCTGGGGGGGGGGAAACGGGCTAAAACAGGCTAAAACGGAGCTTACCTCCAGCCGAGTAAGTCCGTCGCCGCGTGGAGCAGTGCGAGCTCGCTGCTCCACACTCCTCCAGCGTCGCAGATGGCAGCTTCCGGTTGGTGGAGGCTTTCCACCAACTGGAGAAGCTCGCCAGCCGGAAGCCCGCCCCCGGCAGATCTGCAGGCACGCACTTGCGCGCGCCTGCAGATTCACTTTAGAGCCGGGCGATGGAGTGGCACGGGGCTGCGCGCTCTGTGCTTTTTAAAAACCTCTAAAAAGAGGTTTTTTAAAAACACGGAGCCTGGCTAGTTCCGGTCACTCCTAAGTGGATTCTGGTGTGAAGCTACTAAAAGTGGTCCACGCCAGTCCACTCTACGGTGCAGACGACCTCCGTGGGAGGTCGCTCTACACCGTTCCCCCCCCCCCACATGTGAAAAGGGCCAAAGTTGTAGCTTCTTTTATGTCACATTAATTGTTTCAGTATTTTTAGAATGTTCTGTCTGACTCACTGGTAGTTCTGAAACCCAATAACTACAATAACAAATACCACCACATCCGAATATGTTTATGCTCTCTGGAGGAGATTTATGTATCTCTATTCAGTTGAAGGTCCTACAGATTTAAAATGCTGAGAAACTAATATGCTCCATTCATGGTGTCAATATTTTCTTTTTCTTGGGTGGAGGAAGTTGGACACAGAATAGAAAGGAAGGAGACACTAAGTAAGAAGGAAGAAGAAGGAAGAAGTGGGGACAGAAAAAAAAAGATGAGAAAAAGATAAAGAGGGATTTATTTTATTCTGTTTTATAGCCCACCTTTCTCCTAGCACAGAATTCCAGGTGGTTTATAACATAGGAAAGGAGGGAAAAGGAAACTGTAATCAGGGAAACTGGGAAGGAGAAGTAGGAGAAATATGATGGCGAGGGAAATGCATAATACTAGAAGGTGCAGAGAAATGGAGAAAAAGAGAAGAGAAAGGAAAGGTGTTTAGGCAGGAGTTGGGGGAAGAGGAAAAGAAAGAGGGGAAAATGAAGGGAATAGGATTGACATGGCTTTTCTTCAGGGGAAAGAGGATGGAGAGAAGGGACAAGTGCATAAGCAGAGCTGAAGAAGATATTTGGAGCACACATTTTGGTGACAATGATATAATCCACACAGTCTGCAGACCGAGACAAGAAATTAGACTCCATTTAAGGTGGTATGAGGCAGGTGGGAACATAACTGGGAAAATTATCAGTAAAACAGAAAAAAAAATGCAGCAATACTTTAGTACCATATTCAATTACTCCTGAAGTGATGAATCTCTCTATTTCACCAGATTGACATTTTGTCCCACCAAATTGTGACAGTCACAGTTTGAGAAATTTTGAAGGGGAAAGGAAGGAGATGAGGAGGCAGCCAGGTAGACCTCTTGAGGAATCTACCATAGCTGTTCAGAAGCATCCTACAGAAGAGGTGTCCAGGGGCACACAGTAGAACCAAAACCAAATCATTTCTTTTCATGACGGTATTCTTTTCATGTGATTGCTCCCCTCAGCTTGAGGCCTGGAGAAACAAAGCCAGGATCTATGAACCCTACATAAAAGGTGCCTAACTTTCATTTGGATATCAAGTATAGTACACACCTGTCATTCACTTATCTTAATGGTTTCAACTTAGTAGTAGAACAACATTCTCTAGGCCCACTGTGGGTAGCCTGCAGCCCTAAAGCACATGATGGGACACTCAGTTTAATCTCAGATGGACCTTGACCCAGTTTCTAAAACTGTCTTCAGGATTTCTCCAGGAGTGATCCATCCCTTCTCCTACAGCCTTCTAGGGAGAAATGAAAAGGAAAAAGAAAAGAAGGGGATGACAGGCAGAGAGAGAGAGAGAGAAAAAGAAAGAGAGAGAATAGTGATAGAAACACAAAAAGAAATGAGTGGGTCAGTATATCCTGGGCTGAGGACTCATCCACACATACTCTCCAACTTTTTTGGTTGGCAGAGACATTCCCAATTATCCCTCTGCTATCCCACTTTTTCATCTGTTTTCAAAATGTGCCAGTTTCTCCCTCATTCTCCCACTTTCTTCCTTTTATCCTCAGCTTGCTTCCTCTGGTACAAACTGAGTTCAAAGTGCAAAAATAATTTACATTCAATTAACTCAGCAGTGAGTAGGTGAAAGGAGAAGAGGGTGAAATCATGGCCTTCCCAGTAGCTCAGGTAAAAGCAAACAGTTGCAGCATCTCCTTGCTTGCGTGCTCCTCCTCATTAATAATTGGGCTATCTTGACCACACTGTGATGTTGCTTGGCCATAGGTGTCCCAGTTTTCATTTGTGAAATGTTGGAGGCTATGATTCACAGGCCTGAGCCCCATGCACCAAGGAGGGCAGCCACCACGAGATTAACTCTGAGAGAACGTGTTCCAGAAAGAAAAAAAAAAGTTTCTACCCTTGCACTGTACCTGTGATTTTGTTCATAAAATGTTAAAAACCTTACCACAATGTTAGGCATCACAGTGCCTGTAAATTATATAAATTGAACACCAATTTAAATTCATTACTCTCTCATACAGCCATAAAATTTCTTAAATGGTGAATTGGCAATCCCATGGATTGTCCAAAGCCCATTACATTCAGTTTATAACAGTGCGTGCACATAATAGGCTTGGCATGCATTGGAAGAATGGGAATCCTTGATGGCTAAGAGCTGAAGTTGTGTGAGAACAGATTTAAAGACAGTGAAATAATGAATTGTTAGAGCAAGAAGTCCTGAGATGAGGCTATGAGATCTTCCTAACAGTATCCTAGTTCAGTGCATACACTGAAGGATATAACAGTTGTATAGCCATGTACAACTGCTGGTATTGAATTACACATGAACTTGCATAGATACAGCTGGTATCTTTATCTGAAATCTTGTCAAGGAAGTTTTTATTTTCTACCAGATTTTTTTTTTTTTGGTCGTGTTTCCCCCATTCAGCTTATTAAATAAACAATAATACCTGCATGCATCTTTCTTTTAAAAAACTAAATTAAGTTCTTCCTTATCCAAACAGCTCTTAAAATTATTTTTTCCAAAAAGGCTTTACTGAATGTGAACTTTATGCATGACCATACGTGTCATTAAAAGCTTCTCTCTCACTCTGGAACATTTGTAGACTTTTTGCCAACATAAAATTCAATAAGCTATATCAGGGTGATTATATTTTAAAAATTTGGGTCACAGAACACTTAGTTCAATAAAGCAAATGAAAGGTGCAAGACTTCTCAGAGGAAGTAGCATTAATATTTCATTTCAAATGAATTCTAAAATAACGAAGCACATTAAAGTATGAAAATAGTGAACTAGTAATACTTTACAAAAAGCTGTCCAATTAGATATTTCCCTTGTGCGCTCCAAGAAGAAGATGAACATTTTTCTTAACTTCCTTACCACAAAAATAACAAGAATATCCTATACTCCATCCCCAGTCCCTCCCCCCTGCAAAAAGGAACAAGGGAAAGTATATTAGGTGAGTGTATAACAGAAAGCATAAGAATGAGTAGCTTCCATTTATTTATACAGTCTCTTGGAAAAGTAAGCTGAGGAGCAATTCAAGTTATTTGGGTTCAGCTACTGAATCAACTCTACATTCAGCTGCCTTGTAACATGTAAATATCCCAGAGAAAGAGGCAAAGTTCCAAGGAAACCTAAGGATTTGTCTGGAGGTTGGCTGAACAGTGGAGCTTTAACAAAAAAAGTTGTTGCCACAAAACTGCCTCTCCCTAAGCTATGGAGCCAATGAAAACAACTCAGAGAACTTGAATGAAGTAAAAAAAGGGAATCTTTAATTACGGTTGCACAATTGGACTGACCGAGCTCTCACTCTGGAATGAGTAGGTGTTGAATACACCTACTTTTTGTCTGGAATTCATATACCCTCAACAATTTTTCATACACATTTATAATTTCCATTGGATAAAACTCACACTGACGTAAACTACAGATTAATCTTTCAAAAGCTGCATAGTTTGCTTATTTTCTGCCATGAAATCTTGTCTTTCAACTCTGCATTGCATCAAGAGCACAAAAGTCACTTTACCTAACTCCTGTTTCTTATTTCTAGCTGGTAGAACCTGTTCTTTACAAGCAGTATCCTTTTTTTCAGCCACATAACCCTATTTACTAAAAGACACATTTCACTTCTCCATGTGCTAAATAATTTCAACTACTTAAAATAATTTCTTTCTCTATAAGATGCACTGTCAAAGTAAAATCAGATTGAGATAATAATGGGAAACTCCACTGTTAAAAATAGCAGCGGTGATGACGGTATTTAATATGTTACCAATAGCAACAAAAAATTAATTAAAAATAAAAATTCATATCAATTTACGAAATAAATTGCAAGTTTAAAAGCAGAAACACAATGAAAAATCAGTTTAAAACAGCACCACAACTATTTATATAGATTCTGATGAAATAAACATTTTTTTGAATTAGATAGCAAAGCTAGATATGCACAGGAAATGTATTATACAACTTTGGTGCCATCACTGAGAAAGCATTGTCTTTCATCTTCACTTTCCTAGTGGGACAAGATGATGATGTTTATCATCAAGATGGTTTAATCTTATGTGGTGAAGCATTAAATATAATCAAATTGATAAAAAAATCATAAGTATTAGCAAAAAGAAGGAAAAGGGGGATGGAAGGAACAACGAAGTATACATCAAATGACAAGTTACTACAAAAATAGCTATTATCACATATTACTACAATCCAGTACAAAGAGAAGTAAAGCTGTTAGTTAGTTAGTTATACTTTATTACGGTCATAGCCCAGCACAGGTAAAAAGGGATACAGAAAAGGACAAAAAAGGGATACAGAGAAGAACAGGTTAAAAACAGGTTAAAGACAGCACTGACATTCTAATTCAGGTTGCACAGCTCCCATATAACAAGACAAGCTTGGAGCTAGTCTACTGCAGAGGTCAGAGCCTGACAAATTTTGACTGCTGCGGCACAGAATCTGGCAACATTATATGTTATATGGGGGTTGGTGTCTGAAAGTAACAAAGAAGTATAGAATTCTCCAGTGCATCCTTGGTATTTATGCAAGAGAGTGGAAATAAGGCTGAGGCGAATGTCCCTGTAGTATGAGCACTGGAGAAGCACATGCCCTGTTGTTTCAGTTTGGCCAGAGCCACAGGGGCACAGTCTGTCTGAGAAGGCGATTTTCTTGTATCAGCCTTCAAGGACAGCTGAAGGGAGGGCATGACATCATGCCAAAGTAAAGGACCTCCAAAGTGAAGCAGAAATTCAACCTGACTCTTCTCCAGCACTATTGTTGGGATTCTTGGCCTTTCTTGCCTATCTGGAGCCTTCAGGCTTCTCTAAAACTAGTTCCATAATGTTTTACAGCCCACCTGAATAGGCTTTTGGAAAGCTTGGACAACTGCAGGAAGAGAAATTGTACCTCCCACCTATGTTCTTGAGCAAGCAAAAGTCCAACATTGGATACAGCTCTAAACACTGACGTACTCCAGTTTACAGATCCTCTAGCAAGGAAGCTGATTTTTGTAGTCTCCCCCCCCCCAGCTCATTTCTTTCCTTGCCCTCTTTCCACATGATTTTTCCCCCAACCATCTGCACTGGTGGATGGGAGTTATGGGAGTTATAAGGCTAGAGAAACACAGACTTTTGGTATCAGGTTGCAGCAGCATGTCTGCAGTAACACAATAAACAATGTCTGAGCTGGGAAAGAGCAGCATTCTGTTCCAGCTTATTCTATTGTATCTCTGTGTGTCCACTTTCATTACAGGTAACCAGCAGGTGTCTCCAGAATTTTAAAGAAACATGGATTAAAAGTTTGACCATCAAAACAGAGATGATAAGAGAAGTGAAGTCTGGTGAAAGAAACAAATAAAATTGTCTCTGGATTCATGTTGGAAGAACCCTTCAAGTGGTCTGCAGAAGCTTCAAGGTTTTTTTGTTTATTTATGCAAGGCTTAGGTGACCCAGTTGTTTCATTTCACACATGCGTATTAGTCTGGGATAAAAAGTTTGCTGTAGGACATTAAATTGTTCTTTTTTGTGGTGTAAGAACTGATCTCTATTCTTTCTATGTTATTTCTACCCTTCGGTGCAAAATTTTATGTTAAGGAAGTACTGCCTAGGAATACATCTACTTCATTAACTGAGGTGTACCTGTATCTGCATTGCTTTATACACCTTTTTAAAGGAAAAAAAAAATACTGCTAATACTTTCCACTCAAATTGTACAGTGGCTACAGGGCAATTGTAAACATCTTCAAAAGTACCAATTAGCTCAATAGGTCTGCTGAACATTATCAGCCTTAAATTGATTTCTCAAGTCTAGCCAGCTTCTGTATGTTCCTAAGCCTCAAATTCAGTTTTAAGGAGCTAACTAGATTGGCTCATTCAGAATGTACATGTACTTTGGAAGGATCATTATTTGTCACTTAGACAGCGGAAGCCACTCAATTGTATCCTCTTCTCTGGTCAACTATGTGATACCACATCAAAGGTCACAGAGTAATATGAGAATGTGCATTGCCATTGTGCAACAGGATGTCAGGCATGCACATTGTTTATCTACAGGCCATGCACTATGTTGATATTCAGCACAGTGATGCAAGCACAACATAATTCCTGTGGCAGATATTTATGCCACATTGAGCAATGTAGGATCTTGATCACCTCTCTACTTTTAAACTTTCTTTTTTTTTTCCTTTCTTTCTGAGCAGTTTTAGCCATCTGTTTCCTGTTGTGTTTTTTAAAGGACTTCTGTAATTCAGATATTCATAAGATGTCATATCCCAAGACATATCCTGACAGGATTGTTGGAAAAGGATTGCTATGAACTTTGTTCCAATTAAAATACTTTTGATGTGTCATGTGGAAAGCACCTGGGGATGACTGTGCAAGCATGAGGTAATCCCCATGGGACCAGAAGGCTGAGTCATAGTGATATGAAACCTGGGCAAGGGGTTTCATCAGCCATGGTGACATGAAATCCTGGCTGGGGTTACATCAGCTAGTCCCTGTATATCTAATGAGGTGGGCTCTGACAGGTTCTTTCTCTTGGTCTCCCTGACGCTTGCCGGAGCTCTGTCCGAGCATACCTCAATCTGATGTGATGATGGAATGCTGAACCTGTGTTGGAGGATCTGAAATCCTGTACAGATGTATATGTTGGAACTGAAGAATAAAGAGCCTCCAGGTATATTTTGGATGACAACACTGTGTGCTAGTGCTCTTAGTGGGTAGCTTTTTGGGGTCAGAGCAGTGCTGCCTATCACACTCTGCTGCACACGCTTCTTGTGGCTGTGTTTTCAACTCTGCTGTACGTTTGTTTTGCTTGCCTCTGAGCCACGTTGGTCAGAGCGCAGCGGTATGAGGGAGGATTTGGTGCAATCTGCATAAGTCCCATTGTTCACCTTCCCTCCACAAGAATGACATTAATGTCCCAATTTATGTTTTTGCCTCAGAGGTCTGTCTACATTTGTGAGGGAAATGCACTCTGCACATACACAGATGTGTCTTCTTCTTGCCCTACTAAGCTGTCTGTCCAAGGTTTGCCTTTTGAACAACTTGCTTGCCTTCTTATCCAGAGCCCTATTAATTTGGTATAATGGCACACGGATACAACTCTAGGAAGCTTCCATGCTCCTACTTCTCCCTCCCTGCCTGCCTCTCACACACTATGCTCCCTGGCTGAAATTTTGGAATTCCTCCTCTGTTTTTCACCTTTCCAAATGGGCTCAGACTGCAGTTTCTCCCTGTCTCTTTCTAATGCACATCAGCTGTGCCCCCCCTGGAAAATTGCTTGTGGAACAGTGTTTCTGTGCAGCAGCAGAGTGTTATAAATAAACAAACCACTTGATTTTGGGCCCAATCATTACCTTTAGTTGCTTTGATCAGAACTCAGCTATATTAGAACTTCCAAGTTGGACTGGTGATGAGTGGCTTTCTTCCTTTAGAGACTTCTACTAACAGGCAAGATGCTGGGTGCAGTAGGAGCCAGTCTGGGACACTGGAAACTGGCTTAAATTGTATCCTGTGTATGGGAGACTTGGAGGACTCCCACATTGGTCCAGATCCCCATCATGGCACCTGGGAGACCCAGAACATGTCTCTGGAAGTGTGTGTGGATCAAGATGGGACCATGACAACATTGTGCCCTGCCACATCTCAGTTGCTGCTACACAGACCTAACACCACACATCCAACTTTCTTAACCTCCTTATAAAAAGATTTGACATTAAAGACAGTTCCCCAAACGATAGGCATAGCTAAAATCATCATCTAGTCTTCTGCAGATCCTGTGTGAGATTTTTTTTTTTACAAATTCACAAAAAATAAATAATCAATGAGCCTAGCATGCCAGAACTGAGTTGTGGGGTATATATGTGAGAGACACTCTTAGCACATGGGCAACTTTAAAGATTGTAACTCCTTGATTATATTGGAGAAATTATTTTGAAATTATATTTTAAGTAGGCTTAAATACTAGGAATTAAGAAAATGTTTACCTTTCCAAAGATAAGCTTCAAGGTTGCAGTAGTGAAAAACAGGAAGTGAACTCATGGTGAACTTAAAATGAAATAATTGTCACCTTCTGGGATAGCAAGTGCTGACTGCTCCCTAGGAGTTGAATGTTGAAACATACTGACATCTAGTGGCATAGGGCATAACTACAGCAAAAGTGCTATTTTAGTTTGACAGCTATCAAAATGCAGTCAAGAAAGTGGGCACAGATAATATATACATAAAGAAGAACATCAGTTGGTCAATCTAGGGAACCTGAATTATGTCAGATTGTTTTAGAAAAGATAAGACTATTGAGGGAAGAGGGAATAAGGGAAAATGTGAATCAGTTGAGAGTTGACATGAAGCAAATGAGGAAGGATTTAAACAGGATCTGAAAATGGAACTTAAGCACTTAAGGCTAGCTTTGACCCAAATAAATACTGAGATGAGACAGATGAATGAGAAAATGGAGTTGCTGGACAAAAAGATCCAGAAACTAGAAGTTACTGAGAAACTAATGATGGATCAACAGCAAAATTTTGATGCAGTGGCTTTGCTTGACCTGAAAAAGGAAAGATGATTGGAAATCAGAGATACACCACAGATGCAAAATGAAGATATATATATGTAAGACTGTCTGAAGTACTAGCTTTTTTTTTTTTTTTTTTTGGAAAGACAGAGAAAAGGTTTTTTTGGGGTGGGACTGGATAAAGTGTATAGACTGGATTATTTGATTGCCTGACAAAGAAATTTGGGTGCAGATGTGATTTTTTTTAAGAAGACAAATAAGACACCAAGTGCTTCAATAATATTATACAGGCAACCTGCAGATTGGTGAGAAGGATGTTAAAATTTTCAAAGATATTCCTGCTAGAATTCTAAAAAGGAGACAGGACTATGCTTTTTGGGCTAATAAGCTGAAACAATATGGTTGTCTGGTCATCTGAGCTATCCCTGCCATGTTCCTTTCCTTTCCTTTCCTTTCCTTTCCTTTCCTTTCCTTTCCTTTCCTTTCCTTTCCTTTCCTTTCCTTTCCTTTCCTTTTCATAGTTGGATTTGACTTAGTGCTTGTGTGCTTTGCTAAGTAAGTGGGAATTATGGGTTCCATTGATGGCTGGGTGAGCTGAGAACATGGAAATCTTATTGTAATGACTTGTGAAAAGAGAGTAAAGAGGTACAGCCGCAAGATTGGACTGTTGGGAAGCTGACTGGGAAAATGAGAGGGGAACAGAAAGCCTGGGAAATGCCATCAAATGGGATGTTAATACATGCTGAACTTTGAAATGTAATGATTTATATAGCACTGAAAATCCAATAGTCCTTTAGTCTTGGCAACTCCAAGAGGTGCTATTGTTTCTTGTCATGTTTCCTGAATAAAACTTTTGAAAAGTTCAATTCCTTGAGCTCAGAGCTATCCTGTACATCACAATGGGATACCTTTCAGATGGGTGAATCTTGTAAGGGTTATCTCACATTATAGACAGAGAAGATTTAATTCTAATATGACTGTAAAGGTAAGAGATTTCCTGCAGAAATATAGAAAAGATTTTGAAGGAGAGCTTCCAAGAGAGGACGAAGGAAAGCCCAAGATCAAAGTTCTAAATAGGAAAAGGAGAAAAGCTCTCAGGCCCATGAAAATAGGGATATGGATTCTAATGAAGATGCTTAAAAATAGTTTTAAAATTTCTTTCTTGGAATATAAAAGGGGCTAACTTACCCTATGAAAGAAGGAAGATTTTTCCCCCTATTTTCTTTATTTGGAAAAAATAAAAATTAGACTTGATTCGTTTACAAGAAAAAAAACCTATTGGTAAAAATAATAATTAATATTTGCTTAACTCTAAATTTGGTTAAGAATTTATTTCATTTTTTGATAAGGAAAAAAAAGAGGAATGGCGATTTACACAGGAGCAAAACTGATTCCAGAAAACTTTTTTGAAGATCCAGATGGTTGCTCTGTAGGAATTGAAATTCAAAGTCAAAGAAAATTTGGATGTTGATATATTGCATGATAGAATATATTTTGATGATAAAAATTCAATTGAAACCTAAGCTGTTATTATTGGGACATACAGATGATCAGATAAATTATTATATTTAAAGCCCTACATGGTTTGGGTCCAGGTCACCTATAGGATACCCTTCTCCCATATAATCCATGCCACATACTATGGTCTTCTGGGGAATATTTACTTTAAGTGGCTAGGACTAGACAGGCAGCAGTCACCCAGAGGACTTTTTCTTCAGCTGCTCTCAGACTGTGGAATGACCTGCCAGAATTTGAAACAGCATTAAAGACCTGTTTCTTCCAATAGGCCTATACTATACTACTACTGCTACTGCCATTTCATCTCCTCCTCCTCCTCCCCCTCCTCCTCTTCCTCCCTCTTCCTCTTCTTCTTCCTCTTCTTCATTTCATAACAGTCCTGCAGTATATGATCACACCTGCCAGAACACTCTCAGAAAAAGAAAGATCCAACTATTACACCTCAGGAAGATCAGATGGCAAAACTGCCTGATCTGAAAAAAAGGGACAAACTGACTACACTGAGTAAATTCAAAAAAGATTGTGCGATGGTGATGGTGCATATGGTGATCATGTGAGAGACTGCTGAGGGAAGAATTTCATTCATGGGATTTGAATATTAGGAACTTAATTTCTTTTAGCAGAAGTATATACTAATATTATAATATTGGGGAACTATATCTAGTACTTTACCATGTAACCATCAGCTGGGAAGCTGAAAGTCATGTATATAATCCTTTCACACTTTTTTTAAAAAAATAATTTTATGTTTGCCTTTTTTTAGAATAGGTAGTTCAGCTTGTTTGTCTTTTAGGTAGTTCCATTGTATTGTTTGTTTTCCCTTATGTGTTGTTTTATGTATTGAAATTTGTTCTTTAATGATTGTTTTTTTAAATGTGATTTTAAATAATTTTAATAAAAATAATTTTTAAATAAATGCCAAAGATGGGTGCACAGAAAAGCAAAAACACTTTAAATAGCATGAAGTAGTGTTTACTAGGTCTATATATTCTGGTGAAAATGTTGAACTAACAATTCAACAAAGTTTCATGTTTTTTAGATTTTATTTATTTATTTATTTAGGCAGTCCTACATTCATTTTATTAAATTTATAAATCAGTGTACACCATACAATAAAAATGTGATTAAAATTTCTCATAAAAGAAACAAGAAACAGAAGACACCAAATTATTTGTTCTCTACAAACCGAAATCAATTGCCAAAGGCTGGTGCGTATCACCGTTCCCCACAATTATCTTTTTGCTCAAAGGTGTATATGACAAATGCATGGAATCAACTGGTGCTTTGCACCAATTAAAGACAAACACCAAAAGTTTTAGCACTATCATTTGTTCAAATAATAGGATTAAGACAGCTGATCACTGGATTTTTGCATTCCTACTTTGACGTCTCCAACTTGGCAGCTTAGTCAGGATCTCTCTATGTTTGTACTTCAATTACTCCCATCGAACTCCAGGCACAAAATTAGAAAGGGCTCATTGAGTATGCAGTCCATTGTAAGTGATGAAAAGGTACAAAGCAACAAGAAAGAAAGAAAGAGAGAGAGAGAGAGAGAGAGAAAGAAAAGAAATAAGAAAATGCATATCTCATATGTCTACATTTCAGTGTTTCCTACATCAAGAGAATTAATGTTATCTCTATCGCTTGGCTGAGCCAAATACATTTTCTGTGGGAGTGCAGATTGTGTGATGTTCCAACAGCTTCTGGACGAAAATACCATTTGTCACTTAAATTCTTCTAAAATATGGACAAGAGGAGAGTGATTTTAATCATTTCCTCCCTGTTGAGAAGGTAAATGGGAGAAATCTCTCTTTCTTGTCCCCCCTCCCCCCGTATAGTCTATAATCAAAATATGATGTGAAAAGAATGAAACCATTTCCTAATGCCACCTCTGTGAGCCCAAAGAGAGTAAGACTGTATCTGGTCCCCCCACATTTTGATTCTATGCATAAACTAGAAAATTTGCAAAGGAACACCTATGCACATATGCCACCTTAGATACACTTTGCAAACATTCCAGCAAAAATGCAGAGTTAAGGTATCAGTGGGGCATAACAACATTGGGGATGAAGCTTAAGAGCACATTTTCCCTCTCTTACTATTGCACATAGTGTGTGTAGAGATAAAGCATCTGATGAGCATGAGGTCAACATTTTAGAAGAACATATTGCTTGACATGCTGCAGCTGTCTATAAGTGTGTGTAAGGCTTACTGAGGCCTGCTTTCTTGCTTCTGGGTGATGGGCTGGCCCCACCATAGGAAGCATGAGATGCTGCTTCAGGCAGCAGATTCATGGTTTCATGAAAGGGCAGAAAATTGTTTTCTGTCACAAAGCTAAAATAACCTGACAGGATTTGGGTACTATCCATGATGATGGAGAAGAGGGTTGACTACTACTGATTCCTTCTCTCCAGGCAGCAAAAATGGGCCAAGCCTACAGCTATAAATCATGATCTGGTTCCTTTTCCTAAATGATAGTGCACACGCATGTGTGCATAGATGCACATACACAATCTCATTGCCATGAAACAGCAAAACCCTTGGCGGGGTGTGAGCGTGGGGTTCCTGCCTCAGAGGCAGTTTGCACATTCTCTGGGTCATTTTATACACACTTTTGTAGAATGTACAAAAATCAAAACCATCTTAAAGGCTGCTCGGTTTAATTAACTTTTTACAGAGACATCTGCATTTTTCTGAGATAAGATAAGAGATTAGATAAACTCTGCATTTGATCTCCCAGTGGAGGCAAGAAATCTCACAGGGGCTGTAGAATCTCTAAACAGTTAGTTATCTTGCTGTATCAAGACAGGCTGTTCACATATGTGGTCAGACCTAATCAGGGAAATTAAGAAGGCATTGCCTAAGTAACAACAGCTTTTGTACTCTTTGTCTTTGGAAGAAATTTGTCCTCTATTGTTGTCTATACTATTTGGCAGACAGACACTGTTCTTGCGTTATTGATATTCTTGCAGTTTTTTGGTAAATATGTTAATATTTTTATATGGATTCAAATGTTCTTTATATGTACCTGGTGGTTTGTTAACACTCGAGATGTTATGAGATCACTTTAGTGGCAGACATCTATTCAGGTGGTCTGCTTTTTCTAAATCTGGAGAGAACTGCAGAAAAGCTCAAGAGAACAGCAAACCACCATCATCTAATAAGAAATGGTTGGTGTTCTTCCTGGCCTTGCTTTGTGGGAGTCCTGAGGGCAAGATCTACTCAGATTCCAATCAAACAAGGTTCATGGATACCAGTATAAAACAAAGGGATGTATGTAAAAAGATAACTTGAAGCTTGGCTATGCAAGACTGGCACATAGGAGGAAAGTACCTATGGCAAATATAAAGAAAGCTTACACAAACAGAGCTGATGGGTACTGAAAACTTGCTGCTGTGCTTGTATTGGTTCCCGTGAGCTAACAGTTTTCTGGGCAGAAAGTACATTTCTTTCTTTCTGAGCAAGACCAGAATTGTTCACTTCTGCTAATACAGATCTTTCTCTAATTCTCAAAGCTGTCATGAAAGACACAAGGTGTTAAACAAATTACCTTCCCTGTGAAAAGAGACCTCAAGGGAGCAAGAGGCAACAGTCTTCCATGGGATAGCCAGAGGCTCAAAAGAGAAGAGGTAAGCTGCAGGCAGAACCAAGCAGCTGCAAGGTTTTTCTTTTTTCTTTTTTTAAACTGAAATATCATCTGCTTGGCACTAACTAATCAATATGACAAGTGTCCCTTCTTATCCAGAAAATGGTCACTCCATTGGGGTGTATGGGCTTCATGCACTGAGAAAGTTGTATATAAGTCACTTCTGACTCCCTACCATTCTTCTGGTATCCAGTGCAATGCACATTTTAAAAAAAAGGGTAGAAATGATAATGATAATGTTAGCAGGGTTCTGGATTTGGAATTTGTAAACATTCCTTAGTAGCTTTGCTGATGGCACAAAACAAGAAACAGAGCAAATGAGGCAATACACTAAAGCAACACAATACAATAAAGCAATAAAGCTATTGGACTGTGAGGGACAGAGTTGACAAGGCAGAGGTGCTCTTGGTCAGTCAAAAGGCAGAGCAGGGAATAGGGATTCAGTTTGTGTTAGATGGGGTTCTGCTTCTCCTGAAGCCATAAGGCCTTGCTTTGGGTATACTTCTGAACTCAGCCTTGAGCCTGGAAGCCCAGGTCTCTGCAGTGGCCAAAAGTGATTTTGTACACTTAAAGCTTGTGCACTAAACTCATTCCTTGAAGTGCTTGATCTAGCCAAATTGACATATGTCTTAGGCCATTTCCATAATGGGCTCCTGAAACGGTGTAGAGCGACCTTTCATTGAGGTCTTCTACACCGTAGAGTGGACTGGTGTGGACTACTTTTCATAGTTCCACACCAGAATCCACTCAGGAGCAGCCTGAACTAGCCGCGCTGCGTGTTTTTTAAAAACCTCTTTTTCGAGGTTTTTAAAAAGCACGGAGCGCGCAGCCCCGTGCTGCTCCGTCGCCCAGCTGTAAAGTGGATTTGCAGGCGCGAGCAAGTGCGTGCCTGCAGATCTGCCAGGGGCGGGCTTCCGGCTGGCGAGCTTCTCCGGAGGACACACACTCCGGAGGAGTGTGGAGCAGCGAGCTCGCACTGCTCCGCGTGGCGACGGACTTACCCGGCTGCGGGTAAGCTCCGTTTTAGCGTGTTTTTGCCCGTTTCCCCCCCACATGTGAAAAGGGCCTTAGTTGCATCTTATTTGTACATGTACACTATACATGCCTTTGAAGAGTGTTCAGAAACTTCAACTGGTCTAGGGCACAGCAGACAGAATGTTCACAGCTCCCCTCATGTACAAATCTCCCTTGCTATCACAACAGTCCACTGGGTGTCAGTCTGCTTCCCAGCCTAATTCAAAGTACTGGTTATGAACTATTAAGGACTGTACAGCTCTATATGACTTAGGTTCCAGGCTATCTGACAGACTCTATCTCCCCATATGAGTTTGCCCAGATCCTGAGATCCCCAGGAGAGGCCCTTTTTTCGCTCCCACTGGTCCTGTGGGGTGGGGGGACATGAGGCCGGGCCTTCTGGGTGGCTTCCCCTAGCCGCTGGATCTCCCTTCCATAGGAGGCCAGAATAATCTCCTTGTACCCTTCCACAAGCAGGCAAAAGCCTTTTTGTTCTGACAGCTTTTTAGAACAGAAGGGTTATAAAGAATGGGCTTGAAAAGACACAGTATTGTTTTAAACTGAGCTGTTTTCCATTGCTTTTATTTTTAGCTATGCATTTATAACTGGGTTACTACATATTATAAAAAACTGAATTCTATTTAAAATCCACTTTTTGTGTGTTTTTAGTTGTATTGTACTTGTTTTAAATTGTAAATCACCTTGAGTCCCAATTTTTGGGGAAAAAAAGGGATATAAATAAAGATTAGTAGGAATAGGAACAGCAGATATGACACTGTTCATGGGATTAAAAATGACAGGACTTTTTTTTAAAGAAAGAAAGGTAAATAGGATCTGTAAGTGATAATCTCCCTGCCTTGATAGTCCTATTGGTGGCTGCTATTTGCATCAGCACTGGCGCCATTGCTAAGAGAGTTGATGGAGTGGTATGGTGGACTAAAGAGTTGTAGTCCTTACACACACACACACACACACACACACACACACACACCAAAGACCCAGTCTTTGACTTTTTTAAAAAAAGACCAAAAGATATTATTCAATTTCAAACTATGCTAATAATGTTATAGCTAGCTTGGACCTTTAGGTCACTGCTTCCTAAGCTATTTGATTTGTGGGGAGTGACATTTTTCTCCCATTGTGCCAAAGGCTGGTATCATATTTGTGCATATTTAGTCCAGCTGTTTCTTTCTTTCCAAAAATCTTCCAGGAACTGGCAGCTGATGGCTCATGGATAGGAACAGATCTATGAACCACCTCTTTGAGTAGTACTGCTCTAGATTGAATCCAGACTTAGTCCCAATATCAACTGGTCTGACCCCAAAGTTGCTACATGCTTGGAATTAGAAATATAGGTCAATATATAATAAGATGTTGAAGGGCATAAATCTCCACCAGTCTACTTACTCTGGATCCTAGGAGGCACTGAGCAATGGCTGGAGCAGCAGAGAACTATTCCAGCACCCACAGAGCTGGATGGTGACTCCTTCTGAACAAATTAGTGGCCATCTCAGCTAGAAAGGAGCAGACCTATGCTCAGGGAATGAAGCAGTTGTGTACCTACACTTATGCGAGCAACACTGGATGCTTCTTTGCATGAGGTTTGAAAAATTCCAGCTGATAGCACAACCAGAAATCATGTGAGTAATGGCCTAAATGGACTCTGCCAGAAAGAGTTTTACCCAAATCAAGTTAGCTGAGTGAAATTAGAGGGTTTTTTAAAAAAAATAAAAATAAATCATATAGTAATTTTTTAAATTTTCTGTCACCTGTTTTGTTACTCAAATTGATTCAAGGAGGGGAAATATGGATTCAATGTGTAGCTCTACACACATTTTGTAGGTCTGGAAAAACAATAAGAGCCCAATTGATCCTTCACACTACATTACTATAGCGTTTGGATTCTACTGTAATTACCATGGTTTAGAGAACACTGGGATGTGTCCAGAAAGCTGTAGTGCTTGCCCAAGTACAGACCAGTAGTTTGATCTCTGTAAGCAATCAGATGTTCAGTGGCCAGAGCACAAAACAAGATGAAGTCAACAACTCCTTGAGCAAAAGCTGGTAGAGTGTTCTGGGAAATGTGCTGTGAAAGGGCAAGGGAACACAAATACAGAAGCAAAAAGAATATGGAAGAAATAGGAGAGACTTAGCAGGAAATCGGTGAGAAATGCTACAACCTTTGAGTGATGACACCAGCAAAGATTGTCATACTTAACCATAATCAGCGGAGCAGAGATGTCTACTGGTGATGGTGACAGATGCAAATTTCGAATGTAACATGCATCCTAGCATTGATGAAGCCTATCACTGATTGCAAAAGTTACTAGAAAATATAGAATGAGTGAGCCAGTCCTTTACCAACATGCTTGATGTTCCTGAATAGCAAGGATATTAACTTAACTAATGATCCTTTAAATGGGTATGTAAAATATAATTTAAACTACTTGCAACATGCAAAAGAGAGAGGCATCATTTGTTATTGCCAGCTCACTGGCATGTGGAAATCAGGAAATCATTAGCCTTGGTAGAAATAGTTTAATGCAACAGAGATGAGAATACATTATTCTGAAGTAGTTAAATGACAGTGGATGCAGCCACTGCCACAGTACAATACAAATGGTAAATATTAACTTTGCCATAAAGAAGAAGATTGAACACACACACATACACACACACACACATGCAGTGCATGCATACATACATACACAGCTTGAAACTATTGCCGAATTCTAGAAGCTTGTCCAAATTATCATAGATGCTTGTTATAAAACGGATATAACTATTGACTTTTAGTATAGCAGTGTTATGGTGAACGAACAGCTGTAGTTTATCCTTCTCATATGTGAGACTGCTGAGAACTGGCATATTCCAGATGCTGTGCTCAAATGAATAATGTTTCAAATCCACTTTAGTTCAAATTAGAATAGACCTTTCAAATCAATGGTTTGTACACAAGTCTTGGCTTATCAAGTTCCTTTTGATTCCCTGAGCATACTGTACACCTTTATCATTTTCCTATCTTTCTGTTGGTACTGATTTGTCAACATATGGAAGGAAATGTTACCAGGAGTATTTATGATATTATATTACATACTAAATGATGAAGTAAATATAAATGAAAAATCTTGCATGTCCAAAATAGAGGGACAAGAAAGATAAAATTCTGTTAGAGGTATATAAACAATGTAAGATTCAATTGCAAAGCACATATAAAATTGTAGAATTTGCCACTCTAAGATGAGGATAGATATAAAAGAAGATAAGCAAATTTTAGGAGGATAAAGATGACTCTATCTTACCTCCAACATTACAGGAAGTTATGTATTGTATCACAAGCTGCAGGGAGTGCACAAACAAGATAATAGTACTGCACTCATGCCCTTTGTTTTGGTTTCCCATAAGCCATTTGATTGTCTACCATGGCAGAGAAAATATAGGACCAGGAAGGCCAATTTTTGGTCTGATTCAGCAGGCTTTTTATGTTCTTATGAGTGATTTAGGAACAAACAAAGGTGAGGTTTACATCTGCAGAGTCTTTCATTCTGGTAGAGATGAGCAGGAAGAGATGACAAAGAAATCTTACTTCTATTTGTCATCGAATAACACTTCTGCTGGAAGTTGATCACAGAGTTGCACTAGAGGACCTAGAGATTCCTAAAGAAGTGTTCTCTCAGGTAAAATAAAAAGAAGTATTTTCTATTTTTACTTATATTCATGGTTTTTCCACTTTTGTGAGGGTATTGCTCTCCTAGCCACTGCAAAAGTGGAGGGTCAACTGTAGTACCAGAATTCAGCAGAAGAGCAATGTGCACACAAGTGCTACATATGTGTTTGTGACATGAGTTAGAAGTTCTACCCAGAAAGAAAGGAATCACATTGTCTTGATACGGACAATCATTTGTTCAATATGAGGGACGAGAAATGTCTGAATCCAAAGTACTCTTCTCACTAGACAGATAATAGATTTTATTGCAGTAGTGGAAAAAATCCACCTGAACAATTCCTATTTGCAGGAATTCGAGTGAGGAGATACAATTTAGAGATCCACGAGTGGGGCAAGGAGAGTAGAACCCAGTTACCATAAAAAGGTAAACTGAGCTAGTCAGAGAAAGATATTTGTTTTTCCACCATAGGAGAACTATATCAAGAATAAGAAGTCCCAGAATTCTAGGAATACGATTCTTTACTAAATTTGTTCCCAAAAGAAGAAACAAATACTTTTAGAAATCTTCTTTCCTATCTGATAAAATCTTTGAAAACTGCAAAGTTTTTGAAAACTATTCACAGTTTGGGACTTACTCTGCAAAACCTTTGCAACATTTTTTTTTTTTTTGTGCATATATAAATCAAATTATCTTCACAGTTAACAGCATTTTCTTTGCAGAAAATACTGTTTCTGCTGTTTTTCCCTGTGAAGAAAATGCTGTTTTCTATTCATGTGCAAATTTTGAGCAAAATAAACTGCAAAGATTCTCATCAGTCCTGGATTTTCAGGGTCTCCCAACAGTCAAGAAACACATTTTTCAGCCATTTTTAAAAAATATTTCTGAATATTGTTTTCATCCCTACAGAAGGAAATACAAACATAGAAATCAGGATCCCAGGAACAATAAGAGCTACTGCTGATAGGTTTTATAGGTACAAAATACTTGAGTTGAAAATACATACTTCACATGGCAGCCAATCCTCAATCTGCCATATGTGGTTAAAAATGCAAATTGTATGGTCATAAGCATGAGGAAATTAAACAATGAAAGTCAAAGAGCAAAAACTAAAGGCCCCCAATTAATTGTACAATTTTACAAAACAGACAAGAGTCTTGCATAATCTAACTGCCACCTGCACCTGAATTACAATTGTTACATTTTCTACAGAAGTATTTATTTATTTGTGTAAATAACTATATTCTATTGTATATCCAAAGATTTCAGAACAGCATATAACAAAATCATTTTTTTTTTGAGATTCTAAATATTGAACAATGAAGGATAATTTGCAGACTAAAATATATTGAACAATATAGCAATATAACATAAGATGTATAAACAGTTATGATAATGTATTTGGATTACATACAACAATTAAAACTCCAGAGGTTTTAACTAAAAAAAGCCTTATTTTACCCCAGGATGGAATTGAAGCCGGAGCTGGTGCCAGTTAGACCTGAAAGAGGTGGGCATTATGCAACCAGGGTGCCACAACAAAGAAGGCTCTCTTTCATGTACTCACACAACCTTAGTGTCCTCACTCATTAGACCAGCCCTCAATCCTCAGGGATGTATATATATATAGTGAGAAGTGTTCTTGCAGTCTTCAGTGTCCCAAACCATTTATGAATGCAGTCCTTCCTCTACTTTCGCAAGGGTTTGGGGCACAGAACCCTCATGAAAGTGGAAAAAACATAAATAGTTCTACCTGTTCCTCCTCCCATTTCCTTTCGAGGTTCCCCCCTTCCTGTTCCCATGCAAAATGGAAGGGAATGGGGGTGGCAGAAGGCTCACTTGAGTCTTCCTTTCCCCCTCCAGAGCAACACTTTTCCCCATTCCAATTCAAAACAGAAGGGAATGGAGGGTGGGGGGAAATCATGCAAGACTTCCTTCCCCTCCTCTGGAGCTCCCGCCTTCCTGTTCCCAAGCAAAATGGAAGGAAATGGGGGGGGGGGTTTGCACAAACCTTCCTTTCCCTCTTCAGGAATTTCCCCCTTTCCATTCCCATGGAAAACACCTTTGCCCCTCCAGAGCTCCCCCTTCCGAGCTCCCCCTCCCATTCCTATGCATTTTGTACTAGTGTGGAAAACTCACACAAATCTCCCCCCCACCCATTCCCTTCCATTTTGCCTTGACATGAGTTCTCTGCATAGGGCAAAATGCATAGGAATGGGAGGCTTCCTCCCATTCCCTTCTGTTTTGCCCTTGGCATGAGTCCACACAGGAACAAAATACAGGGGAATGGGAGGAGCAGAATGGGAGGAGGCACGCGTTCTTGTAAATAATTAAAGCTGCATAGATCAACCCTGTGAATGTGGAGGGAGAACTGTATATGTTCAAAAGCACCTTGACTGTGCTAGTCTTGGCTCACCTCATGATCTTTGGATCTCAGTTCATTCCCCTCATGTCTGATTATGATGTTTTTTAAAAAAGATTCTGTCCTTGTCCTGGATGAACATTTATGATGAACAAGTACTTCTTGATAATTACAGATGAAAGAGGTATCTGCTTTTTCTAATGCTCTTATTTTTTATTGCAAAGAAAGGAAATGAAGGACTTCAGTTCATTCTGAAATCCTACTCCATTTCTTTTGCTTTGCAGCATTCAATAGGGTACTTGAAACTTATTACAGCAATATTCCCCAAGGTATTTGTGCCACTACCTTTTTCCAATGATAATAAGGTCTTGTGCTTGTTCTAATGTCTTATACCTGTAATAAAAATACCAAAAACAAAACAAAACCAAACAACACACCTATATGGACTAAGAAATATCCAGGGATATATAATCTCTCAACAACCAAACAGAGTGGAAAAGCAGCACAGTAAAGAAATGGAATAGAGACAGATCTTGAAATAAATTACGTTCCCTCAGTTTAATTCATGACATCTAAGATTTTCTTAAATAAACAACCATTGTTCTCTAGCAGGAGACTGAAATTGTGCTCACAAGCTGTCAACCCTATATGCAGGGTGTGGCCTAATTCCATCGCCTCCTCATCAAGAACATCACAGATATTTTGGCTAAAGCCAAAACACAGTGTTAATTTCTCATTGGTAGCAATATAGGCCCTTTCCACATGTGTGTGTGTGGGGGAACGGGCGAAAATGCCCAAAAATGGAGCTTACCGGCAGAAGAAGACCGGAGAAGCTCACCATCTGGAAGCCCACCCCCGGCAGATCTGCAGGCATGCATTTGCGCGCGCCTGCAAATCTGCGTCGGATCCGGGTGACGGAGCGGCGCGGGGCTGCGCGCTCCGTGCTTTTTAAAAACCTCGAAAAAGAGGTTTTTAAAAAACACGCAGAGCGGCTAGTTCCGGCCACTCCTGAGTGGATTCTGGTGTGGAACTGCAAAAAGTAGTCCATGCCAGTCCACTCTATGGTGTAGAAGACCTCCGTGGGAGGTCGCTTTGCACCGTTTTAATACCCCGGTGTGGAAATGGCCATAGTTCATGTGATATGTGGGGAGAGGTTTTTTATATAGCTAGATAGCTAGATAGCACACTGACTGTGTTTGTGAAGTTTAAACATTGCCACAGTGACATAAATATTGTCAATATAACCAAAGCCTTTTTCTTTTGTCATTAAACATTCAAATACCCAATCTGAACTAAATCAACTTGCAGATTACCTTCTATATGGTTTCAATGGAATGTTATCACATTGCACAGTCATGGTGGCATTCTACTTATTCCTAAAGCTTATTTTGCTGGTAAGGGAAGCCTAGTTATTAAATTGGTATTTTGAATGACTGAAAGTACTTCGGAACACTTGCTTTAGAAATATTGGCCCTTTCCACATGAGGTGAGAGAAGTGGTTCACGCCCTGGCAACTGTGATAGGCAGTTTTTTGTTTTGTTTTTTTCCGTTTTGGGTGGTTCTGTTTGTGCATGCCTATGTAGGTATGTACTACGTACCACATACCTACTTACAGCCTTACAGCCTGCCCTCTGCTGCCCACCAGTGCGCATTGGTGAGGATGTACGTTCTGCATCACTGCAAAAAAACCAAATGCACTTTGATGTTGGAATGTGAATTGGATTTTTGCTTGTTTTCAAATACCATACTTTCCCACCACATGGCAGCACATTAACAGTAAATTCTATGCAGAACAATGGAAAATAACACAAGGCTAATTCACTTCCACGTGGAGAACTATACGGTGCTACAACGCAGCAACCTGTGGTAATAACCCTGTGCAGAAAGGGCCATTGTGAGATACATCATACTCAAGATGGCATGTTGGTTTCCAAGTCACTGTTACTTCTATGGGCTACACTTTTAGAAAGACCTGAAAATCAGTTAAGTGAATAGACCTCTTAAACCCATCTAATCTCATACTTGAATAAATACAACATGGGGAACACATGCATATAGAGGAATATGAATCAAAGTCAACCATATGATGCTATGTCCAGAAGAAGAAGAAGAAAAAGAAAAGGAGGAGGAGCAGGAGCAGGAGAAGCAGGGAAAAGTAATGCAGTTGTATGCTGTCAGAGACCTGCAGTATCCTATTTATTATTGGTTAGTCAAATCTCACCAACAGTGTGGTGTTCGGTTCTGGCACCACAGTTTTAAAGGAATATTTAAAAGCTTCTTTGGACAAGTTCTGTCTAAGTAAGGGCAAGAACTTGCTATAAGGTCTTAAAACCAGTTGTATGAGAAATGTTTGAGTGAATTTGGCATATTTAACCTAGAGAGGAAAACACTAAGATGTGACATTAAAGCTATACATGACCCTTAGGAGTAGTTCGAATACTAGAATTCTATGGTTTTGTGCTTCTGTGATGTATATCATTGCAAAATCACAAAATAAGGCAACATTCATAAACACAGTGGTTCAGAACTTCAATACTGGAATGCTCTTGGTTTCGTTGTTGTGTGCCTTCAAGTAGTTTCTGATTTATAGCAATGCTAAGGTAAACCTATCATGGTTCTGGGATTGAAAGTGTGTGACATGCCCAAGGTCACCCAGTGGGTTTCCACACCCAAGTGGGGAATCAAACTCTGGTCTCCAGGGTGTCATAGTCTAGCGCTCAAACCACTACCCCATACTGGAATGCCATTAGCTTGTAACTCTTTTAGTAAACTGGCTTTTCAATAGGATTGGTGCAATTCCTACATTTGCAAATCCCAATCACTAATCCTATCATCAATTTAGAAATCAAATAGTAAAGCAAAGAAGCTGAAAGAACAGATGATCTAAACAATAATCAGTTTGCAAAAAAATCATGGTTACATCATTCCACACGTTTATGGTATTGACTTCTCTGCTACTGTTGCTACAGTTCCATTAAACTGTTAATCCTGAAGCACACTCCTACTTACAGAGGCAGCTTTTCATTTGATTTGATTCCCATTGCCTTGGGCAAGGAAGATAGAAGACCCACAAGGCTGTGTAAGGTGTAAATTGTTTCATTTGATCCTGAGAAATAATAGAAAGTGTTAAAATTGGCTGTCTTTTGGTTATTTAAAGCCTGTGAAGGTAAAACAGCCATCATAATGGAATTTTTAACAGGGCCAAAACACATATTTCTGCCTGAGGTTTGGCTGGAAGTCAAGACCACATTTTTAGTATGCAATTGAAAGGTTCCAACCATCTTTTAGAGAAAGAAAAAAAATGTAGACATGTCATTTGTATTTCAGAAGGCTGTGGGGGGCATATCCAGTACCTAAGCCAAGATTCACAGAAAGATTTGTCAGATACCTTTATGACTTAAACAGCACTGAACAGTTATTTAAAGAGCACTGATTGTGGTTAAGTTGGAATAGGGGCAGTGGGGGTAAACAAAGAAGTAATGGTTCTGTGAAATAATTGATCATTGTGCATCATGCAAAATTTCCTTGTTTGCTCCAAGTGACATTGCTGGTTCTATGACATAAAACCTCTGAAACTGAGGATGAGAGAAGTTTGTCTCTGACTCTATGTGTGACCCATTAAGGCTGTTTATCAGCCTTTGACTCCTCTGTTTTCGCTGAATTGTGTTTTCTTTCTGCCACCCAAAAGGAAAAAACAAAACAAAAATAAACACACACTATTGTGCACAAAACTGCAAACAGACTGCAAACTTAACTATGCTAGCTCAATGGTGCACATTGACTTCTTCTTCTGAGAAAATATGCTTTGCACTGTTAACATGAACAGACTGCAAACTTAACCATGCTGAGCAGAGTGTAAACTCTATTGTGCTCAGCAGCATTGACTTCTGACTAAACATGGATAGAATTCCACTACTATTTGGAAAAGGAGATCGTGTTATGTGAAAGAAACTATAAAACTTTAACATGTGTGAGTGCAAGTGTATAAACATAATGAGGGAAAAGAGACTTCTTTGTCAGATACACAAGGTCAGATCCTTGTGGGCTATATGATCTGCAATTAGCAGCTAGTTTCGCTTCTACAGTTTTAAAAGGGGAAAAAATGCTTGTGTGTGAGATGAAAGAAACCTAAACTTGACAAAATTCATATTTTTTGTCATTTTTTTAAAAAAATATTGTTTTACTGCTACTGCAAGCTATCATGTACACACTTAACTGAAAAAGAATGTTGATATAAAATAATACACTAATAGCAAACCTGCTAACATCAATGTGGAATAGCACACATGTGTTTACACACATATGTGTATACACACATATGTGTATATAAATAAATAAACAATTTATATACTTTGTAGGTTTACAGTCCTAGCTTGGTTTGGTCCCTAGCATCTCCATTCAGAACAAATGAATCAAGTAGTGGTAAAAAGGACCTGAATGGCCACTATTAGACAGAGGAAGCAAGTACTGGACTAGTTGGACAAAGAAGTCTGACCTGGTAGAATGGCAGTCCCTAGTATACCCAACGAAGCCAGCATGGTGACTCTTAAGTAAAAAATAATATTGTGAAAGCTTTTTTTTCCCTGGCCAACTAAATAATTGAAAATCAACACATTAGCCTTGCTTCATGCAGGTTGTCTCCATAGTGATGACACCAGTTATTTAAATTTTACTCTAGACCATCTATACTGTTTCTTTAAATTAAGCTACTGTTGTCTATAGCTCTCAAATCAAATCTTGAAAGTCATCAGACTTGCTACATAATCAGTGTGATTAACAGATCAATGGCTAGAATTTAATTTAAAATCATTTCCATTAATCAGAATTGATCATCCTGCCTCTTTAGTTCAATTGCTAACAACCGATCTCATCCTCTCTCCTGCTGTTAGAGTATCTCATTGTGAAACCTGTGATTTGTTACAGGGTCAGATGGCTAGGAGAACTTCTTTCCGATTCAGCACACCACCTAGAACATGTCTTTTATCCACATTATCATTTGTCTGACCTAATACATCTCCAGCAATGAATGCCAATCATACTGGCATAAACCTAGGGCTGTGGAAATGCGTTTGTTTGTTTGTTATTCCCCTCCACTGTGGGAGTTTATGCTGCTGGCACAGAATACACATGGGGACAGTGAAGTGAAATTAGATGAGTAGCAAGAAAGGTTACATGAGTAGCAAGGAAGATTTCACCTCCTCCATTGTCCTTGATGATGCAAGCTTTCATGGACTACAGGAGGCAATAACACCCCTCTGTTTTGTAAATGGCTCCTTTACCACACAATGTTTCTTCTTGCTCTCCTTAGTTTCTAGCATCCAGGGAACTGACACAACAAGCAGTAGGACAGAGGCTGGATCAATGTTAAGGAAAGGGATGATAGAAATCAGACACAATAAAAAGCAAACTATCCTAATCGTTGAGGTTGTTGGCCAATATCACAGGGTGGAGTTCATACAAAGATGTTTTCTTCTGCCCACCTTCTTGATGAAACACAGAATTATGTCAGAAACAGGGACAATCTCAGGGACAATGAAGCAGGTGCCTCAGACAACAGATGCTGGGACAGCAGCAGTGGCACCTTCCCCCAACCTCCTGACTGTTGTGATATTTGGGAATACAAAGCTATGTCAGCTAGACAGATTATCTCACATTCTTTGATCTAGCCTGCTCCCCACAAGTGTGTTAAAAGGGTGGGGGGAATCACCTGCCAACACATTCAGCTTCTGTGGATGGAATGAGGAGTAGGGGTGGAAATAATCCCCCCATCATCAAAAAATGGGATTCTTGAGTATCAGGAAATACTGATCCTGATGGCTGGGAATTTTCACAGTCTGGGCCTTAAACTGCATGCAAAAAATACATGTGTTATTCTGGGGCCTTTTTGCACAGAAAACGACAAGACAATATTTTCTGTACAGAAAACAACATTTCTACACAGAGAGCATGATTTATTTTGCATGGAGCATAATATTTAAATTATGCTTTCTGTGGAAAAAAACCTCACTTTTTTTTTTAAAAAAAAATAACTCCCACACATTCAATAGTCTTTG
The DNA here is from genome assembly GCA_030412105.1 of Cyclura pinguis. NCBI lineage: Eukaryota > Metazoa > Chordata > Lepidosauria > Squamata > Iguanidae > Cyclura > Cyclura pinguis. The sequence continues at coordinate 137,562,046 of CM059600.1, forward strand.
AAAACAATGACTTTGGCCATTCTCACTTGTTAGTTGATCCCGCTGTCCTCCTGAAGTGATCCTGGCAGCACCTTTGAAGAGAGCACAACAGAAATGCTCCCCTCTGCACCCGACCAGCTCCCTGCAGAAGGGATCATGAGTGACATGCACCTGCCTACTGCAGCACAGCTGGGCTCTTTCCCATGCTGTTTTGGGGAAGGAAGCATCTCCATTGTGCTTCCTGCCCTTCTGCATGGCTGGGAAGGATGGGAGTATCATGTGATCACAGGTCCTTAATGGATTTATTCCATTAAGGGTGGGGGCAGGGTAGAAACACAATGATGTTGTGTGAAAGCAGGACCCACAGACCGCTGCCATCTTGCCCCCGTAGCAGGACTGCAACACCATGCAGAAATGACCTTTCTTGCAATGAGGAGAAAAATGGCAAAATTATTTGTTCTTGCCTGTGAGAAAAAAATTTATGAAGATTTACATCCCTAATGAAGAGCAACACCATCTTGTCTTTTGTTTCATGCAAAGGTCATATGGTGCATGGATGAAGATGGAGGTGAACAGAAATGTAGGTGTTGCTGTCTTCCTCTGCAGTATGTTTCCTACCCAAGATAATGAAACAGAAGCTGCCAAAAAATAGGGGAAAAAATGGCTCTCCAAGTTCACCTTAGCAAAGGAAATCCAGATGGCACATTTTCCCTTCTTTTGTGCTTCTGGGTGACCAATGAAAATCCTCAGGGACAGGTCGTCCAATGTAATGCTCAGGAGTTGTTTTGCCCCAGAAACACATTTTATGAATTGGATCATTAGGGAAGGAAAAGTGTGTCATGGACTAATGGATATGATTTATGTGTAATTATAAATTGTTTTTTCTTTCTTTCATGTTTTAGTCCCAGATCTTCCTCCTGGGCATTTGTGTTTGAACATCTGGGATTGCCTTAATCTTCCTTATGACTTTCATCACTTCTCTCCCTTTGGTCACTTTTGTTCCCCAGCTGCCATTTATTAGCTGCTAATTGCTTCTTTCCATTGTTTCCTGTCCGTGTTCCTTAATAATTTTTTTCCCATTCTTACCCACTGATAATGTGATGATTTGTAGTAGTGGAAGATTAGTGTTTTCCACTCAATTATTCCTCTTGAAACAATAATGCTTCCCTTTGCTTTCTATCCAAGCTTTAAATCAGTGTAAGTACATGTGGCCATTATCTTATTTCTACAGAATCCCTTGGAGAAGTTTGTAGGCAACAGAGTAATATTAAAGCTGGTCTCTCATTGTTTTAAAACATTTGTCTCATGCCTTCCTATGCCAAAGGCTCAGCCCGCATAACTGTAGGTGATTAAAATGTAAAGACATCATAAAATGCAAAATAATAGGATAAATGAAGTCTTAACCCTCATGGCACACTGTGAAAGAGACTTATGAGGGATATCTTTATGATGAGGGTGAAACAATAGGGCTGTGCTTTAGACACAGATAGATTTGGAGGATGTCTGTGGTGAAGCAAGACTCCTCCAAAATGGATCAAGTGCAAAGGTGAACACTCTTGAGGATTTGTAAGCAATTTGGATTCAGAGGGCTGTATAGTCACAGAGATGTTATACCCAAAAATTGATATATTGTCCCCCTCTGTATGGGGGAAAAAGGGGTGGGAAGTAAGGAGGGAGATGAGGAAGTGTAGCATTGTGATTGACAGATCTATCCTCTAATACCTTAAATGGCTGTACCAAGCATGTCCAAGCATAGTGCTTTGCGCTAGAAACATTGAAGTTATATGTCAGAGACCTTGGTCCAGTGTCTTGTCCTCTTTGGTAATTCCCTAAGACAGGAGCAAGACAATGTTTTTAAAAAATTTTCTTCTTAATTTCATGAGAACTAGAAAGATGTAGCATTGCTTGTTTGGAAAATGCTGGATGTTGAAATTGTGTCACCGTCTTTTTTTTTTTTAAAAAAAAGAACAGCTAAAGTAAGATAAAATTTAAAACACTTTGGTTTTCAGAAATACAACACAAATCCACTAAAATCCCATTTCTCAGAGGAAGTCAGTTGGCAAAAGCCTTCTGGTATGCAATAGAGATGGCCTAAATACCCTAAGTGCATCAGATTCTGTCTGATCTTGGAAGCTAAACAAGGTCATCTCTGATTACTATTGAATGGGAGACCACTAAGTAATACTAGGTAGTGTAGGCTATGTTTTAGAGGGAGGAATTGGCAGAACCACCTTTAAGTATTCCTTGCCTAAGAAAATCCTATGATCGGTGATTTGAAGAAACACACAGCCTTCTCCAATATTCTCCAAATCCTTTCATTCTTGTCCTAGTGAGCTTTCTATGGCTTTGATATCAATGGAGAAAATACTATGAGTCTTAATAGTGTTTGTATTCATCATAATTTCCCAACCCTACCTGTTCTACAGAAATTTGTCAGGGACATTTTCATACAAATTCATACAAATTGCCAGAGAGAGAATGAGAGAGAGAGAGAGAGAGAGAGAGAGAGCACAAGGGAAAGCGAATTCCCCACTCCAGTCTGAACATCCCACTTCCACGGATGGGGAGGGGGTGAAGAGAAAGAAGTTAATTTGAAATTTTGGCAGTTTCTTCACTAGGGCACCATTATGCTGTATGCAATTTTCATAACAACAGTCTAGGAAGAAAAAAGAAAGTAGAAGCACAATCTTTAATATAACTTCCAAGCTGTAAATGCAGCTGTCGCACAACAACAGCCCTCTTCTCTGCTGGTGGAAGGTCATCACAAAAGAGGAGACAGACCGAGACATATTGCTACCTAGGATAAAGGACAATCCCCAGTCCTCCCACCCCCATGTACTAGACTGGTAGTTGAATCATATTTCCACTTTTAAAATGCTGAGAATCTAATATTTCCAAGCCATAATTTCAAGGTTTTGGATAGGGAGAGGAGAAAGAGTTGGAGAGACAGAGGCAGAGAGAAGGAGAAGGAAAGTGATAAGTATAGCTGGGAGAAATGATGACAAAAGGAGAAAGTGGATAGGAAAGAGGGAGAAGCCAGATTAATACAGGATAATTGGTTAGACCAGAGAAGGTAAAAGAGGATGAGAGAATGGCCATTTCCATACTACACTGTTATAGTACTATTATTCCACTTTCAACATCCTATGGAATCCTGGAGTTTACAGTTTAGGGAGGGGCCACAAAGGCCAGGTTCCATAGGATGTTGAAAGTGGAACAATAACACTATAACAGTCTAGTGCAGAAGTGGCCAGAGGCAGGAACACTAGGGAAGGAGGGAGAAGATGAGTGTAACTTAGAGAGATGAGAGGGAGAAGACACAGAAAGTGGGAACAGAAAGTGAAGATATTTAACCTAGAATTGTGGATGGGGAAGGGAAGATGGAGGAATAAAATGAGAAACAAGGAGAGCTGTGTTGGGAAGGCAAAGAGGGGGGAAAGATAAGAAAGAGAGAGAAATGAATCAAGAATTAAGAGATGAAAGAATCAAGTGTTCAAGTAGAGCTGAATTAAAAAGGAAAACCAAGAAAGGCTTTCCATTAACAATCATGCAACTCCTGTGCATTTCAGCCCAAGAAGAGTGACTGGCTTCAACCATTTAGGGTGGAGGTAAGAAAAGAACCAAGAAAGTTAAGGATAACATAGGGAAAGTTGCAAAGAAAAGTCATAGTAAGTTGTTCTTGAGGCAGCTGACTGTTTCCCCACAGACTAGTCGTTGGCTGTTGTTTCACAGAAACTGGGGCCTGGGGAAAAGGAAGAATGTGACCTGGCAGATAGAGTGAAGACTTTGCAATCTAAAGTAGACTGTAGTAGCAGGAATCATCAGCACACATCTTTTTTTAAACATTTTTTCAAGACAATGCTCTCACCCCGAAATTTCTTCTGTTGCTCTCAGGCATGAGAGCATAAGCCTCCCCAATTATCTGAGACACAAATTGTTGTTGCTGCTGTTTACTAGTTACAGAAACAGCAATTTCCCAAAGCTTACTCAATCCTATGGCTAAGTGGTGAAGTTCAGTGGCACGCTGTAGAAACAAAATTGGTGTTCAGAGAAATAGCCCTACCAAAATATCACCATTTCCCACAGCACTTTTTTTAGTCAACTTGTCATCTACAACCTGACTCCATTTAATCCTGCTTAGCTTGTGCAATCCGATGGTATCACAAGAAAAGATGGTATTGCTCCAGGCAAACTTTGTTAAGCCTGAGAGTACCCCCCCCCCCACACACACACGCACACACACTTCCAGCATGCTCTCTCCAGCTACAAGAGCTTGAAATAACAGAGAAGGATTGCTTGCCTCTCCTCTGCTGCATTACAGATATGTGGCTGGGACTGGGAGATGGCTGAGGGAATCAACAGTTAAGCTGACTGCACATTTTGCACTGACATATTTTAACTGTGGATATATGTATTTGGGTGTAGCCAGAAAATTGTTAGCAAGTGGCACCTGGAGTCATAAACAGACTGAAATGGATTTATTTATTTTATTCCAATATGAAATTTTAAATGCATTAAAATATTCCTCACTGGCCTTTCTAATACTGGAATACAGAGGTCCGGTTGCTGGAGATGAGGTCTTTTCTGTACCGACATGTGCAGGGACCTCAGTGAGGTGAAGAGTACACAACACTGGCAGGCTGGACATTATTAATTTTGTCCAGTTGCAGCTAAAATATTACAGGCAATGAAAATGCACAATGCATTTCATTAAAACAATTATTCATTGCCACCATTCAACTGAAACTGGTAACTATCAGAGTATTATGAAAGCAGTAGCAAAGTAATGGTCATTTGATACACATCTGATTGATAATTCCTGAGGGATCTTAGCTACATAGGATTCCCGGTGGTACAATTTTACCAGCTTATTTGGGCAGGGTCAGCCCTCCCTAGCCTTGTCTTAAGGTTTTCTTAAGGTTGATTCCCGGGCACTGTTTATTATGAACCAGCTTTGACAAGCTTCAGGTATAAGCTTTTTTTTTTTTAATTTGTCCAGACTTTTTATGAGCACTGTTCCTTTCCTTTCCTTTCCTTTCCTTTCCTTTCCTTTCCTTTCCTTTCCTTTCCTTTCCTTTCCTTTCCTTTCCTTTCCTTTCCTTTCCTTCTGGTTTAATTGCTGCTGCTGCTGCTGCTGCTGCTGCTCCTCCTCCTCCCCTTCTTCCTCCTCCTCCTCTTCTTCTTCTTTGCATTTCTTTTTTTCTGATGTTGTTTTATGTGATTTCAGTAGGTTGGCTGTGAGGCATTAATAGATCTTTTTACATCATTTTAAACTAACTTGTAAAATATTGATTGAAAGATGGGACATAATTTGCCATGTAATGTAATAAAATGAAATAATTGCAGGAAGAGAAACACCAGTGGTATAGTGGTGATGGTGGGGGCAGGGGGGTGGATGAAAGGATTTCCAAGGGAAAGAGGCTGACAAGGTAAGAGATAGTCATTCCTCCAGTTTTCATCTGCAAAATCACTCCCTTCTCATTCGTGGTGTTATGAGGTAAACACAGGCTTGAGAAACCAATAGCTTGCTTTGTCACATGGAGTGATCTTCAGACACAGAAGTGAGTGCTAACCAGAAGTGAAAATACAAAGGGAGAATTGGAGGTAAGTAAATCCCAGAGCTCAGTGATCAAACTGATCAGTTATGAGCGCAAGGATAAAGTTGTCAACACACACACACATACACTTCCGATGTTCACAGCAACACCAGACATGAATTCCATGCTTATCAGGAGACACTGAACAAACTACTGTCAAACTCTTTGATCTGACAAAATAATCCTGAAATCTAGCAAAGAACTAGCAGGCTCTTTTGATGAATGTCTACGGATTCTAACAAATTTATGGGACAAGGATCAACAAATTACTCTTTGCTAAAATGGATACTTTGGCTCTTTTATGGTTATGTAGTTATTACAGTATAAAAAATGATTATCACTAACCTCCAGGTCACCATTGGGCTCACCAAGAGGCAAACAATTTACAAGGCTCACTGCCAAGAAAATAATGAATAAAAAGGAGGAATCACCTGTAAAGACTGACACAAATGTAATAATCATAAGCCAGTTTCTGAAAATGAATAAGCCAGGTAATTGGTAACTGTTTGCTTATACATTTACCAAATTTTTTTAGAGAAAGCTTATTTGCAAATGGAAAGAATGGTTTGAATCTTTGTCACCCAGAGAGGAAAAGATTGGTCAATATCATGCTAATTATTATTATAAACTGTTAATTACTGTTGGACATGATATGAGAATATTTCTCCATTCATTTATCTTCTTTTCACAGAGTCTTTTTCCAAAGCCTGTACTACCTTACGGCTGAGCTCCCTAGATTTTTTTGTGGGTTATCTAAGTGATTAGCACTGCCAAGAAACGCACTGTAGTGATTCATGTTCTGTATTATAGTGAGCATGTGAATCCCTCTCCAGAACAGTTATATTGTCTTACTGGAATTATAGTCACTGTCTACAGCTACCCAACCATGAGATCCTATGATCACTGTTATCCATCTGTTCCATCATCATTACAACAGCAAAGTTCACAGCAATTTTAGAGGTCAATATAGGACGGGAGAGGAGTTGTCTATGAAATTATAGTGACGGAACAAGAGGATAGGTTTCTGGCAGACTGCTGTAATCCAAAAGGCAAATGTGTGTGCACAAAATATAATGTAAGTGGGAATTTTTAAAAGATTTTTATTATAAATTGTAAATTTTTATTGTAAATGTCTTTATTTGTTCCAGAAACCTCCTTGTGTCTCACTCTGAGAGAACGGTGGTATATAAATGCAATCAATCAATCAATCTTATTCTGTTTAAAATTCAGATGTGGTTAATTTCCAAAGAAAACAACAACCTTTTCTGCACAAAAGACATCCTAAGTGCAAAACATCTTCTTAGCTTTCAGCAGAAGCACCAAATCAAAGTTTTCTTGAAGTTATAAACACTATTCTTCTCTCTAATTTCATTCCATTCATTACTTAAAGGAATTATCAATAGAATGACACACCATTTTTCCTATCTACAGTGAAGAAAATTTTCTTCCTATCTGCATGTTATTTAATAATTTATTATACTTTCAGAAGGCACACACACACACACACACAATCACTTTCACCTTCTCATTCTATCATTCTTCAATTCATAAGAAGAGGCTATGCCCAACTCTTTAATAAGCCCATTTCAGAAGTTCTGAATATTTAGCAGTAGTCATTTGAATCCAATTTTCTTCTAAGAAAAAGACAAAGAAAACCTTGAAATCCTCATTTTTATATCATATTCATTTACAGCAGGTGCCTCATAGTGGCATGTAACAAAAGTGGATACTGCCAGCAAAATTGTCTCTTGCTTACTTTAACAAAGAGTCATCAATAAATGCATAACTTCCAGTCACATTTTTGAATCAGAAATACCCTTCTAAGGTCTGCAGGTAAATATTCAATAGACAGAGAGCCATTTAAAAATGTGAAAAGGGATCTTGGGGAAAATAACTTTTTTTGAAAAAAAATTCCTTACTTCTTAGCACATATCTTTATGATGAACTAAGAATCAACAGGGAGGTGAAAACAGTTCTCGTATCAAATTGATTAGTCTGGAAACAACCACTTGTGTAATTAAGACAGGTCAGGCAATGTTTCGATATAAATAATTCATCAGGGAACTACTCTATAAAAACCTGGAGGAATGTCAGCTCAGGTGCACTCTTTAAAAAGGAAAAAAAAAAAGCTATTTCTGTATATATCAATTAAGGTATTTTATTTTGACACCCAAATGTCAGTATTTACTAAACTTGGATAGACAAGTCCATCACTGCAGCCCACATTTGCAAATAACTTTACTCATTAATGTTTAATTAAGACAGAGGAAAACTGTCCTTGATATTTTGCTGCAATTAGCGCTCTCTATACCCTACTGACTTCCAGTGATGAATTACTTTTCAAATGGAAAGTGAAGTGATTAAATAAAGCTGAAGATTGTCTATCCCTTGCATGTCACCCAGAGTACGCTTTAAATAAATGTAAAAATATGACTGTGCACAGTTAACCTTCCCTGGGAAAAAAAGGGGAGGGAGGTTTGAGAGAAACCACTGATGAACAATATATTGTTGCATTCCTGGACTCCAAGATGCTATTCTGTCTACTTGCAATTTATACCATGCCATTGATATACATGATGTGCTTGTTAATTTGGAAAACCACAAACAATCACAGATTTGTTTGATGCGTTGGGGACAAACCTTGCTCCTGGGACCACAAATTTCAATCTAGCTGATTTCAAGGCTGGTGCACAAATTAAGAAAAGAAATGAGCCTTTGCCTTCTGCTAAAGGCGAGTAGAAATGCCATAGGAGATTTCACTGTGGCATTTTGAATTTCTGATTGTTTTCAAGGTTTCCACTGGGCTGAGGGACATTTACAGCAAACGAGTTGACATGCTTCCTCTGCCTGCCTGTACAGGAAAGTAAGTATGAATCAGAGAATTCATTATAACATAATACCGAAGGTTCCACTTAAAAGGAGTACTGCACACTCAAAGCAATATAATAGGATTTTTAGGTTTGTTTCCCCTCCCAGAAGAGTGAAGTGAGTGAGATACATGTGTTAGAGCAGGAGCAGGCCAAGTGTGATCCCAGCATCACCTGAAGTCCCCAGGTTTGTTTCTGTGGCTGTTGACTACAGCTGGAGAGAAGATTCATAATTATTCCTTCCTAAGTGGAAAAACAGGTTGGGAAATTATGTTAGCAAGAATGATAGGCAGATGCCAAGTCCTGAGGCACTGTGATAGAATTATTCTGCAGACAAAAACACTTTTTTCCCATAAAAATCCCCTATTTTCTAGGTTTTCTACATAGAAAATATTTTCACGAGGAGCTTTTTTTTTTTTTGCTACATAGAAAACATTGTTTCTTAACAACAAAAAAACCCCCACTGTTTCCTGCATAGAAAAAAAAATGCTTCATGTTCAGGAAATGTGTTTTCTGCATTTTTTTATTCTCTCTCTGTTGCATGTGAGAAAATTCCATCCTTTTCACTGCAAAATAATTCTTCCACAACACTTTGAAATTTTCAAATAAGGGGTTCTTTTGATTTACTAAGGCCCCCATGATTGTGCACAATCAACAACTTTAAATATTAAATATAATCTGATGAAATATTTATTTTTTTCCACAGCAAGGAAGATAATGCCATGATTGGGTTGTTGTGGGTTTCAGGCTATGAGGCCATGTTCTAGTACTATTTGCTCTGGCATTTCACTTGCATCTGTGGCTGGCATCTTCAGAGGATCTGGAGACATGGAGATGGAATGGAGTATATATACTTGTGTGATCCCCAGGTGGGTGAGATTTGCATTTATGATGCATTAGTGATGCAGCTGGCCTGTGAGATAGCCCATTATTGAGTGGACTAGCCCCCAGCTTTGCATTGTTAGTCAGGGGATATGCATAGCAGTTGTGTGTGTGTTTAAGTATTTATTAGCAGGGCAAATCCCTCCCACTGGGGGGTCACACAAGTATATCTACTCCATTCCACCTCCATGTCTCCAGATCCTCTGATGATGTCAGCCACAGATGCAGGTGAAATGTCAGGAGCAAATACTACCAGAACACTGCCTCATAGCCTGAAAAACCCACAACAATCCATGGATTCTGGCTGTGAAAGCCTTTGACCTTACAATGCCATGATTATCTGCCTTTTTGAGCAAGGACAAAATAGTAAAAGATTTGCATCTCTGATCTTGACTCCTTCAGATTCCATAGACTCCATCTGTTCTGAACCAAAACAAAGGAAGGATCACCTCCTGGAAAACCTTAGGATCAGCAATTAACCTTTCAAATAGGCTACATCCTCTCCTCTGTTTAACTTTTTGGGGAAAAAAAGAAAGAGAAATAAATTTATTTCTCTGTTGCTTTAGTTTGTTTGTTCTTAAACTGTGGCAATATATTGGGCCCCAGAAAGTCCTGTGGCACAACAGTGGCCCTTTGACTCATTACAGGTGCCATCCCTGACTTACAGCAAAGTCTGTGGTATGTCCTTTGAAGGAATGGACTGAAGAGAGGTTCTGCCTGGACCTTACTCGCCTGTGGAATCACAGCATCTTTTTACTCACAGGTCATAGTCCAACATCTCAGGTCCAGCCAGTCATTCTTGAAGTGAGCCTTTATCATCTTCAGCTCTGCCTCCACAATGCCTGCACCATGACTCAAACATGCCCCATTTCACTGCCTGATTTTCCCTTTTTTCCTGGAAAGCCATGTGAGTTGTCACTCATTGACAGCTGCCCCAGAGCCAGGTATCCTAGTTCAAAATATATGTATTGCTTTTTGTTTCAAATTTACTTTTTTTTTTTTGCCCTATTCTTAACATAAGACACCTTAGAAAGTAATCAGATTTTCTATTTCTCATAATGTGTAAAAAGAGGAGTCTTGTTTGGATTAAAACTTTTTAAAATTATATTCTTATAGTGGCAAGCTTCAGAAAGTCTATGGACAGCACTGAGCCAATACTAGAGATGGAAAGAATATTGGACCATATCTGTAAAAAAAAAATGTATTTTAGTGTCTAGAAAGCCTGAAGAGAAGACTTTTGGGCTGATGAGAATCTTTACAATTTGGGACTTTTATTCTACACAAGATTTACCTGAGTTATTTTGCTTGGAAAACAGAATTTTCAGCACAAGAAAAGGTACTTTCTGTGCTGAAAATGATATTTCTACACAGATATATTTCATGCAGAAAAAGCTATTTTCTGTGGTTGGGAATATATTCTGCAAAATTCTTATGTGACTGTTTCATATGGAAAACAGTATTTTCTGCACAGGAAACCACACTTCTTACACACACACACACACACACACACACACAATATTTCTTTGATTAAATATATTTTCTTCTCAGAAAATGATGTTTCCTGCGTAGAAAATGTTGTTTTCTGCACAAGCACGTAAGAATTTTGTGCAGAATAAGTATTGTGCAGAATTATGAATAAGTTTGGAAAACTGTGGGTTTTTTTCAAGATTACACAAATCATTTATTGTTCAAAAATAAAAGAAAACAGAAAGAAATACACAGATAAGACAATGCTAGCAGCTCTGAATGTGTACTTCAAGGACACCATCTTGTCTCACTGTGAAGCACTCATGGTAGTACACAGGATCAATGAAACAAACAAAACCAACAAATAGTTTTTCCTGATAAAGGTAGTTCAGTGATAGAGTTTCTTGAGTGTAAAAGGTCTCAGGTTGGAATTGCTACTTTAAAGGATAAGCTAGAAAACATAGGCAACCCTTTTTCACTCCAGCCCCTGAAGAAACACTACCAATCAGTACTGCCAATATTGAGCTTGATGGAGAAATCGTCTAAGCTAATGTAAACAAAGTTTCCTATGTTAATACAATTTAAAAAGAACAACAGAAAATTAAAGGGCACAGGGAGTTAATGATGATTAGGATCCAAACTGAACACTGCCAGTTGATAATTACTTTAAACCAAAATTTAAGGAAGAGTCCAAAAGTGACCATCCACCTATGGAAGAGCAGCTGTCAGGAAAGCAAGGAAAATGTTTGGATGGTAATGGTAGACCGTTGGCGGTGCGTAGCTCCCATGACAGTGGGGCAATGAATTCATTCCCGGTTTTGACCAGCTCTAAAAGAGCCATGCAAGGTGCTGCACTTTGAATAACTTCCTTTAAAACTAGAAAAAACCTGGAACAGATCCACTGCCCTTCTGATGTGGAAACCAGCAGCCACCACTGTGGAGAAGAGGGGGGTCTGTTCTACTAGCAAATACTCTTCTATTGGCAAAAGTCCACTCATGCAGCATTTCATGCAACCTTTATAGTGTAATTCAGGAATATGTCAGTCATATCCCCTGGTCTATCTATTCAGTGCTTTTCCTTTTATAATTTTAGGATGGTAGAACTGAAAGCCATAGCCCGTAAGGTCATCCCACAAGCCAATTCATCAAAAGAAACTGTGAGTTGCCGAAAGAAAACATTGATCTGCATGCAGTTGCCTGTAGATGCAGGAAGACCTGGGTGTTTTGGAAAATTTAATCAAGTAGTGTATAGTTCCTTTTGGACAACTACTCTTGCTGTGCTTATTTTTCTCCATTTACATTGAGATCTGGAGCTTACATAATTATCATAAATCAGAAGTGGGCAACGTCAGAGGATCTGGAGGCCAAATTTCTGCCCCTTGGAACTTCTGTGGGCTGCACAGACAATCAAAATGTCAGCAAAGCGACAATAAAAACCTTGCCATGGCTTCAAGTCCTCTTCTGATTTTGGAAAAAAAAAAAGGCAAGCTATTTGGGGGATCAGAACAGTACATGGGAGGCCCTGCAACCCATTTCACAGTGACTTGCAACTAAATTAAAAGTAAATTACCCTCTCCCCCATTGTTGTCAGGAAAAGAATGTTCCAGGAAGTCCACGGGTACCAAGAGTTCAAAAAACATTGGCGGGGGAGGGGTTACATACAGACCTAAGGCTGCATTTAGCAAATCCCTGCCCTCTCCAGCCATTTTAAGCCAAACTATGACCTTGCAGCAGAAAGGAATTTGCTAAAATTATTTGCTTCTTCCTTCAGGAAAAAAACTTAGCAAAGAATTACATTCTTAGCCAATATAATACATTTAGAATAATTCTGAAAGCTTGTAGGTCAGTTGCAAACACACCTTTCCAGTTTGCTATTAGATATTAATTGTCCCAGCATCATGCCTTTCAGTAGTTTGAGTACCATAAGTATTGCATGGTGTTCTGAAAAGGTTTTGCGTGCTGCACTTCATGCAAAACCTTTGTCAGTGACTTTGTCACTTAGTATAAGGACATCCTTTCATGTAGTGGTTTACTCTTCCTCTCATGAATGAAATCACTGAAGCCCATCTGCAAAAATATAAGGGATCTTAGAGACAATGTGGGATGCAGGAATTGCACCTGTTCCCTGTCTTGCTTCCACTAACTGAGAATCAAGGTGTTTTGTTTGTTTGTTTTTTCTTTCCAGCTAATTTCAACCAACCTGGCTGAATATCATTTTTTTTGGGGGGGTGTGTCTTGCTGTACTGTGAAAATGACAATGAATCTGTAATAGGTAAGTAACAAAAAAAGTTTATTTATTGTAGAAGTAAATGATGCACACAGCAAAAGCATTCAAGAAGGGGAATTCATGCAGAGTGCCAGGAGCATAAAAGGAAAGACAACATTTCTTTTGTTGTCATCTCTTAGCTCCAAACTGTTCTCCAAACCACTTTTCTCATCTTTGGTCCCCTACACATCTTGAGAGAGATAAATCTGTGTCTGGAAACCTGCAAGTGGTGAGGGAGTACCGGACAGTGAAAAATCCCCAGCATATTTTTTCACTCTTTTGTCCAGGAGGAAAAGACTACTAAGCTTTTACGTACAGCATGTAGTTAGTCCCTTAGTTGATAAAATGACTGATGCTATCACCTGCAGAGATGGTGGCTGTCTTAGGCATGGCATCATCTTGAAAAGTTTTTAAGCACTGATGTCATGCCCCATGTCTGCTTGCAAAACCACTAGTTCTTCTTAAAGTATCTGATGTGGGAGACTCACAGCATGTTTGCACAATCTGCTAAGAAAGGGCAGTCTATTTGTGTCTACTGGGTACAACTGTTTCTTTCTTTGCTGGAACCACACTGCAGAAAAGCAGCCACGGACCATCACTTTGATTACCATTTCTTTACACTATAAACGTTTGTTACCTTCTAGTGACAACGCAGTGCAAATTGCAAAGGTATTCTGTTATAAAACTGGTACCTGTGCTAGAAAGTTATTTATAACAAAAAAACAAAACAAGGATTAGATGTTGCATGTGACTAAAAATGTAAGAAGATGATGATGATGATGATGATGATGATGATGATGATGATGATTTGTCTAGAATTTTAAGTTTTAGAATTTGCCTTGAGGAACGTGGCTTTCTCGTCTGCTAGACACCATTGCAGACTGATCTAATAACGTTAGTTACCAAACCTTATTAAATGTGCATGACATCTCCTTGCCCAGTTTGAGCTTTAGTCTCTCCTAGTGGACTAAGCAGCAAGGGTGCCATTGAGCTTGGCTTCTTCAGTAGCTGACAAGGCTTCAACATCCTGGAAAGGTTCCATAGCTGACCTTTGATTATCAGCAGCTAAAGAGCAGCCACTTCTGTGACCTCTTTCTTCCTCAGTGAGATTAACAAGAGTCTCATTAATTGTATAGGGTTCATATTAGTCAAGAAATATTAAAATTGGTTTGCTATAGCCTCCTTCTGAAATATAGCACATAGAATCTGGCATTTCTTGATGGTCCCTCATACAAGTACTAACCAGGACTTAACTTCCAAGATCAGATGATATCTAGTGTCTTCAGGGTTTTTAGGCCCAGTGAAGGCTACTCTCAGCCAGTGTCTATTTTTCACATCCTCTGAGTGAACACTTTAGTGCTGAATCATATCAAATTTAGGCATTGTTGCTGCTGCTGCTACAGTATGCTGTCAACCTTGATAGCTCAGTTGCATGAGCAAATAAATAATTGTTGGTGACTACAGTGGGCAGTAGCCATGTGTCTATCTGTAGCGGATGAAGAAGAGGTGATGGAGGTGTCTGGTCTAGCGGGAGAGAATGCCTACTGAAAGGGAGGGGATTAATTACCAGTGTTGATTCATTGGCCTGAGTAGCCCTTTACCGGCCTTGTCAGCTCTCTCAATGTCTCTATTATTCAGTTCCTATGATTCTTGCTTCTCTAAGTGCAGCCCCAGATATAGGAGGTCAGGTGGTTAATGGAAACCAGCAAATGTGCAAGCCACATCATTTCTACCTGCCATGATCCCTTAACCTTTTACCAATCTATCATGCCCTCTACGTTTTGTTCTCTGCATTTCTGAAGGAATCAATGTATGGTATCTCTTTCTTGGTTCTATCAGGGGTTCTCCTTTCCTTTCTTTGCTCCTTTTGGCAGCTTTCCAGTCCACTCAGTGTCACAGAAATATGTACTCAAATAGACTGAAAGATTTTGCTCCTTCCAGGATGTTACAAAGTATATGGATTTTTTTTCTTTTTCCTGAGCTTTAATTGTATTTTTAACTAATTGAATATTCTGCCTTGTTCCTTTTTATTCCATATACATTTTTTCCTACTTAATCCACATTTATTGTATTATTTTATAGAGTTGTTGAATTTATTAAGAATAAAATAGAAGAAAGAAACATTCTTGGAGAGCACGTTATATCAGATGTTTACACAGTGTCTAACACTAAAGCATCAGTAGTAGAAATTAGTACTGCAAACATTAGATTTTATTTTGTTGGTTTTATCATGCAAAACTGTAGATAGCAATGATATCCTGAATGTGAATTCTTTATCGAGAATTAAACTGAAGGGGGACACAATTCCATTTTAAAAACTGCAAATCCATCGGCAGGCTAATAGTAAAACATAAATAAATAATAAATGGAAAGAATATGAAGAATTTGCATACACAAAGAGAGGCTCCATTGTAGATTCTCACTGAGATTTTCACAGTTAATCTGTAAAGCTAATAAATATCTAAAAATAATTCTCAGTGTGACAAAGGAAGGTTACGATAGAGATAGGATCATAACTGAAGGCATTCTATGTAGTGTGTTCTTGTTATTTCTTTTTAAGCTCAGTCGATCTTCATATCCTTGGATTCTGTATCCATGAATTCAATCAACCACAGCCCAAAAATATTTTTTAAAAATCCAAAAAGCAAAGTTTGATTTTGTCATTTTATATAAGGGACACCATTTTACTACACCATTGTGCATAATGGGATTTGAACATCCACAAATTTTTATATCCATGGGGAGTCCTGGGACCAAACCCTAGCAGATACCAAGGGTCTATTGTATAGGAATTTATTAGAAATTAGCATATTTACCTGGCATTTCCCAGGATTTTATTTTCTTATAGGTATTACTTGTTAGAAATACCTTAGGAATTACCTTACCTTACGTTAGGAATTAGATGTAGTTGAAACACAGAGATTTCAGATCCTGTGTTTCTAATTCCCCAAACTGTACTGTCCAGTATGCGTAACTTTTTCCCATATTCTCCAATCCAATCTATATTCAGAGTTATGAACATACAGAGCTTGGTTTCCTGAGGGAATACACTGTCCTTCTCCTACTTGCTGCTAGGCTTAATTTCCATAGCAACCAGCCTGAGGCCCAAGAGCTGTCTGGCTGAGAATTCTAAAGGCCCCTCCCTAAATTGCCAACCCCAGGATTCCATAGAATCTTCCCAGGCAGCCAATCATATGAGGTCTTCTCACCTCACACAGCCAATCATATGAGTTCTTCGCCTGCCTGACACAGACAAACTCACGAACTCATAAACTTTGACTTTTATATATTAGATTAACACCATTAATACTTTGTTTGGTTTTTACACATTTACCAAGTCCAGACTTCTTGGATCAAACACAAAAATGTTATATTTGTGTTTGGGCAATTCATATGTTCCGAAGCTTGTCTTCCATGTAATGTACATATTTGAAAAATGCGCAGAAATACTGCATACATTTCTAAAATGTACACAATTATATGTACCAGTGGAGTAGGCATTCACTGATTTCAAGAATAAGCACAAAAATAAATTTGTATGGCACCACCAGCATGGAACAGAATGGACTTGGAGTTGAGAAAATAAGACATCCATGGAAATAGATTTAACAGATCTGTCCCTCTCTAGTCATGTTGAGTCATGATTAGCTAAGAAGAAAACATCACTTGTGTGAATCTCAAACTGGTCTATGGATAGTAGATGTGTAGCCATTCTGATTCTGTGATTTAGTTTTGAAGTCACTGATGTCATGAGAATTTGGAAGTTGTGTGTAGACACTGTGTTCTGTTTTGTAGAACTAATACCTTCATGTGACCAAGATGCATCAGAATCAACATATTACAACAAGCCTGTTTCTGAAAGTGAAGAGTTTGGTTTTCTTTGGCATGGACCTACTATAAGCTTAGTAACATTTTGCATTCTCCTCTGTCCACCGACAAAGTGTAGGATGAGTGTAGGTGGAGGCAGAGTTTAACAGATAGGCAACATTCACTTACTTCAGGTCTCAAGAGAAAGAAAGAAGGGAGGGGGATAGTTTGGAATATTATTTCAAAAATTACATAAATTGAACATTAAATGTGGTGATTGATTTGCTGTTGTCACTATGAGAGAATGAAATTATTTATTTCATTAATTAATGTTAATTACTTTATTGCTTGTCATAAATTTTCAAAACAAACCATGCTATTCACAAGCAATGGAATGTTGGTTATCACCATTAATCACTTTTGTTATTGACTCTTTCTATAGCACTCTTGCCCAAACTTGCCGTTTTTTTCCTAATCAAATATAAATCCAGTAGTGCATCTTTGTCTGATGATAATGGAAGTTCAACACATCTGGAAATTATCAAGTTGGGAATGGCAGTCCTAAAATATGAGGTTTAAACTTAGAATCTGTTTTTTTCACTGCTCTGCATCTCTCTTCTGCTATACCCTATCCCAACCAAAACTGTACACTGTATACTGTTCACTAAACCTTCAAACTCCTTGTATAATAAGCAATGAATTAAGAATTATGCTAAAAGATTAATAAGGTATGTTGTGTCTATTGTCATCAGACCAGTGGTTCTTAAGTTACTTGATGAGGGGGAACAGCAATTTTTCTTTACCAGTATGCCAAGGATTTATGTTCCTTGGCTACAATTGTTGCTGTTTTTTCCCCTTTCTGGAAACTTCAGAAACCAGCAGCTGATGCCTGTGGAACAATACTGGTTCCCTGAACCATCACTTTCAGTACTGCTGAGTTAGTTCACTTCAACAATGTTTTGAGTGCAGAATATTTTCTCTCCACAATTGAATCGCTGCATCTTCTGTATCCAGACTCACAATCCAGGTGCACTGTCTGCAAAAATCAGTGATCGAGCACATATTTTGCACAAAGGCCCAGGGAGCTGAAGTTTGATCCAGGTTTGAACATCTAACAAGTACAATGGTTTCTGCATATTTCTTGACAATATTTGCCTGCTTAAATTTCATAATGCAATAAAGTATTTTTTTTCCCCAGGTTTATTTTGTTGCCTGTCTCAGGCCCTTTCCGCACCAGGCAATTAGAACAGGGCGGTGCGTCCTCACATGGAGGTCGTCTGCACCTTGGAGTGGACTAGGAGCAGACTACTTACCGGAGATCTGCACCTCAGTCTGCTCCAAGATGACCCCAAGTGGTCCTCCAGCGTGTTTTTGAAATACTGGAAAAAACAGGTCTTTATTTTCCTGGAAAGTGCCATTGCATTCCTGCTCTCTTGTGCAGATTTGCAGGCTCGCACAATTGCGAGCCTGCCATCTGCAGAGAGCAGGCTTTAGGCATGGTGAGCTTCAGTGGTTGGTCAGGACCCATGACCAACCAGAAGCCGCCATTTTGGAAGCCGGAGCAGTGTGGATCTACAGACCTCGCACTGCTCCAATTCGCCTCTGGACCATGGAGGAGCCCTGCAGAAGGGTTTCAGGGACAGTCCACATTGCTTTGGACCCCAGAAGAAGCAGTGAGTAATGGCACGGAGCAATTCCTTCACCTCGTGTGGAAAGGGCCTCAGTTTCGTATGACATGTGTGCAGTATTTTTAGGAAAAGTTCTGGAACAAGTCAAGAATATATAATCTGACAGCCTGGCCTTGCAGGTCCTGTGTGAACAGTCTCTAAAATGTACTCTTCACACTCTTGTCTCCTAAGATGACATAGCCAAGAGGCCAACCTCTCTCACTCTTTGTATGCCATTTGGGGGAAACGGGAAAGACTTATTCAAAATGGATTCTGAGGACATATACCTTCATTGAATTGATGAGGCTTTCCTCTGAGTAGACACATGACACAAAGGGAAAGAGGATGGTAGTGTGGGAGGGGATTACGCCCAGCAGATACTATCTCTTTTTCTTCCCCTCCAAGGCCAGGGCAGTGTCAGTAGGGATGGAGGGAGAGCCCTTCATCTCCTGCTAGGCCAAGGCATGATAGAGCTGTTCCATCTTCTTTTCTCCTCTGCAGCCAGGGCAATGACATTTGGAACAGAGGGAAGGTCCTTTCATCTGCTTCTTGCCTTAGGCATGACAGACCTGCACCTGTACCTGCCTCTTCTTCTCTCCCTCAAATCTTGTACATTTTGCAGAAAGGTGCAAAAAAATCACAAAAATGTGGAAAATTGCTCCAAGATTAACAACAACAAAAATCTCACCATCCAGTGAGGAGCAGCAGCTTAGGGAGCTGGGGATATTTAGTCTGCAGAAAAGAAGGTTAAGAGGGGACATGATAGCCATGTTTAAATATTTGAAGGGATGTCATGTCGAGGAGGGAGCGGGCTTATTTTCCACTGCTTCAGAGACTAGGACAAGGCGCAATGGATTCAAACTACAGGAAAAGAGATTCCACCCAAAGCCTCAGGAAGAACTTCGTGACAGTCAGAGCTGTCCGGCAGTGGAATATGCTGCCTCTGAGTGTGTTGGAGTCTTCTTTTTGGAGGTTTTTAAACATCTGCTGGGAGTGCTTTGATGTGGGTTCCTGCATAACAGGGAGTTGGACTGGACGGCCCCTGTGGTCTCTTCCAACTCTGTGATTCTATGATTCTTTTCCTACTGCCTTCCACCTTACCAAGCATTATTGTCTTCTACCTATTGGGAAAAATATGTATGTGGATAGGGGTTGTAGATGGGAAGTCTTGTCCCCTCATTCCTTCTGCCTATCTTATCCCCCCCCCCACAAAAAAGATGTCATAGTCTCCCAGTTGTCTCATGAGAACATTTTGTGCTCAGTGAACCTAATTACCTCTCATCATGAACATATGCATTACTGGTGATTTCAGCAGACAAGTTTTATGAATCTGTATTCTCAGGTGTCTTCTCTCTCTCTTCCTTCTTTTCTTATTTTCTTCCAGCCTTCCTGTGTGGATAACTTGTATTTTGAAACTTAGCACAAACAAATTGTGGTAGAAGTTCAGAGAAAAAGTCAGAAGAGAGCACCAGCAAATTTTATCAGACCTTTAATCCACAGTGGCACTACTGGGTGCTACTTATAATAACAATTCATAGACCTTCAGCTATCAGCTATCAAGCAGGGCTTACTGATGGAGAATTCTTATCAAGGTTCCTGCTGTTTGCTTTGACAGATTCACCACACATGGTTGCACATGGTTAGGCTTGCATTCAACCACACACTTATACAAAAAAGTGCCTGTGACTAGGCCAATGAGATCTCAGCAGAGTAATGTTTTAATTGGAAAGAAACTGAAGAGTGGTCAAAACATGCCTGAAAATGTTTCAGCTCCTTGAGACAAGTGTGAAGGTGAAGGTTGTTTGCATATCAGTAAAAATAATTTGTTTCTCTTACTTCTACGATTTGAATAGTATGAATCAGTTAACAGTACATTTATATATAGTGACTTAAAGAATACAGTTTGTCTCTTAAGAACCTATATTGAGTTAGATCCAGGGTAAGTTTATTGCAGTTGGTTCCCATTGAAATAAATAGGGTTTAAATTGTCTGTGACTGTTTCAACACTGATTTCAATATACCACTGTAGCAATGCATGAGGATCACTTTCTATCAGTCTTCTGAAGCAAACCACGCAATACTCCATTATCAAAGTAATGTTCAATTCAGTGGATAGGTAGCCTTTAGATTTTCTGATCTAGTTTTCACCTTTAAAATCCTACCAAGATTTTATATACTATTTTGATCGACAGAAATGGAGAGGAGGGGCAGCAATATACTATTTTAAATGTTGTATGGAATTGTTTTCATTAGTCTTCTTGACGAATAGGTATTGTTTTTAATATGCATGCACTAGGATACATAGCATGTGAATTGTGGGGCATTCTCTGTTCTCAATAAGAATTCCAGAATATTGCAGGATATATCAATGTTGCATTTCAGGAGAAGCATTTGAATATGCAGAATCACATATTTTCATCCCAACCCTTCATAGCCAGAAAATACAAGGTGGAATACAAAGTGAAATAAAATAAAACACAGTCTACTTGTATTGTTGGTTATGTCCCTGACACCAATGAATTCCAATGTCTTCCAAATTGCAGTTGGAATTGGCATGGTTCCCCACTCCTATCTCTTTAGATCGAGGGATTGAAAGTTCTGTGCCATTTGTCACTAATCTGCATCCATTTGGAAATCCCTCGCATCAGCATCTGATTACCTGGGCTCCCAGTTTGTTACAAATGGTGTAGTCCAAACAGGTAGATTTAGCATCAACACTTCACTTAAGTGCTTAGAACAGGAATTTCAGGAAATTTAATGTGGAAGAATTAGCACACAGATTAGTAATGGTTATACTATTCTATCAAAATGGACAAATGCACACAGAGACACAAATATACACATTACTCCTCTTGAGGAGGAACACAGACTTCTCATTTTCTAGGCACATGGCTTATCATTGACTTTATGTTTCTAATAAGATATCAAATCTCTTATATCATGTGCATTTTTACTGCATTCTTTTATATTCATCTTAGCAAACTGAACCTTCATATATCTTCTATGAATGAAAGACATGTGCATCAAAGAAAAAATAATACTCTTCCACAGGCATTACATCCACTGCAAAAACTGTTATGTGTTCCTGTAACAGGCATTTATCTATTGAGATTGTTGTTGTGTACCTTCAAGTCCCTTCTGACTTATAGCAACCCTAAGGAGAACCTATCATGGGGTTTTCTTGACAAGATTTGTTTAGAAGTCGAGAAAGTGTGAGACAATGTGACTTATCCAAGGTTAGCCAGTGAATTTCCATGGCTGAATAGGGATTTAGACCCTGATCTCCAGAGTCATAGTCCAGTGCTCAAACTACTACATAACACTATTTGATCTATCAAGATAAAGAATATCTGTGTAGTTATAGATTATTACATACCAAGAGCAGAGGTTCTCTCAAATCCCAGCTTTGTAATGGCATTTGCCAGTTTGGAAGATCTGTTACGCCAAAATGTGGGCAATGCCAGTACTTCCATGTGACAGTGGAGAATTATTTAGCTCAAACTGGGAGGCCTGCAAGAGGGGAGCAACCTAATGAGATCTTTCCACCAATGTTTATGGGGTCTTGCAGAAAAGGACCAGCCAGAGATTCTAAAATATAAACTAAAATACGTTTTATTGAAAGTTCAATCATATATGCAAAAGATCCAAATATTCACACACTTGCACATGAGCTAACAGAAGGATAAAGGGAGGAAAGCTGTGGATAGATGAGTTTTCAGGGAATGGGTGATAATTATCAATCTGAAGAGCAGTGAAGAAAGCAGTGATGTGGCTTAGACTAGCACCTAAGGACACTGGGGAATTGGAGTGCCAGTGTGGCAACCAGCAAGTGACGTATTGCATCGAAACACTCAAAATGGAGGGATCTTATACCCAAAATCTACCCTGGGGACATGGGTGTGAATGTCTCTCTGGTCAAACAAACAATGGAGGTTGCCTCATGGACAATGGGGTTCAAACAGAGTTAATGGTTTGTGTGATAACTGAAGCCCCTGTCAGAGCTGCTGATGATGAGCAGAAGCTTTTGGTCCCTGTTGCTCAGGGTGGAGATGATGAGTAGCAGCTGTTGGTCCCTGTGGCTCTAGCTGGAGATGAGTCCTGCAGCTCAAGAGCACCCCCTGCTGCCATGGACCAAGCAGGCTCGGATGTTCCTCTGCCTGCTCCTTTAGGGCAACAGGGATCCAGCTGTGATCCCGAGGATGCCCTGGAGCTTGTGTCAATCAGCCCACAAACAAGGCGGAGACTCAAGAGAGTTGAGCAAAGGGAGTTCAAGAAGCAGTGACTAGCCACACCTGTGTCTTCGGCTATATGCCTGCCTGCTTGGAAGCTTTCCTTTGCTTGTGGCAAACTTCTTTCAAGCCCTCCTCTTGCCTGTTCCTTGCTCCCAGCACTTGGTTCCTGCTACCTTGAATTGATCTCTGGGACTCTTGACCCTTGGCTTTTGGAGCTCTGACTACGGTTTTCACTTGACAGTCTGGTAAATGAACCCCCTTGTGTAAAGTGCTTGCTTGTCTCCTCCTGGCTGGACTTTGCCGGCTCTCACATTCCCTTCTCTGGGCTGGCTCGCCGCCCAGGTCTCTGACCTTGACAGTTTTACTGTTAGGCAACAAAGAGTTAATGGCTACTGTAATAGCTTTGCAAGTGTGGAGAGGTTCAGGGACAATGCAGGGAAATGTCCAGGTGTGAGGGAACAGGGCTGAAACTGTGTTCTAGTGGGAACTTCTTTTGGCCATTGTATGTTGTCTGAGACGTTCCAGCTTCAGCTTAGGCCTATTATCTCTGGAGTTGCCTGATAATCTGCTTGACAATGACTTCAGCTATGCCTAGAGGGGATCGGCTGACCTGCCTTGCAATCACACATGTTCAGTCAGCCATTTTCCTCTGCCTAGCTTGACCTTTCTAGTCACCTCAGGTTCTATTTTATATCAATGCCAACTGATGTATTTGCCAAATAAATCATATTTCACCAATTAAACCATATCAAACCTGGGGTGTGTGTGGGCTCGTAACACATCAACTAGCAAATGTGTCTATGATGGTTGCAGTGAAGGCAGCAGCAGCACAAAAGCTGTTAGAGACAGCTAAGTCTGACTTTTTTGGAAACTATTTAAACAGCCTGTCTTTTGTCTCTTGGAAGAGTAATTTTACTGCCCAGTATGTATCCTTTCACTGGCCATCACGGGCAGATCAGTTGTCTGCCAACAATGATTGTCATTTGTTTATTTATTTTTCTCCTTATCTTCTTACTTTTGAGCTAGATGGTGCATGACCAGAACTAGCTGGCAAGATCGTGTTTTCTACACAAATATCCCGCTTTTCACTCTAGGTAGACACTCATATCTTAATATCAGACTTCAGGGTCTTTGCAAAACATACACCACAATAATGCTGAACCTGAAACTGTGGCCCTTTCCACATGTGGAGGGGGAAATGGAGGAAAACGCGCCGAAACGGAGCTTACCGGCAGCCGGGTAAGTCTGTCGCCATGTGGAGCAGCGCGAACTTGCTGCTCCGCACTCCTCCGGTGTCCAAAATGGCAGCTTCCGGCTGGCGGAGGTTCTCCACCAACCGGAGAAGCTCGCCAGCGAGAAGCCCGCCCCCGGCAGATCTGCAGGCATGCACTAGTGGGCGCCTGCAAATCTGCACCAGAGCACGGCGATGGAGCTGCACGGGGCTGCGCGCTTCATGCTTCTTAAAAACCTGTGAAAAGAGGTTTTTTAAAAACACGCAGCGCCACCAGTTCCAGTCGCTTTGGAGTGGATTGAGGTGCAGAACTATGAAAAGTAGTCCGCCCCAATCCACTCCACAGTGCAGACGACCTCCGTGGGAGGTCGGTCTGAACCGTTTTAATACCCTGGTGTGGAAAGGGCCTCAGTTTCCTCCAAATGGAGTTAACTTATAAGGTACACATCACTTCTGCTTCTCTGCATTATGGTTCACTGAAAAACAACATGAAATAGATTTTTCCTCTGTTTCAGTATGTTAAAATGGCTGGGAGAAAAAAATATATACCTCAATTAAAACTAATAGATTTGTTGGGGCATTTCTGTTCCATCCATTTTATTTGTTTGCTTCTTTGTTCATAGAAAGAACCCAGTACATGGCAAATCGTTGAAATAAGAGTAATAACAATAATAACAATATTATACAATAACCTATGTTGTAAGCCCATGTAAGTAAGTACATTCTGGAAGACGAAGGTGCATCAGGGGTAATGGGATACATGAAAGTTAAAATGAAACACAAGTAATTTGGAGTAGCTATTGCATGTGAAGCCTACATACATAGAGCTGTACATGGGCATGGGCTACTCTTTTCAGAAGTTAACCCAAATATGAATACATCAGGACTGAGTCAGAGTCCTTTTTACCCTTCCATATTTTGGATATACATATGGAGGGTAATCTTCTGGACCTGTCATAGAGAATGGCTGAAAAATGCAACAAATTATTTTTCTCATACAGTTTTCTTCTCTGGCACAATAATGCTTTATTTTGCTATCTTCCATACCCACAGCAAGCCTGAATTGCTTGTTACTGCCATTTAGTGTAACATAGCAATTTACATGAATATCTCTGTGCAAATTGTTTGTTTCTCCTATCTGACTGCAGCGGGGTTGAAATTGTCACAGTCTGCAGACGCATTGAGGAATAGCACACCCATGCTTTTGGGGATTGACTTCTGGGCAGACCAGCCCCACCTGTTCCTCAGGACAGCACTACTTTATGCTCACTTTCTGTACAATATTCATCAGATTCAGATCATAAGTCTATTTATACACACAACAGTATGCAGCTAGGATACTGCTAACAGTGCTAACACTTGTATATGTAGAAATACCCTTAGGTCTCCATACTGTTGTTTCCTAAGCGAAGGAAAATTACAGTTCCTTGTTCTATTAAAATTATCCTCTTAACAACAACTCATTTTACTTTTTATGTAATATGCAAGTAACTTCTCATTTGCTGTAATGAGTGTATGATATGGGGGAATTGTAGTTGCATTGCCATAAGCAAGTTTCCATTTCTCAAAATTTATAGTTAACTTAATATGTATAATTTATGGAGTTTTGCACTCAGCTTTAGATAAAAGCTTGGAGAAAATATTCTTGCAGAGGATCTGACATCCTAGAAATGCTGATGCAAATTCATCTTGGAAACAGGCTTATAATACTAGAATGGAAAATAGACCCTCATCTTATACCTTGTAAAATAAAGTTGAACTGTCTTACAAGGAAAAGAACCTGTGAAAAGGAAAGAAATAGGGATGGAAATTGTGATGGGACACATGGACACAAGAAGTGGAATTAGGGGGTTCAAGCCTCCCCAAAACTAGACAGAGGGTGAAACACACACACACACGATTTGGGGAAAATGGGCTATCAAAACTGATATGTAGTTGAGTCCTCCAGGAATTTTCAATCAGAAGCATACTAAATGATTAAGCACTAAGAAATACTAACACAGAAGTTGTCATTGAGCCCTTAGATGTTGTCACTGAGTAATAATAAAGGCTACACTCAATCTATTTATCCTACTGGAGGCAAGCTCTGCAAGCTCTGATGGAAAAAGAGAAGATGGTTCAATGGTACAAACAGATAGACTGACCAGTGTAAATTCTCTTTCATTTTGAGGTGTCCTCTTTGCTTAAACTCACAACCCTCATATACCCTTTCATGTTAAAAAAAAGGGGGGGGGCATTATTCTGTAAAAAAAAAAAAAGAGCTCTTGTAATCTCAAAATGCATTAGTAACATGTAATTATCCTATAGTGATATCCAAATCAAAATATATCTCGGAAACTGTAGTGTAAAACAGAGAGTGGTTGCTACAATGGTACCCAGAGGTTCTTCTATCAACAAACCTGCTTGCCAATAGGCCAAGGGTAAAAGAATATTCGATACTTGCAAATAAGAATGCCAGGGAGGGAGTTTGCATTAAAACAGATATGCTAGGGTCCCAGATAAAACCTGGAGTATATTTTTAGGAAAGAGTGATGTGCTATAGCACCAAACATCAGCAAATGTTTTTTGTATCAACAAATAGCATCGGCAAATGTTTCTTGCTTGTCTTTCCTCTCCTTTCCCCTTTCTGAAAATACTGCAGATCTGACTAATGGGTTCAAAAAAGGGCTGGCCACCACATTTTCAGTCTCTGTCTGGAGGTGTTTGGCATTATATTTTAGCTTATCTTCCTCTTCATGTGCAAAGTGGCTTTCCCCTGTTAGCCTGAGTAACTGAATAACTTGAGTCCACAAAGTGAAAGCTTGGCAAACCAGCCTTGCTTAGCTTTCAAAAAGACTAAAAATGCTGTACAGAACTGAACTTTTAATATACAAAAAGCCCAGCTTAAAAGCAAACTTACTTATCCCTACCTGGCTGCTGGACAACTTTCTCCACCTTTGTGGCCTGTGTTTTCACTTGAGCCTCTCAGCATGCAGCCACAGCAATTTAATTAGCTTTATAGCCTCTGTGACCCTGCATTTATACCTGTTGCCCACTTAACAGCTCAATGGATAAAATAAGGATTTTGTTGTTTTCTTTGAATGTGATCTCCAGGCATAATCATTCCAACATTATCTATTTATCCTCCAGCCACTATCCGCTTCCAGGAATAGCATCCCAAACAAAAAGCTTCCATTGCAGATACTTATCTATCTATCTATCTATCTATCAATGAGAAATTTGCTTTCTAAACTGATAGACTAATGGGAAGGGAGAAAAGCAATTTCAAACTTCCCCCTTTTTTCATCTGTAATTTACTATCTTGTTTTCTGCCCTCTATGCCACAACTACTATAATTTTCTTCCATTCCACAGACTTTGCTTGCAACTGTCTTCTCTCACCCAGTCATTCCCACTTTATAGACAAGAAAGAATAAGAACAATTGAG
Source organism: Cyclura pinguis (assembly GCA_030412105.1). Lineage (NCBI taxonomy): Eukaryota > Metazoa > Chordata > Lepidosauria > Squamata > Iguanidae > Cyclura > Cyclura pinguis. Next base: position 137,589,467 of record CM059600.1, read on the forward strand.
AAACTGTGCACCAACTCCAGAGGCTAATTAAGGAATGACTTAAGAGGAGGAGGAGGAGAGAGAGAAAAAATAGTAGATTTAGGAAAGGTGCCTGTTGCACAGAATGATGGAACATGTAGAATATGGATTTCTTTCCGAGCCAGTGTGGTATAGCAGTTTGAATGCAGGACTAGGACCATTTCTGCACTACACTGCTTTAGTGCTATTATTCTATTTCCAACATGCTGTGGAATTCTGGGGTTTGTAGTTTACTGAGGCTAAAGATCTCTCTGGTCAAGAATTCTAAAGGCCACTCATAAATTGCAAAGCCCAGGATTTCATAGGATATTGGAAGTGGAATAATATCATTACAACAGTGTAGGATGGAAATGGCCTAGCACCATAGGAGATGTGGGTCTGAATGCTCATTAAGCCCTGCAGACTCACCTTAAGCAAGTCACACCATTTCAGCCTCAGACAAAGGCAATGACAATCCTCTGAATAAATCTTGCCAAGAAAAGTCTATGCTTGGGTCTGCATAAGACAGAGTTGACTTGAAGGCACATAACAACAACAAATGGATTTGTCTGGGATAGAAAAACTAACAGTAATGTCTACTTTTTTAGCCCTGGACTTAAAAACAATTGTGCAGATAGCATTATTAAACCAAGTGTCTCTCTGAAAGTTAAACATTACCCTCACTTTCCTGCTACACCCAGCATAGTTCATAGCCCCCCTGAAAAAAAAGTTTCAAGTATCGTGCACAGTTTTTAGGGCATTTTTTAATATATTATTGCTGGTCAGCATAAACAATTCTTGGCTACTAAGCTAAATGCAAACATAATTTGTGGTCCACGTATGGCTTAGTCTGTTAAATCTATGCAGATTTAACTAGGAACTCAGTGAAGATTCCCTACAAGTAGACACACCTAGGTTTCTCTTGCCATTATCCACCAACCACATTTATTCATGAGTATGCACAGTAGAATGAAGATGCTCACTTCAGACCAGAGCAACCTTGATAAAATGGGGGCAAAACAGGCAGAGTAATTTTACAGTTAAAATGCTAATGAACATTAATCATATCTTTGCCACTAACACTCTTATGGGCAGAGGGAAAATTCAGTTGGCTGTAGCAAATGAAAATAAGTTTTCATTTATTTTATTTATTTTTTTGTTTTTGGTTTCTGGGGTGTTTGCTGAGGTTTTAACATATGCTCCATTTCACAAATTTCTGACTGGGTGAATGTGAATAATTAAAAAGAAATGCTTCACCCTGTGATTAGCTGCAACGTGGACCCACCTTGCAAGCATGTGTGCATTTTACAGAATCAGCTGTGGAAAATCTATAGCTCCCTTTTATGACCAAAACATTTAAGGTACAAGAAATAGAAACAAAACAAAACAAACACGCACTCTTTAAGATGCCTCATAATCTGAGTTTTTGTTTTCTAGACAAATGCAACAGTATGTACGCAGAATGTGAACAGTGACAGGCGAAGCTGTGTCTTGCTTAGAAAAGAAGTTTTCAGATTTGATTTGGTTTTTTAAAAAATTCTTTTGCTTGAGATCAGAAGCCATTGGCCATGGGTCTTTGAAGAGGAAACATCTCTCATCCTCCATTTCCTGTGAGATGTCACAGCTGTGACAGGGAGGGGTTTGTAATGGCACAGTTCGATGCCTTCATAATTTATTCCCTCTGATTTTATGCTCTTTTAGTCTCCTGCTCAACCATCCACTAACAAGCAGTGATATTGGCCAATAAATCAAAGATGTCTGCTTGTCACCACCAGATGCCTGGCCACATCACAGCCGATTATGAGACATACAGAAGGACAATTTCATGTAGGGAGCTCAGCAGAGGTGTTCCACTGATATTCTGTTTGATAGGAAACCAGCATGAATATAGTAAAACTCAATAACTTTTATGCCTCATGGCAATAAAGAACTAAGCTGAAATAAAACGGGGAAGTAAATTAGGATCCTTACCTTTATAATGGTTCCTTTTATGATTTGGTGTGTGTCCTTTTAATGCTTTCATGTGAAATAACACCCAAATAAATCTTTTCATATGTCAAACTTTGCTGGCTACAGAGGAACACCTCTTCTAATTTTCCAAAAGGGCAAGAAGGGTATCTTACATGAATTGGTACAAAAGAGCATCATTTTTTCATGTCTCACTATCACCAAAGATTATCCATTTCCCTTATCAGTCAAATGTACGCCTTAGATGTCTAATCCTAAGGTATATTTTGATCTGTCTTAACGCATTTTTTTTAATGACAATCACTATTTTGTATGAGAAAGAGAGCAACTCTTCTATGAAGAAAGGGAAAAAAATAATAAATTATAGTCTATAGACATGTGGCTTCTACCACATATTTATGACCCACATCTAGATCAGCAGAAAATTGGCTATTCTCAAGCCCCAAGAGAATTGACAGTAAATCAATATTTTTTTTTCCCTGAGGAAGCAAATTCTGACACTAAAAATGGAAGCCCCTGGTCTTGCAAGCTTATAGAACTCTCAAGATAAAGTCCACACAAGCCTCCTATAATTTGCGGGGAAAAAAAAGTGATGGTGGAAAATCAACAAAGTCTCTTCCAGACTGTTCTAAAAAAGTATAAGTTCTCACAGTATAAGTCCTTCATTTTTGGAGGATACTGTCAGTTGTTGTGGCCTCAGCAACCACTTTTTCCTTTCCTTCCTTCCTGGGCTCCCCCCCCACCCCCGGAAGTATGTGATTTTTTGCTGGAGCTAGCAATTTCTTCTCTCCTCACTACGCTTTCTTTCTTTCCTTTTCTTTTTTTTTAAAAAAACGCTGGGGGCATGATTTGCTGAGATTGAAAGTGCAGCCCTAAATTTTTTAAAAATAGTTTTGTTCTTGTTATTGATCTTAAAGTCCAGAGACCCAGTGTGGTGTAGTGGTTTGAGTGTTGGACAATGATCCTGGAGAACTTGGTTTGATTCCTCACTTGGCCATGGAAATGACAATGTCGGAGTCACAGGTCTTCATTTTGTTTCAAATGTTACTCTGTTGTCAGTTAAGATGTTATTGAGATTTCTCAATGCAGGCAGAGGCCACTCCCTTTCTTGGCCATGGGGGGACCAGGGACAAAGGGCAGGAAAAGTCAGGCAATGCAATTTCAACTCCATTAACAACAGAAATTAACTGCCCTTGAGATCCAGGCTGTCCTCCCATTCCCCACTCAAAACTGACCACCTAGAGTTCATTCAGTTACTTAGAAGAAAATTAGTTACATTTTCAAGGTCTATTTTGCCTATCATAAGGATTTCCATTCTCAAACTATACGTCTAATCATAGAAAAGTTCCCTGTCAGAACTGATATCTTTTATATTCCTCTTCTTCTTTTGGACTCTTCTAAAGAATATGAGCTTTGTAGGGTGGTACATTCCCCTAGGAGCAAGGATGTCAAATCCCACCATAACTCATTCTTACTCTAATGAATGCTATTAGGTAAAGATTTAGATGCTAGTTTTTGAACTGCCATTTATGTATTGATGTAGAGTTTTGTTTTGTTTTTTAAAATTATTTCAGGATGGTTTTTTAACCTTTACTTTTTCATTAAGGTCTGTTTTCCTGCATTCTGTGACTGTAATAAACTTGATTGATTGATTGGTAGTTCCAAAGTCCAAAATTTATCATCTTAAATAACTGACTGTTATGTTGCTATTTGTCAGAGGTAATTGTGAAGTAATTGTTAAATTAAATCCTTTAAAAAAAAAGAATGCTAAAATCCACTGCCCTGGGTTCAGCACTCACAACATGAGTTACAACTTGAACTATATGAAAACCGTTTAGGCCCTTTTCACATGTCGGGGGGCAAATGGGCGAAAACAGGCTAAAACGGAGCTTACCTCCAGCCGAGTAAGTCCATCGCCGCGTGGAGCAGCGCGAGCTCGCTGCTCCACACTCCTCCGGCGTCGCAGATGGCAGCTTCCAGTTGGTGGAGGCTCTCCACCAACCAGAGAGGCTTGCCAGCCGGAAGCCCGCCCCCGGCAGATCTGCAGGCACGCACTTGCGCGTGCCTGCAGATCCACTTTAGAGCCGGGCGACGGAGCGGCACGGGGCTGCGCGCTCTGTGCTTTTTAAAAACCTCTAAAAAGAGGTTTTTAAAAAACATGCAGCCCGGCTAGTTCCGGCCGCTCCTGAGTGGATTCTGGTGTGAAACTACTAAAAGTAGTCCATGCCAGTCCACTCTACGGTGTAGACGACCTCCGTGGGAGGTCGCTCTACACCGTTCCCCCCCCACATGTGAAAAGGGCCTTAGTACAACATAACTAAGGCAAAAAGGGACTGACTTGTTCCCATATGAAATTATACATATTATGTAATGCAGTTAAACTTTGCTTTATTGGAAAAGGAATTAATTCTAGTAATTTTTCTCTGTAGGCATTTACTTTCAAGACCTTCCTATACTGTACCAATCTTTTCTACGTATATGTCTATGCATTTATATTCTTGTCTTTCTCTAGACATGCAACCCAGGGTTTCCATGGTTGTGAAAGCTGGATAGTGAAGAAAGTCGATAGGAAGAAAATTGGCTTATGAGCTGGAGAAGAGTTCTACTGACACTGTAGATGGCTAAAAAAGACCAAGAAAAAAAAAGTCCAAGACCAGATCACACCCAAACTTTCCCTAGAAGCCAAAGTGACTAAACTGAGACTGCTGTACTTTGGACATATCACAAGAAAATATGACTCAGCAGAAAAGGCAATAATGCTTGTTAAAGTAGAAGGCAGTAGGAAAAGAGAAAGACCACATTACAGGTGGAATATACTCAATGAAGGAAGCCACAGCCCTGAGTTTGGAAGACTAGAGGAGGCTGTTTGATGAAAGGGTGATATGAAAGTCCCTCATATGGTCACCATAAGCGGAAGCTGCTGTGAAGGTAATTGACAGCAATAACCATAGCTAAAAACCTGATGATTTTTTTTTTACTTCAAAAAAATTAAATAAGCTATCCTATTTAAAATACCACTAAGGGAAAACAGTGTGATAAACACTGAAAAAGATAAGACCTTTAGGATCGTAACACTTGAGCAATGGGATGATGATTTTTAAAAGAGTCTGGACTCAAACTGTATAGAGTTCCTAAGTCATAACCTGAATTGTGCCTGGAAACGGACTCATAGCCAGTAAAGCTTTTGCTGTATGTGAGTTACATATTTCTTGTAACTCACTCTAGTTAGCAGTCTGGCCACAGCATTTTGAACTTGCTGAAGTTTCCAATTAGTTTTCAAAGGCAACCCCACAGAAAATTCATTACAGAAACCTGAAAAGGATTTTATCAAGGCATGTGTCACCATGATGAGATCAGATATCTCCAGGAAGGGATAGAGGTAGTACACTAGCTTGAACTGTGCAAATACACTCCTCTGCTGAAACATGGGCTTTCACCTCTGGGCTGATTTCAGGAGTACATCGAGTTATGAACTTGAAATTTCAGGAAGAAATTCAGGGATTTCAGAATGTATCCATATTCCCTAATCTATCCTTTGACTAACCAGGAGTGCTTATGTCTTATCTAGTTTATGTTTCAGCTTGTTCACTTTCATTAAATGGAACTCTGCTTTCAGTATTGGAACCATGTTGACATAACTACTTTGCTACTGGAGAAAGCCTCATAAGGAAATCTTCACTCAGGCTCACTGATGAGCTGCTGTAAGGATAAAGGGCAGATATAAGAAACCTATTGTCGTCCTGTCATCCTTTGATATTGGTCATGCTAGTGAGAACTGATGACAACTGGAGTTTAATAATATCCAAAGAGCCACAGGTTCTCCAGCTCTGGAACAGGTCTTCTATTTCCATTTTTCCTCACTGAATCTTGGAGTGAGGGTTCATTTTTCTTTCATTCCTGGAAACATGAATGAATATGACACTGAATGCACAGGTTTTGTGGGTAAGGCAAGTATTTGCAATACCTTATCCACCTTTTGTTAAGAGATAACAGAATGTGTGGACAGAGCTCAGATCTTTTACATCTGTGTTCTCGAATGAGCATGAAGATGATTCTGAACTTCAGACTCATTTCAGCCCCAAGGATATCCACTGTTCTCAAGCTTACTGCTCTTTCAACTCAGAAGGAGACACCAGTATTATATTGTTCTCTGCCTTCCATTATAAGGAAAATTCTGGATGAGGTGCAACATTTTTAAAATATCAAAAATTACACATGAAATTGTGTGTGTAGGTACATGATATCTTTGTTAATGTATGAAATATATGTTAAATTGCTACATCAGCTGACTTCTGCAAGGAATGATTTATTCAGACATCATTATATGAATTTTGCTGTGAATGCACAATGTTACTACATAGTTCGTATAATTAATTTAAGACTAAAAAGACAAAGCAGCTTATTATTCTCTTGCTGCATTTTTAACTAGTTCTGGGCAAATCTTATTCATGGTATTGCAAAAGAATGGGCCAGAGGCTTGAGACCATTCCAGATCTCTAAAAGGTGTCTGCAGCAAAAGATTGGAGCAGAACTGTCACACAAATAAGAAAAAAAAATTGAGGAATGCTCAAAATACTTCCTGAATGCCTGGTAAATTTTGACATCAGCAGAAAAGGAAAAGCTGTGCAGCCAAGAGTTTCAGTGAGATTTCAGCCATGCTTTCAAGCATTTGTATTACGCATGAAGCACTTCACCTCAACTTTCCAAGGAAGAAATACTTCCACAATAAGCATGGCAATACATAAAATAAATAAAAAGATCACAATTTGAAGTTGTCAAAAATAATTCTATATGAGTTTTAAGAAGAGCCTACCAAAGGTCAAGGATCTGGAATGGGGAGATGAGGAATGAGTAGGAGACAGCCACTAATGTTGCCTACCTGAGCCCTAAAAGACTGGAATCTTTTATTTATTCACGTTTGATAATTGCATATTACTTAATATAATATAATTAAATCCCTAGTGTGATGCTTGAAGCTCCTATTGAAGCTGTTGATAATGAGCAACAGCTGTTGGTCCCTGTTGCTCAGGCTGGAGATGAGTCCTGCAGCTCAAGAGCTCCTCCTCCTGCCATGGACCAAGCAGGCTTGGATGTTCCTCTGCCTGCTCCTTTAGAGGAACAGGGTTCCAACAGTGATCCTGAAGAGGCTTTTGGGCCTGCTCCAATCAGCCCACAATCAAGGTGGAGGCTTAAGAGAGCTGAGCAAAGGGAAGCTTCCTTGATTAAGTTTAAGATGCAGTGACTGGCCACACCTGTGCCTTGGCTATATTACCTGCTTGCTTGGAAGCTTTCCTTTGCTTGTGGCAAACTTTCTACAAGCTCCCTCCTTGCCTGTTCCTTGCTTCCCACATCCGGCTCCTGACTTCTTGGATTGAACTCTTGGCTCCTGACCCCTGGATTTTAGACGCTTGACTTTGGCTTTCTTTGTTGTTCTGGCTTTGGTAAATGGACTTTCTCTGGTTAATTCCCTGCTTGACACATTCCAGCTTGGCTCTGTTATCTTTCTCACTCCCTTCTCTGGGCTGGCTCTCTGCCCGGGTTTCAGACCTTGACACCTAGGGCCAAAACCTTGTGCTCATGAAATACAATTGTAATTCTTTGCAAATTTTGTTGCCGAGCAAAGCAACAAGTAATTTTACCAATTTTTTCCTATAGCAATAACAAAACCTAATACTTCACAGTTTTCAAAGACTATTCATAGTTTGGGACCTGTTCTACACAATAGTTATTCCTGGTATTACTGCTAGCACCATGCTACTGCTACTGTGTTTTGGCTGAAATGATGTACTTACAAAATATATTAAATGCATACGCATGTTTATCTATGGATTTCTGATATAATATAAACATCACATATCCTCCAACACTTTATAGATGAAATCTGGGATACCTAGGATGTAACAAAATCAGATTGTAGTCAAAAAGTTGTGGGCAGGCAACAAGAGGGCATTAATCAATGAGAACTACTATTTTAATCAGAGAGACCTTGGAATTTAGGTACTGATTTAGGAAAGCTTGAAAAACAAAGAAAAAAACATAAAAGTAAAACAAAACAACTTAGTTTAATGGTAAATATAGTATTGTGTAATACATTATTGTAAAATCAAAATGCCTTTATCAGATCTGCTCAAAATGACAGCTGTCACTCAGATCCATGGTCTCTATATGAATTCTCAGTTCACACCAATCCCGCATGCCCAATGTACTTCATAGACCAGATCAAATCCCAACTTTTTCCATAATGGAAACTGCTCAGACAAATGTATTTCATAGAATTGTTGTTAGGACACAAATACAGGTGAGTATGTGTGTGCAAATACAGTGTACAATATTTTAACCTCCAGAAGATCTATGTAATGAAATTGATTAAGATATAGCTGGGGGGGGGGGGACATGATAGTCATAAAGAAATCTACGCATTCCATTAGTCATTTGAAGTATCTAAGTATAAGCTCAACCAAGCTGATTCAGACTTCAGCCATTTCCACACTGCACTGTTACAGTGCTATTGTTCCACTTTCAACCTCCAATGGAATTCTGAAGTTTGTTGTTTACTGAGGCCAAAGAGCTTTCTGGCTGAGAATTCTAAATGCGTTCCCTAAACTACAAACCCCAGGATTCCACAGGATGTTGAAAGTGGAATGATAGCACTATAACAATGTAGTGCAGAAATGGCCTTAGTTCTGAGTAGATACATGCACAATGGCATTGCTAATGTAAATAGAACGTGGCTGTTCGGGAAAAAAAACCCTCTCTCAAAGTAGATAGGAAAGTTCTCCAATTTTGGACCTTTAAATTACTTTTCACTCCTGTTGTGCCATGTAGCCCTAGCACACATGCACACACACACACACACACACAGACAGACAGACAGACAGACAGACACACACACACAATTAATAAACTAGAAGGAAAAGGCTGAAAAAACAAACAAACCCTAAGCCTTCAACTATAAAGCTTATGCAAATCTCAAAACAAATGAAAATCACAATTTAAGGAAGCGGAAAAAAATATTTTTGAATTAAGAATGCTTCTCTGCAATATTGATCATATTTTAGGGAAATTATAACTAGAGAGAAAATCTAAAATCCATTTGTTGAGGGGATTTGTATATCTCTTTGTGTGTGAGAGACTGAGAACCGCAGTTCTGAAGATTCAAAGGGGATCTTCTAAAGAAAAGCCTGTTTTAGAGCTTTTGATGTAAGTGCTTAGAATTGGGGATTTTCTTCCTTTCCCTTCCCTGCTATCTACAGAAGCAAAGCTGGAGCTAGCAGGAAGGTTTTACCAATTCAACCCATCCATTGTGCTTATTATTTCTGGGTTATTGTTGGATAGCTTTAGCTTCCTTCACATGCCAGCAATATGGAGCAGAATCAGTGGAGTGGGAAAATTAAATGTCAACTCATCTTTGTTCCTATAGATTGGAGGGAAGGACTTCTAGCTCCCTTCCTATTACAGCAATCTTCATAATCTACAGATTGGGAAAGCTAAAAATCTGCCTTTTAACCCAGTTTCCTCCTGCAGGTCATGGGGCAGAAGACCTTTAACTTCCTCTAAGACCCATCAGTATTGAACAGTGGGCTGGGGAGAAAGATAAAAGCCTCCCTGCTAACCTAGCTTTGTTCCAAGAGATCCAAGGTGGAAGAAGACCTTAAGATTTCTTCTCATTCCAGTGATACTGAGAAAAACCAGTGGAGTGTAGAGAAGGTTTCAATCCTGCCTGATAGCTGAACTTTGTGCCTACACACCACTGGTGAAACAGAAGCTTTAGGATCTTCCATATTCCAGTAAGTGAGTTAGGTGGGCAGGGAGTTTAAAACCTGCCTTCTAACACAGTTTTCCTCCTACAGATGTGGAGGGGAACATGTTCTACCTTACTTCCAATTCCAGCAATGTTGAGAATAATTGGTGGGGTGGGAATAAGGTTTCATATGCCTGGCACATCAGATTTGCTCCTGAAGGAATGTGTATTTTAGCTTCTTCCCAATTCCAAAAAATATTTTTAAAAAGTAGGGGAGCAAGAAGGAAGTATAAAATCTGACTTCTAACATAGCTTTGGTCCTCTAGATGGTGAGATAGTAAAGGCATTTTAGTTTGTTCTCAGCAAAGGAGTGGCATGGGGAGAAGGTTTAAAACTCACCTGTTCATCCAACTTTGTTTGTGGAGATCCTTAACTCTTCTCCAGCCACTAGTTTTCTTTTCTTGTGACTGAGAAGAGCAAGACTCCCTTTCGTTCCAGAGGAGGTTCTCCTTTGCTGAGTTAACTGCAAAATATTTTGAACTTACAACTCAGTATCTGAATCAGGTGATTCCATGGACCAACCAGCAGGGGCAAGGTGAAGTGAGAAATTGGCAAGTCAAACAACTAAGTACAGCTGCCCCACCCAGGTGAGTTGGAGAGTATGGCATTATGTGTTATGATATTATATGTATCATATATTATAATATTTATAGTAGCTATTACTATATAAATTCTCAGTAAATACTGGGTACAAAGAGATAAGAATGGTAAAACAACAAGATAATGATTTTACAATGTGAGATTGCTTTATGCTGAGTCAAAACATATGATCATATAGTCCAGTAGCATCTATTACATTTGGCTGTGACTAAGGGGTCTTTCTGTTTCTCTTCGCTAATCCTCTTAGCAGGAAAAACCAGCAGTTGACCCTGAGGCCTTATGCATTCAAGGCATTAAGATGGATCTGCAGCAATAGCTCCTCCTTGAAGGACAATTATAGGTCATAAGTTATCATTGCCTCCACAGAATGTCACCTATTAAGACTGTGAGGGAGGAGTGATTACTTCATCTCTTTCTCTAGCCTATTCTATCTCATTATATGAGAAAAAAAGGCCTCATAAAATGAAATTAATGCACAGAGGATTAAGAACAAATGCTTCATGTATCATATAGTCAGCTGATAGGATTCACTGCTGTAAAGGAGTAACTGAATCAAATCCTTGACAGTTTTACAGCCATGAACAACAGTTTTATGCTTTTATAAGAGCTAAGTTATGGTAGCTATCAAAGTTGATGCCACCAGGTGTCAGCAAGTCTGCTATTGAGGTCAGGAATGTATGAATCCTTTGCTTTACTTAAGTGATACCACCAATGAAACAAAATTATTATAGTGCTTGTAATTACTCATTCCAAATATTTACAGCAAGAGACAAAAGAACCCCAAACTAATGGAACAAAACGTCTCAATCAGAGGATAGCTTCCAACTTAAATGTAAATTTGGTGAGCCAAGTACTGCACTGCATCTGAAGAAGTGGGTTTATCTCCATGAAACTTGTGTGAAAATAAAAACCAGATAGTCTGAAAGGTGCTGCCACATTTCTTTTCAATAAACTCCGCCTTCCTTCCTCCTTTTTATGTTGCAACAGACTAAGACCATTTCTACACTATACTGTTATATAGTGCTATTATTCCACTTTCAACATCCCATGGAATCAGTTTAGGGAGGGACATTTAGAATTCTCAGCCAAGGCACTATTTGGCCTCAATAAACTACAAACACCAGAATTCCACAGGATGTTGAAAATGGAATAATAGCACTCTAACAGTGTAGTGCGGAAATGGCCTAACATTGCTACTTCTTTGAAAACTACCACAATTACATTTTCAAGGTATTCTCTTGCTAGTCAGTTAATGATCTCTGGATTCCCGATTAAATATGTGACCTATATATGATTATACATTCATATAAGACACACAAAGGATTAAACAGCACTTCCCCCTTTTCTCCTTTTAAGATCAAATGTTGCGGTGGAAGATTTGCAAAGCTTCTGATGAAAGAAAAACCAAAGAGTAGAATACAAAATCACCCAATTGTTTAGGAAAGGTGATTTGGAAAGACCTGTTTATCTTTTTCACATAAGGCAAGTAAAGAGTGGGGTCAATGATGTTAGCATAGTTCAAAGACTTCAAAAGACTTTTCTTCTTCTCCCACATAGTGACTTGAAGCTCATTGTCACAAGTGTACAAATCACCATTTTATTCAGAAAGCATTACGTAAATTTATAGCAACAGTTTCAAGGCAGACTATGCTTTCTCAAAATAGGTTTGGTGTTAAATTGAGAGGGCCATTTCTAAAAGACGATTCATCAGAAATCAACTCATCTGCAAACAACACCCTTCAAACTTAGATACATCTGGGCTCACTGAGGTTACTCTGTGATGAAGGAAAGGGGTTCTTTATGTCCTAAAAGTCATGTCATTGCTTATTACATCTCATGTCTCTTCGATGGGTTCTGGCATTGAAAACAAGTTCCAGGTAGAGCTTAAAATATTCTTTCAAATGTCAGGTTCTGAGGAGAACCATTCAGATGTCTTATCAATTATTTGACTGTCTGTCATAGAGGAGGCATAGGTAGCTTAGAAGACTTTATAATGAATGTGGAGATGCACATTGCAATCCTGGCCTGAGTGACATTTTGTCAGTTTTTTTCAACTCCAAATTTCTTTTCTTTTTTTTAAAAAAATGAGAATCAAAATTTCCTAAGACTGAATTTCAGTGAAATGAAACACTATGGTTGCTGTATGAAAGGCATGCCCATTTTCCTCTTTTTTAAAATTTAGTAATAAAAAGGAGATCTTAATGTCATCCAATACATTCAATACATATGCCTGTACATAGTGTGATAGCAGGACTTCAATTTTTGACAGCAGCCATAGTATTTTGTTTCACTCAAACTCTCCCTGTTTTCATATTGTCTTCTACTTTGTAGAACATTACAATCTTTTCCAGTCAGTCCCATGATCTCATGATAAGTACAAGCCACAACAGCCTTAGTTCATTCATCTTCTAATTGTATCCTTTGAAGGTTTAGTGATGGTGTCACAGTTTGCATCACTCTGTATCCCATTATACATAGATCCCACACTGAAAAATAATATCCATGGTTCCAAATCTGTGGTTCCAGATCAATGTAACAGAGGGAATTAACCGAGATCCACAAAAACTCAGTTAAAAATAAGCCAGTTAGTCTTAAAGATGTCACTAGAATCCCTCCTTCATTTTTTTTTTCCTTTTTATCCTTACAGTGAGTTTAATGAGTTTCTCTGTGTTTTGCACTTAAAAGAGACTTCTCCAAAGAGATAATTAAAAGTCACTTCTGAGCTAACTAGACGTTCAGAGGCTACTCAGGAAATGCTTGCAAAAATCCAAAATGTAGTTTTGGAACATTTGTAGCTCCAATTCTAGGCTCCTGAAGAGCCTAGGCCAATTGAGGGGAGTGTGGATCATAGCCTGCATGTAGCTCACATATGGTCTTGGACCCTATTTTTGGAGCTCTCAGAACCCCCAGTCCCCCAAAGCACTCCTAACTTCCACTAAATATTGCTGACATGATTTTCAGGTGATTTCCCCACCCTCACAAAAAAGAAACAAAAAAAACCCCCACTGTACCGAAAGCTCCCCCCACCCCACTCACAAAAAAGCCACACTCTCCAGTCTTGAATATCTCCATTTTTAGCTGTATGCTGGTCAAAATGATTACTGGAAGTGTTGTTGTATTGTTTCCTGTTGATATTTTGGCCAGTACACAGATGAAAATGGAGGTATTTTCCATGCCACTGGGCAAGTGAGGCTCATAAGGGATTGGAGAGAACTTGGTCTCAGGCCTCTGCACAGTTGCTCTCTTTGGCTTAGGTGAATTGTCAGGGATTTTAGTTAGTACTGGTGTTTAGCTTCCTATCTTACAACTTCATCATTTTTGTCCTAGGTTGTATCTAATGTTTTTCCCAACTACTGTACAACACTGTACACCCCTTGAAATCAATGAGCCATCATTTTTGTCACTGGTCCGATTGATTTCAATAGATCTACACCAGTTAGGAAGAACATTAGATTTAGCTGAATGCAAAAACAATGAAGCTGTAAGTTAGGATTAACATTAGTTTCAGCCCATTGAAATGAGTGGGACTCACCAGTTACAACTAGCTTACCACTGAGTCATTTCAATGAAACTATCCTAGGCAGCATTAACATTGGATTTATTCAATTGCATTTTGTTTCAATCATGAGCTACCATTGGAGTACATAGTGACCCATAATTAGGACAACAAGCTTAATTAATTAATGATAGAAAAGGAAGTAAATAATTTGTAGTTACCCTCTGATAGTCCACATTTTGTTTGCAATAGCCCTGCATTGTTTCTTACTTTGACTCCAGTATTTTGTACCAGACAAAAAAACAGATGAGACTACTTGTGTGACTCAGTACTGTGATTGTTTCTCATTCTACCAGACTCTTGGGTTCTAGTCTTCACATCTCTGCCCTCAATCTTTATTCCTAGGAAAATGTTTTCTTTCTTTTACCTCTTGGGCTGAACTGTAGAATATGCTTCTCTATTTTTTAAAAGCTTTCAGTCAGAACTGTGTGTGAGAGAGGTGCCCCAATCCTTGCCTAACAGATGCAGTGAGGAGAAGGAAAAGAGAGAGAGAGAGAGAGAGCTGTTGTTCTGTTGCATTGAAAAGTGGTATAAGTGAAGCTTCCCATAAGAATTCATAATATCAGCTCCCTCAAGCCTGTTCACTTATACAGTCAAAAGCCTTCATGTTGCTATCAGATGCTGGAAACCAAGCTTATAAGTGAGCTGGGGATTTCTAGTGACCCTCTTGGGAGGAAGCAGTTGGACTAGTTTAGAAGAGAGTAACACTAAACAGCTGTTTGCATGAGATTCAAGCCCCTGTAGGAGGGACTGAAAAATGCAAGTTCCTCTTTCATTAAAAAGAGAGAGACAGACTCCTGAGTCATTATACATTTGTCAATTTAAATATGCTTACTCTTTCTTCCTGAAGTTGCCTGAAGAAGCAGTGTGGTGCCACATAGTGGTTGCAATTTATGTGGTGCCATGCTGAGACAATGACATATGGCTCAGCATAGTGTATTATTTCCACATTCAGACCCATGCTAGGCTGAGCCATGCACCACCTCCCTAGACTTACCGTACAGCCTTCATGGTCATTCCATGCCTCATAGGGAGTTGGCAGGACTGGACTACTGTTTGGGTATGTCCTCTTAGCCAGATATCTCTATAGCCATCAGCTCCAAAATCTGTCAGAGTCCTCCAGAGGCTGCTGTAATCATTTTCTGTCTGACTACAGGAACATAGTCAGATTTTTCTCTGATTCTGCTGCCCTCCTGTGCCACAGAATGCCATGACAGGAGGCGTTAGAGGCTTATGGTAAGTCAGGAAATGCCAACCTCTGTTCATCCAAAAAAGAGGATGCAGTCAGCCCTCCATATCTATGGATCCTGTATCCATGGATTCAACCAAACATGGCACGCGCGCGCGTGTTTGTGTATCTTTGATTTTGCCCTTTTATATAAGTGATGCCACTTTACTACACCATTGTACATAATGGGACTTCAGCATCCATGAATTTTGGTATCCATGGCAGGAGGGAGGGGGGGCTGGAACCGAAGTGAGCAGATACCAAGTGCCGACTGTAAGCAAGTGTAAGAGAAACTTATGCATGTATATGGTACTAACAAGATGGCAGTTTGTGTATAATTCAACTAGATGATGAATTTATTCTCATATATTAAAAGACAATAAGACTATTTGATCTATATTTCATTTATCTTTAACTTAGATTTAAGAATGAATGGATTAATCTGTTTCACGTTCTATAGTATTCACATTGTTTTGTCCATCATTTTGTTTATCTCAGCTTTTGATTTCTATTTATTTATTTTTATATATCACATGAAGTTCCACAAGCATTTTCACAGATATTCTGGTATGCTTAGATATTGGTATTTATTTGGATTTACCTTTCTTCTTAAGGTATGCATTTTGGTGCACATTCTTGATTGTAGAAGAGCATCTCAAAACAAAGCTGGAAGTTAATCGTATTCTGGTTCATGTATTAGTTCACGAAATGCAGATTAGCTTGCCTCATTTTAAAATGTGAGCCAAATGAATTTCCCCCTCATCCTTAGTCAGTTTTGATAAGCTCAATGGTATAACACAGCTGCAAAGCAAATAATGTTCTGTATAGATGTGGTGCATATTATGGATAGTTCACTAATGTGGAAAGCTTAATATGAATGAATATACAATAATGGCAAGACTGTCAGGTGCAACTGGCTTATGCACTCTACTATGAAAATTTTTTACACATCTCAACCAGATTTAAACATTTTTGTAGCAGCTTTTTCCCTAAACAAGTTGTCCTATATCACAATATCATCAGCATAGCATTACTTAATCCAGTCATCTCAAACCTTTGGAGATCTTTAGAACTCTTCATCAAATTGGGGGCCACAAAACTTTAGGAAAGCAACAGATAAGTCCCAAAATTTGGCTAGATGTTATAGACATTAAATCAGTGGCTAGACATTCTTATATACAGTATCATTGTGGAGAAGCAAATTCCACTGAATTCATTAAGACTTGCTCTTTTGTGAGACTATGGCATTTAAAGCAGCATGTTTTAAGTTTGTTCAGAAGCTTCATTGATATAGTCTGTCATGTCCCAGACAGAGCTGGCAGTTAATCACAAACAGTAGCACAGTTCTTTACTCACACAGCAAGAGCCAGAAAATGTCCTAACCAGAGCATAGGTCCTGAAGCAAACAAATCCAAAGGACAAATCCAATTCATAGTCAAAACAGGCAATCTCCAGGTAATCCAGATGCAAGACAACAGCATAGGATTTCATAACCAAGGAGACAAAGTACTGACCCTGGAAGGAAGGGCTAGCTGAAACCCTTTCATCTATTGATGCTATCACTACAGATGTTCCTTCATTAGGGCTCACTTGCTACTTAAACACATAGAGTGGCCCAGCCCCTCCCTCTGCCAGCATCTCTCTTGCAAGGTAAGTGTTTCTGTTATCTTTTCCTCTATTTGTTCCCCTTGCTCAGGCCCCTGTTGTTGTCTGTTATCTTCTTCTTCTGGGCAAGCTTCTGGGGAAGCTTCTGCTTCAGACTCAGAATTCGCCTCCTTGCTGTCAGGGTCTCCAAGGCAGGGCATGGCATAGTAAGCCACATCTTTTGATGTCCCACTATCTGACAACTCATTTTTCAATGCTTCCAAATTAAGAACAAGTTCCATTAATTTGACAGGGTTCTGCTATTTCATCAGTTCTTGCCTACACAGAATCACTTGGAACCACTTGTACATGCACATTGCCTGCAAAGGGAGCTTGAGGGGGGTAAAAAAAAGGTGCTAAGCAAGTTAAGAGTCTTTGCAAGCATGGTCAGTCCCATGTGAGTGTCCATAAATCCTTCATGATCCCTACAGTACAATACACTTTTCAGCCATTTCCATTTTCTGACTGTACCCTGTCCATATTCTCAGATAAGTAGAGAAAGCCTGTACTCCAACATTTTCAACAGTCTAATTCCGAACGATAGCGTACTCTTATTTGGCATATTTGGGAAACAAAGTTGCCAAGGCGAAATGACCCAATATCCTTTTTTGAACTGACCATCGAATGAAGCAATGAATTAAACTAAAGATAATGTGACTTTGAAAGACCCATGCAAGAAACAAACATTAAGATAATGATGGAGTCTTTAACATAGAAGGAATTTCTTTGTGCAAGTTTCCTCATGCTGTGGGAGCTACACAGAAATGCTATTAATTACAATGACACAGCATAAGAGAATTTCCTTGAATATTGTGCCCTTGGGCTTTTACAAGCAGATTTTCTTTAGCAAATGAATAAACATGAGAATTAGCCTTGACAAAGTGTGACCCAGAGAATGCTTACAACATAGTTTTGCACCCTGATGATAAATGCTGCCATTCACTAGCAGGGGCAATCCTTACAAATGTCACAATAGTGCTGCAAATAATCTTTGTTTAAAAACTCCTCTTACAGTTTTAACTGCTGTGTGATAATGGTCAATTCAATAAATGCAGACTTTTCTTTCTCTTGCATAGCTGTATGTGAGCAGCAGTATAGACTGAACTTCTCACCATCATAGACACCCCTCTCGAAAAATGGAAAATCAGTTCTTGGTGGAAGATATCTCTTTGTTATTTTACATTATTGCAGCAAGCAACTGAAACACAGTATTCTTTGGTGTACCCAACTCACTAATATGAGCTATTTGACATGGCAGCATGTGAAATATGAAGCATGTAATGGACCTTAAAATGGTCTATAAGCAGTAACCCATTTAGGAGGGGAAAGCCCAGGAAGATCTGCCCAGGAGAGTCCATCAAAGACAAGCACTTCTCCATCCAGCTGCTGCTGTTGCTGCACTGTCACTGCCACTGTTTGACTGGGCTCTACCTGTAGAACTTTTGAAGGAATAGTCAACTCTCCTGTTTTCTTACAGACGCAGGCCCAGCCAGTTCCACTGGAGGGAGTCCAGCAGGGGCAGGCCCACCACTGAAGGGGGTGACATCAAAGGGAGTTGCCACTTTTGGGGGAACACAAGGACAAGGGCCAGTCATGCTGCTCGGAGGAAGAGGGAGGGTTGTATTTTGTACCCTGTTATTCTGCCCTTTATGATTACAACTACCATTATAGAAAGTGCATATCCAGTCTACCATCCAAAGGATGTGTTCTGGGAAGAAGAAGGGAGATACTGGACCCAAGGGGGAAGCCATCACAGTTTTTCTGGGCAGGGGGAGATATGGAAAGGGCAGACAGTTCCACTTTAAACAACAGGTCAGGAATAGGATGTTAGGTGTCCCTAAAATGTCCCCAAAATGTCCCCCAACTCAAATAACCCGGATGGTCCTGGTAGCACTACCACTGGGTTGGAAATGTTGCTGGTAAATGTCAGATCGGTTAATAGAAAGACAACTGCCATCCAAGACTTGATCTTGGATGAGCATACCAACCTGACATGCATCACAGAGACCTCACTGGATGAGGCTGGAGGAGTTAATCTTTCTCAGCTTTGTCCACCAGGATTCTCTGTTCAGCAGCAGGTGGGACCCGGGAGCTGGGGAGGTGGAGTCACAGTAGTCTATCGAAATTTTGTCCCAAGTGGTATCTGGCCCTACCCATGCTGCTGGGCATACTCTAGACCTTATTTTCTGTGGAAGGTGGGATGAATGTGATCCGGGAGTAGAAGAATTATCTATAGTTCTGTGTCATGAACAGATCACTACCTGGTGGGGTTTAGACTCACTGGGACTCAAAACCTATGCAGGGGTGGGGATCCATTAAGATGGTCTGACCCAGGAGGCTTCTAGATCCAGATGGACTTCTGATGGCTGTTGAGGAATTTCCTGCTACTTTGACAGGTGGCCCTGTCAAAGTCCTGGCTGACCTCTGGAATATGGAAATGGCCAGGGCAGTGGACACAATCGCCCCCAAGTGTCCCCTCTCACATAGTGGAGCCAAACCATCACCTTGGTTTTCCAGGGAGCTAGTGATGAAAAGGCAACTAGAGTGACGTCGGCAGAAAACTGAGAACGCATCCAGTCGAACACAGGCTAGAACTTATTTGAAAGCCTATTCTGTGGCAATAGAGGCAGCAAAGGCAACATTCTATTCTGTATCTATTGCATCTGCAGAGAGCTGGCCGGCAGAGCTGTTTCGAGTGTTCAGGGGTCTTTTATACACAGACCAAAGAGAGGAAGGTCTAGACCATTCAATGGCCCACTGTGAACAATTTGCCCGGTACTTTGCAGATAAAATTGCTCAGATCTGCTCTGACTGGGATGCCATGATTGATACAGATCCTGTGGTTGTAACTCTGGCCTCTGCTTGTCCACTGATAATGGATAATTTTCATTTGTACAGCCCGAGGATGTGGGCAGGATCCTTGGAGATATGAGAGCCACCACATGCGTGCTAGAACCTTGCCCTTCCTGGTTTATTAAAAAAGCCAGAGGGGGACTGCCTGAGTGGGTAGAGGGTGTGGTTAATGCCTCCTTGAGACAAGGGAAAGCTCCAGCTTGTCTCAAGGAGGCTGTTATAAAACCACTACTAAAAAAGCCATCCCTCCACCCCAGTATTTTGAATAATTACTGGCCAGTCTCTAATATTGTCATGCCTTGCCTTGGAGACAGTGGCAGCAAAGAGGATTCTGACTCTGAGGCAGAAGCTTCCCCGGAGGTTGATGTTTCCCCAGAAGCTGGTCCAGAGGGAGATAATACAGATAATACACAACAACAACAACAAGGGCCTGAGCCAGGGAAACAAATAGAGGAAGATATAGCTGACACACCTACCTTGCAGCAGAGATGCCGTGAAAGGGAGGGCTTGTGTTGCTTAGCCCATTTAAGTAGTAAATGAGCCCTAATGAGGGAACACCTGTGGCAACAGAAGTTATAGATAAAAAAGGGCTCCAGCTGGCCTTTGCTCCTAGGGTCAGCAATTGGTCTCTTTGGTCCTGAAAACCTGTGCTCTTGGATCTGCTTGTCTTTGAACTCTGCCTGTTTGGACTATGGTTTGGATTTGCCCCTTTGGATTTGTTTGCTCTAGGCTGCCTTTCTGTTTGGACATTCTTTGACTCTTATCTTGTGAGTAGGAGCTGTGCTGCTTGTGAATTACTGCCTGTTCTGCTGAAGACATGACAAATATCCCATTTCTGGGCAAGGTTCTGGAGCATGTTGGGGCATCTCAGCTCCTGGGGTTTCTGGATGAAACAGATTATCTAGATCCATTTCAATCTGGTTTCAGGCCTGGTGATGAGACTGAAATGGCTTTGGTAATCTTTGTGATAACTGAAGCCCCTGTCAGAGCTGCTGCTGATGAGCAGCAGCTATTGGTCCCTGTGGCTCTGGCTGGAGATGAGTCCTGAAGCTCAAGAGCTCCCCCTGCTGCCATGGACCAAGCAGGCTTGGATATTCCTCTCCCTGCTCCTTTAGGGCAACGGGGATCTGATTCTGAAGATGCTCTGGAGCCTGTGTCAATCAGCCCACAAACAAGACGGAGACTCAAGAGAGCTGAGCAAAGGGAGGCTTCCTTGATTAAGTTCACGCGGTGACTAGCCACACCTGTGTCTTGGGCTATATAACTGCCTGCCTGGAAGCTTTCTTTTGCTTCTGGCAAACTTTCTACAAGCCTCTCCCTGTCTGGTCCTTGCTTCTAGCACCTGGCTGCTGATACCTTGGATTGATCTCTTGGCTCCAGACCCCTGGCTTTTGGAACTCTGACTATGGCTTTTGCTTGTTGCTCTGGCTTAGGTAAATGGACTTCCCTTGAGTAAGTGCTTCCTTGACTCCTCCCGGCAGGACTCTGCTAGCTCTCCCAATCCCTTCTCCAGGCTGTCTCACCACCCAGGTCTCTGACCCTGACGATCTTAGTGGATGACCTACACCCAGAACTAGATAGGGGAAGAATGTCCCTGTTGGTTCTGCTGGACTGCTCTGTGGCTTTCGATACCATAGACCATAGTATCTTTCTGAGTCACCTTGCAGGGATGGGACTTGGGGACACTGTTTTACAGTGGCTGCGTTCTGTCCTGGAGGGCTGAACTCAGAATGTGGTTGCTTGAGGACTCCTGTTTGACCTTTGGTCCTTTGGCCCGTGTGGTCCCTCAGGGTTTGTTTTTCTCCCCCATACTATTTAGCATCTACATGAAACTGCTGGGAAATGTTGTCTGGAGTTTTGGGGTTCAGTATCATCAGTGCATGTATGACACCCACTTTATTACTCCTTTCCACTATAAGCTAAGGAAGCTGTTTTGGTCCTAAACCAGTGCCTGCCATCAGTACTGGATGAGGGCAAACAAGTTGAAACTTAATTCAGACAAGATAGAGGTGTTCCTAATCAATAGAAAGGCAGATCAGGGAATAGGGATTCAGCCTATGTTAGACAGGGTTACACTCTCTCTGAAGATGCAGGTTTGCAGCCTGGGAGTGCTCCTGGATTCAGCTCTGAGCCTGGAAGCCCAGGTCTCAGCAGTAGCCAGGAGTGCATTTGCACAATTAAGTCTGGTGCACCAGCTGCAGCCATTCCTTGAGACGTCAGACCTGGCCATGGTTAACACATGCCTTGGTTACATCCTGGTTGAATTCGTGTAACATGGTCTATGTGGGACTGTCTTTGAAAAGTGTTTGAGAACTTCAGCTGGTCCAAATTGCTGCAGCTAGGTTTTTAACTGAAGCTGGTTACAGGGATCACACAACATCCCTGCTGCAACAGCTCCACTGGCTGCTGGTCTGTTTCTGGGCACAATTCAAAGTGCTGGTGATGACCTTTAAAGTCGTACATGGCTCAGGACCATATCCTCCCCTATGAACCAACCCAAGCATTGAGATCTGCTGGAGAGGCCCTTCTCTCTGTCCCACCACTCTCACAGGTGCATTTGGTGGGAACACAGGAGAGGGCCTTCTCAGTGGTTGCTCCCAGGCTCTGGAACTCTCTTCCCAAAAAGGTCAGACTGGCACCCTTCCTGCCTACCTTCCAGAGACAATTAAAGACATTCCTATTCTGGCAGGCATTTAATACATAATTAGTATATAGAACAGTGCTGATTATTTTAATTGTCATTTATATGTTATTTTTAATATGGATTTCAATATTGTTTTAATCACTTTTGTTGTTTAATGTGTGTTTTAACTTTTGTATTCTATAGTTTTAACTATGTTTTCTTTTAAGCTTTGTAAGCCACTGAGTTCTCCCAGGAAGAAAAGCGGGGTAGAAATAAAGATAATAATAATAATCTAAAAAATGCATGAAATTCTAAAAACAATTTTTTTAAAAAAAAAACACCAACCCTCTTCAACTATAGTTTTAGACCTTTAAGACTGCATACAGTTTTTGATTCAAAACACTATGGCCCTTACTGTACAATGTCACCATCCCAGAATGGCAACGCATGCTTCTGGTCCACGATATGTACTATCATACAACATCATTACTGACCAGGTACTGTCACATACCCATGCATTGTAAATGCACCATATAACATTACTGGAAAAAATCCAGTGATGGCCCCTTTCCTGTGACAGTCCCTTCAGCTGTGGACATGTAGTAAGGGCAGGAATGCTTGATAGTGCTTCCTTCTGCACTACAGTGCAGGAAAAGGTGGGGAAAGGAAATCACCATTCACACTATACTGCGGAATGAAGAAGAGTGTCCCTACCGCTACCCATCTGCTGGCAGCTGACTGTGTGCAGTGGGGAACATTGATGTTCTGATACCATCCCAGCAATGGCACTACCAGGATCCCATCAGGACAAAGTGCTATTGGGTCACAGAGCAACAAGGGCTTTGAAACAAAGTGGACTCATAGTGATTAAACTCAAGATACATAGAGACATACACAGAGTGATAAAAGTGGAAAAGTTATAACTGGGAAATAAGTGGATGGGGAAGTGCCTCATATTTCTCAGTGGTTTGGGAGGCTTACACCTCACGGGAATAATTGAGAAATGTACTGACACAGGGTTGGGCAGTGTGAGGTTAAACTGAAAAGCTAACCCAGAAACTCTGGGAAAAGCAGACTCAATGATGACTGAAGCGTAACTGTTTGATAATCAATTATGGAATAAAGGAAACCAGACAGAGAAATTGGTTTAAATAAGGGCCATGTCATTTGGCCTAACCTATTTAAGGTATGTTGGCCTGGAAAGGATGCAAGAGGGGGAAGCAACATGACGTGAGTCCAGCTGTCAACCCTTTGACAACCTCCTCAGCCTTCCCTTGGATGAAACACCTCAGCCCTCAGGGCAATCCAAAATATTTAAGTTGCTTTTCTCCTGGCCATAATTGGAAGGTAACCCAGGGGACTCCTACCCAAGCCCCAGAACTCTAGAAGAGAGAGCCTGGATCCCTGGTTAACCTCAAGGGTAGCCTCCTTCCCCAAAGCCCCAGGCCCCAGAACCCTATAAGGTGGGATTTCACAGTCACAACCTACACCAAAGGGGAGGGTTTCAAAGATGATCACCAAAGACATATATTCTCCCTGCCATTACCTGTCAGGTGAAAGCCTATTTAATGACACTACCAGGATCCAGTTCTCAAAGTCCAACAGATTACAGTATGGAATAGGCCAAAATCCTCCAGGCAGAATTCCTACCCAGCCCCAAGGTGACCAGAGAAGTCCCATACTGCACTGAGGGTGGGAAGGTGAGCCATGGTATAAAGATCCAAAGAAGCATGTGAAGGGTGATGGTCAGACCTTAAATAGCCTCTGACTCCATCCTCCCATCACATGCAACATTCTGGCACCTTGTGCCAGATGCAAAATACCGTGGTTTCTCCCACTGAGGAATTGAAAATCTCACCCTCCCTTGCAACACCATTCGTTGCATACATTCAGATAGGTACTACTTATTTGATAGGAAAGAGAGTCTCAGGAAGGTGTTTCCCAAAGATTAATGGGGAGTTTGTGAAGGACAATAGAGACCAGGCCTAAAGGAAACTTGGAAGCAGCATTTTTACTTTAACCAAGCTAAGTTTATCAACCAATTATTTAACTGGTTCCTTTCTGCAGTAATAACTAGGAACAGTGTTACTTTTTCCTTGTATCTACCAGGGCTGTAATTCACTCTTTTCAGTGTAATGTCATGGGATTTCAGTCTGCTATTGTGTGTGCGTCCTACTGGGTGTGTTCTAATTCTATATGAGCACTGGGAGGAAGAGTGTCTCACAGATAGTTGCTTTCTGCTTCTTCTTTGTAAGGTGTGGTGCAGCTAGTGAAAAGCAGAGGAGTCAGCAGCAAGTATGGCAATAGCAGCAGGCAACATACAAAACACTGCTGTTCTGTGTTGCAACAGCCAGCTCTGTCCAGCTCCTACATTAATTTTGCACACATCAGAGGCATACACTTGTCCAAAGATTTCAATAGTACAAATAAAGAGTAAAAATAAAGATTCCATCATAAAAAGAATAGAGAAATTTCAGTTACAGAGAAATTCACTATAAATCATTTTTGACCAGGCAGGATAGGTAAACACTTTAGGATTTTGATGTTTACATTTATAGACACACACACACACACACACACACACACACACATAAAATATGTATAGGTAGAAATACTGGGGGAATAAACAAAAAAAGAACAAACCCACAGATGTTCTAAAAGTTCATTCATTTAATGATTTTGAAAGTCTTGCCTGAGATATTATTGGATATGAATGGGTCTGTTTGTAAGATATCTGTTTGAAATCTATAAATTGTGAATAATTATTGTTAAATATTTTTTCAAAAACTTTCTCCCAAAGAATGGATGTGGAGCTGAGATGGCTGGTTCTCTGTTGGTTAGTCACAACTAGAGTAGACGTATTCAAGCAGTGGTTGGATGGTGAGTCAACACCATTCCCATTATAAATCCCATTGATTTAATTGTGTTAAGATATTGACTAGGTCCTCAGTGCAACAAATCTAGAAATATCAGATCATCAGTAAAAGGTGGATGTGATGGATGGATACCCTGCCACCCAGCTTCCCCTTGCCATTCCCAATTACTCCTTGAAAGACAGGTGAGTAGGTTCTCCCCAGAGCGAGAGGGAACCGGCAGTGATTTGGAGGAATTACAGTCTTCTGTGCCCCTCAGCCCCCAATCACGGAGGAGACTGAAACAAACACCTCAGAGGGAAGCCGCCTTGGCTAGATTAAGGAAACAGAACAATGATGATAACACCTGTTTTCAGTGGCTATTTAAGTCTGTCAGCATGGCTTGCTGTTTGCTTGTAGCAAATTACTATGCAAACCTCATGACCCTTATAGTCCAGCTCCCTCGACCCCTCTGGATGGACCTTTGGCTTTTTGGACTTTTTGGATTTGACCTTGACTTGGCTCGGCATTTCCATTTGTTCTTTGTATGGGACACTCCCCGCTGACAACTCGTCTTGGGCAAGTACCTTTGCCTCCCCTCCCTTGCTTGCAGAAAGGCACAGGCAGGAGTTGGATTCTGACATTGTCGCTACAAGCCAACACATAGTTACTTGCTCATAAGGAGTGTTTGGTTTTCCTGCTGGGAAGACGCAAGGAGAAGTAGAAGTTACTATGGAGGGGGTTGTGGCTGCTAATCAGCTACTAACTCAGCAGATGGCACAGTTAACTGCTCAGCTTCAGCATTTGCAGGCTCAGCCTAGTGTTTCTGGGGCTGTTGCTTGGGTGAAGCCTAAGTGCCCTGTAGCTACTCCCCTCAGGTCTGATAGGCGGATAACTGAGTTCTGGGCTCAATACCAATTATATATGTATCTGCAAGCTGAAGAGTTTCCCAGTGACACCCATAAGACTGCCTTCGTAGTGAGTTTACTCACTGGGGGAGCGGCTCAGTGGGCTCTACCTTTGCTACAACAACAGAGCCCCTTGTTGGACAATTTTGATGCCTTCAGTCAGCAGATCCAGTCTGTGTTTTCCGATCCTGCTAAGGCACAGACAACCAACTGCCACATTAGGAGCTGCGACAGGGGCAGCTTTCTGTGGCTGACTATGCCAATGAATTCAAGTTATTGGCCCAGGATCTGGCATGGAATCAGGCTGTTCAGATTGACCAATTCCTGGAAGGCAGACCCTATCTTGGACCAGCTGGTGTAGTTTGATACCCCCAACACCTTGCAAGGACTATACAACTCTGCTTGCATATTGAGGGTTGTGTGCTTCAGAGACAGACCAGATGTCCAGAATTGCCACCAGCGATTCCTCTTCTTCCACCCACACTGGCACCAATGAAGGAGCAAGTTGTTTTGGTGCCTTCTTCTGCACCTGTACAGGAAGCTGGGGCTGCTAAGGAGCCTATGCAGTTTGGAGGCACCCACCCTCACCTCTCAGCAGCTGAGAAGTCTAGGAGGCACCAGTAGGGGTTGTGCCTGTATTGTGGCCGGCAGGGACACTTTGCATCCATGTGTCCTGCCAAGCGAAGCAGGTCCACCCTGGTGGTAAACTGACTTTGCCTGGTTTGGGGGGGGGCTCTAAACCAGGGGAATTTGACTCACTTCCCGGATCACCCTCCCCACTGCCCCTTGTTTAAGCACTTGGTGATTGAGGTGATGCTCCGAATTCCTGGTCAGTCTGCTCTGCAGACATGAGCCATGGTGGACTCGGGGGCTACCATGGACTCTTGGGACATTCCTAGGTCTTCTGTTCAGCCCCCTTTGGTTGTGGAGGTTATTGATGGCTGTCCCTTGTGCCCTGGTCCCACGGCTTGGTTTACCATGAAGCTACAGATGCAGCTGGGCTCCCATTCTGAGGACATTGAGTTCTATGTGGCCTCAGCTCCTCGGTTCCCTGTGGTCTTAGGGCTGGAATGGTTGCAGGTGCATGACCCTCGTATAAGGTGGTCTTCGGGGATCATTACCTTTGGTTCTCCTTGTTGTGCCTCCCATCTTCAGCTGGCACCTGATTCCCTTACTGCTGGCACCTTCTCAGCACTGCTTCCAGATCTTCTATCCAAGTACCTAGACTTTGCATATTTTTGGTATGTCAACAGATTTTCTGGCCTCCTTCTGTCATATTCTTATCATATTAAGCAGGCAGATATAATACAATTCTCTTCATAATGGGAAAACCTTTACCTGTTGGATTCAGTCACTGTGAAGGTTTAGAATGTCATTTGTTCCATGTCTCATTACTTCCAGAATCTATTTTTTTCTTCTAGAAATTTGAAGGAAAGAATTTGAAGTTTCAAAAAATAACTGAACGTGAGATAGGTTCATCTTTCTTCTGTTCCTACAAAGCCTCTATGCATGTGACTTAAGGATGTTTACAGAGCCTATATATGTGTGGGTTATAGTTATTTACAAATATCTTAAATAAATAAAAATCGTAAACAAAAATGTGCTGAGAATATATACTGAGCATGTCTAGGCATGGTGAATGTTGGCAAAGACTCTAATGGGTTATTTCCTATAGCCTAAATCCAATTGCTAGTTCTACTTAGAGTAGACCCATTGAAATAAATCACTGAACGCTAAGTCAACACTTTGTATAAATCCTATTGATAAAATTGGCCTCCTCTAGTTTCAAGTAATAATTGAAATTAGTTCTATGTATTTGTTATCAGAATAATCTCTACGTATTTGTTTGACTAAAAAAACTCATTGATGGGATGAGGAAAATTTATCTATACTAGAAATATTCAAAGAATAAATTCCAACATGATAGTAAGGTAAATCTCATGGGATCATGTTTTAAACAAACAGCTATTATACATCCATAAACATTACATTAATGTAACTGGACACTTAAAATAAACAGGAGTCCTCAGATATTTTGCATCTTCCATATAGCCATGACCATGTGTTTGGATCATTTAAATCTCTCAGCTGTGCAGGAGATGTTCATGACTAACAGGCTGGGAAAATGTCTAAAGGGCACTGCAGACAAATTTCTTTCTATTAATAATCACTGCGTGAGACACACAGCAATTACACAAAATGAAGGAAGCTTTTATGGACCATAAAATTATACAGCTGTCAGTATGCTTTATCTACATTATAGACAAGTAGGACTCTTTTCTCTTCTGTAGAAGTCAGGATAATTCAGGACATTTGTTGTGAATCAGCTTTTTTTTTTAATGTGTAATGCTTAGTTACTTGTTGTGTTTGTGAAAGACAACAACCAAAGTGACAACTTTTGTTATGAATATTTTTCCATACTATGTGACTAATGAAAAATCTCTCCAGTTTCTCAGCAGTCCCCAAGAAACTGCAATATTTCATCTCTGTTTGCCCTGTCAGATTTATTAATGATGTCCCCTGACCCCAGTCGCAATGCTAACTCCAGCCTTTGATAGGAGTGCCCATAATTGCTTCCGTTTGCCAAAGAGAAAGGTTTTCACCTTTGGGAAGTAGGGAAGGAAGCAAAGTTGGACTGAACATAACTAATCCTATCTCAAAGATATTTTGACTATAGAGGGTTAGGATTATGTGCAGTAGCATGTGTAAGGTGGGGCAAGTAGGGTACGTGGCCTGGGTGCTAATGCCAAGGGGGTGCAAAAAAGCACTGCTGTTTGATAAGCCTTCCTTTCCCCCTCCAGAGCAACCTCTTCCACTCCTATGCATTTTGCCCCAGCCAAGAGGACTCACATGAGGCTTTCCCCACCCTCCTCCTTTTCTATTTTCTTCCATGTGAGTTCTCTGCAGTGGAGCAAAATGCATAGGAAAGGGAGGGGGAGCTCTTGGGGCCAAAAGGAGGGCTTGCACGAGGCTTCCCCCACCCCCTCTTCCCTTCTGTTTTGCCTCGGTGGGAGTTCTTCATGTTAGGGAAAATGCATAGGAAATGGAGGGGAAGCTCTAGGGATTGAAAGGAGGACTTGCACAAGGCTTCCCTCATCCCTCCTTCTTTTCCACTTTGCCTCCACATAAGTTCTCTGCACCAGGGCAAAATGAATAGAAAAGGGAGGGGAAACTCTAAGGCACAAAAAGAGGCCTCTCATGAAGCTTCCCCTTTCCCTTCCACTTTGCAGTGCAGGGAGCATTGTACTTAGCTTTGATATGCATGTGGGGTGGGGTGCAGGGCAGAAGTAAGAAGGTAGGGTTCATTTGTTCATTTGCCCTTGTTCATTTGTTCATTTGCCCTGGGTGCTGTTTCAGCTAGATACACCACTGATTTTGTGTAAGCTCCTTCTGCCCATAGAATCCTTTTCTGCTGTCTTAACTAAGAGATCTGAGCAATCTACTTGAAGAATTGATCTACTGGTCATATTCTTCTGGCAGAAGAGCCAATAAAGGGATGGAGAAATCATGGGACAAGTGTGAAGCTTGTTTATACGAGATCCAACCCTCTTCAAGTTTGGGAAGACAGCCACAAATATTAGCACTAAGACCAGGAGGAGTAATTTCCAACACTCACAGAATAGCAGATAGTGGAGGTATCTTGGGCCAGTCAAAATTTTACTCCTTGCCCTAGTTACAAAGGTACTATTTTCACCGAAATCTCATGTTCCAGAGAGAGTGGTCACCTACGTGAGTATCCATCATCAAATGCTGTAGATGCCTATGGATTTCATAGTATTTCATGAGGCTTTTGCATAATCGATTACCTTTATGTTTTAACCACTTTCACTTTAAGCCTGTTTTCAAAGAGGCAGCAACTAGTTTTGAACGCAAAACAAGGCTTTGGTTTTCTATTTCTTATCAAGTCCACTGCTCTATCCACCCCATCCATACCACCATGACATAAAAAGCTACTTCTTAAAATAAGGAAGTTTGAAGCTTGGTGGTATCAAAATTTAATCTGCCTTCATCTGCTGATTTTTGCATATAGAGTCCAATGTGCTAAGACTAGAATAAGTACATACCTATCTGTTATAATCATCACTAGAAACTCTACTTTTGTCTTATTACCTAAAAGATCAGTTGGTGGGAACGCAGGACAGCCCTTTCACTGTGGCAGCATTTTGGCCATTTCCACACCAGGCTATTAAAATGGTGCAGAGCGACCTCCGACGGAGGTCTTCTGCACCGTGGAGTGGACTGGGGCGGACTACTTTTTGTAGTTCTGTACCTCAGTCTGGTTCGGAGCGACCAGAATTGGTCGCGCAGCGTGCTTTTTAGAAACCTCTTTTAAAAACCGCTGCAGATTTGCAGGTGCACACAAGTGCGTGCCTGCAGAGCTGCTTGGGGCGGGCTTTAGGCTGGCAAGCTTCTCCGGTTGGTGGAGAGCCTCCACCAACTGGAAGCCGCCATTTTGGACGCCGGAGCAGTGCGGAGCGACGAGCTTGCACTGCTCCTCGTCCAGACGGACTTGCCCGGACGCTCAAGAAAGCCGGTGAGTTCCGTTTTCGCGCGTTTCCTTTCTCGCTTGTGGAAGGGGCCTTTGACTATGATATTTCCTCCTGAAAGAAATTCAACATTAAAAAAAAGAATATGTAAAAAAGAAAAAAAATTCAACTACCGTATCTGCATTCCTGATGGTATTTGAGTAAGTTGTACCTTTTTGTCAGGGATTCCAGGCAGGGAACCCTGGGAAAATGATCAGCCCACTGCAAAGATGTTGCATCATGCTCCAGCTGTGGGTAATTGCAAGGTTGCATAAGAAACTGGGGTCGTGTGCAGATGGTAGAGGGAGGTGTGCAAACCTCTACCTGATTGGTTGTAAATATGTATATAAGAAAGCAATCCCCAGTATGTATTTGTCTGTTGACCAAACCGGTGTCTGGAGCAAGCCTTTGTCCGTCTGTTCCATGTTGTGTACATAACGGAACGTTGCTACAAGATAAAGTGCCTCCTGTTTGGAAGAAACTCCTCCGTGTGTGAGTATCCTTACTGAGGAACAAGCCTGCTGCTGTTGGCCCGCTGTCCTCTGGCTTTTCTGCTGCATTTTTGTGGGGCTGCAACTCCTATCATCCCCCAACACTTTTTCCCCCCCTCAATCATGTTTGGCTTTTTATACTAATTAAAAAAAATATTGATTTTTTTTCTTTGCAAAACTTTCAACCCTGCTTTAAATTTTGCACTTAATCTTTACTTAAATGCTGTTTATAACATTTAAAATTAATGGCCTTCAATGATATAGCCATATTAGTCAGTTTCAGTATAAAATGAAAGGAAGGGAGAATAAAGTAATTGGGCAGCACATCTGAGATTAAGGCCATTTCCACACAATGTTGTTGTCTTGCGATGGGAACACATTGCTGGTGGTCTGCAAGTCATGCTTTTACATTATGTCATCACAGTCCCATTGCCCATGTATCCTCACCCATGGCAATTGCAAGATATTCCATTAACAGAAAAAATCCATTAATGGCCTGTGATCACATGTGCTCCCATTGCTGGTGGCCGTGTGGAACTGGCAGAAGCACAATCTAGGCAGTTCCCTCCACAATGCAGCACAGGAAGGAGGCCAGCTGCACTGCGGAAGGAAGGTGTGTGTTGCTTGCACTCCCATTTGCAGGCAGCCAGGCAGGTGCAGAGGGAAGCATTGTGGACACACTCCCATCCCATCAAAGGTGCTGCCGGAATGATTCTGGGATGATATCAGAAAAGGATAAGGTGCAGAGATGGCCAAAGATTTATTTCAGCATGAGATTTCATTGATATCAATTCACTTCTTCAGATGGATTGATATCCATAAAAGCTCATGGTGAAATAAACCACATAATCTCAAAGACGCTAATATATCCATTCCTCTCACTTATGTTTTTTTTTTTTTTAATGATATTAGTGTATTCATGATTGTTTTATGATTTTTAGTGTAGGTCTTGTTTAGGATTCAAATATATTCTAGAAATACTCTACTAAATAAACAAGTAATTGAGCTAAATGAGTCCCATTTTCTCTTTTTTCCAAATAATATGAACCACAAAAGAAATAATAACATTTTTAGCACTCCCAATTGTACCATTTCTTGTTCTTGTGGAAAGAGACACCATTGGATTGGCCATCTCTGTCTGCTTCACAATACCCTGGAATATACATTATCCAGACCATTGAACCTAAATATAGTGGTGGTATTGAAGGCTGATCTGCTGCTAGAGTGCCAAATAAATATATAAAGAGAGGAAACAAACAGAACAACAATGTTATTTTAGTGAAGAGATAGTGATACTAATGCTATGTTTGCAAATGAATAGTGAAGTGAATAAAATCTTTCTCAATAATAATAAATTGCATTACAAAAGAATTCTTAACTACTTCTTTTAGCCTATATTATGTTCTCAGTTAAAGAAAACTTGGTATGTCTCCAGCAAAATTACACATTATATGAACTCTGAACTCATGACTAATCTAGAAAAGACCTGGGGAATATACTAAGATCCACAAGACAACAAATAATCCAGAGAAATGGTGACTCCCATAATTTTTCTGTACAATAATTTCACTTAGTCAAATACACTTATGAATTAATTTTTTTTATAAAGGATGGATGGATGGATAGATAGATGACAGAGTACTAATCATTCATGAATGACTATATTCTTATGAGGGGGACATATACAGACTGAGAGATTAAGTGTGTGTGTGTGTGTGAGTGAGTGAGAGAGAGAGAGAGAGAGAGAGACTTCACTGATGAGTTAAAAAAATAATCACTAGGGATTCAGCAATTGATGGGAGAGAAAAAGTTTAATCCCTTTATAATAAACCCATGGAATTAATTTGGAGTCAATCTAAATGAAGAAAAATAGAGATAAAAATTAAAAAGCAATTTAATAGGGCACCACATTATTGCCCCCTTGGCAATAAATTCATCTAAAATATACAAGTTATTTATAGTGCAGACATCTTACTGTAGATTGCCTGAAAAGCTATTCACTACAGTGAAAAAGGAGCACATATGGTTGCTTTGAACTAAGTATCACATTCAGCTACAGTCATCTCATCACACTTTCAGGGTAGTATTGACAAACTAGAGAGGGCTTAGAGCATCAAGGCCAATGAGGCAACTCCTGGAAAACAGACATCTAGAAGAATATGTACACATCTGAAAAGACAACTAAAAGCAGGATTAACTGTGTCCTGCTTGCATTCTTCTTTGGTAGGATGCTTAATGACATTGCCAGGATGTAGGTTTTCCCATACCACTATGACAGTGTTGTAAGACTCACTGAATTTGGGACAATACTATCATGTGACTCCTTACTGTATCAGCATTATTGTTTCTTTCAGAAGATAAGGTATTAAATAACTATGGAAAATATTTCCACGGCAGCTCTTTGCACTTTGTGCGATAAAAATTGTACAGTTCCATCTCACCTTCATAACTTGGTCTTCCCCAATACTGCCAAATTTTCTACAATAGTGGATTTTCCCTTCTCTCCTCAGTTTTTCATGTAGTAGTGCACAAGGAACTATGGCACTGAATTTTATAGAAACTGAGATGCCATCAGATGTTGGCCACTGTAGACGTAGTGGGAATCATACAAATATTACAGATATTTCTAGAAATATTTATGTGATGGATTTTTATGATGCTTGATTATTTCACAATGCACATTCAAAAAGTAACAATCTAAAGATGACACACTACTTTTTTTCCTCTTTTTCTATATAAAAAAGGAAATGCTTCAGTACTTCAGCAGATGACACTGTCTAGGGACTGTCTAATGAGAAAGCCATGAATAATAGTAAATTGCACCTTTTACACTAAAATAGTGTTATCAGCACTTTTTTAAAAAAATGAAGTTATTTCTGTCAATAGTGCAATGTTCATTTTACTTTGCTTTAGAAATGATTGGGCTAAATAACTACATCTTGTAAAAAGTATTTTTATTACATTTGCAAAGCACAATAAGTGCGTTAACATGACACAACAGCTTCTGGGAAATCTGACTTTTCATGAATGAGAAGTATACTAGTGTACAATCATTGCCACTTGCTTTGATCTACAAATGGTGTATTGCAGGGGTTGGCAATAGGGTGGAAGCACTTTTTGACGCTACACTCACCAGCAAATCACACTGAATGTCTTTAGAAAAGCGGGAGTGACAATGTGGTTTTATTTTGATTATTTTATTTGGGCTGAAAATGTAGGATTTAGAACTTTTTTTTTTTCCAGGGAGGATTGGGAGGGCTCAACTGATCAAACAACCTGCACTTTAAGGTCTTTCTGTGCTGGTTCAAACTACATAAAGGCAATTCTTCAATGGAAAAAAGTAGACTTGGACTGCTGTGAGGGGGTGTAGAAACAGGTCTGAGACATGAGGTGGCTCAGGTGCTATATTCTACCTATCCTAGTTGATTATGTCATCTGGCAGAAGGCCACTACCTTTCACTGGTTTGTTCTCTCTCAAGAAACTAGAAAAAGGAGCCAGGAACAAATGCTAGATTGTTTGTCTAGTTTGCTGAGAGGGAAGATACCAAAGAAACCAAAGACTTTACCTTTGCCTTAGGTTATAAAAAGATTTAGATTTCCTTGAAAGATACCAAACTGCGTATTGTAGAAAAAGGGATGATTCTTCCACTGTCGCCACTAGTTTTTTCCACATTTGTTTTATAAATATAGCAACTATCTATAAAATGTGTCACTTTAATCTCTTTAGATCAGATCAATTACATCCAGGAGTAGCTGAAAAAGCAGTTCCATGGCAAAAAACCAGCAGCTGCCATCATAAGGCAATCGAGATGGATGGTGAAAGCAGGCTTATATTAGAAGTGGTTCTGGAGTCTGAGGACATCCCAGTTGGTACCATGCAAGTGCCCATTTGCTGAGTGGCTAGTCACTTCTGGCACAGGCTGCTAGCCAGGCAGCAACTGTGTATGTGCATGGTGTGTACTGCCAACAACATCAAAACTACAATCTAATAAGTACAGATTTCTTCTTCTTGCCTCAATTGCCCACATTGCAGTGACAGAAGAACTATGACATCAGGCCATACTACATTCAGTTATGCCACAGCTGGATCTTGCACCTTGGGATACACTAATGGCTCTTTCTGCAAATTACTTTTCTCCTTCCATTCCTTAGGAAATTTTCAAAAAGACCCAGAATTGCAGCCTGGAAAATCTCCTATTTGTGTGTTCAGATTTTGCTTTCTGAGCATTTTGTCTAGTGTTAGCTCAAAATGTTCTATTCAGCAAACGTAAGTGCCAGTAAATATGTTCCCTAAAATATTCATGGAAAGAGGATACAAATCACAAAAGAATGTGAAAACCGCCAAAGAGAAAAGCATTCTTTGCCTTTCTCTATACCATTATTTAGGAAATTGATTTTATTGTATACTGACCACTGTAATAAGTCTGCATAAACTTTCTTTGTGGCTTGAAAACGAAACAAAACAAAACACATTCCCTGATCAGTCACTTTGGCATTTAAAATATAATATAAAAATATATGTGCCTTAAAAAAGATCAGATCTTACAAACATATCATTGTCCACTGTATTATTTTTCCATTCATTTTTAATGCAGGTGATATCTTAGGTTTCAAAGGAGCTTTACTTTCATTCCCATCTATCTTTAGACAACTTCTTTGCTCCTCTTAATGATCCCTAAATTTGGGTTCCTGGTCCATTTAGAACTGTATTTATGAATGAATTCCTACAAACATTATAGATATAAAGACAAATCTCCATAGATCTGTGTGGCCTTTGGCTGTTCGTCTTATTCCTCCTTCCCAAATATAACCAAGCCATTAATGGTTGTAATTGCATTTCTCCCCTTACATTTCTCCTCCCTAGCATTGTTGCTCTTTCATTCCTTTTGTTGCTTTCTTGTGTTTTTTAGATGGTACTAATACTAAGATACTTCCTTAGTATTCCTTGCCTAAGAAAACCCCATGGGGGCCAATTCCACGTGGTATTACTGTCCTGCAATAGGGATGCACTGGCAGTGGTCTGCAAGTCATGCTTTCACAACACAATGCTGTTGCAGTACTGAATCCGGCACATCCCCACCTATTGGGATTGTGAGATATTCACTTAACAGAAAAAATGCATTAAGTGCCTGCAATCACATGATGCTCCTGTCACCACCAGCCACATGGAAGGGGCGGAAGTGCAATGTAGGTGCTTCCTTCCCCAGTGCAGCACAGAAAAGAGGCTGGCTGTGCTGTGGAAGTAAGGCACATGTCACTCACACTCACTTCCACAAGAAGCTGGCCAGATATGGAGGGGAACATTCATGCCAGGATGACACCGGGACCATGACAGGAACTGGTAAGGTGTGGAAATGGCCAGGGTCACCATAAATTGACAGGTGATTTCAAGACACATACACACACACACAAAACCTTCCTATGAGAGAGACTTTGTTTCTAGAAGGAGCCACAGAGACTGATTATGTATTGCAGAATAACATAACATCTGCATGATATAGCTAAGATATGCTATATTTGTTTTGTGCTCAAAGAGCTTACAGTCTAAAACAGAAGACTGGAGACATCTCTGTAGATCTTTAAAAGCTACTAGCGATTCCAGTCCATTTTCCATGACACAATACTCATGCTTACATCCACATCCCTAAATGTTTTGGATTCAGGTAATTGCTTTTGGCAGTTTTCTTTCACATAACTCTTGTTTCCAACTTACAGTAATCCTCAGAGGCCTTCTGCCAAGGCTTTCCTGTTTCCCTGATAATTAAGTGGGAGCTGAATGGAAATGGGGCCTTTTCAGTGAGGTACCCTATGTGTTGGGGGTCCTAAATACCCCAAAGACATCAGATTCCATCTGATCTTGGAAGGTAAGCAGGGGCAGCTCTGGTTAGTATGCGGAAGGGAGACTGTCAAGGAATACAAGATGGTGTAGGCTATATTTCAGAAGAAAGAACTGGCAAAGCCACCTCTCAGTTTTCCTTGCCTATGAAAACCATATGAAATTAATGAGGTCATCATAAGCTGTCAGGTAGCCTGAAGGCAAATACTCCCTACATGAAGAATTGCCTCTCTAAACCAAACTTTATTTCTTTCCCTCATGAGGCAAAGACCTTTGTACTTGCCCCGGCCTTCACATTATACCATCAAATCCAGCTTTAATTTACACCTTCCATTTCACAGATGAAAACTGGGATGTGAGTGGCCAAGCAACATCAGGGTATGGTCAATATGAGAAATGTTATAAATGAGAAAAAACAGACAAGTTAGGAGTGCCTGCAGCTGTTTGCTTTGCCTGAGCCTACTGAGAAGGGTAAAGTTTTGTCCCCTCCTCTCTTATCCCCCCCCAACTGAGTTTAGTGCAAACTATGTTGCACTTTGAACTCAGTTTGCAGCAACTGAAGTAAACTGAGGACCAGGGGAAAAGTGGGTGGAGGATAGATAAACTGGACATGTTAAAAGCAACTAAAAAAGGTATGAAGACAGAAGATTTATTTGGACTATTCCTGGCAAATCGGGATAAATGGTAGGTATGGTTTTGACCAACTCTGGTGTTATTGCTTTGTTGCGCTTCTGTTGCTGTCATGTTTTTATTGTTTTGATATTTTCTTATTTCTTTAATTGTTTTATGCACTAGGATTTTGGTACATTGCATGACTGTATGTAAATATTTACAACACATATTTAAAATCAGAGTATTTTAAAGGAGCTGTGGTCAGATAGAAACTGAAAAAAGGTGTTTATTTCATGAGACCATGAAAACCGCTAGAATGTTTTGTTAGGTTTGGATATGGCATCAAAAATGTTCTAAGGAACCATTATTTTGTACTAACAAGTTTCCAAATCTTAGCATATGCCTATATTGACAATCTCATTATGTATCATGTGCTCATAGCTGGAGACTCAAAAGGTTAAATAAATATCTGGAAGGGAAAAGCGAATTATGATTGTCTGAGTAGCACCCATGACAAGGTGACTTCTATGACAGGTGTTGGTTTGCTGCATTAGATAAAACGAAGATTGAATATTTATAGGCAGGGAGCATTTCTCCCTGGTGTACTGTTCTAATAATATCTACCAGTTCCTCTAAACTTGGTAAGAATAAAAGGCTATGGAAAGTTCTGTGTGATTCAGTTAATGGTCTAAGGTCCCCAAATTTGTAAAATGCAATCATCTCATTCATCATTCACCAAATACATAAATCTTTGATCTTTTTCTAAGAGGAAATAGAATAGGGCTAAAGTGTGAAACTACATATCCACCTTTTCCCTTTGCTTCCTTATATTAATAAGAACTGACAAACAGTACACCAAGCATCCCCCAAGCCCACGACAAGAGTGCAGTGATAAGCCATATAAAATATTCATTACTGGAACTTTAGATGAAGGTGATTCACAACATGAGCCCCCAAGCTTTGTCAGAAATTGTTGAGAGATTGAATGCATACTTAAAGGATTTATTAAATGAATAACAAAGGGGAGCACCATTGCGGTTACCATGATTGCAAAGGTTATATGTCCATGTTTTTAATCTCTTTTCACTGCATCAAGAAAGTAATCCTGTCTTCTGATTCATGTGGAAGATGCTAGGTACAGTGGAGGTACAGCAAAATAATTTCGAGTGCTTATGTAAACATTTATATCGATATACAGTACTTCAATGAGTTATACTGCTACGCAGCATTATGATATTTTATCCTAAAATATAAAAATAATGAGGCAGAATTCAGTCCCTGTATGATCTTGGTCAGGAAGGCTTAGCTAAGAAGACAGAGTTTACATACACCATTTAAAGGCTACAAACACACACATGGAATCATAATTTGAGATGTTCCTTCTTGAAATCAATCCATTTGTGCACATAACTTTAAAAATTCCTCTCAAAATGCCTTTAGAAATGCCTTTTCAAGCTTCTTTTGGAAGTGACCAGAAGCTATGACTTGTTATACTTGTACAAAGCTTCTCACTTTCTTACTTATGTTGTTTTTGAAATATGACTGTATTCTAGTCTCAGTATCCTCAAAATAACTGTTTATAGC
The DNA here is from genome assembly GCA_030412105.1 of Cyclura pinguis. Classification (NCBI taxonomy): domain Eukaryota; kingdom Metazoa; phylum Chordata; class Lepidosauria; order Squamata; family Iguanidae; genus Cyclura; species Cyclura pinguis. The sequence goes on from CM059600.1 coordinate 137,628,546, forward strand.
AACTAAAAAAAAATCCTCCTAATGCAATAATTACATTAAGAATGTTAATAAATGCCATTGTTTGACTGTCTTTGCAAAACCCCCCATAAATAGACCCTTTCAGGGACAAGCTGTTTGATCACTTCATTCCACATATACTTACGTAGAATGTGAATTTTTTATTGGAAACTCTTTGGGTGTCTTCACCAGCTGTACTCTGATGGATGGTTACTAAAGAGAAGGCATTTCCAGGGACAGAAAATTGCTTATGCAATCACTTGTTCAGAGTGGCTTATCTGACACCTACAATTTGTTTTGTCATAATCAGGTAATGAAGACCTTTTTGTCTTCTCAGATTTTCAAATATTTTATTATTTTTAAAAGAAAAACTCTGTGAAATTTATGATACTATTGTAAGTTTCTTATAAAGATTTTTCCTCTGATTGGTTTTATGTTGTGCTAATATTTTACTGTTTTATTATTTCTATACCTTTTATTTTTATATTTATTTCTCTCTTTTATTGTTGTACTGTAGCAGGCTAAAACATAGCTAGTAAGTAAATGAATAATATACTGTGGGTTCTTTTCTGATCACAAATAAATAAATGAATAAATGAATAATACTGCCCTTATAACAAGCCACAGGAGAAATCTGATAAGGAAAGGCAGTTGATGATAATGATGTTCATATCATTCCAACTAGTGGTTTCATTTAAGAGCATCCAGTAGATATCGGTCATACTTCTAAATGTAGTCAAGAGTAAAACATTAAGGACAAGATTGTATGGATCAAAAGACTATTCTAGTATTTCTTAGAAAATATTTGGCGGATTATACCTCCCCTCCTATAGCAGTGGATGTCATAACTCACCCTGTGGAATCCAAGAAATCTCACTCAGAGCAGTCAGGGAGAGTCCACAGCTACAGAAAACACCCTTCACAGACCCTAAGCTATCAAGAACAGACACAGACCATGGAAGCTCTCTGGACAATGAGCTCCCAGTTCAGCCAGAGCAGGTGAGAGAAGGCCTCTTTCTTTTGTACAGCAATGGGCAGCCAAACAGGAACAGAAGAGGAGCCATTGCCCCTTGCGCAAGCTTTAACACCCGACGTCAATGAGCCACCTGGTTGACTAGGTCAGGTAGCCATAATCTTCTAGCAGCAAAGGAGATTTCTCATTGGAGACAACTGATCTGCAACCTGGCGATTTCTCTCTTTTGCATATCCTGAATTTCTTACTCTTCGAACCAGCTATAAGGTATACTTCTTACCGTTCTCCTTCCTCAGCTTTGTTCATTGTGACTGCTTATTTCCCATGAGCAACTTCACACAGTTGGGATTTTGTCACAAAGCCTCCCCTTATTCTCAGATAACCTTCCAGATGGCATGTGTAGGATTTGGACTAACATGCCTCTTCTGTGACTGTTTGGCTGAACCTCCCACAGCACTGGGTGATTCTAAGCATAGAGCAGGGAGGACAGAATGTAGGCTGTAGACTGTTAAAGACTCACATGGCTGTGTTGCCACCCCAGAGTGAAAAAGAAAAGCGTATAAAATTTTGTATGTGTGTGTATGTTCTTCTGAACTTGCGGGCCTCCAAAAATGACAGTTCTGTGTTTTCTGGGGTTGTAGAACCTCCACCCTATCACACACAGACAAAACCCAAAACCAGCAAACAAAATAAAAGCAGAATTAGGCATAACAGAGAGGATTAGTTGCTGTGCACCTTTGGTCCTACAGTGGCACATAAAAATTTCCAGAAATTGCCCCCAGAGCTTCATAATTGCCTAAGTTTTTTACTACAGTATCTATCTATTGCATTTGGTAGTGCCGTGATCAATAATCTTGCTTACTCTATGATCCCTGCAGCACCTTTGAGACTCATTTATATCAGCATGAACTTTCATGGACAGCAATCCGCTTACTCAGATACACTGAACTCCACTGCAGGTGAACAAGTGAACTGATATTGCTGAAAGCTCTTGCTGAAATAAATCCATGGGCATCTGATGTGCTTCTGGATTCCTTCATACCCACCTACCCCTTCCATTTTATGCTGAAACAGAGAACACAGCTGACTCATTGAAAACCACTGAAAACCACTGGGCTCATTATCTGATTATCTGGGCTCATTCAGTGGAACACAAGAAATAATGACCAAGACATAACAGAGAGGGAGATCAACCAATTGTGATCAGCTGTGGGAAAAGTCAGAAAAATATAAAAAACTTAATGCTTAATGAAAGCTCACTTTTATCCTGAAATACTTTGTTATAAAAAATGGTACAATTTAAATAATTACAAAATGGGAGGGGAGAAAGCAGCACAATATGCCAACAGAGCCATAAACTAGGATTTGTACATGCAGCTACATATGACTGTGATTTATTGACACTATATATTCAAGTGACATGTGAGGTCAGACAATAGCACAAACACCTCCTCCCCTTGAAAAGTTTATATTACATCCTTTCATGTTCAACAGTCTTTTCATGTCTTTAGAATGGATGGATGAGCTAAATGCTCATCTTTTGATGGACTGTCAGGTTTATTTTTTGACTAAATATAACTAAAAGAACCAAGTCAATCAAGCAACCTCCATTCCTGTATTACTTGTTAATATGCTTTATGTCAAAGCAAAGTTGTGTAGGTAGCAAAGAAAGGAGTTACATTTAAAAACACACACACAATCTCATATTGAATGAATAATAAATTATAGGTTACTTGTCTCTTTGATTTCAGAAGATGCATAATTTACAATAATAAATAATTAACATATCAAAGTATTTTAATTTAACTACTGCCTTCAGCAGTAGAGCTGCTTGAACGCAAACACTCCTGTCTGATTTTTATACCCAACCTCCTGCTAGAGTTTAAGTTGCAATTTGATACAGAGTCGCTATTACTATTTCCAAGGGCTAATTTCTGCTTATCTTTAAAAAGTCTTAATAAAGTCTGAAAGTCTTGATTTTTATGTATGATGTGCAAACCACTGAATTAAAGAGAAATGACAGCCTAATTACCATCATACTACTTAAAAATATACAGTTTCCATTGAGGGCATCTACCCCAAATATTAGTCCTGAAAGGCATTTGCATTTAAACTTTCAAACAGCTTCAGCCATGCTAAACAGATTAACTTTTAGTGGTGTTTTAATTCTATGTCCATGGCCGTATTGTTAAAATGCCTATCCCTCTTGGGGATTGTTTGGTATATAGGCAAGGCATTTATTTGCTCCTGGTTGCTGTGGAAAGGGCTACATGGTCCTAGGATCAAAGGGAGCAGCTAAACTTTAAAGGTATCTATTGTATCCAAATAGCACAAAAAGATGGGATGCTAGGAGATTTTGTTCAATGAGACAGTTTTTGAAAAATATATATATATATATATATATATATATATATATATATATATCAGACACATTCACCTTATCCTCTTTTTCCATATGCAGGGCTGAAATATTCAACACAGAGGTTTTCATCACTCTCAGGGAATAAACAAGACCCGTGAAGACAAGGCAATGAGCTTTATAGAGGGGACCACACAGGATAAAGGTTTCCATTTTCAGATTTTTGCAAAAAGATTTTACTGCTGTTTTATGTAGCCTAGAACCATCTCCTTTTTTTTGAAACATAATAACCCTGGAGGCAACACAACACGCTGTCATTGCCTCTGGAAGCTTCTTGCCTGCCACGTTATCAATAAATGACATCATCTGGAAAAAAAAATAGAATTTGTGCTCACCACTCTAGGAAAGTTGCCATGTAAAAATCTTCATAAGAGAAAGGTCACCCTGTGAAGAGGAAGGTTTATTGGTTTTTGTTTTGTTTTTTCCCTGTCAGGTATTGCGAATTCTTTCAGCCATGGAGGAAGCTTCAGTGGTCCAAACTGAAACCTCTTCTCACACCTCAGACTTTTTATTCTTCTTCTCCTTGGCCCTCGTACTTCCCACTTTTCCCCTTACAAAGGATTGTTCTGACTAAATTCTTGAAAGTCATGGAGAGATCTGCCTGTTCACATTGCCTTCTGTGTTCTCTCTCTCTCTCTCTCCCCCTCCCTCTCTCTTTGTTTTACTCTTTGGCCATTTCTGCACTAGATGCCATTAGCGCATTGTACTGCACAGAGCTGGCTGATGGGATTGAAGTGCTAAAGGAGGTGCTTAATGGATTTTTTTCAGGAAATAGTATAAGGTGCTTCTGCAACACTTGGGAATGGGATAGCAGCTGGATAGTGACGATGTCATGTGGTAGCATGACTCCTGAACTGAAAACAACCTGCTGCTGTTGCACTATAACAATGTTGTGTGGAAATGGCCTCTCTCTCTCTCTCTGGTTCTCTATTCTTCCACTCTCAAACAATTGTATCTTCTGTATCCTGCTGTATTGGAGGTCATCAACACTTTTTACAACATTTTACAACATTTTACAACAACCTTTGAGGAGCTAAATGTGTATTAGAGCACCAGTGATAGGGTTAATGGGTGTTACGGTGACCTAAATTCTCCTGATGTCTTATCCTGTACTGTTAGGATCTTTCTACACTACACTATTACAGTGCTTTTATTCCATTTTCAATATCCTGTGGAATTCTGGGGTTTGTAGTTTACTGAGGCCAAAGAGCTTTCTGGCTGAAAATTCTAAATGCCTCTTCCTAAACTGCAAACCCTAGGATTCCATAGGATGTTGACAGTGGAACAGTAGCACTGTAACAGTGTAGTGCGGAAAGGGCCTTAGACTAATATTCTTAGGAATCATTCTACCTCTTCTCTCCACCTCCCTTTTTGCTCTTTCACTGCTTCAAAAGTAAAATTAACTTAGTCCTCTTCTTGTTCTAGCTTAACATAGTGTAGCATCCTTAGAGAGCTTTCGTATCTCTAATGGAGATCCTACAATAAAACTTTATTTTCTATAGTCATTGGTGACAATGCTCCTTAATCACTGTAGCCAGCCACTGCATGCATGTACTCTTTATCTTGCAATATTTCTTTCTTTGATTGGTAAGTATCATAATCACCTCTGAAGAGACAAAGACTATTCAAGAGACATCAGTTAAAAGTATAATGTTATTCAGAGACATTTTTGCTTGTGTTCAGGCCTGGACTAAATTTGAAGAAATGTGGAGCTGACTATAAACGGAAAGAGGTTTTTCAAATTGCCATAATGTACGTTGATTGGATGCATTCCATTTTCGTCATCAAGATACGTTTTTGGTCATGATACTGATGCCATAACATATTTGTTCATCTCTGAGATACCACAAAAAATTCTTGCTTTTATATTAATGGTATACCTTACTGATAATATTACATCTTGGTAATGTAACAAAACTTATTAAAACATGAATTGGAAAAGCCGTTAACAGTTCAGTTTTCTAAATGTTTTCACCCAGTCAAAAGAACATAAGATTATGCCAGATGAGACAAAAAGGCTACTTAGTCCAGTATTCCAGTGGGTTAGTGCCACCCAGGGTTAGAGTCACCCAGGGTAGTAACTCATGGTGTCATCTTCATACACCTTCTCCTGTACCCGAGCATACAGAATTATAGAATCATAGAATCATAGAAATGTAGAGTTGGAAGAGACCACACGGGCCATCCAGTCCAACCCCCTGCCATGCAGGAACACCCTCAAAGCACTCCCGACAGATGGCCATCCAGCCTCTGCTTAAAAACCTCCAAAGAAGGAGACTCCACCACACTCCGAGGCAGCATATTCCACTGCCAGACAGCCCTGACTATCAGGAAGTTCTTCCTGAGGTTCAGGTGGAATCTCCTTTCCTGCAGCTTGAATCCATTGCTCCTTGTCCTGGTCTCTGGAGCGGCAGAAAACAAGCCCTCTCCCTCCTCTACATGGCATCCCTTCAAATATTTAAACATAGCTATCATGTCCCCTCTTAACCTTCTCTTCTGCAGACTAAACATACCCAGCTCTCTAAGTCTATCCTCATAGGGCTTGGCTTCCAGGCCCTTCACCATTTTGGTCGCCCTCCTCTGGACCTGCTCCAGCTTGACCGTGTCCTTCTTGAATTGGGGTGCCCAGAACTGGACACAGTATTCAAGATGAGGTTCTTGAATTCTTAAAGGGGGGGGGATATAACTAATGTTTTTTCTGTAAATCATAATTCCTGAATATTACAAAATATAATAGTGTGAGCATTGGGCTATGACTTTAGAGACCAGGGTCTGAATCTCCACTCAGCTGTGGACACCCATAGGGTGACTTCAGGCAAGTCACACTTTCCTAGCCATGGAAGAAGGCAAAGGCAAAACTCACCCTGAACAAATCTTGCCCCCCCCCAAAACAGATGATGGGGTGCCTTAGAATTGCCATAAGTCAAAAACAACTTGAACGCACACGACAATGACACACCCTAAAGATCCAGGTGCTTTAGGATATGTTTCAGAGGAAGGAACTGGCAAAACCATATCTGAGTATTCCTTGCCAAGAAAACCTTATGAAATTCATGGGATCATCATAAATCAACAAGTGATCTGAAGGTACATACACATTAGTGTTGCAAGATACATAAATTAGTGCTGTGAGGTCAGGAGAAAAACATAAGCCCATTACTCAAAAACACCTCTGAGGCTGAAAGTCCAAAACACAGTGGTTGGAGACCCATGTTTTCTCGGTTCCAAAAAACATAACCAAAAAATCCCTAAGGCACAGCTAATCTCCAAAAGGATTTGGTAACAGGGTTGGAACAGCCCCAGAGTTAGCAAATTCCAGTTTGGACTACAGAATTAGCAAATGGACATCAAGCTCAATTTGGACAAATCAGGGTGTCTGGCCACAGTTGTGATGCTGGACTTCCTGACTGAAGAGGCCTGATGATACCTGCCCAGGAAGCTCTGGATAGAGATGATGAATTCCTCATTGTGGGAGCCAGGTACATGGCACACTCGTCTGGAGCACCCCATAACACCTGGGACAGCTGCAGGCCTTCCAGTGTTTGATGAGGCATTAACATTGGGTGGGCAAGGGAGGAGGCTGATGAAAAGGAAGTGCATGGTTGCCTTGGCACTGCCATTGGTGATCTGGGTCAAGGCAGGCTGGTCCTCTTTGGCATGCTCTCTTCTCCCTGTCCTGCAGAGGTAGCAGGATTCCTGGAAGGCCTGCTGAGGGAACAAGTCCTCCCTTGAGAGACTCTCTCACTTTGCCTTTACTTGGGTGACGGCAGCAGTGGCTGTGGTGGGATTGAGGGGAACCACGTAGCACCTCTGGAGGATGGGCACAGAGGCCAGCTCAAAGTTCTGCATAGCATAGCAAAGCATAGCAACAGACATTGTGCTCCCAGTGGGGCTGATGGGGAGACTCCCTGGGGAAGAAGGGCACTGCAAGGCCTTATCTTGGTATTACCCATAGACTAGTGCTGGATGGCATCAAGAGGAAGCTGTAGATGTGGCTAGCGGTTTCCCCCATCAATGGCAGTGATGACAGCTCCGTTTCTCAAGGAGGAGGCCTGGACCTCAATGGAGCTTAAATGTTCATCACAATGTCCACAGTTCTGTTGGTCTTGTTCTCTTTGCAAGCCCAGCTCTCACTGCTGCCAAACTGTCCCGTGTCTCATTTGTTGGCTGATCTGTAACTCTTGGTCCCCTCTTCCACTGAGGTCTGCCTGCCACTCACCACCCCCACGCCCCACTCTTTGCAGATCTCCGTTTGCCACAGCCACTTTTTCTGAGGCTTCTCTGCCGGTGGTAACCCATTACCTGGGCACAAGGGCAGTGGTTTTACTCTGATGTGGGCTGCACCCCCAACATCTCTCAGTGTGCATCTCCAGTATTCTGTTCACACAGTGGCCTATGGGAAGTTGCCTATGGGAAGCTCACAAGAAGGACTTGATTACACAAGCTTGTACTCACTAATAACTGACAAACATAATATCTTTGATATCAAAAAGAATCCATAGCACTGATAATCCAGTCTTCCATTATTTTATTTAGCCCCCTTTCAAAGTATCCAAATCAGAGAAAATCATCACTATGTATTGGAGCAGTTAATTCCACGGTGTAATTACATATGATAAGAAGAGGTTCTAAATTCTACATCATTCAGCTTCAGTGGATGACCCTGGGTTCTAATATTACTTGAGTAGGAGAAAATAGTCCCCCATTCAGTTACTCCATTCAGTTGGTATTTCACACTTCTTAAAGCATTTTCAAAAGTCAACCAACAAGACAAATATTACAATTTTTTTCTTGCACCATCAGTTTTCATTGCTTGCTTGCTCGCTCATACACCTCCAATTTGGTATATCATATTTTCTGTATGTGGATTAATAAACATAATTCCTGAACCTAATAATTTATGCATTAATACAGTGCCCCTGTCATATCTTTAATTTTTGCAATTTATTGTTTTAATAACAGAAAGGTTAATTGTGCTATTCATCAGCACTGCTGGCAGTGATAGACAAATAGGAACCTTTTAAAGATAAGGCCATTCTGACTAATCAAGTCTGTTATTCCTACTGAAAGAGAAGCTTGTACAGAGCCTAATTGATTTATTAAATTGACTTGGGGTCTACAACTAAGCCTCTCTGAGAAAAAAAAATAGATTTGTGATAAAATTTCAGGTATTGAAGGGAGAGGAAAGACAAACCACTCAATATAACTATATTCTTCTTTAAGCTGCAATCTAGACATTATGAAAGACATGAAATACAGGTGAGGCTTCATTTTTGCAGCTGTGATCTGTTGCATTTTTCCATGGTTTGAAGCATTAGCCTACAATCATTGGGTCACCGAATTCATCCAAAAGGGAAAGGCTACCAGCCCAGTTTATATAATGTGGCACTGAAAATGATATACATTGTGCCTTCTCCCTTCTTTTGTTTTTCCTTCAGTGCTTTCCATGGAGCTTCCCCAGCTGTACTCTCTGCTTATATATACCATGGCTGGTTAGGATGCTGATTCCTCATAGGCCATTCCTTCTTGAAGCTTTAAAAAAAAAATAAAAATAAAAAAGTCTTTAACAGTGTGTGAGCTCATACATGTGTCCTGAGAACTGCCCGTTCACATTTGAAGCTAATGGACTGGGACTTTGAGATTTCTACCTCCAACAAAGGAAAAACTCTTTCATTTGGATTACAGTTGGCAAGCTTTACATATATGGCACCTAAAAGTTTTTTTTTTTCCAGAAGTAACAGCACAGAGACTTATTGAGAAATTCTGTGTTCTCTGCCTAAGAAAGGGTCAGTTAGCCTTACACAAGACCTGGATCTCAATGGAAGTTACTTTGCTGCTGCTAATGGATTTGGAATTTTATTGCCCTTTTTTCCTGCCCTTTGACCCTACTCCCCCCATGGCCAAGAAGGGGAGTGAGTTCCCTCCAGACCATCTTAACTGGTATCAGAAGTAACATGAAAGAGAAAGGCCATTTCCGTACTACACTGTTTATACTGCTATTATTCCATTTTCCACATCCTGGGGTTTGTGGTTTAGGGAGGGGCCTTTAGATTCTCAGCCAGAGAGCTCTTTGGCCTTAGTAAACTACAAACCCCAGAATTCCACAGGAGGTTGGAAGTGGAATAATAGCACTATAACAGTGTAGTGAGGAAATGCCAAAGCATCGGCCTGTGACTCTAACATTGTCATATTTCTTCTCTTGGATGATTGTTAATATCTTTGCCTGATGAAAAACCTAGTGAAGCCTCAAATGCTTTCATGATGTATTTTTATGCTTTTTAGTTGGCCCAATTAAGATATCACTATTTTGTGAATTTTGGATTTTGTTGTATTCAGATTGTTATATGCCCCCCTCAACTTTTCTGAGCAGTGCTACCCCTACCCCTCATTTTAATTTCTTCTGTTAGAGAGAGAGAGATGGGGTGCTTATGGTATTTCAGTAATATTTACCTTGTTTCGGTAATATTTCCCTTGTTTACAAGTAAAGTAGCCAGCTAGCAATTGAACATTTTGTCTTGATAACTGAAGCTGTAGATGTAGTGCCTAGGATCAAGTAACAAGAGAGAGCTTCTGTACCTCCCCATATTTTCATAAGAAAGTGATAACAAAAAATCTCTGGTGTCTTGAACTTCAGTTCCATCAAGTTCCATTATCTGAGACATTAGTGAACAATCTTCCTCCGAAAGGAATAGCTGCTACCAGCTATGCCAATAGAAATAAACATCAATGCACGTAATTTACAATTATTGGTTTACTCTCTCTTCAAACACCAGTATTATTTACATTGACAACATGGTGTAGGGATTCCACAAGTGAACTGTCCTTTGCATGTAGTACTTCCTTTTTCCCTGACCTCTTTTGTACATTTTTTTAGCTGCAGTCCTTCTCAAATTCCTTTCATTATTCTTCAAATAAAAGTTAATCCATTCTTCCTTTTTATACCTTCAAAATTACTATTAAATTAAGTAGGGATGGGACAAATCCAGAATTATCCGAATCTGGATCCGAATCCCCGGAAAGTTCTGGGAAACCACAAATCTCACGAATCTTGACTGTTTCGAATCCTTTTTTTAAAAAGGGTTTAAAAAGCAAGGGAAAGAAGGATAATCTTGGGTAAGACACACTCTTTCAGCTGTAGCAAAAGCCTAGGCAAAGGCAAACCTCCCTCTGAAGAAATCTGGCCAAGACAATTGTCCTAGTTTTGCCTCAGGATCTCCCCAGATTGAAAATGACATGAAGGCCCTTTCTACATAGGCAGGAAAATGTGGCTTAATCCCACATTTTCCTGCCTGTGTAAATAGGGCCACGTACTACAGTACAGAGATAATCCAGGTCAAAACTGGATTTTCTTTGCATAGCTCCTTATGGCATCCTGGGGTTTGTAGTTTGATGATGCACCAGTACACATTGGCAGAGAAGGCTGTGACACCTTGTAAAACTCCAAACCCCAGAATTGTGTCTGAAAGACGTTTGCAAGGGAGCTATGCAAAGGAATGTTTCAGTTGTCCTTGAAATCTCAAGCCTGTAGCTTCCAGTCAAGTGCTGAATTTAAATATTAAATGTTCAATTTAAATATCTTAGAATACAACCCCAGGTATAATTTCTGAAATTGTTAGCAAAGACCATTATTACTCCAAGGGAAAAACTCACCTACTTACTATCTTCCCTTGTATGTCTGGCCTCCCAGGTTTTCAGGAGTCCCAGGTGCCAAGATTTTCAGGTGTTCCAGTCTCCCAGGTTTTCAAGCATCCTGGTCTCCCTGGTTTTCAGGTGTCCCATTCTCCAACAATCTATTTGGTTGGCGGATTCGAAAGATTCAGTTTGCCTATTTTGGCACAGGGATTTGGATTCGGGAATCTCGAATCCTTACCCAGGATTCGAGGATTCAGTTGGCCCATCCCTAAAATTAAGATTGTCTGCTCATGACTGTGCACACGCGTCTAAATAGGGATGCATCATAGATTTATATGCCTGCATCCATTCTGCATTGTTTTATTTTGAAGCCTATAATTATTCCAAACACTTTTTTTCTTTTATTGCCGCAGCACATTGTGTGACTATTTCTGTAAGATTTCCAGTATGACCACAAAACCACTTTCCTGGTTATTTAGATAAAAGTCAATATCTTAAAAAGTCAACAAAATTTGAAATCCCAGAGCTGGAAAATTAGCCTAAATGTAAAGGTATGCCAAATGTGGCAGGGAGCTTGTTTAATTTATCACTGCTACCTTATGTGCCAGAACCCTCAAATACTTGAAGAGGTCAGAACTGATGATCAGTGGACACAGGCCAGAAGCACTGGAGGAGACTCTTGGGGAGAGATCCCATCCCTCAATTTCTACCACAGTCAAGCTTTTGTCTGATGTATGAGAATACAAGAGAAGGAAGGCAACTCATGGACACTGACCTAGGTATGCTCACCAGCCCTTTGAAGAAGATCACAGAGATGAATAATAGAAATAAATATTCCACTTCTCTATTTCTGTTGGCTGATGGGCACAGTACACTCTGATGCTCTCTTGTGAAGTATGGGTATTGATGAGGGAGGAGGAACAGATAAGTTCATTTCTGTTCCCTAGTCAATATGAATGCATTCATTCATAAATCCATTGTAGCTGATTTCTTCATCAATCTTCCTTTGAATAATTGTGAATTATTTTGAAAGTATTAAGCATACACATTTCGCATTTAAATACAAACATACTTTAATAAAAAGTGTTTTTTTTCCTACACATTTCAACCTAAAGTACATAATTACTTATAAATATCTTTGTCATAAAATATGCATTTTCAATGAAGCCATCTCATGGATCTGTCTTGAATGGTCAAGAGCATATAATCTTCTGTTCAATGAGATTAGAATGAAGACTACTCAACAGTCCCTTTTGCATAGCACTATGAAAATAAAATTATTCATTTCTGTTCTGACATGAATCCTGTAGTTGATGCAATCTGGTACATGCAGCCTTACTCCTGCTTGTCCACACTGTTCTACAGCCTGAGATTGTAGTGCTGGATAGATTCCTGTTTAGTGCTGTGGTCATCATCATTTGGTGGTCATGTGGTTCCTTACGGGGCCATTTTCCACACTACACTGTTATAGTGCTCTTATTCCACTTTCAACCTCCTCTGGAATCCTGGGGTTTGCAGTTTAGGGAGGGGCCTTTAGAATTCTCAGCCAGAGAGCTCTTTGGCCTCAGGAAACTACAAACCCCAGAATTCCACTGGATGTTGAAAGTGAAACAATAGCACTATAACAGTGTAGTGTGGAAATGGTCCAGGATTGGTTGCAGAGGGTGTGTAACACTAAAACTGTTTCACTGGCAACCCATTCATTTTTAAGCATAATTTAAAGTTCATCTTATGATTCATAAAGCCCTATATGACAGGCTGCCTCAAGGAGTGACCCTTCTATCTGTTCCACCACTTTCAGCAGGCCATTTGTAAAGGCACACAACAGAGACTATGGAAGTTTCTTCTCAGAGAGGCTAAGCCACAATCCTTTCTCTTGTCCTGCTGGTTGGAAACACTATTCTATTTAGGCAAATCTTCAGCAACTGATTACCTGATGCAGACATGTACATGAAACAGATGAACTTTTTAATATTTTAGTTTATTAGAATTAAATTGTTTTCATTTGGGTTTTTATAACATGACCAGTTTAATTCATATTTTAATGCATATAATTGATATTATGTTTCACTGATAAGTTTTGATCTTTCAGTTATGCAGGAAGCGTTCTTACATCTCAGGCAGGTATAAATCTAATGAAGAACTAAAAGTAGTGATGTTGCATATTTTATTTAACAGTTTGAAGGTTTCAGTTCTGAATTTCTGAAGATGCTCAGGTCATTTTATCAATCTCTGGCTATATATATTTTTTTCCAGTTGATTCTGAAGTTTTATTCTCTCATTATTATTTTTTTTTTGAATCACACTATTTGTTTTATGTTAAGAAATGAAAATTAATGCCACATAGAAAGAATGCAGAAATATTCAATATACGTATATGGGTGGAAAAACCGACTTTCTATGTGCATATTTTTCTGTTCTCTGTTCCCTGTGGATTTTATCCCTTGGCTATAAAATCCATGATTAAATTATGGTTTACCTCAGCTGCACTGAGTAGGCAGGGTACGTTGCCTAGAGCATGCCTACCTCTGCCTTATAGCACAATATTCCCCAGTTCTAAGGCTTAATGGTGCTGAATATTGGAATGCAATGAAAGTTCTATAGTAGACAGAGAGGGAGGGAGGGAAAGAGAGGCAAATACTTAGAAACAGTATAGCCTAAAATGTAGGTCCTTGCAGCAGCTACCCTGTAAATTTGATATCGCATAGATATCACATATGTTGTTTTACAAGCAGTACAGGGGATCCCCACACTGTTTCTGTTTCTCTTCAAATGTACACATTGCTTTTTATTATTCGAGTTACAATCCTGCTAATGTGAGGTTGCAGGCAAGATGAGAGTGGAGCACTTGTGGAGTGGAGTAACTACAGGGGAAGCCTTTTCAACCTCTTCAAACCCCCCAAGACTTAGCCAACAGCTGCCTTGTGAAAATATGTTGCCAAATTATCCAATTGTAAGCCATATCCCAAAATCTCAACATTCCTTGCCTTTGAGTATTATCAGAAATCCATGGATTTGAGGGCAGGGTGAAATTAGACTCCCATCTATGAATCTACTTTGACTGCTGTGGCTTCATCCTTTCAGAACAAAATCTTAAGTCACTAAAACTCAAGAATGCAATCAGAGCAGCCCAGATACTGTTTTACTCCCAGCAGCATTAGTCCCAAATATGTTTGCTGTCTTACTGGTACACAGTTGTACTTCCTTCCTTTGGCATAGACCAGTTCATTCACTGCCCTTAACATAGTAGTGAAGTAATAAATGAATGTTCCACTGCTTGGAACGTCTTCAGAAACATTCCTGAAGTACTCTTCCATGACACTTTTACAATTTAAACTGAGCCAGTCATAACACATTCACGGGTAGAAGAATAATATGGAGGTTGGGGTGCACATTTATTTGTGAATAAGCACCATCTTGTTGCAGAATGTTCAGAGTAAGAAGACAAGTCTCTGTGGCTATGCCCAGGCCCAGCTGCCCATATTCGGACTATGAAAGGTCTTTAAAAGTAAGAAGAAAGAATTTTGCATAAAGCAGCCTTCACTCTTGTGAGTCTTGTATGCCTATGGTGGCCAGACTTACAGGCTTCTTTCCAATGTTCATGCCAGAATTTTTAGCTACTGCTACAGCATTTGCTGCTTTCTGCATGGTATACTGGAAGACCGTCAGACCTGAGGGCCCTGAGATTCAGTCCCAAGCTCCAGTTCAAGACATATGAAATCTGGAAGTGGATTTCAGAAATGTACAAACTGGTAGTCTTTTTTTCCTCTCCAGGAATCATTTTGGCCTTTAAGTATAATGTTTACTCTAAGCAAAAGAGAACCTTTTTTGGATGGATTTTCCTGCAGTGGTGCTATTAATACTCCTACAGTACTGTTCTGTTATTATGTTTTATGGTCCCTGGCTGGATGTCTTTGTTTGATTGTACAGGCAATGAGGCCTAATGTTGCCTTGTTGGTTTGCCCTTACATGGTCATTTATAAATGTTCACATTTGTTCACTGCTCACAAGGGTTTTCATCTAACAAGAATGGTCACTCGTACCATACTTCCCCCCTCCCCCATTGCTTTCACTGGACGCTGTTGCTTTATGCTGCTGACCCAACTTTCCCATTTCTGTGTCCCTTAAACACCACACAAGTTAGTGATGTAAGAAATCCTTGTGATGAAAAATACTAACAAGCTTATCACAAAAAAAAAAGAGAAAAAAGTGCCAGTGGATTACTTTTTAAATAGTGTCTTCTAATAGGCAGAGATTATCAGCCAGTCAGAACTACTTGATGGACGTAAGTACAAACACGGGTGCCCCTCTCACACAACACAAGTCTAGCATGATGATTCTACTTTAAGTGCTGGTACTGCATCCTGTGGAATCCTGGAGTTTGTAGTTTGTTCAGAGACTGTAGAACTGGCAGTAAATTCTAAGTACTCTTGCTTAAAATGCAAATTCAAGGATTCTATAGGATGAAGCCATGGCAGTTAATCACAACACCATCATTGTGTAGTGTGAAAAAGCCCAGCATGTTGCTCACCAACTAAGCAGAGCCAAATTTCACTCTAACTCTGCCTCCTACATAAAATGAGAGTCAAATGCTCTGTTCCCTCTGTTGGTAATCCAACATCCCTTCAGCATAATGTAAATATCTGCCTGTGAATGTATGTTGCACCAGCACTACACAACTCCCTGCAGAACAGCAAGATTGTACAACACGTGCCCAGGACTGGATGCCACAATATACAATGTGCAACCCCAATATACAATGCACAGTTCCTAACCACAAGGCACAATGTTGCTGTATGTGCAACTCTGCCCCCAATACAGTGAGCAGAATACATCTGCAGTGCTATGGTAAATAATTTACCCTCCATGCATAACACAGCTTACACATGGGTGTCTCAGGAACAGAATGCCAGCCCCTGTGTGTTCTATGTCTTTTTACAGCTAAAGTAAAATTCTTTTTAGCCAGGCTTTCAACTTAATGTCAGTTTTTCAGATGCTCCTGTTGACACCCTTCCTATATTGCACTTTATACACTTCACCAGCTACAGAAAAGCACATGTGAGTCTCTGTTTTGCCAAGTTGATAATGCTGTCCATTACTGCTGAAGTTTTCATTTTGGTTTTCTGCTTTCTCAACCAACATGATCAGGAATGGATGGGATGCTTTAGCCACAATATCACAAGATAGAAGTAAGACATGGTAGAAGGCCAAACTGGTGAATCATGTACAGTTGTGGATGTCACATTCCCCCCTCCCTTATTGTGAATTCATAGTCTTATTTCTTTGCTCGCTTCATATATATATATATAGAGAGAGAGAGAGAGAGAGAGAGAGAGAGGGGGGGAGGGAGAGAGAGGGAGGAGAGAGAGAGATATTTTTCATATATACCTGAGCCATACCAAACAGATGCACCAACAGCTTAAATGCACAAAAGTATAAGACTGTGAAATACCAAATAAACTACATGAAGGATTTATCTTGGACACATATTTCTTTCAACAGTTAATTACAAAAGCTTGTACTTGAATGCCAACAAACACAAAAATCTTGTTGCAAAACCACAAAAGTTATTATGTGATGGCCTTTCATAAAATACAGTTTAACAGAGCATAGCAGCTGGTAGGCAAAAGTCTGAAAACTGTAACAAGCAATTATATTATGGAATTTATTTTCTCTCTCACTTTTATTACCTAAATTTCTTTGAATTTTAATCTGATTCTTTTAATAATGTGTCAGACCTGACACCCCTCTGAGGACATGAAATGCCTAATGGTCATGGATGAGGGGATCCATCTATTTAATTTTTCTCCACTTTGAATAGTTTTAAAAATTAATTTATCTGATTGTTCAGACTATTATATAAAATTTGTTGGAATTTTTTTTTCTTACTAATAGTTCACCTTCCAGTTCTTTCCCCTCACGTCTGCTTTGATAAGGTTTCTTTAATTCCTGTACAGATAGCAGATTAAAATAAAATGGAACACACTGCCAGAAATAAAGTTTGCATTAACTCTCAAGAGGCTTTGCATAGACACTGGAATTCTAATAGGAAAAACAGACTAAGAATGGGGGATGAAATTAGAGGTTTAATACAGCACTTTCCAAATGTCTCTAATTACTTCAGCCACACTGTTTTCACACATTATTGCAAGGATTCCCAAACCCAGGTCCCCAGATGTTACTGAAGCTCACTCAGAAGTCACAGCCAGCATAGTCAATTGTCAAGGATTATGGATGTCATAGTTAACCAGCATCCAGGGATAAAAGTTGGAGAAGCACTGCATTGAAGTGTGTATTTTCTCTGCTTTTCTCTGCCTCCTTTTCTCCACACACCAGTGTGCAGTCAGTATTTCCATGAAATTGCTGTCGGGGTCATATTAATTGCCTTTATTGAGGATGAAAACAGGATTTTTGCAGAGGTATGGCTAACAATCCTTTCCTTGGCTCCTTGCCCAAATCAAAATTGTGTGTCTGCAGATAAGTTTTAAATGAGGGTGTGGTCTGTCCTTTACTAAAAAAAGTTAACCCTGCTCACTCATGACTTGAAGTGACTTCGGAACCATTTATTTTGGAAATGATGACTCTAACTCTTTTTCATGTACAAATGAAGTTCAATCTTTCAAATCATACCACACTTTTTTGAGAGATCCCCAGAAACCCAAGACTCAAAGTCTGACTTTGTCTGGGACTACAAACTCTTTTTTACCTGTGCTTTATGTCTGTGCTCTGATTTTCATGAATGGAACTACTTTGGTAATGCCATTGACCTCCTGGTTTGGGTTGATGCTGAACTAGGTCTCTTAGGTTGATATTCCACTCAAATAATGAACTTGCCCATACTGCAAGTTTAAACCAACAGAGGGAAAACAAATAGGATGTGTTCTTGACTGCACTTTTCATTACCAATGTAATTATTTCTTGATGGTTCCACCTTTAAGTCTTGTTCCTGACTTTAAGTTTTTCCTTTCTTTTGGGAAGCCAGAGGAAAACATTTCAACCAGTTGTTATGAGTTAAAAGTAAATGGAAGGTTTGGGACTTATATACTTTATGTTATCTCTTTATTTCATCCTTTAGCAATAAGCATCAAATGCTGCTCTGCTCAGAGCTGGGTTAAATAAGGGCCACTTTATTTGACCTATAACCTATTTAATATGTGTTCAACCTGGAAAGGAGCAAGAGGGGGCAGCAACCTGATACAGGTCTACCTGAGGCCAAGTATCAACCCTTGACAAACCTTCTCAGCTTTCCCTTGGGCAAAATACTTAAGCCCCAAAGGCAGTCCACCTATTGTGTTTCTCCCCAATGGCCATTTATTGGAAGGTAAACTGAGGGAGCCATTGTGGCTTAGTAGTTTGAACATCGATTGGACTATGACCCTGGAGATCAGGGTTTTATTCCCTACTCAGCTATTGAAACACGCTGGGTGGGTCATACATTCTCAACCCCAGAACACCCAATGATAGGTTCACCTTTGGGTCACCATAAGTCAGAAACAAGTTGAAGGCATACAACAACAGTAGCAGCAGCAACAACAACAAATAATCCTGGTCACTCTCACCCAAGCCATAGGACTCTATAACTGAAAGCAAACCCCCAGGTCAGCCTCAAGAATAGACTCCTTTTCCACCTCCTCCATCCCAGAACCTAAGGAGGTGGTACCAGCCTATATACTCCTATACTTTGATATAGTTTAAATGGCATAAATATAAATTATACTCTTCTATGGCTGCGCAACCATGCTGGCTGAAAGAAAAAGCTGACTGCACACGTGCATTGCAAAATCAGGTCAGAACAGACCTCAAGACATATCCACCTCATAGGCGGGAAATCACCAGGAAACTCTAGTGATAATGGTCTTACAGTTAGCCTCCAATTACTCAACTTTTGAGAGACAATCGCATCTGAGATGTTCCCACAGGGCAGCTGATTGTCTTAGCTCCACTCCCTCTGACCAGCAAACTTCACCTTCACTCTGTCCCTGAAACCATCAAGCACATACCTTTCCCCACAGTACCATTCACCAGAGAAGTACAGGTATGTTTTCTTGACCTGCCACAGCTTGTGGTGGTCATGAGATTTGGGGAAAAAAAATGAATGTAGGGGATCATATGCTCCAGAGGTACAGAAAAAGTGCCACCTCTCACTCACAGTGATATGTAAAAAACAAACCGGAGCAATGGGGCAGAGATACAGAATGAAGGACAAGATTCTTTTGGTGGGGGGGAGTAATCCTTAGGCAAACTTCTAATATTTAAATAAACAAATGGCACTAGATTAAGCCTTTTCTTGTCCATGACCTTCCAAACAAAATCAAATTGTTATATTTATATTTAAATGAGTGCCTAAAACAAGCCTGTTGACCATTGCCCTTGGCTTCATACAAAGAGAGAAATAATTAATATCAAAGCTTCACACATAACAGCTCTACTAAAACCTGTGTTTTATGATATGCAAATAGCATTGAGGCCACAAGTTAATTGTGCTATTATCACATGGCATCCTGCATTAATAATTGTGCTTAACCCAACCTTAGCTTGGCAGATCTTACAGAGGCTACAAATAATTCATGCCTTGCCTGAGGGTTAAGCAATTTACTCAGTATAACCTATTGTATAGGCAATGATGTACAAAGTGATAAACTATAGTAGGATTTAGTATAGCATCCTTATTCTCATACTCTTTAGTTTTTCACAAGTAGAGGCATTCTCCAGGGGTGTAAAAGTTACAGATAAGAGTGGGGTAAAAGTTTCAAATATCACATTTGCGTAATGCAATAAAATGTTTTTCAAATCTCTAAACCCTGCCTAGAGACTATCCATCATTTTGGGCCTGCCTAAATTCAGTAAATTATGAATCTGGAGAGATTACAACTGTCATCTTCCATCTTTCACTCTGGCAAAAGATTCATATTTCAAATCCTGGTTATCTTTGCATACAGTTTGATGCTATATTGTCTGCCACCTACTAATCGTGATTGGGGAAGAAGATGAATCTCCTAGAGTCAAACATGTATTTTTTTTCCCTCTTATCTCAACAGAACAGTTTGCAGTTTGTAGTTAAAGACTAAAACTGTTCCATCCTTTTGAAAATTCTGCTGTCAAGGAGGTATGTATGCTACATCAAAAAGTATATTCCATAGTTAAACTTTACGTGCAAAGATGGAGGGAGTAGTGCAGGAGCACTGTTACTGCCATTTAATATCATTTAGTAAGTACAAGTTAGTATAACTTAGTAAGTTCACAATCCTATACATGTTTACTTGGCAATAAATCCCAAACAACTTAAATGTGAGTGATGTTTTAAGAAAGCTTGTTCCGGGCTTCTACTCTGAGGCTGATTCTCAAATAAATGGATATGGCAGTTGTGTATACCTATTTTCATAGTATTAGCTCAGAAAAGTAACAGCATTTTTTTCCTTTTTGCAATAACTCATTTAAATTCTCTTTATTTTCTAGTTCTTATGATCTTTGCTTAAGAAGCAACCATTTATTCATTTGTTCTAGGTAAATATTCACCTGTCAGGAATACCAATGTAATGGCATGGTTCAGAAAACTGTTGGGCAGTTACAAATGTGTAAGCTAGGGTTACACACTCATGACTGTTATGACAGACAGACAGACAGACAGACAGACAGAGAGACACTTTATTTCAGTCATTGACCAATAAAATAATAAATACAGTCATAGAAACTGGTAACAAAACAGATAACACAGATAATTTTTGATGACTCACATCAACTACTATTAACCATTTGAGGGCATATCCTGCACATAATATAATTTTTTTTTGCTACTTTAAGTATGACAGTTTGTTCCTGGTTATCCAACAGATAACATAAATAGAAAACATCGGAATGTCTTGGGAATTGGGTTAGCAGGGGAGGAAATCAGACGTTGGTGAATATTCCTGTAAAACTGACAGTACAAGAGTACATGGGCTATAGTTTCTATAGCATGAGTGTTGCAAGGGCAAAATCAGATCTCATAGGAAATTTTCCCATATTTCCCTTCCAATACCACTGTGGGGACTGTTATGTATTCGCAGTCCCTACCTAGCCCATAATTTATGACCATGAAAGTCCTCCAATCCCCACTTACTGGAAAACATCTGCTGCTATCAACAGGGGTCTGTTCCCCTGCTGATCAGGAAGCCCTTGACTGCTGTTCCCACCCATTGTTCCAGTGTGAGAGGGATTTAAGACAGAGTCCTGCTTCTGCCTCTTGTACCAAAGATCAGTCGCAGGAGGGGTGGAAACAGCAGCTAGCTGCCTTCTGATCAACAGAGGAACAGACCCCTACCAATCACAGTGGCTGCTCCCTGGTAAGTTGGAATGGGGAGAGATCACTTCAGGATTCACTGCTTAGCATCATAACTATTGTGCTTAAGCATATGTAAATCCAATACAGGATTCTGGCCAACATTTATGGTAATAGAGCCACATGTGGTTTTCTGCCTAATATTTATTTGATGATGGACATCTCAGGGTGAGCCCACTGGTTTTTATGAATTTATCTCTTCTCTTCTTTATTAAAACTAAATGCTGGGAGTGGTCTATCCCAGATCAATGTTTATAGGTTGTTAATTCAGAATATGACTATGGATACAAATTCTAAGCTTATGATGAAAAACATTAAATCATTTCACCTTCTTGGGGGGTGGGTTACAGTTTATCGGAAGAAAATAAAACTGCTACCAAAGAGAGAGTGAATGCTGCTGCCTTAGACATATAACCAGTTTAGAAATATTGTTACTTGATGCAAATTAAGTGCACTTTTTGGAGATATTCTTTTTCTTTTATTACAAATAGTGCAAATTTCGTCCCTGGGACATCCCCCAAAAGAGCAGTTCTCCTGTGGGGAAGGGTTGACACTTTTTTCCCTAAACTAATCTTTTCCCCTCTCTAGGGAGATCTCAAGCCGAAAAGAGGCAAGGACCACAGTCAAGGCATTAGGCTGCAGACTAACTCTTTTGCAGACAGAACAGTCACGTATGTAAGAATGAGGAGAGGAAACATCTCCACTCCTTGAGGGCCCCCACAGTATCATACACTCCTTCCCACACACTAACTCTGGCAAGTACATTTCAGTAAATATTAGTACCATAGAAATGGGGGAGGGGGGAGAAAAAGAGCCAGCTTGATGTGTCAGTTTGAGTGCTGGACTAGAAGCCTGAGAGGATAAGGCCATGGAAACCCACAGAGTGACCTTGGGCTAGTCACACTCAACCAGCCTAATCTTGCCAAAAAAACCCTATAATAGAGTCACCATAAAATGGAAATGACTTGAAGAAACATAATGACAAAAACCTCATGTAACATGTTTGACTTTGGCCCAAGGGAGAAAAATTCAGAATTTGCTTTACAATGCAGTTATATGAATATATCCTCAGAATGAGTTTCCTCAGTTGTGAATCCTGATTTAAAATGCAATCCTACGCACACTTGCTGAGGAGTATGAAATTCCTAACTTCTAATTAGGAATAAGTAAGTCATAGGTAATATAATTTCATGAGACTTCTGACTTAATAGGCAAAGAATGTCCCCTATTAACCATACAGTTTGCCTGTGACCTTGAGCTATTCTAACAGTCACAATAATCTCCCCTATATGGTTGCCAAGTATATTAAACATGAGACAAACTAGGTACACTATTACTGAGTCCCCAGAAGATTAAAAAATCCTGAAATATCAGAATAAAAAATCAGTTATGGCCAATTAACAAATGCAGTACATATTCTGGATTTATTACTTCATTTGTTGATTTATTTTATCAACTCATTCATTGGCCATTTCCACACGGGGTTTTTAAAATGGTGCAGAGTGTCCTCCAGGGGGGACGTCTGCACCTGGGAGCGGACTGGGTCAGACCTACTTAATGTAGATCCGCACCCCAGCCCGCTCCAGAAAGACCCCAAGTGGTGTCCAGCATGCTTTTGAAAAACCCGTTTCTTGAGGTTTTTCAAAAGCACGGAGAGTGCCAGTGCAAGCCTGCTCCCTTATGCAGATTCACAGGCTTGCATTGGTGCAAGCCTGCGATCTGCCGGGGGCGGGCTTTAGGCTGGCGAGCTTCAGCGATTGGTTGAGAGCCTCGACCAACTGGAAGCTGCCATTTTTGTCCCCGGAGCAGTGCGGAGCGGCAGCCACGCACTGCTCCGGAGCAGCGTGGACCGGACGGGGGAGCCCAAAAGTCTGGTGAGTAGCGTCACTCGGCGATTCCCTCGCCCCGTGTGGAAATGGCAATTGATTTTGCTGATTCACTGCTGCATTCATTGATAAAAGATGATAATGGAGAATTTAGACCTTTTATTCTCAGCCGTAGCTTACACATATCTCAACCAGCATGAACAGTGCTTGGGAATTTTGGGAAATGAAAATCAACAACAGCTGGACCCAACATTGGGAATCAGACACAATATTGGAAATCCGATACATGGAATGTATGAATGTATGACCTTTCTAGAAAACATGAAAATTATTTTACAAAACTTGTTTGTTTTATTAAATAAAAGCTATTTTTCTACAATAGAGTTTCAATGAAACTAATATAATACTAATACTATTATAATACTAATATGATACTCACCTAAATATATGTTTTTTTAAAAAAGTGTCTAATATGATACTCATCTAAATGTATAGTTTTTTTTAAAGTGTCCAACTTCTGCTTCCCAAACAGCTGATGATGTAAATCCTCAACTATTTTGTCCTTGTATTCAGGACAGACATACAAGGCCATTTCCACACTACACTGCTATAGTGCTATTATTCCACTTTCAATGTCCTATGGAATATTGGGATTTGTAGTTTACTGAGGCAAAAGAGCTCTCTGGCTGAGAATTCTAAATGCCCCCTTCCTAAACTGCAAACCCTGGGATTCCATAGGATGTTAAAAATGGAATAACAGCAGTATAGCAGTGTAGTACAGAAAGCTTTCAGTCTCAGCATTCCCCACTACCTCCTGCACAATTGCATCAATGCATTTCAAAACTTATATACTCTGAGACAATAGAAGTTAGACAAACAATGAAGTGTCACTTTGCTTATTTTGCAACAATTCCTGTAACACTTCAGACTCCATGCTTGCTTGTATTTTAATATGCATTGTCATAATACAAATATTATGTATTATCTGTGCCATTGAAAAGGACATCACTATTGTGATGATATGATGATGATGATGATGATGATGATGATGATGACAGTAGTAGCACTAATTGTACATCTTTATTCCATGATAAAGGTTTCTTTTTCTCTCTGTTTAGCATAGACAAAGTTAAAGGCAAGGACATCATTCAACTGTCCTTTTCATCAAATTATCCCCATTGTATTTCCCTACTATGTTATCAAAATGATAATTCTTTGCTTTCCTCTCTGTAGATAGTCCAGGTTTCATAAAAGTAGCATTATTGCTACAAATATATTGGGGGAAAACTATTTCAATTACTGGAAGAAATATGTAACTCCAAGTCTATTTATTTTAATTTATTCAACTGTCTCAATATATTTGTGCACAGAACCTTTATAAAGTATGAATAAATTCACCTTGAAATTGTACCAATTGACTTTGGCTGGGCTAGGCTGTGAGAAGGAATCAGAATCACTTTTTGAAATAAACCCTGACAATGCTGATCACAACGAAGTGGCTACTCATTTATTAAACTGACAGCTCAGCAATTGTTTCAAGCAGAGGAGATGAAGTGGCCGGAGGTGTTAGCTATGGCCGGGGGTGATAGCTGGGTGCTTTTCCGCAAGTCACATGTTCAGAGGTGGCATCTGATAGTGTGACATTTCCTAAGGCTTCAGCACCTGCCTGGATGTCAAGCAGCTGGCACGAGCTCTGCCTCCATTTTACACTGTTCTGCTATGACTGACACCAGAGCTTTGAGAATGTACACAACTGGAACCAAATTCTCTTTGTTACCAGCATTCCCATCAATATTACCTGAATAAGAAAAAGAGTACCACAGAAAACACTCAGCGGAGCATAGTCAAGATGCCTTTCCTGTTTGAAAATGTAGAAAGCTAGAGTATGACAACTTTTAAGGTAAGACAAATGGATTTAAAAGGTTTCAGACTGCACAGTACACAGTAAGTTCAACAGTCAATTCCATCTCTGTTAAATTTACTCCCTGTTTGTAAATGTTTGTGTGGAATACCTGTCTTTGTCATCAGTGTGTTATATCTGACCATGGTCAGTACCGTGAAACATAACTTTACTTCTTTCCTGTGACATCACAGACAAGATCAGAACTTTCTAGTACAGTCAGTCCTCCACATTTGTGGGTTTCACTTTTGTGGATTTGCTTATTCACGGATTGTTTGCTGTCACCTCTGCTGCCTTCCTATGGCATTTTCAATAGGGACGGCAAGCCTTGTGAGACTGAGAAATTGTGAACGAGTCTTGTAAGTCACTTACAATGGTGTGGGACAGCAGTGGAGCTGGTAGTAAGCCCCGCCAGCCACCCACTTCTGCCTTGTGAAGGAACCCTGGTGCCTCAGAGGAATCCAGGGTGGGTTGAATATGGTGATCACACTTTTTTTGTTGTTGTTGTTAAATATGATTTAGGAGGGTCTAGAGTTATTCACAGTTTTTTCACTTTCATGGAGGTCCTGTGCCCCAACCCTAGTGAATGTGGAGGCATGTCAGTATTTTATTTGTTTTTAAGACATGTTGTAAAATACTTGAAACATGTATTACTATTTTATACTGTTTATTGGGCTAAGCTTAAAATGTAATTGTTGTAAACTGCCTTGAATACTTTATAGAAAGCCATGATAAACTAGTGGGATCTAAAAGGCAGAACAAGACAAGGAAGGAAAACCAGAGTGGGGAAGGGGCACAGAGATGTAAGTCATTAAAAAGGCTAGGAAAAGATTAAATGAGTGAGAGGGAGCTGAGAATGAGCTGAAGTCAGTGGATAGTACACATAAGGGAAATGGTGAAGCAGAAAGACAATGATGATGGAATGCTTTGTAAGGAAGAAGTTGAGGCGTACTAGAGAGAACAAGGAAGGTAAAGGCAAGTTCCTAGGAGTGGCAAAGGGAGTGGGCAGATCATCCTGTTGGGATGTGGCACAACTCAAGCAACTCCATGAACAGCCAATCCAAGGACAGGACAAGAGGCAGAAGCCAACATCCAGTGTGACGCTTGCAGTAGCATCAGGATTTTTTGGCCTCTCTCTTTTCCCCAGAGTGGTTGGGGGAGGGAAGTTTCAGAAATTTTAACATCACTCTAGGGCAGATTTTTGGTAATGCTTCAGGAAGGTTTCCCGTCCCTATGATGGATTCCACACTGGTGAAATCTCACACTGGATACAGCTCTAACAGAGAATAAGTTGTTAACAACTCCACATGAGAAAACACATTTCAGGTAAATCCACCAGAGAACATTAAAAGATCCAAAGAACCGTAAGCAAAATATGTGCAAGTTTTGCATCTCTGATCCATCTTTCATATTTGGACAGTCAGAGTGAAGAATACTGGACCATGTCAGGTTGACCTTTCCCCCCCACTACCACCTGCAGATGCTGCAACCAAGTAAAAACAATAAATATTAATTATTTCTTGCCTGTCTCCTGAATGAGACCCAAAGTGGCTCACACACAAGTTTATGACTTACTAATTATGATAAAAATTAAAACACAGTTAAGTAGCATATTAAAATATCAATACTTTAAAACGATATAAAATCATTCAATAACAACCACAAAGCAATGAGGCATATTTACCCCATTGAAAAACTTTCTAGATGGCCACTTAGGCCATTTCCGCCCTACATTTCAACATCCTGTAGAATCCTGAGGTTTGTTGTTCACTGAGGCCGAAGAGCTCTCTGGCTAAAAATTCTAAATGCCCCTCCCTAAACTGCAAACCCCAGGATTCCATAGGATGTTGAAAGTGGGATGATAGCACTATAACAGTGTAGTGTGGAAATGGCCTTAGTCAACAGATGCTTGTTCTAACAACAGCAACAACAACAACAACAGATTACTTTTTGGAGAAAGAAAAAAAAAGGTAAAGTAAAAGGAGAAAAGGGAAGGGTACAGCTTGGTTTCCCATGGTAGAAAGTTCCATAGCTTTGGATCAGCTGATAAGAAGGCACTCTCCCTTCTTCTCACCAAACATGCTTGTGAAGGTGGTGGATCAAAGGGAAAGCTGTCCCCAGGAATCTTTAAAAATGTGCAGGCATATATTGGAGGGACAGCTTTTAGATGCTTTGGTCTCGACCTGTATAGGGCTTCATGGGTCATGACCAGCACTTTAAATAACGCCCGGAAACAAGGTAGAAACTGGTGAAGTTATTTTTAGATGGGCGTTATATGTTCTCTGTAACATATAGCTTTAAAAAAAAAGGAAAGGTCAGTAGTCCAAACACATACTCAAATGTACTATCATATAGAAATGTTGTTTCCCTCAAGTCAGTGTGGTATAGTGGTTGGAGTTCTGGACTAGGGCTCCAGGAGGCCAGGGTTTGAATCCCTGCCTGGCTGTGGAAATTCTTGGGTGATCTTGAGCAAGTCACACTCTTTCAACCTCCGAAGAAGGCAATGGCATACATCCAATGAACAAATCTTGCCAAGAAAAATCCCATGGTAGCTTCACCTTCTGGTCTCCCTAAGTTGGAAATGACTTGAAGGCACATAACAACAGCAACAAATAATCTCCTTAGTGCTAAATGTTGTATGGTCCAGGAAACAAAAAGGGTGTTTTGCATATATTAATTTTTGCTACACCTTTCTAAAAAGAAATTGTGTACTTCAGCTAAATGTTAGCAATATAATACAGATAATGCTTACATGTGACATACTAGGTGGCTATTCCTGTTCATTGGTTATTCCTTTCTGGTTAGATGTGTTACAACACATTAAATTTTCTTTTAGAAATCATGGGCATTTGCATTTGAAAAAAAATTGTATCCCTGTGACCTGGGATTTAACTAATAGTTAAGATGGTTGGGTTCTTCATGTTTTCACTGTTGCAAAAGGACTTATATTCCAGGCTGGAAAAATAAATATCCACTCTGTATCCTTCAACAATCAGAAGATCTTACTGTTTTAGCTACACATGAACATACACTGTATAAACATTTTGGGGAATTTGATCAATTCATATCAATGTACATGCCTATCCCATGTGCATATCCTACATACTTTCCCTTCTTTTTATTTTATCTCTTCCTTTCCCTTTCCTTTCTGTTTCTTTTCTTTATAATCACACTTTTAAAAAAATCAATTAAAAAAAAACTAGAAATGTTATACAATTGTTTACCAAGGACAAGATCAAGCGGGAGTTAACATAATCTTATCAAAGAAGCAAAATATAAAACTGAAGTATTATATTCATATTGTATACATGTTTGTGAAAACATTTTTAAAGGTGATCATCTCATACAGAGATGACTACCCTATTCCTTACCTCTCTTCTTTAAAGATAAAACCCGTTCTTTAGTCTGCTGTTTAGAAAAGCTGTACTAGAATGTTCTAATACTGCTTTTAAATTAAGACTTCCATAACAAACCGCACCCATTGTGGAAAGAATAGTAATTGTCTTTTGAACGAATGAAAGGGAAGACGACATTCTATCAGATGACTAAGTGCCTTGACACACTGAACATTAATTTTATAGTGACAGACAAAAATGTCTCCTGAGTATTAGGCACTGAAGAAGAGGTGCATAAAAATGTGCCATGGCGGGGATGGTGTGTAGGAAGATATTTTTTCTCTCCTTATAACAGTAGAACCCAGGGTCATTCAATGAACCTGAACAGCAGGAGATTCAGAACAGATAAAAGGAAATAGTTCTTTACACAGCATGTAGTTAAAGTATGGGATTTACTACCATAAGAGGAAGTGATGGTCACCAACTGGAACTGATTAAAAAGAAATAAAATAAATTCATGGATAGATAAATTAATAGATAAATTCAACGTAGCCATTGGCTACTAGTCAATAATGACTGTATATTCAGTCCAATAGGATCAGTGAGTTTTTGTGTGCCAGATGCCCTGTGTAGAATGCATTACACAGTCTAATCAGGAAGTTACCAATGCATGAGATACTGTGGCTAGGTTATTTCTGTCCAGAAAAGGCCATAGCTGGTGCACCAAGGAGTCACAAGTCCACTTGGACCTCCAGTGACAGGGGTGGATCTAAGAGGATCTACTCTTTCAGGGGGAGTGCAACCCCATCCGGGACAGACTGTTTACCCAATTACTGGATCCAAGAATGATCCATTCACAGATCCTCCATTTTATCAGGATTCAGCTTCAGTTTATTAGCCCTCATCCAGTTGACTATAGCATCCAGGCACTGATCAATAAAGTGTACAGCCCTAGCTAATGACAAGGAGAAACAGACCTGAGTGTCATCAGCATACTATTGGTGCCCCACTCCAAGACGCCTTATGACTTCCCCTAGGAACATCATATAAATAGTGAACAGCATAGAGAATAAGATGGATCCCTATGGCACCCCACAGCTTAATCCCCACACGGCTGAAAAGGAATCCCCCAGTGATACTTTCTGGAACTGGCCTTTAGGTATGAATGGAACTACTGTAGAACAGTGCCTCCTCCCATCCCACAGAGTTGGTCCAATAAGATAGCAAGATCAAAGATTTCAAAAGCTGTTGAGAGATCCAAGAAGCTCAATAGGGTAGCGTTCACCCTGTCTTTCCCCCAGAGTATGCCATCAGTCAGAGCAACTAAGGCCATTTCAGTGCCATGGCCTGGCCTGAAACCAGAGTGAACAGAGTCCAGATAATCTGTTTTCTCCAAGAATTCCTGAAGTTGCCCAACCATTACAAGACAAATGCTTATAAATATTGAAGCCTAGATGGAATAAAGAGAAAGATAGACAAGTCAAGTTGAAGGCTAACAAGAAAGGCAAAAGAAGCCAGAAGAAGCTGGTGGGACAATGTAAAGACAGGCAAGCTTGGAAAATCCCCCATTTCACATGTGATATCTTGATTTGTCTAAAGTTAAGATAACTATGCATGTAGCAATAGTTTAAAAATCTGTATGTGTCTATGAATGCATGCATGCATTCTCAATTATCCCTAAATCTAAGAAACTGATTTCTTGCAATAGTTTATAAAAGTCTTTAAAGTAACTTTCACCCTTTTTGCTTTGCCTTTTGAAATAAGATCTGAAACACATGAAAGGGGAAAAGTCTTGCACCACAGAAAAGACTGTAACTGAGAAGGTGACTTGCACACTCCTCAGAGTACGTTGTTATTCCCAAGAGATAACAAATAATTCTTTCTTTTACTTTTCACATTCTGTTACATATACCTGTAATTTCACCCCCTCCAACTGAAGTTATTGATCTTGTGTCAGATTTCATTTGGCTGATTTTTTTAAACAGAATATAGTGTCAGTTTCACACAACTCTCAAGAGTGTCCCCAATTTAGTTTAATTGTCTTTTCCCAGGTGTCTCCAATCTAGTGACATTTGTTCTTAGATATCTTGCCTATTTTTTTTGTTGAAAAAGTGAACTTATATCCTTTTTGCTGACGCTGACACCCCACATACATGCACTAATGAACACCCTGACAGTGGCACCAACATCACTTATGATTTTTGCTGAAAAATTTCTGCACACAGCCAGTGTACATCATTATTGGCATATCATCTGCTATAGGGAATGTCATTTTCTCCAGGCAACCATCCCCAGTCTCCAGCTCTTCAGAAAGAAGGGTGTTTCTGGGATGTTTCCCTTTCCTTCCTGCACATCCCAGCATGAAGAAACACATTGATCATACTTAACTTGTCAAGCAAGAATTTTCTCCCCTATGCATTGAGTCATACAGCTGATCAAACCCTGTAACATACAAAATCTATCCCTACTCCATATACTACTTTTAAAATACAGGCCAGGATCATAATGGCTCTTCTGGATTTTGTCCAAAGCAGGGAGGAAGATCATCCAGTTGCCCCATAGGACTACCCGTTTTTGGTCTGCAAGCTTCATCTGCTGTTATCTCCAATCAGTGAAGAGAAATAAATGAGTATTTAAAGCTCAATAATTCTTTGCTTGGAAATGACCTCTGGTCACCTATAAAGCTATTGCACTGAACATAATTTCTGGATAAACATGCACAAAACTGGGTTGTGCATTTTGTGCTTGCTTGAAAATGCTCAAAGTGCTAAGAGCTACATTTGATTTTGATCCCTTTGCTTTGGCCCCTGAACTGCACCTTTAACCCAACCCCACTGCTGGAATCAAACACCCTAGAAGTGAATCCCAAATTGAATCTCATACCAGGGCTGAAGAAAGTCTCCCACCCAGTAATGGCTAATGAGTTCCTTATCAGTGGGATGGCAAATCCATTCATAGTTTTATTCTGAACATAAAATGAGCTGTTCAAGGTGCTGAACCTACTTTGCAGATAACAGTTGGCATGTTGAATAGCTCCTTTAAAATTCAAGCTGAAATCCAGAAAAGATTCACCACACAAGTGTCATGAAAACTACCAGCCATCACTGCTCCACCTCTTGGCTTGGACACACGTGGAATTTTTGCTGCTTCCATGCATTTGAAGTGGACAACACCACCTTTTCCCAAACTGCAATCTTCTTTCGAAGATTTCAGCAGTTGCAGGAAGAAAACACAAGACCCACATCCCATTACAACACCAACATTTGGATTCACCTTTACAACTCCTATTTTTGCAATACATGTAGGGTTGTTCAAGTTGTGTCCCTCTGCCTATTCTTGACCTGTTTGTAATCTGTTAATAACACCCATGCATGTCCACTGACTTCTTTCCAAAGAAGGCCAAACCTGGGAGCACATAACAGTATTAAAAAAGAGCAACATATTTGCAGAGTAGGAACAGATAAAATGCAGCACTTCAGTTGTTGTTGGGCTTCAACACATAGCATTCCTCATGATCTGGAGGACCATAATTTATCCATTACTGGAATAGAGACAAATATGAAATAGGAGAGGAAAATGCCCAAAGGAATCTATGGGTGGGATCCAAAGGGGTCATCCCACTGATGAAACTGCCTCTTTCAGAAGAACTAAGAAGGCAATAGTTTCCCCGTCCCCTCTTCAATGCCTTTCTTCTCTCAAGACCTTCTTTGGAGGCCTGGAAAACCTTCTAGAGGATGTTTTTTTTCTTTTAATGGCATGGAAGAAAGAAAGGGAAGCAACTCCTACCATGACAGGTTTCAGCCAAACATAAAGACTTAGAGCAGGGGTAGGCATATGCTGGATTCCAGAGGGCCATGTCATCCATTTTTCTGTTCTTCTGAAGCTACGCAGGGTCACAGTGTGTTGCCATAGCTCCCATCTAGACGAGTAGAAGTGACATCACGTCATTCTCAGCCATCATAAACGTAGTTCTTGCTGTTTCTGGACTGGAGATCTCAAACCAGTATTTTAAGTGTTTTGAGATCTCCAGTCCAGAAACAGCAAGAATTCTTTTTATTCTCTCTCTCTCCCTGAAGTGCTGTGGTAGATTAGGGGATGACCCAAGTGTTGCATATATTCCAAGGGCCATTTGAACCTCCTGGGCTGCTCAATTCCCATCCCGGGCTGAGAGAAATGAGGGAGACAACTGACAGGCACAATTATGTTAGCAACTTAACAAGAACCAAAACTTGAGGAAGGAATTATATGAGACTATGAAAGGAGTAAAGGGGCAAAAAAAACAAAAAAAACAAAAACAAAAACAAAAACAAAACCCTGACTTGAGGCATCTGAAGAAAAAGGCATGACAAATTTGCTTAAGGTACCAAATTGGCCACATGAGATGTTCTCATTCACAATAATAGATCAGACATAGAGTAAATTGCATATTATTCCCTCAATAGCATGGAACCTCATAAAATGAAGCAGTTCTCAGAAACAGAAAATCCTGGTTTCAGAATAACTGTGGCACAAGTAGAGATCATCCAAATTATCCAAATCTGATATCTGTGCACTGGTGTGAGCATGTGCACATGCACACACAATTCCAGGATGCTATTATGTTGATCTTTTAAAAAAGCTTAATTTTGGCCACCAGGAACCCAAATGACACTCTTCTGGACACTTGCAGCTGGCATATTTTTGTGTTCCATGTAATCATTTGTTATTTTTTATTATTATTATATTTATATGCCCGCCTTTCTTCCATAGTGGGACCCAAAGCAGCTTCAAAAAAAAAAAAGTTAAAACATTAAAAACATTTAAAACAATTGAAAACATACGAAATGATAAAAACCTACAACAATTTTTAAAAACATCTTGATAAATAAAAAGCTTCCCTGCTAATTCAGCAGGTACTCTTTCCATACAGTTTGTAAATTTATGGATTTTTTCCCCAACTGTATGCATTATTTTGTGCACTTTTTTTCTGCAAAGTGTATTGCAAGTCTCAGAAATTCTAAATCTGAAAGTTTCTAAGGTAAAGTGTACTCCATCTCACTTGACAGTCTTGGGAAGTGGAAATCAGTATTTCCATAGGAAATGCACATCTAACAAATTTCTGCTCCATCTACAGTTCTCCTAAGTGGTTTTTGACTGATGCTAGGGAGTAATGGGAAGACGAAATGAGCAAATCCCCCTTGTAAAAACATTTTTGTCCTCTTGCAATTCTGGAAACAGTCCTCTAGACTCAGTCTTGTAAGATTACAGTTTTGAGTTAGGCCTTTTTCTGTTACGTCTTTTTGAGTCTTTCTGTTGAGCTAGTTGTTTCTCCAGAGCACAACTGTTAAGATGGGTTGTCACTATACTATTAGTTACACAATACCAAACAATGATAGGATTAGGTAGAGTCTGATTTATTCTTTTATTAAATCTCCTCTACATGTCTTTAATCTTCAGTTTTGTTATTTTCTGTGCTCAAATCATCTTTAAGACGTTGCTTTTATATGACAGTTGTCTTCCTGTTTAGAAACAAAAATGCAAATGCTATTGGGATGTGATATGCTGTCAAAGTACGTCAAAATGTCAGTTTTAAATAAAAAAGAAGAAAGAAAGCCCATAAGAAAGCACAGATTACAGGAATGGCTTAATTACCCACTAATTATTCTTATTGCATTTTCAAAATATGGCACAATATTTGGATTAGTAATGGCCATTTCATTTTTATATGACTATCTCTTCACAAATATTTGCCGAAGCAAAGACCTGCTCAGTGTGCAAATGTTAGGATGTACAGGGGAGATCGGCAATGTTTTCTCAGAGAAATAATGAAAACATATTTGATAAATTATTCATTTCTGCCGACTGTGCATGATAATCACTTATAATATAGCAGCTCTAACAAAACCACTCGCTCTACAAGTTGTTCATTAGAAAAATTGCCCAGGCAGGTTAGAGGTGTAATGATAGCTGAGTGGTAGCATTTCTTTAATAGCAGGATGTGGCTTTGTAAATGCCATTCCTGTCACTGTTGCCTTTAAATAAATGTAAACCTAGTTACTTTTTAGACAAGATTTGCCTTTCCCAACTCACATTTCTTTTTTGTGTATTATTTGTTTGTAACAATCATCATTTATATAGGTTCCAACACCACATGTGCATCATTTCCATGTATAATCTCTGCAACAGCCCTGGAAAGCATGGTAGTTTCATATGACAGAAGCAGGATGTGAGGCAAGCCCACCCAGTGAGTTCTTGGATATGGTAGAATTTGCAGATAATTCCTACCTTTGCGTGTGCAGGAGTGAGAAGGCTGCAGAATGAGCACATGATACTAGTCTAGGAGACAAAAAAGCCATAACTTTATTGGCTACAGCATACAAATGTGTTGGCCCATGCATGGGTCTGGATCCTGGCATCAGTCAACCTGCTGTTAACTGATAAGCCCAAGCTTCTGGCCTGGGGCCAGAATCCCAATGGAATGGCAGGGGAGGATCCCCACCAGCCAGGCATCCCCTGCTACCTCGAGGTGCAAGAAAGGCATGTCCCTCCTGAGCCAGACATGCTCGCTCCTGCCTTGCACCCCCACCAAACTGTGAGGGGCCACCAAACCAATGCCAATGGCCATTGGCCCTGACCAACCAGGATTCAAGCCCCATGTGACCACCGAAAGTTGTGATAAGTAGAAAACTGAGTAAAAACATAACAAAGCATTATACAATAACAGATACAATTAACCACAACAACCACCTGCAAACCACACAAGAGAATGAGTATGGGAGGCAAGGAGGGGAGCAGCCATGCAGGGAAGAGGCTGCCCAGGTGGAGGCAAGAGAATAAACCCCCTCACCGGCCAGGCTGCAATAGCCAATTGGACCTCACGAGGCGCGATTCAATTGGCTGGCGCCTCATGGGCATCTGGGGAATCCAGGAGCTTGGCCCCCAGAGCCGGAAGTGGCCGCTCCCCAGTCCAGTGTGCTGAGAGACATGCCATTCCTCTCAGACCGCTCCACCATGCAGCCGACGCGACGTGGGCTAAGTTCTGCAGTGCGCTTCTGGCTATCACTGAAAGATACAAATGCTTGTAAATTTCAGTCTTGTAGGCAAGGATAAATAAATTTACATTTTTTTCTCCTTGTAGAAAGAAAGCCATTGAAAATTGCAGTTTTTAAAGAATATTCAGTTTGGGACTTATTCTGTGCAGAAAAATTTTTTGTGTGTGTGTTTATATGTGGAGAAAATTACATTTTCTGCATCAAAAAAAAAAAAAAAACGTTCTGCCAACAAAACAAGTTTCCTGCTCCCTAAACAAGTTTCAGCTTAGCTCAGGGCCCCAATGCCTTCTACAGGGTACTCAAGAACCTTGGAAGGAATTTGTAAACAAATTTAAACAAGCTTCCTTTTTTCCCTGAGCAAATAAAATGTACCTTTTATGTATAGAAATGTGATGTTCTAAACAGAAAATGCTGTTTTCGTGTGCAACAAAAACTGCCAAGCACATCTTTTCATGCAGAATAAGCCCAAACTGGCAAGATTATTGCTATTAAGGATTCTCTTTATTAGGATTTCTTGAAAAATACTTGAAAACCCTGTTATCCAACTTTTTTTTTTAAATTCCTTTCTTCCTTTCAGCCACTGTTTCATTTCATTTTACGTAAATTTTCTAACTGTAAGAGTGAAATTAAGTATTTGGAAACTTCTCCTTCCCTGGAAGACCCCCAGCATTAATCAATGAAAAACCAGTGTCTTCCAGGTGGTTTGGACTTCACCAGTGCAGCCAATAGTCATATCCAATTATCCAAAGGATCTGTTAGGAACCCTATTGAGAAGGCTGCCCTATACCGAACCAGTGTGGCATGGAGGTCACTTTTGATTTGTCTTATGGGGTTTGGAGTAAATGAAATTGTGGGGCTTCTTTGTTGTAACCAAGACTTATGTCTTCAGAAGGATTCCAAAGACACAACTCTTAATCTAAAATGGGGGAGGGGAAATGAAGTAAGAGTATTGAGGTTTCGGGAATTCCCAAGACCAACAGAAAAGGTCACTGTGAACAACATGTGGCCCTTATAGGACGTAATTCCCTGTCTATCAGAAAGCATGATGGAAATATGCTTTCTATATATTTTTCTCAAAAGCCATATTAGGAGTCACTAATTCAAGGACGGGTAAATGCATCCCACAGGCTTTAGGCAACTCTGTGGGCTATTTTTCTTGCTCTCAGTGTCCCTCAAAATCCACTTTTTTTTTTTAAGGAAAGTTTTATTAAGAAAAAAGAAAAGAAAAAAAACAATACTACAACACTACCGAGTAATAAAAGAAATAAACTACACAATATACTACCAAAAGAGAAAACAAAGGTTGCAAATATTAAACTAAACTAGAAGACAACAACAACAAAACTATAAATAACTAAAAATTGGTTCCCGCCCTTGTTATGAATAGTGAATAATAATCAAACAGTAGCAACTATTAAGTCCTTAAATTTAAATTAAATACTTGTTGCCTGTTATTTATATTCATAGTAAATATAAACCTACAGGATGAATTAATTGATACAGATCTCTTATGTCAAATACAATCAACTCAACTTATTCTATATTTCATGTTAGTATAGACTAATTCATCAAAAAAAGGTTAATGGTTCTAGGTAAGTTGTTAATAATGATTCTAACTTAAATTTTAAAAGTCATTTTTAACCGCTTAGTAATTACTTGTCCACTTGATCCACTTTTTTAAAAAATCTTTTTTAAAAAAAAAAAATGTTCCAAACGCTCTTTAAAGGATGTTGGGGCAGGCAATTTGACCATATTTTATTCCATTTGACCATTTTAGGTCCAGGAAAGGCCTTTAAAAAGAACTTGGAAATGAGCCAAAAGTGACTTCCAGGTCCCTTTCTGCTGTGAAAACAAACCTTTCCAGAGTTTAGAACAGCACAAGACTCCCATAAAGTGGCAAAAAAACAAAAAAACAAAAAAACAGTACCTCTTACACTGAGGGATAATTTTTTTGAAAAAAGATAGCATGGAGAAAGGAGAAGGGATGGTGAACCTCTCCAGAGACTGCTAGGGATGTTGATATTCAGCCGTCTAATCCCCAACCTCTAATTCCCCAACTCCTGCATGAATTCCTTAGATTCCATCAAATGTGTGTTGAGACATGTTCTATGGTTAGGATGGTTAGAACAGAGGTTGGCATGGAACATCTGGTGGAGGGGTGAATTGTCAGCCTCCAGGACCTTCTAGGACAGAAATATTTATAATTTCATTTATTCCATATTTCAGGGACTTGGAGAATGATGGATCATCTCAATATATAACTTTTAAACATGTGATCATTTAGAGCTGGTGTATTTGAGGATAACAGAGAAATGAAAAAAGCTTTGGGGTCTCATGCAACCCACTGGGTCACATGTTGTCTGTCTTTATCAAGAAGATTCACTTTACTACCAACTTCGACCTATTGTTTCTGGATGCATGGAGGGACATTATATTTATTTAAGAATATATGGCAGACCTATGAAAAAGGGAATGCACTATGTAAGTATTAGGCTCTGTGTATTAGAACCAGGAACCTCAGTCAGCCAAAACCAGAATGAGCTTGGAAAACCAATCAAACTATGCTAAATCTAACTGCTGTCCCAACTAGAATGCACCCATGGAATCAATGGGATTTACATAAATGTTACTAAGGCCATTTCTGCACTACACTGTTATAGTGCTATTATTCCACTTTCAACATCCTATGGAATCCTGGGGTTTTCAGTTTAGGGAGGATTCTCAGGCAGAGAGCTCTTTGGCCTCAGGAAACTACAAACCCCAGAATTCCAGAGGATGTTGAAACTGGAATAATAGCACTATATCAGTGTCGTGTGGAAATGGCCCAAGCTTCCCTTGATCAAATTGAACTTCTCTAGTTAGGGCTAATAATTGGATCTAGTCCTTTATACCCTTCTACAATTGAACCATATTGTAGTCTCACATGGTTTGAGTAGACATAAGAGTCTGGATACACTTCGCAAAATCCACCCAGATGCTTCCTTCCCTCCCTTCCACCATATCTGTTGGTGGCAATGATAAAACCTCACAGGAGGGAGTTCTCATCACAGAATCTTCTTTGCAGTTTCAGTAG
This sequence comes from Cyclura pinguis, assembly GCA_030412105.1. Taxonomy (NCBI): domain Eukaryota; kingdom Metazoa; phylum Chordata; class Lepidosauria; order Squamata; family Iguanidae; genus Cyclura; species Cyclura pinguis. The sequence goes on from CM059600.1 coordinate 137,667,050, forward strand.
TGCCACTGTGGTATCCTGGGCAAAAGGACACACACACACACACACACACAAACTAAGGAAGAGGACTGTTACTGTTACAGAGATTGACTGATTGAAGTGGGCAATCCCATTCCAAAACTGAACACAACAACTGTATATTTTGTGAGCATTTGGTCCAATTTGGAAAAGAATCGGATGGAGCAGAAAATCAACATTCAAAAAGAAAATTGAAAAACAGCACACCTTCCTTGTCTCATGTTGTTGTATTCTAAGTGAGACACATTCATCTCACCAAGAGTTATATGCATCCCAGATTATCTCTATTGATTACAGACCCATTGCACACAACACAGCGGAAAAGTGGAAAGCAGGAATACAACTCATCTCTCTCTCTCTTTCTCTCTCTCCTTATAGGAAGGGGGAAAAAACCCACATTGCTTTACATATGTTTTCCTAAGCCTTGGAACTATATGTTCCATTCAGGAATGGACCACATGTACAGCAAAACTTTCACTTGGATAAATTCTGTCACATTAAGAATGTTGGTGAAAATGAAATGTAACAATGGTCATTTCCACACTATACTGTTATACTGCTATTATTCCACTTTCAACATCTGGTGGAATCCTGGAGTTTGTCATTTACTAAGGCCAAAGAGCTCTCTGGCTTAGAATTCTAAATGCTCCTCCCTAAACTGCAAACCCCAGGATTCCACAGGATGTTGAAAGCAGAATAATAGCACTATAACAGTGTAGTGCAGAAATGGCCAATGAAACTTGAAAAGAAGACAACTTGAAGTTAAGGAAAATAGCAGAAAAACCACAAATACAACAATGAGTAACTAGAAAAACTACTATTCTTATAACATTCTCTTTAGCGAGTTACATAATAAATTACCCCCTAAAAAAGAAAAAGAGTAACTTTCCAGACTTAGTACCTCACTGTGTTTGGTTTTCTTCTTCCAAATGGCTTGCCAAAGCTGAACTGATATTCAAATTGCTCAAGGAGATGCACTTTGAATACCTATCATTTGTTTCTTTCAAAAGTCAACAGGGCTATCAAATTTAAAAACTTACAAACTCAAAAATGAAATACTGAAAGTTCTGATAGTTAAATCAAAAGCCTCTCTTCACTTGACCAACAATCAAGTAATTGGCATGAGCAAATGTATCCACCTAACAGCTGGTAATTCATCAACTACATTACTACACTGTTTACACAGAATTCTTTGAAGTTAATTACAGTCCTTTGATGTAAAAATCTTTCCCTGAGGGACCAGGAAGATCAGGTGGCTCTTTGACAACAGTGGTTCCATGGTTTATTTCCCTTACCTGTGAAAAGGTTTATAATGCACTCTAGGAGCAAAAGACTGTTTTATATGCCTCCAGTATATATTGTAGTTTGGAAAAAGAATATGAAGTAACAAATAATTTCTGTTTTAGATCTGAAACCACTGCAGTTCAAAGGAAAAACAACCATTGCATCAGTTATGCACAAGTCCTTTTCAGCTGTTTATTTTTCCTCAAAATATTAAGCAGCATTTGGCTATACAAAGGATAATGCAGCCAGTCCTCTACAAGATTTTTTTTTTAAAAAAATGCTTCAAAAAGCAACTTTCCATTTTGAAAAACTACTCTATTAACATACAAAAATATATATAAACAAAACAAAAGAAAAAAAATATACACAAGCAAGGATCCTAAATCTTAAATACTAATAGAAGTTAACTAAAACCAGGAAAAACAATAAGTGCAACTAAAAATGTAGTTTCCAACTTTCCTAACACAGGCTACTAATAATTCTGCTTAAGAACAACTTTTCCAGCTGCAAATACCTTTCAAACACTTATACTGATACTCTTCCAATACATTGCACTCTTCATATATGTGGGGGTTTTGTTCCAGAAGCCCCTATATAAAGGGGAAAAAAAAGAGTGAATGCTTGTGTCCTATTATCCTACCAAAATAGTGTGTTTATTCTTGTTCATACTGTGGTAGGCATTTGGCTAATTAAGTGAAGTTTTCCTCAGAATTATCCTCCTAATTCTTTATCAGTTTCTCTCTTCATTTTCTCTTCCCCCACATTCTCCCTCTGATTTTTAACCCACTTTATTCTTCAGAGGGTCAAGCAATTTTAGGGGTTTCGTCAGACTTGTTAAATCTATCCTACTCAGGTAATTGAACAGGCACAGTTGGTTGCGGGGGAAAAGGTTTTAGGGCTTGGCCATATAGTATCAGCAAGGTTAAATTATCAGAGTAAAGGTTTTGAACTATTTACCAATCATGTATACCAGTTCTTAAGATGCTTTATTTTTTTTGTCCCTGAAACTCTTCTGCAAATATTTCATATGGGCCATGTGAAACATGGACAGAAAAAAAAATTAATGAGTTCAAATATAACTTTTTTGTTAGCCTTACAGTATAAGGTTAAGAAAGTTAAACAAACAAAAACATTAAGCTAACATGCTTGAAAATAATAGTGAGTTTGTCAAATATCCAAGATGCCAGAGCTGAAGATACCATATATTTAGCTTGGGATCCCTGGCTTGTTAAAACAAACATGTTCTGATCTTTGCAGACCATACTTCTTGGTTGCAAGTTGAGAGGCAGAAAATGCAGTGATTAAGTTATGCAGAAAAATATTCTGCTTACGGACAAAGGAACTCCATACATCCCTGATTAAATAATTACTGACTGATCTTCATAACTGTTCTCTTAATGCTACATTTTCAGTGCAACAGTATTCTCTTACGGAGATGAACACATCATTCCTTACTAACTTTCAACATCACCTTCAACAACCAGGGTGTTTGAAGGGTAAGTGAACCCTGTACATATTGACAAGGATAGAAAGGGATAGAAAGAGGAGTAGAAAGGGGAAAAAAGATGCCAATCAGTGAACAAAATATTTGAATAGGTTTTAAGGTGAGATTCTGTGCTCTAAGAAAGCTTCTCCCAACCTGACAGCTTCCAGTTATGCTGGGCTCCCACTGTTCTCTAGTGACAATCATATTATGGAATGTGTGATCCCTCTGTCAATCAATCAATCAATCAATCAATCCATAATCAGGTTGCAGGGAGGCAATTTAAAGATAACAAAGGCCATTTCCGCACGGGGCGAGGTAATCGCCCCATGACGCTACTTACCGGGTCTTTTGGCTCCCTGGTCCAGTCCAGGCTGCTCCGGAGCAGTGTGTGCTTGTTGCTCTGCACTGCTCTGGGGATGAAAATGGCAGCTTCCAGTTGATCGAGGGTCTCGACCAACTGCTGAAGCTCCCCAGCCTAAAGCCCCCACCCGGCAGATCGCAGGTTCGCATTGGTGCGAGCCTGCAATTCTGCACAAGGGAGCAGGCTTGCACTGACATGCTCCATGCTTTTGAAAAACCTCAAAAAACAGGTTTTTCAAAAGCACGCTGGACTTGGGGTCGTTCCGGAGCGGGCTGAGGTGCAGAACTACACTAAGTAGTCCGGACCCAGTCTGCTCCCAGGTGTGGACGTCCTCCCTGGAGGACGGACTGCACCGTTTCTAATACCCCGTGTGGAAATGGCCAAAAACAGCACTTTCTGAGGTACCAGTAATAAAATGTGTTTCTACGGGTCAACAGTGACAACCTCCATGCCATTCAATACAAATCACACAGCCTTCTTTGAAAACTAATCTTTGGGAAAAAAAACTTGTTTAATTTTAATGAATTATGAGCAAACCACCTTCTTCTGCATCTGAGAGCAGATGTTGTAGGCAGCTGCCTGGAACAGAATAGAAATGTTGTTGGTGTACCATTCACCTCTCCCGCCACTCAGGTCTTCCTTCCTGAGCTGGTCTTGTAGGTTGTGATGGAGTCCTCTCGGCTTCTACTAGGAACTGACTTGACAAGAGTTGTTCAGGACTTCATGCTTCTAGAACCATTGGGTCCACTGTAAGTGATACCTGGCCTCACTCATTCTGGACCCAGTTTTGTTTGTGAGTGAAAGGTTGGTAATATTGCTATGTACAAACTGTCTGTGGTCATGTTGTCACTGACAGATCTGGAGTGGAAGGATTAAACTCACTAGGATCTGGTCACTTTGCTTAGTTAGGGGGTTTATTAAGATATTTTGCCTTGGGAGGCTGATGAATCCAGATGGCTTTCTGACAGTTCTTGGAGTGCTTCCTGTTGCCCCAGCAGGAGAATCATTCAAACACTTAGTTGACCTCTAGAATGGAAAACAGCCAAAGTGGCAGACACACTCACCTCTCCCACAGAGTGGGACAAAAGTAGCCTTCTAGTTTACTAGGGAACTGCTGGTGATTATAGATGTGAGACAGTGACTAGACTGGCAGTGGTGGTGCTGAGAGCAAAAGCTTTTTTCCCTCTGCCAGCATTCTGTCACCCAGCCAGGAGGTAAAAGGTCAAGGACCTATCACATTCCGGTCTGTGAAAGCATATAGATCATTTGACAGCAGGCTGTGGCACCTTGCAGATTAAATAATTTGGATCTGTTTTGACTTGGATGTTGCAGTTGATACAGCTCTTGCAGACAGAGGTTTCATTCCTTCTTGTCTGGGAATGATAAATAGCTTTCTGTTTGTTTCACGTGAGGATTCAGATATGATCTTTGGAGAAGTGAGGCCTATTGCACATGTATTCCATTCTTACCTTCGCTGTTAATAAAGGCAATCCTGAGGTGGGGTGGGGGCTGATTTAGTAAGAAGGATGCTGAACGCCTTCACTTTAAGAAAATGTTCCATTTTTGCTTTGAGGCACAGTTGTCAGATCATTGCTTAAAAAACTCACACTGAATCTTACCATACTGGGCAATTGCCAGTCACTCTCCAGTACTCCAGTTTTGGACAAGTGTTGGGAGTGTGTGGTGGCCTCTCAGTGGTGAGGATTTGAATCTAATACCTTGCTTGGCCCTTGTCCTCTAGCATCCCCATATTATTTAACAATTAACACTGACAAGTTGATGGGGAAATAAAGTTTCTGAGATAACCTGGATGTGAACCATATAATGCTTTATAAGTTATAACAAACACTTTCATTTGTGCAAGGAAAAGAACTGATAGCCAGTGGAGCTGTTACAACAAGGGAGTTATATTTTCTTCACAATCAGTGCTAGTCAACAGTTGCAGCTTTCTGAATCAGCTGTAATTTCTGAACACTTTTCAAAAGCATCCCCTTGTATGGCATATTACAGTAATCCACACAGGACGTAGCTAAGGTATGTGCCACTGTGGTCAGATCAGACATCTATAGGAATAAGCATAGATGGTGCATTAGCTTTAATTGTGCAAAAGCACTTCTACTGCTCCTAACCCTCCAGCAACACTGCTGTACCCTGGAAATCCATGTTCAGGTGTGAATCCAGGAAAGCATCTAGTCTAATCTGTGTCTTTAGGGAGAGGATAACCCCATTTAGCATGGGCTGAATTCCTATTCTCTGATTTGCCTTCTGACTGACCAGGAGCATTTCTGTCTCGTCTCAATTCAATTTCAGTTTGCTCACCGTCATTAAGTCCAATACTGACCTCTGACAGTGCGTTAGAACTAGAATAGCTTCCTCAGATTTAGATGACAAGGAGAAATAGAGTTGGGTGTTGTCAACATATTGGTGGAACTGAACCCCGTGTCTTCCAGCAACCACTAACATTTAAAATGATTAGTTTTCAAGTCTAATTTTACAAGCTCTGTAAGATACATCTCATTGATTTTTATATTTTATGCAACTTTCTACAATTGGTCCAAAGCTAAAGACAAGGTTCATATTTGAAATACAGTGGTTGTTCTAAAAGTTGCTTCAAGTTTCAACATGATATCTTACTAGGAAAAAGAGTTTTAATATTACAAATACTGATAAACCTATTGAAGGAATGCCACACAGAATGGTCATGGCTAACCAAAATCCTGATTTTTGTTGAGATTTCAGAACAGAGTCCTAGATTTAAGGACTTGAGACCCCTGAACAAAGTCGAGAAATGATCTAATTGGTCAAATATTTTAAGCTACACCTGGCAAGTAATTATTTAGAATGGATTGTCATGGGACTTTGACTTGATACATTTAAAAATGGTATATGATATTATATGTAACACTTCCAATGCTGTCAATGAAGCTAAGAGTCCGAAACTAACTGGGGTTAATATATAAGTAGTTTTTTATTCCTCTGCAGAGCATTCCTCCTGTAAATGGTGTCATGCAGCAAAGAAAAAAATGGAAGAGATGGTGGGAAGCTAAAGATGAAAATGCATTACTGATAAGAATAAATGCCACAAATGTTATTTTTCAACTTTGCCATGATGTAATGATTTGAAAAAAGAGTATTACTATTAGGATGACAATGTCACAGAATAAATGTACACTTGCAAATCTTATTTGTTGGGGGGGGGGGGAATGGAAAGGATAAAAAAAGTGTCCTGTCTAGCTGGTCTCTCTCTTGTCATCAACACTTCATTTCTTTAGCTTCAGTAGCCATGGTAACCCTTTTTCACTGCCAGGACCTTGACATTACTCAAATGTACCCTTTAACAGAGACTTGCTAAATAGTCTATTTAATCTTTGAGAGTCAAGGACATTTGCATGCAAAGATCAGAAACTCATGCCAAAAATTGCCTCATTTTATGCCAAAACACATATAAATGATCCCCTTGCCATTATACTTTCAATCATAATTACATCCAAGACTGAAAACAAAAGAGTGTCATAGGACTATCATTTTTGCTCTACAAACAGAGAGCCAATCTGATATAGAAAGTATGATTGCACCTTGGAAAGTTTAGGAAATCAGATGCTGCAGATTTACAAATAAGGCAACTATTCAGCACAATTTTATTTTCTATATTTTAGTTTTTAAAAAAATCCTATGTATGCTTTGTATTCTAGGTGAGTTGGAGCACGATTATGGGCGGAGTTAGCTTCTAAGCAATTGCAGGTTATTTATATTAATTAATTAAAGCAAATTTATTTACATTAATTTAATTAATTAATAGGTTTCTAGAATTAGAATATCTGCAAAACCGTAACACTAGGTCAAACCAAGAGTTAATGTAATCTATCAGTTGGCTCCAAACACTGACTAAACCAGTGTCAGGATCATGGAATCATAAAATCATAGAGCTGGAAGAGACCACAAGGGCCATGGAGTCTAACCCATCTGCCATGCAGGAATGCACAATCAAAGCATTTCTGATAGATGGCCATTCAGCCTCTGTTTAAAAACCTCCATAGAAGGAGACTCCACAACAGTCTGAGGCAGTGTTTTCTTCCTAATGTTTAAATTGAATCTTTTTCCCTGAAGTTTGAAGCCATTTCTCCATGTCCTAGTCTCTGGAGCAGCAGAAAACAAGCTTGTTCTGTTCTTTATACGACATCTCTTCAAATATGTAAACACAGCTATCACATTACCTCTCAAACTTCTTTTCTCCAGGCTAAGCATATTCAGCTCCCTAAGCCACTTCTTACAGGCCATGGTTTTCAGGCCCTTTATCATTTTGGTCATTCTCTTCTGAACATGTTCTAGCTTGTCACAATTCTTCCTGAACTGTGGTTCTCAGAACTGGACACAGCATTCCAAGTGAGGTCTGACCAAAGCAGAATAGGCTGGTACTATTACTTCCCTTGACCTGAACGCTATATTCCTGTTGATGCACAATAGAATCACATTGGCTTTTTCAGCTGCATCATACTACCAATTTTGCGTTCAGCTTGTAGTCTACTAAGACTTCTAGATCCTTTTCACATATACTGCGGTCAAGCCAAGTGTCACCCATCTTATATCTGTGCATTTCATGTTTTTTCCTGTCTAAATGTAGTACCTTACATTTCTCCCTATTGAAATTCAGTTTGTTAGTTTGAGGCCAGCTCTCTAGTCTGTTAAGGTTCTTTTGAATTCTGATCTTGTCTTCTGGAGTGTTAGCTGACCTTTCTAATTTGGTGTCATCTGCAAATCTGATAGGAATGTTCTGTATTCCCTCAGCCAAGTCATTGATAAAGATGTTGAATAGCACTGGGCCCAGGACAGAACCCTGTGGCATCCCATTAGTCACTTCTCTCCAAGATGAAGAGGAGCCATTGGTGATCACCCATTGGTGAGTCAACCAATTACAAATCCACCTAACAGTAGCATTGTTTAGTCCACATTTTACTGGATTTTTGCAAGAATATCGTGGAGGATCTTGTCAAAGGCCTTACTGAAGGCAAGATACGCTACATTCACTGCATGTCTTTCCTCTATCAAGCTAGTAACTTTTTCACAGTAAAAGATAAGATTAGGCTGGCATGACATGTTTTTGAGAAACCCATTTTGATTTTTAATGATCATGGTATTCCTTTCTAAGTGCTGTTTAATGGTCTTCTCTAGACTATTTCCAGGTACTGATGTCAGGCTGACTGGGTGATAATTGTTTGGATCCTCTCCCCTCCCCCTTTTTGTAGATGGGGACAACGTTTGCCCTCTTCTAGTTTCCCAGGATTTCTTCTATTCTACAGGAATTCTCAAAAATTTTTGGCGGTGGTTCTGAGATTATCTGAGATTATGCTCAGGTTCTGAGATTATGCCAGTTCTTTTAGTACCCTTGGCATAATTCATCTGGCCCTGGGGACTTGGATTCATTTAGAGTACCCAGGTATTCCTGTACTACTGCTTTACCTGTACTGTGCTGTATTTTCCCTACCACTTTATCTGCTCCATTTTCTCTAGGGCCATTTCTGCACTAGACAGTTATAGTGCTATTATTCCACTTTCAATTCCTACTGGCCCCTCCTGAAACTGCAAACCCCAGGATTCCATAGGATGCTGAAAGTGGAATAATAATGCTATAACTGTCTAGTGTGGAAATGGCCTAGGTCAAGCAACTGGTTTCCTTGCGGAGAAGACTGAGGGAAAGAAAAATTTGGGTAGTTCTGCCTTTTATCTGTCCCCTGTTGGCATTTTGCCATCTTCTCCTTGTAGTAGACTTACTATTTCCTTGTTCTTCCTTTTTCTACAGACATAACCAAAAAAGCTCTTTTTATTGTTTTTTTGACCTCTCTAGCAAGCCTGAGCTCATTCTGAGCTTTAGTTTTCTGACCTTCTCCCTTCACTTGCTGGCTATTTGTTTGAATTCATCTTTGGTGATTTCTCCTTTTTTCCATTTCTTGTACTTGCCCCTTTTAGATCTCAGCTCCGTTGAATGTTCTTTAGGCATCTATCCATAATTCTTTAGTCAACTCCCGTTTTCCTCTTCATTGGAATTATTTAAATTGTACTTTCAATCTCTCAGTTTTAAGAAACTCCCATTCATCATGAACTGCCTTCTCTTTTAGTGTTCCTGCCTATGGGATCACCTCCAGTGTTTCTCCAAGTTTACAGAAATCAGCTTTCATAAAGTCTAGAAGGCATGTCTGACTGATCTTCAAAGGCTTATGTGCATGACACGAAAGCAGTAGACTTCCCATGGATTTGTTACAAGCATATGGCACTGTTATGCTTACTGCCGTTAGACCTGAGGATTCCATATACCTATTCTAGGTATTTCCTTCTATCAATTAGAAAATATAAGTAGTTAGTTGTTCTCCCAATATCTCTTATTAAATAGCCTCTGGAACACTGACTCTACTATAGAAAAGAAAGGGGGGAAATTATACAGCTGATATAGTAGCCTGCTAAAGAAAGTTATTCACTGCTTTCCTGTGTGTCCAAGCTCCTGAAGAGTATAGAAATAGAATAAATATCAGAGACTGATGCAAACTTGTAAAAATGATGCATTCAATCTATAGCTCTCTGGCCAGGGAGATACATGCTGAATTAAAGAGGCATGTTCTCTTATTCCCTGGCTGAAAAGCAGTTCAAAGATACATGTATGATTATATTATTGTTTGCATCTGCAGCTTTCTGAATCCATAATCCTCATTTTGTTAGATACAGCACAGCTGTCTCTCTCTGTATACATACAACGGCCAGGTCCCAACATCCTATCTCTTTGTCATAGGCCTTTTCTGCACGCGGTTATTAAGGCAGTCCAATGCGTCTTGCCACGGAGGTCTTCTGCATGTTGGAGCAGACTAGGTTCGGTTTATTTACCGTTGTTCTGCACATAATTCTGACTAAATGTGCCCCCATGTGGTGGTAAAGCACGCTATTTGAAAACCGGAAGAAATCGGTTTTCCAATTTTCCAGATTGATCCGATTCGTACTTTCACAGTGGTGCAGACACGTACATTCGCACCAATGCGAATTGGTGGTCAGGGGAGGGCTCATGGTAGGGGCCGGGGGTAGTATGGACTTTCGCACATACGCATGTACTCAATGACATACTAAACCATGCCAAAAAAAGGGGGGGCTAATCACAGGTGATGGGGTGGAGTGAGGGAAGTATCGGGAGTGGCCACAGCGGAGGCAGTGTGGATTTATGAACTCGCACTCCTCCAAATCAGAATGGAACATATGTAGTAGCTGTGTTGAAGGAAGTGAGGGAAAGTCCGCCTTGTTTCGAGCCCAGAAAATCCGGTAAGAAACGGCACAAACTGATTCACCAGCCTTGTGTGGAAAGGGTCATACTCTAGCATGGTAAGGAAATGGAACCCAAGAAAGGACTATGTAGATAAAAAGGCAGAACTATCCAAACAGGAACAGGCTCAGTTGTCAAAATAAGAATATGCATTGCAGAGGTTCAAAGTCATTTATCTAGAATTTAATTAATCTGATGTAAAATAAGGTAAAGGGATATATTCAGAGTTCAGAAGCAGAGTCAGCTTCGTCCTCCATTCATACTACTATCATTATAAACAATGACCTTTAGATATTTCCTAGGCATGTACAAAACCAGTCTTTCTGTTTCTGTGCAGTTTTCTGCTTTGCTGCTTTCCACGCATATCTATGGAGAACTTTGAGCATCCGGGATACTTTTTTCTATTATAGAAAAATTTGGTTCCTGCAGAATTCCCTCTATTTCATTAGAAATTATTCAAAATGATGAGTGTGTTCTGGGCACATTATATGCAACATGCATATGGAATATGGCTGATTATGGGAGAAAGTTTTCTTTCACCTTTTTGGCTTTGATGCATGAAAAGCTGCACAGCAGACAAACAGCAAAGCTGGATTTGCATCTTTCATGTTAACAAACTGGAAATGGAGATGTTGTTGCATATACTTTTGGTGGTTTTGTTATATGACAGCCTTGTAAACAACTGCACAAAAGTAACTGGTCTGATAAATATATAATTTTGGCCTGCCAAGTTCTTGTGTTCCTGTTCAGGTCACCAGCCTTGACATACGTATTAGTAGTTGTCTGTATGTCTGTGTAAAACTTTAGGCCTAGCATATATTCATGTCATTTCTTGTTTGCTGGCCATAGCCACACCCTTCTGTTCCTGTATTTATTTTTGTACATTAATTTGTTCTCCATTTTGTAGTCTACATTTCTCTCCCTCTCCTTCATATTTGAGTACTTTACATAGCCTCTCACATGAGATGTCATGAAACCTTTCACATTTATAAATAAGCACACTTCACATGTTTTTACAAAGAAGATTAAGCCTTCTTCACTTCTTTGCTAAACTCTTTGGGGAGGGGTTGGTGGTGTGGGACTGGTAGTGACTCACCTACTGCCTGTGAATTCTAATTACTACTGCTGTGGGAAACACAACTATCTCTCACATTCTCCAACAAGTTCCACATTGGCAGGGGAGGAAGGAAATCCTGTTCTTCTGTGAACCAAATCTGTGTCATATAGGTAGGCAGTGGAAGGGGAGGGAGTTTGAAAAAAAAGAAAAACAAAAAAGGAAGGCCAATAATAAACCCAGTCAAGGTCATTAAATATCCTCTGGAAGAGTGACTCTTCTATAGAAAGACATCCTACATAAAGAGATCCTATTTTCATATGACTAAAACCAAAATGTGTTTTCAATATATTCCTCACCTACTTTTGCTGTTTTGATCGGTAATCATTTGTGATTGGCTAATTTAAAGCACAGTAATTTCACTTTGAGAAAACAAGCTCTCGTTTTCAACCTCAGGAGGTGTTACAAGGAAGTGATCTTTGCTTTGTAGTTCAGGAGAGTACCTTGCAACTCCTTCCTTATGTATAGAGGTATAAAGAATTGAACTGAGTTTTCTGTGGTTGGAAGTGAAATGTCCAAGTTGTATCTGATCCCACAGACATTTTTTTTAAAGTTGATACTCTTAGACTTAACTATTGTTAAGGTGCCTAAAGCCCTTTCCAAACTAGATTTTGGTCGTTGGATCACAAATATTCCTCATTTCTGGTGTACAACTTTGGGATACTGAGAATGTGCTAACTTTGTGAACAAATGTGATCTCAAATAATTTCTCACCCATTCCTATTCAACAGGTACCAAAAAAAAAAAAAAAGGCCAGAAGGATGGCCTCAGGCAAACCTCTCTGGGAAAGGTAGACTGGGAGGCCACTAAAATAATTTTGCTTTCTAGAGTCCTTTACTGACATTTACAATTAGCAGGCAGCAAAGTATACACAAAGCTGACAGATAAATGTGTCCAGTTATATGAAGGAATATCTGTTCAAAATGTCCAAATGTAAATGCTCTCAGACAATCACTCTTTCTCTTAAAAGTAGCTGATTTGTCAAAGAGTGAATCCAAAGCAGCATAGCCCAAAGGGGACTGTGTCAATCATGAACCTGCAAAAAATCATATGCTGCTATATTTTAGACTGATAAATTAAAGGAATCTCTTCCATTTTGCTGGCTTTTATTTTCCTGGTTTTCATTCTTTATTTATATTTTACCCTACTGCTCAAAATATTCAACTTCCAATGGGTGATTTTTTTAAAAAAAAGGTACAGAGAGTATAGCTAAACAACAACATTATCTTTTCCTGTACGAGGAAAAAAGGCAGGATGCAAATAAAATAAAATGAAAATTTCAAATTTAGAGCCATCAAGAATAAACTATACATAAAATGAAAAAGAGGATGGAGTGATTCATATCTCATCTGTCTACAGAACAAGAAAATTATTTCTGTTAATATTCCACTGTCAAAGTATGATGCTCCGTATTGAGTAAAGGTTTTAGAGTCTTACAGAAGTTTAGGTGTAGTCCTGTTTGGATATTCAAACACATGATATGGTGTCACATTGCTATGGTCCCAGTGTCACATATGTAGCACAATCCCACTCATTCATATAGTAAAAACATCTACATACGCTTTATGGCTTCACGTAATCCACCTATTCGTGAAATTTCCAGATTGCATGGAGACCTACTCATATAGATCCTACTTAAAGAAGCTTCTGTACTACAGGTGTTCACCCTACCCCTGTGAAGGGGACATTATGATATTTTTAGTACATTGAGATGAGGTGGCATGGCACAGCCCTATTTCTCCTTGGTGAGTTCAAGTGGATGAAAATTGAATCCCTCAGCTAGGGCTCAGCATAAACATCATGGACCTTGTTAGAAAGAAGGGAAAGAACTCAGAGAAGGGGGAAAAGAAATTAAATAAATAACCAAGTTAATTTGTTTTCTGAGCTATACAAGCTCAGAACCACTAGATGGTGTTACACAAGGAAGCTAGGTTTGGGGTTAGTTTCAGTTTAACCTTAAAAAGGTCTCCAGATTCTGTTTGTTTGTTTTGAGTATTTACCTACACTTTAAAAGAGCTATCCAAGGTCCTGAACATTGCTTAGAAATATAGGTTCAGCACCTTAGGTATTGCTTTTAAAGTTTGGTCTAAAATTCACTTTAGATTCATTGTCCTACTGATATGGAAACCAAGAGCTGCCACCACCTAATGGCATGAGGGTGGAGAGTATCTGAAAGTTTTGTTGCAGCCATAGGCAACCATATGTCTTTCAGATATTTGTAACTCAGGTCTCAGAGGTTCCAGACCCAACAGGGGCAACAAATAAGGAATCATGGGGCCTATAGTCAAAAACATCTGGAAAGGAAGCCAAAAAAAAAAAAAAACTGACAAGATTGCCGGGAGACAAATAATAGAAATTGTTGTATTCATTTTTTCCAGCTTCTATGATTTTTTTTGGGGGGGAGGGGTGTTCATTTGTTTCACTCTATTTCCACATTAGTTTGTGATTTGTTTGAGGAAAATTGGTAGTCATTTTTTTACACATCTTCATAAAACAGGCATTTTTGTGTGCCATTTCCCTTAATATGTGCATCATTGCACCATTTCCCTTTTACATAATTTTCTACCATCCCCATTTATATATACATTTTTCCCTTCCAAGGACTTTGTGAAGGAGATGGAACCTTTGTGTTTTCCTGGGTTCCCTGTTTGTCTCTTTTTAAAAGGTAAAACGACACCACTTTTTGCTTTGTGAATCACTTATAGATGACAAAAAAACCCATAGAAAATGGATAAGCAGTCAGCATCCTCAGAATTATTTCTAACATTTATTTGAACTGTGTCTTCCAATTTAATCATCAACATCATCATCATCATCACCACCGCTGAAATCTGAGGCGAGATGTATTAGTTTTTCAAGGAAGACTGAAATGAAAGATGCAGTAGATTTAGTATTATTTTCAGAATACAGGTGATTATAAAGAGACATTTTTAATTTTCTGCATATTTGGTTGTGAAATTTCCATGACATCATGTTGTAAAGCTTATCTTCATAATGTTCTTGCTCCTAATCAATGAAGGAGATATGCCAATGACAAAGAGAAATACACTGTCACGCTTCAGACATATGGAAGCCCACACCTTTGAACTGTATAGCATGTTTTGATAGGAAAGATTGCAGACTCTGATATCAATTATGCAGAGGAAGAAAACATTTCAGAAAAACAAGTTGAGCAAAACACGGTCACACAAATATAGCATGACTGAAGCTTTCAGGAGGCTGCAGGCCTAGAAGGGTCAGTCAAGTGACAATGTTGACAGCCTATGATCCATTCTTTGCCTCATTCAGGGAAACACTACAGTACTCCTCACAAACTATGCAAGTCCTACCCTAGCTCATTTTTCTGACATTTTGGCCTCAATCATTTGCCCTGTCAACTGTTTAAGCCACCTCAGCTGGGAGCCTCAGTCAGAGGAGTCAGCAGTTCAGCTGTGCTATCAGCAGTGTGAGGAAGGTCAAGCCTAGAAGACAGCAAATGATTGCCAAACTTTTATTTTCTCCAATGCCTTAATCCTAGCTTTGCTGTCAACATGATTGTGTTTTGAACAGAGGATTTAGGGAGAAATATAGACCACCTTGAAAAGAAAAGAAGAAGAAGAAAACCCTTACCCACTGAAACTCCCACCTGATTTGCTGCCAGATCTCACATAACTAAATTCCTACAGCTTTTATTTATCTTATTTGACTATTTACAAATAAGCTTTACACTGTATATACTCAAATAATCACAGCTGTAGTCCTTTAATGGTAGAGCAAATATACTCCATGTGGTAGTTATGGCCAGGATCCAAAGACACAGGAAAGAAAGTTTTATAAGCCCATTTGTTTTCTTAAATGAAAGGCCAATCCACTGCCTTCTGTAAAACAATCTGATTTTAAAACAAAGTTCATGGGAGACTAAAAAGAAATCACAAAATTTGCTTAAGACAATGCTGCTCAGACCCGAAATCATTTTTTTTTCTTGGAACTTCCCAGAAACTGGATATTTGAAGACAGTGGTTACAAATGTTACTTTCTTTCCTAGCAATCAGGAGTGGACTGACAGCTGAAGGCTTATGGACCAGCACCAGTCCACAGACCACCATTTTGAATAGCACTAGTTTGGAATCTAGCGTATGATATAGCACAAATAGAGATTTCCACTTGTAGGAAAGAGAGTGGCACTTTACATGAGAGGAGCATTTGCGATCCTATCTGTATATCCCAACAATCATTTCAATTAAAAAAGTTAGAAAAGACAAGACAGCTCTGTAACCTTTCCTTCCTGAACCCCCAAAACATGGAAATACTGTCAAGATAGTTGCCAATTATGTCTTTGCACAAATTTCATATGGAGAAGGGGGGTGGTGATGATGATGGTAATAAAGGTATTCTCCCCATTCATTTTCTGTCAAAAGTAAACAGGTAAATCACTCAATAAAACATTGCTTGTTTTATCTGCTTGGCTTGACAGTCTCTTTGTCAGCATCTCAAATCTTCACATCCTTAAGTGACTTTTGGTTGAAATGAAAATTAAAACTGAGATTCAGATGTTATATTTCTGAATGTGCTTCAAATTAAATTCCCTTGATATTGTTAAAGCTAATTCCCATGACTTGAACCTTGAGAGGTAGGAAACCCAAAACATTATGACATTATGCCTCATCACAAATTATCTGGGGAAATGTAGGGAGCCAAAATATCAACCTAAAGAATTATCCAAGTTCAAAGAAGGAGAAAGCTGGAACTTTTTACTAAAAAGTGTACACTTTGGAACAATCATTTTGAAAATGGAAAAGCTGTGTACAAACAGAATTTAACTTTTGCATGTAGTTTCCAACCAGAGTGGAAAACAGCACCTACAAATGGAGGTTGTCTTTCACATCCAGAGTGATCAAGCAACTAGTGATGTTCTCTCTCTCTCTGTCTCTCCAGATAGATCAGTATCCCTTTTCTTAAACAGAAAAAGAAAAAAAGTAAGCAGTATAAGAAAAAATAGTGAGAGGTTTGATTGGCAGCTGAAAAAGAGGATTGTCATCTACAGGATATTTTTCTTTTATTGGTCGGATATTTTTATGTTGTGTTTCTATATACCTTTTAAAACTGTATTTTATTCAATCTTGTTTTAATCTTAAATCTTAAAACATGATCTTATTTGTCTTTTACAACCTGTAACTGATTAGCAAATGTTTGTAAGGAACTATTGCCAAGTAAGATATTTTTAAAGAAAATGCTCAATCAGAAAGAAATATAATTTTATTTACTTGTCTAATTAAATGGTTGATGTTTTCATAATAATTCAAATTAAAACACCATGATATTGCATGATTTAAAAATATGTGTCAAAACCCTCAACACTTCTGGGAGCTGTTAGTTTTCTTTAAGAGAGTTCATATCCCCACATGATTGGGATTGCATGAGTTAAAGTGGCAATAAGAACACAAGCTTTGTTCCCATCTCCCATTTGCTTCATTGCCCTCTATAAACTGGAAGGAATGTATCTCTCTTCAGGAACCTTTCTATACCTGTAGTTTTCACATGTGATTTAGAAGCATGGTCATGTAGGATTCTAAATTGAATGTGGAACCAATGTGACTAGAATAGATCTGTCTTTTCTTTCTCCACATTTGAATTTTTGAACTTTATGATCTTTCCATCCCAAATATGAAGAAATTATAAGAAATTCAGGCCCAGCTACTCCTAGCATTGTTGTTGTTGTGTGTCTTAAAGACATTTCTGACTATGGCAACCTATCTTGGGGTTTTCTGGGTCTGAGAGTATATGATGCACCCAAGGTCACCCAGCGGGTTTCCATGGCCAAGAGGGGAATCAAAGCCTGGTTCTCAGGGTCACAATCCAACACTCTAACCACTAGCAATAGAAATAGCATGTGTATTTCTATACCACTTATCAGATAAGTGCTCTCTAAGCGGTTTACAATGTGTTAGCTAATTGCCCCAGACAAGCTGGGTACTCATTTTACCAACCTGCAAAAGGATGGAAGGCTGAGTCAATTTGGAGCCCAGCAGGATCAAACTCACAGCCTTGTGGTTGCAGTACTGGCATTTAATCACTGTGCCACCAGGGCTACATCATGTTGGCTCTTGTCTCCTAGCATAGAAAGTCCCACTCTTGCCTGGTGCATAGGTGTTAAGGATGAAAGCCCTGTCAGAAAAGGGGGGGGGGAGAGGCAAGTTTAATTCAAAACTTAAATAGATGAGTATATAGGAATTTGCACCAAGAGTTTGCAGACTTAAGCTCCCAAAGCCCCTGCCTTGAATGGATGCATCAGCCAGTTTTAGTTTCTCCCATACCTTTTGAGTATGATTAGAGTTGAAAATCTGGATTAATTAAAAGATCAACTGAAATGCAATTCTCATTCAGCCCTCCTCCTTATTACACACATTTGCCATTCTATATGCAAGCAGCAACAGTGGCAATGCTGAGGAAATTGCAGAGGGACCAAAGCTAGTGTTGTGGCTGGACCTCATATTTTGCATATCTAATGCTAATAGTATGACAGATCTGCACACTTGAATAGGGCTATATTGAGCCGAAGAAATAAGGTAACGTGCTTATCATTTACCCTGTGTAGTCATTCAACTCTTAAGAAACAGATACACTCCTACAATATAATTAGTGAAGCATGAAATGTAATCATCAATAACAATAAGTAGAAATAGCCCTGAACATCTGGTATTAATTTTAATAATACTCTGATGAAAAGATCTCAACATATATTATGAAGTTAAGCATTTGGCTGGCTAATATATTTTGATAATATATTTTGACACATGAATAAGTGTTTGTGATTTATTTTTATTGCCATACAAAGATAACATTGTCATTTGAGTTGTAAATGTTCTGAATGTAGATCTGTACTTTACAGTAATAAGCACAACTTATTTGAGTATTACCTAGCAAACTGGTGATGTGCCCAGTACTAAGACGTTGCTCTGAGTGTTACAGGGATAAGTTCCAGAATTAATGGTCCTTATAGCTGTTTCAAATTAGCAATCTAATGCCATTGGATTAAGATCTTCCTGGAACAAGCCATGACAACAGCATGGGTGATTATTTACATTTTTAAAAGAAGTAATTAACATGCATTTGTAATTCCTTCAGTATTTATGTTCTCATAGCTCTCACCTCAGCAGTCTATTATTTGGTTCAACACAAAAACGTGCACTTTTTAATAAGTTCTTCTTACTTCCTATCCTGTCTTCTTTATCTCACTTCCATGGTGAGCTATTTTCCAAAGTCCTTATTACAACTGTCCAGCAAAGAATATGACTTTTTTAGCTTTCCAACAAGGTATAGCTAACACAGTTTTGCAAAGACTGTTATATAGAAAAAAGTAACCCAGAAGACAAGCCACTTTCAATTTGTTGGAGAGAAAGGACCAGCCACTGCTTAACTGTTCTCTTCACATATAAAGTAATAAAGTGGTGTGTACTGTGTAAGCAGTAATGAATTGTAAACAGCTAACATTACCAGTGAATTATATGGACCCATCACACCATATCTGTCTTAAATAGTTTGGGCCACACACTAGCAAGCAGCTGGATATGGATCTTGTCTGAACAGTGTACAGAGCTGTATTATTGGTAATCTGAATTGTTAATCTGATTTGGGATTCTGTCTTTGCTCTATGTTTAAATTTAATCAGAAAGCTGCATGAAGACAGTGATGGAGACTGATTCCCCTTGCCCCCAGGATTGGAAGCCCACAGTAACCAAAAAAAACAAAAAAAGGCCTGCCTAAGGCAACTGCTATTTACAAAATTGCTCAAATATACCAAACCTAGTACCTATTGAGTGTGCTCTGCTGCTCAGATCCAGGGAGGACATTTATTGGATTGGCAGTATCAAACTGAATGATCGGTTTTGTATGATCAGAGACTGAACAACAGAATGAGATGCATCTTCCCTCAGAAATGTCTATACTTGTGACCCTTGTTGCTCAAAACAGTGCAAATCTTTCAAAAATGCACACAAAAGTGAATACATTTGAAAAAGTGCAGGCAAATGTGTTTTACTCAATGCAAAAATGTATACAACTACATTAAAATATGTACAAAACACATGTCTTTGAAAAATATAACCAAAAGAGGCACAGGTTTCCTTGTGGAAAAAGGAGCTCTCTTTATTTTATTTGTTCATTTTGTTTAAATCCTGCCTTTCTCTTGGGGTGGGAATTAGAACTAGAATGAGAGGCTTCCCCATCCCCAGTCATTCACTTTTTTTTCTGCTCAGACCATGTGATTAATTTACTATATTGCCATCCTTTTCCATAGACAAGACAATGATTCCTTATCCTTATTTTTAAGGCCTTCCACCATCTTGCTTCACCATGTTAACCTTCCAAGGCCTTGTTCCACTTCCTCATTATGCTCTGCCTATAGTCTCAACTCTTTCAACTCTGCTACTGTCAGTTAAGAGTTTTCATACTGTCTTAACAATTCTTTCTCTTTCCCCTTTCTCTATGAGCTTGTACATAGTGCAATCCATCTTCCTTCCTACATTGAGCTCACTTCTTCAAAATACCTATTCTGCTTAGCATTTGATTTCTTCCTATTAATTTCATTTTCACTATAATTATAAGTGTATTGAAGATAGCGAATTATCCACTTCTGCCCACAAAAGCTTGTAAACTGCCATATACTGGGGATAGGGTAGAGCTTTGTTTGATCTACATGTGTCACTGAACCAACCCAATTTGTACTTTCTTCTCAAACTAATATGGAGATTAGAACCTGGTTAACCTTCAGATCAAAGTTTCTTCAAATTTGTGATGCCTTCTCATCTTAAAAGTTCTAAATATGAAGCAGTATATTTGGGGAGGTTGCATACAAGAATATATCCATAAAATATCCATAGAATCATAGACATTGAGGGGACTGCAAGGGCCAACTAATCAAATCCCTTGCCATGCAGGAATACACAGATGGTCATCCATATTCCCATGCTTCCTTTAAAATGCATTTCTTATTGTTCCGGAAAATTGGTTGGAACAATGTAAAATGGGCATGGATGGCGGAGGGTGGAGGGAAGAGACTTGTTCCTCTGTTTCTACAATGTGCATTGATAACCCACATAATTTCAACTTCATCCTGAAATAGTTCATTTAACTAGTGAAGATGTCACACCATTAACCGTCTCATCAACCTTTCCTTCCAGCTTCCCAAAAGTAACAGGGCGAAGCTGGAAAAAAAAAACTTAATTACACTTCAGTAAACTGCAAGAACACTGTCCTGGTCTTATGGCTTTCCTGGGAATTTTAAATGCTTAGAAGGTCTTGTAAAGTAAGCTACTGCTGTTGCTGCCATGTGAAGGAATAGTGGTTGGTGTTTGGGCCAAGCTAATTACTCCAGAAAGTCTTGGGTCCACATTGTAATTGGAGTTCTGAACTAGACAGCATCCTACAGACTTCTCAGTTATAAGCTTTGGTTGCATCATTAGAATCAAGTGAAAAATGTATAGGGGACAGTAGCAGTCCATATGGTATATAAAAAAAAGGTATTAGCATATTCATATAGCTGCATAAGTTTAACCAACCACAGTGTGTTGGAAATGAAGGGATGGGGAGCAGGAAAGGAAGCCTCAAGGCACACTACTCCAGAAGTTTAAGCACGGTCTCCAACTGTTAGAGGTGATTAGAGTTAATAATGGCAATTCCATGCAAGAAGCAAACAGCAGTTGCTAAATCGTAATAGATTTTTCAGCAGATATCTTCTGAAAGAGTAGAAAAGCTAAAGCCTTGCACTGTGAGAGCTGGGAATGATGAGGCCATCTCTTATGAACATTAATAACCAGAGATGGCACCAAGCTGTCATCTCTCCTAATCTGTTGAAAACTGTGATAAATCAAGTTAAGTACAATTGACACCATCTGCCATTGTTGCAAAGAGAAGAGAAGAAAAGAAAAAGACCCTTCAGCCAAGGAATTGGTTATTGATCTATCTCCAAACGTGAATTAATTGATTGTCTCATAGAGACCACATCTTTTACTGTACAATTGTGGACTGATACTGTCTGCCCATACTAAGTATCTATTTCACATTGCAGTATTCTAGACTTGCATCTTTAAGTATTTCTTCAGTGCAGACAATGAAAGAATGTCACATTCAACAATATTATCATTGCTCTCAGTCCAACCAAAATTGATTTGTACTGAATCAGCCAATACTCAGTGTGTAGAAAGGACCACTCAGACTTACATGAAGGATAATAATCATAAGTTGAGGATGATCTTTTTTTTTTCTAATGTTCACTAAATCATGTCAGCGTAATGGAGACCTAATTACTATAGGTTATAGGAAGTACCATTTCTAAAACACTATAGGTTATAGCAAAGTGCCATTTCTAAAACATTTTAACTATTAGTAGCTGTTCTGTTCTAACTGACTTAAAATGTTAGATAGCCTTGTTCAACTTTCAAACTTTCTATCTAAACACGGGTGCTATATTACCAACTGTTACCAAAACCAACTGTCCTGTTTTAGCTCAGCAAATGTTTCCCGGAAGAAGGCAGTCCAAATCCAAAGCAGTACGAGGCCATATACTATGCTGGAAAATCAAACTGATCAATTTATGATTGAATTACAAAAGGACTGGATTACAAAAGCAGAGTTTGTCAGAACCTCACTCAGATCTCTGCAGGCTGGAAGTCTCTTAGGAAGAGCTATTGCCTCAAAAACTTGCCAAGACCTTCTGAGGCAATATGAAAGCTGTCTGATTTGGGCCTACTGTTAACTGCCTTCAGTCTGAAAAGCTATCTGTCTTTTTGATGGACCATAATCTGGTTCCTCCAGCATGCAAGTGATGAGGACTGCACTGTGGACACCCTTTGAATCAAGAGAGCTTGATGATATTTGGGAGGTCCTAGAGTAGCAGAAAATGGCTCATTTCATTATGCTTCTCCCTCAAGCCAGAAGAGGGACTGAGGTCAGAGAAAATGGCACCCCATAGGTCTGACAGCTTTACTTCAAGATTGCAGCAATGCTTGCCATTTGTGTCTATGAAGCATAGACTGTGACAGACCTGGGGGGTGGTTAGCAATGGAGCCACCCTAGCAACCCAAAGGATTCAAACTGATTGTGTCGGGTAGCCCTCCATATTTTAGTTATGGGATATGTAGTAGGAGTTAAGTAGCAGCTTGCTTGTAACAAGGTATGAGAACCAGAGACCGTTAGATAAACAAAGCTAGGAATGTAGTGATAAGTGTTACCAGGCTAAACCAGAACTCCAAGGTCTCTTGCGGGCGGGATGGGAATCTCTTTGCCTTTTATATTTTAAATCTTGCTAATTGCCTCCAGTTCACTCACTGAAGTCCTGTACGATGTATCAAACTCCTAATAAATAGTGTTTGTGCACTGTTATATTTGTGTGTGTGAATTCAATTCCTGACAGATTGGGTAGTGCAAATGGAATGCCAGGCTGGCCAGAGGGTGGCGCTAGATGGGGGAGTGAGCAACAGAAATTTAACTGAAAACAGAGGGTTTAGATTCAGAACAGAGTTGGGAGTTGGAGATGAGAGTTGAGAGTTGATGTAGAGAGTTGGGTGTGGATGTTGAGAAGAGGGTATGTTTGAGAGAGAGAGAGGTGTTGTGCTGGTTTATAAACCCTTACTTACCATATATAGAGAGTGGCATTGCTCTGTACTGGGTTACACATACTACCATTAATATCACAGTCATTGGAGAGTTAAATCACTGCTTGTCCTTATATCTGAGAAAAGTGAGGATTTAGGGAAAGCAGTAGAGGGAGATAACCTGAGGGGAGAAGCCAGTAGGGGACACAGAGCGGGAAGGGGCTGTATTCTCTAGAGAGGAAGAATAGGAGCAGGCCTGAGTGTCATAGCCCTGGCTTGATCCAGAGATCACCCTGGCTGTTCAGACTTGTACACAAAGATGTGTCAGAGTGGGCAGATCTGGTTTTTGACTCAGACTTTGTTAAGCTCCTTCTTTATATAGCCAGATACTTTAAGTTTTGATTCATCATTTATCATTTCATTTGTTAAAAACAAGAAAGAAACAACCAGTGTTCATAATACTGCCTTGGGATTAGCACATGAAAACTTCTATACAGAATTTTTCATATTTTTTCAATTTGTTCACTAAAGCAAATACTAAAGAGACCTTTTTAAAGTTTTTTTTTTTTTAATATTGTGCTCCATGCCATTATTTGATTTTTCAATACATCTGAATGTTTAAAAGAATGATAATTTCTATTTGCATCAGTTTGGGATCTGAGTCATATTCAATAGAGTTTGATGTCAGTTGCACACACAATGAGTAATCACATTGAAATCAGAGCCCTAAATAGAAATTGAAGTCATAAATGCAAGATAATCAAAAGACTACTTAAAACAGTTGGTATTAACTCTGTGATGTTAAGAAAATGGAAACAATATGTTCGCTTTTAAGATTTAAAGGTGCATTCTTTTCGTATTAAAAAAGAGCTCTTAAAAATTATGTCCTTTCTTTTCATCACAAATTGTATACATCACCTAGTCAAAACTAATGACCTTTACAGTGACCACTCTTTCTCAATTTTACGCAGTTAGAGCTCTGCACATCTATTTCATAACCACAATAATGCATGGTCTAGTGTAGAAGTCAGGACAGGTTATTATGCCTTGCTGAGGAAATGGAAGGATATTACAAAACAATCAATTCCTTTATTGATTTTACACTTTCACACACATACACACACAAGGGAACACTAGCAATATAGAGAGAACCTTGGTGACATCATTTTTTTAGTGCCAACTGTTCATTCACTGAAAGGTCATTTCTATATTTCCTACCCGTGTGTGTGTGTATGTGTGTGTGTCCCCGTGTCCCTTGGTATAATCTCAATGTCACTCTGCAAATGCATTCTTACAATGAAAGCAAATGAACATGCAGGGACTTAAAAAAAATCTCTTGGTCTCACTGCAGGAATAACCACCACAGACACAAAATATTGGCATTTCACAAGAGAATATTTATCCAGTCTATGGACATGCTCATGCATACCTCCAGCTGCAGAGAGTTTCAGGAGTGAAGAATACATATTACTTAGGAGTTTTCAGGCCCTGCACTAGTGATATGACCAATACCTCCTCAACTTCCACAATAGACTAATTTCAAAGTCCAGCAGAATCTGATAAGCTTAAGCTTTGAAGCAGCTTTTCCCTTTCAACCAGATCCTCAGGTTCCAGACCACTGGAATTCTGTTAACCTTGGATTTCAATATCAGATCTCTTGGGATGTACTTGTAATAGCTTTAGTGATTTTTTTTCCTTCCTTCATTTCACACAATTGTTGCTACTGAGTAGAGTACCCATATATACTGTCCAGCTACCATTGTGAACAGTTCATACAAAAGAGTTACTCTGCTTTGTGAAATCTCATGCCACAATGAATTTGCGAGTCTATCATTGCTACGGAAGGAAAAACTAGGGGGATAATTTGGGTAATCTGGCCTCCATGTTATCATCCCTATGGTTATGGAGTTTGAAGTAGCCTACATAGTCCTCTTACTCTTTGTAATCATCACAATCTTCTTGTGTGAAAAGTTATACTGAGAAATAGTGACTGGCCCAGCATTTCATAGATGAGTAGCAATATAAACCAAGATCTCCTCAGTATCTGTCCAACACTAACTACTACATACATCACTTCAATTCAAGTGTGTACCTATGCTGGAGGAGGGCAAAATAAGTGCAGAAGAATTTTGCCCTTCCAATGAAATTTCCCTTTAGTTCCCAAATGCCTAACATTATAGAGAGTGAGCCACTAAAAATCGTTCATACCTAGAACTCATATCTGCTGAGTTTACATTCCCTTGATCACATTGCCTGCCATTTTAATTTGGATACTTAAAACTGTATTTCAAAATGATCAACTGAAAGTTTACATTACTGAACTGATAAAACTTTGGAAACTGAGAGGAGGCAGAATTCTTGTTTGGGTGGGACAATGTCTTCATTCTCCCTTTCTCTGTAGCTATACCCCTGATGTAACCCTTTGATCAGCAACCTTGTACTAGGACTTTCATTTCCTCATTTCTTTTTTTACCCATTTAATTGTCCTTTTGTTTCAAATGTCATGGTAACGCAATATTGGTAATTTCATGAAAACATGCATGGCAAAAATTAAAACAGTTTTCCTTTTTCTTTGAAAGGCTTGCTAAAAGGAGCAAAGCCATTTCCAGGCTCAGACTTTACATGAAGTAATTGCAACTGTGAGTGCTAATCAAGTGTCAGCAGTGGAGAAGCAGAGGCTGTTCTGAAGCTTTGTTTCAATGGGAAGTGTGATGTCTTTTATCTTCAAGTACCACTAAAAATAATATACTGTTCTGTGTGCATATATTGGGGACTGACAGCTAACTTTATCTGTTAGTCCTTTATGTACCAAAAGCCTGAAATTTACACTAAAGATCAGCTTCTCTGTATTATTTAGATTACTAGATTACTTAGACAATAGATTTTTTTTTTAAAAAAAGAAAGACCCATTGTTTAAATAATATGGAGGAAAAAATCTATCAGGATAATAAAGTTACTGTATAGACATGGAACCTATAGCACTGCACAAACCACTGGATTTCCTTCCCCAACAAGACTTTTTATTAACAATCTGCAGATTTTGAGCAAAATGCTGAGCACAGAACAACAAAGTACATCTTATTTTACTTATATTAGTCCTCATCCTAGTAGATCAGGCATTTTAGGCCATTTCCGCACAACACTGTTATAGTGCTGGTATTGCACTTTCAAGATCCTGTGGAATCGTGGAGTTTGTACTTTAAGGAGCGGCATTTAGAATTCTCAGCCAGAGAGTTCTTTGGCCTCAGTAAACTACAAACCCAAGAATTCCACAGGATGTTGAAAGTGGAATAATAGCACTATAACAGTGTATAACAGTGTAGGGCAGAAATGGCCTTAGTTTCCTAAAGTCATTTTTCATGGCAGAATTCACATTGAACTAATATACATGGTAGTCATTCTGTGACATTGTTATGGTTCTGTATTTCAGCTACCCACCTATCTATCTATCTATCTATCTATCTATCTATCTATCTATCTAAGCAAAAAGACAGTTAGGACAAAAAAAATCCCAACTAATCTATTTCTTTTTGTGAATTAATTAATTTGTTTTTGAAAACAAAGGAGTTTAACTGCTGATTGCATTGAACATTCCATCTCATGAACATGTTTTCTAAATCAGAGTGTTTGGATATTGTGGAATGTCCTTGATTCCACACGCACAGACTGTCCTGTGGACATCGGATATTTTGATACCCTATGAAATACTGGAATTTTCATTGGGGTTTGAAAATTCCTCAGAGTAAGACACTCAATTTATTTTATTTTTATTGACCTGGGTAAGAGTTAATTAATAGAGGCTGCTTGGGGGTGCTCCCATGGGCTCTATAAAGAGTCCAGCTGAAACATTCAGAAGTGGTTGGTGTTTTTGAATCCTGTTCAGAGACAGCCTCATGTAGACAGAGTTAGGGAGTCCAAAAGAAATGCATATAATGCATGTGTTACCATGGCTAAATCAGATACATTTCAGTACAGGTTCATTTGATTTTAAGCTGTGCAAAGGTACTCCTGATCATCATGGATGTCTGGATATTGAGACTCAGGATTAGATCCCGAAAAGGCAGCAAAAAAATCAATCTGTAGCTTCAAGGAGACTTCAGTTCCATCCAACACAGTCTGAAACCCTGATCAGCCACTCTGCTGACTATCAGTCCACCCATCTCATCTGGATGAACTTCAATTTGTTAATCTTCATCTGGTCCATTAATGATGGTGGTCATTGATTGAGAAGTTTAACAGATGAGGTGAAAAGGAGAAATGCCATCATATTTATGCTGTAAAGTTCCCTGAGGATCTTATTTTATCTTGTTAAAAATTCATTGTCATTCTTTGATCAAGCCATAGACTTCTAAATGTGTTATGGTCAACCCTGACATACATTGTGGCTGCCTACAGGCTATGACAGCAACTGGTGCTGTTTTGTAGCAGCTATGAGAATTGCAGAGGGGCTGTCTGGTTAGTGGTAGCAGTTGACTGTCTTATTAGCTATTTCTAGAAGCTTCTGTGCCAGGTGGGGAGAGATTGCAGGCCTATATGTAAATAGTCCTTTATTTGGGGTAGAATCTACCCGTACCTCTTGGCTCTTCTTCAGACATGAAGGCATTGCTAAGTAAAAAAATAGAGCATGGCTGTCCTGACTTACACAAGTAACATTAAATTTCCATGACTTGAACTATAAATGAAATATTGCTATCTATCTATCTATCTATCTATCTATCTATCTATCTATCTATCTAGTGAGATCTTGCTAGTTGTGCCTGGACTGAAATTGTAGATCCACAAGGCTTATTGTAAATAACAAAGCCCTGACATAAAAGTCATATCTTCATAATCCCACAGCAGGTCAGCAGAAGAGGGGGCCAGGAATTGACTGCCAACATTTGATGCTTGACAAAGTAAAAGGGGTTAACTGAGGTCAACAGAAGGAAACACATGGTGGACTTGAGGGTTGAACCAATAACTACATGGGATAGACACTGTGCAAACTCTGAGATAAGCATAAGCAGCAATCAATAAAGCAAAGGAAAACCACAAGACTTAAGAAATCATACAGGAGCAGCTTTTTAAAAACAAGAAAAAGATCAATTTTTCTCCTCTCTGTTTCTGCTGGCTGTATTATATCTGAGTCACAGTCACTTTGCCTTTTCTGATATGGATGCTTGAATGAATCATACTCTTTTCTTTCATTCATTTAGTTAACTATTTTGTCTTAAACGTGTAAACTGGAAGAAGGCATAACAAATGCAGTCCACCCAGACAGATAATTTTTGTACGAATTGAATGGATAATGTATTCATTTAGGAGGAGAAGGGCTATGTAAGGGTATCTGCAGATTTTTTTTTTCTGAGCAGAAACAAAACTCCATTGTGAAGTGTGACTGTGATTCACATGTATAGCATATCCTGTTAAAACAACCTGTGCATTAGGTTTTTGTTTATGTCCACACAGGGGCCTAAATCTTGTTGTTAGTTCTCATTACAGTAGACCCATGGGAGTTACCTACGTGGTGAATCATCATCTTTAACAATTGACTGAACAGGTCTACTCTACTTGGGACTAACCAACAGGATGCTAGCCGTGGCCTGATGTTAATATTGCATTGTGTCACATTTAGCAGCCTAGAAAGAGTGATAAGAAAGTCCTCAGGGCATGGAATCCAACAGCACTAACACAGAACAGAAGAGGTATCATTGGCTTGAATAGAGGCTTATGTGGTGCAATTTCAAAAGTAGAAATTAAAACACACACAGACAAATGGACTGCATGTCCCTCCTGCCAAACCAAAGAAATATGGGAGTGAGGGAGGCTCCACGCCAACTTCCAGAACAGAGACATATAGGGTATTTTGAAATCTTGAAATCTTGTGTGTGTTAGGAATTGAACTTCTTACTAAGGCCATTTCTGCCCTACCTTGTTATAGTGCTATTATTCCATTTTCAACCTCCTGTGGAATTCTGGTGTTTGTAGTTTACTGAGCCCAAGAGCTCTCTGGCTGAGAATTCTAAATGCGCCTCCTTAAACTACAAACTCCATGATTCCACAGGATGTTCAAAGTGGAATTGGAGCACTATAACGGTGTAGGGAGGAAATGGGCTCTCTTCTCCTCTCTTTGCGTTTCTGGTTTCCCCATAATTTATGCCTGAAATGGCGAAAGTGAAACACTTTCTCTTTTCTGTTAGATTACACTCAGGACCCATACTAATCAGAAAAGACCATGAAAAATAATGAAATAAAATCTATATTAATATAGGCCATTTCCACACGGGGCGAGGGAATCACCCCGTGACGCTACTCACCGGGCTTTAAGGCTCCCTGGTCCAGTCCACGCTGCTCTGGAGCAGTGTGTGGCTGCCACTCTGCACTGCTCTGGGGATTAAAATGGCGGCTTCCGGTTGGTCGAGGGTCTCAGCTCAGCAGCCTAAAGCCCACCCCCGGCATATCGCAGGCTTGCACCAATGTGAGCCTGAGAATCTGCATAAGGGAGCAGGCTTGCATTGGCATGCTTCGTGCTTTTGAAAGACCTGTTTTTAGCGGTCTTTCAAAAGCATGCTGGACGACCACTTGGGATCATTCCAGAGTGGGCTGGGGTGCAGATCTACGTAAAGTAGGTCTGACCCAGTCCGCTCCCAGGTGCAGATGTCCTCCCTGGAGGACGCTGTTCACCGTTTTAAAAACCCCGAGTGGAAATGGCCCTAGTCCCTTGCACAACATCCACTGGTGTCAAATGGCAATAGGTATGCATGAATCAAAGTATAGCCAGTGAATGTCATATATATATATATATATATATATATATATGCGCAAGCATAAACATAATCAGTTTAATTTCTGCATTATTGTGCAGTTTCAGAAAATACATGATTTTTTTAAAAAAACGTGTGTATGTATTTTATATATATTTAACCATTATGGTCAATTTAACACATCTTTCCATAATGTATTTTTGAATTCAGCTTTTCTTATAAAAAAGATTGTGTGGCCAGCTGCCAATAGCATATTTATTTTGTGTGCAAAATTTGGTTTTATAATTACATTAGAAAACTCAGAACCATATTCCCATCTTCACATTATTTTAGGGAGTGTAGACTAATTTGCTCTTTAAAAGAAAATTTAAAAACAAATAACTTAAATTTGTTTAAAAATGTAAACCAAATGAAATTCTTCAGAATCCAAGACTGCAAACAGGAAGTACAAAATAATAGTGATATTTTACCTGTAGTTATCAGAAGCACAGGATATATCTATATTTCTCCATAGGAGGTAACAGCAGAAGTGGTAAATTCTTTATGAGCTTTGCACTGCCACAGTTATAGAGATGCAATTCTTCACTAATTTTCTTAAAGATTAATTTTATCAGCTTTGTTCCTACTCCAAAGGGGGTAAAAATGCTCAAAAAACTTTTTTTTTTTTAGAAGCCTATTAAGTACAGGACCTATTTACATGTGGCTATTTTCTGTGCAGAAAAAGTTTTTTTTTCCCCCCTGCACAGAAAATGCTGCTTTCTATGCAAAACAGTCACATATGAATTTTGTGCAGAATAAGTACTAAACTCGTCATTCCAGGAGTCCTTTGATCAGGATTTCTCAATACTCAAAATATTTTTGTTTGATCATTTTGGAATATTTTTGAATATTTCTGCCTTCTCCACACAATTTACAATATTTGTTTGTAGATGAATGCAGTTACACCTCTTTCATAATATTTGGATCTTATATGTGCCAAGCAGAGAAGGAGTTAAAAATCCCAGGAGTACAGCCATCTCATGAATTGTTCAGTAAATGAAGCCTCTGTTATCACTACATGTCACCTTCCTTTACTACCAACTTTTATTACCTTAAAAAACTAAATAACTAATAATCTATATTTTATTATTCAACTTTTCTTTCACACATTTACAATTGATATAATCAATATTTGTATAATGTTCCTCCCTTTGAATAAAAATAATTTATTCAAAGTTTGTTTTAGATGACAGGAACTGTGATTTCTAAAATAACAAGCTACTCTACACTGTAAGGTTTCTCAGGCTTTGATGTTTCCACCTCTGATTCTTTTTAGGTGCTGGTTGGAGCTGTCACAATGTTCACAGAATCTGCTAGACTCAGGATACACTAGACCAGTCCTCATCAATGTTGCAGAACACCCTACATTCAGTGTGATTTTAGTCTTTTTGCTATCAGCTTCCAACTCTCATCAAACCCAGACAAGCTCCTACACTCCAGTCTGTGATGATTTAATTCAACTTTCTGGCCATTGCAGCATATGACACCTTCCAAAGCTCTTAAGCATCATTCCCCATGCCTGCATTTTGACAAAATCTGACAGCGGCACACTGCTAAAAATTCACATTTTGAATTTGGAAAAGCTGACAATGTTTCTTTTCAGGTCTAATTCAACCATACAAAGAACAGAAACAACAATGAACATTTTGTGAGAGGCACTGCTCTGACAGAAGCGACAACCTGTCGACAGACTGAATATGTCCCACCCAAGTGTTAGATAGGTGAATCTGTCTTTAGTCCCTTATGCTGAGGTTCTTTTGTCACCAACATGAGCTTGACA
Organism: Cyclura pinguis; assembly: GCA_030412105.1. Classification (NCBI taxonomy): domain Eukaryota; kingdom Metazoa; phylum Chordata; class Lepidosauria; order Squamata; family Iguanidae; genus Cyclura; species Cyclura pinguis. The sequence goes on from CM059600.1 coordinate 137,698,739, forward strand.
TAGAGTTAGAACCAAATACATGGCCTTCAAAGCAGCAAAGTCAGACGTAGAGCGACAGATGTCCCAAATTTAATGAGAACACTAGTGAGATTCCAGTTGTGTTCAGGCCATTTATTGTATTTCTCTTCCACCCTACATGTTATAGTTATTCTATCGAGTATAATGCACCATGCAACTGTAGGTAACCATTCCCTGAAGGCACATCATTTTCAAAGAAAGTTTTTTTTTTTTTGTCAACTTGGTATAGTTTTCCTATAGGGAATTTTATTGAAATAAAAATGAAGTAAAAGAAGAATATGCCATTTCTCAACACATTAAGTAAATCCAGGAATCTTCATTGTGATCCAGAACCACACTGAGTAAGAATCTGTTTCCAGAGAATGGTAAAAAGGAAGCCTTCCAGAATGAAAAGTTTGAGTCATATCAAAACCACTGCAGAGAGGGGGAAAGGTTAATAGAAATTCTGTATTTCTTCCACATAGTTGTCACAGTGCAAGTGCAAAGTAATTTGAATGTGAGGAATAATAAGTGGCATATTTAAAGATCATCCTGCAAATCAAATAGACATAACCTGCAAATCAAACAGCCACCTTAGGTCCCATGCCATAAGAAAGATGCGATACAAATAACATAAAATAATCATTGCTCTACTTGCCCACAACATGATGAGTCATCACTTACTGAGCTGTTTTACCATTGCAGGTAGCAGAGATGGTACCAGAAAGAAGAAACGGTTGCCTTTTCTCTTTAGAACTTAGTTCAAAGCCAAGCTTTTTCCACAGCAAGTTAGATTTCAGGTGTTGGGTTGTCTTGTTATATGGGATGACCCATATTTCAGGCCCAGACAGCTTCTCCCCAATAGAGCTGGAAAGTATCCCATATTATAAGAGATATACTCTTATCTGAGGGCTAGAAAGCTTTTTCTTTTAGATAGACTGAAAAAGATGACAAAAATCCTTTATTTTTGCGGTGTAAGCCCTTCATAAAGACAAAAGTGTATGCATCATGTAATTTATTAATCTGAACAATATGTTAATTCTACAGAGAAATACTTGGCCAGGTTAACCAAAATCAATTCTTTTATTATTTATTTATGGACAACACAAGAGCTATTTCCAGAATATCAACCTTTCATGCCATTACTTTTGATTATTTATTATTGGTATTTGGAAAACCTGCCAACATTTTTCAGACGCCATATAAAGGGGGTAGATTAAAAAGCAGGCAATTGACCAGTGGGTTCTCAAAGCAAAGCAAAGTTAGAAACTGACAATGTGACGAAAAACTTTTATAGGATCAAGACCAATCAGGGAATATTAATAAGGATGGGCAGCATTTTAATCCTAAATGTTCAATACTTCATTACTTGGCAACCAAAGAATCTTAATAACAGAAGCATAATATGCAAAATGCTGGCATCTGCAGTAACTAAATCCCACCACTTCACAGAATTGGTCCTGTGTGAAAAGCAAAGGGATGGGTGTAATTCTGAGGGTGAAAGGCATAAAATTGTAGTGCTTAATTCTCTCCTTATTTACTGCTGTTACCTTGAAATGATTCCCTACATTCTACCATGTTTTTCAAACATGTCACGGCAAAGCCTTTAAGAAAAGAAGAGCCACTGGTTAACATGCAATTAAACTTTTACAAAAGAACAAGATTTGTGTTTCTAATCAATGTGAACAACAAATTATCTGCTACAATTATCACTGAATGTCCCCTGCACTGTTTGACATAGAAATCATTCAGAAACTGAAATACGAAAAACACACATGTAATCACTGCAGGTACAGGGAAGCAAAATGTAGCGTGAAGCAGTGAAATTGGATTAAAAATGTCAATTTCCAATACAAAATTCTGTCAAAGCAAATGATAAATTTCTTGACTTGTAGCCAGATTTCAATTAATTATGCTTGCTACACACTGCAGATAGAACTTATTAGATGTTCGCCGACAGGGCTTATTAGCGGAAGTTTCTTCAATCAGTGAAAAAGCAGAATTAATGTCAGAAGCAGCAGTGAAAGTAGTGGCTCAAAACAGCAAATCCTGACAAATGCAAAGTCCATAATGGAACCACTAGATAACTCCTACCCACCAAATCCCCTTTTGTACTAATTTAGAGCTGTACATATCCCTCTGAGAATCACTGGCTGAAATTTGGAATTAAATTAAGCATCAAGCCTATTTTATACTAAAGATGCTAGACTACTTTATATCAGTTTTCAGAAGGTGGCTAGTCACACTGTGAATCAGGAAATTGATATCTGAATTTCCTATGAGTACTGGGGAGCCTTTTATAAATATCCCTCAAGCAAATAAAGTGAACTGCTAAATATATTCATGCAAAAGTATAGGCCATTTGATTTAAATGCCAGTTCACTTTGCCAACAGTGCTGTCAAATGAATTTCATACACATACTTGCCCATTCATCCACTTTCTGTGTAACACTGGAAAAAGCAAATATTGTAGGGCAATAAACATGAGCCAAATGCAAAGATGGTTGCAACTGAAACATGCTTTCTCCAAGGGTACCTCTCCCCAACCTTGTTAGATCACCTAGATCTGGAAAAAGCAAAACAGTTAAGCCATATAGTCCTATTTTGTGTTTTAAGGTATTTGATGGAACTTCCCTGAGAAAGCTTTCTAAAAGAAAAGGGAGGACTACATCTCCTTAGCAATTCAGTCTCCTCACACTAGGATTGCATTCTGCACAGTAAAATGTAGTTGGACATTATGAAGTTATATGCTATTATGGAAAAAATGGGCTCCACATGTATGTTCAACTAGAATTACCCTCTTCTGTATGGAAGACATCAGAAAACACTAAGAATACCAACAGAATGGTTGAGAATGCATGAAATAGCCTTCATAGATTCATGGTATCTTAGAGTTTCAAGGGAGTACAAGGGCCAGCTAGTTCAATTCCCTGTTATATAAGAATGTACAACAAAAGCACTCCAATCTCTGTCTAATAGATGGAGAGTCCACTAACTTCTTAGGCAACCTATTCAACTGTTGAACCACTCTTGCAGTAAAAGAGTTCTTCCTAATGTTTTCATGAAATGTGAATCATTGGTTCATGTTCTTGTCTCCAGAACAGCAGAAAACCAGCATGCTCTATCTTCTACATAACATCGCTTCAGATATTTAGAGATAGCTACCATGTCACCTCTCAATCTTCCCTTTTCAAAGCTAAACATATCCAGCTCCCTAAGCCTTTCCTCATAAGGCTTGGTTTCCAGATCTTTGATCATCTTGGTCGTCCTTCTCTGAACATGTTCCAGCTTGTCAGTACCCTTCCTGAACTGTGGTGCCTAGAAATTGGCACAGTATTCCCAGTCAAATCTGATCAAAGCAAAATAGAGTGGCATTAGTACTTCCGTCAATCAGGACATTGTCCTCTTGTTGATGCAACACAAAATTGCATTGGCCTTTTTGGCTGTTGCATCACTATTGACTCATCTTTAGTTTGTTGTCTAGCAAGATTCCTGACATTTTTCACATATTCTTCTTTCAAGCCAGGCTTCACTTACCCTATATTTCATTTTTTCCCCCTGCTTACTTTACATTTATTCATTTTGTTAATTTTGGCTCAATTCTCCGATCTGATAAGGTCATTTTGAATTCTAATCCTGTCCTGTAGGGTAATAGCAATTTCCCATTTGATGTCATCAGCAAATTTGATAAACATTACTTCTATACTATAATCTGAGTCATTTAAAAATATGTTAAACAGCACCAGGCCCAGGACGGAACTCTAAAGCACATCAGTTGTCACTTTATTCCAAGATGAAGACCAACAATGGGCAAGTACTCTTACGGCTTTGTCAATTCCGCCTAATTATCACACTTTCTAGCCCACAGTTCACAGCTTGGCTGCAAGAATATGATGCAAAATATTGTCAAAAGCACCAGTAAAATCAAGACATGCTACATCCACAATGCTTCCCTGATCTACCAAACTTGCAACTTTCACAAAAAGAGAGAGGAGAGGGAGTGAGAGGGAGAGAAAGAAATTAGTTTGACATGACTTTTTTTTTTTTTTGGAGAAACCCCTGCTGGCTCTTAGGCCATTTCCATACTAGATCGTTACAGCGCTATTATCCCACTTTTAACATCCTATGGAATCCTGGGGTTTGCAGTTTAGGGAGGGGCCTTGGAGGTCCCTGTCTAAACTGCAAACCTCAAGATTCCACAGGATGCTGAAAGTGAAATAATAGCACTATAAAAATCTAGTGCGGAAATGGCCCTAGTAATCACTGCATTCCTCTCTAAGTTTGTGCAGACTGATTCTTAATACCTTTTGAATCCTTCTTAGAATGTCACTAAAAGAATGAATAATTTCTTTCTTCAAGAATTCTATTGTCTAAAAAGAAATACCCAATTAATAAATACTGGCTGAGAAAATAACAGCAAATTTGGCATCTATGGGCCTCTCCGCACTACACTGTGATAGTGCTAGTATTCCACTTTCAACACCTTGTGGAATTTTGGGGTTTGTACTTTCCTAAGGCCAAAGAGCTCTCTGGCTGAGAATTCTAAATGTCCCTCCCTAAAGTGCAAACCCGAGGATTCCATAGGAAGTTGAAAGTGGAATAATAGCACTATAACAGTGTAGTGCAGAAAGGTCCATAGATGCCAAGTTTGATGTTATTTTCTAAGCTGGTATTTATTAACTGGGTGTTTCTTTTTAGACAATAGAATTTTGTGGTATATAGTTATTTTTGTAGTTACAGTTATTATTGTTTTGCAATTTAATCCTGTGCTCTTTTCATTTGCTATGATTTCAGAGCATTTATAAATTGGCATAGACTGGCATTCTAGACTAATTTACCTGGCAGTATGCCCTACAGAACACAATAGGACCTATTTCTAAGTAAATATGTCCTATCCAGTTATAGCTCAGTACTCTATGTGTATGTGAATTTGCTTAGCTGTAACATCTACTAGACTGAGCAGAGCTTACTCCCAAGAAAGTGTGCTTAAGTTTGCAGTCTTACTGATGGAAATCACATTGTTACATGGCCAGCTACTCACCCATTTCATTTATCTCACTTTGATACCAGTAGAGAGGTAGACAGTTCAGTGTTTGTACTTGTGTGTCTGTGTGTGTATGGAGGATGAGAGAGAGGACACTTAGTGTTGGTTTTGTAGAATGTTTAAAACTAAAAGGCAACGGAACAATTTTCAATCAGCAAACCCTCCTGTGCCATTATAAAGCAAGATAGGCATTGACTTTCTGTGTTAGGGACTATATTCAGGAAAGCTATTTATACAAGAGCTTGGATCTACTGGAATGACCTGACCTCGGTGGGAGCACTCTTAGTTTGGAAATGAAAGTGAGAAAATATTCTCTTCACCAGAACTGTTGTCCTTGGCTTTGATAAGTCACTCAAATAGGAAGCAATTGCCTTACTATCTTCTTAAATTCAGTTCCGAGTATACAAGGAGGAAAACAAAATTTCTTTTTCATTTGCTGCCCACACACCTGAGCTGCTGAACACTAGCAATTGATGGCAGTGAGCCAGAAGTTGTTCTCTCTCTCTCTCTCTCCCCCCCCCCCTCTGGTAATACCTGGTTTTGATAAGTAACAAAAGGCACCCTGATAACAGAGAGAGTACATTTATGAATTCCTCTAATCTCTTTAAAATTTTTTCAATAGCTCTAAATTAAATCTCTCTCAATCTTATCCCTTTAGCCATCAGAAAATCCAGAGAGTATTTTGATCGAGACATCCATTGCACCAAGGATCTTTCATTACAACACACAAACGAGCCACTTTTATTGAACAAGAACCCAATTATTTGACCTGGCTTCAGGTTTCATTCTACCTTAGCTGCTTCTACCTTGACACAGGGCTGCTAATCTCCTCTGACGGGCATTGCTATGTATCAGTTTTGATACACTAAGATGATTCCCAGCTTCCTTCACACAGAGCTACTGATTAAACCAAGATGCCCATCTTTGCTTCCAAGGGCCAATGAATATCAATGAGGAGAAAGAGCTGGGTGAAATTTTTTCACCTCAAAATATGAGACACAGTCAGAAACAGACAGTGAGTTAAATAAGCTAATTAAGTCTGAGATCTAATGGATAAGAGTAGTCGTGAGTATATTTCCCCTGACCCCATTCAGAATTTGTTTGGTAATTAAAAGCTTTTTTGATGAGTATTTGGGAGAAATTTACTCAGTTTGTTTTCTGGTATTTTCTTCTGGTTAATAATGTTGGTTCTGCCAAAACATATTTATGATCATACTTCAAATTGTTGAACTCAAGAACCTAGGGTAACTGGCTGTCTATCTAGGTGGATAAACAGTAGGTCCATTGTCCAAAATATCCATAGCTCCTGTATAAACAAGGATCATAGGTAACCATACAGACTGAGATAAAAATCTAATATAGAAATAGAAATAGAAAAAGAAAAAAAAACAGTTAGAAGGAAGTATTTAGTCAAAGTCAAATAGTTTTCTTATGCTATAGGTAAGTTGCTTGAAATGTGGGTGGGATTTTATAGCACCTGGTACATATAATATACCCTCAGAGTCAGCTGAAAATGTTGAGATGGTTTGGTGTTTCAATTCCAAAAGTTAGAGTTCTGTCTGCAGATGACTGGTAGCTCAAGAGTTAAGGCATAACTTCTAGAAGACCAAGAAGACACACCCTTCTCTTAGGTGTGCCTCCTCCTTTCGAAGTGTTGTGACCATGCAGCTTACTTTATCATTTCTTGAGAAATGTAGCTAGAAGCATCAGACATGGTACAAAAACATTTGAAATTTTAACAATAAGCCTTCTTGAAATAAATGATACACAGCAACAAAAGAGTCTTTTAGAGTAAACTAAGAGATACAAACAACACCATACAATGCTTTCAAGAAACAGTCAAGGTTGCAGTGATTGTTTGTTGGATCAGCACTTTTCTCAAGAGCAGTCTGACACTGATTCAGTTCTATCATTCAATTTGAATAGGTTTCGTTCAAGATCAAAGAAATACAGATACATCAGAAATCCCTTATTTGGACTTTAGTCATGCAGTTTTCTCATGATTTACACCTGTGCCACTCAGATAATGTCCAAACTAAGTAACCTTAAGGGAAAGGTCTAATTATATGGTTCTTTTCCTACCTAGCTATCCTACCTAGGACTACTCTCCCTGGGAGTTTTATATGCCTACGTGAAATAACTCTTATTGCTAACCTTGCTGTATGGCTTCTCTGGGCAATTATGGAAAAGTAGACATGCTTCACATCTGATCTAGAAGTAAGCTTCTTATGTTCAAAGCCAAACTGGATCAGATGTTCCTGAAGTGTGTGTGTCTCCCTGAATCCAACCTACTCCTTAATTTCTATGTCCCACAATTCAACAATATGCCTCCTTTCATCCCCAGTTGGACCAGACAGCTGTTATTTTTTCAACTTGTAAAAGGTCTTCAGTGATTGTCTTAATTCGTCTATTGTCTTCCCATATGCCCTGTATGTGATGGGATCTGAACCAGAAATATTTAAGAAATTACGTTGGACCATAATCTGGTCTAATAAAAGGAGATAAGAACACATGTTTTATCACTTTAGAAAAAACATCCCCCCCTCTCTCTCACACACACATAAACTTTAGCAAAATTTTTCAAAAGGTATTATATTATTTAGAAGCCTTTATCTGATTGGTCTTGAGCATATTTTTCATCTGTTCTCGGATGCTGTATTTTGAGTCACTACCTCCATGATCATTCAGGTAACGAGTTTAAATAATTTCATCATCATCCCAACTTTGCAGAAAAAGGCAGAGGTGAAACTAATTGAGTGGAGAAAAAGGGGACAAAGTTATGAATAAAGGGAAAGGTGAGAGATTCTTGTAGGACACATGTAGTGGTCTCCTGACAGGATACACAGGATGGCCTCTACACAACATTTCTGGAAAGCTGCTGGGTGCGAGATATATCTCTACTATGTGAGAGAAGGCTGCCAAGAAAGTCTGGCTGAAGACTGAGGTAGGACCATTGGGAGTGATTGTGTCAGCAAGACTGCCAAGTGAGCTTCTCCAGACAATTCTTCTTTCACTGACTGTTTGTTCAATACAATTTGTAAATTTAAGAAATAATACTGTGGCTTGTTTTAGTCTCAGTTTGATGCCTGCTTCTCTACAATTCACCATAAATCAGTAAAGGGGGAAAAAAGAGACCATTTCAGCATGCTGCAGAGTATCTCCACACACTGTAATACAGAAAAAGCTTTGGCAGGCAGTCTTCTAACCCCTCTATCTCAACAGGCATGGGTGAGGATTTTGTTTTGTCCATTTTTGAGCTCACCATAATCAACAAATTTCTTCATAAATTCAACATAAAGAATTAGAGAGATTAGGGAAAGAATCACATATATGAGGAAGCACAATTGACAGATTCAGCCATCTACACAAAGAGTGAGTACTTTGCTTTTAAGGATGTGGCTTTCATTTCGTATGCATTCAATCACTAGGTTAAAAAGCAGAAGGAACTGGAAACATCAAGTGAATCTGATATAAAAGACAGATAGACTCTCAGGATATATAAAAGAAGATTTCATTTCTCAAAGTAGCTCAACACATTTTGACCAGGAAACAGCTGTATGGCTTTTCTCAGAGTCTCTTAAAAGGAAGGAGGAGGAGACAATGCATGTGCAACAATCATAATTATAGTCAAGACATAAAAAAAGAATTAATATATGTGTATGGGTGTGGGGGTCTGTCTTGTATCAAATTATATGTAAAATGGGTACTATTTTAGGCATGATGTAGTGGTCTGAGTGTTGTATTAGGATTCTGGGAAAGAAGGGTTCAAATCCACACTTATCCTTGGAAGCCCCCAGGTGCTCTTGAGCCAGTCACACTTCCTCAGCCACAGAAGAAGGCAATGGCAAACCTCCTCAGAAGAAATCTTGGGTTTTCTACACTACATTGTTAAGAGTCCTATTATTCCACTTTCAATATCCTGTGGAATTCTGGGGTTTGTAGTTTACTGAGGCCAAAGAGCCCTCTGGCTCAGAATTCTAAAGGTTCCTCCCTAAACTACAAACCCCAGGATTCCATAGTATGTTGAAAGTGGAATAATAGCACTCTAGCAGTGTAGTGTGGAAAGGCCTCTTGCCAAGAAAACCCTGGGAGAGAGTTACCATAAGTTAGAGCATGCATACAATGTAATATTTATAAACCATTCAGAAACTTGACTTGTAGGGATGTTTTTCAGAAAGCCTCTGTAGCAACCAATAGTTTTCAGAGTAGAAAACAAAGCCTATACTTTTGCATATTTTTTTTATCCTATCTGTGTATCTGCATCAAATTTATCATAACAGAGAATTTTGACTTGGTTATCATTCATAAGAACTTACTGAAATTCGCAAATGTCTTCATAAATTCAATAGAAAGAGAGATCAAAGTGAAGGTAAGCTGGAAGAAAGCAAAACTGATAGAATAATCAATTTTTCTATGTTACCATGCAAAAAATGCTAAATCTGGGATGCCCAGTAAGCAGAATCCCAGGCTGTGAGGAATCTTTAAGAGCGAATCTATTTGGGTTGCTAAATGAACCATTAGCAAGCATATTCACTTTTTCTTTTAAGCAAAACTAGGCATAGGATGTGTGTGCAAATGAAAGGTTTTTTTGTTTTGTCTTTTCTGAATGGAATTGGGTGATTTTCGTCAGGATCCTAGCAGAGAAGAGAAGGTTTAAGTTTCCCTTTCCAGCTCCCAGACAGCTATGGTCCCTTTGAAAATTATGCTCTCATGACTCCTATTACATTTCCATACCACCACTATGGTGGTTAATGATTTGTGCCTCATAACTTTTAGAATCTGGATTGAAGTTCACAGCATTCCTCACAGCTACTGGGAGCTGCAATCTAATTGATGACCAACCATGGAATAATAAGCCTAGATACAGAAAACTGAATTAAGTTTGGACTATTTTTTACCTAATCTATTTAAAGTTCTGTTGGCCTGGAAATGGAGCAAGAGGGAGGAGAGCAATGTAAGGCAGGTCCAGCTGAGACCAGGTATCACCCTTTGACTACCTCCTCAGCCCTCCCTTGGGTGAAACATCTCATCCCTGAGGGAAATCCAAATACTTGGGTTTCTCCTCAGCTGGCTGTAATTGGAAGGTAACCCAATGGACTCTTACCTAAGCCACAGAACTCTACAAGTGGGAGCCTGAATCCCCTGGTTAGTTTCAAAGGTAGTCTCCCATCTCCATGGGAACTTAAAGAAGAAGTTTCAGAGCCCTACACTGCATTAAAAGGATGCCTATTGTATACACTGAAGTCTTCTATTCTCTTCCTCCCCTTACTACCTGCCAAGTTTCTGTCTATTTATTAGCACCACCCAAAACCAATTGCCAAAATCCCACAGATACAGCATGGGGAAGGAAAAAAAATACTGATTGAGGGGAGAAAATTATTATGTGGCTCTGAAGCAACCAGTAAAACTCACACTGTACTGAGGAAGATAGGCTACACTACGAAGAACCAAAGAGGGCACGTGCAGGGGTGAGCAGGCCTAAAATAGTCTCTGACTATTAAATAGTCTCTGACCCACCCCCAGAGGCAAGGTACCCTGTTATCTCCCATGGAGGGGATCAAACACCTACCTTTCCTATCATTTGCCACTTGAGTCCAGATGAGTACAACTTCTGGAAGGCTACATTTGCCTACCTATGGACTAAATAAAGAAGGTTCATTCATCTGACTCTATTCCATAACTCAGCAACATAATGTAAATGATGTTTATTTTTTTCCACATGAAAATGAGTACTGAAGCAGTTCAAGTGTTGCAAAGCCTGAATGACTTAAATCAGAATCTACCTGAACTGCCATATTAAACACAAATAGGTCTCTTTCACTCTATATAAATATGGCACTATGATTCAACTTTAATCACCGTGTCTACATCCTATGGAATCTTGGGATTTGTAGTTTGGTCAAAGGCTCTAGAGGTACTCTCTGGCACTAATGGCTAAAGGTCCTTCTCTAAACTGCAAATCCCAGGATTCCATAGGGTAGAAGCATGGTAGTTAAAGTAGAATCATAGTTCTACAATTGTGTTATATGAAGGGACCCCAGATTTAGAATGGATATTCTGTGTGCTCTCTTTGTGAGTGCTATCAACTTTCTTCTGTAAGCAATTTATTTAGGGTGAATACTCTTGTTATATGTTTTACCTACCAGGTCAAAGAATACCTTCTACAACAAACATCACTTAATGCACCCAAGGTCAGAGTTTTCATTTTCCTTCCTACTCACTCATTCTCCCAGAAGTAGGAAGAGATTGATTGAAAGCTTCATTTTTATTTCATTATGACAGTGTCACACAGTAGTAGAAGAAGCCAGCAAAGTGCAACATAACTCCATAGTTCAATAGATCATGAAGTTCAGAACAGGCCACTAAACTTTGTTGGCAAAAGAAAATTTCTATGATAACTGGAAAGATGAAAACCAACAATTGAAGTTCTGTTCCCCAAGTTTATGTCTAGGAGAGAGAGAAATGGTTTCTAAACTTTGAGATGAAGACAACCAGGGATGTAAACACTTATCTGTGTGAAATAGTTTGGAGAGTAAAGATGTTTAACCTACTTAATCTTTTGTAGAGGACACAGAGCAGGATTTCACAGACAATGATACCTCAAAGAGGGTAACCTTGAAGAAAAAAGAGCAGCTTAAAAAGAAAGACACTATCATACTTTTCTGTAACTCCCTAGAAGTTTGATCTGCAGGCTCACAATCCCAATGTCAAATGATGTCCATCTTTATACACCATGGGCCAAACACCTGTGCACGATGGATCCAACACTTGGCCTCTGGGATGCATATTCTTGCTAAAAAAGCTATACAGCCACAGTCATTTTTAAATATATATATATAGAGAGAGAGAGAGAGAGAGAGAGAATACACACACACATATATACATACATATACACACATATAGTGTGTGTGTACTAAACCTATTTTCTACTCAAAACTGCAGAAAGCTCAGCATAATCATTTTTATTTATTTATTTATTTTGGCGGGAGGACAGTTAAACTCTTTGTAAGAAGATTTAAACTGTTATCTTGGTTTATCATGAAATCAAAAATAAACTGATGTTTTGTTTAAGAAAATATATGGATGTTGAAAATGGTATATATGCATTCATATGTGTGTGTAATGTAATTTAAATGAACCACTTTGCAATAAAGTTTATTTATTTATTTATTTTAGCTCAGCTTTCTTCTCTGCATATTCTGCAAAATATCTCTGCAGTGGGAAATCATTTTTGGCCTATATTATGGAAGAATATAACCTGGGGAGACATTAAAGCCCCCCCCCCCAGTTTGATATCTCTATGGGTTTCAAGTAGAATATGCTATTTATTTTATCTTGTAATAATGAAGATTCTTATTGTGCAAAAGTTTTCAAATGCTGAAACATCATTTTGAGTGTCACAGTTATCTTCCTCCTTGAAGTGAGGAAAAACTGGGGAAAAACGCATTTGGTGTTCAGTGACTTCATAGAAACAAAAAGGAACATGATGCTTAAGTTTTACATGAGACATATAGATATGGGTGGGGGACAAAAGGAGGAAATTACCCCAATAAAAATTCCACTTCCCTCAATGAAATTTTCCCTCAGTCCCCAAATTTCTATCATTAAAGTAACATAAAACTTCAGTTGAGCATCCATCCCTCCACCTCCCCATCCTCACTTTCTCTCTGCAATGATGTAAATTTGCAGATTGAAGAAAAAATTTATGGAGAGGTGGAATTCTTCTTTGAGGGTAATGCCCCCTCACCTCCAAAGCTACACCCCTGACAATGATTCTCCCCCTTTCCTCTCCTCCTCCTCCTCCTCCTCCTCCTGCTGTTCTTCTTCATGTGTCTAATTCTGTCATGGGGTTTTCTTGGCAACATTTTGTTCAGAGGTGGTTTGCCGGTACCTTTCTCTGAGGCTGAGAATATGACATGCTCAAGGTCACCCAGCAGGCTGAGCAGGGATTTGAACCCCAGTTTCCCAGAATCCTAGTACAACATTCAAACCACTTTACCACACTGACTCTCCAGTGTCCTATGATCTACATGAAGGTTTTTTTGGTTTTTTGGTGGGAGGGATTTAAGCAAAATATTGCTAAAAAGAGGGAGGATGAGGAGGAGGAGAAGGGGAAAAGGAAGGAAAGAGAAAGAAAGAAAGAAAGAAAGAAAGAAAGAAAGAAAGAAAGAAAGAAAGAAAGAACAATAACATAATGCAGTGGCATGGATATATTACAAGTTTGTAGCATATTTTCATTCATAAATATTTAAATTCATAAATGTAAAGCTGAACCTGAAGTCAAATCTCTGACTGATCCAATTTTAGCCATTGGAACCCTGACTTCATTCCTGCCTGTATTGTAAATAAGAGACCCCCCCCAAAAAAAAACAAAAACAAACAAAAACAAAACAGTGAGATCTATTTGGTTAGATTCCTAGAGATTTTGTGTATTTTGGAAACTGGCTTTTGCACATTTCCTTAAAGGCACCAAACAAGGAAAAGCAGTAATTGTTATCTTGTTTATGAAATAGCAAAAGTATTAGCAAAGGATGGGTAGTTTGTTTCTCTGTGATCAATCAGCCAATGCTTTTACATATGTGTGTCTACTTAGGCTTCAGAAACAGGAAAATGGATTAGTTTTCTGAACAGATATCTTGTGCAAAATTCAGAAAATGAAAACAGCCCCCCCCCCAAAACACAACAACTTGGTATTCAGTCTCTTGCCACGGGCAAGATCTCCCTTGGGTGCTGAGGAATCTTTGGCAGGCTGTTTTGCTATGCTAGGGGTGGGGAAACATGTCTTGACCAAAAATTTTGGAAACTTCGGAGATTTCTTTACATTCCTTTCTAATACCTAGGGTTTTTAGACAAGGAATTTGTGGGAAGGTTCCCTTAGGACCTTTAATCCCATTAAGCATTTGTATTTCCCCTGCAGAGCACTGTGTTAAAATACAATTCCAGTAACATAGCTGAGAATCTCTGTCTCTTCTGAGCTATCAGAACAGACTCAAACGAGCCAGCACAGATACACAGTGAGAGCAAATTAATCTGCAGCCGTGATCCCAACCAACTGAAGTAGAATCAGTTTCTTTATTAATCTGTCGTTTTGTGAGGAATTTACTTGTCATTGGAGATTTTGTTGGTACCGTATCTGTAACCTTTCCAGTGGCATTTTAAATCTCAGTGCAATTGTTTCCCCAGCACTTCTAGCAAGGATCATTTCCTCCTACTGTGATTTGTTTGGTTGCTTCCATATTTTCAAGGAAAACTATGAAGAGTAATAGAAATCTTTGAGAATAACTCTGTCACCAGGCTCTTCCCATCTGTGCATTAGTTCCCAAACAAGATGCCTTTTCACTGTTATTGCTGATGAGTTTTCATTTCCCCAAGTGTTTCCCTGTTATCTGCAATGGTTTTGGCTTCTATAACATTACAGATACTTAGAATAAGATGTTAGAATCCATGTCACCCTTAGCATTTTTGGTTGTTGATTAAGACATTATTGATACAGCAATAGCAGTGTGGTGTAGTGGCTGGAGTGTTTGGCCTATAACCCTGGAGACCAGAGTTCTATTCCTTGCTCAGCCACAGAAATCCACTGGATGACCTTGGGCAGGTTACACATTCTCAGCCCCAGAAAACCCTGTCAAAGCTTTGCCTTAGGGTTGCCATAAGTCAAAAATGACTTGAAGGAACAAAACAACAAGAAATGTGGGATCAAACATTACAACAGAATAAGAAGGTATAAGATTTCATTTCACAGACATTAATTTATGTGTCTATTTAGCTTCTATTTTTTAAGTTAGATTGCTTCAAGAATCTTTTTACTAAATAGATCTTGGACCTCATCTCAACAGAAGTTTTCCTTCAGACATAACAATACTTTATATTTCATAGGTGCATTTTAACTTTCCTTTTATCTCACTTTTTTCAGATGCTCTTGCTTCTGCTGCTGCTGCTGTTGCTTCTTCCTCCTCCTCCTCCTCCTCCTCCTCCTCTTCTTCTCCTGTATACCTTCAAGTTATTTCCAGCTTATGACCACCTTAAGACAAATCTATCATGAGTTTTCCTTGGCAAGATTGTTCAGAGGGCTTTTTCCTTTGCCTTCCTCTGTGGCTAAGAAAGAATGTGACTTGCCCAAAGTCATCAAGTGAATTTCCATGGCCAAGCGCAGATTTGAAGCCTGGTCTCCAGAGTCCTGGACCAGTCCTCAAACAACTACATCACACTGGTTCTTATTTTTTTCAGCTACCTTTGACAAATTTATTTTAGAAGTGGGATATACATTTAAATAATAAATTTAATAATGAATTTGGGACCCCAGTAAGGAGAAAGTAGATAGAGAGAGATAGAATAGTGGGTACAGGAGTGATCTTTGTGCCAGTTCTCTATGGTTCCTGAAGAACACTCCACCACCACCCATGTCTCTTCACTTTCAGCACAAAAGGGATCAGTACACTTTCACGCAGGCATTAACATACCTAACATGATCAAAGTTATGACTGATCTACAGAGCCAGACAATTTTGTCACCTCTTCCCCTTGGGAAGTGGGAGATATCCAGTTGTACGGATGAGGTTCTTTGGGTATGGTCTCAGCACTCATACTATTTTCTATTATATAGACAGAGAAGACTTGAATTCATTCCTATATTGTGTCCTCTCCTGTAACTGAATTAAAAATACCTGACCTTGTCACAATTAGTAATATAGAATTAGAGCCAATTGGTAGATGAAAACACCAGTATAACTTATTCTGGTCCAGTGGTTTGGAAGGGTGCCTGACTATGGCCACGTCCGCACTACACTCATACAGCGGGATTATTCCACTTTCAACATCCTATGGAATCCTGGGGTTTGCAGTTTAGGAAGGGGCTGGTTGGCCCCTCCCTAAACTGCAAACCCCAGGATTCCATAGGACGTTGAAAGTGGAATAATCATGCTATAAGAGTGCAGTGCGGAAATGGCCAAAGATTTTGTCTTTCTTAGTAGTATCATAAGTTGTCACTATTTTTGACATCCACTGTAAATTAGTGAAGTTCAAACAAAACAATGATATACACAATTTGATAAACAAAATTTCTGAAGATTTTTAAAAGTTCAGCAGAGGCTCAAATCTGCCACTTGCTAGGGCAGGAAAAGTCAGGCTCTTTAGGAGTTGCTCCTGCAATGCGAACTGACTATGGGGGCAAATCAGGAATGTCCTCCTGACTCCAGCTGAGCCAGGCTCCAGAGATTCCCAGGCATTTGAAGACTCTCCTCCCTCCCTCTATGGCACCAAACAGCCAATCTCTCCTCTCTACCCCTCCACTCATTTTCCTTGCTGCTGTGGATTTGCCCACAGGGATGCCCCCACTCCTCATGCAGTTGGTTTCCAGAGTCTCTCCTTGTGTTGCAGAAAGTGAGGGAACAACAGATGGAGGAGAGTTTGAGAAAAACCCATTTTTCATACCCCTCCCCTTCATATGCAACTGAGAGGCCTTTGGCCCAAAACCAGCACCCCAGATGTTCTTGTATTGTGAAACGTTTTGAGGCAAGTTGTACTTAGTGGTATCTGTGGTATTTGTGTTAATAATATGCTGATGAGTGTTTGTTTATATTCTGTCTTTATTCCCATATGAGACTCAAAGTGGCTTACATCAAACTAAAAACAAAGGCGTTCAGATCTAAGGTTTCATTCTCAGCAAACACAAGAAAACTTGAAGCAGTGAATTGTTTCAGACTAGGAGCAATTGATGATCTATCCCTATTATCTATGTTGTTATTGTGTTCCCTAGGAGACAAGTAGGCTTATAGTTTGGGAATACTCCTAGATCTAGCATTATCACTGGTGTACACTGCAGCCAAAGCTTAGTCTGGAATTATAACAACATTCAGAATTATGGACCTTCATTGTCTTATGCATACAGTTACTTAATGTAAAGATAGCAAGAAATATGCTGCTACTATCAAACATTTAGGATTCTTTCTGCTAAGACAAAAAAATTCAAATCACACACACACACAAATATATATATAGACATACTCAACTGTGGAGCTATTAGCACTGATCATTTTTATGTAGTTGCCACCATTACGGTACAATCCAAAGACATTTGGGTCCAGTATAATTCAACTGGATTGTGATTAAGCCATGAAGCACAGACAGTCTTAAACATTTTGTTTCCTGATGAAAAATGGAAAAAACTGGTGTCCCCTATTCACCCACATCAAAGTGTCTGGTCTTCAATGTTGGCCAAGTTGTTTTTGGTACAGAGGGCAGAAAATTCCACAGGGCCTTTCCCCATTCCTAGCAGTACATTTACAATAATAACAAACTAAATTGCTAATCATTTCATGATACCCTGGCTAGTTGTAGGTAGTAGACTTGCCTGCCTAGGGACCTTTCCACCCTACACTGTTCTAGTGGTATTATTCCACTTTCAACATCCTGTGGAATTCTGGGGTTTGCAGTTTACTGAGGCCCAAGACCTCTCTGGAGAAGAATTCTAAAGGCCCCTCCCTAAACTGCAAACCTCAGGATTCCATAGGATGTTGAAAGTGGAATAATAGCACTCTAACAGTGTAGTGTGGAAAGATGCTAGGAATGGGGTGTCTCTGCACTGAATGTGAGCAGAAACAACATGTACTTGCATGAGGGAACAGTAGACAGTGTAATGACTAGGGTAGGAAGTAAGGGAAAGAGACATTTGTGCACAACAGTGTGAAGGATCTCAGAACTAATCAAGTAACACTAGTGCCTCCTGGTTCTTTAAAGTGTTCTAGGAGACTAGACAGAGAATAGTTGTGATTAATGCCAATACCTTGAGCCAGATCAAGTCTGCAGGTATATATAACATGTGTTAGTTTAAGTTTACTTTAGCTAAGTCCTGGGAAATCACATTCATAGAAAATGTCTCTGCAGGAAGATTTGTGGATCTCCTGTAGGGAGGAATAGGTAAAAAAGTCCACTTCCACCAGTCCTGTCACATGCACCTAAATTTGGTTTCCATATACATTCAAATGGCAACCATATGACATAAGATGGATTCCCCTGCCTCCAGTGATCTGGTCATATTTATTTTCTTTCCTACTTTTTTACCCAAGGTCCTCTGAACTGTGAAAGTCAAATATGTTCAAATTTGTTTCCCAGTTAGCAGTTATTTCTATAGAGAAAAGTGCTATTTTCCAAGCCTGTCTTAACTTGACATTGATCCATGTGAGTTCTTGCCTCCTTCTCATCAATGGCTGTGTAGTAGATGGCAGGGATTCAGCAATCAGAAAATCAGACTGCCTGTGCAGAGAGAGACCATTACATCACCTACATTGGGTTTTTGCTGTGTCCCTGAAGAAGAAGGGCAGATTGATCCTTGCTTCATGCATTCTGTCCATCTATTTGAATCTGTAATGAAAAGAAAAGCAATGGAACCTCCAAACAGCCCAAAACTGGCTAAAGTTTATCAATAACTCAGTAGATTTAATGAAGTCTCATGCAGTGTGGAAAAAAATTGGCCAGTACCAACCAGATTCAAGAAAAAGTATAAACACACACTGTCTTTTTTTAAAATTTGATGAATGCCCTCCTTTCCCCCATCCTCTCTCTCTCTCTTTTTCCTCATTTGCAGCCCTGATTGCTTCGTTTATCTGGAGCAAGACTGGACTTCAAAGAGGCACAATGTTATCTAAAGTGACTTAATAGTCTTTTCACATGAGCATTTACTACCATCTGAGAATGGCAAGTGGGGGTCTTCTTAAAACCACGGCACATGGAAAAAAGGGATGGTTGTGGTGGTGGTGGTGGTGGTAATTTTTTAATGAAAAGTTCTTGTTTTGTTCTTTGTGAGTTTTTAAAACAGCCTTTGGTCTTTTTTTCCTGCTCTTTCAGTCTTTAATGACAAGGTGGAAAAAAGTGATGGACAGAATCCCAACAAGCTTTGGCAGTGTAACAAGTAGCAACAGCCTGTTTTTTTTGTCGGGGGGGGGGAGGGAGCTCAAAAGTATTCTCCTTAAAGAGACAAAGTTCCATTTCTTTTTACTTGTCCCATATTTCTCTCTTTTACATCCTCGCTAGCCCCACAGGTATGCACATGTGAGCAGACACACGCACACAGAAAGAGACACACACAATCACAAACAAATATATGTTGCTCATATAATTATTTAAGAAACCATTTGGATCCACCCAAACACCTTACAGCGATTCACAAACAGAACTTGGAGGGAATAGTTTTGCAGTACAACACCTAGGCCCTTTTCGCACAGCATTTTCCATGCGAAAGGGCTCCTGGAGCGTCACGCGATTGTGAGGAGCGATCCTTACGACGCACTTACAATCGTGTGACGCTCCAGGGTAGGGCAGGCGCCAATCGCGCACCTTTTCATTTTCTGCTGGAAGCCGAAAACGGTGCGCGATCGCACGTTGCTCTCGGGCCGCACGTGCACTTATCTGGCGTGCAGAGCCTCTGGACCCCTGCCGGTCATGCTTCCTGCCCCAGGCTGCGCTGCGGCAGGAAGAGCTGGGGCTCTTGCGCAAGCAGGCAGCTTGTGCGGAGCCAAAGGACCCTAGATGTGAGAGCCTCTCGCCGGAGGCTGCTCGCACGATCCCCGCACCCCAGCGCTGGAAGAATGTAAGGTGTGGAAAGGGCCCTAGACTCTCCCAGCTCCCATGAGTAGTGGACAAGTTGGATGGGGGATTCTGGGAGCTGAAGTCCAAAATGTATCCCAAGCTCTACTCATGATCACCAATATAGAATGGCAATACAACAGTTATAAAAGGGGTACATGTTACCATGTAGCTGTTAAAATAAAATTAGATCAAACAAAATGAAACTGCAGAGAGAAAAATGTATCACATCAAATCCATAGAGAAATGAACAAGTCCTTACATCCTTTTAATCCTTAGCTGCTGGGGTAAGTGTATAAGGGTTGGGTGATTAGATTTTTGTCTCAAGCACTGCACTGACACATGTCAGAGGTGTCTGGGTTCTTCCATAAAGTTGTCTGAATCAAACATAAAGTGTGTAGGGTCATCCCAGTCCCTCAATTGTGCATGTGTGTACACACATGTGTGCACATACAAGTATGCAGTAGAATACTTTCTCCCTTCAGAACATGAGGATTCCACTTTAAGTGCCAGAGCTGCATCCTGTGGTTTTTGTAGGGTTTGTAGTATAATCATAGCGATGAGAAGAGATTTCTGGCTGAGATTTCATAGTATCCCTCCCTTAGCTGCAAATCCAAGGATTCCATAGGCCACAACTATGGCAGCTAAAAAAGTGGAATCACTGTGCCATGTGTAAAAGGGCCCCAGGACCAGAAAAAAATGCCAGCAGCATTTAGAAGCCTGCAATGAGAAGGAGACTGACAGATGTGCATACACATATTTAAGAAACGGTGGAGGAATAAAGCAATAGCAGATCAATATTTTCACAATATACATTCTATGCTCACATAATCTAATTGAGTTGGAGGTAAGGAAGGGAGAGAAGATGCAAAGAGGGAAATGAAAGAAATGCCCATGTTTGGCTTGCGGTTAGGTTTGCCTTTATAGAAGAGGAAAAAATGCATTGCCTTATTTTCTTTAGGTGATTGAAGACATGGGGAAGGGGGTTATATTTTAAAAAAATCTAACATCACATCTTTCATTTTTCACACAATTCAAAAGATGCAGTTTTTCAACCCCCTGGCTTGGTCCATCAGAGCCATGAAGGAAGTGAGAAAGACAAACATGAATGGATGGAAAATCAGCACAAAGGTCCTTTTTTGCCACTTTTTTGTATTACCACAAACTCTCTTTAGTATTATTTCCTGCAGGGCTGCACAAGTCAGTGATGCCCAGAGGCTAGAATATACTTCATTGCTCACAAGTTATATAGGGCTATATAATCAAAAGCTTGGATGGTTCAGGCATGGAAGCAGTTCTGTATTTTAAAAGTTCCCTGCAACTATCTGGGTGAAAGGAGTGGAAACATTCCTAGCTCTGAACATTTAGGAATCAGATAGATTCTCACCATTTAGGCCATTTCCACACTAGACTGTTACAGTGCCATTATTCTGCTTTCAACATCTTATGAAATCCTGGGGTTTGCAGTTTAGAGAGGGGCCTTAACTGCAAACTGCAAGATTCCATAGGATGTTGAAAGTAGAATAATAGCACTATAACAGACGAGTGTGCAAATGGCCTCAGTTCTATGACTGAAATCTTTATGTGCTCATTTTCAGTACACAAGGCATCATTTTACATAAAGGAGCATTCTGGTATATAAGCCTCCCAGCTGTAGCCTGTAGAGATGTAACCCAGACAGACATTTGCATTCTCAGTGAGAAAAGGCCTAGTTATCAGTGGTCCCAAACAGGTTACTGATTTTCTGTGCTTAACATTATTATATGATAAGTAAGAGTATTTTGTTGGGATAGGAAACAATAATGCTAGAAACACTGACAGCAAAATAAATATTCAAATATTGATGAAGGGACATATAATTGGAATCTGCTTCAGTATCAGAGTTAACAAGCTGATTCCATGGGGACTTTTTTTAAAAAAATGTATACATTAAAAGCTAGTCATACTCAAGTTTTGATTAGCAGAGGCACCATTAAGAGAAAGATGAGAAGGCAGCCATCCAGCACAACTTATACTTTAAATCATATACTCATTCCCCAGAACAGCCTCTCTGGTAGTCTTGAGAAGAAAACACCCCCACTCCCCACACTTTTAACCATTTAATATTGAATAAATTGTACTGAAATCTGAAAGACATCTTTGAATGCTGGAAAGGACCTAACCAGAGTTAGGAACAGAATACATTTGTTAGCCTTGCATTTTAACGTCAGATTAATCCTGTTTGGGACTTGAAATCTCTGCTTGTGATGTGATCTACCCAACAACAAAACTGTATTCAAAAATGTTTATGTGTAAAACAAGCATATGAAAAAATGCATGCATGCATGCATGAAAGATGTCCACAAAGTCACTTTAGTGAGTGGGAAAATATGCACAAAAAGTGTACATTTTGAAAAATGTGTGTAGAAATAGGTATGAGTTTCCATGCAAGAGAAATAATAATACAAAAAAGGAATTTATAATCCAGTGAGCTTCCCTGAGTTTGCCAGCTAAAAATGGGGGACCTTGACAAAACGTTGACAGATAGTAACAAAGGACAACACAATTCTTTTGGTGCTTTAAAATATACAACGTATCACCAATTGTAGATTGAGATATTGCGTTGGAGTCTAGAATTTGTCTCTGCAGATGAGTCACTTTCTTTACTTTCATATTCTCAGAATAGAATATTCTGTTCTGAGAGTTATAGGCCGGAGGAGTAATTTTTCCAAGTGCTGGGTCTCCTTTCATCTGCAGAAGATTTCTGACTAATGAAAACATTTCTGCTACTGATATGGAGGAGAAAGTCATCTTTAATGATTCCTCCTTCCTCCTTCTTTTCCTCTGTGTCCCTTGAAATTCTGCTCCATGAAATTGCATGCCAAATACAACTAGCTTTTCCTGCTTAATTTTCTTTGAAAAAGCCTTTTGTCATTAATTAATGTCTTCCCACCACAGAGATTTTTTTTTCTATCTTCAAAAATTAAAACCTACACATGCGAGCCCAGATCTGCCAAAATTCAAGAGACTACACCATTGTACAATGAGAACAGTCTGCCAAATCTTTCTTTCTGCAGGGCTTGGAATGACTATTGTCTACACACACATTTGTATAAGTGTAATGTTATCATTCAGTATTCATTCTTCCTCTGTGATGTGGTTTCTGTATTGGCTTCACAGAGAAGTTGCTGGTGATTATCCACTCTCATCGAATTACAGCTTTTAGGGAAAATTGAGAGAAAATTGGACATCTTCCCAAGAGGTTATATACTTGGCTTGACTATTTTCTATTTTTAACATGTGAAAAGTAATATGCAATACTATTATAACTTCCAGGTGTTGGTACGCATGATAATAAAACTCGACATGGAGATTTTGGTCCTAGTTTCAAAAGAAAGAGGGAAAAGAGGGAAAGCAACAAGTCAGTAGTATAACAAACAATTTGAAGAATCATTCAACATAGCTATTAGAGAAGATTGATGTGATTAAATAATGTTCATTTTTTAAAAAAATTAGCTTTCAGTACATTATATTGGTGTTTATTAATTCTTGTTTTAAATGAAAGACATTCAAATACATATTCTGAATATGTGAACATCATTTAATCAAGCTCCAACTACACACTATGCTGCAGATGTACATTGCAGCCCTATTCAGTTGTGATGGAAACGTATTTGAGTTGCCTAATTTATTTTATATAAAAAAATTGTGACTTGTGCTATATTTTTAATTTCTTTCAAGATCATAATTGTTTACTTTCCATAAATACAATGCAAATTGTATATAGAAATGCATTGTAAAATATTCAGAACATAGTCAGTCAACAATTCTGTATATTAGTATCATGGATTTTCAATGCAGAGAATAAAAGTCTTCATTTAGATTCAGAAGGCCCTATTCAGGTGTGATGAGATCATGTTACATCAGCATATGTGGAGATAAGCATCCTATCCCCTTTGTCTCCATTTCTGGCACTCTCCTTACATAAATAGCAATGAATATGAAGAAGAGACTGTACAAGTAATTGAGACCAGTGGTTTATGTAGGTTTCCTGATTATGCAGAAATCTTTAACTGTACCAGAAGGTCTTCTGCTCAGATGTGTTGTCCTCTATGTGAGAAGAGCAAAGTAACTGGAGGTGGGCAGAGAAAGAGGGTTAACTCACTCCCCTCCTGTGCATTATGACATATTTTTGTCATGTCTGAATAGGGCTATTCAGACTGAACATGTGGAAGATGGTGTGGGCCAAATGGGTGAAACAGGAACAATACTGCTCCCATAAGTAAGCTACACATACAAGTTATACACATGGAGTTCTCTTCACACAGAGGAACTGAAATTGACTTCCGTAGTATTACACTCTGGTAATAGAAGCCTTCTTCCACTGACAGAGAGAACCACAGCAGAGCTGTGCAGCTTCTGTACTTGAGAAAAGGGGTGAGCAGTAATTTTTTCACTGTTTTCTCCTTGCACCTGCACACCATTGTGCCACCTCAGACAGGGTTCTGATTTTGGAGAAAGGATAAGATATATTTTTGCTACATCTATTGTGTCATTTATCCTTGTGTCATTTATCCTCTTACAC
The DNA here is from genome assembly GCA_030412105.1 of Cyclura pinguis. NCBI lineage: Eukaryota > Metazoa > Chordata > Lepidosauria > Squamata > Iguanidae > Cyclura > Cyclura pinguis. The sequence continues at coordinate 137,722,926 of CM059600.1, forward strand.
AGAGTCCATCCAGTTTCTCAAATGCTGAGTGCTGAGGGGCGTTGCTGATATAGAACAGAGTATATCATATTAAACGATGAGAAAGTAGATGTATCTCTGGTTTTGGGGATAATGTTGCTAGCACCTGTAATGTTGCTATCAGAGTAAATGTGGTGTGGAGAATTGGCACTGAATTTGTGCTGTTACCAACCATTTTATGTATCCTGTTGTAGCTGAGTTGCTGTTTTAGTTTGAGAGGCTGTCTGTAAGTCAGTAAATACCTGTCACCTAAGCAGATAATCATGCTGTTGATTTTTCTGAGGATGGGATGAATCTGGAGTTATTATTTGTTTAATAAGCTATGAAACAGTAATTCTGCAGAAGGTTTGAGAGAGACATACAATATCACAATTGCAATTAGAGTTCTAACCATCACACATTCAAATATAATCAAATAATAAATTATTTACAATTGCCAATTGGCTTATGTTATATGTGTGATCAGATCTCTAGGAACATTGGCAATGACCTCAATAATTAATCATTCAAAGAAATAACTATGTAAAGAAAATTAAGAATCTGTGGTACAAATTGTTCATATGGTTAATCCATCAAATCAACAATTTGAACTATAGAGCAAACTGGGTTTTCATGAACAAAGTTTTTGTATAAATTATGGAACACATTTCATGTTTTTTTTTGATTGATAAAAGAAACTTTTTTTTCTCCTCAAATCTTGCGGTTTTCATTAAAAAGAAGAAGTTTGTTTAAAAAAAAAGAAATCCATGTTCTCAGGGAACTGAAAACTACTGAAATTTCATTTCATCTAATAACTGATTATTTGTCCCACACACAGTTCACAACTTGATGAACACCTTGTGAAAAGATAAATGCCCAGAGGAAAAAATGTCATGTAGTGATATTTATTTCAAATGATATTATCGTATATTTTATAGCATTCTTCAACCAAAAGACTTGTAGTGCCTGAAGGCATTGCATCCTGAGTTGTGGTCCTGTCAAAACTTGTAAAATAAGAAGGGTCACACAGGGTCAACTAGCTGGAAAGACCTCAAAGCAATGTTTAAATTATTCAAAAAGCAGGAGGTTATCAGTAGGTGGTATTTTTCATCTGTGTAAGAACAAAGACGTAAAATGAATGAGACAACACTGAAGTGTACTCTTTATTTTTCCTGAGGCCTATTCTTGACCACACATGGATACTAAAAATTGTATGTATACTTTGGTTAATGAGACTAATTACACTGTTTTCCTTGGTAAGCTTGCTAAATCTCACTTTCACATAAATCTTTTTTCTGGGTGACCAATTCCTAGAGATTTAAACAGAAATTTAAAATGTTTGCTACCAGAATAATTCTTGGTTGCTGTCTAAAATATATGTTCCTTCTACCTAAATATCTAAAATCTAATTAAATTGTCTTTGTGTAGATTTGACCATTTCTCTTCAGAGAGCTAGATTTTTTTTCCTATCATAAAAATACTACCTTTTCTGCACTACTTAAATCCACTGACCTGTCTTCTCCAAGGTAAGTCTCCTTCAATAAACAAGAACTGGAATATAAAGGGTTTGAAACAAATCTACTGTTTGTAATCTGGAAGGGGAATGCATAAAGGTCAGCAGTTCCTCCCAGTTCTCATGTCTGTTGCAGATCCTGGGAAGGAAGGCAGAAAGCAGGTGGATTTCAGCTTTTTCCTGCTTCTCTCCATTCTGCAGGAAACACTGAACCCTTGGGAGCTGTTTGCAGACATGGAGCCTTAAGCACACTCTTGCCTGCCAGAATATATAACCTGAGTGGTTTCTTCCATATGGTCACACCTTACAAGACTTGCATAAACTTTATTTTTAGGCTTACTCTTACTGGTTTTCTTGTCTCCATCCCCATCCCCATTCCCATTTACTAAACCTCCACATATGTGTGCACCAGGGCTGCACGGTGTAATAACAAAAGAAACTGTAACTTGTTGAGGTCCAGCTTTGAGATAGTTCTCTTCTGCTGACAACAGACTCTTCACCTTAACAATTGCACACACATATGCTCAGAAGTAAGCCCCTTAATCCTAAATAAATATGTACATGAATTGTGTGAGACATTCTAAAAGGCTGCTGGAATGCTTGGACTTCTTTACGACAATCACGTTTCATATGGTATATGTTTCTTAACTATTTTTATTCAATTTATTTCCTGGAATAAAATAATTGTACACATTTCCAATTCTCCTTTTTGTTTTAATCCCAACTACAACCGTTCATCAATCTGGGCACCCTCCTCTGGACATGTTTCAGCTTGTCAATATCCTTTTTGCACTGTGATTCTCAGAACTGGGCATAGTATTCCAAGTAAGGTCTGAACAAAGCATAACAGAGTAGTGCTTCTTCTTCTTTTGCACTGGACACTATGCTCATATTGATTAACCTAGAATTGCCATGACTTTTTAAGCTGCTGCATCATACTAGTGACTCATATGTATCTTGTTGTCTACTAAGACCCCTTACATTCTTTTCATGTGTACTCCTTTCCCACCAGGTATCCCTGATTCTATGTTTGTGCAGTTCATTTTTTCCCCATCTAAATGGAATTGTTGTCACTGTTGCTTGCCTTCAGGTTGTTTTCAATTTATGGTCACCCTAAGGTGAACCTATCATGGAGTATTCTTGGAAAACTTTGTTCAGAAGGTGGATTATTTTTGCCTTTCACTGATCCAGGGAGAATTTAACTTGCCCAAAGAAACTCAGTGGCTTTTAATGGCTGAGCAGGGAATTGAACCCTGATGTCCATAGTCCAGCACTCAATCTGGTACAATATATTGGCTCTTGCAATACCTTACCTTATACTACCTTACCAATCCCAGGCCCAGAACAGAACCCTGAGATACTCCACTAGTCCCATCTGTCCAAAATGAATGTATCCAGACCATCAAACAATTATTAATCCACCTAATGGTAGCACTCTGTAGCCCACATCACCAGCAGACACTGACTTGTCTGCAAGAATATCATGGGGACCTTTGCCAAAATCCTTGTTGAAATCAAGATATACCACATTCCCAGCATTTCCCTGATCCACCAAACTTGTAATTTATGTAAATAGAAAGACAAGATTAGTCTGGCCTGATATATTTTTCAGAAACCTATGTTGGTTCTTGGTAATCACACCATTATTTTCTAAGTGCTAGTGTATTTATTGTTGAGAGAGAGAGAGAGACCATTTCCTCACTAGACATCATTAGCGCATTGTAGCATTACAATTATGGAACTTTCGTTTGCTCAATGCTGTTATGTTCCTTTCTGCGTCCTTCCACCTTAAGTGGATAAGTAGCAGTATTGCCATAGGTGTTCTTTCTGCACTATAGCATCCTTGGCCACTCCTTTGTCCCGCCGTGACACCACCCCACTACCCTTGATTGGGTGGGGTTTTTTGTTTGTTTGTTTTGTTTTTCTTTGGAGACTGTACTAGCCCAGCAATGTTGCAACTTCAGGACACACGAGTACACTATTGCATTTTCATGCTATAATGCTTAAGAATCTATTTTAAAAAATTAAAAGCTTTAACACAAAGGAGAACTTTAAAATAAACATGAAGAGGTGATAGATGTCAAAGTTATCGCACCGTGGGAACCACAGAGGGAGGGACAACCTGGGCATGTCCACAGCCCACCCACCACTGGATCTGCAATAACAGAAAGTGCTATCAAGTGCTATTACGGTTCCACACTGAGCCAACTGATGGGATTGAAGTTCTAAAGGAGGCTCTTAACAGATTTTTTTCTGGAAATAGAATATGGTGGTTTCGTGATGCTTGGGGATAGGAAAGCAGCTACATAGCAACAATGTTGTGCAGTAGCATGACTTCTGGACTGGAAACAACTTGCTGCTGTTGCACTATAGCGATGTTGTGCAGAAATAGCCAGAGAGAGAGAGAGAGAGAATTGTGTTTGTTTATGTGGACCTTTTATTTTTATTTTTTTCAGGCCTTCCAAAATTCAGCACATAAATCCCAAGGATGCATTACTCAAAATAATAAATATGTTCTTCGTCATTAATAAATTTCACCCTCTTTTTCCTGCCCACATCCCTTTGGCAACACTCTGATGTAATGTTGGAGGGCATGCTTTAATCTTTTAGATTAAAGGGTGGCCAAAGGGATGGGATTTTCTCTTCATTTTCTTTTTCTCTTTTTTTTAAATATATTTCGTAATACTCCAAGGCAAATCAGAGCCACTGTGCTCATCACTTCCTCCCTATTCTTTGTTCATATAAAGTTTTTGGACAGAATTGTCAGAAGAGGTCTTTGAATTTTAAAACACACACACACACACACACACACACACACACACACATGAAAACATTCGTATTAGAAACCATATGGCAGCTGACAACGACCACAATAGTCTCCACTTACTTCCAGCCACATTTCCATTTACAGAAAGCTCATAACACAGAACAATCACAAAGAAGAAAAAAGACATCTTCTGCTCATAGCAAACTTGCCTATAACAGTAAAGTAAACCATCTCCTTCAAAATTCTCTAAATTTTCTTCCATAGTCCCAGCCCTCCGAGATGCCTATTGATTAATTGATTGATTGTCCTCCATTCAAGAGTTCTGAAATTATCTATTTATCCATTTATATTTTATTGTATTAAAAAATGCAGATTCTACAAATATTATTTTCAGATCAGACAGGGAAAAATAAACAAAATAAAAATAGGATATACAACTATAAATGGCAAAAAAATAAGTTACAATACAAGCCAGTACAAATGAGATCCCCTATTCAAATCATTATATATCAAATTTATATTTCGTGTAATTTACAAAGCCTTTTTTCAGTGCCAATAGAATTGAGGCTAGCCACTCCAAACACAACATATTGATTGTGATCTAACAGTAAATAGTAAACAGAGTTGTCAAATAAAGCAGGGGCCCAGTTTGTTAGCCAACAATTGGTGAATGGACTTTTTTTTAATCTACAATAACATTAATGAGGCAAGTTGTCAGTATAATGTTGCCAGGACATGTACTCATTTGACTGTTTTTAAGGTACCTTTTCTCATTAGTATTCTCACAGTTTAAGATGTATTCATACAGCAAAAGGGTGTGTTTGGATTTCGGTAGTGTGTTTAATAGAAACCCATATCATCTGAAATTGGTTATGTTGAGTTAGATTTCTGATTTGTTCATTTAGAATTGATTAAGAAAGAAATTTCTTGCATCCTCGTTGGACTTGGGAGGGGACAGATGGGAATAGGAAGAAGCAGCTGGGAAAGGAAGAGGCAGAAATGATTGCTTTGAGCTATGTCACAGGAGCAAGGGAGCCATCCTAGGTCAATCAAAGGCAAGACCGTATGAGTTTGGCACAGTCAATACTGCAGCAGCTGGGTAGCTGCCTAAGGGCAGTGCTATTCTCTCAACACTCAGTCAGAGAACAGACAGTCAGTGTCTATTCAAGGACCATGGAGAAGAAGGGATATTACAGAATTGTATTGCATAGATTTGCTCAAACTACTTCCTCTCAGGATAAAACCCCAAAAGGGCTAAGGAACTTGCTCTTTGTTTTTTGTTTCTCCTCTAGCTATGCACAAGCCTTGACTTCTTCATGCCATACTTGAAGATTAACATATATCACACTCTGAAAATGTTGAAATGTATTTTCCCCTTTAGCAAGGACCTCAACACAGAGAATTTATGATGTTATGTAGGAAAGCTCCTGGATCGTAGGCTAACTATGCAGTTTTGTTTACATTACACAGATACAGAAACACACACACAAATACACATGCATCTCATTATTCTTAAAAGACAGGAAATATCAGGACCTGAAAGACAAATGAGAGGCAGTAATCCAAGTTGACAAACAAATCCAACATGACCAATAAAAAATTATAATTCTTTGAATGCTGAGTTAAACAGAAGATGAATTAAGTGGATAGGATAAAACTATACACTTGCCATTGTTAGCATATTAGTCATAGAGAACATGTTCTTGCATGCATAAATAACTACAAATTAAGGTATTTAAGAAAAAAATACAAAGCCAAAGACATCAAGGATGGCAAATTGATTTATTCCCTTCCTTTCATTATTTTACTAACTCTTGCATTGCAGGATCCCTAGGTGGCTCACCATAAAAACCAGAAAGAGAGTCTGAAGGTAATTCCCTATAGAAGTGGAATGACAGATTAAATAGTTGCAACTGACATACTAAATAGATTGTGTATGTGATAGGGTAGGAGAAAGAGAGAAAAAAATATCAAAAGATGACCAAGGTGACCATCTCCATTTCTGAAATACTAAGGGACTCCTGGAATTTTTGATAATGCGATTTTGCTGTCCCTATTTTTGTAGATATAGCTACAGCTATACAGAGTTTAGAAGAAGATAATATACTTAATTTGGGTAATAGGCTTGTACAAGACTAGAGCAAGAATTCTGCAATAGCTTCATTGTTTTCACAGACCTAAGAAAGGGATTTCCATGGAAAATATAATTATCTTTGGAATTTTGATGAGTTCCTCAGTGATGATGTTTCACTATTAACATGTTCAATTGATCAAAAAAATGTCCAACTGTTTTTGTAAAAAAAAAAAAGACATATTCACAGTGATGCTACAACATGGTTTTATGGTCTAATGATACATAAATAACATTCTTGTACATTGATATTCACCACTGAATTGAAGAGGTATGTGTATACACACACAAGTCCTAAGAAACAAATAGTCAGCAGGAATTGGCAAGATTACAAGAAGCAACTTGATGTTGAAAAAAAAAATAGCAGAGTCTCATAGTGATAGTGTGAAAAATGCAGAATACTTGCTACAAAAACAGTGTTTTAGAATGAATGACTATGCAGGGGGCTGTACTGAAAAAGGCAGATTTATTAAAATACTACTTTTGTTTTAGCAGAACTGAAAATTTGAAACTAAATTCTGTTTTAAGTGGAAATTGGCAGGAGTCCTAATAGTTAGCAAATGCCTTCCTCTGTTTACATAATCCAAGTCAGCAACTCTTAAGCCAGTTTGTGAGAAATGCTAAAATGAGATTTGTCAAGTCAGGAAGTGACATTAGAAGTTTCTGTGACCGAAAAAGATAAAATACCAGGTATAGCAGATATCCCCAACAATTTCAAGGGTGCAGGTCTACCAACGAACAATATCACCATCTTTTCTGAAAGTAGCTTGGTATTTACATCTATCTCAAAAATGCAGGAAGACAAGATACAGCAACCAAGATTGCAAGACTAGAGTCATATCAACATACTACAAGAAGGGAAGCAGGCCAAGTATTTACAGAGCAATCTTGACAGCACTTCTGTAATGAATATAGAATTCACTTCCAAGATGCTGATCCAGCTCTGTTGCAGATTATTTTATAGAGTTGCACTTGATTTGACCTGTGAAAATATGGTTCAGCTTAGCTACCATCAAAGTGAATGTACTACTAATAAAACCAAGTGTTGTCTAAACAGCTTTGCTGTTATTTTTTTTTCTCCATGTGCTAGGTGACTCACATTCACTTGACATGAATTACAATACTACCCAGAAAAATATATTGTAACCAAGAGATGAACTGTGGGTCAGTTTCTCCTGAACATCTTAGGTCTTCTTTCAAAACAGTGCGGAGGTGGTATATTACCACTTGGTCTTAGGGTCTCTCAATAAACATTATGGAGGCAAAATTCCATGCCAGAGTTCATCTGTGGTTTATTGTTCAGAGAATTTATTGTTCTCTTTTGATAGCCAATAGTTTATGAAAACTTTCATTTTACACAGCAGTTGGTTTTGCATCTTCTGCAAGTGGCGACATGATTTTGTCACTGAATTGCACCTCTTTATTTTGTGGGATCAGGAATCTATACTTGTTTTCAACAAAGCAGGTGGTGAATAGTTGAGCTATTTTTCTTCCAGTAGTATCAATTATTCCAGTATTTTCCTGGTATTTTTGTTCAGATAAGACCTACTGTATTTGCTGGCATATAAGACTCACTTTTTCCCCTGAAAAATACTGTTTGAAAATGGGATGCATCTTATATGCCAGTGTGTCTTATATGCTGATAAATGCTCTGGGTCAGAAGGGCTGTTGCTTGTATGATAGGGATTCACTCTTTGCTTAAAGGATCCCATTTGCAATTTGTAATGGTTCTAGATCTTGTACCATACCAGAATAATCAGGTGGCATTTTAGAGAAGGGATACACAAATCAGTCTCTACTTGGTTAATGTCATTTTTGAGTATGTTCAGTCATAGGTCCATTACCTGCAATTTCTGCATTTTTTTTTTGCTGTTTTTTTTAAAATTCAAGGAACTACAGTCAGCACTCCATATTTGCAGGTTTGACATTCACGGATTTGATTATTTGCAAGTTTCTCCAACCCCTGCTCTCCCACTTCAGGTACTACTTTTTTGGGGGGGGACTTTCTCTCTTGGTGGCTCCAATCAGGCTGCCCAACTATTTAAAAACCTCCCTCCAGTCCTCCTCCTCCTCCACCAGCCACTACCTGGCCAGCCAAGGACAGCCCAAAGCCTGAGTTCACAGGACCACAAGCCTTCTCCCAAAGCTTTCCATATGCCCAAGGAAAGAGAAGGGCAAGAGAGAGGAAGTACAGGACCACCATGCCAACCATCTCCTTTCCCTGACCTGGTTTAGACGCTGGGCACCCACTCTCTCCATCCATGCCTCAGCCCCCTTCCCACAGACACAGAAATTTTGATATTTGCGAATTTTTCACTTTTGCGAGGATCCTATGCCCCTAACCCTAGCGAATGTGAAGGGCCAAGTGTACCCATTTATGTTCTACACAGTGTTCCCTTATATACACATTTTATAGGTGTTTTATATACAACTTCCAATATATTTTTGTGTGACACACATAAACAAATGCACTCTTTTTGTGCATTTTTGTGTATTGTTGTTCAGTTGAGAACTACATGGCAAAATCTGTGGAAGTATAGTATCTAAAAGATTGTTGCCTGCCGATCTGCATCCTAGTCTGGAACAAGCAAAATTATCTCCCATCTCTAGTAATGACCAGAAGTCCCTATTTAAGCTGCGGCTTTAGCCACTGGCAAAAACTCTCGGGGAAGGAGTATCTAGCCATGGTCACACCAATACATCAAGAACTTGATGAGTATAATGTATTCCCTGTGGTGCTATCTTTAAAGATTGTTCAGAAATTCCAGCTCACTAATAAACCAGTATTAAATCTATAGCCTATGAGCAGCCCACCCAATCAGAGTACTTTATTTATTTATTACCTAATTAATTTAGGTAATAAATTTAGGTAAATTTATTACCTAATTAATTCTGAGCACAATGTATGCTGAAGCAGGTGTAATCTTACCATTTCTCCAGTGAGCCACCTTTAACCCCAGAGGTGCTCTGTCCAAAAACTTCCCACCTGTCAAGCTTCAGGAGGGGCCCTGCTACTGTATCTTACCACTGAGGGTGGAAGGGAGGGGAAAGCAGTTTAGAACATGAAGATCCAGCAGCTCGAGGCCCCCAGGGGAAGGAAAAGGCAGACAGACTCTCATTTCTGTCCCTCTCCCCAACACCTGAGCTGAGATCAGTTGCTTCTCATGGTCTGAATCACCTCTCACCATCCACATCCCACTGTTAAGAAACAGCAGAAAGGGTTGTTTCTGGGGCTTGACAGCTTCTGAGTGTTGAGACAATATGGAACTACATGTGCAGAGGGCAGATATAGGATCTTGACCTTTATCTATTCGACTACTGTAAACCCTGATAATGACAAGCTAGATATTGAATCCTGCAATGTTGGACATAAATGGATCTTAAGTGCAGAGATACTGGGAAGTGTGATACTGTGCACAGCACTTAGAATTTAAAAACTCATTTCTTCACTACTAATCATTTCAACATTTTTATCTAAAATACCATTTCATATCTTGTTGAAATCAAGTATTTTATTAATTCTTTTGGGGAATGGGGGGAATGGAAATGCATGTAGTGATGATTACATACATAATATATATTTTTATCATATTAGGAACAATTCATCTGGTACTGCAAGTACGCATTAATTAGTCTTGAATTATTAGCATTAAGCAGAATAACAGATGTGATTTGCAGTGTACCTTTAATCTATGGCCATTGGTAGCTTGTTTGTACTATTAAATGATATAACAATAATAGCATGGTCAGGGAAATCAAAATTCAACAATAAACACCAAAGAATGCATGTGGAAGTTAGGCATCAGATTCCCTTCTCATTATTGGTTCTTGCCTCTACAAATCCAGTTCCTGAAAAACAAACAAACAATACACTGAACTTATCTTCCTGGTTTCCTTTAAGTATTAGACTCAAAATCAGAATGCAGTATACTTCAGTTAAAGTAAGCTTGTCACAATTCTGAATCAGATCCACGTTCTATTTTATATATATTTTTATATAGAGAGATATTTGTAGGTACATAGAGGGAAAGTGAACATATTTAGTTCCGCTGGGGAGGGAGACAATATTATTCAAGGCCAGGACTCAGCGAGCGCAGCGGGAAAAGGCCCAAATGATATTGGACAAGTAGTACAAGCGGCCAGTGGCGGGAGGAGGAGAAACTATAGTACAGGACTTGCAGGAAGGGCCTGGGGACTTAAGTGTCTCTACACTAATGCACGGAGTATGGGAAACAAGCAAGATGAACTTGAACTCCTAGTAGAACAAAATAAATACGATTTGATAGGCATCACTGAGACCTGGTGGGATGAGTCTCAGGATTGGAATGTAGGAATAGAGGGGTATAGCCTATTTTGTAAAAATAGACCAAACAAGAAAGGAGGAGGAGGAGCCTTGTTTGTCAAGGATGTTTTCACCTGTGAAGAGAGCCGTGACTTAAACCCAGAAAGCCAGGTCGAGAGCATCTGGGTAAGAATTAAGGGAGCGAGAAACAATTGGGATATTCTGGTGAGGGTTTACTACAGACCTCCAACCCAGACTGAGGACCTTGATGACGCCTTCCTCAACCAAATGACCACGCATTCGAAAAGGAGAGATACAGTAATAATAGAAGATTTCAATTACCCGGATATATGTTGGCAGACAAACTCTGCCAAGACAGCAAGGTCCAGCAAGTTTCTTGCTTGTCTTGCAGACAATTTCATGGTCCAGAAGGTGGAAGAGGCCACAAGGGGATCAAATATTCTAGATCTGATCCTGACCAACAGGGATGACCTTGTTAATGAGGTAGAAGTGGTTGGATCTTTAGGGGGGAGTGACCATGCCCTATTGGAATTTGGCATTCAGTGGGAAGGAGAAGATAAGTGTAGCCAGACACTCATCTTAGATTTTAAAAAAGCGGACTTCTGTAAACTTAGGGAGCTGCTGGCTGGAATTCAGTGGTCAAGAATAGTGAAAGGGAAAGGAGTTCAGGAGGCATGGGAGTTCCTTAAAAGGGAGATACTGAAGGCACAGTCTAAAACTGTGCCAATAAGGAGGAAAAATGGAAGGCATCTGAAGAAACCAGAATGGTTGACTAAAGAACTCTCAGTTGAGCTAAGTGTTAAGAGAAACATGTACAGGAAATGGAAGAAGGGGGAAACCACCAAAGAAGAATTTAAGCAAATAGCTAGGAGATGTAGGGAGGAGGTCAGAAAGGCTAAAGCACAGAACGAACTTAGGCTGGCCAGAGACATCAAAAACAATAAAAAGGGCTTTTTTAAATATGTCCGTAGCAAAAGGAAAAAGAATGAGACGATAGGGTCACTGCACAGAGAAGATGGCAAATTACTAACAGGGGGAAGAGAAAAGGCAGAACTACTCAACACCTTCCTTGCCTCAGTTTTTTCCCAGAAGGATACAAGCACTCAACCTGGTGGTTGGGGAGCAGGTGAGGAAGCAGGGGAAATGAGGCACATAATAGGTAGAGAGGTGGTACAGGAATACCTGGCCACACTGGATGAATTCAAGTCTCCAGGGCCAGATGAATTGCATCCTAGGATATTAAAAGAACTGGCAGAGGTCATTTCGGAACCGCTTGCTATCATCTTTGAGAAATCTTGGAGGACAGGAGAAGTTCCAGCAGACTGGAAGAGGGCAAATGTTATCCCCATCTTCAAGAAGGGAAAAAAAGAGGACCCAAATAATTATCGTCCAGTCAGCCTGACATCAGTACCCGGAAAGATTCTGGAGCAGATCATTAAGCAGTCAGTTTCTAATCACATAGAAAGCAACGCGGTAATCATGAGAAGTCAACATGGATTTCTCAAAAATAAGTCATGCCAGACTAATCTTATCTCTTTTTATGATAGAGTTACTAGCTTGATAGATGAAGGGAATGCTGTGGATGTAGCATTTCTCGATTTCAGTAAGGCCTTTGACAAAGTTCCACATGACATTCTTGCAAAGAAGCTAGTAAAATGCGGGCTGGACAGAGCTATTGTTAGTTGGATTTGTAATTGGTTGACCGACCGAACCCAAAGGGTGATCACGAATGGCTGCTTTTCATCCTGGAGAGAAGTGACTAGCGGGGTGCCACAGGGTTCTGTCCTGGGCCCAGTGCTGTTCAATATCTTCATCAACGACTTGGATGAAGGAATAGAGAGCATGCTCATCAAATTTGCAGATGACACCAAATTGGGAGGGGTTGCTAATACGCCAGAGGACAGGATCAAAATTCAAAATGACCTGGATAGATTGGAGAGCTGGACCAAAGCTAACAAAATGAAATTCAACAGAGAGAAGTGTAAGGTCCTACACTTAGGTAGAAAAAATGGAATACAGAAATATAGGATGGGGGACACGTGGCTGGATAGCAGTACATGTGAAAGGGATCTAGGAGTTTTAATAGACCACAAGCTGAACATGAGTCAGCAGTGTGATGCGGCAGCCAAGAAAGCCAATGCAATTCTCGGCTGCATCAATAGGAGTATGGTGTCTAGATCAAGGGAGGTACTGGTACCACTCTACTCTGCTTTGGTTAGACCTCATCTTGAATACTGTGTCCAGTTCTGGGCACCTCAATTCAAGAAGGACATGGTCAGGCTGGAGCAGGTCCAGAGGAGGGCAACCAAAATGGTGAGAGGTCTGGAAGCTATGCCCTATGAGGATAGACTTAGAGAGCTGGGTATGTTCAGTCTGCAGAAGAGAAGGTTAAGAGGGGACATGATAGCCATGTTTAAATATTTGAAGGGATGCCATGTAGAGGAAGGATAGGGCTCGTTTTCTGCTGCTCCAGAGACCAGAACAAGGAGCAAAGGATTCAAGCTGCAGGAAAGGAGATTCCACCTGAACCTCAGGAAGAACTTCCTGACAGTCAGGGCTGTCCGGCAGTGGAATATGCTGCCTCGGAGTGTGGTGGAGTCTCCTTCTTTGGAGGTTTTTAAGCAGAGACTGGATGGTCATCTGTCGGGAGTGCTTTGAGGGTGTTGCTGCATGGCAGGGGGTTGGACTGGATGGCCCGTGTGGTCTCTTCCAACTCTACATTTCTATGATTCTATGATTCTATGAATTCCAAAGTTGATTTAATTTAGCCCAGGGCCTTTCCTCACTTCACTATTATAGTGCTATTATTCTACTTTCAACATCCTATGGAATCCTGGGATTTGCAGTTTAGGGAGTGGCATTCAGAATTTCAGCCAGAGCGCTCTTTGGCTTTAGTAAACTACAAACCTCATAATTGCACAGGATGTTGAAAGTGGAATTGTCAGTCAGACTAGTTGGACTAGTCAGTCTAGTTTATAGAAACTGATGCTCTGATTTAGCTTGCTAGTAAAAGAGTGATGGGGGGAGGGCATTTTCAGTGAGGGGGAATGACAGTGGAATAAATTTTTAAAAGAAATAAAAAAAGATTTTATTAAATAAAATTTGAAATAGTTATGAAAATATGAAATTACAAAATAAATAGAAATAAATCCCATGCATTTGAACAAAGACAGTCAGGAACTTATGGTGCATTGGGAGTCAGATACATAGGAAAGGAATAACTTTTGGCTATTAAAAGCACATTTTTTAGGTGAGTATCTCAAAAAGGAGTAAACAGGGAAAATTTCATTCTTTCAATCATGATAGAATTACCTGAATAAAATGGGCAGGGCAAAGTCTAGCTTCTTGGCACTTACCTGTACTAGAGAAGAAGGAGATAGTCATCAATTAACTAACTGTTCAACTATCGTTATTAATTTTATTAGTGAAGTGCTGGCATTCAGTTCAATCCCTATTCAGTGGCTGGTGTCTTAATTTCTGTTTGCAGATTTGGAACTAGTTGTAATGTAGGAATCCCTCCTGGATCCCTTCTCAAAATGGAAGCCATTTGTGTATCCTGTTTATGACTGCACATTTTATATGATTGGTAAAAAATGATTGGTAAAAAGAAAAACTGAGCTTGTCTTACTCTTTTCACCTGCCATTTGTATAAATAAAGATGAGTACAGAGCAGATGTAATATCAAGATAAACAGGATTTATTCTAATTGTTGACAACAATTGCATCGTATTCACTTCTTATGCTATTATCTTGCACTATCTGGTATTCAGACAGAACAAATGAGATACACAAGCATAAGGTCAGTTACTTTATATGTGAGACAGAGAGAAGAGATGTCATATTTATGTTATGCAACACAACTGCATTATGTATTAATAGTGAAGTAACTCACTGAATAAGACATGCAGTTTGTAGAAAAAGATGCTAGTCCTTATATTTTTAAGTCTGTGGCAGGTGTTTTCATTTTACAGTGGAATACATGACATTTGATTTGAGAGGAATAATTCACAATTTCTGCCTTCATGGGAAAAGAAGGAAAAGCTCCTCGTGCTGAATAAAATTATTTCCAGAACACAAATCATGTGAACAAGGCTTGTTTTCAATCACTTTGTATCCATGTAGGTCAATAAACACAAATTCACAGATTTTGTTTGGAGGTAAGAGTTCAAAAGAACTGAAAATCAAAGCAAAAGCCATGTGAAATGCTTCAGCATCAATAGCTTTCATGCCAAAATGCCTTGCAATCAAGTGTCTCAATGGTGTGTAATAGAAAATCCTAGTTGCCACAATGTGCAAAAACAAGATGTGGAAGTACAAGCTAGGTTTAAAGAGACACAGCTTTAAGGAACATGGGTAGTATGCCTAATAGCTGAGCTGAAGAATGCCATTGCAGGTTGGAAGTGAGACAACTGTCAACAGAATCAGTGGGCTTGTCCAACTGATGAGTTCAACTGATCAGTTGTAGCTTTCTTCTTGGCCAAGATGGCTAGTGGCAGAACTGTTAATTTTATCAAACCCTCTTCCCTTGTACATATGAAAAGAAGAATTACCCAGTCTTGGTGGTAATGTCCTTGTATTTCCCTGATATGAGATCAACCTAAACCTACAGTTTCACGCTGTAAGTTTAGGTAGGTTTATACATCTTCTCCATATTCCACTGTCCACTATTCAGTTTCCAGAAGGAACTGTGAGCATGCTAATCTGCATCACAGAATGTAGCCAAGAAAGTCATATCTGTATAACACTCCTTTCAAGACACATGTTCATATGTATGTGCATATGTTTATAGAGAACCACTTTGAGTGGCTAAGTACAGAGAAGCATTAGCGGAGAAGTTCCTTCTAATCAAATCCTGTAGCCAGCAGCCATTCCTAAAAGAATATGGTTCCATTATTTACTGCAGATATGCAAGAATATTAATTACACAAATGAATATGCCCATGTTATGTTTTATTTCTCCTGGCATTGACATCCTGCAGTTGGCAAACAATGTGTTTTGGACCAGAAACGACAGTCATAGGAAATGTCACCTTTGAGACATAGGATGATCAGCTTAACATTTCTTTCTTTGCTAATTGGAACACAGTAGTAATCTCACGCCATTTCCACCCTACACTGTTAGAATGCTATTATTCCACTTTCAACCTCCTGTGGAACCCTGGGGTTTGCAGTTTAGGGAGGGGCCTTTAGAATTCTCAGCCAGAGAGCTCTTTGGCCTCAGGAAACTACAAACCCCAGCATTCCACAGGATAGTGAAAGCGGAATAATAGCACTATTGCAGTGTAGGGCAGAAATGCACTCTGTCTAAGGTGAATTTTAGACAGCAAGGCAAGAGTGTGAAATGGACCCACTGATGAAAACCTCAGGCTTCTTCCCCTACCCAGATTCAGACCCCAGATTCAAAAGGCAGTCTGTTCTGTGGGTGGTGTGATCTTAAAGCTTCAACCAAGAGCTC
Organism: Cyclura pinguis; assembly: GCA_030412105.1. Taxonomy (NCBI): domain Eukaryota; kingdom Metazoa; phylum Chordata; class Lepidosauria; order Squamata; family Iguanidae; genus Cyclura; species Cyclura pinguis. Next base: position 137,739,092 of record CM059600.1, read on the forward strand.
TGAGAAGAGGCTTCTAGAGGCCTTTTGCTGAATTACAACCTGAGCCTAGGCATTTGCAAGCTGTTAAATTTCATATAAGGTACTGTGTTGTTACATTAACCAGTTTAAACTTCAGACAGTCTATGTCAATAACTTCCAGCTTTAGACACCTGTTTTCTGTAGCTTTTCGTCAGTTGCTTAAGCATAACTCAGCCACCCTGTCTGGACAAGACCTCACTGAAGACCCTCTTTCAAACAGACTCTCTGCCCTAAATATAATTCGTCTCATCTGTAAGTCCCTCCCATGTACACCATTTTGCTAGGTTTCACTCTTGAGGCACTAATCCTGTTGCCTAGCAACCCACCATCAAGTTGCCCTTGCATTCTAAATATTCCCAAAGCAACTTCATCACACCACACCAGTTTGTAACTTATGAATTAGTTCTAATATCCGCTCCTCTTCTTACCCAGAACTGTGGGCTGTAACAACGGAAAAACAGCTGGACATTTATCACTGTTTAATCAAGCTGAGTTTACATTAAGTATTGAATAAGCTTTGTCAAGTACTATTATCTCTATAAACTTTTTGTGACTTATTTAAACAACTATTCTATTAGGAAATGGAAGATATCAATGCTTCTTAAAATCCCAATAATCCAATAGCATATCATCATACCCCTTCTACTACTGCTTCTTCAAATAATCTGTTGTTATGTGATTCTTCAATCTATTTTCTTTTTCTCCTCAAGTTCTCCATCCTGGACCTACTTAACATGAGGGCTACACATATGTCCTGGGCCCTTTCTGCGCCTTACAGTTTTCCAGTGCTGGGGTGCGGGGATCACACAAGCAGCCTCCAGCGAGAGGCTCTCGCATCCGGGGTCCTTCGGCTCTGCACGAGCTGCCTGCTCATGCAAGAGCCCCACCTCTTCCTTCCGCAGTGCAGCCTGGGACCTTCCCAGACTGCTCTGGGGCAGGAAGCACAATTGGCGTGGTTCCAGAGGCTCTGCATGCCAGGTAAATGTGCACGGGGCCTGGGAGCAATGGGCAATTGTGCATCATGTCCTGCTTCTAGCCAAAAATGAAAAGGTGCGTGATCGGCACCTGCCCTACCCTGGAGAGTCATGTGATTGTAAGTGCATCGTGAGGATCGCTTCTCACAATCGCATGACACTCCAGGGGCCCTTTTGCATGGAAAATGCCATGCGAAAAGGGCTCTGGTCCTAGTATCATCCTTTGGCATCCTCAAGTAATGTATATATCAAGAGGTCCTGGGAATTCCTCCTCATGAGACTTTGAGGAGCTGTAGTTGAAGCAGAATAAGCTGGCTTTAAAGACAACAATTTGACATAGTATAGGCATGATGTGAAAGTAACTAGCTAGAATTAATGAACTATTTATAATTATTTCCTTTCCCAAAATCCAACACATAGCTACGTTGCACTATATATTTAAATTAGCAAGGGATAACTTTACTCCTTGGGTGGTATAACTTCATTTTTTCAGCTACTTTTATTGATCCAGACTGTGGAATCACCAAATTATAAAAGAGGAGCATCACATGGTCTAAGTGGTGACTTATGCTGTCTTTCACAGCACTGTCTCATAGGGTACTGCAGGTGCTACCATAGGCCAATGATGTTTCACTTTAAAAAATAACCCCAAAGTATCCATTTTAGCTACTTTTATCTACAGAAATGAGAAAGTAAACTGGTACCTTTGAACATTTTAAACAGAATGTTAATTATTGTTTGGCTTGCAACTATAACTTAAAGTACTAATTCCTCATTTTAAAAAAAAAAGCTTCTTAAACTCTAATATAAGGCAACTCACTAAGCATAAGAAGTTCACATTTCACAAATCCCATTTGCATGGTATTTTGTTTCTTCTGAATATGTAGAGACACTTCTAAATACCACAGTGCCAGTGGCTCAAATAGTTCCTATTTGAAATTAACAACAACAACAACAACAGTAATAATAATAATAACAATGGCAGTTGTCTTCCATGTCTACCTTTAAGACTTTAGTTTTTCCTGTGCCACAAAGCCATTAAGTCCATTCTCTGAATTTTTGTAACTCATGCTTCACTAGTCCCCTCTCTCTGCCAATCCTACAGAAACAAAGCCTGTGTAATTATTTTCAAAAAGGCAGTGAAGCAAAGAAATCTCTATTGTTTGTATAATAAAGTATAAGTCTTGGGGAGGGAGTATACCTATTGTTTTGCTCTAGTTAGTTGCAGTAGACTGTGAAGAGTATGCAGTATATTGCAATTTCACAGTTCTGGTGAAGTGTGCATTATAATAATTATTCTTTAACTAAAATATAACGGTGCAATTTGGCTTATTATTAAGAAGTAGTGAAAGCAAATGATGCCAATTTTATAAAAGCTGAGAACTGAGGCTTAGTGATTCCAATAGGTTTCAACAATTGTCCACATATTGTGTACACACAGTGGATAATCCTATGTACACATACGTACACACCAAACAAAGTAACATCGCTGATATTATCATTTGCATTCTCTGAAAAACACATCAACCAGGATTTTATGGTGTCAAACCACCTGAACAAAAGACTATAATGTGATTTGTTTTTGCCGCTCAAGCAACAAATAACAACAATAACAATAATAACACATTTTATTTATTACCCGCCTCTCCCCAAGGCTCAATGCCAGTATCCTATCTGGAAAATTGGACTTTTGGCCTGCTTTCCAACAAACCTTTTCTTAAGGTTGTGCATATGAACAGATTCTAAGCATTTATGAGTATGCTGGTTCAGTGTTATTGAATGTTACTTCCTTTAACTCAAATCTATGAGAATTACATTTTCCAATAGTTTCAGAAAATAGCATTGTCATCTGATGTATTTCCCCCTACATATGGACAGGGTTCCTACTAATTTTCTTCATGGCTCAGAACAAACAAACAGGGGGAAAACAATTCATGAAAAGGAATTGTTTCTGATTCCGGAGATTATTGACTGTACCCAAGCTGTAAAACATGGAAGCTGTAAAGCTACAGAGCAACAAAAAGCTGCACATTGGATAGGGATCAGAAGTAGTCAACATTTTGCTGCTTTAGATATATGAAAAATACAGTGGCAGGAAAAGATTTTTCTTTTTATCATCTTTTGAAATGACATGGACCAATACATCCCATTCAAGCATCTTGTCCAAACCAAGAGTTCAGATTCAGTAGCAGTGCAATCATTTCAAACTACAGAAGAAAAGTAAAGATTTAGGTAGCATGGAAGCATCTTTCTAATCCTTGGATGCCAGGGGAAGAGATCTGAGCCTAACCTGACAATTGATTTCTTTAGATTTAAGAACAGCAAAATTGTGCTGGGTCAGACCAAAGGCCTCTCTAGTCTAATATTCTGTTTGTACAGTGACCAACCAGGAATTATGTGAGTCCAAAAGCATACTATTTTTTTATTATTTTGCCACATACTTGCTTCAAAATAAATGATCTTTCATTGTCCATCCTCTCTCTTTGGGGGCTGATGTTTGTCTGATGTTTTATAGGAGAGTTGTCGAGTGCTTTGAAATGCAAAGTGAAACCTCACAAATCTTATCAATGTTATTTCAGTTTTATCCAAACTTCCTAAAGATATTTTCACTTAAGCAGGAACAAATGAAATTCACTTTGAATTTCCTCTCAATAAAACTCAGTGAGTATTCTTTAAAAGTTGACCATTCTTCTCTCTTTTTACTTCACATGGGATCTTAACACCAAACTTAGACCTTTTGTAAAAATAGAAAATGCTCCTGCTACATACTCTGCAGACTCAGGTGCAAGTCCACAGTTGTGCTAGCACCAGATACTGGCATAATGGGAACTTCTTTTCCTTCAATCCCTGCTACAGTTCACGATGCTATGCTAAACCTGGAGATTCTTCTAGTTTTCTAGTAGATGAAGGGCTATTGCAGGGAGGGACAACTGTCTTCTCCTACTTCAGGTGATGGAACAATCTTTAGATTCTTTCCCAAAAAAGCAACATTGATATATGAACCCAAACTGGAGAGACAAAGTAGTTCCATTTCATACAATACATCTCCATTAGAGTTGCTCTGGAGGTAGCTGTTCTAAAGGAATGCAGGCAGCTTTGTTCCTTCCTCTAGCCACAGAATGTGGCATTTCATAAGAAGAACCAGTATGCATGGCTACATTATACATGTCCTTCACAGCTTCAGAATTCCTTCCGTTTATCTGCATTCACAGCACTCCTGTTGAAAAATGTAGTTTGTATGAAATATGCCAGGGTTTTCTTCCCCCTAATTTTAGTGTCTTATTCATCCTTTCCACTGTTCCTGACATAATATGTCATTTTCTGCTCTGTTTTGCAGAAAACATAGCAATGGAGATGTTTGTGGTATTGTACATACTGAAGGACATGTGTAACTGCAAACCGCAATTCAAGTTAAGTTTGGCCTAGAGTTCAGGAGAGACTATTTTGTTCATGTAATTATATTCCTTAAGAGCCTTCCTATGTACTATTTAAAATCTTTATATAAATGACCTTGATAAAATGAGTAAATTGAGCAATAGTATCACCCAGTGGACAAATAACAGAAGCAATGAATTAGTTTCAAACTGTGTTATATGCGGTCTTTTTGAAAAGCAACACATTTTCAGCTGTTAAATCCACTCTGCAATACTGCTCCATAAACACCAATAAGAAGTTATGTTGTTTTAACTATTTGTTCCTTATATTAATTCAGCAGCTTTGAAATCAATATATGTAGTAGAACAGTTCTAATATTCATAAATCCTGGTCAACACTTTCACCTTTATTAATATGTCTATTCACCCATTTTTTAAAGTCCCAGTTCTATTGCCATGCTCAACTGAGACTTAATTATATCTTGTTTGCATGCAATGTTTGCCCTTTGATCTACCTTAGTACACATTTCTTACTATATCTTGCTCCAGATTATGAGATAATGATGAGAAGTCACTTTAGTCACTATATAAGTAGCAGGAGACCATCAGGAAGTATCTTAAAATATCTCTTCTCTGAGGTCTACTGACTATCATTGATTATTATTCATAAAAGTAGCTAATAGATGTTACTTGCAATGCAAAAAAAATAATTAAAAACCCCATATGTCTTGTGTCTAAAAACATGATAGGAGAAAGAGAAGGAAATTTCTGGAGCAACTGGACTTTCTGTAAAGAAGTTTAAAGAGTGTTTGGAAGACACGGGTCCAGCTGTAGCTCAGTGGTTTGCCTATAGAAGATCCAGGTTACAGTATCAGGTATTTTCAGGTTAATTTGCTAATGATCTGTCCAAAACCTGGAAGATCTAGTGTCAGGAAACATAGAGATGAGTCAGCTAGATGGATCAATTGTCTCACTCTTTATGAAGCGTCCTCCTTTTGTTGATGCCCATTTGAAACCTTTAGAGTAAAATCTTATGCATGTCTCTCCAGAAATAACTACCACTGTAGAGACTTGTTCACTGAGACTAACTCCCAGGTGAACGCATTGGTTTAAATGTTGGTTAAGGATAAGAAGTGGGCTGTCCTGGAAAAGGCAACACATATTTCACTGTGTGTCACCATATAAACTCTGAAAGCTTGTAGCATTAGGCAAGCATGCATTCAAAAACCAACATTTTTCTTGGTAGAAAGAAATGGTATAAAAAGGGGGCCCCAAAATGGCTTGGTGGGGCCACTGATTTAAGCAAGTGTGGGAAACTTTTTTTTCCAGCTAGAGAGACAAATTTAATTTCAGAGAAGTCTTTGGATTTACATTCCAGGGTTTTTGTTTTTGTTTTTTGGCGTGGGGAGGGACCAAGTATTCCAGTATTTCAGACTATTATAATGAGGAAAATCTGATGCAAACCTTGGGAAATCACCAAATACTCTGTCATGGTGAAGGAGTTCCCCAGATAGCCAGATTCAGACCTCAGAGGGTCAAAATTTCTCCATCTCTGATCTAGGAGTGGGATTTTTTTCCCCAGAAATAGTCTGCGTTTGCATGGAAGCATTCTTTTACCATCCAATTGTCCTGATTCATTTGTACTCAGTCAGCTCAGTACAGTCAGGGGAGAAGAGGGAGTGAAACCTCGATCTTCTCAGTAGGCTCATTTGGTTTCTGTTTTGGTTTTTGGATTTTTTTCTGGTTTTCCTAAATTCAGTAAAACCTTTCAGGGTTTCTCAGCTTAAAATAGTAGTGTTTTGTTTTGCTCTTTTTTGTTTTGCTTTGTGCATTCTTCTTGCAGGTTGGCTGCATCCTTTTGACTACACTCTGATGTTGCTCAGCCATGTCTGTCTCAGTTTTCATCTGTGAAATGTTGGAGCAGTTTTAGGCATAAGGGACAAAATGGGTAAAGTGATCAAGTAGTTTCAGTTAGCTGAAAACCTTTGGAAAGCTCAGTGTGGGTAGTGATGGAAGAAAAAATCACAAGAAATTGAGAGGGAAAGAATATTTGGAAAATGGTTGGAAAAAGTGTTGCGAGACTCTAGAGAAAAGAATACTGGGCTGACATGAATCTTTTCAGATAAATAACATCTCTGTGCAGAAAACATTGTTTTCCAAACAGAAATGTCTCTTTTCTGCATGAGAAGGAATGCAAATTTTGTGCAGAATAATTCACATACTGTGCAGTCTTTGAAATCTGCACAGTTTTCAAAGGCTTCCATTCAACAAGAAGAAACAAGAGAGAATGTGTCAAGATATAAACAATTCAGAGAGAGATGAGGACAACTACGTCATGAAAGTGTTTGGCCAGAAGGTCCTAGAGTGGCCAGGTAAAAGGATTTAAGGACCAGAGTCTCAAGCCAGAGTAGAATGAGAGCTCAATAATTTTGTTAGCTAAGCTAAGTAGTGCCTTCTGCTTCAGAAGTATGGTTTTTTTTGTTTTCAGAAGAATTCCCAGCTGACTCTTCAAGGCACTGCACCTTCCTCCAAACCATTGGCACAATCCTATATACTTTCCTCTGGGTGTAAGTACAGTGTGCAATGGGACTTCCTTCTGACATTGCAGATGATTGTGTGATTAACTATAATTTGGTTATGCCTCTTTACAACCATGGTATGAATTCTTGTAGCTACTTCTTACAAGCTTGAATTTAAAATCTTCTAATAAACTTGCTTTATTTTGTAAAATGAACCCACAAGGAGAAAATAAATTGCATAAATATCACACACTCAGGTGATTTGTGTCTTCAGTTCAATCAACCGTAAATAGTATTTATATATAATTTTATCTTCCTGACTCACAGAACTCACTGGTGATACAGTGGAATATATATCCACTTGGTGTCAAAGTTCAATTACTCAAAGATCACCTGATGGCCTGATATTAAAATGTTACTGACACGTTAGCATACTATGCTGACCAAAGAGCAAATATATCTTACAGTTAAAGATGCTAGAGATATTTTCATTCATGTTTTTAGTCTGTTTTATTGTGTGAACAACCCTAAGAACATTTTGAACAAGGGTGAAATACCATAAAGAAGGAACACCGTAAAGAACCATAAAAAATATAAAGAACCATAAAGCACAATAAAGAAGGAACAAAATAGGTGTGCACAAAAACCCTAGACCCAATGTTCCCACCTCAGCTTGCTCACTCTCTGCACTGCACTGGGAAAAAATTCTGAAAGTTGCTTCTCTTTGTGTTTTCCTGGATGTAAGAAGAAGTTCCCACCCAACTAGAATATTCATTGCACTTATGCCTGTAGCTATTAAACACTTACAGCTCTCATGTAGGGAAGCTGAATGTTCAAATAGGACTAGACTTAAAAAATAGGTAAGAAATGTGGTTGGTTTACACTTTGAAGTAAATTCAGCAAATGTATACTTTAACCTGTACATGAACCAGAATAGAGATACACAGATATATTCATTTTATTATAAATTTTTGATGGGGCTTGAAAATTTTTAAAAAAGAAGAAGTTTAAAGTGTGTAACATTAGGGAAACTGCACAGAAATATCCACTACACAAAAGTTATATCAGGAAACCTGCATATTACAAACTTTATATTTGATGAAATGCACACAAAAAGTGTATATAAATTTTCATACAGGCTTTTAGAAGGGAAAAAAATACAGACAGACGCAGAAAATAAACAGCACAAACGTAATGCTGCAGAAGAGAGAGAAAGGGAGAGGAAAAAAATCTGTGCAAAATTAATGTCACCAAATTAATCTATCCCTCTTGTAGACTTTTGAAAATGACAAAATTTCTATTCACAGGATTTGCAAAGAACATGCTGAGGGGAGGATCACACCTGCTACCTCCACCCATGACTAATGGTGTGCCAAAACCTTACTTAAGAAGATTTTTAAGAATCAATCTGTTCTCTCTCATTCTCTCACTCTCACTTTTTTTACGAAGAAGGGAGAAAAATAGAAAAAAACCCACTTCTTTGAGGAACGGAGTTCTTGCTCTTAGTAATCAGGTGGATGAAGACTGTGCACTTCAGTGTCCTGTTTTTCGTTGTACACCCTACATCCAAGCTTCCTGACTTCTCACGTGCAACATTTTAGTTAAAGTCTAGAAGAAGATAACATGACATTTTTTATCCCAGGAGATATTTTTAAATCAGATAGTGAAGATAGTTGAGGAGGCTACAGAGTGATGGATGGATGTATAGAAGCCATATAGCACTTTTGGCTAGGGATGGAGAGAATAGTAAAAAATATTTGGAAATAAAAAGGTTGAAAAACATGTTTTTCAAATGTTGAGAAACCTTGACAAAAAGAATCCTGGACTGAGGAGAATCTTCGCAGTTTGGGACTTATTCTGCACAAAATTCGCATGTGGCTGTTTTGTGCAGAAAAGAGCATTTTCTGTGCAGAGAACAATATTTTCTGCACAGGAGTTAATTTTTCTGCATTGCAATATTTTCTATGATGAAACTGCTGCTTTATGTGTAGAAAATACTGTTTTCTATGCACAACAACCACCTTAGAATTTCGTGTGGATGAGTCTCAAATTGTAAATAGAATACAAAAACTGTGTGGTTTCTGAAGACTTTCTCACAGTGGGAAGAAAATTGTTGAAGTTACTCATTGCTAACTTTGAGAGGAAACTTATTAAAGAATTACACCTTTACACTTGGCTACCTTGCATCAATAAGGTTACCTAAGGTTGGCTACCTTGCCTCAGTAAGGTCAAAACACTAGCAAGAGAAATTCAAAAGAAATTCTGAACCAACTGAGAGCAAAGAAAAAAAAGTAAGCCTCTTTTGTTCTGGAAGAAAGTTGTGAAGAAATTGTATGACAGACTTTGGTTCAGTTCAGATTTTGATTTTGGCCTTCTGAACATTTACTGGAAGACTGGACCAGGACTACCTTCTACAGACAGCAGCTGCAGAGAGCTCCTACATACATAAGCATGTACCTATGTGGGCTCATTTACCTTCAGCTTTAGTGGGATTTCTTTTCCTTCTCTTGTATCCACTCCTTTGAGTGTATGAATGTGGCAAGAATAGAAACATGGACATTTTGGGCATTTCTTTGTCCAGCAACATTCTTTCATAAGTCTTACTACTAGTCATAGAGGTTCACCATTTCCACCTGCATGTATCATGCACACTATAGAATGAGTCCTTTACCTCTTCTACAACTGACAAAAATAATTAGAGTCAATCCTATTATGTTGCGCCTGCCCAACATGCAGGCTGGTACATTTAGGTAAGGATAACAGACTGCAACTTGAAGAAATTGCTTGAAAGCAGGAGATTCCTATTAACATGAAACTGGAACCAGTAATTGCAATTTAGCTGCGAGGGAGCTCTCATATTCAGATAGCAACATTGCCAGATAAAACCAAGAAGCTACGATAGGAGACTGAGTGTAACATTATCACACTCAGTCAGGAAGCATTTAGAGTCACACAGAGAAATACACCCAGGGAAGTTTTCCAAGAAAGCACAGGGGATAAAGGAGAGGTACAAATATATAGGTTGCACAGCCAGATTCAGTAGCTCACAAAAGAATGCTGCAGGGACCATCTACTGATGTTGACAAAACATCAGAGACATGAAGGCTGCAAAGGCAAGACAAGGCAAAACCATCTTTTTGGGGGGTGGGGGGAAGAGTATTAGCAGGAAGAATACAGAAATACCCAGAGAGATACAAAAGCATCCCAGAAAATGCTCGGTGATCAAACTCTGCCCCACCTATCGTACACTATTCATGGAACTCAGAAAATCTTCAGCTCTATCCACAAACAGCAAATCAAGGAACAGCATAGATCAGGCATGTCTCATGTGGCATGTAAATGTGCTGTTAGAAGAATCACAGAGACAGACACCAGGCTTTCCACAAACTGCATAAGAATGTCACAGAGATTTCAGATTCTGTACCCATAGCCATATCTCAGGGTGTCTGAGAACTGAATAAATCATACACTCCCCTTTAATGTTATATGAACTTTCCTGTTTCAAAGGGAGCTGTGTCTAGAATGTTTAAACATAACTTGTAATGCATCATGCAGTACATCAATACTGCTTCCTTAGTGGTCAGTCCACTATGTTTACTGCAGACTTTTCCTTTTCTTGATATGAAAGTAACAATATTAGCACAATCCTTCGTTGATTAAAATAAACATACATACTTTACTAAAACGTGTCAATAGTGCCAGGTGATGCTCCCTGCTCTTAAGTGCTTCATTGGGAAAGGGGTAATTTAGGGGTAATTTATAAGGCAAGTGTAAATCTTCTATGTCCATGAGTGGTAGTCCTGAAACAGATTCATGGGCTTCACACATACTTGTAAACAACAAAGGAGGAAAGTGTCGGCTACACAATCTGTATCTTCAACTTAGTATGGCTTTTAGCCATTAATGACCAGGACACTAAAATTATTACATCTTGCTCCAAACTCATTATTTTCCCCACTTCCCTTGCCTCCTCACATGTTTTTTTTTTAAACATCTTTGTCTGACCAACAAAACTGTTTTTGAAAATTAGTATTAAGATTTTTGATTGTCCTAGAAAAGATATTACCATAGTACATACCTTGGATTTGTATTATTGTCGACACACATTTGAGCTCAGAATTGCTCTTTGGTAAGAAGGTACATGGATATATAATAATATATATAATGCAGATTTTTGCATGATAAATATCACAGAGAGTACCAAACTCAGTGAGGCATACTAGTTTGGCAAGTATAGGATTGAAACCCAAATTCTCTTTCCTTGGCTACTTCCTAACGCTTTAGACATGATATGAATACACACAATATACAAAGCATCACTAAGTGTAGTTACATTTTTTAAAATAAGATTTAAAAATGTCAATTTTATAAAACCTACAGTTTTCCTTTCTGCACATTCATGTTGCAGGGCCTGCTACAGAAAAAAGATGCAAAAAGTGAAAATTGGAGAGGGCTTCTGTTGTGTACAAAAGTGAATTAAATCAGGTGTTGCTGGTAACTCAACCACGTAACAAGTAGCCCCCTGCTGAAATTTCTTCTTCTACATAACCATTAAATGTATAGGAGCCATTTCCAGTTTCCAGTCTGTTGACCCTAGGAAGGATGCAATCCTGCACACATTTATCTGGAACTATCTCCCATTGAATTCATGGGATCTTGTTTTGAGTAGACATGTCTAGAATGTACTATCACATAATAAAGGTGGGCAAGGATGCACAGTATCATTAGAACTTCATTTGATTGGCCTAGTCAGGAAAAACAAACAAACAATGGACTGTGTAAGATATGCCGATAAATCATGGTTTCTGAACAAGGGAACTTTCTATATGAATCTATCAAGCAAGGACTCATTTTGTAATACTTACTAAGATACAAAGGAAAAAAAAATACTCAAAGTTCTCCTTTCTTTTCTTTTTTTTTAAGTGTAGATTTCATTTACCAGAGAAAAACAAGACATTCCTTGCTAAGACCTTTAAAGGAAAAAACACTGGATGTTAAATTCAGTAGCTCAAACTTCCTTTTTTCCGTTTTCCCCCTTTTAGCATATATTGATGCTTATAATTCTGGATACCAAAACCTCCAACATATAATGATTAGGGTTGTCATTTGAAATGATTGTGTGATGAGCATCACCTACTGAAATTTCCTTTTCTACAAAACCATTAAAGGGACAAAAGCTGTGTCCTGTTTCTCACCTGGCAACCCTAAATAAGTAAATCAGTTTAAAATCAGGTGTTGTATTCAAAGGACATGGCCAAGTTTATCAGTTCTTCAGATGTCAGTCTTTTATAAATTGAGATGTGAAGGGGATGTGTTGTGTGCCAGAGGGGGAAAAATGGGCTCTAGATTTTGAAATAAGCTTGGTAGAATTTGTTCTAAAAAGAACAAATAGGTGCCAGTGGGAGACTTTTTCCCAACACAAATAAGAGCTTCAAAGGGGCATTTTTTTTTCCAGGAAAGCACAAGGAAAGGATTCCCTCTCACACCACTGTATTCCTGCATCTGCTGTTTGCAGTATTAAAATGCATATAAAATGAAAAGACACATTTAATACAATGCCAAACCTGTACCTTGGATGTACCTCTCTCTGAAAACATCATGAGAGCAAGATTTTTCTTCATTTACCAGTCAAGGAAAACAGGGCTACAGTTTTCTTGGTGACATATATTGGCATAATCCCTGGCTATTCCTGTGTACGTATTCTTCAGGATGTTTCCAAAGAAGAGATCCTGTACTTCCTTGCACATCAAACATCCCTCACTCCAGGTGCACAACAGCAGGCATGAAGCTCACAAATGCAGCCTCTACCCACTGATTGACTACAGGGTGTGTATCCAACAACATTCCACATTCCCTTCTGATGGGTAAGAAGGACCAACTTTATCCTTGAGGAGGAAGCAGTTCCTTCTTCTTCTTGTGAGCATGAGCAGCTAGGGTGGTCTGAGCTCACCACCACAGACAGTCAGCAACCACAGAGCTGGAACTATGCCCCCTGAGCATTCTAGATGTTGTTGTGTAAGAGTGGGGAAGATGGAACAGCATTTATCATAAGTGTCGTAGGTATGCTAGCAGAAAGTTATGCTCCACTAATATGCTTATTGGACCTGTGTACTTATTGGATCTGCTCTTATTCCCTGCACACTTCAGTTCCTTTTCCCATACTCTTTTTTTTAATGATACTCCTGCTTCAAGAAGGAAAGTTACCAACAATATAAACAGAAGGTAATGTGCACCTATTCTCTTTTCTCCTTAATGTATTTTCTTGTGCTAAGAAAAAAAAAAAGGCAGGTGAGGTGGTGGAGAAAGAAGAGAAGTTTACATATAGAAGACAACCATGTCTTCCATATGTAGGGCAGTTGCACAATAAAAAGCTCATCTGGAAGCACCACTGAGTGTTATGCACCTCTAGGCTTTATACACTTTTATACTATAGCCATAGAAGTCAGTCCTCTCCATCCACTATTTCAACTATACTTCCCTTCCCTTCTACATTTAAGGTTGTCCAGAATTATAGAAACGAATTAATAGATTTTAGCAGCTGATGACTCTGTTCTTCCACAGAAAAATTAAACCTCCAATGCAGTGCTTATTTCTTCAGCAACCTGCCTGGTTTTGCATCCCAGGCTTCCAACAACATTAGATCAATACTGAAAGGATGGTTCTGCCCATTCTGTCTACACAACATTTGTTCTCAGAATTGTCACCACAGTCAAAGCCAAAACAATAGCACTGTCCATTTCATACTAGAATTTCTAACACTGTTGAGTTTAGTAAGAATGTAGAAACAGAAACCTAAGTAGAAGGGCTGGAGGAGTTTCTTGTTCCTCAGAGCAACATGTGGTAGAAACCACTACAAGAGAGAAACGAACCCAGGAAAACCTAGCTCACAACAAAAGTATGTACCTGGAAGAAGTGAGAAATGGAGAGCAAGGAAAAGCACATGGCTGGGAGTGGTCAAGAAATCAATACATGGTGGAGTACAGGCCAAGAAGAGTTTCTGTATAAGACTGCCAAGGGACAAAGGGGAATAGCTCAGTGGAAGAGCACATGCTGTGCATGCTGAATGTCCTAGGTTCCTTCTAGGGCATCTTTAGGTCAGTTTGGAAATATTCCTGCCTGCCAACCGATGTTGACTGTGCTGGACTATAAAGACCTGACTCAATATCTCACTCAAGGCAGCACCTGTTGTGCCTCATCTGTTGTTCCACCAGGGCTCAGGCCTGATCATAAACATTTTATTCTCCACAAGATCAGTATTCAATTGGCTCTGTATCAGAAATATTCCAGAGGAAAACATTGTCCTCTGATGGTAAAGATCTGGATTTTCTGGTTGCTCAGTCAGAAAGCAGCAGGCATGGGGAGCAAGGGCTAACAGTGGGTTGATCAGTTATTTTCTGTAACATAGCTACTACTTCAATAACCTTAGTTCACATCACAATAGTTGTTTTCACTGAGTAAGGCAAATGCTGTTAAAAAAAAGTCATTCTGCAAGCAGTGATACTCAAATCATAAATTGCTTTTGCAACCCTTAATCTCTGGGACCAACAAGGCAGTATGTAGACTATGCTGTAAATGTGCAGGGCATTAATTAGCACTTCCATTGTCATGCTGTTTTCTATGCATTTGCAAACTGTTTCACATCAAGAACTCATTTGCTTGCTCTATCAACATTCAGGTTTGCCCTTTCTGTTGTCTGTTATTTGCAACTGATAGGCTTTGTTGAATTTGCTTCAGTGCACAAATTCTACATATCAGTGGAGAAGAGCAGAAGAAAAGCTAAAGGCTATGCATTTGACTTTAAAGGGGTGAGAAGTCAGTTTTTCTTCAGCCTGTTCACAGGAAACAAACTTGCTCTATCCATTTAACGCCTAATGTAATGATCATTTGTAATAATGTGTTTGTTTCATAATTATGGAAAAAAGAGCCAGAAAAAGAAATTGGCAAGTCTGCCAGGCTGTCTTAAAGTAAGTTGGGTCAAATGAGCACACAGAGATCTTTGAATCCCAGCCACGCACACAGAAGTAGCAGGCTTCGGTGGATGCTCACTTTTAAATTCAAAACATCACTACAAAGCTTGAAATGAATGTCACTGTAATAAGACTGACTTCTGATCTGTAAGGCAAAGGGGCAAATGTTAAATAAGTACTCATTTTTTATACAGCCAATTCTTTTTCTATTCAGGTATATAGTTGGATTTTGACACTCATTGCTGAGAGATAAAGTTAATTTTCTCCATTTAATTCTCTTTTTTTAAAAAAATGTAGTTTCTGAATTCATTATTTCTTTTAAGGGGAAAAAATCTTCTAAGAAAGACTGTATAAGATGGCCACATTGTTGGCAATCATTAAAGAACAGGATTGATTGAGGTTTATAATACTGAGTAAACTACAGACTGGGGATGAGAATTTTTACCAGTTTTACGCTCTCTCTCTCTCTCACACACACACACATACACACACAAATCCTCAAGTAATTTCCTCACTATTCTATCTGCACTAACCAAATCTAGTTAGGATAGCTATTTCATCAAAAAAAAGGATGCTGTTATATCTACCTGGAATATGACTGCTAAAGATGAGAATTATATTAGGGAAATAAGAGGTAGTGACAGTAATTTAGTACTAAGATGTTTAAACTCACACCCCATATGTGTAGTCAGCATTTTAAGAACTATTTGCTTAGAGTTCAAGGCCTTAATGGATGAATCTTTCACTTTCAGTTTCTCCCACATTCAAATTTTATGCTGAATATGAAAATGCCGGTGGCTTTTAGTCAATTCTTATAAAAATGAGTAGAAACATTTTTTTTTTTTACTGAATCTAATAACAGCATGAATCAGGCTGAATTAGAGTAAGCAATGCACTGAGAAAACATTATACAATAGTCAGTGCAAAAGGTTTGGAGTTGATTTGCTTACCTTTGTAGGATAATAGAAAGACATTGCCTTCTTTCAGGCAGTGGCTACTAGCTGTTCTCTTGTCAATGGTAGGAAAAGACAATGAAGATCTTCACATGTTATAATGAAGGCCACATGTTTTCTTACACAGAGTTTATTTCAGTACCCAATAAAGTATCTTACAAAGTTGGCAATGAATAAGCATGTTTTGATCATGCACTTTTCTCCTTGATTTTTGCCATATTTGAAATGGCAACTGACCTAAAATCTGGTAGATATATTCTTTTGTAACCAAACCAGAATTTAATTCAAAAGACAAATATGTCACATAGGACATGCTAACTCTGGTATCTGTTGAGAACTGAATATCAGTTCTTCAACACTAGCCTAGCACTTTATCTTGTGAAAGCTCTATGCTGTGATCAACTAGGAAATTATCTGTTTGACAACAACTGCTCTTTACTCTCTCACTTATTCCATCACAGCTAAGTTTTTTTTTCCCATCATAGCTACTATTTTTTTTCCTGTTGACAGTGTTTTTGAAAACAGATGGGGTAACTAAGGTAGATCATGCTTTTAGAATGCTGTAATGAAAAGTTACCAGTGGAATGAACAGGAATATAACCTCAATTCATACTTCATATGCTTATAATTGACAAAGGAGTCCATGGCCATTTCCACACGGGGTTTTTAAAACGGTGCAGAGTGTCCTCCAGGGAGGACGTCTGCACATGGGAGCGGACTGGGTTGGACCTACTTAACGTACATCCGTACCCCAGCCCACTTCGGAACGGCCCCAAGTGGTCATCCAGCATGCTTTTGAAAGACTGCTAAAAACAGATCTTTCAAAGGCATGGAGTGTGCCACTGCGAGCCTGCTCCCTTATGCAGATTCGCAGACTTGCATTGGTGCGAGCCTGCAATCTGCCGGGGGCGGGCTTTAGACTGGCGAGCTTCAGTGGTTGGTTGACAGCCTCAACCAACCAGAAGCCGCCATTTTTCTCCCCGGAGCAGTGTGGAGTGGCGGCCACACACTGCTCCAAAGCAGCATGGACCGGACCGGAGAGCCCAAAAGTCCGGTGAGTAGTGTCACGGGGCAATTCCCTTGCCCCGTGCGGAAATGGCCCATGTAATTGACAAAGCGGGGCATGCCCTGCCCAAAGCATCATATGGCTAAGATAGTACTATATTTCAACATCTATGCTCAGCATGCAGATAAGCAACTCTATCTCATCCGGCGTCTCTACCAATTCCCTGCATGGACATGGGGAACATATAGCACTAGGGGAAAGGACCAGCATTCTAGCCCATCTCCCTGGTTGCCTAGCTTAGCATGAACTGAGATGGATACTCTAAACACAACTAGTTTTAGGTTCAAATTCCTGCTGGTTTATGTCCTTAACTAGGTAACACGCTGCACAGGTTTCAGTTATTTGTGAACAAAAGGGGAACTACGAAAGGTGAAATCCATCTTATAAGAAATGTGTGATGGTTATATATTTATTGTATTTTGGACTTTCTCTTAAAAAATTATCATCATAATAAATGAAGATGTATAAAACTTAAATATAGCACAAAATAAATATATTCACAATAATAACATTTTTTAAAAGACAGAAAGTATATTTCTTTATTTATTGACATATATTGCTATATCATTTACCTGCCCACAAGGGCTCCTGATGTAATGAACAAATAAAATCAATTAAAACAATACAAAGATAAAATACAGATTAAAATATATTTTAAAAACTCTTTAAAATTGTTTTAAATATCATGTAGAAAGAATCTCAGAATAAAATTCTAAAAGAATTAAAACAGAGCAACTTCAAACTAACAACTGTAGGAATGACACTGTTTTGTTTGCCCACTAAAAGCTCAAAAGAGACTAACTTTCTTGGGGGGCACTTTTCACACTTGGAGTGCTGCTACATGGAAAGCTCTGTTAGGTATAGAGCACAAGGAGCCCTGGTGGAGCAGTGGTTAAAGGCTGGTACTGCAGCCACAACATTGTGAGTTTGATCCTGCAGGGTTCCATGTTGACACAGCCTTCCATCCTCACGTACATCAGTAAAATGAGTACTCAGCTTGTTGGGGACAATTAGCTAACACATCGTAAACTGCTTAGGGAGTGCTTTGCACTGATAGGCAATATAGAAATGTAACTGCTATTGCTATTGCTAAGGTTCTGGGACATGCTGCAAGGCCTCCTTTAAGAACGTCAAATTTCAGACAGTTTCATACGGCAGGAGGCAATCTTTCAGATACCCATTTAGGTCTTTGTGGGTCAAAACCAGGACCTTGAATTGAACATGGAAGCAAATTTAGTCTGGTAGGACTGGGGTCATGTGGTTATAAAATGTATACCCAACACCAGTCTGGCTGCTGCATTTCACGCTGGCTGCACCTTCTGAATACATTTCAAGGGCAGTCCCACATAGGGTGCATTACAGCTTCACATAGAAGACATGAAATTAATAATTAGAATGTTTAACTGAGTAACAGTGCTATAAAACAAAGACTGAAAACACAGTTTGGAGGTATTTTAGTCAGAATAAGAGCCTTTTAATAATTTCTGGAAACACAGAGAAAAAAAATGTTGCTAGAGTTTTTGAGATCTTGGGGAAAATTCATAGCTGGTTATAATGGTGTGAGCAGAATTTCCACTGAAATTTCAATTGCCCAAATTCTCATACTGAACAACTTGATATATGTTCAAATTCACCAAAGTGAGCTCCTGGCAATATTTTTTTGGGAAAAAAATCTATCAAACCAAGATAAAAATTCCCATCTCTGTCTGGGAATAGCTCCATAAAACAAGCTCCATAAAGGAGCACCAAAGTGGCATCTTACCTAACAGACCTCTTATCTAGTCCCTCTGGGCCTTTATAAATTTACTGTGAAGAAGATCTCTTTTCTAGTTCTTTCCTTTCTTTCACTTTGCTTGGCCATCACGACTGTCAGTTATTTACTGATTGCACCATTATCAGTTGTAGCAGTCTGAAGGCGCTGAAGTGCATTTTCCTCATAAACTCACTCTGGAAACATACCTCTTTTCTGTAATTAATTTCCTTAGCATTGCAATATATTAATATTCCATGGTAACTATGGAAAATGGGGAAAGGAGAGGCTCAATTTTTCTTTTTGCTTGTTGGGCTGGAGAAGGGGTTATATTTATACTCAAGCAAATTTCTATATAATTGTGCAATAAAAATAATATATCCAAACTACATGAAAGCCTTTTTGGTTTTCAGTTTATAATTGCTTTGTGCTGCTTCTTGGAACTGCATTGGAAAAATGAGCTAAGGCCTGTGGTCCTCTGGGTAAGCCCCCCCGCAACACCAACAGAGTAGATGACAACTAACTCTGGTGACCAGTTTGCTTGCAAAAGGGCAGAGCATACTTATAATTCATGCCCAGATGTGTTTGAATGCATTTCAAACATTGTTTATGCCTTTAGGCAGTTTTACAACTTTTCATATTAAAGCCAAGATCACACCTATAAATAGTACTCAGCACCTCAATGAAAACAGGTTTGAACAGGTTCAGACTGCACATGCCTCATTTTTTTAAAGTTTGAAATGCAGTGCAGCCAGTGGCTTCTGAGATAAGAAAGCTATGGTTTGTGAGAACCTACCAGGATATTTTGAAGTTGCAGAATGGGAAAGTTTCATGATAGAAGAAAGGTGGAATATAAATGTACCAAACAAGCAGATAAACAGAAAAATGTCACCTTCAGTGACAGCTGCTGGTACAGAAGGGTTCTGATTGTAGGATTTCTTGTCCCCTAACTCCAATGTTATTTGATACAGAAGATAAAACGTCTAGATATATTGAAGGATGCAAAGGAATTGTATGGTTGGAAATCAATTTAGAAGGATTCACTTATCTGTAGAGAAGCATTTAGCATTAAGCATTATTTCTTAATCTAATTAAGGTTAGAAAATTAACCTAAGGTAAGTAAAGACAATTTTTGTTTCTTGCATACTACTTTTTTTAAAAAAATCTCTAGACTTTACTTTCTCTCAATAAATTGACTCTGGAAGTATACCTCTTGGTTTTTTTAAAACTATGGGTGGACTTTACTTGTTTTACTTATGAATTTTAGTTTGCCTTTAAAAAAATATAATTTAGTGATGATAGATCTCATATTATTGCCTGTGAATCAACCACCTATAGGCTGTGGTTTTTCCAAAAGTTTGTTTGAGCAGGAAAGATCAAGCTAAGGGAAATCTATCTTCCAACATCAGTGAAGAAATTACTGAAAATGTTTGATCATGGGAAATGGAAAAGGAAAATGGATAGGACGAAAAAGAAAGAGGTTGGTTAGAGATGATTATTCTCCAATGGAGCAGAATTCAGTAGGAAATCACAGAAAACACATAAATGCAAGCAATCTGTGAAAAGATGTAGCATGGAACATCCTGATCCAGGAAGATATGCAGTGGCAAACTTTAATTGATGTAGTACCTTGTTTGCAAAACACACAGATTTGTGAATTACCTAGGGTTTATAACAGAAAGGCTAAGTGGTAGTGCAGTGCACTAGTGCTAACATCTTAAAATGTTTTCATTCAAACATAATAACAGTCTTGCAGCAACATATCCTATGCAATTGCTTGTCTAAATCGACCAGTCATGATGCTTTCTATAGAGGCATTTTTATGGCATCTAAGGCCGTTACCACACTCGACTGTTATAGTGCTATTATTCCACTTTCAGCATCCTATGGAATCCTTGAATTTGCAGTTTAGGAAGAGATCCTCAAGGTCCCTCCCTAAACTGCAAACCCCAGGATTCCATAGGATGTTGAAAGTGGAATAATAGCACTATAACAGTCAAGTGTGGAAATGGCCTGAGTTTTATGAAATAGGTACACCAAATGCTTCTTTAATCCATGACCTTTTATTATTTTCTTTGTCTTTCAAAGAAATAATTGCAGTGCTGCTTCAAATCAGGGGGAAAAAGTTTTGGGGAGTTTGTGGGGGGAAAAAGCTAGATTCTCTACATCTGGCTATATATCTCAAAAATCAGTGCTGTATTTCCCAAGCCTATTAACCACATCCAAAGTCATTGCAGTGTGACAGAGTTATGGAAGCACAGACACAATCTGTGAATCAGACCCTATCCAATCCCACTCTGGAGAATCTCTCTTGTTACCTGAGCCTAAACAGTACAAGCTTCTTTTTTAGAAAATAAAATCTTTACTCTAAAAGGAACAAGAAATAGAATAAAAGCAGGGGAAAAAAATCAATATTTGGATTTAAAATACTTACAATAACTGCTACAAATATATATGTCTATTACATCAATGACTGGATGAAACCCAATTAAAAATGGATACTATCTTTTATATGGTATGTACTGATTTAGTGTCTCTCTGTCCTTTTCATTGCACAATTATTTTGTGCAAACAGAAAGATGTTGTCAGCCCAAACACCATACTCCATCAATTAGCCCAAAATGGTACAGTAGCTCTGTTGGTATAGTACCAGATCACTCCACCAAATAGTATCCCACATGACAAAATTAAAAGTTAAACAACTGCAGCACAAAATGATGTCAGGTGCCAGGATGTAACTGTTCGAAGAACAACAGTTCTTAGCACTGATGGGTCAAGAATGCAGAATGGACAGCAGCAACAGGGTTAGATAGTTTGAGTGGCCAAAAAAGTGCTCCTTTCTTGTCTACTTATCCTGAACTCCTCCATGCTGGAAACTGATATTCTTAGGGAGTTTCCCCCCACCCCACATCTTCTCTTCCCAGCAGTTCTCTCTCAGCTTTTCTCTAGAGTGAAGTTGGATTAGAGTAGCACCCTGAGAAGGTTTTGTACCTTAGAATGGAGTTCCTATAATAAAGTCTTTAATTTGTTTCTCTAAGCCATTGGCATCCTTATTCGAGCTTCTAGTTGCTGCACATACTCTCTGTTAGTAATTGGTAGTAAAGGTACTCCTGAAAACAACACATTTACTCTTCAAGATCAAAAGAATAAAGAATAAGCAAATGCAATAGCTCCAACTACTCTTGGTAAGCTTTTGAATATTTTTGAAAATATCCCTGCCTCTTCCAACTGGAGAGAGAAAGAGAGAGAGAGAGAAACCCTTCAGAAGGCCTTTTAGCCACCTTGGAAATGTCACTGGAAAACTTTTGCAGAAAACCATTATATCATTACTAGTTGTCCTTTTGTCTCAGTGTATAAGCCAACTAGTAGTGATACAAGCAGCAGATGCTCACTGTGTATTCATAAATTAAAAAAAAATGTCCATATTCATGCTTATACATTGCAATGTACCTGGAGATTAATAAAATATATTTGTAGTGGCCTTTACAGACATGGCTGCAATCCAAAGATCAGTCTGTGGCAGTGGCAACCACACAAAAGCTTACTGGTTTTGAACAGAAATGTGAAATGATAAGGGAAAGGGCCAACTCAATAGAATCGAAAACAGCACCAGGCTGTGGAATAGGAATGCTCATGGAAGTTGGCATCTGCTTGCTGAAAACCCCACAGATGGAGGCAGTTATATTGGGAGTAAAGTGATTAGCAAAGATGGACAGCATCTCAGAACAGAATAGAACACAAATTAATGTCCATCCTGGTTCAGTGGCAGGATAATCAATTGTGGTTTAAATTGTCACTGTACCTGAAATGTGGATCAGATAAGCAATTTGGCCTCCTCATAGACATTTTGTGTTGTTGTTGGTATTTTTAAATCATCAGCCATCCAAAACTTACACTACTATGTTCCTTCCATGCATACTGTGAGAAATACAAGTGAATGTAGCAATACTAGCCACCATTCCATCACTATTTAATTCTATGGCAACTGTGAATCTGGAAGGTAGTCCAAATCCATCATATGATGGAGATTCACTCCAAGGAAAGAGAGCATGGGGTGGGGCCTGTTGGATTATGTGGGCTCATCCTGTGCTCTAGCCTTGACCTGCAATTTCACCACAGGCATCATAGCCTGTAGTAGAAACTCTGTTATACATTCAAATAGTATGGGGAATAGCAGGTGCCAGTTTCTACATATTGGTATACAGGCAGAGAATTCCTCCTTGTGAAGAAGGACCCTGATTAGGTTAGAATCCCACTTTGCATGCAAACATTTTATGCTAATATATCCACAATTCAGTATGCAAGGGAAGCCCCTTCCCACACCATCTGAATGGCAAGAAGTATTTCTATTGAATGTAATACTGATTGACAACATATATAAAATGGAAGGAGGGGTAGGTCTAATGTCTCCCCACATGTTATTTCAACATTCATGAGATACTACAGTCCCAATGAAGTATATGTAAAAGTAGTATATGAAGGGCAGGCCGCTCAGGTCCAGCAGGGGGTTGTTGTGTGAATGGTATGTAGAAGATGCTTTATCTCACCCCCAACTTTTTTTTCCCTTTTGGTCCTGGCCTCAGTCCCTTATGTCTGAGTGTGCAGCTCATGACCAATTACCTGACATGAGAAACATCTCTCAACCCAATAGAAGGTGTCCACCCTGATTTGTTATCTGCCTGGGTAAAGAAGAAACAAAAGAGTCTTCAGAGCATAGATCTGGAAACCTCAAGGGGCAGTCCTACCTCTAATCCCATATGATTAGCTCAGATGGCATGATTCCAAATCAATAATCCCTATATATAGGAGATTTACAGTTACCGCAGTATGCAAATGATAAAATCTATTTGTCTGGATACATTACAAAGAACATGTGGACAAAGTCATCATGTACTAGGGAAGTGTGGGGATTTAATTTCATTGTTAAAAGGATTTAACATTTGCAAATTTATTCATCCTTGGAATGAAACAAACAAAGAAACAAACAAAACACCCATAAGAGAGGAACCATAACTGTCCAGTTTTATCCATCTAGGCTCAAGCCTCTGACTGTTTAAACCACCAGGTTTGAAACTCTGCTTATTTAAATGAGTTGGTAGTATACTTACCTGGACTCGCATGATGAACGTCACTGCAGAGGAAGGTAAGCTTTTGATGGTTTCCATGGAGTGAGACCAGAGTGTTATTTTTGATTGGTGCTAAGCACCAAATCAAGACGTGGGATAGAGGCAAAGGAGACAGTGAAGCAGTTTGCCCCCTATACGTGTCATTTGGTGCTCAGCGTTGACCCACCCTCGCACCCTCAATGCAGTGTGAGTTAATCTGGTCACTTTGGGGCCAGATAGGAATTCCTCCCCCTTTCCTCAGGTTTTTTTTTTTTTTGCCTATCCCATACTGTATTTGATGGAATTGTGAAAATTGGCTCTGGATGGTGTTGTTAAATAGGTTGTCCTTTGGCAGATAATGGGGGATAATAAAACACCGTTGATCACCTATTGGCACCCATTTGTTGTAGGGTGGGGCTCTGGAATCACCTCTTTAGGGCCCTACGTCCCAGGGGGTTCGGTGAAGGAGACTACTTTGAGGTTAACCTGTGAATAAGGCTCTCACTTTTAGAGCTGTGCAGCTTGGTGGAAGTCCCTGGGTTACTTTTCAAGATGCTTGACTGGGGAACAACCAAAGCAATTTGGATTGGCCCTGGGGCTGAGGTGCTATCGCCCATGGGTAGGCTGAGCAGGTTATCACGTTGTGACCCTGGCATCAGTTGGACCCATATCATGTTGTACCCCCCCCTTGTATGTTTCAGGTTAATGCAATTTAAATAATACAGGTCAAAATAAAGTGGCCCTTAGTTAACCCAACTTTGTGTCTGGTCTCTTTATTCCATGGTTGAGCATCAACTGACTCTCTCTCTCTCATTCTCTTTTTGGAAGAGGTTCTTTGTCTTTAGCACTGGCATGGTAGGCAGAAACAATGTAGTCTTCTTCAAGATGAGAATAGTTCTATCTATGGAATATGGATGTTTGTTTGTGAAGAATGCTATCAAAATTTGCAAATGTGTGAAACAGGAATAAGTTGAGGTTTATGTGATTCAAATATGTGACAAAGAAAAACAGACTAATTTCCAATCCCTATCACATTGTTGTAGGCAGTATAAGTAATCCACATTCAACAAGAACCCTTATGTAGCTATTTAATGGGCACTTCCAACAGATACCACTGATGAACTGTGTTTTCTTGTTTAAATCCCATAATCTCTTTGATTCATTATTTGCACATGAAATTTAAGCAGCAACACTGCCTAAATCATGGTGAACTCAATCCAGTTAGGAAAGCACCAAACTTTAATACTGCTTTTTTCCCCCCTATGGCTAATATCATGCAGAATGAAGAGCATACTAGCATCCTCCCACAGCCTTGCACTGGCCATACCATGGTGCAAATAATATTATATGGTGCTAGCATTAGAAACTTTAACTGAATTTCTCCAGTTTCACTCAAACCTCAGAATATGCTAATAAGGCTTTTTGAATTGTAATGAAGATTTATTCTCCAGCTGATTCCCATAAATGTTGTTGCAGTGTATCTGTAGCAAGCTATATTAACCTTCATAAAAGGAAGGAGATAAAGCTCTTTATAGGTCTCACATGGCCCAGGTCCAAAGAAGAGTCTTAAAACAACTCTTTGGAAGCATGTTCTCACAGCGGGACCTGAAATCAGGCTTCTTTTTGCCATAGGGAAATATTCCATGAGCTATATGTGAAATAAATAGCCATGCAAAATTACGTTCTCCTGAGTTTAAGCAAGACAGATGCCAACATACTGTGGCACATGGACAATGGATTCTAAGTTAATCTGTAAATAAAACATGCACCTATTTGATATTTAAATGTGGTAATGCTCAAAATTAATTCTGAGTCTGACAGCTCTAGCAGAAAGGCTCAACTAATGTTTCTGTGGGGTTGTTTTATCAGATGAAACAATATATTCTCAAATGAGCATCAAGATAAGGTAAGTCTCAATGATTTTGGATTTGCATTTATCAGCAGCCTAAAAAAACCCCCAAAAAACCCCACATCCTTTACGTATTTCATGACACACACACACATGCACACGTCTGTGTTCCGTGTATCAGAAACAAAGCTACATTGAGGAAGAAAGGATGACTATTAATTGTGGTGACGCCCCATGTCTTTGAGAAAGGATTCTGTCTATTTTTTTTAGAATGTTTAGGAGGCTGCAATAGTCTACTTGAGTGTGGCTGGCTGCATTCTTTTTAAATTGTGTTACTCTTGAAATGTGCAATTAGGTTGAAATAAGATCTGATGGGAAAAACAAGTTTAGTCCCTCCAGCAAGCTCCCTATACATAAGTCAGTCCTGTACCCTTGTCATCTATAGGGAATCACTTTGGGGAGTAAATATGACCAAAAGCTCATAAGAAATCATGGTAAACCTAAAATAATGGTACAAATAACACCACTCAGCCTGTGGCAAATTATGACTTTTACAGGTATAGTGGGAAACCAACTTTTATGACAACACTAAAATGAGTGGTGGAAAACACCATAAACTTTGTTGCTCTTTCATAAAAGTGTGTGCTGTATATAAGGGATAGGATAGGGAAGTAGTTTGGGTATGGATAGAACTGAGATGATATACATTACCCCTTCTTTGCAAGCCCTGGGAATTTTTCTTTGTATTTTAGCCTTTGCTATTATTACATAAAAGCAACAGAGTGATTGGACAAAGTGTAGGTCTGCATAGGAGACTTGTTGTGTGCCTTCAAGTTATTTTCACATTATGGCGACCCTAAGGTGAACCTATCACAGGGTTTTCTGGCAGCTGAGAATGTATGATGTACCCAAGGCCACCCAGTGGACTTGTGTGGCCAAGCAGGGCATCAAACTCTGGTCTCCAGGGTTGTAGCCCAATGGTCAAGACCCTACACCATGCTGGCTCTACATAGGAGACTACTGCTTACTTAACGGAGCAATTATTAGGAGCCAAATGGTTAATATGTACTCTAAATGATATCTAGTATGGTGCATATGCCTCCCCTATCCTGAATCTTGGGGTGATTCCTAGAAATACAAGAATCTGTGAAATTCCAGGAATGCATGCCTCACATGACTTCACTGATCTTCACTTCTTTCACCTCTATCTCCACTGTTCCCAAATCCTAGAGTTGCTGCATGCCCTGCGATTGTTAAGGGTTTGGTTCAAATTCTGGTTGCTCACAAGCAAACAGGATTGGAACCACCACCACTGCTAGCTATCACAGGATGAGATATAGATTCCTCCCCAAGATGCTGCCTGCCCTGTGATGGTTGAGGGTTTGGTTCCAATCCTTGTTGCTGGTGGTAATGCTTGCCTCATCCACCATTTCACAGATCTTCATCTCTTTTCCCTCTCTCTGCTTCTGCCATCCCTCCAACTCCCAGAGCTGCTACCTGCCCTGAAATGGTTGAGGGTTTGGTTCCAATCCCAGCTTCTTGCAAGCAACTGGGATTAGAACTAAGACCTCAACCATCACAGGGCAGGCAGCATCTTGGGGAGGAAACTACACCTTACCCTCTCATGGCTGGCAGCAGTGCTGTACTATCGCTTGCAGGTCAATCCAATTCTGTTCAGACTGACTAAAAAGTAAGTTCCATTCTGCTCAATGGGTTCATCTAAAATAAGTGTTTGTTTACGAAACAGGAGATCTGTGAAATGGTCAGAATGCATATTGCACACCACTTCACAGATGCTCACCTCTTTTCCCTCCGCCTCCATAACCCGTTCAACTCCTGGAGTTGCTGCCTGCCTTGTGATGGTTGAGGGCTTGGTTCCAATCAAAATTGTTCGGAAGCAATTTTGAAAATATTTAAAATATTTTTCTCTTTTCACCTTCCACCTTATGTAAGGTTGAATTCACAAATGCTGAGCTCGTGAATAACGCAGGTCCAGTGTACTTCAGCAATAGCAGTGCCCTTCATTATTGCTTCAAGATAAACTCTGAGAACCAACTTTAATGTGCAAAAAAAAAAAAGCATTTGTAAGAGCTGAGACATTCTGTATTGATTGTATACAGCTAACACAAAAGAGATAAGGAAGCCACACACACAATAAAAATACCCCCAGGGGTGGAGTCACGGGAACCACTCTCCCCAACAATCTATTAATATACACTATCTTTTCACCATCCCTGGTTTGCAAACAAGACCCCCTCCAACCCCTAGCATTGTTGAGACAGGAGCTGTGTTGTAGGAACTTTTTATGTTTATTCCTCAACCACGTAGAGACTACCTGATCTCAGTTGTACTCTTGGACAGTTTACCTGTTTCCCACTATATATGTCTTGCTAGTTATGAAAGGATGGTAAAATGTTGGCTGGACTTTATTACTGTTAGGTGGAACTGCTTGATGCCTCTGCATCAGTATGGCAGAATGTCCTGTGTATAATGCCACAGGACTGTATCCTAAGTTCTGTCCTATTCAATATTTTTGTAAGTGATCTACATGAGGGCTCGGGAACAACACTGTATTCTCACTCACTCAATGCAGGTTTGGATACGTCTATAACATCTGTCATAAGTGAGAATCTGGTCTTAAATACTTTCAGCAAAGAGAACTCACCATCTCCTCTGACAAACTGTTCCAACTCTCACTATGAGGACGTTTCTCCTAATATTTAGTCCAAAGTGACTTCCCAACAATTTCCACTTGTTGTTTCTAGTCCTGTTTCATTCATAGGAAACCTTCAGGTA
This sequence comes from Cyclura pinguis, assembly GCA_030412105.1. Taxonomy (NCBI): domain Eukaryota; kingdom Metazoa; phylum Chordata; class Lepidosauria; order Squamata; family Iguanidae; genus Cyclura; species Cyclura pinguis. The sequence continues at coordinate 137,767,463 of CM059600.1, forward strand.
TTTAAAGACAAGAAAAAATTCTACTTAATTTTCTCTTTTCCTGGATAAACATACGTTCCTCTTTCAATTTTTCCTCATAGGATGTGTTCAAATTTTCTCACCATGCTAGTTATTCTTTACTGTATGTGCTCAGTTTTGTCAATATCCTTCTTATAATTTGATGCCAGAAGCCATGCAAATGTGCCCTGTGTGTCACAGAGCCTCTCATGTCCAGAATAAAGTATTTCTCTTAACGTAGCCTGAAGCTGTATTATTGTCGAGGTTTTTTTGTTTTTTGTTTTTAGCTACGTTGCTGGCTCACATTCAATTTGTGATCTGTTTAAATCCATATCACAAATATTGTTGCAAAGCCAGATCTCTCACCCTACACTTCGACTTTTGATTTTTTTGGAGGGAGGAGGGTACCTAAAAATAATTCTTTCCATTTATTTGTTAGTTTCAGCCCATTTTTTTCCCCAGAGAGTCTTGTTCTTTGGAGTTCTCCTGCCTTCTGTGGTGTTGGTTGTCTCTCCTTGCTTCATGTTATCTCCAGATTTGTTAGGCAACCCTCCTGCACCATTATCCATGCCATTTATTAAAATGCTGATCTAAGATAAAGGCCAGTGGTATTCCACACAGAAGGGTGCTGAACCATCAAATAACACTCCTTGAAAACATTGTTCAGTCACCTGGTAATTCTATCATTTAGCCCACATTTTACCACTGGGTGTTCAAGGACATTAACAAAGTTATTGTGAGCAAACTTGTCAAAAAAATTGCTGTATTCAAGATAGATTATGTCCATATTATTTCCATGATTTACCAGACTATAAATCTATGAATGAAAGGGACTGAGAATGAGAATGAGATTGGAAATGGAATTGGAACTGAAGGAGGGAAGAGAGAATGATTGATTTATTCCTGGAAAACCCATATAATTTGTGCATTATTTTCTAGATATCTTTCAACTGAGAAGTACATCTCTTTCTAATAGATGCAGTGATTCAATGATGGAGCAAACTTAGGCCACATTTACTAATTGTTTCACTAAAAATCTCCAAGAGACTTCCTTAGTGCAGAATCCGAGACCAAAATGGATGTCTGGCAGACCATCTCCTTAACCTACATGGCTAAGAAACTATGGCCTTGAACCTTGCTGTAAGCCTACAACCCATTGCCAACCAGTGTGTTAACTGAGACCTGCTCAGGCCATCTTCCCCTCGAGCTCCAGAGTATGAAAAGATGTTGATCTGAGTAGTTCCATTATCAAACAAAAGAAAAGAAACCACAACAGACAGATAAATACCCAAACATTTAAAAAGGAAGAAAAAGGAAGAAAACAAACCTCCGAACCTCCATGGATAAAAGTGTGAGTGCTAATTTCCACCACATTGTTTGTTTCTTTGGCTTTTTAATCTTTCAATCTCAAATTGCACCCCTATATTTATGAAGAAACTTGCAAATTTTGTCAAAAGCAAACTGATTGAAATGTTAATCCATCTTTAACATGGCCTTCAACACTTCACAGATGAAAATTGGACACATGTGGTCAAGTAAAATCACAATGTGGACAAGATAGCAGAAGTAAAAAAGAACACACATGCTGGGGGAGACTGCAGGAGTTGCCTAACTGGTTATATGTACCCCCAGAGGTACACATCAGGACATTGAGGAATATGAGAAAAAGTGCAAAATATGACCCTACCACATGTACACATCACATTCACTCCTATCTTTGCTGAGTGAAAGGCTGTAATTCAGACTCCCAGTACCCAATCAGTATGCTTCCTCTTACTAGGATGGCTGTGGCAACAGGCTAAACCAGAGGCTTTCTGCTACTTTTCAACATCTCAAGAAGGGGAAGGGAGGTGCAATTTATTCACCATGCAATGCAAGCAATGGTGACAGAATGTCTCAACCAAGTGTTGCAGGTGAATAATCCTGAAGCTCAACAGAAGGACCTAAGAAACAAAAGTTGTGTTGATCTTATGCCCTCCCAGAAAGAGAACACAGGAACTGGGAGCACAGTGACTGTCCATGAATCATGATGCAGGGAGAGGGGGCAGAGTAAGTGGATATCTAACCCAGTTCTGCCTTATTTTCCTCCTCTTTGATACTTCTCTTGGCCTACTCACCATCCTAGTGTTTCATGCATGCTTTGGCTTGTTATTTCAGGGCCACGTAGGAATTTTACCTTCCCTTAACATGGAGTTGCATGTCTGAACAACCATGCCCTGACTTACAATGGTATGTTGGGAGCTAGTGATGAAAAGAATATTCTCTGCTTTTTTTCCAGTCAAAAAATGGATCTTCCATCTTGGGAAAAATAACACAGCAGTGACACTTTCAAGCAGGTTTTTTTCCCTTAAATATGAGAATGTCTTGAACTATTCTGGAGGATTTTTCTGTGCAGAAAGGCACTTGGGGTTTTTTGCTCAAAAAACAAAAACAAAAACAAATGTGTCTTTGTGCACAGGAAAAATCCTTTGGAACATTTCAGTATGCTCACATGCAGGAAGAATACTGAACAGAAGCATTCATCATCTCCCATAGTGGGAAGAAATTACTGACCCTTCCACATGGGGATTGAGGCAGTCGATGATTTACATCTCCAGTTTGAACAATTATGAAGAGTGGTGCCATTTTTAATGTCTGATTCAGCTAACCTGGTTGAATAGTGTGAGGGAATTATATTTGTATGGTTGATGGGAACATACAGACCTGTCTTTGGTGAAGGAGGTTTCTTTGGAACTCTTGGGGTTCAATCCAGAGAAAGAAGAAAACCTCATGGGTTGCCTAATTCTTCCCTTTGAGTTGGGAGGCTTGGGTGGGGAAGATGATTTTGCAGGCCTACCTTCCAAAATATGGTTGGTTGAGGAAGAGAACATGGCAGAGGAGATAATAGTATCCCTGTCTCTTTGGAGCCTACATTTGTTAGTTGCCTTTCTGCAGATACATTTCTAAATAGTTAACAAAGTGGCTTTGACTAATCCAAACATATTCATTTCCATCTAATTCTTCTGAATTGGTGGACAAAGTAAGTAGAAGTGTATGACGTGGTTGAAGTTCTTAAGCTGAAAGGGTATAGGGGTGAAAACAAATCAGGTAGAGGAAAAAATCTGACTGCACCCTGCAGTTCCAATACAAAGATGAGTCCCTACAACTGTAACTGTATGCAAGATATAATTAACATTGCCACACAAATGACATTTCCATAGGAACTACAAACATTACAAAGGCAATACCTGCACCTATTGGCTGATCAGGAAGGCTACTCGTGGCATTAAGAGAACCCTCAGAATCTACTGCAGTAAACACACATGTTGGCAAATGGGGATGAACCTCTGATTACTAAATTGTAATGTATTAATTGGCTGAGAGAGAGAGAGGGAGGGAGAGAGAGAGATGCATGTCAATATAGTTGCTTCTAAAAGGCAGTGTTTGGACAGACATAGATTGAACTAAAAAAAATTACAAAATATGAGGTGCTGCGATGTGTTAGACTGTTGTCTAGGTGTTTATGCGAAATGCTGGCTAACAAATTCCGCAGTGTTGGAGAAAAGCAGACAACTGTCTTTGTGTTACTCTTAACAACCATCATGTTATGTTCGCCATGATGTTATACAACAGAGGAAAGAAAAGAGAATAATGAAATGCTATCTAGAGGAGCAATCCAAGCTTCAGTAGTCAAATCTGGATGGACATTTTGCTTGAAAGCCAAAGCAAATCATTTGGCTGCTAAAAGCAAAAATTATAAAATGAAAAGCTGCTCCACTGTTTTGGTATCCTAATTAACAATAAAGGTCCTGCCTGAACTGGCAGGAAGCAAGAAGTGGGCACTGGCAGAGGTGTCTTCTGTTTGCCTTTCAAACATGGCACTCCACAGATGCTACTAATGAATATTGGCTGCCTGGCACAGGATGTGTGCACAAGTGTTTCTGCCACAGACACCATTTTAACCACTTTATCTAACAGAATAATTTCAATTTATAAGCCTGGATTTGCCTAGGTAGATGTTTAAAGTGCCAGATCTGTCATGGGCTTTATTTGTTTGGTTCACTGGCTGCGTTGTGTTTGCTTTCACATGGCTGTGTTGTTTTTTATTATTATTATAATTTTTATTAAGTATAGAAAACAACAGAATTCGTAGTTACAGATAATATACTTAATCATTACATGGAAAAAGAGAAGGAAAAGCAATGCTAATGAAGTTAAAGACTGAACATTTTTCTATTTATGTATCCATATATGTTATTCTTATGGGGGGTACCATAATATTTAAGATGTCACCATGTAACAGTTTAGGTACACTAGGTTGAAATGCACTTAACAGTTTGCACAGAATTACATTGTGTATGTATGTGGGTGGGTGTGGGTGCACATGCATATGTGTGCATGTGTGTGTGTGCATACATACATACATATATGGAAGAGGAGGAAGAGGAGAAGAGGGAAGAAAAGAAAAACAAAATCAGAAGTGCCAAAAGTCCACTTCTGATTTTGAAGAATTTTTTTTAGGGGGGGGGGAGGGGGATGTTTTTAATATTAAATAGCACAGGCTGTCTGTGTGTGCCCTTAAGTCATCTGTTGACTCATGGTGACCCCTTGAACTTCATAGGGTTTTCTTAGACAAGGAATACTCAGAGGTAGTTCACCAGTGAAACCAATTCTAGCAGTTTTACCTTAAATTCCCTTTCTTATATCCAACATAGGATTTGCCTTTTCCATTGCAGTCTGTCTTGGCATATTCCTTTTATTTGCATACTGTCTTGGCATTTTCATCCAACCTGTACTATAACCACATTATTCCTTTTTTGTTCTGTTGGGGCAAGCTCATATCCTATCAGTATGCATGTGATGTTAAGATCTTTTTTGTCCCATTATCCATCACTTTACACTGAACTTCATTTGCAGCTTTACTGCCCATTCTCCCAGTTTGAAGAGATCTTTTTGAGTTATTAAAAATCTGGTTTTTTTTAAAAAAAAAATCACTATCCTAAACAATGTAGTTTCACCAAAAAAACAACTTCCTTATTGATTCTTAAAATCAGATCATTTATTAATATGTTTAAAAGCATCATTTCTGGACTTCCGGTTTTGATGGCGTCACGGCAGCCAGGGCATCGAGAGAGCTCCCGCTGACTCTGCTACCGCCCATGGCTTTGCCAAGAAATCAGCAATCGGCAAAGTACCCCCCCGGTAAAGGGGGTCCTGACGAAGGAGCATCTGTGAGGAGGCTCCCAAGCCGGACAAAGGTGAGGGGACCGAAGAGCTGCACAGCCACATGGAGATTCGCTGCTTGTTTTAGCAGCAGAGCGCCGCCTGAAGCTCTATTTTAATAACTTGAGAGAAAAGACAACTAAATCCGAAGAACCAAACCTAGAGGACATCAACTTATAAAATCTCGAAGATTAAAAGACAGTGCCGGCCGGACGAGTGTGGCAGACTAAGAAGAAGAGCTGAGACATTAAGATGGCAGAAAGAAGGAGGAGGTAAGAGAGCTCTTGATAATAATATTGCTTAGAGTTCACAATCCAAATACTAAGAGGTGGAAAAACTAGGATATAAGGACAGCTTAGAAAGAAGATAAAATTATATAAACATTTGATTATTTGGAATAAGTACCTTTTAAAGCGATCAGCAGAAAGTGGAGCAGAAAAATTTCTTAAAAGCACAGACCAGCCGACGCTCCTAGAAGCACGTGGAGATGCACTGGAGGGGAGAGAAGAGGAGCGAGCTGAGATTTACAACTGAGGACTTTTGAAATATAAAAGTACAGACTTTTCAAGTTGGAAATAAATAGGAAAGACATACTGGACTGAAACGCGGAACTTGAGAGATATAGAACTGAACTGGACTGAAGCAAAAAGGGAATAGTAAGCTTGAGCTCGCGTGGGAAAGCGAAAGGGAGGAAGATGCTTGAGCTTGCTTACGGAAAGACGAAGGACACGAGAGGGACTGAGAAATAGGAGACAGTATATATTCAAAGGCAAAAGGAATAAAAGTGGCTAATACACACAAAGAAAGTACAAACAGGACCTTAAATAAAAGAAAAGGGAGCGGGAAGGAGCTGGAGCTCGCAGGAGAACTGCTTGAACTCGCCCTACAGCATTGAAGAAGAAACAGACGCTAGAGCTTATGACATAGACACGGAAAAGAGGGAAACAGAGACCAAGACTGAAAAGAGAAGACTACATAAGAGACAAACAGAAAATAAGGTGGTGGTGGCCATGGGGAAGTGGGAAGTAAAACTGTTCTGTATGAAATTGCATTGAATTAATTAACTAACTAATTGACTGAATTAATTGGAAGAATTTATTGGAATATAATTCATCTAATTTAATTTTCTTTACATAGTCATAATAGAGTTTAATGCATTTAATGAACTTTAGGAAACTTTAAGGTATTGAGTAAGAACTTTATTGAACTGAATGTATGGAATCTGAACTTTAATGATTTGATTTGAAACTAAAAGAAAGAAAATTTGCATATATGAGGTAATGAATTGGTGGAATTGTTAATTGCCAATATATATTATTTGAGAAGCTGAAGGATACTTAGAGATTTATATTACAGGGGTAAAGTAAGTAATATAAAAGTAATATTATAAAGATCTTTTGAATTTGTTTGGTGGATTTAGTAAGGATCTACCAAACTTAGGTAAAGGGTACAAAAAAAAAGAAAAAAAAAGAAAAAAAAGCCAAGTGGAGAGACTTTGACAAAGATCTTTAAAACTTACAGCTGTTCGCTTGCACCGCCCAAGACGACTACAGGGAATCATACATATATATAAAAAAATGGCAACTGGAACAAGGAAAGGAACAAGGACCCAGACACAACCACAACTTCAACTAATAGACCCAAGCAGAAGATCATCTATGGATATGGGCCAGCAGGTAGTTGAAATTCTACAAGAAATAAGAGGCCTCAAACACGAAATCAGACAGGAAATGAAGGAAACAAGGTCTGAAATTAAGGCAGATATCAAGAAAGAGATTGAAATAATTGGGAAAAAAATGGAGACTATGAACAAAGAGATCAAGACTATGAAAGGAGATATTCATGATCTTCAAGTCAAAACAAACCAATTAGAGACAGAAGAAGAAACACTGAAGACAAATCAAAGGCAAGGAGAACTGGCGATATCCCAACAAGAATTACGTTACCGTGACAGGTGCGTGAAGCTGAGAGGGATTGAGGAGGCACCTGGAGAGAATCTGTACGAAAAGGTAATTCCAATTTTGGCAACGTTTATAGATATGGACATTGATAGAATGGAGCAAGAAATTGATAGAATCTTCAGAGCAAGTTCAAACTTAGAAAGAGAAAAAGGGTGGCCCAGAGACATTGTAGTTTGCTTTGTCAGAACAAGGATAAGGGAACAACTAATTCAGAAAAATTATGACAAACAATTAAGAATGGGAGAACAAATTATTAAAATATTCAAAGATATCCAATATGACATCTTAAAAAGGAGACAGGATTATAAACCCTTAACGATACTACTGCAAAGGCACAAAATAAAGTACAAATGGGAAAGGATAGAAGGGATATCCTTCACCCACAAACAAAGAAGATACAGAATAACCAACATAACACGTGCCAGAGAAGTGTTTGAAAAGCTTAAAAGAGAGTTAGAACTACAGAATGGGAGGAACAACAATGGAAGAGGCGAGGGTGAAGAAGATAAGGAACAAGAACAACATCAAGAAGAAAGGAACCTAGATAATAACCCCAATGTAGATGAAGAAGAACAAGAAATAGCATCTGGAAGCAAAGAGTTAGATCCAATATCGGAAGGAAAAGAACAAAAAGAACTAGAATTAGAATTAGAAGACTTGTACGTAGAAGAAGAGGAGATATAGAAAAGAAGAAAGACTTTCAATAAGAAAAGGATGACCATCAAAATTACATCTTGGAACGTAAAAGGAATTAACTCGAATTATAAAAAAAGACAAATCTTTCATTATGTTGAAAAGGTGAAAGCGGAAGTAATATGCCTACAGGAAACCAAAGTCAGAGACAAAGACACCAAATATTTATGGAACCCAAAACTAGGAATATGCTACGCATCTGTCTCGCAGAAAAAAAAAGAAGGGGGTAGTACTCTATGTAAACCGTAACCTCCCATCAGAATTGAAATTTCAAGATACATCCGGATATTATGTTGGAGTGGAGGTGCAGCTCCAAGAGACTAAGGTTCTAATAGTAGGAGTATACTCCCCAACGAAGATAAAAGCAACTTTTACCAGAAACTATTACAACAACTCTTAAATTACTCTAAAGAAACAAACCAAGACAACTTTCTACTTTGTGGGGATCTGAATGGAGTATTGGATCCTAAAGAGGACAGATCAGGAGGCAAATTAGATCGTAAACAGCAAGGAAAACTTCCTAAATCTTTTTTCAAATTAATGGAACTCATGACACTACAAGATGTATGGAGGACAAAATATGGACATTCTAAAGGATTTACTTACTATTCGGAAACCCACAAATCAATGTCGAGAATCGACATGTTTCTGATCTCTAAAGCTATACAAAACCAAGTAGACAATATGGAGATTCTCCCCAGAATACATTCCGATCACAACCCAATCCAATTAGAGTTCAAAACATTAAAAAGAACTAGAAGATGGAGATTGAATGACCATATATTTCAAAGTCTGAGCTACTTGGAAAAGATCAGAGAAAGCATAAGAAATTACTTTAAAGAAAACGTGACAAACAATGTTAAATTGAGAACTATTTGGGATGCAAGCAGGGCAGTAATGCGGGGACATTTCATTCAATGGGGAACGGAAATGAAGAAAAAGAGACAAGTAAAACATCAAGAAATAATGCTAAAAATAAAGCAACATGAAGAGCAAATAAGGTTATACCCAACAGATACAAATATAAGAACAGAACTGAAGGTGCTTCAAGAACAGTTGAAATCAGAACATCAATGGGAAATTAATAAGAACCTAAAGAGAATTAAACAAAGATTCTTTGAACAGGCTAATAAGCCTGGTAAATGGCTAGCTTATAAATTGAGGAAAGAAAGAGAAAGGAGTCTGATCACAGAAGTAAACATAGGGGGCAAGACGATAACAGATCAAGAAACTATTAAACAAACTTTCCTCAGATACTATAGGGAATTATATAATGCAAAAGATAGAAAGATACAGAAAAAGATATTGGATTTCTTGGAGAAACAAAGGATACCAAAATTAACAGAAGATCAACAGAAAATACTAAATGCTAAAATAACAACAACAGAGATAGCAGAAGCAATTAAGAAACTTAATTCGGCAAAAGCGCCGGGCCCGGATGGGTTCTCAGCTGCATATTATAAGAATTTGCAAGAAGAGCTGGTTCTATACATGCTGGAACTATTCAACAAAATCATAGAAGGAGGGCGACCAAATTCCTGGAGTGAGGCTTGCATTACACTTTTACTGAAAGAAGGAGAGATCCAAAAGAACCAGGCAACTACAGACCGATTTCACTGCTGAACGTCGATTATAAGATCTTTATGAGTATTCTGGCAGACAGAACAAAGAAGATTTTACAAGAAATCATAGAGGAAGAACAAAATGGATTTTTGCCAAATAGACAATTAAGAAACAACATAAGAACAATTTTGAACATTATAGAGTACTATGAGAGAAATAACGAGAAAAAGCTAGCCTTGATTTTTATCGATGCCGAGAAGGCATTCGATAACTTGAGATGGGACTTTATGTTTAATGTATTGGCAAAAATGGACTTTGGAGATACATATATAAAATGGATTAAAGAAATATACAAAGATCAAGTTGCTACTTTAATCATAAATCATGAGAAAAACTTCGAAATTAAAAAGGGCACAAGGCAAGGATGCCTCCTGTTGCCTTTACTATTTATAATAAAAATTGAAACATTAATAAAGATGATAAAGGGAGACCCTGAACTGAAGGGATGCAAAGTAAAGAGCCATGAATACAAGTTAAAAGCATATGCTGACGACTTAGCGATCATCCTAGAGGACCCAAATTCAAGTATAGACAAACTTTTAGAAAAGCTGAACCAATTCGGTGAGCTAGCAGGATTTAGAATTAATACGGAGAAAACAAAAATTTTGATCAAAAACATGAGATTGGAAGAAGAAAGTATATTGGTTCAAAAAACAGGCTTTAAACTAGTAAAGAAAGTTAAATATTTGGGAATTTGGATTGCCAAAAGAAACAATAAACTATACAATAACAATTACAATAATACGTGGAAAGAAATTAAGAAATCACTAAATAATTGGAATCAGCTCCGACTGTCATTACTTGGAAGGATAGCAACAATTAAAACGAATGTGTTGCCAAAACTAAATTTCCTGTTTCAAAATCTACCTGTTATCACAAATGAGGAACCATTTAAAGAATGGCACAGAGAAATTTCTAAATTTATCTGGGATAAAAAGAGGTCAAGTATAAGATGGAAATTACTAACAAAGAAGAAAGAAAAAGGAGGTTTTGGACTTCCTGATCTGAAAATATACTATCAAGCAAACTCCCTGATTTGGGTTAAAGAATGGTTAACACTACAAAATGAAAAAATACTAAACTTGGAAGGAGCTGGATGGCAAATGGGATGGCATGCATACGTATGGTACAATAAGCATAAAGTAGATAAAGAATTCCAGAATCATTATCTAAGGAAAGCCTTACTAGTAAATTGGCAAAAAATTCAAGAAAAAAATACCACAGAAAAATTCCATTATGGATTTCTCCTCATGAGGCATTTTACAGTAGATGGCGAGAACCACAAGAGAAAATGATAAAGTATCAAAATATGATAACTGTTGGGAACAATCAAGAAACAAGATTAAAAATTAGAGACGAATTAGAATACGAAGGGTTTAAATGTTCATCGTTTCTATACAGACAACTTAAAGAAAGATACAACGTGGACAGGAAATTAGAGGGCTTTCAAACAGATGAAAATGATAAACAGCTTGAAAATATACTATTCAAATCACAGAAACAACTGACCTCTAAACTATATAAACCACAAATAGAGAATTAGAAATGGAACAGATAAAACCCTCGATGATTGCATGGGCGCAGAACATAGGCCATGTGATCCAACTGGAACTTTGGGAGAGGAGCTGGTCAGAAACACAAAAATTTACGGCAGCCCAGAGTCTGAAGGAAAACTATTTAAAGATGTTATATAGATGGCACCTCGACCCTGTGAAAATTAATAAGATATATAAAACAAGAGAGAACAAATGCTGGAAATGTGGCAGAGAAAATGGGACCTACTATCATGTATGGTGGACCTGTGACAAAGCTAAAACATATTGGAAAAGAATACAAGAAACAATTTCAGAAGCATTACAGATAAACATTCCACTGATACCTGAAATATTTCTTTTGAACATAACACAGAAAATAGATAAAGAGGAAAGAAAGAAGCTTTGGAGAATAATTCTTTATATGATCACAGCTGCCAGAATGGAATTCGCACGAAAGTGGAAAAATAATCAGGTCTCACAAATAGGAGAATTGAAAGTTAAGGTTTTAGAATACAGAGAAATGGACAGATTAACCTCGATGATACAGGAAAAAAATCAAGAAGCAAATGACGCAGAATGGAGGCAAGTAGAAGTGTTTTTCCTCACAACATAGAGAAGAATATAGGAAAATGTAACCTAAGGTTCAGGCATATAAAATAATAACATAAGGTACGGGTGAGATTAAATTAAGAGGCAGCATGCAAAGTTGAGAAGGGAGGGTAATGAAAGAGAAACACGATTGTGGCCAGAAAGAACCAGCTCTAGGGGAGTAAGGAAGTGGAATATAATGTAAATGAGATATGAAATATTTAAATGCCATATCGTATGGAGAAAGATGGATATGAGTTGGAAGCTTTATAAAGGTATAATGTACATTAGGATATCTATATATTATCATATAATATTACATATTATTATTATATATGTATATATGACTATATACTATTACTATTCATACACCGTTTCTATTAATTTTATATATATATTTATTGACTATTGCAATTCGTAGACGAAAATTGTGAAAATTGTTGTAATAAATATAATAATAATAATAATAATAATAAAAAAAGCATCATTCCCAATAAAAATGCCTGAAGGACCCCAGTGCTTACATCCCTCCTTTGCATCCCTCTCTCTTTCCTGTTGTTAGTTTCCTGTTGTTCAGATTACTGTTGTTTAGTTTTCAGTCTATAAGATTATTTTTCCCCCTTTTATCCTATGGTGGCTCAGTTTGCTCAGAGAATTTTTGATGTGGAACTTCATTGCAAACCCTTTTGAGATCAATACGTTCTACATCACTTCTGTCCACATGTTTTTGGACACTTAAAAAAAACAAAACCTCTATAAGGTTAATGATCCAAGACGTTCCTTTGGAGAAGCCATGCTGATCCTTTTGCAGCAAGGCTTGTCCCTCTGTATGCTTGTCTATTTTATCCTTAATAACACTTTCTATCAGTTCTCCTTTGAAATTAACTGGCCTTCGTTTCCTAGTTTTACCTTATATCCCTGCCCCCGCTCCCCTTTTAAAATGTTTTTCATTGGTCTCTACAGTCCACCTGCTCCTCAGGCTGATCAACATGATGCATTATATATTTTAGCTATACCAGCAGTTTCACTTTTGAACTTTCACAACTTCCAGTTTGATGCTATCTGGCTCCAGTGATTTGTTTATAATTTGTCAATGATGTCCAGAACCTCCTCTCTTGTCACAGCTCCTGAGTGTCCCCTCCTGATAACATTAATTCAGTCATGCATATTTCTCTGCATCTTCACCAGTCAATGCAGATTAAAATAGTTCACTCTCTAGAATTCCTTTAAATCCAGTGTTATCTTGTATTCCACCTGGTTCTTTGGCTCCCGGTCCGCCCTTGATGCGTTGTTGGCCTTGATTCTATTTGTGACATGCAAAATCCTTTTCTTTTGTGTCCTCCATTTTCCACTTGCATTTCTCTGTGTCTATGTGTCTTCTTTTAAATTTATTTCACGTGGACCAGACTGAATTCTTATGTCTTCCCTCACAATTTCCTTCAAAGTGAAAGGTAGGTTCCTTCGTGGTGATTGTTAGCCATGGTGGTTACTTCTTGGACTTAATACTTCCCTTCCAGACCTGTAGTACACTTTCTAGCTAACCCTTTCGTAATGTGATTTGGAGTTGGCTGCAAGCACCATACAGGGATTTGACCCTTTCGACTGTTCCTTTCAACTTCCTTTTTACTGGTTTCCTCATTTTTAGGAATGTTTCTTCTTTTGATGTCAAATAGGACCATGCTGGATTTCCCTCTTGTTTCCCAATGTACCATTACTATCCAGTGATACTAGGAACAATTTTGGGTTTCATGGGGCAAAGAATTCTTACATGTTTACCAACATAAATTGTAGCTTAAAGTATCATTTTCCTCCTCCCCTTTCTACACAGCAAGAGTGCTGCTAATTAGGGGAATAAGGGCCTCAGGCTTTAGCCTTAGGTTATCTCTAACTCTGACTGTAAGATTCCAGTTTCCAGCAGACAGAATGCTTACTCTCTATTGTTTCCTGGGAAATATTATTACACATAATAAAAGCAAGACAAAAAAAAAGGTGAAAAAAATCACCAGAATACCATTATGCCAACATTGTAAATATCTGCATATTTTATATGAGAGAATATGTTTGTTGTAGATATAAAATATGTATTTTGTGTTTGTACTTCAAATTCAATGGCCAAAAAATGCATTTCCTGTAGAAAGCCATTCAGAAGTGCAGGTAAATTCCATATTAAGTGAATCTATGGACTGATCTTCAGCAGAGATCAATGTTAGTATCCATACATACAACTGAAGCACACAGTTATTCTGCCAACATTGATTCCCACATGCTGCTACTGTAGATAGTTCAGAAATTGAATGGGAATTTTACAGCATAATGATGGTAGGACTAATGCACTGGAAAGAGGTATAAAATCAGATGGTATATAACACAGGAATTTCATGAAATCAGCCTGCCTTGCTTCCTAGCTTAGCTTGTAGTACTGCTTCCTAGTTCAGTCCCTGTGCATAAAATCCATTATATGTTCAGATAAGCCTGTTGTTGTGTTGAAATCTTGCAAGCATGGAGGATAGCAGGAAGGACCCCCTCCCCCATCCTGTCTCTCCACTTGAATGGACAGAGAAGTTCTACAGTGGACATGTAACTGTATTCAAGTGAACACAGGTCCCAAACTCCATTCTGTTGGGAACTTTGTTATGTCAGTCCATATAAAAATGTTTAATCTTTACATACCTATGTGTCTAAGTGTATGTGTGCGTGTGTGTGTGTGTGTGTGTGTGAGAGAGAGAGAGAGAGGGAAAGAGAGAGAGGGAAAGAGAGAGAAAGAAACTGAGAGAGACTGACACATACACAGACACGCACACACACAGAGTTTGTAGAGAGATTGGAGTGAGTTTGGATTAAATTGCACATAGGTGTGATGTAAATTATTTACATCATGTAATTCTGTAATATTAAGCTTAGACATTTGAAGAGTCAGTCCTATAGAAACTGATGAGACTTTTCTGAATTAAGGTTGTAATAGCCTTTAAAACCTGCTTGCAATGGTCAAAAATAATTTTCTTCCCAATAACAGGGAGGACTGTGTCTGCATGTAATGCTGCATGTATTCCCCCCACCAGGACTCCTCCAGACTGGAGAAAAACCTGGGAATTTGGGGAAAATAGTAGCTCTATCTATCTATCATCTATCATCTCCATATGATATTCTTCCTGTCTTGTTTTTCCCTTGCCATAAACTTCCAGTGCTAGTCACAACATGTTATTTCCACTAGTTTGTTTTTTTTTTAATTTCTTTTCTTCTGTCCTGGAAGTTTTTAATGGAGACCAAGATGCCCTTCACATGTCTATATCCATTGACTCAATTCACCTCTCTGTAGTTTCTGGTGTTCCCCACAGATAATGATTTGAATGGAAGTGGAAACTTTGCCATGGAATTTTACTGTTGACCTGTGTTCCTTCATTACATTCTCAGCTACTATATCGAAGGTTTACATGTCTCCACTTTGTCCTAGAGTTAACAGGCTACAATAGTTTACTATCACTTTAGAACAATAATTATTAAATTTTTTTAAAAAAAACCTATAAAAATAGAGATAATGTGTTTGAGGTGCAAGGAAGATACAGAAGATAAAGCAAGCAGGAGGCAGTGTTGATTTAATGGAGTGGATGTTGGGGATGTGAGAAACCACACCCACTCCACAGCTTAGCCCAACCTCAAGCAGGAAGAAAAGGATAACGTGCAGATTGAAGGTAGTGCTGAAATCCATTACAACCAACCACAAACAATTGTCCCCAAACCAATATATTCGGGGCACAACTTCATGTTGGAACAGAAACAACCATTAGAATGTGTTATAAAGCATGAAATCCAAAACAGAATGCTGTAACATTTACTAGGTGAAAGAAAAAATAACAAAGATTGCTATAGTCACAGAAGAAAGCTCTGACTGTCAGGCTAATAGTATTTTCCTCCAGATATTGTGTCTCTTCCCTTATATCCCTATGCACAGCTAAACTGAAGCAGATCCAGAGTTAACCATCCAATATGGCAGAACAGAATAAGTAAACCTTGATTCAAATTACAAATCAGGCATGAAGCTGGGGGACCTTGAGTTTTACTTACCATCAGTTGCCCTGAGCAGGATAGGTGGTCATGGTAAGTGCTAAGTGTAGTTTAACTTAACTCACATGGATAAAGAGTAGGGTGTGTGCAGAGATATAGGAAGATGTCTGTTACTGAGTCAAAACCATGTAACCCAGTATCATCATCAGTGACTGACTTTGGTTCTCCATGGTTTCAGCCACACATATATTTGCCTACCTGGAGATCTAGGTTCACTAGTGATCTGCCATCCTCATTCTAACCAGGATTGACCCTATATAACTTCCTAAATTGGGCAACAATTCAGGATACCATGGTTGTACCATTCTGAGCTCCTCAGGATAAGGGCAAGATATGTAGCATGTAGTATGTAATAACAAAATAGAATTTCTGAGATATCCCAATAAGTTTGTGTGTGGCCATAACACTTTTTGTGCTACTTCTGTAAGCTAACTTGCAACTGTAGCATAGGCAAGACTACAAATATCTTTGCAGTACTTCACAGTTCCCTAGCACTTTTACAAACAAAGTGGTCATTAATATTCATATTTTGCAAGAATACATTGATAGAGAGAGGGAGGGAGGGAGGGACAGACCTCTCAATCATTCCATTTGCACTTAAGGTTTCAGATCTATATGGTCACTAGTTAAAATCTCGTGGTTTTATGATATAATAGGGCACAGTTATTAATTGTTCAAAATGAAATGTAACACTTTGATGACTGATAATTCTGCAGCTTTAATTTTAACTAAGCTCTGGTGACAATGCATCTAAAGCCCTTCCCCATCTTTCCCATCCATCTACCATAACTAGATTCTCTTGCTTCCATGTCTCTTGCTCATTCCAGTGTGGTGCTCTGAGGACCAAGAAGCCAGTTAAATAATTTGTTATCTATTAATGACAAATTAGATGAAATACAGCAGAATTGTTGCAACAGCTCTATTGTTTACTCAATATGCAAGAATTAAAATGGCATTAAGAATCAATAAACTGTCAGTTACAGAAATGTGAAGTTCATCTGTTATTGATATGCAGAACTATTTTGCATTTTTATAGTTGGAAAACAAGTCTAGTTAGGGTTTTTGGGTTTTTTTTGTTTTTGTTTTTTGAGAAATTATGCAGAATGAATCAATAGAAAATACAGCAAACAAAAGAATGCACAATTCTGTATTTCTAAGAAGTGCTACGGCTGTTTCTTTCAAGTTTGACATTACGAAGAGCTGCTGTGTTAGAGACACGGTCCATTGTTTATCATATAATTTCAGACAAATAGAAAGCTTCTCAAATACTATGTAAATCAGTCTCTTTTCTTTGCTTTCTAATATAGTCATTCAGCTTATGCACATCTTCCTTTAATGATTGAAGGGGGAAACAATCAAAAGGTGTTTCTTTCTTAGACAGAAATGAATAATGTGAATTTAAAACATTTAAATGTTGATTTCATGCTCTGCTGTTCAGTGCTCTTAGCTTTTTAGAAGCCCCTGGGATCACGGCAGTGCTGTTCATTTTGCCCACAATTGACACAGAATGCCATCTTGAGAATGGTAAATTACTGATAAGGGATTTAGTATAGCATTTTTTCCTATGTATTATTTGGGGTGTTTTAGAACCATAATGAAGTATCTGCCTATGTATTGCTAAACATAGACGACATGAAGATTTCTATAAAAGAGAGTTTGTATACTTGCTTTAAAAAAAAAGGGAATTACTATAGCAGTTGGAGCTGTATGCAGGCTCTTATCAGATACTCATGATAAAAACAGAAGTATCAGCGGGTCAAGGTAGTGGAGTATATGATATCACGGTGCCCTCTGTCCATGCATTTAGCCTTTGCATGTGTCAGTATTGTCAAGATAGTGAAAATTTAACATATATCTCATTCGATGAAGTAAGAACAGCTGTGGTGGATTGAAATAAAAGTCCATCTAATCCAGAATGCAGTTTCCTACAAAAGTCAATTCAAGCCTGCTGTTTTTTCCTTATGTGACCTCAACCACCCTCTCCATGGGTGGGACCACCTGTACTCCATCATCTTTCAAGGATATACTACCAGGAACTGTGTAACATGGATGTTTATTGGCTCTAAAGACAAGGACCCAGCTTTCTCATCCCACCCTAGCCCACGTTCAGGACAGTGATAAGTTCATCTGGGCTATCCCTAAAGAACCTTGAAAAATTGTATTCTTTTTGATCTCAATTCTCAGCCTGGTGAACACCATGAATGTTTATGCAGGTTCAGGCCCTCGGGTTCTCTCATAAATATTGAAGTAACAGATAAATCTTCTGGAGACAAAGGGACCTTTTATCAAGCCCCAAAAACAGCTTCAGTTAAGGATAATGTGTCTCCTCTGAATGAAAGCCTGGAGGAGGTAATGGGCTGGATGAGGAAAAAGAAACTGAAACTGAATCCAAATGACAGAGGTGCTGACTGTCATGGGTCTTAACCTGGGTTTGAAAGTGTGTCAATCAGTCCTGGATAAGGTTTAACACTCCCCCAAAAGGCTGTGTTTGCAGCCTAGGGGTGCTTCTGGATCAGTTGCTCCCAATGACACTCAGACAGATGTGACGGCCAAGAGTGTTTTCTGTCAGTTTCTGCTGATATGCCAGCTGCATCTCTTCCAGAGCTGGAGGACCTAAAGATGATAGTGCACACAACTGGTAACCTCAAAGCTGACTTTTGCAATGTGCTGTACATTAGTACCAAGTCCAGCTGAAGCGTCAACATCTAGGAGTGAGCATATCACACCAATATTTAAGTCATTCCACTGGCTGCCAATTAGTTTTTGGGCAAAATGCAAAGTGCTGGTTATTTCCTTTACAGCCCTACATGCTTTGGGTTGAGGTGTTACCCTGTTTTCTGGGGGTCCCGGGAGGGACACCAAATTGTTATCAAAATTATACAAGTTGGGGAAATTAGTTCAGAGCACAAGTTGGCAAAACGAGAGGCAGGGTATCTTAGCAGGATCTTGCAACCCAGTGTCTACGGGGTCAGGCCAAGTCAAGAAGCAAACCAGTTGGAAAATAATGAATGATCTTTATTAAATACAGTCACACAATGTAAGCAACACACGCACACAGATAACTAAGGAAAATAAAGGTGTGAGTAAGATAGCGGGATTTTCAGAGGGATATTTGGTTCAGGTGATACGAAACCTGTCTTGAAGTCCGGAAGAAGAAGAAAATGGAGAGCGAGGCTGGGGTTCGATGTATCTCAGCACGTGGAGCTGAGGGGAAGCTCGCCAAGTGATGCGGCAGCAAGGCAGTCTGGAACTCAGGAGCGATCCAAGGAAGCGCTCAAAATCAGGGGTTTTTATAAGGAGAATTGTGACTGCAGGCTAAGTCGGACTTTGGGAAAACAATAGATTTGGAGCTGGAGACAAAGCCTCTGAAAGGTCAGAATTTGAATGATTGAATTAGAGCCAAATTTATCAATAGAGTAGCCGGTATGCAAACGCGGAGTTCTTGAGCGTTGTATAGCCAGATCATCAAGCTGCCAGCACTAGGCAGAGGATCTTTTGAAAGCTGCATGCATACCCAGTGGAGGTACTTGCCTTGAGGTCTCCTAAAGAGGCGTGTCAGCTGTTTCTGGCCTGCCTGTATTGTTTTGGAATATTACGGCGATTATCGGCTGAGCCTTTATGCGTGCTTGTCCGGGGGCCTCGCAAGCACATGGAAGGGATATGTGAAGCCGAATTATTGATATCAAAAGATATCTTTTTATATCCCCCAAAGCTCAGGCTAGCCAGGGCAGTAACAGAGGTTACCTAAGGGAGTGCCTCCTCTTATATAATCCACTGTACACACTCCGGTCCTCTGACACTCATTTACTTCAACCAGCCAGGACTAGACTGGCAATAGTCAGTGAGAGGACTTTTTATTTCAGCTGCCCCTAAACTGTGGAATGACTTGCCAGGAGAAATTTGACAGCTGAATATGCTGTCCAAATTTGAAACAGCTTTTAAAGACCAGTCACTTCCAGCAGGCCTATCCAGATGTTTTTAAATTGTGAATTTTAACTATGCAATGGCTGTTTTAATTAGGTATGTGTATTATTTGTTCTTTTAAACAGATATTATGCACTTTAATTTTTTTAAAATTGATGTTTTGTTTTTAACTTATATGTTATGTGTTAATCTGTTGTTGTTTCCTGCCTCAGTCCATGGGGACAGGCATGCAATAATAATAACTACTACTACTACTACTACTACTACTACTACTACTACTACTACTACTGGAGGCTGGAGAGAGTGGACAAACTGGGGCCCATGAATTTGGGAACCAATCAAGGAATCATAGAACTAGAAGAGATCTCAAGGACTATTGAGGGGAGACACTGTTGCAGAGCCCTACCTCAGTTTCCTCACACTTTCCTGGATAAGTTTTTATTTGTTTTGTAGATGTGTGGATGTTCTTATCCCTCTGCCCTTCCCTTCCTTTGTTACTGTCTTCCCAGGATGAGACAAATCTAATAAACCCTCAACAGTGTGGCAGGACATGAAAATGGTAGTGTGATTTGTCCCTGACACCTTCTCACAATGAGCAAATGGTGTTCAGAGTCATACTGCCTTGGATACCAGGGATAATGTATATAACTAGTAGCCCCCATTGGGTTTATTTTCCATGAAATTATCAAATCCGTTTTTAAATGTGATTGAATCAGCAGCCATCATTACCCCTTATGGTAGAGAAGCCCCTATAGTATGACTATATGATATTTCGAGAGGTACATCCTTCTGAGTCTCCTTTCATTCAACATTACTAGTTGAAATGTAGGTTCCTGTATTATATGGGGGAAAATAAACACTTCCTGACCATTTTGTCTATACTAGGAGTAATGTTGTATGACTTTGGCCATTTCCGCACGCGGCGAGGGAATGGCTCGCTGCCGCTACTCATCGGATCTTCTGTGGGTCCGGTCCGGTCCAGTGTGAGGAGGAGCAGTGCATGGTCATAGATCCGCACTGCTCTGGCATCCAAAATGGCAGCTTCCAGTTGGTCGTGGGTCTCGACCAACTGCTGAAGCTCGCCAGCCTAAAGCCCGCCCTCTGCAGATCGCAGGCTCGCATTGGTGCGAGCCTGCAAATCTGCATCGGACAGCAGGCACGCAATGGCACGCGCCAACATTTTGAAAGACCAAAAAAATCAGGTCTTTCAAAAACATGCTGGACGACCACTTGGGGTCGTTCTGGAGTGGACTGAGGTTCGGATCTACGGTAAGTAGTCTGGACCCAGTCCGCTCCAAGGTGCAGACGTCCTCCATGGAGGACGCACTGCACCGTTTTATTTACCCCATGTGGAAATGGCCTTTATCTCATTATTTACCCTTTTTTTTTTTCCCCTAAGACCAAAACCTTTCAACCTTTCACCACAAGGGAGTAATTCTACACCCTTGATCACTTTGGCTGATTTTTTTTTTTTTTTGCACCTTTTGCATCTGGCTATTTCCAGATATATGAGTTCAGTCAACATATTAGTACAAACCATTTCCACATTCAGAACACTGTCTTCCTTTTCAACAGATTAAAATTACATGGGCCCTTTTCGCACGCTGTTTCTAAAGTGAAAGGGCCCCTTGAGCGTTGCGTAAATGGGAGGGGCAGTCCATACGATGCACTCCCATTTACGCGACGCTCAAGAGCTGGACGCAGAGCGGACATGCACCTTTTTATTTTCGGCTCTAAGCCGAAAATGGTGCACAGTCGCGCAATGCTCCTGGGGCCCGTGCGCACTTACCTGATGTGCGGTGCATCGGGAGCCAGGCCCGTCGCACTTCGTGCCTCAGTGCTAGCCTGCAATTCCCAGGTTGCGCTGCTGTAGGAAGGGGCGGGGTGTTCATGCGACGTTTGCGCAACCAGGAGGCCGATGCAGAACTCAAGCAGCAGGGAAGCGGCAGCGTTTCTGCTGAGGCTTTTTGCACGACCGCCACCCCCCACCTCCGTGAAAAGGTAAGGTGCGGAAAGGACCATTTTCTCAAACTGAAATCATTCCTGTTGTGTGAACTGCTCTCCTTAAACCTTCTTAAGTTTAGAATACAAATGCATTTTGAATTTTGAGATAGGCAGGGCAAAATTCTGGTTTCACTGTACTGGGAAGCCAACCACAGCAAACACCAAAATTGACAGCAAAATTGACAGTAACAGCCATACAAATAAAGCTAATACAGCAAAACTAAAAGTTATTTCCCTCAGTTCCCCTAGAAATTCTCTCCAGAATCCAATTGTTTACTTCTGCCAGGTTCCACTGCTTCCTCCAGAACCAGTCGTATTCATCCCTGCTGTAACCCCTATGCTTGGAAAACCCTTTGAAAAAAAGGGTTTGGTAGCACAAAGTAGTAGAAGAAGAGAAAAAAAGTACCAATGTCATTAAGTGTGGATTTTTATTTTATCTCATAACTCACTCAAGACTGTTCACAGTGAAAGTTAAAACAAAATACAATGTAAAACAGAGAAAAATACAGATTCTGTGTTCTTCTAGTTTTTGTCAGCCCCTTTATTCAACATCCGCATGAACCACTGAAAGAGATTATCTGAATTTTTTGTTGTTGGGTGATTCATGGATGCTAGATAACAATAAACATGAGATCAGTTACTCATGTCAAAAATGTTTAATAGAGAGGGTGATAGCTAAAGGAAGGAGTCCTTCCATTCAAAGGAGAGCACTCTACTAATGAAAAAGCAGAGAGATCATTGCTGTGCCTACTGCCCACAAATCATTGTGCACTGGGGAGTTCTCCATAATATCATGCAAGGAAGACACCATTTATCACATTTATCACATACCAATACCCAAAATGTTAGGTTAGGCTACCCCTACTCTGTCCACATCTCCTCTTACATGTAGTGGACAACCAAGATGCCAGGGACAGCCTCTTGTACTTCCTCTCTCCCAAATTACCCATGACAACAAGTCCAGAGTTTTGTTCAATAATTCAGTCATTACTTAATAACCTATACTAAGTCATGGGTGATTTTCAGGGGTCCTGAAGAAGGGAATGGGGAATACCTGCAGTTTAGATAAAGTGATCTAGGTAAACAGATGAGAATCTTAGCAGGTAAAGTCTGAGTCACTTGACCATTAGAATCATAGAATCATAGAACTGGAAGAGACCACAATGGCCATCGAGTCCAATGCCCTGCCATGCAGGAACACACACTCAAAGCAACCCCAGCAAATAGCCATCCAGCCTCTGTTTAAAAACCTCTGAAGAAGTGACTCCACTGTACTCTGAGGCAGCATATTCCACTGTCAAACGGCTCTTACCATCGGGAAGTTTTTCCTGATGTTTAGGTGAAATCTC
Source organism: Cyclura pinguis (assembly GCA_030412105.1). Lineage (NCBI taxonomy): Eukaryota > Metazoa > Chordata > Lepidosauria > Squamata > Iguanidae > Cyclura > Cyclura pinguis. Next base: position 137,790,401 of record CM059600.1, read on the forward strand.
TTTTCCTGTAGCTTGAATTCATTGTTTTATGTCCTATTCTCTGGAGCAGCAGAAAACAAGCTTGCTCCACTGTCAACATGACATCTCTTCAAATATTTAAACATGGCTCTCATGTCACCTCTTAACCCTCTTTTCCTCAAACTAAACATTCCTAGCTCCCTAAGCCACTCCTCATAGGGCATGGTTTCCAGACCCTTCACCATTTTGCTCACTCTCCTCTGGATATGTTCTAGCTTGTCAACGTCCTTCTTGAATTGTGGTGCCAAGAACTCGACACAGTATTCCAGATGAGGTCTAACTCAAAATCATCTTCAAGTATAATATATTACAATAATTCAACACAGAGGACATCAGAGTATGGATCCCCATTAAGACTGCCAAGTCAGGAGCATCCCCGGATCTGAGTTTTTTTGTGTGACCACTAGTGATGTAATTAAGTAAACCCCCTTTGTACACACATACACTACAGCCAACATCCTGCATCACTTCAGAGTAGTTTAAATATCCACCAGCAGAGTTAGTTATGCAGCTCCTATACTGAACTTTGGTGTAATATACATGGACCAGCGGTAAAACTATATGTCTGACACCCTACTGTGCACCTACAATGTGCCCAGTGTGAAAAGGCAATATGTACTGGCAATGTCAATTTCCTTGCTAGTCTGTACACTTTTCTAAGTTTTCCTGTATAGTTTATTACAGATATAGTATAATTGCAACTCTTCTTCATTTAGATCCCATGTTCCTTTATTAACATTTGATTAACAGACACACAAGATGGGTGGAACATGCGGGAAATTTTTATCTAAACTTTAACAGCTTCTGAGATTCTATCATTTAATCAGTACTGATGTGATGCAGCATCCAGGAGAGAAGTAGCAATCATGTCATGCTTTTGTAAGCTATTAGATAGTTGAAAATTAGGTGTCTGTTTTGTATAGTTTTTGTTTTGTTTTGTTTTTGTTTGCAGTAAAATATTGCAATGAGATAGGACAGTTATACCCCTTTTTTACACTGACATAATTATCCTATCTGTTAGAAATAGCTTGAGACAAGCAAAGAAAACAGCCCTCTGTAGACAGAATCCAAGAATGGAGCATCTAAACAGTATTGGTCTAATTTTCTAATTTGTCTTGGTTCCTCAGCAGCTATGGCTTAAGATTCTTTCAAAATGTACAAGTAAGCATGAGAAATGCATGTATATCATTGCATATGAAATGCAGCATAGACATGGAAATTTGCTGCATGTATGCTTTCACATTCATTACAAAAAGGGGGCTGTCGAACGACTGAAGATTGAACAACTATCATCCAGTTACAGAAATCCTGGTTGGTTCATCATTTTACATTCTGCTTTCTCATCGATAATTTCTAGTACTGCAGTCTAACTATATCTTTAAAACCTTTCTGCTCTGGTTTCTGTTGCAATTAAATTGCAAAAGAAACTTAAGACTGTGCAAGGGAGAAACAGCCTCTGATAAACATACAGAATGTTTGGACCAAGTGACAGAAGCAAACACAGTAAGGAGTGGATGGTCCAGCCTTGAACTTACTCATATTTTCCATAGTGGATAGATGAAGGAGAAAAGTCATCTGTCTCTGCTTCAGTATAAAAGGGAAAAGAAAAACACTGAATTTCTTGTCCCACTATACACAGTTCTACCACTTCATTATGCAATCACTTTTTTAACCCCTTCTCGCCTCTTCTTGATCTCCCAGCTGCAAACACTGAAGCCATAGCAAACAAATCAAACACGCCAGCTTGGATACTGTAGGAGGAAGGGAGTGGGTAGCTTCAGAAATTTCCAAGCGGAACACCTTCCATTTCCTGCTGTTCTGTTTGCTTTTGAAAATGGGGGGGGGGAGGGGGAGGCTTATCTTCAGTATAATGGCCAATATCAACAAAAAATAGTTTCCTAGGAGAAGAGAGAATTGGGAAAGGAGAAGTAATTTCCACTCACTTCATCCACCAAAACAGACACATATCGTAATGATTCTGTAAAATCTAGAACTACTTTGCAATGCTACATTATGACAGTAAACACTCAAGAGCAGGTCTCAGTGCAACCACTTAGGACTGTAAGAAAAGAGATCATCAGCTATATCACCAGATAAATGAAGGCAACTGAATCTTTTCTGACAATCTATCTGAAAGCAAGGTGGAAGAGCTATAGCCTGTAAAGTTCTTTAACCCTCCCTTTCTCTCCATCCAAACCAAAATGCTTCATTTAGTGACACATAGAAGACCAGAAGACGCCTGGGAGACAGTATGCGGCTTGCAGGAGGGTACTGGAAAAAAAATTACAAAACGAAAGGAGGAAAAGAATGACTTGCTCAGTAAAAACTCTGATGTTTATGCAGGCTGTCACAGTTCCCCCTGGCATCCTAATCTACGGTAGCAGGGACAGTCTCACCTTCAGCCTTCTAGTCTTGGTTGTTGCTACACAACAGACCAGATGAATAAAGCTGAGAGAGATCTCACCACCAACTTCATCCAATTATATTTGTTTATGTATGTTTTACAACTTAACCCACCTACCTAGCCCCCATACTACATGTTTCTTTGTCTGGGATACTCTCTTGCTATGCTCAGTAACTTCACCGTCCAGGTGCATAGTAACAGTAAGTCAGTAAATCAGAGAAATTGTCGATAAGTAACAACCATAGCCAAAGCGAACCACAGGAGATTAAATATAACCAGAACAGAACTTAAACTTTGAATCTACAGCAAGACACTGTAGTAGTAGAGCAACAGACTGCTGAATAATAAAGTGCTGAAAAAATAATGTGTGAAATTACACAAAAAATTCTAAAGTCAATAAGGGCTTTATCACACAAGGAAGGTAAATCACAAATTACATCAGGATAATAACATCTTGAGTTGGAACTTATCACATGACATCATTCCTCTTCTGGGAAAGTATTTGGAAAGCATTTCTTTTACAAAAGATATCATAACAGGTTTCTTGTGTTTGCAAAAGAAACACTTTCGAAATAGTCTGTCACTGAGAGAACAACAGAAGAGGAACGATGTCATGTGATAAGTCCCAACCAAAGATGCTATTTCCTGTTGTAATTGCAATTTACCTGCCTTCTGTGATAAGCACCTAAGTTAGTATTGGCTAATAGAAGTCTTCACGAACTGCTTCCAATTCCATTTCCTCGTGTCCTGCACCTCAAGGGTTATACTTCTTGGATACAATGAAACTGGAAGTGACTACTGGATCACTTCTAGATGCTGAGGAACAGTCCTTGTTTTACCTAATTGAATGTCCAGAGTACATTTTTTTGAGATGGAGAGGGTACACTGGGGGGCATGTGGCCTAGGCCATAGAATTCCCATAAAGGAATGCAATATGAGAAAGTATGAAGTAACTGCTAGTAAAGTACTTAATAAGACAAACAAATTGCAAGACCCCTAAAATATAAAACAATAAAGACAAGGTATAAGTTAACATAGGTTATAACAAATAATAGTAGTAATATGGACAGCCAGCTAGCAATATTAGTCAGGAAAAAAGATTGCTTAACCAGAAATCAGTTGCAGAAATTTAAGACCTTCAGAGGCGGCCCCGCTGGGTGTCCCGAGACCTTGCGAAATTAGGTAGATGGGTACCTATAACAGAGCTTTCTCTTGACTGTGGAACTCCCTACTCAAGGAAATTAGACTGGGCCCATCACTTTTAAGCTTTTTGTTTTGTTTTGTTTTTGGCAACCAGTGTGTCAGTGTTTTAGACTACTCTGAGGAGTTTTTAAAGTATATTTTAATGTGTGTTAAAAATGGAGGTGATACAGAAAATACTTGGAATGAATAAATAATAGATATATCCTCTTGTCCCTCACCAAGTATCTGCTATCCCTCCACATAATTCTCCCACAGAAGTAAAACAAATATAGACACTTCATCTTCCCTCAAAACCCACTTTGAAGTGGCTGCCTTCACACCTGTGTACACCTGAAGGAGGAACACCCCAAGCTTTATTCTCCTTCCCTTTGCTATCACCTCCTTTACAGATAAACACCCTGGAATGGCTTAAGAGATACTTCTGAAAGCCAGGGCAGCTAGGGACTTATAAGGTGATCAAAGGTGTCCACACTCTACACTGCTTGGCTTCAAGCACAACAGCAACTAGAGAGAACCATTAGATGTTGTCACCCAAAGTTTCTTCTCCTTTTTCAGTTTCCAGTCAGTGAGCTTTCTTCTCTGCTTTTCGGCTTGTGACAGGATTTCTCAAGTGCCACCTGGTATTTTTCCAGGAGTTTGAGTTGGGGGGAAGATGAGAATACTGCCCCAAGTAAGAATGCTGCCACCCATGAAATTTTCCTTCAGTCCCCAAAAATTTTAGCCTTACAGAGAATACAATGATGAGAATCATTCATACTTAGAACTCTTAGATTTGTTGAGTTTACATTCCCATGATGAAGGCACATGGAAACTGAGGATCACTTATCAAATCCCTGTGGCCACAAGATAGGAAAGGGATAGCACTATATATTGTATTCTCAGGTACTTCACAGAAATTCTTGCCATTTTGCCCGCATTATAATAGGCTTTTTAGTCCATATGGAAACAAGTTTTTAAACATGTGCTGTGCATTAAACATCACATAAATATTCAGCAAGGCAAAGAAAACAGATTTTGCGGAGTATAGTAATTTTACACTCTCTGGTTTCTAATAAATTTTTACAGCAATCCTAAACTGCATTAGCAAGTTCCAGTTTATTGTCAAGCTCCTGCGCAACATCGCTCAATGACATGTCAAATCTTTACTGCCACGGTTGAGCTCCTAAAGCTGTCCTCATTGGCAGGAAACTTGTCAGATTAAATTGCCACCTCTTGTCAAGTGAAGATATACAACCTGATATCTCTTTGCTCCTGATGACACAAACAGTCGCTTCAATTTGGACAGATTATGAATTTTCTTGTGTGTCCCACACTTTACAACCAGAGGCACAGAGCTCATAGTAGGGAAGAAAATGTAATTTATTGACCATTTGGGGTACCTGGTTCATTATAGATTTCTAATAACCTTGCTTCTGCTTGTCTGTTTTGTATTCAAGCAAATTTTAGAGGCTAAGGAACAGGTAAGGTATGATGGTTCCTCTGTCTGGGATTTGATAGCAAAATGTTGTCAACATTTTCCACCTCCTTTTGGTATATCACCAACAGTGTAATCAGTTGGCTACCTACATATTTAATATTTTTGGTATTTGCCCCATGAAACTGCTGCATGTTTTTGCTATTATTGCAATAAGATTCTAATGGCAGACCCTTGGGTGGCTAAGAAAATAGTATTCAGAACACACGTATTATCATGAAACACAGGAGATGGTAGGCTGTTTTAGCATACAGAGTATAAATTTGTTTTTATTAAGGCTTTTTTACGGGCAAAACATTGGAAAATGCTTTACTTTGTGATGAGTTAAAGACTTCTGTTTAAATTCTGTTAACTAATAATAGGACAATACTACAAAGCTAATCTTTTACACCAGTGCTTTCACTTTCAATGCATTCTTTGGTACTCTTCAGCATACTGAATCTATTAGCCTGTTGGCCATTCCCATTCATTGACCTCAACAGTAGTTTTAACTTTTATTGGAAGCTACTTCGGTCCCACACTGAGAGAAAGGTGGAATATAAATTTAAATAAATAAATAAATAAATAAATAAATAAAGTGCTTTCTCTGTGTTTTTTCACCCCATCCTACCCTCCACATACACATTTTGTCTAGATACATTTACCTTTCACCAGGAATCTCTTCTCCTAATAGGAGCTGATGGTATACACTCAAAGATGTTTTGCTATTCCATACAGAGCTCTGGCAAACTGCATTGTAGATTGAGCAGCAAAAATAACTATACCTGCCAATGTGTATTCGCTTAAAGGCAAATTGCACTTGTTTCAATAGTCAGTGACAAAATCATAGAGATATGCCAAAATGGCAATTATTCTATACAGACAATGCTCAGTGATAGCAAATTAGATAGCTGATATCAGTTAAGTGAAAGTGAGTAGAAAAAGTACTGCCCAAATAAAACCAGTTATAAATATGACATGGGTGAAGACTGTGTTCTGCCCTGCTATAAGGGTGCTAAAAGTGAGGAACCTCTTCAGAAAAAAAGTTTTGCAGTTCTAATTGGCACTAAAAGACTTGAATATGCAGGAATTCGCACACAGAAGTTTTTTTAGTGAAGCATTCGAAACCCCAAAGCTGAACAGATAAATCTGTATCAGTTTCCTCATATATTTATTTATTTTTCTAAATCTCAAAAAGTTTTGTTCTTTTTTACCTAAAACATTTTGGATATTTTGGAGTGTGTGTGTGTGTGTGTGTGTTGTTTTTCCAAAAATGAAAGGGAAACAACATTCTTATTTATCTGTAATTCTGTGATAATGAAGCAAATGAGAGTACAAACAAGATAAGAAATCTGACTGAAATTCAAGATTGCTGTTACAAATGTGTAGCCCCGAGTTACTCATTCCTAACTGATTGGTATTCACAATCCCCACATATTTAATAGTGGAGGGAATACTTAGGGATTGTAAAAGTCTCTCAGTCCTGATTTACCAAGCAGCAGTTGCTCTGAGTGATAGAAGTTTTTCTTTCAATCAGTATGTAGCAGACTGATGTTCTCTCCCCACTGCTATGAGTGATCCTCCAGTGCAAGGAGCAAGTACAGCAGGGATCCTGCTTTTGACTGTTATATCAAAGATTGCTAGAGGGAGGGACAGGAACATCAATTTGCTGTATTCCACCAGCAGGAGAGCCAATCCCCATCATTTACACTGGCTCCTGTCCAGGAAGTCAGGATGGGGTGTGTGTGTCAGGCTGGGAGATTCCACTTAGCTGTGTAACTAAGTAGTTAGATAACTGATAAGTGCATCTAGAATACAATATTTATATCCTGTCTTTCTCTCAGTGTGGGACAGCATCAATTTAATTGGATTACAGCTAAAATTAATGATAATGGGAAAAAGTGATTAAAGTTATGATAAACTATGATACTGTGACCTAATTAAAAATTGTTAAAGAAAATTTAAAATGTAAGAGATGAGACACCCTCCCTTAAATACATTTCCACAACAAGCAATTAATGGTCCAAAGCCTATCTAGATAAAAAGGGTTTTGCATGCTAGCAGATGGGTCCAGCTAAACCTCCAAGACAGGGTGTTCCATACCTTGAGAGCAACCACCAAGAAGGCCCTCTTTTTTGTCCTCATCCAACGTACCTGGGAAAGTGATGGGACTAAAAGAAAGCTTTTCCCCAAGGATCTCAAAACTCAAGCGGACTCAAAGAGGGGCATGGTATGTTTCAGATTGCCTGGACTCAAGCCATATGGAGCTTTATAGGTCACAACAAACATTTTGAACTATGGCAAGAAATGAATTGGTAACCAATTAAGCTGTTGTAACAACAGAGTTAAGTATTTCTTAAGTATTTCTTGTAATCAGTGCCTGTAAACAGTCTGGCCACAGTGTTTCAGATCTACTTAACTTTCAAGGAGAAATGAAGTATTTGGCCATGAGACGACACTGGTGTAACTCATATGAACTGGATCAAAGGAGGCAGTTTCAAATCATAATGGGAATTTGCAGACAATCCAATGACATCCACAGAACAAACAAAAAGTGAAATCATTCAATGTTGTCATTACAGTAGATCAATGCTACTCAAAGTGCTGGTCACTGGACTGGTGCCATTCCCTGAGCCATTGGCTGCTAGCCCATGGCAAGATTTCAAGAAGAAAGAGTTCCACCCAGTGTTCACAAATTGAGTGCTCATCCTGGCACGCTAGAAGACATGGTCTGATGGCCTTCCATGTTAGACAGGCTGAGAAGCACTGCATTTAGAAGATCGTACATTTTGTGTGGAATGAATGGCTAACAGCTTCAGAAATGGTCTTTTCTTTCAAGATTTGCCACAACTGAAAGCTGGGATCTGTTTCCTTTTAAAGAAAGAAAAAAAAAAGAAAAAAAAAGAAAAAAAAGAATGAGACTTTTTAAAAAAGCACAAACTAATGTTATCTTATTAAAATCTGATCTACATTGAATTACCATAAACATGAGCAGATAAGCCATATGCTACGGCATCTGCTGTTATGTATGAATAAAGAAACTGTCCCCTGTAGGGCTTACAAATTAATATGCGCTAAGATGTCTACAGTGTACATGATATTTCTGGACTTTACAATATATAGGTAGACAGACAAGACAGTGATCAAATTACTACTTTCATATCACATGTCAGCTTTTGGCTTTAATGTATTTGAGCCTTGATTTTACCTAACTGTACGAACATTACCAACTATGTGTCAAGCACTTTGAAACTTTCTTATGGAGGTGTGAAACAACATGAACTCTACACATCAAAATAGTGTTACTAAAATCATTTCAATGTTTAGCACTTTCAAAGTTATGAATCACACTTCCCTTGTTTCAAGTAGAGCTGGAGGGGAAAAATCAACCCTCTCTCCTAAATCTGTCTGAGTGGCAAAGCATTCTCCAAAATCATACTTTTTCTTACATTTCACCAAATGCCAATAAACATGAGTAATACATATCATAGTCTGGATGCATCTGAAGTCATCTTAATGAAACATGGGACCAGCCTTTCGTCCACTAAGGTGCATGGGTTTTGCTGAAATAAAGTTTCTAACAGATTTCATGAGGCCAGAACATTAGCAGAAATGAGTGTCAAGAAACTTACTGATCTAAATATTATGGAGCAATACTGAGCCTGTAATGCTCCACAAACTTCCATCACAGCAGACAATTACAGCACTTTGATATTGTAGCCTCAATTGCAAGCCAGCTCTACCTTAAAAACCACACATAAACAGATGGTTGGAACAGAATACTGGCCACAATTTTATTGGTTACAGCTGCAAATACACTTACCCTCCTCACAGGGGTCCAGATTCAGACATAGGCTGAACTGTTTGCCAATCAACGAGCCACCTAATCTCGCCCACTTGCCAGGCAACCATATGGTTTGGCAGATACGGAACTACATGTGGACAGATGCAACTACATGGTTGTATTTACTGCTTGAGAGCTCAACAAGATCAGATACCTTTGAACTGGACATTATCCTCTCTGCCTACACTCCCAAGGTCCCTTAGGGGGATCCCTTTTTCCTCAAGACAGGTGTATAATTCCCAATCCTACCCTTAGATCCAGATACTAGGCACAAACCACCCTCCACACAGAACAAGATGACCAGTACCAAATGTAAAGAAAGTAGGTGGTATAAAGCTCTGAAACCAATCGAGGTCGGAGCATCCATTGTGTCCAAGCTTGGTCTGGGCTGGCAGCCAAGAGAAGCTGATAATACAGGTCAAGAAGCTCAGACAGTTAAGCAATTAGTCAGTTTACTTTAGGAAGAAAACAACCTTACAAATGAGAAGCAAATAAATGCAGCAATGTCCATAAATCAATGGCAGGCAATATAAACACAGGTCAAATGGCAGAATAACATGCAAGGGAAGCAAACAGAAGCATGCATGGGAGAAATGGTCAGTTGATTGCTGACAAAAGCTAGAGGGGAAAGGCTCAGTTCTTATAGGTTCCAAGGTCAGTGCAGCTGGCGCCTGATTAATTGGTGCTTGGCATAAATTTGATGGAAGTGACACAGGAGACCCTTCTGGTGTCTATGCTGGGCAAAGGTAGCTATGGATAGATCATTCTCTGTGTCAGAATGAGCAGGGCTCTCTGCTGGGGCTGAGACTGCTGTCCCTGGGGCGGGTGGTGGTACTGTCTGCTCTGCAGGTTCTGCTGTAGCAGTTTCTGTGCCAGGGCTGAGAGCAGGTTCTGCTGCCTCAGATTTTGAGTCTGAGTCTAGGTCCTGGAAACCCATGACACCTTGCTCCAGCCTACCTCTATGCCTTCTCACCTGACTAAAGTAAAAAGTTTACTCTGGGTTAGCCCTGCCCACTAGCAATAGCCGTAACACTCATTGGCTGGTTCTTTCTGCTTTGCTTATTGCCCACACAAATTTCACGGGCTTCCGGGAAGGAGAAACCTATGAGTCTATGTGTGGCACTAGTGCCATTACTTGGTACAGTCCTTCACTCTGCTGTGCCTTAAATCTCAAATAAGCCATCATGGTAAGCCATCAGAAACTGTTACTTTAATTGCCATGGCTGTATCTTATGAAAACCTGAGATGCATATTTCATGAGGTACTTATAATCTCTCCTAAGTGATTCAGTAGGCTGTTAATTGATGAATTCTAAAGTGTACAACCATGATTCTTAAAATGGTATCAAACTGTTATTATTTGTATAGCATGAAGAGACCACATTCTTGCTCTGAAACAAAATCTAGTGTGCCTTAGCTCTCATCTACCAGCTACTGTCAGAGGTTTTGAGAATTTTTTTCCAGAGTTCTTTGTCAAATGGGTAGCTATCATGACTGTGATTCATACACACCAAGAAGGGAGGAGGAAAGTGGCAAATGAGATAGGGACTCATTTGTTGCTGCCATGGTCTCCTCGGAGGCTACAGTGTCCAGTAAGCTAGAGTGTCCAATAAGCAGATGGATGAGGGATGGAGAAGTGTGTAGTAAGGAGGGTAAGAAGAAGGGTAAGGAGGGTAAAAAGAAGTTCTTCTTCAGTTCACTCTCATCCAAACTAGAAGAGAAAGTGCACCACTGAGAGTGGTTGCCTGGGTTTCAGAGGGAAAATTGCATGGATAGATCATCAAGGTTCATATTTTGGTCCAAGGAATTATAAAAAGCAGCATATAACGACAAGGGCATGATTTTTGCACACCCTAATCATCAGGTCAACTTCCATTCAACACGAAGAGAGCAGCATGCTGCAAAATATTAAACTGAAAATGTGCCATGCCACAGTAGTAGACCAATTACTATGAAAGATAGAGACACGTTTGTCATGGAGATCATGACGTTCAGAGCCAGTGCAACATTTCAGCCTTGGCACATACGCTGAAACCTCCAAGTAGAGCCAATTAATCCTCAGCTTAGTTGGTTTGTTGGAAGACTAATGACACTCAGTTTATTATGACCTTTTAAGTCTGGTGGCATGCCATTCATGTTGGATGAATTATGCACTGGATTCTTCCCCAAAGCTAGCATACCTTTGTGCATCATTATTTCATATAGGACAAATTATGTATTGGATTCCTCCTGTATTATAATCTTGCTTTACATTTTACTACTACTATGCCCCCTCTTCTGAATCCTTGATTGATATATCTCAGAGGAGCCAATTGGAACTATCTATGCAATTGTTGAGTCAAACACACAAGCTACTCAAGCATTGTTGCAGCTTGTGAGGTACTCAACTTGAGATCCAACCTGGTGTAGTAGCCTGAGCACTGAACTATGAGTTTGGAGACCAGTTCAAATCCTTGCTTGGCCATGGAAACTAGGTAACCTTGGCAAATCGTATTCTCTCTTCTCCAGAGGAAGGTAAAGCCAAACTTCCTCTGAACAAATCTTGCGAAGTAAAACCCGTGTTAAGTTTGCCTTGGGGTCTCCATTACTTGGGAACAACTAGAAAGCACACAACAACAAACTGTACACTTCTTTTTTTTTTTTTTAATATATCTCTACTGTGGGCCAAATTCTACACTACACAGGATTATTTTGGATTGTCCAGAACTGCAAGGATCAAACTTCAAAGATCAAGACCACTTTTGCTTCACATTAATTACTTAGGTTTTATTATTATTTACTGCACTGCCTACATTTTGCTACTTTGTAGAACTTCTCTTGATGTTAGCTACCTAGGGCATCAAAGAAAGTGAGACAGAAAAGCAAGCTACTGATATTCTAAATAAAGGAAGGTATAATCAGAAATAACTGCTTCTGTTTCTTTTGGACTCCAAATATTGCTACAGAAATCAGTTAATCTCTTAGTCATGCTGGTTTACGCCTGCTGTGTTACCACCTATCTTGCAGGGGAGCTGATGTGTTCACAACAGGCAGAATCCCAAGACTTTAGAATTACCCGTTAAAGTGGGCATCCAGTTAAAGAAGGAAACAACATGAGTACCAACAGTGAGCTTTGGGACAATGTAGCTAGACATCTGCTGATTTTCATTACAAATATTGCACTTGTTTTACAGGTTTGGGGGCCTGCTTTTCCACATGAATTCCCAGTTATTTTGTTCCTATTTCAAATGTACTAATGCACAAATATAGTTATCTTTTATTTTGGTAGACATCAGTACCCTCTTTACTGACCTTCATGTCATTAAGTAGTCATCTATCAGAGACAATAGTTATGGATCATGGACGTTTCTGAATTGTATAAGCATACAATTTGTTACTGAAATAAACAGGATATTTTGTCAACTTTTGTTGGCTGCTCTTGTTATCAGTGTTGTTTTAAGCTGAAATTCCATGAAATGAATGCATATTAAGCAGAACTATCCTTGGAACCAGAAATATGAAATTTTAGCAATTGGATATATTTCATACCATGTTTGTTAATATTTTAAATAAGAGATTCAAAGAAGATCTTAATATATTCCAACAACAAACACCATAGCCTGGCTTATGAAAGTACACAGTCCAATTTCCACTGTTCATGGCTAGAGGTAATGTTTCCCCAGCAGATGATCAAAAAATAAAGAACAGAATTAGAAGAACTCTCAAATAAGATCTGAAGCAATTTCCAAGATTTTTTTTTAATAGGTATACTGAGAGGGGAAAAATCTTGCTACAGTATATGTGTGGAGAAGAAGACTGGTGTGCTGTAAACACATCAATGAAATGAAAATTCCAAAAGATCTGAGTACAGGAATATATGGTCCGTCTTCTTACAAAACTTTCCAGAAGATTCAGGCCAAAAACTTGGACTGATGCAACAAAATGTTAAAAAAGAAAGACTGTGTAGTGTATTCCATGATCAGACAGCTCATGAAGTCCAAAAGTTATCTCTAATATTTAGGCAGAATCACTTTTGTTGTAATTTGAATTAATTGATTCATGTTCTAGTCTTCATCTAGATTTTAATACAAAATGGCTTTAAACCCTGGGCACCTGTCTCTATCCATACCTAATGTTTAGCTCAGCCTGAAGGTGTTCGTACGTGTATTGTGCTTGTGCAGCATTAGTGCATCTAAAAACCAGGAGCAAGGGGAGAGAGATGGTGGACACACGCACATGAATTCATCTTACTATTTGGAGCAAAGCAATGAGTGGGATGCCAGAACAACTCATGAACCTTTTAGCTGTACAAGCCCTGAACTAGGGATGCATTTCTTTATACATTTCATTCTTGCAGGCAACTACAACTAATATTAACTTTTGTTCCTCCTCGCTGCAAGAAAATTGCTACAACCATGCAGTTTTGAAGCACTATTTGCAGTTTGAAAACTATTTTGTGCAATAAATAAATAAATAAATAAAAAATAAAATAAAATAAAATAAAGGCATACGCAGGGGTATTTTGGTGCAGAAAAAATAATTTTCTATGGAAAATATTTCTGTACAGAAAGCATATTGGCTGAGAGCCTGAATGGGATACATATCTACAATGTCATAGCTATGGCCTGTCATCTGATCTCACCCTATACCTTACAGGACAGGCAGCCAGTGGTAGAGTAGGGGGGCTATGGCATGAGAGGTGTGGTCACTGTGTCCAGGGGCATGGCTGCGATGCACAGGGGCATGGCCAGGGCACGCGGGGGCATGGCCAGGGCACATGGAAGCGTGGCTATGGGCTGGGATGCCCCAGAAACATTGCCACCCAGGAATAATCACTCCCCACATCGCTGCAGCCAAACTATCTAAAGAAATTTTATAGCACTGAGAAGCCAGATGCTGAAGGATGTGCTCAGTCCTCTCTCATAACCAAGACATAGCACCAAAACAAACAAACAAAAAAACAAAAAAACCACTGGAGGGAGCCTTGTAGGTTCCTTTTGCAGTTGGCTGTTTCGCCATGGCTCACAGGCAGCAAGGGGCTGGACACATCATTATTAAGTGCCCCACTCATCAGCGCTTCAAAATTCCTTCAGTTGGTGCAGCTGACTGGTTAAGGTGGGTTTGTGGGGGACATTTTTTGGCTGTGGCTATCGTGCTACAGCTATAAACATGAATAGCAAAATTTACAAGGTTGTGAGTCTCATGTACAAGGTCAGAAATACTGAATAGGAAGCCAGTTATTATTTTCTGTGGGGGAAAAAATAGGACTTTTTTCCTCTAAAAGAAACCACATACTTTTTTATACAGAATATATCCAAAAATGCAAAGATGCTGTCCCATCTAAGATTCTTTCCATCAGGGTTTCCCAACACTCTATGATTTTTGTTCCTATCATTTTCCAATTTTTTAGAATATTCTAATATTATTTGAATCCCTACTCTGAAGTGGTGGGGCAAGAGATTTCCCCAAAAGGCTGCTAGTGAATCTTCCACAAGCTTCAGCAGCAGCACAGATGCTGGAAAAAAAAAATGCAAGTCTGTCATATGGGCTGTAGGGAAAGCCATATAGAATGCAAGCACTAGCAGAAATGGTGACAAATGCTGCAACTACTGAGCCCAATTTACTGAACGTCTAGGGGCTCTAAAAAAATCCTTCTTCCTCCTGCCCTGGGTTGTCACACATTTATCTGATTTTACCAAAATTCTTGGTTCATTTATATAGACTTCCCTCATGCTTATTTCCACTATCAGCTGACTCAGAACAGTTTTGTCCGTTCTCCTAATTCTTGCCTGTCCTGCCTCTGTAACAGCAAAAGGCCACAGTTCTATGACATCTTAATGACCCACACTCTAGTCTCAGGTTTTGGCCCTGAAACCTTGGAGAATAAAAAGCTGTTGACCTGGAAACCCTAGACTGCATCCAAGGACACTGCTAAGGGTGTTGCTAGTGCACAGCAGATTTATCCAGTCTCTGCTGTATTCTAGGTTACAGGCTATTTAGCCTTATAGAATTTAGTAGGAACTGTTTAGAACTGAATCAGCCCATATTTCCTATCTGTGGCCTTTTTTTTTTTTTTTTTTTTTGAGGGGAGGACAATTTTGAAGTCTGACAGAACTATTTAAAAAACACAACTGTTGCACCATCTCCAAGATTCCCTATATGTTTTCAGTCAATATGTGATGATTTTGAGCAATAGTTGTGATATATTGTATTGTAATAACATTGTACATGTTACCACCATATAATGAATACAAGGATGTTTCTGTTAGGCACATTCCAATACAATCTCAAAAACTACTTTGTCATGATATGGAAGAATTAGTCCCCACTAAGTTTGAGAGAAGAGAAATCACTGGACAATTGTATTGGTAAGTCAACATTGTTTAACCGAAAACTGTAGCTGGCAGATCCTAAATGGTGGGTCAAATCTCAAAGTGGAAGTAGAACAAAGTGGAGGAGATGGCATGTTCTCCCTTGCTGTTCAGGAAAAGAAGAAGAAGAAGAAGAAGAAGAAGAAGAAGAAGAAGAAGAGGAAGAAGAAGGAGGAGGAGGAGGAGGAGGAGGAGGAGGGGAGGGGGAGGAGGAGGAGGAGGAGGCGGCGGCAGCAGTAGCTCTCATGTCAGGTTATATAAGGGATCCAAGGGATCATCTTCTGTCCAGACTCCTCTAGCTATCCAACAAATGAGGTATATCTACAAAATTAAAGTCCTTTTCAGTCTCTACATAAAGACTAGTCTGGTGTCTATACTGTGATATTTTCAGTGTCGTGGAGACCACTTTTATCCACATTGGCTTTGAAATATTTCATTTAAAAAAAAAATCAAGCAAAAATACCCCCAAAAAACTCTGTCCTACTTAAGAACTTTACACTATTGTTAAGTTCTTTTTATTTAGTATTTGTTTTCATTGTCAAGGCTGTAACATTATATTTCATTACATTCTGATTTTATGGGTTTAGGCTCTGTTTCATGAACTGCCTAGAGAGTGTAGGTTGGTATTTCTACAACTGTAATACACACACACACATACATACATACACACACACACACACACGATCCCCATGCCTTTGGATTGCAACATGTCATTAAAAGATATGATTTTTTTTTCCAGACCATCCAAACTGGTAAATCAACAATATGTAAGGGCAGAGAAACATGGCGATCTGCACCTTAGTCAAAAATGTGTTTTTTAAATGAATGAATGAATGAATGAATGAATGAATGAATGAATGTGCTTTTTTTTTCCTGATCAAATTTCACAAACTAAAGGCAAATTTCATTTCCAAAAATAATCAAATACAAAATAATCTTCTGTTGTAGAAATCACTTCTTGCCTAGATTATCTGTCTGTGAAGCTGACAAAAAAAAATGTATCTAAATACATTGGTATGGTCCCCTGTATATAGAACTGTTTAACAATGTAATTTACAAGATTTCTCCCTGAGAAGAAGTGTTTTTCCCAACACTAAGTACCACTGATAGAAATGATATTCTTGCCATAATGAATAAGATAAAAAGCAGCTGCTCTACAAGTATTCATTTTCCAAATATATACAGTTCAGTCCACTGATGATAATTAACCGCTAAAAGGGGATGTGGTGAGCAGATCTCAAGATAAATTGCTTTGGCTTATCATTAATTTATAACAGCCCTTTCCAAACTCCAGAAGTAGCTACAAGAGTCATATAACAAGCAAGCGTAAATATTCTGATCAAAACAACAGCAGCAGGTTAAACATCTCCAAGGGGCTAAGTTAGCTGAATTGAAATGTCTGCTCTCAATTGCCTGTTGCCATATTACGCTTTTTACCGGCTGACATGAGCAAACTTCTTTCCCTGACAAAAGACAAAACATTTCTGCCAGCTGAGGTGACATTGTGCTCATTCAATAATGATACAAGGCCCAGAGGTCCTCCAGCAAGATAGATAACAAAGAAAACCCTCATTAGCTAACTGCAAAAGAATGAAGGTCAGCCCACAGAGAGAATTTCATGCTTACATGTCAGTTGGAACATTTGTTCTTCATTAATTCTTTAAACCTAAGCTGGGATATCATCTCATAGCATTTTAATACGTTGGTCCTCTGTCAGGGTTCTCTCTCTAGGTGTTGTTTTCTTTGTACTCCACTTAAGAGGCCATTTTAGAAGCACTTGACTCCACATCATTGGGCACTAATAACGTTTTTAGGATTGTGATATGGCTGGATTTAACGTGGGCAATAATAGTTTGGAATGTCAAGATTTGGAATATATAGCTGCAGTCTTCCTTCATCTCTAGTAATTCCTTATATGGTTAAATAAATAAATGCCATTATTCAGGGCTATGTTTGCATGGGTTTGGGTAAAGAGTCTTTTAAAGTGCTTATGGAGGCACAAATCCAACCCAACATTCTCCACCCTCGTCCAAAGATTGACTGCATCATTAAGGGCTCTTCCAACCTACTGCAAGGAAGTGAGGTCTTTTGCAACACAGAGCGTCACTTATTACTACTTGGTATCACTTGATGTTGCTTTTGTATCCACTGGGATCGTCTCCATTCTTTGTAGAAGCTGCCAAGGATGGAGGGGTGATGAAGGAAGCTATATGAGATGACTGAAAATTTAGGTAGTCATCATTCAGATCTCATGATTCTGTAGATAACTTTAGCCAATCAACACTTAGATCCCTTCAGTGTCTTTGCTTACTAGTGGCTCTGGATGTTATAAAACTCACATAGGCATATCTTTTTTTTAAAGGTATAGTGTTCTAAAAATATTAATGTGCCTCAAGGAATTTCTGTGGTCCACCCTTCTACCCACCAAGGAGAAAGAGGACTAACCAAAACACTAGTAGGAATTACAAGAATTGAATCAAACAAGGTATTTTGGATTTCCCCCCAGAAAATATCTTGTTGCTGTTTTTGTTTTGTTTTTTCCTTTGGTGTGTGTGTGGGGGTGCTTGTCTGTTTGTTTGTTTAAAAGAAAAAAGCACTTTCTGGGTAGGAGTAAAATGTTGCTGCTGGTGAGTGGAATTGTCACTGAATGTCCCAGGACAAAAGAAATATTATCTGGTTATATTTTTAAAAAAAACAAAAAACCCTGCAGCAACAAATACAGAAGCCAACAGCTACATCTATCTGGATATCTTCTCAGTTTATTATTACATATTGCCAATAAAATCTAATTTTATTCAAGAGGCTGTATTTGATGTAGAAGTAATAGTGGAACAGAAAAAAACACAAAGAAGAATACAAACCCAATACAGTATCAGAAATGGTAATAAAAAGTTCGGAAAAGAAATTTGATAGGACTAAATATAAAGCTAAGCTAGACATCTTCATATCTTTCAACATAGATCAGAATAAAACAACTTAACATTAGCCTTGTCACTAGAGTCCACTAGAGTCTCCTTTCAGTGTGATCTTCATAAATCTCATCTCGTCAGATGTATAATATTCAGAGTTGATTTCTAATGATGTAGCAAAATTGAAGGGTATTAGACTGCTGTGCAGCAAAATAGTGGAGGGAATAGAGATACAACAAACCTGCAACATTGGCAAGGCAGCCTAAATGGATGATTTTTCTCAGACAGTGTGACACTTCACTACACTCGCTAACATTTTGCTTTTATCTAGGAGAAATGCCTGCCAAGGACTCTTCAGTTCCATATCATGGGATAATCCTCACTTTGTGAATAAGGCCAACAACTCTGTGGCAATATTACACCACCCCCCACCACTCCCGTTAAATGTCTTTGAAAACTGAGAAGGAAGTAAGACAGGTACATAATCCTGCTGAGCATACTGGTTGTCATATACGCATTTTGCTCAAACAACCTGTCCCAAATTCCTATTTTGTTTTATTTTTAGTTTGCTTTTCCAGTCCAGTCCACAGGTCAGCATTGGCTGGGAAATATAGCATATTGTTGGTGCTATATCCTAAGAGGGAAACTGGGCATTTTTTCAGTGCCACTTTCTTTGCTATTAGTTTGCACCAAGTCAGAGGCCAATTCTTCTTACATGGAGAAGAAAATCTACATCAGGAAAAAAATATCACTGATGCACTTTTCTTCATTTTCTAAAGGCTATGTACGTATAATCCCCCATTTTTTCCATGTCAGAATAATTTTCTTCCTTGAATTTTACTCATTTATTTATTCGATAAGAACAACAATACCTTTACAAATGAACGAACAATTACCTTAAAAAATCTTTGGGGATCTTTTCAGACTTAGAGAAGAAGTTGCATTTGAGTGTAAATTTCATCCCACCTCATCTAATTCCCTAACAGCAAACGTAATAGCCCTAAAAGCTGCTAATTCAAGCTTTATGACTTAGAGCTATTTAGACACATTAACTTTCTCAATACTTAACTGTTTCAATATCAATAATATAACTTGTCTTTTTTCAATCTTGAGCAAATGGATCTTGATAAAATTTATCGAACCTATATTATATGACACTACAAAACAACTTACAGCTCATCGGGCTATTGGGCCTGGAATTCACAAGTTACTTATATGAATTAGGGTGGATACAATTTTGGCAAAGCTACATTTGTCAAGACTTTTCACTTCTATCAAACAGAACGTGACCTCAGAGGAAACTGGAAAGCTCAGCTTGCTGTTCTTGCTAAAATTCAAGGGGCATGAATCAGCCCAGGCTAAAACGCAATGACACGTTTAAGGACAAAAATGGAATCATTTACTTTGCAATGTACCTTAGCAATGTACCTTAGCAGGCCCTAGTAGAATAGATGCCAAAGAATTCTTGAAACTCTTAGAAGAGGTGAGACTATGTTGCAACACAATTATCACAGACCTCCCAAGACATTTTTCAGCCCTGTTGGTTGTAAAAGGTTCTGAGTGCCTGGTATTATCTTTTCCAGAGTAACTGTTGCAACAAGAATCTGTGAACCAGCGTGACTGCTCCTTCTGCACCCTAGGCCTTGAAACACTGCCTTCAAAGAACCATGGGTCTACTTCATACAGCAAAAATGATGTACAAGGGAAAATTTCTATCCCAGTTGAAGTAAAATGAGTGATTAAATTGGAAGGAAATCGTACTTCTCCAAAGGAAAGTTCACTCTTGTCAGTTATGAAACCAAACAGGATAAGGTAAGAACCCTTTGCCTGCTTTAGTCTGCAGCTGAGATATGATTAGCATTTATATATGTAACACAATTTTTCAACTGTACTTATCAACATGATTCTTTAGGTTGTACACAATAATCCTGGATCATTATAGTATGGACATGCCACCACGTATGTTGTACAGCTGAAGAATTTGCACAAAGACCAAAGGGCAAGCAACCAAATGAGAAATATTTATTAAACCTCACATCCAAATTGAAGACCAGTTGGTTTCTTTCCAGTGAACCATGTTATAATAGAACCTATACAATATAATCTTTAAAAGGAACATGCTTGCTATCTCACTATAATCCTTTGACAGGAGGTTCTTGGGAAACTGACAGAACAATGTTGAAATCCTGAGTTTATTCATCTAGGATCAAGCTAATACACTAGGGATGGAAATAATATTTTTAAAAAATGTTCAAAAATTGTCAAAAGACATGTTGAGAAATCCTAATGAGAAAAATCCTGCACTAATGACAATTTTAATAATTTGGGCATTATTCTGCATAAAGCTTACACATGGTTGCTTTGTTTAGAAAACATAATTTTCTGTGCAGAAAACAGCGTTTCTGCATAGAAATTAATATTTCTGCATTGAAAATTCTGTTTCATGCACAGAAAATGTTGTTTTCTACACAAAACAATCACATTTCTATTTTGCATAGATGGATCCCACATGGCAAATAGCATTTGAAAACTCTGTGGTTTGTAAAGACTTTCTTGCAACAGGAAGAAAATTGCTGAAATTACTCATTGCTACCTTTGAGAAGAAACTTAGTGAAGAATTATATTCCTATTATTCACTGAGAAAAGTAGAGTCTCTAAAGCCAAATACTCCTCTGTTTACTCCCAACTATTTCAGAAGTTTCAGATGTGTGACAGTATTGGTCTGTTGAAGCAAAAAGAATAGAAGTCTTGGAACAGGCTAAAGGCATTCAAGTTTTATTTGGCATAAGTTTTCCTTTCATGGAGTTCAGCCCACTTCAGACTGCATTTGAAGATGTGGGCAGCAGTCCATAAAAGTTTATGCCAAAACAAAACAAAACAAAACCTTGGTAATCTTTAAGGGGCTCCTAGACTCGCTTTTGTTTCAAAACTTAAGATGCTGCTACTAACCTTGTGGGCCAGGATAAAGTCACTCCCAGACAGAAAATGCTTGCCAAGTTTTTTTCCCCATCTTCCCTTAACAGTGTCCCTACTATAAACAAATTGGTGTAGTGACACTGGTAGTGAGAATGTAAAGAATATTAATTATTATTTATTGATTTATTGATTATTTATTGATTATTTATTATTAATTTATTTTTTGACAGCTGAAAATCCTTACTGGTCAGTACAATAGGTGAAGTATAATATAAGAGTTACAGAGGAATTACTTTGCATACAAAATGATGCAGGATTTTTGTGCAGAAAGCAGTGGTCAGTATTCTACATCAGCTACTTAGTAAACTTAACTAACTAGCCTCTCCTGGCCCACTGGCCCCAGCCAGATGGAAGTGTCATTCCCTCATGCTCTGCTCATCAGTAAAATGGACCCCTTTCTCCCCAAGCAGCTGATACCTGATAAGGTAGGTTGGGAAGGGGAGTTGCAATCACGGCAATAGTGTCACAATTGTGACCAAGTAGTGATCCTAGAACAGTTGCCTAGACTTATTCATCCATACCTGTTCTGTATTCATGATTATGACTTAGTCATGATTTTGACACTATTGTCACAATAGTAACTTCCCCTCCTAGCCTACCTTACTGGCCTTCAGCTCCATGGGGAAAAGAAGATAAATTCTGCTGGTGATCAGAGCATGGGTAAATGACATTTCTGTCAAGTTTCATGGGGTGGTCAGGCCAGGAGAGGTTACTTAGCAGAATAAACTAAGTAGCAGATGTAGAATACAGACCACTGTATTCTGTACAAGAAACATTTCCTGGGAGGAGGACACATATTTTTCTAACCACATGAATTTCTCTGCAACACTTCAGTACATTTGAATATGGGGAGGACACTGTGGAAGATTTTTTTTCTCTCTCTCTTCTGTACTGGAGAGATTGTCTTGTAGTGCAACTGGTTGTCCTTCCATAATCAAAGATTTGTGTCGCTAAACTGCAGGGTCCTTTTCCACTTGGGAACATTATTAAAAATGAACAACAACAGCAACAACAACACTATGCTAGGGCAGTATCTCCCCATTAAAATACTAACTGAAAGAATGTCTCTGGGATTTCCCTTGTTCTGGTCCAGAAAATGAATTGCTTTCCCCTTGCAGAGAGGTTAATGGTTGAGGTGGAACCATGACATCTTCAAGCATTATTTGAAACACTGAAGACCTCCATTTCCTTGAATTCTCTACCCTTGAATGCCATTCAAGTCACCTTAATGAAATACTCAAAACAGCTTGATTCTTTTAGAGCAAGCACCCTTTTGTTTGTCCATCAGACAGACATTCTATTCATCTAGGATGACCAGGTGTTCTCAGCCACATACAACAGATACATTGAGACAGAGTTGAAGAATCTGGGAGAAAAAGATCAAAGATCTACAAAGATCTACAAATTGTGATAGGTTCACCTTAGGGTTGTCATAAGTCAGAAATGACTTGAAGTTGCACAACAACAGGTACATAACAGTCTATTGCTTGTAGCCAAAGGCCTGTTAGATGGGTGTATTTTTTGCTATATTATATTTTATCATTGCTGTTAGCCACCTTGGATATAAATAAAGTAAAATAAATGGAACTAGTAATTCATCAAAGTCTGGAGGGCCAAAAATTCCTCACCCAAGAACTAAGATAAGACAGTAGAGAGTTGTGTTCCTTTCTTTCTTGTAACTGTGAAAAATTAACACATCCATATCCTTTCTCTCTAGCATACCCACATGGTTTTCCCACCTCATCCAATTCATCAATCTAAGTCTATTTACTTAGAAGCTATCAAAGTACAAGTGCTCCTAATTCCTCATGTTTAGTCTTCAACCTACATTACATTTGAACAGTCTGGTTGTAGATGGTTTTAGCTGTTGTTCCTCCTAGCCCTGGGAAATGAATCTGAGTGTGAAAGATGAAGATTAATATGTTTCATAATCAGTCTTTTCTGCTAAAGCCTATTTGAATGTAAGGAGAACAGAAATTCCTTCTGAAAGCAGCTTTACAGAATTGCAAGTGCCTAAAAACACAGTGATTTTATTTAGTATCCTATCCATAAGCATGATCATACCAACATGCTCAGTTACTTTCAACTGGCAAACACAGGATCCATTTTACTGATGATTAATGTATTGCATTTAATAAATACCTTTGTGAACTCTGGTACATTGATATCAGAGACACTAACACAGGCAATTGGATTAATCAAAGACATATTCTACATTTCTGATATAATATAAATTGGTCTTACTGCAAGAAGTGTATAGTACAGAATGTGGAGTTTAGGTACAGTCACATCAGATCCATCAACGTGCCATACACTCCACCCTGGAAGTCTCTTATTGACTGCACATTGTTTGCTAAGTAGTATTGCCAGGATTAGAGTTTACTATACCATTGACAAATGCTCATACACTGTTCCTGAAATCAAAATATTGTCCTGAATACTTCTACATTTTGTTCTGAATTCCAGTTGTGCCAGTTCTAAAAATGCACATAGAAATATTAACTTTTATTTCCTAAGTTCCTTTCTTTGTGAATCTGTGTCCAGTTATATTTGCTGTTTCACTCAAGGGCATGTCCATCTATACATATTTTTTCTCATTTTTATCAGGTTACAGATCGTATAGTTCATGCATACACATTCCATTTCCAGTAACTGTTCCACACCATTGCATAGAATACAACTGAGTGATGGCTCTGTGAAAGGCCCTCCATTACAGCTCTGTCAGAGTCAGAGTTTAGCATTGATCTAGTGGTATCTGCCTTCTCCATGATACCAAGTCAATACATTTCCATTTACCACTTTTTTTTTTCTGCTTTAATTTAAAGCTTGTAAACATTGCTGTTAGCATAGAGTGAATGAATGCATACATCCACATCCTGATAATGTTCTTTTGGCATCTAGTTAACATAGCTGCATCCTTTGTAATAAGATAGGAGTATTGCAAACTAATATCTTTTTGTACTCCTGCTTGCAAGATGCTTCACTTAATTTTGCTTGCTTAAAAATAGCAACAAAGATTGCTGCACACGCTCTATTTCCTATAATTTAGATAGCTGTGATTACAAGCAATGCACCAGCCTGTGAGACACATGAATATTTTACTATTTACAGCATCTGGCATTTGCAACACATTTCTTCCTAATTTATGTCACATGAACTGGTTTCATCTCCTGTAATCTGTGACTATGTATGAGCTACCTTGTTCAGTAATGAAAATGTGTCTATGTCATTTCATCTTAAAAAGCAGACCTTGTCAACATTGCCTTGTGACTAGATGCTCCTTCTTCTGGAGTTACTTGCAGCTCTGCCTATACTCATGCCAGAATTTTTCACCTTCAAGTGAATGATATCAGTTGGTGATATTTGTAGAACACCAATCATGGAAGCAAAAGGGCACAGGACAAATTTAAAACCACTGGTTCTAAAACAGATTTCCAAATAGAACAAAACAAAAAACAAACCCTCTGTTCTGTCGATATTATCAGCCTTATAGGTCAATACCATATCCTTCTTCCAGGTCTGTGTATACTTGTATTCTGTGACAAAACCAAAACCAAACCTAGATTCTTCTCAACAAAAACAAAATTCTGCATCAAGTAGAATTCTGTGACTTGTATAAAGTATGCAAATAAAAATTATTGGGGGTTTGCGTGATTCACTCTATTTCTTCTAGAAAAGCAATGAGAAGAATACAAAGTCATCTGAAATCTTACTAATCTTTCCCTTTTTGAAGTCTTGCCCATAGACCGGTTAAAATCTTATCCATACTCTCATCTAGGACTGTCCACTTTGAATATGGGAAACAACAACACACTGACATCTTCAATTAACCATTATTTATTAAAATCTCCAAGGAGACAGAACATACCATTTGAAAGAAACATAACAACTTAACATGGGTTGTTGTAGTTTTGTCTTTTGGTGGCTAGTACAGCCATACAGGACCAGGATTGTCCTGTACATAATGTCACTGGGATAAAAAGAAAAAAAGAAATATAAGCACATAAATGGGCTTGCCTTGTAATTCCCAGTTTGTACAAAATGCTCCTCTCTGATGATATACTATCCCAGTGCAATAAGTGGAAGTACAGTGCTAGAAAGCATTAGAAAAGACCTAAGGGCATGAGAGCCCTCACTCCCCCAAGTACAAATGTAAGCTTTTGCTTTTTGTGGAACAAGCAGCGAAAAAAAATGCCAGCAAGATTTATAGGCTTCCATCCATTGCAGGGACGTATTTTTATGGGAAAGCCCTTCCATCTGCCAGGTAACATTATGCCATTTTCTGATCTTATGATGGAAAGAATGACCCTTCCTTCGTCCTGCCTCTGTGACCTGAAAAGTTCACCGTTTCCCCCTGTTTAGGTCATCAGTTAGAAACAGACAGGTTAGCACTCATGGTGAGGATTGTCAGAGAGAGGAAGAAAAATGTACCTGGAGCGATTCCACTCATTTCCACAGGCCTCCAACCTAATTGTTACACAGCTACAGAAGCCAGAAAGATTTTGTCTTTCCACTCGAGCTCTTGGGATCACAATTTCTGCATGGCTAATGCCAAATGGCAATGAGAATAACTTTCTCTGCAATCCCAGGTAGCTATCTAACAAGGTGTTGTTTTGTGTTCCTATTGTTTGGCAAATTTTCATGCAGCAGAAATGTTAACAGTGCCTACTACTATGGGATTCACAACCAGAAGAGATCTTGTCTTGAAAGCATCCTGCAAATATTTCTTTTTCCCTGACTTTTTGAAATTCCTGTGAAATGATAACAAGAACAGCATGGATAAGATGGAAAAAATGAAATTAGTAATTGGTCTTATGCATAACTTTCTTGCTTATCACTCAACCATATTTATAACCACCATCTTGCATCTGCATTTACATAATCATATTTTCTCCATAGCGAACATATCTCAGTGCCATGTCCTCCCAGTATCATTGCACTAAGCTTGTGTTATTTCACCATACCAACAAGATGCGATGGGCCTATGGATAACTTGTAAAAGCCTCTTCTCTGAGAAATGGACATGCAATTTGCTTTCCTTTTTAATTTAATGTACCCAGCCACAGTAAATGGGATTGAATTATTATGGATTATTAAGAATGCATTAGTTTAGAATATTTAGGTAAATTTTCCAACATAAGAAGTTCCATAGTTGCATATATAAACAAAGGAATCACTCTTAAGTAGGTTTGTGAAATGCAGGATGATGCAGTTAGCTCATCTGCAGGCTTCAAACATTTTTGTTCTACAATGAACTTTGCTCCAAAATGTCCAGTGGTCATCTATCCACAACCAGAACACCACCACATATAAAATATTTTCTGTAAACCAAGTTGTGAGCTCAGCTTCCACGAGATTAAGGCTGTAGTCATACATATAGGAGTGGGAAACACATGTCCATTCAGTTGTTGGAGGATTGTATCTCCCAAAATTCCTCAATATTGGATCTGTTGTCTATGGATGATCGGAATTGTAGTCCAAAATGTTTTGGACTACCATACTTTACCCATTTCTGTTATGTATCTGGAAGACTGTCCCACTGAACTCATCGCAGTTTACTTCAGAGCAAATATGTATAAAAGACTGTACGATTAATAACAAATTTCCATTGCTCCATTGTTTATGCAGAGGTATGCTTGGTAACAGCCTAGAATTATTTGAGGTAATGCTACTGAAGTTGGTAATAACTAGAACTGGGTGGAAGATTTTCATGTGTCTACCCATACAAATACTTCAGAAGAAGAAGGAGGGGGAGGAGGAGGAAGGGAAGGAGAAGTAGATATATACACACTAAGAGCCATGTCTAATCACAGATGACAACAGTCCTTTTTAATGGTGAGGCTGAGGAGTTTTGCAAAAGGCATCATTATGCTCTATGCATTGCAGTGCTTGTGTGCACGTGAGACAGATTTGTATTGAGGTACTCATGTAAACAGTGGCATCTGTCAGATGGTGACCAAGTTAGGCTCCTCTGCCATGCTAGTCATGCTTAACTGTGCTGTCACCATATTACTGTGAACACTTTGATGTTTGGGGAGTGGGAGGGGGAGTCTGGCTGGAGAATTGGACGAAGGTCATCCCAACAGATCTGTACAATCTGGTGTTGTGTGGGAATGAAACGTGTTTGGGAAGGGGAAGATGTCTTTTTTAAATCAAAACTTGTGTTGCAGCCTCAGTTCTGGCAAAGGCATTGTCTCTGTGTTGAACCTAATCTCTAGTAAAATCCTTCTGGACTTATCCCTGAAGTCTGGTTATTGAGCTAGGTCAATAGATATTAATTCAGATAATAAATTGTTTGGGGCATAATGTGGTGAGTCCAGAAATTATTATTATCTAAAAGGAAGATTATTCAAGACATATATCTCCTACATGCACTATTATGTCAGATAAGGTAGGTGGCTGGTCCTAAATGTGAAGTTGTGCTCATCCCAAAAAGCCAGGCAGTAAATGTGCTTCCTCTTCTACTACAATTTTTTCACCTCCTCTCAAAACTGATTTATATGTTTCTTCAGCACTCTGGAGTAGGGTTTTAGGCTGCAGAACATCTTGGTTCTACACATGGAAGCAGTTACACCAGGAGAAACCACCTGTCAGGTTTTGGCCTTAGGCAGTTATTGAGGAACATGAAGAAAATCAGAGTGCCACAGAAGGGAATAAAAGATATGTTTAAAAAGAGCATAACTATTAAGAACACACACAGGGATGATGAGAAACACAATATAGATGGGTCATTAAGGCAAAAAGAAAGAAAAAGAAACTTGAGAAACTCATTATAAGAGTATAAAGAGGGTTCTGCATTACTCAAGAGGATTAGTCCAAGAAAAAGAGTGAAATAATATCAGTAAGTCTGCAGATGCATTAAGCAAAGCTGAAACTAGTGAAGAAGAAAGAAAGGGTTGTGTTCCCAGAACACTCAGATGAATAAATA
This sequence comes from Cyclura pinguis, assembly GCA_030412105.1. Classification (NCBI taxonomy): domain Eukaryota; kingdom Metazoa; phylum Chordata; class Lepidosauria; order Squamata; family Iguanidae; genus Cyclura; species Cyclura pinguis. The sequence goes on from CM059600.1 coordinate 137,818,485, forward strand.
TAGTTCCAAGGAAGAGATAAAATGTGCTATTTTATGGATATCTGCTCAAAACTGGGAGAAGCACTGAACTATTTATAGCATTAAAATGGATCTAATATAAATAGTTCAAAGTCTTTTCTAGTAAATCACTTGACTGTCATTTCAGGCACTCAAATTTCAGTCACAGAGATGACTATCCATAAAATTCAATAGTATTATGTACTTGATTTATATGAGCTAGTGCCTTTCATCAGGACAATCTTCATTTTAAGATTAACGAACGTAAAATCTCAAGCATTACCTTACTATGTTTTAAAAGCATTTTAGGTATCTAGCATCTCACTCATGACAACATATAGTTGGAAACATGTGACACAGGTTTGAGTGGCACTTCTCTTCTGATAAATTGATGGGATTCATGGTTTAGTAGTGTAATAGTAATGATAGTTCTCTCTGTGATCAGCAAAAAGCCTTTTGTGTAGCAGCACCAAAAACCTAGCACTCTTTCCTGAACAGTCTTTTTTTCAGCAACACAGCAGAGAAAGAAAGAGTTAAACACAATCCACACCACACTTGCTACTTTCCCAGTAAGGATCAGTCATCCTTCCCCAGTGGCTTCTATTTTTCAGTTTGCAAATATGTACATTTGAGTATTGGACTACGACCTGGAAACCAGGGTTTGATTTCCTACTCAGCCATGGAAACCCACTGAGTGACTTTGGGCATGTCACACACTCTTAGCCCCAGAAAATCCCGTGATAGGTTCACCTTAGAGTTGCCATAAGTTGGAAATGACTTGAAGGCACACAACAACAACAACAACAACAACAACAACAACAACGTAGAGTTGTTTTTCATTTCAGAGCTGGGGCATCACCTCTATGAATGACATCAAATACCATATTCTATATTGGCAAGTGAGATCTGCTAAATAGGCAAGTGATTTTATCTGTATGGTACAAAAGAATATTATAAAGTTGCACTGACATCTATAGTACAATTGTTTTATCACTCTTCTCCTATTACATGTTGGGGATGATAGGAGTTTCAGCCCCACGGAAACGCAGCGGAAAAGCCAGAGTTCAGCGAGCCAACAGCAGCAGCCTTGTTCCCCAGTAAGGATACTCACACATGGAGGAGGTTCTTCCAAAACAGGAGGCACTTTATCTTGCAGCAAAGTTCCGTTATATGCAAAACATAGGACAGATGGACAAAAGCTTGCGCCAGGCACCAGGTTTGGTCAACAGACAGATACATACTGGCGTTGCTTTGTTATATACATATCTACAACCAATCAGGTAGAGGTTTGCACACCTCCCTCTACCATCTGCACACGCCCCCAGTTTCTTATGCAACCTTGCAATTACCCACAGCTGGGGCATGATGCAACATCTTTGCAGTGGGCTGATCATTTTCCCAGGGTTCCCTGCCTGGAATCCCTGACATTACATGCCAGATATACATACAGACTGTAAGTACTGAGGAAAATTTTTTTTAAAAAAAGCATCTTTTTTTCAATATATTAAAAGAGTTTCCATCAAATATCTCCCCGCTCCCTCCCTCAGCTAAAGTTTCCATATCCAGCTTAACATATGTCTGTATTTTGATGGCAGCTGCTACATGGCATTTAATATAATAATTTAACCAGCAATGTCTTTTCATTTGGCTAAGAAGACCTATCTGCGAGTAAGTTCAATTCACAAGTGTTCAAATAAAAATGTATTGCTTCAGATTATTGTATTGCCTCCTATTGATTCAAGTTGGTGAATAAGTGAGCAAGCCTTCCCTGAATATCCTGTTCAGTCCAGTATACATGAAAATTTGTGTTATCACAAGGAGAGAGGATGTTACTTTTAACTAACAATTTCCTTTTTGGAGGGTGGGGAGGTGTTTTTTTTTAAAGTACCAACATAGCAAATCTATATGTTCCACTATTTAAATACTATTTCACTATTGTTAAAAAAAACGGATAGAAAATCTTGGAGGAAAAAGTAAATAATTAAAGGGTCCTACAGAGCCACTGTAGGGTACTGGTTGGATTAGGATTCTGGAGAGACCGGGGTTCTAATCCCCATTCAGCCATAGAAACTTGCTGGGTGATGTTGGGTAATTCACACTCTCTCAGGCCCTTTTCACATGTGGGGGGGGGACGGGCAAAAACGCTCAAAAACGGAGCTTACCGGCAGCCGGGTAAGTCCATTGCGACGTGGAGCAGCGTGAGCTCGCTGCTCCACAGTCCTCCGGCGTCCCAAATGGCGGTTTCCGATTGGTGGAGGCTTTCCACCAACCGGAGAAGCTTGCCAGCTGGAAGCCCGCCTCCGGCAGATCTGCAGGCACACATTTGTGCGTGCCTTCAAATCCGCGTTGGAGCCGGGCGACGGAGCAGCGCGGGGCTGCGCGCTCCGTGCTTTTTAAAAACCTCAAAGAAGAGGTTTTTAAAAAACACGCAGCACGGCTAGTTCCGGCCGCTCCTGAGTGGATTCTGGTGTGGAACTACAAAAAGTAGTCCACGCCAGTCCACTCTACGGTGCAGAAGACCTCCGTGAGAGGTCGCTCTGCACCGTTTCAGAAGCCCGGTGTGGAAATGGTCTCAGTCTGAAAGGAAGGCAATGGCAAACTCCCTCTGAATAAATCTTTCCAAGAAAACCCCATGACAAGTTCACTTTAGGGTCATCTTAATTTGGAAATAATTTGATGGCAACAGTACACATACAGGAAAATAAATTTACAGTGAACAATTCACAGAGAAAATATTCAGGAGAATTTTACCCACAGCAATATCTTATCAGTAAGAAAGAAGAAAGAAAAACTGCCCACACCATACAGGATGGTGCTCCGGTTGACTTTGGTCATCCCCACATACAAAGCCACAAATTAATTTGGGGGGTTGGAAAAGTGGTTAAGCACACAAATACAATAAGTTTACTATTTCTAGGGAAGACTAAGAAGCCTTGTCTAAGACGTCCTTCAAGGAGGTACAGATGACACCAATTTGTGAGCCAAAGGTCTGACTGGATGATACACAGCAGCTTCCTATGTTCTTAATTAGATGGTAATGATTTCAAAATAATGTTATCTGATGCTGCCAAAAGGGTGTGAACAAACTGGGCAATTAAAGAGAAAAATTCTAGAGTGAAAGTAGTCACAGTCTGTACTGGATCCAGCCTTCGCCATATTAAGTATACTGAAATTAACTGGATTTAAGTTAGCAATTACTAACTCCTATCAACTCCAATAGTCAATCTTGAGGCACAACTGGATCCAGCCTCCTTGACCGGTTTTAGAAGAAAAACAAAAAACAAAAAACAGTAGTCTTTGTTTCTGTTTTCTAGGGATGGGACGAATCCAGAATTTTCTGAATCCGGATCTGGATCTGAATCCCTGGAAGGTTCTGGGAATCCATGAATCAAATCTTTCGAATCCTTTTTTAAGAAAGAGTTTAAAAAGCAAGGGAAAGAAGGATAATCTTGGGCAAGACACACTCTCTCAGCCTTAGCAAAAGCCTAGGCAAAGGCAAACCTCCCTTTGAAGAAATCTGGCCAAGACAATTGTTATAGTTTTGCCTCAGGATCTCCTCAGATTGAAAATGACATGAAGACCCTTTCTACACAGGCAGGAAAATGTGAATTAATCCCACATTTTCCTGCCTGTGTAAACAGGGCCATATACTACAGTAGAGAGATAATCTAGGCCCAAACTGGATTTTCTTTGCATAGCTCCGTCTGACATCCTGGGGTTTGTAGTTTGATGATACACCAGCCCACTTTGGCAGAGAAGGCTGTGACCCCTTGTAAAACTCCAAACCCCAGAATTGTGTCTGAAAGAGGTTTGCGGGGGTCCTTGAAATCTCAAGCCTGTAGCTTCCAGTCAAGTACTGAACTTAAATATGAAATGTTCAATTTAAATATCTTAGAATACAAGGCCAGCTGTAATTTGTGAAATTGTTAGCAAAGGCCATTATTAATCCAAGGGAAAACCTCACCTACTTTCTATCGTCCCTTGTATGTATGGTCTCCCTGATTTTCAGGCATCCTGGCCTCCCTGATTTTCAGGCATCCTGGTCTCTCTGATTTTTGGGCGTCCCAGTCTCTAACAATCTATTTAGTTGGAGGGTTCGAAAGATTCTGTTTGCCTATTTTGGCACAGGGATTTGGATTCAGGAATCTCAAATCCTTACCCAGGATTCGAGGATTCGAGGATTTGGTTTGCCCATCCCAACTGTTTTCCCTGGTTAGCAATACCAATAACCTGTAGTCATTTACAGTCAGTTCTCTACATGTATGGGTTTCACTTTGGTGGATTTGATTATTCACAGGTTATTTGCTGTCACCTTATGCCATTTTTAACAGGGACTGCAAGCCTTGTGAAACTGAGAAACTGTGAATGAGGCTAAGTCCCCGTTAAAAATGGTGTGGGGCAGCAGTGGAGGTGGCAGTAAGCCCAACCATCCACCCCCTTTTCCTTTCTGAAGAAACCCTGATGCCTCAAAGGAATCCATGGTACGTTAAATATGGTGATCAAATTTGTGTGTGTGTGTGTGTGTGTGTGTTAAATATGGTTTGGGAGGGCCTAGAGTTATTCAAGGTCTTTCCACTTTCACGGGGGTCCTGTGCCCCTAACTCTAGTGAATGTGGAGGGATGACTGTATATGTTTGATTAAGCGATAAAGCTTTTTCACATTGGACTATGCTTGCATATAGGGAAGAGGAATAGAATTATAGCTTTGCTTATGAACTATTTCACATCTCATATTAAACATTATATAAATATTTACTGATTTTTATAGAGGCATCTACGGACATTTTAACAGTTACATTATACATAATATGTGGATTGTCTATACTAGTCTCACTCTGCTCCATGAAGAAGCAGCATATGTTACAAAGGGAGCGGTGAATACAGCAGAACATTTCCATCTATGCAAAATCTTTGAAGTAAAAATACTACGAGAAAGGGTGGGAGGGTCACAGTTGCACTATAAATTCATAATGCTGCTGACAGTTCCTTCCCATTTCATGAATAGTGTTTTTATTAATGCCATTGACGCGCTTCAACAGGTGACATTTTTATCCCCTCAGGCTGTCCATTATCCAAATGATAGGCCATCTGGAAAGGGATTCTGTTCATTGGAAAACGTGACAGGACTGATGGTTTTTTAACTGCTAGTCATCTATGATTGCTAGTCAGCACTGGAAATTAGCATTGATCCCCAAAATGGAAGAGGCTGGAGAATACTTAAGAGGGGGCTTGTGGAAACACCTTACCGACAGATGTGCCAGCTAATTAATAGCTGTCGTTGCTAACCTTTCCTCATGATTTGTAAATTAATACCAATTCTGTTTTCTAAAACAAACAAACATCAGTACAGCTGGGATGCAATCTGTAAAGGCCCACCACCAGAGCATATGTGGACTGGGGAAGTGAGGAGGGACTCTGTCAGACTCAGTTACTTGACTACTGCCTTTAATTCAAAACTATAAACTAATAGCAGACACTCAGCTATTGAGTGAAAACAACAGCAATGTTATAGCCAATATGAAAGCGTGTTCCTACAGATTTTGCAGCAAAATAAATTAAAAGCAAAACAAAATGAGAACAAAATGAGAATTTTATATTGATTTGTTTGTATGTACATGTGTCTCTGTGTTGTGTGAACACAAACAGATATGCACATAGGTCACATTTTTCTTCATTTTTTTGTCAAAAATACGAATTTGTATCCATTCTTCGCTTGACTAAATCATGTGTACACTTTAAAACTCCTATGTATTCTTCTTCAGTATTTTTCTTTGAACTATGTAAATGTTATTAGTGTTTGTAAGTATTTTATTCTTTACACTTCTGCTTTATTTGTACAAATCAATCTGTCTTTCTGAAATTCTTTATTGATTGATAATTTAGTCCATGGTGCTAGTTTTCCCCAAATCTTTTCCCATAATGGGGAAATCGTCTTCCATGTGTCTCAAACGCTTTATTATTTCTGTTGTATTTTATATCTTTACATCTGGTTTTCTGGTTTTCCTTTTATAATTTGTTTTAGAATTCAGTAAGTACTATCATATCTGTTTAAACAATCTACTGATTTTCTTTTAATAAATATATTAAAGCATAAAGTCTTATGTATTCTTTACTGTGCTATTGTATAAAATGCAAAGCCAATGAAATTCTCACTGATCTATAAAAATGTTTTAATAATAAGTGTTTCTTGTACATTTCAAACAACAAGGTTATTCATGTGTTCTAGTTTCAGTTTGTATCTGTTGTGATCTGGAAGGGGCTTAGCAGCTTTGACATCCGTGTAAAAAACACTAATGAGGCCCAACCACTGATATACTGATGACAGACCTAGTATTTGCTACTAGAATTAATTTTGCTGACACCCTTATGACATTTTTGGGGGAAAGAAACCCAAAGCATTAACCTTTTACCAGCAAATACCAGTATAACAAAACAGAAGGAATAAATAAATTTGGGAACATTTTTTTAAAAAATAACAGTTTAAACATAATGTAATTTAGGATGCAGAGGTGGGACAGGTGTAGTACTCAGACCTATATCCTCAAACCTGGTTTTGTCAGCTTTGGGAAATCCCTTTGACAACATTTCAAATTGCATGTTTGGAAGGAAAAACTTGTTTTATTTCAGGATTAACAATTTAGTTAAGCCTATTTGTCACAGTTTCTTCTTTCTTCGTTTTTTTTTTTAAAGATGTCCACCATGAGGTAAATGGGATTAAACTGACTGAGAATTCCACTAGAAAAATACAAGAGAGTTTTCACAGAGTTTTCAGACATACAAGTCACAAGACGCTTTAGGTTGTGACAGAGTGTCCATTTTGGGGACTATATTCCTGTTTTTGTTGTGTGCCTTCAAGTTGTTTCTGACTTATGGCAACCCCAAGGCAACCGTATCACATGATTTTCTGCGGCTGAAAGTGTGTGACTCACCCAAGGCAACTCAGTAGGTTTCCATGGCCAAATGGGGAATCAAACTCTGGTCTCCAGGGTCATAGTCCAATGCTCAAACCACTAAAACATGCAGGTTTTCACAGCATGCTGGCTCTATATCCCTACCTTTCTTTAAAGTTCATTCCTGTCATGGTGTCAGGCAAGGCAGAAGAAAGAGAATTATCTTCCTCTCCTACCAGGGAGTCCCACACTTCAGCATCAGCTCATGGGTGGAGTATCTTACTGCTTCATTAGGTTTTGCTTTGTTGAGTTTAAAACTGTCAGGAATTTTGGGGGCTAGCAGTACTTGACCATGCTACCCTCTATGCCAAGCCTCTGAATTCAGACTTTTCTTGAACATAATTTTCAAATTAGAAATTTTCCTCTATCAGTCAATCACTAAAGGATCTAATCCGCCTTCACTATGATAATTCTTAGACTATGTAGTTTACAGCAGAATGTTGGGGCAGAATGGATGGAAGGTAGATTTGGATGTACTGGTAGTTCTCTGTGTTGTGTTCTGCATGGATTTCTGTCTCTCAGTGGTGTAACAACAGCCAAACCAAGATGACTTCCTTGCTACTCTGATTTCAACTATAGAAATGAGGAGAGCCTGGGGCAGCTAGAACTGATTTTTTGTGTGAAAGGAAAAGGTTCTGGTTGGTATTGATGTTTTCATATGCCTTCAAATTGACTCTGATCCTCTGAGTAGAACTTTGAATCCTGGTCTCCCAGAGTCCCTATCCAATGCTCAAACCACTACACCACACTGTGACTACCACAGTGACTACCACGTCAATTAATTAAAAACGTATGGGTTCATAATTCTTCATTCTAAGTATGTGCTTTTTGTGCCAGGGTGCAGGTGGTTGATCTTGGAACTCTAAAGAAGAAAGGAGAAGAAAGGAAAGGGGGGGGGGAAGGTATGAAAAGAATGAAAAGTAGACATCACAGACCTGAAATCTGCCCTCCTGCTTTATTTTCACTTCACTATCTTGTGTAGATATGTTTCCTGGCTGTTTCTACACTTCTGCCTCACGCCATACAGACAGGTACTTTGCTCGCTGCACAGCTTGCCTTGTTTCCTTCCCTGTTGGCTTCCAGGAAGCTTTCTTTATGACAGAACTCAGTTACAGCATGGAGCAAACACATTTTTTTCAGCCTGCTGTACAATTATGAAGAACACACCGGGTGCCTTTATAAACCTGCATGCACTGTCTCTACTCTGAACAACGGCCTGCTTCAATAACGTGACTTGTTCTTTTCTTTCGACCGTGCCCTTACACATTAATGTCAGACTTTGTATACCTAAATAATTCCCCCCCCTCCTCTGGATTTTAGCCCTATAGAGTGTGTGGTCAGTCCAGACCAACATTTTAACCACAGTTATTCTACCATTTTCAGCCTCTTTCTCTCTACCTCTACTTGGGGGGTGGGGCGGGATCTGGCATCCATTCTCCTGCCTTTGGTACATTTCAGGAACAGCATATATTGTTAAAAATGCCAAATATATATAATATATGTAATATAATACCCCCTCCATAGTGGCAAGAAGAAATCCACTTCCGCTTTGGGGAGAGTTTTGTTTTTGTTTTAAATCAAATAGTAGTGGTGGTGGGTTTCAGGTCAGTCTATTCAACACTATCTTCACTTGCCAGAACAAAAGGGGTAATCTGGGATGGTTCAAGGACCACAAAATATTTCTGAAGGCTACCACCCTTGATCCAGTACCTTGATGCTTAGAAGCATTGCCCCTCTGGGGCCCTACCACTACCTAAAGCTTTAGTGGGGATACATGGATAACTTTTGGTGCTAACCCTTAGGACTGAGTGTGTATCTGCATAAAGTATCTCCAACTTCTCTTCAGTCTCTTTTCCATTCTTCCTCTCATGAATAAATTTGTTAATAACAATATTAAGGCTATTTAGTGTGGGCCAGAGTATTATTTTTTTGGTGCATACTGACTGTCTTTGTTTGCATGTTTTGCTGCTACTCCTCACTATGAACAGCTAAAGAAGTATCATTTTATTTTGCTGACTGGCTACTTGGTCTCACCAACAGCTGCTAATGTTGGGGGATGATAGGAGTTTCAGCCCCACAGAGATGCAGCGGAATAACCACAGGCAGCGAGCCAACAGCAGCAGCCTTGTTCCCCAGTAAGGATACTCTCACACGGAGGTTTCTTCCAAACAGGAGGCACTTTATCTTGTAGCAGCGTTCCGTTATATACACAACATGGAACAGACGGACAAAGGCTTGCGCCAGACACTGGTTTGGTCAACAGACAAATACATACTGGGGATTGCTTTCTTTTATACATATTTACAACCAATCAGGTAGAGGTTTGCACACCTCCCTCTACCATCTGCACACGACCCCAGTTTCTGATGCAACCTTGCAATCACCCACAGCTGGAGCATGATGCAGCATCTTTGCAGTGGGCTGATCATTTTCCCAGGGTTCCTTGCCTGGAATCCCTGACAATCCCCTCCAAAATGGTCAGGCCACTGTGTAGGACATTTTCACTAACCATACATGTTATGCTATATACATATATGATACATACATTCAAGGGTACAATTCATCTCCCACCTTACACTCTGCTGGCAACGCCCAGTTTACCTGCCAACTTCTCATGGCCTACAACTGGAAGTGCCTTTGTGAGGAGATCCGCAATATTGTGTTCAGATGGACAATACCGCAAGCACAAAATCCCATCCTGGATCATTTGTCTTACATTTTGGTATCATACCCCAATGTATTTAGTTCTACACTTTAAGTTTTCTGCCTCAGCCATTGCTATGCAAGCTTGCGAGTCTTCATGTATTTCCAGAGGTATGCTGCAGGGCTCTTGGATATCTGTCAGCATTTGTCTTAGCCACTGTACTTCGCTGGCCATTTCTGATAATGCTGCAAATTCCGCCTCTGTTGTACTGAGCGCCACGCAACTCTGCTTTCTTGATCTCCATACTATGGGACTCTCCGCATACTTGGCTACCAACCCAGTCACTGACTTCCTGTCTGCTGGGTCAGCAGCAAAAGAGCTATCGACATAGCATTACAATGTTTTTTGGCTTCCCACCATTCTCAGGCACAGATCCCTTGTACCTTTGAGGTATCTGATGACTCATTTTACAGCCACCCAATCTATCTGTCTGGGTTTGGACGCTCTCCTGCTTAACAGTCCTACAGTGAAACTGATATCCGGTCTCGTGTTGTTAGCAATGAATAACAAGCTTCCAATGACAGAATGGTACAGCTGAGGGTTCACAAACAGCTCACTTGCTTCCAAAGCTGCGAAGTCTGTTGTCATGGGAGTCCTGACTGTCTTTGCATCACACAGACCACATTTAGCAACAAGACTGTCGATTTTTTTCTTTTGGCTTAGAAAAATTTCGCCTTCACTGGTTCTCTCCACTTCAATACCCAAATAACACTTCAGGCTTCCTAGATCTTTTAGCCTGAATCGTTTCTTCAACTCCATCTGCACACGCCTTACATCACCGGCGCTTCTGGCTGCAATACAAAGGTCGTCAACATATATCACCATTATGACACAGTTGTCACCTGTCCCCTTAGTATATACGCATGCATCCGTGATGCTCCTTGTATACCCAAGTGCCACCAACTGCTGGTCAATGCATTTGTTCCAGCAGCGGGCACTTTGGCGGAGACCATAGAGAGCTTTGCGCAACAGGTATACTTTGTTGTCTTCTGCGCCAACATACCCTGGTGGTTGCTCCATGTAGACTGTTTCTTCTAGATCAGCGTTCAGGTACGCTGTTTCAAAATCAAAATGTTGAACAACCATTCTCCTCTTGGCAGCAACAGCTAATACCATCCGCAGACTTTCTGGTTTGGCTGTGGGAGAAAAAGTCTTGTCAAAGTTGGTGAACCTTTCCTGGGAGAAACCCTTTGCAACCACACGTGCCTTATACTTCTGTGTGCCATCAGGCATGTCCTTTAATTTGAACACCCACCTGCACCCGACTACCTTCTGGTCTTTGGGCCTGTCTACCACCTGGAAGACCTTTCTTTCGACGAGTGACTGGAACTCAGAGTCCATGGCAGTGTTCCACTTCTCCTGTTCCTCCTTGGGATACTCTAACAGTTCCTGATAACTTTCTGGCTCACTAGCCACAACACTGAACAGCTTGGCCCCTTGGACAACAAATCTGACAGGGGCTTTTCTTACCCTCTTGGACCTCCTGGGGATGAGTACCTTAGTTCTTCCAGACTCAGTTTCGCTAGGGCTACTGCTGCTCTCAGTGTGAGGCTTTTCTTTGAGTACAGTCCCAGGTTTGAAGCTAGGTGGTGGTGAGGAGTCGTACGAGCTTCCAGGCTTTTCCTCCTTTTCCTCATCAGACATGACTGCCCCTCCATTTTCAGAACTTACGGGAACACTTTTCACACTTTTACCCAGGGGAATCAAAACCTCTTGGTTACAGTGCAGTCTATCCCATCCTGAATGGATTTCAAAGTTTGCACTCCTGGAATACACTATTTTGCCAGCATGGTGTAGAAATCTATATTTGTTACCTTCATATCCCACAAAGCGTAACCGTCTAGATTTCTCCTCTCCAGACTTTCTGAAACATGGGGGAATATACACACTAGCAAACTGACCCCAAACACGTAGATGCTTCAGGTTTGGCATCCTACCATACAATAGGTAATATGGAGTTTGCTTCACACTTGAGCTCCACATCCTGTTTATGTGGTAGTTTGCTGTCACTATTGCTTCTCCCCAAAGTCCTGCTGGGGCTTGGGCATCCTCCATCATACAGTCCTTCATTTGTTTTAACAGCCCAATTCTTCTTTCTGCAAGACCATCCTCCCCGGGAGATGCGGGGTTGGTGGTTTTATGCCTTATGCCTTTCTTACGCATCCAGGCTTGCAGGCTATTGGACAGGAATTCTCCCCCTCTGTCTGATACATGACTGGCTACTTTGTAAGGAAATTCCCTCTCAACAGCATTCACCCACTCTTGGAACTTTTCGGCTGCTTGGCTTTTCTCTTTCAGTAGATAGACATAGGAGTACCTGGTGTGTCTGTCTACAGTTACCAGGACATACCTATTTTGCCCTTCAGTTGGCTTGAATGGCCCAGCCAAATCTGCATGTACAACCTCAAAAGGACGTTGGGTGACACACTTGCTTTTCTTGGCAATGGAATAAGCCTTTACCTTCACTTTTTTGCATACAGAGCAATCTAGAAACTTAGGGCAATTTCTGACTTGTAACCCAGGGCACACCTTTGCCAACTCCTGCAAACTTTTGTAGCTGACATGCCCCATCACTCGGTGGAGGTAATGTACACACTTATCATGTAGAGGTTTGTTACACAATGGGTTAACGTTTGCCACTTTTCCTTTGGGCAACATGTGGTACAACCCCTGCTTTTTCACCCCTTTTGCACAAAACATACCATTTTCAGTTATTGTACATTTCTCCCCTTCAAACACCACTTTGTAACCCTCACTGGTCAGTTGGGAGATACTCAAAATACAATTCTGCAGGTTGGTAACACACAACACATTATTGAATGATTTACCAAAGCATGGCACATATGCAGTACCCATCTTCTGCACCTTGCTTGGTGCCCCATCTGCAAGAGAAATTGCTGTTATATTTGCATTTGTTACATCATTCAACAGCTTTAAATTGTTCACCATGTGGTGAGTTGCACCACTGTCTAGCAACCACACACCACTCTCAGACTGTTCCTTTGCCATAGACACATGGCCTTCAGCCTGTGATGACACGCCCCTCCGCTTCTGGGCTGTCTTCTTCCCTCTGCTCGGCGCTGGCATTTTGCAGTCCTTCTGGAGATGGCCGACCCTCTTGCATCTGTAGCAGCGTCTGACATAGCTGCACACTGCTCCTTCTTCCTCAGGAGCCGCCTCTCCCTCTGACTGCAGTCTGGAATCGAACTGCTTACGTTAGAGTTCCTCCAGGATCCTCCCGGCTACCAGGTCTACAGTCAGCTCCTCCTCATGCACTCCCTGCAGGCTGTACATCAAAAAGTCCCACTCCTTAGTGAGGCTTCCCAGCAGGATAAAACTTCTTTGCGTTTCTGGGATTTTTACCCCCCTTTCAGCTGTCTCTTGGAAAAGCTGTTTCATCAGCGTGAGGTGCTCTCTCACACAGCCTCCGGGACATAACTCTGTGTTATACAGTCTTTTCGTCCATAACATTTTGGACAAACACGAGGAAGGCTGATGCACACACTTCAAAGCCTGCCACAGCTGATATGCTGTGTCTGCAGCAGCAGCGTGAATCAACTGGGAAGGACTTAAAGTAAGCAAAATAACTGCTTTGGTTTTTTCGTCCGCACCTCTGAACGCAGCTATTTGGACAGCAGTCGCTCCTTCTGGGGGCTGTCCCTTATTTTCCATAACGTGCCACAGGTTCTCCTTCGTCAAAGCGGCTCTCACATAAATTTGCCAGCTTTGATAATTAGAGTCAGACAATTTCTCAAAACGCAGATAACCTCCTTCAGCCATGCTGCCGCCTTCGTAAGGAAAAAATCAACAAACAAAGCAGCTGGCCGCAGTGACCTCGATGAGCTCCGGACTGAAGATTAACTGTCTCTCTGCCAAAACACAGACTCCCAATGTACCGAAGAGCCAGGCAAGCAGTCAAAAACAGTCCCAGTATCCAGGGGAAAACAACTACAGGTGCGCTGTGGATGCTGTGCACTGTGGGTCTGGGCCCATAACCACTGTTGGGGGATGATAGGAGTTTCAGCCCCACAGAGATGCAGCGGAATAACCACAGGCAGCAAGCCAACAGCAGCAGCCTTGTTCCCCAGTAAGGATACTCACACACGGAGGTTTCTCCCAAACAGGAGGCACTTTATCTTGTAGCAGCGTTCCGTTATATACACAACACGGAACAGACGGACAAAGGCTTGCGCCAGACACTGGTTTGGTCAACAGACAAATACATACTGGGGATTGCTTTCTTTTATACATATTTACAACCAATCAGGCAGAGGTTTGCACACCTCCCTCTACCATCTGCACACGACCCCAGTTTCTGATGCAACCTTGCAATCAGCCACAGCTGGAGCATGATGCAGCATCTTTGCAGTGGGCTGATCATTTTCCCAGGGTTCCTTGCCTGGAATCCCTGACAGCTAATCTGCTGGTGATCACCTCTGAAGCACTCAGACAATTGAAGGACAACTAACCCAACCTACCTTTCATTACTGAGTGATTTCAAAACACAGAGGAATGGGTCTAACTTTGAACAATGAAGGTTTGGGCAAACTGAATAGTCAATCCTAACACAGGTTGTTTGGGTCAGTGTGCATGATTAGATATGTGCAAAAGAGCTTCCATAACAACAACCTCCTTTGGTATAAAGTAACCATCACATTTTTGCAATTGTGGTGTTCTCACTATTGTGCATGTGGTGTTCTGATTACATACTTCATGCTTTTGAGGACCCATATTTCAGGTGCAGAGTAGTTTTTGAAACATTTTTCCAATGGACCCAAAGATTTACAAATTTACAAAAAAATATAAATGGAACAAGTGGAAACGTGTATGAAATTATTACACACCATATTAGGGGTGATGGAACAGTTAAATATTTTCATTGGCTATTAAGAAACAACAATAGCAAGAAAATATGTTATTTTTCTTTGCCTTTTGTCTTTATAATTCCTAAAAGATTCCAGCACGAGGCAAAATATCCTTTTAATTATTATGTAGCTGCTTGTTCTTCTAAATGTGTCTTTATAAAGTTAACCACCAAAAAGATATTAAGAATAAGGGGATTTCACATGGTTCTAACTTGTACAGGTCAAATATGGGCATATTCCTACCTTTCTTAGCAAACAGACATGATATTATCAACTGGCCTGCTTGCAGAACATTGAAGGAAGTTCACAGCTGGATAAAGGCGTGAATAATTCAATAAAGGAAGCACATTGCATCTGTTGGTTGTGTGAAGAGGGAAAAAAAGGGAAATATTGTGAAAGGGACAGCTTTTAAAACTTGCCAACAAATAAAAATGAAGGACTTTGTCACACCACAAGACACAAAGCAGTCTTAATTTTTAAAACACTGCTCTGAAGCACAGAACAATCAAATTATTTGATTGCTTGTCTAACATGAAAGCAGCATTATCAACAGACATCCTGCAGCTGCAAGATAAGATTGCAGGAAAGCAATACTGCAAAACTACTTTCCCATGCAACTGTGATATAGTGATTTAACATTTCAGACTGAATAATAAAAAAGACTATTTAATTTTTTTAAAAAAGATCTTCAAATTCATGGGATGTATTTACACTGTAGAAAGTGTGTGTATGCTTCATTATTAATTGTCCTCTTTTCAAAAGAAGCTACTATATTAAGCATTTGGGATTGCTTTTAAATGAAGCTGCACACAGTTGGCATAAATGTAAGAGGACCACTTAAAGTGCTGTGGTATGATTGGGATAGTTATTGGCTAACAAAGCAAGCTACTTGTTCTTTCGAACAGTTCATATGAATGGCACTATAACCAAAATATAAAATAAATCATTTGTATACATATAGTTAGGGGTAGCACCTTTATTGTGCCTATACTCAGTAGCTTCTAGTTTGCATGTCTCTTTAAGAGTTTAAGCGTAGCATGAATTCATGTGATTCTCTGTTTGTTGGCCTTAACCACATCCTGCCCTTTCTTGTATCAGTTAGTATAAGGTTGTGTAGCTAACTCACAGGACACTGGTTGCTGGTCATCATTGTGCCTCTCTGATTCCCATTCGTGTTTTGTCCTTAGACTCCCAGTCTGAGCCACATGATGGCTTCTCTGCTGCACTACAGATTGGTAAATATCACCCACGTTGCCCTAAACTCTTGCTATCCATAACTATCCTTCCTTTGCCTTCAGTTAACCTTGTGTGACTGCTTGGATCTTGTGTGTGTGATTGCAATTCCCCCAATAAAACAAATAAGCTTACTTTTGAATCTCTAATTGATTCTTTCCTGCACTAGTACTGGTAGACATAGGTGTAAAAGATCTCATAAGTTTGAGCTCATATTCTCTACTGTTCCATGGAGGCCCTGGCCTCATGGGTGGACCCCTGAGTCACCCACAAATCTGGGTATAACACCACCACCACCATTATGTTTTATAGAAATAAGAGTCCTAAAGCATGAGGATTCCCTACTGACGCCTAACAAAGGTTTGAATTTCTGATAATGAGACAGTCATGCCAGCAGAAGGAAGATGGTTTACAATGGTTCTTCATCCTCCTATAGGACCCTTTAATACCTGAATATCTACTTCAGGGGCTTAAAAAAGACACATGGGACTGTATGAAATGTGAGGTGGATAAAGCTGAAAGAGCTGCAAAAATCACTTCTCTTCTGCTTCCTCTGACTCAAAGTTCTGCAGCAATGAATGGAAGCTTAAGATCCAAGCCTGCAGCCTCAATTCATCATCCCCTTAGCATAGTGCAAATATCCAGATGTGGACCTATGCTATCCTGAGCCCTTTGCCATTCCCTCACGCACTTACTGTAAAGCTTGAAACTACCTTGCATGGCCATTCCACACTTCATGACAAGCAGGAAGGATTAGAAAACATCCGGCTACCCCCTCCCAAAGCCTGTTGCATAATGATAACTTCAGTGCTGAATTCAGGAGGGAGTCTCTGAGGGTCTCAGCACTCCAGAAGTCACTGTGCATCTGGGCTGAGGGAGTGCAAGATAATTTTCCAGTCCTGCCTGATCACCTTGAAATGCAGAATGCTCAAGTAGTGAGGCTTTGGGGCTTTATAATAAGTCAGATTTCAGGTGCTGCACAGAAATGATGAGTGCATAAATTTGTGCATCCAGTTCTATGCCCTCTTATCATATCTCAGCCCATTGGGGCCCTATTGCTTACTGGTAGGAAAGAGAGTAGGAGTGAGGTGATTCAGACCACACAGAAGCAGCCTGTGGTTGGAAGACAGTAGAAATGAGGGTACACTCTCAAATGGGGTATATACTCCTTTTCCTTCCCTCAGCAGCTCAGAGAAGCTGGCTTTCCATAGTATGAATCACTTCCCACTCCCTCCACTTCCCTCTGGTAAGAAGGAACTTCATCAGCCTCTCCTGGACTTTGACAGCTGCTGGATGTCAGAGTTTTGGGGTTGGAGCACAAAGGGAAGAGAACAGCCCTCTGTAATTTCTGAAAAGGGGTTTTATGCAGGTATCAACAGCACTCACATGGGCTTAAGTCAGTAACAGGATGGTGGCTAGTATCAGTTAGTGAAAGATTCAGTTGAAAATAAATGGAGGTAAGATTACCTAAGGATCTGCATGGTGTATTTACCTTGAAAAAGAAGTCCAGTCACTAAGTAACACAATTATCAGGTTTCTTTTGGATTGTTCCCCTAACAGACCTATGTGCTTCTTTGTATTTTTATCTAATTTAATGAACATTAACAGAGGCATTCTATATATCTCTATTCAGAAAAAAAAAAGTTCAGTTAAGGTCAATAGCACTTACTCCAAGATCTGTGCACAGAGGATTGCAAACTAAATTAGATGATCTAGAAAAAGACCCCCCCCCCCAAACTGGAGAGAGATGCCCATTTACCATGTAATGATAGGAGTTAATCTTATATTCTGCTGCACCAATTATTGGACATCAAATACATGCCACATACAATTTTCCAAGAGTGTACCAAGTTAGCACTTGATATAATTTTCAAGAAACAGGGTACTTTTCTTATAGAAAGTAGTAATCTGTGGTGCAAAACAGAGGCACAGGTGCATGAGTTTTCATCTCACAACTAGAAGCAGCTTCAATTCTTTTCTCTCTTTTTAAAGCAATAGACCAAGAAATCAAGGTTTGATGAATCAAGCATGGAATTGGCAAAGCACAATAAAAAAAAAAAAGGTAAATTGGTTCCTGTGAAACCACACATTCAGTTTGAAACTCAAACTTGCAAAATGCATAGCAGTCCCAGAAACTGACATCTTTTTTGTTTGTTTGCTTGTTTTTGGGGGTAACCTGCTAAGTTCCGTGCTTTAGTGACAGGACATCACATTAATTTTTGGACCCCAGGGATGCAAATAAATTGCTAGCAGTGCATATCAGACTATGAATGAAATTACTTCTGAAGAGATGGACATATTTGCATGCATGTGATTTGTAAAGACAACAAAATAAAAGAACTGGCCAGGGCTTGAATAACAATGGCTTCAGGCAAACATTTTCAGGGAAAAAAAAACTCCAAACAAAGCTTAACTATATATCCTTCCCAAAATAGCATAAAAGAGAGAGTAAGAGAGACAGACAGACAGAGGAAATGGAGTTTTTTCCCCCTTGAAAATCTAGTGTTATAGACGTTTCTGAAATGCAAAAATGTTCTTATTTCACCGCATTAAAAGTATACTCATCAGTTAATGCTTGTTTTAACAAAACATCTCTTTTTAATCATTTTGAGGAGCAAAGATACTACACTTTTCAACCTAAAAGTTTCTGTTAATGAGAATATGTACCATAACATAAGCAATGCTATAAAGGATCACATAATGAATGATCTCCCATTGTAGCAGCAAGAGTCGACTAATCCCCAGCCATACACCTGAAAATGTGAAATCCAAAATAGAGTTCCCACAAAAACAAACAGTAGTTGCTCAGCAACGTGCAAAGAAATTAAGTCACTCTTTCCTTAGAACTACACTCCTACTCTATCTCACTGGGATACGTCCTGGTGAGTTGCTTTTTCATGGACAGTTCTTCAAGTCTCATCACTGAAGCAGCTGTGGGATTTTAAGACCAATTTCCCCAGAGGTCCTTTCCTCATTGCTTTCCACATCAAACTTTATGAAGCTTGGATTCATCTGATCTTAGCTGTTAGTTGAATTCCATCCAGCAAGAGATGAGATAAAGCTGACTGTAATCAGTTTGAGGTATAGTCTGGTAGAAGGAAGTATACATGTTAATTCCGTCTTATAGAAAAGAATACGTGCAGGAACAGGACTGGAAGTTATAGATATGGAAGCATGTTCAGCGTATGGGTACGTGCAAGATAACGGCAAAGTAACCACTGCACTTAATGGACAAATCAATAACATGGTGACTGTAAGCAATGAACAGAGCCAAGAAGGAACACGTTCCCAGCAAGAAAGAAAGCAGACAAAGTATGCCAGAAGCCCTGGAAAAAACCTCACAGGAGCAGGAGCAGTAGAATATTCCTGCCTATTCTGTATTCATAGGATAAACGGATCAATCACATCAACAGCCAGAGCAGGCAAGTGTGACCCTTTGATCTTTTATTCTCTGTATACATCATCCCTGGGCAGCATAGCTAAATGTGAGGTATTATAAGAGCTGTAGTTTGGTGTAGTGGTTTGAGCATTGACTATGACTCTGGAGACCAGGCTTCATTTCTCTGCTCAGCCATGAAAACCCACTGGGTGACCATGAACACACTGTAAACTCTTCACCCCAGAAAATCCCATGATAGATTTGCCTTAGGGTCTCCATAAGATGGAAGCAACTTGAAGGCACACAATGACAACAAAGTTGTACTTGTCCACCATTGATATACAATAAGTTCTCAAGTTAGGATGAGTGAAACTCAAGGTGCATTGAGGCAACTAACATCCAGTTCCTTGTCCATACTCATGCTGGATGCTGGGGTTCAATTACAGAAAATCAATAGCTAGAGCACCAACTAATGTGGTATTACGCATGTGCAGGGAAATTTATTAATGATATATATCATGTGCACAAATAAGAATTTTATTTCTGTTTATTTGATTCATATCAGATCATTATAATACAGATAGGACTAAAGACAAACTGTCGCATATATATGATTCTGTTTCCCTCTCCCCCTCCCCATTGCTCAGGCAGTGCTTGAACACTTTTGATGGCAATGAACTTTCTCTTGGCATCTATCAAAATGGTAGAGGGTACAGTGACTGCGAAGAAAGGAAATGGATTGTTTTGGTTAGACAACCCCAAATATAACAACCCCCCTCCCAAAAAAAAAAAAAAAAAAAACAAGATGGAAATTGGAATAGCTAGCAGGCCTTGCTCAAGACATCTTCCTGCCTGAGGTGAAAGATAACTTACCACACTTATTTACATGTGCAAAAGCTGAATGGGTGGGGAAAAAAACTTATATTATCTACAATACAAGCAGCAGATTACCTCATAGCAGGGTAGGGAATACATTCTCAATTTCCGAGGTGCTTTCCAAGTTGCTGAATATATTTTGGCAGTAAGGCAACGACATGGCCCTTGTCATGTTCAGACTACAACCTGGGCAGATCCACCTCCCTGCTGAGATGGAAGCCACCAGTAGCCACTGTTTTGGACACATGGATCAGTTTGTATGGCACACAGAGCTCCGTCCTCCAGCATCTCTCTTCTGCCCTTCTGCTTCTACCTCCAAAAACAATTTTCTCACTCTAATGGTTGAAGGAAGCATGGGATTTGAGCAGGCGACAAGTCTGAGGTTTTGAAACAGCATGCATAGAAAATCTTGGAAGTAAGGTAGTTAAAAGACAAGACATTTGTTAAGCACTTTGAAGAAAGTGAATAGAGTAGCAATGTCAGGGAAGTTTTGGAGGAAGTTCATAATGGAAAGAGAGACAAAGGAAACAAAAATAAGAAGTGATGGAGAAAAGCTGGCAAAAGACTTTCTGCAGCTGGATGTAATTTTTAAAAAATAAAAATTAATTCATCATGATTATTATCCACATTGCCACACCAATGGCATCACCAGAAGGAAACAAAACAAAATCCTATTGTAATCAATAAAGCGAATCAAAACTTAATCATTGCTATATCTCAAATATCCAGGTCTTGCAATTTGTTTTTTCTTTTTTTTTGTTGCTGATTTTTGGCAAAGCATGTGGTAATCTTAGGACTTAGTAATCATCTTTAATGGTTTATTGTGAATAGAACATACAGACATTTGTTGGATGATTGCACTGGTGTAACAAATTCTGGAATTTATAAAAGTATGATCTCAAAATTGCCAAATAAGTGTCCTCTCAATTTAATGTATATAGTGAAGTGTTTTATTAGGTAGAAGTGGAAACACTTCAAGTGGACATGCATCTGCTTTTAGTGGTTTATTCCCAGTTCTGAGAAATGAAGTTTTGGTGCATATCTCACATTCCATTCATGTTTTCTTCCAAAATAATTATACTTAGCAGTAAGTCTCTTTGAGGTCCTATTTTGTTTGAAGAGATTTAAGCACTTACTTATCTAACTCATTCAAATCAATGAGAAGTGCAACCCAATCTCAAGCAAGTAAACCAAGGAGTAAGTCCCACTGAGTTCAATTAGATTTACTCTTTAGACAGTGGGTATAGAACTATGGACTTAAGAAAGATTAATTTTGGCATGATCATGCTCAAAAATAGGTGTTTTGCATTCACTATTGCATCTTTAATAGTTTTGCACTTATATGTGTTAGGTGGAGTGAATTTTCTAAATCTGTTCCCTGGGCTCCATGGTTGGCCTATGGTATCCATGTCAGTGCAACAGTGAGTCCACCTTGGGTTTTAATTTAATCTTTAATTAAATATAGCTTTAAAGGAGATGATGAACCTATTTTTGGAACAGGGTTCAGCACCTTGGAAAGCTCTTTTAAATTATGGTCTAAAACCTGGAATAGATTCCTCATCCCACTGACATGGAAACCACCAGGGTATTCCTATTTACACTGAATAACTGTAGCTTTGCCTTAATGGAAGAGCTTCTGCAAGGACAAACAGTTTTCTCTATATCCTCTATATAACTTGCACCCTGAGCTCTACACTTCTGAAATATTTTCCACCACATCAGAGAAAAAGGAGCTTAAGTGAGTAGGATATGCAGTTAAAAATAAGTTGTCACGACTTTTGAGAGAAAAACTGTTTTCCCTTAAAGCAGGAGTGGGCAAGACATTGTACATGGACTGCAAATAATCCCAAAGTTTTTAGCCCTCCACAGCTAAACTATTTCACTGAAATTCAGCAGTATACTGCACTGCTCTGCCAACATTGGCAAACTAAGAATTGCTTTTTAAAACAAGGAGGAAATGATTGCTTAAAAGGCCTGCCTACTGTTTTCCACTAAAATCCATTTCTTGTTTCTTGTTTCTGGCTTACTTTCAAATTTCAGTTGCAAGTTGGTAATGCAGCTCCGAATAATGTGCACACCTGCTTTCTAGACCTGCTGAGCTTGCCTATTCTTGTGCTAAAGCAAAGGCACCAGTGCATAGAACTCACCGCTTACTTGCCTGATGAAAAAAAAATGCTTCCAATCTCTCTCTTTCTGTACTTCTCAACTAGGAAGAAACTGTTGAGAACTCAAATTTAAAGCTAGATCTCCCCAGAAGTTCCACAATTGTATTATTAAGCATCTGATAGGCAGATGCAATGAAGGATTTCTAGGGATAGGTTCTGAATTTTGTTTTAGTGAATATCCTGCTGGCTGAAGTTAAAAAATATATAACTGTTATTCTAGCCTACTTAGGCCATTTCCACCCTACACAGTTATAGGTCTATTATTCCACTTTCAACATCCTGTGGAATTCTGGGGTTTGTAGTTTACTGAGAAGAAAGAGCTCTCTGGCTGAGAATTCTAAAGACCCCTCCCTAAACTGCAAACACCAGAATTCCCAGAATTCCACAGGATGTTGAAAGTGGAACTATAGCACTATAACAGTGTAGTATGGAAATGTCCTATAGCTATGGAGGAATGAGAGAGACCCTTCACTTGCAGTACACCGTAGATCACCAACAAAATCAGCTTTTGGTGGGAATGCTGCTAATCTTCTTCAGCCCTTAAATATGTGGTGTGTGAAAGAGTATGGCCAGAGTTGCCAACTTAATGAGCCATCCTGAAAGGTGAAAACAGATAGGCAGCCTGTTTTTCCCTTTGTATTCCCATTGTAACAGATCTTGAGACCCATATGAACCAGATAGCCTGCTCTCATCTTTTATCTATAGGTGTGGGCATAACCCTATTGTGAAGCTATTTGTACCATTAAGCTGTAGAATAGTCAATTAATCCTGGAATGCAAGGCAAAGCAGAATCCTATAGTATGTTTCTTTAAAAAGGAATAAAGAAAGCTCACAACAGTTGGTAATGCTGGAATTTTTTTTTAAAAAAACTTCCCTGTGATTTGCAACAGTAAGATTTACAAGTATAGACTTAAAAACCATGTGGGGTGATATTCGTGCCAGATCTGTTAATCTAAGATTGGTTTTCATATATAATATACACTGACAATTACTGTATTATTACCCCATAGTATCTTTCTATGCATAATTACAGTGTTCCAATTATTCCCACTCAGTAAAATTAATGGTGTGACTAGTCTGTTTCACATCAGCAGGTTGGGGACACTTATTAAGAAGTATTAGCCTTGTAACCTCCTGTTAAAATGTCACAAAATGTGCAAACTACATGAAAATAATTCAAACCACCCATAGGACAGATTGGCACATGCTTTATGTAATCCTGGGGTTTGCATGTTGCTTTTGAAGGTGAACAAAAAAGACACAAAAGCATTTTCTAGTGAATCCATTCATTGTTAAAATTGATATACACACACTCATGCCCATCCCTGAAAGAAAAAGAAAAGGAAACACTGAACTGCCTGGATTCCATGTGTTGTTGATAGACACCTTCACTTCAAGCCTCATGCTTTCCCTACCTTATTTTTAAGCTCAGGAACCCTTCAAACAGAATAGAGATGGGGAACTTTAGCAGATACAGGCCACTTCTCATCTGGTAGACCAGCCACAGGCCACATGAACCACTCCCAGTGAAAGCAGAAGCGATCAGAAGGTCACCCCACTTTGTTTTTGGCTTTTCTTTTTCTTTTTTTTTTTAAAAAAGAACAACTTCAATTTTACCTGACTAAAGAGTGGATGTGTACCTCATTTTAGAGGAGAAAACTGTCCCCTGACAGTGTCCTGTTCTAGAAAATAAAAAATAGGCCATTTCCACCCTACACTGTTATAGTGCTATTATTCCACTTACAGCATCCTGTGGAATTCTGGAGTTTGTACTTTATTGAGGCCAAAGAGCTCTCTGGCTGAGAATTCTGAATGCTCTTTCCTAAACTGCAAAGCCCAGGATTCCTTAGGATGTTGAAAGTGGAATAATAGCACTATAAAAGTGTAGTGCAGAAATGGCCATAGATTGAGAGCCATGGGGACTGCAAACACATCATTTATATAAATGGCTGTCCTTTAAATGACAGTCTGAGAGGTGAAATGGCTACCTTAAACACAAATGGCCAGCTCTTCTAGAAATTGGCTTAGTTAAATCTGTTTCTAATATCTCGTTTGTATTTCAGTCAACCTGTATAAACTTACAGAGGTAAGTATGTTTTTGAACCACAGATTCTTAAAACAAAACCAAAACAAAACAAATCAAATTGTATTTGTATCAAACTAGTGGCCACTGAAGTTATAATGAATACAATGCAATACCTGGTGATATAACTAACATAAAAGCCTATTAATATTGAAACAAAATATAAAACATAAAACATGAATCCACTAACTTTGAGGTGCAGTAGCTCTCCTGATGAAATTAAAAAGTGAGATTTTAGGACAGGAAATCTCAAAAATAAAATCAGAATAGTGAAAAATCACAGATAAAAACTTATGCAAAAAAAAAAAGAAAAGGAACAAACAGTTAAATAAAGCAAAGATAAATATGTAGAGTTGAAGGCTTTCACAGCCGGAATCCATTGGTTCTTGTGGGTTTTTCAGGCTTTGAGACCATGTTCTGGTTGTATTTTCTCCTGACGTTTCGCCTGCATCTGTGGCTGGCATCTTCAGAGGAATGGTGAATTGGAAGTGGAGTGGAGAATATATATGCCAGTCTCCTCCTCCAGGGGGGAGGGAGCAATTAGCATAATAGTCCTATTGTGTGTATTGAATACCTGTTCCTGGAGGGAGACTTTCTGAGCCCAGGTGGGGCTCGTTAGGGCTCGTTAGTATCTTTTGTGTTTTGATTTTGGTGTTTTTCAATACTGACAGCCAAATTTTGTTGACCTTCCAAGTCTCCTCTTTCCTGTTAAAATTATCCAAGTGTTTGTGGATTTCAATGGCCTCTCTGTGTAGCCTGACCTTGTAGTTGTTAGAATGGTCCAGAATTTCTGGGCTTTCAAATAACTTTCTGTGTCGGGGTTGATTTATAGTGTGTTCTGCTACTGCTGACTTTTCTGGCTGGATCAGCCTGCAGTATTTTTTGTGTTCTTTGATTCGTGTTTGGATGCTGCATTTTGTGGTCCCTATGTAGACCTGACCACAGCTGCATAGTATGCGGTAAAGTCCTGCAGAAGTTAGGGGATCCCTCTTGTCCTTTGCTGAGCGAAGCATTTGCTGAATTTTCCTGGTTGGGCTGTGAATTGTTCAGAGGTTATGTTTCTTCATGAGTTTCCCTATTCGGTCAGTGACTCCTTTGATATATGGTAAAAACACATTCCCTTCAGGTGGCTGTTTATCCTTACTCCTGTGTTTTTTTCCGGGTCTTGAGACCCTTCTGATATCTGAGCTGGAGTACCCATTAGCCTGTAGAGCCCAGTTTAAATGATTCAGTTCCTCATTCAGGAGGTGAGGTTCACAAATTCTTTTTGCACAGTCTACCAGAGTTTTTATTGTGCTCTTTTTTTGTCCTGGGTGGTGGTTGGAGTCTTTGTGTAGATATCTGTCCATGTGTGTAGGTTTTCTGTACACCGTGTGGCCCAATCAATGGTTGGGTTTGTGGATGACTAGGACATCCAGAAATGGTAGTTTTCCCTCATTTTCTTTCTCCATGGTGAATTGGATGTTCGGGTGGATGTTGTTTAGATGGTCCAGAAACCGGGTCAGTTGTTCATCACCGTGGCTCCAAACGATGAAGGTGTCATCCACATAACAGAACCATGTAGTGGGCTTTTTTGGTGCTGTTTCCAGGGCTTGCCTTTCAAAGTGCTCCATGTAAAACACCAAATTAATAATTTCCTCAAAGCTCTCTAAGATGCTGCTGAATAGCCTTTCACAGCCATCTGAAAAGATCTGCAGGTGAGCAAAGGAAGAACGATAGAAGAACGTCTCTCTCTTGGGTTCTTCTTTTTCTTGCTTCAAACATCTTTGGAATAGGGTGTGGGAACTTCTCTAGGAAGAAGAAGACTAGACCGAGAGAGAGAAGGCAACTTCTGTTGTTCTTCACTAACATTGTCTTTTGCAGTTCTTTTCCGCTCCTATCACTTTCAATGTTTTCCCACAATTTTACTGGTTTCTCTTGCCTGTGCTATTTGGAATTTATCCCAACTGATGAGTTGTTCTTTACAGATTGATTGACGTATCGAGAGCTTTAATTGGTCCTTTGTTCTCTCTTCTTTTAATTGAGTCTGTCTTCCAAAGCTTTTTATCAAAATTCAGGAGTCATAAATTTCTATAACCTGAAGTTCATCTCTCATACCACAACACAAAACGAAACATTAACAATAAACAACCAACTCTATCAGTTACTATACATCTGTCCTATTTTTTTTTTTAATCAGAACCATGGCTCTCACTCCCTTTCTGTTAGAAATTAATAATTATTACAAAAAGAAAGAAAGAAACAAAACAAATAGTAAAATCAAAGCCAGTTTACAAGACTTTTAAAATAAAAAGACTAAAATGCATGTAAATAAACCCCTTGTGTTAGCAGCTTGCCTGAAATCCTGTTAACACTGGCAGAGCTTAAAGTTTTGCCATACTCACTTACTTCATACTTACATGAACAACATGTGACAATATTTTGGTGTCAGCTACAGGCGATTCTAGTTACTGTTTGGGGAGGAGCTGTTTACACAAGCTTATAAACAGTGAAACTGCCAGCACAATCCAAATTATGCTGGTATAACGTCTAGTTAGGATTCTGGTCCTTGAATCTCTTGACACATTGTAGTAAGGGCATAAAGATCCTACAGTGGAATTACAAAAGCAAAAAGGAGAACCTGTCCTTTTTCAGGCCAATAAAAAAAAGCCAGAAAATAATAGCAGTAGCTATTACCTGAAACCATAGGAAAAGGAAAGCTTACTTTTAAAATTTTGAAAATGAGATATATATTTAACTTATCTAACCCATCTATTCATTCTCTTTTGGCAGAGTTCTAACATTTTTCGTTATTGTACAGAAACAATAAAACTATCAGTAATATGCGCGCACACACACACACACACCCCTACCTGTTGGTGAAATATGTCCATACAATCCTTTGTTATGCTTGACATTATGTATGTTGAATTCCATTGCAAAGAATTCCTATACTTCTCCATGCAATGTCAGTCCCCTGCTGTCCCCTGCAATTTCAGTCCCCTGCTGTCAGTCCCCTAAGATGTCAGTCCTTCATGCAATATCAGTCCCCTATAGCCAGTAGACTTGCAGCTATGGCACCATTTTCCCTACATTTTATCAGGTACGGGACTGTGCCCAGTAGAGATGGAAAGAATATTAGAAAATATTCCTAAAGAAAATGCTTCTTGGGTTTTCATCAACCCTGATGAGAAGAATCCTAGACCGATAAGAATCTTCATAATTCAGGGCTTATTCTGGACAAAATTTGCTCATGGTTGTTTTGTGTAGGAAATGTCATGCCCTGCTTCCAGAACATGAACTCTAACTCGCAGTCTGAAACAGGATGTATGCCAGGACCTGCTATACAGGAGGAGGTTACAGTGCCACAAACAGAACAGGTGGGGTTGCCAGCTCCAACAGAGTGTCCTGCCCCTTCAGATACAGAAGATAACTTACGAGTACCTACATTTGCTGAGCTCAGACAACAAACAGAGAGCCTTCACTGATCTCAGAGAATATATAACCAGCAACAATTGATCAGGCAACAGCTGGGCTAGGTGGTTGACCTATATAGCTGCCACCGTTTCCCTCCAGAAGTTATCAGAGCTTATCTGACCTCTCTGATTGCTGGAGGCATTGCTGAACTCTGTGCCTGACTGGATTACCCTGACTCTGGATTATCCTGACTGCCTTTGGACTTCTTGCCTATGAATTATGTTGGACTTTACTTTGACCTTGTGCTTACTGAATAAAAGTAAGTAAGGAACTGAGAGCTATTCAGTTTGTTTTCTTTGAATTATCAGCTGTGTTGCTGGGACTTAGATAGGACAGAGAATAGCATATTCTGCATATGAAGCATCATTTTCTGAAAATGCATGAAATGCTGTTTCCTGCACAGAAAATACTGCTTTCTGCACAAAGCAATCATATGCAAATTTTGTGTGGAATAGTTACCAAACAATGAGTAATCATTGAAAACTGAACAGTTTCTGATGACTTTCTCATAGCAAGAAAAAATTGTTAAAATTATTTTTTGTTTTCTTTTGAGTAGAGAATCTATGAAGAATTATTGTTCTACTGCCTAGGCATATTTTTCGATTTCTACTCGGTGTTGAGATTGCATTTTCTCTTCCAGGTGTCCAAAAACAATCACAATGCACCCATACACATACTGCCCCAAATCTGACCAACAGTCAGGAGAACATGTGTATACGTGTGTACATGTATACACCCACTCATAGCTACGGCATTCTCTGGTACTTTATGAGTGGTTACATATGTCTTTCAAACTGAAGTGTGTGCAAATGCATGATCAAGCTCTCATGCAATCAGCACTGACAGTACTTATCATATGACAACTGTTTATCCTTCTACTTTGACCCTGGTATGTAATCAGAACAATGAATACGTCTCTGTGCACCTACAGTTTTACCATTCAGCCTCTTCTCTATTTACTCAGAAGAGTTCCAGCACTTCATAAAAAGAATCCTTAGCGGGGAATATGATAGTAAGTGTGTACAGTTCTCCCATTCCTCAGAGTGTTCTTCTGTACTGACTTTGCATATGCCCTCTCTGTTTGCCCAAAGGTGGAGAAAGCAGAGCTCTGTTGAACATCATACACATCCTTCCACATAGTGCATTTGAAACAACATGCCTGTTTTAGAATCAGTCTCCCCTCCTCTTCGCCTTCTGGAACCAAAATTGAATTTTGTTGCATTCACTGACAAGGAATAGAATTAAAGTAAGTTTAATATATTTCCCTCCAGAATGATAAGTAGAAGCCGGCATCTGCTGACAAGCTGCCTGTAGAGACCCACTTGAAGAATGAATGCAGTTAAAACAAACAGTGTAAGTGAAAGAGACTCTAGACTGCCACTGGAAAGCTGCTCTATCACAGGCAGGACCAACAAAGCCCTTTGGACAACAAGCTATACATAATAATATTGAAAGCATTTTCTAGTCTTTTTCACTTGAAAAGATGTGGTAAGTATGCTAATCACAGAACAGATTTTCTATATAAAGCAAATACCAGGTATATTCTGAATGAAATGCAACTTTGAGTTGGGAGAAATTCATTCAAATATATTTTAGTAAAACTACATAATTTAACGTACGAGTAGCTGATTTATTCATATTCATTTTCCATCTGACGATCACTTATTGAGGAGCTCCACATCCTGTTTTCAGCAGCAATGGTGACTGCTCATAATATTTCATGTGGACTTATTTCCTCATTGTTTTCAAATAATGTCCTTTTTTTGGCCTTAGTAATTTAGGGACAACCATGCCAAGAATTGTCAATACGTCAAAGTTTAGTTTGGCTAGGAAAGTTATCTGGTGCCCTGGCTTTCCTGTGACCCCATCTTCTCCTGCTTCTACTGAACGTTCATCAAGACTGTGTCCCAAATGCCTTCGTGGCTTTCATGTCATAAAGCTCTTGTTTCAAAAATAATGGTCAAAGAGAAATGAGTAACTTATGGTGATTTAACTAAGGTGCAACAAGAACAAATATGTTTGAAAACCAATGAGGAGTTGAACTCAAAGAACTTCAATATAAGATGGTTCTCATATAGACAGGTATCTGAAAGATTTAAAATGGATAAAAAATTGTTTGCTTTGGCATTTACAAAACAGATTTTGAGAATCAACTGTGTAAGGATGATGAGCACTTAATAGCCAAAATAAGATGTTGAAACTGGAATTAGAAGAGGAACAAGTTTAAAAAAAAAAAAGGTATGATTTAATTGGCCCAAAATATGGGCCATCAAATCCAAGTGGAATAGTGGGAAAGGATGTGTACAAAGGATTTGAAATTTACTTTAAGTAATGATTCAAAATAAATTTTTATAAGACTATGTATAGATGACACTTAATTCTGGAAAAACTTTCTAAAATGTATAAAGATTCCTCAAACAAGTGTTGGAAAGGTAACCAAACTGAAGGGACTTTTTTTTTCCACATATGATGGACTTTGATAAAGCAAAGAAATTCTGGTTGATGACATACTAACTGATGTAAAGTCGAAAGCTTTCACGGCCGGAATCCATAGGTTGTTGTGGGTTTTCCAGGCTTTGAGGCTGTGTTCTATTAGTATTTTCTCCTGACATTTCACCTGCATCTGTGGCTGGCATCTTCAGAGGATCTGGTGGCATGGAACGTCTCCTGACATTCTGCCTGAATCCACAGATGCAGGCGAAACGTCAGGAGAAAATACTAATAGAGCATGGCCTCAAAGCACCGAAAACCCACAACAACCTACTGATACACTAATTGATGGAGAATATTTTAAAGATCAAGATTCAACTGAGACCAGAATCGTTTTTGTTGTGACTGATTGACGATCGATAGATAGGAATTGTGTGAGAATGATACACACAGCCAGTCAGCATGGTGTAGTGATTTGAGCATTGGGCTACAACCCTGGAGATCAAGGTTCTCCACTCCATTCTCCACTCAGCCACAGAAACCCACTGGCGACCTTAGGTATGGCACACACTCTTCAGTCCCCAGAAAACCCCATGGTAGGTTCACCTTGGTGTTGCCATAAGTTGAAGGCACACAACAACAAGAGTCATACAATGCGTGATAGTGGCAGGAAACACATGGTATGGTCAGATAACAATAGCTAGAGTTGAATACGCAAAGCTTTGGAAGAAGGAAAAAATACCAAACATTGAGCAATGGACACATAGCTTATACGAAATTAGGTTAGCAGATAACTTAACACAGAGACTTAGAGGGCAAACTGATGAGAAGATTGCGAAAGACTGGGGTCCTGCAAACTCTTATTTTCTGAACCAGAGAGTAATATAAGCTATCTTATCTACACAAAAGAAATAAGAAAAAAAAATGACAAAAAGTAAACATCAAACAAACAAACAAATAAATATAATAAAAGTAAATTTTTCTAATGTAAATTAAAAACTAGAGTTAGATTAATTTAGGAGAATAATGATAAGGTGTAAGAATACAAGATAAAAAGATAAAGATAAATTGACAAGATAAATGGAATGCTGGATCAACATATAAGAGGTAATTGATGACAAATAGAGGATTAATGTTATAAAAAGAGTAATAATATTTATTAGCTCTTACAAAAAAAAAGGCTAGGAAGAAATATTGTAAATATGTTAAATTGTTGTAAGAAGATACTACTACTATATGTTGTATTACTAAAAGATGTACATATTTGTTTTTATTTATTATTTTTTTGGAAAATTAATAAAATTATTAAAATATCAAAAAAAGGGAAAGAAAAAAAAGAAAGTGATTTCCAAACAATAGTAATTAACAGAAAAACTTGGCCTCCTTTACAGAAACACAAAATGAAAATTTTATTACAACTAAAAAAAAAAAGAAAGATTCTGCTATCTATCTCAAGAAGATTGTTTTATGAAATTATTGGACATAGTGGAGATTGATAAATTGGCAGCATTATTGAGAGATAGTTCTCTCATTTTGTAATATATAAAAGTCAAAGTTTGTGAGTTTGTCTGTGTCAGGCAGGCAAAGATCTCATATGATTGGCTGCCTGATAAGATTCTATAGAATCCTGGGGCTGGCAATTCCGGGACAGGCCTTTAGAATTCTCAGCCAGAGAGCTCTGAATAGGCTGGTTGCTATGGAGACAAAGCCTAGCAACAACTTCCCTCAAGAACCCAACCTCTGTATGTTAACAACTCTGAATACAGGCTGGATTGGGGAATATGGGGAAAAATTACAGGTACTAGACAAGACAGTTTGGGGAATTAGAGACACAGGATCTCCCATCCATGTGTATTTCAACTGCACCTAAGGTATTTCTAGCAAGTATTACCTATGACAAAATAAAATCCCAGGCAACGCTGGGTAAATATACTAGTTTACTATAAAATCAGTGGGAAAGGTTATACTGTTTTTTAAAGGCAACTGGGAAACAAGCAGTCAGAAGTCTTTGATTAATTGATATGGATAGACATATTATGGTAGAACATTATTAGAATCAAGATATTAAGATATTTTATTTTGGTGGAGAACAAACATATTATATATTTAATAGACGATAAATTTTCTTAACTATTATAAATACAAGTAAGAAATGTAGAGGAAGTGTAATAAAGGACAAACAGTGATCATTCTTTAAGAAGCTTGAAGTCAAATGTGTATTTGTTGTTTTTTCCTTTTTAGCTAAGGTTTAGTAGTTGTAGGAGTTTAGATAGTTCTATGTATTGGTTTAATTTAGTTTAGTTTAGTTTTGTATATTACTGTATTTTTTCTGATATGTAGTATTGTATTATTTAGAGGTGTGTTAATAAAAATATTATTAAAGGAAAAGAAAAGAACATCCATCCAGAGGTAATTAAAGCTACATAACCCACTGATCCTTGTTCTGAAGGATTCATAGTTTCTCTTTGCCACAGAAAACATTTGATCATCCTACTGCTGCCATATCACTGCCTAGTACTGCCACATCATTCACTGCCTCAAATTCCTCCTGTCCTTTATCACAAGTTGAGTTTGGAAACAAGAAGGGAGGTAGTTACAGGAAAGTATGAGATGTGTTCTCTGTCAGCTCCTTGAGTCCAGGTCAAAGTGTTTGAAAATATATATCTTAAGAAGATCAAGCCTCTGCCAAATGGTGATGGGTAAATTTCTCTAGTCTACTTTAGCATGGACAATTTTTAGAAAATTTCATCTTCTATGGAATAATAGTAATGCAGACTTTAGATCAGCAGCCAGTGGATAGTGGTTTAAGTGTTGGACTACAACTCTAGAGACCACGATTTGAATCTTTGCTTGGCCATGGAAACCTTCTGAGTTAGCTTGGGCAAGTCACACTCTCTCAACCTCAAAAGAAAACTCTGAAAAAATTGTGCCAAGGAAACACCATGATAGCTCTGCCTTAGCATTGACACAAGTTAGAAATGACTTGAAAGCACACAACAACAAAGGCTTTAGATTATTAAAATATATGATTTGAGTGTGCATTGGAAAGAGTGTGTTCAGTTATTAATATGACTAAATGGTGATTCTCATTATCTGGTCTTTTCAAGATAATGACTGAAATTCTTTTTTAGTGCTGACTGAAGTAAACGCATTGAATCCATTAGATTTACCTACACATTGACTCACCATTCATCAATTGATCAAACGGCTCTACTCTAGCTGAAACTAACCAACAAGATGCCATCCAATGTATTGTTTGGTTTATTTTTTCTTACTAGTTCCATTTTACTGGCTGACTGTTATTAATTCAATTGCAGTTTTTCAAAGCATCATGCATCTGCTGCCCCAAACAGAGGCTAAAGTTTGAATCATAAATACAATTATTAAGGAATAAGCTCCATTGAAGACAGTGCTATTCACTTCTGAATAAAATGTGCATAGGAGTGTTGTGCAAATTACAGTGTTCAAGAAACAAAATAAAATGTTGCCCAATAGCCTTGCAAAAGTAAAGAAAAATTATGTTTGAAGGGAAGCCAAAAAGTCTTATCATTAAGACAGAGTATTGCAAAAACTAAATAGAAGGGATGCTGCCCTCATGGAATTTAATTTTAGAGCTCTTTTGGGGTCATATATACATTTTTGTTAATGTGGTCACTCCTTGTTTCATTTTTAATGTCTCTCAGATAAGGATGAAAATTATCTGCCATGCTCAGCCATGGAAACCCACTGGCTGATGTTGGGTGTACCATATACTCTCATTCCCAGAAAATCCTATGATAGATTCACTATAAGTTGGAAACATCCTGAAGGCACACAATAACAAATCCCTCTGTGTTATGGTCTTTAGCAACAGAGCTTGGAAGAAATTAGTTACAACTATTTACAAACAACTGACTTGTAAACTAAATTAGTTGTTCATAAGCAAATTTACAAAGTTACAAACAACTACTCACAAACAAGCAGGTACAAATAAGTAGTTACAAATAACTTCGTAAAATAGAGGTAAAATTGCATCATATTGCATCTGCAACTGAATGAAATATAATGTAACCCATTTTACAATATAACTGAAATTTTCTTTTTATAGTTTTACTATTTTACTTATAGTTTAATATTCTCAGTAAATGGTCATTGGAAGACTATCATATTGTCCTATCTCAGTCCTGGCACAACTGATAAATCAAACAAAATAAACTGTATATCTCCCAGCTTGTTACTTACTTCCAGGCAATAAGCAAGGAATCATAAATAAAGTCTAACATAAACAAAGTCCGACAGGGTTTCATGGCAAGGGAGTGTCCAAGCATTTGTCAAGGCAAGGTAGCAGGTCAGATAAGCTCTGACAACTCCTGGAAGGGAAGGAGGCCAGCTAAAGAGACCCAAAGCCTAGTGCAGCTGTGCCTTGATTGATTTCTGCTTGTTATAAATTCTGAGAGAGTGATGCTGGGTCTCTCTTTGCTGCCTGTGCTGTGTGAAGCTGGGTCTAGGGAAGTGTTCTTCTCTATCTGAAAAGGCAGGACTTTCTGTTTGGAGCTGACATCATCCCCTGTTCTGTTTCTGGACTACAACCTCTCTCTCCAGCAGGCTCTGGCATGCCTTCTGTTTCAGCCTCTGGTGTGCCCTCCGCTTCAGACTCTGAGTCCGAATCCATGGTCTAGAAGCAGGGCATGACACACATGGCTCAATACTTTTGCTTCATGCTTATTTGGGCGTATTAAGAGAACAGATGGAAATCATCGAAGACCAGATGCTTATAGCTTTCTGCTGGACTTTTGTTTGTTTGTTTGTTTATTATTGTTGTCATCATCGTCACTATCACCACCATCATCATTACTTTTAAAAGTAACAGAAATACCAAGAAGAAACAATTCCAGTTTCTTTTGACAACTATGCCAGTAAATAGGTGCCTTTGCAAATTGTAACTATAGTGGTAACCATCTGCTTTTGTAGGAAGAGGAACCTGGACATATAACTGTCATTAATCACTTTTAAAGTAACTATCCAGCTCTGGGATATATCTCGGACTATATGTTAGGCTGTGATCTCAAGCAAAATGGCCATTGGATCACTTCCATTAAATTCAATGGCTAAAATCAAACACAAAGTTTTATGTGTTAAAGCCTACTGAAATCAATACGCTTAAGGTCACCTAACTCTGGTGAGCTTTGGCCATGTGGACTTTCTTTCCAATAAATATTTCAGAGCCAGGCTGTTGTCTTACTGTATATTTTCATGTCTTCACCCTTGCTACTTGCTGTTATAATAAGAAGCTGCCAAGCAATAAAAATGCAACATGTTACCCATTAAAATGTGTTCAACAATAAGGAAATCAATAGTGTAAAGCTGGTTGTGGTCATTTTTCTGTTTCTTCAGGGCTCTTTGTTGATATTATGCTAGGCATGGGGGCAAAAATAGAATGAAAAAGGAAGCAGCCACTCTTTGCCATAAAATGAAAAAACAAAAAACAAAAAATGCTGAATTGGTTGCTTCAGGAGAAACAGAATTCTTACTCATCCCTCATCACACTGTCTGACTTTTGGTCTCTTTCTCTCCAACTTGAGTAATGATAAAGAGAATGATGCCACATGGTAGATGCAGACACAAAGTAAGCTGGATACCTGAATAGTCTATATAGGTTCACAGATATCAAGACCCCTCTCCCCGTTTATTGCCCACATCTTAACATGCTTCGCTTCATTGACTTACAGGCTCTGAACAATTTTGCCTGTTCCTTCTGCCATTCTCAAAATATTGCTGTATCATAATATATTGTGTTGATGCAGAGGTAGAGAGCTACTGCTCCTCATCAATAGTGGTGAAAGTCTTTATTCTGAAAACATCTGGACTGAGAGGTTTACACAAGGGGAAGGCAAGAAACAGTGTGGTAAGTATATGGCAAAAGTGTTGGGACTTTAACAATTGCAAAAGAAAAATAAGGATTTTTCTGTCTGGCAAGCAACTCCTCTAGAATCATTAAGAAGTCTGAAGACCTTGTCTCCTGTGTCACATGGATGTCTGGATAACTTATATAGCTAGCTCATGCATTGTGATTATTGTAGTAATTGCATAAGAGTAATATTTATCAGCACAAACTGTGCATACTGACTACTTTTAAAATGGCCTATAATTGGTGAGACATTCTTAATTTCAGGCCTCTGCTTGTCTTCAGCTAGAATCTTTGCAATCTGGCAAGTATCTTGTTTATTTATATGCTTTGTTGTTGCTGCTGCTGTTGTGTGCCTTCAAGTAATTTCTGACTTATGGTGACTCTACAGCAGACCTGTCATGGGGTTTTCTGGGGCTGAAATGTGTAATGCAACCAAAGTCACTCAGTGGGTTTCAATGGCTGAGCAGGGAAAACTATTTGAAGCATGGTGGCAACCAGTGAATTTCTGAATTGCTTCGCTCAATGGAAATGAAAATATTGCCTTAGGGAACAAAGCTTCCTGGCCCTCTCAAATATTGGTATGGTCAGCAACAAACTTCATAATGAGTATTTTTCTTTTCTTTTCTGCACAGAACAAATAACACCTCACCTTTCAAATCAAGTAATACATTATCTTTATTTATTTAAGAATTTCTACCTCACCTTATATCATGGAATCTTGGAGAGGAGTCTGAGTAAAATCATTTGAACAAATCAAAACAAGGGTCCTTTCTGCCCTACACTATTATAATTCTATTTTTAACCTCCTATCGAACCCTGGGGTTTGTAGTATAGGGAGGGGGCTTTAGAATTCTCAGCCAGAGAGCTCTTTGGCCTCAGTAAACTACAAACCCCAGCATTCCACAGGATAGTGAAAGCGGAATAATAGCACTATTGCAGTGTGGAGCGGAAAAGCCCAAGGTCTAGATAAGACTGAAAGACATGCTACTAGTCTAAGGGCATCTATTTCAGACCTAGTACTTTTGGGTATTTAGATATATAGAGTAGTGATCACTTTCTAACACAAATACGCCCTGCTTACTTTCACTGTGAAATGTTTGGAACTCTACTTGGGTGTATTAGTATTTTTGCAGACTTTATTCATTTCCAGCTTCTAAGGCACTTCCTCTTAGGAAAGAAGGTCTCTCTAGGAAGTTTGAAGATGTGGCAAAAAAAATCACCTCCAAGCTCTCTAGAGGGAATTTAAGGTCACTTTAGAGAAAAAAAAAAAAAAACAATGATCCCAAGGAATCCTGGAGGCCACAAAATTAGCTCTGGAGGACCTCATGCATCCTGTATGTTGTATTTTCTCCACCTCTGGTTTAAAAAATTATTAGCATGGAGAAATATTCTAGTATTTTTTAAAAATTCCCCATGATTGTTCCACATTCTTTTCATCAAGTTTTTATTGAAGTAGATTTTTTTCCTGTTAGACCCAATTCTAAAGATGCTTATTCAGAACTAGGTCTTGTAGCTAACATTCTCCAAGAGAAAGTCAAGTCTTCTACGAGAGAGCATAGTCTTCTCTAAGATAAAATATACAGTATGGTAATCCTGCACATATCCTAATATCACAGATACCTAGAAAGGGTCTGAATTGGTGGTGAGGTAACCAGGAACACAATCTTTGGGTTGTGATAGATATCTCAGTCAGTCACGTAGGGACAGGGAGGCGATGGGGGTAATTTGCCCAGGGCAGCAATGTTTTTGGGGTGTCTCAGCCAGTAGCCACACCCCCATGCACCCTGGCCATGCCCTCACACACCGTGGCCATGCCCCCCTTACTGTAGCCCCTCCCCCTTCCCACCACCCTCCACACACTCCAAGCTCTGCCACTGATCTCAATGAAAACAATGACCAAGGGTACAACTGTCGTGAGAAACATATATTCAATGCTAAATAGGAAAGAAACTGAAAATATAATAGCTTTTTGCTATGCTTTTATACAAATCTATGGTTCATGCAATTCACATGAAAGAATGTAAATTGTTACAATCAATTAAGTTATAGATTAAGTTTTCTTTGTTTATAATGAAAGGGGCAGCTTGAATTATTAAATCATAATACAGATGATTATTAACTTGATTTTGAAATGTCTTCAATAAAAATAAAAATGGAGTGTTGGACTTGAGAGACTGAGTTTCAAGTTACAACAGAGCCATGAAACTCAGTGGCTTATGTTCCATCAGTCACTATCTCTCAACTTGATTGAAGAAAAGAATAAACCCAATGGCCAAAGGGCAGAAATAGCTGATGGGGGAAATTAACAACTTTAACAACAGCATTTTATCTTTTAGAAAATAGGCAAATAAGGGAGGGCGTACCATACAGGGGTGTAAGATTGCATATCATAGAGGAGAAAGTGATAAAAGAATGTTTTTTCTACCTGTCTTATAACAGTGGAAACCAGAATCACCATGTTTTATACCTTACTGTGTACTTTCATTAAAAAGAAGTGCAGCTTTAAACTCTCATGAATTAGGAATTGAAGGCTGTCCATCAGCTTCCTTCAGCCTATATGTAACAGTAGTAAAGTATATTCTTCCTCTGGTATTTAACTCCAGCACAGTCAAATTAAATTTACTCAGCTAATAGCTTTAAATGCTGGAAATGCAATGCCTCTCAGGCAGATTGTTATCATATGTGGTGAGTTTGTCAACATGCCCAGAGTTACTGGCAGTAATTATTGGTATAAATTTAATGGATTATAGGCTTTCATATGGACTTTTTCTTCTTTGGGTACACTTTAATGTTACTGAAACAGACTTCACTAACTTAAATGTTATTAGGTAGGTTAAGATACACACACACACACACACATCTATCTATCTATCTATCTATCTATCTATCTATCTATCTATTTATCTATCTATCCACACATACACATACATACACATACATACACATGCCATGAATAGTACAGATAAACTGACCATTTTTTGAACAACAGGTAGCACAATTGCTTAGAAAGAAATCTGTATTTCTCTATAAAAAACATTCATGCTATTATTATTTATATCTCATAGTTTATTATATATTGTCTGCTGTATACTATTCCAAAGTAAGGAATGAATCAATTTTTTGGAGGAGGAGTTTGCCCATAACTCCAAGGCCCTTTCCACAGCTTTCTGGATCCCAGCTGCATCCTATGGGGATCACGGTAGAACCTCTCCCAGGAGGCGACCATGACAGGAGTGCTCCCCTCCACACCAGTTGCCTCTGTGAATGGAGGAAGCACAATGGTGCCTCCTCTTCCTTCCACAGTGCAGCTGAGCACTGTCTCAGACTGCACTCGGGCAAAAAGCATAGCCGTTTCGCTTGGACAACCTCTGCACCTAAGGTAAATGCAGGAGAGTGCGGAAGGGCTGCACAATTTCTGGTCATTGATGGATAAAGCCTGTCAATGATTTGTGGCACAATTGCACCACCCGGGGATGGGAGAAAGATGGGTCCATGATGACATCACACAGAAGCGTTGTCTGAGTCCCCATTGCGAAGTCCTGCAGAAAGGGGCCAAGTCATAATGGCTATATATTTACCTCCAGTAACAGAAAAAGCGTACCTCTGAATATGAGTTGGTTTGAGGAGTGGGGAAGGGTCATAGTGCACTGTTGCCTGCTCCTGGGCTTCACAATGGCATCTGCTTGACCACTTCAGAAAAAAAGAAATGCCAAATTGACAAGGCCTTTGCTCTGATAAACTGTGACTCTTCTGGAATTCTTACGTTCTCAAGATGTTTCATCTGATGCATACAGAAAACCGTCCCCCTACATTTTCCCACCAACTTTCCAAATATTTGAAAAACACTATCATGTCTCCTCTTAATTGTTTCTTCTTCAAGCCAACCACATCTCGTTTTCAATAACTCCTCCCATGATAGTTCCAAGAGCCTTCACTAATACACTCACACTGTTCATGCTAATCTGTTCACACATTTTGCAGAAAATCCAGTTTGTCAATATCTATGTTCAAATATGCCGACAAAAACAGGAAGCAGAATTTGAGATTCATTAATTTACAGCTGCCTCTTTCCTTCTATGGATTCAAACTTTGTTGTTTGCTCACTGATACAATCTTCTGCTGAATCTAACACTTCCAGTCCAAGCTGTGGTAATTGCTAAATTGTTGAAATGTTATTAAAGGCCTGACTGAGGCTTCCACTTTTGGCTTTTCAGTTTGATTAATAGAAACTAATCACTCTCTCTAGCTCCCTGTCTCCTGTGATTTAGTTAATTAACTGATAGAAGTAGCACAAATAATTTTTACAGTTGTATACTTATTGTTTTAAGAATTATATGAAAATTAATCCCTTACTAGATGATTAGGTTTTTTTAAGATCAGCTAATGAACAAAAATAGTCTTCTGTTGCCATTTTAATGTACTTTTAATCACCAGCTAAATAACAAAGAAGTGTCTTTTAAAATAATTAAGGCTACACATCAACTCTCCATAGGATATCAACAATAAAGGGGTTAATGATGCATCTAGTCATCATGAAAACAATTGGGTAAAAACGCTTTAAAGGATTCAAACAACTTTTTTTAATATTTTAAACTCTTCAGCACCAAATGAAATTTCTCCCAAGCCCAAAATCTATTTGTCCTGCTGAGTTCACAGAAAAAATAAGAGATGATACTTCAGAATGGCAACCTTCCACTTACAGACAGCCAAATATTTAAATTAAATTAAACCCTGACAAAGGAAGGCTAGATAGCAACCACAGAGAACATGATTCAACTTGCTGTCTCAGAATTAGTCTGGCACAGTCTTGTATCATAAAAGAGCACCACAGGGAGCATCTTTTGTTAAATTAGAGTGGAGCTTTGTAGACATTTTTAATAACTGATTTAGGAGGTTGTTTACACAATCACTTGTCACCCCTTAACTTCAGTTTCTGATGTATTTTTTTTCCATCAAGAGAGTTAATCAGAGGGAATCCATGCTGAAACTGGGGTGTGGGGGGGAGCTAATGGATAAGTCTGGAATATTCTTTTTTTCTGCTGTTTTTCAACTAAGTAAAAGCTGCTTCTGGTCATACTCCCAGAATATCATGGAGATTTTTGACAGTTTGGGACATTCAAAGAAGCATCAAAAGACATGTACATTATCTGTGCTTTCAGTGTTAAAGGTTGAACTTTGCATGAATCCCAGAGGACATTGGTAAAGCTCACTTGGTTTTGGTGTATATGAATAAGAACTTTGGTCACCATGCTTTCTGGAAAGTGGTGGTGAATTTTATGAAGCCCTTCAAATCTTCTCCATCTTACATGAAGGGAAATTTGAAGTTTATCTACTTGCTGCTGCTTGCTGGTAAAGAAGTGAGTACACTTGGAAGACAAGCTCCTGTGGCCTAGGAAGTGTATATTCACTAAACTTTTAGTCAAACACACAGAAAATACATACTTCTGCTTCTAGTGTGACAACGTGGCCTGTGGTATGTACTGTATGATGGAAGGGAAGGGGGAAAAACAGCAACTCTTTTACCTTTCACTTCCATGTGGCTACCTCTACTCCTTGTTTGTCTCCAATAAACTCTTGAACTGAATTACTGGCA
The DNA here is from genome assembly GCA_030412105.1 of Cyclura pinguis. Lineage (NCBI taxonomy): Eukaryota > Metazoa > Chordata > Lepidosauria > Squamata > Iguanidae > Cyclura > Cyclura pinguis. The sequence continues at coordinate 137,860,103 of CM059600.1, forward strand.
CATAACCTTATTTGTACACTATGCCATAGTCAATCCTTTTTTCCAGAGCCACACAACAATTATAAGGGAAGGCAGACAAAATTTATCAGCTCCAAGATCCCCTTTCTCCATTGCTATCCTTCCTTCATGACTGCTATGCCCATGACGTCTTTCCTCCTCGGGATGTAACTCATCACTAAGTTTTTTCTTGAAGTAGCAATAGTAATTTCAGCAATTCTCGCTGAGAGAAAATTTTTGAAAACCATGAAGCTATTGAAGGCTATTTGCAGTTCTGGACTTATTCTGTGCATAATTCACACGTGGTTGCTTTGTGCAGGACACGGAATTTTCTATGAAGGAAGCAGCATTTTCTGCATGGAACATATTATTTCAATGCAGAAATATTCATTCCTGAACAGAAAAGTATGTTTTCAGCATAGAAAAATGCTGATTCTAGGCATATCAAACGTGCATATTTTATGTAGAATAAATGATCAATTACAGCATTTTCTTTTTCTTTTCTTTTCTTTTCTTTTCTTTTTAAAAAAAGCTTTTTCTGTGCAGGAAATGATGTTACTGAATATTTCTATGCTGTATTCAGGGATTTATTCTATGTAGAATTCACACAATAGTTAATGGCATGAAAATATTTTCTGTGCAGTAAACAGCATTTTCTGCACAGGAAATGAGACTTCTGTAGAGACAAAATAATTTCAAATCATTTCTTTCATAGATGTTGCTTCTTACACAGAAAACTGCAGGATTTTTCAAAGACTTTCCTGCAGTGGGAAGAAAATTACCAAAATTAATGTTTCTCTTGAGAAGAAACTCAGTCAATATTTGCATTCCTGTTTTTCATCCCATTTATCATTGATTCAGAGTTCAACTTCTTTCCACAGCAAAATGTGAACTGCATTTTGTGACTTCACAGTTAAAGAGAAAAGGAAAGAGGTACACTCGTGTGTTCGTGTGTATTAAAAAGTCAAACAAAAAATAATAAATATCTTGCTATTGGGAATATGAACATATATTTTGCTCTCTATGTGGTAGATATTTAAGAGATGCAAAGTCATTGATGGAAGGGAAAAGTCAAAAGCACTTTCACTCTGACTCATAGACAAACAATGGGCTTCAAGGAATCATTATCAACCAACACATTCAACTCTTGGCACTTCATCTGATGAAATGTTGCTGAAAATTTTTGGAGGGCTCAGTTTATATTATCTTAGGATTCTGACTGGAATATACCCTTGACATAAGTTTAACATGTGAAATTATGAAATTGCCCTGGGGCCTTTCATACTACAAAATTATAGTACTGGAATTACACTTCAAGTGCCATGGGCAACATCCACTGGATCCTAGGATTTCCAATTAGATCGGGAACATAAGTTCTCAGGCTGAGAGTTCGAAGTAATACTCTTTAAACTAGAAATCCCAGTTGGAACCATGACAGTTAAAGTGGAATCATAGCATGATACTCTGAAAAGGCCCTTTGGTTTCTTCGAACTGAATGCACAAGTCTCTGTTCCTGCTCTTTTCTGAGGTTATGTAGAGCAGGGGGGTCTGGACATGAGTGAGATCTGTCATTTCCCTGCAGTATAAACAGCCCCTGTTATTTGTTGTAGCTTTTTCAAGGAAAAGCCCAAGTGACAAGACCTTTCCTTACTTTAGGAGCTTATTCCGCTGTATAATGCTGTTAGGAGGCTTTGCCTAATAGCTCACATTTTTTATTCTTGGTTTTATCCCATTACCCCTAATTAACACTCTTTGTACCATGTTAAATAATCTCCCAGTCTTGGTGTTTACTTCAATTATTTTAAAGCAGTTAAATCAATCCCCCCAGCCACCTAATCGGTAGGATTGGTCTCCCTGGGTTCCCTTTAATTTATCTATGTCTTGCCAGTCCAAAAGTGTCCAGAAGTAAATATATTACTTCAGAATTGCAGAGAAAAAAGGACAGCCACCTCCCAATGAGCTGGTTCTTACCTAGGAAAATGGATAGCTTGTGTAACAAACTGAAATTTACTATAGTACTGACATACCTGCTTCCAGATTTCTGCATTAAAATCATGGAGGACATTTTGCTCCATTTGTTGTTTTAACACATTAAGATGCATCACAAACCATATATCAGAATGGTATTTAACTTTCAGTGTTCAATCCATGAACCATAAAAGTTAGACATCAATAACATTAGTATTAATTCTGTGAATTATAGTAGGGGTTTGATAAGGAATCTGGATTTCATTTCAACGGGGGTGAAACCCAAAGGTAAAAGAGAATAGAAATGATTAAACCTAACAGACACTGAAAGAGCCAAAGACCTGGGAAACTTTGTATCTGGATAATATGTGCAAGATGGTGTGATTCACATAAAAATGGGTAAGTTTTTTTTTTTTTTAAATTTTCTTTCTGATTAGACCTTTCCAGTATTCCCAGATCTACAGATAAACAAATTGGGATGAAGTTTTAAAAGAGTGAAAGTGTAACTGACAGATTTGCCCACTCATGGCTAGGGCTTTAAGTGTTTAGCTCTTAAAAGTGTAGCTTCAAGTTCCTGCATATTCCACCATCTTTGTGAGGATGAATTACTTTCTCATCTCTTTTTTTTTCCTGACAAAGTTCCTCTCTTTCACAGCTACATGGCAAGAGGATATAACATCATCATCTTGGTAATGGGAATAACCAAAATCTCTACCAAATTCAGCAAGTGCAGGTGTTTAACACTGTTGCTGAGTACCTTTTCAGAATTTACACAAGTTCACAAATTTCTTCGTGAACTGGATAGAAAAGGAACTGGGAAACTGGATAGAAAAGGGAATGTGGGAGGAAGTGAACTTCTAAGATTCATCTATCTGTAGCTGACATAAATTGGGGAGAACAGAGTCGATGAAATCTGTGTAGTATATTTAATAGCATTGATTCACCAAAATGGATGGTATTTAATTCAGATTTGCAGATGAAAAATACATTTGAAACCTGGTGTAGTGATATTTTAATAAACATAAAGGCATTTGTTTACTTCCAGGAAGTTTATTGAAAGTGGTATATGCCCAATGGTAATAGATAGTTCATAATTTAATTGTCTTATATTAAAAAATTCTTGAGGGAAGCTGCAAAGGTGAACTCTTTCTTTCTTTTCTTTTCTTTTCTTTTTTTCTTTCTTTTGAAACATTATTTCTGTTTCAATCAGAGGTGGAAATATAGAATTCAAAGCAAAGGAGTTGTCAAGTTAAGCAAATTTGCTCTAGATTTTATATGGATATAGGTCAAATTCTGGTGGAGAAGGGGAAATAATGAAGGACCATAGTGGAATTAAAGTGGTGATGGTGTGTATTGTAGTGTGTAAACAAAAAGCACAATTGGTAGGCAGGAAATTCAAACAAAACATAACACTGTGGCTGTCATGAACTTGGTTCTATGAACCATTTTTTTTTTCTGCCCAAGGTGAGTCCTCTGTCTCCACAGTCCACCTTTGGTCCTTCACTCCTTTCCCTCTCTCATGCACCCAGCCTTGCTGCAGAGATGCTGGCCTACTAAATCACAGTTTTCAGACACATCCAGTCCTGTGACATGCTGCTTAAAACCCAAGATATCTTTCTAGGATCTTACACAGTGCAGGCGACCAAAACCCACCATTCTTTGCCTATGGTCCTCTCTTGATGGGGTTTGTTGTTTATTTTAGTAACATTAGTAAAATATGTGATGGTTATGACCCAATAATATGGCCCTTGGGGACCTTGCAGATGCAGCACTTGTCTTTGATGAAAGGCTGTACATATTCAGATTTACAATGTCCGCCATATGCACATTGGGTCTCTACTTTTCATTTTCCAGTAACAATATGGCTCATGTGTATTCAAGAGACTTCAAAAGTGCAAACCAAAAGACGAAGAGTCTGAGAGGTCCTTTTATGCCTTTGATGTACAAAGCAAATCAGCCAGAATTCATCAGAGACTAGTGATGACAGGGGGTGGGCAAATCTTAGCCTGATCAAAGCTTTTTGAGTTGGTGACATTTGCAAAGATATTAATGATTCTTTTACAAAGGTTTCAGCCATGGTATAAACAGGATAAATGCAGGAAGTACTTAGATGGATGATACCATTAACTACAACAAATGTTACCAAAAAATAATCAGAATAGTGGCTCATTTATTAAGGAAATGTTCAGTACATTCAGTTACATTGCTCCAAACAGATTGGATAAAAGCTTTCTTTGTTTCAAGAATATTCTTTAAAAATGAAGAATTATCCAATGAAAAGAATACTCTGTGTGTCTGTCATGTTGTAGAATTGCAAGGCACCATTATCTAATTCATAGAAATGTGGAATTATTACAGATTGATCAATTGTTTCAGCTGATGCAGAACGTCTCACACTAGCATAATGTGCCTAACAAGTCTTGTGGTAATCATGCTAAATGCTTTTGCTTGATTAAATGAGTCAAGTGACAGTGATTATTACTTATCTAGGCCTGAAGCAGAAGCACTAAGTAGCTGTTGGCACTGAGTAGTTGTTATCTCTGCTGTGACCAGGGGTTAAAGGCATATACTCCCTGTAGTTGTTGTTTGCTTTGTGAAGGAGTTTTCTGGTAGCCATTTATGTAATTCGTGAATGATGGTTATACCACAATAAGATTTAAAGCAACAAATCAAAAGAACAGTGATAACAGTACTTCAGTTAAACTGGCAGTTGCCATGCAGTGGATATGGATTAGTTCAATTTACATACTAAAACTGATGTTTCACAATCAACATGTGAAGCTGTACAGAGACCTTTGTTATCTTAATATGCATATTGAATATGCCTCATTGTATGGTGCAGCTCAGATTATATTTTAAGAATTATAGCTGTTTTGTTTTGGTCTGGGTACAGATGATCTACTAGCAAAGGAAGTCTCAGGCCAGCTTTGTAATGGACCAATCATTATCTGTTACAGATCAAAGGACTCTTAAGAAGGTTACTTATATCCCTATTTTCATTTTCATACTTATATCCCTATTGGTGTTAGTGCTGTTATTGTTGTTGCTGCTATCCCTGTTGCAGCTGCTAGTGGCCTGGGATGGGTTATCTCCAGAGACGTGTGCATCTAGTAAGCTTTCTGAATCCCTGGCAAGATGACTCCATTAATCCCTACTACCTAGAGAGTTACATAGGCAACCTTGATAACCTAGATGGCTTAGGATATTTAGATAACAGTTCACTATGGAATCCTGGTTTTTTGGTTTTGATCAGACATTTGAAAACAATTTCCTCATGTTAGATTTTTCTGTACTTTATGTATTTCACAGATTTTGAGTATGCAACTGTTTGGATATATTAGTGATCACCCACCAGTGATTCCAGAGTTATCCTATGAGTAAAATTTGCTTTACACTAATTATTACTATATTACTAAATAATATTTTTTATATTTATTTGTTCATTTTCAATTGCATTTTTTGGATCGGATGTTAGAGATGGGAGGAATATAGAAAAATATTTGGAAAATGGTCAATTTTTTTTTTTTTTTTTTTTTTTTTGAGAAGCACTGATAAGAAGAATCCTGGGTCGTTTCTGCACTACACTGTTATCATGTTATTATCCCACTTTCAACATCTTATGGAATCCTGGGGTTTGGAGTTTAGGGAGGGGCATTTAGAATTCTCAGTCAGAGAGCTCTTGGGCCTCAGTAAACTACAAATCCCAGAATTCCACAGGATGTTTAAAGTCGAATAATAGCACCATAAGCGTGTAGGGTGGAAATGGCCCTGGACTGATAAGAATCATCACAGCTTGGAACATATACTGCACAAAATGTATGTGCTTGTTTTGCACAGAAAACAACATTTTCTGGGCAGGAATCAATATTTGCTTAATGGAAAATAATATTTCAACACAGAAATGTTGCATTTTCTGTGCAGAAAATGCTGTAATTGGGAATTTATTCTGCATAACATTTCTATATGTTTGTAGAAAAATGGTAAACTGCCCTCAAAAGCTACATGGTTTTCAAAGATTTTCTCACAGCAGGAAGAACATTGCTTGTCATTACCCTTTGACAAGAGACTTAGTGGAGAATTACACTAAGAATTATCTGCTATTTATTGTTTCTGTGTTAAACTGTATACATATAAATATTCTCTGCAATAGAGCTCTAACCTGCTCCTGTGAATTGCACTACGATGGAGCCACAACAATACATTCTCATTCCTACACTAAGTTGTCTTACCCAGATATTTAAAAATATTTCAGTCTCTGTTCTTACACTGCTCGAAAGCTTGGAAAAAATCTTCCTTTTTTGGGGGGAGGGGGCAACTTGCAACTCCAAAAATGCCTTAGCCACTTTGGCCTTTGACCACAGTGGCTATTGTAGTCAGAGAGTAGTACCAAAAAAAAAAAAAAAAAGGTTTTTAAGCTTTGAGGCCCTGTATTGCAACAGTAAAGCAAGGGTGTGCTATGTATCTTCCCATCCAAGAGCTTTAGATTTAGTGAAGATACAGCTAGCTTCTTAGTTAAGGAGAGAAAGGAAGTGATGGAAATTCATTGGCCATTTCCATACCGGGCTTCTGAAACGGTGTAGAGCGACCTCTCACTGAGGTCTTCTACACCGTAGAGTGGACTGGTGTGGACTACTTTTTGTAGTTCCACACCAGAATCCACTCAGGAGCGACCGGAACTAGCCGGGCTGCGTGTTTTTTTAAAAACCTCTTTTTTCAGGTTTTTAAAAAGCACGGAGCGCGCAGCCCCATACCGCTCCATCGCCCGGCTCCAAAGTGGATCTGCAGGCGCGCGCAAGTGCGTGCCTGCAGATCTGCCGGGGGCGGGCTTCCGGCTGGCGAGCTGGGACGCCGGAGGAGTGTGGAGCAGCGAGCTCGTGCTGCTCCACGTGGTGATGGACTTACCCAGCTGCAGGTAAGCTCCGTTTTAGCATGTTTTCGCCCATCCCCCCCCCACATGTGAAAAGGGCCATTGCTCTCAGTCTTTTTCTTTTCTTATACTTTTTATTAGAATATAAACATATATAAAATACATTCAATACAGCGTCAGTTTGTTTTGTCAATGTTTTGTAGCTCATTGAAGTTTCATATAATTCTTCTTCCAATTCTTACTAGAACCGAATACTCTTAATGTTTTAAATTCTAATCGCACTACACAAAAATAAGTTCAATTGACTTGCTTGTTCCTGTAAATTCTGATCTATCTGGTGTATAGATTATAGTCTGATCTGACATCTTTATCTCATTTGTCAAATCTAAAGACACTTTTCCAATTTCACAAAGTCATATAGATATTTTTACCTCCTTCTTAGAATATATGATTCATAAGTTTGTTACCCCGTTTTCATAATAGTTTACTTTTCAAAATTAACAAGAACTGTTTAACTAGTTTTGTGTTTTCCAGTTTTGAAGGAATTGTTTCAGAGGGTCTCATTCTTTATCAATTTCTTCATCTGTCCAACCTTTAAGTCTCTGAGTCAATATGTTGGCATGTTTTGTTTCTGACAGAGTGATTAGCCACTGATCCACGTCGGGGATCTCTTCATTTTCCCAAAGTTTAGCATATTCAATTCTTGCTGTTGTTATCATATAAAGTAAGATCCTCCAATGTTTTTTTTTAGTGTGTTCTGGTCAATCATATGGAGCATATTCAATAAGTAAATTTCAGGAGATTTATTGAATTCAATTTGTAGGATCTTACTTATTGTTTTATGTATGTTATCCCAGAACTTTTTGGCCTTGTTACAGGTCCACCATGAGTGGTACAATTTTCTGACTTCCCTCTGACATTTCCAGCACATTTCTGTGCCTGTATTATATATTTTTTTAAGTTTGTTTGGTGTCATGTACCATCTGTGGAAAATCTTAAAGTAATTTTCCTTTAGGTTCTGGGCAATTGTGAATTTCTGTGTGATTTTTCAACTACATTCCTGGTACTCCAATTGTATTGTGTGTCCTATATTTTGGGCCCAAGTAATCATTGTTGCTTTAATTGTTTCATCTTCCCTCTCTTGCTTCAATAGTTTCTTATATATTTTGGCCAGCAAGTGTGGCAGGTTTTCGAACATAAGTTTTATCACGACATCCTTTTCTTTTGTATCAAAACGTTGTAGTTTTAAGCCTATATAGAATCTTCCCACCAGTTGTCGGTATGGAAACCAGTTAAGTACAATACCTCCTTCTTCTAACTTCTCTCTAGTTTTAATTTTAGGCAGTCCTGGAGAAGATTTATCAATTATGTCCTCGTATCTTAACCAATCCGGGGTATCCCTCCATCTGCCATAAAAAGCTTCCTGAAGGGAAAGCCACATAGGTATTTATCTAATAGTTGCCTTTTTACAGTTATTCCAATTTTTTAGCAGTGATTTCCTGAGATAGTGATGGGAGAAATCCCTATCCACCTTCGTTTTGTCGTAGCAAATACAGGCACCTATATATTGTTCTCAATCTTGAGTTATGTCACCACTTAACTAAACCATCTCCTGAGCTGGATAATCGTTCATTGCTCCCTCTTCCTTTCCTGTCCTGATGGGGTGAGGCAGGAAAGAGAAATATGTCAGGCAGACATTGCATAACCCCTTCTCAATTCCTCATTTGCCTTTTGCTATTTAAGAATTCTGATTTGATAGAGAATTGGACTTGCCAAGAGATATAGCAAGGGAAAGAATTGAAACTATGTAGCCAAACTGTTGTGTCACAGAGCAGAGAAATGAACACAGTGTTGCTTTTTTATCTCTTAACCGGTTAAAAGTCATTATTTTATTCAGGAATAGTAACAGGGATGTAAATTCTCATGTTATTTTCTTCTCCTGTGCAACAATGATTTAAAAAAAAGTCTTGTTGGGTGAGATTTTGAGCACTTTAGTATATTTTTTTATGACTTTCACACTTCCTTGCAACCATTTGATGGGTATTTTTTTGGCTCAGAAACCCCAATCATTTCTACACAACATATAATGTTTGGGCATTTTGAAAGTTTTTGTTTGTTTGTCTCCTGCTGTCATTCTTGCTGTTAGTGATAATGCAGTGATTTTTTTCAGCCTCATAATAGATTGCTGGGACTTTTTTTTTTCCCCCTTGATGAGGAGGTCCAGTATTTTTATCATCTGCTTAGTTAAGTTTGCACAACCTAAGTAACCTTTCCTGGCATGGCCTCCTTCCAAACCTGACACATGCTTGTAGCAATAGTGTCACAATTGTAACTAAGGATTGATGGTGAGTGCAGATCAGTTATGTACGTAACTAAACTGGCTGTTTGTTTTTTTTAAAAAAAATGATGTCATATCTCATTGAGATGAGAAATTTGCAGATAATCTTTACATCCCATAAAAAGTAGATACTTTACTTGGTGTTCAGCATTTGTTCACCCCTTTCCATTCTCTCTTTCTGTTTTATTCATTAGACATAAATAAATGCTGCCAGAATATATGCCATTTATTATCACAGTCCTCTAAGTGTTGAAATGTTTGTCCTGTGCCTACTCAACCAGCATTGCTGAAAGGAGAAAACAGCAGGTAATGGGATGAAGGACAGAAAGATAACTCTATGTTGTTTGTAGCTTTTATGCATTGCAAACATTCATAACACAGATAAATTTTACAATATTAATTTTAGTTACATGCTTATAGGAGTATATTCACAGCTCATATTGTTATGATTTGACACATCACAGTCTGTAGCTCTGTTCAACTGAAGTGCTTGGATTTAATCTAACATTGATTTACAACTACTACTTTGGCTTAACCAGGCCATGCACCATGGTTTTTTTCCAATCGGAATCAATTCCATGTGACAACTATATTTAACTACATTGGGTGAAATTTTGCTTGTTGTCAATATATGAAGGATTCAGCCAAGCTTTCCAATGGAGAGAGGCATTTGAGAATTATAGCATCTAGTTGGTGAGAAACAGACAAAAGCAGAATGATAGCAACACAGTGTTTGTCTTCCATTATTTATTTGGCTCTCACTATATGCAGTTTATTTTAAGGAAAACAAGTACAGTTCTAGAAATGGCATTAACTTGAAAGCCTGACAAAAGAAGCCAATGACTGTTGGAAGGAAAACAATCCCATTTCCCTGGCTCCATAATAGAATAAAACCTTCCTTTGTTCTCCTGTCAGATCTTTCACATAGACAGAAGGTAATCATTTTTGCGTGCAGTGTTGGCAAAACAGCCATTCATATTTCTGGGCTGTCTTTGATCATTATTTTAGTGGGGAAATTAGAAATTGTATATTTTTGCCGCTTCTCTTGCTTAATAACATGTTTGAATTGGCCTTTCCTTTTAAAAAGATGTAGCTGGCAGGCAATAATCGAATCCAATATTCTGAAATGGTGGCCTTTTGCCTTCATTTATCTCAGTTTTGAATTTGGACACTTAAATATTCTTCCTGAAATGTTATGGTACAAATGGGGTATTAGATTCTAATGCTAGTTAATTGGTATATTATTGGCAAATCTTTGATTGGGTGGGATCCTGTTGGCTAGTAGCAACCAGAGGTGATCTATTCAAACAATTATTGAATGGTACACCAACACATAGGTAAATTCCATTGCTTCAGTAGGTCTACTCTACTTAGGACTAACAATAAGATTTAGGTCATTTTTACATCTGCAAATTTTAAACCAAGAAATATGTGACCCAACATGCACATAAAGATTTCTTTCACACAAGGGTATCATAGAAACCTAGATCAATCAAGAGCCTTTCTTACAGGGAGGGATTTTAACACAATCTAGTGCTTCTTTTCATTTTTGTCATATCCTTAGACAGTAGTGGAGTGTGGCTACCCCAAATTTAAGTGCCGGGGTATGACTGCCACATGGTGTGGTTAGCATCAATAGTCTTCTAACACATTTCTGAATGGTTGATTCATCTGAACCCTCTATAGTGAGACAAATGAGTAGCACAAACGTGAAAGCTTCAATTTCTAGGCGTATGGTCAATTCCAGGGGATACATAACCTTTCTTACAGTAAAATGTAAAGGCAACATATGACTCTCTAGATGTTGTTGGTTTACTTAGTAGAGTCAACTAGATGCCCCTACCTTTGAGTTACCCCTGAAATAAGTTTGGAGGGGCATGGTAGGCATTTATATTTTGGAGAACAGCAGAGGATGAAAGATAAGCATCTTTTCCCCTATCACTACTTTCTTATTCTTCCAACTACTTTTTTTTTTAAGAAATATTTATCTATTAGTAAATCAAGTTAGGATATCCTAAATGTGGATCTCCCATGTGACAGCAAGTTTCTATCACCAACATTTAGAATACAATCCAAATTATTTCAATACCTATGGGACTGAATGTCAATATTCCTTGGCTTTATTATAAGCAAATATGATCAGCTAATTTCCATGTATGACATTCAATTTCTTTCATCCAAACCATCCTGTTTCTATAATTTCAATCTGTCTAATCACATAGCTAAATTCTTCTTTCCTTGTTTCAGTATGAAATGTCACTGTTCGTTAAAAATTCAATTCCATTGCTTATCAGCTAAGGGAAATGGGGACTTTCAATCTGGCTTCTTCAATCACAAGGGACAGTACGTTGTATATTAGCATCTTATTAAAAGATCTTTGATGTTCTGGCTTGGAGGGAGCTTTTCTTTGGGGAGGATTTAGTTCTTTTCCTCTTTGTGTAAAAAAAAAATGCTTCACTGGCTACCTATTTCTTTTCTCCTCAGACCAATCCACAACTCAATTAAGCTTAACAGTTTGGATTCAAGTTAATTGGGAACAATTGTGGGTTCTTTATTGGTAAGTTCTTACTTAAATGTGATACACCGTTTCTAACAACCATAGCATGGCAACCTGTGGTCTCTGGGGGGTTCAGGAGGGAAAAACCCTGCCTCTTACCTGGCTGCAATACTGCAACCAGCTTACGTCCAAAACTCCCCAGCTCCCACTGGTAGGGTTTTCCCCAGTCCCATCAGCTAAGTTTTTGTGCAGAGGTAGAATATGAAATCCCCCAGAGTAATACTAGCAGAGATTTATGCTCTACAAATAATCATACAGGGGTTTGATCATTCTTCCGATTGAAACCAGTGGGAAACAATTATCTCGATGGCTTAATTCCCTGCCACTGGTTTCTGTGGGAGAAAAATCTGATTTTCAAAATAGGAAGGAGAGAAAAACAGAAATGCTGCCTTTCTCTTCTGCATGAACCCAGCAAGACCCCTGAGTCATCCACAGTTTGGGGTACCAACTTCTGCAACCTCACAACAGTAGAACATCATGCCACTGCTACTACATGATTGCAGACAGATTTGCTTTTTTAATTGCTCATGAGTGGAATGTAAACCTGAAATCCAATTTGATTTACCTGGATTGAGTTGGTCCCCCCTGTATAGCTGCTTTTCTCTCAGCTCTCTTATATGTCAGATTTTGTGAACATCTCGTATTGGCAAGAAAGGATAGCATAACAAATTATGGTAAGTCATATATAGTTTGACCAGTAATTCAGTGTGATCCAAAGGAAGAACATGGAACAAAGATAGTTTACTAAGTCTTCAAATATGTATGTATTTTTGGCAAACTCTCCTCCCCCTCCCCTCCTCCTCCTCCTCTTCTTCCATTTTAGTCAGATGTATCAGCTTTAGAAAAATGACTTTTATAACAATCAGTACACAGTACAACTAAGGAAAGAGTGTCACAAAGAGCTGCATTTTTTTGTTAATGACAAACACCAAAGATTTTGATCTCTTAACAGAATAGGAACAATGCTACTTTACAAAGCCAAGAACTGTAATATCCCACAAATAGTCTGATAACTTTTACAACCCTGCCACATAGCTGGTTATATACTGTACTTATGACATCAGGACATTTGTTTTCACACCTCTACCAGGACTGGAATGCATTCATGTGCCTAATTGTGTTCTAATGTGACAAACAACCTTCTGTCAGGCACCATCATAGTCTGTAAAATTAGGTGGGAATCAGAATACTCCTTCCATCACCTTCTATAGTCAGAGGATGAGGATAATAGAAAGACTCAAAAATTAACAGCTATACATTCAGTACCTGACCAGGCCCTCAGTCACATGTGAATGCAAATGGAAATTATTCTCCTGCTGCCACTAAAGAAAATTAAATTCCTTCTAAAGCAAGAAGTAACTCTATCTTTGTTTGTTTGTGTTTGTGTGTGCGTGGAAAGTCAGAACAACTGGATTTATATTGTGCTAGACAAGTACATTCTAAGATTTAGAGAATTCTTTCTCCCCCCTCCCCCATATTTCTCTTGCAGCTTTGTCATCTCAAAAATATTTTCTCGCAGTGTTGCTAGGATGTACATCCTTAGCTGCTATAGCTGTACCTGATCTTTTCTTTGTTAATGCAAATTGTGCTGGAGATGAAAAAATAAAATTAGATGGTTGTTTTGCGAGCAAACCACTGCTACCTAATTATCATGAAACAGGCACTTTCTTTAGGAGATCCTCACAGTCAGAATCCAAAAACCCAGTTTTGCTATCAAGAAATTCAGCAGTAGTTCATGAAAAATCCAGTGCAAAAAGTGTATTCTGTAGAGCTTATATCTTCCCAGTTCAGGTCAGTGGGCTTAATAAAAAAAATCTAATTATGCTTTAGCATGGGAGAAGTTGTACCATCATTTACAACCTATTTATGCCTATGTATATGGATTTGACCTGATTTGTTCCTTATTCAAATTAATCGATGACCAGTAATTGCTCTCAGTAGTCCAAGGGTGGCAAACTTCCAAATCAAAACCTCCACATTTCAGAAGAACATTGGAGGTCTCCCCTGCAGCGATACCAAGAAATCTCAATGTCACCAAGCTTCTAGCCAGGACTAACTGCTTCAGCACAAGCAGGATAACACCTTGAAAAATCTACAACCCACTTCAAAAATGTTGGATGCAGCACAAGATGCCCAAGTGTCACTTTTTTTGTGTGTTTACATGGATGTGTGTAGATTTTGCAATTTATGTGTGCAAAATATCTGTATAAACTAGTCTTTATCTCCCCCACACCTCATGAAGCTCAGCATATACCTAGTAAACACAAAAGGATAGGCTGCTTGATTGCAAGGACACAAACAAGTTATCCAGTGGCTACTCTGTCTGCTAGTTCACACAGATATACTCATACAACACTAACCACATTTTCAAGTATTGCACATTTTAGGAAAGCTGTAAAAGTCATTCACAAACTGTATGGACTTTTCTGAGATTGGCTTGCAAAAAAAGTCTCTTGTTTCAAGGTAGCTCACATTTTGGAGAATTTTTTTAAAAGATATTGTTTTTATGGTGCAAAAGGAAATCAAGTCAGGGTTGACATCCCTACTGTGCAGGCCATACTTCCTTTACCCAAGCCATATAGTCAACCAGGGGCTTTTCATATATAAAACCATCATGATCCCAATTTATCTGCCATGACAACAACTTGCAGAATTCCTGGGAGTTGTGGTTGAAGGCAAGACCTTTAGAATCATCTTCCAGAGAGCTCCTCTAGTGTGTCTGACTGAACTGCAAACCCCAGGATTCCATTGCATACTGCCGTGACAGTGAAAGTGAGATATATATATATATATATATATATATATATATCACTTTCACTTTCACATATATTTTATATATATATAATAAATAAAAATAAAAGCTGGTATCTAGGATCTAAAAATATAAGTCCTAATATGGTTTCATACTAACTATTAAATTGTTGAAAGTTGTATTACTGAAGAAATTGCTCCCAGAAAAGTTAAGCCGTCCTCCAGTCCAATCTCTACTTAATGTTTCCCAGCCCCAGCTCTTAAAGTGATTAGACTTGTATACATACCCCAAACATAGATCAAGATATTAATTTTATGTGCTCATCCTGATTCTGATTCTGCTGAAGCCTGTAATTTTAGAACTGCAGAATTGGAAAGTATCCCAGTGCCCTGCTAATGTGAAAATCTTCAGCTAAGACATCCCTGACACATAACCACCCAGTATCTGTGCAAAGACCTTTAGCAAAGAAGAGTAAAGCTTCTTCTGAGGTAGTCTGGTCAATTGATAAACAGATCTTACCATATTCTTCATAACGTGCCAATAACTTCTTTTCAAATTATACTTCATATTCCATTTTAATTTTGGGGGAAATGCCTCTAATTTCTGGTTTTTATTTTTTATATATATATATTAAAGGTGACTTAGAGATCAGCAAGTGTTGTTGTCAGTGCTTGCTTACTCTTTTTGTATTCAAGGAATCCTTATGTTATTGTTGACTTACTGTGTTAATCAAGCTTCTTCGTGTTGCCAGGTAATATATTATGTAATATTATCATACTGGTTTCCTCTACTTTGCTAATGTCTCTTGAAGTGTAGCTGAATGTGTTTTATTTAACTCTAAATCATTTGGAACATCAAGATGTGACTCATTTCCCCAAAGAGTGTGGCAGAGATTGAGCCAGAATGAACTTTAGACAGCTAACATTTGATAAGACACATTTCAAAATCATTTCCCCAATGTATAAAGTTGTTTTGTCAAGGTCCATCCCCCCATTGCCACTCATTCAATTTTTGCTGACACTTTTGTTTGTTTGCTAGTAAGATAATAGCTAAGGGTAACCAACTTCTTTGGTTTTAGGCCAGCTGTTTGTATATGTTGAGACAAGCACACTGGCAAAAGACCTAAAGATAATGAAGAATTCTGAAGACAAAAGATGAGATCAGCAAGACAAAGAAATATTAAATATCTAAATACTTAAAGATTACACCAAAGTTATGGTCAATCTTGGATGAGCAACACTCAATAAATGGAACAGTAAGTGGCTGTTGCACCTCTGTTTTGTGGAGATCATTAAACTTCCACTGCTTCATAACAGTTGTAGCCATCTGCACTGCCCAGATCATGATGGCTGCTTCCTCTCCCTTCCCGAAAGGAAAAGCTGTTCTGTCTTGTGGTTTTGGAAGATGTTTTGGATTAGGATGCCCTTGATTGCCAATAGAGCTGAGAGCAGAGAAAGGAGTCTCAGTCGTGTCTGGAAACAGAAGCACACCTGACTGTCAAACACATAACGTCTTTGTATGAGCATTCCTGAACAAAAACTCTCTCCATATCTTTACTCAGAAGTAGTAGCAAGAAGCGATGCCATACAAAACTCCAGCTAAGGCATGTCTCGGTAAAATAAAAAAAAAAAAAAGAGACTGGCTTACTCAAGTGTAAGCAGTAGCAGGAAGATCTGTGAATATCCCCTGTCTATTCCACTCAGCCATTCTCAGGCTTACCAGCAGTAGCACTATTCGAGGAGTCGGCACTAGAAGATATAGGACATCCTTGACTCTAGACAGCAAAAGGAAACTGTGGTAACAAGGAGGACCAGGGAAATGTGGTAGTGTACATGTCACGGTTGCTTTTTGAAAATAAGCAAAAGGAAATATGATAGAGGGGAGAGATCGGAGGGTCACCATGCACATACTAGGACTACGTCTCAGGATAACTCTGAAAAATATGTTGGAAACACAACTAATTATGAGTAGGCCACTGTTATATCTTGTCTTAAACTTTATCATGCCAATAAAGTGAAACAACATTTTAGACTGTTACAAATATCCTTAAAAAAATCTTTATAATTTAGTAGGCATCTGACTGTTTTTACTTAATAATTTAGGTATTAGAAAGACCATTCCTAATGTTTCCACATTTCACAGAACTGCTGTTTAAAGTAAAACAATTATATATGGGGACTCCCACCCCACACCCCAGCAACATCGAAGGTAGGCTTACTTTTCTCTGAAAGAAGTTTCACAGCATGATTCCTTTTCAGATCAGTGAACATTAATATTATTTATTTTACTTGCTAGCTACTTATTTATTTCCTGAAAAACTCATAAAGTTTTTATTATTAAACATTTTATTGCATACCATCCTTGTTATTCTTATATATACAAATCACAGCAAGTAATATCACAACCCTTTATTTTTTAAAAACGAAACACTCCTGTTTCAATTTGCTCTCTCTCTAACCAACTTGAACAGTCAGAAATCAACAATTCATTTTTATTGCAGCCTGGAGAGTTTTCCACTTACTTAGTGGAATAAAATGGATAAAATGCAAGATAGTATTTTTTTTTTTAAAAGGTACTCTAGAAAACTGTCCAAACAAGAATGGAAATGTTCTTTTAAGTTCACTGCTGTATCTATGGAGACTTAATACCAGTGTTTAACTGTTCAGATAAGGAAAAGAATAGAGAAAGAGAATCTTGATTTCTACTTCAAATCAATGGGGAGGGGCAGAAAAAGAGTCAGTACTGGTCTGCCTCTGAAAGAGAAAAGAAAATTAGGGAAGACAGAAAGAAGATGGCAGAGCAAAAATGACTTCCAAATTTTCCACCTTATTTGTGAAACTGGCTAAAATGTGTGTGAGATCTCAAAAAAAAAGGCTAATTTGTGGGAGCCAAAAAAAGGAAGACTATCCAAAAATATCTAAGAAAATCCCTTTCAGAGGAATTTAATTTCCATTAGTACATACATTGTGGCTGGTTGAATCCATGGATACAGATCCACAGATATGGATGACCTACTGTATATACATTAACCCTGGATACACAGTTGCGCCTCAAACTCTCTTTTTCTGCAAACAGCCAAATTGTGCTTGACAGTATCTTTAAGCAATAGCAATACAGGGAATGGGGCTTTTTGCCAACTATTATTCAGGGATCAGGATAAAATTTTCCCTCATGCTACCTCCCACAAATTCTCAGAAAAAAATGTTTATGAATTATTGACCAAGCTAGATCCGGCATTCTGGATACTTTCTAAAATTCCATCTTGGGTCAATGTACTAGAGCTTGTGGTGGCCTCCCAGTTCCAGGGATTTCTGGATGACTTGGATTATCTAGATCCATTTCAACTTGTTTTCAGGCCTGATTATGGGACAGAGACTGTTTTGGTCACCTTGGTGGAGGACCTAAACCGGGAGTTAGACAGAAGAAGTATTTCCCTCTTTTGTTCTGCAGGACCTTTTGGCAGTTTTCAATACCATGAACCATGGTCCTTGCTAGGATGGGACTTGAGGGAATTATTTTGCAGTGGATCTGTTCCTTCATGGTAGAATAAACTCAGAAAGTGTTGCTAGGGGATTCCTGCTTGACCTCTTGGGCATGGGTCTGGGGATCTCTCAGGGTTCAGTTCTGTCCCCTGTGCTATTTAACATAGACATGAAACCACTGGGACAGGCTCTCTAGAGTTCTGGGTTGTGGTGCCATCTGTATACAGATGACATCCAACTCTACTACTCCATTCCACCGGAAGCCAAGAAATCTGTTTTGGTCCTAAACCAGCATCTGTCATCAGTAATACACTGGATGTGGGAGAAAGAAAGAAAGAAAGAAAGAAAGAAAGAAAGAAAGAAAGAAAGAAAGAAAGGTAATCCAGACAAGACAGAGGTGCTTCTTGTCAGTCAGGGCAGATAGGGATTCAGCCTTTGCTAAATGAAGTTACTGTCTCCTTGCAAAAGCAAGTCTGTAGTTTGGGTGTGTTCCTGAATTCGACACTGGAAGTTGAAGTTTCAGTGGTAGCTAGGAGTGCATTTACATAGTTAAAGATTGTGCACCAGTTGTGCCCAGTCCTTGAGACGTAAAATCTGACTACAGTGAAACACAACTTAGTTATATCCTGATTGGATTACTGTCACGCACTCTATGTGGGGCTGCCTTTGAAGAGTGTTTGGAAACTTTAACTCCTCTAAAGAGGTTCAGCTAGATTGCTAACTACAGTCGGCTACAGGGAACACACAACTCCTTTGTTTGCAATAGCTACACTGGCTGCCGGTTCATTTACAGGCATAACTCAAAGTGCTGGTTTTGACCTATAAAACCCATATTGCTTAGGTCCAGTTATTTGAAGGACCATAATTTCCCTTACAAAGAAGACCATGTTTTGAGATCTGTTGAGGAGTCCCTTTTCTCTGTCCCACCACCCTACAAGTACCTCTGGTGGGAACATAGGAGATGGCCTTCTTAGTAGATTTCCTCAGGTTCTGGAACTTCCTTCCAGAGAAATTAGATTAACATCACCCTACTTTCTTTTGGCAAACATGTAAAAACTTTCCTGTTTAGACAGGCATTTGGTGATTGATCATATAAGGCCCATCCCACCAAAATAATGTGCTAGATATTGCTAATTGTTGTGCTGACATGTTTGTGTGTCTTTAATTATTTATGTTTTAATCTGGTTTCAATTTTTGGTTTTTAATCTAATTTTAACTTTTGTATCTTCTGAAGTTTTAATGATATGCTTTTTTAAAAAAAAAATCTTGTAAGGGGCTTTGAGTCCCAAAGTTGGAAAGTCCTCCTCCTCCCGCTCCTCCTCTCTAAGATATTGCGAGGAAAACATAGGAAAGATGAAGTGTAGGAAAATTGTAAACAAAATGATTTGTTTTGGTTGAAGTGAAGGATAAAGGTGAATGAAGAGTAATCCCCTATTCTGTTCAACCTTAGAAGCCTCCCTTTATAGGTACAGAAACATCCATTGCTCTTTACACTCTGCCCAATGTTCTAACAAAAGTAAGATTTCATGCTCATCCAGCATGAGAGGGACTTGCAATGTGGACCCCGCTTCTACCTGTCGCAATGGAGATCACTCATGGGGCAGGCTGTGAATGTCAGTTAGATGTTTCCAAATGACAAGGGAATGGACCCCTGTTGATCACAGTGGATGCTGCAGAGTGAAGGAAGATTGGGCCAGAATTCACTGCTTAGCTGCATTTGTAACTTCTCTATAGGAGTCCAGTCACTGTACATAGAATAAACTACACAGTATATAGTACGCACACACATGTGTATTTATATACACACACATACATATACACATATATGCGTGTATACACACACACACACACACATACACCCATATATATATATATATATATATATGTATGTATGTATGTATGTATGTAATGTATAGTAATATTAAAGTAGCATTAATAGACTGCAAAGCATTAGTGGTCCAAAAGAATGCATGGCAGTCACTATGTGAGGAGAATTAAGAGCTGTAAAGCCTGGTTGGACACATCCTCAGGCTGGCAGCTCTGATGTTCTCTGACCCTACCTTGCATGACTGCAAACTACTGAGGCATCTGATACATAGGTCTGATACATAGTACATTTCCTGACAACATAACATATGAGCTATTCTTCTATTAGCATTCTTCTATTAGTAAGGTACATAATGATATATGAACTATTCTTTTATTTGCTTGATTGCTTTTATACAATGAATGTGCTTGATTGCCTTTACACAATGATTGCTGGTATAGCGATGTAAAACTGCTGGGTTATAAAAGATAGCTGTTGCAAATAAACGGGCAGCATTCCCCCATGCTCCAAAAGATATCTCTGTGTCTTTTGTTACTTCAGCTATGGAGGGGATGATGTTGATGGCTTCAGCATATGATGGACGTAAACTATAAAGGAAAAAAATCTGTTTAGCCATTATTTAACCACAATTCCTTTATGAATTTTGGGATGTATTGCTTTCATTTGCTTTCGTGGATTGGTTGACTGGTTCTGAGCTTTTAAAAATTGCTTCTAAAATATTTTGTCTTTGAGGTTTTTTTACATCATTAGGAAACAGAAATGTACTTTAAAAAAAGAAAATAAACACATTCAGTCTGGTGTAACAAGTCTAATGCAACCAGCACTTGAATCTCTTCAACAAGAAGAGCATTGAGAATACACATGGACACATGAGCCTTAAGTGGAACAATTGCAAGAGCCTTCTACATACCTCCAGCACTCATAATAAGCAGCTGCTTTCTGGCAGCTCCAGAAGACAGTGCTTAAGGAGACTCATGAGTGTGACAAAAAGTTGGCAAAATTGATTGGTATTTCAGGTTTAGTGGTCTCCAATGAGCATTCCTGAGTTTCTCTGTCTGCTTTTGATGAAGTGCTTTTATTTGTCTGGCTACCGAGAGAATATGGGCAAACTTGCAACAGAGAAGCATGGCTTCTGTTTAGCTTTATCAGGAACCACTTAGCCATGTTATAATTTATTTTTCAGGAAAATGAAATTTCTCATGAGGGTTGGAGGCTAACACAGTTATAAAACAGCTGGCTACTGTTCAGACTCTTGTCTACAGACAGCTGTTTCTTGGGCTTAGTGGAGAAATATGTGTGTGGGGGGGGGGAGAGAATACATCTTCAATGAAAAAAGATAAGAACAATGAACTATCCTGGTTTCAGAACTTCATTTGGCATGTATCATGCAAGACTTTGCCCTATGCCACTGTACAAGAAGCGGTCTTTGGCAAGATACAGGTTAATATGAAAACTGGTTATGCATTCAGCAGAGAGGAACTTCTTCTGACACACTAAAAGTGATTAGAAATAATTTTGTATCTCCAGGACAAAGAACGATGTTAGTGAGTATCTCCCTCTCTCTGGTTAACAAGGCAGACTCTGGATGCTTTTTTTCACACACACACACACACACACACACACACACACACCAGCTGTGGAATTGTCTCCAACGGGACAGTAGACCTGTGTTTATCTCCAATACAATCTGCAATACAAGAGTCCTTGACTTGCCTTGGACTTATTGGGTGGGAGGCACCTCTACTGAGGTCACATTGATTGCAGTGTTTGTTGGTGCAGTTTTGTCCCTATTTTTGCTGGAATTATAGTGATTGGCGAACTGTTCAAAAGCCGTGGAGCCAAAAGATCAGACATTGCTGCTTTGCTCACCATTACTGTTATTGAAAGGTGAACCTGAGTACAGTTGTAGAAGGAATTGAAATCCAGTATTTCAGAAGGATTGTTCCCTTTCTTTTTAAGGAACAGATGAGGGAGTTATTTGTTTTATTTTTTCCTGATTCTTTCCTTCTCCATCTATTCATTTCTCATTTGATTTGAATTTTGCAGAAGCAACATACATACACTAATAGATGAGTGTGGGATGCAAGGACCTGGATCACAAAGTAGAATGGTAATATGATTTACAACTAACAGCCATGCCTTGCAAATGAATGTCTCAGTTTAAAAAACAAACAAATAAACAAACAAAATGATGAAATGAGTGTAGCAGAAAGAGTAGGAAAACATTTTTGCTTGTGGCCCAATATTCTTTGTTTCTCTATAATGAGCTGCAATATTTCATTATCACTGACTTAATCAGACAAGATAATGTTCTGTACAGTTTCCAGCTCTGAAAGGATCACATTTTGTAATCATTTTTGTGTACTGACTTCACTGCAGATATATCCATTGGCCACTGAAGGAGGAGGAGGAGGTACAGAATCACAAGTAAGAGCAGTGAAAGGTGAGAGCAACAAAAGCCATCCTCTTCAGAAGATAAAGTTGTCTCACCTGCTCTTCAGCTGCCAAGGAGCCAGCAAGGCAGCTTTATCTCCTGAAAGATCAAGAAAGATCTATCCCTACCTGCCACAGTGTTCTGGTTGAAAAAGTGACTTATGCTAAGGTAAGTGTTATTTGCACCAGCGTAGGTCCCCAACAGGATTCCAGCCATCAAAAAGAAGCCAATTAGTACAGGTGTAGAGCTACATCTCCTTACTCAGAATTTACACAAAATGTTATATGTCAAATACAATAAAAGACAAATGCTGATGCTCCCTAGTTCAGGACCAGAAAGTGTAAACAAAAATCTTGCTAACCCCTGTTCAAAGAAAATGCTGAAACTGGCTCCTCCATCTAGGAAATGGTTTGATGATATAAAACTCTATCAGTGTCAAGTGGCATCACACCATCTTCTCAACCCCTCAAAGCACCCTGGTAACAAATGAAAATCATATCTATCTATCTATCTATCTATCTATCTATCCATCCATTCTTCAAATGTAACCAATTACACTTGTTGAAATCGGGCCAAATCTTTCCCTAGGGCATTCGGCAGGACCCCATATCTATACAATTCAATTACACACACAAACACACATGTTCTTGTGCCCCTCCATACTGTTTTTTTATTGCTTTATTTCTTCTTGTGACTCATGCCCAGAACTTTTGATGGGCAGACCATAAATACTGCTCTTGAACAAACAAACTCTATAGAACATACAAATTAGAATAGGTATATTTTTGGTAAGGCAAGGAGTGTTTCTCTATCCTGTTTCTCTCCCTTCTGCTTGGAAATCAGTGGCATTCATGTCTGAATAAGCATGTTTAGAAGAGTAGCTTGAGTAAAAACGAATATCAAATTTGGCAAATTTAAGAGTATTCAGTCTAGATCCTGAGCCACTTGTGCAACAGCCTATCCCCACATTTGATACCAAAGAAGAAGGGATAGAAGAGGGATAGAAGCAAAGGACCTTGGGCCCACCTGTGCTTAAAAAATGAAACAAAGCCTCACACTGTCTTTTGAAACAGAGCTTGGGGCACATCTTCTTCCTGTCATAATGAAATGCTGATCTTCTTATATTGCAGTTAGCTGTCCTCTTTGATTAACGTATTGGGATGTGGAGCATGCTGTAACAACTGCATGGATTTGCAGAATTAGTTTATTATTGTAACAACTCAAGGGAGTCATATGAATTAAGGGGAAACATTTACATTGGAACAAATTACAATTTTCTGAAAAACTAATTGTTACACTGAGAGCTCTTATACTCTTGTAATTGTGCCATCCTAATTACACACATTGCATTATTTAAAAAGAATGGCATTGTTTATTTGCAATATCCTTTGCTTATTTACAGTTGCATATTTGAACAAGGAGCAAGGAGCTCTTCCTACAATGCAACCAAGAGAGATTGTTATCTGCTCACAAACGCAAAATTAATTCAGCAGAGAATCTATTCTCAGAAAGGGAGAGAGAAAGAAATTTCTCCGGAGGCAAGACATTCTACAATTGTTTCTACATTTTTGTGTATAATTAGCAAAGCACTTACCATCTGCAGTGATTGACCTATCAGAGCTGCTCCTACGAGATAATTTCAATGGCATTTTTTTAAAAAAAAAACCCACTATGAATATCAACAAGCCAAATTTAACTTGTAGGGAATAATGTTACTCTGTAAATAGAAATTACAAGCACTCACAATGGAATTAGTTTATGAAGAACACTGATTAACACTGCCACCCCTGATCAGATGAGTTCAGCTCTGGAGGACTGTAGACAAGATTGCTGGAGCTAATGACAAACTTCCTTCCTGATCCCAGAGAAAATATTTTTATGTAGCAAAAGGTACTTTTACAAACTCATTTCAGAGAACTGTAGGACTGAAAGTGACTCCAGTGGTTATCTTGTCAAACTTCTCCCAGTGTAAAAATCCACAGATACTAAATATTCTATTTCAGTAGAATAGTCTGAGCCACACCCAGGCATACAATTGTTGTACGCCACACCCAGGCATAGAAGAGTTGAATAAGCAAGGGTCAAACTAAATTGATTCTCCAGGGCTTTGATACAGTGGTTGTAGTAGATGGAGCAGGATCTTCTACTAGATGTGTGGTTGACAGGGGGCAGAACAGCAAACATTTCTGACTCCCATTTTTTCTATAGTAGTGAAAAAAAACTGCCACCCACCACCAACTATGCTACTGCAATGAAGAAGGTTAGAAGTAAACAGGAACAGATTTTTCTGTGGAAGAACTGTAATCTCCACTGGTTTCATCAGTACCAGCAACCAGCTCCACTGGTTTAAGTCAGTGCCAGCAACTTTATTAAAAACAATCGTCAAGCCATAGATCAGCCCATTTTTACTTTAATATGTTTGACCAGAGCAAGAGACCAATAATAACATTATAACATTATCATATCTGAACAGAAAATTTCTGCCCACTCTGTTCTGTAAATAGTTCATGCCAACTGCATATGCTATCTTGTGATAAGAAACAGATGTAAAGAAATTCTCTGTTGATGGTTTGTCATTTATACGGGTAATCTAAACTACTATTACTGGTTGTTTAGGACTAAATCCAGTTGCTAGTCCAACTAAAGAAGACCCATTGAATCAGCTGCTGAATGGTACATGAACCTTTTTATAACTCCTGTTGATTTAATGGGTTTGTCTAGTTGAGATCAGCAATTAATGTACTGCTTCACTACTTTTTAAAAAATATTTTTATTTAAATTTTTCAATTATCAAGCTTGCAAACCAGACTAAAGGTTTTGGAATCTATCTTTTGGTTAGAATATAACTCCAAAATAAATAGCTAACTAGCTAATTTTTTTTTTAAAAAAAGATAAATCTTTCCACTAGCACCCCATTCATTGTCATTGCCCCCTCATTATATGTGAGCAGATCTGCATGACTAAAAATGTGTACATTTAATAAATGCATACCAACTAGTTTTAGTCCATGTATAATGTATAAAAAAGAGTGAGCCAGTGTGGTATAGTGGTTTTAGTGTTGGATCGGGACTTTGAGAAACCAGGGTTTGAATCCCTGTTTATCATAGTGTTACCAGCCTGCACACCCACCAGATTTGATATGGTTTAATTGGTGAAATATGATTTAATTGGCAAAATACACAAATGTATTGCCTGAAGTGCCTAGAAAGTTTGGCTGGGCAGAAGAAAATTACTGACTGAACACATGTGCTGCAAAGTAGGTCTGAAGATCCCCTCTAGGTGTAGCCAAGGTCATTGTCAGGCAGATTACCAGGTAACTCCAGAGATAATAGGCTTAAGCTGAAGCTGTGACATCTCTGATATCACACAATGGCAAAAGGAAGTTCCCACCAAAACATTGATTGTTTTGGTTGTT
Source organism: Cyclura pinguis (assembly GCA_030412105.1). NCBI lineage: Eukaryota > Metazoa > Chordata > Lepidosauria > Squamata > Iguanidae > Cyclura > Cyclura pinguis. Next base: position 137,885,741 of record CM059600.1, read on the forward strand.
CTTCCTTATACCTAGATGTTTCCCTGTATTGTTCCATTACCAGCCCATCATTACAGTGCTATTACAACTGCCATTAACTCTTTGTCACCTAACACTAAGAGCATTAATTCCACCCAGATCCCATTGTCCATATGGCAACCTCTATTGTTTGCTCAGCCAGAGAACCACTCACACCCATGCCCTCCAGGCAGATTTTAAGCAATTCGATGACGTATCTCACTTGCTGAATGCCATGCTGTTGCTCCAATTTCTGAACAAGTACTGTTCTTAGGAGCAAGTGTAAGCCACATTGCTTCTTTTTTCACTGCTTTCCAGATCAATAATTATTGCCCATTCCCTAACACTCCATTATCAACAATTTCCCTCCCTTTATCCTTTGGTTAGTTCAAGTGTGTATGTGCTTGAATCTTTTGTGTGTGTTATTGAACTCTTTAATAAAGCATATTTTAATTTATTTGGAATCTCTGGCTCATTCTTTCCTGCTAGGACCCATAAACATTGGTGGAAGATTTCATTAAGTTACCTCTCGCAGGGTTCCTAATTTGAACTAATTAATTCACAATTGTCATGTGGAGGCACTAGCATCACAGGTGGACTCCTGAGTCACCCATATTTTGAGGTAACAATGGAAACCCACTTGATGACCTTGGCCAAGCCATACTATCATGACCTTAGAGACAGGCAAGAGAATTCCCTTCTAAACAATAAACAAACAAACAAACAAACAAACAAACAATAAATAAATAAATAAACAATAAATAAAATCCAATAAATAAATAAATAAATAAATAAATAAATAAAATACCAATAAAATCCTATGATAGGGTTGCTTTAGGGTCACCATAAGTCAGAAATTACTTGAAGGCATCCAACAGAAAGAGGAAGGAAGGAAGGAAGGAAGGAAGGAAGGAAGGAAGGAAGGAAGGAAGGAAAGACATTTACTGTTCGAAAGGAAACTTGGGTAAGGCAAGAATGTTGGTGGGAGAAACACAACAAAAATGAAACTGGCAGATTTTTCCATCCCAACTCACTCCCAGTCTGTTGCAATTATTAAAGCCAACTGACAGTTTCTTTTTAGCAACCACTCTATCAGTGGCTTTTGCAAAAGTCATACTGAAAATAAAAGTGATATATGTTGGTAAAGATGAATGAATCTCTAGTTCTAAGAACGAACTATAGAATATTGAAGGTGATAATAATCACAGTGAAAATATGATAGCTTAATCTGAGCGCACAGTAGGAAATGCACAGTTACCAACAGTTCTGAACATCTCTTCATACATGAAAGAACAAGAAATGTGACTTTTCATCTGATTTCTGTCAAGATTTCTTTTTGGAGGTGGTCTTGTCAAGTCCAGCCCCTGCTCCTCACGTGGAAGTCTTTAGCAAGACAATGAATGTGACTGATGTTTGTCTTTTGATTTATTCTTAAGATTTATTGCTACAAAGCAAAGACAATTTGATAAAGTTTGAGCTTAAGCAAATGCATGAAGGAAGAGGCCTCCTGCAATGATAAATGTTTGTATGCTTTTTGATCCTTCACAATGTGAGATACAAGACTAACACATTCTCCTAAAGTGTCTTTGACAGTAAATAAAAAAGTGGACCTTTCTTCTTACGCTTTGTAAATATCAGAGGTTTTAGCTGTCCTCACTTTCTTTTTGTATTGCCACTGTTAGGAATATCTCATTATTTTCTCTCTCACCTCATCACTCAGAAAGAGGAGTTCTTATCACAGCACTTCCCTTGAATATTCTGTTTAAATGAAGAGAATAGAGAAGTTGTCTATATTTCACCTTTACAGTGGACAAGGATAGGGCTGAAGGGAGAAAAACAGCAAGTTCTTATTGAAGCTGTGCTCTCTTTTCTATTCCATACTTCATCCAAACACATATGAATGTTAGCTGATGTTTTTCTTGAGCCACCAATCCTAGCTAGTGTCACAAATTGTGCCTAACAAGTAAAGACTGAAAAATAACCCTGCCATATCGACAGGGGCTCTTCCCACACTCCACAGTTATAGTAGTTTGGTTCCACTTTATTTGCTGTGGTTCCATCCTATGAAATCCAGGGATTAGTAGTTTGGCCAGGAGCACTAGAGGAGCTCTCTGGCTAAGAACAGTAGTGCCTCTGACCAAACTGCAAAGCCTGGGATTCCATAGAATGCAGCCATTACAGTCAAAGTGGAATTGCACTGTTATAATGCTTGCTTGGAGCTGCATGGCAGAAGGCACTGCATGGGAAGGTAGCTATTTGATGGTTTCCATGATGAGGCCAGTGTAATTGGTTACTGGTGATGTGCTTAGGCCAAATCATAGCACATGCAGGGGTGGGACATGAGGTTATTTAGATCTGATTGCCCCTTTGCGTGCCATCTTTAATCTTCAAAGCAAAGTCCAAAATATTCCTAGCATGAAGATATTTCATGGTTTATGTGGGGGTTGATTTGCAGAAGACATTTCAGTGTTTCAAATATATGCTGTTCCTGTTAATCACCTGTTGCGGGAGCTGATTATTCTTCATTGATTTTTGTTATTTTGCCTAAACTCCTAAGTTTTTAATTGTTAGGGATGAGGCCTATCATTAGAGGCTTGTTGACCATTCAGTCATATGCTCAATTCAAGGTCTATTGAGCCTTTTGAGCAGCTCCCAGGCTCTGGAACTCCATGCCCAAAGAGGTTAGACTGGCACCCTCCCTGCCTACTTTCAGGAAACAGCTAAAAACATTCCTCTTCCAGCAGGCATTTTATATGTAATTTCTATTGGTGCTGGTCATTTTAATTGTTATTTGATATTTTAAAGCTGTTTTTATATGTATTTTAACATGTTTTAATTATTATTGTAGTTTAATCTTTGGCCCTTTCTGCACCTTACCTTTTTTTCAGCGCTGGGGTATGGAGATCGTGCAAGCAGCCACCAGCGAGAGGCTCTCACCTCCCAGCTGCTTCAGCTCCACACGAGCTGCCTGCTCCTGAGCAGGCAGTGCGAGAGCCCTACTTCTTCCTTCCGCAGTGCAGCCTGGGAGTTTCCCAGGCTGCACTGGGGCAGGAAGTGCAACCGCCGTGGCTCTGGAGGCTCCACATGCACGGCAAGTGCGCATGGGGCCCTGGAGCAATGCGTGATCGCACACCAGTTTCAGCTGAAAGCCGAAAATGAAAAAGTGCAGGAGCGGCACCTGCCCTACCCTGGAGCGTCGTGCGATTGTGAGTGCATTGTGCAGATCGCTCCTCACAATTGTCCGATGCTCCAGGCGCCCTTTCGCATGGCAAATGCTGTGCAAAAAGGGCCTTTGTTTTAACTTTTGTATCTGACAGTTTTACCTTATGTTTCTTTTAATGGCTGTAAGCCGCTTTGAGTCCCCTTGGGGAAAGAAGCAGGATAAAAAATAAAGAATAATAATAATAACTACTACTACTACTACTACTACTACTACTACTACTACTACTATTTTGAGTCCCATTAGTTCTTTCATTGGTGCAAAGCCTATGTGGCCTGTTTACCATGTGGTCCATTAGAGGCCTATCGGTTTTAGTAGTGACCTTTAGGGCTGCTTTGTTCATGTAGCTACTTTGGCACCTATAGGTTGTAGTTGGGGCCTGCTTGGTCTGCCTTGACCACATTGGGATTAGAGGCCTAGTGGTATATAGGGCCCGGTGGATGGATAGAGGCCTACTAGGCCTTACTGGCCACGTTGTTTTATACAGCTCTCTCAGACCTGAGCCTCATTCTGGAGGCCTGCTAGATCTGTGGCCTGTTGCTTTCTGTGAGTCATGGGGAATTTTTGCCATGCGTTTTTGGATTTTTCAGGTGGCCTGAACTGCCCCACTCCAGCCTCAGCTAGACCTCCATTTTGTGGAGCTGGTCAGAGGGCCTAAGGTTAATATCTAGGTCTCACTTGTCCCTTTCAGGCCTTGTAGTCCAGATCGATATCCTTATGTAGATACTTTGTTTTACTACCTTGTTGATTCCTTTAAGGTTTTAGTCGTGGCAGTTTAAGTGAGATAGAAATAAATATACTCATCACAACAACAACAATGCAGTGGTAGCATCAGTGGCAATTTAGTGGGATTTGTGCAAGGTGTCTGTGCACACTTGCACACGTATGCATGTAGACCTTACTACCTTATTGATTTCTTTGGGTGGTGGCAGTTTAGTGGGGATAGAAATAAATGTAATAAGAAGAACTACAACAACACTGATGGATGATGATAATGATGCAGTGACAGCATCAGTGACAGTTTATTGGGGTTTGTGCAGCTATGTGTGTGCACTTGCCTGCATACAGACCTTACTACCTTATTGATTCCTTTAAGGCTTGAGTGTGTGTGCAGGGTTTGTGCAGGTTTATGTGCACACATGCACACATGCATGTAGATATATTGATGTATGTGTATAGATAGCACAATACATTTAGAGGTTATTTTGACTCCTGCCTCTGACACAAAAATTTAGAACTCTGATTAAATACAACGGATCCCACAAGAAGAACATGAGATGTTAAGAGAAAAGCATCTGAAAAAGTGTTCCAACTAAGTGTCTTCCCCCATTTATCTTACCTTCATCCCCTAATGAAGGGGAATGTAACATTAGAACCAGTCTTAGAGCAGGTGGCAGCTTTAGAGAGAGCTCTACCAGTGCTGACTATAATATGCTGCCCGCCCCTCCTGCCCACCATCTGGGTAACACACAAGCACAGAGTATATGGGTTACTAAAGAGATTTTTGACTGTTGGCAGTTCTTGAGGAACAACTGAATGGGACTCTACAGATTCCCTTTAACATCAAAATATGATGTTGGGTAGACAGGCTGGCCGCTGCTTGCCACTGGAAGCCACATACCTCAGTCACTGTTTGTTGGCAATGGGCCATATTTCCCTGCTTCACAAAGGAGCACCTCCCCTCCTTCATTCTCTTATGAGATTGAGAAGAAGCAAATTCATTCCTGGTGCTAAAGGTGGAATACTATGGTCAATTTCATCCTGGCAAAATGATTCAGACTTGTCATGAGATATTTTAGTTAGAACTAATTTTGAAGTGCTTCTCAAAAGATGGTTTCATCAGCAGTCTAAATCCCTTCTTTGCAACCAGAACATGTTCCCTACCTGTGACCTGGAACACACATCATCCAACCTCTAATAAAGGGGAAGTGAACAGCAGCCACAAACCCAGGTCGTATATATATCAGAAATGGCTACTTCAAGGCAATTTGAGGAGACTAAACTTATGATGAGGAGACAGACTATAATCAGAAACTTTTTTTTTTTTGGTGATTCAGTGACAGAAATTATGCAAATAAAAATGGCACAGACCTTTGAAAAGGAGGTGTCATTATAACTTTTTTGTCTTGTGTTGGGCTACGTGTGGCTCAGAATATGAATAGCTTCTGCCTGAGAACTTTTACATTTCTTACAATTGTTACGGAATGTTAAAATATATATAAAATATTACAATTCTGTCTTCAGAAAAGAGAAAAAAAATCAGCCAAATGGATTCACTGCCCAAGAATACCCTCTGCCAATAGTGACTTAATGTGCTGTTGAGCAAGGGCAGCATTCATTAAAAGCTTCACCTTGGCAAGCAGTTTAAAGACATGCTATACATAGAGATAAATCTATTTTATATCATGCCTATGAGTGTTAATCTTGCTGCAGAACACAGCTTACATTGAATTACAACTTTTTATAATTCATTGCGGTGAGGTATTACTCCATGACATCTCCAACCCAGTGAGCACTTCATTATTTTTAAAAGAGAAAATTGAAGAAGAAAATTGCTTCTGTTGAACTCTTTGCACAGCTACTTTTTCTATGGGGCACCCAAAGTGCATAACCTAGCAGCGAATGGTGACTTCCCATTCTCTAACTTTCAGAGAATAGGTGATTATCTATCTATCTATTAATGGATTTAAAGGGAAGTAGGATCACAATGACTTTTCAGCCCTATTGAAGTGTTATTGAACCTGAGTGGAACAAACTTGTGGGGAGGGGGAGCACACTCATCCTGCTCCCTATTTGCATGTTTCCATTGCTCACCTTATGTAGAGAGGCTCTCCTCTTCAGAAAGTCCCCTCCTCCAATCATGGAGGGAAACTGAAATCATAACAGAAAAATCGAAGCTAGCTTTTATGTTTAGTCTGCCCAAATTCAATAGTGTCTGAATAGGGATCCTCTTTCTCTTTCTCTCTTTGAGGAGGGAAAATTGTGAGGCTACTTGATTACCAATAATGGGCTTTCCACAATAGTTTTGCCTAAAGAAACTTTGGGATTTATCAAGGATTTGCAAAGTAACACTGAAATTCTTTTGATACCTGTAGGAGTTAGACTCAATAGAGAATTCATTTACAAGTGTCGCGTTTATTGTGCAAGAAAGCATAACTAGATAGTTTTGAAAACAGACAGGAAACATACAGTATGCTTTCATTTTGGGCTGCCCAATCCCTTGCTCCTGTACTGCAGAAAACTGGGAGAGGCCCTACCATTTGGGAGAGTGAATGCGTCCTAACTGAGGTAACAGAACACCAGTGGTCCTATCAAACTAATGAATTAAAGTTCTGTGATTCCACTTTTGTGGTCATGGCTCCATCTTAAGGAATCCTGGGATTTGCAGTTGAGGGAGGAGCCTTTGGAATTCTCAACCAGAGAGTTCCTCTGGGGTCTCTGGCTGAATGGAAAACCCAGGATTCCATATGATATTCCATGGCAGTCACTATGGAATCACAGTGCTCTAATTGTATAGTATGGAAAGGCACCCTGGCATGGTGAATTGTGTCACTTCTCCCAAAAGTGTCCCCACTGCTTCTGATTCAACTCTCACCTTTCTTAGCCATATCCTCTCATGAATCATCTCACTGGCATGCTGCTACTTAGTGCTGCCCCTTGCCTTTTTGCTCACATGACAGCACTCCTGTTCCTTCTTGCCTGTGTCCAACCATCATCTATGCAAAGGAGTCTGACTACTGAAAATAGTAGGTGTATATTTCTGTGGAACCAAGAGAACCAGGTGGGTGGATATTTATTTATTTACAGACCAGGGGATGCTGAATTGCTGTGAAAGATGGTGAGAAGATGATGGGTTACTAGAAACATGTAGGACAGTTGTGGTGCTCTTCCTCTCTCCTTGGGTGGCTAGAGAACATAGGTCATCACTGAGAGACCCAGATTGGAAATACTGGGGAGATGATAGACAAAGAGACAGACAGACAAACAGACAGATACAGAAGCCAGGAGGTGAAAGGTCATAATATTCATTTGGGGCCTAAATAAATTATTTCAGTCAAATGTAGCTGTGTGCCATGAGATCTTCATGAACTTGGCCCCAGGAGAAGTTTGAGAAACTCATCTCACATCTTTCCATTATCATCGATAGAAATGTAGAGTTGGAAGAGACCACACGGGCCATCCAGTCCAACCCCCTGCCATGCAGGAACACCCTCAAAGCACTCCCGACAGATGGCCATCCAGCCTCTGCTTAAAAACCTCCAAAGGAGACACCACCACACTCCGAGGCAGCATATTCCACTGCCAGACACGATTGTGAGTGCATCATGCAGATCGCTCCTCACAATCCTGTGACACTCCAGGCGCCCTTTGCATGGCAAATGCTGTGCGAAAAAGGCCATAGTGTTCAAGGTCTTTGAATCTGTACCCCTGTGGAGCACCTTCCTATGAGGGTAAATCTCAGATGGTTTCCCTGTTTCCACTGATGATCTCTGACATTCTGACTACTAGGGCCAGAAATAGGACTCTCCTCCTCTGAGGAAGAGGTGTCATTTGGTTTTGGTAGAGGACACTGGTGGGTCATGATACATGCAAAGAGAATGCCACAAGGAAAGTATTTAAGGCAACAAAGCATATGTGAGGAAATTCGATGCCACCCTCTTTCCTGTTTCCAAAGTAAATTAAGCAAGTAACTTAGTTTGACTTCTACTTCTGTGGTTTAATTTCTTGCCTCATCTATCTTGGTAAATCTTCATACAGGAAAAAAATGAAGAGAAAAAAAAACCCTCTCTCAAGCCTCCTATCACCAAGCTGTACTGAAAGAGGTTCAGAAGAGATTTTGAATGGATTGAAGCATCTCAGATTCAATGTACAGGTTCAAAGGAAGTGAATTTTGGAGAAATATAAACCAATTTCATATCTATTTTTTTATTTCATCAAACAGAGATTCTCAGGCATGATTCAGTCCCTTCTGAAGCAGAAGCAGATGGAGGTGTTGGCAAACTTATGATTAGGCAAGAATCACATGAAGATTCTAGTTGTCTGTATGATGACTTTGTAAATGGAACAGTATTTAAAAATGGAATATAACCATGAGTTAATTTGAACTGAATATGAAAACAATGTGTAATTTATCTGTACATGCTTTAACTCTGTAACCCACATTGAGTCCCAGGGCTGGATAAAATAAGGAATATAAATAAGATACAAATATTAATAAAAATAACAATAAGGACAATAAGAATCCAGGATAAAATATTGCTCATTGCAAATTTGGAATGTGGTCATCTTTGAGCAAGATGATGTGCAGTCCTATTTTCTTCATCATCCAAAAGAAAAGAAGCTGGTGGGATTCTGCACTGGTGCCTGAAAGTAGAAATCAGCTGGCTGGGAACTGAGAAGTTGACACTCTCCATCCAAACAACTGGAAGAGAGGTTGATTCTAGAATGAGAATTCAAGCTGCTGTGGATGAAGACTTACTCAAATCTGCAATCTGGAACTGCTCCTGGATTCAGCTTTGCATCTAGTTGGCAATGTGACAGTAGTCGGGACAGATATAATTGTATGGCTTAGGCACTTGCACCAGCTGCACCCATTCCTGAAAAAGTCAGATTGTGGTGATAATAATATGCATTTTAGTTGCATCTGTATTGGTATGACACATCCTGCGTGGGGCTGTGCTGAAGAATCTACAGAAACCAAAATGAGAGGGGAGAAGAAAAGCATCAAGTTGTGTTCTTATCATGGGCACACACACACACACCCTCCCCTTGCTCTCCGCCATGGATGTAAGAGCTACTTTAGGAAGGAACCAGCCAGGCAACCCTAATGAAGGCATGGCTGATGGCAACAAGAGATAGAGCTTTCACAGTGTTTTTTCATCGTGAAACACCTTACCCTGAAACACAAATTATCCCCTGCCTTCTATGCTTTGTATATTTGTTCTGGCAAGCTTTTACCTGGCAAATATCTAAGTATGTTTTATCCATAGGCTCTGCTTTTCCTTTAATTTCACTGCATTGTATTGTTGTGCTTTTTTATTGTATGTTTAATGTATTCTATTGTACTTGGGGATATTGTGATTTTAAAATGCTGTAAGCCACACAGAATAGTGCTTAAGCTCTTGAGGAGAAATAAAAATCTGTACCTGTGTTTGTATGCAGGCAGATATATATGTACGTCTATATAGATAAACACTATTCTACATGCTGTTTCAAATCAAATTTGGAAATTCAGTCTTTGCTCAGTTAAATTTACAGTTAAATGTAAGCCACAGTTCTAGCTAATTAACATGAGAACATTCTTCACTATTAAAAGGTATAAAAAATAAAACCAGCTACAAGTTCAGTGACTTAAATTTAATAACTCTAGCTTTCCCAGAGAAATAATTGTTGGATGTATGTGTTTGTTTCTGTTTGGAGGTAGATCTGTGAGGTAGTTTAAAATCCTTATTTATAAGTGAAAGAAAAAGCTTTGACTTCACTGAGAAAAATATATTTCAAACGAAAGGAAATGGTACTGTTTCATTTTAAGTCTGCAATCTACCAATAAATTCACACACACACACCAGTACACACAAACATATACGTACACTTAAAACTTTCCTTTAGGCAATTTCTACTTGTTCTGCTGACCATTTATATCAATATCGCTTGGAACATCCAAATACGAAATATAATCTCTAGCCTGCCTTCTTCCCGTGCCCTTCTAAGAGATGCACTGACCTCTTTTCCCCTCATTTTGTCACATGCTTATTAGAGCCAGAAGTACCAGAGCTTTAGAGGGTAGATACACAACTGAATTCAACAGCTGAGAGAACCGTTGTGTCAGGAAAGCAAACTAGGACATTAATAGAAGAGGTTATAGAGTACAAAATGAACTTGACCCTGGGGTTGCCAAGTTTTTTTTTTCCACCACACAATATTTTGATACTGTATATTAGTTGTGAGTTCCTAGTTTTCTCAGATCAATTCCCCATTGGTGTCAGAGGAAATTCTACAAGCATAATTGACCAGAGAAAAGCAATAATGGGAAACATGGCCAATAAGGCAGAGGAGAATATCAAAGACCATGCTATCCTTTAGTCAAAGTGTTTGCTTTTGTGTCAGTGATCTATAAATGAATCTAGATGTATGAGCTTTAAGGCAGCAATAAAAATAATCTCATCTTAATTCACAGAGCCCATAATGCTACAAAACAAGCTGAAATATCCAGTGCTTAACTGCTAAAACGTGTGATTATGGACTGAAGGCTTCCTGAAGGTCATATACCGTAAAACCTCTTAATAGCCTAAGGAAAAATATGAAGAACAGCCTTTCTGTCCCATTAACCATATTGTGTTTTAAGACAGGCTTTTCATGTCTCACGTTGTATCTTTTTGCCTTTCAGAGACAGTAAGAATGGTTGGAAATATGGTAGGTGGGCATATTTCAAATATTCATACTTTTTAAAAATGTCTGGTATACATTAAATGAATGAGTGAATGAAATACAAATATATATATATATATAGTCTGCTCAGAAACTTCTTTACCTCCTGCTGTTCTGTGGTTCCACTTCCCTGGAAGCTTCTTATGATTAATCAGCAGTGGGGAAATTCAACCTCTTCTCATTTCACAGCTTGATTCTTACAATGGGGTGAAACCACATGCTACATTGTGTAACATGCAGCAGTGGGTGATGGATCAGATTAGGAGTGGAGCCCCACATGCAGATTTAGGAGTGGAAGAAAAAGTAGCCACATGCAATAAAGTAGCCTGTATTTTTACCCTCATGAGAGCTAATATGTTGTAGTCATTTGGGTGTTAGACTAGGACTCTGGAGACAAGGGGTTGAAGTCCTGCTTGGCCAAGGAAACCCACTGGATGATTTCGGACAAGTCACACTCTCAGTCTCAGAGGAAGGCAAAGGCAAACTCCCTATCAACAAATCTTGCCAAGAAAATCTCATGATAGGGTTGCCTTAATAGTCATCATAAATCAGAAAGAGCTTGAAGGCACACAACAACAGCAGTAACAACAACAACAACAACATTTTTACTGTCAAATTGTCATTAAACTGGGGATCCAGTGATTTTACTATAACTGCAAGTAATAACTGGATTTAGCCAATATCACTCAAGATGCACAGGATACTTATATCTCTCACTGTAATGTATGTATATTTCAATCATTCAAACCCTTCAGCACTTTACAGAAAAAGAACTAGGGACAGACATCTGAAGTTGTAAGATATATGTCCAAGTGACGTAAGAACATAGCCAAAGGTGTGGCAAGTCATTCCAAGAGCAAGGTTAAGAACGAGAGTTTTTAATAAAGACAAATGCATAAAATGGCAGCATTTGAAGCACAGATATATATGAATTTATGTAGTGTTTAAGAAAAAAAGAAGAAACCCACATCAGGCAATAGTTTTATAAATAATGAGTAATTAAATCAATCAATTTTACTTCTGTAAAGGTTAATAATGTCATAAATTTTATAATGAATTCATTTGTAATATTTATTTTGCAAAATTATTATTTTGGAACTCTGTGATTGTCAGTTCCTTGGTGGGCATATATTTTTCACCATACAGTACAGAAACTGCCTTCTTAGCCATGTCCACTTTCTATCCCTGTCTTAGCTGCATCACTCAAACTTTACTTCACGAAGTTCTAAAAAATATTAGTCTTGTTTTGAAAAAAAAATAACCACTTCTATTCACTGTGTGGATTAAGAAGAAGGGAAACAGGTGAAGCTTCTGCATGCATGTTTGCAGACACACAGGAACTGGGAAAGAGGGTGAAAGCAAAAAGAAAGCAAACAGAAAGGAGAGGAAGATAAGTGGAGAAAAACAGAAGCTTGCAGGAGAGGGGAAAACAAACACAATAAGAGGTGAGTGGTAAGACAAGCGAAGGAGAGGAGCAGGAACAGAAAGGGGGTGAAGAGTTAGTAAAGAAATAAACAGAGACCAGACTAAATGGGAAGGAGGATGGTGGAGGAGGGACAGGAAGCTGCATTTATTGTCACTGGTCCCTCCCAAGCTCTAAAGTAATTAAAATTTGCTAGAGTAGAGACTTGAGAAGCCCCAGAAATGGGTTCCCTGGGCAGCTCTCTCCCCACTACTGGCCTAGAACAGAGTCTGTTGTGGTCCAGTCATAAAGGGACATATGTTATGCTCTCCACCTTCACTTGCTTGTCTGCAAACATGTCACGTTGTCTAAGCTGTCAGATCTTCCTCTTCCCTAACAAAGAACAAGCTCACTGGACTTCATCTTTTATTAAGGGTTGCACAACCTTTTTTTAAAAAAACACCATACCAGCAACATGATACTTTCAGTTTCTAATCAATCTTCTTGCTATTTCTGGGTCTAGAATCAATTGGATTCCCAGAAGGATTCCCAGAAAAAAAAAAGGGGGGGGGGAACTATTCAAAGATATGCTTCAGAAGTTCAAATACAGTTGTTGGGCTAAATCCAATTGCTGGTGCCAACTAAAGTAGACCGAATAAACCTATGATACCACTGAACAATTCTTTTACTCTTTGGTGGCTATAGAAGTAGGGGATGCACATGCCACATAGAGAGCCACTATGTATTGCAAGTGTGACTTGCCAGCTAAACAAAGAAAGATATCTGTCCCTTCTATGTGTAGAGAAGTTTCATATATTTATGAGCACCCACAACAGATTGTGGTTTAAAGTACACACCTTTGACACAGTTTAGTATAGTAAAGGCTTGAAACTAAAACTTAGGCAAGTGGTTGGGGAAATCTAAGAACTGGAAGGATTCTTGCCCACTTGAAGAAACTTTACATTTAGGACATTTCCGCACTAAACTGTTACAGTGCTATTATTCCACTTTCAACATCCTATGGAATCCTGGGGTTTGCAGTTTAGGGAGGGGTCTCACTATAACAGTCAAAGGCCCCTCTCTAAACTGCAGACCCCAGGATTCCATAGGATGTTGAAAGTGGAATAATAACACTATAACAGTCTAGTGCGGAAATGGCCTAAGTCTCCCTGAGGAAGGAGCTGCTAAATATTAAAGCGACAGGAGCCCTGTTCCATATTCAGCCTGGCAAACCTACATCCTTATGAGATTATGTGTTTATGTTGAGCTCATGTTCATGTAAGAGTGTTTAAATTTGGAAGTTGAGATACTTCTCTCTATATTAATTAATTGACTTATTGTCACTGCCAAGCCATTCTTAAAAATATTTCACATGAGTTTGTTTTAATGATGGATAAAATACTTCAGCCTAGACTTTTCAGCAGTTAGTGGGTAGGCAGAGATGGATACCAGCATATTGGATTCATTCTTGTTGGGTAGACAGGTACATTTAAAAAAACAGTGCTCATTAAGATGAAGAAGAAGAGGAGGAGGAGGAGGAGGAGGAGGAGGAGGAGGTGTTGGAGGAGAAAAAGTTAGTGCAGTGACATTTTAAAGCATCTGTAACTTAGCAATAGTCAGATGATACTCTGGTTCTGACATGTCATATGTATTCACTAGTAACACTCTAAGCTTTGCAAATACAAAAATAAACAAGAATTATCCAAACAAAACAAAAATCAAGCTGGGGGGGGCAAGACCATTAAAATTAAAGTAATTACCCTCTCATTCTTTGTTGCAATTTGAAGCAGTAGATTGCCTGCCCTCACAAGCCTGGCACTGCTCCTTTGTAATTTGTGACAGAATGCCACAAAAATAAGGATATATTATGATCAAAGGGGGCAGAAGATATCTATATCCAATGGATAGACAGTTGAATTGTCAGTACAAATGTGACCACTAACAAAGGCTGGGAGTAGAGGATTAAGTGTCATTACCCCATTCCCTAGTGCTGCCAACAACTCTGTCCGTTTAGCCATTTTTCTTGTGAATCTCAGATATATGAAACATATATTTTTGTTGAGGTGGTATATCTGATGTTCTGTAACTGTAGAGAAGTTTCTGCAAAATTTTATAGCACCTCTGCTGGTAGGTCTTCAATAAAGGACTGTACTATTAATTTCCAAAGGAAAATATAACAGCTATATTTTAGCTAGTAGACATCTATCTGCCAATAGCTTTTAACTGCAGATTTAAAACTCACTTGTAATTTTGTTTAAATATATATATACTTTTTGCTAATGCTGTTTTTGTTGTCCATGAGAGTTTTACAATATTTTTCACATATTTCAGCAATAACATTTGAGTGGAGTTTTACTTCAGCAAAGATTAAGATTTATATATTGTTGTGGACCAATAATAAATTGACATTTAATTACACATCTGAGTAACATATTTTCTTCTAAAGTTATTGCCGTTCTACCTTAGAAAGTGACCCTACATCAGTTTAGTTTATTAATTTGTTTAACTAAAGTAGTTAATCTTGAAATGGCTTTCAGGCTGCTCAAATAAAACCAAACAAATATTCAAATTAAATCAGCATTTCCCCCTTCAATATATGTAATTATTTTTCACTAAACTCTGTAAGCAAAGTGCATGGAAAATTGTTCATGTGACAACTGAAACTGGCTTGTTGTTGGCTTAATCTTCTTTAACACTGTAAAGGATTCTGGTTATGTTAACAGGCCCTTTGAAAATCTTTGTTTTCGAAGCAATAGATATTAACATATCCCCATCAGTGCTGGATGGCAAACATTTGTTTAAAAATGATAATCATTAATCAGTATTTTAATACATATGATCAAATAGCTGTTATGGCAAGCGGCACCTTGACAGTGATGAAATCTCTCATTTGCAATCAGTTATCAACTGTTCTTTTTCACTCCCACCCCACCTTCTCTTAAGAAAATGAAATATTAGCTTGACTTTTGTTGCTTTGTTGCATGGGATAAAGGACTTACTGGTTTTCCGATATGCCATTCATTCTCTTAGTGGTTTGTTTGGAGAGGCTGAAGAGGTTACGAGGTGCCATTGATAAAATTATTATACATGAGTTTTTCAGGCTTTCTTCCTGTAAACAGACTTTCCTCATACATGCTACAAGAGATGCTCTAGAGAGACAGGAGACTTTTCCATAGCATTCATGGATCCTCCTAAAATCCTTTGATGCTTTGACAGGGTGGGGAACTGTGTTGGTTCTGAGGTTGGATTGCCCATTGTGAGCCAAGCCTGCAGGGCAGATTATGTGGTGAAAGCAGTTCCTATCCCTTCCCATGATGGTCTCTCACTCCTTCTCTCTCCCCAAATCCATTTTCATCCCTGTCTCTACATACAGAATACTCTCAGAAAGTTTCTTTCATTGCATTAGGTTGTTCTCAACAACAGCCTTTAGAAAATAATGCTGGGTGTGGTCTGGATTCAGAATATACCTCTGTAGTGGTTTGAGCATTGGAATACAACTCTGGAGGGTTCAATTCCCCACTTGGCCATGGAAACCCAGTGGGAGACCTTGGGTGTTTCACACACACCCAGCACCTGGAAAGTCTGTGATTTTACTTTAGTGTCACCATAAGTAGGAAACAACCTGAAGGCAAACAACAAGAATAGCAGCACCAGCAGTGATGACAACAATAACCACAGCAACAACAATAACAATAAGAAAGGTTGTGGGAAACAGGAAGTGGAGAGGGAAGTTTGGAACAGAAACAGAGGATATGAGCTGAAAAAGAAAGTTGCTGGTCAACACAAGAATTTTTCCCCCTTTTCTTTCTCTGAAGATAGGCTCAGTAGTAGAAGAAAAGTATGTGTACATAAGCTCTGAACGGAATGATAGTAGAAAGCAGTGATGTAGTCTCAAGATGACTGACTTGGACTCAAGTTGGACTTAAGTCACTCCAGTGACTAAATTCAGACTCGACTCAGCAATAAATGATGCACTGACTCGACTTGACTTGAGACTTATATATTTTTAGTGACTGACTTGCTGCTCTTGGTTCAGTAAATAGTACATTCATCCAGAAACCCTACGACTTTGACCAATACTTCCATCTCTATTTGCCTACTGGTCACATGATTATCTGTTTCAAGGCCAAAGGTGGGCACATTTCTCAGAAGGGAACAGCAAATGAGTTAGGAAATGGGCTTGAGAGGGGCTTAAGGTCTGCTCTGCAGGCCATCTCTGCTGCATATCAGAGAGCCTTCTAAAACTTTTTGTAAGAGCAGAAAACAAGACTCACTCCCAGAGTGCAGAGTGCATGTCTTAGAGAGGACAGTAAATGTATTAAATAACCGGATCGAAGGGGAAGGCACCTTCCTTCTAAAGCCTTTGAAGCTTCAGTAATGGGGAGTAAGAAGGATCCTATTTCCCACTTCAAAAGCTGTAGATGGCAAAATTGCAAATGTGGAGGACCAATTCTGCTTAAATTGTTAAAACTGACTTTATTCAACTCTGTCCAGAAATTCTAGAATGTAGGTTGGAGTTGGCTCCCAGACTTGAGACTTGACTTGAGACTTGGAGTAAAAGACTTAAATACATCACTGGTAGAAAGGAGTACAGTTTTGGAGTCAAATTGACTGTATTCTCTATCATCTCTCTGTCTAGCTGTCTACCTGTTTACCTACCTGTCTGCTTGTCTACTTATTTCTTTCCTTCTTAATCTTGTGTTATTTTTCTTGCTCCTGGTAGAAAACTGCACGTAGCATCACTATACTCTTAACATTCAATAACTTTCACAAGCAACTGAGGAAGAACATACTTGGATTTAGATGCAGCTTTGCTAATGCGGTCATCTTTTTTTCTTCTTCTTTGCTTTCTTTTTATTATATATATACCTCAAAGGCATCAGATTCCATCTATCTTGGAAGCTAAGCAGGGAAAGCTTTGGTTAGTACTTGGATGAGAGACTACCAATGAATACCAGATATAGGCCATTTCTGCACTACACTTTTATAGTGCTATTATTCCACTTTCAACATCCTGTGGAATTCTAAGGTTTGTAGTTTATTGAAGCCAAAGATGCCCCTCCCTATGTCCTCTTTTCACTCATCTCCCATAGCCACATGCATGCTTAAACCTCTACCCCTTGCAAGGTGATTTCCTCTCCAAATGTAAATTAATGGAAAGCTAGAATACATTTTGTATGATTAAAAAATATGTGTATCTATCTCTGTGCCTTCAAGTCACCTGTTGAAATATAGAGACCCCATGATGAACTTGAACTCCTAGTAGAACAAAATAAATACGATTTGATAGGCATCACTGAGACCTGGTGGGATGAGTCTCAGGATTGGAATGTAGGAATAGAGGGGTATAGCCTATTTTGTAAAAATAGACCAAACAAGAAAGGAGGAGTAGCCTTGTTTGTCAAGGATGTTTTCACCTGTGAAGAGATCCGTGACTTAAACCCAGAAAGCCAGGTCGAGAGCATCTGGGTAAGAATTAAGGGCGCGAGAAACAATAGGGATATTCTGGTGGGGGTTTACTACAGACCTCCAACCCAGACTGAGGACTTTGATGATGCCTTCCTCAACCAAATGACTGCACATTCAAAAAGGAGAGATACAGTAATAATAGGAGATTTCAATTACCCGGATATATGTTGGCAGTCAAACCCTGTCAAGACAGCAAGGTCCAGCAAGTTTCTTGCTTGTCTTGCAGACAATTTCATGGTCCAGAAGGTGGAAGAGGCCACAACGGGATCAAATATTCTAGATCTAATCCTGACCAACAGGGAAGAACTTGTTAATGAGGTAGAAGTGGTTGGATCTTTAGGGGGGAGTGACCATGCCCTATTGGAATTTGGCATTCAGTGGGTAGGAGAAAATAAGTGTAGCCAGACACTCCTCTTAGATTTTAAAAAAGCGGACTTCTGTAAACTTAGGGAGCTGCTGGCTGGAATTCAGTGGTCAAGAATAGTGAAAGGGAAAGGAGTTCAGGAGGCATGGGAGTTCCTTAAAAGGGAGATACTGAAGGCACAGTCTAAAACTGTGCCAATAAGGAGGAAAAATGGAAGGCATCTGAAGAAACCAGAATGGTTGACTAAAGAACTCTCAGTTGAGCTAAGTGTTAAGAGAAACATGTACAGGAAATGGAAGAAGGGGGAAACCACCAAAGAAGAATTTAACCAAGTAGCTAGGAGATGTAGGGAGGAGGTCAGAAAGGCTAAAGCACAGAACGAACTTAGGCTGGCCAGAGACATCAAACACAATAAAAACGGCTTTTTTAAATCTGTCCGTAGCAAAAGGAAAAAGAAGGAAACGATAGGGTTGCTGCGCAAAGAAGATGGTGAATTACTAACAGGGGAAAGAGAAAAGGCAGAACTACTCAACACCTTCTTTGCCTCAGTTTTTTCCCAGAAGGATACAAGCACTCAACCTGGTGGTTGGGGAGCAGGTGAGGAAGCAGGGGAAATGAGGCACATAATAGGTAGAGAGGTGGTACAGGAATACCTGGCCACACTGGATGAATTCAAGTCTCCAGGGCCAGATGAATTGCATCCTAGGATATTAAAAGAACTGGCAGAGGTCATTTCGGAACCGCTAGCTATAATCTTTGAGAAATCTTGGAGGACAGGAGAAGTTCCAGCAGACTGGAAGAGGGCAAATGTTGTCCCCATCTTCAAGAAGGGAAAAAAAAGAGGACCCAAATAATTATCACCCAGTCAGCCTGACATCAGTACCCGGAAAGATTCTGGAGCAGATCATTAAGCAGTCAGTTTCTAATCACTTAGAAAGCAACGCGATAATCACGAGAAGTCAACATGGATTTCTCAAAAATAAGTCATGCCAGACTAATCTTATCTCTTTTTATGATAGAGTTACTAGCTTGATAGATGAAGGGAATGCTGTGGATGTAGCATTTCTCGATTTCAGTAAGGCATTTGACAAAGTTCCCCATGACATTCTTGCAAAGAAGCTAGTAAAATGCGGGCTGGACAGGGCTACTGTTAGTTGGATCTGTAACTGGTTGACCGACCGAACCCAAAGGGCAATCACGAATGGCTGCTTTTCATCCTGGAGAGAAGTGACTAGTGGGGTGCCACAGGGTTCTGTCCTGGGCCCAGTACTGTTCAATATCTTCATCAACGACTTGGATGAAGGAATAGAGGGCATGCTCATCAAATTTGCAGATGACACCAAATTGGGGCGGGGGTGCTAATACGCCAGAGGACAGGATCAAAATTCAAAATGACCTGGATAGATTGGAGAGCTGGGCCAAAGCTAACAAAATGAATTTCAACAGATAGAAGTGTAAGGTCCTATGCTTAGGTAGAAAAAATGGAATGCAGAAATATAGGATGGGGGACACGTGGCTGGATAGCAGTACGTGTGAAAGGGATCTAGGAGTTTTAATAGACCACAAGCTGAACATGAATCGGTAGTGTGATGTGGCAGCCAAGACAGCCAATGCAATTCTCGGCTGCATCAATAGGAGTATGGTGTCTAGATCGAGGGAGGTACTGGTACCACTCTACTCTGCTTTGGTTAGACCTCATCTGTAATACTGTGTCCAGTTCTGGGCATCCCAATTCAAGAAGGACATGGTCAGGCTGGAGCAGGTCCAGAAGAGGGCAACCAAAATGGTGAGAGTCCTGGAAGCGATGCCCTATGGGGATAGACTTAGAGAGCTGGGTATGTTTAGTCTGCAGAAGAGAAGGTTAAGAGGGGACATGATAGCCATGTTTAAATATTTGAAGGGATGCCATGTAGAGGAAGGAGAGGACTTGTTTTCTGCTGCTCCAGAGACCAGAACAAGGAGCAATGGATTCAAGCTGCAGGAAAGGAGATTCCACTTGAACCTCAAGAAGAACTTCCTGACAGTCAGGGCTGTCCGGCAGTGGAATATGCTGCCTCGGAGTGTGGTGGAGTCTCCTTCTTTCGAGGTTTTTAAGCAGAGACTGGATGGCCATCTGTCGGGAGTGCTTTGAGGGTGTTCCTGCATGGCAGGGGGTTGGACTGGATGGCCCGTGTGGTGTCTTCCAACTCTACATTTCTATGATTCTATGATCAATATGCCAGACACCAGGAGGGTGTAATGAGAGTGCACCTCCTCTCCTGAAGTTATTTCATTTGCCCTTTCTAAATTGACTCTTTGGTGTGCACACAAGGGCATCTGCTAAGATGAAGCACTCCTTCTACAAACAGGAGGAGGAGAAAGAGAACATACTAACTTGCCCAGGTATAACAAGAGTGAAGTTTATCATCCACTGTCTGTCTATTTACTGTAGGCTTCTCCAGAAGGAATTTCCATTCAGCAAGGAAAGGATATCTGGAACGTGGAGTGGTTCTACTTATTTTTAAATCATGTTATATATTTTATAGCTTGCCTTGCTCCCAATATATGAACCAATGCATTGCAAGAAGTTAAAATAAGACTTCTCTTAAAGAAATCTAGCCTGGACTGGGACTATAGGTCAATAGCTAACATTCCTTCCTGGGTCAGGTTGACCTAAGCTGTATAGACCCTGAGCGATCAGTTTCACAATCTGGTGTTCAATAAGGGCTTGTGGGACTTCTGTAAACAAAGTGACATTTATCAGTTTTGTTTGATGTAATAGATGTAACCTCACCTGAACAGAAATACGTTGGCCACAGCTATCCATACCAAACTACTATAATGTGTTGTACTGGAGACTGCCTTTAAAAATGGCTTGGACAATGTAGTGAGTCTAAAACGAAGCTGAAAAATTATTCATTGGGCTGTTTTATCTGCTGTACTGTCTTCCAGTTCATTTCAGAATCCAGTTTAAAGTGCTGATTTTAGCCTTTAAAATCCTAAGTGACCTGGGACCACGTTCCCCAAAACATAGGAAAACTTTCTCCCATATATACTTAGCTGAGTCTTAAGATCTTCAAGAATCCCTAATCGACGTACTCCTACAAAATGAATGCCCCATAACATTTCACAGATGAAAACTGGGACATGGGTACCAAGAAACATTGGCTGCTGTTACCCTGATTTCTGGGGGTCCCGGGAGGGACACCTAAATGTGCTCAAACAATGGGGAGGGAATTAGCACAGAGCACAAGTTTGCAATGCGAGAGGCAGGGTAACGTAGTGAGATCTTGAACCCTATCTCTACGGGGTCAGGCCGAGTCAATGATAAGGCAGATGTTGAAATAATAATAATGGTTTTATTGAAATACAATCAAACACATATATGCAACACACTCACACGAGAAGCTATAGAAATAAAGGTAGGAGTGGGATAGAGGGATTTTTAGAGGAGGTTTGGAATGGGAAATACTATACCTGTCCTGAAGCCCAGTTAGAAGCAAAGAAGCTGGGGAGCGTCAATTCTCAGCACGTGGGGCTGAGGGGAAGGCTCGCTGGACAAAGCAACAGCAAGGCGGGATGGAAGCCAAGAGCGATCCGAGGAAGCGCTCAAAGTCAGGGGTTCTTATAGGGAAAATTGTGGCTGCAGGCTAGTCCATACTTGGGGAAAACAATGAGTTTGAGGCTGGAGACAAAGCCTCCGAAACGTCAGTACTTTAGATGATTGAGTTATAGCCAGATTGTCAATAGAGTAGCCAGTATGCAAACGTGGAGTGCTTGAGCGTCGTACAGTCTGCCCACCAAGCTGCCTGCTCGGGGCAGGGGATCTTTTGTAAGTAGCATGCATACATAATGTGGTACTTGCCTTGAAGTCTCCTGAAGCTGCATTCAGCAATGGCTGGCCTGCCTAGATTGGGATATGAATGGTTCGGCTATAGTCGGCCGCACCTGTGTGCGTGCTTGTCTGGGGGCCTCGCAAGCACGTGGAGAGGAATGGGTACAGAAGGCTGAATTATTGATATCAAAAGATATCTTAATATCCCACAAGCTCGGGCTAGAAACAGCAGTAACACTGCACTCAAGATGGCAAAAGTTATTACTGAGGAAAAACACACAAGCTAGGAGTGTCTGTAGCAGTTCACTTTTCCCTGAGCCTTCTGTCCCCTTCCCTCCTTTTCTCTTCCTCTCCCCCTACTAAGTTAGAGTGTAAACTATTTTTGCAAGTTTAATTCCATTAGCAACAAATGAAGTAAATTGAGGACAAAGGGGGAATTTGGAGAAAAAGAGAAAAATTGGGAAGCAACTGAAAAAAATTGGACAACAGAGAATTAATAGGGACTGTCCTTGTTAAATCAGGACAGTTGAAGGGTATGTAAATGGAACAACACAGATGTTGTTCAGATGAAGGTCCTTTTGGTTGAAGGCACCTAGTGACACAGCATCCTACCCAGAGAAATTTACCCGGAAACATGTGAGACATGTACGTAAGGCTGAGGAGGTTGATATAGAACCTTTTTGTTCATCCAGACCTTTTAATTAACACATGTAGTCTAGGCCTCTTAGTTTTAAAATGTATGCATTTATTTTGGGGGGCACTGTAGCTTGTATTACTGTTACTGTTTCACTCTTCTGTTCAAGTTAACATGGAGACTGTCTTTACATTTGCTAGCTGTAAACTGCCTTCAAAATTTTGTGTTATAGAGTAACATGCAAATATCAGGTACAAACAACAAGTATACTTATTAAGACCAGCTTCTTTCAAGGCTGAACAACTAGAAAAGACAGGAGCTGGCTGTCCACTTAGCATTTCACTGACTCTTCAAGCAAAGCTGAGAGCCTTGAAAGATGGATTGGAGTGCGCAGGGCCCTCCACAAGAAAAGCAGATGGAAGATAGCTCTGTTAGGACAGGTGTGCATGGAGAAAAGAAGTTATTTAAGACATATTATTTGACTATTGTACATGTATCACATGCAGAGGCTTTTTTTGCTCTTTAAAGGCCCAGAAATGTGTCTTATTTCTGTACATAAAACAGGATTGGATGGCTGTGGAAGGGTATGGACCAATACTCTCCCCATAACCCCCCATGGACCAAACTGTCATAATGCATGATAAATGGGAAAAATTGGTTGTGTAGAAGACGAATTTATTAAAAAAAACTCATAGAATCATAGGGGCCATCCACTCCAACCCCTTACCATACAGGAAACCACATCAAAACACTCCCAACAGATGAGCAGCCAGCCTCTGCTTAAAAACCTCCATAGAAGGAGACTCCACTGCACTGTGAGGCAGCATATTCCACCACCGAACAGCTCTGACCTTCAGGAAGTTCTTCCAAAGATTCAGGTGGAATCTCTTTTCCTGTAGTTTGAATGCATTTCTCCTTGTCCTAGTCTCTGTAGCAGTGGAAAACAAGCCCTTTCCCTCTTTGATATGACATCCTTTCAAATATTTAAACATGGCTATCATGTCCCCTCTTAACCTTCTCTTCTGCAGACTAAACATACCCAGCTCCCTAAGACATTCCTCATAGGACATGGCTTCCAAACCCTTCACCATTTTGGTTGCCCTCCTCTGGACATGTTCCAGCTTGTCAATATCCTCCTTGAATGAGGTGCCCAGAACTGGAGACAGTATTCCAGATGAGATGTTGTTTATTACTTCATTGTATGACAAGCAATACCTGAGGAAATTGTCTTTTTTATTTTTTTTCCAGAGGTTGGTAACATGAAAGTAGCAAACCACCACATTTGCAGCTGGTTTGCAGTTTTTAATAGTAGTTTAATTGTATATTTCACCTAATTATTGGAGGAGGCCTTTCATAAAATTCTTAAATTTAGTATAAATCTGTGGAGATCACCAGAGAACAACCTACAGGATTAGAAAACAGCGTAGATGACCAAATTGATCAGGGAATGGTGAACTTATTTGCTTGAATTCAACCTCTGGATAAAGATACAATATATTAAGGAAGACCAAGAAGAGACCAGGGGAAACTACAAGTTGCTGAATCCTGCACATGATTGTTCAGGTACAAATGCTATTCAGTTCAGTCTCTGTTAAGTGTGCATATGAATGCTAAACTTATTGTTAAATAAATTGTTATTTCTCCAATACCAGAATTGAAAATGTTTACTTCTAAAAGTTTATTATGTTCAGAATAAAATATCTGAAAAATCCATACGAAAGTCCAGTTTGTGGCACACAATTTCTCTATCTGTTAAACTAAATGGGATTGCACTTATTCATTATTGTGGGTTTTAGTTTTTGTCTTTACATTCGGTTAGACCCACCACCCTCCATAATTTGTAATTCTGAAACAATCCAAGATCTGCTTTCTACCTTATTATGATGATAAACTTTTTCCATCTTAAGCCATTAAATTTTATCATTTAATAGTACTGTTGTTACCCATAATCGTTGTTATGTACCGTTGTTGAGTACCATTGTTACTCATAAGCAAGTATTAAAATAACCGTCCTTGAAGAGGAGGGATTGCTTTTAAAGGAAGCATTGCCCAGTCCTGTTGGTGACTTCATGTTTCTCCCTTGCTATAATTTAATGAATCCTTCATTTACCATCATAAAGTAAATATTTCCTTTGAGTCCAATTAGCATAGCTGAAAGAAAAGGCAAGGCAAGCCTCCATTTAGCATGCACTAGTGTAATGGAAAAATCAGTTCTTTTATTCTAACTTTAATAACAAGAACTTGATTAGAGGCAAAGAAAAAGAGTGTGAAGGGAGGGAAAGGGGGAAGAGAAAGAAGGAGGGCTGCCAAATTAGTTCTATAAGAATTCTCAACCTGTCTGCTCTCTGAGTTACTATTCAAATGCTAATTGAGACTTTTGTAAACAGAATGAGTAATCATGGAAGACAAAACAGACACAGCAAACAAATGAAAGAACTACACCTTATCCGAACCAACAGACAAACCTTGGTGATAAGGTTTGAAACGAATTTAAAAGTAAAAGTTCCTTGGTCTTTGACAATTGTTTTAAAATGGAAAATCTTATCATCAATAAAATAAAATATAATAAAACAAAATAATAATAAAAAAAATCAGAGCGGTTTCTTTGGAACAATGAAACCAGTCATGTAATAATTAGATAAGCGGATTTATATTCAGAGCTATAAACAAGAAAGTGGACCACACAACTTGATAAAGAGGAGGTTTTAATTCTTAAAAATTAATTACATGGCATTATTCTTATCAGTACACAGGATGCATTAATTATACAATTAATAATATGATGAAAAGGATTTTTTGTAACTTTAATTTGCATGGGGGCATTGGGTTTTATACCCTGAATTGTCCTTCAGGCATTTCTATAATCTTCTTACTATGCAAAGTCAAGACCTTAAAGCAGTTAGTGGGAACAGTGAAAAGCACGTCTTTTTTGTGTGCAATTAGGACTTACATGAACCATACCAAGATTGTAGATCCTTCATGTAATAGGGATCTAAGGTAATAACACTCAAATTTCTTTTCTTAAATGACATTAGTCTAGTTTGCCAACTAAGTAATAGAGATGTCTCTTTTCTGCAGTTCCTTGCATATTGCTTAAATACATAATCTGCTTAGGCACATGATTATCACACAGTACTGGTATAAGTTATGAATTCCACACAGCAAACTCAGTGAGGGTTTAGCTATGAGTAGAAACATTACAAGGTTCTTGGTCTCATTAGGTAATCCATGAAGCTCACTTGTGGGGGAAGTAGTAGCAATTTTGGAAAATATCTTTTCTCGCTGGTGCCTGGACTTAGGGGGAATTGCTATTTTGATAATATAACACTGAAAATATGTCAATGGTTAGTACTATTCCAAATTCCCATGGGCTGTAGAGTCTGCTGATACAGTCAGTAAGTGAGGGAATTTGATATGAGAGCCAATCAGAAATTCAAAGACCATTATCTTATTTGTATCACAGTATATCTGGGGATCCACCATATTTGTATTTAGCCTTTGTATTCACTTATAAAGTTCAGCAATATGATGGGTGTAAGTATTTGTAGATGCCCTGTATTGCTACTCACCCCGTGAATGGTTGGTGAGCACTTCTTCATTTCCCCCCACCGCCATGGTGTGGGGGGAATGAAAATTTCCTATATTTCTTACCTTGGGGAAGACAGCAGTCATGGATGGGGTGATCTCTGCAATGACAGTCACCATCTCTGGTTTGCTCCAGTCCAGGCCTTCCCTCCCACCATCGGTTTATCCAGTCAGTGTATTTGGAACTGACTAGGAATTTTTGAGAGGGTTATCATAATTTACCAGTCAGCAATTTTTTTCTGGCTACTTCATACTGACCTGTTGTGAGGAGGGCAGGCATTCATATTATTCTATATGCAATCCAGCTATTTTGACCACTGTTTAATCCAGCTATGTTGCCCACTAATTTAATTTCACATTATGCTATCCTTTTGTCTTGAATTTGCGTTATTAAATGGTTTATTATTTGTTGAGTTGTTCTGTCTCTCTGAATTTGACAAACTGGATTTTTATTTGAGGACAGGTGGTATGGTGCAGACCAAGGTAGGTATGAGGGTTTGGATTCTATGGTGAACAACTTTGAGGCATTACTCAATGAAAGATTGTCATCCACTGAAGGGTCCTCTTTGGGACATATTGGAGGTAGGTTTGCCATATAAGTTCTAATCCACACATTGTCACTGTGCCTCTCAGGTAAGTTCAAAATCCACTGTATCCATATAAATTATTATCAAAAGAAAGCAGATAACTCCCAACTTTTTTGTTGTATCACAGAGCTGTTTATTTCATGAACCTGAAGATCTGAATCCTATCCCTGGTGGAGTGGAAGTGGAGTGGACTGAACTGACTTGGAAGCCACAAGGTAAATCTGTCCCTCTATGAGACCAGGGAAGTCAGCAGTGGGCCCTCCCTACAATTGTAAAAACACCTGAGACCCTTGCCTCAAGAGAAGATCAGACCAGTAAAGTCCCAGCCCTGTCCCAGTCCCCAGGTATGCCTCCAAAAAGGAGAGGAGACATATACCATTCCTTCAGTTGGCATAATTGGTTCCAATGGGAAGAAATAGGATAAAAGGGAAAAGGGAAAATCTTGTCCCTCATTTCTCTCCACTGTGCTAGTATGAACTCAACAGGGCTTGAGATGAGACATTTCTTCTGCTTTGTTCTCTCCGCTGTGGCTAGAAGACTTTTGCCTGGCTACCCTATAGAACAATGTCCTGTCTAGGTCACTTAAAATATACATAACAACATCAGATATTCCAGTACTAAACTACAAAACATAGATGTCACATAGACAGAAGGAAGAAGAAAAAAATCAACCCTTGAAACATTATTCAGCTTGGCATTAAAATACTCACAAAATCTGAGAACAAATAAGTTGTCTAAAATGAATAAAGCCAGCATCAAGATCATCTTTATTAAAACTTAAATAGAACAGACAGATAGGTCTTCAATGTCCTTTAAATGGTGATGTCATGCCCTGCCTTGGAGACCGTGGCAGCTAGGAGGAGGATTCTGACTCGAAGGCAGAGGCTTCCCCAAAGGCTGAAGTGTCTCCAGAAGCTGGTCCAGAGGGTGATAATACACAACAACAACAAGGGCTTGAGCCAGGGGAACAAATAGAGGAAGCCATAGTTGACACACCTACCTTGTAGTAGAGACACCGTGAGAGGGCTTGTGTCACTTGGCCAGTCTAAGTAGCAAATGAGCCCTAATGAGGGTACACATGTGGCGACAGCAACCATAGGTAAAAGAGGGCTCCAGCTGGCCTTTCCTCCCAGGGTCAGCAACTAGTCTCTGTGGCTCTAAAACCCTGTGCTGTGGTCTTGGATCTGGTTGTCTTGGAACTCTGCCTACTTGGACTACAGTTTGGATTTGCCCCTTTGGATTCGTTTGCTCTTGGCTGCCTTTTTGTTTGGAGATTCTTTGACTCTCACCTCGTAAGTAGGAGCTGTGCTGCTTGTGATTTACTGCCTGCTGTGCCATGGACATGACAAGTAAGACTGGTAAAGTCAGGATTATTTGGGAGGGACTCCAGTGTCTAGATGCCCTGGCTATAATGTGTCTCATCCTACTAATTGTCTGCCAATGAGTTAGATCTCTGAAGCCAGCTTTCAGGCATAGACTGATAAAGTTCTATAAATAGCCTGGTCCTGGGCACTCTGGAGATTTAAAGGAAACTGGACTTTGAACTGGATTTCAAAATGCCCTGACAGCCAGTAGAACTATCAATGAAACTTGCTTACCATCAAGATCCAGCAATACCAAAATGGGTGTATTTTGCAAGCATTTATGCTTCTGAACTATTTTCTAAACTAGCCCAGGTAGAGCATATGAAAATAATAAACTTGAACTACATAATTCATATGTGACTGAGGCAAGATTCACTTTTCTAGTTAATTGCATATTTGCTGTACCAGTCAAAACTGACAAAATAAACAAGCAACACTCTTTACCATTACAACTAGGAATGAGTAAGTGTTCACTTTCCCTCAGATTGAAATATAGCAAATTTTGGTAACATTTTTACTTAACAAAATGAAATTATTGTCCATTTTTAACTGTGCTTCCACAGACAGTTTTGAATCTCAGATTCTTGATCCATCTGAGGAAAATATAATGGTATCCAGAATCAGTTTCAGTCCACTAGTCACTTCTCTCCAGGATGAAAAGCAGCCATTGGTGAGCACCCTTTGGGTTCGGTCAATCAACCAATTACAAATCCACCTAACAGTAGCCCTGTCCAGCCCGCACTTTGCTAGCTTCTTTGCAAAAATGTCATGGGGAACTTTGTCAAAGGCCTTACTGAAATCAAGATATGCCACATCCACAGCATTCCTTCATCTATCAAACTTGTAACTCTGTTGTAAAAAGAGACAGATTAGTCTGCCACAACTTATTTTTGAGAAATCTATGTTGACTTTTCGTGATTACAGCATTGCTTTCTAAGTAATTACAAACTGACTATTTAATGATCTGCTCTAGGATCTTTCCTGGAATTGATGTCAGACTGACCAGGAGATACTTATTTGGGTCCTCTTTTTTCCCTTCTTGAAGATGAGGATGACATTTGCCCTCCTCCAGTCTGCTGGGACTTCTCCTGTTCACCAAGAGTTCTCAAAGATTATTGCAAGTGATTCAGAAATTACTCCTGCCAGTTCTTTTAATATCCTTGGATGTAATTCATCTGGCCCTGGAGACTTAAATTCATCTAGTTTAGCCAGTTGAATAACCCTACAAAATATCCCTTATGGTTTCCATATATTCATGGATTAGAGGGATGTGTGAGGAATCCTGTTACTATCTGAAGAATTCTTACAGAGGCCAACAGAGTGTCAACACCTTATAGAATACATCAGGAGGCTTTTATGCAGCCATTGCAAAATAATTTGATCTAAATGATACAATTTTTGGGGAAATATAATCAAAACTTGTCATGGATGAGAGCATCTACCATGCCATTCCTGAAACAGTCATCCTCAGAGTAAGAGAAAGAGGAGTGCTGATCTCAGCTGGGAGACTTGGCATTCTAGCCTGAGATGGAGACCCAGTTGAAAGCTCTGTGGAACAGAATCTTTGTAGGCAGAGATGGAGCCTGTCCAGTCTTGTGAGCATCTAACTGTCACAGAAGAAATGGGAGCAGAGACTAAATCTGAAACAGCCGACTTCCAAGCAGGTGTGAAAGTGCATCTTAGAGGCATGATGATAATGTGCAGCTATACTGGAGCACACACCTTCATCAGAAAATGATCCATAACTAATTTAGACACATCAGAGGTAGCTGTCTATGGCAGTGAAAACATACAACAGATATAAATATATTCACTTCCCACAGGTAGTTTCTGAGTTTCAATGTATGAAAAATATGAAGAATTTGCATGAAAATTTGTAGACAAAATTGCTTGGATCCAGTCTGACTTGCATGCTATAGTTTTTTTTAAGTCCAGTGGATGTAGTCTTGGCTCCTGATTGTCCTTTTTTTTGTTTTTGTTTTGTTTTGTGTTGTCCATTTCTGCAGCTTAAGGTTGTGAACAGGATCACTGGAGAGATGAGAACTACCACTTGTGTATAGGTCCTATATTCTTCCTGACTCATGAAAGCTGGAGGGAGACTGGCTGAGTGGCCAAGTGTTTAATGTGTTGTTCCCTTGGAAAACCCTGTCCCAGGGTCTACAACTTTGATATAAAATTAATCCAGCCCACCAGAGAGGTCACTTGAATGTGCATGTAGGCAATAACGGTCGTACGATCAAAAGAACCAGAGCAGGCCGGTAAAATCCCCGGTCACGTAGCAACAGGAGACCTCATGTTGTGATAATCCATAGTGGACAAAAGGCCTTTAACCTTTAAGGGGTCCATGTGAAGGAAGTAAAACTGTTCCCGGAAAATTGGGCACTGGAAGCAATAAAACCTTATCAGATCCATCTCCAGAAACTCACACCACAGCCTCAAAGCGGAGGAAGATCCTGTTATTGAGATGACACTTTATCTTCTGAGAAATGCCAGGTGTGGAGGTGTTTTTTTATTCTGTCCATGTTTGTTTTCCCCGGGAAAGGATTTGCCTTCAAAGTAAATTTTTCCTACAAATAGTCCCTGTTTTTGGGCTAGTTAGGCAGGAGAGATCGAGGCAAGGAGAGAAAGGCGAGGCAAGGATGATGCTTCCTGGTAACTGACCAGTCCCCCTCCCTTCTCAGTGTCTCTTTGCTGAGCTGATGTTCCATTGCTGCTTCCTGGATCAAAGGACTTCAGAAGATGTGCAGTATTTCCCAAGCTGCGAATCCCTCAACAATCTCTCTATTTTATTTCCACTCTTTTTCTATTAGCCCTTGGATGTGTGTGTGCGTGTGTGCGAACTATTCCTACTCAATAAATTCATTAATTGTACCTTTTTGTGTGATTTCTGACTGAGCCTGACCCCATAAACATTGGGTTAAAGATCCCTAATTACCCTGCCTTCTTTGCATTGCTAAAGCAGTGCTCTTCGCAAATTTTCCCCACAAGTGACAATTTTGACAGGTGTTGGGAATCCCCCTAAGGGATCCCCAGCAAGCAGAGTAACAAATGCCTCACTGCAGCAAGACAGGTTCTTGTCCTGCTTAAAATAGGCAGGTAATGAAGCAATTACTGGGGGAAAAAATCTTCCTTAAATTCCACCATACTAGACTGGATCAGCAAGTTTCCAATATCCCTTTCTAGGGCAAGGTTCTCGAACTGTATGTTTGCCTCCCAACTCTAGAAGGACTTAGTTGAAATGGTTTACCTAGCTCCACTTTAATCTGGCTTCAGGCCTGGTTAGCGTCCAGAGACAGCTTTGCTTACCAAGATTGATTATCTATGCCAGGAACTGGATAGAGGAAGCATGTCTTTGTTGCTTCTACCAGACCTGTCAGCAGTGTTCATCACCACTGACCATGGTATCCTTCTGGACTGCTTTTCTGAGAAAGGACTTGAGAGCAGTGCTTTACATTGGTTCCAGTCCTTACTGGACAGGCAAAAAAAATGATGTTGTGCGATTCCTGTTTGACACACTTTGGCTGTCAGTCTTTGGAGTTCCTTAATAATTACTTCTGTTACACATGCTATTTAACATATACATGAAACCACTTGGAAAGGTTATCTATGGTCTTCAGGTTCAGTGTCAGCTATATATTGAACAACCCAAATCCCTTCTTTCCTCTCCATCTAACTCCAAAGAAGTTGTTTGGGTATTAAGAAGAGTGTCTGTTGTCAGTTAAAGACTAGATGAGGGTGAATAACTTGAAGATTAATCCAGGTAAGACAGAGGTACCCTGGACAGTGAAAAGGAAAGTCAGGGAATAAGCCTTCAGCCTATGTTGGATAGAGTTGTACCCCATTAGAAAACTCACATTTGTAGGTTGGCCATATTCTTGGTCTTGACCCTGAGCATGGATATCCAGGTTTCAACAGTAGCCAAGATTGCATTTTCACAGTTAAAAGAAATATTCCAGCTGAGCCCATTCCTGCAGGTGTCTGATCAGGCTACAGTGACACATGTCTTGATTAGCTTCCATTTGGATTACTGTAGTGAACCCCACATGGGATTGCCTTTGGAAACTGCTCAGAAACTTCAGTAAATACAGTGTTTTGTGGCTAGAATGCTGACTGGGGCTGTTTACAGGGAATATATAATTCCTCTGTTGAAACCTCTTCAGGGGCTACTGGTGCATTTCCAGCCACAATTCAAGATGCTGGTTATAACCTAATAAAGCCCTATATGGCTGCTGTAAATGATTCTCTGTGGCATGATAAACTGCAGCTACCATGAGCCAAAATCGTCCAAGGGTGAAGAAGCTGATAAAGTCTGTGAAAGTCAGGAGCCATTGCTAGGAGTCACAGGAAGGGATCAGAGCTAGTAAAGATGTATCCCACATTGCTTTCAGAACTTGCACAGTTTTTCAGCTCACCTTTTCTGAAGAGATTGACTATGGAATGAAGAGAACTAGGACAGCTCTGACTGTGCCAGAAATGTTTGTCTGTCTGCTGGGCTATTTTCCAGACACTTGCACTCATAGCTTAGCTATGTCTGCCACTCTGTCAGAAAGAGGCATAACAATATGTTGATCTACATTATCTGCCCAAGTCTTAAGATCCTCAGAGGAAAGCTTTCTCTCAATCCGACCATTTCACAGGCCATTCTGGTGTAGACACATTGGAGGCCCCCTTTTGGTGGCTGCTCTAGGCTGTGGAATTTCCTTCCATGGGAAGCCAGACTACCCTCTTCGCTGCTCTCCTTTTGCTACCAGGTGGAGACCTTTCTATTTAGACAGACATTTTATGGTTAACTGGTTGTAGATAAGGGTCCTTTAATGAAGTGTGTTTGCTGTATCTTTATTGTTAAATTATTTCTTAAATGATTTATGATTTAAGTTATTGATTTAATGTGATAACTTATTTGTGTTTTAACTTTTTTAACGTGCAAGTTTTCACCTGCATAGTGTTTTAAATCTCTTGCAAGTCACCTGGAATCCAATGTCTCAAGACATTGTCGGAAGCCACCTTCAGTCACAGATCTGGGAGAAAGGTGGCCTACAAATATAATAAATAAATAATAAGAAAGGTAGGACAGAAAACAAACAAACAAACAGACAAATAAATAAATTTCTATTTCTTTCATGACCTCTCTTTCTCAGGGTTCCTCAGTCTTGTATGGCCTCTCTCAACTGAACACTACTTTGCTTTCTTTGTTTAAAATATGAGCTGGTAAGAAACTACTTTGGCTATTTGAATTCAGTTTCCTCTTTGATAACTTGTTCCTTTCTGCTTCACCAGGACTATGTAACCACCCAAGCCTGTTTGTAAATCATTCCCTCAGCACTCTTGTCTTGGAACTGCTGTTTTTCCAAAGGATCCCATTCTGTTGACTGGAGCATTTACAGTCCTAAAACAGAACAGTATGAATCCAAACATAGCCATACTTAGGCCCTTTCTGCACCTTACCTTGATAGTGCGATGAACCAGAGCCCTCACGATATTGCTAATATCGCAAGAGGCTCAGTAGAGACCCCCTTGCAGTCCGCATACAGCAGGGCATTGGCGAGAGAGCACCAGTCCCTGCCTGGTGGCTTCTCCGCATGTCGGCATCCTGGGCCACGCCTAGGTCCCGCCCTGTCCCCGCCCCACCACCGCTGATTGGGCGGTGGTGTTTCTTTTCTTTTTTCTTTTGCTGGCTATCGTGCTAACGTTAGCACGATAGATCCTGCCAACAGGCTGTTTCGTACTACGTTGGTAATGTGCTAACGTGCTAACGATAGTGCCGGGGTTTTTTTTAAAAAAAACAGTCGGCCGGACCCCGGGGGCTGCTGTCATCTCAAGTGTGAGTGGCGACGCAGCCCCGGGGCGGCGTCTCACGGTGACGTGTTGCACAGTGTTCCCTGCTGTGATGGGGACAGCGGCTGGCCTGCTGCTGGGTGGAGCATCCCCTGGGAGTTGCTGCGTGAGGGACAGGCAGCAGGGGCTACCCACACCCCGCCCACTCCCGGGTACTTCCCGGAAGCACACCGGACGATGGCTCCGCAGGCCCTCTGGTTGCGCGACTGATGCGTGAAAGGGAGATTATTTTCGCCTTTCAGGCAAAAATGAAAAAACGCGACTTCAGCATTACCCATGGTCGTGATAGCACCTGGTCAGCCGGAACGTCATGCGGTACGGTGGGAGCTGAAGGGGGGAGGGAGTGTGCCTAATACGCTTTAAAAACGCCATGAGAAGTTAAAGCAATGAGATAAGTGGAAACTGAAAGTCATTGCTAATATATATTTCACTAGACGTCCTCTAAGTCTAAATAAATCTGGACCCAATCTTTATTTATTTATTTAACAAGAAAAACTGCACTTTAAATTTATTATTTCCTTCTTTGCACAACTGATAATTTGAAGCAAACAGTCCTTTTGGTGGCTGTTACTGTCTTAACAAGAAATGCAGTCCCTACTCCTTTCCTAGAACTCTCTTCTTCTCATTATTTCACCCTTTCCTACACTAATTTGTAACTTTGGTGTGTATGGTTCTGTCAAACTGCACTTTCTTCCAATTATAAACAGGATGTGAGCCTGCCCTCATTCCTGCCAGCCTCCTAAAGTGAGATGCTTTAGACCAAGATTATAGGTTTAGATGAAAATGAAAGAACAATCCTTCTTCTTTTGCATTGCCTAAATTGAGGCCTTGTCAAACCACATAGTTGACAACATTTCATGATGTTGATAAATACCGCTGAGAACTATAAGTAAGTTTCAACGCTAATCAAGAATCTGAACCATTGAAACAGCAGCACCAAATACAGTGATGAAGTTTCTAATGCCTTTTACCACAGAGACCTTAGTAATTTTATGCTTTTATAGAGAGTGCATCACTAAGCTGTTCTTAGGGAAATGGGCAAGCCTTTCAAGTACAGTAATTCACATTTGCAGACAGTTAAAAGTGACAACACAGCAGTGTAACAAGTAAACTTTCTTTAGCTTTCATAGTTATGTAAACACAAAATATTTAATGGCTTCAAATGAGACCAAGCTGACCCAAAGAAGCTTTAACCAGCACTGGATATATGA
This sequence comes from Cyclura pinguis, assembly GCA_030412105.1. Classification (NCBI taxonomy): domain Eukaryota; kingdom Metazoa; phylum Chordata; class Lepidosauria; order Squamata; family Iguanidae; genus Cyclura; species Cyclura pinguis. The sequence goes on from CM059600.1 coordinate 137,920,651, forward strand.
TTCTGTGTGTGTGTGTGTACTCCTGTGTGCATGTGTACACACACACATACATACATGATTATTGATCAGTGAAGCTTTGACACAATGTGCCAGGCACCACTAAAAGCTTATATATCCTCTAAAAGCCTTGACCTTAAAGGACTGTTTCTGGTGACTGCAGCACAGATAGATATGTGTGTAATGTACCTTTAGGAGGGGAACCTTTAATCTTAATCTAAATTCATCTGGAAAGAGATGAGCTTCAGAAATTTCAGAGTCTACATTGTTTAGACTGCATGTGAATAGTAAAGGATGGAATTCAGTGTTTGTTCATGCCAAAATGAACAGGCAAATGGCAAAGAAATGAATGCTTTAACATTTTAAGTGTTGTATAAATAGAGGGGAAAATAAACTAGACAAGATAGAGTGAGAGCTTTAAAAAACTTAAATAATAGCACTGTTTTCCAGTAGAATTTGGATCCTAGAAGGGTACTATTAAACTACAATTTAATAAAATATGAAATTATTGAAACCAGGTGTTTGTAAAAATCATCAAACATTTCTGGCGTCTGCCTGCCTCAGTGATACCCGGTGTGTACGTATGTGTGTACATATATATGATTAACAGAGTATAGTAATAAGGATAAAATACATTATACCACAATTGAAAGGTCCTTAGCAATGGACAGTTAACAACCAGGTTGTCACACCCAAAATATAGCAGAGATTTGTTACTGCCCTGGCTAGCCCGAGCTTGTAGGATATAAAGATATCTTTTGATATCAATAATTCGGCCTCACATACCCATTCCCCTCCATGTGCTTGCGAGGCCCCCGGACAAGCATGCACAGAGGCGCGGCCGATAATCGCTGTAATATTCCAACACAATACAGGCAGGCCAGAAATAGCCGACTCACAGCTTTATGAGACCTCAAGGCAAGTACCTCAATTAGGTATGCACGCAACTTTCAAAAGATCCTCTGCCCTGCACTGGCAGCTTGATACAACGATCAAGTACTCTGCGTTTGCATTCTGGCTACCCTATTGACAATTTGGCTATAACTCAATCATTCAAATTCTGACCTTTCAGAGGCTTTGTCTCCAGCCCCAAACTCATTGTTTTCCCCAAGTCCGAACTAGCCTGAGGTCACAATTCTCCTTATAAAAACCCCTGACTTTGAGTGCTTCTTGGGATCGCTCTTGGCTTCCATCCCGCCTTGCTATCACTTTGTCCAGCGAGCCTTCCCTTCAGCTACACGTGCTGAGATCCACGCTCCCCAGCTTCTCCGCTTCTAACCGGGCTTCAGGACAGGTGAAGTATCACCCAAACCAACAACTCCTCTAAAAATCCCTCTATCCCACTCCAACCTTTATGTCCTTAGTTATCTGTGTGAATGTGCTGCACACACTGTTTGATTGTGTTTTAATAAAACCACATTTATTATTTCAACTTCTGTGTGCTCCTTGACTCGGCCTGACCCCGTAAACATAGGGTTCAAGATCTCGCTACGTTACCCTGCCTCTCGTATTGCTAGGCAGTGCTCTTGGCTAATTTCCCCAACCTATAAAATTGAGAGCGCATTTAGGTGTCCCTCCTGGGACCCCCAGGAATCAGGGTAACAGATTACTCCCACAGCTTTGGAAGCATGCCCAGCAGCAGAGAATACCTTAGCAGCAATGCACTGTAGCCAGAAAAAACTCACCCACGCCAACTCTTTTCTTCCATCAAGGAGGAAATTTATTCATGAGTTACAGTGTGTACATATTTACAAGAATCTCCAGAAGGCATTCCAGCATCCCCCTGCTTGCTCATTCTGGCAAAGCCTCTGCAAAACACGTCAGACACCATGTGCAACTTGCTGACTAGCTCTCAGCTACATTTATACTTATACTAGCTGATGCAATCCTGCCACCCTTTGCATTCTCCCCACACCTGATGCAACCTTCTTCCCTGGTTGCTCATCAGCATGACTCAGCATGACTCAGCTAAGGTCACATGGCTCTCCACAGGTGCACTTAATGACCCACATCGCAAAGTATTTTCTACAGGTTTGGTCCAACCTTTACTGACACAGGTGCCTGGGTAAATAGAAAAGTCTTCACCTGCCAGTGGAAAGAGAGCCTAGAGAATAAATTTAACCTTCTGTGGGAGGGAATATCCCTGCCTGGGAGAAACTACCAAAAATTATCTCATCAATATCACAGAATCATAGAAATGTAGAGTTGGAAGAGACCACACGGGCCATCCAGTCCAACCCCCTACCATGCAGGAATACCCTCAAAGCACTCCCAACAGATGGCCATCCAGCCTCTGCTTAAAAACCTCCCAGGAAGGAGACTCCACTACACTCCGAGGCAGCATATTCCACTGCCGGACTGTTGACATTTGCAGGCCAAGACGGCTCTGTCTGTGTTAAGGGTTAAATTGTGTTCTTGTTTACTGCGCTGTCCTCTCTGCTGAGGTCCAGCTGTTCCCAGCTCACAAAGCAGATAAGGCTTGTTTCCTGAGAGTCTCTTCAGCTTCGCTTCTCATAACAAAGGTTGTGTTTAGACTAACAAACTTCCCTGTTCCAAGGTGTGAAAAAATGTTGACAGGAGTCTACTTAAGAGCAGCCTGAAAACAGGCAGTGTCTCTTGTTTTCTCTTCATGTATTCTCTTTGCTACTGCTGTCTTTGTCCAGACATGGATTTTACTTAGATTTGCTGAATATGTACTCACGCTTCCTTCAATAAACTGAGTAGTTTTTAGTCAAACCCGGCTGGCCTCATTCACTGGCAGCTTTATGGGACTGAACAGGTATTTTGTCTTGCTTTTAAGGACAGTTTAATTGTGGGTCATGCTAGAGATCTACAGCATGCCCCCCTGCATTTTCCAACACGGACAGCCCTGACTGTCAGGAAGTTCTTCCTGAGGTTCAGGTGGAATCTCCTTTCCTGCAGCTTGAATCCATTGCTCCTTGTCTTGGTCTCTGGAGTGGCAGAAAACAAGCCCTCTCCCTCCTCTACATGGCATCCCTTCAAATATTTGAACATAGCTATCATGTCCCCTCTTAACCTTCTCTTCTGCAGACTGAACATACCCAGCTCTCTAAGTCTATCTTCACAGGGCATGGCTTCCAGGCCCTTCACCATTTTGGTCGCCCTCCTCTGGACCTGCTCCAGCTTGACCATGTCCTTCTTGAATTGGGGTGCCCAGAACTGGACACAGTATTACAGATGAGGTCTAACCAAAGCAGAGTAGAGTGGTACCAGTACCTCCCTCGATCTAGACACCATACTCCTATTGATGCAGCCGAGAATTGCATTGACTGTCTTGGCTGCCACATCACACTGCCGATTCATGTTCAGCTTGTGGTCTATTAAGACTCCTAGATCCCTTTCACACGTACTGCCATCCAGCCACGTGTCCCCCATCCTATATTTCTGCATTCCATTTTTTCTACCTAAGTGTAGGACCTTACACTTCTCTCTGTTGAATTTCATTTTGTTAGCCTTGGCCCAGCTCTCCAATCTGTCCAGGTCATTTTGAATTTTGATCCTGTCCTCTGGCGTATTAGCAACCCCTCCCAATTTGGTGTCATTTGCAAATTTGATGAGCATGCCCTCTATTCCTTCATCCAAGTCCTTGATGAAAATATTGAACAGTACTGGGCCCAGGACAGAACCCTGTGGCACCCCGCTAGTCACTTCTCTCCAGGATGAAAAGCAGTCATTGGTGAGCACCCTTTGGGAATGGTCAGTCAACCAGTTACAGATCCACCTGACAGTAGTTCTGTCCAGCCCACATTTTACTAGCTTCTTTGCAAGAATGTCATGGGGAACTTTGTCAAAGGCCTTACTGAAATCGAGATATGCTACATCCACAGCATTCCCTTCATCTATCAAGCTAGTAACTCTGTCACAAAAAGAGATAAGATTAGTCTGGCATGACTTATTTTTGAGAAATCCATGTTGACTTCTCGTGATTACCGCATTGCTTTCTAAGTGTTTAGAAACTGACTGCTTAATGATCTGCTCTAGGATCTTTCCGGGTACTGACGTCAGGCTGACTGGGGGATAATTATTTGTGTCCTCTTTTTTTCCCTTCTTGAAGATGGGGACAACATTTGGGGACAACAGTGCAATATATAAGAGTGCAAGATATCATCCAATGATGGGGGGATCAGTGCAAGGCTTCTAGCACTTTTGGAAACCCAATTCTTTTGTAAGTGCCAAAGCCAATGCTCTGACATTATTTTCTGTAGTGCATGCATGAGAGATGGCCCAAACAATTTTTCAATTCATTACAACCCTATCAAGCTAGATCTTGCTTGTATTCATGGTTAATTGTTAATTGTTTTGCTAGCCCTTGTGCAACTACTACAGGATCAATAATAACTCTTCTGCTTTTTCTGTTACACTGCATCAGATGTCACTCACAAGCAAATGCCTGTTCTCCTTATTTAGCGATTAGAAAGGATTTCACTCCTACTTTACAAGAATTTACCATAATATGATACAGAATGAACATGAGGCTTTGTAAAGTTTACATAAAATATGTGTGCATTATATAAATTCAAACCAATGTAAAGTCACATTCTGAAGTTCTTGAAAATAATTAAAGCACTGAGGGCGGTGAATCCACTCTGGTTTAGTTAACACTTGAAAGGAGCTATCCAAAATGCTGAACCTATTTTAGGAATTGATCACCTTGTATACCTCCATTAAATTGAGCTGGAAGCCAAATCAGATTCACTGGCAAGGACACCACCAGACAGCAATGAATGTATACGTATATGTAAACAGACACACACACATGCACACATGGGGGGGGTGTCTGTGAAATATCCATCAGAACCAATGATGGAGTTTTCCCCTGTAAAAATCCTGATGTATGTTGTCTACCAGGTGATCAAAACTGTCTCTGTCCCATAACCAAGACTGAAGCGAGATTAAAATATATCTTGACAATTCCATTCGATATTTCATCTTATATTATTATAAGTGATACACTGAAAATAAAACAAAGTATTGCCAACTAATTATCCAGCATGGTGGGTTTCGGGTAGGGATGGGCCAACCAAATCCTTGAATCCTTGGCAAGGATTTGAGATATGTGGATCCAACTCCCCAGGCCAAAATCGGTGAACCAAATCTTTCGAATCCACCAAGAATTTGAGGATTCGAGGAGACCTGCAGGAGGGTGCAGGCCTGGTGATTGCCACGTTTCTGACCATCCCGGACCCTGAGCTCACATGGGTACCTGGGATCAGGCTTGCAGTGATGTGTAGGGCCAGTGATCGCTGCCTCCCTGCATGCCCTGGTCCCTGTGCTTGTGCAGGTGCCCAGGATCGGGCCCGCAGGGGCATGTAGGGCCAGCAACCCCCATGTCCCTGCATTCCGTGGGGCCTGTGCTTATGTGAGCACCCAAGATCAGGCCCGCAGCAGTGTGTAGGGCTGTCAGTCATGTATCTGCACATTCTGGGGCCTGTGCTCATGTGGGCACCTGGGATCAGGCCCGTAGGGGCGTGTGGGGCCAGCAATCACCACTTTCCTGCATGTTCTGGGGCCTCCACTGGTGCAGGTGCTCCAGAGAACACCCACGGAGGGGTGCAGGGCCGGCGATCTCTGGCTTCCTGAATGTCCTGGGGCCTCCGCTCACTGCAGCAGGGGTGTGAAGAGAAGGTGATCACCCATTCTCTGCACGCTTACCACCACTGCCCATACGGGCATGCCAGCAGCAGCTGGCAGAGATATACAGAATGGGCAATCACCCATTTTCTGCATGCCTGCAGCTGCCCATGTGGGCGCTGGCACCAGCCAGCAGTGGTGTGCAGAGGAAGCAATCACCCTTCTCTACACACCCTCTGCCTCTACTGGTGCAGGCACTTCGGAGGCAGCCTGCGGGGGTGTGCAGAGTGGGTGATCACTCATTCACTTCATGCCCTCAGCTGCAACTTGTGTGATCGGGCTTGCCATCTACCCACCCAAGCTCTGGCACAATCACCTCAGTGGTGGTGGTGGGGAGATGGCGAGGGGGGAGCAAAACATCTGGGGGGGGTACTAGGGGGAGTTATTTGTGGTTATTTCACTTTTGTGGGAGTTCTCTGCACATATCCCCCATGAATGTGTAATTTTTTTAAAATTGTTTTTAAAAATTGGTGCCTCCGAGGCCTGCCAAAGGCCTGATTGGTTGGTGGGCCCCTGGGTGCATGAAAGTCACAGCATAAAGCCACGGGTGCATGCGCTGGAGGCTGCCTGTGCCCAGGGCTGCTGGTGCCTCTGAAGATGCCAGCCACAGATGCAGGTGAAACGTCAGGAGAAAATACTAATAGAACATGGCCTCAAAACCTGGAAAACCCACAACAACCTATGGATTCCGGCTGTGAAAGCCTTCAACTTTACAATTCCTGTTTTGTTTTGTTTTTGTCTGAGTACCAACCTTCAGATATAAACACTCAGATTCAGCAAACTGATGAACAGAAAGCTGGCAAGGAAGATGGAATCATGACAAACGCTGCAACTCCAGCTTTCTATCCCACAGATTTCCCTGGCTGATGCAAACAGAATCTAGGAAGGAAAATATCTACCAAAAAAAAAAAAAATCCCTATTCCACACAGTAAATCAGAAGGATGGAGTCAGAAATAACAATTTTCTGATTCAGCTCTAAAACTTCGAAGGCACAAAGCCCACTCTCTCAGAACTGGTGGTATATTTTATGTCCTTCATGTAAAAGATTCTGTCACTTTTAATTTTGTACCTTGTTTGCTTTCTCTGTTACAAAAGGAGTGGGATTTGTTTTTAGCAGATCTGATTAAGTTTCCATTGATTTTTGAGATAGGAAATGGAACTTTCAGATTTCCCACATGAATTTAAAGCAAGTCAGATATTAACCTCGAGGTAAAACATCTACCATGATGTTCAGAGACTAAGAAAGAACTATCTTACTACAAAGAGCCTCTGCACTCAAAAACAGAGGGCTTGAGATTTAGGCTTTATGACTCAAAGGAATTCATAAGAGAGAGAAAACATGCCAAATTCCCCATTAACTATTGTAATGCTGGTGCAAGTTAATTTACAGGAGGTTGGGAATGAAGTAACAGAAGAGGTTTAATTAGGATAAGCACACATGATTTAGTAGATTATTACTGTGGCTACTTCATTTAAGATATTCGGAAGATGAACCTCTGTTACACTGAGGCAGACTGTTGATCTACCTAGCACAGTGATCTTCTACTCTGACTGGCAGAAGATCTCAGGCATCAAGGAGAAACCTGTAACCTGAAGCCCTTTTAACTAGAAATTTTATATTAGATATTTAATCTGGGTCCTTCTCCAAGCAAAATATTTGTTTGCTCTTAAAGTCTGGCTCCGGTTCTGCCACAGAAGGACATCTGTGGAGACTGTTATCTGACTGTGTAAATTAGGTATGCTATCAAGCCAAACCCTACATGTTCAGAAATGTTGAAGAAAGGAGGAGGACAGGGCCCACAAAGCTCAAACAAGGCATGGAGGCACAGATCAGGCTTATACAATACTTGACCCCATGAAGTTAAGGTATGTATAATGGCCGGTAAAGCACTTCACACCTTTCCTCTGTCTACCTGCTCTTCCCATGAAGGAAGCAAAATTGTGAATAACACTTATGCTTAATGGGTGGTGCTAGTTTGGTGGGTCATAGGTTAAGGGCTTCTTGCTCTCTGGAGGCTTTCTGTGGCAAACTGAGAAATAATTTGTTCAAGAAGATAGGTTCATGTTTATTGATTGAATACATACTTCCTGCAGAGAGCTTTTTCCACTAGCAGTCCTATGAGTAAGGCATGGCATCAAGCATGAGTATGGCACCACAACAACAGCCTTGGATTATTAGTTGTTTGTGTTTTGTTTCCATCAAGCTTCCAGTTTCCAGCACACTGTTTCTCAACACAGAGATTTCATTTAGAATCCACGGTTACTGGTCATTCTAAAATTTTCCTTTCAACCATCGAAACTAACACAAAGAAAATAGAAGCCTTAATAGAGTTTTCTGTCTACTCCAGCATATTTTCCACACATTGTGTCCAATCAGGGCTATTGCTTGGAGGAAATAGCCCTGTCCCATTTTTGTTCTCTAGTGGCTACTAATTATTCAGCAGCACACAAATAACCATTGACTGGCTTAATCTTCTATGAAAGTATCTAAGTCTTCAAGTAAAAAGCATCATCTGCACAACAGGTCATAGAGGACTTCTTCAAACGAGAAAACTTACAGAGAATCCTAGTCTTTAGCTTCATGCTAAGAACCAATGCATTTCATTACCAAGTATCTGTCTGAACCAAAACACAGAGTACAATCATTCCACACGCTTCCCTGATTTCCCGTCAAATGGAAATCAATCTCTGGACAATGAAATTCTCTTTAAACCTGATTCATTTAATAACCATGACACAATTGACATTCTCTCCCTTTGTCCTCCCCTGAGAAATGGGCCCATGGATTAAGCTCTTATTTGCATATCAGAGCAAGCTGCAAAAAACATTATTTTACAGGTCAGCCATGTCTGACATACTAGTTGGGTTTAGGATGCTACTTATTTGTAGCAAGAGGCACAGGCTCAATCATTCATTAGATGACATCGTTCTCATTATTTTCCTGTCCTTTTCTGTTAATTCTCATCCCATAGAAGATTGGACCCATGCTGTCTGAGCAAAAGACATAAAAAACATGTTCTTATCAAAGAAGTTGACTTAAATTGGAATGGGGAAGACATGTTCCCTAAAATAACAGTGAGAAAGGACCACTGATAAGATTCTTACTTTGAAAACTAAAGGTGTTGCACAGCAGATGTCAAGAATCGTCATTCAGAAGGTTTGTTGTCATGGCTGTATAAACTGTCCAAATTTAGTTGAGCTGAAGTTGCTGGCAGGTGAACAGAGGGCAAAAGTTCAGGCTGGCTTCTGACAGGGCTATATCAAAGGGGACTATGTGCTCACAGTTCTGCAACAGTTAGCACACTTACTCCTTGTACTTTGTCTTCATGAAGTATGATCAAGATTCTGAGTGTGCATTTATTTATTTATATGTATTTATTAGGTCAGGAACTGTAGCGAGAGGGTATGGAAGAGGGAGGCAGGAGAAATGAAAGAGGTCAAAGAAAGAAAAGACCCAGGTAAAGAAAGGGAAATGGAACAGGAAAGGAGAGGAAATACAGAAGGGATGCAGAATGGTGAAAGAAAGTGAGGCAAAACCTGAAAGCTGCACCATTTTGAAAACTTTATTTTTCAAAATTAAAAAAAATGGAAACTGTATTAGTCCAGTGAGAGCGTTTATGCAGACACACACCTTTCCCATTTCTTCTTCAGTGCTCATTTCCTAACTTAAATACATCTATATTCCTAAATATACAACAATATTCTTTCTCTTTCTGAGTATGAGTCAACAGTGTAATGTGGCAGCTAAAAAATCCAATGTTATTCTAAGCTGCATCAATAAAAGTATAGTGTCTAGGTCAATGGAAATAATAGTACCACTCTATTCTGATTTGGTTAGACCTCACCTGGAATACTGTGTCGAGTTCTGGGCACCACAATTTGAGAAGGATATTGACAAGCTGGAAAGTGTCCAGAAAAGGATGACCAAAAGGCTGATGCAAAAGGCCTGGGAATCATAACCTATGAGAAACTGTTTAGGGAGCTGGATATGTTTAGCCTGAAGAAGAGAAGGTTAAGAGATGATATGATACCCATGTTTAAATATTTGAAAGGATGTCACATGGAAGATGGGGCAAACTTGTTCTCTTTTTTTCCAGAGACTAGGCCATGGAGCAGTAGATTCAAACTACAGGAAAAGAGATTCCACCTAAACATTAGAAGAACTAAGAGCTGTTTGACAGTGGAATATACTTCCTCAGAGTGGAGTGGAGTCTCCTTTTTTGGAGGGTTTTAGAGAGAAGCTGGATGCCCATCTGTCAGGAGTGCTTTTACTGTGTATTCCTGCATAGCAGGGGCTTGGACTGGCTGGCCCTTGTGGTCTCTTCCAGTTCTGTGATTTTTTTTTTTCTATGTATCTCATTCTTTCTCTTTCAATCTGAATCCCTACTCTCCCAATCTTGATTACCACCAACTAGACTATGGCCATTTCCACACGGGGGGAGGGAATAGCCCCGCTCCACTACTTACTGGATCTTCTGGCTCCCCGGTCCGGCCCAGGCTGCTCCAGAGGAGTGCGTGGTTGTTGATCCGCTCTGCTCCGGCATCCAAAATGGCAGCTTCTGGTTGGTCGTGGGTCTCGGCCAACCGCTGAAGCTTGCCATTCTAAAGCCCGCCCTCGGCAGATCACAGGCTCGCATTGGTGCGAGCCTGCAAATCTGCACAAGGGAGCAGGCTCGCAGTGGCGTGCTCCATGCTTTTGAAAGATCGGAAAAATCAGGTCTTTCAAAAACACGCTGGAGGACCACTTGGGGTCATTCTGGAGTGGACTGAGGTGTGGATCTACAGTAAGTAATCCGGACCCCGTCCGCTTCAAGGTGCAGACGTCCTCCGTGGAGGACGCACTGCACCGTTTTTATTACTCCAAGTGGAAATGGCCTATCTCTTCACCACACATACACAATCAAGGAAGAATAATGTGAGTGGATAACAGACATAGTCAGCAAATAAGAAAGACAGAAGAAAAGAAATGGTGAGGGGGAAAATGAAGGAAAGACAAGAAAATAGAAAGTAAAGGAGAGCAGTAAATGAGCACTGAAGAGAAACACCTAACAAGGAATGGAAGGGAAATTGGTAAAATATTTTACTATTACTTGGTAAGACTCTCAGCTCATCTTTTAAAAACTATTTCCAATCTGCGTAATCATCCTATACAACAATGGACAACACATATAATTTTAAGAGAGGAGATAATACTGCTCCCACACCCCGTGATTCTTCTCCACTGAACAAGACTGTGACATCCACAATTCTCGTGAGCATTGTTGGAAATGACATCTCCAATACCATAAGGGTTAGGGATATTCTAGCTCTATGTGAGCCAATCACCTGGAAGAGTTACTTGAAATTCTCCCTCATCTATAGTGTCCTTGAAACAGCTCACATCATAGCTAAGTTGCAAACAGTTATTTTCTTGAAACTCGCCTCCTACTTCTCTGATTTATTTACGTCTTTGAATGGAGCCACTTCAAGACACAGCATTCTGCCTAATATCTCTTGCAGTTAACTCAGTCAGTTGTTGCCTCATCTCAGAATAAATCCTCAGGGAATGGTATGTGGCTCCCTTTTTAGCCTCAAGATACCTCTGCCCCATTTTCGTGATCTTCCAGGATCCCATCTTTGCCAATCAGGAGGAAATCTGAGCTATTAAGCAATAGCTCATGGCTGGACGGTTATCGAAACAAGAAGCATGGCTACATTGTGCCTTTTTCTCCTGGGCAGCTTTTTAAGTGACCTCCCTAAGACCTGTGCAAGGAGAGATGCTTTTCCTATAATCTGCCAGGTAAAAATGACCAGGGTTTCTCCCTGGAGTCAGGTTTTGGCAATATATCACATTATCACCCTTCCTTCTCCTGGTTGCACATCTGATTAATTTCACTTTTCCTCATTTTCTTGTTTAGTGGCTCTTTCTCATCCTCATCTGGTAGTTAGGCTTTGGCCATTTCCACACTACACTGTTATAGTGCTATTATTCCACTTTCAACATTCTGTGGAATTCTGGGGATTGTAGTTTACTGTCTCTGGCTGAAAATTCTAAATGCCCCTCCCTAAACTGCAAACTCCAAGTTTCCACAGGATGTTGAAAATGGAATAATAGCACTATAACAGTGTAGTACAGAAATGGCCTTTGGCTTTTGCTTCTGTTCTTCTTCTGTTGTGCCTCCTTTGTTGTATCTCCATTTTCATTCTGGTTGTTCCTTTCTTCTCATACCCTCTGTCTCTCTTTCTGGCTCTTACTTTTCTTGGATAGTCCTCCCACCCCCACTTCCTCCTCCTTTTTTCCCCTTCTGGATGTGTTACCATTCAAAAAACTTCATGGTATATCCCAGCCACACCTTCCCACCTCTTCTGGTCACAGCTGGAGGTGGGAAGGGGCTGTGAAAACAAAGGGGACTAAAAGGAACAGGGAGCACACAGGGACCACTCAATTCCCTTTTTGCAGCAACTACATTGTCTGTTGGTCTGTTTCTGGGCACAATTCTAAGTGCTGGTGATGACCTACCTTTAAAGTCCTATATGGCTTGGGTCTAGGTTATTTAAAAGACCATGGCCCTTTCCACACCTTACCGGCTTCTGGCACTGGGGTGTGGGGATCATGCAAGCAGCCTCCAGTGAGAGGCTTTCGTGTCCGGGGTCCTTCAGCTCTGCACGAGCTGCCTGCTTGCACGAGAGCCCCGCCTCTTCCTTCCGCAGCGCAGCCTGGGAGTTTCCCAGGCTGTGCTGGGGCAGGAAGCATGACTGGCACAGCTCCGGAGGCTTTGCATGCCAGGTAAGTGCGCATGGGCCCCAGGAGCAATGCACAATCATGCACCATTTTCAGCTTCTAGCTGAAAATGAAAAGGTGTGCGATCAATGCCTGCTGGCCCCTGGAGTATCACGCGATTGTGAGCGCATCATGCGGATCACTCCTCACAATCGTGTGACACTCCAGGCCCTCTTTCGCATGAAAAATGCAGTGCGAAAAGGGCCCACATCTCCCTTTATGAGCCCATTAGACCTCCAAAATCTTCTGGAGAGGCTCTTCTCTCTACCCAACCACCTCTTCAGGCTTGCTTGATTGGAACAAGGAAGAGGGCCTTCTTGGTTTCTGCTCTCAGATTTTGGAACTCCCTCCCTAGAGAGGCCAGGATTCCTCCATCCTTGCTGTCCTTCAACCAACAAGTTAAAATATTTTTATGACATGAAGCTTTTAGGAACTGGCTGGGATGAGCTTTTACCACTGTGTGGTGCCATTCTTAAAGTTTATATATAGTCCTTCAACGTTTTTAATGTTTTCAATTTTATACAATGTTGTATAATTGTATTGTTTTAAAATTGTTTTAAAATAAGTTTTATTTTTATACTTGTATTGGGGTTTTGTATAGTTTTTAATCATTATTGTTTTTAAATTTAATGTTAGCTGCATTTATGAAGTTTGTTCTCTTCTGGAAAGGGCAAATTAGTATAAATGTTAAAGGAAAGTAAATTTACTGTAATATATAATCCTAAACAAGCAAAGAGGGACTACTGAGAAAATGCAAGTGAAGAAATCATAAAGATGGTGTGAAAAATGTTTATTTATTCTATTTATAGGTTGTCCTATGACAAAAGGAATTTGAATCATTTACTAGATAAAAACAATTATAATAAAATAGAATAAAACAAAGAAAAAATCCCTGACGGCTATAGAGTCAAAGAAACTACTTTAAAAATGGAGTAAAAGAACACAGCTCTACAGCACCATCAATTAAAAAAGCAAGGCAGAAGAACAAAATTTGTTAGAGATGAAGCAATATTATTGTTGTGTGCCTTGAAGTCATTCCTGACTTATGGTGACATTAAGGTGAACTTGTCATAGGGTTTTCTATCGTTGGGTTTTCTTGACAAGGTTTGTTTGGAGGGGATTTGCCTTTGTCTTTCTCTGAGGCTGAAAAAACATGACTTGTCCAAGGTCATATAGTGGGTTTTTATGGATGAGTGAACTCTGGTTTCCAGAATCATAGCCCAATGTTCAAGCAATGGCACCATGCTGGCTCTCATGAAACAATATTAAAGAACCATAAAAATGAATAGTATTGGGAAAAGCAAAAGATATTTGTCTGCTGCTGGAATGTCATTAAAATAGGTGACCTTCATGCAGAGTTTCATGGGAAAAGCATTCTACAACCTGAAAAGTTTGTTCACGACTGGTCAGCCATCTTACATCATTTGGTGGCCACTTTGATACTTGTCTTAAAGTGGGATTAAGTTTATATGGGACGAGGCAGCCACCTAAAGCAAACTATGAAGATGATTAAAGTTTAAAATCAGTGCTCTGAATTGGGCTTAGAATTGAATTGGAATCCAAGGGAAAGGATAAAGTATTTGTATACTGTGTTTGTAACTCACAGTCTCAGTTGATATCCTTGAAACCACATTAGTACCAACTCAGTACCAACTGAGGTTCTCAAACCCTTTTGAATTAATGTGCATTGGAGTAATCCAAGTAAGAGGTCACCAGGGCATACATCACAGAAGCCAGCATCTGTCTGTCCAGGCACAATCATAGTCAGTGTCCCAGCCTAAGTTGGTAGAAGGCACTTTGAGCCATGTGGGCCACTCTAGTGTAGTAATTTGAAGCTACTGGTCTTTGAAAGAAGTTTAGCTCCTTCCATAAGAGACAGAGCACCATTTACCTGGGCTTAGAAACAACTCACTAACAGTACCTCCATCTTCTCTATAGTTGGCTTCAGATTGATGGCCCTCAACATTTCCATTACTATTTCATTAGCTCATCCCATGTATTACCATTAGCACACACACATATACACTTTCAGTGAAAAAGGTAAACAAGATGTAAGAGAAATCTGTATATTAATGATGTCATAGGCCAAGTCCCTGAATGACCTCATTTGACAATTTAGTGGATGCTAAACAACATGGGAGATGGGATAGACTCCTATATGCAGAAGCTCAAAGCTCAAAGAGTGTCACAGAACTGAGTAGAAAATTCTGAGTAGCTGTCCAGATAGGAGTGAAGCCACCAAAGGGCAGTGCCACCAACACAACACTCAGCCTGTCCAAAAGACTACCATAGCCAATGATTTTGAAAGTCACTGAGATCCAGGAAAAAAATTAATAATCATTTATGATGATTAATATGATTAATAATCATTTGGGATGAATCCTATATTTGGAGCTTGTTTAATACCAAAAAATGTTTCACCAGACTGTCATCAAGTTATGGAGCCTTGGTGATGCAGTGGCTAAATGCTGGTGCAGCCACACCATTGTGAGTTTGACCCTGCAGGGCTCCAGGCTGACTCAGCCTTCCGTCCTTCAATAGGTTGGTAAAATGAGTACCCAGCTTGTTGGGGCAATTGGCTAAGCACATTGTAACATTGCTTAGCACTGATAAGCAGTACAGAAATGCAACTGCTAATGCTAACTGCTAACTGTTGCTATTTTGTATAATTTTGCCAAAAAGTAGACACAGTAACCAGATTCTATCCAAAATATGACAGCACCATGTGATAGCCTTGTCAAGTGGCAGCTCCAAGTCAAAATCCACATTGTCATCTTCACACATGGTATGACATTTTGCAGAGAAAAGTGATTGTGTTCATGGGGCTCGTCAGCACATTATAATGAGGTGCTGCAGTGGGGACCAGGCCCATTGCTTCAGTCAGAGCAGTCTTCTTTTCAAATTAATTTTCAAATTGATTGTTTCAAATTAATTAATTAATTAATTAATTAATTAGGGATCTATATTTGTGATACCTACAGTCTTAGTCCAGTTGTGAGTTGGATATCCATGCGCAGCATTAGGTAGATATCATGCTGTAGCATTTACCTAGTCACTGGCCCTGGAAGCTTTGACATAACAATTACCTGTTTGGATCTACAAAAGCCTATATAATCTCCCTAAATTTCTATTTCAACCATGTATGTGAGGCTATACAGGCACTGATTTTTTCAGGAGTTACATACACAGCAACACTTTGTACTCACATATCCCTGAATTATGTATTGATATATGTAAGAAGTCCCATATGAAATCAGGAAATCCATCCTTGCTACATGGATTTTAGATAGATTTATTTGCAGCTTCAGCTTACAAGCTATTATCTCAAGAAATCTTCTACTTAAATCTCAGTCCATAGATAGGTTTTTTTTTTCATTTTTGTTTGTCCTTTAGTGAATTAGGTTTCACTTAGCAATTTTTCACACAGTTCAGTCTCCTGTCTAACAGTAAACTTTGGCAGTTAATTTTTTTAAAAAAAAATTTGTAGCACAATACTTCTGTTGTGTATGTTATCTATCCATGTGGCTCTCAGGAGACAGAGATGGATCTTTGATCAATAAATACTGCCAAGGGAATACAGGAATACAATGACATAATCCAAATTATCTGGCTTCTTGTCCCTAAAAAATGTTATTTCTAAGAGTAGTTTGAAAACAATGATAGTCATGTATCTGAGGGATACTTGACAACTGATATGGACATTTGAAGGGAGAAAAATTACCCACCAGCTACATGCAGAAGTCATTCTTCTATGATCTTGGCAGTTGGGGAGAGCTTAGGTCACTTAACTGATTGACTGAATGTAATACTTTCCCCTAAAGAGCACAAAGCTATCTGTATGAGATATTGCTCAAAAAGAAATGTGTGACCAAAAGGAAGCATTACTTTGCTTTCTATAAGCAAAGTCTCTTTTTCATATTTGACAATGAATTATAACATATGAGTTTAAATGGCTTTTTTTAAAGTTCATCACTTATCCACTTTTCTAAAACACACGTTTGCTATGTTTATTTATGACATATATAAAGCAGAGACATTATAGCAACTGAACCAGAGGAGAACGTACGATGTAGAACTGAAGATCTTGCATGTATTATAGAAATTGCCATAATCTGTTGTTTTAGTTATGTTTAGCTGTCTGTGACTTATTTCTATGACTGAAACATGTGCGTTGCAAACATAAAACATTGCATCCTCAATTGTTTCTCAATGCAACTTTATGGTGATATTTTTCACTCTCAGTGGCATAAATCTGATTCATAGGAGACCACATCAAAGTCTGAATGCATGATTCATCTTTATGTCAGGTTAACTGGAACTGTTGAATCCCAAGGTAGTTTCTGTAGACTTTGTTTATAATCACACAGACACAGTCAATGGCTGATATTATCATTTCAGATGTTACTCATTATAGAAAAAACACAACCAGTAGCTGTGAAGATCTCTTGTTTTTTGTGGGAGGACACAGCAAGATAGTTTGGACCCAATAGAAAAGTCAAAAATAGTGAGAAAGTTTGTTCTCCACAATTTTTCATGTTGTTAAATAAAATGGCAGTGCAAGTGGTGGGAGGAGAGAAGAGACCTGAACTAGTATAGCATCAGATGCTATGGGGGAGGGTATGTGAGAGGGGTGGGGTGCTGAGTTATAAATTGTCTGCACACCCTTTTACAAGTCTCTTTGACACCTTCACTCAACTGACCCACTTGCCTCCATTACAATATAAGCTTAGCTGGTAGCTTTGGGGCTGGGTAAATTTTCCCCCCTTTGCCTGTCCCCTCCCACCTCATACTGTATTTGGGATCTTGGACAATTGGCTTTGGGTGATATCTATAAATAGGTTGTCATTGTGCAGGTAGTGGGGAGAGAATATAAGACTTCAGTATATACCTTTGGCACCCTTTTGGTGTAGGGTAGTGCACTATGATATCCTCTTTAGGGTTCTGTGGCCTAGGGAATGGGAAAAAAGGCTACCTTTGAAGTGAACCTGGCATCTGGGTTCTTACTACTACAGTTCTGAGACTTGGCTGGGAGTCTTCTGGGTTACTTTCCAATTATGCCAGTTGTACCGCAATCCCATTCCTGGTTTGCCCTTGGGGCTCAGATGTGTTGCCCAAGAGAAGGCTAAGGAGGAAGTCATGGAGTAACACCAGGCCTCAGCTGGATCCGCATCAGATTGTTTCCCTCTTGTGATTCATTCCCAGGCCAACACAATTTAAATAGTTAGGTCAAATAAAGTGGTCCTTATTTAACCCAAATTTCTGTGTCTGGTTTTGTTATTCCATGACTGGTTATCAAAAGTCAATGTTTGACACAGAAGTGTGGAAGGTGTCAGGCAGGTTTCTTTATATCTAGCTTTGTATGAAGCATATTTCAAAATATACTGCAGATAAAGAAACAGCAGTGGCTGGTGCCAACACATAAAATCTAGCAGTTGTTTAGGTCTATTTCTTTCAGCTCAGAACAGAACATGTGAGACTACAACTAATTCTTCTTCTTTCAACTAGAGCTAACACACTGAATTAATAAAAACTTAGTAAATAAATACCCTAAAGATACCAGATCCCATCTGATCTTGGAAGCTAAGCAGGGTCAGCCGTGGTTAATACTTGAACAGAAAAATGCCAACAAATACTGGCTGCTGTAGGCTGCATTGCAGAGGGGAAAACGTGGCAAAACTACATCTGAGTATTTATTGCCTAAGAAAACCATATGAAATTCATGGGGTTGCCCTAAGTTGAGAAGCAACTTAAAGGCACATATACACACAAGTGAACAGTATGAAGTATTATCTATATTATCAAAAGAAGAATGACTACTGTTGGCTGAAGGAGAAATTTCAGATACTTCAAAACAGGATATTAGCACAGCAGACAATAATCTGCCTAATCTGGAGAGGCAACTGAAAGTGCCACAGGGATGTATAAAGGCTTTGCGGCCGGTTGAACTCTGAAATGTGGACAACTGGTTGTTGGAAGAAATCATTTTGTTCTTTACTTGTGCACTACATTATTTTGGCAGGCCTCTGAGAAACCCTTCTGCCCTCAGACTTGAGTACCTGAAAGTAACAAAACTTTGGATTACATGCTTGTAAATAACAAATACCTAGATATCTGAAGGGATTTAAGTTGATGCATTTGGAAACCATTAATCAGCTCATGAGCAGATTTAGAATTCATATAGAAATCAAAAGAAAAACCCAAATTAGTCCATAGTGCTACATTAATTTTAGAGTAATGGATATGGGTACTAATTATCATATGTTCTCAAAATCTTTTACAAAAGAAATAACTTTCCTATTGGCCTTTTAAATATTTCTGTTATCATAAATCTTTCACAGATGATAAAACTGAATTATTAGGAGATGAAGTGCTACTTTTTTTTTTTTTTTTTGGCTTCCCCACTGGACTTTTTAACCATCCATTTATATATTTCAGTGAACTGCTAAAAATGTAGGCAATGGAAGTAATTGTTAACATAAATTAGGTTTAAGCATTTCTCACATGTCCTACGAAACTTTGCGCTGTCTTTTGCTTGTTCAAGCTCAGCTAGGCTTAAGTGTTACATTTCAGTGGCAATTTCACTCTACAATGTTTATTTTATTTTAATATGCATTTTGCAAAAGTCCTTGAGTTGTGACAAGATATCAGTGTTTCAGAACAATGCTGTGGAACAAACGAATTTCCAAAGCTTTTGTGGGATTAACAACTCCTTCCCCTCCCAATTTTCACCAGCAAGGTTATTTCTTTCAGTTTTTAAAATTTTGATTCTGTAGGTTCCAAGTACAAAGCTAGTATAGCTTCCCTCTTCTCATTTGTAGATGCAGGTCCAGGAAAGACGGGGGCTTTGGATCTAGGAATTCCAAAGCCTCCTCCTAATACATCTCTGCAATGTTCCTTTTTTTGCTGTTTCTGCCTATGGAGTCCTGCTGGCAGGGCAGAAATCTAAGCTACTATCCAGGAGATGTGGATGAGCTATCTACAGTTGCGTAGAAATGTGGGGGGGGGCAATTCACCCCAAGCAGCAATGTTTCTGGGGCGTACTGGCCCGTAGCCATGCCCCAGCACACCCTGGCCATGTCCCCACATGCCCTGGCCACACCCCCATGCACCACAGCAGTGCCTCCATGCACACTCAGTGTCCTTCATGCCATAGCCCCACACACCCCGTCCACACACTCCACGCTCCGCCACTGGCTCTCTACCTACAAAGGAGGAGATTTGGAGTATCCCAGGGCTTCTGAGATGCTCTTCCAGAGGCCGTAGGGTTTCACAGTTAATTTGGTGTGTGTGTGTGTGTGTGTGTGTGTGTGCGTGTGTGCTCGTGTGTCCTCTAGATCAGTAGAAACCTGAATATGAGGACAAGTACACTTTCATCATGGTTCAGATACATTTGTAAAAAAAAAAGTGGATAAATAAATAACACTTTCTCAAATACTTTCAACACAAAGTGGAACGTGTCTTTCAGTACAGTGTTTCAATTGGTTCCAAGTTCACATTAGTCTCATAGAAAAGTTCATGTTTGCTTGTCCCGACCAAGGTGTGTGTGTGTGGGGGGGGGGAGCATGACATATCCAGCATGACAGAATTAACCAGAGGAATTTCTGATGCTCATTATTAGGACACCAGATCATTGGTGCATATAAAGTTTCTCTCGAGATGCACCTCTGAGGCACACTTTTATTTTATTTGAAGGCCATGTAAAAAAGATATAGCTGTTAATTTATTTCCTTCCCCACACCTACTTAAAGTAACAAATGCTAAAACAGTCAAACTGACCAGTAGGACAATGCCATATGGGTTAGAGGAGGATTTTCTCATTTCCACTCGGAACTTGACTAGTCCTGAATACCAACTGCTGCATCTGTAAAAACTGATAGCAGAATATATAAGGTGAAGAAATGTTATGTAACGGTGACTTCTCCAAGAGTTCCCAGTGTTAACAGGAATTTGAGAAACCCTATCTCTCTTTCTCTCTGTATGCCTATTCCTCTATTGGCAGTAGTTTTTAAAATGTTCAGAAGTCTTCCTTGAACAGAGTCAGGAACATCAGGGAGGGGGCAAAGCCTCAATGTCCCACCAGAGCTTCCAGCCCCCTTTGCAACTTGGTAAGTTTGGGAAAAGATACAGGAGAAGAGAAAATGAAAGACAATAGTGAAGTTCACATTGGATGTCCCCCCAACACAGCAGAGTTGTGTGTTTTTTTAATGCTTTCTTTTTTAAAAAAAAAGCCACTATGGCCAACAAATACACATCCAAGAAGCTTTCCCTGATATTCACCAAAGAAGGTCAGAAGGATTTAAACCTTTCCAGGTTGGGGTTGTTAAACAAAGTCATGGGGAAGGGAAAGATTTGGAAACTAAAGCTGAAACAATGGACAAAGGGATGGGAAAAGAACAGGTTGATTTGATAACCTTAAAAGGTTTTGGTGGACTAATAGGCTTCGTGTTAATGGAAAATATGAACATAAACGATCAAGTTGAGTTGATGGATGGAGTAGTTCTTAAAATGGATGGGAAAGCTAACATGGGGTTGTTCAGATGAATGTGGATTGTTTGGGGTCTCAAAATAATTATGTTAAATTATGGAGTGGGACTGAGGTAGATATGTTCGAAGGGGAGAGATAGTATTAGGGAGAATTTTTTTGATGGAAAAAGGTCTTTCTAAGAAAAATGTTACTATGTCAGACAACTATTGCTTTGACAGTTGATGTACCATTTAAGAAATGGCAGGGTAAGCTACATAAGTCTCCAAGGAAGAAACCAAGAGTTAATTATAAATTGAAGAACAGCAGAAATGAATAAACTGATTTGTTGGATTAGAGAAAGGTTGAGATTTCTTAATGATTTGAAACAAAGAGTTGGTTTTTTTCAGAAAAAAAAAAAAAGAAATGAACTGGTAACTTGTGGTTTTGATGATTAGAGAGGATGGGTTGTATAAAGAAGAAAATAAATTGCAGTTCAGGATAGAAAGGCATGCAGAATTATATTCATGTGTAGCTGTCAAGAGGAAGATTGGAAATAATTTTTTTTTCTTTTCCCTTCTTTTTTTCCCTTTTCTTTCTGCTTTTTTTTTGTTTCCTCAATCTTTGAAATTTCTGTAAGTTTTATTATACTTTTAAAACTTTTAATAAAAATAAAATTAGAGAAAGATTAACCAAACCCAAATTGAAAAGAATGGGCTTGAAATGAGAATGTTCCCCCCCATACACATGCTTTATAAAATATTTTAGCTCATTGCTTAGTTTGCTTTGTGTCTGGATAGCCTATTTCTCTTGGAGAAATGAAATTATTTTGTTACCTTTTATGTTTGTCAACATTTTAGTAAAATTTGCCAACCAGAAAGTTGAAGGGTTTTTTTTTTCCTTCTGATTCATAGTTGGGACTGAAATGAGGTGTTATGGGGGGAAAAACCAACCCAAAATCTCATATGAACAAGATGGTGCACTTAAAAAGAATAAGGAAGGGCTCTGTGTTGTTAAAAAAAAAGACCTAAATCCTACTGTTTGTTGGTTTGTTTGACTGATATCCTTTCTTTCTCCCAATAGACTGTTAAGCTACACTGATTGAAAACCTTCTGAAAGCCTTCAAATTATGACAAGGTGAATAAAAAAGAGGTTGTTAATCCCAACTGGAGTGGACTGACTGAATCAATGGAAACTAGGTAAATAAGCACTAATTTAAGGTCTGTTGATTGAAAGGCTCCACTCTTGTTGAGATCAGAGTAGAATTTAGACAAAAGTTTTTGCCAGACTAGGTATCATAAGACAAATAGATTCATAGGTGCATTGATGCTGGACACAGTATGTGTATGTGATGCTCCAAAATGTGTAAAAAATATACGATGTGTTATAATGTGTAATAAACTACAAAATCAGCAGAGTACTTTTTTAAAAATGGGACTGTGAAGAGATTGTATCTTCATTTACACTTTATGGTAGCACCACAAGTCAATTGATTTACTGTATTTTAAGAAAATTTAATACTGTAATGGTCTAGAGATCTTTAAACATGATTTTGGAAAGTGCATCCTTTTTTTGAATGAAAGGATAAAACAGAGGGCAAACTACAAGTTACAAGAAACATGACACAAATTGCCACAGAAATGAGAAACTCTATACTTCCTCCTTCTCTCTGCCTGCCAAAAACAAAATGTGTTACACTGTGATGTTTTGAATTTACTTGGTGCTATGAATGGTAGTGGGTGAAGTGAAAGGTGGGATGGAACAA
This sequence comes from Cyclura pinguis, assembly GCA_030412105.1. Taxonomy (NCBI): domain Eukaryota; kingdom Metazoa; phylum Chordata; class Lepidosauria; order Squamata; family Iguanidae; genus Cyclura; species Cyclura pinguis. The sequence continues at coordinate 137,943,287 of CM059600.1, forward strand.
CTTAGATCACAGGACACATCAACTTTGGTATACTTATAGTTATTAGCCAGATGAAGAACTATATAAATACTGCTTATGGTGGCTGACATATGTCCCTAGTGATTGCTTCATCCTAACAAAAAACCAGTGCCAGTCTTAACTGTTTTGGCAGATCATGGAAGGGACTGCAGAGGCACCACAGCACTTCTTCCAGCATAGCTGTCAAGTAGTTACTTGCACGAAAGTGTCTGCAAACTTTGAAATCTCTTGTTTCAGAAAAATAGAAGCTTCTTCCATTAGGAAAAAAAATGTTTAGGAGATCGTAGATATTTCAGTATGGCAGTATGTCAGCACAGATGTCAAATCAAATAGTTTTTGTTTGTTTTATATGTTATTTTTATTGGAACCAATGAGAGATTTTACCTAGTAACATCTGTGTAATGGTGATGGAAATAAAGGTTGGATGATGGCAGGAGAAAATGTCTTCCACACACACAGAGACATAGTGCAGTCTTATTCTAAGTCCCTATCTTCACCCTCTGAGCTGTTTGTTTAACAGCAGCTTGTTACACATCAAACTGCATGACAAATGTCTTGTCTAGTTTGGCCCAGAAGCTGTTTTCACTGGTAGGTTACTCAGTAGATTGTTCAGTCTTCTTGGAGACTTTGTTTTTTGGTTGAAAAGGTGGGATAGAAATCAAAGGAATGAATAAAAGGATGGAGTAATTGGTGGTGGGGGAACTGCAAAGCCTCTGTCTCATTGCCATAACTTTTGTAACGATATTTCTGTGTCACAGACAAAAAGATAACAGAAGCAATTTCTGGAACCTAGGGATATTTTGAGTGATTACAGCTTTAGGTCTTTGCCAGCCTTGATCCAGCTATTATGAGAGAAGACTATTTGGCTTGAGGCAAGCTAGTATGTCTTCAGAAAAAAAAAAGAAGAAGAAGAAGAAACCCAGAAGGGTTTAGAGATTCAGCAGATTTGGGCAAATCAATGTATTTTTGCTTGTTTGATGTTAAAACCCTTACTTTCTATATTAAATTTCACTCATTGTAAGCTTAGTGATGTTTTCTCAGGTAAAATTTAATTAATTGCACTGACAATATCAAGTGGACAGGTATGTGTGTACATGCCTTAGAGATTTGTCCTTTTTTACTACAAAGCTTCCTAGAAGCCTATCTTTCCTTTTGTGCTTTCTTTGAATGCTTGAAAAAAATTTGAAGTATAAATGGAATTGAAGGGAAACCAACCAATATTATTCTGAGAGGTGCATATGGTTCTAAGTACCTTTATCTCTCCCTCCCTCCATCATGTTTCATTTGTCATTCTTAATTAACAAACATCTTTGGATTTACTACATCTGTCATTTTCAATGTCAATATAGTCACCGTTCAACTCCCTGTCCTAAGAACTTCATATCATCTATCATAATCATTTACATTGTGTACAGAGAAGCAAGTTAGGCCGCAAGCACAGAAAGCAAGGATATTATCCAATCAAAGCATTGAGCTGCAGGTGAAAGTATTCTGTGTTGGCCTGGAAATGAAGCATGAGGATGGAGCAACCTGATGGAGGTCCAGCTGAGGCCAGGTGTCATTCCTTCCCTAGGGTGAAACACCTCAACCCCAAGAGCAATCCAAATACTTGTGTTGCTTCCCAGCGAGACATTATTGGAAGGTAACCCAAGAAGCTCCCACACAAACCACAGGACTCTACAAGTGAGAGTCCGAATCCCAGGTTAGCCTCAACAGTAGGCTCCTTCCTCACTCCCTGGGCCTCAGGACCTAAAGGTGGAAGCTCCAGAGCCCTGCCCTACACCAAAAGGAAGCTATAAGTGTACATTGAAGTCTTATATTCACCCCCGGCTACCTGTCAAATGATAGCCTATTTATTGACACCACCCAAAGACAATTTCTCAAGTTCCACAGATACAGGCTGGGGTAGGCAAACAACCCAAGTAAAGGGGAAAAAAATCCTACCCAGGCCTGAAACAGTCAGAAGTATCTCACACTGCACTGAAGGCAGAAAGGTGGTCTGTGCTTAGCTGACCCAAAGAGGGCACATGAAGGGGTAAGCAGGCTTAAATAACCCTTAAAGCTTTGCCCCATCACATGCAGCAATCTGGTATTAGCACCAGTTGGACAGTACTCTGTTCTCTCCCATGGAGGCCATCAAAATGCTACCCTTTCCCACAGCGCCATTTGTTGGAAGATATGAGGATTCACATCTCCATATAATATTTTAAATGTGGCAGGTAAATAGTGTGGTCTGGAGGGAAAAAGTTGGACTGGTATCAAACCTGGCATCACTGGGCATCTGTTAAGGGCTAATCTCTGCTTCCCCTTCGTGCTGACTGCCATTGCTACCCATTTATTCTCTCTAGAAGCAAACACTGAGATGACAGAAAGATAGTGAATTTACAGTGGACAGTTATCACAGCACTGGTTGAAGTATCAGTGGATAACCATGCTTCCCCACTAATAGAGAGCCACATCTGAGAAGTGATGTGGGAAAAAAAGGAAAAAGAAGTTTAGTTCATGGTGAGATGCCTTTAAATCTTAGACACTTGCCCATTCCTAGCTTGCCCCAGGCCTATTTCATTCAGTGTGAAGGTATTTATCTATTTACTGGAGCTGGCAATCACACCCTGCCAACATTTCAAGGATGAAAACTGGAACAATATGACCAAGCAACACTGGAATGCGTCCAAGATGGCAAAAGTTATTTACACAGGCTAAGGAAGCTGCAGCAGTTTGTTGTCTGATCCTACTGAGAAGGTCACATTTCATTTCCCTCCTCTCCTCTCCCACTTGATGAATTGATTGAGTACAGATTGTTTTGCACTTTGAACTCAGTTTGCAGCAAGTGAAGTAACTGAAGGATAAAATAGGAAAATGGGAGGAGGAGGGAGAAACTGGGACATTTGAAAAGCAGTTGGAAAAATGGGACAAGAAGGGATCAAGATTGTCCCTGGCAAATTGGGACAGTTGAAGAGTATGCACACTGTCAGTATGGCAAAAAGCCAGGGGCAAGGGCTGTCATACTGTTTGGAGAAAGGCATGAAGTAGAGTATCAGCACTGTGACTGATGAGACTTGTTGTTGTACAAGTCCTGGAAGCTGTGGCTCAAGGCCTGGATAAACTCCCATGTGTCATGTCAGCTGTACTAATGTCATATGGGATATGATCCCTCACAAAAATGGAGGTGGTTGCTGCAATGACTGGACACATTTTGTCACCCACTTGACTGCTGAAAAAACCACTTTCCTTCCGCATGTCTGTGAGTTGCCATATTACCTGGTCAGTTGGTTTTACACAGATTCTCAAACTATTTACCGAGTTGTTTCATCTCTGTTTCCACACCCAGCTGTCCCCAAATCAATTCCAGCTCACCTTCCAACACTAGTCTGACTGACTCTGTATCATCACAAGGATTAACCTTTAGCACAGCACAAGACCTCAGGTTTTGGTCCTGAAATTGAGAGAACTGAATGCTGCTAACCTAACAACCCTAGAACTTTATCCGCTCTTCCAAGTGAGGCCAATTAAGGCCAATAGGAAAGGTAACTAAATAGCAATAAGGAAGGGGGTGGAAACCCTAAGGAAAGGTGGGAATCTCATGAAGAATACCACTGAGCCCACCTTCCCCAGATGCCTCTCCTAAACCCAGGACTATTGGAGAAAAGAGACAGGGAGAGGAATATGTAATATCCTACTGCACCCCTGTGAGGAAGGTGAGTGAAGGAAAAAGTGGTTGGGATAGTAGTTAAACATCCTTTCCCATCCCACTGCTTCTCCTTTCCAAAATGTGCTTTTCCATTTTGCTTTGTTTAGATATTGAAGTCCAAGTTTCCAGTTTCATATAACTGTTGAATGACTAGTTTCTCCTTAGATACATAGGAAAAGATTCCACAAGCCATGAACTGTACCTGTAATTCATTGTCTGCTGGTAAAACTTCCACTGACTATTGGTGATGAGACTCTTACTTGAAAAGATGCTTTTGGAAAGTCATACCTCTGAACAAATTATCAAGTAACCTGAATTGAAAAATGGCAAGCAGAGATCAAAAGTGAAAGATTAAGATGGAAAATGGATTGATGTGACAACCTTTCCATTTAGAGCAATTCCATCTGCACATGACACATGACCTTGTTGCACCCCTGCCCCACTTTGAAATTGAAATGAAAATATCAATGTATATTTCATTGAAAGATGCTTTTCTACTCCTTTAATAATAACATGCATATAAATAGTTGGAGTACAAGAGCAAAGCCAATTTTGGGGACTGCATAAAAGCAAGTAGAAGGTAGTCACAAGTTCATGCCAGCTAGTCCTGCTGCTACCAATGTGTTCATTGCCCATGTTGCTGCCAACCATGTTTTTGGTGGCAATTAGGGGCAGCCCTAGACATACACTGTTTGGTTCAGCATTCCTCATTCATGCTTCATTTAAGTGTTAGGGGATTTGGGTAAAATTATAGTTTTCATGGATTTGTTTTGTTTTGAGACCTTAATCATAACGATGTTTGTTTCCTTTTTGAAGTAAATCCAAATGAGTCAGTAACTGTACTTAAGCCTGTAAGCCAAAAAGCAGTGTAAAATCAGAAAATGAAAATAAAGCTATAATAAACTAGATAAAGCCATTCAGTTTGTCTGTCTGTATATTTACCTTGAACTACACAGAGGGGGAATTACTCTTAATCAAGGATTTTAGGCTTGTACTATCTTGCAATGATAGCAATCCACCATTAAAAAAAGCCTACTGTTGCATTTCTATCCCTATTTCTATTCAGTCTCATTCAAGACAAATGTTTTTACTTCTGAATAAACATGCTTAAAATCACATTTAACATCTATTAGGAGTTAAACAACTTTGAAATAAGACAGACTCCCATTTACACGCTGGCAAATACTATTTGCCTGTGTATAAGACACACTGGTGTATAAGATGTACCTCATTTTCAAACAGTATATTTTTTGGAAAAAGTGAGTCTTGTACATCAGCAAATAATGGTAATACTGATGCCATAATACAAAACTTGACAAAAAGAAATACAAGAGATTATACAGAAGAGAACAACAATATTAAATAAAACCAAGTCAACAAGAAACCAACATGTCACTCTGGGTCAGCGAAAATAGTATGAATGAAAGCAGATGACAGAATGGGGAAGAATAAATACTAGATGTTATATTCAATTATATTTTTATTTCTGAACTCAAATTCTTTATCCTACCAGGTTCAAGACAGATATTCAGCTTGTCCAAAGAATGGCAACAGTATAGAGAGAGAGAGTCTCTCTGGTAAAATAAAGTACTGTAGAAAGAAATATGAGCATGTGAAGACTGACGTATGCAATATGTTGGTACTAAGTGGAGCTCCCACCATTTTATAGCCCAGTGGGATCTGTTTGTGTCAAGTCTGAACTAAAATCTGTATGGGGAAAAGGTTTCAATCCTCCCTCCCACACTTGTGTATGATGATCCAGATTCTAAGCAGGATCAGAGACACTTACATGAATATAGAAAAGAAAAGGATTGTTAACTTCATGCTATGCATTTAACACAAAATGTAACTTAGTAGATCAGACTCTGGAGACTGGGCTTTATGACCCAAAATGTATTGGGCAGTACAAGTGAGAAAGCACAATTTATTTCCATAGGATAGGACTGCAGCCCTAACAAAACTCTGGTAATTGTTCCTGATATACCTGCCACAAATGTATGAAGAGAAATGAATAGGCAGCAAACGCTTGCCAAGTTTACCAAAGCTCTTGGCTTGTTGTGTGCCTTCAAGTTGTTTCTGAATTATTGTGACCCTAAGGGGACCCTACGATGTGGTTTTCTTGGCAGGATTTGTTCAGAGGTAATTTGTCTTTGCCTTCTTTTGCAGTTGAGAGAGTATGATTTGCCCAAGATCACCCCATTTGTTTCCATAGCTGACTGGGGATGCAAACTCTAGCTTCAGAAATCATAGGCCATTTCCACCCTACGTTGTTATAGTGCTATTATTCCACTTTCAACATCCTGTGGAATTCTGGGGTTTGTAGTTTACTGAGACCAAAGAGATCTCTGGCTGAGAATACTAAATACCCCTCCCCAAACTGCAAACCCCAGGGTTCCATAGAATGTTGAAAGTGGAATAATAGCACTATAACAGTGTAGTGCAGAAATGGCTGTAGTCTAATGTTCAAACCATTACAGGATGCTGGCTGTCAAAGTTGGTAGGGTCCAAGGTGTGGAATTCCCTTCTGAGTTAGTTGAACCAGGGGCTCACTTACTTTCTTTTCAGTGTGCAATGAAATCTGGTTTGTTCTTATGAGACCTTAATAAAATTTCATGTTTCTGTTTTGTTGCTTAGTCTTGACAATTCTTGGACACATTTGTTTTTGTTTCTAATCTGTTGTTTGCCACAATTCTCAGGATGCTTGTCTTTGACTTTTTTTTAAATTTAATAAAGTTTATTGAAATATTTTTAAAAAACATAAAAACACAAAAATATATAACAAAATATTATACAACATATATAATATACATAATTTATGAAGTGTACATCAAACACAGAGTCAGTACAAAATCGTAGATAGTGAAGAGATAAAGAATGAAAGAATAAAAAGCAAAAACAGCAAAACAACAACAACCAAAACAGCAAAAAGATATAGCAGCAAGACTATACATAAAAAAAATCACAATTATTTAGATTATGATTCGTTTCAGTATTTCTTTTCTGATTACAAACCTTACAACACATCTGTGACACATCTAAGACAAGCACAAAGTGACTTCCTATCCCATCTCAGTTGGGTGAGCTAATACTAAATTTTATTTTAAATGTTGTTAACTGTGTTGAGAGATTAGCACTACATTAGGATATGAACCTATAAAACATACAAAATGTATAAAAATTACTATAGATTTTGAGATCCTTAAAAATGTGTTCATATACACACACAAATCATCTTTGCTCATCAATGCTCATTCTCTGCCATTAATAGAATAATGAACATCCCTTAAGAATACTTAAGAATAAATACCTTAAATACATTTCTCACATTTCCCTACCCCCCCCCCCAAAAAAATCACATTAATCTTATGTTTCATTGTTCTATTGTCTCTTTCCATGCTTAAACTCTCACTAATTTACCTTGGCAATAATTCTACTCTGCAGGTTTATTTCTGTTTCTTGAAAACAAATCCAAAGAACAGGAATCATACAAAGAAAGTTGAGCTCTTAAAGGTCGTGACACAGGAGTCAAAAAGGTTAATATTGTCCCTGAACTACATGAGGCATGTATGGCTCATATCCTCTGTCAATAGAGATGACAACTTTGATCCTCCTCATGGTGTCACTTGAGATTTCTTTCAGAAAAGGAGAAAAATAGCTATATTATCAACAAAATTAGATATTCTAGGGATGGCAAACTGATGCTATGCCTTTAATAGTAGCATAGAACTAGGGTAGGTTATAGTCAGTGGTTAGGAGGACTACTTGGTAACACCTCAGTTTGCTGGGGTTCTTGTAAAGTATGCCGGTCTAGACATGGTGTGGACATGGTATTCTGTAGTTGCTAAACATAGGTGAATACTCAGATTCTTTTATACCAAATTTGTTAATTATTAACACTTTCTGAGTATTTTCCATTGCTTTGTAAGTGCAAATGATATTTGTGGGGCAATTCATTTTCTAATTAAAAAAAAAGAACAAGAAAGAAAGAAAATCGAACAAGCTAAAAAGACTAAATACATTTAAAACACTAGATTTCCTATGTTGGTCCCCAATCCACCATTAAATGAATGGAAGTGCTCCTTTTAGATGTGGAAGTACTTTGGGTCTAGTGGAGGTTCCTGTTCTGTGAACTAGATTATGTGGGATATGGAATTGGGAGGGGCTGCTAATACACCAGAGGACAGGATCAAAATTCAAAATGACCTGGACAGATTGGAGAGCTGGGCCAAGGCTAACAAAATGAAATTCAACAGAGAGAAGTGTAAGGTCCTACACTTAGGTAGAAAAAATGGAATGCTGAAATATAGGATGGGGGACACGTGGCTGGATGGCAGTATGTGTGAAAGGGATCTAGGAGTCTTAATAGACCACAAGCTGAACATGAGTCAGCAATGTGATGCGGCAGCCAAGAAAGCCAATGCAATTCTCGGCTGCATCAATAGGAGTATGGTGTCTCGATCGAGGGAGGTACTGGTACCACTCTACTCTGCTTTGGTTAGACCTCATCTGTAATACTGTGTCCAGTTCTGGGCACCCCAATTCAAGAAGGACATGGTCAAGCTGGAGCAGGTCCAGAGGAGGGCGACCAAAATGGTGAAGGGCCTGGAAGCCAAGCCCTATGAGGATAGACTTAGAGAGCTGGGTATGTTTAGTCTGCAGAAGAGAAGGTTAAGAGGGGACATGATAGCTCTGTTTAAATATTTGAAGGGATGCCATGTAGATGAGGGAGAGGGCTTGTTTTCTGCCGCTCCAGAGACCAGGACAAGGAGCAATGGATTCAAGCTGCAGGAAAGGAGATTCCACCTGAACCTCAGGAAGAACTTCCTGACAGTCAGGGCTGTCCGGCAGTGGAATATGCTGCCTCGGAGTGTGGTGGAGTCTCCTTCTTTGGAGGTTTTTAAGCAGAGGCTGGATGGCCATCTGTCGGGAGTGCTTTGAGAGTGTTCCTGCATGGCAGGGGGTTGGACTGGATGGCCCATGTGGTCTCTTCCAACTCTACATTTCTATGATTCTATGATTCTATGATTCTATGGAAGGAAACTGTGTTTGCTGACCGCTTTTGCTTCCTGTAGTCCTAAGCTATTCTGAAGCCTCTCAAAAATCTAAAGCAGACTTCCAGAGTTACAGAGAGTTGCAAGGCAGAGCAGCTGATTTGGCTTGTAGAAGAATCCAGTCCACAGAATTCTGCTGAACACAACTCAGACTGCAACCGCCTACATAAAGTGAAATCTGGCAGCTACAGTTTGAAGGTATATAGTAACAGGTCTAGCCCATCCCATATCAAAGATCCCCACTATGACTTCCAATACAGTCAGCTCTGTATCTGTGGATTTTTTATCCGTGGATCCAACCAGCCATGGCTTGAAAATATTTTTTTAAAAATGCCCAAAGCAAACTTTGACTCTGCCATCTTTGACTCTGCCATTTTATATAAGAGAATGGTTTTACTACACCATTGTACATAAAGGGACTTGAGCATCCACAACTTTTGGTATCTACAGGGGATCCTGGATCCTGGAACCAACCCTACTAGATACCAAGGGCCCACAGTACAGCTTTCAGTATAGTTGAAGGTAGACATGGCCACAATACATTTGAACTATGATTCATTAAAGCTGACCATTAGAAATTAGAAATTAATTTGTTGTCCTTAAGATTTATAGCTGAGCCAGTGTGATTCACTGAATTGCATTACTTGATTTGCTGCTTAAGTCCTTTATTTTCAGAAGAAGCCACGGGATTTCCAAAGAATGAATGTGACCTGCTGGAGAGGGAGAGGAGTGAAAAACAGAAAGGGGACTTGACAGAGAAAATGAAGAGAAGGAGAAACAAAGAGACAATGAAAATTATACATATACTTACTCCATTATAAGAAAGTAGTGCTAGGATAACAGTTGAACTTTCTAACAGACTGCAGGTTTTGTCTTCTGTTACAATTCCACCTGTTTTTTTAAAAAACCAGTCTGTTACCAGGCTGTTGTCTTTTTTACTTTTGTAATACTGTGAAAATGTGGTCTTCCTCCCTACCTTCCTGTCAGCAAAAAACACACTCTATCTACCTTCTGCCTTGACTATTGTACCTTTTTTCTTTCAGGTCTTTCTTGGCATCACACTATGCAGAACTCTGACAGTAAAATAATTTGCCATGTTGTTGCTCCATGCTGCAGTCCTCCTTAAATCCCCACACTAGCTTTCTTATCTCCTTTCTGATGTGAACCAAACTCCTTATCCTCACCTTCAGAGTTAGGTTTTCTGCTTGATAGACTCCCTATCTCTCTGCACTTGCTCTGATTTTCATTACACCAGCTCCACCCTTAGTAATCCAATGATTTCCAATTTCCTCAAGAACTCCACAACTCCAACCCTACCTTCTTTGTTGTCATTTATTTCTGGAACAGTCTGCCTGAAAATGATATCTTTATGATACTGTCCATCTCCTTCCAAATCTATATTGAAAACCCACCTTATCCTGAATCATTCAGCACTATCCTCTTGCAATGATGATACTATATTGAACTAAATTCAAAGGCATGCATCGAGACTTAGACCACATTCTAAGGACAAGGACCAACTGAGTTTACACCAGACTTAAGAGTGTTCAAAATTACTGAGAAGTGATCTCACCCTGTTCTAAATTTTTGCTAGCACTGTGGCTATGTGTTTCTAGGCTAGAAGAGGGTTAGATCTGGTGTAACTTGGAACCTCCTTACCCCTTCCCTTTTACAAAAGATTGCTCTCTCTGCAAATCTCTGTGATCTGCTGGCAGAAGAGTTTGGATCTAATTCAAATACCTATAGCTGGCACACCTTTGGGCCTTTCTGCTCTACATTGTTATAGTGCTATTATCCCACTTCCAACATCCCATGGAATCCTGAGGTTTGCAATTTAGGCATTTAGAATTCCCAGCCAGAGAGTTCTTTGGCATCAGTAAACTACAAACCTCAAAATTCCACAGGATGTTGGAAGTGGAATAATAGCACTATAACAGTGTGGTGCAGAAAGTCCCTTTGACTCAGAATGCTTAGAGTAGACCTTGAAATCAGTTAGGTCAGTAAGTCATAACTAATGTCACTGCCATTGATTTTAGCAGGTCTACTCTAATTATGATGTATAATCAAGCTGATATTTCATTTCTTATTTACCATTGCTTCCACATTTCTCCCCTTTTCCCTCTTTATTGAATCATTTAGATTGCAAAATCCTCAGGGCAGGAAGCTTTATTTTTGTTATTCCTTCACAAAGTAAAATGCATACCGATATACCTATAATAATTAAAACACACACTGACAGTGAGGCTACAGTGTAGAGAAGGAGGCAAAATAGCTGGGACCTTTACAAGTTTATGTGGATGTATCCATGTGACTATGTCCTGTGGAATTCAAAAAATTATTTTATGTAGCCAAGAAGACAAGCTATGTCACTGTTGTATTTGCTAGTATGATTCATTAACACATGGATGGAAACTCTGATACTGTTGAATCGCAGCTTCCCATTATTGCTTAACATTGTCCATAGCTGCTGAGAACTTCAACCAACCAACATCTGGACAGCCACACAATTTCCACTTCAATACATTAGAATGAACTAGAGTTTTACTGTACATTTAATGCATACAGTATTAAATATGCTTGCTACTTTTTCCCTAACCCCCCCCCGTATCAAAATTACTTAATGTCATTTCAAGTTGAAGCCATTCCATAAACACAAAGTGCAGAGTAATTCACATACAGAGCTCAACATATCTTTTGTCACAGATGGTAAGTGCACAGATTTCTCCCTCAAGGAAAGAAACCCTTTTTATAAAATAATTGCATATTCTGCTCCTTTTTTCTATTCACTGATGCTCTTGTGCTATTATATGCTGTCAAACTAGCAATTAGCATGCATCCTCTACAAGGCAAAAATGCAGCTTTCAAACTCCCTAAAAGTCCCGTAGGATATACAGAGTAGGTGAAATAAAGTGTGGGCTGCAAAGGAAACAATAATTAAGAAATGAAAATACTTAAAAAAAAAACCTCTTTAGTCATTTCCACCAAGATGTTGCTGGAAAGCTCTTTATCTGCTGTGCAAAGTGGTACATATTGGTTGTTTAAAATGGCTGTAAATGGTATAAAGAAATTGGTGTTTTCTTCCTTAACATTTTATAAAACATATCTTAGCTTTCTTTTCATATGGCTTATTATCTTATACAACCAGCCCCTATGTGTATTTATTGTAAAGTTCATCCCTCTGGGTTTATTGACACTTACGTTCCAGTAATTATGGAGAACACAGAACTTCATTGCACCCTATACCAGTGCCAGATTTGGTAGGGCCTTGAGCAATCCCTCCACAAGTGATCCTCAGTCAGTGGTGGGTCCTTCCCATTATGAAATAGAGGAAGTAACAGGAAAGCTGCTTCCTTAGATGGTGGAAGAGGCAGAGGAGTCGGCAGCCTCCCTTGCCATGAGGGAAATGAGTGACAATAGCAGAGGAGAAAAAGGTCTTGCTGGTAAGTAAAATTGTCTGCACCTGCCATTTTAATTACCCCATAATTCATCCTTGGCCCATCTCTCGTTTGGGTTTGCACAGTGGACCACCATGGCTTCTGCAACAGAATTAACTGGGACATATAACCATTTGTCCCCTGTTCCTGAGCTGCTGCCCCCACCCATCTCAAGGTACCAGACCTGCGGTTGGATGCTATCTTTGATAGGAATGGGAAGCTATCTCTGTATGCGTTTCATGTAAAAATCCCTGCATGTAAAAATTAAAAGATCTAACATGTTGAGAGGAAAGTTGTAACTTTTCCTCATTCCTACGGTGATAAGGGTTGTTGTTGTTGTTGTTGTTGTTGTTGTTATTTCAACTAAATGCTATTACTGTTAATGTTTTTTGAAAAATGAGGATCTACATTAGCAAATCTGGTTCTCCATGCCAGTTTGAAGGAGCACAACTCATTCAATCACTACTTCTCATTAGTGAAGTTTCATGACCTAGTGTTTCCCCACATCCCATGTCAGTACTTGCAGACATTCCCCCTGTCACAAAAAATAACCATATTTTGCATCATCCCAGTGTGATTTTAGAAGAAAAAAAAAAGGAAGACCACATTACAGGTGGATAAAGTCAATTAAGGAAGACATGGCCATTTCCACATGGTGTCACTGTCCCTCTATGGGGACATGTTGCTTCCGGTCTGTGAGTCGTGCTTCCACACAATGTTTTCATGATCCTGCTGCCAAGGTGGCCCTACCAGTCACAATTTTGGGATATTCCATTACCAGAAAAAATTCAGTAATGGCCCCCAATTGCTCAACACTCGCATCACTGGCGGCCATGCAGAAATGGTGAAAGCGTGATATAAACACTTTCTTCCTCAGTGCAGCATGGGAAGTGGCTGCTGCACTGTGGAAGGAAGGAGCATATCCCTCATACTATCCTTCCACAGGCAGCCTGCTGGGTGTGGAAGGTAGGGTAGGGGAGCATTTGGGTCGCACTCCCATTCTAACTGTGGCACTCCCAAGATTTCAATAGGACAACAACAGGAAATGGTAAGGTGCAGAAAGGGCCCTTGACACTCAATGTATAAGACCTTGCAGGGTTGGTAATAAAATAGCAAGTCTCCCATTCAGAAGGGAAACCTTCCAACATCTCACAGATTAAAACTGGGACACAAGTGGATAAGCAATATCCAAGTGTGGTCAAGAGGCTGCAATTCAATTTTGCCTAAGTCTACTGAGAATGGCAGGACTCTGCTGCTCCCTCTCATCTCCCCCTGCTGAATAAAAGGAGTAGAAACTACTTGTGTACTTTGAACTCAGTTTGCATTAACTGAAGCAAGCTGATGATAAAGGGGAAAGGTGGAAGGAGGAGAAAGAAACTGGGTCACTTTAAAAGCAGCTGAAAAAGCAGAATGACAGGGGATTAATTGGGACACTACCTGCCAAATGAGGACATTTTTGAGAGTGAGGGAGGGACACCATAAGCAAGAGCCAACTTGATGGCAATTAACAATAACAGCAAAAGTCTGCCTCTTCTGATGCTCTAACCACACAGTGTTAAATAAATTAATCTTACATAGACCATGAGAAATGGAAATGGGGAAAGCAGCACAGCAGCAGCATCCTCGTTTACAGAGGGCACACAAGCAAGACTGATTTTTCAGTGAGCATACTGTGAAGTACCACAAGTCAATGCATCCTCCCCCAGGAGATGGTAACAAATACAAAGCACCTGCTCAAGGACAGCCTGAGCTGCACACAGAGAGCAATAAAAAAATAATAATATAATGATTGTGCCAGCAAGATTATAATTTAGAGGCTAAAGTCACAGGTGAGAAATAGGGTTGAACTGCCTGGTCGAATGTGAAGTATAGTCAGTAAACAATTGCTGGGCCACTAAATCACTATTCTCCCCATTGCATTTTAGCTTAGAAACACATAATAAACCTATCAAAGGAGTCACTTTCTTTTAGAAACTCTGGATATAGCAACCAATCTACTCAATAATACAGAGTTTCTAGGGAGCTCCCCAAAGAGGGATTTTTTTTTTATTAGATTTTGTTTAAGGGTTTTATGTTTTAGCCATTCTTTAAAGATATACCACCAAGATTACAAGCCTCAGGTAACAACAGCTTCAGGTCATAATTCTAGGTGGATACAATATCACTTTTTAACTGCTCCAGTGGTCACTGTGATGTGGCGGCTGACCCAGCAATGCCCTGAACAGATTTAACCTCAAGAACACAGTTGTGCTTCTATCCAGACAGAGAAGCATTTTTTTGAGCCTGGTAGAATCAGCAAATTTAGATCCTAACTCTGTAATAGGCTCTTTTCATAAGCTCAAGCAACTCTTTTACTTTCTTCCTCTGTAAAGTTGTGGGGTGGGGGCAAGGGGAGGAGTCTGCAGTGAAAATAATTTATGAAACAAAAAAATATAAAGCAAGACTGCATGTAATGGTTATCTTTTTACATTGTGGCATGTGGGAATCTGTTAAATTCAAATATATATAAAAGAAAATGTTTGAAAGAAACAAAGAATGGCATTAATAACCATAACATGTTACTATTTTGAGCAACAGAGATCTAACTTTTTTTTACAAAGTAACTTTTTAACTGGTAATAGTAAAGTAACATAACAGCCTGTATGATCATGGTTTTGGCATAATGAGTAATGTTTACTTGCTATTTTTTCAAACATCTTTTTCAGGTATTATTTGGATGATATTATATGGCATTTTTATACTGAAATAGCGTGTAATACATAACGTATTGTTGGCTTAAAAGAAAATTGCAACTAACACAAATGTTCCAGTGATAATATTCCAAGCTCTAGGAAGAGATTATCGGAATCATTGGCTTAACTAGGACTGATCAACTGTTTCTTAGTTCCCATACTTTTCCCAAAGTAAAGCTTACATTCCAACTATCAGTTGGGAGGAGCATAGATCATTGAGGATGAACATGCACACTATACATAGCATTTTATTTTACCCATATAGCACCTTTTAGACCACATGGGGCAATCTGGAAAGGAGAACCTCTCCTTGGTGCATCAAGGCACAGGAAAATAACTCTGTTCACATTAAAGGTGCTACAGAATCAATATATTTAAAGTGAAGTGCAAGACAGTTGGTTTGGCGTAGCAGTGTCACTGTTGGACTAGGACACTGGGAGATCAGGTTTCAAATCCCCACTCACCCAACGAAAGTCACTGGGTGACCTCAGGCAAGTCACACTCTCTCAGTCTCAGAGGAAGTGAAAGGCAACCTCTCTCTGAACAAATCTTGACAAGAAACCCCTGTGATAGGTTTGCCTTAGGTTGCCAGTTGGAAATGATTTGAAGGCACACAACAAGAGCCTGCACATACACCCTTAGAAAATGAGCCAGACATGTCAGGGCCTGCTCTTCTGCTTTCAAAAGCAGAATGTGATGTGCAGGAAAATTACATTACATTACACAGCACTTTGAAATGCACTGAAAAAAGCAGGGGGAAAAGTAGAAGACCCTGAAGGAAGTAGAAGAGCCACACCATTAATAAAAGTGATGGATATAGTATCTTTCAAGAACGCTCCCCAAAGTTAAGAGTATGAATTTAATTTTATAAGAAGAGTTACTTTAAACATTTGTTGTTCTGTTCATAGCTAGGGATGAACTAATGATGTATCACATTTAGTGATAAGATGACCACTGTTTGCAGCTTTTGAAAAGCCACTTTCTGTGTCTTCTAAAAAGGCAACTATAATTCTGTTTCTCTGAAGAAGCATTTCGCTTATGTGCACAAAATTTAAAGGTTGAAGATGGCTTGTCTCCAGAAGTGACCAAGGATCAGGAAGAAGACTTAACCCTTAAAGTCCTGTTATGATTTAGGCAGCTAACATTATCCTTCTGGCTCTTCAGTGATTACAGTGTGCCCTCCATATATGGAAGGCCCAGGAAAACAAATGTGAAACAAAACCTATGAATCATGTTCCATTCTAGTTAATGGATGCAATGTGGATGACCCTGTCCCCACCTGGGTGCATGCCCATTGTCTATAATGGAAGTGATTCTTTGCACGACCTCACATTTGTGTATGCAGATGTCACACCAGAAGAGGCCATACTGTATGCACATACTCACCTGATAGCCAGCTCTCTCCTCTAATTTGTAGACTTGCATCTTCCTCAACAAAGGTGCATGGGGTGACAAAATGGCCATGGAAGTGTGCTCAGCTCTTGGAAGCTGCCTTTTTTTGGGGTGGGGGGTGGGGGGAGAAGTTACTAAGTAGCTCCTTCTACAACATTTTTTTTAAATGACATGTGCCTGTGTAATCTCAGGTGACGCTAGCATTGCCTGGAGCTTCCTGCAGATTCCTCCAGCACCTTGAAACACTTTGAGGCTTGCAGAGAGGGGGCACCGGGCTACCTTTGTGGAGTCTTATTTTCCTCAAGCATTGTTTAGGATCTTGGCCATAGTTTACTCTGTTTTCCAGGCTAATTCACTGAACCCAGGAAGCATGGGAAGTTACAAATCCTCTGCCCAAAATAAGGCCTAAAAGAAATAGCATTTGGAAATAACTCTTTGGAGAAAAGGTAAACACAGTACAAATATAAATAGGTCAGGCAGCCATAGTACTAGGGCCTTTGCTCTGGACTGTGACTGGGCTCACTTCCACAAAACTAGTTCAATTTAGACCTGATTAAGACTACTCTCACTAGGTTTACTATTTTGTTTGCTATTCTTCCTAACAAAATCAAATGCATTGCCTCTGTGGAGGCATATAAAACCCCCTAGATCCATAAAGTAAATGAGTCTGATTTCCTGTACTAAATATGCTCTGAAGAATGATTTTTCCCCCAAAGAAAACATCACACAAACCAATAATGAAAAGTTACAACTTGGGACAAATAGAAAATACGTTTTCTAGTTCATCTAGTTTCACTCAGGTCAATAATCTTCTCAATGTTATACTGTATTGCATTTATTTTTATTTCCTTCACTATCTTTCTTATTTTCAGCTTTTTAAAAAATGTAGTAGAAATTGTCTACACTTTGAGAGATCAATGCGCTCCTGCCTGCAGCATGTAACAATAAAATTAGTCTGAAAGAAGTAGCACATGTGTTCTTGCAAAACATTTCATCTGGTCTCTTTTATATTGCTACATAACAAGTTAAATACATGCACAAATGACAGACATTTTAAAAATTGGCCCACACTGAAATTTAATGGTTTCTAAAACAGGAACCAAAACTTAGTGGCTGTGATAACATGTCAACTGGTTTTCCTTATGGACTACCTAGAAGACATGGCAAGTAACTGTTCTAAGGTCACCAGCCTCCAAAAAGATAACCTTCATGACCTATAAATTATTGTCCAGTCAGCTCATTTAAAACCATGTCAAATGCCACTTCAGCTACTGAGAACCCTATTTGCATGAGAACAATTTCTGGTAGCAACCATTCTGAGTTAGTGTATATTTTGGTCATGTATGAGGAAAATTGTAACCCACATTAATAGGCTTCCAGGGACAATGTCCCATTCTGCATTCCGTAGCTTCTATCACCAATATCCCATTAACCCCAGAGAAATATTGTTTCTGAAGCATAGAACATTAGAACAGCCAAAAGTTATTTCAGCCACCTTTCTGACCAGGACAACTATTCAAAGATGCCTCCCAAATTCAAATGATAGATAACCAATTTAGCAAAGCAAATGGCTGAAGGCAATAAGACTATACTGCGGACCAGAAAACACAATTTTGTTCCTCCTTTTTGCTAGAATTTTTTTTTTTTTCAGTTTATGGAAGAGATGTATTTTCCAGGGCATATTCCAGATGTAGAACTCTTCACATTGTTAGGCAGGGATGTTAATGTAATTGAGAAAATTTAGGAAAGCCTTGTTTTCAATATATAGCATGCAAATAAGTCCTACTGTTTTTAATGGGATATCTAAATTTTCTTGGAGATGGGAAAGGGAAAACATCATAGTCCTTGAATATCCCACAAAATTTCCTTAACCATATTTGTTATACATGAAATGCCTGAAAAATAAAACATGCAAGAAAATAATCAGGGAGTTAATTATTTATACTGTGTTCTAAAGGAAAAAAAATGCCAGGGTTCATTGATTAACTTCAAGAGTAGTCTTATACAATGCTATGATAAAGTTAATTTGAAAAGTAACTCTCAGTGTTTTATGGATACTCAGAAGACTGAGCCAAATGACTGTAGCAAGATTGCTAGTTACTTCTCCATCTGCTTTACGGAGAACATTTGGCAATCTCATGTCTTCTTGGCTCCATCCAGCTAGAGCTGCATTTTAAAGCACAAAATCTAAGTAATACTACACTTCCATTTTAGCAGATGAGGTTGCATCTTAACTAACTTTTCCCTTTTGGTTTTATACGTGCATACAAAGCTAATGACTTATGGACAAAAAATCCTGATGGAGATTATTTTAGAACCATGAGATATTGATCAAATGAAAAATTTCTGGGATTACATGCACACCGTTGCTAAGCTTTCTAGTTTGGGTTTAGATTTAGGGCAACAATTCAGAAAGAATAATTCATCTGACATGCTTAATCTATCTGTTTGCTCTTTTACCGTATCAAGGAGATAATATTTTTCCTTTTTCTCTTTGTAATGTCAGTTATGTTTTGTCAAATTGTTTTGGAAAGCATAAGCATTTTGCAATCAGTACCTGGAGCTGTTGCCTATTCATGAACAAAACGGGCTCCTCTACCTTTTAAAACTTCAATCAAGAGAAGATGAAGATAGAATACATTACTTGTCCCATTCTGCTGCCTTGGGTTTCATTCTGGGAGAAAGGTGGCATACAAATTAAGAAAGAAAGAAAGAAAGAAAGAAAGAAAGAAAGAAAGAAAGAAAGAAAGAAAGAAAGAAAGAAAGAAAGTCTTCTAAATAACTGCTGAAAGGACAGTAGTCCCTTCTTAGACAAGAATCTTCACTTAATCATAATTATTGTGCAATCCTAAATCAAAATTCTGCTAGCCACAGAGATTAAGATTAAGCCCAGATTTCTTCTAGTAGAGCTGTTTCTGTGCTGGCAGAACCCCCTTCTATGAGCTGATCTCAGAGATCTGCCAACAGAGTAATCTGCCAGTATCTGGTTTGCTGGCTAGGATCTGCAGACTAAAGAACTAAGAAAGAGGGCAATGGGATAGGGCAAGTGAAGCAGGAGATGAATTAATCCAGATTCAGTTCAAACCTCCTCCAGCCCAGAGACACAGTCCCAATGCCAGCAGAAGTTAGGGCACTGGCTTAGTTTTGGGTATTTTGTGACACCATCTCTTTCTCCGACACTAGACGGAGACAAGCAAGATGCCAACTGCAGTCATATAACTGCCAATTCACTATCCTCATTCAAGCACAATCCTAACTTTTAAAGATGACTATGACCTAGCTAAGCCAATACATAGCCAATTAGGCTTTTCTGGATCCACAGCCATCCAGCCTAAGGATGTTGGAAATTACTCAGGACTGTTCTTTCTCTGAACTAACTTCATGCTGGCTTTGTGCTTGTGTCCCTTGGCTGGACAAGTTATGGATTTGGCATAGTTTGACTCCTCCCATAGTCCATCCCTGTTCTACTCCCTTCTCATGGAAGACTTTAGCCAGCAGAGCTAATCTGTGGGCAAACTGCTATGCTGTCAGACCTCTGAAATCAGCCCACAGAAAACTATTCCACCAGCAGAAAGACTTTTCTGCTAGCAGAAGTGATTTATGCCTAGCCCTTACCTCTACACACAGCACAACTTTAAGTTAAGATTGCACTGCTCCTTCTGCTTGTGTTCCTTACTCAAATAATTGGGCTAGCTTTTCCCACAAAGGCCCTCTTTGTACGTTCCTCTGCAGCAGTAATTTTGTCCCTCACTTCTACAATAGGAATCTTCCCAAACTCAGAAATTAAATAGATAGTAATATAACCTTTCTGCCTCAAAAACAAAAAGAACAAACTACAACAGATTTTCAGGGACTCAGTGGTATTGTTTTGTTTTGTTTTAAATTAGGCTTCAGATTTCACATTTCAGAAGAAAAAAAAATGATGACAATTTTATTTAGTATACAGGTACAACGTTATCTGAATTTCCTTTCAGCGGAAAGCCTCAAGAGTAAGCCATGGTTACAAGAACTTTGCACTACGAATATGTCTGGTCCAATCTGGATTCTTCAAGATGTCTACAGATCTCCCAAAAGGAAGGAGCATGGTAGAACATATAGCTGTGTTTTAAGTGTTGTGTGAATATAGTGCTTCTTAGCCTCTCTTCTCCACCCACCAAAAAGAAGCTGAACAAATGGAGTTCAGGTACATCCCTTTTCAAGGGAAGTCTAATATTTAATTCAACTTTGTCAATATAAACCATAGACTAAGGCAAACACCATAAAGCAGATTAATTGTTCTCGGGAAATGACAGAAGAAATGTCAAAGTTTCTGCATCACTGCAGTTGGGGCCTCTATATTCCACAACTGTAATTAACCCACTGACGGAGGCTCATGCCAATCCAACAGATTCAAGCAGAAAGATAATGCCTTGGAGGCATATCAAATTCCTGATGGTAGTTTTAACTACTGAATCATCGGTAAGCTTCTTATCCACTCACACCTTGGGGATACTTCAAAAGTTCCTTTAGAATAAGGTGAACAGGAGGTCGTATTTAGCACTTCTAAGAATTGTCTGAGATCTTGACCTTAGTGGCCCCAAAATAAATAACTAACCTTAATTCATACTGCTGGGGTGCCTTGTGAAAATGAATCTGTGGGACGTGGCCAGTGTTACAATGCCTTAGCAGTGATAACTCACCCTGAATATTTATGTAAATCTTAAAGCCTTCTATAATAGTTCTTTCCTCCATAAATCCTTTACAAAAATTTTGGCTAGAGATGTGAAGAAACCCGATCATTGGTGAAATTGTGGGATAGGCTTTCTTGACACAGTGTGACAGATTCTCCAGCTTCCTTGAGACATCTCACTTCCAACACAGCAATGAGATGCCATTTTTTTATTGTTACTGTTGTTGTTCTCATCATCATCGTTTATATTGATCACCACCAAAACCACCACCATCACTGAGACTACTGATAGTCTTAACTTATTTTCCTTTGACCAAGCAAAACCTTCCTTTGTCCCAAAACCTATCTGGCAAGCACCAAGCTGTCAGGCTGACCATTAGCCCACTCTGGACCTCATTGTCCCTTCTACAAACTCCATTGTTTATTTGGCTGGACAGCCATTCACACATTCGTCCTTCAGGCAGAAATCAGTTATATAAACCCCTAGTTTTGGCCAGTCAACCAGTTTTGGCCAGTACACTGATTGCTGGCCACTACTTTGCTATTCTGATTCCTGATTGTGTACTATTCTTAAACACAACTCTAAGCCACATTTCTTCTTCTTTGCTGCTCTTCTAGATTGGCAAATATCACCCACTGCACCCTGTAATCTCATTATCTGAAACTTTTCTCCCTTTTCCTTCAGTTAACCTTGTGTGACTGCATGACTGTTTGGATCTTGTGTGTGTAATTAATCCCCCCAATAAAACACAATTAAGCTTACTTTTGGATCTCTGGCTGGTTCTTCCCTGAAGAAGTACTGGTAAATATAAGTGTAAAAGATTTTGTTAGGTTACCCTACTATCGCAGGCCTTCTAATTTGAGCTAATAATTTCTCAACTTTGCATGAAGGTACTAGCATTGTGGGTGGATCACTGAGTCACTCATGTTTTAGGGGTAACAAGCCAACTTAATCTCCTGTGGGAGAGACTTCCACAGTGTGGGTACAGCCACCCAGAAAGCTCTCTCCCATGTCCCCACTGTACCTGTGATGGTGGTAGGACACAAAGAAAATGTTTACCCAAAGGTCTTAAGGTTCTGGCAGACCTGTATAAGAAAATGCAGTCTTTCAGATAGCTTTGGCTTGAGAATAGACTTGAAAATGTACAAAATCTCTCTGAGGTTCCCAATAATTAATCCCAGTGTATTTTAGAAAGGAGGACAATTGTGTGTAGATTTTATTTTTCGGTACAGGAGATTTTCATGTTTATCAAACCCTTTGGGGTGAAAAGGTGTGATATAGCTTGTGGTACTGATAACTACCTGGCACCCATAATCTTTGTTCTACTGGACAGCAGAAATGGGGGCACAAGCCTAGAACAATTGCCTGGCACAGTTATGTCAATGCTTGGTCAAGTCTCTAGCATGATATCATATATAATGATATCATACATTTTCAGGTTGGAGAGAGAGCAGGAAGTCAGATTCTTCACTTTGCTCAAAAGCATCATAAGAGTGATCTCTGGCATGTTTCAGGTCAGGAAGGGAGTTTATAGGCAGGTAGAATAGAACTGTATGACTGCAACATATCTACCTGCTATACATGCACACATACACACACCACCAGATGTAATGGCCACACTATGCAAATGAAAGAGTAAGGGGAAAAAAAGACTAAAATGTTCTCAACTGTTGCTATGATGGTGGCAATTTGTGACTTATGCTAACTTTTTAATGCACTAATATTTTCTTAAACATTTGGGAGATATCTCGATTAATATATCATGGTTATCGAAGGAGGTTGCTTCAGCCTCTTGGAAAAAAAATATTTGAATTGCTGGATTAATGATTAATTCATTCTGTTCTGTACCTATTCAGCTCAGACAGTATCTTTTTCTTTTTCTGGTAAATACTACTCAGTAAATATATTTCTATACTGAGTAAAGTGGTTTGTCTGATTATTTTAGTTGTTCAGGGCCCTGGAGCTTTTGTAGTCCTGCTGTATTTGCCAATTTCCACTAGGGTAGAGGAGGCCTAACATCTGGCTTCTTATGTCTTTATATCTCATCAGTGATCAGATCTCATTAGTGATCAGAATCACAGATCTATTTAAACTCTAAGAAGGTTTTGACAGGAAATGAGTTCAGGTTTGTAGCACTCAAAGACTGTGTATTGCATAGGAACTCAGGTTTGCAGGCTGAAAATTTTCCATGGCAGGAATTACAGTTGGTAGATTGGCAAGGTTTTGCATGGTGGAGGAGCTCTGGATGACAAATAGGCAAGCTTTTCCACGCCTGAAAGCTGTCACAGTGGGGCAAATGAGTAAAATTTACATCCTGGTCTCTGAAGAAACCAATAACAAAATGATGACAACTGTGCATGCCATTCTTTGTAAATCACACAATTTCCTTTTATTAGCATTTGAATAATGCATTAATAACAATTAATACAACAAATTAAATTTTGCCTCTCCAGATGGTGACAATAAGGAATTATTTTCCATAAACACTAACTACAGTATCAACATTAACAGACTGATAAAGAGTTTCCTCTCCCTGGCCTATAAAAGTTTTGGATTTGATAGCCCTAGCTAGGTGCAGATGGTGAAGACTGCATTATCAACAGAAATGTGCCAGGAGCTTTGGAAACTAGTGACTTAGTTACTTCTTTTTCCACAGAGAATCCTCAGGCTAGCTCTGTGCTTTTTCAGTACTCACCCAGCTTTTTCTTTGTCCCTCCACATTCCCAACCAGCCCATATGTTATTAATACACCACTGTAGTCTGTGTAGGGGCCACAAACCTGACAGAATATGGAGGAAGGACTGCATATATCCACAACACCTTAGGGCTTCTACCCACCTATCTCAGGTCTCTGCATGAAAAACCAATATTCTGTGTTTGCCAGATTAGTTTATACTTAAACATTTGTTCTTTGTGGTCGAAAAGGAATATTGAGAGGAACAGATTATCTGCAGAACGACAGTTCTCCCTCCAGGGTCACAATACAACCAAGAACAGATTCTGTATTCCATCCATTTCACAGCTCTGTTCTCTAGGACATGTTGATTAAAAATCCATACATATAACTCACAGACTTTATACCTCATCACATTTTTCCCTGAGAAATATGTATTAAAGTAAAGAATAAATCACAGGGGAAAGTTATCTCGAAACAAAATTACTATTATGATATCTAAGTGTTCCAATAAAATCCAGCCTACTCAGGGTTTATGCAAGTTTTTTAGATCTTAATTTCACAGTCATTAGCATCTCCCAATACATCTTCCTATTTTCTGTGTTTGCACTAGAAAAAGTTATTACCAGTGGAATAAGAGATTTGCAAGAGATTGTTGTTCAGCCCTATTAATAATATAAAATCAGCCTAAACCACAAAGTAATTTTATTGACTCATGGGACATTAAACATGCCTTATTTAAAGCCTTCATATTTTATTTCCTGGAGTTGTCTTTTGAAATCACTTTTATTGCCTGATTTAGAATAATTCAACATAAGATATGAATTTTCTAGCTAAGCTGACACCACAGTCAAACTACAAGATGGATTCTGATACCAAAGGCAGGGAGGGAGAAAACCAACTTACTTGGTGAGAACTTTTGTTTTCTGACTGAGAGCACATTTTGTAAAGTTTTTAGATACTGTTGTGAAAGGTAAAAACCCCCGAGAAAATCTCATGGCACATGATCAGTGATATAGCATGCAGCCCTCCAGGTTCCATCAGTTCCAGTTTCCCCAGTTTCCATCAGCTTGCTGCCATCCTGCCCCTTGATGAGGTGACGGTGGAAGCAGTTCTTCAGCATCTAAAAGCTAGTCATTTCCCACCCCTTTATGTGGCAAGGGAACAGTGTGCATTAGACTGCATCTTTGAGTAAGCAATCCATCTTTCACAGTACTTTCACAGTCACTCCAAACTGAATGAGAGTTCCCTTTGTAGGAATCTAAAATATAGCATGTAGGCCACTATCTTTTATTCGTTTTGTTCACATCCTTGTAATAGTATCTGTTTCAGGCACTAGTGACTTTCAAGGTTCCCCATAGTTAAAACAATTTTTTTCCAAAAGCAAAACACAAATTAGTCATAGCAAACACTCAAAGCTACTCCAATCTGGGACTAACACTTAGATTTAGGGTGATTATCTGAAGCTCAACTTTTCACAGATTGTTAATGGTTGGTCTATTCTGTCCCAGTTCCACACTGGACTGTAATTTGTTAAGTCAACATGAAACTTCACATGTGTTTTCATTCATTCTCTTTTTTTAAAAAAAATCTACATATTTCTTTGAATTTTAAGATCTACGTTTCAGGCACAATATTTCAAATGCTTACATGTTATCAAGCCATTTTTCAGTGAGTAAAAAAAAATTGTGTACTTTTTTTTTCCAAAAAAGAATTTTTGTGATAGATTCTTAATGCAAACATTTTTTGTGTGTGTCTATGTGTTTGTGTGAGCTACTCTGAAAACTTTGGATATATACCTGTTATAATGGTAAACTGTTAATCACTTCATTTTTAGGTTCAGGATGTATGGAATTGTGAATTATCCTATTTGCACTGAAAGATGAACTCAACAAATTTATCACGTATCCTTATTGTCATTTAAAAGTCCTCCTCGCTCAGACTAGCTTTCTAGCTAGTAGGGGTTGGAAAGAATATTTTAAAATATTCAAAAATTATTTAAACACTTTTTCTTGAAATCCTGATGAGAAGAATCCTGAATTGACAAGAATGTTTTCAGTTTAGGACCTATTCAGTTTAGGACAAAGTTTGCATGTGGTTGTTTTGCACATAAAATATTTTATGCATCAGAAGCAGAATTTTCTACAGAGGAGACAATTTTTTCACATAGAGAATAATATTTGCACACAGAAATATTATTTTCTGCACAGAAAAAGCTGTTTCTGCACAGACAATGCTGCAGTTGGAGACATTCAGTGCAGAAATGTGCACATTGTTGATTTACATTGAAAGCATTTTCTGCTCAGGAAACATAATACTTCCAGAGAGATATATTTTCTGCACAGAAAGTGTTATTTTCTCTGCAAAACCACCACATGTGAATTTTGTACAGAATAAGTCCCAAACGGTCAACAGTCTTTGACAATTGCATGGTTTTCAAACTGTTTCCTTCAGTGTGAAGAAAACTGTGGAAATTCTCTCCTTCCAGCAACCAAAATAATAATAATAACAAATTATATTCCTACTAGTTAGTATTATAAGAACAATAGTGTAGCAGAGAATTAAACATTCTTTCCCATCATCATTTTATCAAATTCACTACAAAATTTCTATTACATCTATTCTAGTTCTTGATACAAAATAGGTTCCAGATCCACTGAATACTAAGGAGAAAACCTGGCTGTATGATTTATTCGGGAAGATTTGGGAAAATGGTACTTACGGCCTGGGTCACAACCTCACTCAAACAAAGTCTATTATCTAAAACTGCACCGGAAAGGTCAGAACAGTTTCTGGATTCATCATTCTGTCATAGTGTACCACAAGAATTAGTTCCTACTATTGTACAGCTTAGAGACAGTCTGGAGGCCCACCTTGGTCACATAAAGATCATCACTGTGTCATCACAGTCTCAAGCATGACAGATAGTTTCCCCCCCCACTTGATTATTGTGTACCAGAGTTAAAGTGTGACCTGCCAACTGTGTATGGCCCAGTGGAATTTGAGAGAGGTCTAAGTGTTACCATGGCAGGCCATAAATTCTAAGCCTTTCCAGGCAAGGTAGCCTCAGTGTGAATGTTGAATTTTTCCAGTATGTCTTAGGGTCCTCAATACTGTCTCAGAGACCAAAACCATCATCTCAGGAAAGTGAACTGTTCAGAAGTAGGGTGAACAGAACACAAGAGAACATAATTTCTATTCAGTCTAGGGTTGCCAGGTCAAGACTAACCCAGGCTCTGAAATTTCAAGACCGAAATCTGATGTTACAAGGCTCAGGCCCTGGTGATGTTATTATGCATGATAAATTAAGCATCAACAATGTTGTACATAGAATTTTATTTGAATAAAAAAAATCAAGTATAACAGAAGAAGAATACGAGCACATATTTTTCAAAGCAGTGTTCTTGCCCTCAGATTTGTCCCCCTCCCGCTGAGGACTGGAAAAGATAATCTATGTCCTAAGACTCAGCCAGGCCCTGAGAACTAATTCAGCCTTACCAACATCAAGTAAATGCACTATTAGCTAATGTTAAACAGAATACCTGACAGAATCCTTTTGGACCTATGCTATCCTGTATCTCCACTATTTGAGTGATATCTAGTGCAGCCTCTCAAAAAAAAATGATGGGTTCAACTGAGAGAGGTTCTCATTGACTGGGAGAGATTCACTGTGGCAAAGAGCATCCTAATTCTCTGTGACTTTCAGCTCAGTCTCAAACCATTTTACAGAGAAATAAATATGCCCCAGGTCGAATAGACTGTTTCCCAGCAGAGTTGTGTACCAGGCCCCCGTTTTGGTTAAGAGGTTAACTCAGTGATTTGGATCTGGGCTTGGTTCAGGTTCATAGAATCAGAGCATCATAGAGTTCAAAGAGACCACAGAAGCCATCCACTCGAACCTCCTGCCATGCAGGAAAACACATCAAAGCACTCCTAACAGATGGCCATTCAGCCTCTGTTTAAAAACCTCCAGAGAAGGAGGTTGGATCAATCCAATTCAGTCTAGATGTGGCATCTGAACTGAGATACAGAAATCCTAGGTGATTAGTGCCCCCCCCCTGACCTGCTTTGGTAAACTAAAATGGCTATACCTTGTTTGTTTGTTTCACACAAAGACTTCTTAGTCACACAAGTCTTACTGGTTGTGAAGCAGCCTTGTTCTCCATAACTGCCAAATTGGCCCTTATAAAACTGTTGGGTATGAAAGCAAACCTCATTCAGGAGACACCCTGTATATTACTGCTGAAGAAATGTAATAGTAATAACAAAAATTATTAAAACTCTGCATGATAAGTTTAACTAATGAAGAAGTATAATGAAAATTAAATTTTTACTTTGCTTGTTCAGTCAAATGGGCAATGAAATATAATGTTTGCTTTGCTTCACAACAGGAATTAAACATTCAATATAATAAGGTATGTATGTGGTTTTTGAATTAAAATGTGCTATTTGGCAGACCAGAATTGCACACAGAGAAACAAAGAACTAGAGGTATAATTAAAAAAAAAAAAGAATCACACTGAGAAACCAAACCAGACCCTTAAGATGACTAGGCACAACTGGGAAAGATGGTGAAGAATAGGTTTCAGTACTTTAGACACCCAGACGCATAGGTATATTATTGCCCATATCAACAAATTAACAAGAAAGGAGGAAAGAGTTTTTTAAAAAAGCTATTCAGCAATAGCAAAAGTTGGGAAACTAAAAGATGCTGAGAAACCAAGCTCAGATGACAACTGAAAGCTGTCCAATACTTCATCAAAGCTCTTTCAGTGAAGACTTACAAACAGGTAAATTTAGCAAATTAACAAAAAGTATGTGTGATAATGGGGTTTCCCCATTATCTAGACAACAATGCTTAAGGGAGATTGTTCTTCCGAATGCCCACAGAGGGTTAATGGACTGCTAGGGATAGGTCACATGACATAGTTGGCGAATCAGGGGGCAGAGAGGGGAGAAACTTCTGGAAGCTTAGAAAAAGACCATGAGGAGAATGAGGGATACCAGGAGAGGCAGACAAGGCTGCTTCCTGGCCCTCCCCAAAAATACCATCTAAGCCTATGATCCCCAATGTGAGTAACTAGAATATTAATTAGTTAGTTGTGTTAGGGTATTTCTGTTTATTTTTAGTACTATGGCTTGAATGACATAGACTAACTGTAGCTTGTAACTACTAAGTGGACCTGCGGGGAAGAAGCCCTCATGTAAGTGGTATCTTTGTTATGTATATTGCCTGTTGTTAGAATAAACATTTTCCTGTTTCAAAAACTCTCAACTTTCCTATTTCCACGTGCCTTGGTTATATGCATAGATAGAATTCCTCTTTCCCAGAGGAGTGGGAGTAGGAAAAGTATCTCTAAGCTTAGAGACTGGTGGTTCCCTTGCAGCATCCCACTGTGCTGCTAGATTCGGATTTAATGCAGTGGACGGTGGCAGCATTAATGGAATCTGGGGAATTTCCTGCTCCTCTTCAAGGGCAGAAGTCAGTCTTGGGGGGCTGGAAATTGGCTCAGTATGACAGCATGTAATATAAATTATAATTTCTTAATGGTGGTGTGAAAGCAACAAAAACATGAGAAACACAGCAGACAAAATGATTCACACCAGCTGATGCTTTAAGTGCTTTTTAATAGCAAAACCAGCAATCCTTTCAGGCCACACCTTTTCAGTCTCGCACAAGAGGAAAAGTAGAAAGCATTATTGAACTAGAAACATTCGTCGACTATAAAGACAAAGAATCTGCCTCAAGAACACCACCACAAGATTGTGTCTATACTACTGGCCCACTTTAAAGATGATGATCTTTATCTTTTTTATCAATTATCTTCTGCTTGTTTAGTATGAATGACATCAATGACAATCATTGTTGTGTACCTTCAGTTAGTTTCTGTGTTATGGTGATCCAAAGGTGACCTATCGTGAGGTTTCCTTGGCAAGATTTGTTTAGAGGATTTTTTCCTTTGCCTTTCTCTGAGACTGAAAGACTGTGATTTTCCCATGATTACCCAGTGGATTTCCAGACCAGTGCTCAAACCTCTACACCATACTAGCCCACAGCTTAAATAAGTGTCCAAATTTAGACTTCCGATTTGGACCTCACCTCAAGAAGCATATAAAATTGCCCTGACAAAATAAGGAAATTTACTAACCTATCAAAATTTGTTGAAATGGGAAGGGGATAAGCCAAGAATGCATACAGAAGAAGAATTAAGGCTTTGGGACATGAATTTAATTGGTTCCCATGGAGACAACTTAAAGAGAGATTTAAAATGGATCAAAAATTATATGGATTTGAAAGAAAAGAAAATGAATTAGATTTATTGATGAAGGAGGACCAAAAGAAGAGAATCTCCAAATTCTACAAGCTATTGTTGCAAAGAGAAATGGAATCAGAAACCGTTAAAGATAATATGGTTAGATGGGCACAAAATATTGGAAATCCAATTGAGTTGGATACATGGGTGAGGGAATGGAAAACAGACATAAAATTTACACCAAGTTTAAATTTAAGAGAAAACTTTTATAAAATGCTACATACATGGTATATGACACCTGAAAGGTTGCAGAAAATAACTAAAAATGGAAATGAAAAATGTTGGAAATGTGATGAAAAGGGGGGGTCATTCTTTCATATGTGGTGGACCTGTAAGATAGCAAGGAAATTTTGAAAGGAAATGCATGATGAAATTCAAAGAATTTACAAGTTAAATTTTCAAATGAAGCCAGAGTTTTATTTGTTAAATATATTGGGACAACACAGAGAGATAAGATGTCATCAGAAGACATTGTTATATTTGATTACTGCTGCAAGATTGACATATGCACAATATTGGAAAGAAAGGAACCATGTTGATATAAAAGAATGGAAATTAAAAGTTCTGGATATAATAGAGATAGAAAAGTTAACATTTTCATTGAAAAATAAGTCTATCCAGAACTTTGAAAGGTAATGGAGAGAAGTCTTAAATTGGATAAAGATATAGTAATAAGAAAAGGAAAAGAATAAAGCAAGATTGTATATAATACAAGGCAACAATGTAATAAGGCAATGTAGCAAAGCAGCAATGTAACAATGTAAAACGTAACAATGTAAGATTACCTTTTGAAGAGAAACTATGTATGAATCGAATGTAAATAAGCAGACTCAACTGGAAAAAAAGGGAAAGCTTGGAAGTGGGGAAGGTGGGTGTATTTCTACTTTAAACCTTAATAAAAATATTTCTAAAAAAAATAAAAAATAAATAAGTGTCCAAATTTAGGGTGATGGTGATAATTTCGGTATTTAGAATTCTGTGCTAAAACATATGGTGTCTCACCAAAAGACAAACCTCCCAGAAGGCATTAAAAATGGAATCATAGTTCTATAACTGTGTAGTGTGAAAAGATCCCAGGATCTCAGCACAGCAAATAACTGCTGCACAACCTAGAATAAGGACTATTTCCCTAAGACTATGAAAGGTGTAGGGGTGGTTTTAACCAAAGAATCTGAAACAGTTCAAAACAATGTACATCTGTATTTGAGAGCAATCAATGAGGCTCAAAGGCTTTGATGAACAACCAAGTTTTTACTTGGTGCCTCTTCTATGTTCCCATATAGCATATTGACCTCATTGCTGGTACACAGAGAAAGGCATCTCCAACAGACTTCAGTCCTTAAGCAGGTGCCTACAAGGAGAGGCACCTCTTCAAGTACAGAGGTCTCAAACAATTAGGGCTTTAAATGTCATCATTAGCACTGTGACTTAAGACAAGCAGCATATTGGCAGCCTATACAATGCAACAGCTTCTCCTCTGTAATGTAGCCCCTCCAGTTGCCAAGGAGGCTACAGAATGATGATGGGAGAAAGAGAGATTGAGAAACCAGCCAAGTAGTTTTCCTCTGTCAGGCAAAAGATGATAGGTGGGGTGAAAAGTAGAGATGAATTGGCGGTGGGATGTCATAAGTCATCTTGAGTTGCAGTTTAAGGGGGAAAAGTAGGATATAATAAAGATCATCATCATCAGATATAATCAGCAAGTGACATATAAGAGGGGTGGAATTTGTGTAACCCTCCAGATATTGTTGGACTGGAACTCTCAGCATTCTTCACTATTTCTTATGCTATCTAGGACTGCTAGGAGTTGTAGTCCAACAACATCTGGCAAGCTACATGATTCCTAGCTCTTATAAACAGAGAGAGAGAGGGAGAGAGAGAGGGAGATTGAGAAACAGCAGAGCTTTAGATGGATATCAGTCCTGCTTCTTTTTCTATCAGGCCTAATAGCTAAAAATCCTCAACTTTATCATGATCTTATATAAATTAATATATATGAAGCAATGCCAGTGTTATATCTTCTAACCATAAAGAAGAACCTAGTATTACCTTTGAATAGTATATTCATGATTTTGTTCTCAGGCAAGATTTGTGATCAGCAATCCAGAAGAATACAATTACAGATGCTCTGTTCAAAATGAGGATGGAGTATGATCACAGTCAAGTCATTGCATTCATTCCACAGAGAAATTCTGTGTTACATCAACATCAGACAAGTGATCACTGATAGCTGCATTTCTCTTTTTGAGATAGTTCATATGTAATATAGATTCTTTGTGGTGTCTTTTGAGATTTTGGATTTTGGAAATCAGAAAACTGTCCATATGAAACAGTCACAAATAGTACCTGCTCCATTATTCTCCCTCCCCCCCCTTTTTTTTTAATTTGAATGACTGTAAAGCACACACACTCCATTCATCTGTGGGCTAAGTTTTCACATTTCTGGCCACTGGGTGCCACTGTTTTGCTACAGAGAAAAAACAGCTGAAACAACATTTTTGCACCATTAATAAGTTTTGATTGTCAGGACACGCATCTCATAGGTATATTATGGTATCATCCTTGAGAACACTCAGATATATACCCTGACATAAGTAAACTTATTGAAACGCAGCATGAAGCACAACATATTAGATATCTCTTTTATATAGCATCATGTATTTGCAGATGCAAAAAATATCAGCACACAAATTTTGATATGGATTTTATATTAAGCACAAGTCTTTTTGACTACTTAGAGAGAGGGGTTTTTTTAAATTACTTTCCAGGCCACAATCCAGCTGAGCAAGGCCAAGTCAAGATATTTTGCTGCTTGAATAGAAGTAGCAAATGGTAACCTCCTCACACACACTTGCACACATACACACGTGCACGTACACACACACACACACACACACACACACACATTTCAAGTAGGCAGATCTGGTCAAGTTAGCTAGCAGAAAAAAATGCCACAAGCTCATCTTCCCTTCTTTGGCAAGAGATATACAGTAAGAACAATAATAATGATCTAAACAATAAAGGAACAACACAAATGATGTAAAATTTACCATTCTCCTGTGAAATCCCAAATCAGTTGCCTGAGGTAGTCACTTCACTTGGCTTAAGTACAGGGTGGTAGGTCAACTGTAAAGCTGAGGCTTATTCAAACATATACTTTTCTCACTCAGACCATTTTTGTTCAGAATGTACATTGTTAACATATACCACAGATCTATCTATCTGCATATATCTATTTTGGATGTTTAGAGAGCACAGAGAAGGGAAAATCCAATTTACATTCATGCATGTAGGCTTCTGAACAAACATGTGATATATGCTTCTAAGATCAGGTGGGTTCTCGTGCCTTTGGTGTATTTAGGCCCTGCATCCCCACTGTAGCCTCTCCAGAGCCAGTGTGTCATTCCATAGACCCATTTCAGTGTGCATCATGGGATTACCTATTGTCCATGGAGTCTGAGTGGAAATTTAGATGATGTTGATTATGTTGTCCACAACTGGCTGTGAGTTCATGTTGTTTTACTGTGCACTGTTTTATTTGATTTGCCGAAACTGCCCGGGCATCAAAATCCTTTTTCACAACAGGCAGGCTATGCAGGCAGGCAGGATAATTAGTGAAGGCTGGCCTGATGAGTCTTACCATGGTGAAGGGAAACTTAGCCAAAGTATTCTGCATTGCTGATTGACCAAGGGGCCAGACAGAATTATTTTTTATGGAAGATTCCTTTCACACGGAAAATCTAAACGTTATTTGAATGGAAGTGAAAAAAAGTTACAAGCTTAGTTACCTGGGAGAAATTCCACTGAATTTCATAAGACTTACTTCTCAGTAAACACTACATTTAAAAAGTTTTAAACTATTACAGTACTTCTGTAAGACTTTCTACTTAAAAGCTCAATCCTAGTCAATTTGTAAAAACCTGATGGCACAAAAATGCTTAATCTTGCTGCCAGAAGGAAAGGAAAAATAGGATCATCCTAGCCTCTCTAAGGAAGGAATCCCTAAGTCTGGGAGCAGCCACCAAGAAGGCATTCTCCCTTATTCCTGGCAAACAGACGTAAGAGGGTGGTGAGACAGAGAGAAGACCTGGATGATCTAAGAGCTCCACTGGGCTCATAAAGGGAGATACAGTTCTTCAAATGACCTGTACCCAAGCTGTATAGGGCTTTATATGTCAAAATCAGCACTTTGAATTGTGCCTGGAAACAGAACAGCAGCCAGTGGAGCTGTTGCAACAAGGAAGTCATATGCTGCCTGTAGCCAGCCCCAGTTAACAACCTCTTTGCAGCTCTTTAGGCCAATTGTAGTTTCTGAGGACTTTTCATAGTGCTCAGAAACTACCCATAGACTGCATAACAGACCCCATATAGACTGCATTACAGTAATCCAAACAGGATGTAAAGGAGGTGTATACCAGCATGACCAGATCTAACTTCTCCAGAAACATGCACAGTTGGCTCACTAGCTTTAACTGTGCAAAAGCACTGATGCTCAACCACGAAATAAAGAGACCAGACACAAAGTTGGAATAACAAGGGACCATTTTATTTTGACTTGTTTTATTTAAACTGTATTAGTCTGAAAGATACAGGGCGAGGTAGGGATGGGGGGATGGGGAGAGCAACTTGATATGGATCTAGCTGATGCCAGGGTCACAATATGACAACTTGCTCAGCCTGCCCATGGGCAGTAACACCTCAGCCCCAGGGGCAAATTGCTTTGGCTGCTCCCCAGTGCAGCATCTTGGAAGGTAAGCCAGGGACTCCCACCCAAGCCACAGGCCTCTAAAAATGAGAGCCTTATTCTCAGGTTAACCTTAAGGATAGCCTCCTTCACTGACTCCATTGGATGCAAGGCTCTAATGAGGTGGTTCAAGAGCCCTATCCTACTCCAAAGGGGTGTCAATAGGTGATCACTCAAGTTTTATTATCCCCCATTATCTGCCAAAGTACAGCCTATGTAATGACATTATCCAGAGCCAATTTTCCCAGTTCCTTCAAATACAGCATAGGATAGAAAAAAAATCCCTGAGAAAAGGGGGGAAAATTCCTATCTAGCCTCAAAGTGACCACATTAATTCTCACTACATTGAGGGCGGGAGGGGGGATCAGTGTCGAGCACTGAATGACTCGCATAGGGGGTGAACAGCTTCACTGTCTCCTTTGTCCCATCACATGTCTTGATTTGGCGCTTACTGCTCATCAAACATAAGACTGTGGTCTCCATGAAGACAATCAAAAGCTTACCTTCCCCCAAGAACGATATTCATCACATGAGTCCAGGTAACTATTCCTGGTCATTGCTGAAACCTGGGCCTCCAGGCTTAGAGTTGTATCAAGGAATATCCTCAAACTGTGAGCCTGAGTTTTTGTGGAGAGTGTAACCCCACCCAACAGAGGCTGAATCTCTATCCCTAGATCCTTCTTGTGACTGTCTTGTCTGGATTAAGTTTCTATTTTTTTGCCCTCTTCCAGTACAATACAGCTGTCAAACACTGGTTTAGCACAGGAACAGCTTCCTTTGAATTAGGTGGAAAAGGGTAATACAGCTGGGATCATTGGCATATTGATGACACTTGGCCCAAAACTCCAGATAACCTGTCCCCATTGTTTCATGTAAATGTTAGATAGCATAGGGTACCAGACTGAACCCTGAGGGACTCCACAGGCCAATGAGCAAGGAGTCAAACAGGAATCTTCCAGCACTACCATCTGTGAAAGCTCCTCCAAGAAAGAACAGAGCCACTGTAGAACTGTACTGCCAAGTCCCATCCCGGAGATGTGACTCAGAAGGATACCATGATTGATAGCATCAAAAGCCACTGAAATGTCCAGCAGAACCTTCGGGGACATGCTTCCCCTGTCCAGTTCCTTGTGGAGGTCATCAACCAAGGCAATCAAGGCTGTCTCTGCCCCATAACCAGGTCTGAAACCAGACTGAGATGGAGCTAAATAACACACCTCATCCAGGAACCCCTGGAATTGAAAAGCTACTGCATGCTTTCGTACACTCTGGAATCATGGCTACTCTTTGAGTTTTTTCTTTCTCCCTCCTGTCTCAATTTGTTAATAGGTTCAAAAAGGTTATATTTTAAATTTTCCATCCTGATGATGGTACATGGTTGTTTGGATCATACTAACATTATTAGCTAGCACGAAGCAAGGCAAAGCATCGGAGCTTACTCTACTATGAGTCAGGGTGAAATTATTATTTCAGGTGGCAGCTGCTGGGTGTGCTGGTTAGGATGTGGAAGGACAGTACCGGCAGGTTCCTTGTGTCATTCAGCCATTCCCTTTGTTGGAGCACTTAATTATATGTTGGCCATAGCTTGGTCTGCATCTTCTTTACTAGACTTCTGTTTTCCAGTGCCATGAAGGACTCTGTCCCCTTGCCAGTACAGAAGTAAGGTTCAGGCAGTCTGACTGGCACCTGCATATGGAATAAGGTGGAGGGGGTAGGCACAATTTTTTGTCCTTTTTGTCAAGCATCAAGACATTTTGGACCAAGCCTGCAAGATGTTCAGGATAGTGGTA
Source organism: Cyclura pinguis (assembly GCA_030412105.1). Lineage (NCBI taxonomy): Eukaryota > Metazoa > Chordata > Lepidosauria > Squamata > Iguanidae > Cyclura > Cyclura pinguis. The sequence continues at coordinate 137,979,797 of CM059600.1, forward strand.
GAACTCTTCGAGATGTACACAAAATTACATCTCTAATCTCAATAAATCTGGTTCCAAAAGGAAAAATATTAAAATTCAAGAGGAGTCTCCCATAGCTATAAGTTTGCACATTTAGATGGTAACTGGAAGATCTCCTTTTATCTGGTACCCATTGGCTATGTTTTTAAATGCCCTTCCTGCACTTCTTTCAGTCTTCATAGCCCTCTGGGGACATAATAATGATAAGGCATTACAGTCTGAATGGAATCTTGAACTTTTCTGTAGACCTCTAGCAGGGTACCAAGTAAGAAGGACAGAAAGAAGGCAAGACTGCGGGCACTTGTCAGCTTTTATGTTTTGAGTTTAATGGGAGGTGCATACATGCACGCATGCATGCACACACAGAGAGATCTTTTCTTGTGCTGACTGTCTTCCCTTCACATGAATTGGCCAGTTCTGCTGAAGTACAATGAAAATTGTTCAACTTCAAGGACCTAATGAACTGCAAGGAGAGGGCTTCAAAAACAGATGTGACCTATGGCACTTCCAGCTGGCGTGACTACAGAAGACCCTGGAAAGCACTTCGTCTCTAAGACAATGACAATTGATCTTTCTTTATCTTTCCCTTTAAGCTCTTGAGTATATCTTAACCTATGCAACATCACAAATACTTGGGGTAGAAAGAAACAACAGTGCAAACAGTGACAAACCTACATGTGAATTAGGCTGCACAGTTCCAAATTATGGCTGGGTAAAAATTCCAAAAAGGATGCCTAAAAAACAGACGGGGAAAAGTGAGCAAATGAAAGAAGCAAGATTTGAAGATGCATTTGCAAATGAAATTTTCAGATGAACTAGCCATGGGACAAACACTATATTTTTTTCTGGCGACATGGCTACGATGAGGAGTTCAAACTATGTGAGCAACACACTCAGCAAACAGCTATTTCTATGAAGAAGATTATCTAAAGTAGTGCTCTTTTTTTTTTCAGGGTTTTCTTCAGCACTATTAAATTGACACCATCTATATAGAGGCAGCCTATGCAGGAAAACCAACCCAGACAAAGTGAGATGGTACTTAAACATTTAAATTTCCAGAGCTAAACCACTTATCAGTCCAATATGTGGATTTAGCTTAAGTAAAAATGAGAGACTGAGAAATAGGGATGGGATGAATCCAGAATTTTCCGAATCTGGATCTGAATCCCTGGAAGGTTCTGGGAATCCATGAATCTCACGAATCTCAAATCCTTTGAATCCTTTTTTAAAGAAAAGGTTTAAAAAGCAAGGGAAAGGGGGATAATCTTTGGCAAGACACACTCTTTCAGCCTTAGCAAAAGCCTAGGCAAAGGCAAACCCCCTCTCCAAAGACATCTGGCCAGGACAATTGTCATAGTTTTGCCTCAGGATCTCCCCAGATTGAAAATGACATAAAGGCCCTTTCTGCACAGGCAGGAAAATGTGGATTAATCCCCTATTTTCCTGCCTGTGTAAACAAAACCACTACAGTACAGAGATAATCCAGGTCAAAACTGGATCTTCTTTGCATAGCTCCTTCTGGCACCCTGACTGTACCTTCATTCAAGACTGTACCTTCCAGTCAAGTGCTGAACTTAAATATTAAATGTTCAATTTAGATATATTAGAATACAACCCCAGATGTAATTTCTGAAATTGTTAGCAAAGGCTATTATTACTCCAAGGGAAAAACTCACCTACTTGCCATCTCCCCTTGCAAGTCTGACCTCCCAAATTTCAGGCATCCCAGTCTCCAACAAACTATTTGTTTTGCAGATTCGAAAGATTCGGTCTGCCTATTTTGGCACAGGGATTTGGATTCATGAATCTCGAATCCTTGCCCAGGATCTGAGGATTCAAGGATTTGAGGATTCGGTTGGCCCATCCCTACTGAGAACCCATTTCTGTTGATATATAGGGGTTTGATTCCTATTGGTCCCAAGTAGAGTACACCCGTGGAATCAGTAGGATTTAACAATGTGTTCACTCACTGTCCACAATTGATTTAATGGATCTACTTGAGTCTACTCAAGTTAGGGCTAACAAATTGGATTCCGACCATGATGCCATTAGGCTGAGATTGGAGAACTATTGCTGGATCTCTAAGGACAATGGGAACATTCAATTCTGAAGACAGAATCAAAGATCTTATAGGTCGCGGTAGTTTTTATCAGTAATTTGCCTGTTTATAAAATTTCTCTTTATAACTATAACAAAACATAATCCTATAAATTAGAGGAAAGCATTATAGTGAAAATCAAAATAGAAGCATAAAGTTATGATTCATTTGAGTGTTACAAAACTATCTGGAATGAAAATGTGCTTCTAATAATCAAATTATGTCCTTGCTGTTACCAGGGCCTCTAAAAAGGTAGAGAAAATCCAATCTTCCATGTTCACTCAGATAATAAGATAGATAAAAAATAAGGTAGAAGAAGATAACAAATAAAAGGTGAGATGAGGGAAGCTGGTAGAATCATTAGGCTGCCCATAGTCTGAGGGTGATGTTTTGTCTGGTACTCATTCAGAAAGCACACATATTATGCAGCTTACTTTTTCTTTGTTTGCAGGTCCTTGAAAAATATTCCTGTGAAATCAATGAACCACACATCTTTGTCAATCCAAACTTGCTAGGGGAAAAAAAAAGCCAACTTTCCCCTAAGTGGATGTGCAAATAAGAAAGCTCCAATGCAATCCATCTTGCCTAAAGCTGTTGTTCAGAGTGCCTTCAAGTACTTGGGAGAATAATAGGTTGCCAGAGCACAGTTGATGTTGACATGCATGCTCATGGCCTGCAGCCACAATCATGAGAAGTGCCGTAGGGTTAGAAAAAAAAAATCCCAAGGAAATCCAGCCAGTGTGATTAATTTCCAAAATGAAAGGCACATGAACTCAAGATTGTCTTGTAGTCATCACATGTGACCTGGAAACCTGTATCACACATGAGTGATTGGAAAGGCATTTGGAACATGCTCAAAGGCACTTCTATTCATATAGCCAAGTGCTTCCCATATAATGAACACTAGGACTGTTTCATTTTAAAACTAAGAAATCTCTGGACTTATATATTCTCATACTGCCTTAATCCTGTTCTGCCAGAAGAAGTTCCTGAAATGCTGCCACATAGTCACCAGATTTGCATCACTGTTTCCATTTACACTGCTGCTTTTTTCAGGCAACACAGTGGACAGTGGGGTTCTTATAGAAGTAGAAATCATGCAGACTCATTGAATGAATCAATTAACATTTGTGGTTGAGAGCACTTGAGAAAAAGAGCCTATTCCCATATGAATTGAAAACCAAACCAAACCAGGATGATAAAACTAAAACAAAGCAGGGTTTTGTGTTTAGATTTTTGGTGAGGTTGTGTATGAAAATGGAAGTCCTGAACAGTTTAAGGAAATTCATTAGCAATCAAGATTCGAAACTATCAGTTTAAAATTTGACCAGTGTAAAAGTGTGCAAACATGCATATATACGTCAGTCTTAAGGGGAAAAGATACCACAACAAAAACACGTCTATGTAACATCAATTACTGAGAAGCCTAATGTGGTTAAAACTCAAAATTGCATGTAGATCTAGAATAAATATATTATAAATACCAAGCCCATTATAGCAAACTTCACAATATAGCTTTTATCTCCATAGATATAGATTCTCACTTTCTTAGTAGTCATGATGATATACTACAGCCTGTTGGGGCACAGGATTGAATATATAACAAATATAGTATTATCAGAGTTTGAAATGTTAGATATGAGTTATAATTCATATCTGATGAACTACAATTTCAGTGAATTCTACTACATTGTAATTCTATAGTGATAAACATTGGGCATTGAGAGATTAATCCCTTGTGACTAGCTCCAATAGTTAATATAATTTAACTGGTTAAATAATTAACTATTAATTTTTGTACTTGAAATGTTGATTTTCTGAACACACTAACGGATTTATAGGGAATGGCATGGACACTGACACAGTTGCACATTTGTTACAAGTACAGTCAAAGCTACTTTTTTTTTTTTTTGGTCATTTGTTAAAGACTTAAAGGAATTATATGAAATGTTAGTAAGGAATGATATGTTGATTCCATCTGGAAGATGCTAATCCACTACAGGGGCAAAATAAGAAGCTTCTTGCAAAGATCAGTCAGTGAAGTCAAGAGTGAAGAAATCTTAAACCCAAATGTTTTGAGTGCTACTAAGCATATTCTGAAATTCTTCTGGAAAACTGAACTTCTGCATCCTCTCTGCCTCCCTACTCCCAATCAAGAGGTATGATGTGCAAAAATCAGTGACAGAGCTCATGCTTTGCATGCAGGAGCTAAGGATCTGAAGTTCAACCTGATATGTGCAGAATGCTGATTTCTGAACAAATAAATGTCACTCTGTGTGAATTTTGAACAGAATGAGTCCTGAACTGTGATTTTCTAGTCAGTCCAGGGTTCTCCTCCCTGTGTTTTTTCAAAACTCAAGATCACATTTTTGAATATTTTTGTAATATTTTTGAATGTTCTTTCCATTCATATAGGTAAGTTACAGGCAAGCTGTTCTAGGTAACAGGTCTCCGTTCCTTTCCAGTTCTAATCAAAAGCAGAAGTCTGCACTCTCTCTGTCACTTCCTCCATTTTAAAGTTTCTTTCTCCCAGATAATCTCCCTTAGAGCCTGGCTCCAGTTCTGTATTGATCTCCTTGCTCATCCTACAGCGCATCCACCAGAGGCTTTAACTGAACCAAGCAACTGGCTGTCATCTATTAAGGAGTCCAGGGAGTAGTAAATACAGAAGCAGCACCACTGGTGAGTCCTACCTTTCACACTGAAATAGGCTTAAAATGACAGCCACTCTGTTCTGGTTTGTTCCAGCAATTTCTGTCTTTGTGTTAAAGACAAAATCCATCCCATTTGTGAATTCCAGAACATAACAGCTTAAAATATAAAGACATTTAGGGAAGTGTTTACTTTTTAATTATTATTAAGAAGTAAAATTATCTGGGGAGAATCTATTCAACTGGTGAATACTTCAGAACTTTTTCAAATAAGGGAAAATCTGTGTCCAGTTCATTATTTCTTCCAGTAACTCCTTCTAAAGAACAGCAGTGGTGAACAACCACTTCATTTGAACTAATAAACAACAAAAATGAAAAGAACTAAATGAGCAGGAAACAACCTGATGCAAAGGCTTCTCTGATCACTCTCTGTGACACTCAAATGTCTACAAACTGGGGCTTCACTTACTAATTTGTCATTATTTGTAGTTGCCATGGTCCCTTCCTCTGAGTCTCTGGGACAAGGATTAGAGGAGAATCTGAATCATCTTTCATTTTATGTGGGGTTTCTGCTTAATTTGGCTTCATAGCTAGCCAATATGTATAGCTGCCATTTGTTCCACTTTCCAACTGATCGCTGTAGAGGTCTTGGGAATGAGCCACATTTTGTTTCATTTTGTGTGGGGCTTTCTGTGGGACATTTCTTCATGCAAACAAATATACCTTCAAGTTTACACAATCTCCTTTCCTAGAACAATGGAACTCTCATGGGTGGCTTACAACAGGCAAAAAGAAGATTAAAAAATAAAGCCATAAGACATCATATCATAGCACAAAACCAAATATAGCAGCAGAAGAAAAGACAGAGAATAATTAACAATTTATATTAGAACACAGAAGAAGGTTAAAAGGTTTGCATAAATAAAAGAGAGCCAACTGCAAAAAAGTCAGAAGGCTTTATGCTGAATGTATCTTTCTGTGGAAAGAATTGTTCAGAAGGTAAGGCCCTCCTGGAAGGCTTCATAGGATGATTTTTTGTCTCTGAACAGGATTTCGTGGAGTAGATACCTGGACGATGAAAGGATCTAAAGTTTTAAAAACCAAGGCTTTTGAGTTACGCTTGCATATGCTAAAGAAGCTGGCATGTTCTATAGGACCAGTAAGATGAGCTATCTAGCAGCTATATTCTACAACTCAGGCTTCAAATAGTCTTCAGTAGTCTGCATACAGGATATGCATCAAGCAGAGGATCCAGCTGTTACACCTAGTTGTAGGACAGTGTTTTACATTCCAATGCTGCTTTAGTTTTCCAAACTGGAGATGGAAATAATATTTGAAAATATTTGGAAAATGGTCAAAATATGTTTTACAAGTTTTGGGAAACCCTAAGGAGAATAATCATAGAGTGATGAGTTTTTGCTATTTGGGGCTTGTTTAGCACAAAATTCACATATGGTTGACCTGCATGGAAAACATTATCTAAAGAGAAATATTATTTCCTGTACAGAAAATTCTATTCCCTGAAGAGAAAATGTTTCCATGCAAACCACTTCTTTTTTTTTTTAGAATATGTCCTGCAAATAGCAAATTGGCTTTTGAAAATGTGTAGCTTTCAAATAGTTTCTCACAGAAGGAAGAAAATTGTTAAAATTGCTCTATTACTTCCTTTGTGAAAAACTTACTGAAGAATTACATATTTAGTCCAAGGCCTCTTTTGCACGGCATTTTCCATTCGAAAGAGGGCCTGAAGCAATCTGCACAATGCACTCACAATCATGCAACGCTCCAGGGGCCGGCAGGGGCTGATCACCGAAAATGGTGCACAATTGTACATTGCTCCCAGGCCCTGTGCGCACTGACCTGGCATGTGGAGCCTCTGGAACTGGGCAGGTTGTGCTTCCTGCCCCAGTGCAGCCTAGGAAGATCCCAGGCTGCACCACAGAAGGAAGAGGCAGGGCTCTTGCACAAGCAGGCAGCTCGTGCAGAGCTGAAGCAGCAGGGAAGGGAGAGCCTCTCGGCAGAGGCTGCTCACAAGATCCTCACACCCCAGCGCTGGAAGAAGGTAAGGTGCGGAAAGGGCCCAAGATAAGTCTGGATCCAGCAGCACTTCCTATCTGCAGTCTGGAAGTGCTGGTCTGTCAAATGTTAAATGCTGTTGCCAAAGCAGCTATTACCAACTATGGCCAATCTTGCCTGAACTGAAATCCGTTTGTTGACAGGCATTCAATGATAGTCCCAGATCTTGATTCAATCTATTCCTCCATGTCTGTTTCACCTGAATAAGATAAATATGAGAAATAATCCCTCTATTCTTGTTAATACATGTTGTTCAGCATCCTTTTGAATACAATTTTTATACAGAGTTTTGAATTCTGTAAAGCAATAGCAAACTTCTTTTCTCTTTTTCCTTTTTCAAGTTGCAAAACACCCACACTGTGAATCCATTATTGAACACACTTTGACATGTTTGCATTTTAAATGTATCTCATTCCTTATGGCAGTTGATTTATGTAAAATAGAAACAATGATATAAAAAGGGCAGGAGAGGTTGAGCCTAAGATGATTGTTTTCATAATATGGCATTGGAAGAAAAGAACAAAAAACTTGGGGAAAGACCTTTAATCTTATACAGATTTTAAATGTGAACTAACCTGATATCAGCTAAAACTCAATTTATGCTTCCCTTTATTGAAATTTTGCAATGATTTTCTGTATAGAGGTCACTATGGGCTGTGTCAGTCACTTTGTTTCTGTGTAAGGAAGATAAAGGTATCTATCTACATATAGTACAGAGAAATGTGTAACAAAAGTAAGAAGTACACTTATCACAGATATCGTGGCCTCATTTCCTTCCATTCAAATTAAAATAATTCTTTAACTCATCATTCTGTTTTCTTGGGAAAAATTATTGCAACTGTATCATAAACATATCTAGATGAGGTCTTTAAAAGGCAAATTTTAAATGCTATATTGAGGCAGATGTAACTTTAGCATCCACTTCTGGTATTTTTTGTCCCTTATATATAGAAATTCTGGAATATGTAAAATGGAAGTAATAAATGTTTTATATTTAGCTTAATCAAAATGTACATATAAGCAATAACTATAAATCACGGCTACAGAAGAAAGGCCTCCTATTATGAATTTGACATATTTCATACTAAAATAAATACATCAGCTATTAAAAGAAATGTACCATCCTAACAGGAAAATAGATCAACGTCAGAGCAAACTATTCATTCACCGAACCAGAAACATCAACTATTGAATCACAATGTATTGAATACCGAGCAAGATATACCACTTATTAAAATAGACCTCCTACAGTAATTCTAATCTTATACAAGGGATTCTCTTACTGAATCAAAACCAACAGAGAGTTCTCGACTTCAGGGCAGGATGGTGGACTGATGCTTTTAGCCTGCTCTCTGCACCTAGAAGAACTTTCATGTTTAAAGTGCTAGCCAGAGGGATCTCTGATGGGTGAAACTTAAATGGGGAATGAAGGGATCACCTACTAGGGTCTGGAATTCTTGTTATTCACATTTACTAGTGAATGCTTAGTTACTTTTGTCCTTGCCAAGAAACGCAGCTGTGTAGATCTGAGAGATCTGATGGACACTATGGACCTTTCCGCAGCTTACCTGAGTCTGCAGTCATCTCAACATCATCCCAGCAGCAGCTTTGCTGGGATGAGAGTGTGGACATCAATATGCCCTTCCACACCGGCTCACTCATTGCAGAAGGAAACGTGATGGCGCCACCTCTTCCTGCTACAGCATTGCTGAGTACTGTCTCAGGTTGTGCTGGAGCAGGAAGTGCAGCCATTGTGCTTCCAGGGCCTCCACAGCTAAGGTAAGTGAGATGGCGGTGAAATTGCCAGTCATTGATGGGAAAAACTCATCAATGGTTTGTGGTGCAATCGCACCACCTGGGGATGGGAGAAAGATGGGACCACAAAGACATCATGCATAAGTGTCGTTATAGTCCTGTCCTTCTACTGTTCCAGTGGTAGGTTGGGAGCGTAGAGCGGAAAGGGCCTCTATCAACATCTACCTTTTTAAAAATCTCTAAATAATGTATGTAAGTGAAAGATTCTTCTGATTAAGACAGTTTTATGGAGTCTTGCCATGCTACCTTCTTTTTGCAACTAAGAATTGTGTAAGTGTATTTACCCTATAAGATTGGGACTTAAAATACAAGGACTGGGGGGATTGATTGGTTTAAAAGGAATTAACAAATGATTTAAGAGCATATATTTCTGTGGATGATTTAATTTTCTTACTTATATAACTTAGCTGATTTTTAGTACGGAGAAAATGCAACATGAGAATGTGGACACACTATCTTTTTGAAATTGATTAAATGTGTGGAGAGAACAGTCAGAGTGATAACTATTTAATGCTGATTTGAAGAAAGTTGAAATCCCATTCATTCATTCATTCATTTATTTATTTATTTTTACAACAACTCCTGTCTGAGATCCATTCCTTGAGAGACCAGGATCTTCCAAATATGATGAAGAGATTGTGAGCAGGTTTTGACAGAAAATTTGAAGTCAGAAATGGCTGGATTTAAGAAGGAACTGTGGGGGATATAGTATGGGGGGTGGGGAGGAACATGGGGCTAATTCTATAATGATGGATAGTAGAAATCATATGGATTAACAAATTCAAGCTGATGTAATAGAGGAGTAAGCCTGCAAAATAAAGGAGAAAAGTATTCAGGCAGTACTGGATTGTAAAATGGGAAGTGTTATACAAGTGGGGAAAGCATGGGGAGGCTAGTTTGAAATTGAGGTCTTGGGAACTTATACTGATGGTCAAACAAATTAATGAGAATTAAATGAAAGGATTGGCCTATAAGAATGTGGAAGGTGAGAGCAGGATGAAAAATGAAGGTAATCAGTGCCAAGATAATTCCTTTAAAGCAGAATATTAGAAGGAGAAAGATATAATAACAAGGCACAAATGAGAGAAGTGGAACAGGTTTGGAGGGAGGAAGGTCACAGTCTGGATGGAGAAAGAAGAAAACAGAAGTTAAATTTATATTTAAAATGCAATGAGAGAAATAATGTCAGGCTGAAATGAGGTTCTGACACTATGAAATTTTGTTACAGATATTGGGAAAAGGGGAAATGGATGTGGGGATGATTTTGACATGAACTTTATATGATGAAATTTGATAACAAATAAAATGGAAATGTTAATGTTCTAAGAGTGTTTAATGATTGAGTGGATTTAGTGAGAGTACTTAACATATAAGACATTTAGGGTAGTATTTGGAGACAATTGAACACTACTTACAGTTGTTATATATCATACTGGCTTAGAATCATAGAAAGGTACTGACCAATATTTTAATGCTAGATATGTCAACCTTGAGAAGAAAGGAAAATAAGAAAGAAAATATTTTTGGATGTAGAAAAATAATGTAACAGGGAAAAGAAGGAAGAAAATAATTTGAACATTATATATTACTGAAAAGAAGAATGAAAGATGTTTTCTCTCTCTGCCTTCTAACCTTTTTCCTTTTCTTTTTTTCCCTCTCTTTTTCTTTTCTTTTCCTTCAATCTTGTCTTCTTTTCTTTCCTTTTTTTTTCTTTCCTTTTATGTATTTGTAGAATTTTAGTATATTTGAAATATATTATTGGAAATATACTATTGAAATATATTTCAGTGAATAAAAAATCAATACATAATTCTATTATACCTCAAAAACTAACAAATCCATTCTTGACAACTTCATCAGCTGCAATGAATATTGACATTCCAAGAAGAGAGAATTCATTTTCAATATTTTCTGCAATTAATTTTCCTCTGGATTCACTGTCTATGGTTTTACCCCTAACTGTATGTATTATATTTACTACATCTGTGTGTGTCTGTTGGCCAATCTCTCTCTCTCTCTCTCTCTCTAATATTCCAGTTATTATGCATCTGATAAATCCACCAAAACCAAAAAAACAAAAAACAAAAAACCCTACACACCACCTTTTTCCCTCCTGCTGTGTGTGAACACAATAATGTTGTGCATTTTGATTGATTTTTCATGTTTTATAGTCTTTTGCTCTAAAAAGATATTTTTTCTGCTCACAAAGTAGACTCATGCACAAAATTATTTTTATGCAAACATGTTTCACAAAAATCTGCATCCTTAACAGGAAAGGGTACCCTGAGAAACTTCATCAAGAAAATGGTCAAAAAAAGGAAAAAAAAAATTCTTGATGGAGTTTTTCAGGACACTCTTTCCTGTCAAGGATGAGAACATTTATGATTATTCTTGAATCCAGACCACAGGAGGATTCTTTGTGGTCTTGCTACAACAGCCTAACCAGGCTACCGCTTTGGAAATTGTAATTACGTTAAATCATCTAATTTGCTGCAGGAAAAGGGTGGTGTTATAAAGTATTGGTGATCTTTAAGCAAGATTGAATTTGTGTTTAGGAAGCATTTTCAGGCCTGGATTTATTGAGATAGTTTTTGATCCTATCAACTAGAATGTGGTCTTCAAGAATCTCTCTGAAATTGAATTTAGTCGTTAGACTGAAAGGCTGAACACTCTTGGTTCACAGAAGCACTAAATAGCATGGATGCATATTGTGGAGAGTTTTTCATTAAATTAATGCTTTCTGTGTCACATTTCATGCATAATATCCTCCATTAGTATGATGTGATTTTGTCATGTTCTTAATTTGACTTTATGAACCATTCGTCATGTGCTGTTTGTGTGTTAAAGGAGGCCTGCATATTTGTTGAATAATACACCAGATTGTTTAAGGTTTGGAAATAATGTGCAGATAGTTTATGGGTTAATCAATAGGTCCATCCCTCTTTCATTGCAAGCTGTTAAAAAAGCACACCACAACATGTTTATTACTGACCTACAGTTTCTCATTATTGCTCTGCCTTTGTCAATATGAGCATTGATTGTAATTGCAGTTTTGGCCAACTCAGATTGATTGGAGCATAAAGAAACAAGAATTGTACAATTATGTCAAAAAGAGGGTACAACTCAATAGAAAAAGTAAAAGATGTGCTGATTCAGGCAAAGGCTTGTTCTCCTATCCCCTGCCCTAGTCCAACAAACAAACAAGTAAACAAAAAACTTACTACTTTCTTTTTACAAGGAATATGACCACTGAACCAGTTCTGAAACACGCATTTCTATAAACTTTATTCAAATATAACTAATACAGAATACATTGTCCCAGTTTATAATCCCCAAATGTATTCTAACAAGCTTCCATCTCCTGAAATTCCGAATGCAAAATATATTTTTATAAGTTTACATGTGACAATTTGGTGCTCCTGTGCTCTTCAGTAATCAACCTGGGGTCTCAAAGCCAAAACATGGTGTTGATGTTAACTTACGACTGCCATTAAACTAAACTATTTCTGCATTGGACTAGAACTTTTGAAAACTAGTAACATTATATATTATTTATTTGTAGCATTTATGAACTGCTTTTGCATCACAGATGTTGCCTAAAAAGCAGCTTCCAAAATTGAAAAAGTAACATTCTAGAAACAGATAAAAATTAAGTGCGCAGAAGTGTCAATAAGTCAAAATAGTTCAAAAGCAGTTTGGAAAACACAAACAAAAATCAGGTCTTAATAGGCTGTTTTTCACAAAATATAAGATCACTTGATTGAAAGTGAAATGTTTGCTTTTTGCTTTAAGTTTTTTTTTATGATTTTCAAAAGGGACATATAATTGCTCTTTAGAATTCTGAACAAGTCAGATTACGTATGGATTTCACTATGTATTAAAATAGATTTTTCTTTATGAACTGAGATTATAAAAAAAACCCTAAATAACAACACACAAAAATACATCACTATTACACATTTATTTTTGGTAATGCTATGGGACCTATTAAAATTAGTTGGAAAATACTGCTCCAATCAAACATTTTCTTCATAGCCCTTCCCTATTTGAGCGCCGGGAGCTTTAAGCAGTATAATGCTTTCCTGCATACCTCTATTCTATTTCACGCTGTCTCTCAGGCTTTCCCCATTTGTTGAACTATAGTTTATAATCATGAACATCAATACAGGCAGCCCTCATCTTCTGATGCCCCATTATTTGACAACTCACTCGCTTGACATTTCCAGATTAAGGACAGAAGTCTCATACTTTCATCAGTTCTTCTTGCCTATCGAAGCTAGCTTGCAACCACTCACATGTGCATGCTGCTTGCAAAGCGAGCTGAGGGGGGAAAGAGTGCTAAACCAACTGAGAGATTTTGCAAGCAGCATGTCTGTGGTTGGTCCCAAGTGAGCCTCCATAAGTCCTTCATGCTTGCAACAGTACAGTATGTGAGTTCTGTTTTACAACCAATTCTGTTTTCTAACAGTGCTCCAGTCCCAAACCTGTCAGTTAAGTGAGGAATCCTGTAATCAATGTGTAAAGGCAATAAGACCATATGACAGAGAGACTCCTGAGTGTTTGTGGTCACATAGAGACTGCTCCCTCTCTTTTCTCTCTCTTCTCTCTCTCTCTTCCCCTCCCCCTCCCTTTTTATCTCTGTTCCTACAAGATGATTCAGAGCTTCTCTTGATCTTCTTCTTCAACTGAAATTTTCTGTTACAGACTTAGGCCATTTCTGTAATAAACTGTTATAGTGCTATTATTCCACTTTGAACAACCTGTGGAATTCTGGGGTTTGTAGTTTCCTGAGGCCAAAGAGCTCTCTGGCTGAAAATTCTAAATGCCCCTCCCTAAATTGCAAACCCCAGGATTCCATAGGATGTTGAAAGTGGATTAATAGCACTATAACTGGCTAGTGCATAAAGGTCCTTAGGCAACTTAACTATATGTTCAGAATGTGTGTTTAGATGCTAGTAAACTTTTCGACCATATAACTTGAATATTGTGTATTTGCCTTGCATTGACTGAAACAAGTCTCAGAGGGATATGGAAGAGATTGAATGCATTTCTCAGCAAACTCTGCTATAAAGAGATTGTTTCTTAACAGATTCAGTTTTCACTCATTCCAAAAGTGACTAACATCCCAGGAAACTGCCAGCATAACACAGAGCCTCACCATGTCTTAGTCAGACAGTTTTTATTGAATAGCATGTTAAAGGTAGGACAACTGGATAGCCCCAAGCTAAATCTAAGGGAGGGGTACATGGGTGCTACATAAAAGAGGGTACCTGAAGTGTTGCTCAGCCAACATAGAGCAACTCTCGCTTGGCTGGTCTTCTTAAGGCAGAAAACAGCAGCCAATTTTCTCCATTCCTTACACTAGGACAGTTGAATAAAAAAAAAATGGCTAAGTATAGAGAAAGAAGTGGCACTGGGTTAACTGGAAAGTGCTATTTTGTGACCCCAGTGAGAATTTTGATGTTCCTCCAAGAGAAGAAATCTGGATTTCCCTCAAATGGAGGGAACTTGGTAACAGCCAGAACATTACATTTCTGCTTTGCTGTATATACAGTTATGATTTGTTTGTTTATTGGCCCCTGTGTATTGGCTGGGACAGTAGTATATCTTTCGTTTGTTTATTTTGGTCCCAGCTTTTTTCTGATTGTTAAAAAAATGTACACAGCAAGTAACCAAAATGTGGGCAAAGTGAAAACGTTGTGGAATGGCTATATCACAGTTCTCATTCTCTGTGGATTCTGCAATAACATATGACTCTGAAACTAAAATTCACAAAGTTTAATTTTTGAATAAAGAATAATTGTATATTCAGCTAATGTGAACAAGTGATAAGACAGAATGGTGCATGCATGTAATTCTGTGTAGACAGGAGTGGGTCACTCTGGACTCAAGATGCCAATTGTGAACCATTCTGGGCTCTTCTGGAACTCCACAAGGCTGCACTATTTTGTCCAAGCCACTACATTAGGTGACAAGAAGTAGTATCACGTGTATCACCTTATGCAGCCTTTTGAAAATTTAAGTCTTTACACTCCAAATGAAAATAAGGCTGAATTCTATACAAAGTTGTGAGAAAAAATCTCATCATATGAATATGAAAATTGGATTTTGGCGGGAGACTGGAATGGTGTTTTGGATGTTAAGCTGGATAAGACAACCTCTCAGAATAAAGAGTTTCAAGTAAAGAGAGGGAAACTGCCAAAGATCTTTTTTGAGATGTGTGAAGAATTATCAATTCTAGATGCATGGAGAACAGTTCGTCCAAATGTAAAAGATTTTACCTTTTTTTCTGAAGTATACCAGTCTTGATCTAGAATAGATATGATCCTCATTTCCAAACATTTGTTATCCGAGACAAGGAAGATAGAAATACTGCCTAAGATCATATCGGACCACCACCCGGTGATGTTGCAATTACAACAAAAGATTAAACAATTCCAATGGAGATTGAATGATAGTTTATTGAATGACCAAGAAATAGTAAGACAAGTGAAAGAAGTGCTGAAAAATTATTTTAAAGAAAATATAAAAGGAGATATGAAGATAAAGATGGTCTGGGATGCATCGAAGGCAGTGATGAGAGGTTTTTTTAATACAGCAATGACAAATCCAGAACAAAAAAAGATGAGAAAATTGTCAAGTGTTATTGATTAAACTCCAAGAAAAAGAAAAAGAACTAAAGGGAAATCTGTCTCAGAAGTTACTAATATTAGAGATGGAGAAAATACAAAAACAGTTGGCATTGATTGCAACAGAGGAAATAGAAAAGAAGATGAAACAGATGAAAATAACCCAATTTGAACAAGCTAATAAAATTGGGAAATGGCTTGCATACAAACTTAAGAAGAAGAAAGACAGGAACATAGATGGGAAGAAGTCGATAACTCAGCATGAAAAGAAAAAACAAAAATTTCAAGAATATTTTGGGAAATTATTTTATGAAACAAAATCCCCTCATCAACAGAGGAAAAATCTGTCTGAATTTCTTAAAAAAGTAAAGATTCCTAAGATATTGCCTGAAGCACAGAAACAGCTGAATAAATCAATAACATTAAATGAAACTGAAGAGGTTATAAAGGATTTGAAAGTGGACAAGGCACCAGGACCAGACGGCTTTACCGCTGTATATTATAAGAGATTTATAAAAGAATTGGTTCAACCAATTCAAGCATCTTTGAAGGAAACAGAGAAACATGGTAAACCAGAATCCTGGGGTGAATCAAACATAGTATTGATACCCAAAGAAGGTAAGGACAAAAAAGAAGTTAAAAATTATAGATCAATTTCCCTGTTAAACATAGATTATAAGATTTTTGCAGCAGTGTTGGCAAAACGACTGAGACAGATATTACAGGACAAGATTCAGGAAGATCAAACTGGGTTCCTCCCTGGCAGATATATGAGAAATAATGGCCATTTCCGCACTGGGTGAGGGAATCATCCCGTGACGCTACTCACCGGACTTTTGGGCTCCCCGGTCTGGTCCACGCTGCTCCGGAGCAGTGTGTGGCCGCCGCTCCACACTGCTCCAGGGACGAAAATGGTGGCTTCTGGTTCGTTGAGGCTCTCAACCAACCACTGAAGCTTGCCAGCCTAAAGCCCACCCCCGGCAGATCGCAGGCTAGCGCCAATGCGAGCCTGTGAATCTGCATAAGGGAGCAGGCACGCACTGGCGTGCTCCATGCTTTTGAAAAACCTCAAGAAGCAGGTTTTTCAAAAGCACGCTGGATGACCATTTGGGGTCATTCCGGAGCGGGCTGGGGTGCGGATCTACATTAAGTAGGTCCAACCCAGTCCGCTCCCAAGTGCAGACGTCCTCCCTTGAGGACGCTCTGCACCGTTTTAAAAACCCCGTGTGGAAATGGTCAATGTGAGAACAATTTTGGATGCAACTGAATATTATGACAGAAACCCAGGGAAGAAGGTGGCATTCATCTTTTTGGATGCAGAAAAGGCATTTCATAATATCTCCTGGACTTTTATGCATCAGGTGCTGAGAGAATACGATTTTGGAGAAGATTTTGGCAAATGGATTGAGGCAATTTATCAAGATCAATCTGCAAGGTTAATAGTAAATGGGGACATCATGACAAACTTTCCAATAAATAAGGGGGTTCGACAAGGATGTCCACTGTCACCACTATTGTTCGTAATTGTTTTGGAAGTATTGTTGACTATAATAAATGAGGATTCACAGATAAGAGGCCTAAAAACAAGAAAGAAGGAATTGAAAGTGAAAGCTTTTGCAGATGACGTAATTATATTTTTAGAGGAGCCACAAGAATCAATACAGAGGTTGATGGAAATTCTACATAAATATGGATTGGTCGCAGGATATAAGATAAACAAAGAAAAGACAACGATGATGACATTAAATATGAATAAAAAAGAGCAAGTTGATTTGGAGAGAAGATCCAGATGTCAATTGACTAAGAAAAGAAAATATTTAGGAATTAATATAAGAAAAAAAGAATCAAGAATTGTTTGAAAATAATTATTTGAAGAAATGGAAAGAAATAAAACTGATATGGAGAAATGGAAAAACTTAAATTTATCACTTTTGGGAAGAATTAATGCTTTTAAAATGTCTCTTTTACTTAAATTTATGTTCCTCTTTCAAAACTTACCAATAATAGGAAGTGAGAAGATATTTAAAGGATGGGAAAAGGATTTACAGAAATTTATTTGGCAAGGCAAGAAATCAAGAATAAAATTCAAAATACTTGAGGATGAAAAAGAGTGTGGAGGATTTGATCTACTATCATTGAAAACTTATTACTATGCATATTATTTGAACTGGATTAAGGATTGGATTCAACTAGAGAGAACAACTATCAAAGAATTGGAAGAAATAAACAACAGATTCTGATGGCACAGTTATCTATGTTATGATAGATTAACAGTAAACAAAGAGTTCAACAATCATTGTATATGGAAAACTTTGTTAAAGATCTGGATACAAATAAAGCGATAATACTATACAAAACTTCCAATATGGACGTCACCACAAGAAGCTCATGGAATTGCTCCAACAAAACAAGGAAATCTATTAACATATCAAGAACTTTTGAAATGGAGGGGGGAGAGAGAAACCAAGAATGTGTACAGTAGAAGAATTAAAAGAAAAAGGACATGAGCTAAATTGGTTCCCATGGGGACAACTTAAAGAAAGATTTAAAATGGATCAAAAATTATATGGATTCGAGAGAAGAGAAAATGAACTAGATTTATTGATGAAGGGAGACCAAAAGTAGAGAATCTCTAAACTCTATAAATTATTATTGAAAAGAGAAATGGAATCAGAGGTAGTTAAAGATTCAATGGTTAAATGGGTGCAGAATGTGGGACATCCAATTGAACTAGAAGTTTGGGAGAGAACATGGAAAATGGATATAAAATTTACTCCAAATCTAAATTTAAGAGAAAATTATTATAAAATGCTCCATAGATGGTATATGACCCCAATAAGATTACAGAAGGTAACTAAATCGAGGACTGGGAGGTGTTGGAAATGTGATGAAAAGATTGGGTCTTTTTTTCATATGTGGTGGACTTGTGGAAAGGCAAGGAAATATTGGAAGAGGGTACATGATGAAATTCAAAGAATATATAAAGTGAACTTTGAAATGATACCAGGGTTTTATTTGTTAAATATGCTAGGCCAACATAGACAGATAAGAAGTCATCAGAAGATATTATTATACTTGATAACAGCAGCAAGGTTGTTGTATGCACAACATTGGAAAGAAAATAAAGATATAAATCTAGAAGAGTGGAAGTTGAAAGTTTTAGAGATGGTAGAAACAGAAAAATTAGCATCCTCTTTAAAAAATAAACCAATACAGAATTTTGAAAGGGAATGGAAAGGAGTATTGGACTGGGTAAAGACATAGATTTATAAGATGTAGAGATATGGAAACAAGATAAAGGGTAATTGTTTTTATTGATAATAGAAATGTAATTGCTCTTCTTTTGTGTAAACAGAAATAATGCCGTTTCAACTGAAGAAACATAAGCCGAAGTGGGGGAGGTGGGATACATTTAAAGAAGATGTGACCCACTTGTTCCTTTTTTATTTGGTAACTGAACTTTAATAAAAACATTACAAAAGAAAGAAAGAAAGAAAGAAAGAAAGAAAGAAAGAAAGAAAGAAAGAAAACTTAAGTCAAAGATCATGATATACATCTTTCTAGATCCTATTACATTCTATCCCATTCTCACAACTGTATAAATATGCTTTATTCCTGAAGCCTCATTACTGCTTAGTACTGTATCCAAAGAAGTAGATTTATATCCACAAAAGTTCATGCAAAAAATAAAAACCCAGCTACTACATTTCTTTCCCCCTCTTACTCCTCTTTCCTCTCTTTTTTTACATCATCCCAGGATTAATTTTGGGAATTCAGGGTATTTTCTTTCTCCCAGAATGGGGATCTCCTGAAACAGCACTTTCCAGAATCTTTGAAAAGTGGAGACTTCTTTTTCTGATTAAAAAATGGTTTTTTTTTCCCGACCAAAAGCATCATGGGGAAGTGAAGACTTTGGAGGTATAGGTTTGGTGACCAAAGTATGCACTAGATGCGGCTCCCCAAAGGCCACACATGACCTATGAAATAAAATCATGAGGAATTAACACTATGTAAGAACTAGTTTTTAAAAATCTTTGAATGATCCATTCAAATGTAAGCACCTGCAGATCAGTTGGTTGCAACAGAACAGATCTATGAATACATTTAAATCTCACTAAAGTCAATAGGCTATAAAAGTGCTTAACTCTCGTTAAATCATTCCCAAAATGAACTAGTTAATTATTAAAATATAACTCTTTTGCCAGAAAGAATTGTAATTCATCTGTCTTTGCGGCAAAGCTCTTAGTATTTTCTATTAAGCCCATTTGTATTCATAAGAATCCCTTCCACAGGAGTTTATTTTTCATACATAAACACAAATACATATACAATATGCCATTTGTAAATCAATTATATTCAGATTAATCAGTTATAAATTCTTATAATATTACCATCAGCTGACTTTCCAGCCCCAATTTCGTCAATCTGAATAGAGATCAAATAGCTACATTCTTCTTCCAAAGCTTTCTTGAAAGAAATTATTCAGCTTGACTATTTCATGGGATTACTACAGTATGATTCTACCTCGTCAAGTTTAAATCCTGCCTTTGGAAAATAGGCTACTAAAAGTCTGCAGTTAACTAAACAGAGGCCTATACATCGTATTTTTTAATGTGGATGTTGGGTTATATTATTTTCAAAGGCAAGAAGTGCTAATTTATGCACATATCGACTACAATTTTGAGTGTCAGCCTGCCTATTTTCCTTTAAGTTATGCAACACAAATCCACACTTAATCATAACTTCACCTAACCAGTTATGTTATCTAATAGGACCAGAATGAAGATTTTGGACCTGATCTGTGAATCACTACAAGTGCCTCTTCGACAGATTTCTGTGTTTATATTGTTTTTTATTTTCTTTTGCTCACAAGTGCATTTATGAAGCAATGTTGATCAAAATTTATTTAGATTTGGATTGATATCATGACCATTTTTGTGCAAGGCTGAGATCAAGGGGCAAATATTAGGTTGTTTGCTGGAAAACTGCTGGGGGAAGTTTGGCCTTTTTTTTTTTCATGGAACTTGTTATAAAACATTTTTAAGGACTGTGAGCACTAAGTGATTTTTGCTTCATTCAGATCATAAGCAGAAACATCAGTCTGGATAGTGCCAAGTAAACTCCGTAGTTTTTAAAATACTTAGGTCACTTTATCTTTGTTTCAGAGGAAGGCAAGGGAAAATCCCCTCTGAACAAATCTTGCCAAGAAACCCCTGCAATAAGTTCACCTTAGGGTCACCGTAAGTCAGAAAGGACTCAAAGGCACACAACAACAATCACAATGATACCTTTATTAGGCCAAACAAAAGGAACAACATTACTAAACCAGCTTCAAAAAGTCAGTGGCTGCTTCGTCACGGAAAGATAATAAAAATCACACAGGGGAAGAAAAGTGATAGCATTGGAGTTGTTTGCGTCTTGTCTGATGCAATTTTGGCCTGTTTGAGATATTTGACGTTTGATGAAGTTGGTGTCTAAAATGGTCCAGATGCATGGTTGATGCAGGCAAAAAACACTTCTTCTTGGCCATGATGGCACTGAGGACAAAGGCAACAAAAACTAGGCAGTAAAATTTCCATCTCCATTAGGAGCAACAAAGTAAGATCCATTGAGATCTGTCCTGTGCAAGGCTGCAAACCACTTTGTAGGCAGCGTACACTGAGTCACTTAAGAAGCCTCTGCATTGCCACTTTGAGAGCTAAATTTAGGCCTTGTAACAGGTTAAACATGCCAATGATAATCAAATTCTGATTCTTCTACTTTTGTTGGAGGTGAAAATTTCAATAAGTCCCAGTCTGTCTGTTCCATCTAATTTAGGATTCCCCTGCATTTTGCTGCATAGACAACATGACTATCCATGAACAGATTTTATGAGGAGTATATAGTTATCACAAGAGCCAGTATGGGGTCGTGGTTTGAGCGCTGGACTATGACCCTGAAGATGAGGATTCAATTCCCTGCTCAGACATGGAAACCTAGTGGGTGACCTCACACACGTTCAGCTCCAGAAAACCCTATGATGGGTTCACCTTACGGTTGGCATAAGTCAGAAACAACTTGAAGGCACACAGCAGCAGCAGCAGCAGCAGCAGCAACACAATATGCCTTTCATAATTGGTTACCATAATAGGCCCTCCCCTCCATTCCAACTGTCACTGCAAAGGCCTCAGAGGGAGAGAAGAATAGGTAGCTTCTGTCGGACTCAATCCCCTCTCCCACTCTCATTCTCTCTTTCTTATGTTTCGTGTCTTAGCCTGAGGGCAGGGAATTGTCAAATTAATGATCTGTAAGCCTTTTTTGGCTAAAGGGCAGGTACAAATACTCTAAATAATTAAATAAATAAATAGTGCTATCTTCTATTAATTTATCCTATTCTCATTAAATCTGTCCATGTTGAGGACCATCCACACATCTTGTGGAAGCCCAGTCTGCAATTTCATTCTGCACTGTGTGACATTATCACTGTATCTGTATTGTTTCTCTTTAGTTCTGGCATTGGTTGAGAAAGGAAAGTGAGGGAATGCGTGGCCACTCAGGTTCTAAATCCTTACCCTAGCCTTCCTCCAACTCCTGAATGTGCATTTCTGTGTGTGTTTCAAATCCAACAGACCAGCTGCCACTAGGGCTATTTGATTTCTGTGTTACTTGTAGTTAGTACCTTGGGCTTTCTCCCTGTCAAGTGTATACTTGATGGCAAATCACAGTTCCTTTCTCTGTAATGTGAGAAATTGTGTAGCCTCTTACACATTCAGGGCATTGGATCTATGCCCAAATAATTTTATTTAGGGAGGCATCAGCTACAAAGTAGGAGCTGTTTGCTCTTTCAGCATATCATAATTTTAAGATTTTTCTTGTGGACAGTCATTCAACATGCTTTATTATATATTACAAACTTTATTCCTGTGAAACTATGCATTTATGGGTGAGGAGAGGGGCTAATGGGGGGAGGTGATTATTATTCATACCTCAGTTCATTCTTAATCAAAGCCTAGAATTTCACAAGGAGTGGAAAATTGACAGTGGCTTCTGCAGCAGGGCCCTGAACAATTATGACTTGATTTATAAGGAGCCACTTAGCTACCCATTTAAATATAGTCATCTACAAGATTTGGGGAAGGTTTCAGATAATCAAAATGCCACAGATTTAGCACGTTTAATTTTTTACCCCATCTCCTGTGAGCTTGAACTCTGATTGTAATTACAGTTTCATCCTCTCATCAATGACATTATTTTATCGGAGTGTGCCACTGTATCAGGAGTTTGCAGCTTGATAAGGGACGAATTTTTCTGCCATGAGGAGCAACGAACAGACTATAAAATGAGCTTAAGAGCCTTGAAACCAATGGAGGCAGCCAGGGTGATCCTAGGCACATCAAAGATTTCAGACACAGACCCCCAGTTCAAAAATCTGCATAGAACTTGCATATATGCACACAAAGTGGTTGGGGTCCTCTTGGCTGCTCCCAAATAAAGCAGAAATATTTGTTCAATTGTTGAATAGACAGTCAACATGTAGGTAAATCCCACTGATTAAATGGGCTTCTTCTGGCCAGGACTAACAACAGGATTTATGCCAAATGCAGCAATAATTGCTACAATGGAACCAACTGCAAATAATTTACACCTTAACCTAGATCATCCAAATACAGTAGTTCTTCAGTTCTGCTTCATTTTCAGTGGTATGAAGATATATAAAAGAATGGCAGTAACTAGGTCCCCCTATGATCTTCCCCTCAGTCTCTCTCCTTTTCTCTCTCTGTCTTTCTCTCTGTCACACATACACACACACACACACACATAGCCCCTAAAAATGACAAATGTTAAACCAAAATTTTGAAAATCCACAGAGTCCAAAATAAATCATCAACCATTCCCCAATCAATTTCACAATTATCACTATGGCCATTTCTGCACGAGGGAATTAAAACGGCACAGTGCGTCCTCTTACGGAAGTCGTCTGCACCTTGGAGCGGACTAGGCCCAGACTACTTACCTCAGATCTGCACCTCAGTCCACTCCAAAACGCCCCCAACTGGTCCTCCAGTGCTCTTTTTAAAGAATGGTAGAAAACTGTTCTTTAATTTTTCGGAGCGCGCCATTGCGTACCTGCTCCCTTGTGCAGATTAGCAGGCTCGCACCAATGCAAGCCTGCGATCTGTGGAGGCTGGGCTTTAGATGTGGTGAGCTTTGTGGTTGGTCGGGACCCATGAACAACCGGAAGCCGCCATTTTGGAAACTGGAAGATCTAAGACCTCGCGCTGCTCCGATTCACCCTGGACGAGACGAGGAGCCCTGTGGAAGGGCTTAAGGGACAGTCCGTGTTGGTCCATGCCCAGAAGACCCAATAAGTACTGTCACGGAGCAATTCCCTCACCTCGTGCAGAAATGGCCTTAGTTCCAAAGTTTATAGAACTCCCTTTCAATTAATTGAATTTTTGCTCAATTAATGCATTGATGAACATGACCTCCATCAATCAATTTCAAAATAAAAGAAAGTGATGTACGGTATGGTTACCAGGATGTGTGTTTCAAAATGTGGAAGATGTGAGGAATGGAGATGGAAGAAGCAGAGAAAAAAGAAAAAAGGAACACAAGGAGAGTAGAAGTGGATGAAAGAAGGAAGAAGTAGGTCTGAAACTGGCAAACGGTGAGGGTGGGGGTGGGGAAGAATAGAGAAAACACTGGGCAGTAGGGAAGAGCAAGAGGCATATAAAAGGAAAGAGAAGGAAAAGGAAGGGCTGTGGTCTAGATTACTTTCCCACCCTTCCTCTATGATGCACCTACTGAGGTTGTGGGTCCAGGGCAATTTTTGTGGGGCCGATCATCATCCCCAGATTCCCCTGCTCTGCCCTTTTCTGGTTTAAAAAAAGAAAAAAGAAAAAAGGAGAGTGAATTGTCTTTCTTGGAAGCTCCCAAGGTTACAGGTTTGTCTTGCACCCAAATGTATTTTTTTTTTCAAAACTAGAAGTGGATTTTTGGACATGCCTAGTCACTTTTGCTACCACTTTTATTATCATTTTTATCAGCCACCTTAGATTCCATTGACAGTAAACTGGCCTCTAGACCACCAAAGTTGTTCACCTTCTGATAAAGACCTGTGAATTTGCCCTGAAAAACTGTTACTGTATCATCATGTTCACAGCGGAAGACTTGTGTACAGCAGGATATGAAGACCTAAACTTTATGGACTACAATATAGGTTATAGCAGGAAGGTCAACTGTTGAACTGTTAGGGGGATGAATGCCCCCCCCTCCATTTAGGAAGGTCACTTACCTCTTTGCAATACCCATCTGACAAAAAAAACCTTCAAAAATGTTACACCATTTTATGCCCACAAGAGGTCTTTTTTCCAACAGGAAGTGACTGAAAGATCAATAGCCAGATCACTTTCTCCTGGGAGAGTGACCTTTCCTGATCCTAAAATGGCCATGGGAAGTAAAAGGTTGTGAAACCAACCTCTGCAACTCCTAGGGGGTGTAGAGGTGGCATTTTAGAGTAAATATAATATATATTCCAACAATTCCACTTCATCTAAAATATTTGGGAGGTACTGAAGGACCTGCAGGGGCATGAAATGGCCTTGGGGCCATATGCAATCCATAGGACCCATTTTCTCCACCCTAAGGTAGAAAGAT
This sequence comes from Cyclura pinguis, assembly GCA_030412105.1. NCBI lineage: Eukaryota > Metazoa > Chordata > Lepidosauria > Squamata > Iguanidae > Cyclura > Cyclura pinguis. The sequence goes on from CM059600.1 coordinate 138,004,720, forward strand.
ATGCAAAGACTAAGGCCCTTTGCACACACCAGTCCTGTTGCGAAATGGCCTCGGGAGCATCACACAATTGTGAGGACTGTTCCACATGATGTCCTCGCAATCGTGTGATGTTCCCAAGGCCTTTAGGGGTAATTGCGCATTATATCATTTTTGGATCATTGCTGAAAATGATGTGTGATCGCACATCACTCCCCTGCTCCACACGCACTTACCTTGCGTGTGGAGGCTCTGGACGTGTGGCCATCGTGCTTCCTCCCCCAGCGAAGCCTGGGAAAGTACCCGGCTGAAATGCAGAAGGAAGGGGTGGAGCATTCACACTTCCTTCCAGCCAGCACGGAGCTAGTGAAGAAGGGAAGCGGAGGGGACACAAGCACCTCCTGGACAAGGCTTTTCACACAATCCCCACACGACACCAGCAGAACCAGGTAAGGTGCAAAAGGGACCTAAGAATTGCATCATAGACACAGATGAGACCAGGAAAGAGCTAAGTAACAAAATCAAAATCAAATTAACAGAGTTGGGTTATCTGGAGAAGGAACTCTGTCCCAGATTGCTTAATCCTGTATCTCCTTTGCCTCATCTGGGGTTGTTCCTTACTCCACATTTTTCCTTCCCTCTCTCTTTCTCTCTGTTTCTTTCTGTCTTCCTTCCTAAAGAGTTCTCCACACACACACACACACACACACACACAACATAAAATTAAGTTTAGGACTTGGTGGAAGGTTTCATTTTGGAATGAGGGGGAAATATAACATCCAACCCTCATATTCCAATCTCCTGTTCAGTGAGGGGGGGAAAAAACTATTTGGCAGCAATGGAAGATGGGTCCCCTGACTTGGCTTGTTATGCTGTGAGGGGCTGGAGACAGTTGGGATATGTGGTTATATTTTACCCCTCAGTTTCATTCCTCCTTGAGAATTGTTGCCTGCAGTTAATCCTGGGAAGTGGGGAAGAATCTTTAGTTGGTAACAATGAACAATCAGAGTGCTGAGGAGTAATTCCAATCCACTGGGAATTCGGTTTGGGAGCAGGTCTCCAAGACCTAGCACCATCTCTGGAAACAGCAACTTCTGGCAGCAACTGTTGGGGGGATGATAGGAGTTTCAGCCCCACAGAGATGCAGCGGAAAAACCAGAAGGCAGCGAGCCAACAGCAGCAGCCTTGTTCCCCAGTAAGGATACTCACACACGGAGGGGTTTCTTCCAAACAGGAGGCACTTTATCTTGTAGCAACGTTCCGTTATATACACAACATGGAACAGACGGACAAAGGCTTGCGCCAGACACCGGTTTGGTCAACAGACAAATACATACTGGGGATTGCTTTCTTATATACACATTTACAACCAATCAGGTAGAGGTTTGCACACCTCCCTCTACCATCTACACACGACCCCAGTTGCTTATGCATCCCTGCAATCACCCACAGCTGGAGCATGATGCAACATCTTTTGCAGTGGGCTGATCATTTTCCCAGGGTTCCTTGCCTGGAATCCCTGACAATCCCCTCCAAAATGGTCAGGCCACTGTGTAGGACATTTTCACTATCCATACATGTTATGCAACACATAGTCCATAATACATACAGTACAAGCATTCAAGCGTACAATTCATCTTCCACCTTACACTCTGGTGGCAAGGCCCAGTTTACTTGCCAACTTCTCATGGCCTACAACTGGAAGTGCCTTTGTGAGCAGATCCGAGATATTGTGTTCAGATGGACAATACCGCAAGCACAAAATCCCATCCTGGATCATTTGCCTCACATTTTGGTGTCGTACCCCAATGTATTTAGTTCTACACTTTAAGTTTTCTGCCTCGGCCATTGCTATGCAAGCTTGCGAGTCTTCATGTATTTCCAGAGGTATGCTGCAGGGCTCTTGGATGTCTGTCAGCATTTGTCTTAGCCACTGTACTTCGCTGGCCATTTCTGACAATGCTGCAAATTCCGCTTCTGTTGTACTGAGTGCCACACAACTCTGCTTTCTTGATCTCCATACTATGGGACTCTCCGCATACCTGGCTACCAACCCAGTCACTGACTTCCTGTCTGCTGAGTCAGCAGCAAAAGAGCTATTGACATAGCATTCCAGTGTTTTTTGGCTTCCCACCATTCTCAGACACAGATCTCTTGTACCTTTGAGGTGTCTGATGACTCGTTTTACAGCCACCCAATCTATCTGTCTGGGTTTGAAAGCTCTTCTGCTTAACAGTCCAACAGTGAAACTGATATCCGGTCTCGTGTTGTTAGCAATGAATAACAGGCTTCCAATGACAGAATGGTACAGCTGAGGGTTCACAAACAGCTCACTTGCTTCCAAAGCTGCGAAGTCTGTTGTCATGGGAGTCCTGACTGTCTTTGCATCACACAGACCACATTTAGCAACAAGACTGTCGATTTTTTTCTTTTGGCTTAGAATAATTTCGCCTTCACTGGTTCTCTCCACTTCGATACCTAAATAACACTTCAGGCTTCCTAGATCTTTTAGCCTGAATCGTTTCTTTAACTCCATCTGCACACGCCTTACATCGCTGGCACTTCTGGCTGCAATACAAAGATCGTCAACATATATCACCATTATGACACAGTTGTCACCTGTCCCCTTAGTATATACGCATGCATCCGCGATGCTCCTCGTATACCCAAGTGCCACCAACTGCTGGTCAATGCATTTGTTCCAGCAGCAAGCACTTTGGCGGAGACCCTAGAGAGCTTTGTGCAACAGGTATACTTTGTTGTCTTCTGTGCCAACATACCCTGGTGGTTGCTCCATGTAGACTGTTTCTTCTAGATCAACATTCAGGTACGCTGTTTCAAAATCAAAATGTTGAACAACCATTCTCCTCTTGGCAGCAACATCTAATACCATCCTCAGACTCTCTGGTTTGGCTGTGGGAGAAAAAGTCTTGTCAAAGTTGGTGAACCTTTCCTGGGAGAAACCCTTTGCAACCAGGCGTGCCTTATACTTCTGTGTGCCATCAGGCATGTCCTTTAATTTGAACACCCACCTGCACCCGACTACCTTCTGGTCTTTGGGCCTGTCTACCACCTGGAAGACCTTTCTTTCGACGAGTGACTGGAACTCAGAGTCCATGGCAGTGTTCCACTTCTCCTGTTCCTCCTTGGGATACTCTAACAGTTCCTGATAACTTTCTGGCTCACTAGCCACAACACTGAACAGCTTGGCCCCTTGAACAACAAATCTGACAGGGGCTTTTCTTACCCTCTTGGACCTCCTGGGGATGTGTACCTTAGTTCTTCCAGACTCAGTTTCGCTAGGGCTACTGCTGCTCTCAGTGTGAGGCTTTTCTTTGAGTGCAGTCCCAGGTTTGAAGCTAGGTGGTGGTGAGGAGTCGTACGAGGTTCCAGGCTTTTCCTCCTTTTCCTCATCAGACATGACTGCCCCTCCATTTTCAGAAATTTTGGGAACACTTTTCACACTTTTACCCAGGGGAATCAAAACCTCTTGGTTACAGTGCAGTCTATCCCATCCTGAATGGATTTCAAAATTTGCACTCCTGGAATACACTATTTTGCCAGCATGGTGTAGAAATCTATATTTGTTACCTTCATATCCCACAAAGCGTAACCGTCTAGATTTCTCCTCTCCAGACTTTCTGAAACATGGGGGAACATACACACTAGCAAACTGACCCCAAACACGTAGATGCTTCAGGTTTGGCACCCTACCATACAATAGGTAATATGGAGTTTGCTTCACACTTGAGCTCCACATCCTGTTTATGTGGTAGTTTGCTGTCACTATTGCTTCTCCCCAAAGTCCTGCTGGGGCTTGGGCATCCTCCATCATACAGTCCTTCATTTGCTTTAACAGCCCAATTCTTCTTTCTGCAAGACCATCCTCCCCAGGAGATACGGGGTTGGTGGTTTTATGCCTTATGCCTTTCTTATGCATCCAGGCTTACAGGCTATTGGACAGGAATTCTCCCCCTCTGTCTGATACAAGACTGGCCACTTTGTAAGGAAATTCCCTCTCAACAACATTCACCCACTCTTGGAACTTTTCAGCTGCTTGGCTTTTCTCTTTCAGCAGATAGACATAGGAGTACCTGGTGTGTCTGTCTACAATTACCAGGACATACCTATTTTGCCCTTCAGTTGGCTTGAATGGCCCAGCCAAATCTGCATGTACAACCTCAAAAGGACGTTGGGTGACACACTTGCTTTTCTTGGCAATGGGATAAGCCTTTACCTTAACCTTTTTGCATACAGAGCAATCTAGAAACTTAGGGCAATTTCTGACTTGTAACCCAGGGCATAGCTTTGCCAACTCCTGCAAACTGTTGTAGCTGACATGCCCCATCACTCTGTGGAGATAATGTACACACTTATCATGTAGAGGTTTGTTACACAATGGGTTAACGTTTGCCACTTTTCATTTGGGCAGCACGTGGTACAACCTCTGCTTTTTCACCCCTTTTGCACAAAACATACCATTCTCAGTTATTGTACATTTCTCCCCTTCAAACACCACTTTGTAACCCTCACTGGTCAGTTGGGAGATACTCAAAATACAATTCTGCAGGTTGGTAACACACAACACATTATTGAATGATTTACCAAAGCATGGCACATATGCAGTACCCATCTTCTGCACCTTGCTTGGTGCCCCATCTGCAAGGGAAATTGCTGTTACATTTGCATTTGTTACATCATTCAACAGCTTTAAATTGTTCAACATGTGGTGAGTTGCACCACTGTCTAGCAACCACACACCACTCTCAGACTGTTCTTTTGCCATAGACACATGGCCTTCAGCCTGTGACAACACGCCCCTCCACTTCTGGGCTGCCTTCTTCCCTCTGCTTGGCACTGGCATTCTGCAGTCCTTCTGGAGATGGCCGACCCTCTTGCATCTGTAGCAGCGTCTGGCATAGCTGCACACTCCTTGTTCCTCCGGAGCTGCCTCTCCCTCTGACTGCAGTCTGGAATCGAACTGCTTACGTTGGACTTCCTCCAGGATCCTCCCGGCTACCAGGTCTACAGTCAGCTCTTCCTCACGCACACCCTGCAGGCTGTACATCAAAAAGTCCCACTCCTTAGTGAGGCTTCCCAGCAGAATAAAACTTTTCTGCGTTTCTTGAATTTTTACCCCCCTTTCGGATGTCTCTTGGAAAAGCTGTTTCATCAGCATGAGGTACTCTCTCACACAGCTTCTGGGACATAACTTTGTGTTATACAGTCTTTTCATCCGTAGCATTTTGGACAAACACGAGGAAGGTTGATGCACACGCTTCAAAGCCTGCCAGAGCTGATATGCTGTGTCTGCAGCAGCAGTGTGAATCAACTGGGAAGGACTTAAAGTAAGGAAAATAACTGCTTTGGCTTTTTCGTCCGCACCCCTGAATGCTGCTATTTGGGCAGCAGTTGCTCCTTCTGGGGGCTGTCCCTCATTTTCCATAACATTCCACAGGTTCTCCTTCATCAAAGCGGCTCTCACATAAATTTGCCAGTTTTTATAATTAGTGTCGGTCAATTTCTCAAAACGCAGATAACCTCCCTCAGCCATGCTGCCGCCTTTGTAAGGAAAAAATCAACAAACAAAGCAGCTGGCCACAGTGACCTTGATGAGCTCCGGACTGAAGATTAACTGTCTCTCTGACAAAACACAGACTCCCAAGGCACCGGAGAGTCAGGCAAACAGTCAAAAACAGTCCCAGTATCCAGGGGAAAACAACTACAGGTGCGCTGTGGATGCTGTGCACTGTGGGTCTGGGCCCATAACCACTGTTGGGGGGATGATAGGAGTTTCAGCCCCACAGAGATGCAGTGGAAAAACCAGAAGGCAGCGAGCCAACAGCAGCAGCCTTGTTCCCCAGTAAGGATACTCACACACGGAGGAGTTTCTTCCAAACAGGAGGCACTTTATCTTGTAGCAACGTTCCGTTATATACACAACATGGAACAGACGGACAAAGGCTTGCACCAGACACCGGTTTGGTCAACAGACAAATACATACTGGGGATTGCTTTCTTATATACACATTTACAACCAATCAGGTAGAGGTTTGCACACCTCCCTCTACCATCTGCACACGACCCCAGTTGCTTATGCAACCCTGCAATCACCCACAGCTGGAGCATGATGCAACATCTTTTGCAGTGGGCTGATCATTTTCCCAGGGTTCCTTGCCTGGAATCCCTGACAATGGAAACAGTACATCAACCTTGTGTATGACCTGTCTGCATAAGAAATTCTGCATATGAGGAAGTGGTCTATTGTGTACTGTGCACCTCCCTAAAGTGCAAATGCCAGGATTCCATAGGATGTTGAAAGTAGAACAATAGCAGGATAACAGTGCAGTGCAGAAATGGCCTGGAAAACCAGTATTGCAGATAATCAACCTGTGAAAAGGGTGCTTTATCTCCATTTTTATCACTTTTCTATTTTGAATAATTCTGACTGGAGAAGGAATAGCTAAGGAGCTTGTCCAGCTGTTCCACCACTCAAAATGGTTTCTTCTCAAACATTTCTTTAAAAGAATGTAAAAGAACAGTGTGTCTCTACTACTGCATATGTGCATGATGTACAAGCAGCTTCCTAGAAAGGTTTGAACCTTGCTGGGCGGGGGCGGGGGAGGGGAACAAAAAACTAGAGCACTATTTGGAGTTGCCATGTCAGCATTGTTACCCTGCTTGCTGGGGGTCCCTTAGGGGGGGATTCCCAATGCCTGTCAAAATTATCACTTGTGGGGAAAATTAGCTATGAACACTGCTTTAGCAATGCAAAGAGGGCAGAGTAATTAGGGATCTTGAGCCCAGCTTTTATGGAGCTGGATCACAAAGAATCAGGCTAACTGTTCAAATTTAAGTATTTGATTGACATAGATGTTAAAATCCACACAATCACTCAATCGCACTCACTCCAACAAGCATACAAGACTATAGAAATTTAGAAAGAGGTGAAAATTAAGAGAGAGAGAGAGACATAAGGGTTTTGGGGGAAATGCTGTACCAATCCAGAAGTCTTCAGCTGGGAGAAAACAAGCGAGAAACCCTACTCAGCCCTGCCTCCTGAGGCTGAGGGGACCTTGCCAGCAGCATTGCTTGTGAGTCTGGGAGAACTCCGAAATGGAAGAGAAAAAGGGGGCTAGTTATAGAGCTGAAACATGTCCTGGGGAACAGATAGCTGCATTTTTATGAAGATGGATTTCAGCTTTGTAGTTCAAAGAAAATACAGCCAGGCATCCTTGTAGTTTCCTGCATGATGGTTATCTTATCCGGGGGGGATGCTTGCCTCCAAGGTGTCACTTTCCAGGCTGTATGCACTGTTTATTTGTTCCCAGAAACCTATTGTCTCCTTTTGGTGTTATTATTGCTAAAAATCCATTCAAATGGCCTGTGTGAACCATTTGCAAGATTCACCTAGGATGCGTGACAGACAACAGGGCTACTCTTTTGCTCTATCCATAGCTCCACTGCCTACGTGTCCTTTGAGTAGATCTCTATGGCTCACTATGTTTGAAATAAAATAATTATGATCCTCAGGACATAGCATGTAGGTGAGGTAAGTGAGGTAACAGCATGAATTCCTTGCTGAAAATGTGATAATAATCTCTTACACTAACTGTTCCTGTAAAGATGAAATTCATTCATTTAAATTCAGCTTTATCTTAGCGTATCTTGGTAGAACATGATTTAATATTGTATTTTAAAGAAAAACAAAACCTAAAGTAGTGTAATGTGAGTTAAATCTATCTTGGTAGTTAAGCATTACATTTTTTTTCCCTCTCCAGACACTACTATCAACATCTACTTTGTCATTTTCTTCATGCTCACAGTGATAAACTATATCTTTTCTTTCATTATATAATATTTGAAAATATGAGAGCAGTCAATTAACAAAATCATATCTACTGCATATAGCATGAGCGTAATGACTGCCATGCTCTGGGTTATCTGAATGCAAAATCAAGACATTCTGATATCTAATGGTAATATAAATATCCATTCTTGCATAAATGAATAAATAATTTGAAAAGTTGTATTCTTACTGGTGGGATTACAGGAGGTTTTTTTTTAATTTTGCAATGAATCTTCACACTTCATTTTTTAACATATTTTTAGGATGTGTAAAAACATATTTTATGCAAAAACAACCCCAACAACCCAGTACTTTCTGTAGAAATTTAGTATTTGGCACAAAATACATTCTTTTCCATATAAAAAAGGTAGAGATTTTGTACAAAATACTTCTTCATGCAAACACACAATCACAGTAATTTTCTATTTCTCAGTGGGATGTCTCTTTGTGTCAAGAAAACACTCATTCTCCATGAAAATAAGAACATGCATACATTTTTTTACCTGCACAAGAAGCTAAATGGTATTACTATTTTTTTTCCTATAGCAAGATAAGAATCATCTAAATTTTATTTTCAATTTTTTACAAAGCAGAAGTTTCTCTTTTTCTCCCTCCCTACTTCCTTCCCTCCCTCTTTTGCTTGTTTTGCTATAGTAAAACTTTTTAGATAAATATTTGCCTTAGCTGCCAAAGTCAAGTTGTCATGGAAAATCTCCGCAAGATAATATATTTTGTCAAATGCACATCCATGAATCATCAGTTGTACTGACAAAACTATCCAGGATGTTTATGTTTTAGAGACATGAAATCTATATAGTATAATCTCTTGATATCTGAAATATTATAACAAGTTTATTTTTTTAGTTTGCAAAAATATGGCTGATGCATGTAACATATTGTCAGTAGCTACTTGACATCACTTCATGAGAGGAACCTTTTCAGCTAAATCCAGTGACATGGTTGCTCTTCGCCACCCCCACATCAATCAATGTAATCAAAGAAATTGAGGGTCAGATCAGTACTGACAGACAAATTTGTCTAACATGAAAACACAGCAAAGAGAAGGAAGCCCAACTTGAGGTGCACAGCTTTTGTCATTTTTTGTGCTCACCTGAACATTGAATTGACAATTAATCAGGTGACAATTAATCAGATACAGAGCAGTGACCAAATTTACCTGAAGACGTTATATACCAGTTGTACATCGCAATAAGTGAAAGCATACTCATTATTTCAACATACAATATTTTTAAAAAATAAATAACAAAATCATGACAAAATAAGGGTGTCATGTTAGATACATTTTAAAGGAAGTAAATCCCACTGAAATAAATGAGGATTATTTTGGAGTACACAGTACCTGCCTAGGTTCACAGTGAAAATAGACTTCTGAATCATGGCCCAATGCATTTGAATTTTCCAATCTACTTTGGGCAAAGAGAGGTAGCTGATGCTGCATTGATTCAGACAATTTGTGGGACTAGTTTATGAACTCTCCAGCATCCACCCTAGCTTATAAGGTACTTATAAAAGTAGATGGGCAGTCAAGACTTTTCAGCAGATGTTACTGCATCCTCTCACACACCCATAGGCACAGTTTCTATGCTAAATTTGGTGGTGAGATTCAAGACACAGGAGATTACTCTCATTTTTAGCCTTGATGAAATAAATGTATGGATGATTGTGTCAAAATCAGTGATGTGAAGAAATGTTAACTTGAAAGGTATGCCTCAAGGGCTGTCTTTAAAGCTTTCCCTACATGTACCATTTCAGCAAGGGATGCATGAGGAAATGATGGCTCTAATAGGCTAACATTTTCCAGACCAGGTGTGTATCACTCTGTAATCTTTCTGAAACTTGTCCTTAAAGGGCAGGCAACAGAGGCCCACTGCTGCTGGTGTACATCTTGGTGTTGTGCCTAATCATCTGTATATTTCATTTCATAAGGATGGCCCTCACATTCTCTCTATTTTACTGACAGTGCTGAAGCGCTTTGGCTTTTACAATTTCCTGTGGATTACGAAGGGAGAGCTTCGGTGGCCTGATTTAGAACTTCTTGATGTGCACTTGAATTGTAGAAACTGTTGTCGGGGGGTGGGGTGGGCTTAGGTCTAATCTGAAGATTTATTTTGCTGTTGGGTTGGCTTATTTCATAATAGAAATCACTCAATACATGCTTATTAATCTATCCGAATGAGGGTTAAATATAGAAGGATTAAACAGATATCTAAATTCATTGTGAGCATCTGTGCAAAGCAATTTTTTAAAAAAGAAAACATAAGGCTGCTGTCTTGTGGACCCCACTAAATTCTTATCCTGAAAGAAAGTGCAATTTTTATAGAGAGTCTCATAGGAGCACATTATAATAAGTGGCGCTCGATATCTTTTTACAGGAAGATGTGTTTCAACAAATGAGTGAACATTTTTTAAAGAAGTCCATAACTTCCAGGCTATTGTATATGGCCATCCTTCCTTCCTTAAATGTGACATTGTTATTTACTCTACTCTATCCTTATTCTGGTCTGACAGTAGCTTTAGGAGAGGAATTCCACTCATACAAATCACAGTTTAATTTCTCTCTGAGAGCATTTCAGAGCTGACCATTTGGTATCTACCTTCCCCTAAAGCAGAATTTCCACCTTTGGTGTGAAACATGTCCACTTCATTCATCTGGGTTGCTAGTGAAGGGAGTTCAACTTGGGAATAAATTAGCAGAAAAATAGGCAGAGTTTCTAGCCTTTGCACATCTCTAAAATATCAATAAATATTGTTCGTGTGTTCCAGGAAAATGATGTGCTTGAAATAAAGCCCATGGAGGCCACTGACCTATACATTATTTAAACCATCTTGCATTCTCTTTGACTAACCCCAAACTTGAGGGTTTGAAGGTGAATTTTGAAACATTACCATCTTCCCAAAAAGAGTGGTTTTATTTTTTAAGGAAAAGTAGTAACACTGTCACTGTAGCTTCAGGGGTTACTGGATGATATAAATCTGAGGGACTAGCCAGGGACACAACCTCAGACAGCAAAGTCTTTTCCTAAAAGAAACAGCAAAGCTTAGAGTCACTTCTGACACCTGAGTAATGTGTAAGACTGCAGGCAGGAGGCTCACATGAAATCACTGAATGTAAGCTGCCAAGCTTAGACTTTCAGACTGGAGCTGTAGTACAGAACGAATCAGCTTTGAAACACCAGAGATTTAGCATGTGTTCTTTCTGCCTTCTGTCTTACAGGTCAGAGGTTCATTAAGCTTTCATCCACCCTTTTTTGTTTCCTTTGTTTTGCTTTCAGCTGTAATGTACAGGGAGAACAAACAAATAGAAGGCATTTTAAAGGATGAGCAGGGTTGTAAAGTAACACACGATTAAGAATGCCATGGTAATACATCCAATTGAATTTGTGATGTGGATATTATTGTTCTGCTGGTTCAGAACAATTATTGTTATGAACTTTTGATAAATCTGAATATATCTATTTCTGTAAAAGAGTGGACAATAGTAGCTGGATGTGAAAACAGATGTGCAAATTAGACAGACAACAGGCATACTGAATCAAAATGCACAATTCTAAGTGCAGATAACTCTGCCATTTGGAGGTACAGTCCAATGAGAACTGTCATCTGCATTTTGCAGGAGAGAGTGAATTGTTTCCCCTTCCCTGCCCGGTAATTTTTGGCTTATGTCAGTGGTTCTAAACCTCTTCTTTACCATGGATTCCCTTTAAATATCTTTTGTTACCATGGACTGCCAAGACTTAAGCTGGCTTCTGGCTATATGTGTAGTAGCAAGAAATTTCATATGCTTTCTCTCAGGCACTCAGCATCATTTACTTGCATGTTCTCACTTTGTATAGAAGTATGAAGTGCTGAGTACATTTTTTCATAACTTTGAATGGTTTGAGACATTGTAATGAAACTTTGTACAAATGATGTATACCACTGGCAAAAGACTGCTGCTCTTTGAGATCACTGCATGACCAACCATCCAACTATCTTTTCTTCCTTCCTTCCTTCCTTCCTTCCTTCCTTCCTTCCTTCCTTCCTTCCTTCCTTCCTTCCTTCTTTCCTTTTTTAACAGTAAAAGCTGATAACATTATTTCAAGCCTTTGTGGACTTCCTGTGAGGACATCACAGCCCCCTGGGGGCCAAAGATGAATTTAATTCCCCAAAATTATCACCCTCAGGCACCGGCTGTAAAATCTCAGCTTCAGTTTGTCCTTCAGATGGTGGAGGTGCTGGCAAGATGGATTGCTCTATCACAGGCACTGACTGCAAGATTTCTGTTTCCAGCAAAACAAATTGCTCTTCAGCCTCTGACTCCTCATTTATCACAGATCTAACTGCAGTACTAATAACACAGAGATTGAACCAAAGTGCCAGTTAGGTTCAAACTTCCTCAAAATCCTTACATAGCCCTTATTTATCCTAATATGCCTATCTAAGCACTGAGATCTGCTGGAGAGACTCTTCCTTCTCAATAAAAAGGAGCAAGGAATTATATGAAGATGTATAAGACAGTGTTCTATGCAGTATCATCCCGGCTGCAGAATACCTTTCTCTTGGAAGATTGGCACTGATGGCTTCATTTTGGTGCCAAGTTCTTCATTTTACATTGTGAGGAGATTTAAGGATCCTGAGCTGACTAGCTTATTCTGTCACAGTTTCAGTTTAAATTATTTAGGCCATTCAATTATTTTAAACTCTTTTTTCTTTTAACATGATACATAGTTTTAATAATTTTTTTTCCTATCAATTCCCTGTCCTGAGATTTTTTGATATAGGATGAAATATAAATATCTTAACAAATAGTATTTGCATATAGTATCAGCTATGGATGGAAAACAGATATCCTGATTTATAAAAGGAGAGAACTAAATGTATTGTGGAATTTTGTGGCACTCATATACATTCAACAAAATAACCCAAAGATATTTACAATGACCGTTTTATGAGACATGGTTTATGAATACTTCCTGCACTATTTCATAAGTCAGTCATTCAACTTTGAGCTCATTCAGTAGGGCAATTTTGAGAAATTTATGCCATACCATCCTCTGATGTAGAGGAAAAAGGTTATACTGTACATCTACTAAATAGCTTCAGGTTAGACTCTACTCCCTGTCACCAGCAGAAATGGCAACCCAGCTAGGAGAAATAACTGAGTGAGGGGATTAGACACATCCACAAGTAATATTCCAAACTACCACCAGTAGACTTCCATCAATTAACCAAGAGAGAGAGAGAGAGAGTGTGTGTGTGTGTGTGTGTGAGAGAGAGAGAGAGTGATTTTTGAAAAGTGGAAAATGAGGTGGAAGAAGTCCATGATTAGCAGAATATAATTTCACTTTTGAGCTCTAATGCTTGAAAACATATTTAAAAAATAAAAATTGTCAATAAACATGAAGATTTTGAAGTTACCATGCAACAGGAATAGCTGAGCTAGGGACAAGCTGGGCACTCCCATATCCTGCTCACTCTTGGATCTGCGACAAGGGGAAATGCTATTAGGCACTATTATGGTACTGCACCAAGCTGGCTGACAAGATTGAAGTGCTAAAGGAGGCTCTTGATGGATTTTTTCTGAAAATGGTGCAAGGCAGATTTGCAATGCTTGAGTATGAGATAGGAGCTGGATAGCAATAATATCATGCTTTTAGCATGGCTCTTGGAGTGGAAACAACCCGGTACTGTTGTGGGATAGCGACGTCATGTGGAAATGGCCTGGGTGAATTCCTTATTCCAGTTTTCAAACCTTTCATGGAGACTGTGAAGCAGCCAGGACATCAACAAAACAAACACCAAACACACTTTTCCTCTCTTCCTGAATTTGTACTAGCTCTTTTCTAATTCTGCTTAGAATTCTACAGGGTTTTATTCTAGTTAGGTGGACTGCTGAAAGTGGCAACATGGCTTATAGCAAAGGAGAAGTGGCAAGCTGAAGAAATACTTCTGTATAGAACTAAATACAGTAGAGAGAGAGAGAGAGAGAGAGACACCCCTTATTTATCTATCTATTTATTTATTTAATTTATATACCACCTCTGTCAAAGCACAAGATTCAAGGTAGTGTCCAACATTATAAAAGCACAGTGTAATTAAAAGAATTTTAGTATAGAATTTTTTTAAAAAAAAAATAAACTAAATGTCTATTTTGAAAACATGAGTTAAGAACAAGTTTAAAATAGCATTAAAAGACCCCAAAGCATAATAAAGCATAATAATAATAATTTTTTTAAAAAACAACTATAACCCCACATTAAAAGCTCTGCTGCAACACATTTAAAAATTCTTCCTTAAATAAAAGAAGTGTTTACCTGCTGGTGGAAATACAGCAGAGAGGGTACCAACCAGACCTCCCGGGGAAGAGAATTCCACAGACTGAAAGCAGTCAGGCTAAGCAGTCAGTGTAGATTGCTGTAGAATGTGTGTTGTAGAAAGTCCTCTTTCAGGTAATAAATGTTTGACCTTGCATAGGATGTGGTTGGCCATGAGCTCATGTGCAAAATCAAAGTGGTCTTGACTTTTACTCTGTAACCTCTAGTGATTGCTCTTAAAATAGATAGATAGATCATTTCCCTTCTGCCTGACCTAGGAATCACTGTCATCCCTACATGTTACTATTTCTCAATTATGTTCAGTTGAGGAGGAGGGAAACAGATCTAATTCATATGTATTTTGAAAAGAGTATAGTGGCTGTCGATCCACCTTCTTTTTATCTTAATCCAAGAGAATCTGCACAGAGGAGCAAGAAGAGAGGAAGGCTAACCAGAGTTCATTGGGTTGCAATTTTTGCTGACTCTTTGCTTTCACTGACCCATAAGTTAATGATCAGGATGAATGGTTAATTAAGCAGATTCAACGTTTTCTTGCTAGGCTTTTTAAATTGTTCATTATTGCATGTTTAACTCCACTGTTTAACTATACTGGCTCTTGTCAAAATGCTGTCAGAGGACACTAGGAGAAATGAACTTGTGGCATATCATTCTCTTTTAAAGATTCTGGAATATTTTTATGAACAAACAGCTTTATCATCAGTTCTATGAGAATTAGCCGGCATGGTATACAGAGCCAACGTGGTATAGAGGTTTGGGCATTCTGTGACTGAAATCAGTTTTATAAACAGATGGATAGATGCAAAGCAGGTCCAACTGGTTCATTTTCAAAAGCCCTTCCCAACTCAAAATCTCCACAGAACTCATGCATGTATACTTAAATATGGCTTCTCTTTTATTCTTCCCTGTAACCTAGGTGCCTGTATCTCAGGTGATGTAGCCAGCACAAGTAATGCCTCCAATATAAAATAAATGTGGGAAGGGAAAATTAAATGAAACTTGAAAATAATAAGTAGGAAAATATATTTGCTTTCCTTTCTACCACTCATTTAATGCAAAAATGAGTGTGGCTATCTTTGTTTCATTTTCCATTCCTTTCTTAAAGTTTGCATTTGCAGGACACTGTGTTGATTATCACTGCTGTTTCTTGATCCGCCAGGTATAAGAAATGGGAGTAAGAGCTGTACTGGCCTTCTAACAGCCATATGAGAAAATAAAAGCAAACCATAGAACACTAATTGACAGACAGACAGACAGATAGATAGATAGATAGATAGATAGATAGATAGATAGATCGATATCAATTTATATGTATATAAATAAGCTACCTTTATATTTGAATTTCTCTTTTTGGCACAATCACTTTTTTTCTTCTCTCTTTCTCTCTCTGTTAAAGAAATAGAAATCTTTACTTTTTTTTCCTTTTTTTATTAAAAGAGCCCTTTATTACAAGGAACAAAAACTGATATAGCAGGGGTTTTTTTGGCAAGTAGTTCTGAGAGTTCAGAATATAGCAGCCAATCAGGATGGCAACATTAGAATCACCAGAGTAGATAATTGGCACATTCACTGTACCATTACTGGAGAAAAACACAAAGTGATTGTGCAAATCTGTGCTGTCTGAATGGCCAGTAATGGCTATCAGCCAATCAATGAATGACAATTTACATGCTGCCACTTAGATAATTTTGCATCATGTAATGATTACACAAATCAGAACCCTTCAATCAAACCAAAGTGTTGGAAAAGAAACACAGCAAAAGTAACACCTAGATTGGGCCTATCAGTGACTGCTGTGCTATGTAGGACTTTGATAAGGCTCTCTAAAACACAAATTTCACACAACCATGTTTTTGGGACAATGTACAGTGCCTTTCGTGGGAGATGCATTGCACAGTACTGCTGCTGCTGCTGCAACCACTTGATTCTCTCTCTTTTAGGGTATTGGTGGTGAATCCTTGCTAGGTTATTCAGAAGGTTACATGTTTGCGTCCTAAGACATGCAAATATGTTAGCATTCAAATAAGTGTGATTTTTTTTTTAAGACAAGGAAAGAATTACAAAAGGAAAAGATGAATTTGTCATGATTCTTGTATAGACAAGTATACATGCAATTTAAGCAGGATGAAAAAGAGGAAATATTTGATAATACAAACAGTGAATTGGATGTAATTCTGAATGCTGGGAACATACACATTACTGCCAATTTATATAAATTATTATTAAAATGGGGAAGTGAACAAGAAATAATAAAGAATTACATAATCAAATAGGCCCAGAACATTGGACATAGACTTCAATTAGGAAAGATACATGAAAAAATCTTGAATTTATAATATGTCAACATCTGAAAGAGAATTATTATAAGTGATTATAAAGATAACATTTGACACTTGGAAAATGGCTAAAATTTACAAAGGTTATAATGACAGATGCTGGAAATATCATAATATGAAGTATTATCATTGTTGGAAGCAGTGCAATATGGCAAAAAGATATTCAAATGAGATCACAAGGATATTAACAATGCAATTCCTAATCAAATCCAGATATGACTAATATCTAATTAACTAAATAAAAAAATATGTTGATAGGATATGTTGAAAAAAGATATTGGAAGATATTTTATATATGATTAAAATGGCTAAAATTTTATTTGATATATATATATATATAAATAAAATCTCAAATAAAATTCTAATTTCTAATTCTAATTTTTATATATATATATATATATATATATATATATATATATATATATAAAATTAGAATTAGAAATATATATATATAATAAAAAGTAAAAAAAAATGATAGATGATAATTTACCAGAAATAAATGATTGGTTTATAGAACTTTATGAAACCATGGAAATGGATAAATTGGCTACATTCTTAACAGATAAAACATTAGATAAATTTAGAGAAGACTGAATCTGTTTATATAATTATTTAGAAGATAAATGGGGGCACATGTCCATAATTGTTACAAAGAAATTTAAAAAAAAGAATTAGGAATAAAGAAAATTTCAGATATTTACAAGTTGTATATGGAATAATATACATTTTATTGTATATACAGTAGGTAAGATATAGATAGGTAGATAGATAATGTATAGATATTTATTGCATGTGTTTCGTACATTGTTTATTATATAATATTTAGTGATAAATTGTAAAAGAGATATTTTATGATAAACACTTATTATAAATATTTAAATACTTTTTTAAAAAAAGCAGGGATGTGCAGGGGCTTCTCAGTTCAATTCAGACTTTGAGTCAGCAGTTCAGATCCAGGTCCACCTTGGTTTAATCTGATCCAATCGAGTTTACCAAACAGAATCAAGATCTGGAAATCCACTAAAATGCAGTGGGAAACTGAAATTATTGTAACTTTTTTTCTCCCTAGGCCACTGCATGAAATCTGGAGATTTAACATGCCCTAAAAATGCAAATACAGTTCTGCCAAAAACTTCAGACAGGGCTAGATGGAGTAGGTTTTAGCAGCTGGAATCTTTAGAGTTTGCTTTTCCCATCCTACATAAAAGTAACAGCATGTGCACTCAGGTAAGTATGTGTGCTGTTTTGGTCCTAACACTGTTCCCCCAATATTGTAGAACCTTCTAAGAACCCTTAGAGCATTTCCAAATTTGCAGTTGAAGATATAGTTAAAGAAGAACTGTGAGGAGGACAGGAAGCTAAAATGCAGTGCAGTGGGCACACAGCCAGCAGGCAGCACTGATTTGGAGAGGTGAGCCTGAAGACAGGACAAGAGGCATAATGGATCAGCAGGCAGATAAAGCAAGGAAACTCTTTCAAGCCTAGTATAGTCCCTTGACTTGAAGGCACCATGCTAGAACTCCAACAAGCATTTCAGTTTTCCATTTTAGTTTTAGTGTGTAGTGTAGAAGGGCCCCTGCTTCTGGGACAAACAATTGATACTTTTTTTATGTCCAGAAAAGGGGTGGTGTGGAGAGATCAGACAGGTCAAATGCCACAAAACAATTTTGGGGACAACAGGTCCTGCAGCAGCATTTTTGCCATTTCTAACCTTAGAAATGGCAAAGATTCAGAGATACAGAGCTGAAAAGCACAAGAATGACTATCTAGAAATCCTTTGTCTCCAGTTCACCTGGCCATTTTATTTTCTGCCATGAAACTAGAAACTTTAATTTCATTGTCCCTTACTTCTCCTACCTCATCTCTTCCTTGTCAGCAGTGGAGGGGGACGGACCGAGAGCTGTCTTGCCAGGAGTTCAACACTCTCGGTTCCTTCCCTGTGGTTCCTTCCCTTGTTTCCTGATTGCTAGGTCTCTGTCCTGAGCAAGACTGCTAACTGCTGCTTCATAAAGTGCTGGAACAGGTTGGTACTGTCGTGTCCTGCTCATTTTCTGCCTACAGTGAAGTCAGGCAGCAATCATGAGATCCATTCTTTCCTCAAAAATAATTACAATATGCTTTCTTGTCTGTATCCAACATAATGAAATGATACAATACTACTTGTTTTGCTTCATAATATGAAGTAAACATGCAGAATAAAAAATAACATAGAGACTTTGTGAATGAAATAAATATTCTTCTTGGCAGATCAGAAAAATCTACAATTTCACACAGAAGTATTTCTGAGGAGAGATAAAAAGACTAGAGCTAAAATTACAGTGAGAAATCAAAACCGAAGACAGCAAACCACAACCTGGATCCATAGAAGGACAATATGTTTAGGTGTGTAAAACATGTGTAGTCTCACACACAATAAACAAATTGCTCTAATCAACAAATTAACAAGAAGGATTAAAGAGGATTAAGCCAGACTACTTAAATTTTAAAAATCCAAAATAATTTTAAATGAAAAGACAAAGATCAAGCTTAAACAAAAGTTAGCAACTATCAAAATCCTAACTTGAATTCATCCATTATGAACAACTAAATCTACTTAGGGAATGAAGGGATGTATTTTAATATACAGTTTCAATAGCCATACACAACCCACTTCCATGCACTGCAACTGGAGAATTCTGTTGAGATTCTTATCCCAGATTTCATGACAGAGCTGTCAATGAACAAAGTCCCACTCCCATCTTTCCTCTCTGCATCTCTCCACCTTTATGTTTTCAGTAGATGGTCAGGTTGTAGATACACTGCCTTTTTCACTATTTATTTTTGATGTCCAAATCTCCTTAGCAGTCTAAATCATTTCAGATCATGTAGATCTTCTCCAAAACTGAACTGAGTCCATTGATATTATCTGGACCAGACCAAAATCATGCCAACAAATAAGTGCAGTCATGGTCATTTCCACATAATGAAATTCCACCAAAAAATGGCTTTGTGTGGCCTCATCCTCCTTGTTTCGTACCCCATCCAACTCATCTTTGTCCTTCTCAGCTTCCAGGAGACCAAAAAAAAAAAAAAGGAAGAAAGCATGTGGACAAACCCCGCATTCTGGGTCTACTGTCTATCTCTGCACAACATGGTAAGGAAACTGGGCCCAGTGATACTGCTAAAAGAGTGTAAGCTGCTATCTCTGGAAGGAATTCTCTTGATGATTTATACCGGTGTAAGGATTTGTTGTTGTGTGCCTTCACATTGTTTCTGACTTATAGAAACCCTCAGAAAAGCCTGTCACAGCGTTTTCTGGGGCTTAGAATATGTGAGGTCACCTACTGGGTGAGTGGGAAATCAAACCCTGTTCCGCTTGTTTAATGTTCAAACCACTATACCGTGCTGGTTGAACTTATGTCAAAATAAGTCAAAATAACATTTTTGATCAAGAAATGGCAAGAGAGCCCGGCAATCTTCGCCGTCAGGTGTCCTGTCAGCTTTAGGCCTGCCATCATAGGTATTTCAGCCAATCAGATCTTGGCTTCTCCCTGCTTATTTGGCTTCTCTTTTCAGAAAATGCAGCTGGGAGTACCAGACTCAGCAGATCCAATCCTAACCATTAAAGTTGTAAGGGTTCCAGTCTATGACTAAGTCTTTTCAGGATTCTGCCTGCAAGAATCCTGCCCAAGAATCCTGCTCAGCAGGCTGCTCAGATACAGGGCAGCTGGCGCGAGCAGGAGCCAGCTATATAAGGGCTGGGTTTTCTCTGCAGCCTTTGTCACAGCAACATGGTCTTTTGTGCTGCCTATAGCCTCTCTGGATGCTTTGGTTGTCCTGACCTTGCTGACCCCCTGGACTCTGACTTTTACCCTGTTCCTTGGATCTGCTTCTGGCACTTTGGACTCTTGATAACAGGTAGACCTCTGTTGCCTTGGACTCTGACCTCTGGCCTGTTCCCTGGACCTGCTTCTTGCCTCTGGCCCTTTTGGACTCTTGATAACAGGTAGACCTCTGCTACTTTGGACTTTTGTTAAGCCCTGATCCCTGACCTGATGCCTGCATCTAATATCCTTGCTGCCCATACCCTGGACCTTGAAAAAAGCACTAAGAGGGACTCCACAAGTATGCAAGTGGGTAGAGAAGGGCAATCATACAAAGACCACCTGCATTATTTTTGGGTTCAGTCATCTATGCGCCCTGTATCAAAACATATGTATAGAAGTCTTGGGGAATTAGGGTTAACTGGGAATTAGCCCAGTTATCTTGCTTGCATAACAATTGTGTGTGTATGTGTTGAGGGAGGGGGGAGAGAGAAAGCATGACAAGGTGGTGACTACTGCACCTGATAGGAAAGATTAAGCAGAGTCTTTTCAAAATGTACCACTCTGATTTCACTTTAACTGCTGTGACAACATATTAATCAATCCTGGGATCTGCAGTGTAGGATGGGATATACAGAATACTCCACCAGAGAACTCTAGTGTCTCTCCCCAAACTACAGATCTCAAGATTTTATAGGATGCAGCCATGACAATTAAAATGGATCATAGTGCTGTAACTATGTAGTGTAAAGGGGCTCCAGGCAACTGGACATAGTGGTGGACACTCTACAGGCACTGAGTGCCTGGTCTTGTTTGCTGCACTGCCCAGAACAGAAGTAAATAACAAGAGACAGCAGCTATTCCTCTGCAGTTTTTAATACTGGATTCCTCCTTTTTCATCCTTCCCAAAGTATGACAGATTATATAAAAGTAAGTCATTTAGTGCTCATCTTAGACAAGCATCACGCTTTATATGCAAATCAATATATAGTATGCTATTGATCATTGCTCAAACCCAGTAGGGTATTTTGAGCATACATGTAAGTGTATTCTGAATTATGCATCTGTGCAACCCCCCATAGCTGTATATTTAATGAATGTATTGCCCTTTAAACTCCAAAAGTGGATTACATTAAAAACTGCTCGTCACTTTTCCATGCATATAAAAACTTATGGGATGTCTTGGTTGTCTTCATAATTCTTTCAAGCAAAATTTCCCCAGAGTGCCTGCCTTTGAAATATCTAAGCTCCAGACAGGCTTCTCAAGCCTTGTTCCCATCAACATGCTGGGCCTGCCTTAAAATGGACAGAAGGAATGAAGAGATTTGTATTTCAGATTATTTAATGGAAAACTGTTTTGCAATCAAAACAGCAGCAGGAATGAATCATTCCAGTGTCAGCTGGTAGTCCCATAGTGCTGATTTTTTTGCAGTGGGAGCAGAGAATTAACTCTTTTTAATAACATCAGGACTAAATAAATTGGGAAAAAGGTGTTGATTCTTGAATGAATGATGAAAGGGCCCAAATGCAAATATACTTGAAAATTCATTTATTGTTTCAAATATCACTGTACTAACATTTTTAACCTGTTTCATTTTAAGTGGAATAGCTCTTTTTGAGGTGCTACATTGTTTCCTGGTTTTCAGTATGTGAATGTTTCTTGTCCTGAAGGAAAACCACTAAACTATTCTCCTTGGACCTTGTTCCTGCTTCTCTCGGTCTCAGTCTGTCTCTCTGTCTTTGCCCTTCCCCTGGTACAAATTAGTGTAACTGTGTATATATGTATATGTGTATATATGTATATGTGTATATATATAGGGAGGGGGGGAGAGGGGGGAGAGGGGGATGATTGAGATGATTGAGATGATTGAGATGATTGAGATGATTGAGATTTTAGGTGCATTACTAATATACCCTTCTAGATTTCAGGATAGCATAAAAGCAAAGAAAGTTAAGCATGGCCATGGTCCTGGAAAAGTACCATAGCTTATTTTATTTAGAGTTCCAAGATCTCAGGTCTGGCCATTGAGTTTTAGGGCCTGACTGTTCTTCAGTTCTCAGGGCAGTGGTGGACCAAAAGGGAGTGCTGGTATGCTCCACCCCAGGTGCAAACTTAATGGAGTACAGTGGCAGTTCCTTAGTCCCTTCATCTGTCACTGAGGCACCAGAAAAGAGAGGAGGGACTTGGCTCCAAGGAATGTGACCTCCCTCAAGGGAAGTTGATCTCAGCCTTCCCCTCTCCTTCCCCTTGGAATTTCCTTGAAAAAGGCAGAAAAGAAGGAGGGAGATGGGATAGGGTGGAGCCACGATAGGTGCTGCTTCCTTTTGAAAATGAAACCATCCATCTTGAAAAAAAAATAGTGCTGCTAGTCTGGTGTTTTGGTAGAAAGAAAAATGGATGAGAAGGAAAAATGGAATCTAGCATTCTAGCAGTGATTCCAAGATGGCATATATGACTCTTTCCCACCCCTCTTTATTGTATTCTTTCTGGTCAGTGGAGAATACCAGGTTTTTGTGGCCTAGATTTTGTCTCCTACAAAATGCAGTGCCAGACAGAGGTTGCAGTATATCAGTGAGCATGGAAACAAGACAGCAGAGTCAATATCTAAGGCCATTTCTGCACTACTGCCTTGTCCTGGCATGGGACTTGTTGAAGCCAATCCACAGTGTGTGCTATTGCATGACTTTGTTGCAGTGCCACTTCTGTCACATCCCCAGCCATTGCAATCAGACACTATAGTTTTACTAGGCGGGGGAACCAGTAACAGATTCTTTTCATGTGAATATCATGTCAGCCGGGGCCATGTGGGAATGCTAGAAGTGCTATCAAGCACTTCCTTCCTCAGTGCAGCTCTGGAAGGGGCCCGCTGCACTGTGGAAGGAAGGAATGTGTCCTGAATGCTACACATCCACCGGCAGCTGGGTGTGGAGGGAGGTGTTCAGAACATGGTTCAATCCTGGCAAAAGGGGTGTCATGGGATCACGGTATGGTGCAGAAAGGGCCTAAATGGCCTAACTATGGAATTCTGGGGTTTGTAGTCTAGTGAGGCCAAAGAGCTCTCTGGCTGAGAATTCTAAATGCCCTTCCCTAAACTCCCAGGATTCCACAGGATGTTGGAAGGGGAATAATAGCACTAGAATAGTGTAGTGTGATAGGGCACTCCCAGTCATCACCACCCCATTGCTTTCTACTCTGGCTGCCAACCCTCCAGCCATCCTGCAAATTTGCTGTCACCTCCACCATTGGCTTCCCCTGTCATAAATGTGCTGGATAGCCTCTTTCTCTGAAAGTGTAATAACCATTTCTAGCACTTGCCTGGGTCTCCATGTCTTCTAGGACTACCCATGCATTGAGTGGCCAGTTCTCCAAGAAGGGACAGTGAGAGCACTGCAGCAGCTGGCAGCTCTACTGGAAGTTCAGAGATGGCTGGCTATTGGGGATGGAGGTGGTGATCCCTGAGGTAGGAATGTCCTACTACAGGTTTTAATGTGTTCAGATAATTTTGTGAAGCTGAGTTATGGTTGTTGCTCCTTTTAAAACAGCATAATCTTTTCCATACTACAGATTATTATGCCTATTAAATTCAGCCTAGTTGCATTCACCTGTTTGCAGATGATTGTGATAAATTCTTTTCCAGGAAAAAAAATCATCAATCTGTGAATTTCTTCATAAATGACATAAAAAGAAATCGATTTGAAAACAATGAATGTGGGAGATAGCAATGTGAAGGATGCTTCCACTGCTACTTTCAGGGACAGTTCAACACCATGCAGAGGAGGCTGAGTACTATCTCAGTAGATACAAGCATCATTTATCCACAGCACCTCTGGCTTGACAGGATTCAGCTTCTGTTTGTTGGCTATCATTCTGCATATTACTGAACCCAGTCACTGACTGCACTTCCACAGCTTCATCTTACTGCAGCTACAAAGAAAAGCAGGGTAATATCCGCATACTGATGATGTTTTACTTCAAATCCCTGAATGATCTGATTGCTTCCTACAGGAAAACACCACTTACTTTAATCTTTTTGACCCATACTACCCTTGGCAGTGATGAGGCTGATGAATTAACTAAGAATAAATTTTATTTTAATCCACAGATCATGAAACTGACAAAATAAGAACTATTTTGAAATAAAAACATACCCACTCTCTTTGTAAAAGCAAATGTATTTAACAAAATAAATAAAGAATTTAAAATGTGATATAATGGACTCAAAATGATTCCATTTCACCAAGGTATTTGTGACCTTGTTCTAATAGTTGCAGGAAAAAAAATGCTATATGTTCTTTAATAATGTGGGTAGCATTTCCCAGTGATACAGAGGTGGCACTTACAAGAACATCCTGAATATGACCAAAGGAAACTGAAAGAAGCTTTTATATTCCTGTAAACATGACAGTGCAGAAGAACAAGAAACAGTGTTCCCACTACGCCACTTCCACTTGGACAAACTCTCAAGTGCCAGGGGTAAATCTTAGGAATGAGATTTCATCAACTTCTAGTGGGATAAAAGTTTCCTAGACTTTATATAGATGCTGAAATGTATCCAAGATGGCTGTGTGTATAGATCCAAGATGGCTGTGTGTATAAAATATATTCTACTATGGGTTTCAAGCCATACTTAGCCATTCTGTGTGTCTATGTATGCTTTGAATCAGTATTCATTTCCCATAAAAACACCACAAAAGCCACAAAGACCTTTCCCATCATTTCTCTGATTAACAACAAACAACCCTTTCTCTTGGATCCCTCATTTTTTCCCTAATAATGATCTATGCTTCTTTTCTCCACTGAAAATATTATAGGTGGACAACAATTTTGTTCCCAAGGACCATATGTATTAATGGATAACAAGTGGGAAGCAATATATCAGCATGGCCTGGACTCTCCTTTGATCTCTCTGGAAGGCAGGCAGGAGTCCATGGGATCTGGGGGAAAAACAAAACCACTTTTCTTGCACAAATGAAATCCCCACTCACCAAAAAGTCCTGAATGTGAGTAATCAATGACAATTGATAGAAGCTCTTATAATCATGTCCAGCAGGGGGGAAATGGCTGAGAGACATATAAAGTAAAATATATTGTGTTATAGAGACATAGTTTAAAAGTTCTGCATGCAGAACTATGTTACATTTTTCCTCTCAACCCACCTTATACCTGCAGAAACCACTCCCCCATGGCTATTTATTGAGTGGCAGAGAGCAGGGCGCATTGAAGAAGCATCTGGTTATGTCCCTATAGCTAGGTAAAAAATGCTGATCTCATCAACCAAGATCTTGGGAGGATAATGTTGTCATTCTGCGTCTGGCCATAGGCAATTGCCCCCTACAGTGAATTTTTACATCCCAAAGTGTAGCCTTTGATCCCACTGGTTTGCAGTCAGGACCTTGGTAGCGTGCCAAGTGTCAGAAAGGGGAGCCAGAAATCCCCCTAGTTCTTTGTCCTTACAGTGAAGAGAACTATGTTGTTTTCTGAATAATATAATGCAGGAAAGGTTTTTATTACGGTCCCCCCCCCTTGTGGGTTTCACTTTCATGAATTTGATTATCCATGAGGTGCCTGCTCGCCCCCACCCCCCCATTCTCCCCTTCCCATTCCCTGGACTTTTGCCCAGGCACAGGGAGGGGGAAATATCATAGAATCATAGAGTTAGAAGAGACCACAAGGGTCATCCTGTCCAGCCCCCTGCTATGCAGGAATGCACATCAAAACACGCTCAACAGATGGCCGTCCAGCCTCTGTTTAAAAACCTCCAAAGAAGGAGATTCCACCACACTCTGAGGCAGCATATTCCACTGCCGGACAGCTCTGTCAGGAAGTTCTTCCTGGGGTTCAGATAGAATCTCCTTTCTTGCAGCTCTCCTCACTCTAGATAGCTTGCGGTTGAGGCTGAGATATATCCCACCTCTAATGGGAATCCATCTTCATTTGTTCCTGACTTAATTGATTTATCTGACTCTAGCAATATACAAAACCTTGTGTGTTGAAAACCCTCTGTAAATGGCTGCACTGTATCTAAGACCAATAGTCTCATTGAATTGGCCAGCCCAGAAGCCTGACGGGGATTACCCAGGAGAACCTTGACCTCAGAGTAATCTCCTGGAACATTGCAGGATGGACCAACAAAGGTGGAGACACTTCCTTCTTCCAATTTATTAGATAGAATAATATTGTACTATTACAAGAAACCTCACTTACTGGGAACATTATCCTTGAAGGATTCACTCCTATCACTTTAGAAGCTTCCCAGTTAATCAAGAAGGGACGGCCAAGTGGTGGTCTAGCAATTCTGATCTCCAGTGATGCAGCAGCAAAGATCATCCCTATAGAGAGATGTGAGAACTTAGCACTGGGGATACTTTTCCATTTACCATCTTTTAATTTTATTTTAATGACAATTTATATCTTTCCACTTAGTTCTAAAGTTTCACTAGAGGGTTAAAATTAAAAATTTTATTTTTTCTCTGATTGTTAAACATCCTACGGTTTACTTTTCTATTCTTGGGGACTTAAATGCCAGATTTGGCCATAGTGATACTGAATTGGAAACAAAATTCCCAACTCTTACTGAGTTAAAAGATGATAGGTATTTCCCC
Organism: Cyclura pinguis; assembly: GCA_030412105.1. Taxonomy (NCBI): domain Eukaryota; kingdom Metazoa; phylum Chordata; class Lepidosauria; order Squamata; family Iguanidae; genus Cyclura; species Cyclura pinguis. The sequence continues at coordinate 138,031,619 of CM059600.1, forward strand.
TCCAGGTTTTCTAAAGATGAGATTTCAAATTTCTCAGGTTTTTGCTTAGCACAACTTGCATAAAAGCTAGATTTATTTCTATTAAATGGTGCTGTGCAGGGTGATATTCCCGGTGAATATACATTCATCAACCAATGCGAATCCAGTACGATAGATTATTGTTTAATTTTAAGGAATACATTTCATACGATCCTACATTTTGGGGTTGTCACCAGAACTAAAAGTGACCATCTTCCACTAGTCCTTACAATAATGACTGAAAGAGTGATTCAGCGACTATCTTTAAAAGCAAACACACTTGAGGCAGGAAGAACAAGAAGAATCAAATGATCTTCGGATCTGGATCATTTAATGAAGTTGTCCTCTGATACAGTAGTTACCCTCAGATCTAAAATACTGACGAATGACTCTTCAGCTACATTGGTAGAGACCTACAATGATCTGATCCACTTGATTCAAGCTGACTTAACACATAAACCTAATTCTAGTGAGGGCCAAATAAAATCTCTTGATTATTTGGGCAAATCTTGGTTCGATGAGGAATGCTTGCACAAGAAAAACTCTCTTAGATCTGCCCTTATTAAGTACAGGAAGGCAAACTCAAACAGGGCCTTATTGACATACTTTCAACTAAAAAAAAGAGCATAAGTCCCTTATATCCCTTAAAAAGAGGCAATTTGTCTATGACTCCTGGTCTCTATTGCTAAATGCATCTCTTAACAACTCAGAATCATTCTGGGAGCTTGTATCTGGAGCTTTATGCTCCCAAGCTCAAGCCCCAAGATGTGACATTCCAGCTGTGGTGTGGGACAACCATTTCAGAGGGATCTTTGCTGAGGCCACCGATTCTGCAACCACTTCTGGGAAAACTAGTGATTAACAGCTACAAATGGCCCCACCCTGGGAACCTGTATCTATTGATGAAGTTGTCAAATTAATTTCCCAACTCAAAAATGATAAGGCTCCCGGAATGAATCCCAGCTGAACTTATTAAAACCAACAGCCACGGGCAGGCACCTTTGTTAGCAGTCTTAGTTACACAGATAAACAACTCTGGAATGATCCCAAATGGCTGGAATCAAGTGATTATAGAACTACAGACCAATAAGTTTGCTGTCCATAGTGGGCAAACTCTACGCCCACTTTCTTCCAAATTAACTCTCTTTATAGAGCAGAATAACATTCCTTCTGAGGCCCAAGCAGCCTTCAGAGAAAACCATTCTACCAATGACCACTGTTTAGTATTAGCCCATCTTGCAGAGAAATTATACTCAAGATCCATGTATGGCAAGCTCTTTGTAGCCTTTATGGATCTAAAGGCTGCATTTGTTTCTGTCTCAAGGCATAAGCTATAGAATAAACTGGAGTCCTTATCAATGGACACCAGACTCCTTGCCCTAATTAAGGCTCTTTATAATAACAGCCAACTACGTGTTAGATATAGTCCTCAGGAACATCTCTCTGAACCGATACCTATGCTGAAGGGGGTGGAACAGGGGTGTATCCTCATGCTGACCTTATTCAATCTATACCTGAATGATCTTGAGGCAGAACTTATGGAAGAAAATGGTCATCTGTCCAGATTAGGCAACAGGAAAACCCCAATCCTGCTTTACGTAGATGATACAGTGATTCTTTCTAGATCTAGACCAGGGCTCAAATGTCTGTTAGGGAAATACTCAACTTACTGCTCCAGGAATGAACTTGAAATCAATGCTGCAAAGTCAAAAATTTTGGTCTTTGAATGCAAATGCCATCAGCACAGCTGGAGTATAAATGAGTGTCCCTTGGAACAAGTTAAAAGCTTCAAATATCTCAGTCTTGTATTCCATCACAATGTTTCCTGGAGCCCACACAGATTGTTAGCGTTGAGTGGTTCTTTAGGCTGTAGAACAGCATTGCTTTTCTAAGTAATTACAACTGGCTGTTTAATGATCTGCTCTAGGATCTTTCCTGGTATTGGCTGACCAGGCAATAATTATTTGGGTCCTCTTTTTTTCCCCTTCTTGAAGATGGAGACAACATTTGTCCTCCTTGTCTGATGAGACTTCTCCTGTTCTCCAAGAGTTCTCAAAGATTATTGCAAGTGGTTCTGAAATTATTTCTGCCAGTTCTTTTACTATCCTTGGATGTAATTTATCTGGCCCTGGAGACTTGAATTCATCTAGTTTAGCCAGGTATTCCTGTACTACTTCTCTACCTATTCTGTGCTGCATTTTCCCACTTCCTCACCTGCTCCCCACCCCCCCAGGTTAAGTACTTCTATCCTTTTAGGAGAAAACGGAGGCAAAGAAGGTGTTGAATAGTTTTGCCTTTTCTCTTCCCCCTGTTAGTAACTGACCATCTTCTCCGTGCAGCAACTCTATCCTTTCCTTGTTTTTCCTTTTGCTGCAGACAGATTTTAAAAAGCCCTTTCTATTGTTTTTAAAGTATCTGGCGAGCCTGAGTTCATTCTGTGCTTTAGCTTTTCTGACCTTCTCCCTACACATCCTGGCTATTTGCTTGAATTCCTCGATGGTGGTTTCACCATTCTTCCATTTCCTGTACATGTTTCTTTTAACACTTAGCTCAGCTGAGAGTTCTTTAGTCAACCATTCTGGTTTCTTTAGACACCTGCCATTTTTCCTCCTTATTGGCACAGTTTTCAATTGTGCCTTCAGTATCTCACTTTTAAGAAACTCCCATCCATCATGAACTCCTTTATCTTTCATTATTCTTGACCACAGAATTTCAGCCAGTAAACTCCTAAGTGTACAGAAATCAGCTTTTTTAAAGTCTAGAATGTATGTCTGGATACACTTGGCTTCTTCCAACTGAATGACAAATTCCAACAGAACATGGTCACTTCCCTCTAAGGATCCCAGCACCTCTACCTCCTTCTCCATTTCTCTGCACTCTACCACCTGTTGCCTGGGTGGGCACATTGGCAGCAGTCAGCAGGAGGATGCAGGGAGGTTATCACCTCTTCCCTGCACTCCCATGGCTGCCGTCCATGCAAGCATGCCTGTGGCATTTGGCAGGAACATACAGGGAGGGTGATCACTCCTTCCCTCACCTGCACAGGCACACTAACAGAGACAGGTAGTAGCCTGTACGGAGGGCATCCTCCAAAGGAGTTATTCACCTTTTTTTCTTTTTTCTTTTTACATTTGTGAGGGTTCTGTGTCCCTAACCCTCATGAATGTGGAGGGTCTGCTGTATGATTATTTTCACTGAGTACACTTGGACGTAAATAGTGTGATGGGGTAGAGAGTGATAGCTGTGGAATGTGGATCATATGTGACTGCCACTCATTCACCCCAACAAGCCTTAAGACTTGGGCCATTTCCACACCAGGCTAGTAAAACGGTGCAGAGCGACCTCCCATGGAGGTCTTCTGCACCTTAGAGTGGACTGGGGCGGACTACATTATGTAGTTCCATACCTCAGAACTGGTCGCGCGGCGTATTTTTTAAAAACTTCTTTTCAGAGGTTTTTAAAAATCACGGAGCACACAACCCTATGCCGCTCCGTCACCCGGCTCCGGAGCAGATTTGCAGGTGAGCGCAAGTGCGTGCCTGCAGATCCGCCGGGGGCGGGCTTCCGGCTGGTGAGCTTCCGGCTGGTGAGAGCCTCCACCAACCGGAAGCCACCATTTGGGATGCGGAGGACTGTGGAGCAGCGAACTCGCACTGCTCCTCTTGGCGACAGACTCGGCCGGCCGGAAAACAAAGCCGGTAAGGTCTGTTTTCAGCCGTTTCCCCCCCCACATGCGGAAAGGGCCTTGGTTCAAGAGAGGACAGTGTAACAAGTTGCAACTTTCCTTGTGGAAGTAGTTTCATGTGAGGAACACTTTTTCCATGGACAGAGCATGAGAAAAATTTATTACATTAAAGCCTGTTCCACATAAGAGGGCTGCATTGCTATGGGGCCAGGATGGTAGTTTTGGCTAGTTGTGCTTGTGCACAATGTCATTGCCAGCCCGCTGCTATCTTGCCTCCAAGTGGCATACATGTGGTATTTGCAAAAGTGAAAAAAAAATCCATTTTACATCTACCATCACACAGCATGACCACCATTCCCAGCTGTGCAGAAGGGGAGAAGCACTCTTGTGGTGCCTCCCTCCCCAGGACAGCAACGGCAAGTGCCTGGTTGTACTGTGCAAGAAAAGAGGTGGGGTCAGCACACTCTGCTCTACAGCAACCCAGCAAGATGTGGAGGGAAGCGTTCCTGCTTTGCTCCCCTCTCTGCTGGGGCTGCAACAGAAGGACTTGCCAGGGGCCTGTCATGCGGAAATGGCCTAAATCTGGCTCTAGGTTGAAGTTATGACAGTGGTGGAGCCATGGGTGTGGACTGGAGTATGTTGGAAATGTGTTCCTCCACTTTGCTGCCCATGATACTCTGCCTGAATATATATGGGCAGATCTCATCTTCATCTTTTGTGTCAGTGCCATATCTCTAGCTCTGTTGATGTAGCTGGCCACTGTGAGATCTATAGCACTTGGACTATGGAATTGTGTCATAAATATATTTCTTCCAGAGACACAGATTTTAAACGTTTTTTTAATATATGATATGAGCCATTGTGGTGTAATGGCTTGAGTATTTGACTACCACTCCAGGAGAACATGGTTCAAATCCCTTCAGCTGTGGACAGACCTGAGTAATAAGGATAATAAGAGGCTTGCAGCTGAGAAGCAATGGTTGTACATATCACAACAATTTAATAGTTCTTATTGTTAAATAAAATTTTAAAAAATACTATGTTTATTTTTCTATCACGCATGCACAATAGATGGGTTGGGATTGTTTTCTACTATGAGTATCTGGTGAATAATATCTGAAGGCACTGAGTTGACAGGTAAAAAACAAAATCTGCTAGCTTAGCTAAACACACTGTTATTTAACTAATGTTCTATTATTCTTTATCCCTCCATCAATATGAAAATACTGCTGTGAAATACAATGTGATATGGAATATGTGACTTGATCAGTGTACTTATTTTAAGAAAATATTAGCATATCTTGATTGTGCTAAAATCTGACTGAGGACAGAAATATCTATATGAACCAGTACTTAAGCAGAGATCAAGAATATTTAAATGGATGTTAAGTACTCTTATCCTCCAATAGTCTACTTAACATCACAATAGGAAAAATGACTGGAAAATACTACCTTAAGATTCTAAGGCTTATGACCGTTCTTCTACAAACAAAAACATCAGACCACAGTTCTGTTTAAAAGGGAGTGGGACACTAGGCCTAAATCCAATTGTTAGTCCCAGTTAGGTCTATTGGATCAGTTGTTGACCGGTAAATCAACACTTCTATGAATCCCCTTGAGTTAGTGGGTCTATTCTAGTTGACAACAACAATTGGATTCAGGCCTAAATATTACCATGCTAGGATTAAAAAAAGAGATATTAGAATCAAACATTAGCTGGGCACCTACATCATACATTGGTGACCAATGATCAGGTAAGTGCAGAAATGGCTCCTGATAAATTGCTGTTAAGGAATATGGAAAAATATGTTGCAGTTTTTTGTTTTTCTTAATATGTTGAAAGAACCTTTCTCATTGACAGCAAGACAAGTGATGAGTATTCTTTACATAGTTACATTAAACTGTATGGTTAAGTCTTAAAAAAGACCAATACACTAAGGACCACACAAATGCAGTGTGAACAAACACTGGAAAGGCAAAGAAAGAGACTTTTGGTTTTCCTCCTGTGGAAAAAGTGCAGTGCTTTTGATGAGTTTGTGAGTTAAAACAGAAGGGAAAAGGAATTCTGGAAGCTGGGTAGACCAGAGGGCTGGGCAGAGTTCTCAAAAGATTGAAGAAGCCATGTTTGTGTATACTTTTTGAAAATGGGAGGGTACTCATATGAATGCTACGCTAGTTTGCCTTAGACATTTTGTTGCCTGTGCTTCTTTTCCACCATGGTGATAAAAATGAAATAAAAGAAGAATTACTAATCTGCAACCCTTTACTTATCATTCCAAAGACTACCTTATGAAGCAGGCACTTGATCTACTCAGCTGCAGAACTAGGTTTGCTTAGGCCATTTGAAAAACAAACCAACCAAACCCTATACCATAAATACTTGCCTCCAGTTTTGATTTATATCAAAAATGACATTCTTATTGGTATGAAGCCTGTGATGGTGTTGAACTTCCCATCCCTGCCTGGAGAAAATGCACCCTGACATTCTCTGCTGACAATAGAATAAGGCTGCTGTATGGCTGTCTACACTTTTTATTGAACTTTGATAGTCCCAGATACAGCAAAGAGTCAGCTCTTCCAGCTTCCTGGCCTTTGAGCATGTATCAGGAGCCTCTTTAGGGCAAAGATCTACACGTTAGCTGGCCAGGCTGCTCCAAGAGAGGCTAGTGTTGAGGATGGCAGGCTGTGGACCTGGATATCGTGGACCTGTAAGCAACTTCTTAGGAATGGCAAGATGAAGATGAAGCCACTAGGCTTACTACTCTTCCAGTAAGTTGTGCCAGGACTCAGCTCCAGGACATTTCCACTTGACTCAGCACCATAGTTTGACTGATAGTGTTTCTTCCTTGATTTGGTAACCTAGCTCAGTGAAGTCCTCTCAGGTTCTGGCCCAGCCAGTACTTGTCAAAGCATTACAGGCCATGCTTCTCAGGGTAGATATTGGACCATAGCCTGCATTTAAATTATCAGGCCAGGTAGGACTCAATCAGAATCCACAATTTGATCCCAAAAGTGGGTGCACAAAGTCTAGGCATTGGGGAAGTATCAAGTGAAGTACTGGTAGAGTTGAACTAGTATCCTGATGTAGGTGCCTTGGATTCACAAGTAATTAACCAAAGGTCCTTCCTTTGATCTAGCTCAGCCTTTCCAGACATACTGTGACCTAATGGGCTACATTCTAAGAGTTCAACCTCTTGCTCTGTTGCCTCTTGGGAATTTGGCCTATCTATGACAGATCCTGGCCACTGTTGTAGGACATTCTAATGGTAGAAGCCTTTTCTACTGGTTCTGAGAGTCCTACAGCTCCTGGCTGTCTCTTCTCCATGCTGCATTCTGCTTCTTCTGAGACTTTCTCCCAGACCTCTTTCCTTGATCAGTTGTGAACGAGGTACTGCTAGACAATCTTCCTGACTACTCCACTATAGTCTTCTATGAAGTTAAAGGTATCAGAACTGTGGTGGTGATCTGAAACACCCTACTACAACTGGCTAGACATCTGCCAAAAAAGACAGTAAGATTCTTCTGCAAGCAGATCTCACCAATACTCAACAGAATTAATGATTACATCATCATTGTCATCATCGCACCTTTCTCAAACAATGGGACTCAATATGGCTTACAATTAATAAAACCACTATGGACTGAAAACTATACAAAAGCATCAATTAAAATATATTTTTTAAAAAATCTGTAGACTTAAAAATTTCCTTAGAAGACAATACTTTAAAACAACAACAACAACAAAACAGCATAGAGCACCATTAAAACTCCACCACAATCCATTCCCAAAAGCCTGAAAGAGGAGGACATTTTTGACTTGATGCTGAAAGCAGAGCAAGAAGGAAACCATTCTAGCTTCCCTAGAGAGTATGTTCCAGAGTCTGGGAGCAGATGCCAACAAGAATATCTCTCTTGGTCCCACCAAACAAACATGAGAAGGTCTTGGGACAGAGGGAAGGGTGTCTCCTAAGTATTTTAGAGGTCTAACAGGCTCATATAGGGAGATATTTTACTTCAAATAACCTTGACTTTAGCCGTATACAATTGTACCAAAATGGGGAGTGCGGAGAATGAAGTACAGAAGGAAAGAAAATAGGAAAGATTATGAAGTCTATATTGTCCCAATCTGGAAAGATTTATATTTCTTTTTTTTTAATTTATTTAACTTTTTTATTAAAACAGTTGTAACATTCAATATAAAAGACATTCATTTTTCTAACAATGTTCAACATATATAATTTCTAAATACTCAATTTTTATAGATAAACAATCAAAACTACAAATATTAGAACACTATGTTGAATATTGATTCCCAAAGAAAAAATATATAGTATATATTTCTGAAAGTTTTCCTTTATTCCTTTGCTGGTTAACTAGGTTTCTTTCTACGCTTTATCTTTGCTCCACTATTTGAAGTTTCCTTACCATTCTTATTTTCCCATCTCTGAAGTTGAGTACACCTTTTATATTCCGTTGAGTCATCCTTTACTTTCCCTAGCCATCATTATTTTCCCATTAAACATTCTCCATTCTATTATAATGATAGTGTTTCTGGGTTTCATCTCTCTCTCTTTTTTTTCCCCCTTTAATCATAACTATAACCTTAGTACAACTTGCATTTTATATCTTTATACCCCATCTTTTATTTATATACAATATCACAGGCTCCCAATCACTTTTAACTTGATTTGTTGATTTACCCTTTATATAGTGTGTGAATACATCAAATTCCTTTAGTTCTATGACTTTTTCTAACCATTGATCTATGTCTGGCACTTTTGGATCTTTCCACATTTTTGCAAAATTCAGCCTTGCTGCCGTCACCAAATTCAGTAATATCCTATTATTTTTACGTGTGAATTCTTTTTCAAACATGTATGTCATATTTAATAAGAAGAATTCCGGAGACATAGGGAATGCTATTTGAAACATTTGTTTTATGGCATTGTATACTTTTAACCAATATTTTTTAGAAAACTCACAAGTCCACAATAAATGGTAATAAGAACCTATTTTCTCTTTGCACTTCCAACATTTGTATGATAAATCTTGTCTATTTTTTCAGGGGTAAGGTGGTAGCTGTACATCATCTTTAGAAACTTCTCTTTCAAATCTTGTGAACTTGTGAAATCGTTTGTATATTTCCAAGTTGATACCCAGTATTCTATTGGTATCTCATGTTGGAAGTTTTTTGCCCATGTTATCATTGTCTCTTTTATTGTCTCGTCTTCCAATTGGCGTGTTAAAAAATATTTATAGTACTGTGAAATCGGAAAGATTTAGATTTCTTTTTTAGGTGTTCATTCTCTGGTAACAGTAACAGAGTGGACAAAGTGAGACTCAGGCTTAAAATTGTGTCCTGATTTCCCTAGACCATATTTTCTGTTAAAAAAAATAAAAGGGTGAATTGTATCTCCTGGAAATCTTCAGGAACAGTGCAGAACTCTTCAGATAGGTCACAATTCCCCTGTACTGTTCAACATTTTTTAAAATACTTATTTTTCCAAAACAGAAGTGATTCCTGATCACGTCACCCTTGGTTTTGGTTTTGTTTCAACTCCCAGATGGTCCTGGGCCAGAAAATTGGCCCCTAAAGTGAAGTTGCCAACTATTGCAGTAAACTGTACCAAGAGATACCTTTAACTTTTTAGATAAACTTTCCATTGTTCTCATCTAGCATTGCCCAGTGATAATATCCCAGTAGCTAAAATGTTATATATGGCTTATCCCATCACTTGTGCCTGGCACTCAAGTGTTTTTGCATTCAAAAACTGTTTAGTATGTATTTCAGTGTTGCATTTCAGACTCCAGCTTAGAGTGGCAGTAGCCAAGTCCCAAGACAGACAGGATCTTGTTGCTGCTTGGGTTTCTCATCTACAGCTTTCTTAGCTCCAGCATGTTGGCTTTAGTTTAGCAAACAACTTTGCTCGAAATTGCTTTTTGTGCACTACATGTTTTCCTAAGTGATATTTCCCCAGAGCTGGCAGATTGCTTTATCGTAGCAGATGTGCATGTTTTTGGAAAATCACTACCATAAGGAATAGCATAATTACATTTACTGCTGTTTGCCAGTGAACTAAATATCAAATAGAAGGGATGCTACTACATATGAGCCCTACCAACATGCTCAGGGTCTCTTCTAAATATCATTATATAATTCATTTTCAATTTTCTCTTTTAAGGTTGCAGTGCTTTGCAAAGTACTATCCACCCTGTGCTCCATTATGAATACCACACATACATATTCCTGGTGAAAAATTTCTCACCACAGATAAGATGAGGAAACTATGCCACAGGTTGTACTCTTTCCTGACCTTCTTGAAATAAAACATTCTTCCATATAGAGTCCAACAGCATCCAACTCCAGGCATCACCCAGAAGACTTCCCATTTTAATTTTACCACAATGTCTTTAGCACAGGAGGAGACTGGGAGACGTGAAGGGATAATACAGCTGCAATGTTTTCCTTGGTTTTTTACAAATGTAACAGCACGAGACAAAATATCAGAACAGCAGGGTTGTGCCAGTTTCTTTCACACAACATAGTTGTGGCACCATGAGTCCATGTTAACTGGCATGGCTTCATCCTATGGAATCCTGGGATTGGCATTTGAGGGAGTGGCCTTAAGAATTCTCAGGCAGGAAGTCTTCTGGTACCTCTGACTGAATTGTAAACCCCAAGATTCCATAGGATGAAGCCATGGCTGGTTAAGGGGAATAAAAATGCTGCAACTGTTAGTGTTAAAGAAACCATCTCCTGTCCTCTAAGTTGGAGTATTCTGATAGGAACATAATTTTCACTTCACATTATAATCAGAATGAATGCAGCAATGTTATGCTTCTTTGCCATCCTGTTGCCTGAGATCTGGATTTGTAAGGTAAACTTAGGCATACAGAGCAGGGCCTTTTGTGAATTTGCACTATTAGTTTAGAACTCACCATATCCCACTGGTGCAATAGTGGATTTGGAAAAAAACAGAAGAAAAAACTTCTTTTCATTGCAACTGACATGCATATCTAATCCAACTCTGAAAATCTGGGAAATTCTTCAGAGATTGGTTTCAAATTAAAGAAAGGACTGAAAGGAGACAGGTGGGGTATTTTGTAACAGCTTCCAGTGGAACAGCGCATTTAGGAAAACCAAATTTCCACATCCTCCCACTCTTTCTACTGCTTAATTAAAAATCAGTACTTTATGGGCTCGATGCCTAGCAGTCTAGTGGGCAGAAGATCCTGGTTGCAGCCCAACAATCAAGAGAACTTTAATGGTAAAAGGGCCAACAAGAGCCTGGCTGGAGTAACTCCCCCAGATAAAGGAAGAGTGGAAGCTTATCTATTAGAGTTCAGAATTTCCATTAGGTGTGTTTAATCACTCACTAGTAAACATATTATGAAGAGGTAGGACAAATGCAGTAACATCTTTGACATGACCCTTGCCGTGAAAGATATCTCTTTAGATCAGAAGATCTGTGGTTCTATGTCAGCAAACTCCTTTTTTAAAGAAAAAAAAATCTAATTAACCTTTGAAGTTATAAAAGTGAAGAATCTTTCTGATTAAGACAGAAAGGTAAAGCAAACATATCTATCTTCTTTGTGCAGTCAATAGCTGAGCAAGTCTATTTGCCCCACAAAATCAGGACAAATGAATTAGAAAACTAGGTGTTAAAATGCGTGGAAAAAACCACTGCCCATCAGTGCCACCAAGTGTGAAAGGTGCACCCAAGCCTCGCACTCAAGGCCTGCCCAGCCTGACACCTCTTTGTGATCAGAACTGAACATCCAGGGAGATCTCTGAATCAAGCCAGGAACAGGACAAACGGGTCTGCCTCAGTTCCCCCTTTCTAAGAACACAGTCCCTTCCTCGCTCCTGTCCCCCCTTGGCTTCTTCCTTTCAGGACTCCCCCCCCCTTTACTGCCTTCCCTAAATCTGCCCTTCTCCCAGATGTAAGGATCAGCAATGATTTATATTTCCCGAGACTGTGGTACTGTTGCCACTAATGTCAAGATGATATTATTGGTAGTGTGTATATTCCAGGATTCAAAATAAGACTCTGTGACACTGTTTTAAGGAACACAGAACTCCAAACATTTATTGTAACACTGTTGCTTTAAATGTGTTTTGTATCTAAATGTTTATAAACAGCACCTCATTCTTCTCTCTCCCTCTCCACTCATCCACTATCTCTCGTACACCCGATTTCTCAGTTCTCTCCCACAGAGCTCTTCAAAACTCAAACCTTCCCCAAACACACTGCAAATCACACTCCCCTTCAAACACCCTCCAGACAGTTAAAATCCGTTATCTTCCTCTTTCCACCAGCCCCTCCCCTGGGCTATCCAAGGTTCCGTTTCACCAGCCAATCAGCTTAAACACTCTCAGTTGCCAAGGAGGCTCTGTTGTCAAGACCCCCTCCCATCATGTTTTTCACACTAGGAGTTGACATTTTAAAAGAGAATAATTAAGGACTTAAGTGAATAAGTGAATTCAGTTTCTGAATAGACTGAATTTGTAAGATGGAATTGAATTTTAAGAAGGATACATTACAGCCTGAGAATGTATGGATGTTATTAGTTCAATGTTGATAATATTGTCTCTCTGGTAGCATATGTCTAACTCTGTTGTTGTTAACTCTGTGACAGTAGACTAAGTGAAAGACAGAACCTTCCCAAGAGCATTCTGAAGATGTTTTACAATGGATTTTGGAGGAACTATACATGAGACTCATAAACTAGCAGAAGAATGTGATAGAGGAAGGAATTCAGCATCAAGGAACTGTGGTGGCAGCTAAGACAAGAGGGAGACACAGAAGCTAACATGGAAGCAAAAGAAGAAGAAAAAATAGGTGGAAAGATAAATACAAGCTGAGTCTATGTAGGGAGTTATTAACTTGGGGGAGATTTGTGACCAAAAAGCTTTGGTTTGTGAAAGGGAGATCACAGCCGAGGGGAGTGGGGGAGAAAGGGAAAATCAGTTTAAAATTGACATGTGAGAAAATTATTTTGATAGCTGAATGAAATGAAATGAAAGTTCTGAATACTGTGTCCAGTTCTGGGCACCCCAATTCAAGAAGGACATGGTCAGGCTGGAGCAGGTCCAGAGGAGGCCAGCCAAAATGGTGAGGGGCCTGGAAGCCATGCCCTATGAGGATGGACTTAGAGAGCTGAGTATGTTTAGTCTGCAGAAGAGAAGGTTAAGAGGGGACATGATAGCCATGTGTAAATATTTGAAGGGATGCCGTGTAGAGGAAGGAGAGGGCGTGTTTTCTGCTGCTCCAGAGAGCAGAACAAGGCACAATGGATTCAAGCTGCAGGAAAGGAGATTCCACCTGAACCACAGGAAGAACTTCCTGATGGTCAGGGCTGTCCGGCAGTGGAATATGCTGCCTCGGAGTGTGGTGGAGTCTCCTTCCTTGGAGGTTTTTAAGCAGAGGCTGGATGGCCATCTGTTGGGAACGCTTTGAGGGTGTTCCTGCATGGCAGGGGGTTGGACTGGATGGCCCATGTGGTCTCTTCCAACTCTACATTTCTATGATTCTATGAAATCAAGTCGATTTAGCCTATATGATTGTAGGGGTTGTGAGAATGCTCTCAAAAATGAGTGCTGTCTCAGGACAGTGATTCCAAACTCTCATGTGAGAAGCAATTTAAAAGAGTAATAAAGGACAAGAATGGCAATCCGTGAAGTTGAAGTGTGAGTAGTCCATCGAAAAGATGGTTATGAGGGAAGTGGGGAGTTAAATTCAATATGAAAGGTTTGGCTTAAACTAGGTTAAGATAAAGTTACAGATTTAGGATAATGATAACTGGATTGGGTCTATGAATTCTGTAATGGATTTCAGAATACAAAATGGTACAGAAATATCTGGATTTAGAGATGTCATAAAAGAATGTACTAGATTTACAGTTTTAACTGGTGAAAATATTATGCAATTAAGCCAGCAAGTAGAATTTAGTAAAATTAGTAGCATCAGCGTTATTTAGTAGTATTACAGTTATTTACCACATAATGCTATTTATCAGGTAAACAATTTACAATAGACTGTAACAGGAATTAATATAGAGATAATATGCTAGATATGTTAAAGTTGGTAGAAGAAAGTTTATTAGCTTTGACTTCTCAAGACCATGTATTGAGGAAAGGGGAAGAAGAGAAGTGTTTGATATTTCTTTCTGAAAGGCTTGAACTAAATTAATATGATTGCTATAATCCTTTCAAAGGAAGGAGGAAGGCTGATTTTTTCCTTTTCTTTCTTTTACTCTTTCTTTCTTTCCTCATTTTCTTCCTTTTTTAATTTTTAAATCTTATGTTTTTATGTTTTTCTTCATCTCATTCTTTCATGTACTTGTAGGGGTTTTTTTAGTGTGTTTGGAAATTTTTAATAAAAAATCTTAAAAACATAACAATCAGTACTTTGTGAAAACTAGTCTTGGGTGTAGCTACCTCTTTTTGTTGTCATTTTCCTGCTGCTGCAGTATTGCTACATGTATTTTGCAATTTCATAGTCAAGTTTACACTTGGGTCTGTGTATAGTTTCGTTTGACTGCGTGATAGTTTCTGTACTTTGAAAAGAAATGCACTCCATAAATAAATTTTATGCAATGTCTGTGCACAATATATTAATCCAGTTGCTCATAATCCCTTCTCAAAGGGATTATGATTGGCTCTGGTTCTTTACAACCTGAATACAGTATATATAAATACAAAACAATAATAGGTGGAGGAAATGATCATAGAAATTCTCCACTACCCTTGCAGGCCCAGCTACTCCTGCTGATTAGATCAATAGAAGATGGTGCAACTTTTACATCACCTGTGGACCTACAGATGCTGTGGACTCCAGCCAATATGGCCACCAATTAAACTCCAAACATTTAAGGAACGAAAGGTTGAGAACCATTGCGCTTAAGCTTGTTATTTCTACTCACCCCTGTGACACCCTACAGCTATGATTCAAGTTGCATTTGAAGTGGGATTTCATTGCTTTTCAGTCATTCAAATATTTATATTTTAGTTTTCAATGCAAAGTCCTCTAGAAGTAGTTCACATGACAATTAAAAGAGAATCTCTCTCTTTTTCTCTCTAATTCAATTACAACTAAATTCATTTCACCAGTAAAAAATGTAACAATATGTGCAACTACGTATATGTAAATGTGTCATTCTTGTATTTCTTTTTATTTTCTTGACTTAGACAGACCCCCTAGTTGCCACTTCAAACAGCAGCCTGTTTGTTTGTTTGTTTTTTAAAAAACTGAATTCAACTTTAATTTTTTTTTAAAAAAAAAACCTCTTTATCTATATAGGTTTTTGTATTATCTATCATAACTATAGTTGCCAATAATTCAGAATGAATATGATTTGATATATTTACTGCTTGACACATTTGGGAATGTGCCTATTGTTTTCTGTTTTTTTAAAAAAGTAATTGCATGAATTATGCCTAATAGGTAATGGTCTCTTCTCTTTTCACTTAGCTAGAAGTCAGCTTGCCTGTTATCTTAGTAAATTGTTTTCAAGAAATGATTGCCACATTTCCTTAGGAGAATTCTACAGCATATTTGTGCTTATTGTAATTAATCTTTTCACACACAACAATTTCCCTGATGTGGCTGGTGATTAATAAAGAGGCCAAGTGTATGGAAATGAGTTTGACTTGATATTAAAACTGAGACAGAATATCAGAGCCAGTGGCAAGAAGATTGCATAATCCTACTTTGCTCTTGCCATTCATATGATATGCACATAATTAATTTAAAGCAAAGATAGTTCCTACTACATGGATTTCAGTATAAGCACAGACCAAACCAGAGTTTCAACTGTCTTTAAGAACACACACACTACATACATATGCCAGGAGAGAGAATATCAGCTGCTGTTAGCCTGCCCCACCTCAAGAGAGATGTTTCCAAGCAGCAATCAAAGGTAATAGTTAAGCAGCAGTGGTAGCAGCCCAGAATTTAGCCACTGATAAGCCATGATTATCCCCCCAATCCAAGCACAGTGGCTCATTGTCCATAGTGTAGATACAGGATCTTGAAGAGAGAGAGGTTTAAGGGAAATACCAGGAGACTGTGGGGAGAAAGAGGTTGCTGCTTCTGCCTTAGGTCTGTGCTTCCCTTTGGACTCTCTTCTCTTTGCAGCACTAAGCCCCTGACTCTGCAGGTTATGCTTTCCAACAACCTTGCCTGCCTGGTAGCAGGACTCTTCTGGGCCAAGTTTGTGGCTGGCAGGGGTTGCTACTGAAGGGGATGCTACTGCAGGGGAGATTGACCCTTTGGAAGAGTCATTTTGGAGGTCCACAAGAGAGAGGACCTGTCCTTCAGTAAGACAAAGGGAAAAGTTTGCTACCTGCTTTTAACACCAGGTGGAGTCAGTATACTGAGTCAGTGTAGTTTTGCTTTGTTTGTAAGAACAAGTGCTTTGCCTGCTTGTTAAAGACAGGATGTGTTTCCAATAGAAGGTGGCAGGTGAGGGGAATCAGGAGCAGCCATTGCAGTGGTAAAGGACAAAGGGAGATGTTGATGATGATTAAAATATTTAAACCCTGGCCTGTATCAAAGATCTCAGGATGGCTTACAGAAAGCAATAGAAGTTGCACAATTTAAAACAACAAAATAATTATATAAACTGGATTTCAGTAGCAAGTTAAACACAGATTTAAAGGACTTTAAAAGTTTTTAAAACTATAGTAACCATATTTGGGTTGAATTAATGAGGCCCAAAGGCTTTGCTGAATTACCAAATTTTAATTTGGTGCCTAAATAAGTGTTGGAGCCAGTCAGGCCTCTGGAGAGAGATCATACTACATTTGGCCATGGCTGAAGTGGCCCTTTCCCATATCCTAACACACTCATTTAGGGTTTTAAAAGTTATCATAAACACCTTGAATTCAGACTGGCAAGTTATTGTCAGCCAGTGATAATGATATGGAGGGAAGGAGACAGTCATGTTACTTGGGGAGAACAGAGGGGGAAAAGGTTCTTCTCAAACTCTCTCCTAGCTCAGCTAGCCTGGATAATCTAGGTGACAGTCTCCTTGGATGAAAATGGCACTGTTGAATGCCAGGTCAGTGACTGGAAAAATAAGTACCATTCAGGATTTAATTCCAGAGGAGCATGTTGACGTGGTTTCTTTCACAGATATGTGGCTAGATGAATTGAGGGAAGGAAGGAGTGATCTCTCTCAGCTTTGTCCACCAGGTTTTTCTGTACAACAGTAGGAATGACCTAGGGGCAGGGAAGTGGAGTTGCGGTGGTCTATCATGATCATATCCCTATGACCAAGTGCCTTATCCCACAGTGTACAAATTTTAAGTGTGTATATCTGAATGTGGATGGCCACAGGACAAAATAGGAATTCTGTTGGTGTACTGCCTGCCCACTGCTCAGCAGTCTCCCTTTCTGAGTGACCTGGTCTGGTCCCAGAGTTTGTGTTGGAATCTCTTCAGCTTGTTGTGCTGGGGAACGTCACCATCCATGCTGAGGCTGATCTGTTGGGAGTGGCTCAGCACTTTGTGGCCACCATGCCAACCATGGGTCTTTTCCACTCACGCTGCCAGGCACACTCTGAACATTGTTTTCCATGCTGGATGAGATCATAATTATCTTGGTGAAGAGGAACTTTCCATAGTTCCATTGCCATGGCCAGATCTTCATCCGGGAATCAGAACCTGTGGGTGGGGAATCAATTTGGATGATCTGTCCAAAGAGACTGATGGTTCCAGATGGTTTCCTGATGGGTTTTGGGTACTTTCCTGTTGCCTTAGCAGGTAATTCCGTGAAACTCTAGTTGATTTCTAGAACAGAGAAATAATCACTCCTGAGCATCCCTTCTTGCACAATGAAGCCAAACCAGCTCCCCAGTTTTCCAGGGAGCTAGTGGTGATAAAAGGAATGAGATGGAAACTAGAAAGGTGGAGATTACAGCAATATTGGCAGACAACTTCAGAGCAAGTCTTATTGAAAATGGGTTAGAACATGTCTGAAGGCTAAGGCCATGGTAGTGTGGACAGCAAAGAAATAATTCTTTTCTGTCACTATTGCATCTGCAAGGAACAATCCAGCATTGCTGTTTCAAGTAGCCAGAGATTTTTTACACACTGGTCTCTAAATGGAAAATGTAGACCACTTAATAGTTGACTGTGAAAAATCCTCATGGAATTTTCGTATAAAGTCACTCAATAACAGTCTGGCTTGGATGCTGTATTTCATCCAGTTCCAGTCAATGTAATCTTGGCCCTTACTTGTCCTGTTTTATTGGATACCTTTCAGTTTTTGTAGCCTGAGAATATGTGGACAGGATTATTGGAGATGTGAGAGCCATCACATGTGTAGTGGACCCTTGCTTTTCCTAGCTCATTAAACAGGCCAGGGGGGACTCAACTGGTGTACAGAGTACTCAGTGCCTCTTTGCAACAAGACAGAATTCCATCTAACCTAAAGGAGGATGTTCTGAGGCTTCTGCTGAAACAGCCTTCCTTGCACCCCCCTATAATGAATAATTATTGCAGTGTCTAACATACCATTCTGGCACAAGTTTTGAAGTGTGCAGTGACCTACCAGCTCCAAGGATTTCTGGATGAAATAGATTATCCAGACCATTTCAATCAGAATTCAGACCCAGTTACAAAGAGAGACAGTTTTTTTTTAAATTGTTTTTCCAAAAAAGGTAAAACAAATAAAAATACACAATCCATTAAACAGTAGTAACAGTTATAAACTCAAGCTAAACAATTATACGTATCCACAATCTTCCTCTTTCCCTTCCTAAGACCTGATTGTTTTTACAGATATTGCATAGCAGTACCACCAATAATAGAGAAAATATTCAAATTATATAAGTTGTCCCTGATTAAAATTAATAAATAAATATTCTGTATATCGCATTTTCTAAATTGTCATATTATTGTTTATACCATTTATCAAGTATAGTTTCATATTTTCTTCTTAGTTTAATCTATTTATGCAGTATAGATTCTATGTCAACTAGCCTCAAGTTTAAATTTTGAGGATAATTGTTGAAGGTAATTGTTGAAGGGAGCCCATTCATTAATAACATTTTCATCTGGTCTTCCCTTTATTCTTTGAGTTACTGTCTGCCATTTTTATTTCTGCTAGGTTGTAGAGCCATTGTTCTGTCTTGGGTGTTTCTTCTTTTTTCCACCATTTAGCGTACTCAATTGTTGCAGAAGTTACCGTGTATAGTAACATCCTCCAATATTTCTTACGAAGTGTACAATCAATCTCATGTAGCATATTTAACAAGAAAATTTCTGGAGATTTTGCCAACTCAATCTGCAGAATTTCTTCAATTGTTTTATGAATTCTGGACCAGTAGTCTTTGGTTTTTGGGCATTTCCACCATAGCTGGTAAAACGTACCCACCTCTGTGTGGCATTTCCAACATTCTCCCATGCCCGAATTGTAAATTTTTTAAAGTTTATTGGGAGTCATGTACCATCTATGGAATATCTGAAAATAGTTTTCTTTCAAATTTTGTGCCAAGGTAAATTTCTGAGTCATCTTCCAATTTGCTTCCCAGTGGTCAAGTTGAATAGAATGCCCAACATTCCGGGACCATTTAATCATTTACTCTTTAATTATTTCATCTTCTCTGTCATTAGTTAGTAAGATCCTGCATAGTCTTGCCATCAAATGAGGCAGATTTTCAAACAACAGTTTTGTCACCACATTGTCTCTGGAGTGGTTTCAAATCCTTGTAATCTCAGGTCCATATGAAATCTCTCTGTAAGTTGACAATAAGGGAACCAGTTTAATACTTTGCCTTCCTCTTATAATTTTTGTCTACTCTTTATTGCTATCACATTCTCAGGGGATATGTCAATTAAATCTTTATATCTCAGCCATTCTAACATGTCTTTCTACCTTCGAAAAAAAGCTTCTTGGGGTGAAAGCCGCAATGGGATCCTCCTCAAAGTCAATGTTTTGTAATCCTTCCAAATCTTTAATAGTGCTTTCTGGATGTAATGATGTGTAAAACCTTTATCCACTTTGTCTTTATTGTATCCAATGTAGGCATACCAGCCCATTCTTAAGTCAGCTCCTTCTAATGTTAGAAGTCAATCATTTCGTAGTGTGATCCATTCTACAATCCATATCATTGCTGTAGCTTTATAGTAAATGTATAAATCAGGAACACCTTCACCTCCTCTGGTTTTCAAATCTGAGAGAATTTTCTATTTAACCCATGGTTTTTTCCTTTCCCAAAGAAATTTGGTTAAATCTCTTTGCCATTGAATGAGTGGTTTTCAATTCGATATAATAGGTAGGTTTATGAATAAGAAATTAAGTTTAGGTAGAACATTCATTTTTATAGATGCTAATCTACCCAAAAAGGAAAGATGCATCTAGACCAGGATTCCAATTCTTTCTTTATCTCTCTCCATTTATTCTCATAGTTATTTTCGAAAAGTTCATTATTACGTTTTGAAATCCAAATTCCTAAATATTTAACTTTCTTGGCTATATTAAAACCGGAAATGTTCGTAAGTGTCTCTTCTTCCTCTTTTCTTATATTTTTCATCAGTATTGTGGTTTTGTCTTTATTTATCCTAACTCCTGAAAATTGACCAAAATTATTTATCATGTGCATAAGATGTTCTAAAAGCTTGCTGGGTCATCCGAAAAGAGGGCTAGGTTGTCAACAAATGCTTTAAGTTTATACTGATGGTTTTTTATTTGTATCCCTTTGATACAACATCTTTACGAATGACATTGTTGAGGATTTCCAATACAATTATAAATAGGAGGGGTGACAAAGGACAACCTTGTCGAGTTCCCTTTTTAACAGATATGGGTCTTGTTTTTTCTCCATTGATCACCAGTTGAGTTCTTTGTTTTTCATAAATCGCTTCAACCCAAGAAGTAAAGTTTGTTCCAGCATTCATTTTGTCTAGTACAGCTTTTAAGAAAGCCAGGTTCACTATATCAAATGCTTTTTCAGCATCAAGGGATATCATTCCAAGCTTTCTTTCTTTATGCTTCACATAATATTCAATTACATTTAGGACACTTCTAATGTTTTCTTTCAATGATCTTTTTGGTAAAAATCCATTTTGATTTTCATGGATCATGAAGAGTGCTTTTTTCAGCCTATTAGCTGGGATTGAAGTGAATATTTTATAGTCTACGTTTAATAGGGAAATTGGTCGATAATTTTTAATATCTGTAAGATCTTTCCCCTTCTTCAGGATCAAAGTTACATTGGCATCACCCCAAGTTTCTGGTTTTCTGGTGATTAAGATCTTGTTAATTGATTGCTTGAAAAGTAAGGAAATTTCGTGTTAAAATCTTATAAAATCTGGCTGTGAACCCATCTGGGCCCGGGGCTTTGTCTTCTTTTTGTTTTCTGATAGTTTCCATAATTTCTGCCATAGATATCAGCCGATTCAACAATGTTTTGTTTTCTTCAGAGAATTTAGGGATATCACTTTTCTCTAAGTAGGAAGCATATTTTGCTCCTCATAATATGTAAGTGGAGTTGCATAAAAAGTTTCTTGTAGTACTCAAAGAAAGCTTGTTTAATGTCATCTTGATCATTCAACTTGATCCCATCTTTCTTTATCTCTGAAATTATTTTCCTTTCCCTTTTTTTACTCAATTTATAAGATAGCCATGTTCCAGGTTTGTTGGCTTGTTCGAAGAAGACTTGGCAAGCTTGTTTAATTTTTCTTCTCAGTTTCTAATAGATTTTGCTCATTTAGTTGAAGTTGTAAATTTTTAAATTCTCCAAGAATAATAGTATTTGTTGGATCATTTCTTAACTGCTTTTCTCATTCTTTCATAGCACTCAATATTTTTTGTTTTCTTTCATCTCTTTTTTTCCTTAATTCAGCTGTCCACTTGATAAAACAGCCTCTAAGTATGGCTTTGCCAGCATCCCAGACTGATTTCATCGATATGCCCAGAGAAGTGTTTTCTCTAAAGTAGTTGTTAATGGCTGTCTTAGTTTTTAAAATGTATTCTTCTTATTGGAATATGATATCATTTAATCTCCAAGATTTTTCTTTTGTCCTGGCTCTCAGTTCTATTTGTATAGGGTTATGATTTGAGCATAATCTTGTCGTAATGTCCATTTTTGCTATTTGATTATAAAGAATTTTTGAGGTCAGTATTAAGTCAGTTCTGGACATTGACTTGTATCTATCTGAAAAGACTGTATAGCCTTGTGAATTTCCATTTTTATATCTCCATATATCCAAAAGAGAGAGGTCATCCATCATAGTAAAAAAAAAAAAAAAAACCTCTTTGGAAATTTACACTGATTGTTTTGGGTTTTCCTCTGTGAAGTTCTATCCACGATGGGGTTAATAACACCATTCATATTGCCCAGTATGATAACATTATCCTGACCTCTTTCTTGAATATAGCTCGTAATCTCAGTGTGAAGATTGAGCATAAACTCGAACAATCAATACTTTGGTCTGTGTAAAGTTCACTTCCATTCCAAGGTATTGTCCTTTATTATCTTAAAAATCTCAACTGCAGGATATTTATTATTAATATATATCAGAACTCCTCTTTTGTTTTTTTCAAAAGTAGAAGCAAAACATTTCCCCAATTTGGGGTTCCTTGCATATTTTAAATCTTGTGATCAGAGACAAACTTCTTGGAGACAAATGATATTGAGAAGTTATTTTTCTAGAAAGTGAAATATCTGTCTTCTCTTATATTGTACTTTAACCGTGCACATTGGAATTTATATTCCTGTCTTTCTGTTTTCTCTTTTTCCTTCTTTTCATATTTCTATTTTTTTCTTTCTCTTAACTTCTCTTTATTTATTTATTTTTTCTTTCCTCTCTCTTCCTTAGTTGTATGTTGAAGGAAGGCTTTTGCAGGAGTGAGCTGTGAGAGTCAGAGAGGAGTAAAAATATACAGGGTATCTGAATTAATTGATGGAAAAGAGCTGACATAACTCAGTTTGAATGTTATTATAGTTGGAACTGAGTGCTGGAACTTGATAAAATAACCATTCTGTATGTTAAGAAAATGAAGTTGAACTATTGGTTACTTTGTTAAATCAGATTCTGACTGGCTTCCTTTAGCCTGGACCAAAGAGTGTCATGCTTACCATTACAAGAATCTCTTATAAAATAAATTGGTCCACATCACGGTCACTTGGTCAATGTGGTCAGTGGTGGTGGCTGAACAGGGACCTTAGGGCAAAGTGAGTGTGACAGGTATCCAAGGCTAGGGGCTCTGGCCCCAGTCTCAAAAGGGGATCCATCATATACCCACACCCAATTTTTTTTTTGAATGGGCCCTTCATGAGGATCAAAATGTGTGCATCAGGTGATGAGTGTCAACAACATGTTCATTTTACAGAGAAATGTATGGTGAAGTTAACTGAAATTATTACTTTCATCTGGCATTTAGGTAGACCACAAACTGGTTAATGGCTGCTTCCTGACTGACAACCTTGCATGTCATAATTTTGGCTGCCTTCTACTGCTGTTTAAAAAACTTGACAACACTACTTTATGAGGCAGAAATACCAGTTAAATTCTGTCCCGTCTTAATGTGCTTCGGAGTGTAGCAAAGACATACAGACTGTTCTTGTAATTATTTTTAAAGACATAACTTCAGATATTGGGACAGGTCTCTATGTATTCAAGCACCACTGCTGGCTGGAAAGAAGAATGTTTGAAAAAAACAGACCCTTTGTTTGGACATAAACTAGCCTGGCTTCTCTTGCAGAAGCAGCTTGTTAGTTACCTGGAAAAACACTCTTTGTTTCATCAGAATCGGTGAGCTTATGTTTAGAATGTGTTGAAAAGTGATTTCTTTGTTAGGCATTTATGTGTGAGAAATTCAGATTTTAAACTCTGAGGGGGGAAGTGAACATTTATCAGATAGACCAAAACTGGGGGATGCATGAAAAGTCTGTCTCATCCCACTAGGGAAATGTTATGCTTATGGGTTTATGTCTGTAAATGGCTCTTATTATATCTTGTGGTGTCACTATGGAACACTCCCTTCAGGAGGCAATCTTCATTTACAAATTAGTACATATGGAACCAACTATGAAAAATCTGTTCCCTTTTCAACTATAGAAATGAAATGGACTCTATGATGGCAATGTGTGCTAGAAGGAAGATAATATTTATTTATTTTATAATGAAAAATGCAGTATTTTTATCCTTTATATGTAAGACAGTGAAACCAAAACTGAAAATAGGGGTAGATAGAACAATTTGTTTCCATTCCATGTCACTTTCACATGTTTATTCTTTCTTTCATCCCATCCTACTTCTGCATTAATCTGTGAACTATTATTTTAAGAACTCTCATAGAAAATTGTAGTTAAAATATATACTTTAAAATATATTTTAACTGATTTTATCACAGAACATGAATTTCTAAAGATATATACTTTTTCTCACTCAGGTCACTAGCTCTAACTCAAGATTGTCTAGTGCCTTGCACACGAGCAAAATTTCAGTCAGCCTTCTGCGTGTCACTATTAAATACCCAGGGAAGTTTATATAGAGTTTCATGTTTATAAATAAGAAATAAAACAGAAATGGGGGGGGGGATCATACTGTTCAATGTCTAAAGGAGTTTTCCATTGCCTGTTTAGGCCATGTTGGGGATGAAAGAGAATAATTTGAGTTTTGCCCACACAGCATAAATGATACATAAAGACTGCCTTTAAAAAAAAAAAAAAAGCTAGCACGCTTTAGCATGCTTTCCACCCAGGTGATGTTGAGTTTAGGGTACAGGATACTGATAACATCGTAAAGGAATCATGCTTACTACAAGAATTTGATAAAGCAAGTGCTGAGCAAAGGGGAGGGGGGACTTTTTCATTTTTCTAAAACTTAGAACAGTTTATAGACCTATAAAAGGTGCATTTTATGAAAGAGTTAGTGTTAGTCATAATTGCATGCACTATTGTACCTCCTTTGGGAATGCTTCACTTTTACTATATTAAATATATGGCCTCTCAGCAATTTTAACACCAGTAATAATTATGGGATGTGCTAAGAGTTAAACAATGGAAGGAGCTTAATGTTCAGACCTGTTTCAAAGAAAAGAAAAGAGAAATTAGTTCCAGGAGTGTTCACTCTGCCTTACACAAAGTTCTCTTTTTTATATAAGCTATAAATATTAATTCTATTCTCTGTTCACTATGAAATATTTATCTCACTATTCAGCCAAAACTGCTCTTACAAATGCTAACATAGTAACTCCTAGACAAGATCCAGAACCTGTTTCCAGTGACTTAAGACTGTCAAACTTAAGTCAAACTTAAGTCACTTCAGTGACTCAACTTGGACTTGACCTGGCAATAAATGATGCACTGACTCAACTGGACTCAACTCGACTCAAGACATGCATATTTTTAGTGACTGACTGGCTGCTCTTGGTTCAGTAACACAACACATCCATCAGGAAACTTTACAATTTGAACAATGCTTCCATTCCTTTTTGCCTACTGGTCACATGATGATCTGTCTTAAGCCCAAAGCATGGGTACATTTCTTGGAGATGAACAACAAATGTGTTAGGCAATGGGCTTGAAGTAGGATTGGGGCCTGCTTGGCAGCCTGTCCCCACTACATATTGGAGGAGCCTCCTAAAAATTTTCCTAATAGCAGAAGGCAAGACTCACCCCTGAGAGTGCAGGGCATGTTTCTCAAGCGGAAACAGAAAATGTATTAGGCAACAGGTTTGAGGAGGAAGGGTTCTTCCTTCAAAAGCTTTTGAAGCTTCAGTAATGGAGAGTAAGAAAGATCCTATTTCCCACTTCCAAAGCTGCAGATGGCAAAATCACAAATGTGGAGGGATGACCCTGCTTAAATTCTTAAAACTGACTTTATTCAACTCTGTCCAGAAATTCTAGTATATAGGTTGGGGTATAAAGTTAGCTCCCAGGCTTGAGACTTGAAGATAGAGACTTGAGACATGACTTGAGACTTGGAGTAAAAGACTTAAATACATCACTGCCTCTTCCCCTTCCCCTCCTCCTCCTTCTTTCTTCTTTCTTCTTTTCAATCCATGAACTCCCTTCACATGTGCACATGGCAGCGTCCCAAAATCATCCCACATGTCTACTGAGAAGTAGACCCAGGCTCCTGCCCTTACCCAGGGATGCTGCCATGCCTTGCCTTCATTTCAAGACATCTTTCCAATATGAGGAATCAGGCTGCTGGAAATTTCCCCAATCCCTCCATCCACTGGCAGGCTGAAAGTTTGTCTGTCTGTCTCTCCCTCCCCACCCCCAATCTTTACACACACACACACACACACACACACACACATATTTGGTGACTACCTATCTGTCTTTTAATGTTACTTGAATTCTTTTCTTTTATTCTTATTGTTGTGTCTTTAAATGATTTAACACTTAAAAAAAAAGAACTAGTGTTTTAATGTGATGTTTTATTTAAGTGTTTTTAGAGGGTTTTTATCATTAGGGTTTTTTAAGATATACTTTGTTTTAATTCATGCTATGAGCTACCTTGGATTCTATGCTGAGAGAAAGGTAGGATGTAAATTAAATAAATAATTTGAGAGGGTGGCTGGATGTGATCTGCTGCTCCATGGACAATCTTAGTGGCTTCTGGACATGGAAGGTGACAGATTTGGGAGTGAAGAGCAAAATGCTCCCCCAAAATTTAAATTAGAGGCCTGAAGCTGAAGCCTGAAGGAATACCCAAAAATCTGTAGAGGGATAACATGCAACTCAAAGGATATACAATTACTCTCCCATGGCTTACAGAAACACACAGAATCAGCCATGCAAATGTACAATTTGCCACTGAAACACAAAACCGCCCACCCACATGCACACAGAGCACATTTGCATTTAGCATGCAAATATAAAATAAGTTAAGATTTAAGTCTCTGCTCCAGCTGGCATTGTCTGAGTTAGCAGTGTCTTCTGTGGTGAATAAGTCTATGCGTAAGCAGCTACTTGGGCACAGGATTCCACCTAACAGGGACACCAACATGATCAGGTGTCCTCACTGCATGAAAGCCTATATGTCTGCAACTGTTTTACATGCAGACTACTTATGAACAGCTAACAAATGTAATGTGAGGATACCTTGTGGCAGGTGCCAGACCATGCTGCTGGGGATGAAGCTAAAGGTACAACTTGCATATCTAGTAATTACATGATGCTCCCATGAGGTGCTCAAGTAAAAAATAAAGGGACACACAATGTTCAAATAAACAAACACACATTACAAACGCAAAGGAAAGCTTTCCATTTCCTACATACCTCCTCTTCTTCTGCTTTGCTTAAGTGATGATTAGTCTAAGAGAGGCTTCCTAAAGCTGCCCAAGTTCAAAGGTTGACTGTACTAGCAGCTGAAACTTTCTGGTGGCTAGTGAACTGAACAGATAACCCTACCATACCTGAAGGCAGTAGGTTACCTCTACAGAGCAAACAAGCACACAGTCCTTTCCTCTGCCATTTTGCTCTACCTGAAAATTCTTAAGATCTAACCTAACTAGCTCACTCCAGCTATTAGCAGGGCCATCCTGAAGCAGTCCTTTTAACTTTTACATGACTGGAAGGAGAATGCATTGAAGAAAGGGAAGGCATCATGCAGATCACTCTTGTTTTCTACAATTGGTGCTCTGATGGTAAAACAAGCTTCTCCTGCCTGTTGGTATGATGACGCCTACACAGAATGAGATTGTGAAAAAAAAATCAATAACAGCAGAAAATAAGATCACCCCTGAAATTCTGCAACCCATCCAGCATTTTTTTTAAAAAAGAGCACAATCGATCTTCCCAAATGTCTTCTATAAAAGGAAAGTTTTAATAGCTTTAAATAAAAAATAAAAAAGCCTCAATGAACTAGCCAAGTGAACTTCTCTGGGCACTTCTCTGTAAAGAACATTTTCATTTAAAAGAGCTATTGACCTACATTACAAGACTGCTGACATTTTAACTTAGATTATTTTAAAGTGCTCTGCATCCTTGCCTTTATTCAGAGCTCTATGGGTCATCAAATGTTAACACCAATTTTTGACATGTGCAGGTCAGCCTATTCATTTCAGTGCATTGTCCTGATCAATACACATAATTCTTTGTGCATGTATGAATGAGGATTCCTCGTTAATATCAGTGGGGAACAGAAGGTCAAGTTCCCTTGACAACCTTAATGTTGATACTAGCAAACTTCTGCTCTGGGTTAACATGATGTCTAAGCCAGAACTTTGAAGTTACAGGTAATAGAGTTACTTGCAACATGATACTTTTGGAATAAAGAAGAAGCAATGAAATCACTTTGAAAATAATGTTAAATGCTGTAAAGTCAACTTTGACTTGTGGTGACGTTATGAATTAGAGACCTCCAAGTCACTCTATCGTCAACAGTCCTGCTCAGGTCTTACATATTCATGGATGTGTCTTTCTTGATTGAGTCTATCCATCTGTAACACAGTCTTCCTCTTTTCCTACTCCCTTCTACCTTACCAAGCATTATTGTCTTTTCTAGTGAGTCACATCTTCTCATATGTCCACCATGTGAAAGTCTCCTTTTAGTCATCTTTGTTTCTGGGGAGAGTTCAGGCTTGATTTGCTCTAAGACCCATTTCTTTGACATTTTAGCAGTCTACAGTATCTGTAGAACTCTTCTCCATCACCACATTTCAAACGTGTTCATTTTCTTCCTATCTGCTTTCTTCACTGTCCAGCTTTCACAACCATAAATAGAAATTACGATGGCATGGACAATCCTAACTTTAATATTCAGTGATATATTTTGACACTTCAGGATCTTATCGCAGTTTGTTTGTTTGGTTTTTGGTAAAATTGATTCAGAGGGGGTTTGCATTTTAATCCTATTGAGTATTTGAATAAATATTTGACCATTTAAATCTAAATTTAAATCTTGAGTTAAGTTTTGGGGGTCTCTGGCAAGAAATTATATTTACAGAGGGTGCCTGGTAAAGAAAAGGGCTAAGAGCCACTGTTTTACTGTTATCTTGCCCTGCATACATGATGTGGTATAAATGCTTACTCATTTTTATTCTCATGGCAATTCTTATGAGTATGTTAGGTTGAAAATTAGGTGCTAGCCCTAAAGAAACCTTGAATTTTGTCCCTGAAGTAAGATTTCAACCTGACTCCATAGAGCCTTAGTCCAATCGGCTTAACTACCACACTAGTTGCAGAGGCTAACCATTATACCATACAATCCACACTGGTTCTACCATTGAAGCAGCTAGAATCTAACCACAGGGGGAAATAACCCTATGGAGGAGCAAGATATGCTTTGAAAACTGGAAATCTAATCCTCTCGAACAGTAGACTGGTCTTACAAGCACTTTGGAGAAAATAGAACTAGCAGAATTTTGTGGTGGTTTGAAAGACTACTAGATCAAACTTTTGCAGACATAATGCATGTCTAGTTTTACAGATGGCAACATGTATGAAAACATGCCTTCCTGTCTATTCTGGGATAACAAGACATGCATTTTTGGCCATTTCCACACTGGGCTTCTGTAATGGTGCAGAGGGACCTCTCACGAAGGTCTTCTGCACCAGAATCCACTCAGGAGCAGCCGGAACTAGCCGCGCTGCATGTTTTTTAAAAACCTCTTTTTCGAGGTTTTTAAAAAGCACGGAGCGCGCAGCCCTGTGTTGCTCCGTCACCTGGCTCCGACGCGGATTTGCAGGCGCGCGCAAGTGCGCACCTGCAGATCTCCCGGGGGCGGGCTTCCAGCTGGTGAGCTTCTCCGGTTGGTGGAGAGCCTCCACCAACTGTAAGCTGCCATTTGGGATGCCGGAGGACTGCGGAGCAGCGAGCTCGCGCTGCTCCACATCGCGACAGACTTACCCGGCTGCCAGTAAGCTCTGTTTTGGGGCGTTTTCGCCCATTCCCCCCCACATGTGGAAGGGGCTTTGTATCAATGAAGCTGTATTAGTGCATTGTCTGATACATCCACTTCATTAGAGATCTGATGAAGATGAAAAAGTTACTGAATGCTTTTAGTATCATGGCATGGTCTGATATAACAATGTCTTCCTTAGAGATGTCTTTCAAGTTCTACCATCTTTATCTCCTTTGTCTACTAAGAATTTCAGTAAAATCATACAGAACTATGCTTGTATTATTTTTCTAGTACTCATCTTAAGATGAGGCGGTTGTTTCCTCATCTTAATTTTGTACTCTTAATACCCACCCCAGAAAGAAGCAAGCACCAGGACTGTTAGTCATAATAAAGAAGTAGACAGAAGTCTGACTAGCAAATAAATGAATGCATAGTGTATACAGCACAGCTCTTGCAATGAATACTGAAGATAAGTATTGCATGCCCACTTGAATCCTGCTTTGCATTTGCCACTTTATC
The DNA here is from genome assembly GCA_030412105.1 of Cyclura pinguis. Classification (NCBI taxonomy): domain Eukaryota; kingdom Metazoa; phylum Chordata; class Lepidosauria; order Squamata; family Iguanidae; genus Cyclura; species Cyclura pinguis. The sequence goes on from CM059600.1 coordinate 138,061,655, forward strand.
AAACTCTGAGTGATAACAAAAACAATAAATACCCAGAACACACAGGCAACTTGCAGGGCAAAATCTAGAGATGGTAAGTGGCAAGGTCATCAATATATTCATTCCACTTGTATTTATAGATGAGAGCTGTAATCTTTTGATCAACGCAGGAGAGTAAGCACTTCATCATATGCTGACACTCCTGCACCTGCCAACAAATTAATGTTGGCCTCCTTGGCTGAAAGTTAATTCTGGATAGACGTGCTGCTGTAAACTAGACAGGATAAGTGAGTCTTACTAAAAAGATTCCCATGCAGTGAAGGAAACTGGGTGAGCTTTAGTAATTACTGCCTTCAGGTTTTAACTGTTGAACTGGAGCCAGTTTATTATGTTGCTACTTGGCAATTCCTTAAAGCTAGAAGGGGCAAGACTAAAAGCTTTTATCATAGGCTCCTGGATAATTATCCAGGTCAATTAGTGAACAGACAGCTGCTACAACCAGGCCTTCATCTTCCCCAGTCAGCCTCTGAAATTGTTGAGACTATTTGTTTATTTATTTCATTTGTATGCCACCTTTCTCTCGGTGGAACCCAAGGCAGCTTCTAGAAAGAGGGGAAAAAGAACTCCACAATGAACTTTTAAAAACAATTAAAAGTACCATATAAAATATACAATCATTTAAAGTACAATAGAACCCCTGTACCTGCAGGGGATTGGTTCCGCCCCCTCCGTGGATACTGAAATCCACGGATAGTACTGAACCCCCTGACCTGCCACCTTCCCTGAGTATGATTGTGGCAGCGGCTGGCAGGAAAACAGCGGGGAGCGCGGGACCCCATACTCCCTGCTGGTTTCCCACCGGCTACCACTGCGATCAGGACTGGGGTGAGGGGCAGGAGGCAGTGATGAGCACGATCCCACGCTCCTCACTTCTTTCCCACCTGCCAGCACCAGGATTGGGCCCAGGGTGAGGGGCAGGAGGTGGCGATGAGCAAAATCTTGTGCTCCTCTCCTACTCACCAGCACTGTGATCAGGCTTGGGGTGAGGGGCAGGAGGCAGCAATGAGCACAATCCCACACCTCTAAATTCTCTCCTGCCTGCTGGCACCATGATCGGGCCCAGGGCAAGGGGCAGGACGGGGTGATGAGCACAATCCCGTGCTTCTTGTTTCTCCCCCACCTGCCAGCACCGCAGTCGGGCCTGGGGTGAGGGGCAGGAGGTGGCGATGAGCGTGATCCTGTGCTCCTCGCTTCTCTCCCACCAACTGCTGCTGCAATCGCAGTGAGGAGCCAACTGCGGATAACTGAATCAGCAGATAATGAATCTGCAGATATGGTGTTCTAACTGTATATACAAAAGTCTGAAAACATCCCAATAACAGTTTCCCTGCTTAAACATTAAAACCTGCTTAAACAAAAATGTCTTTACCTGCCAGCCAAAGGAAAGCCATGAGGGGGCCTCCTGTGGAAGGGAATTCCAGAGAGTGGGAGCAGCCACTGAGAAGACTCTCTCCCACATCTTCACCAGGTGAGCCTGTGAGGGTAGCAAGATTAAGAGAAAACCTTCCTCTATGGATCTTAAAATTCTGGCAGGCTTCTATGGGGAGATACAGTCCTTCAGACAGTCTAGACATAAGGTATATAGGGCTTTACAGGTCATAACCAGCACTTGAATTGCGCCTATGCATAAGAGAAGCATAGGAAGAGTATTTCAATATCTGATTCAGTATCTGATTATTCCTATCATACAAAACTGCTTTCTTTGCTTACATTACTCCACAGATTTGTTTAGCAAAACTGTTCTGCTCTTGAGCGAGCATGATCTGTTACCCTGTGTACTGGGGGTCCCGGGAGGGACACCAAAATGTGCTCAACTAAAGGTGGGGAAAATTAGCTCAGAGCACTGCTTAGCGTTATGAGAGGCAGGGTAACGTAGCGAGATCTTGAACCCTATGTCTATGGGGTCAGGTCGAGTCAAGGAGCACACAGAAGTTGAAACAATAAATGATGTTTTATTAAACACAAGCAAAACAGTGTATGCGACACATTCACACAAGATAACTAAAGAAATAAAGGTTGGAGTGGTACAGAGGGATTTTTAGAGGGATTGCTGGTTTGGGTGATACTTCACCTGTCCTGAAGCCCAGAAAAATAGAGAACGAGGCTGGGGTGTGATGTAGCTCAGCACGTGGAGCTGAGGGGAGGCTCGCCAAGCAAAGCGGCAGCAAGGTGGGATGAAACTCGGGAGCAATCCGAGGAAGGTCTCAGAATCAAGGGTTTTTATAAGGAGAATGTGACTGCAGGCTATGCCGTACTTGGGGGAAAACAGATTTGGAGTTGGAGTTGGAGACAAAGCCTCCGAAAGGTCAGAATCTGAATGATTGAGTTATCGCAGAGGTTTTCAATAGAGTAGCCAGTATGCAAACGCAGAGTACTTGGGTATTGTATAGTTAACCCATCAAGCTGCCATCGTGGGGCAGAGGCTCTTTTGTAGGTTGCGTGCATACCTAATTAGAGTACTTGCCTGGAGGTCTCCTAAAGCAGCGAGTCAGCTATTTTCTGGCCTGCCTGTATTGTTGTTTGAATATTATGCCAATTAACGGCCGAGCTTGTTTACATGCTTGTCCGGTGGCCTCGCAAGCACGTGGAAGGGAATAGAGAAGTGAAGCTGAATTGTGATATCAAGAGATATCTTTTAATATCCCCGAAGCTCGGACTAGCCAGGGCAGTAACAGATCTTTTTGAAATACAAAACTGTGAGGATTTCTTTCTTTTTTTTTTTTTACTCATGAGTTGCAATGTCATGGGGTGGAGGGTAGATTATGCATATTTTTACTATTAGTTGCCTTAGACCAGCATGCGCAACTGTGTGGCAACCCACCAGCCTGGCTCCCAGGACATAGAAATATCTCCATTTTTGTTGGAACCTCTCAAAATGGCAACTGAAAGTGATATTAGATCACTTTCAGGCACCATTTTGAGATGAACTGCCACATTGAATTATTTGGGGATGACAGGGTTCTGAAGATAGATGGCAGTATTTTTACATGTTTTTTTTGCAATTGAAGAGCTTTATGCATGGCTTGCAGGTGATCTTCACTTGAAAATCATGTGTTTGTAAAAAAAAAAAAATGTTGGGGTCAGTGGGGGCTTTGCATGACTGGCAGAGTGTGCCAGGAACTGCATGAACCCTGCAGCCCGTACTTTTTCCACTCTACCTTAGACACCTAATTTCACTTTTAAAAAGATAGGATCTAAGTTTATTAAATGTACATCGTATTTGTAATCATTACATTAGGATAGTCATTAAATTTAAAATATTAAGACCTACTACCAATTTTTACTCCCAACTAGAATACTAGCACTGAATCAATAGAAAGTTGGTAGGTTAACACACATATAAATTCAGTTAATCCAATAGGTTTACTCCAGGTAGCTTTAACTGTCCTAAATGTATTATATTATATTAGTCTTAAATGTATTATATTATCACAGCAGATCAATAAATAGGGGGGAAATGACAGAATTGAACATGTTCACAAGCCCAGATAGAAATTAGCGGTAGCATAAACTAGGATGGAAAAGGTAAGAAGAATAAAGGATAAAGGATTTCATACCAGGCACTGGCAAATGGACAAAATTATACTAAACTGTGGAGTTGGGTATAGTAGTAATATCAGTGTTTCCATCTACGCCATGACTAGAGATGACCTAATAAAGCTGAGAATAATTTGGTATACTATGTAGCATCATTTCAGTACTTTTCATTTTGCAAAGTTCACAAAGGTGAACCAAAAAACATGTTAAGTTTTATTAAGAGGTAGGCAATTGTACCAATGTTTTCCATTGTAGCATAGATATGACTTCATTTCTGATTTGATTTTAGCTCAAAATAACCCACTGCTTGATGGATTGTATTTGACGGTTAGTGTGTGTGTGTGTGTGTGTGTTATGTACACACACGTGCATGCACATCTTCAAGTCACCTGTCAATTTATGGTGACCCCATGAATTTCATAAGGTTTTTAATTGCCTTCCTCTGAAATATAGCCTACAGCACTGGGTGTTCATTGGTAGTGAGGAATAAATCCATCAAAAGTTTTTGTGATGCTTGTAAGATGGAAGGGGGATTTTTAACTTTTGCAGTCTTCTGAAAACACTCTTCTAGAATATGAAGTGATGTTTCAGCTCAGAATTGTTGACTTTAAGGGGTTGTACTTGTGGACTGATGGAATTAGTGTATGGGCCAGGAGGAGAAATGCAACTACACTTCCATCTTTTGTGATATCTGGGGGCATTTTTGCCCATTTTTAGGGGGTGTAGGAAGAATTTAGGGGGTCCATCTGGGTTTGGAGACACAAAACTGCCCCAGAACTCCCCTGTAATTTCCATGTTTCTGCTGCACAAACTAAAGGATTGGTTGCTGGAATATGAGTGTGGGTGTAAATCAGATATGTAGTTAAATGCTGTGTTAAGTGCCCAGCCTTGTTTTGATGTTGTATGCCAATAACCCTTTGCCCTAGTGGGGATGCATAGCTGAAGATGTGTATTCTGTAACAGTCAGTTATGCATTCTATAGATGATTACACCCCCTTGATTTCAGTCAATATGTGATGTGTAGCCTCTTTAGTCTCCTAGCTCATCTATGAAGTCCTTGCCCACACCCATCACACATTCTGTTGTGTTCATTTCATTCTTCTGATGCCAACAACACAGACTATGCTTTTCTGAAGGGCCATCAATTTCTTGCCTCTTTGATATGTAACGAGCAAGGGACTGTTTTGCACTATGTGGACTGCTACTGTTGCATAAGTGTTTCTTATGTGTGAGTATTCATCCTGCAGAACCACCACAAATGGAAAGGAAATCAGATATACTTTTGGAAGACAACCTTACAGTGTGCCCTCCTGATTCATTTCTGCAGTCCTTCATTTCTTTCACAGCAAAAGCAGTCCCAAGCCAATTTCTTTCTATGCATCTGTGTGAGAGAGATAACAGAGGAACTGCTTGAGTAAGCTCAGTCTCTTGCTGAGGGTCAAAGAAAACATTTGTGTTAAATACGTAGAGTGATGCTCCAGTTTTGTCACTTTCCTCAAAAGTGCAATACAATGCTGCATATACCCTCTTCCCAAGTCTCAATCAAGAAGGTAACACATGGGGGAAGGAGGCTAATTCCTTCCATCGACAAACCTTTTTCCCAGTGTAACCACTGCATGCTGCTGTTAGCAATAGGGTTTTTTTAAAAATAAGACAGAAATACCTCATTTGCTTTTGGGTAGCATACAGGGGTTACATTCTCTTTTATCTTGATACGCAAGTATTCTAGACAGGTAGAAAGTAGTACTAGAGATGTATGGTGATAATAAATGACCTTCGCTGGTGAGCAAATAGAAAAGGAAAGATTCAAGCATGGTTGACCTTAATATTCGGGTGAAAAGGTTTGTAGGAGAAAAGGGAGCAAAAAAGTTGGTGTAGTGCAACCAGTTCAAAAAGTCAGTGACCCACGCTTCTGGCTAGTCATTGTAATCATCATCGGGCTTGACACAAGGTACAATATAGATTAAAATACAACTAATTAAAATACAACTTAAATATAGCGCATCTAAAAACATATCATAGCTTAAAATACACTAAAACACATAAAATCATTTAAAATACATTAATTTAAAATTCATAGTTAAAAACTGACTGGATAGACCTGCTGGAAGAGATAGGTCTTTATTACTTCTTAAAGTTCATACAGTTTATTTTGCTGTCTTTTCCAGCAGGTTATTCCACGGTCTAGGGGCACCCAATGAGAAGGTCCTCTGGGTCACCATTGCCAGTCTAGTCCTGGCTGGTTTAAGTAAATGGACCCCAGAGGACCTCAGTGTAGAGGGAGGGTTGTATACGAGGAGGCAATCCTTTAGGTAACTTAGACCCAAACCATGTAGGGCTTTAAAGGTAATAACCAAAACTTTGCCTGGAAACTAATTGAGAGCCAGTGGAATGATTTTAATATTAGTGTGATATGCCCACTTCTCACTATACCTGCAACCAATTTGGCTGGTATATTTTGAACAAGTTGGAGTTTCTGAACTTGGTACAAAAGTAGCCCAATGTACAATGAATTGTAGAAGTCCAAATCTAGGATGAGGCACAACTGGCATATCAGCCAAAGCTGATAAGAAGCACTCCTGTCTGTCACATCTATCTGAGTTGCATTTTGAGGGATGGATCCAGGAGCACTTCCACACTGCAAACACAGGCCCTTTTCACATGTGTGGGGGGGGAACGGGTGAAAACACCCAAAAATGGAGCTTACCTCCAGCCAGGTAAGTCCGTCGCCACGTGGAGCAGCGCGAGCTCGCTGCTCCACACTCCTCCGGTATCGCAGATGGCAGCTTCCGGTTGGTGGAGGCTCTCCACCAACCGGAGAAGCTCGCCAGCCGGAAGCCCGCCCCCGGCAGATCTGCAGGCACGCACTTGCGCACGCCTGCAGATCTACTTTGGAGCCGGGCGACGGAGCGGCACGGGGCTGCGTGCGCCGTGCTTTTTAAAAACCTCTAAAAAGAGGTTTTTAAAAAACACGCAGCCCGGCTAGTTCCGGCCGCTCCTGAGTGGATTCTGGTGTGAAACTACGAAAAGTAGTCCACGCCAGTCCACTCTACTGTGTAGACGACCTCCATGGGAGGTCGCTCTACACCGTTCCCCCCCCCACATGTGAAAAGGGCCACAGTCTTTCAGGGAGAGTGTGACCCCATCCAGAACTGGTTGATAAACCTCCAACCCCAGATTAGGACCCTTAATAGCAAGCACCTCTGTCTTGTCTGGATTCAGTTTCAATTTGTTTTTCTTCATCCAGCCCCCTATGTCCTCTGAGCAGACATACTACCCTTAGCTGAGACTCTTTTTGAAGGCATGGAGAAATACATTTGAGTATCATCAGTGTACTGATAAGCATCCACCCCATGTCTTTGGATGTTCTCTCCCAACAGTTCCTTATAGACGTTAAAAAGAATGGAGCTTTGAGGTATGCCATATAACAGCTGCTTTTTTTGAGGAACAGCTATCCGCAAGCACCACTATCTAGAACCTGCCTGAGAGGTAGCACTGCAACACAGTTCCTCCAATTCCTAATCCCCCAGGTATTCCAGAAAGATACTGTGGTTGATGATACTGAACACCACTGAGAAGTCTAAAACCAGCAATAGGGACACACTTGCCCCATTGATGCTAAGACAGAGATCATTCACTAAGGTGACCAAAGCTAACTATAAGAGCTTTATGGTCCTAACTACCAATGCTGCCATGCAGTACTACCTCTTACTCCACTATTTTTGCTGCTTGGTTGTCTCTAGTGGTGCTTGAAGAGTTTGGCTTTTCTGAATCCTGATATGAACTGGCATAATCCTAACCTTTTAGACTAATGCATAGATCCAAATCTTCACACTTTCTGAATGTCACACTATCTGAATTAGCAACTGCTAGAAATAGAGAACTAGTATGATGCCGTCGTTTGAGTGTTCGGCTAGGACTCTGGGAGATCAGGGTTCAAATCTCTGCTAGGCCATGGAAACTTTCTGGGTGACCTTGGACAAGTCACACCCTCTCAGCTTCAGACAAATAAATCTTGCTACGAAAACCAATGATAGGCATGTTTGCCTTAGAGTCAATGTTGAAGGTGCACAACAAGAAATATGTACTGTTTAGATAGACAATATCCTTGGAAATGTGCATTTTGTGATGAAAATGTTTATACTTTATATATCTTTGTATTTTATATATATTTCCATGTGAATTTTCATGTATTTTTTTTTTTTTAAAGGATGCTAATGTGGGAGCAGGATGGAACTAGTTCATCGGCAACACACAGAAAAAGATATGCTACAGAAATGGCTGAAAATATATCCATTCAGTTACACCTGATGTTACGGACTTCACTTATTTTAATACAGCATGAAGTAGTTTGTGTTGGTTAAGCTGTAAGCATTTTCCTCTCTTTCTTCTGTTTCATTTCCGTATTTTTTTAAAAAACTGCTTAGTCTACATTATAGTAGTGACAGGGTTTTTTTTAAAATTACTCATTTGGAGTGTAAATTTGTAGAACAAATTTTAGGTTGCAGTTTGTATAGCTCTCCTAATGCATATAACTTTTTTCTTTTCTTTTCTTTTCTTTTCCTTTCTTTTCTTTTCTTTTCTTTTCTTTTCTTTTCTTTTCTTTTCTTTTCAAACTCCTCTGGGCGTCTTCAGCCAAGAATTAGATCTATCTTTGTCCAAATACTAGGGATTCTGTATCCTCAAATAAATGTTATCTGGTTGCTAGCTTTCAGTATACAGACAAATAAATAATCATGTTTGCTTAGGTTAGAAATTGGCTGTATTAAATATTATAGCATTGCAGACCAAGAACATCTACAGTTGGACAATCCCATTAGTTACTACTTTCATGCTGGATTTAATATACCCCAAGTCTGAATCAGTACATTTTCACCAAATAAATAATGCACAGAACCTATGCATATTTGGTATGCTATTGTGTTAACATTTCATATTCAAAAATGTTGACAGCATAATTTCAGTTAAAGTATATATTGAATCAATTAAAGTGTATCAATTAAAGTATCTAGTAAGAGCCTGTCTTTCACAAAGGACTCTGTATACTTGATTTGATGATCAGTATGTACTGCCCTTCCACCTTTGAAAATTTAAATACTGACAATTCAGTAAACATTTCCAACAGCACCCCAACTGCTCTTTTTCATCATTCTCAAGATTGTAGTGCTTGAATTTACAGTCAAACTGGAGAAGAATGAGATTGGCCAATGAAAGACTGCACTGATTTTATTACAGAAAAGTGGAGAAAACATATCAAGCTTTGCCAAACCAAGTGGAGAATTGTGATTAGAGTCAACTATGAGTTGAGTAACTTTCATTGTTACAATAACACCCTGATCATAAACACATTAATTGGAAATAAATCCCGCCATTTCCAAGAGACTTGCTTCCAATTAATATGTTTATGATCAGGCTGTAAGCCATAAAAGGCTTGTTTTATGCCAAAGAGCTTAGTGCATTGAGCATTTAATGTTGGAAGAGCTTTTGTCTGAACATGATGATCTGGGGTTATTATTTTCCAGAAGGCAAACTAAGATTCAGCAGATTTGGTCTCAGTGCTCAAACTCCATCTGCCTCTGTAACTTTGGACACTGTGAAGGAAGAATGCACTTCAACAATTCAGTTTTGCTTTGTGGAATTTAAGATATTTTGTAAGTTATACCCAAAATTAAGAACCATAGATTTCGTTGAAAGGATGTTAGTTAGTAACTACAAAACAGTGTAGAATGTTGGCTTCAATTCCCCAATTCTTAAGACAGCAAAAAATATGCCCTAAATTTAGTGTCACATTCATCATGCTGCATCAAGTGCCATACCTGCTTATTTCCATTTTAAAGCCTGATCATAGATCATATATCATGAATTATTGATAAGAGTGAGGAACCCATTGTGAACCGTTTCTTCAATGAACCTTTTTGGGTTCCTGGGAACGATGAACTGACACAATGTTTCTCTGCCAGCCTCAAACTGTTTCACAGCCCATGAATTTGCTAAATAGGTTTCCCTCTCCATCCAAAGCTTTACTGGTAGGGAGATTCCATAAAGCAATTTCTCTACAGTGGAAGACCTTTTCTGCTGAATTTTCCTAAGTGAAAACAACCAGCAACAAAGCACCCTCTCCCATATCTGACTACCTAAAGCTGTAATAACTACTTATACATATACCTTGAAATTATTGAACTGAAGAAGACATGTATAAGATCATAATGTAAATAAGCATTTCTAAGGATAATTTTTCTTCACTTTTGATTCTGTTCTAAACTGAGTGTATTTAAATATAAGTGCTTAGTCTCTGCATTTGACTTGTTCCATCAAACACTGCATGAAATATGGGAAATTAAACCTTGGCAATAACAGAAGAGTTCAAAGTGCTAGGGGTGGGGGGAACAGGGGAAAAAAAATAACCTATCAAGTGCACGAGCTGTGCTGAGAAAGAAGTAGTTTTAATATCCAGTGCATGCTGAATCTAGGCTGAGGGGTATTTTTCTATATATCAAGAGAGATAGTTTGTAAAATAAGTAAAGTTTTTAGATTTGTTATTTGATTATTGTTGTTTATTGGTGGTGTTATTTGCCGTCAAATTGACTTTGAGTTATAGTGACCCTATGAATGAAAGACTGGAAAAAGCCTCAGATATTTTCTGCCCTACGCAGGTTTTGCAGACTTAGGACTGTGGCTTTCTTGTGTCTAACCATCTGTAATATTTGTCTTTTCAGCAATCCATAGTATCCATAGAGCTATTCTTCAACTCAAATGTGTTTGATTTTCTTCCTGTCAGCTTTCTTCACTGTCCAACTTTCACTATCATACACAGAAACTGGAAATATTATCGCCTGGATGATTCTGACTTTGGTATTTAATGACATGCTTTTATACTTAAAGATTTTATCAACTATGTTCTCCATTTTAATTAATGACCGAGCCAAACTATAATTTTTATTTTTACTTTTTTAAAAAAAATATTTAAATGTCTTCATTACCAACTTTAAATTTAAGTAAATCGTCTGTGGTCCTTGTTTTTTCCTTCCTAATATTCTTCTTCCTTAACTTTCCTTAAGTATTCCTTAACTTTCATCACTAGTTGTTCTAAGTGTTTGATATTTTCTGCAAGTAATACACTGTCATCTGCATATCCTAAGTTCTTGATGTACCTTCTTTCTGTTTTCATGCTTGCTTCCCCTGTGTTTAACCCTAGTTTCCTTATGATATGTTCTGCATATAAATTGAATAAATAGAGTGACAAAATGAAAGACCTTTACCTGCCATTGGGAAACCATTCTTTTCCTCCATATTTTTTCCTGCCAGTGCCCTTTTGTCCAGAGTATATGTTATGCATCTGGAAAATCAGATGTTGTGTCACAACCATTTCTTTTAGGCCAAACCATAATTTCTTCACACAGTCAAAATCTTTGCTTTAATCTGTAAAGCACAGCTCATTTTCTCCCAAGCTTTCTTTTTTGAAGAAATGGAGGTTGCCAAAAAAAAAAAAAAAGGATAAAGAAGCAGACATTCCTGTAATTCAGTTTTTGAACTGGTTCTGGAATGATCAGTGGAAACTGGTGGCTCTGATTTCATTGAGATTCAGTCTAAACTTTAGATGAGTTATTCAAGGTGCTGAATCCCAACCTACAAATAGGTGCAACCTCTGGGATAGCTCCTTTGAAATTTGGATAAAGGAGCAAAATGATTTTACCATCCTGCTAATGTCAGTATCACCAACCATCACTGAAAACAACTCTGTACACTAACCTAATAATATTTACAAATTCTTTACAGTTCTAACCTAGAGATTAATGCAGTGCTGAAGCAACCTGAATACCTTTCTCTAAGGTATAAATGGAAGGAATTAACTTTGCAGCATAACTGATGAAACGAAGCATATTAAAGCAATCTAAACAGCAAACTAGAACTACAGGCAGCTTAAATACTGACATTTTATACTGATTTTGAGAAATGAAACTGGGTTCTTTGGGTTGCATCAAGACTTCTTGTTGCAGCAAGAAGTTAGTTCCTTCTGGCATTGCAAAGAACTCAGACCCAATGCTAGTTCTTATTTGTGGAAACATTGAAAGAAATGTTTTTAGATTTCCTCTAGCTCCTTTAATCACCTTTGATGATGTTCTGAAAGATCGTCTCACCCTCCAGCACAAATTGTCAGGAGGAACAGTGGGCTGGATGAAAAGCAGAAAAAAAAAGTGTTTCTCCTTTTCTCTGTCTATTGACTTGTTCAATTAACAGAATTTTGGTTAGGGGAGAATGGATCCCAACATCCTTTGTTTCCAAACACATTCACTTTCATAGCTGTATTCTTCAAGATTTAATACTTGTATTTAACAAGATGACCCACAGGAGGACCACTGGGCAGAAGCTACACTGAAGTCCTGTCCTACACCTCCTAAGACTATAATCATATGCATGGTGAAGGACATTGACACTGATGAAGTTAGAATCAAGTCCCTGTCCAGTCAGATTCTGTAGAAGGAATGGGAAAGGGCTTGGCATTTTGTCCTTTGACTTGTGAAAAAAAAATGGCTTTGAATGGTCTAGACTCTAACTAATGTATAAATATTTGTAAGTATACCTGACTTCAGGAGGCCAAGTGTGATGTAGTAGTTTGAGTGTTGGACTAGGATTTAAGGAGACCAGTTTGTGAATCCATATTTAGCCATGGAAACCCAGTGGGAGACCTTAAGCAACCCACGCCTTAAAGGAAGGCAATAATGAACCTCCTTGAATATTTCCTCCCAAGAAAACTGTGATAGGGTTGCCAGAAGCTGGGGATTACAGCCCTGAAAGCCTGAGGCTTATTGATGTATACTGTGTTGTTGCCAGGTGACTAAATATTGATATTATTATACTTCTGCTAAAATGCTGTTTTATAATGCTAAACTGACATGTTTGTAACAGGTTTATAAAATATAAATGTTAGAGAGCTGTTACTGTGTGTCATAATGCACAATGAACAATTCTGATCTCGAGTGATATGGAAAATAATGGTATCCTGGTTTAGTCTAACACCAGAGATAGAAAAAATATTTGAAAATACTGGAAATATAGTCAAATCCATGGCAGGAAATCTGGTTGAGAAAAATCCTGGACTGACAAGCATCTTTGGAATACAGCAGCTGTTCTGCATTAATTTCCCTTACAGTTGCTTTGTACACCCATTGCTGTAATTCACAACTTATTCTGCACAAAATTTGCATGTGTCAATTTTCACCAAAATCAGCATTTTCTGTGCAGGAAAGAGCTTTTTCTGCACAGAAAATAGTATCACCTCCTAGTATATTAGATTCAGTATGGTATATTACAATTTTGCACAGGAAAGGGTGTTTGTTTTGCAGAGAAGGATGTTTCCTGTGCAGAAACAGACACATTCATTTTTTTTATTTTTATATTTATGTATCTATTGAACAGAATAAGTCTGGAATTGTGAATAGGCTTCAGAAACAGTGTGGTTTTTAAAGACTTTCTCACAGCAGGAAGAAAATGGCTAAAATTGCTTGTTGCTTTCTTCAAAAAGAAACTCAGTGAAGAATTACACCCTTATCCAACACTGCTTTCTCTGCTTCCCATAGTTTCTTTCTGGCGCTCTAATACATACACAAAAGATAATACTAGCCAAAGGTTTTGTTAATCACACCTTGAAAATTCCCGTTGCAGACACCTTTACAACAAGAGAACAGCTTTCATAGGGCTGTCAAACATGAACTATATACATGGAGATCTTCATTAAGGTTTAAGTATCAAATAATACATCACAGCTCTCTCACACAAGCATTTTAATCACTTTTCTCAAACAACTAGTAAATTATGTCAATATATCCAATGCCACATTTACACTTCAGGATTTTAATGAAGTATTAAGTGTAGAAAATGTCTTATGCATACTAAAATCTTCATATTAACCTAAAAGAGTTACAGTCTTATCTTTAAAACAAAAAACAAAACCATGGAAGACACACTGGCAAGCTTTAACCTAGGATTCATATCTCTGAGAATCTCAGGGCAAGCAAAGGAATCCCATGGTGATTCCTCAGCCTGAACTCATGCAGGATCTTTTGGAACAGCTTCTGAAGACAGAGCAGGACACCATCTGGCCCATTCCTTCTTTTCTTCTTCCTTCAAAGATTTTCAAACAATGGCCAAATTTAATTTCCATTAAGATAAACATTTTTAAAAAACATTTCTTAGACTTTATGTTTTTATTTGAATGATATGTGTTGAACCACTGTCGTTGATACTTTATCGCATGTTATAATTTCATAAACTGCCAAAGTGTGCAGGCTATCCCTAGGTCTTAGGCTAGAATCCCTGAATCTCAGGGCTTGGGATGCTCCTGACCCAGCAGCTTTATGTTTACCTTGTGTTTTATACCTTGGCATATGTCAAGAAGGCAATTGGACTGAAATATCTAGAAACAACAACTGCTACCATTAGTGGGTGGTTCTTTTGAGCAGCTGTTACATTTACACAGAAATGGATTCATAGTTTGAGGAGCCTTCTGGATCCATTACTGTCACTGAAGAACTATCTTCAAAGACTGCCCAGAGCATACTACAGAAACATAAACTGGTGAATAGCAGATAATGGACTATTGATGTTAAATCATCTGTGTCCACATACAGAAGTCACTAGTTGTAGCTAGTAGAAGGCACTTCATGACACAGAAGTCTCCTTTGACTGAAGATAGTTCTAAAATGCAGCACATCCAGATTGCAACAGCCAAACCGATTAAGAGGACCAGAAGACCTAATTATATTATGCTTAATATGGCCCATCTATAACAACTACTTATGAAAATTGATTGTCTCTATCACTTCTTATTTAGGGTGGGTGACAACATAAATAGATACAGATACAGATACGAGCTAGTGTAGTGGTTTGAGTATTAGAATATGCTGAAGATCAGAGTTCAGTTCCCACATGGCCATGGAAACCCACTGGGTGACCTTAAGTATATCACACACTCTCAGACCCAGAAAACCCTGTGATACCTTTATTTTAGGGTAGCCATAAGCTGGAAATGACTTGAAGGCACACAACAACAACAGCAACAACAACAACAACAATAGTAACACAGACACACAACTTTTAATTTTTCCTTAAAAAAGATGTCCAGGAAACACAACCACTTCTTGACATCATCAATACCACCAGAATAAAAGTAAATGAAATGGCATACATTATTTATTCTGGTATTCTCCTTGTACACAAACTTGACACATAAGAATTGATGTGGAAGGATAATGGCTGCCTAGAATTTATGGAGAGCATCATTTTCTTTGATATTAGCCAATTTGTAATGATGCCTTCTTGTTTGTTCCAAAACATACAGTGATTTCACTAAAAACAATTGCAGTTCATTAAATCAATTCGGATTATAGTGTTTTAGTCATGACTGTATAGAGACAGCCACAAAGAATACGAGAATGAGCACCTTTCATTGCAATTTCCAGATGGATGCCTTATTGTAGGTTGTAGGTCACTGTATCTTACTTTTCATAAACAAAGAGGAATTCACTGTATCCTACACACTTCAGATGGCATCTCCTTGTTTTTCTTTATATTACTCTTCAACCTCTTCCTCTTCACACATACTAGTACACCACAACAGGATGCAGTAATAGTTAATGAATGTTGCTGTCCTCTGTTAACTCATTCTTTTCCGCCAAAGGGTTTTCTATCATCTTCAAACTCTGTTGGGCATCATTTTATCATATATCTTATCGTGCACACTGTAAAACTGGAAGTGTGCAGTTGTAATAGACCAGCTTTTTCTTTTCCTCTACTAACTCCAGAATGGAGCCCCAGAACATGTACAGTTTGTTCAACCCATTGAGCATCCAGGACAGGAAGATGGAAAGATGTCTGGAGCTTCCTTGAGGAAGGTTTGGCCTGAAAAAGAAGGGAGAAAAAAATACACTGGAGAAGGAAGAATGACTGTGTGAGTGTTTAACAGCAGAGCCTGATGGAGTGGAAGTAGGCTTTTCAAGCCTACTTAAGTCTCAATGGTCTTCTGGAGTAGTCCTCATTGATCAAAATGCCATTTTTTCCACCAGAAACAAGACGGAGGATTTATTTATTTGTTTATTATTTTTACAATATTCCACATTTACTTTGCCTTCAAATTAAAAGGAAAGGTCTGGGGTGAGGCCATACTCCTCCTTTTTACCTCCTCACATGTTTTTTTAAATGGTGTGTGTTTGCAACAATTCAGTGATTCTGCAACAATTTAGGAACCGATCCTACTGTAGATTTTACTTGGAGGCATATCTGTGTTTACAGGCAAGAAAGAGCTGTGCTTTCAAAAAGTACGTTTACAATATCAAAGCTCTATTTTTGCTTCCTCTCATTTGAAATCTCTGTGACATCATAGGACCATACCCACTCACAAAGAACCCTCCTCATGCTCTCAGAGACAAACAAAAGTATTTTCAGCAAGACAAAGCCAGCAATGGAAGCATGACACAATGGCGCTTTCTGCACGAGGCGAGTGAATCGTTCCGTGCCGTTACTTACCGGTTCTTCTTGGCTTGAAGCAATGCGGACTTTCCCTTAAGCCCTTCTGCAGGGCTTCTCTGTTTGTTCCAGAGCGATGTGGAGCAGTGCGAGGTCTTTAGATCCGCACTAGTGAGGCTTGCAAAATGGCAGCTTCCAGTTGTTTGTGGATCCAGACCAACCGCTGAAGCTGGCCACGCCCACAGCCCGCCCTCAGCTGATCACAGGCTTGCACTGGTGCGAAACTGCACATCTGCACAACTGAGCAGGAATGAAATGGCGCACTCCGTTTTTTTCCGGTCTTCACATAGCGCGCTGGAAGACCACTTGGGGGCGTTTTGGATAGGACTTAGGTGTGGAACTAAGGTAAATAGTCCGAACCTAGTCCGATCCAAGGTGCGGATGACCTCTGTGACAGGATGCCTTGGCCCATCTTAACTTCCTCGTGCGGAAAGGGCCAATGTTGAATGCCATAACACAGTTCTGCAAGTCCGCCTTAAAATGTTTTTTTTTTTAAAGAGTAAGAATAAAGGTCATGGTTGTTGTTGTTGTCAACTGCTATTAAGTTAAATTTGATTCATAGCAACCCTGTGAATGAGAGATCACCAAGTTACTCTGAACCCTGCTCAGATCCTGCAAATTCAGAGCTGTGGCTTTCTTGATTCAGCCTACCCCTCTGTAATGTGATCTTCCTCTTTTTCTACTACTTTCTACCTTACCAAGGATTTTTTTTTCCTAGTGAATTACTTGTTCTCATATACCCAAAGATTGACATGCTCTCCTTAGTCATCTTGGCTTCTAGAGAGAGTTCAGGCTTGATTTGCTCTAAAACCCATTTATTTATTTATTTATTTATTTATTTATTTATTTATTTAGCTAGCAGTCCATGGTATCTGTAGAACCCTTCCCCAGCACACATGATGATACTCTTCCCCGCAGTGCCGACCTACCCTCTACCCTGCCAGGTTGGACAGCAGTCCATCTCCATGGGACAGCTTGTGCTTGATTCTCACAGCTGTGGAGAAAGCAGAACTCATAACACAATCTCAGTAATATAATAGCAAACATCATAACTACACTGCTAGCAAATAGCCACCTCATATTTATTTATGATTTTTTGGAATAATTTATGTCCACCCTCTTCTGTCAGCATGAGACCCAAGGTAGCTTACAACAAGATTAGAAATAAATAAATAAGCGAGCTATCCTATTAAAATATCCATAGTTTAAAACAGGAGAAAATAATTTTATAACATATCAATAAATATAAAAGTAAAGTGCTGGATCACAACACTAATTTCTCCAGTCTAAAAATCTTCTCTCTATTAACATAAACAGATGAGAAGTTCTGAGACCAAACACGTCTTTACCAAATGAAAATTATGCCACCTGGAAACCGAACATGAACTCCATGTCCACTTTGTCATCATTTCAACAGGGCGTGAAATATCATCATAAAATGTGATATTCCTCTTTTACATGGAAGTCACAGCCAACAACTATAAAAGTAATTAACACAATAGTTACAGCACAAAAATGAGTTCAGGTTTGTTGCTGTTGTGTACCTTCAAGTCATTCTCCACTCATGCAAACTCTATCAGCTCTATCACACTGGCTCTTCATTAAGTCACAACCATAAAGTAATCTAGTCATGCCTTTGTTATTGGGAAAGGAACTAACAAGAACCAGTTGTTGTAATTAGTGACTATGAAGCTGTAAAAATAAGTGTGTAGTGTGCACTTAGGAGGGGCTATATCTGTTAACAGTTGGGTACTCTACTTGATCAAATTTGAGTTGTTAAATATACATGACTGTGCTTTCCAAAGGGGTAGCCATGTCAGTCTGCTGCAGAAAAACAACAATATATCTTTTGCCATCTGGAAGGCTAACACATTTGTGATAGCACTGGCTTTTGTGGATTATAGCCCTCTCTCTTAACAAGAGATCTGCAGAATTTCAGCATGTGATATGGTTTGACAAAATTACACTAAAATACTAATTACCCTCTAATTAATTCTGTCTGGGACTAAATTAAAACTCTAATTATAGACACACAGTCTGCTCGGTGCTGAATATTTATGCAAAACATTACTTTTAGGACTTATCATTTAAACTATAATGTCCCAGTGCTGTAACCGCAAAATCTGAAAGGATGACATTGAAATCCACAGTTCTTTTGAATTCCTGGAGCTAGATTTCTGGAACAGCACAAGAAATTAAAATAAGCATTAACTGTTAAATCATCATCACTATATTCTTTTTTATCCCACCTTTTTCTATAATGGCACTCATGGTGGATAACAACATATTTAAAACAATACTAATTAAAAACAATCCAAAAGCACAAAGACATATATATATATATATAAGATTTAAAAACCAATTAAACAATTTGTGAAGTTAAATAATTAAAAATATTAAAATACCTAAAAGACAATCTACAAACCTTAAAAACAGCACCACACAGCATTAAAAGTCCAAACCTAGCCTGTTTGTAAAAGCTTGATGGCATAAATATGTTTTGACCTACCAGCAGGAGACCAAGGAATGCACCATCCTGGCCTCTCTAGGGAGGGAATTCCAAAATCCAGGAGCAGCTACCAAGAAGGCCTCTCCCTTGTTTTTATCAAATGAGCCTAAGAAGGTGAAGAGACATAGAGAAGGGCCTCTCTGGCTAAACTTAGAGCTCAAATGGGCTCATAAAGGGAGATATGGTCCTTCAAATTAGCTGGACCCAAGCAATATATGGCTTTATAAGTCAAAACCAGAACTTTGAACTGTGCCCAGAAATGGACTGGCAGCCGGTGAAGCTGTTGAAAGAAAGGAGTTGTGTGGTCCCCGTAGCCAGCCCCAGTTAACAATCTAGCTGCAGCTCTTTGGGCCACCTGAAATTTCTGAGCATTTTCAAAAGCAAAGCCACCTAGAGCTCATTACTGTAGTCCAAAGGGGCATAACCATTAACAACTACTTGTAACAATTAGATTTTGTTTCTTCCAAGATGTATATACGAGAAAGTGAGGTTACAGTGTGAGGGCACCTGTGCAGAGATCATTACTAACTTCTCAAAATCTAGAACAAAACTAAAGACAGGATAATTGTGGCAGAATATGGGCTAATTCTAAGTACTCAGCCACACTGTTAATTTGCGTGGTAAATAACAGTGTAGTTCAAAGGAGACATGTTGGGATCCAGCGAAGTTACAGTTTGGGAGAACAAAGTTTTTTACTCCCTCTGACAAAATCTGACAAAACAGAATCTACAAAAATTATAAAACATATAAAATACATTGGTGGATGTTAGCAGTATGAGTATTGATTGTTTTTGCCATTTCATTTATTTCTGTCTATTCAGTCTACTCCTCACTGCCTGTTAGAAAGAACATAATGGACAATAGGAGAGGGATCATTGTCCAGTTAAGGAGCTGTGGTAGTCAGTTCGCTCCATCTCTTCCTTCTAGAAAGAATATTCAGGCTGAAATCCAACCAATGCAGTCTACTTGCAATTTTGCCACCTATTCTTCTTAGCAGCAAAGCCGCAGTAAAATCTGATATTGCTATTGCTGAGCCAAGAAGAAGGCCTAGTGTGGAAAACTGAGTGACCTGTAGCAGAGACAATTGTTTAAGCCAGCCTTCCCAGAGCACTTTGGCTCCAAGGGCTGCCCTCATATCAGGCATACAGAGAGAGGTTTTTCAGAGCTGGTAGCCATCCCCTCTGGATTACAGTGCTGATTTCATCTTCCTTCCTTTCCATTGGGGCATGGCACTCTTTCCTTTCCTGCCACCATTGGTGTAGTTACGCCAGTGTAATTGTCTAACAGAATCTCATCCCCAGCTCCAATGAAGTTGTTCTGTGACTGTTGAGGTGAACAAAAGAATAAACTGCCCACTGCTTTTAACAAGGGTCCAATGGACATTGAGACAGTTCTGGCACTGTATACCAGGAAGAACATTGTAGCAAAGGGCATAACATGCTGTGTGCATTAGCCAGCTGAAAGAAGCTTGCTTTCTTCTTCCCTGCCCAAAACAACACTGATAAGAACTTCTTAGTTAAGAACAAGTGCCTGGGTTTGTTTGTTTTATCTCTGATCTCTTAGTCACTTTCCATTCTGTCTTTCAGATGGTAATCGTGCAGACATGGACTGTTTCATTATTGAGCTCTGGAAGCCACTCTGAGGGCTTATTTCTGATAAGAGTGGAGAGATAGTTCCAGGGTTCTTTTTTTTGTTTTGAATAAGCACCATTGTATTCAAACTTTTAAAAGCATGTACACTGAGTTGAGAGCTGTCTTGCCAAGTCATGCTGTTTACATACTTCATTTTCCACCTGGGACTGGAAGCACCTTCCAAACATTCTTAGCATATCCATCAGTTCTTCAGTTGTAAGCATCTAGCATCTTCTGTGCCTTTGTTAATGTTTTATTTGTTAGAATTAATAACCTTTTCATGCCTATATTCATTAACTGTAGTTTGCATTGTAGTGAATTTCTGTTTGCCAGTTTTATTATATCTTCTCTCTTCTTGCATCACCCTAGTCTGCAGCTATTTTTTTTCTCTAAACTTCCTACATTGTACCCTGTATTTGATTATGTATAAGTGCTTGGAAGTAAAACTAATTTTGTGCTTTACAAAGAAAACTTGACAATTTCCTTCTGCAAAATGGTGAATATGACTGGGGAGGAATGGAATTGTGCATTGTTCAGCTTCTGCCTTGCCAGTTCGATTACTGTACTTGAGAGAACCAGCACTATCTCTCATATTTCCCAGCACCACTTTTGGTCTGCATTGTCAATCCTTAATCAAACTCAAATTCTCTAACAAACGTATTTCCTTCCTTTTCATTTTTTTATGGAAAATAATTTGCTGATTCCTACTCCTTCTTTGACCCAGCTGGTCAATTTTTCCTCATCCATCCCAATTCTTAAGTGTTCCTTAATTTTTTCCATTTTTTATCAAGACTTTTGTGGTGTGGTCAGACAGATCCCTAAGAAGACATGTAATATACTGGGGATGCAAATCTTTGCTTCTTTCTTTCTGATATAAAATAATGATTAATTTCATTGGTTTTGTCTCCACTCCAAAGAATATGAGGGTTTTTGAGCAATTTTCAAGCACTATACATGCATTGTGTGTGTGTGTGTGTGTGTGTGTGTGTCTTTATCATGTGTGTCTATATCTGTGTCTGAGCCTTCATTGAGGAAAATTTATTTGTACAAAAATACATGTAATTTTCCTGCTGACAATGCAGGAGGAAGGAGCTTTTCTTTTCAGAAAACATATTTTCCACAAAAAAGGTAACATTTTGTGCAAGAATCAGTATATTTTTCACAAACAATCGGTTTGTTATGGTGAACCACTTTTTTTTTCCTGGTCCTGATCTCTTTGATTCAGTGGCTGGTTCATAAACCAAAGATCCCAAAGCATTAGAGAGTGAAGGTCAGGAGATGCATAGCTAAGTTTGCAACTTTTATTCCAAACTTTAACAGCAGTTAACAGGCCAACTGGCTAGAGGACTTTGGGAGCTGCAGTTTGAACAGGCAATTTTTCCAACCTGTTGGAAAAATTGACTCTTTCAAGTTGACTCCAACATAAGGCAAGTCTTTCATAGGATTTGCTTGGCAACATTGCTTCATGGTAGGTTTGCTATTGCAATCCTCTGAGGCTGAAAGAGTGTGACTTGCCCAAGGTCATCCAATGGCTGTTTTCAGTGCTGTTTGAGGATTTGGATCTTGCTTTCACAGAGTCCTAGTCCATATTCAAACCACTGCACCACATTGCTCTTTCCAAGCTTTGATTTCAATTATGTAACATTGATATTACATAATATTGATTTCAATTATATAACCAAGAAGAAGGATTCTTAGCAGTCAAGTTTGTTAGCAGAAGACCTTTTAAAGCCAAAGCTAAATGATATGGATTTTCCAATAAAGCCAAACATATCTTCATAGTGGCCAGGCATAGAAGTTCATTCTGAATTTCACAAAAGCCTTTTCCATCAAATCAAAGATATGCTACAAAGATTATTCCCCATTTAGCTTCAATGCTGAAAGTAGATTCCAGCAGTTTTCTTCAGTGTTTATATTGTTCAGTATAAATAGCATTAGGGCAGTTCAGCAGCACAAAATGTGCAAATCAGGCTAACTCAATAGCTTCCAGTATCACCCTTACAACCCTCTCCAGCCTAACCTGAAATACTAGGATAGTAGAAATAATTCAATATTCTTTTCCAACGTTGAGAAGAGACTCTCTAGTGTCTCTAAAGAGATCCAATAATCAGATCTTCTATACCCATTCCTAACAAAAAGATCTGTGTGCCTCTGCTTTCCAATGCGGGAAAGGAAGAGTATCAGGATTGGAATGAGCAAAGCTTTGCTTCACAAGAATCTAGCTTTCTGCATCTTCATCAACATTCCCAACATGGCAGGCTGTGCTTTGGCATTACACCTTGACAGAAGTCCATGAAGCTATGGAGAGCATTATATATGCACAAATCACCATGCTTAATGTGAGGATAATTTTACATGGAGATGGTAAGGATCCCCTGCATACAAAGCACATGTTTCATCACTGACCTATAGAGATCTAGGGAGAAAAGAAAATAGCTGCTTACTGTGTGCTAAACAGTTGCAAATACATATTCCATTTCAAATAACATTTTTTGCACATTATAATTTTAAAATAAATAGATATATTTACTGTTGTGTCCCTTCAAATCATTTCTGACTTACGGTGACCCTAAGAAGACCCTATCATGGGTTTCCTTGGCAAAAACTGTTCAGAGGGGATTTGTCTTTCATCTGAGTCTGAGAGTGACTGGCCTAAGGTTACCCAGTGGGGTTCCATGGCCAAGTAAGGATTTGAACACTGGTCTCCAGAATCATAATCCAACACTTAAATCACAACACTGTACACCAAATCAATTTTACAGAAGCAGGAGATATGTATTTTTACACTGTTATATACCATACAAAGTAATGCTGTGCATGCCACAAGTGACTGCTTTAAAGTTTCAGCTCTTCCCCCAATTTTTTTGAACATTGTCAATATGTTCTACCAAAGCTTCTGTGTGAAAACAGAAGTTATGATATCCCATGGGGATCTTATTTAATATTCAGTTTCCAGTGTACAGTTTCTATAAAAATGCTTCATTTTCCAGAGTTTAAGCCATAAAATTGGTGACTATTTCCCGTCGCAAATCATTTTCCCCAACTTTTTACAAGACATTAAAATTTAATATGTGATACATTTGATATTCTGCTGGATACACGTTTTCTCCACTAATTATTTTGCTGGCAACATCTGTGTTCAGCAAATTGGAGTTCACCGAATAGGGTTACACTGTATTAATAAGCCTAAAATCTCTTAGTCCTGATGTTTAATTCATTGTTTTTATGAGTGTATTTCCAGAAGAAGATTTAATTTGTACATATTAAGGACCCCAATCATGTAGCATCATGCTCAGGATGTATTTCATTACCTATAATCCTAAGTAATAAATCTCAAGTAAACATACTCAACCTTCTATCTTTTTGTTC
Organism: Cyclura pinguis; assembly: GCA_030412105.1. NCBI lineage: Eukaryota > Metazoa > Chordata > Lepidosauria > Squamata > Iguanidae > Cyclura > Cyclura pinguis. The sequence goes on from CM059600.1 coordinate 138,085,262, forward strand.
ATTTTAAAAGGAGAAAAAATTCATTGAATTTATTAAAGAGAGAAGATAAAGATTTGGTGTTACAAAAAGTATCATGCTCATGCTTCATGGACACCCAATTATCCTTTTTAATTCTTCTCATCTCCCAGCAAAGTTTTAATCATTTAGTTTGCAATCCTATGCCCATTTACCTGGAATTAAGTCTAACTCAACTTAATAGAACTTACTTTTGACTGGACATGTATGGGATTACACTGATAGGGAATAAGGAAATGATTCTATTTACAGAAAGTGGACTCACCAATCAATGCAATATCTGCTAATAAATGTAATGCTATGAATCCTCATACCTGTATCCATGGATGAACTATTTTTCAATAGAATTCAGTTTTCTTATTTAGTTTCTGTATACCATACAGGTGGTAGATGAAATGAAATCTAATAAAGAATACTACTAATAAGGAAATCAGCTTTTAACAGAAATACAGTTTCTTACTGAACCACAACACTTTGAGGACAAAGAAAGAAATTAATCATCTATTTATTTAAATCACTTGGCATTTTTCAGGGGATGTTTATTGGACTCTGATTATAGGATTATCCAAGCCTGTTTTCGTTAATCTGTTCTTAATGAGCATCTCTGAGCCATTCTGGCATACTTTGTTAGAGTAATTCTCCCTCCCTGATCTATTCATAATATTCTCATGAAGAACCCAGCATTGCAAGTCTCAGCAGAGTGCTAACATACCCTATAAGAACCTTAAAATATCAGAATAACCACCAATAGCTTCACTAGTGATGGAGGACTGAATGTATGATGATGGACTACTCTCTGTCACATAGGCCATTTTCACACTAGACACCATTAACATGTTGCAGCATTACAATTCTGGCATTGCTATTTGCACAATCCCGTAGGGGTAGGAATGGTCTTTTCTGCACCCTTACGCCTTAAGCAGATGATTAGCGGTATTGCTATCAGTGTTCCTTCTGCACTACGGCATCCTTAGCCATTCTCTGTCCCCACCCATCTCACCCCACTGCCCCTGATTGGGCTTTTTTTGTTGTTTTTCTTTGGAAGCTGTACTCGTGAAGCAATGTTGTAAGGACAGGACATGTCAGTACACTATTGCATTTTCATGCTAAGATGTTTAAAAAATACATTTAAAATAATTAAAAGTTTTAACTCAAAGGAGAACTTTAAAATAAGCATGGAGAGGCGGTAGATTCCAAACTTGCCATGTCATAGGAGTTGCAGAGGGAAGGACAAACAGGCCATGCCGACACTCCATCCACTGCTGGGTCCACGATAAAGGGAAACACTATCAAGTGCTGTTACAGTTCCGCATTAAGAGAGCTGATGAGTTTAACTGCTAAAGGAGGAGCTTAATGGATATTTTCTGGAAATAGAATATGGCAGTTTTGCAATGCTTGAGGATGGGATAGCAGCTAGATAGCGATGGTTTCTTGTAGTAGCACAACTTCTGAACTGGAAGCAACCGGCTGCTGTTGAACTGTAGTGACGTCGTGTGGAAATGGCCAAAGTGTAGGCCACTAGTAGGGCATTGACTCTTCCAGCTATGCCATTTCTCTGCATGCCTGAAGCTGGTTCAGGCATGAGATTTAGAACAATTGTTTGTGGAAGAGACAGTGAGATGGGGAAGGTAGAGGAACTAAGTATTCGGTGTGACTGATCAAACTATCTCTACACAGTGCACTATGTCTATGTGCATAAGTTGGAGGGGGTCCAAGCAGGACAATTGACTCAGAGTTGTGGTGATGAAGTATTTTGAGGGACAGGAATCAGGAAACATTTGCTTGTATTTTTCAGTGGTATAGTAGTAGTAGTAAAGGCAACATGTTAGTAACAATTAATCCATTGAGCGACCTTTTTTCCTACTGTAGTAACAAGTGATGATAACCTGTTGTGTGATCAAATTAATGAGTTATGTAACTTGAAATCATGCAATCTTAGATTGGAAGTGACCTAGAGCTCTCCAGCCCAGCCCACTGTGATGTAGGAATACAGAACTAAAACACTCCTGAGAGATGACCATCCAACCTCTATTTCAAGACCACCAAAGAAGGAGAGGTCACAACAGTCCATTCCACTGTTGAACAACTCTTACCTTCAAGAAGTTCTTCCTACTGTTTAAGTGCCATCTTTTTTCTTGTGTCATTGGTTCATGTGTCTGGAGAATAGAAAACAATCTTGTTCCATCTCCTATGTTGTTGTGTGCCTTCAAGTAATGTCTGCCTAATGGTGACCCTAAGGTGAACCTATCATGGGTTTTCTGGAGCTGAGACTGTGAGATGTACCCTAGTGGGTTTCCATGGCCAAGTGGAGAATTGAATTCTTCTATATGTCTCTTAAAATATTTAAAGATGGTCATCTTATCATCTTTCTTTCTTTTTTTCTTCTCAGAGTTAAATATATCCAGCTCCCTAAGCCATTCCTCATAGGACTTGGTTTCCATATCTCTTAGCATTTTGGTCACCCTTCTCTGGACATGTTCTAACTTGTCAACATGCTTCTTCAATGGGGATACCCAGAAGAAGACTCAATAACCCTAGTAAGATTCAACCAAAGTTGAAGGGAATGATACTATTAATTCCCTAAGAACTGGTTACTTATGAACAGCGATATTCTAAGATCCATGAAAGGAAAGTCAATTGATCTCTAATTCTTCATGATCAATGCACAGGGATGGTCATCTCATATGACAAGCTGAATCCTCAAAGTGAAGGAGCATGAGGGCCACCTTGGTGGAGTGACATTCCATAGTGTGTATATGGAGAGATTGATTGGCCCTGCTTTCCCTCAGTATGCTTTTGCATGCCAGCCAGCTCTCCAGGGGACATATCTACCCACTTCTTCACTCTTCACATCCCTCAGGGCAAGACTTCAAGTGATCAGATTATTTGAACAAACAGAACAGTGTGACACTGCCCACACAGAGCAGCTGTCAAAATCACAAGACCTCACTCTGAGAAAGTGCTTGTGAGAGGCCTTTCTTGTCATACGTTTGGAGAGTTTCCCACCAGTTTTGCTCTGAGCCATCTGAAAGAGAGATATAACATGGATGGAAGGGATGGAGTGGTGGTGGCTATGACGGAGGTAACAGAACATGCCCTCTTCCCTTGTGACTGAAAAAGCCAAGTAGGCTGCACTGACAATCTCTACACATACACACTCACACACTTCTATGAGTTTCTAAGACCTTGATAATTAGGTGAGTAACATAAACTCCCTTGAAATGATACAGTATTAGAAATATTTAAAAAACAAAACAAAACATGATATTGTGGTGGATAGCAATTACGTCTAAATAAACAATGAGCCTTGTTTTGAAGATCTTATATTATTCTTTTATTTTTATGATTCCTTAATCTCTCTGCTTTCTTTTCTTCAGCAGCTTCCACACATGGGCACACACACACACACAAAAATAAGCCACTTGGAATTTTTGAAGACAATTTACAATAGGGTACATATGAGTTTTGTTTTCTGTGAATCTTAGTTGACATGTAGGGATACACATAAATCCTACACTCCTCCAACACTTACTGGTGTGATACACAGGTTGGTTACTTGAGGAAATGTTCTTGAAAGGTCACCTGTCAACTGAAAGTATGCTTCAGTGTTTGGAACTACTTCTAGAAAGAACTGTAATATTCCCTCCTGGAAAGCCATGGCTTGCACTACTCTTCAAAAGTGCTGGCTGCTGCTCTATCAGTGCCAATATTGAAATAAACAGAAATCCCTGCCTAGCTGACTTCAAGACTAGATTAGATTCTATCTAGGACTCCTCTTCAAAACAGTACTGGCAAGTGATTTCCAGATGCTCTTTTTGACCTTTACATGCCCTGATCATATACTGACAAATTAGTTTTCAATACCAGAACTGGAATATACAGAGGAATTCTTCCTCACACAAATCTACACCTGTTTTAGTGCAAACCTCCTCGATTTTAGCAGCCAAACTGAATACCTCAAAAGAGCCTGTGTGATCGCATACATTAATTATGGAATACATTCTCCTATATGGTTATCAAAAGGAATGATCAGCCAATAAGTTTCTATCTTCAGGAGTTATGTATCGTCAGGGGGCTTTTTTTCTTCCTGTGATGGTCCCAGAATGTGCTTCTTTACTGGGATGAGGAATAGATGGCCCCATGAACTATGTCTGGCTCCTACCCAGTTTTGCCTGCTTCTAGAGTTACTAGATCTCTCTTTGCCCAATAATGCTACAAAGAGGGGAGAAAACATTATTTTGTACCAAATGAGGAGAAATATGTAATTTGCGTGTGAAAGCAAGGGGAACTCAAGAAGCATAATTCTCCTGTAAGCAAGGCATATTGCTTAGCTTTACCAACAATGTGCATTTCACTTTTTAAAAAAAAAATGCTTTTGTTTTGTTATATTTTTGATGGAAATTAACTTCAACTCATTTTTGGTCCCAAAGAAGAAGAGAAGGAGGAGAAGTAGGGGAGGCAGAAGGGAGAAGGAGGAGGAATAATCCAAACACTTCTGTTGAGGGTACAGCTTACAGCTGGTGCCAGAGAATGGAAATTGATCTTGGAACTGCAATAATCCTGGAGATTTATGCTGTTGATCTTTGCTGATTTATGCTGCCATAATCAGGAGTTATGTCATAAGCACTTCCTGGGTATCCAGTTCCTCCTTGTGTGACATTTATTCTTAGGCCTTGCAATGGTAGATCTATCCCTCATGCAACTCAAACTCAAACCCAACACCTGCTGATCGATCACTGGTCTCTCCTGAACTTTCTGTAACTGCACTTGAGGTTTACACTCTATAGCATTAAAGAAGAGAGACTTCCTGACTTCCTGAAGTTGCTTACTGCCATTCACAAAAGAAAAAAAATCCACCTATATTCTTCTTCAGCCTCTTTCAGAGAAGTAAGAGGCTATTATTTGTAAAATATCCAAAAGTCTACGGGGTCTTAGAGGCTCTTTTAAAATTAAAGCCAAGATGGAGTCAAGTCAATGATGGAATATTTGGGGAGAAAAAGTAAGGAAATACATTCCTCACAGCAGAGAGATGAAATATAGGTATAAGAGATTCAAAACAGCTGCACAAAGGATCAAGAATAGTAAATGTAAAACATTCACAAAGTGCTGATTACCTGCAGTATCTTCAGCCTTCTGTTTGGAGAGGTTGCTGGGAGGCCACCTACAGAACAGCTAAAATAGTTTGATGAGTCTATGGCCCCATTCACACTATACAATTATAACAGTTTGATACAACTTCAGAAGTCATGACTCCATCCTCTGGAATCTGAAGTGTCATAGGTATTTAGAATTCTCTGCTGGAGAGCTCTATCACCTTGCCAAACCACCAAGTCCAGAATTAAGTGTTATATAACTACTATAACAGTCCGGTGTGAAAGAGGCTTACGTTCCAATAATTGTTCACACTGAAGAAATGATCATGGACGTAGAACCCACCCACTATGAAATAAATATTCTGCTTTAAATATTTACGTGTAGCACATTTTAGCAACATGTGTTGTATTCATTTTCAGTATCCTCCACAACTTATAACCTTCACAGGGACAAGATACAGATTCAACCTAATAGTATAATAAATCTTAGGAAAGGCACCTTTTTCCCATTAAGGGGAAAAATACCCAAGATAAAACAAAAAGACCAAGACAGAAAAGTGTTAGTGATCTGATTTTAGATGAAAATAAACTGCAAGAAGATTGCTTAATGATTAATAAGTAATTAGTCACACTATGACAGATAGCTGCTGTCATACAACTATAACAGTCTGTGCACTTACCCTAAAAATGGAATTTCAAAAAGAAATGAAGCTATTTTTCTTATTTTGTAGGATAACTTACAAAGACAGGATAAATTGCAATGAGATTGGTAGCTATGTCAATTTTGTTAGACCCAGTTAATGCTGAGTTGGTCTATTGTCTCTTTTTGGTCACTGCATAAAATTCAAATATAGCAGTATAGGTTTCCATGTGTTTAAATAAAATGTTACATTGTGGACCATAATACATATGAAATGCCTTATATATATTTAAAAAAAATTTCTTAGGATACAAATGATACTGGGAAATCTAAAATCATCAGGAAAATATTAAGTTACCCTGTATTAAATTACATCATTTCTCTTCTAATTCGATACTGCCTACGTGAGGGAGAACCAAGGCCGTTTCCACACAAGATGTTATAACACTATTATTCCACTTTCAACATCCTATGGAATCCTTGGGTTTCCATAGGATATTGAAAGAGGAATAATAGTGCTATAACAGTCTCATGCGGAAATGGCCCAAGTCTGACCCTCCAGAGGTTGACCTGCAACCCTTCATAATACTCCACTATTGGTTATGCTGGCTAGGGCTGATGAAAGCTGTAAGGTACAAACAACTGGAATGCCACAGTTGTTTACCACTGGTCTATACTAACTAACAGCTATTCACCATGGCCTTTACCTGGCCTGCATACTACAACCTAAAGAAATTTTTCTAAAATTCAGGCAAATTAACAATTGATTAGATTTTCCCTACTATAGTTTAGCCAAATTCTCTAGTTTTCCTGATCAGCACTGAAGCTTAGTTCTACACTTTACAATTCAATCGATTTAGGCTGTTATGATTCATTATAAAATGAGATCTCTCTCTGTCTCTTTCTCTCTCTCTCTCTCTTTATGTCATATTCCAGTGGAAACACAGACAGGATCCTTCCCAGCAGCCAAAACACACAGACATGAACAGAACAATACTTACTGCAGCCCAGCATAGACAAGAAAGGGAGAACTCATGAGGCTCAGAGAACTTATACAGGGAAGTCTCGTTAATCAGATAAACAGCTGGGGAATGCTGCTGGCCAGTAAACACCGGGGCAGCGGGGGACTAAGTCTGTTGCAGACTACTGTCACTTCTGGTGGAATCTTTTGATCCTTGGCTCAAGTTCCTGAAAAATCTTGACCCTTGCTTTATGTGCTGACTTCACTGCTGGATAGTCCCTTGAACTGTTACTCTAAATTTATTATTTTCCTGGACCGCTGAAACAAGAATGGTAATTGACAGATAAGTTTCTGTACCTTGACTGTGGCTGCTACTATAGACTCTGTTTAAGGACTGTGAACTGTGGCTGGCTTTCTAAATAAGACACCCTTCCATCTCTCTGCCAGATTCAATAAAGCAGGAGAGCCTCAGGGAAAAGAATGATGATGGGAGGAAATGCACCATGTGTTTCTTTGGTGGTTGAGTTGTTCTGAAATTCCTAGAAGAAATTAATATGGCCTTGCTAGGAAAGGAGGAATGGAATGTGTTGGCATTGGGTATATATATGTCTCTTCCCACCTCCTGCTCATCAGAAGATGCTTAAGCAGCCATAGATATTTTAGAAGGTTAAGCCTTTTAGGCCTAAAGGCTGTTTGCTTCCCAATCATCATCTATTGGCCTAAATGAAAGCTTCTGGAGTCTTTTTGGGTAGTATAGTGGGGGATGAGGTTATGTGTCTTTTTGGCTTTCCTCCTTTAATGTTTATTTATTTTATTTTCTGGTTTTATATATTGTTTGAAATGATGTGACATTAACTTCTTTGCATTCCTCTGTATATTGCTTACACAACGCTGGGCATGTGAATGATTAAATGAAAAATGAGAGAAATGGCTTTCTCATTGCCACCCCACCACACACACATTTTTTTTTAAAAAATTGGTTGATTCTTTCTCTCTTGCAGCCTACTCCCATCCTACTTTTAATCAGTGCCTTTCTTCAGTGAGTTACATGTTTTTGTGATTTTTATAACATTGGAACTAATAGTTTTGAGCCAAAATATTCTATCAGCCAAACCCATGCCCTCCAACCAGGTCTACTCAGAAGAAAGTCATTCTCAATTTTATGAGACTTATTTCCAGATAAGTAGGTATAGGATTGTTGCTTCCAATTCTAATACATCCATGTTTTGTTTTGTTTTTCAGATGAAAAATTCTTAGTGCTTTAAGGTATATTTCTTCCTTTCAAAACTTCATCCAGTCTGATTTTTAGAGCCATAAGCTGAAGCACTATTTAGGATAAGGATGGTCATGGGTAGAACTTGATAGTTCCTGAGTCCTTTAAGCAAAATATGTGCTATACTACTTTGCAGTCTGCACTGTCTGATTGCGAATGTAGAAAAAGAAGATGCAGTTATTCAGTTGTGCAGAAAATATGTTCTGCATGTGCTTAAAGGTTTTCAAAACATATCCAAGAAAGACTTCTTTATTGATGATTCTCAACAGTTCACCCATTTATTGTTTCATTTGTAGCAGAACAGTGTCCTCTGATATAAACACATAATTCCTTACTAATCCTTGCCATCACTCCTTATTGACTTTTAACAAGTTAAACATACATAGACAGGAGGGTAGTAGAAAGAAGAGAAGAGTAAACTCAGGGCAATAACAAACTGATTTTGTTCGCTGTTTTCCATAATGTTTAGCTTTTGCTACAAAGGCAGTAATCCAAAGAACAATTTCAAATGCATCCATTTACCAAAGTCTTTTTCAATAGATTTTTTTCATAGAATGCTGGATTGTTAGGCTGCCACAGAAACTATTTTTGAACATCACTGAAGGTTCAAAACTATTTTGACACTAACAGACAAAACTGGTTTTGATATGAGGTATGTGTTTTGGTACAAGAAAGAGTGGCTCACCAAAATGGACAGACAGTTCTTTGAATAATCACTCCAGTGTGCATTCTGGTGCCATTCTGTGTCATTTACAATGGCAACAAACAGGGTAAGGCCACAGTCATGACAGTTTTGGAGCAACACATTATTCCTCCATTCTCGTCAAATAATTTGTGTTTCATCCACTGACAGAAGCTTCAGCACCCCAGTATGTCATGAGATAGATTTGTGTCAGCTGCCCTCTTGCCTGACTCACATCCCAGGTTTTTGTTTTTCATTTGTCTCTCTGGACTTTATTCCTTGCCAAATATAGCCTCTAATTAATACATGAATAAATAATGTGTTGTAACACCAGGCATCTGTCCAAAGACCAAGTGGCAGACATTTAACTGTTCATTAAAGCTCATCTATCTCCAGCTCAATGACTAGTATAACTGCCATAAAAATCCAGGCCATTTGTCACATCTAAGAACAAGAAATGTTGCTCAGCAGTGTCATTGACCAGCACATTGACCAGACTATCGATCGAGGCTGCTTCTACATAGATAAATATGATGACAGCATGGAAAACAGCCCATTAAGATCAAGATAAATCCCTATTAGATCAGAGCACACCCACTGAGTATAACCCATTTATTTCTTTTTCTTAAAATAGATTCTATATGTTGTACAAATTTCCACATCATGTGTTTGAGTCAGTGAGAGATTTAGAAAAGTTAAATACAATAAAAATATAGAACCCAAAAACAATAAAGGTTTGTGCAAGACATATTTCATATTCACTGTGGTAAACCTCTTTTTCCTTTTTTCAAAGTGGCAGAATCTAACAAGTTGGCAATATTGTTGATCTTCTGAGGCTACTTGTTCTACAGAGATTAGAGTTTAATTATGAAGAAAGTGACAGTTGTGATAAATCACTCTTTCAAATGGTTATCTCTGCTCTTGTCTCAGTTATTCTAAGCTGCATTAATTCTGTCCATCCTTGGAGCAGAGGAAGCAAGGATGACTCTTTCTATCAAAATCACTTAAAAACTAAGGATACATATGATCGATGAAGGATCTGATACTGTATCTTTTACACAATGGATATTTGTGCTACTGCTCCATGGAGATTTATGTTTTGTTCATCCATTCTAAACTTGAAGGTGAGTTTTTTTCCCCCTAGCAGTAAGTTGCCTCCACTGAATAATATATGAACATTTATTTTGTTTTCAATGGAAATGAAACAGGATGGTTGCTATAAGTAACCTCCATCGAGACATTTTTAATTTGATCCATGGACACATAAACAGTGTGTTAAAGATGGTAATAGGATGTTCACTGCCTATCCACAAACGCCAGAAGTTACACTAGCTTCCTTATGACAGGGGCTTGAGGGGTGGGGAACTATGGACTGGCTTTATTTCCCACACTTATCTCACCAAGCCACCCCTCAAAAGCTCATATAGAATGCAACGTTGTTTTTCAACTGCTTCAATAAAATTAGTGTGTTGTTATAGTCAGTGACCTATTATGGAAGAATTTGGAAAAATATGAACTTTTTTTGCGCAGTCCAATTCCACTTTTTGTTTCTGCCTTTGGTGATGTTAAGGCTGTTTGAGATTAACCGTATTACAAATCGTTTTTCAGTCATTATGATATTAAATATATTTTCAGTTTATTTAAATTGTTTTATTGTTTTAAACTTTTTAGCTTGTTTTAATGCTATTTGCAAGTTGTCCTGAGACCTTTTGATATAGAGCACGGTATAAATATTGTAATAATAGTAATAATATTATAAACAGAAATGGGGTAGGTGCATGTAACATCTATAGCTTATACTGAACACATACACAACTGCCCCCCCCCAAAAAAAAACCCAGCTTGATAAAATGTGGTAGTGTAGAAAAAGTCAATGCAGGGATAGAAAAGTTAAGAGATACTTCATTTATATGAGTTTAAAATCTGGCAAATGACCTCCAGTTATGAAATTCTATCCATTGTCTGTTTTCCCCCTTCGACTTTGTTAGGTTTAGATACGTATGCCTTTTCCCCCGATTTCTACACTGCCTTTAAAAAAAACAAAAAATAAATGCTGTGTTAAGTTCAAGAGAAGGTTATGCTATGCCCTAGTTTGGAATTTTTATTACAAATGTGATTTAGGTCTGTTAGACTAAAGAGTTCATAAGGTCTGTTTTACATGTGCCTAAAATATGATGCCTATTTTGTTAACTTTACTCTCCTCATCCCAAAAATTGCCAAGGCATTCATTCATAGAAACCAGATTCAAGGTTAAGTAATATCTTTATTGGATTACAACAATGCCACAAACATGGCAAGCTGTCCCATTCTCCCAGATCTCATATTTGAGCATTATGATAAAAATAAACAGAGGAATGGGGAAGAAATAAGAAGTCCCCCCTGCACCCCCCCCAAAAAAAAGAATCTGGGTTGGTGGATTGGTCCCTGTGTGCCTCTGAAGCAGCATCTGGCTGTTGTGGCCATTGTCTTGTAGGCAGACTTGTTTGCAAGATGATGACCATAGATTTCAATTAAAAAAAAATACAAGTGGGAAATTATCAGCAGACAAAATCCTGATTGTAACTATTAATGATCTGCACACAAAGCACATAGGTTTCTGAAATGGCCTAGGGCAGAAGCACGGAAATAACTTAACAGTGGCTGAGATCCTGGATGGAGAGCTGTAGTGTAACACTCCACCCAGGTAGAATAATCTTGTTGTTGCTGCTGCTGCTGCTGGTGTTGTTCGCCTCCTCCTCCTCCTCACTTGTATCCCACTTTTTGCCCAACATTGGGCCTTATATAAATAGAATATATTAAAAGAATTAAACTATAAAAGAATTAAAACAGCTAAAAAGAGATTAAAAGAAGCAATTAAAATTAAAACAGTACAGCGCCCCCCAGCCCATTCAGTAAAAACTTTTCATACTAAAATGCCTGGTAGAATAAAAAGGTCTTTGTCACCAGAAGAACAACAAGGAGGGGGCCATTCTGGTTTCCCTAGGAAGGGAGTTCCAGAGTCTAGGGGCAACCACTGAGAAGACTCTATAGTGCATCCCCACTAATTTGTGGTTGTGACGGTAGTGGGACTGAAAGGAGGGCTTCTCCTGATTATCTTAGAGGCCAGGCCAGTTCATACAGGGAGATATGATCTGTCAAGTAGCTGAAACCTGAGTTCCTGATCACCTCTCTCCCCGCTCCACAACATACGCCTTATTCCTTTGGCCCCTGCACCATGACCATTTAATGGCCGGTAGAGCTTGGAGTGGGCTGAGAGGGAAATGTCCAGTTATGTGCCTATAGCCAAATGTATAATAACAACATCATCCTCCGGAGCCTCTAGAGAATGCATTGTTATAGGTACATTCAGGGACTCTTACGTCTCTTCCCTACACACAAGAGTTATTTGATGGCTGGTATTATGCTGGGGTATCATATCTTCCAACTCTCCTAATTTGTCAGGGATAGTCCAGATTAGTCCAGTACCATCTCACTCTTTCAGTTGCTTTTAAAATGTTCTAGTTGCTTTCCTTTTCCTCTCACTCTTCCCCTCGCCCTTGCTGTAAATTGAGTTCAAGGTGAAAACGTTGTTTGTACTCCATCAACTCAGCCACAAGGACAAGACATAAGGAAATGGAATCTTGCCCTTCACAGCATACTCAGGCAAAAACAAACTGTTCAATCTCTCCTAACCTGTGTGTTTTTCCTCATGAATAATTTTTCTGCAATTTTAACCACACTCTGATATTACTTGGCCACATATGTCCCAGTTTTCATGAGTGAAATATTGGAGGGTATGGTTATGTCACAAATAAGATGCCAGTGAGTGCTTAAGTCTGCAAAGCTGGAAATTAAATTTAGACTTTACAGTAGAGGTGGCAAGGAAAAAAAATCAATTAAAGTCAAATTGGTGGCTGGGAGGGACATAATGTTAATCTGAAATGCTTCTCATTAATCGTACTACCTTCTATGCCATTCCTCAATTGCCTTCTATATTATTCTTTCTTAGAAAATTGAAAACAACTTGGAGATCTATGTGCTAGCCACAAATCAGCCACGAAAGTCACTGGGTGAAACTCACTTAGGCCAGTCACTCTCTCTCATAGTAACATGTCTCTAGTAAACAAAATAATAAAGCTTGAACTCGGAAAAAGTTAGATTTTACTCTCATATTGTAGCCGTGTGTATTTTCCCACAATAAGCAAGGTAAACAGAAGTTGCCTGCAGAATCATCTTCTGAGCATATGTGAACAGCAAAACAGAGAATAAAGGAGAGATCAAGTATGCCTGCCTCACCACCTACTTCCAGCATGTTAAAAACAAACAAACAAACAACCATAGAACTATAAATAGAAATCATAAGAAAAGTGAAGACTGGTGAAAGAGAAAGTCGTTCTTGCATACACTTTGATAAAAGCCTTCAGGTGCTCTCTAGAAGGTTCAAAATATTCTTGCTTACTTACACAATTTGACTAATTTTTGAAACCAGGAACAACAAAATTAATTGGTAAGATCTACAGATTTTTCTTGAGCTATGAATTAGAACAAACTCTTGTTCTAAAAAGACAATATGATCTTATGGGACCCAAGATGTCAGCAAATCCTTAAGTTTGGAACAATGGGGAAAAGCTTGGATTTTAAATCAAAAATTTCCACAATGTACAAATTTAAAAGAAAATTATTTCAAGATGTTTTTAGGTGGTATCTGACACCAGTTCAAATATCTAAGATCGCCAGAAATAGTAGTAGTAAATGCTGGAACTGTGAGCGAAAAGGCACTTTTAATCATTTATGATGGCAGTGTAAGAAAACGAAATTATTTTGGAAATCAATACATAAACAAATATGTTTATAATAAAAACTCTTAATATAAATTTTCAATTATCTCCTGGAATATATTTATTGAATATTATTGATGGAATTGATACTCAATCAAGAAATAAATACTGGAGAATCCTCCTTTATATGATATATGCTACCAGGGTGTCCTTTGCACAAAGTTGGAAGGATCCTCACATACTTTCAGTGGAAAATTGGGCAATAAAATTATATGATATGGCAGAAATGGATATGGTAACAATTTCATTGTCTGACAAACCCCTAAGCTCATTTACTCTACAACAGAAACTTCTAACACCTCTTTGAAAATCAATTTGGGGGAGCATACCAATATTACAAGTTCCAGTGCATTTACTTTTATCTATTATAATATTTAAAGCAATGTCTAAAGAATATTTTGATATATTGTAGATGAGCATTTAAGCAGGAGAAATGGTTTCTTTTCTTTTTTAGTACCACCCATTACTGTTAAGGAAGGAAGTTATATTTTTCATATATATGCATATGTTTCTCTCTTTTTTCTTTTTAGCTTTCACATGTGTTTGATAGTTTTGTTTTGTTTATTTGTTTATTTATTTTATAAATAACATATTTGATTTCATAATGTGTATATACGACTATTTCTAGAATTAGTCTACTAATTAATTTATTTTATAAAAATAGAGGAAAAATATTTTTTGCTTACTTATGCAATGCTTGCCTGACCTAGTTGTTTCATTTCAGAAGTGCACGCTGTTAGTTTTGAACAAAACGTCTACCAAAACACAACGGACTGTTCTTTTTTTGTAGCATAGGAACTTATCCCTATTCTTTCTGCCTCTGGTACCAAATTTTCAGTTAAAATGATGCACAGGAACATGTCTTTTGTTAACCAAGGCATACCTGTAAAATGATTGAAATATTTATTTAATGAAAGAATAATTTTGAATCCTGCAAGTATTAGACTCTTTATCTGAGTGAAGAAGAAGAGTATCTCTCCTGTAAATTGACAGGTGGTTAACTGACAGTCAGTTCAGGGATTCATGTGGAAAGGTGCTTCTAAGGGTAGAAAAGCAAAATAGAAAAATATTGTCCAAAGCATCTCCCTGTCATTGGGGGTTTAACTGTGTAAACATGTTGTAATTAGGTGCATATGGCAGTTAATTGTGCTGGGATGATGGAGATGTCTTTGCCCTCTATAAACAGGAATTACACCTGGGGTTCTTCGACGTAACCAGAGTTTGTAATTAATTAAGTCTGGATGATTTTCTGAATATTAAGTCCATAATGAACAAATATTGTAATGCTGAACCGATGTTCAACAATGCCAAGTAAAGTCTATCAGACGAGACAAGAATAAGAGTGTCCCATTGACCGAGTACATTCTGTGCTGATGTTCTGTTTAGGAACACTATGTTCAGTTGACAAAGATTTTCTGCTGACACTTTCTTCCATATTCCTTCCACATGTTCTGTCTGAAAAACAGCCAGTCTTTTAGAAATCCTAGATATAGCTGGGATAGCCCATGACCTACAGTCTGTTCTGCTAGCAGCAATGTTCTTCTGTTCCTGGCTCATGAGACACATCCCAATAGGCAGGTTGAAAATCCACTCATCTCACACTTTGGGATGGGGGAGGGATTGTTTTTTGTTTGTTTTTTTAAAGTGCGATGTGGAACACACGGGGGGGGTGTCGCCTCCTCTCATCCTGCTACTATTTCTGAACACCCACAAATATTCTCATGCAAACACCTATGCTAATGCATACAACCTTTCTGAGTTGAATGGGAAGATATGAACGGGATTATAAATATATTAAGTGACTACATGTTGAAACTGGGAGAACAGCACTATTAAATTCTGCGGTGTCTGGGAAGTTTATAAATATGGTCTATACAGAGGATGTCTATGACCCCTTTCAGATCTTCCTGCTGAATGGGGAGGTCAGAAGCAGAGTGGGCAGGTAGAGTAACATTAGGAGTAGGTTGACACAAGTTTTATACTCCTATGAATTATTGGAATACTAGCATTTGGCAAACAGGTTATCCAAAACCCATTAAGACTGCCAATGTGAAACAGCCACAATGAACCAAGAAAAAGGAATGGTTCCAAGAAAGTCTCCACCCTTTCCTTTAATAAGGCCTTAAGACATTCCCACCCTCAGTTACCTCATGAACCCCCTTTTCCCCCCTTTTCTCCATTTTCAGAAGTAGTAGCTTCAGGTGACACATGTTCCAAAGTAAAGATTGCCCCTTAAGACTTTCTGAGGCAACAAAGCTTAACCAGTAAAAAGATTCCAGCACGTAGTGAGAATTCAGAAACTAGTAATACTACAATTATTGGGGAATGTTGACAGATAATTTCCTGTTAAAGGTCTATTGAAGGCCTAAGATGTAGGTATCTCCTTCTGTCTCTTTTGCTGCTGCTAGAATATAAGTTGTGAGGAAATCTAAGAAAGAGTAACATTATTTGCAGCTTGGGCCAAAATTCATATAAATATTGGCCGGAGGTCTAAATAAGCACAGCATTTGATTTTTGGTGGGTGGGGCTATATGAGCTCCCTAAATTGTGAAATTCAGCAACAGCATTACATCCCCCAAATAAAGCAGTCGGTGCAAGATACCTACAGTTGATACAGATGACTGCTACTTGATAGATACCTGTGGTGATACGGAAGGCTTGTATGTGACAGGAGAAGACTGTATTATCTAACGGAATTTTGAATGCTACGTTTAGCCCTCACCCAGACAAATTTAAAAGGCTGAAAAAATGTAACCAACATAATTTCTGTATCTTAAAAATAATCCTAAAATTACTGCCAATTCAAAGACACCTATTTTGGAAATACTTCTAGGGGAGAATGGACATAAATCCTGAACGCAAATAATGGTGGTGCTGGTGGTAGTGGCCTCCTCCTCCTCCTCCTTCTTAACAGTAATATTCTTATGGGACAATTTGCTACTCCAGCAACATCAGATAGGCTCTGCTGATTGCGATGTCCCCCACGGAAAGGCCATTATTTGGCCAGCCACTCTACAGACAACCAGAGCAACTTGGATGCTGCAAAGGGTCTTGCAAGCACCATATGTAGTGCATCCTATGCTAGTTTACTTATTTGTTGCCCTATTGCAGAAATAATAGATGGGGCTGTTGTATTGTTTACTCTGCACCAACATACTTTATGTCTCAATTAGCATTCTTTCAGTTCTAAGCTGGTTAAAATACAAAAGCAAAACCAAAACTGTTTCCCACCATATTTTTTGAGCCTGGAACTCTGATTAATCCAGTGTTTTCACCATACTGTAACCAATCTGGGCTGCCTGTAGCATATCATGCTGCCTGCCCAAGGAGAAGTCTTTGATTAGAAGATATGATGTCTTAGCATTGCAGCCCCACCACATTGGTTTCCTGGTTTACTTGACATGTAATTCTGAACTCAGTCAGCTGTTATGCAATAGTTAGAGCAACCTGAGATGTGTACCACTTTTGAGGCTGCTCAACAAGCATATCCCACACATTCTGAAAAGGAGCTACCTTTCATTGTGTAGTCACAGCGTACAGCTCTGATTTTCTTGTTGTTGACTCTCAAGTGCTTTGTGAGTCTACAAAACCCCTTAGATCACTGTTTCTCTGAAGCTGAAGCACTGTGAGACTGAATGTAACAGTTCATGGTGCTGCCAAGAGCAACGTATGTCTTCAGGTCAGTGATGTCAACACCCTTCTGCACTTGCTGTTCTTCCATATTTGAGCAGATGGATTGTTTTTCATTTGAGCACTTACACCAACTTCTCTGCATCATTCACAAAATAACATGGAACTTTTTGCCCCAGTATATTACAATGTGGGACAAAAGTGTATCTCTATGATAAAATAAAATATATTTATTAGTACACTTTTTGTCCTAGATAGATAGACAGATATCTGTCAATATCACATGGCTGAAGCTGAGAAGTATTCCATTTATTCTATTAATTGTGGTGTTGCACTTGAATGAAGGACTTTATGTTATAGGTAGAGACTGGTGAGGATTTCAGTTCAATCTATTTTTTGATAAGAATTTCTTCCTAAAATGCATCTTTTCATATTTGAGATGGAAATTTTAAAATGCTGATGGAAAAAAAAATAAAATGATAGATTTGTTTATCCAGGGCCAGGGCTTTGAATGCTTAACACTTCAAAGGCTGGAGTCTCTATGTATTCAACTGTGTTCTGAGTTACAGTTACCTCCTTTCATCCTCTCGTCTTTACATCTATATGGCTGCCAGATACTTGCTTCTCTCAGTGCTGGAATAGTTGAACATGTTGAGATTGACTCATTTGGTTATAACTTTGTTTCTGTTTCTGTTTGTTTGTTGTTTTTTTGAATTTATCATAATTCACAAATCTTGGACAAAAAGATCTTCAGGTTCAAAAATTTCAACTACAGAAGAAAGCAAAATTGGCAGTTATTTGCAGACCCACAACATGAAGTTAGCTATCTGAGAAACAGAATACAGCTTCTCAGGGTCATCTTAGCACCATGCAGCATTTTTTTCCATCTGTTTGGCTACTGACATTAGAACAATAACATATATAGTCAATTATTCCTAAGCCCTTGAATAAATTACCTATTTTGACTGGATTTCTCATGTAAGAGAAGGAAATTTAACCTTTGAAGCACTCTCAACAACTTTATGAACATTTATTTGAAAGTACATCCCATTGAACTCCATTGAAGTAAATGCGCACAAGATCAGACTTGAACATCAGCCTTAAGACTTCTTTGATTAGTCAAGCGTTATTCATTGATTTTATTTATTCAGTATACAGGTTTGTAGAACATCATTCTGCAGATCCTCCAAGATAGAAAACAATTACAATAAATACAATAATCACATTAACATATGTAACAATATAAAAGGATAGTCAGTAGAAAACAAACCAACCCATAAAAATGGGAGCCAGTTGCAACATATTAAATTTTTACGATGTAATTCTTCTTCTTCAGCGGAATAGGCAGCTTGTCCATTGTCCTAATCCATCATTCCACTGCATTATATACAAAGTGGCTAACAGATACATTTAGAATCTATTACATTTAGTAAGATGAAACTAAGACTGCTTTCCTATGGCTATTTATTTTGGAATGATTCTTCCTGTGTAGACATGCACAGTTTTGCACTGCTAATGTGTTCCCTTTTTTTTTTTTTTTTAAGAAACAAATCAATTTCTTGTCACATTCTGGCTTCTTCTTTTAATGTATTAATATCTACTTTCATATTTTGAAATTACATTATATAAAATATTGCACATTTTTATATGCCAATTCTTGAATTAAATTATTTTATAAGCCTATAGGGAAATATTATATCTGAACATCTGGACTCACCACATGTTCTTTGATCGAAATAAAAAAAAACATTTATGGCTCATGAGTGTTTAGAATTACAGTTCAAATTAGAAGTGAAATGCCATATGTTTTAACTGAGGATACCATAAGTCATCCAAAGTTTACAGAACACTAGTAAATAATGATGCACTCTAAATGCATAGTAGATGTGTTCTCACCTACTCCTGAAAAGTCCATCACTCACTATTCAGGTCTGATTCTACTTTTCCCAACAAAAATATAAGAGATTCTGTGTATGAGAGTCAGAGAGTTCTCTTCAGGTATTTCTCACTAGACCCAACTGCCCAAAGTGGAAGGCTGGTTCACATATTCTTACAGAGCCACACTCATCCAGCTATAATTCAGAGCAAAGGTTTGAATGAGATCCTCAAATAACAATACAGCACACAAGAATCTTTGCATAAATAGAATAGAATAGTAATAGAATACCATGTGCAATTCTGGTCACATCACCTCTAAAAGAATATTATAGAGCTAAAATAAGGGGGAGACATGGGCAATCAAAATGTTTGGGAGGACTCCACTACCAGGAAAAGTTACAAAAATGGGGGGGGGGGGGTTTTAAGCTAAAAAAAAAAAAAAACCTGAGATGCAACAGGGTTTTTTAAAATTTGACTTTCAAAGTATGATTACAAAATAAAATAAAATAAAATGGGGAAAATGGGGAAAGAAAAAAACAAGAGGAAGCAAAATAAAAAAAGAAGATGAACAAATACACTAGTACATGTCACAGAGTTTTATAAAACTGGAGAGGAGAAATGGATGGGGGCTTTCTTCCCTCATAATACTAGAAAAGTTGTTTTTTCAGACAGGGAAAAGGAAGCCCTTCTTCACCCATTAAAGTTAAGCTATGGAATTTGCAATCATAACATATGATGATGGTCACCAGCTTGGTTGAATGGCCTTAAAACAAGTTGAGAAACAGACAGAAAAGCCTATCAGTAGCTACAGGTTGTTATGGCTATATATTACAATACTGATTTATTCATTTATCTGTATGCTACCCAAGTAGAAAATGTTTTAAAACTTTAGCCCTGTAATATTTTGTCTCTCTCTCTGTGTTATGTTTATATAAATTCTTAACATTTCATCAAACAGGTATAAAGAATAATCACAGTCTTTCTAATTGTTGACAAGAAATGTATGTTGAGACACCTGGTAAAAAAATTATGAGCCACCATGAGATTTTTCACCTCTCCATATGGGTGGAAAGCCAGATATCTTTTGTCAGTGCCATCAACAATAGCAAAAGATTATGCATGCGTGTGCACACACACACGCACTTATATATAAAATCAAAACTCCATCATGAAATGTTCACAAAATGTCATGAGTGAAAAAAAGTAATCAGAAATGTGCAAAAACTCTCAAACTCACCTACTGGGGAGAAAATGTTTGAAGGTTGTTGTTTTCATGTGTAAAGAAATGAGCAAAGATTTGCATTTCTACCCATCCCTACAAGCTAGGTAGTGAATTATCACTTTTTGAGAGTAACTGTGAATTTTCTTATACTACAACGTACATTCCAGTCAGCAGGCAATCAATTCACTGAAAAATGTCAGCACCTTAGGACAACCTGGGAGCTCAGTGTAATCTCAGTCTCAACCCATCTCTTGCTGTTTAAAGGAATAACATGGAGAACAAATCAGAAGAAAAAGAGTTCTTCTTACAATGTCAAGAACATTTCAATCAAATTAAGAAAGCCCCTGGTATCACAGACTCTTTAAATCACTGGTCTTTTGTTGGTTGAATTACAACAGGTGTTTTTGTGCACTTTCCGTATGATTCCTGCCCCATTTATTCTAAATACTTGAGAGAGATCTCCAGGCAATGGAGGCAACCCAAAAATACCTAATTTACTACTCCTGAGAACAATGAATACGAATAGTATGTTGTGGTTGTTGCTCATATCCTCACCTGGCATCATTTGCCTCAGATCAATTAAAACAACTGGTGGCATAATTGCTTGCACCTGCCAGCGAATTGCCTTTGCTTCCAAATATCTTTAAAGCTAACAATAAATACTGCCTTTATTGTTCATTCTTGGTCTTCCAATTTAATCTGAATACTCAGAGTTGTCCACCTATTTGCTAAATTCATTCTCTGATCTTTCCAGATGCACAGGCATACGTACACATCTTTTAGCTTATATATCATCATGTTCTACTAACATTATAGTGTTGTACATTATTATAAGGAAGAAGCAGCTTCTCTTTAAGTATCAGTTTTATCTAGAAATCATTAGGTTGCGTCATGCCACGCCTATTTGGTTTCCTACAGGCCCAATCACACTCTGTTAGTGACCCAAGAAATTCAGACCTACACAAGAAGGCTGACCCAACTATCTTTCCTTCATTTATAGGAACAATAGTCAGTCTTGACCAGAAATCTGAATCTCTTTCAAAATGTGGTCGTGAATTTTCATGTCTTTTTTATGGATGACCTGAACTCTTAGCCTTCAAGTTTCACGTTCTCATTTTGGTTCTTGTATGTCTCAAACCATCTTATTTTCCATCCAATTAAGCACTGGAGGAATCTAAGAAAAACCTGTATGGTAATGTTGCAAGTAAATTCCATGGGCCTGTCTGCTGTCATTACCTCCAATTAACACAAAATTTTCTCTTTAACAATCCAACAATCATGAAGCTACCACTCATCATATGCAACAACCTCATCTAATCCTATTTGTCATGGTGGGCAGTGTTTGAATTGCAGCTTCCCTTACTGCTCACCACTGGTTATACCAATTAGAATTACCATCCAATATCTGGAAGTAGATAGAAACAAAGGAAACTGCCTTATATAGAGTCAGAACACTAGTGTCCTCAGCCCAGTACTGTCATTCTCACTGGCAGCAGCAATCCAGAGTTTCAGGCAGCATTCTTCCTTAGCTCCACTTGAAGAACCCTGGTATTATTGGGTCATCTTCCATCCAAGTAATAGCCATGCCCGCTCCAGCTTAGTTTATAAAACCAGATAAGATTTGGAGTGTGCATGGTATGATGACACCTGGATAGTGTTTGGTAGAAGAAATGGACCCATAAATTGCCTTGCCCCTGGTTTATAGGCTGTCAGCATATTAAGTCTAAGGAATAACTCCTGGAACTACTACTGAAATTGTTTTTTAAAAAATTATAATCTTTTGTAAATCCCACAATCTTGCAAACTCCTACTGTGTGTATGTGTACACACATTTCATATACTCTCCATGGTACTGTCATTGTGTTGCGCTCAAGGTCATGCTAGATTTCACACTTCAAATGCAAACAGCAGCTTCAGCTGGGTAGGGTGTTTAACCTTTTCCTATACTGCTGTAGTTTTGAGTAAAATGAGTCTTCTGAAGTATCTGCTTACATTGAGAAGAATGTTCCCAATTGATGTCAATGGAAGTTTTTCTTACAATTTAGACAACAACTTTGGAAAAGTGATTTTCATTAAAATTACAATAAGCGACTCTAAGGCCCTTTCCGTAGCTTACCTTTTTTCAGTGCTGGGGTGCGGGAATCACGCGAGCAGCCTCCAGTGTGAGGCTCTCACTTCCCTGCTGCTTCAGCTCTGCACGAGCTGCCTGCTCCTGAGCAGGCAGTGCGAGAGCCCCGCCTCTTCCTTCCGCAGCATAGCCTGGGAGTTTCCCAGGCTGTGCTGGGGCAGGAAGCATGACCGCTGCAGCTCCGGAGACTTCACATGCATGGCAAGTGCACATGGGGCCCTGGAGCAATGCGCGATTGCACACCATTTTCAGCTGAAAACCGAAAATGAAAAAGTGCGCGAGCGGTGCCTACCCTACCCTGGAGCATCGCACAATTGTGAGTGCATCATGCAGATCGCTCCTCACAATTGCAAGATGCTCCAGGTGCCTTTTCGCATGGCAAATATTGTGTGAAAAGGGCCTTAAACTCACCCTTTACTTCTACTCTTGTTCCAATCATGATCACACTGTTCCTATTGCTAATATTTATATTAAAATGTGCACCTCAAATACAAACATCCAGACATTTTTGCAATGGCTCTGAAACTGGGGAATTCCATGCCACTCCCAGATATTAATTACCAGATAGCCAATTTGATGAGCCAATGTCACCAGGAAATTTTATACATGTCAGAGCATAGGACATTGTCTCATTCTGAGTCAACCATTGGTCCATCTGGCTGGGTTGTATCAATTCTGATTAGTAGCAGTTTACCAGCTTCAGGCATGATAATTAGTATTACCTGGTGATCTGCCATTCAAGTATTAACCAGGCCCAACCCTGCTTAGCTTCCAAAATCTGATCAATGTGTTGATAATGGACCTTTTCGCACAGCATTTCCAATGCGAAAGGGCCCCTTGAGCATCACACAAATGTGAGGAGCGGTCCACACGATGCACTCACATTTGCACGACACTCCAGGGCCTGACACGGGCTGCGCACGCATTTTTTCATTTTTGGCTTGAAGCCGAAAATGCTGCACGGTTGCACATCACTCTAGGGCCCCGCGTGCACTTACCGTGCATGCAGAGCCTCAGGAGCCAGGCTGGTCGCGCTTCCTGTCTCAGTGCAGCTTGGGAAGGTCCCAGGCTGCACTGCGAAAGAAAGAGGCAGGGCTCTAGCGCGAGCAGGAAGCTCGTGAGGAGCCGAAGAAGCAGGGAAGTGAGAGCCTTTCTCTGGAGGCTGCTCGCGCGAGCACCACACCCCAGCGCCGAAAATGGGTGAGTTGCAGAAAGGGTCAATGATAGAGTATTTATCCTGCTACTTGGGAACAGTGGACACATTAGAGTAGGAGTAGGAATAGTAATATTTGTCAACCTTGAACTAGAAGGCTACATGATGAGTGTGTGTATGTGTGTCTGTGTGTCTGTGTGTGTTAATATAAAGGCAGTTGAAGCCTGTAAAGTCACATTGGCTAACAGATAGGATAGATAATGATCATTAGGACAGAATAAAAAACAACAGACAAAACAGAACCTCTGAACCCAAAGGAGAAGAAATCAGCCAAAGAAAGCATAATACAAGAGAAATAAGTTTTGAGTTGTTTAAGGCAAAAACAAAACAAAAAACAAAAACAAAAAACAAAAACCACATAGAAAGTCATGAAACAACTTCCACAAGATATTTTTAATTTTTCCTTTAAGGAACACTTCAGCAGTGCTAAAGAGATGCTAGTTGACAAGCCGTATCTGAACAAAAGTGCTCAAAGAGCTATTTGAACCAATTTAAAACATGGCTCCTGGTTTCATCCATGGGATTTAACAGATTTTATATTCATTCAGAAAGGAATTTCTCTTCTACATGTCATGATGGCAATACATGCCTGTAAAAGTTTGGAATATGAATCGGCCCCAATCAAAGAAGGAGAAGCTGGTTTTAGAAGCAAAAGGGGTGCTTGTCAGATAAGGAGTGTATATGTTTCCCATCATAACAATTTTGTGTTTAAGCATATACAGCTGCTGCCATCACCTCTCTTAGGGCTTTGGCATGTGGTAGGTGAACCTGCAAAATTTGCAAATGCCATGGAAAAGAAACTGCTACAATAAACTCCAAATGGAATTATGTTGTCATCAATGGAAACAGTGGTTCTTCATAAGCAAAATCTATAGCATAAGCAAAAAGCAAGAACTTACCCTAAGACATCTATATCTTGAACCATACAATCACAGAATTTTAGATTTGGAAGAACTGGAACTTCATCTAACTTTCTGCCCATGGAAAAAATCACTAAGAGATGGCCATCCAATCCTTAAAAAAACACCTTCAGTGAAGGAGGGTTTTCCTCCAGATCAATCCATTCCGCTGTCAAATATCCTTTACTTGGAAAGCATTATTATTCCTAATGCTTAGTTGAAATCTCCTCTTTTAAAAAATAATTGTAACCATTGAGTATGGCCCTGCTGTCCAAAGAAGAAGAAAACACACCATCTTCTCCACATAATACTCCTTCAGATATTTGGTAATGGGGATAAACAGGAAAAGTAATGGAAGGAACAGAGAATCAAGCAAAGTATCAGGTAAGGGAGCTGAACATGGCACTAATATGATAGCACAGCTCTACAGCTACAGAAACCAAGCCCTGCTATAATGCACTCAAAGTAAGTTATTGACTCATCTTCAAGATCATGTAATTCTTTCACAAACTTGCAGATAAATGGTCTATTTAGGGACAAAAATATATTCACCTTCTTAATGCCAGCAATTCAACACACTGGTGCAGTGATTCTCTGAAAGTAGGTATGAGACACACTCCACACACATCTTAATTTCTAACTTCAAATCTTTTTTTCCAATTATTTTCCAAACTGGAAGTTGCTCAAATCATTTCAGGCCCTCAGATTTACAATATTTAAAGAATTCCAGAAATATCTAAATGCAAAATTGTTAGGTTTATTTTGAGATAGTTATAGATGTCACCGAAAAACAGTGCCCTTTCATTGGCTAAAGAAACTTCACAACAAGGGCACTGTTTCACCACCTTTCTTAAGTGTGTTTTCAGGGATTAGAGAAAACATCTGTTAAAAAGAACATACGTGGCCTGCTCTAAACCCATTCAGTTGACAGTGCATTTGGCACTGAACTCAAGAACAAATCACTGGAAATAATTGACAAGTTTTTTTTTCCTATTTTGAAAACTATTAATATAAATGCTGGCCTGGTTTACAACACTACAAACTTCTCCATTTCCTGTCCTGTTGCAATCTCATTCCAAAGAACTGTCTGGCATACAAATGCCAAATGAAGATGCAAGCTAAATGTTTCCCAGAACCATGTTTGAGATACTGGTTGGGATTGCTGCAGCACTGGGCCAAGGGACTGTATGAAAGCCCAACATGCTATGTCCTTGTGTCCTTGACTGAACTTTGGTTCTTATCACACCCAGGTCCTAAAATCTCAACTCAGGAAGAAACAATTCTCCGCATACATGAAGAGGATGATGGTGACTATTAAACTGAGTGGATACTTGGCAATTATGTTGTCTTTTTACACATTTCCATTAACTGAAGCTACTTTTTGACCTATAAATAGATACTAACAAAAGAGACTTCTATATAAAGAGCAAAAATATCTCTTATATCAATGGACATTCATACTTGATTGTTGTTCTTTTTTAAAAAAAAGAAAGAAAGAAAACAAAAAGAAAGAAAGAAAACAAAAAGAACATTACATTTTGTCTATCTAGTACTACTCTGCTTTGAAGGATGTGTTCTCAACTAATGTACCAAACACAGAGGTTGAGACAGAAAAATGAACTGTTTGGGACACATCTGGAAAATGTTACTTCTTTGGATTATAAATACCCCAGCCAGCATTACCAATAGCATGACCAATAGCTGATTGATTGATTGATTCTTTTTTGGGGTGTGTGTGTCATGCAATCATTTTAGTGACACAGTCTTTCGATGGTGGTGTCAGAATCAGGAAAAGCTTTGAGTGGAAACTAGTTTTGCTTCACATCCCCAGCAACTGTAGCACTACCCCAGGAAGAGGAAATAGGAAGCATCTTAGGGTAGAGACACTTGTTGTTATGAAATTCAATGTTGCTGTCACTCATTTTGCACTATGATTATTTCCCCACCTATGTTGATCCTGCTAGCCCATATGGACCAGCAGCAGGGATGATATCAAGTAATACAAACTTGTATGGATGGCAGGCACATACATTCAGTGATTCTGTCACCTCAGAATCATTGAGCAGTGGGAAACCTGATATCTGGAAGAGCTGTAGAAAAATACAAAATTTTGCTTGTGTTATGACACACAGTTTTTACTGATTTAATTCCCATGTGCAAATGAAGGGATTGAACAGTACTCTGAGCAAAATGTATATGTTTCAAATCTTCCCAAATGATCACTAACAAGCCTGCGAACACAGAGGTGGGTTTCTCCCCCTCCCCAACAACAACCAATACACATTCCTTCCAGCCAAGCAGTTTGGAAGTGGTGATATCATTGAGCTCCAAATACAAAAATCAATAGCATTGAGAAAAGTCTGCTTTTCTTTTTCTAGGTATCAATAAAAGTCAGGAAATTGCTCTGTTCTCCCTTGAAGTGTAGCCAACCGCAAAGAAAACTTGGTCAAAATCTATTCTCACATTGCTCAGTGCCAACCTTGAGGTGACAGGAATTAATAAGTGTCAATTCATATAGGACTGGTCAGTCTACCACGACGTTTTTATGCTGACAGAGTGCTGAAGCAGAGCTCCCTGAGGAGCGGCCAAGCACCTGGGTGAAGCAGGGGAATGACCTGAGCATAATGCTTGCTAAGGGCGAGAGAGTTCCCCCAGGTGCTATTTCTCAGCTATGCTCAAGACCTTTTACAACCCCTGCCTGGAGGGTGGGGTGGAGAAAGAGGACCAGACTGTGGTAAAAAAAATATTCACTGTTGCTAGATTCTTGCAGGAAGTTGGCATAACATCTCTTCCCTACTTGCCTGGATGTTCTGTAGATGGGGTATGTGTCAAAGATAAAAGAGGGCTTTCTAGAGTGCAGGAGGTAAGACTGCTCTAGCTAATGTTTGTAAGCAAGAAGAAACTGCAAATGAAAGGAAAGGAGCGTCTCTTCCCGTTATGTAAAGTATGGGGTGATGGAAAGAAAGAATTAAACATTGCAGAGGGGGAGAAAGGAGCGTGTGTTTTACCACAGCTTCACATTATTCTTCTGAAATTTACACTGTTGATGTGCAGTGCTTATGCAGAGCCAAAATTCAAATTATTTTGAGTCTTAGAGCCAAAGTCTTGAAATGTAATACAAGTTACTTGAACCAGGTGCACACAGTGTCTCCACTCTCAGTTTTAGCCACAGGCTACTCTAAGGCCCCTTCAGGACTTGAGGAATTCCACGTCCTCTGGCTAAGAAGGGAGCAGTTAGGGTCAATAGGAGAGGGACAACTAAATCTCAAGAGAAGTTACTTTTCTGTTGCTAATGGAGCTGAAATTTTATTACCTGTCTTTTGTTGCTCTTCATCCCTAATCCTCACAAGGCCAATAAGAGGACCATCCTTGGCCTGCACTGAAATCCCTCAATATCATCTTAACTGACAACATCTCAGATAGAATGTGGGCCTGTGACTCTAACATCATGACCATTTTAATCCTGTGTGATTTTTAACTTTTTTTTAATTGAGGAAGCCAGTGAAGCTTCAAAAACTTGCATAATATATATTACACTTTGGAGTTGGTCCAAAATGATATCGCTCCTTGTAGATTTTGGATTTTGTTGTGAGGAGCTAGCTAGGTACTGATTCCAGCACCTGGATAGCTTCTGCAGTACCTGGCTGATATGCTTACACTGGAGGAACTGTGCAGCAGACTGCTATTAAAACTGAGGGTAGAGTCACCACTCCACAGTACTGGAGCTGCCATGCACCCCAAGCCAGATATACTCAGGCAATATACACAGAATATCCCAACCTCAACGATATATTACCATAGGGATCATGAGTATGTGTGACATTAGAAGACATACAATCCAAGCGCTGGAATTCATTCTATAATTCCAACTTTTAGAAATAAAGCATTGTTTCTCTCCCAGATTTGGACAACACACTACATACCTGGTTATATACGTTTTGGAAACTATTTCCAAAATTTGCCTCCTTCCACATTTATAAGTGTAATTTCACTGTATGATCTTAGGAAAATCAGTGGTGTTAATTTATGCAGGATGTTCGGATTTTGAAGATTTAGTGGTTTTTGCTTTTCCAAAATGGCCTCTGTGGATTTTTCAGTCACAACTGATCTCAATCTATAGTAGCATCTTTATAGAGTTCCAGGTTATAATTTTGTGAGATACTCAAATTTTAAATTGCGCTGCACACAAATGGCCTTTT
Organism: Cyclura pinguis; assembly: GCA_030412105.1. Taxonomy (NCBI): domain Eukaryota; kingdom Metazoa; phylum Chordata; class Lepidosauria; order Squamata; family Iguanidae; genus Cyclura; species Cyclura pinguis. The sequence continues at coordinate 138,113,912 of CM059600.1, forward strand.
TGTCAGAGTCCTAATGAGGGGAAAAAAGATGAGGTTCCTAACTTGCTTTCAAAGTACCTGACCCTCAGACTGATCTCTAGACCAACACATACTTCCCACATCATAATGTTCAGAGGCAGGTAAAAGCCACATGAAATGGAGTACTGTCTGCTTCTGCCACAAGTTGTAATAAACAAAAAATAATCTTCATGGGACAGTACCCTGACATTCTTTTTCTCAGGTTACAATATCTATCAGTGGAAAGCAGAAGTATGAGTCTTTCTGTGGCATTGTTTACCTTTTCAAATTATTTGGAAAGTGCCTCCAAACTGAAGACCTTCTTATACAATCAGTGCTCATGTATTAACCAGTGATTTGTTTACATGTTCAGTGGACAAGCCAGATTGGTTGAAAAAAGGAAACAACAGACTTGCAACTTCAAGAAGATAATTCAGTTAGCAGAGTGATGGGGTTCTTCATAGAGACAGTTGTGTTTATCTTTGGGTGATAACCATGAGGTTACATAATCTCTGAAGAGAAGTTGTGAAAATAACAGAACAATGTGCCATTTTTACTGGGCCTTACACAGAACAGAAAATTGATCTCCTGAGTGTGGAAGCACAGTGGGGAGAGTCACTAATATCTCTTAAATGGCAAAAGTTTCATAAACTGTCACCAATAAAACCTTATGATGGGCTAAAACAGCTGCTCATGCATCTATCAAGCTAATTAAGTCAGCTAATTAACAGCATTTTTTAAAAAAAATATTATAACTCTTCCAGTGGGCCATAAAACTGAGCTGTGCAATGCTTTTATACAAGAATTCAATGTTTGATAGAAAGACAAAGTAAAAGACAGAAATCATACAGGTGGTATCAGAATTTATTCATGCAATAAGCATGTCAGCCATGTATAACATTTAGGTAGAAGTAATAGTATAGAGAGAAGTGTTTTACCACAAAAACATGATATGAACAAATTACAACCAACGACAAGTAAATGAGGCAAGTGATTAGCAGCTTAGGTTTCAATACTACACTGATTGACACATATGTTAGTGCAAATTTTTCTAATCTTATAACTCTTCTTATTTTAGTATCTGTGTTTTAACTGAAGACATTTCTGTCTAAACTGCAGATGTGGCAGATAAGCCTGACTATGTATAAATTTACTCAAGCAAGTGACCTAGCAAGGACTCTTTTTTCTTTCTTTCTTTCTTTTTTTTTTAAAGGAGAGGTCTAGGTTCTGCAGCTTCCATTAATCTCCTGTACAGAACTTTCCTTCAAGCTTTTGATCATATTCTAATCAAATTCAGATGCATTTTTTCAAGCTATGATTTGCCAACATAACATCCACATCAAACTCCTCCAATACTTAGTAAGCTTCTCTTAGGCTGTTTCTGCTAATTGTCCCATAAGGGCTGTAATCAGGCTGTTATCTTTTCTCCTTATTAGTGATTGCTTTGGCATGTGTGCTCTCCCCCCCCCCTTTTTTTTGGCATCTTTAACTTTACTTCAGAATAAAATGCCATGTATATGACAAGAAACAAGTGAAGATGTAGAAGAGCCTATTCACAGCCAGTATTTCAGAATTACAGAAACCTGCATTGTACTACCCACAATTATTCTCCTAGCACACATGCATTTACTCCTTCTTTCCTCAGGTATTTGACATTTAGCAGCACATATACATACACATGCCTACTTTGGAAAAACTTTGGTTAGGACTGTAATGTGGCAGAAACTGATCCACACAGAAATAGAAATCTTGAGAACACTTTTTCAGACATATTGCTTTAATGGGTAATACTAATCAATAATGAGGAAGGTAGAGAAAAATAAACACAGTGCTTCCCCATAACCTTCGACTGCACCAAGGCAATTGAACAGCATGAGTAGAGCAATACTGCTATGAGAATTATGTCACAACTGCACATTGATGTAACTTGTCAAGTGAAGAAATGGACGATTTTTAACATGTGTTATAATGTTCTGTGTAAAACTGTGTACTGATTTTGTTTCTAAGCCAATTTTTAAAAAGTGCTATTTTTAAAACCCTAAGATGATGAAAATAAGTTGTGTTCAAAATCTTTAGAGAGTTTTTGCTTAAAGACACAAAAAGTAAGAGTGTAACATTTATTAGTCAACGTAGCTGTATAATTTTTACATGTTTCCTATGAAAACACCTACCATGGCTGATGCAAACTGTCAAAATCCCCACTGATGCAACTGGGATGTCTGAGAAAACTTTGCAAACTTTGTAGAGATTGCACAAGACAGTCCAGAAAGAGTTAAACTCACAAGTAGTGCAGAGCAGGGCATAGCCAGTAATAAATATATATTCTACATAAACAGTGTTTTAACAAGAGATCTATTAAACAAAACCATTCAGAATTTCCCGAGTAGAAAAAACAAAACAAAAACAAAAACAAACAGGAGGGAGAATGCAAGACTGTAGAAATCTCTTACCTGCCTGGTGAGAGATTCTCTTGACAAGAGTTGGAGTATGGAGGATGTCCTTAAGGAAATCAGATGCAAAGGCGTGCTTAGCACGTCCAGGTATAAGCCAAGCCGGAGAGCTCTTTTGCCCAGATAGGAAACTGAATTCTCAAAGACTCACTGTCCTTAGGAATGGGAAAGAGTTACAGTCTGTGGCTGCAAGGTTGCTGATGCTGCTCCTGCCTTTACAGAGAGACCAGTGCACGAATATGCTAGAGAGCATCTCTCTTTTCTTTACCTTCATTCTCTCTCTCCCTCCCTCTCCCTCTTTCTCTCTCTCTAATGGTGAGTTAGCATTCAATTTATTCTGCAGACATTAGCAAAGTGCCAGCTGACAGGCAACTGCACTGCTTCCTCCCCTGCTCAAGTATTTGTGGTGAAAGGAGGACAAAACCCTCCACCAGTGCACCACATCACTCTGTAGACAAGAGCTGCAAGGATGTACAGTGCTGTTCTTCAGCTGGCAGACAAGCCTTAAAGCGATCCCAATGAACTTATCCTGCTTTCCTCCTGGAACGCACATACCAGTAACTTCTTGGTGGTTATACTTCTGCTGCAGTGGGGTGCTGCTCTTTAGAAATATCATCATTTCTGGGGCACTGGTGGCATAGCCTCATTTTTGGACCACTTCATTTTTATGGAAGGATTGTTCATGACCAAACATAGTTGAATAATAATAATAAAAAATCCTACAAAATTAAACTTTCTTCTCAGTGTTGGGACTGTTTAGTGTATCTGGAGGTGAAACACATTCCTTCCCACATGGACTGAGCCTAAACTGTGACTGTTTGAAAAAGTTGTTAGAATAAATAACATGCCTTACTACATACATAATGCTAGGTTAAGCCCAACTTGTTTTTCCATTGTAGAAATCTTATTCTTCTATTGCTGTCCTGAACCAGTCTTCATTTGTTTGGTTTCCCTATTGTCATAAACTTTCCTATCATCAAATGACTACAAACAGTGTGCTAAAAAGCAGCAGTCTTCTAGGATCCTTTTGTTGATATGAAATTATGTATGGATTTGAGTTACACAGAACTCTTGGTGTACATGGAAAGGATGGTTATACACAGTCATAACTTGGGTGGCATAATGAGATGCAAATACAGATGTTATTGCACTCATGTCAGTTATCTGGAACGCTAGTTTTACCTCTGTTTTAATTTGTGAAAAAAAATAGTTTAATAGACTTTATCAGCTGATTAAAATATTCCTTTCAGTTTTAAAATTATATTGATTTACATTTGGTTTAAACTGATTTTATCAGTACACTGTCATGAGCTCTTGTGATATAGGGTAGGAGTGGTGGACTAGGCTTGAGTATTGGACCATGGCCATTTGTGCACTGGACTGTTATAGTGCTATTATTCCACTTGCAACATCCTATGAAATCCTGGGGTTTGCAGTTTCAGGAGGGGCCGGCCTGCCCCTCCCTAAACTGCAAACCCCAAGATTCCATAGGATATTGCCAGTGGAATAATAGCGCTATAACAGTCCAGTGCGGAATAGGTCTATGACTCTGGAAACCAGGGTTTGATTCCTTGTTTGGCCAAGGAAACCCACTGGGTGATCTTGGGCGCATCACTCTCAGACTCCCCCCTCAAAAAAAAAAAAAAACATGATAGGTTGGCCTTAAGGTTACCATAAGTCAGAAATGACTTTCTGACTTGAAGGCACGCAACAGCAACACCAAATATTTAAATACCTAAATACATAATAAAACATGAAACATTCAAGACAAATTACAATCATTCTTCCGAATTAGAATAAGTCCCACTGGAGAGGACTTGTTAAGTCAATGCTTATTCAAGTATTACAGATTCCATGGATCTTCTTCAGCTGAGAGTTGGATTCAGACCATAAGAACAATTGAAGAACATACCAATGATGCAAGAAGCTCAGCTACATAAGCTTATTCAATCAAGCTTTAACAATGAATACACATTTGCTCCATCCCCAGATCTCTGTGGCCCTTTTTGCATCTTACCTGTTCCTGGAAGTGTCCTGTGGGGAGCGTGATGAGACTGCTCCCCTCTGCACTGGCTGCCTCCAGGATCCAGAAAGAGTGATGACCCTGATGCTTCCTTCTACAATGCAGCCAGGTACTGTCCCAGGCTGTGCTGGGGGAGGAAGTTCAGCTATTGTGCTTCCGGACCCTCTGGACACCAGGTAAGTATGGGATGGCAGTGCAGTCATGGGTCATCAACAGGGAAAACCCATCAATGATTTACTCTGTGATTGCACTGCCTGGGAACAGGAGAAGGACAGGAGCATGATGATGTCATGCAGAATTGTCGTTGTGGTCCTGTCCTTCTCCCATCGCTGTGGCAGGTTGGGAGGGTGGAGTGGAAAGGGTCTGTCTGTGTAGTCTCCACTACCATCTATCCCCTATTGAACAGAAAGCTATGAAGAGGAATTTTTCATGCATTCAGCTGACATTGTTTAGAATTCTGCTTGTGAATCCTGAATAAGTTTTCCAACAGTGGACAAGATTTTAAATATGAAGCAAACACCAAAAGAGAAACTCCCTGCCCTCTTCAAATGTTATTACCCAGTATGGAAACATGGAGTGTGGCATTCATATATATGGTGATGTATCAATTAGGGATGGACAGAATATTCAAATATGGTTGAAAAATAGACTCCTGGAGTATCAGAAAAGCCTGAAAAGAATAACTCTAAAGGGTGAAAATTATTGCAGGTCAGTAACACCCACCAATAAATGAATGAATAAATAAATGACAGAAGTGGGGGCGGGGTTGCAGAAAACAGAATTTTCTGCACAAAAAACAACACATGTCCAAAAAGCAAAAGCAAACAAAAATAACATTTCTGCACAGAATGCTCACCCCCCCCCCCCCCCGGCCATGCAGGAAGTCTCAATTGGAGTTTTTGATGACTTTATTGCTGGGAGGAGAAAAATAGTAAAATTACTCGTTAAAGCCTGAAGGGATAAAAATTATGCAGATTTACATCCTTAGTGAAGACAGCACTCTCACCAAGTGTTCACCTTAAACCTGAGAGTAAAGTTGTAACAGAGTTGTGATAATTATTTGGTCAAAATGTTGAAGTTGATGCACTACTTTGAGATAACCACACTGGCATAGGCAGTGACTGCTGGAGGAAAAAGATTACACATATAGTAGCAGTGTAGGAAGTAAGGCACTGGAGAAACAGCTGCTCAGAGCTAGCAGATTTTGTTTGTCATTGCAACTGCTGTGTGACTTTGGAAAAAGTGCAAATAATTACGTGGTGTAGCAACAGATTTCTGACCTTTGACTTAATGTATTGTTCTAGGGAGTTCAAAGTAGACTCCATGTTGTTGCAATCTTTAAAACACCATTAAGGTCTATCAGCATTATAATCAGTCAATATAGGCAGGACCTGAAGCTGAAATGGAATGGTTTTGCTAAGGCCGCTCAGTGAGATTGGTGGCTGAGAATTTGTTTTATTATTCATTCTTTAATTTCCTGGACGTATTTATCTAACTGTTTTAATATTCTTGCCTCATTCTCTTTGCCATAAGCTATATCAGCTCTAACTGTATCTTTGCACATTGCTTTGGATTTTTGAATTGGCTGGGAAGGTCTGCTTAACTTTCTTTTTTGTTGGGCTTTCTGAGTATGCTGGACAGATATGGGCTTAGGGCTAGTGCCGCCTTGTCTGCTCACTGGTATTCTCTCTGTCATCTGTGTGACTACGTAGAAATTACAAAAATAGCACAGTTTTCCAGTACTATCTACCACTTAAGAAAGCAAAGGATAAAACAGAGCTGTTGAACATAGGATGCAGATGTGTTAGGGCAAGGGACTTCTGGATTCAGATCTTCTCCCAAATGTGCATCTTTTGGAAATGACCAGGATGTGTGACCAGCACCTCTAAGATCAATGTAAAGTTGAAGGCTTTCACGGCCTGAATCTATAGGTTGTTGTGGGTTTTCTGGGCTTTGAGGCCATGTTCTATTAATATTTTCTCCTGATGTTTCACCTGCACCTGTGGCTGGCATCTTCAGAGGATCTGGTGGCCTGTTGTTGAATGGGATATCCCCCAGGGTTGTATTGTTAGTCAGGGGATATGCATAACAGTGCATTAATTACATTAAAAATCCATTGTATTATTTTCAATAGGCCATCACACAGGCCAACTATAACATACGCAAATTGCTTCTGTCCACCTGGGGACTACACCAGTATATATACTCTGTCTCACTTCCATGCCACCAGAAAACAAGGCCCAGAAAACCCACAACAACCTCTAAGATCATTTTCCTTGCATGGGTGGGAGCACTCTGTTATCTGATCAGCTGCCTTTTTTTGTAATTTTGTGTCTGCTCCAGAAAAAGTCTTGGGATCAGTCAATCAACCAACCAGTCACTCAATCGATTGCTTTACTTATACCCAAAAAGTGGGGCAGAAGGAGGCCTGTTTTGGGTGCCTTAAAGTCATTTCCTTTTTATGGTGAACCTAAGTTGAACCTATCACACAATTTCATTAGTAAAATTTGCTGAGGGCAGTTACCTTTGCCTCCCTCTGAGACTAACGGAATGTGACAGTGGGTTTCCATGGCTGAGTAGTGTTCTGAACTCAGGTCTCATGGAGTCTTAGATCAACACACTGGCTTCAAGGAAGCTTACAGAATAAAAAGAGATACAAATAAAACCACTTATAGCTAAAACATGTAAAAATTAAGATTAAGATAGTAGACTGCCTATAGAATTAAAATCATACAAAATATTACATTTAAAATATATCTTAAAATCATATAAAATATTAAGTTTTTAAAACAGTACAGCCATTATACAAAACAATTCCCAAACGTGTGCTAGCACAGAAATCTTTTTCACTTGAGAGTGTAAAGACAGCAAGAAAGGGTCCCAAGAAGCACTGTTTTTTTCAGGACTAGCAACCCACTCTAGGAATTCTACCACTTTCTACCAACTTGTCCCTTTGTGGGTCAATGAGTTCAAGAGCCTTCCCACTTGTTGCAGAAAGAGGTGGAAGAAGTGACTGCCAGTTTCTGTTGTGCACCTACCTGTTTCTATTTATGTATATATGTATGCACTATTTATTGATTTTAATCAAGATGTGATTGGGGATAGCCCAGGATTTCACAGCCTTCCAAGGCAACCATGAGCTATCCGACTGAAATCTGATGTCCTTCAGCTTTTGGTTTGCTATGTTGTGTGGAATAGCGGTGATCTGGAGCTGGAAAAAACTCTCTATGTCTATGGACAGATCACTACCTAGAAATACTTAGATTTACTAGGACTCAGAGGCAATGCAATGGCACGGGGCCAATTAAGAAGTCTGATGGTTCCAGATGGTTTTTTGACGGTTTCTGAGGATTCTTCTGTAATTGTAGCAATGGCCACCAGAATGAAAAAATGTCCCAGATGGTTGACATGATAGCTTCTAAGTCAATAGTCCCGTTGAGTAAAGCCAGACGGGCTCCCTGATTCTCTGGAGACACAGGGGTGATTAAGTAAATAGTCTATTGATATTGTCAGGAATATAACATGCATTACAGCACATCTAAAATCTAGCTATGTGAAAGAGACAGGGGGTTAAGATTTTTTGTTTTTTTTACTGCAACTACATTTTCATAGGGTCATGATATGGAGCAATTTTTGGTGGCCAGAAGCCTATTACTTTGTTTCCCACAAGAAGAAAACATGGATCATTTAGTAGCCCATTTCACCAACCTGCATGATGCTTTCCAGATAAAATCATGTTGATTTGGACTCCATAGCTGATGCATTTGTCTTCAGTGGATATACCTTTGGCTCCTACTTGTCCAATTACAGTAGATACTTTCAATTCATGCAGCTGGAAGACATAGATAGGAGTGGAGTGGAAGATGTAGGCAGGAGTGGTTTGGGCTACCATAAGTGTGTTGTATCCTTCCTATTCTAGATTTATAAGTAGAGGACTAGCCAAATGGTTAAGAACTGTAGCAATGCCTTTTTATGTCAAGATTATATTCACTTTCATTGAACGGAAATAGAATGGAATGGAAATGGTGACAGTGAGAACTTCTTCTCTCTTTTTTTTAAGCATCCATCTAAACCACCTGGGGGCAAGGTTTTGGATCATACGGTACTGTTTCAGTTCCAGGGATTTCTGAAAGAGATGAATTATCTTGTACTGCAAATCTTGTACTGCATTCCCCAGCATTCCTAACCACTGGTTATGCTGACAGAAGCTACTGGGACGTTCAGTCCAATAACATTTAAAGGGCTGTGTAATCCCACCCAGGAAATCCATTTCAATCTGTTTTCAGGTTCAATTATTTTAGTCACCTTGGTAGATGAACTTTACTGGGAAATGGATAAAGAAATGGATAACAAGAAGAAGAAGGTATCTTTCTGAGATCAATTGACTTTTGTCTAAATAAATGTTGCAGTGGTGATGATGGTGGTCATTCAAACGAAAATGAGGATGAAAAAGTCTATTCAGACATAAGTTTCACTGAGTTTGATGAGGTTTACTCCTCAGCTACTGGTATTATTTTTTAAAGAAAGGTGTGAGCAGGTTAGTAGCAAGACATCAGTTTAACTAGCTGTATCATTTTGTTCCAAAATCATTCACTAACTGTTCGAACCTACTCTCTCAAAGCATGTGACCCACTGAAGCAGCAGACAGAATGGAAAGAGAGAGGGGGGAGAGAAAGAAGTTTAGAAAGGGGAAACTTTTCACTTTGTCATCTAAAGGTTAAATACACTAAAGAAATTAACTGCAGGTCACACAAAATAATAATATACAAAACTAGAAAACTGAATTAATTAGAGTTAGAGGAGAAGCTCTCAACACAGAGAATGATCCCAAATGTTCCCATACATGTCAATAAAAAGGGAGGACTACCCATCAGCTCTGAAAGGCCAGACATTCTGAAAGGGCCAAAGCTGCCTGAGAGACTTCTGAACTCAGCTGATCAAACTATCTCCCTGCCCCTGGACCTTTGTCCACCTCCCGTTCCTTCATTGCCTCACTGCTTTTCTGTCCTCTTGCTTCTAAAATCCAAGAGGCAGCAGGCAGCTTAGAACAATAAACCAGCACAGAGCTGATTTCCTCCAGTACTAATCCTTGAGAACTCCTGTCTTATTTTATATGGTAAACAGAGAACCACCTTCCATACTAATTAGAATTCTAGTGACTGAAAATATTTTTTGTGAGTGCAAGAATAATTTCAGATAACATTTTCTCAAACATCCAGTGAGCATGCCAGTGTATGCCGTAGATGTGAGAGAGTGACATTCATTGTATTCTTCTGGCTGTGTAATCGTGACCAGATTCTGCCTGGGAATCCTTGCCCTTTCTTAGCCACTAAATGGTTGTGGGAAAGTTTTCCAGTGCTGGGAAGCTGCTTTCTGATGCAGGAGTGGGGAGACACTGTAGGAACACATCTTGAATACTTCACTCTTCTCTATCCCAAAGGTTACATATGATGTTGTAACCCTAGATTTACTACCAACAGGACTGTGGCCACTGTTTTACAATACAAGTGAAGAAGACTTTGGTGCTTTTCTGTTTGAAACCATCACTGCTGGCCTGTTGGCTGTCTGCTTTAACCTGCTTGCTATTTAAAATATGTTCTGCATTAAATATGTATATATTATAGGAGAGGTTATCTAGAGTCTAGGAATTTGGAGCCACTAGTATGCTGATAATGCCCAGCTCTATATCTGATTTCCATTGAAATCCAGTGAAGTTATTCAGGTTCTGTATCAATTTATGGTGTTAGTAAAGTCAAGCAAACTGAGTTACCAAGACAAGAAGCTCCTGGTCACTCAAAAAAGAGCTCAGAGAACAGAAATTCAGCTTGTACTAACTGGTATCACACTACCTCCAAGGCCCTTTTCACATGGCATTTGCCATGCAAAAGGGCCCCTGGAGTGTCGTGCGACTGTGAGGAATGGTCCACACGATGCACTCACAATCACGCGATGCTCCAGGGCCTGGCAGGCACTGATCGCACACTATTTCATTTTCAGCTTTGAGCCTAAAATGGTGCGCAACTCCGGGGCCCTGCGTGCACTTGCCGTGCATGAAGCGCTCCAGAGCTGCAGCACTCACACTTCCTGCCCCAGCGCAGCCTGGGAACTCCCAGGCTGCACTGCAGAAGGAAGAGCAGGGGCTCTCACACTATCTGCTTGTGATCAGGCAGCAGCTGCGGAGCTGAAGCAATGGGGACACGAGAGCCTCTCACAAGAGGCTGCTTGTGGGATCCCCGCACCCCAGCTCCAGAAAAAGGTGAGTTGCGGAAAGGGCCCAAGACTCAGAACTGCCATTTGAGTGTACTTCCAGATTCAATCATGAATGTGGGTTCTCAAGTTTTGGTAGTAGCCAGGAGCATGGGTTCACAGAATAAAGCAAGTGTGCCAACTTTGTTCCATTCCTTAGGATGCATGTTCTAGCCATAGTGATATATCTTAGTGACATCTTTCTTTGATTACTGTGACACTGGTAATGTCTTAGAAAAGTGTTCAGAAATTTATCTGGTTGAAAATGCTGTAGTCAAACTGTTGGCTGAGACTGGTTACAAGGAGCATATAGCCTTCTTGTACTGGTAGTTTCACTGATTGTTGGTCTATTTCTAGGCATATTCCAAAGAGAAGTGGGACAAGGATGTTGAATTTTTAAATTCTCCTTTAGGAGCCTTCCTAGGATCAATTCTTGTAGACAAGGCCTTCTTTTGGTCTCCTGCATATCACAGGCATAGCAGGCAAGGACATGAGACAGGGTCTTCTCAGTGGCTGCTCCCAGACTCTTCAATTGCCTGTCCTCTCTCCTTTTATCCTGACAGACCTTTGACTTTTGACATAGACCTTACGTTTTTGCGGTGCTGGGGTGCGGGGCTCACACGAGCAGCCTCCGGAGAGAGGCTCTCATGTCCGGGGTCCTTTGGCTCCACACGAGCTTCCTGCTCGGGTGACAGCTCCACCTCTTCCTTTCACAGTGCAGCCTGGGACCTCTCCAGACTGCCCCGGACAGGAAGCACGACCGGCCCAGCTCCCAAGGCTCCGCACACCAGGTAAGTACGCGTGGGGCCCTGGAGCAATGCGTGACCATGCAGCATTTTCGGTTTCAAGCCGAAAATGACAAAATGTCTATGTGGTCCGCGTCAGGCCCATGAGCATCGCACAAATGTGAGTGCGTCATGTGGACCGCTCCTCACATGTGTGCAATGCTCAAGGGGCCCTTTCGCATTGAAAATGCCATGCGAAAAGGGCCATAGTGTGGTACTTTGGGCCATTTCCTTACTACTCTGTAATAATGCTATTATTCAGCTTTCAACATCCTGTGGAATTCTGGGGTTTGTAGTTTACTGAGAACAGAGCATTCTGGCCAAGAATTCTAATTCTCTGATTCTATAGTGTTTAGACAGACAGAGATTGCCATGTCCCTCATTTGATGATAATAGATCAGAAAGAAGGAGAAAGAGATGGATAGAATCATTACTTTTCCAATACTGCGTATATAAGGCTGCTGCAGATTAACATGAATAATCTAAAACGGAACATGCTTTACAAGCATTAATCTGGAGATTTAAATATTAACCCTGCAAATTGTGTCCCCGTATTTGATGTGTGTGTGTGTGTGTACACACATGCAAATAATAACAGACCTCAGCCTATTACATTGTGAAAGAAGATCCAAATGTTTTATTTCTAGTGCTAATTCAAAACTAAAGATGCTTTACAAGGAAACCATTTTCTTTATTTGCATTTATTTAAAATATTTGCAAGCCACCTTATAAAGTTCAAAACCATGGCAAAAGTGGCTTCTCATATACCAAAGTGCAAGTTAACAATATGTTCTAACATTATAATACTATAATGCTAGAACCTATAATACTACGATATACTTTAACTTATAATACCATAATATTAAAATAATAAAGTCGGCAGTAACACTAACACTGAAAAAAAAGTAGCCTAGTAAAAAGACTACAGTCCATTAAATAATTACAACTAAAATGTCACACATCCAGCAAGTGAGTAATGTCTTCTTTTTTTCCCTACATCTTCTCATACACTGCTATTTTTATATGACTCTGATAAACCCCTTACTTTGAGGCTGTCCCACATAATACAAAGAAACAAAGAGCTCATTCAAAGACACACAGGTTGTAGTATCAGTGCTTCAAAGAGGAACCAAAAGAATAACACTGTGTGCATCAATTGTGCATTCTATTAGATCTTTACCTTCATCCTATGAGCCTTTTGGTTTTAATCAGACTTAACCACTCTTCCTTTCTTTCTTCCTTTCTTTCTTCCTTTCTTTCTTTCGGAGGCAGATTTAGTTTTAAGTTAAGCTTTTTACTTTAAAAATACTTTTCAAAAATTAACTTGCATTTCCTCATCTAACTTCTCAAGGAAAAAAAATGAGTAGGCAAGTGAAGTGCAGAGAGGAAGTGACAGGAGTCCTATTTACTACTAGTTAAGGTACCACCAACTGTTCTTATGTGTCTCTGATCTACTGCACCGTCTCCATTTCAACTCAGACGATAATTAACTGACTCTGCGTGATTTCTGGCAGGTATCCGTGGTTTACTGATTCATTTCTTGATGCAGAATGGACTTGACAGTATTTTAAACTTCTAAAGTAGGGAACATGTTGATAAATGAAGTCAAATGAAGCATGGGGGCCCTTTTCCCTTAGATCTTCTAATTTATTTACAGAATATACTGCTTCCACTGAAGTGTGCAGGTTACCCAAAGTAGGCCATCAGGTTATTTAAAGTAACAAAGTCAGTTTCTCAATAAGCTGTTGCTTATAAATCCAAGCCTATGCATTGTTCACCCACGCAATGCCTTGATAAGAAGTTCGTTTCAAAGGAGATTGCACATGCAATGTCAAGCTCTTTGCATACTCACCCGGAGGTTTAGGCACTGTTTCTAATCTCTGTATAAACTAACCTTGATTGCTTTTCTCTGTCATTTGTCTTTTGTTCTGCATTCTGCTTGTCATTCATCCTACACAGACTTGGCTCAGAAAAGTAGATTCTCTTCCTCAGCCACTCCACCCTTGTTTCTAAGAGAAGAAAGCTAAAAGTCACTAGCATTAATTTCCCTGTGTTTCAGCTATGGGGAGAAATCTAAGTCTCAGCTGTGCTGGAGCTGGTATTTTAAGATTTTCTTTTTATCTGAGGGAAAGTACCAAAAACAGTTCCCAGTTCTTCTGTGGGTGGAAGGCCAGAATCAACTAAATGCATCTGGAATGATCAGAAATTTTGAAATATTTGTCTAAAAAATAAGCACTTCAAATTGTGCAGGAAATTGGATTTCTGCTGGACTTCCTTCCTTATGGAGGAGAACATACCTAACATGGAGACAGATATGGAATGAACACAGATGAATGAAAATGGGATCAAATTGAAATTAAGGGAAGAAATATAACACCTTCCAGGCCAGTTCTGACATTGTCTTAGAAGCCCCAGTAAATCAGCATTATCAATTATTTAATTCTCATAATGTTACTCTGATATTCATTGAGGGGGATGTGTACACCTTGTTGTACTGAGTGATAATTCTCTAATATTAATTGTGGGGGTAATGTACAGTTTTTATAATACTGGGTGAAATCATAATGTTTTGACAACCCTCTAGACACCCTGATTCTGTTATAATCCAATGAACACTAACAGGAACAGTCTCAATATAAACCAACTCTATTTCTGTCACAGTCCCAAATTTAGTGCTGGAATTTATCTCGTTGTTGTGCAGCTTCAAGTCATTTCTGACTTATGGTGATCCTAAGGTGACCCTGTCACAGGGTTTTCTTAGTAATATTTGTTCAGAGGGGGTTCACCTATGCTGTCCTTTGTGCCTGAGAGAGTATAACTTGGCGAAGATCACCCAGTTAGTTTCCAAGGCTGAATGAGTATTTGAACCCTGGCCTCCAGAATTGTAGTCCAGTGTTCAGCCACTACACCACACTAACTCCAAGAACTTATCACTGAGAAGTAATAACAAAGAGGCAATAGTTGATCACATACAGAATAATTTCTCTTCACCAGTGGGTGCCAGATGCCTTTGATAGAAAAAATAGATAGCATATCTATCATTACAAGAGCTGCATCGAATAATCTTGTTTAGGGGTTGCTAAGGATGGAAACAATATTCAAAGATATTTCAAAAATGGTCAAAAAATCTTGTTTGAGAAACACTAACAAGAAGAATCCTGAACTGACAAGAATATTCACATTTCTAGACTTCTTATGTACAAAATTTGCATGTGGTTGTTTTGCACAGAAAATCCTGCTTTCTGCACAGGAAACAGTGTTTTCTGCATGGGAAATAATATGTCAGCACAGAAATAGTAATTTCTGATCAGAAAATGCTATTTTCTATACAGAAAATATTGTAATGCTGTAAAATACTGTAAAATTTGTATGTGGTTGATTTGCATAGAAAACAGCATCTTCCATGCATGAATTAATATATCTTTGCTGAGATATTATTTTCCACACATAGAATTCTGTTTCCTACAGAGAAAACAGCCTTTTTCAGCACAAAACCACCATATCTAAATTTTTCACTCAATTGCCATTTCCGCACTAGACTGTAATAGTGCTATTATAAACTGCAAATCCCAGGATTCCATAGGATGCTGAAAGTGGAATAATAGCACTATAACAATCTAGTGTGGGAATTAAGTATTGAATTGCAAATAGCTGTTGAAAACTGTGTGATTTTAAAAGACTTTCTTTCAGCAGGTAGAAAACTGGTGAAATTTCTCATTCTTATCTTCAAGAAAAAGGCCCTTTCCATGCAATGAACCCAACCCACCATGGGGTTGAGAGAAGGATGGGGCTGCGGTGATGCTTATGCACAACTTCACCCCAGGCCCGTCCTTCTCTCATCCCTAGGTGACGTGATCACAGCTCAAATCATTGATGCGTTTTCCCCATCAACGACCAGTGATCGTGCTGTCCTCCTGCTGCACTCCCACACTACCTTTGCTGCAGAGGTCCTGGAAATGTAATGGCTGAACTTCCTGCCCCAGAGCAGCCTAGGATAGTATCTGGCTGCACTGTGGAAGGAAACCATTGTGTTTCCTGGTTTCCACAGGCAGCTGGTGCAGAGGAGAGCATGCCACCACACTTCTCTCACAGAAGAGCTGCCACTGCCATCGTCACCAAACACCACTGGGACAGAGGTAAGCTGTGGAAAAGGCTTTAGTGGAAAATAAAGTCCCAATAAGACACTGGCTTTGTAAAGCTGCTGTCCTAAAGTTTATTGGCTATACTTACCGGTTTTTCTAGACAATGTTGAACTTCCAATATCATATCAAAGTTCTGGCACTACTTGCAATAGCTTAGAGATGCCCACGGGTATCCTGAGGCACCATTATTTCAAGAGACATATTTGTTTAGCTTGTGAATGTTACACTAAAGAATTGTATGTAGCCCCTGTGATGTAGAGAATGATAGGGAATACTAGAGATCTGGTCTGCTGTGGCTAATTCAGTGCTGAACTAGGATTTTGGGAGAGAAGAGCTCAAATTCCCATTCAGCCATGGAAACCCACTGGGAAGTCTTGGACAAGTCACACACTCTCTCAGCCTAAGAGGAAAGCAATGGTAAGATTCCTGTGATGAAATATTGTCAAGAAACCATATGACAAAGTCACCATAAGTCAGAGCTGACTTGAAGATGGGTAACAACAGAGCTTGTAAATGTAGGCAACTGGTTTTCCTGTTGTCCCCCCCCCCCCGCTTCTTCCCCGTTGCATGTGTCTTTGCACTCCACCAAACTCGCAATAGGAAAGGATTTCTAATTCTGGTTAAATACAGTAGAGGTGCAGGATGCTGTGCTTGCTTTTAGAAAGGCAGAAAAGAGAGCCTTTTCTTCAAAGAGAGGGAAACAACCAGAGAGATCGTGAGAAGAAGGAAAAAGTGACATGAGCAGTCCTAAGGACTTCAGACAGCGTAGGTCAGAGCAGATAAAGGATAGACTAGCAAATCCAATCAATTTTCTCTCCATCTCTTGTCTTTTTCCCACTCCCTTGCATACAAGGATGTATCTTCAGAGCAACCTGAGTTGCTCCATACTAGACTTCTAGCATTTCTGAGGCTGTGGGCTAGTGTTGTTCTGGCTCCAGTTCCAGCAGGCACTGGTGTGATGATCTGGATTACTGTGGCCAAAAGTACGACAGCATTATGACTAGCTGAATGTGCTTGAAGTATTACCAACTGGGTTGCCGCACCGTTGTTGGTACTCATACTACACTGTCAGCAAGCTCAGCAACCCATGCAATCAGATTTGAGACCACCACGGCTCAAGGAGCTCAGAGATGGAAGCAGCAGTGGAACAAAATCCACTCTTATCATTACCTAATGAAGCCATGGTCCTCGTCCACAATAACTCCTACTATTTAAAGCCCTGTAATCCCCTTGGTTATTGGTCGATTGGTTGGTTGGTTTTGGAATAAGGCTTGTTGATTGCATTACGTTTTTTTGCATTATATAGATTGCATCTACATTTTTTGCATAACTAGAACAATAGAGGTGAGTTCCATATGGGTGGGGTAGTAATGGATAGCCAAAAGTTATCAAAGTGAGTGTTACAATCAAAGGGAGAAAATGAAACTGAAGAAGCTTGGGCAAGGAAATGGGCTATTAAAGTCCACAAGTTGATTATGAGTTACCAGTGTAATGTCACTGACTAAAAATTCAAGGCATTTCCTGCAAATAAGATCTTTTTGTCAAGTTGCGGAGCATGAAGTTATGCAAGTAGATCTATGCTGTGGGACCATATTGTACAACCATTTGGACAACAGCTCTATATTCTCACATTCCATGACAGGTGAATTACCTCTTCTCTCACCTGCTTTTGGAACTTCCTGGGCAGGGCTCCCAAACTTACACAATGCTTTACAGTAGCATTTGAGAGTTTGTGCACCCCTGAATAGGATATGATTTTTGATTGGCTTCCAAAAAAGTGCTACTGCTGTTGTAAAATTCAACCAGAGGTTCTCTCTCTCTCTCTCTCTCTGTCTTTTAAGTTTCCTCTTACAACAGAAAATGATAGTGCTGCTGCTGCTGCTGCTGCTGCTGCTGCTGCTGCTGCTGATGTTCATTATTATCATGATGATCATGATGCTGATGGTGTTGATAATAAGGATCAAAATATGTCTTTGGAGAAACAATGTCAACATCTGCTGTTGTAGTAGTAGTAGTTGCAGTGTCATAAATTGCCTAGGTTGGTTCTGCTTAAGGTGTGAAAATCTCAGCAAACTAAGAAGGTTCCTTGCCTTGGAGCCCCTGAAAGACTTCACATGCATGGAATGCTAAATATACTCATTATATGCCATTCTATTGCTATCTTATTCTTCTGTACATTTGCTGAGATCATTGAGCTCCCTAAGGAACAATGGCAGAATATTAATTGGGGCCATCTCTGACAAATCAGGACAGTTGAAGAGTATGCATTTTCTGTACAGAAAGCAATTTTCTTGTGTTGAAGACATTTATGAGTGAAAACACCAAAGCTATGCTTTTTTTTTTTTTTTTTGGTATGGTTGGTTGTTTGGCAAAGTAAAACTGCATTGTCTTCAAAAACTGTGCAGTTTTTAAGGACTTTCTCACAGCAGGGTGAAAATTGTGAAATTATTTGTCCTTGTCTATGAGATCCAAATTTATGAATATTTAAATCACTAATTATAATGAGCATAAGCCTGTATTATTGGCAATCTCTCTGCAGATCCCCTGTAAGTACTTCAAAAAAGTGTGACCCTACTTAACTCAACCTCTGAGTCTGTCCTCATTTTCCTAGTCAGAGAACAACGCTGAGTTCCAGAGCCATTGTGGAAACTAAAATAGCAGTATTCAGTGACTGTCACCCTGGATTGTTGTTGGGTCAGTAGTAGGGAGAATAGAATGAAAGCCATCATGAGGAAGATCCTGAAACTGAAAAGCCTGTTCCCTGAATAAATAAACTGGACCCTGAGGACAGCCCACCAGGAAACTCTGGCCTGGGACAAATGGTCTTTCAGATTTCTTTGTTTCAAAGTACTTTTAACATTCAAAACAGGAGTTATAAAGAAATCCAGGGAAAAATAAATAAATAAAAGAACTCTATTAAAAGAAAGATAACTGATAGAAATAGTGCTGAATTTCCACGATGTCCATTTGTTGCTGTAAAAGTTGCTATTTTGAGGGGGCAAGATTAGATGCATTTATCTTCATTGCTTTGCTGTTCTTTGTTGGTTAGTTGATGTTTGTTTTGTTTCATTTTATTCTATTTCCCGTATAATAGTTTTTCTAGGTGAGATTGCTTAACACCAGGCTTCAGCAAATTTTAGATCATCAGTTTTGTAATTCCCCATATTTACTCATTCACTTATATTGCATGGGTGAATAACTCTTAATTGTATTTTGTTGCACAGTTTCTCCATCTAATTTTGCATGTTTGCAATAACAGGCTACAGAATCATCACCGTTTCTAATGGGAATGCTATTTTGGTGTGTAAAGCAGAGATTCAAGTCTCATGGGAATAGTTATCCTTCCAAACTGCTACACTTCATAACTTCTAACAGATTATTTTACCTCACTGTCATTCTGTCATTCTTTGTAACCAAAAGCAAGAGAGACAAACAATTTCTGTATTATAGTTTGGGAGATCTGACTGAGTCTGCATAGTCTCTAAGTACCATCATTATCCACCCTTTAATACCCTTTCCTCTTTGGTAGTTGGTTTGGATGTTAACAAGTACCCCAAAACCATCTTGTAGTCTCACTGTCTGTACTCTAGCTCTATTGTTGTCATCCATAAAGAGCTAAAAAGCAGCAGAAGCAGCAAGATTCAGGCCCTTTTCACAAGACATTGTCTCCCAGCAATGGGGAAGGGAGAAGGACGGGATCATGACAATGGTTATATATGATGTGATTGTGGTCCCACCCTTCTCCCGTCCCCAGGTGGCACAATCATGGAGTGCCACTATCCCTCACTTACCTAGTGTGCAATGGCCATGCTTCCTCCCCCAGCACAGCCTGGGAAAGTAGCTGGCTGTGCTGCAGAAGGAAGACGCGGGGTCATCACGCTTCCTGGATTGTGGAGGCAGCCAGTGCAGAGAGGAGTACTTCTATCATGCTACCCTCCCAGCAAAGCCGCTGCCAAGATCAGCACTAGACACCGCCAGGAAGAGGTAAGGTGCAAAATAGGTCTCAAAATGCTGGTTGGACAGGTATTACATTAATACTAAGAGATGTTGCCTCAGGAAGAATATCCACTAAGCTGTTTTTTTTTTTAATCCCTTCCTTGCTTCTGAGAAGGATTTCATCTGTATGTTTAGTGGACTCTTTTTATTTCATCCACACTGAACAATGGGTAAAAGGGGTAAATGCATGGGTGAGGGACTCAAGTTGAACAAAGTGATACATGTAGAAGGGGCAAGCAGGAAGGGAAGGTCTCATTTTCCCCCTTTCAGAAAAAGATAGCAAAAAATTTGCCCATTTCCCCCAGGCCTTCACATGTCTCATCTAAACTCAGCTTGGTCTGTCAACAGTAACCATACAACACTGGTACTAGTTTACCACAACTTAAAGCTGTTATATAGTTCCTAAGCATCTTCTCAGAATACAGTAGCGTATCTTCATTTTAGCCATGGTCAAATAATAAGCTACATTTCCTCACTTGAGAAAAGAGTATTAGTGAAACACCCAATTGCATCATCAGTATCTAATAGTTAGCCAGCTAGCGAGCAATTTATATTTAAATGACATAACAGGAGCTGTGTCCAGTTCCTTTATCCCTCCTGGCACAACTATATGCTATGGAAGAACTGAAGGAAAACAGAAATAAGCTCCATAGACCATCTCCTCCCAGAACATTGTTCAATATTTGTGTTTCTAATACAAAGATGGAAATCGTTTAGCACATGGGCCATATATAGTCCTAAGGCTCTGTTTCAAGTTCCTAGAGCCTTCAGAGCAAGACAACATTCTCCTCCTTTTCTTCTTCTTTTTTTTTTAAAGAGGAAAATTGCTTTCCAAAATACTTCAATTATCTTCTTTAAAAAGGTGTGAAACCACCACAGGATGGATGGATGGATGGATGGATGGATGGATGGATGGATGGATGGATGGATTTATTTACTTATTTTGGCAAAGCAGAAATAAGAACAACACAAAAAAAGACTTACAGTTGAGTCCTGCATGGGAGACATAGCTGCTACAATGATTTAACTATAATTACCTCTCATTCCAGCCCCCTAAAACCCATCTTAAAGGCCAGGTAGCTGCCCCAGTGAAGAAGTTCTGTAGCCGTAGTGAGCAAGTTGTTGAAAGAGAGTGTGTCCAGCCCCTGTCCTGCCAGTAAGCTGCAATGCAATGACAGCAGTAGGGACCCCTATAGGATCCTGCAACAAGTGCTTGTGGCACCACAGCTTGCTGGCAGGATGGGGCTGGACACATCATCCTTCAGGATGATTCATTCTTCAGGATGATGATAATGGTCAGCATTACAAAACTTCTTTGGTTGGTGCAACTTCCTGGCTTTTAAAGGTGGGTTTTAGGTGCATTTCTGATTGTGGCAGTGACGTCACAATTGTAAATGTAGATAACATTTATGAGGTTATAAGTTCAGGTTACAACATAATCTTAGCCTGCTGTGTGTGATATATATATATATATATATATATATATATATATATATATGCATATGCATATGTCTGTGTATGTATGTATGTGTGTATATATACACACATACATACATATACATATATATATACAGACACATACGTACATACATATATACATACATACTGTCACTACCAGGTCAGCAATGGAGGGGGGTTGTTGGGGCTGTCCAAGGGTCCCAGATCATGTATCCCACCTATGGAAACAAAACCTGAAAGTGGTGTCATCCTTAATTTTAATATCTGGAATTTTAATATCTGACATACCTAACACTAGGCACCTTTAATTTTTCCAAAATTTCTTTATAAGAAAAGAAACATAACATTCTGATGTTTTAACGGAGTAGTCACTCATTTCTCTTAATTATTGGAGGTGAATTTTGAACCCTGATTTTGAATATGTGTTTGTGTGGTATGTGTGATATGTTCTGCTCCAGCATAATGATCATAATAAGAACTATGTATCTATGAGGTGGATGCTCCTTGCTGCTTTACTGTACCCTGACCACACAGTGATGATTAATCTCTTGAGAATTCCCCTCCAAAACCAGGATCTAAAATTGAGATCTTCCGTATCTCAGAATACATTCATGAGCTAAGGCAGGAGGGAAAATGAAAGTGAAAAGAAAGTATTCAGTCTTTAAATCATTCCATCCTTTTCCCCACAGACCAAGGAATAAGGAGGCAAGACACAATATTCTTTGGTTAATAACGGGCCACTGTATTATTAATTGGTTTGAAACATCTTCAGTGAGATAGTTTTGCTTTCTTAATATATTATTTCCAGTGAGGGTATTGTTACTTGTGCATGCTGATATGTCAGGTGCTAGTTCTCTGTTTGATTTGCTCCATGTATTGGGTGATTCTCCCCAATTTGGCTCCAAGTCAAAAAGCAGGTGCTGGGTCTTCATAGCCATACATATTTTGCAGGTGACCTGAACACCTTACTATCTTATGAAAATCTGAGCTCTGAATGGGTGAGTTGAGCTATTTCCCCAAAGGGTTAACTGAATATATCTGATAGGCCTTTGGTCTGAATCAACACAACTCTTTTTATGTACTTATTTTAGGTTCCATTCCATTCCCATTGAGCCCTAATCAGCTGCATGACAAATCTCACAGTGCAAAACCTGGATGGAGTAGATGGGAATTGTAATAAGAAGGTGAGCACCAGCTTTAGAAAGCAAACTAACACCCTCCTTGGCCAGCCTGCTTGAGGCAAATATTGTTGGCTGGCAGTTAGTGATATTGGCCAGAATTCAGGTAGGGACAGCTGCACATGTAAGTCTCTCTTTTGTGTGTGGATATCTTTTTTTCAGACACTGCTGAGGTTGGTATTCTCTCTGCACAGCACCAAAAGTTCTTGAACTATGTCAAAGCCCTGAAGCTGCCTCAACCAGACATTCCATGCTTCAAGGTGAGTAATCAGAATTGGAGAAGCATCTGGCAATTCCCTCCCACAGGAGGAATGCACAGTGATTACAGAAGTACTGAAACTTCTGCAAGACTCCTGCAGATCTCAGTGGTGATGTCATCACTGTGCATGCAGCTATGATGGCGAGGCTGACCTCACCTTCTCCAATCCTACTTGCTTATGTTGAAGCAGGCATGCCTATGTGGGGCAGCTTTAGTGCTTCAAAGTAAGCCGGGAGGGGGTGGTAAATGAGTCAGTGTAGCATAAGTTCTATATGCAGAGCTTTACATTTCACTGATATTGAATTGAGGCCAGTGTCTTACTTTCAGTTCCAATGGCAACATGCAAGTTCTACCACTACTGCCCCATCAAAGGAGTGGGAATGTAACAAAACTGAAATCTTTGGCCAACTATAATGGTGAAGATTTGTCTGGTGTTCAAATTATGGTGTGAAAGATAGCAGGCCATTTCACAAATGCTGTCCCTGAGCACCACTCCTTTCAATCTAATTGCAGTCCACTTGTTCTCTTCTAAAAACACAGCCGAGAATACTGTTACACACACACACACACACACACACACAAAAAGAGCTATCCAGTAATTTAATAACAAGAGTTCTCACAAATAAAATCCCTCAAGTGAAATCAAACTTTCCCTTAAGCAACTGTTCTGTAAATACTGTGTACATAGGCTGCCATCTTGTTCACATACATAGCCTGGCAATCCACCTTATATATTTGCATTTTTGTTTTTTGTTTTTGTTTTTTGGTCATTTAGAACTTGGCATTCTTTTCCACCCTCTTCAATGTCCAAAGAACCACTCCAGGATTCACCGATGCACTCTGATAACTCCCACCCCCAACCCAATCATTCTCTGGTAGAGAAAAGAGAGGAATTTGAGAAACATCTGGATAGTCCCATAATCAGGCAATGACTGATGACAGCATCTCCTGAGACCTCTAGAGGACCCCAGCAAATCTTGGTGGAAGATATCTTCAGTCTGTCTCTGGCTGGGGAACATAGATATTTCTCCAAACCCTTCTACTCTTCACCAGCAATGGAGTGGCCATTTGGGGGCACCTTTCATAGCACAAAAGTGAGTTCTGGGGGTGGTGACAGAACAGCTGTAGCAGGGTGCCACATGTGGACCATGTAGAATCTCAACCTTAGTTTTACACTCACAGCATAAACATTAGTTTTGTTACCATCAATCATGAGAGGAGTGAGGAAAAGGAACACCAAGAAGGCATTCTTGATGCCCCCTTCCACTGGAATGCTTTACATGGCTCTAACTGTAATGTGCATCAGAAGTGTTACACCAGTATTCTGAACATTTCACTATAAGACACATGTGTGCAGACAATTTTAAATATATGGTTAGGCATGTCTGGGGGCGATAATTTGACATTTATGCATGTATGTGATACTTGTTTATGATGCACGTGATGTCCGTGCTATGTGAATTTCTTTCAGAAAACATCTTCTCACTGTAATTGTAAGAAGTGGATCCTAGAAAATAAAAGAATATAGTTGATGTTGTTCTAGGTTAAGACAAGGCACCTTTGGTGGGTATGGAGATCGATTCCTCTCCCTATCCCTGGTCTCATTGTGAAGTATAACAGTACCTTATTATCATGTGTCAACAACTGAATTTGGATTTCGGGTCATGAAAACACCTTTGAATGAAGCATTTACTGCTTGCTTAAAAGACTCTGTGTGTGTGACGTTATTATCATAGGCATCAGACGAGCTCTCTGGCCAAGAATTCTAAGTGGCCCTCCCTAAACTGCAGATCCTAGGATTCCAGGATACATTGCCAAGTCAGTTAAAGTGCTGTGGCTGTGTAGTGTGAGAGAGCCCCAGTTATACCCTCCTGGCAACATCCTATTGTAGTATTATTGTGTTTGCTCTTAGGAACAAATAGAATATAGTCAACCCACCTGCTATTTTCTCCCCGCTTGTAGCAGTCTTTACTGTTTATGTTAATTTCCTTCCTGAAGCTCATAGTTTCACCACTCATCATGGCAGAAGTGGGATCTGTGGGTTGTATTACACTGTGATTTGGATACTACAGCATTATCATGCAAATATCTAGGAAAGAACTAATTATTTATACTCTTAAAAGCCAATCAAAAATAATCATGACAAAATCTGCCTAGCATTTTAAGCACACTGACTTAAATTTTGGGTACTTTTAACTAAATATTCATGGAAATGCCTGCAAGAGCTGGCAACTTCAAACAGAAATTCCAAACAGACATTAGGTAATTAAGTTTAATGGGCAATTCTGTACAGTTCAACAAAGGTAAGAAATGTATCTCTGTAAACACAAACTATAGCCAATGACAGAGACAGTAAGAATTCCCATAGCAAGAATTGCCCAGGCACCATCTCCAAACGCAGTGGAAAATGGAATGGAAGCAATGAACTTGAAAAGGGGTGCTTTCCAAGCTCCATAGGAATGAGAACACAGGACCTGTAAGCACTGACTTCCTCTTCCTGGACCTCCTGAGCAAATTGAAGAGATATCTTCTGTCTTCACTATAATCAGCTGTTTTGACTGTTCTAGATCTGAGTTCTAGCCTATATTGCTGAAACTACAAGCTCAAATATATATGTTCCAATGTGTGAAATCTGACAATGCAACATTGACATCAATTATTTCCTTCATCATCAGCTCTTCTCATGCCATTCCCAGCTACCCTTTAAGGAGATAGCAAGATGCTTTTGCCTCATATGCCATCTTGCATTTCTTCTGGTCAAAGAAGGTGAAAAATATCTGTCATAGAAATTGACATATATACAGTATGGGAGAATACTCAAAGCAAATCCTTTTAGATATCTTCTTTTTAGAATTAGCAATTAGGAATGACACATGGCAGTAACTATAACTCATAACTATATACTAGGTTTTGTGTGAGATTCTACTCTCTGTATAGTGATTTAGCAGACTTTCAACAACATTTAAAAATAAGACTGTCCTTGAAAGTATACCAAGGGGAAATGTGAATGCTACAACAAAACCAGTTATGAAGTTGATTTGTTTTAACTAGCGTAATATGTTTTCAGGTTGCTAGCATACATTTCATCTTTCAAATTCACTGAACAACCTTCAGCTGTCTTATGTTCTTCACTGAATGACCACCAAAGAATATTTTTATTTGCTGTTCTTGTTTTCATTATTACTAATGATTGGAATTCACAATCACCTTTATGAATGCTTAACCTAGAGTTATATTCATGAGCCCTACATATTCAATAGTGTAAGGCAGAAGTTCTTAAACTTTCTTGGTTAATGGCTGTCTTGGTGTTTCAGTAAATTTTCCATGATTCTCCTAAGTCAAAAGGAATACCTGACTGGTCCATTGACCAAGTAGTTAAGTCCAAACAACGATGAATATTTAGGAATTGATTTTCAGTGAAGAGTTGAAACTGTTGGAGTTGAAAAAACTTAAATATTCATTTCCACTTCTTAAGACTGTAGGCTTGTCAGTTGGCTTCAACTTATAGTGACCCTATGAATGCAAAACCTACAGGAGATCGTATTATTAAATGTCAGGTCTTGCATACTGTGGGCTGTGGCTTCCTTTATTAAGTAAATCCATCTGTAATGCAATCTTACTCTTGTTCTATTGCCTATTGATGGTAAGCATCACATCTTTTCTTTTTTTTCTTTCCCTACTGACCTATTAATGGCTTTTTTAGCCATCCTGGTAACTGTACAACTTTTATCGAGCATCACATTTGGCACTACACTTATCCTTAAAAGAAACTTCAGACAATCACTCTTTGCTGATCAACACACCCAGGTCTGTCCCAGTTACCCTCTCTATATTCAGACATCCAGTTTAAAAAAGCTCTTTTAAGCATACCCCTAAAAATTTACATATGGAAAGGCCCTTTGAAAAGAGAATCCACTAAAATTTGAATGACTGTCAAAAACTGATGAAAGTTTAAGGCCATTTCTGCACTACACTGTTATAGTGCTATTATTCCACTTTCAACATCCTCTGGAATCCTGGGGTTTGCAGTTTAGGAGGGGTCTTTAGAAATCTCAGCCAGAGAGCCCTTTGGCCTCTGTAAACTACAGCCCTGTTCCCCACCAACTCCTCCCCCTTCTCTGACATACAGATGTTTGCCACGAACAGATACGAGAAGGAGGACTGGGTAGAGGGAAGAGAACAGGGTGATACAGACATTTGCAAGATTTATTGTGGTCAAGGGGATTTGCAAAATTAGAATGCTGAGAATTAACTTATCATAATCTCTTCTCTTGGTTTAATGCACTAATCCATGCACACACACACACACAGAGAGAGGAACTGAAAGGGGACTCCTCATTCCTTTTTTCTCCCCCTGCCAGTGTGACTGCTGTTGTCAAGACTAACCCATCTGCCAATCCAGCAGTTATAAATGCAAAAAGGTTTCAACAGAGCTGCTACTGCTTGTTGCCTTTGCTTAGATGACAAATCAAAGTGTACACACAAGAAAAAGTAGAGGAGGAAGATTAAACAGGGTCCCTCTCAGGGTCCCTGGTGTGCACCAGCAACAACATTTTGCTCGGTCCATTTTGCTTTAGCAATGATTCTGATGATGGAGGCTGCTGATTCCTCTTTCCTCTAGTGTGTGCAAGGTGAGATGGGAGTGGCAGGAGCATTTGTGGAAGCAGTGCCAAAAATGTGTATGGAAATGGCTGGGGGCTGCTTTTCTAGCAAGAGAGCCCCCACCTCTTGTTTCTCACCTCACAACCTAGGAAGAAATGAAAGAAGTGCCAGCAGCTTCCATTGTGACAGTAAACATCTTGCTCAGGACTAAGTTGCCACAGCAGCAACCAAGTTAATGGAACTGAGCTGGCTGTAAAAGCAGGAGAGAGAATTATCCCATAGTGCCCCTGAGAACAATTTGCGGTACACCAGGGGAATGGGGCACAAATTTAAAAAATCTCTACCAGTCTCTGGAAGGACATAACAGTGGGTGTTACTCTAGCCTCTCTGTTAACTATTTTATATTAACTTTTCCATCTAAACAAACTAACAAACAAAGAAAAAAAACACCACAGAGATATAAATGGCATACAGATGACTTCCAACCCACCACAGAGCAGTTATTTATGGTTACTTAATACACTTCTGCGAAGTTCAATAAAATGACTGTAACTAAATAATTATTTCTAATTATTCCTGATCTACAAAACGGGTTATATAAAATTTAACCACATTTACGGTGATAATATAATTACTCTTTACTTTGTTAAGTGTAATAATACTGTGATATGGTAAATGCAACATTTTACAGTATTATTTCTAGGCATACTATTCAAATCCTACTGTTGCATGTCTCCCCCCAGCACCTCTTGGGCCCTTTTCGCATGGCATCTGCCACGCGAAAGAGGGCCTGGAGCCTCGCGCAATTGCAAGGAACGATCTGCATGATGCCCTCGCAATCATGCAAGGCTCCAGGGGCCAGCAGGCAACGATCGCGCACCTTTGCATTTTCGGCTTTCAGCCCAAAATGCTGCATGATCGCACATTGCTCCCGGGCCCCGCACGCACTTACCTGGTGTGCAGAGCCTCGGTAGCCGGGCCGGTCACGCTTCCTGTCTCAGTGCAGTCTGGGAAGGTCCCAGGCTGCAGTGTGAAAGAAAGAGGTGGGGCTCTCATGCAATCAGGAAGCTTGTGCGGAGCTGAAGAAGCAGGGAAGCGAGAGCCTCTCACAAGAGGCTGCTCGCTCGATCACCGCACTCCAGCGCCAAGAAAAGGTAGGATGCGGAAAGGGCCGAAACATTAGAACCTTTTTTAATTATTTCTTAAACTCATTGAAAGACCCTTCTTTAATCAAGTCACCAATTTGTCCATCTCAGCCATAGCCAACAGTTTCATCACCCAATCATCCTGGGTGGTGTCATGGGATCTTTCCATTTCTGAGCATAAAGTACTATTGACATCATTCTCATATGCTGTATAATGCTTACAAAGTTCTTATTTATCTGGTCCCAGTAAAAACAATTTGGGTTTCAGTTGAATTTATATCTTCAAAATGTCTTCCATCAGTGAATGCATCATTACTCAAAATCTCTTTGCTTTTTCACATGTCCACCACATATGAAAAAAGTCCCATCTACCTGGTTGCATTTCCAACATTTAGCTGAAAACTGCTTTTGGACATTTTTCTGGAGTTAAATACCACCTATACACCATCTTTTAAAAGTTTTCTTTCAAGTCATGACTTAAAGTAAATTTTGAAAATCAGTGACTTATTTTTAAAAGGTCATTTAGGCGCTCTGTAAAAATTACGTGAAGGGAGTTTGGGCCTTTCCGCCCTACACTGTTACAATGCTATTATTCCACCTTGAACATCCTCTGTAATTCTGAGGTTTACAGTTTACTGAGGTCCAAGAGCTCTCTAGCTGAGAATTCTAAATGCCCCTCCCTAAACTGCAAACCCCAGGATTCCATAGGATGTTGAAAGTAGAATAATAGCAGCCAAACAGTGTAGTGCAGAAATGGCCTTTGTTTCTGGAAAAAATGGCTACTGTGGAAACACCCCAGGAAAGTCTCAAAAAAAGAAATATTACTTGAGCAGAAGAGTCCAAGCTTGTGGGGGGAACAATGATGCATGAAATGGATTACTTAAGATATGGAGTAGGGAATATATGGTCGTCCAGACACTGATGGACTGTAACTCTCATCAGTCCTAGCCAGCATACCCAATGACTTCTGGAGGGCCACACATTTTCTATCCCTGCCCTAAGATGAGAAGATATTCCAGAGCATAATGATGTGCAGGTATGTGATGGGGGTAAAAGGGATATCTGGATGAGCCATAGAAAATGTTAAATGCACTGGCACCATAGGCAACACTGGGGAAAGTTATCAGGTAGATAAATAAATATGTAAATCTCTTCACCTCACCTACCACCAACTCCTCAACATCATCGCCAGAAGCAGGAACTCTATGTTCTCTTTTTGTCAGTTGAATTTATGGTCTCACACCATGTGTTTCCTGCGGAATTTGCTTGTGGATGGTGTTATGTTTAAAAAGCTTCTTTTAAATTTTCATATTAAGGCTGTTTATTGCTCATTTTGGTTCAGCAATATTTGTCCCTGTTAGTGATATGAAAAGAGCAGCATGACAAGGAGATGATGCATTCTGCTGAGCTGAGAAAAACCAACCAACAGTCTCGTATACAGTGCTGATAGCACCCGACTCAGCAGTTCAGTCTCTAAAAATATAAACGGCCTTCCTATGACCTCTAATTACCACTGCTGAGAAGCTTAAATAAACTGATGGAAAATAGTTTTAAACTCTCTTGTTTAAGCCTTCATTCATTTTTATAGCTTTAGTTTGTATTGCAGTTTCACAGAAGGCCTGGAGCTTGCAAAAGCAATTTTTTCTTTGTAGTATATACCAAAGACTGCATAGGGAATATAAAGCAGAGAATAATAATAATAACAATAACAATAACAATAATACCAACAACAACAATGCAAGAGATTTAAAAGTTTTTAAATTCCTGCTTATGTCTATAATTGCATAAGGATCTTTCATTAGAAAGGGAAAGAGATATGTGGTAAGGGGAATATTGGGAATACCTTCTCCCAATCTAAATTAGAGTTTGGGAAATTGACTATGGCTCTGAGAATATCCAAGCCAGCATGCCCAGTGGCCATGCTGGCTCTGGGATTCTGAGAACCATAGTCCAAAAGAATAACTTTCCAAGCTGGGATCTCCAGACCAGCAGTGAGAATAGGTGCTGTCACACAGTACCAGCAAATTTCATGTCAAGAGATCAGCCAGTGAGGTAAGAATAACAATGACAATTTAGAGTCTTTTCCATTAAGAAATAGGAGACAGACCTTTGGCTTTCAGAAGCCTCCAGAATCCATGACTTCAAGTGTATGATCTGGAATGCAGGTTCATTACTCTGTTTCTTTAAAGCAAAGATGGAAATTGTGCTGCCTTCTAGGTACTGAACTACAGCTTTGGGCATCCTTTGTTACTGGCTGTATTGCCAAGGGCTTATGGGAGATGCAATCCAATTTAATCTAAAGAGCCATACAATTACCACTCCTGCTTCAAGAATAAGGCCTCCTATTGAGTGAGTGGAAGAAGGATCAGATGGGCAGATAGCTCTCATTGACCTTCCCTTCCAGTTTCTTTTTCAAAAAGGACTAAGCAACAATTGATGTAAAAATGGCCTGTGCTTCAGATCCTGGAAAGCTACCACCAGTACAGAATACTACTAGGTTGAGGTGAACAATTAGTTAGATTCAATTGCTATAAGGAAGCTTCCCCTATTTGAAGGATTTGTTCTCAGTTTTAGATTCTGCTGGCACCTAGCCTTAGTGCTGTCTGTTAATGACTACAGTATTCTGTTCCAAGTACTGATAGTGCATCTTCTTTGGTATCATGTCCTTGTCTGCCAAGACCCCATCCACAGATGGGATCCCAGTTCTGCATTCATACTACTGACATTGGTTCTTCAGAACAGTTGACATATTCAGGTCCCCTACGTCACACTGGAAGTGCATAATGTTTTTTTCTTGGAAGTCAAAATCACAGATTTCATTGCAACCTTGGTAGTAGTTGCAACTGTTTTTTCTTTCCCTTTTCATTGACTATGCACCTCAAAATACCTTTCTCGGATCTTGGAGTGACCCATCTAAAATGAATTAAATGCTGAGTCCTCTCTGCTTATTTTTGCTTAAGCAAGGTTTTACTGACTATTGTTTTTGATGGCAACTCTCTGTGGTCAAAAGTAAAAGACAAGAAGGGACCTTTACATACTACACTGTTATAGTGCTGTTATTCCACTTTCAACATCCTATGGAATTCTGGGGTTTGTATTTTACTGGGGCTAAAAAGCTCTCTAGCTGAGAATTCCCAATGCCCCTCCCTAAACTGCAAACCCCAGGATTCCACAGGACATTGAAAGTGGAATAATAGCACTATAAAAGTGTAGGATGGAAAGGGCCACGGTCTTAAGGACTTGTACTATAAGTGGCACCAGTTTTTTTCTCTTACTGTATTTTACAGGTTGCTTATCCCCTACATTAGGAATAAGTGGTCTGTAAAATACATTGGTACAATTATATCTACAAGTCCAGTACTATATGGAATGTAGTGGGCATAGCTGTCCCACCTTTGTTCACAAGTTTGCCAGAAGCTGGACATGTCAAGACTTTTCAAACAAATGCTAGTAGAGTTGGCAGAAATTCCTCCCCAAATTTTCCATATAGACATCATAGTGTGATTTGTAATACATCTATTATATTTTGTCATTTCTGAGGACTTATCATTATTATTGCATCCTGCTGTGGAAAATTAGAGTAACCAAGAAAAAAAAATTGGACCGAAAGAGGCTTTAACTTTGGGCCTTTCTGAAACTTACCTTTTTTTTCATGTGGGGATTCAGGGAAAGCCTCTTCTGGAAGGGGAGCACTTCTGTCACTCTCCCCCTCCACATCGGCTGCCTACTGGACAAGAGGAAGTGCCATGGCTCTGCCTCTCCCTTCCATAGCTCAGCCTGGCAGTTTCCCAGGCCATTCTGCATGACAGTAAGTGCGGGAGGGAGGCAGGAGGTGATAAACCCAACAATGATTTAATCTGCGATTGGAACGGGTTGCCACGAGATCGCCACAGGATCACAATGATATCATGCAGAACTGTCATTGTGATCCCATGGCAATCCTGTGGCCATTGCAGGTTGGAGGTGGTGTGCGAAAAGGGCCTTTATTGAATAATCAGGTTTCAATATTTTGGTATAAAAGGACATCCAGCCCATAAGTTGTGGCTGGCAATCCCATTAGTTAGTCCTGTCATTGTTAATTACTTTCAAGTTGGCTTCAACTTATGGCAATCCTATGAATGAGAGGCATCCATGAGTCGTGGTCATCAAGAGCTCTGTTAGCAAACTCAGCGTCATGGCCTTCCTGAGTGAGTCTATTCACCTGTAAAGTGCTCTTCTTCTTTTCCTACTTCTTTCTACTTTACTGACCATTCTTATCTTTTATATGAGTCACACCATCTCCTGAGTATGAGTGCTTGAATGAGATGGCACCACAGTTCCCAACACAGATAAATCACAGAGCCTGGGATATTGAGAGTGAACTGAGGTGCCCTCTCATTCAAGCAGCAAAAATAAAGAAAATATGAAGGGAGGAGAATATTAATCAAGCATTCACACATGTTGAAAAAGAAAATAGTGACTGACTTGGAACCCTATCTGCTGTGCCTTCACTTTACAATAAGCAAGCCAAGATAGCAGTTGGTAATAGGATGAGAACTGCTATAGCCTATGGTGCTGATAGACACCTCGAGGAACAATTTCCACATAGCAGTAATGCTAAATTAGCATTTTGTTTCAGAAAGTATGCTTTCCTACTCGCTGAAAGGAGTAGCTGCTCATGAGTGGTGATTATGCAAAATAGTAGCCACTAATATGTTTTCATTTCTTAATTACACTCAGTGTGTTCTGTAAGTGACTGCCAAGTTTATTTCATGAATGTGCATTTGCTTATGAAGGATTATAAGCGTTCGGTGTCTGTGGACCATCCAAAATCAAATCAATTGAACCTTAGCAGCAATCTCTTACCTCCCAAACACATTCTTAATTAACACACAGTGGGGGGTTGGAAATAGGCACTTTTTTGTCTCATTATGTAATCTGCAAGCCTCAGGATAAACAATGTGTGGAATGAAGTTAAAGGTTTTTTTTTTTAATTTGAAAAAGGAAATGCAAGGAATTGATATTTTGAGATGATCTGGCACAGAACAATGAGTCTGGCAACACAATTAGCAAAATGTGAATTACTTTGCTTCTATTAGAGGGAAGAGAGAAGAGAAAACAATAAGCAAGGCATTAAGAAAAAAGAATTAGATGTGAAATGACAGTCCCATTAGGAAGGAGGGTTAGAGTTCCTTTTTGTTTGTACAGTGAGAGACTGACAAATCATACAAAAGAAAAACAGGGATGGTCTTTCCTTCCTATGGAGAAAACAACAAGCCAGCTGTTCCTTTCTGAGCAAGGCCTTTGACACTCATGAGTTGGCAGACAAAGTACATCTTGTATCCAGTGATTTTTTGGTGCTGAATTCAGGGATGAACCAGAAAGCAAAGTGGGAGAGCCATGATCATTTTTGTTTCCACTTATGGCAAACTACCTTGTATTAATCACACATACCACCTCTGGCATCTGGCTGAACCACTTAACTTCAAGTTGTTTGAAATTTAACTTTAGCTTGCTCCATTTCAGGCAGTGGTGATCTGCAGATCTCTTTCTCAAACCTAGCCTAATTTAAAACAATGCAGGATTTCACTTTTTTTCTGCTGTCCCTGGCCATTTCCACAGGACATTGCTATCCCACAACAGTATCGGGTTGTTTCTGGTCCAGCAGTCATGCTACCACATGACATTGTTGCTATCCGATCCCCAAGCATTGCAAAACCATCTTATATCATTTCCAGAAAAAATCCATTAAGAGCCTCCTTTAGTGCTTCAACCCCATAATAGTGCTTGATAGTGCTTCCTGTCCTCCAGGACAGGATCCAGGAGTGGGCAGAGTGTGGATGTGCCCTGCTTGTTCCTCTCGTGGCATGGTAACTTCAAAATTTATCAGCTGTCTGTGTTTATTTTAAATTTCTCCTTTGAGTTAAAACTTCTTTTTTTAAAAAAATACATTTTTAAGCATTATAGTACAAAAGTGCAATAGTGTACTGGTGTGTCATGCCATTACAACATTGCTATGCTAGTATGGATTCCAAAAAAAATTAAAAAACTGACCAGTCAAGGGCAATGGGGTGGGGTGAAGGCAGGAGAAAGGGAGTAGCCAAGGATGCTGTAGTGCAGAAGGAACACCAGTTGCGATACCACTACTCATCCACTTTCAAGTGGAAGGGTACAGAAGAGTGTGTTTCTAACCTGCTACCATCATACAAATGGCAATGCTGGGATTGTAATGGAAGAACACACTAATGAGATATGGTGCAGAAAGGGCCTCTGTCTCTTACTGCCTTTGGCAAAAACCTCAGCCTTTTTTACTCTAATTCTGCAGAGTTACTGCCAGAGGGAAGCAAATCTTGGAATATTACTTTTATTATTTTTTTAAATGGATATAATAACCTGCCAAAGCCATATAAAACTGAGCAGCGGTAGGGCTATGACCTGGAGGTTCTTTGACACTAGACAATTATAGCACTATGATTCTGCTCTAACTGCCATGGCTACATTACACTGAATCCTGGCATTTTTAATATAAGGAGTCATCAGGTACTTTGGTTGAGAATTCTAGATACAAGAAATCTCAGTATTTGACAGGATAGAACCCTCAACTGCCAATCCCTGGATTCCACTGGATGTTGCCATATAGTACTATAACAATATGGAATATAGGGCTATACCATTATAGTGTGATAGAGTAGCTAGAGCAGAGCTTTCCAGACTTTTCCCGTTGGTGACACGCTTTTTAGACATGCATCATTTTGCGACACAATAATTTCAGTTTTACTAGCAAACCGGAGGTTAAACTAACCCCTTATAAGAGATATAGACACATACATAAATATTAGTAACAAAATGTATGGGGACACAACATATCTCATGAAAACCTTTCATATATTTTTAAAAATATATGTTTTATAAACAATAACATACATTTCCAAGATTGTAGGTGATAACCCTACACACTTCAGGCGACACACTAACTTGCTACAGCACACCATTTGGAAAGCCCTGAGCTAGAGAATCAGCCCTGTGGCCTATACAAAAAGAGGCATATGCATGCATGAGCCATGTTTATGTCTATGTGTGTCAACAACAGGGTCCTGGTCATAGCTTCACAGACTTAAATCCAGTTGTCACTCACAATTAGGGTAGACTCACTTAATAAATGGAATTTGCATAAGTGTTGACTTACTAGGTTCCTAATGATTCAACAGGTCTACTTCAGCTGGAACTAAAAATTGGACTTGGCCAGATGTGGGAATCATATGCCCCTTTAAATGTTGCTAAATTACAACTCCCAGCATTCCTCACCACTGGCTATGCTGACTGCAACTGATGGAATTTGCAGTCCAACAGCACTTGGAGAGCTACATGATTCTGGCACCTGCTCAGGCTGCAATCTTTAAAGATGAGATGAAATATTCTGGCAAATTCAGCTTGAATTCACATATTTCCTCTGCTGCTTCTTTCAGATACAAACATTGGTGGGACTGATGGTTATGCTGGTAAACAGGACAAGGAATATTATAAATATCATGTCGCTGCCTTTGTCCAAACAACATGAAATTCTTTGGTCTGTATATGTGAGACAAGGAGTTTGGAGCAGGCTAACATGGTAGCAATCATGTGAAGTCCAACAATCCGAAGGGACTTTTAGTGGTACTGGCAAGTAAATGGGGCATAGGACTTTTCATATAAAGAGGGAACCAACCAAGATTTCTCTGGAACAGAAAAGTAAACCCAAAAAGGAGCAGAAGAAAACAGGCTGGCCTCCAACAAGCTGAGTCCACCCCTAATGGTTGGAGCCTGAAACCTTGAGATTCAGCTCAGCAGATTTAATCTCTGTCCCCACATATTAGCTGGAAATATTAGGAGGAGGTGGGCTGATAACAAGAGCAGAAGAGCCAAACTGCCCAAACTGCAGTGTTACCCTGTATTCTGGGGGTCCTGGGAGGGACGCCTAAATAACCTTGCAATTACACAAATTGGGGAAATTAGTCAAGAGCACTGGTTGGCAGAATGAGAGGCAGGGCAACGTAGTGAAATCTTGTAACCCAGTTTTTACGGGGTCAGGCCAAGTCAAGAAGCAGACTGGTTTGAAAATAATGAATGATCTTTATTAAAGACAGGCACACAATGTAAGCAACACAGGCACACAGATAACTAAGGAAAATAAAGATGTGAGTAAGATAGTGGGATTTTCAGAGGGATAGTTGATTCGGGTGATATGAAACCTGTCCTGAAGCCCGGAAGAAGATGGAGAGCGAGGCTGGGGTTTGATGTATCTCAGCACGTGGAGCTGAGGGGAAGCTCGCCAAGCGATGCGGCAGCGATCCGAGGAAGCGCTCAAAGTCAGGGGTTTTTATAAGGAGAATTGTGACCGCAGGCTAGGTTGGACTTGGGGAGAACAATAGATTTGGGGCGGGAGACAAAGCCTCTGAAAGGTCAGAATTTGAATGATTGAGTTACAGCCAAATTGTCAATAGGATAGCCAGTATGCAAACGCGGGGTACTTGAGCGTTGTATACTCAGATCATCAAGCTGCCAGCGCTAGGCAGAGGATCTTTTGGAAGTTGTGTGCATGCCTAATGAAGGTTCTTGCCTTGAGGTCTCCTAAAGCTGCGAGTCGGCTATTGCTGGCCTGCCTGTATTGTTTTAGAATATTACGGCGATTATCAGCCGAGCCTGTATGCGTGCTTGTCCGGTGGCCTCGCAAGCACATGGAAGGGATATGTGAAGCCAAATTATCGATATCAAAAGATATATTTTATATCCCCCAAAGCTCGGGCTAGCCAGGGCAGTAACAGCAGCCCAGGCTGGAAGAAAGCCTTGTAGAGCATCAAAAAGGGCTGTGTGGTGGTGGGGAGAGAGAAAATGAAAGAAAGAAGGGGAAAAAACACAGAGAAGATCACTTTGAAAGGCTTCATGAAATGAGATTTGTTCATTCTGTGGCAGCCATGAAACTCTTTCATATTCATCCTGCAAGTTTTTCTTTTCTTTCTTTCTTCTTCTTCTTCTTCGTCTTCTTTTTTTAAATGAAGCAGCTGTCAGTTCTCAGAAAAGAATGGTGAGCTGAGAAGTATAAGAGAGTAAAAGACTTGGAATAGTTATTAACCACTGGATGCTGTCTTGTATTAATAGCTCTCATGTTCAGTACCGCAGGAAGCAGCTGTATATATAGAACTGATTTATATTCTGCCAACAAGGACAATTCACCAAAGGCCACACACCTTGTCTTATATAGGCCAATAGGGCATAAAGTCAGGAAACTTGAACAGGAGTAGAAGTATCATGGAGTGGGAAGAATCTATCAAGCAAAATGACCCAGAGGCATATAGCATTTTGATCCTACTTTCAGTTACCTCTTTCTAGAGAATGGTCAGCCTGTACTTTCCGCTTATTGTATCTCCATAGGCCAGACCAGGAGTGAGCAAAGTGCAACCCTTGGGCTACATGTGGCCCCCAAGACTGTTTCTGTAGCCCTTGACACCTGTACCAGACTACCTAGACTACCCTTTTTCTGGCCTAAATAAATAGGTGCATCACCTCATTTCAATGTCAGCTTTTCAAAAGATAACAGGTTACCCCTGCACTGTTAAACATCAACAGTGAGTTGGGTTTTTTTAATGAACTTCTGCCTATTTCCAGTTCTTCTTTTTTTTTTTTTTATAATGGCGTTTTTGGCAGCATGCTAAGTCAAAAATTAAGCAGAAAACTACCCCCTGCAGCTGTAACTGTAGCCCAATGCTGGAATAGACAGACTTTCCAAAAGCATTACTGATTATGTTCCCAAGATCATGGAGAAGTCTATCACAGAGCAACAAAGAAAATACAGACAGAAGAATTATGTAGGTCAGACTCAGTACAAGGTAAACATATGATGTTTACAAACTTAATCTCTAGCATATATTGGATAGTATATTAAGAAAAGGAAAACTGGAAAAGGAGAAACAGTTGTGGAGTAACAGCTTCTGTTGTATGAAGATCAACCTCCCAGTCTGTCACCAGACAGAATTCACAGTACTGGTTGTAACCAATCAAGCTCTATATGGCTTAGCCCAAGGCTTTCTGGTAGACTGTGGCCATTTCTGCCCTACACCGTTCTAGTGCTATGATTCCACTTTCAACATCCTATGGAATCCTGGGGTTTGCAGTTTAGGGAGGGGCCTTTAGAATTCTCAGCCAGAGAGCTCTTTGGCCTCAGGAAACTACAAACCCCAGAATTCCACAGGAGGTTGAAAGTGAAATAATAGCACTAGAACAGCGTAAGGCAGAAATGGCCTGTGTCTCCCACTATGAGTCTGCCCGGACCCTGAAATCCCTAGCAGATCTTCTTTTTTTCAGTCTCACTACCAACTTCTTGGGTACAGGTGATGTGGATGTGAAATAGGGCCTTTTCAATGGCTGCTCTGGGTTGTGGTGGAGGTAGCAAGGTTCCTCCCTAGTTGTTCTTCCATCAGCAAGCAAAGACTCTTCTGTTCCAATTGGCTTTTACAACTGGAGGTTTTTAAGGAAAGGGCATTTAAGGGGGTACTGTATTGTTTCAAATTCTGTTTTTAACTACTTTTTATCCTTTGTAAATATTTGTTTTCAATTATTTTAATATTTTTAAATATTAAACATTAAAACAGTTAACTACTATTTTATTGCTGACTTTTTGTACATCTTTAACTTTTACTATAATCATTTTAATTTGTAAGCTGACTTAAATCCTAATAACAGGATAAAGGTTAAGCATCAATAACATTCATCATCATCATCATCATCATCAATATCACCACCACCATCATCCAAAGAAGCAAATTTCACTGTTTTTAAAATAACCTACTGTTGATTTAAATAGGACAATCAAGTTCCTTATTCCAAAGACAGTAGCTTCACCACCAGCATATGTTTGTGAAGGGGATCCTGGCATCGAATCCTGCCCATTGGTTGCCATGTTTGTTCAGATAAATGTAGGATATTTTAGTGAAGAAGCTTCCAGTTCTCCCCCTTTCTATAGAAATAGTACAAAACCAAAGGTAATGGAGTGTGTATTTACATTTTAACCATACTTCCTAATAAGAAGAAATCACTTTACCACCAAAGCTTTAGGGAATATCTATTGGTCATGAAAACTCAATCTGCAAGGTATACTGGTTTACATGAAGAATTGATTTATATCCTGCTCTCTCCACATTTGCTTTGTTAATTGAGATAAGATGGGATAATGGCAATCTACTAAAAGCTGAATGTGGCTTTAGGGGAAATGGAAATGTGAAATGCATTACAATGACAAACAGGAATGGGATAAGATTTGTTTGGTCAGCATGAAACATGAAGGAAAACCAGAACTACAGCTAAATCCTTCATCTTTCTGAATCGACTTCCTTCTCCTTTTACAATATCCATTTCTACACTCATAAGCTCAGAACTTGAATGGAAGAGTCTGTTCAGATGCAATCAGTTCAGAAAATATCTTATAATATGATGGCAATACAGCATTGTTTCCAACAACACATGGACCCTAATTTCAATGTCTACAGTTCCATTTGGATACTTTGGATTGCAAGAATGCTGTGCTACCTGAACTTTATTCTGAACTTGGGAAAGTTCTCTCCTCTCCAACCCCCCAACAGTGAAAAGGCTGATTCAGACTTCTCAGCTAAACTATCATTTTAATCTGATTTACTGAAGTTCCTGACTTTAGTTTGGAACTGGTTCTTACAGAGGTACTGAGCTAAATTATTTATTTTGACTATTTGTTTATTTCTATTTAGTTACATTCCACCTTCTTCCTAAGTTTGAGATTCAAGGAAGCTTATAACATTTAAAACAAACATTGCTAAAAATTCATCTCATAGAAAAGATACAGATGTACTTAAACTATCAACAAAATTAATCAGACGTTATTTCCTTGTAGATGGAATCGGATTCATATGCAGTACACAAAAATTTCATTGATTTTTTGGGATACTTTTAGATAGGAACAATGTCAGATTTAGCCCATTGACAGAGAATATTTCTTGATCTCAGTTCTTTCGCTTACCCTTTTCTATAGTATATCAGAAGATACACAAGCAAAATTTGTTAAGGTTCAACAGTCTGTATAATTTTACCCCTACGTATTTAACTGTTCCCACATTACAAGGTCAGCTTGCCTGATACAGCTTTTTGACCCTTCACAAAACTATTTTGCTGGTTTTTAAGTATTTAATTAATACAGCAGCACTATCATAAAACAAACAGTCATTAATCTTATTTATCTGAATTGTTTTTCACTAGAGTTTGATATATAACCTACCCAAAATAAGTCCCACTGAGTTCAATTGATTTTTCCACCAAGATAATAGATACAGGATTGCAGACTAACAGAACAATCCTATACTTCAGTTACAGAGGAGAAAACATACTGCCACTATACCAGCAGAACAGCCCTCATATCATACAAATGGTTGCCTCACAGAGGCCATTTCCGCACTAGCCTGTTATAGCGCTATGATTCCACTTTCAACATCCTATGGAATCCTGCAGTTTGCAGTTTTGGGAGGGGCTGGATGGCCCCTCCCGAAACTGCAAACCCCAAGATTCCATAGGATGTTGAAAGTGGAATCATAGTGCTATAACAGGGTAGCGCAGAAATGGCCAGAGGTAGGGGAGACCTGTTTCCACAGCCAGTGAGTTCTTCTGGCAACTAATAGGTTAGCAAATTATTCGTTTAAATTCACTTGGCTGTTCAGTAGGGTGATTGGCTTCAGAAAAAAAAAATCAAAAGAAATTCAGATGAATATACACTTGGTCCTTGCTTATCCCACATCTGTTTGAGACTGTAAAATAAGTAAACTTTAATCTCTCCTTTTTCAGATCACTGCACAACCATATTCAAGATTGTCCTTGTAGACATGAGATGTGGACACACTGCTGTTTTATATTCATTCCACTGTTATTTCCACCTCCTTAAATGAAAGAAATCTTAATCTTGCCATCAATCCAGTCTTTAGGCCTGTTCAGTCTCCTGACCTTGTATTAAAAGAGAAAACTTTATATTATTTTTT
This sequence comes from Cyclura pinguis, assembly GCA_030412105.1. NCBI lineage: Eukaryota > Metazoa > Chordata > Lepidosauria > Squamata > Iguanidae > Cyclura > Cyclura pinguis. The sequence goes on from CM059600.1 coordinate 138,155,200, forward strand.
AACAGATTGTATGTCATGTTACAAGAATCTCTCAAGGTTAGTCAACAGGGAGAGTGAGAATTTGCAGTATACAGTATATATGGTGACTATAGTGCTTTTTGTGGAGACGGAGATGAGTAAAATTACATTGTAAATCTGCAAAGAAACATTCTTCTGTTTTCACAAGTAAGCAAATAAAATAAAGTATAATACAACAGAGAGCCAGTGTGTGGTGTAGTGATCTGAGCATTGGACTATAACCCTGGAGACCATAGTTCAAATCCCCACTCTGCCATGGAAACCCACAGGCTGACCTTGGACAAGTCACACTCTTTCAGTCTCAGAGGAAGATAAAGGCAACCCACCACCCCCTCAAACAAACCTTGCCAGGAAAATCTTATAATAGGCTGAAGTCGGAAATGACTTGCAAGCACCCAGCAACAAATAACCTGGCAATACTCATAAATCAAACTTTACAGCAACAACATTTAGGTTATTCAAAATCACTTACTGAAAATGTAACCCTGAAAAAGTAATCCCTGATTACCCAACCATTCTTCAACCAAGTGTCATGGATATTTTATAAGCCGCAGAATTAAAAGAGGTTGTGGTTGTATTAAACCGGGACTTGAGCCATACCTAAAACAAGATAAGAGCAAGAAGGGATTTTGTCTCTGTGTGTGTGTGTGTGTGTGTGTGTGTGTAGTTATTACTTCTGGATTTTGTTTGGCTCTCCTCACCTACAAAGCTTTCTGGGCTCAAATGAAGTATGCTGCTTGTTTCTTATTGTGTAAGAGTCCCTCTCACTGGGTATGCAGATTTGCTCAGCTCAGGTTATCTTCCTGTACCGAAATGTGACATCTTGGTTAAGGCACAGGCTGCCAGGCAGCCCACATCTCAAGAGAATTACTTATTCACCTAAAAACTTTTTGCAAGCTGCCCAAGAGATAAGCCCTTTCTTAAATTCACATTTACTAATTAGCTATAACATGATTAGGTTCCATTTATGGTTATCTGCACTGTGGTGCTATGCAAAAAAAAAAAGCATCATGGATATCAAGTACAGTACAGTAGGCCAAGGAAAACTGAAGGATCTTCTTTTCACACAGAAGGAAAAAAAGTCAAAATAAAAAGTGCATTTTTAGATGATGATAATGATGGTGATGATTAAAATTGTTACTTTGTTATTGGGTGTATAGTCTACATTTCCTCCAAAAGCTCCAATGCAATGAATGTAGCTGTTCTGCCAGTCAGTTTGGTCCTGATGGTGTCACATGGACTTTCCAGGGATATACAGTTGAAACACTGTCATAGGGAATAAAATATGCATCTTTTCACAAAATCAAACACATTCACCCCATGCAATCCTTCATTTAACACAGGGCTGGCAACTGCTTAAACGGTTGTATCTTGCAAGGGCTGTACCATACCTCGTAGGCACACAGCAAGAAATGGGATGCCAATTCTGACCACCAATTTTGTTTATTCTTTGGCTGTTTTTGACCATTTTTTTTCATGTGGGGACTGAGGGATGACTTAACCAAAACTGCCACATTTCTGCATAATTTGGGGCAATTTGGATCCTTTTCAGGTGAAAAAGTACCCCCCCCCCAATTTTCCCTTTCAGGGTATTAAGGTTTCGAGGTCTCCATGGGGAAGCAAAATAAGGTTCAAGGGCTACCTGTGACCAATAGGCCACACTTTCCCCACACCTTTTCTAACATAAAGTGGGATCTGCTTAACAGTGGAGAAGCCCAGAAGGAACGGCTGCAACTTTTACAACACCAACGGCAAACAGTATAGAAACTCACTGAACTGAGAAACGGGGAGAGTCATTAAATAATAATATCTACCTCATTTGTTTATGAGAAAGTGCAATTGGGATTATGGAAACCTAGCATCCAATGGCCACTTGGGAACATTACAAATTTTGCATTTTTATCATACTGATGAGACTCTGGCCCTTTTCGCACAGCATTTTCCATGAGAAAGGGCCCCTCGAGTGTCACACAAATGTGAGGAGAGGTCCACACAGCGCACTCACATTTGCGTGATGCTCCAGGGCCTTGCAGGCACCACTCGAGCATTTTTTCATTTTCGGCTTGAAGCCGAAAATGGTGTGCGGTCGCACATTGCTGCCAGGCCCCGCATGCACTTACCTTGCGTGTGGAGCCTCCAGAGCCGGGCTGGTTGCGCTTCCTGTCTCAGTGCAGCCTGGGAAGGTCCCAGGCTCCACTGTGAAAGAAAGAGGCGGGGCTCTCGTGCAAACAGGAAGCTTGTGCGGAGCTGAAGAAGCAGGGAAGTGAGAGCCTCTCACAAGAGGCTGCTCACGCGGTCGCCGCACCCCAGCACCAAGAAAAGGTAGGATGCGGAAAGGGGCTCTGTCTCTCTTTTTATTACAGTCTTGTGACCTGCCTTATAGGACAGTGCTGCTTTAACCAAAGCAGAAGGCAAGGACAGAATGACTGGAATGAAATTGAAGACTTTACAGCAGTTTCTTGGAAATAGTGTCTATTCACCTTAATCAGGTTTCTCAATAAATATGTGTAGGCTGGTGTAGCCCCTTCCCCTACTATCTCCTGGCCTTTCCACACCCTAGGGAGACCTTCCAAAATATGGAATTGCCGGAGATCTGGACTGTAACTGTGCTTTTTTGAATCTTCTCCTAGATTAGACTTATGTTTCATTTTAATTTTTTAAGTATTTTAAAAACAGTTGTTTCTCTAGTTAGCTTCAATAGATTGGATTGGAAAGTAAAAACTAGGTGCATTTCATGTCCCTTTAAAATGAATGAGACTTGCTTGTGAATTTGGTTGTCAACTTCAGTGTGAGTTTAGACACGTTTAAAATTTTGAATTGTATCCATTGATTGCTTCATAAAGGAGGTATTAGTTTATGCCTAATGCCAAGGAGGAGGAAGCCATGCTGATCATACAAATTCATTCTAGCCATAAAAATGTTTACGTTTGCACATTTCTGATAGCAGGAATTTGTTGTTATTGTTGCTGCTGCTGCTACTACTGTTTATATAACTAGCATTTAGGAATGTGTATCAGGTACATGATTAGGTTTTGGTGAAGGATGGAGAGAAATTTCAGTGAACTCAATGATCTCAAAAAAAAAAAAAGTGGCCTTTCCCATCTCCTGAGACTCGTAGCAAGAAAATATATACCTTGCCTTGAGCATTCACACATTTATAAGCAAGCAAACTTTATTTTACGGTCCATAGTCCCACCATAATGAACCATCTGAATTGTACAATATTATGTATAAGAAAGGTACACCTACTAAAAATAGGATATAAGTGCACACAGTAATTTAAAATTATAAACAATATGGATTATTAGGTAAAATATAGATAGGTGCTCATTAATTCCGCCTCATTAACATAATAAAATTGGATTGATCTTATAGTATGTTCCTAGTATCCTGACATAGTTCCTCTCTCTGTTCTTAATAGCCAATGACAGAAATTTGGCAACTGATAGTGTTATGTTAGGACATATGTCCTCCCACAGGAATTTTGCATAAAACTTTTCTGAATGGCCTGGCGTACAGCTCAGTAAGGGAGAGATCAAATGATTGCAACTTTGACTATAAAAAAAATGTAAGATAGCAAAATATGTGACATGTTTCAGCATCTTGCTACCCACAGGGGCAAAGTCTTGCAGAAGCAGACAAGCAAGTATATCTACTAAAAACTAATTCTGAGGAGAAAGCATTGCATCTGGCTGCAGTAAATAATATGCAATAGTTTGGCCCAGTTAATTTATTTAAATAGGTAGCCTGACAGAAGGACCCTACAAACCGGATTTTTAAAGCACTGGAGAAGCAGGATGAGATGGAATTAGCCCAAAGATTGGAGAAAGCAATATCCCATAATCTTTGCATAACAGATTTTAGTGCTGTCTCATGACCCAAATTAAGGAGCAAGAACGGAGAGAGGCCAATAGTGACCATTTTGTGGACTATGTACTTGGACCACTTGCTGACATAGTTATCCAATGCAAGGTGGCCTACTGGACCTTTGCCACATTTAAAGACAGACACTTTAAGCCATTGTTTGAACACCAAGTTCCAGGCCCTTGTAGAGAGAGGGCTTTCTCCTGTTTCCAGTAGTAGCACTGAGTTATGGACACATCAAGGAATATAGAGGCATTCCCTGGGAAATTTGGTTGAAAGTTATCAAGTTCAGAGTTAATAGCCTCAATCCATAAAGCATAAAACAATTTGGACGTAATATTTGTGTTAAATACCTTTCTGGCAAAAGGAACAAACTGATTCCCTTTCGTATGAAAGAACAATAAAATAGGTGTTTTAGAGCCTGAAGAACCACTCAACTCTTAACTATCTCTGTGGGGTTTTTTTAAAATGCATTTATAAGATTTACAGGGTATTTTCAAGACAACAGTACAGACAAACCAATAGACATCAACAAAATCCTTCCTTCATCATATACACCAAACAATTCACAGATTAAAGCAATAATAGCAGTGAATGGTCTGACAGCTGTATACTGAAGAACACCGAGCTGAACAACAACACCTCTCCTGTTGCCCATGTTGGACAGCAACACAGCAGTGGCAGATGGTTCTGCTGGTCTTTGGCTTCTATGATTAACACTAGATTTGGATACCAATTGGTCAGGTAGTTTGAAAGAAATACCATGAAATTATAGACGGCATATGCTTTTTAGCATTCTCTACAAGCATCCACATATATTGCAATATTGGGATACTTCAATGCTGTCCAACTGTCTAAACTGTAAATTGGCACCATCCATAGAATCCTTATGATTGGTTTCTGTAATTCTGGCTCGGTATAATGAACTAAATGCTGCAATATTCCCCAAAGAGATATTGATATTATCATCAATAAAAAGATTCCAGCTATAAACCATGCCTTGGTATGGATTCCAACCTTCAGTTTCTGCAACTCCCACAGGCACAGTGACATGGCCACCAAGAGCCCCACAACATAAACCATGGCCACTAGTGCCTGGATCCAGTGCTACCATTTCCTGCAGGTGCAAGGCACGGTGCCGCTTGGTGCAGAAGCAAGGAGCAAGAGGAGGAGAGAAAGGGTTTGTGAGTACCTTAGGGTCACCTCATTTCTGACAGGACCTGCCACTGCCAGGTCAGGGGCTCGCTGAGTCAGTCCCAAAACTGCACCGCAGAGCAGAAAGCATCACTGCTGCCTCCACCATCACTCTCATGGCCTGCCTGCCACCCCCGCCTTAGCTTTCTCTCTCTCTCTCTTGTCCCCACAACAAACCACCCTTTGCCTCCAGGGCAAAGGCCAAAAGTCGCTGATTGCCGCGCAACAGCTCCACCCCACCAAAATCCTAGATTAAGTACTTAGGTACTGTTATAGTGCTATTATTCCACTTTCAACATCCTATGGAATCCTGGGGTTTGTAGTTTAGGGAGGGGCATTTAGAATTTTCAGCCAGAGAGCTCTTTGGCCTCAGTAAACTACAACCCCCAAAATTCCACAGCAATAGCCATAGCCATAGCAATAGCATAGCATGTGTATTTCTATATCACTTATCAGCTAAGTGCTCTCTAAGCAGTTTACAATGTGTTACCTAATTGCCCCCAACAAGTTGGATACTCATTTTACCAATCTGTGGAAGGATGGAAGGCTGAGTCAACTTGGAGCCCAGCAGGACTGAACTCCCAACCTTGTGGCTGCAATACCAGCATTTAACCACTGTGCCACGAGTGGAATAATAGCACTATAACAGTGTAGGGCAGAAATGGTCTGAAGCTCAAAGATTTTTGCTTCCCTAACTGAGATCCCAATTGAGCCTTCCAGAAAATTATTAAAATGACCAGTATCTCTTCCAATAAGCAAAATAATACCTCCCATTGATCATCAAAGAAGATCTAAACATTGTTCATTTTTTTTTTACAGAACTGGGTGAGTTTGACAGGCTTAGTATCTTTTCAGGAAGTGTTTATGCCTGCCAAATTGTAGAGGCATGAGAGGTTTGTGCCATGCATCTTTGAAGTTTGATTTACTTATTTTAAAATGGAACAGTCAGTTGCAACCTTCTTTTTTTCCTTAATGGAACCTTCTCCTTGCAAATTGGTTGATAATATAAAAGATAATAAATAAATTAATAAATAAACTGTAAATAATGGTTGGCATCCTATACTGCAGTTATGGTTTCACAGCCTAGAGTTACAGCTCCATAACTGCTCCATATTCAGTTACATTGTATATTCACAGTAGTGGCAATATTACTATGATCATAAATTCTCCTTTAACTCCTCTTTAAACTCCAGGGAGACACTTGAGCAACAGAGGCCTCTTTGGCAGGTGATGGAGGTTCAGCAGCTTGGCGTTTCCAGCCTCCTCCCACTAGTGAGTGAAGCTGTGCCAATCAGAAGCAGGACTTCATCAAAAATCCTCATCACATTGCTGATCTCTGGTGGGAGGGAGCTGGAAATGTCAACTTGCTGCATGCTGATTGCCAGCAGAACAGACCTCAAAATCACTTGGAGTGGCTGCCAGCTGTTAAAAGTAAGTTTGAGGTGATCAGGACTGAAGATAATACTTAGTTACACATTCATAACTAGGTTGGTGGTGTAGGATCTTAGCCAATTTACCTATTTCCACCACTAATATATTTTTTTTAAAAAAATTAGTATGCAGAAGTATGTTTTTTTAAAAAAAAAATTAAAAGGGTAAATCACTACAAAGATATAGTACTTTTGACTGTCGTCCTAAGCACATCTAGGAATTTTCTATTGTTATGGAATACATTTTTAGGTATTTGCTCCTGGAATGCAGATTGAGATTGTGTCAGAAATATCCTTCTTGCTACAAAGTCGCAAAGCCTTGGTATGAGAATGTCTGTGATGCTTTTTTCTTACATGCATCAAATTCCTTTGTTCTCTATATCATGTGAAACAAAATTATCTATGTTTGGAAATAAAAAAAAATAACATATGAAAGTGTCTTCCAGGGCTCTGAAAGGTTGTATAGGAGAATGTCTTAGACCATTTCCACACTACATTATTATAGTGCTATTATTCCATTGTCAACATCCTATGGAATCCTGGGATTTGCAGTTTAGGGAGGGGCCTTTAGAATGTTCCGCCAGAGAGCTCTTTGGCCTCAGTAAACTACAAACCCCAGAATTCCACAGGATATTGAAAGTGGAATAATAGCACTATAGCACTGTACAGTGGAAATGGCCTCAAGTAATATTGGGAATAAAAAAATTAGGTGCTCCCTTGGTTGATCACTTGTTTCTCAAAAGGACCAGACTTTTTAGAGAAGGGAAACATATTGGATATGGAGGGTTGGTATTTCAGCCATTCAAGTGCTAAATATAAATCGAGTTTAGCCACCTACTTTAACACTAATGTTAATAAAATACTTTAAAATGTTCAAAATGTTTAAAATAAAATGTTCAGGTTTTTTTTTAATATATTCCCTAAGCTTCCTCACTGGTGCTGAGTTGCTATGAATAGAATGATTTGGACACATAGAGGAGAAAAGATATTGTAAAAGTATAATGCTTTGCCTTCTTACTTTGAGAACTATCAGTTCCTGGAGATAAGCTTTAGAGCATTTTTTAAAAAATTCCTGTAGTTAGATTTTCAAATGTTTTGTAAGCAGGAGTGTAGCTAGTAGGTGGCAGGGAGGGGAAAATGAGGACTGCCTCCAAATGAAAATTTCCTTCGGTCCCCAAGTGTATAACATTGCAGTAATCTAAAATGTCAGCTGACGATTTGGACAATGGTGGAAAATTGAGGGGGGGGGCAGAATTCTTTAATTAGAGGGGTAATTCTCTCGTCCCCGCCCCAAAGCTACACTTATGTTGGCAAGTATTTGTTATAATAGTTTTATTTAGTTTAATGCACTACTTCTGAACAGATTTGTTTTATACAAGTCTTACCTTTAGTTATTATATATGCATTGTTCCCCCTCTTTTTCTTTTTAATAGTCCCTGAAAAAGGTCAGATATTTCCTGGCCTAAACAGCTGGGTTAATTTGAAAAATAAAATCTTCTTTTACACATTATCATCCCATTTGAAATTGTTTCCAAAGGGATAGTCTTCAGAAGCATGCAGTTTTCCTCACTTCACCTCCACCTGCCAATCAGCAGCTGCAAGTTCAATAATTCTCTTGTCTACAAAACTACTAAAAGTACTAGAATCTTCTTCTTCTTTGCATCATAACATCTGACCTAAACTGAATGTTGAGTTCACAGACAGCTAGGTTAGATTCTCCCACCACTATCATCACCTTTTGTACTAGCTCTGTCCTGGTCAATGGAAAATCTGAAATTGGGTTTATATTTAAGAAGTATAAGTCTGTAAAAGTTGGAAATCCCTAGCAGCCCTAGGCTCAGCCCTACTGCATACCAATTCTGAATATTGTGACCCTCTGTCTCCACTCACTAATTTTGAATAAAGATGCTGTTGCAGGTGGAATACAAAAAAAAGTGAACTAGACCTGATAAGGAGAATCCTTTGCAGCTTTCACAAGACAGCAAACAGAGTGGCTGTGTCCAGATAGTACCCCTTTTTGCAACCACCTGCCCATTCTTGGCCTCCTATAATTTGGCAATTAGCATGCAGTTTCACGCTACCTAATTAAGTGAGGATGATTTAGGCACTACACATTTTCTGAGGATTAATGACAGCCCAGGAGGAGCTGATGTCCCAAAGTGCAGCTAAGGGCCATTAACTTCAGATGATCATTAATCCTGGGAGATGCTAGGTGCCAAGGTCGCTGCTGCTATTATAAAATGACACAGGAACAGAAATATTGTGCAGGTGTATGCATGTGTGTGTTTTTGTATATGCACACTTTAATATCTAGGATAAACAATGGATATTTCTTCCACATCTTTTCTCAGATGTTGGGTCTACGGGATCATGTGGTGTCAAAGGGTTGGGAAATCCGAAATATCTAACAAGCCACCCAACAAACTTGTGTGTTCACAAAACAACACTTTTTGGGGTCTTTAGTGGGAAGCCATGATAGTTAAAAAAAAAAAAAGTTTAAACTGATTTAAAACTATACACATGCTATGAAAAGAATGTTCCCTTCCTCTCAAAAAGCATTTATACTTTTAAAGTCAAGATGGGAGCCTCTTTATTTCCAAAGATGGTGTTTTCAGTGTACCTTTAATGCCTTTTTCAGTGTTTTCTGTCCCACCAGACACTGAGAAAGGCTTAAGTAAAAGAACAACAGAATTCTATGCTGTTGGTGTCAAAGAAAGTGAAATCCAAGCTCTGAGAGCTATCCAGTCTCCAGCACACCCCATGATGTAGCTTTTACTGCTGGAGAATATTTATACACACTGGTAACAAATGAGATCAAGTACTTGAAATATATTGCCCAAGTGTAATAAAATGAAGGAAATTAGGAAAGCATAATTAGCCGTATCCTTATGGGAGGTAAGGAAATGGAATGCCACTATTTCGAAGGTGGAAAATCGAATTTGTGATTTTATAGCACAGCTGATGACATCATTACTCTTTCCCAGATAAACGTCTACGAGTTTGCCACATTAATGGGCCACTGGATAAAAATGCTTCTCCTAGCTCAATGGAATGGATCAATAAGGTAGGAAAGATGTTACCCAGGCTCTGTGTTTTGCTTGTGGAACAAATCATCAGCTTGGTATAATAAGGATGAAGGTCAATTTTTGTGAGAGAGATTAGTCTTACAGGTTCCACAATATTAATAAGCATTTTATAGGTACTTTTGTTTTTGCTCATTTATCAGGCAACACATTCTGCATTTATAATACTGAAAGTTCAGAAAAACCAAAGCCAGGCAATTGCTTACAAATCATCCTCTCCTGTTGTGTCTTCGGTAACAACCTAATCTGAAAGTAACAATATTGAAAAATTTGTCTTGTCTCATTGAGGTGATGAAAGTGAATATATTAATACTCCACCACTGGTTAAGAAGATATCTAGCACTGCATGAATATGATGATGGAAATTTTAGAAAGAAAAGAAGGAAAGTGTCTGATGGATTTCATCCAATAGAAATAAGTTCCACCGATATTATTTTCCTCCTAGCAATTAAATTTGAGATCAGCCTACTTGGTTATGTATATCCTTTGTTACTATATATTATTCTCTGAACTATTTTTTATGTATATGAAAAATCGAGCAAAAATCAATATAAAAATTGCTATATGAATTCATTTTTATTCTGTGTGAGCTGGTTTACCTCTGGCATGGCTCATAACTAAAATCACTTGGGAAATGATCCAGAATCACTTGATTTCAGGGAAAATTAAATACATGTCTTTCACACTTGGTTGGAAGTGTGTGCATTTGTATTTGGATATGTCTGTCCCTGAGTCTTTTTTACTCATTTTCATAAAGTGAAAATTGACTCTGGGTAAAGAAGAGAGGCCAAAATCTGTCATCTGCCTACACAGTTAAATTCCTCCAGGAGGTTTTAGCCAGGCGTTTGTGTACTGACAGAAGCTCCGTGGAGCACTTGTTTGGACTGGTTGCTACTGATACATTCCCCTCTGATTAACTTCTGTTGGCTTTATTTGTCCCAAGGAGTGCAAAGTTTCTAACAAAGGTGGGGAGCAAAGTACAACCCCTCAGAAAAACCTTCTGAATCTGGGATTGTAGACAGGAGAAGAAAACCCAGGTTGTGCTAGAGGCACAACCAACTTTGTAGATGAGTCTATGGATGGAACACTGATGTTTCGAGTAAGTCTGGTGAGGAATACAGTGGTGGCAGATCTGGGGAAGGATGGACCTCCCCACAAACTGGCAATCTAAAGTATGCAACTTTTTTTTTTTTAAATGGCTGACTCAATGGGAACAATTGGCCTAAAAGTGAATTGCCTAAGTTCTTTTCTTCTTGGTTGATAGCACTACAGTTTTTTCATAACTATATTCATGTTTATGTAAAAGCATCAGTGCAAACACATACACACATACCCATGCAGGATTGAATCTTCAGAATTAAAGCTTTCTCCTTTAGTCATGCCAACATAAGAATGTACAAAAAGCAGTTAGGTAAAAATGTGACACAGAACTGTCATTTTTTTTTCTTTCCAAAATTCATCTCAACAACCCTTGACCTTATTTAACAAAGAATGAGAATACAGCCTAGCCCTTGCACCCTTCCTTTCTCATATCTAAAATCAGAATAAAAGAAATAGTAAATCTCATTCTAACCTTAATATTCCACATTCATATTTATTAATAGAAAAAGGGTCTTTTAAAAAAAGCTTTGTGCTGCCACTTATAACTGTTTTATGTCTACTCTCATGAATTTCAAATTGGGAAAAGAAAAGATCAACTTAGAAGTCTTCCATCTCAATGGCATTTACAGAAATTGGTAAATGGAAACCTCTTAGATTATCAGTTGCTGCTCTTTTACCTAAAAGCCTAGAGGGAATTTTCCAGTGGCAAAAAGAAATAAGTATTAAAAATGAATACTCTGACTCCCTTATGATTACATAACAGTCACCAGGAAACAATACAAAATTGTGATTAGAACTGAAAACATACACCTGTAGAGACTGGGTCTTAAGGCACATGTATAAAGTGTTGCCCTGTTTGTGGAAACAAATCATGTGCCCTAGAGCACAGAGCTGCTGTTGTTAGAAAAGAGAATCAATGCCCAGACAAATAGCGCAGTTCTTTTTTAAAACTCTGATAATGCATCTCATGGGATTAAACAAACTACCTCCTATAAAGAGATTTGCAGAGTGTCCCCGACAAAGATTTCTATCTTCATGGAAACAGATAGAAAAACATTCACATGTTAGAGCTTAGCAACAAACAATAATATTTTTCTTCTCCTTCCTCCGTCTGCCTTCTAACACTTTCACATTCTGACACATTAGAGGGAGGAAGGAAGGAAGGTAGATAGGCAGATAGTTAGATTTGGGGGGGGGGGGGAAGGAAGGAAGGAAGGAAGGAAGGAAGGAAGGAAGGAAGGAAGGAAGGAAGGAAGGAAGGAAGGAAGATTTATGGTATGCCAATCCTAATTTAAAGGTAGGGCACATTTCACATTTTAAACTTACTTTGGACATAGTGCCATCATAACTACAGAAACAAAATAGAAATTGCTTCTGCTCCCATGTTGGTAGATAAATATATTTGAGATAAGCTCAATTGTCTTTTAGGAAAGAATGATGTATTTTAAAGGTTAAAAGAAGAAGATTAAGTGTACATGCACATGTCTGGCCAGCTAGTTGTTTTTGTTTCAGAACAGGAAGAAATCCAAGTTGCTGCTTGGCTGGGGCCCTCTGTTTGTGCCATGTGGCATGCAAGAAAAGCAGGGGAGTGTTGACATCACGATAGTGCTTCCTGGTGACCTAGTGACATGGTAGGTGTAGCCAGCTGCCTGGTCAACAAGCTGATTAGCAACTGCAGGTGGCATTTCCAGAGGAGAATCTAGAAGAGACTTTTGCACCCCAGTTTGGTGGCCTAGTCTTGGCCCATTCTGTTCTTCAGCTTCTCAACCAGTTCTCCTTAAGTGTCCTCTCTGGCATTGTCATGGCTTCAGCTAGCTGCCCAGTTAACAAAAGAGGAATCTACCCATGGTCTTAATTGATGTCTAGCTCACAGGGATTTTGATTTCCCCCATTGACATTCTCCTATTTGTTCTTCTTTTATGTGAATTCATTTGATATCTTATCACAACTTTATCATGTGAGGTGCTATGTATGTTGGACCAGATCCATCATTGGTGGCAGATGGTAGGCTGTTCTGCTTCCAAAACAAAGGTTTCTCATGAGACCCGCAGTGGAGGAACATGGGGTGAGGCATTTAGGCAATGGCCCAACTTGGGAAGTGGCACAACAGGTTCATTTCCAGCTGGTGGGGAAGGAATGACACAGTACTGCACACTGCAGTGGGACCCTGATCCAACACCCTAAATGGTCTTTCCAGGAGGCAAGATACAGCTAACTAGTAGGTTCATTGATGATTGGATGTATGCCAATAAAATTCTGATCATTTCCATTCCAGCACCAGTGGTATTTGTCTCTTTGTTATCTTCCTGCCACTTGTATCTCCTTCTGTGCACTTAGCCTTTACAGGCTCTCTCTCTCTCTCTCTCTCTCTCTCTCACACACACACACACACACACACACAAAAGGACAGTGGAAAAAGTCACTGATTTATTCAAGTACAGAGATTAGACCCATGTGCTGCTGCCCCAGTTGCTAGTATATCAGTGTTCATTAAAGAGTTCTTTAGGCTTTAGCATCCTGGATTTGATTATCTAGGCCCAGCCACTGTTGAAGTGCTACTGTCGTAGCAGGCAATACTCTACATTTGACTTCAGATAGGCCGGGAGGGTGGGAGGAGCTGTACATTGTAAAATGGAGTACTGTACTTTTTCTTCTTTCACTCTCTGATGTGATTTTAAATGGATTTACAATGGCTTTAACCTTATAGTTTTTTTAAAAAATACGATACTGAACTGTGTTTAATATCATAACTTGTATTTTTAAACAAACCTGGTTTTTAATAATATTGTGATCTTCCTTGGGTCTCAGTATTGCAAGACCATTGAAATATCAAATAAATGAACAAACATTTTCCCCACCCTGGAAGTTTGTTTCCAAGAGACTGGATGCTCTGAGCTTGACTGCATGTGCTACTGGTAAAGGTGGTATAGCCACTGCTTCATGGTAACATATTTTACACGCAGAAAAATTCAGCTTCATTCTCTGGCATCTGCATCTAGGGCAAGAAAACCCTACTTCAAACCCCAGAAAACCATGTCATTCAGTGTCAACAGTACTGGGCCAGAAGAATCAATGGCATGAATTACTTTAAAGCATTTTCCTATGTTTTTCTGATCTCTTAACCAATGTATAAAGGCAAATAATAAGCGTCACTTACTTACTGTGCCATTGTTTGACAATCCTTACAGATATTGGGTGAGACAGTGAGCTTGAGGTCATGATAATTAAAGACTTTTGCAGAGTTAGGGTGCATTGATTTCATTAGATGAGTACTAGTGAATTGTCCCAAATATTCCAGAGTTATCCTCTCATATGGTAGAACCTATTGCTTTTAAAAGCACTGCAGTTATCTTGAGGACCATAGCAACTCATAATATGTCCACAGAGTTTAACTGGAGAAATGACTCTTGAAGCAAATTTGCAGATCTTGCAAAGGTACATAAGCAAGAATTATATAAACAACTTCCTTCCATATTCTTCAAATGGAAAGACATTGTTGGACATAGCTAATAATAAACATAGTAAAGGCAGGCAAGAAATCAACAATCAGAATTAATAGGGTGTGAAATTCACTCACGTCCAATAGTTCCCGGAGGACAAAATGTTTCAGCCTGTGACCTATCAATCATCTGACATAATAATAGAAAGCAAGGCATTATAATAAGGGCTTGTCACAGGATCAGTATTTCCTCCTTTACAAAGAAACATCCTGTGCTGATTCGAACATTTGTTTTCACTTTGGAACGCAATTATAAAATAAAATTATTATTCCCTCCCCTTTGCATTTATATGACAGCATGAAAACATTGTTCACTGGCATTTTATTCAATTGACATTACATCTGAAACAAAAGATAGCATTTTGACTGTCAAAAAAATTTCATTAATTTAATTTAAGAAATTAAAAAGGCACCAGTTGACAATATATGACTATATTAGGAGAAAGTTCATTATTTCAAAACTGCCAGTTAGTACCACTTCCAAAAAAAGGTTTGTCTTATCAATGTAACTATCAGAAAATCTAACTCAAAGGTTTCAAGAGCCTTTGAAACCTTCTTGAAAAAAAGATACTGACTGAACAAATAGCATGCAGATAAAAAGAATAGAAATCCAATTTCCTGGTATTTCAATGTCCTAAGAGTTATTCTGTTCAGAAGGATCATGTGGTCTGCTAAAATGTTGTTCGTTCCAGATATGAAGTGAAATATACATTTCTCTTCTCTGAAACAAAAATCCACTCAAGTCCAACCGGACCCAAGGTAAGATAAGTTTGGCCAATAGCGATTAGGTCAGCTGAATGTGAGCTCCAGGTCAGTAGTTGAGTTCTATCAGCAAGGCTCTTCTGACATTATTTTCCAGCCTAAAATGATTAGCATGGTTGGATAGGCAGAAGCTGAGTCAGGGTCTAATAAAACAGCCTATGTCTGGAGGGGAAGGAGCAAGCAAAGGAAGATGGGAATCAAAAGCAAATTTGGCCCAAAGGAAAACAAGCAGAGCTAATCAGATGGCAAGACTGGTAGCCAATTAGTTATTCCACATCATATTGTGGACCATCTATGCTAATAGGCTGAGTATTCTGCCTCCCAAGGACACACAAGAACTTATCCAGAGGACCCATAAGGAACAACAACTAACACATTATGGGAAGCTGTTAAATCTTATCTAATTACATGGGTTGCAATTCGCCATTTATTTCAAGAGCATTATAAATGCATGACCAATTACGAGATTTTAGCCATGGGTTATAATTCACAAAGCACTGCAACTGCATCATTTCTGTTCATTTTAACTGAGTTTTTCCCCCAGGATTCCCTTTCTGCTGTAATCCATAAATTCTCCCAGTTTTGCACAGGGCAGCTGGTTGGTAAACCAGACATAGAAAACCTTCACACATTTTCTAGGAACTTAGCCCCTTTTCGTTCTATAAGACCTACTTCTGATTAAATGTGTTTAACATTGCACAGCACTACTCTAGGGCTTCAGACTTCCCTAAACAATAGGAGGAAAGTAAATTAGAAATGAGATTTGAATTAGATATGAGAGCTGAATGGAAGGTGTAAGTTTGCCTATCGTACTGTATAGTCCCTAACATGTTTGCTCAAACTTTAATGATTTGGGAATCTATGGGACTTATTTCCTAGTAAATTTGTTCAGGAGTCAAGACTAATACCTTAAAGTTATTTTGAACTGCCAGTTTGGGTCTGTTTTCATTGCACTCACAACCAGGAGAATGGCCAAAAGGCAAAATAATATAATGTAGCGGTGAAGTGAAAGCAAACATGTGTCATCCATCCTATAAACTAAGCAAGTAAATGGGAAATGGCCAGCAGCTAGAGAGACAGTTTATAGGAAGGTGGAATTCATTATTGTTAAGAAGTGGCAGTGGCTAAAAACTTGGATGGCTTTCAAGGGGACAAATTTGTGGTATACACAGCTGCTGAGGGCTACCAGTTTGCATTGAGATGATAGATAGATAGATAGATAGATAGATACATAGATAGATAGATAGACAGACAGACAGACAGACAGACAGACAGACACCAGGGGGTACCCGTATATCAGTCTCCAAAGAACAAAACTGTGTGAATGTTGCTTTATCCAGGTCCTCCTTGTGAGTATCCCATAGAGTTTTTGGCGTAAGCAATTGGTTGGCTTTGTAAACAAAAGGCTGGACAACATGAGTCTTTGGTCCAGCTCGTAACAATTCCCATGAGTTGTATAGAATAGATTCTTTCTTGAAGCATCAAATGAACCAGAATATTGTACCTTAGAGAAAGGATAGAGTCAGTTGCAAGAATCATCCATAAAAGAGAGGTGTTATTACTATGTGCCTTCAAGTCACTTCCAATATATGGAAACTCTATCCTGGGGTTTGCTTGTTAGTATTTATTTACAGGAGGTTTATCATTGCCTTCTTCTAAAGCTGAGAGAGTGTGATTTACCCAAGGTCACCCAGTGGATTTCTGTGGCTGAACAAGGATCTAAACCATGGTATCCTGAAATCTAAGTCCAGCGCTTAAAGCACTACACCATACTGGCTATCATAATATGCAGTACTGGAACAATACCTGAATGTTCACCTGAACACACACACACACACACACACGCACACACAGCATCTCAAGGAGCAGATTGTAGCCCAACCATGACATAGTAACTTTTCTTCTTACATAAGAAGAACAGACCAAAATTTTCATGTATTTTTTTCAACACTCAAAGGAGCTTGATCTTGAAGGAATGCAGACAAAATTTCAAAAACATATTGAAAGTGATTTTGATATACATTAATGGTATTAGACGTGTTTAGCCTAGCTGTAGGGAATATAGCAGGCTGCATTTTCCACCAGTGCCAATAATGGTGAGGGAAAGTGGGAGTTTCAGTTAAAAATCCAAGTTGTACAACCCCAATGTAGCCCCTTTTTCAGTATTCGGTGCACAAAATGGGGGAGGGGAGCATAGGATTGTGTTTGGAAGAGTTTCATTTGTTCATTGCAATATCTATAGGATGGCCTTTATCGGTGTAGTTGAAAAGTTCATGTGGCCAAAAGTTGCTTCATAGTCAAACTGCATTGGCAGAGGAATGTAACACAGGCCATTTCCACACTAGCCTGTTGTAGTGCTATTTTTCCACTTTCAACATCCTATGGAATCCTTTCAGGCCCCTCCCTAAGCTGCAAACCCCAGGATTCCATAGAATGTTGAAAGTGGAAAAATAGCACTACAACAGGCTAGTGCAGAAACGGCCACAGTGATTTGTTAGCATCTAGATATTTCTGAATTGTTCTATACTTTGTCCTTGCTTAAGCATGTATTTAATTCTTTCAAGGCACTTGAAGATATATCTTTTGCAGCCGGCCAAATATTTGGAATTTGCATAATTATTTAACAGCACAAATGTTACCAAAGAGGATGCAAGCAGCATGAGCAAAATATTATGCAAATGTTATTTTCATGGTGATTTAGTGTATGTGTGTGTGTGTATATACTTGATTTTACCAGCCAGTTAGCAAATCATGGCACTGCTGGCAAAAAGGAGACAGGGGCTGGACCAAATCTGTTCCAACTTCACTGCCAATGTGTGGATACATAAAGAGATCCTACCTATTAACTGTAATTCCAAAACTAATTAGGTATGTCAGAGTGACCCTTTTGTAATCTATATTCAGCGCAGGACACATGCCTTCTGTCTCCATTGTTCTTGTAATCAAATAGCTGTTGATGGACATATAATTGGCTGTATCTGAAGTGGACTCCAAGTATGGTGCTACATAGCAAATTGTATAAAGTCCCAAATGAATTTTGATAGACAACGAAATAATAACCCAACTATCTGAAGTAATTAACTTCTTAGTTCCATAATAGCTGTAGAAAAAATATTACCTGTCTCATCATTTCAACCTATGGTATGGAATGTAGTGATGCAAGCTATGTAATATATATCTTTGGGGGGAAAAGGCAGGATTATAGGAACCTCTTCCCATTTTTGTGTAACAGATGTCCATATTTTTCCCCTCTGTTTAAAGCTTTATACATTGATAGAGGTGATTTCCGAAGATAGCCAGAGAAATGTGCCACTTTGTACAAGTTTCTATGAAGTTGTAGCAATACTTATGTTCTTTAAAATCTGGATTTCTTTTAAAAAAACAATCAAGATTTAAAAAATAGACTTTGTCTCCTTTAGAGTGGCATGTGATACCTCTTTAGTCTCATCTAAACGGCCAGAATCCTGTCAGAGAGCCACACGCATTTTGCCTGCATATATGTGCTCTGATGAATGGGGTATAAAGAGCTATTCTGTAATCTCCTCTGCCTTGTCCAAAGCTCCATCTCCCACCCAAGCCGCTGCGTCCCTGTGGGCCACTGCGATGTTGGAGGAGGAACGGAGAAGAGGGAGGTGACTGAGCGGCGGACACTGCCCCTCACCCTGCTGCAGTTCACTGGAAAGGAAGAAAGAGAAAAGAGGCTGCAATTCCCAGTCTCTCTATGGCACTGTGACGAAACCTGAAGGGAGGGGCATGGTAACCGAGCCTCCATAGTGACCAGGAGTGGTTTAAAATGATTGGTCGGTAAAATGGAACCCTGGGGAGCTCAAGGGAGGGGCAAACCAAGGGGGGAGGAGAAACGGAAATTTAACTGACACAGGAGGGAGGGAGTGGGAAGGAGAGTCCAGTGGGGGACAAAGAGAAAAGAGCTGTGCTAGAGAGCTGAGAGACAGAGTGAATATTTGACAGTAAATGAGCTGAGCATAGTGACAGAGAAAGAGAGAGAGAGAGAGAGAAAGGGATGTGCAGTATTATAAAAAATTAGTTACAAACAAGTTACAGTAACGGTGTTTCAATAAAATGTGACTTTCTGTTTTTATAACAGCAGTCTCACAGACTGTCATTCTACATACATGCTACCATTACCACATTAGTATCAAGAGCACCAAGAGTACTACTTTCTTTTAGGATTAAAAGTCTGCTTGTTCTTATTGCTAAGAAGGGCCAGAGTTTAAGGAAAGCAGCGGAGGGAGATCAATCTGGTAGGAGGAGGCCAAACGGGGTCAATAGTGAAACGGGTGCTGCAATTCCCAGTGGGGGGAGGATAGAAGCAGACCTCTGTGTGTGGTTTGTGTGTGTGTGTGTGCGCGCGCGCGCCCTGGCTTGATCCAGAAATCTCCCAGGCCTTGCAGACCTGTAAACAAGACATGTCAGGCTGGGCGGCAAGAAACGTCACAAGCACTCACTTCCTCCCTGCTGGAGGAACTTCATAGAGTGCTTGCTGACAGGGGTTGGGGTGAAGAAAGAAGCATGCATACAGAATCCTTACATTCTACGTATATCTTCAGCTAGGATCTTAGCCCATTGCTTGCTCTGAGGTATTCAACAGCTGGTGAAAATAAGGTATAGAATCTTATTGCATCTAAGTCAAGTCCTTAGCTTAATTGTAGAAAATTCATTCATGACATGGACAAACCAGTAGGGATGAATGCAAAGCAAAATATTTAAAAGACAGAAAGAGAGAGAGAGAGAGAGAGAGAGAGAGAGAAAGAAAGAAAGAAAGAAAGAAAGAAAGAAAGAAAGAAAGAAAGAAAGAAAGAAAGAAAGAAAGAAAGAAAGAAAGAAAGAAAGAAAGTCTCTTGTCATCTTGTCCACTGGGCCGAAAATGCTTATGTTTGTTTTTGTTGTGTGCCTTTAAGTAATTTCTGACTTATGACAGCATGAAAATGAACCTATCATGAGGTTTTCTTGGCAAGATTTGTCTGGGGTGTGGGGGTTGCCTTTGTCTTCCTCTGAAGCTGTGATAGTATGACATCCCAAGCTCATCCAGTAGGTTTCTATGCTAATCAGGGATTCAAACCATGGGCCCTTTCCGCACGGCATTTCCAATGCGAAACGGCCCCTTGAGCATCACGCAAATGTGAGGAGCGGTCCACACAACACACTCACATTTGCGTGATGCTCCAGGGCCTGACATGGATCGTGCATCGCTCCTGGGCCCTGTGCGCACTTACCTGACGTATGGAGCCTAGGGAGCCAGGCTGGTTGCACTTCCTGTCTCAGTGCAGCCTGGGAAGGTCCCAGGATGCACTGCGAAAGGAAGAGGTGGGGCTCTCATGCTAGCGGGAAGCTTGTGCAGAGCTGAAGAAGCAGGGACATGACAGCCTCTCTTTGGAGGCTGCTCGCATGAGCACCGCACCCCAGTGCTGAAAATGGGTGAGTTGCGGAAAGGGTTATAGTCTCCAGAATCATAGTCCAATGCTCAAACTACTGCACCATGCTTGCTCTTTAAAACTCTTGTATGGAAGAGTGAAATAAGAAAAAGATTTATGTCTCTGCTTCTGAGGAGGTTGGTGCAGGACTGCAAGCTATAAGAAAGTAGGAAAGCTGTAGTCCTTTCACAAGTATTACATTAATATCAAATTTAGCAAATGAAGATATCAGACTGGGATCATATTCAGCAGGGAGAACATTCCATTTGTTTGTTTCTTTGTTTATACAACCATCACCCTGTTTGATCGATTTATCCCCTCCCCATGCTTGTTTCTCTTCATACCCCACAACCCTGTGTAATGGTTTTATTAGCCTCCTTTTAACTTTGCACTCAGGTAGAAGTTTTTATTGATGAATCTGGGTCTCCTCCAACTGGTAATGAGTGAGAACTTGTATCCAGGTCACTGGTGGTAAGTTGCCTTACTGTTATTACTCACTAGAAACTCCCTGCTGAAGTCTTGTCTTGTCATTCAGCAGAATAGTTAGTATTTCTGTAGTGGATATGGTTTCTGTGACACTTAAACTGAGGCTGGCATCCTGTTAGTGACATATGCAGGTATACATCAGATGTAATTCATGCTAAGCCTATAAAGGTGTTTTTTTTGTGTGTGTGTGCAATGAGCAACAATTGTATACAGCTGACAGCAGCATAAATTCAGCTGTTCATGTGGGACCACTGTACATGTAGCTGTGTATTAAAATATACAGAGTAGTGTGTGAATATGCATTACTTCTACGCATTGCCTTTGTGTATTGCAGTTGCACAATGTGTTGCCAACTATGTGCATTGGCCATCGATTCACATATATAGCTCTATATAGGTACTCAGCATGCATGGTTGCATAAGATAACTTTACCAGTGGATATTTCTGTTACACTGAAGTGATGTAGGATCTTAGCATAAGCTTGATTTCTAAAAAAAACCTCTCTTTTTCTGTGTGTGTGTGTGTTTTAGGTGATCAAAGAACTACCATAACTGATGTCAGTTGCCCAGTATATGTGGGAGAGAAGAGGTAGGAACAGCTTCAACACTCCTAGGCCCAGAAGCAGATAAAAGGCCTTCCTTTCATCCAAATTGCCATTACTATGGCCTTGGAGGAAGAGAAGAATCAGCAATATCTGCTGGACAATCCCTTCCCACACTCCATCCCTTTTTCCTTTTGTGTCCTGTCTTAATTAATTAATCTGCCTAAGGGCAGGTTAATTAGGGTATGGTACCTTGAATTCAGATTCCTGTCTCTACAAAAAACAGCAATAAGTATTAGGGCCAGCTAAATCATACAAATAAATCAAGAGGTCACTCCCCAAGGAACACATGTCAGATGATTTTGGATTTATAGGTACACATGTATAGGATCACTGTGTCTGAGTTTGATGTTGCTTCTTTGTGGTTGTATGCTACATGTTGGCCCAGAAACAAATGCATACTGTGGAAGGCAAGAAGGAGAAGGAGGAGAAGAAGAAGAGGAGGAGGGGAAGGAGAGGGGGAAGTAGTACTAGTAGTAGTTGCACAGATAGCGGCCCTGTTCATTTTTTAAAGAAAAAAAATAAGCCAATGCTAAGAAACACAACTTATTGTTGGCATAACACTCCAAAGTTGAGGTTTAAGTATACCTCACTGAATTCATTAAATAAATTCATCAAAGAAAAAAAACCCCTGTGCAGTAGTATTAAATACTGCAAAACTACAGATGTAAAGAAACCACTGGGGTCAATAATACCTCAAAGAAATTTATGTAGGGTCTAATTATTTGGGAAATAGCTGCTAATTATGTGGCTAATGACTACCCTCCAGTTTCCAAAAGGTTTCATTTTGCCTGCAGTGTGTGATAAAATGAAACTATTAAAATATGCCCAGATATGTTGTTTAACTTACAAAATGTCCATTTTAAAAAAATCTAAACAAAATTTCAGGCTTTGATATATGCTTTAAATGGCATTGGACATGAAGGAAGAGTAGTTTTCTGAGGTGAAAATTAAATCTATCTTCATCTCTTTGGAAAAAGAAGATGCATCTGGAATTAATGAGCATAGCTTTCACTACTTCATGTGGCAATTGCAAGGCATAAGACTTCTTGAGTAAGAAGACTAAGCCAGTTTTCACAATTAGGCTACAATAAATAAATATATGAATGAATAGTTAAAAACAGGTGTAATGGACAAGTTTGCCAAAGGTGGTGATTCTAGAAAACAGGTTCAGAGATGTCCTATAAGGAAAATATGCACATAGAATGACTTACTGGGGTCCAGAAGATACCAGAAGCCACTGGCAAGAGGAGACCATGGCTACATGGAATTTATCAACCTATGACGGGACATAGTCATTATTGGCCATGAAGGCAAAAACAGGACTCTGTGTAATTTGATATAGTACATTCAACACTACGCAACAGTCTGCCCGCACATGAAAACAGCAGAGGTTGGAATCTGTATGTTATAAGTAATGTAACTTGCAATTTACACTTTGTTTTGCAAGTAATGGAACTTGTAATTTACCATTTTTTCATGATGAGATTATATTTCAAAAGTAAAGCATGAAAATAGCATAGCTTGGAAGGTATAAGTCACAACATGATTTATGGAGCACATCCAGCATGTCCAGGGGAGGGTGACCAAAATGGTAGAAGGCCTGGACACCATGACCTATGAGGATCAGCTTAGGGAGCTGGGTATGTTTGTTTAACTTGGAGAAGTGAAGGTTAAGAAGTGACATAATAGCTATTAAACATTAGAAGAAACTTTCTGATGGTAAGAGCAAATCAACAGTAGAAAGTGCTTCCTCAAAGTGTGGTGGAGTCTTCTTCTTTGAAAGTTTTAAAAAGAGGCTGGATGGCCATCTGTCCAGAATGCTTTGATGGTGTATTCCTGCATGGCAGGGGATTAGACTTGATGGACTTTATGGTATTTTCAAACTCTATGATTCTATGTTTGATTCTACAGGTAGTATAGCTTGTAAATTATTATTTATTTTGAAGGTATTATTACTTGAAAGTTACTACTTATTTTTTCACATTGAAGCTATGTTTCAGCAGTAATACAATGAGTGGGAATGGCATTAAGTTTTCATATGTGTGTAACAAGTAACATTTTCTAGTTATTTTAGACATTATCTTTAAAGGATACTTTTATAACTGTTTGGGTGAACTTTTTCAAATTGCATGCCATTCTCATATAAAATGTGCATCTTATCCCTTCCAGGAAAAATAAAAGCAAAGTAGCAAAATTAATGGGACAAGTGACTAAAATTTTGTAATCATGGAATAGAATAATAGATTCATAGAGCTGGAAGAGGCCACAACAACCATCAAGTCCAACCCCTTGATGTGATGGTCCAACCCCCTAATGCCAACAGTGTTACAACAGTAACAAATGGGTGGGGTTACATATAGAATAACTTTTAAAAAGTAACATTCCATGCTCTGGAAATAGAACCCCATAGGGAAATCTAGCCAGAGACAGGGCTAGATTAACATAATAGAATTTTAGTGTGTGGTGACAGGAGTTTGGACTTGAATGGTCTCAACTTGAACAAACTTGTTACTTCTCAGTGGCAGCTGGAGGCTGTTGGAGAGGTAGCAAAGCCTTCCCAAGTTTTGAAATGGACTTTAAAGGAACTGTCCAAAGTGCTGAACTGATTTTAAATTCAGGCTATCATGCAGAGTTGTTGCATTGCTCCAGTTTCATTGCTCCAGTGTTTATATAGATTATATAGAATTAACACTGGAGGGCTGGGAACTTAGCAAAATATTTAAACTATTTCTGTTGTAAAAACCATAGTTCATATGGCATGACAGTCCTAAACTAATCAATTCTGAAACATACAGTGCTCCTTCAGAGCTTTATTTCCTGCTGCAGGGGTTATTATCATTATTATTGTTAGTGCTACTTAGATAAAGAGGGATACTTTATCATTCTCTCCCCTTACTGCTTCACCCAAGACAGGGCCATTAAAAATAATTACTTGGGCTAATTTGAAATGATGCAAGAAGGCCTGCAAGCCAGGTGCTAGAAATAGGTTTTATTAGTCTATTTTTAAGCCCCCTCAAGATATTTTTTTTAAAAAAATGAAGTCCAGTATTTCTGTCTCTATCAGAATAATAGCACCGATGTTACAATCATCACCCCTTAGAGCCAGAGTAAATGAACATGCCTTCTTGAAACACTGAATTTAATATATGGAATCAGTCTGAGTAACATGGTTATCAATGTGGATACATTTTTAGAACAGCAAAAATAAGTTGAGTCCCATGCTATCCCCCAGCTAGAGCAGATCCATGGAAACAATTGTTCATTGGTGAGTCAACATTTACATAAATCTCACCAATTCTGTGGTTCTATTCTAGTTGAAGGTACTGGGCAAGATTTGATGTAGATGGCATTCTATAACCATCAAAAAGAACTCTTTACAAGCTACCAGTGACACCTCATTTGGTTGGAATACTCGGAAAAGGGCCTCCAAAGATTTTTAAGGTCCATGTAAATTACAGATTTTTTTAAAGATCTCAAGATCTTTCCATAAAAAAACATGATGAAAATTGTAAATTTTGGAGAGTTCTGGAAAATGACTCCAAAAAATTCTCAGCCCACCTGTGCTTACCAAATTCAATACATAACAACTATTCTCTGTATGGAGAGCATCATATTCTTCTGTTGTTGTTAAAGATGAGGAATGTACCCCTCCCCAAAGTGTGACAACCCTGAGTCAGTACCACAAACGTGGTTGAACAGACATTGGAGCTGTCATTTCACTTTTGTTCACATTCACATACTATTTTATTTATTTTTGTTAAGTCTCAAGTTCTTTCTGTGGAATTTATGAAGATGTCTGTGAACTTGGAAAAGTTCTTATAACAAAAATCGACCAGAAAATAATTCATCCATTCTTAGGGAAGATACATATGGGAGCAGGTAACTGAATCAAGATGATTCCAATTGGACCAACTCTCATATAAGTGCAGAGATTGATAACCCTCTCTTTAAAAATGAACGTATTTACTACTGTGATCTCTTCTCTAACCATTAAACAAAAGCAAATCACAAGGCATTTTTGCAGATGGGTGAAAGAGGGCTGATTCGGTGTTTATGGTGTATCTGTTCAGAGAAAATTTCATTGTATTGATTGCCAGAGACCAATTTCATCTCATTCCCTCCCCAAAGGACTGAACCCACAGACTTAAATAAATGAAAACTATAGTTCATCATCTTTAAAAGTGCTTTTACAGGGTCTCTTTCCTGTCCAGAGATGACTCCCCTTTCTCTCACTTCTGTCTTTCCAAGAGGCTGTAATTGCAGGAATGCTGAAAAAATACCAGTGGTCGTCAGGTCTGCTGTAAGTTTTGTGATGTGTGTCTGAAAGATTTATGTCCTGATTAAAAGAACCTTGATTGAATTTTCGGATAGTAAATTGTTTTGTTCATAAGCACATGTGCCTTTTTATCCTTTCATCCCTGCTTGGCTTTCCCAGCTCTTTGGAGAGATGAAAGTTAGAAACAGAAGATGTGGGATGGGCAAGAAAGTGATAGAAACAATTAGATGCACCCAGCATCTGGAGATTTGGGGTGATTAAAGTGGTAGATGGCCATGGGGCACCTGTGCATATTTCTGGGATAGTGGAACAGATTTGCTGTCATTTTGGCAGATTTCATTTTTTTTTAACCTTTATATACATTGCAACAGATGTTTTTCTTTTCAAGCCCTCCAACATTTGTAGGGAAAGTCTATGGGAAAAAAAAATGCTTTCCAAAACTGTGATCTACTTGTTGCCATTCTGGGCTGCAAACTCTTATGACAAAGAAAACACTTTAGTCTTTATCATGCCACTCATTCTTGCATTTGCTTCAAGAGTCTATCACAGAAGCCCCTCAACCCAAAATGCATTGGATTCCATATTCCATTATCTTAGCATATTTGTCACTAGATCACAAGCCTGTAGTGCCATGCAAAGTAACTGTCTATGTTTCAGCATTTAATCTGATGCTTGTACTGTTAATAAGGTAAAGGGGAGCAGAGCTTCTTAATAGCTATAACTCTTATCATTGAAACTTCATTTAAAAAGAATAAAAAAAGACTTATACCTTGTGCTGAAGTAATATTCAATATTAGGGCCAAATAGATTCTCAAAAATACAGACGCCTTTGAGGTGATGTTGTATTGCAAAGCATGTCTTGACAAATTGTGTAGCAAATTCAGATACAATCTTAGTGAAGATGTGTGTGGGTGGAAGGAGAGGTGATATATTATTCATGGAGGGCAGGGCACCAAACTCACTGAATGTGAATTGCTAATGAACAGCTCATTGTGCCTGCTACCATTCAGCTTGATTCCTATGTTAAAGTGATGAGAGATGTCTGTGCATCCACACAGGCTCTTTCGCCACCTTCTTCCTTCTTTGTCTTGATTAGTATTTTCAAGCTATTTGTCTGTCCACACTCTTCGTCCTAACCCAGCTGAGGGCTCATGGTTGTAATTTTTCAGACGGTTACTGGAAGCATGCAGTTGTGCTTGTATATTCTTGCTGTCTCTAGTGTTACTGCATAAACTAGGCATGGCAGCTAGCAAAACAGAAACATGGGGCCGATGCTTATGTTTACAATTTAAGCACCACACTAAATGCAATGTAAGCACCAAAATAAGCACCAAACAAAATGCTGCCAGTCCATGTGCTGAAATACAGAATATACGAACACAGAAAGTGTGAACTGGGGGGAAGACCAATTTAAACAGAATAGGGATATGTGGGTAGAAAGTGCTAAATGTTATTTTCTTCTTCTGTCACCAGAAGAAAAACTGCAAGAGTCCATGAAAAGATCTGTTTTATACCTCCTGAGATTTCTTGTGAGGCAAAGTACACCTTGGCTTTGAAAACTGTCCATTTCTGCTCTATATGGGAAAAGTAAGATGCACGCTAAACCACATGTACAATTTATTTATTTTTTATTTATTTCCTCTTCTTCTTCCATTTGGGGGCCAAGGCAGCATTTCTAAAATGCCAACAGCTAGAAATGTGTACAGTTGAAGAATCCTCATAAACACACCTTAGTCAAGAGGAAAAATATGTACAAAAATACTTATATGAAGAAAATATATAACAAGAAATGCTTATGAATTTCCATGAAAGAATTAAAAATATTTTTTGCAACCCAATACACACACGCGCGCACGCGCGCGCGCGCACACACACACACGTATGTATATAATTTTTTTTTTCACATCTCTGTTTTCTTGGTCTAACTTTCCTGCAGTTCTTCTCTCAAATTCTTTTCCCACAATATTTGCAGTAATCTCAGCTGAAAGAAAAAAAAAGGGGGACAGAAAATGTGTAATGGGGGGACAGAGAGTGACAGGAACAGGGATGGCTTAGTGTCCTTCACCAATACATCTCATTTACTGTTAAGCAATTCCTTTTTATGAGGAAGGATCGAGCAGAGGATAGAGAGCATTACCACATGGCATAGTGCATTATGGCATGCTCATCCCAGCCTTGCTAAACTCATATTTATAGGGCCAAGGCTTTTCTGCTCACATCACATTAATGCCTTGTTGTATCAGATGGAACTTCATCATTTGCCCTGTTATATCAAATGGAATCTCATCCCTTGAAAAACCCACCATTGCATTTAGCCAGTATCCATTTTAGTGAATGCTGCTGAACAATCACACTCATCCACCTACCTCAAATAGTTGCAAGGCCATGAATAACTATCCTACAACAGTCATAGGCCCTATTATTTCTTGTCTCTGTTTGTTTTCTTCAGGTTAACCAAGACCTGAATGTTTCACTGCCTTCTATTTTAAGCTCAGTCTTGGCATCCACATTCTGTACTCTGCATGATTTGGGGGCTCCTAATAATGACTTAGCCTTTTGTCATTCTCAGTTATTTAATTTGGACCCCTTTTCTGCATGGAAATGGAGACCATTGTGCAAAAATTCATTTCACTGTAAATTTGGGGGAGAAGATTATACAAACAAGGGAAGCCATCTCCAATTAATTGTAGACATCTCAGTGAAGTTCTTTGCTTTCTCCTTCCTCCGAAAGGCAATTGTATCCCCTGTCACCTTGTTCTTCTCTCTTTCTGCTTATATTGGTTGGAAGTTGTCCATTTTGCACCATGACACCTGCATTTTCCCTGTTGCACTTAGTCGCCAACATCCACTTTATTATTATTTTGTCTATTTATCTTGTATCCTGATAAAGGACTCAAAGTGGCTCAGACCATGGGTTAAAATAAAATACAGGTGAGGTCAATCATTATATCTTGAAAAAATGATCAAAACAAGCTATCATATCAAAAACAGCATGAATATAAGAACAATTGAAAAGCGCTTATAACAAATGCAGAAAAAAATGTAGTATCTTGCATTAGAACCCTTTCTGTATGAGGAAAATATAAAAACCTGTTTAAATGAGGTGGTCTTTGCCTATTGGTGGAAGGCGGGGGGACTAACTTAGTCTTCTGTGGGAAGTAGTTCAACAGTCTGAGTATAGCCATTGAAAACATCTTTTCTTGTGCTCCCACTAAACATACCTGTGGTGCAATGGAGGGAAAAGCTTCCCCTAAAGATCTCAATACTTGGCCAGGCTTGTATGGGCAAATATGGTCCTTCGGAAAGCTGAGGCCCTTTCTGCATGGCATTTTCCATGTGAAAGGGCGCCTGGAGCATTGTGCAATTGTGAGGAGTGATCTGCACGACGCATTCACAATCACGTGATGCTCCAGGGGCCGGCAGGCGCCGATCACGCACCTTTTCATTTTCAGCTAGAAGCCAAAAATGGTGCATGATCGCACATTGCTTCTGGGGCCCACGTGTACTTACCTGGCATGCAGAGCCTCCGGAGCTGCGCCAGTCACGCTTCCTGCCCCAGTGCAGCCTGGGAAACTCCCAGGCTGTGCTGCAGAAGGAAGAGGCGGGGCTTTCGCGCTACCTGCTTGGGAGCAGGCAGCTCGTCGGAACTGAAGCAGCAGGGATGCGAGAGCCTCTCGCTGAAGGCTGCTCACACGATCCTCACACCCCAGTACTGAAAAAAGGTAAGGTGCAGAAAGGGCCTGAGACTCAGGCTGTATAGGTTTTATAGGTCATGACTAAGCCTTCGAATTGGACCCTGAAACAGACAGTGAAACTGTTGTTTATGTTTCCTGTAATCTAATGGCCTCTTTGGTGAAGAATAACTGCATGTCTCAATCTTTTCTTGCTCTGTCACAGCTCCTAAAATCATGAGACAATAGACTGCCAGTCTGGTATTAAGGTGGTGATACATTTTTCTCTTTCCAAAAATGTATGGAAAATTAAATTATTCTTAACACCAAAACTTTGTCAGTGTTATAGAACCAGTTTCTCCACTTTGTCTGCATTTAATGTATAGCCCACCAGGTGTGTGCCATGATTCTGGTGGTGGTGTTCGGGAGTCCTAAAAATTCCATGTCACTCAGATACTTGTGTTCAGGCTTGTGTTTATATGATCAAGATACATGTGGTAATACAAGATAAACAAATAAAGGGGAAAGAGGATTTTTAAAAGAGAACTAATAACCCTTTTTAAATTTTAAAAAGGCTTTCTTGAATTAAACAAAAAAAGAGGTTAAGCAAAAGAGCAATGGAAAGGAAACCATCCACAATTGTTGGATCCACTTTAAGGCACCTCAGGGGAGTATTTAAACATATTGTCTCCCCTACTGTGCCCAGCAAAAGTTTCTCTAAAAAGTAATAGGTTCTAATGGATCCCCCTTTGGCAGCAGGAGAATGTCAGATTAAGCAATTCCTGTTAGATACTGGTTCTGATTGGATACCTGTTGAGCTAATGGCTCTCAATAGTACCTATCTTATGATTGACAGGACTGAACACAAAGGGCTCTTCAGTGTGACTGAGATGAGGTTAAGACACCTGTAGAGACACAGAGAGGGGAAATTAGATTCAGGAGGGCTAGAGCATATAGGTGGAAACAATTTGATTTCAAAAATCAAACCTTGAACTCTGTGTTTTATATAGTTGCTCCAAATGTTGCTGCTCTTTCTGATATCACTCTCATCAGGTCTTATGAACAGCGAGGGTGTAGAGCTCATTCAAATATAACCACAGTCTTGGGCTTTTACTTTATGACAGCTGCATATATTGCACTTTTTGACTTTTGCAGCTCCTAAAGTAGTTAACAAACATGCCTTTATCCAAAATTTGGGTGATTTGGCCACTGAGAATATACTCATGTAAAAGGACTAAGTTTTTTGGGATATATAAATGGTTTTCTGGAACATGATTTAGATATGGTATATCACACGCACAGATCTCAAAGATGGCATTTCCAACATGCCAGAGATAGTGAACCTTTCAACCTATATGTTTTGGACTGCAACTCCCACCATCCCTTACCATTGGCCATGCTGAATGAGTTTGGTAGGAGTTGTAGGTCTGGAAGTCCCAAGGTTTCTCACCCTAGTACAGGCAATTAGTATAAGTATGTGTTATTCAAGACCAAGGTACATATTTTTAAAAAGGAATCAGTCTGTCTTTCTAAACTATTTATCATCTACCAACCTACCTTCTCAGATACCCCACATTGCCCAGGAGACCTGTTGATGCAGCTGTGTATCCTAAGATGTATTTCTTCAAAATATTTATCTTTGTACCTTTATGTCTACATCTATATTGAGCTAGCCATCTACTATATAAAAGTCAAAGTTTGTCTGTGAGTTTGTCTGTCTGTCTGTGTCAGGCAGGTGAAGACCTCACACAATTGGCTGTGTGAGGTGAGAAGACCTCATATGATTGGTTAGCTGTGAAGATTCTATGGAATCCTGGGGTTGGTAGTATAGGGAGGGGCCTTTAGACTTCTCAGCCAAAAGCTCTTAGGTCTTAGGCCAGTTGGTATGGAGACAAAGCCTGCCATCAGTAAGGATGCCAGAAACTTTTGGGAGGCTTATGTGAGAGAAATTAAAGTGACATACAAAACATAGTTACGCAGTCTTCTCGCCTCACACAGTAGATTGTATGGGTTCCATATATGAGGAATCTTAAAGTTCAAATTCAAAACAAAAAATGCTTTCAGAAACATGTAAAGCCATTGCACAAATTCAACAGAAAGCAAAAAAATCAAAAGCCAGTACATCAACATCACCAGAGAACACAGATTGGATTGGGGATTATGGGAAAAAGTTACAGGTACTGGAATAGGCCAGTTGCTATGAAGACATGGCCTAGCAGCAAGGAGGAGCACAGTGTATTCCCTCAGGAACCCAAACTGGGTATGTAAATAACTCTGAATACAGATTGCATTGAGAAATATGGGGAAAACTTACAGGTACTGGAGAAAACAGTTGAGTGATTTCTTAAGAGGAAAATAAAATCCTGGGCAATGCCAGGTAAATATACTAATATATAATATACACAGGAAATCTTGGAGCACTATCTCTACAAAACTATAAAATCATGCATTTAAAAAAATGCAAAGCAACCTCATCTCAAGGAGGCTTTTATCTTAAACAATGACCTCATTTGTCATTAATATGCATGCTTTCCACTTCTGTGCTGGAGAGAAGCCACTTCCTCAATGTTAAAACACTCAAAAGCTGGTTGACAGTTTGTATTAATAACCACAAGAGCATATAACTCCTTGTTCCTGTCAAATAACACCAGATGAACTGTTGTGGTTGAAGTACATGAGCTGTTTCTTTATTCTCTTCATATAACTGGATGCACCCCACAGCCTTAACCTGAGTCAATGCTCACATATACTGTGTTATAAGTCTCACTGAAAGAACCAATGAATCACCTGGGATTTATGGGATTTATGTAAATTTTGACTTACCATTCAGCAATTGATTCAGTGGAACTGTTCCTCTTCAGCCTAACAGTTGGATTTGGGCATCAATGCAGTATTTAAAAGCTTATGAGTACATACAATATACACACTTTCAGTAGGTTCAAATCCTAAATGAAGGACAAAATTGATATATCTTTGATAATTTGGAAACAGAATTTGGCTAACTATATGTACCTAAAGTGCCTAATTCAAGTATATTTAGTTCTGAAATGCATAATGCAGATGACTGTGTGACTAAGACATCCATGATCTGATCCAAAGGGGAAAAAAATCTTCAGCTACATCAGAATACAGTGGTTTGTCACAGTTCTAGAGGTAGGTGAACTCTCCTAAGCTCAGCTTGGGTTTGGCTCTGTAACTTTGTTGAAGAATGGAGAACGACTGGAAATGTCACTAATAGCTGATGATGGCTCTCAGTCTAAGGCCATTTCTGCACTACACTGTTATAGTGCTATTATTCCACTTTCAGCATCCTATGGAATCCTGGGCTTTGCAGTTTAGGGAGGGACATTTAGAATTCTCAGCCAGAGAGCTCTTTGGCCTCAGTAAACTACAAACCCTAGAATTCCACAGGATGTTGAAAGTGGAATAATAGCATTATAACAATGCAGTGTGGAAATGGCCTGAGATTCAAAACTTTGGAATATGAAGATGAGAGACTCTAGTGGCAGAAGCTAAACACAGCAGCCAGGTTGTTGTTACTTTTTACTACTTGCAGGCAATTGTTGTGCGCCTTCATGTCATTTCTGAATAATGGTGACTCTAAAGTGAGCTTGATAGCCAGCACTGTGTTGTGGTTTGAGCATTCATCTACCAATCTGGAGACCAGTGTTCAATTCACTGTTTGGCCATGGAAACCCACTGAATAACCTTGGGAACATCATATACTCTCAGCCCCAAAAAACCCTGTGATAGGTTCACCTTAGGGTAACCATAAATCAGAAACAACTTGACATACAACAGCAACAACAAGGACGACGACGACGACAACAACAACAACAACAACAACATGAACTTATGATGGAATTTTCTTGGCAACATTTGTTCAGGGGGTTGACCATGCTTCCTCTGAGGCTGACAGTGTGTGACTCACCCAAGATCACCCAATAGATATCCCTGGACAAGTGGGGATTCAGACCCTGGTCTCTGAGGGTCCTAGTTCAACACTGAAACCACTGCACTCTCTGAAAACATAATATATTACAGTAAGACAATCATCAAAATTGTCATCACCATCATCTTCATCATTCAGATGAAAATGGTAACAATCTGAGTACCATGAAAACAATAGTAAAACTCATTTACTGCAGTTCTGATTGATAATTTCTGAGGGGGCTCAACTACATAAAAGTCTAGATGATGTAATTTTGCCTTACCATTGCAGGGGAGGCTTAGCCATTCCAGTCTAGCCTTGTGAGTCTTGAGCCTCTTTTCTTTCCTATGGCAGCGTGTCACAAATGTTGCTCATAACAGCAGTCAGCATTTCAATTCACAGTAAACAAAAGCCCAAATTGGTTTTTCTTTTTTCTTTTTTTAGATTTTTTAAATTTTTATTTTATTTTTTTAAATAAAGTTTATCCCCCTACATACATCAGCTCCTTCTGACTGTACGTATATCATAATTTCAATATGTTTCTTCTTCTCCCTCTATCCGTCTTCTCTGCCATCCCCTCCTCAAATCACAAAGTCATTAACCTTTTCCCTGTCAATCACTATATACATGTGTTGTCCCCTTGGTAAACCCTGTCCCAGGGTCTACAACTTTGATATAAAACCAGTCTAACCCACCAGAGAGGTCACCCGGATGAGCACATTGGCAACAACAGTTGTACGATCGAAAGAACCAGATCAGGGCAGTAAACTCCCCAGTCACGTAGCCACAGGAGACCTCAAGCTGTGCCAACCCACGGTGGACAAAAGGTCCTCAGCCTTTAAGGAGCCAACTTGAAGGGACTGAGAGTTTTTCCCCACAAAGTTGGGCACTGGAAGCAATAAAATCTTATCAGGCAAGATCCAGCTACATAAACTCACACTGCAACCCAAAGCGGCGGAAGATCCTGATACTTGGGTAATATCTTGTTATCTTCCAATATCAAAGAAGATGCTGATGTGAAGTTGTTTTCTGATGCTGTCCCCTTTGCTCTCCCTGGGAGAGGATTTGCCCTCAAAGTAAATTTTTCCTACAAATAATCCCCATTTATGACTAGTTCTGGGGATACTTCCCAGTCATACCAACTGACTGCTCCCCCCTCCCAACAGCCACGTGATCCCCTCAGTGTCTCTTCGCTGAGTTGCTTTTCTTTCGCTGCTTTCTGGACCAAGGACTTCAGGAAAAGGTGCAGTATCACCCAAACTATGAATCCTTCAACAATCTCTCTATCTTATTTCCACTCTTTATTTCTCTTTAGCCCTTGGATGTGTGTGTGTGAGTGTTTGCGTTGATGAGTGCTACTACTGTTTAATAAAGTCATTCATTGGACCTTTTTGTGTAATTTCTGACTGGGCCTGACCCCGTAAAAACTGGGTAAAAGATCTCACTAGGTTACCCTGCCTCTCACATTGCTGTTGCTTGTGCTCCGTTGAGCTTACTTTCCCCATCGCTTGGAGCATATCAAGGTGTCCCTCTGGGACCCACAGATTGTCAGGGCAACACATGTTTGCTTTCCAGATAATTACATGTTGTTTCTATATTAATCATAACCTCCAATACTCATTTTTCTAGAATCTACTATGATTCAAAGTGAGTTTAAGTCCAGTGTTGTCTATATGAATCCATGCAACTAAACTGTCAGCTTTTATGAATTTAACCATTTGGACCAATTGGAAAGTATCACAATATAATTCTGAATTTGATACAGGTAGAACTCCTCACAATGTATTGCCATACTTGGTACTATTTATGAACCTTAAAGATTTCCCCCTCTAAATTTTTTTCTTTCTTTTTCTCTCTCTCTTCCCCCATTTTGTAAATCTTATGTCTTATGTGTTGACAATGGAATAGTTTGAAACAAGAATAAGAATTTAGGTAAAATGTGAGCTATGACAGTGCCTAACCTGCCCAACTGTGAGAACTCTAATTTAGACTATTCCTTTATTTTTTTTTTTATAGAAATAAATATTTATTTGTAATTCCTGTACACTAAGTGCCATATGCAATATATGCCTAAACACCTAAGTCCAGAAAAACTAGTTGGTAACTTAGATATTCTCTCCAGTTCTGACTTTCTTTGTCATATGTATATTTAATATTTTTAATTTATCCTATTTTAAATCTAGCGAATACCTGGAATTTATTTAGAATTGTAAGCCCTTGTCTTGTGTACTGTATTTGATTTGATATGAATAATAAAACATCATCGGCAAATAAATTTATCATATATTCTACATTTGTTAATTTTGTACCCTGCATCTGTGAGCTTTTTCTGATTCAGGCCACCAATGGTTCTATTGCTAATGAAAATAAAATAGGACAAAGTAGGCAGCCTTGCTGAGTTCCTCTAAGTAGAAGAAAGGCTTACCTGAACCCCCATAGCCATGGTGCTGAGGGGGAGGGTAACAAATAGGTGCTCTCCCAAAATGAGACCAGGAACCTTTGTGCCCAGTGTGTATGTTGGGATGCAGCATGTGATGGGGTGAGCAGGAGGCTATTTAAGGCATGTTTGCCCACCACATGCCTGCAGTAGCCAGCTTGAATGCAAGGAAGGAAGTTGAGAGAAGAAGAAGCATTGGAGTGATCATCCAGGAGCTTCATTGACTGACTGGTTTGGAGGTAAAAAGAGGGGGCTAGTAAGTGAAGATTATATATATTTATATATTGGGCATGCAACTAGGCACTGGGTAGAATTAGATTGGGAGTTCCTTCACCCAGCTCTGCTGCTGCACCAGTTTTTCAAGGCAGGTGATTGGATAGTTGCTGTGTCCAGCTTTCCTCCAGTGAATAGTGCACAGCCTCCGGTGCTTGGATAGTGGGTGGTTGTTCTTTTTAGTCCCCCTCCCTAAATCCTGCATATGAAGTGGTCCTTCCTTTGGCCTTCCTTATCCCCTCTCACGATATATATACATATATATGTATAGATATACAGTGAAACATAACAATTTGAGCTGGCCTACAGCTATGTCTAGTGGCAGGCTAGCAGTGGGCAAACATGTGCAGGAACTGTAACTATAACCACTTACTTTTCAGAGTAACTTCATCAGTTTGCCTCTCATTATGCTTGATTTCATTCTTTCTGTTACATTTAGCGGCTTGCACATTTAACAACTCAATAAAATTAGGTTGTATAGAATTCTTTTCATTCCTTCTTTTCCCTCTCTTTCCGCCCTTCTCTGAACATGGTCACATGTGTGGTACATGAGGGCACTGCTAAGAGGAGGGTTAATATCCCTGCAGGGTGTAAAACATGAGTTCCTCTAAGTAGAAAGAATGGCTGACAGTCCATTCCATTTACACCTCTTACAGCTTTTGCACTTTCATATAATTTATTTATAACTGAGACAAATCGGTCACCTACATTCATTTTAAAAAATTGTACCAAATGAATATATTCAAGGCAGTCAAAAATTTCAGAACATCCAATGATATTATAGCTACTGGCTTATTAATGGATTGACTTGCATGGTTTATATTTAAAACTCTTCATATGGAGTCAGCTATTCTTCAACTCCTCTTTTAATAGCCTTAATTCCTTAGTGAGATCAGCTTGGAATTCTTGTTTTAATTGCTTTAAATAGTCTATATTCCTTTCATCTCTTCCTCTATCACCTCTTGCCGTTTTACTTTCTCCAGAGGACATCTTACCTTCCCCGTCTTCCATCACTTTCATTGGTAAGGTCACTTTCATCCTCCAACTCTGCCTCATCTCACCAATGTTTTGTTGATGATTTATTGTGACTTGGCATTTTTCCTCCATTTTCCTTTTCCTCCATTCTTTGCTAGTTAATCACCCTCCTACTCTATTATTTCTCTCTTCAGAGTTAGTTTTTAAACAGGAAAAGAGTTGAGAGATTATGCCGCCTTCTCCATGACCCATGCTAAAGCACAAATTATTGTGAATGCTGGACTGAAGTATTTCACAACCATCGTCATAACAGCAGCAAGGAATTTCCTGTGCTTTCAGAGTTTTGGGTAGAAGGGAGAGGTAGAGACATCTTCTTTTTCATATTTGATTAACTTTTTGGACTGACAGTGGGGGCAACTAGGAAAACATCTATACTATGAGAATATAGAAATTGTTTGATATGTATTTACTAGTCATCTGTGTGTCTGTCTGTCTACCTAAGTAAACACATACTGGCAAAAATACTTACTCAATAGTTCATCTTAGCATCCAAAAATAGATAAATTATGATAAAGAAGAATTGTTAATGTACTGTGTGACATAACGTTTGATACATTCCCTTAGTCTCTTTAAAATTCTGATGACTTAATATGTTTGCTTATGTTAAAAGAGAGTGTCACATAGATCCCATCAGAGATTATGCTTGTCCCAATGTTATGTCAGCCATCATAATCAATGACTCATTAAGGATGTTTTTTCACTCCCCAAGTATTTGCTCCACTATTAAAGACAAACTATTTTAATTAGATGATATGGTATGGGAAAGTAGTCTAGAAATCATATATATTTTGTGGAACTCATTATACTTGCATTATATTTGGCAAATAATTTATGAACAGTTTAAGAAAATTGGAGTCCCATTAAAACCAGACAAAATATCATCCAGTACAGAATGAGGAGAGTATGACCTCTCAAGTTGTTGCTGATCAAGTGCCAACTGGCTATTGTTCCTACTGGATCATGGATTAGCAATTTGGGCCATGTCAGAGGTTGATGGACTGAAGCTCCTATCATCCTTCGCCATTGCCTATGTTGACTTGAATTGATGAGTGCTGCAGTCCAACAACATCTTCAGGGCCGCTCATCCCCCAAGCCTCATTACATCATATTAAAGGTGAATGTAGACCATCAAAGTACTTATCCTAACTCCCATAGCTATGCAAACTATCTCTAATGTCTATCCCCAAACCCAAACTTTCTTTATATTATTACATTCTATTTCCACATCTGGGCAAATTGCCAAATAGTTCTCTGTATCAGAGACTTGGTTATAAAGCATATTTAAATCTGTAGCTTAAACCAAACTACTTTCAAAAGAAACTTTGGCTGAATGAAGGGAGTGCATAGCTAAAATGTGAAATTCACTGCCACAAGATATGATGATGGCTGCCAACAGGGCCAGTGTTAAACTGGCATCATATAAATTCATGGAGGTTAAGGCCAGCAATGGCTACTACTCATGATGTCTATATGTCACCTTCAGTATAAGAGACTGTGGGTCTTAGTTTATTTCTTGTGGGGAAATGCAATGTAGAAGGAGACACTGCGTACATGTTTTGCTGCCCAACCCACGAAATGAAGAGACCACACACAGGGCTTGGGTTAAACTAGGGCAATTTATTAATGTATGCCTAATTAACATAAAGCTGGAAATGAACTTGACCTTGAACTTACGAATTTAAACTTGACCATGAACTTGAACTTATGGCCTGAGAAGGGGGGGTCAACAGCATGGGTAGGCTAAGGCAAGGGTCAGCTCCAGACCTCTTCCCCAGCCCTCCTTGGGCGAGGTACCAGGCCCCAAAGCCAACCCATGAGGCTGGATTAAGAACTTTGGCTGGCCCTTTTCTGGAAGGCGATCCCACAAACCGCAACCCCCCCATCTCATGACGGTAGGGGCAAGTCCCGGGCCCGCCTCAAGGACAGCATTTATCCTACACCAAAGGGTGCCATAGATACTCACTGAAACCCTTAGACCGCCCCCTACCAGCCATGGATAAGGGCAAGCGTCTGCTTAGTCCTTATCCCCCCAACTCCCACTCAGGATAGCTTCAAGCCCCCGTTTCAAATCCCGTAGAAAGATTTCATTGCCCTCAGATGACAAGTGTACCCTGTCAGGCCTATACAGCTCAGGTTTATTAAAGACAATGTCACAGTGAGGAATATAGTGACCCAAGCCCTGTCTCAAAGCATTGCGAATTTCTCTGTTCGCTCGCCTACGAGCGAACTCCAAGGGTCGAGGATCCCCTCCCCCACCCCACACTTTTCTTTGAATCATTGCTGACCAAGCAATGCAAGTGCCAGGCCAAGTATTGAGAATAAGCCGCATATCATGAATGGCCTGTATGATCAAGGCCTTTCCTTTTAGAAGTCCAAGGTCATTACCACCCAGGTGAATGACCAACACATCAGGTGGAGGCCCACGGCACTCCCCAAACAGCATAGGCAACAAGCCATGCCAGCGAAGGCCTCTCTTGCCAAGCCATTGGAGTGAGGCTCAGTCACCCAATCCCAAATGCGGGCCAAAATGGCCATCACGAGCCTGCCGGTCTGCCCAAAAGATGAAACTGTGACCACAGATCAGCACTCGCTTCCTCCCAGCCAGAACAGGACGATCTGAAACGAACCAGAAACGTTATAACAGGTGAATTGGCCTGACATAGCACTGGTACGCCCTGGACTTCCATCTCCCGATCCTCTGGATGTCGTCAGCATTCATGCCCATCAAAGCTGCAGTGGAAGCTGCGCCTATGCGAAATGAATGTGTACCGAATTTGGTGCCTTGTAGGCCTAGAAAGGTCAAAGCCTTTTTCGTGATGGCCCAGAATTGATACCTAGTGAGCGGGGTTGTGTCAGCATGACAAAACAGAGGCCCCAAATGTGTCCCCCGGCTGGCTATATAAACCCTCAGCACCCTGACCGGGCATAAAGCGGCATCAGAACATTCTTGTAAAGTAACCACAGTGCCCCGCCTGGCTTGGTCAGTTTTCGATCCCCTTATGTGAAGGCGTAAATGCCGCTCGCCCCAGGTCAGGTCCTTAAACTCTAGGGCCCTGCCAGACCTGTCCCCCTTACTCTGAACCACCAACTCACTTACCCTCAATGTGCCAAAAAATGCAGTGAGAGCCGCCGAGTGAAACAAGAGAGCCTCGTATGCAGAAGAGCACAAGACTTCCCATTGCCGCCCAAACCCTTCAGAATGCCAGGAGAAAGTGGTTGCCTGTCATCTCGGGCCATCCCTTTTTGCCTGACCCATCCTTCGATAAATTTGCGTATCCTAAAATCGCTGGTGGGATCAGGGAAGCCTTGTGCTTTGGACCAAAAAGCCAAGGCGGACATGCGGGATCTAATGGATTGAGGGGAGAGGCCTGCTTCCTTAAGCAGAAGGACAAGCAGAACTGCAAAATATGGTCCGCCAGGAGTGGCCATGTGTCATGTAACCCTTTAGATTTCCGAAAGCTAGTGAATTCTATAGTGGCCTTATTGTAACTCTTTCTGGTGCTGGGCACAATTGACATACCGATGATTTGTGCTACCTCATCCCGCCAAGTTTCCACAGATCAAAGGACATCGGTTCTGGGAGGACGGCAGCATCTGGTGCCAGCTCTCCAAAATGTTTCATCTGCATACGGGAGAGAGAATCAGCCAAGGAATTATCCACACCAGGAACGTGTACAGCTGTAAAGACTATGTTAAAACGGAGACATTGAAGCGTGAAAGCCCGCACCAAGCGCATGACACGCTGCGACCTAGAGGAGAGAGAGTTAATCACTCTGAGTGTGGCCAAGTTGTCACACCAAAAGTGGACTGAAGCGTTTGCTAATTCACGTGCCCAGATGTGAACTGCCACTACTATTGGAAAAAATTCCAAAAATGTAAGGTCAGCTGTGAGGCCCGCCTCTGCCCAACTCTCGGGCCATCTCTGTGCACACCACCTGTCCCTGAAAAAGACACCAAAACCGATGGATCCTGCTGCATCCGATGATATTTTCAGTGCATCCCTAACCTTGATTTCATCCCGCCAAAAAGAAACACTATTGAAGTCAGCCAGAAACTCCTGCCACACTCCTAAGTCCAGTTTAATCCCTCTGGTGATCCTAATTCTGTGATGCGGTTTGGTGATGCCCTTCATCGCGTCGCACAAGCGCTGAAGGAACACCCTGCCGGGTGCCACCACCCGGCAGGCAAAATTCAGGTGCCCTACGATCTCCTGAAATTCCTTAAGGGTAGCCTTGCGCCTACTCATGATGGAAGCCACCCTTGACCTGAGATCCTGAACCTTAGCTAGCGGCAGTTTA
Organism: Cyclura pinguis; assembly: GCA_030412105.1. Lineage (NCBI taxonomy): Eukaryota > Metazoa > Chordata > Lepidosauria > Squamata > Iguanidae > Cyclura > Cyclura pinguis. Next base: position 138,196,594 of record CM059600.1, read on the forward strand.
CAAGCTTGGTTGACTGTATCCAATTCAATGCCCAGAAATGTAAGCTGCTGTGTGGGGCCCTCGGTTTTCTCATGTGCCAAGGGCACGCCTAACTCCCCCATAAGAGATGTGAATTCTGCCAAGAGGAATGTGCACTGCCCAGAACCGCAGCGTCCTACGAATAGGAAATCATCCAAATAATGTATAATGCCCTTAAGGCCTGATTTGCTTTTGATGGCCCATTCCAAAAAGGTGCTGAATGTCTCGAAACCAGAGCAAGACACAGAACATCCCATCGGGAGGGAGCGATCTAAATAGAATTTGCTCTCAAAGGCGAATCCCAAAAGTTCAAAGTCAGATGGATGAATGGGCAGCAGGTGGAAGGCTGACTTGATATCCGATTTGGCCAGCTCGGCCCCAACACCATGCCTGCGCACCACCCATACAGCTGCATTGAACGAAGTATACCTAACCGAACATAACTCAGCCGGAATGGCATCATTAACGGATTCGCCCCTGGGGTAAGACAAACGGTGGATTAACCTGAATTGACCTGGAGCTTTCTTAGGGACAACTCCTAGTGGGGAAATTCTAACATTGGGAGTGGGAGGCTGGTCAAATGGACCTAATACCCTGCCTTCAGTAACCTCCTTCCTAATTTTCTCCCTCACTACATGCTCTTTGCCTATTACTGATTTAAGGTTATTGGCCATAAAAAACTGCCGAGATCCCCTACTTGGGATCCGGAACCCCTGAGTAAATCCCTGCCCCAGATATAGAGCTGCGGCCTGGTCCGGGTAAAAGCGGATCCAAGCCAGCAGCCTCTCCACATTAATTGGACTGGGCCCCTTTGTGAAGTGGTGGCTGATTTCCTGGCCCCCGCTTGCCGCCTCCATCCCTGAGGCTTGTCCCTCTCCCTCTCCCCTTGTTGCAGTTGCGAATGGAGTGAGGGCCCCAGCAGATCCCACATAGGTGTTTGTATTTGCAAGGGCGAAGGGCACAAAACCCTTGCATCCCAAATTCCCAACAGAGCTGTATTTGCTGCTGCTACTGCGAGCCCTGAGTGCGGGGAGGCCCTCTGGACTTATTGAACTGCACCAGATGACCGGAGTGGGACCTCTAACCGAAAATGGGGCGAGCCGGGGTCAACGTCTGCATCCACAATTCAGGGTGTATACTATCCCATCGCAGGCTTGGCTGCTTCGCTGCCCTCATCCTAAACTTCTCATCGTAGTGCAGCCACCCAGTCCCAGCAAAATCTGCATGAGCTCTGAAAATCGTGTTCAAATATACCACCAGGGAGTGAGCCCTGGAGGGCTGAGCCTTAACTATGACGTCCATGTAAATGAGATAACCTGTAAACCAATTAGTCCAGTTCCTGTCAATCCTGCGTTTTTTCAATTTCTCCCTCTCGCCTGCGTCCAAATCCTCCTTCTCTTTCTTATCAAACTCTTGATACAAAAGGAAGAATAGGTCCACGTATTCTCCCTTCAGTATCTTTTCAATAGTGGTTGAGGTCAGGTGCTCGTCCAATACCCCTGACTGCCCACCTGCATTCTCCTCAAGGCCTGCATCCTTGCCTGACTCCCGCAATACATCGTGGGAATGCAGCATCACCCTTGATGGCAGCTGAGAGGGTGACATTTGCTCCCCAGGGCAAGAAGGTGAAGAAGAAAACGATAACTCTGGAAAACCTGCTGGCGGAACCCATACCATATTCCTCGGTGGTGTAATGAAACTCCAGGGCCATGCTACGGACGCAGTACCTTCCTCGTGGCCAATAGACTCACCCAGTGCTGCTCCAGCTGCTTCCAACTCTCCTGAGGGCCCGGCCTCCCAACTGACATGTTGTGATGAGGATGCTTGTTCCCCCCTCCCTGGAGGTGATTCTGTCCGATTCTCACCCGCTCTGTCCTTCTCAATAGCGTCTAGCCGAGCCAAAATCTGGTTAATAACACTCACTGGCATGGAGACCCTCTGCTCCTCCCTTCCCCTGTTCTGCCCCACAGGCCGCTGGCCACTCTCAATGGCCCGAAGCTTAGCAAAAATGGCTACCGCCACATCTGTTCCCCCATCCTCATCCAACGATGAGGACACTGACATTGGGGCAGCTGAGGCCTCGGCTGGTGTGGCCCTTTTGGTTGGCATTGCCACTTTAGCCAGCATGGCCCCTTTGGTTGGCGTGGCCTTCTTGGTGGGCTGCTTGCCCTTGGATGCTGATGAAGCTCGTTTGGGAGCCATCACCACCACTGGCAGACCTAATAAACCCTAACTCCCGTAACCAAACAAAACAAAACCCACAACAATATGATCACACTCTCACAGCCCACCAAGGCCGACTGGACACTCTCTCATGGCCCAGATGTGGCAAACCTGCAAAAGAGCACCTTCCCCCCAATATAATAATATAATATATATAAATGAGAGTTGGGGGGGCAGAGAGGGCCACAGCAACTGCTGTCCCCAGATAGGTCCCAGAAATGCCCCAGGGCCCCCAAATGGGCTGCTTCGAACTTCTGCCGCTGCTGCCGCCCCCACACCGCGGCCCTCCCCAGGGCCTAGGGGGCCCACAGCAACCCTGCGGCTGCCAAAGATCAGCCCAGGAAGGGGGGAAGAGGCGCAGATGAGCAGGAAAAGGAGGAAGAAAGGAGAGAGGAGGAAAAAAGGGGGGAAGAGAGGGGGCGAGGGGAAAGCCTGCTGCTGCCAATGCAACGGAGGCTGCCGGCCCGGCTCGGGCGATCGGGATGGTGGCGCAGTGAGGGCTGCCGCACCGGGGGCAGGAGCAACAGCCTCCCCCCCACTGACGGGGCGATTCTGTTGCCGCCGCCAATGCCGCTGTCGCCGCCGCCACAACAGCGACCGCCCCGCTGCCCTAACAAGGCCTCTCAGGCAACCACGTGGCCGGCCTTCAGGGCCAGCAGCAACAACCCCGACCGTCAACCTCCCAGGGAAACAAAGAGGGGGGGCAAGGGGAAAGCCCGCTGCTGCTGATGCAGTGGAGGCTGCCGGCTAGGCTCGGGCGAGCGGGACGGGGGCACGGCAGGGGCCACCGCACCGGGGGCGGAAGCAACAGCCTCCCCCCCTCTGCCGAGGCAAGTCTGTCGCCGCTGCCGCCACCGCCGCCGCGACAGCGACCGCCCCGCTGCCCTAACAAAGGCCTCTCAGGCCGCCACGTGGCTGGCCTTCAGGGCCAGCAGCAACAACCCCAGCCGTCAGCCTCGCCCGCAAACAAAGAGGCTGAGGAAGGGGCGGCACGGCCCTAAATAGGGATCTGCAGACCACGCCCCCTTCCCATCCCACTGTGTGACCCTTGTTGCACAGTGCATGCATGGTATCCTCTTCATGGGAGGGCAGCAAAGGTGCCCCCCCCGCCACTTGTGGTCACGCGGGCGGTGGGAGACGAATTACTGGAAGGCTTCCCATATGCATCTACCTGGCCAGTGTGAACAAGATGTCTGACTTGTTAAGCTCCTAGAGGAGGGCTACCACTTCAGCATCTTCCCTTTATCTGAGATTTCAGGGCCAAGTCTGAGACCAGGAAGTAAGTCCTTGTGAAGTCAAATGGGGCAGGCCAATTAAACTATCCCAGGGCGAACACTCTGACTTCCTTTGGCTGGAGAATAGGTCCCCTGGGTGGGGGTGCATCCCATCCCGGGCAAGGCAACAGGTCCCAAGGTTGTACAGAGCAGAGCTAAACATACAAAACTGAAGAGTGAAGGGGTGATCCATCTCCCACTGTAATGGGTACAATAACTGTGTAAGTAAGTCGTTAACGGGAACATTTATGCACTCACCCCAATCTCAAACTGAGGGTGTAATGAAACTTTCTACCAGGGTCTACGAAACACAAAATGGCCCTTTTGATGTCACTGGACAGCTCTTAATGTGTAGTCATAATGCTGACAAGAATTCTGGAATCTATGTGCATGGTGTCAAGGGTCATCTCCACTAGACTGACTCTGACATTAATCTCTCTGCCAGGGACCTAACAATTGATCTAGTGTGGCTCTTTATGTTCAGATTAGGGAACAGTGAAATAGCACACAGCTTCAACATTCTTGATAGGTGAGAGGAAGAACCAAGAGGCTTCTCAGTGGTAGAAATGGTTATGGGGAGAGGGATAAAGACAGGTCATTTTTGACCTCATTTTTGTAAATGCAGCATTATTTAAAGGGGAGAATTAGGTCAGGTGTATATGTGCGTATTTTAATGAGAAAGTTAATTTCTTGGCAGCACAGATGCATCTCTCTTTTATTTCCTGAGTATATGAGGTTGGTTAGTAGTAGACAAAGTGTTCCAGTATCCTCACTTCAGAAAAATTTGATTCCTTTCTATTTATAATGTAACTCAGGTCCAACATAGTCCAAGGGGAAGAAGGAAGAGTGTTTTATTTTAACCTTTTCTGCCTATTTGATACATTTCTGTGGATATGAAGAAAAAGGAGGCCCCAACACACAGTAATAAAATCAAGTTCCTTTTTTTAAAAAAATAAATAAAAATGAAAATACCTGTGTTGAATTGCCAGCACATATATAGGCATGCTACGCCGAACCAGGCATCGTAAAACAGTTTTCACAAGCAGTTAGAACAGTATCTTCCCCATTACTATTCCTCACAGTGGTAAGATTTGATTATCCAGTCAAAAATGGATTTGATCAAGTATGATTTGTCATATTCAATTTTTTTTCCAGCTGCAGTCACTCTGTTCTCATAAACTCTACTTCTGAAAAAGCACTGTCACACATTTCACTGCTAGTGTCAGTGGAAAGAGCATACAAAATCATCATTTACCATCTGTGCAATTTTCCTGTCTGTTATTTGTAACTTTTTTTCCTGTGAACTGTATGTGTTTTTTAAAAAATTCTTTGGCTAAGTTGTAGGAAGCCGTTTGATCCATGTCTCTTCCTCAATTTTCGCTTGCTTTATTTGTTGTAAACTGCCAAATTTTCTCATTTTCTGTATATTCCTTTTGTGCATTCAGCTTCAGCTCATAACATGCCTTTTCATTTTCTTTTTCATTGCAAAACTGTCCCCTGCTTGTTATCAACTCAGAATCACAGGTAAACTAATTTTCCACATTGGTTTAGCATTTGTTGAAATTTCTACTGGATGTGCCCACCATCTAAATAAATAAATAAATAAGCAAGCAAGTAAACATTTATCTATGCTAATGTGATGAAAAACTTGTAACAACAACTATTATTTATCAAGTTGGAGTTTAATTAATTTTAAAATTGCTTCATATTTCTCAGCAAGAATCGTCCACACTTAGGAAGCATCTGTTTCATCTTCTTCCATCCTGTTTCAGCTCTTTGACATGGCAAATTCTATCTTTTCACCCTTCAGAATCCATATTCATCCTTCAAATTTATCTGGTGTTACCCTACTGAGCTGCACAAGCACTGGTGGAGCTGGCTAATTTTAGATCCTGGATTGATGTTTTATGTTCCCTAACCCATAAGGCTGATGATCACATGTATTACTGTTAAAATTTCCCTTCCCTACATGTCATTCATTCCATTGTCATGTGCTTTAAAATATAGGTGTTGGGGTGTGGATGCTGCTTCTTGACAATCTCAATTTAAAAAGAAAGATATACTGGAAAGTCAGGGTGATGGGAAATGGACCAGGACTATCTGGGGAACTCCAGACAGCCAGATTGGAACTCCTGAAGTGACAAATTCTTTCCTAGGACTTGACTTGTTACCAGTTCCTAATCTCTGTCCATTCATGTGCTTAGATAGGTCCCCCCAAGCTGAAATTTGTAGGAAGAAAGGATGTTGCAGCAAGCAACACAGCCCTATTCATACCCGTGCTAGCTAAGATGGCCGCGCTGGACCCATTTGCTAATAATGCCATCATATGTGATTCACTAAGCTGTGGTTGGTGGGAGGATCTCCTGGGCTGAGGTCCAATTCAAATATTTTTGATTGTGAGACAGTTCTATGGAGATGCAGGCTTGATAGCTCACTCACCTTGGACTCACTAATTGTTGAATGCTGAGAATAATTAATATAGATGTAAGCCATATTTCTATAGGAGAGAGGATTTTTATACTAAACTGAAAAGTCCTGATTATCTTGTTTTGCTTTGAATTTCCATTGTTTCTCATAACCAAGTGACCTATGTTCAGTCTGAATCTTGTAACAAAGTAATCCTTGTTTCTCAGTATAGCATGATTGTGGTTCAGTTATGGAATATTGGGTATTACCAAGTCTAGGTAAAATTATGAACTCTGTATATTATAAAGGCACTGTCAAGCTCTGATTGATTTCGACAGTTTGCAGTTAATTAAGTTCATTTGCAATTCCATCTCTTCACCCAGTCTCAAAGCATTCTATGCTGAAAGCCTATTTTCAATTAATAAGAAGGATGAAACAAAAAGAATTAATTATAAACCTGGCAATCCCATTTAAGTCCTCATAGTGCACCAATTATTTACATTAAATACTAAGAAACTGGAGCGATGTAGTTGTCTAATATAGTTCAGCCCTGCTCTAAAAGATAAAAACAAAGTATACTAATATGGTGTGATATGTATCACACTTTAATTACAGCACTTCAGAGAAAAAAGTCTTAGCTCTCTTTGCAGACCTAAATTAACATATCCAAAGATTTGAGAGAGTCAAAGGGGTGGTTCGTGTGAAATGATCCAAAATGCTTCCAAGCAATATTTCTCTAAAGTCTCCAGAATAATACATGACTTAGTGCATCCTGGATACAGCTTGAACTTACCAGTAATAATCTTTGTGTGTGTGATGGTTTATTTATTTGAAGAACTGATAAGCTAAGCCCAACATTCTATATCAGCTCCAGTTACAGATGGGTAAATCTAGATAACTGTTCCACATTCACGATTGCTTAGTCACAGTTGTGACACTTTTGCCACAATAATAACTATCCACTCAACCTACTTTACTGGCTGTCAGTTGCATGGGAAAAAGGAGGTCCATTCTACCAGTGATCAGGGTACAGGAGAATGACATTTCCATCAGGTTTGGAAGCAAGAGGATGGGCTGGGAGAGGTTACTTAATTAAGTATACTTAATTAAGTAGCTGATACAGAATACCGGCCTATGCCTTCATCAGAAAATAGACTGGAAGGATGTGGAAATAAAGGCCAAAATCCAATATCTAGTCCCAAGTAAAGTAAATTGTTGTTGTTGTTGTTACCATTATACTTATTTCTATCCTGCCTTTTTCCGAGATCAAGACTCGGTAGCTTACAACAATTAAAGAAGACATCATTAAAAATCCACAAGATACAAACGTTAGAAGATTAAATAATTTAAAAAAAAATAAAGCCAGGTTACCATATACATCATTAAAACAAGCACATACACAGACCATCACAACAATAGCAATAGTCAGTGCATTGTTGAACAGGCCTTATATAGTCACTCATTAAAAGCCTGTCAGAATAGAAAAGTTGGTTACTTGTCTGTGACCAAACAGTAGAGGGGTTGCCAGTCTAACTTTGGAAGAGGACTTCCAGAGCCTTTGTGGGAGCTACTAAGAAGGCAGGAAGAAACATCACCAAGCTTAGCATTTTTATCTACCCTTAGTTGGTTAGGCTGCTATGTAGCTCCTCCTCCTCTTTTTCCTTTTCTTCTTCCTTTTCTTCTTCTCCTTCTCCTTCTTCTTTGTAGGGTCATCCAGAAGCTCTGTGGGATCATATGTGTTTTAAATCCTTTGAAAATGAACCATCTGCGGGGTTATTGTATTTGTGGGAATTGTCATATTTCTTTTATTGTAAAACTAAATGCAGGCTTAAGCTGCTATGTTAAGTATTGGTAATTTAAATAGATGTTGATTTGGTTGCCTAAACAAAAAGCTGCACTTCTTTTCCAGGGGGCATGCCCACTGAACTCAGCAAGACTAATTGCACAGTAAAGAGAACAGTGAATCAGTGAAATCAAGCCCTTCCAAGTCACCTTGAATTCAACATGCTTAACTTTATCCAGTTGAAATCATGGGGACTTTAAAAAGTGCTTAACTTGTCTCGGACTATGCCTATGCTTAATTTACATTACTGTGTCAGAAAAACAGATGCCTTTTGATCAATGGCTGGATTGCAAGGGCAGAGAGATAAGTGAAGTACACAGGAGTAGTGGATCTTTGAATACAGAAAAATAAACGCCATGTTACATTATCAAAATGTCATTTACAAAAATGTTTCTTCACATCACAATGTTGTTTAGGTAAGCTTTCACTCACCACAATGACACGTTTCAGTGATCACCACTGTCACTTTCCCTTTTCCTTTTGTATCAAACCCTCAAGTTATGATCATTGGTTTGTTTGTGTATGTGTGTATGTTTGCACAGGCTGAAGAGAACTGCAGCCACTCAAAATGAAAGCAGGATATATGAAAAAGCTCTGTTCCTTTGGGCAGTTTAGGAATATAAACATGCAAATTATTACAGAATGATCAGCTAATCCTCCCTGTCAGATGTGGATCAGCAGTCTATTAGAAGGGGAAGTGTGTCAGCATTAGAAATTGCCATTTTGCCTTCTCTCAACTGGGTAAGTTGCATGTGACAGTCGTTGTGTGCCTTCAAGTCATTTCTGCCTTATGGTGACCCTAAGATGAACCTATCATGAGGTTTTCTGAGGCTGGGAATGGGTGACATGCCCAAGGTCAACCAGTGGGTTTCCATGGCTGAGCAAGGAATTGAAACCTGGTCTCCAGGGTGTTAATCCAGTGCTCAGATCACTCCACCACACTGACTCTCATTGCATGTGACCGTGTGACCAGAAATATTCACATCTCTTTCACACTGTAAAGACTGGGAGAAAATCATCTGCCACTGGAAGCAGGACAATTACCTCTAACTGCAGTTAGAGGTGCTGCAGTTGGAAGATCCAGATGTACATTTCTTCAAGTAAATGAATATCAAACAGGAAAACTGTGGTTGTTTGGTCTCCTTTACTTAAAACAGGGGGAGGGGGAGCCAAGCACATGCCTCACGAATAATCAAATTTGTGAAGGTCAAACCTGCAGATGTAGAAGGGGGACTGTACATCTGAAAAATCTCCTTATATAAGCTTGTCTGAGTTATAAGAGCTAAAGTGGGTTGCCTCTTAGTCCTACCCCCTTCAAAGGTATGTTAAGTAAGGACAGGAGAGAGAACCTTTCCAGTGGAAGCTCCCAGGCTGTGGAACTCTCTCCCATGAGATGCTAGGATGCCCATCTCCCTGCTCTTCTTCTGCCAGCAGGTAAAAACTTTGTTACTGGAACAACCACCTGGTGACTAAATGACTATGAGGAAAAGTCTTTGACAATGTGTGCTTATACTACATTATCACTGCTCTTGCTATGATTTTAAATTATTTTATATTTTTCTGATGTATTGATGCTTCAATATGGTAACTTAACTGTCTTTTAATTTTGTTATTACTAGGTTTTAATGCATGTTGTTGTTGTGTGCCTTCAAGTCATTACTGGCTTATGGCATCCATCAGGCAAAGCTACTGGTTTCATTTTGTTTTGTTTTGAAAGATTTATTTAGAGGATGTTTGCCATTACCTTCCTCTGAAGCTGAGACTGTGTAGCTCATCCAAGGCCAACCTCCATTGCTCAGCAAGAGATTTTAACCTGCTCTTCCAAAGTCCTAGTCCAATATTCAAACCATGGTACCACACTGGCTCTTAATGTATGTACCTTATTTTAATTCATTTTGTGAGCCACCTTGTGACTCATGCATGCAAATAATAAAATATAAATTAAATTAAGATGCTTAAATAATGTGGAAGGGGGGCATTGGTTTGGATCTAGTATTTTTCAGACACAAGACTGGTGAATTATATGTACAACACTCAATTGGGGGTGGGGGTGGAATCATAAGACCCTTGGGCCATATATGCCCCAGCCAGGGCATTCTTGAACATCTCATAGTTTAAATAAAACAAGTGAGTCTGCATTTCTCAAGAAATAGACCGAGGAAGAAATGCAGCCCTTGGATATGGGATGGAGCTCCTTGAATCCCTGTAATTTGAATCTTTAACAAATCTTCAAGTAGGATGAGGTACTGTAGCATTCCATTAAACAAAATAAAGGTAGCTGTCCTCTCTCATTTTCCAACACACAGCATTCAGTCATAGCCATCCCAAACCAAGGCCCTTTCCACACAAGATGGCAGAAAGGCCACATGATGTCATAGGAGCAGAGTTTATGGCTGTGTTTCTGCAATGTTTCTGTGACACGGCATTCCGCGCCATCCTCCGCTTGAGGCGGCGAAGACTGCTTTCTCGTTCCGCACTACAGCATTCACCACTACTCCCCTGCTCCGCCTGTGGCCCGCCCCAACCCATTTCATTGGATCCCTTTTTTAAAAAAATCTTGGGAAGGACACCCCAATGCAGACACACCATCACATGTGCCAAGCCGAGCCCATGCTGAACCTGCCCATTCCTCCAAGAATGCGCTTCAACGGTTCCGCATGTAGTTGTAGAAACGTAGTAGGAGTGGTCTCAGGGAGTGAAAATGCATGTTTTCTGTTGCTCAAATATGATGCAACATGCAAAGGCATGCCAGCAACTTAACATCAACTTAATAGTGATGACGCCATGCAGATGCATGCCTCCTCAAGCCGTTGCAGCTACGCAGTGACTACAACATGTAGAAAGGACCCAAGAAGGCTGTAATCCCACCTCACCTTATGGAAAACAGGAAAGGTTAAAGCCCATGCCTCCCTCTTCCACTCTTCACCAGTGAGGCAGGACCCATATTGGGAGGGGATGGTTATGGCTGAAAGTTGGAGTTTGGAAAGTAAGAGGGGACAGGCACCCTCATCTAGCTTGATGAAGCTTTATTGTACCTTGTCCTGTCAGATGATCTATTAAAGACTGAAGTTACAGAAGTCTCATCCCTTATCCAGCCTGGCAAGCCTAAATATAGCCCTTGCAAGAAATAATATACTTTGGTCTCTATTTCTGTAATCATAACATTTCTTTAGGGACTAAGGATGTCCTGGAGGTAAATTTCTCTCATTGTCTATTATTCTCTCTCTGAAATAAAATGTTACCCTGGTTAGTCAAGAAAAACATTATCTTCAGAATATGTTTGCACTCTTAAATCAATGTAGAACAACAACATCAGACCAGAGGACAAGAAACCAAGTCCCCTGGCATTCAGTGGTAAGGCTTCCATTAACTTAGACAGAAGCAGTATCTACTATTCTACTCCCTGGCTATTAATAAACTAAAAAGAGCAATAAGCATGCATTTGGGTTGACAGCCATTTACTTGCTTCTCTGGCCTTTATCCTCAGTGGTGACATTTGTATCCTATTAGCAAAATACTGTATTGTATTTAAGCAGTAATTGCATTTTCTATGGAGACAAATGACATGTAAATCAATAAATGACGAAACTATACTCGGAGCAGTCTATTGATTTTCCATCATGTTCATCTCTGAGCTTAAGGCTGAGAAAATAAATCTGTGCTATGATTTTTTAACAAGTTGCAGGTTTTGCACTGGATAAAAAGTTTCTTGAGTATGAGTGAAAATTATGGTGCTTGTTCCATTTTCCTTCTTAGCTAAGATGAGATTAAAAGTATACCATTCAGCAGTGATAACGTAAGGCTATGTGGAACAATTTAAACAGAAACTTTAGTGTATCTGAGACAATATGAAACAACCATCTCTTTGTTCAGTATTGTAAAGAAGATCACACTACAGCTTCAGCACTGGAGTTTTAAGACAGTTTTAGTGGTATAACTTTCTCTCAAGCAGTCCAGCTGCTTGTTTGGCAGGACATTCCAACATTTCATTAACCTGACAGAATTAAATACAATCTCTGTCAGGCTATATTTGAATTGGTGAACCTGACTATATTTCCAAGAAGCAAATGGCATGTTGATGGCATTAGACAGGAACAAAGATATAATGGTCAGGGCTGTGAACTAACTTAACTGTGAACTCTTAAATAATGTCTAATTATGCCTTAAGTAATAAAGCTGTTTTAGCATGGAACTCATATAAATGGTCTTGTTAAGATGATGTGCAATATGTAAATTAACACTGCACCTGCATTGCAAGTCTGACAGCTGATCTGGAGTTTGAACCTCATGAACTGAGGTTGGTGTTGTTGTGTGCCTTCAAGTCATTTCTGAATTATAGCAACCCTAAGGTGACCCCACCTTAGAGGGGGTTGTCTTTGCCTACCTCTTCATGCATTAACCTAGCATATTTCGTAGCAATATGCTACAGATTTTGCATCTGAGACTTAAGAGGCACCTTAAGAATAGTGGTTATGTGTAACTCCCTGAAGAGTTTGCTGTTGTTCTTGTGTGCCTTCAACTCGTTTCCCACTTATGCTAACCCTAATGTGAACCTTTCATGGAGTTTTCTGGAGGCTGAGAGTGTGTGATAAACCCAAGGTCACCCAGTGGGTTTCCATGGCTGAATGGTCATAATCCAATGCTCAAAATACTGTACCATGCTGGATCTCCCTAAACAGTTCACAGGGATCATTCACAGGAGCAGAAATATTCAAAAGGCACCAGATCTCATGTAATTTTGGAAGCTAAGCAGGATCATCTTGAGGAATACCTGGATGGGAGACTGTCAACAAATACCATCTTCTCGGGCGTTAGATATATTTCAGAGGAAGGAACTGGCAAAGCTGCCTCTGATTATTCCATCATAAGAAAACCCTATGAATCATAGAATCATAGCACTGGAAGAGACCACAAGAGCCACTGAGTCCAACCCCCAGCCATCAAGGAATATACCATCAAATCACTCCTGACAGATAGTCATCCAGCCTCTGTTTAAAGTCCTCCAAAGAAGAAAACTCCACCACACTTCCAGGCAGTATATGCCACTGTTGAACTACTCTTACAATCAGGAAGTTCTTCCTAAAGTTTATATAGAATCTTTTTTCCTGAAGTTTGAAGCCATTTACTTCATGTCCTAATCTCTGAAGCAGCAGAAAACAGCTTGCTCCATCCTTGATGTGACGTCACTTCAAATATTTAAACATAGCTATCATGTTCCCTCTTAATCCCTCTTCTCCAGGCTAAACATACTGAGCTTCATAAACAGCCCCTCATAGTGCCTTCTACCATTTTGGTTGCCCTCCTCTGGGCACTTTGCAGCTTGTCAATATCCTTCCTGAACTGTGGTGCCCAGAATTGAACACAATATTCCAGGTAGGGTTTGACCAAAGCAGAATAGAATGGTATTATCACTTCCCACTATATTTCTATTGATGAAGCCAGAATTGCACTGGCTTTTTTAGCTACTGCATCACACTGCTGATTCATCTTCAGCTTGTTGTCTACTAAGACTCCTAGATCTCTTTCACATGTGCTGTGGTGAACCCAGAACCCAACCTATATCTATGCATTTTATTTTTTCTTTTCTCCCTTGAAATTCATTTTGTTAGTTTTGGACAAGCGTTCTAATCTGTTAAGATCCTATTGAATTCTGACCCTGTCCTCTAGGGTGTTAGTTACCCCTCCTAATTTGGTATCATCTGCAAATTTCATAGGAATTCCCTCTATTTCTTCAGTCAAATCATTGATAAAATGTTGAATAGCACTGGGCCTTGGGCAAAACTCTGTGGCACTCCACTAGTCACTTCTCTCTAAGATGAAGAGAAGCCATTGGTGAGCACCCTTTAGGTTTGGTCAGTCAATCAATTGCAAATTCACCTAAAAGTAGCATTGTCTAGCCCACATTTTACTAACTTGTTTCCAAGAAGATCATAGGCACCTTGTCAAAGGCCTCACTGAAGTCAAGATATGCTATATCCACAGTATTCCCTTCATCCACCAAGATTGTAAGAGATAAGATTAGTCTGGCATGGTTTGTTTTTGAGAAACCTATGTTGACTATTAGTGATCATGGCATTCCTTTCTAAGTGCTTACAGATAGTTTAATGATCTGCTGTAGAATCTTTCTCACTATTGATGTCAGACTGACTGGGTGGTAATCATTTGGGTCCTCTTTTTTCCCCCTTTTTTCTTTTTTCTTTTCTTTTCTTTTCTTTTCTTTTTTTTTTTGAAAATGGTGACAATATTTGCCCTCCCTCAGTCTTCTCCTGTTCTCCAGGAATTCTCAAAGATTGTTGCCAATGGTTCTGAGATTATTCCTGCCAGTTTTTTTAAAACCATTGAATATAGTTCATCTGACCCTGGAGACTTGGATCCATTTGGAGTAGCCAGGTATTCCTGTACACCTCTTTAGCTATGCTGTCCTGTATTTTCCCATTTTCCACAGGTAGAGTATCACTTTCCCTTTGGGAGAAGACCAAGGCAGAGAAGGTATTCGATAGTTGTACTTTTTTTCTGTCCCCTATTAGCATTTCACCATTTTCTCCATGGAGAGGCCCTACCACTTTCTTGTTCTTCCTTTTGTTAGGGAGAAAATAAAAAAAAGCCCCTCTTATTGTTTTAATCTCTCTAGCAACAAACCTGACCTCATTCTGCACTTTTTTTCTGACTTTCTCTTTACATGTGCTGGCTGTTTGTTTGAATACCTCTTTGGTGATTTTATCTTTTTTATTATTATTATTATTTCTTGTACATGTACCTTTTAAATCTTGGTTCCATTGAAAGTTCTTTAGACATTCATTCCAGATTCTTTAGACACTTCCCATTTTTCCTCCTCATTGTAACTGTTTGAAATTGTGCCTTCTGTATCTCACTTTTAAGAACTTCCATCCACCATGAACTCCCTTCTTTTTTAGTATTCCTGACCATTTGACCACTCCCAGTGTTCCCCTAAGTTTATTGAAATCAGCATTCTTAAGTCAAAAAAGTATTTCTGACTATGCTTGGCTTCCCCTTTCTGCTGTATAATAAACTCCAGGAGAACATGGTCACTTCCATCTAAGGTTCCTGCCACCTCCACTCCATTAAAGCAGGTCATCATTGTTGGTTAGAATCAGATCTAAAATAGCTTTATCCCTTATTCCCTCTTTCACCTTCTAGACTCTGAAATTGTTTGCAAGGCAAGTAAGAAATTTGTTGGACAGAATACTAATTGGCAGAGTTTGACTTCCAACAAATATCAAGGTAGTTCAAATCTCCCATTACTACTATGTCTCTCCTTTCTGAATGTTTTGTCAGCTGTTCCAGGAAGGAATCATCCAAATCCTCAGTCAGGCTTGGGGGTCTGTAGTACACCCACACAATGACATCACTGTCCTTTCTCTCCCCCTTAATTTTTACTCAGATACTCTCAACCTGCTTCCAGGATTTAAGTCATGGATCTCTTCACAGGTGTAAATGTCCCTGACATATAGTGCTATCCCCTCTTCTTTCCTTCTCGGTCTATTTCTCTGAAACAGGTTATACCCCTGTATTGCTACTGGCACGCACACACACACTCACACCCACCCACCCACACCCACACAGACAGTTCACAGCTTGCAACATTCTCCTCACTGAATACTTCTTGATATCTCCTACAGCCTATTTCCACTGATGTCTTCATGCATGCTGGGACTTATCAGCTTATGCCAGCACCACATTCACTTCTCCAGTTATGAGGGCAGATCGTCTAAAGTATGCTTCCTAACAGTTTCAGCCATACAGTGACAGGTTTCTCGGAGCAATAGCATCTTATAGAGTTTTAAGACGTAGGATTTTTGCTCTCCCTTTTTAATGGGGACATTGGTTGGCTATAAAGCTTGATGAAATTATGTCAAGCTGAGAAAACTACCATCAAAGGATTATAGCCTGTATAGGACAAAATTGGCATCTACTGACATCTTCATTTTTCCAAAAGTTTCTTTCCTCCTTCACAGAGTGCTTTAGGGTTTTTGTTTTTGTTTTTAGTCTATCTTTTCATTGTGAAATGGCTGAGGGTGCTAGTTTTTTTTCCCCCTTTCCATTATACACCTCTCTGTCACCTTGCAACCTCACAAACAAACAACCCATACCACCTTTTATGGATGGGGGGAAGGAGGAGGAGTTACCTTATTATGTTTCCTCCTTTAACTGAAGTTGGGAAGTCAAGGAGGTTGTACAGCACCAGAGAAATGAGTATAAAGTGAAACAGGAGACAATCTCTCATACACTCTTCAACCACTTTATTGTTAAAGAAAGTGTGAGAACCTTGGCCATGAGAATTTTACCAACTTTTTCTTTCTCCTTCGATTTCGCCATCCCCCAACTCACTGTTCTTTTAGTTAAACGGAATAAGAATAGTTGGGAAAATGTGGGGGCAAATACTATCACAGCAGCCTTTCCTGCTAATTAGGTAAAGGTAAAAAACTAGATTCAGAATATTTATATTGGGCTTAGTGATTCCAATGTCCTGGACACAGCAGTTCTTAACATTTTCTTTACCAGGACCCCTGTAAATATAATTTATTGCTGAGGACATCCAAGACTTAACTCAAGATTTAAATATTTAAATTTAGATTTAAATATTCAAATATTTATTTAAACATTCAAACACTTGTTTATTTAGTAAAGGTTTCTGAAGACTAGGATTCAAATCCCTGCTCAGATACTGGGTGACCTTGGACAAGACACGTTCTCTCAGTCTCTGAGGAAGGCAAAAACAAGCCCCTTCTGAATATATTTTTCCAAAAAGAACCCTATGATAGATTCACTTTGGGGTTGCCATAAGTCAGAATTGACTTAAATAAGGAGGTTGTTTCTAGCCATCATGTCTCTCTTCTTTGAAAACTGGCTTATGGTGACCCGAAGGCAAATCTATCATGGGGATTTTCTTGGCAAGATTTGTTGTCTTTGCCTTTCTCTGGGGCTGAGAGAATGTGATTTGCCTGAGGTTTCCCAGTGGGTTTCCAAGGCCAAGTGGGGATTCAAACCCTGGCCTCCAGAGTCATAGTTTGGGTCCATGCACATGCTTCCCTTTCTTCAGGGGCATGGCTGGGGGCAGGTGCTGAAACCGCTCCATTTGCAAATGAGGAAGGAGTTGGGGCACACACACACATGCCTTCTGCCTTGTCCCATAGTGCCCACACTCCCTGGTGCCACATCCCTGACAAAAGGGACACAGCAGCAGGAGTGTGCACATGCTGAAACTGCTCTCTCATTTGCCAATGAGGGAGCAAGTTTTAGCACCCCAACACACACACATCTGCTGCGTCCCTGTTGCTGCCACTGCTATTGGTATCCAGCTGCAGGGCTTCACAGACCCCAGAAGGGTTCCATCGACCTCCAGGGGTCTGTAATGATTTCAGCAGTTACATCTCTGTTGGCTTATATTGTGAGAGTTGTGGTACTCTTTTCTTTTGATATTTTTGGAGATTTTCGTTTAAAAAAAATCACAACAGCAGCATTTTTTTTTTCATATAAAACAATACATTTTGTCTTGCTGTGAAGGGAGGAGCTGAGCAAGCCTGGCTGGAATCAACCAATTACAGCTCAGGGAAGGCCATGAAGGTGGGCTTATGGAGGAGAAAGGATACAAAACTGAGGCTTGTCTCTGACAGAAGGCAGGTAGGGGAAAGATGGCATAGAGATAGATAAAAGCTATAATAGAGAAGGGATAGTCAGCCAGGGGAAAAACTGAATAGGGTTTTGAGGAGATGTAAGTGATTAAATAGTTGAGGCATTAATGCATGATCTAACTGTGTATTAATAAACTTCTTTTTGTTTATTTGTTTATTTTAATAACTATGTCTGGCTGCTCCTGTTAAGCTTTGACAGAGTGTCTGGTCATGCTTATCACAGTGAACCCACTGAAGAATGGAGCCACTGGTCCATACAGAGATCGCCTTGAGGTGCAAGTATCTAGTCCAGAGAAGGATTTTGAGGGGAAACTGTGGGGACCAGCCTGAAGGAGAAATCTATCACACTTGCTCATGAGAATCTCCTAAGCATTTTCTTTCTCCTTTCACGTCTCACTCACAAAGCACTGTTTTTTTCAGTCAAACTGAATGAGAACGGTTGGGGAAAAAATTCACCAGAGCACTCTGTCCAGCCGGCTAGACAAAAGCACAAAACCAGACTCAGAATATATACTTAGTCCTGAAATAAATTAAGAAGGAGGAAGAGGAGGAGGAGGAGGAGGAGGAGGAGCAGCAGCAGCAGCAGCAGCAGCAGCAGCAGCAGCAGCAGCGGCTCAGCTGAATACTTCCTTAGTGAAGCATCTCAATGCAAGAAACCTCTTCTCATCGAGTATAAGAAAATATGTGAGAATTCTTTACATTCCTACTTCCACTTGCATTGTTTGAGGATGATCTCAGAAAGTCACACCTTTGTTTGGAGAATCACTGTGGTATAGTGGTTTTAACATCGGCTCTGAAGGGTTAGGCAAGTCACATTCTCTCAGCCTCAGCGTCACAAGAGCCTCAGTCTCATGATAGGTTCATCTTTAGGTTGTCATGGGACATAAACTACTAGAAGGTACACAACACGAACAGTGAAGAGATGGAATAATAATGAGGCATGCCCTTTGCTCAGTGAAATGCATGCAGTCATTCTGAGATGCATCTTTCTCTCTCCAGCAAGATTATTTGAGAGTCAGAGAAAATATGCATATGCTCCACAGATCACCAAATAGTGGTAGCTAATTACATTCTAACTAGTAACTTGCAACAGGTTTCCCAAACATTTGCGCTGAAGATATTTAAAAGGATATTCTCTGTGTCTGTGTATATGTGTGTGTGTGTGTGTGTCTTCCATTGATTTGATTTAGGATTAATGCTCTTTTCAATTTCTTTCCTTTGGCTTGAGAAGACCATCATGTGGAAGAAAAATTCATAATACCATAGCCATAAATGTCATGTAGCACAGCTTAGCTACTTCTCATATATGAGGAATAACGTTGCAATATTCTTTCATCCTGACCAAACCTTTTGAGAAATTTATGAAAGCAGCATATCCTGTGTTTATGATTCAATGGTTCCTCTACAACTTTTCTTTCTTTTTGCTTTTCCTCTTTCTTTTCTCTTTAATAAACAGAGGCCTGTTCACTAAGCTAAGGAGTGTCACAAAACCAATTATGGAAACATGTGGCATTTTGCAAACCCTGGAATGTCAAATAGTGGTTCATACAGTCATACAAATAGATTCATTTTTTTTCACTATCATAATATTTTGATCCGACAGTTTCCTTGTAAGCTCAGCAAGAGCAGATTTGCAGTTAGATATTCCTTTTCTGAATCCAATCCCTTCCGCAAATGTTAACTACTCAATTTATTCTTTCCCTAGTAAAATGTTCAGATGGCTTCTCTGCACTTACTATGACACATTCATGTAACCAAATAGCAACTACTCACATTTTTCAGAGGTGGAGCAGCACAAGACTAATTGGCATGTGGATGTTAAGTTAATTAGACTGAATGTCACTGTTCTTCATCCTTGGTCTCTATTTCTGCACAAAGTCTTTAAAAGATTCTGTGTCATTCATGATACGAAGCAACAAATAAAACCTAAATCACCAGGATGAGAACCTGAAAAAAAAATGCTTTTAATTACTTCACCTAAGTTTCCCAAGCCAACATAGCCATTGGCTGTGCTGCCTGGGCCATTGTGGGAGTTGAGGTTCAAAAGAAAAAAGAAAAAAAGTAACTTTCCCAAAAAGTGCTTTGGACACACTTTGGATGTAATATCAGGCCAGTCACAACATATAGGAACACATCATGTTTTTAATATACTGTACCCATAGCCTAGATCTAGTAGAGTGGATTTCATTTCTCAAACATAGAAGACAGACATTTGGAGGAATGTGGTACAGAGAAGTAGAAAGACCAGGGATCATTCTGTGAGTTTGGAGCTACAGAATCAATTTGAAGCTCTCTCCCTTTACCAGTGACGATGAAGAACAGGAACAACAGCAACAGTGTCAGTCCTCAAAGAACATGCAGGTGACTTTGGAAGATTTAGCACATGGATTAGCCTCTGCCAATCCCCAGAGATGTGCGGTAGTGGTAGGGGAATCCCTGCTGAAGGGAACAGAGGCAGTGTTTTTGGGGGGCCTGACACAACGTCTCAAGAGGTATGCTGCCTCCCTAGGGCAAAAATCCATGATGTAACAGAGTGGCTAACAAAATCCATCAAGCCCATTGACTGTTATCTCTTCCCTTTGGTTCATGTGGGAACCAATGAAACTGCAAGGCACAGCCTTCAGGAGATCACAGGATTATGAGGCGTTGGGTAGGAAGCTGAACAGCCTTGGTGCACAAGTTGTCATTTCACATCTCCTCCTCTGCCAGTTGAAGGACATGACCCAGGAAGGGAGAGAAAAATAGCGGAGGAGAACAACTAGCTCCACAGATGGTGCCACCAGGAGCAATTTGCTTTCTTGGACCATGGTTTGCAGTTTCATGAAAATGGACTTCTAGCAGGTGATGGGTTGTACTTCACAGTAGTTGGCAGGAACATTTTTGCTAAGAGCCTCACAAACCTGATCAGGAGGGCTTTAAATTGAGTTATGTGGGGTATGGAAACAGTATTATTGAGGGCAGGAATTCATCAAGTGCTGGAGATAATAACCCAAATGTCATAGGAAGAACTGGGCAAATAGTACAAGAACTGAAGAATTGCAGAAAAATAAACCTTAAATAGGCAACTAGGGGGAATGATCAATCATCTTAGATGTCTCTACAGTAATGCACAGAACATGGGAAATAAACAAGATAAACTGGAATGCTCAACACAGCAAAGCAAGAAAGATATAATAGGTATCACTGAAACCTGGTAGAATGAGTCTCATGACTGGAATGTAGCAATAGAGGGGCATAACCTATTTCAGAGAAATAGACCATATAGGAAAGGGGTAACATTATATGTCAGGGATGTTTACGTCTGTGAAGAAATCCATGACTTAAATCCTGAAAGCCAGATTGAAAGCATCTGAGTAAAAGTAAAAGGAGAGCAAAACAGCAGTGATGTCAATGTGGGAGGTCTACTACAGACCCCCAAGCCAGGCTGAGGACTTGGATGATGCCTTCCTGAACAGATGACAAAACAATCAGGAAAAAAAGATACAGTAGTAATGGAAGATTTCAGCTATTCTTAAATTTTTTGGAAATCCAATTCTGCCAAGAACATCAGGTCCAACAAATCCTCACTTGCCTTGCAGACAATTTCATTGTCCAGAAGGTAGAAGAGGCAACACAAGGAACAACTGTTTTAGATCTAATCCTAACTAATAATGATTATCTGGTTAATGAGGTAGAAGTGGTGGAATCCTTAGGTGGGAGCAACCATGTCCTCCTGGACTTTGTTATATAGCAGACAAGTGAAGCCAAGCATAACCGACATACATCCTGGAATTTAAGAGAGCTGTTTCAGTAAACTTAGGGAAATACTTTGCATGATCCTGTGGTCAGGAATACTAAAACAGAGGGAAGTTGATGAATGACATAAGTTTCTTAAAAGTGACATGTTGAAGACATAGGCCCTTTCCGCATGTGGGGGGGGGACGGGTGAAAAAGCCCAAAAACAGAGCTTACCTGAAGCCGGGTAAGTCCGTTGCCATGCGGAGCAGCGCGAGCTCGCTGCTCCGCAGTCCTCCGGCGTCCCAAATGGCGGCTTCCAGTTGGTGGAGGCTCTCCACCAACCGGAGAAGCTCACCAGCCGGAAGCCCGCCCCGGGCAGATCTGCAGGCACGCACTTGCGCATGCCTGCAAATCTGCATTGGAGCCGGGCGACAGAGCAGCACAGGGCTGCGTGCTCCATGCTTTTTAAAAACCTCGAAAAAGAGGTTTTTAAAAAACACACAGCGCGGCTAGTTCCGGCTGCTCCTGAGTGGATTCTGGTGTGCAACTACAAAAAGTAGTCCACGCCAGTCCACTCTACGGTGCAGAAGACCTCCGTGAGAGGCCGCTCTGCACCATTACAGAAGCCCGGTGTGGAAATGGCCATAATTTCAAACAATTCCAATGAGAAAATAAAATAGGAGGTGTCTACACAATCCAGAGTGAATGTTTGAAGAACTTCCAACTGAACTAAGATTTAAAAGGGACAGGTATAAGAAATGGAAAAGGTAAGATCACCAAAGAGGAGTACAAGCAAATAGCCAGCATGTGTAGAGAGAAATTCAGAAGAGCTAAAAGGCAGAACAAGCTTAGGCTTGCTAGAGAGGTTCAGAACAATTAAAATGACTTTTTTTGGTTACATTCCATTGGAAAAGGAAGCACAATGACTTAGTAGGGCCACTATGTGGAGAAGGTGGCAAAATGCTAACTGGGGTGGTAAAATGCTAACTTCAGTCTTCTCCTAAAAGGAAAACAGTTCTTGACCTGGAGAAAATGGAGCAGATGATATGGTAGGGGAAATGCAACACAGCAGAGGTAAAGAGGTAGTACAGGAATACCTGGTGACTCTAATTAAATTCAAGTTTCCAGGACTTAGTTAACATTACTAAGGTCAGTATATTGGATTAAGCGTACTTAACTAACTAGTAGATCTAGAATTTCAGCCCAAATAGAATAAAACCTGAAGAAACTTCTCAGTCCCCTCTTGAATTTATTTGTGTTACTTTTGCTATAAGGATCTCTACTGGTATTTTTTATATAAATATGTACAGAAAGAGAGAAACCTCTATCATGAAACACTCTCAAGTTTTTCACATAGTGAGTTCTCTCCACTCTGGTTGTCATTGACAGGATGGGGCATACATGAGATAAGTCACTGCATTATGGAGCTGATTCATGTAATAGGCTCAGTCTGATAACACAGCTGAGGATGGGTAGCATACTACTCTAAAGTAAGCATATTGAAAATATACCACTTCCAGCTCCCATACTGATATTGTTGTAGGACTGACATTACATCAGTGTGAACACCATGTACATGTACCACTGCTAACTCTCATGCTCATGTTGGCTGAACATGGGAGTTAGATAAGCTTGATTCAGTATTTATTTTTAATCAAGGTGTGTGGAAGAATCTTCAGAATTGCTAGCACTATTCAGTGCTAGAGAACATTGAATAACCAGTGCTATGACAGCATATTTTACGGAAGCGCTTCAGCCTTTCATATTCCTTTTTGCACGGAGCTGAAATTTTTGCATAAATGTCAAATCAAAGGGAATAAGCACAGATTAATATTTTTAAAGGGAAATATTAACCAAAATTGGCAATATGCTCATAATTAGCATTAGAATTCCACAAGGTCAATGAAAAGAACAGAAACATTCCACTGGGACAATTCAGCCAGATGAAAACTGGCTCTCCACTGATAATTAGTGGGAGGGGAGGAATGATTTCTGAGCAGTTAATATATTTCTTAACTGTGTGCAGATTAAGCTTGTTCTGTAAAACTGGCATTTCTAATGAGCAGAGAGCCTATTAGCCATCTTTTATTCCATATGCAGAGATACCATTCTTTGCTTTAGTGATCCTACAAGATTCTGAGAACAAGAAAATGGTCATGCCCTGCTATGCATGCAGAGAAAATAAAAGCAAACCGGTTCGTATTCTAAGCTTCTGAGAACAATCCTGAGTACATGGTAAAAGACACTTGTATGCTGTTACAAGCAACCCAACTGAATCATGCATGGCTACAGCTATCATATTCTGGATTCTAAGAAAGGCAGGAGAAGAAGCAGAGAAAGGACATGCCCCATAGATGGTTTGAAAAGCATATGTTAGTGACACTGCTCATGAAAAAAGACCTCTGCTTCCAGTAACGCACCAAAATAAAAGACAGAGGAACTTGGGGACTACAGAGACATTCCTTTTCTTTAAGAAAGAAAAGAAAGTTAAAGCAAATGATCAACAACTGTTGAGTCCTCATGCTTGCTTAAGGAAAGACACTTTAGGTATGACAGTGGAACTTTCGGTATGACAGTGAGGAACCTGCAGGTTGACAATGTAAACTCCCCATAGTTCTCTTTGTGTCAGCCTTTCCTAATATCCGTAGAGTGGAATTTTCACAGGTGATTCTAAACTAGAAAAAGAATTCTCTACAATGAGAAGTCTTTGGATTCTGACTCATGGCTTTCCTCTCTTCTCCTCCTCTCTCCACTCCACTCCACTTCATTTAAAGATCCATTGTGCAACAGCTACAATGTGACTGGCAAGGATGTGGTGTGTAACCATTCATTTCTCTGTATAGTCAGATATTGTTTAATTTTTTGACCACGAAATAAATTGATACAATGACAAATTTTATTTGGACCTGACCTCTGGACTGTGATTGTTGAGGGATTTGGGACTTAAACCAGACAATACATTAAATGCATAAACGTCTAGCTGCCAAACCATCTTGCTTTTACAATAAGCATGAAGGACCAGGCTATTGGATCAGGCCCATCATATTCAGAAAAGAGGGAATTAAACCTTTTCTCCGGCCTAACTAAATAACTAAATGTGTCACTTTCCCAGAATATCAGGGCTAAAATGGAGAAAGATGCTGTTAGTGTCAGGTTTAACCCTCTCCAATCCATATGTAGAATCCCAATATGAATCAGGCCCCTGCATGCTTACATGTGAGTAAACAAGAAACTATTTGGTAAGGTAATCAGAATGTATTTAATATATTGTCTGGTTCAGTCCTGAGTCTCAGACCTTAACGCAGGTAGACAGTCTCTCTCCCTGAAGATTTGAATATTTTCTCACTAGTTTAATGTTACTTTATTATTATTTTTAGGCACTCATTCCTTACTGTTTGTGACACAAAAGGTCCTTTTTGATCCATGTTTTGAAACATTAAAACATCTATAAACCTGCTTCCTAAATAGCAGGCTGATAGAATCATTTACCCAAGTGCTGTAAAAGTATCTTGCTCAAGTGTCAGTTCCAGAAAATTTGCATTTCAAAGTATTGCCAAATGCCTTTTTGTCAGGATATCACACATTTTAAGAGCTAGTCAATTGCAAATGACCAGAACATTTACCTTCCCTTATCTTGATGGTCCTTCTGTACCTTTGAAATTATAGACTGCAAGTCTTGACTCTTTAATCTTATAAGCAACCGCAGCTGGAGAATCTTCTTAGCATATTAAGTGAAAAATAGTTTAACAGGAAATGTTCTCAATGCACCTAGCCATGGGAGTTTTCTTGACATTGTCCAAAGCTACATTACCAGCTTAAATTAGTTCATCTCCTTGAAGCTGATTGGACCAGTGACCTAGAAGCTCACCCCAGCTTCTCTATGATCCTTTAGAAACACTGAGATTTCTTCCTGTGGAGAAAAAAAAAACAGCTTTTGCTCTTGAGGGGAAATAAGAGTACTTAAATCCTGTTTCTAGAAATATGACTGCCCATAGGAAGCCTAACAGGGGGGAAAAAAAACCAATATTGTACATGTTTTTATTTATAACTGGCCTTTTCTTTTTTATGCTTTCTTAATGTTCAGAACGCAAGTACACTACACAGCTGTAGCAGTCTGAAACTACTTCAGTTGCCATGGCTACAACCTATAGTATAGTATTCTGCAATTTGTCCTTTGGTGAATTACCTTGAATTGTCTGATAGAGTTCAAGGGAATACACTACAGCGTATTGGTAACAAGTTCCAATAGGAGTTCTTGGCCCAGTACATTTTATGTGGCTTGGACTACTCATCCCACCTGGAGTCTATTGGCATGTACTACTGTTTATGCAAACATTTAACAAAATATAGAAAAGCATCAAAATTATACTAAACAAAACTAAACATGTCATTCTTAACATGGTTTATATGGAACCTTCTTAAATTAATGGAGGCATCAAAATGTAACTCTTTGGACCATGGAATGGGCTGAACAAATAAGGAGGAAATTGTGTGGTTAGCTTTAACATGCCATTATGATGTACAGCCTACTGTACATCAGCACTGTTAGGAGCTTTTTTTTTTCCCCAAGAGTGACAATATCTTAAGTCATCTCAGAACACTTTGACCAAAACCCAATTTCTAGTCCCAGGTGAACAAGACCCAAAGAAGCAATGGATTCAACTTAAGTGATGATTTACCTTTCATCAGTTGATTTAATGAGCCTGTTCTAGTTGGGACTATTAACTGAATTTAGGTGAAAAAGTTTGTATTGTTCCATAAACTATTAAGGGGACAAATTAGCATCCTACACCACCTTATCTCATCTTAAGATGAACAAGATAATGACTGTGAACTTTGGGGGTGGGGTTCCATTTCCCCAACGGAGATCTTTATGGATCCATTGAACCCAGTACAACTTCCTTATGCACAGAGATTTTGCTGCAATTTTGTGTGAGAAGGAAGGCTGTAGAGGCAAGTGAACCCTCCAAGATAGAGATTAGAACTTGAGAGGAAGAAGAAAGATAACTCAGGGAATATGAAGAGCTATGGAAGAGGAAGTGCCCAGGTGCCTCACATTACCTTTCTTTTTTAAAAAAGCAAAACCTCAGAAGTATCCATAGGAACGCACAGAAGGAAAAAGAGACACATCTCAAGGTGGTCAAAAGATGGTTATTTATTAGTAGAATACTTATCTGGACTAGCGTGATGAACATCACTGCAGGAAAGGTAAGCTTTTGATGGTCTCCATGGAGTGAGACCAGAGTGTTATTTTTGATTGGTGCTGAGCACCAAAACAAGACATGTGATAGGGACAAAGGAGACACTGAAGCAGTCACCCCCTAGTTGCTCCCCCCCCCTTGTATCTTTCAGGTTAACTCAATTTAAATAAAACAGGTCAAAATAAAGTGGCCCTTAGTTAACCCAACTTTGTGTCTGATCTCTTTATTCCATGGTTGAACATCAAAAGGCTGATATGTTTCAGCCCATATGGACCCTCTTCTTTAGGGGGCCAGTTGTCTGGTAAATTAAGCATTCCTGGTTCAGACCTTCCTGAATTTTAATTCTAACAAGCTCCCTGGAGAAAGCCTTAAGAGCACACGTAAGTCAAATGCAATACCCCTGCAGAGAGAGAGAGAAAGAGAATGTGAGAGAGAGAGAGAGAGAGAAAGGGAGAGGAGGACTCAAAGATCTCCTAGGAGTGAAGCTGCCAGCCAATGCTTACATCATCTCTTCCTTCACTCTGGGACTTCTTCAGCACAACTGACCCCAGTTTCTACCAGTTCCCCAAATTGATTGGGTTACAGACTGCAACTACATGTGTCAACAGCAAATAGGAGTCACCCTTTTGGGGTTAGTACAGGTAGGAAGAGACAGCAACTTCTGCATATGTTCTTAGTGCTTTCTTGTCCAATGGGATTAAGATGGTTTAGACAGCAAGGGATAGGGAACTTTGTCTTCCTTTCCTACTTGTTTTTGCCTCCTCTGTCAGCCACCTATCCCCAGAGTGTTATAGGCAGGTAACACCATCTGTTTCAGTCAGGGTTAATGAAGTGAATGCCCTCTGCTGTAAAAAGAAGGAACTGACCCAGAGTGAATCCTCCATCTCATGTTTCCTTTCTTCCCATCTGCTCATTGATGAGGGAGGACATATTGCAATATGTCTTCCTCACTTCCCTCTCCTTTGAGATTAGTTTAGGAAGGATCTGGCTGCTTCTATCCAAGAATGTATTTCTTTAATAAATGTTCCTCCTGTTGAGGATTCTAAATTTATTTTCTGCCTATATTTTTCTTATCTTTAAACCCATCACTCTAAAATGCGTACCTCTGCTGTTGCTGGAGTCAAGGTTCTAGCAGGCTTTTTACTACAATAATAATCTCTTAACATCCATCCCCTCTAACAGAGTCATGGGCCCAGTAAGCTGAGAGAGAGTGAATGAAAGTGATTAACGGTTTAAAACATTTTTCTGTGAGAAACCATTACAGACAATGAGAAATGAGAAAATGTCTTTGCAGCTAAGAGTAAGGCCATTTCCACCCCACACTGTTATAGTGCTATGATTCCACTTTCAACATCCTGTGGAATCCTGGGGTTTGTAGTTTACTGAAGCCGAAGAGCTCTCTGGCTGAGAATTCTAAAGGCCCTTCCCTAAACTGCAAACCCAGCATTCCATAGGAAGTTGAAAGTGGAATAATAGCACTATAACAGTCTAGTGCAGAAGTGGCCTAAGAGTCACAGCAAATGTTTCTTCTGTGGGCAGCTACGCCATTTCCAAAGTGATTCCTTGAGCCAAGAGACAATGGAGATGCAAACGTGCAGCCCAGAAAGCCCAAGAAAACTTCAAACACAAAGTGGGTTCACAAAGGAAAAGCTGACCATCACGCAATGACTGTAAGCAATATGCAAAGTTATTAATGCATATATCTAGATTCCATGGCAACCACAAGTATCTTCATTAGAGAAAGTAATTTTATTAAATGGCTTTTGATACCATCAGTCATGGCATCCTTCCAGGTCACTGGGATGGGGCTTGGAGATACTATTCCATTCTTTCCTGGAGGGCTGCTCCCAGAGAGTGGTATTGAGGATTCCAGTCCAACTTCTTTCACCATTGGCCTCTGAGTCCCTCAGGGGTCTCCCTGGCCCCTGTATTATTTAATATATACATAAAACAACACTGAGAGGATTTGTCTGAAGTTTGGGGATTAGCTATCATCAGTATGCCGATGATATTCTTTATTACTTCTATATATATATACTCTTTATTACTCCTTTCCACCCAATTCCAACAAACCTGTTTCTGTGCCATACTGGTGCCTGGAAGCTGCAATGGACTGGATGAGGCAAACAGATTGAAGTTTAATGCAGATAAGTGTTCCAGTTCAGTCAAAAGATAGATCTGGGAATAAATTATTTATCCTGTTTTAAATGGGGTTATACTCCCCCTGAAAAAGCAAGTTCTCAGTTTGGGGGTGGTATTTCTGGAGGTCCAGGTCTCAGTGGTGATTGGTGTTGGATAAAAATGCGGTGACATTTGCCCCAGTTGAAAATACATTTGATGAGCATGTGGAACACCTGGGGAATGACTGGGCAAGTTATGACTCATTCCCTAGGGGACATGGAGTAAAGGGCTGAGTCATGATAGTGAAATCGTGGCAAGGGGTTGCATCATGCAAATGGCCCTGAGTGATGACAAGGAATCAGGTGTGTATAAAAGAGGAACATGAATGCTTGCTCTCTCTCTGCATCCAAATCTCTCTCTGACTACGAATCTCTGCATCTGAGTCTATGTCTGATGCCGAATCTCTGCCTGTGGATCTGCGTATCCTGTGTATAGATGTATATACTGCAACTGTGAAGATTAAAGCCTCCAGCTATTTTGGATGACAAACTCTGTGTCCGTGAGTTAACTAACCAGCGGGTAGAGGGGTCAGAACTGATGCTGTAGTTGTACTCTGCTGCAGAAGCTTATTGCTGTTTTGAAGCTCTGCTATGTTTATGCTTGCCTCTGAGACACTATTTGTCCAGAGCGCAGCAGTTCTGGGGAGGATTTTGTGCTGGTGCTGTAAATTATTTCCCTTCAATTGGGAGTGTATTTGCACAGTTAAAGCTAGCACGCCCAGCATGCTAATTTTTTCGAGAAGTTGTGTCTGGCCATAGTAAGATTTTGGTAAAGCCTTAGTTACATCCTTTTTTGGATTACTGTAATGTGCTTTATGTTGAGCTGCCTTTGCAGAAATGTGAGTTGCTCCAAAAAGCTGCAGCCAGTTTTTAAAGTGGGGCTGGCTAAAGGGAACACACAACTCCTTTTGTGCAACAGATCCACTGGCTGCAGTCCATTTCTGGGTACAATTCAAATTCCTGGTGATGACCTATATAAGTGGGATATAAATGGGAAAAAAATCATCATCATCATCATCATCATCATCATCTCCTCCTCATAAGGCTTTTCTAGCTGTAAATATCCATCTTATGAGCATTTTGACACATTACCCTTATTTCTTCTGTGGATCAAGTTTCATTTGTTAAAGATATTCCATCCATAATCATGGTCAACATCAACATTTCTCCATCTGCTATTCTGATTCACTGAACTTTTAGACCAACAGATTCCTAATCAGGGGATTATGTTCTGTCAAGAGAGATATAGTCCTGCAACACACATTTCCTTAGGACTGAAACCTGATTTACTAAACTGGGTGAGAATTTACTTTTGAAGATAGTTGGAGAACCCAAGGCTCTCTAGGTCTTCATGAATTTCTTTTCCTGTAATCTTTCACCACCAGCTAGGATAATGAAGGCTGATGGTAGTTGGAGTCCAACCAATTTCTGGAGCATCATGGGTTCTCCATTGTTCCCCATTGTGCTTCAAATGAACATGCCTAGGATTCACCTTCACAAAAAAAAAGAAATCTCCCATTTTATCCACATGTTTTCTCTTCTTGTGATCCCATGTGGACTCTGCAAATGCTTAGGGAGAACAGAGGCAACAGAGCACTGGACACAAGACAGTGGCAGAGAACCTCTCTCACACATATACTTGCTGGGGTTGGGATCCTTTTGAGGTGTTAGAACAACATATAATTATGACAGAATTGATGTTTGTACTTTTCAGACACTTGTGCAGGGAGATATCCAGTACCCCCTTATACAAGCCATTTGCCCACAGCAGAACCTCCAGACACACCTTTTTCCTGTCAACTCATGATTGGAACAGCCACAAAAATAACTACTGGAATGGCTTGGAAGCTACCAACCACACTTCCCATCCATCATACCAACCACTGCCTCAATCTATACAAGTTCAGGTCTTGGCCAGAGTCACCAATAAACCTTCAGTGCTTGACAATGACAAGGTTCTGGGATACACTAACGTGTTCATTTCTTTCCCAGCTTCATGTCTTTCTGCACTCTTGGTACTAGATACCCCTGGTCCCCAAATAGTTGCTTCCTCGTTGGTTTTGCTCATGCTGGTGGGTTAACTTCTGCCCAAAGCAAATAACTTCTCCTCTATTATCTTGATAGGTAGTTAAAGCAAGATGCAGCAAAAAGAAAGTTCTCCAAGAGGATTAGTCCCAAGAACCTCTAGTACAATACTGCTCCTTTTGTTCAATGATAAATGAACAGTCTGTGCTCCCATTGCACAGCCGACTAGTCATGATAGGACAGGCTCTCCTAACCTCTCATGCTCTCTTTCAGCACCAGAAGTCTACTGTGCCCCATTCTTGGCACCCCTGCCTCTGTGTCCCTTATTTTCAATTTGCATTTGATATACTACATTTATGCTTAACATTCTCAGTATATTCCAAAATACTAGTATATGAGAGTCAAATAAGTGAAGAAATTTCAACATCTTTAAAACACATACTATTTTAACTTGTTTAGGATTTTCATTTTGCTCCAGCGCTTTCTTGGTTCTAAGCAGCTTTGGCTTTCAAACAATGA
Organism: Cyclura pinguis; assembly: GCA_030412105.1. NCBI lineage: Eukaryota > Metazoa > Chordata > Lepidosauria > Squamata > Iguanidae > Cyclura > Cyclura pinguis. The sequence goes on from CM059600.1 coordinate 138,227,653, forward strand.
AGAATCCTTTTCTCAATGTTCATTGTGCTTCATCAGTTTCTCCTAAAATCCTACCAGGTCCCTTTATTTTATTATTTTATTTTGTTTTATTCATTGACTATGGGCTAAATGTAGACTTATGTCAAACTGAATCACAAGGCAAAGAACCATGGTTCATCTCTTTTCCTCTACTTACAAACTGTCAAGTATGTTCGATAATTCACTTACCAGGTATCAATTAAAAATGAAGACTGCACAAAGGAATGTGGAAAAGAGATGACATACTCCAAGCTTTTCGTTATATTACTCTTGTCTTCATTTTTATGAACTTCTAATGATGACTGATCATTAATATTGAGAAGAATGTACTCTAAAAGAAGTTGTAGTTATGGACTTTTCAAATAATAAGATGTGAATAGACTATAACATTTCCTAACTAATTATCAAAGGCAGTCAAATTTGCCAAGAATTTAGAATTAGTGGCAAATTATTGCTTGCCTTTTTTTTGTAAGCAGAAATCACATACTGAAGCAGTAGATTTTTTTTTTCATATTTATATTGCAGGAGCTAATCTCTGTACAATGACACTGGAACATGATGTTATTTTTGAATTTGTTTTCAAAACTGAGAAGTTTAACATGTTTACCTAACAGTGATAGATAAAAGGGCTTTTCTTTTTCACAAGTTTTATAACAGTTTTGTATTTTAATATATTTTGATTGGAGCCCTAAGGTAAGTTAACTTAAGGACATTCACCAAAGAATGCTGACTGATTGAACACAGGCAGCACTCACCAATGGCTGCTCTTCATCCTGGAGAAAAGTGGCCAGTGAATGCCTCAGGGTTCTCAGCTGGACTCAGTACTGCTCAACATTTTTAAAATGACTTAGATGAGGGAATACAAAGCATGCTTATCATATTTGCAGGTGACACCAAATTAGGAATGGTAGTGGTAGTGAATAATCTGGAGGACAGGATCAAAATTCAAAATGACTTTGACAGATTGAAGAGCTGGACAAAAATTACCAAAAAAAAAAAAAAAAAAAAATCAGCAGAGATAAAAGTGAGGGAGTACATCTAGGCAGGAAAAATGAAATGTACAAATATAGTATGAGTGACATCTGGCTTAAAAGTAGTACATGTGAAAAGGATTTAGGGATGTTAGTAGATCATGAGGTAAATAGGAGTCTGCAGTTTGATTGGATGGCTAAAAAAGCCAATGCAATTCTAGACTGCATCAAGAAGAATATAGTGCCCAGACCGAGGAAAGTAGTAGTATCACTCTATTCTGCTTTCGTCAAAGCTCACCTGGAATATTGTGTTGAGTTCTGGGTCCCACAACTCAAGAAAGATATTGACAAGGTGAAATGTGTCCAAAGAAGGGCAACCAAGATGATCAAAGGTCTGGAAACCAAGCCTTATGAAGAATGACTGAGAGAGCTGGCTACGTTTAACTTGGAGAAGAAAAAACTGAGAGGTGACTTGATAGGCATCTTAAATATCTGAAGGGATGTCATGTACAAGATGGAGCTGTTAGGGTCCAACCAAGAACTCAACTGCAGATATTTTTTCTCTTGGTCCCTCCAGGAAGGGGCATTTGCACTCAAGTAGATCATATAACTCCTAAGAGTCCTCCCTTGTAGTTTAACACTTTGTCTTGTATCACCAGACTGAACTTGTGTCTTCAGTCAGCAAGACTCTTGTCAGCTGGGAGCAAGTCTAACGTTTCCTTCTGATTCCACAGCCGATTTAGTCCTATCTATCTACCTACCTACCTACCTACCTACCTACCTATCAGTGCATCCCACTGTGTGGCTTAGGTCTGCATACTGGACAGCTTATTTTCCTCATCACTTTAGAGGGATTTGACATGTCTTTGTTGAGGTGTCCTCTGGAAGGCTGATGATATCCTCAAAATTTCATTTAAGCTTTTTCAGCTTAGTTTTTCTAATTGCTTTGATACTTCTATATACACATTATTGTGTTATTTTAAAATAAGTTTTCAGGAAAGAGTCTGAAGTTAACTCTGGCTGAAACCTTGTCAGAGGTTCGATCATCTATCCACTAGTTCTCAATGTCAAAAGTAGCATGTCAGAAGCAAGGCAGAGCTAAATTGGGTAGTGTTACTAGAAATGACAAGTTGCTGGTAGACTGACATCCATTATATGTGATTTACAAGTTTTTACTAGAATGTCCATGTTCTGATTAAATGTATAAACTTTCCAAGTAGGGGGTCTTCTCCTAAATTAAATAAATTAAATAATATGTGCTATATGATTCATGTCAGGGATTCCAGGCAGGGAACCCTGAGGAAATGATCAGCCCACTGCAAAGATGTTGCATCATGCCCCAGCTGTGGGTAATTGCAAGGTTGCATGAGAAACTGGGGGCGTGTGCAGATGGTAGAGGGAGGTGTGCAAACCTCTACCTGATTGGTTGTAGATATGTATATAACAAAGCAACGCCAGTATGTATTTGTCTGTTGACCAAACCTGGTGCCTGGCGCAAGCTTTTGTCCGCCTGTCCTATGTTTTGTATATAACAGAACTTTGCTGCAAGATAAAGTGCCTCCTGTTTTGGAAGAACCTCCTCTGTGTGTGAGTATCCTTACTGGGGAATAAGGCTGCTGCTGTTGGCTCGCTGAACTCTGGTTTTTCCTCTGTGTTTCCGTGGGGCTGAAACTCCTATCATCCCCAACAATTCATACATACATTCATACATATGCATAGTTGCTTAAGAAAATAAGAATTTATTTTTGCTGGATTAAACCAAGGCTGAGGCTTCTTTGAACATAGCCTAGCAGCAGTTTCTATCCAACAGAAGTTGGTGAGCTACAGTTTGTTGGTGAAACATTGTCTACTTTCTACCTTCACCTGCTTCAGTCCATCAGAAAAGTAAAGCAGTAGAACATGACATTGCAAATGTAAAGTTGCTTAAATACTTTATTTGGTGCACTTCATTTAAGGTACAGAGAGTAAAGAGTTAATATTAAGATTCTTTGCAGTTGGCTCTTACATTTCCCCTATGAGATAATTGCAGCATTGAGTCTTAATGGAAATTTCATCATGTATTCAAATTGGTGAAGAGAATCATTTAGCAGCTCCTGCAAATAGATATCAGCAGGATTTATTTCAAGAACTTCTGTACTGTCAAGTGGTCAGTCCTTCATTTTTAATTTCTAAACAGATGAGATGCAAATTGCCTGATCTCTCATCCTAGCCAACGGTCATGGCAAGCATTTCCAATTACATCCCGATGTTAGGCTTGCCTCTGAGGTAAATAACATTATCAAACTTGGGATAGGGCAGGCTGGATCAGAAAGAAAAGATTAATTATCTTGTAAAAGTGTTTTATTATCTTAATTCCCTGCATCAGTCATGTTTACTTAATTAGAAAAGTAAACACTAGCATATAGTCAGTGCCCCGACACAATGTAGCAGGGTTAAATGTTTGCATAAATTATGCCTCTTTACATCTGTAGGAATTAGATGGAAGAAGTGAAAATTGTTTTCTTAAAAAAAGAGATTTCTCGCCCCCGTTTCTTATTCCTGTTTCTCACTATTTACATTTTACACATCTCTGCCTCTCTATCACTCTCCCTTTTCTCCATTTATCTACAAAGAGGTGTTTCCTCAATCCCGTCTCTTCATTCCTTTTTTCTCTCTTGCCCTCTGGTTTTGTTCTGGTTTTACCACATAGAGTTCAGAGGCAATGGTACATACTCCTTGTCTTCACGCAATTCTTGATAGCCTGGGATCTAAACCTACTGCAGACACAGGAATCCAGATTTCCACAAGTTTAAGCATGTCAAATTCCTCATAGCATTTAGACCTCAGATGCAGGTAAGGTGGGCAGCATGAATGGTTGAAAAGAGGTTAGAAAGTCTTGTATCCACTCAACTATGTCCTTGTTGAAGGGAGGAGCAATGCAGAGGGAATGACGCATTCTCTATTCTTTCTCCCATGTCCAATACCATTTTACCAGATTAGATGTATTTTTTATATATCCTCTAAAAGATGTGTGATTGCCTCCACAAATAATGAAAGATCTGTGTCTTTCCTGCAGATAGAACAAATGAAGGGACTGCAGTCAGTGTGTGTGTATTCCTTATGTCTTTCCTTATGCCTAGAGGGCAGGGGCTGTCTTATGCCTTGATACACAGTCTAGATTTTTATTTGAAATACTGAGTTTCTTTAAAGCTTTGTCAAAATGGAAGTAGCTTTAAGAGCATGCTGGTGGTATTTTTGTTACCTGTTATTAAAAAAAAAAAGAAAAAGGGAAATTAAGCCCTACATCATTACTAAACCTTTTCTGATACAAAGAAATTTAGTAATTATGAGTATCATATTACATCAACTTTTGAATTTGCTTTTGGGTTTAGATAGGACTTTATCCTGCTAAATTGATATGGTAGTTTTAAATTGCCATTAATTTTATTTACTTACTTTTGTTTTAATACTAGCTAGATCATAGAGATGATGGTGATCTTATTGTAAATTATTAACCATCATAGACATGAGTCCAGAAATATTGATCATATCTTTTAATTATATCTGTCATAATGTTGAACAGGGATGGGAACTTTGTTAGGTTAGGGGAGTCATTTTCTCTCCCTGTGACTACACAGACTGCCAAAAATACTAGAACAAATTACCTCCTTCCTCTCCTCCCCCACCAAAAACAAAACAAAAACCCTAGTTAGAAGTCCTAAGGCCCTTTCCTCCGCCTACCTTCTTGCAGTGGCATCCAGTGGGGATCCCAGCAGCAGCTCTGCCAGGAATGGAGCATGATGGCAGTGCTCCCCTCCAAGCCAGACCAGCTCCCTGCAGAAGAAAGTGTGATGGGTTTGCTGCTTCCTTCCACAGCAAGCCAGGAACTTTCCCAGGCTGTGCTGGGGCAGGAAGTGCTGCCTTTGTGCTCCAGGGCCTTCCGCAGGACAGGTAAGTGCAGAACGGTAGTGTGATCATGGGTTGTTGACAGGGAAAACCTACTAATGATTTAACTCACAATCACACTGCCTCAGGATAGGAGAAGGATGAGGCTGTGACAACATCATGCAAAAGCATCATCGTGGTCTCATCCTTCTCCACCACAGAATGAGAAAGTTCTGCAGAAAGGGCCCAATTCTGATTATGAAAAAATGGATTTTTCCTCATGGTCCAGAGGGAACACTTCAACATTTTCAAAAGATGGCTTGCCACATTTGGAGGCCTCCAGGAGAAGTAGTTCAGCCTTTTCTACCTGAAAAGAGTGTCAATGATATCAGAGAGGTGTATGTGGGCCACAGAAACAGCATTTTGGGTACTGCGTGCAGTCTTTAGATCACATCCTTGTTTTAAGGATTCAAGATGCTTCCATAGATTTTTCTCCATTATGGGGCCCATAGTGAGAGATAGGCTCAGACAGAAGAAGTGCACAAACATGTTTGGTTTTACAGGAAAGAGGCCACAACTTTCTTCCTTCCAGAAATTGTAGTGTTGTCATGACAGGAGGCACAGAGCCAGGAATTGGATAATCTGTCTGTTGTCCAATCAGCCGATCCCCAACCCAACTGCTGATGAACCACCAAAGAGGCATATCCATGGAATGCATGTGGGCACACAACCATCCTGCTGTCTGGGCTTGCAAGAGATCCTTCAGGCCCCTGAGCTTAACCTGACCTCCATTTGCCCTACCTAGGACTGAAAGGAACCCAGGGCCTGTCTCCCACTAAAACTGGATCTCACTCCATGTCATACCACACAAAATCAATTCACAAACATACAAACATGCCAAAGGTGCAGGGTGGGTGGCACAGAAGGCTGTCAGAGTCCAAATGCCAGGTAAGCTCCAAGGGAATGCTTGTATTCCCTTGTGGTGGACCTGAAGGAGGGCTGCCAACTCTACACCAGGCACCATTAAGGGCTCCTGATTGGCTAGTGTTCCCAAATGCAAGATTCTAGGGAAGAAGACTAGGCATCACAGAGGGGAAAAAAATGGAAACCACAGCTTGCTGTGCCAAGCCATGCTACTGCCTACAAATGAGTGGTTGGTCAGATAAGTCCACGGTGCAGTTTATAACAGACAGGACAAACAAATACAAAAACAGCTGATGATGGCTCACTTTCTCAACTGCTCTTGGATTCTTCCTCATATCTGTTCCATTTCTTTCTCTTCTGGATTAGGTGAGCACAGTTAAATTATGAGATATATATCACACCATTAACTACCTTTATTCAGCCTCAAGGAAACTTCTGGTAGGAAGTCTCTTTGGGTACCAATGAAATCAGTATTGTCCTGCTGTACCATATTATCTGAAAACTCACATTTGTTTAGTTTAAATACTAAAACCAAATTATAATGACATAAGTGACTGTGCTTCTTTGTACTTCTTTCTTTTTTTTTCTTTTTTTAAAACCGCATTCATATACCCGTAAACAAATGCCATATTCTCACTACTTGGTGTGCATAATGGTGCCCTAATAAACTGCCAATATTTAAAGATGCCTGAGACAAATAAGCAGATTTCAAAGGCTGCTCATAGGAAGCCAAATATTTTATATTACTTTGCCCACTGTTTTATAATCAGGCTTAGCTAGGCTTTCTGTCAACACAATAAGATTATAATGCTGGTTCGTTGAGGTTCAGGGTGATAGGAAGGAGTTATTTCTCCAAAGCGGGCTTGCCTCTGCTGTTTTGTTGTTCTAGTAAATTAAAAGGGAAGCTTGGAAAAGTCAATTCAATCAACAGATTGAACAATTTGCAGTTAAGACCTTTGATAGGTGAAAAAATTGGGCACTTATATTTTGAGAAGCAGAGCTAAAAGGAGACAGCTTCTCACCATCAAGAAATTTTCTTTTTGTTCACAGATTAAATCTGTCACCTTTTCATCATCATTTCAGTATTAAATCATTATACTGCCAAACAGCCCAGTGGGCTTCATTGTGACATTTGAAAGCACAAAAAAGGCATCCTAAGGAGAGATTAAATGTTTTAAATGCCTAATTACAAATAATGAGTGGCATAAACGAGTATGCTGAGATGTGATGAACTATTGTGAAATTTCACAGAATCACATTTATTTCAGAATACTGAATTATTTCCTTAACTTCACATATATTGAACACCAGGAATGAACTGAAAATAAAGCCTTAAGAACTTGACAATTGAATAATATTTGCATTGTTTCTTTGCATTCTTTCTTAGGATATATTTGTCTGTGAAGGTCTCTCACTGAGGGAAATGTTTTATACCAGTCCAAGGAACAGATGACAACTTTTGTGTAGTCAATTATTTAAATAAGAACTTCCAAAATTTGCAACTTCTTCATAAATGTAACTTGAAATGTAAAAGAAAATGAATGAAATAGTGAAAATGACAAATTTGGCCATTCCAGGAGACAGGTTTTAGTACTTCAAAGGTGTGGTATTGAATCCCTCTGTATTCAGACCATACTTCTGGAGATAAAATTAGATTTGCTATCTCTTTGTTTCTTTGTTTGCACCAGCCAGTTATCTTTCATAGCTGCATCAGAGACTGGTATAGGCTCTCCTTTCTGAGAATAGCTGAATCTATTACACCTCAGATGGGTTCAGATGGTTGAGAATTTGGTTTGGTTCATTTAGAATTTCCTCCCATGGGAGGCTCAATTGGCCCCATCCCTGCTCTTTTCACTAGCGAGCACAGAATTGTTGTTGTTTTTTTTGTTATTTCAACCAGCTTCAACTTTTAATTGGTCATGCACACACCACTTTAATGAGTTGTGCTGAAATTTGATCTTTAGCTCTTAAACATGTTTTTAATGCTTTTAAAATAACTGTTAAATTAGTAGTATGGTCTATTTCATGGGTCTTTAAACATTTGTATTATACATTGGTTTAGTCGTATTCTAATTGCAATAGCTGCATTTTGTTTATACTGTAAGCCACCTTGATTCCCATAGTAAGAAAAATGCAGGATATAAAATAAATGAGCAAACAAAATATTGATAGAAACAAAAGAAAAATGAACTGAAGGGGGGAAACTGAGGTTAAAATAATCCTGCTGTTATTCATTCATTCTTAACCAACCTAGATCACTGTTTATTTTACCTCAATATTATCTACTACACTAACTAGTAGCATCTTTTGGGGTTTCCATACAGGTGTTTTTTCTGGCCCTACATAGAGATGCTAGAGGAACATTTTGACACAAATAGCCACTCAATATAGGTCTTCAATAAACCCTTTTGAGATGTATGGGGAATCTTTATTAGAACTTCATGTAGAATTGTATCCTAAGCACTATACTTTTTCAGTGCTAAATGCATGTCAAGGGAATGTGGTATCACTTAGGACTAACCCAAATCAAAATGTATGAGCAGGTACTGAGATCATTAAAACTACGCGTTGATGGAATAGTCCTTTCTCTTAGGGTGTACCTAAGTAGAGAAGATATTGTTATTTAATAAGTAGAGATTTAATAGAACTCTTGTGATTTAAAATAATGTGAACCTCATTATTCTGATTAAAACCAGTGAGTATTAAATGGGCATTACTGGCTTCCCTAGGCTGGGAAGCTTCTAGAACTATCATTTTCAAAAGTGATGCAATCAAAATTTTTAATTTAATATATCCTCAAACTGAAATATCTTTTCTGTTTGCATTATCTCCTGAAATAAGCCCACAAGAGAGAAAGATCTTCACTGACAGGTCAGGGAAAAAAGCAAACAGATTTTGCTTATGTTGGGCATACACATACCATGTGCAAGACAGCAACTGCTATCCTGGGTAATATGAGAAATTAGACTGGAGGAAATGAGCTAACACTTTCACTGCTAAATAATGCTGCAGAATCTGCATTAGCAGGGGATGCTTGATAAAATCACCTCTTTAAAAATAGTTTGACCATATATTGAGTGTGAAATATGGGCAGCAATTATGTTTTGATTTGAAAAAGGTTGTGCCCAGAAGATAGCGTTCCATTGTCTTTGATAGATATTCTTCTAGTTAAGATAGATGGAATTTGCTTTGATTGCATTATACTAAGTAATACTGTCTCAAAACCCAATCTGTTTTAGAAAATAAATATTTATAGTTTGGAAATGTAATTGTTGCAACCAGCATAACTTTGCAAATCATGAAGTGTTAGCACTGGAAGAAGATTACATCATACCAAGACTGCAGACAGCTTTGTAGCACCTTCGGTTTAGGAGAAGAATATAGTATAAAATCCAGAGGGCATAATTATTCATATTCATTGCTTTTGTTTCTACTTTCTCATTTAGCTCTTCCCTATTTTATTTCATAGGAATTAATACCAATACAAAAAAAATAGTTTGGAATAACTGAATTTTTCATATGAATTTTTGCCCATTTTGAGAATACTTCTAGAATCTGTTCAAGAAATTACAAAATGTTTGAACAAGACTCCACAATGGCCCAGGCTTCCTTAATCTTATGCAAGATTACAAAAATGTTTAATCTCAGGAGACCTGTGAAAAATTAATTGGGTTCACTTTTGAGGCAGTGGGGGACAAGGTTTCCCACTTCATGTTTTCTGGACTGAATGTAGGCCTAGCTGCAAATTTGGTCACTAAAACAACAACAACAACTAGAGTAGCAAGTGTGTGATATGTTGTATAACAACAATAATAACAACACCAACAGAAGCAGCAACAATGGTGATAATACATTTCAGTTGTCTAGAATCCCAGGCTACCACCAACAGAACTGATTATAGGATTTCATTGTATATTTTGCATAAATCAGGCTATAAGGCTTTGCTTAGGCCCTTTCTGTGCCAGGCAATTAGAACAGGGCAGTGCATCCTCACACAGAGGTCGTCTGCACCTTGGAGTGGACTAGGAGTGGACTACTTACCAGAGATCCACACCTCAGTCTGCTCCAAGATGACCTCAAGTGGTCTTCCAGCATGTTTTAGAAAGACCAGAAAAAACAGGTCTTTATTTTCCTGGAATACGCCATTGCGCTCCTGCTCTCTTGTGCAGATTTGCAGGCTCGCACCAATGCGAGCGTGCCATCTGCATAGGCAGGCTTTAGGTGTGGCAAGCTTCAGCGGTTGGTCAGGACCCACAACCAACCGGAAGCCACCATTTTGGAAGCCGGAAGCCGCCATTTTGGAAGCCAGAGCAGTACGGATCTACAGACCTCGCACTGCTCCGATTTGCCCTGGACCAAGAAGGAGCCCTGCAGAAGGGCTTCAGGGACAGTCCACGTAGGTTCGGACCCCAGAAGAAGTGGTGAGTAACGGCACGGAGCGATTCCCTCATCTCGTGCGGAAGAGGCCTTAGACCCTCCCTATTACTTCATAACGTCTCTTGCCCCCTGTTTTCTAGGAAAGGTACAAATGTCACATCTCCAGGTACATCTTGCTTCTAGCTCTGTCTCTGTTGTCTACTTTATCCTCTGAATCTGGCCCTGTGGCACTGGTCCAGGATCATGCATCTTCATTTTATATACAAAATCTGGATCAGGCTCGCTGCAGTAGAAAAAGAATTCTGGGGCAGTGCTACTCATACTGGTGGTCCATGGAATGTGTCGGTCCCTGAATCATTGGCAGCTAATCCCTGACACATTTCCAGGAAAGAAAGAAACAATTGCACCCAAATGAGACAAATATAGTGCCAGTTTCTGCCCCAATGTGAAAAAATGGCAACCTCCTGTATCAGATATTTTGAGAAGCACTGATACAGGATTGGCTCCACTAATCAGGTAAGTCTAGAAGACAGCGCCTCAGTTTGATAACTCAGACCATTTTTGCACTATGCTGTTATAGTGCTATTATTCCACTTTCCACATCCTATGGAATCCTGGGGTTTGGAGATTAGGGAGGGACATTTAGAATTCTCAGCCAGAGATCTCTTTGGCCTCAGTAAACTACAAACCCAAGAATTCCACAGGATATTGAAAGTGGACCCTTCCGGTTGCATGGCCGGCGCGAGTGGCAGCTCGGATTGAAGCTGCGCAATGGCGCGGCTCCAAGCAGCCACCCGCTGGACTCCAGCAGCCTCTTTTGCCACCACAGAGGTGGCAGAACACCCCTCCGGTATGAGGGGTGCGGAACAGGTCTGACGGGGACCCCAAAACCGGCGTTTGCTCTGCCCGGCTGGGAGAGCGGAAAGAGCCAGGGGGGTCGAAGGACCAAGACGGAGCCAGCGGGATCGCCGCCTGAGGGGCACAAGTGCCGCCGTCAACTTTTAAAAGAAGACATCAAATAACATGTAAGAATTTAATAAGAGTCATTTAACCTGTTCTGGTCACGATCCTGTCAATATCGCAGCAGTTCTGGCATGCAACGGTGGGCAGAAGCGAAAGAATGGAGGGGACCCTGAGCCTGAGTGAGTTCGTTATGGCTGGGAGTTTTTCTTAAAGGGGCAGCTGCAATTTTAAGAAAAGGCTAGCTGGGAGTGCTGCTTACTCACGAGGATTGAAGTTAATATTTTTTAAAGAATAAAGAAAGACTTATGAATCACAATTGGGACTTACAGTATAAGATGGCATATAATTGATCATGACTGATGGATTACAAATGAGTTATAATCTCCATTTGGACACTAAATTTTCTACAGTATAATACTTCGATATTTTGGCTGGACTGAGAAGATCCGGAATTTGATTTATGGATTAGGGGTTTGGATTTTGGATTTTGGAGGAATATTCTGGGATTGAAAGCTATTGAGCTGCACATCTCCTTTTTTTTTATTCCTGTGGAGTGACTCTTGTTTCTTGATTCTCTTGGATTGTTGAGACTATGAGACTGTGCTGAAGGTCATCTAACCCAAAACATCCTCATTCCCATGGATGGAGTAGCCTGGAACTTAAGTGACAATGAAAATGCAATGAATCTTCTGAAATGAACTCCAGGCAGCTTCAAGAGGGGATGAGGGACTATAAAGCGGATAAAGGCACAGGGTTTTGGATTTGAGAAGGGGCAGTGTATTTCAGCAATGTCAAACAAGTTTACTATAAGTGATATGCTGTCAGTAATATAAACAATGTGATGTCAAGGGTTGAGACTGTGAAACCTGTGGTGGAAGAGACTTGATTGGAAGATCCTTCCTCCCATGGACTGAGCTGCTTGGAATTTAAGCGACAATGAAATTACAGATAATCTTTAGAAATGAATTTTGGGTGGTGAAGTCAAAGATGGGGGGGGGGACTGGGAGATCGTGATGGAAGTTAGTCAAGTAAAGACCCTCACTCTCCTGGACGGAGCGGCTCGGAACTTAAGCGACTAGGAGCATACAGTAAAAATTCAGAAATAGACTCCAGACCGCAAAGTCCAGGAAGGGAGGGGGGAAAAGGAGTGGATAAAGGCACAGGATTCTATACCCTCTCTCCTGGGTGCGGTGCAGCTTGGAATATAAGCGACTTTAAGAGTACAGAGAATTTGCAAATGAATATCCAGGCAGCAGGGCACCAGATGAGAGAGGGGAATGGGAAGATGATGATTGATGGATTTTTATTTTGACATTGTTAATTAAGCTTGCAATTGATGATATATCAATATATTTCATGAATATGAACATTGTGATATTGCTGAATGGGAGAAGGGGTCTAAAAAGTACTTAAGGAGAAACAAGACATTTTAGTATAATGGAATTCAGGGTAAGAAGATGGGGGATTGTTGCAGTAATAATTGCTTAGAGTGCCAGATATACAATGACAGAAATAATTAAAAATTTTAAGATTTTGGGCCGTAGGTAATGGAGAGTTAAATGAAAATATATATATAAGGAGAAAACAGAAGCTTCAAGAGAGAGATATGGAAATATTTTGGAACAGGACGATTTGAGTTAAGCAGAAGAGAGTGATGGTTGGTAACTGTCTAGCCAGAATGACTATATTATGATTGTTAGGAGAAGGAAATGTGTGTTCGAACAGATGAGATAATCAATTTATTGTGATGTACTAATGTAACAAGTGGACTAAGCTGCGGGAAATGTTGACCAGAGCAGTGTGGAAGAACAGAAGAAAATTCATGTAACAAGTACAAGTCAAATAATCCTTTTTTCATATTTGTGAAATTTAATAAAATTATATTAAAAAAAAAAAGTGGAATAATAGCGCTATAACAGTGTAGGGTGGGAAAGCCTTCAGTTCAGGGTCAGATTCCCTTGGTGTGAAGTCAGGGCCAGGTCCTTTCACAAAGTAATCTATTTCAGGACTGTCTCCCATGACCCAAAGTCAACCTAGCTGCCTCGTCTTCTTCCTTGGCCATATCTGGGAGTCAGGTATTCATACACCAGGGTGTTGGGGAAGCTGCCGAAGTCCTCTGGCTGTCTTGCTTGTGTCACCCATTACTGTGTAAACAGAACTCAGCAAAATGGTTGACTTTTCTCACCAAGGATAGCCAGACCAGAGGCTCTGATGGTTCTGCTTTATTCTCTTCCCCCCTTTTCTTCTCCTGCATTCTCTTAACCCCATTTACCATCTTTCTTTACACTCCATGAACCAGCCATCGTTATCTGCTGGCCCAGAGTACTTAAGCTTCCTAGGGTGGCCCCTGGCTTGTCAATTGCCTCATTGAAGTCAATCCAGCAGCTGCTAGTTGGAAAAAAGAAGCATAAATGGCCATACAACTCCACACTTGAAAATTATTCGGAAAGTTGAATAGAGACCCAAACATAGCTAGTGGTTCAAAATCTGTACATTCGCATATGTGCTTTACAGAACAAAACAACATTTTTAAAAGTCTGAAACTATTGCTGTTGTTAACTGCCATCAGGTCAACTTTCACTTTTGGCAACCCTATGAATGAGAGGACTTCAGCAGCCCTGCTCAAGCCTTACAAATTCAGGGATGTGTCTTCCTTGACTGAATCTATCCATTTGTAATGCAGTCTCCCTCTTTTCCTACTCCCTTCCACCTTGCCAGGCATTATTGTCTTTTCTAGTAAGTTGTGTCTTCTCATGATATGGAAAAAGTATGACTGACTATTCACTTCCAGCTTGCTAGGCATTATTGTCTTTTCTATTGAGAAACTATGGGGAAAGTATCACAGTCTCAGTGATATAGGCTTAATTTGCTCTAGGAATCATTTATTGGCCTTTTTACCAGTCCAGGGTATCCATAGAAATCCTCTCCAGCACCTCATTTCAAAGGAGTTGGGTTTTCTTCCTATCTGCTTGCTTCATTGCCCAGCTTTCTCAACTATTTATAGAAATATGATGGCATAGACTTTAGTATTCAATTATACATCTTGACCCTTCAGGATCTTGTCTAGTTCCTTCATAGCTTCCCTTCCAAGTCCTAGTCTTCTTCCGATTTTTTGACAGCAGTCTCCATTCTGAATAATGATTGAGCCAAGGTATGGAAAATCTTGAACTATTTCAATGTCTTCATTGTCTGCTTTAAGGTTATGTAAATAATCTGTGGTCATTATTTTTGTTTCTTAATATTCAACTATAAACTTGCGTTTGCAATTTTTGCCTTAACTTTCGTCCATAATTGTTCCAAGCCTTTTGTTACTGCGGTAGATAACCCTATCCCAGGGTCTACAATTTAATATTAAAAATATCTCCACGTGCTTGAGAGGTCCCCCGAATGAGCACATAGGCAGGCACGATCAAATGGCCGAAAACAGGAAAAACCAGGCCAGTAAATCCATAGTCACGTAGCCCCAGGAGACCTCTAGACATGTAAAACATAAAATACAGAAAGGGTTCTCAGCCCCAAGGAGCCAGGCTTGAAGGGATTAACGCATCTGACACGCAGCCCATCAAGCGTGGATGATTTGCATACAGCTGAGGCTTTGACAACCCCGGCAAATCCAATCATGCAAAGGATTGAAGCTTTGTTCTAGCTCCTCCACCTATTGTTCTCCCTGGGAAAGGATTAGCCCTCTAGGTACTTTTCCCCCCATAAATAGACTCGGTTTTTGAGTGGCTCTTTGGATCGCTCCTGGCTTCTCAGCAGACCATCACTCCACCCGTTGAGCTATCCCCTCAGCCCTCCATGTGCTGAGTCTCATCTCTCTCTCTGCTGCTGTCTCAGACCTCTGGACTTCAGGACCAGGTGCAGTATTCCCCAGCTGTAACCCTCCAAAACTCCCCTATCCAATTTCCTCTCTTTTTATTCTTCACTAGGTCTTGAGTGAGTGAGTGAGTGAGTGCGTACGTGTGCAAGCCTTTATTTTTAATAAAATCACTTATTAGACAATTTTGCTTGGTTTTTGGCCCGGCCTGACCTCATAAAAAAAAGACTCCGCTAGGTTACCCTGCCTCTTGCATTGCTATTGCTTGTGCTCTGGCTAGTTTCCATTCTCCACCACGTGGAGCATATTGAGGTGTCCTCCAAGGGACCCCAGAAATCAGGGTAGCACTTTGCTGTTTTCTGCTAGTACTATGGTGTCACCTGTTTATCATAAATTGCTGATGTTTGTTCCTCCAATTTTCACACCTCCTTCTCCAAGTCTAATCCTGCTTTACAAGTTAAACAGATAGGGTGATAAAATACGATGATAAAATAGGGTGATAAAATACTTTGTGTTATCCCCTTGCTTGTTGGAAACCATTCCATTTCTTTCCTAACAGTAGCCTCTTGTCCTGCGTATAGGTTACACATCAGGATAATCAAATGTTGTGGCACACACATTTCTTTAAGAGTGATCTGTAGTTTCTCATGATCTACACAATCAAATGCTTTGCTATAATCTAGGCTGAGCTTTTAAACATAATTCTTTGATGCACTTCATTATCCTACATATGTTTGCAATATGATCCCTAGTGCTCCTTCCTTTCCTGAACCCAGCTTGGATATCTGGTGTTTCTTACTCCATATATGCTAGAAGTCTGTGTTTTGGAATTTTGGCCGTGACTTTGTTTGCATGGGAAATTAATGCAGTCATCCTGTACTTACTGCAATCCCAGATATTCCCTTTCTTGGGGATTAGAATGGGTATTGAGCATTTCCAATTTGTGGGCCATTCTTTTGTTTTCCATATTTGTTGACAGATTTTAGTTATGACTAGAGATAGATTCTGTCTCTGAAGACTGAAGCAGCTCTATTGATATGCTATCTGTTCCTGGTGATCTATTTTTCCCAAGTGCTCTGAATTCAGCTTTCACTTCACTTTCTAAAACTGGTAGTTTATCTTCATATGGTTCTTCCTTGAATGAATCTGTCATCCTTTCATCTCCTTTATATAGTTCTTCCAAGTATTGCTTCAATTGTCTTTTTATTTCTACTTGATCATGTAATGTGTTCCCCTGCTGGTTGTTGAACATCCCCATTCTTGGTTTTAAATTTTCTTTGATTTCTTGGATCTTGTAGGAGAGGTCTCTTCTTCTTCCTTTTTTGTTGTTATCTTTTTATTTCTATGCATTGATCAATATAGCAATTCTCCTTGTCCCTACACACAAGTCACTAAACAGTTGTATTCAGTGTTCTGACCTTATCTTTGTCATCTTCTACTACTGTTAATTATCTGTCCTTAACTGCTTGAAGAATTTCATCCATTATCCATTGGGGATTCTCTTTCTTTTTCACTACAGCTAGTAACTTTTTGCATTCCTCTTTGACAATGTTCTGGGGTTCAGACCAGAATTCTTCAGGCTCAGTTAGGCTTAATAATGAAAATCTATTTTTCACATTCTCTTTAAATTCTCTGGGGTTGTTCTTCAGGTTGTATTTTGCCATGGAGTTTAGTTTAATGTTCTTCTTTAGCTTTATTCTACTTTTCCTAATAGTAGTTCATGGTCTGTGCCACAGTCTTTTCCTGGTCTTATTTTTGCAGAGAGAATGGAGCTTCCCCATCTTCTGCTTCTGATTAGGTAGTCTATTTGTTTTCTGCATTGGCCATCAAATGATCTCCATGTATACAGTCACTTATTGGCTTGCCTGAAGAATGTGTTTGTGATAAACAAACTGTTGTCCTCACAAAATTCAGTCAGTTGGTCTCCTGCTTCATTTTTTGATCCTAGCCCAAATTGTCTAACAATCTTTGATTCTGCTCTGTTTCTTACTTTTGCATTCCAGTTGCCTAGGATTAACAAGAAGTCATGTTTTGGTGTGTGATCAATTTCCTCCTGGGCTCCTGCATAGAATATTTCCATTTCTTCTTCTTCTTCCTCTGTAGCTGGAGTATAAACTTGGATTATGGTTATATTGGTGGGTTCTCCTTGAAGTCCTTTTGGCTTGCTTCACTAATCACAGTGCTGCTTGTAATTGTCCTCTGCTCTACCTCTGTAGCTCAGTGAGCACCATCCAGCCTGGGAGTCTCATGTTCTAGCACTATGTCTTCTGTCGTTTTGGATTGTCTCATCATAGGGTTTTTGTGGTAAAAGACATTCAAAAGGGGTTTACTAAGCCTCCTTCTGTGCAATACTAACAAGAGTTAGCTGTGATGGCACTGCCATTGTCTCTGAGAGATTCTTTGCCAGTGTCACCCTCCACTACTGCTGCTGAGAAGTCTTGACAAATTTAAATATTTCAGAAGTGTGGCGAGATACCCTACAGTCTATGCAAAAAGTGGGAACATTTAAAATGGGCTAGAAAATTATGCTCATTTAGAAAAAAATAAGGTGAACAGAAGAGGAGGAAAAAATGTTCATAGTCTCATGCATAACTAGGTCAGAACAAGAGAAGGTGAGGACCTCAATAAGATTCAGTTCAACAGATTTGCCCAACCTTAACAGGAATCCAGTAGAATCCATAATAATTGAGAATTCAAGGATGACTGATCCATGCATCTGACATTCAGCTGAATGTCTGCTTTTGAACTTACACTGGATGAAGGAAAAGATTCAAATGGTCTTATATAAATAGACTGATTAAATGTTTAGAAAGATGTGGGAGGGAACTGTAATGACCATGAAATGAAAAGTGGATATGATTTTATATTCCTTTCATATACGCATAATTATATGTTATATTGAATACTTCTATAATATGACTAACCTGAAGCTAACCTAAATGTACAAGTTTCTAGGTTTACATGTCAGAAAATGCTTAGGAGATGCTGCAGCTGAAGTTTCTGTGAAATATAGAAGATCATGCTCTCTATGCAAGGAAGATTTAATTCATACAGGGATGTAGACAGACTGAAAGGAGACTGTTATAGCTTTTGTTGCAGAATTTCTTGCTGTAAAGAAACTGGAAATCCTTCATATACTTTTGAAAATGTTATCTGAAGAAAGACAATATGAAAATGAATTCCATAATCTATGAATCTGAAATCAACAAATTTCTCCAACTTTTCAAAGGGTTCCAATTGTATTCTAATCCAGCGGAGCATACTACTTCCCTCCAGTGAAGTATCTAAGTAAGCTGAGGCAGGGGAGCTTTTCTCATTCTTAATCTTTTCTGCATGATCTCAGCTAAGTCAGAATAACTCCTCCTCCAAGCCTTCACAGCGATGTATTGACAAGGGTCAGTCTGCAACCTACACTCTGAGCAGGTATTAGACAGGCCCCAAGGGGAGAGAATGTCCCTATTTCCTCAGCCGTCCAGCCCTGAGGTAGCATGTTTGAGAAAGCCTCACTTCACTGGGGAGAAAAAAAAATGTCTCCAGCTCAGTCCATGTTGTTTTCCGCTTTAGTCCCCTTGAATTCAGTAGGTACCTTTGAATTTCAGTAGGTACCCTTGAATACCCCTTGAATTCAGCAGGTACCCTACAGAATTATAGTGCTGTGATTCCACTTTAATTGCCATGGCTTCATCCTGTGGAATCCTGGGATTTCTGCTCTCTGGCTGAAGATTCTAAAGGTCCTTCCCTCTGCTGGCATTCCCAGGATGCCACTGGATGGAACCATGCCAGATAGAAGGAATAATTATGCTATACTTCTGTAACAGTTCTGTAATAGAAATATTCACGAAAGAGGTCATAGCCAGAGCAGATCATTTTTCACTGGGATAATTCTTTTCTATTGGAATAATTCTTGTTCAGTTTTCTTTTCTTAGGAGCCAAATAAGACCCTTCATATTACATTGCATCTCTTCCTATAATAACCAACGACGGATATCTTTTTTTTTTTCCAGTTTTGCCTCTCTCACTTTCCCTTTGTCTCCCCCAAGTAACCTTACTTGGAAAGGACAAATTATGCTGTTAAGTCCAGGTTTCGCTGAATCATGCAATCAGCCAAATGAGGTAAAAATTAAATCTATGCCTTTGCAGTGAGCATGAGCTCAGTAATATTTACAGTACCATAGCCTTAGGCCTTTTTCATCCTTGTTACTTACACATGGCATCTGGAACCTATATACATAATTGTCCCTCGGGAAAATAAATGCGTAAAGGTATTGACATTTACTTCTGTCACAGGAAAGGTCAGAAGATTTACATTTTTAAAAAGAATGAAAAGCTTGAAAGAAAGCAGGCAGCCTTTAATATAATTACATTGCCTCATACCTCTCATGTAAAAGAAGACCTCTGTGCCTGTCTTATACAAAGCCAGTGTGCCATACCGATTTGAATGTAGGACTAGGTCTCTGGGCTAGCAGGTTTTGAATAGTTGCTCAGCCATGAAAAACTACCAGGTGACTGTGGACAAGTCACACTCTCCCAGCCTCAGAGGAAAGCAATGACATCTGCCCCACCACCAAACAAATTTTCCAAAGAGAATTCCATGATAGGCTCACTTCAGTGTTGTCATAAGTCAGAAAACAACAAACACATGGCTTACACATACAGTCTGCAATGCAGCATGCAGCAAACTCTAAATAACATTTGGTAGCTGGGTATCCTTCATACTGCACCATGATTCTACCTTAACTGCCATGGCTGCGTACTATGGAATCCAGGGACTGACAGTTTAGGGAACAGCTTTTAGAATCCTCAGCAGAAAGCCCATCTAGTTTGTCTGTCCAAAGGATTCCACAGGATGCAGCTAAGACAAACAATGTGTTTTACTGATAATGACAATACACACACATGCACAAGGAAACAGACACTCTCAAGAACCATACAAGGCTAGCAGAAAATAAGGCGTGAAAGGTCGGATAGAGAGAGATGAGAGATAAAAAAGGGTGATAGTTACCAGTCTCAAAGAAAAGGGTTGAAGCAGAGAGGCTGAGACAGCACCTGAAGGTAGCACAGACTAACAGCAATCTGGGCATCTCACATTGCAACCAAAATGCTACAAATTACTAGAACTCAAGTCAGGGTTTCTGTACCCTTTATGCTAACCTGAAGGGGTGTTCTAGCAAAGCCTAAAACTTTCTCGCAGGACTGACCAAAGGGTTCTGAGATAGATGATTGCTTTGACACCAGAGTGATAAAAGTGATGAGAATCATGATAACTTCTTGAAGTTTGGATCTATGGGGACTGTAGGAAAGGTCTATGTAGGGTGAGATCAAAGGGATGGCCTCTGATTGTCTTATCCATACTTGTTCTGATATGCAAAGATCTGAGATCAAGGAAGAGATTAGCTTGAATCCCTTGGTACCAGGGTTTTCTACTTACTCCTCTTCGAACTTATGGCCTGACCATGTCCAGCAACACACTCGCCCAATCAACAAGGCTTCAATCATGTATTTCCTGCCATAAACACATCTAATTATGAAAACAAAAAGGCGCATCCCACAGGTTTGGGGTGTCAAGGGTAGTAACAAACATGTATACTAAAATTCAGTCAGATGAAATGGAGATGTTATTAATGGGTAGCTCAGTTGCCTCAGGAGGTAGTGGTTTGACAATCCTGAATAGTGCTGGGATTGGGGGTTTTTTGGGTTTTTTTTTGTTTTTGTTTTTATTTTTTTGTTTGTTTGGTTTTTTTTCTGTCCCAGGGCTGAATCCCAATTTGGGATCCCAATCCCAGTTCTTCCACTAAACAGTCAAGTTCCAATTCTCACATACAGTGAGGTCATTGATCTACTCTCTTCTTTGGAAATAAAATAACTGCATGCCGGTTAAACCTGGTGTAGTAGCTTCAGTCCCTCTGAGACTGAAATGTGTATAGTTATACATGTATTGCTTGAGATCTTGCTGACAAATTGATTAGGAATTCAGAAATAATTCCTTCTCTGAATTTTATGAGTTTGGTCTCTGATGATTAAAAACAAAAAGTTTATAAGAAATGGTCACATTAGGAAAAACAGAATGTATTAAAGAAGATTGCTTGCAAAAAATAAATATATTGAGGATAATTGGTACAAAAATGCATGCAAATTTTGTACACAGTCAGATACACATGAAAATGTTCATCACTTTTGATGTAGATTTTATAAATATATAAAACTGATGTGAAAATGGGATGGAATGCAATTGTCTAGGAAAATGTGAACGTTGCAGAAAGAGGATTCACATGTCCCTAATGTTACTCCACAGTAACATTACTCCACAGTGCTACTCAATGTGGTAGTTCCTTGAATGATGTCCACTCTTAAGCCATTGGTTGCTGGTCCACAAATTTCTAGGATAGAAAGAAACAGTTAAAGCCAATGAGAATACAAAGGGCGATGGCCCCTGGCACTTTAGGAGGGGAAAATTGCTGGTCCCCCATATTTAGATAGCCTGTAAAGCTCTAGAATTCAGTATGATCTCATTTATACCTACTCCAAAATAAGTCCTACTATGCTGACTGGAACTTATTTCTAGGCAAGCATGTAGAAGAAATAAGACCTCATGCAACTGTCTAGAAACACAATCTTGATTCTCCATATTTCAAAAGATTTGTAAGGTTCTTAGAAAAGGTTCTTAGAAAAATTGTCTGAAGTTTGAAGATATAGGCCCTTTCTGCACATGGTTATTAAGGTGGGCCAATGCGTCTTTCCACGGAGGTCTTCTGCATGTTGGAGCAGACTAGGTTTGGTATATTTACCTTCATTCCACATGTAATTCCAACTAAATGCACCCCATGTGGTGGTAAAGCGCATTATTTGAAAACCGGAAGACATCGGTTTTCTAATTTTCCAGATCGATCCGACTCGTACTTTCACAAGTGGTGCAGACATGTACATTTGCACTAGCGTGAATTGATGGTCAGGGGAGGGCTCATGGGAGGGGCCAGGGGGTAGTGTGGACTTTCGCATGTACGCATGTATGCACATATGCAATGACGTACTAAACCATGCAAAAAAGGGGGGGGCAATCATAGCTGATGGGGCAGGGTGAGGGGAGTAGTGGGAGTGGCCACAGCAGAGGCAGTGTGAATTCATGAACTCTCATTCCTCCGAATCAGAATGGAACATACATAGTAGCTGTGCGGAAGGAAATGAGGGAAAGTCTGCCTTGTTTCAAGCCCAGAAAATCCGGTAAGAAACGGCACTAACTGATTCATCACCCTCATGCAGAAAGGGCCATAGGCCTCTGACTAATTACGAATTAACTACAATTATAAATTGAGGGAGGTTTCCCAATAATACCGAATATTGAAATTTTAAAGGGCTTCTTTTAAAAATAAAATGAGGCAAATATCTGTATTTATCTCCTTATTTGTCCTTTCTACAACTCTTCTCTCTAGTTGCTTTATTACTTTTAAGAAAGAACATTTTCAAGGATCCATATAAGAGGAGTAAGTAAGTGCAGTGTTTATAATACAAAAGTCCCTTTAAAAAGCCAATCTGTAAAAATGAGATGTAGAAATAGACATCAGCATTTGTGGTACAATCAAAGCAACACGAAGAAATATTTTAATAGGCATATTTAGCACTCTCCTCATCACCAGCAAATGTACTGAGAAGTGCAAAATTGAAGCTTGCCTTCACAGTATCGAATGAGGGGGTATCTCTATATAACAGCAGTATTGGTGGCAAAGTGTTTTAAGGACACTGAGTAATATAACATTGACCTTTAAAGCATTAAAACAAATAATAGACCTGTGCAGAGTTATTATGTTCAAAAGCACACTCATAAACATCATGGCATATTAAAGATAAATGTTAGATGGATTTTTATCCTGTTGCTATAGAGAGACCATTAATTTTGAGAAACATTTTTTTAATTTAATTGCCATCTTCAAATATCCCTTTAAAATATGGAGTAAATTGAAATTTATGTTCAAATACAAATTCTAGGTTTGTGATTTCTCTAGGCTGATAAATCCTTTAATTATGGTAAGTACTAATATGTGCACAAGCAATTGACCTCTTCATTTGAAAGTAACTTAAAAACTTGAAAAAATCAAGCATCATTAGGATGATTGCAAAATTGTACTATTTACAAAGAAATGTGTTCATCTAGTAAAAACTGGTGTTTTAAAAAAGAAACAAAGTAATTTAGAATAGTATGAAGTGATGAAGTTAACAGAAACTGGTACCAAGTGAACCATATTATGACACTGGAGAAGGGAAAAAAAAACACTTTCAGTGATTTCCTGCTGCCATATAAACAGCCCAATTTGAAATGCAACTTGTCTCCCAAAGTGTAGGATACATATATTTTTTTTTTAATGCTCTAGTAAATAGCTCTATTTCATAGTTCTGAAAAAGCCACATATAACAATATTGGGCCCTCAGGATCTTGTTGGAGTGCAACTCTCACCACCTCTCACTGTCATTTTAATGTTAGCTGTTTTAGCTAGGGATGGTGGGAGCATGAGAGAGAATTACAGCCCAAGGTCACTTAGTGAGCTGTTTCGCCAAGTGGGGATTTAAACTTGAAACTCCTCAGTCCTAGCCCAACTGTCTTAACAAGGCCAAAATCCTATTAGCTACAGTATGTGTGTTTCAGGCCATTTCCACACTAGGCGCCATTTGCACATTGTAGCATTACAATCTCAGAATTGCTATTCGTGCAATGCCATTGGGTTAGGAACACTCTTTTCCACATCCTTCTGACTTCAGTGGATGAGTAGTGGTATTGCCACTGGTATTCCTTTTGCACCACAGCATTCTTGGTCACTCTATGTCCCCATCTTCATTCCACCCCACTGCTCCTGATTGGTTATGGTGGATTTTTTTCCTTTTCATTTGGAAGCCATACTAGCAAAACGATGTTGTAAGGGCAGGACACACCAGTACACTATTGTATTTTCATGCTATGATGCTTAAAAATGTATTTTAAAAAAATAAAAAGTTTTAACTCAAAGGAGAAATTTAAAATAAACAGAGAGAGGTGATAGATTTTGAAGTTATCACACCATGGGAGTCACAGAGGGAGGGACAACTTGGGCACACCCACAGCCTGTCCACTCCTGGATCTGCGATAACAGGAAGTGCTATCAAGTGCTATTACAGTTCTGCACTAAGATAACTGCTGGGATTGAAGCACTAATGGAGGCTGTTAACAGATTTTTTTTTCTGGAAATGGAATACATAGGTTTTGCAACACTTAAGGACATGATAGCAGCTGGATAGCAATGACGTTGTGCAGTAACATGGCTCCTGAATCAGAAACAACCCTCTGCTGTTGTGTTATAGTAATGTTGTGCAGAAATGGCCTCATATATACATGTGTCTTGTTTTGAACAGGGTTTGGGAGGATATTCTCTAGCACCTTGCTTTCTGTCCAAAACTGTATCCCATAGGTGCCAAGCCTGCACAGGGGACCACTGCTATGTTGGAGGGAAAGAGGGAACACAAGTGAGTAGTGGAAATTTCTCCTCATCCCCATTCTAGTTCACTAGAGAGAGAGAGAGGAAGAAGAATAATGACCTTCTTCAAATTCTCTCTGTAACAAACTGCAGTGGAAACAAAAGGCAGTCTCTACTGTTCAGTCACCTCAGTCTTTCCTCCACTTCCACAACTGTTTAAGAGCTGCAGCAGCAGCCCCACAGAGCTCATCAGCTTCCAGGGGAGGAGGGGAGAAGAAGTGACCTGTCTTGTGGAGTTCACTCCATGAGCACCATGCAGAATCTTAGCCCTAGTCTACCAAACTACCATACATCATTAGGCGTAATAACATCAAACTGCAAATTAAGCCAAGGCAAACACAGGTTTTTCAACAGGTGCACACTCAACAGTGATTTGTAAGGAATCACTTTTCTCTGATGTATATATGTTTTAAACTTGCATGTGGCAAACCCATTTTAAAAACTCTGATCAGTTCTGAAGTTCAGAGGCTGTTTCTGAGCAGATTGCCACCTTTCACGTGAGGCTGATTTCCCTCACTAGTTCTGCAGAAGGATGAAATGCAACTGTATTTTTTTTAAAAAAAAGATTATGTTAAAAAGATCATCATCACCGCCAGCACCAGCACCAGCACCAGCTGCCTTTCAAACTCTTGGAATTAGTTGTTCAGACACATGGGGAGGAGACTTTTTGCTTCCCTGCCAGAATTACTGCTCTTTCCCAACAGGACTGGCCAATGACATTTTGCTTCTTGAAGTGAAGGTCAAGGTGATATACTCCTCTAGTCCACAGAACTGGATGGACAGGGGAATAATGCTTTTAACAGTGGTATTTGGGCCACCATCCTCCCCATGTGAGTAGAAGCAGGCTAGTTTGAGGGAGATTGTGAGGTAGGCTGGTTCCCCACTCCTGTTTTTATTATTTGTCCTTTTTATTCTGAGGGGTTAAGTGTTCTTTGCGTTTGTCAGGTGATCTGTATCTAACTGGATTTACCTGTGGCCACCTTCTGGTTATATAGACTTTCAGCTTGTGAACAACAGTATTGTTCAGACAGACAAATTAATATGAACACTCCCCTTACATATCTTTAAGGACTGAAATTTTAGGACATTTGTAACAGGAGAATAAACATAAGCCTTCAAATCTAAGTAATTTATTAGTCTACAAAACAGTAGTATAAATTTCTACATTTCTTGAGAGGTTCATTCATATCACATATAAATTACTTAGACTAGGTATATTGCTTCTGCCTACTTTTAGTACAATTTCATCATTTTGTGTAGATTTTTCCAATCTAGGGTTACATTCTCTATCATAGATTTTACACAGTGTAGCCATCTTGCTTAGATAGACATTACATGGTCTTATCCAAGTATGGATATTATCTCTTGTAAGGACCATCTCCAAAACTCATAAGACATGTGGTACAGCATTGGTAAGGGAGTAATCTTCTACACAGTTTGAAAAAACTGGACCCATCTTTAGAGGACATAGCACAGCTCCCGCAGGTATTCTCAATATATTTCATTACTTTAATATACCTATTGCCAGAGAGTTAAAATCTATTGGTTAGGCATTCTTAAAGAAAATATAGTAGCCACAGTTATCTCACCTATTCTTCAGGTTGCATAGATCAGCTTTATCTAGCTGAATCTGAAAGGTCAGCCTCTTCTGGCACAATTAATTGATTGGACCCATTATTTTTTTCCTTTTATATGGGTCACAAAACTTTATATTATTCCAACCACAAATGCTACTCTCCTTTAGAGGTGAAATATCAGAAACAAATAACTCACTAACTTTGGAAAGCATAACTAAGTGCTCAGCTTGGTTTCCCTCCTTTTTTGTACTCTTCCTCCAACTTTCTGTATAGGTCACTATTCTCTGTAACTGGTTACATCATGTAATTTCTATAACTCTCAGCTGGACCAATCTCTCTTCAATGTTTTCATTATGTTTTTGGCTACCTTTTAGCCAGTTAGCTAGTACTTCAGTGAACACATTTATTTTTTCATTCTCCCTTTACCCAGACATGCATCTTATTAGACTTAGACTGCCTCATTTCTTAATCACTATACAGTCACTTTCATTTTAGTACTGTTCTGTTCCCCACTTTGGCCCTGAAATTGGCAAAATATGTACACAAAATATTGTGTCTACCTATAACACATGCAATGGGTTCTAGCACACACAGCTGTATCATCCAACAGAGAGAAACCACCATGGGCTTTTTCCTAGGTGTGGAAAGAATAGTTGAAAATATTTTGGAAGTGCTCAAAAAACATATTCTTCAAGTTCCAAGAAAGAATGGTGGGAAGAATCCTGGAGTGACAAGAACCTCTGCAGCTCAGGATTTATTCTGTGCAAAAATTGCATGTGGTTGTTTTGCACAGAAAATAGCATGTTATGCACAGAAAACAATATTTATGTAGAGAAATATTATCTCCTGAGAAGGAAATGAAGCTTATTGAACCGAAAATTTTGTAAGTAGAGATTTGTTCTCCAGAATATTCACAAGTGGTTGATTCAAATGAAAACAACAAGTTCTGTCCAGTAAATAGGTTTTAACATGTAGTAGATATTATTTCTTTGTAGAAATGCACATAAAATGCCACATAGAAATGCATTTCTTTGTAGAAATGCACATAAAATGCCATTTTCTGAGCAGAAAATGCTGTTGTCTATGCAAAAATCATGCAAGAACTTCCCTGAATTGCAAATAGGGTTTGAAAACTGCAGTTTTCAAAGACTTTCCCATAGTGGGAAGACAATTGTTAAAATTACTGTCTGCTTCCTTTAAGAAGAAACTTAAAGAAGAATAACTTCTTTACTGGTGCCATGGGTACCTGAAGTGGTCATCTGATCTGCCTAATAAGTATAGGCAGACCCACACTTCACGAAATATGTGGATATATATCCTCGCAAAAAGGAAGTGAGTAATCAAAGCTAATAAATATTCACTCATTAAGTCCCTGGGATGGAAGTGCAGGAAGTGAATCCCCTTATGCCGTCTAAAGAAGAGCTACTCTACAGCATTGGCACACATTATCACCTCGCTGCTGTAGGACCTCATAATTGCTTGCAATGCTTCTGTTCATTTCCCCCCTGTGTGCCTCCTATTATCAAACACTAACAGCTCATCTCCTGTACCTGGTCTTGATTTTCTATATCCCTATATCCCCTACTTCCAAAGAAATCAATAGGAAATGTACATTTAAAAGCAGGATTTGAAACTCTCTTGATCATCATGCTGCCTGTAGAAAGTAGTTGGTCAATTAGTTACATAGAAAGGAAGCAGAGAAAGGCAGGGCAGTGTAGTAGCAATTATAATAACTTCATCTGGGAAATTTTTAGTGAACTTAGTGCTGTCTCTAACTATACCGTGCATTTACCATTCTGAAGAATGGAGGATTTCCCACTGTGTATTATGTTTAATGAGTCACAATCTTTGCAAAGTTTCACATAACATGCAACCTTCCTATCCACCCCAAAATAATCAGAAATTGAAGTAAAATGAAACATAGTTCAGCACATAACCCTGGTGTGAGAAGCCTGTGTGCATAATGGCTATGAATGAGTATCAGACTAAGATCTAGGGCTGTGATTATTCTTGGCACCACTTTTTCCACTTGGAAGACATTATTCTCCACTTGACTGGAAGTCTAGTGGCTAGGTCGGCTCTGTATACCCTACATCCTCTGCAAAAGATCCTATTATCCTGCTCAAATCCACCTTGATCCATGCCATGCAAGTTCATATAGAAATGTGAATAAAAGCTTACACTATCACATGTCTGTCTGAGTTCTGTTTGTTGCTTATGAACTGGAGGCATAGAAGATGCTAACTGAATTCATCTGAACACAGGTCCCAACATGGCGAAATTTTATTTATTAATTTATTTATGCATTTAAATTATAATGGAATAATGTTAATAATTAATACAGTTAAATTATTCCTCCATTTTGTTTTTCAGTCATGCTCTGTGACTTGTAGGCAGAAGAGTTTTCTAAAACTGAGATTTTAACCAGCAGAGACAAAGAGAAGTAATGAGAATTACCTCCGACACTTAGAAAATGAAATTGAAAAGGCAAGGAAATGAAACATAAAAAGGAAATCTAAAATTCAGTGGAATCCACTGTTCCCTTGCCTTTCAGAACAACTGGTAGACCAAGCATCCACGCACTCTACAGAAGGAAGGAAACTTCATTAATCTTTTGTGACAAGTTACTTAGGAGAAGCAAATTTGTAAACCTGATAACCTGTATATTTCTCACAGCTGAAGGCCATGCAGAAATTATTACCACTCAGGTTTTAAACAGTAAATTGTACTGTGAAAGAAAGCATTGGACTAGATTTTAGATGCAGGCTTCATCTGCATGTGCTGAAAAATGAAAGTGAGGCTGCTTCTTTAGAATGCTTTTGGCATCATTACAGCTGTTAGTGATGGGCTCCTTAATTTTTAAACCTACAGATAATTCTTCACTTTCCTGTAGGAATGATTGACTTTGCACTTACTGTCACAGCATTCAATGATACCACTTGCTGCTGCTTTCGTGTGAAATGTTTCAAGTGCTTGCCTTTGTATAAGGTTGGCTCCAGTTTAATCAACAAAGCACTCAGTCACCGGCAGTCCTTTCCCATTATAAGGGCTGCAGTCCTGCTTGCTGAGCATTTATAATGGAATTTAAATTATTTCTGGAATTGTTATCACAATCTATCAGAACTCAATCACTGGGGATTTTCCCATGTTCCTTTCTAAACACAGACTTGGAATTGCACCATATATCATAACTCCTAGGAGAAACACCAAAGTCACACCTCTGTTTCCTGAAAAAAACACATAGGTCAAGTTCCCACAGCAAGAAGATAGCTCTGTCTGTGCATTTCTACATTTTTATTCCTCCCGCAGCTGTCAAGCCCCATGAGGAAGGTGGTTCTGACCATCAAACAGCAACTGCATTCAGCCAGGGATAAGGGTGTGCTCACATACAAAATGCACTTTCTTTATCCTTTCCCTCTCAGCCCAGAGCAGCCTCATCTTCATAGTCTTGATTGTCTGTCCTCCCTCCTTCCCATCTGTTAAAAAAAAACACACCACCAGCAGCCACTCCCAGGATTTGTCAGATGCCTGATTGGAGGCCTTAGGACGGAGTACAAGGGAGAGTAGATCCTTTCATCCCATCCACAAAGGGATATATGTGGTGTGCATCACATTTACACCCACATATGTCACTAACAGGATGGCAGCCGTAATGTGTGAACATTACATGGTTGTATATGTAGATCTTTAAGCAATCGTGTTCATACATCAGGAAAATTGATTTCCATATTCACAAATCCCAAGGCTCTCTGTTCAAGCCCCAGAAGCTCTACGTAGCTGTCTCAGTGTATGCTAGCCCTGACACCCTTCATTCAGACCATGCCATACAGATGGGGGCATCCATAAATAGGGATGCAATAATATGTCAGTGTTGATTTAGTTGTGTTTTTCTAAATAGTGTCTTAATTTTCTTCCTATTTTTGTTTCATATTAGCTTGTGAAGCTTTGTGTGCTCTTTCTAGACAGATATGTGTGCATATTTTGGTATGCATCTTTCCCAGATATATACTTTTCAAAGTATTGGCCTGGGTGTATGCATTTTTACACATTTTCTCCATTGTCCAAAGAATGTACATGGACATTTTTCAGAGATTTTGCTGCATTTACTTGCATATAATATAAAAAGAAAAAAAGGGGGAAATGATGCTTAGAGCTTTCTCACAGAAAACCAAAAAATAAGCTTTTGTTAGTAGCCTTGCAGATCATAAGGTTGCATGGATTTAACTGTTTAGACACGATAGTATTTAATTGCCACCTGAAATGTTATTCTGCAAAGATCCTCTGAAACATGAATTTCAATGGCTACAGGTTTCTAACCATGCCATTAGATGAGCAACCAACAAGATTCTATAAACACATCCATCTAATCACCTGATTATAGGCACTAAAGGGCACAATTCCATACAAACATTACATCCTCTGCAAGGTGACATTAATATAAAATAAAGCCTTCCATTTATGTAAACAAATTATAAAAATGTTGTCTGACAGCCCAGGTTAAATAGGATTAATTCAGCAAGCAGAAAATGCAAAGGACTTCCATTCCATCTCCTATTAATCCCTTCTGTATACTGCTGTTTGCAACTCTGGTAATACAAGATATGGCTCTTCTGTGGCTAACCTGACCTACCTTGCCCAAATCCACCTTCACTTTATCAGCCAGACAGGACTCTGTTGTATTCTGGGATGGATGCCTCAGAGGCAGCATTGTGTAATCACATGCCTGGGAAATCACACCATCCAAAGCTATACATGAATGCTCAGAGAATAATACCCAGAAGCTGTACTGACATCCTTGCAGGAAGCATTGGGCCAGATGCACATGCTTCCCTTCTTAAAAGAATTAACCACTTCAATGAAAGCAGACAGCAGAAACCCTCCACTGTGAAAAAGTTTTATTTGCCCTTTCCTTTTGCATAGATATTCAGTTCCAGGTATTTATGAATAGCATAGAAGTTTCCAGTGTAGTAAACTTCAAATTTGATTTCAGGATTGAGATAGCCTTGACAAGCAACCTTAATTAGGAAGTAAGTAGATGAAGAACCTGGTTGGTTCTGCTAAGCTTTGAGCAATGCTCACTATCATTGTCCATGATACATTCCTTGGTTGCCTAGCCAGGATGGTTCTTTGGGGTGGAAAACTGTTCTGCAGTGGTTCTCATCATTGCTGAATGGTAGGTTCTAACAGACATTACTGGGAAACTACCTGTGGCCTTTGGTTAGGTCATTCCATGAGCATTAATGCTGTCTGCCATAGTGCTGAACAATCTATATGGAATTTAATAGGTATGTCCTTGGGAGTTCTGCTAGGATGTGAGATGAAGCACACTTGTCCTCCTAATGTCCCTGAGAACATATTTGTTCTCTCTAACTTTTAATTGAGATGGTTAAATGGTATTTGCTGTTGTTAAATATTTGAAAATGTATTTTATTTTAACTAGCTTATTTTAAAACTATTTCAATTTAAAGGGCTTTTGAAATTTTATATGGAATTGTATTGTTTTATATTGCAAGCCACCCTGGGAAGACTGTGGCTTTGAAAAGTAGCTAAGAAACATATGAAATTAAAGTGTCCAACCTGCAGTGGTTAATTAAGATAAACCCTAAGATGCATGTTGTGCTGTTATTTGGATTAGGTCACTATAGCACACACTAGCTAGGAGTTTGAAAACTTCAGCTGGTGGACTATTAGCACCTAAATCAAGCATTTTTTTAAAAAAAAAAGTCATTGGAAAAGGTAGTGAAATTGCAAGTTTAATTGTTTAGCACTGATTATTTAGATTAAAACCTGTCTGGCTTCTGGGGATTGAAACATCTTTTAATGCCCCAATAGATTATTTATGCTGAGGGCTGGATATAGCAAGCTGTTCGTTCTTTAGGGTCTTGTTGAAAGGGTTAAAACTGTAGAGGTCGTAGCTTAAGTAGAAAAATAGAGAAAAATAAGGTGAGCAGATGCGTCTTTTATCTTATCAGAAGGCTTAGGTATGCGCTTAGCTATGCAGGGAACTTGGGGAGTTTTTAGGTCGGTGTAACCCAGTGAGAGTACTCCCTTGGTACCGAAATACATCATTTTGAAAGCTGTAACCTGGGCCTCTGTAACCTGTAAACTGTTCATATATGGTCATATTTTAATCATTTCCTGTACCTGTTTACAAGAGTGTATAAAAGTAAGCTGATACCGGACTCAGGGCTCTCAGTGTTTTGGAAATTCATTCCACTGAGATCCCTGCGCAGTAAAATAAAACTTGTTTTGCTTTCTAATCTGGTGGTCTCAGTTCTTGGCGAGCTACTACATTGTAGTGCCTTCTGAAGACCTCCTGGCCTTCTGGACTGTTTCGAAAGGGTGAGTCTTAGCGTCATTGTGTTTCCTACACTTTTTGGAATACTGGAATCAGAAACCGGTGCTAGGGAACTGGTGCTTGTGGTAGTTGGCATTCTGGGATCTTAGGATTTAATATTGTGCTTTAGGCTTTCAGTATCTGAATAAAAGGGGCAGGAGAAATCACCTGCTAGTTTAAATGTCATAAATATGCATATTCAAGTGAAGTTGTAGGTGGGTGGAAGCAGTTTCTGATTGCAGTTGAGGCAGAAATCCCTTTGGGAGACATGGGACAAATTGTTCTAGTTGCTCCTGGGTAGTGTTGTACTTTCTCTCTAGTCCAAGGTATTTTCTGAGCTGCTTCCCGTAGTTAGAAACAAAACAAACAAACAAAATCATGTAAAATAATTAACAATAAAAACTACCATCTATTGACACAGTAAAACACAACAGTGACAAATCATTCCAGTGACAGAGAGAGAAAGAGAGAGAGAAAAATAAAAATATAAAGGAAGAAAGGACATAGAATAGAAAAGGGAGACCTGGAATATATGCACACACAGAGAGATAAACAAATATCACCAAAAACAAATTTCCAGACTTTTTAGGAAGGCATTCCATAACCAATACTTCCCTCAGCTGAAGATTACCTGCAAGTACAATCTAAATTTCTCAGGAAAGTACATGTGCAGGGGTTGGGAAGCAGTCCTTCAGTCATTTAGATCCCCAAACATGTATGGTTTTAAGGTAAGAACTTGTATTACTTATGTTCCAAAACAGACTAGCAGCCAACCTGAACTTTCTTCAAACACAGCCCCACATAAAATTTAATTAGTTGCTTAAAAGAAATATTGCCATTTGTTTCAGTCAGAGTGATGTATATGTGCTGGTGGAGATGAGAAGTGAAATGAAGACATTGGAAGGTGAGTTCTCATGCTTTGCAACAGCCTTTTCTATCCTGGCAAATCCCAAACATGTTAGACTGGTGTAATTTTAGGCAATAGTTATAAGGATGTGCTTAGATTCCACCGTGGAGGCCAACTTGGTAACCTTGGTGCATCACAGACTCTCATCTGTAGAAACTGCCATGATAGGTTTGCCTAAGGATTGCCATAAATCAGAAACAACAGCAACAAGTTCGTGTGGGGAAAAATCCAAGCTGGAGAAAGGAAACTTTAAACAGTCAGAAAGAACATTTTTGAATTATCCAATAACAAAATGTGCTGTCCTGGAATCAATAGTAACAGTGTCTGTGACATCATCTGTAAATCCCATGGTCTGAACCAATTCTAAAGTCTGAAACAACAAGTTACTTAGTCTTAACTTAACCAATTATATAATTTAAAATAAATTATTAGTGTTTATAAGTGGTGAATTAACCTTCCAACTTCTGGTGTTTACCATGAGAGCCAGTGTGGTGTAGTGGTTTGAGCATTAGACTATGGCCCTGGAGATCAGGGTCAGATTCCCTGCTCGGCCATGGAAACCCACTTAGGTAACCTTGAGTGTGCCACTGACTCTCAGCCCCAGAAAACCCAGTGATAGGTTCACCTTAGGGTTGTCATAAGTTGGAAAGGACTTGAAGGCATCCAACAACAACATTTACCATTATTAAATCAGTTTTTAACCTAACTAGTTCCAAGGTCTGGAATTAACTTACATGTAGTAGAGAAAAGGGGACTTCTTAGGGCTAGTTCCAGTGTCATGCTAGTGATGCGCAAATCTCCACAGCACTTGCACAATCACATGCACAATAAAAACTGCATTTGGTACTTCCCTTAAACTAACTAAGGATGTAATTCCTCAAAAGAAGTGAGAAATAATTTCAGCAATTTTTATGCTACTGGGAGAAAGTGTGCAGTTTTGAAAAATACTTCACAAAGCAGGAATTATTCTGCGCAAAATGTGTGTGTGTGTGTGTGTGTGTGTTTTAGCACAGGAAACAGCATTTTCTGCAAAGTAAATAGCATCTTCTGGACAGAAAATAGCATTTATACACAGATTTTTGTTTTCTGTGCTAAAAGGTATGCATATTTTGTACAGAACTGGTCCCAAACCATGGTGGTTCTCAGCAGTCCAGGACTCTCCTCACCAGAATTTCCCAGTGCCCCCAGAAACATGCTTTTTGATCATTTTCAAATATTTTCAAGTATTTTTTTCCATGCTTGGTGTTAACTCTGAAAATCTGCAACTGTAAGAGTAATTTGCCTTATGTTAGTGTTGTATTGCTTGAAGCTATTAAGGCCGTGATCCCTGTAATTCTCGCAACATAACAGTCCCAACTTTTGTTGTTACCTCTGCAGCTGTAGAAACTGTGACAATCTTTTGACAGTATTCTATAATAAATGCTCTTCATCTAATCTCGTCCAGACAAAAGAGGGCTCCATAGCATTGTTTGCAAAAGGCTCCTTTTAGTGAGGACACAGAAAACATTGAACATCCTAAATATTACTTCAGTATCTCTGTAACAACACTTCAGTTGCATAAAGATAAGTTCAAGAGCCACCAGTCCATGAATGGCTGTTTAACACTAATAGTAGACATACTTGTATATATGAAAAGATAAAACTGATTTGTAATTAGAATAAAGAGCCATTCAGAACAGCAGCATATTGTTGACTGCCTGTCTGAAAACTCTGATGGCTCCACAGTACTGCTGTTACCATCAATAAATATTAAGGGCCAACTCAGAGACACTTCAGGACTCATCTTATTATCTCATGTCCACGTTTTAATGTACTTGAAGTCAGAGTGTAATGCCAACTAAGAAACGGTTTGCCTTATATACAGCTCCTCTTTAGTGCCTGTCTCCAGGATATTAATAACAGATAGGCACTTTGGTGCTGTGAATCATAATAACATGGCATTTAACATCTTCTTAAAAAGTCATACATGGTCTGTCTCTACATACCAAAGGAACTAAGCTTGCAGAACAAAAAAGTGCATTAAAAGCACTGATAATGGTATTACAAGGCTCCATTTGATTCTGCCCTATCTTGTGCATTCACGCTCTACCTAGCTGCAAGATGTGCTGCACTCATTTGAATTAAATAGCTCCCCTTCTTAAACCAGGAAAAAAAAAACATTTATATGAAAATCAAAGATTTCAAGGTTATGGGACCTAAATCTTCCAGCAACTCACAGAGAAAGGTTTCTAAGAAATATGTAAAGCAGAGATGAAATAAAATGGAGCTCATGTTTAAGCCAACAACAGCTTGGCAGTGCAATGCTCTAACCAGGGGTAAGACCTGCTAAGCTTCTTCATCTCTCTGATACGCAATCCTGGCTTCGTTTTGCAGATTGGATTGAAAAGGAGAAATCTGTGGATGTGATAAGGATAAAACACCCTACCAACCATGGCCTGGTCTCCTCCTAACATACCAGTGAAAACTGTAGATCTTAACATTGAAATCCAACTATCATATTATAACACTTAAAACCACAGAACTGATAGAAAAGGAACTCATAATTTTTAGACTGTATGTAACAAAATTGCAACTCTTTACTGTATGGCTATTTAGGCCATTTCTTCCCTACCCTGTTATAGTGCTATAGTTTAGTTTAGGGAAGGGCATTTAATATTCTCAGCCAGAGAGCTCTTTGGTCTCAGTAAACTACACACCTCAGAACTGCACAGGATGTTGGAAGTGGAATAATAGAATTATAACAGTGTAGTGCAGAAATGGCCTAGTAAACAACAGTATGCAACAGCTGCCAGCAACTAAACAGCCATTCAACTGTTTATCTAAATAAGGAGATGCAGTAATACATGGAAATCAGAATTATGGATGGTTTGTTTGCTGAGGAACTAGGTAAGTTATCTGGCTAAAGGTTAAGGGGGAAAATTAGAGAAAATGTTGCTGTAATGTGGTATAAGGGAGAGAGTAGTAGAAGTATGATGGGAACATTCTCCTCACCCCAATAAGAGCTGAGACATTTAGCGCATACCAGGCCCTTCATACATGTGTTCATTTTATATTTTGTCCTCCTTTGCACCTCACCGGTCCCAACATGAACCTTACAAAACGCTAATGAGGTTTAGCCTTCATAGCATTCATTTTACTTCTTATGTTTCAGTACCAACTGCTCTCATGATCCTTCTAGAGTGCCTGAAGCTCATGAAACAGACCATTCTGAGATCTCACTGTGGTTCCCTCTATCTTTTGATACACTGTGGTACTGTGCACTCTCTATTAATCACTGTGTTATTTGAATTCTGGGCACTGAAATCACTGAAGGATGTGGGAAAAATCCTGCAATTCTACCAAGTTTAACTATAACCAATCAACCCCATGCCACCACCACTTCCCATATTACTGTGAAATTGTGACAGAAAACTATATGCCTAACTAAATGCTGTTCAACAATCTCAAAAATAAAGATGCAGCTCTTTAATGCTACAATGTGAGGTTATATGTTAGCCTGATTGTCCCCTGATGGTCTTTAATCCTGAGTATCTTGACTGGGTCACTAGTTGGTAATGGTTTGCCTAATTCTTCCTGGTCCTCCTTTTCCTTACTAACCATTGCCGCCACTGCCACCCTGTCAGTGTCTTTTCATTGCTACCCTTCTGTTTTCCTTTGCTGCTAGAAGAGTAACTATCAAAACAGGAGATTACAGATGACAAATGATAGGAGGGAAAGGATTATACAGTGTCTTCCCACCTTCAACCACTCCTCTTGCTATCTGTTATTAAATGTTCAGAAGAATACTGTTGTGACCTGAAAAATAGTACATTGTAATACCAAGTCATCAGTAGTAGACGATGGCCAAAGAATTCTGTTATTATTACATTGTCACTCCATGCAGATGGTTCTAGCATCTTGTGTCCATTTGATCCAGTTACCAATGGCAATGTAACACACAAAGTAGCACTTTTTGCAATAGCTGAAAAAACAGAAAAGACTAGGGAAAAAAGGGTTAGATAAAACTGCCACAAGTTGTCTGAGAGGCCAAAAAGCATTAATTTGATTTTCCTGTTGGTAATTTTGAAATTCACATTATTGAATTTTAGAAATTCTCCTTTATGATTTCCTTTAGCAATTTTCTTTTTTTACTGTCTGTAATACAATTTTGTTGCATGTCATATATTTGGTATACCTTATACATTGTAATCCAGTTCTCATGGACTTTGACCAGTACAACAAATATATCAATGATGTATATGTTGTACTAGTCAACAGATTTGTCCACTCCTCTTATAATTCTGCTACAAGTTTCAAATGGTTTCAGGTACGCTGACAATATATGCTTTGGCTGCTCTTTTCTTGACATTTTATTTGAAAGCAAAGATGTGTTGTGTGATTTGCAAATTCAATTTTAAACCCAATTTTAACCCCTCAAAAATTGAAGATGCAGAGGGTTGATTCCTATTGGTTGAAATCATAAATCAAGGAAAGAATAATTAAATTATTGGCATCTATACTCCCATGGAGAATTAAACGTACTTTCTGGAACAACTTTTAGACAAAATTTTGGCACTTCAACATGAGTCTATCATTATGATGGGAGATTGGAATTGAGTAGTAAATCCAAAATTGGAAAGATTTGCAGATAAAGAAAGAAAACAAATAAAAAAACCAAGGGAAATGACCAAAAGCTTTCTTTAATTAAATGGACAATTTAATGGATAATTCAGGTGACAAAGCATAGATGGGAATTGTGATAGTTTCTTAATGTTTGGGCAGGTGAGGAAATAAAAGGAAGTTTTCATGGGAAGAGTTTTCACGAAACTTGATGACCATCAGTTGCTTCACTGAGGTAGTTTCATTCATAATTGTACTTGAGAGTGGAGTCATCGAGGGGATTATCGCAAGCCTATCAGTACCAGGGCTTTCTGATTAATCCTTTTGCACTTACGAACTGACCATGCTGACATCATCTGTCTTAGCATGCAGCTTTCAACAAGAGTCCTTGTCCGCAGGTCTTCCAGCCATAAGTGTGTGATTTTTTTATATGAGAAGTGATATCACCAATTAAATTATATTTCTTGCCAATTGACTGTATCATGGAGTGGGGGTGTACGGCATGATAACAGTCTAAAACAAAATTTTTAATGAATAATGAGGGGAAAAGTTAATTGAGAAAGCAGAAAGAAAGAAAGAAAGAAAGAAAGAAAGAGAGAAAGAAAGAAAGAAAGAAAGAGAGAAAGAAAGAAAGAAAGAAAGACAGACAGACAGACAGACAGACAGACAGACAGACAGACAGACAGATGGAAAATGCAACATTCAGAAGAACGTTGTTTCCTCTGTTATCTTCAGTATTGTACTTTAACCAAGGAATGTTTTAAGCAGAGAGAAATTAGGGAAATGTCACTAGCATTTCAAGCACGGGATGACTAATTAGGAGCATTTCTGAGAGAACAGATGAAGGTGAGTAATGGGAACTACTGATAAAAGAACATGTGCAGATACAAAGACAGTAATTTCTGAGTAGAAATACACTGAGAAGGCAAAGAAATATGAAGACGAAGTAAAATGGAATCCTGAAAACAAATGTATTGTTGGTACAAACAGAATTTGTGCAAGATGAAGCTCATGGAATTAGCAGTGTATGCATCTTAAGGCTCTTTGTATAAACTTCCACTTTTTCCCACCTCTTAAGTCTGGCACCTGCTGTTTCTGTGCAAGTTTTGTTCTCTTCTTCATCCATCAGTTTTGTGGGCATCATCTTTGAAACAAATACTCACATTTTTGAACATTTTTTTAAAAATCTGCATGTATTCTTTGCATGCTTCCACCATTATTAAAAAGCTTCATGTGTTCTTTGCATGCAAGCGTATTTGTATGTATTTTTTGAAATGTACATATATTTCTATGCACCCTTTCTCAAGGTGTGCATTTTATTGGGCACATTTGTCAAAATCCTTAAGCATGCAGATTTCCAAACACAAAGCATGTGCTGTCTACCTCCGTTTCTGAGTAGAGTGGGGAAATCTGAGTTGTGGTGGGATCTGACAGAGCTGAGCAACAGCAGAATATGACAAGGCTTGGCAAAAGGAAAAAAAAAATCAGGAAGTGTCACAAACTTGAAGGAACATAACCCAGATTTTTATTCCTGTCAAAACATTGCTGATATTGCTGAGGAAACAGCATATATCCAGTGGGTCTGTTTATCGAGTATAGGCTTGTAGATCACACAGGTTTTCTAGCTCAACACTTCATAGATGGATGAGAAAAGAAATCATCTCATCTCCTGTCAGTCTTGGATTGTATGTTGTTTGTTAGGTGTGTTATTGTTAGTGAAGCTATGTCAAAGTGTAGACTGCAATGGCATAATTCTTCCTGAATTCTTATCCTGCAACGTAAATCTCAGGAAGCTTCAAATGTGTGTCTCATAAAAGAAATCTTGAAAGAAAAGTTTTCTTTGAAAATCAAAGTATAGCTAAAGATTCATTATGATTATGCTCCTCTCCTTCCCCCACTCCCTTCCCTCCTTCACACATACCTGGATATTTCTTACAAAAAGTTCTCAGGGATTCTTCAGACAGACAAATATGTCAGGAGGTTGCAGTATTTGTGGCTGTAGTTTTGGGGCTTTTTTTTTTTTTTTAAAAAAAAAGGAAAACAGCAATTCTGTTGTCTTGCATTGCTTTTTCTCAGTTCCCAGGACAAGCTGCATTTTGTTACCACCCTCAGGTAGGTTTCTTTTTTCATTCAGAGATATATCACTACTAAATATGTCCTCGTATTATCCTCCTTTGTCTGTCCCCTCCTCCCCTCATTATAGTACTATTCTCCATCTATACTTGTGTGAAATGGCATTTTGGACAATAACACTATAAGCAAAGGAAAAAATTCATCTTTCAAACCATAGAATTTTCTCAGCAAACCATGCTCCATTAAAAAAAAAAGTGGAAATAAAACCTCATGCAGATCCAAGCAATCGTTACAAACAGTTTGCTAAAAGAATGGAATGGGTGGATACGGAGGTGATAACAACTGGCAAAACCCTGCCAAACTCAAGCAAAGATATCATGAAAATCCATGCTTCTTTAGGCCAATCTGTATGAGCTAACAGATAGCAAAACTGAGATATACTTCCTTCTAAGTTCCTGACAAACTGCTGCCAGATACTACTGGGTTAATCAGACAACAGCTTTTTCCAATACAGCAAAACTTCTTATGTCCTCATATTGGGCACATTTGGGGTTTATTAAATGAATGACTTTATGCAGAAGCTATTGTTCAGCACTTTGTGTATAGACAGGCAGACAGCAACCAGCTCCTTATAAGGTCTTTCCCAATCAGCTTTGTGAGTTCCTTTTTAACTGCAGATGCCAAGGTTGCACCTGGGAATCTTTTCTGTGCAAAGCATATATTCCATGACCCTCCCACGTGAAGAAAGAATTACAGAATAGATCTGACACTAATGAGTACAGAAGAGTACTCATCTGCCTAGTACCTCTAAGAGTGAGCAGAAGTTGCAGACAGGCAGAAAGGTGCTATGATGTGACTGCACAGGTATGTAAATCCATGTTACTACATGGGGCGATACGTAGGATGGGCAACTTCACATCATTTCATCTCATCTCACCCCATCTTTATTTCCTTTCAAATCAGCAGCACTCATCACTCTCCCTTTGTTCAGTAAAGACTTTGCTGGCCACTTATGGGGCAAGAAAGATTTGTGGCCTTCAGTCATTTGGGTACAGGTGTTTTTGCCTACTCTGTGCTGAATAGAGTGGGAGGCTGTGGTATCTTAGATGAGGGTTAGGTCTGTTTATTAAACCAAGTATTAACATCGAATTGCAGGTCAAATCAGGTAATATTAACAAAGTCAATTTGGTTTAGTCCATTTATGTCACGGTTAAACTCAATACTTTTCACATTGATTCAGGCCATTTTTGCCCTACACGGTCATAGTGTTATGATTAAACATTCAACATTCTGCAAATTCTGGTGTTTGTAGTTTACTGAGGACACAGAGCTCTCTGGCTGGGATTTCTAAATGCCCCTCCCTGAACTGCAAACCCCAGGATTCCACAGGTTGTTGAAAGTGAAATAATAGCACTATAACAATGTAGTGCTGAAACGGCCTTAGTCACATTTCTCAGTGGCACTGGCATTTGTCACATCTGGCAAATGTGACAAACTTTCCTCATCCATTCAGAATTCTGAGGCAGAAGATCTGTGGTGACACAGGAGGTTCTACTATAGTGACATTGACATTGTTACCTGTTATGAATAAAATTCCCATATAGGTTTCCCTTTTGCAGATTCTGTTTAATGTTAATTAATAAACTGTGCCCCAATTTAAATCCATTTCTTGAGTCTTATTTAGTCTTCTGGTTGCAACAAGCCTGATCAAACAAAATTTCAACACATTCACTCATCCACTTCAGTCCATCTTTAAATGGAAGTTCAGTCATAGCATCTGCTATCTGCACATCTCAGCTGAAAGGCAGTTTTGTGTACTGTGAACCAGCTTTTGCAGTTGAATTGGGGCCTCACTTTATATAATATTCCATTGCTGAGATAGGCCTGCTAGAAAGATCCATCTATCAGAAACAGCTTGGGAGGTCAGCTAAGAAATGATAAAATTATTGAACCACAGATTTTCTAACTGACTTAGAAAGCTTGTGAAAGCTGATAAAAAATTTTACTCCAAAAGAGAAGTGGAAAATATTACCTTTTGTCCTATACATTCAGGGACAAATCAACATTTTTCTGATGGTAGAGACTCTGACAGTATTCCACACTAGTAGGTATCTTTTGATGAAGGGGTTAAATTGTAGAAGTTGCTTGCTTGAGTAGAAAAATAGAGAAAAATAAGTCGGACAGCTGCGCTTCCTATCTTATCAAGGGTTTAGGTATGTGACTTGGCAATGCTTGGAATATAGGGAGTTTGGGAGCCAATGCGACCAAGGGCGAATACTCCCTGTACCGTGATGCTTCATTTTGAAACTGTAATACATCTTTACAAACCTTGAACTATTTGAACTTGTACACTTTTCTTATATGGTAATCATTTCCTGTACTTGTTGTTTAGAAAGTATAAAAGGTACGCCGGAACCTAAAACAGGGCTCTCAGTCTTTTTGGAAGTTGATTCCACTGAGATCCCTGCGCAGTAAAATAAATTCTTGTTTTCTGAACTGCTGGTCTCGATTCTCTGGCTCACCACAACACTTCTTTTGTGGAGCTACATCCATATTATTCAGCTGACAGTCACAACATTTGTGAAACCACTCATGGAGAACAATTCTGTGCAGTTCTCTGGACTGTTTGTAGTTAGCCTAAACCATTATCCAAATATTGCTCCACACCACTATTTCACATCCACAAGGTTTCAGAGCCTCATCACTACACCTCAGGTCATAGATTCATAGAATCATAGAGCTGGAAGAGACCACAGGGGCCATCCAGTCCAACCCCCTGCCATGCAGGAACACACATCAAAGCATTCCCAACAGATGACCATCCAGCCTCTGCTTAAAAACCTCCAAAGAAGGAGACTCCACCACACTCCAAGGCAGCATATTCCACTGCTGGACAGCTCTGACCATCAGGAAGTTTTTCCTGAGGTTCAGGTGGAATCTCCTTTCCTGCAGCTTGAATCCATTGCTCCTTGTCCTAGTCTCTGGAACAGCAGAAAACAAGCCTGCTCCCTCCTCGACATGACATCCCTTCAAGTATTTAAACATGGCTATCATGTTCCCTCTACCAGCCAAAGATGCAATTTGTTGTGTTATG
The DNA here is from genome assembly GCA_030412105.1 of Cyclura pinguis. NCBI lineage: Eukaryota > Metazoa > Chordata > Lepidosauria > Squamata > Iguanidae > Cyclura > Cyclura pinguis. The sequence goes on from CM059600.1 coordinate 138,270,671, forward strand.
TAATATTTAACCACAAAAGGTTATGAGGAAATACATTAATGTATTTTGATGGAATCTAGAATTATCAGCTAGTCAAATTATAGTGAACTATCTTTGTTCATCAATATTTAACAGTAGTTAGATAACAAATTGACATTAATATTTATTATTACCTTGAACATGCAGAAGAAAACCTAAAAAGAGCTGCATAACTAAATAAAACAACATTTTACAAACTGACCTATCAAAATTCCTTTTAATAGTTCAGTCTATCAAATAGACCTTGGGCCAGCACTTCCTTCCACTAAACTAGGGGCTTTCTCACACTCTGGGTTTCTTACACCATTGCACTGGCTTAGTTCTTTATTTGATCTCTCCTTATCACGTGACATCATCAGTATCCCTTGTTCAGTTGCATTCCCATCATTATTGGCTTGTCTCTTTTCCTTCACAGGATTCGTACCCATTATTGGCTCCAATAACACTACATTTCCACTATTGCCTATCTATGGGGACTTTTAATTCTGCTGCAGTTCCAATATTGCAGCAGTCGTATGATGTCACTGAGTGTTCTCCTCCCTTTTCTCCTTCCCTATCTCCAAGCAGCGTGAACAGATGAAGAATCCTGACTTTTGTCCATTCCCCCAGTATGTACAGTACTTTCATTTTTTAAAAAACTTTTGGTGTAATTATGACTTAGGAAGGGCAAAATGCCAAAATAGGAAAACCAATGCCGAAATGATGGGAGTAAGTTTCATAACATGCCAAAATTGTGCAATCGTGCAGTTTTGGCAAAGAAAAAATGAATAAAACTGCAGAGACAATATGATAGTGATCGTTTCTCTAGTGGTATGTTTCTGATTCCTTCAACAGTGCTGCAAGACAGTGGGCAACTGTGATAAAGCTTTATATTGACTTGGTTGGATGATTGATTAGTTAGTGTATTAGTTATGCAAACAGTTCTTACATGGATATCTATTGAGATTATTAATGAAGTATTAGTACAAGAAATGCCTGCTGGTGAGTGAATAAACAGTAGCTGTTTTTAGGGTATAAAGAACAAGGTGCAGAAAGACTGTGAAGCTTTAAAATAGTTCCTTAATCAATCAAAAACACTGATTTTTTTTTTAAAAAAAACCCTGCAAATGTAAAAGGCTATTGACATAGTAGAGAGAGAGAGATGGGCCCTTACCCCACCATACTTCAATAGCACATTGTTCCATTTCAATCTCAGCATTGCCATTTCCCTGATGGTATCGGGTTATGAATGGATGAGTAGTGTTTTTGCCACCAGCATTCCCACCACATTACAGTGTCATTGGTGAGTTCTTTTCTCTGTCTTTTCCTCACCGCACAGCTCATGATTGGTGCTTTTATTTTATTTTTTATAAGCCATACTAGTGCAGCAATGTTGTAATGTCATGATATGCCCATACGCTATTCCATTTTTGTGCTAAAATGCTAGAAATTTACTTTAAAAATTAAAAAAAAATTAACTCAAAGGAGAAATTTAAAATAAACATCTAGAGATGATAGATTTTAAAGTTACCATGCCATGGGAGTAGCTGAGGACAACCTGGGAATGCCCACATCACAGCCACTCCCGGATTGGCTACTCCAAAAGCACTACTGAGAAACCGCACTCACAAAGCTGATGGGATTGTGGCAGGAAAGGGGGTCATTAAATATTAAATTAATAATAATAATAATAATAATAATAATAATAATAATAATAAATATATATATATATATATATTATAATATATCACATTATGTTATATTATTATACTATTATATTTTTATATATATAATATTAAATAATAAATAAATAAATAAATAAATAGTAAAGTTCTATTGACTTCAGCTGCAAGTGGTAAATAAGTCACTTTCATCAGTATTTGACTGAATGATGACTGTTGTTGCATGCATTCAAGTTGTTTATGACTTATTGCAACACTAAGCTGAACCAATCACAGGGTTTTCTTGACAAGATCTGTTCAGAGAGGGTTTGCTTTGGTTTCCTCTAAGGCCGAAGAAATGACTTACCCAAAGTCTCCCGGTGAGTTTCTATTGCTGAGCTGGGATTCAGACTCTAGTCTTCAGAATCATAGCCCAATGCTCAAACCACTACACCATGCTAGCTCTCTTGTAATTGGCATAATTTAGAGAGAAAAATAATTTCAGAATTAACATTCCCAGATTTCTAAACCATAAATTGGCAAGGTAGGAATGACCACTGACCCCAAGGGATCCTCCATCACTTTTATCTTTCTGTGCAACCTTTGATAGGCCAACCTTGGTTAACTTGAACCTAAATATTACATTTCTATATACAAGAGCTATAGCTTAATGAAGTGGCAGGCAAATTCTGAGGCCTGAGGCCATTTTTACAATACTGCAACTTGCCATGGGTTGCATCAGGAAAATGAAAGCAAGAAAAATGGAAGCAGAAGTAAAATGGAACTGAAGTGGCTAACTTCACTAAAAACTTTTGGGAGGACTGAAGGCAAAACAAAGCACAGGGGCTAAAAACAAAAACTGATTTTTGTCTTTAAAAAATGGAAAGGGTGGAAGTATAAGGGAGCCTGAGAGAGACTGAAGAATTACATCTGGCTCATCCGTGGTTTAATGTTAGTATGCCACACCTTAACATTCAGGTTTCGCTTAAGATGGTTTAGCAATTTGGGAATACAGTCATATGAGGGGCAGTTTGTTGCTCAGTAAATATTGCATCATACTAATACATCAAACAGACAGGGGAGAAACAGAAAAACAAGCCATAGTTATATGGACTCAACTCTTTTAGCAAAATTACCAAAGGAGCAAAAAACTGTCTACTGCAAGCTATACATTGGACTGTATTCAGTTTATAAGAATACTGAAACAAAGATGAATTGCTACAGTAGCAAACAAATGACAACATTAATATTTGTGGTAAAACATTCTTGAAGGAAATGTGAAACCCAGATATTTCATCAGATTTGAAATACAAGATCCTGAATGGCAGTCAAATAGCTGCTTACAAAGGTTGAAAAATAGCTTAGTATGATTGATCACCACTATATTTATAGAAGGCAATGTTCAGTAAAGAAAATGTTTTCTTCTTTAAGGCAATGAATTGGCAGAAATCTGGAGAGTTGTCTAAAGCATTGGGGATGGAGGAAGGGTTCAAGGAATTTAAAAACAAAGCCTCTCAATGACTAACATGTTGAATATCTCATCTCTAGTGAATTTTTATGGTAATCTCCTGTCATTGCTTAGGAAACAAGACTACAAAGAAGAAATCCCTTGACATACAGCTATTGCTATAAATTTCTGCCTTCTGTAAACCTTGATGTTTAGTCTAACCAGGTGTCATTTAAGAAGTACTAGAGGACATCAGATAAAGGTATGTCTAATGATTCCAGATCCGCAGCAATTTTTGTTTTACAGATGTTTTGCTCTTTCCTCTGCTCATTTGGTTTTCATGGTTTCAGTCCTCTCAGACATGTACACTGCTATTGATTTGCCAAATTTAGCCCATAGGATTATGGCCTGGAATCCATTGGTGTAAGGTATTAAATGCCCCAAGGGTACCAGATACCATTTGACCTTGGAAGTTAAATGGGGTCAGCCTTCATTAGTTCTGAAATGATAGATTTCCAAAAAAATACCAGTTGCTATAGGCTAAATTCCAGAATGGCAAAACCACCTCTGAATATTCCTTGCCTAAGAAACTGCTATAAAATTCATGGGATCACCATAAGTCAACATACAACTTGAATGTGTATACACACACACACACACAGGAAAATGAAATCCACGACTATAGGACAGGTAATACTTGGTCCGGCAGTTCTACATGCAAAAGACATCAAAGAGTCTTAGTAGACCACAAACTAAACATGCATTGATAGTGTGATGTGGGCCCCAAAAATCCAGTGCTAGGCATCAAGAGGAATATAGTATCTAGGTCAAGGAAACAGTGCTATTCTATTCTGCTATAGTCAGATGTTATCTGGAATACTGGCTCCAGTTCTGAGTGCCACCATTTTGGAAGGATATCGACAAGCAGGAATATGTCTGGGGAAGGAAACCAAGATGGTAAAAGTTCTGGAAACCAGGGCCTATGAGGTATGGCTTAGGAAGATGAGTCTGTGTACCCTGGAGTACAACCTGAGATGTGATATGAAAGACATCTTTAAATATTTGAAGGGATAACATATTGAAGATGGAATAAGCTTGTTTGCTGTTGCTTCAGAGACTGGAACTCAAACCAGCGAATTTAAATTACAAGAAAAAGAGATTCTACTTAAACATTAGGAAGAAATTCCTGATGGTAAGTGCTGTTCAGGGGTGGAACAGGCTGCCTTGAAAGATGGTGGACACTTCTTCTTTGAGGCCTTTAAACAGAGATTGGATGGGCATCTTTCAGGAGTGTTTTTATTGTGTATTCCTACAATAACAGTTGGACTAGATGGCCCTTGTAGACCCTTCCAGCTCTAGAATAGTTCCAACTAGAGGATGTGTCAAGGTCAGAGACCCAGGCAGCGAGCCAGCCCAGAGAAGGGAGAGGGAAAGATAGCAGAGTCCCGCCAGGAGGAGTCAAAGCAAGCAGTTATTCATAGGCTGTCCATTTACCTAAGCCTGAGTGGCAAGCAAAAGCTGTAGGCCCTTTCCGCATGTGGGGGGGGGCCCCCGAAAACAGAGCTTACCAGCTTTGTTTTCCGACCGGCCAAGTCCATCGCCACGAGGAGCAGCGTGAGTTCACTGCTCCGCAGTCTTCCGGTGTCCCAAATGGCGGCTTCCGGTTGGTGGAGGCTCTCCACCAACCGGAGAAGCTCACCAGCCGAAAGCCCGCCCCTGGAAGATCTGCAGGCACACACTTGCACATGCCTGCAAATCTGCTCCGGAGCCGGGCAATGGAGCTACACAGCTTCGCTCACTCCGTGCTTTTTAAAAATCTCAAAAAAGAGGTTTTTAAAAACCACGCTGCACGACCACTTCTGGTCGCACAGAACCGGACTGAGGTGTGGATCTACAGAAAGTAGTCCACCCCAGTCCACTCTATGGTGCAGAAGACTTCTGTTGGATTCATGCCTATTCCTGCCCCCTCCGCCAGCCATCCCATGTTATGCTCAAACTTGTTCAGAAATCTCTTTAGGACATAATTAGAAAACTCTCTATATACAGGCATCAAAACACATGTGCTACACAACCCCACCCCAATGTTATGCAGCTGCACCACTATCAACCACAAATTTACCATTAACATCCTATAGAAAGGAGACCGTCACTGAAGAACAAAAATACATTTATGACTGCTGTTGCATTGACTAACATATTGACTTATCTTGCTAAACAATGGTTTTGAAATTCTCACACTGCTACAATAAATAATACGCTGGCAACCTACATATAAAGTTCTAGAATTTGGATAAAATCTCAGGTGTTTTTTTAAATAAAAAAAAGCTTAGTGCTCTATTCTTGATTCAGTGCTTATTCAATTCAAAATTACTGTCACTTTTGCCAGACATTTTTGAGCCCATGGCCTTTTCACATCTTGACAAATGCTAATAGGAAACTTGTGAAGCATCAAAATCAAGTGGGCAGATAGAGATTGAAAACATAAATGTGGCTTCTCCTCCTGTTTCTGTTCTTATTTAAATCAATGAGAATGAAAGGTTGGATGCAATGCTATAACTGGAATGACTCAAAGGACTCAAATAACTACGTAGCAGATTGAATGATGATGTACTGACTATACTTAGTCAAATAAGAGTTTGGAATACAGGAGAAAAATTTCACCTGATTTTAAAAGGAGGCATTATTTCCAAGAGAGCCAGCATGGTGTAGTAGTTTGAGCATTGGACTATGGGCCCTAGAGGCCAGGGTTCAATTCCCAACTCAACCAGCCCCAGTGTTACCCTAAGACGTAGAGGACATTGGGGTCCACCTGCAATGCTAGCATCTCCTTAGAATTTGGGAAAATCATAGTTCAAGGGAGGCCTGTGAGAGGAGAGGAATGGCAGGATTTTTTCACCTATATATACCAGTACTAACTGTAGAGAAGACAGTTGACAAAGTGTTTTATTTGAACTGACAAACACATGAGAAATCAGACACTCATAAGAACCATACAAGGCTATTGGAGAGTGAGTCAAGAAAGGTTGGATGGCAAGAGACTAAATAGAAATAGTGATAGTTACCAATTTCAAAGAGGGGTCACAGCAGAGTGGCTCAGACAGCATCTGAGGGTAGCACAGAGGAACAGTAATCTGGGGTACAATGTACTACAATTGGCTGGGGTCAAAGCTAGAGTTTTTATACCCTTTTTCATGTGCTGAATGAGTGTGTTGACAAAGCTGTAATGGCTTTCCCACAGGATTTGCAAATGAATCCAGAATGAAGTGATTGTTAAACTCCAGAGTGACAAACATAGATGGGAATCATGACCATCTTTTAATGTTCAGTCAGGTAGGGTGTATAGGGAAGATCTCTGTAAGGTACTGTGATAACTGAAGCCCCTGTCAAAGCTGCTGCCGATGAGCAGCAGCTGTTGGTCCCTAGTGCTCAGGATGGAGATGACGAGCAGCAGCTGTTGGTCCCTGTGGCTCTGGCTGGAGATGAGTCCTGCAGCTCAAGAGCTCCCCCTGCTGCCATGGACCAAGCAGGCTCGGACGTTCCTCTGCCTGCTCCTTTAGGGTAACAGGAATCCAGCTGTGATCCCGAGGATGCCTTGGAGCCTGCGTCAATCAGCCCACAAACAAGGCGGAGACTCAAGAGAGCTGAGCAAAGGGAGGCTTCCTTGATTAAGTTCAAGAAGTGGTGACTGGCCACACCTGTGCCTTGGGCTATATAACTGCCTGCCTGCAAACCTTCCTTTGTTTGTGGCAAACTCTCTACAAGCCTTCCCCTTGCTTCCAGCACCTGATACCTTGGATTGATCTCTTGGCTCCTGACCTTTGGATTTTGGACTCTGACTATGACTTTTGCTTGTTGGTCAGGCTTAGGTAAATGGACTGCCTATGAGTAATTGCTTGCTTTGACTCCTCCCAGTGGGACTCTGCTATCTCTTCCATTCCCTTCTCCAGGCTGGCTTGCCATCCGGTCTCTGACCTTGACAGATACTATTGAGTGATGGTGTCTAATCGCTTACCAATCTGGGCAATTTTTCACTGAATTAAAAAATGCCAAGAGCCTAAAGTGGTGAAGAGATTAGCACAAAACCACCAGCATTGTTTTTTCTGCATAATCCTATGTGAACTTTTATGACCTTGAATGCATCTCTGACCTTTGTGGCTCTGAACACGCTCTTCAGCCAGATGTCCCCAATCATGTTCTCTCATCATTAAGAAGTCCAATTTATGAAAACTGCACAGATTGCAGGAGGGTTGGTAGGGTACGGTAACACCAGAAACCCCTGTTGTTGTTTTTCTGGATCACCATAAGTTGGAAACAATTTGCAGAAACAACAACAACTACAGTTTTTTCCAGTTGGGAATCAGCATGTATTTCACTCGACTATGAGTAGAAATGCAATCCTTCCGTCAGTCTCAGATATTTCTAAACCATATCAGAATATTTCCCCAGGATCCACTCTCATGCCGGGCCTGTTCCCTCATTTCCCAACTTGCTAATGCAATAAAGTTCAAGCTATGGAATTCTTCTCCTTGGGAAGCTAGGCACTGCTCTCTTCTCTGATCTTTCAGCACACATAAAACCATTTAATTTAAACAGGCACTTGAGATTAATTGGTTGCAGAAGGATTCAATTTTTATGGTTTCCTCTATTTTCTTGGTGAGTTTTTCCACATTTTATGGTGGGTTTCCTTTCATTATGTTTTCCATGATTTTTTTTAACTTTTAAAATTAGTGCCCTGATATGATAGCTTGATTCATTGCATTTTCATTTTATATCATCTGGCTTTTCAGCTCTGTGTTTTAATCTTGTTGTAAGCCAAGGAGATGCCATGTCAGGAGAAAGGATATAAATAAAACAAAATAAAATTAGTGAACTGTTATGTTTATGTTCACTTGAACATGAACTGAAACCTGTGTAATTGAGAATGCCAAGAGTCTGTGACTGCATACAGAGTTCTCCTCCTAAGCAAGTCAACATGATTAGCAGTCCTCTTTAGTGTTCCTTGCTTAGGTCTCTCTGCTGATGTGGTGGGTCTTTGTATTCATGACTACCAGGGAGAAGGATCAGCATGTGTAGGCTCATTCTTGACATGATTTTGGCCTTCACTAGTTCAGACAAATGCGTGAAGAGAACTTACAATTAATATATTTTTCTCCCTAGACCAGCATATTTCCTACCTTTCAGCCCAACGTGCACCAATCTTTATCTAGAGATAGCCAGATGCAGCTGAAAGAACTTCCACTCAGTTTTCCTGTGAACAGCTGAATGTGGCATTCATTGTCAGAATATACTCTCAGTAGCTTTGTAGCTACTAAATGGGCCAGTCCCCCAGTGTATCTAGTGGCCCACCCTGGACAGGAATAATTAGCAAATCCAAGTGGTGCCCCCCACCACACACAAGCACATCTTTCTTCCATCAGCATTAAATGCGGGATTTTCAACTCATTTCGAAGAAATACAGATCTTTTCCAAGCACCAGCAATTTCCTCTTTGCCCTCTTTTCCTTTTCTCATCTTAGTAGGTCAGACCATTACTTTATAAATAGAAGAATCCAGGTGCTTTTCATATCAAAGTAATTAAGCAATTTAATGAAAATGCATTAAGCTGTGTCCATCCCTCTGTGTGAATGTTTTCAGCTGAAATCTCTGTATTTGAAAGCATTTTGCTTATGTGTATCTCTGCTGTCACCAACAGGTTGCCTTGCCACATGAATTGAAAGGTTCTTTTCTTTTCTTTTCAGTTGGTTTTCCTGAGAGAAGGCAATACCTGAAAAGCCAGCTTTCTCGTAATTGCAGCTGCATTAACAAGCACTCTTGCTCTAGTGAATGAAAGCAAAGAAATCTTGAAAACAAGCTGCCTCTCTTACCTAGCTGAACAATGAGGGTGTTAAAAGGCAGGTGTGAACATGAAACCAACATTTTCAACAGATGTGAAGAAGAGGGAATTTTAGGCCATTCCTTCTGAAAGACCCTCTTCTGTGTAACTATTTTATGGTGCAAGAACCCAGCCCTATTTTTCATCTGGCCATTTAATAAGTGATGGCTAAGAATCTGTTTAACCCTGATGGAACATAAACCTATGTGGAAATTTGGGAGGGTGAGGGATGGCTATAGTATGGCTGTATTATAAATGACCTCTCCTTAGGCACCCACCAGCCAACCAATGGTCAGGAAGCAGAGCTGTGTCTTATGCTGTCTGATACACTGTCCATAACTGGGGAGTGGGAATTGTTGTGCAAAGACATACTGGGTCCCTCCTTTCACACTTTCTGAAATATTAGTTACACTGACATAAATGTGAGTTTTGTCAGCTTATGTAAAAAAGATTATTTTTGGCCAATATTTCCAACCCAAAATTCTGTTCTTAATCCAAAGCCTGCAAAAAAAAAAGCCAGATGATAGAAAAGCCACTCTGTCAGGTAGGAATGTGCTTTCCATGCAGAACTCCCCTCTGTATCTTTTTCTCTCTCATTCTTGCAACATCTGTTCACATATAAGGAACAGGGATGTACTAATGTCTAAATGATGAACTGTATGAATTCTGTATGTCCAGCTAGTTTGCCATATGTGATAGACACACATATGCACGTTTTTTCATATATCCTACAGGAAGAAGTTTATCCAACACCAGTTATGACCCAGTACAATGTTTAGCTTGCAGTGAAGCAGCCTAAGGTTCATCTTGGCTATAAGAAAGGACTTCCTGTCATTTTTTTTTCCCTGTGGGAAAGCTGTATGAAGGAAGAATTGGGAATGAGACTTGAAGGGGGCTGAGAAAAAATAGAGTTTTCCAGGTGGTTGTAGTAGTGGATGCCAAGTGCATCCAAAATTGACACAATAATCACAACCTACCTCTACCTATATTTTTTGAGTATGTTCACATAGGTAAGGCAAGGGTGGGAAAGCAACAGATAAATTCTATTTTTTTTCCACTCCAGTGTTTTGGAAGGAGGTTTAAAAGTTAGTAACTATATTTTAGGAAGCCTATGGACTTCCTTTAGGAAGAAGACAATAGTAAGCATTGTTTCCTTGCTGTTTTACATACATTTGGAACTAGGCTTGGTGCTTAATGAAGCCTTGTATCACAACTGACAAATTCCATTGATTTCTATTCTACGGTTAGAACCAATGCATGTGGCCTACTTCAAATGTGTACAATGAATGAAGTAGAAATCCTTTTTTTTCCAGAGAAATACTGATTCTCAGTAAGCATGTAGAGTAGGAAAGCCATGAGGTACAGTGCTTTTATTTAGGCCCTTTCCCTCCACTTCTTCTGAATTTAAAAATAACTCATACCAAGCATGTGGAACCCTACAAAAAGAAAACAGGCAAGGACCTGCAAGAATCTATGGCCTCATCTGGCAGAGAATAAGTCTCTGACAGCATAGCTGGCTGCTTTCTCTTCCCCATTTCCTATCCAGGTGTGTAACAGGAGCCCTGGAAGCTAGAGCTATACCCCTGGCCATTTTGTATGTGCACCTAGGAATGTTATAGCTGCCTTTAAACCCCAGGGAAAGAAAGAGAAGCCTCTGCCCATGTGATATGGTTGCTCCTTTTCTGATTGTTCAAAGGCAGCTGAAATGCTCCAGGTGTGCCCCCAGTGGCCAGGTGGAAGGAAGTACTCCTTGGCAGCCCTCTGCTGCTATTGTGCATTGAGGGGGCAAAAGACATTATATAAGGTGGTACTAGACACCTCCTTCTGCAGTACCCCAAAAGTATATATATTGGCATAACTACTGATTACACTAGCATAAGTAACCAACAAGATTATAGTCATTATGTACATAAGACTCTCTTTTCCTTTGCAAAAAGTCCTATCAGAAAGCAATAGGAATCATCTTAATTTATCTAAGGACAAAGATGCGCATTTGCTTTCTGACTGATCACCACAGCTGCATCTAGAAGTAAGCCCATGCATAAAATAGACCGTGAGAAAGGCCAGAGGGAATTAACAGGGGACAGAAATATTCTCCCACAGAATTCGCAAGTGGAAGAAGGTTCAACCTTGTTCATGGCTGTTGCAGCCAGAGGAGGCAATAAAGAGGTAAGACACAGAAAACAGATGTTAATTACAGCCCCTTTGATTAAAAAACAGAAGCTGTTAGGGGAAACCATGGAAAAGCTACATCTAATCTGGGTCAAAACCTATGTGAAGCTCTTAGACAAGGCCTTGCTGGCCCAGCCTGAAACATTCTTGGTGCATGAAGATCTTGCCAATCTACTCTCTCCCAGGCCTTCACAATTACAGGCAGCTGAGTAGTCAATGTCAGAGATGATCCCTATGTTGCACGTAAGTCCTGAAAACAGGGCTCTGAAACATCAGTCACCATCAAAAATGTCCCTGGGTGATTACCAGCAATTTTAATTTAATGAAAATTCTAACAAAGCTGATCAAATGTGACCAAATGACCCATATGAACCAAAATCTGAAACTAACAGACCAAATGCAACCAAATTACCAATACCCATAATCAACAAAGCCTCTTCCCATATAATTCAGTACAAAACATTTTTAAAAAAACATAAAGAAGTGAGGGGGGGGGAACCTCTCAACCCTGAAGCAACAAGCCAAAACCCATGCTAAATGAAGGGAGAGTGAGTTGGTTGGCCACATCATGGCAGGCTATATTCTCCCTGGGTATGACCCTGTGAGAAAGTGTGCTAATGCCGGCTGGAATAATTCTTTGCCTCTTCCTGTCTGGCAGCAGTTCTGGCTGCATCCTGGAAAAGTCCTTCTTTTGCCATTTTGCTTTAATACTACTTCCTCCCTTTTCATTCCTATTTCTTCTTCCTCATAAAGGCCATTTCCACACTACATTGTTATAGTGCTATTATTCCACTTACAGCATCCTGTGGAATTCTGGGGTTTGTAGTTTACTGAGACCAAAGAGCTCTCTGGCTGAGAACTCTAAATATCCCTCCCTAAACTGCAAACAGCAAGACACCACAGGATGTTGAAAGCAGGACTATAACAGTGTAGCATGGAAATGACCTTGGAAGCAAACCTAACCAATCAGGGATCACACAGTGAATGGATTATAATGCATGTAACTAGTAAGATTCAGCAACAAGCAGGCAACTTCTGAAGCAAAGCAAGCCAGTTCAGAGAAGATGGATGTTTGAAAAGCTGAATGTTTTTGTCATTTTTGTTCCCTTTTGACCAAATCTCTGACAAAAATATGAAGAGTGCTTGCTTTTTTATGATCTGGGACATATTTGCAAAAAAGTATACCCTTTTATCACAGGCCTATTGGCACTGAATTCTGATTTGTTCTCTGACAACCAGCCTCAAAGCCACCCAACACTGTGCAAAGTGGCTTGTTTGGAACTAACTGAAGGGAACTTGATCAGTAGCTGAAGTGAACTGAACGGAGCTCTTTACTCAGTGTAAATTTCATATTCTGAGCCTACAAACTTCAACATACTTGGGAAGGGATTTATAGGAAAACACAAAGACAAAGGCACTTGCTTGCTTATCAGGTGGGTTTTCCCTTGTGTCTCCTCTAGTAATGTTAACCTTGCTGTATTTCAGGATAAATATCTACAGAGTTATTTGTACACAATGCTGGAGTGTTTACCTTTTGATTACAGATCTTTACACACTGCCCATTATTACTGAACGTCAGAATAAAAGGCAGCCTCAGGCCAGCATGCAGTGTTTCTTCACAAAGAAAATACACTAGAACTGATGACAGGTGCTAAAACTAGATATGCTTGGCTGGAAAGAAATGCGGATAGAAGGTGACTGCAAAGAAACCAATTTCTGTGTATCTTTGGAATTGGCTCTGTTACTTACCTTCCAAAATAAAATCATTCAGGCATCACCAAATGATGGCATGCAAAGCCTCGCTGAACAAATGTGTGCCAAATTGTCTTTTTTGTGACTGTCCATCAGGAAACAAGAAACATAGAATGATGGATCCAGCATATCAACCAGCTGGAGGACAACAGCTTTGTGGTGCAGGATGAAAAATAGCATTATGACAACTAAACAATTTATTAGCTTAGGATTTATATAATGTCCATGGTTGTAACATAATTTCATAAAATGCCATGTCCTTAAAGGAGATGCAACAGCTATGGGAAATGCTATATGCCACATTTTGGCAAAGCTTAGCTTCTGTATAGATATTGATTACATTCCAAATATTCTTTCACTCAAGAAAGTTATGATAAAACAGCAAAAGAAAGCATAGGAAAAATAAGGCAATTGCTGAATTGTGTTGGTGATGGTAAAATCACATGGTATAGAAATGGGGGGGGGCGGGGGGTATAATATGAATCTGAGTCCCAAATCCTGGCATTAGTCTCACCTAAAATAGACCAACTGTATCAATGCAACTTATATATGCAAATTTTGACTTACCAAGTTGTTCATTCTTGAATTTGCATTGTAACAATAAGATTGAGATCTGAATGTGTTGACTGGCTTTAAAAAAATGAACATCACTGTGAAACTCACTTTTTTAAGGATTGTAGCTATCTATGAATATTTTATTCTTTGGACAAATTCATACTACACGCTCAGGAATCTGCTCCTTTTTCATACATAGATTTTTCTACACTCGATTTCGTATGTTCATACGTATGTATAATGAAATTATATGGAAGGATTAGGATGACATGTCTCACACATTGACTGGTCAGCACCCAGAACAACATCTGCACAAAGTCATGCCTATGCTTGTCCAATAGTACCAATCTGCAAACCACATACATGCAGAGTTTTTCTTATGCAGAGTCAGAGATACTGCAAAAGCACTGTTTGACATCATGCATGCAAGCTTGTACAGTTTATGTGCACCCTGATACATTATAACTGTGTAGATGGCAGGAGTCTGGCAGGAGTAAAACCTGTTTTACACACACTCTCCTCATTCATTAATTGAATATATATCATAGGGAGTGCTGGGATATGTGAAAGTTGCAGCTGAATATGTGAGCTGTTTTGTGAATGTGAGATGATATCAAAGTTTTGTGTGTAGTGTTAGATCCATCGTGTCCGTCTTACCATGCTGTACATCCCAACTCTGAGTTATGATTAACAATGGATATTTAATTGGCATGAAATATAAATTGTATACAGTTGTGGCTGAGAATCCATGCTGGCAAAGAGGACTGGCTGAACACGTGCAAAAGTAGGTCAGATGAGACCTCAAGGCAGGGCCATGTCATAGTCAAGGGATCAGATGAGAAGTTCTGGTGTTAATGAGCTTGTGATAATCCCCTCAGTGACTCATCCTTCAGAAACAATAGCACTCAAAACTCTCAACAGAACAATGGATTGTCTTCAACCCACTTCCTCTTCCTGCTGAAATTCTCCTTTGTTTCCTCACCTTCCCTACCACTAAGGAGCTGTCATGATTCCCATCAGTGTTTTGTCACCTAATGGGCCCCATTGTTTGCTCTGCCAGAGAGCCATTAACATCTTCACCCTGACTCTGAGTCAGACAACTCATAATACTCTGGACATAGGTCATCACTCTGCTGCTCTGAGTCCTGATTGTGTACTATCCTTAGACACTTAGTCTCAGCCACATTGCTTCATCTCTTCTCTGCAGGATAGATAAATATCACCCACTTTGCACTAACTTCTTACTATCCAATTTTTCCTTCCTTTCTTTCAGTTAGCCTTGTGTAGTTGTGAGACTGCTTGGATCTTGTGTGTGATTATGATATTCCCCAATAAAACATACTTTTAATCTCCAACTTATGCCTCTGCATTAGTACTGGAATATCTAGGTGTAAAAGATCTAATAAGGTTACCCTCTCTTGCAGGCCTCCCTTCGAGCTAATAACTACCCACCATTCCACAGAAGCAATAGCATCATGGATGGACCTCTGAGTCACCCATTTTTGGGTGTAACATACTCTTCACACTTGGAATCCATCACTTGAAGCTCTAGCCATCTTGTGATCAATTTGCATGTCTAAAAAAGCAATTCAGATAATTCCAGTGAAAAGCATTCTATTTGAGATTATGTTAACATCGCCCCCTTGTAGTATATACTTTGTGATACATACATGGAAGCCATCCCCTGAAACTACTTAAAGAAGAGCATCTATGCAAATCAGAGGGTTGGAATGGATCCAGTGGATACCTCAGTCCAATCCCTTGCATGGCTGAATGTCAGAAACTTCAACACAGATTTTGTCTACACTAATACCATATTCCTTTAAGCATCTTCAAGAAAGAATAATTGCCTTTGAAAGCTATAGCATATCTCATTATTATGCTACTATATTTAGTCTAGCAGAGATTTCAGTGGAACCTGACTACATTTTTAATAACCACTTGCTCTTTCTGAACAACTACCAGGTAAATGGGACTGGCTGAAAGCATTTAATCTGAACATTTATGAAAATGGCACATGCACAAATGGCACATGCTCTGTGAATGACATCATACAGGACACAACATTGAAACAGAATTTCGGTCCTGTGGAAATAGGCATGATTGTGATTAGATTACGCTGTAGGAGGGCAGACCATAGCAATCTTTCATCATACAGCATTACATTAGCCTTAATTCTTATTAATAAGATACAAAATTCATTAACACTATTAAAAATCTAATTATGTCAGTAATTTTCATCATGTCATATATGAGCAATTAAGTAGTGGTATTTGTTTTCCATAATAGGATTCTAAAGTCTAATTAAAAGTCTTTCTTTCATGGTTAAGTGGGATGAGTCTTGATAAGACCAGGATATTTTTAATAGCAACAGACAGCTTGTTTCCACATCAGCCCTGCCTTCTACAATGTCAAAGAGTTATGGCAGAAAATATGAAGAAAATGGAAGTTGAAACAGTTCATAAAAAGACCACAACGGCTTAACCCACCTTTTCTTAAGCTGATGCCCTCCAGATGCATTTGGGCTATAATGATCATGCTGGCTTGGGATGATGGGAGTTCTACTCCAACACATCTAGAGCATACCAAATTGGGAAAGGCTTGCTTAAAATGAGCTCTGATCTTTCCTTTTATTTTTCCTCACCCCAGAAGGGATCACAACATAATAGTTCAAGATTGGTGTGTCAAGCAGAAGCCACTTCAGCTGAAAGCTTGTCTCTGCCTTTTTTACCTCTTCTCATATATGTCATCTCAACTGCCAGATGTTATGTGATCTCTACATTCCCTTCTCTCAATTTCTATGTTCTATGCTAATCTGAGGAGGGGAGGAACGGGCAGCCTCTTCACCAAATGCCAGTCTCACATAATGGCTTCAGTTCACATGTATAGATCAATAGTTCCTGAAAAATGTAGTTGCCATTTATAAGAAGCAATAAGTATCTAAAACATCACAGGTGATATATTACTAATTCAGAGTACCATTGGACTAGACTAGAAACTGCCCACTCTATAGGACATAGACTGGTGTGGTAATAGCAACAGTCATCAATAGAAAGAGACTACTTATCTAGACATCTTTGCAAATAGTGCAGATTTCTGGGGATATAATTATATATTTCTTTTTCGTCAGGTTCAGAGCCATGTTAAATGCTCAAAGAGGCTGGTGTTCAGAACTGTGGCCGTCCAGATGTTCATGGATTGCAAATTCTGTCATCACTGAGCTCAAGGAGACCGGAATCCAGGCAACAAGTTCTTGGTGGCCACAGGCTTCCCACCCCTGACTGAACCAAAACACACTGTAAGTCCATGAATTACAATCAAATGCCAACCAAGTCAAACAAGAACTGTATTTTCAACCGAGTTTTGTTTTGCTGGATTTGTGGACTCAGTTTTGCCATTTTAGCAGCAAAGAAGTCATTGTTATAACAAGGTACACGGGGGTTTACTAATAGCATCAAGAAAAAGTTCAATTAAAATATCACCACACTGGAGATGGTAAAAAGCCATATCGTATAAGTAACAGCTGCTATTGCTGAGGAAAAAGTATGTACATAGAACATGTAGATTATTAAATGAAACATGAATGAATAGCTTTCCATAAGAGGCCTTCTGCACTTAATTAACTAATCAATTTTCAAGGGCATGAATAAATGTTAATAGCAGAAGTTTAATGCCTGTGCATAATAAATAAACTTAAATATCACTGGCATATATTTTGAAACATCAAAGGGAGCAAAAGAAAAAGGGAATTGTAAAAGTGAACTGTTTGAAAGAAAATGAAGTTTAGGTGACCTAATTAAAGGGTTTTTTTCCTCAGCAACAGAAAGACATCAAAGAGTTGTTTCTGAAGCCCCCCCCCCCCCCCCATTGAATCTACACCCTCATATAAAAAGATTGCATTAATTTCAGGGAATGAGTCAGAGAACTGAAACCATAGGAGCACTTGGTTTTTCTATGTTTCTGTGGCAACATGGGGAAAATGATTGCTAGTTTATCATTAGAATGGCCAATTTGTGTAAAAGAATTTATTTTTCATTTCCTCCTCAGAATTCTTCCATTCATTCAGAAAGAAAAGAGGAGGGAGGAAGGGGGGAACAGCACACAAAATGTAACATGCATTTTCCACAGCCGATGACCAAGTGTTAGGTGCTAGATGTGAACAATGTTGTTGCTTGTTTTATATTGTTCTTACCTTAATGGGTTCATGATGAAAAAGAAAACTTGAGAAATTGTCTGCATTACTGTGATTCTGAACTACCTAACTGCTGCCATGTTCACATTTTTGGAAGCACTTTTCATTTTGTTCATCTAGTGTCCACTTTGAAAAAAAAGAGAAAATATCTTACTCTCATTATCATAATGGAGGAGAAATGCCCTCTTCTTATCTTAACTGGAGGATACCATGAAATAGGTTTATTTAAGTTTAAGATCAGAGCATTCTGGAAGAAACTGTCCACTGTATGCAGAGAATGGAAAGCAACTTCTGTAAAGCAAATAAATGTGAAAGATGGAGAGTTAGCATCATCACTGCATATTACATTGACAAGCATGGAAAATGTGGCATGGCTGAAGGATAGATAAGTTCAAAGTATCTCTGCATCTTTATGACTGCTATCTGTGAGTTCAGTACAAGACAGTTGTGGAAGCTGTCATTCTACATGATACATTCCATGTGTAAAGAACTCTCAAAACATCTCTCTGTGTATATAAATGTAGAACAAACTCATTCACTGATACATGATCAAAAATGCTAAAGTGATGACTAAGAAAGACCCACTGTCGGCTGGAAAGTAAGGACCCAGTGGAGGATCATAACCTGACAGCTATTGCATAGAGCTACTAACTCCAGGAACTGTCATTTCCTCTAACGACCACAATTTTCATGACTATAAAAGGGGGAAGGGGCTCCCATCATCATCCATCATAGTGGCTGCTTCTCTGAGCCCCACACAGAATCACCTATTCTTGTGTGAAGTGGTTCTAAATGGTCACTGTAGGACTGAAATCCCACTACCCATCTCATTTTTTCTATATATCAAATAATTTTCCAGCAGCTAGGAATTCTATATTGGCTTCCTTGGAACCCATCAGGTGCTACAAGCTCCTCCTGCAACCACTAAAAACTTCTTAATTTTTTGCAACTTCAAATACCCCAGTTATTTTGCTGGAAACTTGCTGCATGGAAAGTGTCTATATCTTCCCACAGCAGAATCATGCTCTTCACATTTCTGCTGGGAAAATAGAATACATGCCCCTGTATACCATGCTTCCTCTCTTGTTGTGTTGCTCGGCTTCTCATAGGTTGGTCACAATGTGAAAGAATGCAGGACTAGTTAGACCCTCCATCTGATGCAGGAGGGTTCTTCTTGCACTCTTATGTTTCTAAACAGAATTCTTGAAATTTTTGTGGCAGCGACTATAGTTGTAGTAATGGGAACAAATAGAGGAAGCATAAAATTGCAAGGGGGCACTAGGGGGCCCATAGAATACGCATTACCCATACCTGCTCTACATGAAATACCAAGCTGTAAACAGATTAATGGTATAAACAAGATTCAGCACTCCCAGATGATCAAAGATGCTTGAGCGGAAAGGGATATATTTATCTATCAACACTATCAACTCAAAACTAGTATTACCATCCTTTTCATCCCTATCAAATAGCATAGCATGATTGAGAAGAAATGTTATTTAATTGGCATGAAATAGTGCATAAAAATGGGACACTTACAGTTAGGAAACATGTGGCAAGCAGGACTCTGGTTGTACACCTAGTCTAGGTTAGCATGGCCTCAGCATGGCCAGGTCATAAGGTCAAAAAGAGTTAAGTGAGAAAGGCTGGAGTAAACAGACTTCCAGTAATCCTGTCAATGACCCAACATCGAAATACAATAGTCAGCAAAACTACCCAGGTATGGCAGGCAAGCACCTCTGCTATGATTACTTTCTACCAAAACCTTCCCCATTCACATTACCCAACCAAGACATTAAGAAGCTGTCAGGACTCCTAGTGATGTTTCGTCACCCAAAGTGAGAAAATCAGTCCATTCCAGACAGCAATTAACACTCACCCTTTCAGGGTTGGACAGGGAGTATAAAAACCTAGCTCTAACCTAGGTAATTTTGCAGCATGGCAACACACCAGCATTTGGGGTGTCACACTGCACCCCAGACTCTCATTTCTCCATGCTGCCCTCAAACTCTTGTGTTTGAGCCATTTCTCCTCAATTCTCTGTTTGAGGACCAGTAAATATCATGCTATATACCTGAAATCTCTCTGTCCATCCTTTCTCTCCTCTCCCTTCCCTGGCCTTGTATAGTTTGTGAAACTGCTTGATTTCTTGTGTGTGTCTGTGAATCCTCCAATAAAATCATCCTTTTGACTCTTAACTGGTGTCTCACAATTAGTATTGGTACACACAAGTGAAAAGGTCCCACGGTTATCCCCCTCCCTCAGGCCTCCTTTGAGCGATAATTTCCTATCTTTCTAAGGAGACACCAGCACTGCTGGTGGACCTCAAGGTCTCCCACCTTTTGGGGTAATACTAGCATTTCAAACACCCAGTCCTTCAGCTTGGAAAAAAAAAACTACATCACAGATGGGAGGCAATGTTGAAATGTTGAAGCTCATGGCAATTCTTAGATTTAGGGGACAGTTGGGAGAACTCTTCAAGAATGCATATCTGAAAAGAAGGCAGAACGATCATGTTATTGTTGTGTGCCTTCTAGTCATTTCTGACTTATGGCAACCCCCTATCATGGCGTTTTCTGGGATTTGAGAGGGTGTGATGCACCGAAGGTCATCCTGTAGGTTTCCGTGGCCAAGCAGGGAATCAAACCCTCATCTCCATGGTCATAGTCCAACACTGAAACCACTGTCTCTCCTTTAATCATGGAATCCATGATTAGGGTACAAAGCTTTCCATGAAGTACACAAGGTTATCTCTGTGCCTATAAATTGTTGTTGTTGTTTGCCATCATGTAAGCTTTAACTGATGGTGATACTATAAACAAAAGACTTTTAAGAAATGTGATCATCAACAGCTTAGGACCATGAGTTCTTTGATTGGATCAATGGGGATAAGAAAAGGTATGGGCAAATCTGTTAATTCTGCTTTCTCCCAAATTTGATTGTGCATGTCCTGTCTCTCAAAATTGTGGAGGAATTTGTAAAATGAACTAAGTTCTTACCAAAAAAAAAGCAAAGTAACAAAATTCACAGTTACCTGTGGTGGCAAATTTAATAGATGCAGGTGCTCCCCAGCATGGAGAGGAGCCAGCCACATAGCAGTTAAAGATACCTGTCTGAGGCAAGGAGGAGGGAAGCCTAATTTAGCACTACAGACTTGGTTGATTAAACAGTGTTTCAAAACCAGACTCTTTAAACCTAAGGGCTCAAACTCTTCTGCCTGGATAGACAAATCTGACATGTTAACTTTTTCCTACATTCATTTTTTTTTAAAAAAAAAAACGGAAATAATTTCCATTGGTCTATGGCATGGTCTAGGAAGACATTAGAAAATTTTGGAACGTTCTCGTCAAAAGATAAACAAAACACAAATCTCACCCATCCCTAGCTGAAAATGCAAGCTGTATTTACTAGTAGTGTATGCATAAATAGTTGCCTAAGAAGCTCTCCAGTGCTTCTAGGGAGTTAATGAGATATATTTCGATTTCACTGAAACATAGCCAGCAAGATGTCTTATTTCCAGACCTCTTTATGAATATTCTAAATGGAAAGAAATGCATAAGCATAAAGATGGTAATTTACATCGAAGATGTTAATCAGCTTTCTTATATATGCGGGCATCTATTTTAGTTTGCATTCCACAAACATGCACATGGCTACATTTATATTTAGGGCACATTTTTTTTCACTTTTTTTTTTCCTTGGCAGCTTCAAAAGGTGCCTCTGAAGTTTGAGGAACAAATATACTAACCTGCTGAGTGCAGAAGAGAATGGGACAAGGCACATTCTGGAATATGGAGTTTAAAATATCCAGGGAGGATCCTTCTTACTAAATGCTTTTAGTTGCCTTTCCTTCCACACACTTTTTCATTCACTATGTCATTTAAATTGCCTTCATTATGCAGACCCACTGCTTTTAAGATCAGTGCAAGATAAACTGCTTTTCCTTTTGCTCCTATTTTCTATCCAACTTGGCCATCATTTATATCAGTACCAAACTTGTCTCTCTTTATCTCCATTTCTATTCTGCAAAATGAACTTAGCAGAGTCTTTTTCACAGGTGGTCTTACTGACAAATCACTTAGGCATGTGGAGCTATTTCAAAATCATTAGGGTTGCAACAGCTCATCTCCATGGTGAATAGAACCAATGGAGTTATGAACCAAGGGCTGCAGTCATAATAAGCATATACACTTGGAAGTAAGGTATTGTTTATGTATAGGCTGGTCAGTCATAATTAAAACCCTATTCCCAGGATGCTAACATTTTATTGATTGCTTATTTCTTTGAGGGACATACCTTGACCCTCAACAAATTCACACAACAATTTACAATGAATTAAAATTATAGAGAAAATAAACTGGAAGCTCAAACATTAAAATACAATCTTAACAGAACATGATAGCCATTTTCAAATATTTGAAAGGATGTCATGTTGAAGATGGAGCAAGCTTGTTTTCTGCTGCTCCAGAGACTAAGCCATGGACCAATGGATTCAAATGATAGGAAAAGAGATTTCTCCTAAACATCAGGAAAAACTTCTTGACAGCAAGAGACATTTGACAGTGGAATATACAGCCTCGGAGTGTGGTGGAGCCACCTTCCTTGGAGCCTTTTGAACAGAGGTTGTATGGCCATTTGCTGAGGGTGCTTTCAGTGTGTGTCCCTGCATGGCAGGGAGTTGAATTCGATGACCATTCTGGTCTCTAGGTTTCTATGATTCTATGAGAAGTTCTTCATTTCTGACTGTAGATGACAGACTCTATCTTAATTCCACTGGTTAATCCCAGATAGGCTCATTAAAGCCATTGTGACATGGTGAATCAATACATAGGTAAATCCCATTGATTCAATTAATTGACTTTACTTGCAACTAGGATTCAGACCCTCATCTGAATGTTCTCTCTAACCAAAATTTTCTTGGCTGCAGGAAATTAGAATACAAGACAGAGGCTATATTATAGTTTTCACTCTAGTTCATTAGTTGTTTTTTTATGTGGACATATATCAGAGTTGATTTCAAGCCACACAACAACAACAAAACAACAACAACAACGTTAAAATATACAATCCTCTCATTTACAAAGGTTATGCATGACAGAAGGAAGTAGAATTATGCCAGACTGCCTTGCCTACTGTAAACAGTTACTTTACTTTGAGGCTTCCCAATCATATTCTGAATATAATCTTGGAGAAAGGTGCACGCATATCTAGTCCAACAGAAGTAAGCAAATCCATGCTCACTAAATTTTTATGATGTTCCAGCACTATATTTGGTATTTCAAAACTGAACTGGAAAGGAGCAAGAAACCTAGTGTGGGATCAGCTGAAGCCAGGAGTCACTCCATGACCCTCCCCTGAGCAAACCACCTGAGCCCTACTGGGTTGCTCCCTGTCTGGCCATCTATTTGAAAGCAGACCTTATGAACTCCACTCCCAAATTTCGGGACTTAAAAGAAGGCAAAGCCTCCAGGATAATCCCAAAGGTAGTCTCCTTCCCCATTTGCCAAATCTCAGGACCTAAAGTACCAGAACGTTCCCCTTCACATTGCTAATAACTACACCGTAATTCTTATGTCTCTTCCCTCCACTTACCTACCAAGTTACCACCTATTTAAGGATTCTGCAATTTGTCCTAGTCCCCCAGGTACAGTGTAGGATATGGGGTGGGGGGGAAACAGTTAAAAGGAGAAAAAATCCTAGTAAGCCCCAAAACAACCACCGAAGCTCACACAGTACTGGAGGTAGGCAAGGGGTTGAGTTTAGCCAGTCGTGTAGGAATGGGGGACAGGGGAGCAGCAAAGCTTTTGAGGCATCCTGGCTCATAGCCATGCCTCACACACCATGGCCATGCCCCATGTACCGTGGCCACACCTCCATACACCGTAGCCATACCCTCACGCATCGTAGCCCTGCACCCCTCCCACCCACCCCTCCACACACTCCAAACTCTGCCACTGAGTTTAGCCACTCAAAGGGGGCGGGAGGAGCTTAAATATCCTCTGACTTTTCCCCTCCCATGCTCACTTTCCAGATGTGATTGTATCTGATGTAAAAACACCTGACCACTCTCTATAGGAAGCCAGCAAAGGTAGTCCCTCCCCCACAGTGCTTTCCACC
Organism: Cyclura pinguis; assembly: GCA_030412105.1. Lineage (NCBI taxonomy): Eukaryota > Metazoa > Chordata > Lepidosauria > Squamata > Iguanidae > Cyclura > Cyclura pinguis. Next base: position 138,294,435 of record CM059600.1, read on the forward strand.
GCAAAGGTCCAGAGCCACATTTGCCTGCATCAGATATAGGTAGGAGCCATTCTGTGATTATAGCCATAAGTATGTCACATCATATCAGAAGATATATATTACAGCCTAATACAATATATTTTTTTCTGAAATGGTAATAATGGTGAGTAAATTGTACTTGTTAGACAAAACAAGGTGATGATTTTGCATGCTTAAATTAACACCAATCTCTTAACACTAGTGAAATTCAGTTTGCAGTGTTGAACACTAGCTAAGAGCAGCATTGTGAATTAATCAATATAACTGATATTTCAGCAAGTTTTAAAGTTAGAACCAGACACTCTTCTCTGAAGGTATGCTCTTGCTCGAACAGAAATCAGTAGCCTAAATCCAACTGACAAACCCAATGAGAATAGATCCACTCAATCATTGGTTGACCAAATTGACCCATTGAATCAATAGGCCAAAGACAAATTGCTTACTGAGTTCAATGGATCCTAAGTGTGTTTACTAAGAAGAAAGTCCCATTGATTTCAATAGATTGTTCTTCCAAAAAAGCTCATTTCAATTTTAAAACTGATCTCTGCACTTCACATGCCATTGACACAAATTTGAAAAGAGCCTTTGATGCCTTGAGTTCTGAGCATCTTACAAACTAATATGTGGCTGCAATCCCATACACAATTTCTTTAAAGTATAGCTGAAGTGAGTGGGATCTAGTTCTGGCTGTACAGAGAGAAAGTTGGGCTGTTAAAATATAAGATCTGAACACTGCAACATTAGGTTCCACCTGGAGTAACTGACTTCATTGGCTATAAACCACTGAAAAATTCATCCCACAATTTAAATTAAACAGCATCCATTCATTATTTGAAGAGAAACAAAAATATCATTGTCACATGCTGTGGGAGCTGAGGTGTGTAAGCTGGTTTCTGGGCCTCTTCGATGATTGGAACTGCTATTAAAGTGCCATCAAAGCATTTTCGGTTCTGTAGAATTAATCATGAAATCTGTTCCTGCCAGCTCACTTATCATATCCGAAATATTAATTTTGAGCAAAATTAAATCGGACACCCACCGACAGCAACATTTTGCCCTTCAGAACTCCCCTTCATATTGATTTATTAACGGCTGCCAGAAGTGTGCACCATAGCAATTTATTACTACTTTCTCAATGTTTTTCTGTGCGTACAAATAGTCTTCAAAAGTGAGAGGTCCTATCTGACATGATTGTGACAAGGGTGCATTCTTCAATTTGCATAATGCTCTTTGGATTTATTGGGAGGTAGAGAAATGAATTTCATTTTACTATCAGCAGGAATGGAGCAATTGATTCCTTTTCAAAAGAAACAAAGTTTCAGACTCTTAAAAATGTTCTGCATCATAGGTGAGCCCTTATACATTCAGTAGAAACTACATTTCTGGAGCGGCATGCAGTAAATTTTTGTTATTCATTTGCACTATCTTTCTTACATTCAAAATATATATTTATTAAACTCTGAACCAAAAACTAACTTTTTTAAAAAATGTTAAAAATGGCTAGTATATTGGATCTTAATGTCTACAAGAATTCCTCTGTTGCAATTCAGACAAGTATTGGGCCAAAGAAACACAGGGCTTTTCCACCCTACACTGTTATAGTGCTATCATTCCACTTCCAACATCCTGTGGAATTGAAGAGAAGGTTAAGAGGGGACATGATAGCCATGTTTAAATATTTGAAGGGATGTCAAGTTGAGGAGGGAGCAGGCTTGTTCTCTACCGCTCCAGAGACTGCAACAAGGAGCAATGGATTCAAGCTGCAGGAAAGGAGCTTCCACTTGAACCTCAGGAAGAACTTCTTGATGGTCAGAGCTGTCTGGCAGTGGAATATGCTGCCTTGGAGTGTGGTGGAGTCTCCTTCTTTGAAGGTTTTTAAGCAGAGGCTGGATGGTCATCTCTTGGGAATGCTTTGATGGGTGTTCCTGCATATCAGGGGGTTGGACTCGATGGCCCCTGGGGTCTCTTTCAACTCTATGATTCTATGATTCCTAGGGTTTGCAGTTTTTAGAATTCTCATTGGGCTCCCTAAACTACAAATCCCAGAATTCCACAGGATGTTCAAAGTAGAATAATAGCATTATAACAGGAAGTGTCAAGGTCAGAGACCCAGGCAGCAAGCCAGCCCAGAGAAGGGAGAGGGAGAGATAGAGTCCCACCAGGAGAAGTCAAAGCAAGCAATTACTCATAGGCAGTCCATTTACCTAAGCCTGAGTGACAAGCAAAAGCCATAGTCAGAGTTCAAAATCCAGAGGTCAGGAGCCAAAACATCAATCCAAGGAATCAGGAGCCTGGTGCTGGAAGCAAGGAACAGGCAAGAAAAGGGCTTGTAGAAAGTTTGCCACAAGCAAAGGAAAGCTTCCAGGCAGGCAGTTATATAGCCCAGACACAGGTGTGGCCAGTCACCACTTCTTGAACTTGATCAAGGAAGCCTCCCTTTGCTCAGCTCTCTTGAATCTCCACCTTGTTTGTGGGCTGATTGACGCAGGCTTCAGGGCATCCTTGGGATCACAGCTGGCTCCCTGTTGCCCTAAAGGAGCAGGCAGAGGAACGTCCGAGCCTGCTTGGTCCATGGCAGCAGGGGGAGCTCTTGAGCTGCAGGACTCATCTCCAGCCAGAGCCACAGGGACCAATAGCTGCTGCTCATCAGCAGCAGCTCTGACAGGGGCTTCAGTTATCACAGGGAGGTGCAGAAAGGCCCACAGATTAGAATTTGAAAATATGGATTTGTGACAATTCTTGTTACAAGTGGCGGGTTATATTTTTTTTCCACAGATGATAAGTGAATATTTTTTACATTGGGAGTAAAAAGAAAAAGCAATGCAGCAGGAGAAGGGGGAGGAGAAGGAGGTTAGTTTTGTGAGGTTATGAGATCAGTATTATGTAATTGTACTGATTGGTTTTCCCCTAGATCAGCAATCAGATGGTGACGCCAACCTTATAATGCATTATGACCACATAGATGCACAGATGAACCTTCCTCACAAACTATGTGGAAGACTGAGCTATGTCCATCAGTCCCACCTCTTCTGCAACTGCCTCCACATTCCAGCATGGTGATGAGCTTATATAGGACTTTTTATTATATTTTTCAAATGTATGCACTTGGAATTTCCTGATACATAGGGGCTGGGGTAAATTGTGCCCTTCACATAAAAGAGCTCTGCACATATGCATTGATGCACATATAGGTCCTTTCTCACACTACATGAACACATGGCCAATTAAATATATGGCTGGTATGTGCATTCTCCAGGCTGAACAACCTCTCTGCAAAAACAAAACCAGGAGCAGATTGTGGCACAGACCATGAACTGCCAATATCAAAAATTAAAGCAAAGCTTGAGATAAAACAACAAGGTAAACAAGTCGAAAAGGAAATGACTGAGATGAAGGGGAAGCAACAAGAAGATGAACTTCAAATTACCCAGCAGGAGTTACGATATTGGGAAAGATGCCTTCGATTTAGAGGTGTTCCAGAGGCTTCAGCAGAGAATCTGTACGAAAAAATTGTACCGGCTTTGGCAGAATTCATTGACATGGAAGAAGAAAAGATGGAGACATATATTGACAGAATGTTCAGAGTTTCCTCCAGAGTAGCGAGAGAGAGGAAATTACCAAGAGACATTATTATAACGTTCACGAGGACTATGGTCAGAGACAAAATATTACAGCGAAGCTATGATGGACTACTGAAGATTGAAGACAAAGAAGTCAGAATTTTTAAAGATATACCTTACCAAATCCTAAAGAAAAGACAAGAATATAAACCATTGGCCAACCTTCTGCAAAAGCGTCAGATTAATTATCGATGGGAAAAGGTTGAAGGTCTGTCCTTTATTTATAAACAGCAGAGATATAGGATTAATTCAATACACAAAGCAAAAGAAATAATGGGTAGATTGAAGAAAGATTTACAAAAGGACACCTCTGAAGGAGGGAAAGATTATGAACAGTTACCTCTAGAGGAGGAAAGAGAACAACTACAAGGAGAAGAAGAAGACGGAGAACAAGAGGAAGTAATAGAAGGAGTGCAAGGAACTGTGGAACAAGAAGGGGAGGTAGACGGAGACATACTGAAGGAATAAGCTAAACCTCAGTAATAAAATACTAATCTAACCTGCAAAATGGATTTGAAGATTTATTCTTGGAACATTAAGGGATTTAACTCTGAATACAAAAGAAGACAAATTTTTCACCATCTAGAGAAACAGAATATAGATATAATATGTCTGCAAGAAGCTCGAATTAGAACTCAAGATTTGAGATATGTCAGGAATTTGAAATTAGGTAGCTGTTTCGCAGCTACGATTGATAAAAAGAAGAGGGGAGTTTTGATATATGTAAATTCAAAATTTGGTGCAAAGCAAATCTTTCAGGATAGCAATGGTCGTTATTTAGGAGTTGAAGTTACTCTGAAACAGGACAAAATATTAATAGTTGGAATATGTGCACCAAACGGAGCTAAAGGTGAATTCTTCCCTACAATACAGGAAGAGGTATTGAGATATCGTAATGAAACAGGTAATTCCAACACGATTGTTTGGGGGGATTTTAATGGAATAATCAATCCCCAGGTTGACAGGACAATGCAAAAGTTAACTCCCCAAAACAACAGCAAACTTCCTAAAAGCTTCTTTAATATGATGGATAATTTACAAGAACGGGCAACTGGATGGACATACATTCTATTCGGATCGACATAGGTCAATGTCAAGGATAGATATGATGTTGGTATCTAAACAACTTTTGTTGAAAACTACAGATATGGACATACTTCCCAATTTATGCTCTGATCATAATCCAATACAATTAAAGATAAGGATTAAAGACAGAGAAAGAACATGGAGATTGAATGAGGAGATTAGGAATAAGGAGAAATATATAACAAAAGCAAAAACAGAGATAACTAATTATTTTAATGAGAATTTGACATCGGAGCTCTCGATGAAAACCATTTGGGAAGCAAGTAAAGCTGTGATGCGTGGTAACTTTATCAGATGGACTGCAGAGATTAGAAAAGAAAAAGAGAAACACTGAGCAGCGAATTTTGGAAAAGATGAAAGAAACTGAACGACAGATGAGACAAAATCCATCAGATAAACAGATTAGACTACAGATGAAGGTACAGCAAGCTGAATTAAATCAACTTAATTTGGAAGAAATAGAGCAACAGATAAGGAGAATGAAATATAATTTTTTTGAACAAGCTAATAAACCTTCTAAACTTTTGGCAGGTTTGCTGCGTAAAAGAAGGGCCAGAAATATCATAACTGAGATTAGAACAGGAGAAGAAAGAATTACAAAACAAGAGGGAATAAAACAAGCTTTTTATAATTACTACGTGAAACTGATAAGCAAGATCTCAAAGGAGAAAAAACAACAAGAAGTGAAGAATATTTGGAGAAAATGAATAAAATGAGATTTAATGAAGATCAAAGATCAATCTTGAACAATTCTATTACTATGATGGAAGTAGTTGAGGCTATTAGGAATTTGAAGAATGATAAAGCTCCAGGACCCGACGGCTTTACTGCAAGATATTATAAGACTATGGAACATGAGATTTCAATACCTTTCCAAAGTACTATAAATGAAATAATAAAGGAAGGAATACCAGATACTTGGAAAGAAGCTAATGTTGTGCTGATCCTGAAAGAAGGAAGAGATCTGAGAGATGTAAAGAATTATAGACCAATATCACTTTTGAATACAGACTACAAGATTTTGCTTCAATTTTAGCAGCGAGGCTTAAAAAAGTGCTGTTAGAGGTAACTGATGAGGACCAGAATGGCTTTTTACCTAAAAGATCTTTGAGAAATAACATCAGAACGGTCTTAAATGTAATTGAATATTATGAAAAGCATAATGAACGGAAAATGGCCATGGTATTTGTAGATGCGGAGAAAGCTTTTGACATGATCAGCTGGTCATTCATGAAGATGGCGGTTAAACAGATGCAGGCAGGGGAAAAATTTGTTGCATGGATTGAAGCAATTTACAGCCAACAACAAGCTCGACTGGTCATAAACGGTGAAAGAACACAAATGATAGAACTGCACAGAGGGACGAGATAAGGGTGTCCCTTGTCTTCTCTGTTGTTTATCTTGACAATGGAAATACTTAACAATGCTATAAGAGAAGATAAAGAAATAAGAGGAGTTCAAATCAAGAAATATCAATATAAGTTAAAAGCTTTCGCTGATGATTTGGTTTTATTATTGGATGACCCAGGGAAATGTATTGAAAAACTGATTACTACAGTGCAAGAATATGGAGAATTCTCTGGTTTTAAAGTTAATAAGGAAAAAACAGTCTTCTTAACCAAAAATATGACTGAAAGAGAAGAGATGGAATTAGTACAAAAAACAGGTTTTAAAACAGGACAAAAGGTAAAATATCTAGGTATTTGGATAGCCAAAAGAAACAATGAGTTATTTCAGAATAATTATGAAAAAAAAATGGAAAGAAATAACAAAAGATTTGGAAAATTGGACTTCCATGCGTTTGTCAATGATGGGGAGGATAGCTGCAATAAAGATGAATGTTTTGCCAAAAATGAACTTTTTGTTCCAAAATCTTCCCATAATAACGAGCATGAAACCTTTCATGCAATGGAAGAGAGAACTAACCAAGTTTATATGGCAAGGGAAAAAACCTAGGATAAAATGGAATACTATGACAGATCTAAAAAGTAGAGGAGAAATGGGACTACCAGACTTTCAAATATACTATAAGGCAGTGGCTTTTACGTGGATAAAAGACTGGATAGACCTTCAAGATACGAGAACGTTGGCATTGGAAGGTGCTGACTTGAGGATGGGGTGGCATGCCTATATGTTTTACAATAAAGCAAAAATAGAGAAAGATTTTACACATCACTATATCAGAAAATCGCTTTTGAAAATTTGGGATGATTATAAAACTAAAAACATAAGGCAGCTCCCCACCTGGGTCTCACTGCAAGAGGCTTTTTTTGGCAGATGGACTGATACAAATAAATGGTTGCGATATGATGATATAATTGAGAGATCAACATCCAACAATCTTAAGATTAAAACAAGGGAAAAATTAGAACAAGAGGGAACAACATTAAGTTAGTTCCCTTACAGACAATTAGCAGAAAGGTTTCAGATGGATATAAAAACGTATGGAATTGAACTAAAAGAGAAAACTGGAGTAATTAAATGGCTGTTTGAAAATCCGCCTCATTTACTAGCCCAAATGCATCAAGAAATATTACATCAGGAGAGGCAAGAAGAAACGGTAAAGGCAACAATGATTTCATGGGCTCAAAACATCGGACATTCAATTCAATTAGAGTCTTGGGAGCTGAGCTGGAAAAAAACACAGAAATGTCCAGTAGCTCAGAATTTGAAAGAGAATTATTATAAGCTATTTCATAGATGGTACATGACACCAGACAAATTAAAAAAGATTTCTAATACAGGTACCGGACACTGTTGGAAATGTCAGAATGAGGCCGGTAGGATATATCACATGTGGTGGACATGTCCAAAGGCTAAGAAATATTGGACTGGAATACATAACAAAATTTGTGCATTAATGAAAGTTCAGTTTGCTAAGACACCAGAATTGTATTTGTTAAATATGACTGATATATTAGAAGGTACTGGTATAAAGAAGTATTGGAGAATATTGCTGTATATGATAATGACAGCTCATACTGAATATGCAAAGTTGTGGAAAACTCAGCAAATACCCACATTAGAACAATGGTGGGGTACACTGATTGAAAACAAAAATGCTGATATGGTCTGTCAGAGATTAAAAGGGAAATCAGACGATGAGATACAAAAAGAATGGCAAATTGTAACGGGTAATTGCTGGGTTCTATCAGATGGGAATCTGTAATTCATGATTTAAGATAAATTATGAGGGGGCTACAGGTTATATATCATGAAGCGGGAATATGGAGATTGAAATGCAAGAATCAACAAGTAATATTAGCAGTAAAATGTTGTACAATATTTTAAGCCTGTTAAGAAATCTTGATAATGAAATCTAGATCAGTGTGGAAGATCAGAAATATTTCAATTAAGCTGACAGTTACAATTGTTTGTTTTACATGTGTATTTTGAATAAAATGATTATAAAAAAAAAATTAAAGCAAAGCTAAAGGAGAATGCTAATCCAACTGTCATGCCAAAATACAACCTGAAAAAATATCTGTAGGATTTAAAGATAATGTAAAACTAGAACTGAACTGAAAGAAGGGACATTTGTGAGGGAGGAATGCAGAAAGATACTATCTGCAGCCAAAAAGAAACAAAAGTTTCAATGTGTGACAGATGAAGCCCTTAAGATGAGAAGCAAAAGTAAAAGGTGTCAGAAATAGAGTTGGAACCCTGAATGAAACTGTTCATCAACTTGTGCACAGGGACAAGGAGAACTACTATAATAATCAATGCAGAGAAATAGAAGATGACCAGAAAGATTAAAAGAGAAAAAAAAAGAAAAGAAAAGAAAAGAAAAACAAGAGAACTCTTCCATAACATGTGAGAAATCAAGGGTAAATTTAAACCAAGAATGGGGATGCTTGACAACCAGTGGGAGAACACATTTCATGACCAAGTAGGAACAAAAGGAAAAAAAAAGACAATGGTAAAAAATGGAAAATGGAAACAATACATTGGAGAACTATATAAAAGAGATGTAAAGATGACAGATGCATTCAAGGAAGAGCCATCTGTATCTGAACCTACAATTTTAGAAAGTGAAGTGGGGGGCTGAACTCAGAGTAGTTGGAAGACATAAATCACCAGGAACAGATAACATACCAATAGAATTCCTTCAAGCTGTAGAGGCAGAATCAACTCAAGTTCTAACTAAAATCTGTTAAGAAATAGGGAAAAACAAAACCATGGCCCATAGATTAGAAACAATATACATTCCAGCTCCCAAGAAAGGGGACACCAATGATTGTAGTGAGCACATGGTTGTTGCATTAATCTCCTGTGCAAGCAAATTGATGCTCAAAATTCTACAACAAAGCCTTTTACCATATATGGTGTGAGAAATGCAAGATGTCCAAGGAAAGGAAAGAAAGGAAGAAGCCCTAAGGATCATATTCCAAACATGCATTGGATAATGGAACACACCAAAGAATTACAGAGGAAAATCAGCCTGTGCTTTATAAATTATAGCAAAGCCTTTGGTTGTGTTGATCATGATCATTCTTAAAGAAATGGGTGTGCCACCACAGTTAATTGTCCTGATGTGTAACCTGTGCTCAGGGCAAGAGGTTGTCATCAGGACAGAATACAGAGAAGTTGAATGGTTTCCAGTTGGCAATGGAGTAAGGCAAGACTGCATTTTATCATCCTATCTGCTGAATTTGTATGCTGAATATATCACAGGTAAGGCAGGATTAGACTTGGAGGAGGGAGGTATGAAAATTATAGGAAGGAACATCATCAATATAAGATATGCAGATGACAACATACTACTAGCAGAAAATAGCAAAGACTTGGAACAATTACTGGAAAAAGTCAAGCTAGGAAGTGCAAAGGCAAGTTTACAGTTGAATAACGGTAGCAACAACAACAACAACAACTGTACATGATTTACATAACTCTAAAGAAGATGGTGAAGACACTGGAATAGTTCAAGATTTTCCATACCTTGGCTCAGTCATTAATCAGAATATAGAGTGCAGTCAAAAAATCAGAAAAAGATTAGGACTTGGAAGGGCAGCTATGAAGAAACTAGACAAGATCCTGAGGAGGCAAGCTAAATCATGGAATACTAAAGTTAGAATTGTCTATGTCATCATATTTCCAATTACTATGTATGGTTGTAAAAGCTGGACAGGAAGCTGAAAGGAAGAAAATCAACTCCTTTGAAATGTGGTGTTGGAGAAGAGTTTGGATAGCCTAGACTGCTAAAAAGACCAGTGATGTCCATCAGAGGCCAGATAAGTTGGGGTCACATTCACCATAATGAATTGTGACAGTTTATAACATGTATGGGAAATCATCAGACCTCCAAATATTGATGAATTATTATTCCTATCATCCCTGACTATCAACCAGGTTGGCAGGAGTTGATGGCCACTGGAGTCCAATAATAAGTACCACCTTGGATTCATCCAACCAACCAATCAATCAATGGTTAGTCACAGTTCACCCACCCCTAGTTCAAGACATTAAAGGAAAGAAAAATAAGTTTCTGTTGATATACACCGAATACAGAGAGGTAAAATTATCAACAAGCATAGCCAATTTAGGAGAGAACTTAAAAGACTGACATAGTTGTAGTTACTTTTGTTCTGCATTAATATATGTTTGCAGATGTGTTTCTGTAACTGGAGTCATTCTATCTATAGACATATTTTCCAAACTGGATGTCAGTTGGTATTCCTTGTCTCTGTCCCTTCTTCCTGCCTCCCTCACAAATGGGAGCATCTTCACACACATATTTTAAAAAAAAAAAAAGTTTTGAAGGTTGCACTTTAGGACTCTTGACAATTGAGGTTAGAGAAGAATTTGAGTGTCATGTGTCAGTCAGGAACTGGTTAAACATAGACTGGAATCCTGATAGTGCACTGTAGAGGTTTAACTATGGCCCTTTCTGTACCTTACCTTTTTGCAGTGCTGGGGCACAGGGATCACGTGAGCAGCCTCTTGCATCCCCGCTGCTTTGCCTCTGCAGCCACTGCCTGCTGGCGAGCAGGCAGCATGAGGGCTCCTCCTCTTCCTTCCACAGCACAGCCTGGGATTTTCCCAGGCTGCACTGGGGCAGGCAGCATGAGGGCCACGGCTCCGGAAGCTCTGCACACACAGTAAGTGTGTGCGGGGCCCTGGAGGGATGCTCGATTGCACACCATTTTCAGCTACAAGCCAAAAATGAACTAGTGCGCGATTGGCGCCTGCCGGCCCTGGCAGCATCACGCAATTGCGAGGATGTTATGTGGGCCCCTCCTCACAATTGCACAATGCTCCAGAGGCTGTTTCGCATGGTCAATGCTGTGCGAAAAGGGCCATTATTACAGTCAGCGACATTTGCAAGCCTATACTCACAAATTGCTAGTCTTTGTGTTGCACTATAGGAATTTGTGCATATTTTCCTTTTTTTCACCAAAGAGACAAAAACCAGACAGCACCCACTAGAGTCCCCTCCCCCCCCCAAAAAAAAATCACAGGGAAAAAACTCAAAGTGCTCAATAGATGAATGCTTTATTATAAAGGAAGCCCAATGCATTTCAGCATGTAAATGGCCTTGAAGAGCTACATAGAAACATAAAAATAAATACAAAAGGACAACACATAATTATATGATAAAATATACCTAATACAACATAAGAAAAATAATTTTAATCTTTGTACACTGCCTAAGGCCTGTACGTACCAATTTGAAATCTGACTGCGGAAATCACTGAAGTTGAGAACCTCATTCCATTTGCTGGAGAAAAAGAAACATGTACTAGGCTCAAGTTTTGTTTTGTTTTGTTTAATGTCAGTAGATGGTCAGAAAAAGACAGAGAGGTAGATAGCCTTTAAGGATGTATGGATGCAAGTGGGCTGAAAAGAGTTCTGAGTAAATTTACAGGAGTGGGAAGAGAGCAAGATCAAATTTAGTCCTCTAGGAGCCAAAGATTTTAATTTTAAAATCCACTGTACCTCTTTCTTTAGTAGAATCTTCTTGGTTCTTATATCTGAAAAAGTGTTCTTTTACATTGTTTTTAAAGAAATCTTGTTGTCTTTTCCACATACATCTTTAGACACATGCATTATACAGCATAGATGACAAAACTAATAGAGGTCCACTGTGGTCCACTTTACCACTTGCAGTTGCAGTTTTGTTCTCACCATAAAAGCAATGAAATAGGTACTCCCTTAGTAAAGAATATCACCGTCCTGCCACAAACCTCAGATTTTGGGCTAGAGAAATGGTGAATAACATTGATGAGAAGATTCTGACTTTTATAATCTTCAGGGATACAAAAAAGAAAACCAGTCAGTGAAATGTAATGCATGATCTTCCATAAATGCTTCTGTGAAAGGTTATTGTTCTTTTGGAGTCTCCTGCTTATCTCCTCCTCTATCCTCTCCTCCATCTCATTTCCCTCCTTTTCACCAAGATGCAATTTCTATGCCACAGTGCTGGCAGTACCACACACCCACCACTCCAAGGAACAGTACAACAGGTTCCAGGTAACAGGATATCTCTCTACAAAGTATTAAAACAACAAAACCCAAATGTCCTCCTTTCAGACTACTGTGAGTGTTTGTTTCTGGATGCACACGTCTATATGCATGCTGTCTAATCCGCACAGATGGGCATTGTAGTGATGCTGAAAATACACAGAAAAGCAAAATTATTGAGGACGGAGAGATGTATATGAACACTCTGACTGATGAATTACTCCTATTCATCTGCTACCAGTTTCTGGACATTTTGGCTACAAAGAAACTGGAGTCTGTCTGTATGAGGCTCTACTAGTACTGGGGAAAGCGCAGCCTATTCATTACCTTTCTCTCATTATAACACTGGGGTCAGCTTTCAGTAGAATTCTACGGCCCATGAAACCTACGTTTGTGGCTTCCAGTGCCCCAGCCATCCCCCAAAGAGCCCAGTCTGTTTTAAAAATGGAACAATTTGGGGGTGGCTTTTGCCCCAACATTTCATCACCACCCCCATGCACAAAAATGAGCAGTGGTATACCCCAAACCTCCAGAACCTCCATATTTCATATACCCTTTTTTTCAACCACATGCTGGCGAATTTGTATCCAGAGGTGATATAAGCCTTTTCCGCAGCACGCTCCCATCCTGCAATGGTGGCGAGATCACAAGAGGACTGTGACAGTGGTTCTGTATAATGTTGTTGTGACCCCATCACAACCATCACAATCATGGGGTAAATCATTGATGAGTTTTTCCCATTAATGACACCAGATTGAACAATTGTCCTGGACCTACCTGCCCTGCAGAAGCCCCAGAAGCACGGTGGTTGTGCTCCCTGCCCTGCACAGCCTAGGAAAGTACCCGACTGCATTACAGAAAGAAGAACCAGGACCATCATGCTTCCTTCAAGATGGAATCAGCCTGTTGCGCTCCCCTCCCAGGAGAGGCTCTACTGAGATCCCCACAGGACGCAGCTGGGATCCAGTAAGTTGCAGAATGGGTCATAGTGTCACTTCTGCTCACTTCCAGATGCTATTTTAATTGATATGTAGTTGGTTGATTAAAAAAAGTATTTCTGGGTACTGTGGGGAGGGGGTTGAAGACTATAGGAGGTAAGGGAGAAATTTGCTCTAACCCTCACATAGTTCCCTGCCACTGCTTTAGCACAGCATCTAGTATAATGGACTGCTTGCTAGCATAGTTCCCTAACAGGATTCAGTCCTAAGCCTTGAAGAGGACTCCTTTCAGTAGGAAAGAAAGACCTGTTCCTTACCACTTAGCAAGGCACATATTCAAGTGGAAGGAAGTTTAGTGTAACTAGACACTGACCAAACTGTCAGTTTCATTTCCTCTCACATTTGAACTTTGCAAATTCTTGGCAAATTCCAGTTTTATAAACCTGAAAAGAAATTCTCACCTCTCTCTAATTCTTACTGAAATGGCCATGGGTATGAGAAAGAACTGTTGGTTTACTTTCAGTGTTTCCTCCATGGTAATTCTTTACCCTACCCTCACTAAAACCTTTGAACCAGTCTTCAATATACTGAAATCTAGAGACTCAAAGGGGGATTCCTCATAATAGCCTGCAAATGGGAATTCTCATGACCTTGTCCGAGACGTAAAGACCATAATCTGATGTCTGAAATGTGCAGCCACCCATAAAGTCTAAATCATGACTTTATGGTTCAAAGCATTATGATCTGAACCATTTGAACGATGCATCATTATCATTTATTTCACAAGGAGACATGATGTTAATGTTTCTCTATACCCTTGTTCACCTGTATGCTGTTTTTATCTTCCATGCAGACAAAAATGTGATTATCCATGCTGTTTGTTGTCCACACTGCAAGTAGGAAAACTACTGAGACAGGTGTGCCATAGAAAACAGGATCCCAGGTGGAAAACACAGCTATAATATATGCAGATCCATATGAGAAAATTACTGTTTAAAATGGTAGCTATAGCACTAATGACAACATCATATTTGACACCTGTGAGATGCTTGAAAAACCCCATAAAAACAACCTGCCCAAGACACTGTTTCAGCCTCCATCTGCACCATGATTCATATGTAAAATGGTTTCAATGTATTAATCTTTCCAAGTGCTCCTCTGCTACTCTTATTGAACCAACCAAATGTTCCTGATCATTACACACCCAGCATGTACCCCATAATGTGCAGATTTCCTGTTGTTTACAAATACATACATACTTTGACTTAGCAATGGATTATTTGACACTTTAAGGGCAATTATGCTGGTAGCAATAGACATGCACACACACAAACACAGAGATGGAGAGCTAAATAACAAGACCTTTTATGAGCTTTGTGTATATAACAAAAAAAAAAATAGAAAAAGGAGCAAAATGGTCAGATTTCAGGAAAAGGCCAATAGAAATGCTAGAGACCAGCCTAGTTCATGAAGAAGTAAATCCTGCTGAGCTCAATGGGACTTAATCGAAGCAACTGTGCCTAAAATTGTCAACACTTACAACATGGAGAGTATCTCTTCTGACTGTAGGTGGTGGTTCCTACAATTAAATTATTTGTGGAAATGAATAAGTGAAATACCCGCAAATAGAAAATGTAATATTAGTGGGAAAATACTCTAGGTTGCTCTAGTCTTCTTTCTTAAGTGTTCATACAGTGCACCCACCGTATATACGAGGGGTCCATTCCAGGAACCCCTGTGTAAAACGAAAAACTTTGAGTGTCACAATGGACACGATGTGCATGCACCCACCCGCACCTGTGTGGGCATGTGACCATTGTGTCCATTGACTATAATGGGAGCAACACTTCATACAACTTCACATTTGTTTGTGTGGAGGTAGCACCAGAAGACAACACACTTTATTCTATACACCAGTCATTTGTATTTTTGAGGAGGAGGTGTTAAATCAGATGAGCCCTCACTAGCAGGCTGAAATGGTAAAACTGCAACTTAGATTTATCCCCTCAGTAAGAGCTTGGCTGAAGGCAACAAAGACATCACTGACTTCATGATAAATCATCTGTAGAGGGTGAAAACTAGTGATGGAAGAACAATTTGCTTCCTCCATTCTTTCCTAGGAAGTTCCCAACATTTGCAATTTTTTTCGTAAATTCAATGGAAAGAGTTTGATTTCCCCCTTCCCCCAAATGAAGGAGAAAGTAAAATCAACAGATTCACTAGTTTAGGCAGAAGGCCTTGAGCGGCTGGATCTTAAAAGTCTGGCTTTGAACCCTGACGTGAACCCACTTTTTTTTTTTCCTGACAAACTGCTCATCTTGAAAGATATACAACAGGCAAATCCAACATTTTTCTCTCCTTTACTGAAAATAGCTATTGCCAATAGAATTCAATCTCTTACAGCTAGATCCACTGCTCATTCTACTTTTCTCTTCTAAAAATGTACAGAAATTCACAGATTTCTGCACATAAGGGGGACAACTTCAGATCAGAGTTTGGAAGTCATGCATTACATACAATGACATTAGCTGTATTATGCTACTTTTTGGGTAATTTAGTTGCCAATATTAAAAGATAACATGATGCCCAGTAGTAAACATAAGTACAAATATATATTTAAATATGTTACTATGTGTGTGTGTGAGAGAGAGAGAGAGAACAAGTAATATTTTATTCATTACTCCTAAAACATTATTGGGGAGGCTCATTTGGGAGGTCTGAGATAACTTTTATATTTTAAGTGATGTTTTCAAAGGTAAACTAAGAGTAAATTAAAAATAATATATTGTCAAAGGTAACACAACAAATTATTCTTTTTTATAAGACATGACATTAATGAAATATCAGGGCTTTTTAAAAAATATATAAGAAGTAATGAATTGCTTTTAATATGCAACATTTCAAGCTGTGTTTGATATTTAAAATGCTGAATGTAGGACAAAGCAAAACTGACAGGTTGGTTCATCTTTAGTGATAACAACTAGTGGACCATAACTGAAAGAGGAATAGGGAACAGTAGGTTATGCTGGGAGAGGCAAAAGTACTTTTTTCTTTTATAGATTAATATCCCTCCCCCACCAGTAATCAGTAAAAGGTTATAAGAAATTATAAGGCAAGATGTTTTCAGAAATTAATGATGAGAATGGAAGCTTCATCATTAGTTCCTGGCAATGTCACAGTAAACAAGGACAAACTCAAACATTTCACTCCCACAAATACTGCACAGATGAGCAGAGAGAAGAACAGTCATTTTATCCAGAGACATTAATTGAAAAATGTCAACATGTTTTATTTTAATAAGCACTTGTAGTGTCTGGAAAAATTGCCCAGGTGGACAAACTGGCACTGCCAATTACATTTTGTACTATATTAATATAGACATCCCAAATTCATGCTAGCAATTCTTAGAAACACATTAATACTTTTTGTTTCCTAAAATAACATCTTTATTTCCTCTTCTTCCAATTGTTTTATTTGGACCTTAAGTTCCCCCCCTCCCTGCCCAAAGTAAGTTCTATTGATTTCTATGGAAATAATTTGAAAGTCACAAAAGTAAGCCCCTTTGGATTCACTGAAATACTCCCAAGTTGTATGCATACTATCATAATCTCAGAGCACTTAAAATCACAGGCTGAAATCCGGTACAACCTTTCACTTACCATACATTTGTGTGTCCTTAACTAAAGCAGAATCACTAAGAAACCAGGTTCCTGAATTGTGAAGATGTGTTACAGGACACTAGCAAGAGTGTCTGATGCATACTGGGAGTGCCCACTGTGCGTTATTGGCCTTATGCCCATCAGAAACAGTTCACATATCAGTCCCAATTCACTTCAGTTCTGATGCTCATCAGTCCCTTTGCTGGCTCTGCTTTGTTGTTATGTAACAGCAGTCCTCCTCTGGATATAGACCCTGAACATCTTCACAATTCTAATTCCCACAGACTTAAGTCTTCAAGGAGCACACAACGCCTCAATGGCATTCCAGCTACAGCTTTTAACACTCCCATACTATCTACAAGCTGCCTTTGAGTCTAGAATAGTAACATGATTTCAGAACAAAGGAGGTTTACAGCCTTATCCTACCATAGTATGATTGATATTATGTGTTTATTGTTTGACTGTCATCTTGTTAGACAAGAAACACTCTCCAGCTGATAATATCTTTAAGGTGAACTTCTGTCTTAGTGGCATACTCATTCTATTAAAAACAAAAACATAATCAAGCATGAAGCATCAAGGTCACAGCTTTATGACAGTCCCACTATTAAGCAATGAAAGCTGCTGCTATTTTGCTGTAAAAATTGATTTATGTAATTACAATGGATTCTGGTTTTTATCCACATTTTAATCATACAAGTAAATCCCCTCCAGATACACTGTTGGCTAATCCTGATTTGCAGTCTCCCATTGATGTATATGAATTGCCTCCATATGTTCTTGTCCTACACAAGAACTAGAACATAAACAGGAACCAATATGCAACATGTAAGGGACATGCAATTGTTCAACACTAGCCAGGCTTCTAAAAATTACAATAATTTTCATAGTGACATCCTATTATATCTGCATTACAGAAAACACATTCTTAGGCCATTTCCGCACTACACATTTATAGGCCCTTTTTGCATGCCAGTCCTGTTGCGAAATGGCCTCAGGAGCATTGCACGATTGCGAGGACCATTCCACATGACGTCCTTGCAATTGCACGATGCTCGCAAGGCCATTGGGAGTGATTGCACATTATATCATTTTTGGCTTGTTGCCGAAAATGATGCACAATCACACATCCCTCCCATGCCCCACACACACTTACCTTGCATGCAGAGGTTCCGGACGTGCAGCCATCACACTTCTTCCCCCCATGCAGCCTGGGAAAGTACCCGGCTGCGCTGCGAAAGGAAGGGGCGGAGCACTCATGCTTCTTTCCAGCCAGCATGGAGCTGGTGCGGAGGGGAAGCGGAGGGGACGCGACTGCCTCCTGGAGGAGGCTTTTCCCACAATTCTCATGCGATGCCAGCGGCACCAGGTAGTGTGCAAAAAGGGCCCTAGTGTTGTTATTCCACTTTCAACATGCTGTGGAATTCTGGGGTTTGTAGTTTACTGAAGCCAAAGAGCTCTCTGGCTGAGAATTCTAAATGCCCCTCTTCAAACTACAAACCTCAGGATTCCATAGGGTGTTGAAAGGGGAATAATAGCACTATAACAGTGTAGTGCAGAAATGTCCTCACATTATATTGCTGCCTATGCCCACGTGTGTGTGTGTGTGTGTGTGTGTGTGTGTACATACACGCATATATTTTAAACCCTTGGCCTATATTTTGGTTAAATTTGTACTTGGTATGCCTTCAAGTCAATTTTGACTTATGCTGACCCTAAGGTGAATCAATCATGGGGTTTTCTTGGCAAGATTTGTTCATGGAAGGTCTGCCTTTGCCTTCTTCTGAGGCTGAGTGTGACTTGTAAAAGATCACCTGGTGGGTTTCTGTGGCTGAACAAGAATTTGAACCCTGTTTTCCAGAGTCCTATTCCAATGCTCAATCCTCTACATCATGCTGGCCCTCTTTTTGTTGTCTTTATTTGACTAGTGTGATGCCTCAGAAAGGATAAGAGTAGTCAAGGGGCAAGCATCCCACTTAACAGGTGGAACTTAAATGCCTGGCTCATGCAAATGCCTGGCTCAGATACAAATGTGGGTCTAGGGCTATTTTGGCAAGATTGCAGGTAGCGGAACAGAGAAAAGCAGGTCTTTCTTAAACTGAAGAAGACCAGTCATCCATGTAATGCACCTGATGCTGTTAATGTAACTGTTGACATTTTCTCCCATTTATCTGCCTTAGAGCTGAAGAGTCTTAGTTTGTCAAGTTGGATGTTAATCCAGGAAGGCCTGCTGTACCACCTGAGGTTACTGCTTCAGAGAAACATGGATACGATTCCCCTGATCCCCAGTCATCTGATGAATTACAACAGAGTGAGCATGGTGCACCCACAGAAACATACCCTGTCCCACTAACTTAACAATGGGGCCCTTGGAGTCAGTCTGCTGTGACCAGATCACCATTTTAATCAGGATTATCTATACATCCATGCAGAGGATGATATCCTCCACAAGGAGCCTCTTGCAGCTTTTCTCTTCTTGCAATCAAAAAGTGAATAAGCTTCTTTGCCCCATAAAACTGGGATAGTTGAATTTAAACACTGGAGTTGATGTTTTAAAAAGAGAATAACTAAGAATCAAATATCTAAGTGTATTTATTCTTTGAATATATTGAATTCTGATTTACTAACAAAAACACAATGGACACTAATAAGGAAAGCAAAGGAAATTAAAGCATGAAAAAGAACTTTTATTATCTGATGCTATTTGTTTTGGTAGCCTGTAGCAAGATTCCAGGGAAGCAACTTGTTACCTCCGTAATTGCTGGACTGACTGAAAAATAGAGCCTTCCACAGAGCAGTTTGGGGGACTTCTACAGGCACAATGGAACAAATTTATCAAGATTTTAAATACATGATTGACATTATGAAGCAAGAATTCAAGGAACTAAATTCAAGGAACAAGAGATAAGAGGGCAAATACAGAAGAAGATAGTGAGAAAGATATAAAAGTGGACATGCAAGCAAAACAAGATGGAAAGCAGATGGACAAAAAAGAAGGAACAGAAGCAGAGTTCAGGGGGAAAGTTATTGCTTTAGGAACAATTTATGACCAGGAGGGTTGATTAAAGGGAGATTATACTCATGGGAGGGGAGAATGGGGGTTTGAATTTAATTAGGATCTTTATGCAAAGTGAACAAAATCAAGTTAACCAAAAGGATGTTGCTTCAAGATTGATAGAGTTATATATGAGGACTGATGTAGAAAGAAAATGACACTTAAAGGACTTCAGGTTGGTCAGAAATTTAAGTTTTGCCTGTAAAGTTATTACCCAAGGCAGCACATTTTTGAAACATTTGTGTTATGGTGCAATGGCGGAACTGAGAAGCTAGCATTATTGGCTAAAAGTTAGCAGGGGCATGAAGAATCATTTGTTGGTTTCTGAACCGCTTTTGAGCATATTTAATGGAGTGTAATTTTGAAGAGAGAACAGACAGACTGAAACCAAACTTCAAATTACTTCAGATGCTGCAGTACCTATGGCTTTGGAGGATATCTTAGAGGTTGTTGGTATACTCCTGATTGGCCAGAGGAGTGGTGAGTGGTTGGAATTACTAAGGATCTCATATTCTTTGAATCCTTTTCTGTAGTAGTAGCTGTCTTTCAGTGAGCACAGGAACTCTCTAATTCCACAGTTCATGTTTGGTGTGACAATATAGCAGCCACACAATATATCAGAATGGAAATAGAATATGAAAGAGAATTCTGAAAGAATGAAAAAATAAACTTGGAATTATTGAATCCAGATTACATATTAATAGTCTCATTTATTTTTCTTTCAGATTAAATGAATGCACATTTTTACTTCTGAATTACCTATTAATTTGCTTATTTTCCAATAAGATCCTCTTATTGTCAGTTTCTGTTGCCATGATATGGTAGGAGATCTTACTGATTTACTTTTTTTTTTATTTTCTATTTTTATATAGTGCAATGCCCTTCTTTTGTTATATTAAAATAAAAAGAAAGACCATCTATGAAAGTATTTCAAACAAGCCTCCAGCTTCTTATTGGCCCTTTGAAATGTCCAGATGTTTCTATGCTTTATTAGGATGCTAGATTCTAACTGGTGAGATTTAGGTCTTGGCTCTACCTGGAACTTTTGTTATCACCATAATAATGAGGCTTCTGCACAGGTACTTTAGAACAAGGTGTTAACCTCTCTTCCCCCAAATCATAGAGAAGGAAGAAGAGTACACTAAATCCTCAATTAAAGTAGCCGCTGGTCATGCTTTCTGGACAGTTCTGAGAGTTGTAGCCTCTAAAGGTGACTTCTCCAAACTCTTGGTCAGGGCCAGAAAGAGTGGTGATGTTGCCTGTGTACTTGGTCATCTTTAAACATAACTTGAACATATTTATAGAAGACTAGCATATATACGCAGTAGTGCCCAGGATTTTATTTTCTCATAGGTAATACTTGTTAGAAAGATTTGAGATCCTGTGTCTCTAATTCCCCAAACTGTCTTATCTAGTAGGTATAATTTTCCCCATATTTCCCAATCCAATCTGTAATCGAAGTTATTAATATACAGAGGTTGGGTTTCTGAGGAAATACACTGCCCTCCTTCTTGCTGCTAGGCCTCATCTCCATAGCAACCGGCCTATTCAAGGCAGACATGTTTGACTGAGGCCCAAGAGCTCTCTCGCTGAGAATTCTAAAGGCCTTTCCCTGAACTGCAAACCCCAGGATTCCATAGAATCTCCTTAAGGAGCCAATCATATGAGGTTTTTGCCTGACATAACCAATCATATGAGGTCTTTGCCTGCCTGACACAGACAAACAAACAACTCTGACTTCTCTATATTAGTAGATGAGGCTGTCAGTGAAGATATTTTTATTGCTCCTTCCGTCCCAGAGACAGTGTGTGTGTGTGTGTGTGTGTGTGTGTGTGTGTGTGTATATCATATATATTCCTATATATATTTCAATTGTTGTGGACCATGAGTATGGGGAGACTGTCTCAGTTTCAGCCACTTGTGGGATTCCCAGAAATGTGAACAGAATCCTGGTTCAAGCACAGCTGATCTTATGTTCTAAGGCTTAGATAAACATTTTTACATTCACACTTTAAATGAAGATAATTTTTAAGTGAGCAAATCTTTGGTTTCAGGAAAGTCAGGGTAGGCATTGCAGAACAGTGGAACTTTACCAATTGTGTAACTAACTACTTCAAGAGCAGGGACCCTTTGACCCTTCCAAATGCTTTGGATTTCAATTCCCAGAAACCCAGCTAGCACGGTCAAAGTTATGTTACTTTTTGCCATGACATGCAGGCAGCTCAAGAGTCCCTACCTTTGAACTAGCTCATGGACTGCTTCTCCCAACATGGGCTTCATTATTTGTTCACAAAAGAAGGCTTGTTTGTTTTTAATTTAAAAAAAATCTGAGAGGACAACATTGCAAAGACAGGTTACATTGCTGTCATTATTATTTAGAAAATAGCATGAAATCCGCATTTCTATTCAACTGGAAAAGTACCACTGGAAAAGCTTGGGTAAGTATTTTGCAAAGCTCTTGAAGAAGAAAACAATTCAACAAAGAAACAACTAAGGAAAACCCAATATTCAGGTATTTCTTTAAGCCCTCCTTCCAAAGTCCTTACCCTCTCACCAATGTCCAGAGAATAGTTTTAATTCCCAACTGTTCTAACCACTATCAGATTTCTCCTTCGTCAGAATGTGCTTTAAGAAAAAAAAATGAATGGGGACTATTCTTCCCTAGTATACTCATAATGAAAAGGCAGCTGATTTATCTGCATTCTAGCTTCTTTAAGAAGTACCATTTTATTTGTGAAATGTTCTTTCAGCAGCAGCGTTGTGTAGAGCAACAGTGACATCCAATGGCTGGCAACATCAGCCTTCGCAGATGCTTCCCTGGTTTCTGAGCGCCACTTTGGATGGGGGGAAGGGAAAGGGAGTGTTTCTCTCCTTTTTTTAATAAGGCTGAATTGGACACTCGCTGTTCTGTGTGCAAAACAAGCAGAATGTGTCCCTGGAAAGACATTCCAAGGTGTTAAGATTTATCATGAGCCACAGGCTTAAGCAAAACTAGGCATTCTGGAAGCTCATTCCATTACCTTCCTAACAAAGTCAGTCCCTTTGGGAGCATGCAAATGAGCAGGAATTATTTTCATATTTCATTTGTATGCCAGTAAGATGTGCAATTGTTGTTCTTGCTGTGGAGGGCACAACAATCTGGAAGCCGCTGTGTTTCTTTCATGTAGCCAAAACAGGGTGGGGGAGGGGGAGAGGAAATATGAATGCATCGACCATATCACTTTGCATGCAAAAGAGGGAGGGGGGAGGTTATGACAAGTGTTAAAATGCAGCCATTATTTGCCTCAGAGGGAAGCAAAATTTGCATTCTCTAAATCAGAAGGAGCTCAAGCTTTAAGGCTGAAGCAAGCCAGATAAATCGGAGCTTTGTATGGCAAGAAGCCCAAAATATAAATGCCTATTAATAGCAGAGATGAGTAACAGGCTTCTAATAGTTTGATGGCAGTGAGTTTCATTATGCAACAATAAAATCTGCTTTATGACTTGCTTAAGTACATTCACTTCTCCATTGTGGGGAACTGGGTCATTTTAGTGTTTCTCTGTGCGTGTTACTCCCATTCAGAATCACTTGCCTATTACCAATTTGTTCTGTTCTAATGCTAGAGTTTCTGCATTTGTTAAAATGTTAATTTATGGATGGTCAGGTTTCTCTTTAAAGGATTATACTTCCCCCCTCCATCCACCGCCCGTTCATTTTTTTGGATGGAAAGTCATGAGATGTAAGTGACCAAGTCAGGATGAGGTCAATTTTAATGGAGGAGCAGTCCAAATTCAGAAGAAAGAGGAAGAGAAAAAGAAGGGGCTGAAGAAAGCTGATAGGAAGGAAATCAACTCCTTTGAAATGTGGTGCTGGAGGAGAGTTCTGTGAACACCCTGGACTGTTAAATAGACACATTAATGGGTACTAGAGCAAATCAAGCCTGAAATCTCCCTAGAAGCCAAGATGACTAAACTGAGGTTGTCATATTTTGCCCATATCATGAGAAGACATGACTTACTAGAAAAGACAATAATGCTTGGGAAGGTGGAAGGCAGTAGGGATAGAGAAAAGCCACATTACAGGTGGATAGACTCAATCAAGGAAGATATGTGCCTGAATCTACAAGACCTGAGCAAGCTGGTTGAGGCTTCGGTGACCTGGAAGTCTCTCATCTATAGGGTTTCCATAGGTCAAAATCACCTTCACAGAAGTTAACAAGAACAAAAATAGGACAAGGTGTTACAAATGGGTACAGAAATGCTGACAAGGTTAAGAAAAGCCTTTTTAAAGGACAAGAGATGTTTTCCTAGATCCCAAGTTTTACTTTTCAAAAAATGTGGAGTAAGGAAGTAAAGAAAAAGACCAGCCAACATCAAGTCTAAAGATGGCTGGAAAACTACTTGCAAGTCTAATCATGTCTTGAGAACCACAGCTGATCAGGAAGGGTCACGTATAGCATTCCATTCCAGGTTATTTGAATATGGTATTGCGCTAGGTTCTCTCCCTCTCTCTTTGCATGCACATGTGCGTGCATGTGTTGAGAATGGAAAGAATGCTTGTAATTATTTGTTGAAAAACAGGTTTCCGTTCTATGTGAAAACCCCATTGGGAAGTAAAGTTGATGTTGAGCAGCCTTAAAAGATTACAACAGAGGAGCAGAGCTGGGTTTTATACCCACTCATTCCATCCTCCCTTTATCATAATGCATAATCTCTTTTATCATAATGCATAGCCTCATAACTTTTCTTCCTCCTTCCAAAAGGAGAAATGGTGGCCTCATGCTGCAGTCCCCACTAATAAGGGATACAATGACAAGGGGAAGAATTCTACAGAGACAATTTGTGTGTGTATGTGCAAAATGTGTGTGTATGTGCAAAAAAAAGTGCAAAAATGTGCAAAATGTGCAAAAAATGTGCAAAAAAATATCCTGCTTTTAGCTAGAAAATGTGCTTCCTGCTCGGAAAATGATTTTTTCTGCACAGAAAATACTGTTTCCTGTAAACAACTGTTTTTTGCTGTATAGAAATCAAGTTGTTGTGTGTGCACCCCCACACACAAACCACATATTTTTCTCTGCAAATTTTCTTGGAAATTTGATGCCATTTCCTCAATACAGTGTTATAGTGCTATTTTTCCACTTTCAACATCCTGTGGAATTCTGGGGTTTGTAATTTACTGAGACTCTCCAAATGTCCCTCCCTAAACTGCAAACCCCAGGATTCTATAGGATATTGAAAGTGGAATAATAGCACTATAACAGCGTAGTGCAGAAATGGCCTGAGTATGGGAGAGAATACTGTGAAGGGATTTTTTTTTCTCCTTTAGCAGGGAGAAAACTACTATAATTATTTGTCCTCACCTGAGACAGCAAAATAGTTTACGATTTATATTCCTGAGTGTGGGTGGCTAGGTGGGTGTAATGGAGTAAAAGAGTTGATATAGTACTTCACAGATGATACTACTGTTATCTCTGAACTCACTCAGTTCTATTTCTACTGCACTCTATGTGTTTGCAGAATTTTGCACTGAAAAACAAATAATCATTTTCATAGCACCAATCATATAGGATCACCTGTGCAAACAAATTTTCTAGACCATTGGAGAACCAAGACTTGTCAAAGCAAACAGAAGAAAAATGAAGACAATGGTCTAGCTACTCCTCCTGTCTCTACCAAATGAAAATAGCTTTCTTCTTGTATTTTTTCTGGTTCAGAATACTCATCAAAATAGTTTAATTCTGGAAGAAAGGATAGAGAGGCACTCCAACGAAAGTTCCATTCCTAGTTTCAGCTCTGTTGTGCTGCCTCATAATCTGCTAAAAGGGAGCTAAGGGAGCTGACCCCTCTGCCTCTCCTGTAATTCAAGCACTGCTCAGCATCCCATAACATGGCCCAGCCACAGCTAACCAAGGAGAAGATCTGTCCAGCACATCCTTAAGATTGCAATTCTGCTCATTGTTTCTGGCATGTTACATCCAACTGAAGTCAATAAAACTCACACAGATGACTGCTTACAGGATCCCAATCTAAGCTCAAACATCAGCTTGAAGCTTTCCAGAATTCTTGACCCTGACAAATGAGTTCCTGTTAGGCTTCCTGACACATGTATTGGAGCATTTTCTGATTTAATTGTTTCCTTTTTCTATGGAGGTAAAGGATGTGCAACATCACTATCTCTGTGGGCTGTATATGGGTTTCTAATTAGCTAGTTCCAGTAGCTCGCTAGAGGGTATTTTGAAGTGTATACACTCTAATTGTCTCTGTTGGGTGTCTAGGGTGATTCCATAGACGACTTAACCTCACTATAGGAGTGTTAAGCTTGCGGGTATGTCTCTCATCTCTGTTCCTTTTGCTCCTTCCTAAAATTTCTATTTCATATGCCACATAAGGTTGACATGAGTGTAATATACTTAAAAACAGAATAAAATTGAATAAACATTAAATGAGCCAATAGCCCAGAGATAATATGAACCAATAAAATTTAAACAGCTGAAGTGAAATAGATAGGATTGAATTAGTAAATGAAAGCATTGTAAAAATTCTGTTAATGACCTAAATCCAGCCTTCCCCAACCTGATACATTGCAGATGTGTTCATCTACAATTCATATAAGCCCTGTGCACATGGCAAGTGGCTATGCTGCTTAGGGATGTAGGAGTCATAATCTAGTTCATCTGGAGGGCATCAGGCTGAGAAAGAATGAATCCTTATTTTGGCCTCTGACTCCTTTCAAGTTTTGTCTGAGCAGTTGTGGCTTTCTTTTTTTAAAGAGATTTCACCACTTTCAAAATTAAACAGTTTTGAACTGCAAGGAATCCAGCAGTACTCAGCCAATTGGCAACCATAGTAACTTTGTTTTTGTTTGTCATGTGATGTCAAATTGGCTTCAACTTATGGCAATTCTATGAATGAAAGACCTCCATTTGTTCAGATCATCAGGTTTTGCAAGTGAATGGCTGTGGCTTCTTTGAATTAACCAATTTATCTGTAACATAGTCTTCCAATTTTTGTTTTTTCCTGGCTTCCATTTTACTGAGCATTATCATCTTTTCCAATGAGTAATGTTGTCATGATAGGGCCAAAGTACAATAGCCTCCCTTTAGTCATTTTTGGCTTCTAGGCACAGTTCAAGCTTGATTTGCTCTAGGACCCATTTATTTGTCTTTTTGGTGGTCTGTGGTATCTGCAGAATTTTTCTCCAGTACCACAATGAGTTGATTTATTTCCTGTCAGCTTTCTTCACTGTCCAACTTCACAAGCATACATAGAAATCAGGAATAATATGGCATGGATTATCCTGACTTTGGTACTCAGTTATATACTTGAGCTTGCACACTGTGTTTTGTGCATTTTAGTTAGCCCAATAAAGATATCACCATTTTGTACATTTTGGATTTTTTTGTACTTGGCTTGCTATGTTCCCTCAGTCTTATGCATTCTGTAAAACTGACTTGCTCCCATCTTGAACTTGGGTCACATATTGGGAGAAAGGACTTCTATAAATTAGAAAATTTAAAAATATGTCTGTGTGGGAGAGCAAATAAAGTTTACAGAACAAAACCCGTAAGCTGTTTCAAGGCTTGCTTGTTCAAGTTGGTACTATACTTCCAACTGAAGCAATGGGACATGCATTTACCTCAAAACATGCTCAGAAATATGATTCAGAAAGGGTCTGTAGAAGAATAAAACTGAAGTGAATATTAATTAATTGAAATGTCTGGTCTTGAGAGATGCAATTGGTAACAAAGACAATAGCTACAATACCATCATTTGACATTTAAGTGCATTTAAAAGCCTACCAAGTTTTCCCAAGAACATTAAAAAGACATACAATTATTGGAGAAAATACACTCTGTACATTCTACCATACTGTGAGCTACAAGCTTTGACCAAAGTATTTCCAATAAAATATTCATGCCTTCTATTACAAGGGCAGTAAATTCAGCAACCAGTCAGGGGGATTACAGTGGCTGTAGTTTAAAAAAAGAAAAAGGAGATATGCTGTAATTGTTTTCAGAAGCAATGGTTTCAAATAGCTTTCATTCATGATAAAGAGGATTTACAGCCCAATCCTCAATTTGAGGTTATGCAACTGCTCAACACCCTGGTATAGGGACTGGGGCCATAGCCAGCTGATTCCCTGCATGAGCATTATTCCTTCATTGCTGCAATTAATTTGCATGTTGACCAAACAGAACCATCCGCATGGATCCGGCTTAGTCACAGCTCAGTGCTGATGATTTCCGGATCACTGATGGAGAGGAAATAGAGCACAGAAGGGGGTGGTAGCAGAGGTCATTTCACACCTCTCTGCAGAGTGATGGAAGTTAATTGTGCTCTGCATCCTGCCTTAGTCAGGCAGGGAATCAAGGGGAAACATCTGCTGGTAAAATATGTGACCTGTGCCATCAGATTTTTGACAATTGGGTTCATCCTGCTAGTTGAAATCTGATTGCAATGAGGACTTTTGGACTACAATGGTTGCCCCCCCCCCAAAAAAAAGAAAAAAAACTGTCCTCATATCCATAAGTGATTGAATCGTACGGCTTCATGGACTATTGAATCCAACCTGCTGCTTAGTGCGAGATATCCAGCTAAAACAACCCCAGCAAGTAGGTGTCCAGCCTCTTTTTGAAGATGTCCATAGGCAACCCCACCACTTCTCCAGCCAATTGGTTCCATTGCTGAACTGCTCTTACTATCACTAGAAGTTCCTTCTACTGTTCAGTCAAAATCTACCCGCCTTAGTTCTGTCCTCTGAGGCAGCAGAGAAGAGGCCTGCCCCCTCCTCTCTGTGGCCGCTCTTGAGCTATTTAGAGTGCAAGCGTCACCCCTCAGTCTTCTCTTCTCCAAGCTGAACGTGCCTAGCTTCTTCAATCTTTCCTCTTATGTTTTGTTCACAGTACCTCTTATCATCCTTTTCGGCCTGCTCTGAACCTGCTCCAACTTGTCTATATAATCAGTACTCCAGATGAGGCCTGACCAGTGCAGAGTATATAGAAAACAAACTATTACTTTCCTTGACCTGGCAGCTATGCTTCTATTAATGCTGCCTCAAACAGCATTCACTCTTTTTGCTGCATCATTACACTAATGACTGTTGTTCAGTTCGTGATCAATAACAAACTCAAGATCCTTTTTGCATGTAATACTACTGAGCCATGTGTCCCCCATCCTATACCTGCACTTTTTTTTTTTTTAGTTTTGTCTTTGTCTCTATTGAATTTCATTTTATTACTTTCTGCCCAATTTTCTAGTTTACCCAGGTAATTTTGAACTTTGCTCCTATCTTCCAATGTGTTATCTACCCCTCCCAGTTTCAGCATAGAAGGAACTTTTCATGGGCAGATCCTAATCCCTTTTTGGAGGCAAATTCCGCATTCCCCTTCCTGCACTTGCTTTCCCACATCCCGTCCAATTTTCTCTATGGCACTGGCCGAGTCTCCTCATGACCACTACCACTTTTCATACTTGAGCCTCCCCCCTTTTCTCCCTCCTTCCACCTTTCCCCTTCCCACTCTGCCTTCTAGAATCTTCTAGAACCCTCCAGTCCTGTCCCTGCTCTTTGATTGCCTCCCCGCTCACACACAGACACTCTCATTCATCCTCCCCTCTCCTCCATGTTCTCGTAGTTCAGCACAGGTTTTCTTTCTCATCCATTCTCCATCTTCCTGCAGTCCCACCCCATGTGACATGTATCTTTTCCCATAGATGACTCATGACACTTTAATTTCTAAAATGCTTTACACTCAAATTCTCTATGTTCTGCAGAAGGGAGATGCCATGCTGCTGACTAAAGTCTATCCTAGTAGTAATCTGAGCCATATTTTTTTCAAGTGAAATCCATTCACCACCACACAACAAGACAGTCTGTTCAAATGGCCTCCTTAATGAGACTTCACATATAAACCTGGCCTCTTCCAACTGTGTTTGCCTTTGGATGGCTGGATAGCAGTACGCGTGAAAGGGATCTAGGAGTCTTGGTAGATCACAAGCTGAACATGAGTTAGCAGTGTGCTGCGGCAGCCAAGAAAGCCAATGCAATTCTTGGCTGCATCAATAGGAGTATGGTGTCTGGATCGAGGGAGGTACTGGTACCACTCTTACTCTGCTTTGGTTAGACCTCATCTTGAATACTTTGTCCAGTTCTGGGCACCCCAATTCAAGAAGGACATGGTCAAGCTGGAGCAGGTCCAGAAGAGGGCAACCAAAATGGTGAGGGGCCTGGAAGCCATGCCCTCTGAGGACAGACTTAGAGAGCTGGGTATGTTTAGTCTGCAGAAGAGAAGGTTAAGAGGGGACATGATAGCCATGTTTAAATATTTGAAGGGATGCCATGTAGAGGAGGGAATGGGCTTGTTTTCTGCTGCTCCAGAGACCAGGACAAGGAGCAATGGATTCAAACTGCAGGAAAGGAGATTCCACCTGAACCACAGGAAGAACTTCCTGACGGTCAGGGCTGTCTGGCAGTGGAATATGCTGCCTCGGAGTGTAGTGGTGTGTCCTTCTTTGGAGGTTTTTAAGCAGAGGCTGGATGGCCATCTGTGGGGAGTGCTTTGAGGGTGTTCCTGCATGGCAGGGGGTTGGACTGGATGGCCCCTGGGGTCTCTTCCAACTCTACATTTCTATGATTCTATGATTCTAAGACAGGGCTAGTAGCTAAGAAGATATCACAATCAGAAAAGAGTCCACTATCTCATCCACCCCTCATTCTTCAAACAGCCTGTTATTAGCTGGTATCTAATTTCTTGTTAAGCTTTTGCTAGATATGGTAAGGAAATTCTAGGATGATTCTAGTTAAGCATTGTTTTTCAAAAAATGCTCTATTACATTTCCCTAGTGCTTGCTTGTTTAGTTTACTGATTTTGATAGTCCTGTAAAAATTAAATTACAACTCGTATTACCCATTTACTCACTTAGTCCTAAAATGCCATCTCCATGTTTTGTTTTGTTTTGTTTTTTCCTTCCTTATTCTGTAGAGTTAGAATTCTCTCAGCATATAGCTGTCTTCCTCTTCTCCTTCCTTGGATTCTTCTTATGACTTGTGCATACCTTCTGAGATTTCACATATGAAAACCAGGACATATGTGGCCAAGCAACATGGCAGTGCAGTCAAGATGGCAAAAGTTACTCATAGAATTGAAGAGTCAGAAGAGACCACAAGGACCATCCAGTCCAACCCCCTGCCATGCAGGAAATACACAATTAATGAAGAAGAACGCACAAACTAGGAGAGGTCCGTTACTGCCCTGGCTAGTCCAAGCTTTGGGAATATTAAAGATATCCTCTTGATATCATAATTCGGCTGCACTTCTCTATTCCTCTCCACGTGCCTGCGAGGCCACCAGACAAGCACGTAAACAAGCTCGGCCGTTAATAGCCGTAATATTCAAACTACAATACAGGCAGGCCAGAAATAGCTGACTCATTGCTTTAGGAGGCCTCCAGGCAAG
Source organism: Cyclura pinguis (assembly GCA_030412105.1). Classification (NCBI taxonomy): domain Eukaryota; kingdom Metazoa; phylum Chordata; class Lepidosauria; order Squamata; family Iguanidae; genus Cyclura; species Cyclura pinguis. The sequence continues at coordinate 138,325,704 of CM059600.1, forward strand.
TACTCTAATTAAGTATGCACGCCATTTACAAAAGAGCGTCTGCCCCGCGATGGCAGATTGATGGGTAAACTATGCAATACCCAGGTACTCTGCATCTGCATACTGGCTACTCTATTGAGAACTGCTACAATAACTCAATCATTCAGATTCTGACCTTTCGGAGGCTTTGTCTCCAACTCCAAATCTATTGTTTTCCCCCAAGTACGGCACAGCCTGCAGTCACAATTCTTCTTATAAAAACCCTTGATTCCGAGACCTTCCTCGGAACGCTCCCGAGTTTCATCCCGCCTTGCTGCCGCTTTGCTTGGCGAGCCTCCCCTCAGCTCCACGTGCTGAGCTACATCGCACCCCAGCCTCGCTCTCTATTTTTCTGGGCTTCAGGACAGGTGAAGTATCACCCAAACCAGCAATCCCTCTAAAAATCCCTCTATACCACTCCAACCTTTATTTTCTTTAGTTATCTTGTGTGAGTGTGTCGCATACACTGTTTTGCTTGTGTTTAATAAAACATCATTTATTGCTTCAACTTCTGTGTGCTACTTGACTCGACCCGACCCCGTAGACATAGGGTTCAAGATCTCGCTAAGCTACCCTGCCTCTCGTAATGCTAAGCAGTGCTCTGAGCTAATTTTCCCCACCTTTAGTTGAGCACATTTTGGTGTCCCTCCCGGGACCCCCAGTACACAGGGTAACAGATCAAAGCAGTTTACTTTTGCCTGAGCCTCCTGGGAAGGGCAAGAGTCAGCCCCCACCTGCCTCCTTGCTTCCTGCTGAGTTGAATGTAGACTACTTTTGTGCTTTGAACTCAGATTGAAGAAACTGAAGTAAGTCCGGGACAAATGGGAAAAGTGGGAGGAAGAGACATTTTAAAGGCAGCTGAAAAGGCAGGATGACATGGGATTAATTGGAACTGTCCTTGCCAGATCAAGATAGGTGGAAGGTATGCCTGTGACAAACTCTTGGCAAGGTTATTTACTCAGAGTAAGGTAAGCAGTGTCTAAAACTGGATATCATAGAGAAGGCAACCAGTGTGATAAATGATGATGCTGAGGAGCAACTGATTGTGCAGGGGGCTGAGCCAGTGAGTGAGCAAGTCAACCTGCAAACATCCCCTGAACTGGAAGGTCAAACAGAGACTGAGTTGCCCCAGCCAGCTCATGACGGAGAGGGAACCAGCAGTGATGCAGAGGAGTGGCAGACAGCTGTGCCCATCAGCCCTCAATTGCACAGAAGGCTGAAATGGGCTGCTGAGAGGGAGCCCACTTGGACTAGGCTGAGGAAACAATAATGAGCAGCACCTGCTCACAGGGGCTATTTAAGTCTGCCGGCGTGGCTGCTCCTTGCTTGCAGCAAATTATTAGCAACCCCTCACAACCTTTGTGTCTCCTGCTCCCTGAAGCCCTCCGGACGGATCTCTGCCTTCTGAACCTTTGGACTGGACCTTGACCTGGCTCAGCTTGTGTCTTCCTGGTGTTTGGTATATTCAGACTCCCCAAGTGTTCCTGACCTCTCTCCTCCCTTGCTGGCTGCAGCCCAGCAGGGAGAGATTCCTGATAACCAGGGTGTTGATCATTTGCCTGAGGAAATCTGATTAGAGACATGAAGGAAGGGAAGCATGAATGCTTCAGTTCTCTTCTTCTAGGCAGTAATAGAGGCAGAGTGAGGCTTTGGTGTATGTTTCCTCATTATTGGGGCAATGTACGAACCAGGCTCTAACAGCTGTTCTGCACTGCCATACTTCCACTCTACTTCTTGCTACTCAATTCAATCTTTTAACAAGTATTACAAATTATTTTATTTTATATTGTTTCTTATAAGACACATTCACCTTGCATTAACTTTACATATCTGCAGGCTCCCCTTGTTCTGTAAATGAGGTTGAATAATAAAGGAAGGATAATTGAAACTGCAAGATTTTAAAAATGGGAACGTGCTTAAATAAAACACACGCCAAGACGCTCAAGGTAAAAATCCAAATGTAAGCCATGCGTACAAATGGTATTCCTACATAAATTTATGTGCCGGATTAAAAATGTTACCTGTCAGAAACAGCCATAAAAAATTAAATACCTGCCTACTGTGAAGCCTCAAGTATTGCAAATGTAGCATTCATTATCATAAATGTGGTAGCATGATCTAATTATGCATTCTGTACTCAATTTGTCAGATAACACAATTTAAAAATGGCACAACTAAATCAAACATGTCTACTTACCTATTGAGCAATAGTGAAATTGCACATAAAAGGGCTGCATTTACAGTCAATTTTGTGGTTTGGCAGAGCTGTAGAAGAATTTGTTGGTTTTTGAACTTTCTATGCTAGATATGAAAATAGAAGGTAAATATTGGATTCAACATTCTAGGAGCTTTTCCCCATTATAATCACTCTCTTTTCCATATTTATCTGAATACCAATTTGGGTGGGAATAGGAATTATCACCACCACCCTTGATAAAGTAACTGAAAAACAGTTTTCAAAATGTATCCAGGGACAGCTTTATTTTTAATCTCTGTATATACCTAGAAAATTAGTGGTGATGATAATCTTAGTCATACACAGGTATATCATGAGGTGGAATCCATCTGCAACACATACACAGGGACTTCAGACACCTTGCTATGCAGAATGGAAGGACATGTGCATTCAAATATTATGGCAGATGTTAAATGCTGTCTTCTGCCATGGTTTTGAATTATGATGAATCCATTGCTTTACCCACCTATGAGTTATTTGTTGTCCTTCCTTCCTTCCTTCCTTCCTTCCTTCCTTCCTTCCTTCCTTCCTTCCTTCCTTCCTTCCTTCCTTCCTTCCTTCCTGTGGTTTAATTTAGGATTAGCTAATATTAAATGTGGTGCTCTGTATTAATTCATGGCAGCAAAAATAATTGTATGATTTCCATGTCACTCATGGTCTTGTAACAGGAACATAACACCTCAAACTCCAAGTAAAATCTAAAAAATGTAAGGTGGGTAGTGTGGAATAACACCCACTCACCCGCGCACCCACCCACACACCAATTTCTCTAGTTCTGGAAACACTGCCCTACCTGTTGCCGATGCTACAGGCTATAACACCAGTCTCCATGAAATCAGGCCCCTTTAACTCCAGCTTGGAGTCAGCTTTATACAGTACCCCTAGTCCCCCAGAAGAAAAGATGCATAAATCCAACCTAATACATCTTGCATATATTTCAACACACTGTGTTACACACACAATGCTCTTTCAGGATTTTTTTTCCATGCCAAGGGATTTTGGGTGGAGAATAATATGAAAGCAATATGCATTTTCTACAATGTGCTAAAACAAAGTCACTTGCACACATTTTTGTATAGAAAAATGTAGTCTCTTTTATTAGCATCTCTGTCACTATCATCCATCATTTTTTAAAAAAATAATGCAATATTTTCCACAGAAATATCCATAAATATCTCCTTAAATTTTAAGGTCAAGAGATCCTTCCCATTTGGGTTCATATTCCATTGGCACAAGGTGACCCAGCTTTATGAAGCTGCTGCTCTTTCTACAGGGAAAATATCATAGCAACAGGTTTTGTGGTGGATTTCACTAGTTTCCTAATAGTAAGGCCCCAACAGTGCTGATGCCTCCCTTGAATCCCTTACATTCAAGTAGTTGGGCCTATAAATCCACCGTTATGGAATTGCACTAGGACTTTAAAGGGCAGTTCAACTGAGACTGATAGCTATGGGATTTGTGGCTCTGGGGCTGGATTGCTCTTGTCTACTAGCTATCTTCCTCACTCCTCACTCTTTTTCCTATCCATATCTGAAGTTGCATGTATTCTACAGGCTTAATATCCCCAATGTGCCCACCCACACAACTTGGCAGTGACGTCTCCTCTTCCAGCTTCAGTCACAAACGACTTTACTCAGACCAGAAGAAGGTTTCTTTTAGATGAAAGGATAAAAGGATAAAGAAATAAGTCTGAATTTGCTGCGTAGCATTTCTGGAGGGACAGGACTGGGTAAAAGATGAAGCAGAATAATGCAAGCAAGGCAAACTTCAACTATTTTTGTAGGTGAGGAGAATAAAGGATGACAGTTGACTGGAGAAGAAATGCATAAATGTCTGATCTAATCTATTTGTACTGTAGAAGTATTTGATACTGAGTTCCCTAGAATGTTTCTGAAATTTTAGAAGACAGGTATCAATGTAGCCACATTAGGAAGGACAAACTCTGGTTACAAGAAAGCAGACCAACAAGGTCTCCATTTCAAGAAAAGTAACTGGTTCCTCACAGATCAGTCTTGGGATTTATACTGAACATTGCATTGATAGAACTGTGAAGCAAATTTGAAGCATGTGGGTGAAATTTAGGGGAATGCCAAATGGACATATTGTGAGTGTATTAAAATCCTTTTCAGCCTGGCTGGGGCTTCAGGTTCAACTGTTTGGTCCATTGTTTGCCTTCTTTACTCCTGAATTCAAGGCCTTTTCCACACCGGGTGAAAGAACCGCCCCACCCCACTACTCACCGGACCTTTTGTCTCCCCGGTCCGGTCCATGGTGCTCCAGAGGAGTGCATACTCATCAATACGCACTCCTCCAGCATCCCAAATGGCGGCTTCCAGTTGGTCGAGGGTCCCTAGAGGGTCTCGACCAACTGCTGAAGCTAGCCAGCCTAAAGCCCGCCCCCAGGCAGATCACAGGCTTGCATTGGTGCGAGCCTGAGAATCTGCATAAAGGAGCAGGCTCGCACTAGCGAGTTGCATACTTTTGAAAGACCGGAAAAATCAGGTCTTTCAAAAGTACACTGGAGGACCACTTGGGGTCGTTCTGGACCGGACTGAGGTACGGATCTACCTTAAATAGGTCCGACCCAGTCCGGTCCGAGGTGCAGAGCTCCTCCTTGGAGGACAGATTGCACTGTTTCAAAAACCCCGTGTGGAAAAGGCCCAAGTTGCAATTCTATACATACCTGTGAGTCAGGCTCTGTGAATAAATCAGGATTTCCTTCTGAGTACACATACATACAATTAAGCTGCTTGATAACGCCCAAGGAAAAAATATTGTAGGACACACATGGAAAGAAATAGGCAGGGAATAACCAGGTGGACATTCATAACAAGAAAGTGGTTACAAGATAAAAACCCCACGATTTGATTCAACTACACTGAAAACATAAATAATTATTGGGGTACATTTGATGAAGCATTTGCCTCATAGATACAGCTGTGTTAATGCTGCAGTTAAAGGTACCCATGAGATTCTAACAGAACAGAAGTTGGAACTGGATTTTTCTGTCTGCAGCTAGGTTTGTGGAAGTGTAATATTTCTCCTGCCATATAGCAGCCGTTCCAGCCACCTGAAAAGGCAACACAGCATGTCAGAGAACCCAGTTGAATGCAGTGAACTGTGTTGTTGCAGAAATAAGGCCTTGAAAATCAGGTAGCTTCACCTTTCATGAGCAGAACCCTATTGTCCATGGAAGTGACATCTTTCAATCCAACCCAATATGCTTCACTTCTTTCCTTTGGGATTCATCCAGTTACAGGGGGGATTTGGTGTGAATCCTAAAAGAGAGGGGAAAGGGAGTGTCATAAAACAATTCATTTCATTTCAATAGGAAGGGGAGAAATTTATGATGCCACCCAATTTTACCTCTTTTTGCTTCTCCTCCTCCTCCTCCTCCTCTTCTCTTTCTCCTCCTCTTCTTTCTCCTTAAAAAACACTTTCAGCACCTGCCCGCTCTGCCAGTGGTTTTAGTATTTTGGCTGCCATTGCCTAATTTTTCTTTCCTTCTTCTCTTCATTCCAGGAAGCAGGAAGGAAACTAAGCTCCGAGTGTGGCTGATTCCTACTGGTGGGGTGAGGGCTGACATCACAAAAATCAGAACTAAGGAACACCAGACAAGAATACCAGAAAAAGGAATTTGCCACCTAACATCCTCTCTTGCAATGTATAAGTCAATTATTCCCAAATTTTGGTACTTGAAGTGTGTTGTACTATGTTTTAAAGGTGACTTCAAATAGAGGAGGGAAGAATGAACAGAATCTCAACTGAGATAACTAGAGGAATGCAAATGTGAGCCAGGAAATGAATGCACTGTACAATACCCGGAGAATGAAGCTAATTTAAGAAGTATGGTAGTCTGAGAACTCTTTGTTTAGAATTAAAGTATGAACGGGGAGCTGAGGGAGCAAAAACCATCACTTGCTTGAAAAAACTTGAATACATTTAGCTTTGGATTTTCATTCTTGTGCTTTCATGTTTCATAGTCTTGGTCACTCAGAATTGATGAATTCATGTTTCTTTGCTTTTCTAATCAAAATGTAAACATGGCTGAATGGGCAAGTTCACTTTTGACAACTATTCAATTCATATTTGGGATAGAGATGTCTTTAGATGATGACGACCACGATGACGATGATGATGTGAGCATGAAAGAAACTGAAACTGGAAGATTTGTGCAAGCAAGTCCAGAGGCCCACTCACACTAGACAATTATAGTATTATGGTTCGACTTTAACTGCCATTGTTCCATCCTGTGGAATCCTGAGGTTTGTACTTTAGGGCAGGCCATTTAGAATTCTCTGGCAGACAGCTCTAGTGCCTCACTGAACTACAACCCCAGGATTCCATGAAGTGGAAATAAAGTGGAATAATAATGCTATAATTGTGTCGTGTGAATGGGCCCCAGAACATGAAGTGCTTAAATATTAACAAGCTGAATTTAAATATGTCTATACTCAGCCACATTACTGCTGAATTAGGTTTGTCACTTCTTTTTTTCAGAGAGGCTTCTCAGAGAGTAAAATACGTATAACATCTTCTCCCCCATGCTGGAAATAGTTATTTCCTATTGAATTTAGCTATTACAAGTGGAAGACCATTTCAGTTCAGTTTAATTCATACCAAATGTTATCTAAGTTTGCAAATTGCATGTTCAGAACAGAAATAACTTAAAAATATATTTAAAAAAACTTTTTTAAAAAAGGCAGGAGAAAACAAAAGTGATAGATTTTCCAGTCTTCAGCACATACTTTGTTTTTTAGCCACAATTTTAGGAGTGTAGTTTTTAAAAAAAACCGAATAAAATTGGAACATAACCCTAACGACATGGAAACAAGCATTCGGAAGGAACTAATATGTTTAAATTAAGTTCTCCAAGCTTTGTGGAACTTAGGTTCAATATGTGTACTTAGAGATATTTTATCTGAACTCCTTGCATGACAGAGAATCTGCTTTGAAATTGTGGTTGTCTTTGAACAGCACCGGACCACTTTATTTGAGACGAAGTTCTATATTTCCTTGATAGCTTTTGGCTGCTCTTCTTAGAGAATAATTCATTTAACATGAGTCTTCCTTCAAGAGGTGTCAAGGACTTTTTTGTCATAGAATCCATTAATTTGCATTTAAAAGATTGGGGGGAAATCTTCTTCAACTAATTATAATCAGTGGCTATGTCTTTATGCAAAAGCCTTTGTACATTCACAAAGAAAAAGATCAGCAGACACAGTTCTGTTTTATGCCTCTTCATGTTTTCCTCCAAATGGTGTTTTATTATTACACTCTATGAATCTCATTTTCGTTCACACTGCTTCTTCAGCACATATTTTATTGTGTACTTCTGAACATCTTCAGAATTCCAATATTCTTTTATTTAAGTGCATGTTACTGCCCCTCCCTCTATATCTCCTCTTTCCGTACATTATTTTCTTCCATCTGCGAAAAACAGAAGAAAATGCATGACTTTTCTTATATTGCTCAGTGGCAAAGTCATTGCTTTATTATTTTAGAAAACATATCAAAATTTGTTTAAAAAGGGGCAGATTAGTTATATATTGGAATAATTATGTTCTGGTAACCAAAGAAGAGAGGAGGAAAACATATGGAAGAAAGAGTGGGTCTAGCCAGAGCTTTGCTTTTTGTTTTTATTGCAGATGACTAGTTTTGCCAAAAAGAAACAAGGAGCAATCATGTAAACCAAACAGCAGTTTATCTCTTTCTTTTGGTGGGGAAAAAAAAACATGGCAGAAAAAAGGGAAAAAAAGACAGCTCTGGGTAATCACTCTATTTTCTCTACCATACATATGGGCTGAATGATGGCTATATATTAATAACTCCAAAATATGAACTGAAACTGACACAAATGTATGATGATCACTACAGCATTAGTCCAAAGGAAAAGGTGCCAAATTCTACACCTGGTGTTTTAAGTCTCTTTCTCCTAACATCAGCCTCATTACTTGAAGCACTGTTCACGAAACTTAGGCTGAAGATAGCTTCTGAAACACACAACACCACAAAATGTTGTTATAACCAGGGAAGAGAGGAAGAAACTGAAAAATGCAAAGCCATGCCAAGATCGGGCCCGTTTCATTTTATTTCATGGAGGGAAAGCAATCTGTGCCTACATACCAATGATGTATTCAAGTTTCTTACTCCAAGTCTCAAGTCAAGTCTCAAGTCTCTACCTTCAAGTCTCAAGCTGAGTCTAAGGTTCTTGCAAGATACTTTCAAGTCAAGTCTCAAATCAAGTCTGAAGTCTGGGAACCAACTTTAAAATGAAAAAAAAAAAGGAGGTGGTAGTGTAGTATGTGTGGGAGGGGTGAAGTTTCAGTAACTAAGAATCAAGAAGATATGCAGAAAGTAAGTTTCTGAAGTGAGGAATAGGACCCTTCTTAATCCCCGTTCCTCAAGCTGGAGGTTTTTTGTGCCCATGGGCATAAAAGAGTCTGCAGCTTCTGAAGTGAGGAATAGGATCCTTCTGACTTCCCATTTTTGAAGATGGAGTTTTTTTCAGAAGTGGGAAATAGGATCTTTCTTACTCCCCATTATTGAAGCTTCAAAAGCTTTAGAAGGAATGATTCCCACCTCCTCAAGCTCTTTGCCCTACACATTTGCTGTTCCCCTCTGTGAAATGTGTCCTGCACTCTAGGGGTGAGATACCTTCTGATGTTAGGAAAAGTTTTAGAAGGCTCCTTCAATATGCAGTGGGGACAGTCTGCTGAGCAGACCTCAACCCTGCCTCAAGCCCATTGCCTAATGAGTTTGCCATTCCCCTTCAAAAAATACACACACACTTGGGGTTTGAGACAGATCACTATATGACCAGAAGGCAAAAGGAGATAGAAGTTGTTGTGTAACTGATCCAAGGACAGCAATTCAGTCACTAAAAATATACAAGTCGTGAGTCAAGTCAAGTCAGTGCATCATTTATTGCCAAGTCGAGTCCAAATCAAGTCATTGAAGTGATTTAAGTCCAACTGGAATCCAAGTCAATTGATTCAAGTCTACATCACTGCTACACACCCAATAATAGAGGTTCCTTCCCCTTCAACTGGTATAAACTTTAGAAATGTTTCAAACAAACTTTAGCAATGTTTGTATTGACTGAAACCCCAAGGGAGGCCTGACTTACTGAGTATTAAAATCCTCCCTCTTGTTCACCAAAAACGTTCCCCAAGATGAGCAATACAATGCCTCCCTGACCATGCACAGCCCTCGCTCCCTGGAGGGGAGGAGTTTGATGCCCTCCCCGGAAAAGGCCGCCAATGGGCAGATGGTGTGGGTAGCGCCAGACTGCACCATGTGATGAGGCGGGCAAAGGCCTATTTATTTCTGGCTCGCCCTACATGTGGTCTCTTTGCATCTTCAGCACAACCCATCCCTCCCACCCTCGTTGCAGTGTGCCTTCATTGGGTCGCTTCAGGGCTGGGAATTTCAGGGTAGGAATTTTTTCCCTCCATTTGTTGCTGTTGTTGTTGTTGTTGCCTACCTCACACTGCTTCAACTGGAACTGGGAAAATTGCCTGGGGTATGGTCGGTAATTAGGCATTCATCTGGCAGGTAAGGGGTAAAGTGATAGGTCTGGTGGCCATGTTTGGTACCCACTTTGGGTGTAGAAGGGTCTCCAAATCTGCCCTTTGAGTCGTACACCCTTGGGAGCAGTGAAGGTAGTGCCCCCTTGAGGTTAACATAAGGATTTAACTCCTGCCTGAAGGGTCCTGTGACTTCAGCGGGAGTTATCCCTGGGTACACCTCCCCCTCAAGAGCAGGTGGAGAGCAACCAGTAACAACTGGGTTGCTCTCCGGGATCAGGTGGTTTGCCCAAGGGAAAGTTGAGGGAGTGGATAGCAGTTTGTCACCTGACCTCAGCTGGGTCCACGATCTTCCTTTTGCTGCTTCCTCCAAGTCCTTAATGAATGAGTGAATAAATAGATAGATAGATAGATAGATAGATAGATAGATAGATAGATAGAATAAAGGTGGCCCTAGTTAACCCAAGTTTGTGTGTCTGGCTTCGTTATTCTGGGGTTGGGACATCAAAGATAACGACAAAGGTGCATGTAGGTGTGAATCTGTGCATGCATTTGTGGTTTATTTTAACTTCACCAAACACTAGCATGGTAGCTTAGTCTAGTAAACGATGCCATACCTAAAGTTATGCTAAGCAACCCATGCTTGCCACATCCTGTCCAAACAGTACATCCTCTATAAGGGATGAATGCAGAAAACAATCTGAGGTTTGATGTGCTTCTTCCAGGTCCACATATTTCAGACTGTCCATGGAGCAGATATAATTCATAGTCCAGAATCTTCACATTGACAGATGACTGCAAGTGCATTCAATAAAATGAGCATATTTGAAAACTGTGCACTCAAGAATGCCAAGGAAGACTTTTTTGCTGGCAGCAGGGCCACATTTGAGCCATCATCTCTGTAGAGTCTCTCTCTCTCTCTCTCTTCCATACACATACTTGTACAAATCTCTTATTTTCTGTATATACTGGAGTGACAGCTAAGGTTACCTGATTCATTGTAACTGAATCTATTCATCATATGTAAAGTGAGTGACACAGGACAAATGTGCAGTTGCAAAAAAGGAATTCCACTAGGCTTGAGAGGGCGCGTGAAACAATTAAAAATACTGAATGCAATCAAGACAAAATTAATAATTTCTATCCCATTTGTTTAAAAACATGCATTGGCTTCTCTGCCTAGCGTCAGACATCAATGCTAATGTAGGAATGAGTGAAAATTCAGTTGTGAGCAGAATATCCCAAAAAACTGAACAAGTGAGGGAGGGAAACTGAAAGGCTTGCCTATCCCCAAAGGATGGCAGAAAAATTTGTTTCAGTTCCTTTTCTTTAGCTGAAAATTTATCAAAATTCACAAAATTTGAACAAAAGAGAAATCAAAAGTGACAAAATTGCTAGCCTAGCATCTCTTTCTCTCTCTCACTCAAATCTACCCCCCCTCCTTTTTTTTAATCTTCAGATCAAAAATCCCTTAAGTATTCAGAAAGGCATGTATGGTAACTAGAACAGTTTTCTCAGCATTTCCCCCTCACCACACACACATAAACTTCAACTGTACTTTTCAGCCACCTTCCTGGAACTGCCAACCCTCTTGATAAGGTGCTGGCAAGCATCATCTTCCATGGAAAGGGTTGCCCTACCCTACCCTATCCTGTATCAGCCAGCCAACAAAGAGAAAGTTTTGCAGAAGCTTGATTCAGACTGTGGTATATTAAGTTCCAAATGCTTGTTTGGAAACTTTGTGCCAATAACTGACACCCCCTGTATAGGTGGTGGTGGGATCAATTAATACTGGATCTCAAGACATTCTTACTCATAGCCCTGAGTGTTATTGTTTATTTATTAATTAAAATATTTATATCCCACCCTATAGTAAGAGATCTCAGAGCAACATACAATAAAATCATTTTAACCCTTTAAAGCAACATATGTTTTAGACCTTTTATCTGTCTAAAAGCATGAAACACATCAAAACAAGAGGAAACAATTTAAAACCACGTACATAGACAAATTGGACATAATCCTACAAAGGCTTTGATTTAAAAAAAGAAAGCCAGGTACTGCTTAAAACCAGCATGAATAATAATCATAAAAAATGTGGTGAAGACACAAAAGCAGTCTCTGCTAAGTTTCTTCGATAGTCCTCTGATAAATGGTGCTAAGTAAACAAACAAAAACAACAACCATCCAGGCTTTTGCTTTTGCTTGGGTTAGCTGGCAGCTCTTGAGTTGAATGCAACCCACCTGACACATATTGTGCTCTGCTAAGTGCTTGATAACCCTCCTGCTTTTCAATCCTGGGCTAGAAGCAAAGAAATGGCAGCTTTATCAACCTTCAGACGGGTTGCCATGCATAGCCAGTGGGCTCCATGTGGAATTGTGGGTCACAGGTTGTTCATGCCTGCACTACAGAGATAAATGTCCCTCCAGCACCAACACCCCTAAAGGGTGCCCTCAGTATGGGTTTTTCTTCTGTTGTCTTCCACATCACATCCCAAGAGTGGCTAACACTGCATAACTATATATTGTGACCTGTAGTGAAAGCAGTTATATCTATTACACATGGCTACACAGAATGAAGTCCACTTAAGTTTCCACTTTTACACTTGAATAGCACATGTTTACTGTGGTGAAATATACCTCCTGTCTCCTTAGGAAAAAAATTGCCAATCTGCCTTTGAATATTTGTCTAGCTGATGCTGCAGTCCAGATGTTTGTGGCTTTGTTTCATTCCACACAGGCTATAATAACATCCATTCTGTTGGTCTCCCTGCACACACAATTAGAGAACACAGCTGGTACAAAATGCTGTCTTGCTAGTCTTCTACCTGATGCCAGATGGAAAGCAAGTATATAATGACAGCCTTGTCTCAGCTACAGTGCCTGTCAGTCAGATTTTCGCTTCAATCCTCCCCCTCCCCCCAACACACATACACACCTTCTTCATGAGGACCCTTTAAAAAAATGCCTTCAAATTTTGCCCTGGCCAGTCTTTCTTTTCTTGCCATTTGTTCCAGTCATACCATATTGACCTGAAACTGTGCAAGATGGAAGCGGGCTGAAGGAAATGACTAATGAGACAGGTTGCCTGAGAAAATAAACCATTAGCCAGATTTATAAGGGTGGGTTATACCATCATAAGCAGAACAGAGAAATAAGGGTTTTGCTCCAGGAAATGTGATGCTTTTTAATTCAGCACTGGGCAATGTGTGGCATAAAGGCTGCAATGTGACCCTCACCCTAATTTCAGAAGCCCCCTGAAAATTATCAGATCAGGCCTCAGATCTGTTCCTTCCCCAGCAGCCTGGTGAGTGGAAAGAAAAACTACAAGAAGGAAAGAGGGAGGCAGAACAGACAAAGAAGAAGAAGAAAGAAGAAAGAGGTATCAGTTCAGTCTGATGCTGGCATATGATCACAGACAGAACCTTGACATTACAAAAAAGATTGTCCACTATTGATTTATTTGTCTTAGGCAGGAATGACCAAGAATTAGGTAATGACACACCTAGGCTGCTGTCCTGTGGGTGGTATACATTGGTGTAATTGAGCATTGTGCCTGTAGCCTGTATTTTTGAGATCTTGCAGAAGGAAATATCCAATGCCTCCTTCTGCAAAGTCTTCATCCCAGCTGCTCCATTTTCTCTCTTTTCTCAAGAGCAGCCATAACAAGTCTGGTCTCATAAATGCATCCATTCAGTGGCCAGGGAGATGGAGCTGCATGCAGGAGTCCCTGTATGCTTTTGTGCACTGAGGAGGGAAACACCCAGGAAGAGGAAAAAGCCTTCATTGCTTGCACCACTGTAAATAAACTGGGGAATGTTTACACTCTGTTATGTAATGTAAGGTCTTGGTCCTGGTGTGGCAGTTTTTGCTTATGAGGAAGGCATTGAGAGAACTGCAGACTTGGTCTTTGAAGACGAAACTGGGGTGTGCTTGTGCATGTGGTGGATTTTGTGCTCCATTTCCTGTACATGCAAACAGGGTGCAGTTCATTCATTTGGAGACATGCAAGAAAGTATTAGTGGCCACTCATAATGATGCACAAGTTTAGTAGTGTAGTTTAATAATTTCCCACAGAATATTGTGAAATGACAATGGGAAATGGCCAAAGAGAAAAGTGTTTTTTGGAATGTCAGTCATCCAGTCTGAAACATGCTACTTTTGGTATTCCAGGAACCAGTCTTGCAGATTTATTTAAAAAAAAAAAAATGAAACACAGGGGTGCACCCTGAGAGTTCCTATTTCATGCTGATTATCACCTGAGGCTATAAGCAGTATCACTAAATTCGATGAGAGTAAAGCAACATGGAGCATCATGAGCAAAAGAATGGCAGTCCTGTTCATAAAAAATAAAGTAGATGAAGGTGGAGGGAGATGGCAGGTACAATTGTGCCTTTTAAAACAACCAGTAGAACTAGGAGGTAATATTCCAGACAATCTTACACACTGAGGTCCTACTGATTTCAAAGGCAGAGTTAAACATGTTAAACTTATGCATGATCCATCTTTAACTGATGGAATTTCCTGCCACAAGATGTAATTATGATCCCTTACTTTAGTGGATATAATCTAGTGGTTGCGCCCACTCAAGTGCAGCCCCCCCCTTTGAATCATGGGGTTTGGGAAGTACATAGTAGGAGTGGTCACTTCATTGGGTGGCTGGCCAGTGCTAAATCATGAATGATAGCTTTCCACTGGCTTCCCCTACACAATGATAAGGAAGATAGCCTTTGGGATCCCAGCTTCTTTGGCATTCTGAAACATTTGCTAGGCCTCTTTTCCTCGTCTTAGTCAATATCCTTTTTAATATTATTGGGACACAAAACAATGCCAGTATGCTTACAGGGAGATATTGGAGGACAACATCTGCCAGGTATGTGATGGTCCAGGAACAGAATTTCTGAGCATACCCCCATCAGCCAGCCAATCAGTATCTCTTTTCACTAGAGGGCGGAGCAGTTGCCAGTGTCATCGTTTAGTCAAGCAAGACCATTGGGCAAGCAGGTACTAGATACTTCTTTGTACAATACCTATAAAAGTACTGATGTTTAAGTCACCAACAGGCTTCCAACCCCTGTAAATATATTCATATGTAAATATTCCTAACTAATCCAACTCTGCCGTTGTTCCTTTCTCTTCCAAAGGGATGTACAAGAGGGCATTAGACAATACATAGAATAAAAGTCATTTGTCATGATTTTTTTTTTTAAAAAAAGCAACTTGAGATTGAGAGGAAGTATGCCACCAAGCTGTGGATGAAGGAGTCTGGCATGTCAGTGTGGCAATGAATCCAGTCTGGGTTTTAATCTGAACATTTAAGGAGCCTTACTAGATGCTGAACTCTGTCCTCAAAATAAATTCAGCACCTTCAATAACAGCTCCTTTAAAGTTCAGATTAAAGCCCAGATGAGATCCACCAGCTGCCTCTGTCTCTGCATATCATTTATTCAGCAGCAACAATGGAAAAAGTCATTGGATTCCAGCTGTGCATTTTGTCTTCACTGAGGACAACTGAATGATGCCTTTGGTCTGATACAATGTTTTTCCTTTTTCCTTCATTTCTGTGTTTCGCCTGGCACTGAAAATTAAGGAAACTTTACTTTGAGTGGACCATATCTGCCCTCACCTTTACGTATTCAGCCAGCTATCTATAAGAACTTTTTTAGATAGTTTATAATTCATGTTCTCTTTTTTTGAAAAAAAAAATATTACATGAACACATGTGAAGTTCTACAGACTAGGTCAGATGAAAACTTAAATAATAATACTTCTTAACTGCATCCATGGATTTACAACAAGCATTCTTTATACTACTTTATATACTTCTTTATATATTTTCTTAGAACAATCACTCAAAGTACATTTTTTTCACTCAAAATACATTTTCAACCCCATTTATTACTGGCTTTATTACTAATGATACCTATGATCCATGGCAGAATTCAGTGTGCATAAACCCCCTGATGTCAAGGTACATAAGAATGTACGATTGTGCCTTTCAGCCGTCACTCTTGGCTGCGTGTATCTAAGCAAAGACAATACAAGAAGATGGAAACTGTAAAATGGTTGCAGTTCATTTTTGCACAGTAAGAATACCATCGGTAATTCAGTCTTTCCATTCCACCAACCTTTTCTCTTTCTTCTCTCCCCTGCCCCCAGTAACACAATTGCCTTCTCTCAAATTACTTCAAGAGAGCCAATCTGTAGCCAATGCATTTTCTGTTCTGTCACCAGGGGCAATTAAGAGTTACATAGCGCTAGTTTCATCAGGATGTTGTTGTTCTGCAGAGGGGCCAGTATATGTGTGGTTCAGGAGACCAAAATAATTGATTTGACAAGCTCACTAATGCATACTGATTTTATATAGTGCTCTGGGCTACTCCTATGTTATAAATGGGCATTGTTGGGAGACAGAGATCTTTCTCTAAAATAAAGTTAATTTCTTATGATTTATTTTCTGAAAGAGAGCAAGAGGAGACAGTAGTACTTGCACAGACTGGGAAATCCTGGGTTCAAATTCCTGTTCAGTTTCGGGATGACTTAATTGAACCACCAACTACCACCCTATCCTTAAAAACTGTCAGTTTTGATTTTAATTACGTTTCTCCAAATCAAACATATGTTCCCATCCCACTCTTAATTGTATCATGTTATCAGACTTTGCTGTTTCTTCTCACATGAAAATTGGTATGCCTTTTCTGTGGCCATTTCCACACTAGACTATTATAGCACTATTACTCCACTTTCAACATCCTATGGAATCTTGGGAGCCAGCCAGCCCCTCCCTAAACTGCAAACCCCAGGATTCCATAGGATGTTGAAAGTGGAATCATAACGCTACAACAGTCTAGTGCGGAAATGGCCTGTGTGCATTTTCTATATTTTATCCATGTTCTTTCCCTAATGTGTGCCTTTCTTACAAACTCCATCCTTTAAGGAAGGCACATTTGTGTGTATTTTTTTCAGTTCTACACATTTTTAACCCTTCACTCTTTAACCTATACGCATTATTTCTTTTATATATAAAAAACATACCACATGCCTCACAAATGTGTGAATTTCTGAGGCCACATATCATTCATTTTGCAGCAAGTGTTTAGGAGGTACATAGCAAGAATCTTGAGACCACCAAAATTATTTTCCATTCCCAGCTAACCTTTGATTATCCCAGTCATCAATAAGCAAAAGCACTGCCTTAAAAACATGTTTAAGATGACCCACATCCATTTATGTCACTTCTGGCTGTCTTTATGAAGCAAAATATTTTATTCACCAAGCGGAAATGTTCCATCATAATCATGGAATTTTGTTCTTTGTTTAACAAGACCTCATCTAGGAATGAAGAACAATATTTAATAAGACCCTATATATGAATGAAAAACAATACTGGTACATAACCATTCTTCAGAAACTTACTAGGCATGACTTAGGCCATTTCTGCACAGGGTATTTGAAACAGTGCAGTCCGTCCTCCAGGGAAGACATCTGCACCTGGGAGCGGACTGGGTCCAGACTATTTAATGTAGATCTGCATCTCAGCCTGCTCCAGAATGACCCCAAGTGGTCCTCCAGCATGCTTTTGAAAAACCTGTTTCTTTTGGTCTTTCAAAAGCACGGAGCGCTCCAGTGCGAGCCTGCGATCTGCCGGGCGTGGGCTTTAGGCTGGCGAGCTTCAGCTGTTGGTCAAGACGCTCGACCAACCGGAAGCTGCCATTTTCGATGCCGGAGCAGTGCAGAGCGACAAGCATGCACTGCTCCGGAGCAGCCTGGACCGGACCGGGGAGCCATAAGACCCAGTAAGTAGTGGCAAGGGGCGATTCCCTCGTCCCATGAGGAAAAGGCCTTAGGTAGCAAAGGTGGTTGAAGCCCCTGTGATAAGCTGCAAAAATCACATAATCCCAGATTTTCCAGCAAAGGGAACTCACCTGACTTTG
This sequence comes from Cyclura pinguis, assembly GCA_030412105.1. Lineage (NCBI taxonomy): Eukaryota > Metazoa > Chordata > Lepidosauria > Squamata > Iguanidae > Cyclura > Cyclura pinguis. The sequence goes on from CM059600.1 coordinate 138,343,421, forward strand.
TGATTGTGCTAGGTCAGCTGCTGTGGATGGATGGGATGTGGGCTTAGACCCTGACATGGGTGCTGAGCCTTGGTTGTCCTACCTACCCATGGTGTTTTGCTGAGCTAGAATGGAGAAAGAAGAGAAGCTCTGTTTTAAGATATATGTAGTCTGATGGTGTGGGCAGGATCAATGTATAAGTGAGAGCTACTACATGTATTCTAGATCCTTACCATTCAAAAGGCCAGAGGTGAACTCTTCAATAAGAGTGAGTAATGCCTCAAGTGTTCCAGCTCCACTAAAGGAAGTACTTGTAAGTATCCTGGTCCTGATGCAACAAAATGGCAAATAAAGTAGAGATTAAGTGGAGCTGACTCAAATAATCCTAACAGAACCTATCCTTTTTGTCACTACCTGATAATTCCTGCAACTGTTGCTAAGCCAATGCATCTGCCCTACTCTGGGGACCGGCTGCAAAGCTGCTTTTATTTGCATCTTCATCAGGATATGAATGTAAAATGCCATCATATGATAACCACATAAAGCCATCGGAAATGAATAGTGCAAGAACTGAATGAGGAATATATAGCGTATTGGCTGCCTGAAAGTTCTAGGTAACTCTTTCCAATTTTTCATCAGATTAAATTATTTCATGCATTATAGATTTACTTGAGAATTTGTCCTTGAACATTAAAAGATGTCATTTTCCCATGCACTTTATAATCATTATTGATTTTTGTTCCATTTATGTGTAGATTTATTTTTTTATGTTTAGTTTAACAATCAAACATCAGAACCTGTAGAGTTTATGAAATGTGATCTCTTATTTGCTTTTTACAATCTTATTAGAAAAAATTGACTTGCCTCCAAGACAGATCGTTTTGTTTCTATTACAACATGAGCATAAATTATCCTGGCACTAAAAAGGAAAGGGAGAAATTGCAATTATAGATATAAGTAAAGAATGGTAAAAGGAAAAAGTGAAAATATCACTGAAACATTTATTTTAAACATTTTCTTGAAGGCTGTTGGAAAAATTGACATGAGTAGAAATACTTGCTTTCTAAGCTCCATGGATATATTTTTGTGAATGCTGATATTTCATTAAATAATGAATGTGCATACAAAGAATTTGTGCCTAATGTATGATGAAAGTGTTTTGTTATGAATACTTGCTTTATTAATACATAATCATAAAAATCTGTTTTAATTCTGTATAAGGCAAAGTTATAAAATGATTTTCTGCATAAGCAATGAAATAAGCTCATTTCATGACCATTTTTAATATTCCTTTCTACAACACACAGAAAATTATCCACACTATATTGCCAGCTTCTGTCACATCCAAGTTATGAGCACATGTGCACAGAGACACTACTACTACTACTACTACTACTACTACTATTATTATTATTATTATTATTATTATTATTATTATTATTGTCATCGTCATCGTCATCGTCATCGTCATCCACATCATAAAAAGAAGACAAAAGAAATGTTTTATAACTTTTGGACAGTTTTATCACTTTAAGCAGTAACAGTTCCTTAATTATCTTTTGAGTATGTTTTGTTTCAGGAAGTTCGTACATAGATCAATAAAGTTTATCCCAAGTAACTTTTCCAACTGAAGCTGTATCATCCAAAATAGGGTGCCCTTAAGCTCACTCCACCCATCAGACTAATTTTCAAATTGATTTCAAGAATGGAGAGTCGTGGTCTCCATGTCAATAGGGCAGTACATCTGTTCCAGCTATTAATGATGAGAAATCTTATTTCTAAAATAAGTTAAGCACTTTGGACAGTTCTTTTATACTAAAACCCAGTGCAGTCCCAGTGACATAAAAGCCACTAGCTACCACTGCCGGCATATCTCAATTTTTTTTATAGTATACCAATAACCATTGTTGGTGGCCATGACACACTAACTCCCAAGACATCTTAACCTAAATGAAATCATAGTTCACCATAAGGTGTCCCACACATATACGGGCATAATGGTGAATTTGCAATGAGTGTAGTCTGTGCAACACAAGTACCTCTTTCATACCATTCAAGATTTGTTCAGAAAGGAGGTGCAACATGCCTCTTAAACCTGCACATCTGTGAGACTTGCAGTACATTTGGGGGAAATAAAATATACACAAAAGCCCAGTACATTTTGTATATGTGAACAATAAACAATTGGCAGAATCCACAGAAACACACTTTAGTCAAGGAGAAAATGTGTAAAAAGGTGAGTGTTTTTTAAAAGCGAATACATGCACACAGCAACTCTTTTGAAAAAGCTAGAAACAAAAGACTTACAACCAAGGATGGGATGAGAACATATTTCTTATAGTACAAATTCAATTATGTGTTTTACATCAACCAAGCATTGTGCTAGGTCTGCCTCCTTCCACACCAAGCCTGTTCTGCAGGAAGTAACTGTGATGGCAAAAGTGGTTCTAAACTTTCTTTCAGAACCCCTAGAAGCTGCTATTGAAGAAAATATGAATGGATAGACTTACTGGCCTTTCAACTGCAGATATAAGTGGTTGGGAAGGTCATTGGGATTATTGTCAGCACCCTCAGGACTCATTTGTATATGTATGAAAGTGTTTCTGCTGCTTTATATCTTTTAATGAGAAAAAAAAATCTGCCCAGGAAGACGCTTTCTCCATTCTGTCTCTCTGCGTGTTCTTCTACCTATAGACAGCCTTCAAGGAGTTGTCATGAGAAAGAGGGTGGTGCCTTTTGAAAGTGAAGCACAGAAGAGGAAAGAGCAAGAGCGAAATACAAAATAGAGTACATGGGCACACTGCTGAGTATCATGCAAAACCACAAAGTTCCCAGTGGCTACCAGATCTGACCAAGTTGATGACACAATCGCAGGAGGCCTACATTTTTTGAACAAAGCTCCAGTGGAATAGCTTCATTAACTGAGGACTATCTGGGATAGAACAAGTGAGGCATTAGCCAGTACTTTCCAAGTGATGTGGTGCTGCATAGGGAACATAATACCAGCCAGTATCTGCCCACCTGCCTACCCACCTGGCCAACCTATCTGTCTGCCTGCCTGTCTGGCCTGCCTGCCTGCCTTTTTTCCTCCCTCCCTCCCTCCTTCCCTCCCTTCCTTCTCTCTCTTCCTTCCTTCTCACCTTTTTTTCAGCCCTGGGACTGAAAGCATCATACATAAATTAAAACATACAGCCAGTTTTTTAAAAAAGGTTAAAATATAATTAAGTTATAAGTAGAAGTTAAAACAGTTTAAAAGTATATGCATAAAAATAGAAGAGCAGTAGAACACAATTATCAAAAGCCCTTTCTGATATTGGGCCAATTTTAAATTGCCCAAGCCCAGTTTTATATTCACTAAGCAGATGCAGGGATCTGAGAAAGACGGACAGAAACCATAGTTGAATCCCTCCCTAAGTATGGAGAAGCAAGATTTTTGGGGTAACCATTTGGGAGCTGAGGAGGGTAAACCTTATTACCTGTGAGCAGTTCTGTCTCAGAGGGTCATTTTAAATAGGTTGGGGAAAAGAAGGGGAGGAAGCTGAATAGGAACTTCCATTGGTTGCTTGTTATGCCAACATGCTACAATGCCATGCCTCACCCCCAGTGATCTTGCTGCTGCTGCCCCAGGTTGAGTAGGCAAGAGCAATGCCACTTCTGATTGCCCCACTAGTAAGAAACTTAGATGCACAAACCACCTCTGATGGCTTGATCTCTTCTACAAACAGTAACAAAACCCATAGCCAGAATGTTGTAATACTCCAGCTGTGGCTGCTCTCCAGCATTGTTCCCCTTGTGGCTTGAGGAACAATCACTCTGCCCATGCAGACAGAAAAAGGGGTGGGGCAAAGTGATTTCGGGGGGGGGGGACGCCTCCTCAACTTTCCTTGAAATTTCCCCAGCAATTTCAAGTCACTGAAGCTGCATTGCTGCACACCATCAAATCGCTGACCTTTTGGAGTTTGGTACCTTTAATGCCACTTCCTTCACTGGGCATTTGCAATTTGCTTCGACTTGGTCATTGACTTGCTTTTCAAACTCTTTCAAGCTGCTTTGTCCCCAACTCACCAGCTGCCATCACCACTGCCGATGCTCCTTTCTCCCTTTCTCCTCTTCTTTGTCAAAGCTTTCAGTAAGAAATCTGGCATGCAAGGAATGTAGCAGCCTGCTTATGAGTTCTAGGGTAGACCACTTGCCAGGTCCACCTAGAAGTGTCCCCCTCCCATCAGCTACCCATGATCATCTACTAAATCTGCTTCTGAGAAGCTGCAGGGGAAGACAGTGGCTCTTCTCACGTTTCTTTTTTCTGTGGGACTTTGCCTCCTTTACAAAGGAAATGGGAGCCTGTTGAGAAGGAAGTTCTCTTTCCAGAGTTGAGGGCTGGCTATCTGAAGTGCCTTGATGTTCCTTTGTTTTGTCTTTTCCTATTTCCTATTTGTACTTAAAACAGACTCACTGTCAGAAATGAGACTTGAAAATGTGAGTGGACTTACTGGCCTTCGAGGTGCAGGTATAAAGGCTGTGAGGGTCATTGGGATTGCTATCAGCACCCGCAGGACTTCTTTGGATGTACATGAAAATATTTTTGCTGCCTTTAGCTTTATAAAGTTAAATGAAAAAAATTGCTAGGAAGAAGATTGGAAAGAGAACAAAGTATATTATTGTTGGGTCTCTTGGGAGGAACTTTTTCATATATTACTGCTGTGAGTATAATGTTGCTATTATGGGTATTTGACATTATGAATTCACCTATTTGTGTGTTTCATGTATATTTAACATTTTGATATAATTGTTTTAAATGGACAGTAATTGCTGAATAGATTATGCATATTGTAATGTATCATAATTATGGTTATTGGATTTAAAGTGTCAGCTTTGTTGAGCCGCTTTGAGCTCAGTGTAACTATGGAAAATGCAACATACAAATAAAATGACTGACCATGGGCATTAGTTATTACAAAAATATAGCATACTGACTGCTCTGTTCTAAGGTAGAGGCAGCTTCATTTTTGTCTTTCTGAAGAAAAGTGGGTAAGGGAAAGAGACAGGTAATAATTAAATGCTAAAATTCTACCTTGGAAAGAGGAAAAGTATTTTGTACATATCACACAATTAATTCACTCTACCAAAGAAATTACATTTTACTATTTTAATGGCATTGCAAATATTACATTTCATCAGAATGTGTGATTTATAAATAAATTATTAAAAGAATAAAATGAAATATTCTATTTAATCAAATTAATTTCAAATACTTTCCACTGCTACAGCTAAGAAATATGCTTATTCTTTTTTCGTCTTTTGTTACAGTCATCTCCAGTGTATTTGGACAATTATCTACAGAAAACTCATTTTTCAGCCTATTATGACACTCACCTTTTCCTTGATATGGTTTCATTTATCTAAGCTTTGGAACTCATATATAGGATCTCAACATTGTCTCCTTCAGGGCTGAACCAAAGACTCACTGAAACATTTGTAAAAAAAAAAAAAAAAACAACTATTCTGTATGCAGAATAACCTCAGAACATGCCATAGTTCTTTCTGGCAAGGTTTGGGCTTGTTCCAAAAGTGTGCCTAAGGTGGGCATAGTGCAACTGGGAATATCATTTCACCATGCCACAGCAGCTTCCAAGTCCAGGATCTACAGAGTGTCATGGAAGCGATCATATAGCAGTGCAGGATGAATTCTATATGCACACACACACACACACACACACACACAACATTTAGTCCAGGAACCATTGGTGCATGCTAGAAGAATGGAAGAGACAAATTCTATTCCTTTCCCCTGCCACAAGACTATGAACCAAATCATGCTATAGTCACCTACACTAGCCAGTGGTAGCTAGTGGCTTCCATTTCCCTGGGACAATGAATGAATTACTTCCATGTTTTAACTCACAGAGAACGATGGTGAGTGAGGGGGTGATGTTATCATTTTCATGCTTATCATTTTGCCTCCCCCTTTTTCATTAAACAATCAAGCAAACATTGAATAGGCCTGAGGTGTGGCTTATTTCTAAGTAAACACAAAGAATTCTGCTGTGTTCCCATTCTCCTTTCTTAATTACTATGGATTCTGGCCTATTGCACTTTTTCTTTAGGTCTCTAGGATCTGACTAAAATTCATTTCTCAGAGGTGAAGATTTAAGATGGTCAAGACATGTAGATCAAATCCATCTTTGTACAGGAAGATTCCACTTTTGCGGAAACTTTTTCAGTCTGGTAGGAAGTGGGGAAAGAGCGCTAGACTGAAACGAAATGAAAAGTACACAATGAGAATTTTTGTGTAATTGACTGGCACACATATTCTCAAGACGAGAAGAAGAACCAGGGCATTTTTAGGAAACAAGAAAGTTTTATCATCTACTTCAAAGGCTCAATTTCCTTATTTGCTAAAGCAAGTAGTGGGGAGAACTATACTGCCCAGATGAGTTGACATATTTCTACATTTTTCCAATTGGATTTAGGATAGAGAAGTGTGTGCTTGTGCACGGTGAAATGCAAATGAAAACAGAGCAACCAATTCTTAACTTTGCCAATTTGCTTTAGAACCACACTACTCCACTATTTAACTTCTCGAAGAAGAAAGTAACCACAACAGTTACCATTCTGTTAATATAAAGTATAGTGAACTATTAATAGAAGTTGTGGAAGAAATATTGCATGTAATTCTATTCACCTGCTTATTTGTCATTATTGTCACTGCTATTTTCATCCCCAGACCTCTATCCTATTGTTCTACCGTGCATGTGGAGATCACATTTATCTGCACAGCAATCTTGTGAAATACATTAGGCAATGAGATTCCGCTTTGGTCAAAATATCCTTCATGCCTGAGTGGAGAATCTGAATAAAGGTTTGCCTGTTCTAAATATAATCCTTCATCCATTGGGTCAGATAGACTGCATTACCACATTTCCTTTTAGCATCAATAATATGATTACCAAGATTTACTCACTTAATTTGAAAAAAAAAACACATTTGTTTTCCAGCACGTTTGAGTGCTGGAATCAGAGCATGACTCTATGCAGGATATCTATCTCAATACTTGGTTCTATCTCATGAAGAGAGAAAGCTTACCTGGGAACCTAAGGCTAAGATCCTGCATGGCACAGCATGGCATAATAGTTCCACATGTGTAACAGAACTACATTTGTGATCTGAACATCCACCCATGTGTTCTCATTGTTCAATTCCTGCAGCCCTCCCTTGTGGCCATTCTGTGGCTGGTAGAGAGCTGGAGAGGGGGATCCTCTGAGAACCATCCATGTTCTCTGAAGGTTTCAGTGAATTCTGCAGCCATTTTGTGTCTGGCTATGGGGACATAACCAGATGCTTCTCCAGGCCTCCCACTCTCCAGCAGCCATGACATGAGTATGAGGGGGACTATAGTACCTAAATAGTGACTCCTGGTAGAGGGGAGATTTGGTCATTGTAAAGGATAGAAAGGAATACCTCCCTCTGTGATTAACCAAAAAGAAAAAAGAAAGGGAGGGGACATCTGGTATACTCAGACCATTCCAATATTCCAAATTTGTCCATTTTAGTTCCCCTTTAGTTCAGATTGTAACCAAGTGGAAATCTTCTTCCTGGTCATTTACGTAGCTATGACCAATGACTTCACACTGGGAAAACTATGAGGTTGATCTATTCCTGGTCAGAGTAAATCAATAGGTCTTAAAGATTGCCATGATCAACTCAAGTCCCATTGCTGACAGCGGGTGTATTCTAAATACGACCAAGACTGAGAAAGAGGTAGCGAGCGAGGAAGGAAGGAAGGAAGGAAGGAAGGAAGGAAGGAAGGAAGGAAGGAAGGAAGGAAGGAAGGAAGGAAGGGTTTCTAGAGTAGAATTGGGTTGCTGGTCAGGAGAATTCTGTGCTTTCTCCTAGTTAAAAGAAGCAAAAAACAAGCAAGCAGAAGCCAGAGCAGCCAAAGGAAGGAATATGGCACCCCATGAGGTTAGGGAGAAGGAAACTATCAGCAATGAGACAGATCTGAACAATTTTTTGGAATTATTTTCCAGAGTCATGTATTTTTAAGAGTGGGGTGATTTGTGAGGCCTGTGCACCTACAAAACAGGGCTAAGGGATGGCAGAGGAAGCTTGTCTGTCACTATTTCTCTGTTATGTTATGCACTCCACCCCTCCAACTTGCGCACTCAGTCCTAACTCTTCTCTGCTTGCTTGCTCTTTTGAGATAAAGTACTTCCCTCTCCCCTTTCCAATCTATTTTGTGTTCTTCATTTGATCCTGCTTTTCCCCCCAGTTGTATTATCAAATAAAATTACATCTCTTTGGTCTAGCCTGCCTATTCATCTGTCTGGCTTCCTTGATACATATGTCTGAGAAACTGATAACTTCAGATGGCCAGGCTTTGGATTCTATAACAGGAGACAGTCTGGTGAATCTTTTTTTTTTTCCCTAATGGTTCCTGTTAATGAGTTTTGCAGCTTAGGGTTTCATGCAGTGCATTTTCTTCATTGTTATAATGAATGCTTGTCAGTCTAGGCACTTTGTCACTAAAGTCCTGATAATGTCCTCTGTTCTTTAGTTCTCAAGAAATGTGGTACTGGATTATACCAAAGCTGTTCAATTAATAAATCTCAGACTGGCCAGTCAGTCCATTATAAACATTTCAGTAAAATAACAGGGATTTAAATATGGCTTCTCACTTCCCTGTTACACTCAAGACTGATAAAGAGAGTATCAAGAGCTTAATTTTGTATAATCAGGTGTTTATGTGGAATTCTGTTGCTTTCAGACAAAGCTGGTAATTCCCCTCATCTTGATGAGACAATGTAAAAGATTCACAGACATCATCTTCTCACATGCTGAGATTAGAAACATAGAGAAATAATGGTGATGGTGATGAAGAAGCAGATTTTTTTTTTTTTAGTATCTGAAGACTCAAGAAAATATACAGAGAGATATTTAAATTGCTAGCTACTGTAGGTCTAATATTGCCTAATTTTGCCAATCTCACTACAGAGAATATTCTAAAGGTTCAAAATGTGGAGCATATTTAATAATGGGGACATCTCAGTCCTGAAAAAAGACACTGAATGAACAACCTTCTGTTGCATCTTATCTCGCATTTTGTTTTCAAAGTCAGTGTTACAGAAGAGGAGGAATATGAGCATGAAGTTTTGGGACTTTTTCCAGAGCACATTATTTGCCAGAGCACCAGCATAATGGATAGATGGTCCTTGCTGTGGGGAGTGCATGTAGTGATAATAAGGCTTTCAAGTTTCAGTATTGTTTGTGACAGGTTAGCATACAGGAGACCAAGGAGTGCTGAAAATAAGCAAACAGGGGCTGAACCCTTCTTTTACTTTCTTTGACATAATTGCTGTTTCATGGCTAGTGTGTTAAATGATAGGTCTTCTTTGCAACACTGTTTGTGTTTCTAGTTAAATGCTGAAAGTTGGGCTTTGAATGGCTTTAGATCTTTTATTAAAACACCACACATTTTAATAATGGAGCCTGTGCAAACAGAAATAAGCACTATAAACTCCCATGGTCACTTCCAGATAGCTGCCACTCATGCCCCATAAACTTCACTATGAGACTTTATTAGTGGTTGGTTGGTTTGACTGAACGTCTCTTATGACAGCAGTAGCTCCTTTAAATACGATCAATAGAAAAGTCAGCTCTCTGTCATTATCTTGGGAGTGTGAATATGAATGTTCCTTGGACATCTCACTATAGTCTCTCATGGTGAGCTCCTGCACCTGAGAATCATTATTGCACTATTGCACACAGTGTATCAGGAAAACTCATAATCACAAAGGCAGAAATAATTCTCATTTTTGGCTTGCCAGCACTGAAGTTTTCAGGGCATACTGCCTTTGTGAATGGAAGCTTCTTTTAGATAACCTAACAATCACAAGCTTATTCTTCATGAATTTGTCTGGTGGTGTTCATAACTGACTTTGTCTCTGGGGGATTGTAAGTCATTAAAGGCTTAAATAGGGCAATTCTAAAATCTAGGGATGGGACGAATCCAGAATTTTCCGAATCCAAATCTGGATCCGAATCCATGGAAGGTTCTGGGAATCCACGAATCTCACGAATCTCGATCTTTCAAATCCTTTTTTAAAGGATTTTTTTAAAGGGTTTAAAAAGCAAGGGAAAGAAGGATAATCTTGGGCAAGACACACTCTCTCAGCCTTAGCAAAAGCCTAGGCAAAAGCAAACCTCCCTCTGAAGAAATCTGGCCAGGACAATTGCCTTAGTTTTGCCTCAGGATCTCCCCAGATTGAAAATGACATGAAGGCCCTTTCTGCAAAGGCAGGAAAATGTGGATTAATCCCACATTTTAATGCCCGTATAATCAGGGCCACATACTAGAGTACAGAGCTAATCCAGGTCAAAACTGGATCTTCTTTGCATAGCTCCTTATGGCATTGTGGGGTATGTAGTTTGATGATGCACCAGCACAGTTTGGCAGAGAAGGCTGTGACACCTTGTAAAACTAGAAACCCCAGAATTGTGTCTGAAAGAACTTTGCAAGGGAGCTATGCAAAAGAATGTTTCAGCTGTCCTTGAAATCTCAAGCCTGTACCTTCCAGTCAAGTGCTGAACTTAAATATTAAATGTTCAATTTAAATATCTTAAAATACAATCCCAGATATAATTTCTGAAACTGTTAGCAAAGGCCATTATTACTCCAAGGGAAAAATTCACCTACTTGCCATCTCCCCTTGTATGTCTAGTCTCCCAGGTTTTCAGGCGTCCCAGTCTCCAACAAATTGTTTGGGTGGCAGATTCAAAAGATTCTGTTTGCCTATTTTGGCACAGCGATTTGGATTCCCGAATTTCGAATACCTTCCAAGGATTCAAAGATTCGGTTGGCCCATCCCTACTAAAATCCAACGAAAGACTCCACAGGAGTACAAGATTAGGGATGCATGTCAGTTTTATTCCAGTTTTGTGTTTGTGTCTGTGTCTGTGTGTGGCTGTGTGTGTGAATGAGTGAGTGTGTGTTTATCCCATTCTTTCCCCTTTATCTTATACTTCACAAAATTCAAATTTAGGAGAAAATGAAGCGTACAAATTTGTAGTATGGGAGCAGGGGAGAGATACAACTGCTTCTGTGATTTTTTTACTGACCTAAGCATTTTACAATGGTATTGTGAGCTAACCTGCAGTGTCATTCCAGCTGGTACAGCCCACAGATGGAACACAGCACAGACAGAGTTAGAGTGACTGATAGGTAGAACCAGGGGGGAGGGGGAGGAGAAAGGAGACAGAAATGTGAGAGAGTATCTAGTGTCCCAAAGGCACTGAAAGCAATTAACACATTATGGTTATTAACCCATCATTATTCCAGCCAAAGACTTAATGTGTCATAGTAAGCTGTCTGAAGGGTGTTGAAGTACACCTTGAGCAGCACTGTGCACCAGGCTTATTTTCCTCAAGCAGTGACTGGAATCTTTTTGCTCATACGCAAACACACACAAAACCCAGGATGTGCCCTTATGCCCTCTTAAGTTTATTGACCAAGGTGGTATGTGGTGGCTTCCTGTTCAATCCAACTCCCTCCCATTTCAAGGCACAGGTGAGCACTCTCCCAACTGTTTAATGTCTAGAGGAGGGTGAGGTACATTCAGGTAATGTTTAGTTGCAACTGGAGAAAAGAGAAGCCATCACTCTCCCATACCTCTTGAATATCCATTAGAAATCAAGGAGGGCAATACTTGTTGTTTTCTTCCAGCTGCAAAAGTATATCCAGATGTGGCTTTGGTACCCCTCTCCCCAGCTGCCCTCTACCAGCTACAAAATAACCATGGGGGTGATCCACTACTGTGAACCTGTTTTCCATGGAAAGTGGAAGGAGCAGCCCAGTGGAACGGCCTGGGTGGAACCTTACACTGTATCTGCATGATGTAGAATCTCAGTTAATGCTTTATTTGCTTCATTAGTGTACATACTTTCTCTTTTTAGCGTCAGACTATTAAATGCAGTTGATGACACTATTGCCAGTTTTCTTACACAGGCACATTGTTGACCTTCTGCTTATCTGCTGTGAAGGAAGGAGCATGCAAGGCAGGAGAAGAAAGGGATATTTAGTTCATAAACCACTCTGAAATTAACACCATCTCTTGAGTGGTGAATTTTCATGTCCATTCAAGAAAGTGTAGGAAACTCCTTATAAAAAGGAAATACATGCTGTTATCTAAGCATCTGGGCCAGTACTTCCTCACATGATAATGCAGATCTGAAGCAACGACTCACTGAAACAAATGTAAAGAAACAATGTACACCCAAATGCAAAAGCATAGTTCTCCTTTTACAATGGGATTTGTATTCTGACATGGACCCCATTGAGAAGATATTTAGGCCCAACTGCCTTAACAAAGGGAACGGGGTAGACTCATGCTCTGTAGCCATGCTGGCTAAGGATGATAGCAAACATCCATGGAAGGTGCCAAGTTGGCAAAAACTAGATTAGTATGCAATTTAAAGAACGGTGGGTGACTTGACTAGTAGTAGGAAAAAGAACTGCAGAATGCTGAGTTGATCTCCACTTGCAGAGAAAGCCTGAGGCATGTAATGCTTCACTTGCAGTCTGGAATGTTTTAAAATGGCACATCCCTTAAATCCATCTGCCTTATGTATACATGTAAATCAGTCTTAAGCCATTCAAAAATATCACACCTTGCAGGCCTCCTTCATAGTGACTTTGCAAGCATCTCTCCAAGCCAGGTGCAAATTATTTCAGGTCAAAGTCTTCTACATTGTTGTTGCAATACAGTATCAAAAACTGCACTTTTAAAATTTATTTAACCATGTCTGCCAGCCATTCTGTTGATTTCCCACTCTTGAAAGGTTCATTAGAACCATGGTTACAGCTTTTAATATGTCACCATCCAAATCAGCCAGACGCAGCTGAGCAAGTTGTTAAAAAAGTCAGGCTATATTGGTTAGCACTATTTGAGAAGCACAGATAAGTTATAACTTTAATATTCTGGTTAGGACTTTGTTGATTCAGTGTTACTGCAGCTCTCTGTGTTGGGGGTACTGTGTTCAAATGGCTTTTTTAATGACTGCCCAAGCCTTTTTTATTTGCACAGATCATATTTATTTGTTGTATTACTTCCTGTGTTCATTCTCCAACTGCATTGCCAATCTGCTTCTTCAGTAGCTTGTGTTGTGAATAATACAGACCCAAGCAGATATGAAAAGCTGTATTGAAGTCAAACCCTAGTAATCAGATGGTGAAACTGAATTGTGCATGTGTTCATTCCTTGTTTCCCATAGTTCCTTGTCTATTGCTTCCTCCATATTTTATTGACTTTGCTGTTTACTGCAAATTGTCGCACAAAATTAATAAGTATTGGACCATGGCTTGCCTCTTTATGATAAAGCACCATACAGAAAGGGGTTATGAATGATCCTAAGATGCTGTGCCAATGATTTTTAACTTTTTGCCTTCCATGTGTTTTGGATGTCCATGTCCCAGCATCTTTTACCCAATGATCATGCTGGCAGGGGCTTCAAGAACAAAACATCAGGAGGACTGATAGCTGAGAACTATTGTTCTATGGAGAAGCAATCTTTCTGCACTCTCTAGTTAATTTTATTGGCAGCATCTCATATACAGTTTTGCTTCTAAACTGGAATCTGGCTTTTCCAGAAAACTCAGACCAGTTCTTGAGGTGCATTCACTAATGGATGACTTCACAATGACTCAATACATTAAAAAGTAATAGACACTTGTTCATTCATTTAAAAAAAATGCAGAGAGATATGTTTCTGTAGTCTGCTATGATTAGTTCTAATCTAGCTCTCCAGAGGGGAAGGACATGACACTAAGACATCGAGTTTCTCTCTTCCAAGAGGCTTATTCTTAATAGCATGGATAGGGGCGGTGGGAAGAAAGGATTCTTTTGATCTTGTATTTTAATCTTAAATTTTAATTTGCACCATAAAAATTTAATCACTGTCCTCCTAGGTTTCAAAGAGAACAGCGCTAAGTATTTCATGCACGCTGCACATTACACATGTAAGGCCAGATCCTTTTGTATTTGCAACAGCTTTGAGGGCTGCTTATTAAATTAGTAATGACCATCCGTTGGAGGCTGTCAGCACCTTTGAGCAGACATAGGGTCCTGAATTGCCACTAAATTACATAATAATATCAGAGAGGTTTGTTTTCATAACTGCCACTACAGTGCAGAAACGATCCTCCTTATTGCATCCATAGGGATTCTACAGTCGCATCATATATTTCCTGCATTTTATCATGCTTAAGAAGGTCAAAGTGCAAAAATGCTTGCTGTAATGCTCTGAAAACAATCTCCCCACCCTCACCCCCCCCAAAAGCCAATAGTAAATTTCATACAGTACAAGAAGAGTGTCATAATTCTACCAGGTAATGGGCAACCATTCCTCTTCCTTTAACTTAAGCCCAAGGGGAAACAAGGTTAATTCACTTAAGAGGCAGTTATTACAACCTGAAGATTTGTTCAGGCTCTCTCAAAAGTGACCAAGGGCTCTATTTTCTGGGGCAAAGAAGCAATTTTTCTCTGAGTAAAGGGAGATAAAATGGTACTTAAGCTGCCATGTATTCTGGTTCATAACTTGCAATTGCTCCAGAAGAAGGTGCTTTAGGTTCAAGCATGTGCTCTCCTCTCAGTAATGGAAAGGTGGCTGACCACAGAAAAACATCATTTTAGGCAACATAGCTTACATGCAAGGTGAAGGCAGCATAATTGACCACTGACACTTTTCTGCTATTGTAAATCTTATTGCTCCGACTGAAATTTCCCATACAGTAAGAGTGAACTGTCATGTAGCCAAAATGCCACCAATAACACATGAAGAGGAAGAGTCCGGAGACCAGGGGAACCTCAACATTTGCAGAAATACACATGTACACACACACATATGTATGCATCCATGCACACAGAGAGAAAGCTGTGCAGAGGGAACCCTAGAGGGCACTAGTAAACAGCCTACTGAACACGGTAGACAGAGAATGCAAAGTGTCAGGGAGGGAAACTAGAAAGGAGGGTATGAGTGGGAATGAGAATAAAATGGAATATTCTGAAAGAAGGTATGGCTGGCTACTGGAATCCTAAACAAAAGTGTTTAATACCATCACATTACAGATACCACCTGTTGCATAAACAACAACAGAGAATTATCTTTAAAAAGAGCCAAAATCCAATCCACTTCACAGTACAAGAGAAGAAAATTCCCTATGTTCTGAGCTGAGATGTACACGTCAGGTGTATGCAAAATGTGCTCCTGTTGGAAAAACCAAAAAGGGGGGGAAAAAAAGACTTCTGAGGCAATAAAGGTCTCTTCATTTCCTTGTCCTTTTTATGCTTGTTGTTATTCATTATGAAGCTCCCTTCAATTTTGCAGGCAATAAAAAAATGGAAAACTTCTTTTCAGCAAATTGTTCAACCCTTTCTCCCTCTCAAATGCTTGCCTAAGGGGAAAAAATGTGATAACTTTGTGCTCCTGCCGTTGCCCTTTATAAAGCCAAATAAGGTAGGAAAGAGGTCACACAGCAACTTGTATTTGTATGAGGAAACAGTTTCCTTTTTTAAAAAAAAAGAAATCTGCTTCATCTTGTTTGCTTTCTTTCAGTTTAGGCTTTGATGCACACGACCAGGAGTCCACTGCAGGCCTATGTAGTGAAAGTGAGTTGTTTGTCATTGTCTGGGATGACATTAGAGGGGATGTTTTAAGTGGCTTGATTTTATACAGATGTTTTAAGTGGCTTTCAACCAAATTTGTCTTACAACTGCCAAAGAAGGACACAACAGTGCTGCCCAAACCCAAAATGACATTTCAGGAAAGGGTAAGTTGGCAAGGGGAAATACCAAACTGTGGGACCCAATAAGAAAAAATGGCCCAGGTTGTTTTGGTGCCAGGATTTATACAGAGAGATATGTGTAGGTTGAGAGCCAACCTTGTAAAAAGTTCCTTTTCCAAAGACTAAGGTATAATCAAATTATATTATGGTTATACATTAACAAGGGATAACTTCATTTTGTGGTGTTACGGTAACATTTTAATTACTTTTCCAGTTACAGGGATGTGGCCTCACTCAGTGTTGAAGGAGAAATAGTGTCTGGCTCAAATGCTGCCTTGTGATGTTTTCCCTATTCCTGGCTCAGGAACTGAAATAGGAATTGAAGTAACAACAAAGTAGGCAAGAGCAGAGTGTACAGGTTTACCTCAATTAATGAAGTACCTGTATTCCTGGGCATTACTTCTTTAACAGAAAAATTTTTGATACCAGAGGCAAAAATGACATGGAAAGAAGAGGGATAGGTACTTATATCACCAAAAAAGAAGAGCAGTTTAATATGACAATATCAAAATACCCCTGTATTTCAACGAAGATTTAGGTCTGAATCCTATTCTTAGGCTCTAACTGCATGACATCATCATCCTGACACGGCAATGCACTGCTCCCAGTCTGGGACTCGTATTGTCACATGGCATCATTGCGGACCAGGTGATGTTGCGTCCCATTGGAAACGCAACCTATACCATTATCCAAAAAAAAAAAAAAAAATCTGGTAATGAACCCCTTTTCTGCAATGATCCCATTGGCTGCAGGCATGTGGTAAGGGCAGAAGCACTCAATAGCACTTCCTTCTGCAGTACAGCACAGGAAGATGCAGGGAAAGGAACTCACCATTGACACTGTACTGCAGAAGAAACATGAGTGTGCCTGATGCTACCCGTCCGCCAGCAGCCAACTAGGTGTGATAGGGAGCGTTCAGGCCCCAGTACCATTTCAGCAATGGCACTGCTGGAATCCCACCAGGATGATGTGATATCAAGCCATAGCGCAGTAAGGACCTTAGTCCCAACTAGAATTGATCCAATGAATCAATGAAATTTACCTACATTTTGACTCATCATTCCACAACTGATTCAAGAAGATATTCTATTGTAGTTACTTCAGATCAATGGAATTCAGACCACAGTATTTTTATCGTTATTTTTATGTTTTGAAATGCAGGGTGTTATCAAACTTCCCATAGCGTTACAGGGACCAAAAAAAAAAAAGTTATCTCCCAGGAAACAACATGGTATAGTCTCATCTCTATTTGTACTTTTCATCTGATCATAGCCCCCACTGTAATTCATAGGTTATCTTCACATCTGTGTCTAGAAAGCAAGTTAACATAGTTCAGCAGAGGCTACACCTGGTTCTTAAAGCCTAACTTACCCAAGGCACTCAACCCTTTAAATACCCCTCAGCTGTACTGAAAGGAGATTAGCCCTAATAAAATATTATAACACACCCACTTTTGGAAAAGTTAATCAGCAAGTTTCAGCAAATTTCAAAGAGGGTACCTGTAGCAGCAAAGCAAAGGAAAGAACACAGTCACATAATTTTATGAAAACTTCTGGTGTATCTGCTGTTATCTGCTGTATCTGGCATGGGCTTTCATAGGATGTGGACACTGCAGGAGATAAGGCCTGTTGCCTTTTCCAACATACATTGTCCAGTGAGGCTTCTGAACCTTTCTGCTCTTCTTTCCAAGGCAAAACTGAGTTTTTCAGTGTATTAGTGAACACTTCTCAAACACTCCTAGCACAACTTTTTGCATATCCAGATTGGCAACCAGGGTATGTTGCCTTGCTGCTGTTCACCTTCTGATAGTTTCATACTTGTCTTTGTTGTTCACTTTGGATATGCTGCAGTTGGAAGAGAACCTCTGGGAGGAGAGATTAGAGAAGCTCCTTATAGGAGAGAAGGTTGCACACAAGCACAACAATCAATAACAGAGGTGCATAACATTTCAGCATTTCACTGGATTCTTTCTTAAAAGAAAACTTTCAGGCTCTGCCAACAAAATATTCACAACAAGTCATAAAGAGTACTCCCAGAAAGAAAGCTGCTCGTATATACAAAAATAGTGTGATGTCTACTAAACCATAGTCTACAGAAGTGCTTTGAAGTAATGTTAGAAGTCATAAACCTGTAAAGAATTGCTTGCTCTCTCTCTCTCTCCTCTCCAGTAATGTAGGAATAATGAAGTAAGATCTGAAAAACATATCAAGAAAGGAGAAAATGACTAGAAAATGGAATAAGTTAATGTTTTCTAGTTATTTTCTTAAAATTACATACATGGACATTTTTTACCTTCTTTGAAAGTTTTACATAATTTTTCTCATTGATCTTAAGTAAAGTAAAACTAATGAACAACCCAAGTAATGAACCAAGTTACTTTTCAAATCCAATGATGACTAATTAACACTCTGTAAACACTACAGTGAGTACCAGGAACAAATTACTTTTGAAAAGCATCTTCCCAAACTTTTTTCCTTTCATTGAAACATAAAGAAATTACATTTTGCAGGTGTGGGGTTGTTGTTTTTTCCAGAATTTCTGGACTTCCAGATCAATACACTAAACAAAAATGCTAAACCTTGTGGACATTCCTTTATATGTCTGGCCTGTATACTTATGCAACTAGAGGTGTAGCTCATGCATCCAAACATGTGAACATTTGCCTTTGTAAAATAATAGTTAGTCCCTTTGATTTTCCTTGGGAACAACACATTAGATTTTGAAGACAATCAGCTTGTTTCATTAGAAGACAAAGCTGCAGCTGCTTGACAAGGTGACCGTTGGTTGAGGTTATCAGTAAAAAAATAAACAGGCATCTTGATTTACTGCCATCTATGCAGATTTGGGGAGCCATGCACCTTGATTGGGTGAAGTGATTGTTTTCTGATCAGGTGTTGACACAAACACTTCATTCTCTCCCTTTAAAATTATGTGACTTGTTGCAAATTGTCTATAAGGCTATATAACAGAGAGTTAAGGATTAATGATTATGCACTTTAAAGCCCCACAATATTGATTAGAGCTGTTGGCTCTGATGACACTACATTTTAAAAAAATAATAATAATAAACGGGAATTTAAAAGTCAGAGCTTGTTGAAAGTGAGCCAATATGTCCTATGTTGGAAAACTGATAACCTTGTTTACCTAAAGAGAAAAGCTGACCTTCTTCAATGACTCACAAACAATAACAAGGAGGAAGACACTGAGATATATTGGCTGAGAAAACATATGCAGCCTCCTGTAAGCATTATCTAAAACAAAGGCCATTTCCACCTCACACCGTCCTAGTGCTGTTATTCCCTTTTCAACATCCTATGGCGTCCTGGTGTTTGCAGTTTAGGGAGCGGCCTTTAGAATTATCAGCCAGAGAGCTCTTTGGCCTCAGTAAACTACATACCCCAGAATTATTCCACAGGATGTTGAAAGTGGAAGAATAGCACTATAATAGTGTAGGGAGGAAATGGTCCAAATAGAAAGCATAAGCCTGATACAGGATGCAGAGCCAGGGATGAGGGGGAGATACACATCTAGTTTCTTTATTGCTTGTTTATTAAAATATTTAGACCTTGACCCATATCCAAGGATCTCAGGGTGGTATACAAGAAATTCAATTCATATTGTATATACTCGTGTATAAGTCTAGATATTCTAGACAAAAATTGACCCCCCAAAAAATAGGTCGACTTATCCATGGGTAAATATAAGTATTGGAATTTAACTTTAATCAAAAAAAAAGTAGAGTAAAGTGGCAAAAGGCAACAGCTTAGTCCATCCCTAGAGAAGCTAAAAGAAGCACTGACCCTTTCTACTCTCTCCACCGTGGCACTGCTTCTGGCATTTTGAAGGCCTAGGTGGGAAAATGGTGATGGCGGCATCAGTTCTTTGCTGCTTCACCTCAGAAGAGTACTGATAGAATAAAGGGTGTTGGTGCTTTTTAAAGGTTCTTCCAGGACAGTTCTCACTTTTTGCCACTCTGCTCAGAGAAGGGGATAGTTCCAATTTTGATACGAATTAATAGAGTAATTTAATTTTTGTTAAAACAAGAACCATCCCCTTCTCTTGGTAGAGTGTCAAAATGACTTTTTGAATGTCATGGTGGGGAAATAGGGGCAACCAGGGATGGCTGCTTCCCCACTCCAGGTGGTGCTGGTGCATTCCCCTCTCTGTGGAATGACTTTTAACTTAGCCATGGGTCATATCAAAATTCATAATTTTACTCCCAAAATTTGCTCTCAGCTTATACATGAGGTCAGCTTGTACACAATATATACAGTATATAAAATTTTAAACAGTAAACAAAAATGTCATATAAAATATACTAAATTATAACAATTTAAAATAGTTACAACCATTTATATGTACAATATGGAGAAAAACATTAGAATGCAAGCCTAGAAAGATTTTTCTTTAGTAACGAAGTCCTAAGCCACTCAAGACTTTAAGTGTCATCATAAGCACCTTGAATTCAGACTGAAACATATTGTTAGCCAGAGTAATTATTTTAAGATTGGCATTATATGATATCTGTATTGTATTCCAAGATGATTAAACTGAGACTAACGACCTTTCTGCACTACCCTGTTATAGGGCTATTATCCCACTTTCAACATGCTGTGAAATTCTGGAGTTTGTAGTTTATTGAGGCCTAAGAGCTGTCTGGCTGAGAATTCTAAATGCCCCTCCATAAACTGCAAACCCCGGGATTCCATAGGATGTTAAAAATGGAATAATAGCACTATAACAGTGTAGTGTGGAAAGGCCCTATGACTGACGTAACTCATTGGAAAAGATAGTAATGCTGGCAACAGGAAAAGAAGAAGACCCCACTACAGGTGGATTCATTCAATCCAGGAAGCCGCAGCCTGCCTTTGCAAGATTAGCTGGGCAGTTGATGAATGGGGCTCTTGGAGATGGCTGGTTCGTATGGTGGCCATGACTCAAAATCAATATGACAGCAAATAGCAACATATGGGATTCTAGTAAGTAGCTTAGCTTCTCCTTTTCGCTGTAGCTGCAGCTTCCTTATCATCTTCAAAGGCGGCCTCACATACAGCACAACTGCAGTAGTCTACTCAGGACATTACCAGTGCATAGGCTACTGTGGGTATGCTAAACCTGTTCAAGAAATCCTGTTACTGGTTTATCAGTTGAGCTAGCAGCAAGCATATTGGGCCTCCAGTGACAAAGATGGATTGAGGAATATTCCCAAGTTACGCACCTGCTCCTTTTCCTTTCGAACAGCTGCCATAAAAAGCACAAAGATAACATGGTTTCTTGTTGCAAGGCTATACTAAAAAGAAAAACAACGGGAGAATAATCCAAATGTGTTCCATGTAGTCAGAGAGTAGACGGAACACTTCTAAGGGGAGACAGAAGAAGGAATATGGCACAAGTACAATTTCTTAAGCGCCACATACTTGTGCAGCGAGAGCTCACATACCCGACCACCCCATGCCTTTGCATTCAACTCTCCAGCTGATATAAGCCCTTTCTGCATGCTACCTTTATCTGAAGTTGTCTGGTAGGGATCCTGGCAGCAGCTTTGCTGGGAAGGGAGTGTGACAGGAATGCTCTCTTCTGCACCGGCTGGCTCCCTGTGGAAGGGAGCACAATGGCCATTGGCCTTCTGCAGTGCAGCCAGGTACTTTTCCAAACTGCGCTAGTGCAAGAAGTGCAGCCATTGCACTTCTGCAGCTTCTACAGGACAGGTAAGTCTGGGATGGTGATGTAATTGCATGTCATTGATGGGAAAAACCTGTCAATGATTTAATCCATGATTGTGCCGCCTGGGGATGAGAGAAGGACAGGACTATGACAATGTCATGCAGAAGCGTCATTGCAGTCCTGTCCTTCTCCTGTCCCCATTGCGAGATGGAAGGGTGCTAGTGGAAAGGCCCACTGTTTCCAGCTCTAGATCCATTTGGGAAAATTTAGAGAATGAAGATCGGAGCTTCCTTCATATCCTCAGTTTTCCTTAAACACTCAAACTGCCCCAGATGTGACCTCAAATTCAGTAGAATACCACCAGTGGGACACCGAAAAAAAAAAAAAATCAATTGCCATCCAGGAGGATGTCAGCTGGTAGGTGCCTTTTCCACATACAAAGAGGAAATAATGCAGTATATTATGGCTTCTGTCTCTTTTCGCACTTTACCCTTTCGCGGTGCTGGGGTGCAGGGCTCGTGCGAGCAGCCTCCAGAGGAAGGCTCTCGCTTCCCTGCCTGTTCAGCTCTGCACGAACTTCCTGCTTGTGTGAGAGCCCCGCCTCTTCCTTTCGCAGTGCAGCCTGGGACCTTTCCCACCCTGCACTGGACAGGAAGTGCAACTGGCCCAGCTTCCAAGGCTCTGCATGCCAGGTAAGTGCATGCGGGGCCCTGGAGCAATGCGTGACCACGCAGCATTTTTGGCTTCAAGCCGAAAATGAAAAAATGCATGCATGGTCCGCATCAGGCCCTTGAGCATCACGCAAATGTGAGTGCGTCGTGTGGACTGCTCCTCACATGTGCACGACACTCAAGGGGCCCTTTCACAACAGAAATGCCGTACAAAAAGGGCCTCTGAAATGTCCAAGGGACTATAAAGTTATACCTTGGGGGTCATAAAGAGTGAATACAGAGAGGGAGGGAGGGAGATTCTTAATCTGGATTTAGAGAAAGATAGAACAGGTTGGTTCTAGAGTTAGTTTGGAAGATTTCCCCCCCTATCTAGGTTCCACTATGTTTCCAGAATACATTCCAGAACCTCTTTTGTATTCCAGATGACCTCGTACCACTAGAAATGTGAAAAATATCTACTGGGTTGAACTGAAGTATGAAATACTCTGAAATCATGAGGATCTAATATCTGAACTTATCTAGGGATAGAAAAAATTAAAGACTTCAGGAAAAAAAGGGAGGAGGCTTCTCAAGAGTCCAGTAACCTCAACAAGAAGATTCCTCCTAACAACCCTTTCTCATTTTCCCCTCTGTCCTTGAAAAAAATTAAAACTACATTTCCACTCACTCTAGGCCAGACTTACCCCCACCCCACCCCCCACAGGCCGTGTAATTGCCAGCAGGTGTATGGGGCAGACAAGTGAAGAGAGTCACTGCTTGTACAGCCCACGAACCATGATGACTTCATCCTGCAGGCCTTTTGGAGTCCACCTGTACGAGTGTGCACTAATTACAATAGTCGCTCATCCTCTCTTTGCTGCCCCCGAGGGTACCTGACTGAGGCTTATCTGTGACTGGCTAATCAGTGGTGAATGAACCTCCTTGTTCAACTGTGTGAAGAGGATCACCCATCATCAGATGTGATAGGAAGCCATTGGTGAGCTTTCTTATTTAGCTTTTCCCCTTTTCCCTCCTGACTGCAGAGCCATCATAGGGGCAGGAGAAGGTGAGGGAGGTGGAGGTCTGAGGCTCGTATGGCACCAGCTATAATAGATGGCAATGGGTAAGGCTCCTCACTTGGCTTTTCACTTCCAGCCATGTGTCTGTGTAGGTGAGTTGGGCAGTGAGAGCTGAGCAAGGAGGGTCCCCCATCACTGGCTATGACAGCTGGCAACAGACAAATCTCCTTACTTGACTGCTTCCTCTGCCCTTCTCCTGCCAGCCCCTACCTGGTCTGGGGACAGGAAAGTGGTTTAGTCAAAGAGGGACTCCAACTCCAACTGTGAGGTGGCTTCCAAAAGTGCAGTTTTTGAAGATATTCATACAGCAGGGAGAAATTTATTTAATTTTTTTGTTCTCCCTGTGGGAAGAAGTAATTTAAAGCAGCACATCCCCAACCTTATCTAGAGCTAAAATCTGGAATCAATTTGCCTTCCACAAATCTGGTAGCATCTGATTCTCACCTCCTGATAAATACACACAGACACACACACACAAATAGTGTGTCACAGGGTATGGTAGCATTCATCCAATATTCACTTTCCTACATCAACTCAGACTTTGGTTTTCTCTTTTTAAATTTCTTGAGATTGATTCTGAAAAGTTATTTATTCATTCATTCATTCATTCATTCATTCATTTAGTGTTCTGCCTTTCTCCCAACATGGGACTGAGAGCTGTTTACAACAAGGCTACAAAAAAACAAAACAAAAAAAAAACTGCTGATAAAAAAGTCAAAGCACAAATACAGAGGATATGAAGATATGATTAGTTTTAAAAGGTATAAAATACCACTCATTTACAAAAAGGTATAAAACCATTTAAAAACATAATATTAATGGGAAAAAATGCAATATACCACATACTTGTATAACCCATGAACTATACACACGCAAACACACACCATAAAAAGTCTCACTGCAACCACTTACACCTCAAGTGGTTTCAGGCTGAAAAGAAAGCAGAGAGGCAAAAAGAGATCAGAGAGCAGGCCAGCCTAACCTCCTGTATATTTAAATATTTTTTTTCCTATATGAGCTTCCATGCATTTTTATGGGTAACCTTTCACATTACACATTTATAGCACTATGACTCAATTTTAACTGAGCATGGGCACATCATACAGAGTTCTGGAATTTGTACTTTAAGAGAAAGGGTTTAGCATTCTCAGCCAGGAAACTCTCACACTTCTAACCAGACTTCAGCCATTCCACATGACATCACTATCCCACAACATCAGCAGGTTGTTTCCAGTCTCGGAGCCGTGCACTACACCAAGCACTATACTATAAATATCATGATACAAAGTTCATATTGTAGGCAGATCAGCAGGACTCTATGAAACCATACCGCTTGTTAATTAAGAAATTGGATTTGTCTCATATTAACTTTAAAAAAAATAAAAGGAAAGGAAAATCATTTTTTTTAAAAAAAAGAATCCATAATATTACACAATGGAAAATTGCATGTGCAAAGAAATCAGTTTTCAAACCAAAGTCATTCATTTCTCTCTGTCTCTCTCTCTCTCTCCGATTTTTGAATGTGTGTTTGCTACAATCCTGCTTACCTTTGGGTACTCACTATTTCTCTGTACAAGCAACTGAATTGCTTCTATTTTTCTTGGCTGCCCTAATTTAATTGTATATTAGCAAGATCATACAGGGGAACAAAAATCAAAAGCACACTTGACTAACTTTGTCAGTTCCAACTACCAGGGAAAAAAATGGTGTTTTATACTTAAATCAGCCTACAATAGATTCCAAGGCTGGAATTCTGTCTTTTAACAGTAAATTGTGAACATCATTCCTCAAACAGCATTCACATATGGGAGAATTTTAATTTTCTACACTTAAATGATGTTGACCTTGAAGACCAGGCAAAGTAAAGTATTTATGATCCTGGTGTGTGTGTGCATGTGTGTGCACGCGCACATACTTAAAAAAATGTATTGTTTCAATATTTTTGTAACATTCATAAATTTGGGGGGGGGGGTGGCTAGTGTTTTTTTTAGCATTAAAAATCACTCAAGCTGTGCTGGAATATAACAATGTGCACTGAACCAAAGTACAGAAGGATAATTCCGTTCATGGAGGTTATTCTAGTCATCATGTATACAAAAGCTTGAAGGAAAATGCAGGGGAATCTTGGTTCTTGATATGTGCTCTGTTCAGTCTCTATTCAAGACAAGGAAGACTCACTTACATACAGAAGTGTACTGCCATACATCTGCAAAGCAAACCAGCTAAACTGGGATTCAAGATGCATGCACAGCAGCACTTCATTTGGTCTCCTTAGAGACTCAGGTTCTGATACAGTAATGTCATCAACAATGATTCAAAGAGATGTATGTCTCCCTCGTCCCCTGTCCTTGCAACAATGTCTCTCATGGAATAGCAGTCTCTCACTTCTCAAGCTACTACACTACAATCAACGTTAATTTTTTCTTTCTTTTCTTTCTACTCTCCTCTCTGTTAGATTTTATTTCCTTCTTTTGTTCATCTCTTGGCCTTTATTTATTCTCTTCTCATTCCCTCCTCTGATTCCCTCACTTACTTATTTGGCTGTTGTCTGTTGTTGACATCATCTGTAATTGTACAAAAGAGAGGCAGAAGAGGCAAACCACCTCCTGCATTCCTCACCCTCTGTAATAAATTCCAGAACACCTAACACAAACACAGGGAAAAAAACATGAAGTACCAGAGCAACAAGCACACAGGAAATAACTTCACTGTTCCTAAGGAGATAATGTGAGGAGGGCTGATCCTAGTATGTTCATCCAGAAGCACCTAATGTAACAGACTCTCTAGCTTGAGATCTCGGACCCATTCATACTACACAGTTATAGTGATATTATTCCATTTTAGCTGTCATGATGACATCCTATGGAATCCTTGAACTGGCACGTAGTGCGGGGGGGGGGGGGACTTTAGAATTCTCAGCCAGAGATATCCATTTGTGCATCTCTCAAAGCTACATACCCCAGGATTACATAGGATGCAGGCCGGGTCATTAAAGTAGAGTAATACTACTATATTTGTGTGGTATGAATGGGCCCCTAAATCCCACAGCCAATCAACAGTGACAATACCTGGCACTATGGTCTAATCCCAGTCTTTTCTTTCAGGTAATTTCTGGCAGAGGGACATAGTTTTCTTTTATTTTTGTATATGCTTTGAGGGCTTCTTTTTTTTTTTTCATCCATCTCATCAAGTAGTCAATCAGCATACAAAATGAAGTTCTTGCTTCTTCACTGAATTTGATATCTTTAAACTTTAGATCTCTATGCTGAGACCACTCTTTCTCATTTCTTCATCCAAAAGGAAGTAAACAGGTAAATAAGGAAATTAATAAATAAAATACTATTCAGAATTCATACAGTGACATGTTCCAAAATTTTTCTATTAGGGTACTAATCCAGTGGATAAGACAACTAAAATGATCAGCTGCAGTTAATGGGATCAAATCTCTTTCTTGATATGTGCTTATCCAATCCAAGTTCTTTTTATCATGATTATATCCCAGAAGGAAGATCAGATCTAGCAAGACAATTAATGAGTCCTTATGAATCTAAGAAAAAAATCATGGAAGGTAGACTTACTTGTGGATATTAACTATGACAATTGAATTGATTTTTTTAAATTAGAGGTATGGTTAAGTAAGATGGATATATGAAGACAATCTACCTATCACATTGCACTCACCTTGCTTGTAATCTGTGGACTGATCCACCACGATTTCCCCAAAACTCATGTAGGCAACATGTGGCCTAAGGACCACATGAAGCCATGAACACTTGTATTATCATCTCTGGGTGCTCTTCTGTCACCAAAATATACTGGCTATTGATGATTTTGAGAGCCAAGATGGTGTAGCAGTTTGAACGTTAGACTACAACTCTAGAGACCAAGGTTCAATTCCTTGCTCAGCCATTAAAACCCACTGGGTGATCTTGGGCACACCATATACTCTCAGCCCCCAGAAAACCTCATGATAGGTTCACCTTAGGGTCACCACAAGTTGGAAATGAGTGGAAGGCACATGACAACAACGACAACAACTGATGATTTTAACCCTCATTCCTACCTTTGAGGAGTTTTCAGAAGAAGAGACAAACTTACAATACCAAAAGGAGAAGGAGGAGATCCAACAAGCATGTGGCAAGCCAGTTCTAGGTCTAAATAAGAAGAAGAACAGATACTCAACCCCTAAGAAAGGCATAAACAAAAGCAACTGGCCTAAACTCTCCCTTACAGACACAGGATATGGCCACAATCAAAGCAGGAGTAGCCCATCTGAGAACACTCATGACTTAGGACTCTTATCCACTCAGACTATACTCTCTTCTTCTAACAAGTGTTCCTGACCTCCGGATAACAAACTTGGTTCCCTTTGTGTACAGCTCACACACATCCAGACTCTGACCAGCTATAATACATGGTACTTAAAGTCAGAGCAGGAGGCTTTGTAGATTGACACAGAGAACAACTAAGAAGCATGCGGGTTCCTCTGTTCTTCCAAGTGTCAGTCAGTTGGGCAGAGGTGGGGAGGAACACAGTTTACAGGGAGGGTGGTGTGCAATGATCTAAAGGAAAAGACAATTACCTCCACACAAGATCCATAACTAGTTTGGGGATCATTGGTGCTGCTTTATGATAAGAAATGTCAGTGTTTTAGTGATGATGGAGATGGTGTGAATGGCTGCTGTCACTAGCAGCATCTCATCTCATTGGTTTATTTTCTGAGCTTGCTGAGTTCAGCTTGTCAGTATTGAGCAAATGTAAGATGATTTCACCTATTTTCAGTGTTTGCAGAGTGTGCATCTATACACTCTTATTTGGCAACATGTCAAATTCTCATTATCTAAATGTGCTGGACATTTTGACCATTTTTCATATGTCATTTTCCTGGAAGAAAACATTCTGCCCTAGAGATGCTGATGGTCACCCTGGGAATACTAGAAAAACACCTAGTCGTTATCCCCAGCCAGTTCATTGCCCTCTTTCTAAGAGAAGACTGGCTTGTACCAGGCCCTCTTTTGTGAGCACTCAATTGACTTAAAGCAACTTTCAAGGCCACACTTTTATGATTCCTTTGTGATTTTTTTTAAAAAGCATTTCACTGGTTGCAATTCATACAGCCAGTTTAAAACCATAATGGAGGGCATGGGGTCCATTTGCTGCTCCTTTGCTTTGAAACAGCGTCAGCTTGTGGAGTCCCTACTTCCTTCCTGGGGAATGCTTAAAAAAGAACCCATATTGAACGTTTCATGATTATGGCTTTGCTTTGGGTTCGTAAAGGGACTAAACAGCTGCACACTTTATAAGAGCTAATCTAAATACCTGCTTCTCATATGTGAGTATAGGGAGATATTTATATTATCTATCCAGCTTTCCACTAACCGTTGGGCTGAATGCTCCCTGCAGCTTTGCTGACTCAAAATAATGACTTGTAGGGGAACTCTAATGACAGAACAAGGGGCAATTATAGACACAGCATGAGGCCTGGAATAACTGTGTGATGTATTTTGTGCAGTTGATTGACCTCGTGTTCAAGTTCATTTGTGCTTCACTGGCATAGATATAGCCTGTGCCTCAGGGTATATGGCTTGTTAATTTCAATATAAGAAGACAGAGCAGATTAGATCAGATCAGGCTGCTCCCAGAAAAACAAAAAGCAGCAGCACTGCAAAGAGGATAAGTGAGAGTAAGGTGCGTGGGCTGCAGCAAAGAAATCTTTGAATGGCTTCAAAGGACAGAGCACAAGGTTATTATAACAGCAGAGATCGTCTTATCACTGATCTTGGCATATCAAAAACCAGAGGAGGTAGCATTGTTCTTTTTCTTTACATATTCAGAGCATATGGTGTTTTTTTTCTTCTTCTTCAGGAACTTTAAAAGTCAGGATAAACAATTTCTTGAAAACTTTCTAGGAGAATTAGTCTATGGATTGAAACTAGGGATGGGATGAATCCAGAATTTTCTGAATCCCTGGAAGGTTCTAGGAATCCATGAATCTCAGGAATCTCAAATCTTTTGACTTCTTTTTTTAAAAAGGGTTTAAAAAGCAAGAGAAAGAAGGACAATCTTGGGCGAGAGACACTCTCTCAGTCTCAGCAAAAGCCTAGACAAAGGCAAACCTCCCTCTGAAGAAATCTAGCCAGGACAATTGTCATAGTTTCACCTCAGGATCTCCCCAGATGGAAAATTACATGAAGACCCTTTCTACACAGGCAGGAAAATGTGGATTAATGCCACATTTTCCTGCCTGTGTAAACAGGGCCACCTACTACAGTAGAGAGATAATCAAGATCAAAACTGGCTTTTCTTTGCATAGCTCTTTCTGGCATCGTGGGGTTTGTAATTTGATCATGTACCAGCAGACTTTGGCAGAGAAGGCTGTGGCACCTTGTAAAACTAGAAACCTCAGAATTGTGCCTGAAAGAGGTTTGCAAGGGAGCTATGCAAAGGAATCTTTCATATGTCCTTGAAATCTCAAGTCGGTACCTTCCAGTCAAGTGCTGAACTTAAATATTTAAATGTTCAATTTAAATATCTTAGAATACAGCCCCAGGTGTAATTTCTGAAATTGTTCACAAAGGTCATAATTATTCCATCTCCCATTGTCTATCTCGCCGCCCAGGTTTCCAAGCATCCGAGTCTCCCAGGTTTCCAGGCGTCCCAGTCTCCAATGAACTATTTGGTTGGTGGCTTAGAGAGATTCAGTTTCCTATGTAGGCACAGGGATTCAGATTCGTGAATCTCTAATCCTTGCCCAGGATTGAGGATTCAAGGATTCAGTTGGCCCGTTTCTAGTTGAAACAATACCATCTGAGTTGCTTCCTGTTTCCCACCTTGGGGATTTTTTTTCCTTCTTATGTGCTGTGTGATATAAAATCTCAGAAGGGTAAGGCAGAAGTTTTGGGGTCTTTTTGGAAGGTTAGTAATTTTGGACAGACTTTCTCCCATTCTGAAATCCTATAATATTTTTGCTAACAGAAACTGGAGAAGAAAACAAAAATGTTGCATGACACCAGTCACTGAACAGAACTGAAATAACTTTGTGAAAAATGACTAAGGCCTATGACTCCCGCAAGATCACACATTCATTGCAACCCAAAGCCCAGACTATCAAGCACACAAAGGGCTAGCAATCCCTCCTGCTCCACTGCTCCACTCCTGCTCCACTGAGAGAAACAGTTGGCAGTAGCTGACTTTTATTTGCTATTTATTGGAGGTCATATGGTTTCTCTAGGAGGTTTGCTTTCAAACCATGGAGATCTTACCCTCTTTCTAACCCAATCTGAACTTGTACATATAAGATGAATGAACTATTTCAGCACTTCCGCAAGAGCTCACATTTGCCAGGGAGCATACTTGTCAGCAGAGGCACATGGTGAATTGTGGGCCTTCTGTGCCATTTTGCTTGCTCAACAGAGCTAGATTTGTGGTACAATTGGTGAAATTGCTTCAGTTCCCTTACTGGTGAGGGGCCTAGCAGTGAGAAGGAAAAAAAAGTCTAATTTGCTTCCTCTTCTTCCTCATTCACTTCTTGAGTCTCTGGCCCTTTCCACATGTGGGGGGGGGGAACGGGCGAAAACACGCTAAAATGGAGCTTACCCGCAGCCGGGTAAGTCTGTTGCCACGTGGAGCAGTGCGCGCTTGCTGCTCCACAGTCCTCCGGCATCCCAGATGGCAGCTTCCAGTTGGTGGAGGCTCTCCACCAACCGGAGAAGCTCACCAGCCGGAAGCCCGCCTCCGGCAGATCTGCAGGCACGCATTTGCGCGCGCCTGCAAATCTACTTTGGAGCGGGCGACGGAGCGCCACGGGGCTGCGCACTCCGTGCTTTTTAAAAACCTCAAAAAAGAGGTTTTTAAAAAACACGCAGCACGGCTAGTTCCGGCCGCTCCTGAGTGGATTCTGGTGTGGAACTACAAAAAGTAGTCCACGCCAGTCCACTCTACGGTGTAGAAGACCTCAGTGAGAGGTCTCTGTGCACCGTTTCAGAAGCCCAGTATGGAAATGGCCTCTGAATGTTTGTGTCACCATCAATATTTTGTGGGTAAGTTGAATTAAAATGCCTGTGATCAGGTTGTCAATTTTGCCAAAGTTGCAGGGTTGAAAATGGGCTACCACCTGAAGATATTTGTACTGCTGTCTTTTGTGCTTTGCATTTTAGTTATTATTTATTTATTAATTTATTTAATTTCTGCATCATCACTTTTAGAAAAGGTGACACATGTGCAGAAAGGAGGCCCTCATTTTGTACAGCTCCAGGACCCCAATTGTGTTGTTTAATGTGTAATGCCTAAAGTTCTGCTTGCATATGGAAATATATAAATTCTGCTATATTTTTCTACCAGTTGTCAGTTTCAACAGGGATGTGGATCAAACACAAACTTGGCATGAAGAAGGTCATAATTTCTGCCCATGCCACCTCCAGTGAAAAATATAAGGTAACAAGTGGTGTGAAAGACCTCTTCCAGAGAGCATCTGCAGGCTTATGTAGAAAAAGCTAAACTAGACAACCAAGTTGTCTGACCTGATATGAGGGTTGTACTGAAAGTAATAGTTTCTCTAAAACTATTAATCCAAATGTGATGCTATTGCACAACCAGATAAAGTAATTTTTAATGCACGGCTGACATAATTTATGTATTTCTAGGTGTTGCATAACCATAGATATGAGGCAGAAACAAAAAGCAGTTGTCTACTTCTTGACAAAAGAATGATGTACAAAAGGTTCAGAAATGTTTATGGTGAGGTGGCAATTAATGACAGTAGTCTGTGAACATGGGTGAAAAAGTTCAAAGAAGACAAACGAGTGTTGAGGACAAACCATGCAACAAAAAGCCATCAATAGCAATCACCAATGAAAACCAAAGCAGGGTGGATGACATGCATTGCACAGAGCAGCAAATGACTGTCCGAGAGATTGTTGAGGAACTTGGGCAGTGGTCACAGTGCTGTCAAGCAGATTATCTGCAACCTTAGATACAGGAAAATCTGTGCCAAGTGGGATCCTCATCAATTAACAGCTGGTTTGAAAGAGAAGAGACTGCATGTGGAATCAGAACTGTTTCCAGCGTTTGAAGCCGACAAGGACACGTTTTGGGGAGAATGTTTGCACTGGTGATGACATCTGGGCATACCTGTATGACCCAGATACCAGAGATGAATGGGATCAAAGGCAGAGCAAATGCATCACCACTGGTGGAGACTATTTTCAATAACACCATGTTGTAGACAAAAAGTTACTTCACACATTTTGGAAGTTGCTTAAGTCTCATGTTAATAAATGAGTTATGACCTAGCAGGCATTACTTTCAGCACAACCATATGAGGCAGTTTCCTATAACTGGTTATAACACGTTATCTTTGAGAATTCATAGGGCATAGATGAGGTGTCAGAAGACTGGAGATAACAAGCTTTCATGTCCATTTTCAGGAAACTACAGTTAAGCTTGCATAGTATCAATACCAGGTGTTTTTTTTTAATATATTGTTAATCAGTAGATCTGTTGGCACCTTGGGAAAAAATGCACTGATCACTAGCAGTCAAAATGGTTTTGTTAAAAAGAACTCATGACAGACCAAATGTATTCCTTTAATAATAAAGTTTTTTAATTAGCTCATGTAAATACACACTATGGCTATTTCCATACCGGGCTTCTGAAACGGTGCAGAGCGACCTCTCACGGAGGTCTTCTACACCGTAGAGTGGACTGGCGTGGACTACTTTTTGTAGTTCCACACCAGAATCCACTCAGGAGCGGCCGGAACTAGCCGCGCTGCGTGTTTTTTAAAAACCTCTTTTTTGAGGTTTTTAAAAAGCACGGAGCATGCAGCCCCGCGCTGCTCCGTCGCCCGGCTCTGAAGCGGATTTGCAGGCGCATGCAAGTGCGTGCCTGCAGATCTGCCAGGGGTGGGCTTCCAGCTGGTGAGCTTCTCCGGTTGGTGAAGACGCCATTTGGGATGCCGGAGGACTGCGGAGCAGCGAGCTCGCGCTGCTCCGCGTAGTGACGGACTTACCCGGCTGCTGGTAAGCTCCGTTTTTGGGCGTTTTCACCCGTTTCCCCCCTACACATGTGGAAAGGGCCTATGTCTTATGCAAGCAAACCATTTGACAAGAATTCTCATGATATCCTTGTATAACAGGATCAAGATATGGTTGAGAGCATGTTGTAGTAATCTAACTGATATTATTACCAGTGCATGCATAATCAGGCTTCCTTAATGGCCGTAGCACAGTAGAAGTGGCCACATATCACTGCAGTCATTTGGGCCTCCAACAGCACACACTTGAATACACAAACAGTGCCCAATTTACATGCATGTTTCTTCCAGGGTGGCACCCATCCATCCAGAAGAGGCTATCTAATCAGTTTCCAGACTTAAAAAAACCCACCGACCCATATCACCTTTCTGGGTAATTATATGAATTATTGGTTTAATTAGGTTCAGTGGAACTGTTGAAGCAGATGCTCTCTAGAAGAGGTCTTTCACACCACTTGTTACCTTATATTTTTCACTTTGGGATAAGATTCAGCACCTTTGATTGCGCCATTAAGCTCTGGAAGAAAACTCAGAGCAGATTCACTACACCCCAGAGATAGAAGCCACCAGATACCACTGGTTAGAACCTAAAGTAGTTTAATAATATCTGACAATCTAGCTGGCAAATCTGATAGTGACATTGTTACAGATATCTTGGATCCAAAAACAACCACGATGTATGCTGGGACTGGTCTGGTTAAGAGGGTTGAAAGAGACTACTTTACACTTTGAGTGCTCAGCACTGGCAGCTGATCTTAGCACCCATCTGATAAATTTCAATGGTGCTGTGATGTTTAGAAAAGTCATCTTTTCACTTGTGTTATATCCCAATTACAAGATAAATTCTACAATGCAGCACTCTGAAACCAGCTTTCTTTTTATCCCTGTCATGAGAATGTCAGCAAGACTATTTCTTTTGTTGTAAAAGGTCAACTGCTGATTACCATCTGTATTTGAAACAAAATAGTTTAATGAAACATATCCCAAAGATATGGTTATCTTAACAATAATAGTAATACGGAGTCTCTAATCTGGCATATGCTATAGTGTTATACATACACTGACCTTTCTTGCAGTTAATGAGGATAAGATCTCAGTATGTGCAACTTTGATTTACCATGTACATGAGTCAACAGTGACAAGATAAAGGGGGAAAAGGCCTTTGTGGGTTTCAAGTTTGCCGTTTATTTGCTTCACTGCATGCATTTTGACTGGTCAGGTTCATCTGGCAAGCTGCAATCCTAATGAGACCCTTTCTGCAAAGTTTTGGAGAGTGTTAAGATGAAAAATGGACAAAAATAGGATTCCTGTTGCTCTGTAATATACAACATGTCATAGAACTGAGTAGCATAAGCAACATAAAATAAACTAAAACAGTCCTCTTTCCCAAGGGGCTTAACATTTTAATTTGACAGCAGAGGGAACAGTACAGAAAGCTTGTGAAAAGAGAAAAATAGACCAAAAAAAAAAAAACCCAAAAAGATCCATGCACTTAGTGTTATTTCAGCTGGGCAGTGAGGTTTTAATTTGATTTCTTCTCTGACTTCAGTGGCATAGAAGCTGTAGCACCTCCACTCTAGCCTGTGGCATAGAGATTTTAAGAGACAGCTGTGGTGACATGATTAGAGGAACCAGCAAGTGGCTCCTATACATGGCAAGATCAGACTTTGGAAATCTACGTTAATTCTATACTGAGTAGGAGTTGTGGCATAGGATGTCTCTAGTCTCTGCTTCATGTCAAAGCCATTCCTACCACTCTACAAAGTAATCCAACCACCTGAAGGGCTAACTCTAGAGAACTGTAGATAATATTGGAGCCTGTATAAGGAAAAGAAAAAGAACATGATTAAACATGGAGAAGAATGCACTCCTCTAGCCATGGAGAAAGAAAACTGCACAAGGAACATCTCCCAAATGGGTGAGATGAAGGGGTGACAATGATGCTTTTGGTTACTATTCTCCAAGTTCTCTTGCATGGTGGGGGTACTTGTTCTGACATGACCACTGCTTATCCAATAAGTTAGAAACATGGCAAAATTAAGCTCTGACTGCAAATTCTATGATGCCATTGTAGTGAAATGCATTAAAGGGTAGCACTCAGGTTTGCCACTGATTGTATAGTAAAAAAGGACTCACAGCCAATCTAAAGCCTTGAAGAGCATCCTAAGTGCTTGAGTAAGATGTTCTTTAGCTTTTAAATACTGCCCATGAGCAGGAGGGATTGACTACAGTGCTAGGATGGAAGAAAGATCTATTAAAAACCCTCCAAAACAACTACCCTCTGAGGTTGCTATTTGTTCCATCCAGCAAAACACACCAGTTGCAAATGCTTATTTGTCACATTCACACAATAAATACATAATAAACACATGTTTTGTGTGTTTAAGTATACACCTAAAAATATAAGAAACTTTCAATATGAAATAACCAAAAAGTTCCAGGACCATTTCTTTTCTTCTCAGAGATATGCGCATAAACCTTGAAAAACACAACAAGAAGATGTTTTGCTTTAGGATCACTGAAAATTCTTTGCCTGCCAATTACCTTCTCAAATAAAAGCCTCTCTCATTTTTTTTCCTTGTAGGTACGTGTGATGCTCTTTAACATTAGACCAGCTACGGCTAATACCTAACTACACTGTATTGTCCGTGGCTTTCATGGGAGCAATAACATTAATGCAAATGACAAATAACAGAAAGTACAATCTCGGCTCATTTTGCAAATTACAGCTTGTGGCATAATAAAAAGGAAATCAGCAGCTCTCCAAGATTTAAAAAGAAAGATCATGTCGTTGGCAGAAAAGGTGAGAAATTATGTTGACAAAGGCTAAGTAGGGTACATTCCAAAGTCAATTAGGAACCTGGTTTTATTTCTTTTACAAGTGACACTATAAAATTAAAAGTAAACCTTACCAGAAATGAGGTTTCAAACACTTGGGGAAACTCATTGCAATTGCGGATATGAAGTGTGCAGTAGATTCAATAAATTGGCTAAAGTTCATTTTCATATTCCATGCTTTCTAGGTTTACTGATGCAGAATAACAGAATTAACCGGCACCAGATTTATCTGAATCTGAAATTCTCCACTACAAAAACCGTACAATGTAGATCCGCTCCTATTATGCAGCTACACATTGTAGTGTTCTATAGCTACTTCTCACGTTTTGTTAAAAGAGATGGTTGCATGTTGCATGAATCTTACACATTTACTTAGAATGTATTCCTGTCTAGCCAAAAAATAGCTAAGGGTTAGCTCAACTGGCACTATGCTACTGAAGCTGTGTTAAATCCAAATGCTCCCCAGGCTGGAGATGAAGGAAATTACTCGGGACTACCTGCATCCTGGCCTAAGATTGTGGTAACTTTGTAGCTGTGTCTTTGGACTAGAGGCTCTGCTTGCATAAGAGGTTTGTGCCTAATCTAATCCTAATCCCCTTCAACTAGCAGATTTTTGAGTGAGGATTGCACTGTGAATCTCAGAGATCTTCTGCTTAGACCCTCACCCCAATGCAGCGCCCCAATGCAGCTGCTGCCACACAGTTATCTGCCTCCTGCCCTGACTGTTCCTTTCTGTATTGGTTTCCCAGTGTGTTTCCCTATAAAATAAGAGTACAACAATCCCTTAAAGAGGTATCACTACACCAGGGGTATAAACAAGGAAGATTCCAGTAACAATTAGCCATTTTTAAGCAATGGAACAAATTAAATAACACATAACTGGAGAGAGAAGTGCAGAAAATGGTGTGAAAAATATCTTTTTCATCTCTAAAGGAACATTATGAGCGATGAGAGAGATATTGCCCCCCCATTTTTTTCTCTTACCTTCAAAAGAATTCTGTTCATTCTAGGATAGGTCCTGAAGAAAAACAATCTGCTAAATATTTGCTTTGAGGCAGGGAATAGAATGCAAATAGGAGGAAACAACTATTGACTTCCTCTTGCGCTTTGGGCTCCCAGAAACATTTGGCTTGCCTTTTTGGAAGAGAAGGATGCTGAACTAGGTAGAGTCTCTGTCATCCAACATCCAACTGTCTAGTCTATCTGATAAACCTTTGATCTGACTCTAGCAGAGGTCTTATGAGTTTAATCAACTTCATGAGTATCATCACTTTGTTATACTGGCTGATTCAGTGGCTTGGAATCAGTGTTTTCTTTCAGTGGAAAGAAGAGTTCCTATTGTCTGCAGAAAGCTTCAGAATTAATGGAGCTTTTCCACTGCTAGGATGAGGGAAAGAACTTTCCTTGACTCTTTCTTCCTTTGCAGTTCCTCATCCCTCTAAAAAAGTTGGGGGACCTTGCGAGACAGCAGGGAAATGATGTTGTGGGTAGCAGGGGAAAAATCAGTAGTGATCACATCCAACTCCCCTGTTTCTGTTGCCAGGAGCTTTCCAAGCAGAACTTCACTGAAAGAATGTTCCCAGAGGGAGAAAAGAAGTATGATCCATGCATTTAAAAAAAAAGAAGATAAGTACCAGAATTACATAAACACCAGTGCATCTTGTTGCAGCCCCTATGTAATTTGTTTATATACTGCCTGCACACCACATCTAATACACAGGTGACTGGTACAGACACACACATCACAGGCAAAAATACACACACAAATGGTAATCACAAAGTATAATTGAAATTAGGGAAGGGAAAAACCTGGTGAAAATAAAACTCCTGGTTAAAAGCTGTCCTGTCCTTGCATGACTGAGTTTATTTGTTGTTTCTAAGGATGACTGAAAGAGCACCAAAGTGGCAGGAGATAATAACAGGGAAGCAAGCTCAAAGATGCTTTATAGATTCCTAGCAAAACATCTTTAGTGATATGATTTTAAAGAGTTTCTCTAAGGCACATTGTTCAATTGCTGTAAGGAATAGAAAGCAGGCTCTCTGTGAGAATGACAGATGGCATCCAAGGTGACTTGTCTTACAAACAGGTAAGCATTCATTCATTTGTAAATGGCAGTCATTTGTCAGGGTTTCTACAGCAGGGCATCATGATGGCAGAAATAAAAATTTAAGGGAAGACACTTTATTTCTTTTGCCCCTCAGCAAAGCTGGGCCTTTAAGTGCTTCATTTAAAATTGTCAGTACCCCTCTCTCTCTCTCATTCTGTGTGTGTGCACGCGTGTGCATGCGTGTGTGTTCGAAGGTTGTCAGCTTCTGCATTTTATAAGATTTGAGGTTTAGAAAGAAAGAAGAATGTCTCCTTCTAGACAGGCAGAAGTGTAGAAGTAGCTGATCTTCTCATTCTCTTCTGTCTGTCTGTCTGTCTGTCTCTCTCTCTCTCTCTCTCTCTCTGTACCTTTCAACCAGCAGGAATGTTAAGAGGGGTATCAGTGCTGCTGGCATAAATGTACCATTGCAAATGGCTATTTGCAACCCTTCCCTGAAAAGCCTAATGGTTGCATGAGATGTTCATGACAGCCAAATTTCTAGAGACCCACACAAGTAACATCCACTATGTGATGGGCAATTCTGTTAAAGGTTAACATTTGCCATGTTCTCACTATGACAGAAAGTCCCGACGGCAGTGCAAAACAGATGGAATTTCAATCTGAGAGGAGGTCTCAGACTGAAGGGGTGAGTGCATATAGGAACACAGCCCAGGGGCACAAGCAGAAGGAAGCTGCTCTGCAGCAGGGACAGATAAATGACACAATTCTGTATCACCATTTGAATCTTATCCTTTTTCTAAGAGCCAAGATCTTTATTTTATAAGAGTATCCAGTAACCTGAGGTCTTACCCCAGAAATGCACTCTACATTCCATCAAAACTGAAATGGAAACCAGATGTTCTTAACAACCTTTTAAACTGTTTAATGCTGTTTTGCTGTCAGCATCCTACCCTGAGATCTTCTGATACAAGCCAGGATATATATTCTTGTTGTCATGTGGATTCAAGTCAACTCCAACTTATAAAGGCTCTGAAATGGAGAAGAGAAAAAAGTGGGACCGCAATGATGCTTCTGCATGACATCATCATAGTCCCGTCCTTCTCCCATCTCCAGGTGGCATGATCACAGATTAATCATTGACTAGCTGTCCTCATCAATGACACTCAATCATGCCACCATCCCCGACTTACCTGTCCTGCCGAAGCCCTGGAAGTGTGATAGCTGTGCTTCCTGTCCCAGGGCAGCCTGGGAAAGTACCTGGCTGTGCTACAGAAGGAAAAGGTATGGCCATTGTGCTTCCTTCCACAGGGAGCCAGCCAGTGTGGAGGCAACTGCTCCCATCATGTTTCCCCCTGCCACAGCCACTGCCAGGATCCCCACTGGATGACTTCAGGAAAAAGTAGGGTACGGAAAGGGCCTTTGTTGACTTTCCTGGATATATGTGTGTGTGTGTGTGTGTGTGTGTGTGTGTGTGTGTGTGTATAGAGAGAGAGAGAGAGAGAGAGGCAGAACCGGAATTACCATGTGGCTCTGTATGTTTAGGGGGGGGGGAACCCAGAATGAGTAGCAGTATCATTAGTGGTGCTTCTTCTGGTACTCACGGTTAGAAGTTACAAAATAGTTTCATTGATTGACTGGAAGATGTCTCTGTCTTTTGGTTGCATACTTTCCCAGTAGGCTATAACCACAATCAGTGTTCAAGCTCCAAAACCACTGTTCTGCCCTAGTGGCTTCTTGCTAAGCAAATAAGGAAGAGGATGCTGTCAAAGAAGTAGTGCTAGCACATATTATTTATGCTATGGGAAGCAGAGCTCCCAGATCTCAGGACCAGACACTTCTTGGTATCTATAGACAAGGGAAACGATTCCAGGGATAGACCGTAGCCTTAAAAAGAAAACCTTTCCCCCACCCTTCGTTGATGCTGGCCACTGCTGCTCATGGTGGTTGTATCAGAGCAGTTGTTGTAGATTCCTCAAAAAGTCTACTTGTCCACCTCTTCTTTTCCTTCTTCTTCCTCTCAAAATTTCTCAAATTATAGATATCTTCCCAATGGGATGAAGCAGACAACATAGGGAAATATTCACTGCCTCAAGAGGTGCTGAATGTAGTACTACAGGATTGCTACTTTGTGGCCTTTGTTAACTCTACCAATTGCATCACCTGTTTCCTCATCCAACCTTAAATAGTTGAAACTGTGATAGAATTCCTTTTCTAGGTCTGAGGTAAACATAGTTGGTACCACTGTTAGTAAAAAGAAAAATATGAATGCTTCGCTTGGGTACTTGATTCCTTTCTGTTTCTCGTTCTTTCTTCCTCTTTCCCACACCCTTTCTTCTTTTTTCCTCCTTCCGTAAGTAAGTTCTGGTTAAACATCTTATCCTTCTCTTGTCTCTCCGTCACTCTCATCTCCTTTTTCTCATTCTCACTTTCATTCCCTAGTTCATCTCTTTCTCCCTATCTTGCCCTCTTCTACCTTCTCCCCACAATTCCTAGTTAAATGTCTCAGTTCCTTCTCTCTTTTTCCTTTTCCCTGATTTCCACATGTCCTAGTTCCACTAACCTTCTCTCTCCTTCCCCAACCCACTCTTTCTCGCTCTCACTTTCTACGTTCTCCTAGCTATTGCATTAACCTTCCTTCCCCTTCCTTCCTTCTCTGTTTCTCCTACTGTTTTTCCTCCCCACTACAAAGAAAACATGGAAACCACAATGGGGATTCTCAGCATCTCAAATATATGCATCCCATTAAACTAAACAGGACTTCTTGTGAACACATAGACAGAGTTGCCCTGTTAATCTCTACTACCCCACTTGCTCACCTTCCCCTTCTTCCTCTTCTTCTTCCTCTTTCTCTTCTTCTTTGATTGTTTTGATTGTGATGATTATTATTTGGGGAAGTAAGGATGATTTCACGACCCGCCTTTAAAAAAAATGTGGCCAGTTAAGGGCATCAGTTAAAGGAAGGAATCTATTAAAGGTAGAGTTAGGAAATCTTTTTTTTTTTCCCTGCACCAGCTTCTTTGATCAGATTACAATGCCAATATGTTCTCAAAAGCAGAACTTGGAAAAGTGTTAGAGCTGGAAAAAGACTACAACTCCCATGTATTCTTAAAGGTGTTAAAAAGAGAACTTGGAAAGTGTTTCATTTTTCTGTACAATACAGAGTTTGGAAAATTTAATGTCCAGACATAGAAATATTTTCTCATTTGTTAGACTTTTCTTTTGTTTTTGAGGTTCTTGTGTTTTGCAGTTCAGTGCTGTGGAACACAGGCTTCAAATACTGTTTCATTTTCAGAATCAACTTTGACGAATGTGTGGTTAATGCATAAGGTGGTAGTGATGGTCTTGTTATTGTTATTATTATTATTTACCCACCT
Organism: Cyclura pinguis; assembly: GCA_030412105.1. NCBI lineage: Eukaryota > Metazoa > Chordata > Lepidosauria > Squamata > Iguanidae > Cyclura > Cyclura pinguis. The sequence goes on from CM059600.1 coordinate 138,384,921, forward strand.
CTCCCCAAGTCTCAAGACAGGGTACAATATAGATACAATTAAAAACAAATTATAGCTAAAATAAAATAAAACACAAAATGATTTAAAATACAAATATAATTAAAATATATCATTACTAAAAGTACAATTAAAGTACAAATACAATAAAAATACAAGGAAAAGTACAATTAAAAATATAAATAAAAATAGACTGCGTAGGCCTGCCGGAAGAGTCTTTAGTACTTTTTTGAATTCAGACAGCATATTTTGCTGTCAGATCTCTCATTCTTATTGCTTAATTTTTATCCTACCTTTTCCCCAAGACTGTGGCCATTTCCCCACTACACTGTTATAGTGCTATTATTCCACTTGCAACATTCTGTGGAATACTGGGGTTTGTAGTTTAGGGAGGGGCATTTAGTACAGGAACAAAATCTGGGACTTTTCAATCAGTCGGGATGCAGACTCAGTCAGACTGAGGCCATTTCCGCACTACACTGTCAGAGTGCTATTATTCCACTTTCAATAACTTGTGGAATTCTGGGGTTTGTAGTTTACTTAGGCTAAAGATAAGACCACTGGCAAGAGTGCCTTGATGTGCATTAGGTTCTACCAGTGTGCACTGGAAGACCCTAGCCATTGTCCCAATAAATATAGGTCTTATTACGTATTGGTCCCATTGTATATCAGCAGTTAGCTGGTACCTCTATACACTAAGGTCACAGCACCACTTGCTCAATGCAACAATTGTGAAACTACTCAGTCTTGTTTCCTGCAGACATATGTCTATCTACAAAGATGTAAGTTTCTTACTGAATTATGATCTACAATTAATTTGAATGTTTAAAGACATTGCCAGAGCCACTCATTGTGACATCACTGCAATTGTTCCTAGCTCTCAAATTTTGCCCCTGAAATCTCATGGGTTGGGATGCTTCTGACTTAGCAGCTGTAATGGGAAAGCCACTAAAAACAATTCTTATTTAAAAATAAAATAAAATAATCTACAGTGGAAAGTGCACTATAATATAAAAGTAATATATTATTTTAAACGTAATAACCTTCATTATTCAGAAAGTATCTATGTTGTTCCTATAATACACACAATAATCCATATTATACACCATACTCTGGTTTAAATGTTTTCTGGAGAAGCAGGTCTACACCTGCTTCCTTCACCGTAGAGTTAAAGGTAATGAGTCCTGCAGGACTGAATGTGGACATATGGCCATAGACCCAGCATAACCTATAGGGCTAAATCCAACTTCAGTCTTGCCTTGAGTAAATGCACTGAAATGAATGAGATCTCTCGGGCCCTTTCCACACCCTACCTTTTAGCAAGACAGCCAGTAGGAATCCCAGCAGCAGCTCTGCCAGGGGGGGAGTATAACAGGAGTGCTCCCCTCTACACCAGCTGGCTTGCTGCAGAAGGGAGCACAATGACCATGCCTCTTCCATCCACAGTGCAGCCAGGTACTTTTCCAGGCTGTGCTGGGACAGCCAGCACAGCCATTGCATTTCTGCAGCTTCTGCAGGAAAGGCAAGTCTGGGATGGTAGCACAATCATGTGTCATTGATGGGGAAAACCCATCAATGATTTAATTCCGTGATTGCACTGCCTGGAGATGGGAGAAGGATGGACTCTAACAACGTCATGCAGAAGCATTGTTGCAGTTGTTACCTTTTCTCGACCCCATTGCGAGATGAGAGGGAGCTATGGAAAGGGCCTCAGTCACAATTCCATTAAGAACTGTTAATTTCTGTGGGTCTGTCCTAATAGAACTAACTTTGAATTTAGTACATAAATGGAATATCAAGACACAAATGGCGTTGGCACAGAATCTAATACAAGCAAGGTATGATGGTTTATCATCAAACAGGAATTCATTTAACTTGATTTTTAACTCTTTAAACTAGGTAAAGAGTAGTCAGCAGCAAAATATGAATCTGAAATCACCTGAGAACATACTGCAATTATTTTAATCTTTTTTAATAAAAGCTATTTTTCTTGTAATGTATTCATATTCTTCCTTCGTACAAAATGGTAATAGACCATCACTTGATTTGATCAGGTAGAAGAGTAAGGTTCACGTTCTTCATAATTACACCTTCATTATAGTATTGATAAAAAACAATATTGTGTCAAAGGTTTTCCTGAAAGTCCTCATCTCATAGGGTTTTCCCCTGAAAGGAATCTCATTAAATTCACTCTCCATTAATGCGTCTGGCAGAGAACTGCAACATGCTACCTTAAAACTTCTGTAAAATTTAAGCAGAACAAAGAAAGCTAAACTTATCCAGTTGGAAGTTTGTCAAGGAGCAGATTCTGGCACGAAAGGCCTACCATTCCTCAAAGTCTCAACAGTGTTCCAAGAAGTGAGTAATGGGATGTATTATCTGCATCCATTTCTGGCCTGTTTTTGCAACCCATGCACTCTTGCAGTCTCCCTCCAGCAAATTCACTGGGCCACCCAAGACCAGTGATGGAAGCAGTCTAAAACTGTATAGTTGTTTCAAAGGATGAGTGGAAAATATTCTTTCTTTTGAAGGAGAGTCACGGCCCTGGAAAGGTGATTCCCTTTTTTTAAAAAAAAAAAACGATGCAAAAAGTGCACTATTTCCACTACACTCCTCTGCCTTATGTATTTTCTTCCTGCAGCCTTAAGTAATCTCACACCTAAAAAAAGGAATAACATCCACGAAAAAAACCCTAAAAGATATATTCATGCAAAATATTTTTCCCAAATATTCATGGAAGAGTCTGTAGTTTTCTGTTGAAAACTATGATCTTGGAACCCCTATTGTTCCCTATTGGATTTTATGCAACTTGAACTAGTTCACAGATTCTCATACTTGAAGGAGGACTCTGGAACACAGTGTATCCCTTTAAAAAAAAAAACACTGTACATTTTCTCCCTCCCTCCCTCTTTCACTCTTACATGCACACACACACCAGGGGTTCCATTATATTAGTCTTGACATTAATATTACACTTTTGCCGTAACTAGAGGGACAGGGGTATGATGAACCTAAAGCGTGTTTCCTATCATTTCTTCATAGAAATCATAGAAATCATAGAAATATAGAGTTGGAAGAGACCCCAGGGGCCATCCAGTCCAACCCCCTGCCATGCAGGAACACCCTCAAAGCACTCCTGACAGATGGCCATCCAGCCTCTGCTTAAAAACCTCCAAAGAAGGAGACACCACTACACTCCAAGGCAGCATATTCCACTGCCAGACAGCCCTGACTGTCAGGAAGTTCTTCCTGAGGTTCAGGTGGAATCTCTTTTCCTGCAGCTTGAATCCATTGCTCCTTGTCCTGGTCTCTGGAGCAGCAGAAAACAAGCCCACTCTCTCCTCTACATGGCATCCCTTCAAATATTTAAACATGGCTATCATGTCCCTTCTTAACCTTCTCTTCTGCAGACTAAACATACCCAGCTCTCTAAGTCTGTCCTCAGAGGGCATGGCTTCCAGGCCCCTCACCATTTTGGTCGCCCTCCTCTGGACCTGCTCCAGCTTGACCATGTCCTTCTTGAATTGGGGTGCACAGAACTGGACACAGTATTCAAGATGAGGTCTAACCAAAGCAGAGTAGAGTGGTACCAGTACCTCCCTCAATCTAGACACCATACTCCTATTGATGCAGCCGTATCTTCAAATATAGGTACATGCAATATTTGTACCTACATTTGTACAATACTCATGGTACTCCAAAAATGTGGGTGACTCAGGGGTCCACTCACAATGCCAGTACCTCCATGTGACAAAGGGGAAATAATTAGCTCAAAATTAGGAGGCCTGCAAGAGGGGGTAACTTAACAAGGTCTTTCCACCAAAGTTTACAGGGTCTTGCAGAAAAATAACTAGCCGGAGAATCCAAAATGTAAACTAAAAATGCATTTTATTGAGAAGATTCACACACGCACACAAAGGATCCAAGCACTCACACAAGGAGTAACCAAAGGAAAAGGGAGGAAAGTTGTGGATACAGAACTTTTAGGGTTTGGGTGATAATTACCGGTCAGGAGAGAAGGCAAGAAAAGCAGTGATGTGGCTTAGATAGGCACCTAAGGACAGTTCTTATTCAGAAATCAAGGCAACAGTGTGGCATTGAGAAAAGCAAGAGATTGTGCTGAACCACTCAAAACTGAGGATTTTCATATCTGAAAACTACTCTGTGGGTATAGATGTGAATTGCTTTCCCAGCCAAGTGGACAATGAGAGTTGCAACACAAACAATGAGGTCAAGATGGAGTAAACAGTCTTAGTGTTTAGGTGACAAAGGGGTATTGGCTGTCATAATTATTCTGTATCGTGGAGATGTTGGGAAGACAAAGCAAGGAAACACCTAGGTGGGAGGGAACAGAGTTAAAACAATCACAGTTTGGTGGGAACCTTCTCTTTTCTGCACAGAGATGTCCAGCTTTGGCATACGCCTACTGTCTTCAGAGTTGCCTTGTAATCTGCCTGACAATGACTTTAGTTTCACTTAGGAGGGGGTGTGGCTGACCTGCCTTGGAATCTCATGTTTACAGTCAGTAATTTTCCTCTTTCCAGCTTGACCTTCCAGTCACCTCAGGTTCCATTTTATATCAATGCCAATTAATGTAGCACCAACTGCATATTTGCTAATTAAGCCATATCAATCTTGGGGGGTAGGGTGAGCAGGGCCGTAACACTCCTACCAAGACATGTATTTATGTGGGGGCAGAGAATGTTTTAAATAGAACTTCTTTAACTATCAGGATCAGGATAGAGAAAGGTTTTCTGTGAATGCTTAAATAGATACATCCTGTAACCAGCACCTATTCTGATTGAATGTAAACCCATTATCAACTGATAACTTCATGTAAGTCTCCTTCTTACTGAATATGTCATCTTGCAATTGGCAAACAATACATTATGGACAGGAGAGGACAATAATAGGAAAGATCACAAGGTTCATCAGCTCTGCACTTCTGTCTTTGTTAATCAAAACAGAACCATAATTCCTCTTCCAACCACATAGAGGTTGCCAAATTTGTGATGCCTCTCTTACATGAATATTTGTTCAAGACATCACAGCTTTTTGTTAAGCAAAGCACTATGTAATGTCTCCCAGGAAGTCCAGATGAACATACTTTTGTCTGATAGGTCCTTTTTGTTTTTGACGAATTTCCTGAGCAGCTCTGGCAGGGGGAAGCATGACAGGAGCAGTGACAGTGAAGTCGCCTCCACACTGGCTGGCTCCTTGTGGAAGGGAGCACGATGGCCATGCCTCTTATTCCTTTCATAAGAAAACACAATGAAATATATGGGGGTCACCATAAGTCAGCAGACAACTTAAAACAAAGCTAACACTACAAATGCTGGAAACTAGGGTTGGATTCCCCACTCGATCATAGAAGCCCACTGGGTTTCTTGGGCACATCACAAACTCTGAGCCCAAAAAACCCTGTGATGGATCCACCTTAGGGTCACCATAAGTCAGAAACGACTTGCAGGTACACGAGACCAACACTACAAACCCTTAATTCCAGGTTTTACATAGACATTTCTGTACACCTCAAGCTTGGTACATATGCATGGTTTGCATTTCTTTTGACAGTATTGTGTGTGAAATCATGTATCTGGTAACGTATCTTCACAGTTTATTAACTGTATTTTTATTTAATGAAACATTCTGTACTATTTCATTCTGAAATATTTCATTAATTTTTTTTTTCCATTTTGTTTATGGCAGTCAGATGGTTCCCTGCTTCAGCAGGGTGTTTTTACGTTGGTGTGATATGTTTTGTGCTTTCATTGTTTTGTGAAAACATACCTGCAATTTGGCAAAATTCGTAACTATTTGTCCGTCAATGTTGAACACCAATCCATCTTAAAAATAGTTACTTTATACTTTATAGAACTAAATGAATGCACTGTTAGCTAGATAAGGAATGAAGCAATCCATTCTTAAGTTACAACCAAAATGTAATGCTCTTCTTTATAAGGCAGTCCTAATTCCTTTGTAACTGGAAAAGGAATGAATTAGAAGTAGCTAGGACAGTTCTGTATACAGTTGCTAGTGTGTTCACCTTGCTAGATTATTTAAAGAACAACAGTGAGTCTGCTAACATCATCAAGACTAAAACATTTATTATGTTGTAATCTTTTGCAAATTTTATTTAATCACTTCATCCTTTTCATCACATAGTCTCTGGCCATTTCATCCCTACACTGTTCTAGTGGTATTATTCCACTTTCAACATCCTGTGGAATTCTGGGGTTTGTAGTTTACTGAGGCCCTCTAAATGCCCCTCGCTAAACTGCAAAACCCAGGAGTCCATAGGATCCTGAAAGTGGAATAATAGCACTACCACAGTGTAATGTGGAAATGGCTTCTGTTACAGAGCTGCCTCTAAAATGCCTCTTTCTGACTCTACAGTATATTGTCCCTAACTTGATCAGAGCAGCAGAACAGGCATCTAGAACCTTCCTTATAAACCAGTGTCAAATGTAAGTTCTTTTGTAAAACAATAAAGAGAATCTCTACCTGGACCTGCACAGCAAACAATGCTGTGGAGGAGGGTAGCATTTTGATGCCCTCCAGGGGAAGAAACAAGTGTGTCTTGCGGCTGGTGCTGTGCACCAGAACACTGTTTTTGAAGGGGAGGAGTCCCATAATATTTAAGGCCTGTCATGAATAAAAACTGAGTGGGAGATGAAGAATTATATTTTCTCCCTATTACTATTTTTTTTTAATTTTCATGATAATTATCCAGTAATATATAAAACCACCTCTGTTTTCCTTCCTGCCTCGTTATTCTTGAAACATTCCAGTTCATCTGTCAAAACAATTGCTGATGTACTACAAGGGGTCTACATTATCATCTGCTCCACAGTCTGCCTCTAAGCAATCTTTATCCATAGATTTGCATAACCAAAGATTATGACATCCTTGCCAGGCCTTTTGATATGTCTGTCAGCAAGATGTCAGTTGAATCAGCAAGATCTCTGCCTGATACCCAGAAATAGCTGTGAGGCACTGAACCAATCATTTCAACATGAGAAAAAGTTTGTTTTCAGAGGAAGAAAAGTATGCAATGGGAGGGAGAGAGAGAAACCTTTGACAAATTATTCAAAAAATAGAAAACCACACATATACAAAACAAGAGAATATGTTGCTATATTTCCTTGGGGGCTTAAGGGGTGTGATTTTCTTTTTTTTTCTTCAAAATAGTGCTTAAAGCCTGTGTGTAATCTGTCAAAGAACAACAGCATTGACTTCTGACCCTTTATATTTTGTGATCATTGTCAACAGCCACTATATTAAGCAGCAGTTTTATGTTATATCAAAACAAAATAAAAAATTGATATTAACTAAAGAATTTTAAAATATTGTAACATCAGTCCAAACTCCAGTTGTAAAAGTCTATTGTTGCATATAGATAAAAACTTGAAAAAAATCTGGGGTCTGTTCCATTGCAGTAAACGAAGTACATTAGAGATAGGAACTAACAAATTAAAATCAATTAAGTTATGAATTGAGCTGGGTACTTGGCAACAAAAGGGTCAAATTAATTGCAGTTTTAAATAAATATGGTTGAGTAAAGGTGAGTTGGCATCATTAACAGTTCTCCAGAATTAAATTATTAATTAATTAAATGACTCACAAAGCTAAAAAGTTGGCAAATTCCCATTACCCAATCTGTTCTTCACCCCAAAACCTAGTTCTTTTACATGCTTTAGTCCCTTAGGATTGGAGAATTACATGGTTTAGGTCAGAAACAGTGAGAGCAGCTTGGAAGGCTTCTGTCTTTATTTCCAACCAGATGGGGTTGCACATCAAACAACTCATAGAACAGTGCTACTCAAAGTACTGATCCATGGCCTGGTGCTGGTTCTGAAGCCATTGGCTGCAAGTGTCTGAGGAGTTTCCAGGGAGGAAAGAAATAGTTATAGTCAATGGCCACAAATATGGGGCTGGTCCTTGGAACAATGGGAAGAAAACTATGCTGGTTCCCGCATGTTAAATATCTTAAGAACACTGTTGTAGAGGCTCAGGCAGCACTTCAGATTATAGTGGACAGAAGCTCTCAGGATTCCTCATCATTGTCTACACTGGCTAAGGCTTTCTGGAATTTGCACCTAGAGTACCACATGAATCCCATCCCAACTATGACTAATAAAAGCTTTGTATATTTCCATGTGTTTAGTCTAAATAGAGCTAACATTAGTTTTAACCCAGTCTGGTTCATTATCTGAGTTAATTCCATACTACAAATCTGGAGTAGTCTGCCACTTGTCAATGGACCAACATCAAAAGAAGTATGTCTTAGAGTTGGCAGTTTCTCCACTCAAGACCTAAAGCCCTAAGTTTCTTAAATGTGGTGTTAAATGGTGATAAAATGGGAAGAAAGTGGAATTGTGTGACTGAAAATTTCAAGGTCTAACTAAACACTAGACTGTAAAACCCAGATACAGTCTGTTTCCAAAGCCCTGCCAGAATAGCAACATAACAGCATGTAACCTCCTTGCAAGATTTCAACAAAGGATAAGGCAACTACTTTGTAAGGATTTTAGTTATAGGACGGGCAGTTTCAAGATGAAGAAACTGAACTGGACTGGAATTCCATCAGTTCCTTTCCCATACTGTAAGTTGTCAAAGACCTCGGAAATCCAGTCTTTTCTGTGTCTTGATATCTCTGTGCCTACTGAATGATGATAATCCACAAACCTGGTATATAGTGAATAATATCTACTACTGTTGGACCAACCTAAGATATTTTGCTAGTGAAGAACAAAATGGTGCCCCCACCTAGTCAAACCTTACTAGGTTGGCAACTGAATCTTACTTCAACAACAGTGATGGAATAGTATCTTCCAACCCACAAGGGGCAGGACTGATTATGTAGCACACACAGCTCTGTCTTCAAATAATGGAAGAGCTGGAGAATTCAGGAGAAGCAACTGGAAGGTTTCCACTGCTGACTCTTCTCCTAATGGTAGGGATAACCCTATGCTGCCATAATCAATGAATTAACAGTGCCTCACAATTATTGTTATTAAAATGGCTGTGGAGTTCATCTTCCCATGCTGGCATCTTTCCCTTTTATCTTCCTTGACCCCTTTGTGTAACATGGCCAAGTTAAGCATTCTGTCACCCATGCATGTCCCCTGTGTACTATTGTCCCTGACATCCTTCCTTTGACTGAACTGTCAACTTTAAATCCTCCCTAACAATTTGAAAGCTTTTTCACATCAGTGAACAGGCATCTGACACTATATCATACGTGCAGAGTAAAGACAAAGATGTTTTTGACAGATATTAAATATCATCACTCAGCCAAAGTTGGGAGGACCTTGCCTGGCCAATATTGTCAAAAACCTTTGAACAGATGCTGCAGATATTCCAGTTATTACCTCAATTTCACACCCTACGTATGCACCATGACAGCAAGTTTTGACAGTATGCTCTCCTCTTTTCAGTTCTTCTGTCAGCTGTAGACATGAAATAGCTGGGTTACTGCTTAAACAATAGTGATTAGAGCTGGTAGAGGAGGAAGTACAGCGGCAATAAAAATTAAGATGCTTCAGTAAGCCTTCATACTCAGAGAGCTTCAGTTCCAGACAACTTTGGTCAATGCCACCCTGTGAAGCTTACCTGGAAAGTTACTTTTAAGATGAATGAATATAATGATGTGCTCAAGGTATCTGTAACTGAACAATGGTAGGATGAAGCTCTGGATCCCCACTATGGCTCATCACTCTACCATTGCCACCTTTGCTTCAAGATCCATTCTTCTTAAAAATAAGTTTCTAAGCTCTTCTGTGAAGTACACACCATTACAAATGAGAAGAAGAAAATTCAGTGATATTATTGTCATTGCTTGACCTTTTTATTCCCAGGTTTTGAGCATATCTAGTTTAGAGCATTGTTACTGTAGTTTCTAGTCTGAACTTGTGGGATATTAGATATCATTTGATATCAAGAATTTGGCCCTCACTACCCATTCCTCTCCATGTGCTTGCAAGGCCCCCAGACAAGCACGCACACAGCCATGGCCGAAAGCAGCTGAATATTCAAAAACAACACCAGGCAGGCCAGTAATTGCCAGACTGCAGCTTTAGGAGACGTCCAGGCAAGTACCCTTTTAAGATCATATTATGTATGCACGCAGTTTACAAAAGATCCCCTGCCCCAAGCAGGCAGCTTGACGAGTGGACTATCCAACTCTCAAGCACTCCGCATTTGCATACTGTCTACGCTATTGACAACGCTGTCATAATTCAATCATCTAAAGTACTGACCTTTCGGAGGCTTTGTCTCCAGCCCGAAACCTATTGTTTTTCCCAGGAACAGACTAGCCTACAGGCACATTTTCCCCTATAAGAACCCCTGACGTTGAGCGTCTCATTGGATCGCTCATGGCTTGCCTCACGACTTGCTGCTGCTCCATTTGACAAGCTTCCCCTCAGCCTCCACGTGCTGAGAATCTACGCTCCCAAGCTTCTTTCCTTCTACCAGGCTACAGGATCAGGTGTAGTATTTCCCCGAAAATCCTCCTGAAAATCCCCTTAGGACTGCGTGCGTGACTGCACAATTGTGCAGTATTTCTTAATTTCGAGTGAGTGGGTAAGTCTGCTGTAATTTCATAAATAAAGGAACATAATTTGAGCTTTCTTGTGTCTTGGTCCTGACTCGGCCTGACCCAGTAAACATTGGGTAAAAGATCTCGTTACGTTGCCCTGCCCTTCGCATTGCTAACCTGTGCTCTAGCTAATTCCCATTCCCCATTATTTTGAGCACATTGAGGTATCCCTCCCGGGACCCCAGAAATCAGGGTAACAGCATGTCCCATTAGACTAAGCAAACGGGCATACGATCAACTTATCATAATGCAAGTTGGTGGAATACTAATCTTTTAGACCTTGTCCTGGTCTTCATACAAATTAGGTAGAATAATAATTTTATTATAATTATCTAAATTTATATTTTGTTCACCTGAATTAGGGATGGGAATCACATGGCCCTCAAGAAGATATAAAGTTTTCTGACTGCTACTCATTATTGGATATGTTCTCACTCAGTTTAAGCTACGGGATCACAGGAATGCTATCAATGTGACCCTTATTTTTAGCATGTTGTACAGCTATTGAGGAGAAGAGGAGCCAGCTACACAAGAAGAAGAGGCACAATAAAAACGTAAACTGTATTACAGTCTCAGGTAAATAGGATTAAAAATAGAAATAAAAAATAAAAACTTCAAAAAAGGTTAGCCTGCCTTTTCTGTCTTCCTCCATTCTACTCAAACGGGACTGCTGCAGCAGCCAGAAACAAAAAGAGTCACTGTGAATGCATAAAGGCTAGGGTGTGGAGAGAGCTGCCTTGCCAGGTTGGCTTCTCCAAACAGTGGCACATGGCATGCACATGGCTGGCTTGATTGGTGAGCTGTGTGAAAGAGTTAGGTATCTGTCTCTCTCTCTCTCTCTCTCTCTCTCTCTCTCTCTCTCTCTCTCAGCCTCAAGCTAGCTCAAACATGAAATACAGAGCTATTGTTTGGGGAAAAGAGAGATGATGAAGGAAAAAGGACTGAATGAGTAACTGCTTCTTCATGCTCACCCAAAGAATTTGTGTGCAATCTACCTAGCAACCATACAGTGTGCTACACTGTGCTACACTTGTCTATGTGGGTGAGCCTAGAAAGGGTAGCCTGTTCAGATATATGATGGACAACCAGAAATCATTTTCCCATATTTTTCAATGGCATAGTTGTAACAGTAACGTGTTTGTAACAAGTAGTCCAATGAGTTACTTTCTAGACTGCCGTTAACAGTAAAAAGTAATGACCTGGACAGACTAATTAGTGATACAACTAGTTTATTTCAAACAAAATAGTATTCCAAACTCTCAAATTTCATCATGGGGAGCTGTTCCACCTCCTTGATAATTTGGGTTCCCCTTTTCTGCATCTTCTCCAGCTCTGCAATATACATTTCAAGAAGTGTTGACTAGAACTGTAAACTGTATTCCAAATGTCATTCTACTACATGAAACAGAGTTTATTAAATTGTCAGGTTTATTTTTTTTTCACCAGTTAAAGATGGCCAACATGGAATTTACATATTTCAGAATAGCCACATATTGTATTGAGGTTTTCACTGACCACCACAGTCCCATCAGCATATATGGGAAGTAAGGATTTTTTAAAAAAGCATTGCATATGTTTGTTCAGATGTGCACAATTTTACACTTGCTTACACTGAATCACATTTGCCATGTAAATATCCATATACCCAGTTTGGAGAGTGAACCTGTGGCCCACCAGCTGTTCTTGGACTCAATATTCCATCATCCACTTTGGGTGTGGTAGAAGTTCAAGTCCAATGCTATGTTGAGGTCCTCCCATTACCCCACCCCTGCATTAAACAAACTCTATGTATAAGTAGAAGTATGCCACTGTATCCACTGTCTCGAAGCTCAGCGCTGTGCATAGTTGAATCACTTCTAACACAACTACATCACTAGTGCTGGATTTATGTGCAATCTAAGCTACATGTAGTGCTTCAATTAAGAGTGCATTTAAATAGTTTCCTCCAAAAGGTAATACTATGAATCTCCTAATTTTGATACCACTTTGAGCCTGAGCGTGTGTTCATCCTAGCCTTTATGTGAGTCTCCATTCATTCTGTCCCATATGGTGGGCCATCCCCCGCCACATCTGAGAACAGCAAAATCTGATGCAGTAGCACTTATGCATAGTAATGTATTGGCACAGGAAATTGGGTCAGCTCATACTGCTGGCTCAGGCAGCTCTTCAAGCTGCAAAAGCATCCATTGATCTTTCAGAGCATTTTCTCCCAGTTCAGAAGCTCCTAACATCATGCTTATAAATGACAAATGAAGGGTTAATTCATTTGATCACTAGATTCTGCAGTGAGTGTAATTGTTTGAGTTTTACACAATTATGCCCCCATAAAGCATGTTGTACTTCTGCTAACAAGACTGCCATTCATTTTTCGATAAATCCGGCATAGAGGTATTAGGGTCTGTGAACTGACAATTGATTTACCACCTGGAAAATTATTCTTTATTGATTTATATTACATTGAGTTGAATACAAGCCTATAGCAGTCCTAATCAGAAAGAAAACACTAAAGTTAGTGTCATTCTTATTTAGCCAGGCAATTATAAGAGAGAATTGCTTTAGTACCTCTAGGTGACTTCTACACATTATTCAATTATGAATTTCAGTAATCCATGAATTATAATACATAAAAGAGAGTGAGATTTGGGTAATTAATTTTTGGTAATATGAACAGTGTCATTTGTACAAGCAAGTATTTTAAATGTTAGTTCAGCACTCTATAATGCTGCTTTATATTTAAAGCAGGTTTATTTTAATGGAAGTTCTTGTCTTCTATAGGCCGAAAAAACAGTAATTTTGTGTATGTGTGTATGTGCGTGTGTGCGAATAATTTGTGTGAACTATAGCCATTTCATAATCAGATTCTAATCCAATAGCGTAATTGAAAATTCTGTTTCCTTTCATGTTTTTTCTCTCTGACATGAAGCAAAACAAGATAATAACTGAAATTTACAGTAAATCCACTGACCCTTTCATTTGTGCCATCCAATACCCAACATCAGCTCAGATCTTGCATCAGAAGCTTAGCTATGCTCCACCTCCTGATCCAACCACTGAAACCCACCTTATTAGCCAACCATTCATCCTGAGAGATGGAGTTCTGAGGTGCTGGGAAGCAGGCCACTGCAGAATGACTATCCCCCTTCCATTAGTGAGTGATAGTGTGATGCAAAGCTGCTTCTGCTCCTCACATTGTCATTTCTCATATTGTTGTTTACTGAAACAAGGAGGCTAGTCCCATCATTCTTTAGCATCCCACTCAGTAGCACTACAGAATTCCATCCACTAAGGATGCCTGAATGACTTTTAAAGTGGGGTTTAGGGCAATTATCAGGTATGGCAATGGCACCATAATTGTTAATGTGAATAGGAAACAGTTAAATTGTCATAAGTCTAACTCAACACATTGTAACTGATTTAACAGGGCACCATGACATATAGTTTTTTTTCCTCAGAATTAAATACTATTGGGCATAAACTTTATGTTAGAAGGCTAAAAAAGATTAAACAAAGAAAATTAAGTTTTCCATTAAACATGAATTGGATAACATATTCAGCATTTATACTCCCAAATTATATAAGTAATGTTCCGCAATTGCAAATTCTTATCAATCCAATTCACCCAAGATTGAAAAACTGTGGGGAAAAAAACGCATTCATTATGAGTAGATCAAATACAATCATTCCTCTCTGCCTTCTTTCAACAAAACATGACAAAATGACAGAAATTATTTATGGGTTACATCACCATCATCCTCATCATCATCCTCATCATCATCCTCATCATCCTCCCAGAATTTCACAGCCAGCTATTACACAGAAAGATCAGCTGGTGGTTTCGGAGCACCTAACATATCTGTACTTTGCCTAAATTTCCATCATCACAATTGTCGTAAATTATACATAATAAATATATTCGTCTGTAGCTTCTTTTAGAGATTGAGGAAACTGAGGTGTAGGAGGCAAGATGTTCTCACTCTTTGGGCCTCAGGTAATTTGTGCTTCAGCTCCAAGAATCTCTACCCATTGGCCAAGTTAGCTCATTTCTGGGAGCTGAAGTCCAAAACACCTGGATGACCAAATTTTGAGAACTACTACTTCAAGCCAGTATCTATAAAACATTTTGGTACTATCCAGAAGCCATTTCTCAGAATACCTTAATGCATTGGAGAAACTAGGCAGGGAAATTAATTCTTTTGGAATCTTCCTTGATAAAGCTTATTGGCCATAGTCAAGATTAAAGTACTAAGAAAAAGATAATTTGTACATATTAAACATTTTGTGGGAGACAGTGAGTGTGGGAACTAATTTGAAGATGGGAGAATAACTAGATATGTACATCTAATAGACTATTTATGGGTTTCAGATTCACTTTTCACTTATTCCAGAATTTAAAATGCACAAAGTGAGAATATAAACAAATTTGAATGGGATCTTTTTGTCTCTCCCCCTTCCTCCCTCCCCCCTTCTGCCAGATAAAAATGAGGAGGAAGACCTGAGGAAGATAACGAATAGGCTTTGAGGAAATATATCACATACCTCTGTTTTGTTCTGGTGCATGGACTAATTTGCCTGCTTCCTAGTGAATTTCTTTGAGAGGAGATAGAATAGTTTCCAGCTGGAAAGAGGGTCAGACAAGACTGCATGTTATAACCCTATCTGTTCAACTTGTACATTGAAATTATTATACATAAGGCTGCATTAGACTCAGGGGAAAGGGGGTTGAAAATTGGAGGAAGGAACATGAACATTTTAGATATGCTGATGATACCATATTACTAGTAGAAAATAGCAAAGACTTCAAACGACTGTTGAAGACAGTCAAGGAAGAAAGCACGAAGGCCAAGTTACATCTGAATATTAAGAAAACTAAAATACTGACTACAGATTATTTGTAGGCAGTGGAGACATTGAAAGAGTTCAAAATTTTCTATACTTTGGCTCAATCATTAATCAGAATGGAGACTGTAATCAAGAAATCAGAAGACTAGGGCCCTTTTCGCACAGCATTTTTGATGCGAAAGGGCCCCTCAAGCGTCGCACACACACGAGGAGCAGGCCACATGACGCACTTACATTTGCGCGACACTCCAGGGCCTGGCAGGGACTGCTCACACACTTTTCCATTTTCGGCTTTAAGCCAAAAATGCTGCACGATCGTGCATCACTCCAGGGCCCTGCACGCACTTACCTTGCATTCGGAGCCGCGGGAGCCAGGCCGGTTGCGCTTCCTGTCCAGTGCAGCCTGGGAAGGTCCCAGGCTGCACTGCAAAAGGAAGAGGTGGGGCTATCGCGTGAGTGGGCGGCAGCTGCGGAGCTGAAGGAACTGGGACGCGAGAGCCTCTCGCTGGAGGCTGCTTGCAAGAGCCCTGCACCCCAGCAGCACAAAAAGGTAAGGTGCGAAAAGGGACTAGGACTTGGAAGAGCAGCTTTGAAGGAGCTAGGCAAGATCCTCAAGTGCAGAGATACGTAATCGAATACGGAAGTCAGTATTGTCCATGTCATCCTATTTCTGATTTCTATGTATGGTTGTGAAGGCTGGACAATGAAGAAAGCTGATAGGAAGAAAATCAACTCCTTTGAAATGTGGTATTGGAGGAGAGTTCTGCACAGATACCATGGACTTTGAAAAGATAAATAAACAGGTCCAAGATCAAATGAAACCAGATCTATCCCTAGAAGCCAGGATAACTAAGATAAGACCATTATACTTTGAATATATCATGAGAAGCCATGATTCCCTAGAAAAGACAGTAATATTTGGTAAAGTAGAAGGCAGTAAAAAAAAGAAGAAAAGGAAAACCATATTACATGTGGATAGACTCAATAAAAGAAACCAGGGTCCTGAATTTGCAAGACCTGAGCAGGGCTGTTGATAATAGGGTGACGTGGCAATCTCTCGTTCACAGGGTTCCCATAAGTCAAAGTTGACTTGAGGCAATTAGCAACAACAACAAAATCCATTTCCGCCCTACACAGCGCTATTATTCCACTTTCAACATCCTGTGGAATTCTGGGGTTTGTAGTTTACTGAGGCCAAAGAACTCTCTGGCTGGGAAGTCTAAATGCCCCTCCCTAAACTGCAAACCTCAGGATTCCATAGGATGCTGAAAATGGAATGATAGCACTATAACAGTGTACTGTGGAAATGGTCAAAGAAGAATGGAAAAAAGCTGACATGAAGGAAAAAGACGGAGGAAGGGGGAAAAAAACCTGAAGCACAAGAACAAAAGAATGAAGTGAAGCAGTGAGTTTCTGCATGAAATGGAGGAATACAATAGGTTTGTGTCTCTTATTTGCATGGCAAGAGGTCCTTAGGCAGCCATGGACCTTTCAGAATGTGATGCCCTTTAGGGCTGAAGGATTACCCCTGCATCACCAGTTTGCCTATCTGGGAGTTGTTGAAGGTTTTCTGAGTGAGTAGGAAGAGGGCAGGAGCAGTGAGTGGCCAATTCTCCTCCTCTAATTTTCTTTCAGTGTTATTTTCTTGTTTTCATTGTGTTGTTATTATATTTGGAGTGACCTATACTGTACCCCTTTTACTCCTGTAGTCTGTTCATTGCTTCTCACATGGAGCCAGGCAATTGAATAATTAAATGAAACCAAAGTCACTTCCCAAAATTCCTCATTTCATGACTTATCATTGTCTTTCCACCACCACCTGTTCTGTTCCCTACCACCACTTCTTGCTTCAGTAAGTCACGGGACTTATAGTAAGGCAAAACACTTTTGAAACAAAATGCCTTGGAAATTCACATTTTGTCCTTGCTACATATAGAAAACCAATTATAAACCCTTGAATACAAGGTTTACTTTTACATTCAGAATGGAACAAGGCTAAATTAACAACTGGGGTTCAAATCCATGCTCGGTCATGGAAACCTGCTGAGTGACCTTGGGCAAGTCACACCCTGTCAGCCTCAGAGGAAGGCAAAGACAAACACCCTCTGAGCAAATCATTCCAAGAAAACTCCATGATAGGTTCCACATAGGATCACTATAAGTTGGAAACAACTCGAAGGGACAACAATAGAGATGGGCCAACCGTATCCTCAAATCCTGAGCAAGGATTCGAGATTCATGAATCCAAATCCCTGTGCCAAAATAGGCAAACTGAATCTTTTGAATCCACCAACCAAACAGTTTGTTGGAGAACAGGACGCCTGAAAGCCTGGGTAGACCGGGATGCTTGGAAACCTGGGAGACCAGACACACAAGGGGAAATAGCAAGTAAGTGAATTTTTCCCTTGGAGTAATAATGGCCTTTGCTAACAATTTCAGAAATTACATTTGGGGTTGTATTCTAAGATATTTAAAGTGAACATTTAAGATTTAAGTTCAGCACTTGACTGGAAGGTACAGGCTTGAGATTTCAAGGACAGATGAAAGAATCCTTTGCATAGCTCCTTTGCAAACCTCTTTCAGACACAATTCTGGGGTTTCTAGTTTTACAAGGTGCCACAGTCTTCTCTGCTGAAGTCTGCTGGTGCACCATAAAACAACAAACCCCACGATGCCAGAAGAAGCTATGCAAAGAAAAGCCAGTTTTGACCTGGTTTCATTCTCTCTCTACTCTCTACTCTCGCATTAATCCACATTTTCTTGCCTGTGTAGAAAGGGCCTTCATGTCATTTTCAATCTGGGGAGAACCTGAGGCAAAACTATGACAATTGTCCTGGACAGATTTCTTCAAAGGGAGGTTTGCCTTTGCCTAGGCTTTTGCTGAGGCTGAGCGAGTGTGTTCTGCCGAAGATTATCCTTCTTTCCCTTGCTTTTTAAACCCTTTAAAAAAAAAAAAAAGGATTCAAAAGATATGAGATTCATGAGATTCGTGGATTCCTAGAACCTTCCAGGGATTTGGATTCGGATTCAGAAAATTATGGATTCGTCCCATCCCTAGACAACAACAAGCAAACAAACAGAAAAAAACAGGCAGGAGACATTTACCTTGATGCTAGCCAAATTCAGTGAAAATTCCAGGTGCATCTTTGAGCACCTGGTTATCAGAGACAGTGTTCTTACTTAGAAATGCTGGAGGAGGCATTAAAAACTCCTGACTTGTCTCCATTAATGGTGCTAGTTCTACATCTACCAGAATCTGCACTATAGAACAATCTATGAAAGCTAGACAATAGCAAAAGTTTATAGGTCACTTGATATACTATCTAAAGGAAAACTTCTTTTCTGAGCAGACCTCTTCAAAACAACTGAACCATTCACATTGCCTTTTTATCAGTACTTGAAACCATGTCGATATCTCATCCAGAATCATAAACAGGAGATAGTCAGGTATCCATCTCCTCTGAATCCTTTGTAGAGGTTGCTGCTATTTCTAACAAAGGTCCAAAGTCATGCCTTTATAACGCAATTAGTAGGAGCAGTAAGAGCTGCTGCCTTCCATGTTGATGGGACAGTCTCAGGGATGTGGCTGGCATATTCAGCAGCAGTGAGGTAGATGACTGGAAGTGGCCTACACAACCTCCTTTATTTTGTACATCATGAGGAGATTACTTGAACCCTAAGGTAGGGTCCAAGTAAATAATGGCCTTTATAGAGGCCCTTTGCGCATGGCATTTTCCATGTGAAAGGGCGCCTGGAGTGTCACATGATTGTGAGGAGTGATCTGCACGACACACTCACGATCACACGATGCTCCAGGGGCCGGCAGGGGCCGATCATGCACCTTTTCATTTTTGGCTGGAAGTTGAAAACGGTGCATGATCGTGCATTTCTCCCAGGCCCCACGTGCACTTACCTAGCGTCCAGAGCCTCAGGAGTTGCACTGGTCACACTTCCTGCCCCAATGCAGCCTGGGAAACTCCCAGGCTGTGCTGCAGAAGGAAGAGGCGGGGCTCTCACATGAGCAGGCAGCTCATGCGGAGCTGAAGCAGTAGGGATGCGAGAGTCTCTCGCCGGAGGCTGCTTGCGCGATCTCTGCACCCCAGTGCCGGAAGAAGGTAAGCTGCGGAAAAGGCCTTAGTCTAGCTGGAGCATGAGATTGCTGAATGTTTTGCTGTATTAAAAAGAAACAAGCAAAAGTCACTCCTTCCCGAAAGCAGAAAACTAGTATACACAGGGGAGACTAGGCAAGAACCTTTATCATCACTGAGCTTTTTTTCTCTTAAAAGAGAGGGCATTAAAAGGGATTTTTCTTTAAAAAAATTGTACTTCCCTACAAGAACCAGTGTGGTGTAGTGGTTTGAGCATTGGACCATGACCCTGGAGACTAGCCATGAAAACCCACTGGGTGACCTCAGATGCATCATATAGTCTCAGCCCCAGAAAATTGTAGGAGAGAGTCACCTTAGGGTTGCCATAAGTTGGAAAAAAACTGAAGGCATACAACAACAACTTCCCTGTGACATTTGGTGGGTCTTATGTGAATGAGGTGTTGGATCTATTGTGGGGCAGTGTTAAGTGCTTTTGATAGATTCTGTCAAGTTTGGACTAAATCCCGGAGTGATTTACCGTCCCAGTGATATGGAAACCACCAGCCATCATTGATGGAAAGGTACCAACCCATATATGGACATGGGAGAGTTATTTCGGTGAGTCATTTGCTGAAGATTGTTACCCTGTGTACTGGGGGTCCCGGGAGGGACACCGAAACGTGCTCAACTAAAGGTGGGGAAAATTAGCTCAGAGCACTGCTTAGCGTTACGAGAGGCAGGGTAACGTAGCGAGATCTTGAACCCTATGTCTACAGGGCCGGGTCGAGTCAAGGAGAACACAGAAGTTGAAATAATAAATGATGTTTATTAAATACAAGCAAAACAGTGTATGCGACACACTCACACAAGATAACTAAAGAAAATAAAGGTTGGAGTGGTATAAAGGGATTTTTAGAAGGATTGCTGGTTTGGGTGATACTTCACCTGTCCTGAAGCCCAGAAAAATAGAGAGCGAGGCTGGGGTGCGATGTAACTCAGCACGTGGAGCTGAGGGGAGGCTCGCCAAGCAAAGCGGTAGCAAGGCAGGATGAAACTCGGGAGCGATCCGAGGAAGGTCTCGGAATCAAGGGTTTTTATAAGAAGAATTGTGACTGCAAGCTATGCCGTACTTGGGGGAAAACAATAGATTTGGAGTTGGAGACAAAGCCTCCGAAAGGTCAGAATCTGAATGATTGAGTTATCGTAGCGGTTCTCAGTGGAGTAGCCAGTATGCAAACGCAGAGTACTTGGGTATTGTATAGGTTACCCATCAAGCTGCCATCGTGGGGCAGAGGCTCTTTTGTAGGTTGTGTGCATACCTAATTGGAGTACTTGCCTGGAGGTCTCCTAAAGCAGTGTGTCAGCTATTTCTGGCCTGCCTGTTTTGTTCAGGAATATTACAGCAATTAACGGCTGAGCTTGTTTATATGCTTGTCCGGTGGCCTCGCAAGCACGTGGAGAGGAATAGAGAAGTGAAGCCGAATTATGATATCAAGAGGATATCTTTTAATATCCCCAAAGCTCGGACTAGCCAGGGCAGTAACAAGATGATCCCCATTATAGCTGGACTATTTTAGTATCTTTATGAATCCATACTGATGTAAAGGAAGTAAGAATACAAAGTGCTTAGTCCAGCACTCTTGCTGGGCTTCACCTCATACAAGCCAAAGTCAACAGAACTGGAAGAAGTCTGGTTCAAATCGTTCTTCCTTTTAAAACAGTGCTGGAGTTGTTATACATGGCTGCTGATTGCCATCATGAATGTCTCCATGTACATTAATGTCTCTGCAAGACTAGGAACTCCTAAAACTGTGTTATCTGTCATTTTGAACCTAATGATTTTGGATTCCTGGATGAGGGTCTTCATAAGCAACTGTATACAGCCATTAATTCATAAGTAGCCTGAAACTGAAAAATGTCCAAAGCAAGTTAAATAGTGATGGATTGATATGTGGAATACAATCATAGTACATAAACTTAATCAGTGTATCAAGCAAAGAGACTTAAATTTTTGAGGAAAATATATTATGGCACTGTGATTTCTGCCTGTTTTCTATATGGAAATCTTTCAAATGTCTGATCAGATTTCTATAAAGTACAGATACTGTATTTTTATTGCTACATACAGAGCGAAGTGTGTGTGTGTCTCTCTCTGTGTATGCTACATAACTTATATATCCAATATTTCTTCAGCCTGTTTTATTTCTGTTGTCCCATAAAGCATACCCATCATATAGGAAAAATTCTAATCAGAGAGGTTCTTGGTTTCTTTGATGATCTTATTGCATTATTATATGTGTTCTTTTTCAGTTCGCTGTATTTTATCTTTATGTTGAATTAAAATAAAATTCCCTGGGAAAACAAGGAAAACTATCACCTTGGCTCCCCCCAGTGCCTGTTTTGCAATCTAGCAATTCTCTGTTGCAGACTGAGGTATAAACTGTAAGGAGGCTTGCTATTCTCCCTTCATTTTACAAAGGATTTGTTGTTTCCTGAACATGGTGAAATCTTTTGAGTAGTTACATCATCCTATATCAGACAAGAATGAAATCTGTCAATAACACCTGATTGTGAATTAAAGAAGCTGTGAACAATCAGGTGCTCCAAGACAGAGTGAGATGGGGAAAGTTTAGGATTACCATATGGTCTTCTGAATTAAGAATGAATAAGGAGTTAATTTCAGTTTGCTTTGTATCCAAATTTATCCAGATTTGCAAAATCTGAATGCAGGAGCAAGCGGAACTTATATGCCTGTGCAACCATGGTCATTTCCTCACTATACTGTTATAGTGCTATTATTCCACTTTCGGCATCCTGTGAAATTCTGGGGTGTGTAGTTTACTGAGGCCGAAGAGCTCTCTGGCTGAGAATTCTAAAGGCTTCTCCCTAAAATGCAAGCCCAAGGATTCCATAGGATGTTAAAAGTTGAATAATAGCACTATAACAGTGTAGTGTAAGACATGGCCCATGTCTTCCTCACATGACTGACAAGGCCTGAGAGTGTTGACAAAATTTATATATGGGCTAATTCAGAGCTTGGCAAAAGTTAACTTTCTGGCATGATCTCTGGCTGGCCGTTTCTGGGAGCTGTCATACTAAAGAAATAAATAACAAAAACCCTCTGACTGCTTGTTTTCTACAAATACACACACCCACAGAGAGAGAGAGAGAGAGAGAGCATTGGCTGTTACATAGCTGCAGCCATAGAAAGCCTTTCCCCTTCCATCTTCATAAGGCAAGTAAATTTAGCCTAATGTCAAAGATTCAACATCTCAGTGTTAAGTACCCTCAAACCCTGTTTGGGCCTCATGAAATAGCATTTTGTTCAAGTCTCCATCATTCTCTGCCTTTTCACGGAAAGCAAGGTATCTGGCCTTTAAACACTGAAAACCAGGATTTCTTTGTTGTACACGAGCAATTTAATGAAAATGATATTGAAATGCCTTTTCTATGAAAAGTAGTAAATCAATTACAAAAGCAATTTCCTTACCCAGTGTGATTTTATTGTGTTTGACCAGGGCATTTGATAAGCATTAGTTCTTGCTGAGAGCAAAGAGTAAATTTTATTTCAATTTTGGCTTTTAAGTACCGAAATGGCTGCTTTTTACAAGAATAGTTTTGCTGAATACCCAGCTTCTTTGTATCTATCTGCAGCTGTGTGTGCATACATAGAGGCATGTGTGTGTCTACGCAAAGACATGTGTGTGTTTCCATGTATATGTGTGCAAATGAACAGAATCCAACAGCATAGTTGGAAATAGGTCTATATAAGTGGAATCAGAAGCAATGATTCACTGCCCAATAAAATGCCCTGCATGTCCTCAAAACCTGCTCTGGAAGCTTGGCGAATCCTCCAAATTATGAGTTCTGGTGGCAAAGAGGGTTGCTGCAAGGAGGGGGAAAAGTCCTATCATGCTCATGGATAGCTGCTTACAGAACATTAGATTTAGCCTCCTTCTCCCTGTCTATCAGTCAGTCTGCCTATCTGCACACAGAAGCATTGCTTCATATTTTCTGGAGAAATCAACTAAAGGAAAGCTGAAGCCCTCAGTAGATGTTTCATCATGAAGAATGGAGAACTGGGTGCAGGGTGGTAAGTGCAAATTGGTACAAGTCCCTATAGATTTAAGCAGATGAGATTAGCAATGCTAGCAACTGGCCAAAGTCAAATCCAAGTTACCAGTCTAAATGAGTATGGATGCAATCTAAACTCTTGGTTCCTGAAAAAGCTTATACAGGCTTAGATGCATACATGTTTGTCTGGGGCCAGTCCCCGTAGGTTCAACAGTACAGCCTTGAACCAAACTTTGCATCTATCAGCTGATGTTTCTTGCTTCAGGTTTTGGCCACTGGCCATCTTCATTAGAGATAAGGTAAAGACAAAGCTCTCTATTAGGAAACAGACAGCAGATGATAGGTGCAAAGTTGGGTCTAAGCATGCATTTCTATGTGTTTGCAGTGTCTTACATTGCAACTGATGGGACGGACCAGAAGTAAATACATATACAGCCAGAGTTATTATTCCAGCAGCAACAATCAAGATGAGTACTTGGATGTAGTCATAGACACTTAAATATCTTTAAATCCAAACACTGTGCTTTAGCTGGTCTGTGGATGATGGGCCCCTTTTTATACATTTAACACAAAATATTTTTTCCTTGAATGAACAGGAAGCGTCAGTAAGGCTTTTGCATATAGCTTCTCATTATATGTTTCTGCCACACCATCCACACCTCATTTCCTTTGAAAGCAATTATAGTAGAGAAAAGTCTGCTTGTCTATCTGCCCCAATACTAATTTAATACCAGCCATTTCTCTGATATATTCATTCCTTATTTGATCCTATCTATTTTTATTAACAGTTGAAAGGAGACACCTCATTTCACAAATGATTATCTTCTCATTCATGTTGCTTGCTCAGTCTCTATGTCTGACAATGGTAACATAATGTATGAAAATTGTATTTATACATTTGTGGATATGGAGGTTCCAAAAGAGAAGCCAGCTGATATTTGATATTATTTTCTTTTTGTCATTGAAATGTTATCTCCCTCTCCATCCTTCTCAAAAAGTGCATCAACACACATGGCTTCTTTTGTTTCTTGAAGGATATTCTTATCCTGTCTTTTGCAGGGTGTCAAACAAAAATGAAGGCTACAGAGACAAAAGCCTAATCCCAAAACACGACTTACACATTTCTGTACTTCTTATTTTATCCTCAGAAAAGCCAGAGCCACAGTGAAACATTTCAGAAGATGTAATCATTTGTGGAAATTCTCTCCTCAAATTTAATTTGCTTTCATAAAAACACACTGAAATGAAATGATAGTACAGCATATTGGCAAAAATATGATTCATTGATTTTAATTTAAAAATTGCTTGCTGAGAGTCACCCGAAAACCACCTAGTGCGACAGTAGCGAAGGTGCTTCCAAGGAAATACTCAGAGCAATTTTCTTTTGTCTCCTCTCCTGCTGAATTCAATATTCTAGATCCACCCATAAAGTTAATGGAAACTTTATTCAATTGTGGATGCCTTTGATCTATGGCAGATAACTCTTGTCAGCTATTTGAATGAGAATGAAATAAGACGCACTTCTCTGTAATAGGCAACTCTGGTGATAATTGTCCTAATCATATTTGAGGTCTCTTCTGCTACAGAGTCCTTTGCAGCTGGGACTCCTTCTCACTTGTCCCAAAGGGTAGCATAGCACTGGGTAGACCTAGTGTGTAGTTCCAGATGGGTAGCTTTCAGGTGAACATAGAGTAAGCTCTTAACAGAAAGGGCAGTTTGGCCATGGAAAACATTACCTGCGATCTGGCCTTTCCTCCCTGGAGGTCTTCAATCAGAAGTAGACCACATTGGATAACTACCTGCAGATACTCAAGCCTTTGAGTTCCTGTATTGGATTTCCTGTGTTAGAACTCCTATATAGAGAATGGGATTGCATTAGATGGCCTGAAAGGTCCCCTCCAATTCAATAATTAAAGCAGCACCAATACAGAAGCTGCACCTGAGTCTCATAGTAATTCAACTGTTATTTGACTTGATATTGGCCATGCTGGCTGGGAGATTCTAAAGACTGTATCAAAAAGTAACTCTTCTATGCTCTGGTTGTGAGGACAATATGGTGGAAGGAGAACTATGCTCATTATTTTGAACTCCTTGGAGGAAAGGCTGGGCATAAATGTAATCAATAAAATGAATATGAGGGTGTTAAAAATCAATAGCATTCCTGAAACAAACCAGAAGTCAATAAAAAAAAAGGCAGAGCATGGGAAGGTATATGCTCCCTACAGATGTTCCCTATTAGGATGCTCACTAAGGCATTTTATACAAGCTGAAGTTTTAGAACATTCTTCAAAAGCAGCTTTAAAGTCCTATCCAGTCTGGGACTTGTTTAGCCTAGGACTTTTTCTTTCCATTGGTTCCACCTAAAACATTCAAAATGATAGAAAGATGTCCCTACTTTTTAAAAAAATGAAGCCCCATGCTATGTAATATAGTCATCCCCTCTGTATTGCTATGTGTAGGCATGTAAGGAAGGAGGTACCTCTTCAATATCACAATCAGTGTCAGGCTGAAGGGACACCTGCTCAAGAACACCTGTGGACCTGATGGGAGAAGAAGAATGGGTGCCACCTGTCCTGTGCTGACAGCCAGCCAAGGTATCTAGCTGTCTAATCAAGTTGTCATCAGGAGCTAGCAGACAAAGTTTCTCCTAGTTGTTTTGCAGTCCAAGTTCTCAGTAGGTTTAGAGAAACACAGTCCAAGTTTACCCTAAGTCCAGACATTGTGGCAAAATTCTTAGTGCAGGCAAAGGTCAGGGGCTCAAGGAGCGCAAGCAAGGAATTCAGGAGCAAGCTGAGCCGCTATTATCTGTAGGATCAGCTGGCTACAACAGCTTCTTCCCATTCTGACCTTTTGTTATATAGGCTCAGGGTCTTACACAGCTGTGGGCCTAATTAATAAGTCCTTATATAAACACTGCCGGAAGCCTGGGCTCTCCTTTTTCCACCTACACTAGCTTCCCTAAGTATTGTTCCTCTTATGTCTCTAGCATGTTGGGAAGGGTCCTAGGACAGGGATATGACACTATGACAACAACAGCAGGCATAAAGGGGTCTTTCTGCACTACATTTTTATAGTGCTATTATTCCACTTTCAACATCCTGTGGAATTCTGGGCCTTGGTAGCTTACTGAGGCCAAAGAACTCTCTGGCTGAGAATTCTAAAGGCTGCTCCCTAAACTGCAGACCCCAGGATTCCATAGTATATTCAAAGTGGAATAGTAACACTTGAACAGTATAGTGCAGAAAGGCCCAAGGAGAGGCAACCTAGCGCTGAGAACAAGAACAACAACAACAAAATAGAGAAAAGTATTGAGAACAGCTCTGTTGCCCGGAATGTTCCTGGGCAATAAAATGATGACAGCTGCTGCAGAGGCATAGTGGACAGAAGCAGAAGCAGCAGCAGGGCGTCCAAGATTTCAGGCCCTGGCATTTGCCCTGTTACACTAAATGCTGACATCCAGTCATGTCCTGGAATCAGCTCAAGTCGTTTTGTTTCCTGAGACAAAAGACGAGATGACCCTTTTCCCTATACAGACTGGTCGTTCAATACTTCAATACTAGAGCTTAGGGATCCAAGAAAGCGAGCATGGAAATCTGGGATGCTAACACAACAAGTATAGGAGTCCTAGGAGTGAATGATTTTCACTGTCTCATTCAGTGCTAATAATTTGGGGACAGGGGGAAAAATTGACAGGCTTAAATTCTTATTTGGAAGCAATGCCCAATCTCCCCCACAGTTATTCTCATGAGAGAATGAAAGAATCCATCAAGGGAAAAAGGAAATACTTCTTCAAGGAAAGCATAGTTAAACTATGAAATTTACTTCCACAGGATGTAGTGATGGAATCAATGTGGACGGCTTAAAAGGGAATTAGACAAATTCACTGAGGATATTGCTACTAGTTATGCTATTGCCTCCAGTATTAGAGGTAGTCTCAGTAACAATTACTGGGAACAAGAATGGAAGACTTCTTTTGTGCTCATGACTGCCCGCAGGCTGCCCACAGGCATCTGGTTAGTCACTGTAGGAGCAGAGTGCTGGAATAGATAGGTCTTCAGTCAGATTCAACATGGTTCTTATGTTCTTGTAGTGTGCTGGTCATGGAGTTCTACATCTGATCATTTTCTTACAAATGTTAAGGATGAAACCATCAGCATGCATATATATTATTAATTATATGACTGTAGTTTGCTTGGCAAAAAAGTGATATATTGGTGGTTATAAAGCAGGATGTAGTAGGTGAGAATGTGTCAAGAGCAAAAATTTATAAGTGAATCAAAAATCATATGATGTCATTTGATCTGGACACCAGTACTGATTGATACAGATACTTGGGTATATTTATTAGTCCAAAACCATGAAACTACTACTACTACTGTTACTACTACCTCTCCTCCTCCTCTTCCTCCTCCTGGAAAGGAGTATAACTGTACCTCAGAAAGTGACCTGTTCATGTCAGGGGCAAAATCTTCTCTGAGAGCATTTAACAACTTTCATTTCCCTTGTGATGCACTAGTACACAATTAAGTTGTTACATAA
The DNA here is from genome assembly GCA_030412105.1 of Cyclura pinguis. Lineage (NCBI taxonomy): Eukaryota > Metazoa > Chordata > Lepidosauria > Squamata > Iguanidae > Cyclura > Cyclura pinguis. The sequence goes on from CM059600.1 coordinate 138,413,061, forward strand.
TGAATTTATTATGCTATTAACACGCTAATTGCATTACAAATACATCCTCTTATTTCTGAAATATTTATGATCTAATTGACTTGTTTAAATCCCTGTGCAATTACAACTCATCTGGCAAATTTAGCAGTGTAATCCTTTGCATGGGTCCTCAAACACAAGTCCCATGGTATTCTATGGGGCTTACTCCTGTTGTGGGTAATTGGACATATTATTGTAGCTTTATTTATATATTAAAATAAGAAAAGTGTCACTCTTTTACATGAGCTGAATTTTAGGCCCCAAGCATCAGATAAATGAGGTGAAGAAGAAGGAAGGCTCATTCTAGCCAAGATCCGGTAACAATGGTGGCAGAGATTAAGAGCATCATACTACACCACTATACCACTATTATTCCACTTTAACTTCCATGGCAAAATCCTGTGGAATCCTGGGATTTCCAGTTTAGGGAGGGGCATTTAGAATGCTCAGCCAGAGAGTTCTCGAGCTTCACTAAACTATAAACCCCAGAATTCCACAGGATGTGGCATATGGCAGACATGGCAGTTAAAGTGGAATAATAGCACTAGAACATTTAACTGTTTTCTGCCAATGTATTTCAGCCATCACTGTAAGGGGGTGGATGAAGCATTATCATTTTTCTCCACTTCTTGCTCAGCTGCATAGGAGTATCTCTTGAGTGCAGTGCCATTCCTTCTGCCTGACTACTAATCCTCTTGAGGTATATGTGCATTTCAGCTTCCCTTGAGCACATGGGAGAGATGGAGTAACATTTTCCCAGCATAAGGTTTCTTCTTCCTCCCTCCAAATTCAAGGAGACCTGGACTCCACCCAGAAATACCCCTATAGCTAGTCAGTAGCCTGGAGGATGAAGGCATGCTAGGAGTGCCACCCTACTGTTGCTGAGACAGCGACTGGTGGAAATACTGAATACCTCCTTGTGCAATGCCCTTTATTGGTAAATTTATCATACAAAGGCCCACTTGATGTAACAACATTTTGTTGTTCACCTCTGTCTGCTTTTGACATGTGAGATTATTTCACTGGTACGTTTTTATTCCGTTGAATACACTTAGAATTTTAGCTTCAAGGACATAAACACACTCATCAAAGCCATGCAAGCGAGCAAAAAGGTCTTTCCTGAAAATTAAAGTTGATTATTCAGGCAAGCCTGGTACCACAAAGGTGTTCAGTATTTTTGTGTATCCACTAGCTATGGGCACAAGCGGGTAGAACACAGAGAGAAGGGAGTAAACTGGCAATAACTATGTTTAATAGGATGAAATGGTTACATTAATTTAGAAAAACTTGGCATGGCACAAGGCACAAATCCAATCATCAGGTCAATATCCTTCCTACCCTGTTTGCTGGAAGGACCATTCCAGTACAGAGTCCCACTATAATATAAAAGGTTGCAAACATTATTCTTGCTGTTGCTGCTGTTGTGTACCTTCAAATCATTTCTGACTTGTGGTGAGCCTAAGGCAAACCTGTCATAGGATTTTCGGGGGCTGAGAGTATGTGATGTGCCCAAGGTCACCCAGTAGGTTTCCATGTCTGAGTGGGAAATCGAACCCTGGTCCTACTAGCACCTACTAGCTATGGGGAATTGAACTCTGGTCTCCAGGGTTGTCGTCCAACACTCACTACACTATGCTGGCTCTCTAAACCATTACATTCTTACTTTCTCTCTGAATGCTTGTGAAAGTGAGAAAGGTACAAGATAGAATTAGTGATAAACTAACACTCCAGACAAAATAGTAACTCCACAATGATTGGGTCCATAGACTTAAAGCTCTCTGACCTGACAACCATCCCCACTTCTCCTCTTCATATTTCACAGCAATAGACAGCGAACCAGACAGGAGATTTGTATGTCCCACTACCAAAGGTGGCAAATACATTATATTAGACATGATTAGTCACAAGTTATATAATAAATTCTATTTAAAAAATCAATGTCCTGGTTTTCCAGAATTTGTCCAGAAATCACCTATATAATAATTTTTTTCTAGAAACTCTCAGCCCATGACCTGACATAGCTGAGAATTATGTTTAAATATAACATAGAAGAAGACAAGGGGGACAAAAAACCCTCTGAACCAATCTTGCCAAGAAAACTCCATGACAGTTTCATCTTAGGGTCACCATAAATCAGAAACAACTTGAAGGCCCACCACAACAACAAACAACACACATTAACAGTCTCCCATGGTCACCTCGCCAATATACTCTGCTTTTACCTTGAGGTCTAATACATACCCACCACTAAAAATATGTGTTTCATACCTGTGGTCCATGAAGAACACCCTGCATGAAATATAGAAATATAATAAAGATTCTCCAAGATTTTAGGGTTGTAAGGTTAAGAAAAGTATGGGTTGCCCTCTGTTCATTTGTGTGAGGAACCTGAACTAGCATCGAAGAAGATAATAATGAATGTTTTTAAAAGGGAAAACTGTTCCCTCTAAAACTGTTTTTTCCTAGCTGCAAAAACTGAAAAGATTCAGATCTAGTGCATCTGTTACCCTGTGTACTGGGGGTCCCGGGAGGGACACCGAAACGTGCTCAACTAAAGATGGGGAAAATTAGCTCAGAGCACTGCTTAGCATTACGAGAGGCAGGGTAACGTAGCGAGATCTTGAACCCTATGTCTACGAGGTTGGGTCGAGTCAAGGAGAACACGACAGTTGAAACAATAAATGATGTTTATTAAATACAAGCAAAGCAGTGTATGCGACACACTCACGCAAGATAACTAAAGAAAATAAAGGTTGGAGTGGTATAGAGGGATTTTTAGAGGGATTGTTGGTTTGGGTGATACTTCACCTGTCCTGAAGCCCAGAAAAATAGAGAGCGAGGCTGGGGTGCGATGTAACTCAGCACGTGGAGCTGAGGGGAGGCTCGCCAAGCAAAGCGGCAGCAAGGCGGGATGAAACTCGGGAGCGTTCCGAGGAAGGTCTCGGAATCAAGGGTTTTTATAAGGAGAATTGTGACTGCAGGCTATGCCGTACTTGGGGGAAAACAATAGATTTGGAGTTGGAGACAAAGCCTCCGAAAGGTCAGAATCTGAATGATTGAGTTATCGTGGCAGTTCTCAATAGAGTAGCCAGTATGCAAACGCAGAGTACTTGGACATTGCATAGTTTACCCATCAAGCTGCCAGCGCAGAGCAGAGGCTCTTTTGTAAGTTGCGTGCATACCTAATTGGAGTACTTGCCTGGAGGTCTCCTAAAGCAGTGAGTCAGCTATTTTCTGGCCTGCCTGCATTGTCCAGGAATATTACGGCAATTAACGGCCGAGCTTGTTTACGTGCTTGTCCGGTGGCCTCACAAGCACATGGAGGGGAATAGAGAAGTGAAGCCAAATTATGATATCAAGAGGATATCTTTTAATATCCCCAAAGCTTGGACTAGCCAGGGCAGTAATACATGTATAACTGAGCCTTGCCGGTAAGAAGTAGAGTAGGGTTTTTCATACTATTGGGCAGAAGCCTGGGTGGTCTTGGTTTACAAGTGACTTCCTCATGTGTTATCTACATACCTTAAATTAATCCTGACCTCCACTAATGAGCCTTTCTTTGCCAGATATTCAGTTTGCATGTGAAACACAGCCTTTCAGAAACAAAGAGGTAGCTGGGAGCATAAGTGTTCTGTGGTACATCAGCATCACTAACCTCAGAACTCTATCTCTTTTAGTGTGTGCAACAAATTGGCTCAACTATGGGGCTTTTATTCCCTGGTCAAATAGGGAAACAGATTTTTTTAAAATTAACCTCTCAGATCAAATATGAAACAGGGGCGGTTTGCAATCCATGTATTTTATTTCAGGCTTGTGATACATTACAAAGAAAGAAGTGTTCAACAAAGTGAACACATTTGAAAAGATATGCAATAAAAAACTGCTCATCTTTGTAATAATATTATTACTCTGTAGGGCATATACAATGTGTCCATTTGGGGAAAAAAACTTATCAAGATATCTCTGGATTTTCTCCTGTTTCTTTAAAGATTACTTCTGGATGCAGCTTTTGGAGAATAACTCCCCAAAGTCCCTAGATGGTAACACCACTTTCCATGTTGGTTGTGAGGATTCTGGAAGCTGCAATTTTTTGAAAAAATGAATACATTTAGGTCGAAAAAGAGGTCTGTGGAAAATTTCTTTAAGCATCTGTTCATCCCCAATAACTTGGGAGTTCTCCACATTTCACAGACTTATTCCTTCATTTCTTCACATACAACCAACTGAGCTAAAACATTGAAAATTTTGCACCCCACTTTCCTTGACATCCTTATTTTTCAAGGTATATTTAATCGATGGACAGTGTGGATGTCTGTGGACATTAATACCAATCCCTAGGCCCTAGAAGACAGGGACGAGCAAAAGGTGGTAATCTCCAGGTCAGAATGAAGCTACAGCCATTGACCAAGGCATTCCTTTAGCCTCCAGGACGTAGCTTGATTCTCCACACCTTCCAGTGACTGATATAGGACTCTTTGTCCAGGAAAATTAGGCTACCGTCAGTGTATGGTTTGAGGGAAACAGTTCCATGGTTTAAAAAGGAAACAATTGCATGCAGTACTTGATAACTTTTCAGCAGATCTTCTGCCAATCTTTTAAAAAAAAGTTTCCTGCACAAATCTTTGTGTGAAATAAGAGTCAGTCATCATCACTGACACTAACCTGCAGCAACCTTGTGGTCCAATTTAAGGATGCAGGAAGCTGAGAGAGGTTTCTTGCAGAATCCACAGTGTCTCTCAATACATGTACCCCATGGGTGGAATAAAGATTACTCTCTTTTACCTTCTATCATTACCAGCTTCAGGAGTGGAAGGCTCTAGCTGGCATATCTAGGAAGTCTCTGATTGATTTCCCTGCTGCTTTTACTCGGGGGTTTGCTGAGATTGCACCACTTCAGCCTTCCTTGGAGAAACAGAAGATTTCTGTTTCCAATACTGCTGCCTTCTAATTTGACAAACACAAATATTGCCCCATAAAGAACAATGAAATGCCACCCAGCAGAACACAAAAGCCATAACAGAGACAAATGCCTTGTGTTTAATCTCTTATCTCTTCTAAAAGCCTCAAGAATGTGTTTCCGTTTCATGCTGCTGGCTCTTATTTATGGGCACAGATTGCTTAAGTGAGCAAATTCTCTAAATAGCTACAAAGCCATTATGATAAGAACAGCAAGGGGGCAGTAAAATCTTGACATTTTGGATACCTGAAAAGATGATGATGTGTTTGGTAGGTGGATCATCACAGCTACCAAACCCTTTAGCTGCAGTCAGATAAAGTTTCCAAATTCAATTTCATCAATACCAAGGAACAAAAGAATGTGTGTGTGTGCATGTGTAGTACAAGGAAACAGAACAATGTGATGAAGTCTATTCATCATCAAGCTCCCAACATTTACAGCTGAAGTGATTTCTCCTCCCTCCTGTAATTGTCTTCCTAGCTCTACATGGAGACATCCTAAGGGAAGGAAAGACTAGATAGAATGTCCTGTCTTCAAACAGTTTGACCAAAGTGATCAGGATGAATGGAGGAAATGAGAACGTACTTATGGCCGCGATTAACTTGGGATGAGAGCCAGCGTAATGTAGTGGTTTGAGCATTGGACTATGACCCTGGAGGCCAGACTTCAATTCCCCTCTCAGCCATGGAAACCCACTGGGTGACCTTGGACACATCACACACTTTCAGCCCCCAGAAAACTCTGTAATAGGTTTGCCTTAGGGTCTCCGTACATCAGAAGTGAGTTGAGGGCATACAACAACAACCTGGTATAGTCATAGAAGGCAGGATCTATCAAAGTAATGTTTGATCAGTAGAAAACATACATACGTGTAGGACCAAACTACATATTATGTTCAGCATAAACTTTTAAAAAGCATGACTTGCTGTTCTAGATATTTCTTTTCACCTTCTTTTTAAAGAAAAGGAAGCTATAGGGGCATCCTGATGTGGGTTGAGACAATGGAATGGGAAGAGGAAGGTTAACTTTTTTTTCTTTTACCAGTTGTCAATTAAAAGCTGACAAGCACTCTTTAAGCTTCTAATCTCTTTCCCTCAAGATATGTTTATTTTCAGAAAGAGTAGAAGTTAGTTGGGTAGGTGATGACAGAACAACTGTTAAGCTGTGTGAAGTACCCGAGTTCCTGCCCAGCCTGACACCTCTTTGTGTCCAGGTCTGAACAGCCAGGGAGATCTCTGGATCAAGCCAGGGCTATGGCAAACAGGTCTGCTTCCATTCTCCCTTTCTGAGAACGCAGCACCCTCCTCACCCTTGTACCTTCTTGGCTTCTCCGTCCAGGGTTATCTCCCTCCACTTGCTTCCCTTAAGTTCTGGTCCTTCTCGGTAATAGGAACAAGCAGACTTTTAATCCTGAAACAAAGTGGTAGTCTTGGTACTAATGTTGTAATAATGGTACTAATAATGATGATGGTAGCGTGTATAATCCAGTCCAGAGAAATGACACTGTCTTGAGGCTGCTTCTGTAGAAACATATAAACAAATCTTTATTAAACACACTATCAAGGTAAAACTTATTTTGTAATTAAGCACAACACCTCTTTCTCTGCCTCTCTCTCTCTACACCAACCCTCTCTTCAACTCTAGCCTAAAACACTTCCCAAACTCTAAACTGGACTTCACTGTTATTCCACTCTCTCCGCCAGCCCCTCCCCTGGGCTATCCAAGGTTCCATTTCAACAACCAATCACTTTTTAGCACTCTCAGTCCCTAAGGAGGCCCTGTTGTCAAGCCCCCCCCCACCTCAGGTTCGTCATAAGCTGCCCCTCCCATAATGTAATCCTGAACTAGTGTGAAATATTCTACTTTTGCTAAACTACTGATGGGCCACCAATTCTAAACACACTTTCTAAAGTGTACGCTTTTACATGTCTTATGAATATTATAGAGGTTATGTGTCAACTATTGGAAACTAGCTTAATGAACTGACACACGTTTTCCCTCAAGCTCAAATACATTAATTTTTCCAGGTGCTTTTTGATTGTGTTTTATATAATTGAACAAGCTGCCCTGCCTCCTTCCGCCCCCCCGCTGCCAATCTTTTATGGAGCTCATCCTATGATAGTGCGATATCCAGTTGTACTACATTAGTCTCAATTTTAGCTGCAGCTTATTATATGATATCTTACCACTCCTGGTGCTGTGCCATGTTGCACCACTGTTGCGTCATTTGGAAGTAAACTCTATTCTCACTTGAAATAACAATGACCTCCTGTCCCGCTACTCTTCAGTAACCACAGTGGTCTCATTCTGCTTTGTTGTGATATTGGGAGCATACTGGGTGCAGTGTGGGTGTGGTTTCATTGCTTCTCCTGTGGAAAGAGAGGATGTTAATGTATAGAAGTTGTGTTTTAATCTACATTTGTGCATTTAAATGGTTTTGTAATATACTTAGGGCCTTTCTGCACTACACTATTATAGTGCCGTTATACCACTTTCAACATCCTGTGGAATTCTGGGGTTTGTAGTTTCCTGAGGCCCAAGAGCTCTCTGGCTGAGAATTCTAATGGCCCCTCCCTAAACTGCAAGCCCCAGGATTCCATAGGAGGTTAAAAGTGAAATAATAGCACTATAACAGTGTAGGGCAGAAAGGCCCCTAGTCTCTGGAGCAGCAGAAAACAAATCTTCAACATGACATTCCTTCAAATATTTAAATATGGCTGTCATGACACCTCTTAACCTTCTTTTCATCAGGCTAAACACACCAAGCTCCCTAAGCTGCTCTTCACTGGGGATGGTTTCCAGACCCTTCACGGTTTTGGTTGCCCTCCTCTGGACATGTTCCAGCTTATCCTTTTTGACATTGGGTTCAGGAAGAGCTTAAAGAGTAAATAAGGCATAAACATACAGAGGTTTAAAAAGTAATATACACAGAAAGAACAGAGAAAATGTAGGGGGATAAAACAGGAAAAATGCTTTTGGAAGTGGTGTTGTGTGTGTGCATCTTTCCCAAGTTAGGCAGGGAGTGGAAGTAGTTCCATAATAGCATCATTATGTAATTATACAGTTATGGCTTCCTGTTTTTTTTTATTATTATTATTGTTTTGTTCTTTTTGTTGCTTTGGTTTTGTTTTTTTAAAAAATAACAATCATGAAGCAGGAAGGGGAACAAACAGGGTCATGTAAATGGTATCTCTTGTACTTCAAGTCTGGGAAAGACAATATGTGGTACTGAAGTGCATATGTGGTGATGGTATGAAAGTGTTTGTTGTTGTTCTGCTACGTTTCTGAGTACAGGAATGCTAGTTTTTGAATGAAACGACCTGAAACAACTGGCTAGTGTGATAAGCACCTATATGCTGTTCTGTGTCTGTGGTATATTTCAATCCAGATTAGGAAGGCTAATCGAAGGTAGAGTTAACATTAGATTTTACGTGCTGGTTTAAAATCCTGATTTGAATCTATTCATATATTTCCTTAGAGCAGGCAAGACTTAGAGGCTGAATTGCCTTTCAGTTCAGCCTCCAAGAGACAGGATGATGTCAGGCTCCTTCATCCCAAAGACATGCTCTTTTGGCCGAAATCTTGCCTCCTGACAACATAGGGATTCTTTTCTTGATGCAGAGAGAAGCACGGAATGATGACTTTCTATACATAGCTTTCTATGACAATGAAATATTTTGTTAGACTGTAATCTGATTCAAATGCATTTTGTGTTTATGGAAGCGATTTTCCTAACATAAAGCATATTGCATGCTATTTTCACTAACACATGCATTTTTGTGAGCCCCCTAACTTTTTTTTTTCTTGTAGACAGGTACAAGAACTGCTTCACAAAATTCAGAGAAGTGGGAATACAGATCATCTTGTTTTGGTTCATGTGTAGGTTTGGGATATATGAATTGAGTAAAATTATATAAAATGTCAAATTAAAATGTGAATAAAACAAAATTTCTACATCCCTACCTCCCCCAGTGTGTATCTGCATGTGTGTATGTGTGCCTAAACTTATATGGATTCCTGTCTTACGATATAATTTCAGCTAGCTGACCCCAGTATTTTCTTTCCACTCTTATTATCTATAATTATGTGTTCTGTTGCAGTGAGTCCTATAGACTAATTATGCCCTGCCAGAGAACAGATCAGAAATATTATATGGCTGAAAGTTAATTAATATCACCAGCACTCCAGTATACATTTATACTTTCTCAAGAATTTTAGCTGTAAAAAAATGCAACAAAGTTTCTGTGTTCTTTCTTCAGACCTGGCTCACATTTTCAAGACTGGAGTTCAATGCTTCACATAATTTCTGGAAAGTAAACTTTATCAAGTGCTGTGACACTTACTCCTGGTCGACTTGTGACTTTCCTAGTGTTGTTGGACTGCAGCTCCCATCATCCCTCAAAATTTGTTATTCTGGCTAAAGCTAATGGAAGAATAACAAATTGTCCACATCTGCTACGTATGCTTATTTCGGAGTTAAGTCCCAGGTGCACATACTTCACCTAGCATACGTAGATTTGCAGTCTAAATTGCTTGAAGTGCAAGGGATGCTTTCCCAAGTTATGACAATTTCCAGATTTGCTAAATGAATTTAATATGCAATACAGTCTAAAAAGAATATTTAATAAATACCAAAGTCTATGCACACAGCGAGAAATAGCAATGGTTATATCTGCATATTTGTTCAGGATAATTGATAGAATTTTTAATTAAATATTTTAAAAGGTAATAAGCTAATTCACTGTGTGAAAGAAAATGGAACTAAGGCAGTTGCTTGTTGGGCTGAACCATTTGTAGATTTAAGCAAACATTTTCAAGAAGCCTTGCATTCTTGAGGAACTGTCACTCTTATTGGGTGGGACTTCATGACACCCTTCCAGAGACTTTGGGTGAATCTTAAATGGAGAGAATGTCAGTTAGGATAAGCAGGCCCTTCACCTATTTGCCCTGTGTCACCTAAATTTGCCCCTGTGCATAGAAATGTAATGTGCCTTAGGGAACTTTCAGCTACCTTCCTCTACATATTTGGGCTCATGTTTTGTTGAACAAAGAGGAGGTATTTCTTAGTGAAGGAAAAAAAATAGGATTATCTTGTTTATCTGTTAACATAGAAACATTACTGTTACCCCAAAACATGGGTGACTCAGGGGTCAACCTGTGATACCAGTACCTGCATGGGGAATTATTAGTTCATATTAGGAGGCCTGCAAGAGTGGAGTAACCTAGTGAGATCTTTTACACCAATGTTTACCAGTACTTCTGCAGGGAAAAACCAGAGATCCAAAAATAAGCTTAATTATGTTTTATTAGAAGAATTAATTGTACACACAATCCAAGCAGTCACACAGTCTTACAAAGCTAACTGTAGGAAAAGGCAGGAAAGATTTAGATAGCGAGATCTCAAGGCATAATGGGTGATATTTACCAATCTAGAAGAGGAGTGAAGAAGCAGTGATGTGGCTTAGACTCACATCTAAGGATAGTATACAATTGGGAATTAGAGTAGCAGACTGGCACCCACCAACTGATGTACTGCAAGTCTGACTGGCCAAAACTAGGAGTTTAGATATCCAATTTCTGCCTGGAGGGAAAGGGTGTGAATGGCCGTCTGGCCAGGTAAACAATGGAGTTTGCAGAGTGGACAATAAGGTCTAGAATAGGATAATGGTCTTAGCATGAGGTGACAAAGGGCTAATGGTTGTCCTGATAGCTGGGTACTTTTTGGATAGGTTTTAGGATAAAGGAGAGGTTTGCTTGGTTGGAGGAAGAGGAGTTAAGACAATCAGCAGTCTGGTGAGAATCTCCCAGTCACTATTGTTCAAAAGGCAGAATCGTTAAGGCTAAGGCAAGCCCATTATCTCTGGAGTTTGATTTCCTGACTATGACCTGGCTATGCCTAAAGGTGTTCTCTAACCTAATTCGCATTGCACATGTTTGGCCAGTCTGTTCCTCTTGTCCAGCTCAGCCATACAGCCATAGCAGGGCATGTTTTATATCAATGTCAATTAATATGTTTTCCCAATTAAATCATATTTCATCTATTAAACCATATCAGGATGTGGGAGTGTACAGCCTAGTAACATTACAGGAAACTGCCTTATGAGTGAACTCCACTTGCTCAGTAAACATCAAGACTGGGCAACCTGTGCCCCCGCAGCTGTCATTGAACTGACGCTTATATTAGCCCTAGCCATCATAGCCAATGAGAAAGGATGAAGTTCTTTTTTAAATACATCCTTTCAAATTCATCTTTCATATAGTTTAGTTCTATTCACAGTGTCATATCATTTTAATTTTAATTTTGTAATACTTTTAGCTATGTGTGGTTTTACTTTTATTTTTTTTTATTCTATAAGCCACCTTGAGTCCCATGCTTGGGAAAAAACTGAGTGCCACTGGATGTAGACCAATGAAGGTTCAGTCTTTCATTTGTCTCCATTCCAGTTAACAATAATTTAAACCTTTGGTGTTTCAGTGTGGTCTATATCCCCACAGCATACCCATTTTTGGTCCAGTCCTATGCAAGTTCATTCAAATCCCAAGTAAATAGTATACAAATAGTGATGTTCATTGTCTTTTAAATCCTTGGAGTACTACAGATTCAAGAATTTTAGGGGGGAAATAACCTTTCAGATTTAGATCTGAAAAGGCAAATTCAAAAATGAATTCTTGAGTCAAGAGGAGGAAACAAGAGGCATACTGCTGAATGGAGTTAATCATAGTTTTCCCATGCAGTTTAAATGTAAAATATGCTCTCCACTTGAGTATCATTGGATAACCAACTAGGCAGATTCTTTTCTTAAGTACAACTATGCCCCAGTTTAATCAGCTAAGAATTGCATAGATGCTTTTGTTCTTTTATCCACTGAAGTTAAGAGATGGGGGTGGTTTGTTACAATTAATTTCATTTGGCACATTAGCCAGCTGATTCCATTATCTCTAATTTGCACATATGGTTGAAAGCTACATTCACGTATCTGGATTCAATTGCCTTTCATATATCTCTTTATTTGCGAAAGTGCTGCATTCAGAACAATTTTATTAATTGGCCACCTTGATACTGCCTTAGCTAACATATCATTCTTTAAACTCTCTTCATGATCTCTTTTAAAGATAATTTAGTTTCTCTTCTGTCAGCTTCAAAAAACCACACTATGATCATTACTGCTTCATATACTTCTAATTTCCTTTAGTCTTTTCACTGTTAACATTTAATCACCTCTGTTTTAGAGGTATAGTGGTGATATTGCTGAACATCTTGCAGTGTAGCCAAGGAGTGGTCAGAATTGTCCCTTTTCTAATAATCCTTCCAATCTTTGTCTTGCCAGTCTGCAGTGATGTAGACTCGAGCCTATAGACTCGGACTCAAGTCGGACTTTAGTCACTTCAGTGACTCAGCTCAGACTCGACTCAGCCATAAATGATTTACTGACTAGACTCGACTCAAGACTTGTATATTTTCAATGACTGACTTGATGCCCTTGGTTCAGTAACATAACACATTCATCCAGAAACCTTACAACTTTGAAAAACGGCTCCATCTCTTTTTGCCTACTAGTGACATGACAATCTCTCTCAAGCCCAAAGCATGGGTGCATTTCTCAGAGGGGAACAGCAAACAGGTTAGGCAATGGGCTTGAGGCAGGCTTGAGATCTGCTCAGCAGCCTGTCCCTGCTGCATATTGAAGGAGCCTTCCTTCAATGGTTCCTAAGAGCAAAAGACAAGACACGCCCCCAGTGCAGGGTGCATTTCTCAGAGCGGAATAGCAAATGTGTTAGGCAACGGGCTTGAGGAAGAAGGATCCTTCCTTCTGAATGTTTTGAATCTTCAGTAATGAGGAGTAAGGTAGGATCCTATTCCCCACTTCCAAGCTGCAGACAGCAAAATTGCAAATATGGAGAGGCAACTCTGCTTAAATTGTTAAAACTGAATTTATTTCTCTCTATCCAATAATTCTGGAATTTTGGCTGGGGTATAAAGTTGGCTTTCAGACTTGAGACTTGACTCAAGACTTGATTTTAAAGTATCTTCAAGGACTTGAGACTTGAAGGTAGAGACTTGAGACTTGACTTGAGACTTTAAATAAAAGACTTAATTACATCACTGCCAGTCTGCCGATCTCCATTTTGCTTATTCTCCTCATAGCAAGATGCCAAAAATTTAGTATTTGTCTTCACTGACTAACACTGTCATGTATCATTTAAACTGCACATTAAGTGGACTACTGTTTCTTTCTCTTCAGCTTGAGACAAGCTGTGTTTAAGCACAGGGAAAAAAAGGCAAGTAAGAAGAGGTGGTTTAAATCTTTTTCCTCCTATCATTTTTCATCCCCAAATAGTGATGGGAAAATAACTTTTTGTCACTTTCCCCCAAAATATAATTGTTTAAATCCAAGCTCTGTCCTCAAGCATGATATTAGTAAATTCTGAAACAAAATTCTCCCTGTCACATTCTATTAGTCCAACTATTCCAATATGGAGAGAAACATGTTATAGCCACCTATCCTACAGGTGTTAAACACGAGGTACTACAAATTAAAAAGAAAAAGCAACAACACTGATTCAAAACAAATATGATTTAATATACAAGGGTTCAAATCCAGTTTTTTAAAGAATTAATCTCACAAACCTTGGGCCTGGGTGAACAAATCTGTCTACTTTGGTTTCTACTGCCTTCAGTTTTTCGCTGTATTCATATTTTCTTTCTATCCTAGGTATGAAGACATTTGTTCCATTTGTTAAATACTTATCAAAAATAACCTCAAATAAAATTTTTCACTATCTCTAGCTCAAATTAACTTCTGCACTCTCCCCCAACTGCACGTTCATCCATGATAGAAAGTTGCAAGAACTTTGTGTCAGCCTTGCCATTTTTTTTAAGGAAGCTTGAGGTGTGACAACTGAACCTGGACCACAGAAGAAAGGACTAAGCACTTCTCCCCATCTTTCATTTTTTCTGCTTAGATGGAATCCACCTGGAGATGCTTTAGGACAGCAGTTCTTAACCTTTTCTTTACCAAGGACCCCATGCAAATATAATTTTTTTGTCAGGGGCCCCCAAGTTTTAACTCAAGATTTAAATACTAAAAATATTTATTTATTTATTTATGGCTGGCTGGCTGGCTGGCTGGCTGGCTGCTGGAGACTAGGATTCAAATCCCTGCTCAGACACTGGGTCAACTTGGGCAAGTCACATTCTTTCTGTCTCAGAGGACAGCAAAGGCAAACCCTCTCTGAAGAAATCTTGCAAAAAAAAAACTGTGATAGATTCACTTTAGGGGTACCATAAGTCACAAGTGACTTCAAGGCACACAACAACAAACAGTTGCTGACAGGGGAGATTCTTTCTACCCATCACATCTCTCCCCTTTGAAAACTGACTTATGGCGACCCTAAGGTGACTCTATCATGAGGGTTTTCTTGGCAAGACTTGCTGCCTTGGCCTTTCTTAGAGGCTGAAAGGATGTGGATTGCCTGAGGTAACCCAATGGGTTTCCATGGCTGAGTGGTCATTCAAATTCTGGTCTCTAGAGTCATAGGCCATTTCCGCACTAGACTGTTATAGCACGATTACTCCACTTTCAACATCCTATGGAATCCTGGGGTTGGCAGTTTAGGGAGGGACTGGCCGGCCCCTCCCTAAACTGCAAACCCCAGGATTCCATAGGATGTTGAAAGTGGAATAATCGTGCTATAACAGTCTAGTGCGGAAATGGCCATAGTTTGGGTGCACCATGCCTATCATCTTGTCCCTTTATTAGGGACATGGCAGCAGGGGTTTGTGTGTGTGTGTGTGTGTGTGTGTGTGTGTCCAAATTGCTCCCTTGTTTGTAAATGACAAAGCAGTTTCAGCACCACCACCCCACACCTTTTGCCACATCCCTATTTCTGCTGTTGCTCTTCGTGTCAGCAGGGTTTCACAGACCCCCTATGAGGGCTCCATGGAGACCCAGAGGTCCCTGGACCCCAAGTTAAGAACCGCTGCTTTAAGATGAGAAAACAAGAACCTCTCACTTTGGAAAGATATTTGGAATACAATTTTTCCATCAATGATGTCTCAGCATTGAATATTTGGCAGTGCTACAAGGACTGAAGTGTGTACAGTTCCAGATGGTTTATTGTATTTCATTGCTCCAATATTGTAAATACTGAATATGACAAACTGCAAAAGAAAAAGAACCTGTACCATTAAAAGGACCAGTTAACCCAATACATGTGTGGTATGTGTTGATTCCAGCCCATGATACAGCCAAGACAAAAGTCTGAATGCTTTTTCATTGCAACATCAGATAAACATCAGCTTGTGATCAACTGAAGGATTTTCATATCACAAGAACTTAAGAACAGCCATGCTGGATGAATCATACCTGAGGCTTCTAGTCCAACACAGCAGCCAATTAGTTGCTAATAGAAACACCAGCAGCTGGACCTGAGTGCAACTGCACTCTCCATATTGCATTCCCCAGCAGCTGATATACCAAAATATACTCTTTGATATTGGAGATGATATATAGATATCACCCAGTTCTGAGCAACTAACTGTCTGCTTCACTTGTTTATCTTGCATGCAGAATATATCATATGAAATGCTGGATTAAATTCTGAGGAAGGAGGTATGAATATTGAAGAAAGGAACAATTACAATTTAAGATATTCAGGTCACATCATACAACTAGCAGAAAATAGCAAAGACTTGGAACGACCACTGAAGAAAGTCAGGGAAGAAAGTACAAAGGCAAGTTGACAGTTGAACATTAAAAAAAAAAATAACTGTGGTGGGGTCAGTCTAGATGACCTCTAGGTATGGGAAAAAAACAGTTATTTCTCTCTGAGTTTGTAAAGAACTGTGGGAATGCAATGGAACCTTGAGAGCTTGAAATGTTGGCAGCTCGCCTCTGATGGCAAGCTTGTTTCTGCTAGACCTCGATACATTAAGAATTACAACATTAGAGAATGGTCTATTGTGCCGGTGGGAACCTTTGTATGTATCTGTTTCCTTTCTTGAACATGTGATGACTATACTGGAGAATGCATAAATTGCTGTGAATATGAAGAGGAGGGGTTCTCAGTCCACTGAGATCCCTGCGCAGTAAAAATAAACTCTTGTTTTCTGAAACTGCCGGTCTCACTTCTCTGGTTGCCCACAACATAACGACCACAAATTATTTACATAATTTTAAAACAGATAGTGAAGACACTGAAATAGATAAAGATTTTCCATATCTTGGTTGAGTTCTTAATCACAATGGGAACAAAAGTCAAGGAATCAAAAGATTAGGACCTGGAAGGCAGCTATGAAGGAAGTACACAAGACCTTCATGTGTCAAGATATATCGTTGAATACTAAAGTTAGGATTGTCCTTGTCATTGTATTTTCATTTTTTGAGTATGGTCATGAAAGCTGGCCAGCAAAGGAAGCCAATATGGAGAAAATCAACTCAACTGAAATGTGTTGCTGGGGAACAGTCCTACAGATACTGTGGACATCTGAAAAAAATAAAAATAAATGAGTGCTACAGCAAATCAAACCTGACCTCTCTCGAGAAGCCAAGATGAATAAGCTGAGACTGTCATACTTTGGCCATACCATGAGAAGGCATGAATCACTAGGAAAGACAATAATGCTTGATAAGGTAGAAGTCAGTAGGAAAACAGGAAGATTGTGTTACAGGTGGATAGACTCAATCAAAGAAACCACAGCCCTGTTTCTGCAAGACCTGAGCAGGGCTGTTGATAAGAGGACTTAGGCCCTTTCCATCACACACCCCCACCCCACAATGAGGACGGAAGAAAGACAAGACTACGATGATGCTTCTGCATGAAGTTGTCACAGTCCCATCCTTCTCCTGTCCCCAGGTGGCACAATCACAGGCTGAATCATTGAAGAGTTTTCCCTGTCAATGGTCCACAATTGCACCACCATCCTGGGCTTACCTGTCCTGCAGAAGCCACAGAAGTGGAATGGCTGTGCTTCCCGCCCAGTGCAGCCTGGAAAAATACCTGGTTGCCCAGCAGAAGTAAGTGGCGTAGCCATCATGTTCAGCCGGTGTGGAGAGAGCCGCTGCCAGGATCCCCACCAGACGTCTAAAAGGTAGGATGTGGAAACGGCCTTAGAGATCTCTCATTCATAGGATCTCCATAAGTCAAAGCTGAAGTGATAGCAGTTAACAACAACAGTCTGCATTCTAACAGTCTCAGACTCTTGCATGCAAGTTCTTTTTTTTTTTTCCCCTCTCCAGAATTAAGATAGCTTTCCCCAAAGTCTTTAGACCATGTGAAGTTGTATTCTGTATCAAAAAACATGAAATAGGATTTTTCAGACAAGCACTCTTCTGGTGTTTGCTGAATGTAGCAGTTGTTCTGGTGTATGGTGGAACTTACCTTTATTAAATTCCTTTAAGCTCCTCACCCCCCACCTTATCCTCTCTTTTCAGTCTTTTACTTCCCTAAATCCCTATTTGGAAATTGAAAGAGATTTTTTTTCCTTTTTAAATAAAACTGAAGCATGCTAGCATGATAAAGGTACACCTTTTTTCTAATTTCTAGGCATTTTAGCACTATACTGTTAGACAAACAGTATAAAAAAATATAAAGAGAAATAAAGGGAAAAGAGGGAAATTGGTTTTAGCAGATAGGAAGCTGGAAATTCTCAAGTGGAGTATGAAAGCATGAAAAATTAATGTCCACAATTGACATCATCACACAGAGAATGCACTGCACCCAAAAAGAAAACCAAATGAAGCACAATAATAGGTACACAAATTGATTTGGAATTCAAAATCTATGGAAATGCGCCACAACAGCAAAATCTGCTGCATTCAGCTAAGGAGTGAACTATTGTAACAACTTATGGAAATTACTGAAATCTACACTAGGACAAGAGAAACATCTCTTGGATGTTGGAAACAGAAGAGTTAAATACAGTAATCAAAGCATCGGCCATTTCTGCATGGCATCAGAGTCTCGCTATGGGGATGGGATGGCAGCAGTCACAGGTTGTGCTTTTGCACAATATTGTGGCAGTCCCACTGCCATTCCACTCACACCCATCACAATCACGGGATATTCATTTAACGGAATAAATCTGTTAAGCACCTACGATCACACAATGCTCCCATCCTTTCCAACTATGTGGAAAGGCAGGAAGTGTGATGGAGGCACTTCCTTCCCCAGCACAGCATGGGAAAGAGCCCAGCCGCACTCACTTGCACTCCTTTCCACAGGGAGCCATTTCGTTGCAAAGGGCAGCATTCCTGTCATGCTCCCTTCCTGGCAAAACTGCTGCCAGAATCATGACAGGAGGACAAAGGTAAGGTTTGTCAGGTAAGGTCAGGTCAGAGGATCAGGTAAGGTGCGGAAATGGCCACAGATTCATCAAAAATGACTTGAAGCACAAAACAACAACAACAACAACAACAACATTATTTTCTGGGTAGAAAATGCTATTTCCTGGACTGAAAATGCTGTGTTCTGTGCAAAATAACCATGTGTGAATTTTGTACAGAATAAGTCCTGAAGGGTGAGAATTCTTGTCAGTCTAAGATACTTCTCAGCAGGGTTTCTCTACACTCAAAAAACATGTTTTCTGGTCATTTTCAAACATTTTTTAATGTTATATCCTTCCTCAGTGGTTAAATGACTTCCAGGTCACTAAGATGGTTAATATCAGAGTAGGAAAATCAGATGAAGCCAAGTGAAGCAGAAGTAAGTCCTCCTCTCTACCTGCATGGGGAGAGAGATGTGGGATAGAAGGTGAAGATGACAAAGAAGTATGTGTGAGCCAGGGTGGATGGATGGATGGATGGATGGATGGATGGATGGATGGATGGAGTTTTAAAGTGTGTGAAGGGCTGTGGCCTCATGTACTGCTTGCTCTAGCTGTGACCAGAGTGCGTACTCTGACAGATTTCCCACAAAGTAAGAAGACCATCCATTCTTGATGTGAATGAAACTTAACACCAAGCAGAAGAACACAGACCTCTGTACAGGTGGAAAATAGTGATTATTTTTAAATAACATACCCTTTGGAATATATGCTGTTTTCAGTTTATAAACTTGATGACAGACATATAGTTGTATAATAGAAAATGTGTTATAAGTCCTCTTTGTGTACATGGGATCAGAGTGAAATAGAATATCTAATATGCCATATCCATCAGGCTAGGAACATAAATTTTTTTGGAGAGTGAATAGTTTTTTTATTAATAACTCCATTTTGTGGCTGTTTTTATAACATGCATTCAGCTTGGAAGAAGGAATAAAACACTTGCTACCTATGAGTGATTTGACAACTTCCTACCATTACAAAGATTGTATTATTAAAATGCTTTCCCAGGAAGAGTTACTTCACATCTGGGTGATCTTGTAATGCCACATGATATGAGTTTGTTTTCTTCACTTCTAACTGATGCATCTCTGATTAGAACATAGAAATGTTACTTTTTCTAACTTCCTGAACAGGCAACTATAACACAGTATAAATCTCTAAATCTGTAATAAGTTCAGGAAGTTGTAGATATTTATGGAGCCTCAGTGGTCAGGGATAAGGCCTATGCCCTTTCCGCAACTCACCTTTTTGCAGAACTGGGGTGCGGGGATCACGTGAGTAGCCTCTTAGAGAGGATGTCATGCCCTGGTTCCTTCAGCAATGCAGCTGCTGCCTGCTCACAAGCAGGCAGTGTGAGAGCCCCTTCTTTTCTTTCCACAGTGCAGCCTGGGATTTTCCCAGGCTGTGCTGGGGCAGGAAGCACAAGCGCCACAGCTCCAGAGCTCCGCACGCATAGCAAGTGTGTGCAGGGCCGTGGAGTGATGCGCAGTTGCACACCATTTTCGGCTCACAGCCAAAAATGAAATAGTGCACAGTCGGCGCCTGCCAGCCCCTGGAGCATCACGCGACTGTGTCTTGCAAAAAGGGCCCTAGAGTATCCGCTGAAAATAAATGAGGCAAGAAACATTTCAGTTAGAACTACTGAGATCTATTCATTGCTGTTACCACTTTATTTAATTTTATTTTTAGATCATAAAACAATATCCGTAATGTACATATTATTTGAAAGCTCCTAATATTTTTAAGCTCCTTGTCCAAAGGAATCTTCAGTCCAAAACTTGAGAGCAGGTAAAAGATAAAGAGAGCTATGGATGACAAAGGTATTAGGTGAATATGAGAAAAGTTGTGACAGACTACATATCAGGGCTGAAACATAGGACTAGGCTTGAGCAGAAACTGTAGGACAAATAGGTAGTGTGAAAAGTAAAATGGGAGAGAAAAGAAGAGCCAAAAGTCAAGACTAAAAAATAACAAGGGACACCAGAACACATCAGAATTCAGAAGAGATCATTTTTCTTCAAGGTGTCTCAGTTGAAACATGAAGTCCTTTATACTTTTTTTCTTTCTCAGAAGACTCTAATAAGTAGATAGACTCAGTCCAACAAATAAAGGCACAAAGGTTTACTATGTATAGTAACTGTAAACAGAACCAGAATTTTTTGATTATATAATGTACTTCTATACATGTTTACATGCACTTTAAACAAAACAGGAAGCATATGGCACTTGCTTTACCTTGGGGCTGAGCCAGTGGGATTCACAAATGTGGAAAGGGAAGCTCTTTTCCTTTGCACTGCAAAAATTCCACTTCAGAAGCTGTTATTTGTCCCTGGAAGCACAAACATCAACTGAACTTTCAGCCTAGACCTACCAACATTTGAGTGGGCTACTGTGGAAGGAAGGTTAAGGAACCATATTAGCCCACTAGGGGACTTTGGAGAGTCTCTCTCCACTGCAGCACTCCTGAAAAAAAGTTGATTTTTTGATCTCAAATACCCTTTAGGGGTTGTGAGGACATTTTCACCTTGACCATTTCCTCATGGCGTCACACCCCGCTATGGGGACAGGATGGCAGCTGTCTGCAGGTCATGCTTTCACATAATGTTGTCACAGTCCTGCTGGCATTCCGTCCCCATGTGTCACAATCACAGGAGATTCACTTAACAGATTAAAGCCATTAAGTGTCCACAATCATGCAATGTTCCCATACTTACCTGCCATGCAGAAGGGCAGGAAGCACGGTGGTGGCGCTTCCTTCCCCAACACAGCATGGAAAAGAACCCAGCTGTTCACCTGTCAGGTGCAGAGGGGAGCATTCCTGTCATGCTTTCTTCCCAGCAATGGTGCAGCCGGGATTGCAACGAGACAGTACAGGAGATCATTGTTAGGTGGAAATTGTGCATATTTCAGTGCCCTCCTGGTGCCAGGAGAGACCTTTTTAACCAAAGGAAGTAAACAGAAGTTATTTCCTGTTTCCAAAAAAAAAAAAAAAAAAGTCTATCCTGCCTTTGCCCTGGGGGCGGCAAACATGGTGTAAATACCCCCATACCTCTGAGAGGGCATTTTGGGGAAAAATATATATTTTGAAAAATTTTGAAAAATATTTGTTTATTTTTGGGGGAGCAGGGGGCCTCCAAACATGATGGAAATGTCCCCAACCCACCTAGAGGGCATTGTAAAGCAAAACATCTTTTTGGGGAAAAAAAGTAACAATTCTTTTTGATCCAGCAAAGGCCCTGTGGGCCATATAAACAGCCACAATAGTTATCAATACAGGGAGAAGGCTGATGTAAACATTACATTAGTAGATTCAAGGTAAGGCAGCCATTTCTGTTCTGTGCAATATGAAAGCCTTGAACATGAGGATTCAGTACAGGAGATAGTTCACTGTCCATATAAATGCATAGGTAAGCCCAACATTCTGTTTTAGACTGAGACATTTTTGTGCTATAACCTGAGAGTAAGGAACCCCACAGCTTGTCTTTTTGTTCTTAACTTTTACCAAACTTTATGCATCAGCTAACTTTTCATACAGGGCTTCCTGACATATTTGAGTGAAATGTACCTGTACAGCAAACTTTTCATTGCTGGCAAACTGCCTGAGTGTGTCTCTGAGATTGTCTCTCTATTACAGAGTAGCTGTGTTTGAAGGAGCACATTGGGGATTTGTTAAATTGAAAGAGCAACTCTTTTAAAGGCTCAAGGAAGAGATGCAATTAGCCTCCTAATTCAAACCTGATGACTGAAGTCAGATTATCCTTTGATTTAGAACAACCCTGAAAGACATTTTAATGGATAGATGTGTCCACTGGTGAACAATTAGAGCTGTCAGGATAAGTGGTCAATTGAAGAAGTAGGTTAAACTGCACCTTTTCAGATGTTCCATGACCTTGCACTTTGAAATCTTCCTCCAGAATCACAATCAGAAGCATTGACTGCCTAACTGGAGTGTCAGAATCTAATTATAGCTGAAGGACCCATTTGGAGGAGCTGCATTCTTTTCAGGTATCTCACAAACTGCATATCTCCCAACCAGATGACTGTGGAAAGAACAGTTACAGGTTGAGTAAGTTCAAAAAAGTATTCATAACTGAAGCTATTGGACAATCATCAGGATCCATCTGTGGGCTCTGGGGGTGAATGCTGTCCTCAGTCTAATTCTGCAAAAGTCAGTTTACACCTCTGCCAAGATTGATTGATTCTTTCCTGACATCCCACTGTGTGAGAAGAAAGAGGAAGAGATAAACTGAAACATCCATAAAGCCGGAACAGGATATTATTCTGAGGTGTCCTCAGAAGAACCTAGTATAACAGAAAAATCTTCCTGGCCCTGTTTGGACAAATGCAAATGAAGACTCTTTCCTCAGCAAAGCTCATTGGCAGCCACCATCAGATTCATACCCCATTCCATAAGTACTGTGGTTCTAATGATGAAAGCCTCACAAGGAGATCAATGAAAGACCGGATAGTCTCCTGCATTATTTCTTAATCGAAGGCCTTCTTAATCCAAGAGATTCTGCTCTGTTTCCAACTTTTGCACTCCAATCACCTATGATTTAGGACAAATACTCTTTTGGTATGTGACTGATTTCTTTCTGGACTCCAGCATGGAATCTTTCAGTCTCTCCTTCTCCTTCTCCTCCTCCTCCTCCTCCTTCCTCTGTAATCGGAGTGTAATCTTTATTATTATGTTTATATTAATGGCTTTTCCCTGGCCCTTTTCGCACAGCATTTCTTAAAAGAAAGGGCCCCTTGAGCGTCACGTAAATGGGAGGAGTGGTCTCCACGACGCACTCCCATTTACGCGACGCTCAAGAGCCTCATGCACATGGCATACGCACCTTTTTATTTTAGGCTTTTAGCCGAAAATGTTGCATGCTTGCGCACCAGTCAGGGACCTGGGGCGAACTTACCTGCCCTGCGGAGCCTCTGGAGCCAGGCCGGTCGCGCTTCCTTTCCTCAGTGCAGCCTACAACTCCCAGGCTGCACTGCGGAAGGAAGAGGCGGGGCGTGGAAGGAAGAGGCAGCTCGCGCGACCAGGAAGCTGCCGCAGAGCCCAAGCAGCAAGGACGCGAAAGCCTTCCTCCGAAGGCTTCTCGCATGAGCACCGCCCCCCACCTCCGCAAAAAGGTAAGTTGCGGAAAGGGCCCCTAAAGTCTTATTGATAATATTTTAGTCAGAGTTTCATCCTTTCATTGCTCTTGCTACATCTCTCATCACTATTAATACCACCTCATTTCTCCTGTCTACCTTAGTTCCCTCATCCCAAGTATTGCAATGGTTATAAGTTCCATTTCTTGTTTAGTCTTGTCTAGCTTCCCCTGATTCATGCTTCTCACATTCTATGTTTCCTTTCACCTCTGAGCATGTCAGCATGACTTTTCAGTTTGAATCCAATTGCATCATTAGCTACTCAGATTTGTCCTCTGCTCTTCCATAGCAGCCATCTCTTGCATGCCATCCAAACTGGGACTCTCATTTTCTGGCATTAGCTATTGTTTCATTTTCGATTGTCTTATTATAGGGTTTTTGTTATGAAAGACATTCATTCAAAAGGGGTTACCATGCGTCTTTCTGTGTACCACTGCCATTGTCTCTGAGATATCATTCACAAGTATTGCACACAACCCACTACTGCTGCTGCCCAGCTGTTTCCCACATTTAGTGTGGCTCCTCAGTAAAAGCATGTCTGACATAGGAGACCCTACCAGCAGTATTGCTGCCTTCAGTATAGCCTCCTACCTCATAGGAGCATACAATCCCACCATTGTGGAAGGTGGTGTCATTGGTGGAATGCTATTATAATTTCATCTGCATGGGTGAGGAACTCTTCTGGACTTAGAGAAAGGTAAACAGATGACATGCCCTCTATACTCACTGTCCTGAATACTTTATTCAGAGAACTCATTAGGAACTGCCTTCTCAAGTGGAACATGCTGATGGTTTAAAAGGCCCTTGCAAGATGATGATGATGATGATGATGATCATCATCATCATCATCATTCATTTTTATAGTACCATCACTGCATGTGTAACAACAAAACAGTTCCTTGACCTCAAGCATACAACGTAATTAAGACATGACACACAAAGAAAAGGGTATGACAGTGGGGGGAGGGATTAAATCCAGCAGATACTATCTCTGCTTTTGCACCTAGACATGATGAAGCTGTGCCTGCCTCTTCTTCTATCCCTCCAATGCCAACACAATGGCAATTGGGATGGAGGTAGGGTCTTTCAAGTGATATTTAGTTCTCCACCGAGGCAAGTTTCTTGTTCTGTTACTGAGTGCCCAGTATCCATATCCACACACCTAAGTCTTTTATTGATTCACGCTAATTTCTAAGTACACCAATACTTTGATCTAAAGAATGTAAGCAATTTACACTTTTCTGTCCTTGGAATTCCTCGGCTGATTATTGTCAGAAGGAATTTGAATATGCCAGCAGACTGTCTCCCTATATGAACCTGCCTAAGATCTTTAGGAGAAGGGTTTCTCTCACTCCCACAACCATCATAGACCCCTTTCAGTGAAGGGGGCCTTCTCAATGGCTACTCCCAGTCTGGGGAATCCCCTTCCACAGGAGGCTTGGTTGGCCCCTTCTCTCTTTTCATTTTTCTACCAGGTGAAGATATTTTTTATTTAAACAGGCATTTGATGATTCATTAGTTGTACAGAAGGTTCGTTCTGGGTGGGGGAATGCTTCATTTTTATCTTTGCTGCAATTTTTTAAAAACATTTTCTATTTTTAAAATTAATGGTGTTTTCAGAGGGCAGCTTGCTTAATTGTCCTCTTTTTTTTTTTCTCATCAGGTTTTTAGCTCTATCACATTTTAACTGTATTGTAAGCTTCCTTGAGTCCCATGCTGGGAGAAAGGTGGAATATAAATTAAATTGAGGAAGAGGTTTTCTTTTTTTTTAAGGGGAACAATCTCTTCTTATATATCAGGGAAGGTTATATCTCAGTGCCAGCAACAATTTGCTCATCCATATAAGCTGAAACCTGTGAAGAAAAGGAGGGCTGGAGAAGGGAGGGTTCAGCCATCAGTGGAGTGATGGCCCTTGACAAATAGTCTGCCCAGCTACTTCGGGTAGGCTTCAGGTATAAGCATGGATTGCCTACAGGGATCCATAAAGCTGCCAGGGAAGCGGAAGCAATTTCCTTAATTACAAGCGGAGCTTCTTATTCATCTGAACCTCTCAGAGGAAGCTGTTCAGGATACTTTAGGAGACAGGAAAGCCCTAACGATCAGATTATTAGAAGGATATGTTGTTCTGGGACTTAAGCATTCCTTCCTTTTTTATGGCCATGTGGTCTTTATCTGAGCGAGGCTGGCACCAGCTGCTGCTCTTCAGTTCGGTTTAGGAGACAGGAGGACAGTCTTGTCTGTATCCTCTCTTGATCAGTGTTTCCCTCCAAGCTGAAGGACAGGCACCTCACAGCTGACCAGGTACAGTGTTTACAAGTCAACTTACCCACTCTATATAGATAGAGCCCATTGAATATATGAAGGCTGTGGTAAAAAGGGCTTGGTGGGCACCTTATCTGTTGTTTGGGAAAGTTGACATTAATGATGTGCACATCTATACATCTCTGTTTCTGGGCTTCGTCCTTTCCTCACTTCCTCATTCATTCTGTGTCAATTCAATCCTGTTGGTAGTGTTGTTTCTTTGTCATCCTACAAGATGAAGTTCCTTCTGTTGAAAAGGGTTGATGGTACTTTTTTTCCCAATGGGATGCATTTTAAAAGGTGTATGCATTCCTTGCACACTTTCATCTCCTGACTAAAGTGTGTTTATATAGCATTTTGCAGATGTTTGAAATGCTTACATTTTTCTACATCCATTTTTCAAATGTACGTTTTGGTTTTTGCATATCCGCAGCTATTTGTAAACATGTAGATTCTGGGAAGCAGATTGCATCTGGCACATATCCAGGGTGAAAAAAGCCCACATTAAAAGTCAGCTGTAGTGGATTTCTCACAGTGCCACATGTCCCTAGCTGAAATGAACACAGACTGATAATATTTGCAACTTATGTCTTTGGTAGTGTTTACTACTTTTTCTTTCTTTTTTTCTGTTATTTTTTTTCTGCAAGCATCATATCTGTCTTCTAATATGTGTCTTCGGCATCTCTAAAATAATTTGAGATTCCATTTGATTATAATAAGATAACAAGAATGGAATAACATCATCACAGATAAGCTTCTCATTCTACCAGTGTTTGCAAAGCTGTAACTCAAATTCCATGGTAAAATGACACATATTCAAAAGACAACAGCTCAGTTCAGGTGTTATAGAAGGATTCAGCTAAATTAGGTAGAAAGGAGATCATGCTAGCTTCACTCTGTCTTTATGTGGTTTAGTACATATGAAGGGCAATTTTCTGAATAGGAAAGTTTCTTCTATCTCTGGAGGCTGTCTGTGTGGTACAGAGTGCTGGAAAAACACAGGGAGCCTCCATGGATATAGAAGGCTCTGCTCTTCAGAAAATCACTCTCTACCTGAGTAGAGTATTGACAGTTAAGAGTAGTGAAACTAAGGCCCTTACTGCACTATGGCTCAATATTGCGTCATCCTGGCTGGATGCCATTGTCAGGAGGATATTGGGGCCTGAACACTCTCCACTGAGGTTGGCTGCCAGCAGATGGGTAGCATCAGGGACACTCATCTTCCTTCCGCAGTACAGCAGCAATGGCAAGTCTCTATACCTGCCTCTTCCTGCACTGTATTGCAGAAGGAAAGCGCTATCGAGCACTTCTGCCCTTACTGCACATCTGTGATTATGGAAGTAAGGGCCAAGCTGGAAGCTGAGGTACTGGAGACCAAAGTCATGTAAAACCATTTTATGGTTAGGCATGATCAATGTGGCATCGTTTCCTTTTAGGCAGAGGCATCTTCATACAAAGTTTGTTCTAGAATTATTTTTTGCATTAGCAAAGTGCAGTTGTATTAATGGAGAAAATATGAACATCACTGGGCCCTAGAAATGATTAAGCGCTTAGAAGCCAACAACCAGCTCTCTAATCTGTATTGCAGAAATTCCTATTAGGTCATATTTTTAAATACATTTTTTTTTATTCATTTATCTACCTAAGCATGATCCAAAAGTCTAATTTCCATCCAGCTTCCTGGTCCTTTCAGCTCTGGCAAATCCCTGGCCAGATACACAGAAGCTTACAGGTTGTGTAATAATCTCTGATGATGACTGCTGACCACAGAAGGCGAAAAGGCCAGTTTTCCCAAATTCCACCCAGAAACATCCTAAAAAGCTGCCTTTAAGGTGTCAAGGTTATTGCCGGGCAGGCAAAGATTTCCTATGAGTGGACGGCAGAAAGAAGAGGCAGTGTGGCCAGACAGCCAGGTGCAAGGCCAGCAGGATTGCTATGGCTATGTCATGTGTATTAGAGAAGGCCACACCCCAGAGCACTGATTGGGTCACCCAACTTGTTCCAGGGTGACAAGGTAGCATAAAAAGGCTGGTGTTTGCCTTGACCAGCTGCCAGTTAGATACCCTAGCTGGACCTGCCATGCTATTGGCAGTATACTGATTATAAGGGGAGATGCAGCCCGATTTTTGTCCATTATCTTCTGTTATTCCTCTTTGTCTAATTGCTGGACTGCTGGCATGTTTTTGCTAAGCCTTATCTTAGACTGCGGCAATACATTCAGCCTCCAAGTCTTACTTAATGAGCCTCTGGAATTTTTTCTGCTTCACTGGGACTCTCTGCTGCAGTGAAGCCTTGCTTCACAGATTATACTCTGCTCATGCTCAGAGGAGCCAAATCCTGCCAACCCTGACATAAGGAACCTTTGGGAAAACCTACTATGGGGAGATTCCAACCAGGGGAGGGAATCTCCAAATCACCCCCTATCACCCCACCTCATCTCTGAGGACCAGAAAGACTTTCAGCTTAGAAGACAGAAGCATCTTCAGATCATAGGACAATGTCTGTTTTTAGCTGCAACTATAAGTATGATGCTATGAATGTTCCCTGGCTTAAACAAGAAACAAAATCAGGCATGTAGCATCTGATTCCTGCTTGTCACTGATTTATTTTAACCTCTCCACTTTTTTTCTGCCAGAGCTGTTGACTCATTGAATGTCATTACAGAGCATTTCCTAATGACAGCAAAGCATCTACTTGAGATGGGCCTAATGACCTGGAAGTAATTGGAAGAGTTGGCAAACAAAGATAGCTGCCAGATCCCAAACAGGCTTGATATTTTATTCACACATGCTCCTAGCTACCACAATAAATCTGGATCAGCTACTGTACTCATTAAGAGAAGAGATAATTACAGCTTGAGAGAGCCTGGATAAACTCACCTGGCGATACCACACAAGAGAGAAGGAGAGTGAACTCAATTAAAATAATGGACCGCTGCTTCAGAAGGAACGGCTGCCCTCTTGTCTGGAGTGCACTATAGATAGCCAAATCGAGAGATGGATGGATGGAGAAGTGATTGTGTGTCATGAGTAGCTATGGAAAACACACATTTTGTTGCAACCTTCATTTATTTACTCCTTTTGAAAACCAGCAGCTAACTTAGCCTGCCTATTAAAATTATTCTGTTTTCATCTGGAGTTCTCCTTTGGCTTTCAGAGGCTTCACCCCTCCCTCCTGCCTCATTGCAGCTGAGGCTGGCAAATTTGGAAACAAAGATATACTCAAGTCAACAGTCATCCGGCCTCAAATGCATGGGAATGAGGTTGGTAAAGAACTGAACTGATTGAATGGGCTGTACCACCTCAGGCTGCATAGGAGTATGTACCAGTAGAAGCCAGAGGCTCCTACGTTTGTAAGGCAATAATTAGCTCCAGGTTTTAGCCTGAGCTTTAAAGGTGCTATCCCAGTGGTGAGCCCTATCCAAGAAACATTTCTTCACTCTAAAATTTGGACTAAAGCCTGTAATGGATTTTCCATTGCATTGCCATGGGAAGTGCCAGCAATTATAGAGAGCTTTTTTAAAAATCCCTTTTTTAAAGCACCCTCTCTAAAAGAAAAGTAACAGAACTAAGAGGAATGTTCTCATCCAGTCTCCCCTTAGTATGCCAGCCTTCTGTTTTCAGGAAAGGGTGTGGCAGTTTGTTCATTTGTTTGCTTGTTTACAGAGGAAAGCATTCAGAAATCCCATACCCTAACTACCATCTGGTTATAGTCCATTTTGTTACTTCTAAGGACCCTAACAAGCCATTCCCCCACTAGTC
The DNA here is from genome assembly GCA_030412105.1 of Cyclura pinguis. Lineage (NCBI taxonomy): Eukaryota > Metazoa > Chordata > Lepidosauria > Squamata > Iguanidae > Cyclura > Cyclura pinguis. The sequence goes on from CM059600.1 coordinate 138,442,576, forward strand.
TTTCAGGAGTAGGGAATTCAGGTGATCTCCCCCATGTTGAAAATATATGTGAAGAAGTGAAAGGGCTGCACAGGCCATCTAATCCAGTTCCCAGTTCTTCTGAGTCTACCAGCCACACCCCTGATACATACTTTCAGATTGCATATGAACGGTATTCACAGAGGTTCTCTGTGAGAGGGGATCCAAATTGCATTGGAGTGATCCCTCAGATGGAGGCATGCTGAGAGGACACATGGGCACAGACTATCTGTGTCTGATGAATCAGCAAGTGAAGGACAGAGGTGTGTGGCCACCTCAATGGTGAGGGGAAGGGCTAACCTGCACAGCCTTCTTTTGAAAATATGGGGAGAGGTTATCTGTATACCCCACATATAAGTGGGCAGCTGGATGTTTTCTATGTGGGGAACCAATGCTCATGTGCTGTATCAGTTGCCAAGATCAAGGCCATTTCCTCATCCTAACATGGCATTGTTAAAGCATCAATCAATCAATCAATCAATCAACGATTTTTTTAAAAAAAAAACTCACTTAGACAGTAGGCAAAGTTTCTGACTGCTTTTTTGTTGGTGCTATTGTCAGTATGTCCATTCTCTTTAAAATTCTTCTTAGAGAACAATGGCACAGCACACTTGCTGCTTAATATATATGCAATGCAGTAAATGGAGACTGTTTTTGTGACTTGACTGTTAATCTGTTCCAGTCTCCTACAGCATACAATAGGTTAAATAGCAGAAGTACATCATCCTTCCACGTTCGTGGGTTTCACCTTTGCAAATTTGATTATTTGTGAACCTCGCACGTGCCTCCCCCCGCCATTCTCCTCTTCCCATTCCCTTGTGTTTTGCCAGGCATGGAAAACGAAGGCAAGGAAGTGGGAGGGAGAGGCAGGTACATGCCTACCTTCTCCCCTCTGGAGCTCCCTTCTCCTATTCCCTTGCCTCTGGCCCCAGTGCTGAGAATGCACACTGAGGCAATAGGCATGGGAACTGAGGGGGAGGCTTGGGCAAGCCTTTCTTCTCCCCTTTGGAGTTCCCCTCTCCCATTCTCTTGCCTCCGGGCGAGCAGATAAATCTTCCAAGACAAGGCAGAAGCAGACCATCTGAGGACCTACACAGTAGTTTCCTTCCTAAAAGTGGCAACATCCAACAGCCTTCAAAGATAACCACTGGCACTGTTGCTGCTTTTGTTTGCTGGAATTGTACAATGGCTGCTTTCTCCACCTGTGCCTCTATAAAACTCACACATTATTGCAAACGCCCCCATGGAGGCAGCCATCTTTTTGTCCGGGGAATAAACTTGGGAAGATGAAATGTCATCAACCAGTTTCATCCCTGGGAAATTAGTGTCTTCATTTTGAAAGGGCACAGCAGTTGTTCCTTGGCCTTTCAAAGTAGTAGAAGAAAAGAAATAAATGGGGTGAGGGAAAACCCTTCCAAAACACTTGGAATTCAATTTCTTTTGGAAGATTAACACCCAACTGCACGTTCTTCCCTGACACACACACACACAAACACCTAAATATACCTATTTCCTAATCCTGGTAAGGATTTTCACACAGAAACCTTTTGCAAGAAGTTGGGGAGAATACTGAACATTTTGGGGAGGTTCAGGCATTTCAATTAGGCATGTCCAAAGAGTGGAACATATGAGAACTTTCTTTTGAGTTTGTAATGTTGGATTGAAAACTCAGGCCCTTTTTGCACGGTATTTGCCTTGCGAAAGGGCCCCTGGAACGTTGCGCAATTGTGAGAAGTGGTCCACACGACACACTCACAATCATGCAACACTCCAGGGGCCAGCAGGCACCGATCACACACTATTTCATTTTCGGCTTTGAGCCAAAAATGGTGCGCAATCACTCATCGCTCCAGGGCCCCACACGTACTTACCGTACATGCAGAGCTCTGGAGCTGTGGTGATTGCACTTCCTGCCCCAGCACAGCCTGGGAAAATCCCAGGCTGCACTGAGGAAGGAAGAGGAGGGGCTCTCACACTGCCTGCTCGTGAGCAGGCAGCAGCTGCGGAGCTGAAGCAATGGGGATGTGAGAGCCTCTCACAAGAGGCTGCTCGCGCAATGCCCACACCCCAGCTCTGCAAAAAGGTAAGCTGCGGAAAGGGCCCCAACCACCAGATTCAAAATTGTAATAGTATCAGTTCACCCATCACCAGTTTCAATCTGTGTGTTCAAAGGGCCAATTCAATTGACTCAAATTCAGTCCAGAGAGCAGTGAGAACTCAAAGACTAATGAGGATGGACAGGTGGTGAAATAATCACCAGACAAGATTCTTTGCTGTTGGATGCAGAAAGAGACGAGCATGAAAAGTTATATTTCAGTAATAACATTACAGAAGCATAGGGAGAAGTCAAATGCCAAAAACAATACCAGTAAAGTCCATAATGAGAACAAATCAACTGCATTCCAAGTATCCCAGCTTAACTGCTTCAAAGATTGAAGCCTTACTGGTTAACTTTCTGTAGGCAAAATCATATGGCCATTTTCACACTACATTGCTATAGTGCTATTATTCCACTTTCAAGATCCTATGGAATAATTCTGGGGTTTGTAGTTTACTGAGAATTCTAAATGCCCCTCTCGAAAGTGCAAACCCCAGGATTCCATCAGATGTTGAAAATGGAATAATAGCACTATAACAGTGTAGTGCGGAAGGATAAAAGAGCAGAGTCTTGAACTATTGGTAGGAATAAAACTATATCAGAATACAAGTGTCCTCCACTTTCTACACTGTTCTGTGACCACCCACTGAATTTTGTCTCAATTCATACTTATAAAAAAAGCTTTAAAGAACAGACTGGGTTCCGTATTTCAACAATCTCCAGTTTGTGACAGTACTCTGATCCCTAATCTTCTGAAGAAGTGATGGACACCTGTATTGAAACCTACTAGCCATATCTGTCCCAGACTAGTTAATGATTCAACATATATACACATACAATGGCACAGTTCCTGTCCAGTAGCCTCCTTGAGTGTGGGAATTTCTTACTAATACAGTTAGGCCTCAACAGTGAGATGAAGGTGAAATGGCCCAGATAAAGGAAATTAAATTGGATGGGAATTATACATTGCCCTTACCCACGTAGTTCATCCATCTGGGTGGCAATGACCTGGGTTTGCTTCAGGGCAAGGTGCTGGTCCTGCAGGCCACAACTGAATTTTAGGTGATTATGAGGCATAACTAAGAATTCTACTGCTCTGGTCTGCCATGATGCTGAGGCAGATGTGGCAGAGGAGAGGGCATCAATTTTCTGATTAAGACATGCAAAAAAATAAACAGGAAAATGAAGAAGACCATGTAGTCTCAATTGATTGGAGTGCTTCCTCCTACCCCTGCAAATTCCTTATGTTTATCCAGAACCATAAAGGAATGATGGGATCCATTGGTGTAGACAAGGCAATGGTACCTAAAGAAGAAGAGCAAGAGGAAGAAGAAGAAGAGCAGCAGCAGCAACAACAGCAACAGCAACAGCTGGTCTGCAATAGGATTTGCAGAACATTTTGTCAGGTAGGGGGTTGCTTTCCTTTTACACTTGGTAACAAGGTATGTAACCAAGGGTGCCTTCATGGTGAAAGGGACTCCCTGTCCTGTCTGCCTACTTTTGGGGTTTACAACATTTGGGTCTGGTCTGGGCATATCATTCTTTTGAGTTTTGGAGTTTCTGAGGAGTATTTGTCTGAGGTGGTCTTCCCTGCTGGACATGGTCTCATAGTGGTTATACAGGAGATATCAATTGGCCTGGAGGCCATGGTGTCTCATCCACGCATGGCAGGAGGAGAGGTCCAGTGGGACCCCAGTATCATCAGCTACCATGCTTCCTTGGATGTCTCCCCAACTTGTGCCTTTCAAGGACACATCTCTGTTATTTCATGCTGTCCCACACAACTGTATAACACTCATGAACCAGAGTTTCAGCTCACTGGGAGTCCAGGCCTTGTCCAGCCTTGTCTTTGTTCAAAGCTCATCAGAATGTGAAAAATGAATCCAAAATGGCACCTAAGCAACCGAAGGAAATCTTTGCAATCAGTCTCCCCAAAACATGTTCAAGATGTCATTCTACCACTGAGTGTGGAGGTCCCAATCTACCACAGATTATGGAGGTCCATGCACATTTCCCAGTAGTTTGAAGATTACTTTCAAAGGCAGTGGAGTACTCTTCAAAATCCATTTTAAAGGAAACCACACTTCTCAGCTGACTATACAAATTTGGGAAAGATTCTCATTTCCCCGTTAGAAGGAGCAGACTACATTACAGATCTGGTTTGCCAGAATTGTAATGACTTTTGGTACAACTGTCTTTCACAGAGAGCTTGGGAAACGACTTCAAAAAGTAATAACGTTACAATTGCCATATTAAACACCCATTTTCAGTCAATTGCTGCTACAGTAACCTTAATTTCCTGTTTTCTGTTTTTCAAAAGTAACTAAAATAGTTACTTTGCATTTCTTAATAAACCCACTTGGATGCCATGAGCTGCTGGCCTATGGTATAAAACGTGCTCTCCTGCTATCTACCTCCTCATCACAACATACCACAAGGCATAACACAAGTCACACTCTTTCCACTTAAGTTGCACTCAGCTTCTGAGCATGACTCTGGACTATTTGTTTGAAAAGAGTTCCACACAGATTTAACCCTATAATTTACATGTCACTGTGCTCATTATGGAAATGGTGTTCTGATTCCTGCTAATGGAAATAATTAGTATGAAATTGTTTGAAACAATCAAGTATGTGGGATGAAGCCTCCAGTTTAGCGGCAGTTCTATATAATCATATTTGAGAACAGTTTTTAAGAATCCATTTCCCCCCTCAAATTAAAATGTGAAACACAATAATGCCACTGATTTTGCTGTCAGATAATCAGCACCACCGACTGGGAATGGGTGGAGGAGGGAGTGGAGATGGGGGCAGGAGGCTGATGAAAAACTTATGTACCTGCAACCACAGCAAACCCTTAATACTAACACCTGTGATGAAATAGACAATGGGCAGTCTTTTTAAGAAATGGGCAATGGGTAGCAGGGAACTGCACATTAGTAAATACTTCCTTGCACATTTTTCGCAGCAAAACCTTCTTCCCTAGATTAGGGTTCCAACCAGCCAGCCATGCCCTTTTCTAGCATATGCCACTCCAGTCCCCTCTAACTGTGCTGTCTCACATCATCTCCTAAAATGTCAGTCAACATTATGTGTCCCTGAACATGTTCAGTCCTTGTCGCATTGTTAGTACTCTTCCCCGATTTTCCTCTGAAGGTTGTTACATTTCTGTAGTTTTGGGGACCTTCTGCAGTTATGATAAAAATATAAACGATGATGATAATGCTGTTATGCCTTTCTCTTATAAAAACTCTAAAGTTCTTACATATAAAATCTACAAATGTTAAAAACAATAAAACAACATCTACTACAAATCAGTACTTCTCCTTTGTTGTTGTTGTGTGCCTTCAGGTCATTTCAGACTCATGGTGACCCTAAGGAAAATCTATCATGGGGTTGAGAGTGCCAGGAACAAATTATAGGGCCCATGTTTCCTAATGGTTATATTGTTTATTCAATGACACCTATTTTATATGCATGAATAGTGCTCTCTATGCTTCATGAGGTTTCACATTTGGGGAACAAGTTTTCTGTCCACATATTCTGATCACATATTTAATATTCTGTTTAAGAGGGAAAATAGGCCCTTTGATACCATGTAAGAATAATGTACAATTCACATAATTTAAAAACTACTGGCCGGTAGTAGTGTGTTCTTTGATATAATATAGCATGACTACAGCAGACTGGGAAGGCAAATGCCAAAAGAAGAAACTACAAACATTTAATCAGCATCTTTTTCATACATTCTGTACATAACGGCTGCACTCCTATACATAATTTTGGGGTAAGCACCACTGAAGTCAGCAGAGCTTACTTTTGAGTGGAGTTGAAATGTGATTGCAAATGTTGAAAGCAGAGATGCTTTTGGACTGCAGCTCATAGCATTCTTCATTATTGGTTATGGTTGCGGGGAGTTGAAATCCAACAACATCCGGAGGGCCACAGGATTCTCCCTCCTAGTTTAAAGTGTCTGAGAGAGACAGAGATGCAAAATTCTTGCCCAGTCTCTATTCCTGGTGTAACCACAGTGCCTTGGGTCCCATATCTGTAGAAAAGGTTATTAAATAAATAAGTAAGATGAGAAAGAAGCCTTAAACTTCTAATACAGGGATGGGGAACACATGGCCCTGCAGATGTTGTTGGACTGCAGCTCCTATCAACTCTATCTAGCACAAGCTGTGGTGAGAGCTGATGGGAGTTGCACTCCATTCCTCCTCTAAGAGGAAGCTCTTTAACAGTTTTGGGGACCACTTGAGTATAACTGAGGGCAGCAATCATCAACCTGTCAGCCCTAATCTAATGCCAGTTTCCTCTTCCTTTCATTTTTTCCTCATCATTCTACCCACTAGATGGGCTGGGATCTAGAACACTTCTGTTCTGAATGAAGGTCCCAGCCTACCCGCAAATGCCAAAATCATTTTGGAATCTGGATAAACTTAAAGTTGTAGCTGGATTTTCACCCTTACTCTTCTGTGTTGGTTCTTTTCTTTCTCTCCCCATCTTCTAGTATACTTTGGTTCTCAAACATATCATTAAATAAAAAAATCTCAACATAATAAACCCTGGAAGAAAGCACTCCCCTCCCCACCCTTCCAGCTTCTATTGCTCTTCTCCTAATGAAAGGATAGCTGCCTTGCATTTCCCGTTTGTTTTGTAGTCTCCCATTTCCATGTAAATTACTGCACGCTTTATTGTGTGGCTATCCTATGTGGCAGTATTTTATTATTTTAATTTGTTCGAACCCTCTGAATTTTGTTTGTGTGTCCCATTCGGTGCTTAGGATTTTTACAGTGAACAGATGTTCACTCAATAGGACCTCATGTTGAGCTAATTATGGTGTCTCTTCTCCCCAAGAATTAGTGCAATCAAAGATACCAACCCCTAGGGGAACCACAGAGGTTTACTTCCAAGCAAGATGGAAGCTGAAGCAATAGGCAAAAATCTGCCCTTGCTCTTGGTAGGCATCCTGCAATGTTTGTTTGGAATTTCTTTAAAAAATAAACAAATACATTCCTCCAAAATGTATTCTACTAATGTTTTGGCTATGGCTTTTTTTTCCCGGGTCTTCCTTGTTAGTGATCTGCTGCAGAGCCTGCAGCAAGAGACTACAGTTCAGAAACAAACCAACTAACACGGCTTTATGAAAAACAATGTTGTTGCTGAATCAATATTTTCATGGCCTCGAGCTATTGGAAATGATGGGGTGTATGTTATGTGTTTTAATACTGCCTGTACAATGCGGTGTCACTTCCAAATCAAGCACCAGATTTTGATTCTGACAGGGATAGAGGGAGGAAAATAGGCTTCTTTGAAAAACATAAACTTTGCCTCAGTGCAGAAGATAGAGATCCAACTGATATGGGTCCTAGGGGAGGAGGAGGGGGGAGTGGAGAGGGAGGAAGAGGAGGCATCTGCAGAACCTGGCAAGGGAAGACATTTTGTCAAAGTACCTAGATTTTATGAGGGCAGCTGCTGTGGCTCCTTAATTCTCCATTGACCAGATTTCATGCAGGCTGTTGAAATGTCTGCTGTAATGGCACAACAGTGACAAAAAGGCTGTGTCATTATCTTGTTGATAACTCTTAGTGGAAAACAACAACTCCCATAAAGTTTTTGCTTGCTGATGATTTGAAGTAACAACTTTTTACAATTGTATTTCTAGGTTTTTTTTTTCCTATGAAGAGGAAACAGAAATAAAATTCAGAACAACTTTGATAGAATGGAAGATTAAAATGAAACTAACAAAAGAAATTTATTAGAGGCAGAGGCCATTTTTGCAATGAGATGAGAGACGCCAAATAGATTTGGTGGTAGTACATTGTGAAAGGTCTCTGGGAACAGCAGTCAGTCACAAGCTGAATGTGAGCCAACAATGTGATGTGGCTGCAGAAAAGGTAAATGCAGGGGTTTTTTTTAGCAAAAACAGACTTTTCAAGTTACAAGCAGTATTAGTTCTATGTTTATCTTGCACTAGTCAGATCTCATTTAGAATACTATGTCTGAGCAGCATATATGAAGAAGGATGCATACAAACTGGACTGAACTTATGGGACAAATATTAGAGCCATCACAATGACTAAGCTTTAAAGTGTTCAGTTTTGTCAATATCTCTTCTTCTCTTTTTCTCTAACAATTTATCTGCATATAATGGTATATATGATATACATTCAAACAATATCCTTACATTAAGAAAATGACTGGTAGCACAATGTTCCAATGTGGAAAAAGGTAGCAAGAGAGAGAGAGAAAGAGAGAGAGAGGGAGGGAGGGAGAGGGAATTTAGGGCTAGTGTGCATGGGCTAAAATTAGCAAAGATTGTTTCATAAAATTGCTGGATTCTCAACTAAACAATCACATATGATTCATGGTTGAAGCCATGGCTTAATGTCGCAGGAAAGAGATTATAAGATATTTGCCCTCTTGTGCTGACTCCTCCCTCTTGTCATCTGTATAACTGAACTAAGTATCTCCTACTTTTGAACAAATTTAATTCCTCTATTATATCCCTGCTAGAAGAGCTCTAGTGACTGTAAACCAGGAGTGGACAGCAACCTGAGGTTCAGGAGCTACCCCTCAGAGCACTGTAGTCCCCTACATGTGCACTTCCACCCTTCAAAATATTTTTCAGTTGCTGCTTTTTAAATGCAAAATGTCCTGCACCCTTGTGGGTTGAAAAAACCTGGGTGAATACATTTAGCCCAGCTCTACTTAAACTATGATTGCGAACAACTCAGGATCACAAGCTATAGCAGCCAGGAAGGCAAACTGTAAACTAATCGGACTTCACATTAATCAAAGTTCCTTTGACTTTGGATGTTAATGACAAACTCTGCCCTCTCTTTCATGGCTCTGGCAGATGATGTCGGAGTCCTTTGTGTGAGCCTCAGATTTACCACTAAATGGAAAAGAGAGAGAGAGAGAGATCCACAGTGTACTCTCGGCTTAGGCCAAAGCAAGCCTGAGGGCCAAGTGATGTTACAAACCTGGAAAAGAACCAAATTATTACTACTACTACTACTACTATTATTATTATTATTATTATTATTATTCCCTCCGATGTGGTCCCTTAAAAGGTAGAAAAAATGAATTTAAGTGATATGATGTTCAATAGTTTTCTCTGTGTTTTTTTAATGGCTAATTTAAAGAAATAACCACAGTATGAAGACTTTGTTTGTGAGAAAATAAAATCTGAAGGAAATCTGCAAGGTCAATATGAAGTATAAATAGTTCTGAGGACTTGATTTGCCAGACCGAAAATTAGGGATGGCTCCTGTGCTTTTAAGGGTTATGTAGAAGATGGAGTTTCAGTAGGCGTTGCTTGTTATCTGGTTCCTTTGCAACCAACAGCTGCTGAAGTTCCCTCTTCTACCCAACCATTAAAAGTATACAAGCCCTCTCCAGTTTTCAGCTTGGCAACCATACTGAGTACTAGGCTAGCACTGAAGGAGGCCAGCCATATTTAAGATCATACTTATTTTGTGTGTGTGTGCTAGACTCCATTGGCTTAGTCTTCTGTGTTTGCAAAAAGTCAGCCCTCAGGAATTCAAGTGTATGTGTGTGAGAGAGAGAGGGGTGGGGAGGGAGAGGGAGAAAGAGAAGGAGAGAAGGTATTGTTCATGACCATGTTGTTTAGTTTTAATTGGTACCAACCTGCCCAGCTAAGAATTCTAAATGAAATTTCATTTCTCTGTGTACTGCTGATCAATATTCACTCAACACACAACAGCTCTTTGTATCTCAGTGGAATAAAATAAATTGTCAGTCAGCACTGCGCTTTTTGTTGTCACGGGGTCTCTTTCTTCCCCCAAGCTAAATTATTCACCTTCTCAAAAGACAATTTGATAAATGTTTATTTCTTCATAATGCATTCTAACAATCACTGATTTGTGACACTCGCTGTGAATAGAATTTAAATTCATAACGGAAGCTTTCTCTCTCCCTCTCTCTTTCTAAGAAGATGCTAAGAGAGATGAACAAGAGCTCCTGGAATGTTGCCTCTTTTCCATTTCAGATATTGCGGTGGCCTCCCATGGTATAAGGGGCACTAATTGAATTTAAGAGATGTAATAAGTGAGAAGCGCACCCATTCACATTGCGTCAGAATAAGAGCCAGCTCAATGGATTTGGCAAAAGCAGCAGTGCCGGGACAACACATAAGCACCAATTTCACAGCAAAGCAGAAAAGACTGCAGAGCAGTAGGGTTCACTGATGAGTTTCAACAGAGGGCAGGGAGAGATATATTGGGAGATGAAACTTTTCCCAGTACATTGCATTATGAAAGGAAATCACCAGAGATAAGCTTGGTCTGGGTTTTATCTTTAGAAGCACATTCTAGTGGGGAAAAAAAAAACCAGATTTATTTATCCTCTATGACTGCCACAACAGTTAGCCTGAGAGTGAGCCTGCCATTGTTTACCACACAAAGATAATGATATATCACCTCCTACTACTTCTTCGGAATAAATGGACTGACCTATTTTGGCAGATAAAGTAGGGTGGGAGCTTGGTTTGGGAAAATATGTGAAATATGTGGATTTAAAGAAAATTGTTGGATTGAAGAGTCTTGACCAATATGGTATTTTTTACATCTCCCAGAAATGGGTTCAAGAAAATGCACACCCCTTCTGAAGCATTTTTACGTTTGTGAGCTTTCCAGGGTGCTTCCAAGAGTTAAAGTTTGCACATATCAAATACTCAATGACTAAAGTTTGCAGAACTGAAAAAAATACACAGAAACATATTTTAATAATTGGAGAAAACTGAAAAGAATTAGGCAACACACACACACACACACACACACACCATATAATATATTATATAATATACCTGATTGCAATTTCCTCATTGACAAAAAATATGTCTCTTATGTTTTTTAATATAATAGCAAAAATTAACTTATAAGTGCAGAAATTATGAAAAATGCACCAGAATTGTGCAAAGTTCAGTGGGTAAAGAAGCCACAAAGTCTTACAACCCAGTACTAAACAAGGATGGGAAGGCAAACAGCCTGGGGGTGGGGGTCAGAGAAACAGATGATGCATACAGACTGATAAAAAAAAAAAGAGACAAAAGTCGCAGATTTTGTTCCTGTTCTTTCTAATTTTATTTTGGAGAGGCATACATGTTTTGTTTATCCCAGAGCATTTTCTGACAGCTGCTGGTACAATCAGAGACTTTTCATCCCAGCTTCCTGGGTCTGTTTATTTTAACCCTGTATAAAATTGGAAAGAACAAGAACAAAATCTGGGACTTTTCAATCAGCTCGGAAACATACTCAGTCAGACAGAGGCCATTTCCACACTAGATGTGTTATAGTGCTATTATTCCACTTTCAACATCCTGGGGAATTCTGGGGCTTGTAGTTTACTGGGCCAAAGAGCTCTCTGGCTGAGAATTCTAAATGCCCCTCCCTAAACTGCAAACCCCAGGATTCCATAGGATATTGAAAGTGGAATAATAGCACTACAACAGCATAGGGTAGAAATGGCCTAAGACTCAGAGGTTTTCACATTGCTAGTGAACTGATATTTTTTCTGGGTTGGTTGCAACAGATCTCAGGAAAGCCTGTATCAGTAGGTACCAACAATGGGGATATTGTTGTCATCTAGACAGTTCTCCCATATTGTACCTTGGAAATATATCAGGGACATAGAGGAATTCTCTTTTATAGTTCTCAAATTCTCTGGCAGGTATCTTACAGAACTACCTATTATGTCATTGCCATAGTAAACTCATTTTTATTTCATTTATTTAGATTTTTAAACATGAAAAGTATACAATAGGTCCCACAATACAATTGATGTATCGTACATAAAAAATAAGCATGCATGTAAGTGATTACACATATTGGAAAGATTCACTCTAAATTACAATTGTTAAAATGAAATAACTAGAATCCTGGTTTGAAACATCTACTAGCTGACAAAGTGCTAGCATGCTTACAGACCAAATACCTGTTATTCCTTTTCTCTTCGTTTTTAATTAATTTTATTGTGATTACATTGTATAGAACAACATTTCTCATTGTACATTTTACCGAACTATTACCGCTATCTTCCACTCCTCTCTGGATTTCAATAGTGTTATTTCATTGACATATCAACATTATGCATCACACTGCATTTGTTAACATACAAGATAGATTCTGCTCTTCGACCCTACTTTACATGTTCCATGATATTCCACTGATTTTTACTTCTAACTACTCATGCTACCATGAATTAAGAATTATTACCTGTCAACACCCCACCCATTTCCAGAACAATTTGCCATTCTTTGTTAATGTCATCATCTGATTTTCCTTTTAATCTCTGAGAGACTATATCTGCATTCCAATTTTCAATAAAAGTTGCCCACGATTGGTCTATTGTAGGTATCTGCTCAGTTTTCCATAGCCTTGCATATTCAATACAGGCTGTCGTAATCATATACAGCATTATTCGCCAGTATTTCTTTGCAACAGTTCCATCTAACACATGTGCCATATTTAATAAGTACAGTTCAGGTTTCTTATCAATTTGAACCCTCAATATTTTACATATCATATTATGTATATCATTCCAATATTTTTTAGCCTTAGGACATGACCACCACGTATGAAATAGTGTTCCAACATTCTCCTGACACTTCCAACACTGACCTGTTCCCGTATTATATATCTTCTTTAATTTTTCTGGTGTCATGTACCATCTATGAAAAAGCTTATAATAGCTCTCTTTTAGGTTCTGAGCTGCAGTAAATTTTTGTGTCCGTTGCCAGCTCTGTTCCCAGTGCTCTAATTGAATTGGATGTCCGAGATTTTGAGCCCACAATATCATTGCTGATTTGACTGTTTCATCTTCTCTTTCTTGATTTAAAATCTCCTGGTATACATGTGATAGTAAATGAGGCGGGTTTTCCCGCAGTAACTTCAACATTCTTCCTTGCTCTTTTTGTTCTATTCCATAAGTTTTCACATCCATCTGGAATCTCTCAGTTAACTGTCTGTAAGGGAACCAGTTTAACTTTATTCCTTCTGATTCCAATTTTTCTCTTGATTTCATTTTAAAAAGATTCAGATTTGTCATTTCTAATATGTCATCATAACACAGCCACTTATCTGAATTAGACCATCTTCCAAAGACGGCTTCTTGAGGGGAGACCCATGTAGGTAGTTGCCTAATGTTCTTATTCTTGTAGATTCCTTTTCTCTTCAAATGACTGGCAGGAGATTTAATAATTAAAAAGGACCATAATGAAAGAGGGAAAATAGGTTTATACGGGCAAAAAATATCACTGGGAAAGAAACTAATTAAGGAGGCAACAGGGAAAAGCTGGGACTGTTTGTCAAAGCTTAACAATACCCCTAAAAAAACCTATCTAGTACTCTGTGCATCACGCAGAAGTAGGGGATAGAGTACCCACTGACACAATTCAAGTACAGAGACACACTTTCTGGTGGCTACCTCCTCTTTTTGAAGGTATCTGAACAACCTGAAGTTCATCCTTTGCAAATAATTAAAAATTGAGGAGACAGATCTGTATTTGTTCAAAAAGATACCAAAACTTTAAAACAAAGCTGTGGCATTTTTCTTTGACTGTGTGTATGTGTCACATTGTATGGATTCCAACTCTTCGGGAACTGCATCTTTCCCCTACCACAGTTATCACTAAACTACAGCAGCAGCTACAACCACTGGGCATCCTCCTGCACCATACAGCCCTGTCTGACCTGAGATAAGAGTGTCCCCCAGGGTTCTAGAAATCAGTATGGAATCAGCCCAGAGTGTAGATAATGAATGAGAAATAAGATTGGAGTGGGAGGACAGATGGGGATTAGAGTTACATTTTTGACAGCTGTGGTTTTGGTGGAGAAGTACTGGTATTGTTGAGGCAATTTGGGTGACAGTATCAAGGTTACACAACAGTGGTCACAAAAAAGGAGGCGGGCTTTAGAAATTGTATGCAGATTCTAGGCCTGAATTGCTGACTTTTGCCTTGAAAGCCTGGTGTAAGAATTTTAAGGAAATATGGCAGGTGGAAGACAGAAAAGCAAAGAGCACCCACCATACAGTTTCAGACTGTGACACAAAGAGTTTAGAATGTGGAAGAAACATGTCCCTCTCCCTTAGGAAGCCATTGTGACCTCAGTTGTAACTGAACGACGTAGGGCCCACCTAGTGGAACATAGTCCACCAGCTAAGTATGAGCAGTTTTTAGAGGCTTTTAAAACCTCATATTTGGGGGGACTGCCTGGAATGGGGGAAAGACCAGATGCCAAGTATGTAACAGGCCACCATATATAGACTGATTGCATTCAGGTATAATAGTAAATCATGCCTGATTAATTTAACTCAGGACGTTTTTGCTTAGCTGAATTCAGTGGTGCACACTAATCATGGTTTCAAGTTAATCACAGTTCCCACTCTATTTTGTGGTTATATCTGGACACATTATATCATCTAATTTGGCTACAGAGACATAAGCCATTTCCATCCTACACTGTTATAGTGCTATTATTCCACTCTCAACATCCTGTGGAATTCTGGGGTTTGTAGTTTACTAAGATCAAAGAGCTCTCTGGCTGAGAATTCTAAAGGCCCCTCCCCAAATTGCAAACCCCAGGATTCCATAGAAGGTTGAGTGGAATAATAGCACTAGAATAATGCAGGGAGGAAATGGCCATAATATCTACTCCTTTTCCCCCTTCTTTCAGATAGAGTAAGTCCCTACACAGAGCAGCAAATATTTTCTCCCCGCTCTGTTTTCGTGACATGCAGTGAATAGAGATTAAACTAAAAACACATTCTGCCCGTGTGTGGCAGATCAGTTTAAAAGCAAGATGAGGTAGGTTTCTCTGATCTCATCATCAGGGATGTATGTATGTATTAAAATATTTTTATCCCACCCATTTATTGTGAGTTCTCAGGGCAGCAAACAGAGAAAACAATATGAATAATATAAACAATACTAAATGAAAACAAAATAAAAATATATTAAACAAGTGAAACAAGTTAAAAGGGTCGAAGAAGGCTAAAAAAAATTAAAATTACATACATCCCTAAAAATCCATTAGGACCTAAAGGCATTCATAGAATGCCATGTCTTGACCAGGAACCAAAAATAAACGAGTGTTGGCAGTCATACCCCCAAAGGGGCACTACAGCCAAGAAGATCTTCTCCCATGTCCTTCATGATCATTTTGGAGGAGAACCTTTAATGACTTTAATATATCCTCTTTCCTCTGCTGCTTAATTAGAGCTTTAAATGCTTTCTGGCCACTCAACAGAAAAGTGAAGGCCATGCATAAGAGCTGAATATTGTTGGACACCTGCCATCCTCCCTTCCCAAAAGACAGAAGCCCCTTGCTGTGATGGTCTCCCATGCAGCTGGTTTCTACTGACTGGCTTTCATATAGAAGAATGCAGATGAGTGTGTCGGGCATTCTGCACTGGACAATTGTGCAATGCAAAAATAAAATGTACGTTTGCAAATAGTTTTGTGTGTAGTTGCAGGATGGGCTTTACTTTGGAACAAGGTTATTTTCTTCAAACAAATAGATGAGGAAATGATTTTAAAAAATAGATGGCTAAAAAGATTTCTGTTATTTTTCCATCTACAAAACTTTAAATTAATAGTACACTATTGATATGAAATATCTGACTGCTCCTTCTGTGACCAAGGGGGATAGATGCATGTTGATATGCCTAGCTATTTTGGATCCATCTGGGTTGCTGCGGGCATTGCTGGAGGCATTGCCAACGGCATCCTAAGCCCCTTTTGCACCATGGCTGCGAGGTTCATCGGCCCATAGAAAGTACAGCTTTTTCTCACCAGATTTTGTAATGACTTTTACCATACATAAATTTTGTCAGTTCTGCTCTGTCTACCGTGCTAATGCACATCAGAGGCAACACTGATGTACCTTCCATCAATGTTTGGGCGAGGCTGTCTCTGTCACTTTCTATGATGTAGATGTAAAAGAACACATGGTGTTGGATAAGTGAGGAAAAAGTGCAAGGGAATAGCTACAAGAGTAGCAAAATGAAGGTCTATCTCCCCAGTAAGAATTCCGCAATCCAATAAATTTTTCTTTTAGTCCCCAAATTTCTAGCATTGGTGTAACAGCTGAGCATTTGGAAATATAATTCAAGCAGCGAAGGAAAAGGAGCAGGTGAAGTTACAAGGTGGATGTGAACAGAGTTCTAGGTGTGAACAGTCTTCATTTTCTCACTTTCTGCCATGCTAGAAATTTGTGAACAGAAAGAAAATCTCATTGGGGGCAGAATTCTTATTTGGGGCAATGATCTGCTTTTCCCTCATCACCCCCAGCTACACCCTTGGAGAACCATGTCCTTGGAACCACCTTCTGGCTTTCTGAGCAGTAGTGGGGGAAAAAACAACAACTAAGAAACCCTGTGTGAGCAAATAGCAGAAGCAAGGGGGACAGACACTGTGCTCATTTTCCTCACATTCTGTCTGTCTCTTGCTGTGGCAGAATCCACTTGTATAGCAAGCAGTGGAAGTAACTGCTTTTTGTCTCATCCTCCCAGCAATCCTGCCCACCCACTCCCTCACTGTAACTACAGACGCTGGCCCTTTTGCTCTCAGTAGGCCCATGGGAAGGACAACCCTCCATATTTTATGTGAAATCAGGGAAGGCATCTCACCCTAGGTTCTCCTCCAAAACCTGAAGATGGCATCAGAGAAACCTACTTCATCCAGCTTTCAAACTGATCTGCTACACAATGTGCAACTGTGAATAGGTTTCTGGTTTTATCCCTGTTGACTTTGTGCTAGAAAAGAGGGAGGTAAAAAAGAGGGGAAAAAAGAAAGCACTTGTAGTGCTGGCAGGAATACTTTGAAGCAAGTTCTAAGGAACATGATGGAATCAGAGTTCACCCCATCCTTCATGTTAGATCTCAAAGATACTATGCCTGCTCTTCTCTCGTGGGATAAGACAGACCTGGAACACGCAGACAGAATCTCACAGAGAAAGTTGACAGGTAAATGACAAAGATGATTAGTGCGAAATGGCCTAAAGCATCTCTGCAGCTGCTATCAACAGGCTGCCGGGAAAGCTGCAGACCATGAAAGACTGTTTTGTGGTACGAGAGAGAAGAAAATACCAAAAGTGGAGAAAGGTATAAGCCAGTAATATGCATTGCACACAGATGGAAGCTATTTGTGCTAATGGCCAGTACCACCCTCCTGCCCCTGCTCCTCATACACACACATTGGCTGAAAGAGATTCACTTTTCTTCTTACTATTTCTTTTGCTGCCCTGCTGGTCCCCTTTTGTTTCCTCTTGAAGCACCATTACATTTGTATCTAGAATTTCCTTGCTGCTTCACTGCCCTCTATTCTTTACCCATGCAGTACTAATGAATGCAGGGACAATTCAAATGTAAAATAGGGCAGGACTGCTGAAATGAATGCCAATACCTTTCTCGCCTTATTTTTTTTTCCCCAAAAGGATATTTTGATGCAATGAAATTGCCTCCTTCTTTTCCCATAATTCTACACTCCTGTTGCTCATTAATCCTGTTTTTCTATCTTGATCCATTCTTTTCCTTTTCCATTCTTTTCTAAAATTCACTATTACATATCGTACAGGCCTTCCTACACCTCAAATTACGCTTCCACTTAAAAAAAAGAACCCAACCTCACCCCACCCCCGGTAACACATTTGCAACGTTCAGCAATATACAGGAGCAATCTTGCTAAGTAATTGCTAAGAAAATTCTGTCCCCCTCCTTATTGTATTCCTTGCAAATATCATTTCTTTCTGTCTCTCTACCTCCTAGGTCCCCTGCTGAGCCAGTGAACTCTGATAATCATGCGAGTAACATTGAGATAGAGATCAAGTGATGCAGCCAGCTCTATCTCAACTTTGACTGTCAAGTCCACATTTACTGGAATGCATGCATTACCATCTGAGGAAATATAAAGTCCTTCTTCCTCAAACGAAAAGTGCTTTTAGCCTGTGGTATAAAGTGCCCCAGATTTTAAGGAGCAAAAGATATATTCCTCTGTGCTTTTAAAAATGGCACAAGTATTTCTTCTGTGAGATGTTTTCAGTTGTGGGAAGGGGAGCATATATTTACACAATCCATGCTAATTCTTGCAGTTAATTTACACATAGGAACGTTAAAATCTAGCAAAAGCCACGACGGTACGAATATTGAATTCAGCTCTAGATTTATATCTATATCTATATATTATAAATGCATAGATTATTTAAAATCCTTAATTTAAAAAAATATTTTCAGATTGTAAAATTTTTTTCTGTGTTTTTGTTGGCTTTAGAATGCCCAAGCTACAGATTTTTAGGTTCATTAGAAAAATGCCACAATCTATTGCTGCTTACAAAATAAGACTACAAGCCTTTCAAAAGATGTCTGCAATTAAATTTGTCACATTGCTCTTGTAACATTTCTGACCCATTATGTAAGGAATCTCTATTTCAGAGCCCTTGTGGCTTTAGACCAGGGTGGCCACACATGCCTTGGTTTTCATCTGTGAAATGTTGGAGTGTGGAATCATATAGAGGTAGTTGGACTGCAATTTCCAGCATTCTGCACCACCATCTATTTCGGCCAGCCCCTCCCGAAACTGCAAACCCCAGGATTCCATAGGATGTTGAAAGTGGAATCTTAGTGCTATAACATTCCCATGCGGAACTGGCCCGAGTAATGCCAGAGTGTGGTCAAAGTGGCAGCGGTTATTAATGGAAGAACACACAAGCCAGGACGGGATGCAGCAATGTGCTATTTACTGCCTCTACCACGATGGGCAAGATTCCTCCTGTTACTTCCCTGGCTAGTCCGAGCTTTGGGGATATTAAAGATATCCTCTTGATATCATAATTCGGCTTCACTTCTCTATTCCTTTCCACGTGCTTGCGAGGCCACCAGACAAGCACGTAAACAAGCTCAGCCGTTAATAGCCGTAATATTCCTGGACAGTACAGGCAGGCCAGAAATAGCTGACTCACTGCTTTAGGAGACCTCCAGGCAAATACTCTAATTAGGTATGCACGCAACTTACAAAAGAGCCTCTGCCCCGCAGTGGCAGCTTGATGGGTAAACTATACAATACCCAAGTACTCTGCGTTTGCATACTGGCTACTCTATTGAGAACTGCTACAATAACTCAATCATTCAGATTCTGACCTTTCGGAGGCTTTGCCTCCAACTCCAAATCTATTGTTTTCCCCCAAGTACGGCATAACCTGCAGTACATTCTCCTTAAAAAAACCCTTGATTCCGAGACCTTCCTCGGATCGCTCCCGAGTTTCATCCCGCCTTGCTGCTGCTTTGCTTGGCGAGCCTCCCCTCAGCTCCACGTGCTGAGCTACATCGCACCCCAGCCTCACTCTCCATTTTTCTGGGCTTCAGGACAGGTGAAGTATCACCCAAACCGGCAATTCCCCTAAAAATCCCTCTATATCACTCCAACCTTTATCTTCTTTAGTTATCTTGTGTGAATGTGTCGCATACACTGTTTTGCTTGTGTCTAATAAACATCATTTATTGTTTCAACTTCTGTGTGCTACTTGACTCGACCCAACCCCGTAGACATAGGGTTCAAGATCTCGCTACATTACCCTGCCTCTCGTAACGCTAAACAGTGCTCTGAGCTAATTTTCCCCATCTTTAGTTAAGCATGTTTCGGTGTCCCTCCCGGGACCCCCAGTACACAGGGTAACACTCCCCCTCTTCTCTTCTGCTCTGTCCCCTGGTGAATTGATTGATGAAAGCTACTTTTGCTCTTTGTACTCTGTTCGAAGCAACAGAAGTAAGCAAGGGAGAAAATGGGAAAAGGAGATCGAAACCAGGACAGTTTAAAAGCAGATGAAAAAGGGGAATGCCAGAGGATTAATCAGGACCATGCATGCGAAACTGGGACAGTTGAAGAGTGTATGATTCCCCTTGGTGTTACACAACATATTCTGGAAAGCAAATTAACTATGTTGATGTCATTGTGTGCCTTCAGGTTGTTTTCCACTTACGTCAGCCCTAAGGCAAGCCTATCACAGGGTTTTCTTCACAAGATTTGTCCAGAGGGGGATTGTCTTTTCCTTCGTCTGAGGCCAAGTGTGATTTGCCCAGCATCACTTAGTGGGTTTCCATGGTCAAGCAGAGATTTGAACTCTGGTCTCCAGAGTCATAGCCTAGTGCTCTAGTCACTGTACCCACTTGCTCTTATTAACTATACTAATGAAAATAAGGCTGCATCCACCTTAGCAAATATCATTCTAGGTAGGGGAGTGTCATACTGGTTTAACTTCCAGCCCCCCAAGACTGACTTCTAGCCTTGAATAGGAGCAGGACATTCCCCAGTGTTTATTAATACTTCGTGCTGCCACCACCCACTGAATTCTGAATTAACTGAACAATACAGTGGGACCCAGCTCAGTGGATTGCCAATCTCTATGCTTAAGGACCTTTCCCTTCCCTCACCTCCCCCTTCTGAGTGGGAGAAGTCCTATCTAAGTGTGTGCTGAAGAATGGTGTGGCAATGGAAACAGAGGTTCTACAGACAAGTATTTATTTTAAGGCATGCAAGTAAACAAGACACTAATACTCATGAGAGGCTTCCCCCTGTCAGGTATGCTTAAGTTACAAGTAGTTATAAAAAAAAAATACATTCTTAAAATCGACCAACTTCCAAAATAACAAAAGCCCTAATGTGACTAACTACCTACTATTCTAGCTACTCAGATTGGGGTTCACAGGCTTAGATGGTCTAAGAGAAAAGTGAGGCCAGGAGGCAATGCCTAGGACCTGCAGCCTTCCACTGGCACAGATTTCATCTCCAGGATGCTTCCTTGTTGTCTGTCTCCCACATGGTCTCTCAAGGATTTTTATAACTTCTCCATCAAAGCATCTCGAAGATTCTCACCTTTTTCCCCTTGATTGGGCAATTCTGTCCCCGTGACCTGTGAGGCTGACCCACAATAAAAAGTATAACTTAACCCCAACACCTCATTAACCCTTGGTTTACCTGGAGAGGGAAGTATCCCTCTTCAGCTAAGTCTAGATAATGGGAAGCCACATTATCAAAAGGAGGTACTAGCTGTCTTCATTTCGGCCCTCTCTGCCCAAACGAGGTACAGTGTCAAAAGCATTCTAGACCAGAGGTGGTCTACTGTCAGAGACTAGGGTGCCACATTCTTCCCCTGGACACATTGGTGGGCTTCACTCTGCCCTCTTCCACACCCTGCCCCAAAACAATAAAAAAGACCTCCAAATTCCCCCAAAAAACCTTTAGGTGTTAAGTCTCCCAGGCCATTTTAGGCCCAGGAGAGACTTTTTGTAAAACAAGAAGTGAGTTCTGGGCCTCTCCTGAGCCTGAAACAGGAAATGACTTCTGGGTCCTTTCTTGTTGTAAAAGAAAGGCCTATCCTGGGCATAAAATGGTCCAGGAGGAACCAGAACATGTCTCAAATTCCCCCCCAGGGGCATTTGCGAGCAATTTTTTTAAAAAATAAATATGACCCTGGAGACCACAAAAATGACACTGAGGGAAGCATGCAGCCATGGTCCACACTACCCCTGGTCTACTTGTTACTCCAAAACATGAGTGACTCAGGGTCTATCTGTGATGCCAGTACCTCCATGAAATGGTTGGGAATATTAGCTCAAAGAGGAGATTTGTGAGAGAGGAGTAACCTAACGAGATCTTTTACACCTATGTTTACCAGTACTTCTGCACAGAAGAACCAACCAGAGATCCAAAAGTAAGCTTAACCTGTTTTATTGTGGGAATTGCAATCACACACAGAAGGTCCAAGCAGACATGCAATCTCACACAGCTAACTAAAGGAAAGGGGAGGACAGTTTTGGATAGCAAAATCTCAGGGCAAAGTGGGTGATGTTTACCAATTCAGAAGAGCAGCAAAGAAGCAGCAATTTGGCTTAGACACAAGTCTAAGGACATTGTTTGCTTTATTATGGTTTTTTACTACCACTCATGGGGGCAAGTGCTTATGGGATCCCCCCCCTCACATGTACTTAAATAATGTATCAATCTTAGGTTATTATATACCTTGACTTTGTGGATGGTGCCATTTGCTGCTCTCCCTCAGGTAGAAAGATTCTGGTTTGAGCAGAACCTAACCTTATCAAAACAGGTGAGGCAGATGCATATTAAGTCATAATGCTGGCATGCAGTGGAACGAGGTCTAAATGAAGTGCAATAGTTCTGAACTGGCTATAAAGGCTGCCTTACTTCGTAAGACTACAGATGGAAAATGCCATTACTGAATGTTCCTCTATGCAATAAACCTCTAGGAAATAGAAAATTAGCACATAAGACAGAAAGATGCTAGACCAGCTCTTTGCCTGCTGTGATGGGTTTCTCTCTGCCAGGAATTTCTAAACATAGGAGAGCATTCAAAAAAGGACACAGATCCACACACCCTGCAATTTCAAGCAGTTTTCTACCACCTCATTCTGATGTATGGACCAAGCTCAAAGAAGATGCATTTTGGGTTGAGTAGCAGCAACCAGCGCCAACAATGTTATCTTCACTTGGCTATAAATGCATTCTTATTTCCAACAGTATACCATGCATGTCTATTATGGGTAGGCAATCTGGTGCTCTTCAAATGCTTTAGATTACAGGTCCCATAATCCCTTGCCTAGCCCATATTGGGTGGAACTGATAGAAACAAGCAAGGCTGCCTGCCTATCTCTTTCCCCTTTCACAATCATTCTCTATCCTAATTATAATTAAGGCTTTCAGAGAAAGTTCTTTGCTGATCTCTGGAATGTGCACTTTTAAAAAAGTAATTTGCTATATAACTAGTTACAATGCTCAAACAAGTAATTCATTGCCTATACTATCTTTGTAGCTGATCATGCTACCTATAAAATTACTGGTTCCTTGTTTCTTTTCCATTCCTTTCCCATTATGTTATAAGTAATTAGGATTCAGGAGAAAATAGCAAAAAATGGAAAAATTTCTGTTCAAAATACCTTTAGAAGTGTTCTTTAAAAGTAACCTACAACTAAAAACTGTTATTTGTTAACTCCAACAGGGCTTTAACACTGTCCCTGCTTATAATGTTGTGATTTTTGAAATGTAACATCATTATTTCCTCATTACAAAAAAAATGTTACTTGTAATTAA
Organism: Cyclura pinguis; assembly: GCA_030412105.1. Lineage (NCBI taxonomy): Eukaryota > Metazoa > Chordata > Lepidosauria > Squamata > Iguanidae > Cyclura > Cyclura pinguis. The sequence goes on from CM059600.1 coordinate 138,465,812, forward strand.
TTATTTCCAAATTCTGGCTTTCCTAACACTACCAACAACTCACAACCTATAAACTACAAAACGGGACCAGGAACTGGAGTGATGGGAAGGATCACCTAGACCCCTGGGGGACTGAAGGGAAACGAACTCTGCGGAACTTCTCTAGGAAAGAGGGACGGGAACCTTTCTCCAGCCTGCCCAAACAAAGTCACTTTGGTACTCCCAAGCCCGGTTTTCCACCTCAACAGCACTGGGGAACAAAGGACGAGGAAACGGTTCAGGGACAGGGAGGTCACCTAGACCCAGGGAACCCTCAGGAGTACTCCACCTGCCTGAAGGGGGAAATGAACCCAGTGGAACTTACAGCACCGCCTGTCCAAGCAGTGGGGGAAAAGGGGCAAGGAACCAAAACTGAACCATCCCTAACTGGTTTTCTGGGTGAGGGGTACCTTCCTCTACCACAGGCTAAACCTCTAAACCCTAGGCTAGGTCGGGAATCACCACCCGCACCTAGTCGGCTGGCCAATCGGGACGCACCCGAAATTACACAGCGGGACGCACCCGCGCTTTTCACAACTACTCGCGGGACGCACCCGCACTCTCAAAGCTACACAACAACAACAACTGATGGGACGCCCCCGTATACAATTCTAAGGGGGAAATTTCTTCCCTAAGTGCTAATTTTTGTCTTACTGCTATGGTGTTGGATGAGCGTAGACTGTTCCTACCATGCTAACACTCTAACACTTCGGATCCCAACCCACAATAGACCCCAAGTTAGGGAAGTACTTCCCGGATCAGGCACTTGCACGGTCCTGTCATCTACAATGATTCACTGCCAAAGCTAGTGACCACGTAGGTACGGCCACTGTACACGGCCAAGAATGAAAAGGAGCAGAACCACCCAGATAGAATAGCTCTAGAGCTCAAACACACAGACTCCACACACACGTGTTCCCGCCTAACAGCGCTCTAAAAACTTGACCGACCGTCACCTAAGTCAGTACCAGCCTGATTTGAGGAGGTTCGCGACTCCTTCTCAAATTAGGGGTACCGGGGTTGCCCGTGTTCTCCACCACTCTGTTACCCTGTGAACTGGGGGTCCCGGGAGGGACACCAAAATTTGCTCAACTAAAGTTGGGGAAAATTAGCTCAGAGCACTGCTTAACGTTGTGAGAGGCAGGGTAACGTAGCGAGATCTTGAACCCTATGTCTACGGGGTCGGGTCGAGTCAGGGAGAACACAGAAGTTGAAATAATAAATGATGTTTATTAAATACAAGCAAAACAGTGTATGCGACACACTCATACAAGATAAATAAAGAAAATAAAGGTTGGAGTGGTATAGAGGGATTTTTAGAGGGATTGTTGGTTTGGGTGATACTTCACCTGTCCTGAAGCCCAGAAAAATAGAGAGCGAAGCTGGGGTGCGATGTAGCTCAGCACGTGGAGCTGAGGGGAGTCTCGCCAAGCAAAGCGGCAGCAAGGCGGGATGAAACTCGGGAGCGTTCCGAGGAAGGTCTCGGAATCAAAGGTTTTTATAAGGAGAATTGTGACTGCAAGCTATGCCTTACTTGGGGGAAAACAATAGATTTGGAGTTGGAGACAAAGCCTCCAAAAGGTCAGAATCTGAATGATTGAATTATCGTAGCGGTTCTCAATAGAGTAGCCAGTATGCAAACGCAGAGTACTTGTGTATTGCATAGTTTTCCCATCAAGCTGCCATCGCGGGGCAGAGGCTCTTTTGTAAGTGGCGTGCATACTTAATTAGAGTACTTGCCTGGAGGTCTCCTAAAGCAGTGAGTCAGCTATATCTGGCCTGCCTGTATTGTTGTTTGAATATTACGGCTATTAACGGCCGAGCTTGTTTACGTGCTTGTCCGGTGGCCTCGCAAGCACATGGAAAGGAATAAAGAAGTGCATCCGAATTGTGATATCAAGGGATATCTTTAATATCCCCAAAGCTCGGACTAGCCAGGGCAGTAACACAGCTCTTACAGTAAAGAAGTTCTTCCTAAAGTTTAGATGGAATTTCTTTTTCTTATAATTTGAATCCACTGGTTTATGTCCCACTCTCTGGAGCAGCAGAAAAGAAGCTTGCTTCATCTTCTGTATGACCTCCCTTCAAATATTCAAAGATGGCTATCATCTCACCTCTCAATTTTCTCTTCTCCAAGTTAACCATGCCCTAAGCTGTTCCTAGAGCCAGCATGGTGTAGTGGTTTGAGTTTTGGACTATGACCCCGGAGAACAGGGTCTTAATCCCCACTCAGCCATGGAAACCAACTGGGTAACCAAGTTACTGGGCAAGTCGCACTCTGTCAGCCTCAACAGAAGATAAAGGCAAACCCCCTCTGAACAAATCTTGTCAAGAAAAGCCCATGGTAGGTTCACATTAGGTCACCATGGCCATTTCCACACTCTACCTGATCTTGTTGCCCTCCAGTTGTGAACCCAGCAGCACCTTTGGTGGGAAAGGAGCGCAATGGGAATGCTCCCCCCCACACTTAACTGGCTCTCTGGGGAAGGAAGCACGAGGGACACACCTCATCCTTCCCTAGTGCAGCCAGGCTCTTTCCCATGCTGCACTGGCGAAGGATGCACCTCCATCATGCTTCCGGCTCTTCTGCATGGCAAGGAAGAATGGGAGTGTTGTGCGATTGGGCGTCATTGACAGAAAAACTCCATCAATGATATACCCCATGATCTCACCAGCTGGCACAAGAAGGACGGGACTGTGACAACGTCATGCTGAAGCATCATTGCAGTCCTGCTCCTCTCATGTCCCCATGCTGGGATACCATCATGATGTGGAAAGGGCCCATAAGTCAGAAACCACTTGAAGGCACACAACAACAAAGTTGTTCCTAACACAACTTGCTTTCTAGAGCTTTAATCTGGGCACACTTCAAAACAATCTGCCACAAAACAGTATAAAAATTGGATTTGCCTCTTCCAGAAAGTGCTGCAACATGAAAATATTTCCGTTAGTAAAGAAATGGATAAAGTGAAAAGCTTATGAGCTCATATATGCAACATCTTCCCCTCCTGACATTTTATGAGAGTCTGGTTTGTTGGTTGGTTGCATCTTTAAACTGTCTTCTAAACAAAATTCTCTGGGAAACATAGAGTATATTTAACAATACAACAATGTATCAGTGAAAGAATGACTAGCAACAGAAGAATGTTATTTTTTTAAAAAAAATAAGCAAGATAAAAACAACATCAAAGAATAAAAACATTATATACAATCAAGTTGAAACTAGCACTGAAAGAGTTTTAAAATACCTCATTTACGTTTCCATGGCTCCAGTCCTCACACTACTTTTCTTAAGAGTGGTGTAAACTTCAATTCTGGGAGTAAGTCATATGGAATTCAGTTGTACTTACTTCTGAGTAGACATGTACAAGCTTGCACTACAAAAGTCTAATGCAATAGCTTGGGGAGGGCAGCCTACATTTGCTCCTGAAGCAATCATGACAGTTGGGTAGCACTAGAAACCTAGGGGAATCAGTTATTCCCCTAGAAATCCAGTCAATTAAATTCAGTCCGGAAGGATACCAATCTAATATCAAAGATATTGCCAAAAGGATCAGTTCCCTGGAGCATAAGGTTAATGATTTAGAGCATGTCAGCTTGGCCTGGAGCAGAGAAAATGAAACTAGAAACACACAAGCACACAAAGGTCAAACTATTAATAGATATAAGAAAATGCAGCTATTACAAGAATAAATCAAAGAAGGTACACAAGGGTTTACTGGCATCTCACTTCTAGAGATGTCAGCACATTTCAATTTTTATGTAGCCATTAATTAATATCTTTTCTCCTCCATATTTAGGGTACAACACAGCACTTGGAATCTGAGTCAAAGTTCAAAAAGAAATCAGAAATAGGACGCAGTGACCTAGTTTTGCTATATTAACAATTCCCTAGTATCATCTTTAGCTGAACAAGAAGAAAAACAAAAGTTTGAAAAAAGGGTGAAAAAACTCACCATCACTGCATCATCAGGTAATACCTCTAGGGAAGAAAAGCTACAGGTATTCTCAATTGTTTATTTAAGTACTAAGTGCCATAAGTGTTTTTGAGCAAAGCTCTTTACTGAAGCAGAGACTCTGCACATTCTATACAGCAGGTCTTTGAGTGAAGTTAGAATATATCTTCATCAAGATAGACTATACAGAATTCATCCCACTGAAGAGAGTTGATCAAAACAAGCACATTTAATTTCTGAATAAAGCACCTACAATTCTCTGAGTTTTGATCCATCCGGGGTGATTTCAAATGGATGAGGCCACAACTGTCTTGCTGCAGGGCTAGGATGAGAGGTTGGGGGTATTGGTCACCTATGTAGATCCAACTGGGAACCCATTGCCAGCCCCTGGAACCCCTGACTTTGTTGCTCTTTCTTTTTGTGATTACTGGACTCACCTTCTGTATAAAAACTAGAAGTAACTTCTGCATAACTTATGCACTCTAAGACCATTTCTGTGCTACACTGTTATAGTGCTATTATTCCACTTCCAAAATCCTATGGAATCCCTGGGGTTTGCAGTTTAGGGAGGGGCATTTAGAATTCTCAGCCAGGGAGCTCTTTGGCCTCAGGAAACAACAAACTCCAGAATTCCACAGGAGGTTGAGAGTGGGATGATAGCACTATAACAGTGTAGCATGGAAATGGCCTAGATCTCTCCAACATGTGTGTGTATGTGTGTGTGTGTGTGCATTTGCTTGCATATAATGTGAGTATAACATAAAGTAGCTGTACAGACTTACTATGTACAGAAGACCATTCCAAGAATACCAGCCTTTTAGGTCAAACAAGTTTGGCAGAATATAGTTCTCATCAAAAATTTTAGGATCACATATTTGCAACTATATATACATTTTTCCTCATGCTATGGTACTCGATGAAGAATGATTGTTTGCATTTTACAACTTCAGAAGCTTTTGCTCCGTTATTCTGAACGGTATCTCCATTAAACATTTCCTTGAAGAGTCCCTGGAAGCTGCCGGGAGAAGTATAAAATATTAAGGAGAGCACCCTTCCTCTCTTTTGTCACTTTGATTCCAGTGAAATGACGCTTTCTGTCAAAAGACTGTACTGGGTTATTTAATTGGATAGATGGAGTGAATTAATCTGATTGGTAATTGAATGGTTAGCATCAGAATGAGCTCAAAGTTTATTAGGCTATTTAAAATGCTGAAATGTTTAAAGTAGTTATTAATTCCAGTTTCCTCTGTACGGTAACCTCTAAAAGATTTTTATTATATTTACTCTGAAAAAATAAAGACATTTGTTGATTTGACTCGATTCTTAATCACTGTGAAAGGGATAACAATCATGTGGGCCTTTTTTACTGTTTGAGGAGGAATCATAGGACAATAGAGTTAGAAGAGATCACAAGGGCCATTGAGTCCAACCCCCTCCATGCAGGCATACAGAATCAAAACTCCCTACAGATTACTATCCAGACTCTGTTTAAAAATTTCCAGAGAAGCAGACTATGGCCCTTTCCACACGAGGCTGGTGAATTGGTTCATGCCATTTCTTACCGGATTTTCTGGGCTCGAAACAAGGAGTACTTTCCCTCATTTCCTTCTGCGCAGCTACTGCATATGTTCCATTCTGATTCTTTTAGTCACCTCCTCTGGACACATTCCAGCTTCTCAAGAAGAACTGTGGTACCCAGAACTGGATACAATATTCCAGACGAGGTCTGACTAAAGCAGAAGTGAGTGGTACTACTTCCCTCAATCTAGTCACTATACAGTAGGTCCCCCATAACTGTGTGACCGGTATACGCAATTTTCAGATATGGTACTTTGAATTTAATAATAATAAAATAGAAAATGAAGTAATAAACCAAAATACAGTGAAATACAGTACACTCAGTATTACATAGAAAATGGCAAGGAATGTAAAATTGAAGCAAATGGTTTGCTCATAGTATCATGCTGTATCACATTGTCCATGCTGTCTCATGTTTCCTAGCCATATACAGTACTCTATACATGCTCCAATGCGACCCAGTCTCTTAGTAGTCCTCTTAGTTACTCTTTGTGATCTGATCATGGTACAGTGTCCTTTGCAAGATTCTCGTACTTGCACGGTAAAAGCCTTGTCCTTATCCAGTACAGTCCATTATAAACTCCTTCTACTTGAGTCCCTGTGTTGTTTGTAATAGCCCCAAAGCACAAGAACAGTGATGCTGGCAGTCCTAATAAGCCTAAGAGAACCCATGATTCATCTCATTATAAAAAAACAGAGTTTAGTATTATCTGTGTTTTTAACTATCCACAGTAAATCCTGGAACATATCCCTGTGGTTTTGGGGACTTAACTGAACTCCTACTGATGCAGCCTAAAATCTTATTGGCCTTCTTAGCTGCTGCATCATACTGACTCTTTTTGCACCTTACATTTTCCTGGTGCCGGAGTGCAAGGCTCGCGCAGGAAGCCTTGGGAGGAATGCTCTCACATCCCTCCTGCTTGGGTTCCGCAGCTGCTTTCCGGTCTTGCGAACGCTCCACCTCTTCCATTTGCAGTGCAGCCTGGGACCTCCCAGGCTGCACTGAGGAGAGGACATGTGATTGGCCCGGCTCCCAAGACTCCCCACACAAAGTAAGTGCCCGTGGGGCCCCAGAGCAATGTGCAACCGCGCAGCATTTTCGGCTTTGAGCCTAAAATGAAAAAATGCGTGCACAGTCCGTGTCAGGCTCTTGAGCTTCGCCAAATGTGAGTGCGTCGTGTGGACTGTTCCTCGCATTTACGCGACGCTAAAGGGGCCCTTTCGCTTCTTAAATGCCATGCGAACAGGGCCACTGTTAACTCATGTTCAGCTTGTGGTCTGCTAAAACTTCTAGATCTCTTTTATGTTTACTGTAGTCAAGCCAGGCATCACTCATTTTATATCTGTGTGTTTCATTTTTTTCTGCTCAAGTGTAGTACCCTGCTTTTTTTTTTCCTGTTGAAATTCATTTTGTTAGTTTTGGCCCAGCTCTCTGATCTGTTAAGGTCATTTTGAATTCTGATCTGGTTCCCTGGGGTATTAGCTACCCATCCTAATTTGGTGTTTTCTGAAAATTTGATAAGCATACCCTCTATTCTATCATCCAAGTCAGTTATAAAGATGTTGAATAGCACCAGGCGCAGGACAGAACCTAAAATCTTCTTTTGAAGGATTGCTGTAGTAGTAATGGCAACTTTCCTCATATTTATTAGAAGTCAAACTCTGCCAAGAACATAAAGTCTAACAAATTCCTCAGTTGTCTTTCAGGGAATTTCATTGTCCAGAAGATAATAATGGTATCAGCTATTTTAGATCTGACCCTAGCCTACACTGGTGACTTAATGGGTGGAAGTAGCAGGATCCTTAAGCAGGAATTACCATGTTTTCCTGGAGTTTGTTATACAGCAGAAAGGGGAAGCCAAGAAAAAAACTTGAGGAACTATTGTATGTGATCCTGTGGTCAGGAATATTAAAAGAAAAAGGAGTTCATGATGGATGAGAGTTTCTTAAAAGTGAGACCCAGGCTGCCATGCTTCCAAATTCCCCCTCCCAATTTAAAGTGCACACTGGGAAGGCTCAACAGATGAAATCCATTTAAAGCAAGTAAATGCTTGCTTTAAATAGCTTGCAGTAGTTTATGGGTGAATTTGGGCAGCAAACTACTAGAATGCAGTTAGAACAGGTAAAATCATTGCTATGAAATGATGGGGGAAGGTTCCTGGTTGCTCTCAAATTTCGTCAGTGGAGGTTCAGACCTCTGCAAGTAAATGGGGGCCAAATTTGCCCCCAGACCTGCCAAAGCTGTCTATCCTAGCACTGTAACCTCTCTGCGAATAGAGGTTTCTGAAAATGTATGATGAAGCAGCTGTGCATGACTACTTTTAATGTGCCAAGAAGGGAAATAGAAGGGCAACATGAGTAGAGGTTGCATTCACAATTTTCCAAAAACCAACATACGTCCTGCAAATCAATAAGCATGGTAGGTAGGGCTATTAGAGGACATAAATTACATAAAATATATGTCTGTTTTAGTTGATCACTTGAACAGACTGAGTTGTCCCCGGTGATGTCTGGAAAGTAATTATTCTTCTCCTGTAACAGGCTGAGATGGATATTCTTGACTTTGACTGTGTACTGTAGGTATATCCAAAGAGAGTAGTACATAAAAAAAATCAGGATCTTGGCTTTTCACTTCTTTAAAGTTCAGATTGATATCCATAAAGCTCCAACGTCAGTGTCTGATGATACGCCCTGAAGAAAAACATCTTATCACTTTGTGTTACATCTTACTCTTAATATTTTAACAGTATTAAAACTTGCCATTCATGCTCGGATTTATATATCTGTTATGTTTTTGTTTTTGTACTTTCTAAAATGTAACAGAAAGAAACAATACAGTTTCAAATGTTGGCTCAGTCATAGGGCTCAGTTTCAGTCATCTTGAAGGAACTTGCAACTGAGGATACCATTGGTGCTTTTTAGGTAAAAGAGTCTGGTAAGCGTGAAGGAAGAGGGTCAAGATCCAAACAGTGAGATGGCACAAAAGTAACTACAGATGGCAAACCACTTTTCCACGTGTGGTGGTTAGAAATGGCAGTGTCCTCCCCAAACTGTTTATAAATAGCATTGTCACTGTGGGAAAGCTTGAAGTTTGTCTCAGTTGCTGAAAAAAGGACTAGCTTAATCCTTCTTCTAAACTGTTACAATGCATTAGAAGAGCAATGCTCTGATTTGCTTATCTCTTTCTCCCTGGGGAGGGGGAGATTCAAGATAGATTTTTTTATCACTAAATCACTCAGGTCATCCCTTCCCCTACCCTCACTTGCTTTTGCATGCAGAATGGGCAGAAATCCTTGAAAGCAAAAGATAAAGGAAGTGGCAGCAGAGGGACCATAGCTTTAATGCATGCCTTCTGAGAGAGAGGTATTTAATGTTATCAGTAATACTATAAGTTAGATGCCTTTGAGGTGTTCCTTGGGGATGCTACTCTAAGAGAAATGGTGACTGAAATGGTAACCCTTCATCCATAAGGTCACAGGAAAAGCCATTCTCACGGACTCAGTGAAAACTGATGTGAAGGATATGAATGAAAGAGAAGGAAAGTCGCCTGCTGCATAGGCACATCCAAAGTAAATAAATAAATAAATAAAGCTTTGAAAGGAAATGGCACAGTTACTCAGGTGAGTGAAGAAAGCAGAAAATGTGGAGGGGGGGGAGAGAGATAAATTATCTCAGGATACCAGATTCACTCCCATGCAATAAGTCATTGGTAACTTGAGAGGTTGTAGCAAGAGAAGATTAGAAATTTTAGAACCTTTTAATAAATCAAAGGCTGGATGACTTGTCCAATGCACATCCTGGGCCTTCTCAACCTAGATCGGCTCTAAACTTGAAAGCCTTTGTGAAAGCAATTAGATAAAGACTAGCACAAGCGTGCTTTTGAAAGCACGTTGAAATCTGCCCTGCACAGTAAACACATACAACGTGCACACAGAGGGTTCTAAAAGCAGAAGAGAGCTGAAAGTCAAGCAGGAGTACAAATAAAAGTAAGGAACTCAGGCTTGCTTTTATCTACATCAGCACATATTCTTTTTCAGATGAGATGCTCTGGATTTAGACATGCAGACTTTAATTGGCTGAGCCTAGTTTACAAACTGGGCAAAATAGGAAGTCAGTATTCAAACCAGTACCTTAAACCCTTGTTCCAGGAGAAACTGAAATATATCTGGGCACTCATTACTTGAAAATGGAGGAGGAGGAGGAGGAGATCTGGTCATAAGAAGAGGACACAGATTTAACCAAGCAGTTCTTTTTGGTAAAATTGGTGCCAGCATTTAAATGGGGGGGGGGGGAAGGGAAGAGGGAGAGAGGAGAGAGATCCATGAAGAGTAGACAGCGAAGATTCAATAAACAGCGTTATGTACACAGTAAAATAACAGGCTGAGTGAAGCAAAGCTATATATTTCTCTCAGTGGCATTTATCTGTTTGACTGACTGACTGACTGGCTGTCTGTCTGTGATGTGATAAGTGCTCAGAGTCACAGCCAATAAATTTCAAAATGTCAAGTAATAGCCCAGGCATGAGTGGGCAGAGCTCTATTGACTGTGAAGAGGGGAAACATAAGAGAAAGATATTTGTGGGAAATCAGTATTTTTGTATTGCAATGCAAACTATCAAGAGGGAAATTGACATGAAGATAATAATCCACCGACTGGGTTGGCATGTTACGCTTTCTGCAACCCCAGGTTCAACAGCAATCACAAAAACAGACAGACTTGATGGAGGTGTGGAGAGCATATCCTTCTGTATCTCTACAGCTACTTTCTGTCTTCTTCAAACTGCCTTTTCTCTCTCCTGTCCTCTAAATCTTGAATATTGGTGTATAAGGGGTTTTCTTCTTCTTTTTACTGAGTTTAAACTCCCAAATGTGTTTGCACTGCAGTATAACAGTCAGTCCCAGCCTTCACAATATCATAACCTGCCGGCAAGGACTAGTTCTTAATTGCTTCTGCCAGCCTGTCTTTAATTATACCAAGGAGATAGGCAATTCTGCCTATATGGTGTGTGTGTGTGTATGCGTATACCTAAAAATGAGAGCTATATGGATTCTGGCCTCCTCAGGGTGGGTCTGAGGTTTCCAAGGTCCTTACTGAGAATGTATGCAAGCAAGCAGTAGGAATGGAAACTTGGCATACTTTAGGCAAAATTCATATTAAATGAAATGATACATTACAGAGTATGGGGGAGAGGGGAAGAGTGTGTAATATAAAACAAAAGATTATTTCAGTTGATTCTTCCACTGTTGTTTCTCTAGGTTAGAAAGATTATTTCAATTGATTCTTCCACTGTTGTTTCTCTGCAGGCCTTGAAAAGACTTTGCTGGGTTTAGATGGATTTGCTCGAGGAATCCCAAAGAGGTCTTTCTCATCACAGAGCAATTTTAGCCTTTTGGGCTCCGGCCCTGGGTGGAATCCTTCCTCGAAAAGGCCAAAAAGCCCTTCAGAGCAAGTTTTCAGACAGCTTTCAGACCTACAAAATTTACAGGGAATTTAAAGGGAAGAGGAAAGGAGGAGAAGAATATGTCACTGTACTAACAAACATCTACCAGCACAGAATTGGCTTTAGGCCATTGGGCATCCATGTAGAGTCCAAGGAAGAGCAAGATAGCTAGATAGCTAGCTAGCTAGATAGATAGATAGATAGATAGATAGATAGATAGATAGATAGATAGATAGATACTCACAACTTACGTTTCTTTGTACAGCCAAAGAAATGCCAGCTCAGTAGATCAGTCTAAATAGTCCTGAGTCCATTAGAAATGGACACATCATGAAGGACCCCATTCTCAATGAATCACCATTGTCAGGCAACACAAGGGGACTGGTTTCATACAAATCATCCCAGAAAATGAAGGCACGTGGAACGGAGTTGTCTCAGCTAGTTCTGGCCCATCACTGATCTGGAGTCATTCCCTCCACCAGCTGTGAATTAAGCAGACACACAGAGGTAACCTGTGCACATAGGGCTCCTTCACTAGGTATACAATTCCTCCTTTCATGAGGGAGTCTTAGGGCATTTCCGCACTGGACTGTTACAGTGCTATTATTACACTTTCAACGTCCTATGGAATCCTGAGGTTTGCAATTTGCAGTTTGCAGTCTGCTCAGACATATGCTAATGAAAGGCTGGGTAACAGATTTGTTATCAGGAGGCAACAGCAGCTGGAAGAACCCTCTCACTTGTACTTTCAGTGTGTGGGGAGAGTTGTGTAAACTCCTCTATTATCTCAAGCTGAGGCTTTCTAGTGGAATGAGGAGACTAGACAGGATTTACAATTTTCTCTTTCAGTAGGCCTGACCAGGAAAAAGGTATAACAAGTGATTAACATCGTGTGCCACAGAGAAAATTAAGCCAAAAAAATAAGACATACACAACATACTGAGTATAACTGACTAAGGTGCAAGGTTTTCTGACTCCCAAAATGGAGTTTGGTCCTTGTAAAACTGAACTTTCCATATAAAGCCAACTAGAAATTTCAAAGGTTGCACTGCAATCCCTTCCTTCCTATCTCATCCACATTCTTCCATATGTGTTCACACGATCTCATGTGCATAAAAGTGGGCAACATTCTAGTTTAATTCCCTGCACATCCTCTACTTAATTCCCTGAGTTTTCTTCCCAGAAATCCCAAAAGCCATTTACACATTTACAAGATCAGTAATTCACTCTGCTTGTCCTACCCAAGCAATAAAGTGTGTGATGCTCACTAAGTGGCAGGAGGCAAACAAGCAGATTTCATAGAATTCAAGGTCAGATGGGACATAGTTTTAAATTAAGAAAGTACTGCAGTCTACAAAATACTTCAAGGTGGTACATTCTAAGAACAGGAGGTAATACTGCTAAAAATATCACAGTACAGGTGGGGGTGGGAGACTGGTGGAGATTACAAAGAAACACCATTTTCCAAACTAATGAATAAAGCTCATATGAAATGTAGAAACAAACAGGATTACAAATATGTGAGATTAGCCAGTTAGGTAAATCACTTTCATTTGTTTAAAAGTTCAACTACATTTCAATATCAGGAAAAAACTGACTTGGGGGATCTTTTTATCAGATAGCTTAGCATTTAATGAACAAAAGCATTGCTGTTCATTAGAAAGGCAACCATCTTTATCATCAGTGTTCAGTTATATTTCATGGAACATTCCTGTTTTGCCATAAAACAAAAGAACATCCCCAAGAAAAGTCCACTGGGTGCTTTAGAACTGAGAGGAAAACTGTGTTGTTTAAAGATATTTAGAGAGTAGAGAATTTAACACTGCTAGTTGTTTATAGTGTCCTTCCTTGTCTTCCTCTTATGCTTTCTCTGCTCTTATCTACCACTCTGGAATTTTCAATACTTGTTCCCTCTTCCATGCTAATAGTTTATTGTGGTTGTGGTAGATGAGAGTTCCATTGGCACTAGCTCTACACACACACACACACACACACACACACACACAAAGTAATTTTATGCATGTACTCAGAGAGAGCTTCTTTTAAGACTAACAATAAGAGTGCATCTGGGACTCCCACATCATATCTCCACAAAAATGGAGGGATGATATGTGCACTGAGTTAATTTAGGCATCAACTTTATTCATAGGAACAAAGGACATCTGCAACATAAAACCAACAGCTGTGTGGCAAATGACTGAGGTGTGACCTATCTTGCAACCTCTTCCTTGTGTATCTCTTTGAGGACAAGTAACTCATACTCTGTCCTGTACCAAAGCACTGTCCTGCATACTTCTGCCCCATCTGGTCATTCCTTTTGAGTTCTCTGTGCATCACTAATCAGGCCCCCAGACTCTCTCTGTGTGTATGTGTGCCTTCATGTCACCGGTTGACTTATGGCAACCTCATGAATTTCATCAAAGTTTTCTTAGGCAAGGAAACCCAGGGATGGTTTGCAAAGAAAGCCCCAAAGCATTTTCCTGTTTTGGGGCTAGCTCCTAAAGTTCTAGGTAATCTTGGTAGTCTCCATTCACTGTATTGGTGCTTTAGGCCAGTGCTCATAACTTGGGGTCCATGGACCCCTGGGGATCTGCAGGCCCCTCATGGGGGAGTCCATGAAGTTCTGCTGCTGGACACCAACAGCAGCAGCAGCAGCAGCAACAGTGACTGGGCAGTGTGGGGTGCGCATGACAAAACTTCAAACAAGAGAGCAGCTTAGGTGCATACACATACCTGCTACTGTGTCCCTTTTGTCAGGGACACAGCACCAGGCATGTGCACACACCCAAACTGCTTTCTCATTTGCAAACAAGGGAGCAGTTTCAGTGCCTGCACACACTCCTAATAAAAGGGACATCAGGCATGTGTACGTGCCCAAATTATGACTCTGGAAACCACTGGGTGATCGCAGGCAAGTCAAATTTTCTCAGCCTCAGAGAAAGGCAAAGACAACAAATCTTGCCAAGAAAACCCTCTTGATAGCTTCACCTTAGGGTCTCGATAACTCAGTTTTCGATGGAGAGAGACATTATGGCTGGAAAGACCTCCTGCTATCCACAGCACTTTATTGTTGTGTGCCTTCAGGTCACTTCTAACTTATGGCAACTCTGAAGTGATCTTATCACACGTTTTTCTCTTTCTTTTCTTTTCTTTTCTTTTCTTTTTTCTTTTCTTTTCTTTTTTTTTTTTTTTTTTGCAAGGTTTGTTCAGAGGCGTTTGCCTTTGCATGCTTCTGAGGCTAAGAAAATGTGACTTGTCCAAGGTCACACAATGTCTGGGTGGCAATTTGAATCCTAATCTCCAGAAGCTTTTAATGAATAAATAAATATTTTAATATTTAAATGAGCATATTAATATTTTAATTTTTAGTTAAGTCTTGGGGGTCCCTGGCAAAAAATTATATTTACAGGAGGTGTCTGGTAAAGAAAAAAGTTAAGAACCACTGCCTTAGGACACCCAGGAGTGACTGTTGCAATGTGTTTTTCCCTAGGGCCCTGCCATTGTGAGCCACCACCTCAATTCTTTGGTGGCATTTCCATTTAATCCATAGTCTTTCACAACATCGGGCTTCCCTGAGGCAGTCTGGTCTAGAGACAGAAGATTCCTACATCATTTTGTGGTGCATAGTAACCCTTATATAATATCATCTTTTGAAGGGTCAGAAAAATGAACAAAGGTATTTCAAGGTGGGGTAGTGTATATTCCAATCATTTTTTCCCCACAGTCCATTACTGGGTTGTGTACAAATATGACATGCATATACAACATTTCACTAGCCTCTTTCTAAGGCCCATGAAATATTGATTCCCCCCAGCTGGTACTAATGTTGGTTCCTATGGGGTACCAAGTAAAGCCCTCAGGTTCAATTTATTTCGACCAAAATGGTAATATATATGGTCTTAAACTGTTTTAAACTCTTTAACCTGTTAACATGTTTAATATGTTTTTATTCTGTTTAAATCATTTTACTCTATTTATTCAGTAGAGCCATGCAGAATGTGAGGAATTCATTTCTGGAATCTTCACATTATGTGATCTTCATATTTTATGTGGAACCCTTTTTTTCTTAATTGAAATACACAGATATACACGATAGGGCCTGATCCCAGCAAAGGACAATCAGCATTCCTCCACCCACCTACAATCCTGCTCCTGGTCCTTACAAAGAGTCAAATCTTCCCTCTTCCCAGTGAAATTGCGGGGGAGCTGCTTCTGAATAAACAGTCCTTGGCAGGGTTTACGCACATGTTTATTTTTCTCTTTAATTCTAAAGGAAAAGCTCTGCAGAGGACTTAAAATCCTTCCCAGAAAGGGAATAAGAGAGGCTGGTAAAAGAAGAAAGGAAGATGGTGGGATTCTTCCTCATTCTTTCTCCAAACTGTGGGGGAGCTGAGTCAAGCAATGAGGATGCCTGGGCCAGTGGCACTAGCAAAAATGTCTGACCTGACCAAAGGCTGGGGCTTGGCAGAGGTTGCTGAGTGTGTCAACTCTCTGTCTAACAGAGTGTGTGGCCATGAGGTAGGAGACTGGAAAACTAAGGGCCTTTCCGTACCTTACCTTTTGTCGGTGCTAGGGTGCCGGAATCACGTGAGCAGCCTCCAGCTAGAGGTTCTCTCATCCCCACTGCTTCAGCTCCACACGAGCTGCCTGCTCCCAAGCAGGTAGCGCAAGAGCCCCACCTCTTCCTTTCGCAGTGCAGCCTGGGAGTTTCCCAGGCTGCGCTGGGGCAGGAAGCGTGACTGCCACAGCTCCAGAGGCGCCACACGCACAGCAAGTGCACGTGGAACCCTGGAGCAATGCGTGATCGCGCACCATCTTCAGCTGAAAGCCAAAAATGAAAAAGTGCACGAGCGGCGCCTGCCAGACCCTGGAGCGTCGCACAATTGTGAGAGCATCATGCAGATTGCTCCTCACAATTGCACGATGCTCCAGGCACCCTTTCATATGGCAAATGCTGTGCGCAAAGGGCCTTCACTAGAGGAGATGGTGGATGAAGTGGGAGGCAGTGGAGAAGCTTGTGAGTAGTACCTGCAAGGAGTCCTATAGTGGCTCTTCTCCAGGTCACCTGGCTCTTCCATCCTTCCCTTGTCCTTGTGCTCCTCTTCCCCCTCCCATGCCACTTGGGGTGCTTTGCAGAGTTCTTTTCAGCCGATGATTGATCCATGCACTGCTATCAGCACCTGCCTTCTAAATCCACCCATTTTTTCACCCATCCTATATCTGTGCACTTCATTTTTTCTGCCTAAGTGTAGTACCTTACATTTCTCCATTTTGAAATTCATTGTGTTAGTTTTGGCACAGTTCTCCAACCTGTTAAGGTCATTTTGAATTCTGATCCTGTCTTCTGGGGTATTAGCTACCCATCTCAATTTGGTGTCACTTGCGAATTTGCAGATGACATTAAATCTATTCCATGATCCAAGTCATTGGCCCTTTCTGCACGAGGCGAGGGAATCGCTCTGTGCCATTACCTACCGCTTCTTTTGGGGTCCAAAGCAATGCAGACTGTCCCTGAAGCCCTTCCACAGGGCTCCTCCTTGGTCCAGGGTGAATCGGAGCAGTGCAAGGTATGTAGATCCACACTGCTCCGGCTTCCAAAACGGCAGCTTCCAGCTTCCAAAATGGTGGTTCCAGCCTCCAAAATGGCGGCTTCCGGTTGGTTGTGGGTCCTGACCAATCACTGAAGCTCGTCACGCCTAAAGCCCGCCCTCCGCAGATCGCAGGCTCGCATTGGTGCGAGCCTGCGAATCTGCACAAGGGAGCAGGAATGCAATGGCGCATTCCGGGAAAATAAAGACCTGTTTTTTGCGGTCTTTAGAAAACACACTGGAGGACCACTTGGGGTTGTTTTGGAGAGGACTGAGGTGCGGATCTCCAGTAAGTAGTCCACTCCTAGTTCACTCCAAGGTGCAGATGACCTCCGTGAGAGGACGCACTGCCCCGTTCTAATTGCCTGGTGTGGAAAGGGCCATTGATAAGGATGTTGAATAGCACTCAGCCCAGGACAGAACTCTGCCAAATGTAAATGAATCAATTCTGAATCAGTCCACACTGACATGAATCATTTTCTCAAGTGCAAAGTTAGGGTCTGAACTGAATCTTAAGACTTGCTGCACATCCTTAGTAAGTAGAGATACCATATTCCACTTCTTCAGATCTAGGCATCTAATTATGCTAACTGTGCCAATTATTCTGATTTGTATTCTCTTTATGCAAGTAAGGCACGATTGTTGTAGTAATTTTTTTTCTTCCACTATGCTTTAAATTGCATAACAATTTTATTGTTATAGCTGATCTGATAGAACCTGTGCTGAGTAAGGTTTCAGGTTCTGGATCTGGAACAGAGAAACCCAAGTTCAAATCTCTACTTAGGCCATTTCCGCACTAGCCTGTTATAGCGTGATGATTCCACTTTCAACATCCTCTGGAATCCTGGGGTTTGCAGTTTGGCTGGCTCCTCCCGAAACTGCAAACCCCAGGATTCCAGAGGATGTTGAAAGTGGAATCATCGCGCTATAACAGGCTAGTGCGGAAATGGTCTTAGGTGTGAAATTCACCATGTGAATTCCAACAACAAACCTACCTGACAGGATTGATGTGGTGACAAAAAGGAAGAAGCAAATGATACAAAGCAGGCATATACATTCTTACTGCAGTACAAATAAAAGAATAGCAACAATAATGTTAACATTTTGTCATGGACAGAAATTTTCAGTGGTATTATTATCAGATCACTATTTCTGCTATCATATTTTAATGATGGCAAAAAGCTACAGATCCAAGAAAATATGGAAGAAGCCCCTGGGAGTGACTACCATCTGATTTGTAGGAGAAAATAGAGAAGAAACTAAGAAAGAATAGCAGTGATTGAAAGCTAGTGAGAGGAACTTGATGTGATTTTCTTCTGAAAAGAAGAATAAATATTTTACTATAAGTACAAAACAGTCTACTTTAATTGATTTTCACTTATTTCACTGTTTATCAAAACGTACTTGATGACCAGTTTGTCTGTGGTACACAAATGTTTAATATTAATATTAGTATTGTTAATGTTAGTTAAGGTAAGGATAATTTTTTTTGTATTGTTTTACATTTTCATTACCTCTGACCTCACTAATTACTAGGACTGTAATTGTTCACTAATTTTCTTCTCAAAGGAAGCAACAAGTGATTTTGGCAACTTCCTTACCACTGTGATAAAGGTCATTTCCTTATTATACTGTTATAGTACTATTATTCCACTTTCAACCTCCTGGGGAATTCTGGAGTTTGTCGTTTCCTGAGGCCAAAGAGCTCTCTGGCTGAGAATTCTAAATGCCCCTCCCTAAACTACAAACCCCAGGGATTCCATAGGATGTTGAAAGTGGAATAATAGCACTATAACAGTGTAGTGCAGAAATGGCCAAAGTGCAGTTTTTTAAAAGGCTATTCAGAATTTGAGTCTTATTTTGGGAAAAATTTGCATATAGTTATTTTGCACAGATAATTTTCTGTGTTGGAAACAGGATTTTCTGTACAAAATACAATATTTCTGTGCAAAATATCATTTTCTGTACAGAAAAATGCTGTTTTCTACACAGAACAAAATAGACAAAAACTGGAAAGCACCCAATGGAATTCACAGGAAAAACTAGAGGCACATCTCAAAGTGCTCAGTAGAAGGCTGCTTTATTACACAGAGAGCTCAATGCATTTTGGCCTACATATTTATGTATTATATGTATATATGGCCTTCTTCAGGTGATATATAAAAACATTTTAAAAGATACATAATTATATGATAAAACATACATAATTTTACATCATAAAAATCATTTATTCTTTGTACACTGCCTAAGACCTGTACATACAGATTTGAAGTCTAACTGCAAAAATTTCTGGAGCACATTGTTACCCTAAAAGATGGAGAATCTTGGAGTCTATCTGCAATGCCAGAGGAAGGTAATGGCAGGATCTTTTCACCTGTATACACCAGTAGTAACTGTTGAGTGGACACCAGTTAAAAGGTTAAACAGAGTATTTTATTGGGAATTAACAAAACAAGCATACAGGAAATCAGACACTCTCAAGAGCCAAACAAGGCTATTGAAAAGTGAGGCAGGAAAGGTTAGATAGATGTAGATTGTCTAGAAAGGGTGATGGTTTCTGGTCCTGAAGCAGAAGGTCTAAGCAGAGTGGCTTAGACAGTACGCCTGAGAAACAGGAATCTGGGGTACCATATACAGCATAACACACTTAATGTACTATAATTTACTGGGGCTGGAGCCGGGATTTTTATACCCTTTTTTCTATCCTGAAGGAGGATATGTAGACAAAACAGTTATGGCTTTCTCACAGGGTTGACAAAGGATTCAGGAATGAGCTGATTGTCTTAACTCTAGGTGACAAAACACTGATGGAAATCCTGACAGTCTCTTAAGGCTTTGTTAGGTAGTGTGAATAGGGAGGGTCTCTGTAGGATATGCTCACGATAGGGTCTCTGATTGCTTCACCAGAGCAGTTTTGCCTTCAATTGTTTTCAGGATTGCTAGCAACTTGCAGTTTTTGAAAGGATCATCATAAGCCAATCAGCACTGGGCTTTCCTGCCTAATCCCTTCTGAACTTACGACCTGATCATGTCTGAAGTCATCCTGACTTGACATAGGCTTACAATCAGTGTGCTTTCAAACATGTGTTTCAGCCATGAAATATGTCCAGTTATGAAAACAACACATGTTGCAGAGTGGGGCTATATGGTGTCTACACCGAAAATCCCATTTTCAGCACAGAACAACCACACACAAATTTTATGTGGAATGTCTCCAATTACAGTATTGTGGAATATTATTTTCCTCAGAAATTGTCACTCTGTTATGTCTCCTGTTCCCTGCCTTGTTTTACTTCGAGCCTTTGCTAGGCAGCCTTCATTTTCTTCTTGCACACTGATGCTTGTACCTCTCACTGTCTTGTCTCTCCTACTCTTTCCCTTGCCTCTCCTCATGCTCTCACAGTGTGCCCCTGGCTTCCTTCTTTCACCTTGCCACTCTTAAAGGTCTCAGTTCAGTCATGCCTAGAAACTTTTGGGTGGCAGAAGGGTGGCTGCATATTGTACCCCATATCTGAACTTCAACAAGGGATAGGGACTTACTTTTAAAAAAGAGAGAAAGAGAAAGAGATAGAAGAAATCTTGGAATCCAAGATAAATGATGGTCCAAATTGGCACCAGGTAGTATGGCTAGAAGCTGGGTAAAAACTGGCTATCTGGAAAATATGGCAACCCTACTAGTAAGAGCATGTTCCTTATCTCTTTCTAGCTGTAAGAGCGTAAAATTCAGGTTATCTTATACAAAGGGCCTGCAGACAACTGGTTCCCAAATGGAGAAGGTGTGATACGGCTACCAAAAAATGAATTCTAAAGAGACAATTATTAAATCAGTTGATACTTTTTCCTACTTGAGATCATTTCAGTTCAAGGATTAAAGCATATTCTTCTTCTCTCCTCTGGCCTTTATAATCCAGATCTTAAATATAAATGCTTCATCTGAACCTACAACATCTGAGCCTGTCATCTAGCATTTGTTCCATCACTCTGTTACATGAATAAGATCTATAGAGAAAAAATAATCCCTGTTTTCATTAGCCTCATGCAGTGTGCATTAGCAGATAACAGAACCTCATACAATATTTAGAAAGAATAGCAAATGTTTCTTGCAATCAGCAGGGGGGTTTTTTAATCTACAATCTGAGTAGCTGTCATATTAGGATCAGTAATCTATAAATCATGTTGGGATTGTTTCAAAGATCAGATCCTTTTGGTATGATTCTCTGTACAGGACTTCCAAAAGACATAGGCCCTTTTCGCACGGCATTTTCCATGCGAAAGGGCACCTGGAGCGTCACATGATTGTGAGGAGCGATCTGCATGACGGACTCATGATTGCGCACCTTTTCATTTTCGGCTAGAAGCTGAAAGTGGTGCACAATTGTGCATTGCTCCCGGGCCCCACGCGCACTTACCTGGTGTGCGGCGCCTCCGGAGCTGCACCAGTCACGCTTCCTGCCCCGGTGCAGCCTGGGAAACTCCCAGGCTGCACTGCAGAAGGAAGAGGTGGGGCTCTCGCACGAGCAAGCAGCTCATGCAGAGCTGAAGCAGCAGGGACGCAAGAGCCTCTCATGGGAGGCTGCTTGCGCGATCCCCGCACCTCAGTGCCAGAAGAAGGTAAGGTGCAGAAAGGGCCATAGTATTATCATTGGTAGGATCTCTGCTTGTCAGAAAGCACCATAACTGAAGCAGAAGATATACGTGCAAACAGTTCCATAGCTCATAGATATTTCCTTTTTTCTCTTCCAAATAAAAACTATGTTTGCTCGCATTACTTAATCAATATACATAGCTCAATATAAGTATTAATTACCAAATCCAGGCCATTTCCACAGTACACAGTTATAGTGCTATTATTCCACTTTCAAGATCCAGTGGAATTCTGGGATTTGTAGTTTACTGAGGCCAAAGAGCTCTCTGGCTGAGAATTCTAAAGGCCCCTCCCTAAACTGCAAACCCCAAGATTCCACAGGATCTTGAAAGTGGAATAATAGCACTATAACAGTGCAGTGCAGAAAAGGCCATGGTTTTACATCAGTTCTTATTCCATTTACCTGTACTTCTCATACAGTCAGAATTATTGACAAAATACATAGAACTTGGTGAGTAACATTGTTAATAACTTCAAAAGGAAAGAGTCTGGTGGCACCTTTAAAACTAACCAATTTATTTCAACATAAACTTTAATGGACCCCAGTCTATTTTTTTAGGTGCAGAAAGCTTGCAGTGAAATAAATTGGCTAACCTTAAAAAGTTCAGCAGGACTTTTTCCATCTTCTGTAGTAAAACAGACTGACATGGCTGTCACCCTGAAATTTGTTAAAAATGTTGGTACAATATCCAATGTGGTAAAATTTGTATCAGAAGTTGATACTAAATCTTTATTGAGTTGGCCCCTTTTTTTATTCAAAAGTACTCCATAGTCACATAGCAAGTACTGCTAACTATGCATACAGTGTTGAAAACTGGTCTTTCAGTTATAGGAGGGCTCGGGATCCAGTGGCCTGTGTAAAAGAAAAGGGGGAAAGGCAAATTTTGCTTATCCCTCTTCTCCCATCCAACCCTTTCCCCCAAATGTCCTAAAATCTTTCTATTTAAGGATGCTGAACCAGAGTAGCAAGAAAGTTTGCTGGGAGGAGGGAGATGAAAGTAGGAAAAGAAAATCACCTTCCCTCCTCTTCTGATACAAGGGCCTTTTGTTACATCAAAGACTTTCCACTGAGGGAAGAGCTTCTTCCTTTAGATACAGCTCTTAGGTCTAAATCCTGCTGTTAGCTCTGGATAGAGTAGGTCCAATCAATCAATGAAATTTACCTATATGTGACTCACCACTCAACAATCAACTGAGTACGCTAGTTTAATTGAGACTAATCAACAAGATGCCAGCCTCAGAGTATAAATCCTCTGAGGTGATGGACCCATAACCACAATACATATAAGCAACAACTTCTTATACCTTTAGAACTATCAAGCTCATGATCCAGTACATTCATCTTTGGTATGTTTCACTGGTTATCTTTATACATAGTTCATGTGAATAATTTATGTTAACCACAAAACTGCTGATTATTTATCTGGAACCTAACACATTTTATATTATAGTGGATTTTACATTAGATATGCTATTTCAATAATCATAGATTAATAAAGTAAGAAATATACAAGCCAACAATCTCCAATGTCACATTGCTGCAATAATCCAGAACGTGTTCCATGAACTACAACTTATTATTTCTGAAACAGACAAGAAGAAATCTGTCAGTTTTGCTTTCTTTCACATTCATATTTTTTAAAAATTTGGACTATTCCATTTAGAATTTTGATAGGATTTTTCCCTCTCCTCCAAAAAAAAAAAAAAATGATCTGAAACAAAATTCTCCCCCCTTTGTACCACTCAAATTCACTAGGTACAGTTATTCTCAGATTGGAATTTACGATGTTGTACCTGCCTGCTACATATGTGTTAAAAATGAGAAGTCTTTCAGGGGACAAAAAAAAGAGTTAAGAACACTGATTCTATATAGGTATTGAAGATGAAGAGCCTTTCAACACTGACTTTATATAGGTGTTAAAGAGCAGCCTTTCAGATAAACAGAGGTAGAAACATTACCTCTGTGCAAACCTGATTGAATACATACGGATTCAAACTTTTACTAGTGAAGCATTCAAAGTCTTGGAAGGATGGATGGGTGTGCTTTTCCCACAGGTTTTTTTTTTGTTTTTTTAAGAGAATTCAAGTGCTTTCTACCCTACATATGAAAAATTTGCCAATATTGGAATATTCCTATGAAATGAAAATGAACTGAAATAACACTGTCACCCACCTCTGATTAATTTAATATGTTTATATACTATCCAGCTGGCCAATGCACTCAGGGTGCTTTGAACTGTGAAACACAAGTTGCTGAGTTCAGAATAAGGAAGAGCCTTAAAATAAAGTCCAAATTTGAGCCACTATCCAAGCTAATTCTAGATTTGATAGCCGTACTTTCTGGTTTTAATGGGAATATTTGGTTAACTGAACACAATTCATTGTGTTATGCTGAGAAAGAAGGATAAGAAGGGCTAAATGTCAGTCACAAATCTCATTTAATCTCATCTTACTGTGCCAAGATGTTATTATCCAGATGTGCAGAAGTTCAAGCATTTTTTATTTCACACAGTCAGTTTATAAGTTCTCTTTTTTTCAGTTGGAGTTAGGAATGGAATTAATATTCAAAAATACTCAAAAAATTGTCCAAAACATGTTTTTTGAGTGGCAAAAAACCCTCATGAGAAAATGTGGACTGACAAGAACTTTCATAGTTTGGCACTTATTCCTCATAAAATTCTCATGTAGTTGTTTTACACAGAAAGGAGGATTTCCTGTGCAAGAAATAGTATTTTCTGTGCAGAAAATAATATTTCTGTGCACAAATATTATTTTCTGCACAGAAATGCTGTTTCCTCCACAGGTAATTCTGTTTACTGTGTAAAACAACAGTATGTAAATTGTGCATAGAATAAGCCCACACTTAAAATGTTTTTGGCAGAGGAAACTGCTCAATTCTGCATAGAAAACAATATTCCACACAGAATTCACATGTTTGGGGTGTGTGCATTTGTAGAAAGAGAACAGCGTTTTCTGTGCAGAAAATAATGTTTTGTGCAGAAATTTTGTTTTTGCACAGAAAATTCTGTTTCCTGGATAGCAAATGCTATTTTCTCCATGTGAGAATTTTGTGGAGAATTAGGCCATTTCCACCCTACACTGTTATAGGGCTATTATTCCACTTTCAACATCTTATGGAATCCTGGGGTTTGTAGTTTAGGGAGGGGCATTTAAAATTCTCAGCCAGATTGCTCTTTGGCCTCAGTAAACTACAAACCCTAGAATTCCCCAGGATGTTGAAAGTGGAATAATAGCACTATAACAGTGAAGTGAGGAAATGGCCTCAGTCTCAGATTTCAAGGTTTTGAAAATTGTTTGTTTTTCAAAGACTTTCTTGAAGCAGAAAGAAAATGGCTAAAATTTCTTGTTGTTTCCGTTGAGAGGAAAATTAGTGAATAATTACATCTTTAGTCAGAGCACAACTGAATGAAAGGGCGGTTTGAATTCTACCGGTTAGTCCCCGCTAAAGTAAACCCATTGAATCAATTGTTGAGTGGTGAGACGACATGTAGGTAAATCAGTAAGTATAGATTCGAGTGCTCTATACTAGGTGGGGCTGATAATAGGATTTATACCAGAAAAATTTGGAGACCTTCTATTCCCACTTATGATCCAGGCATTCTGGTCCATTCAGACTTGTATATACCATGAGCAAGAAGAATAGTTCTGCTGAGCATGAGGAAGATTCCACAGTGCCTGGGTACTGTAGGATAGTTAGACTATCAATTATTTACTATCAATTATGATGAACATAATTATTTCCTTTATGCCTTCTAAGAATCTCAAAAGGCTGATGTTCTTAACAGGAGTCTCTCAAGTATAATTAAAATTACAAAATGAGATGAAAGAAAAATGCACAGTAAGTGTGCATTTATATCCTATTTGCAGTCCCTAAGTATCTACAAGGAAAAGAAATGCCATTCATTATCATTTGCAAGATTTTGTTTGGTTCTTAGCTCATTTGTAAAAATACCATATCTACCATTCATACATAAAAATATCATTCACCAAATACCTATATATATACATATATATATATATATATATACATACATACATACATACATACATACATATAAAACAATGTTTCATAGCTCACTATTGCTATCAGTTTATTTGAACAATTTTTGTCACTATCTCTGGTGGCTGCTAAGCTGTTTTCAATAGTGGCCACCATTGTATTTATGAAAAAAGAAAAGGTATCTCAAGATGTAGAAGAATATTTTATAATGAAGAAATCCCACATCTTTCATCCCATTGACATTGTAAGGCCACTAACAGTGTGACCTAGTGCAAATGTTTAAAAGAAGTGGGTAAACTGCTCATGTAGAGAGGAATATTTTTGTAATACAAGGAACAATAGAAGAAACATGCCTCTACTGAGCCATATCATTGAAAAAAATCACTCTACAACAAATCTCAGATTCTAAGCGCTGGAGTGAAAAATGCAACTAATGTGAAGGAAACTACTGAAAAAGGAAAGTGAGTGAATTTTAAAATTAAAAACATCAACCCCTTTAGGTTGAAATGAAGAAGCCATCTTCCACTTGGATTTTTAAAAAATCTAGAGTTTCCAGACATCCCCTTTTCTTCCATCCCAATCACCTTAAAAGTTGCCAGTTTGCTCTGGCATTTGCTCATAACATTTAAAAACATCAGATTTTTTTGATTTATCTATGTTTTCAGTTGCC
Organism: Cyclura pinguis; assembly: GCA_030412105.1. Classification (NCBI taxonomy): domain Eukaryota; kingdom Metazoa; phylum Chordata; class Lepidosauria; order Squamata; family Iguanidae; genus Cyclura; species Cyclura pinguis. The sequence goes on from CM059600.1 coordinate 138,491,728, forward strand.
AGCAAAATATCAGCATTTTTCTGATTGGAAATTTCTGCAGACTTTTCCTTCAGATAAGTGCTGTATGCACAGACGTTATATAATGTATAAGTATTAATAACATTTTATATTGCATGATGTTTATATGTGTTTATTTGTGTTTCCTTTCACATTCTTTACACAGCCCTCCAAAGAAAGCTTTAAAATCTCCAGGGGCCCAAACGTAAGAGACCTTTCCATTATTAAACAGCATTCATAGCATCTTGAGACATGTCTCCTTTTTTCATGTTTTCTATTGGATATGCTCTGTTCTGTACTGCTACTGTATTACACATAATGCCTCAATCATTTCCAAATATTATCGGGGGGGGGGAGTGACTGCCAATGAAACAATGCAACTTACATAGGGATATTCTGACAGAAAACATTAGCCACCAAGAGCTGCTATTGGACTCTGCTTCTGCTGCCAGAAAAAGCAAAGCTCACAGCTTCCTTAAAATAGAAGCCCCAACACACCTGAATACAGAAATACATGTCCATTATATTGTTCTGTGCATTCATTTTGGAATGGATAAAAAACTAAATTAAATGGCCCATTAAGTTCAGCTCCTCCTGTTAAGGAACATGCACTCCTGTGTTTCACACAACTTCCTTCAGTGTTGAGCTTCTGTCAATAGCATCACTTAATTTCACTCTTCCTGGTGCCACTGTAAATCATATGATGATGTGGTGACATCCCCCCCCCCCTTAGAGTTTAATGAAGTTAGTCTTTCTCTCTGTCTCCCTCCTCACTCACCATAACTGTTTTTGCACTTATCATATTCTCCTGATATAAGATTGTTGCTGATGGACACCACAGTATAGTGAGATTTTAAAAAGAAGCAAAACCAGGAAGTACGCATAGCTCTCTGAAGCCCTTTCTTTCAGTAATTAACTTCCTCAGAAATGAAGCCCTGCATTAGCTCTGACACTAATGGACATCTTGTAAAACAAATGGTCACAGTTCTCAGTTTCATTGTAATAAGAGCGTAAATGTTTGCTTAGCATTAAAACTGTAATAGTAATCCTTACAGCCCATGACAAATAGTATGCGTATGCATTTGGATTACACTGCCACGTAGACTTAAGAATATTCCATCTTTATGCTCAGAAATTAATAACGTTGTAGAACAGGAAAATGTGCATGTGTTCACACACACACACACACATACAGTTCTTGGAGATTTAACTATGGCTTTGCTCAAAAGCCATAAGCAAGGCCACAAGAGTAACCTTACTAGACCAAAACATTAGTTTTTTTCATGTAGAACAGAAACTCTAGAAATTCAAAAACAGAGCATAAAAATGGCTGTTCCCCATCACGTGATACACAAAAGGAAAAAGAGACATGCCTCAAGATGTGGAAAAGATCTAGGTGAAAAGCCTTTATAGCTAAAAACAGAGCATCTTTAGGGCATCTAGAGATGTCTTCCTTTTCCCTTGTGCATTTCACTAGATGTTCTCCACCTTTTGCTCTTCTTGTCTTTCCTATCATGTGACCCCAAACATCTGCTACTCAGCTATGTTGCATATCCATGTGAATTACTCTACTGTTACCTCAAGCTATCAAAAACTAGTGGCTGTCCTTTCTCAGTCCTGGAATCCCATGTATAAAACACAAACATTTATAGTATGTTACCTGGCAGAAATTCTCCAAAATAAGCTAGAGGAGGAGGAAGAAGGAGGAGGGAGGAGAAACCATTAAAAGCTTATTATATATATTTGGATTCTGTAAAGAAAAAGAACTTATGAGCTTGTACTGAAAGTAATGCCTATCAGGTCGTAACTCCTTTATTAACAACATGATACATATGCAACTATATACATGTGTAAAGTAACTCTTTCTACAACACGCTATTCAAAATAGTCTCATAGAATCATAGAGTTGGAAGAGACCCCAGGGACCATCAAGTCCAACCCCCTGCTATGCAGGAACAACCATCAAAGCATTCCCAACAGATGGCCATCCAGCCTCTGCTTAAAAATCTCCAAAGAAGGACAGTCTACCACACTCCGAGGCAGCATATTCCACTGCTGGACAGCTCTGATCATCAGGAAGTTCTTTCTGAGGTTCAAGTGGAATCTCCTTTCCTGCAGCTTGAATCCATTGCTCCTTGTCCTAGTCTCTGAAGCAGCAGAAAACAAGCCCACTCCTTCTTTGACATGACATTCCTTCAAACACATGACATCTCCATCAATGGTGATGAATTTGTCCATCTTTGGACCCCCTCATTAAATCCACTTTGGGAAAAATCTTTCAGGAACTCTTTGGTTCAGTGTCTAATAGAATCTTCCATTTCATCTGCATCATTGAAGCACCATCCCCAAAGGCTTTCCTTCATCAACTGAAAAAATGAATGTCTGAGGTTGTCGGATTGGGGCTGTAAGGTGAAGGTTTCACCACTGACCATCCCATTTTTGCAAGAACCTATTATGTTGTCAAAGAAGCGCAGGGACGTATATTATTATGACATTACTGGATCTCATCCAGCTGTTTTTGTGGTCTTTTCTTACGGATGGCTTCTCAAAGTTTCCAGAGTGATGAAATATAATGGTCATTTTTCATTGTTGTCCCATGCTTGAGAAAAATCAAACAAAATCACCCCTTGTCATCCCAGAAGACATCCATTATAATCTTCTGTCTTGAGCACTAGCTTTTGAATTCCTTTGGCCTAGGGGAGGTGGAGTGTCACTACTCCATGATCTGATTCTTGGTATCTGGGTCATACAGGGATGCCCAGGTCTTATCAACAGTGCAAACATTCCCCAAAAACGTGTTCTTGTGGCTTTCAGATGATGTGAGCAGTTCCAAACACACGTGAGGTCTCTTTCAAATCAGCTGTTAAGTGATGAGGAAGCCACTTGGCATACACTTTCCTGTATTCAAGATTGTGGATAATCTGCTTAACAGCACTGTCATCACAACCAAGTTCCTCAACAATCTCTCAGACAGTCATATACCAGTCTGCATGAATTCACCTTGCATGAATCCATCCTGTCATCTACTCTGTTTTAGTTTTCATCAGTGACTGCTGTTGATGGTGTTCCACTATGTGTTTTATTTTTCAGTGTTGGTTTGGTCTTCTTTAAACTTTTTTGCCCATCTTTGCAGATTACTCTCACCAATTGTCACAGCACCATACACATTTCTGATGTGGACATCGGTACATCCTTCTTTGGTGAAGAACTTGATGACTGCTCTTTGTTTCTGCTTCATATCCATGGTTATGCAGCACATAGAAATACAGAAATTATGTCAGTCTTTCAGGAAGAATTGTACTGTCTGGTGGGTGCAATAGCATCATGTTTGGATTAATAGTTTTGGAGAAAAATGGCACATAAGCATTACTTTCAGAACAACCCTCATGTCTGAATTACCACAGTCTTCTACTATCTGTAATAGGAGCAACCTGAACTCATCTAGCCACATTGTGAATTTGTCTAATCACACACTGAGCCGGGTAGGTGAATCCCTTCTTTCACATAGGCCTAACCCTCTTCACTGCCACATCCAAAGACAAAGTAGAAGATACAATTCTGGCACAATTTAGAGGGGGCTTTTGGCCATCTTTATTCAAATAATGCTTCTAATGCTTCTACCATTCCATTAATTGGGATAGCAAAATGTAAATACCATCTTTCCAACTCTCTTCTGGGCAGTGTATTAACACACAATAAAGATCCTTTTAGTGGCACTGAAGCTATTATTATTGTTATTGTTATTGTTATTATTTCTTACCTGCCTGTCCCCAAGGCTTGAGCCAGAGTACAAAACAGTTTAAATTACAACTGTTTTTATTCTTCAAGTCCTCTCATCATAATTTAATTAACCTTTTTAAAAAAAGAGTTATATACAGGACAGCCACAAAAAAGTAAAAAGGATTACAAAGGAGGGAGGAGCTGTCATCATGATGAACATGCTGGCCTATAATAGGAGGCTGAGAAGCAACTCTCCAATGATACATTTTACAGTCCCACTAAGAAATATTTACAGTTCCACTTAAGAGTACCAAAAAAAACTTTACAACTGAATGAAGGAACTGCTGAGAGATTTTAAGGACCAAGTAAATATAGCACTCCTTCCAACTGTCCCTGAAACCCCAGTTAATTCTCTGCCACCCTAACTTCTCAACTGCTTTTAAAGTGTCCTAGGCCCTTTCTGCATAGCAGTTTCCATGTGAAAGGGCTCCTGGAGCATCGCACGATTGTAAGGAGTGATCTGCATGATGCACTCACAATCGCGCGATGCTCCAGGGGCCGGCAGGCGCTGATCATGCACCTTTTCATTTTCGGCTAGAAGCCAAAAATGGTGCACAATTGCACATTGCTTCCGGGCCCCACACATACTTACCTGGCATGCGGAGCCTCCAGAGCCATGCCGGTCATGCTTCCTGCCCCAGTGCAGCCTTAGAAACTCCCAGGGTGTCCTGCAGAAGGAAGAGGCGGGGCTCTCGTGTGAGCAGGCAGCTCGTGTGGAGCTGAAGCAGTAGGGAAGTGAGAGCCTTTCACCAGAGGCTGCTCACACGATCCCCGCACCCCAGCACCAGAAGAAGGTAAGGTGCGGAAGGGGCCCTAGTTTCTCAAGAGGAGAAAGAGGAGAGGATGAGGTGGAATCTTACCTTTCCCACAGCTTCAGGTCTTCTTAAACTCAATATATAAATTCCAGGGTTTCTCTGGCTGAAATATGAGTTATGTATATTCTTACTCAATAATAACTTTTGCCGTCTTGTCACATGACCATCCTCTGATTTTGGTCACACATGTTCCAGTTTTCATCTGTGACATGTTGGCAGATATGATATACACATGCCTCAGAACTTTCAGCCAAGCATCTTCTATTTACTATTCAACATTTTACGGACAGGGTGTCCAGTCATATGGACTCCTGATTACATAAGTGATACCGCTAGCTTTCTGAGGAGACTGCATTCCATCAAAAATTTCTCAGAAAACATCATTTTTAGTAGACATTGACATACTATAAGCCATCAAGAATAGTAATGCTTGGTGACACTACAGCATATCTAGTCACCAAACTCTGCCACGCTGTACTTTCCCACAATTAATTTGGGCATGAGGACAATATATATTTTCAGAGCAATGTTACCACCATAAGGATTCCAGTAGGCTAACACTGCCTTGGCTGGCTTAGAACATTACTTTCTCAGTCCACACAAGCTTCTTCTCTGCTTGAGATAACTATGCCTATGAAGATTTATTGTCAGTTTTATAAGTTTCTGTATCCCATTTCACTCTGATCTGACTCCATCAACAATGTAACTGTGTATATATACCTGAGGGGTGAATATTGTACTGCATCAGCACATTTGAACAAGTGTATCAGATATATTTATGTTATTTTATCATCTGTATTAAGGGATTAGAGCCCCTGGCTTCTGAACTCCACCAGAGCACTGATTCTTTTTGCCTGTACCATGAACCTTGGACCTATGTACTAGGCCATACAACAGGTTCACCTCCTGGACACTTGTGCAAAGGCCAAATAGATGTATTCAAATATGTGCATTTTAGTTGGGCACATATTTTAAAGGTATGCATGCTTTTGTGCACATTTTTCTTCATCAAAATGCATCAGAAGCCTCAGATACGTAGAGTTCTGAGATGAGATGCATTTGGTCCCATTGCTAGTCTGAGGAGAAATGAAATGGTTAGTTGCCTAAGAAAACACAGATTCAACTGACTTCTTTTCCATTCCTTTTCTTTCTTTCTTTTTTTAAAAGATTGACCTATACAAATGGGCAATATAGTAAAAATATTTCCCAAAGAGAAAACAACAGAACATGGGTTTTTGTCAGCTTGGGCTCCCATTAAACCATTCAAGTGCACAATGATTTTTATATTATTCTAGGCAGTGACAGGCCTTCCTCTTCACAGGCCTATCATGGTAGTTCTGTACTTGTTTATTGATAGTCACCCAATCTAAAACAGCTGTTTACCAACAACAGACCACAAAAGAGAAAAATTGTGACATAGGAAGCAGATCCTGTTGGAAAGCCCAACTTTGCCAACTTTGTCTTCTTGTTTACCAGAGCAAAACTCTAACAGGACTTAATAATGACATCCACCACATCAGGGGTTCATACTTCTGCTATCATCTTTCCAGTGATGCTGACATGATATTGAAAAGCTGTCCAATGATATATGCCATCAATTGCCAGTAATGCCCTATTTGATTCTATAAGACAAACTGTGCAAAAGAATAAATGGGCATAGATCTGACATTAGAAATGGCAATATTAAAAAAAAACCCTGACGTTCTGTCAATGACCTTAAGATGGCTATTTTTGTACAAAGGAACTTCAAACACAGATATCAACAAAACTTTCTGAAACTATAATTCATCAAAAGATTCAATTCTATTTCCTGTGACATGAGCAAGAGCATTTTTTTTAAAAAAAAATCCCACTGCATGTGTTCATCAGCTCACCATTGCAATGACATCTGCACTACCACTGACAGCCATTTTGTGGACAAACAACTGTTAAAGTAAGTAATACCTCTGCCTGTACTTTCTGTATTTCAATTCCCTCTGACTTCTCTGAACAAGCAGTCATTCAAGTTCCTTTAATGACCTCAAGTGCTAAAGTTACGACAGGGAAGAGAAAAAAAAAGATCTCTGCATTCTACTTAATTTTTAAAACTTCTGTTTATCAACACATATATATCCTTAATCTTCCCCTGCCCATAATAAAATGCTGTAAACACTTAATCTTGGATCCTAAGACAGAGAACTGGAAGAGGTTGCTAGAAGGAAAGTTCCTTCACTGCCCCCTCCCCACTGTGCATTTACATCTGTTTCCTGAAACACCTCTCAGGAGGGGCCCCCTGAATAATGTGGGGTTGCTTGCAGAAGAATTTCAGCTGGCGATTCTGAGATATGTTGGTGCGAACCCCAGTGAGAATATATTTTTTCAGGGAATGGAACCATTCACTCACACACCTTCTGTTTCACCTTCCTGAAGGTAAATCCCATCCTTCAACATTGGCTCAGAATGGGTGGGTTCTTCTTGAACTCCCTCAAGGTTTTCTGCATTCATAGCTGGGACTGTTTCAAGTCAAGCAATGGGATCTTCTGTATCCCTAGAAGACACACAGAGCTGGACAGAGAGGCATACTAACTTGATTAGCCATCTCCAATCATTTGGCATTAAGAAAACAAGAAACCAAGCTTTACATTTGTCATTTTTTCTGCTGAGCAGAAAGTACAATACAGCCCAAGATAAGGGAGGGTAACATAAGGCAATGGACAATAAAGGTTATCCCCATTTCCCTTGGCCTTGTCCCCAGTAGTTTATTTAACAGTTGAGGGTACACTAGGAATATTCTACATTTGTTCATCACATTTACACATCACACTACCATAATCACCATCCTTTTCCTGTATAATTGCTAGGAATTGCTAATTGCTAGTTTGCGTATTTTCAGACTTCGTCTTTGCTTGCTTTATCTCATCCAGTCTCTTTCTTCATCACTGTAACTTGCAGCCATTTTTTCCTCTTCTCTGTCTCTCCTCCATTAGACTATGTGTTTGATTATGAACAAGTAATTTGTAAGTAACACTACTTTTATGTGTTTCCCATAACAGACTATGCTAGACCCTGTGCGGGTGTGAGTGGGTGGGGCACTGGGTATTGTTCAGACAATTTCATTACTCTGCTTGAGAGATCCAGTACTATCTCTCATACTTCCCAACACATGCAAGTGGCAAGACCTGAATAATAATTCATTTCTCATACTTATCTTGTATTCCTCAGTAGATGAAAAGCATGTCCTTATATGAGATTGTTAAAATAGCTTTGAACTTTGCTTCAAAAGAGGAGGATTTTTTCCCCATGTCTGGAATGATGTATCAGAAGGATGGTGATTATGTGGCCTTCCAGATATTGCTGGACTATAACTCCCATCAGTCTAAGCCAGCAAAGCCAAATGGTAAGGAATGCTGTGATGCTGATGCAGTCCAAAAATATCTGGAAGGCCACATGGTTCCTGTCTCTCTTGTATCAGGATATCCTTCCAAACTAAACACATTTTACACAAGTCTCTCAATTGATGCCGACTCTCTTCAGCAATACATACACAACTGGTATGCACAAATACATAATAAGCTCATTTCCCTCTCTTAAACAAAGAAGCATGCATGCACACAATGTGATTTCAGAGCCACACCAGTCTTTCTGCCTTCTGAAATTTACACCTGTGCTAGTAATAATAAAAAACAACAACAACAACACTTTGGCATGGTGGGATTGTGCTGGTGCCCCACTTTCAATCTCTGCCAGCCAGCCTGTGTAAGACACACTGTAATGGATGAATGAAGGAGATATGAAAGATTTAATAAGGACTTAAGCCAGCTGTTCATCCCTGTTGCAAACTCATATCAATAAGCATTTTATTTGTTTACAGATGCATCCTGTCTCCCCGAGACTGTTTGCTGTTTGCTTCACATTGAATACACAATTAAAATGGAAGTGGGAGAGAGGGAGTCTTGACAAATTCATGAGCATGCAGTATTGAGAGCTGGCAGACAAGCAGGTAGTGTGGAGGGCAGTTGCTCAGCTCTTGCTTTGTTTCATTTTATACATAACCTTAGAAACAACAGACAAAATAACCTCTGAATGCACAGTCTACACACACACATACACACACTGTGGAAATGTGTTATCTTTAGGTGGAAATGTAGGATACGTTAGTCATAGTTAGAGTTACAAAGCTGCAATTTTGTAAAAGCAGATCAGCAACTTAAACTGACTGTTTGTTAATAAAATAGCAAAAAGAATAATTGCATCTAAAGAGCTTGCAGCATCACCTGGTTATCTCATAATCTCAATCAAGTAACATTTACAGTGTGACCTACACCATTTGTCCTTCTTGACTCTTCAACATTCCCATCACCCTTCATGTCCTTCAGGATCAAACATCACATCACTGAGGAATACTTGCTAAAAGGCTGCATATTCAGACCTTGGAGGAATAATCCTAGAGGGAAAAACAGATATTCACCATGTATTTGAATGATGCAATACAGTTCATAAAGCTAGAGTGGCACCAAGTGGCCACTAACTGAACTAAGGCCTGCAATAACATTTTTTTTTTTTTTTTTTTACTTTCAGCTCACTGCAGGCCGTGTTTGCTCTATTATTAGTTAAAGTAAAATAACCCAGCAGGTTAATTTTACAGGGCAGGCAGATGAAATTATTCAAAATCCTGTTCATCCAAACATATAACATTTTAAAAGGTGGATGGAAGGATCTCTTTGTAGGGAGTTTATTAAAGCAAACAGAACTTCAACATTCTTCAATGGCAAAAAACATTCAGTGTTCTGCTGGGTCCCAAATAACTTTGTGGGTGTGATGATGGAGCTATTGGACATTTTAACTAAAAATGGGACAAAATACTAAATATTAAACTTGAAAAGAATATTTGAAAATATTCAAACAATTGTAAAAATGTGTTTCCTGACAATTAGAAAACTTTGACAAGGGGAATCCTGACATGATAAAAACTGTTATGGTTTTTTTGAGAATGAAATTAGCAAAGAATTGTTTCCCTACTGATTATGAGGATGAGGCTGAACAAATATGTCAAAGAATCCTGAGCCTAAGTTCGAAGATATATTTAAAACAAAAAGCTAGGGGAAAATTTTGTTGCACAGAAAATTCTGTAATTATTTTGTGAAAAAATTGTACAGAATATTTGCAATATGGGATTTCTTCTGCACAAAATTTGTACATGGTTATTTTGCACAAAGAAACAGCATTTGAAACACATGGAACAGCATTTACTGTGCAGAAAATAATATTTGTAGCCTAGATATTCTTTTCTGCACAGAAAAGGCTGTTTCCTGTTCAGAAAATGCTGTTTTCTGTGCAAAACAACCATGTTCAAATTTTGTGCAGAAGAAGTGCCGAACTGCAAATAGGCTTCAAGAACTGTGTGATTTTCAAAGGGATTCTTAGGAAGTAAATTGGTTAAATTACTTGTTTCTTTCTTCAAGAAGAAAGTTAGTGGGAAATTATACCCCTAATGACCAAATAAGTCATTATTCATATTAATTTTTGAATGAAATTCATCACATCGTTCATTTGCTTTAGGAAGTTGTCAGTTTCAGTATAACTCCTTCTTCAAATGTTAGTCATTCCAGACTATATTTTTAATAAGTCAGTGATAAAGAGGACTATTCATCCATTCTCTCATCTCATTCCCTCCTCCTTCCCCTCCCATTTCTCAGATTTGGTCATCAAGCAGTGCTTCTGCTCCAATCAGGTTGATGTCTTGAGGCAAATGCAGGAATACCCTCTCCCTCAAATGAGGGGCACATGCCAGACCCACCACTGCAGTTTGATTTACCTAGAAACAGTTCCTGTCCTTTGATGAAGATGTTCTGCTGCCCTGAGTTTTAAGCTACTGCAGTTGGGGATCTTGTGTCCTCCCTCCAGTTACTATCTAGCCTGGTCTCTTCCCTCCCCCACCAGTCTTTTCTCATTCACAAACCACAGGTTTTTCTTTTCATTCTCCCCACATTTGGCCATGCTGTCCCATGCAGCTACTTATTACTTGAAGAAAACAATGAATTTCAGAGCCTTCTCATTCTCCTAAAAAGGAATGTCATTCCTACTCATTGTCATAGATTTTAACACATTCCAAGTAAAACATCTCATTAATGCATTACTTCTGAGCTCTGGTCTCATCTAATAGCATGTTTTGCATACATTTCTTAGCACATGTAGGTGTATACACAACAAGAGTTACTAGTCAGTGGAAGCCTGTCTAAGTAATGCAGGATATTGATCATTGTAATCTTGTGTGAAGCATCTGTGGATATGACAATGACAAAAATATTAGATATTTACTCCCCAAACGTGAACAAGTCTACACTAGAAAATAAGAAATGAGCAGGAGTGGGGAAAATTTTGTCCTCAGAGTGCTGTCTAATTCCCAGAAGACTCCTCCAGCATGGTAAATTGCAAAAGATTGTGCGGTTTTAGTCCTAAACATCTGAAGGATCAAAGATTCACTACCTGTGGAGTGGAAGGAAGGCCAAATTTGTGTCACAGAAGTTCCAAAACTCTGTTTAATAACTTTGTTCCACAAATCGGGGATACTACAATCATCAAAGGGTTAGTTGTTCATTTTAAGTTCTGTTGCTCTTATCTACTCCCGGCCTCCATATGTTTTTACTGTGACTGTCTATGCACACTTGATGATCAGTGTTCTGACAGAAATCTCATCTTCTCTCACATGCCTTCTGCAAGCAAGTAAAATGTCCTTTTTTAAGAAAAGCACCTTGGCTGTGAATTGCTACCATAGTGACTGTAGATTTTTAAAAACTATCATATGTTTTAAAATAATTTTAAAATTATTCTCCTTTGTTTCTTTTCCATTGTGGTTTGAGCATTTTATTTTTATATTCTAAGGACAGTTTTAGTGTTATTTTATTGTGTTATTTGGTTGTTAGCAGCCTAGAGGAAAGAAGAGTCCAAAAATTTGAAACAGCGTGGGTGTGTGCGCACACACGCATGCACATTATATGTGTGTATATATATGTATGTGTGTCTGTGTCTGTGTGTATACACACATACACACACACACGAGACCAGTGCAACATAATTACCTCTAAGTCAGTTGGAACCTTTGCAGATTCTATCATTATGGAACCCTGTTCTTAACATCTTAAAAGCCAGAAACAATTACAAAGGAGATAGAGGAAGAAATACCTTTGTTTCCGTGAGTGATTATCAGCATACTCAGGTTTTCCTCAAACTTAAATATGTTGACTGATAACACTGCATTGCCTAATGGCTCCTGCCTCCTTGGAGATCAGACAAAGCTGAGTGGCAAGTGCCCAGACATACTTACCAACCAATTTATTGCAAATGAAGTGCAGTATGTTGTGCTTGATTCCGAATTCTTTTATAAATGGATGTTTATCCTGGGATCAGTGGATCAGGATGAATGGCAGACTGAAGTGCCTATTGTTTTTTTACAAGAAGAATGATCCTAAATCAGATCTCCTTTGTTTGAAGAGATCTAAATTGCAAAAGGAATATTTAAACACACAAAAGGAACATCTACAGGTAAGCCACCATTGTTCCATGTTAAGCAGAACTAATGATTGTTGCCTCTTGAATTTCCAGGGGCATTCCCACCTCAGATGGCAGGTGCTAAGCACTAGCAATGACAGCCTGCTAGCTGTTCTCCATGAACCCTGTTTCTCTCAGTTGAAGGACAGCACTAGTTATGGGACTAAGGACACCTAAATTCATCTGTTGCCTCAGGTGGGGAGGAGGATGCTATACCCCTACAAGTACTGAAGTAAGATTTAGCTGGCAGTCCTATCAGCTTCTGTATGCTGGATGGTAGAGGGGGATTTCATCTTGTCCTTCTCCTCTGGCAGAAAAATATTTTGAACCAGCTCTGCCCATTGCCTACCCTCCAAGAAAATAGGAAGCAAGGCATCTATGATGGAACAAAACAGGACCACAACATTATTAACTCTTTAACCATTAACTTTCACCAGAAGATGGCCAGTCCCTAGGACAGGGGGTTGCCCTCCTGACTTCTTCCTCAGCACTCCATTAGGTAAGCCACCACAACTCCTGTGACAAAGTATATGATGTGCCTTGCCCCAGATCAGCCTTCTTGTTGAGGGAAAGACACTCCATCTCATTTAAAGCCCCCAGGCTCCATAACAAAAAAGAAGATGGGAAATCAGGTGAATCCCCAGAGACTGTGCCCTCCCTTAGCCCTGAGCCCAGAAAGACCAAGTATCGTTCTTATACCATAAAGGTTTCCTTGTGTGCTCAGTGAAGTTGCTTGTGCCTTATTCCTGCTGCACAACCAGTACAAAAAAGAAAAGAAAAAAAAAAGCAGGCCTGAGCTTAGCTTCTTTACTCCACTATGCCAAGGAATGTGGCCTGAGGTACCTAACAAGTCACCAAAAAGTAATCGCATTACCCTGCTCATATAAATGCACCCCTCACTTCTATAAATCATTTCCCTTTCATACCTGATGCATGCACGCGGTGGCAACAGCTCCACACCCTTGTCCAAGGCAATTCTCAATTCCTTCTTAGTTTTATGTCTAGCTCTTTCCAGGCAATGAGGATTACCCTCTTCCCCCATCAGATGGGCAGAACAGCAGACCATAGAATGGCAACGTCTGGTCACTGATTCTTCATCTCTTCTTCTCTGACAAATAAGGAATAAAATAAGGCCTTTTCTTTCAAGTCTTAAATATCCAAATAGTTGATGAGTGGATTGATCACTCTTCACACATAGCTGGCAGGAGTTCACTCCACTTCCTTCCCAGCCAATCTCACCTTTTCACTGGTGTCCACTCACTGAGGCCAAGCTGTGAACCCCATGCCATTCACTTCAACTGCCATAAAGCTCTTGCCCAGTTGGATACCCTTAAGCTTCATCATGCTTGTCCAGCTTAGAGACACCAACAATTTGCTGTTCCTCAGACCTCCATAAAGGGCAGTGAAGGAGGCCAAGTGCAAGAAATGGGCCTCAAAGTATGAATCACAAATACTTACCCAAGTAGATCCCAAAGTCAATAAGGGGACATGGAGTTCCTCCAACGAGTTATCTCCCTAGTTCAACCATCTAGCATTTTTCTGTTGGCGGAAATCCATAGTGCCATCCTCTCACTCCTGAGTCCTGGCAGCAATAGCTAAACTAAACAGCTTACACTATCTGTAGCACAGGGCTAGCTCCTGTCATTTAAGCGTAACAATAAGTGAACAACTTGGAAGGCATCAGAAGTCTTTCAGTCTTCCTAAAATGTGCCAAAAATTGCCTTGCACCAACTCCTTTCCAAATCTTGAAGCCTGGTCAAAGTAGTTGACTGCCTGGCCTCCTTTGCGTTCTTTATTTAACAATGAAACTCCTGGGAGCAGTCGTTTCTGAGGGTGATACTTGGCTAAACATTTCCTCTTAGGGTTACCTTGTCATTTTTGTGGAGCCCATACCTATGTTTTCAATCACACATCTCTAGAGGATATACCACTGTCTGGGATTCATGACCCTAGTCTAATACTCTAACCTGCTGCCTACCACCCACAATTAGTGAGAAAAGTTGGTGGAGAAACCTGTGGAAAAAATAAGACAATGAAAAGCTTCTGAGTCCTATGAACCCCTGGTTTTGCACCTATTTCCTAGAAGTCACCATCGTCTGCTCAAAGGGAAAAAAGGCTGCAATGTATTCCTGCATGTCAGTGGGTCACAAGTAAACCAGTCCCCAGACTGACCCAGGCCCTTCCCAAAAGAGTAAAGGATGTTCTGATAGACTGTAACATTGCTATGAGTAATGGTGCTATTTGAAACTTGTGCCAGTAGATGTATCAGACCACTCAACCAAGGACACTATCACTCCCATACCATCAGGACATCCCAGGCCCTTCTGATATCATCCCCTTGCTCACACAGTGCCAGCCAGATATTTGATCTAGTTAATAGCCTTTTTTTGCACTGCTCTCATGGTGCCTCTAGTTAGCCATCTGTTATCCTTTGTAAGGAGGCTACAGCCCATGTTACCTAAGCAGGACTGAAGCCATAACCACTATGGGCTGTTCAGCTCAAAGAACCTATACAGCACAGGGCTATGGTGATAATCCTTGCTTGCCATTCCTTCTTGATCCTTTTTAGAGCTTCAAAAAGCCAAAGCAGCCAGTGTGGAGATAGCTTAAAAGCATCATTTGGTCCTGCCCCAAACACCAGTAGCATCATACTGCCTACCTTGTGATGTCATGCTCTTGCCTCCTTCAAGAGAGTAGGTAATCTCCCCTCTCACACAGTGAACCCAGGCTTACTAGCCTGGCAGTTAAGGAGACTTCTAAAGCAAATACTCAACTCATCCTACTTTTCAAATGGCATCTTAAGTTTTATCTTGAAATATCATAGGAAGAAAGTTAAAATAAGTAAATGAAATAAACATAACATCCCCCTGGCCAGTACCTCCTGTTAACTGGGCTGCAGATAACACAGATGTCTTGAGATAGGGATGAGTGAGAAGATAAAATTGTGAGTTGCTTGTGCATTTTCCACTGTAGTTCAACTTTCTACAAAAAAGAAGCTGATTTTGCTGCATTTAGCTAAATGAAACCAGCATGAACATTCATGGGTTGCCATTACATGTGAGCACAGTTAGCACTCTTTCCTTCATGATGGAAGGGCAGGCGATACCTTTCCTGGAGCCTGATTTACCTTATGCTTCATAATGGTGCTCCTGCAGGTCAAGTACATATTTATTCTTGACATAATTCAGCAGCACGCAGAGTTCCTGGCTCTTAAGATTTTTACAGATCTTTTCAAAGTATTCAGGTAACAGGCTTGAACTGCTGAAATGGTATTCAGTTTGTGCTAGTCTTTCACATGTTGCTATTCAAACTACTATATATGTACTGACATTACATATGTTCTGGGGTTGATGTCCAACTGCTGGATTCTTTGTGCAAAATCAGAATACCAGCATCTTTACGTCCATTACTACCAAATATAAATGACAAGCCACTAGCACCTTTCTTTAATGTGTTCTTTTGCCTGGATTTGTTGTTCTCTTTTTAATGGTCATGCTTTTACCTACACTAATTTAATCGTATTTTTATCTTTTGTATGATGTGAAAATTTTAGCTATACCGGTTTTAACTCATATAAACTGCCTTGTGAGGGCCAGCATGGTGTAGAGGTTTGAGCATTGGACTTCAACTCTGGAGACCAGATTTCAATTCCCCACTCAGCCATGGAAACCCACTTGGTGACCTTGGGAGCATCACACACTCTCAGCCCCAGAAAAGGCCATGATAGGTTTGTCTTAGAGTCATCGTAAGTCAGAAATGACGTGAAGCTACACAATAAGAAACAATAAGCTGCCTTGTGTGTCAGATGAGAAAAAGTAGGATATAAACAAGAGAAGGGGGGAAGGAGGAGAGGGGAGAGGGGAGGGTAGACTTGGCCAATCAAGAGGCCTATCAAGTCCAGCACTTTATTCACACAATGGCCATCAGTAGCCTGTGGGAACTTCATAGGCCAGAAATGAATGCTTCCCACTTCTCCTTCCCTCCCTATCCTGTGCTTCGCAGCCACTGATACACAGAGGCCTACATTTCATAGCTCCATATGTTCCCAGGCTTGGGGGAGTACAGCATGGGCATGCTATGGTGGAAGAGCAGCATGATTTTCTTCTCACCTCTATTATTATGTTCAAAGTCTCCATCATGCAAAAGCTCTCTTGTAGCAATCTATCCGTTTGTGGAAGTGACAGGAAAAATTGTACAAATAGGGTTTCTAAGCGGTTGGCATATGTACGGAGGTTCAAAATCAAATGGCCAGCTATTTGTATGGAGGAGGGAAGAAATCTGAGGCAGTGCTCTACCACCCTGTAGTAGTGTGGGCTCCAAGTCCATTTTTGAACCACAAAACAGGTATTGCTTTATCATTGCAGACTATTTGAACCAATCCCTGACAGTAGTGTAGCTGTGGTTGCCCTAATGAGGAAAAGGAAGGGAAGGACTTGTTTTCCCTGCACTTGTTCACTCCTTGTCACAAATAGCATTGATACTGAGCAGGCATTCTAGGCAACCTGAGACATACTATATAGAGGAAGGGTGGGGGAACTTTGGTCTGTCCTGTCAGCAAGTGCCCGCAGCAGCAGGTTGGTATGTAGGAGTTGTTTTGGGTAGTCAGTCCAGTCTGGGTCAGTCATGGGTTATCTGAGCAAGAGGCAGGGAGAAGCACAAGGGTGGTCCTTAGCTAGTCCAAGAATTATATTGTCAAGTCGGAAGTCTAGATACATGAGACAGGAAAAAGTAAGCAGAACAATCCAAAATGTACTCAGCCAAAACAGGAGCACAAGAGACTACCACTAGGCAACCAGATAAGATAGTTGTCAGCATTAAGGCTGGGAAGGAACTGCCACTATATTTACAACCAACTGCTTCAAGGCCACAGATGTCTCATTAGGGTAATGAAGTCAGCATTTGTTACTTAAACCATCTGAGACTAGGCTTTTTTTCTCTCTGTCTCTCAATGAATGACAATGATGTGATCTTCAGCATCTGTAACCTCTGCCATGTTCTGCTGGGGAACAGGATCTTCTACTGCCTCAGCCCCCATCTCCTCAGAGGGAGCTGCAGCTTCTTGGCAATCTGCCTCCTTGTTGTCTGAGTCCTGCAAAGAGTAAGTTATGGCACGGCTCTTCAGATGTTTTAGTGTACAACTCATAAAATCCCTTCCACCTGAACATACTGTGTGGGGGTCATGGGAGTTGTAAGCTGAAACATCTGCAAGCATCACCCCACCTCTGGATCTAGTGTGTCTCTGTCTATGGCACCATCATCATCCAAGTCATCCCATTCGGTAATAAGGAAAGTGACTTTATGGGAACTCTTTCTTACTTAAAGCATGTAGAGATGTAGGAACTGCACTGATGTCCTAACTATCAGTTTGTTTTGATTTGTGTTGTGCTTTTTGTGGCAAAACACCTACAGTGGAAATATTAGTTTTGCAGGGAAGAGGGGGAGCAATCAGCCCACCACACTCAAGTGTAGGGTGATATATGTCTGCAGAAAATATTCAAGCTGCACTTTGATTTTGGCACATGGAGCTAGAGGTTTCAAATTCACATTTCACTTCCAGTTTAACAAACTTACAGATCAGCCTGCATTGTAATGCAAACACATTAGTGGCCTTTTCAACAATAACAATATAAAAGGTCAGTGGTGCTAACACTTGTATTTCTGGTAGATTTCACAAAGCATCTCTTCCATGTAC
This sequence comes from Cyclura pinguis, assembly GCA_030412105.1. Taxonomy (NCBI): domain Eukaryota; kingdom Metazoa; phylum Chordata; class Lepidosauria; order Squamata; family Iguanidae; genus Cyclura; species Cyclura pinguis. The sequence goes on from CM059600.1 coordinate 138,509,539, forward strand.
AGCTTTATTTAATGATGATCCAATTCCCCATCCACTTTAGAACTCAAGTTTTGTCTTCAAAGTATAATGGGAATCCTATCTTTTTAAGGTACGTCTATTCATTTGAGATCTCCTCCTAAATCTACAGTCAGATCTTTTTTTCCTTTTTTTTTTTCTGGGTGAAATTGTAAAACAGACTATTAGGCCAGCTTCAGAAATATCAGCCTGAGTCTGGAGTTGATCAGCTTCTTAGAGGAGAATATATATTTTCATCTTTAGCCTCTGAAGTGCCCTAGCATTATATGAATGCTGCTATGGAGGATTGCCTCAGGCAAATTCAGAAATATCTTGCAGTGCAATTATTTGAAAGCAAGAATATGTGAAGAGTGGTCCCATTTTAGTCTAGAACTCTTTAAAGACCCACAAAGCCCAGGTGTTCTGGCCTAGTGACATTTAAAAATACCCAAGTGAGAAGAAAAACAATATGCCAAAGATGATCTAAGTGCCAGAGACGCTAACAAAGAGAACTGTTTTGTTGCCCAGTATAATACACTATGCATCCAAAAATGCAGCAGCGATATGCAGGTGCCAGCCTGCATCCATCATCTTTATCATTTCACTTTTGTTATGTTCCCAATTTCAGGGACATGTGAGCACACTTAGCACTCCTTCCTTCGTGAAGGAAGGGCAACGCGTGCACCCTATGTAAGCCAGTTTTGCTGTGTGTCAAATGTTCCAGGGTTGGTCTGTGGTGAGTAGAACTGGTTTCTGCTCTTCTCAAAAACTGCACTCACAGCATATGGACCCTGGAGCAGAAGGACCAAAGTACAGAGTAAAACTGCCTCAATGGGTGTCCATCTATTCTGAGTATGGCTGGCACCTGTTTCTTCTCCTCTTTCTCTTCCTTCTCTCTGCAGGCAACTGAGAGAGTAACATAAAGCCTGCCTGACAAAGAGAACTTCTCTTGTGAATCCTGGGCTCCCATGAGATCTCAAATTTTGCAGGTATCCTCCTCTTGAAACATTTAAAGTGTTTATATAGGATTATTTGTATAGGATTGTTTAAAGTGTTTATATAGGATTGTTTCACATCTATATGCCAGACCTGAGCTGGCCAGACAACAGAGATGGCTCTCCTGTATTGATGTCTGAAGAACCTGGTGATCCGTCCTGTTGTATCTGCACTCTTGTGTTTGCTTGAGACATTCTGATCACACCAAGAGCTGTTCCCATGTTGTTGCTGATAGTAGGCTGTCTGAACCCTTGTGTATTTGTGCTTGAATGTGATATCGAGAATGTTATTCCTAAAACAAAATTCTCTGGCAGCACTGTTTTTAAAAGGTCTCAGTGGGGATTTCAGAGCAAGAAGGGCGGAAAGGCCATGTAAGTTGTGGTTGCCAACTTTGAGAAGGCAGAAGTGAACAGTCTCAACTTCTTTCCACTGAAGGCTTTTTTGTCTTGTCTTCAGAAGCCAAGAAAGATAGAAGACACTAAAAAAAATCTACATGTCTGCTTCTTAATGACTGACAACACGTCCCATGGAAACAAAGACATGTGACACATATTCCAGCTACGTAGTGCACAAGAAATTACTTAATAAGTAATCACATGTATAACCTGCCTTTCCTCCAGTAAAATCAGAACAGTCCCTGTAAGGCAGGTCAGGCTGAGAGAGAGAGGCCCAGGTTACACAGTGAGTTTCTTGGCTCAGAGGACACTTGAACCTGCATTTGAACCTGCAGCTCTCAAGTCCCAGTCCAACAATCTTAATGACTGCACCACACTGGAACACTTAGACAAAGTTATTAAATAGGCAGAATGTTGGACTAATGATGGAAGTGAAAAGTGAAGTGGAGACCCAAGCAGCTGCCTGCCCTCAGAAACATGGATGTTTCATTTGTCACTAGAATTTACAGAGCTTGCTGTTAGTCTGTTCCTTGTGTAGCACACGGAGCACACAAATATATCCCACCTACCCCCTTCCTCTCTGAGAAAGAAGAATACAAGCAGCTATAACTTTCATCACCTCAGAAACAGGAAATTTAAAACCACCAGCAGCAAGCATCAAGAGGATTAGGGATGAGAATATAATTGGGGATAAATGAGGGGTAGAGGAAGTATGGTGGAAAAGAACAAGTGAGATCACAGGGTGAGTTCAGGGAGTAATGTGGTTATGACTATTTGAATAAGTACATTTGAGAAATCACAACTGAGAGATTTACATATCACATGTGTGTCATCTTTCCCAACCATTTCTATCACTTCTGCCTATCTTTTATCAGTTGAGCCCCATGGTTGTTATCATGGACACTGAGAATCTGCATAGGATACAGTCTTTTCCACACCTGGAGGGAAAAAAACCCAGACCTCTCATCATATAAAGCAGATCTACGTGTCCTTAAATTTGGCTCAGGATGGACAAACTCTTGAGTCATTTTTTTTTTTCATGTATTGAAGCATTTTCCTTTGGTGCAATTGTATGTTTCGGCTCTCATGTTCTGTTTTCTTGAATGATCAGCCTGCCCTTTAACCTCATTCCAATGCCTGACTGGCCCAGTGCACATGGATTTTGTTGTGGTGTTTCAGAGGAACTACTTCTTCTCTCTGCAATATCTGGATAAAAGATACAAGCTCATCATATCATGCCTTCCCTATTAATTTCTATTTGACTGGAAAGGACAGCAACTGTCGGGTGACAAAACACCACACCATTGTCTTTGTCTGTGCTCTTGTCCCTCAACAGATCTCATACAACAATGAGGGAGGAAGGGATTGTGCCTACTACCCCTACACCCAACCACTGTGCACTCATCAGACTGTGACTAGGGCCAAATCAAGCATGAATGCACACATGAAAGTCTTTGTCCACATAATCAGGACATATATATACTCTTCTCTATATCTGTAAATCCTATTCACACTTTTCAATGAAATACGGGATCTGACAACATGGGCCATTTCACATTGTGCAGTTATAATGCTAGGATTTCACGTTAACCACCAGGGCAACATTCTGTGGAATCCTAGGTCATGCAGCTTAAGGAGGGGCCTTTAGAATCCTCAACCAGTGACTCTGACCAAACTGCAAATCCCAGGATTGCCATATGACAATTGAAGTAGATCACAGTGCTATAATTGTGTGCATGAAAGGACTCCAGGATCCCATGTACCCTGCTATGCTCATTCACCAGCCAGGTGCTTTTTTTTATTTCAATAGGCCCAGCTGTTGGCACAACCTAGTAGGAAATTAGTTGGAAAACAACCTAGAACTGTGCCTACATGTTGACTAGTAAACATCCTTTTCTATATTTTTTTTTTCGGAGGGAGAGCTCCTACATGACCATAGGGAAGGAAAATGACTCAGCTTATGTTTCAGTTGCAAAGTCACACTAGAAATAAATGGTTATATATGGTGAGGATTTTTTAAAAAAATTGTTCTAGATTTTGCTCACTACAGGCAATTTGACAGCTTGTCAGAGCCTTGGGCTGACAGTTTAGGAAGTCTGCAATTTAACTTTGTCATCAATAAGCAATGAGAGCACTGAGTGCTTTCATAAAACAGAGCCAAATCAAACACCCCTACATAAAATTATGCAACAGTTCATCATTCATCTTGTTGTGATGTTATGTTTTAAAGCACCTAAACTAACCACGCAGGGTAAGGGAAGTCAACAAGCAACATGATAATAATGAAGCCCCTGACATGTCAAGAGTTAGGCTTCTTGGCGTTAATTAAGGCATTTCAGTTTTGTAGTAGCACTGGCAAGAAACAAATTAGTAACATCAGCTGTGATAGATATTATCAGACTGTCATTTTGTAAGCCTCTTAAGCATCACCAAGAAATGGAGTAATTCAACCTTCTGAAATATAAAACATGATGGCGCTTAGAGAATAAACTGTCCCTGTTAAGTGTGTGTGTTCACACCAACATATATGGAGTATAAATCTTTATGGTCTCTTCCTAGGTTTCTGAGCCAGATAGGCGTGAAATTAATTTATTTTATTATCAGGAAGGGAGTAACTGAACAGATCCTCCCAACAACTCCAGAAATGAAGGCAGTGGAAGTTCTCATAAGGCCAGACATCTAAAAGCTATACCAGCGCTCAATAGTGCATCAGCAATAGCCAGGCAAAGTGGAATTCAAAGTACTAGTCAGTGGTAAGCATATTAAATGTGCTTTGACTGGCCTCACTAGTGAGGGCTTAAAAATATTCCACAGAGCTAATTTGGCAACACAATAGCATGACTCAAGAGAGAAAGGGATGTTGAGGTTTTTCAAAAGAATTTCCATAAATTAAATTCATTCAAAAATAAGACTGTAAAATTGGCATTTTACAGGGATTATTTGACAACTAGGTTCTTTTCACAGAAACATTATTTCATCAACAGAACTAGTAATTGGTGTCTTTTGGGAGGAGGGGAAAGAATGAGGAGATATACATATAAATCTTCTGAATGCTACACAGATTACCATTGTACAGAAAACAATTAAAGTCCTTCACTGCAAGATGTTGCTGTCTATATGGCTAAGATAATGGGCAAACTTGCTGCCAGTGGGCAAATCCTGATCATACATTATATCACACTTCCTGGCAATTTTGATGAAAACTACAGGTGGAGACAGATTATAATGGGAATATCTAATTGAAATTCATCTCCGTTTTACTTCAGATGGAAGACACGCTGCTTGAGCCCTGAAACATATTCAATTTTATTCAAATTAGACGCCGATTTTTTCAGGCAAAACTACATTTAAAGAAAAAAAACTTGAAAGAAACCTAGAGGAAGGCTGTAAATCTTTATAGCTATATAGAGCTATAGCTTTATAGAGAGAGAGAGAGAGAGAGAGGGAGAGAGAGAGGGAGAGAGAAAGGGTGTTTATCAGTAGTCTCCATTCCTTCATGTTGCTAGCTTGAGGAGGCCTCCATGCTGAGGTTTTTAAAAAAGCGGTGATATGAGTCCCATAGAGATATGCCATTTTGATGGCATCTTGACATGTTTCACTGACACTTCTAGTCACTCCAGGTCCTTGTGGATTCACTGGGATATTAGCTTTTCAGCATGGTGCCTTCCAAGAGCTTTCTATCAAAAATGGACAGCCCACTTTCCTTCTACTTTGTCTGGCTGGTGTTTCTAGTGAAAGAGGGGGAGGTAACTAAAGACTTTGACAAGTATACAGTCCAACAAAAAATTAAAATAAATATGGTAATTCCTACTGTATTCCCACCCATGGACGTCTGGGCTTCTGAATAGAAACTTAACAATCTATTAACATTTGACAAGGAATTAAGGCATAATAAATATGTTGAATGGGGGGGATGATGTGGTACCTTATCCAAGGAATTGGCACAGCTATGCATGCCAGATTAGATCCCCTTGCTAGTTGCTTCAGGCCTGATCGTCTCATTGTAATATAGCATTAGGAGTAGGAATTATTATATTTGAGTTATGTTTGAATACTATCCCCATTATCCAATAGCAACATTTGGTTCTCCAGCCTCACAGTAAATGATTCTCCTAGCAAGGTCACTGCTAAGGACTCAGCTGCCATCCAGTAGCCCAGGAACAGAGTGCTTTCCCTTTTTCTTTTTCCCCTCACAAAATTCCTCTGAATTGTTTTAAGGTTGCTGCTACAGCCAGGTTAAAACACGTATAGCAATTACAACCTCCTAAAGAAGTTCCCCACAATTTATACTGTACAAAGTAGAGTTTGGAAATGGAAAAGCACCCAAGACTAATAGTAAAAGAGTACCTGGGTGCATTGACAATAAGTAAAACTAACAAGGCCTCAGTTCCACCCTGCACAATGATCCTTTCTACATGATGGCTTGTAGACTGAGGCCCTTTCATCAGCTTACCTTTGTCCCAGTGGTGTCCAGAGATGGCGGGGGCGGCAGCTCTCCCTGGAGGAGAGTGCAATGGAGTGCTCACCTCTGCATCGGCTGCTTGCAGGATCCAAGAAGTGCAATGGCTATGCGTCTCCCTGCCACACCACAACCGGGTACTGTCCCAGGCTGCACTGAGGCAGGAAGCACAGTCATTGGACTTCCAGGACCTCTGCAAGCAATGTAAGTGTGGTCGTGCAGTGGGAGGGTGGTGCAATCACCAATAATTGATGGAGAAAACCTGTCAATGATTTGCGGTGCAATCGCACTACCTGGGGACAGGAGAAGGATGGGTCTGGGACAATGTTATGCATAAGCATTGTCCCAGCCCTGTCTTTCTCCCGTCTACATGGCAGGTTGGTTGCATCATGCAGAAAGAACCCAAGTAATATTTTTTTCCCTCTTACTTTCGTTACTTGCTCCGGTCCCCATCCTTTCATATGATGAAGTTATAGCAGTATTTAGTTGCTGATTAAAAGACAAAAATAAAAACTAGGCTTTGCCTTGGTTCTTCCAAACCAGAAGTTGGAAACATATAGACTTCCTTTCACTCCCATTCATTCCTATTCACTGCCACTTAGCATCAAACAGTGGTTGTGATTGATGTGCTTTATTGGGTCAGGGTGTAACAATATAGTACCATTTCACTTCCCCTAATCTGAATCAAACATTACTTGCATGTCTTAAAGTGGATCTTTCCACACAAAACTCAGTGAAGACAGTTGCTAAGGGCTACTGAAAATTTGAGTGCTATAGTCTCCATCACTTTGACTTGTTTTCTATTTCACAGCGGAATAGAGTTAAATACTTGAAATATGAATAAGATGTTTCACCTTCAGTTGGATGAAGGAGCCCAAATGTTCTTTGGCCTTCAGAGGGTTCATTTCATGTGTACCTGTGGTGCTACCTGCCACATGATTGTATCACTTTAGAACATGTGCATGGGGTGCCTCCACCTCACATAATCTCCTTGGATGCCAAAAGCTTATGGGAACGCTTTTACCTCAGTTGAGGTGCTTGTCCAATGAAGGTTGATTTTGCCATTATGCTTTCAAACAAGTCTTTTGTGTGTTTTGAAGTGATGCAATCATGTTATTCCATTGCATTGCTTCCATTAGATTTCTATTAATTTAGAATTAGTGGTTGACAGTACCCAAACCAATAAGTACAATTCCAATAAAAGTGAAGTTCAAGGAGAGTCCAGGTAGAACTAAATACCTTCATTCTATAATAAATTTTCATTTCCCCAAAACTTCATTTACTTTATATTTAATTTTGTTCTGATTTATGACTCAGTCTCTCAAGTGCCAACTGTATATAAAAATCCATTAACTTTGAGGAGGCAATTCTTAGTTTTTGATAATAAAAAATGCATACTGTTTATCCCATTATTGCTTAGGAAATTAGGTAACATGCCTTCTAATAGCTTCCACCAGAATACTGTAGCAAACCACTTAACTTACAATAATAGAATATTGACTAGGTACAGTGATATGTGAGACAGTACTCCAGCCAGATTAGACAAGTTTCTTGCTGAGTTAGAGTCCCCATTGAAAGGTGTTTATACCACCTTAACAGAAGACTTCAAAAAAGATTAGCCAAAAATGGTTAAGAGGATCAAATGGGAAATACTTTTTTCTTTAATGCTTTCTTTTTGGTTTATAAACACTTAATAATAATGCATTTTCCTTCTTTTACACAAATTCTATCTCTATGAATAGCCAAGTGCTAAGACCTGGATAAGAGCTGTAGTGTAATTGAAAATAAAATAAAAGGGGAGACTCCATGTTTTCTCTCAGAATAATAACCTCTAGGGAACTAACATTCAGGGAGGATTATATCGAAGTTTTAAACTTTCAAAACTTCTGTTCGTTGAAGAATGCAGGTCTGAGAATGCCACAAGACAGTATCTAGTGTGCATGTTGGGTACTTACATATAAGTAAAATAACACATCCAGGAGTTTAGTTCACATTTCTGGTAGGCCCTGCACAGGCTCTTTGTGCTAGGCTTCATACACATAGGAACACCGCTTAAGGGAAGTGGTGGCTCTGTGTAGGGTAGGGATTTGAAATGGATGGCCCTTCAGATGTTGTTGGACTGCAACTCCCAAAATTCCTTACCAGCAGCTTTGTTAGTGGAAGTTGCAATGTAATAACATCTGGAGGCCACCAGTTCCTCAGCCCTGAAGTACGGTCTTCTGCCTCTGCTAGAACTGAAATGGCCTGGAAAAGACCTGTGACAAACTGGGCCTCCATGCAATTTTTTTTCTGATTTTTTGACTACTATCTCCATTTTGATTAATGACTCAGTCAAGGTATAGAAAATCTTTAACAATTTTTGATATCTTTACCAACTCCTTTAAAGGTATGTAAATCTTGTGTGATTACTCATTTTTGTTCTTAATGTTCAGCTCTAACCTTGCTTTTGTATTTTCCTCCTTAACTTTTCTTAGGACCTGTTCCAAGTGATCTGAATTTTTTTTAAAAAAATTCCTCCAGTATTCACAGTTCCTTCCTCTGAATCCACTCCTACTTTCTTTTCTGCATGTAAATAAAATGTGTGTGAGGGGGTCATGCATGTGTATGTCGCGCACATGCACATGCCTTCAAATCTCCTGTTGGCTTAAGAGCAGCCCCATGACATTCATAGGGTTTTCTCAGGCAAGGAGTAGCCAGAGGTGACTTTGCTAGCTCTTTACCTTAAAATACCTCCTTCAGTACCTGGTATTCATTGGCAGTCTTCCATCCATTACCAACTACTGCTGACCCTGCTTAGCTTCAAAGATCAGAAGGGTTCTGGGCCTTTAGAATTATTTAGCGTATTTAACACAATTTAACATACATGGAAATATAACACACTCTTGCCTGTCACCCATGCCAACTGGAAACTATTCTGTTCCTTCATATTCTGTCCTAACAGTGGCCTTTTGTGCAGACTGTAGGTTCTACATCTGGACAATGAAATATTTCATTGCCCATTTCTTTTACAGCATTCTATTGCTTTTCATGATCTCTTTCCCCTATGCACAAGTCATTGAACAGTTGTGCTCAGCATTCTTACCCTGTTTCTGTCACTTTTTACATTTGCTTGTTTTCTGTCTTTCAGTGGTTAAGGAGGTTAAAGAGTTTCACCAGTCATCCCTTAGTGTTTTTGCTTTCCTTTTGACTAGAGATGGTATACTTTTGCATTCTTCCTTGATAATATTAATTACTTGGATCCATAATTCTTCTAGTTCTTAGTCAGTTAGACTTAGTAGTCCAAATCTGTTCTTTAACTGGTCTTTCAATTTTTCAGGAATACTCTTTGGCTTACACTTTGGCATTATAAGTGATTTAATGATCTTATTTAGCTTTATTTTGACTTTTGATATTAGTAGTGAATATCTTTATTACAGCCATTGACCAGCACAGGAAGGGTATACAATTATAAAATAAGACATTAGAATCAGTAACAAAGTAAGGCAAAGTGTTTAAAACGGTATTTAAAACAGTATAAATAAAGTGTTAAAAACAGCAAATATTAGATTTAGTTTGACACAATATTACCACTATGCGCTGGTCTAAAACTACAGAGAATATAAAATAGACTAAAAACAATAAAAACAATAAAACAACTCCTGAGACAAATGCATAGAACTACATACGAATGTACCTATAACATAATACCATTAAATATCAATTATTACTGATCATCGCCTGGCGTACTTTAATAGCTGCTGCACAGAATTTTGATATTAGTAGTTCATGGTCTATGCCAATGGTTCTTAACCTGGAGTTTGGGGAACCCTGAGGGTCCATGAGGCCCTCAGAAGGGATCCACAAATCTCTCCTGCTGGACAGCAACAACAGAAGCAGCAATAGGAATAGGTTCATCTTAAGAGTTGCCGTAAGTCAGTTTTCAAAGCAGAAGGACTATAACGGCTAGAAAGAATCTCCCCTTGTCAAATGGTACTGTGTAGTCATGTGCCTTCAAGTCACTTCAACTTATGGCAATGCTAAAGTGAACCTATCACGAGGGGTTTTTTGGCAAGATTTGTTCAGATTTGTTTGCCTTCTTCTGAAGCTGAGAGAATGTGTCTTAATCAAGGCCATCCATTGTCTGAGCAGGGATTTGAAACCTAGTCCCCAGAATCCTTTAATAAATAAATATTTGAAAATTTAAATAAATGTTTAAATATTTAAATCTTAATTTAAGTCTTGGGGGTCCCTGGCAAAAAAATTTGTTTGTAGGATGCCTGGTAAAGAAAAGTTTAAGAACCACTGGTCTGTGCCATAGTTGACTTTCAGTCTTGCTTTTGCAAAGTGAACAGAGGTTCTCTATCTTCTGCCTCCAATGAGGTGCTCTATTTGATTTCTACAGTGGCCATCCTGTAACATCCATGTAACATTTTCCCATCCTTGATTTAGGCTTTCTATTTTACTATACTTACTATTTTACTATCCACAATTTCTACTTCACCCTCATGTCCCGAATTATTAAATCCATTTCACCCTTGTCTTAATTCTTTCAGCTTTTTCAGCTCCATCACCAGTTTTGGCAACTCTTCAAGTCTGATCAGTCTAATGTCATCCATCAGCTTCTGTAAGATTGTTGAGGAAGGCCCCATCTTTCCTAAATCCAGCAATTATGGGATTAAAGGCCAAGAGATAAGTATTCTGTTGTTCCTCCCCAGCATCTGGTTATAGTCAATCTTATCACCTTGAGTACCTTAAGAGCAATATGGACTTCACTCAGTTCTTAGTTGCAGAAAGAAGGCAATTTGCAAAAGTTTTTGTTAAATCACCTTAATCAGATGAATTTATTTCCTTTATTATTCATGGATGTAGTTTCCAGAAAATTAAGATGTTTGTCACAGATTTGAAGTTGATTACCCCCTGAAGGGAAACAAATGGCTTTTTTGCAGCTAGACAGGCTCTCTTCCATAGTCCCCCTTCTCTCCACTTGCACTGGACTACCTCAGAAAAGATGGTCTTGTTCCAGAAGCCAGGGTTTCTGACACTTTAGGGTAACCCCTAGGTCTAACCCAGGGAGAACTTCTCCCTCGTCTAACCCTTTAGTGGCCAGTGTTTTGCTGTGAATAACACACATATACCATCACAGAGTACTTACAGTGGCAGGCAGCAATTGACCATGCACACCAGAAGTCTCTCCTAATTCATTTCTTCATCCTAGGCCAAATTTTCCTACAATTTTTGATTCCGCTTTGTTTCCTACATTTGCATTTCAAGAAGAAGTTCTGTTTTGTTGTGTGATCAGTTTCTTCCTAGACTCCAACATAGAATCTTTTAAATTTTCTTCTTCTTTGCCTCTGTACTTGGAGCACAAACTTGGATTATGGGTGTTTAAATGGGTTTTCCCTGAATCTTATTGATACAATTTGGTAAGACTTCACATAATTTTCTTTGGCTACTTTTACTACATCTCTCCTCACTATTAATAGCACCCCATTTCTTCTTAGATATTCTGTCAAGGTCAGAGACCCAGGTGGCGAGCCAGCCCAGAGAAGGGAGTGGGAGAGCTAGCAGAGTCCTGCCAGGAGGAGTCCAGCAAGCAACTACTCAAAGGAAGTCCATTTACCTAAGCCAGAGCAACAAGAGAAAGCCGTAGTCAGAGTTCCAAAAGCCAAGGGTCTAGAGCCAAGAAATCAATCCAAGGTGTCAGGAGTTGGGTGCTGGAAGCAAGGAACAGGCAAGGGGTAGGCCTGTAAGAAGTTTGCCACAAGCAAAGGAAAGCTTCCAGGCAGGCAGTTATATAGCCCAAGGCACAGGTGTGGCTAGTCACTGCTTCTTGAACTTAATCAAGGGAGCCTCCCTTTGCTCAGCTCTCTTGAGTCTCTGCCTGTTTGTGGGCTGATTGACACAGGCTCCAAAGCATCTTCCAAATCAGATCCATGTTGCCCTAAAGGAGCAGGCAGAGGAACATCTGAGCCTGCTTCGCCCATGGCAGCAGGGGGAGCTTTTGAGCTTCAGGATTCATCTCCAGCCAGAGCAACAGGGACCAACAGCTGCTGCTCGTCATCAGCAGCTCTGACAGGGGCTTCAGTTATCACATATTCATTCCCTGAATAAAAGACTGTGTAATTATCTGACTCAAAATGTCCCATTCCCATCCACTTTAGTTCTCTCATCTCAAATATTGCAATGTTTATAAGTTCCATTTCTTGTTTTACTATGTCTGACTTCTCCTGATGCTTGCTTCTCACATTCTGTGTTTGTATAATGTGTTCTGCAGCTTCAGACTTTCCTTTCACTTCTGAGCACATCAACAGCTGAACATCCTTTTAGTTGTCCAGTTGTGTCATTAGCCTCAGTGCTACTCATGCTTGTCCTCTGCTCTGCCTCGGTAGCTCATTAAGTGCCTTCTGACCTGAGAATCTCATCTTCTGTCAGTATATCTTGTTTCATTTTAGATTTTCTCATAGGAGGGTTTTCAAGGTAGAAGGCTTCGGGACTGGTTTACCATTACCTTCTTCTGTGCAGTAATAACAGTTGTTAGCTATGGAGCCATTGTCTCTGAGAGAACCTCTACCAATGTCACCCCTCCCTGACTACTTCTGCTGGCCAGTACCTGTTTGGAACATTTAGTCTGGCTCTTCAACAAAAGTCTGCTTCATATGGGAGCCCCTACCAGCAGCATTGCTGCCATCAGCGTAATCTTTTGCTTCACAATCCCACCATGGTGGAAAAGTGGTTCCATTGGTGGCACTAGGAGACTAGATATTTGATAAAATCTAATTTCCCAACAGTATTACTTTCAGCTTCTTAGATGCACTGACATCTCCTCACTCTGTTGTGGTGCATCCAAGAAAGATCCTTGCTTCATTATAATTGTCATTTACTCTCAGGAGTAAGGGGAGCCACTTGTGGGTTCTGCTTATCTGCCAAAATAACATGGTTGGCTTTGAATATTATGCACCTTGGATTGGAAGAGGGATGCCATTTGCTTTACCACCTCAAGCACAAAATGTCTGTGGCTGGGTCTGATGTCCATACATTACAAGAATGCTTGAAAGAAAGCAACTTCTGCAAGTGGCTGAATTATAAAGTCCCTCCCCAAGTTGCTTATCTGAAGCAACATAAAATATTCCTTATGTAAATAGGTATATAAAGATATACACACACCCATATCAAATATATGTAACAACCAAATCCAATTATCCTTTTCCTACCAGCAGTCAAGTGCCTTCCAAGCTTGAAATTCTCTGCAATATTTTGCATAGAGTCCTGGCTCAGTGTATAAGCCTATCTTCAGCCTTGAAACAACAGACTAATTCCTACAGAGTACCATTAGTTTTGGCATGAAGAAAAGAGTGGTTGACAAGGAGCCCTGTATGCACTAAAAGAAAGAAGCTACCCAGAAGCTTCCAAATCAGAACACTTTCTCTCATCTTTCTGCATAATTGTTTTTCCTTCACTATCTCTTCATTCAAGCTTGGCACCAAGGGCCCCCATCTTTGAGCCAAGACTGGTATGTATGAGCTGCTTTGAAATGCAAATTTCTTCTCATGCAATCTGAATTCAGCACAGCCAGTACTGCTTGGAGAGGGGAGACAAAAACCAGGTATTGCTTAATTATCTGACAAAGTAGAGTCAAAAGGTTGCAGTTGAGGACAGAAAGATGGTAAACAGTATGGGAAGAGGGGAAGAGAGACAAACCAAGGCGAGGTAGCTAATATACCGAGTATTAAATGTGTTCTGTATTTTTTTTCCCATGCTTACAAACTCACAGGTTGCTTTCAATGATCCATTTGTGTGCCAAACACACCTTTCACTATTGGTGAAGCTTGCTGGGGCTTTACAAATCAGTAATGCAAGTAGCTGGACCTTCACTGGCTTTTTACTGACCATAGGTTGTACAATAGTCCACAATTCTCCCAGAAAGATGTAAGGGCACATCTCTGCTCACTATTCCCCCACATACACACCAGTCACATACACACCAGTCTGGGAACCCTGGTTTGTTTACAATCCTGTGGAGTTAACACTGGTGTAGTGTTATGCTATATCAGCTCCCAGCAAGATCTCAGCTTTAGTTTCCTGAACTTAGTTTCCAGGGGAGAAAAGGAAGGATGAAGCATCTTTCACAATACAGAACAGAAAAGCAAGACCAAATCCAGTAGATAGTCCCAACAAGAGTAGTCCCACTGAATCAGTTCCTAAATGGTAAATTGATTGTTATGTTAATCCCACTGATTTAATGGGTCTAATCTGTTTGAGACAACCAGATTTAGATCCACATCTGAAACTATTAATGCAATTGCTTTAGTAGCTTTTCCCTCCCAGCATTGTGACCATAACAATCCTTGGGGAAAAAACAGCAAAATCACACACTCAGGACCTCACAAGGAATCCTTTTCTTTCTTTATCTTTTTCCCCTTTCAAAGATTGAAATAAGGCATGCATATATGTAAGGTCAACTGATTCCACTGACCATTTTTATGTTACTGTGCAGTGGTACAAGACACATCAAATATATATTCTCAAAATAGTTAAGCACACATAGGTATGCTTACTTTTTGAGAAATGATTGTTAGAAGTTCCAGTTCTGATCTGGATATTCCAAGGTAAGGAGGAAAAGGGATTTATTATTTAGTTGATTAGTACATTTCTGTCCCATGCTTCTTCATTGCAATTTTCTTGGTTCTTCCCCCCCACATACACACACATGTATACACACAAACACACACACACACACACACACACATTATACTTATGACAGCCCTGTACGAGCGATTAGGTTGAAAGAATAACTGGTCCGATGTTACCGAGCAGACTTTATTGCTGAGTTGTGATGTGAATACTGCTCTCCATAGTCCACTCCAACATGACTCCACAGTGCTTGTACTCTTCCTCTGTCAAGGGACCTGCCAAGCTTCTTATCACTATCATTCCAACAGAACACCATAAAAAGAAAGAGAGAGAGAAAGAGAGAAAGAGAGAGAGAGAGAGAGAAAGAAAGAAAGAAAGAAAGAAAGAAAGAAAGAAAGAAAGAAAGAACACAAAACATAGCAGGAAGGAAAAATCATCTAAGCTAAGGGGCTTCTCCAAACTAGTCTAAAGAAAGTTCTCACAATACAGTTTGTTTTCTTTTTTCCTGTCTCTGTTGATTATAGTTGCTTCCATATCCACGTGTTTCTTTATTTCAAGGAGATGTTTATAGTGATTTCTTGGACATACACTATGGCTCTTCCAAAGGATTTTTTTAAACTAGAGTGTATGTTTTCCCAAGGTGATCCTAAGGCTTGAAGGACAAGTCTTTTTACCAGATTTTCTTTTTCCTAGCATTACAGTGTTATACCGCAGAGGTGCCATTTTGCTGATGCACTATAGTACTATAGCTCTAAAAATTTAAAAAGAAGAAGAGGAAGAAGAAGAAGAGGAAGAAGACAAGGAAAGTTTTTGTTGTCGTTGTTCCAATATGATTTGGAATTTAAAAAAAAACACTGGAGGATGAGAATAAAATGATGAGTGGAAATAAAATGTTGTAGCTGGTGCCATGAATTGCTGGGAAATACTCCATGACAACTTTAAGCAAACAGACAAATAATGCATGAGAACTATAGCAACAACTACTGCAACCTTCCAAGACCCATCTGGAGGAATCCACTATGTACTATGATAGCAGGGCTCTTGCAAGATTTTAAAATATGTCATACCAATAAAAAAAAAACTGAGACACTGATATACAGTTTCTTTGCCCTGAGAGAACAGAACTGGGGCTTGTCTACCTTCGTTCTTGTTCCTTGTTGATCAAGGCAAACAAGAAAACAAAAAATGTCAGCAGAAACTTCTAAGGACGGACACATGTTTTCCTTTATCAGTGATCCTTTATCAGTACAAACCAAGTGAACAAAGAACATGTTTATTTGCAAATATATTGTGGAAGTATAGAGGGATTAACATAGTGATAGTAAAACTTTCAAAGGAAGTGTGGGCCAGATGACATTGGGAAAACTGACCTTCCCTTGATGTCATCAAGCTCCTCTTCCTCCCAGCATGCCATATTTGGTTTTCCTGTATGGAGACAGAGACTTGGCCAGGATCTAGAGTCCTCCCAGTGCTTGCTCAGTTGTACACCTGCTTTGTCCCATACTTCTTTTGACTGGGATGTCTTTGCACCATTTGAAGAGGAATCACTACTATTATCTCCAATCATTGATCAGAGATAACAGTAAGGTTTTAAGGTTTTCAAGAACACCACGGATCCCTAGAGAGCTGAGTAACATGCCTGCTTTATTCTGTTTATCATATAAACTGGGATGTTCCACAATGTGCAAAGTGTAATCTCTGTACGGGTTACACACCAGGTGGGGAAACTGGTGAGATGGATTATGCCCATGATCTGTGGTCTCTCCATCCTTGGATTAATGGACAAGTAAAGAGTTTTAAAAACGACTGGTAGGTTAAATGAAAGCCTCATCCCTTTGTCTTGAGGAATTTAATTCCATCTCCCCAGTTCAGTTTCCATCTCCAAAACTTTAAGCAGAAGATTTGCTTCAGTTTCTCCATTTCTTAAATATGAATAATATTATTTACCCATCCTTCGAAGTCTTGGAAGCCTTAATTCATTGTTTGCATTTCTTTATTGCCTTTCACATGAGAATCTTGGTGTACTCTAAGTAATATTTGTGAGTAATTTATTTCCATTATTCATTTGGGAGTTTAGCAAACAAGAAGAGCCACTTATTGAAATACATAATCACGCAGCAGTAAATAGGAGATCAAATTACAAACAAAGGAAGTACTGGGTAGAAACATGTTTTTCCTTACTGTGAAATTCTCCCTGAGCAAAATCAAAAAGATCAGCTATACTCGGAAAAATAATTGTACTCGAAAATGTATGGGTTGGATCCAGGTTGAGCTATACTCAACACCTAGAAATATTATTTTATACATGATAAACAGTATATAAATTGATTAAATAAATGAAATGAATCTCAAAAAGCCAAGTATAGATCCAACCAAATAGGTCAAATGTTAATAAATCAATTTCAGTGGGTCTATTTTAGTTTGATTAAACCTGGATCCAATCCATTGTTCCAAGTGTGACATAATTCTTTGCTTCTGGTCAGTCACAGGAATTACGTGCAGATTCTGGAGAGGTGTTTTGATATTTGCCCATGGCTGAGACTGAATGGCTTATGTATCTAACCAGCTCTGTCCTCTAATTTTAGAGAAGGTCAAGTTTTAGTATGTGCAAGTGCCCTCTGCAGTTACTTGAGTTTATCAAATCTCCTTTCCTGCTTTTATCTAGGAAGGTCACAGTACAACCTGAGCTCTTCCCATGTTCAGAAGAAGCCAGGATTTTTATTTTCATTTTTGGTGTTGCAGGAAGAACAATTTTAGAGAGCGGGGGGAATGAATGTCAATGACTCAAATAGAAAAAAAAAACAACATCCTGTTTTTGGGGCTCCCACCATGAATTGGTTAGTATGTAAGGTAATATTTCAGTCCCCTTTTTGTCAAGCATAAGACAGACACAGCCTGACACAATGACTGGACATAGGCCTTTTCCACACGTGGGGTGTGAATCAGGCAGAAATGGGCAGAAATGGGACTCACCGGATTTTTCCTGCGACCGGGTGAGTCCGTCGCAAAGAGCAGCAGCACGAGTTCGCCGCTCCGCAGTTCTCCAGCGTCCAAAATGGCAGCTTCCGGTTGGTGGAGGCTCTCCACCAACCGGAGAAGCTCACCAGCTGAAAGCCCACCCCCAGAAGATCTGCAGGCACGCATTTGCGCGCACCTGCAAATCTGCCCCAGAGTGCTGCGACGGAGCTAGACAGGGTTGCCCGCTCCGTGCTTTTTAAAAACCTCAAAAAAGAGGTTTTTAAAAAGCATGCTGCGCGACCAGTTCCGCTCGCGCAGAACTGGACTGAGGTGTGGAACTACAAAAAATAGTCCACCCCAGTCCACTCTATGGTGCAGAAGACCTCCGTTGGAGGTCGCTCTACACCATTTTAAATACCCGGTGAGGAAATGGCCATATTCTTTGTGCAACTCCTTCCTTACGTTGCACTAGAAAGGGAGATTAGATTGAATACTTCAGAACTGAATGGTAGTCTGTGAGTTTACAGGATGAACAAAGTGTAGACCATGGGCTACCCCACAGCTGTCATGCCCCAGTCCCAGGTGCAAGCACAGACAGGGTCCTCCCCAATAGCTGCAACAGGCAGACATGAACAAGACAATAGTTACTACAGCCCAACATAGATGAGAAAGAGAAAGCCCTCGAGACTCAGAGCATTTATATAGAGAAGGCCTATTAATTAGGCAAACAGCAAGGAATGCGATGGGGAGAAGCCCATTGCAGACAACTGGTATTTCTTGTGGAAGCAATGTGTTCTTCTTTTAGATCCTTGGCTTGTGTTCCTGGAAAACATTGACCCTCACTTTCTCTCCTGACTATGCTGCTGGATACTCCCTTGAACTGACACTCTGAATGTATTACTGACTTGGACTGCTGAAACAAACATAGTTATTGACTGATAAGCTTTTGTAAACCTTGTTTGTGGCCCCTACTATAGAGGCTATTGGAGGATTGTGATCCCAGGCTGGCTATCTGGGCAAGATGATAACCCCCAGAAATGGTGGTTTTCCATCACCAAGAAACTGGGTCAAAACTAGTGTACTCAGCAGTTTTCCCCCACAACCTTTCCAAGTCTCCCACATATCCCAAAACAGGGGGGGGAGGCCCAAATTTGCCAAAAATTAAAGCAGAAGTGACAAGGCATTTATTTTATTATTTATTAAATATTAATAACCAGACCTCTGTGAACAGATTCTAATTAAAAGAAAGGGGATTCTGACAAAACACAAGGAAGAACTTTATTGTGGTAAGTGCTGTTTGAAAATGGAGCAGCCTTCCTCTTGATGATGGGGATTGTCCTTCATCGAAGTTTTTTAAAAAGAGGTTAGATGGCCATCTCTCGGGGATACTTTAGCTTCTCTGGACTAGATGGCACTTGGGGTATCTTCCAAATCTATGATTCTATCTATGGATCAGGAGAGAATAAGTAAAATAATGCAACATAAATTTCTAAAGCAAAAAACCACAATCTACCATAACCATAACGCACATAAAATCAGCACAAATAAAACAAAATTCAGCTATATTCAGTAAACACCTATAGGTTTGTGTGGATAGCCAGGTCTTCATGTGGCATTGAAATATGACTGGCACTGATACCATCCAGGCCTCCAGAGGGGAAAGTATTCAGTAAACAAGTTGCCATGGCCCAGAAAACTTCCAGTCTCCATCTTGAAATTAGTATGGTGTTGTTTTCTGGCACTAATAGAAAAACCTGTTTCATTTCCAAGGTTCTTAGTCATTTTAGACATAGTAGGAACTGCCTTCATCATATTTTGATGCTCTGTGGTAACAGAGCTATTGGGAGATGGCACCAGCAGTAGCCATAAATGGCAGAACTGCAGTATTCCAATAGAAATTAATACAATACAGTTTCCAGTTTTAAAAAAAAAAATCCAACTATACTTTGTACTTTTCCCCTGTATCCAAGGCTTGCTTCCTTGGCATTGTCTATTTCCTTTCGCCAAACATATATATATAGAAAGAGAAGCTGCACCTGTTCTGTAAAATGAAGCTGTCAAAGAAGACGAAGAGAATCAAACCTACATGAATTTGTTATAGCAGCCAGTGATGTTAGTAAAATGGGAAACCCTGCCTCTCCCTTCCCTTGCTCTTTTTTTTCCCCAGCCAGCAATCACAGAGGGCATCAAGACACAGATGGATTACTAGACTGAAGAGAGTATTGGTGATTTTATTGATGAGCCTCTCAAATCATCACTAAACCAAAATAAGCTGTTCACTTCCCAGTTGGGAGTCAAAACAAACTGATTACTGTTGTCTCAACCTTTACTGATGATAAATGAGGTGGCTCAGGCCCTTGACCCACATTCAGAGCTATTCTAGTGACCGAGCCAAAAATCTTTGAGCAGGAGGAAAGACTGGGTAATGAAGCTTGACTCTA
Organism: Cyclura pinguis; assembly: GCA_030412105.1. NCBI lineage: Eukaryota > Metazoa > Chordata > Lepidosauria > Squamata > Iguanidae > Cyclura > Cyclura pinguis. The sequence goes on from CM059600.1 coordinate 138,529,392, forward strand.
TTCTTCCTACTATTTCCCATTACTCAAGCTATAATTGATTTGCCTGAGATATATGTGTGTGTGTGTGTGCACGCGTAAGATAATCAGAGAAGTCAACTTATCTCCATCATATTTAAGATCAGTTCTTCTGCCCTATCACCAGCACTTAGACACACCACACTCTTTTAGATAGGCAACAAACTCCAGGGAGGGGAAAACCCAGTTTCAAAAATACCTAGCATTACCTCATAGGCCCTTTCCACATCTTGGGGGAGAAACGGGCGAAAACGCCCAAAAACGGAGCTTACCCGCAGCCGGGTAAGTCCATCGCGACGCGGAGCAGTGCGAGCTCGCTGCTCCGCAGTCCTCCGGCGTCCCAAATGGCGGCTTCCGGTTGGTGGAGGCTCTCCACCAACCGGAGAAGCTCGCCAGCCGGAAGCCCGCCCCCGGCAGATCTGCAGGCATGCACTTGCACATGCCTGCAAATCCGCTTCGGAGCCGGGCGACGGAGCAGCGCAGGGCTGCGCGCTCCGTGGTTTTTAAAAACCTCGAAAAAGAGGTTTTTAAAAAACATGCAGCGCGGCAAGTTCCGGCCGCTCCTGAGTGGATTCTGGTGTGGAACTACAAAAAGTAGTCCACGCCAGTCCACTCTATGGTGTAGAAGACCTCCATGAGAGGTCGCTTTGCACCATTTCAGAAGCCCGGTATGGAAATGGCCATAGTTATATAAAGTATAGCAAACAGTTTTATACCTTTCACTTGTCCTGATTTGTCATGGGCAGCTCTGATTCATCCTTTGTCATCCCACTTTTTCATCCGCTTTTAAGATGTCCTACTTTCTCTCTCCTCTTCCCTCCTTTGTCCTGAGTTTACTTCAGTTGCTGCAAACTGCGTTAAAAGTGCAGAAGTAGTTTGTACTCATCTCAGCTGTGGAAGAGATGTGGTGGCAGAATCTTGGGCTTGTCAGTAGGTCAGGAAAACAAACAAACAAACTGCTGCAGTCTCTCTTAGCTTGCGTGTTCTTTCTCATTAATCACTTTTGCCATCTTTACCATACACTGATGTTGCCTGGTTTTTAATTTGTGAAATGTTGGAAGATATACTGTTTAGACTTCTTGGCAAAACCTGCCAAAGTGAGCGGGGCTCATGCCTCAGAGTGCAAGTACTGGGAGGCAAAGTAGCAAATTTTGCCTGTTAGAGGATGTAATGTGCATGTAACAGGTGATTCTGTCTCATCAACCAGATTAAAGAAGCTTTCAGCAACTGCTGGCCAATTGGCTTCTGAATAGGAAGAAGCCATCTTGTTCTTCACCTTCTCCTATAGCAAAATATAATGGAGTGATCCTGCTTAGGAGCAGAGGGGTGTTAGATGCTTGTCAGCAGACCAGTATTCTCACCGATAGATAATGCTCTGAAGAAAATCAGGTGGTGTGAGCCAGAAACAAAGAGCAATCAGGATTCAAGGGGCACCAGAAGGATAGGAGACAGAACCAAAAACCAAACAAACTAGGAGACAGAACCAAAAAGCACATAGGACCAGTGCAGCAACCACGAGACAAAATTAAGAAAATGACAAGTAGACTTGCTCCTCAAGCAAGGCTCAATTGGAACAGAAAGACCTTTGTACTTCTTCTTGCCCAGAATGAGCTTCTGGCCAGCTTGGGCAGATGGAGCCAGGCCACCTCCAGAAGGTTTTTTCCAGAGAAGCTGCAGTTAACACCTTTCACCACATGGGGCCAGTAGTCAGACTTTTCTGACATGGGGAGAAGTAAAATTATTCATCTGGAGTACAAGAGTCAGAGGAGCATGATCCCTAATGGTGTGGTAAGATGGAGGAAATGATATGTGGGGAAAGAAGTATTTGCAGTGTATTGATCATGCCTCTGGTTGGTCCAGCCAGTGCCTCCTAGCTGATGTTGTGCAGTGCTTTGGATCTAAAAGTATTGTTGCTAAATATGAGATTAGCAAATAGGAAGACTATGCCCAGGTTTCCCAAATTAAAGCTATTTTTTAACAGAGCTTGGAAGTAAATAATGTATATAACACAGCTACCTACAACTAGTTACTTTGGGAAATAACAAGACTGTAACAAATCCACATTTCAAAAGTAATGTAATGAAATGAGTAAGAGCAAAGTTATTTTACTGTTGTAACAAGTAATGGCTTCTAGTTACTTTCAAAAATTACTTTTAAAGGCCTTTAAGCATTGTCACAGGAATTTTTCATGCCCTTCTCTTATTGATTCCCCCTCCCCCCAAAAAAATTATCAGAAAATAATGGGGAAATTAAGGAACAGTGCAAAAAATGACAAGTGACTACTTAAAATAATGTAATCAGAGATAACGATGACAACTTTTTCAACAAAACGAATTACTTTTAAGAAGTAATTTGCAAGCTCAACCTTTTTAAAAGAACTTGTTACCCCAGTGCTTTCAGAAAAGTTGATCCTGGTTCTTTCTTTCAGGAAGTCTGGAAAGAAGTAAATACCCTTTTCCCCTCAAACACTACCTGATCATTCCCTTTATGTTCTGTAGGACTGATCTTTTATCAATGCCATGGTTGGCATGGGAAATGTTCTCTTGGAACTTAGAAGACAACAATCAAGATTCAACCCATGAAAGCATAATAGGCAGGAGACAATTTCTCCAAGATTACTTTCTATAAAACTGAATTGGTGGCATCTGCTCAATCTAGTGTAGATAAACAGCGAACTATTTTCCATCTCATTAACTCGGAGGATGAGATATCAGATAAACCCTGGGGGCCTTATACTTTGTTATCACATCTAAGGCATTTCCCAGACTTGTTGTGTTAGCTGCTCTGGCCACGGCCAAAACTTAAAACTGCAATTAAGCCATTTATATTCCAAGGTAGCCAAAAATAAGAAAGCCTCAGCTTAATCTGACTGTGCCTCTAATTACTAGTCACTTAGCTTAAATTATTTACCATGTCCTCAACAGTGATGTATGGTACATGTAAATCTCAAAACAGGACTCTAATAGAATTATCTAATTCTATTAAACTGCAAACAAGTACCCATTAAATATTTATTAGCAAGGCTGCATTCACTTAAGATAGATTGGATCATCAGCAAAGCACTTTGCAAACCTTTTCTGCTCTTCAGTCTCATGGGCAGAGGATTCGGAATGAGCTAATCAGAATCACACCCGTTGATTAACTACCAATTACGTTGGCCCTGGCAAGACGATCAATGGGAAGAAAAAGATCCTTCAAGAATCGACAAAGTATATTATGGATTTGTAAATAAATAAATAAAGAACACTCTGCATTTTCAGTCAACAGGTTTGCTACAACCAAGCTGAACACGGTTATGAAAAGCTTTCGCTAATTCTGCTTCCAGGCAAAGGTGAGATACATTAAGTTATTACAGTTTTTGTTTGTTTGTTTGTTTTGACTTTGCCCAAGAAGTGTGTTTCTCCTAAACGGTAGGAACTGTTTTAAGCTATTTTAAAATAAACTACCATAAGCAATGGCTATTTTCCCCACAATTTGAAACACATTCACACACTAAACCAATAAAGATTTACCAAGTATGAAGAGGTAGTCCTTTAAGGAAAACCAGATGCACAAAACAGAAGTAAGAACTACAGAAGTCCTTGAAAGAAATGCTCAGTTTAAGGAGGTTGTCCCCACAAAACAGGAAAGGAAGGGTCCTTGAGGAAATCTCCTTGTACTCTGATGTCTAACTGACATAGACACAATGTGGCTTCCAAAGCAGTAATTATAAAGCAGTGATCCTAACAGCTATATTGTGATCTTCCAGGGCAAATGTGCTGAGAGATTGCAGTATTTATTGCTCTAAGTTGTCATTTGAAGCAAACAAACAAAAACATTTCTGTTGTCCCAGGCTATTTTCTGCCAATTCCTGGCACAAGCCACATTAATTTATTCTCACCCTTGAGTGTGTGGGCTGTCTTTGACTGATTTAGAGTTCTAGCAATATAGCATTTTGGGTTTTCCCATACTTTGCCAGTTGTTGTTATTCCATTCTTAAAAGGAAAGGGGTGCTATTTGTAGTGATTTCTTGGACAGAATACAGGGTTATTCCTTCTAAAAAAAAATAGCAGGGGCAACAACAGGTTGTGGTTTGCTGACTTGGTCCTATGGTCTAACTGGCAAAGTTTGTCCACTGTATTTCCTAAAAAATAATTATTACAGTTAACAGTGTTCTGGTGCCCAAAAAGTTGCACTGTAAGTCTATTTTTTAGAGTTATAGTGCTATAGTGCATCCAGCTATAGTGCATCCAACTGTATGATCACTTCAGAAAACCATGCTCAGATATTTTTTAAAAAAAAAATCTTTGGAAGATCCTTAGTGCAGATTCAAAAAAATTGCTACAAGCACCTTCTTTAAAAAAAGGGAAATGAGTTGGCACTGAGATGACCGCAACTTCCAGACCCCAAGGAACTATGTTACAGAAACTTACCCTTCTTTAGATCAAGTTGGAAAAGCTTATTGCTATGTTACCAACATAGCCTTGTGATGAACTTTATGACCTTGAGTCCAGATATGTGTCTGTATGATATATGAGATGTACCAAATATAACAAAGGCAGGTTTATATGGGAGAATACAGTCTGTTACTGCAGTTATAGACCGAACTTGAGAGATATTAGATATCATTTGATATCAAGAATTTGGCCTTCACTACCCATTCCTCTCCACGTGCTTGCGAGGCCCCGGGACAAGCACGCACACAGGTGCGCCCGAAAATAGCTGAACCATTCACATCACAATCCAGGCAGGCCAGTAATTGCCAATTGCAGCTTTAGGAGACCTCAAGGCAAGTACCTTCTTAAGATCACATTATGTATGCATGCTGTTTACAAAAGATCCCCTGCCCCGAGCAGGCAGCTTGATGAGCGGACTATCCAACTCTCAGGTGCTCCGTGTTTGCATACTGTCTACGGTATTGACAACGCTGTCATAATTCAATCATCTAAAGTACTGACCTTTCGGAGGCTTTGTCTCCAGCCCAAAATCCATTGTTTTCCCCGGGAACAGACTAGCCTGCGGGAACATTTTCCCCTGTAAGAACCCCTGACTTTGAGTGTCTCATCGGATCGCTCATGCCTCTCCATTTGACGAGCCTCCCCTCAGCCTCCACGTGCTGAGAACCCATGCTCCCCAGCTTCTTTGCTTATACCGGGCTACAGGATCAGGTGTAGTATTTCCCCACAAACTCCTTCTGAAAATCCCCTATCTATTTTCCTCTCTTTATTTCCTTAGGACTGTGTGCGTGGCTGCACAATTGTGCAGTATTTCTTAATTTTCTGAGTGAGTGTGTACGTTTGCTGTGATTTATGAATAAAGATAAACAATTGTTATTTACTTCTGTTTTATTATTGCCTCAGCCTGACCCCGTAGACACTGGGTAAAAGATCTCGCTGCGTTGCCCTGCCTCTCGCATTGCTAACTAGTGCTCTAGCTAATTCCCATTCCCCATTATTTTCAGCACGTTGAGGTGTCCCTCCCGGGACCCCCAGAAATCAGAGTAACAAGTCCTTCACATGACCAGACCTGAGGCATATAGGGATTTACATGTCATAGCCACCCTTTGAATTGTGCCCAGAAACAAACTGTTAGCTAGTAGACAAGGGAGTTGTATACTCCTTTGACTAGCCCCAGTCAGTAGTCTTGCTGGAATCTTTGGACAAGTTAAAATTTCTGAACACTCTTCAAAGGCAGACCCATGTAGATCAAAAAATCTATGTTATATAAGAGGTAATATCAGTAGACCCCTGATGTATTTAAAGAAAGGAAACGGATTCTCAGCCATATAGCTAATTTGCTATCTCAAGGACAACCTAGTCAGGAAGCCAGTGAGGAAGAAGAATGATGGTGAATTACTAACAGGGGGAAGAGAAAATGCAGAATTACTTAACACCTTCTTTGCCTCATTTTTTTCCCAGAAGGATACAAGCACTCAACCTGGCAGTTGGGGAGCTACTAGTTACTAGCTTGATAGATGAAGGGAATGCTGTGGATGTAGCATATTTCGATTTCAGTAAGGCCTTTGACAAAGTTCCCCATGACATTCTTGCAAAGAAGCTAGTAAAATGTGGGCTGGACAGGGCTGCTGTCAGGTGGATCTGTAACTGGTTGACTGACCGTTCCCAAAGGGTGCTCACCAGTGGCTGCTTTTCATCCTGGAGAGAAGTGACTAGCGGGGTGCCAGTGCTGTTCAATATCTTCATCTGTCCTGGGCCCAGTGCTGTTCAATATCTTCATCAATGACTTGGATGAAGGAATAGAGGGCATGCTGATCAAATTTGCAGATGACACCAAATTGGGAGGGGTTGCTAATAAGCCAGAGGACAGGATCAAAATTCAAAATGACCTGGACAGATTGGAGAGCTGGGCCAAGGCTAACAAAATGAAATTCAACAGAGAGAAATGTAAGGTCCTACACTTAGATAGAAAAAATGGAATAGAGAAATACAGGATAGGGGACACGTGGCTGGATAGCAGTATGTGTGAAAGGGATCTAGGAGTCTTAATAGACCACAAGCTGAAAATGAGTCAGCAGTGTGATGTAGCAGCCAAGAAAGCCAATGCAATTCTCGGTTGCATCAATAGGAGTATGGTGACTAGATCGAGGGAGGTACTGGTACCACTCTACTTTGCTTTGCTTTGGTTAGACCTCATTTGGAATCCTGTGTCCAGTTCTGGGCACTCCAATTCAAGGAGGACATGGTCAAGCTGGAGCAAGTCCAGAGGAGGGTGACCAAAATGGTGAGGGGCCTGGAAGCCATGCCCTATGAAGATAGACTTAGAGAGCTGGGTATGTTTAGTCTGCAGAAGAGAAGGTTAAGAAGGGACATGATAGCCATGTTTAAATATATGAAAGGATGCCATATAGAGGAGGGAGAGGGCTTGTTTTCTGCTGCTCCAGAGACCAGGACAAGGAGCAATGGATTCAAGCTGTAGGAAAGGAGATTCTACCTGAACCTCAGGAAGAACTTCCTGACAGTCAGGGCTGTCTGGCAGTGGAATATGCTGCCTCGGAGTGTAGTGGAGTCTCCTTCTTTGGAGGTTTTTAAGCAGAAGCTGGATGGCCATCTGTCAGGAGTGCTTTGAGGGTGTTCCTGCATGGCAGGGGGTTGGACTGGATGGCCCCTGTGGTCTCTTCCAACTCTACGTTTCTATGGTTCTATGATTCTATGATTGGGAATGAAGGGAAGAAGTAAAAAGGGTGTAAATATGTTCGATGATATGTTAAATTAGGTTAAATATTATAGGTATTATTAATTATTATGATTATATCTATTATATTTAAACTTTGCCTTCAAAGATCTTCCTAATTAAGTGTGAATTGTTTCCTAGGTATGTATGTATGTGTTACCTTACAAGAATTTTATGTTAGAAATACTTTTTTGAAATAATAATAATAATAAAAAAAAATTATCAGTTTCTGCTTCTTTCCAGACCATGCAGGTGATAAATTCTGTGTATGCTGAGTTCGTAAAGGTGGTGGTACAGAGAAACAAAGTGATGCTTCAGTTGAATTAATTGAACACATTCACACATTCCTAAACATGTATTACTGCTCATCTATGCCTCTTATACTATGGAAGCAGTGTGTGCATATATTCTGAGAGTCAGTGTCATTTCAAATTAGCAGAGGCCAGATCATTTAAATCCAAGCCAATTTATTAAACAGCTGCTGCAAAAGGTCAGAATTCACCACATAAATCATGCCAGTGCAGGACATAACTCCCCATTTCCCCCCAGGTAGTTCAGAAGCTATTATAGATGAACTGCAAAAACACTAATGATACTTTGCCTCACCCATAGACTCTTAGCTCTATCATGATGTGAAAGTGATATGGGCCAGACTCAAAGACTGCCATAGCTTTGCAGACACAAGCTCAGAATCTAGTGGTGGTGGACCGGCAAGGGGTAGCAACTCCAGTAAGTAGAATGCTGTTCTGACTTTTCTGCTCCATGTGGCTGGCAGGGGGAGGTTTGAAGGGGCAGGTCAACATGTTCATGGGGCAAGTAGAATAAGCATACATACTTCAAACCCTATCTCCACTTTCGGTTCTCATGCTTTCTTCCAAATGCCTGAAAAGGACTCTAAACTCTGACTTGTGACTGCTTTCCCTCATCTAGGTGTCCCTGCTGCAGTGGCCCAAGACTTCTGGGAGTCTTTCACATTGCTTTAACTGTCATGGCTTCATCCTATGGAATCCTGGGATTTGTTGTTTGGCAAGGTACCAGAGCTGGTCTCTGGCTGAGAAATGCCCCTCCCTAAAATGTAAGTCCCAGAATTCCAAAAGATCAAACCAAGGTAGCTAAAGCAGAACCGTAGCACTATAAATGTGTAATGTGAAAAAACCTCATGTTAAAGATACTCCCACATGTCTGTTTAAGGATATGTGAATGGTTACATGTGTAGACATGGAGATGGTGAGAATATTCTCAAAGATTTCTGTTTAAAAAAAATCTGACTATCCTTATTAAATATATAAAAACTCCAGACTAAGTGCCACCACAGCAGTCAGTTCTGTGTAATCTGTATCTGGCACTTAGAGAAGAAAACAGCATTCCTTTCCATCTGTCGCTTCTCATCTTTGAATGTCTGGTGAACACTCTAGACGAGTGGTACTCAACCTGTGGAGCTCCTGATGGTTTAGATTTTGGCTTCCAGAATCTTTTATGATTGCACATGTTAGCTGAGACCCCCAAAATCCCTGGAGGACCAAAGTTTGAGGACCCTGTTTTAGACAGAGTTTCTAAATCCAGTCAGGCTACCCAATGAGATACCAAGTAGCATCATATTCCTGCTGCTTCTGTCCAATCCTTTAGGACTTTAGAAGGTTTAACTTAAAATAATCCTTCCAATAAAATGTATTTTCCTTCCTAGATAGTATTGTCCTTCCTAGATTTTGGTTTTCAGAAGGTTGCTTCTTGCTTTGATATGCAGTAGTGATTGTTCCATACACCGTCCTCAGCAGTGGTTATTTTTTCCTTCTTCATCTTGGCAGCTTTTCCCTTCCAAAGTGTAGGCCTCTGGTGTCTAAGAATGACAGATCTGGAAGATCTAGGGGAATCCTATAGATATCTGGTGCATGTGTAAAGTTCCCCATGGAAGCAGTTAGCATTTTGGGACAATGAACAGCATCCATATTTAGTTCAGGCTCATTTCTGTGTAGCAGAGATGTGCATGGACTGCCATTACAAGTGAAGATGCACATTCTCAGCCCAGGTGATGCAGTGAGCTGTGCCGAATAGGTGTCCGCACTAAGTTTGGCATCACATGCAGATCAGTCTGTCCCTGATGAAATTGATGGTAATATTCCTTTAGTTTCCCATTTCAGTTTGCATTCGGTTGCATATCAGGTTGTACATCCTGTTGGGCCTTCAGTTTTGCGATTGCCATTCATTTCCATGCTGGTGTAGTACAATCAACTTGTAATTCCATGTGTCATAATTTATGCCACTCAAACCCAATGTAAGATTTTGGCCCCAGTTTTCACTTGGAGGGTTCCTGTTGTGGTATATCCTTGTCCATGTTCCATTTTGCTGAACAAGATTTCTTCAGGTGTTATGGAAGGACCTCAGCCTCTCAGGCCTTCAATCGAACACAGTCTAACCCTAGAATTAGACAAGCATGTCTGGAACTTGTCTGTTGCAAACCACTAACCAAAAAAAATCTGCTTTTTACATAAGTTTTGAAATAAACTTCTTGAATATTTTATGCACAAATGGCTTGTCATTTTTTACTTTTTTTTTTTTTAGAAAAAGCTCATTTTTACATTTTATTGCATTACCATTGCTTTGGATTTAAGCCCCCATGCCTACTCAATGCTTGGGATCTTTGTTGCATTCATGATACTGGCAATTAAGTCTTTATATAAAGAACTCAGGTACCTCTGAAGCCTGGAGGTAGAAGAGAAACCTATTTATCATTAAGTATTGCTTATTAAAGTTTCTTTGTGGGGGTGGCAGCTGATAACTACTATTTTGTACGATGTTGGCATAGAAGACTATTTTAACTTCCTCTCACCCCCCCCCCCAAGTCCATAGTATCTCCATAGGTATAAGCTAAGAGTCTCTGAATTCATAGTCAACACAGGTAATGCATTAAACAGAGCCTGTCAATTATCTCCATGTGATGTATTGGTTTCCAGTGTAGTAAATCAAGGCAGCGCTGGCTTTCTTCTTCTGATTAGAACATTTGGGACACATACCCAACACAGAGGTGATTTCTGCAGTTGAAAGCTCCCTTCGACATCAACAAACGTTGCCTTCTTTGCAGGGGAGGCAGAGGGAGAAGAAAACCTCTATAGCTGAGAGACAGAAGAGAATGGAAACATGTGACACCTGCTCTGCATGAGTAAATTGGCTGCTGGAGGCCAAAGGCAGTGAAAATCAAGTCCAATGAGGCTTTTCAGGGAACAGAGCAAGCAGAAATTGCCCTCTGGTTTCGAAAAGTAGTCACTGCATTAGTTCCTCAATTTGAAGCTTCTCAGTGGCTGAAAGGAAAGCAATCACAGTGAACTACCACTGGAGAAGCTAAAATCATTTAAGAATCATGTCAACTCCAATTTGTTTTATTCAATCTCTTCTCAACATAACCAGATGCTGCTCATTCCAAAGCTCCTTAATTTCGGCACACAGTGTTAGGTTTCCTCTTTCTCTTCTAATTGTAGTTAGGCTACATATGCCTTCACAAAATTGTTAGGGCAATTGCCTCCAGGATGGGAGGAGGGAATTCATTCTACACTCAAGCTGAATTGTAGGAGTGAATAGTGAATATATATATATCTGTATATATCCCCATCCTTCTCTTTCTTCCACCAACCATCCTCTGTACTGATAAACCATCTGTCCTTGGCTTATATGGGACGATCGGAAACTCTATAGAAAAATATAATGCTATTACACAAACTAAACTGAAGCAGTTAAGTACAAAATAAATGTTGTAAATGTAAACTGAGTTTATATGTGTGCATAAAAGTCTGCCTCTAATTCTTTTGCCCTTGCACCACTTTTGAAAAATACATAAGCACTATTACCAACAGATAAACTGTGGCAAAAAGAGACTGTAAACAACACAGAGGGTTGACGGAAGGATACCAAAGGAGAAATCAAATTCTAAAAGCCACCTAGTAAGATAAACGTTCACATTCCACAATGGGCATCAGTAGTTATGAGTATCAGTATAATCATTCAGACTTTGAATATATACTTACCTTTACAAAATAACTTTCTCTTAGTAAATGGTATGTCATTTAGATTATAACCACTGAAAGATGTCATACCACCCCCCTTCTTATTTCCCCAGGCTACACCAGCAGCCTTTCACTCTACACAGTTATAGCACTGTGGCCCTTTCCACACGAGGCAAGTGAATCGCTCCATGCCGTTACTTACCGGCTCTTCTTGGGTCCGAAGAAACGCAGACTTTCCCTTGAGCCCTTCCGCAGGGCTCCTCCATTAGTGCAGGGCGAACCGGAGCAGTGCGAGGTCTGTAGATCCGCACTGCTCTGGCTCAAAATGGCGGCTTCCGGTGTCTTCGTGGGAGTGGACCAACCACTGACGCTGGCCACGCCCACAGCCCGTCCTCCACTGATTGCTGCGCATCTGCACAGGTAAGTAGGAACGCAATGGCACGTTCCAGAAAATGTAAAGACCTGATTTTTCCGGTCTTTACTTAGCACGGGGGAGGACCACTTGGGGGTGGGTCGGATCGGACTGAGGTTCGGAACTAAGTTAAATAGTCCGCACCTAGTCTGATCCAAGCTGCGGACGACCTCCATGCCAGGACACCTTGGCCCGTTTTAAGTGCCTGGTGCGGAAAGGGCCCGTGTCTCCACTTTAGCTGCCATGGCTGCATCCTGTGGAATCATGGGATTTATAATTTGGTCAGAAACACTATACGCTGGCTGAGAATTCTAAATGCCCCTCCCTCAAGGCAAATCCCAGGATTCTACGGTATGTTGCCGTTGCAGGATATGTGTAATGTGAGAGAGATTGATGAAAATATTCACAGTTCAAGATTTATTCTGCACAAAATTTGCCCATGGCTGTTTGCACAGAAAACAGACCTTTCTGTACAAGAAATAACATTTCCTGTGTAGAATTTTTATTCTCTTCCCATAAAAAGTTCTTTCCTGCCCAGAAAATGCTGCATTTGGGAACCTGAGCAAAATTTGCATGTTGTTGATTTGAACGGAAAATAGGCCTTTTCTGTGCAGGGAATGCACTTTTCTGTACCGAAAGCAATATTTATGTATAGAAACATTATTTTCTTCACAGAAGATGCTGTTTCTTGTGAAGCAGACCAACAACATGAAAATTTTGCTCAGAATAAATTCCAAACTAAGCTTCAAAGACTGTGTGGTTCTTGAAGACCTCTTCTGAGCAGGTAGAAAATTGCTAAAATTATTCATTGCTTCTTCAAAGAAGAAATTCAGTGAAGAATTATGTATCTGAGAGAGACTAATTATTAACCGACAAAGAAACTTCCACATAGCATAGTAAGATTTATAAATCAGTGGTATATGGGCAATTACATTTAGTGCACCTAAGTCCAGTATCAGTGTTTCCTATCTACACATAACCTAGTCCTCAAGGAAGATAGTTTTCATGAAAAAGTATACAATGGTTTGTTTTATCAGAATAAGGAGTGTAGTTCTTTTAAGTCTATGTGTCTAATGTTCTGTTCCTCCACTGTGCTTCTATTGGACTTTACTACAACTGCATTGTATTCCAAGCCGAATCAGACAACAGAAAGTGATCCATGGCTATCTGCATCTTATTGCTAAGGCTCTGTCTGCATGACTTTTATTAAAGCTGCAACTTGATTATATGTTGTTGATACTCCAGAAAATGGCAGGTTTAGTCTTCAAACCACACTGTTGACACTAATCACATTCTTTCCCAAGAGGTGCCTTTAAAAAAAAAAAAAAAGGACAACATTTCATGCTCTTTAACAGAATGCACAATTTTTCATCTCTGTTTATGATTTAATGCAGGGTTAGGAGACACAAACTCTGAGTTGAAAACTGCAACTACCATTTGAAGAAAACATTTAGCTGGGTGTTCAAACAGATATCATTTTGCTAGAATGGCCATGTTTTGATTCTAAGATCTAGTATAGAGTAAAACAGTTACCACCTCCCTACATTCTCAGGGAATTACAGTGAAATGTGATATCCATGTGAGTGTGGGAGAATTATGACATTAACTTCTGCTGAAATGAAATTTTATTATTCTTTTTTTTTTAATTTTTAGCAGAGATTTTTGAAAGAGTAAAAGGACAAGAGATTCATCCATTATACTGAAGTGTAGGAGCTTTTTTTCTGTTCAAGTAGAGTGAATTATGCACATGTTGAACAAATATCCTTATGAATACTGTGGAATAACAGCTGTCAAGTGCTGATCCTATTATCCTTTCTTTCTGTTAAAAATATAGCTTTATCTTTTCTGCAAGAAAGGGCCAACTGACTGTTTGAAACAGTCTTGCCTGACTAAAGTAATTTTCCAGCTTCTGTCTCTGTAGCTATATTGCCAATATGGCTCCGGAACTACTGGATCTAAACAATGTTCTCTAATTTTCAATGCACTACAATATTTAAAACAGGATGACAGGAGCTTCGCTTGGGTGCCATGAACTATGTCCAAATTTGTTTCAGTTAGTTTTTACTCTTTTCCAATCCTTAATTATAAAGAGAAAAGTAGATGAATTATAGCGCTTTGCCATGATCATAGCACAGCAAATGTTTATCAGTTAGGATTGCAAAGACCAATTTGAGGTATTTGTGGTACAAAAAGAAGAAGCACTAAACGTACTTTCAAAATCATAGTTGCTCCCAGCATATGGTTTTTCTGCATGGACAACTTCCTAGTGTTGATGCTGAAACTGCTTGTGACTGTCTTCATTTCAAATTTTATACATGTATGGCTTCCAACGATCAACATCCTGTTATATTGTTATGTCTCTTCTTCCTTTTTGCTGTCTGTAATGGGAGAGTGAAATAAAAGTTCTAGCTTTAAAAAAAAGGAAAGAAAGAAGAAACTTGTTTTCTATACTTTGGATCTGACTGGCTCCCTTCATAGTTTATATCTACTGTAGAAAGTTACCTCTTGGGATACTGGTTGAATTCCTCCAGAGTTTGAAATAAACATTGGAACAGCTATAGTGATATCAGCAACTATATTTCCTTAGTTCTTTGGGACACATACTGGTTGGTTGCTACATTTCTCAGTCTAAAGAAAGTTTCTAGATCTTGCCTTTAAAGCTTGCAACATTTTTGGGAAGCAGCTTGTAGTCTCAACACGAGATATCCTTTTCTCGAAAGTCAGTGGAATCTGTCCATTTACATGGTCTATTTTTTAAAATTAATGTTCACAGGTGTTGTTCTATGTGGAGTGCCTCAGGGTTCTGTCCTAGGGCCATTACTCTTCAATATTTTTATCAATGACTTAGAAGGGGTGGAAGGGATCCTTATCAAGTATGCAGACGGCACATAACTGGGAGGGGTGATTATCACATTCAATATAGGAACAGAATCAGAAGGAGCTAGATAAACTACAAAATTGGGCACAAATTAATAAAATGAAATTCAGTAGAGATGAATGCAAAATTCTACTCTTAGGCCACAGAAACTAGATGCACTGGTATGAGATGGGGGATACTTGGCTCAACAGTACTATATACAAAAGAGACCTTGGGATTATTGTTGATCATACAAGAATGAGCCAGCAGTGTGAGGCTGCAGCAAATAAAGTGAATGTCATTTCAACCAACATGAATAGAAGTATAGTTTCCAATTCAATGGATGCGATAGGTCTGCTATATTCTGCATTGGTCAGGCCTCATCTGGAGTAATCAGCTCTGGGTGCTTCATACAGACTAAATTTCAGTAAGTTCAGAGATGGTCAACAAGGATGATAAAAGGTATGTAGAACAAAACATATGACAAAAGACTGAAAGAACTGAACATGTTCTGCTTGGTGAAGAGAAGACTGGAGGGGTGGCATAACTGCACTCTTTAAATATCTCAAGGGCTGTCATAGAGAGAAGGAGGCAAATCTGTTCTCTGCTGCCCCAGAAGGTAGGACCAGGTTTTAAGTTACAGGAGGGTAGATTTTAATTGAACATAAGAAGGAACTTCTTGACAATAAGAGCAGTTTGACAATAGAACCAGTTGCCTAGAGAGGTGGCAGGATCTCCTTCTCTCAATGTCTTCAAAAAGAGGATGGATAGCTACTTGCTGGGGATGCTTTAGCTGGAGATCCTGCATTGAGCAGGGGTTTAGACCCAGTGGCCTATGGGGCCCCTTCCCACTCTATGATTCTATGAATATTTTCCACTGCTGTCCTACATATTAGTTCTTCTGTAACTATGCTAGATGCAATTTTAGGCCAGCTACCTAACCACATAACTACCTTAGTTACATAGCTAGGTAGCATGTCTTGGCTCAACCCTCCAGTCTCTGAATCTACCAGGCGACAGCCACTGCCATTGACAAGGGTATGTTCTCATGTCAATTTAAATGCAGCAGGCTGATGTTTTCACTTCCTGCAAGCAATCTCCAATATGACAGTCAGTAGCAGGGTCCCTCTCATAATTCCTCCTCTCATTGGAGGTCACTTGTGGGAAGAGGGTGGAAACTTCAGTCTGCTGTGTCCTCGTTGACCGGAAAACAGACCTTGGTTTCTCACTGTGGGTGCTGCATGGTAGGTCCAGGCTGGCTGACCTTCACAATTCCTATGTATTCCTTACTCTGTTTCCTTGCGTAGAGGTCATTCATATGAACCAGTCACAAATTACATAATTCCAGGTTAGATATTCCTAGCTATGACTGTGAATTCCAGTCAATGTTTTCATCCAGTCAGCAGCAGTTGATGGCTTCCATGTCAGTGTGGCAACACATGCACTATGTGTGTTAATGTGAATTTTAAGGGGGCTAACCAAAGTGCAGAACGCTACCCCCAAAGTAAGTTCAGAACCTGGATTCACTGATGTGAGAGCCACCAGCCAATTATACATCCAATGCTTTTACATTCCTAAGTTGTCTAAGCTATTATAATGATGTAGTTTGAAAATCCTGTGAGAAGTTGTAACATACTCTTATTGTAGTAGTCTGGCTAGATCCTTGACCAGATTAAATAGTACATATGATAGAACTAAGCCCGAGATAATTTTAGCAGCGGAGGCTCAATTATTTGTACCTGGTTATTCAGAGGGCTTCTGAAGGCCATGTTTCAGACTCCACTAATCCACTCACGATATAAAATGTTTGAAATACTACCTGTTCTTTGTGAGCCCTATCATGCAAACAGGGAAGGCTTTACTCCAAACAATTTTTGTGGTGACAGTCAGAAAACCATTCTCCTTATGTGGACCTTTGAAAACCATTACAGGCCCTTTGATTAAATGTATTTTATGAGCTTCTTAATGTTGCAGCTCTCATATTAGTTTTACTTTTAACTATGGCTACTGGTCAAATTGTTATCTGACGTTGTAAGGTTGTTGTTTTTTTTAAAAGTGACTCTCCTTGAGAACTTACATGCCTCTGAGGCAAGATGTAAATTTAAGGAAAGAAAAATGAGGGCAAGGAATCTCACATGCCTGCCCCCATTTCCCTATAGCCATCCTAGACCAGTTGATGGCACCTTGTAATTCTCTTCATGTTCTGATGTGCTTCTTAGATAAAAATTACCATTCATTTAAAACCTTACCTTGTAGCATGAAAAGAAAGGATATTCATAGTTAACTACTCCCTTTCTACTAAATATTCACCAAGCCTGCATTTCCTCCTGTGGGGATTCCGCATGAAAAGGCTGCTGTATCGCACTGCCTCTGTATATCAAGTCCAAAAGCACCTGCTGTGCTGCTCAAAGCATGAGGTCTGACACCGCAATCATTTCAATGCATAGTCAATAGGCGGCTGTGGCAGCACTCCACTTGCATGAGGAGAGCCGTGGCAAAAAGACTCAAAGAGAGTGGCAGGCAGGTTATTCCTTCATCCCCAAGTAGGAGTCAAAAAGCCAGCACGTTTCTGAATTGAAAGCTGGATGCCCACTGCTTTTGGATGTGGGAAGAAAAATCTTTCGCATAAATGAAGTGCTATTGTGTTGTATCTTTCTATCGACCCATAAACATAATTATATTTGCTCAACCTCATCATGTCTGGGCATCAGTGCATTTTTTTTTTTTTTTTTTGGCTACTAATTTGCTCCAGTCAATAGATGACACATGTTGCCCATCGTGTCCTGATCTATTTTCTGCAGTTAATTTTCATTCCTGACTGAAATACAATCCTGGCCTAAAAACCAAAAGAGAGAGGCCAGCAGGGATTTAAAACATCTTGTGACATTTGCTGGGTAAGAGAAAGTTTTACTTTTATTCCAGAGGTGGAGGTAAAACAGACATGGAAGCCTATATGTAGTGAGTGAGACACCAATAGAAAATACTTAAGAGCCAATATCCCGCTAGCATGATGGGGCTTCAGCTTATCTCCTGTTCCTCAGCTTAAATAGGTCTGCAAAAATTAAAGCTGATCCAAATGGGGACTTCTCAAGTGAATTTGTTTTAACAAAAGTCATGGTCTTCAGGGGAGAGGAGGGAAAAATTTCTTGAATCATCCCACTGAGTCACCTTTTCACCTAATTTTTTTTTTCTTTCTTTTGCCTGCATCAAAGTTCTGGCAGGAATGGTGATGGACACTTTCTTCTTTTTCCTTTTGTTCTTTCCTTACCAAAAGTACCTGGGGCAGGTGTGGGCAAACTTTTAACCAGTGAAAATAGTGGTTCTGGTGTCAGCGGGGAAATGAATCTGCTTGGTTTTAATCCATGCTTGAAAAGAGCTACCCAAGATGATGAATCTTGTCTCTCAAATAGGTTCAGAATCCTGGATAGATCCTTCAAAGTCTGAATTAAAACTCAGAACAGATTTTACTGCCACACTGACATTTGACCTACCCCTGCTCTTAAACTACCATTAAAGTACTTATCACATGTACGAGCATTTCCTATTAATGTGGAAAATCTTAATGTATCTTAGTGCAATTATTTAAAGCTGCAATTATTGCTTTTCCAATTTTTTTAAAGATGATCAACTGGACTGAAAGAAGCCAAAACACACAGGAATGAATAAATGATCAGAGGGTGACATTCAGCCTCACCTACTTCTGATTGCTTATTCAAACAGTCCAAGCCGTGGTGGCCTTTTGTAAAATCTGAAAGGGAAACGAGCCCTCGTTTTAATGCCAGTAACAAATGGCATTATGGCAAATGGCAAATGGCAAAGTAACAAATAGACTTCTAAACCCAGTTAAACATAACTGCCAACTTCTCTGTTCACAATTTTATCCAGACCATGGGAAAGTTACTTTTGGACTACAATTCCCAGTATCTCCCAGCCAGCATGTCCACTACCTATGCTGACTAGAGGATTCTGGGCATTGTAGTATATAAAACTCCAGTTTTATATACATCTTCCATGACTTCAAGCAGAATGTATTTGAATTATATAAAAGTAGCAAATAGGTAAGAAGTCAAAGAGGAGGCATAACCATATTCAAATTTGGGAGAGAGCATGCAATAGCATGAACCATTTTTTTTCACTCATCAAACACTGACATATAGCATTTCAGCACTCCTTAAGGAGCCTTTCTGCTTTGGGATGGTATTATTCCTGCTATGCGAACCCAAATAGTTCTACAACAGCAGGAAAAAGCAGAATATGGTAGATGGAGCCTCAGGATTCACAAAATAACAGTCCAGGTCCATGAATGGGTACCACATAGAGTTGTCCGTGCCTTGCATCTGCTGCAGATCCCTTTCAAGACAGAAGACAAATTGAATTAAACCTCTAGCAAAAAAGACATTCAGCCCAGTGGATTCTTCTCTTCAACAAGGAAAGCAAGGTACACAGTCTTTTCTACAGTCAGTAGTTAACTTACCATTTCCTGAGATACCAAGGCCAGCGTGTCTGAATTCAAAGCCCTCATTAGGAACAGTTTGTGGGGAGACAAATGTCATTCCTACCTCTGCTATTTTTCCTGCAAGAGACTGCCTCCAACCCTATAGAACCCCTTAATTTTGTGCCTCATGCAAAGAGAGGCTTACTCAAAAAAAAATGTCTTTTTTGAAACAGGCATCTTTTTTAAATATGGTTGCTCCCAGGATGCAACACAAATCTCCCGTTAGTCTTTTCAGGCACTGATACGTTGAAGCTGTTAGCCTAAAGTCCAGACATGTAGACTGTTCCTTTACCACTGAGAAAGTTCTGCGGTGGTGAACGTGGGGTTTTGAGAAAACACAGCAGAGGGCACATGTCCTCACAGTGCTATAACTTCACTTTCCACCCTGCCTGCAGAAAATATAGACAGACAGAGAGAGTGTGTGTTTCTAGCTCTGGCACTCATAACCCAGTTTCACCTCTGAGCCAGTTTTTCACCAATGAATGGACTGCATCCCTTTGCCATCAAAAATATTCAGTGACATTCCCAACTCATTCTTCCTTCCACAGGAACAGCACTCTTCTCCCAGACAAGCATGTTAAAATCTTCACAACTGCAGGCCTGCTATTACGATAAAATTTGCCTGCAGATGCTACACACAATGCAATTTGTTGAAGCTCCAGGCCAGCTCTATCATTAAAGAAAAAGGAATAACTGCCTCAGGCAGGAAATCCTGGGGAAACAGGTATGGCAACCCCTTGAAAATTTCTCCTGAACCCCTTGGCCATTCCTCTTGAAGGATCGTGTCCATGACATGTGGCCACTCCCTCCCTACAAATTAGCCTACCCCTTTTTAGTGTAGTGAACAGCACTCTAATATTGCTCATCACCGGTGCTGAGGTAAAATTCAAATGCCACTCCAGTTTGGTTCCATATATAGAAAGGGAGAATTTTGTTATTTGCTTCAAGCAACAACCTTTCTTGGGTCCACCATGTTCATGCTGGATGTACAGACTTGGTAAATGTGGCTGTAGGCAGTCCACATGAAATGTTATATCCTATGTTCTTACCTATGCTCTTACCTATGCTTTAACATTAAGTAAAGGTGAAGTAGACCCCTGAATTACTTTCAGGTAACTCAGAGACTAGACTACCATCTGGTCTACATTTTAAAGGTATGTTTGACTGATATGTCTACTTCTATCCTTTCTCTGCATGCCAACACAAGCAGCAATTTCTGGCCAGAGTATAGATCTACCTGAGATCCAGAATTTTTCAGTACAGTCCAAGATTGTAGGCTGCAATCTTTTCTTAGTAGCTCAGAACATCAGGAGGAACATTCACTCTAGATCTACAGTAGTTCATATACAGAAGGGAGTGGCCAGTATGCCATGAGGTATGTTGTCTCCAACATATGCCTTCATTCTGTTCCCAATGCTGATAGCAAAAGGAGAAGTGCAATACAGCAAAACGAAGTTGTAAATTTCCAGATTTTTTTTTTTTAGTCAAAGCATTTTACCCATGTATTGAATAATATATTGAATTATATATGCGTTAGGGTTGATTCCACATCAATCAGAATTAAAATCCTTATTACTCAATTTCACGTCTGCAAACATTCAACATAGTTTTTCAAAAAAAGAAAGCATAGAATATATCACAAGGGAAAGCTACAGGTTACTGCCACAGAAATTTAGTACTATTTTTTTATATAATCATTTTATTCAAATTCAGATATAAAACAAACAATTATAACTGTCAACTTATTTGAAATATTTCTGATCTTCCACACTGATCTAGATTTCATTATCAATATTTCTTAACATACTTAAAATATTGTACTACATTTTAGTGCTATTATTACTTGTTGATTCTTGCATTTCCATCTCCATATTCCCGCTTCATGATATATATCCTGTAGCCCCCTCATAATTTATCTTAAATCATGAATCACAGATTTCCATCTGATGGTACCCAGCAATTACCCATTACAATTTGCCACTCTTTTTGTATCTCTTCGTCTGATTTCCCTTTTAATCTCTCAGAGACCATATCAGCCTTTTTGTTTTCAATCAGTGTACTCCACCATTGTTCTAATGTGGGTATTTGCTGAGTTTTCCACATCTTTGCATATTCAATACGAGCTGTTGTTATCATGTACAGTAATATTCTCCAGTACTTCTTTATACCAATACCTTCTAATACATCAGTCATATTTAACAAATACAATTCTGGTAACTTAGCAAACTGTACTTTCATTAATGCACATATTTTGTTATGTATTTCAGTCCAATATTTCTTAGCTTTAGGACATGTCCACCACATATGATATATCGTACCGGCCTCATTCTGACATTTCCAATATTGTCCCGTACCTGTATTATAAATCTTTTTTAATTTATCTGGTGTCATGTGCCATCTATGAAATAGCTTGTAATAGTTCTCTTTCAAATTCTGTGCTACTGTAAATTTCTGTGTTTTTTTCCAGCTCTGCTCCCAAGACTCTAATTGTATTGAATGTCTGATATTTTGTGCCCATGAAATCATTGTCGCCTTTACTGTTTCTTCTTGCCTCTACTGATGTAGTATTTCTTGATATATTTGGGCAAGTAAATGAGGCGGAAGAAATTTAGTACTATTGGCATTCTGAATATTTCAAATAAACTAAACAAGAAACTCTCTCTTGCTGAAGGCCTGAGAGAGTTTGAAAGAATTTTGTATGTATAGTTGAGAAATGATAAGGGTATATTGTAAGGTACTATCTCTATAAAAGAAACAGATTTTATTTAAATATGAGTGGAAATCATATTTAAGCAGTGTGCCTGACATTCACAATCCATCCAAGGAAGATCAGATCCCTGTGTTTCTTGTGCACTAATAAGCACTGAGCAGAGTACAGCAGCCATCTCATGTGGCAGATGTCGGGACCAAGTTAGTGGACAGAGAGAGTGTTATCCTAAGTAGGTCACCCTGCAAACCTTAGGCTAGACTGCTGACTTCATATGGAGTGTAGGGTGCTGTCCTATCACCAGTGACGAAGAAACATTTGCCTGCCGGTCTAATAGGTTTTTGTACATGGTGTGGGAGAAGGCACCTGCAAGAAGGTTCTTGCAGACCTGTGACAAATATTTGCAATGTAACAGCAAGCATCACAGTGGAAATGTACCCATTTCACACAGAGTTGTCTGAAATACAGTCACTTTAGGCAGCTTGGAAATAACTAGTTACAAATTACTCTTTACTTATTAATTCCTTTATCCAATAGCTAAGGTTGCTTCATTACATGACATTACAATTCTAATTTAATGATTTATTGTAATTTATTGTAGTTATAACGTAATACCACTAAATAGTGAAGGAGGTTCAAGTTGGCTGTTGTGTCTTTTGATTCTGAACAACAAACCATTAATTTTTTTAAGGTAACTGAAAGTAATTGATTTGGTTACCTTTGGAACATAAGAATTTAGATGTAATTTAGCCTTAGGCTTTTGTGCTTTTTACTTGACCTAAAAAAGGTATCACTGTCTTGTGGATTTTGGATTTTTTGTAAGAATTTTGAGTTACTGTTAAAATTTTAATCATAGTGAGAATTACACTGTCATATTGTTTTACTGTTACACTGTTTTGGGTGTTTGGAATGATAAATGCAAGTAATTTCTTTTTTTAAAAAAATGTCTTGTCAAACTCTGGCTTTAAGGGGTTGGCTCTGCCAGCTATGTTCAATCAAAAACAAAAGTTTTGTTGTTCAAATGTTTGTGAAAAACAAATGCAGTCTAAGACAACAGTTGAATCATCTTCCACAGGCAATGAGAGAATGGTATTTTGACTCCGGGGATAGATGATTAGGCTAAATGTCTGTTGTGCAGAAGGTTTATCTATAAACACTGCAGCAAGGCTTTAGATTTTTACCACAATAAATGGTTACTTGCAATCAAGTGCTGCTCAGACGAAAAATGTGGCCCATAGCTGTAATTACCAGTCTCTTGACTGAAACAAAGGGCAATTACAACACGCTGAAGAAGTGTGCTCGCAACCATGAAGCACTTGATTATAGAGTCGGGATGCAATCAGCAAGCAACATATTTTTGTCTGCATGGGTCTAAGACGAGATCATTGGGGGTTCGGGTTAGGTAAGGATTTTATAGGCTGAATTAAGTCAAACTCAGCCTATAAAACTGCTGCTTGTTTTTAATACAGGCAGTGCCAGCACGCACACACACACACACATATGACATTTGAACAAAGGGTGGAAATGAATTAATTATGTAATAGTATGGTAGAGCTGGTTTTTCAATCTTAGTGAATTTACCGGTTGGTTTGTTGGGTTTTGCATACTGCTGCAAGTGTGATTTCTTGCTTTTGACTGTGGAAGAGTAGCTTGTACTTAAAGCTGTCATTTGTAATAAAGATTATCTTCTGTGGGAATGTAATTTGCTAACTACAGATTGGCAAGTTAGGGGAGAGACTAGTACTGCCATAGGAAAAAGCTAAAATTTCCTATATAAGCTTTCTTGTTAGCCTGTGCCCAGAAAGTGGATGTGCAATGTACATCTTATAGTCTTTTAAACAAAGGTTCTCCCTAATATTATTATATATTTGCCCCAAATATCTGTGAGCTAAGAAAGAAAAGAGAAAGCTTGTCCATGCCAGAGCAGCCTGCTGTCTCAGGGAAGGTCAGAGGGAGAATGAGGGGCAGCAGCTAATAGAGCGTGTCACTTATGCAAATTAAACAGTGAACATAGTTCCCCTGTCAAGACCAATTTTTCTTTTCGTAATCTTTGAGGAAATCATTGTTTCTATTTGCCTCCCACGCAGACCAAGGAAGAAGAGCAGCACCAATCATAATTAAATGACGTTATTCCTATTATTATTTAAAGATAGATCTTTAAAATATATGCCAATGTTATCAAGGTTTCAGAGGAAAGTCAGTATCATAAGATGGTAATGGGATGGAATCCAAAGAGCTGAAGGAGCAAAGCTTGTATATGGGGAAGCAATGACCAAATATGGTAAAGAACATTCATCTCTGGGTCTGAGAAGAAGAGGTGCAGTGGATGTAACCCAAGCAATTATTAACATCACTGCCAGTTCCATTTTGGTCCTCATCATGCACAAATCAGTTACCTTGAGTCCCAATTTTAGAAGAAAGGCAGGGTACAGATACATATCATCATCATCATCATCATCACCACCACATGAAGGGGCTGTATATAATGAAAGGAAAATGGAGAATTTCTTCTGGCCCAACTTTGATATTGCATAGCTTCTCTGTCTCTGCCCCAGTACTTATGCAGTGAGTTCTCAGTTGGCCATGGATATTGTAATGGGGGTACAGGAAATCACAATGGTCAATGTTGGATTCAGAAGTTCTGTTCCTTTCTAAGGAATATTTTTGGGTGAGAATATTCAACACCCCACTGACAGAATTTCATCTAATAATTGCATTGGCCTGGCATTGGCTGAGTGGCAGAGCACATGTTTGCATTACAGAAGGTCCCAGCTTCCATCTCCACGCATAAGGGTTGGACCATGACGTCAAGGGTATACTGAGAATTGTGGCCCTGCACATCCTTAACTGTGTGGAGGCCCTTCATCTAGACATATGTGTGAAAGCCAGGATGATTGTTATATGCAGGTCAAATTAAGGTGGTAAATCTGCCAAAGTACAGCACAGTGTTAAGCCTTATGATAACATTTTACTTTACTTCCAGTTAATCATGTATCATTTGTTACTTTCTGTAAACACCTTTAATAATAAAACTTCTAAAATTATGTTGGAGCAAATCTTGCTACACTAAGCTAATCTAACCTGGAAATCAGTGGAGTTGCTGACTTCAGAGGCACCAGTTCAGAACCTTCTCTTTTTCCCTGTGAACAGATGAAAATGATCACTTGGTTGGTTGACTGATAGATATATAAAATTCTTTCCTAACCAGGAGCAAGTGTGCAGGAAAAATGGCAGCTGCCGTGTTCTTCAATGCTTTCCTTTTCTCACCTCCAGCTCCAGTTATCTCCAATATCAGCTGCCTCTCACACCTAGCATAATTTACAGGAGTGCAATATTAACCCCATCTCCTCTCCCTCTGCATGTGTTATCTTGCAAATATGTCTGATTGTCAGCTTTTCCCACTCCATTCCCACTTCGCTCTCTACCAGCACTGCCAAGGAAAAGATAAAACCCCTGGACCACCACTGACAAACTGAAGAAGACAAAGAGGAAGAAGTCATTCTACCCCATTTCTCTGCTGTAGGTGACACTATGTGCTTTTATGTGACTGGAATTCTCCTTCACATATAATTCAGTCATCTATTAGGTTTCTGTTTGTTGCACTCACAAGGGACACCATGCACACGAGCCAGATGTCACATGCAATTAGCATTGTCTCCAATTCTAATTAATAACATCAGACACTGTGTCTGTCTCCCTCACCTCCCACCTTGAAAGCCTTATCATTTACATTATATAATGTCAGTGCCTCTGACTTTCACATTTTCCATCCTCACACAGAGCCAGAGAACTGATATATCACTGAGTTATTCTCATCAGTTGCATGCAAATACACACAACCAGACTGCTGGGGCTGCCGTGGAATTTATCATTCCCCTCATAACCTATAAACATGGCTGCAGGACTAAGCTCAGGAGAGGATTTTTTTTTCCCTGCAAGTAGGGGTGAATACCTGGAACGAGCAATATTCCATGCCCACTTGTCCCCTCCTCATAACAGAGCATCTATTTGAAATAATATTTGGATATTTTTTTTAATTGACTCAAGATACATAGAGTGCTTTAGAAATATAAACATGAACAGCATGCCCAAAATTAGGAGATAAGGCAAGATGGACTGTATCATGCTTGGGCCAGCCCAGGAAGTCTCCTCTAATGAAGATTCCAAGGCCAGAGACTCCAAGAGATCCCCATGCCAGCATTCTCCAACTCTCTTTTCATATGTAACCTCAATTCACATATTCCCCATGGGAACAGTGACCCTTGAGAGAACGACTGACAGGGGTTGTGATAGACCCAAGATAGCTGTGGAGTTTAGGCATTCCAGGTTGGATCTGGGGCAGGGCTCCTATAACTTGAAATCTTAACAAACCTTCAACCAGGATGACAGAAGAGAAGATTAAGCAGTGATGTGATAGTCATATTTAAATATTCTGCTTCCCCCACACACATAGCTGTGAAGCATCACGGGAGGAGAAGGTGCCTTTGCTGGCCTCACATGGATGAGGCCAGCACTCCTTTCACCCCACTCCCTTTCCTATGTATTTTATCTCAGCAGCGAGTTCTCTCCACTGAGGCAAAATGGAAGGCAAGGGGGAACACAAAAGGAGTGCTTGAGTGAGGCTTCCCCCCACTTCCCTTCTGTTTTGCCTGGCATGAGTTCTCAGCACCAAGGCAAAATCCATTGGAAAGGGAGGGGGTTATTGGGGGTGAAAGGAGCACTCGCATAAGGCTTCCCCCATGCCCCCTCCCTTCAGTTTTGCCTTGGCGCAAGTTCTCCACACCAAGGCAAAATGCATTGGAAAGAGAGGGGGAGGTATTTGCCAGTGTATAAGACGCACTGGTGTATAAGTGGCACTCCATTTTTAAACACTATTTTTTTGGGGGGGGACAAAGTGTGTCTTATATGCCAGCAAATATGGTATGCTTCTGTAGATCCATTATATACCTTTTTTTTAAAATGAGGTACAGACAAAATACTGATTTCTTGGCTTAACAGCATACGGAGAATGTCCATAACTCTATGGACTCCACATACATGTAATCTTCTGTCCCAAGCACCACACAATTAAAGATTTCAGAAGAGACAATGGCCTCTTCCTGAGATTCTGAGGGGCATAGAGAATGGGGCAGACTATACTGGGTAGATGAAGCTCCTGGCTATACCTGAGCAGTCTATTTCTCTAACTCATAGGCATGGGTTAGCAACTGCTGCCTCCAGTTTTGGGGGGAGGATGCAGTAATTCCTGCAGGCTGCCCCACCTTCTGGCCTTGCTACTGTAGAGAGGGGATTAAATATAGAAGAGAAGGAATATGATGAAAGTGTGGAGAAACCATATCAGCTTGAAAAAGTGCCCAGGAACAGGACTACTGCTCTCTCTCTCTCTCTCTCTCTCTCTCTGTGTGTGTGTGTGTGTGTGTGTGAAAGACTGGCTGGAGTCACAACTACAGAACCCTTATATGTTACCTGGGAGGACTGAAGGGAAGATGTCATTTTCCAACACCAGTACTGGGGAGCCCCACTTCTAGCCAATCAACCAGTGTCCCTAATGGCTGGCCTTTCTCATTGCTTACATGAAGCCTATTCTTGTGGCAGGCCTCTCAAGAAGAAGACATGGTGTCAGTTGCAAAAAATGGTGGTCCCCTTCATCTTTGTCCTCCTGCAGCTAGCAAAGGGGACTTTCCAGTAAGTTAGGAGCCCATGCATACATACAGTTCTTGGACATTTATGTGCTAAGAAACCAGCCATTTCAAGTTACATTGAAAGTAAACATTAATCTTAATCTCCTTTATACTTTTAAGCAGCAAAATAGGGCATCTTTTTAATATCCATATATGTTTGATTTGCTACATGTTTGCCACTTCTGTCACTGATTGTTTGGAGAATTCACCCTCTTTCTCTGCATGCTTCTCTCCAGAATTTTCTTCAGTCTTGTTTAATTTTCTTTTCTTCAAAAGGGGAGATTGTTTTTAGCAACAGGTTGCAAACCTTTTGTAATTATAATCTAAAACTTTACGGAGCTTTTTCTATTACCCATCCATACATAAGTCATATGAGGCATCTAATATTGTGTCTGAAGTTAGATTTCATGCACAGGAATAACAGGTTCAGATCCCTGGACTTTGTTATGATTGAGTCTGTATGGTTTTAATTTCTTTTCTATGGTTGGAGAGCAATCCTTTTAAAATCAGCATCTACAAAGAGAAGTTTTCTTTTTCAAAATCTATAAATCTTATGAAAGGTTTTCCTGCTATGATATATTCTGCTACTGATATTGAAATGGCCACCTGGCATGGACAGATAAAAATGCACTAGTGATTTTCAAAAGGTCAGCTATTTTTGATGCTACTATATATTTAGAAACCATAACGGTGAATCCAATTCACCAGGAACAAACATCACTTGATATATCTCCCAGCTGGATTGTATACACTGCAGTCCTACACCACAATTTGCAACACGGCAATATTCATACCATACAAAAAAAATAATTAAGGCAAAAATC
The DNA here is from genome assembly GCA_030412105.1 of Cyclura pinguis. Lineage (NCBI taxonomy): Eukaryota > Metazoa > Chordata > Lepidosauria > Squamata > Iguanidae > Cyclura > Cyclura pinguis. The sequence continues at coordinate 138,557,548 of CM059600.1, forward strand.
AAGCCGGATGGACAATTTCCAGATGATGAAAGGAAAAAAATGAATTATGGCAAGCTAAATGCAATTATTTTTGGATGACAGATGCAGAAATTGTCTGGAACAACTGTCAAGATGTTACAGAGTTAAAAGAGTGGGTTTTTTTTTTCCCTGTCACTTTTTCAATTTCTGAAGCTCAGGGAAAAAAAATCTGGCAATGATTTATATAAGATTTCCAGTAGACATTTTGCTGATTGAGAAAAGTGTACGAGCTCAATCTAGCAAGTTGTTAAATATGCTTATGCTCTATAACTTCAAAGGGACTTGCACATGTGCCAGCTGTATAAAATATGTGACCCAGTGCTTTAGGAATCCAGTTCTGATGCAAGATGTCCATCTGGAATTATGATCATGGGTAGGCATTATTTTGGCAAATGCAAAACTCTCACACAATATGAAACAAAGATTTTCAGCAAGGTCATCATATGAACCTGTAGTGATCACTGCAGTGTTTCAATAGAAAATCACACCTGAAAACCCGTGGTGGACGTATTGCAGGTTATTAAGGTATGATATGCATGAACCTTTTGCCCACTGTATTTTCTGGGTTAATTCCTTGTTTTCTATTCACATGCATGAATTTAGAAACTATCATCAAAAGGATGAAAACAAACCAAGGTCTTAAAGAAAATTCAGATTGTGGTTTCATGTGCTATAGATTCCTTGAACCTAAATAAACTGAGGTTATTTAAGCCAGGAAGTGGTAGTTCATGGGGGACCAAGGACGGAGAAAGTGGGAGGAGTGAGGATACAGTACGCAGGGCTGTGGCTTGTGCATAAGATTGCTTAATGCACTATGATACGTCTGTCCAAACTGTGCCATAGATTAGAGGCCTTTCTGCCCTACACTGTTATGATGCTATTATTCCATTTTCAACATTTGGTGGAATTCTGGGATTTGTAGTTTACTGGGGCCAAAAAGCTCCCTGGCTGAGAATTCTAAAAGCCCGTCCCTAAACTATAAAGCCAAGGATTCCATAGGAGGTTGAAAGTGGAATAATAGCACTAAAACAGTGTAAGGTGGAAAGGTCCTAAGAGTTCTCAGCATATAGTGTTCACTATGGTGGTGGTGGTGGGGAATATGACATATTGAAAATACTGCTTCTCATTTAAAGTGAGAGAGTGTGTGTTTCCTTACAATATGCAGTTTTTAATGAATAAATACATTTGGTGATACGTGAAGATAATATTTGGGTGAAGCTTCACACAGCCAGAATCATTGTGTATGGTGAGAACACAGTATTTCAGAAGTGGAGTAAGAATCTCATTGGGAAAAAAAATGTGAAAAGTGACAATATTTTTTATTGATGGGATCCTACATGGCTCAATACCTGTTACCCAGCTCAATACAGTGCATAGGTGAATCCAGGGTTCCGATAGCTAACCAGATCATTAAATTCCCAAGCAAATTCTATTTTTTCACTGTTCCTCCCAGCCCTAACCTACCTTATGTAGAACATGACAGGAATTTAAAACAGCAGAATTAAGAAGTACTATAGTGTATGACCTTGAGAAAATTAACTATTCTGCTGTAGTTCCCTACAAATATGATGTATATAGGAACAGGGTTAATATTTTTAAAAGTCAATCCTGAGTATGGCATACATTGTTTACCATCTACAGTAGAGATTCAGCTTATGCCCAGCTCCTATCAGATCTAGCTAGTGCAGCCAGTGGTAAGGGGGGAATGAGATTTGCAGTGCAACATCTGTAGGACCACAAGTTGCCCACCCCTGATCTGGATAGACAGTTGGCCTAGCTACTGGAAAGTGTCCCCTATAATGGAACCTTCACCGTCTTATATTATTTCTAACATTTAATCCTATCTGTTCTGTTGGTGTTGTGAGATGAATATAGCAGACCTTTTCACAGCATAACCCATTAGAGTACACAGCCACCATGAACAGTTAAGAAATACCAGCCTCAAGAAAATAATCTTCCAGTAGAGTTCACTGTTCCAGCAGCCCAATCTCCAGACCTAAGCCACCAAAGTAGACAGGGCAATAAAGAGTGGGGCTGAAATATAACAGCAGATATCCTGAAAAAACATGACTCTTCCTTCATTTCTTCCTCCTGTAGCATCCAAAAAGAACTCCTCCAACAAAATGAACTCCTCTAGCTAGAGCAGACTTTGAGTGCACACAAATGGAAGAGGACACCCCCCCCCCCAGTTCACTGTCAGAAGTGATTTCATCAGTGGTGGTGGTGGTGGTGTGTGCATTCAAGTCATTTCCAAGTTATGGTGACCTTAAGATGAACCTAACATGAAGTTTTGGGGGGGACTGAGGTTGTGTGACATGCCCAAGGTCACCCAGTAAGTTTCCATGGGCTGAGCAAGGAATCAAACCCTGGTCTCCTCATGCTGGTCTGCAACCATAATAAAATTATTGATTGATTGAACCCTGGTCTCCAGGATTGTAGTCCAATGCTCAAACCACTACACCATGCTGCTGGCTCTTTCATTCCATTAGCAGGAGGATTTAATTCAGAGGAGGTCAAGTGGGGCTGGGGAGCTTGATTGCTCCCCATGGGCCGAGGGGAAGAGTTATACCCTGTTTCCGATTTTAGTTACTTTTTTAAAAGGGTAAAAATGCCTCTCATGGCTCCTGGGTATATGGGGGCAATTATGTCATATTGTCCCTTGTTACCACCATGGCACCTGGGACACATTCAAGCATATCTGATTTTGGAAGCTAAGCATAGCTAAATCTGGTCTGTAATTAGATAGAAGACCACTACAGAATATCAGGAATCTACAAGTGGGACTAGGAAAGAGTTCTTCCTGGACAGCCCTGCAAGAAAAGTTGACAATACTGGGTTGGATGGATCACACATCTGATTTGGTATGAAGCAGCTTTCTGTGTTCCTGTATTCCTAAAATTACTTTTGAGAAGTATGAATATAATGGCAGAGTGAAGCTATCCATTTCTAAGCACTGAGTCCCAAAGTTGCCAGCTTAAGCTCCTAGACCTCAGCTTACTTTTGAATGGTTTCACCATGCCAGTATATTCATATCTCTTATAACTAACTTTCCAAGCTCTGTCTAAGATAACAAGTCGTTCATTGGTTCTGTTTGAAACCTTGAGCTAGTGAGTTCTGATGTCAAAAGGTTCAGGAATCTGAGATCAAGGGAATAACAAGGCAGAGTGGCATCATTCAAGGGACTGGGCAAAAATTACTGCCTAATTAACCTGAACAAGTGGAAGGACTCAAATGTGAGAAAAATAGAAGTAACAGAATGAAGTGGGGTAATTTCCATCAATATGTGTCTGACTTTTCAAACTCTGAACTACATAGTTAAAAGGGAATAGAGATATGTGTTTCGAGTTCTAAGGGTCTGAATCTGTCTCCCCAAAGACAGCTGAAAGCACTAAAGAGAATTTGTAATTATAGTTCACATCATTTTGTCTAATTCAGTTAACTTGAGAATTATGAGGCTGAAAACAGGTGCTTTGTTGGGCTGTGTGACCTCATGCTCAAATATGAATTAATGCCTTTTATTTTTAAAGTTTTATTTCCAAACTGCAAAGCTCTTGTGCAAATTGGAGCGAAGGGGGCAATCACAGCACAAATTAATCTATGATAGCATCCATGAGATCAAATTTCAAAACTGACCTGGGCAGCATCTTTATTAGACTAGTCAAAATGTCACAAAACAGTGAGCAAGCTCCTGTGTTCTCCTGAATGTTGCATCAGACAAATATCAAGCTGTCTTCTTCTTCTTCCACTTCCACCAGAAGCTGAAAATCATCATGAATACAAGGCAAAATGGAATATTAAGTGAAACATTTAGTGAAGAAGGGGGCAAAAAGAGTTAGGAAAATGAGAACAAAGGCCAGAACAAAGACAGAAAAGTTAGCAGGAAAGGGTTGATGCATTTAGTTAATCTTTAATCATTAATGCACTCAAAATATCTAATCCAAGTACATTAACACTGGAAATGGGAAAAATGAACTATAGTTGGCTCTCTACATTTGTGAGCTCAACTTTCAAAGATTTTGATTATTTGTGAGTTTCTCCAACCTCTGCTGCCACCACCTCAAGTGCTTCTTTACCAGGGAACCTTCCCTCTCAGCAGAGCCAATCAAGCCACACAGCCCTTTAAAAAACTGCCCCTGGTCCTCCTCTTCCTTCTCCTCCTCCTCCACCAGCTGCTACCGGGGCTTAGAATGTCTGACAGCCCAATTTCTCAGCCCCACAAACATCCTCCTGATGCCCTTCCCACCACACACACACACACAAGGAAGGACATTGGCAAAAGGGAGGAAGTATAGGACTGACCCACTCCCTTTCCCTCTCCTTTATCTGTCCTGGTTTGGACCCTGGGTGCCCATTTCCCCCACCATGCCTAGCCCCCTTCCCACAGATACACACACATATTTTGATATTTGCAGTTTTTCGCTTTTGTGAGTGTCCTGTGCCCCTAACCTTAGCAAATGTGGAGAGCCAACTATAATACATTTATGCATATGCTTATTTCATTTTTAGGTTAAATGGTTGCATGACAAGTGTCCAAAAAAGAAGCTGAAGAATGCCATCTGTGTGTTTCATTCTCTTGGTCCCCATCTTTGTTTTGAGTTTTGGACACGAATTTTTGATAGCTCTGTTGCTCATTCCTTTCCTTCCCCCATTATATAATTCAATATCCTTATCCACTATTTTATTTTATTTTATTTTATTTTATTTTATTGGATTTTACTATGATTGCGACAAAGTCACAAGGGGTTAAGCATTTCAAAATTCAGTTGCTTGGGATGGAGTCTCTATGTGATGTCTCCTGAAAAACACAGAAGGACCACATGAACATAAAGACCACCATTCCTTCCAACCTGCCCTTAATATTTCTTGGATTAAAATCTTTAAATATTAAAATCCTGGAATCGTACTCTAATCAGGAACTAAAACGAACAAAGATTCCAGTAGTCCTTTGTACTTATCACCAGATGGTGAAATTAATAATACAGGTATGATTTCTTAAACTGTCTACAGTAGTCTAAAATCTGGACTTAGACATTGTGGGCTGTAGTTTTGAATTAATAATGCACTGAAATTTTCCTTAAGTTCCTTTGTAGGAGAAAAAAAACTCTTTGGATAAAAACATTTAGATCTTAGAAAAAATACCGTTAATAAAACAAACAAAAAGGCCTTGTTTAAAGGCCCTGGTGGTAAGAAGCACCTCTATTGCAAGGGTGGATCAACAAGTCTCCTAGAGTGAAGACCACCTGGAAATTAAACTGTGGAATCCACTGACATAGGCTGAAGTTATAGCTGCCATCTTGAATGACTTGAAAGGTGGGATACATTTATGGAGGTTAGAGACATCAGTGGTCTCCAGCGAGTGTGATCTTCCAGCAATGGAGACAACATCCCTCTGTATATCACTTGCCTATGAACTGTAGATGGGAAGTGCAGCTAAACTCTTGTCCTGCTGGTGAGCATCCCATATACATCTGGTTGGCCCCTATGTGAATGGAATGTTGGATTAAATCGGACTTTCATTTGATCCAGTAGGCTTTTTCTTATGTTCTTGTGCCCCCTAGCCTCAGAGGTTCCTAGATTAAACAGATTGTCTAGATCCATTTCAACCTGGCTTCAGGCCTGACTATGGGAAACAGAGCCATAGGCACCTAGACAGATGACCTATGCAGGGCACTAGACAAGGGGAGTGTGTTTGTGTTGGCCCTGCTGGACCTCTCAGTGGCTTTCAATACCATCAGTCATGGTATCCTCTCTAGGATGGGACTCGAGGCACTTGTGGGACAGACTCAGCATGTACCCCATGACACTTAATTATTATGGCACCATGCACCCCCCATGATTGACATAGTTTAATTGGTAAATAATATTAGACTGGCACCATATTAATTGGCATTGATATAAATAATACCTCAGGTGACAGCAAGGTCATGATGGAAGATGCAAATTATTGACTGTAAATGTGACACAGCAGGGCAGGGCAGCCACACCTATCTCTTAGGCAAGAGACCCAATCAGTTCAGGACAATAATGCAGCTGCTCTGAATACAATAAGCGTGAAACATCAAGCTGGTCTCTCAGAGCTGAAATAGGGAAGTTCCCACCAAATTGTGATTGTCTTAACCCTGGTCTCCGTACACCTGGATGTGTCTCTATTGTTTCCCCACCTCTCCACAATACTCAGCTGTTACAACAACTATTATCCCATTGTCACTCAAACGCTAAGACCATTAACTCCACTCAGACTTCATTGTTTGTGTTGGGGCTTCCATTGTCTGCTTAGATGGGAGTGTGAGTCACAAGCATACCTGCAGGATATTTTACAGGTACAATTTTAGGCTGCTTAGTGCAGTCTCTCGCCATTCCAAATCCCACTCTGTCTGTCTGATTCCCGAATGAGAACTGTCCTTAGGTTCCAGCCTAAGCCACATCACTGCTTTCTCCCCTTCTCTCTGGACTGATCAAGATTGCCCGAATCCCTCAACATCCTCTATCCCACTTTCCTCTCTTTCCTTCAGTTAGTCCTTGTGTGAGTGTGAAACTGTTTGAGCTTTTGCATGCTTGTGTGAATCTTGTCAATAAAACATATTTTTAGCTTACATTTTATGTCTCACCTGGTTCTTTCCTGCGTGAGCCCTTAAACATTAGTAGGCAAGATCTTCCTAAGTTGACTCCCCCTCGCAAGCTTCCTGTTTTTGAGCTAATTATACCACACTTTCGATCAGAGGTACTGGCATCATGGGTTGGCCCTTGTAGCTCCCACAGTTTGGGGTAACATAGGCCATTTCCACACTACACTGTTATAGCACTATTTTTCTACTTTCAACCTCCTGTGGAATTCTGGGGTTTCTGGTTTGGGGAGGGGCATTTAGCATTCTCAGCCAGAACGCTCTTGAGCCTCAGTAAACTATAACCCCAGGATTCCACGGGATGTTGAAAGTGGAATAATAGCACTATAACAGTGTAGTGCGGAAATGGTAATAATATAATATATAAAAGTCAAAGTTTGTGATTTTGTGAGTTTGTGAGTTTGTCTGTGTCAGGCAGGTGAAGACCTCATATGATTGGCTGCCTGTGAAGATTCTATGGAATCCTGGGGTTGGCAGTTTGGGGAGCGGCCTTTAGAATTCTCAGCCAGAGAAAAGGCTGGTTGCTATGGAGACGAGGCCTAGCAGCAAGAAGGAGGAGGGCAGTGTGTTCCCTCAGGAATCCAGCCTATGTAAATTAACAACTCTGAATACAGATTGGATTAGGGAATATGGGCAAAAGTTACAGGTACTGGACAAGACAGTTTGGGGAATTAGAGACAGAGGATCTCAAATCTGTATATTTCAACAGCATCTAACTCCTAAGGTAAGGTAAGGTAATTCCTAAGGTATTTCTAGCAAGTATTACCTATGAGAAAATAACTCTAGTATTTACATAAAATCACTTAGAGAGGTCATTGGGGGTTTGGAGTTCAGTTTTTACCAGTATTCTGGTGACACACAACTCTATCTCTCCTTTCCACCCAGTTCCAAGGAAACTACTTCTGTACTAAACCAATGTCTGCTGTCACTAATGGACTGGATAAGGGTGAACAAACTGAAACATAGGCCATTTCCACACAGGCTTAAAGAAACGGTGCAGAGCGTCCTCCAGGGAGGACATCTGCACCTGGAAGCGGACTGGGTCGGACCTACTTACTGTAGTTCCGCACCTCAGCCTGCTCCTGAACAACCCCAAGTGGTTGTCCAGTGTGCTTTTGAAAGACTGCTTAAAACAGGTCTTTCAAAAGCATGGAGCACGCCACTCTGTTCCTGCACTCCGGTGCAGATTTGCAGGCTCGCACCAGTGCGAGCCTGCGATGTGCCAGGGGCGGGCTTTAGGCTGGCGAGCTTCAGCGGTTGGTGGAGACCCTCGGCCAACTGGAAGCCACCATTTTCGACCCCAGAGCAGTGCAGAGAGACAAGCACACACTGCTCCAGAGCACCGCAGACCGGACCAGGGAGCCAAGAAGTCCGGTAAGTACCGGCACAGGGCGATTCCCTCGCCCCGCGTGGAAATGGCCATAATTCAGAAAAGACAGAGGGACTTCTGGCCAGTTGGAAGGCAGATTAAGCGAAAGGGATTCAGCCTGTGCTGGATGGGGTTACACTCCCCCTGAAATCTCCAGTTTGCAGTTTGGGTGTATTCCTGAGTTCAAATGTTAGCTGGATGCCCAGGTTTTGGCTATAGGCAGGACTGCATCTGTACAGTTAAAACTAGTGCACCAGCTGTGTCTGTTCCTTGAGAAGTCACATCTGGCTATGGTGACACATATCTTCATTCCATTCCATTTGGACTACTGCATTGTGCTATATGTGGGGCTGCCTTTAGAACCTGTTTGTAAACTTCAACTGGTCCAAAATTCTGCAGCCAGGCTGTTGACTAGGGCTTGGTACAAAGAATATGTGACTCCTCTGTTGAAACAGCTTCACTTACCCATCTGTTTCTAAGCAGAATTCAAAGTGCTGATTTTGACCTTTAAAGCCCTACACACCTGGGGCCCAGATTATCTGAAGTACCATATCTCCTTACACAAGCAAGCTTAAGTTTTAAGATCTGGAGGAGAGGACTTTCCCTCAGCCCCAGAACTTTTGTATGTATGTTTGGCAAGGACATGGGAGTAAGCTTTCTCAATGGCTTCCTGTAGGCTGTGGATCTCCTCCTTGTTCTCTTCACACAGCCAGGTGAAGATGTTTTTATTCAGGTAGGTTTTGATTTGTAAGAATGGATGGTCGATGTGTGATATGGCCCTTTCCAGACGTGAGGGGGAGCCGCGCAAAAACTCTACTCACCGGACTTCTTCAGTGTCCGGGTGAATCTGTCGGGACGAGGAGCAGTGCGAGCTCGTCGCTCCGCACTGCTCCGGCATCCAAAATGGCAGCTTCCAGTTGGTGGAGACTCTCCACCAACCGGAGAAGCTCGCCAGCCTAAAGCCCGCCCCCGGCAGATCTGCAGGCACGCACTAGTGCACGCCTGCAAATCTGCAGTGGAGCGCAGCAACGAAGCAACACTGAGTCGCGCGCTCCGTGCTTTTTAAAAACCTCTAAAAAGAGGTTTTTAAAAAGCATGCTGCGCAACCAGTTCCGGTGGCTTCGGAGCGGACTGAGGTGCGGAACCACAAAAAGTAGTCCGCCCCAGTCCACTCTACGGTGCAGAAGACCTCCGTCGGAGGTTGCTCTGCACCGTTTCAATTGCCCCGTGTGGAAAGGGCCTATGTGTGTGTGAAGTGGTGTGCTGTTTCGCTGGTAATTTTGTTATTATTTCCGTAGTTATTGCCATAATATAAACAAATTATATTTTCTGGTAATTATGTTATTATTATTTATTCCCATAATATAAGCATATTATATTATGGAAATTATGTTTTAAATGTTTTCAAATAGTTTTCTATTTTTAAAATGTGTTATTTATTTCTATTTTAATTCCTTAAAAGATTAATGTTTTACCTTAATCTTTTTAAAAAAGTTATTGTAAGCCACCTTGAATCTCATCTCAGGAAAAAGGAAGGATATAAATTCAATAAATAAATACACAAAGTATATCTTGAAATCCTTGAAGAAGAAAAAATCAAATGTATTGAATAAATGTATTGAAGTAAAACAAAGAACTAAATGAAGGAGAAACTATGCTTGGTGTCCAGACTTACGTTGCTATTGAGAAAAGAATCAGATAGCAAGGGAATAGCGAGGCATGGGCATTATCCCAGTGGCCAAGGAGAGAATGGAGCATGTGAATATTATTTTTAGAAAACTAATTATTATTTTATTTATTTTGTGTTATTTTATTTTTTGTAGAAACTAATTCCCTTGAGAAACCAGCAGCACCTAAACCGTTCCTTCTGCTACCTATAGATGCACATGCACATCTATGGAATCTATCCATTAAAAACAGTGTCATCTATGATGCTTGAAATCATTCTTACGACAATTGTAATCACTGTCCAGCTCTGGAGTGGGAATAATTATACTAGTCACATAAAATTCAGTAGCGATATTGGCATAGGTTGATTTCATTTTGGCTTTTTCTTTCATGAATTGGTTATGATCATAACTTTTACAGATCAATGAAAGAGAAATTAATATGCAACCACCACCATATTCAAGTGAAACAAGAATGATTGAATTCCCCTTTGTATCCCCAGTCATTTCCATAAGAAGCTCTTCAGAAGCTATAGCATGTAGGTCTGACATTTTAAATACAGAGACTCTGATTTGCTGCTATTGAAATGTCATTTTTCTAAGATGCACCAACCCTGAGGCAATATTGCTAGAAATATAATTGAGCATATTCAGTGACTCAAAGGATTGCTAATGAGAAAGAAGTTTTTAATCGCTAGGTCACCAGTTCAAATTCAGGCCAAATGAATCATCTCAAGCCAGTGGGATATCCACTAATAATCACCACTTAGTAATGTGTCTAATACCAGAGGCCTGTATTTGAAAATGTCAGCAAAGGTACTTAATCAGAAAGCCTGTTGAGGAAGTACTATTTGCAGAAGAGATATTATGTTTCTTAAATGCCTGGTATAAAACATGGCATCAGTGTTATTTTGGTGATATGTAATTAGACTGTTTACATCTATTTAAAGAGTTGTGTGGCCTCAATCCAGCTCATAATTATAGTCTTTTTCATGTGCCAAGCACCAAGGCAGAAAGATTAATGTTGGATATCACTACAGTCATTAAAGACATTTCACTTTCCTGAGATATGATGAAGGTCACTATTCAAAAATCAGGGAGAAACACACCCTTACAACTCAAGGGCTGCAGTTTGGACTGTCTCAAGGCTCCCTTTCCTTATTGGTTCCTTCCACCCCAGTTCCCCACCCTCATCATGACTGCTTCAGAAGTAAAAGGGGCTTGAAACAAACAATTAAAGAAGTAGGATTAGCCTTGTGACTCCCACAGGGGACAACCAGATACATCCAGAAAACCCTGAAGCAGGACATGAAAGCAATGGCTTTCTCCTGCTTCCTTCACTATCACATGTATTTGGACCTAAATGTTCCATATACACATAACAGCAAAAATTCATTGATAACCTTTTTTCCTGCATGAATCTCTCTCTCTCTCTCTCTCTCTCTCTCTCTCTCTCTCTCTCTCTCTCTCTCTCTCTCTCTCTCACACACACACACACACATCTGTATTTAAAGCCATCCAAGCTAGTGGCAATCAGTTCTTGCAGAAGTGAATTCTACAAATCTCATTTTTCAGCTGTTGTTGTCATTATTGTTGTTGGTTGTTCTTGTTGTTGTTACGTGCCTTCAAATAGGCAAACCTATCAAGGGCTTTTCTGGGGCTGAGAGTGTGTGATATGCCCAAGGTCACCCAATGGGTTTCCATGGCCGAGCAGGAAGTAGAACCCTGGTCTCCAGCGTTGTAGTCCAATCCTCAAACTTCTACACCACATTGGCTCTTTTCATTCTGGATGTCATACAGTAACTTGGGAGGGATGAGAGAGGGTTCTGCTACCCTTTCCTGTTATGATTACTTTAGTGTCAAAGTGTCAAAGAACTGTCACTTTGGGGGGGGGGGTGTCCATAAACATCTATATGACAGAAGAAACCATTTATAGTGTGGTATCAGTTTAAGGCTGATCTGTTTGGATATCATGAAACGTTCACAAATATATTAACTGCTGAGGGAATGAAGTGTCAACTGCATAATAGTTCAGCTTCTGTGAGTGAAGTGAAAAGGCCGGTTTGGCTAGAGGAAACACAGGGCAAAAGAACAGCAGAAACAAAGTGGCAAGGGATAGAGCTGTGTAGAAAGAAGTCCCAGGAGGTAGAGCTAAGCTAAGTTGGCTCCCAGATTCTGACTTAGCCATGACCTAAAGGGCCAATATGGCAGAATGCCTCACTGAGCCAGCGATGCCCATTATCACTGTGTAACAGTTTCAAAGGGAGGGGGATAAGAAGAAAGAGGGTTGCTTGTACCATTCCATTCATTTGTTTATTTAACTATACCCGGTCTTTTTCCCATGGTTGGGCACCAAGGTGGCCTACAGCATATTAAAACACTACAAAATTACACAGTAAGCTACAAATATTAAAATATACACTAAATTAAATTCTGAGCCACGTAGTTCTAATACTTCAACAAAATACAAATGCCAGGATACAACAGGATGTAGCCATGACATTTAAAGTGGAATCAAAGTGCTCTAATAGCACAGTGTGAAAGGTCCCAGAGACCAGTGGTTCCTAGTTTTTGGTTCCCAGCTCCCAGATATTGACCTATGATTGAAGGATGAGAGTTGTAGTCTAACAGCATAACTGCCTCAGATCCCATATTGGGAGGAAGCTAGGATATAAAGTAAATAAACATCCATTTGAGGTACAAGTTTGGGGATCCAACCATGGATATAGATCCAAGAGGCTTGCCTTAATTTAATTTGAGTCTCTTATGCAAACAACACAAACAGTTTATTTGTGAAAGAGACAGTAGAAGTCAAGTATTCGTAATAATAAATTAGTGTCTTAGCTGTTGTATTTTTTTTTTCAGGCAACAAAACTATTGAAGCTATGCATCAAGCCTCATGTGTGAAATAAGACACACACCTTTGTTGCATGAAGAAACAGCTAAGTCTGATGATCAATTGTTGCCACTCCACTGGCAAACGGGGTAATCTGTTTCCAGTGTTGTCAAAACTGAACCTTTTGATAATTTTAAAACCCTTTAATTTGTTTTTTAGAAGAAGGAAAAGGACAACATCTATGGTTAAGCAAGCACTTCATTACCTCCCTATCTTTGGTCATAAATTACTGTTTACCTGTCAGCTGAAATCAGAACACCCACAGGTACACTTTGAAGTTAACCTATTGGATATAAAGAGTTGTTTAAAGAGCTGCTAAAGAGCAGCTTGATCATCAGACGAGGCCCTTTGAAGTTGTGAGCTAATGGCAGATTATTTTTATTCCAAGTGATCAAGCAATTAATGAGATAAAGTAGTGGGAAGACAGGCTTAATAGAATTATTGTGGCTCAATCACAGGCTAAACCCTCCATCAAGTGCTTGGAAAAGGAGCTGAAAACAAGCAAGAAATTGGGTTGCATGAGTTCAAGGCAGAAAAAATATAAAGTGGAAGAAAGAAGCCTTCAAGTTAAAAAAAGAAGCAGCAGTTCTTTGTTAACCTTCTGTGGCAGAACTAAAAATATTTAATGCCTGTCTTTCTCATTCCATCTCCAGTAAAGAAAACAGAGCGTTATACACATGGGCAGGAAGAACAATATTGCAAAGTATAGCTACCTTGCAGACATATATGACAATTGCTTCATGCACCATGGAAAAGTACACACCCATGAAACAAGAACAAAAAGTGTATGCTATCTAGAGCTGCTAGAAATGGACTTGATGAGAATGGGTTCATTCGCAGCTTGAGCAGAGTTACAGTATTGCCTCAGAAAACAGCATAGATTGTGATGTAAAGACTAGAGCCATTTTTTTTCTAGTGGATAAGCCTGTGCCCAGGTCAAAATACTCAGCTGGAAAGGCACTCAAAGCATTGTGGTACAACAGTGGTACAGACCCATCCCTTCTCTCATACTGATAGCTTCCAAGCTGGCCAGCCAATTGTACCTATACCAAGTTTGCAAACTGTTCCTTCAGAAACACAGAAAGAAGGAAACAATCGTGCAGGCTGGGCTTCCTCATATGGAACAGAAAGCTAGGAACAAAGGGAGCTGCTTTATCAATCTATTTGTCCATCTAGTCCAATGTTGTCCACTTTAATTGTGAGTGGCAAAGGTCCTGTTAGCACCTGCAAAAGAAGTTGTTAATATACCCTACAAACCCGATCCTGCGGAATGTGTCATTTTCATAATTGAGCATATTTACAGCTGACAAACATGATCAAGGACACACTGATTGGAGAGAATGTTTTCAGATCAAACTGACCTGAGACATGGTCAGGCCATACAAAACTGCCCAGGGGAAGCACTCAGGGACCATCCCGTGATCTTGCCCTACAAAAATCTTCCCTATGCCCCACGCCTGACCAGATATGACTCCCATCGATGTTTTATCACCTAGAATTAAGACAATCGGCCTGTTGCAGACTCCTCTGTCAATCCTGTGAGAAAACCATCACCGCTTTGTCTACACACCCCCTTCAGGATTGGAAATAGCTTCAGCCCCAGCAAATTGTAGTACTTTGATGTAATACATTGCAACCAGACTGCTGTTCATCCCTCAGAAGCTGTCCGAGCCCCTCCATTTCAGCCTTCTGCTTAAAGACTGGTAACTATTACCCTCTTCACTGCTAATCTCTCTCTATTCAGCCTTTCACACCTTGCTTTCCAATAGCCATGTATGGTTCTTGAGTGTCTGATTTCTTGTGTGCTTGTCGATCCAAATAAAACACTTTGTTCGCTTTAACTGGAGTCCTTAATTTCTGGTGGACCTCTGCATCCCCCACCTCTTATGGTAACAAAGGAGTGGATTGAATTTTGGACTTTCTGCTTGTATGCCACACACTCTAATTCTGTGTCAGGGCCTGGAAACACTAGTATCAGCTCAAACACTAGACGTCAGTTTCTTTAAAAAAAAAAAGAAAAAGATGATTCATTAGCATTAAAATATTAAGAATATTTAATGAAAACTAATTTATGTTTGATTCATTAATTACTACAGTATTTAAAAGGAAAAGCAAAATGCCCAGTTGTATATAAAGAAATGTTAACATGGTTTGCCTCTTAAAAACAAAAGCAACAAATTCGAAAATAGTTGCCAAAAATTATAACAAATTATAGCAAAAAGATATTTGTAAACACTCCCCAGCATCCAGACTCTGGCGGATAGGAATACGTGCTGTTGCTCCTCATTTCTACTATTTCAGCCCAAGGTGCACCTGTTAGTTTAGCCATCAGAGGGAACAGAGGATTCTACACACCAATTAAAGAGCCAAAGATAGATAGTGACTTCCTTGTCAGTGGAGATGTGAGATGTCAGCCTAAGTTTTAGTCTGAATTTAAAGGACTATCCAAGGTGCTGGGCCTGTCAATACCTTCCCTTACAATTCAAACTAAAACCCCAAATGGATTTACCATCAGCATTGGAAAGAGTTGTCCATGTGGATGAGCATCTTTATCATTCTTTTTTATTGTGAGAATAAAAATTATACATAGAAAAGAAAAATGAAAGAGACAAAAATTTTGAAGACTATAGCAAATCAATACAGCATAATTAGTCCTTTTAAAAAACATACATACATATATACATACATACATATATATGTGTGTGTGTGTATAGCCAAGTAATTAATTATGTCTGTCTTCCTGTAATTAATTATATATGTTTTTTCTTTTTCCCCTTATCTGAACATCCAAACTAAGGAAGTTAGGTTGATATTTTATCTGTCCTTGCCAACATTTATCCACAAAAATAGTATTGATTATTGATAGAACTCCACCACTTTACTTGCAACCTATGATAATTATAATAATGGAAATATATATATATATATATATCATACAATAAGTACACCTATTTGTTTAATGCCCATTACCAGTGTGTGAAGTCGTAATTTCTTCTTTGGAATTTTAAATTATAATCATTCAATAATATCCAATTATTCTACCCATTCTGCTTATCTATACTTATTCATTATATAAATATATAAATTTTTCAATACTATTTAGTAGCTAATTATATATAAACTATAATCCTTAAATATTCTTATTCAAATTGTAATTCCAATTGTCGCACCCTTTCCCCTTTTGGCTTCCCAAAGCGGGGGTTACTAACTTCCATGTATCTTTAAATTGATTAGAAGCTGAATCTGAAAGTAAGATTGTTAGTTTGTCAACTTCTGCCATATCATACAGCTTTAAAAGCCAGTCATCTATTGGTGGTGTAAACTTTTGCTTTTGATGTTGGGCATATGTCATCCTGGCAGCTGTGATCATATATATGATCATATATGATGAGCATTTTTATCAATCGCCCAACCTTCACCACTATGCCTAGATATCCTGAAAGCACCAGTTCCTGTCTAGTCTTGGAAGTTAAGCAAGATCAGCCCTAGTCCCTGGTTAGTACTTGGATGGGAGACCACCAGTGAATATCAGCTGCTGAAGGCTATCTTTCAGAAGAAGGCATTGGCAAAACCACCTCTTAGTATTCCTTGCCTAAGCAAACCCTATGAAATTCATGGGGTTACCGTAAGTCAACAGACAGCTTGCAGGCACATATATATACACATATAGCCTTCACTGAGGCCCTTTTAGCATGGCATTTTTGAAGTGAAAGGGCCCCTTGAGCATCGCGTAAATGTGAGGAGCAGTCTGCATGATGCACCCACATTTACACGACGCTCAAGGGCCTGATGCGGACAGTGCACGCATCTTTTCATTTTCGGTTTAAAGCCGAAAATGCTGTGGGGTCGCGCATCGCTCCGGGGCCCCGTGCACACTTACCTGCCGTGCCAAGCCTCCTGAGCTGTGCCGGTCGTGCTTCCTGCCCCAGCGCAGCCTCTAAGTCCCAGGCTGCACTGCGGAAGGAAGGGACGGGGCGCTTGTGCAATGAGGAAGGAGCTGCGGAGCCGAAGCAGCAGGGATGCGGCAGCGTTCCTCCCAAGCCTTCTTGCGCTAAAACCCCAACCCAGAAGCGTGAAAAGGTAAGGTGCGAAAAGGGCTTGAGATTGAACAGCCTAGATTTTCTTCTGTATCAGCCATGCCCAAGGGCTAACAAGGACAGATGGAAACAGGCAAGTCTATATATATTTACATTGTGCTTCTATATGTCTTCTATATGTCATGCATTCAATTTCAACTGAAAAGTGAGGTGCACTAATTAATGTATGGATGAAAACCTTGGCCCAGGAGCTCAAATCAGCATAGTAGCTTGATCAATGGGAAACATCACAGTTCTCAGCCTAACCTGCCACACAAGATCGGGGTCATAATAAAATAGATCTAGCTCCAACTATACCACCCTGGGCCACTTGCGAATACAACTTATCTCCAGTAAAAAGATTCCCTGACCTACGCTATACGTTCTAGAATATTGTACTTTGTTGCAAAAGCATATATATTTAAAGCAAACTTTCAGCCAAAGTCTGCTTTCAGTAGATCCACTTTTTTTTCCCAGAACACAATCCAAGCACTATTTAGTTTTAAAAAAAAAATGAGAGAGAGGCAGCTGAAACACTTCTTGAGCAAACAAAATGTCAAAAATGTAAAGAAAATAGCCCTTGAAAGCAACAGGCAATCTCGCTTGATATCTTAGTGTGCTCCACTCTAGCTTCCATAAATCACAATGAAATGGCAGGGGATTTCAGCCCGGTATCTCTTAAGCTGTGAGACACCAGTGACAAGTACCATACTAAAGCCTGCCTGCTTCCTTCCCTTTTTCCAAGGACTCTCTCCCCCACCAGCACCCCTTCATGGACCACAAAGGGCAGAAGCAATTGTGATCATTATTGTAAAACAGAGGGAAATTAGATCAACATGTCAAGAGTCTATCACAGAGGGGAGGAAAGTGTGCAGACAGGAACAGCTCAAGAAGTGGGGGCGTGGGGGACTACATCTTAGTGGAAAGCAACATAGTAAGGCTGGTAAGAGCATTCACGGCTATTTACATTTTTACATCTCACCTTTCTTCCACTGTGAAATGTTAAATTACAATTGGTGAGCAAAGTAGCTCCCATCCAAGAGAGTAGGGGGGATGAGCAAAACTAGAGGGTTGTCTCCCCCCAAGAATCATCCCCCATACACACACAATGAAATTTTCCTTCAATCCCCACATTTCTAGCACTGCAAAGAGTGGGACATTAAAAATCTTTCACACTTACAGCTGTCATATTTTGTCTATTCCCATTCCTTTAGTAACTTTGCTTCTTTTCCTTAGATGCCTGAACTATATTTCTGAAAGCTCCACTGTATTTCAAATTGCTACAATGCTAGACATTTGAGAAATGAAGGGAAATTTCATCAGGGTGAAGGGCAAATTCTTACTGAGGGGCAACACCCTATTTTCACATCCCCATAGTTAAACCTTTGCAATAATTCCTAACCCTTTGGACTCATGTATGAAGAAAGGCTTAACAAAATAAATACAGTTTCTGTCAGATGTTGCGGCATCTCCCATTTTAACGCTTTAATGGTAACCATGTATGTCCTTTTGTATATGCGAAACAGCCTACAGATTTTCAAGGAATGTCTACTGTCTAGTTTCATTAACAATACTGACGTCGGCCAGCTCTCCAGCTCCAAAGACTTGTGAAATGAATGGTCCAGTAATTGGTCCAATGAAATACAATGGCAATAAAAAAAAAGGAAAGGGGGAAAAGAGAGGAGATGACCATAAGAGCTACAACTCTCTTTCGCTTAATTGAAAGATACTTGGCCATTACTTTTGCTGTTTGAACTTACTGCACAGTCTGCATCATTCTTTTTTCTATTATCCTATCTCCACTGACACATCTGTTTGCCTTGGGCTAATCATTTTAGTGGTGAGGCTTAGGACCTTTCCACCCTACACTATTATAGTACTGTTATTCCACTTTCAACATCCTGTGGAATTCTAGTTTACTCTAGTTCATTCCAGTTTACTGAGGCCAAAGAGCTGTCTGGCTGAGAATTCTAAATGCCCCTCCCTAAACTGCAAATCCCAGGATTCCATAGGATGTTGAAAGTGGAATAATAGCACTATAACAATGTAGGGCAGAAAGGCCCTTAGTTTAGCCAAATATTCATGATGCAGTGGAGCAGTGGAGCTCTCAGTGGAGCCAAGGAGTCACAATCAGGGTGTGCAAGAAAGCTGAACATTTATCTGTATTGATTTATATTTCAACAGTTCTTTTCCACTTCTCCACCCTGTCAAAATTATCCTGAATCTTGTTTCTGTCTTTTGAAGTACTACCCTCTTGCCTCAGTTTGATGTCATCCACAAATCTGATGACCATCTTTTCACTTTAATCCAAAATTATTTGTACACGTATAGAACTACACTGGGCCCAAGACAGAATCCATTGGTACCCCACTGCTTCCTTCTGTGCAGGCTAACAACCCATTGATGAGCATTCTTTAGCTATGGTTCCCCAAATTTCACTGTCCTATAGTACTGTTTAGCCCACATTTGATCAACCTGTCAACAAGATCATTGTGGGAGCCCTTTTGGAAAGCCTTGCTGAATCCAGATATACTGTGTCTACAGCATTCCCCTGATCTACATTTGCCATCCTTTAAATTTGCTGCACTCCATCTGACCTACAACAATGTTAAGAGTGATAAACATGTTTCTGAGAGTATATATGCAAATTCCTTTAGTTTCCTTGGATACCATCTCTGTGGCTTTGAACACATGAATTCATTTGGAGTAGCTAGGTGCACCACTATCATTATCTAATGTGGACTACAACACCTTCCCTTTGTCTCTGAATCAGTTTATGCCAGGTTAAAGAGCTGTTTACCTTGTCAAAAAAGATTAGTGCAGACCTAAATGTTGCTGGCCTTGTTTGCTGGCTTTGGTTTACTTCTTCTATAATTACTACAGAGAACCTTGTAGTAAGAGTAAATGATACCATTTCATAAAATTCCATTTCTCAGAATAGAGACGAATATGAGGATGAGGATGACACAGAAGTAGACAATTTATTAGAGGAGGACAAGATTATTGGGTTAACCTATGCCAGCAAAAATATTTCATGCAGAAAGCATTCAGGAAACACATATTAGAACAAACCATGCAAGTTTTGGCCAGCTCAGACATAATTTAATGCAGATATTTAGTGCTGGAAAGTCAAACTCCACCGTCTGAATCAATTCTAGCCCTTTTCACTGTTGATGGCATTTTAAAATATCCGCCACACTCAGCAACGATATTCTGTACAAATACAGTTGGTGTCAAATAGGTAATTTATGGATGCAATTACCATAACACTATAAACAAGGGTGAAGTGCACAGGCTATAAAATATGGGCAGATTTCAGAAAAAAAGACTGAATAAATTTTAGAGGTGCTCCTGTAAGCTGCCGTTTGCAGACCAAGACTCCAGAATGAGGCTTTTCACTGATTTGAAAACCACTGATTAATTTCAGCCTGACAGCCTTGCTCCTTGAACACAACAGGTTTAATTCATGTCATTTTGACGACTTCTAACATGTATCACAGTGTCACTAAACAAGTAATAGCGAGTATGGGAGTTGTTTCTGTTAATGAACACAAATATGATAAAATGAAATAGATCAAGTAAGCCTGGTCTTGATACCATACAAAATAAGGCTTATCTTCGAGTGATGCAGATGAGAAATTCACATGGCTTTCAGCAGAGTCTGGCCAGCATTGTGTTTATCTCCGCCCCTTTCTTACTACTCTATGGCACTATTGTTTGTACTGGTGAGAACTTTATAGCATGCACCATTACTGTCTGATAACTAGTCGGAGATGGAAGAAAAACAGTCCAATGACCATGGGATCTAAGCAGTGCACAGATGTATCACAATTATTACTGGCTCATGATCTTGAGGGTGCAATGGTAAACTCAGCACTGCCGTGGAACAGACAGCTGAAAACTGCTGATTCCGCTCTCAGCCATCACATTGCTGTTGCCATCTTTACTACCTGCTCCATCTTTCCTTTGCTGTGGGGTGCCAGAACAGCATACATCGGCTCTGCCATTAGCAGGTAAAGGAAGAGGATAAAACAACAGTAACTATAGCAACACAAGGGCAGAGTATCTCTTTGTGTATACTCAAGAGCCTGCAGATTGTTCAGGACAGAAGAAAAACCTTCTTGACACATTAGGGAGAGACTCCCCATAGAGAAATCCAGTTGTTCTCATAAGAATCAGCTAATAAAGTCACACAGTTCTGTCTCAGCTGAAATTAAATAGTTAAAATGCCCATCGAAATAAATGACACAACATGCCATTCTGCAGCTCTGAACAATTAGCCTACATTATTTTCTCCCTGTCAGGGCAGGCTTAATCTTACGCTCAATAAATTTGTTAGTTTAAAGATAATGTTGTGGGGGGACTAGGTGAGAATACAAAATTTCTCTCTCTTTTCAAGCCTTTTCAAGCCTTGTTGCTACGTACTATTTTTGAGTAAGATGATAAACTTTTTCCCATTTCAGTTTTTGAAAAGAAGTTTTTTTAAAGATCACTTCTATTGTTGTCTTACATGAATGATGTTTACTGAATGACAATTGCTTGAAGGGAAACTGAGAGACCGCTTCACCTATTAACATTTTCCATTCTGAGATTAATACTAGTTTTCTTTTTTTAAAAAAAAATCACACTTGTTTCAAGCACATAAATTGATCTGCACTTTGAAATAAACTCATTTTAATAGTAGGTAGAGTTTAAAAATATTATTGCAAGTGCTAATGCGTTAGCATTAATTTTTGAGAAAAGTTATTTGTTGTTTGTAGATAACAATATGGTTAGTCTTTGGTATATAGCTTAATGTGCTACTTTTAAAAGCTATTTTAAATTTTTAAAAAAGTCCCCAGATTTCCCCCAGATATCTCTCAAAATCTTTTGAAGTAATAAATGAATGTTATATGTTAAACCAAAATCTAATTATATTTGTCAATGTTACATTCAACAGTCAATAAAAATCCACTTTCTCTGTTTGTTTCCTACTGTTTACACCTAGATAAAAATGGAATTTTTGTGGTATGTTTTATTCTTCCTCCCTGGCTAATTTTTAACATTTTCTTCCTTGACTTACATCAATACTGTTTTGAAGTCTTTGTTGTCTTATGCACGTAATACAGTATCATCTGCATAAAAAATGTGATAAAATGCATCCTTGCCTGGCCTACATCTGACATTTCTTGTTACATATGTGGTACAAGTCTTTGTTGTAGAATTTCAAAGAAACAAAATAAGGGATAAGGAAATTAAGGCAACGGGGGGAGGTAATGAATAAAGAGAAGATAGGGGTTGAAAGCATAGCAGAAAGTTGTTTGACTCATGTGGGCCATCTCAGTTGCCCATGCAAATCTTCGGCTTTTGCTCAGACCACTCCTCCTTCATCTCTGCCCCACCAGGCTGTCAGTGGTGCACAAAGGAGGGAAGGCTTGGCCCCAGCCATTCCCGTTCTCCCTACCTATTGCAGGCTTCCTGCAGAGACAGAGGCCACACAGATAAGAGTGTGTGTGCATGTCAAACTGAAGAATTCCTCTTTGTTCTCATTTTCACAATAAAGGAAGAGATAATCCAGCAGTAGGAGGAGGGGGACATGAAGTCCAATTCAGTGGTCTGACAGGAGTAGACCCAATGGTGGTAGACCAATAGAAAGTTCTTGCCAATTCTCTCCTTATTCTTAACAGTTGACAGCAGTTATACTGCTTAGCAAGAGATGCACACACCATCCTCTCTTCAGTAGGGATGGGTGACAATTTACTTTGGTACATCAGGCTTTCCCAAATTCACAATTTTCCACAAAAATCCAATAAAAATGTGTTTATTTTACCAAAATGAACCAACCTTGAATGTAGAAAACAGATTGCCCAATCCCAAAAATGTTTAATATTTGAGTGCTGATTATATTTAATGATTCTTGTGAGGTTGAATTAGGATTGCTACCTTACCTCTCCCCAAACAGTCTCCATATCTTTATCAGTCACACAGCACTTAGATACACTCTTCAAACTAGGGTACCTATATCTATTGAATTCAGCCACTGTGGATTACTGAGAATTTTGTTTGGTTTATTTTTGATTCAAAAATAACGTTTGTGAAATTTGCGAATTTCCTCATGATAAGAACTTGATTTTTTTAAAAAATGTGGGAGAAAGCAAAAGTGACATATTCATTCATCTCTAATCCTTATAGCTCAGTTTCAGCTATGGCTCAATTTGGAAGCAAGAGAATTGATCTCTCTCCTAAATACAAAAATGGTCTCTCAGATGCTTTCAACATAAGAAAAGCCCTGCTAGTTGAGATTAGTGGTCTTTTCATTCAACATCCTCCCTTCCACAGTGACTTATCAGATGCCTCAGGAATCCCCAAAACAGAGTCTGGTGGTCTATATGGTAGGAAAGGAGAGAAATAGCTCCACATGTTTACACCACTCCTGAAGAAATGGTGTTACTATACTGTCTAGTACTGAACTACAGAAGCATAGAATTCAACTGGTCTGGATGCTGCTGGCTTCTCCAAACAATGCAGTTTGGCTTCTAAAACACATCTTTCAAAAAAGTTAGCCGTGGTATGCTTTTTTTGTTCTCCTTTATTCAAGAAGTTTCACCTTGGTCTACAAAGATGTCATGCATCAAGGGAGGCTGTATTTATTATATATACCAACATCAAATGGAGTTACAAATTATACACCCTCACATCCTTGCTAGAAAATAGTGCTTATTTTGAATGATCTGACAGTATCTTGAATCCTTAATAATTTATTTTGAAATTAGAAACTTGAAATTGATTTAGAGCTTATATGGATGCTCTTGCACACAGCTGATTTCTATAAGGCAAGAGTGGGGAACATGTAGCATTCCCATCAGCATTTGCAATCATAGCCGATGGTGAACTATGACTGGAGTTGCAGTTTTGTCACTTGTCTTAAGCAGACAAAAATAGCTATGCTAAATGAGACCAAACATCTATCCTCACCAGCATTCTGTTCACATGGTGGCCAAAGACTGGCTGACAGGAAGTCAACAAGGACACATGTACAACTGTGCCTTCCTGCTTGTGTCACCCATCAATGGATATACAGTAACATAATATCTCCAGGACTGGAGGGAACATATATCCATCATGTCTGGTAGCTGTTGACAGCCTTATATTCCATGAATTTCTCAAGCCCTCTCTCAAAGCTGTCCAGGTTTGTAGCCATCACAATTTTTTGTGATGGGTTAAGACTGTTCTGGGTGTAGAAGTAATTCTTTTTATCTGTCCTGAAGCTTCTATAGTTCAGCTTCACCAGATGGCCCCACCTCAAGTTCTAGTATAACAAGAAAGTGAGGAAACTTGTCTACTTTCTTCATATCATGCATAATTTTATGCAGTTTACTCATGTCTCCCCCTATTCATATTTTTTTCCTGTTCTTAAAAAGCTAAGCCATATGTTCTTTAAAGACACTTGCAGAAATTTCCAAGGGAAAGTGCCAATGGACAGAAACCCAAGGAGTCAAAGTAATATATGGAATTATTTCCTATAAACATTTGGGCTCTCATGCTTTTTCTCCGACATGAAAAACATTTCTTTAAGAAAAGAAAAATCTTATGTAGAACCCAAATCAGAGTATTTATATTACCAAAACCACATGGCTAGTGAAGAGAAATCAAGTGTTAATGCAACACTCTTTGCTAATATTTGCAGACTGTGGGATGGCAAGCAACGAACAAATGTGATTTCTCTCCAGTGTGTTTATGGGCAACACATGCAAATACGGAAAGAAACCAAAAAAAAAAAAAAAATAGCAATCCCATGAATAAATTATGGTTGCGCAATATTTGCTAATCCCTTGCTGATACCTGCCCTGAATTGTAAAGTTAAATGCTTGTGATTTCAGATTTAGCAAATCGTTGTCCCCAAGCTGTGGGATACACTGGTGCACGGTGCTTGCTTGTGGCAATTTTGCTCTTTTTCCAATTCTCCACTGTGCAAGAAACCTCTTACAAACTGGGCAGGCTGCCAGAGATAGAATACTGAACATTCAGGGAGAGTGAGTGGCAACATTTATGTAATTGGAATTCATTTAGAGAGCAGCACTGTGCCACTTTCTTCAGTGGGTTACATGAAAATCCAAGAAATGTGTTACACAAGATTTAAGTCAAAGCAAGAAGCACCCTGTGCGGTTCGCTCACATCTCGGACTTTCAAATTCTTAAATTTGCCCTTTACTGAAAAAAGTCAATGATTTCCCCAAGAAAGTTTGATTAGTTTCTTTTACTTTCTGTAATGAAGTGCCATCCTTTTTACACTTGAAAGGATCTTTGTAATAATGCAACATTGATCTTTTGAATACAGATGAGCTAACCTAGATAATAGGATTTGGTACCCAATGACGGGATGCTCAAAACATCCGTAAGGCTCCAGTGCCATCAAGAGGATTTGAGAGATGAAGCAACCATCCATTAAGCAAAATGGTCCTTAACAAAGCTTCCCTTTCCCCTCCTCCATTATGTTGGAGGTGATCTTTTCAACTCACAGAGCAGCCATTAGAAAGCAGCTGAAAATTCAACATACAAAAAGCTATCAATACCAGAGAAAAGCGCACCTAATTCATGAAGCCATCGAAAGAAAAGATGCCTATGGTGCACATCTAACTCTTCTCTCTCTCTCTCTTTTTAATTTAGCCTCATGCTACAGCATAACTTTTTAAAACTGCAACAATCTTTTGAAGAATAACAGCCAAAAAAGAGTGGGGGGGGGGACACAACAGTTAAAAAATAAAATAAAAAATCAAAGCAAATAATCTCCCCTAGTGATATTGCCCATCACATGGGGCAATAAGTTCAAATGGGCAGGAAATCAAATCCAACAAATATACCCATTAATACTGTAAAACAGTAATATTGTAAAACAGTATTAATACTGTAAAACAGTATAAATCAACAACAGAATTAAAGCCATTTAAAATTTTACTTTAAAACAAGACGTTTTTTAAAATATAGCACCATAAAAAGCCTCCTTTTTGTTAAAAAAAAAAAGTTTTCAAAGGCTTGCTAGGAAAGGAAAATTCATTTTAAAAAATAAGAAAAACAAACATATTTCATCCCTCTTCAAGTCTTCTTCAAATCTTCCATCTTAATGCTTTTCACATTGGATCTATACCTTCATGTATTACCTTACTGTTCTTCACTTATTAACTCTTAATCAGTTGTGCTACCACTTCGTATATATTTTTCTTGTTGATTAATGTAGAATAGGTAATCTAACTGGAGAAATGTCTTTTATGATGATTATGCTGCTGATGACAATGATGAATTGTTTCCAATGAACAGTTGGTTGTGATTGGACTGTAGCTATCACATCTTGGCTTCTAAGGACATTTCAGGCTTGGCCCATTTATTGATCTTCTTAGCAGTCCACTCTATCTGTGAAACTCTTCTCCAAAACCACATTTCAAAGAAATTTTCTTCATATCAGCTTTCTTCACTGTTCAGCTTTCACAACCATACATAGTAACTGGAAATACGACTGCATGGACATCCTAACATTAGTATTTAATGATGTATCTTTACACTTCATGATTTTGTCTAGTTCCTGTGGACCATTCTTTGTTTTCCATAATTGTTAACAGATTTTAGCTAGAAATAGAGTAGATTCTCTGTAGCTTGAAGCAGCTTTATTGATATGTTATCTGTTCCTCATGGCTTATTTCTCCCAAGTGCTCTGAGAGTAGCTAGCACTTCACTTTCTAAAATTGGAGGTTCATCTTCAAATGGTTCTTCCTTGAAATAATCTGTCATCCTTTCATTTCTTTTATATAGTTTTTTCCATATACTGTTTTCACTATCTTTTTATTTCCACTTGGTGGAAATGTGTTCCTGATAGATGCTGATGCTGGTAGAGCATCCCAATTCTGGGTTTAGATTTCTTAGATCTTGTGGAAGAGATCTCCTGTTCTTCTTCTTTTTGTTGTCATCTTCCATTTCTCTGCATTGATTATTATAGTAGTTCTCCTTGTCCCTGTGCACAAGTTGTTGAACAGGTGCGTTCAGAGTTTTGGCCAAAAGAGGACACTAAAAAAAAAAATCCAATAATGCCTAAACATTGTGCTGTTGTGCCTTCAAGTTATTTCTGATTTCTGATTCATAGGGCTTTCCTGGCAAACTTTGTTCAGAGGCCAGTTCCTTCCACTGAGGCCAAGGGGGTATGAACTTGTTCAAGGTCACCAAGCGGGTTTCTATGGCTGAGCATGGATTCAGACCCTGGTCAACTGGAGTCCTACTCCAAAACACTCAAAACACTGTACCACACTTACTGTCTAAATATTAATTACTATGCATTTTGCCAAAAGGGTCTCAACTATTGGTCATGTCTACATCTCATGGTGGTGAATTCTGAATTTATCTCTGAGTTGCCTCAAGCAGTTCCATTTATCTGTGACCTGAAGTTCTTATGAGAGGGCAAAGAAACTACATCCTTCTCTCTTCAATCCTACCAGTAATTTATATAATCTCTTTATTATTGTTTTTCTTCCTCAAGTTTGCTTTTGTGGGGAGGCTTGTCTTTCCTCTGTTATTATTTCAGTTATCTCTCTGTGTTCTTTCCACAGCATTATGGTTCAGAAAGTGTGACCAGAATGGGACACAGTTGTGATAGGCACATCTCCAAATTCCATACTTGAGGCTATTGTCTTTTTCACACACATACCAAAAGAAGCCACTATCCCATATAGGAGCAGGCACAAAGCTCCTAAATATGGTTTGGGACTGTGGGCTATGGGAGGCAGGTTTAAGCCTGTGACTTATGTCTTCCACTGAGGTGCCACTCCAGATGCTTTCCTCATTGGAACATAGGAGAGGGTAAGGAGAGGGTTATCTCAGTGATGGCTTCGAGTTTTGAAATCCTTTCTCTTTAGAGGAATGCTGGACCTAGGGGCATATCTAGGGTGGGGCAAGTAGGGTATGTGCCCCAGACACCAATGTCAGGGGGTGCAAAAATGTGCATGTGGGGGTGGGAGCAGATATAGAGGTAAGAAGGAAGGGTCATAACTTCCACACTTCCTCTAGGCACTGTTTACACTAGATACATCACTGGTGGGATCACATACTTTACAGTCTTTTTGACATCATATTAAGCATATCCTGCTATTATCCCAATCTGACGGGGCAAACCCAATTAATCCCATGTGATCCTACTTTTTCAGCTGCTTTAAAATGTTCCAGTTTCTCTCTCCTTCTCACTCCCCTTCCTCTTTTGTCCTCAGCTTACTTGAGTTGCTGCAAACTGAGTTCAAAGTGCAAAAGTAGTTTTCATTCAATTAGGTGAGTGGAGCAGAGCGGAGAGGGAGAAATTCCGTCCTTCCCAATACGCTCAGTAAACTGTTGTTGCCTGTCCTGACTTGTGTGTTTTTCCTCATTATTAGCTTGCGCCATCTTGGCAATACTCTGATGTTGCATGGCCACACATCTCCCAGTTTTCACCTTGAAATGATAAATAAAGAATTTTTTAAATGAAGTCAAATATTGTAATGGGTACAATTTTTCAGTATATTTTGTGATGTTAACTTTCTAGTTTTTATTATGATAGTTTGATTTTTTTTTCATTGTGTTGCATTGTATGCAGATTTAAATAACCTTATCATCTATGCTTCTGGGCACAGTGACACTGCAGGACGCTACTGCATCTGAAGAAGGGTAATCTAGAAAGCTTTGAAATAATGAACAAATAAATGTTGCTCACCACTGCAGACTACGTACACTTCTGTATGAAGCTGCCATTTTCAACGGGCACTGTTTTCAGGGGCAAATGAGAGCTTGGGAGAGGAGCAAATTTTTTGGGGGGAGGGAGGAAGTACGGAGGGAAAGTGTTAACATTCCTCTCGCCACTTTGTGGTCACATCTGGAAAGGGGTTTTCTTTCTTTCTTTCTTTCTTTCTTTCTTTCTTTCTTTCTTTCTTTCTTTCTTTCTTTCTTTCTTTCTTTCTTTCTTTTGGGAGGAAGAGAAGAATCCAAATAGAGGATTCAAAGACATGTTTAAATGTCACGTCTAGTATGACCCCAATTCCAGTGCAGGTCGGGAACAGCCAAGCGGGTTGCAAAAACAGAACACAAAGTTCTGATGTGGGTCTGCCCCTTAATAAACTGTTTGGAAGCCAGTGGTAGAAAAATTGCAGGTTTCGATTTCCTGAAGCTTGCTCACTCGCTGGACTGCATGGGCTGCAGAATGATGTGTTTTTAAAAAAATAGAAATAAACAGAACATTGCAAAGCTTCCCATGTTTCGTGCTGTCAATTGAATTACTCAATAAATGGGCAAGTTCATGAGATATGAATGACAGGGATGGCTAAACAGTGTCCGGCTTTCTTTCCATCCACTTTGGTGTGCCTATTACAATGGTGACATTTCTAGCTTTATACCTCCTATTCTGTAATTGCTCTATCAGAGCAGAACTGAGCCACCTATTCAGATTCTTAGCATGTGTCAATCAGACTGGCAAATGAAGATGAATTACCTGTTTTGCCACTACCATCACTATAACCTCACAAAGAGATAATACACAACATAAATTTTTAACTACCTGTCTTGTTCTACCCGAAAACAAGAAATTCCCTTGCATTTTAATTTATTTATATAGATTTCACCCCACCCCTCAAGTGAAATCTAACAAATGGTCTGTGGGCTGTGAGCCAGCTGAGCAAAAAGGAAGCAGACTCTTTGGTGAGCCAGGGCTGACCTCTTGTGGTAGAAAAAAAGAAGTACTTCCCAGAAACTAACAACCCACTGCTACAGGCTGCAATTTCTATTGGCATTTCTCTTGCAAAATATACTGTACAGTCAACAGAACCAATATTTTTTTAATTAAGCAAAAAAAAGAAAACAAGGAACACAACAATACTACAGTGCTACAGAGTAATACAAAAGAAATAGACTACAAAAATAAACTACACAACTATGTATTATCAGAAAAGCGAACAAAATTAGAAATATTGAACTAAACTACAAAACACCAACTAAAATCTCCAAATAACTAAAGATTAGTTCCCGCCCTTGTTGCGAACAGTGAATAGCAATCAAGCAGTAACAGCTAACTATTACATCTTTAAATTTGACTTAAAGTTAATACTTGTTGCTTATTATTTTTATAGTAAATATACAACTTACAAAATTAATTGTTGGTTGATAATTCTAGGCAAGTATTAATAATGATTCTAACTTAATAATTAAAAATCATTTTTATCCACTTAATGATTACTTGTCAATTAAAAGATATCATTCCATAACAAAATTTCTTATAAGCATAACGTAACTCCTTACACACTAACTTAATAGAACCAATATTAATAATTAAGGTAGACACAACCCAAGTTTTCTTCACATCCACAACACTTGTCTTTAGACGTCATCTTAGTTTTCCATACTCTGAGACTGCGTCAGCAGACAACTTGATTCAAGGTTGAATTGTTTTTCCTGTATTTGCCTGAAGAACTGTAAAACAGTTAAGAAACTCCTAAACTCACAATGTAGAAAAAACCTATTTGCAAGATACCTGCATTCTAGAGAAAGGGTATAAATAGGGGAGGGATCTTGGCTATAGCTGTCAATCAGTTGGCTAAGAAAAGCATGAGCTAGCAATGCTAAAGTAATGTCTAATGCACCCATGCCATCTGGATTTCCTCATGTGTGATTTCTTGGACAACTGACTAAGTGGGAAGAACAGGTAAGTTGCAAGAAGACATGACTAATCTGACATGGAAACATTTTAACAATAAAGGTAGATCTGAACCAAGACATTTTGCTGTGTGAGGTGAGAAACAAAATGGTACCCTTTTCCCCCTACAGAATCTCCCTACCAGCTGACTCTTACCAGCAGATCAGTTTAGAGCAGGGGTAGACAACTTTAGAAGGCCATCTGCTGCCCAGGAAAACTTGGAGGGCCAAACTCCCCACTGTACCCACACCCCCCCAAAAAAAAACAAATTCAAAATGTTTTTTTTTTTTGCCCCCAACCACCCTCTAGGAGACACAGAATGCTTCTAACCATATTTGGGGGCTTTACTGGGCTCCTAGGAGGCATTTGGGTCATTTTGAGGGTAGATATATAGATACGGATATCGATATAGATATATGAAAAATTTTGCAAACATTTGTTTGACTAATAGGTGGAGTTCAAGGGGCTCAAAATGCAGTAGAAATGCTTTGCACACTCTCTAGAGGTCATTTTGGAGCAAAAAACGGGGAAATGAAGAAAAATGATATCTGGGGGGTTGGGGGCCCAAAAAATGGCCCTTAGGGACTGCATGCAGTCTAAAGGCCGCACTTTGCCCATTCCTGGTTTAGTGGCTCAGGAGAAATCATCTGAAGCACATCTGTCTTCCAGTGGAAAGGTGTGGCTGGGGGTCTGGGAACAAACAGGCAGGAGACTGCCCCGTACTCTCCAATTGTTCCGATTTGGCAGGGGCAGTCCCAGTTAATCTTTTTTCAGCGGCTCTGAAAATGTCCCAGTTTCTTTCTTCTCTTCCCACTCCGCCTCTCACTCCCCCTGTCCCATGACTCAGTTCAGTTGCTGCAAACTGACTTCAAAATGCAAAACTAGTTTGCACTCAATTACTCAGCAGGGAGGGCGAGGAGGGGGAAGATTCTTGCCCTTCCCCATAGGCTCAGGCAAAAGCAAACGGATGCAGCCCTTCTTAATCTGTCTGTTCTTCCACATTAAGAACTTTTGTCATTGTGAACAGTGTCGCTTGGCCACACATGTCTCAGTTTCTACTTGTGAAACACTGGAGAATATGCTGCCGTTGCTGCTCCCTTCCCCATCTGTTGTCTCACTCTGCTAATGGAAGGGATAGCCTTGAAGGAAGGCTTTGAGATACTGGTTTTAAACTGCCTGACCTTAAGCAAACAATTCCTGAAGCCTAGATTACCTGTGTTGCTTCAAATCAAGTGTGCCTTAAGCACTGACTATTCAAACTTTGGTTTTAAAATTATTTTTACAAAGGAGTTATAAAAGTTTTATTTATGTATTTTAATGTATCAAAGCCTTCTACCTCAGGGACCCCATATTTCATCTCAAAGGTCAATGCCTTAAATAAAGTAAAATAAATTAATATATTTGCTCTCTCTCTCTCTCTCTCTCTCTCTCTCTCTCTCTCTCTCTCTCTATACTTTACCTTACACAGATTTCCAGTATTTCTACAACTTTCTGGATTTTATAAAGAAATGTCTCATTCTAATAATGTTGCCTAACACAGTTGCTGTTCCCCTCTGAGAAATGCACCCTGTACTCTGGGGGCAAGTTTTGCCTTCTGCTCTTAGGAAAAGTTTTAGAGGGCTCCTCCAATATGCAGCAGGGACAGGTTGCTGAGCAGACCTCAAACCCACCTCAAAGCCATTGCCTAACCCATTTCCTGTTTCCCCCTGAGAACTGCGTCCACACTTTGGGCTTGAGACAGATCATCATGTGACCAGTAGGCAGAAAGAGATGGAAGCATTGTTCAAAGCTATATGGTTTCCGGATAAGTGTGTTATATTACTGAACCAAGGGCAGCAAATCAGTCACTAAAAATATAAAAGTTGCGAGGCGAGCCAGTGCATCGTTTATTGTTGAGTCCGAGTCGAGTCACTGAAGTGACTTAAGTTTGAGTCAGTCAACTTGAGTCTACATCTACATCACTGTCATTATTTTTAGAAATAGGGTCACAGCAGGGAAGGATCAGTAATTAAGACTGATCATTCAGAAGCCCTAACAGAATTCTTTGCACTGAAGTTACTCTTTAGTAATTGGTTAATTTTGTAATTTCATAATCCTGAAGACTAACAAAAACAAGAAGTTGTCTTGCAAAAGCTCTAGAGAACTAGGCTTTATGTAATGAATCAGCTGTAATTTGATGTCTCTTTAACATTCTCTCTCATTTAATCAATTAATAATCTAAATAATTCTAGATGTGAAATTTCCACCCAGGTCAATAATTTTCAGTTAAAAAGGATTAAGTTGACCTTTTTCATTAAAATTGTTCTAATTGAATCGATAACTTATTTAGTTAGTTGTTCCTAGCATTGCTATTAAGCCATTACAAGCATCTGACTGGGAACACCCCTTCAGAATGTATAGACTTTCTAACACATTTTCACTAGACTTCCAGAATCTGAACCTAGACCCTTATGAATGTAGAGCATGGCCTCTGCTACTGAGTTGTGACATTTCTGAAATATGAAATTATTTCTTTTCTTTTTTTTTCTTTTTTTTAAAAAGTATTTGTCCATTTGTGAATTAGGCTTCTTAACAAGCTGGTCAAGCCATTTATTAGATAATTTAAAGCAGTGAATCCCAAACTCTGCTCCTCCGGGTGTTTTTTTGAACTTAAGCTCCCAAAAGTCCCAGCTGCCCTGGCCAATGATCAGTAATTCTGGAAACTGAAATCCTGGAAGGTCAGAATTTGGGAAACACTGACTTAAAGAATACACTCTTCTTCTCCTTGTAACAAAATGGTTTACAGGCATGCTCCCCATATTAAATGAGGAAAATGAAGATAGTAAACAAAATGTGTTTCCTTCATCTCCCCCTCCAGTTGTCTTTTTGCTTTTCTGACATTGTTGAGTCAAGCAGCTCTTCTGTTATAGTCTTCCAGAGAGGAGGTGTTTGTTTGTTTTTCTTAAAAACACACAAAGTGACCTCAAACATGCAGAGGTGTTCCTCTTCTCCTGCGCACAGAAAAATGTGCAATGCAACATAAGTGTGCAGAGGGTTGTGGCCCCAATTGTTTGCACAGTTCTGCCTCAGGAATTATAAATAATTGCAACCATAGCCAAGGAAATAACCTCAATTAACAAAAGAGGTTGCTTCCGTCTACACACATCTCATGCAACTTTTTTTGCTATTATTGTCATCCTATCTTTCCATCTTTGATTCCCAAGAAAACTAGATAAATGTAAATCACAATCTTACATTAAAACACAATTTTCGAGAGATGAACTGCAAAAGAAAATGGGTTCTTCTCCTGTTCAAGAGTTCTAGTGAAGAGGCTATTTCAATAGATGCAGGGTTTATTGGTCAAAGTAAGTCAACATTATCTACCTCCCATTGATCCAATGGATCTACTTTGGTTGGCATTAGTAATGGAATGGAGGCCTCTGTTCTAAATGCACACCCTTCAACTGTCCCCAGTGTGGCAGGGACAGTCCTGATTAATCCTCTGACATCCCCCTTTTTACATGCTTCTGAAATCTCTCACTTTCTCCTCTTCCAACTCTCCCCCTTTGTTCAATACTACCCTCTTTTGCGGCAAACTGAGCTCAAAGTGCAACAGTAGTTTGCATTCAATTAACATAGCTAGGAGAGAGGATAGGAGAGCCACGCCCTTTCCAAAAGGATCAGGCAAAACCAAATTGCCACAGCATCTTCTAGCTTGTACATTTTCCCCCACTGATAACTTTTTCCATCTTGGTCACATGTGTCCCAGTTTTCATCCATGAAATGATGGGATGATATGTAAATGAAGCAGCCTCAATGATGAAGTAGCATCAGCCCTGGTGGGGGTTTTGGTACACTAGAGAGCTGTTGCTCCACTATACAGATTTCCAGACTCAGGAACTTCCTGGCTTAGAGCCCTGCTCTACCACTGAAGTACAAGAGGAAGAGATAACAGCTCCCCCCCACACACACTGTGTGCTACTAGCATCTGGTTCTGCTGTAGAGAGCCAGCTGCTTCCTGAATGCCTGGCTAGAATGCCCGGCTCCCCAGGCACTGTGGGGAGGTGTGACCAGGAAAATCACTTGTGCAATAGCAAAGATGAACTTCCTGGTCAGTCCTGCCCTATGCCAGAACTGGCTCCAAGATTCTGTACAGATATTCAAGAGACTGCCACATCTTTTCAGCAGAGCCAGCTGCAAACAGTGGTAGGCACTACAACCTGTACAACTGCCACCTGCCCCTCCAGCAGCACCCACCACCTTCTCTTCCTCCTTTGGGAGAACATCTCCAAGCTTTTCTTCATCTTGAGATGTGACACTCTCCTTCATCATCATTGCAGTTGTCGTTGTGTCCCTTCAAGTCATTTCTAAGGTGAATCTAACATGGTGTTTTCTTGGGAAAATTTGTTCAGAGGAGGTTTGCCTTTGCTTTCTTCTGAGGATTTGAATCCTGGTGTCCAGAGTTGTAGTCCAACTCCTAAAGCTCTACACCATGCTGGCTCTCCACCATTACTTCCCCTTCTTGGGGTAAATGCTGGGTGGAAAGATTCAAGGAGTACCACTATCTCCTCCTCTTCTTTGGGTATGTAGGGGAGGGGTGATCTGCTTCATGCCTAAGGCTTGGACCACTCTCTGAAGGGATGGGCTACATACACCAAATGTCTCCTTTCTACAGTGATTTAGAGGAGTAGGGACGCAGCTTTGTTCAGGACTACTTTTTCCAACATAGGTTCAGAAAGTTCAAAGTCTTAACAGAATATTTGGCTGGTGTATTCTACATTGATTTGATCACTGCAGGCTCTGGCTCAGGCTGACCAACAGAACTCCTCTATTTGCCATCATTGTTCTCTGGCCCACAGAGTGGAACAGCAAGAAGCCTAAGCATTCAAAGCAAGAAGCTGCAGGGTAGGAGAAGCCATTAAAAGAAACATCCTGTTTGAATACAACATGGTATTGCATAGTAAGTTCTAGGTTAAAGCTTCAATACACAATAGCAAAGATGGGAATCATGGATGTATCTGGCTTCAACCAGATTCTAACATAAGGATTTTGATATAATGATAATATCTTTTTATGATGACAATAATATCTCTTTACGCAATCTTTAAGTTACCTTGCTTATTTGCTTAGTTATGTAACACTACTCACGTAATTTTGTTTATTTCTTATTGTGTATATGACGTTGCTGTACATTGGGAGATACATGTTCTATAGGCTCTGAGAATGCAGTATGAGTGTGTATATATTCAATGAGGATTATCAAAAAAAAAGAAAAGAAAAAAGAAACATCCTGTTTAAGATACGTAGCCTGGAAACACTCACCGAATACCTGAAAGGCTGCCAAAGGAGAGATAAGAGCTAACAGAATTTTCTTCTTATTAACTGCAGACAGACAAGCTACGTTTTAGATACAATTTATTCCCATTCAGTAAAGTTTTAAGGAAGAAGCCATTACTGTCCTCACTCAGTATCATGTTCAGAAAATAGCTGATTGCATTACATGTTATTCTTTTGTTAGTTATGTAAGTCATTTTTCTGTTACTTAAAAAAAAACATTATTATTGATAAGAGGATGGCACGTATTTTTAAAAACTGCACTCAAAATGCCTCTAAAATCCTCTTTAAAATTAATCAGGAAACATTAATCTTTGTAAGATAAAAGTAGTTGACCCTCCACATTTGCAGGTTTGACTTTCATGGATTTGATTACTTGTGAGTTTCTTCAATCCCTGCCCACACACCTCAGGCCCTTCTTTTCTAGGGAAACCCTTCCTCTCAACAGCTCCACTAGGCCATGTAGCCCTTCGGTCGTCATCATCCTCTCCCTCCTCCTCCTCTTCCTCCTCCTCTTCCTCCACCACCACCTGCTGCCTTGCCAGCTATGGATGGCTCAAAGCACAGTTTCTCAGTACCACAAACCATCTCCCAATGCCTCCTCACACACAAGGAAGGAGATAGGCGAGAGAGGGGAAGTATAGCGCCACCATGCCAACCCACCCCCTTTCCCTGACCTGACTTGGATCCTGGGTGTCTGTTCCCCCCACTATTCCTTGGTTCCCTTCCCACAGACAGACACGCATGTATTTGTGTTTTTTCCACTTTTGCAAAGGTTCTGCTGTAACCATGCCATACACCCTATTCCATGGTAAAGTATAATTGGCAAGAAATATCACTTAATTGGCAAGAGATATCATCTCTATGATAAAATCATACACTTATGGTTGGAAAGCATCTGGGAAAAGGACTCTAGTTAGAAGCTCCATGTTAAGACAGATGACCTCAGCACAGCCAGGTGTTCAGTTCAAGTGGATTAGGTGAGAAAGCCCTGAGACTGATGGGCTTCAATAATCCTCCGAATGACCCAACCTTCAAATGTAATCACAAATGAGACTTCCCCAATGAAGCAACAAATAGTCATCATCTTGTAACCTCTTCCCACAGAAGCTCTCCTTTGTTCCCTCACCTGTCCAGATGTTAAGAGACTATCATGACTCCCATCAATGTTTTGTCACCTGAAGTTAAGACCGTTAGTCCGTTCTGGACCCCAATTGTCTGCTATGCCAGATAGCAATTAACACATTCCCCTTCAGGGCTAGGAACAGGCCCTGGCCCCAAGCCTGACAATTGTAGTACCTTGGACACACTTAGGCGTGTCACTCTGTCCATTGGTGGCCAGGTTCTACAACTCTGTGCTACCCACATACTCTTGTTTGAGCCATCTTGCTTCAATCTTCTGCTTCTGGAACTATCACCCACAAATCTCTTGCTATCTAGCCTTTCTCTCATTTCCCTTCATTAGCCTTGTATGGTTCTGGAGACTGTATGATTGCTCATGTGTGTCTGTGAATCCTCCAATAAAAGCATTCTTTTGACTCTCAACTGATGTCTTGCAGTTACTACTGGTATATACAGATGAAAAGGTCCTGTGGTTACCCGCTTCTCACAGGCCTCCTTTGAGCTTTGATTCCACATCTTTCTAAGGAGACACTGGCACTGCTGAAGGACCTCAAGGTCCTCCACCTTTTGGGGTAACACTGCACCCCGACCCTAACAAATGTGAAGGGCCAACTGAAATCTCATTTCTATTTGTTCCACTACTTTACAAGTATAGCTTTTAACCCCACAACAAAGCTGTGATTTATTATTTCCATGTTCCAATTCAAAAATTCTACAGAAAACATTGACTTTATTTGGAA
Organism: Cyclura pinguis; assembly: GCA_030412105.1. Taxonomy (NCBI): domain Eukaryota; kingdom Metazoa; phylum Chordata; class Lepidosauria; order Squamata; family Iguanidae; genus Cyclura; species Cyclura pinguis. The sequence goes on from CM059600.1 coordinate 138,595,040, forward strand.
TTATTAGAACTGTTGAAATTTATTTTGATATGTATCTCGTACTTTAAATATTATGCTTCAAATGAGTAAAAAAAAAAGGAAAACAAGACAAAGCAATCTTTGAATGTTCTAACATGAAAAATTCAACTGTTGCCATAAATGTAGCTTTAAGGAAAAATTTCTATTAAGTTACAGATTTCTGGTCATTTGTTTCTGGGCCAACGCTTCTTTGATTCTATAGGTGACAAGCCTTTTCTCAGGTACTTGCAGTTGTAGGGAATCTTTGCTTTCCAAAGATGGTCCATGCTGGGTGGCTGATGGAAATTGCAGGCCAAAAGTTTGGGAGGTCCCCCTCCCGCCCCTGCCCCCAAACTGCAGGTATGTTTTGGTTTCTTAAGCAAAACGCTTATTGTGGACATTGTTGTTGTCCTTACCTTTTAAAAACCAGCAAACACAACAATTCAGATTCTTCAGACTTCTTTAATTCAACAGCTGCAGACACCACACATCCTGGTTGCCTGTTATTTCTAAAGGAGCCGTAAGCTATCCTCTAATCAGTTTCACATATATTAAACACTAGTTGAACATGGCATTTAATGCTGGCCTTTAATAGTCCTAATTGCCTGTTGACTCTAGTCTAATGATAAAGCCTTTTAACATCTCACTTGTTCTTGCATGCAGCATGTGACCTCTTTCAGTCAGACTAATGAGTAATGGGCTATCATTCAGGGTTTCAGCAATATCAGCACCATCCATCTTCATCTTCCTCCATTGACTTCCCACTGGCTTTCTGCTGCTTAGATGTTTACATGAATAACAACGCTTGTCTCTGGGGCTTCATCTGCCACTGCTGCTCATTCCCTCCCACACTAGAAATGACGGAGTCATTTTACCTTCAGAAACGTGCCCAACTATAATTATTTAAGGGTGCCTCCAGGGACGTCTATAGCCGTTTTGTTCAAGCAGAGCTAAAGCACAAAGTGTGAAATAGGTTCTGAATTCAGGTTCCCAAGAACCTCAGGTCCCTCACTTAATTTAAGAGTCCTTCTATAGCCTTTGCTATAGCTGGTAAGCAATGCTTTCATTTGGGAAGGTGCTATGAACACACACGAAAAAGCAGCATATAAATGCTAGAAACTCAGGAAACCAAGGAGGGTGCTGAGTAAATTGTAGTGGGACAACACGGCACAGCTTTGATGTCAAGTACAGCTTCTCTCTCTCTCTCTCTCTCTTCTCTGTGTGTGTGTGAGAGAGAGAGAGAGAAAGAGAGAAAGAAAGAGAGAGAGGAGAGAGATTTTGAATTTCATAGGATTTCTGAAATACAGCCTACAGCAATGCTTCTCAGAGTGGTAGTCCATGTACCAGTGCTGGTCTGTAAGCTGCTGGTTCACAGTTTTTGTAGGAAAGAAAAAACAGCTGTAGCCAATGAGCACAAATATGTTGCTGGTCTCTGACACCCCAGGAGTAAAAACACTGTCAGTCTGTGACATCAGACGGCTAAAGATGCACTGGCCTCCAGTATGTGGTATTCCTTGGTACCCCATCAAGGTAGAGCATTTAGCCAGGGTATTTAGGCCTCTTTCCTGCCCTTACAACATGCCAGAGATTTGGCAAGATGACACTTTTCAAAATAAATTGTCACACAATCCAGCTTTTCTTAGCACAATAGTATATACCTTCCTGCACCCATAGCTCAGGTGGACTTGGACAAGGAACAAAAAATAGTCACAATGGTTTTGGTTATCCCATCTTTTTTATTTGAGCACACATTTCAATGAACTATACTCTAATGCAATTACAACCCCCATAATTCAATAATCCTGGGGTCACCTTGGGCAATCATGCATTGCAAGGATCATTTTTTTCCCTCACTTGCCTGAGTGTCTTGCTCCTTCTGCCAGACAAAACAGAATCTGGGGTCAATTTTTAGTTAGTGATTTGCCATACCACCAATGCACTGTCGGTGTACAACATCAGCCATGTACTTATTTCAGTACTGCAAATCAAGTGAGAACTAGTATGGTGATTTGTGTTGGATAAGGACTCCAGGAGACCAGGTCTTGAATTCCCACTCAGCCATGGAAACCTGCTGGATGACTCTGGGTAGGTCACACTCTCTCTGTCTCAGAGAGGCAATGGCAAAATTCCTCCGAATAAATCTTTTTTTAAAAAATGATAGGCTTGCCTCAGGATCACCATAACTCAGAAGTATCTTGAAGGCAGACAAGAAACCATACATCAGACTGCTTAAATACGGTTTGCTGAATAGTTTAGCATGTTTTAGACTGTTTAAATTACTGCACACTGCTTTACATTTAAAATTTGGCTGACTTGTTTTACATTAGTTTTATCTGTATATTATCAAAAATTGTGGCCAGAAGTGACCTCGTATCACTTCCAGTGTTCCTGAAACGTGTGGGGGTGAACTTAAACTCTGCTCTGGTTAGGCCATCTACATAAGCTCCATCTTGCCATGCAGCCTATAATATGAAGGTTGGACTAAGTGGTACTTAAGTACCCAAGTCTTGCAGTGTATCTTCCATTATCTGATACTCTCCAACTGTCCTGAATTGGAAGGACAGTCCCTATTAATCCTCTGTCACCCCACTTTTTCAGCCACTTTCAAATGACCAAATTTTTCATCTCACTTTTCCCCTGTGGCCTCAGCTCATGTCTTGCTGCAAACTAAGTAGTTTGTAGTCAGTCAACTCGGCTGCAGGGGAGGGGAACAAGAGGGATGGAGAGTGGCCCTATCCATAAGCTGAAGCAAAAACAACCTGTTGCAGCCTCTTCTAGCTTGTGTGTCCTTCCTCATTAATAATTTTGCCATCTTGGCCACACCTTCATGTTGCTTGGCCACATGTGTCCCAGTTTTTATCTCTGAAATGTTAGAGAGTATATCATCTGAACCTACCTCACAAAGATGACAAAACTAACTTGTAAGGATGGCCAAGACGTCTCACAGGAGGGCTTCTTGAAATAATGGATCATCTGGTGGTTTATGCTGGACTTCATTCAAAACCATTAGTAACTGATCATTATCACAGAGGAAAATGAACATAATGGATGGCTTGTTCTGGAACTATGAAGCATTACACTCAACATTAACCATTTTTTTAAAAAAAAACACAAGGTATTGCATGTGGCACAAAATATTTGCATGCTCTACACTCTGAACATCAGAAAGACCTATTGACTCTATTGGCACTCATCAAAAGTGAAATATGAAATCTCAGCTATATGGAATTTCACATGAAACTCAAAGTAAACCGTAAGAGATTTTATCACTGGTGCAGTAACCCTGCAAAACTCCTATTGGATAGGAAAGTGCTTTTACGCTTCAGTGCTTTCTAAAATGGCGAAGAAATGTCCTCAAGTCATTTGCTTCTGAACCAGTGAGGAGTTTTTATTATTATTATTATTGAACTCATAGGAACCCAACTTTCTGGGAAATTGTTGGGAGTTATTCTTTCACGGCTTGGAGCTTGAAAGTTCAAGACGTTTCCTGTCCTTTCCTTGATATTTTTACAGTTTATCAACTCTGTGCTATGAAGTTATTGGAACGCACCTGTCTTGCATAGCTTAAGCCAAAACTTCCACTGCAAAGTGACTTCGTTCACAGCTAAAGAATACTCTTCAAGCTAAGCAGTAAAGCAGAGGCAATAAGTGAGGGACTTTGAAGGACAAAACAGAAGGCCAGCTGTGCTCTGCCTATCACTGTGAAGTGGAAAAAACACAGGAACTTGGAATCCAGAAGATTATTGGTGCAAATTACCGCAGCAGACTAATATCTCAACAGGGCACCCTCTATAAAGATGACTGCTTGGCACCCACATTACTGTTTGGGTGTTAAATGAGGACATTTGTGATTTTATTTAGGAGTCTTGGTAGATCACAAGCTGAACATGAGTCAGCAGTGTGGTGCAGCAGCCAAGAAAGCCAATGCAATTCTTGGTTGCATCAATAGGAGTATGGTGTCTAGATCGAGGGAGGTAATGGTACCACTCTATTCCGCATTGGTTAGGCATTGGTTTGGAATACTGTGTCCAGTTCTGGGCACCTCAATTTGAGAAGGATATCAACAAGCTGGAACGTCCAGAAGAGGGCAACCAAAACGGTGAAGGGGCTGGAAGCCATATCCTATGAAGAACAACTTAGGGAGCTGGGTATGTTTGGTCTGCAGAAGAGAAGGTTAAGAGGGGACATGATAGCCATGTTTAAATATTTCAAGGGGTGTCCTGTCAATGAGGGAGCAGGCTTGTTTTCTGCTGCTCCAGAGACTAGGACAAGGAGCAATGGATTCAAGCTGTAGGAAAGGAGATTCCACTTGAACCTCAGGAGGAACTTCCTGACAGTCAGAGCTGTCCGGCACTGGAATATGCTGCCTCAAAGTGTGGTAGAGTCTCGTTCTTTGGAGGTTTTTAAGCATAGGCTGGATGGCCATCTGTTGGGAATGCTTTGATGGGTGTTCCTGCATAGCAGGGGGTTGGATTCGATAGCCCCTGGGATCTCTTCCAACTCTATGATTCTTTTCCCTAGGGCAGCCTTCCCCAACCTAATATGTGCCAAGTGTTTTGAGGTACAGTATTCATTATCCCTTTGTTGGGGATGGTGGGAGTTGTAGCCAAAGATATCTGGAGATTATTGGCAAGGAAAGGCTCCTCTGGTGATTACTGTACAAATACTGTTTGATGTTAGTTGTTCAAGCCTAATGTTTAAACTCTTGCCTCTGAAAGCCTGAACAGAAGCAACTTTGTTCCTGAACTATTAGTTTGATTGGGGTGTTCCAAGCTACTCTGAGCATGAATAGTGTAAAAACTTTTGTTTGTTACCATACCCCATAAAAACAGCTGTAGACTTTTATCTGGATGAACTAACTTGAAGTAGAGGCTATGCAATATACACAAAATTCACTTTGGCAGGTTCCTGGGGCAGCCAATTAGAAAGGCATATTCTCTAAAGGCAAGAGACTGATGCACAATGTGAGGGATGCCTGATGGTCCCAAAGATAGGCATCTATTTTCCAGGGAAGCTGAAATTGAATGCCCTACAGCATCTGGAAGACTGCATGATTTCCTCTTCCACTGCAGTCATCTGCATACTGAAAGCAATGGTATTCATATGATGAGTATCAGCAAACCTCAGCTCATGGTGCTTCCCCAAACACAATAATTTATCCCATATCCTCTGTGCCTGATCCAGGATTTACACTACTATCAATAAAATTATGACAGACAAAATACGTTTATCTTTAACACTCCCTGAAAAAATAACCTGTATTATCATCTCCAGATAATTCATCAGCTTTCTGTTCCTAGAACTGAAAAAAAGTGAATTAAAATAAAAGAGCAAATGTACTTGTATTAAAATCCTCGTTTTGCTCTTCATTATTCATTCATATGTCACGGATTTCAGCCTATTCAACCTTGTATCAAAACGTGGTATGTTTTTCTGCCTAGACTTCATATTTTAAAATGAAAATGAATCCAAAATGAAAATCTATACCAGGAAAATCAATGTATCTATTTTCAGAAAAAGAATAAGGCCAATTGAGGGAGGCAACAGGCAAGTGCCAAACACCAATCAGGTATCAGTAAAATGTTGGTAAGAGAAATGCTCTTTTAAATTTATCCACATTTTAAGAAATCATAGAACATCAGCAGAATGGATTATTTTGTGTTACAAAATGATAACAGACACCTAATAAGGTGGGATCAGTTGCTAACACAAAGAAGCTGGGAAGTGCAATTGAGAAAAGACACAGATATATAAACACATGTGTGCGGGTATATGAGTACAAATGCATCTCTCACTGTGTGTGTACACACACAAATATATGAAATGTAAAGGAACCACCAAAGCTACAAATGCTTAACTTAGAAAACACATTCTATTACAAAATTTATATATAGGCTCCCTACCACATCAGGATCCCCATGCAAGCCACATATGAAAATCTCTGCATGAAATCCATATGTATCACATGTATGAAAGTGATAATGATATGTGTAGCTGGGAGCACATATTTTTATTATTGATGTGTTTTTCTTTTGAAGTGCCTTTAAGCTGTGCCTTAATTTAATTCTGACTTAATACTGATTCTTGTTTTGTCTTTTTTTTAATTCAATATTACTATAAGCAATCTTGAGCCACATTTCTGGAAGAAAAGTAGGATAAAAATCAACAACACAAATGAATAAATTTATGTTATGCAAACAGTTATTTGATGGTTAAAATCAGGGTGAACACTTGCCAGAGCCAATGGTATGTGTTTTCAAAGGCCAAAATCCATTAGAAAACTGACTGTTACAATAGAGAAGAGCAATCCATCAGTGTCATTCCAACCAATTTCCTGGCAGGTTACACAACAGCACATAAGACAATAACTGAGTAATACAGCATTGCTTCTGAGATTTTGCATTTCCCTTTGATATGGCAGCCAAAGCCTGCCACTCAACCCAGAAAACACAGGAACAAAACCTAACAATTTTGCTAGATGGCACTTGATCTTCTTCAGTCCTCTTTGTGAGGAGAAAAAAAACTTTCACACATACAACTGAATAATGGTATAAACAGGAACCTCTATAAGAGCTGTTCAAAAAAGACAAGTCAGTAAGTATGACAGCAATACATCTTTAATGTCATATTGTATTTTTAACATATCTAGTGTGCATCAAGACTTCAGATTGAGACAAAGTTAGAATATGGAAATAATTGACACCAAAAGTGGCCTCCAAAAGACATAGGTGAGGAATGCTGGAAAGTTATCTGTAGTCTTTCCATGTTTTACCTTGAAAGATTAGTTGACAAGAAGTTGCAGGTGGGACAGAGGAATGCAAATGCATTGCCAAAAGCTGCCTTGAGGTTTTTTTGTTTGTTTTAAGCAGAAAGCCTTTATATCATTCATTCCAGTACTTCCAATAAAGAAATAAGAACACAAGCTTTAAATGACAGTACCCTTAAACTGGATATTCAGGATAAGCAGTGTTACATGTCCCCATTACAAGTTTATCTTTTTGCTCTCACAAGCAGGGTAAAAACAAGTATCTGAAGTAGCTAAGCCACCAGCTTTGGTAAGAAACTATCAGGAATACTTCTACTGTTACAGCTCTTTTTCTGAACTCACCTATGAGGATTCAGATGTTATATGCAAACTACTCATTTAACAAAAAGGTTTAGTAATTTTCTGGATTTAATGAGATCCAAATATCTAAGGTAAAATCTCAGCCAGCAAAAAGCAATGAGAACATCCATGTCTCCTGTTTCCAACTGACCAAAGAGGAAGCCTGGTTAAACAGATTACTGTTTAACTATTCTCTGAAGCATCAAAACTATACATTAGTTGCAAAAATAAAGTGTCACGTTAGTATATTTTATTATAGCTCAAAGCAAAGCAAAGCAATCACCCATGTTTCCCACTTCAATTTCAACTGCAAAAAAATAGCTTCTAAAATGAAACATGAAAACTCTATGCTTTAATTTCTTCTTCTTCTTCTTTTTGGCAATTAAGGAAATGATTACTGAGGGAAATTCTGCATAGCAAATGCAAACACATACATACAACTGTACTTTTCAAAAGTGAGCAAATAGATCTTCTTATCAACTGTTACTGATGGCTCTTAAGAATCACATCACTAGATATTTATGTAAGCCAGTTGGCAAAACAGAAAGAAATGACAAACAAGACTCTTTGCTTGCCAGTGCCTCTTGTAATTTCACTAGTGCAAGACCATGTTTTTACCTGATTGAATTAAACCTGAAACATACAACACTCAATACAAAACTAGTTTTCTTTCCCTGCATTTTAAAAAAGTGCCTCATACCATACTTACACTAAAATATTTACAAATTAATGGAAGACAGTCTGTCTCCATCTCTTGTCGGTCAGGAAAGGCCAAAGTGACTCCTTAATCCCAACCCGAAAGGGAGTGTACTGTTCAATGCCCAACATGCGTAGTCTGGAACAGTCAAGCTGTGCATTCTTGGGACGAAGCGCACCCACTACTGGGCTATCTGTAATCTAAAGATAAAAATATGCAGCAAAAAGTGATATATATACAGATTCTGTACAACAAAGAATTAAGGCATTTTTCCATCAGGTCACCCCCACCCCACTTTCTCCTGTCCACAAACAATATACAAAATTATCTTATATATTTTCCATAGTATTACTCAACAGTGAATAAAGAACTTGACTAGTACTGAAAGAGAAAGGCTACTTTCCCAAAACACTTGGCTGTGTCTTATTCTAAGGATCCAGCTTGCCACACATACACAGTGGCAATTCAGCTACTTGCACTCACGAAACTGCTCCTAAGCAGAGCTGAGAAAAGCTCTGTTTTTGAAATATAGTTCCAGTGGCCCTGCTCGCTGGGGTATTCTGGAAATTTTAGTCCATAGTTAACATCTCCAAATACTGGGGTGAAAGACCTTTCTAAAACAAACTCCCAGAAGTTATTCACCTGCAAAACTTAGAAATTTCTTACACTTGGAAGAACCAGGAACTTTGACTTTCCTTTAGCGCCCAGTTAATTTCTGCCCTAAAAGTGTTTCTGGACTGGGCAAAGGGGAAAGATGGAACACTCTGTCCCTCCTTCACCAACTTTCTTATTTACCAGTAATGAATTCCACACACTTGCCTCCAAGCAATCTTTTTATCATGTAAGGCCAGTGTGGTGTAGAGGTCTGAGTTCTGGACTAGAACTCTGACAGACTAGGGTTCTAACCCTGCTCAGCCACAGAAACACACTGGGTGATCTTGGGCAAGTCGCTCTCTCTCAGCCTCAGAAGAGGGCAATGGCAACCCTCCCTCAACAAATCCTGCCATGGAAACCCCATGATATGGTGACCCTAACTCAGAAGCAATGTGAAGGCATAAATCAACAAGGCCACCAGTCACGTGCTTCAATTCAAGCTGAGAACAGAAGAGCTGAGGCCAGAATGACAACTACACTCAGAACACAATTATATTCTCAATATACAAACAAACCATATATATACAATATACAGACAAACCCTAAGCATCTAGTCAATTGTCAGATGGACACCTTTGAAACAGCAAAGGTAAAAATAAAGAATCATCCCAAAAAAAAAAAAAAGGCAATTTCAATGATCTGGACATTTGGTCAGACAAAGTAAATACTGCTCCACAATATAAAGCAATCAACATATGTACAGAAACAGAAGCCTGATTTTCCTGTCTCAATGTACGAGGTTTTATAATACAGGTGGAAATCATGTAGCCTTCTAGATGCTGCAGGACTGCAGCTCTCAGCATCCCTCATCAGTGCCTTTGCTAGCTTGGACACTAGGATTTAAACTCCAAAGATACCTAGAAAGCCACATGGTTTCCACTATTACAGCAATGGTGACTATTACTTACTGGTCTCAAGTGGCTACTGGGAAGGTTGAATGCATCAGCCATAGCACGGGCCATTTCAAACTTAGTCATCTGCTCATTACCGGACCAATGGAATATTCCTTTTATGGAGGGATCCTAGGGAAAGAGACAAATAGGGGACACTTGGATTCTCATGTATTCTATTGTGCTGAGCTGCTCCAAGAGGAAAATTTTCCAAGCTATACTGCAAAATAAGAAATAGCTAACACCTTTGGACTAAAAAATGACTTTCTTGTTTTAACACAAGAGCGCCACATGTGGTTGTGGTAAGGCTGCAGGCAAGAATTCTGATCCCTTGAACCCCTCCTTCATAATGATAATTCCTAGCTGTGTCCTGTTCTATACTTTCGGTTCATTTATACAGCTTTCTGAAGAGTGATTTAGAAATGCAAATATTGTTTGTTTTCTTTAAATTGACAGAGACTTCTAACACCTACAAGTATTTCCTTGAGGAGAAACTGGAACTACTTGCTATCAATCAGACACTAGTACTCAAAGGTGGTACTACAGAACTAAAAAAACAATAAAAAAAACAAAAAAAATCAAGCACCTTGTCTTCTATCACTGTCCAAAAATACTACAGAGTGCCCATGAACTGAAGTGATTATATGAACAGCAATCACTAAATTCTGTAGTAGACAAAATATATTAGAAGGAAACATAAATTAACTGCAACCTTTCTAATTTTTTCTTCCCCTTTCATTATTGTACTCTGCACTGCACAGTTCATCATGACTTCTCAAATTATGGAAGAGCATCAGTTCTACAATGTGATGAAATAAACTTCCAGCTTGTCACTTAAAAAACTCTAATTATTCTAAAATCATATATTAGGAAAGACTGTTCCAGCTACTTCCTAAATGCTACACAAATCAAGGCCATTATAATTTTCTGTGTATAAACAATGTCTAGGCCTTGTTTTGTAAGCATTTATTTTGGCACTGATACCCACCTTTCCAAAACATGACTTATGGTCAAGGCCACTTGAAATGAAAAACCTTTAAAAAGACATCCTTTCTGAGGGCACTGGAGAAAAAATGTCAAGTTCTGGACTCTACTCTCCAATGAAATTGTAAATAAATATTTCTTGCACAAATAGTATTTAGAAAGACAAGGTGAGGGCTTAATAAATATCACAGACACCTGAAAAAAAAATGGAAATCTTTGTAAGATGTCTAAATGATATGTCTTGCTCTTTGTTTCACAGCACTGGATTGGGTTTCCTTTGTGCCTTTACAGCTGGGAGAGAAACAATCAATGTAATTATATCATGTTCAGAGAAGAATGATCCAACAGAACTATCCTTGTTGATGAAGAACACTTCCCCCCCCTTTTTTTGTAGAAGGTAATTGTGCTCTTAAGGAAGCAAGATACCAACATTCCTCCCAGCTATTCTTCTGCATTCATTATAATCTACTTGCTACTAGCTCATTTACTGGCTTTCTGGTAACTCACCTTTGTCTCCTCTCCAATACTCAAGCCCTGAGAAATATTAGTCTTTTCAATGTGAAAACACTCCATAAACTAATTTAGCAGTCTCTGTCTGAACAATGCTATGCTTCTGTTACCTGTATTAACATTCAAATGTTATAAGCCTAATAAAGCAATTAATACTTATTTTTGAAATCTTGAGCATTCCATGAAACTATGGTGGAGTCGTTACTGGTACTGTTACAGTCTTACATGTATTCTCGTATGGTACAAAGCAGCTATTGAAATCTTGGCTGAAACTGACTGACATAATTTCTCACCAGCATTCTCTTCTCTGCTAGCTGTCGGCAAACACTGGCTACATCCTTAACATAGGTAGGAAACCTTTGTTGCCAGTGATCCATGTTGGCTGATTTATTGTTGAATTGCACTTTATCAAACATAACTGTCACAGCACTCTCGTCCAACCGTTCAACTTCTCCATATAAAATAGGAATTCTAAGCACAGCAGCACCTAAAAGATGAGAAAAGCTATAAATACAAAAATGTATTTAGGTACAATGAACTTCTTAAACTGAGCTTTTTAAAAAAGGCACAACATGTCTTCAAACTATTGTAAGATAGTTCACCACATCTAAATGATGCTTACTTATGTGTTGTCTTTTAAACAATATTAGTAAAAAGGAGATGTCAAAAAGACTTCAGATTTTACGCTATTACTCATGCAATAACTGCAAGGGTACCTCAAAAAGCCCTTTAAATGTATAATCGAGAAGACACTAGGACAGGAGTGGGAAATAATTTAGATTCAATGAGAAAAAGAGATATATACAGAACAATTACTTTCCACTCTTTGAGGATAGCTATACTGTGTTCCACACTTTGCAACCCATTTCCCCCAATTCTGGTTGATAAACAACATGCTTCCTTTTAGGGCCTGCGGTATTTTGTTCTCTTGAGCAAGGATAACGTTTTCTAAAAGAAGAAATTTCCAGTCTTGTACACTTCTCTCTGTTCATTACCACACTGCTCTTTTATGGTGCACAACTTCATCTTTCCAAGTCAGCAGTGTAAGTTTTATGTGACTTTCTATCACTCTGACTTTAAATAACCTTGGAGCTTCCTGAAGGTATTTGACTCTCCCCATTACTCTCTTCTATCTGACTATTCCTACTTCCCTTAAACTCCTCCTCTGGAAAACAGACAAAGGTTACTACACTAGTCTATGAGATTTTTTGTTTGTTTGTTCCTTCTAAATATACGAAAATGTTTATTCTTTTGAAATGTGATGATTTTAGCTTCCTGCCTCATATTCTCTCAACATTTCAAAAACACTTCTATACATGTTTTGTCAAAAGTATGTCCAAATGAGCGTCATTTTCCCAGGTAAATTTGTATAGAATTGCAGCCACCTGAGCTTAATTGTTAAGAAAAAAATCTTGCCAGCTACACATTTACACTTACCTTCACTGTTCCGTAGAACTACCTTTTCACCCTCTAATTTAGTTTGGCCATACAGATTTAGAGGATTAGGTACATCGTTCTCCTTATAGGGCGGATTTGTTCCATCAAATACGTAGTCTGTACTAATGTAGATCAGAAATGCTCCTACTTGTGCTAGGATAAGAAATAACATAAGCAGTCTTAATGGTGCACAAAACAGTAATTCTGTCTTTCATTGGCTGCTGACTTGCTGAGATAGAGCAAAGATATTCTAGACCAAAATCTATCTCTAGTCAATGAGATCCTATTAACTATTTCCTCTTTAAAGTTGTTTTATTCTAACAATTAGGAATATATATTTCATGGATTGAACTCTTGTAGACTACTGATCTCTCTAACGCCATATCTAATGCACCCCAAGAAGGGAAAAAAATCCATTTTTTACCTGCTTCTTTTGCTATGTTTCCTGAAGCAACCACATTGAGCTGAGAAGCAACATCTGGCTGACTGTCTACAACATCTGGCCTCCTCTCAGCTGCACAATGTATTATCACATGAGGCTGCAAATTAAACATTCATATGAATACAGAAGAAAAATGTAGCTGTAGCAAATCCATATTGCCAGCCAAATAGTATAAATGGAAGCATATTTCAATTTTCAAGTAAACTACCTCAAGAGAACTACAACAGGGAGAGGAATGGGTGACACTCCAGATATTACTGGACTGTAACTCCCATGACCCCTCACCATTGGCTCTCCTCGCTAGGTTGATGGGTTTTGCAGTCCAACAACATCTGGAGGGCCAGGGTTTACATAACCAAACAAGATAAATTTTGTGACTATTTTCTCCTACTTATGCAGCAGTCTTATTCTAATGACCCATTTCCATGCTGGATTCATAAATACACTAGAAGCTAACAAAAGATATTTTAAAAGGTTACTTAAAAAAAATCCCAATACAAGGCTACCCTCCTGCAACACAAGTAATCAAATCTGCAAGAAGGGCATCCTATTTCCTAATACAAAAGCTAGTCACTGTTACACAGACTGTTACAGACATATGGCATAAAAGCTATTCATAAATCCAAAGCTGAATACTGTTGAGATAGCTGAAGATGGACCATTACAGATATACCTCAGTTAACAAAGTACATGTGTTCCTGAGGACTCCTTCTTTAACAGAAAATATGGTACCAGAAGCAGAAATAGCATGGAAAGAATAGAGATAGGTTCCTGCACCACAAAAAAAGAAGAGCAGTTCAATATGTTTCAGCAAAACATTTTATCCAAAACTAATAATATGCACAAGGGAAATGGAACTGCCAGGTCACGTTATTTATTTTATATTCCATCTTTCTTCCAGGAACGTTGTATAAAGAAACAAAAACATTTGGAACTTTCTAAAGACTACTTAAAAACTTCTTCCAAATCACAGTAAGGGTCTCTGGAAGCAACTGCTGTTTACCTTGTCTGTTGTAAGCAGGCACAGAGCTACAGTATGATCAGCTAGGGTAGAATCCCATTCTTTCCCAGCTCAAGCTTTATCGTATTGTTTACTGCACAAATACTGCTCCAACCTGGTGCTGAAAGACCACATTTGTCCAGCCCTCCTTCACCAGCTTTCCAATGTTGATGCTGCTAAAAAACCTTTTTGCTAGAGAGAGAATGAGGAGTCCCTGGTGGATCTAAAAAGACCTTGTACGAAGGAGCTTCGCTGACACAGGCCTTGCTAACTGAAGTACGCCTGCATTTTAAAGGTTAGACGATTGGACTATTAGGACCTTTTGAGCAATGTGGATGACATCTGCTTTCCCCTTCTTGCCACAATTCTTACCTGAAATTCCTGGATTAGGTTACGAACAGCAGTGGCATCCAGAAGATTAACTTGCTCAAACATGGGGCGAGCTCTACTGTACCCACAACCGACAGTGTGCCAATGATTTGCTTTAAATTCCTTATATACAGCTCTACCAAGGAGGCCAGTGGCACCAGTAACCAGAACGCGTCTGTTGGGGATATCAACATCATCCTGTAGAACAAAAACACATGTTATTTACTGCTACCAATTATTACAGTAATGTCTTTTTTTCCCCAAGACTTTTGAGTGCAATCGTCTGCATGTCTACTCTGAAATAAATGTCACCAGAATCCACAGGATTTACTCCTAAGTTAAATATGCATACAACTCCCATCTTTACATACGCAGAAGTCTCAACAATACAGAAATACTGTGGACAAAATCTGCAAGTTGTGTTGTATTGTTTTTAGCAAAAATTTACACTTTCAGTATTAAAAAGGAAAAGATCCATCCTATCTATGTTTGTTTTTATTGCATGTCTTCAAAACATCTCTGACCCATGGAGACCCTATGAAAGGGTTTTCCTGGGAAGATTTAGTCCAGAGAGGTTTATCACTGCCTTCCTCTGAGGCTGAGAGGGCACAACTTGTCCAAGGTCACTCCATGGGTTTCCATGGCTGAGTGGACACTCGAACGCCAGCCTCCAAAGTCATGGTCCAACATTCAAACTACTACACCATGCTGGCTCTCTATAGCTACCATACATCAAAAGTGATTTGTATTTAAAGCATTTTCTTGTCATTGTTATATGCCTTCAAGTAGACTCTGACTTAAGCCGTTTTTGTGCCAAGATTTTTTTTCAGAGGACATTTAGTAAAAGGCACTTTTCAAAACAAAATAGATTATCTGAATAAATTTAACACATATTTATTTATTTACTTTGTAACTTTCTATGCTGCCTTTCAAGGCAAAACTGACCAGAGAGGGCTATTCAGCATAAACATAAGACATACTCACATCCTCACAACACCCATACCAGAAAAAAAATGGAAAATCTTAATACAGTGTGCCCTTGGTATCTGCTAGGGTTTGGTTCCAGGAAGACCCCCCGCAGATATTAAAATTCAGGGATGCTCAAGTCCCATCATGTATAATGGCACAGGAAGATGGTGCCGTTACATAAAATGGCAAAATCAAAGTTTACTTTTTGGATTTTTTTTTAACAGAGGGAATATTTTCAAACTGTGGTTGGTTGAATATGTAGATACAGAATCCACATATATGGAGGCAGACTGTATAAAAAAATCAAATCATTAAATAAGCAGTTTAAGAACATCTCATAGCCCAAAACCCTCATGAGCAATTTGAACAAATAAGAAAATTTGGTCAAGTTTCCCACAATGGCAAAGCTGACAACAGAAATGCTGGGTTCATGTGAATTGCGATGAAGAGGATTAATTATTTAAGGCAGAGCTTTCCAAACTGTGTGTTGCAACACGTTAAGGCCTGGGGAGTGACAAAGATCTGCTCTTTATAACACTATCAGGAATGAAACAGATCAGTTTGGAAATGTAGCCAAGTAGGCTGCTAGTTAGGGAGAAAGACTTCAGGACCTCTTCACAGAAATGTATAGGGTGGTTTGCATTTTGCACCATAAGCTTATACAGAAAGAAAGAAATGTCCAAGCCTAAGGCATGTTTAGTAAAGATAATATTCCACTTTATTCACAAGGGCAGGGCTTTCCAAATGGTTTGCCATGACACATTAGTGTGTCACCTGAAATGTGCAGGTGTGTTGCCTACAATCTTGGAAACGTATCTTATTATTTATAAATCATATATTTTTAAAAATATATGAATGGTTTTGACGAGATATGTTGTGTTCCCATACATTTTGTTATTACAATTTATATATGTGTCTGTATCTCTTATAAGGGGTTAGTTTAACCTCCAGTTTGCTAGTAAAACTGAATTACTGTGTCACAAAATGACGCACGTCTAAAAAAAGTGTGTCACCAACACGAAAAGTTTGGAACGTTCTGCACTACGGTTCACGCTCACGAAAAAATTAGGACTGCATTTTATCCAATCTCCTTTCCTGGTCAGTAAGGTTTTGCTGAGAGTAAGCTCCACAGAATAAAGTGGGCCTTAAAAGTGGGCGTACCTACACTACAAAATTGCAGCACTTTGACACCTCTTTAACTGTCAGGACTTCCAGGATCTGCCGTCTGGCGAAGCGCTTTGACTTCCCTGCTAGAGAACTTGAACCCTGCAAGAAGCACACCCGAGGGCTCCACGTTCCTCCTCAGCGCACAGATCCACGGGGTGGAACCACGAGGAAGCGCGACCGAACTCGCGCAAGGCGGCCACCCCCGGAGAAAGGAGGGGCGCGTTCCCCCCCTCCGCGCCACGACGCGACCCTACGCGATCCCACCGGCCGGACGACCTCACCGCACATCCAAAGGAGTTTCGCTCCCGCGGCTTGCAGGACGAGGCTCCGCATCCCACGGCTCAGATTTAGCCCCATTAAATTTAAAGGGACTCCCGAACGACCAGTTCGAGGTTGGGAAATGCACCCTCCCTCTCCTCCCGCGACGTCGCTGGACTGCAGCTCCCATCGGGCCCGCCCACTACACACAGCCACTGGGAAGGGATGATGGGAGCTGCAGTCCAACGACAAGCGGCGGGCCACAAGCTCTTAAACACATCCGGGATGACCCTGCCAGGGCCCGTTCCCCCCCCATCCTCCTCCTCCTCCTCCTCCTCCTCCTCCTCGGCCCCCTGCGGCCCCTGGAACTGGGCGAGAATATAAGAGCGCCCCACCCTTCCTTCCGCACCGCCTGAGGACCGGAAGGGGGCGCGGCCCGGGTTTGTTTACCACGGAGACACTTAAGAGAAGAAAGCGGGGAGAGGCAGGCGGAGCCCCAATCCCGTCTCACCTCCTCGAGCCAGCAGCTCCCCGGCTCAAAGTGGATCCGGAGCCCTTTCTCCCACCCGACCATCCCGCCTGCCTCGGATCGCACGCAGCCCGGTCTTCCTGGCGATGCCCCTGCTCCTCCTGCTGCTGCTGCTGCTGCTGGCGGCGGCCGTGGCGTCTGCAGCCCCCCGACGATGGCCCGCCTACCCACAGCCTCAGCAACCGCTCATTCGCTCCGTCACCCTGGAAGGAGGGGTTTGGGCAATCCGCGCCTTTGATTGGTTTTTTCGTCCTGGAAGGCGGGGTGTTTTGGGCGCTCGCATCCCGCCCAAGGCGAGTGGGCTCGGGAGCGGCTGCACCGCGCAACCCACCGAGGACGGTGAGGCGGTTCTCCCAGCATCCTCCACGCCGCCCTTAAAGGAGGCCGAAGTCGCGTTATCGAGCCAGCCAATGGGCGTGGGCGTCTCCACCTGTGGCGGGGCGCTCGCGTCCCTTGTGTCATAGTCGGGGGGGGGGAGGGCGAGGGAGGCGGGCTTCGGCTTTGGTTTCCTCGGAGTGGGCGCGTCTGCCTGTGGCTGGCAGAAGAACGGCGGGGGGCTGGGGCACCAGAAGGGCTTAATTAGAAGGTTATGGTAATTTACTTAACGTTGTAATTATTTATTTAATTGCAAACCTGTAGGTCATTTAAGGTACCACAGGACTTTCCTTTTCTGTATTCTCGTGTTGTTCAGTTCAAGTCCTTTCCAACTCATTGGCAGCCCGGTAAGGGGTTTTCCTGGCAGGGTTTTGTTCAGGCGAGGTTTGTCGGTGCCTTCCTCTTAGCCCGAGCGAGTGTGTCCTGCCCAGGATCATCCAGTGGATTTCCGCGGCTGAGGGGGGATCTGAAGTCTCCCAGAGTCGCGGCCCGAGACTCAAACCGCAAAACTGTGCCTGTTTCCTCTGCTGTTAACTACCTGTGAGCTGGTATAACTGGGCTTGGCTACAAGAAGCATCCACGGTCCTGTTGAAGTCTTTACTCTGTTCTCTTCTTAAGGGGGGGGGGGGGAGCCAGCATGATGTCGTGGTTTGAGCATTGGACTACCACACTGGAGACCGGGGTTCAGTTTTCCGCTCAGCCACGGAAACCCACTGCTGGACCTTGCGTGCATCACACAGACTCCCAGCCCCTGGGGTATTTTAAGTCTTTTACTCCAAGTTTCAAGTCAAGTCTCAAGTCTTTGCAAGAGGCTTTCAAGTCAAGTCTCAAGTCTGGGAGCCAACTTTATACCCCAACCTGTATTCCAGAATTTCCAGACAGAGTCGAATAAAGTCAGTTTTAACAACTTAAGTACAGTCGTCCCTCCCTCCACTTTTGTGATTTTGCCATCTGCAGCTTCGGAAGTGGGGCATAGGCTCCTTCTTCCTATTTGCAAAGCTGGAGGCTTTTACAGTTCAGTTCCCCCATTTCAGTAGCTTCAAGAGCTTTAGAAGGAAGGATCCTTCCTCAAGCCCATTGTTTAACACATTTTCTGTTGCCCTCTGAGATACGTGCCCTGCGGTCTGGGCACAAGTCTTGCCTTCTGCTCTTTGGAAAAGTTTCAGAAAGCTCCTCCTATATGTAATGGGGACAGGCTGCTGAACAGCTCTCAAACCCGTTGCCTAACCCGTTTGCTGTTGCCTCTGAGAAATGTGTCCACACTTTGGGCTTGAGACAGATAGTCATATGACCAATAAGTTGTAAGGTTTCTGGATGAATGTGTTATGTTACTGAACCAAGGGCAGCAAGTCAGTCACTAAAAATTTGCTAGTCTCAAGTCAAGGCAGTGTGTAATTTTTGCCAAGTCAAGTCTGAGTTGAGTCACTGAAGTGACCTAAGTCTGACTTGTTGGGGATAAGAGGAGTTTCAGCCCCACGGAAACGCAGCAGAAAAACCAGAGTTCAGCGAGCCAACAGCAGCAGCCTTGTTCCCCAGTAAGGATACTCACACACACAAGAGTTTCTTCCAAAACAGGAGGCACTTCTTCTTGCAGCAAAGTTCCGTTATATACAAAACATAGGACAGACGGACAAAAGCTTGCGCCAGGCACCAGGTTTGGTCAACAGACAAATGCATACTGGCGTTGCTTTGTTATATACATATCTACAACCAATCAGGTAGAGGTTTGCACACCTCCCTCCACCATCTGCACATGACCCCAGTTTCTTATGCAATCTTGCAATTACCCACAGCTGGGGCATGATGCAACATCTTTGCAGTGGGCTGATCATTTTCCCAGGGTTCCCTGTCGTGATAGGGTCGCCATAAGTTGAAAATGTTTTGAAGACACACAACAACATAGGCATCTCAGAACAAGCATGATATAGTAGTTTGAGTGTTGACCTACAACCCTGGAGACCAGGGTTTGATTCCCCACTGGCTATGGAAACCTGCTGGGTGACCTTGGGCACATCACATACTCTCAGCTCCCAGAAAACTCCATGACAGGTTCACCTTGAAAATAGCTTGAAGGCACATAACAATATAAGCACCTCAGTGAATGGGTCTTAGGGCAAATCAGTCCTTAGTATTCACTGGAAGCCAAATGATAAAAATGAGGCTACTGTACTTTGGACATAGTGAGATAACATAACCCTCTGGAAAAAAACAATAATGTTTGACAGAGTTGCATGCAGTAGAAAAAGAGGAAGACCACACTATATGCCAAGGCCCTGGGCAGGGCTCTTGATGGTCAGGGCTTCTGGAGGTCTCACACAGAGGGTCACCATACGTTGAAGCTGGATTGGTGACAAATAATAATGGGCACATCAATATTCTGAGATTTGTTGTAATATTTTATGTTTATGTATGTCTCTGTGTGTATAATATCCCCGGGGGGGGGTCTTTAATAGAACACAGACCAGCAAATTTTGTGTTCTAATTTAAAATATAAAATTTTGCCTTTCGCTTTAAACCTACCGTAAGTTGCAAAATTAGAAAAGGTGAAGAGAAGAAAACTGTGCCATTATACTGAGAAATAAAATATATATATTAACTATTGTAAAAGCTGAATGCTTTATGTCAAGAAGCATTATTAACAAAAGCACTAGAAGAGTGCTCACTGAAGAAATGTAGTATTACAAGCCTTCCATCCAGTTTAAACTAGGATGCCACACCTGCTGTTAACAGTTAACAGCCAGGTATTTGCACTGGTGGAGTAGCATTGTATGTGTTGGAGCTGAAGGCCTGGTGGAGACAAAGACATTATCTGGAATTCCATAGTGGTGAGTTTGTGCATGCTGAGTAATGGGCTCTGCATTTGGCTCATGTTGCCTCTTGCAAAAGGACACTTAAGATCTTAACAAGAAAGTGATTGAAGTCAACTTGTTCTTAATTTCCAGATGGCTTAAGTTCACAAACTGTATAGGGGAAAAGTATGTGTAGGGGAAGCATGCATTCTTAATATTTGAAAATGTCCAAATCTATATGCAGTTATCCTTGCGGAGGATGAATTCTGAGCACTAGGAAATTATAACAGGAAAACAAGAAAAATATTCCAACTGAGCAGGAAAAATCATTCTGATTTTTTCCTAACAGTGGAAGCCAGTGAAGTTTTTAATACATACACCATGCACACAGAGCGAGTTCAACATGTTAAAAGTATATGTTACAGCCGATACAAAGATAGCTACTTGTAATAAAAATATAAAATCCATACACCCTGTACCAATTCACTAACTTACCTCCTGAGGTCTTACTATTATACTTCATGAGGCAGAATCACCATTGTGAGATTCTAGAAAGAAAACCATCCCCCAACCTTGTCCGAAACTCTGTTCTTTCCTCAGTACTGTTCTTCCAAACTGTTTCCAAAGACACCAGATCGCTGTTTTAGGCAAGGAAAGAACACAGAAAGGAAAATACTATGCCATGACCAAGTCCACTTCTTGGTGTATTGTACTCCACCTCATCCTTGAATGCAGTCAAGAACTTAAAATACCAGTGGGAGAGATATTGTCTCTTCAACAGGACCCCAGTATGCTTAAGTGGCCAAAGTCTGCAGAAGCTGGACTCTTAAATTCACAAGGACAAGTTAAAACTATTCCTGACTTAGGTTTTGATAATTAATTTTATTTCAAAGAACAATTTCTACCAAAAGGCAATGAGCTGGAGATAACTTAAGCACCTTCCAGTTTGGTCTTTCTTACCCCGTAGTCCCTTCACCAAATCTGTTATGGGGCATCCAGTAGCCCCACACTGCCATGTTAAGGGTATATGAAGAGAGGGGGAATGGGTCTACAATCCATTCCATAAGCTTAAGACTTTTCATTAATATGAGAAGGTTAGTGTTTCTGCCCCTTGTTAGTTGTTATATATTGTTTCTTGCAATTGGTCTTCAGGCAGTACATCTGCAAGCTTAATAAAAATGAATGTTTTTTTTTTAAAAAATAAACCCAATTTCTAATGTCACAGTTAGTACCTCCATAAACATACTAGAGCTACATGGGAAATGAATTAATGGCTCTGCCGCGCTCTCAAACACTGAGTTACCTTCTGAGAAAATGCGGGCAGTTGTTTCAGTTTTCATCTTTTCAAATGGCACTGTCTTAACCTACTGACTCTTTCTTCTTGAAAAGTTTTGGGTCTTTTAAGTTTATTCTTTCAACTAAAGTTACATGCATGCAAAGATAAAAACTAGATACAATTGCAGAGGCTCAGGAAGGGTTGATGGTCAAACTGAGACAAGCAATGCCAAAGGAGTTAGTTAAGACAGGTGGCAATAAATGGCCAGCATCTTAAATCTCTTCCTTCAGTTCCTAAGCCAACATTTCACAGCAGTAGCCTCCTCTGACAGCAGAAAATATATATGTAGAGAGAGAGTGCATACAGGAATGCTACAGCTTAGCTCATCTGACAACTCCAATCTACATAAGTGAAGTGCTCTGTTCACAAAGTGCACAATTATATCCATTTGGGAAACCCATCAGCAGGACTTAATTGCAGTTGCTTTTTGTTTCATTTTCTCCATCTACTGATATACAGCCACACATTGCCCTAGATAGAGGTGATATATAGCCATCATGGCTAATAGCCCTATGAGGTCCTTATCCAGTGTATATGTCTGTGCTTTCAAATTGCTTGTTGCCTTAATGGCAACCTCATGACTTTCGTAAAGGTTTCCAAGATAAGCAGAGGTAGTTTTGCCAGTTCCTTCCTCTGATATAACAGCCTACAACACCCTAGTATACTTTGGCAGTCTCGCATCCACGTACTAACTGAAGGCTAACCCTGCTTAGCTTCCAAGATCTGACAGGATCTAGTGCCTTTAGGGTATTTATGCCTACGTGAATTTCTCCAGTCTCCCTTTATTGCAGCCCAGGTTGGCAACCATTACTGTATCTTGTGGCAGTAAATACCACAGTTCAGTTATGAACTATGTGAAGCACTTCTTTTTATCTCTGCTGAATCTCCCATTGTTCAGTTTACGATAATCCCAGGTTCCAGTATTATGAGAAACAAAGGAAAGTCTGTCTTCTCCACTCTGTACATGATTTTATACATCTCTATCACATCTTCCTTACTTGCTTTTCTTTTGTGCCAAAAAAGAACCACAATACTGTAACCTTTCCTTATAGCTTCAGAGTGGAAGTTAATATTACCCATTTCCTAACTGAATTTAAAAAAGAAAAAGCTTTGCAAAAATAATCCATAAATACATCCTCCTTAATGTTGTAAAATGCATACTTGAGTTGTGAACTAACATGCCTTAGTGATTAGTTAGTGATTAGATATGAACTATTTTCCAGGTTGTGTGAAGAGCTATGTGCTGCAAACTTGATTTGAACCAATTATTAAATAAGTTTTTCTTCTGGTTTAGGTTACCTTGACTTACAGTCGATTTGTTCAGTACACTATTGTGATATCATGGGCTTTTGGTGTAAAATGTTGTTTAATATATAAGCTAATTTGGTTACATGTGTGTTGTGTATAAGAAGTGCTAATGAGGGTGAGAATATAAGGGTGAGAGAATGGAAGCTAGGAGTGAGTGGTGATTGGTGGAATGTGGATTTTGAAAAAACTAGTCTATGACAGTTGGTGGATGTCAGCTGATTTTGTTAAAGTAGTTATAAGAAAGGAATGAATAAAGTGAGGATTAGGTTTACAAATTAATAAGTGGTATTTAAAAATCAGAATTAGCTAGGAGTGGAGTATCTGAGAGAGTGTAATAAGTAATTAAACAGATTAAATAATTTATCTGTTTGGTTATGTTTAACTTCTGTTAATATTTTTTTAAAAAATTTAAACACTTTTGGCCTCCCAGAACACTACATCTATAGGAGCAGCAGTGAATAAAACGGAGTAGTGTCCAATGGAGATATGAGCTACATAATATTGCATGCAGGTACCTTGGAGGCATGTAGGTCTCCACAAGTGGCCGGCCACAGCAGTGGACAGCAGGAGACCCTTACATTGGTGGCAGAGGTGGAGACAAAGGAAAGCCCTTCCTCTTAGTAGTAACAGAAAGATTTGTAGAAGCTTAAGCAGAGCCTCACTACTGATGGAAAAGTGGAAAGTTAAGTGGTAAGCCTCTGCAACTGTCTTAAACAATAATTTAAACAATAGAATGACTTAGTAGAAGAAGATTGGTAGTCACAAACTCCCCTGAGTAAAACAGAGGAAAAATTCTGTCATTATTGAGTAAAATGAGAAGCACTGCCTTATTTCTTTCAGGTTTAAGATGTTTAAAATCAAAACAAGTGACCTTTTTAAGCCAGTTCACATGTGTTTATTAAGAACAGCAGAAAAAATACAATCACATTTCTCCTAAATTAGTCTGAAGCGTATTTCTGTTTGTTTCCAGATACTAAAAGTTTTTCTAAAAAATTACTTTAAAAGCTTGATTATGTATCATAGAGGGTAAACAAGTTGTACTCAGGATGTATTACCTAAGAACACAGCAAAAATGTAAACTGACCTTAGCAGTTAACAAATACAAAAATTAGCCTTGCTGATTTTGCAGTCTTGCTGCAAAAATTTCTTATTACCACGGCTACTATTATATTTTCCAAATGTGCCCCCCCAAAGATAACTCGTGGTACTGTACAAGCTTTAAAAGATACAAATATTAAAAACAAAAACATAGAATACATATCTATAACTACTTCTTCCAAATCATAGCAACAATCTATTATAATAATCTGTAAAGATGTGGAAATAAGCAATCAACTGTTAATAAATAACTGTGAGCAAATCTGTAG
Organism: Cyclura pinguis; assembly: GCA_030412105.1. Taxonomy (NCBI): domain Eukaryota; kingdom Metazoa; phylum Chordata; class Lepidosauria; order Squamata; family Iguanidae; genus Cyclura; species Cyclura pinguis. The sequence goes on from CM059600.1 coordinate 138,619,223, forward strand.
CCTGCTGGTACATTAAGCACATTGGGATTATCACCACTTTCACTTTGAACAAAGGACAATTTGAAAGGTTATACTCAGTTACTTTATTATATAAACCAAAGTTTTAAAATGATAGCTACACTATCCAGATAAATTGAGATAGCCTAGATGTACATATCTAGGTACATGTGCTGTATCATAGGACAACTGAGTTACTTTCTTCAAAAGCAAAGCCCTTGAAACTCCTACATGTGAATTTGTTCCTGTTCAGTTGAGAGCAGTTTGGCTGTTCTTCTGTTACCTATTGTACAGTAAAAGACATAGTAAGTTGATTGAAAAATAAAACTTCATATTGTTATAGATGAATTAAAATGATTTTAACAACCAGCAAAAATCTTTCAAGTTTCTGAAATTTATTTAGAGACACTCACTTTCTTTAAAAGGTGTTTTGGGAGGAATGTTTTCCTTGGGAACATGCTGAAAAGCTTTTGAAGGATCAAATCGCCTGACACCCTCAATTTGATTCATTTTTTCCTGGAGATCTTCCCGAACTTGTTTTTCCTTTGCTAGCTGGGAGCGCAGCTTTGATATTTCCTGAGAACAAATGAGTATCTCAATGCAAGATCAGCTCCATCTATTGTAATATATGACAGTTTGACATAAACCGAGTAAGTCAGTATTCTTAACATCTACTACTTAAGTCTACTAAGCCCACTGGGAAACAAACCACTCATACAATAGAATTAAATTCACAGACCTAATTGGGTTCCACTTTTTTATTCCTTCCTGCTCCTGATTATATTTTGTAATATATACAAAATCAGGCAGAAATGAATGTTGAAATCTTTCCCTAAAAGTGGTAACAGACAATCTGGGTATCATGTTTACTTCTAGAACAGGGAGGGGAAAACAACCCACAAATTTGGTAACCATCAGAGACCTGGGTGAATCAAGTAAGCAGTCCGTCTGGCACAGCACTAGCCCTATTTTTATTTTTACAAAAAAAAGAAAAACAAAAAACACTGTCCAAAAGGTAAAAGTGTGCCATGTTGAAAAATTAATGCTTTTGTATGCCATTGTATGAGAATTTCTCTACAAGAGACAGCCATAAAAACAAAAATTGATAATTTAGGGTAAACCGTGTCCTCTACCACTTAACAGAGAAGTTCCAATCAGGACCCCAAAATGTAGTATGGAGACAGTAGGTTTCATTGTACTCTGTCTCTTTGAGGAGGAGTCCTGCTCATGGCTATAACTGTAGTACCAGTGTGTTGCCATCCTGAAACCCAAATATGTATACCTGTGAAGCTGCTCTGTGAACCAGAATTTCACAGCATTATCCTATACATTTTATGAAAACTGGAACAGGTTGAGCATTTGCTTGCGGAGCCCTCCATCTTTTCTGACAGAAAACATTTAACATCTCAGAATACTCTCAGCCATGGTGCCTGAGGGGTAGATTTGCAGGCTACGTCCTCCAAAAAAAAAAAAAAACCCTTCCCACCTCCAGCCTTATCTTGTGTTCTCTGCAGGCTCAGATATCATTAGCATTCTGTGAGCTCAGATGTTCTAGTCAGGCAGGCTGGCTGGAGGCTGGGTTTTTAAAAATGCAATTTTCATTGCTTTCATAATTGGAGACACCTAGAGATGCTCCTCACAAAGCCAGCATAGGGTAGTGGTTTGAGTGTTGGGCTACGACACTGGACACTAAGGTTCTAATCCCTGCTCAGTCACAGAAATACGCTGGGTGACCTTGGGTGAGTAGCACCCTCTTAGCCTCAGGGGAAGGCAAAGGCAAGCCCCCTTTGAACAAATCTTGCAAAGAAACAACCACAAGCACACAACAACAAAATGCTCTTCAAGTATGTGGAATTTGCTAGCTGATTTTTGGGTAGGCCCATTTTGATCTCAGACTGATAAGCTTTCACGTGTATTTCCTTCTAGCAGCAAACATACAGCCTGACATATAGTAACACAAACCTGTTTCAGTTGGGAGTTCTCTTCTTTCAGTTTCATGACATGTTTGATTTTCTGCTTCTGATTCTGATGGCCAAGCAGCTTAGCATATGCATCATTGATTTTGTTCAGTTCTTCTTGTGCTGCACCATGCTCATTCAGAAGGGCATTCTTTTCTGCTTCATAAGCATCCAGTTGTTGCTGAAATGTTACATTTAACATATACTGAACAACGGTCACCAATACATCATGGCCTCAATCCAACATCCTCTCAATGCAGCATAAATATCTGCTTGTGGATTTAAGCTGCACCAAGCCATGTGCCACTTCATGACCTACCCTTGAAACTACCCCACACAGCCACTCCATGTTTGGAGAAGCAGCTGCTTTATCTCCATAGTAAACACAGAATAATTGCAGCAGTGCTGAGACACCCAAAGGACCCTGGTAGATCTCAGCACTAATGTTATTACATGTCTAGCTAAAGGGAAGGTACCCAGATGTTTCTCCATTCCTGCCTGTGTACCATGAAGCATGGAATGGCCATGCAAAGCAGCTTCAGGGCTTTATAGTGTGTGTAGTGGGGCACTTTGGGCACTGCAGAGGGAGGAAGTGAATGCCAGTCCCTAATCCCTGGACATCCACATGCCTAAGGGACACTTAAGCATGCATATCTCCATAAAGGAATTTCAGCCAATCAGTGTCTTTCAAATATTCCAGCTTCAATCTCATTGGTTAAAGGCTGTTTGATCCAACAGTGGCTTCCCTCAGGACATTGGGAAGCAATGCAGTTTTAGGAGTGATTCTTTACCTTCTACTAGGCCAATCCCTGACCACAGCTCACACTGTCTTGGAAAGGCATCCCAACCCTCCAAAGCTGATTTTGGAAGGGACCAAGGTGCTATAGCAGGAGGAGAATTTGCTATGTGTTGTCTCCTTTTTCCACATTCCACTGATGAAACTTCTGTTGGATCAAAAATTTTCCTGTCAGCAGTTACATTAGTTGTTCTTAAGGGATAACTAATGTAATGCGAACATAGCTCATAGATGTATACTGCATACTAGCAGCGTTAGGTAACAGGAGCATCTGGAGAGAAGAGTAAACTTTCAGCTTAAATTCAGTAAGTCTAGGAGTTGCTGAATCAGTGCTCAAACACTAACCTGGAAAGGTTTTACTTTATTAGACAGGTCTTCATATAGAACACGCCAGGTTTCTATGCTCTCTTTATAATCTGCTTCTAATTTTTCTGCAATAATTTTCCTAAGGAAAAAAGAAAGAATATAATTTTTTCCTTTTTTTAAAAAAAAAAATTCATTTGTTCTAATAGGTTGTGTCTGTTGATGATAACAACTCATTTGTCTTCAGACATTCTGACTTGGTGACACAGTGCAAGACTAATGGAACTTGCCTTTCTGTTTCAAGTTGCTTCTTGAAGTCTTCACTTTGCTCTTCTAATCTTGCCTGTAGATTAGCAATGTGCATTGCACTTGATTCCTTTATCCTTTTTATTTCTGCATCTTTTAATGCTACTTTTGTCTGAGTGTCTAACAGCATCCTAGTGGTTGGAGAAGAAAATAAGAAACTTTCCAGTTTAAAGTGCAGTTGGACACTGGCATCATCTCATGCTAAAAAAAAAAAAGAACAAAACAGTGTACTATATATTAAACAAGTTACCTAAAATATAGTTTTCTGTCAAATAGTGAAGTTATCAACTAGTCCCACAAACCCCTGAGTTCAAATTTTATGTAGTTTCCACACTGCAAGATGGTGTGAATAGACATAGTGAGAATTATGCAAAGTACATTACATTCATATATTAATTTTGGTATTTGCATGTAGAACCAATAGCTTATTCTACCTAAATAATCTTAAACTAATTTCAATTAAGCTTTGGAAAATGATTATGTCAGAATGTATTATGAGCTGGCTCAGTGATGAGACCATGGTTTCAGTCAGAGATCTGAAAAACAAGATAATAATGTGATAGGCCCTGTATTGTTTTCTTCATCAAGAATGTCTGCTGGATTTCTTAATGCTGTCCATACCTTGCATATTCTTCCTTTGCCTTCTGTTTAGCATGCTGCACTTCTTGCATCACTTCAGTCTTCTGGTGAATTACTTTGCTCATCTCAAGTATTTTTTCCTCCATAGTAGTTTTCTCTTCTCTGAAGTGTGCAATTTCTTTCTCTGTACAAACCTTGTAACTACAGAAATCAGAAGTTACATTCCTATTTGAGCATCTGTCTTCATACCTATACCTATGCCAGGTTTACCTGGCATCAGATAAATCCTACTTGCAATGAACCCTAGTCCCCAGCTGAGGTGACAGTTACAAAATTCTTTCTTCAGCTGATGCTTTGGTCAGGACAGACAAAGCATTTACTTCTTCCCACTGAGTACAGCAGCAAAACCTCCTCTCCCTAGTAGGTGTGGATGAAATCAGGGAACTAGGTGGGACATCTTTTATGGCTGAAGGTTCTTCATTTCTGTATTAGGCTTTAACTCTCTCTCTCTCTCTTTCTCTCTCTACACACACACACACACACACACACGTTTCTTTCAAACTGCACTATTATAGCACTTTGATGCCAGTTGAACTACCATGGCTCCATCCTTTGCAATCTCTAGTTTCATGAAGGTTTTATAATTCTCTGCCAGAGAGCTTCAGCACTTCCCGCAAACTATAAATCCCAGGACTCCATAGGATGCAGTCATGGCTGTTAAAGTGCTGTGGTTAAGTGCTGTGCAAGAGACCTTATTGTAAGTGCATGAAAAGCAATGTTAGAGGAGAGATCAAGAGGCACTAAAAGCAACATTTGTCTGTTTCGTCTCTGAGAAGGCCAAATCACACAATTTCTCCTTGGGGATGATCCTGATGACTCTGTTTTTGAAATTGTTTCATTGTGATTTTATTAATGTTATTTCCATTTTACTAGTAAACCACACTGGAGGGATTTATATTCTTAAAGAAGGCAGCGTTGTTTAAACATGTGTCACAGTGCCAGACAGGTGGGTTTCCTCTAATATTACTCAGGTATTGCGTGAGTGGAAGTAAGTGCCTAGCTAGCACTGCTTTAAATGTTTTGCCGTCTTTGGCAAGTTCCATTTAGACATAAAGCACTGTAGCAATCACTGGAAACTACAAGTTTCTCATCAGCTGGCTTCCCAGGCCAGTCTGCAGACTGTCCTGGTCTCTCCTTCTCAAAGCTGAAACCTGGATTGTAGGTTGGGGCCACAAGAGACTGATGAGCAAATGAAGGGCTGCACCCCAGTCAAGTACACCATCAGCAAGCATTCTCTCCAAATACAATGTTATCTATTTAATAACAAAACATTTATGAAGGTTCCTTGCTTTAATAAATTTACATTAAATCAAAGCCAAAATACCACTCTAAATAACCCCAGACCTATTTAAGTGCCTGGATGGGAGACCATCAGGCTACTCCACACAATCTCATGTAGGCTTAGGAGAGAAACCTGCCTGGAGCCCTAGACAACTGCTGCCGGTCAGAGTTGACAATATTGGGTTAGACAGGCACAGTGTTCTGACTCAATGCGTAAGATAGCTTCCTACATTCCTGTGAGAAGGACAAATGAGTTTGTTCCAGTTGTAAGGATACCTGTAAACGTCAAACAATAGCTGCTCAAAACAAATGAACATCACAGGTCAGATGTGTTTGCTCTTTGTAAAAGAAGATAAAGGCCATTGATATGTGAAGCAGTCATCTAAGAAAGCGGGAAGAGAACGGGTTTTGATGTCCACCGCTCCATATAACAAAAGTGGAGTCAACCATTTACTCCTCGAAGCCGTACATACTTTTCAAATTCAGTAGTAGTCTCTCCCAGTTTACACAGAACATCACTATGCTCTTTTTGTTTCTTCTCAATGACATTACTGTGTAGTTCAGCCATTTTCTTTAACTCTGCATTTTTCCTATATGGAAAAAAAAAGTAAAATATAAGTTTTAAGAACTCTAAGGTCTATAAGAAAGAAAATCTCTACAAGCCAGTGCCTTCAGACACCAGTTTCAGGGTCTAAGGCTGCCTTTGGCTTAAATACTACACTCCATTTCAGATGTGATGATGATGATGATAATGATGATGATGATGTTGTTGTACACAAGTAATGTTTCTGATACCTCTCATTCTCATTTTAGTCCTTTGCTATATGTAAGCAAAACCATCCCTAGAGATGTGAAGGCCTAAAAAAATTCTGTATTTCTAAAAAATATGTATACTTTTATGTAAGGATGAACAACTGTGCCTCAAAGTGGTGCTTCACAGTCAGGGACCAATGTGCAAGGCATCAGCTGATAGTCTGTGACACATTTCTAGGAAAGAAATAACAGTTGGATCCAATGGATGCAAATATGATATTGGTCCCTGGCACATTCGGGAAAAGAAATGCCCGTTCCATCCCATCAGATAGCCTGAGAAACACTGATATACAGTACCAAATTACTGTAATTCCTGGTCCTGCTTTCCTTTATTAGTGCTTTATGCCTGTTCTGTGGAGGAATAGGGCAGACAAATACTTTCCTTTCTTTTACTAATAATGGATGGTTTCTTCTGTTCTTCCTGTTCTTGTTGACTTTCTTGATTCTCTTAAAATGACCAAACCAGAGAAGCTGCTTATAGTTCAAGATGTCCCTTACAGTTCAGGACCTTGTGGCTCCATTAGTAAGCGATTTAAAAAAAAAATCCCTAAAGACTAAACTGCACTTTTAATATACCAAACATGATAATTCATACATGATAAGTTACACACAGCACATTTTACATTTTTAAAGTAACACTTTCAATCTAAAATATGCTAATACTGTACTTTTTCATTTTTTTCTCACAAACGTCTACTTTTTAGCTTCAACATTTCCAAAAATTTTACATCTCTAACCACCCCTAAACTAATTTTTGTTTGTTTGCTGCTCCAAAGAAGGCAGCAGAAGGGGGCTGACACACAAGCATGAAAAAAAGTTAAACAAAGAGGAGAAAGATTGGGTTTGGGGTAATTGATACATTTGCAGTCAACACTGTAATAAAGCAAACAGAAATAGCACATGAAGCTGGAAGCTCAGTTGGTTTACTTTCAACTGCTGGTGAAACTCAAATACCTGAATGTTCAGTAAGTTACTTTCCTTTTAAGAGAGAGTATACCACTCATCTATAATTTGAAATGGTTAGTTCAAACATAGGTTTGCCCTCATCATGTGCTATTTATGAGAACCATGGGTTTCATCCTCTTCATGGAAGTGGACTTCTGATATACAAAAGGGTGTTTCCCCTCTTCCAGCTCCACTACTTCAGGTTACTCTCTAGAAAATCACCTAATTCTCCAGAGCAAATGAGAAAGCACAAAAGGAAAATCCATTCCACTGGCAAACAGGACATAGACTGGACACAACCCTATGTTTAAGGTTACATACAGATCACTGTCTTTTCTACATACCTTTCTAGTTTTGCTTTCAGCTGTGCTATTGTCTCATCTTGGGATTCAGTCTTTTCTCCCAAGTGCTTCAACAGTTTCTCAGTTTCGCCATCTTTAGCATGCAGTTTATCTACCTCGTCCATGGTTTCTCTCAGTTCTCTCTCCAGAATCTGCCGCTCTTTAGTCACCTCTTCTTGAAAAGCAAACAGCTTCTGTTGCATAGCAGCTGTGATCTCCTGAAGTGGGTTTAGCAAAAAAGGAGTAAGTTTGTAGAATCAATTTACTTAATTTGCCAGCCAGTCATGTCCTATAATGCATATTATTCCACAACTGCAGGGCTGTATTTTTTTAACTTTTCTGTGTAATTCCTGAAAGGCAGACTTCACAAAGACTGTTTCAGCTGGATCAGTGAGAGGAGGGGGCATAAACTGGGAGGATATTTTGAAACTCACTGTGGCGTCTCAACATTTCTACGAGTCTATCCAAAGAAATGACATAATTTGATAAATTCTTTTTTATGATGTTATACAGCCCCAGAAAAAATCCTTTGAGAGCACATACAAGCTGAAACATACTAGGCTTTTTATTAACAAAGCATTCATCCACTGAGCATCTTGAAACATGTTCCTGTTTTCTGCCTCAAGTAATTGACTCTTGTTGCACTATTGTGTAACTGGGATCCAGCAACTGGCATATATTTACACTACACTGAAAAAGTATAGGACCTTGGCCATTCTGTCATAACTGAAAGGCAGGAAAAAGGCCTCAGCCTAATATTACACGGCTTCTCCTTTGAAAGCTGAGCCCTGTCATTTTCAAACATAAACTGTGCTAGACAAAGAGATAAATCAATTGCACTGGTGGCCAGAATGAAACTTTCTGCCTCTTCCTCCTCCAGCTCTCTGAACCACTTGAAAAAAATGACTCCTAAGGGTTTTTTCAGTTCTTAAAGTTGCATGTTTTAAGGCAGCATGGAGGACTGCAGTGGATGGGATTCTCATCTTGTCCCCAATTCCACTGGTCTACCATTTCATTCTTCTCACAGATTCTATCTTTCAAAAGTAATCTGAGGAAGTTTTGAAGACAGTCTGACATCCTACATCTCTTTACATACTGCCATTTTATCTGGTCCCTCATGCTTCCATTAATACCAAGCATAGAATACATTAAGAAACTTGAAAGGAGTGTGGCTGAAACCTATCCTGCACCCTGTCTCTATTCCCATCCTGATTTTTTCTCTTTCTGTACACTAAATAGCTGGCACATATCCTTACTTACCATACAGATTTCTTTCTGCTTTTGATGTTCCTGTTTTTCTAGATTCAGCTGTTCTTTCAAGCATTCTATTTCAGCATTCATAGTTTGCTCCTTTTCTCCATGTTCAGTTAACAATTTCTCTAAAAAAAAATTTCCTCATTGTACAAAGTATATTGATACATGTCATAAAAACACACATAGTGTGAATCAACACACACACACAAAGAGAGAGAGAGAGAGAGTATACAATGTGGCCTAAAACAAATTGTTATTCCTAAGCAGATATGGAACCCTTTCACACTACACGATTATAGCATTATGATTCTACTTTAGGTGCCATAACTCCATTCTATGGAATCCAAAGCACATTATATATTTGTAGTCACCTTTTTGCTCTTGAATCATCTTGTACTTTTCACCCAGCTCTTCAACTTGTGTTGATAGCACTGTGTCTTTCTGTTGAAGAGAAGCCTGCAATGTTTCAATCTCCTTGTTTTTGGCTTCTATTATTTCCTCTAAATGGGCAATATCTAGGTTGTATTTATCATCCACTTGTTCTGCAACATTCCTGTTGGAGAGAGATAAACACACACCATTTTTTCCACTATAGCTTATGTAGTTTGCTAAGGCATGTGAAATATATCTCATTTCAACAGCTTCTGTTGCTTTGGAAATCTATGTAGTAGGCATTTTTGGCTCTATATTAGCAAACATTGCTTCTAAGCAACATTCTAGAAGTAGTCATGGGAAAAACAGACAACAGTTTCCTTATAATCTGCTATTATGAGAAACTGGAGTTTAGGATTATATTTGGTGAACTACAGTATTTTCAGAAACTGTATTCATGAGACCTTCATCTAATCGACATATTTTACATTTGATACTGTTCAGCAGCCAGTGCAGAACTCTCTATACCACATGTGTCAAACACAAGGCCCGTGGGCCGAACCCAGCCCACCAGGCCATTTCATGTGGCCCTCGCACCTCTCCTGCAGCTGCGGCACTCCTCCTATCTGTGGAGCCCGATCCCCACATTGTAGGCCCCGGGCTCCTGGTATTCTGAAGAGGGGCCCAGCAGCTAGCACTTGTGATCTACTTCTACTTCTGACTGCTCCTCTGTCCAGGTCTCACTGTCAGTGTTGCCACGGGTTACCATGGCAACACTCCATGCAGCTTGCAATAGTTGGATGGAGGAGCAGTCAGAATTAGAAATAAGTCGTGAGTGCTGGACCCCTCTTCAGAATACCAGCAACTGGGGGTCCAGAATGTGGGGATTGGGCTCACCAGTTACAGAGAGGGGCAGGGGGGCAAAAAGAGCGGCGGGGATCAGAAAGAGGCACAGAGAGAGGTTCTGGAGGAAGAGGGAGGCACAGAATAATCAAATGCAGAGGCAATTATTTAATATGATAAAAGAGTAGATACACTGATATAGTCTTACAGATATAACTGGCCCTTTGAGGGCAACCATAATGCTGATGCGGCCCAAGATGAAATTGAGTTTGACACCCCTGAGGGCACGAGCTGCTGTAGACTCTTGAAGAAGCCACAATGTTTCAAACAATCTTTTGTTGCTGATACATCTAGTCAGTTACTAAGGGGTTTTTTTTAATAAGTTTCTTAAGAAATTTTGCATACAGTCTATTCCTTCAGAATAGCAAATGCCCATAACTTAACATTCCATTTTTGTTGAACCAAAGATGCAGACCTATAAGCAAGCTGGAGAGGGAAGGGTACGAGCATAAAGATGGGTGAAGTGCCACCATGGGTCCAGAGGAGGCCCTACAGACCTGTTTTTGCAGCTCCTCATTCTCTACCACTAAAAGTCTGCACTTTTTCAGGCAAAAATAATTTTTAATAAAGGAAAACAAAACAAAAAGGATGAATTGCCTTCTGGAAGCTAACAGGTACAGCAATTCCCCTTCTGATAAGGGAAGAAGACCACTCTTCACTGTCAAAAACAATAATTAAAATAATAATTTTTAAACACTATCTAAAATAATAATGTTAAAACACAGCTTTCAAAAGCAAAAGGGGACTTCTACACAATTCCTGTTTGTTGGTTGGTATTTGTGGCAGTCCATGGAGCCCTGGGAGGGTCCATATGACAAAAACTGGCCCCTGGACTAATTAAAATGGGCTGCTCCTCTAGTATTATCTTCTAGCCCAGCCTAATCATGTTGCCCCCCCACACATTAGGATGGAAACATTATTTCAGATTCAAACAGCTGATTGTTGGTAGTCCCGGCTGTGTCCTTCCCCCACCTCTATCACCAGTATAACTGAAAATCAACTACTTAGCCAATAGAGGAAACTTGGGATAATGTTCCTACTCCTGCTAGCCACAGATTTCAGTTCAAGACTAGTGTAGTGGAATTGTCCCACTGTGGCAATCCCACCTCAAATTCCACACTCTTCCTAGGGTGCTGCTGCCATCAGGAACCCTACTACTACTACCGTGTTTGTTTGTAAAGCTTTTCTTTATTTGCTCTACTTTGGCATGGAGCTGTAATAGTGGCCAGATGGTAAGCAAAGTTATGATAAACATAAAATATAATTTTATTAAATATAGCACATAATTTAAGACATTATACGACTATTATTTTGTTCCATAATCTCCAGCACACATGGAATTGTAGTTATAATTTTCCTTTATTTATATATCACTGACCAAGTACAGTTTAACACATAACATGACATTCTTACAATATCTCTCCCCTTTCTCTATCTTCTTCTGAACATTAATCCTATCTGACTTTCTTCTTCTGCCTCTCTCCATATTATTCCAATAGCACATCCCACTTTCTTTCTCCACCAATCACCACACACATGCAAATCTATCCCAACCAGTATTCTACTGGTGGCACTTCAGTCTTCTTCTTGCCCACTTATTATTATATTTATGATTTCATGTAACTTTACAATAGAGGCAATTCATCATATCTACCTCAACTATATGAACATAAATCCTGTTCTTGCCTCAGTTAAAGCTTGGAACACCAGCTTCAGGACAAACAAGCAGAGCTATAGCTTGAGACCATCACAGCTTTGGGTGCTTGTAGATTTATTCTTCAGGAGACAAACATGCAAGGATATAAACATAGGTTGCTTCTATTTCCATGTATGCAAGCCCTAAAATTGTCTCAATAAACCAAATCAGGGTTTCTGTACACTTGACTTACCCAAGCTCTGTAATATATTCCAAGAGTTTAGCTGAATCATACTTCTCTTCAGCCTGTTTCTCAGTTTCCATCCTAAAATCAAGATGATGAGATCACAAAATTATCTTTTAAAGACTGGGTAAAAAATATTTCAAGTACTAGGTTGTCCAAAAGGAAAGTCCAGTTCAGCTATTGTAGTTTCTGCAATGAGAACTGAGAAAATAGACACAGCAAAGAATAAATTTAAGAAGTGACTCTCACCTGAATGCCATTGTGCAGCATTATCTTTTCCCCCATCATATAGGGTGAATCAAGGTTATTGTTATATACTTACCACATATCAGATTGCCATAGGGCAGTGGTAATAATTATAGGGCCTACAGAAGCATGCTGGACTGCAACTTCCAGCATTGCTTACTTTAATTTACACTGAATGAACTTGCTGGAATGTAATCAAACAATGTCTGAAAAATATCCTTTCACTTGCATTAGGGATAAATTACAGAGTGTAGTAATCAACAAGCATGACTTCATACAGTTTTCAGATACTTGTCACTGCTCTCCCAATACACAATCCAAGCCTGAAATATGCAATGAGTAAAATGATCCTTCAGTTTCAGAAGGTGGCTAGGTAGGTAACACATGGCCGTTTCAGAAAGCAGAGACAATTTGCATTTATTTATCTTGCCTTCATTGTATTGAAGTTAACACAAGACTTAACAGTTGATAACCTGTGCTTTGACTTACAGTTGTTCTTCCAGCTGTGCTACTTTTTCTTTTGAATGGTAGAAGGTTCCTTGAGTTACATTTGGTTGGGGCTCCATGTCTCTCTGCTTAACAAAGGTGACCTGAAAATTCATAGAAAGGGATTACACAGAAGGCTAGCACATTTCCTTTTATTTATATAAAATTTTTAAATACTATCCTTCATGGCATTTGAGGTTCAGGGTGGTACACCTTTAAATTCTTATATCAAAATTTAGAACATGAATGGACCATTAAATCTGCCCCTATGCAAACTACATTTAGTCAGGAAAAATTCTAGCAGTATACATGGCAGTATACTGTGTGAGCCCCCTGTGACTTAGCCACTATCAGCTGAATTCCTGATTCAGCAGTTTGAAACCCGGCCATCCATAGTTTCATAGAGAAAAAAAGCAGAGGCTCTAACATGTCAGCATTGACCCCTACCATCTGCCAAACTGAACATGTAATGCAGATATACTGTAGCAGAAACTCATTGGAATGAACACTGTACCCTCTCCCTAATAATTACTTTCACTCCTTTCTTTGTATTGTTCATTGACTGTTTCCAATCCATTTTTTAAATTATTTTGATGTCTACTTCTCATGTGAGTCTCTCAGATTTTGTGATATCAAAACAGTGCAGATGTTATAAAAATAAATAAACTCACCCTCTTTGCATTCAGCCGATTCCTGAGCTTCATTAACTCTACCAATAGGTGGCTCACTTTTTTCTGTGTCCCATCTTCAAAACACTTAAATGGGGGTGAGGGGAGGAAGAGGGGGAGAGAAGAGATAGGAGGTGGGAAAAATTTTACTTTAAAATTTCTATCTGATCAAATAATTTCTGAAATCAGATAGCCAAGTACAAACAAGCCAATGATAACTGTCTGTCATACCATTGATTTCAGTGTGGAAGAATTAATTGTTTACTTAGAGGTTAGGTCCTATGATGTTCAGTGAAATTTACTGTCAAATTATGTATGTGGGACTGAGGAATCAAACATATGTTCAAAACATAGACAAGCATCTATGTGTGTGTCCTATGTCACTGTTTAAAGCAAGATGGCAATTATAGAAATCCTCATCTTGAAATTCAGTGTTAAAGGAAAGCATGGACCTTGGTTAAAGGAAACCACTATCTGTGGTTGCAGTAAATAGATAGCTATGCAACATATAACCCAGATATTGACTGGCATCTTATTAGAGACATCCAGACCTGTAAGTTTCCCTTATGCATGTGGATGTCCTTTTCTGGGCACTGCAGGTATTTTTATTCCCTTTCTCCTTCTGCAGTACCCAAAGCTTACTGAACAGTCTTATTGTTCAGCCTCTGAAGCCATCCCACAAGGGTATTCTGTGCCTTGCAGCAAGTAGGCAGAAGTGTCTGGCTATGTTCCCCTATAGCCAGACATTAAATGAAGACAATAACATTAATGAGTGTGACAAGCTGGGCAGTTATTTGGGTTCTGTTTTAGCTAACTTAAGCCCCTGACGACTGGATAGTAAAGGAATAAGCATGTTTGCAAAGCATAAAAGTACTAGGTGAAAGATAAAGCATAAAAATAAGCTTTGTGTACTGTGAAATGCATGTGCAATACTAAGAGCAAAGGCACAGTATAGTTCCAGGTGTGAAACTAATCTAACAGAAAACATGATAAGCTTCAAACAAACATACAAACAGTGGTTGACTTATAATGAACTTGAGAAAAGTGCCACATTAAAAGGATTTAGTAGTAGGGTTACTGGTTATGGCATCTGATGGAACTAGTGGTCACCAGGTATTGTTTCACAGAGTAAAGACCACTAAGATATTCAGCCTGATCAGAAAAGAATAGTATTTACAATAAGAGAGATTATTAAATATCTCTGAACTAATTAGATAAAGAAAAGCTGGGAAGGATATAAAACTGGTCTAGAAGAGACAGACAAGCAAACTGACCTGAGTATTAGTCTCCCCCATACAAAGACAGCTGTTTTCTAATAACTTTGCTGTTCCTTTCTAATAAAAGACTCAGACAATCCTGGGGAGTTGTAGACTATGCTAAAGATGTACTTAAGCTATGCTAAAGATATATTTCCTATTATGCTTTGCAATAGAGACTGCTATGTATGCCTGTGTGCTTAGCAACAACATTAAGTTTAACTTCCTCTGTGTGTTAAGTTATAGAGACATATGCTAGGGAAAAGCAGAGGGTATAGAAGTTCAGTTCCTTATGAAAGTATAATGCCTTATATGTAATGTATCTATACACTGAAGGTCTATGTTTCTCCCTGGGGAGAGTGTATATTATATAGCTATGACTAAAAATCAGTGATTCCCAACCTGGGGTATATGTACCCCCAGGGGTATGAACCAGGACATTTAAGAGTAGACGAAAAAGACATGAATAGCAGCAGGAAAAGGCACCTAGGTCAACAGTATAAGACAAGATACAAGTCAAAAGTTGTGAAATTAACTGAACATTATGAGAAGTAGTCAAGGAGGTTTCTTTCATTATTTAACCTTGAGAAAAGTCCTGTTCCCTTGCTTTGTTATTTTGGTAAGTGGTGGGGAGTTCTTCCTTGAACAGTGTGTTATAAACATGCCACTACAGAGTGCATGCTCATAGGGTCAGCTTTCACTGTCTTCCACTTTGCAAACAGTTGAGTGCTGTCACACTGGGACTGGTGTATATATAAGTGAGCATCTCAGTCAGTCCTGTGAGCAGTATTCAGTGAGTGAGTTCTTCTGCATCTTCTCTACATCTCTTTGTCATTGTTTTAAATTTTAAGTTAATTCAATTTGAGTATTATTAGATATGGATCAGTGATTAAAAACCAGCACAGTAAAAAACATGAAACATAATGTGGATAGTGACTAATCGCCAAAATTTGGTCTGTTCATTTTAATTATTCCATCACTTTTTAATCCCATTATTGGGCTACTTATTTATAGTTACAACACATAAATTTGAAATAACAGCAATTACATACAATTATCTTGCTCATATGAAAGGTACAATTTATAGAAATGGGTTGCCAAGGGGTGCACAAGTGAAAAAAGGTTGACAACTACTGTTATAAATAATAAATAGCCTAAAAGACTAACAGAGTCTGCTTATTCTCCTATATAAATAACCTGAGATTCCAAGACTTAACAGTGCTCAAATGGAGTGTTGATGTTAACTGTGCCTCTTTTGGATAATACCGTTGGTCAAAAGTTGGAAGCCCAGGAAACCAAATAGTGCTAAAGGAAGCACAAACATACAGAGATTTATCTGACACATGGCAAACAACCCTAAGTGCCTCAGTTTTAAGAGATAAGGGTGAAGAACCATGCTGTTTCACAAAGTCCTTTAGGGGTCTCAATGATGATGTTGTCATTTTGCATCTGGATATTGGGGATTCATCCAGATGCTTTTCTAATCTTGTCCACTCACTGCAAAGCACAGAATGACTATGCAGAGCAGTTTCAGAGAAGATTCAGTACTTCAGAGGAAGCTACATAGTTCAGCATAGCATAGGTTTGCATGCAGATATTTATATGATGCTGAGGGGATGTTGAATTGCGAACATTAGGTATTCACTTGGACAAAGCACAGACATTGTTATAACTGATCTTACTCATCAGCCAACTGGCAATGGAATTCTGGGAGCTGTTATCCAAAAAGTAATAATTCTGAGCTCTAAAGTAATCACTTTTACCTTTGAAGTAAAAAAAGGAGACAATCAGCCTTCTTAAAGGATTAGTTATTAGTGCCAAGTCATATACTGACCTCAAGGATTGTACTCCTTCAGGCACAGAATGTTACTTTCAGACATTGTGATGGGAAGGTGCCTAGTTATGCTGCCTTTGAAAACAGACAATACCACAGGACACAAAAACCTTAGTTGCATGTACCTTTGTTTTGAGCAATTCATTGGTTCTGCTCAACTCCAGAAGCTGCTTTTCCAGAGAAGCAACATTTGCCAGTAGAGAGGTTTTCTCCCTCACTAAAGCACACAGCTTTGATTCAGACTTCGCAAGGTCTTCTTCCAGGGCTTGCAGTCTTTTATCCTGCTGGCCTCGTTCTCCGATTAGCACCCGTATCTACAAAAATATGCATGAAATTATTGACTAAGAAACTACAGAAGGAAAAATTATCTTACCTGTTCTATTGTGTTACATGTGCATACCTGCCTGTGCCACATTACTTAAATCCTACTGCTAACCTAATTAGAGCAGACCTATTCAGTCAGCTGCTGAATGGCAAAACACTCATGTAAATCCCATTCATTCAACAGGTCTACTCCAGTTGGAACTAGCATCTGAATTTCAGCCACTATAGATGAATACAATGTATTTGAAAAGCTCTATAGTGACTGGCTTGAAGTAATGATTGTTTATTCCTCACATTTATACACTGCCTTTTCTCGGTGGCTTCAAGATGGTTTACAAAGAAATATAAGAGACACTAAAACACTGTGACAACTCCAGCAGTAATGCCACAATAATTCAACATGATGTGATTTATCTTCATGTACTACTGGGGGAGATGTCTTTTCTGCTGCAAAAATTGATTTGGCCACTTATGTTACACATCACTTGAAAGTCTGAAGAGAAAAGGAATACACTGTTAGAACACAGTGCACTCTGAGGTCTAATACACTGTGTTGCTATCTATGAGAAGGTAAACATTTTACTTCCTTCCATCAAGTTGATTAAATTTATACACAGTTTTAAAACTGAGAAGCAAAAAGCAGACAGCCATTTTGTATAGGTATTCCAATGCAACTAAATTACTGATGTCTCAGACTAGATGGTTAAACTTACTTGCTACGCTCATTAAAGAAGATGGTGATGCAATACCTCTTTTTCCAGCTCCTTTTGCTTTTTCATATCTTTCAAATCCTTTTCAGCCTTCATTCCAGAACTACTTGGCTTTGAACACAAGAAGTAGAGAAACTAGATTAAGATTTTGAAAACTAGAAAATGAATCTTGTTCTCAGGCATATTTCATGAAAGCAGCTTTTAAAAGTACAAACACAGTTTATCTGGAAGGAGATTTAACTCAGACACCTCCAGCTAGAAGAAATATTTCCCAAGTTTACAGTCAGACCAGTTTAATATTTTCTGAAAATCCATAGAAGAATAATTCCATAAAATGTAAATGTGCCAATTATCCTATTCAGATTAGATTATGGATTCTGGGATTGTTTCAAGGCGGTTGTTAGTGTGGATTTCGTCTGAGGCTTTTTCTCCCCACATTTGCCTAACAAATTATTGTCTTACCACAGTAATGTAGAGGTTACCAGAGCCTGGGGCATTATGTTTCAAAAAATATATTAATTGTTGTTTTCCAAAGTACCTTGTCAGTGTTACTTGGCTTTTTAACAGTGCTTTGTCAAAACTTTAAAAAAGTACAAATACAAACATATCCCCCAAAACCCTTACCTCAAAAAGAAACATGTGAGAAGTCATGAATAAATTTAAGTCATGGCATTCAAAATAAAACCAGCAACTATGTTACCAGCTCTCACGTTATTTTTTCAAATGTAATGAATTCTATGAATGGATGTAAAAGATGGACAAAAGCTGACAAAAAAAGTCAACGCATTCTAAACATAGTGCAGGAGGAGAGTTTTATGGGCACCACGTATTGCCATGACAAATAAAGTGGTCCAACGACAATGAAGCCTAAACATTATCTGGAAGCCAAAATGGCTTAAGTATGATAGCCTCAGTTTATATCATGAGAAAAGCTGACTCACTGGAGAAGACAATAATGCTGAGGAAAGTTGAAGGCAGCAGACAAAGGAGGAGACTGCATTACAGATGCAATGACACCAAAAAGGAACCTATGGCTCTGAGCTTCGAAGAGCTGAGCAGGACTTATAATAAAAGGAACTTTTGGAAGTCTCTCATTCACAGGATCATTACAAGTCAAAATCAACCTGACAGCACCTAAGAATGACAACATCAACATGTTAAACATAACTGCTATCCTCTGAATGTTACCTGTTCTTCCAAAAGAGGTTACAAACTTCTCTTTATGGACAAATGATCCCTGTCTCTTTGTTAAGTTGACGCAGTTATTACATAACAAAATCTTCACGTGCATGATAAAGAAAAATGTCAACAGAGAAAAAATAGCCATAATGTAAATACCATTCTTGGTCGCTGAAATGAGGATTTTCGTCTATTTGCTGGGGAAAGTGTAGGTTTCATATTACTGGGATTCTGCTGAGTTCCAACATCCCCTATGAGAGCAGGGAAAAAAACAACTATGTGAGACATTTAGTTGTTCATCATGAAAATATTTTCACCAGATTGTATTCACCAGTTGTTCACTCTGAAGTCTTAGGCAGGATACATAAGAACACTCAGTTAAAGACATTACCTGTTTAACTCTGTTTACAAAGGAGCATATAGAAGAATTGTTTATGATATTACAGCTAAACTAATAGGTCACTAAAATTGTAAGAAGTGTTATCTAGTTAAACACACAGATCTAGTCCCCACTAGTGCAGACCACTAAATCAGCTGCTGAATGGTAAATCAACACTTCGTAAATCACTTCTTCAGTTATTCTACTCTAGTTGGAGGCTGATAACTGAGTTTAAACCACAGAATGAACATAGGATACACAGGACAGCTTTTGAACAAATCAACTGACAGTCTTAGAAACAAGGTAAAGAGGTAGTTTGCTGTTCTTTTCCTTTGGGACATCATTGTATAACATTTGGCTTTTTAAAAGACATATTGTCTGCATATGTAACCTGCTTCACCTAGAGCAGTGCTACTAAAAGTGTTTGGTTTCTGGAGTGTTCATCCCTGGCAAGTATCCCTGACAAAAGCAGTTGTACCCAGTGAGTACAAGTTTAGTACCAGTTCCCAGCATCAGATACCCTGAGAAGCACTGCCCTGATGCAACTGATGTAACTTAAGACAACGCAACAGAAATGTTTGATTGGATGTGTGTTTGTGCTTGGGAGGGTAACACTCTTGTACAGGAGACACTGCCTGACATCAGTTTAGTAGTTCGGGATTTTTTAATATGGAGTTGGAATAGATCCAAAGTTTGTTTCTTGTGAATTTAGAATTAAAAGTTCCAAACAGAAGGTAAGTGTGTTTAAAATTTATAGAAAGTATAGCTAAAAAACAGCCCACTTTTTTCTTTGGGGAGACGCATTTCTTCGGAAGTACTTAGTCAAGGACTGCAAAGTGACCATATAAATCCAGGATTACTCACATTCTTTCACCCTCAAAAATATTACAGAACAGTGTGGCAGTGTCATGATGTAGAACAGGGACACCAAGACTATGTGTTTATCTAAGGAGCAGGAGGAAGGTACAGGCAGAGCTGCAACTGAATCTTTGCAGTCTAAAAGTTAGTCAAGCCCCCTCTCAAATCTCTCCTACGAATTAACTGAGCAGCACTGCATGGTTAACTCTAGACTTCCTCCACAATCTTGATAAAGTTTGCTCTCCCCTTTTTTTTAAAAAAAATTGTGACTTTCACAAAAAGCTTAGTGGCATGGAGGAAGGAACATCAGCTCTGTGAGGGAGAGAAGGAATAGCCTTCCCCTGTGATCCCTACCACTCTGATCAACGGATGAAAGAAGACTAGATTAGAAGATAAAATTGATCTTACACCTGGCGATTCCCCCTTCTTGGTGCTCCTCAGTTGTTCCACATCATTCAGTACCACTCTGCAGCAATATCCCCTCTTCTTCACTATTCACAGAATGCCACAGGCCACTTAACAAAGGAAAAGTAGGCCACATGCAAGCCACAGACTGCATTCAGTAAAAGATGGTTAGAAGTTTGATATTATCAGTATTCATGATTTTTATCTTTTTTTTTCCCATTAGGAAACAGCACTCAAGATGGTTAATGGCAAGGTAAAGACAAATTTAGAACAGGTTAGACCATAAAATAATTAAAACTAATCAAACATTTAAAATCAACACTACTCAGTAAAGCAGTTTTAAAAACCATCTGAAGAGCTGCATCTTCCTAAAAGCAGAGTGAGTGGGAACTGATCACAACTCAGAGAGAAGCAGATTCCTCGCTCTGGCAGCAAGAGAGGAGAAAACCTTCTTGTGTGCACTTCAAGTAGACCAGAAAAGGTTCCAAGATCTTTATATAGGACAGGCTGTCTCTCAGATAACCAAGCCCTAAATTATTTAGAGCGGTATAAGTTAAAACCAGCACTTATTAGCTTGCCTGACTTTTCACACATTTGGCGGAGGGCTTTCTCTGCACCCCATCATCATCACAAGTACGTTTGGTGAGGAGCTTTCCTGGTGGCTGCTCCCCAGTTATAGAACTCTTTCCCATGGGAAGTTCAGTCTGGTTTCTTTCTGCCACCAGGAAAGACCTCTTTATTTCAACAGGCCTTTGGCTCTTAATTTACTGTAGCAGAAGGGTCTTTTAATGAGGTGTGTTATATTTTCATCCTTCTTACTAAGGGCTGAGCTTCACTAACCTGCAAATCCAAAACTTTTTTTTTCCTGCCACCACACACCTGCTTCCACCTTTGAGGCAGTGGCACTCCAGCTTGTTCATCTCTCAGATTTGATGAGCACCACAGCTGCTGCCTCAAAGGTGGAAGCGGGCAACTAGAGGCAAAAAGAGACTGAGGATCTCTGAAATGGCAGAAGGTGTGGATTTGCACCAAGCACTGTGCTTGCATTCCTGACATTTCACAGATCCTCAGTCTCTCTCCAGCCTTGTGTCTCAGCTAGAAAACACAACACAAGTAGCAAATGAATGAATGCAAAGCTATTCCAAAAAGGTACTGTATTCCAAAATCTGTAATATGGAAGACTTCTGTTCCTAAGCATTTAAGATAAGGGAGGCTCAACCTATATATTTGTATATTTGTATGTGTTTTTAAACTGTTTTAATTTACTGTTTTAATGAAATTGGGTAAGGAATGGTTTTTAAACTTTTCTGACAAACAGGTTTTAGTGGTACTTTGTTTTAATTTGTTGTAAGTTACCTTGGGTCCCATGCCCAGAGATAGCAAAATATAAATGTATAACATGATAAACAAATAAACAAACATCTTGAATTGTATATACTTGACTAAGATCTGAAGGAAAATAGGCCTGTTGATTTACAGAACTGGACACTGTGTCAAGCTTTAGTGTATGGGTGTATTAGGTGGAATTTGATCTCAGGTTAATTGTACAGAGGATTGGAACCTCAGTCAGGAAAAGACATCATGATGATGAATTCATTTACATGCAAACATTTCACACAGTCAGGGACACAATGGAAGCTCAGAATGGAAACCCTCCATGCATGGAGCAGAAACACAAAAGCAGAAGAGCGTTAACAGTAAGGAAGCAACAATACCATGCAAGGAGCTGCCGATGACTCTCTGAAAAACCATTGCCATTTGTAGTTTGTTTACTCACCTGTTTGTATTCTGAATCGCTCAGACTTGTCAAAAGATACAGGTCCTTTGGAGGGGTCTGAAGTTTTGATATCATAAGAGCCTGGAGGTGGGGCACAAGCTAGAAAGGGTGGGCAGGGGTGTGAATAGTAATCAAAATCAGAACCCTAATGAAGAGAACCTGATTTTTTGAACAGCTTCAGTGATTTAGACTTGGTAGCAAAGACAAGAAATCCGTATACTGTTTTCATTCTAATGAAGTGGGCACCAGCCAACCGCCACCTATTTGATGGGTGTTGGCAATAAGTAACAGGAGATCCCTTTGTACCAGGCCGGACTGTTCACGTAGCCCATTAGTCCTTATTTTGACTGAGAGCAGCCACAGTTTAAGCCAGACATCTTTGCTGTCACTTACTACCTGGTGCTTTGAAACAAGACATCATCTTAATACCAGTGCTCAGGGGTGCAATCTGAAACAGCCAACTTTTTTGAAACAGCAAACACAGAAAATCTCTTCATCATGAATATGGGTCAGGAGATTTCATGTATCATGAACAAGTACCAAGAAACATTATTGCTCTCTGAAAGAAGAACAGCAAAAGAGTACACTGCAATAGGAACACACTCTAGACTACCTGAAAAAAATAAAGCACTGCAGAGGATAGCCGTTAGAGGTTATAAAATCTAAATAGTACCTCCAAGTCACGGGTGGTGGGAACAAAAAAGGACAATTGGTGCCTCTGTGTCTTCTTTGTAGGCTTTCCAGTAGTAGCGGGATAGATATTGATAGAAGGAGAAGACTAATCTAGGTAGGTCCTTACTGAGTTGCTCTCTCCTTCTCAGACACTTGAGAAATGGTCTCCTGCTCATTCATCCTTCAGTATATAGCTCAGGAGGTTTAGCAGCAAAGGAAACTGTGTATTATGTGTATAGAACGTTTGAACTTCACAGAATGTTGAACTAGATTAGACTAAGTTATTATTGGCCAGGCTAGCTGGAGATGATGATTGCTGTAGTCCAACCTAGCAAAGCAATTCTGACAAATCTTGTGGGTAAGCCTTCCCCAAGCCATGTTGGCTGAGGATGATGAGTGCTGTAGTCCACTACATCAGGAGGGTACTCGACTGGGGAAAGCTGCTTTAGAAATAGGATATGCCTTCTGTACACCTGACAGAAGGAAGGAGAGGGGACAGAAAAGCCAGACCTTGGGGGAGTTATGTTTTTGAATACAGCTCCCTCCATATGTAGGATCCTGGGAGTTGCATTCCAAAGGGCAAACCTTCCAACCTCTGAGAAAAGCAACAGCGAAATGTGTGCCTTCCAGACTTAGGGCGACCCTGTCATGAGGTTTTCTGTAGGGCTGAGAGTGTGTGACCTACCCAAGGTCATGCGCTGGGACCTGGAGAGAGGGAAATAGCTTTTTGAAAGGCCCCTCCCTAAACTGCAAACCCCAGGATTCCATAGGATGTTGAAAGTGGAATAATAGCACTATAACCGGCCAGGGCAGAAATGGTACAGGACTAAAAAGCGGGGGCGAAGAGAGAACAACTTTCCTCCAGCCTCTCCCACTGAACAGGCGGGGCGTGGGGGGGGGAGAGAGAGAGACAGACAGACAGAGAATGTGCGCTAAACTAAAACCAAAACCAGGTCCCCCACTTACTTGGTGCCTCATTAAAGCGCTTGAGCGGAGCCTTGGGGAACGACATGACAGGACTCACCGCCAGGCACGGAGAGAACAAATTTCAAAAAGTCACAGCGCTGCCGCCCTCTTTAAAGCTGGCCGGACCAGCCAATCAGAGGGCTCGAGCGGTGGTGAGCTCTGCCAATCAGAGCGGCTCGCCTTGGATCATGCGCAGAAGCGGCTCGCGGGGCAGACGGGAAAACGAGGCGGCGCTCATTTTTTTTGCTGCTTCGCTTTCGGGCGTCTTGTCTGTTCTTTCTACTTAGAGCAACTTGAAGCGGAGCAGATTTGCGCATCATCTTGAGGACAAGAGTGTCAGAGTAGATGTCGAGCTGGACAGAAGCTCATTACGGCTTTTTAACACGAACCCTCCTTAAAAAAAAAAAAAAATCATGCATTTTGCTAGCAGGCGCCGGCGACGGTTAGTTACCATTTATTCATGACTGGCCGCGCAGTCTTACGTGTGCGGGATTGTATTACGTCCTACGGAAGAGCTCATTTCTTATTTATTCTTTAGGAAATAATTGTCAAACTGGGTAGTTCAGTTGAACCTGCTTCACAGAAAGAAGCACATTTCACATTAACAAGAAACGAGACTTTTTTAAAAAAAACGTGGGACAGTGCTGGACCACACTTCTTTAATTCGCATGCTGTGGTGGAGACCTTTCCCACTACTCAGGCCATTTCCACACTACGCTGTTACAGTGCTATTACTCCACTTTCAGCCTCCTATAGAATCCCGGGGTTGGCAGTTGAAGGAAGGGCGCTTAGAATTCTCAGCCGGAGAGCAATTCCGCCTCTGGCCAAACTACAAAGCCCAGGATTGCAGAGGAGGCGGCAATGGAGTCACACCACTAAAACTGTGTAATGGACTCCGAGAGTACAGCACTTGTAACGGGGGCCGTAAGTGCATCTACACTGCGGAATTATGGTAGTATGATTCCACTTTAATTGTCATGACTCCATCCAATGACATCCTGAGATTTGTAGTTTGGGGAAGGGCTTGGAATTCTCTGTTAGAGTGGTCCAGCACGCTTCCCGGAAATCTGGGGTTTAAAGTTCTGTTTAGCAAAGAATTCTAAATCTCTCTCTCCAAACTGCAGAATCCTAGGATTCTACAGCAGGAAGCCAGACTAGATAAAGTGGGATCAAGCCGCCGAGGCTAGACCCATTCTGTGTCTCTGTTCTTTCTCTCTCTTTTTCTTTTCTTTTTCTTTCTTGCTGCCTAGCTCTATGGGCTGGCTCCCGAGCTGCTGGCGGAAGTAAGGCTCGGGGAGGCGCCCACGAGCGCCCGCGTCCTCAGAAGCGGTTCCGGAGGCGTGCATGATTTGATCCCACTGGCCGCGCGCTCGCCCCCCCCGCCCGCGGGCGCATGCGTGTTGCCCAGCGGCGGGGGGAAAGGAGCGGCGGGGCCGATGTCGGCGCCGTTCGAAGAGCGGAGCGGGCTGGTGCCGTGCGCCACCCCCTGGGGCCGCTGGTACCAGACCATGGAGGAGGTCTTCGTCGAGGTGAACGTGCCGCCGGGGACGCGGGCCAGGGACGTCGACTGCAGCCTGAAGAGCCGGCACCTGTCGCTGGCGGTGGCGGGGGAGGAGGTGCTCAAGGTGCTCGAGGCGGCGGGGAGGCGGAGCGGGCTGGCCAGCTGGGAGCGCCAGGGCCGTTTCCGCGCTGGGCTGTTGTGGCGCTGTTGTTCCGCTTTCGACATCCTCTGGAATCCTGGGGTATGTAGTGGAGAGGCCCCTCCCTAAACTGCACACCCCAGGACTCCATAGGATATTGAAAGCGCAGTAATAGCGCTGTAACAATCTAGTGCGGAAATGGCCCAAGCTGACTCCCAGGTAGATGGGCAAGATAGGACTCAAGCCTCCAGCCTTGTGCGTTGGTGGTTTCCTCCTCCCACTCTTCCGATTGCGTCCGCTTTGCAAGAGCATCACTCCGTAGGAATACAAAATAACTTTAATGTGCAATAATCTAGAGATCGCAGATAAGGTTCTATAAGGGAAAATTAAATATCACAGAGTGATAACTTGCGAACAAATAAGTGAATTTACTATACTGTATATTAAGTAACTGTGTTCACTTTGTTGAAAGAGTAGAGGCAGGGTTCTCCTAAAATAAAAACAATAGATATATTTTATGACAGATCTTGGCTATAAGAATTAAGGTATCACCCTGACTTTCTTTGAATGAATGCTTGAAATAGGAGGGAAAAGAAAAAAAAATACTGTTTATTTTAAATATATTTCTTCTATTTTACCAAATTTGCTGGCGTATAAGATGCACCCCATTTATACACTGGCAAATGCTATTTACTGGCATATAAGACACACTGATGAATATGATACACTCCATTTTCAAACAGTATTTTTTGGGGAAAAAAGTGAATCTTATACACCAGCAATACAGTACTTTTTACTTTCTGTTTTTTTTTTCCCCTCATAACTGTGTTTATGTATCAAACTGGTATGGTATATCTACTGGTTAATTGACGTATGTGCATATATGCTTAACATTTCTTTTTTTTCCTATTTAATTTGTTATTATTGGATCTTTTGTATATATTTAATTGTTTAACTTATAATGCATTATATCTTCAATATCAATATCTTTTTATGATTATTTAAAATCTCTTAGTAAAAAGATTTTTTTTTTAAAAAAAAAGGAAAAGCATCATTCCTGAGATTGTTTTGGTTAAGCAAGTCTTTCTCTTCTCGGTCTCTGAGGGCAAAAAAATTCTACATGCGAAGGTAGACTCGTTGAATCAATGAGATTTACGTACATCTAACATCACAGTTAGACGGTTTATTAAACAGCGGTATTCGAGGATGGACAACCCTTTTGTTTTGGTCTCTGCATTAGTTGTTGTAACACGGGCAAGGGGAATTTGTAGTGTCCCAGATGGTGTTTGACTACAGCACCCATTATCCTAGTGACCATGCTGATTGGGGCAACAGGAGTAAGAATCCAACACCTTGTGAAGGGCCATAGGTTCCCCACCCGTTTAGATGGGGCCCTGCTGTGGCATACCAAAGGCCTCTGGTCAGGTAGCCCATTTGGTGTGTTTGAGAACCTACAAGCAAGATAGGACATCACCCTCTTCCTTCAACTCTTGCTGTGGTGTAATAATTAGCACACATTCTTATCCATGTGTTATGTCTGCCTGCAGATTTCCTTCTGAAACTATTCCTCTTTGGTAGGTATCTGGCAGATAGTACCTTAAGGTATCTGGTAGCCAGCATATTTATATTACTCATGTAAATGGATCACTGTTTGGCACACGTTGACCCGAGTATGTATACTGTGTGGTTGCTTTGCATTCGGTTCTTTTGTGTTTCGTGACGTAGTCACGCAATGAATGGTTTTCACATGTTACTCTTTCTCTGGCAGAAGTTCCAGACAGTTATTCAAAGCTTCTAATATATTTAAGAGGAACAGAAAGAAACTTGCTACTTCTCATTTAGTACATCTTATATATTGCTGTAGATACCAGGCTTTGTAACAGGCACCACAGGTGGAAAGCAGCATAGAATGTGTCCAGAAGGCATTTTTAACACTGGGGGAAGATAAGCTTATAGTATGGCATCAGATTGGTACTGGACTACAACAGCAATCATGGAAAGTTGGGAGATATAGACTAATTTTATATTGATCAAATTTCTTTTTCCTGAGATGGGATCCAAGGCAGCTTATAGTAATTTAACAGCATCTGGAAAGCACCAACTTGAGAAAAGTATATTTCTTTTGAGAAGTATGCTATGGTTGCACATTAGCTCTGTGAACAGAGATGATCTCAGAGGTTCTAGTTTTATCTTGGCTTCTTATTTTGGTCTTCCATCCATCTTTTATGGGTGTTTTCCACATGTCTGTGTGGTTCATATACTAATGATTACAGATTCTTACTTACTTCTTAACTTCTGAGACCTAGCCCTGCAGAGTCTATGTGGTTAGCTTTCTGCATTCATTATCTGTAAGGAAACAGCTGCCTACTTCATCACATACGAATCCAGAGGATCAAATGATTTGGAATAAAATCCCTCCATTTGCATGGAATAGAGTATAAATACATGATAAACATATGGTTGAAATTAAGCTCATAGTTGCGCTATTGAGGTATTATAAATATATTAAAATCCTTGCAAACTGTAGAATTATATTGAAATCCTTTCTAGCTGTAGAATTACAGTGGTATACTCAACAATAGCATAAGTTTCTGTTATTGGACTGTTTTACAGTACCAGCTGGTGATTTTTAAACATCTTCTCTTGATACTGATTATGATCAGGTACTTCATTTGGTTCAAAACTAACAATATTTTTTTACAGGGGTAATATAAGAAATTGAAAATAACAAACAGATAATATTTGCTTTTGCAATATGGATCATGCTGCTTTTTTATTTAAAATGAATCTTGATATTTCTTTCAGGGTAAACTCTTTGATTCTACAATAGCTGATGAAGCAACATGGACACTAGGTAACACATGTTTCAGTGGACTTTTGAGAAAATCAGTTTCGATTTCATCGTTGACTTTTTTCTTGTTTTATTAATGAAAACCACATGGTGTTTTGATCTTCCTTGGAGGATTCAGGAGGACTCCCTTGGAATTCAGCAGAGTCAATTTAATCCTGATGCTTTCACTCCTCAGGCAGTCCTTTAGAAAGGTGGTCTGCACATACCTCCAGCATACCAAAGGGATTTATCTTCTATGTTCACTTAATTTTTAAAAAACTCTATTAATTTTACAAAAAAATTAAAAATACGACATCCCGCATTACTCTGTTTGCATACAAAAGAATGCAGTAAATGTATCAATACAGTTATTACTCCTCACACCATAATCACCTTTTCCAGTTTTCTTTCTAGTATAAAATTATCTTTCTAAGAATTCAATAATCTAATCAAAACCTATAGTTGTACTTTCTCTGCTTTCTTTCTTTATGAAATCTATGAAAGGTTGCCAGAGAATCAGATATGATCTTAAAGTTTTACCCCTTAACAAAAATGTCAATTTATCTAATTCAGGTAATTCCAATAATTTTTCTAACCACATATGCAACATAGGGTTGTTTCTACTTTTCTGCGTTTTTTTTCCCCATAAATCAGCCTTGCAGCAGTAATCATATAATACAATATCTTTTTCCACTTTAACCTCATAGTCCAAGAAAAATAGTTCTGGTCTGTGCCTTAATTTTTGTTTCAAAATTCTTCCTATTACCAAATTAATGTTCATCCAAAATTTCCTTGCTTTACTGGATGTCCACCACATGTAATAAAAGGAATGTTCAGTTAGTTTTATGGAGCTCCAGAGCTCTCCAAATTTGACAAGGCAGAGAAAGGAGAATTTGCTAGGACATGGCGTATATAAACAGATCTTCCATTTCCATAAAGGCAAGTTTTGCTGCCTGGAATCAAAGGCATCAGTTTTTGAGTCTGCCTGTAGTATGTTTGTTAGCTCTTTTGTTGGACTCTTGCAGACATTATGTTTGTTATTATCACGCTCCTTATCCAGCAAACATGATGTTTGTTTTATATGTATGGTCAACAAAACTGCTTTCGATTAGTGAGTGCCTAAGTCCACAAACTAGTATTCTTTGAAGTATACTCTCTAAGATGAATAATGAACCTGATTAATAACAAATACCTCGAGAAGAGAAGTTTGTTCATGGTGTTATCTATGCAAATATGGCCTGTGATAACTAAGTTAAAGAGACAGTTTCTTCCCTTGCTATTTTAAAAATCAGATCTATATTGGGGAGTGGAGGAGTTGTCAGTTGTGTGTGTGATAGATAATTTTGTTACCTCTCCCCTTTCGCTTGTAAAGAGGATCAGAAACTGATACGAATTGTCTTAACAAAAACCAACCGTGATGCTGGGAACTGTTGGAGTTCTTTGCTGGAGAATGAATATGCTGCTGATCCTTGGGTCCAGGACCAAATGCAGAGGAAACTTACCTTAGAGAGGTTCCAGAGAGAGGTGAGTCCATGGACATCAGTTAATGTTTATATTCCTCTCTGTACTGAAACCAAAGTCTGTTTGCTGGGAAAGCGCCATGTTGAAATTTCATTTGTTTATTTACTTATCCCGCCATTCCTTTTGTCTCCCAAGGTTGTAATGCAAGATAGCTTCCAGTATACGAAAACAACACAGTAAATTATATCAAATTATATATTAATTTGAAACATCCATTAAAGCACTTTAACATACCATTTTAAAATGCTGCATTAATAAACACATTAATGTCAAGCATCTCCATTTAGATTTGCTGTTAGAGTTAATAGGAAGATGACTAGCTCAGTCCCCTGGGAAGGCTATTCTGTGTTCTAGGAACAGCCATGAAAAGGCGGTCTCAGCGCACTATATTAATACGGTAGAATTATGCATAACCACAAAACAAGTTGTTCTAAAAATATTTATTTACTTAAAAATACCTGCTTTTTTAAAAAAAATCCAGAATCCATCGCTGTGTTTACAGCATGAACAGAAGCCCCTTCACACTTTACTCACATATCAGAGGTATCACACAGATGAATAGTGAAATTCAGTGCTGCATTCTTGGTTCTGCACCCCACATTATGTACACTTCCTGTCCCTCCCACAGATACATCTGCATTAGCATGATCTCTTGGAAGGGAAAAGCCTGCTGTAAACAGCTGTTTGTCAGTATGTTTCCATGTGACTGGGACAACAGTGTATTTTCTTTGCAAAGAACACATTGAGGGCATGTCTTTTATTTTTGGATGTGTGTAATTATGTATTAAAAGCAAATGTACGGTATTTTCTTTATTTCCTCAGCTAGTTGTGCTAGTTAGAATTTAACAAAGGATATTCAATTTATGTACCTTATAGATTTTGAGGCAGCCTGTGTGTGGAATCTTCCCATATTGATATTATAATCCTAAAAACTTCTCCAGGATTAAATTTCATGGAACTCAGTGAAACTGGATTCTGCATAGATGTATGCAGGTGCCTACTGTGTTCTGTTGTGTACGACTGAAGATTCAGGGTTTCGATGGTGGCATACACTAAGAATGGTAGTCCTTTATTGAAAACATTGAATGTGTTTTTATAATAAGCTTTATGAAAAATGAAATATGAAAAAATGATGAAAAAAGTGTTTATTCTTAAAAATGAGTATATTCTTTGTTGATATGTATTACTTTTAAATGGCATTGTAAAGCCATTTCTTTTATGCAGGTGTATGATGCTTGACTGTGAATGTAAAGAGATCGTTACTGCAAAGAGTATAGAATAGCATGCTGTGTGCTTCTACTACTTTTGAAAAGGGTTAACCAACATTGACAGTCAGTCTGACAAACATGCTCACAAGGGACGTAAATGAAATTTATCTCTTTTGCAGAACCCTGGATTTGACTTCAGTGGAGCAGAAATCTCTGGGAACTATAGTAAAGGAGGGCCAGACTTCTCCAGTCTTGAAAGATAGCTCCATGTTTGATTGTATTGCTAGAACTAAAATGAAAAAGTTTACAAAGGAATATCATGTGGTCAATAAGAATTCATCTGTGAGACTAGGTTTCAGTGTGGCTTACTCCTTATTCTCAACAGCTTTAAACCACAGCATGATAAATGCTTTTGTTTAACATGTGCTAGCACAGTAATGAAAAATAAACCTCTGGTAGATATAAACCTACGTATACATGTACATATACATATATGCAAATCAGTGTTATTTGTACAATGGCACTGCTTACCAAGGACACATTTCAACTGATACAATAAAAAAATGTAAGTAATTACTTTTTGATGTATAGCAAGAAGTTGTTTTCTGAAGAACTACAGGTGCATTATTTTTTGAAAAATGAAGTGCTATTACCAAATGTTTTGGTGTTTCCTGTATGACAAGTTAGTAAACAGTTTTGAAATGATAGAAGTGCTTCTTTGCAGATTTCCTGTGCTGTGGCATAAAGGCACATTCTTTTAAAGGCTACATATTCTTAAAAAAAAGTTAATCTCATTCAGATTCTGTTTTAAACCCATTTAGTCAGTCAAAACCAATTTGATTCATGTGGAAGAACTTTTAGAAATTTGGTAGTGCTAAGATGGGGTGTAATGAGTTTTGTGCCAAATCCCACTGTAAACAAATCTTGAATAATAATTTTTTAAAAAACCCCTCAAGTTGCAGTATTAAGAAAAGTAGTCTCTAGAACTAATAACTCTTCCAGGGAAGGGCTGGGGAACATACAGACTCCAGGTATTACTGAATATGATGTACCATAATCTCCCAGCATTAGCTGTGCTTCTTAAGAGCTGGTCAGGGTTACAGCCCAATAACAGCTGGAGCCCCACCTGTTCTCCTGGCCAGTTTTGAGGGTGGGCGACTATGTGCCTTCCAAATGCTTTGGACTGTAACTTTCATAATCCTTCCTGGGACTTAGAGAGTTGTAGACAGAACAGTGGAAGAGCACTCATTTTTTCTTAGGTTTTTATTCTAATCCAGTTAAGTGGTTTGTTGTAAAGTGCAGGAATCCCAATATGCTTACAGTGACCTCTTCTGTGCAATAGAGGTTTGGAGACTGAATTTTATTGTTTTGTTCATGCCCTGTGACTGCTGACTGATGAGATTTTTTTTTTAACCTTCATTTGAGCAACAGTGCATTCCTCCCTCCCTGTGTTACACAGCAAACTGTTCTTGCACATACGGAAGTAGTTGCAAAAGCAGCCACACAGTTTCTCATGTTTTTGTTTGAAAAATAATAGTGTGAATAAAGTCCTCTTGCATATGTGGAACTAGGTCTGCATTTTTCTCATTACTTGTATCTGTTTGTACTATGAGGCCTGTAAAATAAAATATTTGATCTTTTCAAAAATTAAAAACTCTTTTTTATATGAAGTTCAGAATAAAATATTTATTTCCTTAGCAGCTAGGAAATGTTTAGTTGTAACTGAATTGTAAAAAGTTCTGAAATCTGGTAAGCACAAGCATGCTTTGTTTGTAGCTCAGATTTCAGTTGTATTTGTATATACACACAATGAACTAAATAAATTTTAATTGTAGTTTGTCTGATTTCCTCCCTAATCATGCATTCTTGTGTCTATAATTATTGCGTCTTGAAACTGAGACACTTCTAGTTGCCTATAGAAAGAGGTTGCAGTTTTGATGTTTGAAAAAAATATTGTATGTATAACTCCCTTACAATGGATTGGTTGTTAGTAGTTTAATTGCATAATACTAAAACTGGCCATTAAGTTTTCTACAAATTCAAAGCTATTATTTTCACTGTTAAGACAACAGAAATAGAATGTGTATTGTATACAAACTGGTAAAACTTAAATCTACTTTCAGAAATGGAGGGAGGGTTGTATGTGTGTTGAAATAAACAGTCTTTATGGAACAAAAGAGACTTGGAAATATACTGAGTGGGGGTAAAAAAAACTTTTATGTTTGAACTGAGTTAAAGTACTGATTTTAGAAAATGGGAGCCATACAGTTGAAAGCAGAACCACTTAAGACAACAAAATGCATTCTTGATTATTAGATGTGGTATTTTCTATTCCAGTTTTTGTTTTGTAGAGAAAATTGAACTATCAATGTGCTTAAGATTTTTGACTGAAAAAGCTACCCTGCTTAAATTTTTGGTTATGGGGATTTACAAAAAGAAAGAAACCGAAAAAATGGTGTAGAACATCTTAATTTGCCTGATGTAGCCAAAAGAAAACAAAACAGCCCTGGCAAATGCCTTGAGCTGGACTTGACTACCAAGAAGCAGTATTTGGGAGGGCGGGAGTTGTAGCTCACCAGCTATCATAGCCACTGGTGAGGAATGCACCAGTGGAAGTTACAGTGCAACCTCAGGAAGCCTACATGACTCCCATCCTGATAAGACATAGAATGGCTATTTACATACAAATAGAAAAAGCATTGTGTCTGAAATTCCTGCAAGTCACTTTATACTGCTGAAGCTCGGCTTTTGCTTTAACCTTGCAACAGCTAGACTAGAGCTTTCCAAACTTTTCATGTTGGTGACACACTTTTTAGACATGAATCATTTTGCGACACAGTAATTCAGTTTTACTAGCAAACCAGAGGTTAAACTAATCCCATCATGAGAGATATGGACACATCCATAAATTTTAATAATGAAATTATGGGGACACTACATACCTCACGAAAACCTTTCATATATTTTTAAAACTATATGATTTATAAATAACAAATTTCCAAGATTGTAGGTGACACACTAACGTGTCACAGCACACCATTTGGAAAGTCCTGAGCTAGACTTTTAGAAATGGATATTCTGTTAAGATTATTTCTCCTACTTAGCCAAGCTGGACCTTTCCACCACTTTGGACTCTTAAGAACGGGTAGCTGTGATTTACATGTTTCTTCCCACTTGTTTGCCAAGCAGCAACAAGGAAGTAGTATGTGGTTGTAGAAGCTAGTGTGATGTAGATTTATTACCCAATATTTATTACAGGAGCAAAGAACCAGAAAGTTTGGTTTTTAAAAAGAAAAAAAACCTCCCAAGTTATATTCAGCAATGTGAAATTAAATCCAAACAGTGCAAAGTTACACATTGTATATTCTCATGTATAACTGTAAAAAATTTTAGTCAAAAAATTGACCCCAAAAAACCTGGGTTGACTGATTCATGGGTCAATGTTAGTACAGTACAGTTTTATTTAAAAAAAAAAACATCACTTCTCTGAGTAGAGGGGAAAAGGACCTTTTTGAAAAGACCCTGAGTGGGAAAGTGGCAGTGACAGTCAAGTGCAACTAGCCCCCCGAGGCATTGCATTCCCTCTGCATGGAATGACCCTCAATCTATCCATGGGTCATATCAAAATCCGTAATTTGGGCCCCCAAAACTGCCCCGAGGTCAATTTATACACGAGTACATGTGGCATATTGCGTTCTTTCACTGGACTATTTTTCATAATTCATTTGCAATCTGAAATTAAATTGGGCATCCAGTTTTGCATTTGAATATGAATATGCTTTCTTTCCAATGTAAAAGAAGTGTACATTCAAGAGAATTACGGTGGCTCTGACCTTTGCTACAAAGTGTGAACACAACAGAGTACCAAGAATAATTGTGCCCACTGACTTCTCTTAGAAATACAGGCAGTATTTCTTAAACTGTATCGTCCAAGTGTTGTGGACTTCATCTCCCAGAATCATTGATTATTGGCAAAGCCCAAAACCCTGGAGGACTCAAGTTTGGGAAACATCTTATTCCAGCACCATCTTACAGTAAAGTTTTAAAAAACTGCTGTTTATAAAATGAGACAAATAATTGACACAATTTCAATGTTTTATTGAAAGGTGCACTTGTTGCTTACAAAATACAATGACACTTTTGATAATAACAGTGCTTTCTCTTCCACACTGAATGCTTCCTTTTGCATTCTCATTCTCTGCCAATCTAAGTACAGATGGCAAAGGCACAACACAAGGTTTTCACAAGTATAGTCACTTACAAACCAAAAATAGCCAAAGTAAACCTGCTATCAGTTTGTTTTAACAAGCAGGTTGTAATGAGGTAGAAATATAAAGGCTTGCTGGATTAGACCTGAGTGAACAAGAGTCCTTACACTGATCATTTTTCACTATTACAGCAATTCTGCTTACTAGCTTTGGGCCCTTTTATACATACACAACCACAGTGCACCTTATGGAATCCTCGGCTCTCTAGCTGAGAACTCTGAAGCCTCTTCACTAAACCGAAACTCCAGGATTCCAAAAGTTGTTGCCATGACAGTTGAAGTGGAATGATACCATGATAATTGCAAATTGTGAAGGGACCCTCAAATCACTTCAACCCAAATGACAAACAAGCCAGTTTCAATAAATACCATCTTGGTGAAATGCAGTTACGGAGGAAATGAGGCAGCCCTTAAAATGTTGCAACTGTTACACCATTTTTCTAGAGGTTTTCACCTGTCAGGTTTAATACTAGAAAAGTGCCTGAACAAGAACTGAGATGATACTACACACTTTAACACAGGCTAGTAGTTGATGTGTCCAGAAGTGAGGTGAAAAAGCAGTTCTCTGTAGCATTTAGGCATGGTGGTGAGAACAAACACATTATGTCATATGACAAAACTGTACTCATGTAGTCTCTTGGTTTGTCTCACATTTCAGAAGGCCTTGAGTGACACTCCTCTTACCCCAGGACTGTTGTCAACCTTCAGAGAATCATAATGCCAAAAGTTACCCTATTCCTGCTTCCCCACCACAGCATTCAATCTCAAACCAATGTGCAGTTAAAAAAGGACTGGCCTGTTTGCATCAGCTTCACAAGGCCTTTCCAGACACAACTCCTTCCACAGCTATAACTGCAGTATGTAATTTACTTTCAACTAGGATCAACATTTTCAAACCGGAAAAAGGGCATTCTACTAGTAAAAACTTTTGGTAAAGTGTAGTACTGAAATCAGTGCTTTAACCAAATTCCCTATTACAACTCAGCCAGTCACAAAGTGCTCTCTAAAAGCCACTGTTTGCAAAGATGTGCTGGGGAGGCGGGAATTAGATTACCTCGTCCACTTTAAACTACAAAATCTCTGAAACAGTTCTAGCCTCAGACAGACAAAGGTTTGGATCCTAAGTAAATTAGCCCATGGAAAAGTCCAATGGAAATTAGTAAGGCTAAAGCCCAGTCACAACTAACTTGACCCGGTGATTTCAACGACACCTAAACTCAAACTACTCTGGATCCAACCTGGAATGCACAGTCACTGAGTTTCTTTTTTTTTCAATCCAACCCAGATTGTATCATCTGTCTGCTTCTATTTTAAGATGCTGCCAACATTCTCAGCTGGTGTGTGTCCTACAATCTTAAGTTTGTTTGTTTTTTAAAGAGAGCATTGCCTAGTTTCATTTTTTTAAAAAACAGTACTTTTAAAGAGCTTTCATACTTTGATAGTTTGTATCATATCGGTTTTCTCCCTCACATTACAGAACAAATGCTCAAGTTTAATATCTTAGTGTTATGCAAATAAACTAAAGAAAACGAACAATCCCTTTTAGCTGAAGTGCCTGCATTCTCCTTAATATGCAATGCTGAAGCCCAAGGTTAATATCATGGCCCCCCCACTTTCATAAGGGCTTGGGGTGCAGAACCCTTATGAAAGTGGAAAAACCACAAATAACTCCTCTCCTCACAATCCCCCTCCCATTTCCTTCCCCTTGGCATGCCAGGTTCAGAGGCAAGGGCATAGAAGAGGGGTGCTCCAAAGGAAGGCACGTGCGTGCCCCCTCCATTCTCTTGCCGTTTGCTTCACCGTGCATTCTCAGCATGGAGGCCAGAGGCAGGAGAGGGGGAGTTCTGGAGGGGAGAAACTCACATATGCCCCCCCCCACAATTCCCTTGCCTTTTGCCTGGGTGCAAGTACTTAGCATGGGACCAGAGGCAAGGGAATGGGAGGGGGAGCTCCAGAGGAGAAAAAGGAGGTATGCATGTGCCTCCCGCTGATTCCCTTGCCTTTTGCCCTGGGCACTTGCCTTCCTTCTCCATACCTGGCAAAAAGCAAGGGAATGGGAGGAGGAGAATGGGGGAGAGGCATGTGTCTGCCTCGTGAATAATCACATTTGCAAAAGTCAAATCCACAAATGTGGAGGGAGGACTCTTAATAGTTCAATATTTTCTAAAGTTGATTCAACCGGTTATAGAATTCTGGATGAAGCTGCTAATTTGAAATTTTTGTTGTCTTCTGCTCTAACAGCATTTTTAATACTGTGAGCTAAACCAGCAGGCTGTAGAGTGCTAGTACTGCTCTAGCCAATAATGTACTATGGACATGATATTACACTACACTAGTCCAAACATATAGTAGCTTGTCAGGTGGTGCTTACTCATTTTCAGACAGTAGCTAGTACAGAAAGTGCCGTATAAAACAGAAATGTTTTGGACCAATCAAACTATTAGTGCTGAGTCAGCATGAAGCATTGGACTAGCTGCCACATCTATGTTCAAAGTGAGTCATCATTCTGTAAGTATTTCTTCATTTTCTTCTGCAGAAATCCCATGAGCGGGAAATAAAAACAGTCTTGATAAACATCCAGTACAGCCCTACAGGTCAAAGGCACCCAACATGAGGCCACAGCTTAATTAGTCATGAACGTCCCTGCCAGTATGGTCAGACGCACTGAACACAGTCTAGGTTTTAAACTGGATCTTAGCCCTAAAGACTGTACCCATGTTGCCAGTAATGATGGATCTTTTCTTCTTCAGGGCTGCCTCTGACCAAAAAGAAAAAGAAAACTCATTAAAGGAACATGCTGCTAAGTTTAAACAACACTAGTTACAAATACTACTTTCATTTTAGGATTAACAAAATATTATAGCAGGAAAAAGATCTGTATGAGCTCACCTACAATTTCACTTCATTCTGAAGAGGTGGCTTTTTCTCCACATCAAGTTCATTATCAGCCCAGCCTTTCCCAATGTTTTAGACTTCAGCTTTTACTAGCCTCAGCAACATTTCTGGCCAGGAAAGCTGGGAGCTGAAGTCCAAAGTATCTGGAGGACACTACATTAGGAAAGGCAGGGATGGCCTATAGTTCTATATAAAGACATTCTTGTATGTGAGAATGGTGGAAATGCATTAATGTTCACAGCCATGATTATCAAAACCTACACCAAAGCTTTCCATATTACCTAAAATTATGGGGCCTGCTGGCCAACCATGCAGGGTAGCTGTTTTATGCCATGCCTAATTGTTACTAATACTCTTCCCCTTTATTCTGAAGTGATCAGAATGAATGATTCAGAAGAATGAAGTAGGTTAGTAACTCTGGTATTCTTATAAAGTTTGCACCAGACTTCAGAGGGCCTGAGTATGGTTGTAACAATCACACTACCCTGCTAGTCTGCAGGCAATAGGGTTAGAGATGTGTCATTCTCAATCCAAGCTCTCTCCCACCCTGGCCTCTTTAGCAAGGATCTTTGAACAAACTATACACAATTATGCAGGACAAGAGTGGCAAAGCAAGATACACCACCTCAGTGTGTAAGCCAAGTATGCAAGTAAAGCAGCATTAGGAACCACAACCCCAACAACAATATTCAGGTATTCAAAAACATGAAGGAGTAAGTGCATGGGGCCTTGCCACGGCGTTTGCCCACCCTGCCATCTGCCATCATTTCCAATGATGAACAAATTTCTGAAAGGAGAGAGACTCCTTTATCTGTGGAAAATCAATGTTTCTGATCAACGAAGAGCTTTTACCTCAGTCAAGTTTCAGAATGCCTGAGTAGAGGCGCAGAGGGTCCAAAAACAGGTCTAAAACGAGTCAGTAGTCATGCTTGTTTTTAAAAGAGATGCCTAGAATTTTGCTTTTTATGCTAAGAATTATGAGATTTACTCTTATACAAGTATAGTTGCTAGATTCTTGGTGAAAGCATGAACAGGACTACTTCTAACCCATTCGTAGCTCATTCCAGTTCACGGGGTAAGGACAGTAAAGAATTCTACAGAAATCATGAACAACATACATCCAAAGGGGATTTTTGAATTACTAAGACCCATGCCACAAAGCCTAGTTTTGAAAAATCACTCACCTTTCAGAGACCACTTTCTGGGATAGTGGGAAGATGGGCTATTCTGTAATAACTATGCTTTAGTTGTCTTGCTGTGCGACCAGACACAATCCACTTTAACTTCTGAATATTTGGCTTGGAGCACTTGTTTGAGGAGTATTCTGAGAGGCACTTTGACACTAGTTCCTTCCAAATGTAGAGGTCTCTGCTATTTATCTGCAAAAGGCAAATATGAAAATAAAACCCAATCAATATCACCCAGAAAGCAGTAAGAAACATGCTGACAGCTAGATGCACACCTGTTCTTACGATCCATGCTAGGCAATGCTTTAAGCTGATGCAAGCAATGTAACTGGCAAGTGATAATATGTATTTTTATATTCAGAAAGGTTTCTAGGCCACCCTGCATTTATCAAGTTGCTACATATCTGATGTTCTTATTCAACGAGATTACACTCTGGCTCTGAAAAATGTCCAAACAAGTTCTTGTTAACATACTTTCAGCCTAAAGTAGTACTATATCTTGAGAGATTTATCTCTAAAGTACCATTCTCCTAAGCAAACAGGGACCACAGGATTTCTGAAAGACCAGGTGCTCTAGAGATCAGCTATCCATTCCATTTTAAGCAACACACCATTCTACAAAGCAATAAGTATTTCCGTAGCTGTGCCACTGGTTAAGGACGTGCAATCCGTCAAGCACGAAATGGTCTGATGTTAAGCAACCATATTGTGTTGCAAGTATTCAGTAAAATACTAGCTTTTGTTTTAGACTCTGAC
Source organism: Cyclura pinguis (assembly GCA_030412105.1). NCBI lineage: Eukaryota > Metazoa > Chordata > Lepidosauria > Squamata > Iguanidae > Cyclura > Cyclura pinguis. The sequence goes on from CM059600.1 coordinate 138,659,075, forward strand.
CCCAATCATGTTCTCTCTGAAACCATCAAGCGATGTAATCTTGTGTCATTCCTACATGTGCTGTGGCATTTAACTGTAACCTACCTTGGAATGTGTTTGGAAGCTTTCTATCATTTTCCCCAACTCCAGCAGTTTTTCTTCTTCAGCTTCCAGAGCCATTATTGAAAGAGCCAACACCGACGGCTGAGGAACAGACAGCACAATTGAAATGACAACCAGTCATATCAAGCTTCTGCAGAATTCTTAAAAGTTTTGATCAAGATCCTTACCTTTGCTTTAGAAAAAACAATCCTGCAGTGACATGCCTTCAGCTGGGCTTCCAGTCTCTCTAAATTAAGGTGACTTTTCCTGTGGGAAAACAAGCCCGAATTCAGTCATTTGCAGTAACAGGCTATTTCTCATCACTGTCATACTAATTCACCAAGTTAAATCTCCAAGTAACCATCAGGATTTTCAGTATGCACCCTCATATTTTGCTATGTGCAGATAAAAGAATAGCATTTAATAGCATTTAGCCCCTAGTCCTTTCACTTACAGAACATTTTGGGGAACTTCAAAAGCCACTAATTAGCAATCAAGTAAGTTAAAAAAAAACTAGGCAGGCGTTTATCTCAAGAAGCTAATTCCCGGAAGGAAAGAGAAAAAAGATTGATCACAGAAATAAATGTAGGGGGAAAGACGATAACAGATCAAGATATTATTAAACGAACTTTCCTTAGATATTATAGTGACTTATATAATGCAAAAGACAGAAAGATACAGAAGGAGATACTGGACTTTTTGGAGAAACAAAGAATACTAGAATTAACAGAGGATCAGCAGAGAATACTTAATACTAAAATAACAACAACAGAGATAACGCAAGCAATCAAGAAACTTAACTCGGCAAAGGCACCGGGCCCGGATGGGTTTTCGGCAATGTACTACAAAACATTGCGGGAAGAACTGGTGCCGTATATGCTGGATTTATTCAACGAAATTATGGAAGAAGGACGACCAAATTCCTGGGGTGAGGCCTGTACCACGTTAATACCGAAGGAAGGGAAAGATTTAAAAGAACCTGGTAATTACAGGCCAATTTCGTTGTTGAATATTGATTACAAGATCTTTATGAGCATCTTGGCAGAAAGAACAAAAAAAGTATTACAAGAAATTATAGAGGAAGAACAAAATGGATTTCTGCCAAATAGACAATTAAGAAATAACATAAGAACAATTTTAAATGTCATCGAGTATTACGAGAAGCATAATGAGAGAAAGCTTGCCTTGATTTTTATCGATGCCGAGAAGGCATTTGATAACTTGAAATGGGACTTCATGTTTTTGGTATTGACTAAAATGAATTTTGGAAATACTTATATAAAATGGATCAAAGAAATATATAAAGATCAAGTTGCTGCTTTGATTATAAATGGGGAAAAAACGGATAATTTTAAAATTAAGAAGGGCACAAGACAAGGATGTCCTCTATCACCTTTACTCTTTATATTAACATTCGAAATATTAATAAGGATGATAAAAGAAGACTCTGCGTTGAAAGGATGCAAAGTGAAGAACCATGAATATAAGTTAAAGGCATATGCCGATGACTTAGTGATCATATTAGAAGACCCGAATTCAGGAATAGATAATCTTCTGGTAAAGCTGAATCAATTTGGTGAATTGGCAGGATTTAGAGTCAATAAGGAAAAAACAAAAATCCTGACTAAAAATTTGCGAGTGGAAGAAGAAAACATATTGGCTCAAAGAACAGGTTTCAAATTAGAAAAGAAAGTTAAATATTTGGGAATTTGGATCGCAAAAAGAAACAATGAACTATATGATAATAATTATAAAGATACATGGAAAGAAATTAAGGAATCATTAAATAATTGGAATAGACTTCAACTTTCGTTGCTTGGAAGGATAGCTACGATTAAAATGAATGTGCTACCAAAATTAAATTTTCTTTTTCAAAATTTACCTGTTATTACAAACGAAAAACCATTTAAAGAATGGCATAGAGAAATTTCTAAATACATCTGGGATAAAAAAAGGCCAAGAATAAAATGGAAGTATTTGACGGAGAAGAAGGAAAAAGGAGGTTTTGGGCTTCCCGATTTGAAATTGTACTATCAAGCAAACTCCTTGACTTGGATAAAAGAATGGGTTAACATTACAAAATGAAAAAATACTAAATTTGGAAGGAAGTAGATTAAGAATGGGGTGGCACGCGTATGTATGGTATACTAAATACAAAATTGATAAAGAATTTCAGAATCATTATCTAAGGAAGGCTCTTTTAATAAACTGGCAAAAGTTTAAGAAAAAATATTATAGAAAAATACCATTATGGATCTCCCCACACGAGGCCTTTTACAGTAGATGGCGGGAACCACAGGAAAAATTGATAAAATATCAGGATATGATAATTGTCGAAAATCAAGAAACAAGACTAAAAATTAGAGAAGAATTGGAACATGAAGGGTTCAAGTGCTCATGGTTTCTCTACAGACAACTTAAAGAAAGATATAACATGGATAAGAAATTAGAAGGTTTTCAAATAGACAAAAATAATAAACAGTTCGAAGATATATTATTTAAATCACAGAACCAAGTGACTTCTAAATTGTACGAATTCCAAATTGAGAGAGAATTAGAGGTAGAACAAATAAAACTTTCGATGATTCTATGGGCACAGAACATGGGCCATGAGATTCAATTAGAGTATTGGGAGAAGTCGTGGCTAGAAACACAAAAATTTACAGCAGCCCAAAGTTTGAAGGAGAATTATTTAAAGATGCTGTATAGATGGCACCTCGATCCAGTGAAAATTAATAAGATATATAAAACAAGGGAGAATAAGTGCTGGAAATGCGGTCGAGAAAATGGGACCTACTATCATGTATGGTGGACCTGCGACAAAGCCAAAATATACTGGAAAAGAATACAAGAAATAATTTCAGACATATTACAGTTTAATATCCCTTTGATACCTGAACTATTTCTATTAAATATGACTGAGAAAATACAAAAAGAGTACAGGAAGAAATTTTGGAGAATAATTCTTTATATGATTACAGCCGCAAGAATAGAATATGCGTGAAAGTGGAAAAATGATCAGGTTCCACAAATAGAAGATTGGAAAATAAAGGTTTTGGAATACAGGGAAATGGATAAATTAACCTGGATGATACAAGGGATACAAAATCAAGAACTAAATGATACAGAATGGAGACAAGTAGAGAACTTTTTCTTCTCAACATAAGAAATACGTAAGAAAACAATGTTTTAAGGTTCAGACATTAAAGGGTAAACATAGATTTGGAATGACAGAATTGTGAGAAGGCACGCAAAGTTGGGATAGGGGTATTGAAAGAGTAACAAATACAGGACTATTAAGAATTAACTCTAGGGAAGTTAGGAAGTGGAATGTAAAGCAACCATAATATGAAATAAGGTATGAAAATAGACAGATATGAGTTGATTTTTCTTTAAAAGTACAATGTTTATATAGATATAAATATTACAAAAAAATATTGTATATATAAATACTATTACATAGTACTTTGTATCTTATTTGTATAATGTTTATTGTTGTATATATAGAGATATTTCTGTATACTTATGCATCTTTATTATTAATAAAAAAAAAAGAAGCTAATTCCCATCTACTTTCACACACACCATTCACAGATCATAGCTGACATGACACCAAATAAGCCCCTCAAATCCCTCTTACAATGGTGTTCTGAGTTGTAGACTTGATAGCAAGGAGTCAGTTATCACATCCATTTGAACTGCTATCCCTGCCACAATGTATGCTAGCAATATCTAGCACAGGAATCTTTCTCCAATTCCATGCTTCTCATCCTCCTTAAAGGAACAGTCAATTCTAAATTTATTCTGAAAGGGAGACTGTACCTTTCACAGCTCAGGCTCCCATGCAGGATTGAATGATAAAGTTGGAGAAACTGGAAAGCAGTTGTTGCCTTCACTTTCCCACACAGCTTCTCTAGAAGAATCGCCTCCATCCTCATGAGGTCTGAAACAGTGAACTGATATTGGCTGATTCTGATTAAGTCAGTGGCTAGCGGAACGTTTCTCTCTTCTTGCGTCGCTTTCACAGCCAGATAGAAGCAACTTAGCCCAATACATCCCAAGTGTTTTGGCTGTACCTAGAAGATAAAGGTACGTTAGAGTTGAATGTTTTTTTCAAGGAGGATTATGTACAACTTTGATTGTTTACAATTAGGCCACAACTCCAAAAATAAATTCCTGGTGAGTAAATTTCCTGAATTCAATGGGTATTTTAACTTAGTATCATGACATTGTTAAAGTACAGTAGGTAGCTTCAGCTAACTGTGCAGTTCTTTAATTTCTTCTATATTTCAACATGCAGGTTGAGTAACAGGTTTTTTCAACACACTGGACTAGATTCACTTAGCCATGCAAGATTAAAATCAATGTAACAAGTTAGTCATGTCTACTGTTAAGTCCCACTGGTTTCTTTACAGTAGACTCACTAAAATCAAAGTTTCAAACCAACCTATTGTTTTTACAAATCAATTAGCTGTTTTGCTATTGTTTCACCAGCCAGCTGCATGTACCATTAACACTAAACTAAAGTCTCTGGTGGAGCACAATGTTGTTCAAGAAAAGTAGATAAACTTTCTTGCTGTCCAACATTGTGATCAAACACCTGCCATAATACAAATGTCTCAATGTTTTAAAACTATTGATAAACCACTTTGCAAGAATGGTGAGTGCTAAATATGTAACACTTAGTTGCTTAAGTATTACCTTTCAAATAATGTACTAGATGAATACAGTTGTGAGAATTCTGGCTCCTTTTAACATTCTGTGCTGGACTGAACCATTCTTGGCTGCAGTTTAAGTATTACAATTTCACAATGTTCCCATATAGCCCCAGCAAACCAACATACACCCACCACAAAGGTATATCTGCAGACAGACAGTTTATTCGGTTTCCAACAACCAAATGGATTGTAGTAATTTACAACAGGTATTAATTATCTGAGAACTACTGAGGTATAGTGGTTTGAGTATTGGATCTCAACCTTGGAGATTAAAATTCGATTCCCCACGCAGCCATGGAAACACACTGGGTGACCTTGGACATGTCACACACTCTGAGGCTCAGAAAACCCTATAATAGGTTTGCCTTAGAGTTGCCATAAGCTGGAAACAACTTGAAGGCACACAACAGCAACAATTAATTACCTCCTAGAAGGCAAGCTGCCCATGTACAGGTAGGTTTTCTACAGGGCATCTTGCACAAAACCCATCCTCCAGTGTTGTGCCAAGGTATGTGGCTACACTAAAGGCCAAACGCAGCATCATTTTAGACTGCACTGTCTTTCAAGAAGTTTACCCAAGTTCCCACTCTGATTCCTTTAAACTTTAAATGAAAAACCTCAGTAGTGACTGGCATTTGAGCTGAAATCAAGTACTGCCATCCAATGTGAAACTTCTTAAGAGTCATCTGTCTGGAAGTTTTCTTCATAATCAGCCCTTCATTCACTCTCTGTTCAGAATGCTGGGAATTGTCCAAACAGTCTGTTTAGGAGGTTTTTGGGTAACATGTTTGCTCGCTAGCCTTAACCCCAGAGTGGCCTTTTTGGCTCTTCATTTGGACTTTAACTCCCAGAAGCCAGAACCAGCATAGTAGTGATTAAGGATTATGGGAGTTGTAATCTAAAGTATGTGAAAAGTCAAAGGTTGTCAATCCATGCTGTAACACAACATTCCCTTGGACAGAGAGATGTTAAAATGCAAACTGATACACCTGTCCAGGAAATCATTCTGGATGTCAGCAACAACTCTTGAGCCCACAGTCCTTGCAGGTCAGCCAGCAACTAAGACCCTGAGCCATTTGTGATGACAGATAATCCAAATCAAAATTAGCGTTCAACTCCCGCCAGTGTTGTGCATTTTGTGTTCAAAATCAAGCTCAACTTGTGTACCTGTTTTCGAGAAAACCAGGAGCAAGACTTCTCAAACACTGTACTTTACTAATGTTCCATGGTGAATTTATTCAGTATTTCTTGAAAGAGACAGAAGCTATGATTCTGAGTGGCCCAAGACTTGATTCCAGTTAATAGGATTGATTTACACAGCATAACTGCATGCAAGATTATAAATCAATACTGTATTCAATGCAAGACTCCTTGGCAGCTGAAGTCTTAGAAACCCATATATTTGTGACGCCTTATACAAAAGCAGAGATAAATTGGCTTATAACTCAGCAGTCTAAAGACCTACCTTCATTTTTGATAAGAACCTGTCTAAGAAATTCACAGCAAGAGAAAATGTCTCTGTACCAAAGCCAAAGAACTGAATTAAACTAAGCAGGTCTTTCACTTCAAAGTCTCTCAACCTTGCAGTCATCCGAAGCCCGTTATCATGAGCAGATTCAATTATTCTTAGACCAGAGAACTTTGGCTGACATCTTAACTCCTGCTCCAGTAACACACTCAGCTGGTGCAGCGATGCCTGAGACTCACTCGTTGCAAATGTTTCAATCATCTGAAATACAAGACTTGGTTCAGAATAACTGCCTACAGCAAAGCATGTACATGTCAAGCTCCATGAAGGTCATATCTGATCCTGCCATCAGTTAAAAGGCAACTGAGAAGAGGAACAGAGCAGCCATTCTTCAAATTGGTTCCCTTTAGATATGCCAGACTACAATCCCCAGCATCCCCAGCCCACATGACCATTGTTCAAGGATGATGAAGGCCATGGTCTAAGATATATGGAAGCCTGCAGCAGAGCATCAATGCTGTAGAGCTAGGGTGGGAACCATATGGACCCCAGATACTGTTGAAGAGCAGCTCCCAACATCCCTAGTCAATGGTCAGAATGCTAGGATTTGCAGTTAAACATGCAGAGGGTGAAAAGATTGCTGCCCTTGTTGTAAAGAATGTAAAAGTCAGGGATGGAGAGAGGACTGATAAAAGATAACTGGTGAGCTAGCAATAGACTTCAAATAAACAGGGAGCGACTGGATTTTGTGGGGATGTTCAGAAAGCCACAAGAGGACACTGACATTAGGGTTGTAATTAACTGGCATGGCCTTTTCTCATACTTTCAGTTATCACCTCTACTTCTGTAGATGGCTGAAAAGGCAGGAGCCAAGACTGAAACAATAATCCAACAGGGTCTTGTCTCAGATAATTCCAGCACCTGGACAGGAACTGCCTCCATGATAAGTACTACAAGGGCATCCTGCACCTGTATTTATAATGTGACCTTCAATACAGTCTTCATTAAAATTAAAGGGACTGTACATTTAAGATCCTACAATTAAGACTCTACGACAAATGGTCTACATGGCTTAAAAATTTCAAGAACTGCTCGCATCACAACAAAGTCCTTGTACAAATTCACTCTACATAGCTGTAGAGCTATGATTCCACTATAACTATCATGGTAGCATTCCGTGAAATCTTGGGATTTACAGTTTTTGGAGGAGCATTTAGAATCCTCAGCCAGAAAACTCTAGTGCCTCACCAAAGGGTCCTTTATGAGGAATCCCAGGAATAAGGAAAGGGCAAAGCATAGACTCTTTCACCCTACACAATTATTGCACTATGATTTCAGTTTAATTGCCACAGCTGCATTTTATGCAATCCCAGGCTTTATGGTTTGGTGAGGCACTAAGTTGAGAATTCTACACTCTTGCCTAAATTTCAAACCCCAGGATTCTATAGGATGTTGGCATGACCCTTGCATTCACTGTCAAATTAACTAACTCTGGTTGGTTCGAATGCCCACTCAGACATGAAAACCCCACTTGGTGAGTTGGGCAAGTCACTCTGAACCTCAGAGGAAGGGAATGGCCAGTCTCTAAGGCAAGTCTGGCTGAGAAAGCCCTGTGATAAGGTTGCCTTAGGCAAGCCAGCAACAACTTCAAGGCACACGGCAGCGATAACTGTACACCAGAGAGAATCAAGGCACTGTTACCAAACTCAAACCTCTAGGCCCAAGGGGCTGCTGAGAAATGTTTGTTTACTAAAACAGTAAACAAGGCACTTCATCATAAAAAAACTAAGCAAATCTTATCCTAAAAGTATATCCCACTGACATCAGTCCAGTTCTACTAAGTCAGTAGAATGGTGAAATCCAGCAATGGCTAGTTTTCAGAGTAATCTTTTTGTTGTTTGTGCCGTCAAGTCATTTCCACCCTACGGCGATGCTATCACAGGGTTTTCTTAGCACGATTTGTTCAGAAGGGGTTTGCCGCGGCCTCCCTCTGAGGATGAGAGCGTATGACTTGCCCAAAGTCACCCAGTGGGTTTCCATGGAAGGAAGTCCAACCTGGTCTCCAGAGCCACAGTCCAACAGTCAAGACTACGCCATGCTGGCTCTCCCTTTTGACGTTAGGCAGAATGAAACAAACCCAAGAGGCAGGATGATTATTTAATTTTTTTATCATTAAGATGCTGCTCCAGCTGAAGGGTACACATTCATTTTATAAATTATAAGTCTGTATAGGAATGGGGATAATGCGTAGCTTTATATATAATATACACCTTTACACACTTACGTTAAATCAGCTGCAACTGGATGGCCTCTCAGGCTTAATGTACCTGGCCGGTAAAATATGAGAATCGACGGGATGCCTTTCACTTTGCCTTTGTGAAGCCCTGCTGGCGTGGGGTCTAACAGTCTCCCTGAACGAGGTGCTAAACTAGGACTGGGATCAAAGTTTCATTCAGCTCAGCAAATGACTTTAGGCGGGACACTGTCTTTCAACTTGACACACCTCAGAGAGATGTTGCAAAAATTTAAAAAAAAAATGGAGAGGACCACGTACATGATCTTGAGATCCTTGGGGGGAAAAAAAGTGGGATATAGGTCATTTCCACACTAGCCCATTTATAGCGCTATGATTCCACTTTCAACGTCCTATGGAATCCTGGGGATCGCAGTTTCGGGAGGGGCCGGGCGGCCCCTCCCGAAACTGCGATCCCCAGGATTCCATAGGACGTTGAAAGTGGAAACATAGCGCTATAACAGTCTAGTGCGGAAATAGCCATAAACGTGGCAAATCACCGAGAGGGTGGCCTACGGACAGCTTCTTCCCTCCCCTTTCGGGTCTGATTCCAGTTTTTGGACCTCGCGATTTCGGTTCTGCGGGTGTGCAACGGCAAGTACGGCAGCTCCTGCAAAAGTCTTAAGACTGCCCGTCGCTCCTCCGTGGCCATCCGCGTGCGCCCAAGTCTAGCAGACACATTCCCGGGCTTGTCCTTGCCCTCGACTTTGGGATGATACTTTCTCTGCCCTGTTGTCCCCCATCTGACCCATATTCTCCACCACTGCCGACACCTACCTTATCCCGTAGCGATAGAAAAACAGCACGGAGCGGACGGAAGACCGGTAGCTTTCAGAGTTCAAGTCGAATCAAAAATGAAGATTTAATTTAAATAATGATTTAAAAAAACAAAAAGCATACACCGTACAGAATTTCTATCGTTAAAAGAATCAGTTCACTTTGGTTCTCTTTGGAAAGCAATGAAGGAAAAGCGGTGCTGGCAATTCCGATTTCATACTTTAAAAGTGGCTCCTTCTCTTCCCCATTCCAGCCCAATCCGGTTCCTACCGGCGCTTGAGAAAGCTGACCTGCAAGCTCCGCCCCCCAGGGCTTTTATAGGCGACCTGCCTCTCCCCGCCATTGGCTATTTCGCTGGACACGTCAGAGACGAATTCTCAAAGCGTCCGAGGGCGGCTTCGAGCCGAAAAGAAAAAGCCATAGAAGAGAGAGGAAAGACAGGACCAATAAACGCCCTCTGACTGCTGGTTTCCAATCGGCGCCTCCCTTCATCTCCGCGCTGGCGGTAGGAGTGCAAGGCGCATGCGTATTTCGGTTTCGTTTTAGGGCGTTGTTAACATAACTCCTGCCTCTATAACAAGACTGCCTGCGAGCATTCAGTCAATAAAAGCCCGCTTGAGCAAGAAGTTCTTTCTCTTCCAGGGAAAGGAGAGCGAGGAGGGGACTAGCTTAGCCTCGCCTCTCATGGAAGGGAATTCCACAGTGTGGGAGCAGCCACTGAGCAGGCTCTCTCCACTTTCCTCACGGAGCAAGCCTGTGAAAGTGGTGGAACTTGACATTCTGGCAGATTTGTATAGGGACGTTCGGTCTTTCAGATAGCCTGGACTTAAATGGTGTAGGGCTTTACAGGTCATGACCAGCACTTTGAATTGTGCCTTGCAGCTTTCCAGGAGCAGCTCTCTCTTCTCTGAGGCCATTTCCGCACTAGCTTGTTATAGCGTGATGATTGCACTTTCAACATCCTCTGGAATCCTGGGGTTTGCAGTTTCGGGGGGGGCCGGCCGGCCCCTCCCGAAACTGCAAACCCCAGGATTCCAGAGGATGTTGAAAGTGCAATCATCGCGCTATAACAAACTAGTGCGGAAATGGCCTGAATCAAGTTTCAACTCATTTGCTCTCATCCAGATTGTTACTGACAACAGAACCTTGGAATCTGGTGGGAAAGAGAGAGAGAGAGTTGCACTCCAGAACTCCAGATAGCGTTTTCCAGTGGTTTCATGTAGAAGTTAAACAGCATGGGGAAGAGAACTGAGCTTGAGGGACCCCGCAAGGCATTGGCCGAGGCATAATCCCCCAGCACTACTTTCTGAGTTAGCCCTTCCAGGAAGGAGTGGAACCACTGCTCCCAAGTCCCATCCCAGAGAGGCAGCTCAGAAGGAGACCATGGTTGATGATATCACTAAGAGGTCCAGCAAAACCAAAGGAGACACACTCCTTCTGTCCCACCCCCTGCCTGGGTCATCCACCAAGGTGACCAAGCTGTCTCAGTCCCCTAGCCAGGCCTGAAGTCAGATTGAAATGCATCTAGATAATCCATCTGATTCAAGAACCCTACTGCTCTATAATCATCATATGCCTGTAATTCTCTAGCATGATGGGATTTCAGCAGTTTCTTCAATAACAGTCTTAACACAGCCTCTTTTAGACAGGGCAGCAGGCTATCTTGCTGCAGCATGTCATTCACCAGCTGGCCAGTCCACCTCTGGATGTTTTCAGAAGCCAGGAAGGACAAGGGTCCAGTACACATGGCGTGGCTGTCATCTCCAAGGATCCTGTCCATACCTTCAAGTTGCAGAAGTTGAAATGTATGCAATAGTACAGGACAAATAGGTGCCCAGGTTACCTCCCCTGGACATGTACCAACTACAGAATCCAAACTGGAGAGGATTTAAGTGATTTTTTTCTCCAAAATTCCTTGTAAAATCTTTGCAGGGAGCTGTCAAGTGGTATGTGTTTCCTTCTGTGGAACAGAGTATACAAGATCCCTGAACATTTGTGACAGTTCCACTGGATTATACTGTTGAGATACAATGGTAGCAGAGAAATATAGTTTCTATACTGCCAGCACTGTCCTGGCATAGGCTTTCCAATGGACTTTAGCCTGTATTCAGTCAGACTCACTCTGAGTTTTCTGCCATTGTTGCAACCCTGCCTACTACCTTGACCATTTCCCTGCTCCAGAAATCAGCCAGGGCTTTGACAGGATCACCTACCAAGGCAATGGGGAGCTTCCCAAGAGCTGTCAGGAATCCATGCATATTCATAGGCCATTTCCACATGGGGCGAGGGAATCGCCCCGTGCCGCTACTTACCGGACTTCTTGGCTTCCCGGTCCGGTCCGTGCTGCTCCGGAGCAGTGCGTGCTTGTCACTCCGCACTGCTCCGGGGACGAAAATGGCGGCTTCTGGTTGGTCAAGGGTCTTGAACAACCACTGAAGCTCGCCAGCCTAAAGCCCGCCCCCGGCAGATCGCAGGCTTGCGCTGGTGCAAGCCTGCAAATCTGCACCGGAGAGTAGGCACAGAATGGCGTGCTCTGTGCTTTTGAAAGACCTGTTTTAAGTGGTCTTTCAAAAGCACGCTTGACAACCACTTGGGGTTGTTCCGGAGCGGGCCAAGGTGCGGATCTACGTTAAGTAGGTCCGACCCAGTCTGCTCCCAGGTGCAGACGTCCTCCCTGGAGGACGCTCTGCAACGTTTCTATTAGCCCGTGCGGAAATGGCCATAGAACCATAGGGCTGGAAGAGACTACAACAGCCACCAAGTCCAACCCCGTGCCATGCAGAAATACACAATCAAAGCATTCCTGACAGATGGCCATCCAACCTCTGTTTAAAAACCACCAAAGAAAGAGACTCCACCACATACCAAGGCAGCATATTCCTCTGTTGAATTGATCTTATCATTAGGGAGTTCTTCCTAATGTTTAGGTAGAATGTAGCTGTTATTCCTAATGTTTAGCTGGAATTCATAATTCTCCTGGGGTTAGCCACCTCAGTTTGCCCCTAACCCTGTAGAGAATCTGAGTCCCAGTTAGTTTAAACACCAGGTAGTGGCCTATCCAAGCCAGTGTGATGCAATGGTTTGACGTTGGACTATGACCCTGGAGACAAGGGTTCAGTTCTCTACTTGGCAGTGGAATCCCACTGGATGACCTTGGATGAATCACACACCTTCAAGTCCCAGAAAATCCTGTGATAGTTTTCATGTTTAGGGTTGCCATAAGTTGGAAATTACTTCAGAGCATGCAACAGCAAGTGATCTATCCATAACAAAGGAACTATGGAAAGCTCTTTCTAGATCACCACCATCCCCCTCCACACAGAAAACTAGTTGCAGCGTGTGCCATGCAGTATGGCTGGCACCCTGATATTACTTGGGACAGATCCATGGTAATTATGGAGGATGTGAAATCCTGAGCAGCTCCCGACAGATTAGTCTCTGGATGTATGTTGGAATTCCTCAACACAACAAGCTGAGGGATTCTAGCACACTATTGAGACCAGCTCTGCCAGCTTACATAGGGAGGCTGTTGAGCAGAGGGGTCAGTGGGATTCTGAGAGAATTCCTTTTTCTGTTCCTATCTCCTACTTTCGAATATACTCAAATCCAGTAGACTGTAGGATGAAGCACATGGTAAGGGAGGTGGAAATATGATAACCCACTGAACTCTGCATTCCCCACTCCTGGTCTTCCCTGCTATTCCACAGAGAACACAGGTAGATGAAGCTGTGGAAGAATAGCCCTGCTCCATAGTTTCAGCCAACGAGGTCTCCATAAGCAACATCTGGTGAAATTCCCTCTTCTGCACTACCATTAGAGGTACAGGAGCTGTTGCCAGTTTTCAGTTTGGCAACTCTGTCCTAGAGAAATGTAACTGACATTTATTATTATTTTCCCAAAGTTTTGAGTTGTTTGGAAATCTGGCTGTTTTAACTGAACTGCTTTTGTAGCCTCTTCATTTGTGGTGTCTTTGAAAAATAAATAGTACATGTGTTACCCTGATTTCTGGGGTCCCCTGAGGGATACCTCAGTGTGCTCCATGTGATGGGGAATGGAAACTAGCCAGAGCATGTGCTACAGCAATGCAAGAGGCAGGGTAACCTAGCGGAGTCTTTTTACCCAGTTTTTATGGGGTCAGGCCAAGCCAAAAACCAAACAAAAAATGTCCAATAAATGATTTTATTGAATGAAAGTCTCACGCACCAACGCAATCACTCACACACTCACTCAAGACCTATTAAGAAGCAAAAGAGAGGAAACTGAACAGGGGAATATTGAAGGGGTTGTAGCTAGGGTAATACTACACCTTTTCCTGAAGTCCTTGGTCTGGGAAAAATAGCAGACAAGTGGAACTCAGCACGGAGAGGGCTGAGGGATTACTCAACGGACGGAGAAACAGTCTGCTGGGATGACCAGGAGTGATCCAAAGAAACTCTCAAAAACTCAGACTATTTGTAGGGGGAAAAGTACCTGGAGGACTAATCCTTTCCCGAGGAGAACAATGAGTGTTGCAACGGAAAAGAAGCTCCACAATGGTAATTTCCTTTGTGTGATGAGATTACAAGGTGTTGCCAAAGTCTCAGGATCTTCGGCTGGACTGGGTTGTGGTGTGACTTCATGTAAATGGTGCTGGCCTGATAGGATATTTGCTCAACTTGGGGCAAACACGCTAATCCCCTCAAGTCAGCTTCTCAGGGGCTGAGGACTCTTTGTCTACTGCCTGGGGCTACGTGATGGGGGATTTTACTGGCCTGACCTGGTTTTCGATCATTTGACTGTTGCTGCCTACATGCCCATCCGGGTGGCTTCTCAGGCACATTGAATCATATTTTAATATCAAAGTTGTAGACTCCGGGACAGGGTTTACCAGTGAAATAACACATGTTATTTTTAAAAAATTGTGGTCTGCCCTGGAAATATGATTGACAGGTGATAGTAAAATACCGTTAACATAGAAACAATAAATAAGCCTGTCTATGCATACTGTCGGACACCTACTTTCCATGTGCGGAAGGCCCACTTTATACTTTCAACAAAAAGGCCTGTCCTGTGGCAATAAGGCCAGTAATCTTAGACTAAAACTCCTATAATCCCTTACCGTTGGTCATGCTATTTGGTACTCACTAGAGATGGTGGAAACTGTACTGGGCATAAGGAAACTGCATATAGATACACATTTCAACTGGTTCACATTACAAGCTTATATATTGCCAATGAGATCCCCTGGCCTCCCCAATATACCTGGGACATTGAGGTGACTAAGGCTGTTCCCAGGCAAGAAGCTCCATTGAGTGTAGTGGGACTTTGTTGTCATGTACCTTCAAATCATATGTGACTTATAGCAACCCTAAAGTGAACCTATTGTGGGGTTTTCTGGTCGAGAGTTGTTCAGAGTGCAGTTTGCCTTTGCCTTCCTCTGAGGATGACAGGGGGTGAAATGCCCAAGGTCACCCAGCAGGTTTCCGTGCCCTGATGAAGATTCAAATCCTGAGTCTATAGGGTCATAGTCTGACACCCAAACTACTACAGTGGCTCTTGTGATCCTTACTTCTGAGCAGAATTGCATAGGATTTCTGTTAGCAATCTTGAACATCTGTAAAACCAGAGAAGGAAATCACTACAAGTTGAACTTCTTCTTCAGCTATAACTGCATCTTGTGAAGGCATTTGGTTCTGCAAAATGTGAAAGAATGCTGACAGTGCAAACTCTTTTACAGACTTCAGTTCATTAGGGTTAAGCCCTAATTTCCCTCTTTGGAAGAGAATGACAGTTTCTTAGAAGTGCTCTGAAAATGAGGATTGACTAATAAGTTAAAAATGGATATAATCAAACAGCTGCAGTCTTAAAGTAGCAATTCTGTAACTAGCAGCTGCTGATTGCATATAATTCTGTCTTTCAGCTGTTAAATACCATTTATGGCATCTTTTCTTATGCCTGCAAGAGCACTATTTGCATAGAAGGAAACTAGAATTGAGCACAATTAAGTTAAGTGTTGTGCATACATTATCCATTTTAATTCCTGAACTGAATTTTACCACAGATATGTGTGCACACATACATAGGCGGGTGCCCCCCTCCACATACACCCAGGATAGCAATTGGGCCAATTAAGGTCAAATACAAGAGCACGTTATCATTATGTGTTATTGGCACTGGGCACAATCCTCCGGGAGAAGTTCCACTGCAATGATTGAGCATGGGTTCTTGTGCAAGGACAGCCCAGGACATCTTGTGCTTGAAGCAGAACAGAATATGGCATCCCCAAGTCAGGTTTTAAGTCTCACAAGCACCTCTTTCCTTCTTTTGTAACGTACCCTCCAACATCTTGCAGATGAAAACTGGGAGTCATGTGGCTAAGAAACATCTGAGTGTAGCCAATATGCCAAAAAAGTTGTCACTGAGGAAGAACATCCAAGTTAGGAGAGGCTGCAGCAGTTTGCTTTTGCCTGAGCCTACTGGGAAAAGCAAAATTCATGCCCTCCTCTACTCACTCCCTGCTGAGATTATTGAATGCAAAGTGCTTTTGCTTTTCGAACAAAATTTGTAGCACTTGAAATGAGGGGAAAAGTAGAAGGAGAGGGAAAGTGGGCCATTTTAAAAACAGCTAAAAAGGCTGTTGCTGTTGTGGGCCTTCAAGTCATTTCTGACTTATGGTGACCCTAAGGAGAACTTATCACAGGGCTTTCTTGCCAGATTTGTTCAGAGGGGGTTTGCTCATGCCTTCCTGTGAGGATGAGAAAGAGTGATCTGCCAAAGGACACCCAGTGGGTTTCTGTGCCCAAGCAGGGATTTGAAATCTGTTCTCCAGAGTCATAGTCCAACGCTCAAACCACTAAACCATGTTGGCTCTCTAAAGATGCATAGGATTGCCCTGTTAGCAATCTGAAACATTTGGAGAACCAGAGAAGGAAATCACTGCAAGTTGAATGTCTTCGAAAAGCCAGGTGACAGAGGATTAATTGGGACTGTCCCTGCCAAATTAGGACAGCTGAGGCTATGTTGACATAAAAATACAATAATGACAACAGAAAGGAATTGGCCATATGTTGCTCTTTCAGGGAACCAAAAACCTGTTTCCTGAGATGGTTACCTCACTCTGCCCAGTGTCAGGGTCAATTTTGTGTAACTTCTCTTCATTTGTCCTCAGAGACAAAAAATTTTCAAAGGATTGTATTCAGCTGGTGGAAATCTGATTTTATATACACATTTCTGTGGTCTGCATATCTTCTTATGTTTAAAATTATCTTTGAGCCCACAAATTGCTGTTTGCATGTGTTCAATCCTCTTGGCTGTTCAGTGGATAGAATTTTTGTTCAGTGTGTGACCTGAACTGTTTGATTGTTTTTCATCTGTGTTTTGCTTAGGGTCCATGGGCCTGTTTTGCATTCTAGATGTATAATTATTTCCTAGTAATTACATCTATGCAAATTATTGTTCTCTATGATTAGTCAATTAAGCCATTGTTATTTCTGTGTCAAGGGCAATTGCTTAAAAACTGAGTGTAGTTTAAGCATCAACTGTAGTCCCAGTTTTTCTTGGTATATCATTTCTGTGGATACTAGTAATCTTTAATCTATACAAATTACAATGAAAAAAAAGTATGCATTTTTAATATGTGATAGTGTTTACTGTCGATATAAAAGGAGCGGGTATGATACTCAGATTGACAAAGCTCTTTGAACTTGTTGGGCCAAAATTCAATGGGTCTTACTTGAGTTGGAACTAAACCTCATTCAAATCTCAGTTCCTAGCAAGCAAATAAATAATTTCTTTAAGAGCTATGCCACATCTGTGCAATATTTCTTATGGATGCTCATCCATTTTTACAGTTTGAAGGAAGTAGTGCAGTTAAGAAAGAAAGCTGGTCAACAATTGCAGGCTATGAATAGCATCTTAGACATGTACACATGAAAGCCAGAGTGGTATAGTGGTTTGAACGTTGGACTATGACCTTGGAGACCACGGTTCAGTTTTCTGCTTGGCCACTGAAACTCACTGGTTGACCTTGGTCACATTACACACTCTCAGCCCAAGAAAACCCCACGATAGGTTTGCCTTAGAGTCACCATAAGCCAGAAATGACTTGAAGAAGCACACAACAACAACATATGCACATATAGAAGGAATAGAGCCCCATCTGCCTTATTTATTTATTTATTTATTTGAAAATCACCTCCAGAAGAAAGGGTGGAGCAAGGAAGCAGAGGGAGGGAAAAGGTTATCGGCCTTTTTCTTTGCTTGTTGCTTCTCTTGTCCAAATCATTCCCCAGTAGCTCCCGTCTATCAAGGTGATCAATTTGTGTGCCCAGGACCGAAGATATGCTAGGCACAGGGGTGGAATAGGTGTTTCCAGTGTATGATAGGGAGCTGAGAAGCAGTAGGAAGGAAATGGAATAAATGCCCCACCCACTGCCACTTTTCTATTTACAGCAGCATGAAGGGTTGTATACATTTGTACATAATTGGTTGGTAGGCTTTGTCATGGAAAGCTTGGAGGATATGCCATTCATCTTGAGAGGCTGGAACTTGATTGTCTCTTTCCAGTGAGAAAAGAAGGGAAACAACTTTGTCCTACCAAATTTTGAACTGAAGGCACTCACCATCTTTGGTGTAATGGAGCATAGGTACATAGGTATGAAAACCAAGGATGTTTTCAGTAGCAAGGATGATTATCTCAGCTGCCACCCCCTTCCCACAGTTTCCTTGTTCTCACTGACTTTGCTTGGATTCCTTGCAACAGCAGGACAAAAGTTGTCCCCCCACCCCTTGATCTCTGAATATTGTATTGTTGTGAACTGCCTCTGTTCTGGTACAAAGTGATTTCAAATGGCTTGACTTTGAGCTGGTGATTAAGACCAGAGTCATGCTAACTCGGACCTGTAGTCTTAAAGAAGTATTATTTCCAATCTCTGATAAGACCTATTAGCTTTACGAAAGTCCTACTCTTCATGGGGCTCATGGAGGTGTCTTATTCGAAGTTGAAGTCAACTTGGCAGCAAGTCAGAACAACAATAAGAGCCAAAACTTACTCAAATCCTATTGATTCTAGTTGGGATGAACAACTAACCCCCCGTGTGTGTTACTGCTAGAGGCATGCTTAAATTTTAACTGATTTTATTTCAGCTGCTACTCATACTAGAACACAAGGTCCTATTCAAATTCATTGGGTTTAGAAAGTGGTTTGCCAATTTAATGACGGGAGCTGCTAAAGCAAAATGGGGGGTGGGGGCAGCAGAGTTGGAGGTAGAATCCCACATGTGCATACAAAAAGAGGTCAAGCATGGTCATTAATATTCATGTTTCATCTTAGGCATTTATTATTTATTAGAGATTGGTAGCCAAGTGCTTTAACTAGAAACTAGTTTATCTTGCTCCCCAAGTGACTGTCAAGGTTTCAGAGATGATTCTACTGTATGACTGACAGATTTCTAACTCTCAGAAAAGCTGGGAGGGCGGGTGGTGGAGAGTACTTAAAAGACAGAAATGAGGAACAAACACTGAAATCAAGCTCAGTACAGCTTCCCAATTCCTTTATTTACAATTAGGTAGCAAAGGCTTCCATGCCTCCCTCTTCACTCACTGCATTCCAACACTATTCATTGGCAGAAAAAGAAAGAGAAAAATGAAGGTGCAGTAGTATAATATCAGCCATATGTGGCTTGAAAGCATGGTGAACTCTAATAAAAAACAATCAATAAGAGCACTTTCACACTACACAGTTATAGTGCTATGATACCACTTTAACTGGTATGGCTCCATCCTATGGAATATTGGGATTTGCTGTTTAGGGATGGTATTTAGATTTTTCGCAAGGAGAGCTTCTCTGATGTCTCTGACTAAACTACAAACCCCAGGATCCCATAGGATGCCGCCGTGGCAGTGAATGTGGGATCATGGGGCTATAATTGTGTAGTATGAAAGGGCCCCCAATTAGCATAGGAGGATGGCATGTAGAGTGGTGGTGAGATGCCCCAGTGTTTCAGATCACATTTGATTATAACCAGGGTTGTAGCTTCAGGGAAGTGGCAAAGGGATGGCGTTGCACCTCCAAATAAGAATTCTGCCATTCATTTCCTTTAGCATCCAAATTTATAGCACTGTAGAGAGTGACGAATTGAAAGTAGTCCACACCTAAAACTGTAATATTTGCTGTATTCGCATTCCCTTGGTCACTTTGACTCCCCCTTTTGACTGAATGGCTAAATGGTATTTCTGAATACTCAACTGAAGCTTTAAGTTATTGCGATCCTGGAAATTTCAGGACTGAAGGAAAATTGTGTTTGAAGGGGCAGAATTCATATTTATGGGTGCAGTGTTCTCCTTTTGCAACCCCTCCCCCCATAATGGCACCCAGATTATAATTCTGAGCTAGATTGGGAATTGTGAGGCCCTCTAGATTTTATTGGACTGCAGCTCCCTGGACCCCAAGCCAGCATAATCCATGATGAGAAGTACTGGGATTTACAGTTCAATAACTGGAGGACTATACAGTTCCTACTTCTGCTTTAGTAGGTTAGAAGGAACCATAACCTTACTGGTGTTCTCACTGATTGTATAAACTGGGTAATTGTTTTAAATGAAAAACTGTGTCAGTATACTAGATAATACAGATATACCTTAATTAAAGATGAGAACAGAAAGCTTGGTAGCAGAGACAGAAATAACATGGAAATAATAGGGATAGGCTCCTATACCACCAGAAAGAAGAGCAGTTCAACATGTTGCAGCAAACTTTTCATTCAAATGCACACGTGAAGCAAAGCAATCAGGTCAAGTAAGCCTTGTATAATACAGCAAGAACATTCTGAACATTTTAAAGACCCCTTGAAGGCTTCTTCCAAAACATCTTCGGGAATAATTGTTTCACGAGTTTACACTGTCTTATGATTTCTGTTTTGTAAGGGCAAACTAAGAGTTTTGTTTTGTTTTGTTTTAAGCATGCTGGAGGTAGCTGGAGAGGCAGGCTCATCTGCTCTCTCTCTCTTCTTTTCTCTCTGTTTTGTTAGGCATGCTGAGTATGGGATTCTGGAGGCAGCAGCTGTTCACTTTGCCTGTTCTAGGCAGGCACATATAGCTACAATACACTTGGCTAGAGCAGAATCTCATTCTTTCTCCACTCAAGCTACATGGTGTTAATTACTGCAGATGTGCTGCTGGAACATGGCACCCTATCTGTATACCTTGTATGCTGAACATATCATACTTAAAGCAGGATAAGACTAGGAGGAAGTAGGCATGAAAATTGGAGGATGGAGCATGAAAATAGCAAAGACTTGGAACGATTATTGAAGAAAATCAAGGAACTAAGTGCAAAGGCAGATTTATAGCTGAACATTAAGAAAACCAAAATAATGACCACAGATGATTTACATAAAATTAAAGCAGATGATGAAGACATTGAAATAGTTCAAGATTTTCCATACTTTGGTTCAGGCATTAATCAGAATGGAGACTACAGTCAAGAAATCAGTAGAACGCCATTTCTACATTAGACTGTTATAGTGCTATTATTCCACTTTCAGCATCCTATGGAATCCCTCGGTTTGTAGCTTAGGGAGGGGCCTTTGAGGCCTTTGAGGCCCCTCCCTAAACTGAACAGTCTAGTGCTGAAATGGCTGAAGACTAGGACTTGAAGAGCAATTTTGAAGGAACTAGACAAGCTCCTGAAGTGTAAAGATATATTCTTATATACTAAAATCAGGATTGTCCATGCCATTGTATTTCCAATTTCTATGTATAGTTGTGAAAGCTGTGCAGTGAAGAAAGATGAGAGGAAGAAAATCAATTCATTGGAAATGTGCTGCTGGAGAAGAGTTCTATGGATACTGCGGACTGCTAAAAACACAAATGAATGGGTCATAGAGCAAATCAAACCT
Source organism: Cyclura pinguis (assembly GCA_030412105.1). Taxonomy (NCBI): domain Eukaryota; kingdom Metazoa; phylum Chordata; class Lepidosauria; order Squamata; family Iguanidae; genus Cyclura; species Cyclura pinguis. The sequence goes on from CM059600.1 coordinate 138,680,288, forward strand.
GACCTCTCCTTAGAACCAAGATGACTAAACTGAGGCTGTCATACTTTGGCCACTTCATGAAAAGAGATGACTCACTAGAAAAGGCAGTAATGCTTGATAAGGCAGAAGGCAGTAGGAAAAAAGGAAGACCACGTTAGGGATGGACAGAATCAAGGAAGCCGCACCTCTGAATCTGCGGGACCTGAGCAGCATTGTTGATGATAGGGTAACTGGGAGGTTTCTCATTCATAAGGCCACTGTAAGTCTAAGTAACTTGACAGCAGTTAACAAGAACAATATCTGGGTGGAATCTCTTTTCTTGTAATTTGAATTCATTGGTTTATGTTCTAGTCTCTGGAGCAGCAGAAGACCAGCTTGTTCCATGTTCTACATGACATCCCTTCAGATATTTAAAGATAGCTTTTGTGTCACCTCTCAGTCTTCTCTTCTTCAAACTAAACATGCCCAGCTCCCTAAGTTGTTTCTCATAAGGCTTGGTTTCTAAACTTTTGATCATTTGTCACTTTCCTCTGGACACACTGCAGTTTGTCAGTTCACTATCTTCTGTTCACTATCCTGAATACCTCTGAGACTGCCCTTTGACGTTGCTGTGAAATTAAATATGTTATTTTCAGTTACTTTGACTCCTCCTGAAATGGTGCCCCCTCTTTCTATATCCAAAACCAACAGCATCCCAGAGTTTGCCTCACCCACACTCTGGATGGGAAATCCTTTACAATGCTTGTATCTTTAGTCATACCTGCTGTCAAGACAAAAGCTGCTCTAATGGGCAATGCACATTTCTATTGTTTGATAATGGATTTATGACAGGCATCTCTGTTGCTTTAGGGGAGAGAAATCTAAATGTGTCTCATTCTGTCACATAGGGAAAGCAGCAATAACCCTTAAATGGTGTGACTATATTGCGGTACTTCTTGATCATGACTCATCTTCCCAGTGAGAGAGACAGAGATTGAGAGAGAGAACTACATAATCAACACTTATGTGGGGAAGTTATGAAGAATACATCACCTGCTATAGCAAAATTTTCAGAACTGTGGAAGCTGCAGATCACTCCATCCTCTTTTAACAAGAATTGCAAGTTCTGTTTCTAGGGTATTCCACTAATAGATGTTTCTTCCATAGGCTAATTTTTATTTTTAGTTATTTTAGGTTATTCTTAGTGTTTTCCATTCACTCTTATCTACTTCTGAATATTTATCATGAAGCTCAGTTAATTCTGGAATCTCAGAAATATTTTCCAGATGTCATATATTTCTACATCTTCTATTTTGATACAGCAGTGGTTCAGGGAATAGATTTCAGCAGGTTGATCAGTAGATAATAGCAGTCAAGCAAATCGTCTTAGAGTCAACCACCTATAAATCTCCCAGGAGCTTGTCCTCTACCCTCTAAACTAGCCAGGTGCCCTCATGAAGACACTATTCTTTTGCCAATACCAACTGCCAGGTCAGTCAGTATTTGTGCATAAAAAGGAAGGGGCACAATCCTGCAGCAAAATATCTTGGGCAAGCCATGCTAGCACAGCCTGCTATGAATACCTGCAGCAGTCTTCCATTCACCACCTTAAGATAGTAATTGGATGCAGACTCCATGGCTTGAGAAGCAGCCATTTCAACCATCACCACCCTACTTCCCTTTAAAACAAACAAACAAACAACAAAAACCATCTAGCCCAGTGGTTTTTAACCTTTTCTTTACTGGGGACCCCCTGTAAATATAAAGTTGGTGACACCCCAATACTTAACTCAAGATTTAAAAATTTAAATTTATTTAAATATTCAAATATGTATTTATTTATTTATTAAAGGCTACTGGAAACTAGGATTCAAATCCCTGCTCAGACGATTTACACTGTGACTTGAACTCTGCAAAGGCACTGGGTGCATGCAAACACCACAGGGAAAGACCTACTGGGTGACCTTTTGCAAGTCATCTCACCCTCTCAGCCTTGGACAAAGGCAAAGAAAAACCTTTCTAATGATGTGTTACTGCCCTGGCTAGTCCGAGCTTTTGGGATATTAAAAGATATCCCTTGATATCACAATTCGGCTGCACTTCTCTATTCCTTTCCGCGTGCTTGCGAGGCCACCGGACAAGCACGTAAACAAGCTCGGCCTTTAATAGCTGTAATATTCAAACTACAATACAGGCAGGCCAGAAATAGCTGACTTACTGCTTTAGGAGACCTCCAGGCAAGTACTCTAATTAAGTATGCACGCCACTTACAAAAGAGCCTCTGCCCTGCGATGGCAGCTTGATGGGTAAACTATGCAATACCCAAGTACTCTGCGTTTGCATACTGGCTACTCTATTGAGAATCGCTACGATAACTCAATCATTCAGATTCTGACCTTTCGAAGGCTTTGTCTCCAACTCCAAATCTATCGTTTTCCCCCAAGTACAGCATAGCCTGCAGTCACAATTCTCCTTATAAAAACCCTTGATTCTGAGACCTTCCTCGGAACGCTCCCGAGTTTCATTCTGCCTTGCTGCCGCTTTGCTTGGCGAGCCTCCCCTCAGCTCCACATGCTGAGCTACATCGCACCCCAGCTTCGCTCTCTATTTTTCTGGGCTTGAGGACAGGTGAAGTGTCACCCAAAACAGCGATCCCTCTAAAAATCCCTCTATTCTACTCCAACCTTTATTTTCTTTAGTTGTCTTGTATGAGTGTGTCGCATACACTGTTTTGCTTGTATTTAATAAACATCATTTATTATTTCAACTTCCATGTTCTCCTTGACTCGACCCGACCCCGTAGACATAGGGTTCAAGATCTCACTACGTTACCCTGCCTCTCATAATGTTAAGCAGTGCTCTGAGCTAATTTTCCCCAACTTTAGTTGAGCACATTTTGGTGTCTCTCCTGGGACCCCCAGTTCACAGGGGCCACTCTGTTACAGGGTAACGGAGTGGTGGAGCAGCACGGGCAACCCCAGTACCCCTAATTTGAGAAGGAGTCGCGAACCTCCTCAAATAAGGCCGGTACTGACTTAGGTGACAGTCGGTCAAGTTGTTAGAGCGCTGTTAGGCAGGAACACGTGAGTGTGGAGTCTGTGTGTTTGAGCTCTAGAGCTATTCTATCTGGGTGGTTCTGCTCCTTTTCATTCTTGGCCATGTACGGTGGCCGTACCTACGTGGTCACTAGCTTTGGCAGTGAATCATTGTAGATGACAGGACTGTGCAAGTGGCTGACCCGGGAAGTACCTCCCTAACTTGGGGTCTATTGTGGGCTGGGATCCGAAGTGTTAGAGTGTTAGCATGGTAGGAACAGCCTACACTCATCCAACACCATAGCAGTAACGCAAAAACAGCACTTAGGGGAGAAATTCCCCCCCTTAGAGTAGTATACGGGTGCGTCCCGTCCTTGTTAGGAGTTAGAGTACGGGTGCGTCCCATCAGTTGTTGTTGTTGCGTAGCTTTGAAAAGTGCGGGTACGTCCCGCTGTGTAATTTCGGGTGTGTCCCGATTGGCTAGCCGACTAGGTGCAGGTGGTGATTCCCAACCTAGCCTAGGGTTTAGAAGTTTTGCCCGTGGTAGAGGAAGGTACCCCTCACCCAGAAAACTAGTTAGGGACGGTTCAGTTTTGGTTCCTTGCCCTTTTCCCCCGCTGCTTGGCCAGGCGGCGCTGTAAGTTCCATTGGGTTCGTTTCCCCCCTTCAGGCAGGCGGAGTACTCCTGAGGGTTCCCTGGGTCTAGGTGACCTCCGTGTCCCTGTCCCTGAACCATTTCCTCGTCCTTTGTTCCCCAGTGCTGTCGAGGTGGAAAACCGGGCTTGGGAGTACCAAAGTGACTTTGTTTGGGCAGCCTGGAGATAGGTTCCCATCCCTCTTTCCTAGAGAAGTTCCACAGAGTTCATTTCCCTACAGTCCCCCAGGGGTCTAGGTGATCCTTCCCTCCACTCCAGTTCCTGGTCCCATTTGTAGTTTGTGGTTTGTAGTTTGTGTCAGAGATAGTTGTGGTTTGTGCGGAAAATGGCAGAGAGTAGCAAGGTCACCATCAAGGACCTCATGTTCATAGAATCATAGAATCATAGAAATGTAGAGTTGGAAGAGACCACACGGGCCATCCAGTCCAACCCCCTGCCATGCAGGAACATCCTCAAAGCACTCCCGACTTGTTGGAGGAAGAGGTCAGAAGTAAACTAGAAAGGTGGGTGTTGAGTAAGGGGAAATGCCCCTGGAAGGACACCATCTTCCAGACGGCCGATCCCTTTACCACACTCCGGGAAGCGTACGCCCTGACACGTAAATCAAAGAACCCTTTTGGACCGTCTAAGGACGCTTTGGCCTCTTGGGGACTTGGGCTTGCGGCCAGAGATGCTAGTAGTGCCCTGGTAGAGACCAGAGAAAAGTTAGCTAGTGTAGAGAAAGAGAATGCCCGGCTTCAAGCTGAGGTGGAGACGTTGCATGCGGACAAAGTAACTTTTGCATCCGTAGTACAGGCGTCCGCACAGAAGCTGAATAACATCACAGTAGTGGCGGAAACATGGGAAGAGAAAGCCCACGCCTTAGAGGCTGAGCTGGATCATGCCTGGTCCGCGGCCAAGTTTATGGTGGGGCAAGTGAGGGAACATCAGGAGGCTGTTAGCCACATAGCTTGCCAGAAACAGATAGCTGCGCTGGAGAGCCAGCTCCAAAAGCGCAAAGCCTTAATTTCGGCTGTGTGCCTGGAGCTGCTCCCAACGTTCGCTGAGGACTTTTCTGGGGAGGCACTGCCAGAGGATGCTCAGGCAACCCTTCCCCACAATCCAGACTGGAGTGACCCTAAGGTCCCAGTCCACCCGGTTGAGACTAGGTCCATGACTAGACGGACCACCCCCCTTGGAGAAGGCAGTTCTGATAGGCAAGAGATGCAGGAGATGCAGGTCACCGAGACTAGGGTCCCCTGGCGTACCACTGAGGCCAAAGCTATTGCAGACCAATTGGGTCCTTTAAACCGGTCCACCGGCATCATGTGGTTGAACGCGGTGATACATTCTCACCCGACAGCCAATGGTCAGGACCTGACCCAACTGGCCCGACTTTGCATGTCCCCCTCCGAACTCCCTACTCTTGAGTCAGCCGTGGCGGCTCGAGGCCTGGTTAGGCTCAAGGCGCATGACTGGATGAGAGAGGTAGTGAGGATTTTGTGGCCCGGACAGAGTGCAGATGTGCTCTATGTCATGGAGCAACAGGGTCCTCGTGAGAACCCTGAGCCTTACGTGGCACGGAAGCAGCTCCTCGCCATTCTGGCCGAGAAGGTCCCCTTGACAACCAGTGGATATGACTTTAATGGCCTCGAGTTTAAGACGCTCTTATATGGAGGTCTTAATCACGAGACCAAGATGGCATTAGGTTTGGTGGATCCAGCCACCACTAACTGGGAGGAGTTTGGGAACAACCTCCGACGGGTCTCCAACCTGCTGCGTGAGGCAGGATCCCTTAAACTTCCCACTAGGGCATATAGAAAGGAACCCGGGAATTGGGAACCCATATCTGAGGTCATGTACTCGAATTTTGGGCCCCATTCCCAACACCGGAAAACTGCGCCAAATTCAGTTCCCCGAGGGAACTGGATTCTGCGCCCAGCTCCCAGGCAGGACAATAGGCAGTGGCAGGGAAGAGATTGTCATGAGCCCGGCTGAGCATGCTGCGGACTCAGACGGGGACTCTGAGCTAGACAGGGAACCCCAGGCGGGGGTGGATCCCTGGGAGGGAGAGGGGGCTCCTGCAGAGGCAAGGGAGGGGCCTGCCAGCGACCCCAAAGCAGTCCCCGAGCCAGTGCCTGCAGCAGAGGAGACCAGTGCTTCGGGCTCGACAGAAGCTGCTGTTCCTGACTCCAGCCCAGAGTTTGCTGCAGACCCTCCCCCCACATTCCTCCAGAGGCGACGAGAGAAGGAGGCGGTTCGCAGATCAAAACGCTTGCAGGAGAAGCGTCTGAAGTCTGAGGGCCTATAGCTGTGAGCTGGGCCAACGGACGCTTGATCAGCCCAGCTGGGTTAAGGACTATGTATTTAAGTCAGACGCTGGGGGGAGTTGGGCACGGGGCAACAACTGTCTTCCCTCCGGAGAATCTGCATCCTGTATTTTTCGTTCCAGACCAGCCCTAGCCCCTGAGTTTGCTGTCTCTTTTCATTTAGGTGATGTAACCTCTTGTTTATTTTACTACTTATTACTAAAAGCCATACACTTCGGCTCCTGCCTCTGTTTTCTGTTCAAGCCGCCACCTGACATTGACAGAGATTTCCGCAGCCAGCCCGACAAGGCAGGAAGTCCCCCACAGCAGCCCACTGCCCCCAAACAGCTCTCTGACTTGGGCTGTGCTCGGGAGATGTCTGGTGGGTACAACCCCACGGCCCAGATGTACTCCTCAGACAGAGTAAGAGTCTGGGGCATGCTCAGAAGGTTCAGGCTGGACATGAGCCAGTTCGATAAGTGGCCAACATCGGAGCTTTTGGAAGCTCTAGATAAGCAGCTTCAGGAGGGAAGTAAACAGCCGGTCCAGGCTGTGACCGACGGCCCACCTCCGGCTGGATACTACCCTAACCTGGATCTGCAAGCATAGGGGTGCCCTCGGTCCAGGAAGCTTTCCCGCAACGTTGTGGCTAGGTTGAAGCCAGACAGGTGGGGAAGGTTCTGGGTGAAGGCAGACATAGGGACCGAGAGGGATAAGACTCCTGCCACCCTTCTTGTGGACTCTGGTGCGGCAGTAAACGTGCTGCACCCCAAGCTTGCAAGGTTCGGTGAACCCACACCCGAGCATGTCCAGCTTTCTGGATATGGGGGGGGGGGGGTCACCAAGCTAGGGCATGGACAGGCATCCCAATGTCTATAGAGACATTTCATTTTCAGTTGTGGGCGTGCGAGAACCAGGGAGAAGACGATGGCCTTTTAGGCATTGGTTTTCTCCGGGGAAACAGGCTCACAGTTGATTACGCAAACGGGTTTCTGTGGCAGTTAGATCAGGGATCAGTAGAGATTTCGGCTGTGCACCGTTGTGCCGCCATTAAAGCTCCTGTCCCTGTCCCGACAGCAAATGAGCAACATGTATGTTCCCACCCGGAGGTGAATTTGGCTACCGCCTCACCCTCCATGCAGACGCTTTGGTGCCACCTTGTCCTCAAGGGCCATGGCACCATCCTAATTGTGACGTTAGTAATGGTAAAAGGAGCCACGGCTAGCTACGGCTCCATTTTGATTACCATTGTGACTGGAGAGAAAGGTTCCCCGGAGGCACGTGGGTCCAAGACCAGCCTCCGTACTGAAGTGAGCGTGTGGGTTCCAAACCAGGAGCAGGTGTTGCCGCTCTTGCTGTTAAGTACAGAGATCCAAAAGAAGGATAGGAAAGGGAAACCCCCAGATGGGGACGCCCTTTTGTTAGCACGACAGCATGGCGGATCGGCTTTGCTTCCCTTCATGGGATGGCAACCCCCATAAAGAGGTGGTTGCTCCAGCTCCCCTCTCCTTCCCCCTTCCTTGTAAATAGCCCCTTTAGGATAGTAGCTTTCGTAGTAACGGAGACCCTATCTCTGTGTTCCCTACAGGGAGACGGAATGGGACCGCTCCTGAAGATTGCAGTTTTGTTTTGCGTGAGTAGATACGCCCTTGGAACCTTGCCCGAATCCAGCCACGTTTATAAAGATTGGCAGTTCAATGTACAGGCAGTGTGTTATTGGAACCCATATCCAGAGGTAGAAGCCTTGTTGACGGGGATGCAGCTGCTCCGCTGGTTCAAGAAAAGGTACCCCTTCGAGTTGTCCACGAATTTCCATATACACTCTAGGAATAGACTGAGTGCAGTATTAAGAATGGCTATTGCTGGTGAAGAGGTTAAATTCAACCCCAGCATGGCCACAGCAGCCGCTCCCATGACCGCCAGAATAGTCCGGGGCAACCACAGCTATGCATCTTTACTAGTGCTTAGCTTCACTTTTGACAACTGCCGCCCTACATGGGTATGGAAAACCTACATATTCCACTGCCAGAACGCCACCCTGACCCCGACAGGTTGTAAGTTTTCCTGCGGGAAGATGTGGTGTCCCGATTCTGATATTCACACCCCTTCTCCACCAGAATGTCACTCAGCTATGTATGTGGGTAGTTCCGTAGTTCACAAAGACATCGAAATGGTCCCTTACTCGAACGTCCAACCCATAGTAACTAAAATGATACTAAATTTCACGGTTGTCAACATCTCAAGAGTAATTCCAACTTGTCAAACCTACCTAAAACTTGCATGGACACAGTGGGAGCACTGGGAGAAACGATGGCTGTCTTTCTCCCACCCTCACACTCGCCCTAAGCGAAGTGTCTTAGGAACCGCTTTAGGTGGAATTGGAACTGGCGGCGCGTTCATCAACGCTATAGACAATGAGGTTTTAGCAAACAAATTAGGCATAATTGGCACCAAAACTAGAGACATTGGAATATCCTCCGCTGCTGGCCTAACCAACATAGCGAGAGGAGTAGATCTAATCAGTCAGTTACTCCCACAGCAGGTTGGCATCAAGCGAGGCGTAATATCCAACCTTGGCCGTGTTCTACAGATCACGACCCATAATTTGCCGGTAGCAATACAGTGCATGCAACTGCAGAGCACCGTGATCACCTTTGCTGCTCAAGTGATCCAGGCCAGCCTCATGGGGTTAATGCACCCCAAGATCCTGAGCCTACTCTGAGAGCGATACCCAGAATCGCTGGAACACCCTGCCGCTTTGGCACAAATACGGCATGCCACATGGAAGAGCCTAATTCTCACGGTGGACGTTGCCCATGAACGGATTCTGGATCCGGTAATTTTACATCCAGTATCCCATTTAGGACTCCCCTTCATAGCTGCTGATCCCACTTTGTTGCCCCCACAGATGTACCATTGGTCCAACGGTACACATTCTTTTGATTTAGCTGGCTGCCTATTTAACCGCCATTGGATTCAGTGTTTCCACGACCTTAATGGTCTCAGCCTCAGTGATACCTCCAAATATTTGGTAGTACCAGTAAACAACACAGTCATGGCCCAGATTACCCGTGAGTGCTTCTGTTTAAGGACTCCTTGTACCAACTTGATAGTGTTGCCTAGTGGTGCGACTATAAGAGTAAACCGCACTGCTGGGAACCCCTGTTTTTGTTCACAGATGGTCCAAGACTGTTTTGGCCAGAACTTCTATCTCCAGCAGGAGGTACGAGATTATGTGTTTGAAAGTGCCTATGCACCTACAGAATCCGAGTTAGTTGGATTCCACCTTGAGGACGAGATCTCTGCGTCTTTATGGCTCAGGAATCTCACCAGTTTGTCGCAACGAGTAAAGGAGGTCTTGCACTCCCTCCACCAAATTGCCTTGACTGTTAATCATACTGCTCAGACAATAGTCAGCACTTCAGAGGAGTTGAAATCTGCCGCGAAACATTCACGATGGGATGTCTTTAATTGGTCCTCCACGGGCCAGGCTATAGCACACTTTGCTCTTCACCCTTTAGTCGTCTTGGTGGTGTTTCAGATAATTTTGGTAGTCAGCCTTGTTGGTTTGGTATTTTGGATAAAGAAACAGATCCTCATGTTGCAAGCCGTCCGTTTTTATTAAGGGAAGAGGTTCCCCCGTTTGTAAATATTTGCTTGTCATAGTTGGTATAGTGTGTTTGAGTCTATCCTTTAACCTTTTAAGGGACGGTGTTTTTGTGTTTGGAGGAAACGGATTCTTGGGATGGCTGTCCCAAGATCCTCTTATCCTTTGAGGTAGATTGGGCCTACAGAGTCAGCCCTGATACTCTGAGGAAGGTGAGTCGGACCGGAGTGCCGACCTTTTCTCACTCCGAACACCGGCATTCTCTCACTCGGAGGGATTGCCTTGTGCAATGGCATTCTGGTGGGATTAGGGCAAGATGAAGGGGGCCTCACGACCCTCTCAGGAGAACCAGGTCTGACTCTGGACTCCTGGTCTACTGCCCAGGCATGCCTCTCATCACATCGAGGGCCTCCTTCCCACTTCTTTCATGTGCTTGGATTGTTAGGGTGAGAACAATTGGCGCTGCTATTTTGCTCGTTACTCCAGTTAATTTTGATTTCACCAATTTAGAACCACTCTCTAACACCCCACAGGGGCCAGAGACCCACACAATTGGCCTGACGCCCGGCCCAGGTGCATTGTGCCTCATTTGCATATGTTATTAGGACATTTGCATACGTGCATTCACCCAGCCGGACCAATCACCGAGGCAGTCAGCATCCGTTCTGGCAACGAGCAAACGTACACTCACTTGTCTCTGATTTGGTTTATTCTATCTTTTTCACCAGTATTGGGGCCCCGCCGCCAGGCAGAGCAATAAAAAAAAAGAGGGTCAGAGCCTAACCTAGTTCAGTCTGAGCATGTGAGTACTGCTGCCATTGCAGACGGGGCTTCAGCAGGGGCAACTTATATGTGGCTGTTTGAAACAAAGCGCCCTGCTGATGTGATCCACAGCCACGGTCCATCCAGTGAAATATTGGATAGAGCAAAATTTGCCAGCCTGGCCTCAGGTTGGTCCATCAGACCCCTGAGCTTTGCGGGCCTGGTCTTACTCAGAGTGAACTACAGTTGGGCACTCGACTCCCCAAGCTCTGGCAGACGTGTCACCAGCCCAGGGTGGCCATGATCTGCAGTGGCCTTAACATCGCCTCTCCTGGTATGGCTTTAAGATCTGGTCCCATCCTGTGTCAACCAGCTGCTCCCAGTAGATCTGCATCTTCCAACAGATCTCATTCCCAGTAGGCTTTGAGCCGGCCATTTGCATTAATGGTATACATTGGATAATAATCATGTCAGTTCTTCTGTTAAAACTCCAATAGGTCTATGGCTACAGAAGACTGGGAAGATCCCAAGGCCATACCATCACCCCTGAGTACTGTGGGGGGCGTGACAAAGAAAGTTGCCGCTCCATCTGATGGCTGAGGCTTGGAGATCCCTGGTTCTTTGACAACACCCGTGACTGTGAGGGAAGGTGACCATGCAGCCTTCCATGTGCCACGACGAACTTTTGCCATTCCTGCTACTGGTTGCCGACCCGAGGAAACCTATGGACTATTCCAGGCTCCAAATTCTGCAAAGACTGTTTGCTCTTGAACTTGCAGCAAGCCGAACTGCACCGATTTGGACATTTTGGTTGTTATTCCTGCTCCGTTGGCCGGATGGACTTATGTTTTGCTCGCCCGCTCCAGCTCAGTGACTTTCCCTGCTGCGGGGGGGGGGGGTGCCAGGACTTTTGCTTGCACCTCACCTCCCCCGGACTACAAACTTTCATCCTCACTGAACTGTTTGCTCATTGGATTGCCTTCATTGCCAGACCATGCATTGGACTTATAGTATTCCATTGATTATTTCATTGATTGCTTCATATTACATTTGCTATTTCCTGCATTTGCTCATTTTCCGACAGTTCCCTATTGACGGGACATTGGACATTGTTTAATTGTTTATTATTGCGCTATTGTCTACATTGGTGTGTGTGTGTGTGTAGGTTTAGGTTTTAGTCAGGAATGTCTTTATAAGATAGTAATCCTTTTGCTCTTCCCAAAATTCCCTTTCCTGGGGAGTCATATGGCTACCAACCTGCAAGCCTTATTTGACTCTAAATTAATTTTTGCTTTTAATTGGAAAATTCCAATATTGTCCCCAACATTGCCCATTTTCGGGGGGGGGATTGTTCCTGCACTGGCTAGTCCAAGCTTTGGGGATATTAAAAGATATCCCTTGATATCACAATTCGGCTGCACTTCTTTATTCCTTTCCACATGCTTGCGAGGCCACCGGACAAGCACGTAAACAAGCTCGGCCGTTAATAGCCGTAATATTCAAACTACAATACAGGCAGGCCAGAAATAGCTGACTCGCTGCTTTAGGAGACCTCCAGGCAAGTACTCTAATTAAGTATACACGCCACTTACAAAAGAGCCTCTGCCCTGCGATGGCAGCTTGATGGGTAAACTGTGCAATACCCAAGTACTCTGCGTTTGCATACTGGCTACTCTATTGAGAATCGCTACGATAACTCAATCATTCAGATTCTGACCTTTCGGAGGTTTTGTCTTCAACTCCAAATCTATTGTTTTCTCCCAAGTACGGCATAGCCTGCAGTCACAATTCTCCTTAGAAAAACCCTTGATTCCGAGACCTTCCTCGGAACGCTCCCGAGTTTCATTCTGCCTTGCTGCCGCTTTGCTTGGCGAGCCTCCCCTCAGCTCCACGTGCTGAGCTACATCGCACCCCAGTTTCGCTCTCTATTTTTCTGGGCTTGAGGACAGGTGAAGTATCAAACCAAACCAGCGATCCCTCTAAAAATCCCTCTATTCCACTCCAACCTTTATTTTCTTTAGTTATCTTGTATGAGTGTGTCGCATACACTGTTTTGCTTGTATTTAATAAATACCATTATTTCAACTTCTGGGTTCTCCTTGACTCGACCTGACCCCGTAGACAACTTTAGTTGACCACATTTTGGTGTCCCTCCCGGGACCCCCAGTTCACAGGGTAACAGAGGGGACGATGTGTCCTGATTTGGCTTCTTGGAAGAAAAAAAGAATGTGAACATAAAACATAAAACAAAATAATAATTAAAAAGGTTTTAGGTGTCCCTCATAGATCCTCATCTTTGTATCTACAAAGCAATAAAATGTTAATCCACGTTCAGTTCAATGAGTGTGTTGTATAGTAATATCCCACCTGTTTTATTCAAAAACTAGAAAAAAGACTCAGCTTCACAAGCATTATAAATTCCAGTCTCCAACTCCTACCCCAATGTTCTTTCTTTCCTTCTCTATCTTTTCCATGACCCACCACCACTCTTTTTATCACCCTCACTGATCTTTCTCAGTTCCAACCCAGTGCTCGTTCAGTCACCCTCTCTCTCTCTGTTTCCTCTATCCACCTCCGTGTCCACACCTCCAGCAGAACATACCTTCCTCACTCCCTTTCAACCTTAGAAGTTCAGGGACCTTACAGAAGGAAGTAGCACTCCTTCCCTCTGGAAAAAGGAAGATTCTAAGACCTGACTATAAGGAAGGTAAGGAAAGCCTACCACTAGCATCTGAATGAGATGCTGCAGGCTACAGAAACATTTCAATTAACTGAAATTAACAAATCCATTAAAAAAAAAAAAAACTCCAAGGTGCACACCTCCAAGGTGTCCTTGGTATCTATGTAATATTTCAGGTGTGCAGACTTTATAGGTTGATCGCAGTGATAAAGGCATACAGATATATACACATGTAATCTGATGATGAGGATCAGGTAAGAATCATGTGGCCCTTCGGATGCTGTTGGACTGCAGTCCATCAGCCTTAGTTAACACAGTCACTGGTGAGGAATAAAGAAAGCTGCAGTCCAACAACTTCTGGAGGGCTGCATGATTCCCATCCCTGTTATAGATATAAGGCTATCAGCACAAATTATTCTGCCAATTCACTAAGCTGCAAGACCATGCTGTAAAACAGTGTTTCTCATGTAATCTCATGTAAGGATCCACCATCTTCTTCCCAGTGTGCCAAAGACAGGCACCACATTTATCTCCATTTATATTTGAAAGGATGTCATGTTGAGGAGGGAGTGGGTGTGTTTTCCACTGCTACAGAAACTAGGACAAGGAGCAATGGATTCAAGCTGCAGGAAAAGAGATTCCACTTAAACCTCAGGAAGAACTTCCTGACCGTCAGTGCTGTTCGGCAGTAGAATGTGCTGCCTCAGAGTGTGGTGGAGTCTCCTTCTTTGGAGGTTTTAAAGCAGAGGCTGGATGGGCATCTGTCAGGAGTGCTTTGATGGTGTGTTCCTGCATGGCGGGGATGGCCCCTGTGGTCCCTTCCAAATCTATGATTCTATAGCTACAACTGTTTCTTTCTTTTCTGGAAACTCACAGTGGACTGGTGATCAATGACTGCTCAGCTTTTTCTGTTTAAGAGATGTTGACTCCTATGAAGCTGTTCCTTCTCTCTTCCTTCGTACTTCTAAGGACAGGGGTATCTATTTGGGATCCGTGATGTTCTGCTTACAAGAAGACTCCTCAGCTGAATCAGCCACCAGCTTCTCTGATGGAGAGGGAGTCATCATTTAGAGCCATAAGCCCCTCACAACTCATTTGTGATGGGTTTCTCAGATTCCAGAGGATAAATTGTGACAGGTGGTTTCAGAGTATACCTGTATGTTTCCTAAAGTCACTGGGCAGGAGAAACAAACAGCAACAGACAAGTTTTTAAAAAATAAAATCCGCCACTTTCCCCACCATTAGTTGGGTTAGGTTAAAAGAGAATGACCTACCCAAGGTCACACAGGGAGCTTCGTCATGCAGTGGATATTATAATCCTGGATCTTTCCAGTTCTGGACTAAAAATTTAACTATTACAGCATAATGAGGCAGAACACACACACACACATATATGCATACCCTGGCATGACAGTGCATCATACAAGAGGGAAGCCAAGTTATTTTTGGCAGTAAAGCCGTAAAATCCCAACTGCACCATTCCGCTTTCCTATTTGTAAAAAATGTCAGTAAGAAATTAAATAATTCACGGTTTGCTGTCCTTTCATGACTCACCAAACCAGTCTCTTAAAACAGCTGTCTCACAGCTTCTGCTCCTTAAGTGTAAGTGGAATCATAGGCAAGCAGTCAATTTACACTGTGGTTTGACATCTGCAAAGGCACTGGGTGCATGCAAACACCATAGGGAAAGACCTACTGGGTGACCTTGCACAAGTCATCTCACTCTCTCAGCCTTGGACAAAGGCAAAGAAAAACCTCTCTGAACAAATCTTGCCAAGAAAACCCTGTGATTGTTCACCGTAGGGTCATCATAACTCAGAAACGATTTGAAAGCACATAACAAGAAATATGGTGTCATTTGCATATCTTCAACTGTTGATATTCCTTCCTCCAATTTTTGAAACCTCCTTCACCCATGTCTAATCCAGCTTTATATATGACATGTTGAATGTTCAGGTTAAACAGATAGGGTTCTAGAGTGTAATGTTGCCTGACCCCCTGCCAATTGGAAGCCATTCTCTTTCTCCATATTCTGCCCCCAAGTCCTGAGTACAGGCTATACATTGGGATAATTAAATGTTGTGGTGCACCCATTTCTTTAAGAACAATCTGTAGTTTTTCATTATCTGTACATCAAAAGCTTTCCTACAATCTGTAAAGCATAGGCTGATTTTCTTCTGAAATTCTTTGGTGTGCTCCATTGCCCAATTTATGTTTGAAGTGTGATCCTTAGTGCCTCTTTCTTTTCTGAACCCAGCTTGGATAGCTGGCATTTCTTGCTCCATATATGGTAAAAATCTTTGTTGTGAAATTTTGGATGTCACTTTGCTTGCATGGGAGATTAATGCAATGGTCCATTGGTTACTGAAATCTCTGGTGCCCCCTTTCTTGACAACTGGAATGAATATTGAGTGTTTCCAATTTGTGGGCCATTTTTTAATTTCCACATTTGTTGGCAGATTTTTATTAGAATTTGAATGGCTTCTGTTGCTGTAACTTGAATAAGCTGTATTGGTATGACATTTGTTCCTGGTGAGTTATTTCTCCGAAGTATTTTGAATGTACCTTCCACTTCACTTTCTAAAATCATGGGTTCATCTTTGGATGGTTTTTCCTTTAATGAATTTTTCATCCTCTCATTTTTTTTTTATATAGTTCTTCAGTGCATTGTTTCCACTGTCTTTTTATTTCTCCTTAATTATATAGTGTTGTTCCCCTGGTGGTCATTTAGCATCCCACTAGTGGTTTAAATTTCCCTTTGATTTCTTGGATTTTGTGGAAAGGGTCTTTTGTTCTATCTTTTTTTGTTGTTATCATCTGTTTCTCTGCATTCATTGTTACTATAGTTGTCTTTGTCCCTGCACAGAAAACACTGACAGTTATGTTCAGGATATGGATTCAGTCCCTGTCACCTTTTGCTTTCCATCTGCCTTTGTTATTGAGTTTCATCTGACATCCATTGAGGCTTCTCTTTCTTGTTGGCTGCATGGCATCTTGTTGCTTTCCTCCCTCTCAATGGCCCTGACTTTGGTTTATAGTTGTTCTGGCTCCTGATCAGTTAGGCTTAATAAAGCAATTCAGTTTTAATGTTATCTTTAAATTCTATGGGAATATTCTTCAGATTGTATTTTGGCATGATATTTGATTTATTGTTTTTCTTTATCTTTATTCTAATTTTTGATGAGGACAGTTCATAGTCTGTGCCACAATATGCTTCTAGTCTTTTTTTTTTCCAGACAAAATGGAACTTTCTGATCTTTTGTTTCCGGTTATGTAGTCCATTTGATTTCTATATTGGCCATTAGGTGATGTCCATGCAAGTCTTAGTTGTGTCTTAGGTAGCCTGAAGAATGTGTTTAAAATAAACAAACTGTTGGTCTCACAACATTCAGCCAGTTGCTCTCTTGCTTCATTTCTCGATCCTAGGCCAAATTTTCCTATAATGTTTGGTTCTGCTGTGTTTCGTAATTTTGTGTTCTAATTGCCTATGATTTAGTAACCAACATGTCCTGTTTTGGTGTGTGATCGGTCTCCTCTTGGATTCCAGCATAGAATCTTTGAGCTTCTTCCTTTTCTGCTTCTGTAGTTGGAGCATACACTTGGATTATCATTATATTAACTGATTTTCCCGGAAGTTTCATTGATATTATTTAATCTGACTTTGCATTATATCCCCTGATTGCTTCTGCTACATCTCTCCTCACTATTAATGCTACCACATTTCTTCATAGATTTTGTCATGCCCTGCTTCCAGAGCATGGACTCTGACTCAGAGTCTGAAACAGAGGGCATGCCAGAAGCTGAAGCAAAAGGCATGCCAGGGCCTGCTGTACAGAGAGAGGTTACAGTGCTGGAAACAGAACAGAGGATGGTGCCAGCTCCAACAGAGAGTCCTGCCTCTTCAGATATAGAGGAACACTTACTTCAACCCAGCTTTGCAGTGCACAGGCAGCAGAGAGAGAGCCTGTGTTGGTCTCTCAGGATTTATAACTGGCAACAATCAATCAAGTCTCAGCTGCACTAGGCTCGGGACCTATTCAGCTGGCTTCCTTCCCCTCCAGGAGTTGTCAGAGCTTATCTGACCTGCCACCTTGCTGGATGCCTTGAAAAATGCTCAGATTGACCTTGGACACTCCCTTGCTATGAAACCTTGCTGGACTTTGTTTATGTTGGACTTTATTTATGACTCCTTGCTTACTGCCTGGAAGTAAGTAACAAGCTGGGAGATATTCAGTTTGTTTTGTTTGATTCATCAGCTGTGCCAGGACTGAGATAGGACAGATTTTCATTTGCTAAGTAAAACATTGTGTAACAATCTGATTCAAAATGTCCCATTCCTGTCCAATTTAGGTCACTCATCCCAAGTATTGCAATGTTTATACATTCCATTTTTTGTCTTACAATGTCTAACTTCCCTGATTAATGCTTCTCACATTCCATGTTCCTGCAATATATATTGTAAATCTTTGTATCTTCATTTCATTACTGAGCATGTCAACAGCTGAAGTCCTTTCAGCTTGAGTCCAGTTGCATCATTAGCCATAGCACTACTTGTGCCTGTCTTCTGCTCTTCTCTAGCAGCTCATTGAATGCCTTCCAACCTAGGAGTCTCATCTTCTGTCACTATCTCCTGTTTCATTTCAGATTGTCTTGTCATAGGTTTTCCATGGTAAAAGATACTCAGAAGTGATTTACTGGTACCTCCTTCTGCATAGTACTAACTGTGCCATTACTGTTATCTCTGAGAGATCTTCTACCAATGTCACCCTCCTCCATGACTGCTGCTGCCCAGTAGCTGTTTGCCACATTTAGTCTGGCACCTCAGCAAAAGCCTGTCTGACATGGGAGACCCTAACAATAGCATACCCACTTGTCTCACAGAAGCATGCAATCTCACCACCTTGGAAATATATTGCCATGGTGGGTAGGCCACTCATCAAACTACAAATCCCAGAGTGCCATAGGATAGAACCACAGAAGTTAAAGTAGTATTAAACTGCCATAATGGGACAGAGTGGATGCATCTTCAGTCATTCTTCTTTGAATACATTCAGTCCCCTGGGTGGGGTGGGATGATCGACAAATTTGAGTCATTCAGTGCTTTCAATTGCAAATGGGAATTTTAGGCAGCCCTATTGCTCATTTTGCACTAGCTTCTAATTCTCAGTGGAGGAGAGTTGCATATGTTCCTAGATTGCTGTGCAGGCCATTAAAAAGGTGGCACAGAACAAGAAGGAATCAAAATGGTATGTTCTCTCTTGGCTCTGGGGAAAAAAAACAACTGAAGACAATAATTCAATGTCTTTTTACTATACATATATGAGTACCCACAAAGAAAACACCTGAAGGGGCATTGTAATCGCAACGAAGACAAATGAGAAATAGTATTTTAAAAAAAGAAAAAAAAAATTCTGATTAGGTGAGATACAGGACAACAGCTTCACTAAATGCATGTCTGAGCTCTGTGTAGTCTGTGCATAGACAATTAATCTATCTACTTCGTATCTGAAGGAAATTACCTTGCCTGAGGAACAATTTTTATGTCCTTAGATTTTTATGGGTGACTTGGGAAGAGGCTTTTGATTATAATGTTGCGTACTTGATAGGTGGTAGTAAAATTAAAGGTTAAATACCACAGATCTATTTTTTTTTCCACAGACACATACAACAAATGATTCCTTTGCCATTTCATTTCATCTGTTTTCCTCTTGGCTCACTCATTCCTCTATTGTCTGCCTTTTTGCACTTCTGCCTAGAGATGGCAGCATTGTTCCAACTTTTGAATTTTTGCTTGCCCTAGGAACCATCAATCTAAATTTAGGAAAAAGCACTCCCCAGAAGAGTTCAGGAAACATTGGACTCCTGTTCTCCTCTGTCCCTCACAGTCTTGACATCCACCTCTTTGGAGTCCTCCCATAAATCGTGACAGTAAATGTTCTTGCTGGCATCCTCCAAATGCACTCCGAAAACCAGAAAACCAGGCAGGCATGAGCTTTAATTAAGCTCACTAATAATCTCATGTTCAGTTTTGAGAGTGCACAGAATGGAAAGGTTTTTCTATTATTTAATGGGTTGTTGTAACATTAAGTGCAATTCAAGAGGGTCCTACTAAGGCATCAGTCCAGATGAGCTAAGTAACACCTAAGGAGAAGAACTGGAACTGTAGCTCAGAAATGGTCTATTTACAAGGGGGAGAAGGGATGAGAGTTTGGCTTCTTCTTTTTCTTCTCCTCCTTTGGTTCTCTGTCAGCGTGGAATGACCACTATGAATATTTTGGTTCACTGAGGTAATTTCTTTTTTCCTCCCTTCCTTTTCTTTTCAGCCATGCTTTGTCTGGAGGTCAGTATACAAAACCACAATGAATATTGTTGTATCCTAATACCTGCAGTTTGTTATCTCATTTCTATCAACACTTCTGTGCCTTGCTAGCAGTTTTCACAGTCTGGACCTCAGGACTAGATCCTGTAAAGGTCAAAGAAGGCACATGTTCAGTTAGGGAGGGAAATCATGCTCAGCAGTGTTGCTTTTATTCTGGAAATAAAATCAGCAGCTGTAAATGGGAAAACAACCACACCTCCGTTCTCCTACTTTGTAGCAGAGGTTAGGAAAACACTGATCAGACAGGGATCCTTCACAGCAAGTAAACCGTAGCCAGACAACCTGATGCAGCATCTGCTCCTCAGTTTTGCTACTTAGAGTGGATGCAGGAAATGCAGAAGCAAAAAAGGGGGGCAATGGCTATCCCCAGTGATTGCAGAAGCTACTTTCTCAGATTATTCTCCCCAGACTTCCATAGCCAATATGTGGCTGTGATTCTGAGATTCAGGGTGTCATCTACAATGGGCAAAGAGTTCTGGGAGAGGTAGCCCAAATCTTTCCAAGCTCTGGTTGTTTACCTACTTATTCCCCACTTTGGAGTCTTTCATATTGCACATTGCTAGCACTATGGCCATTCCCGCACGGGGCAAGGGAATTGCCCCGTGACGCTACTCACTGGACTTTTGGGCTCCCCGGTCCGGTCCATGCTGCTCCGGAGCAGTGCGTGGCCACCGCTCCGCACTGCTCCAGGGATGAAAATGGCGGCTTCCAGTTGGTCGAGGCTCTCGACCAACTACTGAAGCTTGCCAGCCTAAAGCCTGCCCCCAGCAGATTGCAGGCTTGCACCAATGCGAGCCTGCGAATCTGCATAAGGGAGCAGGCTCGCACTGGCGCACTCTGTGCTTTTGAAAGACTTGTTTTTAGCGGTCTTTCAAAAGCACGCTGGACGACCACTTTGGGTTGTTCCGGAGCGGGCTGAAGTGCGGAACTACACTAAGTAGGTCCGACCCAGTCCACTCCCAGGTGCAGACATCCTCCCTGGAGGACGCTCCGCACCGTTTTAAAAAACCCGTGTGGAAATGGCCTATGATTCTACTTTAACTGCCATGGCAACATCCTATGGAATCCTGGGACCACCAGTGGAGGGAGGGGCCTTTAGAATCCTCAGCCAGGGAGCTTCTCTGGTACCTCTGACTGAACTACAAACCCCAGGATTCCATAGATGGCAGACAGGGCTGTTAAAGTGGCTTCAGAGCATGTGAGGGAATCTCAGGGATCACAATGCTGCCATCCTCCTCTTCTGCTGATTCTTCCAGTTTGGGGAGGCTGCTGTGCTAACCAGTGATGAGAAGAATGCTGGTGGACATATAGTTGGTCAGTCACCTGACAACAATGAGATGATGGAGACTCAGCATGGGGGGTGTTACAAGAATAAAAGCTGAGACAATAGCCAGGAGAAGAGAGAAGGTAGGAAGAAATATGTGTTGGGATTTTTTTTCCTGTAGCAGGTCTTAGAAGAAAAGGAGAGAGCCAGCAACATGGCCAAGAGGTAAAGTCTCTCTCAGGGAGAGGGAGAAGAGATTGAGGAAGAGCTCTCCCCCAGGGGTTGGAGTCAAGAGTCCCAGCTTTTTAGTTTGTTCAATCTCCTGAGCAGTTCTGGAATGCTAGGAGAGACTCCTCTCTGTTCTAGTAGGGGCCTATCCACCATACCTGGAAAGACTCTGCAGTGCAGTAAAGAGTTGCCCCCCCCAAAAAAAAAACAAATAAAAACTAGAGCTCCATGTCCAGCTATTTAAGTTACGGTGAGTGGCCCTTTGTAAGGGCTGAATCTACACATACATCTCCTTCTTATCATGCTCAAACACACTGAGACTGGGGAGTCTGATCCTGCCCAGACTTACCTCTCTTCAGGCAGCTGATTCTGGTGAAACTTAAAGATGGCTATTTCTTCAAGGAGAAAGCTTCGTGGGCTTTGTCTCATCTCGACCCTGTGAATAATTAAGGGTGCAAAAGCTGGACCCTTGAGCAGTGTATTGGTTTGAGACTGATAGTCATTTATGAAATATAATTCTTGGTTGTGCCTCATGGATCAACCATTGGACACAGGTGGCTTTAATGTCCCACTCTCTAAGGAAGTGGCGGAAGGCACCACACAATTGTGTAGTATGTAAGAGCCCTTACCTTTTCTGCACAGCGTACTTGGGAGAGACTGGTCTCATGGTGCTGCCTCAAGAAAAATCTTAAGCAACCACCTCTGCCTGTTCTTCCCCTCTCTCTGGTGTGACATAGACCACCATATCTTCTATCTATAGCTTTAAAGCAATATGTAATCTGACCATTAAGCCTGCATACTCCTAAGCCTACTTGTTAGGGAGTAAGCCCCACTCAACAAAATGTGTGTAGGATGCACCAGCAGTTTAGCTTTTAATTTGAAGCTTCTGGCAGGAAGGTAACCTAGAATATAAATAACGGAGCGCTCCAGAGGGACATGTTTAATAGCTAATAAGCTGTGATATAGGGAAGACCTTTGACAAGCTCATCGTATCCCATTATAGTGCTGCCCTTGCTGAGCAATAAGCCTTGAAAGATGTGGGAACTCCCCCAGGCTAGCAGTTGGCAATCAGAGAAGATGAGTACTTAAATTTTTGCATTTGACACTTATAAATGGTTGGTGCCAGCATCTAGCAGGGCTGGACAACTGCCTGGTGCCGATGGATGTCTGAAGAGCTCTCCAAAGGAAACCTGTGGGCCTGGACATTACCAATCGATCCTGCCGCTGCTCTGCCATTGCTTAGAAAACCAGCTGTGGAGGGGGAAGGAAAGTTTATGGCAGCAGGATCAATGGTGTACTCATAGCTGGGCAGGGTCCTCTCAGTTTTTTAAAAATTCATTTGCAATGCAGTTAGGTAACAGGCCTCTCCCATGTTCTCTCTCTAGGACAGCCAACTTCTGTGACTTTGACTGCCATTCAATCACCTTCCCTGATGTGATCAGAGCACTTACAAGACAGACGGGCAGGCCCAGCCCTACCATTAGGTAGAATAAGGCCACTGCCTGAGGCAGTAATTGCCTGGGACCAGTAACAGCAAAATTAACTATTCTTGTAGTGGCAGTTTTAAAAATGTAACTTTTTCCTTCCTGGTCTAAAAAATGAATAAAATAGTTCTACTTTTTAGTTGCATGAAAACTATGCTCCAGACAGCTGGTCAGTGACACAAAATATATCTATGTAGTCTAGGACTGAATTAAAAATAAACACCACTTAAAATAGTGTGTACATGTACACACACACACATTTATGTAAACTTAGGATTGATAAGTGAATGGTATAACATTATCCCTAAGATCCCCCTCCCCTTATTTGTAATTCTGCGTGCAGATGGAAGTCTTGAACAAAAAGGGCATATCAGGAAAACATTATCAAATGAAACTCTTCACCTGTCTGCTGTACACAGAAGACACAGTGGAAAGCACTGCAGTACAAAAATCGAGCACATGCATATCTACTCAGAAGTAAAAAGAACTAGATTACTCAGGAGTGAACATGGGCAACAAATTCTGACAACATCCAAAATCCTTTCCTTTGCAACACATGGTCCTTGGGGTATGTGTTTACCCATTTGTTACGGGGAGCACCTCCAGAGCTCAAAATCACTACCAGTGAGAAAATAAGGAAAATTGTGCTCCAGGAATACAATGTGTACTTTAAACCAAGGTATATCCACTTACCTTAGTGTAACTTGTGTAACGTTCAGGGTTTTTGGTTTGGTGTAGCTTTAGCTTGTCCTACGTGGTCAAAATTGTTCTTGAGATGTGTTAAAGTTGCAGCCCCCCATTTGCACATGTAGCAATAGCAACAGCTGCTACCATAAAGCACACACACACACAAAACCTTTCCAGTTAGATTCCCTTCTGTTTCACTTCCACATTCATAGAAGAGAGGCAACTATAAAGCAACTTTTAAACATTAAAGTTACACTGTAAGTGGGTGTGGTTGACTGTCATCAAGTTAAGATTTGCAGTGTAACTTACTTTGACGTTTGATATCGTAGATATTTGGAAAAAGAACTGATTACAAATGACTCTTGTCCTGTTACCTACAAGTGTAGAGAATGGACATTTGTGTTTGAATTCCATGCAAGCAAAGCGAAAATACATTTATTTTGATTGGATACAAAAGCTAACATCCTCAAGCTGTCCTGAAACTTTTCAATTTTTGCCTCAATTTTCTCGTGTCAGTGATATTATTTTTAAGCAAATAGTGATGCTGCATTTAGAACACGGAAATGTTCCTCTTTGTCACTTCAGTGGAGCATTTCCCCATGCAGGAACTTCTCAGAGTAAATCAGATAAGACTATATTGAAACAGAGAGTGGTACACAGTACCCATATATGACAGCTGAGTCATACATGTGATGTAAGGCTTAATGTTTCAGGTTTCAAGACATAAAACTCTAGTGCCAGTGCATTAAATGTGAGTCTGGGGAAGTGGGCTGATTATGTCTCCTCACATAATGTTGAAAAAGTATAGAGTCCTGTGGAGTCTTCCTTACCCTCTTTTGCTCTTCATGTTCTCAACATAACCTACTTTTCCTTCTCCAGCATCTCCGTGGAGAGCTTCTCATTTTCTCTGAAAGCCCTGAGGCCTGCAGTACCTAGCAGAAAGCAGGTCAATCAATATTTGTGCTGAAGATAAAAAGATGTAACTTCTTTAAAGCATGTCTCTTAGGATGACACCATCAAAAGGGTCTCACATTTTGTACTACTTGAGATTGGTGCAGGAGCACTGTAGAACAGAGGAATGTTTGCAAAAGCGTGTTCACCACCACCATAACAACAACAACAACAACAACAACAATAACAACAACAACAACACATATATCTTATTAATTAACCATTGCAACAATCCTGCACATCTTTATTATAGCATAAATCCTATTGAACCATGCATAGTTATTAGCAGACTGTTAGATTATGAGTACAGACCAAAAATACAAAACAGCAGAGTTCATTTATTCCATGGGGTGAAAGTAGCGTGAAATGTGTGAAGTAGTTTTTCTTCAGTCGATATTGAACTGCTGTAATAGGTTGTCAGCCTTGGCTCTCCATCTATTATCGAAATGAGAACTTGGGTGAAGCTGTCTAAATGAGAGCTTGGGTGAAGCTGTCTAAATAATAATGATATGAAATCAACCTTCTTTCCAGTGGACAAGAAATGAACTGTAACTTAACTGGGTGATGTCTTGGTGCATCACATTTTAAAAAAAGTGGTGTAATAGGTAAGTCCCACCTCCTTCTAGTTCAGTTTGGTGGCTGGCTTTCAAAACCTCTTTTAAAAAAATGAAAAACAATATATTCTAACAATATCTTATATTGTTAGAAAAACCTGAAAGTTTCTGCAGCTTTTCAAAGACCTATGAGGCTTTCTTTTCTCAGAAAGGACATCACAGAATAAATTTGAAGGCTAAACTACATGTTGCATTCTGTCTATTTCTGGTCATTTCTCTGCCTCCAAGCAGTACAAAGAGATTTGATAATGCAGAAGTGTGTGGAGTGGGATGGGGAAGAATTGCACTTATGACAGCGACAGCTGGGGACTTCCATGTCAGTGGGGTGATATTGCATCTGAAGAATCTATCCAGGATTTCATCTTTTAAAAGAGCCATCGAAGGTGTTTATCTCCAAAAAGGGGGTCAGCAGCTTGGCTAGTTCTTCCAAAGTTTAGACTAAAACCTAACACAGATTCACCACTCCTCTGAGCAGAATCCATCAACTGCCACTGGCTGTTGTATGAAGTTGAGTGGCATTTTGGAGCCCCAAGAGCTTATTCCTTATCAGACATACAAGAAGAATTGAGAAGCCCTCTGCTAGAATGCAACTCTGAGACCTATATTTCTTCAGGCTGGAAAATGTTTCTTGTTCCTGACTGAAATTGTCCCCTCCTCTAATAATTCTTAGACTTTTCTTTTTTCTCCCAGTGGATTTTACCCTACTTTTTTGGTTCTAGACCTATGTTTTCTTGGAAAATGTACACCTGGAACCTGCCAACGATGGGGGAGAACAGCATGTTATGTGTCTATGGGACACTATGACTGGGCTTTTTCACCCTACACAATTAGAGCCGTATGATTCCAATTTAGCTGCCATGGACCCATCTTGTGGAATCCTGGGATTTGGAGATGAAAGGGACGCATTTAGAATTCTCTGTCAGAGAGCTCTTCTCTTGCTCCTGACTAAACTGCAAACCCCAGAATTCCATAGGATGCAGCCATGGCAGTTAAAGAGGAATCACAAGGCTGTAACTGTATAGTGTGAAAGGGCCCACTGTCAGTCTAGAAAGAAGTGGTTAAAAACACTTGACTGTTCTTCCTTGCTATACAAATTGCTCCCTCCTAAGGTAGCTTTGGAAAGACATGGCTATCAGGCTAATATTATAGGTGGCATAAAGACCAAAACCAAGGAAAAGGAAATGCACTTTCAGATAAAATGAAAAGCAAAACTTGGACCCAATACTATTATCACGTCTTGGATTTCCAGACATAAGTGAGCACGTCCAACACTTCACTAACACTTGTAACGAAAGAGACATCACAGGAATGAACTTGTTAAGTAAAACTACTGCCAAGCAATATCTAAAATCCTTGGAACATTTGTCTCTCTGAAGTTCATTCACTAACTTCACTCACCTAAAAACAACAGACTTAGCTTTAAACAAAAATAAAACAGATAAACATTTCCTGTGCTCCCAAATGGAATCAAAGTATTGAGAAGTGATAAACTCCCCATAAAATTTCATTGGCCTCCTTTTGTGTGTCACTATGATAGTGATGTCCCAGTAACGGAACTACCTTTCTGAGGTGGTGGTGTTACACCCCAGAGTAACCCTAAGAGAGGGCCCCTAAATTGGGTGTCCTTGAGATACCCCCAATTTTCAGGGTAATAGTGGGATTGTGTACTCCTGTAAGGCCAGAGATTATGGCCCTTTTCACATGTGGGGGGGCGAAATGGGCAAAAACGCCCAAAAATGGAGCTTACCTCCCGCCGGGTAAGTCCGTCGCTGCTCCACACTCCTCCGGCGTCGCAGATGGCAGCTTCCGGTTGGTGGAGGCTCTCCACCAGCCGGAGAAGCTCGCCAGCTGGAAGCCCGCCCCTGGCAGATCTGCAGGCACGCACTTGCGCGCGCCTGCAGATCCACTTTAGAGCCGGGCGATGGAGCAGCATGGGGCTGTGTGCTCCGTGCTTTTTAAAAACCTCTAGAAAGAGGTTTTTAAAAAACACGCAGCCTGGTTAGTTCCGGCCGCTCCTGAGTGGATTCTGGTGTGGAACTATGAAAAGTAGTCCACACCAGTCCACTCTACGGTGTAGACGACCTCCGTGAGAGGTCGATCTACACCGTTTTCCCCCCCACATGTGAAAAGGGCCTATGCTGATGATAGGAGTGCTGCTGCTATGGTCTTCCATGTCAGACAGGCTGAGGAGCCATGCTAAGTACACCAAACAACTACACGAATCTATTTTGACATGAAGCCCTGTGATGAGATGATCCAAAACAAAATAAGAGATAGTGCCTGAAAATGAAGCTCCAAGGTCGGAAGGTCCTCAACAAGCTACTGAGATAGAGCAGAAGACATGCTTGACTAGTGCTACGGCTAATGATACAACAGGACTCAAAACATTGAGGTGAAAGGAAAATTTGAAGCTGAAGAATACATATTATAGGAACACTGAATGGATACGGAAGGGAATTTGACTGGAAATGATTTTTTGTGTGTGTGCTTTATGGTAGCAGCTGCTGCTGTTGCTGCATGCAAAAGCTGAGGCACTTTAGACACAGGAACAATTTTGACAACATAGGACATGCTAAAGCTACATCAAACCAAAAATATACCCTTTTCTTCCCCTCTGGAAAAAACAACTGGAACTTACACAAGTTACATTAAGGTAAGTGGATACACCTTGATTTAAAGCAGATATCCTGTTCCAGAAGCACAATTTTCCTTATTTTTTCACTGACAGTGATTTTTTGCTCTGAGGTTGGTCCCCATAACAAATAGGTAAACACGTAACTCTTGGACCATGTGTTGCCCAACTCTATGCAAAGGGAAGGATTTTGGATGTTGTCAGAATTTGTTGCCCATGCTCACTCTTGAGTAGTCCAGTTACTTTTACTTCTGAGTAGAGATGTATGTGCTGGATTTTTGTACTGTACTGCTTTCCACTGTTTCTTCTTTCTGATTTCTATGTATGATTGTGATAGCTGAACGGTGAAGAAAGCTAATAGGAAGAAAATCAACTCATTTGAAAAGTGGTGCTGTAGAAGAATTCAACAGATACCATGGACTGCCAAAAAGACCAAGAAATAGGCCCTACAGCAAATTAAGTCTGAATTCTCACTAGAAACCAATACAGCTAAAAGGAGACTGTTGTGCGTTGGCCATATCATGAGAAGACATGACTCACTAGAAAAGACAATAGTGATTGGTAAAGTAGGAGGCAGTGGGGCAAAAGGAGAATTGTATTACGGATGGATAGAATCAATGAAGGAAGCCACAGCCTTGCGTCTGCAAGATCTGAGCAAGTTGCAAGATGAGAACAGGTTGACTTGAATGCCTCGCAGTTATAGTATTGCCTTAAGTCAAAGCTGACTTGATGGCAGTTAACAGAAAGTAGCGAATGATATTTATTTTTTAGGACTCTACATAGACTTCAATAAATTGAAGTATTAAGAGTCCCACAGAAAGCTCTTGGACTAGGCTATAAAATATGGGATATAGGCATTGAATTCTCACAACTTGAACTTTCTGCAACACAGTTATTTCCTTCTCATTACGATCTGTCTGGTTCCCTTCCATCTCTCTTTCTAATATGCACACTTTTTTGCGGGTTTGCACATCTGTGAACCAAAAATACCATTATTGTGTTGGATACTGTGAACAAATAGTATTATATTAACATTCTACTCCCACCCACCTTCACTTTATTCATTTAATGGCATTTTATGTATTGCAAATGGGGGTATATGGAACTAACAATAAATAATGTAACAGTGTTCATTTTTCAATGACAAAATAAAAAGCAACCGTGAGGGGGAGGTGCCATTGGAGCAGAATATGGGACTCTGCCTCTCAGCTTCAGGCTGAATAAATTTACTTCTCAAGAGCATTAATATTCTTAGCTAGTTGTAGTTGGCATGGCCTTTTAGAGTCCCTTTTAGCATCATGGGCAAACATTAGCTGATGTCCAGTGGCACAGAAAAGGTTGAGTAGTATTTAGTAGACCCTGCTAGATCATTTTACTTTAAGGCCAAAGGCAAAGAAGAGACTGGGGGAAACAGACTTTCCTTTTTGCACTCTACTGATATGGTTCTCATAGCTATTGGGAAAGGCTATGAGTTATGCTTGTGCAATTTCATTTCCTTTTGGTTGTTGTGGGTTTTCCAGGCTTTGAGGCTGTGTACTGTTAGTATTTTCTCCTGACGTTTCGCCTGCATCTGTGGCTGGCATCTTCAGAGGATCTGAAGCTCGGAAAACCCACAACAACCTATGGATTCCGGCCATGAAAGCCGTCAACTTTACATTATTTCCTTTTGTTTCTTCTTCACTATATAATCCTTGAGAATCTATTTTCTGTGGGCCTTGCTTGGGGATG
This sequence comes from Cyclura pinguis, assembly GCA_030412105.1. Classification (NCBI taxonomy): domain Eukaryota; kingdom Metazoa; phylum Chordata; class Lepidosauria; order Squamata; family Iguanidae; genus Cyclura; species Cyclura pinguis. Next base: position 138,709,241 of record CM059600.1, read on the forward strand.
GGATGTGACTCAGTCCAGGCAGCCCTGTTAGCCAGCTGCAGAGATACGGAATATCAGCCATGGGATAGTCTGGGTAGAATTAGATGATTGGAAGGGGAGGCAGTTCTATCACTTGCTGTAAGAGGCTGCAGGATCCCATCTGCTAAAGAACTGGTATATTTCCTCTGCTACAGACCACCTGCTGCTTCACTGATCACCAGGAAAGCTTATCTTGTAATAGGAATGTGTTTGGTACCAAACTAAGCCATACAGAGGCCTTGAACCACAGTTAGTTCCAGCACAGATAACTAGTTCACTGGTTCTGTGTCAGCAGTAGGCAACCGCCAAAAGTTGGGAGTCTACACTCGTTTCATGCAGGACCTCAGAGGGCTGTACCACCATACGTTGTCCAACCCCTCCACCCTTAGGGTTTTCATATTTTTTTACAAAACTTTCACCCAATATTTTTTTATTAACAATGTCCCCTTATGGCCCCTACAGGAGAAAAAGGAACAAGTTTGCCACATTCTGAGGCCCAAATTGGGATGAAAGGGCCCATACACTTCCTGGGATGGTGGCAATGTTTTTAAAAAATTACCCACCAAAATTCACAAAAATAGAGTGGAGCTTAGGGGGCCTCCAAAAGGTCCCAGAATAGTCTTAGGGAGTCCACACTATCCCTTTGACTGTTCTACAGACTGAACACTATAATCAATGTAGTGACTTAACAAAGAAGGTGGTTGCTGTATAAAAACTATTCTCATCTCAGCCTCTGAAAAGACACAGCTTTTCCCCCAATTTATTTTTGAATGTATCCAAAAGCAGACCTTTGGACCTTGCTGAAAGTCATCCCACTTTAATCTAAAAGGACACCTCTGAACAAGCATACACCAATAGAAACTTTCCCGACATCGGATGAGTACTTCTTTATAAGGTATGCCCATATAATTGCCCATGAATCAGGACTCAAGTGCTTAAAGTATCTGCAGATGCAGAACATTTTTAAAAAATGATTACAGTAAATCAGGCTTCATGAATATGGAACTTATTTCTGGTTAGTAACTCTTGCCAGTAAATAATCTGAGTTATCTAAATTAAAAGTACAAAATTACATGTCATGAAGGAAGTATGCTTTGCTTTTTTAAAAAATAAAAAGGCCAGATTGAGACAGAGAGAGTGAATATCTTTTATGAGAGTCTTCCTGACATTACTGTGTGTATAATCAGCCTCTTGATCAAAAGGGATTTTCTTTTTATATGATGTGGTTTAAATAGCTTTCATATTAATTCACAGAATACTTTTAAACAATGGACCCAATCCTCAGTAGAAAATGACAAATGGAAGGGAAGTTGTCCTTAGTGGATTTGTCCTTGTGAAGGAATTAAAAATGTGTCCGTGTGTCAAATATTAAATATTTTTATACATTTTGTTTTGAAACTGGGATACCTGTGCAAAAGATTAATAGAAATAAGATACAAATAAGTGTGCATGGGATCCTCCAGATGGGGCAAATCTGTCAGGATATTATAGTATTTGTAGCTGTAGGGTTTTTGTTTTGTTTTGTTTTTAAATCGAAACAATATTTCTGTTGTCTCACACTATTTTCTGGTAACTCCCAGCACGTTCTATTCCCTACCTCAAGTAGGCTTCCTTTTAATTCCAAAACACACAGAAACAATGTCGCCCATTGTCTTCTCCTTTCTTTTGTTTTATATTTTTTAGCATTAGAGTGCTATAGCACACCAGTGAAATGACACTTTTGCAGTGCAACTTTAGAATTCTTGAAATTAAAAAAAAACACCTAAGAGAAGAAATTTCCCTTCAAACCAGAGGACTGTCTTAGGGAACCATGCTCTTGCTTTAAAAAAAAAAACTTTGGAAGAGTCCTCATACAGATCCAAAAAATTGCTACAAATGCTCCCCACCCCCGCCAAAAAAACAAACAAACAAAACCCTCAGAAATGAGTGGACAAGGAGGCAACAAAAACTAGTGCAAGCCATCAAGATGGAAGGAGTTATATTGCAAGAAGTCCTGCTTCTTTAGACTACAGTGTCCCCCTCCACTTCACTAGGGTTGCGGGTGCAGAACCCTCGCAAAAGTGGAAAAGCCATGAATAACTCCCCCCCCCACTCCGCCACCCATTCCCTTCTGAGGCTCCCCTCTCCCTCTCTTTTACCCTGGTGTATGTGCCTTCATTCTCTGCATCTGGGCAAAAGGCAAGGGAATGGGAGGGGGCACATAGAACAGGAAGACAATGATGAACCCTCTTTGAATCAAGAAAACCACATGGTGAACCATGCCTTTAAGTTGAACCATGGGGTCACCATAAGTCAGAAACAACTTAAAGACACACAACAATATTTAATTCATGGTGGGAATCATAGACTTCTCTAGATATTGTTGGCTTGCAACTTTTGACAGTCTTAGCAAGCGTAGGCGGAGGTGAAAAATACTCAGAGCTGCAGTTCAACAGCAGGGCCACGATTCCTTCCCTGACTTAGTGCCAGCAGAAGTATTGTCTCTATACTTTGGCAACATCTCCCCAGAGTTCCATGCAGGAATTTTTTTCAGTCCTTCCTGGAGATAAGAAGCACTGATCCTGGGACCTTCTGCATGCAAAGCATCCACTCAGCCACTGACCTACAGCTCCATTCCTGATGAGCGTAAGAGTTCACGCAAAGGCTGTCACAAGCCTGTCACAGCAGGACACTTGTTTGAGTTTCCACAGAATTACAGTGAAAGCTTTTGCATAAATGTTGATTTGCCCCCTCAAACTGCAGCAGTATTTAGACTCAATATCCCAGAAAAAGCAATGGACAAATATAGCTACATCTGTTTCTATCTATATTTAGCCTGAACTGTAATGTGTAATTGGAAGTGGACTTATGCCTTGATGTGCTGCTCTTTAGTGTGAGAATTCAACAAGGATAAGCAATTTCCTCCTAGCACCAGATGGGTAGTAGACATAATGAAACATGACCGATGTGAGTATGCGTGTTCTGTTATACAACAGAGTGTCAGAAAAACTTGTCATGCTGTCTTGAGGAAGAGCTGCACTTAAAGGCAGACTTGAAGTTTCATGGGCAATTCACTTATGCCCAAGTGGAAGCTGTTTGAAACCCAAACTGTGTGGAATCTGCCCAAGTAGAGAACAGTTTTACTTAAGTCTACTCAACCTGCAGGCCAGCCAGTATGCCCAAACCACACACGCTTATATTTATTTATTTAGTCAAATATTTTTATCCTGTACTTTTATCATAAGATCTCAGGGCAGCAAACATACAATAATGTAAACATTTCTAATTACAATTAATAAACAATGCAAACAAGTTAATGTATTAATTCAAACAAGGTAAAAGAGCTTTAAAATTAAAAAAAAAGACCTTGCCAAGGACCTGTGCAAGGCATGGGATATGAACTAGATGCACCTAAGCACCCCAGGAACTAATAAGTTTTGTAATAGCTCCCAATGTAATCAGTGTTCTTTCCATTGCCTTTCTTTGCATTTTCAGCTGTTGGGAAATATGAGAAACAGTAGTTGATCTGTCAAACAGAGCAATAAATTGTCAAACCAGAAGCACAACAATAACCAGTCCCACACCTATGTATATATACACAGCATCTATCAGAGAAGGAAACAAAATTAGTCTTCTTCAGAAAACATATAAATTAGGTTTACTTACAAATTATTTGTTCATAATCAAACACATAGTCTAATGGAGGAGAGAGAACAAAGAAAAAGGACAAACAATGCAGGAAGAAAATAAGTATGGAAAAAAACAATAAACAAGGTTACTATAATGCAAACTAGCAATTAATGTGTACAGGCGATCAGTGATTGCTAACCTCAGCCAGGACTGAATGACTCCAAAATACAGTTCTTAGTGGCTGAGCTGTTTAATGACTACAACAGGTCTTAAGAATGTGTGGTCTAATTCCTCAGTGACTTTCTCTCTTCATTATGTCCTTCAGCCTGTAAAATTAAAAGTGCTCTTTCTAGCCACAGGCCAGCTGCAAAGACAGTGTGATATGCATTCCTTACTTTAAATCAATCCACAGAAAGGTCACTTTGGCAGGATGCTGTTAAATATGAAAAGTCTTTGCCTTAAAAACCTGAGCTTCCCAAAAACCAAAATGTTTTCACTGTGTTGTACATGAAATCCCAATCCTTAAGATTTATTCCTGCAGGCTTGGCCATTTTAGCATATGTTTAGCCATCCTTCTTTTCTCACGGTCATATATTCACGTAGCCTACAGATAATTTGTCAAGTCCGATGCTAGTTTTCCTTTATAGTTTATTTTAAACAATTTTATTTCATCACATACTATTATTGTCTTTGCCATGTACACTTGTTATAGAGAAATCAAGTCATGATCTCTGAAAAAGCTTCAGCTTTTGTGTACACAGCTTCTATGGACAAGTTCCACACAATTTCTTAGGAAAAAGGGTTTCACTGTTTGAAAAGAAATCAGTTAAAAGATGAGAATTCTTTTTTCAGCTGGAGTTGAAGAGTTCAAGTGGAAGTCTTTTCTGTGCTACCCCTGTAGACTCTTCCTTTTCCGTGGAACTCATCACACGGTGTGATGAGAGCTGTGCACTTGGTTTACTGGTTTGGGGAAAAATTCTTCCAGGCACTATCTGTCTCTCGCTCTGGCCATTTCCGCACTGGACTGTTATAGCACTATTATTCCACTTTTAACATCCTATGGAATCCTGGGATTTGCAGTTTAGGGAGGGGCTGACTGGGGCCCCTCCCTAAACTGCAAACCGCAGGATTCCATAGGATGTTGAAAGTGGAATAATAGTGCTATAACAGTCTAGTGAGGAAATTCTCTGCAGGACCTTAAAGGCTATAGGTTTTTAAAACGGACAATTAACCAGAGTAGCTCAAAAAACAAGGAAAGAAAAAGAAGTCAGGTTGAAGACAACCCGATTTTGAAATAAACAATTATTTCTTTATTAAAAGACAGGAACACATAGCAGCAGAAATCAACAGAACAAGCTGTGTCCAATACAAGCCGTTTCTCAAAAGAAAAGAGGGGGAGAATGGCACAGGTGCTGAAAACCCTACACTTCATCAAACTAAGGTACTAAAGGTGTGTGGCTGAGCTTAAGGGACTGCAAGCATACCCATGGATTTTCTCACCCTCCAATGGGAAGAAGAGTCTAGTTGGCTGAGTGGCTGAAGATTAAGGCCGCAGGTTCTTCTCTTGGGAGGTGCTCCGTGATTCCTCCAGGCTCTTTCTGGTCTGTCTCCATGAAGTCTCTCCTCTGGCATTCTTCCAGGCTCCTTCTTTTCAGTCTTTTTCTATCTGGGGTGCAAGTCTGTAAGTCTGTGTCTGCAAGCAGGCTCTTTTCTTCTCTTAAGGGAAACAGCTGCCTCTTCTAGTCTGTGTATGTCTGTGTTTAATCCTTTCATAACTTGGGAGGTGTCACCTGGATTCCACAGGATGCCTTCTGGGAGGGGCTAACATGAAGTTCAAAAGTTTAGATTTGAATATTACCTCTGCTTATTATTCTCTGGGTACTGGTAATGACTCTTAAGTAGTCTGAGGAGATGCAAACAAAAGATTTTGCTCACAGAGGACTAGGCCAGTCTGATACAGCCGTTTGCTCTGTTTCATTCGGATGGGATTTCCCAACATCTCTGGACAATGCACATCACCTTACAATAGGAGAGAGTGCTGACCCTGTTGAGAGATCTAAAAAATCTCCAGGAAGAAATTAGGTACCAGGAACTCTGAGGGAAATGGAGAATACCCTGAAGTATCTTTATGTTCTTTGCTACTTTGCATTTCCAACTGCCATGGGGATTAGTCCTTGCCAAAACAAACAAAGAAAAACACCATGCAAAGAAAAACACCAAGATAGCATGCCCTGTTTAATGCAATTATTTTGTTACTTATGGCCAAGTCTTCCTGCAATGTCTGTATTGGGGTGTGAGTAACTGACCTCATGAATGCTCTGACAAGAGGCTAATATTATATATCTCCAGCCTGAACACCCTGAAGCCACCAGATCACCACATCACTTCCGAGTATTTCTTGCCTGAGAGAACCCTCGAACCTACCATAAGTCAACAGATGACTTGAAGATGTACACACACAGAGCAGCAGCAGCAGCTTATTCATTTCACACATTAAAGAGCACAAGTAAATAAGACTGAACAGCAATTGTACTGTAACTAGTATGTTCCTAAATTTTTTTTTATGAATTCCTGGTGGGATGAGGCTTATTTATAGGTTATGCTTGATATTTCCTTAGTATCCTGAGTCCGTCAGTGATAATAACATTCAAAATAGTGGCTCTCAGAAGTGGCCAGAGAATTGCAGAGGAAGATACTTGTGAGAGCAGCAGAGCATTGGGGGCACACAATGGGTTTCTAATGTCCAGTATTCTGCCAGAAGAGTTACCACAGCTTGAGTCTTGTCAAGAAACCTATGACAGAATGATCTGGAGAAAGTGCACTCTCTGACCAATTCACTAGCTATCATGCTTAACTAAGATGGCCACCTGTACATAACCAAGACAGAGAAAATGTATCACCCAAAAAGAGGGGGAAAGAGGACAGGTTTGCACAAGATTTTCATATGGCCTTTTACATGTATACATGCAAGTTTAGAAAGTTACCATGATGAAGAAAGATTGTGATCATGTCAGTTTCGTGTGCCTGCACAGGTTGTTTTGCTTCTAAACACTGATAGGCAGTTTAAAAGGCCATGCTCTCCCTGCTGGTGGATTTTTAAAACAAGATTTCAGTAAGGCAGGCCCCAAATAGAGGACAACTTCAAACAGAGGACAGGCGATTCTATACTGGAAAAATGTGTTTTTTAGTCATACCGAACTAGTGGCAATTCGATAGTTCTTTCATAAGACCATTTTAGAACACAAAAATGGAACAAAGGATGGGGTGTGAAAATAAGTTGAGGATTACTCTTCCATCTTAAGAAAAAATGGACAAGTGCATCAGCCCTTATAGCCATATGAATTGGGCATCTTGTTCTCATTCTGTTCCCTAGACAGGTACAGTACAAAGGTCCTTCATGCCTTTCCTCTGGTATTGCTGCTGAAGCCTATGGAGCAACTATAATCTAGTCGATTGAAGTCAGAGGTCAAAAATTGCTTCAAGTGGAATTAAACAATTTTGACAACCTACACACTTCAGTCAGCAATGGTACTTTCAGTAGTGCTGAATGCTTAATGGCATAGGAACTCTGAATCTTGTTATGGAAGCCCCATTCCAGTCTAGCAACAATAGGCCAGCAGTTATTAGTAATGTTAGCAGCCATTTTACTTAGACTCATTTTTTTCCCCTGACACTTCAGATAATCTCTTTACCTGGCTCACTTGATTTCATTAGAACATGATCCTCAATTCCTTCATGTTCTCCCCCTCCCTTCCTACCATAAGAAAGAGGAAATATCTTGCAATCAATGAAAGGAGCATTTGCTTCTCAACATGAAGAGGTACAATTAATTGGAATGCTAATTAGACTGGAATGTGAAATAATTGAGTGACGGGTAATCTGCATGGGGGCAAATTGAAGTAAATTGGATTTGCTTAGTTGTACTATTCAGCAAGAATGGATGTATCAGTTAATTGCAAAATTATTGAGCCACCTTTCAACAGTCCACACTGTAAAAAAAATATTTTCTGTATAGGGTGTAGTAAGAATAGAGACTGTATGCCTTAAATTAAAGGGGGAAAACTCCTCCAATATGTATATATTTACTTGTAATTTAAGCAAAGAAAACTATTTCTTGTATATGATAGTGATCAACAGGCTTTATTAAGAAGATGATGATGATGATGATGATGATGATTTTCATATAGGAAGCTGCCTTGGTCCCATCCAGACAATCAGCCAGCCAGTATTGTCTGTTCTAACTAGGATTCTCTTGAGTCCCAGGGCAGCAGATTCTGGGAGCTGCTACACAAACTTTGCTATTTCATCCTTAAAACTATTCCCATCACCATCACTTGGTGATATCTCGGTTGCCATGATCCTCCTCCGCCTCCTCCTCCTCCTCCTCCTCCTCCTCCTCGCTGTTGTGTGCCTTCAAGTTGTTTTCTATTTACAAACTGCCTTAAGGCATCCCTAAAGAGCCAGTGTTGTGTACTGGTTTGAGTGTTGGGCTATGACCCTGGAGACCAGGATTCAATTCCCTGATCAGCCATGGAAACTCACTGGGTATCACTGGGCATGTCATATACTGTCAGCCTCCAGAGAACCCTGTAATAGGTTTGCCTTAGGGTCGTGATTACTTGGAAGTCACTTGAAAGCACACAACAACAACAAGGCATCCCTATAATGTGGTTTTCTTGACAAGATTTATCTAGAGAGGGTTTGTCGTTGCCTTCCTCTGAGGCTGAGAGTGTGACTTCTCCAAGGTCACCTAGTGACTGAGGAAAAATTCATACCCTGGTCTCCTGGAATCGTAGTCCACTATTGAAGCCATGATCCCACATGGGATCTGATCTTTCTTCCAAATAAATTCTTCCATTTACCCCATCTGATCTTTGAAGTTAAGAAAGGTCAGCCCTGGTTAGTACTTGGATAGAAGACTACCAACCAATACTAGGTGCTGCAGGCTATATTTCAGACAAAGGACCTGGCAAAACCACCTCTGAATATTCCTTACCTAAGAAAACCCTATGCAATTCATGGGCTTTCCATAAGTCAACAGGCAACTTGAAAGCATATGCACACACACAAGCTTGCAGGATACAAGCTATAAATTTCCCACTCCTTTTAAATTTTTCATCCCTATTTTTCCTGGGCCTTACACCTAAGAATGGAAAAGAAATTATTAATTTTTTTAACTGTTAAGAAAAGTATGAAAATAACTGTTTTACACCTCCTGAGACTCTCAGTAGAATGAAGCACCTCTGATTTCTGAAATCTGTCTGTTCCTCAGGCTTGCAATATTTCTGTGAAGAAGAAAAAATCTCAAGTATGACTGTGTTTGTGTATAACTAAAAATACATAGATTTGAAAATGTACACGCATACACATCTTTTTTAAAACAGAAAAATGCTGTCAAAAATGCATACATGAGAAAATTGCACATACAAATGCATCCATTACTGTTCCTGGTATCATGGTGCACTGCATTGTAAAGTTTTAGGATCATATTTTATCTTGAACTGTTTAAGTAAATATATAGGATGTGCCCATTCTTGGTGTGAACGAGAGACCAGTACTGAATTTTTATTGCAACAGAAGCAAATGGATTAGAAAAGGCTAAGCAAAATAAATGAGACCTCAGAGTCCTTTTAAAAGCAACCTGACTTTGGCTACCACCAATGAGAAGAGTCTGCCCTTGGTACCTGTCAATCTGATCTTTCCTGGCTGTCAAGAAAATCCAGGCATTCAAGGGCAATCTTAAGTCAAGTCAAATTTTGTGTTTAGCTAATGGCCATTGCAATGGACACTCTTAAGGTTTAGCCAAGTACAAATGCAAACCACAGTCTTTTCCAAATAACCTGGTCTGAAATTATCAAGAGCTTAAAAGTTTAAGAATAGCACTTTGAATCATGACTGGGGTAAAAATTGCTAGTCAGTGCAGAAGAAGAAACACTGGTGTAAGCTGGGCAAATTCTCTTGCTCCTACCTGGTGTGCATATTTTGTAATCACTAAAGTGTCCAACCTTCCCTGAACTGAACACCTGGAACAGTGGAGTAACAAAGAATCAAGCTGTTATATAAGCCTGAATATGTACCATAGGCAAGGTCACGGTCAAACCTATTGGTCACCAGAAGCTCCATCCACTCTTTTGCCATAATTGTGACATTGTGATGCTTTATTACACTGAACATAATCCATCCTTAGGAGAATACCATGATTTCTCCCCCGTGCAATACTGATGATCATTTAAAAAAGAAAAAGAAAAAGAAAATTAAACACATAGTTTTAAGATTCTGTAAACTATTCCACAACTGTATGTGGTTATATAATCTCAGTTCTGTGATGTTTAAAATGACTATAATTAATCCTTTTGGCTTGTGAGAAGTAAAGGAATTGATCTTTTTTTTCTTGCCAATCAACATTTTTCTGTATGTGCCTGCACAAAACAATTGGCCCCAGTGTGTGTGTGTGTGGGGGGCACAGATGCAAATTCCTCATGTACCATCAGCTTCTACTTTTCATTACATCTGGCAGTCTACCCAAGACAGTCTGATGGTACACAAGTCATGCTTGTCCTGAAATTGGAACAGCGGGACCACCCAGGTGAAACTGAAGGCAGCATTAGATCTTCAAGCCCCCCTGCTAGGTAACAATGCATAAATCAAAAGGAATGCAGCTGGATTTTTGGACCCTAGGAGGAGTTTGTCAGATTGCAAGTTATACGCACCCCTCTGCTTGCAACCTGAGAAGCCTGATTTCCACCCAGACAGGCACTGCTCTGAATGCCACAGTGTCATTATTTAAGTAAATTTCAGGCTAGATTTTTGGAGTTTTGAATATTAAACAACCTGGGCACAGGAATTTTTCATAATATTTGACTTTAATTCAAATCTTACCATTTCAGGTGGTCACCAGAACCTTTCTACTTTATGCTCTTTCATGTATTTTAATATGCTGGTGTAAAACTTTTTTTTCTCTGATCTGCTGCTATTTTGGTGGCATTTGCTTATCAAAAGAGGGACAATAATTCTACGAAGTAGAGCTGTGCATGCCCCCCCCCCCCAATAATCCAGTTCAGAGCTTGGTTCAGCAATCTGGAATTGAGTCAGATTTAATCTGTTCTGACCTGTACACAACATATTCTGATCTAAACCTGAGTTTAAAAAGAAGATTCAGAAATCCTGATTGTCAGTTCTCCCACACTGATTTTCATTGAGAAACCAAAAATGGCTATACCATCTTTTTTTTTTCTTTTCTCCACAGCTCTGCATAAAATTTGAAGACACAGTAGGCTCTAAAGAGGTGATCAAGTTTCAAAGGGTAACTCCAGGGGCTGTGTGTGCTAGGCATCTGTAAAACTGCAAAATGGCACATATTTTTAAAAAAGCTGTGACAACTCATGCTGCTTTTGTCCAGACAAGGGTTCCCAAAGTATTAGTCAGCTAAGTCTGTTAAAGCTTAACTAAGATCAGGTTGTTTGAGGAGGAGAGGCTACTTTTCCTTTATTCTACCAGTTTTCAAATTGGTGGTATTCGATCATGCACCACCAGGAAGTAGTGGGTGGCAGGAGTATGCTTTATTAGCTGTCAAGTAGTGAGATCCCCCTGATCATCTCTCTGACCCTCTTTAAAGCATTTGGTGATCTTGGATGTCATTAATGGAACCTTCCCCCTCCTGGTTCTCCATATCTTTCAGAGCTTCCTGTGCAGGTCTTTGTGGGGAGGAAAGACTAAGAGCTGCTAAGCCTACCATGTCATGGTCCAGGACTTCATGGCTACCATTTTAACCCCAGGACTGTCTCATTTTCTGTCTAGCCCACACATGTGGCAGGAAATGTGATCTTCTGCACAAATGCAGTGTTAGGATATGGCCATACTTGTGTAACACCCCTGCCTAAATGAATATGTATACACTCAAAAATGGAAGCACTTTTACTGTCTGGCCGAGTACATAGAAGAGTTAGCTAGAAAGCCTCTCCTGGCCAGCACCTCTGCTGAACTCCATTATCTGCCACTATTGAGTTTGTTTAAGTTTTCTGATTAAAAAACTGACATACTGAATACTTCCCAGACAGAGTTCTCTCTCTTTCAGCAGGCAGCCCTGCAGTTATCAAACAATGCATTACAGCAGAGCTTTCCAAACTTTTCATAGTAGTGACACACTTTTTAAACATGCATCATTTCATGACAGAGTAATTCAGTTTAACTAGCAAACCAGAAGTTAAACTAACCCCTTGTAAGAGATACAGACACATAGATAAATTGTAATAACAAAATCTAAGGGGACACAACATGTCTCATGAAAACTTTTTGTATATTTTTAAAAATATATGATTTATTAATAATAACATACATTTCCATGATTGTTGTCATTTATAATTAAAAGTATGTAAATATGTGCAAGAATTTAAAAAATTGAATAAAACCAATAATTACTTGCCATGTTAATGAGATGTATGGAGTTGATAGGAGGAACACAGCTTTTCAATATTTGGTTGAATATTAGATGAGGACACTTGTATCTCGTCATCAAGCATTTTTAAGCTTCCACGTTTAGTGAGAAAAGACCCCGGTGAGGGTGGAGGTGGTGGGTGATGCAGCCCCCCACCCAATCCTGTCCCACTGCTGTTGCCGTTGGCAAGGAAAGACCCTGGTGAGAGTGGCAGTGGTGGGCCAGGCTCAGGTAGGGCGTCTTTCTCAGCCCGGGGAGGCAACGCACTTAGACACTGAAGGCGACACACCATTTGAAAAGCCCTGCATTACGGGGAGGAAACAACAGTGATGGAAAATGTCACTTTGGGGTAAATGGATGCTTATCTGAGCTATTACCACCTTTCTGCAAACCCAAGTACTGGGTTCTGTGCCTCAGAAAGTGCAGGTGGTCACCCTCAGTTTGAAGGCATCCCTTTAGAGAACTTCTGATGTCATCCTCATCTTCCTCTGCATGAGGTACTTTAAAAAGGAAAATCAAGGCAATTCCTGCTGGGGCAGGGCCTAATGAAAGAACTCTGCTGCCTGCCTCCTTCTAGAGGCCCATTGCTGAAAATCACTGCCTAAATCCCCAGAATCTAGGATTTTGGGCCAGAGAATTGCTTTTTCTCAAAGTCCTGTCTCTAGTTTAAGAGGACCTTGTTTAGCGTCTTCCCCTCCTTTCCTTGCACCATTCCAGACATGAGGGCTCCCTAGCTTCTCCAACAGTACAAAGGAAAGGTAATCCCTCAATCTCTTAAATCTGTCTTTTGGGAGTACTTTCACTGCACGCTGCAGCTTCTCAAAACTGCTCCCTCTTTTTCTGGGTGTGTATGTGTGTATGGAAAGTATTGCCCTCACCTTTGAGCCTCTTTCTCTCAACTTGATGCTTAGCAACTTGTACAGCTTCAAACTGCTCTTAATCTCAGACTCTCACAGCATAGCATAGCATTGCTGTTCTGCATGCACTTTTGCCATTTGTGAAGCTCTACCATAATGTTTACTATTCCCCAATGCACCTATTGTGGATATCTTGATTGATGTAGTTCAGTAAAATTCCTCCTTTAGAGAGTTCTGTGCAAATGCTGCTATTGAGTCCAATTTGCTTGATGCACTATTTTGCCGAAGTGACAAGGCATGGGCACTCAGAACATGTATGAATTCATTCCTTACTGCCCTTGGGCCTCACAATGCAGGCTCGTTAGACTTGTGAGGGGTCTGCTTAGTACAGGACTACTGTGACTACAGGACTACTTAGTACAGGACTACTACTACTGTCTCAAAGACATGTTGTGACCAGCTTTCACTACATTTTGGAGATAAAATTGTTCATATTATTTTTTACTTGAATGCTAGGGTTTGTTAGTTTCTAAGATGGATGCAGCCAGAATACTGTTAGTTCTCCTTTTCGTGAATCACTTTTCAACGTGTGCTGCCTGAGGGTGTTGACAAGCTGCTTGGAGGGCTGAAACAGATAACTTTGGATCCTTGCCCTTCTTGGCTCCTAAAAATTGCCAGTTCTGGGCTTTCTTTATATAACCTGGAGGAAGTAAATAATACAAATTATGTAGTTCCAATTACACTAAAGGAGCCTTTAGTAAAGCCATATAGAAGATGCCACATTTCAGTCTATTGGCTTTGGAAATGTACTATTGTCAACAAATATTGTCATAAAATTATACATGTATTGCATCCATATAAAGGATCTTTGAACTTTGGCAGTTGCAGTTCTTAGCAGATTTGTCCCAGTAATTTGTACTCATGCAAGTTCAGTTTCTTAGAATTATATGTAACACATAAATGTAAATACAGAGAAAGAAAGAGAGAAATAATCGCTATTATAGAAACATCTTGTTTGCAAGAGGTGTTTAACTGTGGAAGTATATGAATTTTAATAGAGAATTAACTAGCTCATGCATAAGAAATACAATTCTACATACCCAGCAGATAAAGCAAACAACCATGAATGGAGTGTGTAAACCTATACAACAGACTAAGACAAGGAAAATAGCTTCTAGTAATCACACACTATGAGGACGATGTTATCATAACCTACATCCCCATTCTGCAGGATGTGCTATGTTCATAATTTAAAATACTTATGGCTGGAAAACATGATTGAAGGCATGCTGGCCAGAAGAGCATCAGGTCAGACTGACCTTAGACATAGGCCATTTCCGCACTAGACTGTTATAGCACTATGATTTCACTTTCAACATCCTATGGAATCCTGGGGTTTGCAGTTTAGGGAGGGGCCATCTGGCCCCTCCCAAAATTGCAAACCCCAGGATTCCATAGGATGTTGCAAGTGGAATAATAGCGCCATAAGAGTCTAGTGCGGAAATGGCCATAGTCAGGTCATAAGTTCAGAGAGGATTAGGTGGGAAACCCAGATGCTAATAGGTCTATGCTAATCCTTTGGTGTAGGGTGACATAGGAGAAAACAAAAGAGCCATAAGCATACAACTTTGTATTGAATAAATGTATAACAGTTGTTCAACATAACCACATCTACTATCTGATTACTATTATGAGTTTTCTTGCAGGGTAATAGCAACAACAACAACAACAACAACATAAATAGCCTGAAAACCAAGAAAAATACGATTATATTAAAAACAAACAAACCAAGAAACATTCCTGGCCCCATAGAGATATCTGTAGATACCCTAGTGGAAGTAGGCCTATGAGGATCCTGCTAGTAGCATATCTCTTAGAAGAGTGTGAGGATTTTGAGAGTCATTGCCACTCCTCATGGTTAGCAGAAGGATCACAGTAGGATCAGGAAGCCAGGAAGATGCAATGATTTGTTTATTGCTTAACTCTGATTAAAAGTGATGCCATATGATGCAATACTTTTAACTGAGTTTGCTCATCTAAGTTAACTATCCAAGAAGAGGTATTCCAGAAATTCAATAATTTATGACATCTTTTCAAGAGTACATTATAACTTTTCACTTAGATGTTTAATAAACTTTAATAAGCTTCCGCTGTTTAGCCACATGGTTAAGTCACATGGTTTATTGCTTCTCAGTTAGGAAGTGGGCAGAAAACTGTCCAAATAATTGGAGTACAGTATGTCTTTTCTTCTGCCAGTTCAGAGAAATGAGAGGCTAATAAACATGTAACAGTACTCCCTTTTGCCTGTTAATGAAGAGACACTTCAAAAGGGTTGCTGGCAGCTAGTACTCAATAAATCATTCTCACTTCGCTTGGAAAAGAGCATGAGGGGAAACCCCTCTGGCAGCTCACCTATTTTTACCTCAGAAGAAAGTTGGTGATACTACATTTGCAGCTTGTAAAAAGGACTATTGGTTGCCAGTTTCACTTGCAAATCCACATCAAATGCAAGTCCAGCAGCATCCCCAAACTGCACGCCTGAATCTCCAGGGTGTTTCATAAAGATTAACACAGTTATCCTTCCACGTTTACAATGGTTAGAGGCACCTGTTCCCCATGAAAGTGGAAAAAGCTGTGCATATCTATAGGCATTTGAATACATTTGAATCCTCAGTGGAGAGCACAGCAGCTGCCTGCTTTTGCTTTGCGGTGGCAGGGATCCTACGCAAGGCAGAAGTGGGTGGCTAGTGGGACTTGCCACCACCTCCACTGCTGATCTAGTCCATTTTTAATAGGGACTTACAAGCCTCACCTTATGTTGTCAGTCTCTCTCAGTCTTGTGAGGCTCAGAGAGAGAGACTGTGAATGAGAGACAAGATTTATAAGTCCCTAATAAAAATGGTGTAAGGGAGCGGTGGAGGCAGCAGCAAATAATCGTTGAATAATCAAATCTGTGAATATTAAACCTATGGATGTGGAGAGCCAACTGTAGATATGCCAGTCCATGGAATTCCTGTTTTGTGGCAGCTTGTTTGCCTTCATCTATCCTCAGATTGCCTCCCTCCAAATGGCTGTTCACATTTCCACTCTCTTCCTTGGACAACATACTCCTAGTGAACCAGAACAGATTAACAACATACAAAACACCAGTAAAATATATATAAAAGTTATTTTCAAAAGTTTTTAAATCTTTTAGTGAATTAATTAATGAGTAAAATGCAGGTAGGTACTAGGGAAGACTTGGCACATAGTTGTCCAACTTGACTGGAATTTTTGTGGTACCAATTATAGTAGAAGCAGAGGAGGTGGGTTAGATTTCCTTGATTGTTGTCAAATGATTTATATCAAGTCTACCAGCTATTGTTCCCCTGATGCCTAGCTCTTAGGCAATTTGTAAGTACTCCCCAAGCTAGGACAAGACAGAAACTTTTATTACATTTCCACTGTATTTTTAAATGGAGCTATCAGCAGGTAGGCTCTTTGTGCTACTGGCCATTTCCACACCGGGCTTCTGTAATGGTGCAGAGCGACCTCTCACGGAGGTCTTCTGCACCGTAGAGTGGACTGGCGTGGACTACTTTTTGTAGTTCCACACCAGAATCCACTCAGGAGCGACCGGAACTAGCCGCGCTGCGTGTTTTCTAAAAACCTCTTTTTCGAGGTTTTTAAAAAGCACGGAGCGCACAGCCCCGTGCCACTCCGTCGCCTGGCTCCGACGCGGATTTGCAGGCACGTGCAAGTGCGTGCCTGCAGATCTGCCGGGGGCGGGCTTCTGGCTGGCGAGCTTCTCTGGTTGGTGGAGAGCCTCCACCAACTGGAAGCCGCCATTTGGGGCGCCGGAGGACTGCGGAGCAGCGAGCTTGCGCTGCTCCGCGTGGCGATGGACTTACCCAGGTGCTGGTATGCTCCGTTTTAGGGTGTTTTTGCCCGTCCCCCCCCCACATGCAGAAAGGGCCACTGATTGGCATGACAGTTCTTCCCAGTTCTCCTTAATTTAAAGGACTATATTAACATCCCCAATCCCTTAGAATTCAATTGTATTTCATCCCATAACTATTGTAAAAATGTAAAGAGCACAGTGATTAATTTGAAAGACGGAAAGTTTTTTGGCTTCCTGTAAAACCAGACACTCTTACAGAGTTTGTCCAAAGTGGAGATACTTCAGATTGTTTATAAAGGACTTTCAAGCATGTGTGTTTTAAATGGCTCTCTCTGGAGGAGGAGATTTCAGAACAATTTGCTAAAAGCTAGTCCTCTGAATTCACCCTTGGCTAAACAAGACAATAACAATAAAAAAGCATGGGTCAAAACTGAGGTAGCCAGTTTTGTGCACTTGAATTAATGCTGTTCCCTTCTCACTCTTTTTTGAGAAACAGTTTTCAAGATTTCTTTTGAGTATGTAATTATGAAAAGAAAAAAGTCAGATTGCTAGATCACACTGGCTTCTGCCTTTGATTAGGAGGTCCTAACATTTTTAGGCCCATGAACACATTTGGAATTGTGAAGGTGTGTTCTGTAAGATTTTTTAAACCACCTTTCCAGGGTTTCTTCCTTCCTCCCCAAATCCTCAACACAGATTTCTCTTTCTTTGGTTGCTGAGTATGCTGCATGATGAACCCTCAGCTTACCAGCAGCCAACAGTTACATTTTCTGCTAATGTGCCTGAGCCCGCATAGTACCCAGGGGCATTGTGAGGAAACTAAACTGCTGGAGGACACATATTCATTGGGAATCAATCCTGGTTTTTATGTTAAAAAATACAACTGGACAACAATGCCTTGGTGGATGTGAGCAAGGTATTGGGAGGTACATATGTACCCTGAGCCACTAGGTGACCAACCCCAAATTTACAGTTAAAGGTCTAAGGTGAAAACAAACTGAAGACAGAAGGGGGAGCCATTATGTTCTGATTCTTGCATTACAAGATGTTTAGAAGATGTATTCTTAGTATAAAGAAATATTCAGAATAAGGGTCTGTACTTTCCAGCGGGTGTACCTTTTCTCCATGTGGGTCTCATATTTTGAATGAGAAGACTTTCAGAGCCAGAGTTCTTTGGAGAAAGACTAGGGAATGATGATGCATGTAAATAATGCTAGAAACAATAGTCCAGCTGAATGCAGGCCTCAACCCCCCAACTTCATATGATAATTTGGAACAGTTTAGTCTTTAATATACCACAGAGTTTTGCTGGTTTTGATACAAAGGGTTAATGAAGCTATTTTTCTGTCCTCAGCAAAAAAAAGCTGGTGTCAATCTTTTATTGCCATGTTACTGTGCAGACTGTCTACAAAACCATTTTCTAGATTTGCACTGGCTGAGGCATGCCAAACTCTTTGGCCTGAGAAGGATTGTTTCTAGAGTGTTTTGAGGCATGAATTTTGTGTTCTCACTAGAAAATCTAATCTCTGTCTTTCTGCATGTTTCACCAATCTGGATATGTGTCCTGAAAGTAAGACAACAGGACCAGAGCAGTAACCATTCTTACGGTGCAAAAGGTAAAGGGAAATTATTCCGTACTATGTCTCAGCATTGGGATAATTCAAGAGCATGAGATAAAGAAACACATCAGGGGAGGATGAAACGTGTCTGTCATTGTAGAGGTACAGCAAGTAGACTCTTTCCTGGGTAGATCCCTTGAATATACAGGAATCATTAATTAGTAAATAGCAGTGTGAAATAAGATGCATGGAAAGAAATACATGTAAATGAACAAGAAAGGAAAGGGCTAGGAGAATGTAGCTGAATTCAAGCAAGTGTTAGCAAAGAGACTGGAATACTGAGGAGAGAGGCACTTAAACTGTACTAGACAAAAGGGGTGTTATTAGGGGAAGAAAAGAAAAGAAAAGAAAAGAAAATGTAGCTGGGATACACCAGAGTGAATATACTGAGGCAGGAACACTGATTGCACATTGGAAGTAAGCGCTCTGGAAGATACGAAATAAAGTCTGAACAATGGGAAATAATACAGCAGTGAAAATTAGGCCTTCGGGCCACCTGCAACATGTACCACAATGTACCACACAATGTTGTGTGGAACACATTACGTCACTGTGTGGTATATTGATAGTATCACAATATCATGAAGGCAATAGTCAGCAAAGCGAAATTAAATGTCAGCACACTGGATAAGAAGGAATATGTCATTGAGAAAGTATTGTATATTGGAGGAAAACTTTCTTTATCATATAAAGCTTTTAAATTCCCTCCTTGGTTATATAACTGGACCATGACTCTGCACTTACCATGCTATCTTTATGGTTGTGATGTGATGTACCAACATCTGAATCTGATATATGGAGGCAGCAGCAATATGCATGTTATCATATTGCCACAAGGTGACTTGTTGGAACTCAGCATGGATCCACTTAAAGAAAAAAAATTCTCACTTCAGAAGGGCTCAGAATAGAGTGAGACTTGAGCTGTATTCTTTTTTTTAATCAATTTATTTATTGAATTGAATAAAAACACAAACTAATACAAGCTAACATAGTAACACACAACCCATCCACAGCACACGCTATACCAAAAAAGAACACATTAAAAAAACAACAAGATTAAAAAAAGACATAACTCTATATAATTAAAAAGTGGTTCCAGCCCCAGTTAACAATGACCCATAATAATCTATAAAATCATTAGCATAATAAGTAGAAAAAACCCCCACTACCTTTAACATTTGTTGCATAATCCTATTTCTATAATATAAATGATTAGTATGATGAATTAATATAGTTAGATGGATAGATGGATGGATGGATAGATAGATAGATAGATAGATAGATAGATAGATAGATAGATAGACGTATTTACTGATCATCCTTACCATAACATTTAAACAAGGGAAGATGCTTATAACCTGACTATTACAATCATAAATCTTAATTCAATACCTTTAAAATCTTAAATACTTAATTAAAAACATGCTGTTTGGTATGTAATAAAAGTTTGTAAAAAAAACTTGTGGTATAGCAACAAAGTAAAATCATCTATCATTTTCTTAAATTTGCTTGCATGATATCACTATACATATTCGTTTAATCAAGCAAAGCAAAATAGAATCAACAAGATCAGAACCCCAAAATCATTGATTCACCCTCACTTTCTCTCAAATATTCAATCAACAATTGCCAATTTGTTACAAAGTCCTGTTCTGGGAGACCTTCTGGTCTATTTGTGAGTCTGTCCATTTCCACAATTGTCATCAATCTACTAAGCCATTCATTCATTGATAGGATTTCTATTTTCTTCCAGTACTTTGCATAGACCAATCTTGCTGCTACTAGCATATATTGAATCATACTCTACCATTGTTTATCATAGCTTGTATCTTCTGATGAGATTCTGAGTAAAAACAATGCAGGAGACTTAGTGATCTGGCATTTCAGAACTTTTTGTATTGTATTCTGTATCATCTTCCAGAACAGTTTATCCTTCACACAAGTCCACCACATATGGTATAAGGATTCAGCATGATCCAAGCACTTCCAACAACCATTATTCATCTCTGTGTACATCTTGGAAGGTCTTTCTGGTGTAAGATACTATCATAAAATCATTCTATAATAATTTTTTGTAGGTCATTGCAAAGTATATTTTTAATTTCTTTTGTCCACAATCTTTCCCATTGGTTCATAGATATAGGATATCCAAAATCCTTTGCCCAGTTGATCGTGTGTGTGTGTGTGTGTGTGTGTATGTATATGTATGTGTGTGTGTCTGTCTATATATATATATGTGTGTGTGTGTGTGTGTGTGTGTGTGTGTAGAGAGAGAGAGAGAGAGAGAAGAGCGCTCTATTCTTGCACAATTTCCATGTTTTAACAATACACAAGAAGGGAAATTTCCAAGCTTTATTGTCTCCAAGCACAGTTTCATTGCTCTCCTAAATACTGAAGGCAATGAAAAAACGAAGGTAAAACCACTTCAGCTCTTCATGGAGACTGTCCAGATGACTCTGAATCCTGGAAAATCAGTGGAACAGGGAAAGGGATGTGAGGCATAGAGAGTTCTACTAACTGTGTTCACTTAAAGCACACGAAAGGAGAATGTCAGATATGATATTAACTTTCCTAGTCCTTCATCAGCTGAAACAAATAGCACAAAAATTTCATATGATATAAAAAAAGATCTCGATCATGGTGAGCAACTGTGGAAAGCTAGTGAGTTTATTGAAGACTTTGGATGGCACACTTTCTCATGGTCTCACACCCCAAGAAAGAAATCAAAATTTTCTTTTGCTCCTAAACAACTCTAGAGGGTACAGGGGCATTTTCAGCATGGTTTGGGTTTTAAAAAAGGCCTTTCCTGGACATAAATTGGCCTGAGGGGAATGAAAAATGTGATGGAAATGTACCACATACTCCTAGTGGACATTTTGGAACATTTCAGGGTAACCCCCCCCCCCGGTCGTATCTCAGTCCTGCACAGCTGATAAACAAAACAAACAGAATATCTCCCAGCTTGTTACTTATTTCCAGGCAGTAAGCAAAGAGTCATAAACAAAGTCCAATATAAACAAAGTCCAGCAGGGTTTCACGGCAAGGGAGTGTCCAAGGTCAATCCAAGCATTGGTCAAGGCATCCAGCAAGGTAGCAGGTAAGATAAGCTCTGACAACTCCTGGAGGGGAAGGAAGCCAGCTAAATAGACCCAACACCTAGCGCAGCTGTATCTTGACTGATTGTTGCCAGGTATAAATTCTGAGAGAGTGACATTGAGTCTCTCTTTGCTGCCTGTGCTGTGCGAAGCTGGGTCTAGGTAAGTGTTCCTCTATATCTGAAGAGGCAGGACTCTCTGTTGTTGTCGGCACCATCCCCTGTTCTGTTTCTGGCACTGTAACCTCTCTCTGTACAGCAGGCCCTGACATGCTTTCTGTTTCAGCCCCTGGTGTGCCCTCTGCTTCAGACCCTGAGTCAGAGTCCATGTTCTGGAAGCAGGGCATGACACCCCCCTTTTCGGGGGGAAAATTTGCAAATATTGGTTTTGACTTGAAAGGGCAAGAGGCCACTAAATGTGGTGCTGTTGGGGTTAAAATGTTTTCTGACCATTTCTGTCTTCCTGAACTATGTCAAAAGTCAGTAAGATAGCTGACTGAGAACATGTGTTTGTTCACAGAAAGAATGACACCCATGTTAGAATGATCTGTTCTCTGTCACCATCGTTTATGTCAAGCTACTCTCATGAGCATTTTCTCTCCTATAAAAATCCTGATGTTTCAATAAAGCTTAGTTCATCTTCCCTGGACCACTGCCTATAGCCAAGCTGACAGCAGGGGCTAATAAGATGTCCCCTCTTGGCCTAGAGTAATCGTGTGTTTGTGTGTGTGTGTGTGTGTGAGAGAGAGAGAGAGAGAGAGAGAGAGAGAGAGACTCCTTCTCAACCTGAATCAGGGTGCAATTTCAGCTCTGTGATTCTACCTGACAAAGAAAGGGTGGACTGGTATTTCAGTTGCACCCAACAGTGCCCTTCACATCCCCTGGAGTGCATTGGGGGCAGTCTTGAGCACTTTTTTGTTTTGTTTTACAAAAAAGTTATTGTTGACCCCCAGGGAGCCTGGGAGCTGCTTGTGACTTATGAGCTGCATTTTGCCCACCCAGGGATAAAGTATGCAGGATGCTTGTGCATTGAAGTCATGAAATGGGGCTAGAAATGATTTTTTTAAAATGGTATTCAGAAGCTGAGCAGATGGAGTAAGCCCCCAAGACACTAGATGAGTGTACCATTGGGTCTACATCAGCCCTGATTTAGAAGGAGGAGAAAGAGGCCATGAGGGTGGGCCTCAAGAAACTAGACAAAAGCATGGGGATAGCCTTGGCTAGGAAGACAAAAAAGACCAATGACCCAAGAGGGAGTTGAGAGGAACAGGAACAAAATCAGGGATATTTTTTGCAGAAGTGAACACTTGAGATTGTCACACTGCTCCTTTTGCTTTGCAGCAGATTATCTGATATGTTTTTTCCATTAGCTGTTTCTGTATCAGTTGTGCCCAACTGCTGTGAGTGATCCACATCATGCTGTTGTTCCAAGCCAGATGATCTAAACGGCAGCCTGATGTTCACCTTGACTGATCATGCTGTTTAAGTCTGCTGAGCTATGAAGGTAGGCACTGGTTCATCTGGGTCTGTCCTATTCCATTTTACTAAAGGTAATGCAGAACTCCTCTTGCTTGAAGAAGGACAGAGAAGCTTTTATGATAATAATATGTGCTTGTGTATGATTTCTGTCCTCTCATTCTCTCTCTCTCAGAAAAGAAGTCACTTCTAAGCACGATGCTGTGAGAACTGCAATCTGTAAGTAACTGCCATCATAACCTTCTGTGGAAACTAGGCAGGGGTACACAATGTGATATAAAGCATTGAAAATGTCTCAGTCCATTAAATTACTGACTCCTACAGAGCTACATCTTAATCTGTTTCAAAATTCTGTTTTGGGAGGAAAACACTGTTTTCAAGAGCATCTGTTTGTTTTAAGATAGAAGTAAAATTAAAAGGCAGTCTCTTACCTTGACAGCAGCCAAGTCTCTGGTTTGGGCTGTATTCTTTGTATATTAATTTTTGGTTGCATATTTTATTTCAGAGTACTTGCTTTTCTTGTCACGTCGACCAGCTAGAGTTAAAGGATACATTTTCAACCCATCAAAGCAGATTGTCTGTATTCCTGCTGTATTGATCCTACATTTATCCAATTCTACTCCTAGGCAGACAGTTCCTGCTGATAGTCTCTGGTAAGTGTTAATCACAGAGCTATTGGACAACTGACCTTCCTTTCTCAAAATGGGACATCCACAAGACATCTCTTCCTTTGAAATAAACCCAAACCATTTTAAAATTTGGTTCTAAGCCTACGGTCCTGTATGGAAAGTCTATCAGTTAAAGGCTACAAGATTTGGCAGAAACTTCATGGCATTGTCAGAACATCAGATATGAAAATGTGCTGGCAAAATCCCTCAGATATGCAGGTGGAATATGCCATTTGTAGAGCCATCCACTGGTGAAGACAGAATGCTTCCTTATATTTATATTGGCTAGCTGGGAGCTGTAGTCAAAAAGATAACTTTCCCAACCTCTGAGTGAAGATATGCAGAAGAGCTGAAACAGGGCATAGCTGCGGACAGAATGTGAGCAACACAGAAGAGAAAGAAACTTACACTGTATCCAATACATCCAATGGAATCCACAAAAGAAACTAGAGAGACATCTCAAGATGCTGAAATATAGTTTCTTTGTTAGTAGTTTTTTTAAAAAAACAACACCCTGACATGTTTGGCCTACATATACTAGTTCTTCAAGACCTTCCTCATGGACTATATAAAATCATAGGATACATAAATGCACAATGTCATATTACATAAATTTCCTTGGTAGATTGCTTATGGCCTGTACATACCTCATCAGAATTAAAAATCCAAAATTTCTGAACCAGGCTAAAGCTTTTTAAAAAAATTCTCCTAAGAGCAGATAGTGTGTGTGTGCACACACATGTACACACACACATGCACACATTCAAGGACACATAGATGTATCTGGGCTAAACACTGAAAGATTTGATAGTCTCCCACTATTGTCTGATGCTGCTTTATTTTTGTTTTGTTTTTTATCTATGTTTCCACCAAGGTGGAAGTTTACAAGGGCTTTAGATCTGCTTCAAGATATTTCCTTCCCAAGGTAAGGGGGCTGAAATTAAAAAGTAGCTGCCTCTGCTTTAACAACAAGGAATATGTCATGGCTTAACTCAGCACCCAAACACAACAGATCATCACTAGAATATAGACTTGACATGGAAACTTCTATGGGTCAGCTCTGGTCCCAACATAATTCAAATAAAAGATCACTCTTATCAATTACACAAGACCATCAGGGCTCACAAAACTTTTATTTCCAAAAAGGAAAGACCTTTGGTTACCTTTTTCTTTTCACCTTTGTGTACTTAAGCAGCATGCATTCTTTGCATGAAATATGTGCCTGTATACCTAAAAAGAGCTCTCTCTTTAAAGAAGGAAAGGACTTCAGTTTAAGTAGAGCTTGAAATTTGTTGGAAATATTCGAAATTCTCATAATATGAATTAACAGTTGAATTAAGTAACAACAAACTGGGCCCTGGGTGTTTTCATCTCTAAATTTAGGATGTCTAGAGTGTACATAAAAGTCATTTCATATGATATCTTTATGATTTTGTATGTCTTGTTTTTCCAGAACAAACTTGTCCCTACCTTGCTTAAGAATATTCATAAATTTTACCTTGCAGGAACAAATACACTGCCCTTGACCCATTTAAGTCTGAACCTGCTAGATTCCATTCTTTTTTCTTGAGAGTATTGTTGAAGAGACTACAGAGTGGAGCTAGAAGGCTCTTGAATTAAATAAGGAAGGGATGTATAGATTTCACATCACTTCAGCTCCAATTAAGGTATTTTTCATTATATGAATGCATGGTACAATAATGCTGGCCTTTCTGAGTATAGCCCTATTGTTAGAAATCTGGTTAGCCTTTGATCCTCTGTGTTAAATTACTCCAGATCTGGGTCTAAGAGGCACGCTGGCCAAAGCAGATCAGTCTCCAAGCCTGTGACAATCTAGCAAAGATAATCTTGTGCTTGCCGTTGGGAAACCATAGCAACCATGCACTTTAGAATGCACGGTATATAATCTATCTGTCCTTCAGTAAGCATTTTGCAGTCCAGAAATAGTCATTGCTTATGTGAAAATGGAAAAGGTCAGCCAATTGGATCCTAAATGATTGTGCAGTCTTGTAGCCTCGTTATGTCGTTTGTATGTGATCTGCATAATTACAGTTTGGACTCTGGAAAGGAAAGATACAGGAATCCTGGATTTGATTTCTGTTAGGTGAGGAAAGTAGTACCACTTGTTAAAATCTGGAAACAAAAATATGCAGTATCATTATATATGGATATAGATATCTCCCTTTCAATCAAATGTATATTTCTCTTTTCAGCCTCATTTTCTCAAATTATAGTATTATGCCACTGTGAGCTTTCTTATCATTTAACCTCGTTGTTAACACTTTCTTTAGGTATAAATAACTACAGAAGTGCTCTGTAGTTACACGCTGTTGAAGATAGCCTGCCACTTCCTAACGTGTAAGTACAACTGGCCCAAGCTGTCAGCTTCGGCTCCATAGAGCAGCAAAGGTCAAAAGAGAGTTTATTGTTGGTCTTGTGGGAACTTTTTGTTTGGTGAAATCTAAGGAAACATCTGTGCTGAACTGATTAAAATGCCTCATGTTTGGTTTGCTAGAGAAATTGAGGAGTGGGACTGAGTTTCCAGGAATTTTCAGTCTCATGTTTTCTGAAATATTATGTTGAATGTCAAAAGAGTAGAGAGTTTTGACTTAGCAAGATGCTTTCTTTTGCAGCACTGTCCATCTCTAACTTTTGTAGGCCTTCTCTACCTGTATTTTTACCTTTCCAAAAGCATTAAATTCATCCACATTTGAAGAAGATGGTGTGTGGGAAACCTACCGTTCTGTATCTTACCAAACCCAGAGGAAACATTCCTAGCTTCCTAAAAGTGTTAAATGCATTCACATTTTAAAAACCTGGTGATTGGAAAACATGCTGCCTATAGACAAACACAGAAGAATATATATGAATTTTACATCTGAAAGCTTATCATTGCTAATTTAGAGTTGCCAAGTATCTTAAATTTTATGCATACATTTTGCTTTTTCAATCATATGTTTTTACAGTTGAAATCTAGAAATAACATTGTCTAGATTGTTAATTACAGTATACTCAGTAACTTAGGAGAATAAGAAGACATATATCATCAATACAAAAAGCTGAAATGCAAATAGTGCTTAATACGTAATCTTGCATGATTATATATTTTGCAAATTACGAAAAAGAGGGATGAAACAGCAGATATAATTTTCCTTTCCAATGGGGGGAGCTGTTGATACATGATTTATGTTGCCTTTTCTCTGTTTAACGCAATGCTCATTAAAGACTATGAGTTGCAGTATATTTATACTAAGCATTTCAGAGAGAGCTGCAAAGTTATTTCTACATATAATTCCAGGGCTGAGAAGTATCAGAAAAGACTGTGAAGGAAGATAGTTTTTAGAGGGGAAAAAAAGCTTTAAATTTAACCACCAACAAGAATGATTTTCAAGTTCCAAAGAGAAATTCGACAGCTCACTGAAGGGAAGAAAATGTTATCACTGTGACAAATGGAGTTAGAAAATACACAGTTAAAGTTCTGAAACTTTTTTATCTCCTTCACATGATTTTCTAAAAGTGCAAGATGGAAGCCATTTTGTGCATGACATGTGTCTCATCTAGTTTTCACCTCAGTCCTCAAACAGTACCTTTTCACTGGTTACAGCAGAGATGAGTGCAAAGTAGACACTGGTTTACCATTTCTAGTGGACCATTAGTACCTGTCTTTTGACGGGATTTTTGCAGGAAATACTGCTTTAGCCTGGACTGTCTAGGTGAACCTTGGTCTGATCTTGAAGGGTACCTCATATAGGGCCACTGGAGCAGCTTAACATTAGGACTAGAGCAACTTACATCAGATAAATTAAATTCCATCATTATAAGTAGAAACTGGGAGGAGCCAGTAATCACTACAGACTATCCTCAGAAAATAGCTCAGAGTATTATAGAAGTTGGTAACCTGAGATGTATGTGTTTGAGGATGATCCATTTCAATTCTGAGACAGAAAGGGGATGATGTAGCTTGTTTATAGGATTTTTATGGGTTACAGTATGCTTTTATAGTAGTGTAAAATCATTGTAATATTTGTTATAGTTTCTTATTTGTTTGCTTTTTGGCCCATTTTAATCTATAGAGCTGATAAGGTCTGTATTACGTGTGCTCAGTTCTTGTTGTCTCTACAAAGAATGTTATATGAAACAGGACAGTAGGTAGAACAGGCTCGTTACTAGGGGTATTGGCCCAGTCTACTCTACTTTAGAGTCAGAATTAAAAAGAATTCTGAAGAAATCTGAACCTATATCCACTCCACAAGGAAGGAAAACATAATAAACATTAAACCAGCCACATATACTTGGGTTGTCTTATGTTTTTGTCATTTGCACTAAATATATTGATCCTATATTCCTGTTCTTCATAAACTTCTAGAATCACGTTGTTTTATGCCTGTACTTACTTTCTTTTCAGAATTACAAATGTTGGGTAACTGGATTTGTGTGCAACAAATATATCTCCTTTCAGCCATGTGTGGTTTTCTAAAGATGTGTTTCTACTCATGTTGGTGGATCTTCATAAGAGAAAAGTTATGAGAGAAAGAGAGAAGAAATAACCTCCAGTGCTCAGTTACGCTGAATGATATTGCTTGGCAGTTGGGAATGGTTGCTTGTGTTGCACAGACTCTGTGCCTCCTCTGATGAATAGACAAATCTGAAACTGAACCCCACCACTCTGCTACTAACAGTTGTTAATCTCCAAGCTGGGGAACAGACCAGACCAGAGGATACTATACCATGTTGCCTACTCAACATGTCTGTTAAGCACATCGTCCTTAATAGCTGCAATTTTCCAGCATTTTGGAGCTTGAATGGACATGGAAAGCCCTTAAGACAACATGTTAAACTGATTTTTTTTCCTTAATTGAGCAAGAGTGTGCACTCAAAATCATTTTAGGCAGATTAGTTATACCTGAACAGTGAAGAAATCCTGGGTATTCATTCCTGTGAAGGCTAACATCTTTTCTACAGACCACTGTTGTATGTAACATTGTACTGTGTCTTATCTCCCATTTCTGCTTCTTTTAGATTGTACCAGAGGTAAGCCTTATTTGAGGATTAGGTCTAACTATGCTTTTAACATGTAGTAAATTTTCAAATTTGGAAAGCTATGATATTCTACGGATGAGTTGCATGACAAAAATATGCAAAATGTATGATACCCTTAGATGAACAGCTGCCTTCTGGATAGCTGAGTAATGAATGTTTTTACATTTGTATTTCAAAATGTCTTTGAAGAATGCCACCAGATCCATTGGAAATTGCCTTTGACTTTCAGGAGTGGTAACTATATCAGTATCCAATGTTTTTGGACTGTAGTTCCTAGCATTCCTCAAAACAAGTTCTGTTGGGTAGGGCTCTTGGGAGTTATAGTCCATCAACATGTGGAGAAGCAGAGAATTACCACACCTGTTCTAGTTCCTTAGCACATTGGTACCCTTTCTTCATTTTGTATATGTGTGGGTGTATTTTTTTTTAAAAAAAACTTCCCTATTTTTCCCTTGTCAAAAGGTTAGATGGCATTGATATCACATTTTGGTTGCAGTCTTTTGGTTTGGATATCACATTTTGGTTGCTCAGTATGGAGAGTTTAGAAAACATTCTGAAGCTAGCTTTGAATTTGCCTAAATCTCATTTTCAGGAGCATCTATACTGTGGTCTGAATCCCATGGGCATTCCCAACTAGAACAGAGCTATTGAATGTTGACCCATTGAAGAATGTCTACAATTGATTCAATCGGTCAACTCTAGTTGGGACTACAAGTAGGATCCAGGCCATTATATCTACTGAAATATAGCTAATGATTGTGTTGTAGTCACTGTTGTGTCATGAAAACTTACACCGGAGATAAATAAGTCCTTTTCATAAAAAGAACAATGGATAACTGCTGAGTGGTTTCAAATAGAAAAAATGTCTGTGTTTCAATTTGACACAAAAATGTCCCTATTCTTGGTAGTAGAACCATACAGGGCAGGACCAGCAGATATTAAACACAAAGATGAATGTAAGACACTTGGAGATTTCAGTAAAAAAAGGAGGGGGCTGTCAATGTCATGAATTAAATTTAGCATGTCTATGAGGTCCTGAATGTCCATCCCTTGATGCAGATCTGAAAAACATTCTTCTTATTCATCTCTTGAAGAGCTTTAAAGAAGAACCAGTGAAATGGCTGAGCTTCTCATAGTGGTCCAGAAATGGGAGTTCAGCATCTGGAAATCTGTGCTTTACCACGAAGAGGTAAGAGCCACTAGAATATCATTGTAAAAAGCATACTTGACCATTTGTATCTTCCATGAAACTGCTGGTTTATGCTGCCCATATGCTGACTGAGTACAAATCGAACTTTTCTAAGCCTGATGGTTTACCTTAGGCTGCTGGTTTAGACAAGGGCACAGAATATGAAGTCTAGATCTGACACTGTTTTTAAAGAGACACAAACATTAAAGCAGTGTGTGTTTCTCTTGATGTGATGTAGAGAAGGCACAGGACTCCCAGGCTGCATGTTGTCTTTACTCTGAGCTTTCTTGTACTTGACAAATGCCAGTGTAAAGGGAAAATAGTTACCTAGAAGCAAAGCCCAGTGGAGTGTTTATGGTACTTGTAAAATGCCAGGTGATGATGTGTTACTGATTGTATACGAAGGGAACTTGGCTGTAAGCGTAAATAGATCTATAGGTAATTATTTTTTTCTGTGTCTTTGTTTTCTGATTTACTAGTTTGAGGAGATTCATTGCTTGACGGTTATTCTAAATACAATAAAGATACAGATTAGGCTTATTGGTGGCTCCAGACATAATATTGAGCTCCCTTTCTCTTTTCCCCTCCCTTCTGCTTCTTTCTTGTTGAAGAGCTGTAGCAGTACTTGTCTGAAAACTATTTTCATAATTTTTCTAATCAGGATAATTCAAATATACAGCAGTTGATTCCATAATAAAAAATGTCTTCAATATCTGCAGACATCTTGGGAGACATAATGGTTTCTAGGCATAATGCAAGGTAAACTAGACTTAATGGATCAAAGTGAAAAATCAATGAACAAATAACCTCATTGTGTGAAAATGAATTTTCAAGTTAATGTTTGATTAAAATGTTTGCTGACAGTCAGCTCTTGCATCAGCTTGCAATACTCAGGCCATTTCTGCACGGGGCGTGGGAATCGCCCCATGACGCTACTTACCAGGTCTTATGGCTCCCCGGTCCAGTCCAGGCTGCTCCGGAGCAGTGCGTGCTCGTCACTCCGCACTGCTCCGGGGACAAAAATGGCAGCTTATGGTTGGTCGAGGGTCTCGACCAACCACTGAAGCTCGCCAGCCTAAAGCCCACCCCTGGCAGATTGCAGGCTTGCATTGGTGCTAGCCTGCGATTCTGCACAAGGGAGCAGGCTTGCACTGGCGCGCTCTGTGCTTTTGAAAAACCTCAAGAAACAGGTTTTTCAAAAGCACACTGGATGACCACTTGGGGTCATTTTGGAGCAGGCTGAGGTGTGGAACTACACTAAGTAGTCTGGACCCAGTCCGCTCTCAGGTGCAGACGTCCTCCCTGGAGGACAGACTGCACCATTTCTAATACCCCGTGCGGAAATGGCCTCAGTGAACAGCTTCCATCCCCAAAATCTTAACTTCTCGGTGGGATGGTCCTCTTTTGCAAGTACTTAGTTGTGTCTTCCTGAATGGCAGGATGCTGGGTTAGATAGCTTTCAGGCCATTTCTGCCCTACATTGTTATAGTGCTATTATTCCATACTGAACATCCTGTGGAATTCTGGGGTTTGTCGTTTAGGGAGGCCAAAGAGCTCTCTGGCTAAGATTTCTAAAGGCTCCTTCCTAAACTGCAAACCCCAGGATTCCACAGGATGTTGAAAGTGGGATAATAGCACTAAAACAGTCTACTGCAGAAATGGTGTTAGTCTTTTCCAGCTGTATGATTCTACGATTCCATGTTTACTCAGACAGTCCATTCACTCATACAGTACCTCCTAAGAAAGCTTGCATTAGAATACAAGTTAGGTACTTGAATTCAAGTGCTATACACCTTGTGTACAATAATTCAGGAGTCATTTATTGTTGTATTTATTTCTTAAAATCCTTTTGAGGCACATTCTAAAATATTTTTTCTAAAGATATCTGCAAAATGTCAGAGCTTTGGGAAGTTGCTTTTTTGGATTACTCTTCTGGGTACCAAGAAATTTGAAATATGAATAATTGAACGTTAATTTCTTATTCTGTAACACTGCTGTAGGGAACTGCAGAGAGTTTACACTGATGGATACAGTACAGTATACCGGCATCCTCCTAGTTATGGAGATTGGGTACCCTATTTGCCAGCATATAAGGTGTACCGGTGTATAAGACATACTCCATTTTCAAACAGTATTTCTGGGGAAATTTTTTTTTAGTACATTTCTAATCTACTGTATTTCGCTTCTAGGCAGTCCCGAGCTGCCTCTTCACTGGCCAATGAGCTCTCTTGAGTGGCATGATTGCCTCGTGCAACTTGGCTTAGAGGAGGAAAGGCCCCTCATGGGCAAGTTCTGTGGCAACAGGGATAGTGGCGGCTGCTGAGCTGACCCATCCTTTGCAAACTAGGGGAAAAGTCATGTGAGGAAGGTTGGAAGAAGGGAGACAAGGAGGGGAGGTGGGGCTAGGCTGATTCCAGGGAAGGGAATGGCAGAGCTGTTCTTTGTCAGGGAGCAATGGCAGCAGCCTAGATGCAACATTCACTGGTGTACAAGATGCACCAGCATATAAGATGCACCCCATTTTCAAACAGTATTTTTCTGGGGGGAAAAAATGCATCTTATAAGCCGACAAATACAGTACTTATCATCCTAGTCAGCCAGTAATGTACCTCTGCTTCCTATAAACTTCTTCCTACTCTGATGAATGTGGTGGTCTTGACTGTACCACTAAAATGCAATGATTCCACTTTAAGTGCTATGGTTTTATCTTATGGAATCCCGGGGTTTGGTAGTTTGGTCAGAAGGATCAGGGCAGCAATCTGGCTGAGAATTCTAAATGCCCCTCCCTATATTTCCAGTCCCAGGATTCCCTAGAATGGAACTATGGCAGTTCAAAAGGAAACACAGCACTAGAGCCACAGTTTGAAAGGACCCCAGACGAGGCCCAGAACGTTTTGGCGTTAAAAGAAAATGTTCAGGCTTAGCTGCATGCTTTGCCTTTAATGTAATATGTAGTGTGGCTAATTTTGTCACTCATATATCACAACATTTATTTATTTATTTATTTGTTGTTGTTTTTTTATTTATTGCCTCTACATTTTCTAGACTTGACTTGTATTTTTGTACTTTAATTTTTGCTATTCAAGGAGAGTTTTGTGCCTTTCAAAATGCATGTTTAAAATGTATTTTAATTGTTTTATAAAATGTGACTGACTGACTCTATTCCAGTTCTTGTCTGCATGTTCATTTTGGTTCATTTCTGCTCTGGTCTCACTTCTGTGCTGAACATTCACTCTGGGCAACAGAGTCTGTCTCTTTCTAGTAGTCAAACCAAGCAGAAAATTTACTTTCTTGGACTAGAACTCCCTGCCAGGATGGTCCCTAAAGTAACTTTTCCAACCTAGAGACCAGGGCAGCTTTTCATTGTCTTGATGGGGGTGGAACTGAAATTAAATCATAAGCAATAAATCCAAGGTGTTTGTATAAGGTGGCAACTTTGGCCAATAACTCCTTACCCATTTATTTACAATGAAAGCAGTTCTCCATCTTAAATCACTTCACACTCCACCCTGTACAAGAAATGCAATCAATGGTCCTCAGGACTTTCATCCAGGTATATGGATTTTCTTTCATCACTGATATCACACATAGTGCTAGAGACAGATGAACTGGCTAAGCAACCAAGAAATGAATCATTCACACCTATAGCACTTAATGGCATAGAAGAGAAAGGTTAGTGGACCAGTTGAGGGGCAATGTGACAACAAAGCATCATCACCCATGACAATGATCCATATTTCCTCCCTTTTTCTCTTCATCCAAGGGTTGCCACAAAAGAACTAGAGGACAGGGTCAAATTTCAAAATGACCTTGACAGATTGGAGAGCTGAGCCAAAGCTAACAAAATGAATTTCAACGGAGAGAAATGTAAGGTCCTGCACTTACGCAGAAAAAATAGAAGGTGCAAATATAGGATGTGGGACGTGTGGCTAGATAGCAGTTCATGTGAAAGGGATCTAGGAGTCTTGGTAGATCACAGGCTGAACATGAGTCAGCAGTGTGATGAGGCAGCCAAGAAAGCCAACGCGATCCTTGGTTGCGCCAATAGGAGTATGGTGTCTAGATCGAGGGAGGTAATGGTACCACTCTATTCTGCATTGGTTAGGCCTCATTTGGAATACTGTGTCCAGTTCTGGGCACCTCAGTTCAAGAAGGATGTCGACAAGCTGGAACGTGTCCAGAGGAGGGCGACCAAAATGGTGAAGGATCTGGAAGCCATGCCCTATGAGGAACGGCTTAGGGAGCTGGGTATGTTTAGTCTGTAAAAGAGAAGGTTAAGAGAGGACATGATAGCCATGTTTAAATATTTGAAGGGATGTCATGTTGAGGAGGGAGTGGGCTTGTTTTCTGCTGCTCCAGAGACTAGGACAAGAAGCAATGGATTCAAGCTGCAGGAAAGGAGATTCCACTTGAACCTCAGGAAGCACTTCCTGACAGTCAGAGCTGTCCGGCAGTGGAATCTGCTGCCTCGGAATGTGGTAGAGTCTCCTTTGGAGGTTTTTAAGCAGAGGCTGGATGGCCATCTGTTGGGAATGCTTTGATGGGTGTTCCTGCATAGCAGAGGGTTGGACTCGATGGTCCCTGGGGTCTCTTCCAACTCTTATGATTCTATGATTCTAACTAGGATTGCAATCAAATCAAATCAGTCTGATCTTGCTCCTCACTCCAGCTTGGATCTTGAAAAAGTTTTGACTTCAGTTGAGCTGATTCCCCTTTTAAAGAGATACCATCAGCTGGAGAGAAAAAAAATCACACCTGGAATATTTTCCTGTTTGTTATGTCCACACTGCAAGAGTGAACAGAAGAGACAAAGTTTCAGGGTGTTGAGAAAGGTGATTTTATTCTAGCAATTTGCCCAATGCATTTCAGCCTAGTAATGCTTAATGGCCTTCTGCAGGGGTTATTAAAAAATAAAAGAAAGAAAAGGGGCAATACATAAACTACAAAAATGAAACAGGAGACAAGTTACAATTTACAATATCAGTTTTAGGTATATAGATATTTCATAAGGATGCATGTAAAATGTCTCCGTTTTTAAAAGACCTGCTAACAAAAACAACAAAAAACCCCACACCCTTCTATAAATACAAAATGTTACTCACAATGCAACTTTAAAACCACCTGCAGGGATTCCAAAAAAGAATGTTTCCAGAGCTTATGCCTGGCAACTGATAGTTTGAGAGGTAGCAGGCTGAGCATTATTTTTTTCAAGGTGTACCAAGGAGATCCTTATAATAATTCTGCAGCAGAGTGAAAAGCTAGGGGATATATGAAAACAGGTTTTAAAGTAGATAGATGTATTTGAAGTCCCTGTTTAGTGATTGTGTTCCAGAAAATGGTCAACCAAAGGGGCAACTGATCTGCCATTTCTGGTGTTGCTAAGATGTTCCCCTATATAGATTTTTACAGCATTAGATGTTTTTCTTACATATAATTTGTTGCAGGAACACCTGATGGCATAAATCACATATGCAGTGCTACAAGTTAAAAAATATTTTAGGGTATATGTTTTTTCATTATACTTCACAAACTCTGTTGTATGGAAAGTGTACTTCCCATAAGTACAATGTTCACATAGTTGATGGCCTCTCAGGGTAGAATGGTAGGATTCTGGGATGGTGTGTTGATGGGTGCCTAAATCACTTCTTATTAACATGCCATGGATTTTATGAATTCTCTAAAAAGAAATAAGGGGCTTTTCTTGGCACCAATGTATGTCCTGGAAGATATGCCAATATTTTCTGATACTACTCTTCGATTTTTGGGTTATACTATTACAAGTCAAACTGCAATTTCTTCTGGAATTCGTTTTTCTTTCCCATTTTTTTGCTTTGTTTTGTCTTTTAAAGATCAATATGTGTAATCTGTGCAGCTCTGTTTTTAATGACAGACTCTAGATAGCCTCTGTCCTGTGACTGGAAGCTGAGTGACCTTGATTCATCTCAAACCTCTTCCTTCCTTGTACAGTTTCTTTTAATTCTCAAGAACTGACTGTATGGCTAAAGTGACTAAACTGGAGGGTGTGAACTGTCAGACCTCAGGTAAGTATTTCAGTCAGTAGGTTGTTTTACAGAGAGAGGTGCACAGTTTTGTTTTCTCTTTCCAAATAGTGATTCCAAAAAGTGAATCTCATTAGACTGATAGTGAATATGTTGTAATTTATAATATTGACACACCTGAAAATCTCTTTCAAAATCTCGTGACTTCCTGTCCAGTTAAGAAACATATCAACAATAAATCTCTACCACATCCCTCTCTATATTCTTCCTATAAGGGCTGGTGGGGGAAATAATCTCTTTCTCAAAACTTTCCATATATAGATTGGCTACTTCTGGAGCCATGGGGCACCCTACCGCCACCGCTTTGATTTGCCAATAAAAGTTATTATCAAATCTGAAGGATTTATATACATACAAATATATATATATATCACATTGGCTGCATAGGCTCTCTCTCTCTCTCTCTCTCTCTCTCTCTCTCTCTCTGTATATATAGCCTATTCAGCCAATGTGCTCAAAAATGAGGTAAAAGGATGAACTGGTTCATGTCTCCTCTGGTCTCCATTATATTTTATAATTTTTGTGTTATTGTATGTGAACCCTGATCTTGTGGTATATTTGTATATAATGATCTGATATCCATGGTTGCCAGAACATCCTGTTCTTTTATGACAAAGAGGTCTAATTTTTAAATGAAATCCATAGATTCAGCTATGTAAGGTGGTATTAAAAGTACAAAAAGTATTTTAAACATGACCAACAAATTTGGAAACAGGTTCCAACACTGAATTGCAGCCTGAAACAATGGAGTGGATGGAGAGAAGGATGAAACTCCTTATGGATCTTAGATAACATATTTAAAAAGGAATAAAAAATTATATACTACATCCATGATATGGCCCAAACATAGATCTTAATTTTCTTTTATGATACCTTGGGTGGGATCCTTAGGACATGGCTTATATGAAGATGTAGTTGATAATTACCACAGGATCTCATTGTTGTATTCCAGTGTGTCTTGGATGACCAGAGCACCTGCTTTGCTTCCTTAACAATAATGGAAGAATCAGTGGCTAAATCTTTCAGAATGAGGTGTTCCTCTCTACTCATATTGCGTTGTAAGGACATATTTGTTGACTATTTTTTTTCTAAATTCTGTAGAACTAATCTTTCAAAAGTGGCTGTAGCTGTCTCTATAGGCGCAGGGGAAATGAAAGTGGATGAAGTCCTAAAAATAGTTTTGAAGTCTGTACATTTATTTATAGGTATATATTTATACGAAAATTTTCTAGGGAAAAAAACCCCCAAAATAAATCTAATCTTACTTGGGTAGAGTCATGTCAGATAGTGGGTAAATTATTTTAGAATGTGCCCCAGAAGTCTTTTAATAATAATAAAAATAAAAAATACAATGTAGCATGTGACCACTGGGAGTTAAGGTGTCCACTTTGTCTATTGGATGATATTGTTTATCTTTCCTCCCATCCTGATTCTATACATTTCCAAGATAAGTTAATGGAATGGAATCTTGAAGGTGTAGGGAAGGAGGTTTCATTTCCTATGGAAATGTTCCAAGCTTAGTCTGGACCAGGGATAGAGTGGAAGGCAGTCTATAGTCTAGGGAAACAAGGACTACATGACAGTATGTAGGGAGGACAGCAATGGGAAAGAAAATACTAAAACTGTTTGTGAAGAGAGGAGAGGAGATAGAATAAGTGGCAGGGAAGGCTTTTTGTTGCATTCAGATGTTAAGAATTTGAGATTTTTTAAAAAATCCATTTTGAGAGAAACCAAAAATAAGAAATTTATCCATTCTGACCCAGGACTTTAGAACATGAGTCTGAGTCCCTGATTGTTCAGCTATGGTAATACAGAGTTAAGGCTGTGATTTTTTTTTTCTGAGAACCTCCACATTTTTAACACCTATATGGCAGGCACATACAACTGGGTGCCATTTATGCTGGGAACACCCGTACCTATACCTGTTCTCTACCTATAGGTGTACTTCTGCCTATCAATCGTGGCCAGCACAGCTGAGAGACAGTCTTATTTCAATTTATTTTGGGGAAAATTATCACCAATATTTGGTTTCTTTAGTATTTGGGATGGAAGGAACTGAATGTTTTAAAATTTGAAATGCAAGAGAAAGCAAAATTGACAGATTTCCCATTCCTACAGCAATCAACCCTTGTGAATATTTGGAAGAAATTTCCAGCTTCAGACGGATACATTACCTGTAATGCTAATCTTCTTCCCTCTCTCTTTCATCTCTTCCTTTCAAATATGCTATATCCTTCAGACCTTCCATTCCAATCATGCATGTCATCATATTACCAGGTCTCAGTAAAACCTATTGAATCCTATATTGCTCCCTGTATTGTGATTTCAGATTTGTCCTGTTTATTTCCCATACTCCTACTTAACTGAGACGTTTTAAAAGCATCTTGTGCCAACATGCCCAAAAGCAAGGGTGTGTGCTAGGCCCTCACCTTCCATTATCACTTCCTCAACCTCAATGAATGGAGTGTGATTGGTTAGAAGCAGAGAGCATCTACTGTTTATATTATTTATGTATGAAAATATTTCTATCCCATCCTATATGTCAGGATGATGTCCAAGTGAAACTGACACTACAAGATTAAAACAATATAAAATGATAAAAATGACTTAAATGGACAGGTTTAAAAGAATAAAACAGAATAAGACAGTTTAAAACTCTGTGTATAGTATCTGAAGTACCTTATTCCAGTCAACAATCAAACTACTGCATTTTGCATTAGCTGCTCTTCCAAGTCATCTTCAAGGGTAGCCCCAAAGATAACTCATTACAGTGGTCTAATCGGGAGGTTATCAGAGCATGAACTACTGTGACTATGTCATTTCTGTCTAGGAAAGACTGCAGTTAGCACACCAGTTCAAGCTGGCACCAAGCACTCTAAGCCACAGAGTTCACTTGGGTCTCCAGTGACAAAGAAAGAAAGATCCAATACTCCCAAACTATACACTTGCTTTTTCAGGAAGAGTGCAACCCTATCCAAGATAGACTGTTTACTCAGTTCTTAGATTAGAGAACCTCCAGTCCACAAAGCCTCCATCTTAACAGGATTCAGCTTCAGTTTATCAGTCCTCATACATTGCATCCAGGCACTGGTCCAGCATCTGCATAGATGCTGCTGACAAGGAGAAATAGGGTGGAGTGTTATCTGCATACTGATAGTGCCCATCTCCAAAACTCCTAATGACCTCACCTACCAGCTTCATCTAGTAAACAGCATGAGAGGCAAGATGAAACCCTGCAACACATGAATTCTCCAGTGCAACTCTCTGGAACCAGCCCCAGAGATAGAAGTGGAACAACTATAAAACAGTGCCTATTCTGTTCCCACTGAGCTGGTCCTGTAGGATACCATGATCAATGGTATCAAAAGTCTCTGAGAGATCCAGGAAGATCAACAGGGTTGCACTTTCTCCAGAGTATTGTCCTATCTCAGTCCCAGCACAGCTGATAAACAAAACAAACTGAATAACTCCCAGCTCGTTACTTACTTCCAGGCAGTAAGCTCAGAGTCATAAATAAAGTCCACAGGGTTCCAAGGTAAGGAGTGTCCAAGGTCAGTCAGAGCATTCATCAAGGTATCTGGCAGGGTAGAAGGTCAGATAAGTTCTGACAACTCCTGGAGGGAAAGGACATCAGCTACATAGGTCTGAAGCCTAGCGCAGCTGTGACTTGATTAATTGTTGCTGGTTATAAATTCTGAGACAGCAGCGCCAGGTCTCTCTTTACTGTCTACACTCTGCAAAGCTTGGTACAGTTAAGTGCTGTTCTATATCTGAAGAGGCAGGACTCTCTGCTGGAGCTGGCACTGCCCCTGTTCTGTTTCTGGCACTGTAACCTCTTCGTGTACAGCAGGTCCTGACATGCCCCCTGTTTCAGCCTCTAGCATGCCCTCTGTCTCAGCCTCTGGCATCCCTCCTGTTTCAGACTCTGAGTCAATTTTCTGGAAGCAGGACATGACAAGTATGTAATTGTTCAAAGCAACTGAGTGCCATACCATTGCCTGAAATAAGAGTGAAATGGTCCAGATAAATTGTTTCCTCCAAGAATACATAAAGTTGTCTAGCCATCACACACTCAAGCATCTTGCTGTATTACCCCAAAATGTGGATGACTCAGAGTTTCACCCATGATGCCACAGCCTTCATGAAACAGTGGGGAATATTAGCTCAAGGGGGATGCTTGCGAGAGAGGGGTAATCTAACAGGATATTTTACACTTGTGTACACCAGTACCAGTGCAGGAACACTAGCTAGAGATTCAAAGAATATTTGTTTTATTGGGAGAATTAACAATCACACACACACAAGATCCAAGCAGTCTCACAATCATGCAAGGCTAGCTGAGTAGCAAGAAGTCAGGGTGAAGTGGGCAATATTTACCTATCTGGAGAGAAGAGAAGAATCAATGTGGCTCGGACTAGGGTTCAAGAGTAGTACCAGAATGGAAATCGAAGCAGCAGAGTGACAGCCTATATCCAGAATACTATGAGCTGTCTGGCTCAGAGCCAGAGTTTAAATATTCTTTTTCCATCTTGAGGAGGAAACTATTAATGGCTCTCTGACGGAGTAGACAGTGGGGTCCAGAACAAGCTAATGGCCTTAGCATTAGATGAGAACAATCTGATAGGAATCAAGATAGCTCCTTAATGGTGGGACAGGTGGAGGGACAAAAGGGGAGTTATCAGTGGGAAAAAGAAGAGGGTCAGTTGTCAGTTGTGGAGGCAGTTTCAGAGGCTATTGTTTCTAAAGGCTGAGTCATTGAGGGACATTTGCAAGTCCATTATCACTGGAGCTTCCCTGATTGTGACCTAGCCATGCCCTAAGGTCTCAATCTGACGTAGTTTTGCAATGCATGTGTACAGCCAGTTGCTCTTTGCCAGCAGGCTTCTCAGCCATAGCTGGATATAATTTAAATTTCCTGCCAATTTGATTTCTGCAAATTAAACCATATCATGGAGTGGGTGTGTATGGCCTGGTAACAGCCCAGAAAAGGGATATTTGCAAAGGGAATATTTTTCAATATATAGTTCTCATATACCTCTGAGTCAAGGGAGGTCCTCTTCAGGAGAGAGTACACCAGTCTCCCTCAAAGTTGCAAGCATTTCCCCTTAACAGATTGAAGCAGTGAGAGCTTGAGCCCTGGGAAATCATGTTTTTCTGGTTCCAGTTTTATACGCTTGAATGCTACAAAACTTCCTGATAACTCTTGGTGAATCCAGTTAAATCATACACTCTTCATTTCTGTTGATTAACATTTTGTTTATGTGGGATTTTGCAAATAAACGTGAATGCAACCTTCTATGGCAACAGACACCTTAGTTATCTTCCAACCCCTCCTTTTCCTTCACAAACATTACTTAAAACTGAAAGAGACTTGGCAACAACCTTAAAAATTATGAAGGTTCTTCAGTATCACACCATTACCCATTATCAACCTTGAGTATTCCTTTCTTGGTCCAAAAACTAGGAAACGTAGCACATGCCTTTTTGGCCAAAGTGAATATATTTATAAAGATTTAAGAAAAACTGATTGTCTTTGACCCTCTTCTTTTGCTGCCTTCCCCTTCATCTAATCCACTTCATTTCTTTTCATCCATCCACCTCTACCAGAAAACTAGATACCAGGATGCATGGCAAAAGCTAAAGTTACAAAGATCATGATAGAAATATATAAATATCACAGTGGGATGCTTAGTATTGTTGAAAATTCATGCTCCATTTACCAGCAAGATCAGATTTTTTCTGTATCTCAAAACTGCATGTTTCTGAAGAATATGAGATATTGAGCCAACTGAAGATAGACATTTCTCCAAATCTAATTCCCATGGTAAAAGTGAAGTATACCTAGATAGCCATTTGGAAGATGCCAAGATCTTCCACAACTCCAGATATTCTTGGAAGCAATTGAATTTATGAAGGAGTAAATCCTATTGAACACACTTTACTGCTTGCACTGTACAAACACAGGGGACTAGAATAAAGGTGATAACAATTTCATTGTAAAACAAAAGAGCATTAGTCTTAGCTGGCTAAAGAATCTAAGGAACTGTAGGGGGCTAAATTTCACATGCACTTACAATTAATGGGAATTCTGTGTCGAAACTTGAGTGTCTACTGACTTTTTGTTGTAATAGTGCCTCATGCTACATAGCTATTTGTCAAACCTGTTTTATCCACAAATGTAAAGGGAGAATACAGAGAAAGCAAGCAAGGTCCTTCAGCAGGCAACAAAATCACTGAGTTACCACTGTATTCCTCCAAAAAACAAAAACAAAACCTTCAGCCCCCAAACAAACTTCAGTCCAACTCCAGGAATTTGTTGATGTCCACATTCAAAACTTTTCTCACCCATGCACCCCCAAAGAACACTGGACTCACATCTTGCTCTACAGAAAAATTAACTACTCAAGCGGTGGTGGAGGTGGTAGAGAGAAAATCTTTTACTTAATTATCCTCCACTGCAAGAATATCATCTGATTATCCCTGTCAAAGCTTCCCTTCATCTGCTACTTAGATTGCAAATTCTGCCCTTTGAGCAGGAAACTCAGGTTTTGCAATTGGAACAAATTATGTAGATTAAGCCAAATCCATTTAAATTTTAAATCTGATTTTGATTAATATAATTTATTCTGGGGAGGGAATTCAGGATTTTTGCTTGTATGGCATGATTACCAATGGCTTCTGACTCTCTTCTCATTGCCCTAATCAGGTAGTACGATCCCAAATACAAGTCTTCATCTTTACAGAGTTGCTCTCAGTACATGTGTCTCTGCATGTTCCAATTCCACCTTTTGTTTCTAACCTGTCACTATTATGCCACTAGCAGCACTACTTAGCACCTGCCTGGATTTAAATGGCCTTATCTATTAGATAAAGAGTGGTCCTGGCAGAGGTTTTCCTGGTGCATTTTAGTGAGTTATAGCAGGTGGGTGGACCAAAGTGCTACCAGTCACCATTTGGGCCCAATGTCCTTCCTTTAATCTGTCACAGTGTGAAATATTCATTTTAAAATGCATTTTAGACCTTACAACCCCTTACTTAGGAGTAACCCTATTGAACTGTACTAGGCATACCTCAGAAGTGTTTAAAGATGAATGAGATTGGTTATGGAAATCAAGTATGTTTTAAATGGCACACAAATTGACAGAAACTGTTTTGCTCATACATTTTCCCCATAGGCCTGCTAGTTTAAGGCCCTTTTCACATGTTGGGGGGGAAACAGGCAAAAACGCCCAAAAACAGAGCTTACCTCCAGCCGGGTAAGTCCGTCGCCGCTTGGAGCAGCGCAAGCTCACTGCCCCACACTCCTCTGGCATGGCAGATGGCAGCTTCCGGTTGGGGGAGGCTCTCCAACAACCGGAGAAGCTCGCCAGCCAGAAGCCCGCCCCCGGCAGATCTGCAGGCACGCACTTGCACGCGCCTGCAGATCCACTTTAGAGCCGGGGGACAGAGCGGCACGGGGCTGCGCGCTCCGTGCTTTTTAAAAACCTCTAAAAAGAGGTTTTTAAAAAACATGCAGCCCGGCTAGTTCTGGCCGCTCCTGAGTGGATTCTGGTGTGAAACTGCAAAAAGTAGTCCATGCCAGTCCACTCTACGGTGTAGACGACCTCCGTGAGAGGTCGCTCTACACCGTTCCCCCCCCCCCACATGTGAAAAGGGCCTAAGTCCATCCTGAGGTAATTTTAGAATAATTAAAACTTACTCCTTTTCTATCTTTGGACTTTCTTTAAACTTTCCACAATAACCTTCATAATGGTATACGTGCATTTCAAGTTGCTGATAAATTCCCACTCTGGACAGAGCTTTGTATGAGTTCATAGACTCATCAAATCATAGAGTTAGAAGAGACCACAACAGCCATCAAGTTCAACCTCCTGCCATGCAGGAACACACCATCAAAGCACCCCCAGCAAATGGCCATCAAGCCTCTGTTTAAAAACCTGCAAAGACGGTGACTCCACCGTGCTCCGAAGCAGCATAGTCCACTGTCGAATGGGTCTTATCATCATGAAGTTCTTCCTGATATTTAAGTGAAATCTCTTACACAAGTATTGTTTCTTATCCCCACCCCCAACTTTCCAGTTAGCTATTTGAATGCATATGTCAATGCTGTATTTATTCTCTCCTTAAAGATGTTGCACTTCAGAGCTGTACCTGGCAACTTTGTAACATTTCAATGTCGGTTAGTGTGATTGAGTGGAAGAATTCAACACGATGTTTTCTGGCTAAGGGATTAAAACATTGCTCCGGGCAGCTAGCTGTTTCTCCAGATATTGCTGAGACTGCAGTGGGGAGGGAGGCAAAACACATAACCCAGTCAGACAGCAGGAGTTCCTGGAGGGACATACTAATGAGTCTGATTGGCAGCAGGCATATGATTGTCTGGTGCCCAGTAGGCCTTAGCTGTTGGTATTAAATAAGAAGAAGGGGGTATGAATTCTCCAAGAGGTCAACTTGTCACATCTCTTTTTTTTTTTTTTTTTTGTCCAAAGAGAACACAGACACACATTCTGGTGAAGGAAACAAGCTATGTGTCCAGAAAGAAGACTCATTTCACCACTTTTCCTACTCATTTTGCTTAAATTATTATAAGGAGAAAATGCAGTGACAAGTTAAATTAGGATTAGTTTCACTTATTATAGTGAAAAAGTTTGGTGGTACGCCAAACCCATATG
Source organism: Cyclura pinguis (assembly GCA_030412105.1). NCBI lineage: Eukaryota > Metazoa > Chordata > Lepidosauria > Squamata > Iguanidae > Cyclura > Cyclura pinguis. Next base: position 138,753,856 of record CM059600.1, read on the forward strand.
CATTTGCTTCAAGGAATTGTACACTGTCATGTCTCAGGGCAGAGGAGACAATCAACGAGCGGCAGAGCACGGCTCACTCACCAGGCTTGAGCGGGGAAATGTCCAAACAGAATTTAGCTTCCGGAGCAAACAAATCGAAAGGGCAAATCCAAGGTGTAGTCAAACAGGCAGAGTTTCAAGGTGATCTAGATACAAGATAACACAGCGCAGAGCTTCACAACCAGAAAGATGAGTTGCTGACCCTGAAAGGAAAGGGCCAACTGAAAGCCTTTTATCTACTGATGCTGTCACCATAAATGTTCCTTCATTAGGGCTCATTTGTTACTTAAATGCATTGAGCGGCACAGCCCCTCATCCCTCTTGCATGGTAAGTGTCTGTGTTGTCTCATCCTCTGATATTTGTTCTCCTTGCTCAGTCTACTGCTGTTGTTTGTTATCTTCTTCTGAGCAAGCTTCTGGGGAAACTCCTGCCTCTGGGGAAAATTCTGCCTCAGATTCAGAATCCTCCTCCTCACTTCCAGGGTCTCCAAGGCAGGGCATGACATACACATTGGAACAACATCAACAAAGCACTGAACCTCTTTCTTTTATACAGTTCCCAGATCTCAGGGTCTCTCCTTGATCTCGATAAAACACACTTAATGACATGACTGGGGCACTTCCCCTTGTAACATCATCTTTTTAACATCACCAAGACTCTTCCCCAGTGACATCATCAGGAGTTGTTTCTACATCTCTACACCTCTGAAATGTCAGGGTGCAGGACAGTCCCAACCTGGCAACCTCCTGTTAGGATGTGTGGATCCTGTCATAGGTCTGTGCTGAATATGTTGTAGACTAGATCGTCAAGTTTAGATATTACTGTTGCTTGTTAAGTGCTGCCAAGTACCAATTGTCAGTTGCTGTTTGCAACAATCTATCCAGTGAAAACTCAGGCCCTTTCCACACCCTACTTTTTTGTGGTGGCATCCAGTGTGGATCCTGGTAGCAGCTCTGCTGGGAGGTGAGTATGATGGGAGCACTCTCCTCTGCACCGTCTGGCTCCATGAGAAGGAAGTGCAATGGCCCTGCCTCTTTCTTCCACAGTGCAGCCAGGTACCTTCCCAGGCTGTGCTGGGGCTTTCCAGGTTTCTGCATGACAGACAAGTCCACAATGGTGGCACGATCATGGTTCATTGATGGGGAAAACCCATCAATGATTTACTCCGTGATTGTGCTGCCTGGGGACGGGAGGTCATGCAGAATCATTGTCGCGGTCCTGTCCTTCTCCTGTCCCTATGGCGAGTTGGGAGAGTGGTGTCGAAAGGGCCTCACTCAGGTATTTCAAGGCACCAAATGTTTAATTGGTTTATTGTTTATTGCTATGATGTATCCAGGCAAAGGGGAGAAGAGGGGGGGGATCTGACAGGAACAAAAAGGTGTTATGGGATCTGGCAATGCTCTAGATAAAAAGACAGAAACTTATTCCTGCCCCAAGGATAAAAGATATGTAAATAACTGAGCATCTAGGAAAGTGCCATACTGGTGGGATGATGTGAGATTAATGACTTTCACCAATCACTGCTATGCACGCCTAAATTTGTATGCTTGGGTATATAATCTGTAACCACCTAATGTACAATATTCTCAGCAACTTCCCGGGAAGGTTGCTGTGTTGATTACCTTTCTGCAAATAAACACTTCTGTTTTAAATTCTGAATGTATTTTGTGAAGCATAAGTTATTTAGTTCATGACAGCCCAAGAATTCTACAAACTAGCAGTATTGGGTGGTTCACCATAGATTGGCCAATGGTCCATCAAGGCATCATGATACACCTCCTGCTCTAGAAGATATTTTTACTCAAATTGACATTTGGGAGTGAGGGCTAGGAAAAGAGCAGATTATAATCCTCTCTAGTGTATTGTTACCTCAGAACTTTGAGATGAGGCATGCTAAAAATCCAATAAATCAAGCTTCCTATTCCAAAATCTCTTTCCTCCTTCTCCTCTACTCAAAAAAATGAAATTGATGCAGCATCATCCCTGTTTTAGTGATATCAAGTCTTTGGCTCTGCTTATCTCACCTTCTTGAACAGCTTTAATTTCCTCTGAAGTGATATATGTCTTTGCTGTATAAGGTCCAATGCACACTGATGCTATCATATAAATAAATAAATGATGGTGATTATAAATATTTGATTACATTTTTTTTTTTGCATTTCCATGTCCTAGATCCATGAACATATGACTAAACAGATGTACAAACATTAATTTGAAAAGCTTTCCCCACTCCTTTAGCAAAGTGGTCAGAACCTATCTTGCAAGCGAAGAGAAAAAGACAAGCAAGGTTACTCCTTGTCTCCTGCTATTATCTTTCTGATATCCCTGCTTGGTTTCCACAAGCAATAATCCCTTTTAAAGTGATGCATGTGCATCATTTTCAGCAAGGGGAAAACCATAAACATAGCTTAGGGGAGCATCAGGCTGTGACTCAGTAGTACATAGAATCCCTGGCCATAGTTTTAATGGAAAATTTAACTTTGAAAACCTAACTTTGACACACTGAAGTGGGGGCGGGGGAGAAATGGGCCCGTAGGGTATTAGGTATCATGTCTTTTGTGTGATTTTTGAAGCTTAGATTCTCATTTATTTTTACAGGACGAGAGGGATATCCTACTGCCTAAAGTCTGTAAAGATACCTTTTATAAAAGGCTGGGTTTAAGAACAATCAGGAAACACATTAGGCCAGTATGAGAGAAAAATAAAGATGATGACTGCCCATTTAGTGATTTTTCACTCTGCAGCTTTCACTCCCCTGTGCTTAACAAGCAAGGATACCCATGCACATGCACCTCCCATTCATTTATTCATTCCAATATTCACCATATTTGTCTAGGATTGTCATTATTACCTTCTTCTGTCTGTGGAAATATGGAAACGTGAACTTCCCAAACATCTCACGAGTCCACTGATGTAGAAGACAGCACAGGTAAAGGATAGTGTAGAACTGCCACTCTGGATCCAGCTGTTTCCTCATTTTAATTATTAATCAAAACATCAGCTGACCTGATTGGTAGACTAACCTGCAAACTGGAACTTAGTTACTAATGGGCATGAATGTTTTGATAGTTTGTGACTTAAACATCTATCAACATATATTTTAAAATACAGTATATATTTTGAAAAAAATGACAGAAAATATGTGAATAATGAGTTTTTAAGCATTAAAATTAAGGGGGAAAATCCATTTCCTTCTTCCATCTATGGAACTAACATGTTAAAAATAACTTACCCGCCTATAATTTCAACCACACCTTGAAAGTCACTTGTTAGCAATTCCTTTTTGTGACAACTAAGGTAATAACAGTGCCACACAAATAAGGATATGGCTATATATAAGTTTAGTTGCTTTATATAGTTACAGGGTATGTGTTCCCTCACTGTTTATATGTATTTTGTACCATGGCCCAGCAGCTTTTAGTATTCAGATTAAAAAAAAAACTAAAAAAGTACCTCTTCTACCTGTTATTGAATAATGAGGCCATAGAATTATTTCTTTAAAATTGCAAATGTAATGATAACCACTTTAGATGGTTTAGAACTCTAACTGTAATTGCTTTTAAAAGTAACTTTCCAAACTCTGATTTAAATCTACATGGTCCGACATAGTGCTAGGAAGACCATGTGTCTTCAAGTTGTTTCCAACTTATGGAGACCCTACCATGAACCTATCACAGTGTTTTCTTGGCAAGATTTGTTCAGAGTGGATTTGTCTTTTGCCTTCCTCTGAGGCTGAGAGTGTGTGACTTACCCATGGTCACTCAGTGGATTTTCATGGTTGAGCAGGGATTCAAACTCTGCTCTCCAGAATTGTAGCCCGACACTTAAGCCACTATACCACACTGGGTCTACAGTCTAAGACTAGTAATACACAAATAAGACCTGAAATAACAAAGTTACCAGCATTATTATTTAAGGAGTTGGCTGTTTGGTAAGATCCAAAGCTAACATCATTTCTTTCTGGAACATACCTTCATAATTACACATCAGGCCATCAGAGTAGAATAATTTTTTTTAAGTCAAAATGGAGAGTGAGAACAGTTCACGAAGCTGCAAAGTTTCACTGTGATAGTCATTTGGTGCCTAAAATTAATGGTACGGAAGCTTTTTGGTACATGAAAAAATGCTACTGAAATGCTTAATAATCCTTAGCATTCTCCACTGTAAGTTAAGCATACCAAACACCATTGATTTTGACAGCATAGTTAATTACTCCCACCTATTAAAACCATTAAAAGGTAAATATCAAATTTACAAGAAAGGAAATTGCAAATAAACTTTAGGGAGAACTTCCTGATGGAACAGTGCAACAGGTTACTGTGGAAGGTAATGGATTTTTCTTCACTGAAAGATTTTAAACACAGATAGGATGGCATTTGTCAGGGATGGTTAGTTGTGAATATCTGTACATTCTGGGGGTTGGACCGGATGGCCTTTGGGGTCACTTCTTTATGAAATATGTCTGGACTTCCACCAATGTGCACTAAGTTATTATTTCCCTTGTTTATACAGAAGAATCAAGGTGGCAGGGAGCCCATGGTTAGAACATGTGCTTTTTAAATACAAGAACTAATGACTTTTATATTTTTTCCCCCCTATCAGAGTTAAGTATAAAGACAAGTATACAGAAACAGTGAAGTGTTTCAGTAAAGAAAACAAAGCAACAACCCATAGACTAGAAATACTCCATATACATTCTAACTCCCTAATAAAGGAGATTGCACAAACTAACAGGCTATCGAATTAATGTCCCATGCAAGGAAAGTGATGCTCAAAATTTTACAACAAAGACCTTTACCATATATAGAGTGAGAAATACCACATATCCAACTAGGTTCAGAAGATGAAGAGGCTCTAGGGAACATGCTGGAAATATACACTGGACAATGAAGCACATCATGGAATTTCAAAAGAAAATTGGTCCATGCTTTATAGATTATAGCTGATTGTTTAGCTAACTAAACGACTATTGAAGAAAGTTAAGGAAGGAAGTACAAAGCAGGGTTACAGCTGAATATTGCGAAAAATAACAACCACAGATGATTTAGGTGCTTTTAAAGTGGACGATGGAGACATCAAAATAGTCAAATACTTTCTATACCTTTGCCTAGTCATATATCAAAATTTACACAGTACTGTAATTTTAAAAAATCAGAAGAAGAAGAGGGCTTGGAAATGCAGCTATGAAAGAATGAGATAAGGTCTTCAGGTATAACAATATATCATTAAATATTAAAGTCAGGATCATTGAGGTTGTAATTCTTGATTTCTGTATATGTTTGTGAAAGCTGGAGAGTGAAGAAAGCTGGCAGGAAGAGAACAAACTCATTTGAAATATGGTGCTGGAGGAGAGTTCTACAGATCCTATGTACTGCCAAAATGACCAATGAATGAGAGCAAATCAAGCCTGAATTCTCCCTAGAAGCCAAAATGGTCAAACTGAAGCTATCATACTTTGATATCATGAGATGAGATGACTCATTAGAAAAGATGACAATGTTCGCTGAAGTGAAAGGCAGTAGGAAAAGAGGTGGACAGACATCACAGGTGGATAGACTCTATCAAGGAAGCCACAGCCCTGGCTTTGCAGGACCTTAATACTACTGTTGATACTGAGGATCTTGGATCCAAATCTCTTGTTCATAGGGTTGCCATAAGTCAAAGCAGACTTGACAGCAATTAACTACAAGAAGCTATATTGGGGAGGGAGACTACCTATTCCTGGAATTAGTTCAGTCAGATCTGACTTGGCAACAATTAATGAGAAAATAAATATAAAGACAACAATCAGTGCTGAAAGTACAGGTTTAAAAACTCATTAGTAAAACTTTATAACCTCATCCCATATCTCCCAAGTCAGTGAATAAGCTTGGCTCTGAACTGTAGCTTGGTAGTTATCCAGACAGTGACCTTCTGACATTTTTTACAGTTCAGTTAAAACTAAAAGGAAGCAATTGACTAAACTGGAGTGACTAAGATTAAGTGCTCATGTCATAAATATTACAACAGCCTTTCAGTGGTTCACTTCCAGAGTATACTAGAGAAAGCAATTCTTCAGGCATTCCCATGCTGAGCTCTCCCATTGATCTCACTAGTCAAGAAACTTTATGCTAAAAGATAAAGATCATTTAAGCAGAGAGATCATTTAAGCTTTAGGACTTGCTCCGAGAGGCCCTGGAGTGCTGAAAAATTTTTCTATGATCAGGAAGGCATCTTAAAAAGGATTGTCATGGAAACACAGATGACAGATTCTGGCATCTTCTCTCCTAAAATTTTTGAAAGCACCAGGAAGGGACTTACTCTGGCATCTCCTGTAAAAGAACACACAGTAAGTGGACTAGAGAACTCCTCTACTGGCAATATTATTTGGTCACTGAGTTAGGGACAATACTGAACTCCTGGCAGCTGAACTTCAAATGTCCACACCAATATCTAATTATATTTAGAACAACAACCTCAGGCTCTTTCACACTATAAAATGTTAGCACTCTGATCATATCCTCCAACATTTTGTTACCCTGTTTTCTAGGGGTCCCGGGAGGGACACCAAATTGCTCTCAAAATTATACAAGTTGGGGAGATTAGTCAAAGAGCACAAGTTAGCACTATGAGAGGCAGGGTAACGTAGCGAGATCTTGAATCCAATGTCTACGGGGTCAGGCCGAGTCAAGGAGCAAACCGGACTGAAATACCAAATGTGATTTTTATTAAAAATACAATCAATCAGTGTATGCAACACAAACATACAGAGAAACTATAGAAATAAAGGTTGGAGTGGGATAGAGGGATTTTTAGAGGGGTTGTTGGCTTGGGTGATACTTCACCTGTCCTGAAGCCCGGTTGGAAACGGAGAAGCTGGGGAGCGTGGATCTCAGCATGTGGAGCTGAGGGGAAGGCTCGCAGGAAGGCGGAATGGAAGCCAAGAGCGATCCGAAGAAGCGCTCAAAGTCAGGGGTTTTTATAAGGAGAATTGTGACCGCAGGCTAGTTCGGACTTGGGGAAAACAAGATTTGGGGCTGGAGACAAAAGCGTCCGAAAGGTCAGAATTTGAATGATTGAATTATAGCCAAATTATCAATAGGATAGCCAGTATGTGAACGCGCAGTACTTGAGCATTGTATAGTCAGATCGTCAAGCTTCCAGTGCGGGGCAGAGGATCTTTTGAAAGTTGCATGCATACTTAATGAAGGTACTTGCCTTTGAGGTCTCCTAAAGCTGCGAGTCGGCTATTTCTGGCCTGCCTGTATTGTGTCGTAATATCACGGCGATTATCGGCCGAGCCTGTATGCGTGCTTGTCCGGGGGCCTCGCAAGCACGTGCAGGGGAATGGGTATGTGAAACCGAATTATTGATATCAAGAGATATCTTTTTATATCCCCCAAGCTCGGGCTAGCCAGAGCAGTAACAATTTCATAGATGAAAACTGGGATGCATGTGGCCAAGAAACACCAGACTGTGGTCCAGATGGCAAATGTTATTAATGAGGGAACACACACAAGCTAAGAGAGGCTGCAGTAGTTTGCTTTGGCCTGAACCTATTTGAAAGAGCAAGATTCTAGCCCTTTGTCTCCTCTCCTCTGCCTCTGCTGAATTAACTGAGTGCAAACTACTTTTGGATTTTGAACTCGGTTTGCAACAGCTGAAGTAAACTGAGGACCAATGGAGAAAGGATGAGAAGAAACTGGGATATTTTAAAAGCAGCTGAAAAAATATGGGACAAGAGATGATTAATTGGGACTGGCCCTACCTAACTGGGACAGTTGAACTGTATGGATGTTTCCTTTGCTGTGGTTCCATGCTATGGAATCCTGGGATTAGAAATTTAGGAAGGGGCTTTTAGAATCCTCAGCCAGAACACTCCTCTGATGCCTTGGACCAAACCACAGATCCCAGAAATCCATAGGATGCAGCCATATCAGTTAAAGCGGAATAATGGCACTATAATTGTATGGAGAGAATGGGCCTCCCATGGGGGAAACGTGGCAGATGTTTATAAAATTATAATTGGGTAGAGAAAATGTATAGACTTTTTTTTCTTCTTCCCATAAAGCTAGAACTTGGTTGGCAAGGTGAACAAAAATTAGTGTTTCTTCACAAACTGTATGATTAAGACCTTCACTGTCATTGGATATGGCAATAGATGACTGCTTAAGGTTTAAATGGACATTAAGTCTGGGATCCTAGATGGTCAAATGTAGCATAACATTTCCTCACAAAGAACTCTGCTATGGCTCCCCACTCATCACACCCCGGACTTCCTGTTGCTCTGCAACAGCCACCTCCCAGCCATTCAATTGCTTGTAGACAGTGGTAGAAGGGATCAGAGAAATATCTGTCTATGTCCCCATAGTCAGATGCTGACCAATGACATCATCCACCAGGGCCTGCTAGGGCTCTCTGGAGATCTCAGTGGATTATGTAATTCATTTCCATCTGGCTATGGGAACATAGCCAGATGGTTGTCTGATCCTTTCTGCTCTTCACCCTCTGCTCTTCAAAAGCAATGGAATGGCCATTGACAGTGGCTATCAAAGCAAAATAGTGAGCTCAGAGGGAGCTTTGGATATTGCAGAGAGAGGAAGAGAATACCAATTTCTCCAACTTCCGGAAAATACCTATACAAGCATAAGATGAGCTTAGTTTGCATATGTCACTAAAAAGATGCTAGCATAAATGTGCCGTGCAGCTTTAACGGAAGCTTTTAAAAAAAAGTATGTGGAGGAGGCATTTAAGTTCATTTTGGATTGAGACCACAACATGCAGGGAGGAAGAGGCTCACCCCTTTCCTCTCCCACATAATCCTAAACAAGGAAAGCCATATTGGGCTACAAGTGGCTCAATGGAAGTTTCCCCCATTATTACTTATCCAACTGGGGCAGATCTTCATGTGTGAGAGCAGTCTTAAACTTCACTTTTCCATTCCATGTACTCCCAATTCAAACTGGCATACCTGCTCGTTCCAACAACATTGCTGTCAATACCTTTAATGTCATCTGGAGACCAGAAGCAGAAGAAAGTATTTGTTTTTATGTTTTCCTTGTGGGTTTCCTGGGGGCATCTGATTGGCTGGTGTCGAACATACTGGACTGGATACTGGACTACACTGGCTTTGGTCTAATCCAGTAGGGTTCTGCCTTTTTTCGCACTACACAGTTGTAGTACGACGCTTCTAATTTTACTGCCATGGATGCAATCTATGGAATATCATGATTTGCAGAATAAGGAGGGATATTCAGAGTTCTCAGCCACATAGCAATAAGCCGCACCAGACTACAAACCCCAGGATTCCATAAGATGCTGCCATGGCAGTTACATTTGCAAGCAAAATTCAACATGCAGAAGTATTTTGTACTCAATTAACTCTGCAAGGGGGAGAAGAGGGGAGGAGGCAGAGGTAAGGGGCAGAATCTTACCTTTCGATGTAGGCTCAGGCAAAAGCAAACCGCTGCAGCCTATCCTAGCTTTTATGCTCTTCCTCATTAATAATTTTTGCCATCTTGACCACACACCAATGGTGCCTGGCCATAGTGTCCTGGTTTTATCTGTGAAACGCTTGATGATATAGCAGCGTGGGCCCCTTAGTGAACTCACTTAATCCACAGAACAAAGACTGTGTGGTGTTCATCAGTGTGCAAAGAGGATATGAATTTATGTGCTGAGGATCTTGATACAAGATGCATCAGGTACTTTTCAAGTAGCTAAATGCTTACGCTAACAATGAGCAAACTCAATAAAAAGGCTGGAAGCAATGGTTTAATTCTTAGCTATCATTCAGTCATTCCACATTTTACTTCATCTTCTTGACAAGCTTTTCCCTCTTTCTCAGACTCAAAAGGAAAGTTGGTCAAAAGGAAAGTTGGGTACATGTAACAATTATCAGTACTTAATAAAAACAGCTTGGTGTACTCTATATAGAAACCAAACATATGCTGCTTCATGCATCAGATGCTTTTGAAACTCCATGCAATTCAGATCATAGTTTCTGATTGTTCTCTTTAACAAAGCAAGTGACAACTGGGAGAAACGGCAACAGTGAAGGAGTGTAGGTCCTGGCATCTGGGACATGTGGCTCATAGTTTGCTCTACTATGTGAGATTTCTAGTACAGCTTGAAAGGAAACTTGCTTGCCTGTATGACTGGTTTGAGAACTCCTTTGCCAATAATGCATGGTGGCAGGTGGTGCACATACGTATGCATGACAAGCTATATAGAGTGGGTATGACTCAGTGGATGATTCAGATGTGGGGGTTTCTTCCAATATGTTTCAGCATTGGAATGCCTCCTGGCTTGGAGACAGCTGAAAGTCATCCTCCTCCTGTATTAACTTGCCTGGAATCTGAGATCTACAGCTTCTGCATGTCCCATCATCTTGAAAGGTTGGACTGGTATTTATGTGAGACAGGGCTTTCTGTGTAGCAGCACCGTTGCTACAGACCTCCATTCCCAAATGAAATCAGGCTGGCTCCATCTTTGCTCAGTCTCCAATGCATGACCAAAATTGTAACATTTTGCAAGGTCTGAACATATTTTTGGGCTGATATGTTTTGGATTTGTTTTATACTGTGAGTGTACTGCACATTGCTTTGGGGCCCTAGTGTGCAGAAAAGTTTTTTATAACCACAATAAAATTTAAAAAATGGCTTGATTTGACCCTGAACCCTTAATTTTAGTTATTCAGCAAGACACCGCTGTGAAGCTGGAATATTGTATCACATGTTCCAGGGCTGGGCAGATTGCAGGTTTATGAGACCTACTCTGTTTTTCACTAGAACTCCCAATTCCATCAACTGGAACTAGACAGAAAATAGTGACTCATAAAATTGAACTCAAGAACTTCAGAACAAGGTGCCCTAAGCACATGCTCAGCCAGTGAATGGATTTCAGTACCAGCACCAGCACCAGAACTAGATCCTTCACATATATATTTTCCCTTTTCCCCATCCTTGAGCTGTCCTGCTTTGAAAAGTCAAATTTAGCAGGGATATCCTGAAGGTAGGGGATCCCATCTGATCTTGGAAGCTAAGCAGGCCCAGCCCTGGTTAGTACTTGGATGGAAGACTGCCAAGGAATATCAGATATTGCAGACTAAATTTCAGGGGAAGGCAATGGCAAACTATCTCTGAGTATTCCCATATGAAATTCATGGGGGTGCCATAAGCCAACAGGTAACTGGAAGGCACATAAGCCTCAAGAGCTTTCATTATCAGTATTGTTAAACCACTGGAAGTCAGAAAACCTTGCTGATCTACTATAAATCGAGCAGAGCCTGTTGTACCTTCTGCCCACCCTAGTGTGCCCTATGTCATCAGGATGGGCAACTTTGTCTTTCCAGAAGTTTTTGACTGCCACTCCCATAATCCTTAACCACTGGCTAAGCCTGCTAGGACTGAAGGGAGTTGTAGGCCAAAAACCTCTGGAGGGCCACAGTGGTCCACAGCTGGTGTCTACAAATAAAGAATTTATTCTTTGAGTTCAAAGAATGAGTCCATTATTCATTGTGAACTGATTTTCTATGGATCTCTCCTGATGTAGTCATAACAACACAAATGGATGACATCTGTAGGCTTGGAGGAAGCCAAAGTTTTGCCAAAAAATTGTACAAAAAAGTTTTACAAAAGAAATCCTAGATGTTTAACAGCAGTAGCCGTTAATATAACGATCCTCCATGAATTTGTATAAGTCACCTTTTAATGCTATCTAAAATATGGACTATCACTGTATCTACACATTCTACAGATGTACTTACGAGTTGGGAGAAGAAGTGGCTGTTTTTGTTTGCCCGCTGGAGAGAAAGGATAGAGAAAATAAGACCTCTTTCCTGTAATATACAGAAGAAGTGTCAATTTGGCAATAGTGATTACAGTCAACACGGAACCAATAAAGTTTCCTAATGAAGTTTGCCTCCTTTCCTCCTCCAGTATTGGCACGCCTGCCCTCAGTAACTGAGTCTTCTGGCTTTTAAGCCACATGACATACACAAACAGCGTCTCTATGTGTTCTACTTGCATTTTCCCTTTTGAGTCAAAGCCTGATGCCAAGTGTCATCCTGAGCCACAAGGCTGCTGGTATCATGTTTTGCCTTGTCAAATTTGTATCAACTCAAGTGGTGTAATAGTCAGCTTACTGCTGCTACTGACAAGTGTTCCAAGGCGTGGGCATGGCAGAAATCAACGTGAAACCTTTCATACAACACCAAATTAAACAGGAGAAAATAAGCCACTAATTTAAGAAATGAAGTGAAAAAGCTACTTGCACTGTGGAAGCCAGTGTTGAATAATTGACTAAACAGATATGGCTACAGATTATTTTTGCAAGTTTCATTTTGCAAAAATATTGTGTCTTTTAATCAAAGTCTGCCTCAGAATGGTTCAGGCAGCTGGGAAATGTTTTAATTTTTATTTTTAAAAAGGGAGGGGGCAAGAAAAGAATAAGAAATATCCCCCCCCCCCCGGCTTCACAGACTTCCAGATCTCTCTCAGAGTTGGGCCAGGGAAGCTTGGTCCTCCAGATGTTTTTGCCTAGAACTCCCACCAGCTTCACCCAGTGTAGCTTTCTGGATTCCAAGGAACAAAGTTGGAAGGTGACAGTTCCCCTCTCCCTCCTCTAGGAACTGCTTCTCAACATTGAGTTTCCATATAGTTATCATGGCTAAAAACCAAGGTAGACAACTGCTCTCCACGACTGTGTCTACTCCTTTTTAGCAATGGCATGATGAGAAATGGTGAAATGCAGGAGCTTATCATGACAGTCCACACAGCTGCACCTCCAAGGTGGGCCCTAAATGAAGGAAGCTGTGTTGGTTCATATAAATATGCTGCTTTAGGTGCTTTTCATCTCCACCAGGGATGGGTCTTACATAAAGCTAATGGGTCCTAAACTGCCAATTCAAGAAAAAGCACCTCAAAATACTTAGATCTCTCTTTCTATTGTTCTGTTTCCTCAAAGTTTCAGGCAGTCCTTTCCTATCTATTACTGTCTAAGATACTTTTATCTCAAGCTAACAAAGTGAAAATTTATCCATGCAATGAAATTGTTCTACCACCATATCACGGCTGTTCCTCTATATTATCTACCAGCTGCAATGTACCTTGTCCTGCCTGCATCCATACCTAATGGCCCCTAAAGGAGCCCATGTTTTCTGCTCCTCCATTTTTTAACCTCAGGAATGTTATCATCCTTTCCCATTTTCTTGTCCCCTCCCCTTACTTCAGGAATCTTAGCACCAAGGTTTCAGTACTACATCCACTACTGTCCCACTTTTACTCTCACTGGTAAGTGCTACTGTTCCTTATAGAAATGCAGATATAGTATAAAAGGATCTTAGTCTGGGTCATAAAGCTTCGGTGTCTACATAATTTCCTGATGAGTTATGGCAGCTCCACTTTCACTACTAGGAAGTTCATCCATTTAGAATTTTGACCTTTCAGCCTGAACCTTGGTGCTGCAACTTGGATGACAACAAAAAACACTCTGCTAGACTATAAGGCATCTGCCAAGTTTTCCTGATGAGTTAGAACTGCCCCTCTTTTTTGTGTGTGTTCTAATGATTCCACTCCTTTAATTTGGAATTCTAGCATGAAGCTTGGCACTGCAGCTTGGATGACAACCAAAAACACTGTTGAATTTTGAGGCATTTGGCCTAGTGTTCCAATGAACTATGGCTGACACAGACAGACAGATAGACAAATGCATAGGCACTCAAGTGCACACACATGTGCATGTACACACACAGGTTGTTATGGCACAAACACATACACAGGGCTATTCGGATTTGGTTAAATATTAAAAGAGATGATATTTAATGGATAAATTTGCTCACATTCATTGGGGATAAGAAAGCTCATCCATCCAGAATTGTGGGGCACTAGGAAAAGGATGAAAATGGGAGTCCTCTCTTTGTAACTTTAGAGATATGACTTCAAGAGGTAAGGAGGAAAAAATTCCCACCCATTTCTCTGGGTTGTACTCCCCAAAGTTCATTCAGGCTAAATTCCCAGTAGCCTTGGGCAAACATTCCTGCCCATTCTTTCACTCTGCTTGCACTTTTGCAAAAAGGTAAAGAAATGTGGCCCCAGTTCAGTTCAGTTCAGTTCAGTTCTTCTTGTCTTGCCTTTTTCCTTGGGACTTCAGCTGCAAGGTTTGTTTTCAAATAGTGCTGTCTGTTGTTATAGAGAGGACATGTGTATTAAAGATCTCAAGTGAATAATGATTTTGCATTTCTCGACAAAATATAACAAATGGCAATGTCCATTATCATCTCCATTGTGAACTGTTAGCAATGAAGACTTCAGCTATTTTACTCATTTTAAACAATTGTGTTACCACAGTTGATATGGAAAGGGTGGTAGCGTTGCTATCAGATTCTTGTAAATTTATAATCCACAGAAGGCAGTTACAACTGACAAAATCTGATCAAAAATTATCAGAGAGATCACAGTATCATGTTAATGATGATCACTGAACGCAATTGAAAAATGTCGTTTGTGCCATGATAGGAATTCTTTTATCTGCATCATGAACTATTTATAAATTCAGGCTACAAGCAAGTCTTTGAACTCTTTAATCCTGTAATTTTATGCTCATAATAGCTGTAGCAGTGATTTGTGATGACCAATGGCTTTTTAACAAAATAAACTTTGAACTTAATATTGCGCTGTTATGTCTGTGTGAACTGTAGACAGAAACAGATCTCAGTTCAACCTTCCTCAGCTCAAAACAGGGTGTTACACCAGGATTTCCTGCCCAACATAAACAAAATCTCCATGTCTCCTGGTGGTAAGAGCTAAATAATAAGGTACAGGTAAATGAGGGAGAGGAAGAGACAGAGGGAGAAAGGGGGGCTTACACAGATCCATTTTTTTTCCAGGCCAAGAGTGTATACCACACAGACTCCAGAGAACTCTTATTCAGTTCCTACAGAGACCACATCACATACATGGGATATAAGAACAGAACAGAAACATCTAATACAAAAATAATAAAGTGGGCAAACAACATGAAGTCATCTTCATTTTTATGAGTGTGCAAAGCCTGTCTCCAAGTTGCATCCCACACCTCTTTTCAGGAGACTGGAGTACATGCAGAGGGAAGTCAGAAAAAAAATAAAACAAAGCAGGCAACTTCATTGGATAAAAAACAGGCTGGAGGAAAGAAGGAGGAAGGACAGCAGTAACAACAACCCAATTTTGTAGAAGGGGCAGAGGGAATCCCACAGGAAGATAATTCTTGATTCTAGGTAGGACAGAGAGTCTAGGGAGGATGTTGGCTCCAATATCCGTGGAAAAGTAAACCTTTGTTACCCTGTGTACTGGGGGTCCCGGGAGGGACACCAAAATGTGCTCAACTAAAGTTGGGGAAAATTAGCTCAGAGTACTGCTTAGCGTTATGAGAGGCAGGGTAACATAGCGAGATCTTGAACCCTATGTCTACGGGGTCGGGTCAAGTCAAGTAGCAAACAGAAGTTAAAATAATAAATGATGTTTATTAAACACAAGCAAAACAGTGTATGCGACACACTCATACAAGATAACTAAAGAAAATAAAGGTTGGAGTGGTATAGAGGGATTTTTAGAGGGACTGCTGGTTTGGGTGATACTTCACCTGTCCTGAAGCCCAGAAAAATAGAGAGCGAGGCTGGGGTGCGATGTAGCTCAGCACGTGGAGCTGAGGGGAGGCTCGCCAAGCAAAGCGGCAGCAAGGCGGGATGAAACTCGGGAGCGATCCGAGGAAGGTCTCGGAATCAAGGGTTTTTATAAGAAGAATTGTGACTGCAGGCTATGCCGTACTTAGGGAAAAATAATAGATTTGGAGTTGGAGACAAAGCCTCCAAAAGGTCAGAATCTGAATGATTGAGTTATCGCAGAGGTTCTCAATAGAGTAGCCAGTATGCAAACGCAGAGTACTTGGGTATTGTATAGTTTACCCATCAAGCTGCCATCGCAGGGCAGAGGCTCTTTTGTAAGTGGCGTGCATACTTAATTAGAGCACTTGCCTGGAGGTCTCCTAAAGCAGTGACTCAGCTATTTCTGGCCTGCCTGTATTGTAGTTTGAATATTACGGCAATTAACGGCTGAGCTTGTTTACGTGCTTGTCCGGTGGCCTCGCAAGCACGTGGAGAGGAATAGAGAAGTGAAGCCGAATTATGATATCAAGAGGATATCTTTAATATCCCCAAAACTCGGACTTGCCAGGGCAGTAACACCTTGCTTTAGGTTTTCATCTTAATATTAAATGAGCTATCAACAGTGCTGAACCCTACTCCCCCCACCAAAGAAAAAACAGGTTCAGGTCCTCAGCTAGCTCTGTTAACTTTTAGTCTAAAGCCTGGTCTGGATTAACCTCTCCACTGACACTGGAGTAACCAGATTTCTCTGCAGAGAATTCCATAATGAAATGGTGAGAATAGTGGTAGAAGGGGAGACATGTGTGCCCACCAACAGAACAAGAAAGGTCTTTTTAAAAAAAGATTTTCCAAAATTCTGAAATCTTGGGAGAAACTCCACAGCTAGAGGGGGCTCTCCTGTGAAGACAAGTACCAAGTAAGTAAGGAAGTTGGTAAGATTTTTATCCAAGTAAACATGCAGGGGATAGGGTTGTATGTTAAATAGCATGTATTTCATGGGAAATATTTGCTTTCTGCATTTACACACCCAGACATTTCTGTGAAAGAATATCAAATTGATACAACTGACAGTATGTATCAGTTTACACAGCTATCTCCTGAAGTACATAGCTTTTGCTTAAAGTGAGGAGATCCTGATGTATATATACTACTTCCTTGCATTCATTCATAGTATCCCACATACTAATGTGTACTTGTTGGGGCATGTGAGAACATAGTAGTATATCTGAAAAGCATACTAACTGGTATTTGCAAGCAGAAGGTGAGCAATAATTCATCCCACCTATCCCTACAGGGTCCTGCAGAGAAATAAAGTAAACTTAAATCTTCTGTATAAAGGTTTACTTACAACTACCAAGGATTTCATAACGTCTCATGGTGAGAGGCTTTGTAATGTGTGATCTTCAAAAATGGATGTCATAAAAATAATTGCACACTACACAATGAAGGATGAACCAACTCAGGCTAAGTGCATACTAACCGAGGTGGAAAAAAGAGAGTGTGAATAAGGCCAACAAATAGGAAATGAATACACATAATGCCTAAACTCTTGGAAAGATATGCCAGCTAGCAACTACTGAGTATAGGAATGCTAAATTGCTACTTCAGACAGTACCTCCTCTACATAACAGTTTTAGAATGTATCTATAGTCACCAGTGGACATTACCAAGGGGAAACTGATAGATTGTGTAGATCTTTAGGAAAGTGTTTGCAGCAGATTGTTTCTCCTGGAACTTTGATGTGTACATATGTGCTGTACTGCAAATTTCTCACATCAGCAATGAAACAAATAACATTCCCATGAAATGTCACATTTTATTGCCAGTAAAGTAGAAAACTATTTCAAAGAATGTTTTCCAAACTATTGGCAGATGCAACACAAGCCCAAAGTACCTCATGCATATTTATTAGCTGTCAAGGGCTTTGTCAGCATGGTTATGTCAAATAGGCTTTTGCCCTTAAGGGCTGTCTTCTCTTTACATTTTTCAGGGTATGATGGTGTAACTGTTCTTAGAAAAAGTTATAAGCAAGGAAGACAAAGTACCTTTTAGTTGAGAAAGTCTACAGACTCTAGAAGATATTCATTCAAAAGAACTAAGTTGTTTGTTATAATTTTAAGTGTTTTTATGATTTTATATCCTTGTAACGTTCTTTAACTGTTTTAAATGTTTTTAACCTATTTAATGTGTTTAATTTTTTTACATGTGTTTAAAAGTGTGTTTATTGTTGGAAGCCGCCTTGGGTCCCAATTCTGGGAGAAAGGCAGCCTACAAATACAATCAATCAATCAATCAATCAATCAATCAATAGTGATAGCCTTCGTATGTACTAATGCAACGTTGTCACAGGTCTTAATAATGTCAGGCCCAATATCAAGGGTTCATTTAGCAGCTAGACTTCTAATGTGTCATATGTCATCATATACCAGTGACATCTTTTTGATTTCTGCTTAGGACAAACAGGCCAGCTTTGCACAGAATAAATGGATGCAGATCAGACATCCAAAAACAGTAGGGGAACATTTCTGCCTCACAGGATACTGTGCTGCTGTTCCTAAAGTAGTCAGTCTCAAAGAACAAAATATTATTGTCAGACTCCAGTGAGTTCATCACAAAATGCAGTTCTAGGACTTGCTGCTTGAAATGAGATTAGGCTTGCCAATTTGGGTACAAGACGAGCTCCTGTACCTTTAATCCTGAACAGATCATGGAGCAGGACAAGGTACCATAAAGATCCATTGAGCTGGATGTAGGTACCTGTCATTCTTCTACTTACAAACCCCATCTTTCAGCTGCAGCCATCCCCTCCTCCAACCTGGCTATAGCCTCCCTGGTAGAATGTGGGGGGAGAGGGCACAGAGGCCTGCCCAGCTCTGTTCTTGTAACTGGTCCCACCACGCCTCCTCCCATCACTCTCCACTGGCAAGGCAAAAACCTTACCAGTGGAGAGTGATGGGAGGAGGCATGGTGGTTGTCCCCTCCCAACAAGGCAAAAACCTGGTTGGGAGGGGACAATTGTGGCTGACAACTTGATAGTCCTAGTTTACGTGAAACTAGATAGGAAAGAAAATAAAACTGCATGAGTAAGAATTGTATTAATTATGGGGAAAAAAATGAAGTATAGTTCCAATAATAAAACAGTACAAAACTGTCCCAATAAATCTCAATAATGAGGTCAATTGCTTTTTTAAAAAATACAAATGTCACTCCCAGCTATGCCACATAAAACAATTGCAGTGTTAACATTCAAGGTAGTGCTAGTCACCCACTGAACTGGCCAGGCTAATTACTGAAACTGATGGCATTTTACATCTTAGCTAGCAAGAGCCAACTGGAGTCATACAACCTCTTCTAAATCTTGCCCAAATGTTGTTCCAGAGGGTATTCCAGTCCTCAGGAGCAGATTTTAGGATGTACAAGAGGCTTCAGGGAGAAGGGGGAATCATTCAAAATCATGTTCCCATCTTTGTAAGTTTTACGAATACTTAACAAATGTTCAGTGCTTTTTAGCTTATGGAACTCATAAAGTCTTTCCCTTAGTTTCATCTTGTTTTGTTTTGTTTTCTTTTTCCTCCTATCTGGTGAACCTCTGTGGGAACACATAGAAGGAAAGTGACATTTGGGGGAAAATGGGAGCTACAGCATTAATTCTGCTTAAAACAAACACCTTATTTATGCTGTTATTGCCATACTGGAAGGAACTGCTATTGGACTGGGAGGGCCAAACTGACTCTGGATTAGCATGTTGGAGGCTACATACCAGCAGTGAATGGGTCCTTATCCCCAAATGGGTGGGCCATGCCACCTGTACCCCCAATAGCATATGCCCTTTGAACCTATTCACATACCTGCTCTCCCCCTCCTGCTTCCCCTCACACACACATGTGTTTCAGTTGCAGAGACTCCATGTGTTTATTTCAGCGAACAGACCAATTTAAGTTCTAGGTCAAACATGCTGTCACTGATAGCAATTCTTTCATAAGGCAATAGAGAAGATGGTGATGTCCTGGGATTGGATACGATACTATACCATATCCATAACACTTAGTAAAGTGTGGTCTTTTACATCTTTTTGGACTGCAAAAAGAACTCCTAGGCAACTTATGAGGAATGATGGGAGCTGCTGTCCAGCAACATCTGGAGAGATGCACTTTGCCCACCTCTCACCTAAATACAATATCTGTTAAGGATGTGGCCCTTAACAGCTGGAAGTTCCTGGCACTTTGGAACTTGAGTGAACATGGAGAAAACTCATCACAACTGGTTAAATCAACGGGCTTTTGCTAATGAATAAAATCTATAGGAAGTACATTCAGTATATATTTCAGTAAGATTCATTTTTGTATTGAGGTGTTTTGAAAATGTGGGTCAAGAAATCTATTCTATACACTGCATAATGCAATCAAGAATTAGACTTTTTGCAGACACCTAGAATCTTATTAATAAATGCATACTTATTTGTGTGTACAAATATAGCTCAAGATGTGACACATGCAACTGTCAAGCAAAGTGGTTAATGGACCACATTGTTACCATGCTGTATATCCCCACTCCGTGATATGATTGACAGTGGACATTATTTAATTGGCATTATATAAGTGATACATTTATATCTGAAAAGCCATGCTGGCAAAGAGGACTGGCTGTACACATGCAAAAATAGGTCAGAAGGGACCTCATGGCATGGACAGCAGGTGATGTCAATGTATACAGTCACCTCTTTGGATGCTTAAAGAATGTGTTTGCAATGAACAAACTGTTGTCCTCACAAAATTCAGTCAGTCATTCTCCTGCTATATTTCTTGTTCCTAGGCCAAAGTTTCCTACAATCTTTGATTCTGCTCTGTTTCCTGCATTTGTATTCCAACTGGCTGCCATTAGCAAGAAGTCCTGTT
The DNA here is from genome assembly GCA_030412105.1 of Cyclura pinguis. Lineage (NCBI taxonomy): Eukaryota > Metazoa > Chordata > Lepidosauria > Squamata > Iguanidae > Cyclura > Cyclura pinguis. The sequence continues at coordinate 138,774,413 of CM059600.1, forward strand.
TTGGTGTGCAATCCAGTTCCTCCTGGAATCCGGCATAGAATCTTTCAGTTTCTTCTTCTGCCTCTATAGTTTGAGAATAAATTTGGATTATTGATGGGTTTTCCCTGAAGTCTTACTGATATTATTCAGTTATATTTTGCATTATATCCTTTGACTTCTTTTGCTATATCATCGTCTCACTATTGTCCTGTGCTGGTAACCTGCCAAGGCTTCACAGCTGTGTAATCAGCAGTAACTATCGAACACCATTTGTTAAAGCAGTCCAAAAGCAGTCCAGAGCTACTGAGTCTGAATTTACCAAGAGTCCAGGGAGAGCATATCCATGAGCAGAATCAATAGTCCAGGTAAAGGTCCAAGGTCTGAAGAACATGAGCAGAGAATGCAGGAGTCAGCAAGGCTGCCACCACCAATGGAGTCAGTAGATTCCAACAGCTTTCTGCTGTCCTGACCTCTGGTTATATAGCCTCAGCATCCTGGCCAGCTGTGGCCTAAATTAATGAGCTCTGCCTTTTCACCTGCACTGACCGCCATAAGGACTGTCCCTCTCATGTCTCTAGGGTGTGGCTGTGGGGAAGAGTCCTGTCTGGGTCCTGGGGCAGGCTCATGACAACTATTGATGCCACCCCATTTCTTCTTAGATTTTTATTTCCTGAGTCGAACACTGTGCAGTTGTCTGACTCAAAATATCTCATTCTCATTTACTTTAGCTCACTCACCGCCAAGTATTGCAATGTTTATACATTCCATTTCTCATTTTACTATGTCTAGTTTCTCTTGATTTGTGCTTTTCACACTCAGTTTTTCTGTAATATATTTTCTGCAGGTTCGGACTTTTCTTTCACCTCTGAACACATTGTAGCTTGCTAAGAAAAGAGAAAGTAAAGCTGCCCTATGGTAACCCTATGGTAATTTATATACCTCCTGTATAAATTAAACCCGCCTCCTGCATAGGTGAAATGTAACTTTTTGGTGTCGAATTGAGCAAACACATGAGTAGATGAGAAAAACTACTAGGAGGCTATATAACATGTAACTAATGAGCCTGTGTGAATTTTTAACCAATGAGGAGTTGTTAGCATGTACCTGTAAAAAAGAAAGAGTTCATATATGCTGAATGAACAATGTATTCTTTGCTTGGCCTTGCTTTGGCTGGCCCAGCTATGCAGCTGAATAAAGGCTTCTTTCTTAATCCACTCGAGACTCCTGAGTTTTTTGATTGACACATGGCTCAGGGGAGTGCCATTTGTGGCAGCAACATCAACAGCAGAACACCCTTTCAACTTGAGGCCAGTTGTTTCATTAGTGACAGTGCTACTTGTGGTTGTCCTGTGCTGAACCCCAGGGGCTTGCTGAGTGCCATCCAACCTGAGAGTTTCATCTTCACTACTATCTCTTGTTGCATTTTGGATTGTCTCATCAGAAGGTTTTTGTGGTGAATGACATTCAAAAGGGGTTTACTGTGCCTTTTTTTGCAGAGTACTAGTAATTGTTATCTCTGGTACCGCACCATTGTCTCTGAGAGATCCTCTGCCAGTGTCACTCCCCATCATGGCTGCCCAGTAGCTGTTTGCCACATTTATTCTGGCTGTTCGGCAAAAGCCTGTTTGACATTGATGGCATGAAATAAAAATATGAACATTGCGATGCAAAATCTGTTCAATTTGCAGTTAAAGCAAGAGGGGATATGCAGTGTTAAAAGTTATGCTAAGTAAAGTCCACCCTTAAGGTTATTTTAATCCTTGTAGTTAAAAGAAAAATGTACTATTGTACATTCTAAGATCTGAGAAGTTGGCCATGAAGGTTTTTGAACTGCATTCTTGCCAGCATTGATAACAACACTGGGAACAATGGAAGGCTGTATGTCACAGACAGATGTACAGGTGCAAGCTGTCTGGATATGGTCAGCTCTGCGACATTGTAGTTGAGAAAGGCGACTGAAACCAGATTGGGGGAGGGGGAGCAGCTAGCTATGAACTCTAGTTACCTATAGCTTCGTTAAACTTCATTGTAATATTAACTTGCACATGTCCAAGATGGGGACTGGTATTATAATTTGGGACCACCTCTATGGACATGAACAATGCTTGAATGCTGACATAATAATGTATTCATAACATAGTTCCTATATGAGAAGGTTAAGAGGGGACATGATAGCCATGTTTAAATATACGAAGGGATGCCATGTAGAGGAGGCAGTGGACTTGTTTTCTGCTGCTCCAGAGACCAGGACAAGGAGCAATGGATTCAAGCTGCAGGAAAGGAGATTCCACCTGAACCTCAGGAAGAACTTCCTGACGGTCAGGGCTGTCCGGCAGTGGAATCTGCTGCCTCGGAGTGTGGTGGAGTCTCCTTCCTTGGAGGTTTTTAAGCAGAGGCTGGATGGCCATCTGTCGGGAGTGCTTTGAGGGTGTTCCTGCATGGCAGGGGGTTGGACTGGATGGCCCCTGGGGTCTCTTCCAACTCTACATTTCTATGATTCTATGATTCTATATGTATGTATTTGGATTAGCCAATTAACTAGCTTTTGTAATCATGCTTAGCAGGGTATATAGCTGCCTGCATGCAGCCATTTCTTTGGAGTAGCTTGTTTAGATTGCATGGGCATAGCTATTCCCCATTTGTGTAAATGAAATAAAGAAGAACCCTTTTCTTACTATCCAGGTGTCATTGATTACCCTTAATAAAGTTAAGTGCGGTCACAACATGGGTCACTCTACCAGCACCACTGCTGCTATCAGTATAACCTTCATAGGAACATGCAATCCCACCACAATGGGAAGATAGTGAGTACATCTCTGAGATTTGCAGTGCAGTTCTCCAATTAACAAGAATATACACATGTGTATACTGGGAGAACTGCACACAAAGGTGCACATGTCAGAGGAAAAACAAACAAAATACATATCTTGGAAGAGAAGTACTTGCAAAAATGTGTATAGTTAGATTAAAGCCTAAAGAAATACTTGCTGGTTCTTCAATATGTTAAAAGATTACACAACAGCAGCGGCAGCAGCAGCACTGACAATGGAATATTAATTGTTGTCCAAGCTTTTAAAAAATAAGTTGATGCAAACATCTGATGGGATGAACCTATATCTAAAACAAAAATCTGTATGTTCTAGAAAGAAAAATACACAGATTCTTCTTTCCTTACGTTTGTTTGCATGTGTATCTGTTTGTTTTCTGACACTGTATCTTTTCATGGCAAAATCAAAATGTATTTTATGGGGCAGGAGAAAAATTTCTTTTGGGTAATATAGTTGCTTTCTTTATGTCTGTCATATTGCTCTACAAGCAACAGACAGGCTGGATGATGTATTCGATGTTAGTGACGTTCATACTATTTACAAGGAGAAACGTATCTCCATCCATGAAGGGATTCTAATCATTTAATGGGAGCCTGAGTCCCTGCTTGGAACCAGATTTCCTCATCCTGCATTATACTCTATTAATATTCCATTAGATTCTCTTAGTAACTAAAGTATTCTGTTGCCAGTTTCTGAGAAGCTTTTGGAAAACATTTTATCTTAATAGGAATAGCCTGTCATGCAAAGAAAACCAGTAGACTTCTCATTATCACTTTCCTTACATGGAAGTTTATCTCTTTTTGGCTGCTGCTACAGAATTCCACACTGCCTGCTTCTGGAAAATAGACCGTTTTAATGGGTGAATTTGAGTGACAAAGGCAAAGAAGGGTCACACAATGTGCTAGGATTAGAGCCAATCAAATAAATATCGAGGATGGGTTTAAAGAACTCCTAGGAGCTGTGCTTTGAACATTTGAACCTCTGTAGGGGCATAATAATTAGGAAATAATTAATCAATAGCTTAATAGCAGGCACATTGAATTAGGAAAAAGAGCAATGTGGCCAGGGAAAACAAGAAGAATGCTTATGCTTGCAGCTGGATGCAGATAACAGGAAAATCAGCTTGTAGAACTTAGAATGACAGGAAGCCAAGTAGAGCAACAGTAGATAGTAAAAGAGATAACTGAGTAGACTCAACAGGTGTGAAAGAGAGGTAGACTTTGTGGGTTTGAGCATCCGGAGTAAGCCAAACTAGGCCAACGAGAGGAAGAGTGACCACAAGAGATGAACTTTGGTGACCGAGAGCCTCATAAAGCTTCAGTTTAATATTAAAAGTCACACCCCTAGGGAGGGGTCTGGTATTAAAATTTGGGACTGCCCCAGGGGCATGCGTAGTGCTTGTATGGTGACATAATAATGTATTCATGACATAGTTCCTATACGCATGTATTTGGATTAGCCAATAATTAGCCTTTCTTGCTTCTGCGATGGATGCTTAGTAGGGTATAAAGCTACCTGTGTGTAGCCATTTTCTTTGGAGTAGTATATTTTTAGTGCCTGATGCACAACTGCTCTCTTCTTATACAAGGGAAAATCATTTAATAAATTCTTTACATTTGTTTGCTGCTAAAAACCCTGGTGTGATTTTGAATTAATGCGGTAACACCTCCGTTGGCATTAACATGCTTTGCTTGCTCCAGGGCCTCTTTAAAATGCCATTTGCATTGCCAACAGTGTAATTGACATTGCTCCCCAAGGAGCAGTAATGGATTGTAGGAACTTGAAGGCTCAGGAGAGACATGGGTTTGGCAGAGGTGTCTCTTCTAATTCCAAGAAATTTGGGGGGACTCTAGATTGTGCTACTGGATATCCTTCTCATACATAAGAAGGAGGCACCAAAACCCCCTCTATTTTGTTCCTGCTTGCATTAACTTTCATCAGATGCTTTGGTGCTAATCAGCATAACTACTTCATTTTACTGGGTGGTGAAAAACATGTTTGTATTTTGACTAATTCTCTTAATATAGTAGATAGTAAATGTGTACAATAGTATTAAAAAAAAATAACTCAAAGAGCTGAAGAAGGACTTCATTATTATTTCTGCAATGAAACTGTTTGGCGCCTTTTCCACATTAGCATTCAACCCCTGAAAGCCAGATGTCAGTAACTGCATACAAAGTTATGACTGGAGAGTTTAATTTATTTTGAAGGGATTTTTAGAATAATGCAAGAGACTAGAAGTTGTTAATAGGTGGCATAGGCTACCTTTAAAAAAATGCATTGAAAAGATCAGACCTTTGGGTAATCTTCCTGTGCAATCACAAGATCCCAAGGCCAGAGTTCTGTTGGTAACCTGTGCTAGCGGCCACATTTTCCCCCCATGTCATGCTTCAGTGGCAAGGGAAAGCAAACAAAAGAGGCTCTGAAGCCACCTATTTCTCCAGTGTTTGCCTTCCTTCAACACCTGTGTCCTTTCTCCTCTTTTCGGTGCACTGATGTAATTATGCCAGTTTAGTAAATGAACAAGATTCTGTTCAAGGCCTCAGTGAAACATAAGTTTTGCTTCCTAGCTTACATCTCTGTCCACTAATTTGGGGAGCAGATGGCAGACTAGATGTGAAGTGATCTTTGAAAAAAAAGCCCCCCCCCAAAAAAAACAAAAAACAAAACCTGAAGAGCATTCAGCAAAATGCTGCATGGTGTGTTTGAGAGATCTAGTGATAAGAACTGAACTATGTCCTGATAATTCAGTGCCTATTAGAATCATTACTAACCTAGATAATCCAGTGAGCAAGCAGCATGAGGTGGCATCCTTTATCACTAAAGTTTCTATGGATGAGGCCATCAGCAGTTTCACCATCTTGCTGACAGTCTTACAACACAAGTTATCTGTCAAGATGACTAAGAAAACTTTACTTAACTGGGCCAAAAATAGGACTAGAATGGATCTAAATATGATAGATTTTGTCCAGGAACACCTATTTTATTACATATTGAGTTGTTTGATTTATATGCTTCTTTTCTCCCAAGAAGAGATCCAAGAGGGCTCATGAGCTTGAACTGAGATACCATGGCAACCTGTTCACTTTCAGCATTTACCCAATGAGTGAAGTCTCACTGTCGGGGGTTTGCTTTGTAACAATTTAAATAGTAGAAGTAAGCCTCTCCTAGTTCCCTGGGCAAATGTTGCAAATTGGAGGGAAAGCTTAGTTTGTTTATAGAGACCTCAGTTCTGTTTGCAAACAGTGCATAGAAGGTGCAGCCATGGGAAAGATGAAGAAGGAAATGCAACAGAACAAAATACCCAGGGAAGGCTGGGTGAAATGCCATAATGTCAAAATGAGTTTAATGAGTTTCCAGGGAAAAAAAGGGCAAACTTCCATTTTATCTTCCTTAACCTTCTTGGAATAGATGAACTAGGTACTACTAGGAGGAAAAGGTAAAAAAGAGTAGAGAAGCTTATTTGAGGTGTACAGATACTTATTGTGGACTATAGATGTTTGGAAATCAGTTTCAAATAATATAGAAATGATGAATTTCTTTTGGAAGGACTAACTCTTCATGTACATGTCTTATGTATCTGGCATGACTGAAGTTTACTTAAATGTGTGTCCTGTAAGGGAAATGGGTATCACACCTAACTAAATGTGCAAAAGAGATTTATATCTTTGTAATTAATAAGGAATCCATTTGATTCCTCACTCCAAAGCAACCCGTAAAAGAGAAACAAAAAAGCAACCAGGGAATGGGTGGCATTCTGGAATACAGAAGCGGTTTATATCAGGGAAGAATGAAAATGAATTATAGGCAGTTGGCATTAAGGGGGAAGAGCAGGTTTGTTACATGCAACAGGTATCTACTTTGAAACATATTTTTGTTATAATTTTCCTACACAAAAGAACACTTTTCAAACTTTTCAAGGAGGTAGCCTGTTAGTCTGGTACAGTAAAGCAGCATTGAGACTGTTGGTATCCTAGGGACTTACAATACTTTTTTTTTTTGGCATGGAAGGATAAGCAGAGGCTTATCTCTTGTTGCCTGAGGCTGTTAAATATACATGGTGCTGCTGCCTATTTATGTGCCACCCTAATCTTTTAAAAAGTGCTCCACTAGTCTTACTAGCACTGCATACCCTCCAATATTTTACAGATGAAAACCAGGACACATGTGATCAAGCAACATCAGAACATGGTTAAGATAGGAAAAATTATTAATGTAAAAGAATAGAAAAGCTAGGAGAGGCAGCACAGTTTGCTTCTGCCTGGCTTCCAGCAATGGGTCCCAATTTTGAGAGAGAGGTGGCTTAGAAATACAACAAAATAAATAAAGGGAAGGATTCTCCTCCTCCCCTCCTCAGCAGCTGCCATAAACTGAGGACAAATGGGGAAACTGCAAGATGGAGGGAGAAACGTACAATATTTTAAAAGCAGCTGAAAAAATAGGATTGTTACCGTATGAATTTGGACCACAAGTGGATCAGCAGCAAAATTAAAAGGAATTTATTTTTCTCTTGTACAAGACAGGAGCAGTTGTGCATCAGGCACTAAAAATATACTACTCAAATGGCTACACACAGGTAGCTTTATACCCTGCTAAGCATCCATTACAGAAGCAAGAAAGGCTAATTGTTGGCTAATCCGAATACATACATATAGGATACATTATATACATGATACATGTATACATGATACATTATTATGTCACCATACAAGCACTACGCATGTCCGTATGGGTGGTCCCAAATTATAATACCAGATGTTAAACTGAAGCTTTATGAGGCTCTTGGTCACCAAAGTTCATCTCTTGTGATCACTCCCCTTCTCCTTGGCCTAGTTTGGCCTACTCTGGACGCTGCAACCCACAAAGGACCTTTCCGCACCTTACCTTCTTCCAGCACTGGTGTGCAGGGATCGCATGAGCAACCTCTGGTGAGAGGCTCTCGTGTCCGGGGTCCTTTGACTCCGCACGAGCTGCCTGCTCGCGCAAGAGCCCTGCCTTTTCCTTCCGCAGCGCAGCCTGGGAGTTTCCCAGGCTGCGCTGGGGCAGGAAGCGTGACCCGCGCAGCTCCGGAGATTCCACATACCAGGTAAATGTGCACAGGGCCCAGGAGCAATGCATGATCGTGCACCATTTTCGGCTTCTAGCCAAAAATGAAAAGGTGTGCAATCTGTGCCTGCTGGCCCCTGGAGTGCTGCATTATTGTGAGTGCATCGTGCAGATTGCTCATCACGATCACACGATGCTCCAGGTGCCCTTTCACTTGGAAAATGCCATGCAAAAAGGGCCAAAGGCTACCTCTCTTTCACACCTGTTGAGCCTACCCAGTTAGTTATCTCTTTTTTCTATCTATCGTTACCCTACTTGGCTTTCTGTTATTCTAAGTTCTACAAACTGATTTTCCTGTTATCTGAATCCAGCTGCTAGCATAAGCATTCTTCTCGCTTTGCCTGGTCCCGTTGCTCTTTTTCCTAATTCAATGTGCCTTCTATTAAGCTATTGATTAATTATTTCCTAATTATTATGCCCCTACAGGATAGGAAATGATTAATCAGAACCATCCCTGCCAAACTGGGACACTTGGAGGATATGGCACTGGGTAGGCAGCACTGGCAAGAAATAACACCAGCAACAATGCAGGCATGCAGAAGAGAAATAGAGGAGGTATCTATTTTGTGATGGCAGCAAAAAGATGGAGCGATCTAGCAGAAGAGGAAGAGGGCAATGGCCGGGCACGGCAACAAGGAGAAGCAGTTGCCACCACCTCCTGTGTCCAAGCAAGCAGGACATGGGGAGGGGCAATCAGTGAGCACAGCAACAAAGGTCAACCATGGGCAAATGATGAGGTGGGAAAGGAAGAAGGCAGGAGATGGAGGGCCAGAGGGTGATAGAGCAGATGGTAGGTCAGCAGGGAGGAGGAAGAGGAACATCGCCAGCAGTAGCACTACATGAATGAACAGCAAATGAAGTCCTAGGATATGGAGGAATGGTGGTGGGGATGCCATGCAGTGTGGCGGACTGGGCAGAGAAGGAGATAGAAGAGAAGCCAGCAGTGGTGGAAGCAGGACAGTTCATGGCATTCTGGCATTCTGCTGCCTAAGGTGGTTGCCATGCTGTTTATGAACTGCAGTCTGCTTCATCACATGTTGCCTCTGATGCCAGATAATTATTTACAGGTTTGAGTGGGAAAGTATAATCAGTGAGGATGGACAGAACTGAAACATTAAAACTACAGACATTGATCATGATCTTAACTGTGGTCATTAACAAACTGTGGTTGGGGACAGCACATGTATCCTAAATGATCTGGCTGATACACTTATTGTGATAACATATCAAACAGAACAATTTTTTTTAGAATATGAGAAGAAAATTAAGTAGCATATTTTCTAGTTGAAGTAAAATATTTAATCTGTATCTCTGAAGGAATTCACAATTTGTTTTTTCCCCACTGTGATTTTAGTTGTTTGCTCTCACTTTACTCTGCATTTTTCTCCTCCAAAATCAGCTGAAAATGTAACAAAAAACCATTGTGGAAAAAAAAAACCCTAATACTACCAGAAGCTTGTATCACTATTACAAGAAATCTCAAAGAAGTCCTCTGGGCATATGTATAAATTGATTTCCAGTCTTGTTTCTTCTTTCTTTCTATTGATTGTGATTTTACACATGGAAATTAATTATATCCTTTCAGGACTACATACAGACCCTCGAAATTTAAAAGCAGCATTCTGATCACAAACAGCAATACAAATAGGTGCTATATTCTTAGAGTCAATTTATAATGCAGATCCCACACCATAAATGCTACTTTTTGTTCTGCTCCTCAGAGCCAGCAGTTCAGCTTCTCCACGTACTTTCTTTTGATACATGTCCTTCAGGCAGCCTTTAAAATAATATGGATTACTTCCTGCCATAGCAAATGGAAATTCAAACAATCCCTCCTGCCCTGGCTGATCATTAAGAGCGTAATCCAAACTGTGGGCAACCATTCACAGAAAGGCAACATATTCATAAATTTCCAAACTCTTTTTACTGATACAACTCTTCAATTTACATTACAAGTTCAAACTGGACTGATTCTATAATTAGATAAGCCCCCTTACCACTATAACCCCTTGTTGTTGCCAATTGCTGTCAAGTCAGCTTCAGCTTGTTGTGGCTTTATGACTGAAAGGCCTCTCTCTCATCAACAGCTCTGACCACATCATGTCACTCAAAGCTGTGGCTACCTTGACTGAGTCTATCCATCTGTGATGCAGTTTTCCTTTTTTGCCACTGACTCCCACTTTACCAAGTGTTATAATCTTTTCTAAGGAGTCTTGTTATCTGATGATATATCCAAAGTATGATAGCCTCAGTTGGTCATTTTGGCTTCTAGAGAAAGTTCAGGCTTAGTTTGGTCTCAGATCCATTTGTATTTCTTTTTGGAAATCCACAGAACTCTCGTCCAGCAGCACATTTCAGATGAGTTGATTCTCCTTTCTATCAGATTTCTTCACTGTCCAGCTTTCACACCAATACATAGAAACTGGAAATGTTATTTCCGATTGGTATAGGTGTTCAGTTATATACTTTTTCACATGAAGATCTTGTCTAGTTTCTTCACAGCTGCCCTTCCAAGTCTCAGTCTTCTTCTGATTTCCTGACTATACTCTCCATTTTGATTTATGACTGAGCCAAAGTATAAAAATCTTTATTTTGATATCTTTGCCAACCACTTTAAAGCAATGTAAATCATCTGTGGTCATTATTTTTGTTTTCTTAATGTTCAAATATAACTCTCCTCTTCGACTTTCTTCTTTGAATTTCCTTCATAATCATTCTAAATCTTGGCTATTTTCTGCTAGTAGTATGATGTTTGCATATCTTAAATTGTTGTTCTTTCTTCCTGAAATTTTGATGCTTCCTCCTCTTGAGTCTAATCCAGCCCTATCTTCCTTAAAAGTAAATTATGTTTGTATTGTGTCAGTAAATTTTGTCTGTTTTACAGAGATGTTTTGATGAGCAGAATTTACATTGATTTACTTATTTGTAATTTGATTAGAATTTCTCCTAAAAGTGCTTTCCAGTTCTTGTGTCTTCATCATGCATAGCATGAGTCCACATTCCAAGTGCCCTCTGTTTGTTGTAAAGAAACAAAATAGCAAAGGAAGTATGGCTTTCCAGAGAGAGAGAGTGAATTCTGATGACTGCTTTTTGCCTTGAGAGTCCATTTTCCCTTATTAGTCAATCATGAAGTAATGGTGTCCAGGTCATTGGTGAGCACGTAGAGGATTCACACACTGCTGCTAGTTCTTACTTTCGATATTTTTTTCTTGCTATTCCTGTCAAGGAACACTGCAGGTTCTGAGACAGAGCTGGGCCACCAAAGACCATGTCTGCTGAAGCTTCAGAGATTTGATGGAACACAGCAGACTTTCCAGATATTTTCTATATGTGTTAGGACTATGACTCCCACAGTTCTCCAGCCACTGTAGTGATTGAGAGCTTCTAGGACTTGTAGTCCAAGATACTGGAAGATATCAGGCTGGGCAAGGCTGAAAGAGAGAACACTGCAATGTCATTCTTTCTAATCAGCAATGTCCTATACAATGCCCCTCTTCTTGTAGCTGTTTTCATATTAACAGATATTAATAAATAATATAGTCCTTTCCTACTGGCCATGGCCTGCGTTATTATACTGGTAATATATGTCCTCTTTCTGATAAATAAAAAAGCCACACTGTCACATTTGTTCAGAGAATAGAAGGCTAAAGCAAAACTGAGAGAGTGAACGAATTCCTCTTAAGTCTAAAAGGCATAACCTTGCCCTGTGAGAAGCTGGTGACCTCAGAAACTAATGAAGATACTAAAATACTTTGATGCACTCCATCGTTTTAAAGATGCAGCAAGTGGAAATCAGATAACTGGCAAAAATGGAGAAAGATACCTGCTAGAAGCATGTAATTATCTTGCACTGAGCGACAAGTCTGCAGCTTAATGCATGGGTGTTAGGAAGGCTTTAGCAAAGGGGAGGTGGCATAGTATCAGTGCTCTGTATCAAAAGGAACATATTTGTGTGGGGATAGGGCAGAGTACTATCAGGCCTACCTCTCCTGTATAGATTTCAGAAGGGCTTGCTGATTTCTTCTCTCCTTATATAGTATGCAGAAAACATACATGTGGGACCTGTAACAGAATGTTGTAGAATGGATTGCTTTCGTTTAGAGTCTCAGTATCTGTCTATATTATTTTCCTGGAGGAAATTCTACCTCATCTTTATACTCCTTCCACTTCACTTCCATCCTGTTCCAATATTTTTGTTCCTTTTCCAAACAGACAGCCAGAATTCCCTGGCTAATTTATTTTTTCAATCCCCCCATGCTCTAAGCATTTTTGTACTTAACATTTAATATTACTATGTGACTTTACATTGACTTCAACTTATGTTGACACTCTTGTAAGGTTTTCTTGGCAACATTGGTCCAGAAAAGGTTTGGTGTTGCTTTAGGCTGCAAGAGTGTGACCTCCACAGGCCACCCACTGGGTTTCCACTGGTAAGCAGAGAGCTGACTCCTGGTCCCCTGGAGTCCTTGTCCTATACTCAGAACACCACACCGGCTCTCTTATGCCTACCTCAAGGTTTTTCCAAACCTGATTTTCTCCTTTTGTATGTGGATGGTGCTTTTTTGCTGTATTTTGGCACTTGGAAAATGAGTTCACAATTAAAAAATAGATCAGTGTGCTCTGTTCCTTCTTCCACATAACATACTTTTCATGCAGGGTAAGTGTGCAAGTATTAGTGATTTTGTAGGATTTCTCCCTTTAGAACAGTGATTCTCAAGCTTTGGTCCACCAGATGTTTTGGACTTCAATTCCCAGAAGCCCAAGCCAACAGAACTAATGGGCAGGAATTCTGGGAGGGCAGGTTCAAAGCATCTGGAGGGCCAAAGGTTGAGAACCACTGCTTTAGAAGAAACCTGGATGGCAAAGCCAGAACTACGTGGAGAAAGTAATCCACATCAAAGGACATCAAAGGACAGGAGCATCATGCCCCACATAGCTTAGGAGTGCTTAAAAACTTGTTATCCTGGTTGCTGAGCAGATGACTTCTCAGCGATGAGTAACAGCCTCAGTGTTTTAAACAGATTATCATACCAAATACCAAATGTAGCAGTTGGAAGGGAATTTGTTTCAGGAGATGTTCTTGCAGAACTTTAGAAATAACAATAACTTAATGATTCTTTTAAAAAATATTTAAAGATTACAACACTATCAGGTGTAAAAAAAATAACACACTGATTGGCATCCTGCAGGTGGCATAGGCTGATATAGCACTTGTTCTCCTGGCTGGTTGATCGCTTCTGTGTCAGTAGTGAGTAAGGATTTATTTTATTCTTTCAAGGTGCTAAACTCTCTCTCTCAAATAGGTTCAGCACCTTGGATAGTTCCTTGACAGTTTGAAGTAGAACCAGAAGTAGACTCATCCCACCAATATGTGAGCCACCAGCTCCCACTGTGCACATCTAACTGGCACCTTTTTTATGGTTTATCACAGAAAAGGAAAGAAAATATGAGCACATCCCATGTAGCCTGAGATAGCCTTGTCTGTGAGAAGCAGTCCAAAGGCATCTTGCTCATTTTGTGAAGTTCATGGTGAGGAAGCATGCCATAGTTCTTTCATCCTGAAGGAAAATATTTGAGCTTCCTTGGAGATAATGAGTAGCATTTTTTTTAGGAGAGCCCAATGCAAACAAAAGGCTAGCGGCAGTTTGTTGTAAAGCAATGGGTTTTAATTTCCCATTCAAGACTGAACCACCACAAAATACACTGCATCGCTTTGCTCACAACAACAATATTGTTATTGTCAGGAAAATCCATTTCCTTTTAAGAGGGTTTGTAGCATTGCTTTGAGGGAACAAAGAAATCTGAGGTATGGTGAAAGATGACCTCATCCTCTCCGTTAATCAAAAAAGTCCCAGTACTTTGACCCTGAAAGCCTTGCCTCTGCTACAGCACTGCCTCATGGAGGGAATATCTGAATTGCAAGGAGTATTCTTCTTCAAATGTATCTGAAAGCAAAGTTTGTGTCCCTAGATATTCTGGCGCATCAGAAAAGTCATTTAGAGACTTTCCAAAAGTTCTAGGGGTGGGGAAACTAGTCCAGCAATGAAATATTCAGTACAGAAATGTAGAGGCTGAAGGTCCTTGTCAGTAAAATGGAAGAGATGATAACAGGATTTATTAAATGCAGTTGCTAACAGAGAACAATGATGTTTGACTTAAGGACATAAAAATAAGAGTGGAAATGGACCAACAGTCACAAATGAAAGCAAAGAAAACCCAAGACAGCTTTTTGAAATTACTAATTTTTTTTAAAAAAAAATAATCTTCTTTCAACTTAGGCACTTTAGTTCCAGACATTCTGTGCTTACACTAAGAGACACCAAAAGCATATTGACTTTGTGAAATAGAAAACAGGAAGGGGGAGGGGGAGAAGAGATGCTTCTGCATGGAATAAAGAAAAGCCATGAGAGCTTGTGAGAAACCCCCCACACAAGAAAAAAGCTAAGCTGAGAAAAGGCTGGTTTTTCTCCATCTTCATCACATTATTAAAAGTTCAAAATAAGCTAGGTTCTTAAAAATATAGGAGGCAATTGAGCTGGGCTGTCCACAATTTGTAATCCATATGCAAAGGGGATGTTTTGTTTTACATACATTTTTCCCCTGCATGAAATACCTAATCTAGATATTTTCTCTCAACCCTTTGTGAAAGAACACAAAACTGTGGGAAGGTGAATGCTTGGTGGCTGGAAAGTGAGAGGACATTTCTGTTGCCAAGGTAAAGACTGAAAGGAAACATTTAATCCAAAGCTGAGAAACACCACTTTTTTGGTTTACATATTTCAGAACCACTAGCCAGAAGGGCTTTGGACTACATCCCCCATTGTCCTCAACCAGTATGACCACAGGTCATGCTTTCTGAGGGTTTTGGGGAATCATAGCCTCAACGTTCACTTTCTCCACCTCTGTTTTAATCCAGGGGCAGACTGACGAAGAGTTGAGCTTCATAGTTGATTATGAAGAGCAGTGAGACGTAAGTTTTGGGTGGCAAGGGAGGAAAAATATATAATGTCTTCATGGAAGAGGAATGAAGTCCCTATCAGACTTAGAACAGACTCAAAGTTGGGTCAGCAAATCAGGCAGATTTCTAGATTGTACCACTTTAGAGTGCAGGAAGGAAGAGTGATGAGTGACTAATGCTTCTCTGTGTTAAAATACTCATGCACAAAGGTTAGCTGTCTCTCCTTGAGATGCTGCTATTTGCTGTATAGTTATTTTTATTTTTCTCTGTGTGGGGAAACTCAGGTCTCTCTCACCAGAATGGGTGGAGTGTTTCTGGCCAGTTCTCAGGAAAATGTGTAGGTCTCTCCAGCAAATTCCTCAGAGATCGGAAAGGATCCAGTTTAGAGGAACACTTTTGCTGGCAGTAGCCACTTCAATTACTTTCCTCCTCCCGCAACCTTTGTCACACCTTCCAAAACTTAAAAGAAGGGAAGAAAAGGTATTGTATCCTTGCAGAAATAGAAGAGGATTCTTTCTGAGTTGCTAGGTTCTCTAAAGCCTTCCAAGCCTAATTGGACTCCTTCATTGTTGATTTGAAGCTGGATGATATAGTGTTCTTCCTGTGAAATGAGTTAGAAAGATAATAAAACATACATTTCTCAGAATCAGCTTTGCTGCCTGTAAGCATGCTCAGAGGCTTTCATTGCAAAATAAATAACTGGTTATGTGTCCCTTGACTTAACTCTGGAAAAGGGTTTTTTAAAAATAAAACAAAACATAAGGCAGTGGGAATAAGTAATACCTTCCAGCAGCAACAGACTGTAAGAAAACTGTAGAAGCAGCGTGGCTTTAGTGACAGAAGTTCCTGATTCAGTGGGAAAGAGAAAATGTCAGTGGGGAGGACTTGTTAGTGATTTTGTACAGGCAGGTAATGAACAATTCTTCACATTTCTGGTTAGGTGAATTCTTATATGAAGAGGCTCAAAGATTTGGGTAACAATACAGCTTAAAAATTGAGTGCTGTTCTCCATTCTTTTCCAGCCACTCATTACCTCTTCAAAGGTTTGGAAAAGCATGAAGCAAGGGAAGAGGACAGAAATACAGTATATTAGAAGGCTGACAGTTTGATGTTTCCAAACTGGGGAGAGTTTATTTCTGAACCTAAGTTACTCTGTCGTTCACACATACACATTGCAATATCAAGGATTCCATGAAGTCATATCAGACTGTAAGCATACTTAGTATCTATGTCACAAGTGCAGTAAGATGTATTTGGGAGGAGTAATTACTCTGGATGTTCTTAGTAAGTTAAAAAGGGGGAAAATCCTTGCAATTATTGCTTAGTGCTTCATTGCAATGACTGGTTACAGAAGCCTCTAAAGCTCACTTCACTGGCTGGAATCTTACTGGTGGACATAACCATAATAACATATATGGACATAACCAGAGGTTACATTACTTCTACTTTGTGCAAGGAGGTATTCAGTACATCTTTGTGCAGCATCCTCACCCTGTGCAAAACAACTTCCCTTTGTTACGAGGTATATGCTAGCTTTGAGAGATAGGTTCTGAAATGTAGGATTGTGGCTGTTGTTACTGCCCTGGCTAGCCCGAGCTTTGGAGATATAAAAAGATATCTATTGATATCAATAATTCGGCTTCACATATCCCTTCCACGTGCTTGCGAGGCCCCCAGACAAGCACGCATACAGGCTCGACCGATTATCGCTGTAATATTCCTAGACAATACAGGCAGGCCAGAAACAGCCGACTTGCCGCTTTAGGAGACCTCAAGGCAAGTACCTCCATTAGGTATGCGAGCAACTCTCAAAAGATCCTCTGCCCCACGCTGGCAGCTTGATGATCGAGCTATACAACGCTCAAGTATTCCGCGTTTGCATACCGGCTACTCTATTGATAAATTTGGCTCTAATTCAATCATTCAAATTCTGACCTTTCGGAGGCTTTGTCTCCAACTCCAAATCTGTTGTTTTCCCAAAGTCCGACCTAGCCTGCGGTCACAATTCTCCTTATAAAAACCCCTGACTTTGAGCGCTTCCTTGGATCGCTCCCGAGTTCCAGACTACCTTGCTTTCACTTTGCTTAGCGAGCTTCCCCTCAGCTCCACGTGCTGAGATACATCGAACCCCAGCTTCGCTCTCCATTTTCTTCTGGACTTCAGGACAGTTTTTGTATCACCCAAACCAACTATCCCTCTAAAAATCCCGCTATCTTACTCACACCTTTATTTTCCTTAGTTATCTGTGTGTTTGGGTTGCCTACATCGTGTGCCTGTATTTAATAAAGATCATTCATTATTTTCAAACCTGTCTGCTTCTTGACTTGGCCTGACCCTGTAGATACTGGGTTGTAAGATCCTGCTAAGTTACGCTGCCTCTCGTTTTGCCAACTTGTGCTCTGAACTAATTTCCCCAACTTGTAGCAATTTGGTGTCCCTCCCGGGACCCCCAGAAAACAGGGTAACACTGTTTTGTGCACTTATACTCATGAAGCCATCAGGAAGACTCCATGTGCTAGATGTTTGATTATATCTGGAGGAAGAAGCAGCAGGAAGTGACCTCATGGATGGGAAGAAGGAAATAAAGTATAAGTATAGCAACACACACATGAATGATAAGAGTTGAATACACTAAAAGCTATTTACCTGTTCAAGATTAGATTAATGTGGTTGGAGCCTTGACCTGTTGCAAAAACAGGGTTCCCTTGAGGTTTGTATGTGATCTTTCCACACTGCTGGGTTTGCAGTGTGGTGGAGCAGGCTTGGTTGAACTAAGAATTCTTCCTGGGGCCAGATCTATTCAGGCCTAAGGGAGGAGGTGGCTCCATGCACCCTGCTTGCCTGGGCTCCAACTGGCATGGCCAAGGCTAGAGTCTCAGAGACAGCATTACTAATACAACCCCTATCTCTTTATTCATACTAAATACTACCAGCCCTTGGGGTGGCAAGGGAAGAGAGGTCTACAGTATTTGACTCCCCAAGACCATTTCATTCTTGACAGTTTTACAATGTGAGAGGTTTGTGCCTGTACATGTGTGATGCCAGCAGCAGAATGGAGTTGCTTGCTCCTAAGCACTCTAGAGATTTGTTCTAACTGTACTGTTAATACTCCAAGCATCACACATGGCTTGATGTGCACATTGGATCATGTTACTTGCTATTTTATTGATGTTTTAACTTCCCGATCTGAAAATTTGCCCTTCCCTCTTAGTATCTTTATTCAGTTCTTCTAGAAACACAGGAACCTGCTTTTTGTTGACTGAGATTATTTGCATGCCTGGCAACATTGTGCAGGTGAAAGCTGGGACATGTGTGATCAGAGTGTGGTCAAGATGGCAGAAATTACTAATGAGGAAGAACACATGAGCTAGAAGAGGCTGCAGGAGTTTGCCTTTGCTGGAATCTGGATTGGTTGAGAGCAAACTGATTTTGCACTTTGAACTCAGTTTGCAGGAACTGAAGTAAGCTGAGGACAAAGTGGGAAAATGGGAGGAGGAGAGAGAACTAGGGACTTTTTTAAAAAGCAGCTGAAAAAGTGGGATGACAAAGGAGCAATCAGGACTGTAGCTGCCAAATCAGGATGGTTGGAGGGGATGCATTTGTTAATCTAAGGCTGAATCTACACAGATGTGTGATTTGACCCCTGAATTGGGCTTGTGGTGGGATCAGAGGTGGGAGAGGATCAGGCAAGGTTGGTAGACGATTGCCTAGGTCAGGTCACCTGATCTTTCCTACCACAGAATGGTGTCTCCCTTGTTTGCATTGATGTCTAGAAGACTGTGGCTTCACTGTTTTATGGCGAGAGGATTTGGTGTTTGTATGTGAAACTTCACAAACATACTATTGTACACTTTTGCAGGTTGGCATTTCACCTCCCCTGCTATACTGCCTTCACCTTATAGAAGTGTAAGTGAGAAATCAGAATGGTGGGAAAACAGACGAAGGCTATTTGATTGAGCTAATTGGCAAATACATGCATGTGTGGCAGGAATAAAAAACCCCCACAGTTGCTCTGGTCATGTGACCAGACATAACCAGTATGGCAAATGTGTGTGCAACAGAAACACCCCTTTGCACCAATGTGGCTATGTAAAGGCAGTCCTGTGTGGCTTTCAATTTGGATTAAAAGAGGTGTGTGTGGCAGTAAAGGGGTCAAACCAAAGCAGACATACTACACAGTGGAGGCTGGATACAGCCCTTGTGTTGATTCAGCCTATGTCAGTGCTGTCTACACTGACTGGTAGTGGCTTTCTACCATGCCAGACAGTAGCTTTCCCAACCCTTCTGGAACTGAGGCTGGGTCCTTCTGTCAGGAAAGTGTATGTATTATCACTGTGCTACAACATCCCCCCAATACACACATACCCCTAATTTTACAGAAGATAAGAGATTATTAACTGGAAGCTCTAGCTCCTTATCATCTGCTGATTATCATTCATTTTAACAGTAAGCTAGTTACCATAGATAACAGCACAGCCAAAATGTGCTTTTGGACTCTGAGGAAATATTGGGCTAAAAAAGATCCTAAACTCAAAATAGAAAGAGATAATGTATCAGACAGAAATATATCTGGCCCATTAGCCAGAAAGCTGGTAGCCACAGAGAAAGTTGAACGTCCACCTTCGTGATGGGGATGAGTCACTGTTTTAGCTGCAACACCTCAGCTGTAAGTAATGTGGGAACAACAGTGACTCAGTGTGGTGTGATGCCTGGAGTATTTGGTTTTAATGTGGGAAACTTAGGTTCATAACTTCAATGAGCCATGAAGTTCATTGGATAACCTTGGGGAAATGCTTCTCTTCCAGTCTTTCAGAGGGTGACTATGAGGATCAAACAAAATAACCCTGCATTGACTTCTTAGTTCACTAAGGGAAATTACTAAGTAAAATATGAATAATCCTTCATAGTTATTCTTGCAAAACATTTCCACATCAGGGTATGGAATATTTGGCTTTCAAGGTATGGTTGGGTTGCAGTTTCTACCATTCCTCACCACTGTCCCTACTGGTTAGTGATAAAAGGGAGATGCAATCCAACATCTGTAGGACCACACATCATCTACTCCTAGTGTAAATAACATTAAAAGTACTTTCTCAAATGATATATTTCTTCTGAACATTTTGTTTTTTGTTTAACCTTTTCAGGATTTATATCCAGCCGCTTGTGTGAACAATTTCCAAGGGAGTTTATAACTATAATTTTTTTGTCAAAAATAGCTTGTAAAACTCCTTTTTTTTTTGTGGCAGTGGGGGACTACGGTACACTGTGACTGTGTAGTTTTAAATCTTATCTCTAGCTCTCTAGTGTACCCATTCCATACAAAAAGGTTGCCCATTCCCTTTGTTGTGGCAAGGAGCATTGAATGTCAGGATCACCAAGGGACCAGGCCTGTCCTCATCCAAGCCAGATAGAAGACACTTCTCACCTTCTAGTGATATGGCTGCACAACATGAAGAAAAGACTCGTTCCAGCTTTTCTGGCATAACTCCTGCTGCTCTTTTTCTATGTATATTATTGCTAGAGGATTTAAACTGGAGGCACAGATATCTCTTTCTGATTATATTTCTGTATTTATCAGAGGCTACTTTAGTCACAGTCCTGATTCTTGGCAACAATTAGCACTTCTGGGACAATGATGATTTGTTCTGAAAAGTGCTGCACGCAATTTGCATTGATGTGTTTGGATGAAAAGCCACAATTCAAAATGCTACACTTCAGCTCTCTGAGCATTATAGAAATGTTGCAGGATGGTTTTTTTTCCCCTTAAAGAGAGTGCTGTGCAGTATAGCTCGTTATCCCATCTTTTCACTAGATTGATATATGCAACATGTGACTGCAGGGTGGGGAATATGTGGCGCTCCAGATGTTAGACACCTCAAGCAATGTAGCCAACAATGACAATCAATGTGAATTGCAGTTCAGCAGCCTCTGGAGGCCTTGCATTCCCAAGCCCTGAGAGTTGGAGGATCTAAGTAACCAGGCCTCCCAGAGGAACTTGGCAAGAAATCAGAAAGGCCCTATGGAACTCAGTGGACCAGGCTTTCTGAGGCACGGGGAAGAGAACCAGAAGCCTCTTTAGAGTGTGAGCATCGGACTATGACCCTGAAGACCAGGGTTTGATTTGTCACTTGGCCATGGAAACCCACTGGGTAATCTTGGGCATATCGCACACTCTCAGGCCCAGAAAACCCTGTGATAGATTTGCCTTAGAGTCGCCATAAGTCGGAAATGACTTGAAGGCGCACAACAACCAGTGTAATTTCCAGGAGTGCTACAGTTTTCTAGCAGTGCATACTCTCAAACATTTCACAGGTGAAAACTGAAATGCGTGCGGCCAAGCACAATCAGACTGTGACGAAGATAGCAAAAATGATTAACGATGAAGATCACATTAGCTAGGAGAGGCTGTAGCAGTTGACTTTTGCTTGACCCTACTAGGAAAGTAAAGATTCCACCCCTCCTCGCCTGTCTCTCCTTTGAACTCAGCTTGTAGAACCTGAATGGCAGCAGGGGGAGCTCTTGAGCTGCAGGACTCATCTCCAGCCAGAGCCACAGGGACCAACAGCTGCTGCTCGCCATCTCCACCCTGAGCAACTGCTTGTCATCAGCAGCTCTGACAGGGGCTTCAGTTATCACAGCCTGCTCATCACTATTTCTGATTCATTGGGCTTTTCTACCCTAACAGAGGTAATACGTTTTTTCAATAGTTGAAAAAAAATTAAAAGAGTCAGTTCTAATCCCATTTCCTTTTTCATCTGTTAAATGACACAGGAGAAAATGATGTTTCATACTGGCATGGATCTTAAGTCACAATTTGTTCATAAAAATAGCCACAGAAATAACTTGACAGTCACATTAGAGGTGCAAATAACATGTGCAATGGCTTTAATAATATATAACAACTTCTGCATCTGTAGCCATTTACCCAAGAATCTTTTCAAAGCCTCTTTTAAAAAATGCATGATTTAAGACCCACAGTAACAAGTTGGTGAAATACGTATCTACAGACCGTGACCTTTGGATGCACGAATGACTAAACAATACAGTGACTTCCCGGAAAGCAGCTACACAGTGGGATGAAGAACTCTTGGGGATTCTGACCTGCTTAATATTTATATGGAACCTCTAGCACACTTCACTGTAATCTTGCTGACAGTTCAGTGCTCTCCAAGAGCAAGCATAGACTCCGTACAGGGAGATACTTTTCCAAACATCCAATATGCCTAACGAAGGCTGAGCTTTGTGCCTTGGAGTACAGTAGCTGCAAGGACACGGAACTGAGAGTTACTGCTACCCAGAGGTAGCAAATCAAGGTTAATCACACATAAAGAATTAGAAAGTATGTGCTGGCTTGTCCCCCAGAGCACGGCATGTTTTTCACTGAGGGTTTCCTTGCCATCCTCCGAACCACCCAAGGTTGAAAAATCAACAACCTTTTTTTATAGGAACAAGGATATGTTTGTGCTATCACCTTGGCCTTGGTTTCAAGGATCCTGGCTATGGCCTAGATCCAGTAAGCATACTGGTAGAGCATATGGCTCTCCCAATGTATTTATGCCATAATCTGTGGGAAGTTTTTCTCTCATCCCTACCTCCTTCCTGGTCACTGCTCCTCCCCACTCCCGCAAAAAAAACCCCAAAACCCTCTTTTACTTGCTTGGAGGGGTGTACCTGCACACGTTCTGGATACATTTGTTCAGGAAGATTGATCAATATCTGCCCCCACCATAAGGCTGCTCTTTCTTTCCTGGATGTGAGATTTCAGCTGGAATGCACAGAGGTTCACCTCGTCCACCTGCTGAATAGATAGAGCTAGGAGTTACAAGCAGGAAGATTCCATTTTGCAAAGAGGAACAAGATGCCGTCTTCTGCAATGTCCCTGCAGGTATGTATCTCATATAATAACTGGTTACATTGACGTTTGCTGCAAACAGGATCTGGCCTTTTATGCTTATTACTACACGTGAACACCTTTCCATGCTTGAGATAATGACCAAGTTTTAGACCATTTCTGCACTAACTGTTATAGTGTTATTATTCCGCATTCAACATCCTATGGAATCCTGGGGTTTGCAGTTTAGGGAGGGGTCTTTAGCATTCTCAACCAGAGAGCTCTTTGGCCTCAGTAAACTACAAACCCCAGGATTCCACAGGATGTTGAAAGTGGAATAATAGCACTATAACAGTGTGGGGTGCAAATGGCCTTAGTTAATACAGGCGGCAGTCTAATGCACTTACTAAAGGGTAGGTCTGGTGAAAAAAGTAAGACTTCTGTCTAAGGAAGCATAGAGAATTTCTGTGACAGTGACTTCATCCAAGATAAGGAACAAAACTTTCAAATTAACCAGGGCTTTTCTTCATTTTCAGCTTGCTGCAGGCTCCTGCAGCAATACCAAGATAGTGTAAACAGTTTCAAGATTGAAGAGAGATAAGGGGTGGCTGTCTCTGGATATGTCAACAAGGCTGAAATATTGACATTGCACTAGAGAGCTTTTTGGCCAAAGCTTGGCAGTGCTGTTGTTTGTTTAACAACGTTGTAAATAACAAGCCCTGAACCAAACTACAAGCATGGCATCTGGGAAAGAGGAGAAGAGAGCATTTAACTCTATGTCCCCCATGATCCCTATTGGAATTACCCCCCATGCCTGGTACTCACAACAAGTGGAAAGCTCTTATTTGCATTCAGTAGGAGCCTTCTTCTTATGGAGAATGTTGGACATAGAGGGGCCAGGGTACTGCACTAGTCTGGATATCACCCATGCTGGCTATCAGACAAATAACAACTACACGTTGCCAAAGTTAAAGTCACATCTAATTTGGCTCTCATATGAGCCGTCGTACACAGATTCCATGGCCTCTAGCCCTGAGTTCCTCCTCCCCAAGTGATTGTTCTGACAGCAAGGGAATTAAATCACGATGATGACCATTATCACAATCATAACTTTTTCCTAACTAAACAGCAATTATGGAAGTTTCCTTGTCTTTTTCTATTGCAAATGGTGGTTCCAGTCTAAAGGTTACATTGGGAACGATATATGGGCTTGTACATTTGGGGTTATTTGTTGCTTTGTTACTTTTTTTCTTTCAGTCATTTCCAAAAATTCCAACCTTATCATGGGGTTTTACCTGGCAGGATTTGTTCAGAGGAGGTTTGGCACTGCTGTCCACTGAGGCTTAGTGTGACTTGCCCAAGGTCACCAATGGGTTCCCATGGCTGAGCAGGGACTCATGACCTGCTCTCTTGGAGTCCTGAAGGTGACTGGGAGGTCAAACCTGAAAGAGGAACATCCTCAAGGTATAAGCTAGGTCATTTATCAGGTAAATCACACCTGTTTTAGAGAATAATAGTCTTAAACAGAAGTCATAATCTCTTCTGTGAATACATGCTCAGAAGGGAGATGTCTCCCAGCAGGGCACACAGATTGCTTCAATCCTGTTCCTGTACATCTGGATGCTTTCTCTATCATCCTGTCCTACCCACAATACAGAGCTATTACAACAGCCATTATCTCTTTGTCATCTAAGCACTGAAACCATGAGTACCTCCAGACCCCATTGTCTGTGTTGCAACTCCCATTGTTCACTAGGCTGGGAGCGCAATTAACTCATACCCCTTCAGGGAGAGAAATACAGTATATAAACCCTTGGTTTTGAGAAATCAAGTACAGTCAGATGAAATGCTGGACCCCACTATGTCACTCTGTCAATCTGTCTGCCCTTAGACACAAGCCTAAGTCACATTTCAAGATGTTCACCACTCTTCTGGAATGGTAACTATATAACCCCAAACCCTCAGTCTCTCTCTCTCTCCATATAATTTTTCCTGCCTTTATCCTTCAGTTAGCTCTTGTATGAATGTGTGACTGTATGTATCTTGTGTGCATACCTGAGTGAATTCCCTTCAATAAACCACATTGTTAGCTTATTTTGGAATCTCTGGCTGGTTCTTTTCCTGTGTAAGCCCATAAACATTGGTAGAAAAAGTCTCATTAAGTTACCCCTCTCTCGCAAGCCTCCTCTTTGAGCTAATTCATTCCCCACTTTTACATAGAGATACTGGCATCACAAGGTAGCCATTGTAGCACTTATGTTTTGGGGTAACGTATGTATTATGAATGGATATGTAAGCATATATCAGAGTGAATGTATTTGGTGGTCTGACCTATTTCATTTTTGACAGAAACCTCCTTGTTGTGTGGTAGCCTTACCAAACCCTGGTATAAAGTCAGGAAGGTTAAGCCACATGAAAATACGGTCATTAAACTGGAAGAGGTTCCTTTACCTAAATTTAGCATCTTTAACTAGTGGCTCAAGAATGACAAAAAAGGCCACATTTTCTACCATTTCCAATTAAGCTTATAGGTGAAAAGATATTCCTTAAGCAGGAATATAGAACCCAAGTGTAAAGGTGATTTCTTAATAAGTCACGTAGACTTCAAAAAATGTGAACTTTTCCATAAGTGTTGTGTGTTACCTTCAGGTTATAATTTTCCTCTAGGGTGTAATTTGCCCTGAATAGATTAAAATTAATTATTCATGCTCTGAAAGAAAGGATAGTTTTTGTGACTTTTAAAATATAACATTTTTTTTAACAAAAGCATTTTTTAAAAAAATTCTCCTAACATTTCATATGTTGTTTTCATTGAATAATACAAGGGATGTCATCTTATGGTAATACAGTGACTCAGTGAAGCTTGATGATGACAGAAGGCAGTGCCACTTGCTGAGTCACGCTAGTATAGGTCGTGATTGCAAAAGAGACTGAAAGTACACAAATGGATCACATGTTGAAGTCTTTGCTCAGTTGCTCCATGAAGTCTCAGATAAAGAGAGCTGTGTCCTCATTACACTTGAACTAAACTTCTTCTTAACACCCATATGACCATGAGATGAAGCTATCAAATGATAATTCCTCTCTGTGGCCAGATATAACAGTATTCCCCTAGTGACCCTGTCAATTGATTAGGACATGTCAGATGCTTATTTTGCTTAATTTGAATTTCAGGGAAGGAATTATGTGTGAAAGGATGTAATAGGAGGAAGAAGTTTTCAAAAACTCTTAATAGTTCTTAATTTTTTAAAAAAACAACTATATTTTACATTTAAATCATTGGCATCAGAAAAGATGTAAAACAAGGAGGCCAACCCAAAGTCTGTGGCTCTCATGCAGGTGCCTCTGTCCATCTCTGCAGTGCTCTAGGTGTCCCTGCTGTCACCAATACCATCAATTTGCTGTGCAAATTCAGCAGTGTAGCTCGAAAGAAAAAGCATCACTGTCACTTTTAGACCACCATTTTTATTCAAAGAAGGCAGATGCTTTTTGTGAGCCTGGTATATCAGTAGATTAACACCTTGTGGAAGGCTTTTAGGAACATCAATCTTCTTGTAAATGAGGTGTGTGGTAAATGGGCACTTTGCCTAAATGAAAAATGTCACCTTTACTGTGATTAAAATATTGGGGGGGGGGGGGAGAAGGTAGAGGACGGGAATTGTCACCGTTTCACAGCACGGTGTGGTCTCCCATGGATTCTGGTGAAATGACCCCTGAAATAACACCTGTCCCTATTGCATTCATGTGAATGAACACACTTCTATTTGTCAAAGTAATCCATTATTGTCTACCTCTCGCATTGTCCTAGAGACATAATCGTAGACTCAGTATCAGCAGTAGGAACTATGTAGCCCAAATTTGGCCATTTCCACATGTTACCTGAGAATGTTCCCCTCTACACTCAACCAGCTCCCTGTGGAAGAGAAAGCAAGGGACACACCTCTTCCTTCTTTAGCATAGCTGGGCTCTTTCCTATGCTACACTGGGCAGGAAGCACCTCCATTGTGCTTCTGGCAGTTCTGCATGGCTGGGAAGGACAGGAGCATTGCGTGATTGGGAGCCCTGTGATTATGCTGGCTGGCGATGGAGAAAGATGGGGCCATGGCAACGTCATGCAGAAGTGTCATCATGGTTCACTCCTCTCTTGTCCCCATGCTGGGATGCAGTCGTCATGCAAAAAGAGACTCTGTTGCAAATGAGAGCCAATCACACACACACACACACACACACGTGTGTGTGTGTACATGCGCTATGTGGTGCATATTGCCGATACTCAGAGATAGATACGTTAGGCTTGAAAATTAATTTGATTGTGTTAACCATTAGAAATTGGGAAATGTACTAGTAAGAACATAGTTAATAGATAATAGTGGTCAAGCTATCATTAGTGGACACACAAACTATCAGTGTGGAGTAATGGTTTGTAGTTTACTGAGGCCAAAGAGCTCTCTGGCTGAGAATTCTAAAGGCCTTTCCCTAAACTGCAAACCCCAGGGTTCCGTAGGTGGTTGAATGTGGAATAATAACACTATAACAGTGTGGTGCAGAAATGGCCCATGAGATTGAGAGAGAATGGCACGTAGATTGTCACTGTTGACTTTAGGGAAGTAACAGTTACTGAAGGTTCAAAAGGGCTCTTTCTGTCATTTTAAAGTTGTTTTCTTCCAGCCTGAATTTTTTCCCCACATGGGCTACAAATCGCATAATACAATTGTTGCCTGGGAACAATAGGAGTCCAGCACATCTGGGGAAGACTGTTCCAAAGCATGAGATTTCATCTTACAACCTCTTCAGTTCAGCTGGTCACTCTTTTCCATCTCTCTACATTCCTCCTCTCCCCTCCCCCCACCATGTACACTTCACTCAAAAGTTAATAAGTAATAAATGATTTATTGCTGTTAGAGGACACTGATCCACCACAAGTGTAGCAATAGCTTAGCTACAAAGGTTGATCAGTGAATCAAAAGGAGAGAATTCTTAATCTGAAACTTTTCAGAGTCTCTGAACATTTTTCAGAGAACAGAACATTTTTCTTTTCCAGACTTCTGCTCTTGAAACCACACTATCTAAGCTGGGCTTCAGAAAGTTCCTTCTCTCTTCCACTTCCTCCCTTCTTCCTGCTGTGTTCACAATGAAATTACACAGATTGTTTAACAACAGAGCCATGCGACACCTTTCCTCCAATTCTAGAATTCCAGTTCTAATATATTCCTTCTCCTGAGGCAGCAAGACTTTCAGTTTGATTGAATGTGACTGCTGGAGCGGCACTCACCCTAACAAATTATAACAAATTTTAACAATCTGTTTTTAACTTCAGTATTAATTGAGGCATCCAGAAAGTTAGGTGAAATCAATATAATAATAATAAAAAAGCTAATCAGCGTGTTAATTCCAAGTTCTGCTGATACTCAACCATGTTGTACTTTTATATCTAGAAACTGGTAAATTTTCCCTCCACACCCTCACTATCCCAAGGGATATCCAATTTCACCAAGGTAGCTATTTCCATCACATGTGCATTTACACAAACACGCATAGAAGACCATTGTATTTATAGAAAATTAAATCTAATGTAGACTTTCTTATCTGTAATGCTAAGGCATTTACAAAATTGATCCCAGGGCTTGGGGGGCCTTTTCCCAGGAGGTGCTTACTCTGTCTGCACCCTTCTTTCTTTCCAAGAAACGGTTTCTCATGTCCCTTATCTTCCCTCTGTGCTCATTTATTTATATATTCACAGTATTTATCTATCCCTTCTCAACTCAACAGGGCCTCCAAGATGATGTACAATGGATCTGCTCAATTGCCCCGATGAAGAGCAGAAAGAAAGTAGAAGATGGTTCTCCATTTCCTCATATCTGTTTTTGGTAACTTGTAATGAAGCAGGGAGCAACAAAAGGCTGCAAAGAGTAGAAGGATCCTGTTTAAAGCCATTAGATGACCAAGGGAGCACCTATAGTAAACAGGAACTAGCAGGGGAAAACCAAAGCAGTCCCAAGGCTTGCAAGCAGAAGTGTGATCCAGCCAGTCCAAGATTCAAAGGAAAAAAGCAGTCCTGAGCAGAGTCCGAAGTCAAGAGAGCAAATTCTGCAAAGAGCAATTCAATGACGCATGCCAAAGGTTGGAGATCCAGAAAGCCAGAGATGTCGAGTAGGGTGGCACAAGGTTTGAGAGCAGTTTTCTTGCAGCAGTGGAATGGTATGGGCTGAGCTAATTTATGGTTAGTAATTAGCACAGCCAGACTCATTAGCTCCATGTCTTGTGTTTAAAGAGGAGAAAGGCACTGTATGAGCTTTTGCCCCATTGCTTTAATTTACATTGTTCAACAGTGTGAAACATTTTTTCCTTCTTCTCCTGATCTGCATCTGCTGCCTGGGATGGACCAGAGTCTGTCTCTGCCATGACAGGACTGTTAGCCTCTTCCAACTGGGGGCTGTTAACTTGGTTCTCCTCTTCCCCTTCACCACACCCTCAACTACATTTGAGGATGTGGTCCCAGGTTAGCTTCAGGGCCATAGAGCAGGCACCCCGGCACACATAATTCTATCCATTTCCTGACCATTGATATCTGCTGCCTGAGGTTATCGCTTCACTCTGTCTTATGATAGTTGCCTCAAAGGGGCATTGGGATATGTGGCAGTGTGCAGGCTCTGGACTCATCCCATGACTAAGTTCTCTGCTCCAGTGAGAGAATGACAGAAGACACTGCTCCTTCACCATCTTTAAGGGCCCTTAGCAGAGCTTCTTAATACTTTTACAGTTAGATTAAACACATTTACGGGGAGTTAGGTCTTCTTGGAGTCAATGTGACTGACTTCCTAGTATGCTCACTTTAGACTGCAGTGTTAATGTGATTGATTGCCCAGGACCTATAAGGTAAAAGAGTCTGTCAGCAAAGACTCTCACCTTTCTATTGATCCAGTCAGTTCACTTATCACTGATGTTATGCATGCCATTTTCGTTTGAACAATCTTTGTTTCTGTCTACAGTGATGATAATGATCTTAGAAACAAGTTTCACGCTAGGTCCAGGACTCTAATGAGCGATGCATGTTAGATGACATTAGCTAGGCGTGGAGGGCAATTCTCAAAGAGATCAAATATTTACAGAGACTGCCTTTGTGTTAGTAAGTTCACAGGGACAAGCTTTAACAAATGACAATATTCTTGGTGGCAGTCATAACATTCATAGTGCGATGCTAATTACAAACCTCTGTTAAGATTTCAAGGCAAAAGAATCTGAGTGTTACAGATCTCATAGTGCTGTTAAAATAGGAAGCTACCTTATGCCAGATCAAACTCTGTCTGCCAGTAGCTCTTGGCAAATATAAAACAGTTGCTACCTGATCCTGTTAATACGGGACCTTCTCCACAAAAAATGTGTGCTTGATCCCTAAACGAATTCCCTCCTCCACCAAGTTCTCTGCCAAATTCTAATGCTTGCTGGAGAGCGAGCGATATGATTAGCATGGTGGTCA
The DNA here is from genome assembly GCA_030412105.1 of Cyclura pinguis. Lineage (NCBI taxonomy): Eukaryota > Metazoa > Chordata > Lepidosauria > Squamata > Iguanidae > Cyclura > Cyclura pinguis. Next base: position 138,804,592 of record CM059600.1, read on the forward strand.
CATTAAAAAAAAATAAAAAAGACAACAGTACCTTTAATACTTACATGGAAAAGGAAATGTTACCCTAAGAAGTGGGGGATATTGGGGTCCACCCACAATGCCAGCAGTTGGCAAATTTGCCTTAGAATTTTGGGGAATTATAGATGAAAGGAGGCCTGTGAAAGGAGGGTAATGTCAGGATCTTTTCACCTATGGTATTACAGTACTAACTGTAGAGAGGACTCCGTTAAAGTTAACAAAGTATTTCATTTGAATTGACAGACACACAAGAAATCAGACACTCTTAAGAACCACATTAAGCTATCAGGAAAGAAAGATTGGATCGAGAGACAGATTGGGTGGAAAAAGTGATAGTTACCAGTCCTGAAGAAAGGGACTCAAACAGTGGCCATTTCCACACTACACTGTTACAGTGTTGTTATTCCACTTTTGGCATCCTATGAACTCCTGAGTTTGAAGGTTAGGGAGAAACCTTTAGAATTTTCCACCAAAGAGTTCTTTGGCCTCAGTAAACTACAAAACCCAGAATTCCACAGGATGTTGAAAGTGGAATAATAGCACTATAACAGTGTAGTGCAGAAATGGCCAGAATCTGAGAGTAGCATGGAGGAATAAGTCTCTGGAGTACCATGTGCAATGTGCAACATCTTCCATACTACAAATGGCTGGGGTTGAAGCTATGGTTTTATACTTCATTTCACACCCTGAAGGGATGTGTTGACAAAGTCATAATGGCTTTCCCACAGGATTGACAAAGGGGTCTGGAATGGGCTGATTGCTTAACTCCAAAGTGACAAAATACTGATGGGTGGTCTTTCATTGTATTTAGAAATGCAAAGGGCCAGGAATGGTAAAAGGATTATCACAAACCCATTAATATCATGTTTTTCCAGTTAATCCTCTCTGGACTTATGACCCTGAACATATCTCAGGTCAGCTTGACCCTGAAATACATTCTCCAGTCAGCGTGACTGCGACCATGCTTTCCAGTTGTTAATATGTCCAATTTATGAAAATCTCATATCTCACAGGAAGAGTAGTAGGGTATGGTGATAGAAATTTCAGCAACTTGTCATATAAGTCATGTCAGCTGAAATGCCCTGTTCTGTACACATTTAAAGGAGCCATGTTTTCTTCTTTGTGCAACTACCTGAATGTCTCAGTCTGTTGGGATACTATGATTGACAAAGCAATCCTAAGAAATAATGGAGAGAAGTGGAATGACACAGCTATCCATAACCCTGGCCATTTCTACACTAGATGGTATATAGTGCTATTATTTCACTTTCAACATCCTATGGAATCCTGGGGTTTGCCGTTTAGAGAGGAGCCTTTGAGGCCCCTCTCTAAACTACAAACCCCAGGATTCCATAGGATGTTGAAAGTGGAATAATAGCAGTATAACAGATCAATGCGGAAATGGCCCCTGCCAGGTCATGCTGGGTAGCACAGAAGAGGAGGGTGTACATTTCTCTCTGTCTCTCTCCCTCCCTCCCCACTCCGTCTTCACCATTCTCTCCCTCCCATCTCTCCTTCTGTCCCTCCCTTGCTCTGTGTTCACTTTGCTCATAATTGCAAATTCCCAGTCCCCACTTTTAACAGCAATTGGTTTGACCCGCATGGAGAAATTGAGTAGCTTTTTAGATTCAAGAGGTCCAAAGTCAGCTCCTGCCAATGGTGATACTGCAAAAAATTTGTTGATTTTGACCAATAATAGCACTATAAGAGTCTAGTGTGGAAATGGCCTGAGTAACTTTTGGGGACTTGAAAATTAGTTTTGAAATAAGAAAATGTGGAGGGGGTTGCTTTTAGTGTACCTACAGCACAATCTGTTTCACACACACCAATTTGATTCCTGGATATCAGATCCCTCTTCCCACTGATGGTACTTCCATCCAAAGACCCCTCCCTAAACTCCAAACCCCAGGATTCCACAGGACGTTGAAAGTGGAATAATAGCACTAAAACGGTCTAGTGAGCAAATAGCCTCAGTCAGGTTCAATGAATTCTTTGCAATATCACCATTGGCTCTGGGTAGTCATAGCCTGATTCTGAGGGAAATTTATTTGCAGGCCTGGAAATCATCCTTGCCCAGTCACAAGTTAAAGAACCAAGGATTTTCTCTTTTTCCTTCCTCCTGCACTTTACAAACTGGTTACAAAAGCGATCCTGCAAAAATGAACAAAATGGGAGTCAGAGACCTGCTTAGAAGTGGATCAAGAGTAGGCAATGTTTGGGATTTTCTGTGCAGTTTTTATAACACTGAGATTCCATGTACAGTCAGCCCACCACATTTGTAGGTTTGACTTTCATGGATTTGATTATTTTGTGAGTTTCTTCAACCCCTGCCCCCGTGCTTCTTTTCCAGGTGCTTCTTTTCCAGGGAACTCTTCTCTTTTGGCAGCTCTGATCTGGCCACACAGCCCTTTAAAAACCCACCCTTCATCCTTGTCTTCTACCACCTGCTGCCTGGCCAGTAAGGAGAGCTCACAGCCCATTTTCTCAACACCCCAAACCCATTCCTGATGCCTCCCACAGCCGAGGAAGTAGATGGGTGTGAGAGAGGAAGTATAGGGACACCATACCAACCCCACCTTCCCTTCCCTTTTCTCTCCCTGACCTGGGAAAGTCTGTTCTCCCCACCATGCCTCAGCCCCCCTCCCACAATCACACACATTTTGATATTTGCAATTTTTTCCACTTTTGCAAGGCTCTTGTGCCCTTAACCCTAGTGAATATGGAGGGCCAACTGTAGTTTCGTATAGTAATGAGCCTGCTAGGTAGTGCTCAGATCACAAGGGGTGGCAGGAGAGAGGCCTGCCCTTTTGACATTCTTTGCCTTACGCTTTATCTACTAAAAGTTTGAGGCACATGATGAAATTTGACTAAAACTGAAGGAAGTCAGAGGTGTGATTTAGACCTCATTAAGCATCCTCCACTTGCATAATTCAAATCCTGCTCTTGGGGGTACCAGCTTGAAAGCCCATCAGTGGTTCATCTAAAGGCAGGGAGAGAGAGAGAAGAATGTATAAATCAAATAGTAGAAGTCCAGTTGGGGTTATATGTGTAAGAGAAAACCCTAGCTGCCTTGTCTCTGTTCTGTACTCAGATTGCATTTTCACTAACAGGAGCTTCTGAGCAGAGTCATATAGTGGCACATTATTTTATCTTTCTTTTTGGCAGAAGTACTAGCGAACCTTTTGTCTTTCCCCAGCTGCTAACAAGATTTCTTTCAAACTAGCTGCTGCAGGTTTTTTTTTTTTTTTTTTTGGTAAAGCTTGTCTGTTTCTTAATGGGAAGGAAAATGTTCCTCTGAGTTCAGAAGAGGAGATCTGGACTGAACTTACAGCACCAGGCTCTAGTTGTTACCATTCCCAGTTATGTTTATGCATTACAGAAGAAGCAGAAGTAAAATGAAATGAAAAGGCATGTCTCTGCCCCAAGGACCCTCCATTCAAAAATGCGATAGCAAAGAAACTGAGGTGAAAACAACATGGGAAGGTAAAGGTAACAAAGGTGGAAACTGAGCAAATATTTCTAGCAGACATGACCAAACACCCAATCGTCTGTTTAGCAGAAGCAGAAAGCAGCAATGCATAAGAACAGAAAGTGACTGCTATGTATGACTGTTCTCAGGAAACTGGGCAGAGTCTTGAAAAACTACTTTTTGGGGGACCGCATTTCCCAGAATCCTTCAGTCAGATTTGGCATACTGGCCTAGGAAATCTAAGACTAATCCCAAAAATAATTTGGATGAGGACAGGAGAGAGAAGGCTATCTTATACAGAGGCAGACTGTTGATCTACCTAGTGCAGGATTATTTAAATATACAGGCAGTGGTTCTTGTTGGTATCAGGAATGACTTTTTCGTAGTCCTATGTGAAGATGCCAGGCATAAAATAGGGACTTTTAGCATGCAAATCAAAACAAAGCACAATGTGGGGTGATGGGGAACCAAATTCATTTTCACATAGACAACATGTTTCTTTTTTCATCTACCCTCCCTCCCCCACACACAGAAATGGGCATTTCCAGTGGCCCTAACAACATATCATTCTGCAATGAGGTGTTGTCATCTACTGTGCTGAGATTCCTCCTTGTGATTTTATTCAGCTGTTTCTGATTGAAGGTGGGTAAAATCCCTCGTGATGGTTCTTCAGCATCCGTAGTTCCACCTGCCTTTAATGCATCACCACCACCCATTAGTTTTTATCACATCCAATTAATCAGTCTGGAAAATGATGACAGTGGAGACAGTGAAAGTAGCAAACAGGATACAGTGCAGCAAGCATGACTTGGCTTGTGTGATAACAACCTGGCAGCATGACAGTGCTGACTTCTGGACAAAACGCAACAAGGCACTACTTTTAATCCATTAGATTAATGGCTCCTTTTACATCTAGTATTTCAACAGCTTATGTTTTCAGACTGTTGACATCTGAGCTACCAAGCCTTAATTCCGTAGAGGTGAATATCGTCCCATTTCAACGGCAAATATACAGCCAAAAGGAGCGATATCATGCTAGCTTTTCTTCACTGTTTTTACATTTTTTTAACAAAAATTAAAATTTAAACATACGGCAAATTTCGTTGACATACCCAATTGCCTGCCCACAGCAAAAAAGGAGGTTGAAACAAATTTTGTGTGCCATCATATAGGAGACAAGGCAAGCTCAGAATGAAGTAGGCAGATGTATTGCTTAAAGAGGAATATAACTCCATGCCACACTATACTAGCACCTCACCCACCTACCATCAGAGAAAAGTGTAAATTTAGCTGATTGCATATTGATTGAGTAGGAAGTTTTTATGCCGCAAACAGAAGGGCTGAAACAATCAGATTCTGACAGGAAACAGTTGAACAAGAATTCATCAAAGAGTTCCAATCCTTATCTCTTGTGGCTTGAATAGGGCCAAACCTTTTTATCTCACTGCATGTGTCAATCAGCTGATCTATGCAGGGATGTCTGTATTACCATCCAGCAATTATTTATTCTTGACTACTGCTTGGAGAATTTTGTTGGCTCTCCTTTTTGCTTTTTTGTTCCCTCTGGCCTGATTGGTTATAGTCCCTTATTGGCAAGAGTTCAACTAGAGGTTTAACCTTCCTCCGTCTGTCCCTCCCCTGCTCGTAACTTGGATTGGATAAAAACTTTTGATTGCTGAACATGTGTTAAGCCATACAAGAGAGGGCCTTTTCAGTGGCTGCTCCCAGACTCTGGGATGCCTTTCCTAGAAAGGTTAGGTTTTCCTCTTCCTTGCCCTTTTGTTGCCTGGTGGAAACCTTTTAATTCCAGCATGCTTTGCTGACCTGATTGTTTTATAACAATCAGTTGTGCTATATTACTTTTACTCTTTGCTCTTAAATCAATGTTTTAAATGGTTTTAATTCTATAGACAGTTTAACACTATTTCAGTCATAACTTTTAAAGGCTACATGTATTCTCACCTGTAATGCTTTTTATTTTGTAAATTGAGTCCTAACTTTGGAAAGAAGCTGGGGTACAAATAATGAAATGGCATGGAACAGAATACAAGCTGTTTCTCTGCACTCTAGAATAGCAAGACATATTGTAGTACCTTTGAGACCAATTGAGAGAAAGGAGTTGGTAGCGTAAGCTTTAGTCTACAAAATCTTATGCTATCAACTTCTATCAGTCTCAAAAGTGCTACAAGATCGCTTTGCATACTGATCCTGACTAACACGGCTATGTCTTTGTACTCCAGAATTTATGTGTTTCTTCTCAGCACTTGTTTGTTGAACATTCTCTGTTAAGATAACCATGAGGGCTTGATGTTTCATGTTCCAGCCCCCCCACCGCCCACATCCATCTCTCACCTGAACATGTGTGTACATATCTACTAGCTGAGGCAATACTGCATCTGATGGAATGGGTTGTAGTTCACAAAAACTCATCCGAGGTAAAACATATTAGTTTTTAAGGTGCTAGTAGACTCTTCTTTTGACTGGCTGAAGTTTGCAGTTTGTTCCCATCTACTTTACATTATGCCTTAGGCTGGGCCCATTTCTGTACTACACCGTTACAGTGCTATTATTCCACTTTCAACATCCTATAGAATGCTAGGGTTTGCAGTTTAGGAAGGGGCATCTAGAATTCCCAGTCAGAGAGCTCTTTAGCCTCAGTAAAATACAAACCCCAGAATTCCACAAGATGTTGAAAGTAGAATCATAGCACTATAACAGTGTAGGGCGGAAATGGCCTAGGTTTTTCTAGTGACATTTAGAGTGGAAGCTTCATTTACAGTAGAAAGTAGGGAAGTAACAACTGGTAGAGTTGTTCATAGAAAACAAAATAATAAGTGAGGGTAGTGGTTTGCTTTTTTGTTTGTTTGCTTTTTTAGTATACTGAAGTCTCTTTAGGGGAAAGGATATTCCAGACACTTGCCACTTTGGAAACTTCTGTGACTGGCCCTGGAGCCTTGGGAGGTTGATTCAGGAAAGCCTCTCTCAACTCCTGAAAAGGTATGGTCTCTGAGGAAGGTGATTTGTGTATGAATGCTGACAGCTCAGGAGCCAAGTTAGGCTGTCCTATCTACAGGTTGATAAAAATACCTTGTACTTCAAAGGGTAGTCTTAATAAACTGCAGCCCTCATTTACCCAATTTTCTTAGATCTCTCCTCTTTATTTCTATATTCCCAAGATCAGAGGTGGTTCGTGACAAAAGCACAAATACAACTTGTAGTCAAGTGCTAGAGATATTTTAGTCCAGATTTGGGGACAGGGCAAATTGCTTTACACACAGTGTAACTACATTTACCTTAAAATCAACACATTTACTTAAAATTGCTTCTGAACTCAGCAAATCTTAGCCTTTAGCATTTACAACCACAGCTCTGACAAGGAATGTGGATATGGTGTGGCATAAATCACACTCCTCCATATGGAACTGTGTGCTCTCTTCCATTGCTGCCCAACCCATGAAATAAAGAGACCACACACAGGGCTTGGGTTGAACTAGGACAATTTATTAATGTATGCCTAATTAGCATAAAGCTAGTAGTGAACTTGACCTTGAACTTGGGCTTGAATTTAAACTTGACCTTGAACTTGATTTTGAACTTGTGACCTGAGAAGGGGGGGTCAACAGAATGGGTAGGCTAAGGCAAGAGTCACCTCCAGACCTCTTCCCCAGCCCCCCTTGGGCGAGGTACCGGGTCTCAAAGCCAATCCATGAGGCTGAGTTAAAACTTCGGCCGGCCCTTTTCTAGAAGGTGAGCCCCCAAACTGCACCCCCCCATCTTGCAACGCTGTGGTAGGGGCAAGTCCTGGGCCCACTCCAAGGACAGCATTTATCCTACACCAAAGGGTGCCATAGGTACTCACCAAAACCCTCAGACCCCCCCCCCCCGCCACCAGCCATGGATAAGGGCAAGTTCTGCTTAGTCCTTATTCCCCCAAGCCTCACCCAGGATAGGTTCAAGTCCCTGTTGCAAATCCTGCATGAAGGTTTCTTTGCCCTTGGATGACAAGTGTACCCCGTCGGGCCTATACAGCTCAGGTTTATCAAAGACGATGTCACGGTGAGGAATATAATGACCCAAGCCCTGTCTCAAAGCATTGCAAATTTCCCTGTTTGTTTGCCTACAAGCGAACTCCAATGGTCGAGGATCCCCTTCCCCAGCCCACACTTTTCTTTGAATCATTGCAGACCAAGCAATGCAAACACCAGGCCAAGTGTTGAGAATGAGCTGCATATCATGAATGGCCTGTACGATCAAGGTCTTTCCTTTTAAAAGTCCAAGGTCATTACCATCCAGGTGAATGACCAATACATCAGGTGGAGGCCTACAGCACTCCCTGAACAGAGTAGGCAACGAGCCATGCCAGTGAAGGCCTCCCTTGCCAAGCCATTGGAGTGAGGCTCAGTCACCCAATCCCAAATAGGGGCCAAAATGGCCATCACAAGCCTGCCACTCTGCCCAAAAGATGAAGCTGTGACCACAGATCAGCACTCGCCTCCTCGCCGCCAGAAAAGGACGATCTGAAACGAAACCAGAAACATTATAACAGGTGAATCAGCCTGACGTAGCTCCGGTACACCATGGATTTCCATCTCCTGATCCTCTGGTTGCTTCTGGCAGTCATGCCCATCAGAGCTGCAGTGGAAGCTGCACCTATGCGAAACCTACATGTGCCAAAGTTAGTGCCTCGTAGGCCTAGAGAGGCCAAAGCCTTTTTTTGTGATTGCCGAGAACTGGCACCTAGTGAGCGGGGTTGTATCAGCATGACAAAACAGAGGCCCCAGATGTGGCCCCCACCTAGCTATATAAGCCCTCAGTGCCCTGATAGGGCATAAAGTTGTGTCAGAACATTCTTACCATGTAACCACAGTGCTCTGCCTGGCCTGATCAATTTTTGATCCCTTTATGCAAAGGCATAAATGCCATTCCCCCAAGGTCAAGTCCCTAGGGCCCTGCCAGACCTGTTGCCCCTGCTCTGAACGACCAGGTCACTTACCCTCAATGCGCTGAAAAATGCAGTGAGAGCCGCTGAGTGAAACAATAGAGCCTCGTATGAAGAAGAGCAAAGGACTTTCCATGTGTCACCCAAAGCCTTCACAATGCCAGGAGAAAGTGGTTGCCTGTCATCTCGGGCCATCTCTTTTTGCCTGACCCCCCTTCAATAAATTTGCGTATCCTAAAATCACTGGTGGGATCAGGGAGACCTTGCACCTTGGACCAAAAGGCAAGAGTGGACATGCGGGATCTAATGGATTGAGGGGAGAGGCCTGCTTCCTTAAGGAACAAGCAGAACTGCAAAGTGTGGTCAACAGGGAGTGGCCATGCATCCCGTAGCCTGTTAGATTTCCTAAAGTTAGTGAAATCCCTAGCAGCCTTATTGTAGCTCTTTCTGGTGCTGGGTGCAATTGACATACTGATAATCTGTACTACCTCACACTGCCAAGCTTCCACAGATCAAAGGGCATCGGTTCCAGGAGGACCACAGCATCTTGTGCCAGCTCTCTGAAACGCTCCATTTGCATATGGGAAAGAGCATCAGCCAGGGAATTATCCACCCCAGCAACGTGCACAGCTGTGAAGACTATGTTAAAACGGAGACATTGAAATGTTAAAGCCCGCACCAAGCTCATAACATGCTGCAACCAAGAGGAAAGAGAGTTAATCGCTCTGACCATGGCCAAGTTGTCACACCAAAAGTGGACTGAGGCATTGGCTAACTCACGTCCCCAGATGTGAACAGCCACTAATATTGGAAAAAACTCCAAAAATGTAAGGTCAGCTGTGAGGCCTGCATCTGCCCAACTCTTGGGCTGTCTCTGCGCGCACCACTTGCCCCTGAAGAAGATACCAAAACCAATGGATCCTGCTGTGCCAGATGATATTTTCAGTGCATCCCTGACCTTGATCTCGTCACGCCAAAAAGAGACACCATTGAAGTCAGCCAGGAACTCCTGCCACACCCCCAAGTCCAATTTAATCCCTCTGGTGATCCTAATTCTGCGATGCGGCTTGGTGACGCCCGCACAGGTGCTGAAGGAATGCCCTGCCAGGCGCAACCACCCAGCAGGCAAAATTCAGGTGCCCCACCAGCTCCTGAAATTCTTTAAGGATAGCCTTGTGCCTACCCATGAAGGAAGCCACCCTTGACCTAAGATCCTGAACCTCTGCTGGCGGTAGTTTACAAGCTTGGTTGACTGTATCTAACTCAATGCCCAGAAATGTAAGCTGCTGTGTGGAGCCCTCAGTTTTCTCATGGGCCAAGGGCACACCCAACTCCCCCATGAGAGATGCGAATTCTGCCAAGAGGAATGTGCACTGCCCAGGACTATAGTGTCCCATGAATAAGAAATCATCCAAATAATGCACAATGCCCTTAAGGCCTGACTTACGTTTGATGGCCCATTCTAAAAAGGTACTGAATGTCTCGAAGGCAGAGCAAGATACAGAACATCCCATCGGGAGGGAGCGATCAACATAGAATTTACCCTCAAAGGTGAATCCCAAAAGCTCAAAGTCATATGGATGTATGGGCAGCAGGCAGAATGCTGACTTGATATCAGACTTGGCCAGTTCGGCCCCAACGCTGTGTCTGCACACCACCCGTACAGCTGCATCGAATGAAGTATACTTTACAGAACAGAGCTCAGCCAGAATGGCATAATTAACAGACTCACCCCTGGGGTAAGACACATGGTGGATTAACCTGAATTCACCCGGAGCCTTCTTAGGGATGACCCCTAGTGAGGAAACTCTAACATTGGGAGTGGGGGGCTGGTCAAATGGGCCTAACACCCTGTCTTCAGCAACCTCCTTCCTAATTTTCTCCCTCACCACGTGTTCTTTGCCTATTGCTGATTTAAGGTTATTAGCCATAAAAAACTGCCGAGGTCCCACACTCAGGATCCTGAACCCCCAAGTAAATCCCTCCCCGAGATATAAAGCTACAGCCTGGTCCGGGTAAAAGCGGAGCCAAGCCGGCAGCCTCTCAACGTTAATTGGACTGGGCCCCTTTGTGAAGTGGTGACTGATTTCCTGGCCCCAGCTTGCCATCCCCATCCCTGGGGCTTGTCCCTCCCCCTCTCACCTTGGTGCAGTTACAAATGGAGTGAGAGCCCCAGCAGATCCCACATACGTGCTTGTATTTGCAAGGGCGACGGGCACAAAACCCCTGCATCCCAAACTCCCAGCAGAGCTGGATTTGTTGCTGCTCCTGCAAGCCCTGAATACAGGGAGGCCCCCCAGACTTGTTGAACTGCACCAGATGCACCAGTGGGACCTCTTACCAAAAATGGGGCAAGAAGGGATCAGCATCTGCATCCACAATTCAGGCTGGATGCTGTCCTAGCGCAGGCTTGGCTGGTTTGCCACCCTCATCCTAAACTTCTCATCGTAGTGCAACCAATCAGTCCTGGCGAAATCTGCATAAGCCTTGAAAATCGTGTTCAAATACACTACCAGGGAGTAAGCTCTTGATGGCTGGGCCTTAACTATCACATCCATGTAAATGAGATAACCTATAAACCAATTAGTCCAGTTCTTGTCGATCCTGCATTTTTTCAATTTTTCTCTCTCACCCGCATCTAAATCCTCCTTTTCTTTCTTATCAAACTCCCTATACAAAAGAAAGAATATGTCTACATAGTCACCTTTCAAAATCCTTTCAGTAGTGACTGGGGTCAGGTGATCATCCAATACCCCTGACTGCTCACCTGCCTTCTCCTCGAGGCCTGAATCCTTGCTTGATTCCCGTGACCCCAGGGCCCCACATTGAGCAGGTCCAGGGACATCCTGGGAATGCAGTGTTGCCTCCGATGGCAGCTGAGAGGGTGACACTCGTTCCCCAGGGCAAGAAAGTGATGAAGAAAATGACAGTGCTGGGGAATCTGCTGGAGGGGCCCATATATTCCTTGGGGGGTAATGAAGCTCCAGGGCCATGCTACGGACACAGTGCCCTCCTCATGAACAATAGACTGACCTGGTCCTGCTCCCGCTGCTTCCGACCCTCCCGAGGGCCCGGCCTCCCAATTGTCATGCTGTGATGAGGATGCTTGTTCCCGCCTCTCTGAAGGCGATTTGCTCTGCTTCTCACCGATCCGTGCTTCTCAATAGCGTCTAGCCGTGCCAAAATCTGGTTAATAACGCCTACAGGCATGGAGACCCTCTGTTCCTCCCTTACTTTGTTCTGCCCCACAGGCTGCTGGCCACTCTCAATGGCCTGAAGCTTAGCTAAAATGGCGGCTGCCTCATTTGCTCCCCCGTCCTTGTCCGAAGATGAGGTCACTGACATTGGGGTAGCTAAGGGTTTGGCTGGTGTGGCCTTTTTGGCTGGCGTGGCCTTCTTGGCAGGCTGCTTACCCTTCGATGCTGATGAAATTTGTTTGGAAGCCATCAGCACTGCTGGCAAATAAGGCAGGCCAATCTTCCAGCCAAAACCCCAAGGAGAGAATGAATCGCACTCTCCCAGCCCCAAATGAAAATCCAGCCACCCCAAAATGAATCCAGGCACACTACCTGCAATAGACTGGCAAAGCCAAAACCTGCTCTCTCAGCCCGAGTAGCACAACCAGTTACACTCCACCAAACCACCAGCAGGGAATCATGACACTGAGAAAATACCTCCACACTCTCTCAACTCAATCAGCACAACGCATCACACTCTCTCAGCTCCAAGGTCAGGAAGCATGTAAATGAGCAAGTCCTTTCACACTCTCTCAGCCCAAAACATGGAAACATGGAACAATGTCCCACTCCTGACCCAAATGCAATAAATTCTAAAACTCCCTTAGCAAAACAAAACAAAACAATCACACTCTCTCAGCCCATCAAAGCAAACTGGACACACTCTCACAGCCCAGATGCAGCAAAACTACCCAAAAGAGACCCCCCCCCCAGAAGAGAGGTGCAAAAGAGAGAGAGGAGAGAAAGGGAAAATGAAAAAAAGAAAAGAAAAAGGGGGGGAAGAAGGGAGAAAAAGGCACAATCTCTTATCCCACAAAGACAACTTGGACACACTCTCATGGCCCAGAGGTAACAAAACCGACCCAAAGAGCAAGCACCCTCCCCGAAGAGAGAGGGGGAGGAGCAGGAAGGGGAAGAAAAAAAAAGAAAAAAACGGGGGAGAGCCCCAACATCTGCCCTCCCCAACAGGCTCCCAAACACCTAAGGGACTCCCCATTGGGCTGCTGCCCCCAGCCAGGCCACACAGGCCCAGTGGTCACCTCTCCGGTGCTCAAAAATAAAACCTGTGCGCCAGCCATGGCCCTTACCCAATCTGGTGCCCATGAGTGCCAAAAAAAAAAAGAAAAGAAAACCTTCTTGCTGCCTCTGCTGCATTAGAGGCGCTCCCCAGGGGCCCACAGCAACCCCACCGCTGCCAAGGAGCAGCCCAGGGAGGGGGGAAGAGGCGCGGAAGAGGGAGAAAGAAAAAAAAGAAAAAAACCCGAAACGAACCTGGGCAGCTTCTGATGCAACTGCCAGTTGCCTCCCCACGCTGCTGTGAACAAAAGCCTGTCGAGGCCCCATCATGTGGCTGGCTTTCTGGGCCACGCAGCAGCTCCCTCCATCAGCCTCACCAGCAAACAAAGAAGCTGAGGAAGAGGCAGCATAGTCCTGAAAGAGGTCTGAAGACCCCGACCCCTCCGCTTCTCACCACAACCCTTGTCGCGCGGTGATTGCGTGGTCTCCTCTCATGGGAGGCCAGCAAAGGCGTCCCCCTCCGCCACGTGTAATCACGCAGGCAGGGGGAGACGAATTCTGTTTGGAGGATGGTAGGTTTAAAAATCCACCATTGCTAAGCTTCTGTGGATGAATTACCCTCTTTTCATTCTTAGTGATTTCTGATATTCACAAAACCTTTACAAGGCAAGAAAAAGAAGGTGTTTTGCCCCGTTGCACAGGAAATGATCAGTGTTATTGGGGGACCCCTTTCTGTGCATTGCTATGTTAGAGTGAGACATCTTTTTTACAAGTCTGTTGCCCATGTAGGTGAGAAGAGAAGGGTGATCAGCAGTCTCCCCTGTGAAATACCCTTGTTTTTGTGATGGTATGGAAAGGAGAGGAGCATGGGCTGTGTGTTGCTATAGCAATGATTTTCTTTAGGAACAGGAGGTCAAGCTGCTTTTCAAAAGCCATCAGATATGCATCCCCTGAACTCACAGGGGTAGAAAACTCTTGCTTGTTGCTTCTTTACAGTTCACAAATGGTATGTGAAATATTGCCAGGAGCAATTCCAACCTATATTGATTGAGAGGACTATCTGGAGCCATCCTATTTCTCTAAAATATTCATTTCTGTCTTGATTTGTGAGTGTCCAGTCTGAATAAGCAAAGGAGGTAAGAACAGGCACAGGAGACATGGCCAGGTTGGAGAAGATCAGAGAGATTTCCAGTTAGAATCTCTGGCTAAATCAGAGTCAGCCTTATTTATACAGCAAGAACCCTCCTACTGGATTTTTTTTCCAATGTCTTTTTGGTATACTGAACCTTAATAGGGAATCTTCTGTGATGTTTCTAGAGAGGAGCTAGCAGCCTTTTGTTCCAATTTGCTTTCTACAATTAGGCGAGTTATTTGTTGTCCTGTGCCTTCATGTCAACTTCAGTTTTGGCAACCCTCTCCAAGCATTTTCTTGGCAAGATATCTTCAGAAAAGATTTGCCACTACCTTCCTCTTAGGATGAAAGAGCATGACTTGTCCATGGTCTCACCCCTTGGGTTTCCATGGCTGAGTATAGATTTGAATCCTGGTCTCCCTCAGTCTCTACTCCTGCAGTCAAACCACTACACCACACTGGCTCTTCTGGAAAGTTACACATTTATACCAGTTGTTTAACTGGTATAACAGCCTGCCTCGCCCTCTTCCAGAATACCCCATTCCACACCAGGTTTCATAGACATTCACATTCCCTATCAACAGAGTATGCCTTGTCCTTTGTGGATTTGTTGGGGAGAAGGGCTAGAACCCACTTTCAAGGCATATGGTTTTTCTGTATAACTTGATGTTCTCCAAAGCATTCTCATACTTCCCTCTTATCTCTTAGTAGGTCTGTTTTGAACACAATCCTGTATCACTCATCAAAGAGTTCACTGTTAGGAACATGAAGAGAATCTACCTGGATCAGATGAAAGGCCTCTTTAGCCCACTATTCTGTTTTTCCAGTGGTCATCAAAATGCCTATGCAAGAGGCAGCTAGGACAGGAGATGGGTGTGTGTGTGGGGGGGGGGGGATCCATTCCTTTAGTTCTCTGAATGGAATCAGCTGTTCTGCAATTAGAATGGTTGGTATCTATGGGGATTCATAGAAACACATTGTGTGTCTGGTGGCAGAGCCAGTGCAAGGATCAGGTTAATATCTTTGCTGGGCCTATATTTAAACAAAGTTCCAAAGTTAGGGCGACCTTTTACAATTCAAGATCCATTATTTCAGATAAATATAGATCCTGAAAGACTGTCAAACTGAAACTCATTGTAACAACCATCCACCAAGATAAAGCCCTCTCTTTGCTAAGGAAAGGAAAGGAAAGGAGAGGAAAGGAATCTGCTGGAAGATCCAGTTCATTTTCTGCTAATCTCACAGATTTTGTTAGGAAATAGCACTTCTGGATATTTATTGAATTGTTACTGACTTGATATCAAAATATACACTGTTGGATAGAAAAATGCAAAATAAATAAAGGGGGAGAATAAAGGGAAGGGGGAGAGATAGACAGAGAGAGAGAGAGAGAGAGAAAGAGTGAGAATTCAGGAGCCTATAATAACCTTTGAAAGGTCTAAAAGGAAAGGATAAGAAGTGTGGCATTAATATGTAGAAGAATTTACAGAAAGTGTAATTTTTTTAATCAGGTCTGTTTAATCTCAGTGTGCCACATCACCTTAGTTTAATCTGTGGTCCACAGGTAGAGTAAATGTTCTGTGTGAAACTATTTGGAAATGAAAAAGATGATCAGGACTGAATTTTTATGGAGTGCACAGTATGTTTCAATGCCCATTTTTCTTCCCTTGTTGTTTTTCAGCTCTTGATTCTTTCTGTTCTCTGTACCCTGTAGGTGGCACTGTTGTGCCATGACATTCTTCAGAGTTCTAATGAGTTTAGGCATTATCAAGGGAACGGAAAAGAAAAAAAAAGGTGAGGGTGGGGGGAGGATACAGTACAGCTAGCAAAAGGAAAAGGAAATGTGGGGTGCTAGTGGAGAAACCTGTCATATTCTAAAACTTGCTTATCACAAAAAAATTCTCTGTAACTATTTAACTCTCCAAGTTCATTGCATCTCAGGAAGGAAAAGCAAATGGAATGGCTTTTCAGGGACTGTTGTATGATTAGCCTGAGGCTGCATCCACCTCAGGCCAGGCCAGAACTTGGAATTCCTCCCCCCCCCCCCAGCCTCCACTTCTGTCTGTTTCAGAGCCTTGCATAACAAAACGTGGATGCAGATTGGGTGCTTGAGGCAGGGACCATAGTTAAATCACATGCCTTGCATGTAGTATATCATGGGTTCCACTCAACATCTCCAGATGTGAATAGCCTCACATCTCAGGATTGGAAAAAACGCTTTCTGCCTGATGGAGTAGGGACCAAACAGTACAATCACCTGACTTAACATGAGGCAGCTTCATATATTCATATGCCTCCCCAGTTGCATTGTTTAGAGCACTTCTTGACCTCTGGAGCAAACGGGACACTGTTTTGCTCTCTGTACCTGGTATGAGTGGAGTGTAGACAATATGACCAGGGGTTGAAACTGCAGCTATGAGTTACCGGCAAACATGAGTTCTCTAGGCTAGAACAGAAGCAAACTACAGGCATTGTGTGTTGCACATTTACTTGATACACAATCATTTCCTTTCTCTTTGGTTTCCTTTGTTTGCTTTTGAGTGTTCTACTAAAAATGCAACTGTCCATCACGATGTTCTGCATCTATTGCCTATCAAAGAAGCCGGAAGCACAAAAACAAAATATTTGGAAAATTCTGGATAATTATAGGCTTCCATGCCAAGTAATCAAACATTGTCACTGCTTCTATCAACTGCCTTTGGTATTGTCAAAAGACTGGCTCACCTGCAGGCAGATAAAGTTCCTCCTTATGCTGTAACTTGCTGCAGCTTACAGCTAATAATGTGAACAGCTCGTGTGTGTTTGTGTGTGTGTGTGTGTGTGTGTGTCTGTCTGTCTGTCTGTCTTGGGTTAATACAGTGATACCAACCTCAATGGTGCTAATGCGTGTTAGGAACACTCCAGAGGAGATCAGGAAGATTAACTAATCCTTAGAAGATCTATCATGCTCATTTTGCAGCAGATTCTTCTGAGACTGCCTCCCATGCCCGCATAGCAATGATAGATAGAGAGGTTTACCAATTCAGTCCTACGTATACCTAATCAGAACTATCACATTCATTCCAATGGGTAAGAGGGTATAGGATTGTTGCCATAGACACGATGTCAATATTGGTGCTGAAGTATGCAGCTTTTCAACCCAGTACTGAGCTTTAAGATTTTCATTAGTCTGCATCATTGATGTACACTGAAAGAATACAATAAATAGGATCACACAGAAAAAAGAGCAATCAAGTTTGTAATAAAACCTCATACAACAACTAATTTCTAGATTTTCAGGACCCTGTTATGGACAGCTCCTTGCTTGCTCTGGGTAACTGAAGCTTCCCCTCCTCTCTCTCGCTTCTCATGAATGGTTCTGGAAGACTGAGAAGTTTATTCCTCTGAAGAAACAAAGGCAGATTTTTAATGGTGTGCAGAGAAGATACACTGTAGTGTGCTTGTAGCTGAGGTTTTCCTTTCATTGAAGGGACTGTCGCATTTCAGTATGAAGGATGATAGAATTGCATGTCATGAATGAGGGAAAAGAACCTATGCACAGAGGCGTAAGAGGAACACGCAGTGGTTTGAGACTCCGTATGAAATCCAAGGCTGTACAGCTCAGACATAGGCAGAGCATGGAAAAAATTATCTTTTTAGACTAAAAATTCCATTGTGCCCGTCAATATGGAAGTTGTAGTTAAAAAAAACCCCTAACTTTTCTAAACTCAGGTGATAGATTAAGTACTTAGTGAGAAGTAGACCAAATTGCTTAGAAATTCTGGTGCAGCTGGTCAAGGATTATAAAGTTCCAATGTAGTCTTATCCAAAGTATGGGATTATTGTTCAAGAAGAGAGGATTTTTTTAAAAAAAATGAGGTCCTAAAACTATGTTCATACCCTGTCATGCATTTCAGTTATCAACGATGGGGAAAGTGATATGGCAGCAAGGAAGGTAGTGCCAGTTAAGATTAGCAGTCTGCATCAAATTAAACACATTTTTTTCTGCCTCAGTCAGCTCAATCAAGACGGTCATGCTGACAGTAAGCCCACTGAAAACAATGGAATTGGAGTTACTCATCAGAAATTATGAATTTAGAATGTCTTTCAAGAAATTATAAAATTTATTTCAATGAGGCTATTCAAAGTATAACCAAATCTGGACATAACCAATAGAAATCCATGTTTTTCATATATATTGAAATGGGGGTGGGAGTGGGTCTCCACTCTGCTGCTCTTGAAGAATCAGTTTAGGTGTCTGTGGGCTTGCACAATAGCAAGTCCCCTAGCCTAATAATGATCTCAGATTACGATGTGATTCTGTTGGAAATCTCCTGGGCTGCTTCTTAAGGATCGACATGCAAGATGCTGCAAGCTGCAGTCCTAAAGAAAAATGACAAAGGTGGTGGGGGTTGGAAATGTTACTAGTAGCTTTAAAACTATCCACTTTAAGCTTCTTTGCCGCTGGGGGCGGGAGAGATCCAGAGCAGAGAGTATGATTAGTGGCTGATGAAGAGCCGCAGTCGAAAAACTTACCTGATTACAGCTGCAACAGTTCAGGGTCCAGCATCTCAAGCAGTCCTGTTTTCCTTCATCTTTGTCATATCTCCGGATGTGGCTGGTGAAGGTCCTGACATTTGAGTTGAAGGAGCCAAGGGACAACAGGCTCAGTGGCATTAACCAGCCAAACATTTCTCAGCAAAATTGGCTCTTTGGAGCTCAGACTACAAAACAGCTCCATGTTTGATGTATTTTATCTCCTTTTTTCTTTGCTGAGTTTTGTCTCCCCTTCTTTTGCCCAAACCCCTTTGAATCTAATGCTATAACTGATTCAAGGCTGTTTCTCATTCTTTGACAAAGAAAGGTGAGCTGCAGATAAATTGAAGCAGAGTAGCTCTGCCAAGTAATTCCAGATGTTTCCTTGATTACTTCTTCTACTGTAGGATGGCTTTTGGTGCAACCAATACCACAGATGTAGCTACAGGTGTGTTTGTGTGTGCGTGTGTGCATGCGTACATGTGTATGTGCGCACGCACACACACACACACACACTGATGTACAAATTGAGAACATTGCAGTCAAATAAAAATTTTGCCCCCCATGAAATTTTCCTTCAGGCCCCCACTTGGCCCTAAATTTCTAGTGTTGCAACAACTTAAAACTTCAAAGAAAATAGGCAAGCAAAGTGGCCAAGGGAAGGCAAGGACAGCAAATACAAACATCTGCATGTGAATAGTTTTCAGTGTCTCTCTGCAAGATGCTTTCTGCAGGAAAATTTCACTGGGGAAGCTGAAATCCTGGGGGGGGGGGGCAATGTCCTCAACCTCCACTCCCCTGTAGCTACACTCTGACCAGAATACGTGACTCTTTAATGCATATTATGCTAGCGTCTTTTTTTCTTTGAAAAAAAAAAGTCTTTTGAGTTTCTCTGCTAGTAATGAAATTCCAAGACAGTGCTTAATTCCAAAAGGCTCCATGGGATTTAAAAGTCTGCCGTGCATGAATAATTAGTCCTCCTTGATTGCTTCTGGAAAGAAGTGCTATTTATTTAAATTAGTGCTCAGCACAAGGTGTGCCTCATGCACTGGCAGGTCTCAGCTGTGCACACACAAAATATACCAAAAGGTGGCCAAATTGGGCAATACTGTTAAGCTGGCAAATCTCATTTTGATTAGTAAGGATAGAAACTACTGATCAAAAAGTGCTTTGATGTACTTCTGTTTCTGACTCAGTTCGAAACCAAATGGGCTCCCAGTTTTTTTATGTGGGGGGGGGGAGAGCAGATTGCTGAACAGTCACTTTACAAAGAATCTAAAGAACTGTTTGATCTTGCCCCACAGATCTCCACTGCGATTAATGTTGCTAGAACATAAATATAGGCAAGTCACTGATAATATGAAAGGTGTGAAATATGAAAGGGAAAACTTTCAGAAATACCAGTATATCTTAAGAGGCAGTCGGTTTTATCCAAAGTCTGCTATCAAGTAGCTATCATCAAAATATCCTATTTTAGTGGCATGCCAGTTTGTATGATGAGTTTTTATGGTTTATATGGTTCTGATAGTCTTTTTGACAGTTAATTTTTTTCAAAAACAACCAATCTACTCCTTATATGTCAATATCTCACCATGTATTCCAAGGAACTTGTGTAAGGATATTAAAAATATAAAATATAGGCTGGGATCTTATTTTAGGAGGCACACATCTTACAGAACTAAGTCTACCAGTGCAAAACCCACCTTGTAAAGTTGTGCAGCCCCACCTGTAACACATGGCAGTTTCTGGGTTGTTTGAGTTTGAGGAAATCCATCCCCAGAATTACAACCTATGCAATGACTGAAAAAATTAGTTGTAAGGTCATAAGGCAAAGATGTCAGCCAACATTAGTTGGTGTTTAAACATTGGTTAGCTGTATTCAAAGTTATCAAGATCTTCAATTAATTAAACAATGACTCAGGGTGCATTCTGAAAAGTCAGAGGTTGCAACAGTACCAGTGAGAAGTTAAAATCAGTAGATCAGCTTGGTCTAATGTTGATAAGACAAACTGTTTTTGAAAGGGCTAGATAAGAGGCATCAGCTTGGATTTAAAGAACCATATGGTTCATTTTAATCACTTAAAAAGGGTGTCAAGACTTTATTTCTTGAACATCTTCCTTACATGTCATAATACACTTTGTTTTTTTTTTTTTTAAAAAAAGAGATTTAGTGAAAACATTCAAAGAGATGGAGAAGATTTCTACAGGTTAGAGAAAACAACAACATCAACCCTGGTTGGTATACCAAAATGCTTGGGCATACCTGAAAAATAGATTGTCTGGAGCACCACCAAATTGTGGTAGAGTATTGGGTTCCCTAGTAAGGTCAAGATGGACCTGAGAGGCAAGCTCCTCAGTACAGATTCTCATCACAGAGGCTATCTTCAGGTCTCCAAATGAACTGGAAGCCTTATATAGTCCATGGTGGTAAATAGACGACACAGGCCAATCAAGCATGAAAGATGTGATGAGTTGCTCAAGATTAAGGATAGGACATCACTACATAACATATTGGTTGCCCAAGATTAAGGATAGGACATCACTAATTAACAAAAAACAAAACAAAACAAAAAACATCCAGAGTTCCTCTAGTGCTTCTGACCAAACTATAAATCCCAGAATTCCATAGGGTGCCACCATTGCAGTTGAAATAGAACCATAGTGCTATAATAACATAGGGAGAATGGTTCTTCTAGAGAAGTAACACGTTCCATTATTGATTTCTCATAGTACAAATATAAAATAGGGGCTGAGGGAGACCTATATGTGTCATTCTAAGCAGAATCATCTTGGGTAGATGTGAAACTCAGATTTGAAGGAAGTTCTGATGCTTGAAATCTCTGAGACTAGTAGTGTTGAGGTCCTATCTAGGGAGCAACATTTTACCTTCAATGATATACTGCTTACCTTGCTAAATCATGCTCAGAACCTTCAATTTACTAAAAGAACATTTTCAGCTAGGGATGAGCAAATCTGTTAGTTTAGCTTTCTCCCACATTCATAAGAAAAAAGTTTTTATGTAGGAAATAACAAGATTTTCATATCTCTGCTCTCAAGTTTTTATGAAGAAATTTATGAATTTTGGTAAGTTCTTATAAAAAATGAACCTAGGGAACTTTCCAGACATCTGTATAGGATAAATTCAATGGGTACAGCTATCCTCAGTAGGAAGAAGATCATTTTCTTCCTTCCTGCAGCCTTGCTGCTGAAGATGAGGATCCAGACAGGAAAAAAAATAAAAAATAAAGATGGCAACCTTAATTTGGGAGATCCACAATCATAGTTGATTCAGATACAGAGATTCAAAATGTGACCTTGGAGACCTTAACCCTCTTAAATCTCTGTCTTGGATGGACAAATCTGTAAATTTTAATTGCTCCAAAGCGGAAATTAAAAAGGAAAATAAAATCAAAGCCTCAAATTCTGTCTGTTGAATTGATTGATAAATTTGCATTTTTTATTTTGCATTTTGTTTTAATTTTTAATTTTTTAATTGTTTTAATTTTTATTATTTATTTTAGTATTTATTATTTATTTCCTGCATTCAGTAAAATGAACTAAGCAAAATTCTCATTCAGCTCTCTCCAACTGGAGTGCTTAGTCAACCAAAGCAAGCAAGCAAGCAAACAATTCTTATTCTCTTGGCCAGTTTAATTCAATAGTGGAAATACAGCAATAATCACTAGTGGATAGGTAGCTAATCTCACATGGCAGCACATGGCAGCAGTAAGAAAGACTGGGCAAAAGCTCAAGCTAGGCAAGAACATCACTGAGAGGCAGGACTTTACAGATTTGCATGGAGAACCAATAGGTACCTACAACTAGTTGGCTTTCATGAGCTAGGCAATATAGCATTTGTTTGTCCACTGATTAGTTGTTATTTGCACAGGCAGTTTGTTTGAGCACCTTCTGAAATTTTGCTGGTATTCATAGATTGTAATTGTTTTTGTTACATACCTTCAAATTATTTCTGACTGATAGTGGCCCTAAGGCAAACTTGTCACAGGGTTTTCTTGGCAAGATTTGTTTGTAGGAGATTTGCCATTGTCTTCCTCTGAGGCTGAGAGAATGTGACCAGTGGCGTATCTAGCATAAACAGCGCCTAGGGCAAGCATAGAAGTTGCACTCCTACCTTTTTACCCCTACCCCCACCCCCCACCCCTACATGCACTTTTTTGCTTTCCGCTGGCATTGGTGTTTGGGACATCCCACCCTAGATACGCCTTTGAATGTGACTTGTCCATGTTCACCCAGGGGTTTCCATGACTGAACAGGGATTAAGAGTTGTAGTCCAAACCTAGTCTCCAGAGTTGTAGTCCAAACCTCAGTGGCTCTCTTAGCAGAAAACTGCTCATCCCTAAAGCAATCTGTTGCCTGAAGTGGCCCAAATAAATACTGAAACCCTGCAAAGGAGTTTATCCCCCCTGATCGCTAATATCCTAGACTGGTCTTTAAGGGCAAGAAGTTTACATTGGCAGCCAGGACAGGGCATCAGGCTCCACTTCAGCCAGCATTTTTCTGCAGCATTTTTCTCAGATAGAGGAAGCTTCAAGAAGCTCTAATGGATGAGCCCAAATGATCTGGTAGAAAAAGACTCTTTTTTCATATGAACCCACTACCTAGTTGTTAATTTGGGAAAGAGGGAAGTCTATTTTCTTCTTCATAGAATGGGAAATATTGTCCCAAGAATAGAGCTATAAAATGGATAAATCACCAGTCGTGGAGTTTTCTTGCATGCAGATATAACAGGCAGACAGTTCTCACAATAGAACCATGGGGTTCCTGTATTGGCACTGGTGCTTTTAAAGCTGTCTATCCATTTTCTGAAGCTAAGAGTGAGAAGCAAAGTGGCCCAGTTTACTGATGCCACCAAATTATTTAGTATGGTTAAAATAAATGGAAACACCAAAGAGCTCAAAAAGAAAGAGTGTGTAGGAAAGGACAAAAAGGGCAAATGCAGTTCAGGGTTAGGAAAAAAGAAAGGTTTTAGAAATCCTGGCTTCAAAGGTACATTAATGGGGTTTTGAGGCAACAATATCTCATCAGGAGAGGAATCTGATCTGTTTTGCTAGACAGCTCAATGTGTGGTAAAAAGCAAGCTGGATGGTTATAGAAGGAACCAAAAAGCAGTTACAAACCAAATCAAAACTAAAACTGAGTGCCACCATATCTTTATACAAACCCATGGAGCAGTCATACTTGGAACACTGTGTGCAGTTCTAGTCACTGCCTCCCAAAAGAGATGCAGAAATGGGAGACTTTTTTCTTCTCTCATACTAGAAGAAGCCAAGGTCATCCATGGAACCTGCATAGTGAGAAATTCAGTTTGGCCAACTACAAGCTGGTAAAGGGGGTCAAATAAATTCACCACTGTAATGTTGGCATGGAAATCCACTGGGTAACCTTGGATGTGTCACACACTCCCAGCCCCAGAAAACTCCATGATAGGTTTGTCTTAGGGTCACCATAAGTCAAAAATGACTTGAAGGCACACAATGAGAAGAAATGTTCATGAATTTTATTGTAAGCAACATATTAGAGGGAGCAATAGCAAGAAATCACAAAAATCTGGATAGTTTATTGTGATACTAGGTTGTGAACAATAACCTACTATAAAAGAGGTCTGTGTTGATTTTGGACAGATGATAATCTGTTTCACTGAAGCCTTTTAAGAACCTAAAAACTTTCCTAATCTGCATGCATGGTAAAGTTACTGTTCCTTCTAATTCCCTGTAAGTGATACCAAAGTGACAACCTCATCTCCCTATTCGGGTTTGTATGGAAGTCAGATCTATTTTTACATGTTTAATAAAAGGTGCACTCAGCATTGATTCATTCTTCTGTTCTTTCCTGAACAATGTGACAATGTGCCACCATATTATAGATGTACTGAACCGCCTACTGAAAGAACTAAATTGTACAAGTTCCCTGTGGTTCATAGTGTTTGTTCAATTTTGAATATTTGTTCTTTAAACATCCAGCATTTCTAAGGGAAATGGTGTTTGCTGTGAGAAAGAAGGAAGCAGTCATAGACCCAGGACCTAGTTATTGGGAGGGACACCTTGTTCAAAAATGTGAAAGTTATTTTGGAACAGCAAGCAGTTTTGAGGTCTACTGGTGATAGTGCTGAAATTGAAAATGTAGGAAAGGAATAAATTTCAACAGATGGTGAGCTGCAGACGTAATGAAACCCTCAAAAATGCAAATTAGGCAAAAATTCTGGTTAGCCATAGCACTTCCAATGAGAGCTGTACAGAATCTAGAATAGCTTCCCGTGTTATTTTGCCTGAGTGCCTTAATAGGCCACCCAAAAAGAAGCAGGGGGAGATGTCTTTGGTGTACTGGTGATTTCAGTGGATGCCCTGTGAATGCCACTGGAGAGCTGGAATATAAATACATAAACATTATGTGGTTCAAGACTAATGGACATTTTATTCATGTTCCTCTGGCACAGTGAATCTCTGCTTAGCTTTATTCTCTGCAAACAGAGTATCAGGGATAAATCAGTTTGGTTTGCATTTGTAGGATAATCTACTGGTACACACTTCCTGAAATGATGTGTGAATGACAGCATACTTATTGTTCAGCATTTACCCTTCTCCCTAACTTTACAGAGGAGTTCTTTGGTCAAAAAATATACAAAAATGCATACAAAACATTAAAAACTGAGAAAAATCAAAACAGAGATACATCAATCTCTGTGAAATACACTATATTTCAAATCCCATATGGGTTTGGGGTGTTTATAATCTTGGATCAGTGATGGGACTAGCTGACCTTGGAATTCCTTGTTCTGTGCACCCTTTACTACTGACCACTGTCAACAAGTCAGCTCTATACTTATTTGATTTGGCAGGTTTCAGTTTTATCAGATATGGCACTTCACATGTCACAGCTGAATGTTTCAGTGCCTAGACGCATCTTGACCTGACAGATTGCTGAAAGTAATAAAGATTTTCCAGCCAATCGCTTTCAGTCTGGCCGATACGAATGGTGTAGGACAGTTACTCAGAGATGTATGTCTCACCCTTGCTTACAGGCGAATCTGCATAATGAAAGCCTAAGTCACAAGCTCTGGTTAAAAATATTGCTGGTTTGGTAAGAGATGCGGATGCAACATCTACTGTGTACAGGTATTTTTACACAGAATTGAGGGCTGGTCATCTTTGATTTTCCATACTCTTTATGCTAACTGGAGTAACTACATGCCAACATTGTTTAGGCTTTTGGGTTCACTGTCTTCTCAAAGCCTTCATGGTGGTAAACACAAAGGGGGGAAATATTTATACCTTCCTATGAATAAATTTACACAACATACTTTAAATGGCTTTATCTATTAGAATCCCCATTAGATTAACCTGGAAAATAATACTTTGAAGCAAAGAGAGTTCTCCAGCAGAGAACATCGACACTTCATTAACTACATTTCCCCAGATCCAATAGAAGGTATCTTAAAATGATGTGGGTAAAGGATATGATATGTGGTATAGATATGTGCTAGGATTAGTTTCAACTATGTGACATATGTGAGGCCATACAGAGGGACGAAGGGAGAGAGAGAGAGTTTGTTTTAGTATAGTGAATACCATCATAAGATGAAGAACACAATAAAAATGACACATCATAACAGATCAACAGGGAAAGCATGTTGCTGCAGTATTCATTCTCTCATAAAAAGTAAGAAGAAAGACATGTTTCCATTTTTGTTTTAAGTGACTCAGCATGCTCTTCTGTATCCAGCTTAGCTGTTCTTTCCTTTTAGACTTGTATTCTACTAGGATTCCTATGTGTATTTTTCCCTCTCTCTATGTGTTTTTATAAATTTCATATATACATACAGAAAAACAGAAAGAAAAAAAGAAAGAAAGAAAGAAGAAAGAAAAGAGG
This sequence comes from Cyclura pinguis, assembly GCA_030412105.1. Taxonomy (NCBI): domain Eukaryota; kingdom Metazoa; phylum Chordata; class Lepidosauria; order Squamata; family Iguanidae; genus Cyclura; species Cyclura pinguis. The sequence goes on from CM059600.1 coordinate 138,830,805, forward strand.
CAAAGAGATAAAGCACAGTTAAAGACAAATAAGAAAAAAAATAGTAAGTTTTAGTAAGCATTTTCAAAATACATATAAACAAAACAGAAAAGGAAACAACAAATAAACAAAACAAAACAAAAGAAAAAAGATATAAGCAGAGATAATAAAGGCCATTTCCGCATGGGATGAGGGAATCGCCCCGTGACGCTACTCATCAGACTTTTGGGCTCCCCGGTCCGGTCCATGCTGCTCCGGAGCAGTGCGTGGCTGCCGCTCCGCACTGCTCCGGGGACAAAAATGGCAGTTTCCGGTTGGTCAAAGCTCTCGACCAACCACTGAAGCTCGCCAGCCTAAAGCCCGCCCCCAGCAGATCGCAGGTTTGCACCAATGCAAGCCTGCAAATCTGCATTAAGGGAGCAGGCTCGCGCTGGCACGCTCCGTGATTTTGAAAAACCTCAAGAAACAGGTTTTTCAAAAGCACTCTGGATGACCACTTGGGGTTGTTCCGGAGCGGGCTGGGGTGCAGATCTACGTTAAGTAGGTCTGACCCAGTCTGCTCCCAGGTGCAGACATCCTCCCTGGAGGACGCTCTGCACCGTGTTAAAAACCCTGTGTGGAAATGGCCTAAGAGTAATTAAATCATATATTTATGATTATGTAAAATAACTTCTCTACATGCAAATATCATTTAAATGCTTCAACTGCTTATTTTCCAAGGATATTAATCATCAAAACCTACAGTCAGCGTATTGTACTCTTTTTCTTGGAAAAAAATTATTAAAGGTTCCCAGTCATTCAAAAAAGTCACTGATGATTTTCTCTTATCAATGTCATTAATTTGTCCATTTCAGCTAGATCCATTCATTTTATCACCCAGTCCCCTTTCACTGGAATTACTGTATTCTTCCATTTCTGTGTGCATAATAATCTTGCGGCAGTGGTCATGTATCATAGTATCTTGCTTTACTTCTCCACTCGATCCTCTGCTAACTGTAATAAATATAGCTACGGTTTCAATTGAACATTAACTTTCAAAATTGTATGCACCATACGGTGTATTTGATTCCAGAATTTTTTTTACTTTTTCACAAGTCAACCACATATGATAAAAAGATCCCACTTGTTTATGTTTCCAACATATGTTAGAAGCCTCTTTATGCATTTTGGCCATTTTTTCTGGTGTCAAATACCAATGATATATCATCTTATAAAAGTTCACTTTAAGACCATAACATAATGTAAGTTTAATTCCCTTCAACCACATGACTTCCAACTTTCTTTACAGTGATTATAGATCTTAATATATAAAATTTTACTTCTTCAACTAGCTAAAAAGACTTCTTCTAGTAATTCAAATCTGCTAATGATCAAAACTTAACATTTATCATATTGTTCCATTTTTTCCTGACAAAAGGCAACCAAGGCTTCCCAGTCCTTCAAAAATATCAGTATTGATTTTCCCCTGATCAAAGCAGAAAATTAGATATTTCAGCTAAATTGTTCAATTTTAACAGGCAATCCTCCTTTGTTGGCATTATTTCACTCTGCCACATTTGTGCATATATCAGTCTTGTTTCTATGGTCATATATTATAGTAGTTTTCCATATTTCTTTTCCATTTGCTCATCCATCAATCTCAGTAAAAACTGTTCAGGTCTAAATTGAATATTAATCTTCAAAATCTTCTGCATTAAAGTATGTATTTGAGCCCAAAAGTTTTTAGGTTTTTTGCATGTCCACTATATATGATAATGTCGTTTACATTTCCAAAATATATCTGAAGCATCTTTATACATTCTAGCCAGTTTTTCTGGAGTTGCATATCAGCAATACATCATTTTATAAAAATTATCCTTAAGATCATAGTTGAATTATCCTTAAGATCATAGCAGTCCCTTTGACCACATTTTACCATCAGTATGTTATATCCAAAGTTTTGAGGCCATATTATCATACAGTCTTTAACTTGTTCCTCTTCCACATCAAATTTTAACAGATGATATATCTTTTACCTATCAGATGTTAATCATCAGTACGTATTATCACTTAAGTTCGGATTTGTTTTGTTCAAAATCATACTTCTTTTTATCCATCTTAAATCTTTCAACTTTTTGTCAGTAAGAATACCATTGGAAACTATGGTCCTCAATTATGCCAGGATTCTTGAATGTTGCACAAAGGACAACTAATAATCCTTATTTTTGAGAACTAAAATTTTGAAATGCTAAAATATTTCAGAGAGAAAACTAAGGAAGGGCATAACAATGGCAATCATCCTTATGCTAAAAAAACTGCTGGATTAAAAGTTCTGGTTTTGAAATGATGAAAGAATTCCATCATTCAGTAGTGATGCTGCTGTCAAGTCGATTCTCCTTCATTAGAGAGGTTGGATGCCCACCTCTCAGGGGGACGTTAGTAGTAGATTTCTGCACTGACCAGGGAATGGATGTAGATGGTCCTTGGTGTCCTTTTCAGCTTTTTGATTCTCTATAATATATTCTATATTACACAGTATTGAGAAAAAAAAATCTGTCATCACATTAATGAATTTCAAAAATAGTTTCAGAAATGAAACACTTAGCAGAAGAAAATGAAATGTATCTCTGTCAGCTTAGCTTCCTGATTAGTTTTTCATGGGTACCACAGAGAAAAGCATTCTTTTCGTAAGATTTAAAATTACATCCCAAAACTAACCAGATAGGAGAAAGAGCATCATATCTCATGATTTCATGTTGCTCAGTGCATTGTTAGTATCTGATCTGAATGTAAGGGCTAGATTGTTCAAACAAAAGAAACATGCAAACTGACAGAGAAGTCTCATATTTTTGATCCTGGTCTCTCCAATTTTATGCTGGGTCAAAATAAACTGACTTGGTGAATCTGGTATGAAAAGACTCTGATCGTATGGAGAGCTGACAGAAAATATTTTGAGATAAACAAAACATGTATGGATCTCTAAAATAAAAATCAGGAAAGACATGAACAAAACCTGGGCTTTCTAGTCGTTCTCATCAATCTGTATGTACCCCAAAATACAACAGAATTCTCTGATGTACTTGGAGCAGACTTGTAGGGAATCTAGGTAAACTTCTTGAGAATCTTAGTTCATATTAAAGATCCTTATACGATAGTGAGTCCTACTTAGATCGATGGGTTTTTTGAATAGTGATAAAGATGCTTAAGATTTGGTAAGCAATGCCATGCATGGAAATGCTGGGGTTTCTGATCTGAGTTGCTAAGCAATCCATGAATTTAGGGCAAAACCATAACTTACCTTTGAATTTCTACTCCTTTTGGACCAAATTGATTTGAATTGACTATAGGGTCCTTATTGTCACTTTCTTCCATGTGAAGACTCTTTTTTGTGTTTCAGATGCATAGGAGAATTATCCAGAACCAAAGGCACACCCTTGTCTTCAATCTATTTCATAATTAAAATTCTGTCACAGTCTTGGTGAAACTGTTTGTACTCATGGCACAGCAGAACAGGAGAAAATAGGAATTTCAGCTCCATTAGTAATTTGACTTGTGTTTATCTTGAACAGACACAAGTTTCCTTAGAACACAATGTGTGCAACTTTTAGAAACAGGAGGCAAAAAAGAGTAATCTAAGTAATCTAAATCTCCTGTACAAACCCATTAAAATGAATGAGAGCAGTACAGTATCATGGCAAATGTCTACAGTGGGTGGTGTTCTCTGTTCCTTGCTGTGTATGGTGAACAGCTCTTATAAATGATCTCCAGATTCATTTGCTTGGGATTAGGAGAAAAGTGAAAGAGGTGGCATATTGCTGTATCCTGAATGATCTTCTTTTGCCTAGTTTCCAGGCTGAAGAGACTTCTATCATGTCCTGCTGTGAGAATGCCTTTATTCAAAAGTATTTTCATGACACAACTGTGTGTCATTCTGCTTGCTTCAGGTAAGCAAGGCCTGCCTCCTCCTCTCCCCTTTCTCTCCTCCTCCTCCTCCTCCTCTGCTTCTTCTTCTTCTTCTTCTTCTTCTTCTTCAGTGATGAAGACATACTGATACATATTGAAGGAATACCTTTCTTTATTCCACAGACAATGGAACAAAAACCTGTGCATGCTTTCAGGAGGTACACATCTCTTTGAAAGACAAAATGTTACACAAGCAAGGTAGGGGAAGGGATTTAAAGTTATGTCATAGCCTACATGTTGCCTAAAGATGTAATAAGAGGAAGGACCTGCAGATCTGTAAGTTGGGCTCATCAGATATTAGATTTTACTCAGCATGGTCCCCAGGTGTGCTGGAATAGAAAAAAGGCAGGGACCACAAACCAATCCCCACCCCTGCAAAAAAAAAAAAAAAAAAACCTAACCCCCCAAAGGTAATAAATACTGATTTTTCATTTTGAAAAATGACACCCCCCCCCAAAAAAAACCCCTTAAAATCTGTCTCTATCTAGTATGAAGCCTGAAGGCTCCCTTATATGTGGAGGCCAGAAAGTCTCTAGGCTGTCTTTATAGTGTCAAGGCAACAGTTGATTTCAGGTGCTGAATTAGATAAAATTCCAAATTCCAAAATCATGCTACTGTACAAGACTAGAGCCAAGGGGAATATTGCTCCCATTCCTGGTGTGTGAAGGCTCACCTGGTCAGGCAGGTAAAGATCAGCACTATGGAAAGCTCCATGTGGAGGAAGCTTCAGAGCAAGAGTAGATAACCAACTGCACTGGGACGTCTGCTCCAGAATGGGTTGAAGCTAATGGCTTCCAAGAGATCCAAGAGACAAAAGGGTAAGTAAAGCTCCATCACCCTGGAAAGATGGAGCCTGGAGTTTAAAGGGGCTGTATTCTTCCACACCATATGTTCCAGTGGGACTGGAATGTCTCATGCAGTATCCCTGGACTTCATAGGGTAGTGAAGGAGGAGCATCTTGAGCTGCTGTAGCTTAGGTCAGCAAGTGAATCATCTAGCCCTCTGGATGTTGTTGGAATTCCTCACTTGTTTTCTGGGATATATGTAAACTGAAGCTTTGAAGGTGGTGGGGAAAATGCTGAAATAAGTTGTGGATTAAAATAATTTGCTGTTCTTAAGTCCTAGACATCACACTTTGAATGTCTGAGGCAAGAGCTCCCTTCAAGCATGAGAAATATGGTGTCCTATCTCAGTCCCGGCAGCACAGCTGATAATTCAAACAAAACAAACTGAATAGCTCCCAAATCATTACTTGCTTTCATTCAGTAAGCAGAAGGTCAAAATAAAGTCCAACAGAGTTCAGAGGCAGCAAGTCCAAAGTCAGTCAGGGTAATCCAGAGTTAGGCACAGAGTTCAGCAAGGCATCCAGCAAACAGAGATGTCAGATAAGTTCTGACAACTCCTGAAGGGGAAGGGCAGCAGCTATATTGGTCAGATACCTAACACAGCTGTTGCCTGATTAATTGTTTCCAGTTATAGATTCTCTGGGATTGGCGTAGGCTCTTTCTTTGTTGTCTGCACTCAGCAAAGGTAGGTGCTGTTATTTTCTGTGTCTGAAGGGGCAAGATTCTCTGCTGGACCTGGCACCAGCTCCTGGTCTGTTTGTGGCACTGTAACCTCCTCCTGTACAGCAGGTCCTGGCATGCTCCCTGTTTCAGCCTCTGGCAAGTCCTCTGTTTCAGCCTCTGAGTCAGAGCCCATGTTCTAGAAGCAGGACATGACCTATGGAGTAATAGAGATTAATCACATAAATCATGGGGAGAAAGGATGTGTTCCTGACCATATCTTGACCGTCAGTCATGGTGTCTGGCTACACTGACAGACATCTACACGTTAGTCTGGTCATTGGTAAGGTGAAGGATATGATGTGCAAACAGCTGCTCATCACTAATTCACTATCTCTTTAAAGTCAAACTATGTGTTATGTAGTTGGGAAGCTCTGTATAAGGGTTTCCATGCAATTGGGACACCCAGACCCTTTTTGCACGGCATTTTCCATGCAAAAGTGCTCTTGGAGTGTCGTGTGATTGTGAGGAGCGATCTGCACGACGTGGTCACAATTGCGTGACACTTCAGGGTAGGGCAGGTGCCGATTGCACACCTTTTCATTTTCGGCTAGAAGCCAAAAATGGTGCGCAATCGTGCATTGCTCCTGGGCCCCACATGCATTTACCTGGCGTGCGGAGCCTCCGGAGCCACACTGGTCGCGCTTCCTGCCCCAGCACAGCCTGAGAAACTCCCAGGCTGTGCTACGGAAGGAAGAGGTGGGGCTCTCGCACAAGCAGGCAGGTTGTGTGGAGCCAAAGGACCCTGGACACGAGAGCCTCTCACTGGAGGCTGCTCGTGCGATCCCCGCACCCCAGCGCCGGAAGAAGGTAAGGTGTGGAAAGGGCCTAAATCATGCCTGTGTGCTGATAGTGAGGAGGCTTAGGGATAAATAGTTCTTGGAGACAAGCTTTTCTCTTGCAGACAGCATGTGGTTACCAAGCAGAATTCTGATGGTAATAGTGGAGCTGGGATTGTGTCTTTTTCTTCATGAAGGCTTATCAGATCATGAGGCCCCCTGGATGAGATAGATCAGGCTCTTGATATGCTTTCATGGAGCTGTTAAATGCTTGATGTGCAAAAGAACAAGTTCATGTTTGGCATCTAAAAATTATACTTTGCCCACTATTTATATTTATACTACTTATTCATTTGTCTAATGAGGCAATATCCTAAATTATTTAGAAGGGGTTGTTAAAAATTGATCAGTGGTAACCCAGGCAGCCCAAGGCTTAGGAACCTGTCCCCTCCATGGAATATTTATTTGGAAATTTCTCTAGGGACATTCTTTGCCTATTGTAACCACAATCTGGAGGTCCCTCAGGAGAGCTAAGTATGATCATCCCTCTGAAATTTCTCTTTTTAAAAGTCATCTCTTGACTTACTCTCTCTGTCAGGAGATTTGAAAATATCAATGGCAGCGTTGTTAAGTCAAATGTAAACCTCAACAATGAAGACATTTTAAACTGTTTAGAACTAAATGTTCTTGCAGAGATTGGTCTGAAGGGACCATTATAATGTTTGCCATTTAAAAAAAAATCCTGAACTGCACAGTTCTTCTATAAAGGTCATTTTTAAAAAGGAACTATCTGTGTCTGGTATCTCTGTGTGTGCACGCATATGAATGATTTTCTTTGAAGAATAAATAGGATAAAGAAGATAGATTTTCAGAGTCAAAGGAGGTGTTTTTGTTTTAACAAAACTTTTATGCAAAAGGTAATCTGCCTAAGTGGCTAATCAGCAAGGGAATCTTTCAACCACAACCAAAAAAATGTAACTTTTTAAAACTATAATTCCTAGACATACCCAGCAAAAACTTTGACCGTCCATGCTTGCTTGGAGATTCTGGGATTTGTGGTCTAAAAAGGTAACATTTTAAAACTTTGTTGTCAGCCAAATTCTCCTCTGTTCTTTATATCATGAAGTTGTGGACAAGACCTAGTTATCCAAATTTCTAACCATGATGCCAAGGAACTGTGTTCTCTCCTTGGAAAAAGAGTCCCCGAAGATGAGCCAACACTCAGATGTTGTAGCGGTGTTCACAGAACATCAGCCAGCCATGTGTGCTCAGTGGTGATCTTACTGATACTGAGCCATCTCAATAAATAAATAAATAAAATAAAATCTGGTGTCAGATTTTGACCACCACAGTGACCACAATTATGTGGATTTCACCTAAATTTAAGAATTCTGTGTGTTGTCAAGCAATACTCAGGTAATGGCCACATTAAAGGAATCACTGCTCCAGCTGTTTCCAGCTGTTATATACTTTTCTTTAGATGTACCTTAGAGGGGAGACCCAGTGTGGACTACTTTGGATTTGACTGTTGGATTACAACCCTGGAGACCAGGGTTCAGTTTCTTCCTCAGCTATTGGAAACCCACTGGATGGTCTTGGGCATATCAGACACTCTCAGCCTCAGAAAACCCTATGATAGGCTCACCTTAGGTTCACCGTAAGTTAGAAATGACTTGAAGGAATACAACATCAACCTTAAAGGGCTAAAAACTGTAATTCCTGGGGGGACATTGAAAATGTCATCCCAACTACCACTGCTCTGGCCTCAGAGGGAGAGGAGAAGAGGCAAGCATACTTATACCATACCAAGACCTGGTGGCGCAGTGGTTAAATGCTGGTACTGCAGCCACAAGGTTGTGATTTCAATCCTGCCAGGCTCCAGATTGACTCAGCCTTCCATCCTTCGTCAGGTCAGTAAAGTGAGTACCTACCTTGTTGGGGGCAATTAGCTCACACATTGTAAACTGCTTAGAGAGCACTTAGCTGGTAAACAGTATAGAAATACACATGCTATTGCTAAGGCCCTCCTTCTATCTCAACTGCCTCTGCCTTAGTTTTGATGGGAGGGAAGAAGCAAACAGAGTTCCATTCGGCTTAGACTCAGAAGCAAATGAAAGTCCCTTCCTCCATTTCAACTGCCACTGCCCTGGCCTCAGAGGGAGAAAAGAAGAGTATCAGCCGGGCTCGATCCCATCCCCAAATGCCATCTCCTTTAAATTGTAAGCCTGAGGTCAGCAAAACTTTTTTTCTTGTAAAGCACCATGTATACTGATGTCACTATATAAATAAATGATGATGGTGTTGGTGTTGGTGATGATGGTGATGATAACAATATTGACTGATGGCATTGTGACTTCATTTAACTTGTTTCCCCAATTCTGGGGAAGGTTCATCAAGTGAACATGTTTTGGTCTTTTATTTGAGAACATAATGGGGAACTTTCCTCCAGCTGCTGTTACAGAGACCAGCTTTCAAGAGTCTCTCTCTCCTGCCTTTGCTGGTCCATCTTCTTTTGTTTTGGAAGACTACCAAACCCCTCTCCCCACCTTCTGCTCTTTTAAGGGTGATAATGTCACAGTACTTTTCTGAATTGGAACAGAGGGTCACTAAGCCTTCGTCTTCCTTCCATGTAAAATATTTATTTGGCTTGGGGATATTAATGCAAGGGAAAAATAGCAGGCAGAGAAAGAATCCAGCACCTTCTTTCTCTTCACCCTTTCTGTGCTGCAATTTGTCCTTTCCCAGTATTGGCTTTCAGTGATGAAAGCAGTTGTATGTACTGTATAATTAGACCTTTACAGTTATGCTTTTAAAAAAAATAGAAGAAGAAGGTAGAGGAAAAATTCATTTTGTTCTGTAATATGTTTTTCTTTAATGGGACTATAATTGAGATTTATTAGATCTTAAATTGTTGGCTGGTTATGTGGCTGTAAAATGTTTAAATCAATTCAGTTCCAAAGTGATGAATGCTTTTGGTTATCCCAGTTATAATCACGCTCATTCATATTTGTAGGAACAACTATATATGATGTCTTGGTAGAATAATATATTCAGTCAGAGGGATACCTACTAAATGCTGGAAACAATTTTGGATGCCACAGTGCTAAAGACAAGCAGTAGTTGAGTGCTGGGCAAGAGTCTTCTGCTATTTATTTTCCTTCTATCTTTCTTTTCCCTGGACGCTCCTCTCTGCCCTCCCCCATATCCCTTGGGACCATGCCCCTCACTTTGCTTCTCCACTTCCTGCATGAACATTAAGTTCTGTGTTCATTCCAAAAAGTGGGTGTGTTTAATTGTTGCTCAGCTTGGCATGCTTTGCCCCCAGGCTTATGACCATCACTGATTCTTTGCTTGGTGTGAGGTGTAATTATTGTTAGTCATACACATAGCTCAGAGATGCAGTTGATGGCTGCTGTGTCAGACAAGCACAGAGTTCTCCGAAAATGGGAGGTGTTGTCAGTGCAAGTTTCTCAAAGCAGTAACTAGGTAAAATGGTCACTGGGAAAAGCTCTCCCAATAGAATTCCTATAAGTTCAGAAAGAGTCCTTTGGTCTGCCGTATCTTTGCCCACTCTGGCAAGAAAGAGAATGTTATTAGACAACCATAGAGTTGTAAGGAACTGCAATTGCCAGCTGGTCCAACTCCTTCTTGCCATTCAAGAACACACAACTAAAGTGCCCCTAAAGATGGTCGTCCAACCTCTGTTTAAAGATCTTCAAAGAAGGAAAGTTCACCATTGTTGGAGGCAGTCTGTTTTACCGTCAAAGAACCCTTACACATTTCTTGTGAATACTTTGCTATTTGGGGTCTTCCTTGCTTTTTTATCTTAACAGTGGAATTTAATTCCTAGATGACAGTGACAACCATGATGATTGGATACATGCATTGTTTGATACTTCATTAAATCATCTGTCTTATCTCCAACCCCTTAAGCTTGGGTATATGTAAAAAGTGTCAAAATAGGAATCATGACTGGCAAATGAAAAAGATAGTTTCTTCTGAAAGAGAACCTGTCTTTGCAAAATATTGAGAAGAATTAAGACAATTGAAGAGCTGTGAGGGAGGGGTGTCAGTTTGGGCTCACTTTTAAGCAAGAAGAATAGGAAGAGGAACATATTAAAAGCAAAGCAGGATCAGATAAAAGGCCTCTGTAGTCTAACCTCTTGTTTGCATGGTGGTGAGGCAGTTGGCTATGGGAAGTCTAGCAAATGAATATGAATGTGACTATCTTCATTTTATGCTTTGGAAAGGGTGGAAAAGATGTCTGAGAACTAAAGCCTACCTATCTCCAGTGAACAAAGATTCTGGTTCAGAAAAAGCTTGCTTCAAAAAAAATGCCCTGATAGATCTTTACAAGCATGCTGAACACAGAGGCCCAAATTTGCCTTTGAAGACAAGGCATGGAGTACAAGGCTGGAAGACAACCTTTGAAGGACAAGTTACCCCTTTGCAGGTGGGCTAATGAAGGTCAACTGAAAGTAAATTACAGAACCTGCACTGGAAATGTTTTCCCCGGTTAAAACTATGCTCCAAAACTGAGAGCTTCTCTCTTAACTATCTCTCTGACTATGAAATAACACAGAACAAACATCTCAGTCAAGAAAAGACTTTAAAATGTTTTGAGTTGGAAGACTGTAACTTTACAAGTCACTGTTTTATGTTTGTTTTGTACAACTGTGCCATAACATTACTACAGACTGGGAAGAATGTTTATATTGAACGTTTTTAATTTTTAATGGTTAATTTTTACATTTTATTTTTAAGTTTAAATATATTAATTAGATCTTACCATGTGCACCTCTGACAAGTTGTTTCAGTTTGTTTCCACCTATTTTTAAAGCTGAAGAATCCAAGGTCTTTGTTTTATTTAATAGATGAATGATAGATTTATAAGATAGATTTATAAGATAAAGCTGGATGCTCAGAAGGGTCTTTGGACAAAGGGATTTATGTCTTTTGAGTTTTGATAACGAAAGTTAAAGACTTCACAATTGTATAACAGGTCATGTAAGCTTAGTAATTAATCAATTACTCTTGTGGTAACTTTTAATTAGACTTCTTACACTATTTTGTATAATTACTGTTTTAAGTACTTTTGTTATTATTCTCTCTATAATTAGTCTTGTTATATTCTACTTTAATTACTGTTGTTATTAGTCTTGTCCCCTATATATGGTCCCTTTTTGTTTTAACAGCCCCTGAAGAAGGCCATAAAAACATTTGTAGTCTGAAAAGACACTGGATTATTTTCAATAATAAGATCATTTCTTTTTTCAATATCCTGAGACTTTGGCCATTTCCGCACTACACAGCTATAGTGCTTGTTATAGTGCTATCATTCCACTTTCAACATCCTGTGGAATCCTGGGGTCTGCAGTTTAAGGAGAGGCCTTTAGAATTGGCAGCCAGAGAGCTCTTTGGCCCTGGTAGTGTGCAAAGGTCCTCAGAAAAGTTTCAGATTAAGTATGCTCTTCTCTTGATTCACTGCTGCTGAGGGGTGTTGGGGATCTCTGCTTAAAGTTTTGATACTGTTTTTATAGCAGGCCTTTTCACTGCCAAAATGGAGAGACAGGCCAATTGTTCTCTAAATGTTTTGAGCTATTCTTCTTTTATTTTGGTCTTCCTTAACTTTTCTTAAGGATTAAGACATACTGACATTTTTAGATGGAAGCTCTTTTTATTTTCTATTTTTCTATTTTTGCTGACTTGGAACGTTGTGAACATGTTTGCCTAGAAAATCTTTCGGAAACTTTTTAAAAATGTTTGCTAAAACCATCTAAGAATCTTGAATTGTCTACAGTACTGGTAGATGTGTATTTCTTTTGTAGGTGGAGATTTAAAAAGTTTAAGATTATTATATGATCAAGCTCCCCAAGGTCCCATTGATGTCCAAGTTCCAGAGAACCATTAAGTGTGAAGATTCAGAGGACATTTCTTGTAGAGATGTAAATCTTGAAAGGATTCAAGTTCCTTGTCAAAGGAAGCAACAATTTTTCTTTTTGCTGCAGGAAGGCTTTCAAAAGCTGTGCAGTTTTCAAAGACTTTTTATAATTTTAGACTCATTCTGGACAAAATTTACACCTGGTATTTTTGCATGTTTCTGCACAGAAAACACCACTTTCTGCACAGAAAATAATATTTCTGCATCGTGTAAAAAATGCTGCTTTCTACATGAAACAACCATATGAACTTTTGTGTAGAAAGAAAGTCCCAAACTGTGAAGATTCTCATCAATCCAGGATTCTTTCTGACAAGGTTTGTTGACAATCAAAACACACATTTCTTGAACTTTTTCCAAACATTTTTGAATATTCTTCCTTTTCCTAATTTTTTTAAGCAGAGCTGATGGCTTTTACCTCTGTCTCTCCTTACCCACCAATTTATGAAAAATGCATGCATGAGTGCAATAAGGAGGGGCAAATATCTTTCCTCTAGTTACTCCATCCATAGGCCATATATACCACAAACCACTTGAGCTACAAAATGTAGTGTTTCATGAAGTGTGCTGGTTTAAATGTTTAGTAAGCGCGAACAATCAAAAACAAAGTTGTCTTTCCTAGAAAATGTGCAAACGTATCCCTTGCTGTATAAAAAATGTGTATTAATGAAATCACCTTTTCTTAAATGAAATTCTTGTTTAAATTGATTTTCTCTGTTAACAAGAAACTATGTTGTCTAGGTCAGACACATTCTGGCCATGAAATTTGCATGCTTTATTGCTGTTTATATTTTACATGCTGATGAAGATGATGGATCTCCTAACAGTACCTTCAGAAGGATTTGTGTATGTGTGTGTGTATGGATTGGGATTTAGCAATACCAATACAAGTATGCTGGAAAATTCAGATAGCACATACCCATGCTGGTCCATAGTAATGGTAGGAATTGGTGTCATGGATGTTGTAAGCTATTGTGTTTGCTTGTACTAATGATGAATGTTTGGAAAGAAGTTAAATGAGGTTTTGGCTTGTTGAACTGAAGCTGCCGGGGGGGGGGGGGGGACAGGTACCTCCTTCTAATATGTTTCTTGGGATATCAGCAAGAATCAGCTATGTTCCTTCTTGAGGTAGTCAAGAGCCAGATGTGTTCCTTATTGAGGTAGCTAACAAATTTGGATGAACATCGCCTTCTCTTCACTACAGGGCTGTCACTGTACAAAAGCTGGAGTATCACATATAGACCTCATTACAGTGTATAGCTAAACTACAGTACAGCAATATGAGAATTAGCCTCACACTTGTAAGTTCCTTCCTCTCTTCTCTGCAGGTACTACCATGAGATGGAAGTTGAAAGCTTTCATTTCTGTGTCAAATAAACCATAGTTCAGTGTTTTGTCCAAACATGAACTGTAGTTAATCTTAAACATGGATTTACAGGACAGTCCAGTCTCAAAGAGTAGTTTATTAAGTAGGCTTGATTTTCTAAACCATATCACAATTTGGAATTTGGATATAAGGACAAACTGTGGTTAGCTGAAAATGAAAGCATGTTTTGATAACTATGCTAGAATGAAGAAGGGAGAGGTGAGCTCATAAAGGTCATGCATATAACACTCAACCATGGGTTATCATCACAAATGAACAAGGCCCTTGCATATATTAAGGTGTCTTACAATAAGACAGTGCTTATGTTGAGAGGCAGACTGATGTGGAAGCTGTGTCTACTAGAGAAATAGTCTCTTGTTCCACCTATTGGCATTTCTTGGAATTTCAGCAAATTTTCTTTTGTTAGCTGAAGCAAAGAGGCTGAATATTCATTGAGTACCAGTTATTCTGTGTCACTGACCAACTGGTTTGTAACAATGGGAAGTGATTGTAAGATTGATCTCATGTTGTTCAAAGAACTATCTTCAAAGCTGTTTTTGGGGAGCATCATTCTGCTCTCCAAATTTTGAACTACAAATCCCATCAGCCCCAGATACAATAGCCAATGGAGAGGAATCCCAGAAGGTGCAGTCCAACAACATTTGGAGGCCTAAACAGTTTCCAACCCTAAGCTCATGAACAGACTTTTATTCAGAACTGGCATATATAACTGGGCGTTGCCCGGGATTGTATTTTCTCATAAGTAATACTTGTGAGAAATATTAGAGATCCTGTGCCTCTAATTCCCCAAACTGGCTTGTCCAGTACCTGTAACTCCCCAGCCCAATCTGTATTCAGAGTTATTAACGTACAGAGGTTGGGTTCCTGAGGGAATACAGTATACTCCTTGGTGCTAGGCCTTGTCTCCATAGCAACCAGCCTATTCGAGGCAGGCACATTCGACTGAGGCCCAAGAGCAATCAGGTTGAAATTCTAAAGGCTCCTCCCTAAACTGCAAACCCCAGGATTCCACAAAATCTTCTTTGGCAGCTAATCATATGAGGCCTTTGACTGAAACAAACAAAGAGACAAATTTTGACTTTTATATATTAGATAAGGGTCTTTATTCAATTTATCCTATATTTTAGTCTTGGTTACTTTGCATTTTGATATTGAGTTTCTACTATCTCCTCCATCATTGCACTAGTAAATAATTCCAGAGCCACGAATGCATCTCTATGAATGATGTATTGGGCCCTTTTCGATGCAAAAGGACCCTTGAGCATCGTGCAAATGTGAGGAGTGCTTCACATGATGCACTCACATTTGCGCGACGCTCCAGGGCCCGACATGGACCGCACATGCATTTTTTCATTTTCGGCTTGAAGCTGAAAATGCTGCACGGTCACGCATAGCTCCAGGGCCCCGAGTGCACTTACCTTGTGTGCGGAGCCTCGGGAGCCGGGCTGGTTGTGCTTCCTGTCTCAGTGCAGCCTGGGAAGGTCCCAGGCTGCACTGCGAAAGGAAGGGGCGGGGCTCTCGCACGAGCAGGAAGCTTGTGCGGAGCCAAAGAAGCAGAGAGGTGAGAGCTTCTCTCTGGAGGCTGCTTGCGCGAGCACCGCACCCCAGCGCCAAAAATGGGTGAGTTGCGGAAAGGATCTTGGTTTTTGAGGCCAGTGTGACTGCTGCACACATGCAAACACTAACAAGTTCCAGGTGCGATCAAAAATGGAAGGAATTTGCTTATAACAAGAACACCCAACTAAAATAAATGCTTTAATGATCAGAACACTCTTATTTCAAGTAGTTTTCATCATCCCAGTCTAAAGCTGTGTGGTGAACATTTCTCTCAGGCTTAGAGAATGCCAATATATTTTATTTTCAGTGTACTCCAGCTGAAGTACATACCCAATTTCAGTCAAATACCAAGGAGGTAGAGCTAATGAGCTGGCTTTCAACAATTGCCCTTATAGATACTGGTTCACTGATTGTAGATCATGATGGAATTTCAGTTGTAGCAAGCATAGGCTTCTCCATACACAATTCCAATCTATTTAAAATGTATAATTTTCCATTAAATGTGATTTTTTTTGTTCTATTTAGTGCAGGCATTTGACAGATTTTAATGTGATGGGGTATTGACACACACACACACACACACATACTGACTGTGTTTTCCACATAACGACAGAGAAGACAGATTGAATGTAATGAAATGGGAAAGCCAAATGCTGTGGTGGTGGTGGTGGTGGTGGTGGTGGTGGTGGTGGTGGTGATCCTTTTCAGATGTTCACCATGTATAGCCAAATAAATGTAATTAAAAGATAAATTCAAAGTTACTTAGCATACAGACATATATTTAAATTAAATAAACTTAAAAAAAGACATTATCACCTAATCTTCTATTCCACAAATTAACAAACAAGAGCCATCTTTCAGCAGACAGATTGATCTGTTGATAATTTCATGCTCATTTACATCATTTTATTTTAAATATTAAAGTCACTTTGTAAGTCTTCCTCAGTCAATTGTAGTTGGGTTGTTTTTATTCTGCCAAGTTTGTGTGATACATATTTTAGACCATTTTGAATAGTGAAACAATCATTTGTATGTCTGCAGCTATCTACAGACATCTCCAGTATGCATATCAGCATTATTTTTGAGTTCCTGGCCAAGCTATACCCTTGTTGGTGGCATTGTGTGCTTTCAGGTCATTTCTGACCTAAGGCAAACCTATCACAGCATTTTCTTGGCGAGATTTGTTCAGAAGGGGTTTGCCTTTGCCTTTCTCTAAGGCTGAGAGAGGGTGACCTGCCCAAAGTTACTCAAGGGGTTTCCATGCCCAAGTGGGGACTTAAATCTTGGTCTCCCAGAGTCTTAATGCAACACTCCACCACTATACCCTGCTGGCTCCAAAGTTGCAGTGATGTATTTAAGGCCCTTTCTGCACCTTACCTTTTTTTGGTGCTGGGGTGCAGGGATCGCACGAACAGCCTCTGGCGAGATGCCCTCCCTTCCCTGCTGCTTCAGCAATGCACGAGCTCCCTGCTCATGCGAGAGCCCCACCTCTTCCTTCCACAGCACACCATGGGAGTTTCCCAGGCTGCACTGGGGCAGGAAGCGCAACCGGTGCGGCTGCTGAGGCTCCGCATGCCAGGTAAGTGCGCTCAGGGCCCGGGAGAAATGTGCGATTGTGCACCATTTTTGGCTTCCAGCCGAAAATGAAAAGGTGTGCAATTGGCGCTTGCCGGCCCCTGGAGCATCGCATGATTGTGAATGCATCGTGGAGATCGCTCCTCACAATCGCGCAACGCTCCAGGCGTCCTTTCTCATGGCAAATGCCGTGTGGAAAGGGCCTAAGTCTTTTGCTCCAACTCTCAAGTCAAGTCTCAAGTCCTTGAAGATACTTTTCAAGTCAAGTCTCAAGTCTGGCAGTCAATTTTATACCCCAGCCTGTATTCCAGAATTTCTGGACAGGTTCAAATGAAGTCACTTTTAACAATTTAAGTAGAGTCAGCCCTCTAATTTGTGATTTTGCCACCTGCAGCTTCGGAAGTGGGGAATAGGTTTGTTCTTATTCTCCATTACTGAAGCTTCAAGACCTTTAGAAGGAAGGATCCTTCCTCCTCAAGCCCATTGTTTAACACATTTTCTGTTCCCCTCTGAGATACGTGCCCTGCACTCTGGGCACAAGTCTTGCCTTCTGCTCTTAGGAAAAGTTTTAGAAAGCTCCTCCTATATGTAGCAGGGACAGGCTGCTCAGCAGACCTCAACCCCACCTCAAGCCCGTTTCTTAACCCATTAGCTATTCCTTCTGAAAAATGTGTCCACACTTTGGGCTTAAGACAGATAGTCATGTGACCAATAAGTTGTAAGGTTTCTGGATGAATGCGTTATGTTACTGAACCAAGGGTAGCAAGTCAGTCACTAAAAATATGCAAGTCTCAAGTCGAGTCGAGTCAGTGTGTAATTTTTGCCAAGTCAAGTCTGAATCAAGTCCCTGAAGTGATTTAAGTCTGACTTGAGTCTGAGTCAATCGATTCACGTCTACATCACTGCTAAGTTGTATCCTGCTATACCACTTATCATCAATTACACTGAATTCCAGACTTATTTGTTTTCCTGACTTCCTGAAGGTAAATCAGCTCTCAGTGTTTTGCGTTTTATTTATAAACTGCATCATACTGAAATTTTTGAGGAGCATATAATCAAATACAGAAGTTACTGTAAAAAGAAATACATTGGTCAGGATCACAATGGGATTGTTTTTGTTGTGTACCTTCAAGTTGCTTCTGACTTATGGCAGCCTTAAGAGAAATCTATCACAGAGTTTTCTTGTTCAGAGGTGTTTTTGCCTTTGCCTGCCTCCAAGGCTGAGAGAATGTGATTTGCCCAAGGTCACCCAGTGACCTTTTAATGCCAGCATACTTTGCTGACCTGATTGTTTCGTAAGAGAAATTCAATATTTGTTGTGCTATACTATTTTTACTCTTTGCTTTTAAATCAATGTTTTAAATGATTTTAATTCTATAGAGAGTTTAACACTATTTCAGTCATAACTTTTAAAAGCTACGTGTATTCTCATCTATAATCCTTTTTAGTTTGTAAGCCACACTGAGTCCTAACTTTGGAAAAAAACTGGGGTACAAATAATGAAATGGTATAGAACAGAATACAAGCTGTTTCTCTGTACTCTAGAAAGCAAAGAGATCTTGTAGTACCTTTGAAACCAACTAAGAGAAAGCAGTTGGTAGCGTAAGCTTTAGTCTACAAAATCTTATGCTATCAACTTCTATCAGTCTCAAAAGTGCTACAAGATCGCTTTGCATACTGATCCTGACTAACACGGCTATGTCTTTGTACTCCAGAATTTATGTGTTTCTTCTCAGCACCTGTTTGTTGAACATTCTCTGTTAAGATAACCATGAGGGCTTGATGTTTCATGTTCCAGCCCCCCTGCCGCCCACATCCTTCTCTCACCTGAACATGTGTGTACATATCTAGTAGCTGAGGCAATACTGCATCTGATGGAATGGGTTGTAGTTCACAAAAACTCATCCAGGATAAAATATATTAATTTTTAAGGTGCTGGTAGATTCTTTCTTTTGACTGGTTGAAGCTTTCAGTTTTTTCCCATCTACTTTACATTATGCCTTAGGCCCATTTCTGTACTACACCGTTACAGTGCTATTATTCCACATCCTGTGGAACCCTGGGGTTTGCAGTTTAGGGAGGGGCCTTTAGAATTCTCAGCCAGAGAGCTCTTTGGCCTCAGTAAAAGACAAACCCCAGAATTACACAGGATGTTGAAAGTGGAATAATAGCACCATAACAGTGTAGGTCAGAAAGGCCGTTGGTTTCTCAGTGTCTTATTCCAGTGCTCAGACAACTACACCATACTGGGGACTTGCATCTTCAGAAGTGGACTTACTTCTGTGAGAAATTGAATTAAGCAGCTGTGTAATGTCCATCTGCAGTAAAGATCTGCTGCACAGGGGATCCAAAAAAATGACTGATGCGCAGTGGGACCAATGGTTGAGCACAATCTACCAAACGTACAGTGTGAAAACACTTGTGCAGAACTGCTATATCTGGAATAGCAGCTGGGGGCAACTGCATAATCAATGAACTGTGGAACACAGTCTGAAAGAAGGATGGGGAAATTCTGCCAACTCCTGAATGAGAAACACACACAAGTATCCTCTACATTACACCATTATAGCACTATGATTCCACTTGAGCTGGCATGGTTCCATTTGGTGGAATCCTGGAAAATGTAGTTTTATGAGGCATTTAGAATTTGCTACTAGAAAGCTGTAGTGCCTCCTTAAACTACAAATCTCAGGCTTTCAATAGGACGCAGGCATGGTAGTTAAAGCAACATCAAAGTGCTTTATCTTGCTAGTGTAAAAAAGATGGCACATTCACACACAGAGTAAGCACAGAAGAACAGGATTATTGATTAAAAATGCACTGTTTCTTCTTTTTTAAAAGGCCATGTAACAAGGCAGCAACAGTTGTGATCTGGATAAAAATTCACACAGTTTGTCCCCCAAAAAACCTTTACAGTCTTACAAATACAAATACTTCTTTGAAAATATGACTCCCCCCACCAAAAAAAAATCTTTCTCTTTCATGAGAGGGAAATAAAGTAAGGATTTCTGTCCTATTTGCAAATAAAAACTTTGCAAGAGTGTTATAAAAATATTAAGAAGTGCCAATACAAGTACTTGTATTCAGTGACTTCAAATACTTCTCCTGACAGTCTCTTTGGCCCTTTTCACATGTCGGGGGGGAAACGGGCGAAAACGCCCAAAAACAGAGCTTACCTCCAGCCGGGTAAGTCCGTCGCCGCGTGGAGCAGCGCGAGCTCGCTGCTCCACACTCGTCCGGCGTCGCAGGTGGCAGCTTCCGATTGGCGGAGGCTCTCCACCAACCGGAGAAGCTCGCCAGCCAGAAGCCCGCCCCCAGCAGATCTGCAGGCACGCACTTGCGCGAGCCTGCAGATCCGCTTTGGAGCCGGGCGACGGAGCGGCACGGGGCTGCGCGCTCCGTGCTTTTTAAAAACCTCTAAAAAGAGGTTTTTAAAAAACACGCAGCCCGGCTAGTTCCAGCCACTCCTGAGTGGATTCTGGTGTGGAACTACGAAAAGTAGTCCACGCCAGTCCACTCTACGGTGTAGATGACCTCTGTGGGAGGTCGCTCTACACCGTTTCCCCCACACACAGGTGAAAAGGACCTTTGTGTGTATGTGAGGGAGTAGAATTCCAGGTTGTTATTCCTGAAGTGGATTCTTCCCCCCTCCATCCTCCTCTTTCTCCTTTTCATTTCAAGAAAATCGATAAATTTCATTCTGGTTAAGTGGAGGAAACATCACAAAGATATAATCAGGCTGAAGAGTGGTTTCACAGCAGGCTTTGCACAAGTGGCTGGAAGTACAAAACCCAGGAGTGAAATAGAAGTCAACTTCATCAGAGTATGGAAGACATATTTTGTTATAAGCAGATAAAATTAGCTGGATTACTCAAATGCTTAAGGCACAGTATAAGCCAGCATTGTCACAGCAAAAACACTGAATTGAGAATTAAGAATTTTACATGTTGCCATGATCCCACCAGAAGAATTAGGTCTGTAGCTCTTTCCCAGCTCCAGCCTCCCTTTCCTCTTATCCCATTTTTGGCAACATGAGGATAATAGCAACAATGCTGAACCAGCTGACTAGATTGTTATAACGAATGCTTAGATCAGATCTTTGAATTGCATTGGAAACTCTATGTAAATACTAAGGTCTTTTTAAAAAAAAATCTTCAAAAGTAATGAAGGTCAGTATTAAAATTCAACTTTAATGGAATAAGTCAGACTATGAACATATTTCACACATAATACTGGCCCACAAGAACTTAGCAGAAAAACGCTCACATAGTAGCAGATCATTCAGCACAAACTGGTCCAGCAGCAAGTTCTTGCTTTGTCCAACAGAACACCCATATTTATAAGAGGTGGACCAAGTCTTCATTAACTTAATGACATCATCATAGAAAATGCAGGACATTTTAAATAAGATATCTACATTAATATCATTCTACAACTAAAAGGCACTTGTATGACTGCCTATTCACCCATCTTTTATCAGCCCTCTTCCTTTTCTGATACATTGTAAAGAGCAGATAGAAACTTATTCATGGGGTCATTGTATGGCTTCATTTTTACTGATATACATATGAATCATGCAACCAAAAAAGCACCTTAGTGCTTTAAAAATGATAATGATAATGGTAATGATATCTTTCTGTAATAATAATATATCTTTTGGTGACTTTAACAATGGTCTTTTAAAAAGAGAAACAGCAACAACAAAAATATTTAGCTTTGATGTACAGCAGGTTCAGAGAACATTTTCAGTTAAAAAGATAATAATATAGTTGAGATAATGGTTTTTTGCTACTAGTTTATACAAATCAGTCTCAGAACTGTAAACTCAATTTAGTTGCATTACAATTTCTACCAAAATCATTTTCAGAAACAATTGGAATAATGGGACCCAGTCCATGTGAAAGCTTCCTAAATGAATCTTACTGAAATGAATAGAATTTATCCAGAATTACAGTAATCATAGCTGTAGCTGTTTTTCCTTCTTACCAGAGCTTTTGGAACCCACTATAACAGGAGGGTTTGCTACTATCCTGTGAAACAGTACTCCCATTTAATATTGTACTTCCCCTGCCTGCAAGACAAGTCCCTTGGTTACCTTGCTGTTGTAATTTCCTGTCAGGTCAACTTCAACTTGTGGCAATCCTATAAATGAGAGATCACCAAGAGCTCTGGTCATCAACTACCCTGCTAACTCAGGGTCTTGAAAACTCAGGGTCATGGCTTCCCTGATTGAATCTATCCATCTATAATGCAGTCTTCGTCTTTTCCTACTGCCTTCCACTTTAGCAATGATTATTGTCTTTTTCAATGAGTCACATCATCTCATGATATATCCGAAATACAGCAGCCTCAGTTTAGTCAACTTTGCTTCTATTGAGAGTTCAGGCTTGATTTGGTCTAGGGTCAATTCTATTTTTTTAAAGTGAGCTATAGTATCTGTAGAACTTTCCCACAGCACCACATTTCAAATGGGTTGATTTTCTTCCTGTCACCTTTCTTCACTGTCCAGCTTTCACAACCATACATAGAAACTGGAAGTATTGGTTACTACAAGAAAGAAATTTAGTAACACAGCTATATGCTATAATTATGGCCAAAATTATCATCGTGAGAGGAGGAGTGCAATAAAGGCAATTTTACCTACATATACATTACACAATATTAATGTCCAGAGTGTTTATTAATGGTTATACTATTAAAAGATTCACTCTAGACCAGAGCTTTCCAAACTTTTCATGTTGGTGACACACTTTTTAGACATGCATCATTTCACGACACAGTAATTCAGTTTTATCAGCAAACTGGAGGTTAAACTAACCCCTTACAAGAGATACAGACACATACATAAATTGTAATAACAAAATGTATGGGGACACAAATATCCCATGAAAACCTTCCATATATTTTTAAAAATATATGATTTGTAAATAATAACATACATTTTCAGGATTGTAGGTGACACACCTACACACTTCACGCGACACACTACCATGTAGTGGCACACTGTTTGGAAAGCCCTGCTTTAGATCGTTTATTACTATAACCAAGAACAAAGAGGTAAGGCACTAAGATGGACGCTAAGGTAAAGCTGAGGCTGTCAGGGTTGGCGCGAAACAGCTCCTCAGAGCTTACACAGAGTGCTGACAGGGAAGTGTCGCCTCGCTGCGACCAGGCATCTTCAGTGGAGCAAGAAACAGTTCTGAAGACACATTAGGTAGGCGCAGGGCTTGTTTGTTTATTTAATCACACTGAGGTTAAGATAAGGTGGCAAGCCACATACCAGAGAGCAATTAGCACAGCAGTAAATCAGCAAATAAACTGGCAGCATACCAGCAAGCAAAACATATATCTTTCAGCAGAGCAGCATGATCATTAGGAGAAAAACCTAAATGGCAAAGTACACAGCAAACCCAAGCCCTTTTGTGGGCTTACCATCATCCCAGACCTTGTGGGGTGATCCAATCACTTTCCCTCTTGGCAATCTTCACTAGGTAATGAGGCAAAGACCTTCTGGGTCTGGCTAGTCATAAAACCTTGCATTTGTGCCTAAGGCCACATCACCTCATTCCTGCCATCCACTTAGAAAACAATGCCTGCATTCACCTTCAGTATCTTGATGGAGGCAAAGCATGGCCTTCAAATGTGGGACTGCAGCTCCCTGCATTCTTTACATTAGTGGTGATAGCTAGAGCTGGTACAGGTGGCAGTCCAACATCTAGTGGACCGTATTTTGCCTATGAGAGTGAAATTCTGAACCTTAGGTCTTGGATTTCCACTCAGTTTATGGTTCCATGGATGTATTCCTTGGTTCATAGGACTCTTATCTTGAGCATCTCCACCTCCTCCACTACCATCACCAAAAGGAACAACTGTAATATACCTTTTATGCTGTTTGCCCATATTTAATGTGAAATGCAATTAACAGAAATCTAGATGAGGTTTTGGAAGGTGATGACATCTCTTATGAACAAATTATCCCAAACTGTCACTTGATATAGGACACTCTGCTCTTGTTACTGTAAATGATTTATACAGTTCCATGAGTATAATGCAGAAAGGCTGTGATGTTAATTACAGAAGGAACAAGAACACTTCATTAATTCTTACTTCTTTGCATAAGTTATTGGGGGGAAAAAAGAGGTGAAAGTGCACTGATTGCATCTGTTGTAAAACAGAATGAAAAGCTGTTATTCTTACTTCAACGTTCAAGTATGCTGAGTAGAAATATGTAGCACGTTTGTCCATTAAACAGCCCAATCCAGAACTCTAGCTATGAATTTCAAGTTTACTGCAGATGCTTATTGTTACATTGGCCCCTGAGAATAGCTATTTAACAAATAATCAATATCTTGTGCTAGATTACCTGAGCAGAGATGTATCATTTGTTCTGTACGTTGTTTTTAATTAATTATTTAATTTTTACAGTGGTCCTTCCACATTTTGAGGGTTCAGAGTGCAGAACCCTTGTGAAAGTGGAAAAATCATGAATAATTCCCTCCACGATCCCCCTCCCATTTCCTTCCAGGACTCTCCCCTCCCATTCCCTTACCTTTTGTACTGGGACATGAGTCTTCCTATCCTGAGCTGGAACCAGAGGCAAGGGGATTGGAGGGGGACCTCTGGAAGGCAGGAGGAACTCACACCAAGGCAAAAGGCAAGGGGATGGGAAGAGGAAGGCAGTGCATACTTTCCTTCTGCCCTTCAGAGCTCCCCCTTCCATCCCTTTACCTCTGACCCCGGTGCTGAGAACTCACGAAAGGCAAAAGATAAGAGATTGGTGGGGGGTGGAAGGCAGCACACAGTTTTCTTCTGCCCTTTGGAGATCCCCCTTCCATCCCCTTGACTCTGGCCCCAGCACAGAAAACTGGTGCCAAGGCAAAAGGTAAGGCAATGGGGCAGGAGAAGACACACACATGCTTTCCTTGTGCCCTCTGGAGCTCTCCCATCCTATTCTCTTGCCTCTGGCCCCAGCACTGAGAACTCACAGAGCAAAAAATAAGGGGATTGTGAGAGGAGAATGGGGGGGCGGGGAGAGTCACAGGCACTGAATGGGATAATAAAAGGGAACAACAAAGAGAAAGAAAATGGAAATCAAAATAATCACAATAATGAAGTCTTCTGTCATAGAAGCTGGGTGACATGAAGGATAAGACAATCATTGCTTGCTGTTCAATAAATTTTAAGGCTTTTCTGACTACAGCTGGTGTCTTTGTTGCTTCCAGATCCCTGAAAACAAACCCCTTGCCTTTCGTGAACTGGCCATTTGCCTGTGGCAAGATAAAAGGAAGCTCTGAACAATTACTAAGAGCAAATGAGGGAACCCATTCATCCCTACATGTGATACAATCATGATGGCTAGGTGACAACATGGATATGAGCATAATCTAATTTACATGAACATTTAGCCATGTCATTAGCCCTTAAGCAACCATGTATGTTGACAGCATGTGTTTGTTGCAGAAGCAAACTTCTCCATAAGAGTCATCCTTTCCTTTCCTTTCCTTTCCTTTCCTTTCCTATCCTATATAGCCCTGCTTGCTAAAAAATATTTTGTATGTAGACACCTTCAGATATATATGAAAGGTGTGTAGGCACCTTCAGATAAATATGAAATTATTCTTCACATCATCCAGCTTCTATGACAGAGGATTTCATCATTGTGATTACATTTGTTGAAAATTTTCCAATATTCTTTTAAATCACAGTAGATGAGTACTTTGTGAGTAACTCAAAACCCCATCCATGTTCCCTCCAGCTTCTTTTATCTCCCTTGGCCTTTACTTTCCCCAAGTAATTGACTTTACTGACCACTTAATCGGTACATTTATAGCTCACAACTGACTGAATGGGCAGTGGAGCAAGATATGAGTGGATGTCTCTGATATCAGAGAAAAAGAAGGGATGATGTGATGACGTGACAGTTCTTATTCAGCAAATATAACTGGGAGACATTGTAAATCAAACCCTTCATAATCAGACTTCTAGGCAAATATTCTTTATGAGCTGCCAGTCATCTGACAGGAGAAGAAAACCTTGTTGACAAAGCAGAAATTAAAATGGAGAGTGCTTAATAAAAAGTCACCCTTTCACTGTTTTCTGAAGTTCGTATAACTATAGAGGTATGTCAGGTATGAGGAGGTTTCAGTCACATTTGTACTTAGAAATTAGTCACATTGAAACCCCTCATTCACCTAGTGAAGTTAAGTGATGGCTAACCTCGAGAATGCTGATGAATTTCTCCGTTCTCTTACAAATCAACAGAATATCAGATCCTATTTTCATAGGAGAAGAATATTTAAAAGAAACTCGAGATGGGGACTATTTGGGGTTTTGTTGTTGTGTGCCTTCAGGTTGTTTCTGACTTATGGAGATCCTAAGGCTAAGCTGTCACAGAGTTTTCTGGGGGCTGAGAGTGTGTGATGGGCCCAAAGCCCATCTGGCTGAGCAGAGAATCAAACTCTGATCTCTAGGATTGTAGTCCAATTGTCTGTCTTTCTGGGCTACCCTTCATTAAAATAAAGCGATGTACCTGATTACCAAATCAAACCCTGTACCTGGCTGACAAAGGGGTGGTGGTACTGTCAATGGATACAAAGCGTAATCAAGGAATGGAAGGTTTGGGAGGAAAATCAGAAGTTTGGTCTACTTCAGAATCACACATGGAACAGCTAAGTTTGTTTGGAAGAAAATTCGAGTAGGATGATAATGTTTAAAACTTGCATAGAATTTTAACTCCATATGACCCCAAGTTTGCATTTTGGAAAGCTATTTGCATTTTTTATTACTCACTGATATGTATTCCAGGATTTAGATGGACGAGGAGGAGATCTGAGAAGACAAGATGATATTCAATGTCATGGGAGAGAAAGGCATTGACAAAGCAAGTGGTAATAAATGGCTCTTTAATTCAGAACGTGTAGTAAACAGAAAGGCAAAGCCAACGGACACATTGAAAGACGCTGATTAAACCCAGTAATATACACATGCATTATTCCCAAGTTATTAACTTTCTGACACAGCTTAAATTGCCATAAATTAAATCTGCATGAATGATTTAGCCCCCTGGAGTGCTAAATGTTAAGGAATGATAACAGAGTTGAAAGTATATTTAAGCCAAGGGTGAAATCTTAACTGATGTAGCCTCCTGAAATTTTTTATCTGAGCTGTCAGTGAAAAGTCCAGGACAACCTCAGGTCATCTGTCGAGAGACCATTCAATGTTGTAAGAATCAAATAATTTCCCAGGTTTCAGTCAGGGGAAGGCTGGCTTAAACACTGTGTATCTTATAGTAAGTGTACAAGCTTGTGTACAGGTAAGCTGCTCAAACATGGAAACAAGTTTATCAGAATTGAACATTTTGGTATCAGGCCTAAGGTTTGTAAAAATCAGTTTGCCCTTAGCATTTATCATCCACATTGGTTCTAACCTTCTGATCAGTGCAGAAAGAGTGGAGGGACAGAGAAGGAACCTATCTTTCCTAAACTCTTCTACCTTTTGCAACATTTCTACTTAAACAAGCATGGTTCCTGTTTTCCTGTATTAGAAGGGATGGGTCACACCTAACATCCAATGGGCAGAGAACTGTGATTCAGCTCCTGAAATGGTTTGAGGAAGAGATTGTGTCTCATCATCTGCATTTTATAGCTTTTAAATGTGTGCACATCTTTAACACTACAGCACCAAAGTTCTATGACTGATGTTGCCATCCTTAAGGTAACTCCTTTTCACTTCTCCATCTATCCAAACTTCCCACCTAAGTACATGTCAAGCCAGCAAAGGCAGGCCAATTATTGCTTAGAAGAAACATATTTGCTTCTTAGAAGTAGCTTGTTACTTTTGGAGAGTAAGAAAAGTGCAACAAGGTTAAATTTCTGAAAGACCTTACATTTGTGCATGTGTGTAGGACATGTAACATTTTCTAGCTACGTTTCTGGTAATTTCTAAATTAGAGGTATTTTGAGCAGGACATTCCCCAAGCTTTATGGCATACTTTTGTCAATCACTGTGAACGGATTTTTTTTTTGAGTAATGAATGATGTAATGAATAACACCAATGTGTCACCAAAACTTTAGTGATCGTGGTATTGAACTACTTTTGGGAACATCATAAAGATTTATGTAATCTTTAGAAAAGACCATTCCAAATGGTGAAACTAATGAGGGGGTTCCATTCTATTTGACAGTGCAGAGTAGGAAAAAAATAAATCCCTTAGCCAAGGCCAATCAGGAAATGAGAGCTAAAAACTTCCTTTTTGTGCCTCGGCCCCAGCAGAAGGGAAAGGGTGAATTGGTCACTGCATTGCACTAGGATGTATGAGCAATTGCTACAACAACTGCCAATTGTGTCTTGAGCAGGTGTGGCTTTGGAGCAGCTGTCTCATATACTCCACCATCCAAGATGAGTGAGCCAATGTCTTTCTTCATGCACTCTGTCAGGCCAGGAAACACCACCCTATATCTCTTTTCTTGGATTTTTCATAATGTACATGGAAAAGCAGTAACCTTAGTGTAAAACAAGCCATTTTTGCCAGAAAAAAAAAAAGAGAGAGAAAAGTTTAAATATCAAAATATACCTCAGAACCAGAAGCCTCAGATGTGATGTGTGTT
Source organism: Cyclura pinguis (assembly GCA_030412105.1). Classification (NCBI taxonomy): domain Eukaryota; kingdom Metazoa; phylum Chordata; class Lepidosauria; order Squamata; family Iguanidae; genus Cyclura; species Cyclura pinguis. The sequence goes on from CM059600.1 coordinate 138,859,134, forward strand.
TAAATACATGTGTAATACTTCTGTTTTTAATAGAAATTACCAGGTGAAGTAAGTACAAGTAAAGATTTAATTTTAGCAATCAATAGCATCTTCCCCTCCCCCCAAAAAATCAGTCATCAGAGAAGTCATAGCAGGAAGCCTTTCCTATTTCATATAATCTGTTTTAACAATAACCAGCCAATCTTGATAAACAGATTTATTTTTTCCCCTCCAGCCTGCATTCCAGCTGTCTTTTATTATACAGATAATCTTTTATATCTATAATATATTACAATTTGCTCTGGAAGGGGTATGCATTTTTGTCTCCTGAACTGTAAAATTATAGTTTAAAATGAATGAAGCATAATTTTAAACAGCATCATTGTCAGCACTAAGTAGAAGAAAGAGAGATGGTCTTTCATCTATAAGAAAAGGTATTAAAATAAACACAAAAGGCCACATGTGGTTTTCTGTATGCTCATGGGGACTTTTCGGTCTCCCTCTTTCCATAGCACCTCTTTGAGCCCCCTCCAACATCTTCAATCCAAGGTCACCCCCATAGGTTGCCTACCATTTATTAGATCCAAAAGACTGTCACTGGAATAAAACTGGGGGAAAAAAATCCCACAATGTTTCCATACTTGTGATCCTAGTCATAGGTTATTATTTGGCTCTGGATCTTTGGATGTTGTGTTGTAGTCCCTTTGCCTCCTAAACAGGTCAATTTTGGGGTTGGGGCACAGATGGGAAGCACTCTTCAGCTGCCACATCAGAATTTCATTCATGATGTATCTATGTGTACAAATTGTGATTCATAGGACTATGGCACTTTGAAAGTAAGAATGCCTTCTGGAATCTTAGACCCCTTCCACACAATGACTATGTCCTAGCATGAGAACGTGAGATGAGCCAGACCACGATGATGCTTCTGCATGACGTTGTCACAGCCCCGCCCTTCTCCCATTGCCAGCCAGTGTGGTCATGGGGTAAACCATTGACAGAGTTTCTCTGTCAATGATCCCTGATTGTGTGATGCTCCCATCCTTCCTGACCATGTGGAAGGGAAGGAAGCACAATGAAAGTGCTTCTTGCCCCAGTGCAGTATGGGAAAGAGTCTGGCTACACTGTGGAAGGCAAGTGCATTTTGCTCACACACTCTTCCACAGGGAGACGGTTGGGTGCAGAGAGGCGTATTCCTGTCGTGCTCCCTTCCCGCCAAAGGTGTTGCCAGGATCGCAACCAGAAGACAATGGGATCACGTAATGTGTGGGAATGGCCTTGGAGTGACAGCATTCTAAAATCAAGGGAAAAATTCAGTTAAGATGAATCGGGCAAGCTTTGGGTTGGAAGTTTTCTCATCTTTTTGCTCCGTGCACATACTAGGACATTAAGGGATACTCTGAGAACTCTCCAAAGTTCCTCATTCATTTTCTGTTTGTTGGAAAAAATTCCAGAGAGTGATTTTGGCTTTTTCCCCCTGATAATTATTCAAATATTACAAGGAGCAATAAGAAAGAGAAGTGAGACCCTCCTCGTTGAAAAACTCACATTCTAGTGATTCACTCCAGATGAAAGCTTTGAAAGTTACTTTTGTGAACTGTTTCATATCTTTTATTCCTTTTAGTGTTTTGGAAGTAATTTACTTCTAGTTGTTATAGTACATAAAAAGGGGTGAATTGTTGCATTGCTTGCTACTTTTTTATTGCTTTTTGGAACAAAAAACAGGATTGGTAAGAGAAAAGCAAGAAACATGCAGATATTGTTTCTAAATGCCTCTAAAATGCCTTAAAACACCATTTTAAAGGAGCTGGAAAACGTTACTTGCTGTAAAAAGAAAGTAATACTTTTCCCACTTGATGGTTTAGAGCCTGTAATGTAACTTCATTACAGCTTTGTCACAAAATAGTAACTCACTGCAGGTAACTGTGTTGTTTATAGTGATCCACCATGGTGGTTTGAATATTGGGCTAGGACTCTGGGTTCAAATCCCTACTCAGCCATGGAAATCCATTGAGTGACCTTTGAACAGATGACAGTCTCTTAGCCTCAGAGAAAGGCAATCCTCACCCTCTCCTCCAGCAAACAAATCTTGTGAAGAAGACCCCAAGATAGAGTTGCCTTAGGGTTACCATAAGTCAGAAGTGATTTGAAAGCATACAACACACAACAAATATTGTTTATAACTCATTGAGGTGAGACTCTCTCTGAACGACTTTAGTTTTCCAAAGATCTATTCTCAATAGCTCTGTAAGTCTATGAATTTAATTGTACACAGTCTCTTAACTGTATGCTGGTTTCTACTGTGAAGAACAGAGGAAATTTACCTTGCAGAGGTATGTAGAGGTTCAAATACATGATCAGACTGGAATAAATCTTATTGTTTAGTTTTTAAATTAGAGTGTGAATTTTGCTTTTTGTTGTTGCCTCCTACAGTGCCTGTCACAACAGGCAAAATCTACAATGTCTTTTTCTGCTGGATGATGTGTCATAAGAAAAGTTCCATCAATCAGAGAAAATAAGAGAAATATACAGGAAAACTAGGGGCCTTTCCGCACGACACTGTTATGGTGCTGTTATTCCAGTTTCCACATCCTATGGAATTCTGGGGTTTGCAGTTTTGGGAAGGGCATTCATTTCTCAGCCAAAGAGCTCATTGACCTCAGTAAACTACAAACCCCAGAATTCCACAGGAGGTTGAAAGTGGAATAATAGCACTATAACAGTGTAATGCTGAAAGGCCCTAGGTGTATTCATGATCTTGAAGGTCCCGATGGTGAAGACAAATGATGAAATTGAATGGCATATGCATGGCCTTCTACTTGTACAAGGAGGACGCCTTCCTCTTGTCTACAGGCCCAATACCAGGGATGGAAACCTTTGCTTATTCCCTCCTAACCAAGAAGAACAAAACTTGTCTCCCTGCTGGGTAACATTACAAGAATTTTTGCACATTTTCCAATGTTTTACCCACACAATTTGGTACTTTTGTGGGAGGGAAAGCACCATCTGTTGCTCTACCATTTCAGGCAATAAGATCTGTTGAGACCAGGCTTAGAAATCTCTCTCTCTCTCATGAGCACACACACACACTTACCTACCTACCTACCTTCTGGTAACAATGAAATCTGTAATGTAATTAATTATATACAAATCCAGCACAGTGTAGTGGTTTGACTGCTGGCCTAAGACTGTGATCAGGGTTTGAATCTCTGCTTGGCTGTAGAGATCCACTGGGTGATCTTGGGCAAGTCACTTTCCCTCAGAAGAAAGAACTGCAAACCCTTTCTGAAAAAAAGCTTCCTAAGAAAACCCCATAATAGGTTTGTCATAAGTCAGCAGCAACAACAACTAATTATACGAGTGACCAGATACTGTCTTTGGTTGGTTCTTGTTGGATGATCTTGCAGAGCATTCTGCAAGTTCTGAGATGAAGGATGCTGAACGTACAATTCCTCTCCGATCACATTAGCAGGCAGGTGTCTCTCCATTCTTCCTTGGCCCAGCTCATGCATGGTGAAAGCCCTTCTGTCTAGTTTCTGACAGATGCCACTATGGATGAAGACATGCCAGGGAGAAGAGCAGTTGAGCACCGCTGTGTCACATCTGGGCCCATCTGCTACCAGGTGCCTTCCTCCATTTATCAACGGCATCTCGATAGGGGCTGTTTTCCTGTCATTCTCAGCTGAGCAGAGCAACTAACCAGCAAGTAGAAGAAGTCCATTACAGGTCCAGGGCCCTATACATTATGGCAACGTATGGAAAAGTATCTGCTTGCCCAGCAGCTTGGGAAGCCCTATTACCAACTGACTGTGCAGATACAGTGCAGGCAGAGGATAGCAAGTAGCAGCAGAGGATAATTCTGTCTTTTTTCCTCAGCTCTCAGCTAGGCCCAGCAATTCTAAAAGGATGCCTGAACATTTCAATCCACTTGGTCATTAGAAGCATTGAACTTATCCCTCCTCATTGCTTTCCTTTTGTGTGTCAGGTCTTAAACGTAGAATGTAAATCTAAGAGTTTTCACAGTACTAATCTTCTAAGCTGCTCTATGGCCCTTTTCAGCTGAAGAGTGGGATAGAAACGCTTTAAAATAAGGAATAAATGTTTATACATTCTCTCTGGCTTTCTAACTTCATATCTGTTCCTTACAATTGTTACTGTTGTGTGCCTTCACATCATTTCTGACTTATGGCAGCTCTAAGGTGAACTTATCACAGGGTTTTCTTGGCAAAATTTGCCAAGATGATTTATTTAATCATTATTTTTAATTTATTAAGCACCAGCTTCAACGAGGGCACAGCAAAAAGCATCATAGGCTAGAAGCTAAATCCCAGGAGAACAACCTTTTGGAAATGAATAGCTCAGGAACTAAATCCTAGAGAAGAAAACTCCCTCCCTCCCTCCCTCTCTCTCTCCCCACCCCCCCCCCCCCCCGTGTATGTATATATGTATTTTCTGGGAGCTCTGCTCTAACAGGGAAGTGTTGATTGACTGTAATAAATTTCATTTAATTGGATTTGCTTAACATCACTAGGGGAAAGGGTCAACAGCCTTGGCCTTCTCACACTGTTGTTGACCGGGTATAGATGCTTAACTCAGCTGTTTGCTTAATGTTACCTTGAAACATCAGCAGCAGCCACTCCCCTTGTGCTCTCTTACAACCATGCCCTACTTATGCAGCCCAATTCAGTTTTCTTTCATTACAGTTCTGTCACCAATTAGATCATGAGCTACTCATTTAGAAACAAAACAAAACAAGATTGTTTGACTCTGTTCTTGATCTACACCAGGCTCACATAAGTAGAAATTTATGTTATTTGAATTCTCTAGGAATGGCAACTTTTATAAGTAGAATTTACTGTTACTACTCAAAGCTGTGGTCTGTGGACCAGTGCCAGTCCATGACTCTTTGGCTGCAAGTCTGCAGGAAAGAAAAAAGGAAAAGTAGCCAATGAGAACAAATACATTACTGGTCCCCAGCACATTGGAAGGGAAAATTACTGGTTTCCTCACATGAGATAGCCTGAAAGGCACTAGAACAGATAGTGGGATGGGATTATGAGTACAGCTAGAGGCCTTCTGTGATTACAGGGTCTGACTGATTATGAACATGGCTTAGGCTCTTAAAAAAAAACCTTAGCTAAAAGCAGAACTCTGAAACTGAACTGATTTAGTATCTATACTTTAGCTTACAGGCTCCACTTAAAAGTATCAAAAATGGACCAATGGCGAGCTTGAACCGAAAGCTAATCCTGTACTTTATACAAGAGTTTTTCTGAAGTGTGACTCCTGTTGAGGTATTGCTATAATGTGGTTCCCTCTCCATTTTAACTTCTTTTCCAAACTTGGGATTAATTTAAGTATTTAACTGAGGTTTACTACAGCCAGTTAAGGTTTCTCTGTTAGATCAGAGCTCCCAGAGCGTATTTTTTACAGATTTTTTTTCCTCCCTAGGATTTTGCTCCTGAGCTACTCACTGCTAAAAGATTATTCTCTTGGGATTTAGCTTTGGGCCCATGATGCCTTTTACCATGTTTTTATTGCACCTAGTGATTAATACTTTAGATTATGATTGAATAAATTAAGTAGCATTCACTTTCTCCTTACTCAAGGGCTTAATTGGTCTGTCTATTTAACTTCTGATTGCCTGGTTGCTTTTCCACTGTGCCGGAGATGCTTTGTCAGGTGGGGCTAGTCATATGGGTAGCGCTGGGATTCAGGGCTGCCCGCTCAGTGTCAGTCTGTGCTCCTATGTTCATGTGGAGGTCACCATCTTGGTGAGAGAAGCAGCTAATGAACATGCCGGGCCAGGAGAAGTTGGGGGCTGATGCTTCTCACCAGAGCATCATTTCAGGTCACATTTTAGAGTTTGTTGATTGGCGGCCTGGTATGTAACATGGTTTGACATGCTCATTTTATTTTTTTTCCCCCTTTTAATCTTACAATCATTTTTGACAATCAGAAATGATTGTTTAATTTAGGAATGCTTATTCCTAAATAAAACAGGTTCACCATCAGGACAACAGAAACCAACTCTGTTTTATTCCAGTGGTCCAGTGGTGACATGATGAGTCTGATATGTAAAATTGAACATGACAGCAACATGTCTCGGCTTTGTTATGCTTAATTTTTGGGAGGATTTCTGCTTCTCTAACATATTAAAAAAATATCAAAAAACACTGAATGGCAGTTTGGGGGAGAGAGAAAAGAAATGTCAGTCATATGATTCATGGCTGAAGAAATACACATGGACATCTAAAGGGGGCCCTGTAAGGCCATTCAGAGCCTTAAATACTACCTGTCTTGGACTCTCCCCTATGCTCAAAGAGCCAGGTTTCTTTACAACCCTATTTAGGCCATTTCCGCATGAGACTGTTATAGCGCTATGATTCCACTTTCAACATCCTATGGAATCCTGGGGTTTGCAGTTTCGGGACGGGCTAGCTGGCCCCTCCCAAAACTGCAAACCCCAGGATTCCATAGGATGTTGAAAGTGGAATCAAAGCGCTATAACAGTCTCATGCGGAAATGGCCCTAGTCTTGGCAAGCTTCTCCTAACTGCAGCTGAGGCTGTTTGGATTAGGGGGGCCTCACTGACAAACAAGGGTGTAGATTATGTATTGGGCATGCTCAGCTACTCTGGTGCTAGGGTAGAGCTCCCAAACCAAGGTGGATGATGAGCAGACAGAGCAGCAAGCCTGTACTGAGACTGCAGTTCAGAAGTTAATTAAGTTGCCTCATCCACAAAGTTGAGCAACTAGTTTAATCTATAATGTAGTTCACTGTGTTCATTCAGATGTAGGATCTTAAATGAATTCTATATTACCTCACTCAATGATATGTAGTTTGCTTTTCTCTGTGTTGCTGTTGCTAATTCAGAGGCACAGGTCAGGAAGAAAAAGAAAATTAACTTGGAGATGAAATCCAGAGTAATGCCATTTACTAGCAGAGTTAGCAAATGGCTCCCAAGTCTGTGGGGTGGTGAACCCCCCTGGGTTTTCGTCCCAACTTTAGACAAGTTATTTTAGGGGATGAATCTGTGGCCCTTTTTGCATGGCATTTGTTATGCGAAAGGGCCTCTGGAGCATCACACAATTGTGAGGAGCATTTCAGACAACGTCCTTGCAATCGCGCGATGCTGCTGGGGCTGGCAGGCACCAATCACGCACTATATCACTTTTGGCTTTTAGCCAAAAATGGTGTGCGATCACACATTGTTCCAGGGCCCTGCACGCATTTACCGTACGTGCAGAGCTCCGGAGCCACAGCCCTTGTGCTTCCTCCCCCAGAGCAGCCTGGGAAAATACCTGGCTGCGCTGTGGAAGGAAGAGGTAGAGCTCTTATGTTGCTGGCCGGCCGGCAGGCACCTCCTGCGGAGCCGAAGCAGTGGGGATGCGAGAGCCTCATGGAAGAGACTACTCGCATGATCCCCACGTGACTGCGCCGGGCAGAGGTAAGGTGCAAAAAGGGCCTATATTGGGAATTGGTTCAGCATCCTGGAGAGATCCTTTAAAGGTCATGCTAAACCCCAGAATGAATTCACTAGCCAACAAATATGGAACCTTCTGGCTGCCAGTGATTTGTAGAATAAAATATGAGTACATTGTGGATATTGCTTTTCCTCCATTTTTGAAAGCTGGAAGAACTATGATACTGATTCTTGATTGCATCAATAGGAGTATAGTGTCTAGATTGCAGAAAGTAATAGTACCACTCTATTCTGCTTTGGTCAGATCTCATCTGGAATACTGTGTCCAGTTCTGGGCACCTCATTTCAGGAAGGATATTGACAAGCTGGAACGTGTCCAGAGGAGGGTGACCAAAATGGTAGAGGGTCTGGAAACCATGCCCTATGAGAAGCATCTTAAGGAGCTGGGTATGTTTAGTCTGCAGAAGAGAAGGCTAAGAGTGGACATGATAGCCATGTTCAAATATTTGACAGGATGTCATATTGAAGAGGGAACAGGCTTGTTTTCCATTGCTCCAGAAACTAGGACAAGGAGCAATGGATTCAAGCTACAGGAAAAGAGATTCCACCTGAATGTCAGGAAGAACTTCCTGATGATCAGAGCTGTTTGGCAGTGGAATATGCTGCGTCGGAATGTGGAGGAGTCCCCTTCTTTGGAGATTTTTAAACGGAGGCTAGATGGCCATCTGTTGGGAGTGCTTTGATATGTGTTCCTGCATGGCAGGGGGTTGGACTGGATGGCCCCTGGGGTCTCTTCCAACTCTATGATTCTATGATTCTGTAAGAACCTAAAGAGAATGAAATTTAAAAGAGCCACTTTGGTGTAATGGTTAAATGGTGGACTTCCTTGGTGACTTTTCATCAGTAACTTACCTTCAGTCAAACTGTTCCACACAGCTGTTATGAAGATGAACATGGGGAGGAGAAGGAGCTACTCTACTTTGTATACCTTGAAGGAAAAGTAGAACATAGAAGAAATGAATGGATAAATATTTTTAGAAACATACAGATTTCCATATGTGTTTGCAATTTAGAACATTCAGATTGGGCTGGTAGAGTACTGCACTTTACATGAATTTGTTATAGTATAACCCTTCATTATCTTTTGACCAGGACAATGGAAAATGAATTAAATGTATTACAGCTCACCACAATCTAGAATGCCATTGGAGGGAGTCTAGCTGATGCTAGTACAAAGACAAAAATCCCTAATGGTGATATGAGAGAGCAGCAAGATGACAACATTATGCTTACAATGATCCAATCTAGAAAAAAAGGATGCAAAGAATATTCGAAAGTATTTGAAGAATAGTAAAAAAAATAGGTCTCTTGAATGTCAGAAAATTCCAATCAGGAAAATCCTAGACAGGCAAGAATCTTTGTAGTTTGGAATTTATTCTACATGACAATTTTTTTTAAAAAAAAAAAAAGAAAAACAACAGCTGAATCATAGAATCATAGAAATGTAGAGTTGGAAGAGACCACACGGGCCATCCAATCCAACCCCTTGCCATGCAGGAACACTCTCAAAGCACTCCCGACAGATGGCCATCCAGCCTCTGCTTAAAAACCTCCAAAGAAGGAGACTCCACCACACTCCGAGGCAGCATATTCCACTGCCAGACAGCTCTGACTGTCAGGAAGTTCTTCCTGAGGTTCAGGTGGAATCTCCTTTCCTGCAGCTTGAATCCATTGCTCCTTGTCCTGGTCTGTGGAGCAGCAGAAAACAAGCCCTCTCCTTCCTCTACATGGCATACCTTCAAATATTTAAACATGGCTATCATGTCCCCTCCTAACCTTCTCTTCTGCAGACTAAACATACCTAGCTCTCTAAGTCTATCCTCATAGGGCATGTCTTCCAGGCCTCTCACCATTTTGGTTACCCTCCTCTGGACCTGCTCCAGCTCGACCATGTCCTTCTTGAATTGGGGTGCCCAGAACTGGACACAGGATTCAAGATGAGGTCTAACCAAAGCAGAGTAGAGTGGTACCAGTACCTCCCTCGATCTAGACACCATACTCCTATTGATGCAGCCGAGAATTGCATTGGTTTTCTTGGCTGCCGCATCACACTGCTGACTCATGTTCAGCTCGTGGTCTATTAAGACTCCTAGAACCCTTTCACACGTACTGCTATCCAACCATGTGTCCCCCATCCTATTCCATTGTTTCTGCCTAAGTGTAGGACCTTACACTTCTCTCTGTTGAATTTCATTTTGTTAGCTTTGGCCCAGTTCTCCAATCTATCCAGGTCATTTTGAATTTTGATCCTGTCCTCTGGCGTATTAGCAACCGCTCCCAATTTGGTGTCATCTGCAGATTTGATGAGCATGCCCTCTATTCCTTCATCCAAGTCATTGATGAAGATATTGAACAGCACTGGGCCCAGGACAGAACCCTGTGGCACCCCGCTAGTCACTTCTCTCCAGGATGAAAAGCAGCCATTCGTGATCACCCTTTGGGTTCGGTCGGTCAACCAATTACACATCCAACTAACAGTAGCCCTGTCCAGCCCGCATTTTACTAGCTTCTTTGCAAGAATGTCATGGGGAACTTTGTCCAAGGCCTTACTGAAATCGAGAAATGCTACATCCACAGCATTCCCTTCATCTATCGAGCTAGTAACTCCATCATAAAAAGAGATAAGATTAGTCTGGCATGACTTATTTTTGAGAAATCCATGTTGACTTCTCGTGATTACCGCATTGCTTTCTAAGTGATTAGAAACTGACTGCTTAATGATCTGCTCCAGAATCTTTCTGGGTACTGATGTCAGGCTGACTGGGCGGTAATTATTTGGGTCCTCTTTTTTTCCCTTCTTGAAGATGGGGACAACATTTGCCCTCTTCCAATCTGCTGGAACTTCTCCTGTCCTCCAAGATTTCTCAAAGATTATAGCAAGCGGTTCCGAAATGACCTCTGCCAGTTCTTTTACTATCCTAGGATGCAATTCATCTGGCCCTGGAGACTTGAATTCATCCAGTGTGTCCAGGTATTCCTGTACCACCTCTCTACCTATTATGTGCCTCATTTCCCCTGCTTCCTCACCAGCTCCCCAACTGCCAGGTTGAGTGCTTGCATCCTTCTGGGAAAAAACTGAGGCAAAGAAGGTGTTAAGTAGTTCTGCCTTTTCTCTTCCCCCTGTTAGTAATTCGCCATCTTCTCTGCGCAGCAACCCTATCGTCTCCTTCTTTTTCCTTTTGCTACGGACAGATTTTAAAAAGCCCTTTTTATTGTTTTTGATGTCTCTGGCCAGCCTAAGTTCATTCTGTGCTTTAGCCTTTCTGACCTCCTCCCTACATCTCCTAGCTACTTGCTTAAATTCTTCTTTGGTGGTTTCCCCCTTCTTCCATTTCCTGTACATGTTTCTCTTAACACTTAGCTCAACTGAGAGTTCTTTAGTCAACCATTCTGCTTTCTTCAGATGCCTTCCATTTTTCCTCCTTATTGGCACAGTTTTAGACTGTGCCTTCAGTATCTCCCTTTTAAGGAACTCCCATGCCTCCTGAACTCCTTTCCCTTTCACTATTCTTGACCACTGAATTCCAGCCAGCAGCTCCCTAAGTTTACAGAAGTCCGCTTTTTTAAAATCTAAGATGAGTGTCTGGCTACATTTATCTTCTCCTTCCCACTGAATGCCAAATTCCAATAGGGCATGGTCATTCCCCCCTAAAGATCCAACCACTTCTACCTCATTAACAAGGTCATCCCTGTTGGTCAGGATCAGATCTAGAATATTTGATCCCCTTGTGGCCTCTTCCACCTTCTGGACCATGAAATTGTCTGCAGGACAAGCAAGAAACTTGCTGTCTTGGCAGAGTTTGACTGCCAACATAATCCAGGTAATTGAAATCTCCTATTATTACTGTATCTCTCCTATTTGAATGTGCAGTCATTTGGTTGAGGAAGGTGTCATCAAAGTCCTCAGTCTGGGTTGGAGGTCTGTAGTAAACCCTCACCAGAATATCCTTATTGTATCTTGCTCCTGAAAATACCATTTTCTGTACAGAAAATAATACTTTTATGCAGAAAATGCAGTTTTCCACATTAAGAAACATGCCCTTTTATATATATATAGAATATGTCCCAAACAGTGAATGGTCTACAAAAACTGTATAATTTTGTCAGTTTTTAAATGGTAAAAATTATTTGTTCTTGACTGCAAGAATTTAATTTGTGAAGATATGCATTATTGAGACTATATTGAGACAAACATCCTGACATAGTTCCATGCACAGTGAGGTATCAACCTGGGCATTATTTTCCTATTGTTAAATGAAAGGCACATTTTGTAAGCTGGAGATCTGAAAACTGCAGACACAGTACCTTTAATACTAATAGCTTTTTGCTCTTTGTGAAAGAATGGGCATTTAATATTTAATGGCAAATGAAGAAAAGTTTATTTCTATTTCATGCCTGTTCTCTCATTTTAAATACCATTTCTAATACTTTAAAGAAGATAGCACTCTTTTTCAGTCTGTTGATTAAGTGCTGCCATTCTTACTATCTCAGCTGGTGAGCATTTGAAACTATAAATAAATATCCAGACACATCTCAGACATTTGTTAAAAGTGTACATTTATATTTTATAAGTGAAAAAAGGCTTATGGAATCTACAGAGGGGATGACTGGCTGAGTCCAGGATAGGTCAATACCAGCCTTCAAAAGAAGTGGTGATCATGCTTGTTTTAAAAGAGAAGTTGCCTTAGGCTGAAGCTGCATGAGGGCTCTATCCCAGCCCCACTGTATAATATCTCTGCCCTGGTTTGACTCCTTTACTGCCAAACACACACATTTTAATCCAAACTGAAATCAGTGTGGAAAGCCAAATACGACTCCCATTACATATCCACCTTGGTACAAGTGGGTGTTTGTATTGTATGCATGTGTTCACCATATCAGTTTATGTACAGTCACACAACAGTAGCAACTGTGAGGGTTTTTTTCCTTATTCCTGTCACACAAGCACATATTTGCATATTTACTTAACAAAATGGCTTTTCTTTGTTTTCCTGTTGTGCTGGACTCCTAGGAGACCACAAGCTGAACATGAGTCATCAGTGTGAAGTGGCAGTCAAGAAAGCCATTGCAATTCTTGGTTGCATCAATAGAAGTATGGTGTCCAGATCAAGGAAAGTAATAGTACCACTCTATTCTGCTTTGGTCAGACTTCATCTGGAATACTGTGTTCAGTTCTGGGCACTGTCATGTCCGCGGCAGAGCAGGCAGTTACGCACAAACAGCACAGCTCCTACTCACAAGGTGAGAGTCAAAAAATGTCCAAACAAACAGGCAATTGAGAGCAAACAAATCTGAAGGGGCAAATACAAACCATAGTCCAAACAGACAGAGTTCCAAGACAACCAGATCCAAGAGCACAGTACAGGGTTTCAGGGCCAAAGAGACCAGTTGCTGACCCTGGGAGGAAAGGCCAGCTGGAGCCCTCTTTTATCTATGGCTGCTGTTGCCACAGGTGTTCCCTCATTAGGGCTCGCTTACTAAATGGGCCGAGCGATGCAAGTCCTCCCTTTCACAGCGTCTTTGCTGCAAGGTAGGTGTGTCAGCTATGTCTTCCTCTGTTTGTTCCCCTGGCTCAGGCCCTTGTTGTTGTGTAATCTCCCTCTGGACCAGCTTCTGGGGACACTTCAGCCTCTGGGGAAGCCTCTGCCTCGGATTCAGAATCGTCCTCCTCACTGCCACAATCTCCAAGGCAGGGCATGACAGGCAGCTCATTTCAAGAAGGATATTGACAAGCTGGAACCTGTTGAAAGGAGAACAACCAAAATGGTGAAGGGTCTGGAAGCCACGCCCTATGAGGAGCATCTAAGGGAGCTGGGTATGTTTAATCTGCAGAAGAGAAGGTTAAGAATGGACATGATAGCTATGTTTAAATATTTGAAAGGACATCATATCAAAGAGGGAACGGGCTTGTTTTCCATTGCTCCAGAAACTAGGACAAGGAGCAATGGATTCAAGCTACAGGAAAAGAGATTCCACCTAAACCTCAGGAAGAACTTCCTGATGATCAGAGCTGTCCGGCAGTGGAATATGCTGCCTCTGAGTGTGGTGGAGTCTCTTTCTTTGGAGGTTTTTAAGCAGAGGCTGGATGGCCATCTGTTGGGAGTGCTTTGATGTGTGTTGCTGCATGGCAGGGGGTTGGACTGGATGGCCCCGTGGTCTCTTCCAACTCTATGATTCTATGATTGCCCATATTCACTTCTATAAAGTGAATCCAGTAGATCAGAGGAGGTGAAATGCTGAACTGTGAATGTGTCCAATGGCATGTATGTGAAGATTCACATAAAACAGCAGATCAAAAATAAATGAATAAAAATGATACCACCTTTTCTGGATGCCGGTACAAACAAGGGAGTTACCTTTCTGTGGCAGAAATGATCAGCTGACCTAGGTGACCAACTGACTGGTGAAAATGTCAGTCCAACATTTGGAGTAGAATATGATTTCCAGGCCACATCTACATGGAATCATATGGACAGGTTATCCATGGATGTGGGCTGAAAGATCACCAATATGTAGACAAAACCCAGGATTCTTTCTCCTTTTCATGTAAGATGAGTGAAGCAGCTAAGGGTATGAACCAGTATTTGGAAAGAGGAATAGATTGGATGAGAGCCAATAAACTGAGATTCATTACAGACAAGACAGGTCATGTTTCTAGGTGATTGATCTGTTTAATAGTGTTTACTTTGTCCTGGAGGAGTCCCACTCCCTTCTAAAGAATCAGATGCATAGTTCAAGAGCTCTCTTACTTCTTTCATGCCACCACTAGTTCTGAATGCTGTGAACGCATGACACAATACATCGGTGTTTGGTGGCCTTTGCTTATGAAGGCAGTGACAGAAAGAAAGCAGAAAGAAAATGAGCTGTGTGAATCATTGCCATTCTTTATGTATGGCTTTCCCTTATCTTCACCTCAACTGTGTCCTTAAATATAGCAGTGTTTGCATAAGCTCCCTGTGCACTTTTAAGGAAACAGGGAGTGGTCTGTACCTACAGATGTGTGCTGTTCCCTGGCTTGAGTTTATACTCTTAGAAACAAATATGTTTAAATACAAAAGAATTTCACAGAGAAGGTTAAGTCCTATTTGCCCAGATGAGCTCAAGACTCAGATATTATTATATTCTGTTGTGACTTTAGTTTGACCTTTTAAGCTGCTAGCAAATTGTTAATGAGCCCTTACTCTGAAGTGCTGCAAAAGCTGATGATAACACTGCCTGACAGGTACCATGCCAAATAAAATACTTCCATTGGAGGACTTGATCATTTGCTTCCACTGTCATTTCCAGAATTAATGCATTTTTGTTGTAAACCACCGGTGGGTCTCTGCCAACTTTTATCATGTGAGGACCGAACTTAAAAATATAAAGACCATTTAAAAGATGAACTGCAGTATGAAATGAAATTCCTACACCCCCCAAAAAAGACACACAACAAGAAAGGGGGAAGTGCCACTGTGGTTATTGTTTCCATGTGATAGGCACATGTTATATGGAAATAACACCATGAGCATCATCTTGCTTGGTGTATGGATCAGGTTGCTCATGTATCTCTCATGTCCCTCTCCTGGTTAGGAAGTGGTGTACAATGTTTGCCTTAATTTTTAAAGATTATATATCTCTCCTCTGTGGAAAGACCTACTGCTGCATATCTTGGGCCTGATAGAAATCCTGTCAGAAACTTGTGGACACAACTCCAAGGAGGCATGTGTTTTCCTTTTGGAAACATGCACTTATTTAGCATCCCCACATAAGAGAATTTAAAGATTTGATTGATACTCAGCTTTTAATCTGACCCTGAGAAAGATCTGAACATGGGGTGCTGGCTGGGAGGATACACTATTAGGGTCTGGAAATGGGTGGTGAGGGTTGTTGCAAGTCTTTCATTCAGATACTGTTTTGTGATTGGCTGGAACCAATCAGAAACACTGTAAGGGCAGAATAGGCAACATTCTGTCACCTGCTAATAGAGGTTCAAGTAGGCCAGTGAAAGAGCCTTCACAGTGGCAGCACCAACATGTTGGATTTCCTTTCCTAGAGAAAAAAAGGCTTGCTTTATGTGTGTGTGTGTGTGTGTGTGTGTGCGCGCGCGCGCGTGTGCATGTGAGCATGCACGCGCACCTATGTATATATATAGCAAGCCACAGTGACTACTGTGTAAACACCAGATAGGTGGCATAGAAATGAAAGAAGGAATAATAAATAATTGAATGAGTGAGTGAATGAATGGTCTCTTACCCACTGTCACTTTTCATACCATAACTTGGACTCTCACATTGTTGTTGTTGTTGTTGAGCAGTCTTCAAGTGACTTCCAACTGATGGCCACCCAAAGGCCATAGGGTTCATAGGATTTTTTTAGCAGGATTTATTTGGTGGGAAATTGCCACTGACTTCCTCTTGCGAGGCTGAAATAGTGTGACTTCTCTAAATTCACCAGTGGATTTCCATGGTTCAGCAGGGATTTGAACTCTGGTCCCTTGGAGTGCTAGTCTAACACTCAAACCACTATAATGCATTGGCTCTCCTTCATGCCATACATGTACCAACCCCATAGGTACTAAATCAAGCACACTGTTTTACAGAGCTCCATTCCTTCCTGGAGGGGTGAACCCAGAAGATGGTGCTGGAGGACTCCTATTTGACCCCTGTGGAATCCTTCGGTGTTCTCTTTTGTCTCCCATGCTATTTAACATAAACAAGAACCTGCTGGGAGAAATCATACCAAGTTTTGGGGTCTGGTGATATCAATATGCAGATAACATCCAACTCTATTACTCTTTCCACCCGAATCCAAGGAAGTTGTCTTAGTTCTAAACTTGTGCTTATCATCAGTAACAGACTGGTTTAGGGTGAACAAATTAAAATTTAATCCACAGAAAATAGAGGTGCTCATGGTCAGTCAAAAGACAGATTGGGGAATAGTGAGTCAGTCTGTTAGATGGGGTTAGCACTCTCCCTGAAGGCACAAGTTCACAGTTTGGGTGCATACTTAAACTCAGCTTTGAACTTGGAGGACCAGATTTCTGTGATGGCCAGGAGTGCTTTTGCACATTTAAAGTCTGTGCACCAACTGAACTGTTCCTTGAGACATAGGATCTGGCCATGGTGGTATGTGCCTTAATTACATTTTGTTTGGACTCTGTAGCACACTCTATTTGGGGCAACCTTTGAAGAGTGTTTGAAAACTTCAGCTAGTTCAAAGAGCTGCAGCCAGAGTGTTAACTGGGGCAGGATACAGGGACCATACTATGCCCTTCTTAAAACAGCTTCACTGGCTGCTAGTTTATTTCTGGGAAAAATTCAAAGTGCTATAAAGCCCTATATGTCTCAGCACTAAGCTGTCTCACAGACTGTATCTCCCCATATAAGCTTGCCAAGTCCCTGAGACCATCAGGAGAGGGCCTTTCACAATTCCATCAGTGTTGCAAGCATGGTTAGTGGGGAAGTGAGAAAGGACCTTATTGGTGGCTGTACCTAGACTTTGAAACTCCTTTCCCAGGGGGGTCAGATTGGCCCCCTTCCTACTGTTTTTCCATCAGCAATCAAAACCCTTTCTATTCTGGTAGGCTTTTAAAACAGGAAGTTTTTAAATAATGGACTGGGATTGCTGTATTGTTGGAATTGTCTTAATACTGTGAATAGTTTAATTTTATTTTAATGTTCACTTTTTGTACGTTAACTATATTGTTCTTTTAAATTATAAGCCACTTTGGGTCCCAATTTTGGGAGAAAAGGAGGAGGAGGAGGAGGAGGGTAGACATAAAATGTAAGCCTTATCAGGATGTTTTTGCGGAGGTTCTTTTCTTTTTAACAGACAAATGATTTTTTATTTATGCTTATGGCATTCAATAAGTATGCAGAAACCATTCCTGTTCTGGGTTATTAAAGAAGTGCTATTTGTTTATTAGGTCTGGGCTATTGAACAAAATTCAAATTATTTCTTTAAATTATGAAATAAAAAAGCATATGCCATACAAATCTATTATAGTGTTATACTATGCAGCCCTATACCATTTGGAAATGCCCAGACTTTCAGGTAAGGAGGGTATAAGATTACAGGTTTAGTCTTTACAATAGGGATAAGGGGCGTGCAGCTGGACTACATCTTCAGTAACTCCTAAGTCTTTGAGGCATATGGGAATTGGAGTCCCAACAACATTTGGAGAGTCACAAGTTTGCGGTTTCACAATATTCTTTGTGGTATGTATGGTGATGCAAATTCATCACCTGAAATGAAATGAAAGGTAGATTCCCTGAGTATTTAAAATGCAAATATGAAAGCAATTTACCTGTTGTGTATAATGTCTTGTGTATCATTTGCCTATGACCAAATATATTATTACCAAATGGAGGATTAAGAGCTAATGTTACATGATGGGCAGCATTTCTTTCTTCTTGGTGAATAAACTATTAAAGATGACCTTTTAAGTTAGCTCTGTCACATTTAACATGGCATTAACATATGTTAATTAGCAGTTCATCTTGAAAGTCAAAGTTGCAGTCTTCCACAAAACTTTAATTTGACCATTGAGATTAAATGCATTTATCTTCTTTATGTCTGCTGCAGCACTGTAGCATTGCATTAGGCTGAGACAGTGATATAAAGTCACCTGTGAGCTTTACAGGTATTTGAACCAGTGCTTCCCAATTCTAATTCCAAATAATCCATTCATAGTACCCAACTGGCCTTGCTTCTTCTGGTAGAAGTTTTTGAAATATCTCTTTCTTTAACACTTTTTGAAAGTGTGCCATGCACAGTCCAGAAAGCATTCTTTTAGATGAAAATAATTTATTATTAGGCAGTTTAATCTATTCAATGATCTTATATATTCTCTATTTTTTAGAAACTACTTCCTTTGAAGATTTCTCAGTTACAAATGAGCAATACATTAAACAACAATTTCAGCCAACACTCATAACCACCAATTTACCATCTGGATCCTATGAGACTGTGCTCCAAGTAATGATTTGAAGGTTGTTTATGAGAGATGCAAGCTGAATATGACTTCATGCCAAGCTCAGTTGCAGGCTATAAGGAAAAGGCAATAACAGTACAATCCTCTGTACATATCTATTCAGACATAAGTCTTGTTGGCTTGAATAAGACTTACTACAGGCCTATTTAGAGATGACAGCCTGAAACATGAATGCTGTGATACATAGAATTTGCAGCCTCCACAATCGGAATTCTGGAATGTCTATGGCAACAAGGAGATGAAGAGGAGGAGGAGGAGGAGGAGGAGGAGGAGGAGGAAGGCAGTATCTATGTGGTTGTGCAGAGAAATGATTTTCAGTAGCTGTGACTTCACACTTGATGACATTCCTTCGTCCTCACTCATTTATTAAAGGTTCAGGAATAAGGTTTCTAGATGTGCTTTTACAACACAATCTCAATACTGGATTTCATTATCTTTGTGGTGAATATGCAATGATAATTACTTTTCCAACCCAAATTACTAAGAAGTAATTGTCATATGTTGGCTTATTTTTAAATTATTGATTAGGTGTGAGTCAGCACGGAAAAACAATGGCTGTTTCACTCTGCAGAACTTCAGATGAAATAATGCCTTCAAGGAAGTGTCTTATGTCCTTGCTGCTTTGAAGATGAAAATTATGTACCTGCAATTACACTCACTCCCTTAAAAGTATAATTTCTTATAGCTCTTTTCAGTACTCTAGAGTTATAGTACAGGACAGTGCAGTCCTGGAATCAGTATTTTGTTTTCTGGTGGCTACCTGGTTGATGAAATCACCAGGATTTATGGAAACTGTTAAGACAGGGTTTTTCTCTTATTGGCCTACCTCGTTAGCTTTGCCCCTTCCTGGAAATTAAAGATTTTGGGTTAAGGTTTGGGTCTTTGCTTCTGCAATCCAATTCCTTAAGATTTGACATTGCACTTTCATGAATTCTTTTAACCAATTACTTACTAAATTTGTGTAGGTGCTCTCTAACAAAGGTTTCTGGATGATTCACAAAAAAGACAACAATATTGTATAAGGCTGTAAATCTGTGTAAAGAAACAGAACTACAGATTTTAATCTAGGTAATCTATACTCTACAGTTAAAACATAGATATAAAATAATGTGACCAGACATACATATATATGGTGTGGGTGATTTTGTGGCTAACATGATCACTTTCCATTTTGCCACTGTTTATTTCTGGCTTGTTTTATAGTTGCACATCACAGATATGCATCCAATAATTCCACATTCTGTGTCTTGTTTCACCTATACCTCTTTACTTTCCCCATGCAACAGCACATACATGTCATGCATGGTGGATCCCTAACCTTCATGGCTCATAAAAGCAACTTGTAGGGGATGAGTGAGTGGATAAAAGAAGCAGTGAATGTCTTATTAAGCAAGGAAGAGTGTTCCAGTCTGCTGGGCAGGGGGGCAGTATTCATCTGAAAAAGCTTTAAGCATATCAGACAATTATTAGCAACTCTCCAGTACCTGTCCAAAAGTGGCCTCTTACCTCCAGGGATTCTTGGTCAAGTCGATTTCTATTTCAGTCTGGCTTTAGGCTTAGTTAAGCTTTAGCTGTCTGATGTCTGGTGGATGGCCTCTTTTGGGAGCTGGATGGGAGAGTATATCCTTGTTGTTTCTATTGTACTTCTCAGTGCATTTCAGTACTATCAATTCTGATAGCCTTCTGAGCCACCTTCCTGGAAGGAATCTGAAGGAGCTTTTTCACAGTGGCTTTGTTGCTTCTTGGAAGAGTAAACCCTGAAGATCGTGATGGGGAAATCCTGTTTGATGCCCTGGTCATTGGCATATGAACTTTCTCAGGGTTCAGTACTGTCACTCATTCTATCTAATAAATAAATGGAACTATGAGAGAGGTTGTCTGGAGTTTCGAGGTTTAATGCCACCAATATGCTGATGACACCCAATTCTATCTCTGCTTTCTATTATCTAATTCCAAGGAAGCCTTTTTGTTGTTAGTGTCTGTTATCAGTAAATTGAGGTTTAATCTAGAAAAGAGAAATATTCATGGTCACTTGAAAGGCAGATTACATTAATAGTAATTCAGCCCTGAAAACACAAGTTTGTAAAGTGAGTGCAATACTCAAATTAGACCTGCACCTGGTTACACAGATTTCAGTGGTTGCTAAGGATGTTATTTGCACAGTTAAAACTCGTTTAACAGTTGCACCCATTCCTGGAGATATCTGATACGTCTCCCTTCTCCCCTTCTTCTGGGAGGCAAAGGCCTTTTTACTAATACAAGTTTTTGGTCAATAATTGTTTGGTGTGTGTGTGTGTGTGAGTGTGTGTGTGTGTACACATGTATAAATGCACCTTCAAGTTGCCTGTTGATTTTTATCGTGGCCCCATGAATTCCGTAGGATTTTCTTAGGTGATGAATACTCAGTAGTCAGTTCCATCCTCTGAAATATAGCCTATAGTACCTGGAAATTGTTGGCAGTCTCCCATCCATGTACTAACCAGGGCTATCCTCTGAGCTTCCAAGATCAGGCAGGATCTGGTGCCTTTAGATTATTTAGGCCAATCATATGTTAGGGAAGTGTTATTTAATGGTGTGTGTGTGTTGTATCTTTGTTATATTTTAAAAATGTTTTTAAAATGTCTTAACCCACTGCTTCATTAATATATGACAGCTTATTTAGTTGACTTTTTTTTAAAAAAATGTTTTGTAATACTATAGCTTATTTGTTTTTAGTTGTACTGCTTTAACCAATGTTGAAAGTTGCCTTGGGGCTTGCAGTGGGAGAACCATGGGTTATAAAATAAATAATAAATGTCTAACTCTCAATTTAGAGAGAATTAGATTTTCTAGTTTCCATTGTCATTATGTATGGTACTGTTCATCCACTTCCCTTTTGACAAATTAGAGGGATAAGATTTGTCTATGCAGGTCTTTCCCACTCATGGCCTGGGCCTGTGAATAGTTATGTCACACTCACTTATATTTAATTTGCTAATCCCAATTAGAATAGCTCCACTGAATCAATGGAACTTTCATAAATATTGATTTATAAAACTCCTGTTGAATCAGTGATTCTATTCTAGTTGGGATGGACAACTGGACCTAAGTTACTGTCACACCCAAAATATAGCAGAGATTGCTCCCACAGCTTTGGAAGCATGCACAGCAGCAGAGAATAATTTAGCAGCAATGCACTGTAGCCAGGAAAAACTCACCTACATCAATTGTTTTCTTCCATCAAGGAGGCAATTTATTCTTCAGTTACAATGTGTACATATTTTTAAGAATCTCCAGAAGGCATTCCAGCATCCCTCTGCTTGCTCTTTCTGACAGAGCCTCTGGCAGACACATCAGGCACCATATGCACTTGTTGGCTAAAACCCAGCTACATTTATACTCACACTAGCTGATGCAATCCTGCCAACCTTTGCGTTCTCCCCACACCTGATGCAACTTTCTCCTCTGGTTGCTCATCAGCCTGACTCAGCATGACTCAGCTAAAGTCACATGGCTCTCCACAGGTGCACTTAACAACCCACATCATGAAGTATTTTCTACAGGTTTGGTCCAACCTTTTCTTGACAGTTACTGTGTTTGACAACTCTCACTAAATGTAGAGAGGACAACAATGTTCATATTTGTCAGTGGGAAGTGTTTTAAGTATTAATTACTGATGGAGTAAAAACACTTGTCCATTCAAATCCCTTCTGCTGTGTTTGGACCACTTATTATCTATTTCAATCAAAGTGCTTGTTCAATAGTATGTGGAGAAAATGTGTTAATGCAGCAGCCTCCCAGTACCACTGAACACTCTCACAAGATTATGCTGATATTTTCATGGAGGGTGAAACAATGCAAAAGCATCAGGGAGCAGTACATTAACAAAAGAATTAAATAAATACATATAGTTGTACATGGAGTAAACAAATATAGGGCTGAATCCTATTGATTTGCCCCAAACAGAGTAGACTCATTGAATCAATTGCTGATTGGTGAGTCAACATGCAGGTAAGGAAGTTGTACTTCAAACATCTGAAGTACCTTGCCTACTCCTGACATAGGCCCTTTCTGCAACTCACCTTTTTGTGGAGTTGGGGTGCGGGGATCACGCGAGCAGCCTCTAGCGAGAGGCTCTCACTTCCTGGTTCCTTCAGCTCCGCAGCTGGTGCCTGCTCACATGAGAGCCCCTACTCTTCCTTCCGCAATGCAGCCTGGGATTTTCCCAGGCTGTGCTGGGGCACGAAGCACGACCACTGTGGCACCAGAGCTCCGCATGCATGGCAAGTGCACTGTTACTGCCCTGGCTAGCCTGAGCTTTGGGGGATATAAAAAGATATCTATTGATATCAATAATTCGGCTTCACATACGCATTCCCTTCAACGTGCTTGCGAGGCCCCCCGGACAAGCACGCACACAGGCTCGGCCGATAATCGCCGTAATATTCCAAAACAATACAGGCAGGCCAGAAATAGCCGACTCGCCGCTTTAGGAGACCTCAAGGCAAGTACCTTCATTAGGTATGCCCGCAGCTTTCAAAAGATCCTCTGCCCCACGCTGGCAGCTTGATGATCTGACTATACAACGCTCAAGTACTCCTCGTTTGCATACCGGCTATCCTATTGACAATTTGGCTCTAACTCAATCGTTCAAATTCTGACCTTTCGGGGCTTTGTCTCCAGCCCCAAATCTATTGTTTTCCCCAAGTCTGACCTAGCCTGTGGTCACAATTCTCCTTATAAAACCCCCTGACTTTGAGCGCTTCCTTGGATCGCTCTTGGCTTCCATCCCGCCTTGCTATCGCTTTGTCCAGCGAGGCTTCCCCTCAGCTCCATGTGCTGAGATCCACGCTCTCCATCTTCTCCGCTTCCAACTGGGCTTCAGGACAGGTGAAGTATTACCCAAACCAACAACTCCTCTAAAAACCCCTCTATCCCACTCCAACCTTTATTTCTTTAGTTATCTTGTGTGAGTGTGCCGCATACACTGTTTTGATTGTGTTTTAATAAAACATCATTTATTATTTCAACTTTTGTGTGCTCCTTGACTCGGCCTGACCCCGTAGACATAGGACTCAAGATCCTGCTAAGTTACCTTGCCTCTCGTAATGCAAAAGCAGTGCTCAGAGCTAATCTTCCCAACCTATTGTTGAGCACATTTTGGTGTCCCTCACGGGACCCCCAGTAAACAGGCTAACAGCACACCAGGCCCTGGAGCGATGCACACCATTTTTGGCTCACAGCCAAAAATGAAATAGTGCATGATTGGCACTTGCCAGGCCCTGGAGCATTGCACGATTGTGAGTGCATCGTGTGGACTGCTCCTCACAGTCGTGCGATGCTCCAGGGGCCCTTTCACATGGGAAATGCCATGTGAAAAGGAACATAGAGTAGAATATTTCCAATACAAGGACAATTTTAGGAATTACAATTTTTTACAAATAATGGTGAGCAATTATTTAAGAGCTGCTATGAAAAGCTAGCATGGTTTAGTGGTTTGAACGTTGGACTATGACTCTGAAGACTAAAGTTTGATTCCCAGCTCAGCTATGGAAACCTGCTGGGTGACTTTGGGCACATCACACACTCTTAGGCCATTTCCGCACTAGCCTATTATAGCGCTATGATTCAACTTTCAACATCCTATGGAATCCTGGGGTTTGCAGTTTCAGAAGGGGCCAGCTGGCCCCTCCCGAAACTGCAAACCCCAAGATTCCATAGGATGTTGAAAGTGGAATCAGAGCGCTATAACAGTCTAGTGCGGAAATGGACTTAGTCTCCAGAAAACTCCATGATAGATTTGCCTTACGGTCACCATATTTCATAAAGACCTTGAAGGCACACAACAATAAGGAAAAAGAAAGGGGTAAAGAAAGAAGCCAGAGTATTATATTAAACCTGAAGTGGTTAAAGAAAGTTTACCAGAAATGCTTATAGAAGGTTGAGTAAGCCAGTGATTAATCTGATCCAAACTGGTAAACAAAATAGACAATGCTACTAGTCTCGACAGTTGATATGAATTATGTATTGATTCATGGATACCTTCCCCTGGAATTGCTAGCGATTATATTGTATTTGAAGACACATTAAGTGAACCACTCTCTCATGCCCCAAGATGGAAAGAAACAATGAACAGTTGTTTAATCAGGCTCAAAAAGTCAAAGAAATTTTGATTTTAAACATGGAAGGAAATACACACACACACACACACACACACACACACATATAAAATTCAAGTGCAGTGGGAAAAAGAGATGAAATGGCTCTTTTTAACATGGATTTCTAAACCAGAAGACTAAAGGTTTGTGTGGCTATGTGTGGGTGTGGATGTACTTTAGACATGTAGTGCTTGAAATAAGAGACATCTATTATGTTCTATATCAGTCCAAAGAGGAGAAATAAGAGACATCCATTACTATAATGAGTCTCTGATGCTTCTGGAGGAAAAGATATCCCTTAAAATAATGGTAATCCACCATTCTGTTTGCCTGCAAGCAGCTACTCAGAAAATCTGTATAACTTGCAGCCACTAATACATCTAATTTGGCAAAGCAAGGCACCTCTGAAGAAAAGTGGGAGTACTTTTACAGCCCAGTGACTATAAAATGTGAAAAACCAAAACAAACAAACAAAATCCCTAGGATTCGCTGGGGCAACTAGGATGTTGAGTGAGATTTTTGGCTTCTCCTCCTCAGTACTTTCCTCAGTACTTTCTTCTTCATCATCAGCCATCACCGCCCCTCCATCTTAAGGGCTGCACATTTCTAAAATCCACTAAGGTTTCTGGTTAGGCTGAAGTTTTGTGCTGCTATAGCTGTCCTTCTGGGGAAGATCACATCAGGACTGACATGGAAACTGACCTCTGAGCAGATTTTTAACATCTTGAATGGTGTGCTTTGTCATTGCACTGTTCCAGTAGGTCCCTTGGCATGGTTTCTGCAAGAAGCGGGAATGTGTAGATCTTTCCATGGAGGCAACCCAAGGGAGCTGATTATTCCTCTCTAGTGATGGTTATGACCTCACCTTCCAATTCAAAGGCTAATTCATCCTTTATTATCAAAGGTCCTGGTTTTCTTTAAAGTTACCTGATCCATATAGATTAAGTACAAGGACAAAGATGAAGATCCTGAAGTGCAAAAATTCAACATGCGGGAATGATCAGATGGGTCTTAAGAGCAAATGCTAAGCCTTTTCAACTGTCTGCAGAAATTCATTTGATAAAGGGCACATTAGTTGCTGAACCACACTTTTTCACTGGTCATGGCTTTCATAGATGTTTAGCTTGAAGATGATGAGGGAGGAAGTCTCTCTCTCTCTCTCTGTTCAGAGTATTCATAAATGCACCTAAGGGCAAACCTTTGAGCACTTTTCAGGACAGAGAATAAAAAAAAAGCTGCATTAATTCATGAATTTGCAATCTTTAAATATGTATGTTTCTGAGCAGAGTGAATACATGCAGACAGTCATATGCGCCTTTCCAGACTTTTGCATTTCCATTCTCACCCAGCATTCAAGGCTTATGTAAGCTTTTTTCTAATGGTTTGCATAGGGATGTTGCTAAAGATATAGGAGAGAGCATACCTGTCAATCAACCATGAAATGTCTAACCTCAAGCAAAGCCAATGAGGAAGGAGGAAAGGGGTGGGGAGAAGTTGCTAGACCATGTCAGTGCAAACACTCATCACTCATAATGTAAAAGAGAACTGGTTGAACTCCAAGTGGAATTTTTATTCACAGTGAGCTGATGCAATCAAGTATGGTAATGTGGCCTAGTTTTTACACATCTCTCTTTTTGGAGTACTTATAAGTGAGTTACTGAATAACTTCTGCAATGATTCTTTCTTATGAGAAAACATTGGAATCATAATGACATTTTGATAATTACTTAATAGCACAATCGTACATGTATATGTTCCAGGGGTAATGCTGAATACAGTGGAGCTTAGTTCCAGGTGAGTGGGTATCTGATTGGAGCTCTAATACTTGAAACATTTTGACAGTTTTAATGGCCAGTTGCACAACTGATTGTGCAACAGGTGCCAAGGGCTCACCCATTGCAGAACTGTTGATTAGCTCTCACTCATCAAGTCCACCAGTGAGGGACTACAGTTTCTCAGAACTGGAGAAAATGCAACCTCTTTTTATACCAGTGTAGTGCCATGAGAGAATTTGGGCCTAAGTGGACTTAACCAAAGGTATAACATATTCTCTGAAATTCCCTGTAAGTATCTTCATTGCAAGAAACAAAAATTTAAAGAGGTTTGAAGGTAATATATAGCACAACTAGCCTTGGTGACATTGATTTCATTTGTGCTGCTATCAGCTCTGATCAAACAGCCAGTGGCTCAGGTTCTGCTTCATATCCTGTCCTCTCCATGCTTTCCTGAATATTCTACAACAGGGGAGAGCATTGTACAGCTTGTGACTCCCATGTGGCCTGCTAAGCCCTTTTAATGCAGCCACTCAAATCTCTCAAGCCCCTCTCCCCAAAGATCATGACAAACTGAGTGTCACACCTCCTGAAGCCACCACCTCCAAACCCAGGGGGTTTAGTTCTTCACTTGAAACCAAACATGTTATTTTAGCCACCAATCCACTTTTTTCAGAAACTAGTTTTGCAGGAAGTGCCTGATGTGGCCTGCAGTGGGTCTAATGGAAAATGGTCTCCAGGCCTTCCATAGCTGTCCAGCCCAGTTCTGCAAGAATCTTTGCGTTCTCTGCTTCTTAAGATTGTTCTGTACACATTAAGATTTGTAATCCCTTTTGATTCTTACATTGCTGGGAAGAGAGGAAAAGGATTGACAGTTGTTGCCTCCACTCAAATCCAAAACTTTTCGGAGGCTTATTAGTTTTTTTTTCCCACACCCACCTGGATATGCCTGGAATTTGTCTCCACACATAGCCAGAAGGGACGTTGTCTGGTCCTAGCCTGGCAGGAGAGATGACTGGAACTTGTCATGGTCATTCAGTTACCAGACTTGAACTGATGTCCTACCAGAGTGCCTTACTTGAAGGACCCTGGTAGACTTTTGCTGCAATTTGCTGGAGTTGCCACAGAGAGGTGCTCCAACCAAGTCAGAATTATCTTTTCTCACTCTTAGTTTAAGTTGGCTTCTCTGGTGTATTTTCTTGTCTCCATGGTCTTTCCTTGCTAAGGTGGCTCACTCATTCCTATCCATTGCTTTCTCTTCCCTTTTTACTGCTTCACCTCTCACATCTTCTTCTTGGTGTTGTCACGGGCCAGTGGTGTTGACTCGGCCTCCCCAGGTGAACAGCAATCTTGAAGGAGAGAAAGCAGACCCAAGTGTGCTAGGAGCTAATCGGGCTTGGATTAAAACCAGCTGGCTCCCGTCTTCCTAAGGAAGGCAGAGGGTGATGTCTTGATGCCAGAAACAACTCATGTGTTTGCTGGCCCCTGCCTTGTGTACATTAAATTCCCCGATGGTTGCCTGCCTGGTTTTTCTGACTCTGGACTGCCTGACTGTGTTGCCTACTGGATTTCTGGACCTTTGGACTGATTCTTGACTACAGGCAATGAACAGCCGGTGCCTGTGACTGCTGTCTTTTCTTCCTTGCTCCTGGTTTCTCTTTCTCTTGGTTTCCTTCAGCACTGTTTCACTTCTTTCCCCTTATTCTCTGTCCCACATTCTGTTTGCTCCTACTCATATGACTGATTTCCAGAAATTGTACACACATATCCATCTTCAGCAGCCCAGCTGCTCCTTGTTCTATAGCTGATCATCAGATTAGCTCAGAAATGCCTCACAGCATTGACTGACATCACTGGCATGTGGGACTCTGACGTTGGGGCTGGGTGGATGCACAAGATAAACAAACTCTTCCACCACTTCCCACTGAGTATTTGAAGAACTCTAAAACCCTCTATACATTGTTTGACGAGAAATGATAGCAACATGACTGCGTTATTGTCTACTTTCTGAGGAAAAACACTTCATCTGTCTCCAACAGACTTTGAGATTTCAAATCATTCTCCAAACTGATACATTGTCTTTCTTAGGTCAGTCTCAAGGCACAGATATGAAACACAATGCCATTTAAAAAAACAAAAAAACAGAGCTAACACAAAACACAATCAAAGCATTTACTGTTTTAGGCAGCTGATTTCATAAGTGCCAGAATGCTTATTGCTAGGCTTAGTGAGATGGCTGCCTCAAGCACTGGGTCCTGGGAGAAAGTAGATAGTGGCTGGTGGGATGTTGGAAGACAGAGTTTGGTTTATTTCAAAGTCTGCCTTGTTCTGGATAAGCTAGACTGCTCATTTCAAGTTCAGTGGAAGATGCTACCCCATCATCTGTGTTGAAATAAAATTAAATTGCTAGTCTAGTCAGCTTTTGTATAAAGAATGGCTGGGTATTCTTGTTCTCAGGCTGTAAAATATCCTGAGTTGGATCTCTGGTTCATTTTCTTCTGTACTGCACAATATCACCAGTTTTAAATAATGAATTCATTAAAACAGTGCTAGTTCAGATTTTCTGACCTACATTCAACTTTTTTTCCCCTTTTTATTCAATTTTTACTGCCAGTTAGGGGATACCTCTTGAATCAGCAAAAATATAGTAAGTCAACACTTCTGGAATTTCCATTTATAGAGTGGGATTAACAATTGGACTTAAGCCTCTTTCCAATTCTTAATATTATCTTTGTTTAGAATATGGGGGTCTTAATGTCAGAGAGTCACTCTCACACTGAAGTCCTCTCTCCATTGTCTGATGACAGCAAGAAGGGAAAACCATTCTATGGCCGTTTCCGCACTAGACTGTCATAGTGCTATTATTCCACTTTCAACATCCTATGGAATCCTGAGGTTTGCAGTTTAGGGAGGGGCCTCAAAGACCCCTCCCTAAACTGCAAACCCCAGGATTCCATAAGATGTCGAAAGTGGAATAATAGCATTATGACAGTCTAGTGCAGAAATGGCCTGTGTTCAACCTCCAGGGCATTTTCTTCTGTATATTACTTCACAGCTTCTAGGACAACTCTGGTGTTTAGAAAAAGTTCTAGGACTAACCCAGGAGAGCTCCATTTTAAATTAATCCCTGAGTATTAAGGGGATTTTTTTTTTGAAA
Organism: Cyclura pinguis; assembly: GCA_030412105.1. Taxonomy (NCBI): domain Eukaryota; kingdom Metazoa; phylum Chordata; class Lepidosauria; order Squamata; family Iguanidae; genus Cyclura; species Cyclura pinguis. Next base: position 138,888,640 of record CM059600.1, read on the forward strand.
ACTCTAAATTTGCTGCAGTTTATTGAGGTTTTAATGCTAAATATTTAATACAGCAATCCTTTAATGCAGACTTTATATAAAAATATTGCTCAATTGAAAATGTTATTTAAAAAAAATACTGGAAAGGGAAAGATTCAACATGACCTAAAATTAAACACAGTGATTTTCCTCAGATGTACAACACAGGGGGAGGAGGGATATGTTTAACAGAAATCCCAAAGGCATCATGGCATCCTTCTCAGCCACAATAGTAAGAGAAGTTGAAAAGTAGATTTTTCAGCACGTCTGTCATCATAGAACAGACAGCAGCTCAAATAGTCCAACCGGGGAAAAGGTGTAGGATTTCAGTTCTGAAGGGAGTCTGGGTTTAAAGAGCT